>OX463225.1:60382536-70382536 GCA_949820135.1 Sylvilagus floridanus | reverse complement strand
ACTTGAAACACATTTCTACTCAAGAGGGAACCTCATCAACTTTTGCTACATGAGATTTCTGCAGATTCGGGCCAGGTCAATATGGGCTCAATAAAATGAAAAAAAAATCAAATAAATATCAAGTATATATTGGAAATGATCTACCGTAAGTGAGAGAAATACTATAGAAACAATAAATTTTAAATTTAGATCCCCAAGGAATTCAGTTATTGGAACCATCAAACATGAAATGTACAAATTGTTTTCAGATAAATACGGCTAATGGGGACCAACATATGAGCGAACAGTCAGAGGCATGTCCCAATGTTTTAGCATATTTGAAGAAGGTTAAAATCAAACTACTAAAAATGAAACATATGATCTGTAAATAAAATTACAGGAAATAAAACATTAAAAGATTTAAATAGCAGTTTAGACATAGCTAACTAGAGGATTAATGACCAGGATATATAGATGGAAAATACATCATCAACAACGCACTAGTCAGGGTCAAAAGGATGTGATTACAAGAAGTAATAAGAGGAAGAGAGTCCAAAGTCTTAATATATTTAAAATTAATGTCATAAAATGGGGGAAAGGGAGATAATGGAGGAAAGGCAATGTCCAAAAAGCTAATAAATGAGAATTTTTGAAAACAGGTTAAAGAATCAACTTGCAATTTCAGAAATCCCAATGAATTTCAAGTAGAATAAATTAAAACAAATTCAGATTATTACTCATTGTAGTAAACTGCAACATCTCTGCACCCCCATCCTCAACTAAGAATCCCTAACTAAGAATCCCTCTAAGGGTAATGATTAAAGGAAAGGTATTTAGACAGCAGAATTCAAGCAGCTGTAATGTAGGTATCTAAATGGTATTTATGTAATGTCTTCACAATTGCAGGAGCCAAACAAATAAACAAAAAAGATTAACTTCAAATTGTGTACTAACAAAAGTATTTTAGGAATGATGATTAAAAAAACAAATAAACAAACAAACAAAAAACATGGATTGGAAGTTCAGCAGCCAAGACACAAACCAGCACCCATAAGGAATGTCAGCATCTCAGGTGGCACTTTACCTACTGCTGGTTCCTTAACAGATCATTATGCTGGAACATTATTCATGAACTAGTTATATATATATGTTTATATATATGTATTTTCTTTCTAAAATATGTATATTCTTTGTCCTTAATATTATTTTAAATAAATGTATGCTCATCAAAACACGCAAAAAGCTCAGAAGAATATCAAGATGACAAACACATAAATGTACATAAACTTAACCCAAGAATATGTTCTTGAAGTCATTTCTTTTTAGGTCTTTGTGCATTCAACCAGATTCAGGAAATTTATAAAGTATTTTAATTGTACTGTATTTACATGTTGGCATCATGGTTTTTATGAGAAATAATAATCTGTTGAGATTTTAAAATAAATTCAGGCTCAGATTCCAACCAATCAAGACCAATTAAATCAGAATCCCTGGGGTTGCACTTTGTTAAACCTCAACCTGGGACTCTTATCTTCTTAGTTATTGACTTTTATCTGAGAATGTGATATGTTGGCCTTTTGAGCGACAATTAAATTATAAAATGAATGAAATACCTTAAGGTGACACATAGTGCTCTTTTAGTTCTTTTGGCCATTAATTAACTGACGTAAGCTGGGGGCTATACAGAAAATTAGAAGAAAGGAGCATCAATGTTAGATTTCATAATTTTTCTAAGAATCCAACAACAACTCATTGCAACTTTAAGTAGGCTCCGATTTATGCCTTATATATAGTGCTTTGTATACTATGTATAAAATACATTTGTAAATAAAATATTTTAACTGTGTAAGCTTTTTTCTTTTTTTTCTTTTCTTTTTTTTGAAGGGGAGAAGGTTTTATAACCTCAGTCCATGGGAATTTTGGAGACTATTAGCTTCCCACAATTCATGGATATTTTAAGAAGTAGAAAAAATTCATATTGTATTTGATTAGGAGGGTTGTGATGAAGAGAGATATTTTGTCAAAATCCAATTCAGATATCCCTGTGGACAATTAAGACAGTTGGGATTAGATAGTATCCACTTACCTAATTTCTGCCTCATTGTGTCTTTTTTATTTGAATTAATCTGGGTAATGAACACCCAAACCAAATTATGGTGGGTTGATTACCCATGAAAAGTGGGTTAATTGTTTAATAGCCATGGGTGCAAGTGGGTGAAGGTATTTTAATATACATAAACTTCTAGTTGGCATATTTAATGGTAGCATATGATACATATGCAATGAAATCAATATCACAATTTCACATTAAATGTTGACTTATCTTCTTGTAGGATAATTTAATTGTCTGTAAAATTGGTTGCTAAATATTGGGAAAAATAATCATCTAATAAGATTATTTCTGTTTTAAAAATGATAAATGGATGTCTTCTGAGTACTAAACAAACAAATTTTATTTTTGAGAAAGTATTGGAAGAAAAAAGATATTTAGTGCCATTTACAATCAAAGGCAAATATAACAAATGGTTATTTCTGCTATCAGCTCAGCTAATTATCAGACTTGGGTACAATCAGGCATGCCACCATGTTCCTGTGCAATTTAAAGTGAACTCCAAGAAGAGAATTCAATAGTTAAGGAAGAAGATGCCACCTAATTGAACAACGCTGGCCAGCCTCCATATCCTCTAGGCAAGAAAAATGGACTCCATCAGGAACTACCAACGGTAGCCATGTTTTCTAGTTTGCTTTCTAAGGTCATTAACGGAAAGACCTCACTAGAAAATAGCTGTGAGCACCATTATCTTTCTTTCACTTTCAATAATGGTACACAGGATTTCAATGAAAAATGCCAGCATTCAGCTTCCCTCTTATGTCAGAAGCAAAGGACCCAATTAAAAAATCTGGTGAATGGAACCATTACATTATGCCCTTTCTGTGGGAATAAAAAAAAAAAAAAACAACGATGGAACACAAGGGAATAATAAAATAACAACAACTACCAAAAAAGATAGCTAGCATGAAAGTGAGCACGCTGTGTCAGCAGGGAAGCTGTGGATGTGGGCAAAGGGTCATTAGAAAGTTCACTAAGTTAACAATGAGGCCAACCACAAGATTCTACTTGATTGTCAGATCATCACTAATTTTCTAATTCTTCTTGTTTTATTTTCTTCTGTTCTTTAGCTCTTACTTCAGCTGATTCCTTCTGCTTCTTATGGAAACTTGGGCTACATAATGGTGTTGCTTACTGCTCACCTAAACAATGAAGAAGGGATGCTATATTTCCCTTTAAAAAATAATTTCAGAGATCTACTTGAGTGACATCCTTTCGATGTGTACCATTTTTGCCCAGTCCCAATATGCTTGTTCAGCTGAATGTTATTTAAAAAAAAAAAAGGCCGGCGCCGTGGCTCAACAGGCTAATCCTCCGCCTTGCGGCGCCGGCACACGGGGTTCTAGTCCCGGTCGGGGCACCGGATTCTGTCCCGGTTGCCCCTCTTCCAGGCCAGCCCTCTGCTGTGGCCCAGGAGTGCAGTGGAGGATGGCCCAGGTGCTTGGGCCCTGCACCCCATGGGGAGACCAGGAAAAGCACCTGGCTCCTGGCTCCTGCCATCGGATGAGCACGGTGCGCCGGCCGCAGCGCGCCAACCGCGGCGGCCATTGGAGGGTGAACCAACGGCAAAGGAAGACCTTTCTCTCTGTCTCTCTCTCTCACTGTCCACTCTGCCTGTAAAAAAAAAAAAAAAAAAAAAAAACATATCACAGAAATCTCGACAATCTTGAATTTTAGTGAAGAGTAGAAAGCCTGTCCTTGCTATACTTGAGGTGCCTACTTCTTCTGTAACAATATTTTAGCTCATTTTCACAACTAGGCAGCACATTGGGACTTAATAACAACTTATATGCCATTGCATTCTTCCCCAGTGGATTGAGGCATAGTGTTCAAAGTTAAACTACCTTTCTAGACTATTCCTGGGAAAGACTCAAACCTGAGAACTCTTCACAACTGGCCATGAAACTGAAACAGAAACAATAAGAGCAAAACATTACCTAGAAATGGTCATTCTTGAAAGAAGCTGGATACTTCCAAGGAGATGAAAGAGATGGTCTTTGGGGAGTTGGAGTTAAATTTCACCCAGAAAAACAGAAAAACCATGCATCACAAAAGGCAAGACTAGACTGATTGTTTATGAGACTTCATCCACCTTACCCAAGGCAGCCCTCTGGTCACAGGGCCCAGGCTACTCAGTTCCACAGTTCTCTGCACAGGAGCCAGATGCCACTACTTCATGACAAGATGTATTCCCAATTGTATATATTAATTTTGATGCTTGCCTGGAGCCAGAGTTTCTCATTCTCTGTCAACCAGTGTGGTTAATTATGAACCGTAATATTTAAATTACAATTCTGATTATTTTTGCAAGATAATTAGACTAAGAAAAGGAAAGAGATGGAGTTGCAATGAAGGTTGTTCCAAAGGTTCTGGTTACAGTAGGAAGACAATGTATTTTCCCAGAAGTGAGAATCACTTGTGGTGCATGCAGGCCTGGGGAGACTGCCTTGAATCCTTTGGAACTATGTGTTCACTTTAATTAAGGAGGGGCCATCTGGCTCAGGTTAAAAGAGAAAGTATGATAAAGTACAACTTGTCAAACTTTCAGTTTTGTATGCACATCCCCAAAACATTCTTTGACACTATGTTTTACATCTTTTTGTCCCAGAGCTTCCATTTTACCCAAAAACATACAAAAGAGTTCTTATCCTATTCATGTTCCTCATGCACTCAAAATCTTAAATGTAATTGATGCAAAAACATCATTGCTATTATGCAAGTATTTCATTATCTCACTGTCTCCACTGAGTTCTCCTCAAAATTGCTGTAAAATATTAGATGAGGCAGTCATGTGGATATTGGTCAATTTATTTTTCCAACAATGGAGCTATTCATGTAAATTTAACACATGCATTCATATAATTATTGGATCTATTAGTAGATGGATGTTTTCCAAAGCAAGAATAAGTATTAATTAAAAGAAATTATCTCTTAATGTGTCTCTCTGGCAATATCAAAGACATATTTGACATGAAGCAATAATTTATTTTTATTGTAAAATCTCTTCTCCTTTTTTTATACACACTAATAAAGCCAGGTAGACCTAATTAGTCAAGTCACATGTTTAAAGAATGACTCTCAAGAGTTAAAACATGCTCAGAGTGCAATATATTAATATTATCCCCCAGTTTCTTCTACTTTTCTTCTCATTTTCTCTCTCTCTGTCTTCCAAACCTTTTCTCCCTTCCTCCTCTTTTCTTCATTTCTTTCTTCATTCTTTCCTTCCTTCCTTCTTCCTTCCTGCAAACATTTCAATAAATTTTATGCTATTTCAACATGTTTAGATACTAAAGAGACAAAACTAATGTATTAGCAGAATGAAATTACACCAAACATGATGAATACAAGTTCATATGAACTTTCCATTGTGCCAGAAATTATTGGTAATTAATATAATTAAGTAGCTTATTCTAGCTGTTCAGTGGTTCAAGGAAGCTGAGGAAAAGCGAATTAACATGGAATGCTAAAGATCAAATAAAACAATTTTTATCATCACAAAAATCAATTAGATTTGCAAAACATTAATAAAGCATTTTTGATTAGCAATAGTATAATACATTGGCTAAAAACATGGGCTTTTCCTTCAGGTAGATTTAGGTCCTAGTATTGGGGTCAGTATTTAATAAAGGTGTGATGTGCATCTATGTCAAATTTTTTTACCAATAAAATGTGATACAAATATTTTGAGCTGAGGATGAGATGGCATAATGTATATAAAGTGCTCACTATAAGGCCTGGCTCATATAATTAATAGCTATGTTATTCTTACTATTGTTATTATTGTTATCTCAGCATTGAATACTCATCCCACTTATTCAAAATTACTATCAGGTAATTCTTTCATGTGCATAAATAATGGTTTTCCCAACAGGAATCCAATCCAATTTAACTTAAGGGAGGTAGACCCATCTGTTTTCTTAGTTCTTAAAAGGACACTCTAGATTTATTTAAATGCAGGATTTGGGAATACAGTAATGCTTTTAATGCTTGAATAGACTCATGACTAAATCAATACTAATGCAGAGAAAAAGGGGTGTGTGACTAGAGGCAGGAATGTAATCTTTACATCCCATTGATTATGACTGAATTCAGAAAGAGCAAAAGAGGCTGCTGGCTCTTTTGAAGTGGTTAGGTTAGCTTCCACCTAACCAACAGAGGATAATCTCCTGCTCCATTGACCTTTGTAAAATGATTTGCCAGGAAAATGCTCAAGTCTCCAGACAATGCTTACCACATGCCTGACTGTTATCTGGAGAAGATAATAATCAAGCAAGTCAGAGGATAAAGAAAAAAATAAGATTTTCATGACTATTACAATATACTTTCCAATCAAATGTCTCAATAATAAAATGAATTGCTTTGGAAACATTTAGAGAAACATGTAAAATAATTTCTTTATTGTTGAATGACTTCATGAAAATATCTCAATTCCCACAGGGAGGTAGTTACCCTCACTGGGGTATTACAGGGGCCAGCTAGGACTGCACACTAACTTCATTATTCTTACACTAAATCTCTCTTTTCCTGTTAGTCATTCCACTTCAATTTCTACTCTAAAGTACCAATGTTATATAGAAAACTAGCTTTTTGAAAACTCTAAACACTCCCCAAACAGGTAAGATGGTTTCTGACAGAATTTTTACATTCAATGTTTTAAAATTGTGTTTGTTGACACAACTCTATTCTAACAATAAAGGAAGCAAAATGGATTTTTTTAAAAATTCTATTTTTTTAAAGTCAGAAAATGTAATAAGTCAGTAAAAAACCCTCAAATTATAAATATCTGCACAGATGGGCATCTTAACAGGAAATGCGATTTTAGGTAGCCTCTTCTTATGATGAAATTAACTGAAACACACAGCAATTAACTGAAAATCCTTCTCTCCTCAATATAGAGTAACTATCCATCTCATAGCCTACAGAGCAAAATAATAATAGTAATAAGTCAGTGCTGCATCTTGGAAAAGGCCCAATTCAATTATTCAATCTGCTGGAGGTACATAGGATAGTTCTCAGTTCCTGAAAGAGAGAACACATCACATGTGAAAAAAATATAAAACTTTCTCATTCACTATGGTTTTCGTAAGAATCCTAGCTACTAATTTGTCCACTGAATCACCAACCAAATAGTCTAGTTCTGTTAGTGAGCTTTGTTTCTGGAGCAAATTAAATAATCCTTTTTCTGGTAACAAAGTTTCAAATTCTTCCCAGGAGAGCTGCTAGAAGATTAAAAGGACTGTTGGGTAACATATTACAACATATGCTATAAAAATTAATTTTGTTTATTAAGGTACTTAATTTCTGTTGATGATAAATCAATTGCATATTAAAACACATTTAGTGAAAATGGTAAGCAATAAGAACAAGATAGTGTAGGTAACTCTCATAGATTTTATAATTCTGTAAATAACTCGAAGAGAAAAAATATGTAGACATAGTTACTCAAGAGCAGCTATTTATTTGAAGAGTTAGAAAAAATACAATCATCTTAGTACAGTATGTTAAAGACCAATAGAATATTCAAAGCATATTAAGTAAGATTTAGTAACCATACATTTGATATGTGTCTAGGATACAGCTGTTCATCTTCAGTAAATAGGTTTCTAATAAGCAGTTAGTATTTATTCAACAAAAGCAACTGTTACAATGAATAGATTAAATGGCTGTTTAAGACACTTCATCCAGCATAGAGAAGTGGCACAATTTCTTCTCAGTACCAGCAGTGACCGTGTTAATCCTGGACCGAAGCCAGGGTGGTAACACTCTGTTGCCGGTGGGAAGCACATCATGATCAGCAGTGCAGCATGGCCAGCATTACACAGCCTGAGGAATCACGGCCACAGAGAATCAGTCCAGGAAGCTGGACAAGATTCTGTTGGCTGAAATCATTGCTGTCCTGTAACATCAACCCATGTAAAAGACAGCAAGTCTCTATTTCTTTTCAACAAGTCTGGGAGAACAGGACTTCAATGTTTGCTTTGCTTTCCTGGCTGCATGCTCACCAGTTATCAAATGTGCCACTCATACTAGGTGATTTGCCAATTCACCACCGGGCATGTGTGTGCAATTTAGTAATCATGGGTACTGCTTTACCAGCCCTGAAGCAGGATGTTTCTGAAATTATTATGAGCTCCACTGGAATATTTCCAGTTGATTTCCCAGTAGCATTTGATTTTTCTTACACAAGTATTTTTACAGGAGGGACTCAACATTTTGATCATTTTATGTTGTCTTCTGTTATGCCATGTCCTTAAATGATGGAAGAAAACCAATTTAGTTATCAAATCTGAATTCAGTCACCAATAATCACATTTTGTAGATGTGAATATTTTTAGATAGCACCTGATTAGTTCTATAAGTTTAGACATATATCTTACAATTCATAAACAAGGATAATTCAGTCTTATTTAAACTTCTCATAGCAAGCATCATATACAATTTAATGTTCATATTCAATTAAATAATTAAAATGATTTTTCATTCCAGAAAACAGAAAAGTTGCTACAAAACAATATGGATTTTAGCCATCATTGTCTTTTCTTGCTTCTGAGTAGTCAAAATGTCTTCTACCAAGTTTTTCTCATGCAAAATGACTGTACTATAAAATTCCACCTGTTTTAGGAGAATTGTACTTAATTCATTCTAGCTGTTTGTATCAGTGAAATACATCAATGTCCTTTCTCAACTATTCGATCAGGCCTAAAGTTATAAATTTATACAAGCAAATTAATGTTGTAAACATACAGATAATGTGGAAAGATTCATTTGCAACTTCCTTAAATCCAGGAATTTAATTATTTAAAAAAAAGATTTAATTAATTTATTCGAAAGACAGAATTACAGAGAGAGGTAGAAACAGAGAGAGAGGTCTTCCAAACACTGGTTCACTCCCCAGATGGCCGCAATAGCCAGAGCTGTGCTGATCCAAAGCCAGGGGCCTCCTCTGGGTCTCCCATGCGGGTACAGGGGCCCAAGGACTTGGACCATTTTCTACTGCTTTCCCAGGCCACAGCAGACAGCGGGATCAGAAGAGGAGCAGCCGAGACTAGAACCGGCACCCATATGGGATGCTGGCACTTCAGGCCAGGGCATTAACCCACTGCCCCACAGCGCCGGCCCCAACGAATTTAATTCTTAGACATTTCTAAGTAATTTTATAAGAAAAATTCTGAGAAAATAATGAACATGCTAAATTTTGCTGTAAAAAATTTGTTGAGTAATTACAAATTAAGTCATCGGGCATAAGGAAGGAGCCAGAAACTCTCTAGTACTTCTACGACAATCAGCTTCATTCTCCTTTCAGAAACAAAGAAGAGAGAAGGACAGCATGGTTAAAACAATGACTCCATACTCCCTGCCACTCCTCTCCACCCTACCCACTCGGCTCCAGTTATCACTGCTTGTATATTCATAACCTTCATGTTAGAGAGCTACACAGAATGCTGTGTGTGTGTATGTGAATAGTTTACAGATGTATGTCCAACTTTTCTCAAGTCTTCTTTTCTCTTATCAGAAAGAGGAGAACACATACACACACAATCAAGACAATGGGATGAAGAAACTATTGGAGACATTTAGGGGCCTCCAATAAACAAAACCTATCCTTCTTATATCACTTCTAAACAGTTTAAGAAACAGGACGAAAAATTAGAGTAGGCATGTGCAGCAGTTAAGACATCATTTGGATCCCTTATCAGAGTACAGAGGTTCAAATCCCAGTGCTGCCTCCAATGTCCCCTTCCTGTCAATGCACACCTGTTGAGATAGCAGGTAGTGACTCAAGTACATGTGTCCATCCACATGGGAAACCTAATGTCAGTTGTTATATTCAGCTTGACTCATTTCCAGCTGTAGCGGGTAGAAGATTTTCTCTCCATCTCTTTCTCTGCCTTTCAAATAAATATTTAAAAAAAGAAGGAAATTGCAGTAGAATTGTAAAATGACCTTCATCTCTCCCTCCTTCGCAATGTACATCCAGAGCATAATCCATACTGGTCTGAAAATGATGGATTTTACTCTTGTGATTAAATTTTGGTATATTATAGAGTTGACCTCAAGATAGGGAGATTATCCATGTGAGTCTAACATAATCATATGAGCCCTTTAAATGCAGAGTTTTCCCAGGCTGGTCACTGATACCAGGTATTTAAAGCACAAGAAGGATTTGATTTGTTATTGTTGGCATGAAGCTGGAATAGATCATGTAAGGATTTGGGGTATTTTTTTAGGAACTGAGAACAGCCCCAGTCTGAAATAAAGTCTTCCAATTACCACTTAGTATGGAAGAAAGCTTCAAGCACAGAGGAGACTGCAACCCCAGCAACATCTGGATTTCAGCCTGGTGGGATCCGGAAGAAAGAAACTAGCAGAGCGTGCCTAGATTTCTCACCTACAGAGTTTGTGGGTAAATATATTTGTGCTGTTTTCCACCTCCAGGTTTGTGGGAATTTGCTATACAACACTTGGCATCTAAACAAGGACACAAATACCATTTTTATAACTGATAGAAGTTATGTTGAAGGAGTTTGATTAATGTGAGAGTTCATTGAGCTTGCCCACTGATCTCCAAAATTAGAATGATGTACTCATCCAGTTATAGGAACGTGGCATTGGAATAGGCCTCACTGGATGGAGAAATTTGTACAGAAAAGACATATAGTGAAGAACAGGGAAGAAGGTCACTTAACCAGGTACATCGTTCTGCCTCCACAGAGGCAGAGAGAGAAATAAAAAAATCATAGAAATGAAGCTTGCATTGTGGAGCAATGGGTTAAGCCTCTGCATGCAGCACTGGTATTCCACATCAAAACATAATTTCCATCCCAGATATTCTGCTTCTATTCCAGGCTGCTGCTAATGTATCTTTGAAGGCAGAGTAAGAGTACCCAAGTGCTTGGGTCCTGTCACCCACATGGAAACCAGTGGATTTCCTGCCTCCCAGCTTCAGTCTTGCTCAGCCTCAGTGGCTCCAACGATCAGGAAATGAACCAGAGAATGGCAGACCTCTGTATCTCCAGATCTCCAATGAATCTGTATAAACCTGAATCCAAAAACTAACTAGCTAAAACCTTGAGAACGGATGCTACCCTTTTCTTTGTGTATTGGAGCCACCACATGACTCATAGGATCATTAGAAACATAGAATGAGAAGGGCCAATGCTGTGGCATCGTGGGTAAAGCCACCATCTGCAGTGACTGTATCCCATAGGGCACTGGTTCTAGTCCTGGCTGTGCCACTCCAGATCCAGCTCCTTGTTAATGCTCCTGGAAAAGCAGCATGGGCAGCTGTACTCACATTGAAGACCCAAAGAGGCTCCTGGACTTTGGATTGGCCCAGCTCCAGCTACTGTGTAAATTTTGGGAGTGAACCAGTGGATGCAAGATCTTCTCTCCATGTTTCTCCCTCTCTTTCTGTAACTCAGTCTTTAAATAAATAAATAAGCCAATATTTAAAAATAAAAGGATGAGAAAAATTTATGAAGTAAGTGATTATTAAATGATAGCCATAAATCATTTGTTAATTTATTCTGCTGTGTTTATGACTTCAGAATTCCTTGATAAGTAGTCAGTGCAGGCCTTTGCAAGTGTGAAAGCTGGTGATTTTCCATGAAAACATTCCCGTTTCATGACATGCTATTTCAGGCTAGCTAAACATATATATATATATATATACACTTTGATTTTTGTGCATAAACTTGCAAGTGAGACTCTTTGGCTCTTTGCCAAAGCCCATTGTCATCACTACAAGGCTCTGCTCAATGACATAGGATACAGGGGAAGTTAATCTTCCATGGGTCCAGGAAATGGGGAGGAATCTGAAGAATTGGTTTTTCCTAATAATGTCTTCCACACCGAGTTTCCTTTCTTTTGTTGATTTTGATTCTTCTGCTACAGTCTTACCTCTGAAGAAAATATTCAGATCTCCCTCCCCTCCTTGTATAAGAACCTGAGCTAGGAACAGTTCTGTATTCTGAAAAGCTGGGTCTGGAGGTCTGCACTGTGGTGTAGTGGACTAAGCTGTCACCTGCAAAGCTGGTATCCCATATGGGCAAAAGGTTCAAGACCAAGTTGCTCCATTTCTGATTCAGTTCTTTGCTAAGGGCCTGGGGAAAGCAGTGGTAGATGGCCTGAGTGTCTGGGCCCCTGCCATCCATGTGGGAGACCGGATGAAGACCCTGGCTTCTGGCTTCAGCCTGGTATAACACCAGCCACTGGGGCCAACTGGGGTTGAACCAACAGAACCAATGGATGGAAGATTTCTCTGTCTCTTCCTCTCTCTGTAATTCTGACTTTCAAAATAAATAAATAGTAGTTGACACTGTGGTGTAACAGTTCAAGTACTGGCTGTTCTACTTCCAGCCCAGCTCCCTACTAGTACACCAGGGAATGCAGCGAAGGTTGATATGTGAGCAGAAAACTACTGGATTTTTGTTTTATTATGAGAAAAACTGTACTAAAAGTCAGTAAACCCAGCCTTGTTTTTCTTAATAGTAGTGAAACCAGAGCTGCATTATGTCATATTGTGGACAATTCACTCACATGCAAAAAAGGTAAACCGTAATGCATTCAGAGAAGAGTGATCAGCATGGTGAAGATATTCTGTGCCAAGTTATATGAGCAACAATTGAACTAAGATATGGGTATACACAGCCAGAAAATGAGCACCTTCGGGCAGAACATGATTGCTGTCTTCAAATATTTGAAGGGCTGCCATGTGGGAGAAGAGTTAGACTTGTTCCATATAACCCTAGGGTATAGTGAGAACCATTGGGTGGGAGCAAAAGCCAGACCTAATTATTTTATTTTAAGGAAGATCTATCATAACCAAAACACAATGCATTGGGCTGCCTCAGGAAGTAGTAAGTTTTCTGTCAAAAAAAAAAAAAGGTTCAAGTCAACTGATAATGATGTGAAAAGGATATTATACAACAGATTAAAGAATGTGATGGAGACTGGATAGGTATTTTTAGATAGAGTGACTATGGAATTCGTCACCCAAACTAGGACCAGAGTGCTATTAGCGATGGTGCCAAGAAAAACCAGCATAATTGAAACTATGCCAAGCAAAGCATCGTTCATGATCTTGCTACATTTAGTGTCTTTCCTACATTTGAGGGATTTTGAATTAGATATTTACATTAGAATATCAATAGCATTTTAAAAATTGGTATCATTGAGGTGTATTGACAAGCATAGGATTTCTAAGCAGTTAAATGTGGAACTTTTTTGACATTGTGGTAAGCAAATGGGCTATGATTTAAGCAAGTTAGCATCATTGCTTTGTATTTTTAAACTTCATTGTTCAGTTGCCTCCATGAATGGTTTGATTATAGACAAGCTTAGTACAAAATATGACATAAAATTAGAAGCCATGTGAAGATTCCACGATCTCCCAAATGTGTCTTCAAAGATCATCTGAAGATAGAATGAGTGCCTACTCTGAAACAAGTAGTGTAATTGGTATCATACACTATTTGCAGTTCTAACAGTACCCCTATAAAGTGAGCAGAATCACTTTGTGAGTTATGTATTTATTTTCTCCATTTTATAGACAAAATGAGTTATGTTTCATAACTTGTTTGAGAGATTTGAGGAAGATTCTATTACTTGTCCAAAGGCATAATAAATAAGAAAATTAGAATTTGAATCTACTCCAGTCCTATTAGAAACATGTGCTTATGACATTTCAGAGTATCAACATTATATAGAAACCCTAATGAATCAAAAATGGATCTGATATTTGAATAAGACAACTAGTATTCATATACTCTTTAAGAATTCTATGTGAATTAGTTTAGTTATTATTTATTATACAATTTATTTTAAAGATTTATTTATTGGAGAGGCAGAGTTACAGTCAGAGAGGATTTCCATCAGCTGGTTCACTTGCCAAAATGGCTGCAATGGCTGGAGCCAGGCCAATCAAAAGCCAGGAGCCAGGAGCCAGGAGCCAGGAGCTTCTTCTGGGTCTTCCAAGTTGGTGCAGGGGCCCAAGAACTTGAGCCATCTTCCACTGCTTTCCCAGCCCATTAGCAAAGAGCTTGATAGGAAGAGGAGCAGCCAGAACATGAATCAGTGTGCATATCAGATGCTGGTGCTGCAGGCGGAGGCTTAACCTACTACCGCACGGTGCTAGCACTTTTTTATACAAATGTTTCAGCATTTGCTAGATTCCAGACATGCTCTAGGCATGGAAATGCTATGAGAAGATTTTTTTTTAATTTATTTTATTTACCTGAAAGGCAGAGAGTTACAGAGAGATGGGGAGAGACACATAGAGGTTTTCCAACCACTAGTTCACTCCTCAAATGGCCACAACCACCAGAGCTGCACTGGTCAAAGCCACGAGCCAGGAGCTTCTTCTATGTCCCATATGGGTATAGTGGCCCAAACACTTATACCATTTCCCCTGTATTCCCAGGCACATTAGCAGGGAGCTGGATTGGAATTTGAGCAGCTTCCTCTTGAACCGGCACCCATATGGAATGCTGGCACCACACTTGACCCATGAGAAGATTATTGTCTAAAAAATACAAAGAATGGAACTGGAATCAGTAAAGAACCATGCATTGGTTCTAGTCTACTTTGCCAATATGGATGGTCTCCAACATACAATGATTCAACTTTTTGGACTTTACAATAGTGTGAAAGTGAGAGACATTAAGTAGAAATTGTACTTCAAATGCTTAATTTTGATATTTTCACAGACCATTGAAATGCAGTGTGATATTTTTCTTGTGAAACTTTTCTTGTGAAACACACAACTAGGAGAGTAAACAAATGATACTCCTTAGTGATCTGTGTTGCCAAGCCTAATGCAATTTTGACTTATGATATTCTCAACTTAAAATTGATTTATTGGGTGGTAGACCCATGGTAAGTCTAGGAACAAGGTGTATTTCAGTTCACCAAACCAAGTGGTTAAGTAATATGTGTAAGAACTTCTGTTCATCTGGGAAAGCCTAGGTATTGGATCAGAAGGGAGAAAGACACACCTAAATTGCAACAATGTTAGGAAGCTGTGTCCAGGGGTGTAGAGGAGGGTGAACTGAATTGGGAGAAGACAGTGAGAGAATAAGGGATTCTTTGAAGCTGCCTACCTGTGAACTGATCTAGGCTGCCTTCAGATTGGGAGCTGGGCAAAGATGTTTAGGAAGACAGACGATTTGATCCTCTTGAAAAACATGGAATTAAATAATGAGTTATTATTATTTGCTCCATGTAATGGGGTAGAATTCTGAGTTACCAAAAGTCTAATGAATTCGAAAGTATGCATTCATCCCTTTCCAAAACACTGTGCCAGGAATGATTGTTAATAGTCATGACTAAATACAATAGGATAGAAAATGTGTTGCCTTTGTCTCAATCACTTGAGCAATTTGGCTTACAATAACAACATTTTGATTTCTTTCCTCTTTCTATCTTAGTTCTCTTGTGTCCTTGTTTTCTATGACATTACAAATAAAGCAATGGACAACAGATATTTCAGCTCAGCAAAACTGAAACAAGAAGGTTGAAACAAGAAAATAGTCCTATCACATGCTCCAAGGAAAAATTTCAAAGAATGAAATATTTCCTGGTGTAAAATGCCCCCAGTGGACTGAAAAAATTTCTTTAGAACTCAAGACAATGGATAAAGTCTGTTCCTCATTAGCTTGTGCAGTAATGACCCAGTCTTACATTTTCTATTTCTTTGGAATCCATTTGTTTTCATTACATCAGGTGGCTGTTATTATGATGTGTTAATGGGCTTCAAGCAGGGCTGTCCTCTGTGACTCTGACTCTGATTACTAAAATGAGAGTTTTGATATTTCTTATTATACCAACTCTGTTTGCATCCCAATTGTTAATATTCTTGTCCACCAGAGCAATGCTCTGAATTTCAAAGGCATGTGAAGGAAAGAAAATGTTACAATCTTGCTTTTATTTTGCAACTCTAGATTCCTTTCATCCCAAATGCTGTCTGTCATGACTTTAGCACAATATTTCAATTATTTTAATGTTCCTACTTTAACTTCAAAAGTCCTTTCTCTGATTTTAAGACATTTATTGTTTAAAATGCAAAGTGTGAGAGTGAGAGTTAGAATTTTGATCCATTGGTTCACTCCCCAAATTCCTGCAACAACTGGGCTGTCCATGTGGAAGCCAGGAGCCCATAACTATATCTGAGTCTTCCACATGGGCTGCAGGGACTCAAGCACTTTTGCCATTTTTCTGAAAGCAGAATAGCTAGGGAGTTGAATCAGCACTCTGCCATGAGATATAGGACTGGTCTAGGTGGAAGCCAGAAGAATGGAACTTCAAATTTTTGTTCCCTGTGGGTAACAGTGCCCCAAGTACTTGAGCTGTCTTCAGGGGGCATCATTTGTAGCCTCTGGGATGCATTAGTAAGAAGCTGGATTGGAAGCAGAGGTGCCAGAACATGAACTAGAACTCCAAGATAAGATGCAAGCATCCCAGGTAGCAGCTTACTTTACTGACCCAAGATGTCCACTCTTCATATAATACTTTTTGGCACCAATAGCCTTTTCCTGGCTTTACCATCTTTTTATATCACTCCTAACTGTCAAGGTCATGACCTTCTGGTTAAAGATTAATTCAGTGAATCTCTGTAGCTTATTATTTTTAAATATAAATGAGCTACTCTAAACATTACACTTTTTGCAAGAGTGTGCCACTCTGCTAATGCAATATAAATGCTTTTCTTTCATGGGCAAGAAATGAAAAGCTTGAAAACAAAGATCAACTTTCACTTTTATGTAAGACAGAGAATCATGATACTTCTTATCTGATTCAGACTAAGGCTTTTTTTTTTTCAGAAGTCCACACTAGAGAGAGCCTACAAATTGACCATTTCCATTCTGTGTCTTCCATTTATCCAGCACCTTCCCTATACTGAATGCATCCTTCTCTTCACTCTTTACTAATAGGAACAGAAAAACTCCCTATTTAACTTGATAAAAAATGAACTTTTTAAAATGCCTGTCTATGTTTACACAGACAAGACACAATTGCTGTTTATCTAAGGGGACTGACTTTACTCACTAATGTGCACTCCACAATAACCTAAGAAAACAAAAACACAACCTTCTCAATCTCAGGAAAATGGGACTTGTGATCATTATAGTAATGCTAAACAGACTTGCTTCCAGACACTTCTGAAATATGTTATGTTGAGCACATTTTTTGTTCTGTGTCTATGGAAAGATTCCTTTAGGTTTTCTTTGTTTGGATAAGTGTTCACATTATTGCTGTTTATACCATAGGACTTGCGGTTAAGCCTCACATTTCTGAGTGCCTCAGCTTTTGTTGATGTCTACCACATGTTGGTTTACCTTATATTATTCCTCTCCTCTCCCCACCCCCAAAACATTCAGCTTCACAGATGGCATTTTATAGACAGCTATTTTTGTGTATATGTGGGTGTTTAACTTTGCTTTCAGCTTGGGAAGGGGAGATGTCATGAAGGCTTTGTCCTTCACAGGGCACTGTTATGTTGCTGCTTCCCTTTAAAGTTAATTGTATGTTTCGTTGTCACTGATTAAATAGATGTTCTGAGTGTGTCTATAAGCAGCCGTTCCTATTTTCTCCTGTTTGTTAAGGTCAGATTTCACTTGTAAAGACTCAGTACAACAGCTGTCTTGAGATTGTTATAATATGGAAATTTAGAAAGGAGCTGTTGAGTCAAAGCACTAACAAACATTGAGGCAAAAATAAAAGAGATGAAGGCAAATGCAAACTATTATATAAAATATTAAGTTTCATATACAGAATAGTTATTAACCCTATTTCCTTATATGAATAACAACATGTGACCATATCACATAGTAGTATGATCTTTTCTTGAACTGAAGAGTTCAAATTGAACAAAAACCCTACAACTGGAAAGAGTTAAAAGAATATTTTCTGACATTTAGTCTGATGATGATCTAATCACCATTCACCGGAAGCATTGTGAACAAAGATAATTACTGAACCCGAACCCGGGAGGCCACAGCCAAGATGTTATCATTAGTTTGCCTACCAAAAGAAGACATATTCTTATTGGTTAATGGCATCTTTGAAAATGCAGCTTTTTCAAAAGAAATACAGGACATTTAAAAGAAAATTCAGAAGATACAACAAGGGAAGATTTTTTTATATTAACAAAGAAGATATCAAAGATTATAAACAATTTGTGACAGAATTGTTGGATGAAGTTAGACGTATCAAGTGCACAGCAAACATATAACTGCAAACCCAAATACCTATGGGGCAGAAAAATACTCATCATGATCCTGAAGCTGGTTAGTCATTTAAATCTACAACATGAGAGATTTGTCCTACAAAAAATCATTTATTTGTGGCCTTCTTGTGATCTGTCATTTACTTTCCCACTTTTGAAAAAAGATATGGGGACAAGTGTTGCACTTTTTCAAAGCTCTGTAAGAAGAGTACAATAATGGTATGCTGACATATAGCAATTGGCAGTAGGCTTCCGTGTTAGGGAAACGGAAAAGCACAGCCAATAATTCAATATTTTTTAAACTGTGAAGGTCACAGCCCAATCGAATCTGAACTAGCAACCATGTATTTGTAAACGGTAGTAGACTGTCAATACATCAAGGGAGGAAACATGCATTATCCATCCTCAGCACTTACTCTAGTGCTGGCCCCATAAAACAGGTTTACCCAGTGTTAATTGAACTACATTATCTTACACAAACATAAAGGAAAACTGTAAGAAAAGTTAGAATAGTTTCACAAAGAGCCAGAAGGGTAGGGACAAAATGTACAATCATGTTGCTCCCCATATTGTACTGTGACAATCATCTCTCTTAGATAAGCATGTGTATCTACATATCTGGGTGTCAACATTTACTTTCATACCCCAAAAGTCTCACCATCTGAGGCAATGTGGCCACAAATACATGCTGATCAGGACAGTCTAGCAGTGGAGTGAGGGGCATGGGCTGAAGAGGGTTCTGAATGACGCATGATGACAAACTGCAGCAATCTGCCTCTCTACCCGGATCAGTGTTTTGTTGCAATAATATGAATCCCCAAATGAGTCACCAAGAAAGGCTAAATTATGCTCAGTGGACTAAGGTTAAATGAGCAAAGAAATGAAGAATGCATTTTCAAAGTTCTGTAGTTAGAATTATAAAGGTTCAGAGTAGAAGGGAAATAATCCCACTACTCCTGAAATTTTTTATGTAAACTCATTCATGTCTTAATGACCCAGGTTAACAGAAGTTTGCAATAAAGTACCCGATAGATAATATCTCTCAGCATGCCTTGAGGGATGCTGGCATTTTGTTGGATAACAGCATTAAGCTCAAGTCCCTAGCCCAATTAAATTTAACATTTTACCTTTGAAAATTTCCATTTTATGTGAAACTAATAGCCTATCCTATGTTGTTATGAAAATATAGAAAGTACTGTACAAAATAATTGGTTAACTATCTTTATAGGATCAAGTAAAGTAAGAAAAAAAAAGTAAGCACTTTCTTTCACATATTGCGTAAAAGACTTTTTTTTGTTTATATTAGTTATGTAGACTTTGGAGAATCATTGTTTACTCAAAATATTGATCTCTCTAACCCACTTTTCTTAAATGGTGGAGAATCAACCTTCAGATTATTCTATGGGTTTGCTGATTTCTTGAATTGCCATTGACTTTGCCAACAAGTCATTTAACTGCTCATAATGTAATCATTCTACTTAATACTTCTGAATTATGAAGAGAGGAAATCACTTTTTTTGTAAGGAATAACTAATGAATCAGCGAATTCACAAAAATGGATTAAATAGCAAGTGTGGGATAGATCTTGAGTGGACATTACAGACATTAATATCTACTTACCAGAAACCTCAGGCAGCATTTGAACACACATTTTATTTGCAACATGCAGACTTCATTCTTTTAGATTACTTCTTTATTGTACAGCTCTGTTCTTTGTACTTTCTTTGTTTATATCATGCCTGTCAATGATAAACTTTTAATTGCTTTTTTATTTTTTTAAAGATCTATTTGTTTATTTGAAGGCAGAGTTACAGAGATAGAGAGAGAATCTTCCATCTGCTTGTTCAGTTTCCAAATGGCCACAACAGCTTGGGCTAGGCCAGGGGGAAGCCAGGGGACAGGAACTCCATCCATGTATATGTGGGTGGCAGGGACCCATGTACTAGACTCACCTTCCACTGCTTTCCCAGGCACACTAGTAGGGTGCTGGGTCAGAAGCACAGCAGCTGGGACACATATTGGATGCCAGGGACACAGGAAGTGGCTTACTGTGCCGCACTACAAAGCCAGCCCTGGTTTTTCATTTTGATGTTGGGAAAATGAAACAGTCCTAATAGATAAGATCCATACTTATTTGCTTATTACTTTTTTTCTTCTGTAGGATTCTCTGAACAATTGAACATCTGGAGTGTGGTGTTGGGGAATTCTGTTTGCCATTAAAACTGTCTACAGAGTCATTACCTCCAAATTCAATAAGAAATGAAATACATTTTTTTCTGTGTGGACCAAAGTGAAATATGCATTATCCTGATCAATTAGTAATTGATCAAGATTATATATTTAGAAAGCTTAAAGCAACACAAAACAAAATAGTGGGGTTATGACTACTTTCCAATTCATCCTTCAATTATTTTCCAATGACTTTTGGATAAAAGGAGAAGGCTATTCTTCTGTAAGATAAATCATCTTCAGTATTAATGTCAGGACCTTTAATGGAAACTGATGCAGGAAAAGCAAAGTAGAAGAGAAGAAACCTGAAGCCCCTCTTCCTGACAATATTGTGGCACACTGCGATTTTGCCCACTAATGTACACCTGGGGAAGAGAGCTCTTCCAAAGCGACAATGTGCAGGAAGGGACTGTGGTGGACAATGGAGTCTCGCAGCAGGGGTGGTCACTGCACATTAACGTCCACCCATGTGGCCCCTTTGTCAAACTTACCTCTTAGATCCACTTACTGCTTGTTAGTGCTGAATCTGCTTCAGATTAGGGTAGAACATCAGGTGATGTTGTCTTCAGGGCTCAGTTTAATGAAGGGTGAAACCACATGATCTCTGAAATACACTTGAGACCCCTGAATCTAAATCTCATTGGTGACTTGTTTACCAAATTGTGATCACAACATGTATTATATCATTGTCTGCATGTGCCGCTCTGGGAGAGCAGTTAGTAAACACATTAAAATACTTAAAAAACTGGCAAGCAAGACATCTCAGACCAGTTTCCCGGCTGTACAATGCATTGACAGGAAACTTGAACCTGTGACTAATTGTTTCCAGGCACCGACATCTTACAAACAGGGACATATATTAATGAGATGTTATTCTAGTTCTAATTATTATTTTTATTTTTCTATTTTCAATGGGTTAGCCAAGTACTAGACATATTGTGCATAGTAAAAGCATTAATTTCCTTACCACTAGAAATAAGTGTAAGTTTTATTTTTGGACTTCTCTCTTTAAGATGGAAACATTTTTTTTCTGCAATGCATTTGGAGTGTGACAGTTTTAAAATGTATGAGATCAACTCCTTTCCATGGATATCTTGCACAGTGCTCAAACTCTTACAAGTAATATTCTGCTACACAGTTGAAATCCCAATTAATAAACAGTTTAGTACTCAGTCTTCAAATCTCTCCTAGGATGAAATCTACTGCAAGGTCTCACACTACAGTCTCTTGGATAACCGAATTCATCATAAGGATTACAATATAGAAGTAGACTCTCTATAAATATTAAAAATTGTCTAGCTCTCACAGATGTTCATTCTGCTTATTATCTGCAAACTTTCTGGATCAAATGTTCAGTATGAATGTGTTAGTACTCACCAAAGATTGGTTTTGGCAGGGTATATGTTGATATCAGCAGGAAATAAATAGAAAAGCATTAAAAGGTATGAAACTTTAAAACAATAGCTGAAAGGTGTTTTATAAACTACAGATGGCTTACATCATTTACGTGAATATTTGCTGTGGGATGAGTAACAGTCAGGACTCAGGAAAAAAAGGAAATCATTTGAAAATAATGTCTCCCATGCAATATGTTGTAATTAAAGCAGGAACAAGCTATGTGGAAATGCCTCTTATTATCTTTCTACATATAGAAGGAAAGAGGAAGAATGCTAAAGTATATGAGCACAAAATTGGGGGGAAATTAAAAAATGGTCAAAGGAGTAATGGTAACTTTTAGAATTATGCAGAATTGGATCTTTTATTAATGCAGCACCAGATAGACATATCGTAATATCCAAATATACATAATTATCACGTACATCACAAACCAGCTTTGAAAATTCCTTTTCTTAATGATTTGTTTTTATTATTTATTTGAAATGTGGAGTTACAGAAAGAGTGAAAGAGAAAAAGAGAGAAAGAGAGAGATCTTCCACGCACTGGTTCCTTCCCCAAATGGCCACAACAATCAGAACCACAACAATGAGGCTGAACCCAGGAGCCAAGAGCTTCTTCCAGGTCTCCCACATGGGTATAGGAGCTCAAGCACTTGGCTCATCTTGTGCTGCTTCTGCAGGCACATTTGCAGGGAGCTGGATTGGACATCAAGTAGCTGGGACCCAAACTGCTGCTCATATGGGATGATGGGTATGCTGCAGAGGCAGAATTCCATTGCTAAGAGTTACTAACATTGGCCGAGAAAAAAAAATGGGGAAAAGAAAAATGGAAAAAAAAAGAAAGCTTAGTTTAGTTTCACAGTAGATAAGGTACAAGGTCAAACATGTCAAGTGGGCTGACTTCAACCTCCTTTCTCCTCTAGAAATACTTCTAGAATTGGCAAATCACCTTACACCTTTCCTTCCTGTATTGTTAATTGAGCAAATCAAACGAAAATGCAGCTTTGCCACCGTTGGCTGTGATTTCATTAGTGATTTGCAAGCTGAGTGGCACAGAGCGCAGGGAGCATTGTCAGAGTCCAGATGGGAACTTCCTGCAGAAAGTAGTGGGAAGATCAGCTGTGGGCAGTTCAGTCCGTCTTCATTCTTCACTGAACCTGTGCACACTGCCATGGTGCGAGGAACAACACTTGCTTCAAGCAGTCTCTAGAAAGTGTCATTAAAAAAAAAATTCTTGAAATCCAGTGCACATACCAAGAAATGCACGTAAGTGTACAGATAAATGAGGTTTTTGGTCTTGTGATCATACTCATGAACAACACCAAATTAAGAGCAAAGCATTGGGGCTGGCGCTGTGGCACAGCAGACTGCGCCTCCGCCTGGGATGCCAGCATCCCATATGGGCACCAGTTCAAGTCCCAGATGCCCCTCTTCTGATCCAGCTCCCTGCTAATGGTCTGGGAGAGCAGAAGATGGCCCAAGTGCTTAGGCCCCTGCACCCATGTGGGAGACTCCTGGCTCTTGGCTTTGGATCGACCCATTGAGGGAGTGAACCAGTAGATGGAAGACCTTTCTCTCTGTCTCTTCCTCTCTCTATAACTCTGACTCTCAAATAAATAAATAAATAAATAAAATCTTTTATTAAAAAAAAAAAGCAGTACTAGTGCCCCATGAATTCTCACCATTCCACTCCTTTCATTTTTTGTGTGAAATAAGAATATATTGTTATTTTCATGGTTTGATTTAGTGAATCACTACTTATAAACTATCACAAATAAGAGAAAACATGTGATGTTCAGAAAGAGACATGCAGATATGTTTCCCAGTCTCCTCACAGAATTTTAAAGAGTAATTAAAGGAGTCTACACTACCTATGAATCCCATTGAGTCCTATGTTATATCATATATTCTTTTTAAGTTTTATTTACTTATCTGAAAGTCAGAGTTATACAGAGAGAGGAGAGGCAGGGAGAGAGAGAAAGAGAGGTCTTCCATCTGTTGATTCACTCCCCAATTGGCCGCAATGGCTGGAGCTGCACTCTTCCGAAAGCAGGAGCCAGGAGCTTCCTCTGGTCTCCCACATCAGTGCAGGGGCCACCTTCTACTGCATTCCCAGGCCATAGCAGAGAGCTGGACTGAAAGTGGAGCAGCCAGGATTAGAACCAGTACCAGGCCGGCGCAGCGGCTCAATACGCTAATCCTCTGCCTAGTGGTGCCGGCACACCGGGTTCTAGTCCCTGTCGGGGCACCGGATTCTGTCCCAGTTGCCCCTCTTCCAGGCCAGCTCTCTGCTATGGCCTGGGAGTGCAGTGGAGGATGGCCCAAGTCCTTGGGCCCTGCACCCCATGGGAGACCAGGAGAAGCACCTGGCTCCTGCCTTCAGATTGGTGGGTGAACCAACAGCAAAAGGAAGACCTTTCTCTTCTCTCTCTCTCACTGTCCACTCTACGTGTCAGAAAAAATAAGTAAATAAATGAAAAAGAACCACTGCCCATATAGGATGCCAGCACTGCAGGCGGCAGCTTTACCCACTATGCCATAGCACTGCCCCAATATATCATATATTCATGGTTCGAAATAAAGGTTGTCTTTTTACCCTTATAATAGGCTTGTGCACTGTGCATTGCCTTAACATTTCACAGAATTAGGAGTTGTTTACATTAATATATAAAGGAACATGGTGTGGTATATTATACTAAATAAATACTTTTGATGGTGGAGTAGGGTAAGGTATCATGGAGAAAATGACTAATAATCCTTAAGCTGATGTAACCAGGGTGAGTCAATAGATATCTACAAATTATCACAAAGCTGAATTAATATAATTTGTGAAAGCAGTATGATATGTGTGTATGTATATACATAGAATATATGTCATCAAAATTGATGAAAACAATGTGGACTAAGTTTATATTCCCCCAAATATATTTTTGTTAATTACATCTGCATCTGAAACATGAGATACATTACCCCTCCCATCTTAGGTACCTACCATACTCTTCCTATGTGAGGTAATGCCCTTTTTCAAAACATTCTTCTCAAGATTAAACTCGTGTGACTTTGATTATTTACCTTAATCAACAGCATTTCTCAGGTAACTCTGTTCACTATTTATTGATACACATATTATCAGATTTACTTCTAATCCAGTTTCTGTCCTTGAACCCCTTTGAATTTTAATTTCTCATTTGTTTTATACAAGGTGCCATACCCCTTTTCTTGGTTACCTTTTTAGGCCAAAATTAAATAATGCTTAGACTTTAAGACAGATTTTAAAATACTGCATAAATTTACAATATTTTCTCATCAGAAATGGTTAACAAGACAGATGCCTCAGTCTTGAAACATTTAATGAAGGAAGACTTAGCTTAAACATAAGCTTCCTTATGATACTGAAGTCTTATGAACACAGGTGACTTGTGCCAAAACACTGTACAGAATTCTGAAACTGTTCAATTCAAATTTAACTGATTGAGAAGTGGTCCTTCACAAAGTCTTCATAAAACCCTGAGAACCAATGAGAACATCATGAAACTAAGGGATAGTAGGGCACAAAATGCATGACAGAGAAAGGTCAATCATGAATATGAGGGAAGCAAAAGAGTGTGCTTTACTCTCCTTGTTAGTAGAAAAGTCACACTCACCACTGTGAAAATGGATTACGCTTGGACCAAGAAGCAATTGGGAAGTTTTCAGAAATAGAACCCTTAAGAAGAAGGTGAAGAAGGACGAGGAGGCTGAGAAAAGCAAACAGAAATGCGATAACAGCCCTGAAAGACAGTCAACTCATTTTATTGCTTGGGGATCAAAAAAAGACACCTTGAATCATATCAAGTCACAGAATAGGTGTGGGATTTCAATTTTTACAAGTTGATTAGATTCTATTTTCACTGAACCCTATGGATTTTCTGAGAGGACTTGAAATTCCTTTTAGTGCTGTGCAAAATTTCCCTACATGTAAATTTTCTGCAGAGGGATTGCTCTGTTTATTAGCCACCAAACAATAGCAAGGAGTATACAGATGCCACCATAGTTAGAGTCAAGTGTTTGAACCACATTTGGGATTTTTTTTTACTCCCAAACCATCTGAGTGGGCAGGAACCCCCCATTAGCAGTCATATGTCATTCAACAGTGGCATACTCTTCCAAGACTTTACTTCCTAAAGGGCACGTAGTCTTCCCTGTTTTTAAATCCCCTACACCATGGACACAAATACAACGAGTGAATAGTTCTGACCTACTGAGTACTTGGCAGAGCTGAAGTATCACGCTGGACAGAAATTCAACAGAGAGCAATGCAAACCACTGCTTCAGTTGAATTCTCAGGTGCAGGGCATGTCACCACGGAGGAACTGCGTCCCCATGGCAGGGGCAAGATTCCAATCATCCTAAGTCTCTGTTACCAAAGGGACAAATAACCAGATGCACTGAGTGTCCCTGTCTTTCCCCATTGCACATACCTAGACAGAACTTTAAGATGTTTATTAAAACTGTCATATTGCTAGGCACACTGCATAGCTATGAGATCAGAGAAACATGTAACTATAAAGCAACAGAGGAAAATCAATTTCTCTTGGGCTCTACTCCATTTAAACTATGTGCATGGAAGCGGGGGAAAAATAAAACAGATATTGGCAAATTTAGGATTCCAAGCTAGTGAGCATGTTAAGGGAGAAAGATGTATGTACCACATTGTGAATTATTATACCAAGACTCAAGGCGATAAGCGGAAAAGTGACGGATCTGGACTCCTAGGTTTTAATTTCAAAATAACTTCACTGAGGCCTTTTCAGTTTAATCATACAGATAAACAACTGCTGAGAGCAAGTGGTTATTGAAGGTAGGAAGGGGAAGACGACTTCAGTAGGTTCTTTCTGAAAAGACTTGGTCCTTGAGCCCGTCAGGAATTAAAGAGCAGACTAATAGTTTATTTAGATTTTGAATCGTACTAGTCGTCAGGACAGAGTTGAGGTGTACTATGGCCTGCTCCACAAGCACAGCAGGCAGCTGTGTTTCAAAACTCACCTTTGTCAGATGGTCATGTGTTTATTCCAGTCTGTCGTGGAGAAGGAATAAGAAAACTGTTACTACACCAGTTTTAGTTATTAAAAAAAAACTGGAGATATTCACCTTAATTGGTTAAACTCATAACTGAAGGAACAGAGACATTCCATAGGGGTGGAGGATGAGTGATCTAAGACCGATAGCATCTTTTCCAGTTACTGAAAATTGGGCCAATGAAACAAAAGCAGGGAAATTTGAAATAGGTGACTAGCAGGCCTTCATTATTGTATGTAAAATTTAGGGCAGCAGTGTAACAGTGGTCTATTTAACTCCCGCTTCCTTCCCCTCTTCCCTCATCATGGCATTTTCTAGGTATCAAAAACTCCAGCACGCTCAGAGACTTGGCTCCAAGGTTAAGAAGGAAATGCTACACTGTACTTTTATATAATAAAGTTCAGCTATATCTCAAACTCTATTTCCTTTTTAATTACAATTTTCTTACCTGAGCCTCAAGTGATTCTAATGTTACCATTAACCCCGGAGGCCCAAGTTATTTTATGTGCACCGACAAGTATTGGAACTGGAGTTTCTACATGGGCAATTTCTCCCCTCCATGAACTTTAACCGAATGGATAGCATCAGACCAAAGTTCCTAGTTACTCATGCCCTGTAGAGAGACAAGTGCCCTAGGGAAAGCTTAGAAATTTGAAATAAACTGAAGATTATATTGCTTCTGAAATATTCAGGCACTGTGGAATTAGAGAACAGACAGTAGAATTTTAAAGTGAGAGATGTTCTAAAACTAGACTTTTGTAAAAGATGCTGTAGTGCTGGTTTTCAATTTTAAACTGTCACTTTAGCCAAAATGTATTTGGAATGCATTATATAAGAAGATCAAGAAGAGATGGATACTCATCTGTTGGGAGAAAAATATACACCTGGAATAAAAAGGACCATTTATAAATTTTCAAGAAAATTTGTTAATTAATTGTCCTTAATGGCACTGTTTATGGCCAGGATGTAAAATAGGTGTTGTTAGCACTTCCACACTAACCCCCACTCATGGCACATACTGTCAATCTAACATAGCATTGTTGCCTCTTCCAGATTCTGATGGATAGAACTATCACATGGTCGTTTCTAAGAGTAGGGAGTGGGGAGGTACAGTCTAGCTGCACAACCAGGAAGAAGGGAAAATAGATTATTTGATTCATCAGAACGTGGTAAAGACAAGGTGAATGTCACGGATCACATTGTCCTTCAAGATACCATGTAGATATGCTTCTTCCTGCGGATTGGGTTGGAGGTGACTCCAAGGGGTTCAATTTACAACACAGAATGCCATTAGTAGCCAGTGCCTCTGTAACAAACAAAATAAGTCAAGCAGCAGATGGCGCCAAAACTGATCTCCGAAGCTAGAAAACTACACCTTGTGGCATGCTGGAAATGCCAGCAATATTCCTTGTCACGGTTGACTGAAAAGCTCGCCTTGCCTGTTGACTGAGCAGCTCTAGGGGAGCTGGTTGGAAAGAATCACAGTGTTGGCTATTGGCTCATTTCAGTGAGCTAGCTTAGGATGAGAGAAAAATGAAAACGGAGCACCAGAGCACCAGAAATGAAGACTTGGAAAGCCAATTACTTCTGGACCACATACAGTGCATCCTAAAACCAGAAAAAAAAAAAATCAAAAATCTAGGTCAGCTTTTCAGGTAAGAAAAGTGACTCAGCTTTTACTGAAAGATCATATGATCAGTGCTCTATTTCAGGTAGCTTCAAGGTGCCTTCTTCCAGAAAAAGAGAAAGATGGGGAGTGCAACTGGAGGCACTATGAAACCTCAACAAATCCTCAGTCAACCCCGCTGGGAGGTCTGATGTTAGGATAAATCATTGTCTCTATCTCACTAGCTTCTCCTCTGCTTCACCATGGAATGAATTCCCCGGAGCTTCCCTTAAATTCAATTTCTAGCCTCTTAAGCTCTGGCAAGTCTTCTCTCACTAGACTAGAAGAATGTGCTCGATCGTCTGAAATCCAAAAGCACCTATTTTCTATGACAAATTTGGCCATCGTATTTTATTTCACATGTTTAAACTTGTCATACTCTCTAGGTATAAGCTTCTTTTGAAGGACCCCTAAATCGGGAATCCAACATGCTCGGGTGGTCGCTCAAAGACCCAAACTCCAGACCAAGTTGATGCAAGAGCATGAGGATTTTATTAATCATTTGCGCAAATGAGCTTCCCCCCCAGTAATGGCGGAGAGAGAGGCCCCGAGTGGCAGTCTACAGCAGTTTTTAAAGAGAAGAACCACAAGATTAGCATATTTCGTGCGCTTTGGTTTGATAGGCCAGTTTGAAGGTTACCAAGAGTACTCATTGGATCCTTTAGATGGGGGGCGTGGCTATCCCACGTGGGCGCCTGGGCGGGAGTTACAACCAGTTTTCTTCCTGGGGAAACCGGAACTGGAAAGTGGCTAACCTGGGGGGGGGGGGGATTCCTTGGGTCTTTCACTTTAAGTTAGGACTTACATTTTATGTGTCTTTTAGAACACCTGTAGCTGCCAGCCATACACTTGGATTATAAGTTAATATGGTATTGATGCACTAATAAATGGTCAGTGCATTCAAGCATTCTCTGCTTTGTTCCTCTTGGATATACTTATCAATTGATTTCATGCTACCGCCTACTTCTCAAGCCTTTAGGGACTCCATATTCCCTAAAGATTCATGACTACCATAGATGCCTCTACTTTCAGGCTCAAAGCTTTGTAAGTGCCTCACAGATCTCCATAACTGACCACCATCATTTCAGTTAAAAATAAGCCATCTTTCTCCTTCAGAATAATACAGAAGTTTTGAGCCAATCTAGTCAAGTCATTCCTTCATTCTTTCCTGCCCACTTTTCTTCTTCTCATCTCTCTCTCCCCCTTCTTCCTTTCCTTCTTTGCTTCCATCTTCCCTTCGTTCCTTCTCCCCTCATCCTCCTTCCCTCCTTCCGTCCATATCCCTTAGTTCCTAGCTGCTTCATTCACTTCCTCTCTTCATTTTTTATATGGATGAGAAAATTGAATCATAAAAATGGTAGAATACTTGTAATTAGTGGTGATCTGTGTCTTCTAACTCTCTGTGAAATATTTCTTAGCTGTATCCCTGAGGTACTACATGTACTCAAACCTCAAAGAGGTAAATGATTCCAAATGTGTACATTTAGGCTTTTCTTTATACAGTATCAGGCAATCATGTGGAAGATAAAACTTGTCTGTTTCTTTATTCTACTATACATGAATCTTCCATATAATGCTTATTCAGATATTACAGTACTGATAACATACTGACCCAAATCATTTTTCCCCATAGTCACCTGCAATCTTTGGGATTAATCTACAGGACCAAGGATCGAACTCTGAACGTAACAGGACCATCTGGTAATATTGATGAAAACGTACATTTTGTTTGATTTCTTTCCAATTTTCTTAAAGAACAATTCACAAATAAATTTGTATGTATTCAAGATGTACTTTATGATTATTTGATGCATATACACTGTGAAATGACTACTATAATTCCATTAAGTAACACACCTATTGCCTCGCCAAGTTAATATTCTATGCATGCACATGTGTATACCTGTGAATATATAGTGTGAACACTTGATATGTACTTGAGAAAATTTCAAGTGTATGACACAATATTGTTTAGTCACTATGCTATATACTAGATCCCCAGAACTCACTCATCTTATATTTTTTTAAGATTTATTTATTTACTTGAAAGTAAGAGTAACACAGAGAGAGGTCTTCCATCTGCTGGTTCACACCCTAGATGTCTACAACAGCCGGAGCTGTGCTGATCTGAAGCCAGGAGCTAGGAGCTTCCTCCAGGTCTCCCATGTGGGTATAGGGGCCCAAACACTTGGGCCATCATCTACTGCTTTCCCATAGCAGAAAGCTAGATTTAAAGTGGAGCAGCCGAGTCTCAAACTTGCGCTCATATGGGATGTCAGCACTGCAGGCGGCAGCTTTACCCTCTAAGCCACGGTGCCTGCCCCTGACTCAGCTTGTAACTGAAAGCTTGTACCTTGAACCAACAACCCTCATCTCCCCTCACCCCAGCAATTGTTTTACTCTCTGCTTGATTTTGATACTTTTATATTTTTTAAAATATTTATTTATTTATTTGAAAGTCAGAGTTACATAGAGAGAGAAGGAGAGACAGAGAGATAGATAGAGAGAAAGGTCTTCCATCTGCTGGTTCACTCCCCCAGAAAGCTGCATCTGCTAGAACTGTGCTGATCTGAAGCCAGGAGCCAGGAGCTTCTTCTGGGTCTCCCACATTGGGGCAGGGGCCCAAGGATTTGGGCCATTCTCTACTGCTTTCCCAGGCCGTAGCAGATTGCTAGATCAGAAGTGGAGAAGCCGGGACTTGATCCCATTCCCATAAGGCACTGCAGGCAGCGGCTTTACCCACTATGCTACAGTGCTGACCCCAGATAATTTTTTATTTATCTATTTTTTTTGTTTTATTTATTTGACAGAGTTAGACAGTGAGAGAGAGAGACAGAGAGAAAGGTCTTCCTTCTGTTGATTCACTCCCCAAATGGCCACCTCGGGTGCAGGGGCCCAAACACCTGGGCCATCCTCCACTGCACTCCCGGGCCACAGCAGAGAGCTGGACTGGAAGAGGAGCAACTGGGACTAGAACCCGGCACCCATGTGGCCCCCAGATAATTTTATATTATACTTATAAGCAAAATAATCTAATATTAAGCTTTTAGTATAAAGCATATTTCACTTAGTCTAATCTCCTTTAGATGTGGTTGCAAAGGGAAGGAGTTCCTTTTTTTATTTTTTATGGCTCAACAATATTCCTTCCCATTCTATTTTTTTAAATTAATTAATTATGGATCATTTGAGAGGGAGGAAGTGAAAGAGAGACAGAGACATGGAGAGACAGAGAGAAAGAGGGAGAGATCTCCATAAGCTGGTTATCTCTGTCTCTCAAGATGTATTCTTCTTATATTACAAAAGGCAGAGCAATAGAGAGGCATAAAAACAGAGAAGCCGGGGGAGGCCTCTACCACTTGGTTTACTTCCCAAATGACAGCAAGAACCGGAGCTGGGCCAGGTGGAATCCAGAACCCTGACTTCCTCCAGGTTTCCCACATGGGTGGCAGGGTCCCAAGTACTGGGCCATCATCCCCTGCTTTCAAAGGCACATTAGCAGGGAACTGGATTAGAAATAGAGCGGCTGGTACTTGAAGAGTGCTGTGGCATGGGATGCCAGCAACACAAGCAGAAGCTTAAACCACTGTGGCGCAACGCCAGCCCCTTGTTCACTCACTAAGTGCACACGACAGCTGGTCCTGAGGCATCCCTGCTGCCTCTCAGGATGCGCACCAGCAGAAAGCTGGGATAGGCAGTGGAGCCGGAACTCAGCCCAGGCACTCCAATAAGGGATGCTGCATCCAAAGCAGCACCTCATACCTGCCCCATCCTTCCTAGTCTTCTTTTTAACACTGACATCAGATTGACCCCTTTGAAAGTCCTTACATTTAGAAAATTCAAAAATTCCTTTTGGCATTATGTTATCTCAAAATTTAAGTTAAAATTTACTTTTACCAAAAGAATGCATGACTCACTAGGCTAATTGTCTACCTGGGGCGCCAGCACCCTGGGTTCTAGTCCCGGTTGGGGCACTGGTTCTGTCTTGGTTGCTCTCCTTCCAGTCCAGCTCTCTGCTGTGGCCCAGGAGTGCAGTGGAGGATGGCCCGAGTGCTTGGGCCCTACACCCCATGGGAGACCAGGAGGAATTACCTGGCTCCTGGCTTCTGATCGGCGCAGCACCGGCCCATAGTAGCCATTAGGGGAGTAAGCCAATGGAACCAAGACCTTCTCTCTGCCTCTCTCTTTCACACTGTCTATAACTCGCTCTCTGTCTCTCTCTTTCACGGTCTAACTCTGCCTGGCCAAAAAAAAAAAAAAAAAAAAAAAAAAAGGAAAAACAACAACAACAACAAAATGCAGGCACTGAGTTACACTCAGAAATACAGAGAACTTACAATGACACAGTGTTTATTTCCATCTTTCATTCCACTTCCTACCTCTTGTAACCAGCTCTGTAGATCTTAACAGTGTTTACCTCTACAAGCACCATTTTGAAAAGCTTCTACTCACCTGCTTTTAAGACATATGGAAATTTAGTTGCACTTCCGTCACCCCCTCCTTTTTATAATTTTTTAAAAGTGATCAGTGTTTTTTTAAGATTGATTTATTTGAAAAGCAAAGTTACAGAAAGAGAGAGAGAAAGAGAGAGTTCTTCCATCTGCTAATTCTCTCTCCAAACAAGCACAATAGCCAGAGATGGGCTGACCTGAAGGCAGGAGCCAGGAGTTTCTTCCAGTTCTCCCACGTAAGTGCAGGGGCCATCTGCTACTGCTTTCCCAGGCCGCATCAGAGAGCTTGATCAGAAGTGGAGCAGCCCCCTCTGTAGGTGGTGGCTTTACCCATTTCATCACAGTACATGGAAGTAAATTTGAGTTTCCATATTTTCCTTAACTTTCCCTAATCTCCTTTCCTTTCCATTTTCTCTCAGCACCATTCTACATTCTCATATTCAATATATCAATTTAGGTAATATGCACAACCTAAGTGGTAACCACATCTAATTCTACAAATGCCAGTTGATTCTGAAAGTTGGTTAATCAGCATTAACATTATTATGTGTGTTTATATGTTTTACATTGCTACTCCAAGCAGCAGTGCTAGAATTAATAGGTCCACTTCCATGACTCTTGGGTTAGTCTAAGATTCTGTGCCTAATCCTTACTTCAGATGGATTCTCTTTTATATTCCCTCAATGACTCAGAATTATATCACATGCCAGCTTAGTTTGTATTTCAAATTTCATTGCTATTCTGGGAGCTACTAAAATGTTTTCTACTTTGTAACTTTTTATAGCTTCATCATATCCTCACTTTTTTCCACTATACATTCACTTTTTATTCTCTTAAAATTTTATTTTTTTCTGGATATCACTGTCCAAAGCCTGTGTCTTCCTACTCCCTCAGAACTAATGAATTTCATTCACTGTTGAATAGTAGCCTCCCAGGAATCTCTTCACTCCATTCCTTCCACACCCTCTAATTTCTCTTCCTCTTCCTTCAATCTCTCTTTCTTTTCCCTGAATTGTTGCACGTGTTTCATTGACCCTGTTCACTTCTACTTTTTATTTTAATCAATATATACATAATAACTGTACATATCCATGGGATACAGTATGATACTATAATACATGTATACATCCGTATAACAACCAAATCAGAGTATTTAGCAAATCCATTTTCTTGTGCATTTATCATTTCTTCATGGTGAGAACATTAAAAATGCTGTCTTATAGTTATTTTAAAATATTCAATCTAATATGTTAACCGTAGTCACTGTGCAATAGAACATCAGGATTTATTCTTTTGATTTAATTGTTGTTTCATACCTGTTAATCCATTCTTTCCCTATTCTTCCCTCCCTATTCCCTTCCTACCTCTATAAACACTCTTGCTTTAGACCTTTATGAAAGTAGCTTCTTTAGATTTCACATACCAATGACATCATGTGGTGTTTGTTTTTCTGTGCCTGACTTATTTCATTTAACATAATGGCCTCTAGTGGTAGGATTTAATCATTTTTATAAAAGAATAGTATTTCATTATGTATGCATTACATTTTCATCTATGCTTGGATATTTAGCTTGATTCCATATTTTGCCTAATGTGAATAGTGCTTCCATAAACATGTAAATACAGACGTCACTTGTTTTACTTCATTGTAATACATATGTCCTCCTGATACTTCCTTACAGAGATTTTGGAGAGATCAATTTTTCCAGCCCCTGAATATCAGGAAAGACCTTCATTCTGTCCTCACACGTGGTTTACTGTTTGATTTGACATAAAGTCGGAATTAGAACATCATATTAACTTAGAACTTAAAATCATCTCCTTTATTTTTCATGTCATTTGGGAGAGAAACATACTTTAATTCATACCTGCAAGATGTTCAGAGGCATATGTCTTGGGTTTGTTTCTCAGTACTGCCACTGGCTTGCTAGGTAATTCACGTCGATAAAGGAACCATGTGTGCTTCAGGTCTCCCAAAAGGAACACTAAAGTTTATCCATCCCAGTATTGTTGAGAGGATTAGAGAAGTTGAAAGTTGATGTGCATAAAGTCCATAAGATAGTGCCTCACACATTATAAATGTTATGTGAAATTTTGTTGTTACTTTCTAGACTCAATGTCTGTTTTAACCACAGATTCCATACTTGGAATCAGAAGCAGAGCCTGGACTCCATCCTGGCAATCCAATAAAGGACACAGGCATTCCGAGCAGCATCTTCTTACTGTGCCCAATGCCCTTCTCTTCACGTTTTAACCAGGTTTTGCTCTTTTAAGAGCTTTTTCATTTTCTTTGACCCTTCTGACATTATCTTTTTTATGTGTACGAAACTGACAATTTCCTTAGAGCATATAAGTAGAGAATTTATGACACGTATTTGGGCCATGAGTTATCTGTTTCCTTTGTGGCCAGTTTGGTTTATACGGTGTCTTACTTGCCAAGTAGCTCTCTTAGTGTATGCCACGGATCTTTGCTGTTTGTTCTTCTTGATTACAAAGGATGTGTAACTTGTGTGAATCCCCTCGACGTTTGCTTCTGATGGAGCTCTTCCTGGATCACAGAACACTGGATCAGCATTCTGAGAGGAAGGATGGTATGAGGTCAACTTCACTCTGAGGATAATGAGGTAAAGAAAGAGTGGATTCAAACATCCCCTACTCTCACTCCCAGGCCCCAAATGAGAAAGCATTCATTGCGAGGCATCACTGATCATTCCATAAACCTAACCTTTCCTCGGACAGTACAGTTGGGTAGATGCCATCCTCACTGTGCTGACAGGAGAGAGAGGCCAGGACGGAAGACTGAAGTTGAACCTCTAGGGCTTCTCCTCTCTTGTAACTGCTGGCTCTGAGTCACAGCAGTCTTCTGGGGTTCTTTTCGGTAAAATGCTCTTGACTTCCCCTGTAGCATCTGTATTGTACACTAGACTAAGAGTTATTCCCATCTAATTTTTGTCTTGCAGGAATGGGTTGCTATTTGTTACAATGACATTTTTCATATTCTATTTGTTGTTGTGACATTCATTTCATGATTCTCAATTTTAATTCCGATGATTCTCAACACAGACTGAGGGTATACATGTTTGCTTAGTTTTTACTTAAGATTATTTTCTTTGATATCAATAAAATAAATATAGGTAAGGAAATAAATATTTCAAAATAGCTTTGCAGGCAATAATAGAAAGCACAGTTAAAAATATATTTTTCTTCACCTAGAATGGCTATTCTGCTACTGATACTTAGTGATAGAATCGGTATAAATCCCTAGATATTATCAATAAAAATATAAAACTTAGTATTATGATTTTAAGTTTTTATGAGAGATATTTGCCACTAATGAATGACTACTAATTTTGTTAATTGGACACTAAATGATGTTAATCCTTTAATACATGCTATTAAAGTAAACTGAATCTTCTCTATTAGTGTACTAATTGAAAGTTAATAAATTTCATCTTGAATATCCCTGTCCTGTGTGGAAAGATGTGTGATTTTGGTACAAATAATTATTTTGCTCCTTGCTTTCTACTCAGTGACTAGCATAATAATTGAAGAGTGAGTTCTTAATGAATATCTTTTTTTAAAAAAGTTTCATTTATTTATTTGAGAAGCAGAGTTACAGAGAGAGGGAAAGACAGAGAGAAGGTCTTCCATCCACTGGTTCACTCCTCAGATGGCCATAACGGCTGGAGATGCAACAATCTGAAGCCAGGAGCTTCTTCCGGGTCCCACAGGACATGGGCAATCTTTTACTGCTTTCCCAGGCCATAGAAGAGAGCAGGATTGGAACTGAAGCAGCTGGGACTTGAATCAGCTGCCAATTGGGATGTGGGCTCTGCAGGTGGAGGCTTATCCCACTATGCCACAGTGCCCTTCCTAGTGCATATCTTTTGAATAAATAGATGAATACGAGAGTAAATTATTGAGCTTAAAATTAATTCTTTTTTTAAAAGACTTATTTATTTATTTGAAAATCAGAGTCACACAGAGAGAGGAGAGGCAGAGATAGAGGTCCTCTATCCGATGGTTCACTCCCCAATTGGCTGCAGAGGCCGAAGCTGTGCCAATCCGAAACCAGGAGCAGGGAGCTTCTTCTGGGTCTCCCACATGGGTGCAGGGGCCCAAAGACTTGGGTCATCTTCCCCTGCTTTCCCAGGCCACAGCAGAGAGCTGGATCAGAAGTGCACCAGCAGGGACTAGAACTGGTGCCCATACAGGATGCTGGCGCTTCAGGCCAGGGTGTTAACCCACTGAGCCACAGCGTCAGCCCCTTAAAATTAATTCTTAGAAGTTAAACTTAAAATATAATTTTATAATGTAGAAATCTAAATGGATTTTAATTCTTGAAAAATTTATTTAATGTTTTCTTTACTTGAGACATGGGAGAGAGAGCACATGAACTTCCATGCTTCTGTCAGTGGCCCATCTTTCAAAAGCCCAAAACGGTCGGCACTAGGCTAGACAAAGCCTGAAGCCAGACTCCCCCATGGGTGCCAAGGGTCAACTACTTAAGCCAGCCTACTGCCTCCCACGGTCTGTATCAGCAGGAAGCTGGAATCAGAAGTTCTAGCCAGAACTTGAATCCAGGTACTGCAATGGGGAATGTCAGTATTTTAAGAGGAGTCTTGGGCCAGCGCTGGGGCGCAGCAGGTTAACTCCCTGGCTTAAAGCGCCACATCCCATATGGACGTGGTTCAAGACTCTGCTGGGCTGCTCCTCTTCCGATCCAGCTCTCTGCTATGGCCTGGGATAGCAGTAGAAGATGGCCCAAGTCCTTGGGCCCCTGCATCCACATGGGAGAAGAAGCTCCTGGCTCCTGGCTTCAGATCAGTGCAGCTCTAGCCGATGCCACCAATTAGAGAGTGAACCAGAGGATGGATGACCTCTCTCTCTCTCTCTCTGCCTCTCCTCTCTCTGTGTAACTCTGACATTCAAATAAATAAATAAATCTTTTTTTTTTAAGTGTCAACTGCTACAGTGAAGGACTGCAGCTGGATTTCAATGAAAGCTTTTTTTTTTAATGTTTATCTTATGTAAGTTAAATCTATTCAATTTAATAACAGTAATGGTTTACACATTCCTTTAGCATAGAATGTTACTGAGTCATCTGAAATTCTTAGAAAAAATTGCCAAAATCAAATAAATAATGCAATGAAGTTTATCTATGAAAGAAGACAAATTAATATTTTTCATAAAGCACTGTGCAAAATTACAAGATGTTAGTTTAACTCTCACATTTGTACATTATAGGCTCTATATTTGGAAAATATATGACCAAATAATAGATTACAATTTTCATTCCAGACTGAACTTCTAAAAGCAAATCGCTTTTAAAATGATCCGAATTCAAAGGGCCCTGTTTTCATTTGAGTGCCTCACCCTTCTAGATGCTGCAGGGGAAGAGGCCATGATCTCCTTGGGTGAAGCCAAAACCCAGGATCACAGGCCTCGCCTCTCAACAGCAAAATCACAGTTCTTTGCTTTGAGTGATCTTGTCTCACAAATAAATTGTTACTTATCAAAAAGCATAGGACATTAAATTCTTCATAGTACTCCAGATTTTGGAGGTTTGTAGGGAGAAGTTCAAATGACTACAAGGATAAGAAGCCTCTACAATGTGCTGATGGCAAATAGCCCATGCCCTGGGAGAAACAAGACTGACAGCACTCTTCTCAGTCCCTCCAGCCTTTCAGGGGCACAACCAGTTTTCCAAGGATGCCATGAGCACAGACAGGCTGTGGCATTGTGCTCTGTTGCTCCCAGCACTTCCAGCCGCAGTGTAATAGAATACTGGAGTGCTATTGTATTTTTAAAGGCAATTAATATTTTATTATGCACAGACTTTTATTTGCACCATTTGGATTCCTCTTCTCTAATTAAATCTTGTGATTTACACAAATAGAACTGCTGTTCTTTAAACTCTGCAAATTATCAAAATTAACAAATACTTGTTAAAAGGAAGCAAAAGCAGCCAAGGGTCCCATTTTTGTGACAGAAACAACTGGAGGCTACAGAGTGAATTGATAGTGTCTCTTATTTGAGTGAGGCAATGTAGCAATTACATATAAAATTCCTTAGTTAAGTAGAACTGATAGAAATTCCAGCTGTCTATGAACGAAAGGTTAATTCTTTAAATAAATAAAGGCAGGCTATTTTATGTGTCCATGTAGGATTTTTGCTTCATGACCTTGTGTACAGCATTTTGTGTTATGGGATTTATAAATCAGAAGTGTGGTTTCAGGCATGCATTCCCCCGACTCTGCATTGGTGGGATGCTTTCTAGGCTGTGTGAATGGTTTTCAGAGGGAACAGAGACCCAAAGATTAGATGCCCACTAACTGTATGAGCTCTGTTCCCCACTCACTCCCAGTTCCCTCCACCTCAAGGTACAAGTTTGTATATGGAAGTGCAGCAGACAGGGACTGGGTTGGGGGTCAGGAGAAAGAATAAGAACAAAAAATAACACCCAAGCTAGTTTGTCTGGGAGCCCTTAAAACAGCAGTCCTGAGAGCAGCCTGCGTCTCCTTGAGGAGCGTTACCCCTGATCGCTCTCTGGGAGAGAACAGGAAGGGAGTCAGGAAGGAGATCTGGGTGGGTGCGTGGAGTTGGCATTAGGAACTCCACAAGGATCTGTTTTCTTTATGGCTTTTTTTCCACCCCTGGCAAAATGTGCACTCAGCCCAGTTAAAAGAATGAAAGCCAATGTGTTCAATATGCAGAAATTCATTTTCCAGACAACAGTACAGTGAAGTGTTTGGTTCATAGGTAAAAAGGGGCAATGCAGTTATGCTACTTCTGTTTTCCTTTTGCATGCATTCTTCTCTGCATTCAGTCTATAAATTGCTTGCTTTGTGTGTATGGGTGCCAGTGGATTAAGAGAGGAAAAACTCCTACATGAATTTTTTTTAAAAAAATAGCTGAATGCCTACTTGAAGGAATAAGTTCCTCATTTAAGGATATTCTGGATGGGATTTTTATATCCTACATTGATGAAAATAACTTCAGGACAATTTTCTTTAACACACACACACACACACACACACACAAACACACTCACACATACTCCGTGTATACAACTTTATAAATTTAGATTCAAAAAGTCTCCAAATTAAAATTATCCTACATGAAAATTACACTTAAATTAGAAACAAATTCAAACAAAAACAAATAAATAATCCTTCTTTTCTCATTTTACCACTCTTTGATGTTTCAGTACTGGGACGGAATCTCTGCAGAAAAATCATTATTCTTTTAAAGAACGCCATGACACAGATGTTAAAAGCTTACTCTGTGAGACTTCATGGAAAGCGCATGCAGAAGAATATCAAAGTGTGGCAGGTGGTATGGTTCACATTCTACCTCAAAGTGCTACCCTGCTTCTGAACCAGCTTCCTGCTAATGGGGCTGGGAGGGCAGCAGATGGTGGCCCAAGTGCTTGGTTCCCTGCTATTCACGTGGGAAACCCAGATGAAGTCCTGAGATGTTGCTTTCAGCATCTATCCATTCTGTTGAAGGAATTTAGTGAGTAAATCTGCAGATGAAGGAACTCTCTTTTCTTCCTCCCTCCCTCTCTCTCTTACAAATGAATGAATACCGAAAAACAAGAAAGCCAATGAAGTGTATACCTGTTTCAAGCTATTCTCTGGAATTAACAACATGCCCAATTATTAACAGAAAACTTTCTCCTGATTAGCCTCTGCTTCCTATTTCCCCTCTCCCTCCTTCTTTCCCTCAAATGAGCCAGCAAATCAATATTTAAGGCATATGGCATGAATATGACCTTTTAGTACATTTTTAGTGCAACCGGTATTTGAGGACTACCAAAGAAATTAATTACAATTGAAACTTTGTTCCTATGAGAATACATATCCCAACATATGGCTGACGACAAGCTCTCTGGGTGCCTTTTACTCCACTGGAACACCTACACAAAAAGCAGTATTAATATCTAGTGAATGCTCACTGTGTGTAAAAGCTCCCGACTAAACTATTTAGTGCATTATCTCATTTCCTGCTCGAATTTCAATTTAGAAAGGAGCTATTAGGACAACTTTATACAGACAAGAAGAGTGAGAATTAGGAATTTACTTTAAGCCATGTAAAAAATAAGGGGAAAAACAAGAATATAAGGATGTGAGCATAGTTCTATCTTATTTCAAAGTTGGTACTAGTTAACTTGCTGGTACCCTAGGTGTTAGGTAAAGTTGAGACAGCTTAAATATGTGTAAAGTAAAAAAATAATTAATTTTAAAAGTACCTCTATTATTGGAAAGATAATCATCGAGGTAATTCTTTTCATTATTTTAATAAGTCATGAAATTTTATTTGACATAGAAATAAGGCCAAATTGACCAAATTGACCAATTTGTAGAAAAAGATGAGTCTTACATATTTCTTATTTCTACATATTATTCTATGAAATTTGTAATCAATCTTTTAAAAAGTAGAGGATACCTGGTATAGTAAAACTAATAAATTGCCATTTTTAGAACAAATATTAGATGTTTATTATACTACAAAAGCTTATGGCCAGGATAGTACAAGAAAAGTCCCATTTGAGAAGATATTAGTCCCAAATTCTTAGTCCCTTATAGGTGCTTCTAAATGTTTTGATTGAATAAATTATGACAGCATCTTTGAAAAAAGCAAACATAGAGGACTTAGCAACAACAGTGTTTGAAAAATGGCATAGTGTTTCTACCACAGAAATGTACCTTCAGGGCCTGTTCGGCCCTGACATTTACGCCAATACTTACATGTGATAGTTAATGGCTTATAAGCCAGTCCCAAAGGGACAAATATCATATGTTTTCCTTGATCGGCGACAACTAACTGAGCACCAAAGGGGAAACCTGTTGAAGTGAAATGGACACTATGAGAAACAGTGACTTGATCAGCTCTTGTGCTGACTGTTGATGTACAATGTAATACTTTATCAATTTTAGTGTTTTTTCTTTGTTTTATTCTAGTACTATTGGTTGAACTCTGTAATTAACACACAATTATTCTTAGGTGTTTAAATTTTAATTGAAAAGTGATCCTTGTTAAATACAACTGTGGGAATAACAGAGGGAGGAGATGTACAATTTGGGACATGCTCAATCGGACTTGCCCCAAATGGTGGAGTTAGAACCCTACCAGGGGATTCCAATACAATCCCATCAAGGTGGCATGTACCAATCCCATCTCACTAGTCCAAGTGATCAATTTCAGTTCACAATTGATCACACTCATAGGACTAAGAGTCAAAGGGATCACACAAACAAGACTAGTGTCTGCTAATACTAACTGATAGAATCAAAAAGGGAGAGAACAATCCAACATGGGAAGTGGGAGACACAGCAGACTCATAGAGTGGCAGATGTCCTAAATAGCACTCTGGCCTAAGAATCAGCCCTTAAGCCATTCAGATCTGGCTCAAGAGCCCATGAGAGCATTTTAGGCATGGAAAGCCTAAAAAAAAAAAAAAAAAAAAAAAAAGACCTAAATGAAAGATCTCTGTGAGTGAGATCCCAGTGGAAAGAACGGGGCCATCAAAGAAGGAGGTACCTTTCTCTGAAGGGTGGAGAGAACTTCCACTTTAACTATGACCTCGTTTAAATAAGATTGGAGTCGGCGAACTCAAAATGCTTCCATAGCCTCGGCAACTCATGACTAGAGCCTAGGGAGATTACTGATGCCATAAACAAGAGTGTCAAATTGTTAAATCAACATCAGGAGTCACTGTGTACTTATGTCTCATGTGGGATCTGTCCTTAATGTGTTGTCCAATGTGAAGTAATGCTATAACTAGTACTGAAACAGTATTTTACACTTTGTGTTTCTGTGTGGGTGCAAACTGATGAAATCTTTACTTAGTATATACTGAATCGATCTTCTGTATATAAAGAGAATTGAAAATGAATCTTGATGTGAATGGAATGGGAGAGGGAGTGGGAGATGGGAGGGGTGCGAGTGGGAGGCAAATTATGGGGGGGAGCCATTGTAATCCATAAACTGTACCTTGGAAATTTATATTTACTAAATAAAAAAAAGAAATAAAAAAATAATATCAAGAGTACAATTGAGTAAAAATTGAAAAGAAACTGTCAACCCTTTCCTCTTCTATCCTAATCACAATTCACAGGGGATATCTAAGCTTTTTGGGCCTAGTTTTCTTTCTTTTTTTTTAAGATTTATTTATTTATTTATTTGAAAGGCAGAATTACAGAGAGGCAGAGACAGAGGCGGGGGGGGGGGAGATGTCTTCCATACAGTGTTTCACTCCCCAGACGGCCACAATGGCCAGAGCTGTGTCGATCCAAAGCCAGGGGCCAGGAGCTTCTTTCAGGTCTCCCACATGGGTTCAGGGGCATAAGGACTTGGGCCATCTTCTACTGCTTTCCCAGGCCATAGCAGAGAGCTGGATCAGAAGTAGAGCATCTGAGTCTTGAACCAGTGCACATATTCGATTCTGGCACTACAAGAGGTGGCTTTACCTGCTAAGTCACAGTGCCATGCCCACAGTTTTTTTTCTTTAGTGAGTTACTTCCTAGTTCATAGTTTATGCTACTTTGCTTCTTTCTAAACTAAGAGGAGTGATACTTTATGTTTACTGAATGTTGATGTTTTGTGGTAAAGGGCAGTGCTAAGCAAAGTGCCTAAGTGAACTCATTTAGTGTTAGTCATTGAGTGATTTAAACGTCATGATTCTTACAATAAGGTACTGAAGGAAATCTGCTCAGAGTCCATAAGGCAAAGGTTCTTTATTCTTTTAAAGATATCCATAATAAGGGATGATTTATTTTTTATTGGATACTCTTGTGACATTAATGCGATACATGGTTTTATGGCAGCCATCCTGTGATTTTGAGGACAGTTAAAAATTCTAAAGTCACAGGATGGAGCAATGGAAAATGTATGAGTTTTTGAAGATTCAGTCTTTGAAGTAACCCATTCCAGCACAACTAAAGATGTCATATATGACATGTTCTGAAAAACTGAACTTACTTTCTACTTATAGTCATAGATGCCTAGGTCTCATATTACTTAGAAGGTGATACAATATGGTGAAAAAGTTCTGATTTCTGATTCTAGAAACCAATACACAAATATATATATTTATAATTTAGTACCCAAATATTTAAATTGTTATTTTATCTGTGATATGAGGACACTAATTCATTATTGTTGAAATCTGTGAAACTGATTTAGAAAGTGATTTTTAGTTAGACATGAGTAGGAAGCTGCATATTTATAACCAGTATTAAAAAAAAATTTAAGTATATGTTGTAAAGGCCATAGACATGGATTTGGAAGTCTTATCTTCATATTTGAGATCCAAATTTACTTGATGGAGTTTCATGAAACATTAAATGAGCTTCTCTAGATATTTTAATTCATGTTTTTGTTTGTATAAAACAAAGAATACAATAGTCTACATTTTCCACAGCTCAAATGGGCTTGTATATATGATATTTTAGTGAAATTATGTTCATTCACTAAAAACACTTATATAGCATCTATGATGTGTGTTAGGCTCTATGCAAGCAGCAGTAAACCAAATATACTAATAGGCATAAGTGAATTTATTCATTGATCCATGATCATTTCTGATATCATTATGGCTGTAAAAACAAAACAGACCATTTTATCATGAAATTACTGAATTGCATTAAAAATTCTGCATACAAAAATGAAATACTTCAAAATAAGATATATTCTGGGTTGCTAAAAGCACTTAACCACAAAGATTAGAATTTACATTTTTCCAAACTTTCTGTTAGCCTAAACTTGTTTCATTGAATTGTGCTAGAGTTGTACAAAGTTTTTGATGAGTCAGCACTGCTTTAATTTATTTATTTTTTGATATCTCTTTACTACCAACAGCACCTGTGCATTTTAGGAAATATTGCATGCTTTTTGTCCTTGTCTATAATTCAATATATTAAGAGAAGATATGATCTCACATCATTGTGATAGATATTGACTACAGCCCACTAAGTTTACCAGTTCTCAATACGTAGCTCTACATAGTTTCCTGATACTGCATAGCCCCTTCTGCAACCGTAATCCTGTCACCAACTCAAGCATACCAGAAACTCTAAAACTCCCCATTCTTGCTGTCACTCTTGTCTAAAGTGACAGAAAGATCGTCTAGGAGAAACAGATAGGGAAAACCTAGGTAGCCTTTAATAGCTATCCAGTTCTATTAGTCATTTAATTTTGTTTCTTTCTAATAATGTCAGTTCCAATAGCCAACAAGTTCTTCACTACTGTCAGGACCTCTACGTACAACTGTATAAGTTTATCCTTGCTCAGCAGCTGGTAGGCATACAGTAAAGGAGCTGGAAGCTAGCCCATGATGTACTCAGCCAGTCCTGTATCCATAGCCTGGAAACAATTCCCCACTTTGATCTCATATAATGACTTTGAATTTCTCTCTGTTTTTTTTTTTTTAATTTTCTTAAATTTTCATTTCAGTTTATTTTGAAGGTGGAGAAACAGAGATAGATATCTTCGATTAGCTGGCTCACTCTCCAAATGCCCACTACAGCAATGTTAAGGACAGACTGAAGCCAGGAGCCTGTACCTTCATCAAGGTCTCTCGAAGATCTCTCAGGGACCCAAGGACTTCAGCCATCACCCGCTGCCTCAGTGCAGGTGCATTAGCAGGAAGCTAAATAGGAAGCAAAGTAGATGGGACTGTAACCAGGTCCTGTGATATGGAATGTGGGCATTCCACGTGGCAACATTACTCTTGTGCCAAATGCTTGCCCTCCTCTCTGTCTTTAAAAGGAAGAGAACACACACACACACACACACACACACAGAGAGAGAGAGAGAGAGAGAGAGAGACATGAGGGAAGGAAATAAAGGAGGGAATGATGGAGTGAGGGAGGGAGGAATAGCATGCTTTGTATATTATAGTTATTTTTACTAATTTGATGGGAAAATTCTGAGTTACCTACTATAACAATCTGGGCTTTTTCTGTTAATATTGGTTCTAAGAATTTTTTCCCTTGTTCAGTGTACCAACATGAAGGCCAGGTTACTCAACTTCAACTGTATGTGGGGAAAGAGGAAAAAGATAAAGATATATGCTTGCTGTTGCTGAAAATTTAGCATTGCAACTAAACACAAAAGTTCTGCAAATGCAATGACTGCCGTTTGCTCTGCAGTGATTCCACTTGTCAGAGACAGGTCACTGGACAGTCTCCTGCCAACTGCAGCATGTCCTCTGTCTGTCCCTTGACACAACTAGCTTTAAAGAGCACGGGATGTGCTGTAAAGGGAGCAGCAAGACTCGTGGACCACAACTCTTCCTTTAATATTGATTTGTACGCTACTTTTCACTTTGCCTTCACTGGGCACGTTGGGGTAGTGGAAGTGAGTATTAAAAAATATATATAGGAGATGACATTGTGGCACTGAAGGTAAAATCACCACTTGTAATTCCAGCATCCCATATGGGTGCTAGTTTGAGACTGAGCTGTTCCACTTCTGATCCAACTCCCTGCAAATGTCCTGGGAAAAGCAGTGGAAGATGGCCCAAGTACTTGGGCCCTTGCACTCACGTGGGAGACCTGGAAGAAGCTCCTAGCTCCTAACTTTGGCCTGCCCAGCCCTGGCTGTTGTAGCCATTTGGGGAGTGAACTAGCAGATGGAAAATCTCTCCCTCCCTCTCTCTCTCTCTCTAGCTCTGCCTTTCAAATAAGTAAATAAATAAATAAATTTTAAAAACATATAAATAGATTTAAGCACTGATCTTTTCAGTCTTTACTCTTACTTCAATTGTTTATGTTGATTTAAGAAAAAAAAATGGGTAAAAGAGAAATAGGTTGTCCTGTCTCATGGAGCCCTTTGAAGCAATGAACTTAAAAGGTAAATAACCGATTGATGTCTTGGGAATATGTGCCATCGTCAGCAAGCTAGACCTGAAATACATTTACAGAGACATGAACAAGCATACAGATTCCTCGTCAATGACACTGGTTCAGCTGCAGTCTAGGTGAACAATCGTTGTTAGCCTGCATGCTGGAGGCCCAAAACATAGCAGAATAACAATGAAATCAGTGTTAATGAAATTAATCATACTTTTAACCATAATAACAACATCTAACTGTAAAAAGTGCTTTTCACCACAAATCTATGAAGTAGAGACATTTAACACAGCACTTTAGAGATGGAGAAACTGGAGCTGAGGGAGGTCAATCATAGCTCAGGTTTTGCGAGTCAAAAGGAAAGGATCAAAGATTAAAATCCAGATCAGAAATCCAAGCTATATAGCCTCATATATGTCTCACCTATCCTATCAACAAAGAAACACAAAGCAGAAAAGCAGAAGGGAAGGCCTCTAAGCTTCAGCAGCATTGTAGCGGTGGTGCTGCATATGCCATGCACATTTTCACTAGGGGAGGTCCTTCATCCATCAACAAAGGAAGATCAGTAACAAGTACTCTGTTCATTTTATAGAAGCCTCTCTATTTCTGAGTAAAGTCATAGAACTGGATAAAAATATGTTGAGAGATTGACTCTTTCCAGATCCGATATCATTACTTTTCATGAGATAGTTTAGGGTTTATTCTACAAGTCTTTAAACTATAATATTACATCTAGTGTAAACTGACTACTTACACTGAACATTGTTGATGAGGCAGTCTGTGTCTTTTGTTTCTTTTCCCCATTACTTTTCAATAAAAGTGAGAACTCATAGGAAAACAGACACAAAAAAATCAATAAAGAGATGATCGTAGTCCTCTGACTTAAATTCCCAGGACTGTAATTCACTCAAAGAGGAGCTGGGTTGGATTGTCCTGAGGCACCTCTGCATCTTTCAGGGTCCTACTCTGGGTCCTGTGATTTTTCTGTGTACTGTCTGTAGCACACATGTGAAGTAGTCATCCCTCTCTTTTCCTGTGTGGAATAGCTCAATGTTCTATGCTGACAAGAATTGCTTTTTAAACAGTACAAGTCTTTTTCTGTAATAAGTTTAAGCATTGAAGAGAAATGAGACAACATCTACATAGAGAAGTTGTGCTTATTTACAGAAGAAGATTATAAATCATGTTATGTCAATATGGTCCAGAAAGTAAGCCTCTTTCAGCTATTGGACTAGGAATCCCCCTTGTCCTAAGTTTGCTGCAAAAGAGAGGTAAGAATGGAGGGAGAGGGGCAGGGATTCAACATACAACATCAAGGACAAATGATAAATCCCCTATGAGGAAACTTTCTCTAGTATCAACCTTACTGGCTATTCTCTCATATAAGGGCTGATTCCATGAGTCTATGACATATTTTTTGATAGAGAAAGGTAATTCTAAGCTGTGCATTCCATATATATGTCATTTTTACCCAGATAGCCATTTGCTGCCATTAAAGATCAAATGAGAAGAACATGTGGAATATGATGATCCATGTAAGATATGCATTGATGTTTGTCAAATATGTGCAAATATTGTGATTAGGAAGGAGTTACTGAGTGTGTAGTCAATGTAGGCACAATTCTTAGATTCCTTTAAATGTTACACCCTGAAATGAAAGACCAGCACAATAATCACTTGAGTTATGGTGATTATTCTAAAAGCTGAGAGGCAGGGCTAGACATCATTGTTGAGCAGTAAACCTAAGGAATTACTAATGTCAAAAATAGAGTGCTTGAAACTGATGCATGCTGCTTCCAAGCATTCTATTAGAGCCAAGATGTTTTATTATAAAAAACTGAAAGTGTTGCTCAATTAGGATCATGCATTGGTTAAGATTTCTATATATTTGGTGGAATGTGCTAGACAATTTTGTACTTTGCTGGAGATAAAATGACATGAGGAAATAGGCTTTAGAATACTAACAGCTGGTACCTATTCTAGTTCTCAAAGTTTAAACAGTCTGCTTGAATGCATTAAAAACTATTTTCCTAGTAACATCTTACATTTCATTCCTTTCTATTAATTGTTAAATCACTCTTGATTTACTCAAATACAACAGTACTATATACAGTAGATTCTGAATTTAGTATCTATCCTACTATTTGTCCTATCTTACAATTTAATTCAAATCATTAGCAGACATAATTAGAAGGCTTAATACAATAATTTAATGGAAAGAATTATCAAGAACATTTGTTTAATTTTAGACATTTATAAGAAGTAGTCTTTCCTGAAATTAATATATAGTTCTATTTTTATTACTTACAATCACTTGATCTCTACTTAATATGTAATTAATTCTACTTCTTTTAAAATGCAATTATCTATAGAAAAGAGATATCCAAACTCTAATTAGTAAAATAAGAGAAGAAACATTTCCTTTCTTTAATCCATGTCTCCAAAATGGACAAGGAGGTAGGTCAAATCAAATGTAATTGTCCAGGCCACATTCTCTAATGGATAGACTTTTACACCTTAGACCTAATGTGTATACATAGGCCTCTTGGAAATAGCATGGTTGGAGCTAATGATGTGCATTGCTAAATATTTTTACATCAGGGTGACATTTATAAATTATATTTTAATATTACAATTATTTTAGATGATTGCCCCCAAAGCCCTTTTATTTTTAGAAAATATGCAGCAGGCCTGGCCCACAGACACTCAAAACCCAAGATGTTCCAAATTGGACTCGTTATATCTCCACCCCGGCCTAAAGTTGCTGCTCCTCTGTGTTCCCTTGCCACTCTCCTCCCAGTCACATAGGCTAGAAAATTTCAATCATCTTTGACTCCGACCTCCTCTGACCCTTTACATCTAATCAACCAAGCCCTCTCAAGTTTACCTTTGAAATGTCTTTGGAATTTGTCCTAAGCTTCACACACACCACTCCTTCTGTGGGTTGGACCCTAGTTGTCAAATGCCCTCAGTTATTCTAAGAGTCTATTCACTAAGCCTGCAGGAGCTAATGGATTCCATTTCCAAACAATGCCTCCCTACATTGCTGGCACTATGCTCATAGCACAGACAGGAATGCATACCCAATCTGGAGCTGGAAAACATTTTTGTCAATACCATTTTAGATACAGTGAAATCTAAACTCTTTATAGAGGCATTATTCTCTTTACTTTTTGTTGTATTGGTTATTTGTTGCCTACACCATAGATTCTAGCTCAAATACATTACTGCCTAACACCAAATATTCTGTGTTTTTCTCAGGCAATAACCTTAGGATGGGTAACTGCTGCCACCTTCCATACACTGGATAACCTAATCAGCTTTCACAGCAGTTCTTCTCCTTTGCATCCTTGGGAAGAATAAAACAACTTTGCTATGCGCCTTCCTACTCACTTATTCCTCTTTTATAATTCTTACCACAATCTCGTAAGAATTAAAATTTTTCAGATCTGTATTTTTTTTCAAATCCTAAGCAGAGAGCTCTTTGAATGCAAGGACTTTGTCTTTTTCATGTTTATTGTTCCATGTAGCAAGTCCCAGATATATAAGTATCTTTATGATTAAAGATTTTTAATCATTTTATAAATTACTATTGGTGCTGCTATTCATACTGAATTACAAAAATATATTTTCTTAACAGTATTTTGATATAAATAAGATATCAATATAAATCCAGCATTTGGATAAAATGCAAACATTTCCTGACATGGCATATATTATTTTTCATCACACTTTTGCATTAGGATAATTTATGCACTTTTTAAAAGCCAAAGGAGCATACATAGGCTGCAGAACTGTTATGTTTTCTGAAACACCTAATGAGAAAAGATAAAGACAGATGGAGTTCAATTGGCTAATTTTCTGCCCAACTGCCTACATGAAAAATTAAGATGTACTGACCCGGCTCTATTGTGTGCTACACTGTTCAAATATTCAGCCTTCTTTAGTTAACCATCACGCTAAGGTTGAGTGGCCAGTATCTAGATTAACAGACACTGTTCACCTGGCTGTCCCTTTTGTTCTCCCTTTTTAATGTGAAGGAAGAGAGTTCTAAAAATAGAACAAACCCTGGCAAGTGGCTTGCATTCCTGAATATACAATTAGATCACAGTCAAGTGACAAAATCACATCACAATTTTTGAGATAGTTCAAAAATAATAGATGTATTTTTAAAATTGCTTGTACTTTTTTCCCCTTCCAGACCTTTCCAATCTTTTAAAACTCTTAGCTGTGAAAAAAAGTGTAAATTTACCCTTTAAAAATGAGGCAGCCTCAAGATTCTTCTCATGTCAAAATGAAATGAGAAGTGATTTCCATTTCCATGAGTACTTCAAGCCTCAGAAGACAACTTCAGTTCTCTGTATGTTTATAACACTGTGTGTGTCTGCTTGTGTGTGTACACATTGCATCAAAATTCTTCTTGACAACATGTGAAGTGGTGGTAGTTGTGTATGTGTGTGTGAGAGAGAGAAAGAGAGAGAGAGAGAGAGAGAGAGAGAGAGAGAGAGAGAGAAAACTTTCTTCTCTTTCAACTTCCTCCTACAGCCATCTTAAAACAATTCACAAAAACCCTGCCATCCAAGTCTCTGCCTTAATGGGTCGTTCTTAGGAAATGTTCTCTAAACTTCCCCTTCACATCTACTAAAATCTTGCCTGACCCTTATCCACTTAAATTATTTTCCCATTTATCTGAGGCATGATTAGAAACTGTCAAAATTTACATAATACTTTGTCTACATGGTGAGTTTTAATTTTAAATGAAATGACAATAAGAGAAATTAAAAGATAATGTCCCATATTCATTGAAGACTCTGATGATTTAATAACAGCTACCATATAATACTCAGATGAAGCTGATGAGACAGGTACTATTCAGGGCCAGCTCAAGAGAAAAATCACACTTGTAATTTGCACAGGAAAAATGCAATATTAAAGTGATTAGCTAGCAACAAGGGATTGACTGCTCAGGAGAGAAGAGAACCTCAAGGATACAGGAGAATCATCTACACAATGCAACCAAGAAGCAAAGGGCCCAGGAAGAGTACACCTCACATCCAGCCCCAGAGTTCTCAGTGTGGTGGGTGTGGCTATGACACATGCAATCGGGAAGAAATTGACTGAAGTGCTATGGACAGGGCTGGAAACATCAAACTGCCTTCTGGATTTCCAACAAGACTCAGAGAATCTGCACACTGAAACACCACAAACCCCTTGGTGGAGGTGAGTGCTAAAAAAATATCCCCTCTAATACTGCTGGAACATACTACAAGAGCGAGAAGGACAAAAGACACATTGGAACCTGGAAGAGACACCTTGTCCTGCTGCAGTGTCCTGCCATTGCCCTAAAGCTCAGGGACGTTGCTTCAGTTTGTGAAGGAGAAACATGAATAGGGGCAAGCTTTGGCATTCAAAGCAGTACAAATAATGGATTTGAAGCTGAGAGCCAAAGCATTGGTAACTGGTGCAGAGCACACACTTTAGCTGGTGATAATATTTTCCATTCTTCCTGCAGTTAACTTGAATTAATATCCAATTGGCTAAGATATTGGTAATTCCTATGGTTTCCTGTCACCAAGAAAAACTTTTAGAGATTTGGAAATCTGAGCTAGTTGATCAGCTAACATATGGAGTTTCCAACACTGCTGATCTATAAAACCGTATCTAAGTAGAGGCAAAAGTAGTCTAGAAAATGAGAATTTTCAATATGTGAGCTTAAAACACAATACTTTTTATTCCATGTTAAGAGAACAACATGAAAATAAATCATATAAAAATACAATATGTCATTGAGATCTGACCATAATTTTATGTAAGCTACAAAGACATCACAATCTCCTTTGATGTAATACTTGATATTTTTCTAAGAAATATTTGAGACCTGGATTTTTGTGCTTTTCCTTAAAGTAATTTTTAATACCTTAGTCAAAAATATTTGTTTTATCTTTATGCCAATTTACTAATATACCATCTACTCAAACATCTTATCAAACATTTTTTGGCACTAAGCTCAAAAGCAAGTAACAGGTAAGCATTTTGATATTGCTTTTTCCTTCTTTGGGATCTTTGGATAAAACGAGATAATAATTAAAACTGGTATATGTTTAAGGAACTGGCTTGTTATGGCTGTTTTTGACCTTGAAGGAAATGAAATGTGATGACTTTGAAAACATTCTGAGGAGAAGACTTGGGCCTTTTACCTCTGGTTTTAACCACTGTTTAAAGGCTTTTGAACCTGGGCAAGCAATCAACCTATTTCTTCTATGTACCCAGCAAAATGAACTGGATTGATTTTTAATAGATACTAACTTTTTGCCTATGCCTTTACAGGATCTTGCAGGGACTGATAACAACTTGGCCAGACATCTGTCATTTATATAATAGAAAATTGAAATTATCAGAATATCATACTTCTATGAAGTAAACTAGAATTCCCCAGGACTTTAAATAAACACTTAGGTGGTAGCTGTAGTCACTACTGACAACACACTACCTTTGGCAGTTTCAACAGGTTACAAACTAGAGATACTAGGAGCATTGATTTTTGCCTGAGAGATAAATTAAATTATTGCTTCTTTCTCTTATGCTCCCTAAATTGTGTAAATGGAGGCAAATATGAGATCAATTTCTTCTGAGGATGGTATTTAATATGGCTCTCTTAGATTTTTTCTTTCACACACACCATACATTAATGCAAGGATTATTCTTTCTACCACTGTGCTGCCTTTGAGAAGTAAAATATGGAAACACTGAAAATTCTATCAAGGAGTACCTTGTTTTCTCTCATTTGTCATTTCTTTTTTGCCCTTAAAATGTATAACATCAGGTTCTTTTCATGAAAGAAAACAGCAGTAATGATGGCATTATACTTTTTAAGAGGCAAAAATAATTCATGTTGCTGTAAGAAATACACTCTTCAATATTCTCTTCATGCTGTGGAAACTTAGTATTTTTAAGAAGAGAAACAGGAGCATAAAAATGTAACTAAACTTCAAAAGCCCTGGTGACAGTATGACTGGTGTTCTGTAACCTTCCTTGATCTCCCATAAATAATCATTTCTACAAAGCTTAGAGGTGAGAGCTGCAAGGTTTAAATTTTAAGAATCTTCATTTTAATAAAAAGTCTGAGGAACCCAATGTAGTGTTGGAGGGTTGTGGGGACGGTGACTTTGTTTTGCACTCAGGTTTTGGAGTTGTAGTTTCCTGTCAATGGGTAAAGAGTACCCTCTCAGGTATTTATTTAGTTAAAGCATTCTAACCATTGTTTAGCCATTATTTAAATCCTTTATTTTGAACGTCTCTGAGGATACACAAGGCGTCTGAAAATTTATTTTTAAGTAGAGTGTCAGTGAAAATTCAGTGTTGAAGAAAGCTGAGTGTAATATTCCTGAACCTCTTTAAAGAGTTTCTTTGAAGGGTTTTGCAGAGCTCTCTTTCTGTAAATGGACTGCTTGCATTAACCTATACAGATAAATGTTGGGCTTGCTACTCTTAGAAAAACATAGTTATGGATCACAAATTTGGATGCTGTTGTAAATTGAGGTCATGTACTCAGACAAATAATGAAATGAATATTATCATTTTGCAGTTTATAGGAATTATGGAAGAGAGAGAGAAATTAAACTATCACATGCAGATCTGATCTCTGGTGCTCAAGCCACTGTTACTGATTTATTACTATTTTCCTTTATCTTTCTCTCAGTATTCCATGTTCACATATTTCTACATACAAGTCAAATGATATAAAGAGATGAAACAAAAGGGCTGCAATTTAGATATGAGATATTCACCTGCTTACATAACAAACTTAAATAGGTACATAAAATATGCTGAAATGGAAATACGGTTTTTAGTTGCAGATTTCATAGATGTCCAGCTAATTGTCAAATTCCTGAAACCTGTTACTTAATAAAGTTTGTTTACAATGTTAAAGAGCACTCACTAGGCTCACTAGGCTAATCCTCCCCCTGCAGCGCTGGCACACCGGGTTCTAGTCCTGGTTGAGGCGCCTGATTCTGTCCCGGTTGCCCCTCTTCCAGTCCAGCTCTCTGCTGTGGCCCAGGAGTACAGTGGAGGATGGCCCAGGTGCTTGGGCCCTGCACCCCATGGGAGACCAGGAGAAGCACCTGGCTTCAGATCAGCGCCATGCATTGCCCACAGTGCGCTGCCGGAGCAGCCACTGGGGGGGTGAACCAACAGAAAAAGTAAGATCTTTCTCTCTGTCTCTCTCTCTCTCACTGTCCACTCTGCCTGTCAAAAAAAAAAGCATAATATCTAACTCTCTCACCACTTATCCTCAGGGAGTGACTTCCAATATCCCCACCAGTTGCCTGAAACTGTAGATAATACTGAACTTTACATACACTGGAGTGTAATTTATAAATTAAGAACAGCAAGAGATTAAGAACAATAGCAATGGAATAGAAAAATTATAGGCACATTTCAAAATACAAGTTATTTGACTGTGTTCTCTCTCAAAATATCTCACTGTACTGTATGTATTCTCCCTTCCTGTAATGATGTGAGATGATACAATGCCCATGTGATGAGATGAAGTGAAACGAATGACATAGGCATTGTGAGGTACCAAGAGCAAGAGCTGCTTGAACACAAGTACTGCAATATCAAGACAGCTACTAAGTGACTAATAGGCAGGTTGCATGGACAGCATGGGCATGCTGGACAAAAGAAGGATTTGTGGCCCAGGTGAGAGGACATGGAAGGTCACGTGATTGCACCACACTACTCAGAGCAGCAGGCAGTTTAAAACTTAGGATTGCTTATTTCTGGAATTTTCCATTGAATATTTTCAGAACACAACTAATCATGGGTAAATGAAACCTCAGGAAATGAAACTGCAGACAAATGGAGGGGAGTAAACAGGAGCACAAAATGAAAACCACTGCACATCACTTAACTTGGAAATAGAAGCACTTCAGCATGTAATTAAGAGTGATTGAGCCATATTTCTCAGTATCTGTTATAAAGCATGAGTGGGCAAAATTTTGAATTAATCAGATATACCATATTTTTTCATGATGTCTCACACATTCATGAATTTTATTTTTAAAATTTAAGAGAAAATTCCTAATAACAGATCAAACTGAATGAAAATGAAAAGTAGGTGGATTTAAAATCCCATATGAGCATGGCTGTGGCAAACAAATGCTTAACAATTTCAATTGCACTTATATTGCTATCTAAGTGGCTTTTCTGTTTGAGTACCATTAGTTAGGTAGTCATTAAGCTACATAAATAAATGGGCCTGCAAGTAAATATATATTTCCTTAGTATATTTGGGAAATTATGTATTTTCTACATATTTTATTTAGTACAGTGGAGTAATTGCTACCCTGGTAGAATTGAATTATCATGTATAGTGGTCTAACAGAATTTCGTCTTTAGAATCTTCCTTTTCATACCTTGTAATATGTCTAAAATGTGATAGGTGCTTACCAGGGAACAAAAAGTAAGACAGATCGAAGCACGTTTCTCTATTTTAATGTTCTTCCTTGGGACTTTTTGGATTTTTAAGAAGCAAGTGCTCTCATATGGGAGTGATTTTCCAAATCTTTTGCTAAGTTGTTTCTGTTCCAAAATGATTAGATGCCAAACATTTCACACTACTTGTTTTTAAGTACCTGTGCACTGAGCAAAGTATTGAGAGTTATGTATTAAATTTGTACATCTTCTGGATTTTCTACCGGACTCTCAACATCACTTTGCTCCCTCCTGTGGTTGCCCATATATTTCAGACTGAAAGCCAAGAATTTAACATTTCTCAGGCTCCCTTGTCATCAGGGTTCTATTTGAGATTCACCAGTGAGAGGCACTTGAGTGATATTTGGAAGGCAGAAGAGAATGAAAAGTCATTTTTGCCCTGACAACAGCAGACAGGCAGAACTATTGTGGCAGATGACTTCCTGCAGTTTCACAGATTTTCTGATCTCCTTCAGCAGATAACCCCTTCGGTTCTGTGAGCTGCTAAGATCACTGGTGAATGTGCTTTGTAGTAACTGTGTTTTTTGATTTCTGAAACCAATGTTGGCTTAAAGTCTTCACTTTTCTAACTAATCCAGCGGTTTTATTAGCTTCTATATCCCTGTGTTTAATTCCTTCAGGAATGAGACACTGAGTTTGTCTGACAAAACTGTGAAACAATCACTTCCATGTAATTATATGCCCTTGGCTATTAGATATGTCTAGAATGATAAGAATAAAGAACTGTTCCCACCCCATCTCTCCACCTCCCTATCCAGGAGTTGGTGTTTGGTGAAGCAGTTAAGACGCTGCTTGAGACACACACATCTCCTATTTCAGGGTCAAGGTATGAGTCTCAGTTCTCTTAATTCTTGTTTTCTGTTCATGTGTACCCTGGGAGACAACAGGTTATGGCTCAAGTAGTTGGGTTCCTGCCCACCATCCCCCAGACTCCTGTGGAATACCCAAATTGAGTTCCCAGAGTCTTGCTTCAGCCTGGCCCAGCCCAGGATGTTGTAAGCATTCAGGGGAGTGAACCAGCAGACAGGAGAATCTCTCTCTCTCTCTCTCTCTCTCTCTCATCTTCTTCTTACTCTGTTTCCCACCCTCCCTCCATCTCTCCCTCTCCCTTTCCCTCACTTTCTTTCAAATACAGATTCTATCCAATTGTAAAGAGCATTGATCATGTTATTTCCTTCTCAAATTATGGCAAACACCTCTACTCACCATCTCCAATTACAAGTCTCATAAAATACAGTACAATCTCCTTAAACTGTGTTAGCTTCCTCCTCATGAACCTGCTTTTTCAATAGTATTCCCCACTGCTCAGTTTTACATACCTAATTTATTAGAGATAATGTGATATTTTTTCTGATCTCAATATCATGGATTCTACCACTTATCTGCAAGGATATCTGTTCTGTTACTGTTGAAAGTAAATGCTATATATTTTTTATTTCCTTTTCCTTAGAAGAAGGTAGGCTTTTATGAGAGCCATAAATTCTAGTTCTATGTGTCCATAAATTCTCATTCTGATTTCAGAACAGCATGTATCACATCAGTCAGTAGTAACTCACTCCTTTGTTTATCTTCCTTACTTTTCAGAATGTAAAGAATATAGTTAGTATTCAACACATTTTTATTGAGAATTAAAACTAGATATTTCTGAAAACATTTAACCAAACATTTTAAATTGCTAAGTATAATATAAAAATAATAATTTAAATGCATGACTAATTAATATGGATTAAAGGAAATCTTCCTAAAACTAAGGAAATTAAAATCAGAGTAGTAAGGTTACTTAGAAGACGTGATTGCATGCATCAGTTATGTTGATCCAAGAGCTATATTTTAGGGAAAGACAGAAACCAAGACATGTGGAAACCTCAACAAAAAGAAATTAAAATTATACCACATTCTGATAATAAAAGCACGTATGTTTTTAAAGATTTGTTTATTTATTTGAAAGTCAGAATTACAGAGAGACAGAAAGAGAAGAAGAGAGAGAGGTCTTCCATTCACTGGTTCACTCCCCAATTGGCCACAGCAGACAATCATGTCAATTAAAAAGCCAGAAGCCAGGAGCTTCTTGGGGGATCTCCCAGGTGGATTCAGGGACCCAAGCAGAGAGCTAGATTGGAAGTGGAGCAGCCAGGACTCGAACTGGTCCCCATGTGAGATGCCAGCACTGCAGGCAGCAGCCTTACCTGCTATGCCACAATGCCAGCCCACAATAAAAACAAGTATTGTAAGAATGAAAAATATTCTTAGTTAGAGCTCATTATCCAAAATTACAGAAACAAAACAAAACAAAAGCTTGGGAGTCAATGCAGACATGAGGAGGAAGAAGGAATAATTTAAATAAGTGGGTCCCTGGCACCCAGGTTGGGGACATGGATTAAGTGCCTTGCTCCTGGCTCTGATGCTTCCTCAGCCTCAAAAATTGCAGGTACTTAAGAAATGAAGCAATAGATGTGAAATCTGTATCTGTTCAGCTTTCTTCAGTCTCTCAAATAAAGTTAAAAAAAAATCAGTGAAATTATAACCACAAAGACGTTAGGAATTAAGACAATAATTAAATTATGTACAATAAGCTTTATAAAATTGCTTAAAGATTAGAAAACACCAAGAAGAATACAGTGTAATAGTAAAATATAATTCTTGGGGCTGGCGCCCTGGCTCAATAGGCTAATCCTCTGCCTGCGGCACTGGCACAGAGTTCTAGTTCTGGTCAGGGCACTGGATTCTGTCCCGGTTGCTCCTCTTCCAGTCCAGTTCTCTGCTGTGGCCCGGGAGTGCAGTGGAGGATGGCCCATGTCCTTGGGCCCTGCACTCGCATGTGAGACAAGGAGAAACACCTGGCTCCTGGCTTCGGATCATCACGATGCATTGGCCGCAGCGTGCTGCCGGAGCGGCCGTTGGGGAGTGAACCAACAGACAAAGGAAGACCTTTCTCTCTGTCTCTCTCTCACAGTCCACTCTGCCTGTCACAAAAAAAAAACCCATAATAATAATAATAATAATAATAATTTTTGGAGCTAACCATACATATAACTGAAACAAAAATCTCCATGTCAGGTGACTCACAATGGAATCAGATATCTTACAAAAGAGCTAGTAAAGTTGGTAGGTGGTATAAACAAAAACAGTAATGACAAACTATCCAAACTGAAACAGAGAAACAAAGAAATGAAGAATCTGAGAAGAAGTGAGAGGCATGGAACATAGTAGAGTCAGGTGGTCCAACATATGTCTAACTGTTTCAGAGTAACAGTGGGAAATAAAGAAGGGAAGGCAAGCCACATATAAAGTTAAAATGACTGAAAATGTTTCAGAAATAATGCAAAATGCAGTTCTTCAGATTTAAGAGAGAAGTAGAACTCAGAGCCAGATAATGGGGAAAAATGGTACTTCATGAATTTGAAGAATATCAAAACAAAGAGATTATTTTAGCATTCCAAATTAGCATTTATAAAGTACTGCTTTCAGTCTTTCAGTTGTGCAGCATGTAAAATTTTTCTCAATCTGGCCCTTTCTCAGTTTTCTCATATCAAATCATCCCAAATTAACCTATAGAACTATGCTTTTTTATTTTTAACTTTCATGATGCAAAAGGCCTTCTTCTGACTCAGTGCTATCACTTGGAATAAACTTCTCGTTTCTTATTTCAGCCACATTCTCTAATTTCAAGATTACAGTTCTGCTCAAGATTATCTGGAAGGAATGTGTTTGTAATTTATTCTGGCCCAGATAATTCATCATGTGTTATTTCAACACTCTGAGCATTATTCTATTGTAATTTTCATTTCTGGATTAATCACTTTAAGTTACATATGTTACCTCAAGGTTACAAGTAATTTTAGTAAATATTGAAAATATGTTTCCTCACATTATTCAGAAATAATTAGTGCTATTCCTTTTTCAAATACAAAGAGTTACTCACAAATCTCCCTTAAGTTAAAAACATTTTATACAATAAATAGGGTATTCGGATCTCAAATTGTATAAAATGTAGCATTTTTCTCAGATCTCTCTTTCCATACAGATGTCCATTTAGGCTATGTAGCCAACTTATTTATTTGTACAGTTATAACACTGACATAAAAATATTTAACATGCACTAAAAACTTACTCTATCAGAATCATAGAACTAATTTCCTTATAAACATCAATTTCTCCCTCCTGAAAACAAGAGATCCACCACACCCAAATTTGATGTTACCCTGGATACTTGCTCCACACTGGAGCACTGAATAGAGCTCCCTGTCCACACCCACCACGAACCTCTTGGTATTCACTGAAAGTAAAGGCATTCCATTAAGTCACAGAGGAATAGTTTAAAGATAAAATACAGTTCAAAGATAAAAGCCATCATAGGACTTGCCCCAAACTGTAGAGTTAGATACATGCCTGGGGACTCCAATTCAATCCCATCAAGGTAGCATGTACCAATGCCATCTCACTAGTCAGAGTGATCAGTTTCAGTTTATAGTTGATCATAATGAAAGGATTAAGAGTCTAAGGGATCACATAAACAAGTGCCCAAAATTTGACTTTAAAATAGTGTTAGAGATTTATAGGATACTATCAAATGACCCGACATCCAGGTCTTAGGAGTTCCTGAAGGTGTGGAAAAAGAGAACAGAATAGAAGGCCTATTTAGTGAAATAATTACAGAAAACATTCCCAGTTTGGAGAAAGAAATATATGTCCAAGTACAGGAAGCACAAAGAACTCTTAATAGACACGACCAAGAAAAATCTTCACCATGACACATTGTAGTCAAACTTTGCACAGTAAAACATGAGGAGAAAACCTTAGGACCCAATGACTTCACTGCTGAATTCTACCAGACATTTAAAGTAGAATAAATTCTAATCCTTCTCAAGATTTTAAAACAATTTAAAGGGAGGAATCCTTCCAAATTCTTTCTATGAAGCCTGCATCACCTTAATTCCTAAACCAGAAAATGATACAACAGAGAAAGGGAACCATAGACCAATATTCCTGATGAACATAGATGCAAAAATCAAAGGAAAAAAATTGAAAAGGAAGAACTCAAAGTATCACTATTTGAAGATAATATGATTCTATATATAAGGGATCCAAAAAACTCCATTGAGAGATTATCAGAACTCATAAAATAGTTTGGTTAAGTGGCAGGATATAAGCTCACACAAAATTTAACAGCCTTTGAATACACAGAAAATGGCATGCTAATAAAAGAATTTTTATGATCAATTTCATGCATGATACTGACAAAAAGAAACAAATACCTTGGAATAAATTTAACCAAGGATTTCAAAGTTCTCTACAATTAAAATTACAACACATCAAAGAAAGAAGTACAAGAAGACATAAAAAGATGGAAAAATCTTCCATGTTCTTAGATTGGAAGAATCAATATCATCCCTACTACTAAAAGCAATTTACAGATTCAATGTTCTCCCAATCAAAATGACATTCTTCTTAGATCTATAATAAATGGTGCTAAAATTCATATCTAAACAAAAGACACTTTGAATATCTAAAGCAATCTTATACAACAAAACAAAGCTGGAGGTAGCATAATACCAGACTTCAAGACATACTACAGGGAAGTTATAATCAAAACAGCCTGGTACTGGCATGAAAACAGATATGTGGATCCATGGACAAGAATAGAAACTCCAGAAATCAATCCATGCATCTACACCAACTTATCTTTGACAAATGAGCCAAAATCAATCCCTAGAGCAAGGAGAGTTTCTTCAACCAATTGTGCTGGGAAAACTGGATCTGCACATACAGAAGTATGAAATTAGGCCCATACCTTACATCTTACACAAAAATCCGCTCAAAATAGATCAAACTCCTAAATCTATGAGTAGATACCACCAAATTACTAGAGAACATTAGGAAACACTGCGAGACATTGTCATAGGCAAAAACTTCTTAGAAAGGACCCCAGAAGCACAGTTAATCGAAGCCAAAATTGACAAATGGGATTACTTCAAGCTTAGAAGCTTTTGCACTGCAAAAGAAACACTCAGCAAAGTGAAGAGGTAACCGACAGAATGGGAGAAAATATTTACAAACTAGGTAACTGTTAAAGGATTAATTTCAAGAATCTATAAGGATCTTAAGAAATTCAAAGACAACGAAACAAACAATCCCATTAAGAAAGAGGTAAAGGATATTTAATATTATGTATTTTATGTAAGAACATTTGGGTTAAATGCTAATGTTGTCATTTTTTTCTAAGATTTTTGTTTACTTGAGAGGTAGAGTTACAGAGAGAGGGAGAGACAGAGTGGAAGATCTTCCATCCACTGGTTCCCTCCCATATGGCAGCAACTGCTGGAGCTAAGCTGATCGAAGCCAGGAGCCAGAGACTTCTTCTAAGTCTCCCATGTGGGTATAGAGAGGTTCAAAATCTCAGTCTGTCTTCTGCTGCTTTCCCAGGCCATTAGAAAAGAGCTGGATCAGAAGAGGATCAGTCTGGACATGAATCAGCACCCATATTGGATTCCAGTGCCACAGGCGGAGGCTTAGCCTACAGTGCCACAGCACCAACCCCATAATGTTGTCATTTTTTATCATGATTGTGCATATAATTTGCCACTCTTATTAATACAAATTTTAAATACATATTAAAAATATAGGCATTGTTTAAAACATAGAAACAATATATGATCTACACAAAGTAGCTTTAATATTAATATACAGAGTATGTGTGAGGACATATAGAGTGTTCTTCAAAATTTTTTAAGATGGATTTACTGCTGTGTAAAAAATTTTGAATTATGCATAATTTTTCATATCATGCATTTCTATAACTTATTGAAGATCCAGCACATGAGTGCTTTATACATACATATGTAGACAAGTGCCATATAACAACACAGTAGTCAATGAAGTGCTACCATTAAATTATATTGGAACTGTGAAAATCCTATCATCTAGTGACATTGTAGCTATTATATAACATTTTAGTGTGACACATTGTTCATATTTCTGTGATGATACTGAGGTAAACAAAGCTACTGTATTGTGCCTCTCATGAAAGTAAAATATGTATAATTATGTACAGTATATAATACTTTATAATGATAATAAGTGATCACGTCAGAGATTTATGTATTTAGTATATTTTTATAATTGTTTTAGACTGTACTTCTACTTATTAAATAAAAAATGTTTACTGTAAAATTATACTTATGTTACACGGAAACAACCTCACATAGTTCATGTTTGCTGGATCTCTCAGTAACATCTAAGAGATCATATTGAGAAGCTGACCTATACAATCGAGGTTTGCTTAAAAACTCCCTATGATGTTCACACACAAAGAGAATTACCTAATGATACATTTCTCAGAATGTATCCCTGTTGTGAAGTGATACATGGCTATATGTATGTTTTTAAAAAATTCAATAAAAATGTGTTATTATGAAAAAGTCTATATGAATTTCAATTCTTGCACCAAATAAACTCATATTAACTTGTTATAACATGTTTGAGCAGGACACAAAAAGATACAACAATAATTTGAAAGTAGCCACTATGAAAGTAACATGAATTGTGCTAAAATGGAAGCAAAAACAACCATCAATTATATGGTAAAGCAAGGTGAAACAATTGTGAAGTCATTGATGCTTGACAAAAAGCTATTGAGGGAAATACTCTCAAATATATCAGCAGTTTACAAATGGTTATCTCATTTTAAGAAGGGACAAGATGATGGTAAAGATAAAGTCCTCAATGGCTGACCATCCACATCAATTTTTGGAGGAAAAATTTATTTGGTTTTTGCACTACTGAATAAATAGTGATGATTAAAATCAGAAACAAATATCAATATCATAGGCATCTCTACTGATTCACTTTCCAAAATCCTGCCTGAAAAATTAACATGTTTGATATTTAAGTCATTCAGTCTATTGTATTTTGTTACATTTGAACATTTGAACATTCTGCTTCATGAGCACAAAAACCATCATGCCCAGATTAGCTGCAGGTAAGAGCAAAGTTTTCAAAGGAAATTTGAAATGACTAAGATGAGGATTTTGAAGCATTTCTTTGAAGAACTATAAAAGATGAAACTTGGCTTTCCCAATATACTCCTGAAGACAAAGCACAACCAAAGCAACAGTTACCAAGAGGTGCAAATGGTCTGGTTAAAGCAAATAAGACCAGAAATCTGCAAACCTCAGGAAAACAGTTTTGGGGAATGTTCAGGAAATTTTGCCTTTTGACTTTCTGGAAAGGCCAAAGAACAATGACATCTGATTATTTTAAGAGTATTTTGGGAAAGTTAGTGAACGTTTGAGTAAAAAAAAAAAAAATGTGGGAAAGCTTTACCAGAGAGTCCTTCTCTACCACCTCATGCTCCTATTCATTCCTCTTATCAAACAAAATTTATTTTGCTGAGCCTGAGTTGATGATTAAAGCTACTGCCTACGCACTGGCATCACGTCCCACAAACTGGCATCATAAACATATGGGCACTGGTTTGTGTCCCTGCTGCTCCATACACTATTCAACTCCCTGCAAATGGCCCAGGAAAAGCAGCAGATGGCCCAAACAGAGTTTGGGCCCTTGCCAACTACCTGGGAATCCCAGATGAAGCTCCTGGCTCCTGGCTCTTGACTTCCTGACTTCATCCTGGCCCAGCCCTAGCTGTTGCAGCCATCTGAGGAGTGGACTAGCAGATGGAGGGTCTCTCCTCTCTCTCTCTCTCTCTCTCTTTCTCCCTCTCTACTCTCAAATAAATAGAAAAATAAAAAGTAATTGTGTGAGAGTTTTGGTTAGGAATCACTTGGCATCAATCTATGGTCCTTGTTTGGCTGCTTCTGAATTTTGCTTCTTAATCTTAAAAATCATGAAGTTTATTAATTCCCATTTATTCCTCAATTAATAATGTCAAAAGAATTCACTGACTTTTTTAAACTCTCAGAATCCTCAGTTATTTACAGATGAACTAAATGGTTGGTGTCATTACTTACAAAAGTGTCTTATGTAATCCCATTTTTTCCATTAATGTTTTCAAGTGCCCCCCAACACACACACCCAAACACCACCTTGCAAGCATTAAATTGTTTCACAAGTCAAGGAATTATTAATATAATTAATGTACATATAAAGTTTTGAATTACTTATATGTCTTGGATATCCTGAATTTTTTATTTTCCATGGACTACATGTTTGTGTATCCTCCCATCTTATGCTTAAACATTATGCTTAAAGATTAATCCTGAAAATGATAGTAAGATGCAGAATCTTTGGAAGGTAATTAGATTAGATCATGTGGGTGGTCTTATGATAGAATTACTGACCGTATGTAAAAAGAGTTACTTTATTCCTAAAGTTGTACTTATGAAGTTTGTATTCCTTTAAAAATTAATTAATTTAAAAAATAAAAATAAAGTATAATAAAGAGAAGAAGAAAAGAGAAGAAAAGTGAAGAAAAGAGAAGAAAAGAAAAAAAAGAAAAGAGAGAGAAGATCTCTCCGTTTTCTCCCCTCTCTTCTCCTTCTCTCCCCTCCCCTCCCCCTTGGATTCCCTCTGCCTTCTTCTCCTATTTAGTGTTCAAGTACCATAGATCCATTCATGTCAGGATATAATAACAAAGCCATCTACACACCAAAGTGAGAGAGCCTTCCCTGATACCTCCTCTGTCAGCACCTTGATCTTGGAATCCTCAATCTTGAGAACAATCAGAAATAAATGTTTGATATTTAAGTCATTCAGTCTATCGCATTTTGTTACAGCAGATTGAACTCACTAAAACAGCCTTTGTGTTATCTAAACAAATTGTATAGTTGGACTACAAAAATATGAGATATATTACTATGGCAGAATTGTGGACTATCATTGTGCCTAACCTGCTGCATTTGGGGTGAGTAATTAACTCTCCTTTGTACTCCCACATGATTTCTTGAAGGAATCTTTGTGTAATATGTTGAATATAGTTTGAGTGCCTAAGAGAAGCAGATAATTGAATATCAGATATCAGTTAATTATCTCCCAAGAGAGGTCATTTGTGAGATTAAGAATAGTGGTTCCTTAACAGTTATCTATTTATTTGCATATATTTATATTTATATTCTATATTATTCCAGAGTACTAAATCACTGAAAAAAATTGCAAAATCACATGAAACTGTACTGGCCTATCATAAACAAAAAATACCAAATATTTTATTAGTAAGGTTATTAGGATGCAATAGATGGGATATATAAAACAGTGGATGCCTAACTAAGCCAAACTTCTGTAGGATCTTTGGTTTTGCTTTGTTTTAAATTATGTTGAAAATTTCATTTTTTTAAATTTTGAATTACAAAACATTCAAACACATGCCAATGTATAGTATAATAAATCTCCACATATCCATCACTCAATCTCAACACTCATAATCGATATGCTTTCATCTGTACCCCTCCTTCTTCTCCCACAAAATCAGATACCAAATAATTCATATGTATATATGCCATATAAATCTTTAAAAGATCAGAACAATGACCATAATATGACTATCACAGTTAAAACTAACATAACCTCTTGAATATCATCAAAAAACTGATCAGAGTTCAAATTTCCCTTTTTCAGATAGTTTATTTGTATGCTTGAATAAATATCCAAATAGTCTTTGCCATCTGCATTTGGTTGACTTGTCTCTCAGGTCTGTCTCTTCTATGAGTTCCTTCTTTTTCATTTTGCAATTTGTTTATTGACAGAACTGGGTCACTTCTCCCTCAGAGTTCTCATGTTCTGGACTTTGATGATTGAATCTCTATGAAGTTGCTTAATATTCTTCCAGCTTTTATATTTCCAGTAGTTGAAACTTATTTGAGTTTCAACTTTTGGCAAGAATGCCTCACTGAAGATGTTGTATGCTTCCATTAGGAGGCAAATGAAGTCTATTTTTCTTGCCTTTTCTTGTGTTTGTCACTACTGATGATGATTGTTCCAATCCATCATTTTGTTAGGGGGAAATATTCAGTAAACTTAATTTCTCACTGTACATAAAACTTAATTTTTATGACTAAAGTCTTGTATTCACAGTAGAGGAACAAAAGCATTAAAGTATAATGATTTATTAAGCAAAGACTTTGAAATATTACAAAATGTAGGCCATTGGATGAAGCCCTGGGTATACACAGATTAGAAAAACATAATCCCAGCTCTTAATTTAGAAACAGATTGGCAAATGAGCTAAACATATAAATTAGTATGATAATCACTGCCTAAATGTATGGAAAAGGAGCGAGAGTGAATTTATTAAGGAATGGCAAACCACTAGGCAGCTTTGGAGATTATTATTCATGTACCCATACCTCATATGCACAGTTTAAAGAACTTTAGGAGTCATCATTTAGCCTAAAATGATTTTTTTTAATTTTTAGTAAACCACATGGCAATATTTTATTTAATAAATGTATAGGAAATTACAGCAGGTGACGGATGAATTGCTTGGGCTCCTGTAAGCATGTGGGAGAACCAGATGGGCTTCCGAGCTCCTGACTTCAGCCTGGCACAGCCCTGGTTGTGCGGATGAGTTCTTGCACTTGCTTGCTCTTGCGCGCACATGTGCTTTCTCTCTCAATCTCTCTCTCTCTCTCTCTCTCTCTCTCTCTCTCTCTCTCTTTCTCTCTCTCTCTCCATGACAAGGAACATAGAAGCCACTGCAATGAGGTTTCCAGGAAGGAGGAGGAGGAGAGACTGGACTTAGTTTCCACTTAAACTCTTAACATAAGTAGATGTTCATGCTGCTACTTATTTTCCAAATAGAGTCATACACAAAGTATAAAAGAACTTCAGAAAGTTCATGGAAAACAAAAAAAAGTTAAGGTTATTTTGCTGCAAAAACGTTTGAGTGGATAAAATTTGGTTCAGTGGTTAAGTAAGTTATGGGACACCCACATATGCATATGACAGTGTCTTGCTCCTCCACTTCTGATCCAACTGCCTGATAACACACCCTGGGAGGTAACAGAGAGTGGCTAAAGGGCTTGGATCCATGCCACCCACAAGGGAGGCCCAGATGGGGTTCTGAGCTCTTGACTTTGGCCTAGCTCAGGCTTTGGTTTTGCAAGCTTTTGAAGAGTGAACCAGCAGATTGAAGATGTCTATGTGACTCTCTCTCTTTCTGCCTCTCATTCTCTAACAGTGCCTTTCAAATAAAACAAAAATAGTTAAATTTTAAAAATTGAAATCCATGCATAGTTTTTACATAAAAGTTCATTTTCCCTGAAACTTTTTGGAGATCGCTTTTATGCATGCATTTCAAAAGCTTTTGTACCACAAATAAACTTCTCTTTTAATTCCACTTTCTTCAAATGTTTTATAGTACATTGTGTAACATATTTTGCCAATATTTTTAGGATTATGATATGGCTCAGATATTCATTTCAGTGGATTAATTCTGTTATTATCAAGCATTTTCGTACTGATATAAATATATTAATTTCTATTGATAATTATATTGATTCAATTGTTTCCTTTTAAAATAGTGTTGAAATAAGCATCATTATGAATATTTCTCTTACTTTTTTAGGTTTTTCATTAACTTTAATTTCATTTGAAAGGCAGAGGCAGACAAAAGTCTTCAATCTGCTGACTGACTCTGCTAAAGCCCTGCAGTACACAGGGCTGGGTTAGGACAAGGCCAGAAGCTCAGAACTCAGGATTGATATCCCATGTGTGTGGCCAGTTCTTGAATACTTGAACTGTTAACTGTTGTGCTAAAAGCCCAAATTTTTTCTTACATTTTCTATTATTTCTTTTTGAGAGATGACCAGAAGAAAAATACTAAAACCCAATATTTTAATCTTCAGTATGTTTCTTGATAAGTTTTTCAAAGTAAATTTAGAAAAAATGATATTGATTTGCTTTAATAATGTCAATTTCATCTCCATTTAATTATATATATTTATAGTATTTTTTAAATAATTTATTAGTTCAGTAGTAAGAAATAGCTAAAATCGTTTTAATTTCTACTCTGTTTTGGAGAAAAATCTCAATTTTATCTATTTTATGCTGCTATAGCAGAATAGCACGAACTGGATAACTTATAATGAACAAAAATTTTACATCCAAAGGCAAACAAGTCTAAGACCAAGGGGATGGAATCCAGCAGGTAAGGGCCTTCTTGCTTTGTTTTCCCATGGTGGAAGGACAAATAGAATGCAAGGGATAACAAATGATGAAAGTTGGAGACAGTAGCCCTAATACCTGGCATTAATCCATTCCCTAGACCAGATCCCTAATAACCTAAATATCTCTTATTAGGCCCTACCTCACAGGACTGTAACCTTAAACAATAAGTTTTCATCATATGTCTTTGGAGGGACATATTCAAACTGTAACCATCTCTATGCCAATGTTTATCAAATGTTTTCTCTATTAAGAACCATTCCTTTTTTTTTTTTTTTTTTTGACAGGCAGAGTCAGACAGTGATAGAGAGAGATAGAGCGAAAGGTCTTCCTTTTCCATTGGTTCACCCCCCAAATGGCTGCTACAGTCAGTGTAATGAGGCCAGCATGCTGGGCCAATCCAGAGACAGGAGCCATTTCTTTTTTAAAATAAGCAAACAAGAATAATGAAACTCAGTACTCCTCACCCTTCCCCTGAAAAAAAATTGTGATAACACCAGAATAAAATGTATTTTTAATGACAGTTTGAGACTTATATGGTAAAAATAAATATACTTCAAATTTCAAATAATTTCCAGTATCCTGGTTTTGGCTTGGCCCAGTCCTGGCAATCAGAGTCATTTGGGGAATGAACCCCAGATAGGTGCTCTCTCTCTGTCTCTGTCCCTCTGCCTTTGAAAAATGTAAATTTTAAATCATAAAAAACTTAAATATTAAAATTATTGTATTTAATATATAAAATATAGCCCAGGATTTTAAAGATATAACTTTGTAGTTAGGCAACATAATTTCCAGTCCTAGGCAGCTATTTGATAAGGATTTTACCTTGGAAAATTATCTAACATCAGTAAACTCAGTTTTTGCATCTTTAAGTTGGAGTGAGACTACCTAATAGCAGGATTATAAAGACTAAACGAAACATGTTAACTATCATTTCTTAGTACAATGTCTTGCACTGAATCAATGGCTGTTTTTTGTTTTATTTTTCTAGAAGTATAGATATTCATTTCCTGGAGAGATAAAAATAGAAAAAAATTGGAAACAAATGTTTAATACAGGGCTAAAAGCCTCTTTTATTGAATGTTTTGTAATCTATTTCACTAACTTTCTAACAGCAATATTCCTAACATGTATCTTACTTTTTAGGATATTTAGCTTTCGTAAGACAGAAGATTTGAAACACTGATGACTGCTATGTAGCCAATGTGGGCCACTTGTGTAACATGTTTTACTTAATTTAATCTTTAATAAGTCTGGAGGAGGAATAAGGTTTTATATCTCCCATTTACAAATAAGAAATCTAGGACTCAAAGAGTGTACTCAATTTGTGTGTTTCCCCAATGAGTAAAATTGAACCAAGCCTGTGTGACCTTTTGCTAATTGCACTGTAATTTCCCAGAGTGAGAGTGAAATGAAACACTGTTGACAGAACTGAATAAATGCTGATAAGGGCTGGGTTAGGGAATGAGTGTTAAGAATACCACCATGGCCATCCAGGATGCTATTCCACCAAACCCCAGGCTGGATAGCATCTTACCTTCTTCCAGATATAACATAAATGCCCTTTTTTTGTTGGCCTTCAAGATTGTAACTCTCAAACTTCACTCACTAGTACAAGATTAATCTCCCTTACAGACTATTCATTTTTCACCATTAGGCAATTATTTTAATAATTATGTATTTAATGGTCATATAAACAACCAGATTATTTAAAAAATCAGTGATAGAAGAGAAGATAACTATTTTGCTCAACTGAATCACTGGTCTCTGGCATTTGCTGGGTGCTATGTAAATCATTTTTAATTTTATACATATATATGTATATATGTTAAGTAAATATATGACTACACAACATGTACATATTTAACTTTGTAGTCTTTGTAGATGGTAGGTAACTAGATAAAAACTATCGGTGCATGATGCCTTAGAGTATTAATTTAGCTATACATAGATTCTGTGAAACACTGAAAAAATGTGAATGATAAAGCGGATCATCTCCTACTGAACCAACAAACTTTGTGTAAACATGCTTTAAGAGCACTGAATAGATTATTTTTTCATCTTATTGATGCCATTAGTGAATATGTGTTAATCAACTTCTATTTTCTTTCCTCCCGTGATTTCATTTTACAGCAGCTCAAAATCAATGGCATAATGAGATTCAATGTTATCTTCTCATTCTAATCTGCAAGAGCACAAAAACATTGTATACTTCCAAGTGTGTGGTTGAGAAGAAAAAAATGAGTAAAAATTAAAACCTTATTATCTATCTTGGAAGTAAACTGGAATTGTCCTCCAAATATATTCTATAATTAAGCCGTCATAAAGAACATAGACAAGGTACATAATACAATCCTCTTCAAAGTACTCGAACATTCACATTCAAGTTTTTGATTGTATATTAATATGCCTCATATTTTAGCCAAATTAATTAGTGTGATACTGTAGGTGGCATAAAATTTCAATATCCATATTATTGTGGGAGAAAGGTCTTAGGTAGTTGATGCCTAAACCAATCGTTGAGTACCAGATTAATATCAAGGAAACCAGGTCAAGAGAGTGGACTATGTACTTTCAGGCAAGTTTTCGACTTGGGGGTTGGATTTCTTTTCTATTAAATGAGGGGCATTGGCTTGTCAGTGACTGATATGTGTATATTTGATAGAGATCTAGTCAAAAGTCAAAGGCTGTTGATTTGGGGGCCAAATCCAGCCAGAAAATGTGTTTTATTTATCCTGCTTAGTATGTTAAACATTTTTTTCTGAAATAGATCCTTTTTTTAAAGCAGATAGTGGATCGTAAAAGACTAGAATTAAGATGTTTGGTAAAAACCTAAAAGACAAGTAACACTGAGCTGTCAGATGAGACTCTGACTGAAATGGCCTGAAAGCAGCCATCAAACAACTGTTTTCTTTACTTCCTACCTAAAAACAAACAAACAAATAAAAACTAAACCATGTATGTTTGTTATTTTTCAGTTTCCTACCCCTATTTTAAGAAGAGGACTAAAAAGTATAGTACAAGCAAAATCAGCTGCAAGCTTATAAGATTGACATTGAAAAACTAGTCACTCTTATAGGGAAGCTCTGGGTAGGTTGACAACACATGTACCAGTTGGCATGTTATCATGCTGTGTGTACCACAAATATCTTGAGACACAGGACTCCTTACCTGACTTTTATACTCTTTACAAATTTTAAACTCTCTTAACTCAGGGTCCCTAAACTATCTTACCTCCCAACGTAAACTTGTTCTCTTCACACAAAACCTGAACCAGAAAGAGTTTTTTCACCACAGCAAAGATAGGGAATCAACCTAGATGTCCATCAATGGATAACTGGATGAAGAAAATGCATTATATACATACATGATAGAATATTTTTCTATCCTGGAATTTGCAAAAAAACAATGGAATCAGAGATCATTATGTTAAGTGAAATAAGCCAGACACAGAAAAATATCACATTTTCTCTTATTTGTGGATGTTAATATACATAGAGTATAAAAATTGTGTTGATGTCATATTATTTGGTATATAATTACAAATATTACTTCACTGAATTGTACTATATACATGACCATATAATCTTCACTTACCTCCCCCTCTAAAATTAAAAAGTATATGATACTACTTGCAATAAAGAAACATGGTAGCATTCAAGAGCAAATGGCCTTGACACAGTCAGTAATTTGCCATGTTTTCAATTTGACAAACTCAACAGTAAAACAACTAAAATTTCAAAACTTAATAGAAAAGTGTTGCTGTATAAACAGGAAAGACTGGGACCTGCACTAGGGGACAGTAGACTTCCTATACCTAAGTGCTGGTTGGAGTCCACCTGCTCTGCTTCCCATCCAGCTCCCTCATAATGTGCCTAGGAAAGCAATCAGTGATGGCCCAAGTGTTTGGGCACCGTCCACGCTTGTAGGAGACCAAGATGAATTCCTGGTTCCTGGCTTTGACCTGGTCCAGCCCCAACTAATGTGGCCATTTAGGGAGTGAGCCAGCAGATGGAAGATTCTCTCTCTCTCTGCTCCTCTCTCCTTCTCCATGTGTGTGTAAGTGTGATTGTATGTGTGTCTATGTGTCTCACTCTCTATAACTCTGCCTTTCAAATGGCTAAAGTAAATCTTTAAAAAATAATATAAATAAATAAACATGAAAGAGTGACTGTAAAGCTGGAAATTTCAGAGCTTTTAGTGATTTACAGAGGCTTTTAAGGGGTCTCAAAATGCACCATGAAGATGAAGACTTCTTCTATCTAGAGGTAGAGTTTTCTGTGTTTCAAAAATGAAATGGAAATTTAAGGCAAAATATTTAGCTTATAAACATCCATATCATTGAGGCTGGCTTTGTCTAATAGCCAAGATTATCTAGAGAAAGTCAGTCCTCTTCATTTGCATAGCCACTGTTTTGAGGAAGGATTAAATGTTGGAACTGAAAGAGACACTTTACATGTCTTCCAGCCCAAACCTCTCATTCTATAGATGAAGCAACTGCAGTTCACTGAGGTTAAGTGCTTTGCTGACAATCACTTATTCTTGCAGAACTCAAGGTCCTGACTTCTAGCCTTATGTTCCTTACATCATGCTACACAGCACTTAATGAATGTGAAGAAAGATGTATACAGTCTCACCATCTCTCCATTGACAGACTGGCATTATAGAAAAAGAGAAGAGCACATTCCCCAACATTGGGCAGAGAGTTTTGTGAATGTCATGTTTAAGTGTTGCTATCTAAGGGAACAGGGTCGCCTGGAAATTATCATAGAAGATCAAAGATATCATCTTATTGTGCCTCTTCCTCCTTTTTCTGAATCAATGAATGAGAGTTTCAGATTAGTTTATTTGAATCAGAATTTACATTAATTATGTAAGGAGAATATTAAAGCTTACCTTGGAAAGAAAAGAAAATGATTCTGTGTCAGTTATGCTGCATTTTCCCCAGGAATTCTGTTGCTCACAGTTAATAGGAAGAAGGGGATGGTTTTCTAGTTCTAGCAACAGAACAGATGTGCCTTTCAAGGTTGCTGCTTTCCTAAACTACTCAAATAAAAGCTGGAAATTCATATGAATCTCATTAAGTGTAAATATGCTTGTCTTAAATAAACTTTCAGCTGTTACCTTGAAGTTGAAGTAGACCTCTGGATTCAACTAGTTAATGAGGGTATAATTGGGGTAGCTTAGAATTTAATTTAAATTTTAAGGTTATGAAAACCTAAAGAAGTATCAGCTTCATATTTAATTGGATCCTTCAAAATGCCCATGGTGACTGCTGTCTGCTATTTGATCCATTTGCTTTGAAAATTCATTGTATTTGGAGATAGGTGCTTGCCTTTATTACTTTGTGGTGGCTTTGACTTGTATCTCTTTAATTACCTTGTTTGTTTTATTCTACTAACACGAAGCTATATCATTGCTATTAGTGTTTGCAAGTTGAAGCACACATGTGTCACAAATCCTGACAATAAATAATTAAAGTATTTAAATAAACTTGTGTATATGCTACAGTTCTCTAGTGAACAAATTTGTAGAGCAAGATTTTATTTTGATCTATAATTATAGCTGCCAGTGACTGGCATGATCCTTACTGAGTCAGATTAATTTACACATTAAGCAGCCATCTGTAGAAATTTTCATAGTACTTGGTCTGCAATGCTATATATCACATGGGAATTCTGAACTACCTTGCCACTGGGAAGCTTTTAACACCATGGTTGTAGGTTTATAGCTATGAACAAATTATTTCAGACCTTTACATTTTTTTCTACTTTTTTTTCTACATTTTTTTTCTACAAAGTTGCCTAATGAACCAAGAGAAAGTGTACAGTAGTATGTATCCCTAATGATGTATCAACTGATAAACATTCATTGTATTTTATTTTAAAAAATGCCTTGGGCTTCATGCTGCAAAACTTAACAAATCTCATGGAGCAGAATAGAGTTACTATCAATTGCTTTAAAGAGGATAACTATCCTTAGTAGTTGGGCTACAGTTTCATGATCAGAAATCTGTCCCTGTGCTTTCTTTAACAGAAACAAAATGATGCTCTGTTATTGCTGTATTAGGCTGATCTAAGAAAGGTAAAATCATTATCATTTTAAAATATGTATCAGAGATGTTACAGCAAGGCTGAAAAATGTTTTAGGCTCTGGATTGTTAATTTCTGTAATATTTAAATTGAAATAAAATTTATGCAAAAATTGCTTGTAAGTTAGAAATGAACATTGCATATATTTTAGCAACGGTTTATTTAGGGGACATTAAATACTTGGAGAGAACTAGCTCAACTTTTTCAGAGCCCTTCAAACAGCATTGATTTAAGGATTCTTTTTAAAGATATATTTATTTATTTGAAAGCTAGAGTTACAATGAGGCAGAAGCAGAGAGAGAGAGAGAGAGAGAGAGAGAGAGAGAGCCTCTCAAGCCAGGAGCCAGGAGCTTCTTCCGGGTTTCCCACGCAGGTACAGGGACCCAAGGATACCTGTACCATTTTCCATTATTTTCCCAGGCCATAGCAGAGAGCTGGATAGGAACTGGAGCAGCCGGGACTCGAACTAGTGCCCATATAGGATGCCAGCACTGCAGGTAGCCCTGACTTAACTATTCTTAAAGTATACAAACTTTAGCCTGTGCAATGATCCCTGGATGCTTATGAAATTCATGATAGGGGAATAAAGTTGGATTTCTGGTTTACCCATTTCTCTTTTATCCTGAAACACTGAATATATTTAGAAGGAAGAAAAAAAAAAAAAGCAGAAGTTCGATTCGTAATGGAATCAAACACTAGTGGTATTAACTGTTTACTTGAAGAGATAAAAACGGGATAGAAGATCCTAAATTTTTAACTAAAGAGTGATTTTCCCATTTACAATGAACACTATAATGCCCCTTCTTAAAAGTCATTTTCATTAAGTGAACAACTCAAAGTGCTGCCATCAAGAAGTGAAGACTGTAACATGGAAAAGCAACCAAGGAAAGAGTTTTCAAAGAAAGATACTCAGATGAAAGCAAAAACTCTCAAAGCATGTCTACACTACATAATTTTACAAGATAGACATGAGTAATAACACTTATCTGTGCTTATCCATGAATTGCTTTTATAGTCTACATCTGACACAATTGCAGATAAGAGCCAGCGAATGTACTGGTGCAGATGAACAGCATTTCCTGTGAAGTGTGGGCCACATGGACTTCGGAACTGTCTTTCCTATCACTTGCTGGCTTTCTCTTTGATCTTGGTTGCTCTGCAGGAAAAACAAGGCATATGGACCTGCATTTTAAATATTCATATTAATATTGGAGATAGGTAATGAATCCCCCCAAAATTTCCCTATTTTATATTAAATTCTAAAAGAGATTTGTGGTTTTTAATGTTTCATTTTCTTACAGATGTTAACCAAGACTTGCAGGTCATTTGGTTGACCTTATAAATTATTGATATACAGGGTTGTCTGTGTGGCACAGCAGAGAAGTCATCGCACAGACACCCACATCCCATATTGGAGTGCCTGCTTCGAATCCTAGCACTTCACTTCTCATCCAGCTTGCTGCTAATGGATACCCTGTGAGGCAGCAGAAGATACCTCAAGTACATATGTCTCTAACAGTCTCATGGGAGACCTGGATTGAGTTCCAGGCTCAATCTGGAATTCATTCTGGCCCAGCCTTAGCTATTGAGAGAAATTGAGGAGTAAACAAGCAGATGGAAGATCTGTCTCTGTCTCACTTCTCTCTCTCCCTGTCACTCTCTCTCAAAGGTCTTCCTTTGCCTTTGGTTCACCCTCCAATGGCCACCGAGGATGGCGCACCGTGCTGATCCAAAGCCAGGAGCCAGGTGCTTCTCCTGGTCTCCCATGGGGTGCAGGGCCCAAGCACTTGGGCCATCCTCCACTGCACTCCGGGGCCACAGCAGAGAGCTGGCCTGGAAGAGGGGCAACCAGGACAGAATCAGGCTCCCCAACTGGGACTAGAACCTGGTGAGCCGGCGCCGCAAGGCGGAGGATTAGCCTAGTGAGCCACGGCACTGCCTCGAATTGGCATAGAAATTTAATTCTTATTGTGCCTTGAGTACCTGACAATTATTGCAAACTTGATCAAATTAGCTACTTCTAGAAATTATTGGTTTTAAAAACACCAAAGTTGGGGCTGGCATTGTGGCACCCAGGGTTGAGCCCTGATTTCTGTGCTGGTATCTCATACTGCAGTGCCTATTCTAATCCTGGCTCCTCCACTTATGATCCAGCTGTCTGCTAATGCACCTGGGAAAGTAGCAGTGATAGCCCCAAGGACTGAGGCCCCTGCCACTCCTGTGGGAGCCCAAGATGAGTTTCTAGGCGGCTGGCTTCAGCATGGCCCAGCCATGTCTGTTGCAGCCATTTGGTGAATGAACCAGCAGATGGAAGATTTTTCTCTTTTTCTCTCTTGCTCTCTGACACTCTGCTTTTCCAATAAACAAGTAAATAAATAAAATGCCAAAGGCAAATTGATGAAGCATGAAATTAAAGCAGAGACTGTTTAAATTGACAATCAATGAATGTATATTTTTATGGAGTACAATTTAATATTTTGTTACCTGTTTACATTGTGGAATGATCAAATCAAGCTTATTAATCCATTATTTCACATACTTATTTTTTGTGGTAAAAACTTAAAATTTAGTCTTAATAACTATGAAATTTGGAATGCATTATTACTTATTATAGCAACAAGTCTGTGTTATTCTTTCTTAACAAGATATGCTCTCAATGATCATGCTGAAAATGTACATTTATATAATTTATCTTCACAATCTGCTAATCAAGTGAAGACACATGTATGGACAATAGTTCCTATTGAATGTAAATAATATTCTGGAGTAGAGAAGATCAACTGCAACAAGGCATTTGATTGCCTTCACAAAATAGAAAATGAAAACAACTACTCTCATCATGGATAGAAAGAGAATTCACTCACAGGGACAAATATTTTTTGCCAGTCTTCTCATTATATTTTTCCTAACACTGATGAAGGTGTAGGCAAAGCATAGACTGTTCAAGTGAATAGTATATTGTATTTGTGTTATTTCATTATATTGCATTTATAATAATGTATCATTACTGATATGTTAATCTTTTGGTCAGACTAAAGATAAATAAAGTTCCTGACCAGTTGATATATTAATTTGGCTATTAAAACAGACCAAAGGGGCTGACGCTGCAGTGCAGTGGGTTAACGCCCTGGCCTGGAGCCCCGGCATCCCATAGTTCGGAACCCAGTTGCTCCACTTCCCATTCAGCTCTCTGCTATGGCCTGAGAAAGCAGTGGAAGATGGCCCAAGTCCTTGGACCCCTGCACCCACGTGGGAGACCCAGAGGAGACTCCTGGCTCCTGGCTTTGGATTGGCACATCTCCAGCCCTTGTGGTCAATTGGGGAGTGAACCATTGGATGAAGGACCTCTCTCTCTCTCAATCTGTCTCCTCTCTCTGTGTAGCTCTTCAGATAAATAAATAAAATCTTTAAAAAAAATACAGACCAGGAAAACAAGGAATAACCACTCTATGAATTCTTTGCTATGAAAATCTAAAGCAAACAAAATATCTTGGAAAAAATATTGAAGTTTCTTTGTATTGTATTAAGACCTGAAAAAGAGGAAAAAGTGCATAGAACCTACTGAATAGACATGCTATCTCTTCATGAAAAGATTTTGAATTTAATAACTTGGAATACACAACATGACTGGTCACAAATTACTACTTAAGAAAGTAGCATATAATTATGTTGACTATTTACTAAATCTCTTTATTTAGAGGAAAAACAGTCCTAGGTTTGCCAGTCACTAAGATTTGGTTTTCCAGAAAATAATATGTTAGAAAGTATGCTAAAATTCTTAATCATTTGTATGTAGATTTAGAATTATAATATTGTATCAACCCCATTTTATTCAACATTGCTGAATTTCAATGATTAAGCATGATATTATTTTATCAAACTAATGTAATTATTGCATTGCATAAAAACTCAATAAATGCTCCATCTGATAAAAGTTAACAATCATTTCACAACTGCATGCCCAAGAATTCATTTGGTTCTAGACAGAATCATAAGAAAGTAAGAAGGTGGTATTAACTAACTTACCCAGTGCAAGAGTAAATATCCAGATATGTATAGTCTCAACACAGGAAACATACCACAAATATGTTCTCAAACCATTAGTAAATTCTCAAAAACAAAAAAGTTGATTTATATTTATTCAAAATAGAGTTTAAGTAATGGCAAAGGGAAAATGACTTTGCAGTGGATAAAATAAACCTTACCAATAACAGTTTACTCTGACATTTATGAGTCTTAGTGAGGTGCATTCAGTAGGATTCAGCACAAAAGACACAGCATTCTTACTGCAAAATGTTTAATTTGAATTTAATCACAAGATAACAATTAGACAAATACAAATTATTTTACAAACTCCTCAAGTTTTAAAACTTTAGGGGACATATTTCGAAAGACAACCACTGTTTTGGATGAAAAGTGAGTTACTGAAGATGGCTGTTTAGCATGGACCGTGGTTTAAGTATGTCCTTCAAGTTCACTCATTGAAATCTAGTTCCCTAATTCACTTGTTGATTGTCTTTGGGGGTTCGGATTTTGGGAGGTGATAATTAGGGTAAGATGAAAGCATAAAAGTGAGACCCTTATGATGGGATTAGTTTTTTTAAAAGAAGAAGAGAAACTTGAGCTGGTTTGCCCCTCTCGTTGTGTGATGTCTTCTGCCACGGTATGACTTAACCAGAAGGCCCTAACCAATGACCAGCATCGGAAAGTGTAAGATACTTAAATGAATTGTGGTTCGACACAGTAACAACAACAAAATAGCTATTAAGAACATTATCAGGACAAATGAGGCCATTTTATAATGAACTGCATGCTAGATACATCTTTTTTTATTACTCAGAAATGTTTAAGAGTTATAATCCTGTACTTACTGTGATTATGTAGAAAATACTTGCTTTTTTTTGTTCTAATTTTTTAGAGCTACATGTAGAAGTAATTAGAATCATGGCTTATGCAACTAATTTAAAAATTTTTCAACAAAAATATGCATACATGTGTATAAAGAAAGTTAAAATGTTAACATTTTTAGAACTTGTTGGGGAATTTATGGATGCTTATATTAAACTATTCTTTCAATTTTGCAGTTGACTCAAAAACTTTTCAAAATCAAGTGTTTTTTGAGGAAAGAACATTTTTATTAAATTTTAAATTGTGTAGCAATTCATCCATAAACTCTAGTTCTTTGTTCTCTACCCCTCCCCCCAACTCCCACCTGAAGAATTACTGAGTATTTTTCACAGTGGGTGGAGGACTCGCATACCTTGAGCAGTATTTTCTGTGAATTGTTAGTCCTATCATATTATATTGCAAGATGTAATAATTTCTAACCAATTCTTAGTATAACAATTTCATGAAATCTGAAACTGTGCTTACTGTGTCTCAAAATAGAAAGCTCCAGAAAATACAGAAAAAATATGTAATAGCAAATATACGGAGAGCTTATTAGTTGTTAATAAGCAAGATGGAGTCCATAAATATTTTAAGGATATTGAGAAGCATAACATAAAACAACATTACATGAGCTTACCATCAGGAAAAAATGCAATAGATATCAAAGTATTTCTTTTTAGGCAAAAATACTAACAGCCTGTAAAGGATTAGCCCACGGTCTAACATATGAACACATCCTGGTAAGGGAGCTGTGCCTGGCATGTAGCAGATTGTCCATACATGTTTCCCAAGAGAATTAATGACTCTCTGAAAAAAATGCAATGACTATACCTAATCGCTCTGTTATTATTATTTCTGTTTTCATTCACAGTTCACATTGATATCTAATAGTATGGGGATTATTATTTCTCTGAGAAAAATAATGATAAAACCTTTCTATTGTTCCTACCATCCACTCTATCTGGGCTCTGTCGGAAAGACTCATATACACTCTTAGTCTTAGAATTTTCAGAAACAATAATAGCATCAGCAAATTTGGTTAAAATGAAATAATTATTACTTTTCTCACCTAACATACTGTTTTTAATCCCTGTTTACTTGAAATTTTGTGATGTTCTAATTAATAATTCATATAATATACATTGCTATGTTTGATTTGGGTATCAGATCTTTCTTTGGTTCAGAATTAACAGGAGTGCCATGAGGAACAGGTGCTGAAAGTGTTGTGAAACTTTCATGGCAATAATGTCAAGAGTTTTCAGAATTCATGAATGGGCAAAGTAATTAGATATATAGAAATGGGAGTAGGTCTCATCAGACACTTGGACTTGTTAAATGCAGTTTCAGAAAATACAAAGGAAGTGATGCGATGTCACAGGCTACTGGATTTCAAGCTCCCTGGATAGGGAATTCTAACTGAATTCTCTCTCTAAGCTGATATTTTGAGTCCTGTTGGACAATTCGGAAAGGGTATCTTCTCCAGGGACAACAGTTTTCAAGATGATAGCTACTGCTTCAGACATCTTTGATTAGGCTTAAATTAGCAACATTTAAAAAGTAAAATCTTTCCTGTTGATCACCATCCCTCTTCCAGGAAGCCGTAAAATAATCTTAGAACTCTTAAGCTAAAAGATGATAATTATGTAGTCTATTTTCTTACCTTTCAGGCAAGGATGTTGATACGCTGGCAAGTAGAATGATTGGTCTAGGACTGGCTAATGGCAAATCAGGCTGACCCAGTATAAACATTTGATACTCTGGTTCAGTTACTTTCTACTGCATAAAACTGGTTTTGAGCAATGTCTTCTTCTTTGAGGATCAAAATAATCCTTGTTTGCCTGTGATATATATTTTTAAAATATTGAATTATACAAGCCTATAAAAATGTCTTTCAGTGTTTCTCCAATGTTCTCTAGTAATTTGATGGTATTGAGTTATAGATTTAGGTATTTGATCCATTTTGAATGGATTTTTCTGTAAGGTTTAAGGTAAGGGTCTAGTTTCGTACTTCTGCATGTGCAGATCTGTAGAGGTGTGGTTTGATTTCTGGAGGTTTTTTAATATTTTTTAAATTTTATTTAATGTAGACAAATTTTATGTACTTCTAATATACAGGTTCAGGAACATAGTGATTCATTCCACCATTCCCTCCCACCCACCCACACTCACACCCTTCTTCCTCCTCCCTCTCCTATTCCCCTTCTTACTTTTTCACAAAGATATTTTCAGTTAACTTCATACTCATAAGATTAACCCAATACTAGGTTCAATGAATAGTATGAAAGAAATTACTGTTCAACAACCGTTGAGACAGAGCTGTTAAAAAATCATTGAACCTCAAAATGTCAATTTCACTCCAATAGATTACCTTTTAGGTTCTCTGTTAGTTACCACAGATCAGGGAAAACATCGTATTTGTCTTTTGGGGTCAGGCATACTACCATAAGTATAATGGTATGCAGTTTCATCCATTTTATTGCAAAAGGCTGTATTTCATTTTTTTTACCACTGAGTAGTATTCTGTAGTGTATATATACTATAATTTCCTTATTTAATCTTCAGATGATGGACATTTGGGTTGATTCCATATCTTAGCTATTGTGAATTAGGATGCAACAACCATGAAGGTACACATCACTCTTTTTTTTTTCTTTGAGTTTCTATTCTGTTCCTTTGGTCTATATGTCTATTTTTGTGCCAGTACAAGGCTGTTTTGATTATAACTTCCGTGTAGTATGTCTTGAAATCTGGTAATCTGATATTGCGATGCCTCTGGCTTTGTTTTTGTTGTATACGATTGCTTTACCTATTCAGGTCTCTTGTGCTTCCATATAAATTTTATCATCATTTTTTCTGAAACTGAGAAGAATCTCATTGGTATTTTGATTGGCATCATAATGAATCTGTAAATTGCTTTCGGTGGTATGGGTGTTTTGATAATATTGATTCTTCCAATCCATGAACACGGAAGATTTTTCCATTTTTAATGTCTTTTTCTATTTTTTATTTAATATGTTGTAATTTTCATTGCAGAGATCTTTTACATCCTTGGTTAAATTTATTTAAGATATTTAATTCTTTTTGTAGCTATTGTGAATGGAATTGATCTCAAAAATTCTTTCTCAGCATGGCATTGTCTGTGTATACAAAGGTTATTGATTTTTGTGTGTTAATTTTATTTCTTTCTACTTTACCAAACTGTTTGATGAGTTCCAATAGTCTCATAATGGAGTCTTTTGGTTCCCCTATACATAGAATCATGCCATCTGCAAATAGGGGTAGTTTGACTTCCTTCTTTCCAGTTTGTATCACTTTGATTTCTTTTTCTTACCTGATGGATCTATGCTGCAGTATAGCTTGTAAAGCCTCCTCCTGCAGCACCGGCATCTCTTATGGGTGCTGATTTAAACCTGGGCTACCCCACTTCTGATCCAGATCCCTGCTAATAACCTGGAAAAGCATCAGAGGATGGCCGAAGTGCTTGGGCCCCTGCACGCACATGGGAGACCTAAGAAAGTCTCCTAGCTCCTAGCCTAGAACTGCCCAGCTATGGCCATTTCAGCTATGTGGGGAGTGATCCAGCAGATGGAAGATCTCTCAGTCTGTCTGTCTCTCTGTGTGACTCTACCTTTGAAATAAAATAAATAATTTTTTAAATTAATTATTGGGATCTTGTTAAATGCAAGATAATGTTCTAAGCATTTTTGAAAACTTTATTGTACTAAATAGCAGCAAGAAGGAAAGACAATCACATACTGGAAAGTTAAATTACATGTTATGTTAGAGGATAGCATGCTTTTGGAGGAAAAATAGTAAAGTGGGATATAGTGGATTATGAGTGCTAGATAGAGAAATGTTTATAATTTTAAATATGGTAGTCAGGAAAGTCCTCAATGAGAAGATGGCATTTGAGCCAGGATTTAAGAGCAGTGAAGGAATTAACCCCGCATTCATGGGGCCAAGGTCTTAAGCTACATACATAGCTGTTATGTATGAGGATCACCTATGAAACCAGTGAGGCTGGAATGAGAAAAGCAAGGGAAGAGTAGTGAGAGACAAGGCCAGGCAGGTGATAGGACCTTCGTTGCTAATGATTATAAGTACTTTGTCTTTCTCTGAGTGATCTGGAGAATCATTTCAGAAACTGAGCAGAGAAGTGACATGACTTGATTTGCTTCCAAGCGGATGGCTCTGGCTGCTGTGTTGTGATTATATTACAGAAGGCAAAGATAATAAGATCAGTTTTTAAGAGTTTGTTACAGAAATCTAGAAATTCATTTTTAGTTTTGTCTGTGAAAATAAACTTCATGAAGTCAGTCTTTGTGCCATTCAGTCCATCCATCAACCTGACATCAGTTATTTTCTGAAACACAGGTTTGATCATGTGACTTGCCTTTTTCAAAATTTCAATGGTTGCCTGTTGCCTACAGAAGTATATCCAACCTCTCCATACAAATGTCTTCCAAAACCTGACCCCAATCTATTTTTCCGGATTACTCTCCAATGCCTTTCTGCACCCCTGACGTCTGTGCTTTGGTTGTAAAAGGTCAGCTGCTGTTTTCTGAGCATGCCGTGTTCCACCATGCCTCTGTGCCTTTGCGCTTGTCACTCCTGCTGGGGAGAAAATGGATTTCTTTTTTCTGCCTGGTGAACTTTAAATTTTCTTATTGAGATTCAGTTCAATCATGATCACTTTTGTGAAGACTTCTTTGGCTCTCTATTTCAAGACTAATCCTTCCAACACTACATTCAGTTATTCTTCGTATATGTCCATTGCAGATCAGTTACTACGTCAAAGTTACCTTTTCTTGCATCTATTGCCTGGATAAACTATGAGTTATTTATTTATTTATTTATTTTGACAGGCAGAGTGGACAGTGAGAGAGAGAGACAGAGAGAAAGGTCTTCCTTTGCCGTTGGTTCACCCTCCAATGGCTGCCGCGGACTGCGCGCTGCGGCCGGCGCACCACGCTCATCCGATGGCAGGAGCCAGGTGCTAGGTGCTTTTTCCTGGTCTCCCATGGGGCGCAGGGCCCAAGCACTTGGGCCATCCTCCACTGCACTCCCGGGCCACAGCAGAGGGTTGGCCTGGAAGAGGGGCAACCGGGACCGAATCTGGCGCCCCGACCGGGACTAGAACCCGGTGAGCCGGCGCCGCAAGGTGGAGGATTAGCCTGTTGAGCCACGGTGCCGGCCTAAACTATGAGTTTTGTAAGAGTAAGGAACTGGATCCGGATGTTTTAATCATGTCTGTCTTGAGTTATAGCTCATCACAGATTAGATATTGAAGAATTGGTATGAAATAAATAAATGAGATGCATGAACCAATGGAATAGAATACAGATCCTAGGAATAAATTCACACATTTATGATAAGTTGATCTTCATTAAAGTTGCCAATAGTATCTTCAATAACTTGATAATATAGAGAAAAGAAAATTCTTGTGCAATATTGTTAGAAATGCAAATTAATACAACTACTATGGAGAATATTATGGAGGTTCCTAACAATATTAGGATCTTCCCGTGCTTGGGCCCTGCACCCCATGGGAGACCAGGAGAAGCATCTGGCTCCTGCCTTCGGATCAGTGTGGTGCGCCGGCCGCAGCACCCCAGCTGCGGCGGCCATTGGAGGGTGAACCAATGGCAAAGGAAGACCTTTCTCTCTGTTCTCTCTTACTGTCCACTCTGTCTGTAAAAAAAAAAAAAAAAAAAAAAAAAGATATTCCCTATAATTCAGTGTTAAAGAGATACCTGCCCTACCCAAGATATGGATCTGCCTAAGTGTCCATCATCAGATCAATGGATTATATAATTTTGATTGGTATACATGAGGACACATGAAAAAGATCATGAAAAATGAAATTAAAATATAAATTTACTTTGGTGCCAAAACATTTTGAAATTCATACGTAGTTACATGGGTTTTCTTTTTTCTTAAATTTGCATTTACTTATTTTCACTTGTTTACTTGAAATACAGAGAGAAGAGATTTTTCTACCCACTGGTTCACTTCTCAAATACCCCAAAGAGCTAAGGCTGGGCCAGGCTAAAGCCTAGAGTCCAGAATTCAATCTGAATCTCCCACACAGGCTGCAGGAACCCAAGTACTTCAGCCATCTTCTATTGCTTTCCAGGATGCATGTAAGTAGGAAGCTTGATCAGACTTGGAAGAGCTAGGATTCACATTAGGCACTACAATAAGGAATGTGGGTCTCTCAAAGAGTGTGCCAACCACTGATCCAAATGCTTGTCCCAGTTACATAGTTTTTTGCATTCTGTACCTTTTCCCTGAATCTTGTAAGGAACCCTTCCTTGTATGTGTATATGTGTATGTGTATGTTCTGTGGTTGTATCCACACATACATCAAACACGCATAATGGAATATTGTGCAGTCTTCAAAATGAAGGACGTTCGGATATTTGTGCCAACATGGATGAGCTTAGAAATAATCCAGGCAAAAAATGACAAGTACTGTATGAATTAATTTTTGTGTGGAATTTTAAAAAGTTGAACCCATGGAATCATAGAATAGAACAATGATTAGAAAATGGGGCAAATGGAGAGATGGTTGTAAAAGCATATGATATGTTTATGATGCAGGATGAATAAGTTCTGAAGATCTAATATACAGCATGGTGACTATAGTTAATAACACTGGATTGTATACTTGAAATTTGCTAAAACAGTGGCTTCCATTTGTTTCTTCTTCAATGAAGACAGTCAGACCAAAAATACAGTAAATAATGTATAATTCCATTCATGTTAAATTTTAGAACATGTAAATGAAACTACAATAGTCAAAAGTAATTCAGTATTTCCTGTGGACAAGGAGAAGGAAGTGATGGATTACTATGAATCAAGAGAAAACTTTTGGAGGAGATCGAAATGCCATTGCCTTGATTTTGTTTGTAGATTCATGGTGAACACCATGTCAAAATTCCATAATTCTAAATTCTACATTTTAAATATGTGTGGCTTATTGTTAGTCAATTATACATCAAGAAAACTGTGTAATTATTTTAAAGTAGTAAAATAATAAAATTGAAGAAGAGAAATATGTTCAAATAATCATTAGTGCGATTGCTTCAGGGAATGAGTAGGTCCTGGATCTAGAATCATAGCGAGAGTGCTAAAATCTAAGATCACCTTATTTCATTTTCTTGAGAATAAAGCCCAAAGTCTTTACAAAGGCCTGAAAAATCTAACATGACTTGAGCCCTCTTGTTATTTTTTCCCCTTGTCTCCCATGTTTTTCTCCATTACTGGGCAATTCTACTCTAGAAACATCATCTTTCGCCCTGGTCTCAGAATACTCCCACTTCAGGAGCTGTTCAGAGGCTCTTTGCTTTATCTGAGACATTCTTTCCACTGTGTACATAGCTTGTTCCCTCACCTCATGGGCCCACCAAGACTCTTCTCTTTATTTTTAAAATTGAAAAACTACTCTGACTCTGGCATTCCCAATCTCCTTCATCAGTTTCTCCCTGATAGAATTTTTGTCCTTCAAGAATATGTTTATGTGTTTATTATGCTTATTGCTTATTTTCTGTCTATTCATATTAAAAAAAAAATTTCAAGAAGGACACTATTTTTGGGTAATTTTTACAGCAATGTAGTCTTAGCATCCAGAACCATACCCATGCTTTATACTTATTTCATGAAGAGCTTTCATATGTATGTATATATTTCATACAAGTTATATGGACAGATACCTCATGTACATATATTTTATTAGTCAGATTTCCATTACTTTAACTAAAATACCAATACAAGCAACCTAGCAAGGAAAACAGTTTATTCTGGCTCATGGTTTGGAGGTTTACAATCCAAAATCAGGCAACCCTGTTATTCCGATTTCTGATGCAAGCGGAAGCTGGCAGTGGTAAAGCACGTGTGAAGGTGAGCACGTGGTGAGCCATGGGGCAGAGAGACAGCCGAAATGGAACTTGGCTCATGAATCCAACCTTCTTGGGGGACCTATCTCTTCAAAGGGCATACCCCAGTGACCTAAAGACCCCTCACTGGGCCCACCTCATTGACACCTATTGGATGAAACCTCCACCCTCAAGCCATTAATCATTAACATTAATCCATTAACCACTAATATAAGACTTTGGAGTCCAAGTCCCTAACACATGAGTCTTTGAGCACATCCAAAATATCACCCAAACCATAACATACATATTATGTATGTAATGTTTTCTATAATCCTAGAGAAAATATTATACTGAATTCAAAATCAATCATTCTAGGTAGTCTGCCTACATCAGTTATTAATTTTTCTTTGTAAAGTGCTAATAAATAAAATCATAGTATATTTGAAGATGACTATAAATTATGGAAAACAGGACAGATTTTTATAGTTTTTGACACTTAAATTGCATTGTACAAAAATAAAATCCTAAAATCATATTTAAAGAAATGTTGAACTCCCAACTAGATTTTGCCAGCATGAAAGTCTGGTGAGTTTTCATTTTTATTGATCTGATATACACTCATATGCCATATTATAACATTTCTGTAAATGGCATACCACATGAATGACAGTGGCCCTTTAAAATTATAGATGAAAATTTCTTATTTTCTTTTTTATATATATACACACACAAGTATTTTTTTCTTTATTTTATGGAGGCACAATTTATATAGCCTATTATTAACCCATTTTAAAGTATACAATTCAGTGGCTTTTAGTATATTCACAGAATTATAAAACCATCACCATTACATAACTTTAGAACATTTAATCATCATATTAAAAAAAAACTTTCTTACGAGCATTCTGCATCCTCTCCTTCTCCCAAGAGCCTTATACAACCACCAATCTCTCTATGGATTTACCTATTCTAAACATTTTGTATAAATGACATCATACAATATATGGTCTTTGTGTTTGGCTTCTTTCACTTAGAATGACTTCAAGTGTAATCAATGTTTTCACATGTATCAGTACTTCAATGTATTTTACTACCAAGTGATATTCCGTTTTCTAATGACATCACAGTTGTTGTAACGTAATAGCGTAATATATTGTCCACATGTTCGGGTGATGCTGGTGTGAATAATTCTACTGTATTGTTGGTCATATATAATCTTAGCAATATAATTAGTTATATACACAATATTTGATAATAAATGGCTTTGCTACTGGTTTTTACCTTTGATATATGATATTTTTATCATTGTTATGGTGTTTCTTCTACTTATAAAAATATTGCTGTAAAGCAGTATGTCATGTTTCCCCAGTGGCAACACCTCACAACTGTTATGCTTACTCTGTCTCTTGCTTGCATTAATAGGTCACGATGAGTGGCTGACCTATATCAGCTAAGTTTGCATGAGTACACTCTATCATGTTCTCACAATAGCACATTTCTCAGAGCATAGATCTATCATTAAGTGACACACGACTGTAATATTTAGTATACATTCTATTATCCTTCTAAAATATATGACAAATAACAAACAGGTGTCAAAAGAAATCATTTTGCTTTTTGAACTTGAACTTTTTTCTTAATTTGATAAATTTTTTAAATGAAAATTTTGTGAAAATATGGATTTTTTTCTTTTCATCCATTTAAAATGACTAAACAAATATTTATTTCCAATTTAAATTAAACATGAAAGACTTCTGTGACATATATAGGAGAAAATTATTGCCAGACCATAATTGTAACAAGAAGAAAGGGAAGGATTGATTTCCAAGTTGAACCAGTTTCCAGGAAGGCGATTATTCTGAAAATTTATCAAGTCCCAATTTACTTGAGTGAACAGAACTACAGATATGCACATTTCCATGTGAGGTCTAATGCATGAATATATAACTTTAAAAGTATGAGTCACTTCATAGCCACAGCAGCAGGGGGTTTACTGGACATGCTACAGGCAGAGAATTTATGAAAAATGAACCAAGAAAATCTGGTTCCACTATGGGTAAATTGGGAAGACAAGTTGAAAAATCTAAATTCAAACAACCAATAAACCAGATGGCTTAGAGGGAAATTTAATTGTTATACATAAAATTTAATTTGAAACAGGCATCATCAAGGTAAGCCACTCTTCAAAACGCACATATTGCAGCAGGCAAACCTGAGTGATTGGAAATCTTAGAATATGTGTGCTTTCAGGTGAAAAAATCACTTTGCTCAGGGACCTGCCCATTAACTTAACAGACAAAAAAAAAAAAAGAAAAAAATATAAAAAGATACAAAATATCCTTATTTTTCAGAAAGAAAATATAGAAAGAAAGAAAAGAGAACTTTATTTTATCCATTTTTTCACAGCCAGATTTCCTATTATCTCATATTCATGTGTAATTTCAATTCACAATAATGACAAGTTAGGGACTATGTAAGAAATTATCATAAAAGGGAAAATAAAGGGATATTCAGATGAATAATGAAAACCTTATTTTTTTAAGTGTAATGTTGATTAAATGTGAAAATGAAGAAATTAACATAGCTGCAAAATTTGGCTTTGTGATTGTTTAGGTCTCTTGAGAGAGTTGATCTCATAACATGCTCATGTAACAACTAAATGTGGAAGGAACATAATCTCACTTTTAAAAAGTGTGTTTATGGGTTGCATCCCAGGGATATTTGCAGAAGAGCAGCAAATGAGATTCAGTTAGATTTTTAGCTTCAAATATCTGGTGTCTGGTAGAGGGACGCATCAGTGAAAAGTTGGCTGAAGAATGCTCACATGGCTAGTCAGCAGGCACACTCCACATCTACTGGTTGTGTGGTCCCACCTCATAATGCAAACACGATTCAATCATAAGATTCTACCTAGCAGCCTAATCAAATCCAAGCATTCCTCAAGGCCCCATATTCAGACACTGTAAATGGACTAAGCCTCTAAACCTAATTCATGAACTATTAGTCCGTTAATCATTAACATAAGATTTTAGGGTTTGAATGTCTGCATGATTTGGGGGAACCAAACCCTATTCAATTCTTAACACCATCCAAAGACAATCCTCATAATTTTTGAGAAGAACCATCATTTTTAAGAAGCTCCTACAAAGGTACATCTCCTGAATAAACAGCTTCAGTCTTCGCTTCTGCATTTCTTCAAACTTCCCCCCCAAAAATCCCTCATCTAAGTTTTCTCAGGTCGATTTCTTGAGAACAACCTTGCATAAATTTGTAATACAGTTTCTGGGCTAGAGTATACTCCTTATAATAGTAATGCAGCTCATTTTCTGATGTGAAGCTAATAAAATTACCTCTAATTTTGACTTGAATCCTTGTTCAAAAATTTCTTTCCATTTTTCCTCCTTGCACAAATATTTCTCAAGTACTTATTAGATGTTATACAGTGTTTTTAACATTATGGGGCTTAGGAAATGAATTAAATGATATACATTCATTTTTAAAAGAGTTTAAAGAAATACATGAGAAGCTTGCTCTGTGGTGTAGTGGGCAAAGCCACCTACAGTGAAAACATCCTATCTAAGGGCTGGTTTGAGTCCTGGCTGCTCCACTTCTGAACCAACTCTCTGCTGTGGCTTGGGAAAACAATAGAAGATGGCCCAAGCCTTTGGGCCCCTGCACCTGCCTAGGAGACCAGTAAGAGGCTCCTGGCTCCTAGCTTCAGAGAGGTGCAGCTCCAGCCATTGTGGCCAACTGGGGAGTGAACCAACAGATGAAAGACCTCTTTCTCTCTCTCTCTACCTCTCTCTCTATCTATCTCTATCTCTCTCTGTCTCTCCTCCTTTCTCTAACTCTGGCTTAAAAAAAGAAATACATGAAGTTCATAAACACATGAATACAATTCTCAAAATGTGCGTGATCAAAACCATTTATATGTATGCTGTCTTGCATTCTGAATTCAGGATGCGGTTTCAGAGATGATGAAAATAATAGAAAATACATTTTTAAAAAGAGTATCATTAGAAAGAACTATTTTATGTGTGGTATTCTGTGTTGATTAACGAGGAGAAGTCTACTCAGAGCCTTAGGCACTTGGAAATGTTTGCGTTGTCTTTGTAGGATCTGCCTCAGGTAATTACCAAGCAACAAGGATACCAGTAGCTATCTCAGTTTTCATTAAAGCATGGAGACAAAAGCCCCATATTAATCACTTCATCGTGCTTTCTAAGGAATTAGGGACAGTTTTGTTCAGTAGAGGAAGTGAAAGAACACAATTCTGATGACGACAGTTCTTTTGCAAAATAAGCTAAGATCATTTTTTCTTAGAAACAAGCATAAGATATTTAACATATCACCCAGATTTTTCCTTTTTATAAATGATGAAAAATATTAGAGATTTCCATCAATTATTCTTAGAAATTTAAAGTACATAGACAATAATGAATATTCAAAAACATCTATGTTCCAGGAATCCATAATTTAATTTGCTACCATTGTGTCAAATTTGCTTCAAATTTGTAGTTTTTATGAAAAATATTGGCAAGTACATTTGACTTATTCTCCTAGTCATTTTTTGTAATTTTCACAGATATGCACTACCATGAATTTTTCCTCTATTCCATTTTTTCATTGATGCACATATATCTTCTTGTATATCTATTAGTAATGTCTATCATATTGCTTATTGTATATGTCTTATTAATAATGTCATATGATAAATTCTATGTACAAAGTTGTTATTTATTTATGTTGTTTATACTTATATAACATGAACATATGTACATACATGTAAACAGTAATACATTATCTATAAATTTTTTAAAGCTTTAATTTTTCCACTGTATGATTTTATTGTTTTTAATGAAATTCTTATTAATAGAATAATTAATTACAAGACTAGCATATCTTCCAACTCATATTCCTTACAACTAGCAGTAGAAATTTTGTGCCATAGAGCAAAAATTGTTATTTTTCACAAAATCATTTCTCAGAATAATGGCATCAATTATAGTCCCAACAACTTCTCTTCTTTACCTTCTCTGACCATTCCATCTTCCTTTGCTTTTTATCCTCTCATAGTTTCTCTACCATGCCAGTTTCTTAGTGCTAAAGAGTTCCTTCTGCGAAATGACCCCATAATCTTACTGTTCCATATCCAATCCCCACATTCATCTTAGCTACATGTTATGCTAAAATTTCTATACTTCTATAACATGGCAATTAAATAAGAATAGCAATTTCCTGATCTATTATTATTATTATTTCAGGTTTAATTATTTGAAAGGCAGAAACATAAAGAGACAGAAAGAGGGAGACAGAGAGGGAGAGAAAGGGAAAGAAAGAAAGAGATCTTCCATTAGCTAGTTCACTCCCCCAAGTGGCCACAACAGCCAGGGCTGGGCCAGATGGAAGCTAGGAGCCAGGAACTTCTAGGACTCCCAGGAGGATGCTAGGGCCCAAGGACTTGGGCCATCTTCTGTTGTTTTCCCAGGCACATTAGCAGGGAATTGGATTGGAAGTGGAGCAGCTGGGACTCCAACTAATGCCCATAGGGGATGCTGGCAATGTAAGTGGCAGCTTAACCTTCTACACCACAGCATCAGCCCCTGTCACTATACATGTATAATAAAATCTGTAATAGTGCACCAATCTTTGTTTCAGTTAAGTTTAGAATGAACAAAAATGCTAGACATGAACTTGTAACTCAATCTTATATTTGTAAAGCTGTTCTCCACACTCCCAATACAAAAAAAAAAAAAAAAATACGTTACTCTGACCCTCCTGTCATATTTGCAGGCAAAACAGAGAAAAAGAAGACAGAACACTCTGAGTCTTAAATAGTTATCATCCAATGAGTATGTATTTCAAGAAACAGAAATGAAGTAGGCAGGTATACAGGTTAAAATCAATTAGGTTTGTGAGCTGGAAGACCAAGCCTTTGCCATGCCCCTGTGTGACCTCACACCCTACCTGATACCTTCACCCTGTGTGACCTCATGCCCCTACCTGGCAACACCTGGGTGCCCATCAGCCAATCAAGTTAATTAACCACTCCCCTTTGGAAGCGGGTTAGAAGCCTGGGACACAGTGTGTCTGCTCTTTTTCGCTCTATTTCTATTATGCTATATCTTTAGTTCTTTCTTTGGCTTAGAATAAAACTGACTATTCAAGTTTGAGTCTATCAGAACTCCCTCTTGATATGTTAATGGAGATTAAGGAATTTGGAAAATCTGCCTCTCAGTAATGCTTGGCTTTACAGAATATTGTCTCATGAAAGGTTTAGATATTCTTACTGATAGTAAAGATTTTATTCCTCTAATTGATATACCCCTCCTTCCCAGAGTAGATCCTCTTGGCTTACTTTTAAGAGAAGACTGCAGAAAAAATTATTCAGAAATAATACAAAATAAATCACATTAAAACTTTCCAAATATTATTCTATTATAGGATAAAAGAGTTGGCAATAAAACCCAATTCTATTTGTATAATATTTGTATTTTTTGTAAATATATGTATACTATTGAGTACATTCTATATAATTTAAATTAATATGTCTCATTAAATAAAACTTCTTATTTGTAAATTTCACTCAATTCCATTATTGTTATAGAAGAGCATTTACAACTACAGAATGTTGGCTTTACAGTGTCTTAAACACACTTAAGCCAGATAAAATTGAAGATTTCTATCTTCTGAACAATCAGAAAATTATGTACATTCAGGAACAATTTCCTCATGAAACAATCATCTGGTGCCCAGCAGCTCTTTATGGGATTATCCTTTTGATTCATCAAGGTATTCTTGCCTTCCTATTTTCTCTTTCACTCAATGACCACTGAATTTATGAATGACAACTGCTTGGCCTCTGTAAGCACAGGCAGTTTTTAAATATTCATGAACCATCTAAAACTTATGGCAACCATGTTCTGAGTAGATAGGTTCTGAATTGCCATCAACTTTAAAGATCCAGAGCCCAAAGAATGCAAACCTGATAAGCCTGAATACCATCTTGTGTTGTTTATTTCTTTCACATGTGACGCCACTAAGAAATTACCCTGGTGTTCTTGAACTGTACAAACTAGTTGGAGGTATTGCTACAGAACCTCCAAACCAGGTCTACTCACCTAATGTGTAGGAAGCCAGTCACTGAAATTGGGGGTGAGTGAAGTAGGCAGGCATACAGAATAAAATTGATTAGATTTGTGAACTGGAAGACCACACCTTCACCATGCCCCTGTGTGACCTCATGCCCCTTCCTGATACTTTCACCATGCCCCTGTGTGACCTCATCCCCCTACCTGCCCACACCTGGGTGCCAACCAGACAATCATGTTAATTAACCACTCCCCTTTGGAAGTTGGTTAAAAGCCTGGGACACAGTGTGTCCGGGCTTCTCTTCTTTCCTGGCCTCTTGCCAGGAGGGGGATTGCTGCAGCCCTGTGCCTTCAGGGTGCATGGCCTTTGGGCCACCTGTCCTAGGCTTCCTGGACTAGATGCTCATCCATGTGGCTGGTACCTGATGCTCGGTATGAACCAAGATTTACCTTACTCTCGGCCTCTGTGTGATAAGCTGTGAATAGCAGCTCGAGGTGCTTGCTGCACGTGACTTTTGCCTGCTCCCTGCTTGGTATGGACGCTACCCTAGTTCCCAGACTTTCCACCCTCTCCTATCTGAACTAAACCTTCACTTTCCTAGATACCTCTCGCACCAAATAAAACATACCATGTTGTCTGGTTTATCTGTGCCAAAATTTAGAATTCTTCTCTAAATCTTAGGCAAGAACCCTCTTGGGCTTATTAATATTGGGGCTTTAGTAATAAGCCCATGATGAAATCATATGGAACCCCAAATTCTGGTAGCACATGTGGCACCCCAGATAGCACTTCTGGGGAACTTTAAAGGACCACATTTCAGTGTAGAATTTAGGGGGTTGTCTCTGATTTCAGTGAGGAGGGCCCAAGTGCAGAATAAGTAGGTATTTATTGCAAAGCATAGAGTAAATGTCCAAGTTCCTGGATGGTCAGTGGCACTCTTTTCTTACTTGAAAGGCAGAGTTATAGAGAAGGAAAGGAAGGAAAGAGTCAGAGAGAGAGGGATAGAGGAGGAGAGAGAGAGAATCTTCCATCTGCTGGTTCATTCCCCAAATGGCCACAGTAGTCAGGGCTGAGCCTAGGCCAAATCCAGGAGACAGGGGCTTCATCCAATGTAGGTGGGTGCAGGGGCCCAAGGACTGCTTTCCACTGCTTTCCCAAGCCCATTAGCAGGAATCTGGATAGGAAGTGGAGCAGCCAGGACCCAAACAGGCAGTTGTATGTGATGCCAGTGCTGCTGGTGGTTGCTTTACCCACTGTGCCACAGCACTGGCCCCTCAGTGGTGCTCTTCCTTTGATTAGTCAGTAATGTTGTGGGAATTTATGATGGCCACATGGGTTTCAATTGCTCTGGGGGTTTACAAATAAATAGTAACCTTCTGCCCCAGACCCGGACTTTCCCTGCCTATATCTAAAAACTACTCTGGACAATACTGGCCCATCAAGTATTATCAATTGGAGAACTAAAAGACTCCTTGAATCTGTTGACTAGAACTTAGTTGGGTCAGTCATATTACTTTCTCAATTTAGTGAATTTCTTTTGGTAAAGGACAGCCAAGGACACTGTGGCCTTGGGAGACAGACAAGAGGCTCACTTCTGCCTTTACATTATAGAGGATAAGTCTCACTGGCATTTACAGTGGCCCCTGGCCACAATTCTTGATTCTATCACTTCTCATTTACAAGGTCAATAGGGCTGTTCCAGACAGAGGGAGCATTCTCACAACCTTTGTATTAGTTTTTTAAAAGACAAATGAGGAAAAATATTAGATGGCAGCCAAAAAGGAAGTGTGAGGTTTTGAATGAAAACACCATGTAGGCATTGTTAATAAACAGAGACAACGAGAAATAGCAGGCACCATCTAATAGTTTTGGTTGAGATAATAGAGCTAGAGGGAATGGATTTCATAGGAAGCAATCACTACAGGAGGTGGATTTGTCTTCATGAAAGGAAGTTGTGAAGTTAGGAGAAAGGTGTGTTCTATAGTCCCCAGAAGTTTGATGTTGTGGCTCTGCTGTGTCAGATGCAAATGACGACCTCAGCTGTGATGCACAGAGAAAGACAGCAAGTAACAGACAGAATAGAAATGAAACAACTAAAAACAAAGTCACAAAAATGTGTTCAAACAAGGATAGAGAATCACAATAAATCTGGAAGAAACTAAGATAAAAGAAAACCAAAAAGCAATGGGCTAGAGCAGTTCTAGTTGTGTGCTATAGAACATGGGGTCTAGAATCTGACTTGCTAAAGGTAACTGGCAGGCAAGCTAAATCTTTGCAAAAGACTTGAGATGCATGGACAACTGGAACCTGAAATTTGGGTTGGCACTAACATGAGGACTTTAAAAAGCTTTCTCTGACTTCATTCTCTAGATTGCACAAACATCTGTTGTCACTTTCAACAACAGAAGAATAATTAGAAAATCTGTATTGTAGCATAAGAAAGCAATAAGATTAAAATATTTAAAGCACATGTTACACATAATTTGAGTAAACTGAATCTGCATTAAATTAGATATTTCTACTTAAAATAATTGTGTATTTTATTTAATAACTTACTGCAGAGAACATAAATTATGTCAAATGCAAAGTTTAAAATAGTGTTCATTAGTGGAATAGAAAAAAAAATTCCTCCAAAGATGTTCATAACCACTTTTCTGGAAACCAAATGTCCATCTGATTAGAATAACATGAAGCCTGCAGTAGAAATTTTTTAGTATCACAGCTCTACTTTTAAGTGTCAAGTACTGTGTTGAGTGCTAGAAATTAAATCTATTTTTTAATCCACAAAGTAAATAAAAGAAACATTATTATCAGTTGTAGCACTCAACACAGTACTTATTATGCCCATTAGACAAATAAGGGAACTTAAAAGCTTTTTGCCTGAAATATTTTGATAGCTTATCCAAAGCCATTTTCATATCACCCCTAACCTTTGTCCATTGCATTCTGCAAGCCATTTTCTATTTCATATTTCTAAAACATATTTCTGATCTTATCACTGTTATTATTTCTTATGGAAAATTTTAAATCTCCTAACATTCAAGTTAAAAAAGATATCTTTTAAAAATTGCCACCTGTTTCTTCCCTTTAAAAACTCTATATTCTAATCTATCCCAGTACACTTTTCTGCCCAAACAGCTTGAACTTCAACTAATTGGCTATTTTTTTTTTCCTCTACTTTAGAAAGAATACTTCCTCCACCCCCATTTTGTTTTTAATTATTTGAAAAGCAGAGAGAGAAAGAGAGAGAGAGAGAGAGAGAGAGGGAGAGAGACAGAGACAGAGACAGAGACAGAGACAGAGACAGAGACAGAGAGAAACAGAGGCTGACAGAGAAATCATTTTCATTGCTGGTTTACTTCCCAAATGCCTAGCTAGAGCTGTACAAGACTGAAAATAGGAACCCAGAAATCAATCTGGGGGCCTGACATGGGTGGCAGGAACCCAAGGATTTGAATTATCATCTGCTTTCTCCCAGAGTGCACATTTACAGAAAGCTAGGATCAGAAACCGAGCTGGGACTCAAACCCAGGTACTATGATGTGGGATGCATATGTCCGTCCCAACTATAGATTTAACCACTGCACAAAACACCAATACCACTCTTTTTTTAAATAACCAATGATTAAACACTTTTCAAATTAATGAAAAAATGAAATAATTTTTATAAAAATCTTCTTTGGTTCCCACAATTTTACATAGTGTGTCTCTATTGCAGATATTTATATCCACTGTGAACTATTCTGCAAGTTAATCAGTTCTAACTCTGGCATGGTATGGCCAATGATATTGGTGTTTAAATATTAACTGGTTTTGTGTCTAGAAGATATATATAGGAAGTGACATCAAAATACTAAAGATTTTGAAAGGGTAACTGAAAAAGAGTCATTTGGATCCCAGGAAAATTCTAGCAATAAATGATAAATTCTTTATATTTTTCTCTGAACTAAAAGTTATTGAAACCTTTTGACATGATCCAGGATAACCCAGAACCAGGTCTAGAGAAAATTAAGGTCAACATTTCCCTGAAAATAAAACCATCACATAGTTCCTGACCTTTACCTAGAAACTGCATTGAAGAAAAAGAGCAAGATAATTCCGACTCAGTGAGAGAGCAGCTTTACTTCCTGGTAATATTCATGTGTGAGTAGATACAAAAATAAATAACACTGGACATGCAGGTGGCAGTTTGGAAATTCACTTTTTTAGGATCTGGACTTAGGTAGTGAAGACTGATTTCTTCTTACCTTTAAACTTTAAGAAATTCTGCAGTAAAGACAAAAACAAGCACACGTAGCTATTCTCGAGTAGAAAACTTTTTTTTCCTTCTGCCCTTCTAAGTTCTTACTGGATCCCTAGGTTCTTATCTGGATTCCCCAAAAAGGGATACATATTTGTTTAAAATAAGTTGTACATGACATAGGAAACTTTAAAAAGGAATGAAGACCCAAAGAAATGGTTTAAGCTTGAGCAATCATACACTCGGTTTGATCAAGAGTGCAAAGTCATGGAAAGATGTGATGGATGGATGGATAGATAGATAGATAGATAGATAGATAGATAGATAGATAAAGTTAGATAGATAGATAGATAGATAGATAGATAAAGTTAGATAGATAGATAGATAAGCTTCATCAAGCAAACTGGGGGAAAGTTAGCAAAATCTGTTGGTTCGGATTCTTCTTGGAGTTCCTCTAGTTCAGTGATAAAGACCCTACATCTCTGGACATAGGAGGACACTGCTTCAGGAGGTGACATAATGTTTGCTGAATCTATACTTTCTCACATTCCTTCAGTTTAAAATATTAAATATTCCAAGATGCCATATTTGGCTAAGTCCCACTATGGCTCAACTCCATCCATTTTGCAATGATAAACCCAAAAGGCAAGCTAAGGAAAACAAAGAAACTGTGCATGGAAATAAAACTATAGGTGTAGGAGGGGTCAGGGGTTTTAACTGCTGCTTGAGACACCAGCATCCCATATCACAGCATTGATTCAAGTCGTGGCTCTTCTGCTTCCAATCCAGCTCCCTGCTAATGTGCCAGGGAAGGTGGCAAATGATGGCCCAAGTGTTTGGGTCCCTGCCCTAAACACACAAGAAGTGAATGCAGCTTCTGGGTCCTGACTGTCCCAGAAAAGATCTGGGTGTTTTACAAATTACAGAAGTGAACCAGTGGATGAAAGATCTCTTTCCATCTCTCTCTCTCCCTCTCATTCATTCTGCCTTTCAAATAAATAAATAAATCTTAAAAAAAAATGGGGTCATCACTGTGGTATAGTAGGTTAAGCTGCCTCCCATAGCACTGGCATCTCATATGAGCCCCAGCTGCTCCACTTCTGATCCATCTCAATGCTAATGTGCTTGGGAAAGTAGTGGAAGATGGTCCAAGTGCTTGGACACCTGCACCCAGGTGGGCCACCTGGAAGAAGCTCCTGGCTCCTGGCTTCTGCCTGGCCCAGCACTGCTGTTGTGGCTATTGGGGAGTGAATCAGCAAATGGAAGATCTGTCTCTCCCTCTCTCTCTGTAATTTTGCCTTAAAAATTAAATAAATAAATCTTTTTAAAAAGGGGAAGAAAACTACAAGTGTCTAGAGATGATAGAGAGCAATTCTTTTAGGAAAAAAGAATTGGAGCATCCAGCAGAGATGTTGGAGATAGCAGAATGCAATGGCATAATAAAAGCATGATTAAATACCTTGGGTGTTTCTTATAATCTCAAAGAAGAAGGAATCCAAGGAACTAAAGTGATCTTTACATTAATTTATGCTGGCATATGCTTTATCATCAGAGTACTTAAAAATGATTTCAAGTGTCCATTTTTCCCTACTGATACTGTCTTGTAAAAATGATCCCAAAATCTGTTCCAGCCATTTCTATAGTCTTGTAACATGACAACGCAGCTCTTCTATCCAGAGATGAAGCTGGCTGGCAAGTGCACTTGTGTGGACCAATAAGAAAATTAGCAAATTTGACACGCAAAAAAGCTGCAAAATGCTTAATCACTGAGATTTTTCACTCTCTTACTCTCTTCTCGTGCACTATATCATGTGAAAAGTGCACGAGAAGCTAGCCAGATGCAAGATAAGACACTGTGCAGGATACTGGCTATCCCTAAGAGAATGCAAATGCAGATGAAAGAATGATTCCGGATTTTGATTAGCTGAACTCAGGCTAAAATTGTTAATTCCTAGAACTCTGAGCTAAATAAATGGTTACTGTTTCAATTCACTAAATTTTGGGTTGGTATATTACACAACAAGAGTGATCTGATCTGGTAGTTTTTGAAAATAAACTGTCTCATGCAACTATTTATGTATGCACATCATCATCTCCAATTCCAAAAGGCAGAGTACTTCTGATCACTGTTCATATCTTACCATCTTTGATTTTTCTACTAGGACAAGGATAACGATTTGCAACATAAGAGTAGAATCTCAGAAATCAAATTTGCAATTCAAATGAGTATTGTATGAGAAGATGGAGGGCAGGAATAGTCTAGGCATAAACTGGAATGAGACTCTTGGGATTTTTATTTGGCTATAATGACATTCCAGAAATATCTATGTATATATCTTTACCTCTACCAATAGGACCTCAATGATAAGAAATGTTTGGTGAACTTTTCAGGGTCATCACATAGTAGGCCTACTGCATGTCTGTAAGAATTCTGAGGAGGGTCATTTCTTCTTAGAAGAAAGCACATTTTATTTCTCAGAAAAAAAAAAAAAACGTACAGAAAGCACCCAATTCCCACCAATGTTGGCTGTGTTATATGTGTTCTGATGGTTAAAACAAAGTTACACCTAAGAACTATTCTTTAACTTGACCCATGAGCTGTCAGGATGCTGTGGTATGGTTTTCCTGCATATTCTCTTTACTGTCTCCACAAACTAGTAATGTCATTTGAAATTCTCTTCCTGCTAAGTCCCTGGGGAGGCAAATTGACAGAAGAAAACAGAGCTTGTCAAAATAAGCTGCAGATTGATTACCTACTTCCTGCATCATGATAAAACTCCTTCAGCCACTCTCTCTGTTAGTTGGCACAGCAAACATATGTGCATGCACACATAGAGCCATCCAGGTGCCATGGTATTCTTGGTGTACATGTTTTCTTATCTCTTTTATTTTTTTTCCTTTTATGGTAATATAAATTCACACTTTGTTTACATGTGACTAACCCTAGAGGTTATAGAGATGTTTTACAAACTTTGAAGTCTGTATTATGCTAACATTCATGCCGTTTGGGGAAAACAATTAGCTGGCCTACCAAAAAAATGGAGTGATGGTCGTTTTCTAAACCTAAATTACTATTAATATAGCACGACAAGATAATTAACACCTGCACAGCATTTTTCATTTTAAGAGTACTTTAGAAATATTAATTGCATAACCTCTTCAACACCCCACTTTATAGCTAGAAAAAACCAAAGCAGAGGTTAAGTGATTTCTCAAAAGTAAAAATACTCTGCATAAAATTCAGCAACCTGCCCCTGATGTCCCCGCCTTAACCTTAGACCAATGAGTGATCTTTCTTCTCCCTCCTTATCTAGGATCAAGAAAACTGAGCATGGCATTAATATAATACTCTACGACTAGCCATGGTAATAGTCAGCAATCCACCTACTGAATCATATTCAGATAATGTTTCTTGAAGAGGAAGAAAGCCTAATGAAAAATTTGCAAACAAGATAATTAATTAAAATCTTAGACTTCATTCTATCTCCAATTTTTAGGTAAAAAAGGAATTCTGAATATATTTGTTGATGGCAGATACCACAGTTCGCTCAAGTAGTGAAAATAATATTTATTCAATAAAGTTAGAAGAGAAAGAGGATGTAGATAAGGATGATAAAGAATCTTCAGATTAACTGATTTGCAAAAATGATATAATTTTTAAGTGATATCTTTCTGCAGAGAGGTACCGAGTAAACAATGTTTGCAAATCACTATTCTTTCTTTTACTACTACCTGAGATCAGTTATTCTGTTTCAAGGATTTGATAATTGTCCAGTTTGGCTAAGACTGGGGTTTTTTGGTGATTTTTGTTCTATTGTATATAGGCAACACTTAAAAGCAACTTACAGGCTCCTTGTTTTAAATTTATTTTAAAGTTTATTTTATTATATGAGAGAGAGAAAGAGAGAGAGGAGATTACACTCTCATCTGCTGCTTCACTCCAAAATGTCTGCAACAGCCAGGGCAATCTTGGGAGCTGGGAACTCAGCACAGATGCCCCATGTGGGCAGCAGCAGGAACTCAGTAGCTTGAGCTATAATCTGAGTGTGCATAACCAGGAAGCTGAAATCAGGAGCAGAGCTGGGATTCCAACCCTGCACTCGCATGGGAGAACTTGGCTCCTGGCTTCAGATTGGTGCAGTGCGCCAGCTGCAGGGCGCCAGCCATGGCGGCCATTGGGGAGTGAACCAGCTGAAGGAAGACCTTTCTCTCTGTCTCTCTGTCTCATTGTCTAACTCTGCTGTCAAAAAAAAAAAAAAAAAGACAATTTATATAAGAAGACATTGCAAGGACCAGCACTATGGTCCTGCCATTTGTGGCACTGGCCTCCCACATCTAGAGTGCTGGTTCAAGTCCTGGCTATATTGCCTCTGATGCAGCCTTGTACTAATGCTGCCTGGGAAGGGAGCAAAAGATGGCCCAAGTGCTTGCGTCCCTACCACTCATATATGATATCAGGATGGAGTTCCTGGCTCATGGCTTCAGCCTGGCCCAGCCATGGTTTTTGTGGCCATTTGAGGAATGAATCAGCAGATAGACTATCTCTTTATCTGTCTCTATGTCTCTCACTAAATAATGAAAACCAAAATTCAGATGTTTAAAAAAGATTTATTTATTTGTTTGAAAAGCAGAGTTACAGAGAGGCAGAGGCAGAGAGGGATTGAGATCCTCCATCCATTGGATCATTCTGCTAATGATTGCAATGGTTGCGGTTGGGCCAATCTGAAACCAGAAGCCAGGAGCTTCTTCCAGGCCTCTCACATGGGGCCCAAGGACGTGGGCCATCTTCCACTGACTTACCAGGCCATAGCAGAGAGCTGGGTCAGAAGTGCAGCAGCCTGGTCTGGAACTGGCACGCATATGGGATGCATCCACTATGCCATGGCGCCGGGCCCCAAAATTCAGATTTTATGTGGTTTTGTAGCTGAAATTTATGAACATTTTATGGAATGCAAAACCTCTTTAGTCTTAGGTTGATAGAACAACTTCAAACCCAACCTGAAATAATTTCCTCTGGTAAAAATCCAAAGGATAAAATTGTCTGCAATACCTGCATCACATATGAATGTCAGTTCAAGTCCCAGGTGCTCAACTTTCTATCCAGCTCCCTACTACTGTGCCTGGAAAAGCAATAGAAAATGGCCCAAGTGCTTGACTTTAACCAGGTCTAGCGCCAGCTTTTGTGACCATCTGGGGAGTGAGATATCAGACAGAAGTTCTCTTTCTCTGTCACTCTGACTCTCTGTCTCTCTTATGTGACTAAGCCTTTTTTTTAATATTTTAAAAATTTATTTGAAAGTCCAAGTGACAGAGAGGAGAAAAAATTTAGAGAGATTTTCTGTCTGCTGTTTCAGACTCCAAATGGCCATGGCTGGGCCATGCTAAAGCCAGAAACCAAGAGCTTCTTCCTGGTTTCTCGTGTGGGTGCAGGGGCCCAACACTTGAGCCATCTTTCACTGTTCTACCAGGATCAATAGCAGGGAGCTGTAATATAAGTGGAGTAGCCAGGTCTTGAACTGGTGCCCATATGGGATGCCAGCATCGCAGGCTGAGGCTTAACCTGCTACAACCACCACATGACCCCAATTCTGTCTTTAAATTAAGTAAATACATCTTTCTTTAAAAAATCAAGTATCTTGAGAAGTTGCCCATCAATAGTCACAAAATACAAATTATAAGGCAAAAGGAGTGAAAGCTACCTTCCCCAAAATAGTGATGGGCATGCAGATGTGCTGTCCAGGCTGCCTTGAAGGAAGGCTGTACTGTCCAACTATGCAACTTCTTTCATGATCCACCTGAGCTGCAGGCAATAAAGTCACACCCTTCCTGATGCAGTTTGCATCTGTTGGCAAAGTCAGAGGAGGAAGAAAAGTGCGTTTCTGCCCCGGACAACTCCGAGGAGCAGTATTTGCTCCACAGCACCCCATCATGGTGGCTGATGTGTGTGTGCATCCTGCATTGAAGTTTGACTTCTTCCCCTCACTTTTCACTTTACATGAGTATTGAGCCTTAATAAATAGCTTCTATCTCAAATTTGATCTCACCATCTGCTTTCAGAGAACCTGAAATCTGACAATAGACAATAGAATCAGTGGCTCAAAGACTGAAAATATTGAAAGTATCAAATAGAGGATATGTTTAAAATGATACATGTTTTTGAATTATTAAAAATAAGCTTAAAATAAAAAAGTAAACAGTCTATTAAAAAAGAGATTTGAAAAGGACCAAATAGAATTTCTAGGAATGAGAGCTGGTAGTGTTGAAATGGAAAATCCAATAGATGGAATAAACAGCAAAATATACACACCTGAAGAGACAGTGAACTGCAAAATGTATTTGAAAAAAGTATTCAGATAGCAGTTTTCGGGGAAAAAGATGATTGACAAGATGAAAGGTTCAGACATGGAGGGAATGTGATATATGTCAAAAAGGAATTTGAAAAGCATAAAATTGTGAAAATGAGAAATTAGGTATTATTTTAAGGGATTAAAAACTTAAAAATTCCCCCTAATGATTGAACTAGACCAATCCCTTGCCTGGCACTGTGGCACAGTAGGTTAATCCTCTGCCTGTGGTGCCAGCATCCCATATGGGCGCCAGTTCTAGTCCCAGCAGTCCCAGCTGTCCCTCTTCCAATCCAGCTCTCTGCTATGGCCTGGGAAATCAATAGAAGATGGCCCAAGTGCTTGGCCCACGCATCCGCATGGAAGAATGGGAAGAAGCACCTGGCTCCTGGCTTCAGATCGGCACAGCTCCAGCCATTGCAGCCATCTGGGAAGTGAACCAACTGAAGGAAGACCTTTCTCTCTGTCTCTCCCTTTCACTGTCTGTAATTCTACCTCTAAAATAAAGAAATAAAAGCTTTAAAAAAAAAAAGAAAAAAAAATAGACCAGTCTGAAGACCCGGAAAACACCAACTCTCTGAAGCCTAATAAATAAACAAAATTCTGGGCCAGCACTGTGGCACAATGGGTTAAAGCCCCAGCCTGCAGTGCCAGCATCCCATGTGGAGCAGGTTAGGGTCCTAGATGCTCCACTTCTGGTGCAGATCCTTGCTGGCGTGCCTGGGAGAGAAGATGTCCCAAGTCCTTGGGCCCCCGCACCCACATGGGAGACCCAGAGGCGGCTCCTGGCCCCTAGCTTTGGATCAGTTCAGGTCTGGCATTGCAGCCATTTGGAGAGTGAACCAGCAGATGGAAGGCCATCTCTCTCTCTCTCTGTCTCTACATCTCTCTGTAACTCTGACTTTCAAATAAATAAAATAAATCTTAAATAAAATAAACAGGATTCCATATCTATTCATAATGTAATGATCCTGTACATCACTGTACTAAAAGAGAAAATCTTTTAAAAAAGAGAAAGAAATACAACATTTAGATTGACAATAGAATGGAAAACAGAAGACAGTATTATGACTTCAACAAAAAGAAAAATCACTTTGAATATTATTCCTAGTATTATTATCTTTAAAGAATTATGGAGAAATAAAAAGTAGAAGAGCTTACCAACAATAGAGGTTGTATCATACACAAATATTTTGTATGAACTGTAAATTATTCTAGATAAAAGATCTGAGAAGAAATAATGAGCAAAGGTATTGATAAATCTTTACATCAAACAAAAAGAATCTAAAGAATTGTTATCAATATAAAAATGACCAACAGTAGTATCTTTGAAATAGCATCATAATTTTGAAGGGACTTTATTAGATCTAAGTAATTTTATCATTTAAATTTTTTTTTAAATAATGCTAGAATTGATTCTTAAATTATACATGTTAAAATAGCTAGTGTAAATCCAAAAATCAGAAATGGAATCAAGGGTCGGCATTGGTATAGCAGCTAAAGCAATCTCCTGCAATACTGGCACCCCATATGGGTGCTGGTTCGTGTGCCAACTGCTCCACTTCTGATCCAGTTCCTTACTAATGACCTAGGTAAAGTAGCAGAAAATGGCCCGTGTGTTTGGGTCCCTGCCATCCATGTGGAAGACAGAGGAAAGATCTCTCTCTGTCTCTCCCTCTCTCTGTGTGTCATTCAAATAAACAAATAAGTAGCTTAAAAAAAAAGAAATTGAATCAATTACAAGGTGCTAAAAATTCAACAACATATTGAAAAAAACTAAGCAAGATTTTAACAAGCTAAACCTAATCAAGCATTAAATAACCTCTCAACTGCCAGTGTTGAGATGTAGCTGGTGAAGCCAGCCCTTGGGACATCTGGACTCCCTCATTGGAGGGCTGACTCCATTTGAGACTACTCCACTTCTGAGTCTGCTTCCTGTTAATGTGTGGAAAAAACAGCTGATTGTGGCTTCCAGTGCTTGGGCCCCCATTACCCATTTGTGAGACACATATGAAATCCCAAGCTCATGACTTTGTCCTGACCCAGTACCGGTTGTTGAAATCCTTTGGGGTAGTCAACCAGTGGATTGAAGCTCATTCTCTTTCTCTCTCTCCCTCTGCCTCTTCTTCTATGCCTGTCACTCTGCATTTCAAATACATAAATAAATCTTAAACCATACACACCACATACACAAACCACAAATATGTTGAGTTTATTTTGCAATCAGATTCAATTTATATTAACATTTGGATAAATATTGCTTACTATCCTAATAAAGTATGATCAAAAAACCATCTCAATAGTCGTAGAAATAGTGGCCAATAAAATTAGCTTTGACTTATGACAAACTCTCAGTAAATCAAGCTAGGAAAACATTTTCTTAAAGCTCTAAAATACAACAGCAAAAATAATAGTAGCCAACATTCTTATTGAAAAAAGTATTTTTAATATCAAGAAATATATTGTTTTAAAATCTATCAATATAATTTCAGTTCAAAATTAAATCAGATTCTAGTCAATTCACTGTGATTAAAAACAATAACATATAATGACAGAAAGTAAAAGCAAAACCCACTGTTTTTTAAAGATGACAGTATTGTTTATACAGAAATTTTATGAATGTTAATGATAAAAAATTAACCAACACAAAATTCATCAATATACAAAATTCAACCGAATTTCTATAATAAGAATGTACAATTTAAAATATGCATCACATTTTCTATGTTAATATACATTTACAGTAGCTCTGATAAGTATCTAAAATAAAACTAATAAAAGATATGAAATCCTTTTATGTAGAAAAATATAAATTTTTAGATATTAAAACTTCAATAAATGGAGAAATATTACATGTTTGTTTAAAAATTGTCTTAATATTGTAAAGATGTTCAATTTCATGGATTGTATCTATAAAACAATGCTATGCCAATGACTCACTGTAAGATACTTGTGGCCAGTGCTGTGGTACAATGGATTAAGCCACCACCCACATCACTGGCATCCCATATGGGCATTGGTTCGAATCCTTGCTGCTCCACCACTTCCAATCCAGCTCCCTGTTAAGGTGCCTGGGGAAAGCAGCAGAAGATGATTCAAGTGCTTGGGCCCCTGCTACCCAGAAGAAGCTCCAGGCTCCTGGCTCCTGCCTTCAGCCTAGCCCAGCCCCAGCCGTTACAGCCATTTGGGGAGACTAATAGATGGAAGATCTCTCTCTCTCTCTCTTTCTCTTTCTGAAACTCTACTTTTCAAATAAATAAATAAATAAATTTTTTTTTAAAAAAAGAGTAAGATACTCTTTCTTGGTGTGTGAGGTGTGTGTGTGTGTGTGTGTGTTCAACACAAAAAACCTGATTTTGAAAAACATAAAGAAAAACAAATGCTTGAGTATTGCCAAGACACACAAAAACAATTTGAAGAGGAAAACACGATGAGTGGATCAGCCCTGTAATAAATGAGAATTATTTAATGCTTTCTTAATTAAGCCATATGTTATTAGACCAAATATAGACAGAAAGAAAAGACTAGGAAAAGACCCATGTGTATATTGACACAGTTTGTCTGAGTCATTATCATGAGTTGATCTGCAAAGGATGAGCTATTCTAAAATCAGCATGGAAAAATGTGGTGTTTTATATAAAAAAAAGTTAAATTGGATCTGTACTTTAGGAAATGCATTACTAGAAATAAGTTTAATGAGTTTCACATATTTAACACTGAGTGAATGTAGTCACAGAAAAATGGTTATGATTCCTTTCATATATATTTCACAACATAATTAAACTATATGCTTCATGTAAGTGTTAAACCATAGCCAAAAGAAAATGATTAATTTAAAAATTCTTGTTGGTAGTTACTTCTGAGGAGAAAGGAAGATGATAATATGGTAAAGGTCTCAAAGAGAGCTCCTAAAATCCTGGTATCTATTGTTTTAAACTGGGATACATGATGGCAAAATACAGACAGATTGGGGGTGTGGTGGAGAAAGAGAGATGACTAGATCGTCATTCCATTCTTACTTTTAAAATCTGGACATGGATGATGGGGGAAAGGAACATTTTAAACAAACGAAAATATGTATTAGATCTAGATCATTACCCCAACCCCCATTAAGTTCATTGGCTGTTATTTAAGTTTACTTATTTTCATTTATTTAAAAGGCAGAGCCAAGGCTGGAGTTGTGGCCCTACCCATCACTTGCAATCCCAGCATCTCTTATTAGAGTGCTGTTTAGGGTTCTGGCTTCTGAGCTGCTGAACCAGCTCCCTCCTAATGCTCCTTGGAAGGCAGCCAAAGACGCTGGAATAGTTGGGTCCCCTGTGGGATACCAGAATGGAGTTTCTGGCTCCTGGCTTCAGTCTGGCCCAGCCCTGACCGTCGCGTCCATTCCAGAAGTGAACCAGCAGATGGAAATTTCTCCCTCTCTCTCTCTTCCCCTCTGCGTGTGTATATCTTTCCTTCTCTCCAAGTCACCCTGCCTTCAAATATATATATATATATATATATATATATATATATATATATATATATATTATATATATTCTGACTCTCACTCCCTCTCTCCCTCTCTAATTCTGCCTTTCAAATAAAAAAAAATGATTCGGCATTGTGGCATAGTGGGTAACGCTGCTGCCTGCAGTGACGGCATCCCATGTGGGCACCAGCTCGAATCCCAGCTACTCCACTTACAATCCAGCTCTCTGTTGTGGCCTGCGAAGGCAGTAGATGATGGCCCAAGTCCTTGGACCCCTGCCCCTGCATGGGAAACCTGGAGGAAACTCCTGGTTCCTGGCTGTAGTGACCAACTAGGGAATGAACCAGTGGATGGAAGACCTCTTTCTTTCTCTCTCTCTCTCTCTCTCTCTCTCTCTCTCTCTCTCTCTGTTTCTCCTTCTCTCTGTGTAACTCTGACTTTCAAATAAATAAATAAATCTAAAAAAATTAAATTTCTTAAATCTTGTCTTTTTTATCTAAGAAGCAGAGTTAGTGGTCTCCATAGCAAAATAAAGTTCAGGTAAAGCAGTGCATGTAAACTACTCAGCACAGTATTCATGGTTACATCTCAGCTATCATCATCATCTCCATACTGTCTGACATAATAAAAACATATGTAGAGTTAGGTTAATACCCAGGATCTAAAATCCTACTACCTCTGTGGCCTCACGTAATTTATATTATCTCTGGCTCTCAATTTTCTCAGTCTTTAAAATGGAATTAAGAGTATTTACCTCAACTGGTAAAAATGAGGACTAAATTTATAAGATGTGTCAACTACCCAACAAACAGCCAGATTGATCTTCAGTGTACACTGAGACAAAACTCCTGTTTTAGCAGAATACTGTTACTGTTGATAAAGGCTCTTAATAGTGAGTCACAGTGGATGTGTAATATAATGTAAGTTCAATTCGGTTGGTTGAACTTCATTTTCCAGAATCCCTTCCCTGTCTGTCTTTGGTTAAGAGCATCCTCCAGAGAGATAGCTGTATGCAACCTGAACATGGAAGTGAAACAGCTGCTATTTTCTGACAGAACACACGTTTGGTCACTGCAGTCCGAGGTTCCATCTTCCCCTAGATCCATCTACGGCCAGCAGCTTTGTTAACTTGTTGGACAGGTGTATGTTTAGGTCCAGAATGAAAGGTCCTAGTATTTGCAGGATACCCATACCCTCAAGGTCAGAGGCAACAAGACTGATAGGAGCTTTAATCCATAAGAAGTCAGCTCATCCTTTGGGCTCTTGCTTGTGCTTGCCTTCCCTCATTATACATTCATCCTCCCTCTCCTACTGCTTATCCTGTAGACATCACAGTTCAGCAGCATCAGGTACAAAGCCTTACAAGAACAGCTTAGTTAGACATCACAATCATGTAAGGTAAAACCCTTGTAACAAAATCCATTGTGTATGTTTGTCACTTATATGTGCATATTTATGTACATGTGCATAGGTAGAAATATATACATACACAGGCATATTTGCAATTGTATATTCAGACATTTATATTTAAATAGAGTGATGATGATATTTAATATGCTCATGTGTGCGATGTGATGTGATACGTGCATTCACACATGCACAGCTATGTGTATATTAATACTTTTGTTTCTCTCATTGGCTCCTGACTGAAACATACCTTATTCACCTAATTTGTTTTGTCCTTAATGTGTTGTCCAATGTGAAGTAATGCTATAATTAGTACTGAAACAGTATTTTACACTTTGTGTTTCTGTGTGGGTGCAAACTGATGAAATCTTTACTTAGTATATACTGAATCAATCTTCTGTATATAAAGATAATTAAAAATAAAAAAAAGAATTGCTTTTATTGACATGACAATAAATTCTCTATTCCACAGTCAAAAGATTCAGCCCATGGTGGCAGGAAGCTCTAGGGAAAGAGCAAATGGAAGTCCTGCGTAGATGTGGTTCAATGGGAGTAGAACAAGCATCATTTTACCAGTTTTGTGATGACGGCAGCCTTTTGGGCACACTTCTGGTTTTGGTTGGGGATTTAAACTACCAAGGACTCATGTTCTTATTCAGCCTGTTGTCAGTCGAAATTGTTCACTAACATAATCTTCAAGCCTCCTTCCTAGAGAAAGAGGGAGATACACGGGGGAGAATGGGGAGCACATTTAGTGTTTGGCCAGGGATTTTACCACAGCTGACCCCAATGTTTTCCCTCCTTAGCAATGTCCCTTGTCTTACCTTCAGTCATTTGTCTTTAAGGAAAACAGAAAACTGGTATATGGATGTTTTGGAAATTGAATCATCCTGGTGATAAGTGAACTGTGTCTCAAAGCTACCTTCCTCTTCTATGCTCAGCACAAATAGAATCTGGAAAACCTGATGACTTGGTGTCAGTCCTATGTAAACTGACGTGTTAATTCTGTTGCCATGGGGAAGTACTTATCAGACATGGGAAAAATTATAAAACCAATTTAAACCCACCTCTTCATAGTACAGATGAGGAAAATATGGCTTAGAGAGATTACTGTCAAAATTGCCAAAGCCACATAAATATTGAGTAGAAAGTTCCTATGGAAAATGCAGTTCTAATACAAATGGGATCTCCAGTGAGACTCTCTCTCTTTCTCCCTCTCTCTCTCTCTTTTTCTCTCAGAATGAGGCGATTCTGCAAATCTTAGTGGATTTTCTAACAGAACCTGATCAAGAAAGATACTGTGGGACTCTTTATTTATGTTCCTTCCCTGAAGCAGATAAAATTGGTCTTGAAGATTTTTTTGGCATTCCAAAAGCATTCAAGACGGGTGGAAGAAGCTTGGTAATTTACAAATAACCCTGTTCCTACATATTTAGAGTCCATTGATGCTATTTGCCAAGTTTGTGGAAGTAAACCTGCACACGCTGACAGGAAATCAATGTTACCTGATATTTGGTTCTCAGAGCTTCAGAGACTCCCCCCTTGAAGGCTGAAGATTTTATCACAGCAATAGTTGTTTTTCCACTCTCTGAAAATTTTCCTTTTTCGTGTGACTTGAATCAAACTATGTTTGCTTTTTAGGAATATTTCTCACTCTATTCAGATTGTGAACTCAATTGGGAAGGTGTTAATGAGGCCATGGTTATAAATGTCATTCCCATCTGGGATGGGACATTCTTTCACAGCTAAAGACTCTATTCCAAACTTGTGAAGTCGTAAAAAAAAAAAAATCTCACTTAAGGATGGATCAGAGTAAATGTGTTTGTCCTATCAGAAAGAAATACGCAACTTCCTTTCTCCTGCTGCGCAACAATTGTCCACCTTGCCTCCCACGAACACCACCACGTAGAGACTCACGAACAAACACTGGCTTGTGACCTAATCATATTGTCGGGAGTAAACAGTTGAGCACAGTGCCAGGTAGTGTTGATTTTAATGCCTAGACCATGAACTGAAGCTGAATAGAATGGGGTTCAATTCTTGTTCTTAAATTTAGAAGCTGTGTGAACACTGGCAAGTTACTTAAGCTAATCATCAGTTTCTTTATGTTTAGCATGGGAATAATAATACTTACATCATAGAGTTGCAGTGAGAATTAAATGAAAGCTAACTGCACATAGCATAATGCTTTATGTAATGTAGGCAATAAATATATGCTAAATAACATATTTTATTTATTTATTTTTTTAAAATGTGTTATTTCTATTTTATTTGAGAGGATAAGAGAGAGAGAGAGAGAGAGAGAGAAAGAGAGAGAGAGAGAGAGATTGGGAGGGAGAGAAAGAGACAGACACAGACATAGAGAGGGATTTTCCATCCACTGGTTCACTCTCCAAATGTTATCAATAGCCAGGACTGACAGGAAGAAGCCAGGAGCCCCAGAACTCAATTCAAATCTCCTACATATGTGGCAGGCAGGACTCCAGCTTCCTAAACTATCACCTGCTGCTTCCCAAAGTGTACATTAGTAGCAAGCTGGATCAGAAGTGCCCGAGTTGGAAGGAACTCAAACCTGATACTCCCATATAAGTTGTGCTCATCTCAAGAGATGGTTTAACCACTGCACTAAATGCTTACCCCATGTTTTAGAAAATGAGTACCTTTCAAACATCCTTTTCCTTAGAGCGCTTCTTGGATTATATTGACTCTTTTAAGAATTGATACAGATTAACTTGTACATTTGCCTGAGGAAGAAGGGCAAGTAAAGTACAATAAGATTTTCTAAGAAAGGGAGAAACCCCAGTTACATTACTACTATTATAAGATACTATTAGAATTATTCTATTATTAATAATTATTGTCAGTTTCTTGGTGTGCCAAAGTTATAAATTAAGTTTTATCATAGATATGTAGTATACACAGGGTTTGATAAAAGAATAGCTTATAGTAAAGCAAAAAAAACTTTATAGCTGAAGATTTTAGGCCTTGATCTTCCTAGTCATGAAACAAAGTCCTGACAGAATGTTACCTCTAGTTCTCTACATGGAGTGAAATTGCTCTTTTCCATTATTGTATGATTAGTTCCTTAACTGGTCCAGTTCCATTACTTCTGTTAATCATGGAATTGATAAAGGTAAGACATTAGGATAAAGGAGATGCATGTTGTTAAGAGAAATAGGGGTACTACACATGAGAAAACCAGAGCAGTGGCTGAGTCAGAGTCAGAAAGCTAAAGAGAAGGAGCCAGCCCTATGGTGTTGCGGTAAGGGCTGCAAGCTGCAGTGCCTGCATCCCATACAGGTGCCAGTTTGAGTCCCAGCTCTTCCTCTTCCAATCCAGCTCTCTTCTATGGCCTGGGAAAGCAGTGAAAGATGGCCCAAGTGCTTGGGCCTCTGTACCTATGTGGGAAACCCACAAGAAGCTCCTGGCTCCTGGCTTCAGATGGGCCCAGTCTGGCTGTTGCAGCCATTGGGGGAGTGAATCAGAGGATGGAAGACCTCTCTCTCTCTCTCTCTCTCTCTCTCTCTCTCTCCCCTTCTCTCTCTCTCTTTCTCTCTCTGCTTCTGCCTCTCTGTAACCCTGTCTCTCAAATACATAAATAAATCTTAAAAAATTTTAAAGAGAGAACCCAGAATTCCAAGGAAATAAGAACTGAGAAAGAAAACAGTCTGTGCAAAAAGAAAAGCTAAAATGATGAAAATAGTCAACCCTTGGGCCAGACATTTGACACAGCAGTTAAGATGCTGCTTGGAATACCTGCTCACCATATTGGTACGCCTAGGGTGGAGTTGCAGCTCTGCTTCTGATCCAGTTTCCTGCTAATGTGCACCCTGGGAGGCTGCAGGTGGTGGCTCAAGTGGCTAGGCCCCTGCCACTTCCATGGGAGTCCTTGATAGAGCCCTGGGGCTCCTGGCTTCATCCCAGCTATATTGGGAATTTGGATAGTGTATCAGCAGATGAAAGATCTGTCTCTCCAAGTCTTTCTGCCTTTCAAATAAAATAGAAACAGAAATTGAAAAGAAATTAATCATCAATCATTCTCAAGGAAGAAAAAGTGTAGAAAGTGACTGCTTCATTTTTTTCGCTTTTTTTTTTTTGGTTTGGAAGATTAAAGTTTATTTTTTACCTGCATACAAAAACATAATGCACACCAAACAGTCAAAATAAAAAAGAGGATGAGGGTAATGTAAATACTCTACTGAACATTCACATGTAGTTTATACAGAATAAACCTTCTGGAAATTGATTTTTTTCAGTAGTTTAGGTTATGAACATGACTAATTCAGCTTAGTGTCTTTTATTTTAAGGAAAAGGGTTTATTGGGGAAAACCCAGCAGGCCAGAGGGAAGGGGTGAGGAAGGAAAAGAAGGAGAAGGAGAGCATAAGAGAGATAGAGCCAGAGGTCTGGGGACAGAGAGGAAGAGAAGAGAGAGAGAGAGAGAGAGAGAGAGAGAGAGAGAGAGAGAGGAACTATTAAGGAGAGAAGAGAGAGCCACCTGTTCAGGAACAGGTCCTTTTAAAACTTTGCAGGAGGGCAAGCAGGGAAGCAGCAGCAGCGAATCCTATTAGATTGGGGGTGGAGCTTGACACCAGTGGTTGAGCCATGTGGCCACCTGGCTTCCAGCAATGGTGGCAGGAGTTAAAGCCTAGGATGGTGTCAGAGTGTAGATCACACCATAGATAAAACTGCGCCATTTTCCTAACACCCCCCTTTTTTTTTTATAAAGAAGGAGTTCTATGGGATTACATTAGTCCCAAAAGTCCAGGAGGGGTAAAGGGACAATGATCTGTCTTTAGAACTACCTCCTACTGGGGGCGATGAGGTACTCTTTGTTGGCATGGGGAAATGTCTCAAGCTGCCGTATCCTGGGTGGAGAGCCGAATACATCCCTGTAGCAGCATTTGGTTGATCACCTGGTTGCTGAAAGCCTTGGTTCATTCCATTATCACCTGCTGTAAATACTTAAACAGACATTGTAGTATAAAAGACAGGGTGAGAATAGCAACTAATGATCTTAAGAGTGGCACTAACCAAGTAATGAGAGGATTTCATAGAGGAGAGGAAATGAGGGGGACTCTGGACCCTTGTGAGGACAGTTTGATGGATGTGGTTTAGAGCTGATCCCAACCAAGACCAGGAGAAAAGCCACTCAACTTTTGCAAATAGAGGGGTTTGTCTAAGGAGAAAATCCTGAACAATCATACAACATTAAGTCGGGGAGAGGACCATCAGTACACACAGGTTGGGAGTAGAGCCATTGATGTAAAAGTAGAAGCTATGATTACAAAGGAATGAGGCTCAAGTGGGCTAGATACAAAGGAGAGTCACTATTAGAGGACCTAAGAAAGATGTTGTCTAAGCCACGAATAAGTTCTCTGATTGAGAGGCACATAGAAACTGACAGAAGGGGTTTGCTAATAATCTGGTGGATGGGCTGCATCATAAGGGAGATGAGAACCTCCTTGGGGAAGGCACCCTGTTGACTTCCATTACCTAGCTGGCCTGGGAGGAGAATTGGCCAGGTAGAGGCAGGTGGCAACTCCAACAGGAAACAGTTCTGTCTTCAATGTTACTGACCCTACTTGGCTGTCCCCTTCACACTTTGGAAGCTGGGCCAAGTGAAGAGCTTTTCAGCTTAGAGCCAGCAAGATCTGTGGTTCTGACCTGGGTGTCCTTCGACCCCAGGGCAGTTCCATTTCCTGTGATCCAACTCTTGGCTGGCAGAGCTGCCAGGGCTCTTTATAAGCTGACTTCTGCTAAAGCCCAGGCTTACCACATTGAAAGCCACTGAAGAGGACTGGCCTGTTGAGTCCTTTTCAGGGAAGATCACTGTACAGAGCCTCCTTTAATAGGCCTGCCACCTATCTTTGCTTTGCTTCTGATGCCTAGTCTGTCAGCTTAGTGTCTTTTAAATGAGGCTTTGATTTTTAAATATAGTACACTTTAATTAATAGGCCAAATGAAAACTCAACGTAGAATAGTCATTGAAACAAGAGGCAAAGTAGAATGAAGTATTTAAAGGAAGAGAGAGAATGAGAAGATCAGAACAAATGTAGAGCAGTTTTGTAGAACATATACCATGATGCAGACAAGGATAGTGGAAAAGTGAGGCGGAACTAAAATCATGCAGGCTGAATTTGGGTTGGATGGGATGTAAGGTTTGGAAGCCCAGAAAGAGACAGCAGAACTTCTGAACTGCTTAGAGTTAGAAACTCCAATTAGTGTGCTTATCATTGAATCACCCTACAGTTAGAATTGCATGGTTGAAAGACCACTGGATCTGGGGCCAGCAGCATAGCCATCCTTATAGAAACTATGTGTGTTTCATGGATTTAATGGCCTGGGGAACTAGCTGATTTACCACATATTCAGATCACAACACAATGCTTCATTGGAGACTATTATTGGAATGAGAATCAGTATTTTATTAAAATATTATTTATTTATAATGAATAATGGTATAGAGAAAGAGAGAGAGAGAGAGAGAGAGAGAGAGAGATCAATTTTCCATGCCTGGTTGTAGTCCCCACTTCACTGTAATACCCAGGGTTGGACCAGGCCAAAGGTAGGAACCAAGATATCCACCCAGGTCTCCCATGTGAGTAGCAGTTATACAATATAAAGAACCCAAACCAAATCATTGCACATGTGATTTTTTTCTATGTACTTTAAAGCACGTTATTATTTTTACATTGATATGTGTGTGTAAAGGCTTGTATGCATTTGTGTATATATAACTATTATTTTGGTTTTGTAGAGCTCTGGTAGCAAAGTACCACAAATTTAGAGGAATCAACAATAGAAATGTATTGTTTCAGTTCTGGGGCCTAGGTGTTGGCTTATTTCCTTCTATTTGCTAGAAAGGGAAAATGATTCTATGCCCTTCTCCTAGTATCTTGTTGTTTTCTGGCAAATTTTGGCATTCTTTGGCTTATAGATGCCTTGAAACAGTCTCTGCCTTCATGTAATGTAGTGTTGTTTTCCTGAGTTAGTATCTGGGTCCACAATTTTCCTCTTTATGAAGACCCTACCATGTTGATCTAGAGACCCATTCTACTCCAGTACAACCACAACTTATCTAATTAGATCTACAATTAACTTATTTCCAAATAGGTCCTATTTTGAATTACTGAAGGTTTAGATTTTAGCATATGAATTTTTAGAGAGAACAATTCAACCCACAGCACTACCCATCCATGCATACATCTAATAAATCTGTGTCCACATCTGTATTTATATCCATATCAAAACCTATCATTTTGTATATCTGTGTCTGGCAGATATTTTACTGAAAAAATATTTTATAATTTTATTCTCTTCTTTCAGTATTTCTTTTGTTACATTTCTAGTTTTATGCATTATTACTCTTAAATAAAGATCAGAAAACACCACAAAAAGGAAAGTCATTCTGATGAATAAATTATCTATAGCTTAGATTCCTATCAGAGAATGGGAGCCCATCACTTATATTAATGAAGATAATTAAATATAAAGAACTGTTAGGGGCCAGTGCTGTGGCACAGTGAGTTAAGCCAATGTCTGCAGTGCCAGCATCCCATATGGGCACCAGTTGAGTCCTGGCTGCTCTCTCTGCTTCCAATTCAGCTCCCTGCTAATGTGCCTGGGAGAGCAGTAGTCCAAGTTCTTAGGCTCCTGCACCCACGTAGGAGACCTGGATGAAGCTCCTGCCTCCTGCCTTCAGTGTGGCCCCGCTGAAGGCAGGGCCTTCATTTGGGAAATGAATCAACAGATGGAAGATCTCTCTCTGCTCTCTCTCCATATCTTCATCTCTCTCTGTAAATCTGACTTTCAAAAAAAAGCACATCTTTTTAAAGATTTATTTAAAGAATTTCTACATCACAGAATATGGAAGAGAAGATTTGAAACTGAGAGATAATGATGTCACTTTTATCAATATTTGCCTTGAGTGGAATCTTTCATATCCCCCATATACCACAAACATGTTTTTACTGGTTTCGTATGCTTTCAAACTTATCTTGCTATTTCAGGTCTACTTTGTCTAGCCATAGGTGAATACTCTTTCTCAGAGCTTACTTAAACCTCACTGAGTGACTTCCCAAAGAACACTTTTCATGCTTCAGCTAATTAGAGTTCTAGGTATGCACAACAACCAACCGTTAAGGAAACAAGTAACATCAAAGTCCTTAGAGCAGGACATATTCCCGACTCTTACTTTAATTCTCTAGGCAGTTGAGGACATAACCCCCAGGACAAAATTTAACTTGTCTACAAACATCTGGAAAATAGCGTGCTCTGTTAAACTCCTCTCTAGTTTGCATTGCTCTATAACTGCTCCACTGGGTGCTAGCAGACATTTTAATTATTGAGTCTTGGGTATATGAGAAGTAGCTATGTGATTTGTGTTTGTTGAATATCTCATTGTAAGTCGACTAGCTATTTGAATGAGCTAACTCTGGATATGCCCTATAGTATCATTTACTATTTTCAGCTAAAATCTACTTAGAATCCTTTAATACTCAATTTTATCTTCATAAATTAATACATTCTTAAATTTTATTGAAAATTCTATGTATATCAAATATTATGGTATACAATGTTTTTTTATAATTTCTTTTTAATAGAAAACTTGCTTTTGAAAAATTGCTTCAGTATGGGTTATTCTATAGGTCTATAGGATTAATCAAGAAAGAAGAAAAAGCACTAATCAAATACATTTATTATTATAACCTCACTTTATTAAATGGAAGCTGCTAATTAATAAGTGGAAAGTTCAGGAATAAAGAGTGGGCATTTCCATAGCTCATTTATTAAGGAACTAGCTTTATTTAATGAGCAGTAGTCACTGTATTTCTTCTAATCTCCATTTTAAGCAAGATAAAAAGTGGCCATCTCCATTTTAAATGCGTAAAACTCTTCAATATTTATCTCTTCTTATGAGGACAAAAATGAACCAAGGAGTACCGGCATTGTGGCATAGCAGGTTAAGCTGCATCCTGCAACGCTGGCATCATGTATGAGCTCCAGTTTGAGTTCTGGCTACTACACGTCGGATTCAGTTCCCTGCTAATGTACCTGGGAAAGCAATAGAAGATGGCCCAAGTACTTGGACCCCTGTGCCCACAGGAGCGTTCCAGATGGAGTTCCAGGCTCCTGATTTGTTCTGGCTCAGCCCTAGCCATTGAGCCATATGGGGAATGAACCCATAGATGGAAGATTCCTCTCCAACTTCTCTGTCTCTCTCCCTCCTTCTCTCTATAGCTATGAATTTCAAATAAAGAAATAAATATTTTTAATAAAGGAACCAAGGGTCTTCAAGATTTGTAAATGAAAACACATTTGAAAAAGCCCCACTGCATTCTGACTACAAGGTTTTCTACATTCACCGACGTAATACCAAAGTAAAGAAAGGTAGTAGTCCCAAATCAGGCAAATGGATTGAGAAACCTAACTTTAGGCTCAATAAGACTTTCCCAAGTGTAAAACAATATTATAATGGTAACAAGATAAATTTCTATTATAATTGACTTTTATTTCAAAATGTTTAATTTTTAATTGTTATTATATTTTTTAAGATTATATTTTTTATTTTAGAGGTAGAGTTACAAACAGAGAGACAGGGAGAGACAGAGAGAGAAATCTTCCATCCACAGGTTCACTCCCCAAATGGCCACAACAGCCAAAGCTGGCCCAATCTGATGCCAGGAGCTTCCTCCTGGTCTCCCATGTGCTGCAGGGGCCCAAGAACTTGAGCCTTCCTCCACTGCTTTTCCAGCTACAGCAGTGAGCTGGATAGGAAGAGAGGCAGCCAGTTCTCAAACTGGCGCCCACATGGGATGCAAGCTCTGCAGACAGAGGCTTAGCCTACTAAGCCCCTTGTTACTATGTGCCAAGGGTGAAAAATCCTTTCCTTTCATCCTGTGAATGTTTGGTGATTTGAGTATGTAAAACCGGCAATTGGCAGATAAGCAGGAGAAAGGAATACAGCTTCATGGGAATCCTACAAGGAACAGCAAATTCAATGGTCCAGATAGTTGAAGCTTAAATACCTTCTTCATAATGGGGAAGGAAGTGTCTCTGTAGGTCATTTTGGGATAACTAAATAATTTTTAGAGGTTACAAATGAATGCAAAAAATAAACAATGGCCTGGGACAAACTCTGTCGGTGCTCTGTATGTGATGCTTGACTTTCAGTCTCCTGTGAAATGAATGTAATTCTTCCTGGTTGATAAAATAACAGAAGGGCATAGAAGACAATGTGTTCCCCTTTGGTAAATCCATTCTTTGTGTAGCTACGCCAACTTTAGGGAAAAGCCCTTCCCTGGATTTGTTGCTGTTCAGATGTTCTCAGTTCGAAGTCAAAAGTAGAATATTTTGAGTTATCCTCTTCAGAGCCAGACAATTTTAATGGAAAATTTTTAATCTATTAGAGGAAATAATAAATGTATAATTTGCCATGGACATTCATAACATGAATCTAGTAGAGAAATTAGAAAATCTCAATTATTATTAATTACAAGTAAGAAAATCAATGTTTTTAAATACCTAACATTTATCATATATTTTTAGAATTCTAATTCATTTTCTTCTTTGACATAGAAATTCTGTTTCTTATAAAATAGTTCACAAGTTTAAGGTAAATAATTAACATAAGAGGAATGTTAGCTACCAAATGCCTTACATCTTACCTAGAGCAGGAGGCTCTGACATTCTAAGACTACACACCTCAATTCTTCATCTCTTCTTTCCTCAGAAAAATGCAAAATATAGCTGTATTAGTCCATTTGGGTAGCTATAACAAAATGTTTTAGACTAGGTCATTTTCAAAAATAACAATGTATTGTTCTGTGTTCTGGAGGTGAGATAATCCAATGTCAAAGCACCAGCAGATTTGGTGTCTGATGAGACAGCCTCTCCACTTCACAGATGACCTTGTCTTGCACTGTCCTTGCATGGCAGAAAGAGCAGGCAGCTCCATCAAGCATCTTTTAGAAGAGGGTGAAGAGCTCATGATGTAATCACCTCCTAAAATACCCATCTGCTAACAGCACTAGAATGGGAATAAGGTTTCAACACAGATTTTGGAGGTGAGCATACGCTCAGACTATAGCAGTAGCTTACCCTTCCCTCAACATGGGAGTCTTGTTTTATCCTTAAATATTCACTAGCCAGATATTTCTTCAAATGTTAGCTCACTTGGACTGTGTCTCTCAGACTAATGTGTTATAGCCACGACATTACAGAAAAAACTTTCACATTCCAATCCGTCTGTACTCTTTCATCTCACCAAGTTAACAACAATGCAAGACTCTTCAGAGCCTTCAGTGGTCTCTTATTAGCATTTGACTTCACAGATGCTTGTCAAAGTCATGGACGATTGCTGTTGGACTATGATCATAGAAGCCTGGAATAATAACATCAGTGTCTGCAATGTTGTCATCTTCCTGAGTGTCAGCTTCTTTTGAAACAGGCAGGAAGCAAGCAGGAACTGCCTCAAGGCCAAAATGTTGATCTCAGCATAGAACCTTGAATATTTATGCTTCTTCCATCTCTGTATTACAATATCGTTGCCAGAAGCAGAGTTAGAAAAAAAGAGTCTCTGGACTGATCTCATTCTAATTCTAATCAGTTTTTTTTTAAGGACTATGTTGTGGTCCCCTTTCTCTTTAACTTACATTTATATGGCTTGATTGCATTTCTAGATGAGTTGGATGCAAGCCCACTTGCCAGCAAAACAGAGGAACAGCATCCTTTCCTGCAGTGGCGACATGTTTTTATATCATGTGCAAGGAGTAACCTCAAGAAGTAATAAAATCTTTTGGCTAATTACTGTCAGACAGAACAGTTTAACATCAACTCTACTGAATCTAAAATTGTTGTCTTTGGCAAGAGTTCTCAGGTACTAAAATGGGCAGTACTAAATAACATTATCCAGCAAATCAATTCATCCTATCACTTAAGTGTATTCTTTGCTTTTAGTTTTGTTCTGTTAAAGACATATTTATTTATTTGAAAGGAAAAGTTACAGGGGAAGAGAGAAAAGAAGAGAGGGAAAGGAAAAGGGAGAGGGAGAGGGAGAGGGAGAAGGAGAGAGAGAGAGAGAGAGAGAGAGAGAGAGAGAGAGAATTCCATTTACTGGTTCACTTGTCAAATGGCTGCAATGGCCAGAGCTGGGCAGATCTGAAGCCAGGAACCAGGAGCTTCCTCCAGCTATCCCAGAGACCCAAGACTTGGGCCATACACTGCTGTCCTCCCAGGAGCATTAGCAGGGAGCTGGATAGGAAGTGGAGCAGCTGGGACTCGAACAAGTGCACATAGGTCATGCCAGCGCCACAGGCAGAAGCTTTACCTGCTGCACCACAGCAGCAGCCCCTAAGTGCACCTTTGTAACAAACTCATCCTGGTGGGTCAATCAGTGTGTAGCTCCCCTCAAAATTAGCAGCAATTCTGACCCAACACTAGATTTCTCTTTTGGACAAGATAGTTTAGGCTCTCAAAATATTTGGGGTCGAAATGAATTATTCTATATCCAGAATTCTGTGTTCATTGTATTCTTATCCAGGCTAGTGTATTAAAGGCTATTTTCTTGGGAAAAGTAGTACAAATTCCAACACAGAGATGGAGATGACCTCCTTTCATAAGAATACACAACAGGCTCCCAGTGTGCACAGGGCATGCTGATGTTGCTCTCTGATGATTTGATTTCTTATGGAGATGGAATTTCACATAAACAAAAACACAAAATATCTGCAATTTGGGTACTTATGAAGGAAGTCCATTGGATTCTGTAAATAAGGTTCCTAGAGGTGAACATCTCATCCTTGACATCTATTTCTTTAGTTCCTATTTTAAAAGATTAATTTATGTATTTGAACACCAGAGTGAAAGAACGAAGGACAAGGAGAGAGAGAACCTTCCATATGCTGCTTAACTCCCCAAATGGTGGAAACTGCGAAGTATGGTCCAGGCCAAATCCAGGAGCCAAGAATTTCCTCTGGATCTCTCACATGAGTGGCAGGGGTCTAAGCACTTGGGCCATCCTCTGCTGATTTCTCAGGACTGGAAGAGTAGTAGCCAAGGCTCAGATTTGTGCTGGAATATGGGATGCTGACATTGCAGGTGGCAGCTTAGCCTGCTGGACCACAACATAGGCCTCCTAAGATCTACTAGTTTGAGTTTTCCTAATGCTGACTTCATATATTCTGATTTAATGTTTTGCTTTGATTTTCATTGAAAGTCAACGCAAAGAATAGCCACACAAAAAGCTATCACTGACTTTTAGGCAAACCATCATTGAGGACGTTGCTTAATATAGACTCTGAGTCATTTTTGTTAACGTCTACATGATTAATCGCTCCATGAATTTAATGCTAGAATCAGAGTCACTACATATTATTGTGCTTCCTCTGAAAGAAAGTAGGGGCTATCTTATCTTTCTTCCTAGAAATCTACTCATATTTCTTTTTATAAATATATTTTGGAAAATTTAAAATTTTTATTTATTTATCTTTATTTTTATTTGAAAGGCAGACAGAGAGAGAGAGAGAGAGAGAGAGAGAGAGAGAGAGAGATCTTCCATTGCTGGTTCACTCCCCAAATGGTTGCAATGGCTGGGTCTGGGCCAGGCTGAAGCCAGAAGTCAGGAGCTTCATCAGGGCCTCCTACATGAGTGCAGGAACCCAAAAACTTGGGTCATACTCTGCTGCTTTCCCAGGCACATTAGTGGGGAGCCGGATCGGAAGTGGAGCAGCTAGGGCTCAAACCTTGCCCATATGGAATGGAGGCATCTCAGGCAGCAGCTTAACCCAGAAGGCCACAAGGCCAGGCCCCAGAATGTACTCATATTTCAAGGCTGAGCTTAAACCCTGACACCTCAAAGAACTTAACCAGCATACTCTGATACCACCAATACTGCCATTCTTTGTAGTTCTGTAGTATTCATTTCTGCAATTTGTAATATTATGCTTAGCTAAATTCACAAGTATTTCCACAATAGCATGGTAAATTAAGTACAGAAAGCTTAACTGATTATTATAACTCATTCTCAAGGACAATAATTTTAATTTTAACCATTTGTAGCGACTTCAAGTCTCTGTTCTTTCATAAGCATGATGCTTGTCTTGCTCAATTTTACTTCCCTAGAACAGCAGCCATACTGCAGGCATTCAATAACTATCTGTTAGATAAAAGAAAACCTTCAATGGCTCAACCCATACTTTTTTAAAACAACAGTTATTAATCTGTAGTGGACATAGTCATTTTTATACATTATTAATAGAATCTAAGAATAACACCCCCAGACTTTCTGGTACAGTAAGTGGGATGTATAGTATATGGCCTATGAATATTAATATGATTGTTTATACGATATTTCAGGAGGCAGCTCCAGGGACAGTCATCTGAAGCAGTTGTTAAGCTGCTCTTTGGGATGCTCACATCCAATATCAAAATATCTGGCTCAAGTCCCAGCTCCTCTGCTTCCAATACAGCTTCCTACTAATTCACACCCTAACATTCAGCAGACGATGACTCAAGTACCTGGGTCCTTGCCATTCATAAGGGAGACCAGGATTGAGTGCTGTGCTCATGGCTTTGGCTTGGCCCACCTCTGCTAACCAGCAGATGGAAGATTGTGTGTATGTGTGTGTGTGTGTGTGTGTGTGTGTGTGTGTGGCTAACTCTCTCCCCATCTCTGCCTTTCAATAAAAAGTGAAAATAGAATAAATTAAACAAAGTTGTTTTAAAATTGGCTTTTTAAAAAGATGATTCTAGAAAACAAGAGCAAGTCTTTAAAGACATTATGGGAAGTATGTACTATAAAAACATACCCTGCAAGGATCTCAAAAATTTCTTTTCATTTCTTTCATTTTTCTAAAAGATTCATTTATTTATTTGAAAGGCAATATTATAAAGAAAGAAAGACAGAGGTCTTCTATCCACTAGCTCATTCCCCAAAATAGCAGCAACAGCAAGATTGGACCAGGCCAAAATCAGAAGCCACAAGCTTCATATGGATCTCCCTCATGGATGCATGGATCCAGGTACCTGGACCATCTTCCACTGCTATCTCAGGCACATTAGCTGGGAACAGGATCAGAAAATTCAAATCAGCACACATAAGGGATGTTGGCATCACATAGTGTGGCTTAACCCACTACACCACAATGGCACTCACAGATCTCAAAAGTTTTTGCACCAAGATAAACACATTAAAAAAAATATTGGTGCTGGTACTGTGTGAAGCAGGCTAAACCTCAACATGCTATGCCAACATCCCATGTGGGAGCCAGGTCAATTCCTGGCTGCTCCACTTCCCATCAAGCTCCCTGCTAATGGGCCTGGGAAAGCAGTGGAAAATCGCCCAAGTGCTTGGATCCTTGCACCCATGCAGGAGACCCAGAAGAAACTCCTTGCTCATGGCTTCATTTTGTCCCAGTTCCAACCTTTGCAGCCATGTGGGGAGTGAATGATCAAACAGAAGATCTCTCTCTCTCTCTCTCTCTCTCTCTCTCTCTCTCTCTGTAATTCTCCCTTTCAAATAAAATAATCCAAAATAAATAAGTAAATCTTTAATAATAAATATTTATATTTAAATATTTGAAAATCAGTGCATCAGAGACACAGGGAAGAAGAGAAAGAAATAGAGAAACCTGTGGCCAGCACCGTGGCATAGCTGGTAAAGCTGCTGCCAGCAGTGCCAGAATCCCATGTGGGCACTGGTTCGAGTCCCAGCTGCTCCATTTCCAATCCAGCTCTCTGCTATTGCCTGGGAAAGCAGTAGAAGATGGCTCGAGTCCTTGGGTCCCTGTACCCACATGGGAGACCTGGAAGAAGCTCTTGACTCCTGGCTTTAGATCAGCTCAGCTCCGGCCATTGTGGCCAACTGGGAAGTGAACCAGTGATGGAAGACCTCTCTCTCTTTCTCTCTCTCTGCTTTTCTGTAATGCTTTTAAATAAATAAATAAATATTTTTAAAAAAGAGAAACCTTCTATTCACTACTGCACTCCCAAAATTGCCACAAAAGCCATGTATGGAGCCAGGATGAAGCCAGGAGCCAAGAACTCCATGATGGTCTCTCACCTAGGTAGCTAGGCTCCAGGTACTTGGGCCATCATCTACTCCCTTCCTAGATGCCTTAGCATGAAACTGAATCAGAAGCAGAACTGCTGGCGCTCAATCCAGCACTCTGACATGGGAGGTGAGTTTTGCAAGCAGTGGTTTAACCCGTTGCACTACAACACAGACCTCTAAACTTACCTTTTTATTCCATTTTTTCCAAAAAAATTTTTGGAAGTACCCTCATAAAGCTTAAACTGTATTCTCCTTCCTTAATATTCAAAACTTTATTCAATTTCTCTCAAATCTACCTCTTAAAACTTACTTTCCACTATCCCCTTCCTATACAACATACCCTAAACAAATGGAGCCATTCATTACTGTATGTGCAAGGCCATTTCAGCACTAAACCACTTTGAAGTTCAAAATCTTCCCTTTGTACACTTGGGTTCTTGTTTTTAAAGGCCAAATGTGAGGCCATCTTTTCCACGAAGCCTTCTTTTATTTCCCTCTACCAGAGTTGGCTTTAATAATAACCTCACTGTGCCATTCTACTTAGCATCAAAGCCATTAATGCATCTGATACTTTTCCTTCCCTTTAAGCCCGTTATTTCCCTGAAGATATGTTTTATGTCTAATTTATCTTTAATTCCCTACAAGTGTTTTAATATTACAGAAATTTGTTGTTCAGTAAATAGTAAATAACACACACACACTCACACACACACATACACACACACCCTGCTCCAAAGCATGTAGCTTCTGATGTTCCTACACAGCTCTTGTTTACTTTGCTGCAGTCGCCTCCTCTCTGTGCCTCTGACACTGACTCTTTGTCGCATGTGATTTAGAGAATAAAGTGGTTAAGCATTAACATCCCAAGACCTTTCCTGAGAAGCATAGCTAATGTCATCACATAGCAAATGACAAGGCACCTCTCACCAGGAGATCTGTCTTCATTTATCTCCAATGAGGAAGTGTTTCTTCCACTCTGGGTTCAGATCACTTCTTACCCTGCCCTTCAGTGTGGGAGAAAGAACACAGGCAACATAGATTGGAGAGGAAGAGCATCAAGTCAACCTAGAGACAAAAACCAGCTGCCCTGTTAACAGGAGAGCAGGTAACCAGCAATTTTCTGTGCAATTTGGAAAGAAACAGGACTTCTTTACTGACTGAATTGAAAGCTAATTTTGAGCATTTGAATTGCAAAGACAAGAACCTCAAAGCAAATGGCAAACAGGAATTCAGTCAGGAAAAGCAGAGAAGTGCTCAGCAGAAAAATTGAACAGAGAAGTCGGAGCAGAAGTTTCAGTTACACTGATGAGGAGTTGTCCCTGGATGCTCAGTGAGAACATGAAAGTCCACATCAGATATTCACAGGATGTATTTTAAGCCATTACGCATACTTTATGTTTAAATAATATATGCATTAAATGCACAATTCTCATTAAGTCCTGAGCTGTAAGACCTGGGGATATAAAAACAGAACAAAAAGGGAATTATGGAAATATCCTAATGAAGTGTCTGATAGCCCAGAAACAGCAAAACCACTTACTGAGTTACACCGTTAGAGAATGTTGTCTTCAGAGTGCTGAATTAAGTCTAAGGATGCTGCACCTGGCTTAGTCACTTTCTGAGGATGATAGGTGTCCTCATTGAACATCAACCTGTTATAGGATAACGCATATTGGAACTTTTCTTTTTTTTTCCTTTGTTTTGTACACTGTCACTCAAGTTTCCCTAGTAGGATAATTCTAACTCCTCTTTGTTCCATAATCAAAATTAGAGCAGCAAATGTAGTAAAACAGCATCTCCTTTCTGGTTTATATTTCATAAGGCATTTCAGTTGCTTTTGCTATACAACAAAATAAACACGGTTTCTCGGTCACATCCTTTCCAATCCTTCCCTCAGTATAGATGCTGCTGATACTGGGGGCCTCCTAGATCCGTAAGGTGTCACCTTTCACATATTAACATTAACCATGTAGCACCTCTTTTTTCCAAGTGCTAACACACTGGCTGGAAAATTTAATGAAACACTTGCCCTGGCACTGCTACCTGTCTTTTGTCACTTTGAGCTGATAATGCAACATAAACGTTTTTTACCACCTCTTGATTCATGGGCTTTAGCAGGGACTGCTGGGAACTTAACCGTGAGTGTAGGCAGCTTTAAAAGCCTTGCTGCCTTGGTGTTAACTTTCAATAACTGAAACTGAGACAAGAGCCTTGTATATTCCTCCCATGCAATGCTGAGAATTCTTCTTTATATTCATGCTCTCACCTTCTTGTTGATAAATAACACTAGGGTGCAAGCTTACCTTATCCAAAATCATCTACCTTGTGACAAAACGAAGGCTGCAAAGTCATTGAGATATTAAGTATGAAAGACCTTTCGGATTGCTCTACAGCGTTCCATAGAAGAGATTTATTAGCAAGTCCTATCTTTATGGTAAATGATGCATAAATAATGGTAAAGGTGTGTAAGGAGAACATATGAAAATTCACATAGAGAGCATAAATTGGGTGAGAGCCAGTTTTGCTAAGGGTGAGTGGTTCTCACTTCTTTAGAGGATATCAGCTGGTGATGTATGCAAAACTGCAACATTTTAGAATGCTATTTGTTTCAAGGAAAAGAAAGAGGCTGTTCTGAAACAAACATAGCTTCTGGGTTTTTTATGCAGAATGGTATCCCTTTTCACTATATCAAGGGAAGAAGCAGTCAAATCGTCCTCTGGAGTTCATACTTTTGCCTATGAAGATTGAAACTCATTTAAGTCCAAAGGGAGTACTCCCCTTTCCAGTTCCCATGGTCTTTATGTTGTTTTTGTATAGAGGAATGACAATTTCAAGCAATTGTATAGACAGACATAAAAGTAGTAATGTTGTAATCAGAACAAATGTAACCACCAAGCAGCCACAGTCCTCCCAGTTCAGTCTTTTTTTAACCAGGCTTTAACCCTGCTTCCAGTAGGGCTTGAACAGAGAATTCTGAAAAAGCTGTGCTTCTTTAGAGATGGGAAGGCCCTTTATGAGAAAGCCCTGTAGCTCATCTGTTCACTCGAAGTGATCTCTGCAACGTGACAAGGATCTGTGATGTCACAAAGTGGGGGGAGGAGGGGCTTGCCACCGTCTTAGCATGTGCAGAGCTGGCACACGCTGAAGTCATTTGTCCGTTTGTCCTTCTTGCCCCCCCCCCCCCCGCCTTGTCTCTTTCCTGTGGCTTATCATTACTTCCATAATGCACAGTTTCCTTTCTGCTTTTAGTTTATTGCTACAGTGATTTCAAAGTTTCAGAATAATCAATGATTGTAAGGATACTAAGATGGTATAGGTGTGTATGTGTATGTGTACTGGTTTATTTGAAAGCTGCATTAAGTTTCATTTCACATAATTCAGTCTCAAAAAAAATGCCTCATCTGAATATTCAACCAAAATGTTGCTCTGGCCTGGTAGAGCTCTGCCTTCTTCAGGGTACCTGACTAGTTTGGCCCAGGCCGAAGGCAATTCGCATTAAAAAAAAAAAATTCAATAATTGCTCTGAATTGTTTTCCATATGTTACAGTGCTAAGAAAAACTCAACAAGTTATGCCTTTCATGAGCTGAGAAATTGTTTCAGTTTTCTAAGTGTTTGAGAAAATTGAATATAGTTTTCAATAATAACTCTCAAAGCTACTATTAAGTACCTGAACAGATAAGACCATGATAAGGTCAAGAAAGAGGATATTTAAACATCTGTAGGTCTTTTTTTCTCACTTCTCTTTTCTTTTTAAACTTAAGCTTTTAAATCTTGAAAGTTCATGTCCAGTACCTTGATCAGAGATGATAAATGAACTACTGAATTGGAAGAAGATGCTGCTATTATTTTAACCAGTAAACTAACTCAGGGTTAATCTGGGTGTTATTTAACCTATTGAAAGTGTTTTGAGTGAACATATGGTTTCTATTGTGAAATCAAGGCACAGTTTTAACTATGAATACAGATAATTACCCTTTAGACTTTAAACATTTATATGTGTCATATTGTGTCAGAGCATTTTTCATGGTCAATAGGTTGAAAGGTTATAAAGTTGAAAATGAAAATCAGTACTTTTGAGTAAAACTACACAGCCAGCACAAACAATGCAATTCACTACTGCTCTCTCTTGGAAAGAGTTAGTAATAGCACTTAGCAAGGAATTACTGCACTCACAACAGCATGGAAAGCAACTGACAATTGCATCTCAGTTAAAACCTAAATTTTACATTTATAAATTCATCTTATAAACATATATTTATGAATGACTCAATGATTACTTCCCCAAATGAATTTTAAAATGGATCGTTTTTGTTACTTTGTAACAGAATGAAAAGAACATTTCCACATTATTTTAAAATCACATACAAAACGCTTCTAATATAATGCTGATTTTAAAATGTAAAAAGATAAAATTTTTGAACTGACATTAAACATTTATAGTTGGGTAAAAATCGTGCAATTGCTTAGCATTCCTCAATAACTGCCTAACCAAAAAAACTTGAAGTAGAGTGAGATTGCATTGCAAATACAGGCCTTCGGGATGGAGGATGTCTTTTAGTTACGAAGGTAACATAATTCCCATTCTAACACATGGACAATACATTTTCAAATTCATAGGTAAGTGGGCATGAGGGTGGGGTGCAGTGGAAGATATAAAGATTTTTGGCAAATAACTATTGTTTTTAAAGATTTATATTGTTTATGTGAAAGGCAGATTGACAGAGAGAGGAGAGATCATTAATCTGCTGGTTCATTCTCCAAATGGCCACACAGGCCAGGGCTGGGCAGGGCCAAATTCAGGAGGCAGGAACTCACCCAAGTCTCCCATGCGAGTGGCTGGGACTCAAGCCCTTGAGCCATCTTCCACTGCTTGTTCAGACACATGAGCAAGGGGCTGGATCAGAAGTGGAATAGCCTGGACTCAAACCATTGCACTGATATGGGATGCTTCTGTCGCAGGTGGTAACTTAATCCGCTGTACCATAACACCATCCCCCATAGCTATGCTTTCATAAAGGCCATCAGAGTGGCTAGACATTAAGGTATTGTCTTTTCAACATGAATGAACTGACAGAATGCAGCTTGAAACATGAAATATAATATAAAAATAGTATTTCTGTTTATATTGTACACTTCAGAGTACAATAAGCATGTACACTGTCCTGTAGTAGTTGACTTAATACAAACAGGAAAAGGTTAAGGCAATTGTCTCTCTTCTCTTCTCAAATGACACACTGATTGAAGCAAAGGGTGTCTTTAGTGCCCCTCATTTTATTACAAAGAGAAAGCATGTGTGTTGTGACATGAACTTTATTGTTCAAATTGTTTGAAGCAGTTCATATGTGATGCTTTTGTTTTGGTACTCCAGTCCTGCAAGAGGCACCCAGAGAAAAATCCAACTGATGGAAAACATTTTGAAAAATAAGATTATGACAACAACATATGAAAACTTTCAATTATACTACACTGACAACCAGTTCAAGGACACATGCATAGTCTCTTTTGTTAAACATGTTGACTTCATGTTCTATAAATAAATAGTATATAAGCCTGTATGTTATAGCCAATTATATGTCTAAGTCATTTTCCAATTTTAGAGTTAAATTGTAGAATCCCTAAAGTTGTCAGTCTTGTCCAACGTTCCTTAAAGAAAATCATGACTAGTTTGTTATACAAGATCTACATTAAGAGGGAATACAACTGAGGAGACTAGGATAGTGTCTGAATACATTCTTTAAATCCACCAAAAGTGAGATTCATAGTGTAAGAAATTCTGTGCCTGTAATTCAGGTCACCTTTAAATCAGCCTTCTGAGACAGAAGTGACAGAGCCATTAGTGTAGGATTAAAGGACAGGCTAAGGATCTCACCCAGTGTTGTCCATAGTGGGAAAATGGGTAAAATGCCATCTGTAAGAAACCAATGATTTTCAAAAGAAGCCTCACCATTCTCCTGGCCATAAATTGTTTTTTACCCATCCCTTTAAATCTGCCTATTTATTCCCCATTTTGCACAGGCAAATACAGGCTGAGGGGATAGCAGGTTTTGAGACACTAACTTGTAAAAATTAGCCCCATAATTAATAACTTGCAAGTCAGTGAATGCACCATTAATGAAAATAACATATGCATCATACAATTACCAATGAGTTGAACTATTTTATACTCCATTTTTTGTGATTTTGCAAAGAATATACTGAAACAGGAAAATATATTTTAGATGCTTTGTGTAAGTTATGAAATGTCAGAATCTTTACAACTATTCTAGCTTATATGATAGGCCCTTTCATACAACTTTAGAATTTGCAATTTTTATTATTTCTACAAATCCTGTATTCCCAATAATCTTATAAAATCCATCACTTGCACTGAAACTATTAATCTTTTACAAATGAAACTATTTATAGGAATACATATAAAATTTATATTGTTATATATGATAAATGTATAGTGTATTTCTATATAAAAAGTGAATAATTTTCCCACTTCTTTATTTTGAATTTTTAAAATATTTTTTAGAGATAATATTTATACTAAGTTCCCAAAGTGCCTACCTTCCTTTTTCTTCTTATAGCCATGAAATATTTCATGTATTTCTAACACTCTTTTAAACTTTCAATTTTTATAACAAAGAGAGTGCAAGAGCAAGAAAAGGCCTCCATCTGTTGGTTCACTCCTCAAAATGGTCACAAATGCGGCAGCTGGACCAGCCTGAAGCCAGGAGCCAGGAGCTTCTTCTATGTCTCCCATGTAGGTGTAGGGGCCCAAGCTGTCATCCATGGCCTTCTCAGGTGCATCAGCAGGAAGCTGGATCAGAAGAGGAATAGCCAGGCCTCCAAACAGCACACATATGGAATGCCAGCACTGCAGGTGATGGCGTAAGGTGCCATGCCACAAAGTCATCCCCTAAATTCTCATTCTTGAAAAAGTAAGAGGAAGAAGATATTGTAAAGAGTTTAGCTCAGGGAGAAGGAAAATGTCCCTAATGAAAGTGATGATTATTTAATTATCAAAATTGAGTCATGAATTCTCTTTCAATTTATTATTGTTATTAATTATTTATTATCCTCTGATAAATTAATGTCTATGCACAATGTTGCTAGACTAGTACTTAAAACATAGCTGAAATTGATCCATCTTAGCTGCTGTTGTTGTTTATCCATTAATTCTGATACTTAGTAAACATGAACAGAGTGCCTACTATGGCATTTAATGGGAACTAGATGAACATCATTTCTTCTCATATAATTTGTAATTCAGAATGTATTGTAAACTTCACCTGAACATATTTCCTTGATAAGAAAGGTCATAATTTTTCTGGGATAGCTTAGTTGTAGTGTCACAAAGAGATGTAGGAATATATTTAATGGTCTCTCCAAGACCTTCCATTAAAAGAATCTTCATATGTTCTAAAGAACCACTTTCAAAAGTCAAAAGTCATTTACTTCACATCCAATCCAGCCCTAACATATAAAACCTGGAACTCAGCTTTATGCTATATTAACATACCAGCATTCAGTGGCAAAAGCATCCCAGAAGTTTGTTTCAAGCAGTAGCTGAAATACTTTCCTTCTACTGACGTCTGAGAAGCAGTAAATTGGTTAATGGGGTCATTTCCATGAAGTTTATAAGGTTTTTGGAAATGCAATGATGGACAAATACCAGATATCATAAGAAATATTCTAGTATTTTAAAATCTGTTTACAAGTTTGACCCCATTATCTCAGCTGAGAGACCTAGTTACCTGATATTCCCAGTACTTACTCTCCTTGGGGAAAAAAGTGACAAAGCTGACCTTTAAAATAGTCCTTATTACTATTTTAATGAATATTGCAACATTTATTAAGAATTCATAAAAAAACATTAACTAAACTTAAGGAAATTCCTGAAAAAGACTTACACCTGTGAAAACACATAAAGCATCCATAGCTGTGATTCACACACAGCATTATATTTTACCACTTTTAATAACATTTACTGCACTGTATTATATCATAATCTGCCTGTGACTTATTACATGAATCCAAGCATAAGAATAAAGGAATGGAACCATATTAAAGGCATTTTTTAAATTGTGCTTAGGACTGCAAAAATTTTTAAAAAAGGCATTTTCTGGATTTCTTCAAAGTTCTGGTTAGCTTCCAATAATGTTAGAACCATTTCTAGAGGAAAAGAAATGAACAGTGTTGATGCTATGCTGACACTGAAATATTATTGTTCTTTCTTTTGAGGTAAAATTGAAGCAGGTGTCATTAGAGTCCTTACTCCAGAAAACATGAATTATCTCAAAATTGGACCACTGAAAGCATTTTTCCTATGACACTGTTATGCTAGTGAGAAAGCTTCTATTTCTTCCATTCCATTTCTTCTCCAACCATATTAGAGATTGATGTCAAATGGCACACATTAATAAGTAAGTCATGACTTCAACTGATCAAACCTCCAAAACTAATTTCAGTTCCTCTTTTAAACATCTTTGATAGCAGATAGTTCCACTATGCACTGGATGAAGTCTTGATGCTTATCTTACATCTACCTACTACTACCTACTCCACATACTGTGTGTAGAAAGACCTAGAAATCATCTGATAATTTTATTCTTTCAGTCCCTGATTTTACTCATGAGTGGAAAAGTGCACAAAGTGGGTTTTGAAGATGCTGATACTGAACAAATACATAAATCACAACATACTCGGAAGTCTTTTAACATTTTTCTGAATGCAAAAGTGATGAGATCAACTATTTGCCAGATTTGAATCTCAGTGCCAGATTTATCATCTTCATAGTTGTAGAGAAATGACTTCACCTCTCTGTTCTTGAATTTTCTCATTAAGTGATGATAATGTTACTCTCATAGGCATGATAAAATGGCTAAAGCATGTATCCTTTCTTTAATGTCTTTCAAAAGATCATATTATCCCCATTTGTCAGGAATTGTAGTGTCACTGTTGAACAGAGTACATGGTGTATCAAATTTAGTGTTCAACAAAATACCAGTGTTTTTTCAGTTCTTATATTTAAAACAAAAGCATTTGCACTTACCATTTATGTAAGTTAGACATACTTTCAACTTACAATAACTGCAGATCAGATGATACTACCAAAGTAACTCTAAGGTATATTTTATTTTTTTTAATATATACAAAGCTTTTATGTAAAGAATATAAATTTCCAAAGTACAGCTTATGGATTACAATGGCTCCCCCCCACACAACTTCCCTCCCTCCCGCTACCCTCCCCTTTCCCGCTCCCTCTCCCCTTCCAATCACATCAAGATTCATTTTCAATTCTCTTTATACACAGAAGATCAGTTTAGTACATATTACGTAAAGATTTCAACAGTTTGCCCTCACATAGAGACACAAAGTGAAAATACTGTTGGAGTACTAGTTATAGTATTAATTCACAATGTACAGCACATTAAGGACAGAGATCCTACCTGATATATTTTTTTAAAAAATTGATTAATTATCTATGCAATTTCCAATTTAACACCAAGATTTTTTAATCATTTGCAATTATCTTTATATACAGAAGATCGATTCAGTATATACTATGTAAAGATTTCATCAGTTTGCACCCACACAGAAACACAAAGTGTAAAAATACTGTTTCAGTACTAGTATTAGCATTATTTCACATTGGATAACACATTAAGGACAGATCCCTCATGAGACGTAAGTACACAGTGACTCCTGATGTTGATTTAACAATTTGACACTCTTGTTTATGGCGTCAGTAATCTCCCTAGGCTCTAGTCATGAGTTGCCGAGGCTATGGAAGCCTTTAGGGTTCGCCGACTTCAATCTTATTCCGACAGGGTCATAGTCAAAGTGGAAGTTCTCTCCTCCCTTCAGAGAAAGGTACCTCCTTCTTTGATGGCCCCGTTCTTTCCACTAGGATCTCACTCGCAGAGATCTTTCATTTAGGTCTTCTTTTTTTTTGTTTTTCAGAGTGTCTTAGCTTTCCATGCCTAAAATATTCTCATGGGCTCTTGAGCCAGATCCAAATGCCTTAAGGGCTAATTCTGAGGCCAGAGTGCTATTTAGGACATCTGCCATTCTATGAGTCTTCTGTGTATCCTGCTTCCCATGTTGGATCATTCTCTCCCTTTTTGATTCTATCAGTTAGTATTAGCAGACACTAGTCTTGTTTGTGTGATCCCTTTGACTCTTAGACCTATCAGTGTGATCAATTGTGAGCTGAAATTGATCACTTGGACTAATGAGATGGCCTTGGTACATGCCACCTTGATGGGATTGTATTGGAATCCCCTGGCACAATTCTAACTCCATCATTTGGGGCAGTTCTGATTGAGCATGTCCCAAATTGTACATCTCCTCCCTCTCTTATTCGCACTCTTATATTTCACAGGGATCACTTTTCAGTTAAAATTTAAACACCTAAGAATAATTGTGTGTTAATTACAGAGTTCAACCACTAGTACTAGGATAAAAAAAAAATACTACCATGGATAAAGTATTACATTGTACAAAAGTATTTCCAAAATTCATGGAAAGTAGAATAAGGTATATTTTAAATGTGTCCAAAGCCATCCTCCACATCAATCGCTGCTTTTACCCATTTGGATTGCTTGCACCATTACCTGGGTCGAAATTGAAAAAGTAAGCATTCACAACTCTGTTAAATTAAAATCAGGATTGCAACCATGTAAACTGGTCTGCAAATTGTGTGAAACATATTATCACTTTTTATCTCAAAAATGTGTTCACTATATAAAGGATTAGGGACCTTCACATTAACTGTTTCCGAAACTAAATGGGAAGAACAGGGTTTACACCACATATAGATGCTAAATTATGTATGCAAAATTTTGTCTTTATTTCTCTTTTTGTTGCTATAAAAGAAAAGGGTTTACAGGAAACTCAGAGATAGTACCAAAATGCCCAATTTGTTATTATTACTAAAATTGTTCATATAAACTAATTCTGCAGGTGGGCTCATTGCACCTGTTTTTCAAATAACAATCCTTAATGAACTGCCTCCTACAGAATTATATGCAATCATAAGTATGTGGGCCTTGTGTCAATTTTAAGACAACTAGCCAGGTTCAAATCAAATATTCTAGGACAAAGATCAGACCCCTTTCATACATCCGAAGTATAAACAAGTCAAAGGTCAACTACAGAAAAGAAAGATAGCCTGCTTAGAAATAAACCTTTATAAATGTGGTTTATTGTTGTTCCCTTGCTCCAAGAATTATACAGGAAACAGGTGAGTGAGATAAATTAATATACGTTGCAATTTATATCCTTTACAATCCATGAGCCATGGAATCAAACTCTGTTGAATTCAAACTTACTTAGTGTCCTACTGCTTTATTTTTCACAGGTGAAGAGACAGACATACAGAGATTGGGTATTTTTCCTACATCACACATCTAATTTGTGACTCAGATGCACTCAGCTCTTCGAACATCCGGCTCAATGTTTTGTTTTTATGTCTTTTCTTTTTGTTTTTTGATAGTTACAACTACAGACTCACTTGGCAAGAAGTTTGGCTGTGAAATTCTTTTTCATATTGGAGGGTTTCCTGATTGATGATAAATTTTGATATTTTCCTTCAGAAAATAATTATTTGGATATGCTCCTGCATGCTGTGAAGAAATATATTTTTAGAAATATGTGTCACTTAATTCCTGTTAATTTGCTATAACAGATGGTATAGGTATTTGATTTATGTACTCACCTTCCTGTGGCTTGCTGACTATTAGCTTTTTAAAAAAAAATATGAGGACTAATTTTGTTCATCACTGAAAATTTATCTTTTCCTCTCCATGAAATATTATTTCTAGGAAGAAAAATGTAAGAGAAATTTTCACGTTATTGAAATTGAGCACAATTTGGTGATTAATTGCATTGTTCTCATTATGTTCTCTGCCTGATGTTCAGGGCTCATTACAGCAGTGTGAATTCAATGGAACAGGAATCTTAGCCAGGTGTGGGTTATTAAAGTGGCAGTGCCCAATTTGAAATTGTTAAAGGAGGTATATCAAAGGAGATTTGCTTAACTATGTTCTTTTGGAAAGAAAAGTAGCGAATGTTGGGGAAAATCACTCACATCCATGATGGGACAAAGTGACTCAATTTTTCTTTGAGTAGAGTAGTTGAGAATTATATCCATGGTATAATCCCTACAGTTTCAAAACTGTCACAAAATATAGTTTATTTAAAAGCATAATTTTCTGTACTTATAAAATCAATTCTCACCTTTTACAAATGAGATTTTTCCTACACTCAGAAGAAAATTAAAAGTGTAGACTGGAAGAGAGCATGGGGAATAGATTAGATTCTAATTGTGATACATTTCATAATCCAAGCTCTAAAAAGTATTTGGAATATTTTATTCCAGCCAGAAGAACTTGCAAATAAGCTGAATGCAGACAGATGAAAGCATGTTCAGATGATGAAAGCTCATATTATATTTTGCTGTGATTTCTCAGTAATTGATGAATTATAGAGGAAAATGGGGATGACTCTGAGGGAGGCAAAATGAGATTTGACCAGAATAAGACTTGTAATGGTTAATTTCTATGAATTTTGGAGAAAACTAACATTGTCCTCCTTTTGATTATACGAATTCATGTAAAACAAAAATAAGAATAAGGCATATTATATTTTCGAAAAACACAAAGAGTGGACACTAAGTGGTCCTACCACAAAAATGGTAACTACATGAGGTAAAGCATATGTCAGCTAGCTAGATTTAACCATTCTACAATACACTACGGTACTTCAAAAACTGTAGAAAGTGGAATTAAAAGGTAAATTTGTGGCAACTATTTGGTACAATAAGGTATGGCTTGAGACATCTGCATCTCATATCACAGTGGCTGGATTGGAGTCTTGGCTTCATTTTCAGTTCCAGCTTCTTCCTAACGCAGACCCTGGCGGACAGCAGATGATGGTTCCAATACTTAAGTACCTGCCATCCATTTGGGAGACCCTAATGAAGTTCCTTGCTCATGTTTTCAGCCTGGCTCAGCTTGTGCTGTGGCTGGCATTTTGTGGTACAATCAGTGAATGGGATTCTCTCTCTCTCTCTGCTTTTCAAATAAAATAAAAATGAATATATTTTCAACAAAGAAGACACATCAAAAAATAATCAGATGAAAACAAATCATGAAAGGCATGCATATGAGGGGGTCTTCAAAAAGATCATGGAAATATTATGAAAAAAACCGTGTGTAGACTCCAACAAATTTTTCACCAAAATAAATTTATCATTTAATTCCATTTTTTCCGTACTATCTGAAGTTCCCTCATATATATTACAAAATATGTTGCACATGATAAATGCATATCTGTCAACTAAATAATTTAAATAACAGAGTATTACTTGGGGAAAAAGAAGCAAGCATTTAATTAGGTTTGATGGATTCACATCACAGTAGATTAGCTCAATAGTCACAACAGAGAAGGAATAAGATGAGAACACCAAGTAATGGGGAGACAGAGAGCTATGTGGAGGAAATATGTTTGAAGTTTGGAATGTATATTACTAAAATAATATAATATTTAATGATATTATGTACACATGTAATTAGAAATTTACCAGGCATATGTTAACTCCATTTTGCTTAGCAGAATAATGTTCATTATAGGATATGAAATTATACATATAAATATTTAGTTTAAAAATATTATCCATTTCATGCACCTTGAGTTAACAGAGGTAGAGGCCATGTACCTGAAGCTTTGGATAGCTGAACCCAAGATCAAATATCAATCCATATGCCAAATACATATCTTGTAAACCATCAAGGCAAGTAATTACTTTTGTACTAAATATTTTGATCTATAAAATGAGGATATCAGTAGTACCTGTATTAATGATTCTTGATGTGGGAACAGTATAAGATTGTATATGCCAAGAATTTAGCAGCAGAAATGGCAGACATCAATGACTTGGGAAGTACTAGAAATGATTATCCTAAACCCATGTATACTAAGGTTTTATAGAGTAGTTAGTAGAGGAAAAAGGCATATGAACCAGAATCATTATGGCTAAAATGGGTAACTTTCATTACAAATGCGGAGAAAGGAGTTAAGAGAAAATACACTGGGTGGAGGAGGACTTGGAAGCCACGAAACCTTTCATTAAAGAGATGGATGCGAGCCAAATATAGGACTTACATAGAATCTGGAGTAGGATTCAACAATCAGGCTAGATAACACCAAATAATGCAAAAGCAGAGATAGTGTGGCTATTGCATTTGACAACAGGTAAGACTTCTGTCTGAACAGCACACAACAGTACAGCTACTGAGCACAGACTTTATGCCAATAACCTCATGAGACAGACTCTATCAATACCCCCATTTTACAGATGGAAAGACATTGGGCACAGGGAGGGTAAATAGCTCAATACTGTTATCTTCAGCTAGGAAGTGCGAAACTGGGAAAGAGCCCAGAGTTCATGTTCTTAATTAAAATAATCTGCATGGTGTCTTTTGTTCGTTCGTGTAATACAATGCTACTGCCTATGGGAATCAAGGAATATGGCATCACTTAAAGTATGTTCTTCTGTCTAGAAGGGTGATTATCTTCAGCAACAGAAAGTGCATTGACCTGACATTGGAATGGACCTCAGTCTTGGTTTCCAGATTGGAAAATGGAGCATTTACTCAGTGACAATTTACTAAATCAATAAAAGAAAAAAAAATTCGAAGAGTATCTAAAAACCACACCTAAACTATCAAGGCATTATAAAAATTTTTGATGGCAAATCATACTTAAAGTGTCTTACTGTAAAATAATAACTATGAAAACTTGAATGTTGAAATTTAGGTATATGTGAAAAAGAATTTTGCGTTATGGCTAAATCTATGTGATACACCATTTGTACTCCATCCCAACTTGGAATAATTTCTGGTTCATTTATTTTACATAAAAAAACTCACATTAAAATGATGGGTTAAATATAAAAGGTGGTTCAAATATAGGAAGCCTGTAAAGTTCTATTGAGTTCTGAAATAACTCCTGATTTTCCAGGTGCAATTTATTCAATTTACCTTCATTATCCTCACTCTATCCCTCCAACAAAAGGTCTATAGGCCATTTTATGGTCCTATGGATATTAGCACTTGTAATAGGGGTTGGATATAAAGTGAAAGAAGGTGAAATTTAAATCAGCTCATTTTGCTATTGCTTTATTAGTTTTAAACTGAATCTTTTGACTAGGGCAGAAAATTAGCACTTCTAATGGAAGTGTGATTTACTTTTGATATAACAGTTCCAATTTTTGCTTTCTTCATTTAGCTATGTCAAAAAGAGTTTGCTTGGTCCCATGCACCTTATTCCAGCCTGTGCTTGGGTATGCTCCACAAAGTGTGATAGGAGTAGCAAAGGAATGTGTGCTTTCAAGTCATGTTCACACATGAGGCTGTTACTCGCACATGTCTTGACTACCATCAAGTCAGCAGGCTACAAGGGTTCTTCAAAAAGTTCATGGAAAGATGCAAAACAATTTTGAAAACTACTCATAGGTTTTTGATATGCATTTTCCACAAATTATTTGAAGAGTCTCATAATTCCACCTAGATGATGTGTGATTTTTTTGCCTTGTATCTTTTAAGACTCATTCCATTTTGTTCCTGCCTCTTGTTTCTTAACCTTCCCCAGTATCCCATTCCTTGCACATTCTTCTCCATCTGTATGCACTGTCCAGTCCTCCAATTCTCATCGTGGCACATACCCATGTGCCTATTAATATGTCTCCTCAAATAAAACCTTTCCTAATTAGCTTGAATACTGTTCTCTCTCTGGGCTCCCATAAGTTTCTATTTAGACTATTTATTATTTATCATGTTTATCCATCTACCTCATTAGACCATGACTTTCTCGAAAGTTTACTTTGCATTCCATGATAACTCAGTGTCTGACACATAGTAAAAACCCACAACAGGTTTTCTGAATAATAATTAATCTAGCTGAAACTTCTGAGTAGTTATTGTATCAGACAGAATTTGGAACAACTTATATTTATCAAACATTTACATCCCAAAATTACTCCATGAGTGAGGAACTGTTACTATCATATTTTTTAAATGTGAAAACTGACACACAGGTAAATTCGTTAACTTGCTCATTGTGGCTAATTAAGCAAGTTGCAAAGCCACTATGTTTACCATTTACTTTGAGTAAATGAGGAGATGCATGAAGCACTGGATAATTTAATTACATGATCAGAGGTCTGTCTGTGCATACAGGAAAATTTATGGTATCCCATTTATTTACTGAGTACATATTGTATGCTGGACATAGAAATCATAGCTGTAGTCTTCAAAAAAGAAACTAGACATATACAATGATAATGAATAAAATGCTATTAAATATATTCTTATGCCAAAGGCAATAGGAGCACAACAGTGAGTGGTCAGTTTCACACAATTAGAAATAAGAAAAATTTTATGAATGGAATTTAAATCTTAATAAATTAGATTTTTAATAAGAGGTTAATGGTGAAAGGGAAGGGACAGTTAGAGGGAACTATAAGAGAAAAATACACTAATGGTAATATCAGTTCAGAATAAAAATCTCAATAACAATAAATGAATAACAATGACAGCTAGAAAACATTTATTATAGTTATGCTATGTGTCAGAAACTACTCACTGCTCATATTCATCCAATTTGATGATGAAATCTGATGGAATTCTTGATTTCAATGAATCATCAATTACTTTTAAATATGGTTAAGTCTTTCCCATTACAAAAATATGAGTAAAATAATATGTATTGTTTAGTCCATTTATATGAAATACCAGAGAAGACAATGTTATTCTATAGTGAGAAAGTAGAATAATGCTTGCTTTTATTTTCTGGATAAAGGAGTATTTTATGATTAAGCAGTATGATTTAATTAATAGCTAGCAATGTTTGCCAAATCCCTGATCTGCATTAATTAGCAGTAGTCATAGTGATATCCTAGTTTTGTTCCTGACAGTATTCAAAACACCTTCTGTATTTCTTAACAAGATACATTACTAGATCAATGAGAAAGAAAAAAAGAGATCAAAATCACATACACATGATCAATTGAATTTTGGCAAAGCATCTAAGGTAATTCAATGGGAAATGGAAACTTACGCAAAGAATGGTGTTGAAAAAATGTGGCTAAAATGGAAAATATAGTGAAACCCTTCTCTCAAATCATACACAGGTTAATTCGAAGGAGGGTGTTTGACACAGCCATCACGATGCTGCTTGGACTGCCCATCTTCCATATTTCAGTGCCTGAGTTAAAGGCCCAGCTCTCCAGCTCTCCACTCCAGCTTCCTGCTAGGCCGCACCACGGGAAGCAACAGTTGCTGGCTCAAGTAGTCAGGTTCCTGCTTGCCCATGTGAAAGACCAAACTGAACCCGAGTTTCCTACTTCTGTCTGGCCCAGTCCTGTTTTGGGCATTTGGAGAAAAAGCAGCAAATGGAAGATCTCTCTCTCTCTCTCTCTCTCTCTCTCTCTCTCTCTAACAGAATAAATTTTAAAAAATTAATTTGAGATTGACATCAAATCTAAAGTAGGAAATTGTGTAATTTATAATTGGAAAGATAGGACAATATGTTTTTTAGAAAATATGTCTCAGAACACACAAAGGAAGAAGCATAAGACAAAAAATAATTTAGGAAGTTGTCTCAATAAAATGACTTTTAACTAAAAGTCATCATTAATAAAAAGAAAATGCAAGCCACAGGACAAAGGTGCCTGACAAAGACTTTGTATCCGGCATATATAATTTTTAAAAACTCCTAAATGTCAAAAATAAACTGACAAATGAAGTAATAAAAGCATAAATATTTAAACAGATAATATACTATGAAAGCTTAATAAATAAATAGCTGATAAGAACATAAAAAAACTCAACATTATCTATCGTCAGAGAAACAGAACTCAAAACTACTCAACACACTTTACATGTACTAGAAGAGCTAAATTAAGACAGTCAATAGCAAATGTTAACAAGCATGAGAAACAAACACTTGGGAAAAGTGACAATATCTTATAAATCAATCATTCACAATTTCTATTATTATTGCCCATTAATTCCATCCCCAGATATTAACAAAAATAAGTGAAAACATCTCTATGTATAAGGCTTATTTATTTCATCTTCATTCAAAATAACCTTAAACTACAAAAAAGTAAATTTTTATCAACTGGATGATATACAGCAGACTGTTCTAAAGAGACTTGTTTAGCACCAATAAACACTAATGAACTTGGAACATAAAAATGAGAACAACTGTTGTTATGGGAAGGGATATAAACAAATTGTATAAGATGAATAAAATATCCTATATATGTTGATGTTTGTATATATTTGTCATAAAAATGTTCCTTTAATGTCTTTGAATTTTACTGCATGGAAATTTTACCTTAATATAACTTGACCTCAATATAAAACATAAAATAGTAACAAGTTGTGTAGGGGCCTGCACTAGGTTAATCCTCAGCCTGTGGCACAGGCATCCCATATGGTGTCAGTTCTAGTCCCGGTTGCTCCTCTTCTGGTCCAGCTCTCTGCTGTGGCCTGGGAAAGCAGTGGAGGATGGCCCAAGTGCTTGGGCCCCTGCACCCACAGGAGAGACCAGGAAGAGGCACCTGGCTCCTGGATTTGTGCAGCCTCGGATTGGCGCAGCTCTGGCCATTGCGGCCCTTTGGGGAGTGAACCAGTGGAAGAAAGACCTTTCTTTCTGTCTGTCTCTCTCTCACTGTCTGTAGCTCTACCTGTCAAATAAATAAATACAAATCTTGAAAAAAAGTTCTATATGTATATATAGTTATATTTGAACAATCATGCATTGTTGGTGGGGATATAAAACTCTTGAACTGTTTTGGATAACAGTTTAGTGTTTTCTCCAATAGTTAACTATAGAACAATCTTATATCTCAGCATATAAACTCATAAGTCTATAAACTTAATACCTGAGCAAAATCACCCAAGTACATGCCTACGTAAATGCATGTTCATAACAGTGCTATTCACAATAGCCAAATAACAAGCCAAAAAGAAAAATAGGTAAGCAAATTGTCCATACCTTTAAATACAATGGAATGCTGTTCAGTTGTAAAACGAATGAGTTGCTAATATATACTACATGTAGATGAAGCTTAAAATCATGCTCAAAAAAAGAATTAAGACACAAAAGGTCACACAATTTATGGTTTTATTTCTATGAGTTATCTGGAATATGTAAATATTTACAGATTCATATTGGTGGATTAGCCTGTTGAGCCATGGCGCCGGCTGTTAGCACTTTTTATAGTAGTGTTTGCCCAAGAGTTTTTAGAACACAGCTTCAACTTTTTTTTATATAAATCTTTAGTTTTATTAAAACCAGCACTGACGGTGTGGGTGAAGTTCACATTTAATAAAGCAACATTTTCACAGAAAGTCTACAATGCCTACAATGCAGCTCCAGACGCAGGTCTAGACCATGTCAAGAACTGATGGATCTTAGGAATCAAGATGGAACATCTTGGGTCTCAGTTAATTCTTAGGATAAAAAACCAAAATCTTTGGTGCTTTAAAGTAAGCCACTGCCCCAGTATGAATGATTATTTTTCTCCTGAGACCAGGGCTTCTGAAATTATTCAACACTTGAATAGTTCCAATGAAAGCTGTGTTGTCTGTGACTGAACCCTGCCACCCACGGTTTCAGAGCTCAAAATTCGAAAAAACCAGTGGCTTCGAGAGTTTTTACCTTAAGAGCATGGGTCCTTGTCTTTCCCTACTCTCCCACCTCCTGTACCACTGTCTTCCCCTCTTCCGGTACCTCAGCCAGTGGTTTGGATCCATGAGCTGATACAACTCCATAACTGGAAAGGAAAGGGTCTTCTTGTGTAATGTCAAGCATTAGCACCTCTAAGACAGAATGACCTATTTGCCTGCTGCCCTCTCCCTCCCAAGTCAGTCTCCATCTCAAAAATGGCAGCTTTGCTAACTTATGAACGGACTTAGTCCTTTGTGGGAAACAGCATTAAGCCCAGGCAGAAGACACCTTGGCTTACAGGTTTCAGGCATTCACAGTTTTAAACAATATCTCATCTTGTAATCCCCATTTATGGTGTCAATGACTTTTTGAAAAGGTGAAATATCATGGACATAGAATCATCAGTTAGTTGTTCTGTACACTGTTTCACAATTTCTCCAATCAGGCCCCAAATTTTAATCAAAACGATCCAACCTATTTCCCTTTCTCCCTGTCCCATTCCTCCCACCCGTAAATATTATACCAGTAATAGCCAAAAACTACACATATAAAACCACACTGTAAAAACGCAATAGGGTTAACTCTTGGGAAGAAGGCTGTGGGTTGTGGGGACACTCTCTGAAGACCTACCGTATCTTCTTGTTCTCCCACACACCCAGACCTGCAAGTTTATTCCTTCATAGAAGGCCCTTGGCTTCCCTCAGCAAAGCACAGAACGGGCTGCCTGGAAACACTGCTCCCCCGTCCCTCCACTGGCATGGGCGTGTGAACTACACAGCCCATTGGAACAGCCTAAAGCTGCTGCGGGCACAGAACTGGACTGGCGCCGATAATCCGTTCCGGCAAAGCCTAGGCTTTTCTCACTCGTCTCTCTTCTTCCATTTGCTCTCTTCTCTTCAGAATCAGAAGCAGCTCTGTGCTGGCCTCCCTCGACTGCCCTGTGCCATGTGCTGTCTTCCGTGACTGCAGAAATGCAGCAATGAGGTGAGGGCGACCCAGATCCTCCTCCGCTTCCCACTCGTCTTCCTCGGAGGAAGCTGTCCACTTTAGGAGGCGCCCCACTTTGCCCCGCGCAAGCCACACACAAGAGCGTCTTCCTCCACGTATCCTGCTTCCTCCTCTTCTAGCACCTCCTCCACTTTCTTCTAGTTCTGTTTTTTCCCAGAGTGCCCTCCAGCTTTCTGGCATACAGGGTGACATTGCTCAGAGCAGCGCTCAAGAGCGGGAGAAGAATGGGGTCACGCTAGTGGCGCATGCGTAAGGCTGGCCAACGAGAGTGACACCCAGAAAGCAACAAGCCCGGTGGGGTGGCCGCAGGGAGCCCCTTACCGCACCCGGCCAGTGTTCAACAGTGCCTTCCAGGGACGCGTCACCATTTCCTAGGGAGTACACGAAATTTACAATATTTTTTTACTTCCGTTTTTTGTAAGTAACCTTTGCTTTTTTTCTTTTTCAGTCTGTATTCGGCTGCTCTAAGAGACTACCTGAAAACCAGAGACACTATAAAGAAAACAAATTTATTTCTCATGGTTCTGAGAAGTCAAAAATCAAGTATTGCATCCTGGGAAGGCCTTCCTCCTTCATCTTAACATTGCAGAGGACATCCCCCAGTGAGACAGAGTAAGCAAGAATGAGGGAGCATGCAACAATAGAGAGCACTCACTGTCCAAGCAGTGCCTGGGGTTACCAACCCGCTCCCTAGAGAATGGCATTAGTCCACGCTTAAGGGTGGAGCTCTCATACCTAATCCTGTCTTAAGGTTCCCACCTCCTAGTATGGTCACAGGAATAAGGATGTTTCCACTCAATTTTTTTAAAGTTACTATTTATTTATTTGTTTGAAAGGCAGGGAGAGAGACAGACAGGGAGAGATCTGCTTTTTCAAATCATCCAAATGGCCTATTTAGCCAGAGCTTGGCCAAGCCAAAGCCAGGGGCCAGTAACTGCATCTGGGTTTACTACGTGGGGAGTAGAAACACAACCATGCAGGCCATCCTCTGCTGCTTTCAGAGACGCATTAGCAGGGAACTGGGCAGGAAGTGGAGCATTGGTGGAGCAGCTGGTTTGGTTTTTTTTTTTTGGACAGGCAGAGTGGACAGTGAGAGAGAGAGACAGAGAGAAAGGTCTTCCTTTGCCATTGGTTCACCCTCCAATGGCTGCCGCGGCCGGCGCTATGCGGCCGGCGCACCGCGCTCATCTGATGGCAGGGGCCAGGTGCTAGGTGCTTATCCTGGTCTCCCATGGGGTGCAGGGCCCAAGCACTTGGGCCATCCTCCACTGCACTCCCGGGCCACAGCAGAGGGCTGGCCTGGAAGAGGGGCAACCGGGACAGAATCCGGTGCCCCGACCGGGACTAGAACCCGGTGTGCCGGCGCCGCAAGGCGGAGGATTAGCCTGTTGAGCCACGGCGCCGGCCGAGCAGCTGGTTTTAACCAGCACTTGAATATGAAGTGCCAGCATGGAACGCAGTGTCTGAACTTGCTACATGACAACACTGGCATTTTCTCATGAGTTTTAGAGGGGATATTCAAACCTTAGCACTACTGTTGCCTTCATATATTTAACGTTTAAATGTGCTATAAACCCCATATTCTTACTTTTGCATAGTTATTGTCACTAGAGATTTAAATAAAAAGAAAAATAAACTCTGTGGTTAGCCATGTAATTACCATTTCTCCAGGTCTCTATTCTTTCATGTAGATTCATATTTTCATGCCATATCATTTTTCTTCTACCTGAGGACTTCCCTTAACATTTCCGGTAGTGCAGGTCTGCTTTCATCTTCTATATATCTGAAAAATCTTCACATTGCCCCTATTATTTAAACATGACTCTGAATGAGGAATGCTAAGTTAATGTTGTGGACTGCATGTTTGTGGATTTCCCAAATTCAAACCTCCAAGGCAATAGTATTAGGAGATGGGGCAATTAGGGAATTAGGTTTGAATGTGGCCCTGATTGGATTAGTGTCCTTCCTAGGAGAATAAGGCTGGAGCTCTCTTTCATGCACTCTGTTCCTCTCTTCCTCTCCCTCACCTTCTTGCTTTTCTTCATCCTCTCCCCCCTAATGCATGTATGTATGTATGCATGTATTTGTGTACCACGGAAGGGAATATGTACAGTGCCCCTACAGAACCCACGATGATACTGCAATCTCACAGTACATCTTCCAGATTCTTGAGGAATACTTTTCTATTTTTAGCCACTCAGCTAGAATGAGCTAAAATTGACAATATAAAACATTGATTTCTTTAGGTGAATACTCACAGTAACATAGTAGCATTTTTTAAAAAAAGCATCTACTTTCTTAAAAATGAGTTGCTGAAATTTAAATACTCCAGTATTACTCCCAAAGTGCTATTGTAGTGATGTCTACTAGCTAGAAAATTTCTAACTGTATTAAAGTGCTGATTTATATTGTTCTCTTAGTTGTTCTCTATTATTGCTTTAATAGCCTCTTAATGTCCATGGAGTCTGTACTGGCGTTACCTCTTTCATTTCTGAAGTCATTGATTTGTGTCTTCTGTATTTTTCTTAATTAGTGTGGTTAGGAACTTATCAATTTTATTGATATTTTCAATGAACTAGACTCTGGTTTCATTGGTTTTTCAGTGTTGTTCCTGTTTCCAATTTCATTTCTGCTCTAATTTTTATTATTTATTTTATTCTGTTGCTTTCTTTAGGTTTAATTTAATCTTCTTTTTCTACCTATCCAATATTTTAAAATATTATTTAGACACCCTAATCTTACTCCCTATATAAGAAGATATCTGATATTGACAGATTATACCATAGGATTCAGGAAACTCTTATTTATGAACAAATATTGTATGCCTTTTACTGTATCAAACTTGATTTATGTTATTTTTCTTGATTTCTCACAATTATCTTTTAAAGTAAGATATTACTGTCCCCATTTACTAATGGAAAAACTAAAGCTCAGAGAATTTTTCTAACAGCTCTGACAGAAGGAGTGGGAAATTAACTCATCTTTATCTATCATCAAAACCCATTTTGCAACGCAAGTGTATATGCATACCGCCTATTATAGTTTATTAGATGAGCTTTATAATCCTATTAGTTGAAAAACTGTTGTATAAACTGATAAAGGCATTAGATTATATTATAACCTTCCTCTTAATTGCTAACACTTATTACAAACATATTTTATGCCACATATATACTGATTCACATTATCTATACAACAACCTTATGAGGTTAGTTATCTCAGTTACAAAACCAATTAGAACGAGGCCCAAACAAAGACCAAATAATTTGCTTGAAATACGCAACTTTAAATGGTAGATATGTAATCAAACACAAGCAGCTGGGATATAGAACCCCAGCTCTTAGCCTCTAAGCTGCCTAATTACTTCAGTAACAGTTTGTTTTTAATATATGCATAGTAACAAGAATCATTTGCATTATGTAAAATTTGTATGCAAACTGAGTAATTTAAAATAGAAAACTGACTAAATTCTCCTAAAGCCATCCAAACATCCTTGGGTAGGTTTCCTACAATCTATCCACTTAACAACCATTTTTATAACCAGACTAGTTATTAGGTCTGGGACATTCAAATTCAAGTTAGATAAAAAGGCACAGCATTTTGTATCTCTATTAATTATAAGAGGAATTATAATTCTGAAGAGAAAACAAACAAATATTTTGAGAAAACAGAAAATAATTTAAGTACCACATAACCAATATAGCAATTAATTCAGGAAATTGACTCCTTATTGGATGGAAACATCTCTTTTTTAGTTGTTAATTTATTGTGCTTAGTACTTTGCAACTTGATTTTTAAAGAGCTCTTTTACAAGTCAGAATTGTCATTACCATGTGAAGCACAAAAAAGGCATTTCTAAAATAAAAATAGCTTTTGGAGCACATCTGTTTCAATGATATGTATTAACGAAATTTGCATCTCTTGGAATCTGACTTATTTGTGTATTGTTTTCAGAAGGTGCTCTACAGGACTCTCAATGAGCCTAAGTGTCAGGAGAGATGGGTGTTGCCATGGTAAGAACACATTTTTTAATTGAATGGCAAACTAATAGGCACATAAAACCCACATAACTTCTTGGCACATAAATTGCCTCTGCTGGGGCTGGAAATAAGCATACTCTTCTTCTGAAACATTTTGATGTCTTTCCTGGGTTTCCTGTGGATAGTGGAGTCAGACATCTCCTTTTGCAGCCTGAAGCCGCTTCACCTGGTCTCTCTCACTTCCCCTCATCGATAGAACTGCAGTTTTCTTAGTGCCAGGAAGACCTACTTTGTGTGCAAAGGAAGCATTAGGTGTTTGAGGTTGTGTTAACCCATTCTCCGATTTCTAACACCTATCTGGAATCTGCATCTAACCTATGGGAAAGTGATATTAAACATGACTCAACATATCCCTTACAATTTCATCCTAGAGTTCCCTATAAAATAGGAATTTCTATCTACAGTGACTAAGAATAAGCACTTTTGGATTTTACTAGAGAAAAATAATGTACCAAACAGGTAAGTTCAAAAGTACCCTATCGTCTCAGAAACGTGCTATTTATTTATAGACTGCTCCCCTCAGCCTTTCCCTTCTTCCTTATTCCCCATCCGTGTCCCACCTAACCCAACATAGTCATATCTTTCATTGACCCAGCAGTAATATCTTACTTTTTATTTTTTCTCTGCTTGGACATTATGCACTCACATATCTTTATTCATCCTTTGCATGAAAAACGAGGACTCTTAAATGGCATTTCACAGGTGATATAGCAATTTGCAGGATGGAGCTCTGCCTCCTTTTTTTCCATTTGAGGATTATTTTTCCTGGTTTCACTTTAATCACAATGAAGCATGTGGAGAAGACGGTCATTTGGACTCGTAGCCAAGTTATTTTCGGAAGCACATTGACAAATTTTTAAGTAGACATTGTATTTGACAAAGAATGCTGTTCTGAGATCACTCTGGCTTGAACAATAAGAAAATCCAAGACTATGGGAGGCAAGCACAACAGGATATCCATAAGTAACAACGCCTACTTATCAACTAGGGGGAGCTTAACAGACTTGTTCCTGACTGTGACAAACAGTGAGCTGAATTCTTAGAGAGGCTGTAAGCAGGGAATGAACACAAAAGATAACTCTGGAAGAGATTTGGGGTAGTGCACTACCACTGCTTCCTGGTGCAAATCAAGAGCAATTTGGAACAATAGTGACTGATCGTTTTCAGCAGCTGCCCAGACTTTCATTCTATAGCCTTGTGGGGTTCACTCACCTTTGTTTTCTCACTTTGATTTCAGAGTTCATTTTTCATGATGTTCATTTTTTATGATGAAAGTGAACCCGTCTTGAAGGAATAGATGAATAGTTCCTTGTGGGTTCAAAGACACCTTCAACGAGTTGGAACAAAAGGAAATTATTATACAGATCAAGACACTACATGGAAATGTTTTTACAGATTTTAAATAAAATATAAACAGCTGTTGAGAGAAGCATGGCACAGTAACAGTTGTTACCAATCCATTAATAATCCGAACACAAATCCGATCCTGTTCATTATGTGTAACCCGCACTCCTCTGTGGGGAAAACAGTGCGATTTAAATGTGTAAAAAATGGATTCAGCAGCAAATCAGAACAAACACAGAGAAAGGAAATGGTAGATCAAGCCTGAATTTATTATGTAATTTTCTTGAAAACCAAGTAATCAATATTTTCTAGCTATGTAATGAGTGATGCTAATAGTGATGGCTTGCTTTTATTGGCTACTGTTCAAAGGGCTGCCAGTTAAGTGATAAAACACTCCAAGGAGCTCTTTCTCCTCTCTTTTTGTGTTTCCTTTGCTGGTTGAAAAAAAAATGTTTTATTTTCTAATCAGGAGCAGGCACTCTTTCTAGATATTCACTTATTAAAACATGAAAAGTTGTTTTTCATGTCTGCCTATACAAGGAGACCAGTTAAGGTTTGCAGAAAATGAAATGAAAAATTTTAAATGTGAACTTTATTTCTCAACACAAGCTCCATCAAGTTTAATTTACTATTTTAAGATTTATTTGTTTTTTTATTTGGAAAAAAGAGATTAAGAGAGAGGGAGAGACAGAGAGAGATCTTCCATCCTCTGATTCACTCCTCATATGGCCACAATGGCCACGGTGGCCAGGGCTGGGCTAGGCAGGAGCCAGGAGCATCATCATGTCTCCGACATGGGTGGCAGCGGTCCAAGTTCTTGGATCATATTCCAATTGCTTTCCCAGGTTCATTAGCAGGGAGATGTATCAGAAGCAGAGCAGTAGGGACTCAAACCCGGGGGCCCAAAAGGAATGCCAGCATCACAGGCAGCAGCTTAACCCATTATGCCACAATGCCATCCCCAAGATGGCATTAAAAATTAAAAATTTTTTCTTATTTGAAAGTCAGAGACAGACAGAGAGATCTTATATCTACTGGTTCGGTCTCCAAATTACCCACAGTACTTGGGGTTGGAGCAGGCCAAAGCCAGGAGCCAAGAACTCCCACATGACTTGCAGGCACCCAAATGCTTGAACCATAACCTGCTGCCTCCCACAGTATATATTAGCAGAAAGCTGTATCAGAAGTGGAGTTGGGACTTGAACTCAAACATTTCAATGTGGGTTTCATAACTACTGCAGCAAATGCCTGCACTTCATGACATTTTTCTAAGTAGTGATACCAGGCATCTAGTCCACCTCTAAAGATCCAAAGATCCTGGGAATTTAACTTTCAGTGCCACAGTCTTTTTCACATTAGTAGCTGAAGAAAAATGAATGTCTTTTAAAATATTTTATTTAAGATTAAGAAATAAGGATACAAATCAATATGCCTGATGATTCCACCATAAAACCTCTCACAAAATTGCCCTTGTTTGAAGAATGAAATAAACAAGACCACTGTCCTGGTGGAGAGGACTCTGGGAAAGATTTCCTGGGTATTTTCTTGCTAAAGCTTGGACTAACTTTCTTAAATCCCTCTTTAGCCCAATGTCAGCTTCCCATATGGCCGCTGGTTCATGCTGTACTTCTGATCCACCTACCTGCTAATGCACCTAGATAGCAATGAAAATGCCACAAGTACTTGGAATCCTGCCACCCACATGGGAGACCTGGAAGAAGCTCCTGGATCCTGGCTTAAGGCTGGCCCAGCCCTGGCCTTTTTGGTCTTTTTGGGTGATTACCAGAAGATGGATAATTCTCTCTCTCTCTCTCTCTCTCTCTCTCTCTCTCTTTCTCTCTCTTTCTATAACTCTTTCAAATAAGTAAATGAATTTAAAAAAAAAACCCTCTCCTTATAAGCAGATAGTATTATTTTTGTTGGGCCAAAAAATCAACAAGGAAAATGTCATAATCATCAAAAAACAAAAACAAAACAATACAAAAAATTGCTTGTGGCTGTGCATAATCTTTGCTTTTACCATCCTGCTTTTGCTTTAACTGGGTCAACTCTTGGTAACCATTGCTTTGTTTGTGCTTTGTCTCTGGATCATACCTCCTGTTCCATCTCTTGTTACAATTCTTTCAAAAGTGCTTCAGAATTTTGATTCCACTTGTTTCAAATTTCCACTGAAGGCTCTGCTTTTGTGTAAAACTGATGGAGGTACAAAAGTTTTAAGACCCATGGAACAAAAAGCTTTCTCCAGTGTAAATTTTTGGTCAAAATTATGTAAAATGAGCCAATTGAAATTTCTATGTTGTTAGTTATTGTTATTGCTATTAATCGTTCATTTTCAATTAGGGCATGAACAAGATTAATTTATTTTTCTCAAAAATGAGTGAGTACGCTGAGTCTCCAAGCTTCACCTTCAATGTTGTTTCATCATTTCTTAAAATAAATAATCTGTTTGTAAACTGCTGATTTATTAGGATCATTATCCTCATAAACTTTTCATGAAGCATCAATGATTTCATCCTTCTCCCTTCCCCCGACACAGACACAAGCTTCAGCATAAATAGGACATTCTTGTTTCAGTTTTAGCAGAATTAATGTTGCTCTAGAAGGGTTTCTTTTCAAATTGGTGTTTAACCTTTCTTAGTAACTCTAACTAGATCCTATTCAGGCACATTACAGCAAGTTAGCATGAGTCTATTTTGGTGCAAAACATTTTGGAAATCCATGCTTTTTTCATTATACACATTTTCACAAACTTTAACTCATATTGCACTCTTCTTAATTTGCTATGTGACTTAAATTCTCCAAATGACATATTTTAATAAACTTTCAAAGCCTCTAGGTTTGTGCATATAATGCATGAAATAAATGAGAAATTACGGAATTCTTCGTGATCTTCTCACTCAATTATGAGGTACAGAGCTTAAACAAGAAGAGATTTTCTTCCACTTTTTAGGGGAAGACTTAAATGCCATCAAAGTGTTTCTACAAGTATAGATATAAAGTAACTCATTTACTTTCATTTGTATTTGTATTGGTGTCACATGACACAATACAATGGAGACCACAGAACTATGATTCAAAAAGGTTAAATCAATGGAATCTGGTTAGAGACTTTGAGGGGTATAGAAAAGGAGAGTGTAGAGCAGAAGGAAAACCCGTCCTTTGTAACAACTGAGCTGCCTATTAGGTGTTCCTATGGGTAGCTGAGAATAAGACAACACTTCCACCTTCAGTGTTTTGGAATGCTGCTGTTCTATTGCTGTAGGAGCGTTTCTTAAACTGCTTTGTGTTTGACAGGTTTCTGAACAAGGTGGCTATCAAATCACTCTCTCTTAGAACAGAGTTTTACTTGGCCCAAATGTATTTGTTGGATGAAATGCATTGTAGAATACAAAAATATTACATGAGTATAGTATTGAACAGTAATCTCCTTTATCTATAAAAAATTGTAGTTGTGACCTTAGCAAAATGTCTTTATCTCCTCTTGTGTAGTTTTTTAAAAATCTCTTTCCTCTTCTATCTGAGGCTATTCAGGCTTATATCTTTCTGATGTTCTTAATCATTTCATAGAGGGAAGGAAAATATAACAAAATGGCTCTTGAAAAGAAAATCTCTTGCCTAAAGAACAAATAAATGTCTCCATTTTATAAGCAAAATGAGTCTGTGATATGTTCAGGGGTGACCTAGAACGTAATGAAGAAAGAAACATATTTAATATGCTCATTAGTGGTATTTATTAGCACACTTATACAAGGAAGGGATGATTATTCAGGAACAACATTTTCATCAGGCAAGTACCCCCTAGAGAGCTTTCTTGTCCCCAGGAAGTCCAACTGTGAACCATGTTAACATCTGAACAATGGTATTTCTAAATAAAGTAATTAACAGGCATATGTGTCCTGACAATCCAGACATCAAAGGACAAACATTTCACATCAAAATCAGACTATGAAAAATAAAACATCAAATAGGAAAGGGCAGCTACTGTTGTTCTAGCAAAGTGCAGTTATAAAACCTTATACTGAAAGTCAATATTTGTTTTATCTCAATAATTTCCATTTCAAATTTTCACTGTTCAAGTCAGATTTGATTGTTCTCAGTTTTTGTGTTCCATGATCTCCACACTGGGATTTTTAACTCAAATTGCATTCCCACTGTTTTTACACCTAGCCATCTATATAGATCTGTAACTACAATGACACAAGCCAAAGGTTGTCTTGATGGTGTCAAGAGGTACAAGACAATCTTCCCATGACCTTTCCCAAAAATATCCCTCCACTAAGCCACGAATCAGCACTTCTTATGGCAGTGAAGCAGAAGGCCAGGCTGGAAGGAATAGAGGTAACCAGATCACCTCACCTTCTGTCACCCAATTCCTACAAGCTACACAACCTTCATTGGGTCCTAGAAGAGAAAAGTTTCTTCATTTGGTGGCTTTGTTCTGTGTCCAGCGTCAAATCCCAGCTTTGGGCTACATTCAATATCAAAACTACTCTTTTACAAAAACCAGTAAAATCTGACTAATTTTGATTATTTGCCAATGAGCTTTTCACTCTCCCATTTCTTTCCTCTTCTGAGTCCCTTCCCTCTGCATGAGGGGCAATGTAGAGTAGTGGCTCAGGCCTTGGTACTGGAGACAGATTGCCAAGTTCCATTGATTGGCTCTGCCACCTAGCAGTTATGTGATCTGGGACAAGTAACAAAACATTTTGTGCCTCATTTTCTGTAAAATGTAGGTGAGTATTTAAATCATGGATTGTTTTAAAATGGAATGAATCGAAACAGCTGAGAGCAGGTTCTTGCAAACAATGAGTGTTATAAAAGAAAGCTGTTACTAATTTTGTTATCTCTTGATATGACCTGAAGCAGAGCGTGATATTTGTGTCACTTAGCACATGTTTCACTAGCAATCTAGTATCCTTTTCTTTAATGTAGAAGATGAAAAACAAAACAAAATTCTATCAACTCCTTTCCAGATTGCTAGCCTGTGATGAGTTGCTTCCAGGCAAGTGCACCTGCATAAGGTGGCAGCTGGTCAAAGGGAAATCAGATGTTCTGGAAAGCTGGTGGAATGTTGACATTCAGGACAGCCCCAGGTTCCTGTGTGCGTATCAGTTTCCTGGCTGTTTCTCTGAAAAGTGGCCCATGGAGTGGTTGGGTGTTTTTTCCTGAAACTGAAACTCAAATCTGGTTCTCTCTCCTCCCTGAAGATCCAGAAGTTATTAAGTTATGTTAGTAATTTCATTGATAAATACAGTAGCTGAAATGTATCTAGCCATCTGCAGTTAGGAATTCTGTCATACAATATCATTTAAAGCTTCACTGTCTAATGCATGTGACTATAGTATGACACAGTTGTACTTTTCGTACGGAGAAGAGGACCACGCCCAAGCATGTGAGAAATCCTACTGTATACGTGTCAAATGGTTGCATCTCCAAGTGTTTTTCTGCCATTCTTTAGCTTCAACTTTCCAAAGAAATGGGGACACCTGCTCCAATGATGGCAAAATCCCTATGACTCTCTCCTTGAACTTTGTGTTTTCGCTATTACCTTCTTTCACCTTGGGCCAGATTAACATGGTCAGTAAGCAAATTCAGTGCCCAACTTCCTGTCATTGGAAATCAAAGGAATTTTAGTGTAAACTGTGCAGACATTGATAAGTTGGTAGATTCCAGATTGATAGATAGTACCAAACTTTCCAGAAATTACTGGCTCCGTATTCAGACCTACCTCCTTCACACAGTGCTTCAAGGCTAGTATTGATTTTCCATTCACTTAATCACTGAGGATTCAATATGGTGCTCAAGGAATCATGAATCAAAACTGCCAAGTTAGATTTAGGCACAGTTGAGAACAGAGCATAGATCTGCTTTCTTGTCCAGACTATTTTTGCTACTCCTTGCGGCCATCTTCACCAAACCAGGAATTACTCCTGGTTTAGATATGGTCTGATTGTTCCCTATTTCCAGATCCCATAAGTTGCAAACTAAATTTTAATAAAAGCTTTTAAAGAGATGTTTCATAGTCACCAACTAGTTGTGAGAACCATAATTCTCACCCTAAAACCATGCTTAGTAATATAGCTGACTCTTGATGCTCTGATTAATTTATCAAGTTAAAACAATAATTTAAAAGATATATTTAATTATATCGCCACAGATGATAATAATAGAACCCAATATTTTAGAACATATTATCTTTCTGGCAATTACATTAAATACCAGTTGGTTTCTGAAGGTGTTTTATTTGTGATTTGTGACACAAAATTAGAAAGCTTGTCTTATATTTTCAGAAATGTACCCAAGCATTGAAAAATTAAATTTTTTTAAGCATCTGCAAACGGCTTTTGACATTCTGTCTTCTGTGGCCTTCTGGTTCCAATTCTTCCATCTCCACCTTCTCACGTTACTCCCATTCTTCAAGGGGAAATATTTTCTGCTCCTTCCAATTGTTGTTCCTCATCACCTCAGCCGGGTATGGTTCGTCCCATAGCCCTTTGCTCTCAGCTTTACCTGTGGGATCTATCAAATGCTGACATGTATTGCAATGTGTTCTCGAATTCCCCTTCCCCATTAGAGCATTCATCAGAGCCAAGGAGACACACATCAAGTGTTTGCTATTGTTTATGAGTGCCGCCGTGTCTGGGCTTTTCACAGAGACAATCAATATTTAGTGACATAAAGAAGGCCATGAGCTTAGCTGTCTGCAGAGGGTATGCAGTCAAAGCAGCAACATGTCACTAAGTATGATATGAAGACATGCGTGTGAGCTGCTTATACAGGAGCACACAAGAGGCTTCCTACTCCACTGCCTTGGAAATGCCATGTGGACTTCCTAAAGGCAAAACAAAGAGCCTCCAGCAGTCATGTTAAGCCCAATGACTAGCAGACTGTGTCCCTTGAATAGGAAAGCCTTCTTCTCTAACATCAAGATCAGCCCAGAAACTTAGACAACTTTTTCTGCAGATTAGGGTAATTTTGTTTTTGTACGTAGGGTTTTAGGTGAGCGGTTGGTCTGTAGAGATTGCTTTGTTAAAAATAAGAGAATGTGGCCGGTGTCACGGCTCAATAGGCTAATCTTCCACCTGTGGCGATAGCACACCAGGTTCTAGTCCCGGTTGGGGTGCTGGATTCTGTTCCAGTTGCCCCTCTTCCAGGCCAGCTCTCTGCTGTGGCCAAGGAGTGCAATGGAGGATGGCCCAAGTGCTTGGGCCCTGCACCCCATGGGAGACCAGGAGAAGCACCTGGCTGCTGGCTTCAGATCAGTGCAGTGCGCTGGCCACAGGGGCCATTGGAGGGTGAACCAATGCATGATATCACCTGTGTATTTCCATGTAATTATATGCAATTTTCCATTCACCTGTTATGTTTGCATGTTTGCAAATGATGGCAATTAGCATCCATGAGACTTTATCCACTTTGCAGTGCTTATCCTAAATTCAAAGACATAAAAAACAAACACATACACCATAATTTACCTTTGTGATAGTGTCGGTGTAGGATAAACCAGCAGACAAATTGAAAATTCATAATTACAGTAGGAGCTGATAAAAATAATCTATTATTATTTCAGCAATGATTGGTGAAATTTGTGCCATGTAAAGAATTATAAGCAGATGATTTTGATTAGCTTGATGGGCTTTGGACACTGATCTGCCAATCCATCTTCTCCTTTTTTAAGGGACCCCTGTAAATTTTTCAGCATGGGAAAGTAGTTACTGTTTTGTTCCCATGCTCATTCTACCTAGTGAAAAGGTTAACATGGTCAAGCCCCCAAAGATCTGACATGATGGGAGACTGGTTATTGAAAATGTGAAAACTGCTCTTTGGTTCCAATCTTGATAAGACAGAGAAAAGGAGAAGACCAGAGGTTGAGGGGGTTGGTTGGTGGGGACACCAAGGCTTTTCTCAACATTTTGATGTAATGAACCACTAACACTGGATTCTGGATATAGGTAATGAAAGGAGAAGACAGTACACTCTTGTCACTCACAAAATTTCTACCAGTATTCATTAGAGTTTTATTACTCAAAAATAGAAATCATTTCATATGTTCATTTGCTAGCAGTTGACAACTAGATAGCTTTCAGCCCTCAATGTTGAATCAAGAAAGAGCAGAAAAATGGAAGGAATGTGAGTATTCCTAAGAACAACTGTACTGCAACTGATTACTTAAATGACCTTGACAATGTAACTACACTTTTCATAAACCAGCTAGGAAAAGATATCCAAATATTTTAGTTCTGGTTGTTAGCTGTAAGATTTTGTTTGTATTGTTTTATTAAAATGAGTTGAAAAATATTAAAAGCAGTTTTCAATTGCTATCTAGGGTACTATGATTGCTTATATAATTTTGAAAGTTGCAGACCACAACTACTTAAGGATTTATATTTATAATTATAACTGAATACTTATGCTGAATGAAAATTCACTTATATTAATATATTTTTATAAAAAGTACCCTAATCGTCACATTCATGGAATACGTTACAGATGTTGTATCATAGAAAAGGAGAATTTATTTATGTATAACTCTCAATTATAGATTTTATTTCCATAAATGTTCATTATAAAATAAGAAACTGCCAAATGTACTCTAAAGATTGACTGTTTGTATGAAAATGCAGTATGATAAATAGAAAAGCTCTTCTGATAGTCATCAGAACATACCTTAACTCAGAAAAATATCTCAACTATTTATAAAAAGGGTGTTCCAAATGATTTTAAGGAAAATAGCATCAACATTAGTCAGGCTATTAGTCTTTTTTTACTGGCTAATTCTTAAAATCTCTGTTTCATGGTCAATGTAAAATCAGTTATTGAGGTGACTGGTAGCATCTGATGCAAATAAGGAAATGTATTTACAAGTCACTTCTTATAACTTAGACACGAGAATCTGGTTTTGGAAATTAAAGATAGTGTGGAAAGGATCAAGATCAAAGGAGAGGGGTGAGTGTTGTAGCACAATGATTTTAGCTGCTGCTTAATGATTAGCTGATGCAGGGCCATCAGTGCATTTTGGAGGGCCAGTTTGAGTCCTGGTGGCTACTCCACTTCAAATTCAGCTCCTTGCTAATGCTTCTGGGAAGGCAATGAGAGATGGACCAAATGACTCAGCCCTGCCACCCTTGTGGGAGACCTGGATGGAGTGCCTGACTCCCGCTTTCCTCTAGCCCAGAGTGGCTTTTGTGGCCAATTGGAAGTGAACCAGTGGATGGAGTCAATCTCTCTCTCTCTCTCTCTCTCTCTCTCTCTCTCTCTCTCCCCCTTTCTTTTCTTTTTTTTTTTTTTTAAGATTTATTTACTTATTTGAAAGGCAGAGTTACACATAGGCAGAGAGAGTCTTCCATCCGTTGGTGCACTCCGCAATTGGCCACAACAACCGAGCTGTGTCGAGTAGAAACCAGGAGCCAGGAGCTCATTCCAGGTCTCCCATATGGGTACAGGGGCCCAAGGACTTAGGCCATCCTTTACTGCTTTCCCAGGCCATAGCAGAGAGCTGGATTGGAAGTGGAGCAGCTGAGACTTGAACCGGCATCTATATGGGATGTCGGCACTGCAGGCAGCAGCTTTTCCTGTTAAGCCACAGTGCTGGCCCCTCTCTCTGCCTTTCAAACATATAAATAAGACTTTGTTTAAAAAAAAAAAAAAAAAAAACAAGTAGGAGCAGGCATTGTACTGCAGTGGTTAAACTGCCATTTGGGACAACCTCATCTCATATTGGCATGCCTCGTTCGAGTCCTGTCTCCACCATTTCCAATCCAGATTCCTGCTAATTCTCACCCTAGAAGGCAGCAGGTATTGATGAATACTTGGGTCCAGGCCACCCCTGCATTGTGGGAGATCTGGATTGGGTTCCAAATGGCTGATCACTTAATATTTTCTTTCACAAAACTGAGTTTTCTTCAGCCACAATCATCACTTCTGACCCATTCACCATTCAAATTGTGAGGAAGGAAGCCCTGATAAATAAATCGTCAATTCATAGTATTTCTTATGGAAACATTACTAGACTTCTGCTTGAAACAAACTACATTTGGCTCCAAAAGCCCTATATAACTATCTATTTTTCTACATTGCACGTTATCTTTATTGTTCAAGCTTGTGCTGGGCCACATTATCACTTTCATTCCAGTCAATTGTGGAAATAAAGATACTAAGTTCTTAGAAATATCTATGGATTTGTTTATGTTCATAGAACACTGATGTCTTAAGGACAGGTCACTTCCAATTCACCAGTTGACTTCATGATCTTTGAATTTTCGCCATAGCCCTTCCATTAAATGCTCATTGGGAAACAATTACTTGAGTGGCAAGACCTAATAACTGATTGAACTCTCATAATTTTTTGAGCTTAGAGTTAAATTTATGCACAGTCTTTTGCAAGACTCATCAAGTACATCGCACTTCTGTTTTCATGATTTTTATAAAACTGCATCTCTCAACGACACTATTGATCTCTATATTTTAAAATCCCATTCATTAATTCATCCATTTTCTTTTTTAAAAACATATTTATTTATTTATTTATTTGAGAGGCAGAGTCACACACAGAGAGAGGAAGAGACAGAGTGAGAAGTCTTCCACCTGCTTGTTCACTCTCCCAGATAGCTGCAATGGCTAGAAATAGTGGATCTGAAGCCAAGAGCCAGGAGCCAGGAGCCAGGAGCCCCGACTGGTCCACTCCCCAAATGGCTGCAATGGCTGGAAGTGGACTCTTCCAAAGCCAAGGACCAGGAGCTTCTTCAGGTCTCCCACTTGCATGCAGGGGCCCAAGAACTTGGGCCATCTTCCACTGTTTTCCCAAGCTGTCAACCAGGAGCTGGCCATGAAGTTGAGCAGCCAGGACGCCGATCCGTGCCCATGTGAAATGCTGATACTGCAAGCTGAGGCCCAACCTACTATGCCACAGTGTCAGCTCCTTATTCATTTATTTTAAATCCAACTTCATTTGTTCTAGATACTCAGCAATCTTTGACATAAATACTTTTTAGCCTTGAAACTGTCAGCACTTCCTACTTCTAATTGCTTCCAACAATGTTGAGACTATAAAGCTAACAATTACATTTTGAAAATATCTTGGTAACTGAGATTAAAAGTGAGACTTAGGTTTGACCAATCAATATTCCCCTTTGTGGACTGGAAAAAAAGCTGAGTTGAGGATAGAACTTCTATTTTTACCTGCTCATATCTTCATTGAACTTGTGTTTTTCTGGAGCATTATTGGCTGAGTTCTCAATTGTCAGAAGACAGATTTATGGGTTTTGAAAATAGAGCATCCATTTCATTTTTATATATTTATAGAGTTTTAGAGATTTCATTTTTCCTTAATTAGCAAATTATTTCATTTTTTGTATATTTCCTAAATGCATATGTACATCCAAAATAATGTGTACCTGTTGGTTGTCCTTTTCCCTCATCATAATTGAAGCTCTGTGAAGGCAGGTATGATAGCTTATAGCTATCAATGAAGAATGCAAAGCATTGAGTTTTCTGAGGGGAAAGAAATGAATGCATGATTGAAAGTATTGTGGTTGTGTTACAAATCAAGGTAGGTTCTCTCTGTCTCTCTCTCTCTCTCTAACTCTTCCTGTCCAAAAAAAAAAAAAAAATCAAGGTAGGGACTGGTATTGTGGTGAAGGGAGGTAAACCATCACCTGCAATATCAGCATCCCTTATGAGTACCATTTCAAGTCCTGGTTGCTCCACTTCTGATCCAGTTCCCTGCTAATGTGCCTAGGAAAGCCTTGAAAGGTGCCCCAAGTGCTTGGTCCCCTGCCACTTATATGCGAGGCCTGAATGGAGTTCCTTGCTCCTGGCTTGGGCTTGGCTCAGCCCCAGGCTCTTACAGCCATTTAGCAAGTGAACCAGAGGATGGAAGATATCTCTGTTTTTCTCTGTCTCTCTGTAAATTTGCCTTTTATTAACAATTAAATCTTAAATTAAATAAAGCAATCCAGGACCATATTCATCACATGATAATTTTAATATTTTATTTACATGCACATGTTTGTGTGTATTATAATATGGAAATTATCCTACTCATCTTCTTTTCATATCTCACTCCCAAGACAGACCTCAGAAAAGAAGAAAATTCTTTACTTACTTCTCAGCCACTGTAATTTTCACCTTCTTAGCCCAAGTTTTTTTTTTTTTTTTGAAAGATATATTTATTTATTTGAAAGAGTTACACAGAGAGAGAAGGAGAGGCAAAGAGAGAGAGAGGCTTTCCATCCATTTGTTCATTCCCCAGCTGGCCACAATGGCCGGAGCTGTGCTGATCTGTAGCCAGGAGCCAGGAGCCAGGAGCTTCTTCTGGGCCTCCCACATGGGTGCAGGGGCCCAAGGAGCTGGGCCATCTTCCACTGCTTTCCCAGGCCACAGCAGAGAGCTGCATCTGAAATGGAGCAGCCAGGACTCGAACCAGGGCCTATATGGGATGCGGCCTCTACAGGCAGCAGATTTACCTGCTATTCCACAGTGCCGGCCCCAGCCCAAGCTATCAAATGACTTGTCACTTTAAAAATAAATTTATTTTTGAGGAGTTTTAGACTTAGCCTAGAGAAATTGCATACCCTACATTAGATTGTCCTGCTATTAACATCTTCGATTAGAAAGGTACACTTGTTACAATTAATGAAACAATGATGACTTATTAATTAACATGTGTATCTTTAGATGTGCTTAGTTTTTATTGATGGAAAGTTCTCTTTCTGTTCTAGGATTTCCTGTAGGCAAATTGTCTGTTTTCTTTTTTTTTTTTTTTCTTTTTGACAGGCAGAGTGGACAGTGAGAGAGAGAGACAGAGAGTAAGGTCTTCCTTTGCCGTTGGTTCACCCTCCAATGGCTGCCGCGAACAGCGCGCTGCGGCTGGCGCACCGCGCTCATCCGATGGCAGGAGCCAGGTGCTAGGTGCTTATCCTGGTCTCCCATGGGGTGCAGGACCCAAGCACTTGGGCCATCCTCCACTGCACTCCTGGGCCACAGCAGAGGGCTGGCCTGGAAGAGGGGCAACCGGGACAGAATCCGGCGCCCCGACCGGGACTAGAACCCGGTGTGCCGGCGCCGCAAAGCGGAGGATTAGCCTGTTGAGCCACGGCACCGGCTTGTTTTCTTTCTTGTTATTAGGCCAGCGGAAATATATTTTGAGGGAAAAGACTTCAGAAGAAAATTATGCTTTCATCATAGTGTATTAAAAGTTTACACTATCAACATGACTTATCACTGGTTATAATGACTTTGACCACCTAGCTGAAGTCCTGCTCTTCTGATTTTCCCCTGCACACTTGCTCTTTTTTCCTCCTTGCCGTACTGTACTTCCTAGAAGGAATTCATCATGTACAGTTCACATGTGGGAGAGGAGAGTCTTGTACCATCATTTTGAGGGCAAAGTACCTATGTAAATAATTTGAAATTTACCAGCATTGGGAGATTTCCTGCTCAACTTCCATTTTTAAATTACTCAGCCATTTATTAGTATAACTATGTGCTAGTGAATAATTATTTTGTTCTTGAGTGGTAATCCAAAACTAATTTATTTTTGATCAAATTGTTTTGGCTTTGACCTTTGAGACTCCATTAGTCGTCTCTTGTGTCTTTTTCATGAATCTTTCTTTTTTCTTTGACTTTTTTTTTTTTTTTTTGCCAAGCAGAGTTAGACAGAGAGAGACAGAGAGAGAGTTATAGACAGTGAGAGAGAGACAGAGAGAAAAGTCTTCCTTCCGTTGGTCCTCTCCCCTAATGGCCGCGATGGCCGGGCACTGTGCAGATCTGAAGCCAGAAGCCGGGTGCTTCCTCCCGGTTTCCCATGCAGGTGCAGGGCCCAAGCACTTGGGCCATCCTCCACTGCCTTCTCAGGCCACAGTAGAGAGCTGGACTGGAAGAGGAGCAACCGGGACTAGTACCAGGCGCCTGAACCAGGACTAGATCCTGGGGTGCCAGCACCACAGGAGGAGGGAGGATTAGTCAAGTGAGCCACAGTGCCGGCCTCATGAATCTTATAATTAAGTGTTTTTGTTTATTTGTTTGCCTGTTACACTACCTTACTTTATGTTGATATAAAATGCTCCAGACTCATTGTTCCCTATCTTAGTCCTAAAATTAGTTATTTCTCCTAGGATCCGTGATTTCCTTATTGGAGAGCGATGTTAGTAACTAAGATCTTTGCGTAGGTGTGTTTATTGCTGTGGGCTCATCCTGTGAGGCCTGCACTATTGGGATGGTGAGGCAATGGTGTTCTTTGACAAGTACCAAAGACAGTTTCAGTGAACATGTCTGTTTATTAGCAGGTAGGCACAAGCTTTTATAGGGCAGGCAAAGGGGAGTAGCTAGCTAAGGGCAGCAACACTAATTCTATAGGGTGAAGCAGATACTGGAGCCTCTATGCTTTTCCAATCAACTTGAAAGTCACATAGCCTAGGTAGCCTTCCAGGTGGTCTGGGCCACACCTGGGAGTGGCTTATCTAGTTGACAATTACAAATCCCCTCAACAGAAAGAGGGGGTGGGAGAAATGTGTCTAGGGCCCCTGCCGCTGGCCAGCAGTCAGGTCATGAGTGGGTCTCAGTGTGCTGAGTCCTCAACCAGGATTTTTTCTGGGGGGCATGGAATGCCTTTTGCCCTCTGACCTGCATAGGCTAGGCAGGCAGTCTTCCAGCCAGGCACAAGATCACCCACATGTTGCTACTTGGGTATTATCATCTCTAGGCAGTTGATAGATCAAGGAAATATAATACACAAACAGATACACACAGTCCTGTAATCTATATTATTGATAAGTTCACAGTAATGTCTTCAGTTCTAATCCATTACCATATGACTCATTCTAGCCTTCCTCCCTTCTTGGTATATAATTTACCAATATCTGTTGTCAATTTAGAGAACTATGCAATTCCAGTGTGTATACATAATGGCATCTAAATTTCTAAACTCAGTATTCCTGTGGGCAATGCAGTTATTAAGTAATTAGAATTGTAGTGCTTATTTACAACTGTGTTTGTTTGTGCTTGGTTCACAGACACACACTTTTCCAGAGTTAATTGATGTCAATACTGTTTCCTCTACTTCTTTCAGAGAAGCTGTTTCATGCATTTGTAATATAGTGACAATGTTTTGTTATATTCCACATTTCTTCCATAGATAACATGGCCTCCTAAATTATTTTTTTAATATGCATGCTTCAAGGCTTACTATTTTTTCTATATCTAAAGTACTCTGGGTTTTCACACTGTGTCATGTCATACCACTCATGATCACAGGACACATGATACTGACACATATGTTTTGTAATTGTGGACACATGAATTATTACAGCATAAAATATCCACAGGATACTGAATCAGTATCATAAGTATTACCATCATGGATATATAAATGATTTCCACATTGCAAAATATCCCATGCCTTCAGCTTTTCAGCTCTCTCATTCCCAATCTTTGGAAATCGTTGATCTATTTCTCATCTCTCTGGCTTTGCCTTTCTAAAATACCACATAATTAGATCCCTATACTACATAGCCATTTTTGCTTCTTTCGCTTAGCATCCCCCACTCATGTCTCTTTATGGCTTAAGGGTTCATTTATTTATCTCTAAACAACGTTCCATGATATGGATATACCATAGTTTGCTTGTGTCACAAGTTTTCAGCAATTGAAGGGCAGCTTGGCTTCTTTGTTTTTGGCAATCATGAAAAGTGTTATTCATGTGCAAGTTTTTTGTATTGATAAAAGGCTTCTCTCAAAATAGCCACCATGTATCAAGGGAAACTCTCCTTTTCTTGTTAAGCCTGAAGCTTTCACCTTCTAAAAAATCTATGCTTTCCGGTGTCAGAAATGGATTCAAATACTTTCATTTTAATTATATGTACATATTTAATTAATGAAGCAAATGAAGTAAGGCAATTTCTTAACAGAAACATTTGATTTTCCTGCACTCTTTTTTGTCTTGTCTTTGCGAAAGTCCATATTAGTCTCATCTTCACATACACCCAGATATTTATTGAAGGCAAAAAAAAAAATGATACTTCCTCAAGCATAGGACTGGGGAAGATTTCTTCTAGCAGTGTGACTGTCACATATTGGTCTTGAACTCAAGACAGCTGTTACAAACAACTCCTCAAGGAATTTCGCTAATTGCTAGCGACATATAAAAATCATGAAAGGCAATACTCGTGTCTTGGTAGTTTTTGATGATTCTTGTTCCTGTACATAGCTACAGAAAATACCTTTATCAAGCTGGTTTCAGGAAACCTTTCATTGGAAAGCATATGGTTCCCTTGTTAAGACACTATTCATCCACATGAACATTCACTGATTTATTCCCTGCCAAAAGTCTGTGGGTGTTTTAACTGTCATGTACCTGGCAATGTACCATAATACTTCACTCTAAAACTAAAAGTCATTTAACATTTATGAAGATTAAAGCTAGCTGAAGATAGCAAAAACAAGACCAGAAATGTCGTTAGGTGCTTAGTGGAATTTTGTTCCACATATATTACTTAGTCTTCAAAATAAATATGTGTGTAGAAGAGATGTAGATGGGACATTAATGATATTCACATATCTCAAATTAGGAAAATTGAAATCACAGAGCCAAATTTATGTACTACATGTCTATGTGATTCAGAGGTATAATAAAGACAAAAGAGTCTGAAATCTTGCTACACAGAAAATTTAAATAGAAAATGAAAGCCAGTACATTTAGGAATAAAGGCAGTAAAAGCCACATGTACTGCATATAGAGAGAAACTATGAGAGCTATTGATCAAAGTGTCACTGAGCACTATATGTAGATGATTCTACAATAGTGCTGGATAGAATTTGCTGGTAAATTATATCATTATAAAATCAATTCACATTTAGTTCTCTGTCATTTGGAAAGATCATTCATCTCATAACACCTCCATTTCTGAACTCACCTTGACATGAGTAGGCGATGAAGTGGACACTTAGGTGTTATGGATGGTTAAATCTACATATGTATATTAAATATATCCACTCTTCCTTTTTTTGAAAATATTTGCAGACACAGTTAAGAGACTTTTGAGGTTTTCTGAGTTCATCACATCTCATATTTGAAGATAAGTCTTTCAGGATGCATTTCTGACAGCCTCACGTGGTATTAGACACTATTTCTACAAATATTCTCTCCTGGAAACATCCTAGCACTTTTCAAAGGTTGTAATTGTAATTCTCTCTGTCCATGTCTACAAACCACAATGAATAGTATGTTTTCTTGGTAAGCACTTGACAACTATTTGCTAATTCAGTTAGCTTGTGTTTTGGAATCGAAGCAAAATGGAATTATAAATAGTGGTTCTTTTTTTGTGAAAACATAAAAAAAAACTTATATAAGTCCTATCAGTAGTCTCTGGCTCTTCGTTTCTATAGTGGCAATGTAATTAGGTGCTTAGTGGAATTTGATCCACATCTATCACGTAGTCTTCAAAATAAATATATGTATAGAAGAAATGTAGATGGAACATTAATGATAGTCACATATCTCAAATTAGGAAAATTGAAATCACAGAGCCATATTTATGTACTTTGTGTCTATGTGATTCAGAGGTATAATAAAGACAACAGGATTGGAATCTTGCTACAGCCAGTACATTTTAGGAATAAAGGCAGTAAAAGCCCAAGAGAATTGCAAGGAGCAAATTAGATATTGTGCACAGGGGTGGGTGTTCAGCCTAGCAGTTGGGATGCTGGCTGTGACACCTGTGTCCCATATTGGAGAACCTGGGTTCAATAACTAGACTGATTCTTAAGTCCAAGTTCTGCTACTGTAGACACTGCAAGACATTAGTAATGGCTCAGTGACTGGGCCCCTACCATCCATGTGGGAGGCTTGAACTAAGTCCCAGCTCCTGACCTTGGCCTGGCTCAGTTTCAGTTGTTGTGGACATTTGGATGGTGATCCTCTGGATGGGAACTCTTTCCCTCACACTCTCTGGAGACCACAATGAAGCCCCTGGCTTCAGCCTGGCCCAGTCCTAGCCATTACAGCCATTTGGGAAGTGAACCCGGAATGGAAGCTCTCTCTCTCTCTCTCTCTTCCAATGCCTGCCTGTAACTCTGCCTTTAAAATAAATAAATAATTTTTAAAAGTATTTAATTGGCAACTCTGATCTAGTAAAGATCAAAGATACAGCAGGAAATGCAGACACGACTTTGGTTATTCTGCCTTTTGACCATTCAACTAGCAGTTGCAAAAGGCAATTTTCATTAATTATACAGTATAATAAATGCATGCTAATTGTTCAGAAGTGTTTTGTCTAATATGTGCTATATATATACACAGCTTAAAATCAGGAGTGGAAGGGAACAGAGATAACAAGGTGTTGCAAAGTGGCAAACCAATGAAAAGGCTATATACGAATATAATTATTACTCTAAATAAATCATATATGTTATTTCTTCCTTTGTAGCTCTTATAAAAGTCCTTGTTCCTGTGTCTCAGTCTTGTTCTCCATGTGAAACCTCATGAGGAAAAAGGCCCCTGTAACATGCGATGAAGTAGGAGACAATACATTAAAGTGCTTAATGTGTGATAGTGAACTATCTCCTCTAAGATCTTTCCTAAGATGCAGATTCTTACTGATTCCACTGAAACATCCGACTTCTTGGTTCTTCTGGAGAGTGGGTTTGATCCCAGGGATTTCGAATTCCTTTGCATCCTTCACAACCAGTTTCTCTTATTCTATCTGTCTACAAATTTGTGGTGTCAAATGGATCCTCTCTCATTTATGAACTCTGTCAGCCCAGTTTCCATGGAGTGTCACTTGACCATGGCTCAATCCCACCTTCAAGGATTTGTGTGTGTGCGTGCGTGTGTGTGTGTGCATGCGTGTGTGTGTGTGTGTGTATCAGCTACTCCTCCTGCTATGTGCCCCTCTAAAACTGTGGGATGTTGCCATTTCAGCAATAGTTGTGGTTTAGTCGTAACTACTGTTGATCTTTGCCATTAGTCTGTTTTTCTTTTTGGTAGATTATTTTGGAGCATAGAGCTTAATTCTCAGTCACAAATCCCAGATGTATCTGAAGAGAGATGCCTTTCTACTACCTCTTAGTAATGAAGAAGGGGTGCCACTTTTCAGGTTCAACCCTCAAGTCTCTTATAAAGATTAGATAACCCTTCACGTAAGAGTCTGCTTTACCATTGTATCTTGGAGACAAATAATCTATAAACCTCCTAGGATTAAAAAGACACTTAAAACATTCATGTGAGCAAAATGAAGTTTCTGAATTGTGTCAAACAAATACACTACTAAATTTCACATTAGTTATAATAAGAAAGCATGAAATGTTGAATTTTTGAATATCCATTATAATTGTTAAGCATAAAGTTTAACAATTTAAAAATGTTAATATTGTAGAAACAAAATATAAATCTACCTGCAATGTTGTCTGAATAATAAGTTATGTGACGTATTTGCCACACTTGATTGGACCTGCACACTCTTTTTTTCTCATTCCCTCTTAGCTGTTTCAGTGCCTCAACACCCAGAATGTTGCTCTACCACACATAATTCACTAATTGTTCTACCCCATATTTTTTATTATCTGATATGTAGTAACTGCTTTGTAAGCATTTTTGCAAAGGAAAATTATGTATTACCTCAGTGTACAAATAATGAGACAGATATTCTCAAGGTCTCAGAGCAAGAAAATGGCAGCACTCAAACCCAGATCTTTTCACACAATGATACGTATCTCTTGTTTGCCAAAGACATTTCTCTTTGCCATGGTCCTTCATGCAGATCGAGTTCTTACAGGGACACTCGGAGGAGTTTCTAGAACTTCAGGCTTTTAAAAGGTTTTCAAAAACAAACAATAAAAAAAACATGAAGGATAATATTTATACTGACTGGATTTCTTGTATTAGTAACAAAGAAATACCTGATCATTATCGAATACTCAGAGGACAAAGAACAGCATGGAAAATAATCACCAAAAAGACCTTTACTCTAAAATATTTTGTAGTATGTATTTCTAGCCCTATCCATATACATATCAATGTATATATTTACTTGTTTTATGAAAGAAAGCTATACGTACATAATTTTTGCAATAAACAATATAGAAGGAATATTTTTCTGTATCTGTAAATATTCAATTGATATTGTTAGATAAAGTTACATGAATATGTCATATTTTCTCAAAATATATATTATTGGTTATTAACATGTTTGTGTTTTTTGCTATTATCAAATACACTAAAACATTCTTTTATTTCAAATATTTTATTTATTTATTTGAGAGGTAGAGTTACAGTGAGGGAGAGACAAAAAGGTCTTGCTTTTGTTGGTTCACTCCACAGATGGCCACAACAGCCAGAGTTGCACCAATTTGAAGCCAAGAGCCAGGTGCTTCTTCCCCATCTCCCATGCAAGTACAGGGGCCCAAACACTTGGGCCATCTTCTACTGCTTTCCCAGGCCATAGCAGAGAGCTGGACTGGAAGAAGGGCAGCCAGGACTAAGACTAGCACCTATATGGGATACCAGCGCTGCAGGCGGAAGATTAACCTACTGCTCCATGGTACCCAGCCCTAAACCATTCTTGAATATGGATTTTCTACTTAGCTCAGATGTTTAAAAATATATTCCTAGAGAATTATTTTATGAGAATATTAACATTTTAAAATATTTATGACATATTACTAAGTCCTAAGGAAGCATTGCACCTTTTTTTTCCTGATACATTCTAAACTTCTTCATACTTGAAAGTTTGGAAGGGCAAAACATCCCAGGTATGAATCTGCCTTAATCATTGCTGTATCTCCCACATCCAATATAAAGGCAGTAATGTGTATGTAGTGCAAAACATATTTGATGAATTATTGATCATTGAATGAATGAATGATGAATGAAGTAGAGTAGGAGAGGAACTTGTTATTAAAGAGAAAGCTATTTTTTTCTTCACAGAATGTGCTGTACCCAGTGAGTTTATACAAAGTAAGTGAAACATTTTTATTAAACATGCTGGTCACAGGTAAAAAAAAAAAAAAGAACGTGGGTATTCTTTCCATCTGCTCTGTTAGAATTAACATGCCTTTGGATCACTGACATGTTTATCAATGACACTGTTCCTCCCCCAAAGTTTCTCTTATCAATAAATCATGCTACTGTGCCTAAGTACACCAAGCCCAAACAACAGAGTCATTCTTTTTTATTTATTTAATTAAAGGTAGAGGTAGAGAGAGAGGGAGACACAAAGAGAAAAAGAGAAAAATCTTCTATCCTCTGGTTAGATCTTCTATCCTCTCCAGATGTCCGAAATGGCTATCAGAAGCCAGGATTCTGGAGCTTCTTCCAAGTCTCCCACTTCTGTGCAGGGGCCCATGGACTTATGCCATCTTCCACTCCTTTCCCAGGAGCATTAGCAGGGTGTTGGACTAGAAGTGGTGCAGCTGGGACTTGAACCAGCACCCATAGAGGATGCCAGCACTGCAGGTGGTGGGTGGCTTTACCCTCTATGCCACAGCACTGGCTCCGGTGTTCTTAAAATCGTCTCTCCTCTCTCATGACCACTTTCAACTAATCACCAAGTCTCGTCCACTTTACCTTTGGAATATTGCTCATCTTTGTTTATTTTCTCTAAGTTTACTGCCACAGCTTGGTCCAAGCTTTTACTGCAGCTTCTCTGGATGACAGATATACTGTCATGGTTCACCTTATTTATCCACTCTTCCTAGTCTTCCGTCCAGGACAGTCTGCACAGTGCATCTAGAGTAATCTATCTAAATGAAAATACAGCTTGGTCAAACCTTGCATAAAACCCTTTCAATGTCTTCTCATTGTTATTAAAATGAAGACCATAACCTTAGCAGCACAGTGGGGACAGCGCACCAGACTGTCATACTCCGTCATTTCTATTAATTCCACCTCCTGAGACTGTGGGCTTCTTCAAGGCATCTGCTTCAGGGTATTTGCAAATGCTTCTTTCCATGCTCACATCACTGCTTTTCATTATCATCCTCTCCCTCATTTCCTCATGATTATTCATCTTTTAGGGATCAGTTGAATTCAGTCTTTCTAAATTCCAGATTCTATTACATCCTCCAGTTTCTCTCTGAACACCTTTTACTGTCCTGGGTACTTCATACCAAAAGTTTAACTTTGTGATTATTTATGTAATTGCTCTGCCTATGTGATCTTCTTGGCTAGAGCTTCGAGGTCTGAGACAGAATCTGTCAATTTCATGCTCGTCTATCCAAGCTTTGGTCCTCAGAGTTGAAACTCAATAAACATGTTTTGAGTGAAAGAATAAATGATGGACAAATGAAAGGAATTTGTAATTAAGTCTGTGTAAAAATAATCGTATTTGCAACTAATAAAAAATGCTAGCCTTGATAAGAAAAAGACAGGCATCGACTACAGTTATCCCAGTTACAATATGCTAGCAGCTGCCAATGTATGTATCTGATTAGCAGATCTCCTACCAATAAACTACTTTCTCCAAGCTGGATTGTGGCCACAGAAACAAATTTGCTGCTGATACTTTAAATTTTTCCACTCTAACCCTAAGCTTTAGGATTATAAATGATATCCAGTCCAGACACCTTGAAATCTGACTGTAACATTGCTTGCACATCACCTCATGACCTTTGCTCAACCAGCAAATTGAAGTTTTACGTCCCCAGAGTTAAGTTGGAATAAACTGGAAAATAGAGTTTTCTACCCTATTAGTTCTAACCTATCTAATCTTTTTGCTCAAGGGATTCACCTCAGTTCAATTATCACTTCCAGGAGAAGATATAAGTCTTACCTATTTGCTCATCATCTAACAATTCCCAGTGGGGTCATTGATATCTACTAGTCACATCCACTGACCACTCAACTTTACCAGAACCCAAAGGACTATAAAATAATATGTTATGCATTTATGAATCCTGTCTTTTCATGTTTGTAATTTAACTTTTCCAGGCTTCTCAAATAATACTTACTATGTCAATTGGTTGAGAATGTAAGTTGCTATTTTAATCTAAGGAATGTAACATGATTTTTTAATATTATAAGTCATATCCCTATCATATGTTCACTCTGTACACCTAACCAGATAGAGGTGTGATAGCAAGATAGATAAGTTAGGCTTTGAAGAGCTTGACGATATGCCTAGATTTGACATATTTTCAGTCTAAAGAAAAACTCTTTGTACTATTAGTTTCTCCCAAATGTACTCAATCAACTGATTTAGAAGAGCAATAAATTTAGTATCCAGATCACAGGTTCTGTTCCAGACTTCAGTGCAGAATTGTTTCAGGTGCAATCATCATGTTTGTGGCTTAGCTTTGTTTCTCCAGCAGCGACGCTCATGTAAAGATCATGAGATATCACATGGTCCTTCTCTGCTTCAGGAGCCATAACATGAACAAGACTATGTTATGCAGGTACTGTGAAGAATTCAACAGCAAGTAAAGATGAAAACAGCAAAGGGACCAGGCGAGAGAAAAAACATTCTCCCCCAACCCCAGACTACAAGTTGCTTTCTAAATACACAGCATGTTTCTCGTATTCCAAATCAGCTGAGTATACAACAAAACATCAAACGTGGGAAATGAAAACCATCTTCTGCCTATTAAAGCATAAAGAGAAACACCTTCCTCTGATCCAGGAAAACTTCCCTGCCATAAGGTACAAAGCTTCAGCTGTGTGGATTCAGTTGGACATTGCTTTTACTCTCTATTTTTTGTACTGATCTTTTTTTTTAAATTTATTTATTCATTTTGAAATTCAGAGTTACAGAAAAAGAGAGGGATAAACAGAGGAGAGAGATCTTCTATATGCTGGTTCACTCACCAGATGTCTTCAATGGCCAGAGCTTCATCTGGGAGCAGGAACTCCATCCAGGAAGCCCCCATGGGTGGCAGAGACCCAAGTAATTGCTAGTTGGAGAATCATATTTTTTTCAACTTGGAATTGGACTTAGAGAAGTTTTAACATTAAAATAGATTTTCAGGAAGAGTAGAAAAATCAATAAAGGGGATGGATAGCATGCACTAATTGTGTTTTACATTTAATTGTAGACATTCCCAATATCATCTTTACTGTAAATATGGAATGCAAAATGTAAAATCCTTTATAATTTCAGTACTTACATACACTTGGTTAATTATACAACTATGTTTTAAAAGTAAGTGGTTTATTTAATATAGGACTTACATTAAAATTAGCAGAATAAAAGCTTACATGTCTAGCATGTCAGTAAATGTCGTTCATTAAAATAAATTTCAAAGAGAAACTTAAGGCAAATATCTTTATCAATAGTCTTTTAGTATAGCTTTCTGTTTGATTCTTCAAAATTTCCCCTCGTCAGTACAAAACTCTTTGCAACCAGATTTCTAAAAATGTACCTCCATAAGCATGACACAAATTTACACTCTGATTAGATTTGATTTTTCAAATAGCACCTGCATGTGTACACACACACATACATGTGATTTAAAGATTATGATCCTTCCTTTTAGGATTTTCAAAATTTGTTTTCAAAGTTTCATCGCATTTTAATAAATAATTCTCTTATTTCCTAATATCAAAAAAGTCCTAAGGTTATGCAGTTTTTTCTGAAGACGAATTTTCAGGACTTTCAATATCTTATGTTTACGAGCCTAACCTCTCTGTTGAAGTTTACTCGAATCCTCTTTAGTGCCTGGGGATTCCTAGCAGCTTATATTTGTATGTATAAAAGATAGGCCAAATCTCCATGGGAGAACATTCAAAATAGGAACAAATGTACCCCTACTTACTTTATGCATTAAACATTTTTTCTCCAAATATTTCAGGAATGAGAGCTTTAAAAAATTAATACCCTGAGTATTTTAAAATAATGTTCTTTGGTTACTACTATTAATTTTTCATACTGTGGCAATTTAATATCCTTGGAGATCAGGGTCCTTTACAAATTCCTTTCTGTCCTCCTATGATGTCCTTTCTCCTATGCAACCATATGAATGCCTTTTTCTAAATACAAGTTAATTTATGCTCCATGTTTTTAACTTAAACTAAAAGCCCAAAAGTTTTTAGTAGAATTCTCAACAAATTATGTCCCTCTTTCATAGTTAAATTTAAATTAACACAGATACAAGCAATGCTTTTCAGAACAAACAAGGAAAAGTAAGTGGCTTTAAAACAGACCTATATAGGAATGAGATTACTAAAAACTGAGAAAGCTACATTAATTATGGGAGACTCTCAGTACAAACATCTGGAGTAACTCATTCCTTGGTTAGGAGATGTTGGTTTTACACCTGGGCTTGAGTGTTTTCACTTCTGTGAGTCATTATGGTTAATGTTGGCCCTAGATCCTTTGCTCGTAGATTATCGTACATTAATGGCAGCCCCCAAACACCTACACCAGTTGGAACAGTGCAGCTCCATGCACCTCTATGCTCCATTGCTCAGGGCTTTCTAGGCACTTCTCCATCAGTCTTCAGACCTGTTCATATTGTATTGGATTCAGTTTCCTTATGACAGGTTTCTCACTTTAGGACACAAGAACATAACCACCCAGAATTTCTCCCTTGTCGTCTCTAAAATCAATAACCTTAAAACAATCCTAGTGCTCCTTTCTGAACTTAGGACCAAATCTATACTCCAGCTGGAAACATTCAGTCACATAATGAACACACAGACACACGCACAGACACACATGTTTCTACTACAGATTATCCTTGGGTGAGAACACAGGATTTCAGTCATGTAATTTGTAACTGGAAACACCTGAATCTCTGGCTACTTAATTTTTATGAACACTGAAAAAATCATTAAATATTTCTTTCTATAGCTATGGGACAGTTTTCTGTTTCTTCCTTTTTATGCAGTTCCATTTAAATCATATCGTTGGTGACATTTCAAAGTAAGTGGGTTGAGGCAACATGGTCATCTCCAGATTACAAAGAAAGAAATACACATTTAAGAAGTCCCTGGAGAATCATAGATAAAGCAGTTGTGTTTACTCCAACTTCGTGGAATCAAGAAGTCATATAAGGAAATCAGGAGTTTGGAGCAAGAAAGCACAAATGTCAGATTTCCACCACGCCTGATAGATTTCTGCTTTATTACTCTTCGTTTAGTTTCCTTACAGTACTTGTTAGTACATGAAATATTACAGGTTTATTTGTTTCTTCATTTCTTATCTTTCTTTATGCACCAGAATGAAGATTTTATAACAGTAGAGGCTTTGCCCTGTTTGTTCATTGCTCGGTTTGACCGGAGAATTACACTTGGAAAATTGTAATAACTCAGGAAATGTTAATACAATGAACGAAGGGATGAAAATAAAAAGGAAAAGATCCACATTCAAAGGAATGTGCTTGTTTCCTTTTCAGAGTTTTAAAGAGAAGACTAAATCGCCCAAGAAACATTGTTCTGTGTTCACTAAAAGCAAATCCATATTTGCTGTCTTGGAAACAAAATAAAGTAGGGCAAGAAGGATTTAGCTATTAAGCCAGAGGCATTTGTACTGTGCTAAACAATGCAATGGTCACCGATACTCCTGAAGGCAGCTTTGAAGCCAGAAGTGTTAGCATATAGTTCATTTGTAATACAAATGGCATTGTAATAGGAAAAGCACCAGTCTCACAGTTTTATCCCAATAAATGAGTAAGTGCTCCATGAATGTTAGCAGCTAGTGTTAGTATCATTGCAATGTTTTATTATTTACCCTACAATTATACATACATATCTATACATGTACATGTATATTTTATGTATGTATTATATTTAATGGTTAAGGACATCAGCCAGATTTCAGACTTGGGTTCAAATCCCAGATCCACCACCTGTCAACTGTTAACCATTGGTAAGATTTTTTAAAATGATTTATTTTATTTGTTTGAAAAGCAGAGTAACAAGAAGAGGGAAAGACAAAGACAGAAAAAAATTTTTTATCTACCAGTCTAAATGGCCACAATGTCTGGGCAAGTGTGGTTGAAGGCAGGATCCAGGAACTCCATTCAAGTTTCCTACATGGTAGAAGGTTCCCAAGCACTTGGGCCATCTTTTACTGCTTTTCCAGGCACAGTAACAGGAAGCTGGATCAGGAGACCAGCTGGGGCTGAACAGGTTCTCACATGGGATGCCTGCCAACATGGCACAGGCGGTGGCTTAATCCACTGTGCCAAAATCCCTTCGTCCCAGGCAAGATTTTAAATATCTCTGAATCTAGTGTCCTGGAGTCCTGATGTACTAAAAGATTTAATCTATGAAGATGCTTAAGTCAGGCCTGGCATGATAGTGATAGTGATTTTATCAGCAGTATTCAATGATTCAGATTAAAGTCATGTCATTGGAACAAACTGGAGTGTTAATATACCAAAGAAAAGTATCTTTCAGGAGAAAAGATAATCTGGAAAAGAGTCCTTAAGAAGAATTATATTATTTCTAACCCCTTGAAATTATAATTCTGCTAAAGCGGATGATGTGACTAAATGTAAATTAGAATTATTGTAGCTGAAAAACAACAGAAAAAATAGACTATATATGCATTATTTTATGAACCAAACAAAAATATTAAAAGATGTATAAACACAATAATATATCAACAGAATGAAAAACAAAATAATTTAAAAAAACCCTTATAACAGTAACTCATTGTTTATATATTTATATATAAATATATATATAAATATATATATATATATATATATATATATATATAGGCCAGGCAGAGTTAGACATTGAGAGAGAGACAGAGAGAGACAGAGAGAGAGTTATAGATAGTGAGAGAGAGAGAGAGAGAGAGAGAGAAAGGTTTTCCTTCCATTGGTTCACCCCCCAAATGGCCGCTATGGCCGGTGCACTGCAGCCAGCGCACTGCGCTGATCCGAAGCCAGGAGCCAGGCACTTCTTCCTTGTCTCCCATGAGGATGCAGGGCCCAAGCACTTGGGCCATCCTCCACTGCCTTCCCGGGCCACAGCAGAACTGGACTGGAAGAGGAGCAACCAGGACAGAATCCAGCGTTCCGACTGGACTAGAACCAGGGGTGCCAGCACCGCAGGAGGAGGATTAGCCTAGTGAGCCACGGCGCCAGCCTCAATGTTGATATTTTCAAAAGAAGCTCAGCATAAAAATTCTTTGCCACTAGGTCTTGAAAAATATATTTAACTATTGTTGCATTTGCAGTTTGTTCAATGCTCTGTTTTAGAGTGATGACTTTACTAATGGTCTTTGTTTTCTCCTTGTTCTCTTAGAACTGATTTTTCCTGACTAGTGAAGTTTTGTTATGTATTTTTATAACCCATGAATGCACATACACATGCACATTGATTATATTTTCACTCAGGCAATATATTATTTTAAATAGTCACTGGCATATATCACAATTTCATCCAATGCCCTTTCTAGTAATAACAAGAAAATTCATCTACTGGGGAATATGTGGGGGCCCCATATATGAAAGCAGACTAACCTAAAGGGAGATGCATGCAGCCATTTGAACTTACAATATAAAGAACAAAATATAGTCTCAGTCTACAAAATGGCAAAAACATCAGTTGCATATACACATATTCCCCAAATCAAGCTCAAGTTCGCAATGCCTGTCTGGATAAATGAGCACAACATACAGGAACAAAAGTTTCAAAAGAAGTAAATATTCCCTTTGATGTTCTTCATATTACATATCCTTTTCTGTTCTTTATTGCCTGTGCCCTAAAATTGGACCAGGCTATTTACCAATGACTATTTCCAGTTTGTGACTTTCAGTAAACCTGCCTTGTTGGAAGAGAGCCTAGGTTCCAGAGTCCACATATACCCAACAAGTGCCCTGTATCCCATGTCCTTACATGGTGATTTCTGTCCAACTAGAGATTACTGTTGTTCCACTAAATGGTTGGCAACTTACAGCCCAGGGGACAGACCCAAGCTGGATCTTTTTATGCAAGTAAACTGATACAGGAACAAAGTCACATCCATTAATTTATTCATCAATGGCTTCTTTTATGCTACAATGGCAGAGTTGAGCAGATAAAACTGGATCCCACATTCTACATAAGGTGAAATATTTACTATCTGGACCTTACAAAAAAGTTTGTTGACCTCACATCATCACTGCACCTGAGTTTCAGTTCCCGTCTCTTCATCTGTTTCTGATTATCTCAGCTTTAAAATCCTTATCCATCTCCTCTGACTTTTCCATTGGCTCCTGGGATGTATCCTCTAAGATACAACTCATTTTACTTCTTCCCTTTAACTGCTATGCCCATGCCTTAAATTATACATACTTCCAAGCACTTGAATGTCAACCAGTCTGATCTCATTTGTCTTCTACTCCTCAACTTTAACTTGAAAGTTTGCTATTCTTTTTAGAGACATCTGATTCCCCAATTAAGACTTCTGGAAGTTCTAATCGATGTTAATGCATTAGCTCTCTAACTTAACATATTAAAATGTAGAGAAACATTCTTTATTAAGCCTCTCTCCATACCTTATACTTTTCTGCTTTGAGACAGAAGCCAGTCATCAACCATTTGAATTACTTTTCTAAGGAAGAATTCATGGCAAATTAAATTTCATTACTAGGTGAATTCCTCCTAAAAAAGTATATTTGAAGGTGCTCAAGGAATCTGGGCTAGAAAAGAGTTGTCTTCAAGTTCATCTGAGGTTCTCTCATGCACAGTGGCGTTCAAGGTATTGACACGTTCCCACATTCATTGCATATTAATATTACAAGCAGAAACTAGCTAAGGGCTGTGATTGGTAAATATTATTCACAGAGTAATTAATCTGGTCATTGTTTTCAGTTCAAAAATGTATTTGTTTGGAGTATGTTGTTGCCTGTAAGAGAGGACAATAGGCTTGAATTTCACGACTTTGGAAGCTGTGAAATACATTGCATTTGTTGGTAGGGGTTCCAACTTCAGCCAAAGTTTCTTATACAAGCCCGGGGCCTCAAGTTAGACTAATAAGTGATTATCATGATCTACAAATACTACCCTGATTAATAAGTTTCCTAATAGCCATTCCCTAACCCCCTCCTTAGACGTGACATTAACACCCAGGTAACAACTTAAAAGTTCCACCAAAACTTAGAGGAACAAAAGACAGGGCATGAAAGGGCTTTCGTTTTAGTATTTATCTTTTTTGAAAGTTATCACCAGTTTGTACAATGGCTACTCTGTTTGCCTACAGAGTCCCTACTCTAACAGTTTCTCATTCATTATTTATAACACACATTAGGACACTTTGAGTATGGAAGATGCTACAGAAAACCAATTCTCCTCTTCTTATTGTATTAATCCTGGATTAAAATTAATGAATTTTATAGTAGAAAGAAAATGAAATAATGCATAAAGCTAATATGACAAATACAATGGAATTTAGAAAATTAATTTTTAATACATCTCACTTTGTAACTCCTTGGTTAGGTTTTATTTGATATTTGCTTTCATCCTTTGATTTTTATAAACCTTGTGGGGAAAATCATTACAGTATGTGATCTATCTTCAGAAATTTAGCAATGGTTAATAAGCTCTGAAATGAAATATGAATTAAACCACATAGAGAATCAAACCGCAAGTCATCACGTGCACCCATTGTTTCTGTGATAGGTGTTCTGTTTCTTACCATCTGACTACTTCAAGTTCAAGTTATTAAAACTAGTGATTATTTTAAAGCATTAGATCCATATTAAAGGAAAAGCAATCTAAGACCACAGAGTTCTGCTTAAATAAGTGTTTGGAATAAATATTATTAGATACAAATAGTGAGCAAATATAGGTAAAAATCCACATGAGAGACTTTTCTAAAAATGTGCCTTTGCATAGTACATTTTGTGCAAAATATTAGCTATGTGTGTAAACTGTGGTGAAATGGCTTCGGTACTTTAGATATGTTTTCCTGTCATCTGTAATGAGAAGGGTAAATTAGAAGGCTGCCTCTGGAATACACAGCACCATGGTGATAATTAGACAGTGCCTGTCTCTGAATAAATGAAAGCCTAAGAACACAGCCTGACTTAAATGAAAAGCCACTCCTTATAATGGACAGACGCAGTCCTACACCAGGGCAAAAGATTTGATCAACAAAGTAGAAATTTGATTTTATGCTGCATTTTCTTAGCTAAGTAAACACCATTGTGGAGTATAAATCCTGCAGAAATGTGTGTGGTAGACCTAGCCAGAAAGGTTTACTACCTCCAATTTCTTCATCTCTGCCACTATTGGCTATTTTTACAATCATAGTAGAGAAATACAATGTTTAAGCTGAGTGCAGAGGTATAAAACTGCTTACACTTCTGTATACCACATAAAATGCAAATGGTAACAAGAATAGTCTGCATAAAATAACTATAGTGGAGTTTGATCCCTAAATTGTGTACTATAAAAGGAATAAATAAAAGAAGTTCATGTAATATCTGTGTTCTAGAAATTCTTGGCATGGCAAAGAATGGTCAGTGAAACTTAAGAGAGGAAAAAACAAAATGGTACCTGCACCTTTGTTTGGATGAAAATAATAGCAAAGCATATTTAAACATAATTTAAGAAAGATTGTTAAATAGAACTGCTCAAACTCAGAGTTAATTCCAGAAATAAAGAGCTGCAAATGATCACACATATTCAAGACAATAGTAGAAATCCACTCATTGGCCTTTCAAAATATGGTCAATATTTCTGCAAGTGCTATTTATTTATTAGTGGTAAGCAAGGTAGCAAAATTTAATGGAGAGAAACCCATTTGATAAGCCAGGTGAGTTCCTCAGTAAAGAGCTGAGAGCCCAGTCTGCATTCAGACTAGAGATTTTATGGATTGGACTCTATTTACCTCCATTTTTCCCCCTTCTGCCTGTTCTGGGAAGTTTTCTGATACAGGGATTTCTGGAAGTGGATTTCCCAAAAATCCTCAAGGACCTTATCCGTGTGGTGTTATTAGACCTAATAGACCCCTTGGTGAAGAGTAGGGGGAAGATTTACCTAAGCTACCCTCAGAGAGAGGGCTGGGACCCACCTACACAAGGGTATTAAACAGGAACAATACATTAGATATGTAATTGCTGGTATGATTTCAAGGCTTTTGCAAGTGCTACTTAATATTATGATAGACATGAGGATCATAAAAGGTTAGCAAGTGTACTCTGAAACATTTTTTTAAAGATTTGTTCATTTATTTGAGAGGCAGAGTTACAAACAGAGGCAGAGATAGAGATAGAGGTCTTCCATACACTGGTTCACGCCCAAATAATGAGATGGACACTGCTGGGCAGATACAAAGCCAGGGGCCAGGAGCTTTTACCAGGTTTCCCACATGGGTTCAGGGGCCCAAGAACTTGGGCCATCTTCCATTACTTTTCCAGGCCATAGCAGAGAACTGTATCAGAAGAGGAACAGCTGGGACATAAACCGGCACCCATAGGGCATGCTGGTACCACAGGTGGAGGCTTAACCTATTATACTCAGAAACATTTTTGTAATACCTGCCATATTTCAAATTCTCTACTAGCCTTTACAAATATGCTGTTGAATAAAAACTAGTCTTTGGCCTTCAGAAACAACAGATCATGAAAATAAATCCATATACAAATACATTATCAATTCAAGCAACATCGATAGTTTTTCAGAAGAAATCAAAAAAGGGTTATTGTAATAGTTAGCATTTGTAGAATCCTGAAGAACACCAGACTAGAAACCCAAATTTTGAACAAGAACAAAAGATTGGCTGAAGATAGATGTAAGCTACTCTAAGTCTAGAATTTAGCTATCAGGGTTACAAGTCCATTATTTTCCAGTAGCCAGTGAAGAAAACTATTTAGGATTTTTACCCAAGTCACAGTTATAGAACACACCATAAAACAATAGTAAAATATACATTCTTTTTTCAGTACACACAGAACATTAACCAAGATAGACTAGAGTCTGGATCAAGAAGAAAAGAAAACCTAAATGCATTTTAATAGTTCAAGCCATTCAAATAATATTCTGTGATGGTAATGGAATAATTAAGAAATCTAAATGTAAAAATCTTGTTAAATCAAGTATTTGCATATTCAATACTTTCTAAATAACAAAGGGTCAAAGAGGACAAGGGATATTTGATTTTTTTCTGAACAAAAATTAAAATAATGTATAGTAACATTGTAGGATGCCAAAATTGGTAATAGAGAAATTCTGATCCTAAATTCTTGTAAAACAACAAGAACAGCAACTAACCAGAAATTTCAATGTTAACTAGAAAAAGAAGAAAAGATTCAATTCAAGGTGGATGGGAAAACAGAAATAAAGGTTAGTGTGGAAACCAATGAAATTAAAAAGGACAGAAAAAATGTAGAAAACCAAGGGGCTGAAATCTAGTTCTTTGATACCAAAAAAACTTACAAACTCCAGCCAGAGTGATCAAGAAAAAAACAAAAGGAAAAAAAAAAACTAAAATAAAGTTAGTGAGAGGTTATATCACAACAAAATCTACAGGTCATAAGACATAAAGAAATACTTTAAACAAATTTTTAACAATAAATTTATAGTTTATATGAAATTCTTTGTAAAACACAGATGACCTATACTGATTCAATAATAAAATGGTAATTAAATAGCCCTACATATCTTACAGGTATTGAGTTAGGGATTAAACATCTTCCCATGTTGATGTTAATTAGCACTTATCTTTTTTTTAATATAAATTTAAAGAATTATTTACTTTGAAAGTCAGAGAGAGAGAAAGAGAAGAGAGAGAGAGAGAGAGAGAGAGAGAGAGAGAGAGAACAAACTTCCATCTGCTGGTTCACTCTCCAGATGGCCTCACTGGCAGTGCTGGGCTAGGCTGATGCCAGAAGCCAAGAGTTTCATCTGGCTCTCCCACATAGGTGGCCGGGTCCAAACACCAGGGTCATCTTTTGCGGCTTCTTCTAGCTTATTAGCAGGGAGTTGGATTGGAACTGTAGCAGCCAGGACATGAACTGGGGCCTATAAGGGATGCTAGTGTAGCAAGAGGCAGCTTCGCCTTATATGCTGCAATGCCAGCCCCAGCCCTTTCCTTTTTAACCTGGTTGTTGCTTAGGGGTATGCTATTCAGATTCTCAGTGAATGTCAGTCTCAACAGTTTACCAGGTAAGGATGAATCCTGAATCACATTTTCCATAAAATATCAAGGAAACCCAATCCCAGTTAATACATTAACTGATGAGTATGAAATCAGAAAATAGAATCATTTTAGAGTTCAAATGAAGTGCTCCTCCTCACAAGACTAGAATGGTAGCAAGGAAGTGGCAAAAGTAGTCTCGGAGGGCTGTGGTGGTCCAGTAGGTTAAGCCACTACCTGTGATATCACAATCCCATATCTGAGTGCAGATCTGAGTCTCCACTACTTGTTTCTAATTCAGTTTCCTGCTAATGTACCCAGGAAGGAAACACGAGATGGCCCAAGTACTTAAACCCCTGCCACCCAGTGGAAGATTGGAATGGAGTTCCTGGCTCCTGGAATTTGGCCTGGTCCAGACCTGTCTGAGACACCATAGGGAAATAAACCATAAATAATGAATAGATTCTCTCCCTCTCTCCCTCTCTCTGCATTGCAAATAAATAAGTAAAAAAATCTTAAAAAATAAACATAGTGTTGGCCTGACAGATTATTTTCTCCAACCTGAGATAATAGGTTAGATAGTTAAAATATTTGTCTTTGTGATTCTCTTTTTCTATCCTTGCAGGGTTTATAAATATCTCTTCTGGCAATCATGCTCTTTCTTTAGATGTATTTGTATTTTATCAAATTAGGACATCTCCACCTTGACACTATCTGTGCTGGGTATTTATTTGCTAGGGTATTGCCTGTGAATTGTAGGGTAGGGTGTATACAAACTCTTAGCCTATTAGATGCCAGTAATTCCATGCCAAGTTGTGAGATCAAAAATGTCTCCAGATAATACCAAATGCTACCTTATGGTCAAAATTGCTCTCTTTCTGAACTACTAAGCTAGCATCATGGGTTGCTGACCTGGGAACCTTCAAGATAGCTTTATATAGCTTTCTGTATTGCCATATATTATGTGTTGACTTAAGAGTTCAAATCCCTGAGAATGTAATTTTTCCTATCATTTTTTGCCTTTATCCTCCACATCCCAACTAGTAAGAGTTTTTCTGTGTGGAGGGCACTAGTAAATAGTATATAAAGGGCATTTCAGTAAGTGAGATCAAGGTGAACAAAAGAATATAGCTGGAGAAAATATATGTGTAACTATATATTTATAGGTCTATATGTTTATAATCCATTCATTTTTCTGCTGATTAATAATAATAATTAACAACAAAATTTATCCATAATATATAGTGAAGTAGTTTGCAAACTCATTGTCTGCTTTCATAATTTGAGATGTAGACCTTACTCTTTAATACATGAGTAGACAGAAAGAAACATTACAATCTCTCAAGAAGCTCAAACTCTAGCAGATACTGGATAATCCAGTTTCATTTTTACATAATGTTTTACCTCTTTAGAATACATAACCAAGAAACTTCAAATGAAAGAAATATCAATTACAAAATTATTGTGTAGTTTCTTTATTTCTAAGCCTTGGCCATAGCATGTTCTCTGGATGCTGATCTTGGGAAATTTTTATTTTACTTATGTTGTGTCTGAAATAATGAAAGTAAACAGTAGAGGGAAATGCAGTGCTGTGATTATGCCTATTTTTCAGAGGTCACGTAAAACCAGGCACCTCCCAATGCGGTGGTATTGGCCACCATGACTTAAAGAAGGAACGTTTCAATTAGATTGGCAAGCAGTGGTAGAAAAGAAAGAATGGGTAACTGTGTGGGAATAGATTTAATTCTGTTATTAATATTGTGAAAGATAAAACATCTTTTTGTTGATCTTTTGCATCATTATGTAGGACAGGTAAATGAGAATGAAAAAAAAATCCCCTACCCTTTGCAAGTTCACATTGATGTGAATGTGTTTTCGTCATATCAAAGTAGTTGATGTTTATAATTTAATCATTCCAGAGGAAAAAAGAAAGATTTTCAGCTCAGAGGCATTTAATTCGGGTCTTCTGTTCAACAGCAGATGTTGAGAGAAAGACTTCCTGTAGGCACCCAAAAGATTTTTCATTGTCAGATGCCTCGAGTATGATGTCGTTGACAGCCCTAGCCAATACAAGGTCACATCAATTGTTTGTTTGTTCAAGAAAGTATTGTTTGAGGATATACTTTATATTTTACAAGAGTGACATCCACAAAAATTCTGATATTTTTCAGAAAAGGGCTTGGAAAACATAAAGGCGTATACACAGGAGTGCTGCAACAATTCATGGAAATGTGTATTTTTGAAACCGTAGGCATGGATTTCAAATTTCTTCACACCTGAATAAACTTATCTGTTAATCCCATCTTTTCTGTGAACTTTCTGTAGTACTCAGTATCTGTGGGGGGTGCAGGGCGTGTGGGTGTATGTGGGTGTGTGGGTGTGTGTTTGAAGATGCTGTCACTACAGGCAGGTACGTACAGAAAGTGGTGGTTTCAGAAGACAATTTTTTTTTCTGCTTCTGTAATAATTTCCATTGATTTACTTAGCATTTGTAAATTCTCCTCTATCTTGGGTTAATATTAAATGATTAGTTTGAAATGAACTCAAAGTGAGACCATCCCTCCCCAAATATTTAATGTTCAGCAGGAAAAATCTACCTGGAATACTCATTTAAAATATGAGGTAGGCTCTTGAGTCTCATCTCAGAGGATTCTAATGCGTAGTTCCAGAACAAGTCTCAGAATTCTGAGTATTCTGTGTTTTATAAGCCACTCAGTTGATAAGTTGGTGCTAAACCATAATTGGAGAAACATTTGTAGAGAAACTCACAATATAAGATGTATAAAATGTCAATCCTTTAGGAAGTTAATTATTCCAGAGGTCATTATAAGAGGAAATATTAAAGAATTTTAGTAACAAATTTCAAATTAAAAAGAAGTTTTCCAGAAGTTCTTTAGAGCCAGAAAAATGTACTTATGTCTAACATCAGACTTAGAATCTCCTCTCCAGCAACATTCAGGAAAAGTTCAGCCACCAGATGGGGGACTCAACCAACGGATCCAAAGCAAGTATCCACAATGAAATCATAACATATTAAGTAGTAATGTACTACCTTTTCTAAATAGCATTAGGAGCAGTCCAGTCAGTCATAAATGAATATTAACTTTAACCTATTCATCTGAAATTTCTGTTTCCCCCCACATCCCTTCAGTAACAACAAAGACCTCAGAAATTATTTGATGAAGATCATACAAATTTATTTTCCCTTCTCTTTGTAATGTAAACCATTTTATTTTATTTTGACAGGCAGAGTGGACAGTGAGAGAGAGACAGAGAGAAATGTCTTCCTTTTTGCCGTTGGTTCACCCTCCAATGGCCGCCGCGGCCGGTGTGCTGCGGCTGTCGCACCGCGCTGATTCGAAGCCAGGAGCCAGGTGTTCCTCTTGGTCTTCCATGGGGTGCAGGGCCCAAGCACTTGGGCCATCCTCCACTGCACTCCCTGGCCACAGCAGAGAGCTGACCTGGAAGAGGGGCAACCGGGACAGAATCCAGTGCCCCGACCAAGACTAGAACCCAGTGTGCTGGCACCGCAAGGCAGAGGATTAGCCTAGTGAGCCACAGCGCCAGCCTCAAACCATTTTAAGTCAATTAACTTATCTCTTGTCCCACTAATTTTGAACATTGTCCAAAATGGTATGAGAAAAACATACTACATTTAACTGTATAAATTCAGTTGGTACATGTATTTCTTAAAAAAAAAAAAGATTTATTTATTTGAAAGATAGAGTTAAAGAGAGGCAGAGGCAGAGAGAGAGATATCTTCCATCAGCTGCTTCACTCCCCAAATGGCCTCAATGGCCAGAGTTGCACCGATCCAAAGCCAGGAACCAGGAGCTTCTTCTGGGTCTCCCACACAGGTGCAGGGACCCAAGGACTTGGACCATCTTCTACTGCTTTCCCAGGCCATAGCAGAGAGCTAGATTGGAAGTTGAGCAGCTGGGATTTGAAACAGTGCCCATATGGGATGCCAGCACTGCACGTGGCAGGTTTACCTGCTACACCACAAGTACATGTACGTCTAATGGATTATGTTTATGACTAGAAATTTCTTCTAGAACTTGATAACTTTAAAATGTTTTCTTAACTGACAAAGAAGTAACTCCAGTGCATTAAGTCACTTAGGGGAACACAAGATTATATACTCCTATAGCAAGTCTTAAACAAATCCACCCAGAACAGTTTATACCAAGCTGTAATAAATTATTCCTGAAAGTGATTATGAGACTGGGCAGACAGCACGGCAGAGTGGTTGAAAGCAGATTCTATAGCTGAGCTGCTGGATGGTAAGTCACTAAGTGGTAACTTGGGTCAATGTACTAAACCTCTAAGTGGAAGAAAATTTAGTACCTATTTATTGGATTTTTAGGAAGATTACATATCTTGAGACATGTGAAATGGCTAAGACAATGGCTGGGACAAGGCAAGCACTATTGTATTTATTGAACTCACTTACGTGGTGCAACGCACAATGGATGAGGGAAAATGTGAGCGATGGCTGCAGGGAAAATTGTGACATGTTAAATATAGCTAAACATATTAAACATTTTGATCCACCAAACACAATGATTTTGGCCCAGCAAGTTCTAAATGGAGAAAGAGAAGAGGAATATTTCAGTATTTAGAGTATCTGATTCCAAATAGCTAGCATTTTGGCTGAGAAAGATGCATGAGTAATGTCAGGATACATACAAAATTTCAATATTTAATCAGACATTTAAAAAATTGAGAGAAAGAAATCTAATGAGGAGTAAGTAAAGACAAAAAGAGTAATTTTCAATGCCCTGGTAACAGAGCAGAGCAACTGTCTCTGTGACACATTATGGGCTATGCCTGCTGCTCTCTGGAAGACATGACAGTTGCAATTGAGTGAGTCTCAGATCCTATCAAATGGCACATAACAGGTTCAAAGTCAGCTAGCACGTGACACCTTTTTCTGAGGCAATTCACTGACAAGCTCCAGGTGGATTTAACACAGGTTTATTGGAGTAGTGAGAAATTATCAAGGAACAATCAGTCTATGAGCTCAAGAGGCAGCTAAGAGTGCGCAGGGAAGGAGGTGAATAATGTTTTCCATCTTCGGTCAAATATATCTAAAGGGCTTTGCTTAGGGATATTACTAACTAAGGGCAGCAGGGGCAGGTCTGGTAAGTCGTGCTTTCCTCATAGTTGATATAATAGTACAGATGGTTCACTTGTGAAGAGGAGGAAAACACCAAAGCACAAGGTTTTTTTCAAGTTCAGTTGACCTCACTCCTGAATCTGCAAAATTTGGTTTGAAAGCTTGTGAGACCCAAGTTTCTTGTGAGACTTCTGTGCTTTCAGGTTCCATTCAAGTGGAAAATGAGCAGGTTCTCTCTCAGCAGCATATTGCTTCTGGTCTGTGTAAATCAGGGCCATCTGGGGTTAAGGGTCCATGAATCTGCCAATCCTGACATCACATCTCAGCTGCAAACACTCTCCTCCTGCAGACACGACTGTGACTTTCTCCAGTTTTGTGAATTCCTATTAATTCCATGGAAAATCTGCTTCACCAACAATGAGGCTCTTGCTTCCTTTATTTTGCTAGAAACTTCCTTCATGCCACTTGTCCTACATTGACACCCATCAAAATCCCTTTCTTCCTTTTTTTTTTTTTTTCAAATTTAAAAGCAAGATTAGAGTCAAACACATCCAGCCACAGTGGCACAGAGTGGGGCTTTCAAGATAGGAAAAAACCCAAAGTGGTTGGTTGGCAGTAGGGTTTTTAAGCACAATTTGGGGGAAGAAAAAAACTTGACATTCAGTTACAAGGTGGGAACAAAACGCATCAAAACACCTGATTTGCAATGCTTTATCCTCTCTGGGTTGCTCATCCTAAAACAAAAAGCCATCCAGAGGGTGAGACAGGTAACTTGTTATAGTTAACTTGCTTTTAACAATAAACTGTGAGTTCAGGAGGAGGAATCACCCCTCCCATCCTATTCTCAGGAAAAAATCTGGAGATTTCTAAGGAAATGCTCCCTAATTTCCACTGGCTTCCTATTAACACATTTGACTCCTCACATCTCCTGGCCCCCCAGCCCCCCTGCCAAGAAGTATGGACCCTAACTTCTGTTAGGGGAACTGGGAAATAATCGCTCTGGCTCCTTCATGCTGAAAAGGGGCATTATTGGGAAAGGCAAGCAAGACAGGGTTCCGGCACAAGGTGACATCTCAGCAGGCAGTGGCTTCTCAAGTGCTACGTCATTGCAGCGTGCAGAAACTGCATCCGTCTGCGGTTTCATGTGCATGGCCACCTAGAATTTCATTGTTTCAAGTCTGGAGAAAATGAGTCTAACAAGCAGATTAAACTCATGTGGTCTAAAACAAAGGCCAGAGTCAGTATTTGAGGACCTAAGTAAAGCACTGACTAAACCACGTGCAAGTTTTTCCACTGAGAGGCAAATAGAAACTGACAGAAGAGGCCTGATAACAATCAGGTGGGCTTTAAGACCTGGCCAGGTACATGGGGTACCAGAAGAGACATCATAAAGTAGGTGTGAACTTACTTAGGGAAAGCACCCTGTTGACTCTCACTACCTAGCTGGCTTGGGAGGAGAGCTGGCTTGAAGAGAAGGTAGGTGGCATCTCTAAAAGGAAAATATTTTTAGTTAATTTACAGTTCTGTCTGCATTGTTGCTGATCCTACTTGGTCATCCCCTCAGCAGTGATGGTTACTATGGAAGCTGGCCCAAGTGAAGGGCTTTTCAGCTTAGAGTCAACAAGGTCTGCAGTCTGACCTGGGTATCCTTCTACTCCAGGGCAGTTCAATTTCCAGTGACCCGACTCCTAGCTGGCAGCATTGCCAGGGCTCTTCATAAGCTGACTTCTGCTGAATCTCTGGCTTTCCACATTGAAAACTAACGCAGTAGACTGGCCTGTTGGGTCTCCATGCTGGCAGATCACTGTGTAAAGTAACCATTAATTGGCCTGCCACCTGTATTTACATTGCTTCTGCTGTTTAGCTTCCTCTTCCACCTGGTTTTTATTAAAACAGCCCAGAGGAAACCTTTAAGAGAATGTAAGTCAAGGGGGTGCTCAGTCCCATCTCTAATATGTGGTGGCCTAAACTAGAAATCTATAGTCAGAGGCATGTTCTGATAGTGTTTTTTCTTTGAGATGGACAATGCCCATAAAGAAAGCTATGTCATCACTTTAAAACTTGCTCTCCTTTTTTTTTTTTTTTGAAAAGGGAGATTTTGCCTGTTTACTGTGTCCATGGCTAAATAAATCTAGTTGTGAAATCACAATTTAAGCTCTCATTTTGGTTATGCTATTACTACAGAAAAATGTTAGCCATCCCTTTTATAACATCTAAAGATCAAACTGTACATCCTGGAGAGTCATTCAGTATAGAGTCAGTTTCCCATCTTGAAGAGAATAGAGAAGTGAGGGAATAATTCAGGCTTCCGAGAACACTAGATGTCAATAACTTAATATCACATGAAAACTTAGCAAGCACTTTTAACTGTTAAATAACTATGAAAACACTTACCAAAAAGTCCAATGCCTTCTATACATTTTAAGACAAGAGTACATGTATTTGGAAACATTGCTTAAATACCTAACACAAATATAACTTGTTTGACAAGCAAACCTAAGTACAACGTATCTTTGACTTAAACATTTTTAGTTTCTTTCTACCAAATCTAAAACATCTGATAACAGAGATTTAGGACACATGAACCAAAAATTCATATTTGATTAATTTAGCAGTTTAAGTTTATGAGCAATCTTTCATTTATAAGCCAATTGAATAAGAGCTCTTAATAAATTTTCCATGTAGACATACAATATGTACATACATATAACATAACATACACGGTAGAACAAAGTAGATTTAATAATAGTTTCTTAAAATCATTAGCTTTTTTCTTAAATTACCAACAGTTGATTAGAATTACTTCCTGTTAGTAGTAATCTGAATTAACTAGACGTTTTCTAAGTTGGCAACCTGCAGTATGTTATTGGCTTTATCTGATTACAACACTGTGTCCAAGTATTGAACACAAAAGAGGTCAGAGGAAAGAAGTCCTTTAAGCACAGAACCAACAATGTTTTAGTTTCATGAGCAGTGAAACTGATTTTTAGTGTTTAGAAAATACAAAACTGTGGATAACAAAGGCTTCAAATGGCTATGTTAAGAATTATAAACTCATTTACCAATAGAGGTACTTGCTTACTTCACAGTCTTTTAGAAAGCACCTGTAGTATTTTATAAAACATCCCTTTAGTATTTTATAAAACATCCCTTTTAGGCCTCTGGGCCTTTCTCATTAAAATAACCATAATGCCTGATAACAACACAACAAGGTCATTAGACTTTCGAAACTGTCAGACATTTGTATCAGTAGCATTTTACATAATCATAACTTAAAATTTAGCACCACTTCACATCTTGACAGTATACCTTTAATATAATCCAAATAGCATTATTAGTTGGTATCTCTACAAGATGAGAGATATATCCTTTGATATTTCCAAGGGTCCAGCTTGAAATATCAAAGTCCCAAAAATTTAGAGCTTTGATTTTTTTTAACTGTCTGTCAAAGATGCCATCAAGGCTTATAATATCTGGTAGAAACAGGATCTCATAACACCATGACGTAATATAGACCAGATTTAATCATCGTTACAAAGTGATTACTCAAATGCTTTACAATGAGTATATATTCAAACAAACCATAACTCTTAACAAAAAACTCAGCTGTTTTAAACAGTCAGAACTTAACAGAGATATTAAGAGAACACAATAGATTACTTCAACAGAAAGCAAAATCTGTCTCTTTGGTCATCCCAAGAATTGGAAATAAAATCTTAAATCTAAGAAAACATGGAATCACCCCACCACTTTGGAGTCACAACTGGAGAACAGAAAATGGCTTGCTGGAGGTGGCTAGAAAACTGAGTCAGCAATTAAACAATAACTACTAAAAGGAGATGCTGCCATGTTTAAACAGATGTTTAAGACTATTTCAAAAAATGTACTAACATATATGCATTGCAGAAACCACATTGCTCTCCTAATTTGCATTTTGAAATAACCCTTTAAAAATCTCCAACTTAATACATTCTTGAGGAATATTTGCAATGGAGTGATGGGGAAAAGACAAAGACAGTCCATGGGAGAGAAACAGAAAGATCTCAGGTATTCCAATGTGCAAGAATCCTGGATTAAAGAGTTTAGAATAAATGATATTAGATGTGATTTAATAACATTATCCTGAATCAATATCCAGTGTGAAGTACATAAAAGGAAAGAAATGCTTCTCTTTAGTTATTGTAATGTTCATCTTCTTCCATTTCCTTTCCCCATCAATACCTATTTCCTCAAAAATTGCTGTTGTAAAATAACCACTAAATTTTCTCACACGCTTTTTCTTCACTTTGAAAAGTGTTTCAAAAGACACTTTGCTACCAGACCTATCTACTTTCTTAACCTAATCACAGAGCTGGTCCATTTGGAATGATGCAAATTGAACACACAGGTTGGAACAGTCACAGTGCCTCCTTTGTGAAGAAAGTTATTGCAAATACTGCTAAGTGTAAATAGCTTTGAGCTGGTGACGAATAACTATGAAAGAACTTCAGTTGTTTGTGGATGAAATGGAATTATAAGCTAAATTGTTTTGGTGCAAAACAATTTGAAATCCCTGCAGATTTTCTTTGTTAAAATACATATTTTCCATGTAGTTTTTGAAGACCTCTCAAATTTCATGATACACCTGAAATACTTACCATTGTTCAGTGGCTCCTATGGAAGTGAAGGAGCGAATAGGCAGCGGGTAAAGGAAACAGTGTTGTAGGCAGGCATATAGAACAAAATTGGTTAGGTTTGTGAGCTGGAGACCACGCCTTCACACGCCCCTGTGCCACCTGATGCCCCTACCTGGCCACACCTGTGTATCCACTGGCTAATCAGGTTAATTGCCACTCCCCTTTGGAAGTAGATTAAAGCCTGGGACGCATGTGTCCACACTCCCTTCCTTTCTCCGGCCTTTTGCCTATGTGGGCCTGTGCAGTCCTGCACCTCCAGTGCACATGGCCTTTGAGGGCACCTGCTCCATGCTTCCTGGCCTAGATGCTCCTTCACGTAACTGGTTCTTGGTACTTGGTATGAACCCAGATTTACCTCTCTCCTATAGATAGGAGCCTCACTCTCCTATGCATCTTTCGCACTGAATAAAAGCTTAAAAATGTACCTCGCTGCCTCATTCATTTAGGCCAGTATACGGAATTCTCAATTAGGCAAGAATTCACATGGCCTTATTAATATTGGGAATTTATTAATAAGTATTCGGTGATATCATATGGCACCCCAAATTCTGCTTTCAACAGGACTGTGAAGGAATGCTAGGAAAATGGTACCTGTAGAGTGAATAAGCTTGTCTGGTGCTGTCCATCAGCAACCTTGCCCTTTTCATATCCAGTGGCTTCTATCTCAAAGCCCACTCTTGGCTCAGTTTCCAATCAGGGCACACAGTAAATGCAAGGCTTTGAAGAAATCCCACTTTCTCTTGCTATGTAAACCAATTGGAGTAAGAGCAAGATCTGATCTTTAAAGTTGTTTCAACAGAATTGTTTGCAATAGCTACCTTTTAGGGATGTAATTGAAGCATGTTTGCAAAGTGTTGCAATCTCTTTTGCTAAGCTTTAGCAATTTAATGAAGCCGATTTAACTGAATTGGTGTTTAGTGACCTATACCCAGAAGACAGAACAATCAAGCTTGCTCAGATTTAGAGTTACATGTTACTTCCAAGATTTTCTGTTTGTTTTTAATAAAAGGTGTTTAAAGGAGTCTGTATGCATATCATTTCACTTTTCCAAGTTTTGAATTGATATTCTGAAAATAATTATTATGAAAAACTCTTCAAAAACTGGAGTTAGTTAGGGAAGTGTTCTATTCATATTGCACAAGTACAAACACTTAAGAAAATGGCTTTATACACATTTCAAAAAATTCTACAGATGAATGAAAATATTTTTTACTGTGTGTTTTGATAAGACCTCATCTTGAAACAATGATATAACAAAAAATATGAATTCTTCTATTTTTCATTTATGAGGTTATGGGAGGAGAACAGGACATTAAGAGGGTCAGGGAAGTCATTAATTGTATTTATAAAGAATGGTGGGTGGAGTAGATAAGAATCCCTGTAAAGTTTTATTTTTATTGTTTTTAAGAATATTTTAAATCACTTTCCAAACTATTGCATTAGGAAACTATTACAGAAAACTACCTTAGAAGTCAAAATATGTGTCAAATCATTTAAATATTTTTCATATTGGAAACATAATCCACAATGGATTTTCTGAAGGAAAGCATCTTTTCTGAGCACCTTTGATACAGTTCTTCATAGATGATCTAAAATGCTTCATTTGAGTTACTTGAAGCATTCTTTTGTCTGAAATCCATATTATAAAAATGATATGATAGTATTTTTATAGAGATAGCTGGAAGAAAGTTATTTTGGAACTGAGTCAACACGCAACACATTGAAGAGGTGTTGCTTTTTTGATAAAGCAAAGAATTGCACATTGCAAAGGTCAAAATATTTTTTTTCCTTTTTCCAAAGGTCAGATGGTGTTATATTTATATTGGGCCTTTAAAACTGTGATTAAACATTTTTATTGGTACTGTCTTTGTTGTTAATCAACATCTGGGTAAAATGTCAGAATCCCTTTTCATCTTTCTTAAGTGCCTTTGTTCCTCCTATTGAGCAGCTGGGCTAAGAGTCACACTAAGGAAGCCAATTGTCCTCTCCCTCCCGACAGTGGGAGCTGCGACAGAGGAAGGAGGGGGACCTGTGCCGAGCAGGGAGGGTCTTTGTTTTAAAGCCCACATTGACACAGGTTGGCCTAAACGTGTTCAGTCTCACAGTGTGTTCTGAAAACTGATCTAAAAGCAGTCACTCTTAAAAATTAAGGTCAAGCAAGTCTACAAATGCATGCCATAGTTTTAAAAATACTGCTGATTTTAATGGCTTAGACTTAAATTAAGACTCAACAGCACGTTTGTAGACTGTTTTTCAATGTCAGGAAACAAGACTGGGGTATCAGAGAGCAGCTTAAGATAGTGCAGTCAACAGACCCACACAGAACCTCAGAGAAGGCTCCTGTTTGATCCTCTCACCTCGGACTCACCACAGACCCGTAGACAATTGCTACAGTTCTGGTTGCCTAGTACTTCTTACACAAAAACAATAGCCTTGCCAGAGAAAGAGTGTCTCTCAAGTGAGTCATGAGTGCTCTTTAATTAATGCTCTAAGGGTAGCTTAATATGTTTAGAAACAAGCTTTTGTAGAACTGCAAGGTAATGGGATAATGAGTTTAATTGGCCAGCCTGAATTACAGAATTCTAATTTAACTTAAGCCGTTTTCCTCAGTGCCCTTTGCGAACACTAGCTGATCAATCTATGAGATATCTTCTTATATTCAGGCTGATTCTAGAGGGGACGGTAATGAAGAAATTACTCCCTTTGCGTACACTACTCAGCCATGTGAGATAATTTCCTACTTCCAGGTCCCTAGAGTACCCTTCACGATACCAAAAGAAATAATTCTTCTAAATTGCTCCTCCATGTCCTAGAGAAGTGAAATCTTCATACAGACAGAGCACAGCTTCTTACCACGATCCATTGTGGCAGATCTCACTTTTCAAAGCAAAAACTTGCAGTTAATACTGTGGCCAAATCAAAACAGTCATTGAAGAAACATTTCCATTTCTGCAAAGACTTTAAAATTTTTATTTGCTGTTTTCTATGAGGAAGAGGACTTGGTAATAAAGACTTGAGAACAAAAAGAAGTTTTCACTATCATGTTCTCTTTAAGTCACAAAGGAATGCCAGAGTGCAGATAGGGCCCAGCCTGCCTGAAGGGAGCCTGGAAACCAGGGCAGGGACTAAAGGTGAAATGAGAGAGCGGGCACTGCAAATACAGCTAAAGAGCTTCTCCAGCGATGGTGCAATGCACACTTTATGGAATCGAAGGAAATGTTGTTTTTTTTTTTCTTTAAGAAACTGTTTTATGAAAATTACAAATGAGGGGGCTTTCCTACCATTGATCTTTTGTATCTGAGTTATGATATAGTTTCTCTCTCAGAAGTTACATTTTAGCCAATATATGATAAATTATATTTCTACAGGTGATCCAAAAATGGACACTCGCATTCTAAATTTTTTTAAGCTCACAAAGTGTTAGCCCATCTTTTTTTCCTATTATCAAAGTGAAAAACCTTAATAATCTCAAGAATTACATTAGCAATATAAGCTTTCTAATTCCATTTAAGTCTCTGCTAATTCCTCTTGGCTTTGGGATAAAGCATGGGATAATAAAAATATCTAGTGTGACTAAAATCCATTCATAGTTTTGCTATACTTAAAATCGACAAATATCCCAGGAATTTTATATATCCAACTCCATCAATTGCACATTACCAATAAATTCATGCCAAGTTATTTGTACAGTAATCATGGTTGAATCAGTATACAATGGACATCCAGCTACTAGAACCACAATATTAATCATACTTGGAGATTTAAGAATGTTTTAAATGAATGCATATTGTTCTAGATTACTTCCACATCATAGCAGGCTTGCCAGGGACTGGCACTGGAACTTTGAGATAGAAAGAATGACTTGTGAAATCATATTATTAGTGAGATCAGCCGCAAGGCCACAACACTGAGTCAAATTACATAGATGTGTGTGTATACTTCAGGCTAAAAGGAATAGTTGTCTCTAGGCTGCCACAAATTGAAATGCAGGATGCTAGAAAGAGTAGTTTAATGAAGAATTAGGTTAAAATGACAGCCATGCCATAGACAGATCAAGGACAATCTACCACCATCAAAGTAAATCTGGCCTTTCATTTGTTAAGAGTTCTAAATATGGACAAAGAATTTCCTCCAATTTAATTTGTCCTACTCCATTGGCACTGATGGATTCTTTGTCACTCAAGTAAATATTATTTATAAAATAATCCTGCAATTCATTCTCACCAATTCTTTAAACTTTACTTAACCAATCCATTGTAATTTAAAATAATAATATGAAGTTTCCAACATATTAAAAATAATTTTTATATATTTATTTGATCACTTTTATTGTGCTTATTTTCATTTTATTTGGAAGACAGAGACACAAAAAAGAGAGTTAGATGAAGAGGGACTTTCATCTGTTGGTTTATCCCCTACATGTCCCCCAAATCCAAGGTTTGGCCAAGTGAAAACATGCATGAAAACTCCATCCTGTTTCCCACATAGACATCAGGGATCCAAATACTTAAGCCATCACCCACTGTCTCCCAGGGTGCATATTAGCAGCAAGTTGAGTACCCAAGACTCCAACCAGGCACTTCATCAATTTGGGATGTAGACATCCCAACCAGCAACTTAACTGCTGCACCAATGCCCAGTCCATCATCTTTCGTGTCTTAGAAAAGTAGTCATAAATGCTACCTCACTACCCACAAGAAAAACCTGTATGAAAATTTAGTCAAGACTGAAGAAGTTGCTTTTGAGTATTATCCTTTTTTTTCAGTCATTTTATTTATTTAATGGCAGAATTACAGAAAGAGAGAGAGAGAGAGAGATCTTCCATTAACTGGTTCACTCCCCAAATGGCCCTGAGACTGGGCTAGGATGAAGCCACAAGCCTGGAGACTCATCCATGTCTCCCATATGGGCAAAGGGGCCCGGACACTTGGGCTGCCTTCCACTGCTTTCTCAGATGTATTAGCAGGGAGCTGGATGGGAAGTTGAGCAGCCAGGACTCAAATCAGCACCCATATGGTATGCCAGTGCTGCACTCAGTGGCTCAATCCTCTGCATCACAGCACCAGCCCTGATCTTTTCTTTGAAAACATCTTTTTTACTCTCATTTTCTCTCTCTCTCTCTCTCTCTCTCTCTCCCTCTCTCTCTCTCTGTCTCTCTCTCTGTCTCTCTGTCTATCTCCCTCTCTGTCTTTCTCTCCCTCTCTTTCTCTTTTCCTCTCTCCTTTTTATTTGAAAGAGAGAGACAGACAAAAAGAGATATTCCCTCTTCTGGTTCAATCCTAAATGCCTGAGGGAACCAGGGCTGGTCTAGGCTGAAGTCAGAAGGTCAGAATTCATTCTGAGTTTCCCATATTAGTGGCACAGAACCATATACTTCAGCCATCACTTACAACCTCCCAGGGTGTTCATTAACAGAAGCAAAATCAGAAGCAAATGTGCCAAGACTCAAACCAGGCACTTTGATAAGGGATGGATGCATCCCAAATGGTGACTCAACCACTCAGTAAAATGCCCACCCCAATTATGAGTCTTGAAACTTAAAAATTCCAGCCATTTGGCAGCCTGCCATGGGCTCAGCAGACCCTAATCCCAGCTGTCTGGGACTACTTGGAGGAAACTGAAGAAGCTTGGCACCATCACATGCCTCCACCTCCACCATCCAGTTAACAGAACCCTGAGTAATTCTCAGTTATGAGTAAGACAGTGTCATTTCTTGTTGTTACAGAGGCCACTTGTTCCACAGTGCACAAATTTGCAGAATCTCTCTCTGATTCTTCCATTTCCATTGTTTGGGTCAATAGGTTCATCTAACAGCCCTGAAAAACCCCAATTCTCCATAATCACCTTAAAAGTCACCGTTAATAGGGCCTTTGTTGTGGTGCAGTGAGTAAAGTTACTGCCTGCAATGCCAGCATCCCATTTGGGTACCAGGTTCATATCCCAGTTGCTCCACTTCTGATCCCATGCTAATGTGCCTGGGAAAGCAGCAGTAGATGGTCCAAGGGTTTGGGCCCATACACCTACATGGGAGGTCCAGAAGAATCTTCAGGCTCTTGGTTTTGGCCTGGACCAGTGCTGGCCATTGTGAGCAGCTGGGGAGTGAAGCGGTGGATGGAATAATCTCTTTCTCTCTCTGTCTCTCCCACACTCTGTAAATCTGACTTTCAAGTAAACAAATACGTCTTCTTTTTAAGTCACCATTCTCATATTCCTTCCTGGTTTTTCCCTCATTGACCTACTCCCATCCCAGGGAAAGATATCCTCTCTAAATTCCATACCACTATCACTACAAGGTCTCAAGCTCCCTTGTTGTTAAATTCCTCAAGGCATGTAGCCTCCAAGTGACCTCCTCCACTCACAATACCCCTATCATTTCATTCCAATGTGTTCAAGAATTTGAATTATTAACAAATTTGTAATTCCATTATATCCTATTATGCCTAATCCCTATACCCATCTCTCCTCCTTTCATCCTAAACCCCAACACTACACAGTCCTGGATCTTAAGATTGCTTTTTTACTACCCTCTCACACATCTCTTACAACTCACAAAGACAGTCCTCCCCGAGGATTCAGAGACACCCCCCACTTTTTCCATCCGGCATTAAGTAAAGACATTCCCTCTCCTTCCCCCTGGGGAACACCCTCCTCTGGTATATTGATGACCTTCTTCTGTGCAGTCCTGATTTATGGACATCCCAATCAGTTCTCTCCTTCCAAAGCCCATATCAACCAACTCTCTGTCACCTACCTTGGGTTCAGTCTAGCCCTGGGGAAAGCAGGAAATAACCACACAATGAAAGCCCCTAATGTCTTCTCTTATTATGCCTACTGCCAAACAAGACCCCAGTCCTTCTTTGGGCTGGCAGAATATTTTTGCATCTGGATTGCAAATTTTAGTCATATTGCCAAGTTCCTAAATAAGGCCAATTCAGAGCCACTTCAAGAGCCTCTCCCAAATGGCTGATTTGTCCTCTTCTTTCTCTAAATTAGCCCCACAACACCTCCCTATTGTGGACTCCTTTGTTGCTGTGGATCATTTTCCCTTAACACTTAGCAGCTCCTGTCAGGCATCTATTATTAATCTGGAACTACTGTCACCACTTACTGCCCCAATCTCTATCCAGAGATTCATTCCTTTCTCAGTTCATTATGTCTAGCAAGGATGGTGGGCAGCAATCTGTTCCAGGCATACATGCTGTGATTCAGGCTCAAGCCAATTAAGTTGCTGCATTCTCTCAGTCATAGTTAATGGTTCCTATTTTCCCCCTACGTTTTAGGAGACCCTGCCACTAAACCCCATAATGGCTCTAAGGTAGATCAGTTTGAACTTTATGATTTTGATAGATATACATAAAACCAAGTCCTGTGGCTTTATACAGCTTCCTTCAGGATCAACAGGAAAGGATACAAGGATCTGCAAGGGTATTTTGACATGACAAATGTAGGGAAGGGCTGTGAATGCAGTAGGCATAATGGAAACATTAGGATATGTAGACAGCATTTCTAGGGCCTATTGACTGCATGAAACCTACAGCAAGTACCACCTGAAGAAGATAATTGCTATACTTGAGAGTTATGTGAACTAATCAATACATATACATTTCCTTTTTCAAAAGCTCTTTGAGTTTTTGTTTCTTCTTTGTCATTTTGTAGTTTGTATTTAATTTTTCATCCTTAGAGCAACCATATGTAGATATTATTTATATGTATAGAAGCACAGAAACTTGGGAAGGTTAAATAAGCCTTCATGGCTATAAGTTAGCTGATCAATTGTAGAGTTGAATTTTGAAGCTTTGTCTGTGGAACTAAAATTTTAATTTCTTAAGCACTAAAAAATAAAATATCCCCATACTCATGGGGAAAGCAGTACGGCTTCAAGAGGAGGACTCCTTATAACTGAACTACCACCTGCTGTTCCTGGCTTCAAATATGTGGATAAATAATCTTATAAGAATGCAGTAAACATGAGGAAATAATAAAATCAAGAAGCTTAGGAGTAGTTAGGTTTTTTGTAAGAAAATATGATATGGTTCCGTTATGTTTCATGTAATTTATTTTTGTTATAATTGCATAACCTTAGTCCCAGTAGTAGAATGAATCCTGAACTGACACTTCCCTCTACGTTACTCTTGGCTTATTCTGGGCTAGATATGACTCATTCTGTTGATTTTTGCTTTCCCATAAGTCTTCCTAAGGAAAACTTGTTTTGATTAATATTTAAAGTGTCATGGGGATTGTTCCCTGTATTTCATGAGCTGTCTACCCTTTTGCCATTATCTCACAAATGATTTGTTAGACATGCAGATTTGTATTGTTTCTTATACAACAAGGAAAACAAATAGAGCAGTGTTTTCCTGCTATACCCAGGAAGCTGGGGAGAGGAGAGGTTACATATTGAATTTCTGAATATAATTTCATTTTTAAACAAAAGTACTCTGCTTCTTCTTAAATCATTTGAAATTTCTAACTGAAAGTTTCTTTTAGAATTATTTCATCTTTATGTATACTAAGAATTGGGTTTTCTCTGCCCCTCAAAAAAACAATACATTTAGAAGGCAAAAAACAAAGCTATACAATTGAAATTTTGACTTATTATTGCAACCTTGAACAAACAGCTTAATTTATCTGATTCTTAGTCTTATTCACCTGCAATTTAAGGCTAGCAACAAGGTAGTATACTAAATTGTACAATATGAATGTGATAATCATGCTCAGTGAGAACATTTAATCTCCATCCAAAGATGGATATGATAGCTACTATGAGTTTTATCAATCAAGTTATTTCAGAGGAAAAGAGAAATAGGACGAAAGAGTACTAAGTGAAAAGAAAAGCAACATATTTAAAAATCTTGCACACATAGAATGGAGGGAAAATATATACCTGAGTCACTGTGCATTAGTAAACTACAGGTAATTTAGTGTAAAGGTAAGAAAATGGATAGTAAACCAGGATTGATCAGACAGTAAGATTCTTCTACAACAGATTAAAGACATCCAGCCTCAAGTGAAGAAGAAGGCATTGAAATATTACCAAGAAAAAAAATGAACACATTTGCATTTCTAAAATATTAGTCAGATGGTAATATGAAAAATGGATTAGAGGGGCCTTGAATATTCACAACTGGATGACTGGGTGAGATGAGAAGCGATGGTTTAGGAAAGGAATGGAGGCTTTAACAATCATCCTCTGGGTAAATAATGCGGTTAATCATTGAGAAATTGCCATCAGGAGAGAGAGCAATGTTTGTTGCAGGGAGCCCTTCAAGTCTCCTTTCCCTCCTTTGGTAGCTTGTCACTGTGTACTCAGTAATTCTTCATACTGAAGTTCTTTAGTCAAATAATAGGTAATCTCTGTCTCCTCACTGGATTTTTATTGATATATGTTCAATTATGTAATTTTTGAAAATATGAACAAAGAATTGACATAAAATTAACAATTGATAGCAGGAACAGTGACAAAATTTAAATAGGAAAACTCTGTATTTGGGGAAAATACTTAGCTATTTTTGAAGAGTTCATGCTTAATTAAGAGATACAAAGGAAAAATTCAAATATAAAATTAAATGAAATTACAATTATTTTTATGAAAACCTTTAGAATTCCAGAAAACATATTCAATACGTTAAGTATACTTATAAATTGTTAGAAAAAATAGCTAATTAAAATATGGAATAAATAAAAGGATGTAGCAGAAATTAATAAAATTAAGTAAAACATAATGCAGAACAAAGTCAAAATTTAGTTTTCTGAACCACTTGTGAAAACTATGAATCTCTAAATCTAGCCCTGTGGTGTAACAGGTAAAAAGCCATCACCTACAGTGCCAGCATCCCATATGGGTGCTACTTTGCATCCCAGTTGCTCCACTTCCAAGCCAGCTCTCTACTATGGATGACCTAGGAACGCAATAGAAGATGGCTCAAGTCCTTGGGCCCCAGAACCTGCATGGGAGACCTAGAGGAAGCTCCTGGCTTCAGATTGCCTAAGCTCTGGCCATTGCGGCCATCTGGGGAGTGAACCAGCAGATGAAAGATTCTCTCTCTCACTCTCTCTCTCTCTCTCTCTCTCTCTCTGCCTCTCTCTGTAACTCTACCTTTCAAATAAATACATAAATCTTTTTAAAAATTATGAATCTCTGGTTAGATGACTAAGAAAAAAAGAACTAGGGCAGTTGGACAAAATTAGGAAAAAATTAAATCATTATTATATAACTTTATCTTTGAAAACAAAACATAAATATTTCATTTCTAAAACCTGAAGCATGGATGAAGTGGATACATTTTTTTAGATATGTGCAACTTAATAGTGCAATATGGCTGTTTATGGAGTATGAATTTTAAAATCAGCTGTCTGCATTCCAGTCTTTTTTTTTATATATATAAAGCTTTTATTTAAAGAATATAAATTTCCAAAGAACAGCTTATGGATTACAATGGCTCCCCCCCACACAACTTCTCTCCCTCCCCCTACCCTCCCCTTTCCCGCTCCCTCTCCCCTTCTGTTCACATCAAGATTCATTTTCAATTCTCTTTATACACAGAAGATCAATTTAGTACATATTACGTAAAGATTTCAACGGTTTGCCCTCGCATAGAGACACAAAATGATAATACTGTTGGAGTACTAGTTATAGTATTAATTCACAATGTACAGCACATTAAGGACAGAGATCCTACATGATTTTTTTTAAAAAAATTGATTAATTGTCTATGCAATTTCCAGTTTAACACCAAGATTTTTTAATCATTTGCAATTATCTTCTCTGCATTCCAGTCTTAAGTTCACAACTTTCCAGCAGAGTAACTTTGGGAATGTGACGTGGTTTCTCAGCTTTGTTGTTCCATTTGTGGAGTGGAGGCAATAATAGTCCTAAAACCAATACATCGTGAAAAACAACAAAGAATTAAGATAGTCATTAGTCTTATAACCAGTAAAGATAGAAAGTCAGCAACTGAAAAACCTTGCAGCAGAGCTGTTTGGCCTGTTAGCTAAGATAGCAGTTAGGACCCATGGGTCTGGGTTCAGTACCCTATTCAAGCTCCTGATTCTAGCTTCCTGCTAATGCAAACTCTGAGAAACAGCAGTGATGGCTTAGATGCGAGGGTTTCCACACCCACATGGGATTGCATGCCTCCCTACAGCTTCACAGCACAGCTGTTGCAGGGACCAGCAGATGGGACGTCCTTTTCTCTTTCTCAAAGACAAGTGCGTAAAATTTTAGAGAGAAAACTACTAGCCGTGATATCTTTCAGATGAGTTCTACCAAACACTAAAGGAAAAAGTAATTCAAAGCTTACATATCGTTGCTTTAGTTTTTTTAGATAACACAGATACCAGAAAGACTTTACCAGCTTAAATTTGAGGTTATCATAACATCAACACCAAAGGGGAAAAGTAGATAATGCAAAAGGAAAATTATAAATTGATCTTACTCACATAGATATAAAAGATCTAAGTGATTCAACAATATATAAAATTATGAATGTTATAAGATGACTTAAGGTATTCAAGATGGAAGTATTTCAATACTATAAATCAACTAGTTTGATGCAAATAGCACATGATTAAACAAAAATATAAATATAGATTATGAGGGGCCAGCATTGTGGGGCAGTGAGTAAAACCGCCACTTGCAATGCTGGCATCCCACATAAGTGCCAGTTCTTGTCCCAGCTGATCCACTACCTATCCAGCCCCCTGATAATGCACCAAGGAAAGAAGTGGAAGATGGCCCCAGTATCTGGAGCCCTGTTACTTGGGGGAGACTCGAATGGAGTTTCAGATTCATGGTTTTGACCTAGCCAAGCACTAGCCATTGCGATCACTTGGAGAGTGACCCAGTAGATGGAAGGTCTCTCCCTTTGTCCCTGGCTCTTCCTATCTCTCTGCAACTCTGCCTTTAAAATAAGTAAAATAAAACTCTAAAAATATTTAAATAAATATAAATTATGAGAATTGGCATAATTAAGGCATTTGCTAAAATTCAACATATCTTCTGAAAAAAAAAAGCAGTGATATACAGAATTAACTTAATGTGATTAATATAAATAAAGGTACTTCAAAAAGTTCATAGAAACATAAAAATTAAAAAAAATGAGGTGGGGGAATGGACATTTCTTCTAGTGGTTAAGATTCTGCTTATTGAATACTACATCCCTCACTAAAGTGCCTAGGTTCAAGTCCCAGCTCCATCCAGATTCCATCTCCGCAGGCAACAGTTGGTGGCCCAAGTAGTTGCAACCTTGTCATCTATGTAGGAGATGGGATTACATTCCTGGTTCCTGGCTTCTGCAATGCCCAACCCCAGCTTGGCAGGTACTGGAGAGGGAACCAGTGGATGGGAGCTCTCTGACCATCTCTCTCTTCCTCTTTCTCTCCCTTTCTCTCCTTCTCTTTCTTTCAAATAAATTAAATATACAAAAATTAAACTTTTTTTCTTAAAGATAAGTTTGGGATGGGCGTTTGTCCTGGTAGTTACCATGCAGATTTCCCATCAGAGTACATTGATTGGATTTGGGATTCTGGCTCCTCATTCTCGCTTCCTCTTAATGCAAACCTTTGTAGGTAGTGCATGACTCAAGTAGCTGATTTCCTGTCACACGTGTCCGGGACCTGGATTTAGTTCCTGGATCTCAGCTTCAGTGTCTGCTTTTTCAGGCACTTTCGGAGTGAATAACTACATGGGAGTTCTCTGATTCTTGCTCTCTCTTTTGCTTTCCCTGTCTCTTAATTTTTTTGTTTGTTTGTTTGTTTTAAAAACTGAACAGAGGGGCCGATACTGTGATATAACAAGTAAAACTGTCACTTGTGGCATCAGATTCCCATATGGGCCCCAGTTCAAGTCCCAGCTACTCCTCTTCTGATTCGGCTCTCTGCTATGGCCTGGGAAAGCAGTAGAAGATGGCCCAAGTGCCTGGGCCCCTGCACCCACGTGGGAGACCTGGGAGAGTCTGCTGGCTCCTGGCTTCGGATCGGCCCATTTGGAGAGTGAACCAGAAGATGGAAGATCTTTCTCTCTGTATCTCCATCTCTCTGTTTGTAACTCTACCTTTCAAATTAATTAATTAATTAATTAATTAAAACTTCATGGAAAACTTCATTTTGGTGCAATATCTTGAAATACATCATTTGAATGTTTTTCAGAATTTTCCTGGAAAATGTCTACTATGAAAGAATTACACAGATTTAAAAAAAAAAACTGACATCAAAATAAACATATTTCAATTATTCTATATACTGAGATAAGGATTTTATATGGAGATATAAAAAACTACTATACATAAAGTAGAGGAAGCAGCACATATAAAAAGTTAATATTTTCAAGGAAGTCTTCTTGACATCAAAGTATAGGAAATCCTTTTATGGGTAACATTATTTTGGGGTTCTTTGCCTGGATAGTAAACCAAAGGACAAGTAAGTAATCAAACAAAGGAATCAAATTGGCATTGAAAAGAAAGAGAAATCTCACCATTTATGATATTACTATCTACATAGAAGAATATTCAAAGAAATTTCAAAGAAAATACATGAAAAGCCACAAATAAATTATTAAATTTAATAAGAAGACTTAACAACTAGTTACAAATTAATACCCAAGTGTGTTGACATAGTATATAATTTTTCAAAAACTACAGTTTATAGTAGCCAAAATGGAATGAGATACAGAGATGTATAAATATTTATAAGGCTCAGAAAATTATGAGACATTATTCAAAGTCTTTAAAGAAGGTTTAAATAAATTGAAGATAGCATGCTCATATATTACAAATTTCAATAACACAATGATATCAATTCCCTTAAAATAATCAGTGTAATTCAAGTTAAAATGCCAACTTATATAGTGGCTGACAGTCTAACTTTAAAACATGGATGGAAATGCAAAGTGTCATGAATAACTAAGGTACTATTAAGAAAAAAATGGTAGAGTAGACAAGTTCAAACAATTAGTAAGATTTAAAATCTATATTTTGATAGTGGTATTAACATAAGAATAGAACAATTAAGTTAATAGAAATAGTAAAGGGATTTAGCTTACAATAGAACTGATATTATACACAAACTGGGAAAATAAACTAGTAATTAATTATACTAGGATAAATGGCATTTTTTGGGAAAGAAATGGCATATGGCTCCTATCACCAATAATAATACAATATTAATTTCATTCAGATTAAAACATTAAATGTTAAAAGACATGTTTATTTCAGTACAAACATTTTGAAATTCATCCTAACAGAGGGATCTTTAAAAGGTCATGGAAAATGTGGAACATGGATTTCAAATTTTTTACTCAAAATCAACTTATAAATTCCATTTTCCCACAAACTTTTGGAAGTACTTTCAAATGTGCTGCCAATATCATTTACATTATGTGTCTTGTTTTATTATCTGGTAAACATATTGTTTTTATTTATTTATTTATTTATTTTTTATTTTTTGACACGCAGAGTGGACAGCGAGAGAGAGAGAGACAGAGAGAAAGGTCTTCCTTTGCCATTGGTTCACCCTCCAATGGCCACCACGGTCGGCGCACTGCGGCCGGCGCACCGCGCTGATCCGATGGCAGGAGCCAGGTGCCAGGCGCTTTTTCCTGGTCTCCCATGGGGTGCAGGGCCAAAGCACCTGGGCCATCCTCCACTGCACTCCTGGGCCACAGCAGAGGGCCGGCCTGGAAGAGGGGCAACCGGGACAGAATCCGGCGCCCCGACCGGGACTAGAACCCGGTGTGCCGGCGCCGCAAGCATATTGTTTTAAATATGAATTTTATTGAAATAACCGGATCTTCCTAATTGAATTTATTAATGTACTCAACAACAATGGTATCATAAATTATAGGTTTTTATAAAATATTTTTACTTTGTCTAACTACATTGGCACTGACCTCAACTGAAATTTTATTGCCTCACATAGTGGTGAGTAGCAGACTTGGTCTCCTGAAAAATTGAGTATTATACATCAAACTTCAGTAAACATTCAACTTGTTTCAGTAAAATTAGGTATCCTCTGAATATTAAATTTCTTTTTTTAAAAGATTTATTTATTTCATTGAGAGGCAGAGTTACAGAGAGAGGGAGAGACATAGAGAGAAAGGTCTTCCATCACTTGTTCACTCCCCAAATGGCCGCAATGGCCAGAGCTGGGCTGGTCAGGAGCCAGGAGCTTCCACGTGGATGTAGGGGCCCAAGTACTTCAGCCAGCTTCTACTCCTTTCCTGGGTCAAAGAAAAGAGCTGGTTCAAAGGAAGGGCAGCTGGGACACGAACAGGCACGCATGTGGGATGCCTGAACCTACTACCCCACAGGGCTGTCCCCAGAGTACTAAATTTTATAAAATGGAATTTAACCATCACTCCTTCTGCGGGATTGTACTATTTCACTGTGGAAGGATGTGTGAAGGACAGGGCTGCTTATCCAACCATATATCCAATAATATACTTAGCTTGCTAAAAATCGGGCATAATCCACATGCACACAAATTCAGAAAATCTAAGAGATGCCTCAGGTCTGAACTCTTTATGGTCTGATAAAGACTGAGAAACCAGGGTGGTATTATGGCACAGAGGATTAAGCCACTGCTTGCAATGCCAGCATCCCGTATTCGGGTACCTGCTGATGTGCTGGGAAAAAGCAGATAGTGGTGCAAGTATTTGAGCTGAAGATCCCATGAGAGTATTTTAGGCATGGGAAACCAAGACACTCTGGCAAAAAAAAAAAAAAAGAAAAGAAAAGAAAAGAAAAGAAAAGAAAAGAAAAGAAAAGAAAAGAAAAGAAAAGACCTAAATGAAAGATCTCTGCGACTGAGATCCCAGTGGAAAGAACAAACCATCAAAGAAGGAGGTACCTTTCTCTGAAGAGAGGAGAGAACTTGCACTTTGACTATGACCCTGTTGCAATAAGATCGATGTTCATGAACGCTAAAGGCTTCCATGGCCTTGGCAACTCATGTCTAGAGCCTAGGAAGATTACTGACGCCATAAACAAGAGTGTCAAATTGTTAAGTCAACAACAGGAGTCGCTGTGCACTTTTTCCTCATGTAGGATCTCTGTCCTTAATGTGTTGTCCAATGTGAATTAATGCTATAACTAGTACTCAAACAGTATTTTACACTTTATGTTCTGTATGGGTGCAAACTGTTGAAATCTTTACTTAATATATACTAAATCGATCTTCTGTATATAAAGATAATTGAAAACGAGTCTTGATGCGAATGGAATGGGAGAGGGAGCAGGAGATAGGAGGGTTGTGGGTGGGAGGGAAGTTATGGGGGGAAAAAGCCAATGTAATCCATAAACTGTACTTTGGAAATTCATATTTACTAAATAAAAGTTTTTAAAAAAATTAAAAAAACAACATTCAGGCCATTTATCATATTTGGAACGCAGAAATATCTGGCTCAAAGGAAATGAAAAGCCTTAATTGAAATGCAATGCCATGCAGAGGCCTGATGCTTTCGATGGTACTCTGGGTGCTGCATGGCTTTGAGCTCATCACGACCTACTCTCAAGGAGAAATCACCACTACCCCTCTTCATAGCAGTTGGTTAAAAATAATATCTTAGTTTTCACTTCTATTCTTCCATAATGAATATGACAATAATTGCCAACATGGCTAATTGGAAGCTTCCTGATGAAACAGGCTGAATAAAGTTAGAATCAGAGGAGATCATTTATATCAGTTCCCAGAGAATGAGAGCTCAAGATGAATTGAAACTGGGTGTATCTGGCTCCAAGCCGTGAGATGCACCAAATATGTTAATCCCTAAGCCTTAGGTTTGGACAGTTACTGAAGAAAGCTAAGAACATTCCAATGGGTGAAGGCCTTGCCATCTGGCTCGTGTGTACAGAGTTGGTGTGCAGTGACAATGACAAGAGAGGCATCCATGCAGCCCTGTAAGCATGAGATCAAAACGTTTACAACTCTTGAAACCCGCATAAGAGGCAGAGCCTGTACCGATGGAGAGCAGATTGTGATCTCACCCACCACGCCTTCTGCAGCCTTTCCTAACCCCAGTAACCTGTGCCAGAATAGCTATCAGGGCCCTGCACCAGATCTGAAAAAGACACAAAAGCTGTAGCTGTGGAGTCAAGCGTTTTGGGTTCAAAGCATGACTCTGCCATTTACTATGTTATATAGCCTTGGAAAAGCAGTTAGTTCATCCCTGTGTTTCCATCTTCATTTGAATAATACCTTCCTTGAGTAATTTAGAGAATTCAAATTAAGTACTTAGAAAAATACCTGGCAAAATTTGTAGAAAATAGGTTTTAAAAAGTTAATTTTGGTGCCAAAATTTGTTGCAATCCATGCATACCTTTTTCAACAATAAATATTTTCCATTAACTTTTTGAAGGTTGCTGGTATAACACTCATGACTTCAGAAATCATCTTTTTCTTTTTTTTTTTATTTCGGCTGCACTAAATTATAAAACCTATGAGAATAAAACATCATGTATTTCAAATATTGGTATATCTCCAATACCTTAAATACTTCCTATTATATTGTGGGCAGAAATTTGCTAACTAAACTGTCAGTTAAATAATAGAGTATATAAACTGTATCTAATACGGTGTAGGTGCATAGTAAGTGATGGCTTTCTAGTCTTCTTGTGAAAACACATCTGAGAGCAAGTTACCAGTGTTTTGCTTCAATTATCATGACGAGATTCCCAAACACAGTTGGCGGAATAACCATGGACAACACTTTCCTCACTCTGAATTGCTATCCTTCTGTGTTTCTTCCTTTAACCCAGTTAGTAAGAAAGCACCATCCTGTCTGTGTCATCATGCATTCCATAGGCATTTCAAACGGTTTCATAGTAATCAGATTGTTCTGGCTAGAGAACATTCAGCACCAAACTACGTACTGCCTCTACATACAAGGTGCTAAGTTCTGAGCCCCCAAATAGCAATATCCTAACAATATCTTAAAATTCAGTTCATAAGCAATACATGAAGTCATTTTTATGAAAAGAAGTAAAACTCTTTCAAGAAACTGAGTTGACCATTTTCTTGAATTAACTTATCAACTAAGAAAGAGCTGGCCATCAGATGGCCTGATACGTATTTTGCACAAAGCACTATAATTTTCAAATCACTTTTACATGTATTATTTCATTTAATTTGTAGCATTATGACAAAGTTATAGCTACCAAAAGCTATTATCACCAGCAATGACCTAAGTTGTCATCTACTCCAATTTCTTTATTCCTATAATAAGGATTGTGATAATGACACCACATTACAGATTTGAATTATCTTATCCCTTTATAGGAAAATTAATATATTTTTAAATTAACTTTAAAATTGACTTTGACTAGCCACTGTTCATTGTCTTAGTAATATTGCAATCCATGTCAATCATTCTAGATACATGATATTTCATCCTATTTGGGGGTGGATTTTAAAATTATATTCCCAGAATATTGTTTAAATTAAATATGGGGAGAAAAATGTAAATTAGAAAATTTAAAATACAGAGATGCAGTAACATATTGGCAGTTGTCATCCATGTATTATCTTCTATTTGAGGACATGGCAAATGCACAGAACTTGTGCCATATTCTGCAAACTCCAATACAAAGCTTGACATGTGCTAAAATGTCAAATCTCCCAGTGTCAGTTACAAGTAACTTCTTTAGAAGTGCATTTGATTTGTTTTTTTATATCAGTTTTCTTTCTGAGTACTATTTTTGAAGGTTCATAAGATATTCATGACCAAAAGAAATCTATTAACTTTCCCAGTAATTTCTTATATGACTTTATAGAACCTGCTCAGAATATTACAAAGAGCTATTTAAAAGATGTTTATCATTTTAGTTTAATATCAGCTCTCTTTCCACAAAAGAAACTTTAGTTTCAGCTGGCAACTAGAACCAGGATAAGCAGGGAGTCATCCAATAATATTAAAATGCTATGCCAAGAGCTAACTCTCTCATTCCTACTGTGAATCGTTATATGCCAAGCAGACTTTTCCCAGGAAATTTTAAAAGGATCAGGAAGGCTTGAGTATAAATACTGAGCACTCATAGAAAAGTGGAGTGATTTATTTATTTATTTTTATCTTTCATGATGTGTCTAACCTCAGCATTTCTCTTCTTTCTCTCTTGCATCCTCTGTTTATAGAGAGCTAAAGGAGATCAAGATCAAAGGATCAAATTTTGCGTGGTTGACTGGATCTGTGATCAGTTTTGTGTGGGGGGAAATGGGTTGATTTGAGTACATTCTATAGTTTAAATGATTTAAAGGAAACTAATCCTGAATCCTAAGTGATAGAGTAGCAAGAGGCCACAAGCAAGCGTTTGATCTACTTGATCACTTTCCCCAAGTAATAAATGACAATCCCCATTCTACACGGGAAATAGTTGAGGTCTTAAAGACTTCAGTGCTTTGAATATAAAGGTAATTAATTTAACTAGAAACTAGCACTTCTGTTATGACATTTAATATATAGTTGTGATAGACTGTTTAGCTCTTATTTGTTAGTCCTCCTCAAAACAGGCTAAGCAACAAAAAATGCATATTAAAATGTTACATATACATCTGCCATTCTATGAGTCTGCTGTGCATCACGCTTCCCATGTTGGATTGTTCTCTCCTTTTTAATTCTGTCAGTTAGTATTAGCAGACATTAGTCTTGTTTATGCGATCCCTTTGACTCTTAATCCTATCAGTGTGATCAATTGTGAACTGAAACCGATCACTTTGACTAGTGAGATGGCCTTGGTACATGCCACCTTGATGGGATTGAATTGGAATCCCCTGGCACGTTTCTAACTCTACCATTAGGAGTAAGTCAGATTGAGCATGTACTGAACTGTACATCTCCTCCTTCTCTTATTCCCACTCTTCTATTTAATAGGGATCACTTTTTGGTTAAATTTAAACACCTAATAATAAGATGTCCTAAACAGCACTCTGGCCTCAGAATCAGCCCCTGAGGCATTCAGATCTGGCTGAAGAGCCCATGAGAGTATATTAGGCATAGAAAGCGAAGACATCTGGCAAAAAAAAAAAAAATGACCTAAATGAAAGATCTCGGCAAGTGAGATCCCAGTGGAAAGAAAGGTCCAGCAAAGAAGGATGTACCTTTCTCTGAAGGGAGGAGAGAACTTCCACTTTGGCTATGACCCTGTCTAAATAAGATCAGTATTTTACACTATGTGTTTCTGTGTGGGTGCAAACTGATGAAATCTTTACTTAATATATACTAAATCAATCTTCTGCATGTAAAGATAATTGAAAATGAATCTTGATGTGAATGGAATGGGAGAGGGAGTGGGAGATGGGAGGGGTGTGAATAGGAGGGAAATTATGGGGGGAAGCCATTGTAATCCATAAACTGTACTTTGGAAATTTATATTTACTAAATAAAAATAAATAAATAATAATAATAAAAAAAGATCAGAGTCGGTGAACTCAAAAGGCTTCCATAGCCTTGGCAACTCATGACAAGAGCCTCGGTTATTACTGATGTCATAAATAAGAGTGTCAATTGTTAAGTCAACAACAGGAGTCACTGTGCCCTTACTCCCCACGTAGGATCTCTGTCCTTAATGTGTTGCACTATGTGAATAAATGATATAACTGATACTCAAACAGTACTCTATACTTTGTGTTTCTGTGTGGGTGCAAACTGTTGAAACCTTTACTTAGTGTATACTAAATTGATCTTCTGTATATCAAGATAATTGGAAGTGAATCTTGATGTGAATGAGATGGGAGAGAGAGTGGGAGATGGGATGGTTGTGGGTGGGAGGGAAGTTATGGGGGGGAAACCATTGTACTTTGGAAATTTATATTTATTAAATAAAAGTTAAAAAAAATATGTTACATGTGAAGTTGTCACTTTTATTTTTTATTTTGAAGGGCATAGAGACAGAGCCAGTGATCTTCTATCTGCTGGTTCATTCCTCAAATACTGCAACAACCAACGTTGTACCAGCCCAAAGTCAGGAGTCCAGAACTTTATCCAAGTCTGATACTTGAGCATAACCTGCTACCTTCAGGCTGTGCATTAGTAGGAAACTAAAACCAGAAACAAAGCCAACACTCAACTCCAGGAACCATGATATTGGGTGTGGGCCTCCCAAAAAGTGTTTTAACCTCTGTAAAATGTCCACCCTTGTTTGGCACTTTTACATCACTGACTCCTGTACTTTGATTGGCCTGGTAATACAAGCTTAGTTAATACTACTTTAAAAAGTAATAGGGAGCAGGGATTTAGATTAGGGATTAAGATACTCATGTCTTGGGCCGGCGCTGTGGCGTAGCAGGTAAAACTGCTGCCTGCAGCACAAGCATCCCATATGGGCACCAGTTTAAGTCTCAGTTGCTCCTCTTCCAATCCAGCTCTCTGCTATGGCCTGGGAAAGCAGTGGAAGATGGCCCAAGTCCTTAGGATCCTACACCCACATGGGAGACCTGGAAGAAGCTCCTGGGTCCTGGGTTTGGATCAGCTTAGTTCCGGCCATTGCAGCCAACTGGGGCGTGAACCAGCAGATGGAGGACTTCTCTCTCTCCCTCTCTCTGCTTCTCTTCTCTCTTTGTGTAACTCTGACTTTCAAGTAAATAAAAAAATCTTTAAAAAAAAAAAAAGATACTCATGTCTTATATCAGAGTGCCTGGGTTTGATTCCTAGCTTTGGCTCCTGGCTCCAGCCTCCTGCCAGTGCAGAACCTAAGCAATGATAATAGCTCAAGGTAGTATGTTCTTGCCACCCTTGTATTAGTACAATATATTCTAAGGTTCCTTGTTTAGGCCCCAGCTTCAACTAGGCCATTGTATGCATTTGGGTGGCAAACTGAAGAACAGGATCTCTCTCTTTCTCTCTCTCTCTCTCTCTTTCTCTCTCCTTCTTAAATAAACAAAATAAATAAGTAATAAATAGTGAATTATAATTTTAGTGCTTTCAATTCAATATCACTCAGGTATGAGCATGGGAAGGTATGTAATTAGAAATTATGCATGATGTATTCTATTTATATTTAGTGGTTACAAAGTTGGATAATGTTTAAAGGAAGATAACCACATTGTCTTTCTAAAAAAAAAGAAAAAATTCCTACATCTGAACTTTAATTCTTTAAAATTGAACAAATATGAAACCTGAAATATAAAGTAAAAATTAAGACATATTTCAAATCCTTCAATGGAGTCCAAATGAGGTTTTACTTTTTAGGGTATTTGATACCTCCTTCTGAACCAAATCTGACAAGACATTTTATAGCCTGTTTAGGAAATGTTGTATTTCCTTCTCATTCACCAGAGTTTTATTCCAAACCCTAGTACTCTGTGTAATTCACATAGAAATTAGCTCTGGAAGTGTCATGTATCCCACCATCTTCATTATTAAAGGCTTCCAGGGGCTCAGTTCCCAACCTTGCTCAGGCAGGAAACTGTTCAGGTACTTTTGACAGATTTAGAAACAGAGAACCAATAAATCCATCTACAACCTCATAGACCTATCTGTCAGTTGCCAACTGACAGGCCTTTGTTTTGTTTTGTTTTTCTTGGCTTTATCCTGAGGGCACTAATAGCTGCTAATAACTGGAACACAAAGATAATCAAAGAAGAGACACAAACAGCATTACATAGTAGAGAATAGCATCCGATTGCCCTAAGCATCATTTTCTCATCTTTCACTAACATTCATGGGTTTGCACAATATGTTTCTTTCAAATACACCTGTTGGAAAATATTAGACCAAACTTATATTATTTAGTATTCAGATGGTCACTTATTCTACCAGAGAAGAATGGAAATGATATATCAGAAGAATAACTTTTTTCATAGAAAAAAATAACTTTTGGTGGCTGTTTATTGTTTTTAAATAAAAGAACATTGAAGAGAGAGAGAGAGAGAGAGAGAGAGAGAGAGACTATGTTATTTTAACATACACTTATTTCCCAGAGTTGTATTATACTATACTATGGGGCACCTCTTGGATTTTGAATAGTCATATATCAGATCAACTTTGTAATGGTGTTCTTTCAGCAAACTGGAATTACATTCTTGTTCATGAATCTATCGAAGCCATTATTTTGTCAGATACATTCATTCTTTTTTTTTAAAGATTTATTTATTTATTTAAAAAGTCAGAGTTACATAGAGAGAGGAGAGGCAGAGAGAGAGATAGGTCTTCCATCCGCTGGTTCATTCTTCAATTGGCTGCAATCCAAATTTAGGAGCCAGGAGCTTCTTCCAGGTCTCCCATGTGGGTGCAGGGGCCCAAGGACTTGGGCCATCTTCTACTGATTTCCCAGGCCACAACAGAGAGCTAGATCGGAAGTGGAGCAGCTGGGACTTGGACTGGTGCCCATATGGGAAGCCGGCACTGCAGGTGGCGACCTTACCCACTAAGCCACAGCGCAGGCCCTCAGATACATTCATTCTAAATAAAAGAATAATAATAATAATAAAAAGACATGTGACTTTCTGAAATATATCATTCTCATACATGAATTTATTTTTGGCCTCTTTTTCTGTAGCATCAAACACAGCATGAACTTCCCATTTTCTGCCATTTGTATATATTTTTTTTTCATTTGTATATTTTAAAAAATCCTGGCTTCACATGTCGTTGATGCCCTTGAAACTGCTAGAGAAAAAAAAAAAAGAAAAAAAAAAAACCTAAGTGGCTGTTCATTTGAAGACAACATACAAAGTTTGCATAAAGTTTTTGTGTTATTGAAGAAAATTGCTCAACAATTTAACTTTTTTTAAAAAAAGATTTGCTTATTTATTTTGAAAGTCAAAGTTACAAAGAGAGGGAGAGATGGGACTGAGGGGAGAGAGAGAGAGAGAGAGAGACAGACAGACAGATCTTCCTTCCATCCATTGGTTCACTCCCAGATGCCTGCAAAATCCAGCACTGCACCAGGCTGAAGCCAGGAGCCAGGAACTTCAACTGGGTCTCTCACATAGGTGGCAGGGTCCCAAGCACTTGGGCCACCTTTTGCTGTTTTTCGCAGGCCATTAGCTGGGACTGGGATGGAAGTGGAGCAGATAAGACGCTAACCAGTGCCCATACAGAATACCTGCAACATAGGTAATGGTTTTACCTGCTATCCCATAGCGCCACTCTCAACTTTCTTTTTGAAAAATCTGTGAAAATATATTGAAAAATAATAATATATGTTTGATGCTTGATATTGCATAAGTTTTCAGTTTGTTTTTGATTTAAATAAACATGCAAACATTTGGGGTCATCTATCTTTGCATTTGGACTCTGCTATTATAGTGTTAACATATTAGCTGATCTGCATGGTGCATTCATATGCTCAGAGGTTCTTTCTTGCTGTTATTGAAGGGAAATTGTTGAGTTTCAAAGAAGCTAATTGTAGTTCATGTGAGTTTGGAAGGTTACACCAAGCTTTAGAAGAGAACTCAGTACAACATCTCAATTACAGCCTTGCAAGACTTTGAACACAACACCCAGCCAACTGTTCCTGTACTTCAGATCCACAGAAACAATGAGATGGTACGCTTGTGTTGTTTTAAATTGTTGTTTGCAGTAATTTGTTACATACCAATAAAAACAGCAATATATTTTTAAAATGCTATATTCTAAATTCCAAAAAGAGCTGTGTTGACTGAGTTAGTTAGCCAAGAGAACTGTCATCACAGGAGTGAGGCAAAGATAGATGCAAAGATAGATGACCCCAAATGTTTGCATGCTTATTTAAATCAAAAACAAACAAAAATACTGTGAACTTATGCAAAATCAAGCATCAGTTCCCCCACTTAAACTCCTGTGATTGCCATAGCAACAACAGCAGTTGCAGGACAACTTTTGGGAAACCCCTAAGTATGACAGCATCATTTGGAATGATGATTTATATCCACTTGCAGCAATGATTGAAATGAGGAAAAACAGTAGGAAACTAAGAGAGTATCTAAGGAGTGAGAAAATTAAAAAGAGTTTGGATATTTGTGTTTTTTTTGTTTGTTTGTTTGTTTGTTTGTTTGTTTTACAGGCAGAGTGGACAGTGAGAGAGAAACAGAGAGAAAGGTCTTCCTTTACCCTTGGTTCACTCCCCAGTGGCCGCTCCCAGCGCATCACGTTGCTTTGAAGCCAGGAGCCAGGTACTTCTCTTGGTCTCTCATGCGAGTCCAGGGCCCAAAGACTTCGCCCATCCTCCACTGCCTTCCTGGGCCACAGCAGAGAGCTGGACTGGAAGAGGGGCAACTGGGACAGAATCCGGCACCCCGATGGGGACATACCGATGCCGCAGGCGGAGGATTAGCCTAGTGAGCCCTGGTGCTGGCCTATATGGGGTCTTTGTAACAATACAGTTGAGTGACCTAAACTAAGCTCCTTTATAACTTTCTATAGAATGAAGGAAAGCATAAACTCAGGAAGGAGCATTAATTAATTATATATTCACTCTAAATATTAAAGTTCAATGCTTCAAGGGAATAAGACATGGAAAAGTATTTGGTGACACAGAACAAGAAGTCAGAAAAGGTCTGGAGTTTAAGGTGTTGCCTAGCAACTAGGATGCCTTGCCGGAATCTTTAGAAGTTGGTAGGGACATGCAAAATTCAATTCATTTTAGAAAACTTATTGCAAAGATACACAAGGAAGTAGGATTGAAAAATAGAGTAAAATATACACCCCCAATAAGGTTTCAATGACACATTATAGATTTTCAAGATAAAATAACTTCGCTTGCTCTTATCCTGACGCAGCTTGCTTCCTTTCTTCTATTTGTATTATTTTTCTATCTCTGATTTTAATGTTTACTTATTGGTTGGAATTGATTCTCCTGACTGCTATCTTCCTAAAGACCTGTTCTGAATTGATTATGGTAATCTTACTATCTTCCCTGATGATTGTATCGGGAAGGGTACTTGACCAAACATTCACCAAAGAGACCGAAGGTCAAATCTTCTGGAAGAATTTTGGAAAGATTTCCTTGTATTGAAGATAGGCTAGCTAGAGAAGAAGCGGTCTATTATCTTCATATAAGGGCTGGGTTTGACTTGTCAGGAGGCTGTGGCCATTGTGCTTCCAGCTTAGGACAAAGATAAAGAGAACAGGATTCACTGGGAAATAGAGCTGAGCCTTAAAGGCAGCGCTTCATTCCCTCAGCCCCAGTCACATCTGCTTCTTGATTTCTTATGTAAGAAAAATTCTGAATACCACAAAAGACATCTTTCATTTTCATTTAATTTTCATATTCATTTTGTTAGGTAGTCGGGATAAAAATTTGAGTTAGCCTTTCTTTTTACCATTAGAGAGTGTATGCTCATTTGGAAGACATAGTAAATTAAATAACAGAAACAGGGTAAACATTATAGTAATAACAATGATGGAATGCAACAGTTGAGCCAGTTAGAGAAAAGAGAAAGATATAAGGGTCATAACTTGAGGAGGTAATAACATCTGTAAAATGTAAACCCTCAAAGATGAGCAAAAGTTGGCAAAGATAAAATACAGGGGGAGGGGGTGGGTATTTTGTCTAATGGTTAGGATGCTCCCATCTCCTATCAGAATACCTGAGTTTAATCGCTGGCTCTTGCTCCTGACTTCAGTGTACTGATGATGTGGATCCTGGATGTCAGGGGTGATGGATTGACTAGCTGGGTTCCTGCCACTCACCTGGGAGCTCAGGGTTGAGCTCCTGGTTCCTGGGTTCAGATCCCTGTGCTTCGCAGGCATTGGAAGAGTGAACTAGCAGAAAGGAGCTTGTTCTTTCTCTCTCTCTCTCAAATAAATACATAGATGATTTTTAACAGATGAAGGAAGTATAGTATATTCAAAAGTAAGAAGAAACAAAGAAGTATTAGTCAAAGGCCTAGAAGCTCTCCATAAAATACAAGCAATTTCCCATTTTGTTAACTTAAGATTTGAGGCAGGGAATGGAAGGAGTTAAAACATGAGAAGCATTCAATTGAGATTATAGAATGCCATTCTATACATGTGGGAAATATTTTTTTATCATGAATAGCAAGTTATTCAAGAGATTTGGAAGAAATTATTATGATGTTAATATATCATATCATCTTGATGGTCATGTGAACTTTGACTTGGAGAAAAAAATGAGAAAGGCACATTCATAGGCGGTTGCAGTATATTTTCTGTTGCTGTAACTGAATACCATAGATGAAGCAATTTACATGTAATAAAGCAGCATTCAGCTGATGTGTCTGAAGTCTACGATGCTCAAGATTTGCAGCTGCTTCTGATCCTTTTTGCTAGTGGGGACTCTGAAGAGTTGGTACAACACATCACAAAGTAAGACAGAACCTTCTTGGCCAGATTTCTCCTGTGTGGGTGGCAGGGGCCTAAGTACTTGGGCCATGTTCTACTGCTTCCCCTAGTATATTGGCAGGGAGCTGGATTGGAAGTGGAGCTGCTACGTTACAACACCAGGCCCTAAACTTTTAATCCATAAACTAAATCATACATACAGGAGTATTCAAATCATTCACAGAAAATGAAATTTATTTTGGTACAAAAACTTTTGGAAATCTATTCAGAGGTTTGTTTTTTTGTTTTTTTTTTTTTTTTTTTTTTTTTGACAGGCAGAGTGGACAGTGAGAGAGAGAGACAGAGAGAAAGGTCTTCCGTTGCCATTGGTTCACCCTCCAATGGCCGCCGCAGACGGCGCGCTGCGGCCGGCGCACCGCGCTCGTCCGATGGCAGGAGCCAGGAGCCAGGTGCTTTTCCTGGTCTCCCCATGAGTGCAGGGCCCAAGCACCTGGGCCATCCTCCACTGCACTCCCGGGCCACAGCAGAGGGCTGGCCTGGAAGAGGGGCAACCGGGACAGAATCCGGTGCCCCGACCGGGACTAGAACCCGGTGTGCTGGCGCCGCAAGGCGGAGGATTAGCCTGTTGAGCCACGGCGCCGGCCAGAGGTTTTAATAATATTTTCCAGGAACTTTTAGAAGACTCTTGCTATAAGGCTGAAACATAGAAAAGAATTCAAATGTCTAGACATTAGATTCAGCAGCATATCAATATCACGCACCTAACATTCAAATACCCAGGAAGAATATATGAAGTGATAAAAATTATGAAGCAATTATTGAATTAAATTCAAGAATAAGAAAGAATGATCATCAAAAAAAATAGTCTAGAGAAGTATGACATAGAAGAGCCATATGAATTCAAGAAGGAAGATTTATAGTGCCATATAAAACTGGTGTAGGGGCCGGCGCTGTGGCCCGGTAAAGCCGTCACCTGCATTGCCAGCATCCCATGTGAGCACCGGTTCGAGTCCCACCTGCTCCACTTTTGGTCCAACTTTCTGCTGTGGCCTGGGAAAGCAGTAGAAGATGGCCCAAGGCCTTGGGCCCCTGCACCCACATGGGAGACCTAGAAGAAGTTTCTGGCTCCTGGCTTCGGATCCGCACAACTCTGGCCATATGGCCAATTGGGGAGTGAAACAGCAGATGGGAAGACCTCTCTCTCTCTCTCTTAGTCTCACTCTCTCTTTCTCTCTATTTCTTTTTCTCTCTGTGTAACTCTGACTTTCAAATATAATTAAATCTTAAAAAAAAAAAAAGATGTCAAGTAAGAAGAAAGCTAGAAGTGCCTTGCCATTAGATATGGTAATTATTGCATTGAGGAACTTGTAAAAAGTAACTCAGTAGAACTACTAGTGGTGGGGAGAGAAAAGCACCTGAAATTATCTGGGTTATAATTGGAGACAATAAACTGGAGGCTTAAGTGAAGACTATTATTCAAGAAATTCACCTTGGAAGAAAAGTAGTTAAAGGGAAATTATAGATCAGGCACACACCTAGAAATGCAAAGCTTAGAATATTTTCAGGTTCTTTATATTGAAGCAACATAATAAAGGAATCAGAAAAAAAAATTCGCAGAATGGACTTGTGAAAGAGCGAACAGGAAACAAAATGTTGGTAACTCATACGAAGCTTGACAGAAGGAGGAATGGACAAAACACATCTTTGCTGAAGGATGAGGATGTATTGGAGCTCAAATCAAATTACTACAATTTGTTTGCTTTGCAAAATTAAGAATAAGATCAAGGTTAAATATTTATTCAAAAGTATTGACCTAAGTGTTTCTGACAGGAAAGAAAGCAGTTTTAAAAGAAAGAAGGAATGTGGAGAGTATTGAGGACCCAGGTGTGGATCATGTTAAGCATGTTGCTATTCTGAACAGAGCAAGCAAACATAGTGAGTTATTAGACCAAGGAAATAGATCAAGTAGTATTAAGGACTCACTTGAGGTTATGAATTTAAAATTACTCTTGTCAGTAGGATTGTGTGTTTTTCTTCAACTACTTTTGGCTGTGTTGGTGCAGAAATGAAATATACAGAGGCTTGGAACTAACCTAAGACAACTGGTTGCTACTCTGTTATACTCATAGCTCTTAAATGAAACTCAAGTTTTCAACAAGAGTTACTAAAATACAAATATATCCATTTTTAATGATTGGATATACACCATTCGAATGACTACTGATCCTTTCTATAGTTCCTTCTAATGTTTTCTAAGATTTATTTTTATTTATTTGAAAGGTAGAGTTACAGAAAGAGAGAGAGAGATGATTGATAGGTTGATCTTCCATCTATTAGTTCACTACCCAAATGTCCACAATGGCCAGGGTTGGGCCAGACCAAAGCCAGGAGCCAGGAGCTTCTTCTGGGTCTCCCACAAGAATGTGAGGGCCTAAGCACTGGAGCCATCTCCCACTGCTTTCCCAGGCACACTAACAGGAAGCTGCATGGGAAGTGGCGCAGTCAGGACTCAAACTGGTGCCCATCTGGGATGCTGACATTGTAGGAGCTGGCTTTATCCTCTAAGCCCTCACAATTCTTCCTGTGAATTCTTTCTCCTAAGTTTTTCTGGTATTTATATCTCTCCAATTCCAGTACTATCACACTAGTTAAAGAATGTACTCATTTTTCCTATAGTCTAATATGGTAGTTTCCTAACAACTCTCTTCATATTTAATCTTCTTTCATTTGCATCAATTATGAAATATTTTAACATTCAGAAAATCATTGAAAACAAACAATATGTATATTACAGATTTTAGAATAAAATAAGATTAATTTTCCCCTTCCAAGATGTGAGTGCCATCCAGAATTTGGTATCTATTAGTTTAAAAATAAACTTAGTGTATTTTCATTATAATAAAATATATGAATATCATTGTTCATGTTTTAATCATTTAAATTGGTATCACACTTCATGTGTCACATTGGTTTTAATAAAAATATATTTATTTATAGTAAAATTCAAGTATATAAATTATTCAGAGATAAATAATCTAATATAGACACTTATGGAAAAATAAGAATTGTATGATCTTTGTGGATTGGTAATTATAAAATGGAGATATATATATATATATAGAGAGAGAGAGAGAGAGAGAGAGAGAGCACAAGCCCTGTGAAAATTGTAGTATGATTCTTTAACACAAATTGACTAGCTAAATATAAAATGTTTATCAAAATGCAAATCTTCCAGAATAGCCAGAGCAATTTTTAACAGTTAAAGAATGGTAGATGGGTCTGGAGCTGTGGTGCACTAAGTTAATCCTCAGCCTGCGGTGCCAGCATCCCATATGGGCGCTGATTCTAGTCTGGGCTGCCCCCCCTTCCAATCCAGCTCTCTTCTGTGGCCTAGGAAAGCAGGGGATCATCGCCCAAGTGCCTGCACCCTTGAACCCACATGGGAGGCCAGGAAGAGGCACCTGGCTCCTGGCTTCAGATCAGCACAGCTCCTGCCATTGCGGCCATTTGGGAAGTGAACCTTCGGAGGGAAGACCTCTCTCTCTCTCTCTCTCTCACTGTCTGTAACTCTACCTGTCAAATAAATAAAAATATAATCTTTAAAAACAAACAAACAAAAGAATGGTAGAGACCTCATTATCAGATTTCAATGTTGTCTAACTATATAGAATTGTTTAGTAAAGACTCTGGTGTTGGACAAATGCTACAAAAATTAACCAGTGGAACAGAATGGAGACCATACACAGATCCATATTTAGGTGTTCAGTTATTAACCCAAAACAGATCATAGACCTAAAAGTCAAAAAAATAAACCTTCTTGAAAAAAAAGAAAACATTTTCAGTTTTGAGGTAGGTCACTATTTCTTGGGTCACAAGTACAAAAAAAAAGAAAAAATATAAAAACGGAGTTTACCAAAATTTATACCTTTTTCTCTTTAAAAGATATTGTTAAGGAAGTGAAAGGCAAGCCACATAATGGGAGAAATTTTTACCTCTCATCATCTTTAAAAGGATGGGTTTCAAGAGTGTATAAATAGCTCTTAACAATCAGGAGACAGATAATCCAATAAAATCCAATAGAAATGGGCATATGTTGAACAGGCACTTCAGAAAAAAAATTATGAACGGCTAGGAAGCCCATGAAAATATGTTTAACATCATTATCATTAGGAAAACAAAATTAAAATTACAGAGATAGTATAATATGCTAAAATTAAAAAGACTAACAGCACTAAGAATTGGTAAGAATGTGGAGGTATGGAAACACTTTTGTGGTGTAAACAGGTAAAGCCATCACCTGTGATTCCAGCATCCCATTTGGGTGCTGGTTTGAGTCCCAGCTACTCCACTTCCAATTAACTCCCTGATAATGCTCCTGGGAAAACAGTGGAAGATGGCCTAAGTGCTTGGGCCCCTGCACTGGAGCAGGAGACATAGATGAAATTCCTGGCTCCTGGCTTTAGATGGCTCAGCCATTGCAGGTATTTTGGGGAGTGAACCAGCAGATGGAAGATCTCTCTCTCTCTCTCTCTCTCTCTCTCTCTCTCTCTTTGTAACTCTGCCAATATAAAAAAAAAAGTGGAAGCATTAGAAGTCTTATAACTTTCCATTGAGTTAAAAATGGCACAACCACATCAGAACACCATTTAGGAATTTCTAAATTCAGCATGCAACTACCACTTAGATCAGAGATTCCATTCCTTGGTATTCAGAGAAACTTTATTCATGTAGTTGAACACTGAAAACAACGCAAGTGCCCATGAAAAGGTGGACAGATAAACACATTGAAGAGTACTATTCAGCAAGAAAAAGAAAAGAAATAACCTTATAGTATGTTTTATTTTAAAAGCCACCTTGCTGAATCATAAAAGCCAGACATAAAATTCTATTATATACTATATAATTCTGCTATTATACTATTTTTTCAAGTGACATTAATCCCAAAACTACTAAAATAGATAGCAATAGATTAGTGTTTTATGTGGAAGTAGGAGGAAACTAAAGTCTACAAAGGTGCTCAAAGAAGTTTTCATGAATGATGAAAATGTCCTATATTTTGACTTTGACTTTACAGTTAATCCTTATTTTAAATTTTATGTGTTTGCTTATTTATTCCTTTATTTTATATGAAATAGAGGAATGAGGGAGAGGGAGAGATCTTCCACTGGCTAGCTCATTTCCCAAATGCTCTCAACAGCCACTGCTGTGCTGGACTGAAACCAGGCTCCTGGAACCCAATCCAGCTCCCCTATATGGATGTTAGGGACCCAAAGTATATGTTTTCAGAAAACTAGAATCAGAAGTGGAGCCAGGACTCAAACCCAGGTACTCTGATACTCTGATATGGGATGTAGATATCCAAGGTGGTGTCTTAACTGCTGAGCCAAATACTCACGGTTATTATATGGTTTTATTTTTTTTAACTTTTATTTAGTAGATATAAATTTCCAAAGTACAGTTTGTGGATTACAATAGCTTTTCCCCCCATAACTTCCCTCCCACCTGCAACCCTCCCATCTCCCACTCCCTCTCCCCTTCCATTCACATCAAGATTCATTTTCAATTATCTTTATACAGATAGATATACAGGAGATCAAATTAGTATATATTAAGTAAAGATTTCATCAATTTGCCCCCACACAGAACACAAAGTGCAAAATACTGTTTGAGCAATAGTCATATCATTACTTCACATTGAACTACACATTAAGGACAGATATCCTACATGAGGAGTAGGTGCACAATGACTCCTGTTGTTGACTTAACAATTTGACATTCTTGTTTAAGGCGTCAGCAATCTCCCTAGGCTCTAGTCATGAGTTGCCAAGGCCATGGAAGCCCCCTGAGCTCACCAACTTTGATCGTATTTTGACAAGGCCATAGTCAAAGTGGAAGTTCTATCCTCCCTTCAGAGAAAGGTACCTCCTTCTTTGCTGGACCTTTCTTTCCACTGGGATCTCACTTGCAGAGATCTTTCATTTAGGTTTTTTTTCTGTTTTTTTATTTTTATTTTTATTTTTATTTTTATTTTTTTTTTGCCAGAGTGTCTTGGCTTTCCGTGCCTAAAATACTCTCATGGGCTCTTTCAGCCAGATCCAAATGCCTTAAGGGCTGATTCTGAGGCCAGAGTGCTATTTAGGACATCTGCCATTCTATGAGTCTGCTGTGTATCCCATTTCCCATGTTGGATAGTTCTCTCCATTTTTTTATTCTATCAGTTAGTATTAGCAGACACTAGTCTTGTTTATGTGATCCCTTTGACTAATCATTATGATCAATTTTGAACAGAAATTCATCGCTTGGACTAGTGAGCCAAATATTCACCCTTATTACGTGGTTTTAAATGAATTTCTTCTTCCTAATGATTAGTGCTTGCAGATTTAATGTGTGCCTTTTCTTGCAGTTTTGTTAAAGCACTGGGCCTTTGCCCATATCCTTAGTGTCCTGTTTTGTTAAGGAATGTTAATCCTGGCCATGCAGAAACTTGAATGACAGTCCCTAAATAACCTGTATCATTTTTCCTGAGAGGGTTTGAATGATATTTTTAAGCAAATAGGGTTCCATTTGCCTTCTTTTCTGTAACCTTGTGTTTACTAATAAATGCTATATCCCTTTCCTCTCCCAACTTATAAAATTAGAGTCCCATTCAATACACTAAACCATGGAATTTTCCATGTACCAAGGGCAACCAAGTGGGGAGATGTTATAAATCTGAGGCAAAGCATGGTGTTTCTACACATACAAGATTATAGTTGGTATAGGAATGGATTTAACTACTCTTAACTATCAAAGGATGTTAGGAACAAATTTGTTGGGTTCGTTTTAATTAAACATACTTTCATGATCTGTGACATTGCTTATTTTGCTTTAGTTAAACGCAAACAGCTATAAAATTTTTGTTTTTAGATCTCAATGTATAGCTTTGCCTAATTCCTATCAGATCTATGTTTAAATGCTCACAGTGAAATGGGTTTATTTCTTTTACTGAGCTTCATAACTAATTAATTTTCTTGTGAAATTTTTGACATATAAGATCCCCTGAGATTCTTCAAAACTCCCTAATATAATTGTCAACCATGCTGATTTGAAACTACAAATAAAAAATCCTAGGATGCTAAAATATTATAATTTTTAAATAAAAATAAATGATTTTTTTGTATTACCAGATAGTTTTATTTTTTAACTTTTATTTAATAAATATAAATTTCCAAAGTACAGCTTATGGATTACAGTCACTTTTCCCTCCCATAACCTCTCCTGCAACCATCCCATTTCCCCCTCCCTCTCCCATCCCATTCTTCATCAAGATTCATTTTCAATTATCTTTATATACAGAAGATCAACTTAGTTTATACTAAGTAAAGATTTCAACAGACTGCACCCACAAAGACACACAAAGTATAGAGTACTGTTTGGGTAGTAGTGTTACTGTTAATTCGCGTATTACAACACATTAAGGACAGGGGTCCTACATTCCTATATCTTAATAGAAACAACACAGATAAGTTGGTCAGGTTTTATATCCACATTATAAAGAATACCTCCTACATACAGATGTCAATGAACATGTGAATTCAACTGATCAACTGTGACTAAGCATGAGCATATAAAGGGACAGTTAATTTTTAACTTGCTTATTGTATATTTCTATTTTTTTCAAAGTAATATGAATTGAAACTTCAGAAGCACATTCCTGTGTTTGTTCTGAGTCTATAGTGATACCTAAGAAAATTATCATGAAGTAGTATTTCGACTTTCTGCTGAAAAAGATGAAAGGTTGGCGATATTAATCTCTCCAATTCAAGTTTATATAAAATTTGTTTCTTTTTATATACTTTACCCCTAAGACTCAGTCAAATGCTTAAAACAAAAGTCTAATGATATAATAAATGTCTGATGAATTACTAAATGATCATAGTACTTTAATGAATAGAGTACTTTTAATTTTTGAGAGTTATTCATGCCTAGAAATTCTTTAAAATAATTTAAGCACTTTCATAATCATATTCTTTTATGGAACTTAGAACAATATTGTATTAGCTATTAATAAACTTAAACAACATGAAATAAAAGGAGAGGAAGTATCGATAAGTTCCTAAATCTGTATATATGAGGTACATGAAACTTGTATAACTTAGATAAAATTAAAAAAAACACTTCCCCCCTCCAACAAAATCCAGAATATATGTGGGTTCATGGAAAATGAAGTTAAAAGATCAATTTAGATTGATTAAAAAAAAAAAACTTCTTTAAAAATCACTTTTGTCCTTATTGTGCTATACATTGTGAATTAATACTATAACTAGTACTCCAACAGTATTTTTCACTTTGTGTTGCTATGTGAGGGCAAACTGTTGAAATCTTTACTTAATATATACTAAACTGATCTTCTGTATATAAAGAGAATTGAAAATGAATCTTGATGTGAATGGAAGGGGAGAGGGAGTGGGAGATGGGAGGGTTGCAGGTGGGAGGGAAGTTATGGGGGGGGGGAGCCATTGTAATCTATAAACTGTACTTTGGAAATTTATATTCTTTAAATAAAAGCGTTATTAAAAAAAAGATTTGAAAGAATCACCACAAATGACAGAAATAAACAGAAAGAAAGACCAATGGATAAAAACAAATCACTTTTGTCTTAAAAACTTCATGAAGCAAAAGTTTCCAACCTCAAAATCTAAAGGTGCTGAATCTACCTGAATATATCTAGTAATTTACCCAAAATACATTTGTATCATTTCTGTGAAAGGAATAGAGCAATAATATTGAAAACAAAAACACTGGTAATATTTCACTTACAAAAATATATATTCAGATAATTTTAAGACAAGTAGTTGACTACTACACTTTAGTTTTGCAATGATATTTTTTTAAAATAAATAGTCATGGAATGAGATTTCACGGAGTAGGGATTAAGAAAGAGGAAATTGTTAAATCTTCAGTTTATGAATTGTTAATCCTTTCTATGAAAGAATCAGCACAATTTTTATCAGAAGTCTTAAAGGAATTAAATTATAAGGGGCAAGGTTTTCATTATCGTCTTTTCAGTACTCAAAATGAAGAAATGACTTATAAGTTTTATGGCAGAAATTTGACCACATTAGAAAGTCTTTCTGAAAGGTGAGCCAGTTGACTGATAAAAACATGTGCTTTTCTGTGTGGAATATATTTTAAATTAAGGCTTAGATTTATCTACTATACAGTTTTATATAGAAATGCAAATTTACAGGTTCCTTCAGTCTTGTTGAATTAAAAATGAGAATATTTTTCTCTCTGGGTATATTTACATATGCCAATTCCTTGTAATTGTCCATCTTGTTTTGATATTAATGGTAGACTGGAGAAATATAGCATTTAATGCACCCATATACCTCCAGAATAATCGCTATGAGGAAGAAATATAGCATAATATTAATAATGTAAAACATCTACATACTAGATGAAGTAACATTGCCTGTGGTTAAATGTCACCTTTACTTATCTCTATTTTCCTGAAAAAGGAAGAAAAGATGTTCACAAATTCACCCACAAAATATGCAAATGTCATTGAGAAAAATATATTCAAGAACATTCCACAATAAATTCTTTTGAAAATACGTATTCATTTATTTTGAAAGGCAGAGTTACATTGAGAGAGGGAGAGACAGATAGAAAACTTCTATCTGCTGCTTCACTCCTCAGATGTTCACAATATTCCAGGCTGGGCCAGGCCAAAGCCAGGAGCCACGAACTTCATCTGGGTCTCTGAAGCATTTGGGCCATTTTCTACTGCTTTTACCAGGCCATTAGCAGGGAGCTGAATTGACAGTGGAGCAGCTGAGACACAAACCAGCTCCATATGGGATGCCAGTGTCACCGGTCACATCTTTACCCATTATGCTACATGGCTGACCCCTCCACAAGAGCTTCTTAGCTTTATTATACATGATAACTGAAATTTTGTCATGGAACTCATGAATGAGGTTGTACTGTAATTTGAAAACATGTAATCAGAAGCTTGTCATAGAGGATCATTTGTTTAGAGTTTAAAGATTCTTCAACAAGCTTCAGAGATTTGACCATTGGTACTTTTAGTTGTATGATACAAGTTAAATATAGTTGTCCCCGTGTGTCATACTTAAAAATTATATGGCTTTGCAGTTCTTCCTTCAATTTTGTGAACTATTCAATTTCTTTCAGATGAATTACTCTCTCCCCTACCCCCATGGTATCTTAAATTTTGCTTAGACTAACCAGAGTCTCTGTTTCCTACCAAAAATCCAAAACCAATATCTAAATCAATTGCAAGGGTCAGTTATAGGCAACACTATCTTGATAATTTGCATATTTGAATTGGTGACTGGGTTAAGATGAACCAAAAACTAAAATTTTAATTCACATTCTCTTGTTTTCTTTGTTGAGTTCAAACTATCTACCTATTAAATGTTAAGCAAGTAATATCAATTTTTGCATTATAATCCTTCATTTTCTATTATTAGAAATATTTACCTTATGTTGAATTTGAATTAACTGGAAAATAGAATTGAGAAGAGAAAGGCTGGCAATTAGGTCAGACAGGGATAGAAGCTTGGATGCTATTTTCAGTAAGAATTCATTCTTTTCTGATATGCACTTTTGGCTTCTTTTTGTGAACTTTTAGAGACCAAATGTTTGATGGCAGGACATCAGGAATTGCCTATCATAATCTAGGTGGTATCAGGTAAAACCAGTAGTACTACAGCAATAAATGCACTAGACCCAAATATTACTAAATAATATTGAATGAGAAATAATTTGAGTGATAAAGTTAAACCCTCTACATATGTATCATTATTTAATATGGTCACCCATCCCACAGCCTCAAGTGAGACTTTCCTTTGATTGCACCATTGAGAATAAAAAAAAAAAAAAAAAGCTTTAGCATCATGAGCAGAAGCCTGCACCAACTCTAATTAGAACTATTCATTTGGATATTACAACTTCACCAGGAATTGACTTTAAGGACTAGGGAATGTGATATTCTTCCAGTGGGTAGAAGTGTATGTGTTCCTTTGTTTCCAATTTTCCTGAAAAGTGAAATGACCACACTGAGCTAGATGTTGAGGCTTGGAAGGAGCAGGATTAGAAGATGAAGAATGATGAGGTTTTGGGAGAGAAACTAGACCACCTAGAACAGTTCTGGAGCTTGACCACATTTGTTTTTCAAATGATTACTAAATGGGATCTTTCCAACACAAGTCTCCATTAAAGTTATAAACTCTTGGGGGCCAGCGCTGTGGCATAGCAGGTGAAAAAAACCCCTGTAGTGCCAGCATCCTATTAAGGGCACCAGTTTGTGTCCCAGCTGCTCTACTTTGGGTCCAGCTCCCTGACAAACTGCCTGGGAAGGTAGCAGAGGATGGCCCAAGTCCTTGGGCCCCTGCACTCCTGTGGGAGACCCAGAAGCAGCTCCAACTTCCTAGCTTAGGATCAGCCAAGCTCCATCCATTGTAGCCAGCTAGGGAGTAAAGCAGTAGATGGAAGACCTTTCTCTCTCTCTCTCTCCCTCTCTCTCTCTCTCTCTCTCCCTCACTAACTCTGCTTTTCTAATAAATAAATAAATCTTAAAAAATAAAATTATTAATTCTTAAGTAATCAGGTGACCAGGCAAACCTTCTCTGTATATTGTTTTCATTTTTATTCAACCAGATGATCAAATGTTTAATGAGCACATCACAAAATACCCATGCAAATAAGGTAATAAAAACATGTGTTTTCCTTCAACATTGAGCTGGTTACCAAGCTTTTGTTTTGCTAGCAATAGAAACCAATTTTAAGCCCTTCATACATCAAATAATTTTCAGAATAATGGTTGTTAACTTGATGAACTAAAGGAGACAGAAATATACCCTCACTGAAATGGTCCCTTAGAGTACCTTAGTTTACTCTGGATCTGATTTTATTTGGTAGAATAGTGACCTCCCAAAAGTCATGTCCACCTGGACCTCCCTGAAAAGTTGGCTTTATTTGAAACAGTATAATTAGCCAAAATGAGATCATACCGTTTTAGAGTAGAATCTAAAGCCAATATGATTAGTGTCTTTATGAGATAAAGGAAATGTTCACAAACACTGACACATGGAGAGAACAGCATGTGAAGAGATGGAGGCAGAGCTTGGAGTGACACGACTTGTCTGCAGCCAACGAATGCCAATGATTGGCAGCAACACCAGAAGCTAAGAAAAAGGCATGAAACAAATCCTCTCATAGAAACTTCAAGGGGAGCATGGCCCTGCCAACAACTTGATTTCAGGCTTCTACCCTCTAGAACTGTGATAGAATAAACTTCTGTTCTTTTAAACTACTCAGTTTGTGCTATTTTGTTAAGGCAGTCCAAGAAACTAAACCAGCTTCCTTTCATATCAGATCTCTGGTATCTGTCTCTGTCTATGGAACAAATAAAACTTAGCAACATTTTTGTGTGTGTGAGCAAATTATTTCATTCATAGGGAAAGAATAACAAAACTGGTTTGATTCTTGGAAGATTTATTTTAGTGGCTGGGATATCTGTTATTGGAAATGGACGGAAAACATTTTCAACTGTAATTTGTTATTGTGATGGATGAAAGAGACGCACATTCAGGAACATTCTCTTTGAGTAGATTTTAAAAATTATAAAAATAAACATAAAAGGAAAATTCTTCCATGTATATTGTGTTATGCTACATATAAAAAGATATAATAATATTTGATATTTATTTCTTGAGTTAATTGGATGAGTCAAGATTTTAAGTAATTTTGTCTTTTCTAACAAAAGCTAGATCTCCATATCTACAATTGTATTCCATTGAAATTGCAAGGATTTTATATAGAATGAGTATATAGCATCACAAATAAATGCTAAAGATATGACAAAGAAACAGACAAACATTTTTTAGCATTTATTTATTTTTTTGAAAGGCAGAGTTACAGAGAGGTAGAGGCAGTAAGAGAGAGAGAGAGAGAGAGAGAGAGAGAGAGAGAGAGAGAAAGAGATCTTGCATCTGCTGGAGCTGGGCAGATAAAACGCCAGGATCCAGGAGCTTCTTCCTGGGAGATGGATCAGAAAGTGGAGCAGCTGAGACTCAAAGTGGCAATGATATGGGATGCTGGAACTGTAGGCGACATCTTTACCCGCTATGGCCCTGAACAAGCCATAAGCAGGTAAAATTTTAAGAAAGTAAGTTTTATGGGGCAGGTGTTGTGGTACAGTAGGGTGAGCTACCTCTTGAGGTGCATGGATCCCATATCAGAATGCTATGCTGTGCTGCCTCCTTCACTTCCTATACAGTTTTCTCTTAATGTGCCTAGGTAGACAGCATATTGGCTCAAGTACTTGGGTACCTGCTATCCCCGTGGGAGTCCTGAATAAAGTTCTAGTCACCCAACTTCAGTCTGGCCCAGCAGTTGCTCTTGTGGGAACTGGAGAGAAACATGTCTCTTTATATCTATATCTGTATATATCTATATCTATATATCTGTATCTGTGTCTCCCACTCCTTCTCTCTGTCATATCACATTTTAAATATATAAATAAATCCTTAAAAATAAGTAAGTTTATAGAATAATGAAGCTTCAAGGAATTTGTTGGGGAAAACAGTATTACAAGCAGATTAGAAGTTGTATTTTACACAACACAACATAGGCCTTTAATAAATATGAATATATTTTTATTAAAGTTTTCTCGTGCTATCATTATTGTTATTAATTTATGAATCACTGCAAACAGAAAACAGATGATAATTGGAATGCTTAATTAAACCAGGAAAAGTGCTACTAGAGTAAATTAATAAGTAAAACTTCTCAGTTCATTTATGAAAACCTCAGCAGTTTTATATTATTAAAATCCACAGTAGTGGATTGTATCTTAATAGATAAGTTTCCTATTTTCCTACAACAAATATGATTATAATTTCATAATTCTTATAACCATAGCTTAAAAAACTAAAATTAATTATATTGACATATTGTATTACATTTGTCCTAAGTTCTAAAGAATTTGAAATATACCAAAAACTATGTGATTAAAATATTTTAAAAGACAAAAATGAGATTTGGAATTCAAACATTAGTTTTTTTTTTTACTTTTTATTAAATTGTGATTTTTTGAAAATGCTTTTAAATAAACTATATTGCAGATTTATTTATAACTAAACACCTCATTCCTTCAAAAATACACCTATATTGTAGAAAATTATTTATTGTAAAATATTTCATACTAATGAGTATTTCCCATGTGCAGTCTACTATTCTAAGCTTTGTTCACATATGTGAGCTCATTTACACTCAATTTACATTCAATGAAAGAATACTAATATTATCCTCAATATACCAGAAAAAACTGTGGTATAAGGAAGTTAAAATAACTGCTCCAAGGTCATAGGAAATTGTTATAACATTCTCTAATATTAACTGGTTAACACTGTGGAAAATTAGATTTCATGTAAACATCATAATCACCCATGGCATTAGGCTAACATATATTGTGATTCAGCAAGAGGAGAATGTAGGCAGTTATTTATTTAGTCAAAACATTTGTTGAATGCTTCTAGGTTTAAGACTAAGGATCAAGGATCTAAGAGTGATAGAGATATACGTAATACTGACTACTGGAGAGGGTATGTGTGATGAAAGCCATGAAGAAATACAAAGAGTGATTTGTCCACTAATGACCATTTTAGAGAAGTTCTAGAACTAGTGACATTCAAGGTGACGGGAAAAAATGGGCAGTAGAATGATTTACTAGCAGAAGAGAAGGGAAGATGTTTTAGACAGAAATACATCGTGTACAAAGGTGCTGAGGCAGTAGAAAATCTGCCAGGTTACGTTAACTGTGAAAAGTATAGTACAGCTAATTAAGAATGAAAAGTTATTGCCAGAGGTGAATCTGAAGTGCACCACAGGGTCAGAGATTTTCTAAGGGTTTTGGTTTTATCCTAAATGTAAAACAGTCAATAAAAAGGTACTAGGAAATGTATTTCAATGCTAATTAGTCATTATATAAAATCAGTATGGCTATGAAGGTAAGTATACTAGCTTCCCTTAAAAATAACTCATATTTACTCTGTCTCTAGAATGTTTCTTAGATATCTTTGCTTCTCTCCATGTCAATTGCAATCATCCTAAACAGCCATCCTTTTTCAATTTTATTGTTAACAATTACCTGCCAACTGCTCTGCTATGAATTTGAGGGGAGGATCCCCAACTTCCAGTCTTAACTCAGGACTCCAAATAACACTGCAGTATAAGCCAGAGTCTATCCCTCCCCTATCTAAACACCTCTGACGACTGTTCAATGTTACTAAAGTACCAGTGTCTCCTCATGGCCTTCAATACCCATTATGCCTTTGTTTCTGCCTGACACTTCAATCTTGCTTACTCTCATTCTAGAACCTTTGTACTTACCATGCTCTGTTTTCTCTTTAGATACTCAATCATACAAACACTATAAAGGCATTGAGGCAAATGAAAGAACAGATCAGAATAATTTTCCATCACACAATTTTAGATTTATAAAATAATGTGTTTGGGTATCTCAAAATTCTAAATAGTTCAGACACTTTGAAAAGAAAACTCAAAACGTAGTATCAGAATTTTTTTTCTCAGGTGGTAAAACAAATTTAGGATTGGATGCTACCTGAAGTTTATAATTATCATAAATTTTTACTCTCATTTTTAAATGTAGATATGGGTAAGGAGAGAAATCTGGTTGTTTCTTTTTAAGTGAGAATTAAGAACCTTCATTGCCCAGAGAACATGATATTAATCCTGGGTCATATTTTCCACTGCCCTTGTTAATTATAATGCTTTGGTCTCAGAACTTTCGAAACTGCTCTGTCAAACAATAGAAGGATGGCTAACGTTCCTGAGTGTCTCTCCCTATAGTAGATGTTGTGACCTGGGTGTGGTTCCTGAGTTGATTACTCAGTCTAAGTAGCATATTCTGTAAATAGCAAGCAAACACTATCCACACAGGCTGTGTTTTTGACTTTTCAGTGGCTACAGGAAATAAACTCTGCCCTGATTTCCTACATGATTCAATAGGGTGGAAGCCATGGGAATACAAGCTAATGTGACCTTTAAATATATTTCTATGACATAAACTTTAAAATGAAAAAAAATTGTCAGTGAAACACTGCACTTTAGTCTCAGGAATATGCATATTTGCTGGTATTAGTAAATAAAGCTTATTAACTCTGGAGTTGGTAGTCCGGACTAGCAACAGAAATCGTCTTAAATTCAGAAAATATATTTATGCAAATCTTGTTAAGCTTGGAAACAGAAAGGCTATCTGCTGAAAAGTGATTACTATCTAGTCATCTAGATTGATGCTTAATTTCAATATAATATGCTTACGGTATGACTCTTTGCACTATTATTTCTAATTATTCTTTCTTTTGTTTTTACTGAGAAATTCTAATTCAAGAGTAAAAACACTGGGGAATGACAATAAGGTTTCCTCTTATGGACAAGCAAGCAAGTAAACAACCAACCAATAAAATGTCCAAACCTCTCTGTTAACATTTGACCTCCTAGGCACAGCTGGAACTTCATGGCAGGAAATACACCACGTCACATTTTCAGCTGAACATTATCTGAATAACAGAATTAAAAGAAGCTGCCTATTTTGGGCTACTCTTCTATCTAGATGGAAAGATATAATAACATATTTACCCCAATCATTAATATATAATGAAAAGAAGCACATTTTCTCTCTATTGAAACTTTAATGTGACTCTATAACGTTGCATATGCCAGAAAATGTTTTTTGTTTTTTTTAACAAATTTCAGCAAAATGCCATCATTGCACTGGCAAGTTAATTGTTCTTTGTGGTAATGGCGAAAAAGAGAAAGATCTGAGAAATTTTAATTCGGGGAGTTAAACATTGATGAATGGAACAGAGTTAGTTATTCAGACCCTCTTTATTCATTCATTCAAAAACAATTTGAATGCTACAGGCTGTATTGTGGCACCTGGGGGTTTCAGATAATAGATTGTCCTAGATTCTAACAGAAAAGATTCTCCCAAGGTCCATCCCTATATGTGACTACTCAGCAATTATGTTTTGACTCTACTTTGACTTTGGCATATGAAAGCAGTAATAGGTTCTCAATAGTAGCTGAGACAATAAAATTGTCTCCTCAGAAATCTTGGGAAGAGAATTTGGAGGCACTCTCAATATACTCAGAACCATAATGAGTAAACTCTTGTACTCCAAGATAGTCATACTCTGGTTAGCCAGGTAGACAGAATCCTGGCCAGCTGGTCAACAAAGAAAGAGCACACTGAAATAGAACAATACGATCAAAAAGGACAATTGAGAAGTCCCCCTTGGTCTCTATTAGATTTACACATTCTTTTCTTTGCCTATTTTTCCAAATTCTTTGTTGTACTTCAGTCCCTAGGTTCCAAGAATCTTCTCTAAATCCTTAAGTTAGGATCCTCTCCTCTTTCCTTAATCCAGATATTTTATTTTATGTCAGTTACAATCCAGGGAGTCTTAACTAATACAAGGACAGTGTATTCTAAATTCAGAAACCTAAATTAGTAATTGCAACCCAGATGTTCAATGGTAAACAAAGGATTAAAGGCAGAGGATTATATAACGATGGATAAGTAAAACTGAAGTAAAGGTTGTTGAGGATTTGATGCTTGGCTCCCATGGTAAGACACACAATAGAAAAAGAAACCAAGTACACACACAGAATATCAGTATCTATCTATCTATCTATCTATCTATCTGTTCTTCTATCTATATTTATACACAAATGCCTTAGAGTGCATGTTTGCTTTATACCAGATTTGGCATTCTTTCTGGTATCTAAACAATTTGCCTGGGGAAAGACTTCCAGCTAGCAATATCTGCAACAGAGTGGCCAGTTTAGGCAAGAGTAAAATGAGGCAGGAGGTGGAAGCATTATATGTCAATCAGTGCCTCTCCTCCAGAACACACCCACATATGCTATTTCCAAGGTATGGAGCCAATTACCAGAATGGTAGCTGTTTAGTCAGTTATCTCTATTTCTTGAGATGCTGAAGATATACAGAAACACTTAGGTCAGCATAGGTATTATCAATGGTGATAAAATGCCTACCAACTTCATTAAGATAAACTTCTCACTGATGCTAACCAAGCAAAGACTATTTTAAGTACAATTTGGCAACTTCTGTAAGGAAAATGAATGTGTTCTATAATTAAGAATTCTCCTATTTCAGTTGTTTGAGGATATTTGTGACTTTAGGCTTTCTAATTAGTTGGTGGTTGTGATAAAATTTCTTACTGAAAATTTCCCCAAGGACCTATAAGAAGAAGCAAACTTAGATGTTATCAAGTCTGCTGTTAGTCAAAGGAATCTGTCTTAAATACCTGGATGTTATGTCATCAAAACATACTACCAACTCTGCATTTTCATAGTAAAAGTGTAATGTCACTGAAATATTAAAAGCAATCAGCTGTTATAATTTTATCACATTTCAGTGTAATTTTGTCCCTTCTAATATGAAGATCCTAAACTTGCATGTCAGAAACAAGGCAGAAGATAAAATAAAGAAAAAAAAAATCCAAACAAGAAAATGACAAAAGCAAAATAAAAAAACCTATTAAAATGAATTGACAGAATCCACACCTTCCTCCTGATCACTGTTACTACCAAGTTCTTGAACTTCAGGAGTCTCAAAATACTGACACCATCCCCACCACTCTTCTGATGGATCATCTTTGATCTGTGGTGAAATATATGCAGATCTGTTATTTGCAATACCACTAGCTCACATATAGTAACATTTTAAATCTAAGAAAATATTCCAAATTATTTGTTAGTCTCTTGATTTTGCAAATATATATATATGTATATATATATATATATATATATATATATAATGGAGGCTTAAAGAGGTTAAGAGATCTCTTAGAGTTTACAGTTATCTACATGTTTTCTGGTTTCGAAAATATAAACTTGTGCACAGACTTATACAATAAATTCCTAAAGCTTGGATTCTTCATGATCTCTCTGCTCCAAAGTATGGCCACAGAACAATTAGCATAAATTAAAATGAATGTGTTACTATTCTGTGGAACTTATAAAAATAGATCTATCACTATTATGTGATACAATTAGGCTTTTTTGCTTTGATACTACTTTTTCAAAGGTCTGTAGTAATCGCAGTCACTTCTAAAATCAAATTGAATCACTTTTTTTAAAAAACTGGAATTAGATCTCTCTCAAACTATTTTCAACTGCTATCACCAGTACCTGTGGTCATATTCAACACCCCAGCACAACTTCTTATGTCTCTCAACAAAACAGTATTCTGAAACAACTATCTGGATAGTTCCTTTAAATCCCTTCATCTGGGAACTTGCTGAAATCTTTCATTTCTGTTCTTCACAATTCATTTTTTATTTCCTTGCACTGGGAACAGAACTCGACAAATCTCTTCTGCCATTGTTCCATTTCTCTGTTCAATATATAACTATTTTTTATATATGCTGAATCACAGACATCCCTTTACTTAGAATGCTTCTTTTTCTAGCAACAATTGTTTATTGTAACACTTTAGCTATGTATGGTTGAGACCAATGATTGATTGCTTAACTTGTAAACCATAATTCTTCTCCATGCCAAGCAAGAATACCAGCATAATAAACATCATAGCTTTAACACACTTCCCAAAACTCTAGTCAACTAAACAATCTTTGAACCCCTTGCATCTGTTTTTGTTTTTGTTGCTTTTGTTTCTGTTTAGCTATGTTTGTTTCATTTAGAGGGTATGTGTATGTATGCTAAAGAAAAAAAAAAGTGACAGTGTCTGCATACCTATGGTACCTGGATTCTAAGGCATAAGCCAGCCATGCCACATATTACTTCCTAACTGCCTGAAGCTCCTTCAGCAATTTCAGAAATGGCAGTTGTGCTGTAAAATGAACTGAAAAGCAATGAAGAACACCAATCCCTCTGCCAGCTCCTCCATTACAGACAAATGCGCCTTTATTTGTGTGTGCATGTTTGCATACATTTGCAATTTTTCTGTTCACCTATCACTAGATGTAAACATATCCGTAGAAAAAAAGGGTCCCAAAATGCAGATTTCATGGTCTTTTCTAGGGATAATACATAGAATAGGATATGATCTTCCTAGGAAACTGTAATGCTACAAGTCTACTTTGCTTTTTAATTGCCTCCCTTGATAACTCAATGTTTTGCAAAGCCATTTCCTGCTTAACAAAGAGAACTCTGACTCTAAAATGTCCTTTTCTCTCCCCCTCCATGGATCATCTTTAAGCTTTTATATTAATAAATGATCTCCTTCTACAGTTTTTCTTTGAAAATTTGAAGTTTGATATATTTCAGTCTCACTGAATTATAAACAGTTCCATTTTCCTTCAGCACTTAGACTTTATTAGTTTTCCAAAAAATATTAAATTAACATGCTGAATAATAAAAGAGTCAATAAGATGTTTTTTCTGTAAGCTTTGCATATAAATTTCAGAAAAAGATTGTTGAAGAGCTGACAGATTGAAGGCAGTAATAGTTAATGGACATATAGTGCAGAATAAATTGCATTCTTTATGGAAATGTGTAACAAATAATCTCTGTGCACCATTTCCTTTCATCAGGGCAAACTGTGAGGAAAGATTATAGAAACAAAAGAAACTTCCACATTATTCTTATATTAAGAATCTAAGCATTTTTAAAGTAATCTATGGTCAAAATGAAATGCATAAAAACACACTTTGTTAATCTGAGGTTTGAAAGAACCACATGTACTTCACTTGCCCTTGAATTCCAGCACCTCATTTTTAACTGTACTAAGTTTACATTCTTCTTACAGAGATTAATCTTCTCTTTTGCTAAGTGCATTGGAAATCATGAGCACTAACTATGTAAATGATGCTAGGAAATGTATCCCCCAAGTATGAAATAAAACTCTAACTAGATAATGCTAATAAATATTAATATATGGAGATAGCAAAGGAATATTAAATGATTAAGCTGCCCAAAATAAGAATAATAATATACCTAAAGTCCTCCAGGCAGTCATTCAGTGTTTTAGGGCTCTACAAATATTAACAAAAGCAGAGCCTGCAAAGAATTATATGTCCTGAAGTTTTACGACTTGAATTGCCCCAAGAAGAGGAATAGACAGTGGCTACAACAAAACAGGTGAATGATTGGCTTAGTTGGTTAGACCTGGTAATTAATTCTGAGAGATACAGCCTACTTTTTCCTGTTTCAATAATCAGGTTTTCTTCCATAGAAATTACCATTCTCTAGTCTTTTTTTTCCCTAGGAAAAAATATTCTGTAGGCTTTAGGAGTCTCTGGAGAATCTGCTTCTATCCTAACCGCATTATCCACCCCCGCCCCCGATAATTGGGTAATAAATAGTGAAGTTAAGAGAATGGGCTGATGTTAAGCAAAGTGTTGAAATCCCTCTCACTCAGCAAAAGTGGAGTACACAAAGGCACATTCCATGTGTGCCTTATATATTTGCAGGTCCTTGGAGCAAAAGATGAAATGAGTGGCAACTTCCTTAGTTCCTCCTTGCCAGTCAGCTTCATAGAACCAGCCTTGCATTCATTTTTATTGCCTCCATATTTGAAGAATGTCCTGCCCAACTCATAACCAATGCCATCAATTCAAGAGGACCTTCTCTCCAGTGCCCACTACTGGGTTTGTTTCGTATATACTCCAATACTGCCATCACATGACAGGACTGATGCCCGGATCAATGGATCTTCTTTTAAAAAATGAACTAAGTCACAAATGTTTTGCTTCCAAATTTAAAAAGTGATCTGAGCAATTGTAATCTTATTTGGATGGGAGACAGAAGCTCAAGTTCCTCATGACAAACCTATCCTCACCTTAGATTTATCAAGGAAAAGATAAAATACTGCTGCTCAATATAGTAGTAGTATAGTAAGAAGGTCTGATCATTGTCATAAGATTGTTTAGCATTCTTGCTAGATTTGCGGGCAATTCCCGTCCAGTAGCCACATTAACAGTCACCTTGTGGTCTGAACTATAAGTAAGGCCACTGAGTTAGAGATAGTAAAAGTCAGTATTTCTTTTTACATCAACTTTTAATTTCAGAGTAGTTTCAAATCCACACAACAAGAACTGAAATAATAAACAGAATTTCTATATACTCCACACCATTTCCTCTATTATTAACATCTTATATTGGTATATTTGTCCCAATTATTGAGCCACGTTAAGCTGCCTCTATGCTTTTTTCACCATATTTCCTATATCCTTCTCACTTTTCCCAGGCTCTAATAATCACTATTACATGTTTATAATGAGTTGATTTTTTAAGCTGTCCCATTTGAAGGACAACATGTAGTATTTGTCTTTCTGTGTCTGGTTTATTTCACTTAACATAATGAATTCCAGTTTCATGCATTTTGCTGCAAATAACAGGATTTGGATTTTTTTGTTGTTGTTCAAAAGTAAAAGTCAGTATTCTTAATCACACAACTACTATCGCTGTATAAATTGCACTTCTTGCTTATGAGAATTATAGGAAAACAGAATAAGATGACCTGGAAACAACTGAGTAGTGTGATTTTTACCCTGCTTGCAAAAACCAGAGGGACACACACACACTGAATTAATACAAGAAGTGGTACAAAGCACAAAGCACAAAAGGAAGATTCTATAGATGTGATTTCAAGTGAATCAGTGAGTTTCTATACAGTGTATAGCTTTCAGCCTCAATAAAAAGCCAATTATTAATCCTGCAATTACCCAGCCTTATCACTACTGCCCACACATGCTGACTATAGCTAGAGTTTTAGATGATATTCTTTTCATTAGTGTAGCCAAAGGGAAATTTAATTAGAGATGCATCTCTTGAATGGACAAGGGAAAATATAAGGATTAACACATTAATTCTAGCACTTAATTACATTAAAATGTCTACCATTCTGTATAGAAAATATTGACACTCCAGCTGACCTTTTTATTTGTTCTCTGTTGTATAACAGTGAAAACACTATTTTAAGGGGGAAAAACGTGTTCTTTCCTTCCTGTAGGCTTGTGTACTGACTGCACAGGAAGAAATAATCAACCTAGTTTATTCTGAACCCAGTCAGTTCCTGACCACATTCCGTAAATGCAGGCATTTGCAAGAAAACAAACTGATCCACAGGTAACAGAAACCAAAACCTGTGCCGATGGAGAGATAGGAAACTGTGACTAAATGATTCCAGGTAAGTCCAATATAGCATAAAAGAAAAGAAATGCTGCTGAAATCTTTAAAGAGATAGTCATGCTGCCATCACAACCTTCTACTAGCCAGACCAACAACTAAGTTACTATACCGTAGATAGTGCAATTTCTTCCCATCTGACTCTTTCTTGGTCTCTTTTTTTCTTTCCTTCTTTTGAAACTGCAGGTGTGTGTGGCTAGGTAATGTGTATGCTTTGTGGCACGTGTCTCAGGTGTCTACCAGGAAGGCCCAGCTATCTGGCTTTAGAACACCCACTCAGTCCTTCACAAGTGCCTGCTGTAACTTTGCTATTATTGTTTTGACATTTAGGAAGCAGATGCGTATTTTTCACTTTGGAAGGCAGACATCTGTTCTTCAGAATTATCTCCAGAAGCTCGAGTTTTCTAGTAGGAGCATATTAAATTAGAGAAGCTCTTTACCACCAGAACCCTTATTCATGTCCCTCAATTGAAAATATTTTAAGAAACAGCAAAGAGAAACTCATGAATAAGCTTACAAGTATGAAGACTCTGCTGACATTGATTAAATAAGCCCATACAATGTTCACTGCAAAGTAATCTATGCTAATGCAATTTACAAGGAAGAAGGAAGACGGAAGTTCAGCTCTGAGCTCTGATAGATGGAGAGTTGCCTGAGGAGCCAGGTAGCCCAGCACTTCAGAAATAGTGCATAATTCCCATGAAAAAGAAATTCTGCCTGTTTTTATTAAGAAAAAGCTAACCTAAAGTGCATATAATCATTTGTGTCTGGAACTGGCATGTTGAATGCCATAGTTAGAGGGGTAAAATATTCACAAAATGTGCATAGAAGGAATTCTTTTTGTGCCTTGTTTTGTTTGGCTTTTATTGGGTGGGGGTTCTGTTTTGATTTTAATCTAAAAGTGGAGACTGCCAGCTGCATCAAAGACTACTTTGCAAAATCTGAAACTGGAAAGCCCTCAAATTTATCTAATTCATCTGGAATTTGTAAATATATTAACTCGCTATTCTCCAGGGGGGAAATGGTATGTTTTAGATGAAATTTGGATGTAAATTCTAAACAGGTGGACAGAGCAGCAGGAGGGTGGTATCAGGCTTCCTTCAGGGGGCCCACACCACATAGTTGGAGAAAATGAACCAGAGGGATTGGTGGTAAAGGAAATCAGATTTGCCAAGTCGAGTATTGAAACATGAAAGGAGTATGACTGCTCAGTAAATTATAGATCAGGGATTCAAAGTCATGCACCTACAACTTACAATCATGGAGACTCACTGCAGGCCACTGGCTCTCCTTCCCAAGAACAACGCACATACTTTTAATTTAATCTTTAAAATCTTGAGCTCTAGGCTAAGTGCTCACATGGTGAAAAGCACTTCTTCCTATAGAAATACTGCTCCTATGCCTGAGAGTAAAGTTGCTTTGTTTAATTACAATCAACATTTGTGAGCTTCCTGCTGCTGAAACCATTTGTGACACTGGCAGGAACAGAGTGCAAATGGTGTGGTGATGAACTTTATGTGCCTGAGTCAGATAATGCAAAAAAGAGCAGGAGAGCCCTTGTATCGTTTTCCAGCAGGTTACAAATTGTCCTGAGAATAAATAACAGACGCTGTTTATGGAAATACTCCCAGTGGGGACATAGATATTTTGTGGAATTTCCACTTATTGCTGGCAATCCAAGAAAGAGCAGAAGTTTATTTCTGATTGTTGGCTTTTCCCCTACTAGAACATTTTCGGGAAACTCGGCAATTTTAATTAAGACATGCATGTCAAGTTTTTCAAAAATATTAAAATTCAGTTTTTAAATGGCCTTGGTTTACAAGGCTACTTTAAGCATGATGAGGTCATCTCTATCTCCTTGATATAGGTGAAGAAAGATGCTCAGTACTATTTGCCATGATGATTGTCCCTGGCATTTTCCTCTGCATGACAAGGAATATAATGATAATAATGTAATTAAGATTTACTGAGCATTTACTACTTACAAGACACCGGATTAAATGTTTTACATTCATTATCACACTTAATCCTCACTCTAACTCTGGGAGTTAGGTAGCATTACTATCCTTTTACAAAATGGATGATAAAGCTGTAGTTTCAAGAGGTTAATTAATTTGTCAAATATTACTCATTTTAATCATTGGTAGAACTGGACTTGAATTTAGGCCTCTCTGATGGCAAAGCTATAAAAGATCTCTGTATGCATGGTTTACTGACTATTCTCCAAACTGATTATTTAAATTTTCACTAATTGCAGTTGCAGATAATTAACATACAAAAGGTGTCTCAGAGAAATTATTTAATTTCATGTGGAACAGCTTTCATAAATTTGGGGCAGAATACTGATGGCTTTTCCTCAAGCGGTTCCTTTGACTCCAGTGGATGGTGAGGGTGGTCATTAGTACTCATTCTTCACAGCCTGCAGGTGTTTAACTCCCAGTTTCCTATCACTGAAGCATCTCTGCTGGCTGTCCAATAAAACAAGAGTTAAAACAGTTATAAGCATCTACTCCTGGTTGCTCTTATCTTGTCAACAATCTCTCATTGATTATTGCCTCAGCTAAGTCTAGGTTTGCAAATCCTCATCAGAGTAGTTCTTCATCAGTTCAGCAATCCATGCAGTTGGTTAGTCCACTTCTATCACACATGTTTGAGGTGGGAGTTAGACTAGAATTTGTCATGCCTAATTTCAGAGGAACACATAAAAGCTCTCTTAAAACTCTGTAGAAGACCACTATCAACTGATTTAATGAAAAAGGATAAGAAATTCTTTTAATCCAGGGCAACAAAGAGGATTGGACTCAAAACACAGCCTTTACAAAAAACTATCTTCATTTGAATACTTGCTCATCTGCTATCTTGAAGTCTTAAAGTGGCTAAGGAAATTCAAAATCCTTAAAGTGATTCTAAAAAATTTACTTTGTAAATGTGCATATGATGACTTGGCAAATGCCTTATGTGTTTTATATCAGTGACTGGAAGAGATTTAAATTTTTTATATCCTGTTATATCTGTATCTATATTATTGTTTCTATTTATGTTTATATTTTAGTTAACTTTATACTAGCTCCCTCAGTTTATTGAATATCTTTGAGAAATTTTTCTTTAAATTTACTCAACATTCTAGATACCTGTGCATCATAATAAAGTTAATGTCTTCTCTATTGTTCACATAATTTCCTATAATTTTAAGATGATATGCACATAATATCAATTTATAAACATTTAACCAAATCATTAACTTAAAACTTATGATCTGTATAGTGTAATGATTGAGATTATATGCATGAATTTTAGGATTGGTAGTACAGACTCTCAAATTTGCTTTTTGATATGTTACAATTATATCTATTTTTCTTTAACAATAGAAATATAGGAAATTATTTTAAATGTATTTGCTATTTTACTAGATTGATTAAAAAACTGAGGAATAATCTTGTTTATATTTAAGATTTTTGCTTTCTTTTTAAAATATAAGTTTACAGAATTCACAATTAACACATAAATACCTGCAAAAAAAGAAAGCATTTCATGATGGCATGAAAACTACCACTTATTTGTTTAAATATCATTTTAATTTTAGATTTCTTTGAAATAATAGTAAAACATTAGATATTCATTGTTAATATAAAATAATCTGTATTAAGTTTTTTCATAAAACAAATATAGAAAATAAAAATCTTTATGTAAACAAAATAGCTCATGTGCTTTATTAAGAAATTTCCATTTCCTTAGATTATCATTGTCCATTTTATTTCTTTCCTGTATTTTTTCTTGAAGAATGCAGAATTCATTATGTTAGCATTATTAATGTGTCAACATTTCTTTCCTTTTGGGGAGATTTTTAAATCAGTAATAAAATATGTGATATTGGTATAAACTTGGCATATATTCGTAGCCTACAAGCATTATTTTTCCTCATTTTTTAAGTGAAATAGTTTGGCTGATATGACACACAAAGGAGCAAAATCAAAATGTTTTGTGGCTCCTTCTGCATTACGCCCTTTTTCCAAAAAGATGTGTTCAACAAAAAGGGAAGAGGAAAATCAGACAGTTCAGGATAACAGCTTCAGGGAAGTCACTACAAGCTTGCCCTGTCAAAGATGCCTGTGTTAATAGCTTCATGTGTACGTCAGTGCATACAGAATAATAACTTTAGAACTTATTGGACTTCCACTTATGCACAATCTAAAGAAAACATGGGAAAATATTTTCAAGACCAAATAGGCACCATAGAATTTGAGGTGCTTATTTAAACATTATACCGAGAGAATTTCTTTCTTTTTATTGCCTACAATTTTGTAAAAGAGTTCACTGAATAAAGCAGTAGTAGCAACATATTACTGAAATAAACAGTATGCCTAGATCACTCTGATCTGCTCAGCACCAACAGAGAAGTCCTCTCCACACAGAGCCCTGACTCCTTGGACGGCAGAAAACAAACAGAAAGGTTTTCATTGGTTTTGTTTTACATATTTTAAACCTTAGAAAACAAACTGAGAATACTACATTTGTCATCCCCCAAAACAAAGTTATGCAAATAAACAGATACTAAAAAGTCATCCATGTCTTGTATCCAACGTTCCCATAATTTTCTCATTGCAAACATTTTCATGGAAATATTAAATACTTAAGGATTGAAAAGTAATAAGGAAGAATGAAAACATATATTCACCATATCCTTTTTCCTTTTTCCCTTTTGTAAACAAAGTATCCAAATAACACAAAACAAGATAAATTTCATAGTGTTATCATATAGCAGATAATCAAAGGTAAGAATTAATAGTAATAAATTTTCAGTATTTGGGGAAATTCAAGTTTGTTTTCTCTGAGCCACACATTTCAAAGGGGTTACAGAGACAGGAGTAATTAGTGATCATTTCCTAAGAGAACTCACTTTTCCAATTAAATATTTAATGTTCTATAAGAAGACCATCATTGGCTTCACAGTGATTATATTTCACTGCCAATGGCTGCCAATTTATTTTACCAAGAAATATCTGACTTTATATTTCTCTGTAGAAAATAATCTTCTCTATAAAAGTATAGGAAATTAAAAAGAAATTCTTGACTGAGGGCGTTATCATCTATAGACAGAAGAAAATATGTTTCCTAGTGTAATGAAATACTGCTTGGTTTTTTGTATCTCAGAAGACAGATAAGATATGTCACATCCTGTTGCAAATGGTTTTTGACTTGTTCTCATTTCATAGTGAGTCAACCATTTCAGAATCACAGGATTCCATTCGGTGGATGAAAATTATTCATCACCAAAATCCTACAGTCAACTGTAATATATAGTGTACTGTGAATAAATCAATGCTGAGGGTCATGTGCAAATATTCTGATTCAAGATTTAACTCATTGCTGTTGTCTAAAAGTTCTAATGAGAAGTGGAACATCAAGCTTATATTCTCTGATTTGTTGTCTTCTCTCCCATTTCTTCATAACAGAAACACATTTACAGTAAAAAAAATCAACTCTTATTTAATTTTGTATGGAAGATCTGTAATCAGGAATGTTTTCATTCTACAGAGACCACTTCAAGTTTGTGGGGTTCAAAACAAGATAAGTTTTCAGTGAGTGAGTTATCACCTACACTTGATTTCTGGCACCAGAATTCCAATCTCTCTGAGTTAATGAAAGATGAGATAATGAAAATCTGTGCCTATAATACACAAAGTCAGTTTTAATGTCTTACTTAAAGGAGAGAGGAGCATGCGACAGGAGTGGAGGTCGAGAGCATTTAAGTGGGTTCCTCATCATATCTGCTTGTGCTTTCACGGTCTGCTCAGGGACTGACTCACAAGTACATTCCCTTATTCCACATATTTTATCCACAGTTGACCATGCCGTGTGCCTATGCTTGGTGTCAGAAGCATTAATAATAAATAGCATAATTTCTTTTTTAATTTTTTAAAAAAATTGTTATTTTTTCATGTTTACAATGATTTCCCTAAAATATTGATTAGTGAATGCTAATTTATTGATTCATGGATACAAAAATTAATTAATAATACCAAGTTATAGCTACACTAGGATAAGAAGTTCTGGGATTCTATTCGACAGTAAGGTAACTACATGGATATTGCAGGAGCAGGGAAGCTTTTCACTGCCAAGAGCCATTCGGATATTTATAACATTATTCGCGGCCCATACAAAATTATCGACTTAAAAATTAGCTTTGTTGGAGCTGCCGTTGTGACATGGAGGGTAAAGCCACCATCCGTAATGACAACATCCAATATGGCAGCTGGTCCAGTTTCCTTCTAATGCCCTGAGAAAAGCAGCAGAAGATGGCCCAAGTCCCTGGGTCCCTGCACCCATATGGGAGACCTGGATAAAGCCCTTGGCTCTTGGCTTTGGACTGCTCAGCCTCAGCTGCTGCAGCCATCTGGGGAGTGAACCAGTGGATAGAAGACTTCTTTCTCTGTCTCTTCCCCTCTTCTCTCTGTAACTCTGCCTTTGAAAAACAATAAAATAAATCTTTAAAAAAATTAGCCTTCTCATGGTTAATTTATTCAAACCCACTTATGGTTGCCATGGCAGGGTCATACCAACTGATTTTGCAGGCCTATCATTCCTCATCATTGCCAGGAATGCAAAATGTTCTATTCTGGTGATCCATTATGTAACGTATAGATATAATGAAGCAGTGCATGAGACCCCATAAAAATGTGTAATTTCCAAGTTTTTAAATTTTTGATAGTTTTTTTCCAATTTTAAATATTTTATTTCATTTTTAATAAAAATAAATATTAAGATTAAATAGTTTTAAAAAGGGTCACATAGCAAACACAACTTTGTGATATAAAAAGATGCATCAGAAAAAATATTTGTGAAATTTAAAAATTAAATATAAACCAGGGAAATACAAACACAAAGAAAGCAGGGATAGATATACTAATGTCATGTAACTTAGAATTTAAGACAAAAATCACAAAATGAGAAGACAAGGGTATATTATTATATAAGGGTTATAATTCAGTCCAAATAACATTTAGAAACATCTACACACAAAAGTATCTGATATACCTGATTTTTAAAAAATTATGTATACATTTGCCTTTAAATTTCAGGAGTGAGTTCTTGGCTCCTGATTTTGGCCTGACCAGCCCCAACTACTAAGGGTTTTGGGAAGTGAACTGTGAAGGGAAGTTCTTTCCATATCTGTCTGTGTCACTCTCCATATCTCTGCTTTTCAAATAAAAGTAAATAAACAAAATATTTTTTAAAAATTTGTGTCTAGTTCAAAGATAAATATTGTATTAGAAGTCCTGGTTGAAGCAATGATTTCAAATGAGGACAGGATTTCCAACTAGGGTTATGAAAATATTCTAAAATTAGAAAGCCATGATGATTGAAGGCACAATGCCACAAATATACTAAAACCCATAGAGCCATATACTTTAAAATGGTGAATTTTCTGTATGTGGATTATATCTCATTGAATCTATTAGTAAATAGAAATATATTTAACAAAATTTAGTAACCAATTTTTGTTTTAAAATGACTTCCACAAATTACAAATTTCCTGCAGCTGGTAAAGGCATTCTTTGAAAAATTTTGGCTAATATCACAGCTATATTATATTAAAATACTAAGTGTTTCTCCTCTAAGATAATGGGCAAAGCAAAAATACCAACAGCTATACTTTGTTCAACAGTGCACTGCAATTAAATTATCTTTTATTTTTTTTTACAAATAACATGATGCTATTTTACACATAAAATTTTAAGAATTCTATAATAAAACTACCAGAAATAAAAAGTGAATTTAGCAAGGCAATATTCCAACAATTATATTTCCATATACTTGCAGCATAAATTTAGAAAATTAAATTTGAGAAATAGCATTTGCAATAGCATCAGAATCATAAAACATTTGGGAGTAAATTTGACAGAATACAGGGAAGATGTCTGTACTTAAAATTACAAAATGTCATTTGGAAGAATTAGAAAACTAAATAAATGAAAAGATGTGCCATACTCACAAACTGGAAGGTACACTATAATCAAGATACTAATTCTTCTCAATTTCATCCCTACAATCATGCAGGCACTAGCAATTAATAACTACTTCTGTGTAGAAATTGACAAGCTGATTCTAAGATTCATGTGGAAATGCAAATGATCTAGAATAGTCAAAATATTTTTTGAAAGAAAAATATAGTTGGAAGACTTAACACTTTTTGGTTCCAAGGCTTGCTATGAAGTTACAGTAATAAGGCGTTGTGGTATAGGTTTAAGGGTAGGCAAATAGGTCAGAGGAGTTGTGTAGAGTCCAAAACCAGACCAAAATTGGGTTTTGGTAAAGGTGATAAAACAAGTTACCAGAGAAAGAAAATTTTTCTCAACAAGTGTTACTGACGCAAATAGATAAATTTTTAGAAAAAATTATATCAAGACACCACCTCTCTTCATAAACAAAAATCCATTTGAGAGGGATCACAAGCTAAAAGTAAAAACCAAAACTGTAAAGCTTCTTGTCGAAGAAAATATAGGAGAGTATCCTTGCAACCAGTGGGTCAGCAAAATTTCTTCGAGAGTCCACCAGAAACTATAACCTTTAATGAAAAACAATGACAAAATATTTTCATCATTTTTTTAAATCTGAGAAAAGAGACCTGTAAGAAAAAATGAGTAAGTAAGCTACACACAAGGAGACAATACACACAATACAAAAATCTGTACAAGATTTATATATACAAGTCAATGATAAGACAAACAACCCAACAGAGAATGCAAAGGTTACAGAAAACATTTCACAAAAGAATACAAAGTGATAAACAAACACATGAAAAAGATATATTAAGAAAATACAAATCAAAAATCATATAATGTCACTGTACGTCACCTAGAATAGCTAAAATTTGTATTCTCAACAACCAATTTGATGAGATTATAGTGCAACTCGGACATTCCCAAATTGCTGGTGGAAATGTAAAATTATGCAATGACTTAAAAAATAGCAGTTCCGCATGAATTAAATGTGTGGCTACCATATGTCCAGCAATTCTGCTCCTAAAAGTATTAAACACTTAAGTCCATTAAAGAGACATAAGCTTGAATGCTTAGAGTAACTGTATACATAACAACCAAAAATTACAAATAACACCCCAAATTCCAAGAACGTGGAAACATGATGATATGTTCTTGCAATCACAAGTATTGATCAACTATTAGTATATCTGATATCATAGGTTATGTCTCCTAGGAAACAAATATTGAGGATTAGGAGAGCAAAGAGTAATGTGACTATCGAGCATCTGAAAATATGTGTGTTGGGAACACTCCCCGGTGAGATAGTGCTAGCAGGTGGAACCTAGTCTAGTTCTGAGATCTCTACCCTTGTGAATAAATTGATGATGCCCTTCAGGGGTTGCAGCAATGGGATTACTCTCTTTTGTTCTTCTGCTTCCTGTTATCTGAGGAAACATTGAGAGGCTCCAACTACATGCCAGAACCCTGATCTCGGACATCTCAGCTTCTAGAACTATTAGATATCTGTTATTACGGTACATGGTAGTTAGAGCAGTGCAAAATGGACTGACAAGAGTAACACAGAAAGAGAAGAGGAACAGTGGCTGTGATTGGAAGAAAGAGAAGAGGCACAGTGGCTGTGATTGGTCAGGATCCCTTATGGTGTCACGTAGTGCTGACTGTCCCTGATACCTCAGTAGGAAAATTCAGCGTGAAGATTACCCAGAAAAGAAGCGATGTACTAAGCATAAATAAACACTAAGGCTCTTATACCGAGACAGCTTCGTAAAGACTGGAGAACTCCTGAAGCCTGACCTCGCCTAACTTCTGCCTTGAATTGTCGTTTATTGAAGGTTGCTTACAAAGAAAGTAAAACTGTGACTAAAAACAGAGGTGGATCCTGAAGAATTCCTAGGCTATCATAACCAGATTTTGAAGCTGAAGAGGGATCTCTTTGAAGAGGAATCAGAGCAGAATATTTTTTTATCTGTTGCATACAACACCTTTGGCTAATTTGACCCCAATTGTTTGAATGAAAGAAATTAGATGTAAAAGAGAATGTATTGATTCCTTTCTTTAGCATGACAATCAAAACCATGCCCTCCCCTTTTCTAAATTAGATAGTGTTTGCCTTTGGGATAGTGAAAATTAACTGGAATAGGACATGAAAAAATATTCTGTAATGGTGAAAATTCTCCGTATTCTAAAGATTGATAGAATATATTAGCATATTTATAAAACTCATACAATTTTAAAGCTAAAGATTTTACTTCTATTTTAAAAAGTCACTATATTTAATCACCACTCCTCTATCATACTATCAATACAAAAGGTACAAACACTTGAAACTTAAAATAGCCATTAAATTACCAATAATTCTCTACTCATTTACAACTGTCAGCTGGTAGTTAACTTGTTGGATAACAAGGTTAAAGCAACAACAATGAAATCTTGCCTGAATTTAACTGCACATGATGTGTACAACTATGTATGTGCAAGTATGTGTCCATATATGTGTTTTCTAGGTGTAATCTTTGATACAATTTTATGTATTTTTGGTCTGATTACTAATAAATTATGAATTTTAAATAAGTTCAAATATGTCTACTGTGAAAATATGGAAAACTTATTTCCAGTCTTCATCAACACATGGACAGCTAGCCACACCCATGTATACAGGCACTGAAATAAATAAATAGTTGCATATTGAAGTTATATTTAGAAATGATATATTCTTCAGGTTCACATAAAGGAATAATCTTGGCTGCATTCCTCTCACCTGCATTGGCTGCTCTCCTAAGGGCAGAATTTTATGCCATTGTGGTAGATAGAGACTTGTTTCTCTTATACTGCTACTCCCATCCTGAATTTTTATCCCTCATCTGTTGTCCTAATGTTACCTTTAAATTAAATAGTTAATGTTCATACTATTTTAAATATATACAAATAATGCACAGCTGGTCCATGTGGCTTATTATTTTTGCTTTCCTATATGATTGGTAGAGTTTCTATTGTTAAAAATTGCTGAATTTTGCTGGCATAGTTAATTCTACAGTAATCAGTTCGTCCTATTAGTTCTAGTAGCAGTTAAGTACAATTTTTGAAATGTTCATATGTCTTATATAACGTGTCACTTCAATTTATTTGTAGAACTCTTATTCCTGAAACTTCACATTTTCCTACTCAACGTAAATGAGTCATTCTTTTGGTCAACCAGAGAGGCTTTGTCCTGGAATTTTTCGGTTCAGTCATTATTGTGTGTCTTTCATGCTGAGCTCTCCATCTTGTGATCTTCTGCTTTGTTGTTTTTTGTTTGTTTGTTTGTTTGTTTAATATTTCCCTTTGGTAGATTCCTGATAAAGTGCACAGGGAAAGTAAACCGATGGTAAAGTTTTTGAGAAATTGAATATCTGATAACATCTTTATTGTTTCTTCACAGTGTATTGATGAATTTTGAAAGAGAATTCTAATTTCATATTAGGATTCTGAAATCATTACTTTTTGTCTTCTAGCTCCAATATTTCTGAGAATCTTCTGGTTATATGAGAACAGTATGAGAACTGTCTTATTTTTTTTTTTCTCCCTGCAAACTTTGATACTTTTTCCTTTATTTTTTTGATTATGAAAATTTAATGATAATTTTTCATTTTAATCCTATTGAATTCACTTATTGCAATACTTACTTCATAATTTTCCCCGTATCTTTTTTCTGTTTTTCTAGAATTCATGTCAGATGTCAAATCTCTAGCCATTTAAGTAACACAATCTTGGGGTCGGCACTGTGGTGAAGCAGGTTAAAGGCCTGGCCTGAAGCGATGGCATCCTATATGGGCGCCGGTTCTGGTCTTGGCTGCTCGTCTTCTGATCCAGCTCTCTGCTGATGGCCTGGGAAAGCAGCAGAAGATGGCCCAAGTCCTTGGGCCCCTGTACCCATGTGAGAAACCCAGAAGAAGCTCTGGATCCTGGCTTTGGATCAGCACAGCTCCGGCCATTGCAACCATCTGAGGAGTGAACCAGCAGATGGAAGACCTTTCTCTCTGTTTCTACCTCTCTATGTAACTCTGTCTTTCAAATAAATAAAATAAATCTTTAAAAAAAAACACACAGTCTTCTGCTATTGTCTATCTCAGTAATTCTGTGTTACCATTAGCAAAATTTCTCTAAATTTTATCTTTCTTTTCCATTTGAAGTTAATTTAGCATATTTTAGATCATCATTGAGTAGCAGTAATCTAACAGAAACATCCGTGTCTTTTTATCAGCACATATCTTATACTCATCCAATAATTCTTCCTTCTCTCCTGCTTATAAGTAAGTGCTTATGTTCTTCTCTAAGACAAGCAATACTACTACATTTATTCTTTTCTGTTTTGTTTTGTTTAATGCATATTTGTTATTTACTATTAGTGTCTATTACATGGCCATCATGTAGTTCTATTCTAGTAGAACAACAGTTACAAAAATATTTGCTTTCAATGGAGCTTTATTTGAGGGGCTGTGGAGAAAACGAACATAAAAATGATATTAGGTAGTAAATTGGAACATTAGAACCCCAGCCCTTTTTACCTTTGTAAAGATTTAACTCTCATATCTAATTCTCTCATTTATGTAATCATAAGTTTTGATATCTATGGGATAATTTCTATTAGCAAATAAACACACTGTCATGTATCTCAACTTAAAAGTAAGTTTTTATATGCTCCTGTTCCCTTTTATCAATTGCCACATTCCTCAGCCTTCCTGTAGAGAGAATCTCCACACACCTGTTGCCTCTATTCACCTTCCCCCTTCTCATTTCTTTTCATTTCTTCTCTCCATGAATCTGTGAATAAGAATTATTACCATAGTGGCACCTTCACTTGGTATTAGCAATAGCTGAATATGATTTCGTTTTCACAATACTGTCTTCACCTTGTTTCCTCTGTTCTCATCCTTAGTTGCTTCTCAGTCTCACTAGCTAAGTACTTCTAAGTATGGCTCTGACTAGAAGCTGAAACTTCATCCCACCCCACCTCCCCTTGGGAACTCATCCAGTTCCGTGTTTAAATGCCCAAGGTATGAAGATGACACATTTAACCAGTTGCCTGTTTTTGACATCTTCACTATAATAATTAATAACAATAGCTAGTGGCAGTTGAGTAATCTTTTATGATACGGAAATTGTCTTAGAAGGAATAACATGAGTTAATACATATGATTTCCCAAGAACTCTTTTTAAAAATCATGAATTGAAGCACTAAATGCTTAATCTGACCTTCATAATATATAGCTAATAACTTATTTAATAAAAGTTAAAGTTAAACAGTTTGGTACCATCTGCCTATGCTCTTACTGACTAGGATATGTTTCGTCTGGCTGATTAACATCTGGCATTTCAGACTAGATATAGGAAGACATTTAATTTAAATCATATCTGTTTCTAGTAGTGCAGTATGCATATATGTTTATATATAAGTATGAATAGCTTGTTGAAGATAAAATGATTAAAAGTTAACCAACAGTTGATTTCCAAGACAATCAACAAATGTACATGTTTCCTAAATAATATTTTGCCTGTTTTTTTTTTCCTTTAGCTATAAAAGTGATTATGCTGAGTGTTATTGTTAAGGAATTGGGAATGAAGAAAGAAAAAAATGAATGCCAATGGTATAACTAGAAGATGTATTTATAAATATGAGGGTGCAAAACCTGTTGTATAGGTAAATGAAATGACTTTTGAACATAGATCAGCAGTTGTCTTCAGCTTTTAGATGAATGAAATCGATGAACACTATAGTAGGCTAGAAGTATTTGGGCAGAATAAATGAACGTTCCTTGTTTCACCTGACATTTGTTATGAAGTTCATATAATGTGGAATGATATCACAGCCAAAGCCATAATAGACTGTATCAATAACCGAAAGCAGCACAAATTGAGGAGAAACATGAAAAGGGAGAGTCACCAGTTCACTTAGTCAATAAAGATCGCAGCTTTCCCATCATGCTTGAATTGCTGTTATTCATCACACTGCCCATTTACAACAGACAGTACTGTGTAGCTGGTGATTGATAATCATCCTGGGCATGAGGTCAGATCTTCCGTGAACCAGGAAGACTTAGCCCACATATTAGAGATCTCACATGTTGTCAGAATCCACAGTGCAATACATGCTCAAATAAGTTACTTCATTATTATTATTTAATATATTGAGAGAAAACAATTGAAGAACAACTTAGATTTCTTAGGTCACTTTTGAAATCCAGGTGAATTTATGACACATTGATCATGAACATAAAAGTTATTAGAAGCAATTGTTCTATAATAAAAATTGAGTGCACATAACACAGTTAGAGCACAAACATCTGTCACTCATGCAGGCATCATTCTGGAAACCCATCTAACTAACTCTATTTTCCTTTCTGATTGTATCAGGGTAGCTTGCGGCATGACAGTGATTTGAGTGACAGGCATCTGCCATGGCACACGTTGATGCATACAAAAGTTTTGTTTATAGGAATCATGCCTCCTTGAAAAATGTAAATTTTTAAATTGGTTTTTATTGAAAAGAGGTATATAAGGAAGTAGCATTGCTGGCTACACTCCTTAAAAAGTCAAAGTTATTATAGTCTCCAGCTTTCATAAAAATTTTACTAACTTTTTAAATTGACTTTTTGGTTTTATAATGAAAAAGAACATGAATTATTTAAAAGCTCCAGACAGGTTTTCTTTAAAATATATATATTAGAACCGTACGGTACAATGGCAAAGACAATGTTCAAGAAAAAACATAGCATTTGCTACATTTAAAAGAGGTTAACATCCTCACATCTACCTCTACAGAAACAGCCAAAGTCATTTTTAAATTTTAAAGTTATACTGGTGGCAGGCTGATTGTATATCACATAGAACCATAGTACGATATCTGTTATGGAATCCTTAGTGGGAATGTTAGCTTATTAGATTTGGAAGGGACCTCTGAGCACATCTAGTTTGGTCCTGGAGCAATGGAGACATCCCCTCAATGTCATTCCTGGCAAATGGACCACAGCCTTGCTCAGACATTCGAGAGAAAATTTACAATTTTGAAGTAGACATATGACACAGATTAAGAAGCTGCTTGAGGTGCCAGCATCTCACATTAGAGTGCCAGGATTCAAGTCCTGACTCCTCTCCCATCCTAATTACCTGCTGAGTCCCACCTTGGGAAGGAGCAGGCAATGGGTCCCTGCCACCCACGTGAGAGACCAGATTATGTTCATACTTACTGGCTCTGTCCTGACCCAATGAATCAGTGGAATAGAGAACTCTGTTAGTCTCTCTTGCTTGCTTATTTCTCTCTCTCTTCCTCTCTCTTTCTCTCTCTGTCTTGCCCATTCTTGTATCACTCTGCCTTTTAAACTTTTATATAAATAAATGTTTAAGATTTATTCATTTATTTGAAAGGCAAAGTTATATATAGAGAGAGGGAGACAGATCTTCCATCCCCTGGTTCACTCCACAAATGACCACAATGGATAGAGCTGAGCCAGTCTGATGCCAAGACCCCGGGCTTCCTCAGGTCTTCCACATGGGAGCAGGGGCCTGAGCACTTGGGCCACCCTCTGCTGCCTTGCTAGGCACATCAGTGGAAAGCTAGATCAGAAGTGGAACAGCTGGGATGCAAGGCTCAAACTGGCATGGATATGGGATGCCGGTACCACAAGGGGACGGTTTTACCCACTATGCTACAATGCTGGCCCCATGATTTTTTTTTTTTTAATTTTTTTTAAAGGAGAGAGAAATGTATGACTTTGTAAGGCAATGCTCTGTTTCAGAAAACCTCCTGTTACAGAAAAAGTTTTTCAATTTCAGACAACATTTATTTTCTCTTTACTTCCACAGAGAAGTTACATAGCACAGCAAACTACTTTATAACACAAATGCTTAAAAATCTGTGTGATTGTGTGAAATATTATTTTGATATTGTAATGTGACTAGTTATTTAAATTGTTTATAGGAATAGCATAGAAAATACAAGTCAATAGCATTTTGGTGAAATAATTACAATGTCTTTATACACTGAAAACTATTTTTAATTTGAGTGGCAGAGAGACAAATTTTCCATTTATTGATTTAGTTTCCAAATATCCACAACTATCCCAGTGGCCAGGGCAGCTAGGAAGCAGAAGCCAGGAGCCAGGAATGCTATGCACATCTCCCAAATGGGAGGCAGGAACCTAAACACATGGACACTCTCTGCCTAATGCCAGGGTCTTCATTAACAGGAAGGAGGCGTCAGGGGTCAGAGCCACAGACTGAACCCAAGGACTCCAGAGTGGAACACAGGCATCTTAACAGCGAGGCCAAACACTCAACTTCTGAAATGTTTTTTATCAGAGCAAATCAGTTCTTCATTTTGTCAAGATTGCATGAAAGAAATGAAACCCAAGTGGGAAAAGATGCATGAAGATCTGGATTTCTGCACTTTCCTTTTGGTCCCAGCTGACCATATCTTCATCCTCTCACAATGCAGCAGATGTAATGGGTCATACATCAAACATTGTAAACAGCTTTCCACCACTGGGAGGCTGTGTAGGCGAAATGTGGTCTCTTGACAATAAACTCATGCTTTCTCTTCAATTATATCAATCTGAACGTTGGCTTTATGTATTATGTGTTTATTTGTCAAGCAGTAAATTGATTTGTGAAGAGAGAGAGAATTTTTTAAAAGGAGAGAAATACACACACTGACTTCAATAGACTTAGAGTGCTGTGCTAAACTGAAGAAACAAATTATTTCATTGGCTTTTTGTTTGATTTTTATTTTTTTTTTTTAATCTAGCACCCTCTAAGATAACCTGGTCCTCATGATTATTCTTTTCGTCTTTGGATATCTGGCATTCTCTGATTCAAGTTCGTAATCAGAAGAATGTTCCCATGGATCATTGAAAATTCAGCTCGGAAAGGATAAGAATCTCGAATTTATTCCATCCATGTCATTTTAATGTTTATTAGGCTGAAAAGGCAGAAGTCTCTGTTCTTCTGACTCAGAAGTCTATTGTTTGAACAACAAAGGCAAAACAACCAGAGACTTCACTAAAAATTCTACTGTCGTGTATTTCATAGCTTTTCATAGAGAAATCTTTACTATTTTTGGAAAGGCAAGTAAACTCTCTCTACTTTGAATTAGAGGCAGGGGATCATAAGCAGAGAATAAGACCTTACAGTTCCTCTACAAAGCTTAAGTAATGAGGAATAGGTATAGTATATATTTTTAAGAAAAGCTCCTTTTTTGGCTTGTGTTTGGGTGGAAGAAGAAAGCTTATCCTCCCAAATTTTGTAATTTCTGTTTCTCAAAGTATGTATAATTTTAAAATCAAGTTAGTCTTGAGGAGGAAGCATAAGGACAGCAGAAATAGCATAGGAGTGATTTTTTTTTTCCTGAAAGGAGGGAAGTTTTTCTTATAATCCAGTGGAAAACATGGAAACAAATTATTACAATTGAGTCAGAGAAAAAAATACAACCAAGATAGAAAAAATATAGAACTAAGTAAAAAACAAAATGTCATATACAGGGTGCCAAGGATATGTACACGAAACTCGATGAGTGAGAACCCTGGAAAGAAAATGAGTAAATTTGTCATTGTTATAAGAGGCTGCAGGGATGAAGATTTTTTCTTTTGCTTTCTTACCATGTTCATGTTTATTATATAAAAACTCTAAGAGTACAAGGCATATAATGTTTACTTCTGTTTTTCATTTGGTTATACTGCCCACATCTTATAAAATATTGAGAGATACAAATCACAACCTGGACCAGAAGAACATTATGCCTGTCTTTATATATCAGGATGAAAATGTAAGAAAAAGATAGCATTAGTTTAATTGCTAGTAAAAGAACCACATCCTCATAACCAAGAGTTAGATCACTTCATTGCTAGTTACTTTCAAGTCATTCCAGTTACCTATGAGGAAGTTGAATGTCTCTGCAAGAGAGCTGTGTGCCTTCTACTGGTTAAAAATGATGATGGGCTATAGGGTGACTACTCATTGTGGTTCACCAGAAATTAAGGGATTCAACAGCACAGAGAGTTTGCAGTGTTAAAATTGGGAAAGATAGCTAATAACCCCAAAGTATCCACACTTACAGAGGAAACCTAAACAGAACCCATAAAAACCCATATTATTCCACCAGGTGAACACCAGATATCGCTGATCCTTCCTTTTTTTCATGAAGATGAAATAGGATGGAGATTACTAACTGTGAAAAAAAAAAATGGGAGCTACCCCCAAGATTGTGTTTGTGTTTTTTTTGAAATCAGGAGTCTTCCAGGTAGTACTCCATTTAAAATAATAATTATTTTTTAAATTTTTTTTAACTTTTTGACAGGCAGAGTGGACAGTGAGAGAGAGAGACAGAGAGAAGGTCTTCCTTTTTTGCCGTTGGTTCACACTCCAATGGCCGCCGCAGCCAGCGCATCACGTTGATCATCGGAAGCCAGGAGCCAGGTGCTTCTCCTGGTCTCCCATGGGGTGCAGGGCCCAAGCACTTGGGCCATCCTCCACTGCACTCCTGGGCCACAGCAGAGAGCTAGCCTGGAAGAGGGGCAACCGGGACAGAATCCGGTGCCCTGACTGGGACTAGAACCCGGTGTGCCAGCGCTGCAAGGAGGAGGATTAGCCTATTGAGCCACAGCACTGGCCCTAAAATAATATTATCCTTCCATAATGATGGGATTTTGTGAAGGATAATAAATAGTGCATTCCCCCAGGCAGAGTTAATTAAGAGAAGTCTACAGCCAATATTCCCATTATGGTTTAGATTGTGAGTTCAGAAGCAAAGGCTTCTCCTCTAGATAAAGCATGAAAATAGGAGGAAAATGAAAACAGTGCAAAGGTTGAACTCAGTGAGAGATTTCAGTCACAGAAGCATTGCATGCTATGTGGTGTACTAGGGATAGGCACCAACAGAGAGAAGAAAATCTTTTCATAGCAACAAAAGGGTAGAAGGTAAAGAAATTGCAAGGAAAACGTGGAAGAATAGAGTGGCTCCCATAACATTGGAGAGCTCAGGTAGGCAAGAGCTCTGGAAGAAAGACTATTCATAATAATTGTAGGAGAGTTAAGAGAGAATTAAACAAAAAGGAATAATCTAACGCACTGTCAATGTAAACAGAGGTCTGTAGTTCTGCTGACATCTCTAATTTTTGGTATATGAAATACGAATATCCAAGAAAACTTTAAATTAAAAAAATGAAACACACCAAGACAATGGTTGTGTTATAGTAGTAAATGCATGCTCTGTCATAGGTGATCTTTCACAATTCTATGAGCTACATGTCATCTATAAACTAATACTGCCAGAATGCTCATCTGCAATCTAGACCTCACCTCTAAGCTCCGCACCAACCTCAAAACTGATATTCACCATGAAAAATATTGCTCAGTGTCCATCCCCACAGGTCTGGGTCACTGCCTGTTCTTTAGCACCTTTAAAACTTCACATTCTGAAGATAAGAGCATAAAGCAGAAAGCTAAACAGTTTCAAATGTAATATGCTCAAAATAAAACTTGATTTCCCTTATTCTCATCACCAGCTTTCTATCTGCTTCTTCTCCACTGTTTTCTATCTCTTTTAATGGTGCTTTCATCTACACACTTGATGCCCACACCCAGGAGTCATCATTTGTCCCTTTCTCCCTAGGACCCAACATTCAATTTGTCATCAAGTCTCTTAGATTGTGTACAAAATATATCTAGGAATAAAATCTCTCTTCATCTCCACCTCTATCCTCATCTCTCCTACTTTACCAGCTGGTCAAGTCCACAGTCTGCATCAGTCAGGACTTGAGCAGGAAAGAGATAGTATTCTCAACTGAATTGAAGATATGATTTGCAAAGGTGTGGACAGGACTTAGGAAAAACAAAAAGGAATGGTGTTTTACTTCAGGTTTAGGGACAAGAGGAGGACTATACCACTCCAGGCCTGGAGAGAGAAGCCAACTGATAGGCACTTAGGCCTTCCATTGTAGGAAAAAGCCAGCACAAGAAATGCCATCAGGAAATTAAAAATATCCTACCTCTCTCTCCTACTTTAATCTGATTTCTTACTGGTATCACCATTAGCTAAATTCAACGCAAGTCCAAACACAAGGGAATCCAAGCCAACCAGTCTTACAGAGCACATATGAAACAGAATGGTGAGCACAAAATGAGGGAGATCAGTAAGTCATATGAATTTCTTTCCTCATTTCTTCTTGCCTCACTATAGTCAATTCATCATTCTTCAGATCAACTCAGAAAAATCTTCCTTAAATGTACATGTACATTAGCCTGTCTTTGAACCATCATTCGTATTTTTGTCTTATCATCCATTGTAAATTCTTTTCAATTATGGTGACATGTAATTATCCAAAATCATTGTATAGATGTAAGGAATAAGGGATGGATATGTGTATGCCTTAGTAATGGACAGTTTTGGGGCTGGCGCTGTGGCACAGTAAGTTAATCCTCCGCCTGCCATGCTGGCATCCCATATGGGCACTGGTTCTAGTCCCGGCTGCTCCTCTTCTGCTCCACTTCAGATCCAGCTCTCTGTTGTGGCCTTGGTAAGCAGTAGAAAATGGTTCATGTCCTTGGGCCCCTGCACCGGCATGGGAGACCCGGAAGAAGCTCCTGGCTCCGGGCTTCGGATCAGCGCAGCTCTGGCTGTTGCGGCCATTTGGGGAGTGAACCAACTGAAGGAAGACCTTTCTCTCTGTCTCTCCCTCTTTCTGTAAGTCTACCTCTCAAGTAAATAAATAAAATCTTAAAAAAAATTCTAAAAAAATAATGGATGGTTTAGTGTTCTTTCTCCCTCCACAAAAAAGTACTCCAGATTCTAACAGGGTAAGGTTCCAATATGACTCATTCACTGTAATATTATATCCCGTTGTAAAATATTTCACAATATATTTAACCATTTTACATACCAGGGGGAAAATATCTTAGGATATGAGCATGTTGAACTTTTTCTAAGTAATACCAAATTGTTTTTAATTTATTTTCTAATTAAAAGTTCCACCAGTGTTCTATGAGCATGATGGGAAAATAATGGTCCACCAACGAGGTCTGCATGTTCATCCCTGTTACTCTAGCGGCAAAAACCTCTTACAAATGTAAGTTAAAGACCTTGAGATCTGGAGAGTATCCTGGATTATCCAGTGAGTTCAAAAAACAAGGGTCCTAAAGAGGAAGAAAGAAGAAGTATAATGTAGAGTGATTCGATGTAAAGCGTATGTGACCTAAAGCTTCTAGTTGTAGAAATAACAAAAAGGGCCACATGCCAAGGATTCAGGCAACTCTAGCAGCTGAAAAAATGTGAGGAATTACATTCTTCCTCATGACATCTTAAAGGAAAGAATCCCTTTCAATGTTTAAATTTCAGGTTACTGAGACCAATGTTAGACTTCTAATTCAATACTAACTTGCTGTCATTTTAAAAGTGTAATAATTTATCACAGCAATGGAAAAGTAATACAGCGGACAAGTATTTCTATTGTACTATATCCTTTGCAACATTTTGGGATTTTCAGTCAGCCAATTTGCTTGGTGTGAAACCACTTCTCCTTGTGATATTATTGTGTATATATGAGTATATGTACTTTTTATGTATACTCTTATAATTTACTGCCATTTAACATGTTTTATATGTTAATTATCTTGTTGTTTGTGTTCTTTTTTAAAGATTTATTTAGTTCTTTGAAAGGCAGAGTAACAGAGAGAGAGAGAGAGAGAGAGAGAGAGAATCTTCCTTCTGCTGGTTCACTACCCAAATGGCCACAACAGCCGGGTCTCTCCCAGGACAAAGCCAGGAACCAGAAGCTCCATTTGTCCTCACACGTGGGTGCAGGGGCCTTAGCACTCAGGCCATCCTCTGCTGCTTTCCCAGGCACATTAGCAGGGAGCTGGATCATAAATTGAACCTCTGGGATTCGAACTGGCATACATCTGGGATGTCAATGTCACAGATGCTGACTTAACCTACTGTACCACAATGTTGACCCCTATTGTTTATATTCTTTTTTTTCCCACTAGACTGTAAGATCTAGAAGGGCAAGTGTTTTCCGTTGTTCTGCTTATTGCTAAATGCCTTACACATATGCATCTGCAACAGCTTTTTTATTTAATAAATTAATGAATAAATTTAGTCTGTTCCCTGTGTGCACTTCTTGAGTTTTGACTGAAAATTGCACATTTCCCACTAGGTGCAGGGTAAATTATATTTCTCTAGAGAGGATTTATATTTTTCCTGCCAAGTGATTGAAGACACTTCTCAGTTTGAGATCACTATAGCATAATCTCTCAGTGTCTTCAGATATGTATATTTTCAGATACTCTAAATAGACATATATCTATGAAGATCTATTTCTTGTTACACATTTTCAAGTCCTTTTGCTGCCTAACACCAAGATTCAAGTAGTTCATTATTTGTATGAGGGAGTGGAAAGGATGGCTGTTTCCTATATAGCAGAACATTGAGGATAGCATGAGGCTTATTAGGATAATACATTTTACAGTTATATTTTCCTAATAGTCACACTACTGTAAAGACTAGGGTTTTATCTTCCATCCTGTGTCCCTCAAACTCTTGAGAAGCAAAATTTGAGTTCATCATTTAGAAAATGCTCTTAAGTCTAAGACCAGCATTGGTATTGAATCATATTCCAGGCTGGGTTCAAGATTTCCTTTAATCCCAAATGATGGTATTTTTTCATTTTTTTGTCAGTTCAACATATGGTCATACTTTTTAGGATATGATTTGCCCATTTTTTGTGATTTGTCTTCAAGTACAGAAATCCTACCTGACATTTTACTAGTAGAAAGCTTTGAAATTCATACTTTTTATGTTTTTTACTAATACTTTAGCCATGAAAAGGTTACAGAGGTTTTCTGAGGTGGTACCACAGTGCAGACACTGTACAACTTTGTGAAATACAAAAGGGAAGAAAGCTACGTTCAAAATTTTAGCCAAGAAAAATCTAAAGCCTTTTAGCTGGTTGGTGGCATTGCCAGAGTCATAAGTTATTTTGCCAGTGCTCTCTCTCAGGCCTTCCCTCCATTGCTTCAATACTGCTTCAATAACTATAAATATTAAATTCAGTTACCTGGATCCCTGGTGATACACAGATAACTGTAAATGAATTATTAATTATATGAGTTCTAGCTTAGGACTAATTTAAAACACCAGCTAACAATGGCAACGTATTATATTTGAAAAATATTACATATATTTTACTGTTTTATAAAATTAGTATTTCTAAGACCTATATTTTTATGCAAACAGTGACAATTTACATGTTGAAATGAATTGTAATGAGTGTTAATTCACAAAAAAGATTTTTAAATAAATACCCAAAGCTGTAAAACTAAGGTAATTAACCATTCATCAGAATTTCTGACTACTAGTAGCTGGATCTGATAACATATTTAATACCAAATATTTTACTTTAATATTTTGAATGAGACTATTATGGAAGAGAGCTGTTTCAAAACCATTTCTGTAGCAAAAGTAGCTGGTTGTGTACAGTGTGGAAATGCTTACTATTGTCTACAAGTTTATGTTCTAAAGGAATTTTTAAAAATTATTTTATTGAAAGTAAACAAATTTATTGTAATTCATATATAAAAGATTTAGGAACATAGTGATATTTCACATCCTATCCTCCCACCTGCCCACATACCTACAATTCCTCCTTCTTTCACTCTTATTCCATATCTTAATTTTTACAATGATCCACTTACAGTTTACTTTATACTCATAAGAATAACTCTACACTAAGAGTTCAACAAATAATAAGAAAAAACATTGTTCCTTGAGCATAGAGACAAGGGCTGTAAACAATCACTGAATGTCAAAATGTAAACTTTACTACTATATATTACATTTTTGGTACTCTATTAGTTACCATAAGTAAGAGAAAGCATGTGGTCTTTGTCTTCTTGGGACTGGCTTATTTCACTAAGTATAATAGTTTCTAGTTGCATCCATTTTGTTGCAAGACAACATTTCAATCTTTTATAAGGTTGTGTATATGCACCACATTCTTTATCTAGTCATCAGTTGATGGATATCTGAGTGGATTCCATATCTTAGCTATTGTGAATTGAGCTGTAATAACATGGAGTATAGATAACTCTTTCATATGCTGACTTCTCTTCACTTGGGTAAACTCCCAGGAGCAGGATTGCTGGGTCCTATGGCAGATCTACTTTCAGCTCTCTGAGGTATCTCCATACTGTCTTCCACAATGGCTGTACTAGTTTAGATTCTCACCAACAGTGGATTACAGTATCTTGTTCCCCTCATTCTTGCCAGCATTTATTTGTTGATTTCTATATGAGAACCATTCTAACTGAGGCGAGGTGAATCTTCATTGTGGTTTTGATTTGCATTTCCCTGATGACTAGTAATCTTGAGCATTTCTTCATGTGTCTGTTGGCCATTTGAAATTCCTCTCTTGAAAAATGCCTGCTCAAGTCCTTTGGCCATTTTTTAATTGGGTTATTTTGTTGTTGCTGAGTTTCTTATGATCTTTATAGATTGTGAATATTAATCTTTTATCAGTAGTATAGTTTTCAATATTTTCTCCCAGTCTGTTCCTTGCCTCTTCACTTTGCTGAGTGGAACTTAAATGTGTAATAAACAGTTTGAAGATCTTTCACATCACTACTATTAAATATTAAACACAAATATTAGGTATCATTTTTAAGTTATTTCTTTTTTTCTAAATGTCAATAATATCCTGTTTTGACAAATGTACCTAAAAGTATATATATTTTCTGAGGTCAACAAAATTTAGAAAATCAACCTTGAAAGCTATCTGGTTGTATTTTTCATAAATTTTATGAAATATTTAGAGACTTTGGGTTTAAGTACGTGATTTTGAGAGGTTTTTTTCTGATGAAAAAACTTATATAAAATATTTACATTGAAATATTTTCCAAGTATTATGGAAATATCTAAGTGAAGTATGACTACATTAATTCAGCGGAATATTTTATAAAAACATAAGTTATATGCTACACTTTATGGCACTATAAAATGATTCAACAGAAAAATTGAAAAATATAAATTATAGAAGCTAATCATATAGATTTGTATATAGACTATTAGACTATTATAGTGTCTAATGTCAATGTTGAAGTAAACTGATACAATGACAAAGCCTGAAAGTTCAAATTTTTTGTCTTTTATTAAAATTTTTAATTAATTAATTTATTTTTTAATGTGTACAAATTTCATGTACTTCATATGTACAGATTTAGGAGCATAGAGGTACTTCACACCCTACTGCACATGCTTCCCCCCTCGCTGTTTCTTCCTTTCAAATTCATAACACTTTGAAGGGACAGATGATATTTAAGGCTTAATTGAATTCTACACATGAGGCTTAGAAAAAAGAATAAACATTGATTCTTGCCCAGTCATTCATGCATTCCATATATATGTATGTAGTCCCATTTCTAAAGCCAAGTTTTATGGTTATATATACAAAAAAGTATGTTACAAGTCCCTAATTCCCCAATGAGCTTAAATTCTAGTGAGAAAGAGGGAACCAAATTATTAAAGACATAAAAACAACACAATCTATACTAAATATGATTATGGGGATATTTCTACTAATTAATTCACTTAATCATTAAACCTGAGCTTTGGAGTCAACCATCTTTTTATGTTGGGAAAGTACCTAAATTTTCTAAATTTTGATCTCTTGATCTGGTAAATATCATTATCAGATGTAGGTATGCACTAAATAAGAACTGACACCAAGATAAACATAGCTGCTCCCAAAATGACAATTTTCCTTCTGATTCTGGGACTATTTTTAGGGGATTAAAACATCTGGAATGAATGGCATATTTTCTTTCTTTTTTTCTTTCATTCTCTCCTTTCTTTATTTGTTGCTTTCTTCTTCCTTTTTTTCTTCTTCTCTTTTTCTTAATGACACTTAAATTGTGATGATACTACCAAGCATTTTCTAAAGAAAATATAATATCCTTCTGTTTTCACTGATTGAAGGTTTTACATGGCCACTTCAGACTTCTTGAATATCAAAATCTAACAGTTTTAGGAATTCAGTGAAAATGAATCAGGAATAAATATATTAAATTTTTGAAACACAACAAGTATTTATACTTAAGATTAAATATTAAGACAAAGGAGGAGTTTCCAAAAATATGCTAAAATATAACTTGCTACAAAAAAGAAAAAAAAAAGATGAAGACTGGTGGCAAATAGTCAACCTTCTGAATGTTATGCCAATGGAATCAATATATTCATCCTTCAAAGGCAAGATCGATCTAAGACCTCTATTGCTTTCTACTCCTGGGTATATTAAGGAACACTACACTAACAGCCAATAATTATAACAGATGTGTTTAAACTCTCTTTTTCTTGCATTGATAAAATAACCCACACTCTTCTCTTAAGATGGCTCCAATTGAATGAGAGTTTTAGAAAAGGGAAAAAAATAACATTTACCATATTATAAATTACAGGATTTCAACACTACCAGGAGTATTGTATTTCTACTGAATGAAAAGCATCTAAAAATTAACATATCATTTCTTTAAAGAAGCTCTTTTGCCTTCAATTGACATAAATGACAAATTATTCCTTGTAAGAGGATATGTATCTTAACACATTTAAATTCATATTTTTCAAAACTGTATACTTTCTTTAGAGTTTTTATTTTCCATTGCAAATGCCCCATCATAAGTATAAATCATTTGTCCTGTTAAATGGGTGAGTAATCGATATGCATTTCTAAGTTTTCCAGTCTATATTTGCATTTTTATAGCTAGAGAAAAATAATACTGGTAGGAGAAAAGTACTCTGGGTTCTCACAGAAGTTTTGAGTCATTTACTCTCATACACTTACAAAGTCTCAATTATTCCTGAAAATAAAAGATGTAAATTTATGCATGATTAAAAAACATGAATAAAACCAAATTCTTTTATATTTGGCTTTGCTCTTTATAATTTGAGGAACAAGGACTTTACTTCCTGACAGATAAGCTGCACCTAGAATGATGAACAAGACTTAACAGGTTGCAGTGATAGCAAAGGAACATCCTGGAAATGAAATAATTCTATGAATCTTTTATGATGTACAACACCAAAATTTTTGTTCTGTTGATAGCTAAATAAAACACATTTTATAACTGTTGCCATGAAAATTGAGTTATAAACTAGCTGAGTTTTGTCATTGGTTTTCAAATAACTTTAAGATTCCAAATATTTCAATTTTGTTCCTGGCTATCTCATTAACTCATAAACATTTATGTTTTACACAACTACTATTACCTTTCTGGACTTCAGGTATTTCATGTATAAAATGATGTAATTGTATTCAGCCATCTCTATGATGCCTTCCAGATTTCAAATTTAATACAGCTGTGATTCAAATCCTGAAGGCCAGAGTTCTAGTACTTAAACTTGTAGCTATGTAGATATGCGCTAAACACCCAGATATTCCTCTAGTTGTTGTTCCCTCTTTACTCTTTTTCTTTCTATATCATACCACAACACTTCTCCAAAAGTGTCTATTCAAAGAAATGCATGACTTCCATGTTGATAACCCAGAGGTTGATTCTTTCTCCTTGTTCTACTAGATTTTTCAGCAGCATTTCATACAGAAAATAACTTGCTTTGTCTTAAAACACTTTCTTCATCTGATTCCTGGAATATCATTCTCTTAAATCTCTTTATTTCTCCCATTATTCCTCCTCACACCCTTGTGTATGATCCTCTTCTTGACTCTTTCATGATTGGAGTATCTTGAGCAACAGTTCTCAGATTTCCTCACTTTCCAAATATACTCACTGCAAAGTGATCTTATAAATTCTCTGGCTTGATGCAGCAGTTTATCATACCAGCAACTCAACATAATATCTCCAGCAAACTTCAACTTCAATCTTAAATCCAACTGCATATGCCTTGTTGTAAGAGTTAACTTGTCCAAAATTGGTATCTTTGTTCCCACTATCTACTTCTGAAGCTTTTTTTCCTTTAACCTACCCTATTTAGGTGAACAACCATATTTTACCATTAGTTCATAGTGAACATCTTAAGATCATCCTTAACTCATCTCTTAACCAGAAACTGTATTGTACAATCAGAAATCATATTCTTAATATTATATATGTACATAATTTTATTAATTGTACTTCATTACATACTTATTTCTTCATGTGCAAACTTCTCTTACTTATCTTAATTTATTTGCTTTAATAAGCTAATGAACTATCATGAACCTATCATTCAATATAAAAACTCTCATGAACCTGTTATTCAATATAAAAATCAGCATTCAGTGGTAATTTATATATACATTTTCCACCGTGCTACATTATACCCCTGCTACTCCTCATCCAAGTAGTAGCTATTACGATACTTAATTTCATAGTTCCTTACTATAGTTTGATGTGATTTTAACTCATCTGTATGTAATCCTATATATTTTACATATGTATTCATTCTTAAAAAGATTTTCACGTTTACTTTACTTGTACTTATTTTTAAATAATATGATTGCTCTGAGCCATCCAGACTTTTTGTAAAGTTAATTTATTTTAGCTTTTGTGTAGTATTCCATTTTGTGAATATCTCACAGATTATATTTCCACTCTTGTGTCAATGAACTCTGTGTCCATGTTTTCTTACAGCGAGTGATGCATCTGTGAAAAAACTTGTACATGTAGGGTTGCTCTCAGGTAGCAGCAGATGCTTTTAGCATCTTCCCTGGATTCTCAAAGATTCTTTTTAACTGATTATTGTTGGGGCTACTGGTAAGGGTTGATACCCACAACTTTCTCTTGGGAAATTTGTGCGACTTCACCTTGAACTGCTCAGATTGTGCTCTGTGCCCCAGAGATCACCCACTCACTCTCCTCACCTGAGGCACCTGGGAGTCAATGAGATGGTACCTTCTCTCATTCACAGAAAACTCCGAAGAGGAATCACCTGAAATCTCATCTTTATTTAGCTTTGCTGCCTTCCCGTTCCTAATTCCTGACTCTTAGAAACGTTTCACTCAAACACGTCCTTAAAAGTCACTGCTCAAGAATCACTGTGGCTCTGTTTCTAGAGAGTTTGACTCAAGACAAATGTATCCACCTAGAGGACCCAACTTGACAACAGAAGCTCATATTTGAAGGGGACTGTTAAGTTACAAAACACAAGGGATTCAGTTGAAATAAACTTGAAAATTATTTTCAAATTACTCATTTATTCACTAATTATATGAGACCTACTATGCATCAATTTGATCGCCTTAACAGCCATGTGATGTTACAACTTTAAGATGAAACTAAAGCATTTTTCTTTTCTGTTTAGAGTATGCCCTTCTTCAGAATACAGAGAAAACTTCTACTTCAGTTCTTCCATGGTCTAGCCCTTAACTGTAATTTATCAGAATGTTAAACTGTCTCTTAATAATTGAAATAGCTTTCCTATTAAATTATTAAGCTTCACTGACTAGTCAGGTTTGCCAGATAATAGTAGGTCACAAAAAATAAACAGCATGAAGTAGTAAACTTCCCAACTAAAGAACAAAATAGTAACAAAGAAAAGTAAAATATTCTATTTCTGGAATGCTTGAATTCCCCTAAAAATTGGAATTGGAATAAAAACGTAGAATAAAAATATGACTATTATCAAGGGTTTAGAGTAGATTCATTAATAAAATAAAGTTTGCATTCTTTTATGCAATAGATATGCCCTGGAAAGTTGTATGCAAATTCAATTTGTCTAATCAAATCATGTACCAATGCTTTCTATTAAGGGAAATTATGAATCTCTTATGAAAGAATTGCCCAGAGTTTTATATTGACTTTGCTTAAATGAAGGTGAATTCTCAAGATGGCATATTTCAATATACTAAACATGGCAAATAATTGCAAAGGAAATATTTAATAATTAATTTCAAAAGCTTTATCTTGGAAGCAGGATTCATACAAATTGAAGGGGGAATGTCTCCAGTTAATGCAATTTCTGTACATTTGTAAAATAATCAGCCATTGCTTTTAAATAGGCACTTCATACTTTAAGTATGTGAGTACTTCAAAAAGTTCACGGGAATATGAAATTAAAACATTTTTATGCAAAAAACTTGAATAAATCACATATAGCTATTCATAATATACATTCCCACTAACTTTTTGAAGACCCCTTATTTAGTCATTGATACAAAAATATTGTTACCTTAAATACTAATGTGATGCTTTTAACTTACAAAAGCCCAAATTGTATTTCATTAAAACTAATCTATGAAAAAGTGACAGATGGCCAAGAGATGATGATAGAATTAGTTAGCTGCTATAAAAGAAACATGATCTGCTAAGTAATATCTACAATTTTCAAATGTCAAAATCTATTATTATGTAAAAAAATCTTAGATGCTTACATCACTAGGATAAATCTACATGTTACACTATCGGAGTCCATTGAAAAATTTGTTTTATATAAAATGTGTTATTGTTTTCAAATCATAAGCTAAACATATTACTTTGACAATTATGTGAATTTTGTCAAAAACTATTTTTTGTATGCTGACTTCATGAAAATAAGTTATATCTGAATGGAGACAAAGATTAGGAAAAAATTGACCCATTTCAGAATTTAAGAACACCAAATGGCAGCCAACAATGTCCAGATAGTAGCTTTTGTAATTTCAGCTGTATGGAAGGTTTGTCAAACAGCAGCTTTCAATTTCACAGGAAGATTGTCTCACAGGGACAGTTATTTCCCTGGAAGACACTTAACCGTCTGTAAGCAAAGGCTCAATGGGCCTTGTATTAGACGTCTACTGATTATTCAGTACCTTCCCTGGACACTACTAGTAAGGTGTTATATTGGCTTTCCACTCAAAAACCAGATCTAATACTAGTTTGAATGCAGAGTGGAACTGCCATTGCATTAGCAGTCAATATTAGCCTTTTTAGCATGAAACATCATGTACTGTCGATTTTGAATGTACAGCAGTTGAATCTCCATGCCTTTTTTTTTTTTATAACAAAGCTAAAATGAAAATTGTATAATATCATATTGCTTTTACCAGGGCACATTGCTTTTACCAGAAGGCACCAAAAAGAAGTACTAACTAATGCAAACTAAGAAAATCAGCAGTGATCTGGCTGTGTAGAGAAATCCGATGGCAGAGGCTGGTTATAACTCCACATGTGTTTCAGAGTGTTTTCCTTATAATCCAGTCTTTGACTACTGAAATTACGTTAAACACTGTTTTCATTTCTCTTTGACTATTTAGCATGTCAAATATTTAATGTGTTTACGTTTTCTCATATTATTAGAGGGAAACATCATTCCAAGTGTTATGTATTTTAAATTTAATATTAAAGATAGATGTTTCCTAATTAATATATCTACATTTTTGACTGACGGAAGGGCACTTTTGGTTTCTTCTTTTCAAGGCAGAATACAGGCTTGGTTTCATCTTTAGTTTGTTTAATGATAGAGGTAACTTTCCTGGAGAAGGATAGGGACTGGAAAAAACTCCCTGGTCTCTACCCATACCCTCTTATCCACTTCTTTCACCTCACAGAGCTCAGAAATCTCAAAGTTCTTTACTTTGGTTATTCTCCTTTTTATTTTTAATATATATTAAGTAATTATGCTTTCAATTCATTTCCTTTCATTTACTACATAAGTCCTAGCATTTTCATCTAGGGGAAAAAAAGTAAGACATTAACCTGACTTGTACTGTTTTTTCCAAAATTAAGAAAACTGTGTTAAAACATTAATGCATACAATAATCTCTTTTCTTGCAGGCACTGACACATATAGTCCTGCAACGTGTACATAGGAAGGGCATAGAAACCAATCATTACAATAATGTGTGGTAAGTTCTATAGTGGCTGAGATCCGAAATGTTGGTAACTCTAGGGGAGAACAGAGAAGGCATAAGTAAATAATCCTGGGGAAATTTACAGGTAATATCCTTCTGACAGCAGGTTCTATTGCTTTTTCCTTATCTGGTTGGGAAATATAAGACGCAATTGAGGAACTCAGAAAATCCAAAAGTTGAAGGTTGGTTTTAATTGCAGAGTGGTATGAAGAGCTTAAGTCTGAGTGATTTTGAGTAGGGTATTCTTGCTCTAGGTTGTACTGATCATGAGATGTAATGCAATGTAATATGTATTAAAATTCTGAATGTGTTACTCTTATGGTTGAGATTCTGAAGAGAACATACACGTAGGAAGTTATCTTCAGCTGATTTAAGTTAAAGAAAATTTGTTTTTTTTTGTTTTTTTTAAATTTTTTATAATGCTTTTATTTAAAGAATATAAATTTCCAAAATACAGCTTATAGATTACAATGGCTTCCCCCCCCCATAACTTCCCTCCCACCCGCAACCCTCCCCTTTCCCACTCCCTCTCCCCTTGCATTCACATCAAGGTTCATTTTCAATTCTCTTTATATACAGAAGATCAGTTTAGTATATATTAAGTAAAGATTTCAACAGTTTGCCCTCACATAGCAACACAAAGTGAAAAATACTGTTGGAGTACTAGTTATAGAGTTGAGAGTTCAGGCCAAAATTGTTAGGCAATACAATGGAAAAATATCTCTTTTTAGGCTGTGACCCCTGTTTTTCTGTTCTTTCCATAACATGGAGATATCCAAGAGATTTTATAAAGAATTTTATCATTTCCTTGAGAGTTGGTTTCTATATCTTATTTCATCTTCAAATGTAGTCTAGCTTGAATTAACTGAATTTTTTATGCTTTGCATCCTATACAAGTTGCCTATCACTTAACTAAAATCTCAAAACTGAAAGGATTATCCCATGTAACTCTATTCAGTTCAACTATATTTTGATAATTCATCAGTTTGGACAATGCTCAGATTCTTCTACTCCATGAGGTGCTAGATGACATTCTTTGATGGCATTCACTTGACAGATTTGTTGATCTTAGGGAACAAGCTGGCTGCATTTTCATTTCTGGAGCCTTTGTGATATTGACTAGAAGACTGTGTTTAGCTGGAACTATCCACAAGAGCACATGGCCTTATTTACGTATGCTGTAGTTAGTCAAAATGATTTGACTCTGGACAAACATAGAAATTGTTCTATGAAAAATAAGTGGAGACTAAAATCATCTTATAATTTTTGCAGTCCCAGATTGTCACTCGTGCCACATTCTGTTGGGGAATCAGGTCCTAACTATTGAGAGAAGTAAAGAATTTGCAGCCATCATTAATATACCATGGTTCAACATCTGGTCATGAATTATTTGTTGCTTACATTTGTAAAGTATACATTGTGCCCTCTCAGAACCCCCAAAATATCATCCCATTGTAACATTGAGATCAAGTTCAAATATCAAACTTTTGAATATAATCAGGTCCAGGTTGGAAAAAACATAAATTCTGTTTCAACTATTATTTCTGCCTAAAATCTACCAAAAACATAACAGCTTAGGCTCTGATACTGTGGTGCAGTGGGGTAAAGTCCAAGCCTGCAATACCAGCATCCCATATGTTTGCCAGTTTGAGTCCCAGCTGCTCTACTTTCCCAGCTCTCTGCTATGGTCTGGGAAAGCAGTGGAAGATGGCCCAAGTCCTTGGGCCCCTGCACCCACATGGGAGACCTAGAAGAAGCTCCTGGTTCCTGGCTTCAGATTGGCTCAGCTCCACAATTGTGGGCATTTGGGGTGTGAACCAGCAGATGGAAGACATCTCTCTCTTACTCTCTTTCTCTCCCTACCTCTCTCTGTAACTCTATTTCAAATAAATAAAATAAATCTTTTTTTTTTAAAAAAAAGCTTAAAATAATTTTGCTATTCTCTCTCAGGGTTGTGCAGATTTACATGACTATGGTGTGTGTTCTCATTCAATATCTCTCATGCTGTTATTCAAGCAGGACCTTGAATAACTAGAGTTAACTCCAGTCTTCTTATTCAAATAATTTACCATCCTGCAAAAACTAAGGTATACTTACAACATCTGAAGAATCTGTGAAGTATTTCTTTAATGTTTATCTTATTTATTTGACAGTCTTTTTTTAAATATTTATCTTATTTATTTTAAAGAGAGCGTTACAGAGAGAGGTAGAGCCAGAGAGAAAGGAAGAGGGGCTTTCCATCTGCCAATTCACTCCCCAAATGGCCACACGAGCCAGATATGAGCTGATCCGCTGCCAGGAGCCAGGCGCCTCTTCTGGGTCTCCCATGTGGGTGCAGGGCCCTAAGCACTTGGGCCATCTTTCAATGCTTTCCCAGGCCATAGCAGAGAGCTGGATAGGTAGTGGGGCAGTTATGATCTTGGATTCACTGCTCCTTTAACATAAGAATTAGCCAGTATTTTACACCATAAAGTCTGTCTTGATGGCTTCCGATTTAGAGATAGTTGAGGTCTTAAGCTTGCTTTTTTGTTCTTGTTTTACTCTTGCTATCTCAGTTAGCTTAAGCTGATATAGTTCTCCTAAAAACATTGTGCATTTTTATAAGCCTTTTTAGAACCTGCTCAATCCAAAAAACAAAAATATCAACGAAATCAAACCACGAGTTGCACCGACAAAAGGCCCTCTCTCTCACGGCCACCTGGGAGATTGCTTCGATGTAACATAGAAATCCTGTTGCCTGACGGAGAAGGTCTACGCGTCTTGAGCTGAAGATTTTTCAGAACTTGATGATAGAAGGGTTTCAGCCACACTCCTGGTTTCTTTACCAAATACTCCATTTATTGCTTTGAAATTGGCCTTTACCTTTACATGTCTTATTCTGAGAACATTGTACTCAGAGAAATTGGGAGATGAGAGACTGTTCTAATTTAAACTCCAATATGTCTCTGAATCTTTATGTTTCCTCTTAATCTTCTGGAAGAATGAAATGCTTATCTCTAAATTACTTCTTGTTTCTTATTTTATCTTAAAGACCTATGAGAAGTCAGTTGACAATTTCTATGTTCTGCCTGGAATTCTTCCCAGTGAGATGGATGGCTCCTTAGCTGTCCTATGTTTGCTCCATTTAAATGCAGAGAAGAGCTGAGAAACATTTTACCACTAGATAAAAGGAAGTTCTTGCTCTAAACACTGTGTGTTTCACATATGATCTTTCAACTCCATACTAGTAGTCATTTCAAGGCTTCTCCAGCATCCAAAAATGTTCTTCAATTTTGTTTAGTTTCTACCTGATGCCACCAATTCAGTGACACTTGTTTTAAGTTTGAGTAGACAAAGGTCCCCACTTCTTGCAAACAGATTCTGTTCTGATCATCTGTTGCTGAAAAATAAATAATGCCCAAAATAGCAGGTAAAGGCAATACTCATTTTATTCTATCACTTGATTTTGTGGATCAGGAATTTGATGGCAATTTTGTCATTACATTGCTGAGGTTGCTTGGTGGTTGTCATCCGGCAGAGGCTGTATAGTTGGTCAGCTGTGGCTGCTCACACATCTGTAGCCTTCAGGAGAATGCCTGGAAGCCTGTTCTCACTGGGACTATCCACCAGTTTGCCTAAGTATGGCCTCACTAGCTCCAAAGACAGTATTATACAGAATCTGGGTAGATACAGAAGGCTTCTAACTACCCAGCCTGGGAAGTCCTATCAAGTCCTTTCCACTGTATTCTCTCAGTCCAGTAAGTCACTACAAGCTCGATTCAATTGCAGAAAATTTTACATTAGCTTTTGATGAAAGAAAGAGCAAATAATTTGCAGTCATTTCTAATGGACTACACATTTCTATAACACAAGATCATTTTATATAAGGATTAATCTTTACATAGGGTTTGGGCATGTTCTACATGAAGGTTGTTTTGAAATAAGTAGTTAATGCCCCCGACAAATAATGCTGTTGTATTTAAGATCCATATCATTAATTTTCATGAGGAAATTCTGAGTAGTAAAATAACTAGTCTACAAATACGTGTTTAAAATCATCACTAACTAAATATTTCATGTCTATGCTGTTATGATCTATCGTGAAGTGCAAATACATCTTGAGGAAGATAAAATATTATGTAGGAGTATTTGTGTATGATAGTCTTGTGTCTAATTAAATTTGGAAAAGTTTTTCACAATACAAAGTACTGCAGATAGGGTCTGTGTTAGGTCTTGTTCAGGCAAATCTAGAAATTACTTTCAGTGGTAGAACTTTTTATCTGTGGTAGAATGCAAAAATGACCAAAATTTTTAAGCATTCCAAAGTTCATGAACTTGCCAGGTAACTTTATAGTTAATTTATATATATAAATTATTTTAAATTAAATTAAATTTAAATTATTTTAAATCCCCCCATAGTGACGCTGACCTGGCCAAAAGAAATAAAAATGACACTTTGTCAATTAGGAATGTGGATATCATGAATCCTTTCCAGCTTGCACCTCTGTTATTGCTATAAATACGAGCTCAGACTTGCTTGCCAGAGAATAAGTATAGCTGAATTGCTCTTCTCACGCCAGGTAGAGTCAGCATTGTCTAGCCAATAGTCACTGCACCCTCAGGCATGTGAGTCTGAAACCCAACAAACTCCAAACTGAACAGAGACTGAATCACCAGCACACAGCTAAATAAGTACTATTATTGACTTGTGATGATTCCTCTATTAAGATACATCTGGTACAGAAAGCAGCATCTGGAGCAGGATGATGACATATAAAACTAAAATATTTAGCAATAATTCAGGAATCAAGTGGTAGGTAAAGGGAAAATACTTAGTAAGATGATCTGACACTGTCAAAGGAGTTGCCATAGAAAAGTAAAACGTGGTAACATTCTGTGGCTGCAAAACATTTGATAAAACTCTTACTAACAAATGTCTCATCTTGGACACAGAGAGTGAGTTAAATACACCTGTTGCCTAAAAATATACTATAGTAGAGAGAGGAGCTCAGAACAGTGCTGGAAGTAGGCAAATAGAAAGGAGGAGAGAGGACCTAGAATCTAGGCTGAAATATAGAATTGTTTCTATTTCTAGCATTTCGTGCTATACGTGACCCCATGGATAAGGTGAAATCATGACTGTTGCTATGGGTCATTTTTTAAAAAGATTTACTTACTTATTTGATAGAGTTACAAAGAAAGAGAGAGACGGAAAGTCAAAAAGAGAGCTCTTTCATCCACTGGTTCACTCTTCAGATGGTCACAGTAGCCAGGGCTGGGCCAGGCCAAAGCCAGGAGCCAGGAGCTTTGCTCAGCTGTCACAAGTAGGTGACAGGGACCCAAACACTTGCCCCGTCTGCTCCTTTTCTCAGGATACTCCATTGCCAGCACACTGGGTTCTAGTCCCAGTCAGGGTGCCAGATTCTGTCCCAGTTGCCCCTCTTCTAGGCCAGATCTCTGCTGTGGCCCGAGAGTGCAGTGGCGGATGGCCCACGTTCTTGGGTCCTGCACCCACATGGAAGACCAAGAGAAGCACCTGGCTCCTGGTTTCAGATCAGCACAGTGTGCCGGCCGCAGTGCGATGGCCGCAGCACACCAGGCATGGCGGCCATTGCGGAGTGAACCAATGGCAAAAAGGAAGACCTTTCTCTCTGTCTCTCTCTCTCACTGTCCACTCTGCCTGTCAATATATATATATATATATATATATATATATATATTCTCATTATTATTTTGAATTGTACTTCTCTAAAGTTTAAAAATAATTTGAAGAGGCTAGCTCTGTGGTACAGATATTTAAAGCCCTGGCCTACAATGTCAGCATCCCATATGAGTGCCTGTCTTGTCCCAGTTGCTCCACTTCAGATCCAGCTACCTGCTAATGCACCTGAGAAAGCAGCAGAGGATGGTTCAAGTTCTTGAGCCCCTGCACCCACATCAGAAATCCAGAAGAAGCTCCTGGTCCCTGGATGGCTTCATCTGGCCTATCTCTGGCCATTGTGGCCATTTGAGGAGTGAACTAACAGATGGTAGGCCACTCTCTCTGCCTCTACTCTTTGTGTAACTCTGTCTTTCAAATAAATAAAATAAATCTTCAAAAAAAATTAAGTAAACATCATTCTAGGTATATATTACCTAAAAATTTCAATATAAAAATGTGTGAATCACAATGGCAAATGATTGAATACTACATTAGATGAGAAGCCCTGAGACTATAGTCTTTACATATTTTTAATCAACATTCTACCTTTAACAGCTAAACTTACAACAATCATTTACATTTGGTTTGCTTCTCTAACTGATATATTATTAATTTATATTTATTAAATAAAAAGTAAATTAAAAAATCCTTCTCTTCCTAACATATTTTTTTTCTTTTCAAGCTGCAGATATTTTTATGGTTTTCTTTATTTACTAGTGTCTCCTAACAGTTAATCAAGATTTTGCTAATTAAGTAAACATATTTGGAAATGCTATCAAGTAGAATTCAATTTTAAATACTTTAATTAGTTATCTTTTTTGAAATGGAGGCGATGTTGAGGGTATCTAGATGATGTAAGAAAGACTAGAAATCAAACACCTCTAATGGTAAAATGAAAAGAAGGAAGGTAGATGTTTTCCACCCTAATAACTGCTACCTCCTTTTATTTGTACAAGATGACAATAATCTGCTTGATGAGAAGAAATGGACACAGCATATTTTGCTATAAGCTGTGAGAATTGTAGGCAATCTGTTGGTGCTGTGACTAAAGGGAGTAAAGAAGTTTGCTAACAGATCTGCTGAAGATTCGCTGGTGTCTTCCAATAGTAGCTCTGGGTTTTTGTTGTTTCTGCAGTTTTTCCACTTGAGAAAGACACACTGAAAGAGCAAGGGAAGCTTCTGTCTGTTTCCAACTTCAGAGTAATGGAGAGCTTGACTCATTCTGCTGAGAGTGCACCAACGAGCAAAAAAATCCATTACTAGATGGGAGCAAAGAACCCAGGAGAGGCCAGATTGCCAGAAGTGTGGCTCTCACATGCACTGACAGCAGGCATGAGACAGGGTCCCCTGCAGTGCAGACAGAAGGACTCTCTCCCTGCCTTGCACTGATCATGACTGAGGCCAAGGACAGTTAGCAGACTGGGTTTCGTGGGAATTTTCAGCTTTCCAGATGCTACTCACTGCTGCCAGGCTGCATTAGGTTAATTAAACCTCTTCCTACAACATTGTTGCTACAAAAGGGGTCTGCCAATGTCCAGCAAAGTGTGTGCTCCCTGAAAGCCGGAGCAGGGCTTCTGCCAAGCGATGAGGGAAAGCCCAAATACAGACAGCCAGGCTTTTTACTGGAAAAGTGCACTCAGAACAGAATGAACTGGTTTATCTGCTTTCAAATGAAACAGTGAGCTCAATCCTGAAAAAGCACTGTGTGTAGTGTGGACCCTGGAGCCCAATCTACTCGTTAGCATTGTCTCCAATGAACCCACGGGTCTCTGACAGGTGACTCCAGTAGGAAAGGTAATGAGTGCTTTTCCTTTCAGGGCCACACTGATTTTATGTTACCCCTAGCAGATGGTGGTTTTGACCCGGGAAGAAAGATCCCATCCTTATCAAACAATGACTCATTTCTATGACTGCAGACAGATGACAATAACGCTAGGTATAGGCAGAAAAATTTACATGTAGGAGAGGGGGAAGGCGCAAGAGAGGGTAAGGAAAGAGGGAGGGAAAGAGAGAGAGAGAGAGCAAGTGAGTTTTGGCTTATAACTGTGTCTTTATATACAGGGAACAAATTTCATGTACTTCATATATACAGTTTCAAAAACATAATTGTATTCTTATAAGGATAAATGAAATAAACTAGTGAACATAAATCATGGCAGTAGGTCAGAGGTGATACAGAAAATGGGAGCAAGAAACAATAAAATAGAAACAAAAAGACAAAAAAGAAATTTTTCCAAAGTTATCAGTATGTATATTATTATTCAACTTTAACTACATTTTTCTAAGATTATATGTACATATATACTTAATGAAAAAATTTAAAGTAACTTGGCCGACCCCGCAGCTCACTTGGCTAATCCTCCACCTGTGGCACCGGTACCCTAGGTTCTAGTCCCGGTTGGGGCGCCAGTCCTGTCCCGGTTGCTCCTCTTCCAGTCCAACTCTCTGCTGTGGCCTGGGAAGGTAGTGGAGGATGGCCCAAGTGCTTGGGCCTTGCACCCGCACGGGAAACCAGGAGGAAGTACCTGGCTCCTGGCTTTGGATCGGCTCAGTGCGCCGGCCGTGGCGGGGGGGGGGGGGGTGGACCAATGAAAGGAAGACCTTTCTCTCTCTCTCTCACTGTCTAACTCTGCCTGTCAATAAATAAATAAACTAACTCATGTCATTTGAAAACTCATATAGCTTGAAATTTTGGTTCTTAAATGATGAAGTTACTTTGATGCACCTTTCATGTTAATTCCTGTGCAAATATGTATCTCAATAGCCATTAATAGTCAAGACATGTTGATTGGGCCATCTAAATGTCAAGCATCATTGAATTTGTGGATTCCAACAGACTCCTTCCTCAGTTCTATTAATATGTCGTAAAAGCAATGGAGCAGTGTGAGGTATTACGCCCTATGAACAGGAGGCCTTGCATGGTGGAATCAACTCTCCCAACTAATACCACTACGATGGTATTGGGGAACACTTTCACAGTACAGCAGAAACAAGAAATTGAACATTTTTCCATAGTGTAAATATGGAACATGAAAAATTTTCAATGTCCTGGACACACCACACACACACACACCACACACACACACACACACACACACATATTTATATGTAAAATTGCTGTCCCAAATTATATAAATTGAACATGAAACTTTCAAAGCCTTACTTGATTCCCATAACTTTTAATTTTGTTAAAATATCCACTTTTGCATAAGGTAAAGCAGGATCACTTCACAGCAATTTAAAAATTTCAGAGGAAATAATTATTGCACTTGTGTACCTCCCTTGTTTTTATTTTCTCCCCAGTCTCTAGTGTGCAGCTGAAGGTGCAATCTGACTTTTGACTACCCTGTAAAAATTAGGTTGCTGTCAGGAGCCCAACACTAATGTCCTTTCACTAGCAAAGCTCCCAGGGAGATCAATCAGAGCTTTACTTCTGACCTAAGGAGAACGTGCCTGGGTCCCATGGCAGAGGAAAATGTGGGCAAACACAGCAGCTGTTTGGTCACCATCGATTGCTCAAACACAGTTAGAAGCATTGGAGTCTGTTTAACTCCCACCGGGATGATGACTTTAGATTCAGGCGGCAGAGCATCAAGACGAGAAACCTAATTAGAAAAATCCTGGGTCATTTTTATTTACTTATGCACACATATATCAGTTATGTATTCTGCCAATCTAATAATGAAGATTAAATTCAGGTACTTGGGTGGGTCTGGAAGGATAGGAGTGGAGACAGAGGGGATGATGGGAGTCAAAGCAGAGAGAGATAATGAGCCTTTGATCAAATGAGAAATTACAAGAAGAGATGAAAAATAACTTTACCATGAATATTTTCCATTGGATCCATTATTTATTTCAATCAATACAGTAGAAAAGCCGGCACCGCGGCATAATAGGATAATCCTCCACCTTGCAGCACCGGCACACTGGGTTCTAGTCCTGGTCGGGGCGCCGGATTCTGTCCTGGTTGCCCCTCTTCCAGGCCAGCTCTCTGCTGTGGCCCGGGAGTGCAGTGGAGGATGGTCCAAGTGCTTGGGCCCTGCACCCCATGGGAGACCAGGAGAAGCACCTGGCTCCTGCCATCGGATCAGCTCAGTGCGCCGGCCGCAGCACGCTGGCCATGGTGGCCATTGGAGGGTGAATCAATAGCAAAGAAAGACCTTTCTCTCTGTCTCTCTCTCTCTCTCTCAGTGTCCACTCTGCCTGTCAAAAAACAAAATACAGTAGAAAAAACTGTAGGATAACCTAGTGATTATTGCCTAAATCATTTGACACATTATCCAGATCAACAAAATAAGTCTATATGATTTTAATTTCTCCTTATAATATGCTATTACAAAACAAATCTATTTACAAAAATGCTTCAAGTGTAAGATTTGAGTTACTGCTTTAGATATAAATGAACATAACCAGGAACAACTGAATTATAACATATTATAGAACTGAAACTGCTTTCTAATTATTAAGCTTTTTATCTCTTTATTTTGTTGCTTATGATACTTGTTATTTATTGATAATATTTTCTGTTGATATTTTCCTCTAAGGTTAAACCTTGGCTAAAAATTAGTATACTTAACTTTATGTTTCTGAGCTTTTTCATGTGTAGTAGAAACAAATAAAATCTACCTTCCTGAATGATTTTATGTGTGTAGTGCATTATTGTTATTTAAAAGCATAATGTGGTATAGCAGCTCTCTAGAATGTATTTATTTTAGACAGCTGAATTTTATACCAGCTGGTCATCAGTTACTCATCTCCTAAACCCATAGTGACCATCATTCCACTCTGTGTCTCAGAGTTTAACAGGTTTCAATACTTCATAAGTGGAACCAGAGAGTACTTTTCCTACTGTGACCAATTTATTTCATTTATCATAATGTCCTCCAGCTTCATCCATGCTCTTTCATATTGTAAAATTTCCTTCCTTTATAAAGCTGAATTCTTTACAGAGGATTAATGATAGAGCAATAGTAAAAATTACAGCTGCTGAATACTAAATTGTGATGAACACTAACCAGAAATTAATGCAAGAACAAGGAAAATACTCTGGAGAGATTGTAGATGTCAGAGAATATATGAACTCTCTTGATTCTGGGTTGGTTCTTCAAACAATTTGTACTTTTGCTACATTTTGTGGTTTGCATCATGCTTATGATTTAGAATTTCTGTTGTCTTTGAGACTTGATTTAAATTATGATGAAAATTAAAAAAAAAAAACACACTGGCTGAAAACCTAATTCTAGTATCATGTTGTTTTCTGTACTTTTATATGCCTTCTGGTTCTGATGGACATTCACCAGAGATACAACTATGGCACTAAGAAGTACACTGAATTTGGAATCAAAAAACCTCATAAAAGGGGTAGACTTCAGCCTAGCAGATAAAACACCTGTACCCTATATCAGAGTACCTGGATTCTCTCCTGAGCAATTAGGACTCAGGCTGCCTCTGTTGCATATCAGAGCAACCGGACTCAATTCCCAACTCCAGCTCCTGGTTCCAGCTCCCTGCTACTACTGCGGATCCTGGGAAGCAGTGGTAATGTCTTAAGTAAATGCATCCCTACTGCCCATGTGAGAGATCTGCATAGAGTTCTAGCTCTCAGCTTCAGCCTCAGCCCAGCCCTGCCCCTCAAGGGATTGTAGGGAATGAACTAGATGGGAAGGATTGAATGCTCTCTCTCCCCTTCCTTACCCCCTCTGCCTCTCAAAAAAGAAAGTAACTAAAGCATCCGAGCAGAAATTTTTCTTTTTTCAGATTTATTTATTTATTTATTTGAAAGGCAGAGATACTGAGATATAAAGAGAGAGAGAGAGAGAAAGAGAGATCTTCCATCTGCTGATTCACTCCCTCCAGGGATACAACAGTCAGGGGTAGGCTAAGCTGAGGCTAGCAGCTGGAATTCCATCCACCTTTCCCAGATGGATGGAAGGGCCCAAACACTTGGGCCACCTTCCACTGCCTTCACAGGAGCATTAGCAGGGAGGTAGATCAGAAGAGGATCAGTTGGGTCTGACTCTGTGGTGCAGTAGGTTAATCCTCCACCTACAGCGCCGGCATAGCATATGTGCACTGGGTCTAGTCCTGGCTGCCCCTCTTCCAATCCAGCTCTCTGCTATAGCCTGGAAAAGCAACAAAAGATGGCCTAAGCCCTTGGGCCCCTGTACCAGCATAGGAAACGGGGAAGAAGCACCTGGCTCCTGGCTTTGGACCTGCACAGCTCTGGCCATTTTGGCCATCTGTGGAGTGAAACAATGGAAGGAAGGCCATTCTCTCTGTTTCTCGCTCTCATTGTCTGTAACTCTACCTCTCAAATAAATAAATAAAATCTTAAAAAAACGAGGAGCAGCAGGAACTCCAACATATGTTCTTATAGGATATTAGCATGTCAGGAGATATTTTAACCCACTGTACCACAATGTTAGCCCCCGAATAGATATTTTTCAAAAGAAGAAATACAAACGGACAGCGAACAAAAAATGCTCAGTATGACTAACTAGTTATTTGGGAAATGAAAATAAAAGTCACAATTAAGTATCATTTCCCTCCAGTTAGAATAGCTATTATCAAAAAGACAAAGTAGCAAATGGATGTGGAGAAAAGGAAACCCTAACACACTGTTGGTGGGAATGCAAATTAGTGAAACCATTGTGGATATGCCTCAAAAAACTAAAAAGAACTACAGCATATGACCCAGCTATCCCTCTTCTGGGAACATATCCAAAGGAAATGAACTCAACATATGAAAGAGGTAATTGCTCTCTGATTTTCTCACACCACAATTACCAATATCAAAGATATGGAACTAACCTAAATGTCCATCAGCTGATGACTGAATAAAGAAAATGTGGTATATATAAATCTTGGTATATGCAAATATATAAGTATATATAAATAAATATATAAATATATGTTATATATAAATCTATAAAACAATTACCTACCATAAAAACTGAATGAAATTTCAACATTTGCAACCAAATGGTAGGAGTAAAAGAAACCAGACACAGAAAGACAGATCACACATGTTTTCTCTCATATGTGGAAGTTTCATATAAAATATACACATATATATATTGTAAAAACCCTGAGGATGCTGCATTATTTGGTATACAAATATTTATAAATGTTGACTGCACTGAATCATGCGATTTACATAATAATACAGGCTTCTCTCCTCACTTTATGATCCCGGTCATGGATCCCACAGTATGTAACATTACTCTCCATACTTTCAATAAAAAACAGTACTTATGTATTCGAATGTAAAATTTCATAATAATTGAATATACACAATGTTAAAAACTTCTAAATGTATATGTGCTCATTGAACTCTTTTTCTTCTTACATTTCTGGATTGTTTGAAATATTTCAAAATATAAAAAAGCTAGGGGCCAACATTGTGTCATAGAGGATACAGCTGCCGCCTCAGAAGCCAGCATCCCATATAGGTGCTTGTCTATGTCCCAGCTGCAGCACTTCCAGTTCAGCTCCCTCTCATGGCTTGGGAAAAGCAACAGAAGATGGTCCAAATGTTTGTATCCAGAGAAACTCCTGGCTCCTGGCTATGTCCTGGCTCAGGCCTGTCTGTCTGCCATTTGGGGAGTGAACCAGTTAATGGAAAATTTCTTTTTCTCTCTCTGTAGGTCTTTCAAATGCATAAATATATCTCTAAAATACATAGTACGTATATATATACATATGTGTGTGTGTGCATAAAACCAAACAACATATAAAAATAAAAGAAAATCTCAGTTTGAAATTTGAGTTTGTTAACTTCACTGACATTGTTCACTTACTACTAATAGGATCTGGGGGATTACTCAAGCTGCAGTGGCAACCACTCCTATATTGACAGTTGTTTCTCCAAAGATTTTAAACTACTAACAACTGATATATACAACATGAATAAATCTCAAAAGTATATATGAACAAAAAGGTAGACACAAAGAATGCATACTGCATGATGCAATTTATAAGAAGGTAAAAAAAACAAATGGCAGCAATCCATGGTGATAGAACTTAGAAGAGCATTACCATGGGTGGGGGTGAACAAGATGAGGGCAGAGTTAAGAATGACTGAGAGAGGATGTGCAGAAATCTTGTAGTGCTGGGTTTAATATCTTGGTCTTGGTGTGTTCACATGGTATACATGTTAAAAATCATCATGCAGTACTTAAGTTCTGAGCATTTTACTTTAAATAAATTTTATCCTAATAAAATCCTATTAAAATCATGGAAAAGAGGAGGGAGAGAAAAACGCAGAAAAGGCTAAAAATAACATAAGATCCACATTCCCAAGAAGACAGAACATCAAAACTGCACTTGCAAGTCTTTCGGTCCCTCAGCCCATGAAAAATGTTGAACTAAACAAAACCAGGAGATCCAGGAGACAGAGTATCCTCATTGACATGCTGCTTCCGGGGCATGAGCCAGCTTCCCATTCTGGGAATGAAAATAAAATTTTGGTAGCTCCAGAATATCCTCATCAGAAAGGATTCTTTCTTGAAAATGATGAATCCAAGTTCTTTCCAATTGTTTTCATGACTCCTTTAAAAGGCTAAATTCCTATGGAAGGAATCCTAGAAATTCATCAAATAGATAAACACATGCTCTTCTGAAGACAGTCCTTCTATGAATCTATGAGCATAATTTACAAAAACAATTCACAATTTCTAATTCTATTTCAAGTCCTTGAAATATGCTAATCTGTAATTGTACATATTTATCATATAATATATGTTATTATATATTACTTTGCATTCAAATTCTGAAAGACCCCAATCTCTTCTGCCTCAGGCATACACATAGACGGTGTTACTGGAAAATACCTCACTGGAGAAAGGGCATGCCAAATGCAAGTACTTGGGGAGATTAAGTTCTGAACTGGAATATAATTATTCATTAACAATCACATGAAATGAATATCAGGTGTCCAGGACATCTCTATGTCATTTCAGGATTTTTCTCTCCATTAAGATACTCATATAGTAATATAAACAAGGATATTGTATTTTATTAGTTTGCATTTTAATATGACATTTATATTCCATTTTCTATTTCACTAGTTGTCATGTATATTCCTATTGTTTTTCACATTCCACTTTTGCCAACAGTGTTTTCCTTAATAAGGTTTTTTTATAAAGTCAATTCTAAAATGTTTTGATGTTCTATATAATCAATTTTCCACAGCTCTGTAACGATTGCTTCATAACCTTCTATCATTGGTTTTATTGCCTTTGTTTTCATTTATAAAACTATTAACAGAATTGAAAATATAAATGAAAGCGTGGAGTTTTCCATAACACTGCAAGGATTTAAAATTTTCAAAGTATAGTTTATAAAAGCATTACAGTAGAAAGTTAAAGAATGGCAACTTTCTGATGGAGTATTTTTTTTCTTTTGGTAATACAAAGTTGTAAATGGTTTCTTGAATCACCTGAGTGATCACGATTTGGGTTATAGGCAAGTTACTAACTCTCCCAGCGTTGGCTTTGTCCACTGTTATTAAGGCAATATACCTATGTGTTTAAGTGGATTCCTAAATTATCTATACATTGAGGGAAAGCAAATCAAGAAATAACACTGATGCTTGCTATTTTAATTAGTTTATTTTACTAAAAGCCCACAAATACAAAACAAATTGTGTATACAGTTCATTATTGAAATTTTTTATTAATGTCCTCAGTGATAGGTCATCAATGAACAACCCCCCCCCCACACACACACACTCACATATGAAATATAGGTACAATAAAAGTCTGGAACCTACTATGCTATGAGAAAAATATATATTAAGGGCAAAACTATTCCTTGAACACTCAGTATCCAGAATTATACCTTTGGGTATAAGAGCCCAAGCCATTGGTCATCAATCCTATTATTCTCTACATATGTTTTGTATAACAAATATTTTCATGATGTCACTTTCATTCCCCTAACATAAAATTCATAGATATCATGACTTACAGTACACAGTATTAAAAATATATAGGATGTCTTACCTGTAATATGAAGAACAAAATTAATTTATTTATAATTCTATACATGTATATATAAATGTCTAGGTTTTACTATGCTAGTAACCACAATCTAAGAGGTAGATGCTTGTACTGTAAGCATCATCACTGTGAATTTTACAGATTCAAGACAGTAAATTGTTTCATCTTGTGGTATTGTGGCTTCAAAACCCAATAAACACAGTGTCAATGTTAACATTGTTTTAGAAATGAGAAACACCTCTTGATAAAATTCTTTACAAAATCAAATAAAATATTTCCTCAGTTTGCATTTTATTTGCATTTCTGGTAAAATCAGTGGATCTGAAATGAGTTACAAAAGTGAGCGATTTTATTAAACTCGGTTATTTATAATGGATTTTTCACTCACATAGATACTCAGTGGAGCATTAGAAAGTCAGGCAGTGATTGTATAGAGCTTTTCTACACAACTTGAGCTTGTAGCCCTACGTCAGCTGCCTGCTGAATGACCACAGTGCCTCTCCACTTGTCCTGACAGCCAGCCACTGCACACATTACCCAACTGGAGTCTAAGGGATAACACAACCAGTTGAGAATGATTCCTCTAGAACAACTGCACTTTCTCAATTTATCTCTGTATTAGTCTTTTCTCCATTGCTGTATCTAAATTCCACAGTCCAAGTAATTTATAGAGAATAGACATTCCTTTCCCACACTTCCAGACACTGGGAGGTCCTAGGCCAAGTGGCCATGTCTGGGGAGAGCCTTCCTTCTGGTGACAATTCTTTGCAGTCCCAAGGCCACAGAGGGCATCACATGGGGAGACAGAGCAGTGGATAAAAGACATCATCTAATTATAATTACCTCCCTAAACCCTCTATCCAAGGGCCACTGACATATTACTTGCAGAATTTCATTCTTTTTTTTTTTTTTTTTTTTTTTTGACAGGCAGAGTGGACAGTGAGAGAGAGAGACAGAGAGAAAGGTCTTCCTTTGCCGTTGGTTCACCCTCCAATGGCTGCCACGGACAGCGCGCTGCGGCCGGTGCACCGCGCTCATCCGATGGCAGGAGCCAGGTGCTAGGTGCTTATCCTGGTCTCCCATGGGGTGCAGGGCCCAAGCACCTGGGCCATCCTCCACTGCACTCCTGGGCCACAGCAGAGGGCTGGCCTGGAAGAGGGGCAACCGGGACAGAATCCGGCGCCCCGACCGGGACTAGAACCCAGTGTGCCGGCGCCACAAGGAGGAGGATTAACCTGTTGAGCCACGGCGCCGGCCTAGAATTTCATTCTTAATACATGAAATCTGACAGACACACTTACACCACAGCAGTAACTATGGCCGAAACAACTGCCACACTGAGCTTCACTTCCTTCAGAAGAGAATCCATATACTTCTCTTTTCTCTCTTGCTTTAGACTGAGAACCCTGGGGACTCTGGAGCAAAGAGGCTCCCGTAGTGCTGACTGCTGCTAAGCACACACTCTGGGGCCAATCAAGGCATGTGTTTTCATTTCTTCAGACGACATCTAGCCATGTAGGCAGTTTCTGGGTTTAGGTTTAATCACAAAACATGAATCTTGATATATTCTTACTCCCATTAACTATGTAACTTCAATAAAAGAGCTAACATTAAAAGGGGCGATAGACTAGTGTGTCAGACCCTGCTGTTGCTCTCAGCCCTCTAAGGATCATATCAGTAACATTCCCATGTTGTACATTAGAAAATTGAGGCATGCCTTAATCTTAATGGACGGTGGTAACACAGGACTGGAAACTCAGCGGTCTGGTGCCACAGCTCATGTGTTTGATATTTTCTCTTTCTAGTACACGTGAGGAAAAGGACTGACAAGGATAGTTATAAACTGGTCAGTCTAAAACTTTGCATTAGACAGTTTAGTCATTCCCTTCTTCACAACAGCTTCCTCCTCAAATTACTATTGTCCTGACATAATTACAGCACATCTGGATCTCTGAGCACATGCGTCCTATGGAGATCACCCTCAACTTGCTGGTCCTAGGAACAGCTCTGACTTAACGCTTATGGGGAATTCTGGAGTATGCATTGGCACATTGTATTTCCACTCATAAAATCTTGTTCTGCTACTTTTCCACCTTTACTTAAATTGGCCAACGAAAACTTTCATTTTCCTATTGTACTCCAGCATGGTGAATTTAAAGGTATTTGGGAAGTCTAGAAATATCATGGATCAGAAATTATAATGGTCTAGTTATAAGTTCTATACATATAGTGTATTAGGTATTTCTTTACTTCTGTTTGAGTCCTAACATATGCTCACTACTACTATTTTTATTGTTAAAATTAATAGATAACTGAATTATATGTGATAATTTATTTTAAAAAATAATTTGAATGTACTCATCCTGGCACTAGTACTCTGTTCATTTTGAGGACAAATTCCTTTCACTACTGGCATTGTCAGATTTCTATGCTGGTCAAATCCTGTGGTCCTCTGGCAGATATGATCCAGTTTATCATGCCCCAAAGCTCTTTGAATTAAACACAGCATCAAGTTTTCTTTTAAATACTTATTTTCATTTATTCAAAAGTTAGAGTTACAGAGAGAGGAGGAGAGACAGACAGGGAGAAAAAGATCTTCCATCTGATGGTTCACTCCCAAATGGCCACAATGTTTAGAGGTTGGCCTATCCAAAGCCAGGAGACAGGAGCTTCTTCTGGGTCTCCCTTGTGGGAGCAGGGCCATCATCTGCTGCTTTCTCAGGCCATAGCTGGGAACTGTCTTGGAAGTGGAACAGCCAGGACTTGAACAGTGCCAGCCCCCACAATATCAATTTTTAATGGGAATGATTACTTTAAATTCCAAAGCTTTTTTCATCATATTGAATAAGTGTTAACTTATTACATACTACAGCAGAAATCAAACTATTTAATAATCATGCTGCATTTAAAACACGGTTTTCCCATGACAATAAAATTCTTCTTTTGGATAACAAAGCATTCTCCTAGTTTAAAAAAAAATGAGGGGCTGGTGCTGTGGCATAGTGGGTTAAGGCCCTGGCTTGAAACACCGGCGTCCCATATGGGTGCCGGTTCGAGACCCAGCTGTTCCACTTCCGATCCAGCTCTCTGCTATGGCCTGGGAAAGCAGTAGAAGATGGCTCAGGGGCCCAAGTGGGAGTGAGAGACCCAGAAGAAGTTCCTGGCTCCTGGCTTCAAATCAGCACAGCTCTGACCATTGTGGCCAATTGGAGAGTGAACCAGCGGATGGAAGACCTCTCTCTCTCTGCCTCTCCTCTCTCTGTGTAACTCTGACTTTCAAAAAAATAAGTAAATCTACAAAAGTGAAAGAAGATGACATGCAAGAAGAACAAAATCTTAAGCTCAATATCTTAGTAAATTTTGCACTGCTACAACAGAATACCATGTACTGGATAGTAAACAGAAATTACTTGACTCAGAGTTGTGATGTCTGGGAAGATTAAAGAAGCACTTCTGGCAGAGAGTCTCGTGAACTACATCATAACACAGCGCTGCACTGGGAGAGAAAGCCAAACTCATTTATGACAAAGTCATTCTTGAGGACTTAAATCCACTCACACAAAAATGATGTGAACCCACTTATTGGGACAGAACCCTAATGACTCAACCATCTCTTAAAGGTCTCACATCTAAACCCTAGTGACTGAGATTAGGTTTCCAGCACATGAACTTTGGGGGGTACATTTTAATCACAGTATTATATATTCAAAACCTATTTCATTGAAGAATGTAATTTTCACATGGCAATGACAATAAAAAGCATTTCAGAGTCTACAAAACATTCATTGTGCATTGATTTGAAGTGAAAAGTCCTTTCTATTACAAAATATGTATATACTACAGTAAAATGATGTGAATTAACTATGTATATATTTATTATAAAAAGTACTTTCCTAGAAAATATGAAACAAACATAAAAGTGTTATGTTTTAAATACTATCATGCAGTGTATGAACAAATTGGACTACACCTTTCAGTGAATCTCCAAAGCAGTATTTCTTCTACTTCTAGCTGTTACAAAGAACATGAAAAGGTATTTTTCTTATCTTATTTTTAAAGATTTTATTTATTTATTTGAGAAGTAGAGTTATAGACAGTGAGAGAGAGAAACAAAGAGTAAGGTCTTCCTTTCGTTGGTTCACACCCCAGTTGGCTGCAATGGCCGGAGCTGCACCCATTTGTAGCCAGGAGCCAGGCACTTCCTCCTTGTCTCCCACACGGGTGCAGGGGCCCAAGGACTTGGGCCATCTTCTACTGCTTTCCCAGACCATAGCAGGGAGCTGGATTGCAAGAGGGGCAGCCAGGACTAGAACCGGCGCCCATATGGGATGCCAACACTACAGGTGGAGGATTAAGCTACTGTGCCAGGGCACCAGCCCCATGAAGAGGCATTTTTCAAAGGATGAATTCAAACAGACACAGGAAAAAATGCTCAGGATCACTAGCCATCATGGAAATGTAAATCAAAACTATGATGAGGTTTCATCTCACTCCAGTTAGGATGGCTATCATTTAAAAATCAAAAACTATAAATGCTGGAAAGGATTTGCGGGAAACGGTACCATAATACACTACTGAGAATGTAAACTAGTACGACCATTATGGAAGACAGTGTAGAGCTCCCTCAGAGATCTGAAAATAGACCTCCCATATGATCCAGCCATCCCACTCCTGGGAATTTACCAAAGAAAATGAAATCAACATACAAAAGAGTTTCCTACACCTCTATGTTTATTGCAATTCAATTCACAATAGCTAAGATATGGAATCAACCCAGATGTCCATCAGTTGAACACTGGATAAAAAAATGTGGTATATATACATGATGGAATGTTACTCAGCTATAAAAAAAATGAAATTCTGTCTTTTGCAACAAAATTAATCAACTAGAAACCACATGCTTAGTGAAATAAGCCAGTCCCAAAAAGACAAATATCATATGTTTTCTCTGATATGTGACAGTTATTGTTGACTACAAAAAAATGTATAGGAATGAAATGGACATTTTGTCATATGATTGTCATTTTTAGCTCTTATTTATACTCCTTTGGAACTGTGATCTTCCAAATTTTTCCTTATTAAATATTTTGATTATTGGCATAGTAAGACTATGAATACAGAGAACATTAAAATTATGTCTTTGCAAAAACTAATTAAGAGAGAGGTGGGAGAAAGTATATTGGGGGGGTCAGGGAAGTGAGGGAAGTTGATTGTCTTCTTGGAAAGTACCTATGGAATGCATGAAATCTGTTCTGCTTATATTAATAAACAAAATTTTAAGAAGTAAAGATAAAGCCAAATTTTATAAGAAAAAGAAATACAGCAAATCAACTATAAAGAATAATAAAAATTTTACTTAGGAACACATCCCCAAATAATTTACTGATAGTAATTAATGAAAGTAAAAATGTAATATAATCTCCAAAATTAGTGAAATGAAAAATCATAACCCTATCCAAGAGAATAATGTAAAACCAAAAAAATGACTCTGATATAGGTAATCTTAGAATAACATTCATAATAAAAGATCAAAATACTTAAACTGTTAGAAGATACTAGTGATTATTTACAATGAAAAACAAATAAATAATATTAATGAGTTTTAGATATCTGAAACAATATTTTTAAAGATTTCATGATGATGAAAATAATAGACACTTGGATTATGGATCATGGTTATGTCAGAGTTATTGCCTCTGGCAAATTCAAACTGATAACATAACACATTTATTTTGAACTGTATCCTGGCATGCTGATTTGAGGAGACTGCTACCTAAGACCATTTTGCTGATACTGACTAAAATTTCTCAACATTTGCCTTGCCATATTGTAATCAACTTGCCATTTATTATTTTTCTTTTAAAGTGCTTTTATCTGCTCTCCTAAGCGTTTATTTTTCTCTTTGCTTCCAAAAGTAAACCCCAAAACTCTATTCGTAATCTCTTCTATTATAAATTAGTTTTTAAAAGATTTATTTATTTTACTTGAAAGTCAGAGTTACACAGATAAAGAAGCAGAGAGAGAGAGAGAGAGAGAGAGAGAGAGATGTCTTCCATCTGCTGGTTCACCCATAATTGGCCGCAATGGCCAGTGCTGCACTGATCTGAAGCCAAGAGCCAGGAACTTCTTCCAGGTCTCCCATGCAGGTGCAGCGGCCCAAGGACTTGGGCCATCTTCTACTGCTTTCCCAGGCCATAGCAGAGAGCTGGATCAGAAGTGGAGCAGCCGGGTCCCCAACTGGTGCCCATATAGGATGCCAGTGCTGCACCACAGCACTGGCCCCATTATAAATTATTGTAAAAGTGTTGCTATGTCCATAAAATGCTTCCAGTCTCTTGAAGGCATATTTTCCATTAGTTGATGGTACATCTTCTAGTAAACTTTTGGATTAATCAATGCCTGATGGTTTGGTTCTTTGTTCTAGAGTTTATGGAGGATGAACTGAGTCATTACATGTAAAACAGAAAGTACTCTGTCAACAGAGAGTCCAGATGTCCGAAAATTCAGTAAAATCCCTATACTCTATTTTTAAGTAATTTGGGAAAAATTTAAAGCTTTGGCAAGCTGTCTTCAAAAGAAATTGAACCAGGAAGGTGACAATTACACACTTTTTCAAACTCTCCCCAAATTAGAACTATCCAGTCTTCCAATATTGCCAAACATCTGTTATAGCAATATAAAAATAAATTTTCTGAGAATATCATTCTATCAGGGAAATTATAAGTATGCTCTCCTAATGTTTTTTCTTTCAATTTCAAAAATTTAAAAAACTTTATGGAAAGGTTTATGACCTCAGAGAATAACTAAAAACATGGAATGGGATCAATACAAGTTTAATGACCTTGAAGGAACTACTTAACTTCTCTGTGTCCGGTGAGTCTTCATTCCTAAGGAGATGAAAATAAGAATTTCATCCAAAAGATTGGAAAGACAGGCAAATGAATTAATATGTGTAAAGTGGTTTCTAAAATGTATTTCAGTTATTTTAAAGACAGGTGTGTGTGTGTGTGTGTGTGTGTGTGTGTGCGTATCTAGAGAGAGAGAGAGAGAGAGAGAGAGAGATTGCAACTACTGGTTTACTCCCCAAATGTAGACAGCTAAGAATGAGCCCGGCTGAAGCAATCTGTATCTCCTCTCCTGTTTGGGTGGCCAGGGATCAAGCACATGAATCATCAACCACTACCTCCCAGGGTATGCATTAGTAGGAAACTTGAATCAGGAGCAGAATTGAGAGTAGAATCCAGATATTCTGGTACGGGATGTGGGCATTCCAAGCAGTATCTTAATCGCTGTGCCAAACACCAGCTGAAGTGCTTTTTATGTTAAGTGTTTCATAAAAATATGCCATGTAACATTTACTTTTATGAAGATTCTGATACTTACTCTCAAACCCAAAAATAAATGATGCAGTTCCAGGAGCCATTCTAACAAAGCAAGTGTGAACACATAGAAAATCATTGCTTGGTGTTTGTGGGAAATGGGTTCCAGGATCCCCAAATTTAAACAAACATGTAGATGCCCAAGTTTCATACTTAAAATGGCACAGTGTTGGGACAGGCACTATGGCACAGTAGGTTAAGCCTCCTCCTGCATTGCCACCATCCTATAGAGGCACTGACTGAGTCCCAAATGCTTCACTTTTGATCCAGCATCCCCGCTAGTCACCTGGGAAAGCAGTGGAGGTTGGCCCTAGTGTTTCGGCTGCTGCACCCAAGTGGGAGTCACTAAAGAAGCTCCTGGTTCCTGACTTTAGATCAGCCCAGGTCTGGCTGCTGTGGCCATTTGTGGAGTGAATCAGCAGCTAGAAAACCTCTCTCTAACTCTCTCTCTTTCTGTAACTCATCTGTCAAATAAATAAATAAATCTTTTAAAAAATGGCATAGTGTTTGCATGCAGCCTATGCACATCCTAAATTATTGTAATGTCCGAAGCAATGCAACTGATATGTAAACATTCATTGGACTATATTGTCTAGGGAAAATGATTTTTTTTTAAAGTCAGCATGTGTTCCAGACACAATTTCTTGAATATTTGTGATACAAGTTTGCTTGAATCTGCTGATATAGAAATTGTGGACATGGAGCACCAAGTGTATAATTTATGTATCTATATAAAATGAAGCTTTTTGAAAGTTGCCTATGGAGATTACACATAATGCACCACATATGTGTACTTTTTTTCTAATATAACAGTATCTCTTACTATCTTCTTTTCTTCTTTTGCTCTCTACACTGGACAATCTGAGGACATATCTCAACTTTATGAAATAGGGGTCACCATTGGGAGAACCTTAATGGAGTGCATCTGTGTAGATGGCCTCATCTAGCTGAGGGCAAAGTTCCGATGTCCACAACTGATTTCCCTTGGGAGGACTTACTGGATATGAAGTTTCACTGAAATTCACACCCAATAGCAAAGTGCAGGGAGGGTCACCATTAACCAAAATGCCTTCAATTCTTCAGGTGAGCTCTTTATAGAGACAGCTATATTTAACCTGGATGCTCCTTCCACATCCACCAGGGATTCATATTAGTTGAAAATAGAAACCAGGGAGCTCTTGGATATAACTTAATAACTGAAGAAATTTCATACTTCTTTGTATTGTTTGCTTATATGGCCACAGCCAGGAAAGGACTGCTCATGGGAATCAAGACACAATTCCTGATCACCAAAACACATTTAAAGGTATGCCTATTCCAGTGAGGGAACGAAGAAAATGAATACAGGATTTTTGCTTGGAAGTGAAATTTTGAGCAAGAGTAAAATGAAAATACAGCTTTCTCTTACTTAATAATTTGGTACAATTTTAAAAGTCTATGTTTCCAAAAATTTAAACAGAAAAAATACATCTGGTAAATATTTTCTTATAGCTTGTTTATTTATTTTTTAATTTATTTTCTTTTTTTGAAAGGCAGAATGACAAGGAGAGAGAGAGACACACAGAGAGAAAGAGATTTTTCATCTGCTGGTTCACTTCCTACTTGGCCACAACAGCCAGGACTGAGGGTGCCACAACACCTGTCCATATAGCTAGTTTTTACAGGCTTTCTGTTGGGTTTTGGCAAGTAGGAGATCTATTTATTGATAAAGTACATTTTGTGCCATGATAAGTCAGTCACATATATATTCTTATTTAATGCTTATAAATTCTATTCTATTCTCTGACTTCACAGAGGAGGAAACTGGAGGCCTGTAAGTAATGTCAAATCTAAGTTATGCCAGTATTGAAGGAGGAACTTAAACCTAATTCTGTTCTTCCCTAAAATGCATGCACTTGACGATATACTATAAGTTGTTTTATCTGAGCTGAATATTTTGAGTGAGTTAAGTTTGTTTGCTTATTTGCTTGCTTTCCAACTGGCTGTTTTGACAGGGTAGTCAGTGAAGAGAGGTGTTTTTTCAACCTCTCTTTCAGGAACGTAGCTATTACATTTTCGTTTCTTAGGCTTCCATTTTGTTGGAGTACCATTTCTCTGTCTTGTCTTCTGGATTATAGGATGCTGTTGCTTAATCAAAGACACTAATTGAATCCTAAGTACAAGAGACTTAAATGGCCAGAACCACAGATACTAACTGCTGAACATAGCATCAGGATACCTAAAATGATACTTTCAAGACATTCATCTTGGAACATTCCCTTCCTTGCTCTTATATGAAGTTAAGCCTTTTGAGATATTTTAGCAAAATAACCCAAAGTTTAGGAAGAGCCACTTCAATAGTAAGTTCCTGCCTCTTATAGAAGAAGGAGCACCTCCACAATGTCTAGGTAAAACATGCTGCTTTTACAGCTTGCCCTGGTAGGTTCCAAGATCTTATTCCCAGTAGCAGAGCCTAAGACATCTGGTACTCAGGTGCTAAGAGAAGCATGGTGTGCAGTTCTTTGTTACTGAAATTGGGAGATGATTTTAAATGCTAGACACAGTATTATTGGTTTGCAGAGCTATTGAGTTTAAACACTATTTTTTGAAATGATATTAATAAATGGCATTCTACAAGATCTAAAAACCTCTACACAATATTTGTAAAATCTGGAGCTAAAGGCCAAAACAACATTTCCCAACCATGAAACTCATTCAAAACCCAAGAGTCATCACTTTTCAAGTTTCTGGATGAATGGAAAGCATAATTACTTTGGAAATAAGAGAGAGAGACTATTTCATGACATTAAAATTAATCCTGACTTTAATTAATTAATTAAAATTAATCCTGTCTCTGAGTTTATGATGGCAGGGACTTCATAGCATAAATCATTCTACCTCTAGTATCTATTATTATATATGAATGATGTAGATGCTTAAAATATAATGGGGAAGGATGCACTGAAATAATAAATGAATAACTTGGTAGTAGAAAATAGCACAGGAGTCCAACATAGTATAGTATACTGTGTCAGAAACTGAGAAAAAAGGTGAGTAGAACACATAATAAAATAGTTCGCCTGCTACTTTCCCTGATGGTGTGCAAACACAAGTGAAGGTGGTAGTGAAAGTGTTATTAGTTCTCCTCCCTTATTTTGAAACTGTAGAATTGATTTGTCTCTGCCAACTTGTGGTTTTTTCTTTTGTCTTCCCCGTGTAGCTCACTCTCCCGTTCTTTTAATGTCACACTGATTGCAGAGATTACCTACAAATATTCTGAAGTTCTTCTTCCTTAACAATCTTGTATTAACTTAACCTACAGAAGTGAAACTGCCACTTTGATGTATTTGATAACTTTGAACAACCCTTGTCTCCACTGTTGACGACCAGTTTATACATACACACACACACACACACACACACACACATACTATTTGTAGCACTCTTAGTACAAAGTTAATCATATATTTATAAAATTAATTGAAAACAGATCTTAATATCAAGAATAGGAATAGGAGAGGGAGGAGGAAGAGAGATTCAGGTCGGGTATAGTGGGAAGAATCACTATGTTCCTAAAGTTGTACTTATGAAATGCATTAAGTTTGTATTCCTTAAATATGAAGTTTCTGGGAAGAAAAAAAGAAACATTAAAAAAGAGAAGAAAACTGAACATTATTAAAGTTATACTAAGGCAAAGAACATTAGTTGCATTAAGGTATATCCCCTCAATATGCACCTAAATTCTGTAATCAATAAGCCAGGTCACCAACTGCCACTAAGTAGCTTTATTCTGAGGGTGGGGAGGAGCTGTGAAATTGATGGGTTACAAAATTCATCAGCTTCTTCACATAAATACCACCAAACCCTACCTCAATAATTCATTATGTAAATTTATTGCTCATGTTCAGAAAAACGACATTCACTCAGAATAGCATAGTAAAACTCTATGTAATTTTTCTTCATATAAATTATGTAGCTAAAACTAAAGGATATAGCAGAACATCCAACCTACAAATCATCAACCAAACTTAGTGACATGATTACACCAGTCTCCTCTCTATCAGTTAACCTATAAAGAAATAGAAACTTTGAAATCAGAAGAACAAATAGCAAACCTAGAAAATGTGATTAACAGCTTATGAATTCCTAACAATTCTAATATTTTATTGAATAAAATGTATAATTCTGTTCAAAGAAGTTTTAAAATTAAAATTTCTTCAATGAAAAGCTTTTATTTCGGGATTGTAAAATGCATAAGAAATAATTTCTTGACCCTAAGAGCTAATCAATTTGGGAATAAAATTTGCATGCAAATAGCATACATTTAGATCATAACGTACATTTTAGAAAGAAAGTATTAAATACTACAGGAGTAAAATGAGGTAAAGCTTACATTTAGTTGGTCAGATTATTAGTTATTTCTGAATTATTATTATATTTTGAATAGGCAGAGATACAGAGCACAAGAGAACCTACTTTCATCCTGGTAGAAATTTTGGATAAAGAAGCAAATGAATTTGTTATATAAAATAAATACTGTTTTCTACCATGATCACTATGCATCACACATTATTGTTTAGAACTGTGTAAAAGATTTAATGCATACAATAGCATCAAGAGGTTAAGGTATGGAAATATTTTTCTATTCTAATGACAGAAATGAGTTGGAACAGGGAGCTCTCCTCCATAAAACTTGCTCCTAAATACTGGAGCAGTCCTCTGATCTGATAAATGTAACGGGGGGATAGTATGTAATCTATAATCACTAACAGGATCCTGAATCATGGTGGCTCTATGATGCTTCTCTGATAGTCACAGAAGATGATGAGTTCATATGTCTGTATTCAAAATGTAAAATCTTGCACAATATCCGTGGCGATGTTAGAGAAAACCCTACCTACAGTTTAGAAATCACCTCCATACAGTTGAGTCTGGAATAAATAAGGCCACCACAGTAGAGGAAGATTGAGAGAGCAAGGCAAAGAACAAATCTTTAGGTTATTTAGGAGAAAAAGAGACATTAGAGGAAGACAAAACACAGTTACTAATTTTTCTTAAGAGCCTGGGATACTGTCTGGCAGGAATGTTGAACAGGCTGCTCTGCATTTGACTTCTCACCCATCCAATACTCACTGCACAGATTTGGGTCTGGCACATGTAGAAGACTTTTGAAAATATTTGCAAATTAATATGGAAAGAAAAAAACTACATTCTCTATATGCCTGCAAGTTGTGTCATGGGTTTTACTAACTTTACTTGATTGACTACATGTACTTTTATTTCCTTTGCTTTAGAAATGAGCTACCGGAGGCCAGCTAAACCTATGCCTGAAGCACTGGCATCCCATATGGATGCAGGTTCAAGTCCCAGCTGCTCCACTTCCCATCCAGCTCTCTGTTAATAGACTGGGCAAGCAGTGGAGAATGGCCCAAGACCTGGACCCCTGCACCCATGTGGGAGACCCAGAAGAAACTCCTGGCTCTTTGCTTCGTATTGGCGTAGCTCCAGCAGTTGCAGCCATTTGGGAAGTGGACTAAAGGATAGAAGATCTTTTTCTTTGTCTCTCCCTCTCTCTCTCTGTAACTCTGCCTCTCAAATAAATAATCTTTTAAAAAATGATATACCTTATATATAGAAAATATGGAAAAACTAGTAGTCAGCTTCAAATTTGTGTAATTCCAAGTTTGTAAATTTTTAAAACTATGTATCAGAGACACCTGCCTTTTGTTAAAGGAATTGCTTTTAGAGCAGCTTTTACTATTATTATTGTGGCAGGATAGTTTTGTTTGAAGGCATGAGAAGGCTTTATTGAACAGAAACAACGAGCTGTCACTCTTTACAATTATATTTATTCTATTGTGAAACAAAGCTTACTGGGGAACAAAACCAACATTGTTACTAGAATTTATGTTTCAACTGTTACCTCAGTTAAACAAAATGAACCAAGTAGGTGGAAACATATGTGTTTGCTGAAGAGAGTTTTGAAATACCACTGTGGTAAGTTTTCCTAGATAAATACCATCTGTCTATCAAAAGATAGAAATCAATCAAGTCTAAAATACACACACTTGTGTGGGCACACACACACACTTGTTTTGTCTTTGTGATTGTACAAAAAAATCATTCTTTTCCCCAAGACTTTTTTTTTTTCTTTTTATTGTGTCTGAAGAATTTCCTTTTTCTCATTTGGGACTTCAAAATTTATTCCAGACGAAAAATCACCTGACTTGGACTCTGAGGAAGTTGATTTAAATACTCCCTTATGGGTTATCAGTGAGGTCAAGAAGCATGTTAATGTAGGTGTGTAAAGCGCTGTGTTCTGATAGATGTACTGGCTGTTCTGCCCTCTAGCATCTCACAAATATCCAGGACCAGACGAGCAGGTCATGCAGTTTCAGAGGAAGGGGTGGGTAAGTGGTATTTCCTCTTTGGTAAGAGAAAAAGGAAATCCACGCACTTAGGGTGTTTGGGTTTGATCTCCATCCTTCTGATCTAGAGCTGTCATTTGTTTGTTAGAGAGGAAAGAAAGTTGTGCGTTGACCCAAAGGAAAGCCTACCAGCTGAATTATGACCCCACTTCCTCCCACTGGTAGCCACATAAAAGAAACTTCTGCATTAGTAAGTATTCCAGTGGACAGGGAAAATTTGAAGAGGAATATGATATTACACTACAATACAAAAGACGGAGGAAGGGACAAAAAAAAGATGGCACCTTATGCTCTGTTAAAAGTTCCCACTCAGAGGATAGGTTAAGGAAGGAATAATAATATAAAGTGCAGTATCATGAACATACTCATTTCTGAATTTTATTCCAGGCATTTATCCATTACACCATGTTTCAATCTTTTAAATTTTCACAAACAATTTGATGCGTTCAGCAATCAAGAGAGAGAATTTAAGATTTCCCTTTCCTAACAGTTATTTTGGTGTTAATGCCTCACAAAAGATAGGACTATTACCCACTCAAGTTGGAATTGATTTTGATAGAAATATATTTCATTCTGTTCTTTTCAATAATATCAATCCATTATAATGTAAAGATAAGGTTAATAATATATTATTATGCAAAACAAATAGGCAAAGGACATTACATAATTTATTTTTAAGTAAAACTTATTTTCTATAGTGTGGCCTCTGTCTATATAAACTAACCTATCTATTCATGCTTCATAGTGAAAATCAATAGCCTATGAAAGCACAGAAATGTTATGTAATATGTTTGCAACAGATGTGACATTCCATGTGATTGAATGTGGTGAGCTTTGCTGTTTCTTTCAAGCTTGGCTGACATGGTAGATTAAATGCTACAAACGAAGATATTTTTCAGAAAGCATTTAGTACTCCAGCCTCATTGTTTAAATCTTGTATAATTTTATATTTCAGTTTAAAAACACTATGTTAGCATTTTAGGCCTTTAAAACAATATGCAATGCTATTATTGTGACAATAGGAGAAAAAATTAAGTGCATATTATCATTGCTTGGAGATATGAATTCTTATGCTATTTAAGTGAATACACATTTTGTAATTTTTTCTGATCATATGTTTCACTTTTATGTAATTTACATTGTAGATGATATGAAAATATTATTCTAGCTATACATGGATTAGGAAATCTCACTTGAGGCACATACAAATTTTTAGTGTATTCAATTATGGAATTTCACCAGTTTTACAATTCTACAAACACTGAATATCTGAACAATTTCTTAAGATTACCTATAGTTTTGAAGGTTATTATTTTAGTCTTATTTTTATTTTAAGTTAAAGGACTAGTTTATATGAAGAAAGTACTAATAACAACATAATTTTAAGAATGTTTCTTTACAAATGATAGTTCTATCTGAAAAAAATCACATAAACTGTCTAAATAATCAATCAGTTTTACTTAATGAATGACGTTGGTGCTAACAAAGGGATAAGTAGCTTTTTTAAGAGTAGAGGAAATGTTTTTATCATACACAGTGACTTGTCCATTCTCTCATGAGTTGCTCATCCGTGCAGGACACCTGGTTAGTCAGGTTTAGATATGCCATCTGTGATCACTGTGCAGAAAAAAGTTAATTGGCCTATGCAGAGACCAAACCCCTGACCTTAGCCTCATTATGTACAGATCCAAATCAACTGTGCATACCAGCCAAAGACGTGCATGAGTGTCATAAAGTGTCCCGAATTTCCTGACATGGAAACCTTCCCAAACAAGTCACAACAGAGCTTCGGGAGCCCAAGCTGATGACTCATCCAGAGGCAGCCATGCACATCTTGGCTTCCTGAGGAAGGAACCAGAGCAGCAGGTCAGTCAACCACTGGAAGCTGATAAGGTCTAAGGCAGCACCTTCCCCATCACTCCTTTCAGGCCCCTCTGATCCTTTCTCTGAGGCACACATCTATATAAAAATTATGTAATTCTTCCAGGAATGGAGCCAAAAGCCAGATGCTTTCTGAAGAATTAGCCCTGGGGCTACTATTGTTGATGTTGCTACTAACCTGAGATTTACTTTTTTTAAAAAAAGTTATTTTCTTGTTAAGGATATTATATTTAACTAAATACCTCTCTGGCATCAGTGATATCAGGATTTAAATCTCCACTTCTAGATTTTATCCTTACATAACATCGCTTGAACACATGTAAAAATGTTCACTGTTTCATATTCTATAAATCTGGTTGCAAAGTATGGTGAGGGTGTTCAGTATTTAATGAACATGTCCCATCATTTCTATTATCATAGCTGTTGGGTTCTTCCCAAATGGAGGTTGTTCCTCATCCTTGATTATGTGATTAAAGAGAAATATTTCATATTATTCCATATTTAAGAGATACTGACAATTAACATTTATAATATTTACTTACAATGAATGAAAATACCTGAAAAGAACTTGTAGCAGTGAATTTCTAGTTCATGAGGCCTATCATTATATTCACTCTGAATCATGACTTATGAAGTGTCTTTGATAAGAAGAATCATGATCAAAATACACTTATCATTACTATAAAATATGCATGTTAGTTTACAGGCCTTGATACTAAAACTTTATTTTTCATTACTTGTGTTCCTAGATGACAGTAAGGTTCAAATTTTCTGAAAATTGATTGGATCCCACCAGAAAATAGCTATATTTCATTTCCAGGTATGTGGATAAATGGACCTAATCTAAAGAATATAGAGTCCATTTTAGTAACTATTATTTTAAGCTGTGAAGGAGTATAGGCAAGAAAAAAAGGAAGCAGAGAAGAGAATAGGGAAGGAAGGAAAAAATGAGACAAGAAATTGCTTGTGGATCTTCTGCATTCTTTTTAAAGCAGGATTATATATGCTATTTAAGTTCCTCTTAAAATACAATATTCAAAAAAGAATAGGATATCCATAATCTAAAACAACTTTTGTTAAAGTTACTGTGATATGAAAATACACTCAGTAGACACTGAATGAATATTTGTTAAGAAATTCAGGTAAAATTGCTATTATTCTCTGTCACTCTCGCTCTTTCTCTCTCTTCATCCTTCCCTCTCTCATTCACCAAGGAACAAGGAAAGCATGAGTCCATAAAAAATGAGACGGAAAGTAACTGTTATTTGAAAAGATTTTTGAAGTCATTTTCCTCCTGGTGTTGGGAGAACTTGTTATGTGAACTCCAAAAACCTGTAAAAATATTCGATATTGTACAATTGAAAACATTATGGACATCTTGAAAAAGTGAAATACAATGTGATTTCAATCACCAAAAGTTAAACATAAGGATTTATAATAACATAACTTATAAACATATAATTCTAGACATATATAGGAGCAGGTATAAAATACTGTAATTAAAATGTCCATTAAAACACATATGGACTTAAGTGTCTCACTGAAATTCCACTATTAACTTTTAAAGGGTCTTAAAGCTGCCAGTTCAGCTGTTTAAATAATAGGAAGACTTGTAATAGGAACATATTAGGTCATTGTATTACAAAGGCCTACATTTTACACCTCTCTAATGTTAGTCTTTCTGGAATATTCCTTACCTGGTTTATTAAGAGCCCTTGCCTGGGTGTTATTTCAGCTACAGAAAGATTTTCTAGGACACATGTAGATGGAGTTGGTTGGGTAGGCAGCATCAATGAAAATATCCTAAATATCCTTTGTCTGATTAGCATGAAGTGTGCTTATGAAGGCAATTTTACCTTTCAATCAGAATTGCACAAAGGTTTGTCATTCCACGGTGTTAATGTTAAGAAAGCCTCTTGCGAATGGAAAAGTTGATTGTAATGGATTTAAAGAAAATAGATGAATTCTCAAGTACTTGTTACCATACAAGAGTGGAATCCTAGGACATTTCGTTAGATGGATTAATTGCATTTGGAAGATTACTGCTCCAAATTATTTCAGTAGGTGCTCAGGAATAGCCATGTTATCTATGGGTTTGTGGGCATAAAAATTTTGAAGTAAATGCTGAAGAAAAGTCTCCACAAAGGCTTTACATTAAAATGAATCCACATGTATCTAACATTACTCTTCATTGATTCCATTTGGCCTCTTGAGTATCCATGGTCAATCTGAGGTTGTATTCTCCATCTTACTACTTCTCTATCCTGGAATATTCTCCCTGTCGTCCATTGCCTACTCCACTCCTGTCTCTCCACTACCCAAGGATTCACCTGGAAGAACACTGGCCTCTGCAGAAGCTTCTCCTACCAGCTTCCTACCTTCCTGCTTTCCTCTCCCTTTCCTTTTCTCTTCCCTACCCTCTAGAAAGGCGCTGCTAGTCATAGAAGTATTATAAATCTCGTTTGGTTTAGGGGTTATACCCTTATTTAGGTACTTTCTCTGTGACAACGCTTTACAGATCTAAAATAAGATGTAAAATATTGAAATCCAATTTTAATCCTCCTATTCCATATATCTGTGTGTTCCCTCAACACAATATTTTTGTTTTTAAGTAAGGATCATAAATAAATGGAGAACAACGTCTCGCCTCTTAAACTCTTCCTAAAATACAGACTATTCCAGACACTTTTACAAGAGTTTTCCTAGAATATTTGCAAGAATTGACTCTCTTGTAAAGCTGCTGGTCCTAGATTACGTGGGAGAAAGATCGCTGAGCCGGAAGTCATGAGGCCTACACTTCTGCCACTGCTGATTCTTCTCCATCAGCTGTTCCATCACAGCCTCTCTTTAAACCTCACTATTGCAATTAACTGAAGAAAATAGAGACCAACATTCAGACATGGAAAGGCTTGAGAAAATTGTCTCTCTGTTTCAAAATGCTATTTAGATATCAGTTATTAGAGTCTCACAAACGTTTCTAAAGACAACCTTCAATTTCTCACATCATTAACTTTGTAAAATGTAAATTAGAGTCACTTGAGATGTGTTTCTATAACAAGGTCACTATCACTTTTCCACTTGTTCTCACGTGGAGAAAAATGGATTGAGATAAAGATTTTTTTAAAAAAATAAGATTGAAATTTTCCAAGCCCCTGAAGAGTGCTTTGAATGAAAAGTTCAGATCAGGCCCCGAACTTAGCTTCAGGATTCTTTGCCTGTGGCAGGTGCATCTTATGTAAATGTTGGTTTGCATACCGTTGGCTCCACTTCCAATCCAGCTGACTACTAATGCACTTGGAACTGCAGTGGAAGACGGCCCAAGTAGTTGACCCCAGTCACCTACAAATGACTTTTGGATAAAGTTCCAGGTTCTTGGCTTTGGTTTTGTCATTCGGGGAGTGAATCAGTAAATGGAAGATCTGTCTGCCTCCCTGTATTTCCTCCCCTCTGTAACTGTGCTCCTCATAAAATGAATAAATCATTTTTTAAAAGTCTCTGTGCCCTGCATTTTGATAGCTCTAAAACTAACTCATTGAATTGAGAGAGAGGTACATCTGTTTCTGCAGGGTCTGAATCACTGGACTCATGAATTAATTTGATTCTCCAATAGATACCACTTTGAGGGCTGGTATGGTCTTGAGAAATTCTGCCATTTCTTTTACCACCGCATGTCAGTTGATTGGCTTTCTGTGCTTTGGGGTAGCAGGTAGAGTTTCAGGGTTTATTTTCTATCACAATTATACATTATATCTGTTTTCATAAGCAGATATCCAGTACAAGTTTTATCACACAAACATGACACTACTAATACCAGTTTTTTCAATTGTTCACTATCGTTTCTCAGAAAAACCGATAGTGCAAGAATTTTTTCTTATTATTTTCACCACTTTATTTTGTTTCGTATCACATTATTAGTACTGTGATGATTAATTTTAGGTGTCAACTTGACTTGATTAAGATATACCTAAAAGGGGCCAGCACTGTGGCGCAGCGGGTTAAAGCCCTGGCCTGAAGTGCCGGATCAGGGTTCATATAGGCGCTGGTTCTAGTCCTGGATGCTCCTCTTCCAATATAGCTCTCTGTTTTTGCCTGGGAAAGCAGTGAGCTTTTAGAAGATGGCTTAAGTCCTTGGGCCCCTGCACCCATGTGGCAGACCCGGAGGAAGCTCCAGGCTTCTAGCTTCGGATTGGCGCAGCTCCGACCATTGAGGCCATCTGGAAAGTGAACCTGTCTCTACCTCTCTCTTTAACTCTGTCTTTCCAATAAATATTAAAAAAAAAAAAAAGTTATACATAGAATGGTAGTACAGCATTATTTCTAATGTGTCTATGAAGGTGTTTATTTTCTTTTTAAAAAAAAATTATTTATCTGTTTATTTGAAAGAGTTACAGAGCGATAGAGGCAAAGAGGGAACGAGCACTAGAGAGGTCTTCCATCCACTGATTCACTCCCCAAATGGCTGCAGCAGCAGGAGCTGGGCTGATCCAAAGTCAGGAGCCATGTGCTTCTTCCACGTCTCCCACGTGGGTTCATGGGTCCAAGAACTTGGGCCATTCTTCACTGTTTCCCAGCCATAGCAAGAAGCTGGATTGGAAGTAGAGCAGCCAGGACTTGAACTGGTGCCCGCTTGGGATGCTGACACTGCAGTCAATGTCTTTACTTGCTTTACCACAGTACCAGCCTCTATGAGGGTGTTTCTAGAGAAGTGGAAGAGGTGGACTGAGCAGAGCAAGGTCCCTTTCAATATAAGGAGGAACAACCCAATTGGCTATGGACAAAAACACACACACACAAAAAAAGACAGATAAGAGTCTAATAACTCTGGCTCTCTCTCCTGGGCTGCAACACAGTTCTGCTCCTTCACTTTGGATTTCGAAGCCTTTACATTTCAGTACTTACTCCAGGGGACCCTGGGTCGTGAGGCTTTTGACCTTGGAATTAGAACTACATCACTGACTTCTCTGGTCCTCAGACCTTTGTAATTGGACTGAGCCATGCCACCAGCTTCCCTGGTTCTCCACTTTGCAGAAAGCGTGTCACGTGACCTCTCAGGGTCCATGATCATATGAGCCAGTAATCCTAAAAGTATCCCTCATTTCAACATCTATATATCAAAAGATAGACAGATAACAGACAGATTGATCAATCAATTGGTCGATCCTCTTGGTTCTATCTCTGGAGAACACTAAGTACCAACTAGACATTTTCTTATGCACATGAAAAACCATTAAACTCGAATTGTCCACAATAGCCTCCTTATCATTCCACAAAATCCTCTTGAGAATTTTTATCTATACAACGACCCTCTCCCTAATTATCTACGCAGTCACCTAGAGAATCACTCTGTACTGCCTCCTTCTCTCCCCTCACTCATCCGTTGTTAACAGGTTCTGTGGATTCTGTTTCTTAATGGTTTCCTCCTCCTGTTTGAATTTTACTCACAAATTCCAATATATCTTGAAATATTTTCAGAACTCATTTTCTTTGTCTCCAATGTGCCCTATTTCTCCAGTGTGTTTTTTGGCTTTGTTTTGTTTTTGCTTTTTTTCTAAAACAGGTAGTCAAGTTAATTTTTCTGCCGAATGCCCTTTAAGGCACTATTTGTCTGTGAAAGATGGTCTCCTGTCACAACCCCCACATTCACTGACTTGTAGCTTCAATTCCCTACAACTGTCTAACATTTCCATGTTGCAGTTTTTTTCCTGCTTAGATTACTTGGCCTACTTTAGGAGTGTCACTCACTCCCATCAATCTTTAAGATCTCCTGTCAGTTCCTCCAAGAAGGAATTTTTCCTACTTATTCTGGTCCCTTACTATATTCTCCAGGGTCTCATGCTTTTATGCTACCACATAATCAAATACAAAATGTTCACATTGTATTTATTGTTTATTAGTATTGAAAAAGGAAAGATCAGACACAGTTACAACAATTCCAAAGTATAAATCGATTGGGAAGAATCAAAGTTTCCATTATTTGTATTCCTGTTTTGTATTCAATATTTCATTCTTGTTCCAATTTCAGTTTGAAAGAAAATCCAGGCACTTCAATAGTCAACTAAGAGTTCTGATTTTGTTTCAGTTTTATAATGAAACATTTGTAATGAAACCTTTGCAATGGAAAAATATAGCCTACAGGGACTGTAAAATCAGCTTCCCAAGACTACTATTTTTTAAGCTTTAAATTGTTGATGTTTGAAATAAAAGATCTGAAAGTTTTAGAAATTATTTTGGTCACACCTTACCTTTTTTAACTGCACAGACAATAGACCAATTTAACTAGTGATTTTTTTTTTTCTGTTACAGGAACCTCAAAGGAATCTCCACAGAAGTGCGCTGTCGTTTGTGAGAGACGCCAAACCTGCCACCTTGTTCTTTCATAGAAGTCATGTGGTGATTTCAATGAATTGGTATCCTTTTCTTTTTTATATTACTCTCTCATGTTAGAAAGTGAAAGGGAGATGGATATACAGATAGGCTTTGATACAACATTTTCTATTTATTCTCTATATTTCATGATTTATGTGTTATTAATACATTCATACCTCATTTCACAAATAGTATTTATTTTTATGAATATGACACAATTATGGCAAATGTTAAAAATTACTGTTATTAAAAAGTACATATCATATCCTTTAATGTACCTTGTCCAACTAACTCAGATAGTGTTGCACAAATATAAATATAAATGATGTGTTATGCATTGGTAATAAGGAGAAATTGAAATATTAATAACATTAATTATATTAATTAATAATATTAATGTGTTAGAAAATCAATCATGGTATAAACATAAAAATGACAATGGTGTCTCAATTTTACTTATTTTTTCAAAAAATCTTTTCAATTCTCTGATTTTTTGTAATTTTTTTGTTTCAATTTTGTTTATTCTCTAATTTTAACTATTTCTTTTCTCTTACTAGTTTTGCATCTGGTTTGCTGTTGTTTTTATATGTCTTTGAGATGCATTGATGGCTTATTTATTTAGTGCCTTTCAAATTTCTTGATGTAGGCACAATTACTATAAACTTTCCTCTTAACACTGCTTTTGCTGTACCCTATAAGTGTTGATATGTTGTATTATATCGCCATCTTTATTCATTTCCAGATATTTTTTATTTCTCTTTTGATTTCTTCCAGGGCCCACTGTTCATTCAGGAGCATGTTGTTCAGTACCATGTATTGGAATATGTTCTAGAGATTCTTGAGTTGTTGATTTCCAGCTTCATTCCTTTATAGTCAGTGAAGATGCATGGGGTGATTTCAATTTTTTTTAATTTGCTGTGACTTCCTTTATATTCTAGAATATGATCTAAAATAAAATTCCATGCGCTGGTGAGAAGAATGTATGTTCTGCATTTGTAGGTTGAAAAGTTCTGTAAGTATCTATTTGGCATATTTGGTCTATAATATTGATTAACTTTGTTGTTTCTTTGCTGATTTTCTGTCTGGTTGATCTGTCCATTGCTGAAAGTGGAGTATTGAAGTCCCCCATTACTATTTAACTAGAGTTTATGTATCCCATTAGATGCATAACATTTCTTTAAAATAAACACGTGATCTGTAATTAGGTGCATGTACATTTATAGTAGTTACATCTTCTTGTTGAAATGATCCCTTAATCATTACATAATGCCCTTCTTTGTCTCTTTTAACAGTTTTTGTGTCAAAGTCTATTTTGTCAGGATGGCTACAACAGCTTCTTTTTTGTTTAGTTTTCTGTAGGCAGGGAATATATTTTCCCATGCTTTCACTTGCATATATATATATATATATATATATATATATATATAAAGCTTTTATTTAGAGAATATAAATTTCCAAAGTACAGCTTCTGGATTACAATGGCTTCCCCCCTCCATAACTTCCCTCTCACCCACAACCCTCCCCTTTCCCGCTCCCTCTCCCCTTGCATTCACATCAAGATTCATTTTCAATTCTCTTTATACACAGAAGATCAGTTTAGTACATATTACGTAAAGATTTCAACAGTTTGCCCTCCCATAGAGACACAAAGTGAAAATACTGTTGGAGTACTAGTTATAGTATTAATTCACAATGTACAGCACATTAAGGACAGAGATCCTACTTGATTTTTTTTTAAAAAATTGATTAATTATGCAATTTCCAATTTAACACCAAGATTTTTTAATCATTTTCAATTATCTTTATATACAGAAGATCGATTCAGTATATACTAAGTAAAGATTTCATCAGTTTGCACCCACACAGAAACACAAAGTGTAAAATACTACAGTACTAGTTATAGCATTACTTCACATTGGATAACACATTAAGGACAGATCCCACATGAGACGTAAGTACACAGTGACTCCTGATGTTGATTTAACAATTTGACACCCTTGCTTATGGCGTCAGTAATCTCCCTAGGCTCTAGTCATGAGTTGCCAAGGCTATGGAAGCCTTTAGGATTCGCCGACTTCGATCTTATTCCAACAGGGTCATAGTGAAAGTGGAAGTTCTCTCCTCCCTTCAGAGAAAGGTACCTCCTTCTTTAATGGCCCCGTTCTTTCCACTGGGATCTCACTCACAGAGATCTTTCATTTAGGTCTTCTTTTTTTTTTTTTCCAGAGTGTCTTGGCTTTCCATGCCTAAAATATTCTCATGGGCTCTTGAGCCATATCCGAATGCCTTAAGGGCTGATTCTGAGGCCAGAGTGCTATTTAGGACATCTGCCATTCTATGAGTCTGCTGTGTATCTCGCTTCCCATGTTGGATCATTCTCTCCCTTTTTCATTCTATCAGTTAGTGTTAGCAGACACTAGTCTTGTTTGTGTGATCCCTTTGACTCTTAGACCTATCAGTGTGATCAATTGTGAACTGAAATTGATCACTTGGACTAGTGAGATGGCCTTGGTACATGCCACTTTGATGGGATTGTATATGTAATGTTTTCAGTTTCAATCTACATGTATCTTTGTTGATGAGATGTGTTTTTTGTAGACAGCATATAGATGGATTTTATTTTTTAACCCATTCAGCTAATCTTTATATTAAGTGAAATGTTGAGGCCATTTACATTCAAGGTGACTATTAATAAATAACAACTTGTATCTGCCATTTTCCTTAAATATTCCTATTGTTTTCCTTGGATTTCCTTTGTAATTTTACTGGGAGATTTTCTGCCTTCACCTTTCTTCATAGTGATGACCATGTTTTTGTGTTTCTGTGTGTATCACATCCTTAAGCATCTTTTGTAAGGCTGGACGAGTGCTGACAAATTCCTTCAATTTGTGTTTATTCCAGCAGGTTTTTATTTCACCTTTATTCATCAATGAGAGCTTTGCAGGGTAGAGTATTCTGAGTTGATAATTTTTACCTCTGAAAGCTTGGAATATATCTCACCATTCTCTGCTATCCTGTATGGTTTCTGATGAGAAGCCAGCTGTGAGTCTAATTGGAGGTCTTCTGAAAGTAATCTTGCACCTCTCTTGTGCACATTTTAGAATCTTTATATTTTCCTGTGGAAAGTTTGACTATGGTGTGCCATGGTGAAGATCTTTTCTGGTCATGTCTATCTGGAGTTCTGTGTGCTTCCTTTACTTGGATATCTCTTTCTTAGTCCAAATTATCAAAGTATTCTGTAATTATTTCACTAAAAAGTCTTCTAAACTATTCTCTTTCCATGCCTTCAGGAACTCCTAAGACCAGTGATACTAAGTCATTTGATAGTATCAGAAAAATCTCTGACATTGTTTTTTAGTTTTCTGATTTCTTCCTTCTCCTCCTACATCCTTTTCTTCTTTCTTTCTTTCTTTCTTTCTTTCTTTCTTTCTTTCTCTCTTTCTTTCTTTCTCTCTTTCTCTCTTTCTCTCTTTCTCTCTCTCTCTTTCTCTCTTTATTTCTCTCTCTCTTTCTTTCTCTTCCTCTTCTTCTTCTTCCTCTTCTTTTCCTTTTTTTGTCTGACTGTAAAATCCAGAGATTTGTCTTCTAACTCAGATATTCTTTCTTCTGCCTCATCAAGTCTGTTCTTCAGGGTTTTCACTGTATTTTTACTTGTTCTATTGAATTCTTCATTTCCAATCTTTTGTTGTGATTTCTTTTTAAAATCTCAATTTCATAGGAAAAATTTTCATTCATGTTATGTATGGATTCCTTTAGTTCATGAATTTGTTCTGATAACTTCTAAGTAATCATATGATCAATTTTTTGAATTCTCTTTCTGACATTTCATCAGTCTCTTCATCTTCACATTCTAGTATTGAAGTGTTGTATTCTTTTGGGCATCATGTTGTCTTCCTTATTCTTGTTTCTTGATTGATGCATTTATTTTTAGGCATTTGTAGTGATACTTGTTTGTTTTTTTTCCCTGTGATGGCATTTATCTTTGGACCTGCCTCTGTGGCTTAGTGAAGTGTTTGTTCTTTCAGTGAATCCCCAGAGGTGTGTGCTAGATATGGTCAGGGAGTTCTGTTCAGTGCTCCAGGGTGACACCCAGTTGGATTTGGTAATTCTCCTCTTTTTTAAAAGGGGAAGTTTGTTCTGATCTCTTGGCATATTCTCCTGCTCATCTCCTGTCCTCAAAGGATACCAATGCCTGGGCATAGCCTAAGTGGGTAAAATTTTCATCCCCACTGCCACAAGAACCACACAAAAGATCAGTGCAATCTTCAGTGTGAATAAAGATCCTGCAACAATGACCCTCACCAGGGAATCATGGAGCCCCAAGCATATGGAGCCACCCACAGTCACTGGCTAAAATCCTAGCCACACCCTGTGCCTTCCCACCCAGCCACAGTGTTTGCACAGTCCTGACACAGAAGGGTACCTCAGTCATGAGCAGTCAGCTCCTGCCAATTCTCCTAGCCAGACTCAGGCATCTCCTCTAGGCTGGTTGCTAGGGAAGGGGACACAAGCTGGCCCAGCTTTACTTAACATACAAAATGGCACCACCCTCTCTTTGCTAGTTATAGGACATTGGTGCCAGATGGTTGAAAAGAGAGAAATGTGCCTCCTTCTTTTTCCCTCTAGGTTGGCAGATACATTGTCTCCCCAGGGCTCAAGCTGGGCCCATGCTGGGCTCTTCCTGCAGCTTTATCACCAGTGGCTTGGGCTGCTGGAGTCTGGTCTCACCTCACTCCAAAGCTGGTGCTGAGGCTCTCGGCTGCTGGGGTCCCCAGCTGTGTGTGTCCACACCCTCCACATGGGTCCACAGTGTCCCCACAATTTGTGTGGAGTTTCCTCAGCCATATTCTCACTAATCCTTCCCTGCCATTGCACTGTCTCCACTTCTTTTCAATGCTCTTCCCCTAAACTAGAGCAGTAAGCTCCCTTCCTAGTCTGCCACCTTCATGAATCCTAATCTATAGTATTCTGCAAATCCTTTGTTAGTGTAAATGCACAGCAAAACAAACTAATGTTTTAAAAGTGTTCTATTTATTTGAAAGCAGAGTGACAGAAAGAGAAGGAGAGACAGATTCAGTGAGAGCAAGAAAAAGAGACAGAGAGACATCATCCATCTGATAGTTTACTCCCCAAATACTTGCAAGAGCTGGGCCTGGGCCAGGCAGAAGTCGAGAGCCAGGAACTCATTCTGTGTCCCCCACCTGTGTGGCATTGGCCCAAATACTGGAGCCATCTTCTGCTGACATCCCAATCCCATTCCTGGAGCTCTGGATCAGAAGCAGAGCAGTAGGGACTCAAACCAGTACTCAAATGTGGGACACTGGCATTGCAGGCAGCAGTTTAACCTACATGTGCCATGCCACAACACCAGCCCCAATGGGTTAATTTTTTAAAATAAGGGTGTCCTACATTTTTACTATTAGAATCAATGACATGAAACATTAAAGTTCTTTTCATCCTTAATAATACTCCCTTACCCAATAAGTCACTTTCATCTCATTTTTAACTGTACACCATCTTTTGTCTTCTGTACCATGTTGTTTGCTCAGGTTCTCAGTCCCATTTGAATAATTGCAGTGGCCATTACATTAGCTCCCAATTTCTATGCCACAAAACAACAGCTAATGTAACTGTTGATATTAGTGATCTAGCTAGAAAGAACTCATCTCATCACTTGTCATCAACTTAACTCTTGGATCACATTTTTGTACTCAATTGCAAAATGGAATAATGGCAGCTTAATTATTTACTTTGCAGAGTGGCAGGGAAACCATGTATGAATTTAAAGTAATCATCAAAATAAACAGCTTTTAATTCCATTCTCTACTAACTTTTTGAAGACCCTTTTATTAAACATAGTGAAATCTAAGCAGTTCTATTTTTCTTAAAGTGTTATTTATTTACTTGAAAGGCAGGGTTACAGAAAGAGACAGAGAGAGAGAGAGAGAGAGAGAGAGAGAGAGAGAGAGAGAGAGATCTTTTATCTGCTAGTTCACTCCCCAAACTGGTCTGCTCTGCAGCCAAGAACTTCTTCCAGGTCTCCCATATGGTAAGGAGGGGCCTATGCACTTCAGCCATCTTTCACTGCTTTTTCCAGGCACATTAGCAAGGTTCTAGATCAGAAATGGAGCAGCCAAGACTTCAACCATCACCCATATTGGATGCCAGCGCAACGGTGGCAGCTCTACCTGCTATACCACCGCACTGGCCCCTAAGTACTTGTATTTTTAAAATGATTGGACATCATCGCTTGCTAGATGCAAAGAAGCAACAATAATTGTTTCCAGAAGATTATTTTACACATGTGTTTTAGGTTCACATATTTCCTGTGATCTGGTTATTTAAAAATGCCCTGTAGGGGTGATATTGAAATCCAAAGCACATGGGCATCCCTGAAGCCAAGACCAGTTTTGGGGTTTGCAATGGCTTCTAGTTTCCACTTGTTCAGTTTTAGGTGTGAATACAGACGTGTAACGTGAAAGCTGCTCATTTGAACTGTGTCACCTTCAGTAACTTCTTAATGTCACAAAGTGCTTAGAACTGCCTACAAATCAACCTCAAGTAAAATAAGTCACCCTTACATGATTGAATTGCCTTCCTGGATACAAGTAGTAGCACTCATTGACCAATGCACATGTGAATACATGAGACAAACTAAAATAATAAATGTACTTAAAATTTTGCAAATTCTATTGTGAGAAACAATAGCCTATGGCTGTACAATTATTCAAATTATAATTTTTATAATTTTCTCCTATTTCAGTGTTATTTAAGAGAATGAGCACAAATATTAGCATGAGTTAGAGGCTTTTAAAATAAGTAATGTTTCTGCAAAGGTTTTTGCTTTAGAAAGCACTGATCCAGCCACCTGCCCACATCTCTGACTCTTTCTTTTTATAGCGTTCATTTAGAAGAAATCACCCCAAATTCCTTAATAGCGATGAGAAATCTTTTTTAACCAAGCATCTTTTTTAAGTTTGTTTAAATATTTGTGAAGCTTAAAAAAACAGGAAACATTGTATTTTTATTAGAATTTACTAATTTACAATAAAATTATCACCAATATAACCCACACATCAGCGGAGGAAAGGGTCGAAGGTTAATAAATAATTTGGAATTACCGGAAGAACCTCAGCATCACCCTGGTTTTCATATTACTTGGTTATTTCTTGCTGAACTCACTTAACTGGTGTAGTCCACATTTCCACAGAGCTTCTACTCACTGAAGAAAATCTGTACTGAGACTCTAAGCCTAAACAAATTGCCAAAGGATAAGACTAGAGCTGACTGAGGATCTCTGCATATTTAAATATTCAAGACCCAAACCTGATAAATACAGAGAGTAAGGCAGATATTTAAGCAAAAAGAAAGGTTCCTGTTTGCATCCCAGGTAGTTTGCCAATTGGCTCTCTGTGCTGTTAAATAAGACCCTTGGCTTTAAATATTGACAGATGAATGATCTGACTCTTAAGAAAGAGTTATTATGCGGTAAGAGCTCTGTGTTATCCAAGCACTTCTGTTTTGGTTCTGGGGGCACTTGGCATAAGGGCCCTCCACTATTATCTGCAGCTTAAGGATGCACAGCTGGAATAGCAATAGATTTGTTATTTGTAAAACATCCATGAATTTCACCACAGGCCTTCTACCAACGTGGAAGCATCTGTGAATCAAACTGTTCCCCAGCTGTTCATTCATTACCTGCAGGTTCTTGTAGTATAACGTCCCTATTAATACTGCTGGTTATACTACACCCCTATTGGGTCTGTACAAAATCGTTCCTCTTATGCGACATAACTCATGGAATCCCCCAAAAGATAAATCCCTTAAGATACTCTTTAAAAAGGAATATCTTTCTGGAGTTACTGACAGTGTTTCTGGGGCAACTTTCCACATTTTCACTTGAACACATTTTAGTTTCCTAAGTTTTTTTTCTTTTTTTCCAAAAGTCCCTCCCTTTCAGGCAGATACACTTTTGGTTCTTTCCCACATCAAGAATGGAAAAAAAATTCTGTGAAAGCAAGATTCAAACACTAAATAGAATAAAAACAAATGCCATACTGAAGTTGTTTTAGGCCTTATCTTCAAAAGCACAATTGCTTCAGGTCCTCTTAACAAATAGCTTTTCTTATTAAAGCTCTGGAAATTTTCATTTTTTTAACAGTGAAACGGTGACGCACATATTTTAGGTTTTAATTAAAAGCTTTGAGTGATAATAATTTGTATCATTGTACCACTGTACTTTTATTTAAAAACAAATTGCATTTATAAATCATTTGGTAAAGTGTATTTAACAGCTTTACTGCAGGAAATGGAAAGAGTACACTTTTATATTAAAAGCAAAACCATAAAATGTAATGTTTAAGTTTGCAAAGAACATGTATTTTAGCTTAGATGCCAAGTAATAGTTATAATAAATGAATGACTACAATATTTGGTAATTCAACATTTTACAAATGTTAATGAAAAACATACAGTGGTTACCTTTAAAATTCAGACATCATCAATGATTATATTTTGTTTTATGAGTCCAAAATTTCATTGAGATCATGCTAACAGCTGTAATCCATGAAAATCTGTCAGCATACTTTTCTATTTCTTCCACATCAACAGATCTAGAATTTCAAGACATCAAATTTAGCATTCTGTATAGTATACAGTGCATGTTTTTCTCTGGTTTACATATCTTTGAACTTAAAGAAAACAGATTTGATTCAGTAAGAATATGGTCACTTAAGTGTAATGTGTAATAGCTTAAATCTGATATTGCAACACTCATTAATAAAGCTTTAACAATAAAGCTTCACTCCTGTTTAGATATCTAGATTTTATTTAGATTTGGATATGTTTTTGGATTTTCAGATATTGAGTCTAATTTTTAGATTATGGATATTAGATTTGTTTGCATTTATAAGAGAACACATAAGTAAATATAATTTAGAGTTGATTTTATTTCATTTTTGGAAACTATTTGGAATGCAGAGAGGCAGACAGAGAGCCTCTATTTGCTTGCTCACTCTCTACATGTCCTCAAAACCGCCTGAGTGGGGGCCAGGCTGATGCAGCAGCTGGGACGTCAGTCCAGGTCTCCCACATGGGTGACAGGAACCTAACCACTGCTCTCCAGAGTCTCAAACAGCCAGAAGCTGGAATACATAGTGGAGCTGGGAATCAAACCCAAGTACTGCAAGGTGGGACACAGTCATCTTAACTACTAGGCCAAAGGCTTGACCCAATGATGTGCTGTTTAAAATGATACCTACAGTCTGTAATATGCCTTCAAATGGGAAATACTGCTTTTGGTCCTGTACTTGGAGAAAGAGACACAGGCATTTTGTCCAGTGTGGCTACTCAGGCCATTTCGACATTCCTTCCAGGACCAGGAAGTAAATGGCAGAAAAAGAGGCACCTCTTTCTTCCCACATTTTATTATTCAGAATTGTGTCACATGGCCATCAATTAAATATACATCAATTAGAAATGTAATTTTTTGCCACCTTGAGCAACAGTGATATTCTGCTAACAATAAAGAAGGATAATCAATTGTTTGAAGCATTGATCAAACTCCCAAATGCACCTTTTGTTTAATGTTCCATGCTGCCCTTAATAATTAATTCATCTGTTTATATGTTAAATGTCTTACCTTCCTCTTACTAGGAGGTGATCCCCAGGAGAGCAGAAACCTCATCTGTCTTGAGCACTGCTATGTTCTTACAATCAGGAAACTCTGTCCCCCGTTATGTGCTTTATAAATGTTTTCGTAGAGAAACTATATTGACTTAATTGAAGTTCAATTAAATAGCAACCAGCTTATGGAACTCAAACTTATTAAACAAATGCTTCTTATCTTAAATTGCTGCAGAAAATGTCCTTACTATGTCCAGTTAATTGTGTCAAAGATTACCTAAAATTTTTCTTCCAAAGAATTACCATGTAGAACGAGAAACTGCAAAATTGTAACCAGTCATTGCCTTCTTTTGGTTCAAAAGAAGTATAACACTCGATGTCCAGCTCATTCTTCTCCAGAGAGTCAATTCCATTCCTATTCTCCACCCCCACCCATCCACCAATAATAGAAGTAGGAAGTAACATAACCTAGAACAAATACTCTGTGATTAAAAACTTTGAAAGATATCATATATATATATATATATATATGTATATTTAAAAGTTGTTTCTTTAATCATGTTCCATAATGCTGTAAGTATGTGAAAGATTATGTTTGTTGACTTCATAAGGACTCAAGTTAATTTCCAGAATGAAAAATTTCATAAATAGTAAATCTGTTATAAGTGAATTAAAAGAATTAGCATACTTCTTTCTTTTGCTTTAAAATGAAATAGTTACCTGGGGCCAGTGCTGTGGCGTGGTGGGTTAATCCTCTGCCTGCAGTGCCGGCACCTCATATGGGTTCTAGTCCCAGCTGCTCTTTAGTCCAATCCATCTCTCTACTATGGCCTGTGAAAGCAGTACAAGGTGGCCCAAGCTTTTGGACCTCTGAACCCTCGTGGGAGACCAAGAAGAAGCTCCTGGCTTCAGATCAACCCTGCTCCAGCCATTGCAGCATTTGGGAAGAGAACCAGGGAATGGAAGACCTTTCTCTCTGTCTCTTCCTTTCACTGTCTGTAACTCCACCTCCCAAATAAATAAACAGAAACTTTAAAATAAATAAATAAAATAAAATAGTTACATAAACACCTGCTAATTACAGCTTTCATATAAATAGGTTACTTAAAAGGTGCTCAATCACTTTTTAAAAACTCCATCTTAACAAATATAGCTGGAGAGTTTAGTAACTCTTGTAGAATATATGAATCTGTAGACAGAATAGGAAAGTTTTTGGATGAATATCACCCATCATTAGAGTCCATCCTTCTGGGAATAGGCTGCCTGAAAAATAGTTACATTTCTTTCCTATGGCCTTTATTATTCTTGAAAGCAAAGGAGTATTATTTGTCCTTTGCCTATTTTTATGTGTGAGCCCTGGATGGTTTGCCAAAGCCATTTATACAAATCTCACTATTTGGGAAAGAAATTTCAAAACGATAAAAAAAACTGCAATTTCCATTGATTTGCAGGGAATTCCGTGGTAGTTTCTTTACTGAAAATCATAGAAAACTGATGTCATTGTTTTTCTTTTCCTATGATTGTACAATAACTACTGAAGGATATTATTCAATTATGCTCCCAGTGAGAAGACAGAGAAATTAGGAACCATCATGTAGCCAGTTACCAAGCTTCACAGAATTGACTTCAAAGTGGTGTTGATACCATAAATCAGGACTCTCGACTCCCAAGCTTGCCTTGAGAACATTCTTTCCCTAGGGTGCTTAATAAATGGCTAACTGAAAAGGACCATTAATTCTTTCAGGACCTAGGGTATCATTTAAACACCCCTGAAAAAACAATTCGCCAAGTGTTATACTGATTCTTTGAAAGAGCTAAAAAGACGAAGAGTTTACACCCAGAAAATTTCTAACAGAATTTGGTTCAGTCAAGAGTCAGGTTATCTTTAATTTTTCAAAATAATAGTAACTTCAATTGAATTTATATATTTTTTTATTAATTGTTGAAAGACCAGGTTGCCACTGTAATCTAGTGTGCTCCACTGACCCACCTTCTCTTTTTGGTAAGATCTTATTTATTTATTTGAAAGAGTTACAGAGAGAGAGAGAAACAGAGAGAGAGAGAGAGAGAGAGAGAGAGAGAGATTTTCCATCTGTTGTTTCTCTCCCAAATGGCTATGAATGCAGGGGTCCAAAGACTTGAGCCATCCTCTGCTGATTTTCCTAGGAGAATTAGCAGGGAGCTAGATCCGAAGTAGAGTATCCAGGATTGGAAACAGCGCCCATATGGGACGTCCACACTGCAGATGATAGCTTAACCCACTGCACCATGGTGCCAGCCCCATCACCCCATAAAGAATTTTATCTGGTGTAGTAACATGGAAATGAAAGCAATCACAAATAAAATTATAATCCTCCAATTTCAAGTTTTTTACTTGAGGTATTATAAGGAATCTATTAATGAATACTAAGAAGCTTATTTTAATATATCAAACTTCTTTGTAATTGAAATTGGAATCCCTGATAATAAAACTAATACAAATTTAGTATATAAATATTATTTTACATCCTTGCATTTACTGTTTCTAAATCAAACTGAGTATATTAATTAAATTTTAGAATCATATGTTTCAGTTGCAACCATCTAAAATATTGAAGATAAATTTTATTTGAACCAATATGCACTTTACTCTTTGTTGGCAAGATTCTGAAAAAGTTTTTTTCAAGTACATGACAAGTTTAAAAATAAAAATATATAATATCTTTTCATTTTTAAGTCTGAGAAAGAATCCCTACTGGCAATATTGTTAATAATACAGAACATTTTATACTTACCTGCTAGTTCCAAAATGCAATTTGTTTTCTAGTCTTTCATTGGCCAATTACGTATCTCTACACTTAAGGAATATCCAAGAGAAAAGAAGAGGAAAATGAGCAGGATAAAAGGAGGGAGGGACTAAGAGAAAAAATGAGATATTATATAAAGAAAGAGCGAGGGAGGAAAATGTCACCAGGGAAATGCAACATCTCTTCCTACTACATTTAGTTGCTGGTAAAAGAAGGCAGACTGAGCCAAGTACAATTATGTACTTTTAAAGACTCTTTTTCTAATGAACTCTGAATATGATACACATACATGCCTGAATACTGTTGGTAGAGCCTCCTCCTTCACTCCCTGTCTTACCTCAAGTTCTTTCTTACTGCTGGTTTTCTCCTTTCTGTCCTTAAATATTTCTATTTTCTCCTAAATGCAGACTATTCACCTGAAGCAATCTCATGTTGATTTCAGTCTTTCCACTTCAAAGCAATAACAAAAAAGGTGTGAATCAAAAAACCCAAATCACAATAAGAATGCACAAGACAAGACATTACTGATTTTCATCACCAATGCTTGGTATTGTCATTAAACAGGAATCATCTGTTGAGGAACAGTAAAACATTTGTCTTAAAGTTAGATTGATAATAGTAGACAGTAAAGAGGATACTCAGCAACGAAACAGTCTTTTTTTTTTTTTTTTTTTTTTTTTTTTTTTTTTTTTTTTACAGGCAGAGTGGACAGTGAGAGAGAGAAACAGAGAAAGGTCTTCCTTTGCCGTTGGTTCACCCTCCAATGGCCGCTGCGGCCAGCGCACTGTGCTGATCCGAAGGCAGGAGCCAGGTGCTTCTCCTGGTCACCCATGGGGTGCAGGGCCCAAGCACTTGGGCCATCCTCCACTGCACTCCTGGCCCACAGCAGAGGGCTGGCCTGGAAGAGGGGCAACCGGGACAGAATCCAGCTCCCCACTGGGACTAGAACCCAGTGTGCTGACCCTGCAAGGCAGAGGATTAACCTATTGAGCCGAGGTGCAGGCGTCGGCAGTCTTTTTTTTTTTTTTTTTAAGATTTTTTTTTATGTCAAACTCAGAGTTACAGAAAGAGAGGAAGCAACACATATAAAGAAAGAAAGACCATTTCCCTTGTTTCATTCCACCAAAGGGGGCTTAAAAACAGGGCTGGCCCAGGTGGAAACCAGGAGCCGTGGTTTATCTCTGGGTCTCCCATGTGGATGGGAGGGATCATATACTGTGCCATCTTTTGCTGGCATAAGAGCACTCTACAATTAAATTTGGTTTTTAAATTTGTAGATGACATGGGGAATATTTATTTCTTGTTAAAAGAGTTGTAGGGGCCGGCACTGTGGCACAGCGGGTTAAAGCCCTGGCCTGAAGCACCGACATCTTATATGGGTGCCAGTTAGAGTTCTGGCTGCTCTTCTTCCGACCCAGCTCTCTGCTAAGGCCTGGGATAGCAGAAGAAGATGGCCCAAGTCCTTGGGCCCCTGCACCCTTGTGGGAGACCCAGAAGAAGCTCCTGGCTCCTGGCTTCGGATCGGTGCAGCTCTGGCTGTTTTGGCCATCTGGGGAGTATACCAGGAATGGAAGACCTCTCTCTTTGTCTTACCTCTCTCTGTAACTCTGTCTTTCAAATAAATAAAATAAATCTTTAAGAGTTTTAACATGCCAATGCTAAATTTTTGGGAACGTTTGATATATCTAACTTATGGAATCTTTTTTTTTTTTTTTCGATGTAAAATGCTTCAGGGTTCTAACACTCTTAGACATCTATTTTTTAGACTATAATATATATCAACTGTATCTGCTGAGTTATAAGTATTGAAATATTTTAACATTGCAAGAACTTTGTGGCCCACCCTTCAGGTGAATTTAGAGCGTTTACTTTCTACAAATATTTGGACCCATTATCATGTGTAAGTGTTTAGTCAATTATCAAAATTATGTATATAAATAAAATTGGTACTTTCTATAAATGCAAATGATGTATTTTATCTTTATGTTTTTAACTTACAATTTCAAGATATATTTCACCTTTTATATACAAATCATAATTAAAAGTCATTCCATATTATTTATTTTCATTGGTAGAAGATAGTTAAAGGGAAAAGTCAACAATCTATCTGATGCTTCTGTTCTAATTTTGGAAACAAAAATGCTTAAAATTATTCTCTTGACATATTGTTGCTAAATTCTTCAACTTCTTGATCTTAGTTTGCAAACATTGAGGGAAAATGCCCATAAATATTCAGCTACTTGAATAAATTAAGACCAAATACACTTAAGGACAGATGATTTAACTACATTCCTTTTGGGATGATGTTCTCACCAATTTACAGGCAAACGTGAATCTACTTCTTTGAAACAGATTTTCAAAATATTTGACAAAGAGCAGGATTGTCTCCTCTACTAAAGTTTCTAGTCTACAAGCATTCATGTTGTTCATGGAACCAAGCTTCTGTGTTTTTGCTTTTGCTCCTTTTACAGCTTTTAATCCTTTTCTGGAATAAGATTTTGTTTTGTATAAATTGTTAGACAAAAAGCCATGAATATTAAGCCATTATTTTTACATTAGCAAGTTTTCCCAAGGTGGGTTTTTATCATTTTAAGAAATTTGTTTTGTGTGTTACTCCCTCTTTGTCTAATCACCTCTAAAATTATGAACGCTCCAAGAATAATACATACAGAATAACAAAACAGCTTGAAATATTCATAACCAAGAAAGCAACTGTTAAATGTTCATAAACAAAGTTGTTTGGAGACTCCTTTATTAATTTTTAATTTATTTTCAGTCAATTCCTTATTACTTCCAAATTCCTGTAGGGGATTCTGTTAATTAGTCATATGTAAAATATTCATTAAAACCAGCTTCCTATTTTCTTCTTTTATTGCAAATTTACATTTCTAATCTTATAACCAAAATAAATGCCATTGGGTAGAGAAACCATATTAATTATGATCAGGTCTTTAAAATATGAACTCATATAATGAAATATTAGGTAATATAAGCTAGACTAATATTGAGGTACTGTGTTGCCGTATCCTGATAGTGAAGTAGCACCTCGTTATCCAGTTCATGTCTGAAAAATTAATATCAACACCACATAAAGTACAAAGTTTGAAAGCTAAAATTAATTAATACTGACTTTGTAACCTTATACTTTTGTACATTAAGAATATTTCAAAAAGAACAGATAGTTTAATGATTCAAGGATAATCAAAAGTGACTTTTGAAATTAAACTTTCATTTTTGGATTCTACAAGGTTTAATAAATCAGTTAACTTCACATTTTACTTTTCCAGTGACTTCCTTTAGTTTCTATGTATTACTTTAAAAATATTTAGTATCGATTACATTGCTTTGATTCCATACTAAAAATAGCAGAAGTATAAGAAATGAGACATTTATGGGAGCTTAGCATTATTAATATAGGTATTTACTTTCCCCCTCACATAAGGTTATGTTAGTAAAACCTTCACACAAACATTTCTAAAAGAAATAATACATTGTCATTGTGACAATAGTTTCCAGTACCTGATACAGTATTGTGAGAGCAAAATATTTTTTTTTTAAGATTTATTTATTTATTTTGAATGGCAGAGTTACAGGGAGAGACAGGGAGAGAGAGAGAGAGAGAGAGAGATTTTCCATCTGCTGGTTCACTCCCCAGGAGGCCTCAAAGACCAGGGCTGAGCCCAGCCAAAGCCATGAGCCAGAAGGTTCATCTGGGTATCCCACATGTGGCAGAAATTCAAGGCTCTTGGCAGAGAGCTGGATTGGAAGTGGAGCAGCCAGGGCACAAACTGGCACCCATATGGGATGCCAGCATTGTAGGTGGCAGCTTTACCCACTTTGCTACCGTGTGAGCCTCAGAGTGAAATTCTTGATCTAGCTTAGAAATTTGCTTTCGAATGCATCTTATGTTGCTTTTCTAAAACACTCCAGATAATGTAAATTATATATATATTCATATATATAATATATACATATATTGCATCTTTTCTGGAATTCTATGTGCGAATCTTAAATCTTCAGTTATATAATTAACATGTTAAAAAAAAAAACCACTTGTGTACTAAAAGTCCACCCGACCTGATTTTTATCCAGCCTGAGTTGATGTCTCCATCTTCACAAGAATATCAAGAAAATTGCTTAAAGTAAACTGCATAGATCAAATAATCTAGTTTAGTATTATAATGAAATTTGTCAAAAGCTCATTTAGCAAGCTTTGCCGGTCTAGAGTCCATGCTTGAACCAATTCAAGAGATTTGAAAGAATTATCAGTAATTATAATTTCACATCCCTGTTATCTTTCAGAGATATCTTGAGCAACCTATTTCTTTCTGTTTAAAGATTTATTTATTTGAAATTCAAAGTTCGAGAGAGAGACAGAGAGAGAAAGACACAGAGAGAGAGAGACAGAGAGAGAGAGAGAGAGAGCACTCTTCCATCCACTGGTTCACTCCACAATTATCCACAAGTTCCAGAGCTGGGGCAGGCCAAAGCCAGGCGCTTCATCAGGGTCTCCCACATGAGTGGCAGAGGCCAAAACACTTGGGCCATCTTTTGCTCCTTTCTCAGGCCATTACCTGGGACCTTAATGGGCAGCCGAGGCATGAACTGGTGCCCACACTGGATGGTGGTGTCACAGGAAGCAGCCTGACTCACTGTGTCAGAACACCAGCCCCAATAGAATTTTTTAAGACCAGAATTCCTTACCACTTTAAAAGATCTTACAGTCTCATTTTACTTTGAATCTGTAACTACCCTTAATCATATATGCTCTGTGCTTTCAACTTGAGAAAAATTTTACATTTTAGGTAGTCTCGTGGAAGTGACTTCAGAAGAACATGAAATTCCCCTTTTACAGAAGAGAACTCTGCAGTCAGCACGGAGACACTCACTGAACAGAGGGCCAGCTGGACCGGGGGCCACTCCACTTGCTTGTCCCCTGTGAAGAGACATCAAGAAGAAAACAGGAGCAGAATAATTTTGGTATGTGAAAGTGTGCCATAAGAAAAATTTTAAAAAAATCCAGGCCTGATTTAAGTTCTGATTCAAAATTTACCAGTATACAAATGTTTGAAGATAGTTTCATCCTTAGTAAAAAAGGAAAACATATCCTGTTTTGTTTTGATATGTTTGCGAGGGCCCAATAATATATATACAAGCATACACCACTATCTAAGCTAAAGCTGGTATGTAACAATACAGTGCACTGCATCACCTGTTCTTTGTCCTGGTTATGACATGTTCTCAAGACAGCCTGCCTTTCTGCTTCTCAAAGTGGGTTAGCATTGGATAGTTCCTATAGTTCCAGAGTATTCCGAGAAAACTATGATGAACTTTGGTATAACTAACATCTTTTTCTGTAGCATATCTTTCAATGAAACCCAATACTTTTAGTTTTTTTTTTTTTTTTTTTTTGACAGGTAGAAACAGAGACAGAGACAAAAACAAAGAGAGGAACTGTCATAGACAAAGGGAAAGACATAAAGAGAGCGCCTATGTACTAATTTACTTCTTAATTCTAGAAATGGCCTCAACAGGGGGCCAGGCCAAAGATGGAAACCTGGAACTCATTTAGATATTTAACGAGGATGACAGGAACCCAGTGGAACTCAGTCACTGGAGCCATCAGTTATGCCTCCCATGATCTGCATCAGCAGGAAACTGGATTCAGGAGCAGAAGTGGGACTGGAGCACAGGTGTTCTGATCGGACATGGGCGTTCCAACAAATGCCTTAACCGTCAGGCTGGATACCCACTCCAATATTCTGTGTTTTGAGATTTTTTTTTAAATGTTAGATGTGCCTCTTCTACAAGAATAGAGTTTGAGAAGCAGAATTCCATTTAGAGTTGAGGTAGTAGGGGCTTCCCAAAGAACAAGTTATTTCTCAAGATTTTTAATAGGAATAAAATATTCTCAAAACCTTTCTCAAAATTCTGATAATCTCAGTTGGTTTGAGGAAATTTTCAAAAGCTCCTTCTGAGATAGATCTCGCCACCACACAGTGTCCCATCTGAGGTGTGGCCACACGCAGTATTTCTTCCTCGCTCAGAGCCTGTTCTTTCATCTGCACAAAATGTATTGTGATACTTTCTTTTGAAAGTAGTGCAACTCTCAGTGAAAAATAGTGTGTTTCCATTAAAGATACTTAAATTTTTTATTATTCTTAATTTTTTCTGTTTCATTTTCCAATAGCTGCATAAGAAGCTGAGTATTAGAAAAGCAAACATTCAAAATAACACTATGTGACCTGGACAAGGCATAAAAGTACATTTCATTTTTACTACATCCCCTATGAAAGTCAGTTAAAGAAAACCACACTATAACTAGGAATATATTTGTCTCTTCCAACAGATATGCATAAATTAATTGCTCTTAAAGTTATCCTATTCAATTTTTAAAATGTCTACTCTCTCCAATACCTTTCTAGGATGATTAGTGATAAAATTCATACAAGATTATAAAAGGGTTCTTTCATCAAGAAGATAGTTGGTTTGCTTCTATTTTTATAGTTTAAAGAATTTACAAAGCAATTATCTTCCCCATTACCCAAATAGTATTTACAATGTAGCAAAACAATTAAATATAATTTAATATTATTAGGTTATACAGCTAAGATTTTGTCATAGAAAATAATCTTACTTTACTAGGCAGTAAAAAAAGAGAAAACTATTTTCTGCCATAATTTTAAATACTATTAACAGTTTATGGCTTATGCCCAAAAATTACCTGTAAAACTTAGAGCTGTGATAAAAAAATTGAGTACATTTTTATTCATACTCAAAATCTCTTAACGATAAGATTCAAGTTGAAGGGAAAGATTGAGAAGGGAATTAAAGATTACGTCTTCATCATCACAGCACATTTCTTTTGACAACGTAACTCAATTGCTACTAAAAATAAATCATTTATGATTCAAAATTTATTTAGTGTCATTCATACCTGTCATTTATTTGGTGCTTTCTCCCAGGGATAGAGAAGAACACTGTACACTTCTTAGTACATGGCCAAAATAATTCCTAGGAACAGGAAATCACAAACAATGTGAAGCATAAAAAGAGCTGCAGAAATTTTCAGTTGTCCTACAAATCGTAAGAGGAATGAATAGAATTTTCCTAAAACCGTTTCACTCACTTGGAAATATAAAATATTATTCAAATGCAACATTGGAAACATCTATCCAGCTTATTTTAAATGAGGTCCATATCACCATGCCCAGGCCAATATTTTCTCTAAGAGTTTCCCCATAATACTGGTTTAGAATCTAGGATGGCCCTCTGGAACTGAGACTAGGCCAGAATTCAGGTAATGTATAAAAAATTTAGTTGAACACAACACAACTGGATTCAGGACAGGAATTAATCATATTTTAATTAGAATCGAATTTACCTATAAACTAACATCCCATCATTTTGAAATATTTTAAATTAATTCACCTCTGAATTTTGACAGCTTCTATTTGATAAAGTTGTTGAAGATCAGTTTTAACATAGACAGCACTGTGCAGGATGATTTTTGATGAAGCATTAACACTCTTTACAAATGCAATTATGATTTCTATCTTATACTATTTTTGCTAAGCTTAACTGAAGTTCTGCATGTAAATCATACTGTCAAATAAAGATCTACAGTCATATAATGGACTATTATGCTGATAGTAACAATTACTAATTTTGACTAACCAAATCTATTCTCAACCAACTGTAATCCATTCTTTGGTATTTAAACCACTCTGGTAAATGAGATAAAAATACATATTTCTGCGCAAACTGAATCTTTAGGCAACTCTAAGGAAAAAATAATTAATTCACATACAAGTAAAGGCATCAAGGCAAGGTGGAGTGAACATTGAAGTAACTCAGGAACTTTGAGACACATTCACTTAACCAACCTTGTACTTGATTTTTCTTTGTGTGTGTAATATAGGGATTGGACTAAAATTAGATCCCTCAATATTCTATCCAGTGAAAACTTCCCTGCTTATGGGCAGAATTGAAATAAATACGGTTATATGGATCATTTATAGCATAACAATATACCAATATCAAATTGTATCTTACTGTGTCAAACATTATGTCATCCATTAAGTCAAATGACCTTCAAAACCCCTTATCTTACCTACCCCAATCCGCCAATAAAAAGGCATGTGGAAGCAGGACAAAGATGGCATTTTACAGATTAAAAAAAAATACAGTGCTGCCTGCGCCGTGGCTCAACAGGCTAATCCTCCGCCTTGCAGTGCCTGCACACCAGGTTCTAGTCCTGGTCGGGGCGCCGGATTCTGTCCTGGTTGCCCCTCTTCCAGGCCAGCCCTCTGCTGTGGCCCAGGAGTACAGTGGAGGATGGCCCAAGTACTTGGGCCCTGCACCCCATGGGAGACCAGGAGAAGCACCTAGCACCTGGCTCCTGCCATCGGATGAGCGCGGTGCACCGGCCGCAGCGCGCCTTCTGCGGCAGCCATTGGAGGGTGAACCAACGGCAAAGGAAGACCTTTCTCTCTGTCTCTCTCTCTCACTGTCCACTCTGCCTGTCAAAAAAATAAAAAGAAAAAAAAGAAAAAAAATACAGTGCTAACGGAGGCTATGTAATACATCGTGAATAAATACATAAGATGCACATCTGGGGCTGGAGTGCAGATGACTTTTTAATCCAAGCTCTTTTTAAATTTGAGAAGTAGAGATAAAAGAAGAGAAGTTGGGAGGGCACCATTTGTCTGGTTCACTGTCCAAATGTCTACAATAGTTCCTAGGTGGGACCAAAGCTGAGAGGCTTGTACTTAACCTGGTCTCTCACCGGGCTCATCCCTAGGCCATCACTGGTGCCTCCCAGGAAATTTATAATGGCAGGAACCTATTAATGGCAGGATCTGAGGTTGGGAATTGAACCAAAACACTCCAATGTGGGATGTGGGCATCCTAAACACTAGGCCAAATGTCCACCTCTATATTTTATTTTTTAACTCTTCAGATAATGAAAGAATTTCAAGATTTTTGAAATGCTATGTCATCAATGAAAAAAAAAAACTATCATACAGCATGTTGATTTCTACTAATAATAAAATTCCCCATACATTGAAGGTTATAATAAAATATAGATTTACATATTTTATTCTATATATTAATATACAAAAGTATGAAGATGAAAACTAAACATCACGTACAAAATAATTAACAAAAGTTGGAGAAATGTTTATTCATTCAAGTTTTTAGATATTAGACACTTATTTTAGCAAGTTGTATTTGTATTTCAAGCATTTTATTAAAACTGAAAAATACATGTAATTATAATTTTGTTAAATAATATTTTCTTGCTGGGATAAAACATGAGCAAGTAAATCTATCCATAATACTGCTAACATTGATTAGAATTAAGTTTAATTATATTCATATGTTATTTTAAAGCCAATTAATTCATTTAACAAAAACATACTCATACAATTAACATCAATTTCTTTTAGATATCTCATAATCATATTTCAAAAGAACATTTTCTGAGGCTGCTATAAGATGCTATCTAAATACTTTACAAAAATTATCTATAAGCATTTCTATTCATGAATTTCCAGGTTATATAACATGGTATGTCACCAGTCTTGATATAGTTCATAAAATTTAAAATATGGTGATACAGACGGTTTATCATTTGTATGTCCAAGACATTTGAATATTAGCTCTTGAAAGTTTTCTAGTTCTGATTTCCTGGTGAAACAATAATACATTGGAATGAACTTCTGGTAGCTGAGATGATATCACAAATTAAGACACGGCAGAGTCTATCTACTTCTTTTAGTAAACTCACTTAGATAGAAAGTTTTTGACAACTTGTGGATTTTCTTTTTTTGGTTGAGTGACAGCAAGTAGCAGTGTATAGCTGTCACAAGGTTATTAGCATACAGACTAGGAAGACTATTTTTGATTTGCTGAAAAATAAATAAATTTTCTCATGCAACTTTAAAACTTCTTCCTGGATGGACTCTACTCCTCATGTTAGTAAACTGAAATTACCATTTAATTCAGAACATCCTGAACATATCTATTGCATTTTAATACCTCATTTTTGCAAGACTTATGAAAATTAAATGTCATGATGATATATTTTGAAAGCTTTCTAATGTTTAAAATGACAAAGTGAACTGAAAACAAGGAAGTAAAGGAAAGAAGGAGAGAAAGGGGGAGAGAGGAAGAGCAAGAAAAAGGAGGAAAGGGGAGCAAAGAAACAAAGGAACAAACTCCTGCCACCCTAACAAGCAAACTTGCCTTCCACTGGCTTGTATTCCCTCACACTGAACAGTGTGTCGGTTGGCAGGGAGAAGAAGTAATTCACAGATCCTATAGATTCTGGGCTTACTCACAGGAATGGATTCTGGACATCCTAAGAACTCACTGAGAAGATGAAACCTGACAGAACCCACATGGAAATTCATTTAATCTGTTTTCGTTTAATACTGTCTATCATGTATTTTTGATGGCTAAATGGAAAAGAAAAAATGAAATTCTACCATATAAATTTCTATTAAATATCATTTTAGCTATCAGTTGTCACACCTGCTATTTGATGCTTTCCAGTGAATTGACAGAATTATATATTTTTGCAACCTATATCATTCTCAGAAGCCCTATTTATTTTCTAGTAAATCCAATTTATTGAAATTTTATTAGAATATTTTAACATATGCCAAATATTCATTTCCAATCAATATATTAAATATTATTCAATCTGAATCTGCGAGGTATTGGCTAATGTGCCTGTTTTTAACCTAAAATGATTCACTGTTTTCCATGAAAATGCCAAGGCAGCTCTGCAGGCTCTCTTTGAAAACATGCAGCTTAGCATATGCAATTAGATTTTACATATAATTTTAGAAGCTTTGAGGCTTTCTGGTATCTCTGTAAAAGCTCCTCCCAATTTTTAAAGTTTCATTAAACTTCTGTAGTGTATCAGTTGTCTCCAAACTTACCATTAGACTCACAAATCCATTACATGTTTAGTATCCTCAAGTTTATCTGTATTTATGCAGGATCCCACACAACATTAATCTCTAAAATTGAGCACAAACAAATACAAAAGGTGAATTTATAAGATGAAATACAGATGCACTTCCTTACTGAGGTGACTTTGGTGCGACATTCCTTGTATTCTTGAGTGAGACTCACCAGTGATATAGTTTATTGCATAGAACCTTGTTTCTAAAAGGGTTTTTAAATAATTTGGGGGTTTTGGGATCAATTTTTTGGCAGATATAATTATGGAGTTTTTAATCTCCCAAAATAACTCACATGGGAGATACCAGACTATCAGCATTCCACCTTCAAAACCAAGAGTCTAATATACAAATGTACTCATTCTTAGTGTGTGTTTTGTAAAGATGGTTTATCAGCCAAATTTATGACAAGGTAAAATTTAATGCAAACAGATTTTTTTTCAGTGAGATGCTGAAAATAAAAATACCCATAATAATATAGGCTTGAGTTCATATATATTTCAATTTTTTAATCATAACCTTAAATAATGTTTAGATATTTCCTTCATAGTTTATTTAAGTAGTTTCTGTTAAGTGTTTCAAACACTCAATATATTAAAATTATTTAAGATGATTTTCTGGACTCATGCTTTTATACCTACACGACCTATATTCAGATCTCTTTCTTTGGCTGTATCATTTGAAAGAATGAACGAAAAATATTTTTAAAAATGCAATCTGGAGCAGTGTTTAGTGCGATGGTTAAGACACCACTTGGGATGCTCACATCCCACTCAGAATGCCAGAGCTGAAATCCCAATGTGCTCCTGATTCTAGTTTTCTGTTAATGCATACCATTGGAGGCAGCAGGCTATGACTCAAGTACATAGATCACTGCCACATACATGGGAGACCTGAATTAAGTTCTAGTCTTCTGGGTTTGACCTGTCCCACCTGGAGCTGTTATGGGTATGCAGTAGAAGGGAGATTTTTCTCTCTCTCCCTCTCTTCTCTTTCTTTGTCTCTCTGCTTTTAAACAAATTAACATTTTAAAAGAGTAAATTCTATGACAAAAGATTTATTCCTCCATTTTTCCTGCCAAATATTTTTAATAATATGGAAAAGTTTTTTCTTACAAAAAATTATGTCATCCATTTCTCAAAAAATTGACTTAAGCGTATGTTTGAGTGTATATTATTTTTGAGCACTGTTTTGGGTAATGTAGATGTCTATTCAACTGATATCTTCTTCCTTCCTTTATATAACTCAGTGATAAATTAATTGAATTGACAGAGTACCACCCACATTTCCTTTGATAATTTTTGTTTTTTTTTATCTACTGCAAATACTCTTTTCCCATCAGTGGAAAATAAGCCGCCTTTATCCAAGACAAGGAATTACTCAACTGTCTATGAATGGACACATAAAAATCGGTACCACCCTCCCCATCTTAATTTAGAATGAATCCAAGAATATAGTGCTCATTTTATCAAGGAATCTGAAAGTTGACATTTCTATACTTAGTAGGCTTAGTCCTTGGTAGTTATAGGGATTTAAAGAGAAAAAGAAAAAAGGTTGAATCACTCATTCCAATATTCCAACATCAATAGACTCTTAAAATGAAGACATACTTCATAGAGCTGCTTTGTAGAGTTGATTTTTCTGTACTAGGACAAAGTATCTGAGGAATGAAAATGACATATGTGAGGTACATTAGTGAAATGAATAGTCACTTCTCCCCATCTGATGAAGCACTTTTATCACAGCATTTTATCATGAACTAAATGGAGATTTAAGAGGAAACATTTATATTATTGTAAGGGAAGTTAGCAAATAAAAACTAATGACTACAAAACTGATATACAGAAGATTTTAACCTACAGGCACTGGCAAAGCAGCTTTTGACTGATTTTAATATTTTGAAATTAATCTGCATCTATTAAGAGATGAAGAAGTAAAAAATACACAATTTGCTGAATACTTTAGGTAAAAGTTATGGAGGAAAGAAGCTTAAACTGTGACTTCATAATCAACTTAAAATTTTTTCACTCTGTATTTGTACCTTATAAATTTTGGGGCTTGGTCTGGTTTTGTGGCAAGAACTGAGTCTTTCACTATCTCGATAACAGGTTAACATAGTAAATGTTTCCATTAAAATGTTTTGGAAATAAATATCTATCTAAGTTCAAAACCAAATGCTTAAGACACACAGAGGTTTTAATTAATTCTGTTTTGTTACTTCATGTTTCTTGTTAATAGCAATGGCCTCAATCAGTGAAAAATCCTCAGGGGATGTTGGCCAGAGCAGGAAATCTGTAACTGGGAGGCTGGCAAGACGTAAAGGCTTCCCACAAAACGCTGCCACTGTGCTCTGCATGCCTTGGGACTGCAACTCTAATGTCAGAATACCTTCCATTCTGATTGTCATCGCCTTAGGAATAAGGGACATCTCTAGGCACAAAGGGTACTGCAAGAGTTCAGGAAAGACCTAAAAATACACACACTAGGACTGTCATTGACTTTTTAAGTGTTTGCACATTACAGTGAGAGGGTATAATGCTAAGAGCTGTCACACTGTTTTGTTACCACTCTAAGAAGAAGGAGGCAGGACAAATGTGAGGATGTCACTTCAACTGAACACAGTTCAAAGCTGACATAGAGTTGCATTTCAAATTTAACTGAAAATAATTAGTTTCAATAACTGATCAGGATCATATATGCATGTGTGTCCTAGCCACCTCCCCATCAGCTTTACCAAGGCCAGGCAAAGGAACAAATGCAAGGAGACGAAAGAGGCAGATCAAAATGAGAACTTGTCTTTTACCCATCTGTTTAGTCCTAACGTGTTGAACTAAGAACTTTATTCCACTGTGCCTTGACAGCAAAATTCAAATGTCTTTACCAGGATTCAGCCATTGTTAGCCAATGTGATAAAGCAAATTACCTACTTTATGAAATATATAAGAATTCCATGAGTCAGATGTAGAGAACGGTGGTTGGCGCTTGAAATAAGCTAGACACGGTAAACTTAGTCAAGGCTACAAGACGATGGCATGGCAAAAATAGATGTGAAGTTAGAACAGAGACCCACAAATTTCACTTACTTCATAATTTTGTCTAGCTCCAATCTGGAACACAATCTTCAGGCTAACTTCTATTTCTTTACAAAATGGTAAACTTAATATCTAAAATTTCAATTTCTTTATTAACCAAGTCTGTTGCCAATGAGGCATCAGTGTTCCATATTAGTGTTTTCAGCTCTTCTATGAAAATGGGTACTGTTATTGAGAATTTCTACATGCAGAAATTGTGCTTGATATGTATTATCTCATTTAATGCTTAAAAGAGATCAATGGAACTGTTGTAGTCTATTGGGAAGATATACCCCCAGTGAAATCAAGACTCGGTTGCCCAAGGTCAAAGAACTTTGGAGTAGTGAAAGGAAGATTCACACTGAAGCTTTCTGAATGCAAAATCTGTACTCCTTCTTAACCACTAGGTGTGTACATATGGCTTCAAGTAATTAGCCATAGTATGACACCTCTATGCCCTAGAAACGTTTATTGGTGATGTAGTTTATGGTGATGTTGCTATATTTTCTTTTGTATCCATTTCAATTTTCCTTGTCAAGAAATGGTATCACTACTTTTTAACAGACTGAATGCACACTAAGAATTCCCAAGGATAGTTTATTCAAAAAACACTTGAAAATACTCTTATAGCAACTTCCCACTAAATTACTTCCAGTTATATAATTTTATAAATGTAATATTTCCAAATTTATATTGGGATAGAAATATTAACAGAACCAATGAGTTGGTATTCATAAAATACATTGTAATTCCTGCTTTAAATGTGTTTAATTTAAAGAATATATGGATTCTAATAAAAAGATCATGTGTAAAATTTATTGAGCTGAAAGAAGTTGCTCTAAATGTGTAATTAACCATGGTACTTACATTGACAAGAACTAAAAGCGAGTTGTTCCTTGCATGTCCCAACCTTTCTTGAATAGTCAGAGTTGAACAAGTTGTCCAAGTAACATCAGTCTAAAGAATACAGAAGAAATTAGCATAGTATAAATGTCATAATTGCCATCACTTAATATTCACTGGCTTCCTCCTGGGATATAATTGACAAAGAATGGGAAAAGATAGAATAGGAAAAAAGTTACGTGGTATGATTTTAATCTTTGTAGAATACCGGCCCTCTTTATAGCAAGTATTATATATGCATAACTAAATTGTCGATAATATTTCATTATTTTTGTTTGAAATATTTTATACAAATGAAAGAACTTGTCTAAGTAACTGTAAGTTACAATGCATAATAAACCAAATTCCAAAAGATGCAGCCTGTCCCTTCTGTATCTTTAAATGTTGTCTCACAAGCAGAAATAACCTTATCCTGATTTTTGTATGTATAATGCCATAACTTTTTACAGTTTTTGCACATATTTCTATCCCTGAGCAATGTTAGTGTGTTTGTTTTATAAACATGCCATCATACAATATATCATCTTCTGTAACTTGTTTTTCTTTTTTTTTTCTTTGCTTTTCAAATTGATCCTTTTTAAAATAAGATTATTTATTTGAAAGTCACACTAGAGAGAGAGGGAGAGACAGAGAGGTCTTTCATCTGGTAGTTCATGCCCCAAATGGCAGCCAGCATGGGCGAAGCCAGGAGCCAGGAGCAGCATCCGGGTCTCCCTCAGGGTGCCATCTTCCACTGCCTTTCCTAGGCAGTCAGCTGGGAGCTGAATGGAAGTGGAGCAGTCTAGATACGAACCAGTGTCTATAAGGGATGCCAGTGTTGCAGGCAAGGGCTTTAACTGCTACATCACAATGTGGGCCCCTCTCCTTGATATTAAGATTGAAATGTTTCTGGGGTCTGCACTGTGGCATAGCAGGTAAAGCTGCCTACTGCAGTGCTGACATCCCATATGGATTCCGGTTTAAGTCCTGGCTGCTCCTCTTCCTGTCTAGCTCCTGCTGTGGCCTGGGAAAGCAATATAAGATGGTCCAAGTGCTTGGGCACCTGTACCCATGTGGTAGACCTGGAAGAAGCTCCTGGCTCCTGGCTCCTGACTTCGGATCAGCTGAGCTCCAGCCATTACAGCCATTTGGGGAGTGAGCCAGTGGATGGAAGACCTTGTATTTTTCTCTGTTAGTGGAAATACAAAAATATAAAATTTCACTTGATCTGTATCCCAATCAATACTTCCTATTATCAGGCTCCTTCCTTGTTGCTACTCAGAGGGACAACTTTATTGTTGCTTCTATGAAACTCTATTACAACTTTGTTTGGCATTTTTTTAAGCATTTATATCATTTTGCAGAGAAAAGAAAAGCTTAAACTAATATGTCTCTCCATTCATTTAAATTGTATTTAAAGTCTTCAACTGAAATTTTATGATATTCTCCATGCAGATCTTACAAATTTCTCCTCTCTCTTTCTTCTCTCTCCTCCTCCTACCTCTCCTCCCCTTCCTCCTCACCTTCTCCTCCACCTCCTCTTTCTACTCCTCCTCCTCTTCTTCTCAAATAAATAAAATAATTATGCAAATTTAACTTATAAATCTAAAGTTGTTTTATTGCATTACACATTTTTTCTTTAGATTTGGAATGAATATTGAGTTTGATCCTGTGAGTATATTCTTTGTTTATTATTTTGTTCTCGTTTAGTTACTTAATGTGATAAATTCATATAAAATGCTTCAAAAGTTAATATCACTCTAAAGTTACATTCTCGTGATAAACCCAAACTGTTCTTTTATTACACATCAGTGGGTTTTTCTTTTCTTATGCATTTGATCATTCTCATTTTGGTGCTATCATTGCTTAATGTTCATTCCAATGTTATATACGACTATAAGACTAAGATTGCTTTATGCTTCCATTTATTTAAAATGTTTATATATGGATAATTTAAATTATGTGTTCCAAAAATTTGATTCAACTCACCTGTAAAATTACCTGACTTTGATGCTTTGTTGGTGGGAAGACAAAATACTAAACACTCAGCACTCAGTAAATATTTAGTACTTAGTACTTAAAGATTTTGTATTTAGTATCTAAATACTAAAAAAAGTTGTTATGAGACTACATTAGCTTTATATTTCTTTAATCAGTTAAGACCAATTATTTTTATGGTGGAATGTATGCTTCTGGGAAAATAATAAAAATCTGAATTACAAGGATTTATAATAATGTCTTTATTTTCCTTCATGAAAACACATTTTTCCTGGCAACAGCAGAAAAAAAAATCAACACAAGGTGCTAAGTGACGTAATCCATGTTGCAGTCTTAGGGCACTAAAGATCAAGAAACTGAGGCACAGAAAAGATTGATAAGCTTGTAAGTGGCGCAGTCAGAATCACTTTAGGATGCCTGTGTCCATTAAAAACAGGTACTCAGTAGAAAATACTCTGTTTCATAGTTTTTGTCTTGCATCAGAAAGGGTCTCTTCCCTTTTTTGTCAATTCTGAAAATCCTATGAAGGTTTTCAGTTGAATTGGGTTACTTTCCACTCAAGTATGAGCAGAACAGCAGGGTGTATAGAAACATTACTTCCAGTCCCATCATGTAGTTGGAGTGAAATTAGGGCATGTTCCCCAACAGAGAGCCTTGTATTGGTGGAAAATGATTGAGGTTCTGAGCAGCTAAAGGCATTGGACTGGAAGAATTATCTGAATACCAAGAATAATGCTTCACTTGGCAGGAATCTTTTCCTTTTACAAATGGTGCTTTCTGCATGGTAAAGATTTAACCTTGCCCCCAAACAGGACAGGTTTATGCCTTTGGGTCCTGAGAGATAATTCCTAAATTCTTGGAATTTTCTTCCTGATACTGTCTTATTTGAATGAAGGGCCTTGAGTCACATGGTAACCCTGTGGTTTTATGGTGGAATTCTAATAATCATACACTATTCACTTGACCTTTGGAGACCTAGAGAGTGATTTCAGTCACACAGATAGGAAACAGAGTCTCACTGTGTCTGTGAATTAATTCCAGTGAAATCTCTGGATGTCAGGCTCTAGGGGATTTCCCTTAGTTGGGACTATCTCAACCATATTTTTGCATCAATACCACAAGGACTTAACATTATCCATATTTCTACTAGAATTGGACAACAAGAAATTCCACATTTACAGTTTCTTGATTGGTTCAGCATATGCAGACAGTCACATGTTTCTCTTCCCTTGGTTAACTTTAATCTGTATCCTTTCACAGTAACTAACTATAACCATGAGTTTAACAGCTTTCAGTGAGTTCTGTGGGACAGAGAGTTATACACACCTGGAAGTGATTTGAGGAGTCCTTAAACCCTGTAGGCAATGTCAGAAAGGAGGGTGGGCCAGAGGACTGATCTTAGCTTTGAAGTTGGTCATGATGAATAATTTGTTTTCCTGACGTTCCATTTTCTTAGAGTTGGCACCTCTCAGAAAGTGCCTTGGTCTCTTATAGTAATGTATGGAAGACAGCCCCATCATGGATCAATGTTCTACAATGGACCCAATTCATAGTTCTTTATACACACACACACACTTCAAGAAAATGGAATTAAAGGATAAAAATAAATTTCTCAGTAGAATCTCTCTCAAGATGCTTTTAGAGATGACAATAGCCATTCTTTCATCCCTAAAAAACTGACAGTCCTTGAAAGTTAACTATGTTAATAAAGTCTTTTTTTTTTACAACAGTTGAAGAAAAATGAGTCCCATCAATGATATTTTAGGATTAGAGAACAAAAAGAGGTCAGAAGGAGCTAAATGAGAACTGTAATACGGGTGCCTAGTGATTTCCCACAGAAACTCTTGCAAATGAACAAGGTGCATTGTCATAGTGGAAATTCACTCTATGATGGTTTCCCCAGAAGAATCTCTGCTAAACCTTTGACTATGTTTCCCAAGACACTTGCAAAGAAGTGGATGTTATTGCTTTTTGGCCCTCCAGAAAATCAACAAGCAAAATACCTTGAACATCCAAAAAATTATTGACCAGTCAACTTATGCTTTGGGTGGACTACTTTCTCTTCTTTGTAGCCATTTCTTTGATCGGGCTTTGTCTTTGGAAATCTATTGTTACAGCCATGTTTCATCTCTTGTTCCAACTATTTGAAAAAGTGCTTTCAGATATTGATCCTGCATTTTAAAACTTTCCATTGAAACTTCTGCTCCTGCACATAGCTTATCTGAGCACACTATTTTTTGCACCCATGGAACAGAAAGTTTGTTGCATTTTAATTTTTAACCAGGATTGTGTAAAATGAACCAATTGAGATATCATTGTGGCTATGGCTATGGCTTCTGCTATTAGTCATGGGTACTCCTCTAGTAGATCATGAGTAACATTAATTTCATCCTCGAAAATTGACACAAATGGTCTGTTGCTATGAGCTTCATCTTCAGCATCATGTTGTCCCTACCTAGAACAAATTATCCATTAGAAAATTGCTTGATTCTCTGGGGCATTGTCTCCGTAAACTTTTCATAAGGAATCAGTAAATTTACCATTCTTCCATCAAGGCATCATCATAAGTTGGATGCTTGTTCTTGTTTCAATGTTAGCAGAATTGGTAATAGTACTAATAGGAACTCTTACCTTTTGTTTTTTTAAGATTTATTTACTTATTTGAAAGTAAGAATTACACACAGAGAGAGGGAGAGTCAGAGTCTTCCACCAGCTGGTTCACTTCCCAGTTGGCCACAACTGCCAGAGCTGCAGCAATCCGAAACCAGGAGCCAGGAGCTTCTTCCTAGTCTCCCACATAGGTTCAGGGGCCCAAGCACTTGGGCCATCTTCTACTGCTTTCCCAGGCCATAGCAGAGAGCTGGATTAGAAGTGGAGCAGCGGGGTCTTGAACCAACACCCATGTAGGATGCTGGCGCTGCAGTTGGTGTCCTTACCTGCTATACCACAGCATGGGCCCCGGGGCTCTTTCAAATTGATGTCCTACCCTTCATAAGGCCTCAAGCTATGTCTTGTACAGACACATTATAGTAGATATCAGTTTATAATGGCACAAACAAGTGAAATCTCTGCATAATTTTATAGTATTATTTTCCATGGACTTTCTGAAGATCCTCGTGTGTGTGTGTGTGTGTGTGTGTGTGCACATGTGAGGATATATTTGTGTCTATATGATTTATTATTTTATGTTTAGATTTCTAAATCCAGAAGCCAATGATCTTGTTTTGTTTGTCAGTTTACATGGTCTTTGTTGAGCCACCCAAAAGTGATAACTTCATTGATTGAGCCAATGATTTAATCAACCAGTTCATGTTTATTGAGTGTTTACTATACTTACAAGGTGACATTTAAGAATATCCTGAAATGCAAAGGGAATGTGTCAGTGCTGAGCAGGTGACTGAGCTAGACAAAGCATGTGAAAATCAGAAAGGCACATTTTAAGATGTAGACCTGCAAATATAAATTCCTCAAAGAGATCAGCACTGTCACACCCAGAGTGAATTTTGGTTGAGAGTAGGACTTAAGGAATCACAGGAGGTGAAATTAGAGAGGTAAAGATGAGTCTGGGTAATGTAGAATGCTGTGGGTCAGGGGACAAGTTCAATTTCAGTTCTTAATATATGTCAATGGTTTGGAGCAGAGGACTGTCATAGTAAAACTGAGGGTCACTCTGCAGTGAACATTTGGCATAGTGGTTAAGATATGGTTTGAGCTGCCTATAACTTATATTTGAGTGCCTTGGTTTGAGGCCTGGCCCTGATCTCAATTTCAGTCTTCTGATTCACACCCTGGAATGTAGCATGTGATGGTTCATATATTTGGATCCTCGGCACCTCCATGGGAAAACTGGATTGTGTTCCAGGCTACAAGCGATGGCCTGGCCCTACCCCAGTCTTTGTAGGCATTTGGAGAGTGAACTAACAGATGAGTGATGGCTGCTGTCTGTCTCTCCCTTTCTTTCTCCTCCCTCCATTTCAAATAAATACACAAATAATATTTTTAAAAACATTAGTCTGACTACCATATAGTGCATAAACCATAGTAGGCCTAAAGGTGGGAGGAAAGTTCAGTGAAGAAAGTGATGGAGAGGGGGCGGCACTGTGGTATAGCCGGTAAAGCTGCAACCTGCAGTGCTGGCATCCCATATGGGCGCCGGTTAGAGTCCCAGCTGCTCCACTTCCGATCCAGCTCTCTTGCTATGGCCTGGGAAAGCAGTGGAAGATGGCTCAAGTCCTGCACTCGCATGGGAGACCAGGAGGAAGCTCTGACTGGGGAGTGAACCAGTAGGTGGAAGAACTCTCTCTCCTTCTCTCTTGTCTCTCTGCCTCTGCCTATCAAATACTGAATTAATAAATCTTTAAAAAAAGTAAAGAAAGTGATGGGGAAATCCAGGAGAGTGACAATATGGCTTGGACCAAGGTCATGACAAATGATATGATTCTAAACAGATTATGAAGATAGAGTTCACAGAATTCACTGATGAGTTAGACTGAGTGTGAAAGAAGTCAAGGGTCATTTGAAAAACTGTGTTTCAAGGAACAGAATGGAGTTGCATGTAACTTAAATGGAGACGTAGATACATTTCAGTTTCAGGTTTTCTGTTTGGGATGGGTGAGGGTTGTTCAGTTTGGGTTCTATTTGATTGTTCAGTTTAGAGAGAGAAATTGGAGAAGAGGCAAAGAAATAATGTTTTGGAATATATTTTAGACATTTAAATGGAAAAGCAAAGTAAGTAATTGTAGGTGCTAAGGATATTGTTTAAACATGAATAGATAAATAGAGCATAAACTTCTCCAGGCTCCCAACAACCTTGTTCACAGTGGCATAACTGTGACCGGGCACAGTGCAGATTGCAGATTCAAGATGAGAAGGAACAAAGGTTTGATTGCGAACATTTCAAACACTGCCGTGATCTCTGCCTCCCTGGGAGCTGTGCAGCAGGATCAACAGGCCTACGGAAGGACAGAGCCAGGCGTTTCCTCAGAATGCAACCCCAGGTCTATTCATTTCTGACCTCGACCCATCAGGCAACCCATTTCCTGCTACATACTTGATTTGAGACGTGATATCCATGTGAGTTGGCTGGGCTGTTACCCAGAAAGCAAACTCCAGGTAACTATATTGGAGTTGAACAGCATAGCTTACTGCTATATACTAGAATAGCATGTGATTTTATATTTAAAAATAACTGTGTCCACAATTAATATTCAGATGCTTTACTGACAATAATTGGCTGAGATATTTGGCTACTTCTTACAGCCCCTCCTAGAAAGAGGAAGTTTGTTTTCCTGTTTTTCTGACAGGAAGAGGTGAGTCGACTTTATCAAAACGCAGAACCAAAGTGTTAGAACACAAACTAAAAAGGAGGAATACATTATGTATGGCATTCTTTAAAGTTGTATATCTCCATGCAAAGATATGCCTTCACATATCTGTGTTTTCTGCAGAGTTTGTAACACTAAACAAATATTTTATTATAGGTTGCGGGAAAACAAATTTTTTTAAAAGATTGGTTTATTTGTTTGAAAAGCAGAATTAGAAAGAGAGAAATATCTTCCATGTGCTGTTTTACTCTTAAGATGGCTGCAACAGCCAGGGCTGGCCCAAACCAAAGCCAGGAGCTTCATTTGGGTCTCCCATATGAATGGCAGGGGCCCAGGCAATTGAACCATCTTCCACGGTTTCCCCAGGCACATTATCAGGGAGCTAGAACGGAAGTGGAGCAGACAAAACTCGAACCACTGCCCTATGGGTTGCCATCATCACAGGGAGTGGCTTTACCTGCTGTGCCACCATGCTGACTCCTGACAAGCCAATTTTAAAATGCCGATGTGACAAGTGATGTCACACACAGGCTTTAAATGGGATCCAGACACCACTATTCAGTAGTACATAACACTGAACACGCTACTATGGTTAAAACTTAGATGCTAATTTCTTTCCTTTTTTCCCTGCTTCATTAAGGTACAACTGACAAACAGAAATTTCATGTATTTAAATTTAAGCTGTACCACAAGATGTTTTGATATACAGTCATCCTTATGTTTTCATAATTTTTTCATCTGCAAATTCAATCAATCACAGATGCAAAATCTTGGGGAAAATGAATGTGTACTAAACGCATATAAAGGGACTTCAAAAAGCATGTGGAAAACAGAATTAATGGTTAAAAATATTTTGATACAAAAATTGGAATCCATATATACAAGGGGTCTTCAAAGATTCATGAAAAATGCTTATCACTTAAAACAAACTGCACATACATTTCAATAAATTTTGCAGCAAATAAAACATCTTTAAAAATGTGTCTATCTGAAAAACAGAATGACACAGAGAGGAGTAAATGGCCTCCACATCCAGGGCTGGTCCAGGTCAAAATCAGGAGCCTGGAACTCTAGCTGGGCAGGCTCAAGCACTTGCCTAAGTGGTGGCTCAGCTGGCTGCACCACAACAGCTGCCCCCAAACTTATCTTTTCATTACACTTTGCTCGATCTTGTTGAGGTATCCCCACCTCATTATTCCTGAAACAGTACAATGTAACTACTGCTTATATTGTATTAGTCATCTAGAAGTGGCTTAGAGTATACAGGAGAATGCACATAGTTTATATGCAAATGCAATGCCACAATAGACCTGAGCAGATTGTTGTATCAGTGAGTGTGTTGGGGGATTCCCTCATGCCAATCCCTTGTGGGTTCTGAGGGATGACAATACAAACTCATCATGAAATGATTACCACAGACAAGTCAATTAGCATATGGGCCACCCGAAGTTATTTATTTCTTGTACTTAGAACACTTTAGAACTACCCTCTTCATTAATTTCAAGTACACAATAGGGTGTTACTAACCACAGTCACAATGCTCTATGTTAGATATCCAGAATTTATGAATTTTGTATGATTGAAAGTTGTTCTCTTGACCACCATCTTCCCAGTTCCCCCTGTCACCTGGTAAACACCATTTTACTCTGTCCTGTGAGTTCTATAGAATCTATAGAATCTATAGATTCCACTCACAATATACAACAACATTTGTCTTTCTATATTTGACTTATTTCAGCTAGCATGATGTCCTCCAGATTCATCCACAATTGGCAAGATTTCCTTCTTATTTATGGTTGAAAAATATTGCAATATATACTTCTATGCATATACATCATTTTCTTTATCCACTCATGCCTTGACATATACTTAAGTTGGTTCCAAACCCAGATCTTCATTTATTAAAAGATTTACGTACTTTATTTCAAAGTCAGAGAGGCAGAGACAATCAAGAATCTTCTATCTACTAATTCACTTCCCAAAAACTTGTAACAGCTGTTGCTGGGCTAGGCCGAAGCAAGGAGACCACAACTCAGCCTGGGTCTCCCATTTGTGTTGCAGCAACCCAAGTCCTGAGCCCTCACCAGCTCTTTCTCCGAGTGTGCATTAGTTGGAAGCTGAATTATCAACAACGAAGGGACTTGAACCCAGGCACCCTAATATGATATGCGGGTGTCTTAAGTGCTCCACAAAGCACTTGTACACAGACATCCATCTCGAACATGGTGGCATGTACTTATGTCATGGATATATAAATAATATATAAATAGCCATATGTTTTTATTTTTAAGTAGATGGTGCATAACGAACACTTTACTCCATAGCGGTTATGTTTGTTAAATATTTTACATGAAATTGTCTTTCTATTCTTAGAATTATACCTAATAATCTTCCATATCACTGAATAGGCTTTCTAAGAAACATTTAAAAGAGTGTTTAAAGGGGGCCGGTGCTGTGGCACAGTGGGATAAAACCTTCACCTACAGTGCCTGCATCTGATATGGGTGCCGGTTCAAGTCCAGGCTGTCCCAATTCCGATTCAGCTCTCTGCCATGGCCTGGGAAAGCAGTAGAAGATGGCCCAAATCCTTGGGCCCCTGCATCTGTGTGAGAGACCTGGAAGAAGCTCCTGGCTCCTGGCTTTGGATCAGCACAGTTCCAGCTGTTTCGGCCATCTGGGGAGTGAGCCAGTGGATGAGACATCGACTTCTCTGCCTCTGCCTCTCTGTAATGTTGCCTTTCAAATAAATAAATAAATCTCTAAAAAAATAGTGCTTGTAATATTTATTGTGTGCTGATATTCCAGTATGCAGGGTTATTTTTAAGAATTAATAATTTTTGCTAACACTGTTTCCTCTTAGTGACATTTTAAAAATCTGAAATCTTCACCGTAATTTTAGTCCAAAAATTAGCAATGTTATTACATACTTAATGTAAAAAGATAAATCTATTACTATACTCTATATTTAGCCAGTTCTAAGCCATTGTGTCCAATGTTGTATAGCAAATCTTCCTCAAGAATGATTCCTTATCTACTACAAAAACATTCTAAATGAATGGAATATGAACAAAACAATACTTAAACTGATACAGGTAAGCCTGCTTCAACACTTCCTTCTATCCACACTAAAATATTAAAAAAGAACAAACCAGGAAAGTGTTCTTTGTAATAAAAACAAAATATATGGTTGGCCATCAATAAAGAGTTTGAAGAGTTAGAAAAACACCTACAATCTTATTTTAAAAGATTTCGTCCAGGTTATCAACTTTGGGGCGTATTGTTTGGGGATGAAGGATTTCGAGTAGAGTACTGGGAGTTGTTTTATAACCTGGCTCTGCACCATTCTCTTGATGAAGGTTGACTCAAAAAAGACTTCAGCAGCAGGGTGTGATCTGCACATAAACACACTCCTGAGTTCACATTGGCAATATTAACATTTTTGTGTTAGTGCTTTTCCAAAAGTAAATATTATCATATTTTAAGTATTTTGTAAGTAAATATATATTTAACTTTATGTTGTTTTTAGTTCACTGAAAATATTTCATTATCTTAATATGCATTATAATGAAAAAAATATAAATCTATAATCTGTTCCATGTTTTACTAGGCATATATAATTTACTATATCTAAAATGTATCATATGTTTTATTTTATTTTATTTTATGAACTGGAGATTATTTTTAAATAAATAAACAAGGGGCCAGCTGTGTGGTCTGGTGGATTAAAGCCCTGGTCTGAAGCGCTGGCATCCCATATGGGTGCCAGTTCTAGTCCAGGCTGCTCCTCTTCCCATCCAGCTCTCTGCTATGGCCTGGGATAGCAGTAGAAGATGGCCCAAGTCCTTTAGCCCCTGCATCTGCAGGGGAGATCTGGAAGAAGCTCCTGGCTCCTGGCTTCGGATTGGTGCAGCTCCGGCTATTGTGGCCAACTGGGGAGAGAACCAGCGGATGGAAGACCTCGCTTTCTGTCTCTACCTCTCTTTGTAACTTTCAAATAAATAAATCTTTAAAAATAAATAAATAAACAGAACTAATACAGCATGTTGAAATAAGATAAAAGAAATATCTACATTCTCATTTTGTTCGTGTACTAATATCACTATTTTTTAAACATTTTATTGAAATAATGTATATACCAAGAAAAGCACAAAACTTATACAGGTAAATGAGTTTTTATGTCCTTTGGTTACATTCACAATCAATATCCAAATTAAGGACAAAACATTATTTGCACCCCAAGAGTCTTCACTATCCCCCTCTCTTCCATTTCTTTTTCTTTTGTTTTTCCACTTGGAAAAGAATATATTGTTTTATGCTGTATGATTCAGTGAAACAATATCTATAATTAAATGCCAAATAATGTGAGGTCCACACAACTTTTATACTCCAAATATTAACTACCACAAATAAGAGAAAATATGACATTTGTCATTTGGGGTCTGGCTTACTTCACTTAGTATAATGATCTCCAGTTGCATCCCTTGTTTTGCACATGTCAGGATTTCATTGTTTTTGTGGCTGAGTAATATTCAATTATGTGAATATATCACATTTCTTTACATGGTCGTTAGTTGACGGACATCTAGTTTGATGCCATAACTTAGCTATTGTGAATTGAGCTGCTAGAAGCATGGGAGGACAGCATTGATTTCATACGCTGTTTTCTTTTCCTTTGGAAATAGTCCCAGGTGTGGGATAGCTTGGTCTTACAACGCGTCTGTTTTTAGTTTTCTAAGGAATCTCCATGCTGTTCTCCACAATGGTAGTTCCAAGTTGCCTTCCCATGAAGAGTATATTAGTGTGCCTTTTGCATCCTTGACAGCATTTGTTATTTTTTGATTTTTGGATAACATCCATTCTAACTGGAGTGAGGTGAAAGCTCATTAAGGTTTTCATTTGCATTTCCCTGAAGACTAGTGACCATGAGCTGTTTTCCATTTGTCTGTTTATCATTTGTATATCATCCTCTGAAAAATGCCTGTTTATATCCTTTGCCCATTTCTTAAGTGATTGCTTTGTTGTTGAGTTTCTTGAACTACTCATGTATTCTGGCTATAAATCCTTTATTGGATGCATAGTTCACAAATATTTTCTCCCATTTTGTCAGTTGCTTCTTTGTTAATCGTTTTCTTTGCTGTGCAAAAGCTTCTTAGCTTGATGTAATCCCATTTGTCTACTTCTGCTTTTATTGTCTATGCTTCTGGGGTCTTATCCAGTAACATCAATGTGTTACTGCATTTCCCAATATTTTCCTGTAGTAATTTGATGGTTTCAGATCTTAGATTTCGATAATTTATCCACTGTCAGTTGATATTTTATAGGGTGTAAGGTAGAGATCTTGTTTCATACTTCTGCATTTGGAAATCCAATTCTCCCAACACATCTGTCAAAGAGACTTTTTTCTCCAGGAATTGATTTGAGTTCATTTGTGAAAGATTGGTTGGATGTAGATCTGTGGATTACATTCTGGTGTTTCTATTCTGTTATATTGGTCTATATATCAGTACCAGGCTATTTAGATTATAATAGCTCTGTAGTTTATCTTGAAATCTGGTATTGTGATGCTTTGATTGCTCTGAGTCTTAGGTGTTTCCATATGAATTTTAGGATTATTTATTCTAGATCTGTGGAAAATATCCTTCATATTTTGAATGGGGTCACATTGAATCTGTAAATTGCTTTGTTTCATATTTTATTTTATATATATGTTATATCTAGTACTTAAATATATCACACATTTTCTTTCATTTTATTTTATTAACTCAAGATTTTTTTTTTTTTTGACAGGCAGAGTGGACAGTGAGAGAGAGAGACAGAGAGAAAGGTCTTCCTTTGCCGTTGGTTCACCCTCCAATGGCCGCCGCAGATGGCGCGCTGAGGCCGGCGCACCGCGTTCGTCCGATGGCAGGAGCCAGGTGCTAGGTGCTTTTCCTGGTCTCCCATGGGGTGCAGGGCCCAAGCACCTGGGCCATCCTCCACTGCACTCCCGGGCCACAGCAGAGAGCTGGCCTGGAAGAGGGGCAACCGGGACAGAATCCGGCGCCCCGACCGGGACTAGAACCCGGTGTGCCGGCGCCGCAAGGCGGAGGATTAGCCTGTTGAGCCACGGCGCCGGCCTTAACTCAAGATTTTTAAATAAATGAGCATCACTGATACATAATATTTTAATAATCTGAAAGAAATATCAATATACTTATTTTGCCCTAGTTCTGATATCACTAATTTTATATGAACATATAACACTGGCTTGTTATAGCATAATTTTTGATTATTTACTTTTTATTGAATAGTTTTAAAGGATATCTGGCATTCAGATATTCAGATATTATAACTGAAGTGACTGTAAATATACTGGTGCAGAAAACTTGTCAAAATTTGGTTTTGTTTTGTGTTTCATTTATTAAGAATGTATGTAAAAACTAGGAATTATTGATTCAAAAGAATAATTGTAAGGTCCTAGAAAAACAGAGAAATTGCTCTCTCAATCAGTTTGACTGTTTTATTTTGTTTGCTTAATTAATTAGCTAACAACTGCAGAGAATTTTCAGTAGGAGGCTATTGGTGCCAAATCATTCTTCGGCATTGTTGTTTCAACAACAGCCACAGGATGGATTTTCACAGTGGGCAGCTGAGTGAGGCTGGGTTTGTGCCCTGAGAGATTGTACTGTCAGTATGGGATAGTCTAGTGATGTACAAGGAGCAGCTCTGAGACTATGGGAAGTATCAAGCAAAATACTGAAATAAAGTCAGAGGTCCACAGACAGTAAAGAGACTGAATGCCAGAGAATTAAAAATCACAGAACAAAAGGTGTTCCTCATTAGTTATGTGTCTTCAGAATGCGAAAAGACTTTTAGATTATTCTTAATTACTCATTAATAGACTGGAACATTGAACTTATTTCATTTCTCACTGAAAATGTACTTTCAATTAATATTTCCCTCAAAATTATTTTTCAATGAATCTTAACAAATCAATATTTTCTAAAATAATGTGAATTGTTAATGAAAGGTTCATTGTCACACAAAATAAATTTTGGTATGTAGCAAAAGATTTAGTGAGCTTGACTAATAAAAAAACTATCAAAAGACTACTTATAATGATTAAAATGTTATCCTTTTTCCCTTGTATGAAAATCCAACAATATCTGTAAACTAGCATTATCTGATAATTGCATTTCAGGAGAAAACAAGAATTGACAATTTTACTAGTAAAGCTATTAGTTCTAAGTACTTCACTAAGGATGTCAACTACATAGAAAGCAAAAGACTTTATCAATAACCACATTCGCTTTACTCAAAGCCCAGGATTGTGTTACTGAAACACCATGTCATAGGCATAAATTAATAAAGATTTCCATTATCAGCCACAGCATGCTGAGATGCTTTTTCATGTCACTCTGATAAATACTGTCTTATTTTTTAATGACTGTCTTCATAATCTATAAAAGCCACCATATCAACTCTGGAAACAGTACAGTAACCTTTTGAGCAAAATCCTTATGGATTTCTTTGAAATAGTGAAGGTTTGTGATTATTTTTAACAGATGAAGCTGAGCACTCAGAGGACCTAGTCATGGACTTTGAGTCACTTGGTATCTATGCTTGTCATATGGAGATACTTTCATGAAGAATTTATATTTTAATCAGGGGTAATCTCTTTAATTCATAAATTAAAAGAACTATTACAAGCTTAACATGTGCAAAGAATTTGCATTAAGTGGATATATTAATTAACACATATTAAATATTGGGAAAATAATATTTGCTCTAACTTCACTTTAATCCCCAAACTCAATAAATGAGTTAAGTAACATAAAATAAAAGATTCTAATTTTAGATGTTTTGTTGTACTTATATTTGGAAAGAAGTCATACTTTCTTTTTTTAAAAAAATTTTATTTTATTTATTTGAAACACAGTCACAGAGAGAGGTAGAGACAGAGAGCGAGGTCTTCTATTTGCTGGTTCACTCCCCAGATGGCTGCAACTGCCAGAGCTGCGCCTATCCCAAGCCAGGAGCCAGGAGCTTTTGGGTACAGGGGCCCAAAGCCTTGGGCCATCTTCCACTGTTTTCCCAGGACATAGCAAAGAGCTGGATCAGAACAAGAGCAGCCAGGACTAGAACCAGTGCCCATATGGGATGCCAGAGCCCCAGGCCTGGATCTTAACCCGCTGTGCCACAGCACCGGTCCCAAGAAGTCATGCTTCCTAAAACTTTCCATGTGCCTATCTAGAACTATATTTGAAGCAAAAATTTCAACAGGACTTTAGAGAGACAGCAACATATTCAAACCAATGCAGATTGGAAATTTACCTGGGCAGGACACTTTGCAGGACACCTTGGGTCAGTTTAGATTCCTGGGAAAGGGAATCAGCCCTTTGATCTCAATTCTTGCAGGTTAAGTCTAAGAAAGTGGCATTTTTATGTGTTAGTGTAGCCTGAAGACAAGAAATCTGGCTTTACATCATAACTCCCTGGTAACAGAGTCTGTGGGGCCCTTGGGAGATGTGAACTCTTCCTATGGGTAGTTTGGCTGGAAGAAGAAGCTGCCTCTTGATGGGAAAAGAAGAATCCTTTATCCAAGCTGTATTACTAGATAATCTAGAACGAATGTGTATATATACATACACATACATATTCATACTCATACATAAACAGATATGCACCCATACATAACATATATACATATACATATACATGTGTATATATATATTTAATTTCCTGAACTGTTCTCTGCCAGGTGTTTGTGTTAGCTTATCTTGATTTTCTTAATTCGTGCCTTAGCCTCTACTTTCTTTTGCTTGTAGTGTCTGATCTACTAAAATAAAGAGTGAACTAGGTTGAAGCTAAGCCTTACATTGCCACAAATTGTCACATTGTCATCTCAATGACAAATTGCCACAAATTGTCACATTGTCATCTCAATGAACAAAGACTCTTGCAAACTACTATGACAACCATCTTTTTTGTCCCGATGTGCCACAGCTCTGAACTCATTTCTACCGCTCTCAGATCCAAAGTACTGATAGTTCTAAAAACATTATTAGTTGGGATTACTTGTATTTACACTTAAGCACAGATTGCAAAATAACAATGGTTCAGACAAGAAAGGAGGTCATTTTTCTGGCCTTTAAAATGATTGGAGTTGGTCAGTTCTGGGAGGCTGCAACAACCAAGAGTCCTCATGGACAACTGCAGCATCACAACCAGTTGGCTTTATCTTCTAGTACAGGATCACTGGGAGTTCCACTTTACCAGTGTCATAAGCAGCGTAATATAGGAAGCACAGTGAAAAGATTTTCTAGTGTAAGGATAGATCTAAAAGTAATATCGAAAGCTTGTGCTTATACTTCAGTGACCAAAACATGGTCTCAGACACCTCACCTCAGCTTCAAAATACAGTGGGAAATGCAATCTTATCTTTGTACACCAAGTGTACACATTCGAGTACAGGGAACCATTACTAGGAAGGATGGATATGATATTTGTTACAGAAGCAACACACAGTTTTTATGAAAATCTCACAATAGACTACTTTTTTGTATCTTTATTAAGAATTATTTCTTTGAGTTATAATATAAGGGCTATTTTTGTTGTACCCAGGGACGTGTCTCATCAAATTTTTGGTATGAGGAGCAGGACCACCTAAAAGTTAGCCCATGGACTCATTCTGGGTTAATCCAAGATAACTTATATTAAGGATTCCTCTTTTCCCATCAAGAAGCAGCTTCTTCTACCAATCAAATCACCCACAGGAAGACTTACCACCTCCCAAGGGCCCTACATTCTCTGCTGCCAGGGAGCTGGGACCTAAAATCAGATTTTATCACTCCTGGGATTCTGCTACACCCTAAAGCAGCCCTTTTCTTAGGCTTGTCCTGAAAGCATTGATGCCAAAGGGTGATTCTGCTTCCCAGGAATCCAAATCCACAACATAGTGTCCTGCAAAGTACTTGCCCAGCTATGGTTTTAATAGGCATGGTTCCTAGAAAATTCATGTTGAAATTTAATTTCCATTATAAGATATTAAGGGGTGAGAACTTCAAGAGGTAATTAGGGCTCTGCCCACATGTATAGATTAACATTCATGTGACTGATAAATTAATGGATTGATGGATTAATGGGATATCTCAAGAATAGGTCTATTACAAAAGTCAGTTAGTATCTTATGTGTCCCCTGTCTCTTGCCACATGATGTCTTATGCTGCCTTGAGACACTGCCAAGAAGAAGGGCTGCATCAGATGTGAGCCCTTGACCTTGGAGCAGAACCATGAACCAAACATTTTTTGTAACTTCAACAGTCATTGATTTGTGTTATTAGCAACTTGAAATAGGCTAGGATATAAGCTATGGGTCAAGAAGAGAAGGCAGTCCAGTTTTTCATCATCTTCAAAAAATGACTGGTCTCTGAGCTACGCATGAAATGGAGATGGGCCTTCCAGTGGAGAGGGCCCTGCTTTCTCTTTCTGTGGGATAAATAGGATCTTCATTTTTTTTGATTGTAGAGGAAGGATCTATCAGTCAATTTGGGAGCCAGGATGCCTGGACTTCAATAACAGTTGTTGATAATAGTTTTTTGGGAAAGGACCTGGGAACCTTGGACCCTATAGCAAGTAAACCCTCCTAACAAAGAAAGCAAAGGGAGATCTCCAACTTCTAGCTGGCTCACTCTTCAGGCAATCCACAGTCCCTAGGATGATTTGGGGATACTTCTGCCTGCACAATTATAGCTTTGAATCTTCAGAATATCACATAGGAAATGCCATGCAGTAAAAACTCAGTAATATTGACTGGTGACTTAATGAATAAAAAGATAATATCTGATGATATACCTGAATTAACATTGAACAATATATGAATATATCAATTATTTGCTTCTTTATTTGGATGTAAAAAAGTCACTTCTCCATGAATTTGCTAACCTATCAGTGAGTGCTTTCTCATGTAAACAAACCCTTCTACTAATCAGCCAAGGAAAATACAGAGTGACATTCACTGAAGTCATGCTTAGGAATCACTCATCAGAGTGGAAGATTGCCTGTGTTGTTCTTTTACCCTTACTATAGGATCAGTCTGACTTCAATTGCCTAACAAAAAACTTCCCCTAAGTTGTGAAAGAAAAAAAATATCATATATTCATTATGTGTGTTTCAGTGAGAACTAGAGATAAACAGGCCTTTGCCACTGATTTGAAGGTACCTGGAAGATCAACAACGCCAGGTGTGGACACTGCATTGGGTTTCCAGTTCTGGATCAATTAGGTAGATTAATGTCTTTGGCTTTAGAAGACAAAGAAGTTTGACAAAGTTTTGAGCATCTGGAGGCATTGGAAGTCAATGCAGATGTGATTATAGAGAGACAAATATTAACTAGGACACTTATTTTCAGATAAAGTAATAATATCCAGTGATATTTTATAATTTATTCTTCATAGTGTCTTAGTTAATCATTAGACACAATGTATGTGCTACTTTTGTTTGGATGATAATCCTTGCAGAGATGCAGTGTTACAATGATTTGATACTCTAATAACGGAGTGGTTGAGAGAAGGATGCTAGACACTTAAAGGGTATCTGAATAAGGTGTTTAATTAAATACATACTTTGCAGCACCAAACACAAACAAGGAAGTTATAACTAAACAGTCTGATAAGAACAGATTCATTTTATTTGCCATCTTATCTCTGAGTAAAAGTTTTTGCACAGAGTGTGAGTACACTTTAAATTCAACCATAACTCTTTGTTAGGGTCAAACATTTTATGATGACAAAGGTACAAAATTAATCCATACTGTTGACAGGCTTATAAGTCTTTCAGAAACAAAACAAAACCATAAAGAACAGAATGAGATTTAGTTGTTCCAATGACAAGGACAGTAGGAAAATGGAACAAAATTAGTATATTTACAAGGCAACCTCTAAGACCATAATCATATGGTTCTTTTCGAATGCTCTGGTAATAGCACACAAGAAAAAAACTATCAAAGAAACACAAGGCATAAATATTGTACACATCAACTTTATCAATCTTAGCACTGAAAGTAGAAACAATGGACAAAATTAATTTCAGCCTTCAAAAAAGAAGACAGTTAACAAGAGATTTACAATTTTGGTGATACATATTATTATAAAGTCTTCAACAGTACTTTCAAGTTTGAGTAAACATCTTTTATTCTAAAAGTATATGAGGATGGTAAGGAACTTATTTAGAAGCTACATGGCTAATAGTGAAAAATTCAAATTAGAAAAGGTAAAATGAAGATGATAATAAGAATAAATATATTCAATAGTATCAAACAAGGTATTAAAAATCAAGAACCATTTATAAAATATGTTGCTCAATTTTTAAAAGGATACGTTCTTAGATTAACAAAAATGTTGACTGCTTACATAGGAATCTTATTTATTTATTTATTTATTTTGACAGGCAGAGTTAGACAGTGAGAGAGAGACAGAGAGAAAGGTCTTCCTTCCATTGGATCACCCCCAAAGTGGCCACTACGGCCGGCACAATGCACCGATTGGAAGCCAGGAGCCAGGTGCTTCCTCCTGGTCTCCCATGGGGTGCAGGGCCCAAGCACCTGGGCCATCCTCCACTGCCTTCCCAGTCCACAGCAAAGAGCTGGCCTGGAAAAGGGGCAACCGGGACAGAACCCAGCGCCCCATCCGGGACTGGAACCTGGAGTACCAGCACCACAGGCAGAGGATTAGCCAAGTGAGCAGTGGCGCCAGCCAGGAATCTTATTTTTATCTTCTAATTTAATTATTCTAAGTGAGAAACTTACTTTAAAATCAAACCTCTACCTCAGGTGTAAAAGGTCAATTATGTTGACAGTAATTTAACTGTAACTATAGTCCTTTGCAATAAAACATTTTCACAGCTAATTATTATTGTAATTTAGAATTCCTTTCATTTTAAACATATGGCTTTTTATCAAAATAATTACCTGTAAATACATGAATATCTACTCATACAAAGCTGTTCATTTGTCTAATGTCTGGGCTCAATGATCACATTTGTCACAAAACAAAATAACATTATATTTTTTTCTATTTTATTATTTTTATACTATGAATAATTCTGTTTACTTTTCATAAACAAGATGCACTTTCTTTTTTTTTTTTTAAACGCTTTTATTTAAAGAATATAAATTTCCAAAATACAGCTTATAGATTACAATGGCTTCCCTCCCCATAACTTCCCCCCCACCCGCAACCCTCCCCTTTCCCACTCCCTCTCCCCTTGCTTCACATCAAGATTCATTTTCAATTCTCTTTTTATACAGAAGATCAGTTTACTATATATTAAGTAAAGATTTCAACAGTTTGCCCTCACATAGCAACACAAAGTGAAAAATACTGTTGGAGTACTAGTTGTAGTATTAATTCACAATGTATAGCACATTAAGGACAGAGATCCTGCATGATATATTTTTTTAAAAAAAATTGATTAATTTTCTAGGCAATTTCCAATTTAACACCAAGATTTTTTTTCATTTTTAATTATCTATATACAGAAGATTGATTCAGTATATACTAAGTAAAGATTTCATCAGTTTGCACCCACACAGAAACACAAAGTGTAAAATACTGTTTCAGTGCTAGTTATAGCATTACTTCACATTGGACAACACATTAAGGACAGATCCCACATGAGACGTAAGTACACAGTGACTCCTGATGTTGATTTAACAATTTGACACTCTTGTTTATGGCCTCAGTAATCTCCCTAGGCTCTAGTCATGAGTTGCCAAGGCTATGGAAGCCTTTAGGGTTCGCTGACTTCAATCTTATTCTGACAGGGTCATAGTCAAAGTGGAGGTTCTCTCCTCCCTTCAGAGAAAGGTACCTCCTTCTTTGATGGCCCCATGCGTTCCACTGGGATCTCACTCACAGAGATCTTTCATTTAGGTCTTCTTTTTTTTCCAGAGTGTCTTGGCTTTCCATGCCTAGAATATTCTCATGGGCTCTTGAGCCAGATCTGAATGCTTTAAGGGCTGATTCTGAGGCCAGAGTGCTATTTAGGACATCTGCCATTCTATGAGTCTGCTGTGTATCTCGCTTCCCATGTTGGATCATTCTCTCCCTTTTTGATTCTATCAGTTAGTATTAGCAGACACTAGTCTTGTTTGTGTGATCCCTTTGACTCTTAGACCTATCAGTGTGATCAATTGTGAACTGAAATTGATCACTTGGACTAGTGAGATGGCCTTGGTACATGCCACCTTGATGGGATTGTATTGGAATCCCCTGGCACGTTTCTAACTCCATCATTTGGGGCAGTTCCGATTGAGCATGTCCCAAATTGTACATCTCCTCCCTCTCTTATTCCCACTCTTATATTTCACAGGGATCACTTTTCAGTTAAAATTTAAACACCTAAGAATAATTGTTTGTTAATTACAGAGTTCAACCAATAGTACTAGAATAAAAAAATTACTAAAATGGATAAAGTATTACATTGTACAACAACAGTCAGCACAAGAACTGATCAAGTTACTGTTTCTCATAGTGTCCATTTCACTTCAATAGGTTTCCCCTTTGGTGCTCAATTAGTTGTCACCAATTAGGGAGAACATATGATATTTGTCCCTTTGGGACTGGCTTAATTCACGCAGAATGATGTTTTCCAGATTCCTCCATCTTATTGCAAATGACCAGATTTCATTGTTTTTGACTGCTGTATAATATTCTATAGAGTACATGTCCCATAATTTCTTTATCCAAATGTATGCTTTGAATTCCCTGTGATCTTTTGCTGTGAGGTTCCCTTCGTTTATCTTCTTTCATTTTGATGGCCGTGTTTCTGTGTTTCTGTGTGTAACACATCTTTAAGCATCTTTTGCAGGGCTGGACGAGTGGCAACAAATTCTTTCAATTTTTGTTTGTTATGAAAGGTCTTTATTTCACCTTCATTCACAAATGAGAGCTTGGCAGGGTATAATATTCTGGGCTGGCAGTTTTTCTCTCTAAGTACCTGGGCTATGTCTCGCCATTCCCTTCTAGCTTGTAGGGTTTCTGATGAGAAGTCTGCCGTGAGTCTAATTGGAGATCCTCTGAGTGTAATTTGACGTTTCTCTCTTGCGCATTTTAGGATCGTTTCTTTCTGTTTCACTGTGGTGAGTTTAATTACAACGTGTCGTGGTGAGGACCTCTTTTGGTCATGTTTACTAGGGGTTCTTTGAGCTTCCTGTACTAGGATGTCTCTGTCTTTCTCCAAAACTGGGAAATTTTCTGCTATTATCTCACTAAAAAGGCCTTCTAATCCTTTCTCCCTCTCCATGCCTTCAGGAACTCCTAGAACTCGAATGTTGGGTTTTTTAATAGTATCCTGTAGATTCCCAACAATATTTTTTAGATTTCTAATTTCCTCTTCTTTTCTTTGGTTTGACTGTATAGTTTCCTGTGCTCTGTCTTCTAAGTCCGATATTCTCTCTTCTGCCTCACCCATTCTGTTTGTAAGGCTCTCTAATGTGTTTTTCATTTGATCTATTGAATTCTTCACTTCATTATGATTTCTCGTCACTATCACAGTTTCATGTTCTACTACTTGTTTCATTTCAGCTTGATTTCTCCTTAATATTTCATTTTCACGAGAGAGATTTTCTACCTTGTCCATTAAGGATTTCTGTAGTTCAAGAATTTGTTTTTGAGTAATTCTTAGTGTTCTCATCAATTTTTTGAGATCTGCTTCTTGCATCTCTTCTATCTCATCATCTTCGTAATCTTGAATTGGGGTGTCTTTTTCATTTGGGGATGCCATAGTGTCTTCCTTGTTCTTATTACCTCGGTTTTTGCGTTTGTTGTTTGGCATATTGGTTTCTTCACTGTGGTATTTTTTTCTTGTTATACTATGACTCTAGATTAAGTGGACTGTCTGCTTTTGATGGAGCCTTAGAGGCTTGAGATGGGTGTGGCCTGAGAGCTCTGTTTGGTTCCTCAGGGTTGAGGGTGGGTCAAAGGAGACACTCCCAGGTTAGGCGTGGTAAATCTCTCTCTGTTAGTTTATTTTTTTTTTTTGGTTCAAAAGGGAAGTAATTCCACACAGCTGAATGGAATTGGGGGTGGTTAGCAGGCGAATGATATACCCACAGGAGCCAGAGTTCAGAAGCTCTTTCCCAAGGACCAGAGAAGGAATCTTTGCGGCCCTTTGTGTGGGCTGAGATTCTCCTGTAGTCTCCCACTGGGCTGCCAGGCTACTGAACTGTAGCGTCTCTGGAGAGTACTCACATGAATTCGTGATTTCTGTGAGTTCTCTCCCCCACCATCTCTTTTTTCACAGTCTCAGTTCATTAGCACCACACATTCATTAGGTTCTAATCTCCTGTTATTTCACCCCTCCCACCCAGAGTCAGGTTTTTCTGCTAGGCTCGGGGCCGGTGCCGACCCGAGGTCGCCCTGCTTATGATGTATTCCAAAATGGGGCCTGCTCTTTGTCTTGCTCACCTTTGAGAGGTGAGCGGAGAGAGAGAAGCTCGTGTCCGTACGGGTCACTTTTTTTTTTCCCTCTCTCTCTCTCTCTTCTAGTTAGCCTGGTGAACTTTTCCCTGCAGGGTTTCAAGCCTTGTTCGCTCTAGGCTCCCTTTTCCGCTTCCCTCCTGGTGTTTCGGGCTATTGAGGTTCTGCTCACCTCGCGTTCCAGCGCTGGTGTGTTGAATCTGCTGCTGGTGTCCCAAACTGCGGGCTCCCACGCTCTCCACGCAGGTCCACTGTGAATCTCCAGTTCTGGAAGGGTTTTCTCTGCTGTTTCTTCCCCTACTCTTCCTTGAACCTGCAGTATCTCCACTTTTATTAAACTGTCTCTCCCCAGACTATCGGTGTGCTCCCTTCCTATTCCGCCATCTTGCCGCTCTCCCCAAGATGCACTTTCAATAGATTTTTTTAAATACTTCTTTCCTCTCTAAAAGTCCATCTGTAGGAATGTTATTGGCATTATCACTAAATCTGATCAGCATCCAGATTCCCATAGCTTTCTTTTATGTTAGTGAATGAAACAAATGTGTTTACGTATTTTCACATCACAAAAGAATCTAATTTTATTCACATAATTAAAAATTACTTTGTCTTTTATGTTACATGTAGGTAAGTACAATCCAGTATTAGGATTATTTGTTACAATTAGTTTTTAACAACTATAGAACTTGTTTTTCTTTCACAACTGACTTGTGAATAATTTTTAGGACATTCATAAGTAAAATAATTAAACTTGCATCTGTAACATCATTCCTTGTTTAAAATGTTAATTTAAAAGTTGTATGTCAATAATGCTTTATAGCATTATGGCTTTTGGAAGAGTAAATAGTTACCTTTAAATTTTGTGTAGTTATTTCAATAGAGGCAAAATATTATAGCAAATGGCCAGAGAGAGTAATATCACATGTGTGTTTAGGGATGGTTAGAAACAGAGATATGGGGAAACTCAGAGCCTGGTGCCATCCTTTAAAGAAATGTGTTAAAATCCCTTTAAAATGATTATGGTAATGTACTTTACACTTCCAAATAGCTTTCTATGTTTTAAGTCAATTCCTCCTCACAGAAGACTATTAATAACACAATACAAAATGAAAGCTTCTCTGAAATTAAAGATTTTTACAGAGTAGAAAGTAGAGTAAAAATAAAAATACAATTCTCAAAGTGATAGGAAGTTAATATGATGTTCCTGGGAGAGCTACACTAGACACATTTTTACATTCAATATATGTTAATAACAATGGATGATAGTGAATACCAAACAGCTGCAATATGCTCTCAGTCCATAATTACAATATTTAATTTTCCTAAAATATCTGCAATTGTGGGAATTGTAAGGAGATATAATAAACTAGTGATTGAAGAACACAAAGGCAGATGAAGTGTGACATTAAGGACAATGCATTAAAAACTTAAATCATTTAAACTCCTTCTACATCCACATGAATTATGTAACCTCTCAGGTGTTACATTGGACAATGCAATAAAGGCAATCTACTAACACTACCACATGTTGAAAGAACAGCTGAGATTTGTAACAACAGTAGCAAACAGAAGGCGATTTTAATTGTTCTTGTTTGAAAGTATCTCCCTTTAAAAAATGACAGCAGGCTAATATTTTAATAACATAGGAAAGATCCGCCAAAAAAGGAAAGAAACCAATGAATGTCAGTTACAGGGAAGCAAATTATCTCTCTCTCTCTCTCGCTCTCTCTCTCTGTATCTCAAATCAATGTTTGGCTCAAAAAAAAGTGGTTCCTAAATGTGAGTGTTAATTTATCAATCTTTACAAACAGGATCTGTAGGAAAGAAGAAACCATACAAAACATTGGCAAGTGTTAAACAGAATAGTGGAAAGATTTAGTGATTTTTCTGAAGGTCACAAAACAATTGAATGACCTGGCTGGGAAGGAACTCGGGTCTCCTCCCTTCCAGTAAGCACTCTGAAAATTACCAGATGCTTGTTGCACCCCCTCTACTGAAAAGTCCAGCAGCAGAAAAGCTACACTAACTAATGTGTTTTGTTCAACCTTAGAAACCCAATTTTTAAAATATTCTCTTAAAAAACTAATTTTGTTTTCTTAATTGGGTGTTGAAATTATTGAAAGTATCTAAGTGGAAACATGTATTAAACATTATAATTCATTTTTGTTAAAAATATTGACAGATAATAAGATATACATTATGAGTCAGACATTTCAGATGCGTAGGTTTGAGTCTTACAGGATCTCTACATTAATTGATTAAATCATAACTTTATTGTCAGACCAAAAACAAAGACCTTGTTTTGTTTACTGTTTGGGAACTATAAAAACTAAACACAAATAGCTAGGATTTGCTGATTTTTGTTCAAAATAAATTGGGAAGTGTTTACCTGTTCTATCGCAATGATATTAACTTCATCAGAAAACCAAGACTTCTGAGGTAAGCAATTTCCAACAACTCTCCAGAAAAAAAAAAAAGCCTCTTTGAAGAACTTTACTGCTCACTATTCTAGAAATTTATTCTTTCATTCGATCAATCAGCACTTAGAGTTGCATACCTACCAACACTCAGGCACTTAATCAGGTGTCACAGAGTAATGAATCACAGCAAAAACTATGCTCCTTTAAAAAAAAAAAAAAAGATTTTCTTAATTATTGGAAAAGCAGAGTTCCAGAGTGGCAGAGAGATAGACAGAGAGAGAAAGAGAGTCTTCCATCAGCTGGTTCACTCCCCAGATGGTCGCAATGGCCGAAGCTGTGCCGATCCTAAGCCAGGTGCCAGGAACTTCCTCTAGGTCTCCCATGTGGGTGCAAGGGCCCAAGTACTTGGGCCATCTTGTACTGCATTCTCAGGCCACGGCAGAGAGCCGGATCCAAAGAGGAGCAGCTGGGTCTTGAACCGTCACCCATATGGGATCCCAGCACTGCAGTTGGTGGCCTAGTCCACTATGCCACACTACGCTAAAAAACTGTGCTCTTGATCTTCAAAGTCTTGGAGACCCTGTTAGGAACCATTCACAGTACTTTAACAGTTCACTTTGTGACACCTCAGTCTTGACTTACTCATGGACAGATAATCTGAAGTCATTAAGAATGATCAAAATAACAAATTGGTCACAAAATTTCAGCAAATTGAAGAAACTCAAATGATAGGTGAATAATTACTGATATTTGAAGCATAGCCACAGAACTGGACACACGCTTATCATCCAGTTGTTATTAACACTTTGGTGAGGAAGTAGGCGCAGTCATACAGCCTCAGGAAGGAGGTCCAGAAACAGCAATGTATTCCTTGTGTTGGTCTCTGTGGGCTAATGTCCTTCAGAGAAGGTCTTCGTACCAACTGTGCACTAATTCCTTACATTCTGATGTGCTGAGTAATAAAGCCATGGTTCCCTGATAATTCTATTATGTATATTAATGAACTTAGCAACCTACTGCAATCCAGGGGAGCAGGCATTGCTATTTCCTTTTAACAGGGAATGAACTGACGCCCAACAAGTTTAAAGAATCCAACTCAAGATAAAGGCTAGAGACAGGCATTGTGGCACAGTGGGTTAAGATGCTGCGAAACGGGGGTCAAGGCCTGACTCTTCTGCTTCCAATCCAGTTCACCGCTGATGTGCCTGGGAAAGCCCAGAAGATGACCCTGCCACACATGTGTAAGAACCGCACTGGGTTCCTGTCTCCTGACTTCAGCTTGGCCCGGCCTCAGCCATTGTGGCCATTTGGGGAGTACACCAACAAATGCAAGCTTTCTCTCTCTGTCTCTCCAGCTCTCTCCCTCTGTGACTACGATTTTAAAATTAATAAATAAATCTTAAAAAAAAAAAAAGCTAGGGTTAAACTCATGTCTTCATAGTAAACATTTTCCATCACAAACTCCAACCCATCCAAGAACTTTTCAAGGAAATCCTGTTTAATCTGGCACTTACAAACAGACCTAAGATAGAATTAATCATGGATCTGATAAGATCTCACATTACAAGATGAGTAAAAGCCACTATCAGTCATGCAGTTTAAAGTGACCTAACTTTCATGGACTGTACTTAAGCCAAAATCAAGCTATAAGTGATTGTTGTGCTCTGGAAAGTTAAAAGTATCACAATGGTACCCAAGGGAAATGTGTTGATGAAAGGTTAGACTATGAGCAATATTCCTTTAAGAGCATTTTTTAAAGGTAACTTTCTGTTACCCTGAAATTAAATTTTTTTGCATTGAAAATTCTAAATGTTTCTTCTTAAGCAATATAAAAACAATGGATTCATATTTATACTTAAGTCTATTTTTTCAGAAAATATAGACATCTTCAAAAAATACATTTTAAGTGGATTTTATTTTTTCAAAAAGCCATTTTAAATCTATTAGGATCATTTAATACTGTGCATTCACCTGTAAGCCATCATTTGCTTGATGGAAAATGTAAATAAATATTACCTTTTAATGAGAATACACATGGATAAGGAAAGATTGGAAAATATTTTTAATGAAAATTTTAAATTATCTTAGTTATTTTTTAAGCCAGGTATAGAGGAGAATAATATTTTTAAAGATTTTGCTGTCATCTATTAACTTCAGGGCAAAACTAAAGATTGAACAAGTATGGCATATATATGGAGTAAATTATTTTTTTTCTTTTTTTTCTTTTTTATTTATTTATTATTTTTTTATTTTTTGACAGGCAGAGTGGACAGTGAGAGAGAGAGAGACAGAGAGAAAGGTCTTCCTTTGCCGTTGGTTCACCCTCCAATGGCTGCCGCGGATGGCGCACTGCGCTCATCCGATGGCAGGAGCCAGGTGCTAGGTGCTTTTACCTGGTCTCCCATGGGGTGCAGGGCCCAAGCACTTGGGCCATCCTCCACTGCACTCCCGGGCCACAGCAGAGGGCTGGCCTGGAAGAGGGGCAACCGAGACAGAATCCGGCGCCCCGACCGGGACTAGAACCCAGTGTGCCAGCGCCGCAAGGCAGAGGATTAGCCTGTTGAGCCACGGCGCCGGCCTGGAGTAAATTATTTTAAGGTAATGATTTTTAAAGGTTCATGTTTCAGTTTATTACTTGTCTCAGAAAAAAAGTATGTTTCTATATTCATGCCTTTAGAAGTTAATTTCTGCTTATGTACGTTGAAACTCAACATCATGTAATGGGAGAAAGTAGCTTCACATAAATGGAGTCCGATTATTGGAAAACTTCCAATTTCATGCTATAAAACTGCTCTCATTTCTCTTTTCCTTTCAAACCCACTCCTCATTTTACCTTTCCTGTTTTTGAAGGGTTCTTACCTCCTCCTGCTCACACAGCCACAAGCCTTTATACTCTGTCTCACATATATTCCCTCGACTCTACCAGGTCAACCAGACATCAATTTGTCTTTACCCAATCCTTTCTGGACTCTCTCCCTATCTCCCCTTTCCAAATATTCCTGTAAGTGTTTAAGCACTTGTCTATTTCCTGGACTATTTTTTTATCGTCACTTCCTTGCCTTTGATATCACCCAAAAATCCATAATTTAGATAGCTGTCAGTAGTCTTCCACTAAATTGCTTTCAAATTTTAAAAAGTGTGTGTGTGTGTGTGTGTGTGTGTGTGAGAGAGAGAGAGAGAGAGAGAGAGAGAGAGAGAGAGAGAGAGAGAGAAAGACAGAGAGAGGGAGAGAGAAAGGCAAAGAGAGAGGGAGGGAGAGAGAGGCAGAGAGAGGAAATCTTTAGAAGAAAATGCAATTTCAACACAATAAAATCCAAGCCTTTTTGTGGTATTTAGGGCATTCAAATCACTTTTTCAGAATCTGTGAGTAGCAATATTTGATGACTATTTATTCTTGCGACAAACTCCTGAGAATTGTGTTGTTGTAGAAAGAAAACAGCAGAGTAATTGAGAACATGGACCAAAAGCAAAATAGCCTGAATTTGAATCAAGACCAAATACTGTCACTAGCTATGTGACTCTGGCCAGCCACACAACCTCTCTGTTCCTTTTTTGCCTAGTCTATTTTGGTATAAACCTTAAAAACTGTGCCACGTTAATTAAGCTAGAAAGAATCTAGAAAAATGCTGAGGAGAGCCAGGGAAAACGCATCAACCCGTAAGAATCTCCATCTTTTTCATGTGTCATTGAGACTATTTCTTGCCTTATTTCATGAGTTCCTTGGAGTCCAGAGAGCAGTGTTGGCTCTCTGTGTGACAGCCTCTCTAAAGATAGTAGGTTCAAAGTAGAGGTCTGCTAACCAGAAGACACATGGAGTATGACACAGGTATGCCCAACTGTTGAAAGGTAAACTGGCTTGTATTGATGGATCAGGCACCAACCATTTTTATTAAATCAACTTTAAACTTACACATAATTTCTTTAACTTGCATACAATAAAAGTGCATCAATTTTAAGAAAACAACTTGATGAGTTTTGGCAAAAGCAGGCACTCATGGAACCACCGTCTCAATCAGCACAGAGACTATCGCCAATATCCCCACTTTTTTCCTTGTGCTTTTCTGCAGCTAGTTCCCCAATCCATCACAACCCCCACCGACCACGGATCTCTATCATTATAGATTCATTCGTCTAGCAAATTTTTCAGGATTATTTTTTAAAGCTAGAATTGTGTCTGTGTTCCAAGCTGAATGATTTGTTTGCATATGATCAACTCATATTAACTTACAAAGAAAAACTACACATGATGCTCTGGGGTGGAGAGTGGGGTACAGGTAGGTTTACCTGAAATGTAGTTGAAAAAGGAAAACAGAGCGAGTTAAACTTTCACAGCTGTGTAAGTATTGAAAGAGATTTCGGTGGAGGGAGGGTTGGTTGGTTGGTTGGCTTTTTAATCCATTTTAATCACAATTCTAACTTTTCCTCCCTGGAACCCTGACTCTCAGCAAGCTGAGTAGTGAGTTCTGGTAGGCCCCACTGCACAGCCCCAGTTCTTACTTTTGGGTCCTATGCTTGATGGAGATTTATCAGGGAATAAAAATAATTTTAAAAAAGCGCTCAAGAAGAACACTCTGTGCATCTCTGCCGAGCTTGGACAATTGAGCACAGCCTTGGAGGGTGGCATTCTAGGAAGTGCCCCTGGGGACCAAATGAGCCCACACCAAGGGTCTGTAAGGGCGCCCGGGGACAGTAGTCGCCAGACAGGGAGCTGAGCCCCGGTGGCTCCGGGAAAGGGGCTGGAGGCCGGACGCGGCCAGGACATTTAGCACTGGACAGTCACTCACACAAAAGAGACCGGGAAGTGTCCGGAGGAAGCGGGCGCGTCACAGGGGACGGAGCCGGAGCTGGGACCCTGTCACGCCCGCCCAGCATCCCGGGTACACCGCCCGCACCCCGCGCTCGCCGCCGCCGCCGCCGCCACCGCCGCCGCCACCACCCGGGCCGCCGCCAATGAAACTCCTCCCGCTGCTAGGTGAGTGCGTGAGGGCCCCTGGTCGCCGGGATCCTTTGTAGGAACGGGACTTCACAAGGTGGAGCTCACGCGGCACGTGGATTTGGCAAGGTCTCGGCGGAGAACTGACGCAGTACTTCGCGGCATGTTTTTTCCGTGGCCTTTCAACTCCGTAGCTTGCGATTCAAGGCTCCCTGACTGTTCCTTTTTCATTCCTCCTCACGAAGTTCCCCAAGTGCCTGAAGCCCCAGACTGTGACCTTTCTTCTCATCTCGCCCCGTGAAACTTGGGAAATGCAACGCGTTAACTCTTGAGGGAGGCTTCCTGACATTTTAGGGGGATTGCCCGCCCAGGCTTTGGGCACGTTTAAAATACCATTTGGCTGAAACTGAGCAGAAAGATAATAAATCACCTCTCTGCAGGTGAATTAATTCTGGTCTAGACAGCACAAACAGCCCTACTCTTAGAACTGAATGTGTCAGAATCCCTTGGTACCAGAGGAGGACAGTAATCATAGAGAACTGTTTTCAGGACAATGGCTTCGTGATTCCTAACTCTTCTCCCAAGCCTGTTCTTGAGAAGACCTGGAGCAACAACAATAACAGGAACATCCTCTGCTGTTTCTTATCTTTTCCTAGTAGTTGACAGAATTTCATTTCAGCAGATCTGACATCTCGTGTTATTTTGTGGTCCGTTTCATTTTTGCTGGTGGCGTTTGGTTGGTATTCCATTTCTGGAAGATCTATCTTGGAGCAGTATGTTGAGTTCTGTGGTTGCTGCCCTACTGGAATGTGAAAGGAATTTTATTATGAAAAAGGCAAAACTAGCACTCACAGGGCAAACGGAAAAAGAAAAGCAGTTAATAGCATCTGTCCTCCTAGTTTTAGAAATCTTAAAATAGTACCGATTTGATTTGGATGCATATACTTCACTTACCTTGATTTCTGCAGAATTACTCCTAGGGAAGGGACATCACTTCATAGACAAAATTACCTTTGGGGCTGAACTTGTCTCCCCTCAGGGTCAAGGGTGATACTGGGTCACTATGCTACAGGATCAGGCAACAAAGTATTATTATGCCATCATTATTTATTACATTTTACCTTTTTTGGAGTTTATTTGAAAAAGGCTGAAAATTGAAAAAAAAAAAAAAAGGTGGAGGTGGTTATCCTTTGCTTTCGTGCTGGTTGTTATATCGCTAAGTGCTCCTTTGGGAGATTCTCATAATCCATTTATCTAAATGGAGAGAAAGAAGAGTATTTCTATTTATACTACTCTAGCTCAACAAAAGGACCACAATTTTCTTCTGTTTTTGAAAAGATGTCTTTCTCTTTACTTCTAGTGGGTTTTTCCACTTTGTTGAATTGTTCCTACACTCAACACTGCACCAAGACACCTTGTCTTCCAAATGCAAAATGTGAAATACGCAATGGAGCTGAAGCCTGCTATTGCAACATGGGCTTTTCAGGAAATGGTGTCACAATCTGTGAAGGTAAACAACCGTGACTACTGCTTGTGGATTTTCTTGAGAGGTTAAATTTAGACATGGCTGTTTTTCTATCCTCCAGTAAATAGCTTGTTTTACATCACACAGTGTTTGATATCACACTGCAACAAAACAACGACCTTAATTAACCAAATGATGAACTTCCCAAATCAAAACTTACACTTAATTATTGATTTTAATGACTCCATGTGTACTTTCTTTTGTGTGTGGATATTAAAGATTGTCCTTGAATTTCACTGGAAATTCCCAGACCAATGAACAGGGTTGATGCTTTTGGGAACAAAAGAGCAGAAGACTCACCACACCATCTCTCTCTGACTAGTGTGGCCCTTGACGGTCTTCTTTACTACTCTACCATTTAAATTCGGAGATATCAAGGCGCTGGAGATTTTCTCAGCCATACCCTATGAAAAAGAAAAGGAAGAGAGAATAAGAGAGAGGAAGAGGGGGGATTTTGGAGACATTCTTTTCTGAAAATGTAGATTCTGTTGTAAAACTTTATTCTGGAGCCCAGAGAGAAATGGCTAGAAAGCCCTCTTCTGGGTGCTGGTCGGTACATTGATAGCAGGCGTCACCTGATCATCACAGTTAGCTGAGTTCTTTCCTGGTCTCCTCCACCACCATCACCACCAGGACCATTCCAGCCCTCTCTTCTCTCAGACTTTCTTTATTCTCTTTTTCATTTTCAGCACATGTTGGTTTTAACAGAGGGAAAAAAAAAATTTCCAAGTCATATAAATCAGCTTAAAATATAATTAAATGGCAGCTTCAAATTAGAGCTGTGTGTATTATGTTCCTAAATGTGTATAAGATAACATGGACTTTTTCTAATTAAGCCAGGATATTGTATATTGTTAATGTTGCATGTGTTTGCTCACCTCGTAAACAAGCTGGATCTCGTAATTCAATTTGATAGGCTCTTAAAAAACTTAAATATGCAACATATAGTAAAACGAAACATTATCATAATTAGTTTAATGCTTAAAAATGTTCAGTAAAGCTACAGTTGCCTAATGATCCATTAGATCAGGCAATGCTGTTTGTACATACAGTCAGAATTTATAATACATTATTCTACTAGTACAACAAAATTTATAAATAATCTTGCATTTTATTATATATTTCATTGAATTGAATTATGGAAAACTTATAGCTAAGTGACCTCCAAACTACTGCATTACTGTATTACTGTGTTTTTCCACTAATCATCACAAATTGTATAGCAGTACTCCATAAGCAACATTGCTTTTTGTTATTTACTTTTCAACTATCATGATTATCATCGTTAACAGTACATTTTCACAATTTAGAATTTCAGCCACCAACCAGCTTATAATCATATTTTTACTTATTTTATTTAAAAAGACATCTTCCATTACCAAGTGCAGTTGTCTCCACTCTCCTTTCTCCCCACCGATCCAAATTAATAGGCAGCTAAAGAACAGAAAATAGTTTCCACTGGAAAAATGGTTTAAGATCTTTTGGCCTATAATTTCTTTTCTCATAACACACAGTTCATAATGACATTTTTTCAAAGTTCATGTTAAACTAAAGTCTTCTAGTGAAAAAGTTATATATCACCTATTTTAATATTTGTCTTAGGTTGATAATATCTTCTTAAAAATGTTCACTGATTTTCCCATGCCTTACTGATTTATTGAAAGATTTTTTACATATATTTTAATGTGTATACTTAAAATGTTCTTTGGATTTAAATTTAAAACACTGTATTTTCAAAGGCATTTTGCACTTGTGGAGTTTTCTGGTACCCTTTCCTCTCTGAAGAGATTCCTGAATTTTTTTCCTAGCTTTCTCTCAGATTCATAGTAAGTCAGTAAGAAATGACTTGACAAGAGTTTATCTATAGCAAATGTGCACTTCCTGAGGAATACAAGTTGTTCTCCTCATCACAATTTTAGCATCATCACTGTGATCATCAAATTCGGCTTTCTCAAAGATACCAAATAAACATTCCAGCAATGATCCAGCCTCAACGAATCGACTATAAGAGTTAGTTTTGAACAAGACATTCATAGCTTGGATTTATGGTCACATAGAAATAAGTTTTAATAATAATATTTTAATCATCTAACATTTTTGTTGAACAAATATTTATCAAGTACCTTCTTCATCACTAACATCATCCTCATTATTATAATAGCTAATGTCCATTGTGAAGCATCCAAGATAGCAGTTAGCACAACATTGTGCTATTATTCTAGCTTTATCTATGAGGAAATAGGGTAGAAAGGATAACTGAACAGCTCAAGTGAACAAAGAAGTAGTTTTAGTCCAAGTCTTCTCTCCTATTAATATGTTTGATCATAGGACTTCCACATAAGGGACACGGCTATGCCCCTGAATTGATATTATAAATAAGATATTATTGTGACTTCCAGTGTATGTAGTGGCATAGCTGAATACTTGTATTAATCTGTATGATGCAATGCTTTAAAAGTTATTAATGCACAGAAATAAAGGTGCACCATAATCTACAAAGTTTTTTTTAAGTAGAAGTGACATTTAACTTGACATAAACAGAATAAGTATGATCCACCAAGATTTATAAGACAGGCAAAAACAGTAACACAGGTATAAAAGCTGGACATGTGAACATGCGTAATATTGTTTCTAAAAGTGCTCTAAGTGTCTCATGCATGATATATGTCACCATGGCATTTTAGGTGAGGGGTTATCAGGATGTTGAGTGTATGGACTTTATTTTGTTGACAAGAAGAGTCACTCTCAGGTACTAAGTAGCTGAGTAACATGATAAATTGTGTGCATTAGGAAAACGACCCTGTTAGGTAGACTAAAAGTCGGTTAGCAAGGGTCAACCCACCAAAGGCTATTTTACGAGTCCTGCAAAAACAATAGTATCTCCTATATGTATAATGCATTATAGTTTTTGCTACTTCTTTCAAGCATATTTTTAATTTTTCCCATCAACATTTTGCAATAAAATAGACAGGAACTGTCTTTTACTGACAAATGGTTGTGAGTAACTCCTATTAAACTTTATGCTGCATCTTCTTGCATATGAGAAAAACAGTAGTCTGAGAGTTTGATTCAATTTTCCTGTGTCTCAAGACAAGCTGATAAATCCAGGAATATCCTGGGACCTCGAGGGTCAACATATTAGTAGTAACCTAGCACAAATAGGAGGTACATAGTCTTTTAAATAAAAATGATAGAAAAATGTCATTTTAAGGGAATTATTACTTTAATAGCTATATTGGTGTTAATGAGAACTCAGTTGCATATTATTATGCTGGTGTTTGAGGGCATTTTAAGAAAGAAGATGGAGTTGTTCATTTAAAAATTGTGGAATAAATTTAGAGGTTTTTGAGCTTGTTTATACTTAACTCTAGAACTGAGGCTATTTCAGTGTTGAAGCATGAATTACTGTTGCTATTCTTTATGCTTTTCTGCATAATTTTGATTGTCCTTTGATTCAGAATTGTCATAAATCTAGGAAGTGAGAGATTCTTCTCCCCTCCAGGAAATTAAAAAATTGTTAAAAGGTAGGGGGTGGTATTTGGAAAAGTTGAGATAGTTTTTGTGTGTATCTAAAGCAACATATGGCTTAAGATGAAATAGACTGAGCTATGAGAATTTGAAGCAGTAACAAGAGGGAGCATGGTTTTCTGTGCAAGTGTGAGAAGGGGAATGGGTGAAAAAGATAGTCCCCCAATCCTTAGGAATCTCATGGCATCTAAATTGGTGGGAGTAAAACATTTGCTTCAATTAAATATTAAAAGTATCAGGAAGACTTTAATTGGCAGATTTAAACATGTATAAAAATGTTTCCGAAGCTTGGAACATGACTATTGTGAAACAATATCAAAAGGAAAATAATGAAGTCCTCATACCACACTCAAGGTAGCTGGTAGCTTCAATCAAGATTCCATCGATATGTAGTAGCCATATATTTGTTTGTAGAATTTTACTGGAAGAATGTTAGGGTAAACTAGAGAGCAATATGATCCTGGTAAAGGTAGAGGAATAAAATGTGGTAATAGCTATCCTAGAGCCAACAAGAAATAGCTTATTAATTCAGAATGTGGCAGAGGTATTAATTAAAGTCACCCGCTGAAATGATTGTGCCAAAGCTACAAGAAAAGTGCTGACAACAAGTGATTTATTCTTTAATAGTTTATTCTTTACTAATAAAGAGGATGTTCACAAAAATGGGCAAAGAGTCATTGGAACAGTAGTAAAGCATACAAAATCTGTGTTGTGTATGTGCACATCAGTTAACATGATTAGCTACACAGTCTAAACTATGTCCTACAAATGGTAACTACATCTTAAATATCTAAAGAAGTCATAATTTTCGTAATAGATATGTAAACAGGAAATCAGCTACTCTTGTTCTTGGCATCATGTTTCTCTGATATCTTGCATTTAACTACAATAGATACACCCAAACATTGGGCATCTGTAATCTAAAAACCCACAATCTGAATATTGCTCCAAAATCTGGAACTTTTGAGTGTGGCAACATTTGTTGCCACAAATGGAAAACGCTGCACTGGAATACACATAAAGGTTTGCAAACGAATCACAGGTGTTACATCATCTCTAAGGGTACAAAGACCCTCTTATTTCCTTCAAACTCTGATATGCAAACTTTGTTTTATGCACACAATTATTAAAATGCATAAAAATATTTCTGGTTTATGTGCATAAGGTATGTATGATGCAGAAATGAATTTTATGTGTAGATCTTGGTCCCATCCTCAATATACTCATCATGCATATGCAAACATTCCAAAATCTGAAATTATCCAAAATCCCACACTTCTACTCCCAAATATTTGATTATGGGATATTCAGCTTATAAAGTTAAAGAACAGATGCATATTCATTTTGACTTTTAGTTCTGTGAATGATTTTAAAAACACATAATTAGTAAACTAATGAGCATCCCCATGTGTTACTCAGACACCATGACAAAGTTGTCCAATTATGGCAATGATGTTGCCAGTTCTCAAAAGTTTATTCATAGTGTTACTTTGAAATTACTACATATGGGCATCTATTAACATCACATATATGTATTTTTCCAATCCAAATAGTCAATGATTTTTGAGAGTGGATTTAATTTTCAGGAATAGCTAAGAGAAAACTTTAGCCCAATTTGACATATGAAGATAATGGTTAATGGCCATAATGTTTTTTAGAAAATGATGTGTGGTTGTAAAGTAATATGAGGTGAATTTTTTTTTTTGTATTAGTAGCTAGGAGTTAAAACAATTTGAAACTGTTAAGATATTATGAGTAATATCAAAATCACTGCAAAAATGTATTGATATTTAATTTTTATTTTCATTCATATGTATGTATTATACTATTTATTTACAGACAGATGCATTAGTTGCATACATTTTCATAACCATTGCTTGTTCATCAAGAATCCACTTCCAATGCCAATGTTAACATCTGTAGTTCTAAAAGTAAAAAAAGATAATATTGATTCAAGATATATCCAGCTTATTTGGAAATATATTTACAATGTGACTGTTCATACAAGCATTATGTGAAGAAGTAATAAACATGGGAGGAAAATGTTGTAAAAAATGTCAGTACGGCCGGCGCCGTGGCTCAACAGGCTAATCCTCTGCCTTGCGGCGCCGGCACACCGGGTTCTAGTCCCGGTTGGGGTGCCGGATTCTGTCCCGGTTGCCCCTCTTCCAGGCCAGCCCTCTGCTGTGGCCCGGGAGTGCAGTGGAGGATGGCCCAAGTGCTTGGGCCCTGCACCCCATGGGAGACCAGGAAAAAGCACCTAGCACCTGGCTCCTGCCATCGGATGAGCGCGGTGCGCTGGCTGCAGCGCACCATCCGCGGCAGCCATTGGAGGGTGAACCAACGGCAAAGGAAGACCTTGCTCTCTGTCTCTCTCTCTCACTGTCCACTCTGCCTGTCAAAAATTAAAAAAAAAAAATGTCAGTATGTTTTGAGAAAGAGACCAGGAATTTTCATGTATGATGAAACATCATAATCACCTTTGAAAAATGACTGATGGGGACAGGCACTTCGTTTACTTGGTCAGATTTCTGTATCCTACATTGTACTGCCTGGAGTTTGATTCTTGACTCCAGCTCCTGATTTTGTTTTCCTGACAATGGAAACCCTAGAAAGCAACAGTGATAGCTCAAGTAATTGTATTTCTGCCACCTACTGGGAGACCTTGTTTGAGTTCCTGGCTCCAAGGCTCCAACTTTGGTCACTGCCAAGACCCAGCTTTTCTGGACATTTGAGGAGTGAAACAATAGAGGAAGCCCTCCATCTACACGTCTCTCATCTCTCCCTCTATCTCCCTATCAAAAAAAAAAAAAAAAAAAACCCAGTTAAGACTGGGGGAGTGAGTGTTTAACCTAAAAGTTAAGATGTCTACATCTCACATCAGAGTGTATCTCACAATTTCCCGTTCCAACACAGACCCTAGATGATAGTAGTGATGGTTCAAATAATTCACCTACCCCTTCTGTACTTGAAATTCTCTCAAAAATAGCACTCGTAAATAATTAGCATAACTGCATTTTATTTCTGTCTGTCACCAATAAAAAAGATGATTCATGGACTGTTTTATCAATCTGGTGAATTGTACACTCTGCTTGCCAAAGTAAATCTACTAATTTGGTGAGAAAATCTACAGCAAAAATGAGGAAAGCTGAAGTACACAAATTACCTTTAAATTGCATAGACATGTAACTTTAGGAAGCTTACATACCCAGACTGCAGAGTGGATCAAGACTGCCTAGTTCGTGTCACTCTAGAGATAAATATATTTCATAACAGCTTCTGAATCTTGTATTTTCACCTTAAGGCTTCAAATTAGGTATCTTTTAAATATTTGTTTTCACTTCTCATCAGCTTCCCTGGTAGTTAATTATAAATATTGCTGTCCTGTAATGTTTATAACCTTTTGTAGTACTGAACATTAAAAGTAGAGGCCATCATTTTCTCACCTTCTTCCTTGCTTCATTTTTGCCACCCTTCCTTCCTATTTTATTTCTTTTTAAATTAAAACCTCCACAATATGATGGCTCCTAATTTTTACATAATACTTAAAGAATATTTGAAAAGTTAGAAACATAAATATGTACCTTAATAATATTATGCATTCATCTTGCTTCACATCTAATATATGCTATATAATATATAGTTATATATAAATATATATATAAAGCATTTATGTAATATGTGCTTTTTGTAAAACAAATGCATTTTCCATACTTTAGAGGAAGTTTTTTAATAAATAAATACTAAAAAAAACTTTAAAAAGTAAGAACTCTGATGTTTTCCTAGATAATGGTGTAACTGATATGGTTAAAGGTTTCTATTTCTTTGAGATTTCTTGTATTGAAAAGGAAATGCAAACAAATTACAATAGGTTTACTTTCCAGGATGTACGATTTCTGTGAAGTTCATCCAAATAAGTAAAATACCTTTCCCAATTGCAGAATTTCTTTTCCTTGTACTAGAAATAATGACTTATTTCCTCTGTGCACAAGAAGAGTTACACGAGAGAAGGCAAATCTACCACAATGCGTAGGTGGTAGTTTGTCAAAAATATGCACTCTATAAAATCACAAATCCTACCAGTGTGTAGAAAGAGAAAAGCAAAACAATAAAACATTACGAAAACTTTCTTTAAGCAAATATTTTATCTTGAAAAAGAAAAGGAAAGGAGAATTATATTTGGAGTTTTGCTGACCATTTCCACAGTTTTAATATCAAAAACTTCTCTGATTTGAATTGTTAATTTCAGTTTCACAAACTAAGTTACAGGAATCATTTTTCCAAATCATTCTTTTCCATGTGTATCTCACAGGACAATTATGATAATTAATTAGATATGAATATAAACTAACAAATATCGAGATCTTAAAGAAGGCAGTGTGGTCATTTCATTTTGTATCTAACTTCATAAATTATCCAAAGTAACCATAATTAATAATAATAAACACTTTTCTTCAATATAAAAGTCTTATTTTACTTCAGTCATTTTTCCTCAGTGTTGTTTAGGTCGATTCCTTGCAAGTGTAGAGTCATAAAAATAATAACAGGTAACTAATAACACAGGTAATCAAATCGAAATAGTAAAAACAAGCACACAGTTTCTAATTTCTAATTCGACAGACAGAAAGGGTTATTAAAAACTCCATGTTGATCTGGGCCGGCGCCACGGCTCACTTGGCTAATCCTCTGCCATGTGGGCCCCGGGTTCTAGTCCCGGTTGTTCCTATTCCAGTCCATTTCTCTGCTGTGGCCCGGGAAGGCAGTGGAGGATGGCCCAAGTGCTTGGACCCCTGCACCCGCGTGGGAGACCAGGAAAAAGCACTTGGCTCCTGGCTTCGGATCGGCACAGCACCAGCCATAGTGGCTGCTTGGAGGGTGAACCAATGGAAGGAAGCCCTTTCTCTCTCTTTCTCTCTCTCTCTCTCTCTCTCTCTCTCTCTCTCTGTCAAAAAAAAATCCATGTTGAGTGGCTGGCATTGTGGTGTAGACAGCAAAGTTGCCTCCTGCAACACTGGCATAGCATATGGGTGCCATTTGATGTCCCAGCTGTTCCACTGCCCACCCAGCTGCCTGCTAATGGTCTGGGGAAAGCAGCTGAAGATGGCCCAACTGCTTGGACTCCTGCCACCTACACAGGAGACCCAGGAGAACCTCCTGGCTCCTGGCTTTGTCCTAGCTCAGCCCTGGCCATTGCAGACTTTTGGGAAGTGAACCAACAGTGGAAGATCTCTCTGTCCTTCTCTCTATGTATATAACTCTGCTTCTCAAATTAATTAATAAATCTTTTTTTAAGAAAATTTCATTTTGAATCAGTTCAAAGTAAGTCATTTTTCAGTGTAGTTCTTAAGCTCAAGAAGTATCATCTCTTTTAACATTAATAGTGTTGATTAAAAAGTACTATTTTCTGTTTTTACTTAATATTAAAAACATCAATTCATACAGTTATTAGATAGCTCAGTAGGTGACATCTTTAAATGATATGTCATTTACAAATATGTGCTCGTGAGGAGGTATCAAGGACTATACTGTTGTATATTATCTTTTAATCATTGATTTTCATTTTATATGCATAGTGAATATTGTAGACTAATAATCTTATATTTGTGTCCTACCATGTCTTTAATAAGAGCTGCTAGGAAATTAAATTTAAATGAAATTGTGAAGTAAGTGTGCAATGTTCACGTATTCCAATCTTCTGTTAATTATTAAGAAAAATATTGGTATAAAGTTAAAGAGACAGTGAAAACAGCATGTCTAATACCACATAATAACTCATGGAATCTCAATCTTCTACTTTATTTTAGTTCTCTTTTTCCACTATTTTAGGGTTGTAAGTTGTGTTTCACAAAATTGGTAATATTTGTTCTGGTAATATCAGTTATCTATACTTATGGTTTTATTAGCCATCAATATACTTCATAGCCAACTCTTGGTTACTTTAAAAGCTAATTATTCAGACCTTTATTTATCTATTTTCCCTATTACTCCTCTTCATTGTTTAGTCTCTTTAATGCATAAATAAATTTCACATTTACAGCTTAATAAAAAATAATATATTGATTTTGATTTTAGCGTTGTGAGCTAGACACTATTCTAAGTTCTTATATGTATCAAGAATATAATCTTCACACCTGTCTGAAGGGTTAGTATTATCCTTAATGTATAGATTCAATTATTTACCAAAGAAGTATATTCAAACAATTGCCTCATATGATCCTTAAGACATTCATTGCAGTAGATCCACAATAAAGAACACTGAACCTCATTTAGATAAAAAAAATTATTTTGGATGTACCCTCTTCTTACCTGCTTTCTTCCTCTTTATCTTATAAAAACAATTAATTACATGTATTTGTGTGGTGTATATTTATGTGTTTGAGTGTATTCTTTTTTATAGATATAAATTCAATTTTATTATGTTGGTAGAAAAATAAATGACTAATAATATAATGTTATATTTTATTTTCATATTTCCTACATTAGGAAGATTACCATTTTTTAATCTAGAAACCTTTTACTTAATGTATACAAACTTTATGCATTTCATATATACAAATTCAGCAAAATAGTGATTCTTCCCATTCTACCCTCACTCCCTGCCCTCACTCCCACCTTATTTCCTCCTCCTTCTCCTATTGCTATTCTTATTTTTTACAAAGACCTATTTTTAATTAACTTTATCACATAATATTAACCATATATTAAGTAAAGAGTTCAATATATAGTGTGAAAAAAGAAATACTCTTCCTCAACAGTTGAAACAAGCTCTGTTCAAAATCATTGCATCTCAAAGTGTCAATTTCACATCTATAGATTACTTTTTAGGTACTCTATTACCACAGATCAGGGAGAACATATGGTATTTCTCTTTTGGGGACTGGCTTATTTCACTAAGTGCAATGCTTTCCAGTTGCATCCATTTTGTTGCAAAGACAGGATTTCATTTTTTTTCACAGCTGAATAGTACTCCATAGTGTATATATTATACCATAATTCCTTTATCCAGTCAGCAGTTGATGGACATCTGGGTTGATTCCACATCTTAGCTGTTGTGAATTGAGCTGCAATGACCATAGGGGCACAGATAACTCTTTCATATGCTTATTTCTTTTGATTTGGGTAAATTCCCAGGAGTAGGATGGCTGGATCATATGGTAGGTCTATATTCAGATTTCTGAGGTATCTCTATACTGTCTTTCACAGTGGCTGCACCAGTTTACATTCCCACCAACAATGGATTGGGATACCCTTTTTCCCCAGACCCCAGCATTTTCTGTTTGTTGATTTCTGTATAAAATCCATTCTAACTGGCATAGGGTGAAAGCTTATTGTGGTTTTCATTTACATTTATTTGATGACTAGTGATCCTGGGCATTTTTTTCATGTGCCTGTTGCCATTTGAATTCCCTCTCTTGAAAAATGCCTGTTCCAGTTCTTTATCCGTTTCTTCACTAAGTTGTTTGTTTTGTTGTTGTTGAATTTCTTGAGCTCTTCATAGGCAATGGATGTTAAGCTTTTATCAGTTGTGTAGTTTGCAAATAATGTCTCCCGTTCTGTCAGTTGCCTCTTCACTCTGCTGAGTGTTTCTTTTTGCAGCGCAAAAGCTTCTCAATTTTATGTAATCCCATTGGTCCTTTTTGGCTTGATTGCCTGTGCTTCTGGGGTCTTTAGAAGAGGTATTTGTCTATGCCAATGTCTTGCATGGTTTCCCCATAGATTGAGGTCTTTGATCAAATTTGAGTGGAATTTTTGTAAGGTCTTGCTTCATATTTTTGTATGTGGAGATCCAGTTTTCCCAGCATCCTTTGTTAAAGAGACTGTCCTGGCTCCAGGGATTGGTTTTGGCTTTTCTGTCAAAAATAAGTTGGTTGTAGATGTGTGGAATGAATTCTGGAGTTTCTGTTTTGTTTCATTGGTCTACCCATTTTTCTTTTTGCCAGTACCAGGCTGTTTTGATTATAACTGCCCTGTAGTATGTCTTGAAATTTAGTATTGTGAAAGCTCTGGCTTTGTTTTGTTGTATAAGATTGCTTTAGCTATTTGGGGTCTCCTGTATTTCCATACGAATTTCAGAACCATTTTATCTAGATCTGAGAAGAAGATCCTTTTTATTTTGATTAGATACATTCTTAATAAATAAGAATAAATTTGCGGTAGTTAAAAGTATACACAATTTTTTATATCTTGAAGAAAGTCATAATTGCAAGTGTTTAACTCCTATTTATCCAACTCCCTCAAATTCAGTGAATTGAAAATGAAAGACATTAAATCAGAACAGGGCCATGAGAAGTTCACAAATTAAGAGTGAAATTCTCAATGCAGTAACCAGTGCTACAGCAGGGAGCATTTCAGTGCACATAAGTGAGACTGCAGCACAGATAGTGGTTTTCCCTTGTGGTGATGAAACCCTACCCACTGCAGTGCAAACTGAGATGAAAAATTGGGATATTATTTTACAAAGCCTATACAGATTGGGTAGTCTTTAATTATAAACAAGATCACTTAGAAATAACCAATTAAAGATAAATCAATAATGCAAACCCAAAGATGAACAATTGAAAACAAAATTGCCTGGGAGGTGATAGCTTTTTGGGAGCCTGAACTTCCTGCTGCCTGCACCTTTGGTCACTAGTGAATAAAGGATCCTCTGAGGGAAAAATGCTTGATAATTGATCTTTTTAGGAAGAAAACAAATTGAGGAAAAATCTCAAATTATATGTTCAAAGAGAGTCCAGTACATTTTACCTACAAGCATCAAGAAACACAATACACTTCTATGTGCAAACGCTGCCCCCACATACACACAAAAAAACCTTATTACTTTGATATATTCTAAAACATTTCCATTGCTTGATTTCTTGCTTTTTTTTCTCTTATTGTGTTTTTGCTCTTGCAGTACAGCAATAAGACAATTAGCTGTGAAATTATTGGTGAAGCATACCAGTGTTTAAAAAAGCACCTGAAGTTTGAAGGTAAAATGACCCAATCCTTAGTTTCTATTCTACAACTATGGTCACCAGATAGAACAGGGGAGCTACACATATCAAATTATTTGCACATCAGTAGAAGATATAGCAGGTCTTTGTTAGTGAAGCTGTTCTGGTGTGTATCAATTCAGTACAATATTCATTTGCTTCTCTTTTTTTTTTTTTCCTTTTTATGTGCCCACATATTTTCTAAATTCTTCCCCTGATTTATCTCAATAATTAGCAATAATCAATGAGTTTCTGACCCTAATTGCATGATCTATCTGTGATTTTTTCATTTCATAGTGTTCTTCATATGACAATGTATTAGGAATAGTATATTGTTGTGGATGAAAGTCTGTTTTTATTTGATTGAAGGAAAATATTTTTTTACATACTTATATTCTTTTGTGATTATAATAATGTAATTATCTGCAGTCGCTTATGTTGTGTGTTTTCCCCAAGTGATTTCTTAAACTCACTGGTTAATGCTTTTAATTTGTTCCAGCCAACAAAAAAAAAGTAATATATTGAATATATTGTTTGGCTCCCAATAGAATATATTTCTCTTGCTTCTTTTATTTTTTTTATTTTTTGACAGGCAGAGTGGACAGTGAGAGAGAAACAGAGAGAAGAGTCTTCCTTTTGCCACTGGTTCACCCTCCAATGGCCACTGCAGACGGTGCGCTGTGGCTGGTGCATCGCACTGATCCGATGGCAGGAGCCAGGTGCTTCTCCTGGTCTCCTATGTGGGTGCAGGGCCCAAGAACCTGGGCCATCCTCCACTGCACTCCCTGGCCACAGCAGAGAGCTGGGCTGGAAGAGGGGCAACCGGGACAGAATCCGGCACCCCAACCGGGACTAGAATCCGGAGCCACAAGGTGGAGGATTAGCCTATTGAGCCACGGCACCAGCCTCTCTTGCTTTTTGAAATTTTACTTATTTATTTGAAAGACAGGTTGATGGAGGAAGGGTCGGAGAGAGAGAGAGAGAGAGCGAGAGAGAGAGAGAGAGAGATCTTGCATCCTCTAACTCACTGCCTGCAACAACCAGAGCAGGGCCAGATCACAGTCAATAGTCTAGAACTAAATCTGGGTCTCCCTATGTGTGGCAGCTATTCTGATCTTTGACTCATCATCTGATGCCTTCCCACGCACATTAGCAGGAAGCTAGGTTGAAAGAAGAGTAGCTGAAACCACCACACGAGTATGGGATCTGAGTGTTTCAAACAGGCAGTTGAACCAGTGTGCCAAAATGCCTACCCCTATATTTATCTTCTGATCAACCTTATTCCCAAATCAAGGATATTATGGACCATAGAACGGCTGAAAAATAATTCCCTGAAATTTTTAGAACTGAAAAGCTTAGATGGAAAATACGAGAACCAAATTGAGAAACAGAGAACCAAACATTGAGGGCTTGCTATTCATCTACTTGCAGTCTGTTGAAGAAAAGATCAGAAAAGATTTAGCAGAAGAAACAATAAAAAATGTAGGACAAATTTTTTAAAGCCCAAGAAAGTCTTAGAGAAAGATTTTTTTAAAATGTCTTCTAATGCCTTCCTATCTCATACAGAATATGCTTGCAAATTACTTCTCAGCATATGTTTCAGGAATATCCATTGCTATCTTGCTATTAAAGACTATAGTTTACATGATAATCTGTTGCTTTTATGTATTTGTCAAAGTTGCTTATTATCTTTGTCTTTAAATAGTAGTGGAGTTTACTGCATCACTTAGTAACAGACTGCCCCACTCCTGGAAGCTAAGGTAGAAACCAATTCAAATAAGGAGAAAATGAAAGAAAGTGCTTTTCAGAAGTATTTGTGTTACCCATAAAAGGGTGAAAAGATGTAAAGCAGTCCAAGACACAGATGATCACTACAAGAAAAGTCTCTATCAATCCTTTGGACCGCATTTCTATACCCTTCTACTCTCATGTAACCCCTTCTTTATCCTTTATCTGAGATTAATTCTAATCTAAGGTAGAGGAATGCATATTAGAAATCATATGAAGTCAGGTCATCATCCTAAGAAATAAAATAATTTCCAGATCAGTATCTATCCTCTAGATTTCCTTTACTGAATTCTTATGTCTTATATTCCAACAGCTAAGACCTAGCCATGTAAATTGAAGCCCTTCAAATATACCATGCCCAGATAACTTGATTCTCTGATCATAAATTCTTGTATTCCCATGCTAAGGTCTTCAAATTTGTTATATATATTTTGGTCACTTTCAACCAGAATTATCATGGTCAGTCATATTGATATTTTTATCAGTGTTCATTTTGGCTTTAAAATTCCTTGGTTATATTATTGGAATATGTTTATTTGAGCTGTAGTTAATTCCAGTTCAACTGCTTTTTAGATAAATAGCCTGAATCTGGGATGCAATTTGAAACATGAAGGTGAAATAAATATGGATTTTCCCTTTCTTGCATCTAAGCTCAGTACACTTTCCATTGAACTACACTGTCCTTTAAACTGCTCTCAGGAGCTGGAATTACGAATACAGGAGATGCTTTCATCTACACCTTATATTCTGTCCTCCCCACATCACAGTATTTTTCCCTGCCAAGGCAGAATGTGACATCAGAGTTCTCCTAAAATTACCAGGCAGGAGCTACAAATAAGTAGAGGTTGGCACATATATGAAATCATTCTTTTTCACGTATTCTCGTGTGACTTTCTCTCTTGCCAGGGATTTCTGGGTCAATCTACAAAGAACCCTTCTATACATTACACTGCTGAAGAGTATGGTACTAGATATAGTATGGTCAGTGAGGGAAGTACTATACTGGAGTCATTTGAACAATTAAAAACAAACAGAAGGCTATAAAACTGTGATTTTTATATTTATTTCCCTATTGGGGAGGTTTAGTTATGTTCCATGTGTTAAGAGCACTGCCTTTGAATAAGATGATGTGTATATTAGTTGAATTTTCATTATTAGAATGAAATATCTGTGTATGCCTAACATTATAAAGGAAAGAAATTTGTTTTAGCTTATAGTTCTGCTGATTCACAGTCTAAGATCAGCAAGGACCCACTGGTTCAGTCGCTGGCAGTCTTGCTGGCAGAGTCCAGTGATGGTGCTATTATCACATGATAAGAGATAGGAATGAGTGTGTCATTCTGTCTCTCCCTATCTTTATGACCTTTTTCAATCATGAGGGCCCTGATCCAATGACTTAGTCCAACCTAAACACTTTGTAAAGTTGTTAACTTTATAGAGTACATGTCCCATAATTTCTTTATCCAGTCTACTGTTGATGGGCATTTGTGTTGGTTCCAGGTCTTAGCTATTGTGAATTGAGCTGCAATAAACATTAATGTGCAGACGGCTTTTTTGTTTGCCAATTTAATTTCCTTTGGGTAAATTCCAAGGAGTGGGATGGCTGGGTTGAATGGTAGGGTTATATTCAGGTTTCTGCGGAATCTCCAGACTGACTTCCATAGTGGCTTCACCAGTTTGCATTCCCACCAACAGTGGGTTAGTGTCTCTTTTTCCCCACATCCTCTCCAGCATCTATTGTTGGTAGATTTCTGAATGTGAACCGTTCTAACCAGGGTGAGGTGAAACCTCATTGTGGCTTTGATTTGCATTTCCCTGATTGCTAGTGATGTTGAACATTTTTTCATGTGTCTGTTGGCCATTTGGATTTCCTCTTTTGAAAAATGTCTGTTGAGGTCCTTGGCCCATCTCTTAAGTGGGTTGTTTGATTTGTTGTTGTGGAGTTTCTAGATCTTTTTGTAGATTCTGGTTATCACCCCTTCATCTGTTGCATAGTTTGCAAATATTTTTTCCCAGTCTGTTGGTTGCCTATTCACTTTCCTGACTGTTTCTTTTGCAGTACAGAAACTTCTCAATTGGATGCAATCCAAAATGTTAATTTTGGCTTTGACTGCCTGTGCTTCTATAGAATACTATACAGCAGTCAAAAACAATGAAATCAGGTCATTTGCAACAAGATGGAGGAATCTGGAAAACACCATTCTGAGTGAATTAAGCCAGTCCCAAAGGGACAAATATCATATGTTCTCCCTGATCGGAGACAACTAACTGAGCACCAAAGGGGAAACCTGTTGAAGTGAAATGGACACTATGAGAAACAGTGACTTGATCAGCTCTTGTGCTGACTGCTGTTGTACAATGTAATACTTTATCCATTTTAGTATTTTTTATTCTAGTACTAGTGGTTGAACTCTGTAATTAACACACAATTATTCTTAGGTATTTAAATTTCAACTGAAAAGTGATCCCTGTGAAATATAAGAGTGGAAATAAGAGAGGGAGGAGATGTACAATTTGGGACATGCTCAATAGGACGTGTCCCAAATGATGGAGTTAGAAACGTGCCAGGGGATTCCAATACAATCCCATCAAGGTGGCATGTACCAAGGCTATCTCACTAGTCCAAGTGATCAATTTCAGTTCACAATTGATCACACTGATAGGTCTAAGAGTCAAGGGGATCACACAAACAAGACTAGTGTCTGCTAACACTAACTGATAGAATGAAAAAGGGAGAGAATGATCCAACATGGGAAGCGAGATACACAGCAGACTCATAGAAGGGCAGATGTCCTAAATAGCACTCTGGCATCAGAATCAGCCCTTAAGGCATTTGGATCTGGCTCAAGAGCCCATGAGAATATTTTAGGCATGGAAAGCCAAGACACTCTGGAAAAAAAAGAAGACCTAAATGAAAGATCTCTGCGAGTGAGATCCCAGTGGAAAGAATGGGGCCATCAAAGAAGGAGGTGCCTTTCTCTGAAGGGAGGAGAGAACTTCCACTTTCACTATGACCCTGTCAGAATAAGATCAAAGTCAATGAACTCAAAAGGCTTCCATAGCCTTGGCAACTCATGACTAGAGCCTAGGGAGTTTACTGATGCCATAAACAAGAGTGTCAAATTATTAAATCAACATCAGGAGTCACTGTGTATGTATGTCTCATGAGGGATCTGTCCTTAATGTGTTGTCCAATGTGAAGTAATGCTATAACTAGTACTGAAACAGTATTTTACACTTTGTGTTTCTGTGTGGGTGCAAACTGATGAAATCTTTACTTAGTATATACTGAATCGATCTTCTGTATATAACGATAATTGAAAATGAAAAAAAAAACTTGGTGTTAAATTGGAAATTGCATATATAATTAATCAATCTTAAAAAAAAATCATGTAGGATCTCTTCTGTCCTTAATGTGGTATACATTGTGAATTAGTACTATAACTAGCACTCCAACAGTATTTTTCACTTTGTGTTGCTATGTGAGGGAAAACTGTTGAAATCTTTAAGTAATATGTACTAAAGTGATCTTCTGTATATAAAGAGAATTGAAAATGAATCTTGATGTGAATAGAAGGGGAGAGGGAGCGGGAAAGGGCAGGGTTGCGGGTAGGAGGGAAGTTATGGGGGGCGGGCATTGTAATCCAGAAGCTGTACTTTGGAAATTTATATTCTTTAAATAAAAGCTTTATAAAAAAAAAAACCTGTTAACTTTAAATAGCATAATTTCAATAAGTATCCACCCTCTTAGTACTATTAAGGCTTTAATAGTACTCCTAATTCTGCTGGTTTGTAGGGGGCAAGGAGAATCTTTCAATCATGGCATTGTGCATGTCCATTTTGGAGGTAGGAGAGTTGCAATTCATGTGCTTTTATGTTTACCATGTAATTAGCATCTGGAACAACACACTACCTAATAGAACTTGTTCTTTTGTTATAATTCGAAAGAATTTAGATGAGTGAGTGTTTATAGCCAAGGAACTTAAGATTGAAGTTAATCAGAGGGGTAGTTCTGTCAGCCATAAAGGAGCCTAAAGCCAAATTTTTCCATTCTGAGGATGGTTTGTATTGTCCAACATCAAAATACCTTCACAACACGGCTGACAAACAGAGCAGGATGATCAGGGCGTAAGCTCCTGTTTGGATTTGGGCCATTTCAATATCAAGACCATCAAAATATTCCTTGTCTCAGGCACAACTCACATCGAAATTTCTTTGCAAGGTCATTTTTTTATTTCTATCCATTACAAATTGATTTTTTCATGTTCTCCTAGTTGTTCCATTTTATTTTTACATTAATACACAATATTGGAGTAAGTTTTTGATGGAGTCTTCCTACTTTTCAACAGTCACTGGGAAATGTTGACAATACTAGTTCTGATCTTTGATTGCATCCTTGGAAACTATCAAAATACCTTGGATCCAATCTGTAACATGATACAATTATGGTTGGTGGGTGGGTGGTCTATTTTCATCATTCCTTGCCTATGCTGAATTTATTGAAATATTGCGAATTCATGCTTGTAGGAGTCAACCATACAGCTTTAGTTAAATTTTACACATGTAAAAGGCTGATATAGCAAGAGAACTTTAAATATAACTTAATCTAATTTTTTCTATATATAAAATATATCTATTATAACCAGGTGAAATTTTTGCATAAATGATCCAAAGTTAATGTCATAGACTTTGCATTTGTGTGGTCCATTATATCTTTGTTTCTTACTTCTTTTCAAGTGATCAAAGGAAGAATTGGATTTTGACTGACTTATTGTTACTTTTCATTCATTAGGAAGCAATATTTTGTAAGGCAGAATCAGTTTCATTATTGACACTTAACGCTTTGTGATGGTCTTCTATTTTAGGCACTCTTGAAGAGTTCCAAGAATCACTTCTGGATCTTATGTATCAAATCTGCCTTTTCCCCAAAAATCTAGGAAATGTACAATCACTGACACTTAGACAGATGAAACTTTTACTTATAATTATAGTAGTACTTTTGCAGTTTCTCCCATAATTACAAGAAGATTTTTAGATTTTATGCTATTAACAGTTCCTGCCTCACATTTGTCTTTCATTCCAATGAACTTATTATTCAAGAAGCTGTTGAAAATGTAGCTTTATCTCTTTAAAATTAGAAAATTTATTTTGTTAGAATTTGTTATTAAAACCAGCTTTATTTCATATATTATCAGTCTCAAACTAATAAATAGAATAAATGATCACATATTCAAATTATGAAGAAAAACATCTCTTCAACTTTAAATCATTTTGTGAGAGTTTTAGTACTTCCAATAAATAAAGATTGTGAAGAAAATATTGTCATTACAAATAAAAATGTTTTGGTTAACTTATAAATGTATTTAAATCATACCTAAGAGTATTTTCCTTCTCACTTCCTTGCTCTACAAAAGATTATTTTCATTCTATTTAGCAGAATTAAAATGAACCAAGTGATAACATGGTTAGAAGAATGTGGAAAAAATGACTTGAAAATCTCTAATTACATTATCTTAAATAACTGTGTACTTCCTATCCACCCAAAAGATGATTTCATGTCCTGCACATTTTATCAGTTTTTATTATCAATCATCAAACATCAACTTTTTCCAAGGATCCAAACATACAATAGATCTCTATAGTGTGTTAGTCACCTATTTGGGAACATCCTGTAAGGCACGTTTTTCAGCATTGATATACATTCAGACATTTGATTCACTAAACAAAATGGAGCAAACCATATATGTCTAGTACAAACACTGTGATTTTCTGAATATTAAACATTAACTCAAGACTGTTCTTCTAGCATATTGGTTCCCTTAGCTATTTTGATTCATTACAATCGAGCATAGGTGAAGGTATCAACATTAAATTACTGTAGTTTTCTGTGTAGTTGTGAGGAGGATGAGAATGAAAATATTAGGAGGAAAGGAAAAAATGTGCTCAGAACAACTGGAATATAGGGAAAGAACTCTAACACCTGAATGTAATAGGTGATGGTATTTCGTATTCAAGTCAAAGATTGTTCATTAAAAATGTTATTATCTTGAGTATCATTGGTCAGACAAGCTTAATTCCTTCAGTCTTTTTATATGGAATTTACTGCCAGATAATGCACGTTCTGTATTAGCATAATTTCTGTTCTGCAATCCTATGTTCAGATACATAATTTATATTACCCAGTAATCTGGATTAGTTAAATAGATTCTCTTTATAATTTTCTAAAACTTTCCAAACAACTTGCTGGAAGACAAAATGTCAGAACTGTTCAAACTTTGTACTTATTTTACAGAGGAAATTAACACTTTGGTCCTTTATTTGCCAGGGAAAAAGATAATGACTTTCTCCAGGAAGATTAGAATCTAACCAAACATTGTAGGCTAAATATAGCATACAAAGTCTTGTGCCATTTGTGAAAATGCTATCAGGGAGAAAACCCAGGGACTGAGTTGTGCAGTGTATTTTTTAGGTACACAGATTTAATTTAGAGATTATGGTTTGAAAATAAAATTTACTATATGAGTGTTTTTGGCTGATAAGAAATTGATTTTGTGACCTTGGTACACATTAATTGAAATATCTGGTAATATGTCTTGACTAGTTTAAAGGCACCATACATATTCGGAAACATATTATCCCTTCACATTGAACTTGAATGTTAGTCACTTTGTTACCATTATAAGGAAGAATTTTTTTTTTTTACTAGTGGGTGGACTAAATCATTTCTGTGTCTTGTGTGACAAGTGTTTTTTTTAATGCAATTAATATATTTAGTTGTTCAATATATTGAAGATGGAGTCTTTCAATTTATTTGAGAATATTATTACCAATATAGCGGTTCATATTTTTTCTGTTATTTAAAGGTGATATTTATAAAATGATAAGTAAGAAGTGTGTACTGATGTGTAAACACAAATTGAGGCTATTGTTGTTTGAAGTAGTCACCAAATTTTAAAATGCAGTTTTCCAGAAGTTAGAATTAAAGTTTTTCAGTTGAGTTTATTGACCAGGCATTGACTATGGTTGTGTTTACATAGGAAAGTAGACTTCAGAGGAGAAAATGTGAAATTTGCAAAATCTCCCTCAGTAACTCCAAATGTGTACTTCACATAAGATTCTTTGGGCTTGCTTCAGTTAGCTATACAATAATTTCCTAGACAATCATCTCCATTTTCTCTGTTGTGCATGTAACATCAAAATCAAAATGTAGATCAAGTTTATCAAGTGGCTTCAAGCAGTTAGCCCTCTGCTGGACAAGAATATGTTCTGGGGCCAGTGTTGTGGTATAGCATAGTAAGCCTTGGCCTGTGACACAAGTCCTGGCACTCCAGGCCCCTTACATGGGAAACCCATATGGGAGGTGCTCTACGTTCCTGCCTTCAGCCTGTTCCAGCATTGCCTTGTGGCCATTTGAAGAGTGAACAAGCAGAAGAAGATTCCATTTCTCTGTCTCTCTCTCTCTCTCTTTCGTGTGTGTGTGTGTGTGTGTGTGTGTGTGTGTGTCCTCCTACCTCTGTAACTGACTTTTAAGGAAATAATAAAAGAATATTAAAAAAAACACACACTTTGAGCTTAAATAACAGCACTAAAAATGAAATTGAATACATGTTTAGAATTTAGAACCAGAACCAAGGAATGTGCTATCTTTTTTTACATTTTCTCTATTAAAGTTAACCTGCAGAGGCATCTAAATTTGATGAAATTGAATGGAAGTTAAGAAGGCTGTAATACTTGATTCCCAGTTTTATCTTTGTAGAAAATTTTAGAAATTTTGAAATAAGAAGAGTGTGGATCCTTTGTATCAGAAAAGTTCTAAAACAGGATTTCTTGGTGCCATATGGAGGATAAGTTCGGATGATTTCTGAACCTTCATAAACACAATAAACCTATTGAGAATACTAAAAATAGTACAACAAATCTCTGTTGTATATGCAATGCAGGAAGGCAAGCAGATGCTTGATTATAGTGCTGTGTTTGTTCAACCAATGTTATGTTCATTGCAGCACTTTTATAATGGAATACCATGTGGAGAAGAATGATATTCCAAATGTGTTTTGGACTTCAAATTTCAGTTTATTAGTAGATGAATATGTTAGAAAATTTTTATTTTAGGGCATTAATTACTGTTTTATAGTCAAGAGCTTTTTTGCACTTAAGCTTGGGAAAAATAAAACAATTGCTTTAAGAATAAATAAGTATAGGGACTGGTGTTGGTAAAAACAAACTAAGACACCACTTCTGCTGTTGGCATCCCATATTGGAACACTGGTTCAAGTCTCAGCTACTCCACTTTTGATACAGTTTCCTGCTAATGGACCTGGGAGTGCAGCAACAGATATCCCAAGCACTTGGATTTCTGCCACCTACAGTGGAGACCTAGACAGAGTTCCAGGCTCCTGCTTTGGCCTGGTCCAGCCATAGCCATTGCTGCTATTTGGGAATGAACCAGTGAATGGAAGATCCCTTTCTTGCTCTGTCTCCCTCTCTTTCTTTCACTCTGCCTTTCAAATATTATATTTTTAAAAAGAATAAGTAAGTAATGAGCCAATTTGAATGTAAATAGGTTTAAGATCTTAATCCATAGAATAAATCGCATTGTTATGTTGAAAAAATAAAGTCTGGGATGAGCGATTTGGGGCAGCAGTTAAGCTGAGTCTTGAGACACCTGAATCCCATATCTGAGTACCTGGTTTGAGGCCTGGCTCCCCTGCTGTCAATCTAGCTTCCTGCTAGTATGCACCTTGGGAAGCAGTACATAATGTCCTTGCCACTCATGTCAGGGTCCCAGATGGAGTTCCTGGCTCTTAGCCCAGCCCTGGTTGGCATTTGGGAAGTGAACCTGTGTATAGTTCTCTGGATCTGTCTCTCTTTTAAACAAAATTAAAATGAATAAAAATTGTTTTTAAAAAACAAAGCCTAACTCTTATCAATTATGACTAGCAAAATTTTAATAATAGATTCTATTGATTCCTAAATTGTGATTCAAAGACCTTTTGGTACTAATACCACAATACTTATAGACTGATTCCATTATTGGTGGATAAGAAATTGCCTTTCCAGCAATATTTAACATTGAATGGAAATAAGACACATTTGGGTGGTAGAATTTAAAATTGGAGCCAAGATAAGTGTTTAAAACTAGGATATTTATTATAGATAGATAATAAGTATGGAAGAGAAAAATATGTATTGTTCATCTCAAAATAGGTTTCAGATGGAGATTCACCAAGAATATATGGCCTCAGCTTTTTAGACCCAGAAACCAAAAACTACTAATTTTAAAAAGATTGTCCAAAAACTCCTGAAGATGCACTATTATCCCTAGGAAGTAGAACATAGATGATAGTGAGAAGCTGAGCCAGGAAAGGAGCAGAATCTCAAGGAAACCACCTCTGGAATCAAATACTGATCCTGTCATTTCTACATTTCTATAACCATGGAATGTAACTAGTTCAATCACTTTAAGATAGTTTTTGAGAACTAAATAATACAAAGACAACACTTAGTTACAATATTGGCTATAGAGAAAAGCCTTAAGTGATGACTATTATTAATGCAAATCTGTTAATCACCTTCTGTAAAACTTGTTTTGCTGAGTTCCCTCTTTCTACTTGTCCCACCATCAGGAAACCAGTTTAATACAACATGCTACACACACCACAATACACTGTTCTGTTTTCTCAGACTCCAAAGTGATACATGTGTGCACTTCACTGTACACCTGGAATGTATAGCATATTAATAACTGTTTCTAGCATTTTACTTATACTGATCTTAATATTTTAGGCTCATTTTTTCCAATGGGGAAAATTTTGAAAAACTCCTCATTTATTTATTAGTAAGATTTAAAGAATGAATTTCTTTAAATTGCCTTTGTAGCAAGAACATGACCAGCATTTTACAAAGAATATCTGAGTACTACCTTCTCTCAAATCATATACATATACATATATATATATATATATATATATATATATATATATGTATTTGTGGTACCTAGTAGAGATATAAAGTAGAATAAGAAACAGATTTTTAATAGCATCAATTCTTTGGGCAGGCATTTGGCATAGTGGTTAAGCTACCAATTGGGACATCCACATCCTCAATTGAAAGTCTGGGTTTAGGTCTTGGCTCTGCTATCCATTCCAGCCTCCTGCCACTGCACACTCTGGAACACAACAGATGTTCAAATAATTGTGTCCCCACCACCCATGTTTCTGAATTATGACTTTGACCTGGTCCAGGCCTACCTGCTGCAAGAATTTGGCCAAAAACTAGATAATAGGAGATCACTGTCTTTGTATTTCCTCTCTCTCCCTCTCCCAACCCTTCAAATAAGAAAAAAAGACATAAATTCTTATAAAACAACTTACACGTTGATAAATTTGCAATTTACTAAAACTGATTAACAAATATATTAATATACATAGTAAGTTTCTAATCCTTAAAAACAATGTTGTTTACAAGGAAGCTGGACAAGCCTCTATATTATAAATCTAACAAATCACTCATTGAAATTAGCAACTTTAGAGCAAATGACCATAGAACCACATGCATGCCCCAGTGATTGAGCTGCTGATTAGGAATACCTGGGTTTGATGCCTGGACTGTGGCTCCTGATTCCAGATTCATGCTAATGCAGACCATGGGAGACAGTGGTTATAGTAAAACTGATTAGGTTCCTACCACTTATGTTGGAAATCTGGATGGAGTTCCTGGCTCCTGCTTCAGCCCACTCCCCATCATGGGCATTTAGGGAATGAGCCATAAAAATGTCTGTTTCTCTCTCTGTGTCTCTATCTCTCTGTCTCTCTCTTTATCAAATATATAAAATATGTATATACCTAAAGGTAGATGGATATGTGATAGACATACAGATAAATGATAGTTCCTCGAATATATAAGGATTATTTTAAGCAAGTTCTAAAAGATTCGCAGGATATCTTGACATAAAATCTATTAGAATAGACAATATATATACACACATATAGTGTATTAAATATGTAACATACACATATAGTAAAAAAAAACTCACATTCATATGTATGTGTATATATGCAGAGATATACTAGCAAGGTCATTTTAGGAAAATTGGTAGAGAACATTATTTTGCAGGATAGAAGGATGAAGTAATTGGCACAATATTGTATCAAAGACCGTAGTTTGTTATTTTTACATCTCAAATGCTTTAAGACATATCTAGATAGATGTTTAACTGTAGTTCAGGAAAATTAAAGATCCATCGAATAACCTTCTGATTCAGCACTTGTCAGGATTTCAGTTCCTGGGATAAATGACATCTATTCATTGATGGGGATTGTTTGAGATGAATGATTGGAATTACTCTATCATGATTCTGCTCTTCCATATCTACTCAAGCATTTGTTGATGTAATATCTCATCCTGAACAATGATGGATTTGAATGGAAATATGTCAAGACATCTTCAGTAAGCTCAGACACACTGTTGAGTAATAGCTTAACTTACCTCAACACAAGATGATCAAATATTTTCTTATTACACTTGAACCCTTTGCAATCTCTTGGACACCTTTATAATAAGCAAAAATTATGGAGGCTAAATATGAATCCAGTTAGCCAAGAATGAATACTCATACTTTTGAAACTAAGTCTCATGTTTATGGGTTATACAAACCAGAAATCTCATCACTTGGCCAGTGGTAGAAACTTCTATTTCATGGTACTTCTCATTTCAAAATGATAATCAAGGAGAAGATGATCAGTATAGTCTTTCTAAAATGCCCTGAAATAGTATTTAAATCCTTGATATAACAGCTTTTGTTTTTCATTACTTTCATTTTGGAATTTAAGAAATACTCAATTGTGTGTTAAATTGCTTTATTTAAATTTGTACTACAATTTTCAACCTTTTGCAATTTTAATTCTATTTAGTTGCAATTACTATCTAAATATTTTAAATAATAACATGATAAATAATCCCTTATCAAAAATATAAAACAGTGTTCTATAATTAGGATTTTTTAAAGCAATTTAGCAATAAAGGTAAGTTGGTTGGAAGCTACCCTAGATAATCTGCCATTCATTAACTCATAACTTCACTCACTTAATAAATACAACACATCTGGCATTTTGCCAAGGTTAAATATTAAAAAAAAATGAACATACATTTGTGGTCATTGTGGATTCTAGAAGGATAGAGGAAACATTAAAAACAAAATTACACAAATGAGTCCTTAATGATGTGAGTGGTCAGGAAAGCTTCATAAGAAGATGATGTTTAAGCTGAGAGTTGAGCTGGGACCTAGCTCCATGAAGCATGTGCTTGAAATGCAAATTTCAGGAACAAAAAGAAATTGTTGAAGTAGAGTAATTACAGTGTCTTAATTATGGGTAATATATCGAAAAGCTTGGCCAGCAGCCATATTATGTAAGGCCTTAGTGTTAACCAGAGGAAAATTTCATTTCACTTCCAGATATTCTCATTTTTGTAGATTAATTTGTTTTTCCAAAGGAACTAGAAACCTGCAAAATGCAGATGCAGGCTCATCAGTGAAGAGACTATTACACTGGTCAGAAAAAGACAATCAGAGCTTAGTCAAGATTAGTGAGCCAAGGGTAAAGAAAATACATAGAAACAGGATTATATATAATATACAAATATTTTATATATATATATATATATATATATATATGATTTAGAGACCTATAGATCTCATTGATGAATTGGGTGTTCCAAGTGAAAGAAAATGGGATACGAGAAATACATTTTAGATTTGCAGTATGAACACTCGGGTGGGTGTTGAAGACTTTTAATGAGAAAGGGAAATATAAGCAAGAGCTGTGATTAGTCCAGTTGAGAATATGGTGCAGCTGACATGTTGTTCATAAATATAAGTGGAGATAATAGTTGTGCTAACAGGAAACGGAAAAGTCATGCAAATAAGAACAAAAAGGACTCAAGTTCTAACTCAAAACTCTAATCAACACAAACAGTAAGGAAAATTACCATAAAGGATTAAACGCGTGACCTAAAGATTACAAAGCATTTATGTTGACATTAAACCTAAATGAATGAAGATTTCAAGAAAGAAAAAGGGGTCACAATTTCAAGCACTATTGGACGGCCTGGTGAAAATTAGATAATACCCGGAACTAATAATAAATCGTTCAGTAGTTACATTAGCAAGAATTGTTTTGGTGCAATTTTGGTGGTAGAATCCAATCTCTAACGCCCAGTTCAGTTCCTGACAAGTGAATATATAAAGGTGGCAGCCATGTGTCATTGTTTCTTTTAAGCAGTTTGGTTGTGAAGGTAGTCAGGGAAGCCAAAATAGAAACCAGCTAAGTTTAAACGCTATTGTTTAGGAAAAAATAGCAGAGTGAAAGTAGAAGAGAGAGCAGAGGGGCAGTAGACAGAGCAGATTCAACGAGGACAAAAGCAGATGGGAAATCAAGCACGTGAGGCGAAGCAGCACTTAACAGCTGGGAAAGATTCAGGCTTCTGGGATACAAGCACGGGTCTGGCTCATGAAGTACCCTCACATGGCTGAGTGGGGAAGACAAAAAGAGCAAAGGGTGACCTGTGTACGAAAATGACAGAAGTCTAAATACTGAAAAGCAAGGGAAAATACTGACAAAACGACCCAAAACATTTCTAAATAATACTTACCAGAGTCCAAAGAGAGTTGCGTATAATAAAGCCCCATTGATGCCACTTTTCCTGTGTGCCCCAGAGGATCATCTTTGTGTCCCTTTCCAGCACTGGCTGAGAGTGGCCTGTATATTTTTCTCAGCAGTGTATTAAGCAATAACTGCTGAATATTCAGAATTAGCATGGAAGTCAACAGCATTCTAATTAATGGTGATGATTTTTTTTTATCTTGGCCCCTTAAAACTTTTCATGTACTTTGCTTATGAGTTATACCACTGTACATTATGAAGCACCACAAAATGCAAACACTAATTAAACATACAGCTGAAGAAATGTTAACATTTTTCAGTAAATAAATGGAATTCTTTACATAAACTTTGGAGTGATTTTCTCCAGTGTCAATTGCTAAGGTTCTTGGAAAAATACACCACGATGGTCTGCCTATTATATACTGTCTTTCTCTCTTAAATCATACATGGAAATTCTCTACAAGTTTTCTATTTGATAGTGATTAAAATAGTGAAATTTGTGGCTACTTGTAACAAGTATTCTTGGTGGAAAAAATTCATCTGATACTGAAAATTTACAGTTTCAAATAACACTGACATCTCTTTCCAAAATATCCTCTTTAAATAATGCCATAATGCCCTGGCTTATCTATTTTACTTTCTTAACACATGATTCAAGACTTAAGTACCTTCAAATAGTCTGATTGCACTCTTCATCTAATCTCTTTTCCAAAATACATGTATTTATCCATATATGATCACTTTGGAGGCTTTAACTTACATTGTTTGCAGTTGTTTCAAATAGGATACCAGTTGTTCCCAGAAATAAATCAACAATTTGGAAAAACATTTTAATTTTAATAGAAACACAGTTTGCATTTAAATTTCAATTTCATTTTATCAGTTACAAAATATAATTCTTATCCAAACTTTTGAAAGTTTGAATAAGAGAAGAAAATTTTTGAATGCTACTTTTTTAAAATTTAATTTTAATTTTTTTATTTAAAAAGGGATATCTTTGTTAATGATCTCTTTGCTAAACGGACAAAGTCAATTAGTCACAGTTTCATTGCACAGCAACTTAAAAATGAATCACATTTTTCATATTTTGCTGAGGTTTTGACACACCTATCTCTTCTGGCACTAATTTTCTGTTTTTTTCTTGATGGAAATTGAGAAAATGAGATTAATTGTACATAATATTAATAACTATCCTCTAACCTCAAGTTACCATTAGGAGAAGCATATTATACTAGATATACAACAACAATGTTGTTTCTAGTTTGTTACAATTTATAGTACTGACTTTTTTTTTTAGATAGACTCAGAAACAGAGAGAAAACGGACAGAAAGAGAGCTCCACTATGCTGGTATACTTCCCACAAGCCCACAACAGTTTGGGCTGGGCTGGACTAGGCTGGACTGGGCTGATATCAGGAGCCAGAAACTCAACCCACATAGCTGGCAGGAATCTCGTTACTTGGGCTATCCCTGCTGCCTCCAAAGGTCCACATTAGCAGGAAGCCAGACATTACGATCTGGGATGAAATGCCTTAACCACTATGCTGAATGACCACCCATTTTTACCATGATTCCCATTGCAATTTAGTCTTGATTTTAGGTCAAAATGTTTTGGTATAGTATTGAGTCATTTTCACTACAGATTCTCAATTTCTAGGGGCTTTAAAAATGTGATATCCTCCTAAATCTGCAAATATAACACGCATAAATTTTGTTCACCTCAAAAACTAAATAAATCAGGCAGGTGCCACGGTTCACTAGGCTAATCCTCTGCCTGTAGCACCAGTACTCTGGGTTCTAGTCCCGGTTGAGGCACTGGTTCTGTCCCCGTTGCTCCTCTTCCAGTCCAGCTCTCTGCTGTGGCCCGGGAAGGCAGTGGAGGATAGCCCAGGTGCTTGGGCACTGCACCCGCATGGGAGACTCGGAGGAAGCGCCTGGCTCCTGGCTTTGGATAGGCACAGTGCGCCAGCCGTAGCAGCCATTTGGGGGGTGAACCAACAGAAGGAAGACCTTTCTCTCTCTCTCTCTCTCTCTCTCTCTCTCTCTCTCTCACTGTCTTACTCTGCCTGTCCAAAAAACAAAAACAAAAACAAAAACAAAAAACCTAAATAAGTTAATTAATTTTAAAAAATGCAGTTTCATAATTAGCTGAATTTCTTCATTGACTAATAAACTATGTTTTTTCAGTAGGGGTTTCTGGCCACTCAGTTTCTGTCTCTATTCAAAAATATCCTAACATTCTTTATAATACATTCTTGAAATACTGGTCTGGAAATATTATATCTAAGTCAAACCTCTTCACAAATTTTGCAGACCCTATTTTGTTTTTTGGCACTAACTGCCATCAAACCACAGGTTGAGGTTAGTTTTTTATTTCTTGTGGATGGAATGCATTCCTGTCCACATGAATACATTAAAATTATCTAGCCTCTGTCCTGGGTGACATTTTTTCCTACTTCTTTTCTTTTAGTAATTTTTAAAAATAAGTGTACCCCTACATATCCAAAGAGCCTAAGTATTTCAGCAGTGATTGTTCAGCTTTCATTTTCACTGTTATTTTCATTTTCACTGTTATTATTGTCCAATATTGCCCCATATTTTACTTTCATATTTTCGTCCCTTAAATTAGTTATGAGTATTTTAAATAAATAATATTGATAAATCTAGAAATAAAAATTACCATAAAAGGATTACATTGTACCTGAAATCATTCTAATGTCTTTACTCATAGTAATTCATATTACACTCATAACACCTATTTTCTGATGTGGAAAATGGTGCATTGCTAAGGTCAACCAGCCAGCTCATAGGTGACTGTATTACTAACATAGGAAGTCTGCCTTCTGATAACATGTTCTTACTATGCTTTACTATCTCCTTGGGTGTGGTGTTACATAGTTACTTCTTTAGATTTACCTGAATATTTACACATTTCTGTATACCGTTCCTTCATATTTCCCATCACTTCCTTCTGAGTTCAATATTCTTTGATCTGAACTCAACACTAATAATTAATTTTAGTATCTATATATCGAAATATGTCTGTATTTTCATTTTTCTTTAACTCCTAAGTAAACAGATACTTTTTTTCTAAGATGGTTGGAATGTATGTGCACAATGCATTCCAGCTGTTGCTATTTTAAAAGTTTGTCCTGACATATTTTTTCCTCTACAGGCCATCTATCTTTCCTCCATAGCTGTTCATAAGTTGTCTGTTAGTAAGGCCATAGCAACAATCTCACTGTATTGTGTACCTGTTTGATTTCCTTTATCTTTCTTAGACTTCTGTTCTCTGAATTTAAGTATTATTATTTTTTTAATTCTGTAAAACTATTAATCCTTAAAATAATGATTATCATTTAGTCTTCTTGGAATTCCAACCTAATTGTCTCCTCCATCTTTTTTGCCTCTTAAATATCATTTTCCACCTCTTTGCTTATAGGTCTTATGTGTGTGTAATTTCTTCGCTTCTTTAACTTCAACATTTTTTCCTATAGATGTAATTATTCTATTGTATAACCAGTTCACTAAATTAATTTTAATTCTTTTGTGTTTTTTTTCATTTTAGAACATATACTTGTTTCTCTCTGTAGAGTCCTTCTTAATAGTATCTTGCAATTCCACATAATTTAAATCATGAGCATTATCTTTTTAATACTTTAAAGATAATTGTTTTATACTGTATCCAGTGAGTCTGTCTGAAGGATCCCATCTGTTACCATTGTTTCTGCTTGCTCTTCAACCAATGATGGTGGTGTGTATGTATTTGTGTATATGTGTGTGTTGAATTTATTTTAGCAAGTATTTATGTGTGGGAATGCTGTGATGCCTGTGTCAAGTAGCTTTATATGCAATAAGAATACACATTTTCTCCTCCCAATCAGTGTACCCTCTTCACTACATCAAGGTCACGTTCTGTGAAGTGTCCACTGGGATTTCTGTAACTTTGGGCATCTAATCATAGAAATCCTAAAGGATGCTCCCCCTAACAAATAGACACACAGACTAGGTCAAGACAAATAATTTTGTATCTTTTTCCTGGTGAGAGATTTTTACAGTACATTGTATCACTAAATGTGCATCCAGTTTTACATTTTGAGTAAGGCAATTTTTCAGTTCTTGCTCCCCCTGGAACAGGAGTCTTTGTCTTCGTCCCCAGAGAAAGCATGAGAAACAATCACTCCTAAAAAATCTTTTGAGGCTTCGTTTTGCACTCTAATTTTTATCTTTCACTTTGCTATTTGTTCATATGGACTTCCCTTATTTTCTAATGCACTCAGTTTTACTTTATAAGAGTATATTTCTTGTTTGTTACACTTTATCCGGTATTTCTACATGTTTTGTTGGAGACAGATGATAACACTTTCACGTCTCCATATTGTTAGAATAGAAATTTAAATTTCAGTCATGGTAAGTCATCTATGAAAGTTAGCCCAAGGGGAAAAGCATCAATCTTGTGGATGACAGAACAGAGAAAGGAAATAACTTAATGACATGATTGTGTTACTAAATTAATCAGCGCTGTAGCCGCTCTAGTGCTGCACTCTTTCTCTTTTGTGAGATAATTGATCACCTTATGTTTAAGCCTCTTTGGCATGAGTTTTCTGTTACCTACAATCAAAAGCACCTTACACATCTTACAGGATCTCTAACCAATTTGTTTGCTTTGATTTTCCAACTGACTCCACTTGTGCCTTGAATGACCAAGTTCATGTGAGCTCTGGTCTACTTTTCATAGGAGAGTGATTTTTAAAAAAATGGATTTTCAGGCCTTCCCAAAATGGCACGCACATTTTAGAAAAATATCTTGTGGCTGGTGTCGTGGCTCACTTGGCTGATTTCTGCCTGCGGCACCCGCACTCCAGGTTCTAGTCCCAGTTGTGGTGCTGGATTCTGTCCCGGTTGCTCCTCTTCCAGTCCAGCTCTCTGCCGTGGCCTGGGAAGGCAGTGGAGGGTGGCCTAAGTGCTTGGGCCCTGTACCCACATAGGAGACCAAGAGGAAGCACCTGGCTCCTGGCTTCTGATCGGAGCAGCATGCTAGCCACAGTGTACCAGCCGTAGCAGCCATTTTGGGGGGTGAAGCAATGGAAGGAAGACCTTTCTCTCTGTTTCTCTCTCACTGTCTAACTCTGCCTGTCAAAAAAATAAAGGAAAATATTTTGTTTAAAAAAAGTGAGACTTTCAGTTTCTGTGAATAAGATTGAACTTCAGATCAGGACTCTACAATTTTTCAGGGAAAATATTTAGTTAAAATATATTAAGACAGGATTTGGCACTGCAGCAGAAGAGGTTAAGCCTCTGTCTTCGGCAGAAGCGTGCCATATGGGCACTGTTTCATGTCCCAGTTGTTCCACTTCTCATCCAGCTCCCTTCTAATGTACTGGGAAAGCAGCAGGCAATGGCCCAAGTGCATGGCCCCCTGACCCATTTGAAAGATCTCATTTGTTATTGTAAAATTTATATATTTGAAAGACAGTTAAAAAGATAGAGGGAGAAACAGGGAGAAAGAGACCTATTTGTTGGTTCACTTCCCAAATAGACAAGAGGGTTGGAGCTGTGCCAGCCCAAAGCAGGAGCAAGGAACTCCAGCTGGGTCTCTGATAGGGGTTCTGGAATCCGAGTGCTTGGGCTATCTACTACCTTCCCAGGCACATTAACAGGAAGCTAAATCAGATACAGAGCAGCCAGGACTTGAACCAATGGGCAGAGGTGATCTGGCATTACAGGTGTCAGCTTTACCCACTGTGCCACAATGGCAGACTAGTGCAATAATTTTTAATTCACTTATATTGCTCTCATCCTCATGAACCTTAAAAGGTATATGCTCCATTCCAAGCATTTTATAGATAGAGCAAGAGTTAAATATAACTTTATGCTTGAGTTAATTGTGGAACAAATTTATATAATTTAAAACATAATGAAGGGAATGGACATATTAAAATCTTATTTTGGGGAGCGATGTGGTGGTGTACTGGGATAAACCACTGCCTCCAATGCTGGCATTCCCTATGTGCAAAGTTTTGTGTCCTGGTTCTTCCATTTCCCATGCAGCTCCCTGCTAATATGCCTGGGAAAGCAGTGAAAAAAATAATTGCAACTCAGCCACCTACATGGGAGACCTGGAAAAAGCTCTTGGCTTTTGGCTTCAGCCTGGTCCAACCCCAGCTACAGTGGCCATTTCTGGAGTGAACCAGCTGTTGGAATCAATCTCTCTCTCTCTGTCTGTTTCTCTCTCCATTTCTACCTCTCTTGCCTCCACTCTGTAACTCTGCCTTTAAAATAAACAAACAAAAAAACCAAATCTCAACTTTGTGAAAAACAATACTTTTCTGTATTGTATTTTCCTGTGCGTGAGGGCAACATCTCATATTAATTGATCTATTAAACTTGAAATTTTGATCTCTTTTGATATATTGATTTTATGATTTTATTCATCAATGGATCATTTTATTGTATTGTCTTTGAAGTTTACATAGTACGCTGATTGCTTTTGTGGGAAGGCCATCTTTTGTGTCCAGAGTGGAAATTGGATGGCTATTGTGCAGGAAAGGATGATAGATTTGGCAAGAATTTCGAGAGGTGTAACAAAAATTAATACGATTGTGAAAGTGGCTATTGAGACAAAAGAAGCACTCAGGGACCTAGGAACCAGCTGCACTATACAGGCATGTGGTGGCTGCTCACACAGATTAACCTGCTAGACTGGGGCTTCCAGCATGATTGTGCAGCAAGAAACCAGCTTAAATTCTAGCAATAGAAAGTTAGGTTACACGTGGGGAACGATTTTCAGGCTGAAAGGTTTTACATGTTAGAATGAGCTACAGACCGGCGCCGCAGCTCACTAGGCTAATCCTCCACCTGTGGTGCCGGTACTCTGGGTTCTAGCCCTGGTTGGGGCGCGGGTTCTGTCCCAGTTGCTCCTCTTCCAGTCCAGCTCTCTGCTGTGGCCCGGGAGTGCAGTGGAGGATGGCCCAAGTGCTGGGCCCTGCACCCGCATCAGAGACCAGGAGGAAGCACCTGGCTCCTGGCTACAGATTGGTGCAGCCCGTTGGCTGTGGCGGCCATTTTGGGGGTGAACCAACGGAAGGAAGACCTTTCTCTCTGTCTCTCTTTCTCACTAACTCTGCCTATCAAAAAAAAAAAGTGTTACATAAAAAAGTTGTCATTTCTACTTTCTGTAGGTTGTTAACAAGTAGGAAAGTTTCTCATCTCTGAGAAATGACTCAAACATGAGAGATGAACTATCTGACCTTCCTGGTTCATTTTCAGCCTTATAATTCTGTGAAGAAATAATATAGTTCTTTAAAAGGGCTCTTAAATTCCATTGGCCTGAAATGAGTATTCTCAATGGTAAACTAGTTGCAAAAGATTTATTTTAAACTTTCAGACTTTATTGTATAAATAAAGCTTTAACTCCTTAGTGACTGTAAAATACTCTGTTTTGGAAATAACTAAAATTACTTGAATTGCAGAAGACATCACCGCTTTACAAGAAAGCGCTCAAATGTAGTCAAACTTTGTCTCTTTTGGAAACAAGGCTATATTTTTAAGAAGTAGGTTTTTTGTTGCATCTTTCTAAATATAGATTGTCTATTCTTAACAGCAGTGCACTAGACACTAGAAAGAAAGAAATGTTTACTATTCAGAAGAAGAATCTAGTGAAAATGGCAAATGATAAGTGAAAGATTTGGAACACACTATGAATCAGCACATTGAGAAGTAGTAGCAAGTGGGAGAAGTAAATGCTTCCCGAGCTGATGTGTATGTGTCTAAGTGTATTTGTTTTTGTGTGTGTGTATCAGCACATATGCACAGGTGAGCAGTTAGGAAAGCTGCTGGAAATAGTTGAAACCTGAGCTATGTCCTAAAACATTAGTATTCTTTATTGAAATGCGGATAAGAGAGAATAATAGGTCAGAAGCAATATGTTTAATGGTTCTGAAAATGAGAGACATGAGATGCTTGAAAATCTTCAACAACTTAAAAGGTCTGAGATATTGGCTACAGGGTGGAAAGAAATGAGGGATGTAGCCAAGGGCTGGATCATAAAGGGACTCCAATATCAAGCTGTGGGAAACTGACTTAGGTATCATGCTATGGGATTTGAAGTTGATTTTGAAAACAAAGGCTTTTGAAGTAGTTAAAGGACAGGATGACATTTATATTTTAGGAAAATAGCTCTCAAAATTATACGAACAATGTTTATTTTTGAGAGTTAGGTCCACCAATTGCAAATTGTAATCAGATTTTAGGTTTATTTTCTTAGGAAGTCAAACCTACACAAAGTAGATAATGTAGAGTCTACAGAAGGTGGTCAAATTTTCTTGAGCTAATTTAGACACATTTATAAATGTGTTTTCTTTAAATTTACTTCATAACTTATTCTAAAAATTGATGATACTCATGTTAAACAATGAATATTCACAGTCCAAAAATGTTAAAATGTGGGAAAATGACATTAGATTGTCATCTATTTTTAGGTTATAGGATAGACAAGAAAAAAAGATAAAGAACTCTAGCATTGAATTAACTCTCATTTTAAACTTGACTTTAAGCTTTCCACCTTTGTAAACTTTGAAAAGTTAACCTCTTTGACTCCAATTTTCTAACTGATGAAACAGAACTAATAAAATCTAACCCACAGGAATTTTTTGTGAGGATCAAGTGAAATAGCACATGTAAAGCACTCACAGATTTCAACACCCATGAAGTATCTAATAAATGTTAATCTACTCTTCTGCATATTTGCAAATATAGGAAGGTTTCTTGAGAATTCCTTCTCAAAGGAAAGTATGTATCATATGTGTTAAAGAGCATGCTTATAAGAAAACAGATGATAATAAAAACAGAAATATCTGGCAACAGTAGTCTGTTCAATTGCCCAGGAGAGAAATTGAAGCATTGATTATTGCAAGCTCTTTTCTTTTTTTTTTTAAGATTTATTTATTTATTTGAAAGTCAGAGTTACAGAGAGAGAAGGAAGGCAGAGAGTGAAAGTCTTCCATATGCTGGTTCACTCTCCAATTGGGTGCAAAGGCCAGAGCTGTGCTGATCTGAAGTCAGGAGCCAGGTGCCTCCTCCTGGTCTCCCAAGTGGGTGCAGGGGCCCAAGCACGTGGACCATCTTCTGCTTTCTCAAGCCATAGCAGAGAGCTCGATCAGAAGTGGAGCAGCCAGGACTTCAACTGGCGCCCATATGGGATGCTGACACTGCAGGTGGTGGCTTTACTCACTAGGCCACAGCATTGGCCCCAGCAAGCACTTTTCTAACTGGAAATTGTAGTTTTTCATCTTCTAGGTTCTTGTAGAAAAGGATAGGGCCTTTCACTTTATCATTGTCAACTATATAGTAGGCAATACATTTTTAAAACCAAAATAAAGTAAAAGATTATATTATGACAATAGGTGATCCACATGGATTCCTTACATAAGGTTAGAATATCCCCTGAAAATCTCTTAAACTACATAAATCTGATTATTACCAGATAGATTATCCAGAGGATTATAGATTACTGTGCTCCTCTCAAACTGTAAGAGAACAGGAATGTTGATGATTTGGTACATGACAGTTCCAAGAGCCAAGTAGAAATACTGTTGTATTTGATACCAATGAAGTTGATTCTGAAACTTTTTCTGTGAGTAATAAACGAGGAAATTAAGTAGAGTGGGGAATTATTCAATTTATTTGCTTATAAAGTTTGGAGGGGATACTCTTAATCCGAATATTGATTTTGAAGCACAACTTATTTGTTAGTTTCTTGTTCATTTAATGACTTTTTTTTCTGGTTTACTTGGATTTTATTTCTTTGCTAGTATTCCCTACCATAAATAAGTATTGAAGTGGCTTTCTAATTTTTTAAATTTATATATTTATTTGAAGTCAGAGTTACAGAGAGGAAGAGGGAGAGAGAGAAAGAGAGAGAGAGAGAGAGAGAGAGAGAGAGAGAGAGAGATCTTCCATCTGCTGGTTCACTCCCCAAATGGCTGACATGGCTGTAAACTGCACTAATCCAAAGCCAGGAGCCAGGAACTTCCTCTGAGTCTTCCCACGTGGATGCAAGGGCCCAAGCACTTGGGCCATCTTCTACTGCTTTCCCGGGCCATAACAGAGAGCTGGATCAGAAGTGGAGCAGCCAGAACACGAACCGGCACCTGATTGAGATGCCAGGACCACAGGTGCGGCTTTACCAGCTATGCCACAGCACAGGCCCCAGGATGCTGTCATTTTTTTTTTAAGATTTATTTTATTTATTTGAAAGACAGAGTTACAGAAAAAGGTAGAGACATAGAGAGAAGTGTCCCATCCTCTGGTTCACTCCCCAGATGGCCTCAATGGCCAGAGCTGTGCCAATCCGAAGCCAGGAGCCAGGAGCTTCTTCCAGGTCTCCCACATGGGTGCAGGGGCCATCTTCTACTGCTTTCCCAGGCCATAGCAAAGAGCTGGATGAGAAAAGGAGCTGCCGGAACTAGAAACGGCGCCCATATGGGATGCTGACGCTTCAGGCCAGGGCTTTACCCCACACCCCCGGGGCTGCTGTTTTGATTGTGGTGTTGCAATTAGTCTGTGCAAAGATTGTGTCTATGTTGTAACACTATTTGTTACCATGTGACGTTTATAGGAAGCTTCTGCTAGCGTCAGATGAATAATCGCACTCATTCTTCAAACTCCTCACCAATGTACACACAAACTACTACCCCCATTGCTACCACCATGGCTACTGCTCATAAGGAGGTTTGGACACAGATCTGTATCAAGGATCTTTATTCTATTTCATTGGCCCCTCTGTATATCCTTGCAACAGTGTCACGTGGTGTTAGTGTTAACACTACATTAGTAGTTAGTAATGTTGATAGTGTTAGTAGTAATTGTCTACTGAAAAATTCATCCCATGTTATTTTCTTCTTTCAAGTGTATTGTAGAACTTAGCTCTTGGCATTTAAAAAATCAACTTTATTGAGGTATAATTTGTATACAATCAGTCATTTGATTAAAAGCATACTTTGATGAGATTTTATAAATTAACAGTCACTTAAGCAGCACCACAATCAATACATAATACATTTTCATTAACCCAAAAAGTTTCCATATAATCTGTGAGTCAATCTTGTTTTTACCCCCAAACCAGGTCTTAGACGGCCACGATCAACTTTCTCTAAGCAGTCTGTGTTTATCTGACATACATGAAATTATCAGTAGGCAATTTTAAAAGTTCTGCTTATTTTTCACAGCACAATCACTTTATTCATATTGTGGGATGTATCAGTAGTTTATTCCATTTTTATGAATAATATTTCACAGTTTGTTAATCATTTACCTTGACATCTGGGTTGTTTATAGTTTCAGACAAATTTGTTTATCTGAACGCACTATTCAGACATGAGTTAAATATTTTATATATAACATTTCACTTCAGGATCAAGATGACACCTGAGTTAGATTTTATCTCCATTTTTGAAATTTTAATTTATTTTTAAATTTATTTTAGTTGGGAGGCAGAAGTCTCCTCTAAAATGGTTCATACCCAAAATATCCTTAATAGTGGGACTGGGCCAGGCTGAAGCCAAGAACCAGGAACTCAGCCCAAATCTGCATCAAGGGTGACAGGGACTCAAGTACCTCCCTGGGAATGTGTTAGTAAGAAGCTCGAATTGGAAGTGGAGACTGGATGTGAACCCTGGCACTGCACGATATGGATGTAAGTGTCCCAAGCAGCTTATTAACCACTAAGCCAAATGCCCACTCCATTGTTTCCATTTTTAAGCCTAAAGTGACAAATTCTGAGGTATTTGGATCTTATAAATGGTGAAGTGGGGGCCAGCACTGTGGTGCAGCAGGTTAAAACCCTGTCCTGAAGTGCTGGCATCCCATATGGATGCCAGTTCTAGTCCCGGCTTTTCCTCCTCCCATCCAGCTCTTTGCTATGGCCCGGGGAAGCAGTAGAACCTGGCCCAAGTCCTTGGGTCCCTGCACCCACGTGGGAGACCCAGAAGAAGTTCCTGGCTCCTGGCTTCAGATCAGCACAACTCTGGGCAATGTGGCCATCTGGGGAGAGAACCAGCGGATGGAAGACCTCTCTCTCTGTCTCTACCATTCTCTGTAACTCTGTCTTTTAAATAAATCTTAAAAAAATGGTGAAGTGAAGGTTCATAGAAGACTACTAAGATGGTCTTTCCATTAATATGTAGTTATTTATTTGAAATACACAGTTGTTCAATATAGAGAGAAGGACAGACAGGGAGATTTTCCATCTCCCCAAAAGGCTGCAATGGCCAGGGGTGGTCCAAACGCAATCCAAGAGCCTGTAACTATCTGGGTCTCCCATTGGATGGATGGGCCCAGGTGTTTGTGCCACCTTCCGCTGCTCTTTGAGGCACCTTAGCAGGGAGCTGGATTGGAACGAGAATAGCTAGACTTGAGCAGGTGCTCATATGGGATGGCAGCATTGCATGTAGTCGCTTAAACCACTATATCACAATGACAGCCCCATATGAGAGTCTTCAGAAGGATTTAGAGAGTTTGTATGAACAGAGAATCATGGAAACCAAGTTTGTAATTCATTACAGAAGTGATAGGAAATTAACACAGTAATTAAGCACGTTTCCTTGGAGACAATGGTATGTAAAGTGAAAAGCACCACTGCATACATTTTCATTCCTTTTTGTAATCTGAGAAGATTTTCAAGTTGTCTTTAAAAAAATTACAAAAGGATGGTGAAGGTGAAATGGCGCAATTGAGTTGCCAAGGAAAAGGAGAATGTAGGTCACGATATTATTGTTCTAAAATTCTTCTGTATCGCAGGTTTGCATGCACGGAAGGATGTGACTCCACCCCTGATTTCTGTAGGAATTCTTTAAAAAAAAAAAAGATTTATTTATTTATTTATTTGACAGGTAGAATTACAGACAGTGAGAGAGACAGACAGGGAGAAAGATCTTCCACTGGATGGTTCATCCCTAAAACGGCCTTAATGCCCGGAAGCCAAGAGGCAGGTGCCTCCTCCTGGTCTCCCTTGTAGGTGCAGGAGCTCAAGCACTTGGGCCATCCTCCACTGCCTTCCCGGGGAAGAGGAGCAACCGGGACAGAACCTGGTGCCCATATGGGATGGTGCCCATATGGCGCCGGCCCTTGTAGGAATTCTTAAACAGTAATTTAAAATCAGAGCAGTGACTCCAAGGGCAGAAATTAAACTGAAGATTTTCCAGTTATAAAGAAACCACAAAATAATAAAAATGTGTGTGCCGTGCATATGTGTGTGTGTGTGTGTGTGTGTGTGTGTGTGTGTTTAAGGGGAGAATAAAGAGTCAGCATGACGTTGGGATGGCAACTATGAGTTATAAAATAGCCTGTTACATAGCAAAAGTACCCTCATTTTAAAATTGATCAGTAAAAGTGGCTCTGTTTAAAATATGAACCAAAATTGAAAGCCTATTTTTTAAAAAAGTGTTATAACCAGATACTAAAAGAGAAAAAAGACCAAATCAGGAAGGAAAACAAAGGAGTAAAATTAAGAAAATGATATTTGACACAAAATGCAATTTCTTTTTTTTATTTTTTTATTTTTATTTATTTTTTTTTTATTTTTGACAGGCAGAGTGGACAGTGAGAGAGAGAGACAGAGAGAAAGGTCTTCCTTTTGCCATTGGTTCACCCTCCAATGGCTGCTGCTGACGGTGCGCTGTGGCCGGCACACTGCGCTCATCCGATGGCAGGAGCCAGGTGCTAGGTGCTTTTTCCTGGTCTCCCATGGGGTGCAGGGCCCAAGCACCTGGGCCATCCTCCACTGCACTCCCGGGCCACAGCAGAGGGCTGGCCTGGAAGAGGGGCAACCGGGACAGAATCCGGCGCCCCGACCGGGACTAGAACCCGGTGTGCCGGCGCCGCAAGGCGGAGGATTAGCCTGTTGAGCCACGGCGCCGGCACAAAATGCAATTTCTAACAACCGAAGAGTACCACCTGTCTGCTTCCTTTAACACTACTGAAATATATGCTCTGCAGTTGATTTCGGTGTGATGTTCCTAGCTTGGGGACCTGCAACTGTGGCTCTGGGTCCACTGGCAGTCTCAGTTCTCAAACAGACTTTGCACACTTTTGGTGGAGACCAGAATGGAAGCAACAGCAGATGAAGGACCAGTGCGGTGCAATAAACATTCGGTGAGAACTGTATAGAGAAATACATTGACCATTAAGTTATGTGCAAGGTCTTAATCATACAAAGATCCACTCCAGTATTAAAAAAAAAGATTAGATTTTGAGAAAGCTTTGGCAATAAGCAAAATACATTTATGAAACTGAAGATGTTCTCCACATCTTTCAAAAAACAATAAATGTTATTTCCTTTCCATTTCAGCAAATGCATCACAGTGTTCTAGTGGTGTGTATATATAGAACTTAAATGATAATTGTTATGGCCACTCACTATTTTAACACCAGTTCTTTGTTTTGTATTTTATCCTTTTTAACTTGTTTGTAATTTCCCTTTTATCTAAATATAAACTATAAAACTTATGAGTAGGATTTATGAGATATGTTGTTCCCATATTGGAATTACACAGTACTATGTATGCTTCTATTTATTTCTATAATAGAGATTCCCTCATAAATATTAGACCTATGCATAAATATTAGACACTGTCATAAAATCCAGTCAGAATTTTTCATCATGGTGATATAATATGGTGATAAATATATGTTTCACATAAACAGAAGTAATATTCCATATTCTTAACAGTGGATTAAAATAATTATTTACTTTCCTATGCAGTTATTCAAAAGTTAGCGTGCTTTACAACCTACAAGATTTGCATAGCATCTTCAGAGTGCCAAGTGCTAACATAGGCTGTTTCATGGATTTTAATCCCTAAATCCTGCAGAAGACATAATGAGTTCTATTTTGCAGATGAAGAAAATAAATTTGGACAAGACACATAGAATTCAAACTTTGTGGAGTTTTTTTTTCTTCTTCTTCTTCTTCTTCTTTTTTTTTTTGACAGGCAGAGTAGACAGTGAGAGAGAGAGACAGAGAGAAAGGTCTTCCTTTGCCGTTGGTTCATCCTCCAATGGCCGCCGCAGCCTGCGCGCTGTGACCAGCGCACTGCACTGATCCGATGGCAGGAGCCAGGTGCTTTTCCTGGTTTCCCATGGGGTGCAGGGCCCAAGCACTTGGGCCATCCTCCACTGCACTACCGTGGCCACAGCAGAGAGCTGGCCTGGAAGAGGGTCAACCAGGACAGAATCCCAGAATCCGGCACCCCGACCGGGACTAGAACCCCGGGTGCTGGCGCCAGAAGCGGAGGATTAGCCTATTGAGCCTCGGCGCAGGTCATGGAGTTTTTTTTAATGACTCTTCAATCTGTGTTTTTTTTTTTTTTCTATTCCTTGGTGGCTAATCCCAAATTCCAAAATCAGTTTTGATTTCTTTTTTTCTTTGATCTTGCACTACCATCACATAAAAATGAAATAGATCTTATGTTTTCATCGGAAACATTTGGCAGGATGTTCATTTGAGAGAATATCAATCTCACTGTGTTACAATGTACAGCTCAGCTGTCATATTGAAAGGTCAACTTTCACACTCTGTACAGCTATATCCTTCAGTAAGTTATTTAATGTCCCTCTGCTTTCTGTTTTCAGCTGTAAAATGGGGGCAATATTATTTCAAGTTGATTTTTTGAAAGTATTTGTATGCCTAGCACATACATGGCCAGTAAATGCTAGCTGGTGTTTTCTTATTATAAATGATAGTTGGGAATGGATACAGAAAGGGTATAATACTCATCAGCTTTTGTTCTCTCCAGCTACTGGATTTTGCAGGAAGTTAAATTTAAAAGATTCTGGTCACACTTGTTCTTGGTAAATGATTTTGGTTTTTGTTTCATAATTAATGAGTTGTGAAGTAAGAAAATTCTCTTCTGGTTCTTTTTTCAAATTAATACTTGATTACATGCTAACTACCAGGAATATCCTACCAATCAAAAAGGTAGCATATTGTTCTGTATTATTTTTCTTTCTCTTAACCTGCAATGTTTAAATGCCATGAGCAAGCAAGCACAAGAAATTAGTGCCCTTAATTTTTTTATGTAGCATTGGTAAAATTGAATAATCAGCTAATTTTAACACAAACATTTACTTTTTAAAGATTTATTTTATTTATTTGAAAGACAGAGTGACAGAGAAAGAGATAGAGGAAAGGATCTTCCATACACTGGATGAGTCTTCAAATAACCAGCCAGGGCTGGTCCAGGCTGAAGCCAGGAACTCCAAAGCTCTCCCAGATATGGGGCAGGGCCCCAAGTCCATGGGCAATCTTCCATTGTCATCCCAGATGCATCAGCTTGGAGCTGAATCTGAAGTGGAGCAGCAGGCAGGAAATCAAATTGATGCTGTCACCCGGAATGCTGGCACTGCAGGTGGCAGCTTAATTCAGTCTGCCACTAGTATGCTGGCTCATAATTTTTTTCTTTTTAAAAACTTCTTATGGAACCAGCGCTGTAGCTAGTAGATTATGCCCCCTCCTGTGGCACTGGCATCCCATATGGAAACCAGTTAGAACCCTGGCTGCTCCACTTCTGATCCAACTCTCTGCAATGGAGGATGGCCTAAGTGCTTGGGCCGCTGCATCCATTTGGGAGACCCAGAGGAAGCTCCTGGCTCCTGATTCCTGGTTCCTGGCTTTGGATCGGCCCAGCTCCAATTGTCACAGCCATTTGGGGAGTGAAACAATGGATGGAATACCTCTCTTTCTGTTTCTCCTTCTCTCTCTCTGTAACTGTCTCTCAATAATTAAGTAAATTTTAAAAATATTCCTATTATTTGGAAGACATAGAGACAGAGAGATCTTCATCTGCTGTTTCATTCCTCAAATGCCAACAACAGCCAGGGCTATACCATGATGAAGCCAGGAACACAGAAGTCAATCTGGGTCTCCAACATGAGTGGCTGGGACCCAAGTAATTGAGCCTCTGTCTGCTGCTGGCCGGAGTGAGAATTAGCAAGAAGCTTGATCAGAAGCAGAGTAGCTCAGACATGAATGGGCATTCCTTATGGGATGCAGGCATCCCAGCTAGCCACCTGTGCCAAATACCTGCTCTTAAATTTTAATCTTACAACGAAATATTATACAGAGAGTAGTTGTAGTTATATTTAAATATGATTTTCTGCCGGCGCCATGGCTCACTTGGCTAATCCTCCACCTGCGGTGCCTGCACCCCAGGTTCTAGTCCCACAGCTCTCTGCTGTGGCCTGGGAGGGCAGTGGAGGATGGCCCAGGTCCTTGGGCCCTGCACCCACATGGGAGACCAGGAGGAAGCATCTGGCTCCTGGCTTCGGATCGGTGCATAGCAACGGCTGTGGCGGCCATTAGGGGAGTGAACCAATGGAAGGAAGACCTTTCTCTCTGTCTCTCTCTCTCACTGTCTAACTCTGCCTGTCAAAAAAATTAAATATGATTTCAAAATTAAAATAATAAAATAAATGCAACTTTTATGATAAAACATTTTCTTTAATATATGTTTGAATTTTACTAAATCTTTGAATGAGATCATAAGCTTCAAGGGATTTCTCAATTATGAATTAGGAACTTTGATACTTTTCAAAATTAAAGTATTAGGAATGTTTGAGTTTCACAGTTATTTATTAAATTCCATGTGTTGCCACTATCCCATTCATTGCTGAAAACAAGTCTACAGACATTTTTATTTATTTATTTATTTATTTATTTATTTATTTTTTTGACAGGCAGAGTGGACAGTGAGAGAGAGAGAGACAGAGAGAAAGGTCTTCCTTTGCCGTTGGTTCACCCTCCAATGGCTGCCGTGGTCGACGCGCTGCGGCCAGCACACTGCGCTCATCCGATGGCAGGAGCCAGGTGCTAGGTGCTTATCCTGGTCTCCCATGGGGTGCAGGGCCCAAGCACTTGGGCCATCCTCCACTGTACTCCTGGGCCACAGCAGAGGGCTGGCCTGGAAGAGGGGCAACCGGGACAGAATCCGGCGCCCCGACCGGGACTAGAACCCGGTGTGCTGGCGCCGCAAGGCGGAGGATTAGCCTGTTGAGCCACGGCGCCGGCCTTACAGACATTTTTAAATGCTACAGCTTTAATAAATCAATTTGTAGGTAAAAAAAAATGTTCAAAAAATAAAACTAAGTAACTTGCTCTCTCCTATCACCATCACTCAAGGAAAAAAATATGGCTGTAAATAAATCCTGAGTTGAGGTTGATTTTCCAATTTAAAGTCTTCATACTTTTATCATGCCAATAAGCAGAACTATATTCTGAAGGCATGTCTTTCCCATTCCAGTATATCTACTGTGAGACATTTAGCCAGAACCAAGAAGTCCCCCATTTTCAGTTAAGTCTGCACAGAAAAGTCATTAGGCATCGCTAACTGCCATCACAGACGTCTTTAAATGGGTGTTTGAAAGAACCAGCTTTGATACCATAACAGAAAACATTACAGAAGCAGAAAACACTATTTTTGATGATTTTAACAATATCTCAACTAATAAATTGGCTGTCATCCTTGCCTAGTGTGAAGATAAGGGGGATGAGGACATGAAGATGCCCCTTTTAGCATGTCAATTTGCAATTATCCCATGACAGAGCACAGTTTTACTGTGATTGATGAAACATTTTAGGAAGAAAGGACTTAAATGGAGAAATTTTATTAGGTTTTGAAATGACATCGCTAACAGTAGTGCTGGGAGAAAAATAAACATAAAAACATGTTAAGTAGATAGTAGGAACGCAGCATAACCAAACCGCCTAGAATGTCCTTGCTGTCTTCACTTTTGCATCATAGATGAGAATGTAAACAACTTAATTCTAAGGTTATTGTATAACCTTTCCTGCTTTGTACTTTGATCAGAAATAGTGTCTGAAATAAAATGAGATACCTCTAAGACTTCAGTGGCTTGTCATAAAAGGCTGTTATTAGACATAAAAAAGGCAGTAACTGCATACTCTGAGCTAGAAAAAGCACTAGAGTGATAAAGAAATGTACATTTTACAATAAAGTTGGGGTCGCTCTGATCTTGAACATTCATTTTCAAGTTGGACAAAGTTTTGGAATCAGTCTCCTTTGCTCTAAGTATTCCTATCTCAAGTTATATAATCAGTTTTGCCATCCCATATTGGGTCAGCTCACTGGTCCAGAAAATAAAACATCCAGTCTTTTTCCAGGGTCTGAACTACTAGTTAAATCATCTCCCCAGAGCTCAGTGTACCTAACCAGTGCTACAAGGCTGCAAAACTGATGGAGGGAAGTCATTTCTAACTGACCCTTCAGGCAATTATTTTAGGGTTGGAAGCCTGTTATTTGATTGCACTCAGTATCATCTTCAATTTAAATAGCCATAAATTCCAAGTTTATTTGAATAGCAACAAGCTTTAAATCAATAAACCCTTCTAAGAATTGAAGAAATGTCCATATGTTGATTATATGCCCCATAAAACAGTGTTTCTTTACATGCTTTAATTATTTCTTGGGGCCTTGATTTTATTATGTGTAAATTATTTTCATCTTATTTTATGAAGAAATCATATGAAATTGTCAAATGACCAATGATTTGAGACCAGCCAGACATAAATGATAAGAGAAGAGTTCTATGGCATGCTTCAGGATAAAGGTAGATATGCCATAAAATATAAACAAGTGCTGTATTTAGTCCCCTAGTATGAAAATTAGGGATTCAAGATTCATTTTCCACAGGCTGAAAGTAGACCTCAGATATAAAAATCCAATTAGATATTTCCATTTACTAAGGTGACTTCAAAAGGTAGAGAAAGATAATCATGACAACCCCAGAGAGTGAGAATAGTGCTGCTCAGAGGGTCTCCCCTGCTCCTTTGTAGGTTCAGAGAACTTTTAAACAAAGTAGGAAACACAGTTCCCTGTGCAAAGTGGTATTGCAATAAAGGGAATGTGGATTTGGGGTTCTCTATTGAGTAACACTGACTCCGTGTTGCAGTTTAAACACTGGAATGATCCTCCTGTACAAAGTTTTAAACAGCTTGTCATCGAAACATTCTTGACATATGCAGAGTGGAAGCATACTGTACAATATCATGGTCTCTGCATTGAACAAGAATTTATTGGACATCTACTATGTGCAACTTTATATTCATTCCTGAAAATCAAAGTACCAATAATGTATGGTCTTTTTTCCTGACATTCTCAGAGTTGAAATTAAAAGGATAAAGTTGTAGAAAGCTCATTAACTTATAAAATATGGAACAGTGTTCTACAAACTATAGTTTTGCATATAAAATAAACTAAGATAAAAACACTATGGCTATTTTTCTTGAGCCGATCGGCTCTACATTTTAAATCAATCATAATTAGTGATTTGCTCAGCCTTACGTAGCTACAGAATTTAAGTATATCCTCACTATCATTGCACATTGTTTCATGCACAGTGAGGTATTTGTCAGATTTCAAAGAGTGTTATCAAAAGATGGAAATAATAATTCACATTAAATCTTTTATCCTTTTCTAAGCAAATAAAAACTATGTGTTTCTATATATGGATAGAACATAATAAAATCTATAAATGATATTTCGCTACAATTCCTGAAGAATGGTTGATTGCTTTTGAGAAGTGTTTATAGATGATGTCATTCTGCCATTTTCAAGAAGTTTCTGATTGGAGAAACAGCAAGGGAAGGAGAATGAAAGATGTCTGTGATGTCAGTCTGTGGCAGGACAGGCAGAATGATGGTATGGCTAGCGACAATCAGAGGCAGCCAAAGCCATCACCACCACTGAGGAGGAAAGTGATAATTCAAGCTTTCCATAGTCAATGTAAGGAAATGTGAGGAGGCGGGACTGGACCTATCTGGAAGTTGAAATGCAGAACGACAAAGACCTGCAAAGTGAGACACATCAGCACACATTCAACACTGATTGAATTATTGCCTGGCATGGTGCCTGTGCTTTGCTCTCCACACCCTGGCCCGTGCTCAGGACTGCTCTGCACAGAGGAAAGGCACAGAAGCTCCAAGTGCACACTCAGTCATGTGCCTGTGAAACTGTGTCCACACACAGGGAAAATATTTTTCTAATAATAAATAAAGTGCCCGTGGCACGGCAGCTCACTTGGCTGGTCCTCCGCCTGCGGCGCCGGCACCCCAGGGTTCTAGTCCAGGTTGGGGTGCCGGATTCTGTCCCGGTTGCCCCTTTACCAGGCCAGCTCTCTGCTGTGGCCCCGGAGTGCAGTGGAGGATGGCCCAAGTGCTTGGGCCCTGCACCCTCATGGGAGACCAGGAGAAGCACCTGGCTCCTGGCTTCGGATTAGTGCAGGGCGCCGGCCGTAGCAACCATTTGGGGGGTGAACCAATGGAAAAGGAAGACCTTTCTTTCTATCTCTCTCTCTCTCTCACTGTCTAACTCTGCCTGTCAAAAAAAAAAAAAAAGGATAAATAAGGTGCCACCATATGAGAACATCAGGGTTACATGAGATCCATTGAAAAGCCTTGTCTGACATCTGGCATACAAGAGGTCCTCACCACAAGATGTTTTAGAGTGGAACTCGGACCAGAGTCCAGTGACTGGAGGTGATCTCTGCTCCACCTACAGTTCATAACCCTGTAGGAGGTCAAGCAGTCAGGATAGTGGATCATGACCTGCATCTTAAACATACGGACATAGCCCAGGATTGGAAATAGCAGAGCAAACACAGTGCATGATACAAGGGCAAGGCTTTTTAATAAAAATGTATTTTAATAAAATGGTAATTTTAATTTATTTATAAATATATTCATATATGGGTATGTAATCATTTCATAGTATAGGCAGATAGAATATCAAAATACCATAAACTGGGTAGCTTAGAAACAGAAAATTTTTTCTCACAGTTCTGAAGACTGAGTAGTCTTAAGATCAAGGTGTCTGCAGATTCCAGTGTCTGGAGAGAGCTTAATTTTTGGTAGCTGCTCACTGTACTCGCAGATGGTGGGAGGACCAGACCAGCAGATTAACTCCCTCTTTTTTTTTTTTTAAAGATTTATTTTAAAAACAGAATTACAGAGAGAGGTAAAGATAGCGAGAGACAGATCTTCCGTAAATGGCTGCAACAGCTGGAACTGAGCTATAGGAAGCCAAGAGCCAGGAGCTTTTTCTGGGTCTCCCATGTGCACCATCCTCTGCTGATTTCCCAGGCCATTAGCAGGGAGCTGGACTGAAAGTGGAATAGCCTGAACTCGAACTGGTACCCACATGGGATGCCAGTGCTGAAGGCCAGGGCTTTAACCTGCTGTGCCACAGAGCTGGCCCCCCACAGCTCCCTCTCTGAAAGAACACTGATGCTATTCACCTGCCAGAGGCATTGACCCTACTTTAGAGATTAGGATTTTAACATGAAAATTTGGCAAGAGGATGGAGTAAGGCATAAATATTCAATGTCCCCCTCCCAAAAAATGCTATTACCCTAGAAAACATACAGTAAAATGGAAAAATTAAAATAATATCTCAAATTTCCTAAGTCTGCATCTCAGTCATAGTTGGTTCCGCCATCCACATGCCATGGAACACAGAATATTTGTTTAGTATGCTCAGTAAGTGTGTTAGGGGCATAGTTATTGTTTCAAGACAAAGAAGTCTTGCTTAGTGTGAGATTTATGGCACATTCCAAAGACCCAGGCTTATCCAAAGGCTAATTGAAATATCATGGTCTTTGTGTGATAATTTTGAATACTATATATTATTTATAACATACTATATAAAGTCATAAACTTCCATGAACACATGTATAGTTTTAAAAATCTGGATAGCTTTTGTAAAACTAATAGTTTTAGAAAAAATAAAATAAAAGCACATTCTCTTTTTTTTTTAAAGTTACATTTTTTTTCAGTAAAATACGTTATGTGAGGATATGCCTCCAAGTAAGAATCTTTCTTAAATGATGCGAGAGATATTCAGCCAATCAATAAGCAGCAGGGCAAGATTCATTTTTGTGGGTTTTTTTTTCAGAATTTTTTTATTTATTAAACTGTAGATCCTATCTAAAGTTAGCCAATATTCATCAAAATGTTATTTTCAATAACTATGTATTCTTAGATAATTCAGAGTAATTGTATTGGACATTTAATTTATTGTTTGCATATTCTTTTTTTTAAAAAAATATTTATTTGTTTACTTGAGAAGCAGAGTTACAGAGAGAGAGGGAAATAAGAAAAAGAGGTCTTCCACCCACTGGTTCACTCTCCAGATGGCCACAACAGCCAGAGCTGAGCCCATCTGAAGCCAGGAGTTAAAAGCTTGTGTGTCTTCTGCATGGGTGCATTTGAGAGAGAGAGAGAGAGAGAGAGAGAGCTCCCACCATGAACAACACTGGACTAATCAAAGCTGAAAACCAGGAACTCAGTCAAGGTCTACCATGTAAGTGGTAGGGATCCAGCTACTTGAGGCAACACCTGCTGCCTCCCAGGACTGGCATTAGCAGGAAACTGGGATGGGGAGAAGAACCAGGATCAGAACCCAGGCAGTTTATTATGGAATGCAGGAGTCTCAAGAGGTATACCAACTGCTGTGTTAAACACCCACCCCTCAAACAGAAAGTTATGTTTTTATTTTTATTTTTTGTGCTATTAATTCCTAATTTAATTCACTGTGTCCAACAATAATATTCTATATCATGCATTATCAAAAAAGTTTAACATTAAAAATTTAAAAAATCAGGACAACTAAAGTAAATTGAGAGGCTTGAAAATTGAATGCAAGGTTCATGACTTACCAAAAATTTTAAAATTAGCATATACTTGAATATTAGACAAATAATATTTTGGACACTAATCAATCTGAAATCAAGATAAACTTATTGACTTTTAAAGGATAAACTGAGTTTGTGGCCATTTCTTATTCTCATATAGACAAACTTCTATAAGTGGACAATAAAATGTACAAATCTAGGTGAAGTTGACATAACCAATGTAGGCTGCAAGAAGAAATTTCACTCAGGCATTGGCCATGTATCTCTGAGAGCTTAAATTCAGTACTGGAAAATGTAGGTAAATTTTCAGTGCTATACAGTGCAACAAAGGAGAAAGAAAAATCCTAGTTTAGATCAAAAGAAATGCAAATTCCTGACAGTTTTTGGGCTTCAATAATATCACTCCTAAATGTAAACAATGTAAGAGTCAAAGTTAAAAATCACAAATTATGGAAGGCAGCATGTCACCATGATACCATGTACAACTGGATAACAAAGGTGATTCCCAATAATGTTAGAATGCAATGCGGGGGCCAGCACTGTGGCAGGTAAAGTCACTGCCTGCAGTGCCAGAATCCCACGTGGACACTATTGGAGTCCCAGGTGCTCCACTTCCAGTCCAGATCTCTGCTTATGACCTGGGAAAGCAGTAGAAGATGGCCCATATACTTGGCACTCTGCACCGATGTGAGAGACCCAGAAGAAGCTTCTGGCTCCTGGCTTTGGAAGGCCCACTTCCAGCATTTGGCAGGCATTTGGGGAGGGGACTAGTGGATGGAAGATCTCTTTTTCTCTTCCTCTACCTCTCTCTTTGTAACTGTGCCTTTCAAATAAACAAATAAATCTTTTTTTTTTTTAAAGCATGTAATGTGAAATAGGATTAGAGTCTATCCTTATGAAACAGTAAAGTCACTGTAGTTTTATGGATAAATGCATAAACTTTTAGTAAGTGTGGATTGGATAAAGTTTTTTCCCAAAATATTTTGTTAAATTGGTGATGTGTCAATTTATGGCATCTTAAAACACAAAAAGAAAGTCTCACTAAAAGTTAGAACAGGCTGGCAGTGATGTATATATGGAAAATTCATCCACAGAAGAGGGGCTTCTAAAACTAAGTGAATTAATATAGTTTGAATATGAAAAAGGCAGCATTTCAAATCAGATATGAAATAAATGATTATTCAAAATAAGGTGGTGAAACAATTTGTTCATATTATAAAAAAATTAGATATTTACCTCACAGTTTATATTGAAGTAAATTGCTTAGGATTTAAAGATTTTATTGTAGGAAATGAAACAAAGGTAATTAAAGACTAAAGTAGACATTTTTATAACTTTATGAGCTGGAATACTTTACATAAGTGATACAAAACCAAAACAGAGAAAGGAGAAGTTTCCAAAATTTGACTACAAAAAGATTTCTATGCTTAGAGAGCAAATAATGAAAAATTATATCACAATAATGTTAAAAATAATTCTACATTTGGAAACATCTATATCACATCAACGAGAGGCAATGGTCATCTTAAAAGGCTTTTGATCAATAAGAACATTATTAATACTCATGCAAAAGATATTGTATAGGTTAGCAAATTAGAAACAAAAAAATGGCAGAGAAGTATAGAGACACTTTAAAGATATCATGGAATAAATAGATTTTAAGGTAAGTTTGTTTTGGTGCAGAAAAACTTTTAAATTCATGAATTTTTTTATAACCCACATTTTTTATGTATTTTTGAAGACATCTCACAGGCATGGATTACAAGTTTTTTTCACAATATTTAATTACATTTTCCACAAACCTTTTGTTTTTTAAGATTTATTTATTTTATTTGAAATTCAGAATTACAGACACAGAGAGAGGGAGAGACAGAGACGGAGAGAGAGAGAGTGACAGACAAAGAAAGATTTTCCATCACTGGTTCACTCCCCAAATGATAGCAACTGCCAGAGGTGGGCCAATCCAAAACCAGGAGCCAGGAGCTTCTTCTGGGTCTCCCACATGGGTGCAGGGTTTCAATCACTTGGGCCATCTTCCACTGATTTCCCAGGAGCATTAACAGGAAGCTGGATCAGAAGTGGAACAGCTGGGACTTGAACCGGTGCCCAAATGGGATGCTGGTATCACAGGTGGTGGCTTTACCCACTAAGCTACACACCACCCCACAAACTTTTTGAAGTGCCTTCATATGAAAGATGCCTATACTCGCTGACATTTAAATAAATGGCTTAAGCATAATTGTAAAAATGAAATTTATGTAGTATGCTAAAGGATTAGAAAGTAGGCACATCTCATACACTGCTAAATCCCTACAGATTTCCTGAGGAATGGTCTAGTGATGTTGGTAAAGTACCATTGCTTAAATAATACTCAATTTTGTTAAATATATTTTAGTACATCAAATTAATTTGTCTCCTGTTGAAATGTGTTAATTATATTTTTGTTTTTTATTAAAATAATCACATATTTGATTCAATTGAATGTTAAAATTCAGAATGATGAAAATCAAAATATTTATTCCCTTTTAATTTCTGTAATGTTCTTTATAGCTTTTAGATTCTATATTATTTTTAGTTCTATATATTTATAACAATTACAATTTTTAATAAATTGAGCTTTCTGCATGCGTTAATGTCTACTTTGATTTCATTTAATGACAACACTTAGAAATATCATCCATATTGTTGTTAACTGATTTATTTTCAAAACTCTTTTTATTTAAATTTTAAGTGTGCTTAATATTAACAAAATATAACTGGATTTCATTTGTAAAGTAATCTTACAAATCCTTTTAATATAACAATTGATATACTTGACTGATTTTATTTTACAAAGATTATGTCATGTTAGCTATTTTATTTGTACTTAATTATAGTTTCGTTTTTCTCATAAATTTGATTTTGTCAGGTTACATTTCATTTCTTTTGCTCTCACATTTCTTGAACACTCATTTCTCATTGCTGAATCTTGCAATCCAGTTCATATTCTTGAGCTTTAACAAAATTAGATAACAACTCTTCCTTTCCCCAGGGTTTTCCTTGTCAATTGTGAAGTCCTCTCACCCTGACCAAATTAATATGAACCCTGGTATGTTCAGCCTATTATTAATTTCTCCTTTCAGTGTATATTTCCTGAGAACTCTGATTAATACTTACACCAGCTGATCATAATCACAGAGTCATCATCTGTTTGCATTTATAACTGCCAGGATTGTTGTCCACTATTCCTATCTCTGTTTAATCTTTCCTTATATAGAAGTCTGTCTTCTGGACTCAGGATTTCTGGCTTAGAAGACTCTGGAATATTTTCTTCACAAAATATCAGAGTAATCTCTGCTCCACATCCATGTATTTCTACAAGATCTTCACCCTGTTGAGTGAAAGTTTTCTTCTGCTGTTAGAATGGCAGGGACATGAGTGTTTGATCTCAGTGACTTAATGTGTTGCTATACTGTCTTCCAGTGATGCTAGTGAGAATCTAGACTATTCTAATTGCTTCTCTGTTGGGAACTATCAACTATTTTGCAACTGAGAGCGTGTAAGTTTTTTTCTTGCTATGAATGATTTGATTTTACAAGCTTTGATGATTCGAAACAAAAGTCTATAAAACTAGCTTCTCAAAAGCAGTTTCATAAACATCATTTAAATCCCAAAGAGACTATAACAGTATTACTCATGTTTACTATTTGCCGTTGATAGATAAAACTGAATGAAAGAAATCTCAGAATTGTTGATTCATGGTTTAAAATAAATGTGCCAGGTATTTGTCCTTGCCTCTGAATTCGATGAGCAGGGAAGTGATTTCCCATGTGTCAGAAATAAGATTGCTTCTTTTTTCCATTTGCCTCTCTACTTCCACTCAGTTTTGCTTGTTTTTTTCTAATAAGTGAGTATTAATGGCTGTGACAAAAAGAGTATTAAATGATAATACTATACAATGGGTACATTTTTCTTAAGTGCTATATTTCCCTCAAAGCCAGTAACCGCAAAAGCTACAGTAGAAACCACTCTATACATGTATTGTTTGGTTTCTGTCCTGGTTTATCTCACATATACTTTTCAAAATATAATCCATAGTCAAAGGCACATTTTTCCTTTCAAAAAGTCTTGAAATAAATTTTGCTGCTTCAGACAGTTTAAAAAATAATAAAATAAAACATTTAAAATTATAATTAATATTCAGCACAAACACATTCTTCTTACATAACTCTATTTACACTGACAATTGTAGCATTTCTCATTTGATGTATTAGGCCTTTCTTTTAATAAATTGTACTTACTAAATCTGTAGTCAAGGAAAGGTGAGTTTGTACTGTGTGCTTTATAGTCAAAAATAGAATAGCAGAAAGTTTACCCTTTGTATTGGATTTGTGTTTTTATCTCTCGTTAATCAATGATTCTGCATATGTGAGTACATACGTAAGAAGTGACAAGTTTTATATATATATATAACACAAATACATACATTAATATATATTTAATATATACTTAACATATATATTAAATATGCTATGTATATATATATATATATATATATGTATATATATATATAAACACTGTTATTCTGGTCTGCTCTTATAGATAAGTACGAAGAAATTCCCAGAGGCTAGGAAAGCTATCACTCATCACCTCTCCTTGATATCTTTCCTTGTCTTTTATAGAAGATGGTAATGATGTGGGAACAATAACTCTATTAATTCTTTAGATTGATTGAGTCTATTCTAGTTTCATTGTGATACTTTATTTCTCTCCCTCTGCTGACTTTACTTCCCCTTTACTCTTTACCTATACATGTACCTTTGGATCCACAAGAAAAATACAAATAACAGGAATTCCATAGTTGGGCAGGCAAGAAATATGATTTTCATTTGAGAACTAGGTATAAGAGCATTCCCAGTGCTATTTAAAACAAATGAGTCTTGCAGGTTGAATTGAGGAGAAACAAAAAGAAAGGAAAAAAAAAGCCTTTCTATGCTGCTGCCACCTTTGACACAGAGGGCCTGTTTCACCAGGAACCACATAATGGCTCTAGGCATTTTAGTGTTCAGATTTACAGAGTAATACTGGCAATCATATCTGGAGGACGAATGTGCACACGAGTGATGCTGCTGTGAACGCTCGATGGTGAAACTTTCAAGTTGTTGTGATCAATTTGAGCGTAGCCAATAACATCTCACATGCTAGGAAAAGGGAGGGGAATAATTCTTTCTTAATTATTTGTTCCATCTTCGGTCAATAGATTGAAAAGTGGAATGCAAACTAAAATCTTGTTCATACTTTCAAGTTCCAATGTCTTATCAAATAAGTAAAATTCTATTTTGCTATGTACAGAAGGCAGTATAATATATAGTTTGTAGCCAAAAAATATGTCCTCATCATGGCAATCAGCATCATTCCTGAATTTGGGGAATTCGATGTTCATTATTCGTGGCTTATTTAGAAACTCGTTACTCAGCAATTCAAAAAGAAAGAAAGAAACTAGATCATTGAGGGTTACTAATCTCATGTATGAAGGTTGTGTCCACCAGATTCTCTATAAATCAGCAAAATTTAAAAGGCATGAGATTTAATTTCCTCATGCAAAATATGGAGACAATATCATTGGTGCAATGAGGAAACATAAAATAAAATGGATCATTTTACAGAATACCTGAAAAATATATTCCCTGTCTCTTTTCAGATTATCGGCTGTGAGTCATACTGATCTAGTTGTTGATATAAACTTAGAAGTAACTAACCCCAATGACAAATTGCCCAAAATATATTGAGATATGCTATTTCAGACATATGTAGCTGTTTGTTATTTAAATCCCTGTGTACCTTTCTGGCAAGTGAGACTGAACCATGTGGAACTCCATATATTCTTCTGGTCAATGCTGAAAGCAAAATTCAGTGAAGGGGTTCCCTTGAGCCATTTTCCCTATCTAGCTTCAGTCTCCTGGACTTTATCACTTAGTTGGTAAGAAGAGGCAAACCCAAGAAAAACATGCAAAGAAAAAAAAAAAAAAAAGCAAACAAAGAGTATACTAATGGCAGTAGACAGGCTCATTTAAACAGTCCAAAATTGGAAGAGTTGGAAGGAGAGCAAGTGGTGGATCCTTCCCGAAATAAGGCCCAATTAAGACAGCGGGCTTGGCAGGAGCCGAGGCTCACTAGGCTAATCCTGTGCCTATGGCGCCGGGACCCTGGGTTATAGTCCCGGTTGGGGTGCCAGATTCTGTCCTGGTTGCTCCTCTTCCAGTCCAGCTCTCTGCTGTGGCCCAGAGTGCAGTGGAGGATGGCCGAAGTGCTTGGGCCCCTGCACCTGCATGGGAGACCAGGAGGAAGTACCTGGCTCCTGGCTTCGAATCGGCACAGCTTGCCGGCCGTAGCGGCCATTAGGGGAGTGAACCAATGGAAAGAAGACCTTTCTCTCTGTCTCACTAACTCTGCCTGTCAAAAAAAAAGTCAGCATGCTTGTACCTTGCACAGAGCCTAGCAGTTCTGTGTTCTTGAATCTGCATCATCTGGAAGAGAAGAGAATTCTGTGCTCTCCCTCCCGATTAGGCAACTTATGGCTCTGTGATTCAGTAGCCAACGTTGATATCCCTATCTGAATGTCCTCAGTTAATTGAGATACTTAAGTTTTTTATTGTTCAAAAGTGAACTCCCTGTCTTTACTCGGAAGGCAGCTTCTGTGCCTCTTCCTGTGCTGGAAAATGGATCAGTTTATCTAGCAGATCCCTTCAAGTGAGAACGTGGACGTCATCTTTGCTTCTTGAGCCAACTCAAGTATCCAACTAATCTCCAAGACTCAGGGATATAAAATTTCAAGTAGTCAGTACATGTATGTATAAATTTACATTTAGTCATCACCCAGATAACACAATTTTCCACTTGTGACTAACCTAATTTAATACTGGCTACTTTCTATTCTGTTCCTCAAGTTACTGAATTTTAAAGCCTAAACAGTTCTGAAATACAGCCTACTTCTTTCTCCTTCACTCAAATTTTGTAGTGTTCTATCATGTCTACTTACATCTTTACCAATTTTCCTTGTATTCCCAAAAAACTCATCAGAAGCTCAAGTTTAATCAGATTTCTCCAGTAAAATTTGTGATGGTCATGCTCTGCCCACTGAATATAGTTCCAAACTCTTATCAAGGGTTTTCTCAGTTCAGAACTTTCCTACTAGCATTGATCTTACCCTACAATCTCTACCTTTACATCCAATGTTAAATAAAATAATTATCTTATAAAATATGCTGCCCCTGCAGGTTTCCAGGCTTTCAAACCGGATATTTCCTTTGCCTGAGTAGATTGTGACAGCTTTTGGCTTACATTTCTGTTCATGGCTTTAGCATCACTCCTCCTTCTAAACCTCCCCTGTGAATATTGTTCACTCTTTTAACCTGAAAATGACTCAAAGAAAGATTTGAGCATGATTACACCACACACACACACACACACACACACGAACAGAGAGCAAGAGCAAGAGAGAGAGAAATCTTCCATCTGCTAATTTACTTCCCAAATGGTCACAAAGGCCTGAAGTAGTCCATGGCAAACCAGACATCTGGAACTCCATCAAGGTTACCCAGGTGGGTGCAGGGGCCCTAAGCATTTGGGCCATATTTCATTGCTTTATCAGATACATTGACAGGAAGCTGGATTGGAAGCAGAGCAGCCAGGACCCCACCCATGGTTCATATGGGACACCTGGATTACAGATGGTGGTGTAGCCTACTGTACCACAATGATGGGAGACTCTCATTCCCTTCTCTGAGTTACCATGGCTCTACTAAATAACTCTTTCATCTTTTACACATATTTGTTACACACACTCCTACCTAATGATTTAAGTCTTTGTACATCTTTTCCAGAGGCCATGGATCCTATTTAAACAGGGGCTGAGTATGCATTTGTTTCTGTCATGCAAATTCATTGTATTAAATATGATTCAAGAAAAGAAAAATGTCCAATGTTTTTCTTATTTAACAAGTATCACAATATATTAACAATCATGTAAATATAACTGCATTGTAAAGAATTTTTCAATTGTTATTGAATCTTATTCTTATATCTTATATTTCCTATGTTAACATAAGTATTATTTTATAATCTCCCAGGAAACATTAAACATAGACATAGAAATTGGATAATGTAACTAGTAAATTGATTTGAATATTAGAAAATGAACGAAAAGGAAGTAAGTTTTTATTTTCCTATATTTTACCATTCAAAGAAACTTTCTCCTTGAAGATTAATTTTTAGGAAGCTGGACGCTGGAAAGTTAAAAGCTATTTAATAACTAATATTTATATATTACTTTGCAAAGATGGTTTCTTGCCTATCTCCACTATCTTGAGAGAAGAGAGGTTACTTTCAGATAAGTGGTATTTTACTGAACAAGATTTGAGTCCAACCATTAGGGAATTTGTCCACATAATATTCGTATATACCATCCAGAAGATTGGGAGAAAGATAAGGAAATATTTTTATTTCCAAATTCTTGATAGGGAAACTAAGAGATCAAGTGTTCAAAATCTTACTGTAAGAAAAGGTGCAAAAATCAGTATCAACCTTTGTTATTTTCTGCCTATTAATATGTTACCCTAAGTTAGTAAAATATGTTGTAGTTAAATAACATATTGATAAATTAATTGATCTTTAGAAATATAGCTAGATGGTATAAAGTAGTTCATTTTCTTGGACTCTGACCAATACTTCAAATCCAGTGAGTCCTTCTCTGCATTTTTGCATATCATTTTTTCCGCTGTATACCACAAGGGATACAATTCTCATCATTCTCCATTTCCAATAACTGACTGATAACACAATTTCTTTTAAAGTTTAATATAAACTTCTCCCAATATGCTGTGAAGGGAGTCAAATTTAGAAATAAAATGAAAACTTTTATGTTAATAAAAATTCAATTATGTGCTTCTGTGTTAACTTGATTTTAGAATGTGAACTTGGACATCAGGGCACAGATCCTGACTTTTTGATTAATTTCACTTATTTCCCACTATAGATACCTTCACATTTGGGGATTGGGAAACTCCATAAATATTTGAGTAACTAAATGATAGAATAATCCCAATGTGGATGGATTTTTTATTTTATTTAGGTGCTTGTGTTAAATTTGTGAGGTATTTTCAGTTAATTTTAATATTAGTTTAATTTCTATTGTACACATTCATAGAAATATATGTCTGCCTTCTGAAAATATATTATATAGAGCCATACAAGGATACTTCAAAAAGTTTTTTGAAAATGGAATTAAGAAGTAAGTTTATTTTAATGCAAAAAATTGTAAAAGCTTTGTAAGTTTTCCAGAATTTACAATTTCCAAGAAATTTTTGAACTCCTCTCATACAGTCATATAAGATATTCATTTATAAAGGACAAGGCAAATGTGTAAATGTTAATAAGATATTAACTGTTCAGCATTTTACATAAGACCATTTGCAATTTATTGACCCTGTGTTCATATTTTCAGCAACTTTCCTTAACCCCCAACCTCCATATGCCTTAATTTTAGAATAACAATTGCATGGCCAAATGCTAAAGCTGAAAGAAGAGTTTTAAATACACTTTTCAAACTTTTAAATTTCAAACCTTTTAAGTGAAGTGTGTACTTCACAGTATCACAAGCTACACCATTTTCTGGTGTCTGACATCTGGTAGAGTCAAACTAAATTTACCTGCTTGGCTCTATGGCCTTTGAGAGCTCTTTCGTTCCCGTGTGTCTGGAAATTGTTGGCCTCTAGGGGGAGTGCAAAACCCCTCCCTTACTTGTATGCTCTAAATCAGATCGCATAGTAGGGGCTAGCAAGGAGCCATGAGACTGAAACGCACCAGGGCAGAAAGGTTCAATGGTAAAGTCGGAAGAGGCCTGATACTGCAACACAAATATAGATCTGTGAGATGTTAGGCCTGGGCTCGTTCCGCTCCCTTTTTCTCATCAGTTAAAGAAGATACCCACATCCTAGAGCTTGTATGAGGATTCAGTGAGTAAGATAAAAACACCCGGGAAAAAAGAAACTAAACTGTGGTTCTCATCCTTACACTCGTACAACGTGACTTACCAGAAAAGATAAAGAGCCACAAAGCCTTTTGAAAATAAGAAAACAGCTTTATATTTCAAATAAGTAGATTTGAAAAAAACAGTTCTCAGAGGTGATTATAATGAGCTGAAGAACTACCTTAGTCGAGGTACAATTTGTTTTGTATTGTGACTCTTCTGTAGAACAATGTAAGGCATATAATTGTTAATAAATTCACTAAATAAATGAAGACCTAGTAATGCAAATTCTTCTGGGAAACAAATGATAAAAATATATAGAACATGACAAGAACATGTCAGTTATGATTGCTTTTGACTGACTAGGGAAAGTGCTAGAAATTCAGAGATGATTGGATATTTACTGACATCACAATTAAGTTATATATAAAATTTATATATAAAACTTAAAACTTTTGAAATGAGATCTTGTTTGGCTTTTCAACTACAAAGAAAGTTTGACATTACACACCAGATTAGGACTATTTGGGGATGTAGATTATTTAGTATTAAATTTTCTTATAAATAAATATCAGATTACCTAAAACTACTTAATTGTCAAAAACATTTGATATGGTAGAAATTCATGTCAATTACATCAAAATAATGTTTTTAAATTGCTATGTGCCCACAGATGATAATGAGTGTGGAAATTTAACCCAGTCCTGTGGTGAAAATGCTAATTGCACTAACACAGAGGGAAGTTATTATTGCATGTGTAAACCTGGTTTTCGATCCAGCAGTAACCAAGACAAGTTCATCACCAATGACGGAACAATCTGCATAGGTAAGTTCAAATATCTAGCTTCAAGTTTGTATCTTTCTTTCATTGCTTATTATCTCTACAGATTAAATAATGTATAGATCAAATTCTTTGAGACACTAAGTGTATCTTAGTGGGTAAATAGTTTCACAAAATGTCAAAATAATCCTCAGTGTTGCCAATGTTTCCTTATCAAAAGCTTTGCTTTGAAAAAATCAAATCAATTACAATTTTAAAAAGGAGTCGTGCAGTCTAGCATGATGACAAACAATAAATGTTTTCACTGGGAAACAATATATTTATTCTAGAAAATTGTCATTTGTATCATAAGATATTGCTATTTTCATACATATGTACTCTGTGAGTGGTTATACATTTTTTTCTGACTGTCACTACTTACAAAAGAGTCATGCTGGTTGTTTTACTACTGTCTGGATAAAAAGTAGTCACAATGAAGTCAACATTGGTTCTATGAATACTGCATTTGAGTTTAGAAAATCATATCAGGTTTACTAAAATGTAAAGACAATAATTTCAATTTAGCCCCTTAGGTAGGAGTCACTTATTTTGAATCTGGAGAGATATATAGAATATTCTGTTTAAATGTCTTTCTATTGTATTTGGATGCCCATGTGCTGATCCTGTAAAGATTACTTAGAAACTTCAAGGCTGGCGCCTCAGCTCACTAGGCTAATCCTCTGCCTTGCGGCACCAGCACATTGGGTTCTAGTCCCGGTTGGGGTGCCGGATTCTGTCCCGGTTGCCCCTCTTCCAGGCCAGCTCTCTGCTGTGGCCAGGGAGTGCAGTGGAGGATGGCCCAAGTGCTTAGGCCCTGCACCCCATGGGAGACCAGGAGAAGTACCTGGCTCCTGGCTGGATTTGGATCAGCGTGGTGCGCCGGCCACAGCACGCCAGCCGCTGCAGCCATTGGAGGGTGAACCAACGGCAAAGGAAGACCTCTCTCTCTCTCTCTCTCTCTCTCTCTCTCACTATCCATTCTGTCAAAAAAATTAAAAAAAGGCCGGCGCCGTGGCTCAACAGGCTAATCCTCCGCCTTGCGGCGCCGGCACACCGGGTTCTAGTCCCGGTCGGGGCGCCGGATTCTGTCCTGGTTGCCCCTCTTCCAGGCCAGCCCTCTGCTGTGGCCCGGAGTGCAGTGGAGGATGGCCCAGGTGCTTGGGCCCTGCACCCCATGGGAGACCAGGAAAAAGCACCTAGCACCTGGCTCCTGCCATCGGATCAGCGCGGTGTGCCGTCCGCAGCGCGCCGTCCGCGGCAGCCATTGGAGGGTGAACCAACAGCAAAGGAAGACCTTTCTCTCTGTCTCTCTCTCTCACTGTCCACTCTGCCTGTCAAAAAAAAAAAAAAAAATTAAAAAAAAAACTTCAAAAACAGTTTTCAAAATCAAACTCCTTGTATAGAAAGATTTTAACTTTAAAAGTAATTAAGTAATTATAAATTATATTAATTATGTCTAAATATGTTCAAATTAATAAGTATAGTTATGACATATAATCCATAAACTGATGTAGGAATTGAGTCCCAGAGAATTTTATCAAAGATAGATATAGAACTCAGAACTATATATGCAACACAGACAGATATGATGTACTGCTTCCACCATACATGGTTGTTGAAAAGAGAAATATTCAAATTAATGTAGATTTCCCTAAAGTCTTTGATTGATTCCCTAATGTGTATCTCATCAGTAAACGAAGGAAATGTCTTCTAATGATAAGTTGGGAGGTATGTTCAAACAAAACTCATCAGTGAAATGCATGTGCCTATGCTTCTCAACACCTATTCTATTAAATAAACAGGGAAGATTATTATCCTCATTTGATGGTTGAGGAAAGTTCGGGGTTACTCCAGACTCACACATGTACAAAAGAAAGGACTCAAATCACAGTTTGATTTCTCAAAAGCCACTATTTCTACAGGGGACTTAAATGGGTGGACCCTTTAAATATCACACTGAATCACACAAAAACAGTGGATAAAGCTTTGCAAAGTTACGGAACATTTTGATTTTTAAATTTTTCTATTTATTTGAAAGAGACACAGAGAAAGAGAGAAATAGAACTTTAATACCATGCTTGTTGGACAAATATTATATCTAGTATTTGCCAAAATATTATAATATAGAAGCATCATAATGTATTCAGGAAATAGGAATCTATGACGTTCTGCCCGGGAAACATTCAGTGATTCTATTTGTGCTTCTCAAGCTATGTTTGTGTGGCTAGTGTTCTTGGACTGTCATATAATGTGTGTATGTTACCTTTACTTGCTAATTTCTAATAGCACAGCTCTGAAAGCGTTAGTTGAGATGTTCCAGTCAATGAAGAAATCTAACTTGTAATATCTTAATCACTGCTGCAATTTAATGCACCTTTAACTAAATTCTCCATTGCTATTGTCCCTTGTCTCTAGAAGACAAATGCCTTTTTATCTAATCATGTTTACTTTTAATATTCCTCAATTCACAACAGACTACATTTCTCTGTTCACAATCCTTGAGTAGAGAATTTCTATGCTAGAAAAAGAAAAAACACAGAATCAAGAGACTATGCACACTGATGATTGAATGCTAACAATTTAAGCAGGCATAATATATTTATAATTTAAAACGCTCCCAGTACTTATTTCTACTGAGATACATGGAAAGGTCCTAAGTTTGAAAAGTTGTGTTTTATCAATTGCTAGTAGACAGTAAATTCAATAACTATTTTAAAACCCAATTCTCAGTAGCCCTGACCTGTGGTACTAGCATCCCATATGGGCACTGCTTCGAGTTCCAGCTGACCACTTCTCACCCAGTTCCCTGCTAATGCACCTGGGATAGCAGTGGAGGATGGCTCAAGTGCTTGATTCCCTGCGCTCACGTGGGAGATTTGCTCAGCTGTGGCCATTGGAAGACTGCTCTCTCAGTGTCTCTACCTCTCTGTGTAACGCTGTCTTTCAAATAAATAAAATAAACCTTAAACAAGCATTAAACTTTTTCAAGAAGCAATGCAGCTATTTTTTTCTTCAGCACTGTAGTAATTTTTGGTATACACTATGGTAATCCAAAGGAATTTGAACAGAAAACCATAAATTTAAAAATACATTTATTAGAGAAAGAGATGAGGGCTTTCATCCACTGGTTCACTTCTCTAATGTACAAACATCCAGCTTTGGATAAGGACAGAAGCTGGGAACTCAATCCAGGCCCTCCCCCACCCCCCACGCCCCGCCTTCACTTTTTAGTGGGCTGCTTCAGATCTGAAAGTTTAAGCTGAGTCTTCAGTATGACAGACCTGTTAATTCTTGTCATTCAAGGGCTGTAAATAGAAAAATGGAAGACTCCAATGCAGGGCAAGAACTGACCCAAACAAAATTCTTGACCTTGAAGCCATATTCAGATATTCCACAGAAAAACGTAATTTTTCTGTAGAAGATTTTGGCTGAAATTTAGCCTCATACTTTTCCTCCCCTTGAAATCACAGAAAATTAAACTTCAGGTCTTCAGTGTCCAAGAGAAGCAGATCCAAAGACCAGCATTTTATAAGTGGGGAAAGAGGTTTCCAGATTTCACTGAAAAGTTACAGAAGCAAAGAGTAAGCCAGATGACATTTTAAAAAGAATTAGGGGCCAGCGCTGTGGCTTAGAGGGTAAAGCCGCTGCCTGCGATGCCAGCATCCCATATGGGTGCCAGTTTGAGTCCGGGCTGCTCCACTTCCGATCCAGCTCTCTGGTATGACCCAGGAAAGCAGTGGAAGATGGCCTGAGTCCTTGGGCCCCTGTGCCCATGTGGAAGACCCGGAGGAAGCTTCTGGCTCCTGGCTTCAGATCGGCTCAGCCCCGGCCACTGCAGCCAATTGGGGGTAAACCAGCAGATGGAGTACCTCTCTCTCTCTCTCTCTCTCTGCCTCTCCTCTCTCTGTGTAACTCTTTCAAATAAATAAAATTTTTTAAAAGAAAAGCATTCATTTTATGGGATGATTAATATTATTTCAAAAAATTTGAAGTCTGATTATCAAAACTTGCGTAACCTTAATATCAAATGTTAGTATGCCAGGATACTACCTCCTTACTATTTTTACAGATTACCATATTGTCACTTGGAGAATTCAGAAGCTGAAATACTCTACTTGGTCCAAGTCTGACATGCTGGAATACCAACCAGCCAAGTGAGTGAAGTAGGAGGGCTTGAAATAGAACAGAAACACCAAAGAAACCCCAATGGTATGGAGGAGGCACAGGAAAAAGCTGAAACAGAGCCAGTTATGAGCAATGAGATTGTGTATGCTTGGTGAAAAGTGCAAATTATTGGGTGGAAAGTGAGTTTGTAGAGCCAAGAATTTATTTTGCTCAGAGATTGGGTTTGGGCTGAAGTTCCCAAGAGCATAATGCATCTGAAATTGAAAGAAATCAACACCTTGTTTACTGTCATCCATAGAAGTAATTAAAACCACAAAACATGGGTGCTCAAAGAATATTCTAGTTGTCTTGCCTATGAAATAAATTGTTATTATACTTCATGAGTTTATTTATACTTTCATTGGGGCATTTTGCAAGTTGGGTACAACATGTGTTACTTCAACTGCTGTGTTCCAAAAATACTATATATTGCCTTTAGTCTCATATGCTTTTTACTTCATTGATTTTATGAAAAATAATGATCTTAGTCCACACTACCCTCTGTGTTCTTTTGGTTTTTTGGTCAAATCAAGAATGCTTTCTTTGTTGGTTCTGTGTATCCCAACAGTTAACCTGCTGCTGTCTTTCCCCTAATTTATTTTCTGTCCATTTGATTTTGTGGATAGGTAGTTTCTGAAAACATGTAGAAATGAGGAGAAGCAGGATGAAGGAGCTACAACAGTGTTCCTAATTTGCAATAATATACCCAAGTTTCTGGGTAGAACAGACTGTAAACATATTGAGGTTTTCTAACTTTCTTTCAGACCTGGGTTTTATCTTTTTAAACCTAGTGGCATCACCTTTCATGCTTTTGTTGTATAGTTAAGTGAGAAATTAGGAGTAGCTGAATTTAAGATAACTATCTAGGTGACATTTAAATGATACTTGGTTATGCTACCCTTTTTCATACTGAGGAACAGTACAGTACCACCTATACATTTAGTAAAAATTAAAATTATAGCTTTAATATTATAATATTGATTAATTAATCTAGCAAAAAGTATTCCTAATATTTCAGAACTTGACTAGGGACACAAAAGCCTTTGCAATAATTTAAAGTAATGATTTGGAATCTTCAGCTTCTTGGAAGCATTTCTTCTAATAGCAGACATTTACGTTGTATTTATAACTTTAAAGCATATTTCACTGTAGTGTGTAAAATTTTAAATTGCAAATGTAACTTATGGACTTTAAAGCCCAGTGGCTTCAATATATGGTTACTGAGCATTTAAGACTTAATTCTATATAATTTATTACCTTATCCATATTGATTGCATATATTAAAAACCATAGAATTATATAACTCGTATGAAAGTAATAAAGTACGCTAAAATTTTAAGGAAGCTGAATCACATATCTATTACACTCTAAGTTAACTTAGAAGAAAACTGAAGCTTTGTAAAGAAAGTCAGTAATTCTGTTTTTGTCTTCAAGATTACTTTAAACTGAGTTGTTACAATTCATTTAGTTTAACAGTAGAAAGCAAATAATTTGAAATGTATTTTTAAAATTGAATCCCTGTTAAATTAGGACTAAATATTACATTTTCCGTGATGGAAATTAATTTAATAACTTTGTTGATGAATCACTCTTTTGAGAAAGCAATTTGGAGTCCATGAATAGCATTTTCAAAACTTTGTCAAAATAGATGTGTCAAATTGGAGTTAAGAAATATATGCAGATAAATATTCTCTGCCTTTTGCCAAATTACGGTTTTCCTTAGATTGGTGTGCAAATTTTTAATGAAATCACTAACTATAAGTTATATTACAAAAGTCTTGCCAAAAGTTCTTGGAAAATGTATATTATGTTATATTATGCATGGATTTCAATTTTTTCCACCAAAATCAACTTGTATTTTAATTCCTTTTTTCTATGAACTTGTTGACATATCCTCATATTACCTACAAGGTAACAGCTTTATGAGTATGAAACTGAAACATTATTTTTTCAAATTTTTCCAGATATAGATGAGTGCAGTGAACCAGGTGTCTGTGGAGATCATGCAGTATGTGAAAATGTGATTGGTGGGTATAATTGCTCCTGCAAAGAAGGCTATCAGTCATCCACAGGAAAATCCCAGTTCACACCTAATGATGGCACTTACTGCCAAGGTAAATTATATTATCAAATTTTATGTACTGTCAAACAACTATGTAAAATATGCACTACACAGTTGTGAAGTGTCAGATAGCTATTCATTCTTAGATTTGTGCCTGCATTCCTTTATTGTCTAGAAAATTAAGAAAAGAACGATATTGCTTTGTTTAATGAAAGATATAGACAACATGCTTTATGTTTTTAACATACCATTTCCCTTAAAATTTTCTTTCATTTACTGTAAAATACTGGATTTTCTAAAACTGAAAAGGAAGCTAAAGTGATTAAAAAAATGTACTTTTAATGTTTAAATAGGTGAGCAAAACCATTGGAATCAGTGTAATAACCTTAGGAAAATATTATTAAAAACTTACTATATAATCTTTTATTTTTCTACAGAGAATGTTGATACAAACTGCCATATAGATAATGCCTGTATTGCTGCAAATATTAATAAAACTTTAGCAAAAGTAAGTAGTCTATTTGAGTTAAAATTTTATTTTGACATTTGATCTCACTTAAAACATTTCCTACAATGTCAAGCTTCAAGAAAAGTAACTGGCATTTGCCATTCATGTAGAGTTGAAACTGTTTTCATATAGACATCTAAGTATTATGTTTGCATCACAGACAGAATTAATTTGAAAACCCCCAAAATTTGATGAAGACTTTTACATGTTTAATTTCTTTTGCTTTTTCATTACTCCTTATACTAGAGACTTATTTTCAACATATGAAGAGAGTAGATGAATAAGATAGTAAAAAATGTACTTTTATCCCAGACCCATTTTTAGGAGACTTGCTTGAATGCAACCAGATTTTGTACTTCAAAGTAAATCTTTTTAAAAGCTAATAAAGACGTTCATAAATGAACATATTGTTCATGTGATTCAAAGTGTGAATCTCAGTATAGGTAATCAACTACCAGCTAAAACAAATTTCATTTAATCACATTATAAAGAATTTTTCATGGTTAATTAAAATCTAATTCAAATTAAGCTATAATTTACTATTTAGGATATTAATATAAATATTAAGGAGCTTAAAGATTAAGATCAATTCAGTGGCTAGGGCATGATTATGACAAAGAAGCATTTTTTTAAATAGTCAATTCAAACCTGTCATGCTTCTTTTCTAAAATAACCTCTGCATGTTTTAGTTATTTGCTAATCTATGTATGCAAACTCAGGTTTCAGTGCTATATGCTATGGCTTAGTTTAATTTGACTATTCATTTCTGTATAGGACAAAACCAACCTGAGAATAAACTTAAGATATAAGATTTGTTCTTGAAAATTTCCAGTAGAATTCTAAATTGGTTTCTTTTGTTTGGACTCATTTTTCCTCAGATTAGATCCATAGATGAACCTGTGGCTTTGCTACAAGAAGTCTATAGAAATTCTGTGACAAATCTTTCACCAACAGATATAATTACATATACAGAAATATTAGCTGAAGCATCCTCAATACTAGGTCGCAGGAGTGAAGCTGCCCCAGCCGAGGACACTCTTTCTAATTCAACTCTCACTGTACGTATGTTGAGCTTTAACTTTTTATGCATTTGACGTTTAAATTTTTCTTTATATCTGTAATTAGAGTAGAACTTCAATATTTATGAAAACACACTTTTTTTTCAATAGGAGTTTGTAAAAACCATGAATAATTTTGTTCAAAGGGATGCACTCATAGTTTGGGACAAGTTATCTGTGACTCGTAGGAGAACTCATCTTACAAAACTGATGCACACTGCTGAACAAGTTACCTTAAGAGCATCTCGGAACTTCCAAAAGACTACTCAGTTTGATACGAATTCAAGTGATGTAGGTAAGAAACAAAGATCAATGCAATTTGAATTTTCCAAACAAGCCATTCCTAAAGCATATGTTAATATTATTGATTAAATTAGTGGTAGTTTTATCAGTGTGGAAACGAGCAGTAATACATCTAACAGTAATATGAATGAAGCACTAGTAAAAAGATAGATATATGCTTTGTCTCTTTCATAGCATGTCTGATGTTTTCTATTGGAAAGTGTTTAGCATTGCAGTTCTCAGAATGCATGACTCCATCGTCAGTTATCTCATGACTTGTTAGAAGCTTTAACCTTGAGCATTACATCAGACCTTCTAGATATGGTAGAATTAAATTTTTTGTTGGGAATCTTTTGTCTTGATAATATGAAGTGATCAACATAGTGAATTAGATTTTTCCTGCCTCATGCACTTTTTTTTTTCTTTTTAAAAGATTTATTTATTTACTTGAAAGTGAGAGTTACACAAAATCAGAGTTACACAGAAGGAGAAAGAAAGAGAGAGGGAGAGACGGGGGTGGGGGGGTGCTGGGTCCAAGAACTTAAGCCATCTTCAGCTGCTTTCCCAGATGTACTGGCAGAGAGCTGGTTCAGAAGTGGAGAGCAGTGACTCCATCAATCACCTATGTGAGATGTCAGTCTTCAGGCTATGGCTTAACCTGCTGTGCCACAGCACCAACCCTGGCACTTTCCTGCTTAAAGCATTCAAAATCTTGAATAAGGATGCCTATATAGTTATCGTAAAGAAGCAGGGTACATTATCTGAAATATTCACGGCATACATCTTGATTGATTCACTTGAAAGGTGGAGTGAGATATATATATATATATATATATATATATATATATATATATATTTTTTTTTTTTTTTTCCAACTACTGGTTCCTTCCTCAAATAAGTTCACTCCTTAAATGGCAGCAACAACTCAGGATAGGCTAGGCCCAAGCCAGGAGCCATTCTAGTCTCCCGAATAGGTGTTAGAGGCCCAGGTACTTTTGGCCACCTTTTGCTGCCTTCTCCAGGAAGTTGGATCAAAAGCCCAAGACCCAAACTGATACTCAGAACTGGGATGCCAGCATTGTAAGCTGCAGCTGAAACTGCTGTGCCACAATGCCAACCCCATCATTGTATATATCTTCATTACACTTTTCTTGGTGACATTTTGATGTGCAAGAGTAAATAAACAAAAATAATTTGGTTAGGATTCACCACTTACTCAAAATCAAGGTTGTCAGCAATATGATAACATAAAAGTGCCCTACTTTTTATGATGTTGCTGTATGAAAAAGTTGAAAATACATGAAATAAAGGAATCATCATTCATGAGTTCAAGCCAGTCACTTTGTAGATATTGCTATATTTTACATAGTATCTGTAGATATATGTTAAGCAAAATATTGTAGATGCTTGTCTTTGTATTAGTCATTATGAGTTACAGCTCCCTTGAGTACACATAAATGAGTACACATAAATGAATCAGCATTAAATTAAGCTAACCCAAGAGTATTACACTAAAATCAAAAATTAAAACTTGAGTCATTTTTAAAATATGAATTATCCTGTTCAAGAAGTTGAATACAATTATGATGGATGAAATGTCTCTAAATGAATACATAGATCAGTTATGAGTATTAAGTTAATTTCAGGGACTTTATGATTTTCATGTTTTTTTTTTTCAGCTCTCAAAGCTTTCTTTTTTGATTCATATCACATGAAACATACTCATCCCCATATGAATGTGGACGGAGATTATGTAAAGATAATCCCAAAGAGAAAAACTACATATGATTCCAATGGTAGGACTCCAACTATTTTTAATTTAACAATTTATATGCTCTCAGTGCAATGCGCTTAGAAAAATCTCTGGCAACAGTATAAATTTTGTTGTTATTGTTTCCACATAGATAAAAATGTATTACCTGGGGAAAACATGAATTGCAATATTTCTCAACAAATGTGAGGATGCTCACAAATACAAGTGAAAAACATATACAACAACACACAAGAGTATAGTCTCATATATAGATAGTATTTTATAAAAACCTGGGTTTTCTCCCTTGTTCAAAAACAAGAAGCACATTCATCTTTTGTTTTGTTTTACTTTTACTAAACTGATGTGGAATTTTTTCCTCAGTCCATCACTATTATTCCCTCCATCTTGTCTTGCCATTTTCTGTCATTGAACTGTTGACTCTTACCCTATGGTACCATATTCTAATTAGTCAAGCACAAAGAATGTGTTAAACTGTTGAAATTTCAAAGACAATTTGAATAATGTTTCAAAGTTGGAAAAAAACATTAAAATATCTATTAAAATGACAGACGATGAAATTATTATTGAATTAATATCTCAAAAAGATTCTGATTGGACGATAACATTGTTATATTTACTAAAGATATTTATAAACTGATACTTAAAAGGGACATTAACAGCAGATCTCAAAACTAAAGGCTATGTGTTTTGCTCAAATTTATGTCTTAAAAATACATCAAATTTGGCCGGCGCGGTGGCTCACTTGGCTAATCCTCCGCCTGTGGCACTGGCACACCAGGTTCTATTCCCAGTTAGGGCACCAGATTCTGTCCTCGTTGCTCATCTTCCTGTCCAGCTCTCTGCTGTGGCCCTGGAAGGCAGTGGAGGATGGCCCAAGTGCTTGGGCCCTGCACCCCATGGGAGACCAGGAGGAAGCACCTGGCTCCTGGCTTCGGATCAGCGCAGTGCTGGCCGTAGCAGCCATTAGGGGAATGAACCAACGGAAGGAAGACCTTTCTCTCTGTCTCTCTCTCACTGTCCATAACTCTCTCTCTGTCTATGCCTGGAAAAAAAATTTTAAAAAAACACATCAAATTTAACAAAATAATCAAATGCTCTCAAAATTTCAATATGATTATTCCTTTATTAACAAAATCCATTCATTAAACACAGGCATGATTTAGAACAGGCACAGAGCTATTAAATAGTCAGGAAATAGAATCGGCCATAGGGCATACGTGAATTTTAAATCTTCTTTTGTAGTGTGGATTATTATTAAATAGAGTTAAGAAAAGGGGTTTAGAATAAGCAAGAAAAAATTCAATACTCTCAACTATGATTTTATAATAAAATGTAAATAGACTATTGGAAAGAGATTCTGTAAATTAAAAAAATATGAAGTTAGGATATTTAGATAACAATATACAGAAGCACTATTGAGAAGGTGTTTTTAGTCATTCTCTTCAGAAAAAAAAAAACAATAAAACAGGCTGAGAACAATCATTGGCTAAGGGACTTCATTGCAAGGTCTATTTGATCAAAATTGATCTTGGAATTTAACTCCAACAAACTCAGTGTTTTCCAAATAGTCTGGGATATAATTCATGATTGGACCGAAGTAGTAAAAGATTTCCTTCATTTCACTAAAAAAAAAAATCGAAGTAAAACAGAAAAGCTTAAATATAAAACAAGAGAAGTTATGGAACAAGAATTAATTCTAAAGTAAACTCCCCAGAACTTAAAACAGTGATTTGCACCAAGTAAATACTCAGATGTACATTCAATGTATTAAATTCAAGATTGTATCTTGAAATTAGGTAAGGTCAGATAACATCATCACATATTAGCAACATCATAGAGCCAGAAACATAAGAATAAACATTTGGAAGAAGAAAATTGAAGGTTAAATGATGATGTAATAGGAAATTACTTATTCAAGTGACTTTTAAGGTTTTGGTCTCAGTAGTGAATGAACTGCTAGCATTTCATCAAACTTACAGGTTTGTTAAGACAGTTGAAAGTTAGATCAGGCCTGGAATTAATCCAAAATTTTGGTAACTGAAAAGACTCAGAATGATGAGAAGACAAATCCTAGAACAGTGTTCATACGGGAAGAGAAAGGGATTTTGGTACATTCACTGTGGCACTCTACTCGAAGTGAAAAATTGACATTAAATACTTTAAAAATCCATATTGTCTTTTGATCCTTCCTTTGATACTGGATCATTTCCTACTGTGACTCCTGAGAAGTCATTGTCCTGTGAACAGGTTCATCAGCTAGAACAGTATATGTTGGTTAAAAAAGCTTCCAGGCCCTACTCCATGCCCTGGTGTGTCCATAAGAAAGAATGGAATAGTGAGCATAATTTCACTAGTCTAATCATGTTATACTAACATCCACTGCTTTTTAATATGAATTTCGTAAGCTGGCAGTTCAAGAAAATGCAGTATGTTATATATCTGGATGTAGCAAGTCTCAGCAATGTATCTCATGGTGCCTTCTTAGATTAAGAGAAAACATGCCCAACACTACACATTGACAACTCACAACTCACAACTCATACCCAATGCATACTATTAGTGTGGTGTAGCAGTGTCCAACAATTTGATTTGCTATAATCAACATTTGTAGTTACAATTTTGTAGTATTGTATCATGTCCTAATAGATTGCATTTGGGGAGTATAAGGGGTACAATATATGGCTGCCTCTCAAGTAAATAAATTTCCTACTTGGGCATATGCAATTAAGTGATATAAATATTAAATATGAACCCTTTGATTGGTCATAAATTTAAACCCCATGCCATATCCCAACTTGTTCAATTCTAAACTGTCTTTGAAACATAAAAAGACTTACACTTTTTATTCCATACAATACAAAAAGTTACAAAGTTCTCTTACGAAATAACTGAATTTCTCCATTTCTACTTTATCTTCTGTTTTTTTTCAGTGACAGGCAAAAACAGATTTTTAAATTATTGTTGGATAAGTTTTTATCTTTAACCAAAACTTTGTAAGACATTTTTTCACTCCAAGTTTCATCTCAAATAATTGATTGGCTAAAAGTTTTATATATATATATATATATATATACACATATGTATATATTTATATGTATATATATATATATATGCATGTGTACTTTTTAAATTCTAAAAGCCTTTGATAATTTTCTCCCCATATCGCTCCCATATCATTGCACATGAAAGTGATGGCACAATTTTTTCTTTCAAGTGAATGCACTTCATACGTTGGTTCTTAGTCAAGATTTGCTTGTAGGTTTATCTAGGACTATCATTCTCTTCAATGTAGTTTGTGCAGAGGGCATGCTCAGTTCATAATCATTTTTGGGTTTGTAGAGGTCAGTGAATGTAGGTCTTCATGTAGTTTAGTGAAGTAAAAAGTAGCAGCTCACTGTGGCTCACATTTTAGTGTCTGGATTCCTATGACTTCCTAAGAGTCGAAGTTTTGTCTATTTAATTTTTGTGTTTATTTTAAGAGCTTAACTACTTTTTGTCTTATAAAAACCTCACTACATATATTTATTTGATTGATAGGCAATGTTGCAGTTGTATTTTTATATTACAAGAGCATTGGCCCCTTGCTTTCATCATCTGAAAACTTTTTATTGGAACCACAAAGTTATCACAATTCTGAAGAAGAGCAAAAAGTCATATCTTCAGTAATTTCAGTCTCAGTTAGCTCCAATCCACCCACATTGTATGAACTTGAAAAAGTAACATTTACATTAAGCCACAATAGGGTAAGTATTTTTCTTCAAATGGTTGTTGGTTATAGTTGTCGCATATCCTGAGAAGTGGACTATTTCATTGTGTGTCACTCTACTTATATGTCAGTTTAGGATTATAAATGCATATTCAAAATTAAAATAAGAGTAAATGGTTCAACCTGATTTTTTCTGTAAAATACATTTGTAACTCAGTGCTCTTTAAAGAATCTAATGAGTACCAAAGAATTTGTGTATTATAGTCACTGAAATTAAGGTACATTTTAATTCTGAGTACTATGTTCATTTTGGAAGTTTCCATGTCTTCAAGCAATGAGTTATAAAAAAGTGTCACAGTCAAAGAGAAAAATGTCACTGTGTAATAAGGTAGGTGTTTGGTTAATACTGATCATTTAAAATAATATTTGCAGGGGTTTAAGTGTTAATTAAAATGAAATAATGGACTTTATAATATTTCATAAAAATTAGCAGAAACTATTTTACCATTTATTTTTATCCTAAGCCATTTTTGAGCTTATATATAATTAAAGCTATACAATAAATTTTGATTAGAACTAACCAAGTCATTATTTCAGTTGAAAATAAATGGAGAACTTAAAAAACAAGGATTGTTTGCTACCTTTTTACAGTTGATGGCTTTTTTGGACTTTGAATTGGACGTCAGTTCTAATACATGATTATTTATTAAGCCGCAATGGAACCTTGAAGCTGGCCAATTATGTCCCCCTACTTAAGTGCAATGGATTGATTTTCTAAACAAGAAAACATATATGCTTACACATAATACAAATATGCTATTGTTAAATAAAAGCATCTAATGTAGAGAGAAAAAATTAAATTTGTACAAAATTCAAATAAATGTTAGCTCAGCCATAAATAGTGTGAGAATTACATTGAGGAGAAAAAGAAACTATGAATGATGTTAAGAATGGAAACAAAAAGGTTTATTTTTCAGATCCCAAATTTAAAAAAAAAAAAAACTTTTTAAAACTAGAAATCATTTTTAACAACATGGTTTCTAACAATTTTCCTGATTATTATTAGTGAAATTTTCTGGCAGCTGAAGAGTTGCCAAGGACAACCCACTTCACCAACCCCTATCTGATAAAGAAATAAATCAAACAAAACTCACACTTCGACAAAAATTGTTTCCAGTAATTAATGGGAACATTTAACTGTCCTTAATTTGTTGTACTATTCAAATATTTTTTTTCTGGTTCAAAGTAATGACAATTATAAAATTCCATCACTCCCTCTGACCACATCCCTGGTTTCCATTTCTCTAAGAATGAAATTTCTTTTTTTCTTTATAAGATTTATTTTATTTATTTGAAAGAGTTACAAAGAGAGCTAGAGACAGAGAGAGAGGTCTTCCATCTGCTGGTTCACTCCCCAGAGGGCTGCAACGGCCAGAGCAGCACCAATCTAAAGCCAGGAGCCAGGAGCTTCATCTGGGTCTCCCATGCAGGTGCAGGGGCCAAGGACTTGGGTCATCTTCTACTGCTATCCCAGGCCATAGCAGAGAGCTGGATCAGAAGAGGAGCAGTCAGGACAGAAACCAGCACCCATATGGGATGCTGGCTCCACAGGTGGAAGCTTAGCATGCTGTTACAGCTCAAGCCCTATAGCTAGAACTGGTGTCCAAACAGGATGCCGGTGCTTCTGGCCAGGGTCTTAACCCTCTGTGCCACAGTGCTGGCCCCGAGAATGAAATTTCAATCTCATTTTTACCCCAAGGGAATAGAAGCTATTGCATCAATAACACTTCTGCTGTCCAGAGCCCCTGATGATTTATTTGATTTACTTGATGAATCCATACAAAGGTATTTCAAAGGGCTCATGGAAGAATGGAATCCAAATGTAAATTTATGTTGGTACAAAAAAATTTGAAATCTATTCATAGTTTTTCTCCATAATTGTTAATGGGCTTCTTGAAGATCACTTTATGGATGGATTTCAAAGCTTCTTGCACCAAAATATACTGATCTTTTAATTCCATTTTCCATGAAGTTGTTGAAGTATCTTGTATATTTACTTCCACATTACCTTTAGAGTCACAGTTAGTTAAAATGATGTTAATGATGCTAATGATAGCAGCCAGGACTCACATACTGAGCATATTAACCTGGCAGTGCTCTACGTTATGTAGCTATGCACTTTTTAAAAAAGATATATTTAATTAATTATTTATTTTTTAATAAACCTTTTATTTAAAGAATATAAATTTCCAAAGTACAGTTTATGGATTACAATGGCTTCCCCCCCCCATAACTTCCCTCCCACCTGCAACCCTCCCCTTTCCCGCTCCCTCTCCACTTCCATTCACATCAAGATTCCTGTTCAATTCTCTTTATATACAGAAGATCAGTTTAGTACATATTACGTAAAGATTTCAACAGTTTCCCCTCACATAGGGACACAAAGTGAAAATACTGTTGGAGTACTAGTTATAGTATTAATTGTATTAATTCACAATGTACAGCACATTAAGGACAGAGATCCTACATGATTTTTTTTAAAAAATTGATTATCTATGCAATTTCCAATTTAACAACAAGATTTTCTAATCATTTTCAATTATCTTTATATACACTGTGAGAAACAGTGACTTGATCAGCTCTTGTGCTGACTGTTGTTGTACAATGAAATACTTTATCCATTTTAGTATTTTTTATTCTAGTACTAGTGGTTGAACTCTGTAATTAACACACAATTATTCTTAGGTGTTTAAATTTTAACTGAAAACTGATCCCTATGAAATATAAAAGTGGGAATAAGAGAGGGAGGAGATATACAATCTGGGACATGCTCAATCGGATCTGCCCCAAATGATGGAGTTAGAATTGTGCCAGGGGATTCCAATACAATCCCATCAAGGTGGCATGTACCAAGGCTATCTCACTAGTCCAAGTGATCAATTTCAGTTCACAATTGATCACACTGATAGTTTTAATTATTTATTTGAGAGGTAGAGTTATAGACAGAAAGAGACAGAGGTCTTCCATCCACTGGTTCACTCCCCAAATGGTTGCAATGGCTGGAGCTGAGCTGATATAAAGCCAGAAGCCAGGAGTTAATTTCAGGTCTCCCATGTGGGTGCAGAGACCCAAGCACTTGGACCATCTTCCACTGCTTTCCCAGGCCATACGCAGAGTGCTGGATCAGAAGAGGAGCTGCCAGGACAGGAACCAGCGCCCATATGTGATGTGGGCACTACAGGTGGAGGCTTTGCATGATGTCTATACACTTTTTAAAAACTCAGTTTCCACAAAAGTCATATGAGGAATGCACTAATATTGTATCAATATTTGATAGACAAATATTGGGAGACTCTGTGGTAATAAATAACTCATGATCAATTTATAGAAAGTTTCTGTCCCAGTGCAGTCTTCCTTCAGGATCTATGTTCTCAACAGGTATGGTATTCCCACCCCATCCAGTTTCATGATCCATGATATCTCTCCCAAGAAATTAGGCTTTGTCAACTATCTCACTTTTCCTGGATCTCTCCACGCTGTTGCTAGTATCTCAGTTAATAAATGTACTCATGTTTCTAGCTTCTTCTCAAGAAGTAAAATCCTTGTTGTTTAGCCTGGTATATCCCTCAACCAAAATGCAATGTTTCCTCTTCATTATAAGCCTCTAAAAAGTAGGTGTTAGCTGCTGACATCCATCTGTGACAGATTCGGATTTAGTTTTCTTACATGCATCTTCTCCTGCAATAAGCTTCACCTCCCACCCATCCTTGAATACTCACCTTCAATTTTCAGTAAAATCAGTTTTCAATGTGTATAGTATTATATTTTAGTGTATGTTATTCACAAATGAATCATGAAGTTGGACTATTCAACTATTGAAACTTGCTTGGATTTCAATTTCTCCATTGCTAACTTGTACCCGAACTTTAACAGTACCAGAAATCTGTTCAAACTATTCAAATACATAGCTGGTTTATCTGTCAACTTGTTTCCTTAAAAACACCCAGCGTCCGTTCAGTATCTCTGCTCTATTTTTTTCTGTTCCTCTATTACTGACTAGACTCGACCCTGCCCTGATCATCTTTTTTGGTTGCTAGGCAACTATCAACCTGGGCATTGACTTTTACCATTGGACTTGACATACCAGTCACCTCCTTTATCTATCAGATTCCCTCTTTCCTCATGCCAGTGTCTTCCTCTTTCCTGATTTATTATGGTAGCATGTTATCCAGTGGCTGATTAAGAAAAGGAGCTTGGGAAGTCAATTTTTAAGGCCTTACATTATCATGTATTGTTATACCTGTACCTGTAAGATTTAAATATTGTGATACAGAGTAATAAATTATACACAATTTTTCCTTAGAATTTTCTAGATCATACTCATATCATATGTCTGCCTTCTGACTTTCAAGGCTAACTTAGAAAAGTTTAAGTAATTAATATTTTAATTATAATGTGCAGTCTTTTGCATGTAATTAGTCTCCTCTCTCCCTCTCTCTCTCTCCCTCTCTCTCTCTCCCTCTCTCTCTCTCCCTCTCTCTCTCTCCCTCCCTTTTAAACTTTTAAAATCTTATCTTTGTTTTCAATTTTCCAAAATCTTTAATAGGGACTTTAGTGTGAGTCTTTCTTTGGCATTTTATAAGTTTGTTCAGTCTAAAAACTGTATGGCCTTCTGTTCTAGGGAATTTTCTAATATTATTTCTTTGGTAATTTATTTTGTCCAATATCTCTTTTCTCTTTATTTTCCACTTTTCCTATTATTTACCAGACTTTCCAACTGAGCATCTTATTATTTTAAAATTAAGCTTTTATTAATTTGCATACATTTCATAAATACAACTTTATGAACATAGTAATTCTTCCCACTGTACTCGCACCTTCCCACCCATACTTTCACCCCTCATCCTCTTCCCTCTCCTGTTTCCAGTCTTGTTTTTTTACTAAGATCTATTTTCATTTAACTCTATACACAAAATATTAATTCTATTCTAGGTAAATAGTTAAGCACTTTGTATGAGGAAGAAAAAGAAAGAGAGAAAAAAAACAGCTCTTTGAGGATGGAGGTCCGGCATGGGAAGTTAGTACACAATGACTCCTATAGTTAATTTAACAATCAACACTCTTATGTATGATGTCAGTTATCACCCAAGGCTCTTGACAAGCCTTTTGAATCCATAAACTCCTTCAGTATTTTGACAAGGCCATAGCAAAGTGGAAGCTCTCTCCTCCCTTCAGAGGAAAGTAAATCCTTTTTTTGGCAGCTGCTTCTTTCAACTGGGATCTCGCTGACAGAGGTCCTTCATGTAGAACATTTTTTTGCCACAGTGTCTTGGCTTTCCATGCCTGAAGTGCTCCCCTGGGCTTTTCAGCCAAACCAGAATGCCTTAAGGGTTGATTCTGAGATCAGAGTGCTACTTAAAGTGATTGTCTTTCTATGAGTCTGCTGTATGCACTCTTTCCCTTGTTGGAGCGTTTACTCCTTTTTAATTCTATTATTATTACCAAACACTTATCCTTTTTATGTGATCACCTTAACACTTGATCCTATCTATATGATCGTTTTAACACTTACTCCTATCCATATGATCTCTAATAACACTTAAAATGCTATTTTTACTATCGAGCTTAAGGGGATTTAGGGTCCCAGGACAGGTTTTTAAGCTGTAGTCTTACATATAAATCCTTAGGAATGTATGTAGAGCTATATGGCTTTATAATCTTCATACATTTCACAATTACAGCTTTAGAGTCAGGTGATTCTTTCCTCCATGCCCGTTCTCCCACCCACACTGCCACTCCCTCTTTCTCTTTCTTCTCTTATTCTGTCTCTTATTTTTAACTAAGATCTGTTTTCAACTAACTTCATACACATATGGTTCTGTTAAGTAAATAGTTCAGTGATTACTATGAAAGAAAAAAAGGGTAAGTAAAATAAGGTAAAATAAATGAAAATAAAGGGGAAAAATAAAAAGTACAAAAAACAAAGATTCATTTTCCAGTTTCTATTTTTCTCCTAATATTTGTTATTTTCACTTCATGCTTAATTTTTCACTGAAAAACCTTTATTTTTATAATCTTGACTTTGTTTAATGGGTAGTGTCTAATTTCTCTGAGATACTATTTATAGCATTAACTTGCTCCTGATTTCTTTTGTTTGGTTTGTTTGCCGATATTTTCTGTCTTTCCTTTTAACATTTTTCTTCCTCTGTCTTATAGCACCTGGCCACCCATTTATAACCAATAATGTCATACTGTGTGCTTGAATGGGTTTGTGGCAGTGATGTGCTGGTGTGTTTCACTAGAGAGTGAAAGACTCACACTGTCTTTAGCAGTGCTTCAAGGATTGTGTTTAGTGTATATCCTATTAAAATAATCATTCTACTGCATTAAAACCATCTGAGTTGTTATCATTCTTGAAGAGCAGATGCTCCACCCTTTTAACTGAGAATCCTGGCTCCCTGAAAAGTGCCTACCATATGTTTGACACTGGTGACAGTGCCTTTAATGGATATCTGTCTGTAGGCTTGTGCTTCTTTGTTATCCCACTTATCAGTGGTTAATCTTAAATGTACCTTACATCACTTGACATTTTAACATAGCATGTGCCTCTCTGGAGAATCAACTAGATAAACTGAGTCAGAAAATACCTAGTTCAGCCAGTGTCGTGAACAGCAGGTTACAGCACAGCCTGTGACACCAACATCACCTATCAGGTCCAGGCTACTCTGCTTCCCATCCAGCTCTCTACCAATGTGCCGGGTAGGCAGCAAATGGTGACGCTACTACCTGGGCTCCTGCCATCCGTGTGTGACCGGAAAGGAGCTCCTGACTCTGGCTCAGTCTCTCCTGACTTGCCTATTGTGACCCTTTGTGGAGTAAACCAGTAGATGGAAGTTTTCTCTCTCTTTCTCCAATCTCTCTGTGTCAGGATGCCTTTCAAATAAATAGATCATTAAAAAAGAGTACCTAGTTAAGTAAATTTTTATATAATTGTAAAGCCTTTATTTCTTTTTTCATTTTTAATTATCTTTATATACAGAAGATCAACTTAGTATATACTAAGTAAAGATTTCAACAGTTTGCACCCACACAGACACACAAAGTATTAAGTACTGTTTGAATACTAGTTTTACCATTAATTCGTATAGTACAACACATTAAGGACAGAGATCCTACATGGGGAGTAAGTGCACAGTGACTCCTGTTGTTGATTTAGCAATTATTTCTATAATGTAATATGTATATTAATAAATTATTAAAACTTGGTAGCATAGATTTACTATTATGATTACTTAATATTATAGATATTATAAACATAACCTTATCATTTATTGAACAATCATCTTCTCTGTATCATCTAACCTGTCTCTGATATTGTCTTCACCATTATTTACTTCATTCACTATGCTGCTAATTAACTAGTTTCTAGAAGTTTCTGCAAGGCTTCTGTTCAGTCTTCACAGCTTTTCCATTTGCCATTCCAGCCATCGGAAACCCTCTGTACAAGTTTGTGGGCTCATTCCTCATTTCAGTGATATATCTACTTAGACATCATCTACTAGGTTGACCAGCCATAGCACTTTCTTCGTTTCCTTGCTTGTTTTTCTCATTTATTAAGTTTTCATTTTTAAACAGGCTGTAAGGCCAATAATACATCACTTTATGTTCTGTTCAATTTTTTGTTTTTGAACCTTTTTCAATGAGAAAGATCTGGTAAATATTGAACAAATATTTATTGAGTATAAATACATGTAATTATGTATCATGCACTGTTGTAGATCCCATATAGGACCTCATTTGGCAACAAAAATATTACAGAATTATGATGCAGGATTGATAAAATACATCACTGTGGTGATATAAATTCTAATTATTCCACATAGTAGCAGCCTTCATTTATTAGAATTTATTTTATGTTCACTCTTAGAAATTGTTGTAATGAGTAATATATGTTAAATATGCAAAAAGCAATTCGTGTTGTTTTGTCTTGTTTTTTTTTTCATTAGTAAAGTTTCTCTTTTTCAGATCACAGATGAGTACAAGAGTTTATGTGCATTTTGGAACTACTCACCTGAGACTATGAATGGCAGCTGGGCTTTGGAGGGCTGTGAGCTGACATTCTCTAATGAGACCCACACCTCGTGCCATTGTAATCACCTGACACATTTTGCAATTTTGATGTCTTCTGGTCCTTCCATTGTAAGATAATCTTCCACTTCACATTTATTAATTCTGCCCATGTAGATGTTTTTCTGTTTTTCCCCATATCATTCAGAAGAATAATTTTATATGTTTATGTTGTATGTAAATGGCGTATTATTATAATTGATAGAACTCTTATATTTATGTTTTAGTCTTTGTTTTCTGCACTGTCTTATATCTGGTATGGATTTTAGTTATTTCTAGTCTAGGATTATGTAATCTGTAATATAAATATTATAGGCTACATGTTAATGAAATATCTTTTCATTGGTTCTTAGTTTTTAATGCTGTCTTCAGGAGCCACTTATATATTTTTTTGTATCATGGACTCTAGGGTCTTTGTATCAACTATATCCTAAAGTTGTACTTATGAAATGCATGAAGTTTTTATACCTTAAATAAAAGGTTTCTGGGTAAAATAAATAAATAAATAAATAATCTTTAAAAGATTTACTTCCATTTACATTTAGAAACCACCATTAAGTATGCACAGTAGCCAAAGAAATTTGCCTAAACATACTGTCAAGCCTGCTGTTTTCTGGTACCTCTATTCTATATATAAAAATAAATATTCATCTATTTAAAATAAAAGCAAAATTTCCCATTTCAAAGTCTCTGAACTACACTTTTTGACATTTTATATAACTAATTATTCATATATTATCAATACCTTTATTTAATATTTTAGATGAACCACTACATTGAAATAAGACTTGATCTTTTCCCTGATAAATCTGTTTTAATCAACCATTTTCACATTACAATAATGTATTGCCTTTCTAATGTCATGAAACTAATGATGATAACATTGTTGAGCCACTCACTCTAATAAATACTGTGCCCAGGAAAGAAATTATGAATTATAAGCTGTTAAGGTGCTTGATGAATTATCAGATTTTTCTGGATACTGAGGATTTTCAAAAGCACATTTTTTTCTTATCAAAATGCACATTTGTAGTTTTACATTTTTATGAACATTTTGATTATTGTTCCACCTATAAAGGAAGTTCATTATATACTGTAGTTCCCTTGACAAGTTCCTGAGTTATTCTCTTAACAGCTTTATTATTATCTTCCCATAGGGTATTAAAGATTACAATATTCTTACAAGGATCACTCAGCTAGGAATCATTATTTCACTGATTTGTCTTGCCATATGCATTTTTACCTTCTGGTTCTTCAGTGAAATTCAAAGCACCAGGACAACAATTCACAAAAATCTCTGCTGCAGCCTATTCCTGGCTGAACTTGTGTTTCTTGTTGGGATCAATACAAATACAAACAAGGTAGGTAGACCCTTCTGCTGTTTGCTTTCATCGTCCTTTCCACAATTTCTGAAGCATGTATGTTATAGAAATATGGATTATAAGTAAGAGTTTAAAGGGCAAACATGCTATGTTATTTGTTCTTAATATGCCCTAATTTGATAACAAATCTAAGCAAGCTACTTATCAAGTTCATTAAGTAAAAACTTACTTCAAAATATTTGTAAAAAATGGAATAAAATGATAAATGCAATTCGAGAAAGTCTGTATTTTTGTAATACATATATTCCATACTGTTTTTGAGGACCTCTAATATGCATATATTTGAAAAATTTTTGCATCAATATAAACTTATCTTTTAATATAATGAACTCGTTAAAGTATCCTCATATGATAAATTGGCTTTATCTCATATTTGTACATCCCTAACACCCTTTGCACAATTATTTGTCTAGGGTCTTACCAAATAGGTTTATATTTGTTAGTCTAGAATCTCCTAGGAGCAGACACTAAGATGGAATTAAATAGGCTGTCAATTTGTTAGGAGAAATGCGTGTGAGAGAAAAATGGGAAATGAGGAACTTGGAAAGCCATCAGACTGTGTTGCAGGTCTGACCCCAGGGTTAAGCAGAAGGGAAGAAAAGAAGAGCAGGTGGGTGTGATTTACACAATGAAGTCCTACGGAAAGTTCAGCGGGGCTGGCAAGGAGTCCTTCCAGGCACAGGAATCCTCTATCTCTCAGGGAAAGCAATGTCCTAGTAACCCTGCTGTGCTCAGCCACTGGCTGGCAGCAGCCTGTAAGAAGTATTAGCAGCAGCCACTGGAGCCCCAGATCAGTGTCACTCCTTGCCTTTGCTATTGGAAAACCATATTCTCATGAGAAGAAAAAATGACATTGCTTCCCTATTTCCATTCTTCCTAATGCACTGACACATCAGTTATCAGATTTTCTTTTGAAGTAGCTGCCACAAAACATGAATGTTAGATAGTACACACTACCATCAACTACATGTGTTTTGTGGCTTTTTTTTCTTAATATTTATTTTATTTAAAAGACAGAGGTACAGAGAGGGAGAGACAGAGAGTGAGAAGAGAGCAAGAGAGAGAGAGAGACAGAGAGACAGAGAGAGAGAGAGGGAGATTTCTTCCATCCACTGCTTTACTCCTCAAATAACCACAATAGCCAGGGCTGGGACATGTGGAATCTGAGAGCCTAAAACTCCATCCAGTTCTTCCATATGAATAACTTGAGACCCAATCACTCAGGTCATCTTTTTGTGTTTTGCATTGGTATTCTTATTTTTTACTTCTCTATACCTTCCACTGTCCTACAGTGCCATTTACCTCATTCAGTATCGGCCCACCAGCCTTTCAACCTACCCCCAAACTATTCCTTATAATGTTTAAACTTTTCAACTATCAAGATACATATTAAGCCTCACTTCCTAAGTATTGTATTCCTCAAATTTTAGTTGCCACTGATCTCTTCTTTCTCCAACCTTATTTAGAACACTGTAATGTGTTTTGTTGGTAATCTCATTATTCTTGAATTGTATTGTGTCATTTTATTTTTTTTTAATGCAGAAAGAGAGTGAGAGAAAGACAGGTAGACAGAGAGAGATTCCATCCACTGGTGCATTCCTCAGATGGCTGCATTATCTGGGTCTTAGCCAAGCCGAAGCCCAGAGCTGGCAACTCAACCGGGATCTCTCATGTGAATGGCAAGGACCCAGCTTTCTGTGTCATCATCTGCTGCTTCCCAGGATGTGTATCAGCAAGAAACTTGAATTGGGAGTAAGGGCAGGACTCACAGCCAGGCACTCAGCTAGGGGATGCAGGTGTCAAGCAGGCAGCATCCACACCTATCTTCTGTTTTCAACATGAAGTAGGTATGCAAGTGTATATCAGCTCTCTGTCCAGAGAGCAATATCAGTGGTTTTATTAGTATAAGGATACATAACTACTTCTTTTCTAATATTTCTTATAAGTCTAAGAGTTCCAGAGTTCTAGGTATGAATTAAATACATATAAATGATATTTATCTGAGCCATCTCAAATTTAATTGATAATCTTACAACTTTAAGCAATTCTATGATGTAGACAGTAATCAACTTAAATTGTAACTTATTCATTGAGATATATTTGTGAATAATCCCCAATTTATCACATAAGATAATGTATACATATGATAAAGTTCTGGACAACAACGGAACTTAGTCCTATCACAGGATTAGTTAATGCTTCACAATGATGAAGCACATTTCTTGTAAATCAGCAGAAAGTAGAACACCTTTAAATAATGACATGACAGAGGTATTTTAACATGATCATTCATGATATAAAATGGCATAATTTACTGAGAAAGTAGGACACCGTGTTATGATCATGCTAAAGTAAGCATTACATATAATTTCTTTCTTTAATTTCTAGCTCTTTTGTTCAATCATTGCTGGTCTGCTACATTACTTCTTTTTAGCTGCCTTTGCATGGATGTGTATTGAAGGCATACACCTCTATCTCATTGTTGTTGGAGTCATCTACAACAAAGGATTTTTGCACAAGAATTTCTACATCTTTGGCTATCTCAGTCCGGCTGTAGTAGTTGGGTTTTCAGCAGCATTAGGATACAGATATTATGGCACCACCAAAGTGTAAGTTAAGATGATTTCATGAGTATTTGAAATACAATTCTGAATATGTTTTAATATATTTGAGAATTTTTTGTTTTATTAAAATACATACAGATATATTTATAAATTTTATGTATTGTTTATTTTTCAGATGTTGGCTTAGCACAGAAAATAATTTCATTTGGAGTTTCATAGGACCAGCTTGTCTAATCATTCTTGTAAGTATATATGAAGTCATGAGAATTTAAAAAGGTGATGATTTACTGGTACTTAAAGTTAGCAATCAGACATTATCCTGAAAACAAGAATTTTGAACACTTTGCAGTATGTCCTTTATTAACATTTTATATATACACTGCATTGCAATTGAGAAAATGATACGCATCTTGTAAATTTAAAGTTATCATAATTCATTTATGCCTCTTGGGGGAGGATAACTTTCTGCATAATACACAGGAAAAAGCATTTTTCACTTATCAATAGTATCTGCGCATACTTCAATACTGAAAGTGTGCCAACCAGCAGATAATCTGGCATTTCACATGTTTATGTTATTTAATCTTTTATCGATGATCGGTCATCTTTGAAGATTAGACTGTCATCTTTATAGTTTTATCATCTTTATGTACCCTGTCATCAGAAAGTGATTTTAAACAAAATTGCGACATCAGCGACAAGAACCCACTATTTCTCATGAGTAGACAAGTCATATATTGATAGTCCTATTTCTGCAAGGAAGAGGGCCTTTTAATTCTTATTGAAAGTGGTTTCAAACCTACAAATTTGGCAGGTATTATATGTTCCATTCTAAATAAAGACATTTTTATATGTCTCAAGAGCATTTCTAAGTGCTGAAAGTTTTCAACAGCCTTTCTGAATATAATAGTCTGTCAATGAATCTGGGAGGTCTGGCATGACTCTAGAATGGAGTGAATTGTCAGTAGAGGAGTCATGACGATATTTTTGGACAACTTTGTTCCATATGTTTGCACCATAAGCTAGCCATCATTTTTAAAATTTTTTCTCTATTAATCTTTTCCCTTGAGTATTTTATGATTGCAAGGGAGCTGCTAAATGGAGAAAGGCTTGAAAGGCAAAGTAAGAAATTTCATCAAGCTCTACCTTTTAATGGTGTGGGTGAAATAAAGAGCATTCAGAAATTATACTTAATACCACAGAAAATTGTGTATAATTCTCACAATAAATGTAGTGGCATTTTAAAAAAACCACTGGCTAGATTTTAGCTTAAACAATTTAAGTTAATTTATTATAACTCCAATATTTCCAACTCTCATAAGAATACAGAATAGATGATGTCACCTTCACATATTTTCACTGGTTCCTCTGTTTTACTTCCTGTGAAGACAAATTCTAGATGTTTTAATTTTACTTATTCCCTCTCTACAGAGTGGACCTCAACAGCAGGGAAGCAAAGCTTACCATATAGTGTGTCTGGGAATAAAATTATTTCTGATACTGTTTTGCACAAGTATAGGCTCTGTGGAACTATGACCTTCATAATTTAGATGAAAAGTAGCAGGCTAGAAATTATACTGAAAACACGAAAAATAGGAGCATATTTCTCTAAAATAAGAAAACGAAAGTGCTCTCTTAAATCATCTTTTACAGTTGCTTGTGTAAAGGGAAAAATAACTTTGGATTGTCTTATAGTAAGGTTCACAGACTGCCCTTCTCTCTCTATCTCCCTCTCTGCCTCCCTCCACCTGTCTCCCTGTCTGTCTTCTCCTCAAACAAATAAAAGTAAAAAGAAGGGAAAGGAAAGAGAAGGAATAGAAGAATAAATTGGCAAGGCACATCAGTTATACTCCAAAACTAAGTATTTTTACCTTTTATGATATCTTTTAAGATACTGGAAATTCTTGACATAATTATTGAAGTGAATTAATTTACTCCAGCTATCCCTTTTCTATACTCAGTTTAGCACATGATTATTATTGACCTATAAAATATGACATGAAGTACAATTCTTTGTTATTCCCGAATAGTGTCTAGCTTTAAAATAGAACCAAAGAGGTTCTGAGCAATAAACATTTTTAAAAGAGCCACCAATAGTTTGGGCCTGCACTTCCCATGTGTCTTACAAACAGAAAATAAGGCCAGCTGTAGCCCAGAAAGAGGAATGGAGAGGGGATCTCACAGGGTGGTGGCCCAGAGAAAGAGACCTTGACCGTTGGGGAATACAACGTTCTCTGCTAGAAGCTTTTCTTTTATCTGACAATGAAAAACCGAGTGGTGCGTTCCCATCTCCTAAAAATGAGGCAGGTTACTCCAAAAGATTTGTAAAAAATGGAATCAGAAAAAGTAGAGGAAAACTGTCATCCTGATTTCAGATTGCTAGTGCAACTATAGAATTTTCCTGTCTCTTTGGCAAGTAGGATGAGCAGAGTATGATGAGTACATTTTTTTTAATAAGAGCTTGACAAATATCCTCCGATTGGGGCCCAAATGTGAACTCAGAGAGTAGCACTTGCTTTTGTTTGGAGTTTCCTGCAGATTACATGCTTACTGGAGTGTCCCCCAAGAGCAGGGAGGCAAGGCTTATCATGTAGTGTGTCTGGGAGTAAAATTATAGAGGAACACACAAAGACCTCACCTGTACTGTAAGCATGGAAAAGTTAGGGAGGTGATAGGAAGTTGGAGGGCCTCCCATACTAAGTGTAGTGATGAACAACTAAGAGAACAAGTTGAACCATCCATCTTTGAAGAATAGAAAGTAAAAGACAGGGCAAAAATGAAATACTATGAACCCTAAAACTTAAATATTAACAGCTAAGTGGAGGCTATTTTTAAGCCGAGAGTATCAGTAGTAATAAGAACCAGACAAAATGAAGTGCTGTTAGGAAACTTTTCCCATAACCAACAGGTGGTCCACCCTTTCCTGCCCCCTAGAGCAGAGAAGGTAAGCTTTGGCAATGAAAGTATAGTATCCCAGAACCAACCATGTCACCCCACAGTCATCTACACTGATATAAACACACATACACTGAGGATCTGGAATACATTCACATCCATTAATGTTGGACCCGGAACTGTAAAACCATGTCTTCCTCTTTTCGGTCACCCATGACCATGAAAGTCCTCAGTAATTATCTCCTTTCATTGCTCTGTTATTAAAAATCATGACAGTAATTGAGGCAGCAAGAATATGTGATCTTTCACAAGCTGTTTAATCACCCTGTACCCTGAATTCCTAATATGGAAATGAAGGATATGATGTCAACCCTACACAACAAAGCTATGGCAAAAGCAAAAATAAATTTTTTAAGAAGCATCCATTGTCAACATTTATAAAATTGAAATGCTCAATAGTGTGGGCAACCTTGTGGCTCTCCTATTCTTGTTTCTTGTATTGAAAATTGATTCATTTTAGAAGGAGATTTCTGCAGCAAGGCATTCTATATGTGAGACCAAATGTGTGTGTGTGTGTGTTTGTGTGTGTGTGTGTACATATGTACAGATACTGACTTTTTAAATATTGGTAATATTTGACAGCATCTAATTTTACCAGATGATTATAATGTATGTGCCTGCAACTGTGTAGAATTTACTACAAGTTTCTAGAGCAGTCTGCTAGAAAAGATTGAACTAAAATAAGACAAACCAAATGTAAACTTTCTTAATGAAAAAAAAATTTAATAGCATACATAGTAGTTATTTTCCAGAATAAAGACAAGATGTATATGAACTCTTACATTTAAGTGTTAGTGGTGACATTTTTATGTCAATAAATATGGGATAAGATTGCTTTCATAGCATTCTATAAACAAATCTAGAAAGACTTGTGCCCTGAGAAGAAATCTCTGTAGAAAAACCTTGAATCATTTTCAATCTTACTTGGAGGCCTTGCATTCATCTACTGAGTAGGGACCAGGTGTTTTAAGTGGTATCTACTTGTTTCTATGAATGGAGATTTAGGGCTTGTCTGTTTGGGAATTATAATGGAAAATACCTTTGAAGCAATATATAAATGAATAAGGCCTGAATTAGTTTAATACTAATTCAGTGTTAAACTGAATTAGCTGTTTCTACTGCTAGGTATGTTGTTTCAAACAAATATTCAAGTTTTTCATCTACTCTGATAAGTGTTAACAATTTAGATATTTGAAAGCAACGTTTTCGGCATTGATCATATGAAAGTACTTGTCAGATGTTGACTCATTAATATTAAGGACCTTTTAGAATTCTGAAACATGAACCAGTAACCCCATTGATTCTATCTACAAATCATTGTATTTGAAATTTGAGATTATGACTGTACATGAAAAGGCCAAGTCATGCTTTTGAAAGAGTGAACTGTGCAAGAAAGAGGCTTCTAAATCTTTGGAAAGCAAGCTGCAAACTGGAGATAATTTCCATCATTTATTTTTCTTCTTAATCTTTATTGCTGAATTCTTTCAACAAAAACTATGTAAGAAATTATATTCAAGTACACAAATATAAAGAAGAGTTTGTAAAAATAATTTAACTTTTAAATAGAAATTGAAGTTTCCTTTAGATATTTTCAGTACGGAAGAATGGAATTCATTTGATTGAAGCAAATACTAATTAAAGCATGACCAAATAAGGCATGTTCTTTTATAAGTGTAAGCTTTCATTTGCATTTAAATCAAAACCCTTATAATTGAGTATTACTGTATTGCTACTCTTACTCAATTTTTGCTCCTTTGGGTCTGCCACAAACGTCCCTTAGTTTTTTGTGACTGCTTCCTCTGATGCCTCCCATGTCCACAATATTTTAATTCCCTTTCACCAGGAAAGACCTATTAAACCCTATCAGAAAGAATTCTTTACATAACCTTTATAAGACAGCCATGGTTATATATATTTATTATTATGTGAAGTATTAGTACATTTTCAATTGTGCATATTGCCCAAGACATAGATGCAAATATTATAAGACTATATAAAGTAAGACATGAATATCCCATCCTATACTCAAATTCCATGATTAACTAAACATTTTATTTTATTTTGTATCTTTCCAGATTTTTGCTATATATATGTACTTAAGTATGCATGTACATCTATATAAACATATATATTTGATTACAGATTCAAAAAACTTCAATTGTCTATAACCTGCAGTATATCATATTCATCCTTCCTTATTAAATATATAGTTCTGCCACATTTTTATCATTGCATATTTTAAGAATGCTCTAATTTATTTAACTACTTCCCAGTTGATGAATATTTAATGATTTAGTGTTTACTTATTATAAAACACTGTATAGCAAATCTTTGTTTTAATATAGTTGCATATATCCATTACATGGAATTGTTAGAAAGTGTTTCTTAGAAGTAAAAATACAAAAGCATACAGATTTTAAAATTTATGAATTGTCCTTAAAAAATTTCTCCAATTCATACTTATACCAACAATATATGAAAATGTTCTTTTTCTAAAAATTTTGCCAATGCTAAAGAGTGTTATCAAGTGGTAACATATAAATCAAAAGAGAGAATAATGATAGATCAGGCTTTCACAACAGTGGCACATTTGATACTTGGAACCAAATCTTTTGGGTGGGGGCTGTGCTGTGCTTTGTAGAAAGGGTGTCAGACCTCTGTCCATTATGTGTCAGTAATACCATCATCACCACCTCTCTGTGACAACCAAAAATGTTTAAAACACAGTCCAGTGGCCTCCTGGGGAATGATGTCCCCAGTTTTCCTTAATTGTGAAACATCAGTCTAGAATTGGGGCTGTTAAATATCTTGTGCAAAAGTATGTTTTGCTAGCTTCTACAACTAGAATAAAGATAGTTTGGGCATTCCATTTTATATGGCTACATTAAATTGTCTTAGATATTACAATTTTAAATGTTATAGTAACAGCAGCAACATGTTAATTACATGTTTTAATTAAGTGTCATATTTGTTAGGTGCATCTTTCTGTGACCGCTGTGATCCAAAGAACTTTCAATGCCTATAATATTTTGCTGAATTTTCCATAGTATCGTGACCTCTTTGAAACAATAGGTAGATTTTAAACAAATAAAAAGTAGAGTTAAAAAAAGCAACATAAATAATATATTGGTGATTTTCAGTATGATCTCATCTCAGTTATTCCTCACAGAAGCTTCCATAACACATGAGAATAAAGATAATAATAGCTTTAAGTAAAAGATATTTTACTGGACTTTCACACCTTGGTACTATCATCTTGTGTTAATCTCCTTTAAGCACCTAGAAATGATCCACTATTTATAACTTTTTGAAGAAATGGAGCAATTCCTTGAAAAGAACAGGTTACACCAAGGGAAATTATGGATATTCTTTTGGAGCAAAGACAAAACGTCAAGCTTCTGTTCACTAAGAAATCATAACATTCTTTGAGGGACCATATGGCTCTTAAAATCCACTTTCAGTATATGTCCCTTTGCAAAGTCAGCTGACCTTTGTACTACTACACTGAGGTAAAATATCCCAGAGTATCACATTTGATTCATTTTAAAAATGTTTTTCAAGTTTAAGGTATTCTGTCTAGGGATCGCCCATTTAAATATAAGTACTGCCTCCTTTTGTGTAAACTTCTGGAAGATAGTGAGGTTTTTGGCCTAATCTTATAATTCTGCAGCAGAGAACTTTTGATAATAAGGAAGAATTATTGACAGGAGTAATGAGCACTTGATTTATTCTTGAATTACATCTATTTCAGTCTTCCTTTTGCTGACATTACTTCACAGGAAAGTAATACAAGTGAAAAATTATTCTCTGTTTTATAATGAGAACACATTGCTCGAAAATAAAGACAGAGATTTAAGTTCTGGTATTTTAAATACCTGTTTACAGGTCAAATGAACTGCTCTTATATAACAAATTAATGGTTAACTAAGTGTTCGATATATATATGGTGCATGCATCACTGGACATTACAAGTATTCAAGACAATTTTAAAAAATGTGATTGTATATGAATGTTATAGCTGTTAGTGATAATTGGGTATTATTCTGAATACTTTTCACTAGTTATGTAACTTAATGCACGTGACAGCCCTATGAGAATCAATACTACTGTTGTTCTTGTTGCACACACTAGGAAAGCAAAATACAGAAATGCCAAGTAAATTGTCCAGTTAGTATATATCGCAGTTGGAATCTGAATCCATAGTGTGGCTCTGGAGCTCACTGATTCTATTCATTTTGATGGAGCATCTGTTGCTTTTTTAAGGCTGTCATATCATTTAAGGAAGTGTTATCCGGATATCTTTAACAAAAGCAAGTATTATATGCATCACTAAATATGTTTAATCAGGAAAATTATATATATATATATATATGTGTGTGCTTGTTTACTAATATGTCATGCATAAATAATGCACATTATGTAACACTTGACAATATAAATTTAAAGAATGAAAGATTAGATTATATTATTTAAAATATCAGTGTAGTCCTCAATAAATTGTTAACTTTTTGGTTTTTAAAGAAAATATTGTCTACACTTTAAATACAGCAATCTAAAGGTACAGATTTTTTTAAAATATTTTTTACTTACTTGAAAAGCAGAGTTATAAAGAGAGAGGAAGAGGAGAAACACAGGGAAAGAGAGATCCCCCGTCCTCTGGTTCACTCCCCAAATGGCAGAAGCAGCCCACGCTGGACTGGTTCAGAAGCCAGGAGCCAGGAGCTCTATCCAGGTCTCCCATGTAGATGGCCCAGCGTGGGCCGTCTTCCGCTGTTTTCTCAAGTCATTATAGAGAGCTAGATTGGAAGTGCAACAACATTACCTGCTACGCCATAGCACCGGCCCCTAAAAGCACAACTTCAAATTCAGTCTGTTTTAATACTTGTTGTTAATACTACCAGAGCTACAACCTCCCAAAGATTTATTAAATCTGTACTTAATCGTAGTACCATGTAGCAGACGTACACACTAAATATGCCATTCTAATACTCATTTCTTCACATTTTTAATAATGTTTTGTTATTAGATTTCTAATAGTGTTTACTGATACAAGTGTGTACTTATATTGATAATGGAATACATTTAAATTCAGTACCATTTCATTTCCTGTGTATTTTGCAGGTAACTTATGTCATCATGAAGAAAAGAGCCTTTTTGCAATAATACGTGATTAACAAAAAATTATTACTCTCAAATAGAAAACATTAAAAGTGTCATTAACTTGAATGAAACTTGTTATTCAACTGAGTATTGCATGACTTTAAATATTCCTGAAACTGTGGATCTAAATCCATACTTCCAGTCGTGATCTTAATTTAAATTTTTGAAAAACATTTTATCAAATTCTATTAGGTATTCATGGGTTTTAACCTTGCTGGTAAATAGTTAACTTTTTAAAGATTTATTAATTTATTTATTATTTTTCAAGGCAGAGTGACACATGGGTGGCAGCAGCCTAAGTACTTTGGCATCACCCTCTGCCCTCCCAGATGCATTAACAGGGAGCTGAATCAGAAATGGAGTAGCCTGGGCTTGAACTGGCACTCTGATAGGAGATGCTAGCATTGCAGGAAGTAGCTTACCCCGCTGGGCCACAAAGTTGTCCTCAAATGGTTCAATTCATCTTTTTTTTTTTTTAAATTGTTATCTGTACTTGTACATATTTATAAGCCACACTGTGACATTTAAATACATGGATACAATGTGTACATATCAATGATGGGTAATCAACATTTCCCTTCTTTGGCATCACTTTGTGATTGGAGGCTTGAAGCTCCTTTCTTCTATTTGTTCATAAATCACATAGTAAATTATCATCAACAGTAGTCACCCAACTACATTGTGTAATGCTAAAAACTAATTCCTTTGCTTCAACTCTAATTTAGTATCCATTTTCCAGAATCCATTTCTCCTCCTCAACCCTTCCAGCCTAAATTCATCACTATTCTGTGAGTATTTCTAGTTTCCCCACAGGAGTGAGAACATGTGGTATTTGTCTCTCTCTGCCTCGCTTATTTCCTTTCAACATGATGTCCTCTAGTTCCACCCATTTTGTTGCAGATACCTCTTTCCTAAAAATGACTTCATGATCTCTTAGACAAACGTCTAGAGTCGGTGGATCATGTGACTGTTCAATTTCCAATTTTTCAAAGAATCTCCATGTTGTTTTCTACAGTGGCTATACTAATTTACATTCCCACCTAACATGTATAAGAATTCCTTTTTCTGCACATTCTCACCAGAATTTTTCACTTTGTCATATTGATAGTGGCCATTCTAACAGATGAAGTGATAGCGGTGTCAATTTGCATTGTCCTATATTGTTGAGTTTTTTTTTTTTTTTTTTTAGTTTCTTATATATTCTGAGTAGTAATCTTTTGTAGCATAAGTAGCTTGCAAGCTTACAGCTCACTTTGGAAATAAACAAAATGTTTTTTCATGTTCTCATTTGTGTATTCTTCAACAAATATTTATTTTTTATTTAAAGCCATAATTCTCTTGAAGATATTTTATGTCTTATTTGTCTATTTTATTAGGGTTACTTTATTAAAAAAATAGTTAATATAATCTGCAAATGCATCTAAGGGGCATGCACAGAGTAAGTTGCAGAAAGTTTGAAATAACAAAGGGGACAAACCTCTCTACCATTAGAAACAAATGCATCTCGCTGGCGCCAAGGCTCAATAGGCTAATCCTCTGCCTGCAGCACTGGCACACCAGGTTCTAGTTCCTGTCGGGGTGCCCGATTTTGTTCCAGTTGCCCCTCTTCCAGTAGAGCCCTCTGCTGGGGCCTGGGAGTGCAGTAGAGGATGGCCCAAGGCCTTGGGCCCTGCACCTGCATGGCAGACCAGGAGGAAGTACCTGGCTCCTGGCTTCGAATCGGCACAGCGTGCCGGCCATAGCGGCCATTAGGGGAGTGAACCAATGGAAAGAAGACCTTTCTCTCTGTCTCACTAACTATCTAAAACACCAATAACAAGCATAAGTTAATGATAAATTAGTATTTATTTTAAATTGGATTTTAAATCTTTCTTTAACAATAATTAAAACTATATCATTGGGTATTTCATTATTTATGTAAAATATATATGTAATATATATGCATTAACTATATGCAAGTGTGTATTCATACTTACATGTACTTATATGTAAATATATGTAAATCAATATGGTTTTCTTTCTGTATTATGTTTTATTACTCCCATAGCAAATTACCACAACGTAGCAACATAAGACAACACCTCCATACTCTCTCACAGTTCTGTAAGTCAAAGTTCTGGGTATTTTGTGGCTCAGTTGGTTCCTCAGTTTAGAGTCTCACCTTGCTAAAATCAAGGCATCTACCATTATGAAGGCTCTGGGGGAGAAATCCTTTCCATTTTCATGCACATTGTTGACCAAAGTGAGTTCCATGGGACAACAGGACTTATCTCATGTCCTTTAACTGTTGGTCCACTCTTACCCGTGGAGACCTCCCATAGTGCTTTAGTCACTTATTGGTCTTTGAAGACAGCTGATTGAGTGTCCTCATGCTTCAGGTTCTCTGCCTCTGCTTGACTTCTGCCTCTACTCTCCTGCCTTCTCTTCTCCTTATGTTTTTCTACTTTAAGGGCCCACCTGATTATATTGAGTCCAACCCAACAATTCAGGACAACCTCTCTATGATAAAAGTCCACAATCTGAATTCCATCAGCAAAATCCCTTTTTTGCCATACTCACAGATTCAAGGGATTAGGGTGTAAGACATATTTTTGGAGAACACTATTCTGTTTACCATGTACCTCAATTTTTCTGTTGCTCTATGTGATCAGCTTTGTAACTAAGATATATAAAGGAATAGTTCAACTAAAAAATGATAAAAAAAAAAAAGAAAGTCAGGCAGTAGACAAAACTTTGACTCCAGTTTAACTCCTGGACAATGACTAGTGAATTCTTTTTTGACTTTGATGCTTAGATTGATGACTAAGTCCTTCCTACAGTGGCCTAAGGACTGAGAATGAATGAGCGACTATTTGTATGGCTACTCAGTAGGCTGGTAGAAACTTGCCCTTTGTTCATGGCATAAGCAGATTTGTCCTAGGTCAGTTAATTTAAAGGTAATAAAACCATTTGAAAGTTGTGATCATGACATATTTTTAAATGAACCAGATTCTGTTTGATATATATGAAAAATTAAAGCACGAGTCTAAAAGTGCTATAAGAGAGATTTTCTTATTCTTTTTGGTGAAATCTGACATCAGCATATAGATGGCTTCATTAATTATTGAGAAAAAGACCAAGAAAAGAAAAATGACTGATTAGGATGCTTCATTTTGAAGTTTGAATTTGAAGCCCTTGGGTTAAAAGTACTTGTAGGTGTAAATCTTTCAGAATTATCTCTTGCTCTATCACCAGCTCACCTATTTAAATTTTGTTTAAGAAAATACAGCACTTAAAAAAATTTAACACCCTATGAAATAACAGAGCATGTGTCCTAAACTTTAGAATGACTGCATATATCTGAAGTTAAAAAACATATCTCTGTATGCACAAATGCCCCGTAAGATGAAGCATGGGAAATGATTTTAAATTTGAAATATTGCTTCCTCTCAAGGGTTAAGTGTTTATGACGTCAATTTCTTTTTCCTTTACAGTTTTTTATTCTCTTCTGTATTCTAAAGTGCAGCAATGAATTTCAGTGTTTTTATGTTTGTCATCTAAGGTCCTTGTCTTGTTTATTCCTAGAAAGAGTCATGAACTCCTAATTGACAGTCTAAGCCCATTAAATTTTTTTGAGACCGAAGTGATAATGAATGAATGCTCATTAATGAATCTTTAATTAGCCTCTGTGCCTTTGAGGCACTAACATCTACAGACAAATAATAAGGAAACCACAGAACAAAATAAGCACACAAAAGTAAACCCTAATGAGCAAGTCCACCTATCATTTCAAGGTACCATTTTCTAAGTAAGGTTAATATTCATGATTTTTCTTATATGGTCATGACTCACCCAAGTACTGGGATCCGTTATCATGATGGAGTCACTGCTGTGTAAGCACTAATAGTACCTTCCCAACTCTGAAGTCCAAATGCAGATCTTTTTCAACTATCCTCAAAGTCATTGCCTCCAAGTTATTATCAGAGATGCTTTGCAATTCTATATAATCTTAGTTTGAGCAACCCTGTTTTTGTCTCATCTCAGCTCTTTTGTATTCACTTCATAAAACTTGCCTTCCCAGAAGACATTTTTCCACAAATTGTAACACTGGCATCCAGTTTGTGTCCCAGCTGTTCTGTTTCTTATCCAGCTCCCTGCTAAAGCAGCTAGGAAAGAAGCAGATGATGACCCAAATTCTGTGCCCCTACAACTCACATGAGAAACTCATGTAGTTCCTGGCTCCCGGCTTTAGCCCAGGCAGCCCCAGCCATTTGGGAAAAGAACCTATGGAAAGAAAATTCTCTCTCTCTCTTTCTCTCCTTGCCTTCCTCCCTCCCTCTCTCCCAACCATTTGGGAAAATAACCAATGGAAAGAAGATTCTCTCTCGCAAATAAATAAATAAATATTGAAAAATATGCTTTTCTATACCATGTAAAGTGCATTGAATTTCTTTTATTTTTTTTAAAAAAGACTTATTTATTTATTTATTTATTTGAAAGGCAGAGTTACAGAGAGGCAGAGGCAGAGAGAGAGAGGTCTTCCATCTGCTTGCTCACTGCCCAAATAGCCACAACAGCCATATCTAGGCCGATCCAAAGCCAGGAGCTTCTTCTGGGTCTCCCCAGTGGGTGCAGGAGCCCAAAGACTTGGACCATCTTCCACTGCTTTCCAAGGCAATAGTAAAGAGGTGGATTGGAAGTGGAGCAGCCAGGACTCGAACTGATGCCCATATGAGATGCCAGCACTGCAGGCAGAGGCTTTACCTGCTTATGCCACAGCACCAGACCCAAGTGCATTGAATTTCAACATCTAAATATGTAAAACCACGTGCCTTTCAATGACTTTATATGATAATAAGCCTGTATTTATGGTTTTCAACTCTGTTAGAAAAGATGTAAAGTAGCATATATTTTTGGATGAGAAAAGCATGCAAGCAAAAGGAATAAATGTACATTTTTCCAGTTACCCAAAATTTCAGCTATGTATTATCTAACTCATAATATTCAATTATTTAGAATAACTAAGGAAAATATTAGTTCTAATTGTTTTAGGAAATTATTATTATGGGAAAAACTATATCATTATGATGATGAGAAAATACATTAAAGTTATTTTGAGGCTTGTAAAACTATAAGGAAGACTGTTGTGATGGGTGTCAAAGCAATGGTAAAAAGGCAGAGAGATTGGCTCAACTCAGGAAACAATAAAGACATGCTGAGGATTTACATCTAAAATTCAGATTGAAGGTACTGGAATAATTGCTAGGAGACACCAATGATAGGGGAATGTCTTGCTAAACTAACTTACAGGGTTCTTGCTGAACTGCAGGCCAGGATGATCGAATATCAAGGGCACACCTGATTTAGTAGGGCTTTTGCTAAGACTGGACTTTAAAAGGACAGACACTGAAGTTCAAGGTCACAGACTAGCTGAAGAGAGGGTTCAGAGAAGCCTTACTCAAGTTTGGTCAGGAAGAGAGAGTTTTGGGGTGGGCCTTTGAAGAGTGAATCACAGATTAAGATGTCTGGGTTCAGTTCTCAGCTCCAAGTCCTAATTCTCACGTTCCATCAGCAGACCCAGGAAGGTAGCAGGTTATGGTGCAAGAAACTGGGTTTCTGCTACTTATGTGAGAGACTGAATTGCATTCCCAGCTCCCAGGTTTTGGCCCTGAGTTAGGCCTAACTATTCGGGCACATTCAGGAAATGGACCAACATTTGTGAACGCTCACTCTCGGGCTCTTTCTCTCCCCGTCTTTCTCTCCCTCAGTCAACATTGGCCTAGAAAATTCACAATATCCAAATCACTAAAGAATATTCATCATCCTCTGCATTTCTGAAGAATTAAAGTAGATGTGACTTTATCAGTTGAGTTTCTGTCTTCTCAAGAAGCCTACGCTGGGAGGCAGTACGTAGATAAGGTGGCATTTAAACGCAGAATAAGAATGAGCTGTGGGAATATCTTTCAGCCAGGCCAGTACATCTGCCCTGTGGCATCTTTGGTATGCTAGAGGAAAAGACAGAGAATCCAATTTGAATGGAGCGGAGTGGCCAAAGTATAGAAAAGTAGAACTTGAGAGAAGTGATATTACAGGCAACAAATCATATCCTAGAGGGCTTGGTGAGATCCTTGGCTTTAATTCTGAATGGAAGCTTCTGAATAGAGAAATAGCCTGACATATTTTAAAGAAACCAGGCCAAGTGTAATGATGAGAGAGATGACAATAAGGCCACGATGACAGCAGGGGAATCCACTAGGTTTCTGCGGGAGCCAAGGGCTGTGCTACGTGACCTGTTTCAGGATAATAATAGCTGTGAAAACTAGAGGTGGTATTATGTCCTCAACATTTTTGGGAGGCAGAGATGAAGATTTGGGTGACAAATAAGCCTGATGGCCTAGAAGAATGAGGTAACATTTTTTTCTGGGGGGGGGGTGGAAATTACAACAAAAATATGTATCTTCACATTTCGAAACACCAGGCCTTGAAGATGCCTAGGTGGAGGAGCCAGGGCGTAGGGAGAGATAGTATTTGGAACCACTGGATATGATCATGCAGGAAGCAAAGGCCTATGGGTCACTGGCTAAGTGCCCATGTAATATTCTCCGTGTCGATTTCCTATGTTCACACTAGTCATTCAAGACTGGCTTAGAAATCATGGTTTAGGGTTCTATACCCTGTGTTATCTCACCCCACTATGCAAACAACTGCATGGCACTTGCTGAGTGAGTTGTGTTGTACTTGCCTGTTGACTGGTCATCTTCTCCCTCCTACCATAGCACATTGAGCAAAAAGCCTAAAGTACAGAAATGATTCTTGAATTGAACAATCAAAAATTAAAACCCTTTGCAAGGAAGATAAAATCTAATTTGCATTTCATGCTCCTGTTTATTTTGCTTACTACATCCAGGAATCTTTATCAGTTTTTAAAAGGCACATAACTTTTTTAGCTCCCCACTACCTCACAGCTCTTTTCTGAGCTGTTGTCCTCCATAAAATACCTTTCTCCTTTTTCCTTTAATCTCCTAATGCATTATAATTCATCAGTTCCAGGCTTGAATGCTAGGTCTTAAAGGAAAGATCATTCTAATTCATGTCCATTTTGCCTCTTCTCTTAATCCAAATTTGTGAATTGATAACTTTCATCACAGTGTGTGGACTTATATGCATTTGTATTCTTTTTTATCTATTGCTTAATGGAATCTACCAGAACAAAAATCCTGTCTGTTACGTTCATTAATATGTACAAATTCCTGTACCATGTACTGAAGAGAATTATTAACCTAAATAAAAATGAAAAATCCCATATATTCACATTACTGCCAATTAATATGAAAAATATTTAATCAATGCATTTGTGATTTTTGATAACATAAAACTACAACACCTTTGGATGAAAATATTTTACTATGCTTTCTCTTAACATTTGGGAATACGGGAGCTTATGGAATAAGAATTATCTCCCACATGCACAGCAGCACCTGGTTTTTATAAGTATGTAAACATTTTCCTTTTTGTACTGAAAAAAGAATGCTCTTTCCAGATCTAGATTTCCCTTGGGGAATGTTCCATTTCCCCTCTTCGCTTCACTCACTTAGCATGTGATGTACAAGGGCATGTCCAAGGAGTCCAGGCACTCCTGAAAAACCACAGCAACAAATACAACTATCCATCAAACCCAGTATAATCAAAAAAGAAGCTTAGGAAACATTAGTGTATGTTGTAAATGGTTCATTTATGTAAAACATTATTGAGCTAGAGAATGTTTTTAATAGGTTATACTTACTTTATCTCATAACTTCCATTTGTTGAAATAACAAGTTCAGTAGCAATACCTCATCAAAATTATTTCAGGAATTTCAGACCAATAATGTTTTGACATGCATTAATTATAAAACCTAAATTTTAATACATTTTTAATTTCTCAAAACATATATTCATATATTTATAAATTAAAATGTTTCCATACTTATGTAAAAAAGCTGTAGTTATTGAAACCTAGAAAATTTTAAGTATTTCTCTTTTGTAAGTGTTAAGGTCTATTTATAAAATTAAATGTTAGCAAGTTATCATTTCAGTTAATTATTTGAGCATACAATAGAGTAAAACTGCCAGCTAAATCCATTTAAATATAATTTCTCTCTTCTATGCAATTGCTAAAGTCTTTTCTTTATATGGAAGCATTATTATCACCAGAATTAATTAGTAACACAATTAGAAGTAATTGGTATTTGGTGGCAGGAAAAGGGAGTTAGACCCTTATTCCTGTAAGATTTTCCCTCAAGGACCTTTCCACTGAGACAAAGCAACTGAAATTCTCTTACCTGTGATTTTATGATGCCAGTAATATAGCAATTTAGTTATTACTAAATTTCATTTTTGAAACATCATAAAACACTCCTTAGACTATTGAAGACAAAAATTTTCTGTAACTATAAGCTTTTAAATTATTCATATAAGAATTTATAGGAAAATTATACTAGTTCATTTTGTTGTCATAATTTTAATATCTGGATTAATGAGATATGTTCAGTGAAGTTTCAATCTACAAGTTTTTTCTATAATATTTAATATGTTAAATTATTAGGATGCTCACATTAGAATAAATACATGTCTTCAAACACCTGTCATTTAGTCTTCTGACATAACGAAGACATCTAAAGACAAAGGAAAAGAGGTGTTTTTCATGACGCCATCATATAAAAATGATAAAAATTTCATGTACATTATTTACCCAATATCAGGAAATATAAATAATAGAATGTGTATATTAATAAAATTTACTTCCTTTCCAACAAGCATTCATTTAATTGATTAATATTTTGAAAGCTTCTGAGGTTAAATCTAGGGAAATGAAATCTGAACATAAATATTAGGAGAGACATCTAGATGAATCACACAAAAACAAAGTAGATTAAAACATTTGCTAGTAATAAAACTTGAGGAAGTTGTGTTGAGCTTTCTAATTTCCTTTCCATTTTCCTTTTCCAGTCTACATTTTTGAAGGACTGATAGAATTGTCGCTAACATGTTTCCTCAATAAAACCATAAGTAATTTAGTGAACAAAAATTTGCTTTCCCACATACTTACAAAGCTCTCTTAACAAAAGCTTATCTTATTATGTATATTAATCATTTTACTAGCAGCAGATGATACTTATCAATCTGTAGGTGTGATCATAACATCTGATGAAGTTTTTTGAACAGGTTGCTTAGCACAATCTGGCAAAATTTAGTACCATTTGTACCAACAATTTTCAGTGATGTTAAGATCAATCACAGATTTATTTGCCTATGTGTACCAGAGGGTGTGTATTTTTTAATATATATTTTAAATGTCATGAATTTTTGGTTTCTGTCTGATTGAAATCTTTACTATTTGTTATTTCCTTTTGTGTAGATCAAATTTATTATGAAGTTATCTCTTCTTTGAAATTAATATCTTTTCCCAGGTTAATCTCTTGGCTTTTGGAGTTATCATATACAAAGTTTTCCGTCACACCGCAGGATTGAAACCAGAAGTCAGTTGCTATGAGAATATAAGGTAAATGTTTCATTTTACTTTCTTTAGTAATTAAAAGTTTTAATAACTTAAAGAACAAATTTTTTTAGAATTTTTGTTTTAAATGATTGTTTCACACTTGTTTTTATCATATGTGAAATACTTATTAGAAAATAGTATTTATGTTTAATAAAACCATCATCATAGATTAAATGATAATTAAAACAATTTTTGAAACATCCTCACCTTTGAAAGGCAAATATGATAACTGCATTTTAAGGCAAAAGTATACCTTCATGATTTTTTTAAACAGTGTTTCTCAGAGCTTGGTAGCTGTTTCTTTCTGTGATTCCCAGTTTACATGTTGCTGTGATCAATCTGTCAATCCCCTCTTTAAAACAGATTTATTGAGACCTTGAAAATGGTTTGTTCAGGAAAATCTGAATTATACTACAGGGTACATTGGAAACAACTGACTGTGTTGCTTGGGAACACTCCTGTAGTTGCACAAGATTTATAGTTGGGATTTAGCAACTGTTGGATCGATTACTTTCTTTGAGTCCTCATCATCCCATAATGTCCTGGTTTTAATAAAGTTGAAAATTACTTATTTTTGGAGGTTACCATAAAACATTTTCTCTTATAAAGAATAATTGTCTAAAAATGAATAGTTGTTTAATTTTCAAGTCAATGTTCTCAATGAGCAAAACTGATGATTGATTTCCCAAAATGCCTAGGCAATCAGGCAAAAATATGTAAGGGTGAGTATGTGTATACATTTATATTTAATTTTTTTTAGAAATCAATATTCTGACATGAATTTATTTTGGGGTAGCCATATTGCACCAGAAAAAAAGTCTAATTTTATATTCTGCACTTTCTTCTTTACTAAACCTGAAGGGAAAGCAGAATCCTCCTTTGATGTCATGAACATGTGCTGACCCAAGTCCACATGGTGTCCTTTTCAAGGTTTCATAGAGAAAACATTTCCTAGTAGATATATGTCTTACCTTCGGGAATTCCTGCAGCCTTAGATTTGAAATCAAAGCATGTGGACTGCAGTACATCAGATGGAAATATTTTAAGATTAAGGAAATTCCCTTTAAATGTCAAGTTTTAAGAATGGGACCTTGATTTGGGAAGCACCTCCCTGCCACAGTGCAGTAGCATACCCTTAAGGCGGTCCCATGTTACTGCGGCCCAGAATTTCAAGTCATGGCTGGTTTGTATAAAAGATGTCTTGGTTAGAGCAAGAATTCATTTCCTACACGATCTGAGAATTTGGGTGCATGCAATATGTAGGTATGCATGTAAAATGTATGTGGCTGTCTTAACGGACACCTTGCAATATGCCACAGGTCTTGTGCCAGAGGAGCGCTTGCTCTCCTGTTCCTCCTGGGTACCACCTGGATCTTCGGGGTGCTCCACGTCATGCATGCCTCCGTGGTAACCGCTTACCTCTTCACCGTCAGCAATGCCTTCCAGGGCATGTTCATCTTCTTATTTCTGTGTGTTTTATCTAGAAAGGTAAGCAAGCATTTGTTATCAACCCCACAGTAGTTCATATATCATCACTTTTGTTAAAGACTTCTTTTTTTCCATAGACCTGTGACTTCTTGACTTAATTGATTAAATTCAGTGTCTCTTAGTATCAAGAAAATCAGAACACTTACATCTATTAGAGAAATACACTTTTAAAATTTTGCTGTTTAGGAATGTCAACATAATTTACCTAAACTTGAGCATATCCTGATGGATAATCAGAAATTAATAATACTTTAGAAAAACAAATATAACAGTTATTGTAAATTAGAAATAATTTAGCATAATTATCATAATTATTTTAACATTTCTTCCTTTTTCTTTCTTTAAGATCCAAGAAGAGTATTATAGATTGTTCAAGAATGTCCCTTGTTGTTTTGGATGTTTACGGTAAACACAGAGAATTATGCATATAGCTGCAAAAATATTAAAAATCCAAGCTGTGGATGACCAATGTATAAAAGTCACTCAGTCAAATTATCCAGTTATTAATTACTAGATACTCAAATACTTTAAATTTGCTTTTCTATTCGCAGTATAGGAACTGTAGATAAAAAAGATAAAACTATGTACCATATAGCCATAGCACACTTTCTTACATGACATAGTTAGTTATGTCAAAAATAGTATTGCCGATATTTGGAAAGTAATTGGTTTCTCAGGAGCGATATCACTGCACCCAAGGAAGAGATTTTCTTTCTAACTCAGAAATGTATCAATATCCTGAAGGAAACCACTAGCTTGATATTATTGTGAGTCATGTTGCCTTTGAAACTAGTCCCCTACCACCTTAGTAATGAGAGTTACAGAAACAGGAATGTAACAGACTGAAGGGACAGAAAACAAAACTATAAAAAGAGAATGGCTGTTCCAATAATATATATTTTGAATAAAATTGTTTTATTGTCAACTTGAGCAATTTTTGAGATAAGATAAAGAGTTGAATAAACATTTTAACATTTGGTGAATTGTTCTGAATTTGAATATCTACTGAAACAACTTTTACCTCAAGTTGCTATATCCATTTTATTTTCTAATATTTTAAAAATATTATGCAAATTAAAAAATTAAAAATATCTGTTTCAAAGTTGACATTAGGTTGAGAAATGCTATTTCTATGTTTCTTTTACAATTTGTGATTTCAAAAACGTCATCAATAAAACATGAATGTGCCAAAACTTAGTATTTATGGCTATAAATGTAAAATTAGTGTATAGAGAGCTGAAGTAGTCTATTCTATAACATTAGCACAATAAGTATTCTGTTGCATTGTACTGGTGTTTGAATACAGTATATTCGAATTGTTTATTATTTTAATTCTAGAAATTTTATAGTTCACATGGCAATAGTCCTTTTTAATTTACTATTTTATAAGAGCATTGTAAATATGAAAGTATTCATAAATTGAATTACTATTTTTTCTGTTCAGAAAAGTACACATTCAAAATTGTTATTTATAATGAAGAAATCACTCAGCACTGTAGAAGTTTTCATAGTGGATCTATTTTCTGTCAGTGTTCTACTAACAAAGTATTTCTGCTTAACAAATCTATCCTTCTATCCTCAAATTTCATTAAAATGTAGAAGCAGTAGTTTTATTTCAAAACTATGTAATTGTGCCAATACACTAAATGCTGTGATTTTAAATTAATTTCTCCAGCTGTTAAAAAAATAAGTCTGTCAAATCTTGCTCTAACAAATAAAATGTTATCTAAAATGAAGCCATGCTACCAGTTCTTTGCTGAGTCGTTTTCTCAAAGAAGATGAGTTATCTGCTCATATCTCTCTTACGTTTGTGGAGGATCCATGATAATAGCTTTTCCTTATATCCTCTAATTTCTTACCTAGAAGGCTATGGTCTACTATTATAGTTGTCATTATACATAGTGCTACAGGAGTATGAGATTGAAAAACTAATCTGTTCAATCAGTATGTACCAAACTGTAGTGGTAGGTAGAAAAATAAGCCTCCAAAAATGTCCATGCCCTGAACTTCAGAACCTGTGACTAGATTAGATTTCATGGCAAGCAGAATTCAAGCTGAAAATAAAGTTGCTCATTAGCTGAGAGTGATAGGGAGAGATTAGCCTGGATAATCTAGGTGTGCCCACTGCAATACTAAGGATCTTTCTGTGGGAAAGAGAAGAGCTAGAAGAGAGAGTTCAAAGTGATGCAGCCTGATAGGCTCAACCAGCCCCTGTGGCTTTGAATGGGAGAAGTCTACAAACTGCAGGGAAATGAATTCTTCCCTCGAGCCTCCAGAAGGCCATCAGCCTTGCTGGTTCGTTTATTTTAGCACAGGAAGACCCAGTTCACATTTCTTACCTCTAGATCTCTGGCGTAAATGTGTGCGGCTTTACGCTGCCAACTTCGTTGTAACATTTTATGTAAGCCACCGGTAACTTATACTATGGAAATATTTGCATGAAAATGATTTATGTCTTTGGAGACAAACTATTACTCATGACAACAAAACTTTAGGTTAGTGTCTTATTTTTTTAATTTTTATTTTGTATTCATATGAGAGGCCAAAACGGAGATAGAGAGGGGCAGAGAGCCCGCATCTGCTGATTCACTCTTCACATGCTCACAATGGCTGGGTCTGGATGAAGTTGAAGCCAGGAGCCCAGAAATCCATTTGAGTCACCATATGGATGGCAGGCACCTACTCACTTGAGTTGCAACTTGGTACCTCCCAGAGTCTGCATCAGCAGGAGACTGGAATTGGGAGTAGAGCCAGCCCTTGAATCCAGGAACTCCAATATGGGATGTAGGCATCCTAACTGGAGACTTAACGATGAGGCCACATTTGCATCCCATTGTCAGCTTTTTGTCTACCCTCCCCATAGATACCACTGGATAAAACTTACATTCGTTAGCATATTTAAGACCTTCTCCTAGCTTCTTATCCCCTCAGTTTTTGCTTTTGCACTGTGAAGTCTTCAGTCATTTCAACTGTTTCACTTTCTTAGAATGTATTGTGGTCTATCAATTCCCTGTTTCTGGAATTTTCTCCTGAGATAATCATTACTGGGAAAAATATCTACTAGTCTCTAATTCATCTTTCTCTAAGAGGCCTTCTCAGCCTCACAAAGATATTTAATACTGCCCATTATTGTGTCACCACTCTTTCTAGCCTAACTAACCTACCTAATGTTCTTCATACTGCATTGTAATTATTTGTCCAAAGCTGAGGGCATTTACTGTACAAAGTTTTCTTCTTCTTGAATGGAGAGTGTATATTCTCCTTTTGGCTTTTTGAATAAGTGTCACTTGTCATCTGCTGCCTTCTGATCATATAACTGATGTAATGACTTATCTGGATGCTCTGGACAGCCTGGTATTTGTTCTTTTGCTTCATGTCTTCCATACTGGAAGCCCCTGGGACAAACCTCAAGGGTGTCATACAATTAGACAGGGAGGGATGACCTAGCAATAAGAGGAGAACACGAATTAGGCCACCAAGCTAGCCTTGAGCTCATATTATGCTTCAGCTCAAGTTTTTCAGGAAAGACTCTCTTTGAGAACTTGCACAGAGCTTGCCAAACTAACAAAGTAATGCTTCGTTTCCATTTGGTTGTTATTCCTCATGCTATTCCTCATACTGAGTTGTATAAATTTAGGATTTGAAACCAAATCCTCTCAACACATAAAATAGATTAGAAATCCATCAATACATACTAATATACAAACTCCCCTTTCTCTTCATAAACAAATGGAAGGGAGGGTATAAGATGTCAAAAGATTCAGTCAAAGAACTCAATACTTTAAACTTGGCGTCAAAACATGATACAAATGAACACCAAAGAAGTGTAAATTCTCCGAAATTTTTCTACCAACTAGAGACATAATAATCCCCTAAAAGAAAATACTTGTTGCTCTTGATTACACTGTAATAAGGAAAAACATATTTATACTCAGTATAACAATTATAAAAATTGTAAGAGAATTCATAGTAAATGTTCCACAATGTGAATACTATGATTAACCAACAAACTCTTCATAAGAATCTGATAGTGATATCATTTCTTCAGTTCCTTTCAACACCAACCCTTAAAATGAAATAATCCTGCATTTCTTAATTTTCTATACTGTCAACCTAATTTATTATACCTATCTTCAATGCCTTACAAAATATGACTCTTACTTATGTATTAACTTTATTGCCTAATTTCCTCAACATGAAATCTTGAGGAAACCATGAATTATGAATTCAGTATGAATCCTAAAAGATTACTGGATTGTTTGGGTCTTCCCATTACTTGGAACTTCTTTTATGCAAACTCTCTTGATCACTCAAGTTTCCCTGCAAGGAGACCCTCTGACCAGTGTGCTCTTTATTGATTTCCTCAGTCACTACAACCATAACACAGAGTGTAGATACATGACACATGGGAATTTTTGTGAAGGGATCATTGTGAAGTCATCATTTAAAGTTTACGTTTAAAACTCCCTAATTTTAGATTATAGATAAGAAAGAAATAATTTAGTAATGACATTTAAAAAAGAGATTTCTTCCTTCAAAGTCAACACTGGGGGCTGGTGTTGTGGCACAGAGGGTTAGGCGACCATCTGCAGTTGTGGGTGCCAGTTGGAGTCCCAGCTTCTCCACTTCTGATCCAGTCCCTGCTGGTGAGCCTGAGAAAGCAGTGGAGGATGGCCCAAGTCCTTGAGCCCCTGCACCCAGGATGGGAAACTGACAGGAAGCTCCTGGCTCCTGGTGTCAGCCTGGCCCAGCTCCAACATTTACAATCATTTGGGGAGTGAACCAGAGGATGAAAGATGTTTCTCTCTGTCTTTCCTCTCTCTGTAGCTCTTCCTTTTAAAAAAGAAGTCAACACAGATTTCTATTGTTAAATTGTACTATCTCATTTAATTCTCCTTGTAACACACACAATTCTATCTTCATTTGTCAATGTGAAAAGTACATAATGTCACATACCTAGGCAGTTGCAAAGTGAAGTATTAAAACTCAAAGCTCTGTTCACTCTGTCCTTCATGCACGTTCTCAAGAACTTGTTCAGACTTACTTGAATCGGAAATGAAAGCTGCTGGATTCATATACCCAAGCTGCCTGCCTGTCCAGGGCATGTGGACAGCTCTAAATTCCTATAGCCAAAGTAGAGTATTCCTTTCACATCTATATTCTATAGGGAGTGGAGGAAGCATGCTATGCATTTTTACATGAGACTTTAGCACATTCTTTCCATGTATATATGCAATTTGAAATAAGTGTACATCATGAGTTTTTCTTCTTTTACTCTTTGCTTGGCTGTTGTTTCCCCATATATTGATTTCTGTCTCCATCCTTGCTCCCACTGTCAACAAGGCAATTCATTTTAATAAACTTACATATAACCTTCCATTTTTCCCGATTCATATCATCATACTGAAACAATTAATTTGAGATCGCATTTAAAAACATATCTGAAACTTGCTTTTCTCACCTCTTACATCAACAGGTATATCTTGTTAATATTTAACTTCTTTTTAAAATCTTTGATTAACATATACTACTTGTACATTTTTATGAGATATAATGCAATGTTTCAACACATGGGAAACATTATAAACTGATCAAATCAGACAATTACTTTTTCCATTTATTATTTTTTTCAGTGGCTGGATAATAGCCTATGTTGAAGAAATAAAATAAATTGCGTAGCTGATATATAATCTGGATCAATGCAACATATATATACATAATAGCAAATATTGATAATAATATATTAGAAGATTTTAATGCCTTTGAGAATAATGTTCTTTATTACATATGGCTTGGGTTTTTCTGTTGTTGAAAATAATAAATATCAATAGTGATTTTTCCTATGATATATGTGAACTCACATTGATAAACCAAAACACCAAAACCCTTTCAATGATGTAAAGATTGCTTGTTATTTCTTGTAACTATTCAGTGAAAAACAAACCATGAATTTGCAATACACAATGCTCCAGGAGCCTTTTCCTTTAAGTATAAAGTACTTTAATTATTTGCCCTGGATTCATGGCTTCAGCATGCATTAAGACTGGTAGGCATTCTGTGAGTTTAGAACATGTTACTTGGTGTTTCATTCAGACGTTGCACCTCATAGGTTTGTGTGATAGTTATGATTAACGTAAAATGAGAGGGTTAGCTTAGCTGCGACAGATCTCTTCCGGTGCCAATGTACTATATTTCTAATTCCGCCTCCCACTTTGAGGCATTGTAAATAATAAAATCTATAAGGTATATTACAATTTTATGCTCTCCAACATAAGGGAAAAAATAACAGGGTTCTTTCAAAATTGTCCTGAAGAAATGTGGTTTCATTTCCTATTGAGCTGCAATTTGCCATATATCAGCAACTAAGGGCCAAGCTGCTCAACCTGAAAATGATTATTTTCTTTCTGTTCCTTAATGTATCAGAAGTGGATCTAAAAGAACCGCCAGTATGCAGGGGGGTTAATTATCCTGGCAGTCAGTTAAGCTTTGGAAGTTTTAGGTGATAAGAACAGAGCCCTAAAACAGACTCCCTGCTACTGCCGCCTGCTGTGAAGAAACACCATGTGTTGCCACTGCTTCAAATATTGCTCAAATTATCCTAAAATTCCTCTGCTTTTCTGTGCATTCTGGCTCCTAGAGAGAGGCACTGTGCCGATGGGGTCATTCATTCTGTCACTTCAGCCCACTCGGCAATCATGACAACTACATCTTTCACTCCATCTAATGCAGGAGGCTTTTCTGCCAGACCTTGTGTGACCCAAGTGAGAGAAGTAATTATTCAAAACAACATTGCTTCTTGTTCCTAAGGGCAGCCAACTCCTCAGCACAACCACATCAGCCCTGCAATTTGATCTTCCCACTCAGATCAATTTCTCAGATGCTCCTAAAGGAATGTGTAAATAAACACTCACCTCTCAACATCTTAGAATTTCCTTTCAGAGAGGCAGGGCAGGGTTGCATATATCAGCTCAGACTCTGCAGAGGGTCTGGACTACAACTGCATTTCCACAATAGTTACTTGTGCAATCTTGAGCAAGTTACAGTATTGTGCCTCGGTTTCTCATTCCCGAAAAAGAGATAAAAACAGCACTTCCATCATAACATTTTTGTGAAAATTAAATTACTTAATAAATTGGAGATAATGAATGCAGTGTTTCTTCAGCAAGGGGCAAGTGGCAACTAAGTATTAGCCATTTTTATTGGAGCCTGGATGAACAACAGTTGGCTAGGCACCTGCCAGGTGCTAGTAACTATTCTATGTGTAGAGTGGAATTCCCCAGTAAAAATCAAACAAACTAATAAAACCTACATTTAAATTGCTTGCATAGAATGTGAACTTCCACATTTTGTATTTATCAGCATGTTATTTCTGAAACAAGCCAGGGAACTGTAAAAACAAAAGTGAGTTACAGTAAAGTGAAATCATTCATTTGTTTTCTCTATTTTCTGTGACACCCAGAATCCACTTTCCCAACTGCCATTCTCCATCACCCAAAATCTCTTAGCTCCAAGTTTCATTGCTTTCCATTGTAGAGCTGGAAATATGTCAGAGACAATTGGAAACATTTGGCATTGTTGATGATTCTTGTGAAATGGAGTTAAGTTCAGGTCCTCCAGTGCTCCATACACATAAAAACTGCCCTGAGGAGGCTTATGTCTTCCAATTTGATTAAAATTAAAGTGTTTTTTTCCATATAAAGTTTGTATCACTATATCTTTAAATATTAATATTATTAGCATTTTCATGAACTTGAGAGATATTGTCTCTTTATATTCATATAAAGCAAAGACCATTTGGTAGTCTCAGTTTTCCATGTGTCTTTATAAATGAGGGAAAACTCTAGAGGGGTGTTAGTGGGTATTTTCTTTTCTTTTTTTTCAGGATATTTGCAGTCATTCCATTTGATCTTGCAAATATAAAACTATAGAAACTAAGTTATTTTAAAACACAACCCAGTGTCTTTGAAAGTAAAAGTAAATTTGTCATTTTAATGCTTAAGAAAATATAATAAATACAACTTTAATAAAAAAGAAGAAATATTAATTAATGCCTGTTATTTCATATATAGAATGCATTTGGTTTTACCTACTAGTGATGTTGTTTAAATGTTTTGCATTTTTTCCTGAACAATAAGATTTCTTTATTATGTAAAGATAATTTCTAGTTTCTATATTTAGTAAACTAAAAATTTCAAATTTGGGAGAAAAATGAATCCAGAATTTTTTTGGCTCCCAATTTCAGAATTCAAACATTTCGTGATATCTGTCATATTCATCTGCATATCTCATCCTCTGATACACAATATCTCAGGGGATAGGAACATAGTTCTTTATTCTTCTGTGTGCTACATATATTTAGCATTGTGTGACTTTTTTTCCAAGCAGATTTGCCTGCACAGATTGAATAAGCTAAATGACTCTATATAGCCAAACATTTTGTTTTCCACTTGTCCCAATAATAGTTAGCAAACAGAAAGCTCTCTCTTGCTCACGAAAACTCTATTTCCTTGGAAGCAGGAATATAATGTTATTCCTTAGCATTCTTCCATTTTCTTTAAAAGACTGACAAAAGGTAAGTAGATTAATATATATTTTTGACTTGAACATGATACAAATTTCACACAAAATTCTGTATGTACTACCTTCTTATGAAATGAACTTAAGGCACTTCACAAATATGGATTAAGTACAAACTAGATAATATAAATATAAAGAATCAAAGGAAAAACAAAAGGACAGTCATAAAATGAAAGTTAAAACTTCAATATGAGTGTTTCACTCATTTAATTTCTGTCCTGAAATCTGTTGCTGTATATCAAAACTACTCTCCAAAAACTAGGGTCTTGAAACATTATTCCTACATTCCCATTGGTTCACTGGCCTCGGCGGAGCAGTAACCACACTGGGTTTCTCATGAAGCTGCAGCCCAGTGTTAGCCGGCTTACACTAATGTGACAAAGTTTTCCACTACAATCTTAGCAGAGTCTGCCTACCAAGCCACCCATGTATTGCCTCTCCACATCATTTGTGTTACACACAGCATGGATACCAAGATACTTGGTGGAGCAAACAAAAAAGCTACAGAGTAAAGAGGATTATGGTAGAAGCTGAATTCTATCTGCTGAAGCAGTTAGTCTCAAAGCCCTTCTAGATTTTGGGGAGTAGGAGAAAAAGTTCCACCTTTTAATAGAAGAATGACAAGGTCACATTGCACAGGAGCGCTTGAGAATGGAAAATGTTTTTGAAGTCATTTTTAGAAAATACAACTTTCAGCAAGTTTTATGCTCTTGCTGATTATCTATATATCACAAAAATATCTGACATTAGATACAGTAGTACATTTCATAGAACTGTGTTCTGTAGTGTCCTTGACTGTAAGCCAATGAAATTGCAGCAAAGACAGTTCAATCTATGCAACAAAAGCCATAAAAATACCAAATTACATACCGTAAGTAACCCCCCCCCTTTTTTTTTTTTGCTATCGCAGGTTAATGTAAGGGGTAGATTTTTTTAAATCTGTGTCAGCTTTTTATTTAAGGATTTATTTATTTGAAAGGCAGAGTTACAGAGAAAGAAGGAGACACAGAGAGAACTCTTCCATCTACTGGTTTACTTCCCAAATGGCAGAAATGGCCATGGTTAGGCCAGGTCAAAGCTAGGAGCAAGGAGCTTCATCCAGGTCTCCCACTTGAATGCAGAGGCCTGACTACCTGAACTCGAACTGGTTCCCAAATGGGATGCCTGCTTCATTATAGGCAGTAGCTTAACCCGCCATAACACAATGCCGGCCCCAATATATCAGTTTTCTGTTTTTTTTTTTTTTTAAAGGGCGACTTTGTTTTTGTTTTTTTTTAAGATTTTTATTTATTTATTTGAAAAGCAGAGTTACAGAGAGGCAGAGCAGAGACAGAGAGTGAGAGAGAGAGAGGTCTTCCATCCATTGGTTCACTCCCCAGATAGCCAGAATAGCCAGAGCTGAACAATCAGAAGCCAGGAGCCAGGAGTTTCTTCCCAGTCTCCCACGTGGGTTCAGGGACCTAAGGACTTGGGCCATCTTCCACTGCTCTCCCAAGTACATTAGCAGGGAGCTGGATCAGAAGTGAAGCCCCGGGACTCAATTCAGCACCCATATGAGATGCCAGCAATGCGGTGGTGACTTTAGCTGCTAGGCCACATCGCCGGCCCCTATCAGCTTTCCATACTACACAATATCCTAATATTTTCAACATTACTGCTCTAATTAGTGGAAATCAGGTCTTATTTCCAAAAATTAAATAGGTCAAAATCTTTGAGCAATCTGATAATGCATACCCATTCTCACTCCCAAATCTACAATGTAATGAATAAGAATATGCATTATTTTAATATGTTTATAGTGTTTCAGAGCTATGTATATTTAAAAGCATACAATGGACCTGCATTGTAGCACAGCAGGTTAAATCACAGCTTGCAAAACTAGCATCCTGTTACCAGGGATGCAGTTTGAGTCCTAGCTGCTTTGCTTCAGATCCAGCTCCCAGTTAATATTCCTCGGAAGGCAGCAGAAGATGGTTAGGTGCTTGGGACACTGTTTCCCTCAGCGGAGACCTCGATGGAGTTCTCAGTTCCTGGCTTTAGCCTGGCCCAAACCCAGCTGTTGTAGCCATTTGGGGAGTAAAGGGAAGATCTCTCTCTCTCTTCTCCATCACTTTGTCTTCTGTATAAATAAATCTTGAAAACATACACATACACACAGCAAGACGAAAATCGTGCAATTTCACATAATTTTTTTCTGCATCTTCTAACATTCAGGATAGTTTTCCTCTTAAGTAGTCTAATTAAGATATGATAGAGACTTCAAAGAATGTAGATCAGTAAGTACTATGCAACACAACACACAGTTTACACATCTTCCCATGATCATTCACCCATAATGATGGATGTTAGCAGTTAATTGTTCAGAATACTGAGTAATAGTAAATGTGAGAACAAACTATAAGCCAGTAGCTGCTATATACTAAATATTATCCCTTTACATTCAATTAATCCAGCAACATGGTTGATATTCTTATTTTAATAAAGACAAAGCAGGATTTAGTAGCTCTCACTGAGAGGTAGACTAAGGGATTCATAACCCACGGAATGTAACAAATGATTGGGTGATTGAGAGAACAGAGTTCCACTCCATGCGGTTAGCATGGTGGGGAATCATTTATTATAAAATCTCACCCTTGTTAATATATGGACAAATATCAGGCTAGATAAACTTTTACAAATAAATCAATCTTAATATATATTCAAGGTTATAAACATAAAATCTAAAGTCAGTATAAAAACCTGCAAATGTCTTACTCATTTCACAAGTTTAAAAATAGTTTCAAGTTTAGAACAAACTTGTAGACATTTAGCTCTCAAAAATATATAATTTTAAGTTTATATGAACATATTTTCTATATAAAAGTTGTATACATTAGTTCATGTTGTTTGAATGCAATTATTTTAATCACAATCTTTACAAGATTGATAGTGATATAATATTTGCTAAGCTAATGTGAATTAACTAATATTCAGTAAAATAAATGACTGCAGACTAATGTAATTCTAAGATTATATAATCACTTTCAAGTCTGGCAAAGCTTTGGGCAGCTGATGCCATTTATAGAATAGTAGTTCAACATAGTAGTCTAGCTATCAATAAGACAAATATTTAATGTAGAATTAAGAAGAAAGTTTTATAAAGAATCTGTTTCAAAATTTGATATGCTTAGCAAGAACAAAAGTCTGTCACTTAACACTGTGCAGTTTTTCCCCTTCCATGACAACCAAGTCAAAGGCTATGACCTAAAGCAGGTAACACACAGGGTTCGTCTAGACCAGACCCAGTTGTAGAACATTTTCAAGACAAAATGACTGACTCAAAAACATGCATGTTACCCCAGACATTAATCATTTCTCCATTCCCTGCTTCACCACAAACAGTGTACAAAACAGGAAAGCAAAATGATGAAGCTATGTGTAAGGGAAAATGAATTTATGAATTAGTGAGGAAATGAGAGAAACTTTAAATGAAAGCAGTTTTCAGGGATGCCTCCCCTGAAGCTACGCAGAATTGAAAAGGCATCTACCGAAACTTGAAACAGCATTCAGTGATATCTCCCAGTCTTCCTTTTTAATGGATGATTTGTATGCAACACTTCCAAGTGAGATGAGAGTATTACAGACTACTGAATCAGACATAATCACCCTACAGACTCAGCAGGGGCAGCCTAGGAGAATAGGGGAAGAATGAAACATTGTACGTTCAAAATGTTTTTCTGTGGAACCACCCAAGCAGTACTGCCCATAAACATTGCATATTTCATAATATGGCCTTAGACATTGTTTATGGCTTCATTTTTACGGGGAAAATAACCACCTCCCAAAAAAATCAGCCTGTTGCCTTAGGCTAATTATGCTAACTCAGTCTAAATCTCAAAGTAAGTTTTGGTAGGACTGAAGCATTAGTGTATTTGAAATGACAATAGACAGTTTTTTGGTGTTAGTTAAATTTTTTTAAGAGTTGATATTCTGAAAGTATTATAAATTAATGAATTAGGGAAATACAAATCAAAACCACAATGAGGTTTCACCTCACCCCAGTTAGAATGGCTCTCATACAGAAATCAACAAACAATGAATACTGGGGAGGATGTGAGGGAAAAGGTACCATTATCCACTGTTCCTGGAAATGTAAACTTGTGCTGCCACTTCAAGACAGTATAGAGGTACCTCAGAAATCTGAATACAGATGTACCATATGACCCAGCCATCCCACTCCTGGGAATTTGCACAAACCAAAAGAAATCACCATATGAAAGAGCTATGTGTACCCATATGTTCATTGCAGCTCAGTTTACAATAGCTAAGATATGGATTCAACACAACTGTCCATCAGTTGTTGACTGGATAAAAAAACATGGTATTTATACATACGAAGTAATACTCAGCTGGGAAAAAAAAAAAAAAGAAATCCTGTCTTTTGCAACAAGATGGATGCAACAGGGAACTGTTATACTTAATGAAATAAGCCTGTCCCAAAAATACAGATAACTACATGTTCTCTGTGATCCGAGGTAGCTAAAAGAGGACCAGAAATGTAGTGTATTGGAGTAAAAAGGGCATTTTTGCAATTTGCTGATTGTTACAGCCATTGTCTCTTCTGTTGAGGAACAGTTTTTTCTTCTTCATACTGTAGTGAAGGATTGACTTTCCAATGATTACGTAGGTTGGAAGTAGATCTTTGTTCAAATGAAGAGTGGGAGTGGCACCGGGAGCATCAAGAAAGGCTGGAGCACGGGCAGGAGGGCACAGTGGGAATATCACTAAGTTCCTAAATCTGCACATGTGAAATACGTGAAACTTGTATAACTTAAAGAAAATTTTAAAAAAGAAATAAAAAATAATGAACAGAAATCAATGAGGAGACTCTTTCATAGTATGGTAAGAATCCCAATCACTGAAAAATAGTCACACACTATGTATTAATATAGGAGTATTCAATAACTAAGATGCCAAGATACAAAAATAGACAAATTTTAATACTTCTCTACTAAAAAATTTAGAGTGGTATTTCAAAATATTTAAACTTGTAAATTATGGTGCACTTTCTGAAAGAAAAGAAATACAGTATAATTTCTTTAAACATCTCATATAGTATTTTTCAACACCAGTAATATTATAAATATTATATATATTTAAGCATAATTTCAAGTTCAAAATCTAGTAAAAATTATTTTCTCAAAGAAAGCTCTGACCTTCAACTTTAACTACTTGGAGGTGATCCTTAGCTTCTTGGTGGCCTGAGGGCTTTGGCTACCAGTCTAATAATATGATTTATGATGGAAGCTTTGGGCCATGGCATAACAAATCTGATCTCCAGAAAAACTATAGACTGAGTGTCCCAAGAGGTTAGAATCTGAGGCAAATAATCAAGCACCTCAACATAATCATGTCCACCAAAGGCTCCAGTGAGCTTCCTGTGTGGCAATCCTCTGTGTATCCAAGGGCAAATCCTGGATGGAAGGTAGTACTGCCTATGACTCCACAGGAAAAGACGCAAGCAGAAGTCTCAAGTTGAGACACCACCTGAGCTCAGCTAATGCATCTTTTCCTTTGGCTGGTTTTAATATATGTTCTTTTACTGCTGTGAATTATAAGTAGAGTGTGCCCCTAATTTCAGTTGGAGTGAATTATTGAACATGAATGGTCACGTGTACTCTAGAATTTTTTGTAAAAATGTATAGCTATTTTAGTCAGAGTTATGAAGAAAAATATATATGGAAAGAATATATATAAAAGAAAACATGTATGTACCATATATATGTATGAAGAGACTTCAAAATGTTTCTGAAAGTACATATTATAAAATAACTATGCATGTACTCAAAAATTCTTTTGCACCAAAATAAACAACTTTTAGTTCAACTTCTCCACAAACGTTTTGACATACTGTACACAGTTGTGTATATATTTACATATTTATTAAATTTTATAATTTAGTATACATTTTCATATATATCTAATATATATGACACCTTATGTACACACACACACACACACACACACACATATATATATATGATAAATGTATATATGCCATTTTTAAAGGAGTTAGCTCACACAATGTAGAAAGTCCAAAATTTATAGAGCAGGTCAGCAGCCAAAAAGTTCAGGCAAGAGTTAAGTTTGCAGTCTTAATGCCACAGTGTGTAAGACAGATGAGCAGACCAGAAATTCAGGTGGGAGTTGATGTTGCAGGTGAGGCAGAATATTGTCTTCTCTAGGGAACTTCAGTGTTTCCTCTCAAGGCCTTCACTGTTTGAATGAGCCCCATCCAGTATTACCGAGGATAGACTCTTTTCCTCAAAGCAATTTGATGGAGATGTTAACCAGATTTACAAAATACCCTGACAGCAATATCCAGATTGTTGTGTGATTAAATATCTTGGAACTATAGCCTATGCAAGTTGACATATAAAATTAACCATCTCAGCAGCCAACTGGTCTGAATCGAGGGTGGTCTTGGGGACCCCTTTGAACATGTGGCTGATGTCTTACATGTGCAAGGACTGTTCCCTCTTATTGTGTAGCTGGCTAGCCTCCATAAACAGGTCCACAAAAATATATGCCACTGATTACTTATGATGGCATAAAGGCAATTCAATAGAGAAAGAAAATATTTTCAACAAATAATGCTGGAACAATTGGATGCTCATATATGAGAAAAAAGAATACAAAAAGAACCTAGAAACAAACTTTGGAACTCATACAAAAAATAATGCATCACAGACCTAATTAGAGAATGCTAAACTATTACACATTAGGGAGAAAGCATAGGTGAAAAAAGTCTTTATAATCTTAAGTTTGGTGATGGGTTTTTAAATATATCAGAAAAGCACAACCCATGAAGAAAAAAATGGTAAGTTGAACCTTATCAACATTGAAAACTTCTCTGAAGTACACTATCAAGAAAATTAAAATCAAGTCAAAGGATGGGAGAAAATATTTGTAAATAACATTCGTGATAAGGGAATTATATCCAAAATATTAAAAGAATTCTAATACTCAACAATAAAATCAAACAACCAATTTCAAAATGGGTCAATGGCCTGCACAGCTCATCAAAGAAGGGATATCCATGGAAAATAAGCATAGAGGAGAAGATGTTTGGCATCATTTATCATTAGGGACATGCAAATTATAACAACAGTGAAATAGTAGTACATGCTGATTAGAACAGCTAAAATCCAAAACACTGACTTTATCTTTGTTCGCAAGGATGCTGAGCAATAGATAATTTCATTCATTCTTCTGGGAATGCAATGCCACCACTCTGCTAAGCAGTTCAGCAGTTTCTTACAAAGCAAAGCACAATCTTACCATACGATCCAGAAATTGAGCTTCTAGCTATTTCCTCAACTGACTTAGAAATTAATGCCCACACTAAGCTGCCTGTGACTGTTCATCGAAGTTTTACTAATAATCACAAAGATGTAAATAACCAGCATGTCTTTCCAGAGGTGAACTAATTATAAACAAATTATGGGATATCCATACAATTGAATGCTCTTTAGTAATCAAAAGTAGTGCAATATGAAGTCACACAAAGATGTAGGTGAACCTTCAGAGCACACTGTCGTGTGAAAGAAGCCAGTCTGAAAAAACTACATACTGTACAACATTTCAAGAAAATGTTATAACATAGATTGCTAGCCTAGAAAAGCATCAAAATTCAAAATTTCAAGAATTAAAATATGTGTAATATGCATAGATAGATAGATATAGTTATGTACTGATGATCAATTACTTTTGTAGCATGGTAAGGTACAAAAATTCAAGGTCAAACCATTATGAATTGGAGACCATCAAGATTGATGAAGGTTAGTTCATTTCTTATGACCCAGATATTCCAATCATAGATACCTCAAATAAAAATGTAGATATTTTGACAATAATATTATGTATGAGAGTGTTCACAAAAATACTATTTCATTGTCCCAAAGTGTAATAACCTAAATACTCATCTATATGAATATTATACATTAATAAGAATTAAGAACACAACCACAGTCAACAACATTAATTTAACTAATAATCTTACATGGAGAATCTCAACAATATCATGTGCAGATCAGAGATGGTTCAAGGATTCTTGGGTTCAAATTAAATTCAATTTCATTATGGATGAGGCTGGTCTTGTGGAGTAACAAGTTAAGCTACAGCCTGTGGCCCCAGCATCCCATATAGGTCCCAGATGCTCCACTTCCAATCTAGCTCCCTGCTAGTGTGCCTAGGAAAGCAGTGGAAGACAGCCCAAGTACTTAGAATTCTGAACCTGGCCGGTGCTGTGGCTCTACAGGCTAATCCTCCGCCTTGCAGCGCCGGCACACCGGGTTCTAGTCCCGGTCGGGGCGCCGGATTCTGTCCCGGTTGCCCCTCTTCCAGGCCAGCTCTCTGCTGGCCAGGGAGTGCAGTGGAGGATGGTCCAAGTGCTTGGGCCCTGCACCCCATGGGAGACCAGGAAAATCAGCTGGCACCTGGCTCCTGCCATCGGATGAGCGCGGTGCGCCGGCCATGGTGCGCTGGCCACAGCGCGCCATCCACGGCGGCCATTGGAGGGTGAACCAACGGCAAAAGGGCCCCTGTACCCATGTGGGAGACCCAGAAGAATCTCCTGGCTCTTGGCTTTGGATTGGCCCACCTCCTGCCACTGAGGCCCTTAAAGGAGTGAACCAGCAGATGGAAGGTCTCTCTCTCTTTCTCTTTTTACCTATGCCTCTGCCTTTCAAATAAATAAATAAAAATCTTTTAAAAAATTAATGATGTGGGTGCTGTTAGGAAGGTTTGATCACTTTGTGAAACTGTATTAAGTGGTACACATGCGATTTGTACACTTCTCTGTATGTTTGTTATTCATCAATGTAATTGTACTAAATCTAGTAAATAAAGAAATGGAGTCAACGGGGCCACTGCCATGGCTCACTTGGTTAATCCTCCACCTGCGGCGCCAGCATCCCATATGGGTGCCGGGTTCTAGTCCCAGTTGCTCTTCTTCCAGTCCAGCTCTCTGGCCCGGGAGGGCAGTGGAGGATGGCTCAAGTGCTTGGGCCCCAGCACCCTCAAGGGAGACCAGGAGGAAACACCTGGATCCCAGCTTCAGATTGGCACAGTGCACCTGCTGTAGCAGCCATTTGGGGGGTGAACCAACAGAAGGAAGACCTTTCTCTCTGTCTCTCTCACTTTCTAACTCTATCTGTCAAATAAAAAGAAAAAATAAAAAAATTTTAAAAAAAGAAATGATGTCATTAAAGAAAAAAGAAAAGTGAAAACTTTAAAGACAGTAAACAGATCAGTGGTTGCCAGGGGACAACAGGGAGATGTATCCATGAATAGGTGAAACGCAACGGATAGTTTTAGTGCAATGAAACTCTTTTGTAAGAATCTGTACTGATGGATACCTGACAGTATTTAAAACTTGTCAAAACCTATAGAAATTTATAGCCAAAAGAGTGACCTTTCATTTTTGCAAATTTGTAGAAATCATTTAAGATTTAAGAAGTTGAGGGATCCCAAGATATCATAGAGAATACGACAAGAGAATATAACTATATTACAAAGTATTAGGCATAGCAAACTTGAGAATATTTTTTAAATGAAGAAGATATAGCTCTTAAGAATTAATCATATCTGAGAATTACAAGCCTTTTGGTTAGAGGCCACACATCAAGACATCTACAGACAAAGCAAAGTGGTCATTCTACTATCTCTGACCCTCTTAATGAAATCCATCTGTGTCTTCTCACCTTTGGAGTCAACACAGTCTCTACCGACTAATTGTTATCTCCATGCCCATTCCTGATTCCTTTTCCCAAACAGTGAATCTATTTTGATCTACCATTCAATAGGCTTACTTGATATTCAGCCCAGGCAACTATGTCTCTCTTGATGGCCCCATATAAAATCCAAATACCAACAATTTGAATGCCTCTCAGGGCTCTATGCCCACAACAAATTCCCTTGACCAACTTAAACATTCTAACTTACTCTTGGGAGTCCTCCAAAACTAACTATGTAGCTTCATAATGACAATATTTCATCTGTATACCATTTTACAGAATGCAAAACTTTTCCAGATCTATTTACTCATCGTTATTCCAAAATTCAATGTAATATTCAATTAATAGTTCCCTAGTGTGAAAACAAAGTTCAAGCAATGTTACCAGCTCTAGGTCCTATATCTGGTAAATAGAATTTTGAAGTATTTGGCCTAAAGTCTGCTATAGCAAGTGCAATGTTTTGTTAGTCTAGTTCGAGAACCATAATTTACAGATTTGAATGAAAAATCCAAGAACGCAAATATGCACATGAAAGCATCTTTTCTTAGTGTTATTAAAAAATACACATATCTCTCTTGAAACTATCTCAAAGTATACTTTTTTCGCCAGTTGACCCTCACTACCAACTATAGACATGCTTTGGAATTACAGAAACAAATCATAGAAAACAAGAATTTATGATTAATCTCCAGTTACAGTTTGGCACAAACTCATCACATTTTCTTCCAACATTTCCACAAGTTCCCACTGTCCCTCATGTTTTCTGCCAGATGCTCTGGTCTTTTCATCCAGGAATCATCATTTTTGCTGCTTCTCTAGACTCCTCTCTAAACCATTGTGATTGTAGTTACTCTAACAGCCTTTTATTAAGTTTGATAAATACTTTCAAGCAGAATGAAAGCACTGGACTCTTAGTCCTTTTCTAAATTTTAACTTATTTATAGAACTTTCAAGTTCCCAATAAATTTCCCATTTTTTGAAATTCTTCTCTATTCTCTTCTATGTATTTCAATCAAGTCAATTTCTAATTGTTCTCCCAAGTAGGTGCTGATTACCAAACCTTCTATTTCTGAGTTCATTTTATATTCTTCTCCATTAATTCATACTCTACACTTACTGTAAGTTTTCAAAATTCACTCTTAGAAAGTATGATATTTTCCAGTGCTGGTAGTTAATTCTCTCTTTGATAATATCATTTTCAGGTGTTCCAGATGTCAAGGGGGAAAAATATTCTCTGTCCTCTGCAAAACTTCAAACCTGGCCCTTAGAACATGGAGCCTCTTCTGTTTATCTGTTGCTGCATGACAAATCATCCCAAACTTCGTAGCATAGCGCAAACATTACTTAGGATGCCCACAGATTTTGAGAGTCAGAAATTCAAATAGGACACTTTATGTCTGGAGCTTCAACTACAAGTGACACAAGTGACCATGTGCTGGAAATTATGGTGTACACTGCAAAGATGGCTAATTCACTCACATAGCGGTTGCCTACCTTCTCTAGGTCTGACAATCAGAAAATCTACATGTGGCCAAGCAGTAAGGTTTGAAAGCCTTTTAGCCTGGCTCCAAATGCCTTGCTCCATCACTCTGGCCATATTCTATGAGTTACAGAGCAGATTTGGAGCATGGGTAGCCTACAAGGATTCAGTCTCAACCTCCTGATAGAGAAGTGGTAAAATCATATGGAAGAAAAATATTTGGGATGAAAGATACGTTGCAACCATCTTTGTAAAATAGAGTCATGTTGGGCTGGCGCCGTGGTGTGGCAGGTAGGTTCGCCGCCTTCAGTGCCAGCATCCCGGCTGCTCCACTTCCGATCCAGCTCCCTGCTGTGGTCTGGGAAAGCAGTGGAGGATGACCCAAATGCTTGGGCCCCTGCACTGCGTGGGAGACCCCAGAAGAAGCTCCAGGTTCCTGGCTTCAGATCCGTGCAACTCTGGTCATTGCAGCCAACTGGGGTGTGAACTAGCAGATGTAAGGCCTCTGTCTCTCTCTACCTCTCCTCTTTCTGTGTGTAACTTGGACTTTTGGGTAAATTGGTAAATCTTTTAAAAATAAATACAATCATGCAAAATCCCAGAGGGAAAATTAATCTCATTTGAGCTGCATTCTGTGCTAGGCTGTGTGCTTCCTACCTCATTGTCCCCAGTCTAGGAAGCACAGTAGGAATCTTATCCCATTGCATTTAGTGCTAGAATCGCCATGTTTGTTTCAGTGCTCTCATTATTTAGTTTTATCATTGTGTTTCCACAAAGGATTAGCTTACTTTCATTAATAGACAATGTGGTTACAATATTAAGTAATATGTACACATTTTCTCCCCCATAAATTTACTCTGGGAGATGCTTTGGATTCATTCGGAATGTTCTGAAAAAGGTTTCTCTTGATTTTTTTTAAACCTGAGCCAGCTTTCAGGAAATATTTCATGACATGCTATACGCTGTCCATATTAGAAGATGTGGCGTTATATAAGACAGTTATGATAAAACGACAGCTCCAGGTCACATCAAGAATGTTCTGGTTTTCATGCTTTTGCTTAAGCCATTTCTGTCTGTCTTAAATGTCTTGCCCTTCCTATTTTTTTCCAATAGATAAATCCCCAAATAAATTCAAGAAAATTTTTCTGTGTTCTGTGCTTTAATCAGACAAACTTATTTTGAAGTGTGTTGATAAGGAAGGATTTTAAAAATGGTCTTTCTTTGGTTAAAAAAAAAATTACTTGTTGATTGGGGTTCATACTGGAAATAAGTTTCCTAATGACTGAATGATACCACTGGTCATCACCCTTGTAGAAATGATTCAACGACTTTCAATTTTTCCCTGTTTTTCATGATCTATACAATGCTTATTGAAACCCTGATTATATGTCTAGAGCTGAGCTGGGCACCATGCCAACAGCACAATAACATATGGAAATAATACAAGGAGCAGAGAACTAAGCCAATACTGATGTATAGACTTTAATGCGAAGAACAAAATATTATACAAAAAACACACTACATAGAGATCATATTATAAGGTACAGTTAATAAGATAGTACTTATGGTGTTCAAAATGAATGAAAAAGGGGATGGGCATGTGACCTAACAGTTAAGACTCCAGTTAGGAGGCCCACATCCCATATTAGAGTCACTGGCTGCCAGGTCCCAGCTCCGCTCCTGATTCCAGCTTCCTGCTAATGGGCCTGTAAGGCAGCTTGTTACGACGTAAATAATTGGGATCTTGTCTCTAATGGGGGATACAACAATTGAGTTCCTATCTCCTGGCTTTGGTCTGGCCCAGCCCTGGCTATGCAGGTATTTGGACAGTGAACCCATGGGTGAAAGATATCTCATCATTTCTCTCTCTCTCTCTTTCTCTTTCTCTCTCTCCTATCAAATAAAATGAAACAAGAACAAAAGAAGAAAGAAAGAAAGAAAAAATAAAGATAAAAAAGGAAGTAAAGAAGGAATAAGCATGGTACAAAATCCTTGAAGAAGCTACTTTGAGGCCACAGTATCTGAATCTTGCAGAATGCGAGCTTTGGTAAATTGCCTAAGTCATCAATACATGGAAATCAGTGAAGTATGTGCCTGTGGTGGAGTAAGATTACTTACTAGGCTGTAGAGGCACAAATGTGTCCAGTATGTGGAAGCAATTGAAGGAAAATTTGTCTAACTATGGCAGTGTGTGCACAATGGAGACCAGTGAGTAATAACATTGACAATTTAGGGAAGCATCATGTTATCAGGGAAACTGAAATCAGAGAGAGAGAGTAAACCTTTTGTGGCTTTCACAGAGATTCATTCGCAGTTTCTGAGCAGGGAGGTTGCAAGTGTCCTCACCCAGACCCTTCAGCTCAGGAAGCTAAGAGAGACATTCTTAGTACTGGGCTGACAAAGAATTTGATCAGGAAGCATACTCAGCCCAGAGATCCACCTAACATGAGTGATGATTATTGCTTAACTCAATCCGATTGACTGTATAATGGGCTATTCAGATGGAAGTAAGAGTTAAAAAGAGGAAATTCCTTGATAGAATCATGTTCTGAAACCATGCAGACCACAAAAGAGACTAAGAAAGTAGACAATCCCTTCCAATAATGCCCTTGCATGTTAGGTAGTCGGTGCAAAACTCTGTTCTTTGACTCAATAAGACTGGCCAATACATTGGCCTTATGAAAGTTATACTTTAGGAATATTTTCAGGCTGTTCTGCTGAGTCATGAGACTAGGGAAATGGAAGTCAGAAGAAACTATTCAGAGTATTTCAAGGCAAACTAAATTTGCGAACATTGGGATGAGAGACCATGGAAATGAACATAGGCGTAAACATGAATATGTGACCCTAAGAAATGAGATTCAAGAGGTCTCCATGACTAGAGTGATTTTTATTGGAGCTATTCCCTAACTGAATCACATAGAAAAACACCTTCTAAGGGGAAAAGATGATGCCTGAATCTCGATCATTCTGTCATTATGTCCATGTGACCTTGAGGAAAATTACAGGTGGCATATCAGTGGTAAAACAATGACTTCCTCAAAAGCCTAGTGTTTCCCCCAAATAATTAAGTCACAGTGGATAAGAAAAAATAACGAAGCATATCACCCACAGTAGTATTTAGGTTCTAAACACAGGCAACAGCATTGGCTGGAAATCTGAAGAGTAGCTTAGGGGACTGTGCTGTTCTATTTTCAGTTCTGAATTTTCCGATCCGTGTGCCTTGTGGCAATGACTACCATCCAAATTCCCCTGTGACGTTGCTGAGCTGTAAACCAGCTCATTGCAGCTGGTTTTGTGCTCAGCGTTGTTGCCAGGCATCCTTGGAGGAAAGAAAGAATATGTGGCAGTAGTGCTCAAGTTTTAGTGTGGGTGAAAATCATTAGGAGCCTTGTTGTAAAAGCAGATTTCCAAGCCCTATCCCTAGAGAGTCTGATTCAGCAGGTTTAGGAGGGGGCCCAGAATTCTACATTTTAATATCCCCTTCCCTCCACCTTCCTAGAGATTTTTCTGGTAGCGATCCATGGACAATATTTTATGAAACTCTAATTCATGAAAATAAACAAAGTGCCCGATCCAGTCTATCCCCATAGCAGGCAGTGCATCCTCCATTATGTCAAGGAGCACATCCTATTAATGTGATTTGTTTATATTTTGTCTCACTAGACTGTTAGCTTCTTGAGGGCATGTCTTGGTCAATTAATTTTATGTCCTCCATGACTGGAACAGTGAGTTTAATGAAAGATAATCTGAAGTTGATACCATGAGTGCAAACAGAATGTGTCCCGATGACTGAAAGAGATAAAAGAATATTATGTTTTTATTTTTTCTCTTTTTAAATTTTTATTATAATAAAGAGAACAGCTGTCATGTATTTAATAGGTACAATTCTAGAATAACCATATTTCCTTCTCTCCCCTCTCCCTCAATCCCCCTCTTTTTACTTTATTTTTATTTTTTTTTAGATTTTTTTATTTATTTGAAAGTTAGAGTTACACAGAGAGAAAAAGAGAGGCAGAGAGAGAGAGAGAGGTCTTCCATCGCTGGTTTACTCCCTAGATGGCCGCAATGGCCGGACCTGAGCCAATCCGAAGCCAGGAGCCAGGAGCTTCCTTCAGGTCTCCCACGCAAGTACAGGGGCCCAAGGACTTGGGTCATCTTCTACTGTTTTCCCAGTCCATAGCAGAGAGCTGGATCAGAAGTGGAATAGCCAGGTCTTGAACAGACACCCATATGGGATGTCAGTGCTTCAGGTCAGGGTGTTAACCCACTGTGCCACAGTGCCACTCTCCCTCCACTTTCCTTCTTTTTGTCTATTAATGTTTGCAGAAGCGTAATATCAATTCACACTAAATCATAGGCTTACTATATAACTTATCTTACTATTCAGCAAGTAAAAAGTAGAAAGACAACAGTTCCACAGGAGTATAAACAAGGGCTAAAAACAATAATGAAATCACAAGATGAGAATTACAAATTTATTAGAATTTAATTTTTGCCAGGGAAATCCCCTACTAATATTTACCATTCCAAGCTATATCTAGGAACCCACACAAACCACTGGGAAACTTCTTTTTTCCAATCTAAGTAAATGTTATAGAACTATCAACAAGAAACGGGCAACCGACCAAATTAGAGTTGGTCTTGCTACCCAGGTTTCTGATTATAGCAAGGGATTTGATCATAAAAAGGCACATAAATAAGGGCCTATGCTGTGGCGTAGTAGGTAAAGCTGCCCCTGCAGTGCAAGCATCCCATATGGATGCAGGTTCAAGGTCTGGCTGCTCCACTTCTGATCCAGCTCTGCACTATGGCCTGGGAAAGCAGTAGAAGGTGGCCCAAGAGCTTGGGCCCCTGCACCCATGTGGGAGACCTGGAGGAAGCTCTTGGCTACTGGCTTTGATCAGCACAGCTCCAGCCATTGCAGCCATTTGGGGAGTGAACCAGCATATGGAAGACCTCTCTGTCTCTGTCTCTGTCTCTGTCTCTGTCTCTCTCTCTCTCTCTCTGCCTCTCTGAAGCTCTGCTTTTCAAAAAATAAATACATCTTTAAAAAAAGACACACAAATAGACACAAGCCCATAGCAGAGACACTCAGTGACTCGTAGTTTTCTTGTTTGTTGTTAACTGAAGTTAGGGTGATACACTTTTTCCTTTTTTAATGGTCATTCATTCATTTACACATTCAGCAAAAGTCACATCAGTGCTCTATTCAAATACCGTTTCAAATCCTTACAGATACTATTCTAATTCTTTTTCACTTTCAAAGTCTATGGTGTAGCATCTTCAAATGTCTCTCTGAGTCTCAAATCTCTGTTTGCTTTCATTGCAACACTAGTCTTGGTGAGCTGGTCCTCTCCTTCTCCCCCATCTCCAACCTCCTTCACCTCAAGCCTTACTTCGTAGGTCTTCATCACAACACTTAACCTCAGAAGCACCCATTCTCCAGGGCAGCTCCAGTCTTGGGGTCTTCACACTGACTGTATTCTTTGTTCGACATGTTCTGCAACCTTCACCTCCATGTTTGCATGGTTTACTACTTAACTTCAAGTTTCAGTTTGGAGCTAGCAACCACGTTGTTCAACAGAGTTCCTGATATCCTTTACCCCCACTCTATTTTTCTTCTTGTTTCATAGAATTTCACTAGGTGCAAACATTCTAAAAAGTTTACTTTCACATCATTTGTAACTGTTTGTTTACTTCCTCTCAAATCTCATTTCATGTGAACATGACTTGCACAAAAACAAGGGTATTTGATATATGGCAAGTGACTAGAGCTTGTCACGCAGGTAACCCATAGTAATTCAGTAATCCAGTTCTTTACACTAATATTTGAGTGCCACCACATGCCAGGTAGTTAAACCAACAAATCAAGCACCTATTTCATGAAGCTCACATGCTGGTATAGAATAGAGAGAGCAACCAATTACTATATGATATAAAGTCAAATACTGATAAATACTTGGCAAAAAAGCAGAGCTTGGAAAGGGATAGTGTCATAGTATTATTTTAGATAGAATGATCAGGTATCCAAGGTACTAGCATCTAAGCTAGATGAATCTCCAAATCTATCATTATTTGATTAGTTTTTTTATCCCAGCTATAGTAAATCATCTATAACCAAAGGACTTTAAGCAATAGAAATTTATTTTCTTACATTACTAGTAGTCAGAAGTCAAAAATGGGTTGGCAGAGCTGTGTTCCTTCTATGGCTTAGTGGAGAACTTCCTTCCTTCTCCAGCTTCTCAAGGCAACTACTTTCCTTGGCTTATGATTCCTTTTTCACTTTCAAAGTCAACGGTGTAGCATCTTCAAATGTCTCCCTGAGTCTCAAATCTATTTGCTTTCATTGCAACATCTCCTTCTGTGCTTCTAATAGTGACTTGTGTGATTACTGTAGGAACACTCATAAAATCCCATTTCCATTTAGTATATATTAAGTAAAGATTTCATCAGTTTGCACCCACACAGAAACACAAAGTGTAAAAATACTGTTTCAGTACTAGTTATAGCATTACTTCACATTGGACAACACATTAAGGACAGATCCCTCATGAGACGTAAATACACAGTGACTCCTGATGTTGATTTAACAATATGACACTCTTGTTTATGGCGTCAGTAATCTCCCTAGGCTCTAGTCATGAGTTGCCAAGGCTATGGAAGCCTTTAGGGTTCACCAACTTCGATCTTATTCTGACAGGGTCATAGTCAAAGTGGAAGTTCTCTCCTCCCTTCAGAGAAAGGTACCTCCTTCTTTGATGGCCCCATTCTTTCCACTGGGATCTCACTCACAGAGATCTTTCATTTAGGTCTTCGTTTTTTTCCAGAGTGTCTTAGCTTTCCATGCCTAAAATATTCTCATGGGCTCTTGAGCCAAATCCGAATGCCTTAAGGGCTGATTCTGAGGCCAGAGTGCTATTTAGGACATCTGTCATTCTATGAGTCTGCTGTGTCTCCCACTTCCCATGTTGGGTCGTTTTCTCCCTTTTTGATTCTATCAGTTAGTATTAGCAGACACTAGTCTTGTTTGTGTGATCCCTTTGACTCTTAGACCTATCAGTGTGATCAAGTGTGAACTGAAGATGATCACTTGGACTAGTGAGATGGTTTGGTACATGCCACCTTGATGGGATTGTATTGGAATACCCTGGCACGTTTCTAACTGCATCATTTGGGGCAAGTCCGATTGAGCATGTCCCAAATTTTACTAAATTGGTCTTCTGTATATAAAGATAATTGAAAATGATTAAAAAAACTTGGTGTTAAATTGGAAATTGCATAGAAAATTAATCATTTTTTAGAAAAATATCATGTAGGATCTCTGTCCTTAATGTGCTGTACATTGTGAATTAATGCTATAACTCGTACTCCAACAGTATTTTTCACTTTGTGTTGCTATGTGAGGGCAAACTGTTGAAATCTTTATGTAATATGTACTAAACTGATCTTCTGTATATAAAGAGAATTGAAAATGAATCTTGATTTGAATGGAAGGCGAAAGGGAGCCGGAAAGGTCAGGGTTGAGGGTGGGAGGGAAGTTTTGGTGGGAGGAAGCCATTGTAATCCATAAGCTGTACTTTGGAAATTTATATTCTTTAAATAAAACTTTAAAAAAAATCCCATTTCCAGATTTTACTTTAACCACACCTGCAGAACCCTTTGTAAAATAACAGAGTCACAGATTTGGGGATTAGGTGTAGACTTCTTTGGGGATTCATGATTCTGTCTACCACATTAATTTTGACTTCTTTTTTAAAGAGACATTTATGTACTTGAAAGGAAGAGTCACAGAGAGAGAAAGAAATACAAAAATAGAGTAAGAGTGAGAGTTCAACTTTCCATCATCTAGTTCACTTCCCAAATGCTTGCAAGAGCCAGATCTAGGCCAGGCCGAAGCCAGAAGCTGGGAACTGCAGCCGATACGTTACCCTTTGACTTCCCATATGCATTACCAGGAATCTGGATTGAAAACAAAGCAGCCAGGACTTTAGACAGCACTCCAGTATGGGATGCAGGCATCCCAAGCAGTGTTTTAACCCACTGTAAAATACCCATTCCGTAACTTTGAATTTTTCTCCCAATATTAAATTTACTCAAAAAAACTTACTTAAAATTATCCAATGCTCTACTCTAAAAGTTCCAACTGTACTTTAAAATATTTTAAAAATGTAAATCACATTTCAATACACATCTAAGAATCCTACTCTCTCACTTTCAACTAATCTTGCATAACCATCATCCCCGTCTGCCTTACCAGGGAAACCGATGAAAGAGTAGCATAATGTACATGAATGTGGAAACTAGGGGAAATTCACCTAGGCTCAAACCCTGACTTGAACATTTAGCTCATCATTAAGCCAATTGCTATTAACCACAAAATAGCTCAGATTCTCATCTAAATGTTGGATAAATAATATAATCTACTTAGTATATTCCTTTTGAGGACTCTAAGATAATTCATGAAAAGTTCAAGTCACATAAGAAGTATTCAATACATATAAGCCTCCTCCTTTACCCCCTGTATTATTTTTTCTCTCTGCTTCACATGCTTTATAGAGCCTCAGGCACAATAGTCCATGCGGCTGGGTACAATGGTTTTGAAAATGTTGAAAGAAAACAGGAACTTGACACAGTAAGAAGGAAAGAGATGAGTGAATAAAACCAAGATCTTACAGTTAGGGCCTTTGCTGGAGAAACTGGGAACTCAATGGTTGAAAACACAGTGGACCTCAACAAGAAATGCAGACTAGGTTTTCTACAGTAACAAACAAATCTAGTACCTTAAAGGTTTGTGGGTCAGCAGGCTCTCTAAGCCACCCAGGGACCAGAGAGAGAGGTCACCTTCTCAAATATGGCCAGCCACAGTGGTAAAGAAAGATCTGGAGGGTCCTACGTTGACAACCAAATATGTAGACAAGAAACAAAGCGCTTCACTTCTACACAAAATTTGTTATTATGAACTGCTCACATCACCCACCCAACCATAGGAAGAAAGTATATTCAATGCATCTAGAAAAAGAAAGCACTGGAATTATTTGGCAAACAGCACTAATGGCAAATACCTATTCCAACTATATGAGTCCTTGGTAGATTGTTTTTGGCATTTCTTTATATCTAAATCCTGCTTTCACTTGAATTGCCATTTCTATAGCTATGCCCAAATGATTATTTTTCTTGGATCATTGCAATCGATAATCTTAACGGTTTCATTACTTCTGCCCTCCTGTATTATAATGTATTCTTCAAACTGATGATATTTTTTTTGACAGGCAGAGTTAGACAGTGAGAGAGAAAGATCTTCCTTTTTCCGTTGGTTCACCCCCCAAATGGCCGTAACAGCTGGCACATTGAGGCCAGTGCGCTGTGCCAATCCAAAGCCAGGAGCCAGGTGCTTCCTCCTGGTCTCCCATGCGGGTGCAGGGCCCAAGGACCTGGGCCATCCTCCACTGACTCCCCTGGCCATAGCAGAGAGCTGGACTTTTAAAGATTTTTTTATTTATTTGAAAGTCAAGTTACACAGAGAGAGAAGGAGAGGCAGAGAGAAAGAGATCTTCCATGTGCTGGTTCACTCCCCAATTGGCAGCAATTCCAAAATGCACAATCCTAAGTCAGTAGCTAGGAGCTTCTTCCGGATTTCTCACATGGGTGCAGGGGCCCAAGGACTTGGGCCATCTTCCATTGCTTTCCGAGGCCATAGCAGAGAGCTGGATTGGAAGTGGAGCAGCTGGGACTCGAACCAACGCCCATATGGGATGCTGGCACTGCAGGCTGTGGCTTTACCAGCCACGACACAGCGTCGGACCCTGATGATTTAATTCTAATCATATCAGTCACTCCTCCTAAACTACTGATAATATGTTTAGTTTAATCATTAATAGTGCTGGAACTGGAGTAAGACAGATCTAGATTCAGACAGATATGCTATGAACCAGATTTGTGATCTCAGGAATATTATTTAAACTCTAAGCTTCAGTGTGGTTTTGAGGATTAAGTAAGATAATGTTTGTAAATTGCATATTTACTCTCCACAAAACAATACTACCATAGTTCAATAATGTTAGCTCTCATTTTCTCTATTGCCTAAAGAATGAAGTTCTTAACATAACGTTCCCATCCTCCTAGCCCTAGATCAACTGAATTTCCAGTTCTGTTTTCTCTTTTTCACTTCCTCCCATGAACTTTGCATTACAGCTCTACCCTCCTGCGTTCCATAAATACAGCATGAACCCTCCTACCATTTCGTCTTTTTACAGACAGACTCTGTAGCCAGAAAGGTTCAGTCTCTGTTTAACCTATAGAAAGGTCCCCTATAGTTCAAAGCCCGTCTCAAACACTAGGCTTCTCCATGTCAAAATTAATCGCTCCTTTCTCTCCTTCTTTGTACATTTACTCTATCCTTCACCTCTTGTTCCTCGCATTGCAGGCTTCCTTTTATTTTTGCAATCCCACTAGATTAGCAGGCCTTTGATTAAATTCCTCATCCATGGATTGAGGTGCTAGTACGTGCCCAGAACAGGCCTGGAAACTCTGGACGTATTAGTAAAACAGATGTGGGCCTGCCCTCTTAGGCTGCATCTGTGCGTCTTTCCCTGTGGTGCCTTGCACACGGGTGTTTGTGGAGCTCAATTCTTTTCTTACATGAAGCAGACTGAAGAATTTTTACATCATTACTGACTCTCGCCTCTGGATTCTCTCCAGGTTCCACATATCTTGTTTAAATTGCTTCAGCCAGTTGTACACATGAGGCTCTAATGAAAGCTTTACAAACGCTAAGGACTGTGAGAGGATTATCTCCCGTTTCCTATAGTTACAATCTTGTTTATGTGTTCCGGAATCCAGCTCTGCTCCAAGAACAGCAGGACTATAGTGTAGCTGTGTTTTGCTATATGTTAAAATATGTGTTGGGGAAGGACCAGATTCTCAGCCTGTACAACTATAAACATTTTCTCCAAATTGCCTACAATGTGATCCATCCCACAAAAAATATATATACAAAAACAAAGCTTTGAAGCAAGGTATTTTCCCAACTTGAAATGGAATAAAATATAGACTACCTAGCAACACGCCAGTATTTCTTTTTTTTAATTAGCCAATGAAATGTACCAGAAAAATTTATTCCCCAATCCCAAGAGATACTTTTCTCTGTTAAGTCTTATCTGTTCACCTCAGTGTTCCTGGAAGAAAATTTGACTTGATTATTTGTATCCCCAGGAGAAGGAAGCAGAAAGGTGTGGAAAAAGGTCCCTGTCTCAGGAGTCCGATAAGTCTAGGTTCAAATAGCATCTTTGTTATTTAATAAGGTGCACCTAAGCCATATAACATAGCCTCTCGATTCCTAATTTTATCTGTGGAAAAATGGAGATAATAACATATATTTCATATGTTGGTTATGAAAATTAGCAAGATGGTATGCATTGCCTGCTTAGCAGGTATGTACCATTCTGAATCACTCATTTTATAGCAGTTGTTAGTTCCTGTAATTCTTTCTATATCAACCTGCCAGGCTCGTGTTCCCTTGAGAACAGTGACAATTTTTTGAGAATGGTAATTATTTCGGTCACTGGCCCCATCACCTAGCACAGTGCTCAGAAAATATTTGTTTGCTAGATAATGTATAAACTCTGGCTGCTTATGACTCACGCAGGCATTCTTTGACATCCATTATCTATCTGCCAGTGAGCCCTTCTGATTTCCTTTGCCTGTCACTTAGTGAATGGTGACCCCCGACTCCGGGATCTAGCAAGTTATTTGAATTGGTGCTAGAGGATTAAGGATTTAAATATGGTAAATGAGATATGGATTGAGGATCCTGGGCTAAAGAAATACTTTTATATTCAAGTTAGAGGCAATGACTTCAAATAAAAAAAAAATTAGGAGCGACTTCAGAATGCTCCTTAAAATTAAAATACATTTTAATACCTCTGCTTTGAATTTGTCTCTGCTTGTGACTGTGTGTAAATATGACTAAGCACAGTATGTGCTAAGGAATAGTGATTTTTTTTCCTGTGAATAAATGCCCACTTCCTTTTAGAAAGCATTAATAGAGAGGTAATAATTGTAATATCAGACTAAACTCAGATTGAAAAGGTGCAAGGTCTCTATTTTATAGTCAATAAAATTTAAAGGGACAAAACCTAGTTTCAGTACTTTGTCTCATAATCGATAAAAGGCCTCTTTCCCTTATTAGGCAGTGTCAGTTGCAGTCAACCATTGTCAACAACAAATTTGCTCTATCAGTGAAGCAAATCATTACTAAACACACAGTGTTAGTATGGCACATTTCTATCCTGTCTTGTTTATGAAACAGGAAAGGGAAAAGGGACATCAAAATATTTCTTTTACTTTAGGAATTAAAATCCTGCAAAACAAAAAGGAAAGTGAGTTTTCAATCTTCTTTTCACCTTTTCCTAAAACTAGAGGAAATGATCCATCTGCACACTGTCTCTGATCATACCATTTATGACTTACTTATAGGATAGTTACCACCTTGACAAAAACCAAAGGCAGAGAAGAACAGAAATGGTTGATACTGTCAACCTAGGAGAAAGAGATAAAAGGTTATTTTCTTTTCAAGTCAGTTTTCAGAAATAAGAGATTGAGAAAAAAATGGGGAAAAAAGTGAGAATCTTTCCCCCTACCCCTGGCGTAATCAGGACTGGTAACATAGGAGCTACTCAATAAATATTGGCAAATCAATTTATCCAGTTACAGAAAGCTAAAGTCTCCGACCACTAGAAGTATATTCTCTAGAGAAGAAGGCTTTCAACTGTGGCCAGAAAACTTTTGGGATCATGGAGAATACATCTGGATGCAGACCACACAAACTCTTAGGGCATCTGTACTTACAAGGCAAAGTCCAGGAACACAGAATCATGAAAGACAGTCAGCAGAGAAAAAGACTGGCTGGTTCCTTGCATTCCTGGATGGAAGGGTTTCTTTTCTGGCACAAGAATCTTCTAGGTCTGTAGGGCAGGCATCTCCCAGCTGTCAAAACCTTCTCTTCACTTTCCTGGTTAAATGCCAAGCCAGAACTGTCAGTCAGGAGCTGCTGGTTGCTGCTGTAGAGCTCACATGGACTCCTTCCTGCCTGGGCCTGGGGCATTCTAGAAGGAATCTACAACTGGGGACCAGTTTCAATGCCACGGAGGGTTCCCAGGAGCCAGGGAGCGACAGGCACCAGTAAGGCAGACGAGCCCCACTGTGGGAAGCTGAATAGCTGTAGAGATATGGGTGAGGAGCAAGAAAAAAAAAAAAAAAAAAACTGCTGTTTTTAGTGTGCTCGAACTGGCACCGGAAAGAAGATACTTCTTCTTGGAAGCTGGACCCAGGAGCAACCTCTGCTACTATGGGAACAGCTGTAGTAACTCTTTAGGGATGGCTGGGTTCCAGGATTTGAGGCTGGCAATCCGAGACGCCTCTCTAGCTCTTGGCTCGGAACTGATCATCACACAAAACTGAATGTTTAACCGGAATAAAGAATGCTTCAGGGCCTGTTGTTTCAGGTGCCATTTATCCCTACTAAGTTTGAAAATAAAAGAACAACTACTATCCTTCTAGTTTCCTCATAACCAAAAGCAGTACAAATACAGATTTTAAAATCCTTGTGAAGATTTCCATTCTAATGCCCTGGGATGTGGGGATTCACACGGATAATTCCCATTAGCACTCACAGGAATTAGAGTATGCGCAGCAATTCCCTTGTGCTGGAATGAGAACTTAACCATATGGATACTAATAAATACATTTTTAATTCTGATTTTATGGAGATTTAACATAATATTTTATACAACACTTAGCAAACTCTTTGGAGACAAAGGTTGTCTCAGTTAATTCTTCCCAACAGAGATGCCTATTTATACAAACTCCTAGTTTTTTATATTAATTTATTTTATACAGAAGAAAAGCTATGACCAAACTATCGGTAATAGGTTAAATATATGCAGCATTAAGATGTTTCTAGTGCCAAGTATTCTTTATTTGCAAACTTACCTTCTTTACAGGTACCAACTTCGTGACCCCTCAGAGATCTTTTTTTTTTTCCAGGAGATATTTTAAAACTGGTAGTTGAGACTCGATCTTTTTATAGTGTTTTAGTGCCACCTCCTGGAAAATTCTTTAAAAGCAAAAGATACGGAAATCTCATGAATTTACCTTTCTCAAGCTAACAATTAGCTGAAAAGAGCCCAATACTTTTAAAGGAAAAAAAAAAAAAGAGAGCAAAAAAAGGTGAACTGGCAAAAGAAAAAAAGTCTCTCTTACTGGTTTTGATTATTGCTCTAAAAAAAAAAGAATAAATAGAACCAAAAGAGATCCATCAGAGGAAGAATAAACACATCTTGGATTCATACAGTTTTTTGGTGATACAAAAAATGTATCTTTTTGTGGACATATTTTTAGATGATCCCAAGATACTAAAAAACTTAACCATTATTGTGTATACATGAGAATGAAATACATTTTTAAGATGAACTATTTCAAATTCTGTGGATATAAAAATAGCCAAGGTCATTCATCAGAATTCATGAAAAAGGAACTCCAGTATAAGCAACAGGAGACTGTAAAATTTAAATATATTTAAATATATAATAAGATTGACTTTTTAGAAAAGAAATTCCCACATAGAAACACGATCAAAACAGCACATATGGTGTTTGGGAAAGAAAATTAAATTTTAAAAATGTAATTACCTTGAGCTTGGTATAGAACAAAATGCAAAGACGCAATTCTCAGAAGAAGCAAGTGTTTGTTAATCTGAATTAACATTATAGTTTCTAAGAAACTGCATGGAATCTCCAAAGAGATGATGTCTGAAAGGCCGTACTTTCTCACATGAGTGTATTTAACCACACAACCTGCAGCCCAGTTTGGGGACATTACAGTTGTGTCTGTGTGGATACAACCTATTGAAATCTGTACTTAGGATAGAGTTGATCTTCTGTATATAAAGATAATTAAAAATTAATCTTAATGAATGGGATGGGAGAGGGAATAGGAGGTGGGATGGTCTGGGGGTGGGAGGGCAGGTATGGGGGGGAAGAACCACTATCATCCAAAAGTTATACTTACGAAATTTATATTTATTAAATAAAAGCTTTCTATAAAAAACAAACAAACAAACAAACAAAAAACCTCTGGCTCAGACAACCTACTCACCACCTCCTAACGGGAAAAAGAGGGACAACTCAACGTTTAATACTCAGATGTTACTTAAAGAAACAATCCATTGGAAATACAGTTCTACTTCAAACAATAAATGCTCATTGGATGGGAATGGGAGGACTTTGGGGTTTGTGACTTAAAAGATGAAGCAGTAGATACTAAGTTGCCTTACATGAGGCCTAATGGCAATTGTGGAAAGATCATCAGAGCTTTTTAAAATCTACTCCATTTAATCAACTATTGCTTATTAGGATGTTTTTTGGTTTTTGCTTTCTTTTTAAAGAATGTTTTAAATTTATTAAAAGGCAGAGTTACAGAGAGAAAAAGGGAGGCACAGAGAGAGATATTTTCCATCCCCTGGTTCACACCCCAAGTGAACAGGACACCTGGGGTGCTAAGCAGAAGCCAGGAGCAAGGAGCCGGGCAACTTCCAGTGCTTTCCCAAGTGCATTAACAGAGAGTTGGATCAGAATTGAGGCCGCCTGGACTCAAACTCTTGCCCATATGGGTTGCTGGTGTCACAGGCAGTAGCTTCAGCTACTGTGCCACAACACTAGCCCCAGGATGTTTTTTAAAAAAATAAATTATTTTTATCTTGCTGGGACCAAAAATAGAAAATGTTAAAATAAAAGCTTGAAGCATAGGGTGTTTGTGTTTTAGTTCTGGAAGGCAATAACCTTGCAAAGACAGTCTGGGCAAACCGAAATTTAAAAAATGAAGTATGTTATTCAAATAAGATCACTGATTGATTTAATTGCACTTCTTACTGTCCTGCAGAATAACTCAAAACACATATGTGCACAGAATCTTTTAATTCCGTCCATTTAAAGCAGGTTTTACTTGGTCACCTTGACCTCTCTTTCAGATTCCGGGCGAACAGCTATTTGTACTTTAAGCCACCACTTGCCTGGAACAATTGAAGGCAAAGGGTTTATGTATTTTGTCAAATCATATTGAGATCATTTATTTTTTCCACAGTTAGAAAAGCTGTAGGGAAAAAAAATAAAAGCTGTTTCTATAAATACCACCAAAGAAGACAGTTAAAATGAATACATGTTTTTTTTTTTTTCTTAAACCAGGATTTCAATCATTTTTATGTCTATTCCACAAGAAAAGCCCTAATATTATATAGCTCTTTCCACATTCTCAGGTACTATAATATTATCTTCTTGATGCACATGCCCAGCTTCTATTAAATACTAATGGTGACACCACACATACATCCTGAGAACACAGTAGCCCTGAGCAGCTTTTACTCCACTGATTGAAATATAGGATAGGCTTTCTTGATGTGCTTTAGCCGTGCATTAAAATGGGTTACATTTCCATTAATGTACCTTGTGAAAATAGATCAGTTTGTCCTCAAATTATTTGGATGCAGAACAAGGAGATGGACTTTAAACCATCACACTTTAAAATGTCTTAGAACAGGAAAAGAACAATTGATTAATACCAAAACAGCATGTGTACATTGTACATCTATATCATTATACATCACACACCTGTTATATAAGAGGGTTAATTATATATTTTGCCAACCTTATGCTCCAGTAAATATTAACATAAAGCCTAGATGATAATATCTCTTGAGCTCCATCTTTCTTCTCTGTCTTTAAGCTATCATATATCTCCCCAGTTCTCCCATAGTCATTTCTGGAAATGGCTGAAAATGTGAAGATCCTAAGTAGATCAGGTTAGGACAAGTATTGTGGAACAACAGGTTAAGCCACCACTTACAAAGTTGGCATTCCACATCACAGAACTGGTTCAAGCCCCAGATGCTCTGCTTCAGATCCAGCTTACTGCTTATGTGCCTGGAAAGACAGCAGGTGATGGCCCAAGAACTTGGATCTCTGCCACCAACAGATGTAGCTTCTGGCTCCTGGCTTTGGAATGACACTGACCCAGCTGTTGTGGCTGTTTGATGAGTGAATCAGTGGGTGGACCATCTCTCTCTCCCTCTCTTGTCTCCCTCTCTCTTGCTCTCTGGGGTCTCTCTCTCTCTATCTCTATCTCTCTCCCCCTCTTACTCTGTGTGTGTGTTTCTCTGCCTTTCAAATAAGTAAACCATTTCTTAAACCATAAAACAAAGTAGATCAGATTGTAAACAAAAATTAACAGGAAGTAGCTGTCATATTCTTGCTTTCTTCGTTTTATTCATTCTTGACCATGACCATAACCTGGAGAATTTGAAGGTACCTCTCCAGGACTGTTGCTGAAATTCCCCTAGATAAGCATATCATTGTCCAATTTCCCAGTACTTTGTAATCACCATTCTTGGGGTACTAAAGAAACTCTATTCCTGGAAAAGTGGAGAAAATGGCATTTTCCTAAAAGACCATAAAGAAGCACTATCTGTACTCATTCCTTCAAGTACAACAACAAAAACACTTCCCACCCTTCTACCTCTTACCATTATAAACATGAAGGCTTAAACCCATCATAAATGCAGATAGAAAAGGCATGTCATACCATCTGCTTGCTCTTTCTCTCTGTGTCTCATGCCCTATTCTATCCTCTTCTTTCTTCAAAAGGAAAGCAGCAAATATCTATGCATATCTACGGGTACAAATAGAAAAGTGTTTGAACCACCTACGATGAGTATTTTTATTAAAAATTTACCTTCCCTTTATGAGAGAAAAAATATTCTAGGCACTGTAGTAAATTCTTACCCTGAAACCAAAGTTCATTTTTTTCCTTATACTCTTCAGTGTATATACTTTAACTACATCCATCTCCATCTGGCACTGGTCATGTTTTTGCTCTCTTTCTCTCTCTCTCTATTTCTCTTCTCCCCACATGAATATATCTAAGTTTGAACGCACATATGTGCTTGTGCATGAGCACACTCACACACACACACACACACACATACACACACACACACAGAGTATATAGAAAATATACCTAGAGGTGTTTCATCCTTTTGTGGCCTCCAAATTTTTCTTAGATATTATCATATTGAGTTAAACAAAGGGTTAATTTCCACTCTAATTTTCTTTGTTTTTTGTTTTTTGTTTTTGTTTTTGTTTTTAAAAAAGTATTTATTTTTCACTAGTGAGGATGGATCCAGGCAAAGAGATTTACACAAAATTGTCCACTCTAATTTTCTATATCCTAAGAACATTGTACCTCTTTTGTTACCATTTTAAAGATTTTCCAAAAAATGTACTTATATAAGTTATATTTGGTGCTATCTCAGGTATGTAAGTAGAAGGCTTTTTCAACTGCAAAAAGATGGAAAATTAATGAAGAAACAATCCACTGTCTTCAGGACTCTCAGCACAAGCTGACTCCCAAGCAACGTTTTTCTGTGGAAAGAATTACATATATACTCACACAAGAACACATAAGACTTTGAAAGGAAATAGAGCAACAATATTTTAAATTAAATCTGTAAAGTAGAATATCTGTGGTTTTCTCTATATACTGGTCAAAAGCAATAGGTTAAAGTAAAGAGCATTTTCTGCCTATAAGTTGTAAATCATGAGCTACATACAGTCCTATTAAAACCTGACAGAATTAGAAGCCAGCAAGTAAAGCCACTGCCTAGATGCCAACATAATATATGGGCACTGGTTTATGTCCCAGCTACTCCATTTCCTATCAAACTCCATGTCAATACAGCTGGGAAAGCACTGGAAGATGGCCCAACTGCTTGAGTCCCTGCACCCAAGTCGGAAACCCAGAAGAAACTCCTGATTCCTGGCTTCAGTCTGGTCCAGCCCTGGCCATTGCAGTCATTTGGAGTGAACCAGCTAATGGACAATTTCTCTCTCTCTCTCTCTCTCTCTCTCTCTAACTGACTTTCAAATAAATAAATCGTTTCTTAAAAAAAAAAAAAAAACTTAAAGCCTTCTTTTAACCATATTTTTAATAAAAATAGCTTTGATACCATATGAAATTTAGTACTCTAGAAATCATAAAAGAGACTTCTTAATAATTAGTAAGTCTAGGGCCAACACTGTGGCTTTAGTAGCTTAAGCCTCTGCTGGTAGCACCAGCATCCCATATGGGTCCTGGTTCATGCTGCAGCTGCTCCTCTTCCAATCCAGCTCTTTGCTAATGGCATGGGAAAGCAGTAAAGGATGCCCCAAGTGCATAGACTCCTGCACCCACCTAGGAGATCAGAGGGTGGCTGCAGATCAGCCTAGCTCTGGCCTTTGCAACCATTTGGGGAGTGAACCGGTGGAAGGAAGACCTCTCCCTCTGTTGACCCTCCCTCTCTGAAGTTCTGCCTGTCAAATAAATAAATAAATCTTTAAAAAATTAGTAAGTCTAAATCAGAAATAATTCAAATTGCAAATTGCCTTCAACTGCTGAATGGATAAACAAACTTTGCATATCAATGCAATGGAATCTAGTTCTGCTGTACATATGTAAAAACTGTTAGTACAGGTAATAATTAGATTAGAAAAGCTAAATGAGAGAAGGCAGTTCTAATAGCTGAATCATGCCATGTACATAACATTCTTAAGGAAACAAAACCATAGGGGTAAAACAGACCAATGGTTGCCAATGGAATGGGATGAGGGAAGATATGACTATAAGTAGTAACATACAACAGTGGTTTTGGGTGATGGAATCATTTTTGTATTTTGATAATAATGGACACCATAGATAAGTTAAAAATCATATAACTGAAAATCAAAATAAAGAAGTCAATTTTCCTTTATGGAATTTTAAATAAAAATGAATTTTGTGTGTTTTATTATATAAAGAAAAATGCAGTTTTAAATATGTATGTAACAAGTTATTAATAAGAAACAAACACATTTATATGATTTAAGTTTACAATGAATTTTCTCACATCTATTTTGCCCATTCATTTCATTTTTTTCAATAGATGTTTTGTCAAGGTCTATTATATCTCATAAGAATTAAGGAGACTGGTTTGACATCAGTATAGTATTTCTGGTGAGAAATGATGCTAAATTCCACAGCCTGGAGTTTAAAACTGATAGAACTGATTATACACAGTCTATGGAGGGTTTCTAATTTTCACAACCAGGTAAATAGTGATGTCACCATGACAGAATCTGTGCTGTGCTTATCTTTGTTTATTTTTGTGGGAATGTGGTGAGAAGTCATTTGTTTGATTTGAGGTGATAGTTATTTATTTATTGGTTTTTCCTTTCAACTCAGTTTTGTTTGAATTTACAGAAGATGAACAGATTTCATGTATTTCATATGTACAGATTTAGCTTGCGGTGCCTTTACCACATCCAATAGAAAGTCTTAAGAAGCAATTGTGTACTCTAGTTTGAAACCTGACCAGCTATAAATCTAGAGGCAATATTACTAAGTCATTTACATATCAAGAACAATTTGATCCATGGTTGTTAATTTCAATAGCATGAACTATAAAATGAGAAAAGATTACCTAAAAATAACCTTGGTAATGTCAATGATTATCAGGTTTGTGGATGTGAGTAGAACCTCCACCCTTACCACAAATGCGTGTTTGGAAAAGGAAACCAAGAAAAGAGATTATTTCAAAAAGGCCGAGTGGAGAGTACAGCATACTGCTGCAAGTTCATGTAAATCACTGATGGTTGTCTGAGGGATTTAGGAGGATGGGGGCATTTGCTGCCTTACCACGCACTGTTTGGTAGAGGGATGAGGTCAGATTCCTGACAAGACTAAATGCATGGGTAAATTGGAGATAAGGAAATGGAAAATTTTAGAAAATTATGTTGAGAAGTTTGGATCATAAACCTTCAGGGTTTGGGGAGAAGACACAAATCTAGAATTAGTAATACCTATTACATTGACAGGAAAAAATTAAAGCCAAGCTGATCTGAATTGGTGACATTTCTAGGCAAATGTGATAAAGGAAAAAAACAGAAAGAAAAGAAATTTAAAATGCTGGGGAGATTGTTGTAGAAATGATGAATGAGGAAGTTTAATGTCATTGGAGGGGCATGAAAGGTAGCTTTTTGACAAATTAAGGAGCGAATGATCAAAAAGTGAGAAGTGTGAAACCAGCATTGTAGCATAAATGTAAAGCCACTGTCTGCAGTGCCAGTATCTCCTGTTGAAATCAGTTCAAGACCCAGCTGCACCACCTCCAATTCAACTTCCTACTAATGACCTGGCAAAAGCAGAGGAAGATGATCCAAGTGCTTGGCTCCCTGCCACCCAGGTGAGACACTTGTGTGATACTTCTGTCTCCTGACTTCAGCCTGGCCACACCCTGGCATTGTGGCCATCTGGGAAGTGAACCAGCATATGGAAGTTTCTCATTCTCTCTCTCTCTCTCTCTCTCTCTTTCTGTCTCTGCCTGCTCCTCTGAAACTCTGACATTCAAGTAAATAAATAAATCTTTTTTTAAAAAAATGATCAATGACAAACATGGTGTTGAACAGTTGTGAAGCAAACAGTTGAAGAAATAAACTGAAAATATCAAAGATTATGGTAAAGAGTGTGAGAACTGAATTATGTACATTTTGTGCACGATATTAGACATGTACAGGGAGCAGATTATAGATGGAGGAAGAGGGAAAGTCATGAGAAATGGGGAAATCAGAATACTGAGAATCTAGAATCCTCACACGTTGATCTTGTGTGCTTTGAAAACACCCAAGATGAAACAACAAACCAGACAACATGGTATTAAATAAACTGGCTTGAACTGAAATCACTGGTGTTTTTTTTTTTTTTCTTACAGGAAAGCAATTGGCTGTGAGTGATAATGGATATCAATGAGAACAACAAAGCCTGCTCTGTGCTATAAGCCATGCTGGTTAAGCAAAAGTAAACAGAAAGGGCACAAATCGTGTCCTCAGGAAGGAGGCAGTTTATAGTTGCAACAGGAAGATGGAATGAATGCTGAGATAAGAAGTGCAGACACAATGGAGCTCGTCAACTCCAGAGGAGCAGCTTCAGAGGACATAATAAATGGTTTAGCAGGTCCAGGGTGCAGCCCAGGGACACAGCAGTACCGAGTATTACAGAAAATGGGGGGCATTGCACACAGATGGCTGCAGAAGCAGACAATTGCAGCTTTACCTGATCAAAATGGGAGTCAGAAGTCTGTGGAGTTAGATATAACAATCTTTCTGAGGACAATGAGTATGCATTTTATCCTTTGGTCTGGTTGACAGGGATTCCAGATGCCTGAACACTGCCTTTTATGTGGCTTGGCTATTGGAAAGCTCATGAACTGACAACAACACACCCTGTGGGTGGGCTGGTTGGCAGCAGATCCACAAACAGTAGACTCATTTAATGAGTCTTCTAACTATGAATAATTCAAATATAGGACACATTCGTGATTAAAAAAAAAAAAAAACTTGCAAGACTTGACAGATATCACTTGATAGGTTGCTAAAGCAGAAAAGAAGTTAATATGGACATTTGAAAAAAAAATGATAAGGTATGAAATTATGTTCAACTTTTGGTGATTATTACTTCCAAACTAAGTATTTGAATTCTGTTGCATATAAGATTAGCCTTTAAGCTTGAAACTTTTTCTCATCCTTAAAATACAGCATAATGATGCTGCCGGGTAGACATTACAATACACAATGAAAAAAATGTGTCTTATTATGAGATTCTTAATTAGAGCAAATGTTACACACCAGCAGCCCAGCAAACCCTGACTCAGATGCCCTGACTGTCTTTACGTCAAATGTTTTGACCTGGACATAGGGACGCTCCAAAGCATGTTTCTGTGCATACCTCAGCCTTTTCAGTGGGAATTCAGTTGCCTTGGCAAAGAGGAAATGAGACGGAGAGGAGATAACTAGCAGGTGGGCCACTAGTATCATGGCCTTAGGAAAAGCAGGTACCTCTTACAGGCTTACAGTTATGTGTGTGTGTGTGTGTGTGTGTGTGTGTGTGTGTACATGCACAAATATGTTTCTAGACATATTAAGTTTATATCGTAAATGTATTTTCACAGTTTGTTATGTTTCTTAATTTTATTTATGGACCTATTCCTTACAGAATCTTTTAATGCTTTTCTAGGCAACTCTGTCAACCAATTCCTTTATAGTTTTTGGCTTTATGCTATGCAAAGAAAAGTTGTCCTCTATCAAAGATTCTAAAATATTCACTTCTATTTTCTTCAACTGTTGTCAAAATTTTACTTTTTAATATGAAATTCATTGCTCTATCTGAAATTGATTTCAGTGCAGTATGGATTTTCATTACATTTCCTCCCCAAAGGCTAACTAGTTTTCTCAGCATCATTTGCTGAATAGCCAATCTGTTATCCATGAATTTGAAATACTGCATTAAGAAAATGCTAAATATCCATATAAAACAGACAGGTCCCAAATTTTTCTCTTTTTTCACCTGTTTATTTCTGTTTTAGTCCTATATTTTAAAATATGAATGGAAAAAGAGGGAAGGATGGATATAAAAATGTCAAGTGAAGTCCCTGGACGATTACAGGTTTAGCTTTTTAGATTAACCCAAGCAACCTCATGCATAGACAGGAAACTTAATTCTGGAACTGGGAATGTCTGTCCCTAACTTTGCCAGTGCCACTCAGTGTCACATTCTGAAGACATTCTACTTCCAAGTTCCAGCCCCCATCTGCTTCACAACCAGAATATTTTTCATCCATTTAACAGTCAAGAATTTCCTACTATGTGACATGCACTGTCCTAGGAGCAGAATAATGGAGAGAAAGTCCATACTTTCACACTCCACATGTAACCAAATAAGATAATCTTTCATATCATAACCACCAAGAAGAGAGGAGAAGAAAGCGGTGAGAGTCAAAGGGAGCAGAGTCTGCTGGTGACTTCCAAAGAGCTGGTCGGGGGACTCTGACATGTGATATGCATCATATCCTGAGTGGGGAGCAGGAGACAACCATGAGTCTGAATTCTAAGCATTTCAGAGACCATTTCAAGTGCAAAAATCACAAAAAACCGGGGCTGGAATGAAGCCAGAAAGGATAAGATTGGGGAAACTAGGCTGGAATGCAGTGAGAGTTGGGAGTTGGAAGACTAGGTGATAAGTTTGGAGGGCAATGCTGACAAACAGACCAGGCTGGACACTCTAGGCAGTGGAAAGGAGACTGGATTTCAGATTCAGCCTCTGATGGGTTCCCAAATGAAGTCACTGCCCTAAATTCAGAATCAATTCTATTTAGATAAAACATCATGAACCTTCTGCTTTGACTTTTATTACCATTGCCACTGAAATTCTCACTCTAGCCTTTTCTTGCATATGGTCCAACTGGGGCTGTTGGTAGCAATAATTAGCATGGAAATGACTCTCCCATCAAAATACCTACAGAAAATGCAATTGACTTTGTCACTCTCTTGTTCTATCTTCTATGAAATTTTTCTTCATACTATGTATTTTGCTGGTATTTTGCTGTGATCCTATTATATTAATAAGAGATGTTAGCATCTATTAATGTCACTTACTACGCACCAGGCAATGTTCTAGGGATTTCACTTGTATTAACTCGTTGAATCTTCACAGGCATCCTGTGGAGTAGGAACTGTTATTATTCCTGCTTCACAGATGATGGAACTAAAGTGTAGACTCTGCCCACAGTCAAACAGCTAGTGAGTGGAGGAGCTGGGATTTGAGTGCAAGGATTATGTCTCCAGAGGCTGAACACTTAGCCATTAAGCTTTTGTACCCCCAAAGCACTTGTCAAGGGTGCTGTGTATTTGACTGATGCTGAATATGTTTGAGAACTTGCAGAGGAAAACTATTTAAGAAATGCAACTTCCTACTACCAGAATCATATACTGAGCTTATTATTAGTATTTGGACATGCATTTATTTCTTTCATATTCATAACAACCCTAGAAGATAACATTCTCTCTATCTAGTGTCATAGCTAATATCACCACACTACTATTTCTCAGTGTCTAACAATGCCTTAAGCATCCTCGGAGGACAGTCTTGGACAGTGCCCTAAGGGTCATTCTTTAGGCAATACGACTTTATGTTTTATCTTGGTGGGGAAATGTTGAAGCTTTCCATCAATCCAAATAGAGGTCCAGCGGCAATTCTTCTGAAGAAAATAAGAAGAGCACCTTTCTGATTGGACCCTCTGTTGTAGGACTTATTTGTTTAAGGCTATAATTAGGCAAGTATGTCTGACACATAGCAAATATTTACTCAACATTCATGGTGTAGGTCAATAGTGCTGTGGAAATCCTAACAGACTTGGACTCCCCTACTCTGCTTTATTTTTCTTTTTAGAAACACAACTATAACTCTTCTCATTATCTTACATTTCCATGGTCTTTACTTAAACATGTGTATTTCAGATTCCATGGGCTAGGGAGTGTTAAGTACTTAACAAATAATCTGGAAACTAGATCTCACAAAAATATCATGAAGTAGGCACTATTGTTCTCCCTTTTTTAGATAAAGAAAATGAGGCATGAGAGATTGATTAATATCTCTAAAGTCATAAAGCTAATAAGTAGTAGAACCAGGCTTTAAGCTCAGTAAACCTGGCTCCCAGTTCTGAGCTACTGACCACCTTGACCTTGCCTTACACTACTGAAAACCTCCCCATGCCTCTCAGTTCCAATGGCAAAAGTGAGAGTTCGTTTGTGTTTATGCTTAGATTATCATATCCGAAAGCTACCATCCCTTTACTTGTAGTAGTCTCTGTATTTTCCAAAAATCTCCCTCCACATAAATACCGTACAAATACCCAGAGCTTCTTATGCTCTGTAGAAATCAGTCAGAGCTCATCTTTGTCAGATGCCAATGGCATCACCCAAGGACGAACTTCACAACTGCTGACGCCGCACACTCCTCCAGTTGGTTCCAATTGCCTCCAGCCCACAGTCTGCTGCTGTTGCCCCGAGTAGATCATTACTGTTAGCAGTGAAGCCTGATATTAAGCATCTTTGATAACCCAGTAGTCCTCCAAGACATAAAATGCCCCATGGTTTCTATAGATCAAAGACAAAGATACAGGCTTCTCATTTACATGTAGTCAGAGACTAAGCACAAATTATTACTGTTTTCAGTGAAACAGCCCTTGCAATTCACATAGTTTCCCTCGTAGAGAACACACATGGCCTCAACAGGTCCTAGATCTTCTGTTTTTGTGCCTGCTTTCTTTTTTTTTTTTTAAGACTTATTTTAGAGGCCAACATCCCAAACAGACACCAGTTCAAGGCTCGGTTGTTCCACTTCCAATCCAGCTCCCTGATAACATGGCCCAGGAAAGCACTGGGAAATGGCCCAAGTGCTTGGGCCCCTGCACTCATGTGGGAGACCCAGAAGAAGTTCCTGGCTCCTGGCTTCTGGATCGGCCTAGCTCTAGCCCTTGCAGCCATTCGAGGAGTGAGCCAGCAGATGGAAGATCTCTCTCTATGTCTCTCCCTCTCTCTATCTGCAACTCTGCCTCTCAAATAAAGAAAAAAAGATTTTTTTATTCACTTAAGAGGCAGAGTTACAGAGAGAGAGAAAAAACTTCCATCTGCTGGTTCACTCTCCAAATGGTCACCACAGTCAGCGCTGGGCCAACCTGGAAGCCAGGAGCCACGAGCTTCTTTTGGGTGTCCCTTGTGGATGGCAGGGCCACGAGCACTTTCACTGGTGCATTAGCAGGTAGCTGGATCAGAAGTGGAGAAGCCTGGTCTCGAACTGGCTCCCAGTGTTGCAGGAGGCAGTGTTACACACTACACCACAATGTCAGCTTCAATTCTGTGCTTTCTGATTGGCCCGCACTGCTGCTATCCTGTCTCCAATCCACACTCTTCAGATTGATCTCCTCTTTGAACCTTGTTTCATTCTTTCCGATATTCCGGCATTGTCTATGCTTACCTAGTACATCAGACTTTTTTAAAGCTAAATTAGAGTGCCGCAAAAGAGTAGGGTTTGAATGTCTTTCCATGTGCCATCTCCAGAAAGCTCTTCAGCCTTTCCTTACATCCATGTATGTTTACAGTGCTAAATATTTCTCAGTTCTACCAGAGAAGCAGTTCAAGGGAGGATATTGCCAAGCATCATGCATTAATTGAGCAATTGCCTTGGCCTTGCCCATTCAAATAACACTATATTTTGCTTTGAGATTTTCTTGACCTACCATTGTGGCTTTTGGCCAGTCTCATCTTACTCTAAAATTTAAAAACAAAACCAGCAAATAGATACTTTAAAGTTTTATGTCAAATCTGTATAAAATTCAGTGTTCAGAAATTACAAGTCTTTCCCTTATATCATGTTTTCTTTAATTTTTTCAATTTTTTCAATTACTAATTGCTGCAAAGTCTTATGGTGATATTATGTGTCATGTGCATGTATTATTCTAAAAGTGTATGCTTTGTCTTTATTATTTCTAGTAACTAACAAAATAGGTGAATGCTGTAATGCACAAACCCTTCTTTCTATTAATGCACGTGTGTTTATTCCAACCTAATAATACAAATCACAGATGGCAATTTTTGAAACATTTTTCTATAACCATTTATAGTTTTATATATTCATGAGGAAAAGAAAAACTCATCAACAAGCTTCAGTATTGTGGTTTTCTAAAGTTCAATAAGCGTCTCCAACATCATAACTATTAAGAGTTATGTTATTCTAGACTCACATGTAACATGGAACTCCAAAATTAATTTTCAGCAGGCCACATAACATAACACTTACGTCCTACAAGCCCTTCTGCAAAACATAAAACATTTACAAGAAGTTCTTTTCTTGTTTGGAAAAAAGAAGTTGGAAACTACCTTAATCATTCTCAGGAGCAAATCTAAAAGGAGAAGGGAAGAAAGGGGCATTCATGTACAGTGCCCCATTCTTGATTTCCTAAAGGAAAAATTTTCAAGTTGTGTTTAACTGTAATGTTATACTTCCCAGCCATATATTGATGAATTGATTGCTGTCCCCAGAAACATCATATCTGGCTGGAAAATAAGGCAATAGCCTTTTATTGAAAACAGTGTCTTTGCAGATGTAACCTGGTTTAGATGAAATCAAAGTAGATCAGGGTGGGCTCTAAGTCCAATGCCCAGTGTCCTTTGAAGAAGAGGAGAGGGCACACAGAAATACATAAGAGCAGATCATGTGCCAATTGAAGCAGAAATTTAAGTCACACTGCCACAAATAAAGGAATACCTGAGGTCACCAGTTGTTTGAAAATACAAGGAAGGATTCTTACTTTGGAGGGATCGTGGCCCTACTGGACACTTTGATTCCAGACTTCTAGTTTACAAAAATGTGAGAATGAATTTCTAGACCCAGTTTGTGGTACTTAGTTAAGGCAGCCCTAAGAAACAAATTCACATGCAGTGCTTACTTAATGCTCTCTTGGGCATTCTTGAAGGCAGTGTGAGAAGACCTGGGTAAGTCAGAACAGTAAAAGGCTCATATTCCTATACCAAGTTTCCTGGTATGCTAATCCACTCAGGTAATTTATACACAATAGAAATTTATTTCAGTTTCAGAGGTTAGAAAGTCCAAAGCTTTCATATCTGTACGGATTGCTCTCTGCTTCCAAGATGACACCTTGGAGGAGGCAGAAGGCAAAGCAGGATATGCACTTTGGCATCACTAAAATGGAATAAAATGGACCCAACTCCTTCAAGCCCTTTTACAGTGATCTTAATCCCATCTATGTGGCTTCCACCCTTATCACTTTTACAGGTGACACGTCTTATGCTACCATATTGACAATTAAGTTTCAACTTATGAATTTGAGAATATGTATTAAAATTGCAGGATTCTGTTTTTGTCAGAGATTTTCAAAAGGTAGAAACAATAGATAGAAGATAGATAGATAGATAAAAGATAGATAGATAGATAGATAGACAGACAGACAGACATGGTTCAGGTATACGAGCCTGGATGTATTATCATGGGACTTGGCTCACATGATTGTGAAGACAGATTTCCTGTAACAGGACATTTGAAAACTGAAAGACCAGGAAATTCAGTGGTATGGCCCAGTCTAACTATAAAGGCCTCAGAATCAGGAATGTTGGTGGTAAAAATCTCAGTTTCAGGCTAGAGATCTGAGCAAGCAGGAGTCAGATGATGCATACACTGGAATTCCGATGTCCAACATCAGGAGAAAAATGGTATACAAGCTCCTCTATGTCTGCCTTTCTATTCTAATCAGACCCTCAGAAACTAGATTCTTTCATTGGGTAAGGACAGATTCCCTTGCTCAATCCAATTATTTAAATGACCTCTTCTTCAAACACACCATCAGACTTATTCAGAAATTAAGCTTTATCCCTATCAGCAAATATTATAATCCAGTTAATACCAAAAATTAAGCATCATAGACATTTTTTTAAAAAATTTATTCTTATTCACAGATATGGATATCTTTATTTTTAGCACCAATCTTTTCATCAACGTCTTTTTTTTTAATTCACAGGCTTTTATTGGGGTTCTGCTCCCGGGCGAGGTTCCCTGGTCCCAACAGAGCAACAGAGCAAGGGCTGGAGAAGTAGTGTGTCAGAGATTGGGAGAGCTCCTTTTATAGATTCAGGGAATGGGAGTTAAAGGTTGAGGTGGGTCTGATCTTCATTGGTTGACCTTTAGGCACCTGCAGGGACCTTGACAAGGACTTTCTTCCCTGGAAGTAGGCCTCTCCATTCCTGGAAGTGTAGGCCTTCCCTCCTTGTGGATCCCAAAGCTACCATCCTGACATTTTGATGATAGGAAAGGGGGCGATGATGAATCTCTCTGGCTACTTCCTGCTGACTGGGGACGTCGTCTACAAGGGCCCACTGGGGGTATCTTGGGGCTCCGCAGGGACAGGCATGTATGGATGGAGAAGCATCTGGTTGACTGCCTGGTTGCTGAAGGCTTTGGTTCATTCTATTATCACCTGATGTAAACACTTAAACAGACACTGTGGTATACAAGTCAGGGTAAGAATAGCAACCAATGATCCTAAGAGTGACATTAACCAGGTAATGAGAGGATCAACATCTTCTTTTAAATAGATTTTATTATATTTATTTGAAAGGCTAAGTTACAGAGACAGAGGATGTGGAGAGATAGAAAGAGAGAGAGAGAGAGAGAGAGAGAGCGAGAAATCTTCCATTTGCTGGGTCACTCCTTAAATCACCTCAATGGCCAGGGTTAGGTCAGGCCAAAGCCAGGAGCCAGAAGCTACCTCCTGGTATCTCACATGAGTGCAAGGCCCAAGCACTAGGTCTAGCCGCAGCTGCTTTCCCAGGCACATAAGCAGGGAGACTCATCTAAAGCAGAGCAGCCATGCCTCAAACCGTGTCCCACATGGGATGCTGGCACTAAAAACAGTGGCTCTACCCATGATGCCATAACACTGGCCCTCATGACAGATATCTTTAAGTGATGCTTCCAAGAAAGTAGTTGAACATGAAAGTCAAGTTTAAAGAGACACACTGCAGAAATAACTCTGAAAATAATATGATATGTAGACAGTGTTAAACTCTGAAAGCTGGATTAAACCACTCAGAAGGAGTCTCATTAAAGGCCAGAAGAGGTAAAGAAAAATAAATTGAGACTGAGGGCTGATAATGACACTGAAGAAGACTGGCAGTATAATGGGAAATTAACCAGTGTGGTGGACCCCAAGTGGAGAAGGGTTCCAACATGGCATGTGATCTAATTTGTAAAATGGTACTAAGGAGCTAATATATTAGTGAGGATTCTCCAGAGAAACAGAACCAGCAAGATACATAATGTATGGGTGATATATGAATGTGTCAGTAGGCTATGCGTACTTATATGAGACTTGTTTTGAAAACTGGCTCACAAGATTAAAGAAGTCAAGATGTCTCATGACAGAGTATCTAAAAGTGAGATACCCAAGAAAGGCTACAGTGAAATACCGTCTGAATCAAAGGTCTGAAAAACATGAGGGTGTAGGGGTAAATAGTAGTTCAATTTCAGAGTCCAATGCCCCAAGCACCAAGAACTTCAATATCCAAGAAACGAAGATGAATGTCCCAGCTCCAGCTCAAGGAGAGAGAGGGCATTTCATCGCATTTTGATCTTTTACTCTATGAGTCCTCAATGGGTTGGATGATGCCTGCACACATTGTTCAGGGTGGGTCTTCTTTAGTTTACAAATTCAAAAATTAATCTATTTGAGAAATACCCTCATAGATACACAGTGAAATAACATTTTAGCAGCTTTCTGGCATCGTTCAACTCGGTGAAGTTGACATATAAAGGGAACCACCAAAGCCAAATATGATGGGACATGAGAACTGAATAGTGTATAGGTCATAGCTGACCTTGACAGCAGCAGTCATGGTGAAGTAGTGGAGTAAAAGCAAGAAAATGTGAAAGGATAGTTTTAGACATTAGGACAAATATTAATAATTGTTAAATCTGGGGCCTAGGATTCCATTATATTATTCTTTCTACTTTTGTGTGAGTCTGAGATTATCCAAAAAGAGTCCCCAAAGAGGAGACTAGAAGATGCAAAGCAGAGGCAGCGATTGTATCCAGTTTGTTTAGTGGTTTTTTAAAGGGCACTGAGAAATAAAGGATCCTTTCCCTCTCGTGAGAAAGGAAATAGTGTAATAAAGCTCATGAGAAAGGAAGTACAGTCCAGGGAGATTTTTTTTTAACAACATGAAAAATTATAACAGATTTGTATGCTGAGACAATGATTCAGTAGAGAAGGAAAATTAATAGTGGAGAAGGAAAAAGGGAGAGTAGCCAGAAAGAAAAACGAGCAGAATAATGAGAGGGAAGCAACTTACAAAATGAAGGGTTTTGCTTGACACAGGAGTGCAGCATAGTTTTAGAAGATGTAGAATTTACAGCACAACTAAAGTTAAGTAGGTAGATGTGGTGGAGGGAGTATTTTATTCCTATCATCTCTCTTGACTTAGTAAGAAAAAATCCATAAACAAACTGAGAGTGAAGATAGATGAGAAGGCATTTGAAGTTTCAGAGGGAAGCTGGAAATAGTTACCTAATACAGCGGCAGAGTGCATGGATCAAGAATTCTAGGGGGTCAGTCATTGTGGCTGTGTTTTTCCCCACCAGGAATAGCAGTCCAGGTGTAGGGGCTGAGTACAAACACAGGGATTACTATTTTTCAGAATTAGCCATAAAAGAGAAGTCAACTAAGGTTATATGCAAGGGTGATTGCTGCATAAGGAACAAAAAAGTAAAAAAAGATTACAGAGTGTATAGATTTAACAGAATTTAATAGAGAGGAGAATCTGGATGATAAGTTTATTTGATGTTGACTGCATTAAAATATAATGGGGCCGGCACTGAGGCGTAGCGGATTAATGCCCTGGTCTGAAGCACCGACATCCCATATGGACACTGACTGGTTCTAGTCCCGGCTACTCCTCTTCTGATCCAGCTCTCTGCTATGGTCTGGGATAGCAGTAGAAGATGGCTTATGTCCTTGGGTCCAGTACCCACATGGGAGACCCAGAAGAAGCTCCTGGCTCCTGGCTTCAGATCAGTACAGCTCCAGCCGTTTCAGCCATCTGGGGAGTGAACCAACGGATAGAAGAACTCTCTCTCTCTCCCTCTCTCTCTCTCTCTTTCTCTCTATCTCTGCCTCTCCTCTCTCTTTGTAACTTTGACTTTCAAATAAATAAAATAAATCTTTAAAAAAATCAAGAAAATGTATCAAAAAAAGTGGAAAGAGACTATAGTTTGGAGAAATATTAATTTTTTGTTGATATACAATGTATTGCAATGTAAGTCTAAATAGCTTTAATTCCCCAAAACACAATAAAAATCAAATAAGATCTATAGGAAATTCACTGGAGAGCAAGTAAATACAGAAAACAATGCTTTACTTTACCAGTAATTAGGAAAAAAAATAACATTAAGGTTCTAGTGAAGTACCATTTCATAATAATTGGTTTGGCAATAATTTTTAAATCACTTAATAGCAAGTGTTGGCAAAAATGGAAGCATCAGGAGTGCTTACACACTATTGATGATGGGATAGGTAATTGACACAACTACTTGAAAGCATGTATAAACATCATTTTTTAAAAAGATTTATTTCATTTATTTGAAAGGCAGAGTTACAGTGAGAGGGAGAGAGGTAGAAATAGAGAGATCTTCTATCCTCTGGTTCGCTCCACAAATGGCTGCAGCAGCCAGTGCTGGGCCAGGCCAAAGCCAGGAGTCAGGAGTTTCTTTCAGGTCTCCCACATGAGAGATGAACTGGGGCCATCTTCCACTGTTTTCCCAGGATCATTAGCAGGGAGCTGGATTGGAAGTGGAGCAGCCACGACTGGAACCAGTGCCCATAGATGGGATGCCAGCGGTTCAGGTGGCAGCTTAACCCATTATGCCACAATGCTGGCCCCAACTGTTTGTTTTAAAACAAGAGAAATCCATTTAAATATCTATTAGCAGGATAATGAATAAATAAATATGGATATATTCATATATAAGTGAATGAGATAAATATGATGTTGATATTTATAAATAGAGATAGATACCACATAAATGGAGATATATAAATGAATGAATAGAGATAAATGTTAGAATGTTGAATGAAAAAATGAAGCTACAGATTGAAACCAATTATATAACTATTTTAAACTATTTAAAAAAAAAACACTCTGTGCAACTTAGGGCTGTGTGTGTGTGAATTCATGAGGCTGCTAAATAACAATTTGAGGATAATGATTACTTCTAGAAGAGGTATGGGTAAGTACAGAAAAAACCCGTAAAGAATAAACTGTGTTGTCAAGGTATTTTCTTGAACAGGGGTAGTCAATACATGGACATATGATGTACGATTTCTTATATCTTTTTGAATGCCTTAAATGTTCCTTAATAAATGTTAAACTTAAAATATAACTCAGAGCTACCATTACAATGAAGTAGAGCCTTCTTTTTTCTTTTCTCTTTTTTTTTCTTTTCTTCTGACTCCTTCCATCTCTTCTTTCTTACCCTCTCACTCCAAAATACACTGACTATTGCATGACAGGCACTGTGCATCACAAATGTATACAGTTCTTTGGATTTGTGGCCTTTTACTAGTGTTCTAAATCTTTTCACGGGACTGTACTCAGGAAAATGAATACATGGCTAGGTAATTTCCTTGATCTGTAATCATTTACAAGAGGTAAAAATATTAGAGCAATCGTTCTTTCATCTGTTTCCGTGAAGTCTCATTAGTTAAACCCAGTAGCCCTCTGATTCCCTGAGGCCGGTAAAAGCTCTTCCCTAAATCATATTATGAAGTTTGACAGACAAGTCAATTTCCCAAAAGTTTAAGGTTTTATGTTAAGGCTTTATTCAGGTGTTTTGTTTGTTTGTTTTCAGATGAGAAAATGTGCTTCTTTAGATCATAAATATTTGTCATATGGATGGCAAACTTTTGCTTTCTACACTAACTTACATTGTTCAAATTAGTCAGTCACTCCTCTGAGGACCCAGTAGTAATTTTAGCAACCATAATGGACAGCGACACCTACTTTCTGCAAATTTCATTTTCTCCCCTGCTCTCCCTTTACTTAAATCATCTTTGGGGACTTTTCTCCTCAGATCAAGTTCATGAATGAATTTTCAGTTGTCATTTTGATTGGCAGTAGAGACAGTTGTTTCGTTATAAATGACCCAAAATAAAATAGTTCTCAAATCTGCAGACCATAGCTGACCAAATTTCCATGGAAATTTACATAGCGTATACAGCATATTTCCTTAGTACATTATATACTTTTATTGATATTTTGAAAAGAATATTAATCACACTGGCATATGGATAAATATACTTTATTTTGTCCATCTAACCAGGGCAAGATATCAATGTTCATTCTGTGTGATATCTGGAAAGAAAATTAAATGAGCTGGTAAGAGAATACTGAGAAAAAAGAAAGCCTTAAAGTTAAAATTGAATCTAATTTAAGCCTTGGAGATAGAAATGTTTATTGAGGAAGCACATGTTTTTTCATGAAGGAAAATAACAAGATTAGGGCGTGAATTCTATGCAGTTTTCAGCAGCCAAGCAATTTTAAACTTGATGCCATTGTGTCCCTGTACTTTGCATCCCCCAGGGCTATCTTTCAAGAATCATTGTGGTAAATTCTAATGGCAAGGATGTAAGTGCTAAATATTTTTTCAATATAAATTTCCCATAATAAAATGGAATTAAAAAAAAACTAAAAGCCTGGGTTCCATTTTCATTTATCTCTTTATTCATTCACGTTTTCTTCAACAATTAATTTCATACCTACTATGTTTCAGTAACTTGCTAGTTACTGAGGTGATAAGGATAAGTAAGATATGTCCTTTACTCAGAAATTGTTATCACTCAATTCAAACAAAGGCTGTGCAGTTTTTCATAAATCAATCATTCAATACCTTCTTTTTTAAAATAAAGAAACTGTAGGTCCTAACCATTAATCTCATTCAGTGAGGATAAAGGGTGCATGTGACAGTTCTCCTTAAATTATTAACTACAAATAGAAATGTGCTAGGTAGACACCTAGAAGTTCTTTAATTTCTTTCATGTCTGCAAACTCTTCTTAGCAAAGCAACCCACTTTTATGGTAAGGGACAAAACTAATTCAATCCCACAAAAAGGGATACTTGGACCATTGGGTTCGTTTTGAATATTGAAGATCTCTCTTTCATGCATTATATATTTGGAATAAATCAGTGAGAATGAAAATCATTACATGGTGCTACCGTGAAAGTATAGCAGTGGAATTTCTCCAAGACTCAAAAATGACATGGACAAATCTTGCCTTGTAGAGACCTTGTTTCATTTTATCACATCTCATGGGCATGCCAACCATCAGGGTTTTGAGAAATTACCTAAAGAACAACAATGCATAGATCAATCCATAGTCCTAGAAAGAGGGCAGGAAACAAATCTCTAATATTTTAGTAATAAATTAATTTTTGAACATCATCTTTTGAGAAGTTTGAATTAAATATTAGAACTAGATAAGTGTCTGACATTCAATATTTGTCAAATAAATAATAACTAAGTTATTGAGTAAGTGACTGATATGAAACACATGAGCAAGGAAAGACAGATAACAGATACAAAGAAAAGGGAAGAGCTACAATCACGAGTTAGTGGAATCTGTGGCTGAGTAAAGGAGAGGGTAGTCATTATCAAAGCAGAAAGAAGCAGATAGAAAGCAAAACAGAGCTGGAGAAATTGGACAGGCTATCCATACTCCAAAATTGACTTTCCAATCAATTCTCAAGTTCGTCATGAGACTTCCAGAGAGTCTTCTACATTGCCTGATTTACCTATATACTTGTCACTTAGAGGAATTGCTAATCTTAACATCTGAAAATTCTAATACACGTAACAAGTCAGTGCTATTGCTAACGAATAAACATAGTAAGATGTAATACATACTTTCATTGATAAATTTCCTTCTGTCTTTTGCCATGTTAAACAGTAAATCATAAAAGAAATTGCTTAGAACACTCTAAAATTAGACACCTGTGAGCCATGAGATAAAATGCCAGGCTTTGTGTGTCAGCTGGACAAAAGAAGCTGAAAATTTTTTGCTAATTCTCAATCAACCACCATTGATTCGCTCTTGCTCAAATAAGTACACTTAAGCCTAGTACATTTAGTTGTTTTTTTTTTCAGAGATCGTTCTAGGTACTCCTATTTGGGCTAAAGTTCAGGATTTTTAGTAACAGAACACTTCCTAAAATGATAATAAAATACACGGAAGGTAGTATATTACATACTCTTTAACTTCTAAGAACTAGATGCTTAAAAATCTATCAGCTGAAATAGATACACACTACAACTGTGTAAAATTCAGCTTCAAGGAAAGATGAACCTATGGTAGACTCCATTCCATAGCACAGAGATGTTATATGGCAACCATGGAGTTATGTGCATTCTGGTAGTCTCTAGAAACTCTTTCCTTTGAGAGAGAAAGTCTGGTGACAGAGAGGAGTACTACACAGTGACCCTAACGAACAATGAAAAGGGAATATAATATAGTAATGCAACGTAATATAGATAAGATTGGGAATTTTTTAAAAAGTTTTACTATATGTTCTTCTTACATTGCAAAGCATAATATAGTTAGTGTCAATGGAGTCCCTTATAAAACCACAATTTATCATGGTGATGTCTGAGTTTCTTCTAGATTTTACTGGACTTTTGAAATTCAGATTAATCATGGCAAATTTAACTTTCTGCTCACTGATTAAATCCCATAAGAATAATTATAATCAGAGTTTGCTGCCTTCTGAGAGCTATTTCAGGAAATTTTAACATATATATTAAAATCATTGATTTAAAAGTATATGTTGTTTGAAGAATAATAATGATTCATATACATTCATGTACCCTAGGTCTCCCTGTGAGTTCTCTGAGAAAGGGTCATGGTTTCTAAATGACTTGTGAATTAAATCAGAGAAAAGAAAACTCCAAGCTAGAACTCCTCAGAGAGTTAAAGTTTGTTGGGAGGAAAAAGGAGATAAGCTGGAACTTAGGGAGCATCAGTGGCTGAAAGTATCAGGTAGTGTGCTTTTAGGACCCTGACATTAGAATGATGATTCACCTGCAAGAGAAGATTTCCATTTGAAAGGGGACTAACTTCCTAGGAGAGTGTCTATAAAAATTCACTCAAAAGGAAGTGGGAGAAGAGAAGTGGGGAGAGAGAAATGAGACAGAGGGAAGGAGAGATCAGACAGGGAGAGTGAATGGAAGGAGAAAATAAGAAGGGACTTTCAAGTCTCTCTGTTGCCTGGACCAGAGAGGCTGTGATAATAGAATGCCTTTTGTACAGTGAACTCCACTTTAATAGATTTTCCTACATAGCTCATTTTCCAACTAACACAGTAAATCTAACAACCAAGTAAATGCCATTTGCAAGTTAGGTCAGAGTTAAACCACAGCTATGCATACATCTATGTCTCCTAATCTCAGTTTATTTATTAGGTGTTCACAAGTACCTAATATAAAAAATCATTGTGCTAAATCTGAACAAATGCATGTGTAGCTAAATACATCAATTAACAAGTGCATGCAAAAATGAAAACGTAAAGAATTTTACAAAGTCCAATGGCACAAGCAAACAAGCAGAATCAACATCTAGTGCAGAGAATAAAGAGATGATGGATCTTATAACACAATGGAGAACCAAAAGACAATTGAAAAGACTAGAAGCTCAACAAAGTATTAAATGTCAAAAATGAGCTTTGTCTGGATCGCAAATAAAGTTCAATTCTGCCCAGTGGAGAAGAGACAGGTCATTCCTGAAAGTAGGAAAGGATATATAACCACAGGGAACTCTGAAAATAAAAGGTTTCCAATGAGAATGATGCATTTGAAAACATATTGTTCAAGAAAAGATGCATTTTTGGCCAACGCCATGGCTCACTTGGCTAATCCTCTGCCTGTGGCGTTGGCACCCCTGGTGCTAGTCCTGGTCGGGGAGCCGGATTCTGTCCTGGTTGTTCCTCTTCCAGTCCAACTCTCTGGTGTGGCCCAGGAAGGCAGTGGATGATGGCCCAAGTGCTTGGGCCCTGCACCCTCATGGGAGACCAGGAGGAAGCACCTGGCTCCTGGCTTCGGATTGGCACAGCGTGCCATCCATAGCAGCCATTTGGGGGTGAACCAACGGAAAAGGAAGACCTTTCTCTCTCTCTCTCTCTCTCTCTCTCTCTCTCTCTCTCTCTGTCTAACTCTGCCTGTCAAAAAAATAAAAATTAAAAAATAAAAAAAATTATTAAAAAAAGGAAAGATGCATTTTTAACAATCCTATGTCTTCCCTGATAGTTTCTCATTTAAATTACATATACATATACTCAAGCATGTATATTTATATAGTGAATATATATGTACACATGCACAATTGAACATATATATAAATTGCTTACATACCTATGTATGCATGCATATACTCAAATACATACATATATATATATATATATATACACACACAAACATATATATGGGAGTTCAGTTTTAGATGAGCTCACTGGCTTGCATTTAGGTCCATTTGTATGAAAAATACACACGTTCAAAGAGCAGAATAGCCCCCACTTGTACACAGTGTCATTTTCACATAGCTGAAAGGCCACTGAGACAGCACATAGAGTAGCAGGTTCATAGACCATGTCACGCTATTTCTGAGGCAGGGACCACTTGCACTATCTGCATTCTTCTTTGTTCTCAGTATCTTCCTTTTCAGGCTTCGTATAGTTGATTTACATTATTAAAGGAGCAAATGATCTCCACATTGTCTTGTACATGCATTCACTCATGAAACAAATATGAATTTTGTAGTCTCTTTAGACCAATCATTTGCCCAGGTACTGGGATAAAAGGAGTGATCAAAAACTGACAATATAAGTATAATAAATATATTGTTAGAATAAATGAGTTGATAATCAAATGAGAAAGGGGAAATGGTCATAAAGAGGAATAGGTGGGAGATAATTTCCATTTTCAGGAGGGATTTTATGTTATACTGCATTTGGAAAGTATTACTGAGGAAATAAGAAGCTATGTATAAGCTGAATCTTAATCCACAAACTGAAATATCAACATAATATCCTGAGAGTACAGATAACTAACTGTTAGTTATTTAATCAGCCTCCTTGCACTGTCTTGTAGGTCTTGAACAAAGAGGCAAAACCTCATAATTAGACCAGAGCTATTAATGACAAACACAAAGCATTTATTCTCATATAAATCAGTTTTTGTGTATAGGGAGTGGGTAGACAAGATGATCCATCAGATTCCAGAAATGTGAAAAAATGGTACAATTTAAAACAGATTAGAACCATGAAATAAGTGACAAGCAAATTTCAGCAATAAAGGTAGAAAAAACCAGCTAGGACACTGAAATTGCCCGAATAATAATGATACTTTTATCAAGCAATCTTTACCTAGAAGAAAATTTTATCATTTGCCTGAATCAGTTAATTTTTTACTGCCTTCCATGCACTATTACCACTTAGCCACTCTGTTTCAAGGCTATGGTTATTAGTGTTTTCCTTTAAACTAATGTCCTTCAAAAATGATCTTATTATCTCCAGAGTGTTTCCATGACTACAATTTTCCAATATTCTTTGTAATTTCTTTCCTCATTTGGTTATTTTTTTCAGTATTATGAACATTTCTTCTTCCATATAATCTTATATCCCAAAGGAGATTTCAGATGTTATGGTCAGTATCTTAAATTTAAGAAAAACAACAAGGGGTGGGTATTTGGGAAATGCGGAGTGCTTCCACACGGAAGTGCCCCCTTCAAGTCCTGACTACATCACTTGCAATCCAACTTCCTCCTAATGCATTATGAGAGGGAGCAGATGGAGTATTTGGATCCCTGCCACCTAACTAGGGCACCGGGATTGATTTCTGTGCATCTGATTCAACCTGAACTTGCCTTGGCTGTTGGGATCATTTGAGGAATGAACAAGCAGTCAGAAGATTCTCTCTCTCTCTCTCTCTCTCTCTCTCTCTCTCTCTCTCTCTCTCTCTGTGTGTGTGTGTGTGTGTGTGTGTATATCCTGCTCTGTTTTTCAGATAAATAAGTGAAGTATCATTTGCTGAACAGGAACAAATATACTAATATATAAAAAGATGGGACCATATCTGATATTTTTTGAAATTATTTTTCACAGGCAAAACAATAAATTGATAGATTGACAAATTAATAAATAAAATCTAACCTAAATGTGACTTCTGTGATGTTCATGTAATCTATACATTAACCTGGGTAGTGACTATAGAGTGGTATACCTTTATAAAAATGTAGAAAACTCTAGATAAGATTGTGTTCTTACTTGAATGCATGTCACGCTTCAATAAAACTGTATTTTTGTTTAAAACAGGAATCTCATGATGACTGCAGCTAACAGTACTGTATTGTTCACTTGAAGTTTGCTGAGAAGGTAGATCTCAAGTGTCCACATTTCTTATAAAAACATGCACACCCATACTCAACACTAACTATAGCACTTTTAACTTCTAATTTGATTGTGTTAATATATTTGATGTGGTTTAATATTTATACATGTATGAAATCATGTTGCATACTTTTGAATATGCAATCTGTATTTGTCAATTATGTCTCAATAAGGATAAAACAAAATTTAAATAAAAGTAAAAAGGTGATTTCATATAATCTGGTGAATACCACTTCATACACTGAGATATGCTGAAAGATGAGGATGTCTCAAGTGTCTTTCTGTGGAGGGACACAAAATATGTAAGCAGAATATCCATATACCCTTCCCAAAATATGATGTATATAGATGCTCAACTTCTCTTTACAAAAAAGTATTTATTTGAAGGGTAGAGTGACAAAGAGAGATACAGGCAGAGACACAAACAGAGATGCCTTCCATCTGCTAGCCCATTCCCCAGATGCCTGCAACAGCCAAGTTTGGGCCAGGTGAATGCTAGGAACCAAGAGTTTCATCTTTCCAGGAACTCAAGTACATGGGCCATCCTCTGATGCTTTCTAGGTGCCTTAGCAAGAAGGTGAACCAGAAGCACAGAGTAACCAGGACTCAAACCAGGCACTCCAATTTGGGATGCAGGTATCTGAAGTGGCAGATGTGCTGCTATGCCCACCTTGAACCCAAATTCATGATGAGGTTGCTCACTAAATTCTCTTTCACAAGTCATGAACTCTAAACAAATACTGCGGAATGACTTCGATCTTGGTAAAAGTGAAAAAGAATTCTTCTTTTATTTTGTGTTTCCTCTGTAAACCTATTTGCCTCAATACCACAAAATCTCTGGCTGGCAAGAACAATATAGATTATAACATGTAACACATTTATTACTGTAGAAATAGAGAATTTGCTTTAATCCCTTAACTTTTTCATGTACATGCATTCATATGTGTTCACATGTGCAGCTCAGGATTGAATTAATTGAAATTCTGAGATCCTCTATTAGATTCCACAATTGAGTAAGACCATGAGGTTCCTGTCTTTTTTGTGTTTGGCTTATGTCACTTAACATAATGACTTCCAGTTCCATCCATTTTGTTGCAAATGACAGGATTTCATCCTTTTTTATGGCTGTGAAATATCCAACATTTGTAAAAAACAGTGCCTATGGTTTCTTTTTACATTTCAAGCCTTGTGATCTTATAATTCATCTTCTACCCACATTATTATTTGAAAATTATATCACAAAGCCATCAGATTCTGAGTTTTCATCCTACTCATTCTCTGTGCAACATGGGAGATTATTCATCATGTCTGTATTTCAAAAGGAGTGTCTTTTTTTTTTTTTCTAATGGCATGAGACACTGCCTTCTCATTATTTTCTTCCTTTCTCTGACTTCGTCTTTTGAACATTTTTTATTCATTTGTGTTCTATTTTTTTTTTTGGACAGGCAGAGTGGACAGTGAGAGAGAGAGAGACAGAGAGAAAGGTCTTCTTTTGCCGTTGGTTCACCCTCCAATGGCCACTGCGGCCAGCGCACCACGCTGATCCGAAGCCAGGAGCCAGGTGCTTCTCCTGGTCTCCCATGGGGTGCAGGGCCCAAGCACTTGGGCCATCCTCCACTGCACTCCCTTGCCACAACAGAGAGCTGGCCTGGAAGAGGGCCAACCAGGACAGAATCCGATGTCCCAACAGGGACTAGAACCCGGTGTGCTGGCGCCGCAAGGTGGAGGATTAGCCTAGTGAGCCACGGCGCTGGCCTCATTTGTGTTCTTTATTCTAATACTTAAATATGAACTCCCCCTGAAGTTTTCTTCTTGACTCACTTACTTTCCTCTCCTCTCATTAAATAATTTGATTCCCTATGATCTCTATAAGGATGACACCTAACTCTCCATTTCTAAATGTTTGTTTTTCTACCAAAATGCCAAGTTATACTCTAACTAGATAAAAAATGCCTAAAATATTTCCCCCAGAATGTCCTTCACTGAAATTCCATGTCAATTATCACCATATGTTCATAGATCTGGAAGAAGGCATACATGCTTCATTTCATGCTCCACCAGGGATGCACACATTCATCTTAGCACAAAACCTATCCCTGTGGCATTGCCATAGGTAGGCTGTCATTTCATCTTACCCAACTTACAAAAATTGTTTCTGGACTATGATGCCTGCCTTCTTCCTTTAGGATTGTAAAGTATTGTGTTGATTGTTTTTCAAATTTTTGTAGGCCTATTGAATTGCCTGTGATTTCTTTTTCTCTTTTCTTTTTTTTAAGATTTTATTTATTGATTTGAGAGGTAGACAGAGAGAGGTAGAGTTACAGACAGAAAGAGGAAGAGCTAGAGAGAAAGGTCTTCCGTCCACTGGATCACCCTGCAAATGGCAACAATGGCTTGAGCTGGACCAATCCGAAGCCAGGAGCCAGGCTTCTGGGTCTCCCACATGGGTACAGGCGCCCAAGCACTTAAGTCATCTTCCACTGCTTTCCTAGGCCACCAGCAGAGAGCTGGATTAGAAGAGGAGCAGCCAGGACATGAACCAGCACCCATATGGGATGTTGGTGCTACAGGCAGAGATTTAGCCTACTAGTACATCTTTTGTAAGAAATCTATGTATTCTAATGAGGCTGTATCACTTCTGTAATAGGTTGAAGGATAACATTTATTGTGATCGTAAACTCTAGAGTATTGCATCCTGTATTTTGCGATTTAATCATTTCTAATTTAATGTAACTAAATTTACTTGATTTAAATTCTCTCTCATCATGTAAAAGTTATTTTGACTCCTGAAAATATTATAGCAAAAGTATAAGCATGAGTATATTTCTCATATCTTTTTCTGCATAACTCTGCTACTATAGAAAAAAGAAAATGGACTCGTTTGAATATTTCTTCATTGAACATTTTGTTTTCTTCACAAACAATGATAACATTCTTCCGTTACTTCTCATTTTTTCAGATTCTTCACTTTATATTATAATTTTTTGTGGGCCAGAAACCATGCAGTTTATATAATCAATAATTTTCATAAAATAAGTTTTCACCAACTTTTTTGTACTGGAAATTTTCATTTATTGTGGGCTTTCCAATTATTTAAGGATTATCTGTCTTTTTTATTCATTGTTAAAAGGAGCATCCAGGACAATTAAGCTCAGTGGTACATTGTAAATCAAAGAAAGCTGCCAGTTCTTATTTCTAAGACAAAGTGTGTGCCTCTCACGGAAGTCATTGTTCCGAAAAGCAGCTGCCTATTTTTTGACCATAAATATGAGTTATAAATAATAGTATACTAAAGAGATTGTTTATAAAAGTGGTGAAAATTCAAAGATGGAAGTTAGCAGGATCCTTTTAAAAGCAAGCCAAGTGTTCTTGATCAACTACACAACATACTTGTATTCAATACATGGTAATTGTTTTGAGTTTCATTATTGAGTTCTTAAACTTCTGTTATTTAGAGCAGATATGCTTTAAAAACTGCATACATGAAAAATAGACCTTTTCTATCCTATTTTTTTGTTGTTTGTTTTCTCCTGGGCATCCGTTCAGCATAACATCTGCAAGGATCTGGTTTCACTGAAGTATCACTTCCTGGACCTTTGTTTGCCATCACCAGAAATTTGCAAAGAGGCTCCACGGAATTTCTAGTATTTAACAAGATGCAGGTCAATATCTTCTTGTCTTTTCTAAGTTGCATATTTATTTGAATTTACCTCCTCCCTTTTTTTGAAACTAGGTAAAAGTTTCTTTTATTGTTTTCTCAAAAAAATCTCAAATGTATTAGTCATTTCTTATATTTTTCTGAATCATGAACTTTTCCATCATTACCATTGCTTTAGCTAAATTGTCTCAACATGGTATCAACATACTTCTGATTTGAATTTATCTAATCAAAGCCAATTTTACTGTTACTTTCCTTCTATGATTACAAGCTTCTGTTTACCAACAATTAAATAGTCTGTCCTTGAAATAGCTCCCTGTAAAGTCACCTTTCTCACATAGTAGTCTTCAGTTCATGCAGGGACTTATCTTTACATTTTACACGCTCTTCCACTGATCTATTTGCTAACTCCACTACCTCCACCACCACAGCATTATAATTGGTGTTGATACCTACATGAGCAGATTTCTCATCTATTTTGCTACCTTTGGAGTATAATATTTGCTTTTGTATTCTTGTTAGCCAAAACTTATTTTAAATCAGCTTATTAAACTCATGAATAGCCCTGAATTAGTTCATTTTTTATTTGGAAGGCAAAGAGAGAGAGTGAGAAAAGGGGCAGAGAAAGAGTGCATGTGCAATTCTACTCACTGGTTCATTCCTCAAATGCTTGCAGCCTTGGTTAGGCCAGAATTCCATGTGGGTTTCCTGCATGGGTGGCAGGAGCCAATCACCTGAGCCATCACTGATGCCACGCACTGCTGCATTGGCAGGAAGCTGGAATGGAGGCATAGTTAAGACTCAAACTGGACACTCTGATATGGGATACCAGCACTTCAAAAAACAGTTTAACCTACTGTCCTACAACACCTGCCCCATGAATTTTTATTAGAATACCATTGATTCTGTTAATCAACTTAAAGATGACTAACATCATCATATGGAGTCTATCTTAAATGCTTTTCAGTAATATTTTCTATAAAGTCTTGCACATTTTTTGTTATATTTGTTGCTATGAAAGGTGTGCTAGGGACAATTGTATTTTTATTTTATATTTAATTTTATCTTTATTTTTTATTTATCTCAGGAAATATACAGTGGTAGTATTCATTCAGTGCTTTATCAGTATATGTGATATCACCCAACTTATTAATAATTTTAAATATTAATATTTGGAGGGCTCTTGCCATCTATTCAGATAAGAATTCTTGAATATCGGCTCAAATAAAACGGGCAACATGGTAAGTTTTTAATAATTTATTCAGTGAAAGAAATACGTAGGAAAGTGAGGGCTTTATTTAGGTGAGAAAGAAGTCTGGAAGCACAAGCCGGATCCATGCAGGGAGAGAGCAGGCCGGGAGGCAGGGGGAGCAGCCATGGTGGCTTAGCCCAGGCAGTAAAGCAGAGGCAGAGAGGCGACCAAAAGGCCGTGCTCATAAAGGCGCAGGACAAGAAGGCAGGGGCCCATCGTGCTCTGAGCCTTTTATTCACTCCCAAAGGGGAGTGGTTATGTAGTCTGATTGGCAGATAGGTATACAGCTGAGATCAAGTAGGGGATGAGATCACACAGGGGGCATGGTCTTCCAGGTCGTGAGTCTAATTGACTTAATCCTATCTGTCTGTCTATATCATATGGAATTGAGCCATTCTATGCAGAAAATCAGGTAGAAATAAATAAGGCTGTGCTTATTTATTCCCAGTCCAGTGCCTCTGTTGTATTCATGTCTGTCATTCTGGGATCTGCATTACTTTTTACCTTTTTTAATGTTTTAATGAACAAAATACACAGAATATATTTGTTAAACAAAACTTGTTTTTCAAGTAATGATGTTTCCAATATTGCTCTCTTTTGTTTCCCTATATTTCATATATGTGTTCATCTAATTTCTTTACTTGGTTTAGAATCAAGATTCTAAGAGCCTCATAAATTAGTTGAGTTTATTCCAACTATTTTTATGCTGTAAGTAATTTATTAAAGATGATATACACTCCTTCCACATAAGTCATATCAGTTGCTTGTAAAATCATCTATGAGTAACGTTTTGTAATATGTTTCAGGAAATATTGTTCCATTTATTTAACTGATTCAATTTATTTAATATTGATAGGATCATTCAGTATTCTTATTTCATCTTGGGTTGAATTTGCTAAGGTCACATTTTTAGAAGTTTTCTCACTGCCTATATTTTCAAGGATGTTAAAAAATTTTATTTTTAATGTTCTGTTAACTATCTTTAAATCTCTGCTAAATTTGGATTTATTTTACCATTTTCATTTTGATGTTATTCGTACTTTCATTATCATTTCTGGAAAATATGTTTCCAGAAGTACTTCTCAACCTCATAGGGACCTCTAATAGCTTTTGTGCCGTAAGTCCTTTTCCCTCTCCAGATGGCATTTATCCTACATTTATTTTTCTTTCTTTTGCCACATGTTCACCTACTATGATCTCTTATATGGTCTCACATTCAAGATTTGATGTCTACATATTTTAGCTTGTGGCTTTTAAAGAACCTATGAATCTAAAAAAAGCATGAGAGTTTCGCAGGCATGGAAAGCCAAGACACTGGCAAAAAAAATGACCTAAAGGAAAGATCTCTGTGAGTGAGATCCCAGCAGAAAGAATGGGCCATCAAAGAAGGAGGTACCTTTCTCTGAAGGGAGGAGAGAACTTCCATATGATTATGGCCTTGTCTAAATAAGATCGGAGTTGGAGAACTCAAGAGGCTTGCACAGCCTTGGCAGACCATGACAAGAGCCTCGGGTGATTACTGACGTCGTAAATAAGAGTGCCAACTGTTAAATCAACAACGAGAGTCACTGTGCACTTACTCCCCATGTAGGATCTCTGTTCTTAATATGTTGTACTATGTGAATTAACAGTAAAACTACTTATCAAACAGTACTCTATGTTTCTGTGTGGGTGCAGTCTGTTGTAATCTTTACTTAGTATATACTAAGTTGATCTTCTGTATATAAAGATCATTGAAAATGAACTTTGAGGCCAGTGCCATGGCTCAATAGGCTAATCCTCTGCCTGTGGTACAAGCACACCAGGTTCTAGTCCCGGTCAGGGCGCCGGATTCTGTCCCGGTTGCCCCTTTTCCAGGCCAGCTCCCTGCTATGGCCTGGGAGTGCAGTGGAGGATGGCCCAAGTCCTTGGGCCCTGCACCTGCATAGGAAACCAGGAGGAAGTACCTGGCTCCTGGCTTAGGATCAGCGCAGTGCGCCCGCTGCAGCGTGCCAGCTGCAGCGGCCATTGGAGGGTGAACCTATGGTAAAGGAAGGCCTTTCTCTATGTCTCTCCTTTCTCTCTGTCTCTCTCTCTCACTGTCCACTCGGCCTGTCAAAAAAAAAAAAAAAGAAAATGAATCTTGATGAAGAATGGGATGGGAGAGGGAGTGGGAGATGGGATGGTTGCAGGTGAGAGGGAGGTTAAGGGGGAAAAGCTGCTATAATCCAAAAGTTGTACTTTAGAAATTTATATTTATTAAATAAAAGTTGAAAAAAATAAAAAAAAGAACTTATGGTTAGGGGCCGGTTCTGTGGTATAGCAGTTAAAGCCACCACCTACAGTGCTGGCATCCCATGTGAGAACCAGTTCAAGTCCGGGCTGCTCCATTTCCCTTCCAGCTCTTTGCAATGGCCTGGGAAAGCTGTGGAGGATGGCCAAAGTCCTTGGGCCCCTGTGCCTGCATGGGAGACCCCAAGGAAGCTCCTGGCTCCCAGCTTCTGATGGGCACAGCTCTGCCATTATGGCAAATTAGGGAGTGAACCAGCAGCTGGAAGACCCCTCTCTCTCTCTGCCTCTCCTCTCTCTGTGTAACTCTGACTTACAAATAAAGAAATATTTTTTTTTAAAAAAGAACCTATGGTTAGAGCCATACATTAAAAATTCTGACTAAATATCTCTCTATTAAAGCAATCAATTTATCAGCCCTTGTTCTATCCCTTCATTTTATATTTTCTGTGATTCCTGCTTTTAAAAGTTTTATTTTTCTTCCCTGCCTTTTTTTCTTGAGAAATGCTTGTTTTTTTATTATTTATATTTGTATATGTCTAGGTGTTAACTTATTATTTCTGTTCCTTTATGAGATACAATCACAATTTGTCATGAGTACCAAATGCTCAAAAAACTAAACGTATCCAGTATATTAGTTTCTTCAAATACCAAGATCTTAGAATATTTTAAGTATCCAAAATTACATCATATTGTTATGGACTTTTGTCATGTTTACTCTCTCCCAAATTATACATCAATATTATAATCTTATACAATTGATATATGTTATTTTTATCCACATGTTTACAATTTTATCTGCTTATCTTATTTTCTTATATCTCAGACATTTTTTCTAAGATTATTTTCCTGCTTCCTGAAATGCACATATCATTTGACTCAAAAGTTTTGTTTATTTGAGTATTACTTTTTGCTCATTCATAAAAAATACTTTTGCTGAGTACATAAACTCTCTTCACATTTAGAAGATATTTTCCATTTTTTTAAAGATTATTTATTTATTTATTTGACATGTAGAGTTACAGACAGTGAGAGAGAGGGAAAGAGAGGGAGAAAGATCTTCCATTCGATGGCTCATCCCTCAAATGGGCACAACGGCCAGAGCTACGCCGTTCCAAAGCCAGGAGCCAGGTTCCTCCTCCTGGTTTCCCATGAGGGTTCAGGGGCCATCCTCCACTGCCCTCCTGGCCACAGCAGAGAGCTGGACTGGAAGAGGAGCAACCGGACTAGAATCCGGTGCCCATATGGGATGCCAGCACTGGTAGGTGGAGGATTAACCTAGTGCGCCACGGCGCCGGCCCCGATATTTTCCATTATTGTCAGCTTTACAGTGTTACTCTTGAGACATCAATTGTCAGGACAATTATTAATCATGTAAAGATAATTTGTCACTTTGTGAAATATCTGGCTGGGTTTCTGTTTGCTTTGTTTCAGTATGGTAACTATTTCACTACAAAGTACAAGTTGTGGAACACTGTTCATTTTTCCTACTTAGTATAAATAAGCTTTGCAGCATTAAATCATGAAACTGCATTTAAAAATCTGTCAATCATTATTTCATCCACCATTAATTCTTAGCCATTATTTTCATTCTTTCTGTAAATCTAACCATATTAATATTGAGCCATTTCCATTTATCCTACATATCTTCACCTGTCACCTGTATTGTACATCTCTTTGTCTCTTTGCTAGACGGAATAATTTCTCAATATGTCTACCAGTTCACTAATGTTTACAGACTTATTTCATCTGCCATTTAAACTTCTATTCATTTTAAATTTAATTTATAGCTTTTACTTTGTATTGTCCACTTTAGTTCAATATAAAACCTTACAGTAATTTTGATAGATTCTTGAATATTGCTACTTTTTTATTTCATCATTTTCTTAAATAACTTACAAATAATTATTTTTTATTTATATACCTGAAAAATTCCAAAATCTGAAGTCTTCAGATAGTTTAATCTAATGCATTGTTTCCAGTGGATCTCAAGTATAGTGACATATTTCCTGGGGTGGCCACTATTTTTCAATTTGAGATAGTATTTGACAGAATTTAATCTGCCCAAATCCTGAGGACATTTTTCTTGGGTCCGTTTTCTTCCTGAAATGATGTGTTTATATATTCAGAGAATTGTCTCCTTGGAAATAATTTCAGTTAATTTTTGGTTTGAAATATTCAGTTAACATGGCATGAGTTACATAAATCTGGTATTCAGTGTCACATGGGAGGAGTACGATGTTTGTAAGTTACCAGAGAAGGCTATCATTTTGATGAAAACTGTTACTTTATACCATATTTTTACCTAAATAAGATAGAGGCAAATAGGCTTCTTTGTGGTTTATTTTTACTATTTGGCAAATTTTGGTAGCCTATCCTTTCACCAATGGTTTGGTTTTGTTCCAGCACTCCACATTAATGCAATCACATCCCATTAATCTCTTCCTAAGTCGATTGGTATAACTATAGTGTCTGAATTTTTGATGCCATGTAGTTTACCTTTAAGATCTAGGTACTGATGTACCTTAGCTTCTATTCCTTTGATGCTCACTGTGTAGGTTTCAGAAACAAGTTTCCTACTTTTTTTTTTTTTTGGACAGGCAGAGTTAGACAGTGAGAGAGAGAGACAGAGAGAACGGTCTTCCTTTTTCTGTTGGTTCACCCCCGAAGCAGCCTCTATGGCTGGCATGCTGTGGCTGGCATGCTGCACCAATCCAAAGCCAGGAGCTAGGCGCTTCCTCCTGGTCTCCCATGCAGGTTCAGGGCCCAAGTACTTGGGCCATCCTCCACTGCACTTCTGGGCCACAGCAGAGAGCTGGCCTGCAAGAGGGGCAACCAGGACATAATCCGGTGCCCCAACCGGGACTAGAACCAGGGCTGCCGGCGCCACAGGCAGAGGATTAGCCTAGTGAGCCATGGTGCTGGCCTGAGTTTACTATTTATATCTTTGGTGATTTTTCCTACTTTTTTCCAATATCAGTTGTTAATTTAAATATAAGGGTGCTTCAAAAAGTTTGTAGAAAAAATGCAATTAAAATATAAGCTTGGGGCTGATGCTGTGGCGCAGCGGGTTAAAGCCCTGGCCTTAAGCGCCAGCATCCCATATGGTCTCCTGTTCTGGGCCCAACTACTCCTCTTTAGATCCAGCTCTCTGCTATGGCCTGGAATAGCAGTACAAAATGGCCCGAGTCTCTGGGCCCCTGCACCCACATGGGAGATCAGGAGGAAGCTCCTGGCTCCTGGCTTTGGAATGATGCAGCTCCAGCCAAAGTGGCCATCTGGGAAGTGAACCAGCAGATGGAAGACCGCTCTCTCTGTCTCTACCTCTCTCTGTAACTCTTTCAAGAACATAAAATAAATATTTAAAGAAAGATAAGCTTATTTAAAATTTTGAAATCTATCTGCAGCATCCAGCATTGTGGTGTAGTAGGCTAAGCCTCTGCTTGTGGCACCAGCATTCCATATGGGTACCCATTGTGTCCTGGCTATTCCTCTTCTGATCCCGCTCTCTACTGGTGGCCTAGGAAAGCAGTGAAAGATGACCTACATCCTTGGATCCCTCTGCTCATGTTGGAGACCTGGAAGAGCTCCTAGCTCCTAGTTTCAGAGCAGCCCCATTCAGGACATTGTGGCCATTTGGGGAGTGAACCAGTAGATGTAAGACCTTTCTCTGTTTCTCCCTCTTTCTGTCTGCATCTCTACCTCCACCTCTCAAATATATACATAAAAATCTTTAAAAAAAAAGAAGAAATGTTTAGTTTTTAGATACACATTTTCCATAAATACTTTGATAATGCCTCATATAAGCAGGTAAAATTTATCCAGGATCAAGTTAAATTGGAGAAGAAAGAATTTTACTATTAGTTTTTGGAGCACTCAGTCAATCATAAACCTGGAGGCAGAGAACCCTATCATATAACTCAACTCTTTCTCAAATTAACTGATTTTAGATGCATAACAGGCTTGTTTAAAGCCAAGATGAGGGGTGATTAGGGTATAAAACTGAGTATTTCCCCTTAATATTTTTATTCCAATTTTGATCTCACATCTTCATTGAGAGTTAAGAGGCATGTGATTTGCTGGTGTTATTCTTTTTTTTTTTTCATTTTCCATTCTCTTTATATACAGAAGATCAGTTTAGTACATATTATGTAAAGATTTCAACAGTTTGCTCTCACATAGGGACACAAAGTGAAAAACACTATTGGAGTACTAGTTATAGTATTAATTCACAATGTATAGCACATTAAGGACAGAGATCCTACATGATTTTTTTTAATTTGATTAATTATCTATGCAATTTCCAATTTAACACCAAGTTTTTTTAATCATTTCCAATTATCTTTATATACAGAAGATTGATTCAGTATATACTATGTAAAGATTTCATCAGTTTGCACCCACACAGAAACACAAAGTGTAAAAATACTGTTTCAGTACCAGTAATAGCATTATTTCACATTGGACAACACATTAAGGACAGATCCCTCATGAGACGTAAGTACACAGTGACTCCTGATGTTGATTTAACAATTTGACACTCTTGTTTATGGCGTCAGTAATCTCCCTAGGCTCTAGTCATGAGGTGCCGATGCTATGGAAGCCTTTAGGGTTCGCCAACTTCAATCTTATTCTGACAGGGTCATAGTCAAAGTGGAAGTTCTCTCCTTCCTTCAGAGAAAGGTACCTCCTTCTTTGATGGCCCCGTTCTTTCCACTGGGATCTCACTCGCAGAGATCTTTCATTTAGGTGTTTGTTTGTTTGTTTGTTTGTTTGCCAGAGTGTCTTGGCTTTCCATGCCTAAAATATTCTCATGGGCTCTTGAGCCAGATCCGAATGCCTTAAGGGCTGATTCTGAGGCCAGAGTGCTACTTAGGACATCTGCCCTTCTATGAGTCTGCTGTGTATCTTGCTTCCCATGTTGGATCATTCTCTCCCTTTTTGATTCTATCAGTTAGTATTAGCAGGCACTAGTCTTGTTTGTGTGATCCCTTTGACTCTTAGACCTTAGAATCGTGCCAGGGGATTCCAATACAATCCCACCAAGGTGGCATGTACCAAGGGCATCTCACTAGTCCAAGTGATCAATTTCAGTTCACAATTGATCACACTGATAGGTCTAAGAGTCAATGGGATCACACAAACAAGACTAGTGTGTGCTGGTGTTATTCTATTATAATTCCATTTCCAGTTATAATAACTAGTTCTGGCTCTGATAAGTTATTTCTTTTGAAGTTCAGTAACTAGAAACTACTTCTCATCTTTAAATGATGGACAGTCATCATAAATATTATTTAATATTTATTATATATATATATATAAACATATACATGCATTTGATTTAAAGAAAATGTGAAACAATGGAAAATTATCTTTGGTTAAGTGATGCAAAATTAGAACCCCTGTCTACAAAACAAGAGATAAATAATCATTGAAAATAGGTTAATATTCTCCTTTATTCTCTTTCTCTGAAACACATTTGAGCGTACTATTTGAATAGGTTAATTCCACTTAAAATCCCTGAATGTGCAGTAAATCTGGCAATAACTAACCAAAATTCAGTATTAGTGTATTACATGGTATGACTTTTTTTTTATAGTTAACACAGCTTCTTCTAGGATTTTACAAATATGGACATAATCTCTCACAGAGCCAAAACAAAACTCTACCCCAATTCTAACTCAACATGGACAAATATAGAAGCAAATTCCTTTCACGTGAAGTTATGATGATTTAATCATTGTTTCATTTAATTGTATTTGAAATAAAAATATGAAATAAATAAATTCTATGGCGTGAGCCAACAAATACTTCAAAGTATTTGAAATAACCAATTCATTAATAATTTTATAATTTTCAGATTAAAGAATGATTTTCTTCTAGAACCATTTTACTTTTGGATGATTAGGTTGTTTTGCCTTTTCTAGAAAGAATTCAAGCTGTCTATTTGAAGCAGAAGGATATTTGATTTAGCACAGAGTCCTTTGTGTGTTAAACTGATTATCTTACTACTCTTCTGACTTAATGTCATCCTGACCATTTGTCACAGTGACATGGAGATGAAAAAGTTAGGTATCAGTTTCTACACATGCAAAATTCAATGACATATTCAACTGCCGCCTTTTGTATTATTATTCCAAGATATTATTATGTTCTAAAAATATCAGTTCTAGGTATAAAAAAATATGTGAATACCATAAAAAAGTTAAATCTTTGTAACGTATTAAATAGTTCATAAAGAGTAAATTATACATTTTCTATTTAAAATGTACTTCCATAGAAGAAATATTGTTTCATTGTTGATTAATAAAACTACAGCATATGAAATCATTATAACTAAATTTTAAGAAGATAAACTGGATTTCATTATACCTACAAAAATTCTCATACATAAGCAAGTTCCCTGTTATAAGATTTGAAGACTAAATAAATCTTACTGCTAAGTCAAGTCCTTCATACTATACATTCGAAAACTAAGATCTGTTAAAAATTAATAAGATATGACCAAGGTAACATAGGTACATAATGAAAAAGAGCTGACATCCAAATCTCCTGAGCTTCCATTTCAAAATTTCAAGTCAAAATGACTTGAAGAAAAGATTTTTATATTCTTGCTGTCTCATAATAGCAAAGGAATTGTACAATATTGTTTTGTTGCAAGATAAAATTCTATAGAATATGATGAGCATAGTTCCTTATTTTCTAGCCTACATTTTTACCTTTTGACATGAAAACTTGAACACAAAATAGAATTATTTCTATTATGACACTAAAGTGCAATTGTTAGTGTACATTCAGAGAAGCAGCTAAGAGAACAGCCTGGTCAACCTTGTAGCAAACTGCAATCAGGATCATTCACTGTAGACAAGGCATTCATGTTAAAATACAAACTCCAAGTCTGTTGATTACTGCTACATTTTGGGTTCTGATCTCGTGATTAGCAATACACTTTTCCTCCAAAACTTTCTCAAAAGTTAAATAAATAAGATATATTTGTATAATTAGCGCTTCATTGTTCACTGAATTGGACTTGGCTATATCATAATCATGTAACTATTTCCTTAAAGTATAAACTGTTACTTACAAATTAGCTACAATTTATGTGGATGAATGGTTTGAGAGACTTGAGAAAACATGGAATCTGTAGAAAACATGTACTATTAATGGTAGACATTAAAAATTCTGCAAGTCACCTTTATCCCTGCACAGCAACAATTTAAACATGAGTCACTTTAGGACCATATATTTGGGTGTGTACCAATGTCACTAAGTTTCAAAACAGAAAGAAAGGAAAGAATGTAAAAGGTACACCAGATATACTAATATTAGGAAACATAATACAAATGAATTAAAACTACAGAACATCCATTTGGTCATATGGGGCAGTTATTTCTATTATTATTATTGTGTTTAGAAGTCAAAGGAAAAGGCACCTACTTGGTGGTTTTGGTGAAATTTGAGGTAGAAAGCAATTTTTATAATCCCATCTTTAGGAGCAATTTTTCTAATCCCATTTTTGTCCCTAAATAACATGTGTAAGTGGAATTACTAAAACAGAATGCAATAACATGAATATAGTGAGAGAAGTACTGGAAATATCTGAATTTCAGTGGCCGTTAATGTGACTCTGTTATCTGAAGAGAATATGTTTGCAAGAAATAACATCAGTGTGAAAACAGTATTTTAAAGTGAAAATTAAAATGCATTTCTATTTCATGTCTAGAGGATTTTGCAATTCAAAGCATCCTGCATTCATCTTTACGCATTTATGCTCTGTTCACTCTTATTTTTACTTCTACCAACACTGCCAAGCACCAGATGCACATTAAATGTATTAAAATGGGTGATTCACAAATGTCAGCTTTCCTTATCACTAAGGATGAGTATCATCTTTTCCCTCACAAGTATTAAAATAACGTCCTAACCTCTAAACATCTCTCCTCTAGATCTTTTGTACTGTCATGGAACATTATTCATGTTTTCCTAGTGAACTTTTGACTAAAAAAGCATTTTATTCAGTGGAAATATTATTGATAACCCCATCTTTGTTTTTGATGTCATATATTTAAAACAAATACTTAGAAAATGTTTACAAAGTCCTACTTAGTTTCTTGAAGTTTAAGCAGTATGGAGAGGGCAGAGTGTATAATGAGGAAGATTAAATAGACACCTATTTTATAGTCTATCATTTTATGCTGACCTAGACAACATGAGGCATTTGCTATCTTTTCAAATAGTGCAGTAAAATGTTAGATCAAGCAGGTCCAGAATAATCCTAGATCTATTTACATAATGATGCATGTATTGTCCAATCAAAATCAGCTCCATATTGTAATCACCCCTGAAGTTTAACATAATTGAAGATATTAAAAATCATTTTTTTTTTGGAAATACAGGAAAAGAAAAATAAATTGTGGCTCTGGATTTGGAGTATTATGTCACTCTTTCATATATAGCAAGTGTGGTATTTATATGTGCAAATAGTGTATTATTGGATTATATTTTAAAGGTATACATTCAACTCATTAAGTTGAAGAGAATTAAGCATAACTGCAGTATTCTAAATGAATGCAGTATCATTCTGCTTTCTTAGTCTCATATCTTACTGTAATATTTTGTTCTCAAGATTGTTAAGGCTTAAACATTTTCAATGCTCAGAACTTAGAATGTGTTCTTCCCTCGAAAATAGTATGTATTCAATTCTACTAGAATGTAAGCCATAAGATAGACAGTATGAAGCAATGAGATGACAGCAGCAGTCAATAGTCAAATCATAGAAGTCATTGTAAACTCGGGTAAAACATTTCACTTTACCTTCAGTTGAAAGATTTTAGATGTGGAGGCAATACCAAATTTGAATTTTATAAAAGCCATTCTAGTTTGAATTTAAAATAGAGTTTTGCAGAGAACATCTTTATTGGCAGGCAGAAATGTTTAGCAAATGTATAGGTAAGAGAGATATGTTGAGGTGAAAGGTTAATAAAATTATCAAGTGGTTAACTAATTTCTGAGTAGCTAGTTGGCGAATAATTGCTAGGTAGCTTCCCACATTTCCATAATCTCAGGCGATAAAATTTAATGAACCTAAAAGGATTCAAGTGTTTACCATTTAGACAAAGTAAACCAAAGCAACCTCAGCATAGGTTCATCTCAACCTTAATCCTTAATCCCACAGGATAACATAGAACTTGAGAGGCCAGGCAATGGCAAAACCAAGGTATGGCCTGATGTGTAGAAGTCACCTTTGCAATGCGGTGATTCTTATATCCTCACCTCTACTAAAACGGGGGAAAAGAGGTTTTAGGTTGGATGTCCCATGCTTCATCATAGTCAGATATATAAACGAGGAACTGCCAGTCTTGTGGCAGCCCCTGGCTGGGCAGGGAGTCTCCCTCAAAGTAGGGAGGAGGATGATAAACAATCTGTAGCAGTTCTTCATGAGACTGCCTATCTTGCAGTGTTGCAAGCATCACAAGATATCTGCAATGCAAAAACTCAGATCAGACTAAAAATAAATAAATAAATAACAATCCAATTAGAAAATGTGCAAAAAGCATGAAGACAGTTAATTGAACAGGACGTACAAACACATGAGAAGATGTTCAACATCATTAGTTATCAGGAAAATACAAATTAAAACCACAATGAGATATAATTACACACTTATCAGAATTGCTATTAGTAAAAAAGCATCAATTTATTAGATAGGCATAACAATTATATGCATACATCTAATAATGGTACTAAAACAGATACAGCAAAATCTTAGAAAATTAAAGAAGTGAAATAGGGCAGGCGTTTGGTACATCAGTTGGGATTCCTGTGATATTTGCACCTTATGTCAGAATGCCTAAGTTTAAGTTGTGGTGCCACTTCCAATTCCAGCGTCCTGTTAATGCACAGTCTGGGTAACAGCAGGTGATGATGCAAGTGACTGAGTCTGTGGCACCCACATTTGGGGCGGGGAAATTTTATTGCTTTCCCAACTTCTGTGTTCCATCTGGCCCAATCTCACTGTTGCAGGTATTAGTGGATGGCCACCCTCTTTCTTTCTTTTACTCTGTTTCTGTCTCTCTCTAACTCTCAAATAAATTAGAATGTAAAAATAATGAAATAAAGTCACAATTATAGTTGTAATTAATAATTTATGCTTGCATATTCAGAAGATAGATAATAGATATGCATAGTTCATGGTATTTGAACAAGTGCTGTCTTAACATCTGCAGCAAAGCCCTACCCTCCACAACAAGAACTAATGTGAGGGGCCAGCACTCTGGCTCAGTGGGTTCAGACACCACCTGTGATGACAGTACCCCTTATGGGGGTACGGCTTCCTATCCAACTCCCTGCTGATTTTCTTGAGAAGGCAATAGGAGATGGCCCATAGACTTGGGTGTCTCTCACTTGGCATGTGGCACACCTATATGGAATTCCTGGCTCCAGGCTTAAGCCCTGACTAGCCCTAGCTGTTGTGGCCATTTAAGGAGTGTAGCAGAGGATGGAAGATCTTTCACTTCTCTCTCTCTCTCCCTCCCCCCCATTACTTAACCTATCAAAAAATGAATAAATATATTTTTTAGAAAACAAAAGAAGTAATGTGAAAGTTCTGCCAAATGGCAAATACTCCCTAATCAACTGTCCTGTATCTTAATCCTAGAATCAATGTCATTGCTTAGTATTGCCACAGTAATCAGGACGACCCTGAGTCAAGGCACCCAGATTGACATTATAAGCATGCTGTTCACATTAGTAATTGCATTAAACTTCAGTCTGATTGTTAAGTGTCACCATAAGGCCTTTCCTCTTCCAGAATCATCATCCTTTTTGATACTTGAAAGCCTGGCTCCGTGGTAGCACAAGTGTTTTCAAGGATGTTTCGTGCTGGTATTATCAGTACATTCTTCCTGTCTTTATGAACATGCAGATGGTTGATCTCAGGTCTTACAAAGTAAATACATTCTAACATTTCCAGCTCCTTGAACCTGCTGAGGCTTTCCCTCGATACCATGCCAAGGAAATCTTAACATCTTCTTCTGATTTACAATAGATTATCCTTGTGTCCAAGATTCCGGTATCGAATTATTCCGAATTATTCTGGTATTATTTGGTTTCTTCTTTTTTGTTTGTTTGTTTTTCTCACTGTGGTGGCTTTTCTTGTTATACTATGACTCTAGATTAAGTGGGCTGTCTGCTTTTGGTGAATCTCTAGAGGCTTGTGGTAGGTGTGGCCAGAGAGCTCTGTTCAGTTCTTCAGGGTTAAGTATGTGCCAAAGGTGACACACCATGTTTGGCATGGTAAATCTTCTACTTCTCTCTCTCTCTCTTTTATTTTTATTTTTTATTCAGAATGGAAGTAACTCCATTCAGCTGATCTTTGTAAAAGTTAGGAGTGGGGGTAAGAGAGGGAGAAGGTCAAAAGGTGGGCGCATAGGCAGGAAGGAGGCTAAGGAAGAAAGTATCACTAGATTCCTAAATCTGTATATATGAAATACATGATATTTGTATATCTTAAATAATTTTTTCAAAAAAAAATAGAAAATAAGAAACCACGAAAAAAAAAAAACAAATAAAAAGAAATGAATCAGCAACATAAACCCTTGGTAGAGAACCTGGCCAAGAGCAAGTTTTGAATATTTTGGTTTTTTTTTTTTATTATCTATACACTCCCAGGATTCTCAGAGAATCAAACACAGTTTATAGATACAAAACAGCTACGCATCTCTCTCTCTATATCTCTCTCTCTCTCCCTCCCTCTCTGTAAGTCTGCCTTTCAAATAAAATAAGTAAATCTTTAAAAAAGAAAAGAAAATGAAAAGGGGCCAGCGTTGTCCCCTAGTGGGTAAAGCCACCGCCTGCATTTCTGGCATCACATATGGGCGCTGGTTCTAGTGGCTGCTCCACTTCTGATCCAGCTTTTTGCCATGGTCTGGGAGAGCAGCAGAAGATGGCCCAAACCCTGAGGCCCCTACACCTATGTGGGAGACCCAGAAGAGGCTCCTGGATCCTGGCTTCAGATTCACACAACCCTGGCCATTGTGGCCATCTGGGGAGTGAACCAGTGGATGGAAAATCTCTCTCTCTCTCTCTCTCTCTCTCTCTCTCTCTCTCTCTCTGCCTTTGCCTCTCTGTAACTTTCAAATAAATAAATAAATATTTTTAAATGTACACAAATTTGTTGTTAGTTCAATGCCACTTAGATTTCATAATCATTTGCTGAATAATTTAATTTAATTCACATATAATCAATGTTAAAAGTATAATTTCCTTATTTGGGGGGCCCAAAATACATGAATATTTACAATATCATATAACTGTAACTAGAAATTTGTCTAAAAATATAAACGTACTAGACATTAAATATTCAGGAAAAAGGGAGCAAATAATTTGATTAAAGCAGAGACATTTGCTTTCCTGTGACTGTAGATCTATATTAACTAAAAACATGCAGGTCTACAGAGCAAGCATTTGGAACAGCAGCTAAATTGCTTTCCCTGCATCCCATGTCAGATTGCCTGGTTCACATTCTAGCTTCTCTACCGTTCATTCAGGTTCCTGCTATGGCACACCTTGTACGGATGCAGGTGATGGCTCAAACACCTGGGAGTTTTCTGTTTATGTTAGAGATCCAAATTAAGGATCAGGATCCTGGTTTTGGCCAGGCATAGTCCTGGCCAAATACGCACATTTATGGGTGGGCATTTCAGGAATGAATCAGCTATGTACGATCTCTGTATCTCTCTGTCTGTCCCTCTACCTCTCAAATTAAATAAAATAAATGTTTTATATAAAATATGCACATTTATTAAAGTTAATTGACTGAATATTCTTTCTTAATCAAACAGAACATGCACAGTAAACATTATGTCAAAATCATGTGGTCCAAATTATTTCTTCACTTAGGATTTTCAGTAAAATAATTTTGTTTTGATGTTTTTTGATGATTATATGATAGATAACACATTAGATAGACTATTTGCTTTTGGAACATTAATAAACATAAAAGCTTCAGCATGTTATATGGAAAATTAATAGATCTTTAGGAAATCCTTCAGAGTGTTAATTATAATGAAATAAAAAGCTATTCTAATGTGCTTCTTAACATGGAAAATATCAATTAAAGGGAGACAAAACTGACAAAATGAATGCATTATCAAAAAATTGTATTGCAATGCAGTGTATAAAATTGATGATTCCTTTTAATCTCATTTAATTGCAATATTTCCTGCTTTGAGGGCTGTTCACAGAATCAACAGCTGTATTGGGTTAGGTACCATTTTTACTTCAGTGAATTATTATATATCATTATATTAATATGCATGATATATGATATTTTCATAACTAAGTCTAAAATATGCGGTAAAGTATAGAGATACTGTAATGTAAGTATGATTTTGACATTTGCATGTGTCCTTCATGGAAACAAAAGCACATCCATTTTAAAGTTATTCTTCATATTTCATTAAAAAGAGTTGAACATGCTTATAATTCTGGAATTGTATTTTCTTTTTCAGAACCTAACTTCTAGAAAAGGGCAATTTTTGATAATAAATATGGAGCTGTACTTGGAAGAGCTGGAATGCAAACAAAAAGTAAAGTAGAAATCACTGGCTCAGATCTAAAATCCAGTCATTAGTATAAGAAAATATATCCAATTTGAAAGCTGAAATTACCTTCCTCTACAACTTTTTCAAGCTTGGTAGAAATAATTAAGTTTCATCATATGTTTTGCTTATTCATGCAGAATATAACTAAGATTTTTTTTAATGCAGCCTAAATTCCATTTCACACTTTTGCCAGGTAATTCTCAGCTCAAGCCAACCTTGGGCTTGAGGGATTTCTTCAGCTTTGTGCCCAGGGAGACAATAGAGCATAATTTTGAATGCATAGCAGTTTGTTCCAAGATCAATTCAATTGTACGAAAAGCATACAACCTCAGGTTATTTAATCAATTCATTTCATAGGCAGAAAGCAAATGCAAAAGCAAGTAGTTAAGTGTTACTTGATATTTGACATAATTAATATAATTTTAAGTTTTTGTACTTCAAGAATTCATATTATGTATGTATTTGAAAGAAAAATTACATTGTTGCACATTGGCATTGATATTTACCATGATTCATTATAATATATCTTCATGCTAAGTTCTGTACTAAGGAGAAGTGTATGAAAATAGTCCCTCAACCTCTTCACCTTAAAGCAGCAACTTATCTTGTGAGAATATAGAGGAACACGAAGTCAGAGTGCTTTATAAAGGAATATATTTCACATCTGTGCCTTTAACTATATATCTATCTATCATCACTCATCTACAGACAGCCCCTTCAAAAAAGTCTTTGAAGAAAAGTATCCTGTCTTTATGGATCAATATTTTTATATCAGCCAATAAACCTCCACATGAAATAAAGTCAGGGTTCAGACTAAGATAAAGTTTTAGTCTTTAGATATAGTGGCTCCTTCTGGGAATTATTTTGCCTTTGTTTAGATTTTTTTACCCTTCTTCTCTCATGCCACCCTGTAAAATGAACTGATACTGTAAAATTAACTCATAATCAAACTACTCAATCAGAATCTCGGCTGGTTCAAATCTCTTTCCCAAAAATCAGGGCCAAAATGGTTGTGATTTGCAATAGTTTGGTGGAACTCAACTCAAATTCTTCATAAAAATGTCAAACTGGAAAAACAGGATTTCATACTTTTTTTTTATGGCTGGGTAGTATTTCATTGTGTGTGTGTCCTGTCTTTTGCAAAAAAAAAAAAAAAAAAAGGATGCATCTAAAAACCTTTATGCTTAATGAAATAAGCCTGTCCTGAAAAGACAAATATCATATGCTTTCCCTGATCTGTGGTAACTAATATACAGAATACAAAAAAATGGGACCATATATGAGTGAAGTCGACATTTTGAGATTTGATTATTGTTTATAGTCCTTGTCTACACTCTTGAGGAACATTGGTTTTTCTACTTGCTACGTGTTTAACTCTTTATTTACTGGATGGTTAAGCCTATGATTACAAAGTAAACTGAAAGTATGCCATTTTAAAAATTAAAAGAGGTGAGCTCCAAGATGGCAGAATAGGGAGGCAGTGCACTGATAGTCCGGGAAAAGATATTTTAATAAAAGTGGAGATACTATAGCCTCAGGGAAGAGTTAGGGGAAAAACTGCAGAGGAAACTTCTGGAACTAGTGGGACACGGTAGACCTACATGGAGGGCACGGGCATTCATGGCTCAGGACCCTAGCTGTCAAATCTACATACCAGCACTGGAAAGGGAGGTGAGGCGAAACTGCAGCAGCCTGAGACACTGGCGTGGAAGTGGCAGGAAGAGCCTAGAGGGAACGAGGCTTGAAGCCCCATGTGGGAAAGTACACCAGCCTAACTAGAGTAGAGGGAAAAAAAAATAAAAGGGACCTGTATGAACATGTTCCTCTCTCTCCACTCACTTTACAAAGGTGGGAAGGCAACAGCTGCACCAGCTCAGGGCTGCAACTGCCCTCAGCAAAGCAGAAAAACCTGACTCTGGTGAGGAGAAATAACAGGAGATTAAGACCTAGTGAATGTGTGGAGCTTATGAACCAGGACTGTGAAAAAAAAAAAAAAAAAACTGAGGGTGTGTGGGAGAACTCATGGTGTGACTAAGACGTGAGTAGTATCAGTGGGAGATGCCACAAACTTGGTAACTTTGGCAACCTGGTGAGATACATTGCAGGGGAATCTGGGCTTACACTGAGGACTGCACAGATCCTTTGTGTGGTCCTTGGGACAGAGCAGACAAATATTATAGCCACTGGGGCTAGCACTCAGGCACTGATTGCTAGCAAGGTGAAGAGCTCAGCTGAATGGAATTACTTCATTCTGAATAAAAAAAATAAAAGAGAGAGAGAAGTAGAAGATTTACCATGCCAAACATGGGTGTGTCACCTTTGGCACATACTTAATCCTGAAGAGCTGAACAGAGCTCTCTGGCCACACCCACCACAAGCCTCTAGAGATTCACCAAAAGCAGACAGCCCATTTAATCTAGAGTCATAGTATAACAAGAAAAGCCACCACAGTGAGGAAAAAAAAAAAAGAAGAAGAAATCAAATAATAGCTCCACAATGCCAAATAACAAACACAGAAACCAAGGAAACAAGAACAAGGAAGACATTATGACATCATGAACATGAAATCCAATATAAGATTATGAAAACAATGAGAAAGAAGAAATGCAAGATACAGATTTAAAAAAATTATGATAAAAACATTTAGAAGTTATCAGAAAAAAAATGCATGAACTATAGAAATCCATACAGGACAGGACAGAAAATCTCTCTCATGAAAATGAAATCTTAAGGAGGAATCAAAATGAAATGAGAAATTTAGTAGAACTTGAAATTGTTATATTGAAGAGAAATGAAAATGAAATGAAGAATTCAATAGAACAAATGACAAACACATTAGAGAGCCGTAAAAACAGAATCAGTGAAGCAGAAGAGAGAATATCAGACGTAGAAGACAGAGCACAAGAAAGTATACAGTCAAACCAAAGAAAAGAAGAGGAAATTAAAAATCTAAAAAATATTATTGGGAATCTACAGTATACTATTGAAAAAACCAACATTCAGGTTCTAGGAGTTGCTAAAGACATGGAGAGAGAGAAAGAATTTGAAGGCCTTTTCAGTGAGATACTTGCAGAGAACTTCCAGGGTTTGGAGGACAGAGATATCCAAGTACAGGAAGCACAGAGAACCCCCAATAAACATGAACAAAAGAGATCCTCACTACAACACATTGTAATCAAAGTCACCACAGTGAAACATAAAGAAAAGATTCTAAAACGTCAGATTACTCTCAGAGGATCTCCAATTAGACTCACAGCTGACTTCTCAGACACCCCACGGGCTAGGAGGGAATAGTGAGATACAGCCCAAGTACTAAGAGAAAAAAAACCTGCCAGCTCGGAATATTATATCCTGTAAAGCTCTCATTTGTGGATGAAGGTGAAATAAAGACCTTTGATAGCAAACAGAAATTTAAAGAATTTGTCACCATTCATCCAGCCCTGCAAAAGATGCTTAAAGAAACACAGAAACACGGCCATCAATATGAAAGAAGGTAAAGAAAGAAACCATCCATGTAAAAGACCACAGGAAGTTCAAAGCATATATTAGAAATATCTTTGAGAAAATGGCAAGGCAAAGTCACTACTTATCAATAGTCTGATTTAATGTAAATGGCCTCAATTCTCCAGTTAAAAGGCACAGACTGGCTGAATGGATTAAAAAACAAAACCCCAGCGCAGCGGCTCAATAGGCTAATCCTACACCTTGCAGCGCCGGCACACCAGGTTCTAGTCCCGGGCAGGGCGCCGGATTCGGTCCCAGTTGCCCCTCTTCTAGGCCAGCTCTCTGCTGTGGCCCAGGAGTGCAGTGGAGGATGGCCCAGGTGCTTGGGCCCTGCACCCCATGGGAGACCAGGAGAAGCACCTAGCTCCTGCCCATGGATCAGTGTGGTGCACCAGCCACAACACACAGGCCACAGCGGCTATTGGAGGGTGAACCAATGGCAAAGGAAGACCTTTCTCTCTGTCTCTCTCTCTCACTGTCCACTCTGCCTGTCAAACTAAATAAATAAATAAAAAACCCATCTATTTACTGTTTACAAGAAACATGTCTTTCCAACAAAAATCATGCAGACTGAAAGTGAAAGGTTGGAAAAAGATATTCCATGCCATTAGAAACTAAAAAAGAGCTGGCGTAGCCATCTTAATATCAGACAAAATAAACTTTAACACATAAACTGTTAAGAGAGACAAAGAGTGGCGATATACAGCAATTAATGGGTCAATTCAACAGGAATATGTAACTATTATAAATGTATATGTACCTGCTGGTGCTGTGGCTCAATAGGCTAATCCCCCCCCTTACGGCACCAGCACACCGGGTTCTAGTCTTGCTTAAGGCACCAGCTTCTGTCACAGTTGCCCCTCTTTCAGGCCAGCTCTATATCTAAAAATTGTAAAAGCACCAAATAAATGAGCTTTCAATACATCTCAAGGATCTAGAAACACTGCAGTAAACCAGACCCAAAACGAGTAGGTGAAGAGAAATAATTAAAATCAGAGAAGAAATCAACAAGATTGAATTAAAAAAAAAATTACAAAAGATCATCCAAATGAAGAGCTGGTTTTTTGAAAAAATAAACAAAATTGACACACCATTGGCCTAATTGACTAAAAAAAGAAGAGAAAAGACCCAAATCAATAAAATCAGAGATGAAAAGGGGAATGTAACAACAGACTCCCCAGAAATAAAAAGAATCATCAAAAATTACTACAAAGAGTTGTATGCCAGCAAACGAAAATTTATCAGAAATGGATAGATTCCTGGACACATACAACCTATCTAAACATGGAAAAATCTAAACAGACTCATAACTGAAACAGAAATTAAATCATTAATAAAGTCCCTTCCAACATCAAAAAGCCCAGGACCACATGGATTCACTGCTGAATTCTACCAGACATTTAAAGAGAAGTAACTCCAATTCTTCTCAAACTATTCAGAAGAACCAAAAAAGAGGGAATCCTCCCAAATTCTTTCTATGAACCCAACATCAGCTTAATTCCTAAATCTGAAAAAGATGCAGCATTGAAAGAGAAATACAGACCAATATCCCTGATGAACACAGACGCAAAAATCCTCAATAAAATTCTGGCTAATAGAATGCAACAACACATCAGAAAGATCATCCACCCAGACCAAGTGGGATTTATCCCTAGTATGCAGGGATGGTTCAATGTTTGCAAATCAATCAACGTGATACACCACATTAACAGACTGCAGAAGAAAAACCATATGATTATCTCAATAGATGCAGAGAAATCATTTGGTAAAATACAACACAGGAACACTCCTCAATACAATCAATACAATCAAAGCAATTTATAAAAACCCATGGCCAACATCCTATTGAATGGAGAAAAGTTGGAAGCATTTTCACTGAGATCTGGTACCAGACAGGAATGCCCACTCTCACCACTGCTATTCAATATAGCACAGGAAGTTTTAGGCAGAGCCATTAGGCAAGAAAAAGAAATTAAAGGGATACAAATTGGGAAGGAAGAACTCAAACTATCCAAAGAACTCTACTAAGAGACTATTGGAACTCATAGAAGAGTTTGCAAAGTAGCAGGATAAAAATCAATGCACAAAAATCAACAGCCTTTGTATACACAGGCAATGCCACAGCTGAGAAAGAACTTCTAAGATCAGTCCCTCTCACAATAGCTGCAACAACAATCAAATACCTTGGAATAAACTTAACCAAGGATGTTAAAGAACTCTACGATGAGAATTACAAAATCTTAGAGAAAGAAATAGAAGAGGATACCAAAAAATGGAAAAATCTTCCATGCTCATTGATTGGAAAAATCGATAGCATCAAAATGTCCATTCTCCCAAAAGAAATTTATAGATTCAATGGGATACCAATCAAGATACCAAAGACATTCTTCTCAGATCTGGAAAAAAATGATGCTGAAATTCATATGGAGGCACAGGAGACCTCTAATAGCTAAAACAATCTTGTACAACAAAAATAAAGCCAGAGGCATCACAATACCAGATTTCAGGACATACTATAGGGCAGTAGTTATCAAAAAAGCATGGTACTGGTACAGACACAGATGGATAGATCAATGGAACAGAATAGAAACACCAGAAATCAATCCAAACATCTACAGCCAACTTATATTTGATCAAGGATCCAAAACCAATTCCTGGAGCAAGGACAGTCTATTCAACAAATGCTGCTGTGAAAACTGGATTTCCATGTGCAGAAGCATGACGCAAAACCCCTACCCGTCACCTTACACAAAAATTCACTCAACGTGGATTAAAGATCTAAATCTATGACCCGACATCATCAAATTATTAGAGAACATTGGAGAAACCCTGCAAGACATAGGCACAGGCAAAGACTTCTTGGAAAAGACCCCAGAGGCACAGGCAGTCAAAGCCAAAATTAACATTTGGGATTATATCCAATTGAGAAGTTTCTGTACTGCAAAAGAAACAGTTAGGAAAGTGAAGAGGCAACTTACAGAATGGGAAAAATATTTGCAAACTATGCAACAGATAAAGGGCTGATAACCAGAATCTACAGAGATCAAGGAACTCCACAACAAAACAAACAACACACTTAAGAGTTGGGCCAAGGACCTCAATAGACATTTTTCAAAAGAAGAAATCCAAATGGCCAGCAGACACATGAAAAAATGTTCAGGATCTCTATCAATCAGGGAAATGCAAATCAAAACCACAGTGAGGTTTCACCTCACCCCGGCTAGAATGGCTTGTGTACTTAAATCTACCAACAACAGATACTGGCGAGGATGTGGAGAAAAAGGGACACTAACCCACTGTTGTTGGGAATGCAAACTAGTAAAGCCACTATGGAATACCATTTGGAGATTCCTCAGAAACCTGAATATAAACCTACCGTACAACACAGCCATCCCACTCCTTGGAATTTACCCAAAGAAAATTAAATTGGCAAACAAAAGAGCTGTCTGCACTTCAGTGTTTACTGCAGCTCAATTCACAATAGCTAAGACATGGAATCAATCTAAATGTCCATCAACAGTAGACTGGATAAAGAAATTATGGGTCATGTACTCTATAGATTACTATACAGCAGTAAAAAAAAAAAAAATGAAATCCGGTCATTTGCAACCAAATGGAGGCATCTGGAAAACATCATGCTGAGTGAATTAAGCCATTCCCAAAGGGACAATTTTCATATGTTCTCCCTGATTGGTGACAACTAACCAAGCACCTAAAAGGAAACCTGTTGAAGTGAAATGGACACTATGAGAAACAATGACTTGATCAGCCCTTGTCCAGACTGTCGAGGAACAACTTACTACTTTATTCCTTTTAGTACTTTCTTATTCTACTTAATATTATTGGTTGAACTCTTTAATTAACACACAATTATTCTTAGGTGCTTAACTGAAAAGTGATCCCTGTGAAATATAATAGTGGGAATAGGAGAGGGGGGAGATGTACAGTTAGGCACATGCTCAATTTGGGACATGCTCAATCTGACTTGCCCCTAGTGGTAGAGTTAGAAATGTGCCAGGGGATTCCAATACAATCCCATCAAGGTGGCATGTACCAATGCCATCTCACTAGTCAAAGTGATCAGTTTCAATTCATAATTGGTCATAATGATAGGATTAAAAGTCAAAGGGATCACACAAACAAGACTAGTGTCTGCTAATACTAACTGATAGAATCAAAAAGGGAGAGAATGATCCAACGTGGGAAGCAAGATACACAGCAGACTCATAGAATGACAGATGTCCTAAATAGCACTCTGGCCTCAGAATCAGCCCTTAAGGCATTCGGATCTGGCTCAAGAGCCCATGAGAATATTTTAGGCATGGAAAGCTAAGACACTCTGAAGAACAAAAAAAAAAAAAAAAGAAGAAGACCTAAATGAAAGATCTCCGCAAGTGAGATCCCAGTGGAAAGAACGGGGCCATCAAAGAAGGAGGTACCTTTCTCTGAAGGGAGGAGAGAACTTCCACTTTGATTATGACCCTGTCGGAATAAGATCGAAGTTGGCGAACCCTAAAGGCTTCCATAGCCTCGGCAACTTATGACTAGAGCCTAGGGAGATTACTGACGCCATAAACAAGAGTGTCAAATTGTTAAATCAACATCAGGAGTCACTATGTACTTACGTCTCATGAGGGATCTGTCCTTAATGTGTTATCCAATGTGAAATAATGCTATTACTAGTACTGAAACAGTATTTTACACTTTGTGTTTCTGTGTGGGTGCAAACTGATGAAATCTTTACATAGTATATACTGAATCGATCTTCTGTATATAAAGATAATTGCAAATGATTAAAAAATCTTGGTGTTAAATTGGAAATTGCATAGATAATTAAGCAATTCTTTAAAAAAAATCATGTAGGATCTCTGTCCTTAATGTGCTGTACATTGTGAATTAATACTATAACTAGTACTCCAACAGTATTTTCACTTTGTGTCTCTATGTGAGAGCAAACTGTTGAAATCTTTACGTAATATGTACTAAACTGATCTTCTGTGTATAAAGAGAATTGAAAATGAATCTTGATGTAAATGGAAGGGGAGAGGGAGCGGGAAAGGGGAGGGTCGCGGGAGGGAGGGAAGTTGTGAGGGGGGGAGCCATTGTAATCCATAGGCTGTACTTTGGAAATTTATATTCTTTAAATAAAAGCTTTATATATATATATATATATATATATATATATATATATATATATATAATAAAAAAATAAAAAAGTTTCTACTGAAAAAATAAAAGAGAAATTAGAAAACAAGGAGGAGAGAGAATGGGAGGAAGGCAGGGAAGATAGTGTTGGCAGTATCATTATGGCCTTAAAATTGTATATATGAAATACATCTAATTTGTTCCCTTTAAGCATATGTTTTAAAAACTCAAAAAAAGTTTAAAAAACAGTCTATGAAATTTTCATTTGTTTTTATCATTTTCCAACGTCTTTTTCCTTATGCCTTATTCCTTAAAATTAGTCGCTGGTTTTGAAACCTACCATTTCCTGCTAACATCTTAAGGTGTGCTTCATTTCAGTGATATATTGAATTGTGATAATACTGAATAAACGGGATTTGCTGTACACTGCATGTGAATATTGGTCATGGCCACAGTAAGTGCTGCACTGTCTTAACTGCTGTGCTCAATACCTGCCGCTTTCTTAAGTTTCTATCTGGTCTTTAGGAGTATTAATGTATAATCTTCAAATGCTGATAAACTGTACTCATAGATTCTAATAGCTATTCTCCTTCTTATTTTTTTTGCAACTTCATTAACTAGTAACAACGTTGTTTAATAGTGGAGATACTGGGCACCCTTGCCTTGATTCTGACTTTCAGACACAGGGAGGCAGTGGTGTTGGCTTAAGCAATTGAGATTCTACCATTCTGGTGGGAAAACTGGATTGAGTTCCCAGCTCCAGGCTCCACCTCTGACCCAACTCCAACTGTTGCAGGCACTTGGGAAGTAAGTCAGGGATTCAGAGGTTCTCTCTGTCTCTTTCTCTCTGTCTTTACATAATTTTTGATAATTTTTAAAAGAATGCTTTATTTAATCCCAGGAATTATAGCAGTGCATTATGTTATTGCTTTAATTTTTGCACTTAATTAGTGTGTTATCATAATTTGGTATAAATTATAGTAATTAAAATTATTTGGAAATTTCATTTTAATTCTGTCAACTTTGGCTTACAATGAACATGTATATTACATTATATATTATATATAAAGCATAGCATTATGTATAGCAGATATATATAGTATTCCTTCTCATATACTTGAGTATCAACTTGAGCTTGAAACTGTAAGATTTTTGGATTTGGGTGGATGTTTGGCACATCAGTTAAAATGTCACTTGAAATATTTGCTTCCTCTATTGGTGAGCCTGGGTTCAAGTCCTGACTTTGCTCTCTACTCCAGCTTCTGGCTAATGTGTGCTATGGGAGGCAGAAGATAATGGCTCAAGTAATTTGGTATCTGGCTGTTCATATGGGACCTAGATTAAGTTCCTGGTTCCTGGCTTTGGCTGGGCCCATCCCCAGAAGTTGTAGGTATTTATCTCTCTCTCTCTCTCTCCTCACTCTCTCTTCTCCCTTTGAAATAAGTAATTAATAAGTATTCTGAATATTTTCTCATTTTCTTTTCCTTAGTATTTAAATTTCTATTACTTGAACTTAACCTTCTAACCAACGTCCAGAACAATATGAATATAAATACAGGTTGCATTATTTACATTTCTTTCAAATGTAAAACTAGGAATTTCTTAAAACTTATTTACGTAAGTTGAACAAATTTCATATATTTCATATATGCAATTTTAAGAGCATAATGATACTTCCCACCCACTTTCCCACCCTCCCTCCTCCTTCCTTTATTCTTTCAACTTTTGCAATGACATACTTTCAATTTATTTTATAATCACAAGCTTAACTCCATCCTAAATAAAGAATTAAACACGTAGTAAGTGGAAAAACCACTGGTCCTCAGGGATGAGTCTGGTGAGTACTTGCATGGGAAACAAGGAATTTTGAAGAGCTACACGCATATATTAAAAGCTTCATTGCAGCCTGAGCAGCAGCTCATTTGGCTAATCCTCCACCTGTGGTGCTGGCACCCTGGGTTCTAGTCCCGGTTGGGTCGCTGGACTCTGTCCCGGTTGCTCCTCTTCCAGTCCAGCTCTCTGTTGTGGCCCGGGAAGGCAGTGGAAGATGGCTCAAGTGCTTGGGCCCTGCACCTGCATGGGAGACAAAACGAAGCACCTGGCTCATGGTCATTTGGGGGGTGAACCAACAGAAGGAAGACCTTTCTCTCTGTCTCTCTCTCTCTCTCTCTTGCTCTCTAACTCTGCCTTTCAAAAAAAAAATTTTCCATTGAAAACTCTCTACATTCCATTAATTATCCATCAAAATGTAAAAAAAAAATCCCGATTTTTTAATTACCATGATCTAGTTTTTGCTGTTCTGGAAGTCTATAAAAATTATCTAACATACTGTGGGCCCTTTTATGTCTGGTTTCTGCTCATTCATGTTACAACTGTGAGGTCAACCTGATATTCCCACAAAGCATTAATTTAACACTTTTCTATGTTGTATCATATTCAATCACTTGAGTATGATAATTCCTTTATCTGTACTATTATGATGAACAATTGGCCGTTACAAATAGTATGCTTTATAAATTACTATCGTATATGAGAAGTCTTCAAAAAGTTCCTGGAAATGTACATTGTATTTTATTCCACCTTTACATAAACTTTTTATAAATCTTTTTTTAAGATTTTATTTATTTATCTGAGAGGTTGAGTTACAGACAGAGAGAGCAAGAGATAGAAAGATTTTCCATCTGCTGGTTTACTCCCCAAATGGCCACAATGGCCAGAGCAGGGCCAATCTAAAGCCAGGAGCCAGGAGCTTCTTCCAGGTCTCCCCAATGGATGCAGGGGCCCAAGCACTTGGGGCATCTTCTACTGCTTTCCCAGCCATGGCAGAGAGCTGGATCAGAAAAGAGGTATCTGTTGGAATCAGCATCCATATTAGAACTCCTGAAATCTGATATGTAATTCCTTCAACTTTTTTTTCTTCAAGGTTGCCTTTATTCTTCTTGGGCCTTGACATAATCATGATGTTTTATATTATTTCTGAATGTCAAAGATTTGACTAGGAATGTGAATAAGATTATATTGAGCCTACTGATAAATGTGTATTAAATTAAAATCTTTTTGATTAAAAAAAAACCCCTCTTCCAATCCACCAATATGGTAAATCCTCCCATTTATTCACGTGTTCTTAAATATGTCTCAATATGTTTTATAGTTTTCTGTATAAGGGCCCTACATTTCTTTGATTGGACTTACTCCTGTATGTGTTTCTTGACATTTCATAAAAGTTGCTATTTTATTACTTTCTTAACTGCTGTCATTTATATTAGAGCAATAATCCATTTCTTTTAATAGTCTTTATTTTTTGAGAACTATGTTAGATTCACAGAGCTAAGCAGACAGTGCAAAAAGCTCCCATATACTTCCATATAAAGTTTCAACTACTATTAATATATTACATTATTGGTGCAAAGTAATGATAATCAATGAACTAATATTGATGTGTAATTATTAATGTAGTCCATAATTTATTAGGATTTACTTAATTTTCATCTAATGTCTTTTCATTGCCAGGTCCTATCTGAGATTTCATGCAGTTTCCTCACTCTTCTTGAGTGATAGTTTCTCAGACTTCACTTGTTTTTTATGAACTTGACAGTTTTGAGACATGTTCAGATGTATAGTCGTAGGGGCCTCTACTGGAATTTATGTGATGTTGTTACAAGTGAGATCCCAGAGGCAAAGAGTTATTTTCATCACATTATCTCTAGAGTACATATATCAACATAATCTATGAATATTGATAATGGCCTTGATTATCAGACTGAAGTAGTGTTTGCCTGGTTTTGCTACTGCAATGATGCCTTTTCCACATTTTTATTTATACTCTGGAAGAAGTCATTATGTATAGCCCACACTTAAGGAGTTAGAAGTTTTGCATTTCCTCTTTTGTGGTAAAGTATCTACAGAAGTCAGTGGAGCTTCATCTTCATGGGAATTTGTCTTTTCTCCATGATTAACTTTTGCACACTTTATGTACTGAAAATTTGCCAAGTTTATAGTTCACATCAGTCCTTTTTTTCTGGATTCCCACCCATTTCCTCTGCAAGCTACAAGCATTCCTGACTGCTGTAATTGAACATCAGTTTGGGTGTCCCCAGAGGTCCATGATTAATGGGCTTCATTCCCCCAGGTGGCACAATTAGAAAGCGGTAGAAAGGAGATAAGACCTGCTTGAGAGGTCCCTAAGTTATTGGAGACATGCACTTGGAAGAACGTGTGGGACCCCAGTCTCTGGCTTCTGGTTTTGAGGCTGTTCCACATACATGCAGTCCTAAGACGTTGTGCCACCATCTGACACCCTCACCAGAAGCCAAACTAATGGGCATCGCTCCAAAACCTAATCTTGAACTTTGAACTTGCAAAACTATGAGCTAACTAAGCAATTTATCTTTATAAAGTTAGCTGTTTTAGGTATTCCATTATAGTGACACAACTCAAATACCCCAACAAATCAAAATTCTTTTATTTTGCTTTATTTCAGTTTGCATATCAGTACACATGATGACCAACAAGATTTTTCTCAAATTCCCATTTTATGGGACAAACTCTTTAAGTATTTCATCACTAACCAGGAAAGTTGGTATATATTTACTTTGCTTGAATATTAGATTTCCTTTCTTTATCAAAGCATTTAGGGATTTTTAAATGCTGAGTGATTTTAAGTATTATCAAATGCAAATATGTTTCTGCATCTATTTGGGTAATGAAATGTATTTTCTTCTTTAACCTTGTAGTGAGATAGACTAAATTGTTTTGCAGATCTTAAATCATTCTTTCCTTGTTGAAAAAACTCAGGTTGTCTTTATATACATATGATTCATTTAATATATTGCCCTGTTCAATTTGTTAGTATTGTATTAGGAATTTTTACATTAATGCTTATTAAGAGAGATTTTAAGTTTGGAAGATTTTATTTCCATTGCCCTACTTACCTCATAAAATGAAGTTGGAAATGTTTCCAGATTCTACTCCCTGGAAGAATTCTTCCTATAATGTTTGATGGCATACACTGGTGAAGACAAATGAACATGAAGTTTTTTTTGTTGGAAGTGCTTAAATTATAAAATTGAAGTGTTTAATGTAAGAATATTAAGAGTTTCTGTTTCCTGCCGTGTTTGGGAAGTTTTATTTCATGTAATTTGTTCATTTGACAGGAATTTTCCAATTTAGGGCTGCAATTTTCTCATATTTTACATTTTAACGTCTTTTGAATCAGTACTGATATTCAGTCATTCATGACATTGGAAATTTGTGCATTATCTCTCCTTTTCTCTTTGTTCGTCACTCTCACTGGTACATCAATGTTAGTACTTTCAAAGAACAAAGTTTTAGGTTTCTTGAATTTCTTTATTGCATTTTTCTTTCCTATGTTACTTTTCCTTCTACCGTGGATTTAAAGTTCTGTTTGACTGCTATAGAACACTGACAGAGATGCTTAGATCACTGATCTCAGCCTTCCTTCTTTCCTAATATACGTGCTTAGAAACATAAGCTTCTTTCTGAGCACTGCTTTATGGCATCTGTTTTTATATATCATATTTTCATGATGATTCAGTTCAAGCTAATATCTAATTTCCATGGTGATTTCTTATTTTCATTCCTACACTTATTTTAGAAGCAAATACTTAGTTTCTCATCTTCTAATGTTGTCTAATTGTCCTTTTTCATATTCCTTTAAGTTCAAATCCATTATGGTTAGAAAAAATATTCTGAGTATTGTACGAGTTTCAATTCATTGAAATTGAAATAAATTAAATGTTTTTCTCATGTCCCAGTTTATGGCATATATTTGTAAATATAGCATATTCATTTACAAGCCATGCTTATTCTGGTACTGTTGAGTAGTGTTCTATAAATGACAATAAGACAAAGTATTGTGGTAAAAAGGGAAAGCAATGAGGGAAGAAGGTCATCAACCCCTTCTTGCAGTCCCACTTGCCCCACAGGCCAGCTGAATTGCCCACACACCCCCTACGTTCTGTGCATCAGAAAACCACAGCTTCTATGCAACTGCCACTTTGCTGCAAACTGAAAATAACCAAAATGGTTTCCAGCTGTGTCTCCACAAGGATATCTAGCTAATTATAATGCCATTATACTAAAATTACAATGGCTAACCCTCCTACTCTGATCATATACCTGATATGATAGCACTTCAAAAATTTCCCAAAAGGGGCAAGGAAGCAAGCCCTTCAAGCACTCCCTCAGAACTTACTCATTATGAGTATTCAATTAAACCCACACCAAACACCACTCCCTACGCCTCCACCTCATATAAAGGATTAGACCCAAACTCTGTTGAATATATCGACATTTCTTCTTGATTATGTACTCTGTCTTTACATTCAAATAAATCTTGCTTCTCTGTGCATTTTACTACATTATGCTCTCTACTTGCTTCTTGCCTGAGAGACAAGAACCTAGACCTAGTAACACAATATCTGGGGAGCCAGCTAGCAGAAGCAGTAGTTTCAGGTCCATTCAGAACTCAATCAGTGAGTTTTTCTCCTGATTCTCAATTCCTTGCACTTGAAGAAGTCTTGGTTTCATTCTACTCTTCTCTCCATTCTGATGCAATGTAGACCAACTCCTCTTAACCCAGAGCATCTGCTCCATTCTGTGGCTGTTGGAAGTGGAAAGGCCAACAGCAGACATCATACAGAATGAACATCTCTGGGTCCTTCGTGAAGAGTTAAAAGAGTGGGAAATGTGATCAAGCCGTTCAGTATACCTGAAGGGTCTTCTTTTCTATGGTCATCTGTCCAAGGGTTGTCTTTATTGCCTGACCATTTTTTCATGTACGCCTTCTGGTTTAGACCCTGGCCGATGAAGATTTGGTCTCCACGAAGTAAGCCTCTGCCTATGTATGGCAAATAAATTTTATAATCCTCTGACTCCCAAGAATTCTTGCTGCCTCTGTGGAAAATCCATTGGTATATGGCCACCCACACAATCCTGGCTCCAACATCTGTATGACCCAGGCACTCATGATCCCCATTGACTTCAGAGTTCTGCTTTCTCTCTCACTTGTTCCAGTTTTGTCGTCCCCCACGGCAACACTCAGAACAAAGTATCTGGTTGTTATCCCAGGATGTGACAGACTGGTGCTCTAAGAACAATTCCATTCAATACTTCTTTCATGTACTTCAAAAGAAGAACTCTCTAACTCTCTACCCTCCCTTCAGCTAACAAGTTTAATGATTATATGATTATTTTAGTTGTCACATTGAAGTGCTACTTTCAGCACTGTGGCATAGTGAGTAAAGCTACCACCTGCTGTGCCGACAGACCCTGTAGGTGCCAATTCAAGTCCTAGTTGTTCCTCTTTGGACCCAGCTCTACGCTGTGGCCTGAGAAAGCAGTAGAAGATGGCCCTAATTCCTGGGCCCCTGCACCTGTGTGGAAGACCTGGAAGAAGCTCCAGGCTCCTGGCTAAGGATTGGCTCAGCTCTGGCCATTGAGGCCATTTGGGGAGTGAACCAACAGATAGAAGACCTCTCTCTCTCTCTCTCTCTCCCCGCCTCTTTGTAATTCTGTCTTTCAAATAAATAAATACATTTTTAAGGTGCTGGCACTGTGGTGTAGTAGGTTAAGTATGCACCTGCGGTGCCGTCATCCCATATGGACACCAGTTCATATCCCGGCTGTTCCACTTCCAATCTAGGTCCCTGCTGATGGCCTGGGAAAGTAGTAGGAGATGGCCCAAGTGCTTGGGCTCCTGCACTCATGTGGAAGATCAGAAGAAGCTCCTTGCTCCTGGCTTCAGATCCGTGCAGCTCTGGCCGTTGTGGCCAGTTGGGGAGTAAACCAGCAGATGGAAGAACCTCTCTCTCTCTCTCTCTCTCTCTCTCTCTCTCTCTGCCTCTCCTTCAAAATGGATAAATAAATCCTTAAAGAATAGAAAGGAAAGTGGTTCAAGGAAAGGAAAATGATGAGTTTTGTCAAATACTACTTAGACCAGTGTAAATTGTCTTTTTAATTAAGTGTCAAGGAAGCCTACCGGCAACAAAAATATTCTTACTGGAATGTTTTATGATAGAAAGAAAGAAATAGAATATTAAGTATGATTAACTCTATTAAGAAACTATCATCAAGAATAACAAGTTCAAAAACACAACAGAGTAGTGGCTGAGGAGAGATTTACCATACAACAGAAATGATTTATTTTAAAGGTTATAGAAGTGATACATTACAAAACATAATTTTGAGAAATAGAAAGATTATTTGAGTAACTGAAAAGCAAAGAATATATTAGTAGATATTTAAAACGTTGATACACCTGGCGTTAGAAAAATGTACAGTTTTTCCTGTACTCCTATACTCTTATTTTGAAATAAAACTCAAGGCTCTGAGATGAAAGTGGGAGGGAATGAAAGCTGAAATCTTGCAGAGTGGAAGCATATCTAATAGCTAACTAAGTCAGAGATCAGCAAACTCTCACTGCAAAGACAAGATATTAAATATTTTAGGCTTTGTGAATGATTCAGTCTCTGTCACAGCTACTCAGCTTCAGTGTAATATATAAAAACAATCATAGGCCATGCATAATCAAATGTGCACAGTTGTATTCCAATAAAACCATACTTTCAAAACAGGCAGAGATGAATGTGAATCCAAGGTATGGTTTGCAAATTCCTAACCCAGCAGAATGAAAAAAAAAAAAATACATGGACTAGGGAAATGTAGTAGGGTTTCTAGAGGCTTATTTTGGGGTTATAATCATGATTATCAAGTGCGACCAAATAGGATGGAGTGAATTTTCTCTAAGAAGTTGGGGGTGAGGGGGCAGTTGCGGTAATCATTTTAAAGAAAATATTGACCAAAATATGGATCTTTCAATCTTTATGACAACATGTGTGCTACTCCAGGCATTTATTCTCTCTTCTCTTCACATTTCTACAATTGCATACTTCCTGTTGCATGATTACACTTTAATTCATATTTCAACATGAGTGATTTTTCCAATTCCTGCTTTCTATATTGCAATGTCTCCTAAATATACTAGCATGTTGTGTTAGTCCATTTTCTTTCGCTATAGATGAATGCCAAAAACCTGATAACAAATAAATAATTTGCTGACAGATATGGAGGCTGCAAAGTCTAGCAGCATGGCAGCGTGAGCTGCTTAACATCTGAGGAGGCCTTCTTGGTGCATCACAGCATGGCAAAGCACATCTGATATTGAGACAGGGCAAGCATGGCAAAGAAAGCTCACTGCCACAACAAAGTTACTTCCTCCATTACCATTAATCCATTGGTGGATTAATCCGTCTGTGAAAGCAGAGCTCTCATGACCCAATCACCTCCCAAAGGGCCCATTTCCAAATACTAAAGTAAAATGAATTTAGGGATTGAATTCCCAACATGTAGAATCTGGGGACTCATTCAAACTGTGATACACATCATATTCTAAACACAACTCCTAGGTCTTGCATAGTATTGGTCCTCCTTTCCTTCCAACATCACTTCAAAACTCTTTTACACTGCACTCTCAATATATGGATTCTCTTTCTTTTTTCCAATGCATAAAAGATTATTCTTTCCACAGGCTGTTTCCACTGTTTACAGTGCTCATCCCTGAACTTTTTCTGAATTCCCACTCAACAAGACTTATCATATTACAGCTCTGATCTCATGACATCACTTAATCTTAGTATCTCCTAAATACTGTCAGAATGGGATAAGGGCTTTGGTATAGGGATTGGAAAGTGATATTGTCTATTGCATAACAATCTGACCTCTGATCACCTAAATCCAAATTATATCTGCATGCAAAATGCATTCATCAGCTTTCAACAATTCCAAAAGTCTTCACTTATTCTGATATGGATTCCCAGTTCATAGTCTCATGTAAACACCTATATTAGATATGCACTAGGCTCAAGACTTGATTCATACTGAGGCAAAACTTCTCTCCAGGTATAAAATAATGAAACCAGATAAGTTCCGTGGTTCTCAAATACAATAGCAGGCCAGGTATGAGCAGGCATTCCTATTCCAAAAAAAAAAAAAAAAAAAAAAAAAAGAGCAGAAGTCAGAAAAAAGAAAAGGATAGTGGGTCCCAACCATGTCCAAAATCACCAAGGTAAATTCTATTCCTATTGATTGGCAAACAACTCTTAGGATTGATGCTATGCCCTCTAAACCCACTAGGCGGCAGCTTCAGCCCCACAGCCCTGGGCAGGGACAACACACACAGGTGGTTTTAGTCAGAGGACCCACACTCATGGCTTTGTAAGAATGCATAGCTTCTTGAGGCAACAGGAGGCAGTATGTTGCCTTCTGATCCAGAGAAATTGACCCCACTCTGAAACCAAGGAGGAGACCACATTGCTCCCTGCTGCCGTGAGGGTGACAGCCTTAATTATGGCTAAACTACACTTAGGGTCATTATTCCTTTTACTTGACTGATCTCTCATGTTCAGACATAGATAGCCCTATTGTACCATCCATAGTATCTCAGAAACATGGCGTTCTTCCTTCATTCTGTCCTGTTTACTCCACCCCGTGCAGTCTGAACAATCAGTATTTTTTTTTAGCTGATAGAACCCGTCCTCTCTTCCTGACTTGAGCTTGCATGGCTGATTACATCTCTGAGAAATCTCTTTAGAGTGATTGTCAAGTCATACCTCTCCAGAACCTCATTTAGCATTTTTTTTTTAAATGGAGATAGGCTGGGAATTCTCAGAATTTTCAAGTAGTCATTCTTTTTTGTTTAAGAATTCCTCCAATTATCTCTCTCTCTCCTTATATTTTAATGTACTCAGAATGGAGAAATCAACACTTTGCTCAGAAATCTTCTCTGCTCTATATACAAGGACATCATTCACAAGTTCTACCTTTCAAAAACCAGTAGAATAGAGTTTAACCAAGTTCCTCAGCATATTATAACAACAATCAGCTTTCCTCCACTTTACAATTACATATTTCTCATTTCTCTTCAAGTGTTCACTATAATCATCTTTAATGTTCATGTTTCTACCGATGTGTTTATGATCTTCATGATGGAATTTATATTCCTTGAGATAATAATAGAAGTTTTCTCCATATATATTCACTTTTCTTTAAGCATCATTATCAAAAATTCCTTTAACATTCATATTTCTACTGCCATTACCTTTAAGTTAAGTCTACTTTTTTTTTTAGTATGCACCTCAAAACTTTTCCAGCCTTAATCCCTTAGCCAGTTCCAAAGCCAATTCTACATTTTTAGTATCTGTTACAGCAGCACCCCACTTCATGATATACCAGGGTATGCATTAGGAAGCTTAGGTAGCAAAAATAAAACACCAGAGATTGGGTGTTCTAAATTCAAGAAATTCATCTTTTCACAGTTCTGTAGACTAGAAGGCAAAGATCAAGGTGCCAGCCATGTTGGTCTATGGGACACTTTTCTCTTTGACTTGCAGATAATGCCTTCTCACTCTGTCTTGATATGGCCTTTTCTCTGTGCGTGGTTGTGGGGAGGAAGAGAGAGAGTGAGTGCTGGTGCCTTCTCTCCTTTTCATAGCAGTCTGAATTTTCTCTCCAATGTTCTTTATATCCATCTCAGCCTCTCATTTTAGGTTTCTTCATTTAACTGCTTTGATTGGCGCTTCCAGAATATCCTCTCATTCTCACTAAAGCCAGCTATAGCTAACAAGGAATAATATTTTAATAAGTATATTTAATATACTTAAATATTAATAAGTATATTTAATAAATAAGTATATTTAATAAGTATATTTAATAATATATTTAAGTATTTTTGTAGATGTAAAAACAAAACCAGAACACCAGAACTATCAGCTCAGGGCCCCTCAGTTATAATTTCATTTAACCTCACTTATTTTCTTAAAGAATCCATTTTCAAATATAGTCATATAGATGTTCAGAATGTAAGAATTTTGTTTTTGTTTATTTTCTTTTTTAAAAAGTTTATTTTGTATTTTAAAAAATTTTAATACATAAAATCTATTCATATTTATGAGATAACATGTATACATTGTATAATGCTCAAATCAGGGTTAGCATATCTATCTCTTTAACCATCTCTCATTTCTTTATGGCAAAAATATTCAAAATCCTTTCTAATGGATTTTTTATTTTTTTAAATTTTGTTTAAGGTATAAAAACTTCATACATTTCATATATACAAATTTAGGGACATAGTGATTCTTCCAACCTCCCGCCCACACTTGTACCATTCTACCTCCTCCCTCTCTTGTTCCCATTCTTCTTTTTTACAGACTTTATGAATTTTGAAAGCACAGTTCAGTCATTCTACTCCTGCCTTCTGGGCAGGGCCATATTCTTTCTTATTTGCCCCCATAGTGCCCTGCACTTTTTTTTAACATCACTTCTTTATTACTTCCATGTCCCTTTTTCCTCATAGACTCTTCACTTCAAAAAAGCAATAGTTGTATTTTTTTCTCAACACTCAATCCCAGTTATGTTGTACACTACCTGACAGATAGTAAGCAATCAAAACTACTTTTTGTAAAATCAATGAGTTTTATCTATATCCACAATTGTACATTATACAGAAATTTTATTATTTGTGAACACTAAGTACATACATGTTACAGAAAATATATAATTCTTAAAAGAATTTTACATGCTTTATACAGGAAGAGATCTATTTGAAGATAGAAACCAAGTGAAATGGAAACAATTGCTATGAAAAAAGTTATAGTTTTTTTAGTTTTCCCTACGCAAAATCAAACCAAAAATCCTCTTTTCAGGATTAATTCAATTATGGTAACAGAATATAATGGCAACTGCCCAAAGATAACTTTCAGGATTCGCTAAACTCATCATTCTATAGTAACACAGCTTGTCACATCTGTCTAATTTCAGTATCTTGGGCTCCAAGTTAGAAATATTTATCTCAATTGTAAAAATAATCTTATTCTGAATATGTGTATATATATATATATCTACATACACAATATAAATATATATATATACACATATATAAAGGCAACTTGGAAATTTTGAAATTTTCATCAAGAATAAGCAAAATTATATTTTTTAAAAATTAGAGCTTTAGACTCAATGAAATATTGTGAAAGTGAAATATTACCATTCATTCTCAAAGAAGAATCTATCTCGGAATAGGAGCACTATTAAATTTAGCAGCAAATTTTTCAAATCATTGAGGTAACTGCAGCAATTGTAAAGCTTGAAGAGCAAGGCAAAGAGGAGACAGAAAACCACAAACTCACAGAAAGAACAGGTTTATTTAGAGAGAAACTTAAGAGGAGCTCACTACCTGCATGCACAGGAGGTCAACCCATGGCAGAGAGCTGGGCTGTCTTTACAGACTGAGGCTTATATACTCAAGGTCATTGAGGGCCATGAGTGAGCAGGTGTTAGGCGGGGCTGAGTGACTTTTTGAGGGTTTTCACTCAGAGAGTGCAGGTTAATGGCTGAACTGGTTTAAGGAATAATGCAGGCGGCTGGGAAGTGCGGTCTGGGGTCTGCTCTCAGTCACATAGGCAAGGAAAGGAAAAGTGGTGGGATGGCTTAATCTGTTTTCTTTCTCTCTCCATCAATCCTGAATCGGTATAGATAAGAAAGGGTGTTGTGTCTTCTTAAGCTACTTCATGGCATGTCTATTCTTTGGATTGGGTTGATTTGAGAAAAATAGCAGGTTTGAGATGTTCCTATATGAAGGCTTGGGCTACATCAGTCACTGATTCCTGTAAGAACTTTTGAAATAAGTAAATTATACATGGTAGGAATAAAAGCACATTGATTTTGAAGATAAAAGGAGATCACAGAGATATTGCCCACGATGGAAAAGATTTCTCTGGGGCTATTTTTGGAACAGCTCTTGTTAGCATACTTCTTTCTATGTTTAATCCCTTTTCTTTTCACACCTGATTTATTGGTGTAAAATCATCACTCTTCACTTAAAAAGAGGTGGATTTTCAAACAGAAGGCTGGGGGGGTGGGGGATAGAAAGAGAGAGAGAGACAAGGATGTCGAGGTATTGTAGTCTAGGGGTATTTGTGTTTCTTTAACACTACGAATCCAAAGATAAATGTAGTGGAGCAAATATTAGCTATTGTGAAGATAGGGACAGTCTTAATGGAGCATTTTCTAACTTGCTTTTGTTAAAACCTGTCTTTGGCTGTCCATTGGCAAATGTTTGTTATAATGGGCATCCATCCTGTTCCAGTTAGTGTGTACATGCTGGCAAGTATCAGCAGCATAGGTGCTGGCAAGGAGCTACAGGATGGAGCCAGTCTGGCTTGTTTCTAGTCTCACACTCTCTCATCTCCCTCCTCCCCCTACCTCATAGCTATGGAAGCCCTGGCTGCTGACAGGGGTTAGGGAGATGACTACTCTGGCTTCTTTAAGCTGAGTATGGGCAGAGTAGGGGGCCATTGTCAAGTCAGGCTCTGGCAGAAGGGCCAGCTCACAGAAATTGTTTCTATCCAAAGTTTTTGTGCATAATCATCTACAGCTTCATTTCTTCAAATCTGAAGGAACCAAATCTAACAAGCAGATTAAATACACAATACCAAAAACAAAGGCCAAAGTTATTATTAGATGACCTTGGAGAGGCATTATCCAAACCAGGAGAAAGTTTTCCCCATTGAAAGGCAAATAGAAACTGTCAGGAGTGGCTTGATGACAATCTGGGTGTTAAGGCCTGGCCAGGTGTATGTAAGGTCCAGACCTATGTGTCTCTTCACACAGGGTACTGGAAGAGACATCGTACAAGAGGTGTGCTCCTTCTTAACGAGGACACCCTGTTGACTCCCATTATCTAGCTGGCCTGAAAAGAGTTGGCCTGAAAAGGCGGTTAATATAGAATAGGTGGCATCTTTAAAAGGAAGTTCACAGTCCTGCCTGCCGTGGTAGTAATCCTAGTCCATCTCCTCAAGAGCAGCAGTTATGATAGAAGCTGGGTGGAGCGAAGTGCTTTTTCTGCTTAGAGCCAACAGGATCTGCAGTTCTGACTTGGGAGTCTTTGGACCCAAAGCAGTTCTGTTTCCAGTGACCCAGCTCTTGGCAGAGCAGACAGGGCTCTTTGGAAGCTAGCTTCTGTCTTGACAGCTGTTTGCTCGAAGTCCTGGCTCTCCACATAGAAAACTGGTGCCATTTGGGGGTGATTGGCTGCATTGGGTCTGTTGATGGCAGATCACTGTGTAAGCTGTTATTAATTGGCCTGCGGTTCATCCTCACACTGCTCCTGTTGCTTAACTTGATTTCCTTCCATGTGGTCTCTGGTAAAGTAGACCACATAGGCAGTTTTTATGATGTCAGCCAAGGGGTTGCTCAGTCCCATTCCTAATCTGTGGTGGCCTGAGCTAGAAACCTATAGTCACAGGCATGTCTGACAGGGTGTTTTTCCTGTGAGAAAAGACAGTGCCCATGAGAAAAGCTATGTCCTTCTAAGTAGGATCAGTCATGATGACCACCTTACCCAACCTGTCTATAAATTTAGAAGTCCTTAGTAAAACCTTTTATCTCTCCCTTAGTTTAGTTTGAAAAATGTGGGTTTTGCCTGTTTACTAAGCCCATGGAAAAATATAGCTGTAAAATCATATCGTAATTTATGCTCTCATTTTTTTGGCCATGTTATTTGGTTTTCTCTCTGTGGCCAGGCATTATTACATAAAAAGAAGAGTCACCCTTTTTGTTAGGTCTGGGGATCAAATTGGGAAATGAGGCACCAAGTCAGGCCTCCCAGATTTCTTCTCCTACCTCTCTGCATTTTCAGACTTAAATGGTGCTCATTATGTAGCTGGTTGGGCTACAGGCTTGGGTTGTTTGACTTCAATAGTATCCACGTACTCCATCTCCAATTACCTCTAAATCTCTTTTAGAACACTTTATTACTTTTGATGGACCTCCATTTTTAATGGCTTAATTTATTATGAAAATATGAAAAAGTATATAAAAGGTAACCAACCGTGCACAAGAAACCTTTTCTATCATCTTCTGGTCTTTTGTTGGGGGTTTATTTTTATTTATTTTTGTTTTTTCTTTGTGATCAAAACTGTTTTTGAGCACATGACTGTTCAACCATCTTGTGGCTTGGTTTTATTTGTCCCTCATTGCCAGGTCAGATTTGATATCATTGTTGATCTGGTCCACCATGGGAGAGAAGTATTTGATGACCAAGAGTCAATAACCCTTTTAGTACATTTAGGCAGCAAAGAAGTTTTAGGAGACATGGTCCTGTGGCAATTGTACCTGGAGTCACTTGTTAAACTTAGTTTTATCTGTTTACAGAGCTGTCCCAAAGTACTAAATACAATAAAAGTCACAGAATAAAGTCCTTTGGAACCTAGAAGAGGGAATATTTAAGCACAGAACCAACAAAGTTTTAATTTCCATGAGAAGTTTGTTTTGCACTTTTTCTTTTTCAGAGTTTCGGAACCTATTATTTAGTCCATCGATTTTAAAGATGTCAGAAAACCTGAGTTAAGAACATTTGTTAGAATTTTTTTCATAAATCATATTATGCGTTTAGAGAATACAAAACTGTAGATGACAAAAAAGCTTTAATAACCATTGTTAAAATTGCAAAACTCATTAATTGACAAAAGGAGGCACCGGTTTACTCCACACAATATGTTAGAAAACAGAACTACAATTTTATAAACATGAATCCCTTTAGGCCTCTGGGCCATTTTCATAATCATTGTGATTAATAACAACACAGCAAGATGGTTAGACTTTTGGACATTTGTATCAGTAGCATTTTATATTATCATAGCATAAAGTTTAACACCATTTCACATCTTGACAGTGTTGTTAATATAATACAGAGAGCCTAATTAGTATCTCTACAAAATGGGAGATATATGCTTTAATGTTTCCAGGGGCCTGACTGGAAATATCAAAGCCCAAAGAATTTGGAATCTTGATTTTTAGAATACCTCTCAAAGATGTCAAGAGGGCTTAAAATATCTGGTTGAGATAAAATCCCTTAACATCAAGAAGTAATATTCATTTACTTAGAGTTATTTACCCAGTTATAGACTGAAAGACCACCACAAAACATACCAAACACCAGAGTAAAGGAAAAATTTATTGTCAGCCAACAAGGCTGCCTCTCCATGCACAAGAGAACCAGCAGCTTAGACTAGGAGAACAGGTCTTATATAGCTTAGCAGATACAAGGAAGTAAGAACAGCAAATTCCATTGGGTGGGGTGAAAGCGACACATATGGTCGGGGAATTTGGTCACCTGATTTCTGGTAAACCAGGCTGAATTTAGGAAACTGAAACTTATCCCAGAGAAACCAAAAACTTATGGTACAAAAACAATGGTGCCTGAGGCTTAAGATGGTGCCTCAGATAAGATGATGCCAGTTTTACTAACATATACCAGTTTTAATCATACTTATAAAGTGATCACTTAAGTATTTTAAAATAAGTATATATTTAAACAAACCATAACTCTTTTAAATCTCAACTTTTTTTAAACAATCAGAACTTCATGAAAGGCAGAGAATACAAAGGATTTGTTAGTGAAATGGTGCCATCTTATCCAAAAGTGCCACCATAAGTCCATCTTGGCCTCTCCAGGACCCAACCTGGCTTCTTAGGAGTCAGGTGATCAAATGGCCTAACCAAAATGGGCAACCCCACATCCACTCTAACAGAATTCGCTGTTCTCATTCCCTCACCCCTGTGAATCTATAACAAGACCTGTTTTCAAGCTTAGACTCTTTTTTTCACCCTCTCCCTATGGCCTGTCATGCCCCCCATCAATAAACCCATGCTATTTCTCCTGTGTTTGGTGTATATTGTGGTGGCCTTACAAGATTGCCTAAATAGAGTACAAAATCCATGTCTCTTTGGTCTGTTACCAAAATGGGTAATAACACCTTTGAATACATGAGTTGGTACATAGAATCATACCATAATTTGGAACTATTTAATAGAGTCAGAACAAAAAGGCATTTACAGGACCTGATTAGAAAACTAACAAGGAGTGATCAATTAAACAGAAACTGTTAAAAAGAAATGTTTCAGTTTTTTGCAAAAATATATTTTAAAATTCAAGATCAAGAGTATTTCCATATATTTATTAATCATATTGATCAAAAATCTCATTGTTTCAACAGAGTTCTAGACTTTAATTTTATTTCAGCTTACCTTTGTTATTAATATTCAATTTTTCAAAAACTTATAAATAATATTTTAAGGATTAGAATCAATTATATCTTACACATTTTCCTTGCAAGATTTATTCCTCTCAAAATTTTTGTGACTTGCTCACACCTTTTGCAACTTAGTTAAACCTTTAGTATTTTCTTACAAGTGTTAAGGGGCAGCTTTTTTGGGGAGGAAATGGCAATGAAGAAGGTGCCTTCAGTTCTTGTCTCTTCTAGAAGAAGAATTTCCATGTGGACAGGACAGTGAACAAAGCAAGATTTATTTAAGTCAGAAATCTCCTGCTGCATTGTCAGGAGGGGGCTCCAAGAGAGGAAGTGGTACCTTTTAAGCACAATTCAAGTGAGAAGAGTAACAGCTAACAATCAATCAGAGGATGTGGACAAAACTCAACAGAAGGCTGGAATTTCAATCTTGTATAACCAGCTCAAGAAAAGCAAAAAAGTCATCAGAAAGGTGGGATAGGTAACTTTGTCTTTTTTTTCTCTTGATAAAACTAGAAATTCAGAGGCCTGGGATTGGCACTTTCTTCTTGCTAAGTGCAGCTTCTAGGGAGAAACATGTATCTTGTCCACTCTTAAAGGGACATTACTTATTCTCATTACAATAGGGACCTTGCCACCTGGAGAGTGAATCAGCAGGTGGAAGCTCTCTTTCCCTTTATCTGCCTTTCAAATAAATAAGTTTTTTTTTTAACATAGAAATTTGATTAGAGATATTGATTGATTGTGCAGGTAGAGTGAAACTTCATAGTGATTCAAAGTTTGGTCCTTTATTGGCTGGATATAAAATCATTGATATCAGATCCACCACAGGTAATTTGTCTTAGAAATAATATTACTGCCTGCTAAATGACCACAGGCTCAGTACCACTTGGTCCTAGATTAGATTATCTAGAAGATTTCTAACCAATATTTTCCAATACCAATTTACATAGCTTTAAATACTGTGAGCAGGGAAAGCAAAGTATAGCCAAAAAGCAGTTGGTTTCATTAAGTTTCAACACATGCAACAAAGAATTTCTGGACCCTTCTATAACACACTCTATGCTCAATTGTGAGAAAAGTTCAAAGAAGAAAAAGACCATTTCAATCTGGAAAAGATACAATCTTGTGTCCATACCTAGTATGTATACTGTACTTGTCACAAGATCCCTTTAAAAGTATGTAGTAACATTAATACAATCATATTTGACTTTTTAGGAAAAAACTATTGAGAGAGTATGAGTTTCCATCTTTCCAAAATGATCAAAGCACATCCAGCCTTTGGTGTGATTTTGTAAAAATGCATACATTTAAAAAAAATCACACAAATTAGGGCAGAAAGAATGTTCTCAATTCAACACACAGGCAAGGGATAAAAATAGATGTAGGGCTTTGTCCTTTCTCCATCAGTGCCCATGAATGATGAATTTATTTTGGAAATGCTCGCCCTTCTGTACCTCATTTTTATAAGATATGCATGAATGTAAAGTATGAAAATAAAACATCTTACAAACTTTCATCAGGGGACTTTGTCACTTTGTGCAGCAAAGGAACAGATTTCTAGCAGTCAAGGACATCTATAACTAAATAAATGTGGTAGAACATAAAGAAATTAACTAAGATAATTCATAAACATTGTGAGAATAACAGTGTTGCAAAGGAAGAGGCAAAAATTCACTCTTGTATTTTCTGACTATGTAAAGACTTTTTATCCTTAAAATAAAGTAGAAAAATAACTCCTCTACCCTCCAACTGCCTCCGCATCCCAAAAGAATATATTGGTCATATCCCTTAGGTTCTAAATACAACTTAAAAATAAGGCATTTCACAGTGAACAAGTCAGACAACTGACCTGGAAAATCTGCCCTGTTCACAATCCACATGAATAATCAATTATTAGATACCTTTACTTTTTCCCTTGGGTTTAATGAAAAATTTATGTACACATATACTCAGAACAATAAATTGAAAGGAGTTTAAGGCATTTTTCCAAATTTTGTCCTTTTTTGAAAAGTTTAAGATTCTTCTTTTTTTGGTGTGAGCTACTTTATATGTAAATATATATCTTTATCATTAAACAAATGTTGTGTCATTTTATGTTGGTGATTTTTTGATCCAGAGATAATACAAATGTATTGTCTTTTCTACTAGAAAGGATCTACTAAAGGAAATCTTTTCATATTACTTTTTGTTTTTTCCTTACCTATTTTGAGTCTGCATGTTTTCTCTTAGAAGTCTTCCCTAATTAAGCTGAATTGTCAAATCTTTTTATGTTCTTTATACCCACTTTTATCATATCATTTATCACATCATCATATAATATCATAACAACTTGTTTTTTTAAATACTCAGTAGTAAGCTCTTCCAGGGCAGAAACTGTGTTTTAGGCATCATTTACAGCACCTTGCACAAGGTTAACTTAAAAGGGGCTTCAATAATTCTTGAGTTACTCAATAAATCTAGATACAGTTTGGTACAGGTAATATTACCATGGTAAAACCAAAGAACTTTACAATTGCAAAGATATTTTAAAATTACATATTTTGCCTTCTTGTGATCAATAAAATCAATTTATTATATATCTAATATTAACTCTGAAAACACTTATTTGTATCAAGGAATGTAAAAATATGGTTTAGTGTATCAATTTAATTGCAGATACAGTGTTTTGTCAAACTTTGCTTTAAATATTTGTGAAGCAGATAGGGGGCTAGCATTATGGTATATCAGGTAAATCCACTGCCTGTGACCCTGCCATCCCATGTGTGCATCAATTCAAGTCCCAGCTGTTCCACTTTGAATCCAGCTTCCTGCTAATGACCTGGGAAAGGCAATGGAAGATGGCCAAAGTGATTGAGTCCTTGCAATCCAAGTGGGAGATCCAGAAGCTGGCTTCTGGTTTCAGCCTGGCCCCGTCCTGGCTGTTGCAGTCATCTGGGGGTTGAACCATCAGAAGGAAGACCTCATTCTCTTCCTCTCTCTGTAAATCTTTCAAATAAACAAACAAATATTTTTAAAAAACTGATATATTATATATTATATATATTATATATTGTATTACTATATTATTATATTATATAATATTATATAATACATATTATATTATATATTATACTATACATTATTTATTATATATTATTATATAATATAACATATTATATAGTATATTATATATTATATATAGTGTAATAATTTTGTGATTATTTTAAAACTTACTTTTTTTGAGTCAAGTTGAATTTTTTTTCTTAATTTTTATTGTGTATAACCTTGGACTATTTTCCTGATGATCTGTGGTCATTTTACCTTTTTTGCTGAACTCTATTTAGTGGAGTCAATACCCCTTATTGTAATTCTATAATAAATAAAAATATTATCTCAAAAAAGGTAAATATTTTAATATTAATAAAGAAATTATACCCAGGTAGCTTCACTGATGAATTCATCAAGTTTTTAAAGAGGGAGTAATAATCATATGGAAGCTTTCAAGAATAACTGGAAGAACACGTTCCAACACACATAATGAGACCAGATAACCCTAATAGCAAATCATGGTGAAAATATTACAAATAAATTAAAAATTAATATCCCTAGTGCAGATACAAAATTTATATTAAAATATTTTTTTATATAAAGCTTTTATTTGAAGAATATAAATTTCCAAAGAACAGCTCATGGACCACAATGGCTCCCCCCACCACCACAACTTCCCTCCCTCCCCCCACCCTCCCCTTTCCCGCTCCCTCTGTTCACATCAAGATTCATTTTCAATTCTCTTTATACACAGAAGATCAATTTAGTACATATTACGTAAAGATTTCAACAGTTTGCCCTCGCATAGAGACACAAAATGATAATACTGTTGGAGTACTAGTTATAGTATTAATTCACAATGTACAGCACATTAAGGACAGAGATCCTACATGATTTTTTTTTTAAAAAATTGATTAATTGTCTATGCAATTTCCAGTTTAACACCAAGATTTTTTAATCATTTGCAATTATCTTAATATAAAGAAGATCGATTCAATATATACTATGTAAGGATTTCATCAGTTTGCACCCACTCAGAAACACAAAGTGTAAAAATACTGTTTCAGTACTAGTAATAGCATCACTTCACATTGGATAACACATTAAGGACAGATCCCTCATGAGACGTAAGTACACAGTGACTCCTGATGTTGATTTAACAATTTGACACTCTTGTTTATGGTGTCAGTAATCTCCCTAGGCTCTGGTCATGAGTTGCCGAGGCTATGGAAGCCTTTAGGGTTAGCCGACTTCGATCTTATTCCCACAGGGCCATAGTCAAAGTGGAAGTTCTCTCCTCCCTTCAGAGAAAGGTACCTCCTTCTTTGATGGCCCCGTTCTTTCCACTGGGATCTCACTCGCAGAGATCTTTCATTTAGGTCTTCTGTTTTTTCCAGAGTGTCTTAGCTTTCCATGCCTAAAATATTCTCATGGGCTCTTGAGCCAGATCCGAATGCCTTAAGGGCTCATTCTGAGGCCAGAGTGCTATTTAGGACATCTGCCATTCTATGAGTCTGCTGTGTATCCTGCTTCCCATGTTGGATCATTCTCTCCCTTTTTCATTCTATCAGTTAGTATTAGCAGACACTAGTCTTGTTTGTGTGATCCCTTTGACTCTTAGACCTATGAGTGTGATCAATTGTGAGCTGAAATTGATCACTTGGACTAATGAGATGGCCTTGGTACATGCCACCTTGATGGGATTGTATTGGAAACCCCTGGCACAATTCTAACTCCAAATGATGGAGTTAGAATAATAAAATATTATTAATACAATATCATTACAGACAGATTTATATGCCATGATCTAATCTATCACATTCTTGTTACATTTAAAACAGTATGATGTTTGTAGACATCAGTAAGATGGCTGGATATAAGATAACTTATTCATGCCACCCCAAAAGTCCCAGCCAAACCTTGAGCCTCCCACACAGCCTCAGTGTTTTCGCAGTCCTGGCACACAAGCCTTCCAGAGTCATGAGCACCAGCCCTTTGAATTCTCTCTGCCAGACTCAGGCATGTCTGCTCCGCTGGTTGCTGTGACATATGTCCAAAATGGTGCTTGCCCTCTACAGGCTTGTTACAGCATGCTGCTGAAGGGTGATCAGGGGGAGAGATATGAGTCCCCCTTCCTTTTTCTCCTCTAGCTTGGCAGGTACACTGTCCCAAACAGGGCTCCAAGCCAGATTTCTGCCAGGCTCTTCCTGCAGCTTTATCGCCAACATGGGCTGCTGCATACTTATCTGATCTCACTCCAGAGCTGGTGTTGAGGTTCTCAGCTGCTGGGGTCCTGAGTTGTGCATGTCCACACCCTCCACGTAGGTCCACAGTGTCCCTCTACTACATGTTTCCTCTGCTGTTTTTTCCCTAACTCTTCCCTGAGACTGCCCTCTCTCCATTTTTTAAACTATTTTGGCTGACTGTTTTGTAGTTTTGTTTCTTCTATCTTGCTCTATTATTTATTTTATTTTATTTATTTTATTTTATTTTTGCAGTTTTTTTGTTCTTTTTTGTATGTTTTATGCATTTGTGAGGTTTATTCTTTGAGGTTAGTAAGAGGCATACACACAACATCTTGTTCTTATTTTTTAAGCTTATTTAAGCTAATGGAATTGTAATTGCGATTTTATATATATATATATACACATATGTAGAAATATATATATACATATATGTACATATTTGACATATGCTGTCAAATATATATATATATTTGACAATATATATGTGTATTTCGACAGCAGACTTAGTCATTCACAAGAAAGAACTAGTGAACCTGAAGAAAGATCATTTGAAATTGTCAAGGTAGAGAGAAAAAAATAAAAAATTATGAAGCAAAGACATAGGGAATCTTGAAAGCAGCAAAAGGCAAAAAGAACTCATCGCATACATAACAATGTATTAATGTATTTATTAAGCTATCTCAAAGCTTACAAAAAAGGCTTGAGGAAATGCTCCACACAGAAACACAGAATCATGGTCACCACTATTAAAGAAGGTGAAGGCAAAAAATTTCTACATAAAAGTACAAAGGAAATCTGAAGTAAAAAAAAAAAGGAATATTTATGGAAAAATGTCAGAGTAAAGTCATTACTTATCAATAGTCACCTTGAATGTAAATGGCTTCAACTATCCAGTTAAAATACAATGACAAACTGAATGGATTAAAAAATCTATTTACTGCCTATAAGAAACATCTCACCAACAAAGATACCTGGATACTGAAAGTGAAAGGATGGAAATAGATAATTCATGAAAACAGAAAGCAAAAATGAGCCAGCGTAGCAATCCTACTATCAGGCAAAATATATTTTAACACAAAACTATTAAGAGATCTCATTCCCACTGAGATCTGGAACCAGACAAGAATGCCCACTCTCACCACTGCTATTCAATACATTCGTGGAAGTTTTAGCCGGAGACATTGGGTGAAGTAAATCAAAGTGATCAAATTGGGAAGGAGAAGATCAGACTATCCCTATTTGCAGATGACATGATTCTATCTATAGGGGATCAAAAAGACTCCACTAAGAGACTATTGGAACGCATAGAAGAGTTTGGTAAAGTAGCCAGCAATACACAAAAATCAATGGCCTTTGTATACAGATAATGTCACAGCTGAGAAAGAATTTCTACTATCAATCCCATTCACAATAGCTATCAAAAAAATCAAATATCTTGGAGAAAATTTAATCAATGTTGTCAAAGATCTCTATGATGAGAATTATAAAACATAAGAAAGAAATAGAAAATTTTAAAAATGGAAAAATTCTCTGCCTGTGGTGCCAGCACTCCAGGTTCTAGTCCCGGTTGGGGTGCCGGATTCTCTCCCGGTCACTCCTCTTCCAGTCCAGCTCTCTGCTGTGGCCCGGGAAGGCAGTGGAGGATGGCCTAAGTGCTTGGGCCCTGCACCCGCATGAGAGACCATGATAACTGTTTGCCTGTTTCTCAATAAAATTAAGTATTTATCTACTCTACAACCCAGTAATTCGTTTCTTTCTTTTTTTTTTTTTTTGACAGGCAGAGTGGACAGTGAGAGAGAGAGACAGAGAGAAAGGTCTTCCTTTGCCATTGGTTCACGCTCCAGTGGCTGCCACGGCCGGTGCACTGCGCTGATCCGATGGCAGGAGCCAGGTGCTAATCCTTGTCTCCCATGGGGTGCAGGGCCCAAGCACTTGGGCCATCCTCCAATGCACTTCCTGGCCACAGCAGAGAGCTGGCCTGGAAGAGGGGCAACCGGGACAGAATCTGGTGCCTGACCAGGACTAGAACCCAGTGAGCCAGCGCCGCAGGCGGAGGATTAGCCTATTGAGCCACAGCACAGGCCCCAATAATTAATTTCTAAATATTAACATAAAATAAATTAAAATATGTCAACAGGAATACTTATATACCAATATTTTAGTAATTTTGTTCATAATAACTCAAATGGGAAAAATAACATTCTGTCAATCATCAAGAGGATTGACAAATAATGATAGTTCTATACAATGGAATGCTACCCAACAATGTTACACAATGATCTACCAATGCATATAGTAATCTCAAAAGTTTTTTTCTTAAAATGAAAGGAGATGCAAGATGGCTTCATAGGGTGTTGCCATACTATCTTACACTTCTCTGGCATATGAAAAGAACAAAGGGAGAATTTTGTTTTCGGAGACTTGGCTGACAGAAATTTATGGCAAAAAACTAAAAGAGAAAAAAAAATAGTGAAGACTCTATGGGACCGGTGGAGAAAGGACAGGGACACCACTGCAGAGAGCTGCCGCCGTGAGCCACCATCATACCATGACAAGGTAGGAAGAACTCACTGCATGTCCTGCCACTTACAATTTTAGCTGAGAGGGAATTCCACAGTCACCCACTGAGCTTTACTTCAGCCTGTGAAGCTGACTGGGGTCTGAGCAATTGCCAAGCTTGGAGCAGGAGAGATGATCTGCTTCTTTCCCTTCCCCACTCCTGCAGAGCAGCAAAATTCAGGCAACACTCTCTGTTCTGCTCCTACCAATAGCAGAATCAGCATCAGGAGGAGATGCCATCTTAAAGAAAAATGAGAAGAGATTTTAGCAGCCAATGTCACTGGTGATAGTGCCTGAGGAAAACCTTTGGACTAAATGGATTTCCAGTTTGGTCTGCAGCCCTAGCAGCCAGGGTACCCACCTAAACTCATGAATCCAGAGCACATTGCCTGCTTCCCATACTCCCTAAAAGGACTCCCAGTGATTAGTGGCACCAACATAAAAGACAAATATAGGCTGTCATGGGCTTACACAAGAGTGACTAGGGGGGTTTATATGAGAGATAAACCCCTAATCCTCACTGACTTTAAGTTTGGTTTGGAGGGTTGACAGTGGGCAGAGAGCCCACTTAAACCTGTGAGGTGTTCCATTCCCCCTCTATATCACAGGCCTCTGTACTCAAACTGCCAAGGCAGAACACAAACAGAAAGCTGGCTTTGGAAATGCCCCAGCTCTCTCCATGGGTGTAGCAGCCTCCTAGGGCAGTGTAGATCCCCTGCTCCATGTGACTATGGGAATCCTGTGCGTTAGAACTCTGGAAATTCTTTAACTGCACAATAGGACATGGAGTGTAGCTGGGTCTGTGGGCAACCATTGTATCTGGCTTCAGAAGCTCAGAGTGCACTGAGGGCTTGGGGTGGGTCATCACCTAGGGTTCCATGCTCACACTGAGTACCTCACAGATCCTTTGTGTGGTTCTTGCAAATGTGTGACTGAAGTGTGTAGCCACTGGGAGCTTGCCCTGGGCATTGATCACCTTGGCAGAGTGAGTTACGCAGAGACCGCAGCAGCCAACATGATCATACTCTCCCCACTGCTGAGAATAGAGGATTTTTACAAAACCCAAAATGGATATCGCCCTAGTCATTTGTACCATACCCAAGCGCTGATAGGATTTCCCAAGCTCCAACCACAGAAACACAGTTTAAAGATAAAATACACCAGAGGAGAAAAACACAAGTAGTTCCACAAATGCCTAAAAATAAATGTAGAAACATGAAAAATATAAACAAGGAAGACAACATAACTCCCCCAAAAGAACACAACACTTCAATATTAGAATGTAAAGGCACAGAGATTGATGTAATGCCTGAGAAGGAATTCAAAAGAATGATCATAGGATTACTCAGAAGCAATGAGAAGCAAATAGTTGAGTATAAGAAATCTATACATGACATGGATGAAAAAGGTTCCTATGAGGTAGAGATGCTGCAAAGAAATCAAGCTGGAATATTAGAATTGAAGAACTCAATATTTGAAATAAAAAATACAGTTGAAAGCCTTAACAACAGACTTGTTGAGGCAGAAGGAAAAAATATAAACGCTAGAATACAAATTTTGAAAATATCACAGACCAAAAAAAAAAAAAAAAGAATCGATTAGAAAAATTAAAACCATTGTTTGAGATTTATGGGATACTATCAAACAACCCAACATAAGGGTCTTAGAATTTCCTGAAATGTGTAAAGAGAGAATGGATTAGAAGGCCTCGTCAGTGAAATAATAATAGAAAACTTCCCTAATTTGGACAAAAAAGTAGGGGAGCATCCATGTACTGGAAGCACATAGAATTCTTAATAGACAAGATCAGAAAAGATATTCGTCATGACAATTGTAGTCAAGTTCTCAGCAGTAAACCGAAAAGAAAAGATTCTAACATGTGAATGACAGAATTGCCAGATACCAGACACCTTCAGAGTATTTCCAATTAGACTGAGTTGATTTCTCATCAGAAACACTACCAGCTAGGAGAGAATGGAGAGACACAGCCCAAGTCTTAAAAGAAAAAAAAAAAAAGCTGTCAACCCAGAGTACTAGAATACTTTACCCTGTAAAGCTATCATTTATGAATGAAGATAAAATAAAGACCTTCCATAACAAACAGAAATTGAAATTGTCACCATTCATCCAACCTTACAAATGATGCTTAAGTATGTGCTACACACAGGAACACAGAAAGGTAGCTTTCATTATGAAAGAATGTGAAAGCAGGAAATCTCCAAAAAATTATAACAAAAATCCAAAGCAAACAGTAGGAATATTTATGGAAAAATGATAGGGCCAAGTTGTTACTTACCAATAATAATACTGAATGAAAATGCTATAAATTTTCCAATTAAAAGATGCAGACTGGTGGAATGGATTAAAAACCAAGATCTACCTAATTGTTTCATGCAAGAAATACACCTCACCAACAAAGATACACACAGAATGAAAGAAAAAGGATGGAAAAGTATCCCATGCTAAATGAAAGTGAAACAGAGCAAGAGTAGTCATCTTGATATCACAAAAAATAGACTTTAACACAAAAACTGGTAAAAGAGGCAAGGAAGGGTGCTATGTAATGATTAAGGGATTAATGCAACAGAAAGATATGACTACAGTACATGTAACTGGACCCAATACCAGGGCACCTATTTAAAGCAAATTTAATTTGTCTAAAGGGAGACATGGAGTCCAACATACTAGTGAGGATCTTTAACACCCCACTTTCACAATAAACAGATCAACTATATAGAAAATCAAGAAAAAAAAAACAGAGCTAATCTACCCTATGAATCAAATGGATGTAATTGATATCTACAGAACATTTCATCCCACAGATAAAGAATACACATTCTTTTCATCAGTGCATGGAAGTTTCTCTGGGTTAGACCATAGGCTAGTCCGTAAAGCAAGACTCAACACATTAAAAAAATTGAAATTGTACTATGTATCCTTTCTAACTACAATGGAATGGTATTGAAAATTAATAACTTAAGAAACTCCAGAAAATATGCAATCACATGGAGACTGAAGAACATTCTCCTGAATGAACAGTGGATCACAAAGGAAATCAAAAAAGAAATAAAAAATTTCCTGTAAACAAATGAAGATGGCAATACAACATATCAAAACTCGAAGGATACACCAAAAGCAGTGTTAAGAGGGAAGTTTGTGGCAATCAGTGCCTATATCAAGAAATTAGAAATTCATCCAATAAATGATCTAATAATGCATCTCAAGGACATAGAAAAACAACAACAAACCAAACCCAAAATTAGTACAAAGAAATAAATAAAACTGAAACCAAAAAACAATATGAAAGATCAGTAAAACAATGAGCTCTTTTTTTTCAAAGCAAACAAAATTGATATACAATTGGCTCAACTAACAGAAAATTAAGAAGACCCAAATTAATAAAATTAATAAAAGGACTTGTTACAATGGACATAACAGAAATAAAATAATCATCAGGAATTATATATGCAAAACATTGGAAAATCTGGAATTAATGGATACATTTCTGGATACAATTTAATGTCATAGTAACTTACTTATTTGTAGGTCAAGTAATAGTCTGGCCTCACACATATATTATTTTTAAAAATCAGTCTGAGCCACAGAACAGCTCAGACCTTGGTATGGCTACCATCAACTATAGGAAATAAAGGCAAAGAGAGACTGATTTGTAAGAAACTGTACTAGATGGCAAAATATGCAATCTCTAATTTTATGACGCACCAATGAAGAAATAGAAGTTAGGAAGGTTAAATGCTAGAAGATTACATTCTTATATGATGAAGCTAGAATATAAATTCAGGTCTGTCTGACTCCAAAGTCTGTCTTCTGAATTTTAATGATGTTACTGGAAATTGTTTTCATGGACCTATGGCTGCATATAACTGTGATTTATATGGCTGAATATGATAATTACAGGAACCATACTAGCTCAGTCAGTACTGGCTATTTTTCTTGTGATACTAATGACTTTGCTACAATTTGCATGGGAATTTCCCAATAAAAAAAGTTTGCATTTTGGCCAGTTTTAATTATTCCTTTTTGTAAATCAGCATAATAATGGAAATAATACACATAAGCTGCCAAAAATCAGTAGAGTTCATATAATTCATAAGAACTCAAAGTAGTAATTTACTTTTTTAAAGATTTTGTTTATTTATTTGAAAGGCAGACTTACAGAGAGGCATAGGCAGAGAGAGAGAAATATTCCATCTGCTGAATTACTCCCCAAATGGCCACAATGGACAGAGCTGGGACAATCCAGTGCCAGAAGCAGGAGTTTCTTCCAGGTTGCCCACTAGGATGCCGGGGAACAAGCACTTGGGCCATCTTCTACTGTCTTCCCAGGCCATCGCAGAAAACGTGATCAGAAGTAGAGCAGCTGGGACTCAATCTGGTGCCCTTATGGGATGCCGGCACTACAAGTGACGGTTATACCAGCTATGCCACAGCAATGGCCTCAGGAATAATTTCTGAAGTCAAGAAAGTGACAGAAAATATAGTCACTTACTATAAATTTCTAGGATAACAATGTGAATTAGAAGCCCTGAAACATTTTCAAAACCCTAAATGAGAATGAAATGCATCTTATGTTCCTCACGCAGCCCAGGAACACCTCGCTTCCTGGGGTTTGGAACTGGACTCTGGATGCCTTGTCTGACACTGGAAATCACTGCTGCTTGCTGTGCTCTCTGGCCAAGTGTTTCTGTGCTCTGGCCAGGCCCATCACAGGTCTCAGGGCTAACACTTTTCCCAAGGATGCCACCAGATTCTAAATGCTGCTCCTAAGTTGTTGTTTGCATCTGAAAATTCTGCACCCAACTCCTGCCCAGGAACAATTCACAGACAATGGCCCAAGACAGCTTGTTCTGCTGTTACAGAACAAAGTCACTCTCACAATACAGCAACACTCTCAGACAGCTTATGTTGAATCCATCATATACACATAGCATTAGTGCAACTCTTGGAGTTCTAGATTTGGACAGTGAGTAGGAGGCTTTCAGACTATCCAGCTACTGGAGCCAGCACTGATATTACAACTCTAGTGCCTGACAGTCTTTGTTGTAGACATACCCATAGAACCAGCAAATCTTGCTTCTAACACTTGAGAAGCTCTTAACCCCAGTTTCTCTCTTGGGAGACAGCAAAGGACCTCTGTAATGGATCTCAGTGATAACACAGAGCCACAGAACAGCTCAGACCTTGGTATGACTACCATCAACTATAGGAAATAAAGGCAAAGAGAGACTGAATTACAAAACAACTAAGGATAAAGCAGCATATCAATATACGGAAGCATATCTCCAGCACAAAGCCTTCAATCAACAGGAACCACCCTCCAAACGTGATAGAAACTACTGAACCCGCTGTTGCACAAAACCAATGTAGAAACACAGGAGATATGAACAAGCACAGCAATATGACAAGCAAAAGGAGCAATACTGCATTAACATCAATCTAGGAAGAATGGGAGAGTGATGAAATGCCTGAGAAGGAATTCAAAAGAATACAAAAGAGTACACATAAACAGTTCAATGAAATTAGTAAATCAGTACAGGACATGAATGAGAACTTCAGCAAAGAGATAGAGATATTGAAAAAGGAAGCAAAAATGAGAAATGAATAATTCAATAAGTCAAATTAAAAAATACAGTGAAAAGCCTTAACATAATAGACTAGATGATGCAGAAGAAAGAACATCTGATCCAGGAGACAGAGCTTTTCAAATGTCTCAGACCAGAAAAATGAAGAAAACATTAAAAAGAATGAAAACTATCTGGGATTTCTGAGATATTATCAATTGATCCAATATACAAGCTGGGGAATTCCCAAAGGAATGGAAAAAAAGAATGGTTTAAAAAACTATTCAATGAAATAACAGCAGAAAATTTCCCCAATTTGGAGAAATATATGCATCCAAAGAGAAGAAGCTCATAGATGGACCTGGCGCCATGGCTCACTTGGCTAATCCTCCACCTGCAGCACCGGCATCCCATATGGGCACCGGGTTCTAGTCTTGGCTGCTTCTCTCCCCGTCCAGCTCTCTGCTGTGGCCCAGGAGTGACATATCCAGTGACATTCTCATTCATAAACAGAAGTTATTCCATGACAATCAAAAATTCAAAGAATTGATCATCATCTGGTCAGCCTTACAAATTATACTTAAAGAAGTACTATATATAGAAACAGAGAAAGGCAAGCAAAATCATAAAAGAATAGGAAGGTAGAAAAACTACTAGTAAAAGAACAAAACATATTAAAAAAAAAACAATAGAAATCTGTATGGAACAATTACAGGAAAAATTAATTACTTATCAATAATAACCTTGGATGTAAGTAAACTAAATTCCACTATTTGAGAATCATTGAAAAAATTGCCTACATGACCCTTCTCTAATTTTGATACTCTACAACAGTATTTAATCCTCACCTTAGGAACAAGAGAAAGTAGACCACAGAAACAATAGTAATATACAACGTTTAGCACTAGGTAGATGGGAGGCATTGAAATAGACACAATTATCACTGTGCATTAAAAACATAAAAGAACTTTTATATATTTTTAGAATGTGCAGAAGGAGAAAAGCAAGTTCCAGTAATGTCAAAATACATCTCAGTCATCCATGACAGGACCTTATGTCTTTTTCTCACTTATGATTTAATATAAATCTTTGTGCAAAGTGAGAGTATAAGAAAGAAGTTTAGTGGAACACAACCTAAGTGTTTCATTTTTGCATCTTATGTTGGGGCCAAAAGAAAGTAGTAAACCAGGAGGCACTGTGATATGTGGAATTCTGTCAGCATTGTGATGATTCAGTGGATTCACATACAACCTTGGAGAAGAGTTAAACATATAATGTAAATAAAAATATGTTGGGGCTGGCATTACGTCATAGTGGGCTAAGCCTCCACCTGTGGCACTGGCATTCCATATGGGCTGCTCCTCTTTTGATCCAGCTTTCTGCTATGGCCTGGGAAAGCAATAGAAGATGGCTCAAATGCTTGGGCCCCCACACCAGGGTGGGAGTCCTGGAAGAAGTTCCTGGCTCCTGGCATCAGATCAGCACAGCTCTAGCCACTTGGCGAGTGAACCAGCAGATGGAAGGCTTCTCTCTCCATTTCTCCCTCTCTCTCTAACTCTACCTCTCAAATAAATAGATAAATGAAATCTTTTAGAAGAATAAATAAATAATAATATGTCAGTTGATATAATCTCACTTTGGCAAACGCACACCCTGTAATCTAACCTATAAAAAATGATCTCTACAGATCCTAACTAAGGGATATTTAGGAAAGGAGAAAACACAATGAATTTGTAGATGTCCATTGACTCTAATTATTTACTAATTTATTAGAATCACTTTGATTTCCACTGAAAGCATCTTTCAGGGGGGTTTGTGAGAGAAATGATAAAGTGTGAGCATGTATATGTATTTTAAAATTAGAATGCAAATTAATATTATATGAGGTCCTTGCCCAAATTGAGGAAAATGTGAATTAACCAATTACATTGTACTGTGGGAATATATTTCACTAACAGATGTAAAAATGTCATATTTGCACTAAGGATGGTTTTATAATGCTGAAGACTTTATTCCATAAGAAATAAGTATGCTGCTAAAAGCAAATAAAGTCACTCAGATGAATAATTTTCAATCAAATTATTCATTCTCAAACTTGAAACAATAGAGTCAAGTATTTTAAAAAGTTGAGTTATATGATCTGTAATGGACTTAATGTTTGTAATCTTCCAAACTGTACATGTTGAAGCCCTAATCCCCAGTTTCATGAGGAATCTTTGAAGACTTCAAGAGCTGTTGTTGTGTTGTAGAGTTGTAAACCACTGCCTTTGATGCTGGCCTCCCATATGAGTGCAGCAAAAAGTGGCTCAACTGCTTGGGTCCCTGCCCCGAATGTGGGAGAACTGTATGGAGATCTTGGCCTCCAGCTTTGGCCTTAACAGTCCCAGACACTGCAGCCACTTGAGGAGTGAAACAGCAGATGGAAGATCTCTCTCTCTCTCTCACCTCTCTGTAACTGTCTTTCAAATAAATAAAATAAATCTTTTGAAATATTAAAAATAAGTCCTCATAGAAAATGGAGGAGTAGAAAAGCTCTTCTCCTGTCTTCTACATGCTTGATACCACACATGACTTGTGTGGTATCAAGTCATATCCCTCTGCATTTTAGGTACAGCTACAACTTATCAATAAGGAGTTTCACAGAGAATAAATCAGACAATTGACTTGTAAAATCTGACCTGTTCATGTACCACATTAACCTTCACTCACCACACTAGGCAAACAGTGTCATAACAAGGAAATTCAGAATGATATTCCAAGATATTCAAATCTGCCCTTTATCTTAATTAGGTATTAAATAACTGGTAACTATTCACTTAAAAAGTAGTACTTATTGAATACCAGGAAAAGCTAGGAACAGTAATGAATATTGGGATTCAGTAGTAAATGAATCATAATATTTCCTGCCCCTTCTCTCATGTAGTCTACCTTCTTGAGGGTCAACTAGATAGTAAGCAGATAAAAAAATAGATGATAGATAGATAGATAGATAGATAGGAGTATTATGTTTGAGGATGGGGTCTCTATTTAAATAATTAAGGTCATATGATTATAGCCCTTATCTGATAGGCTGGAGTCTTTACATGCTCAATCGGGCTTGATCCAAGTGGTGGAGTTAGAAATGTGCCAGGGGATTCCAATACAATCCCATCAAGGTGGCATGTACCAAGGCCATCTCATTAGTCCAGGTGATCAATTTCAGCTCACAATTGATCACACTGATAGGTCTAAGAGTCAAAGGGATCACACAAACAAGATTAGTGTCTGCTAATACTAACTGATAGAATAAAAAGGGAGAGAACGATCCAACATGGGAAGCGGGATACATAGCAGACTCATAGAATGGCAGATGTCCTAAACAGCACTCTGGCCTCAGAATCAACCCCTGAGGCATTCGGATCTGGTTGAAGAGCCCATGAGAGTATTTCAGGCATAGAAAGCCAAGACACTCTGGCCAAAAAAAAAAAAAAAAAAGACCTAAATGCAAGATCTCCGCAAGTGAGATCCCAGTGGAAAGAACAGGTCATCAAAGAAGGAGATACCTTTCTCTGAAGGGAAGAGAGAACTTCCACTTTGACTATGACCTTGTTGGAATAAGATTGAAGTTGGCGAACTCAAAAGGCTTCCAAAGCCTTGGCAACTCATGACTAGAGCCTAGGGAGATTACTGACACCATAAATAAGAGTGTCAAATTGTTAAGTCAACAACAGGAGTCACTGTGTACTTACTCCTAATGTAGGATCTCTGTCCTTAATGTGTTGTCCAAGGTGATTTAATGCTATAACTAGTACTGAAACAGTATTTCACACTTTATGTACTGTGTGTGTGCAAACTGATGAAATCTTTACTTAATTTATACTAAATTGTTCCTCCGTATATAAAGATAATTGATAATCAATCTTGATGTGAATGGAGTGGGAGAGGGAGCTGGAGATGGGAGGGTTGCAGGTGGGAGGGAAGTTATGGGGGAGGAAGCCATTGTAATCCATAAACTGTACTTTGGAAATTTATATTTACTAAATAAAGTTAAAAAAAAGAAGAGGCATCAGAGGAATCTCTCTCTCTCTCTCCCTCTCTCTCTCTCTCTGTCTTTATTTTTCTTTCTCTTTCTCTTTCCACACTCCGCTCTGTCTTCCTCATTTTCTCATTCTGGTGCAAAAGAAAGGCCTCTGAAGATGCAGTGAGAAAGTAGGCATCAAGAAAGGGGCCCTCACCAAAACCCAAATTTTCTGGACTTTGATTGTAGACTTCCCAGACTGTGAGAACTGTGAGAAAATAAATTTCTATCATTGTCAATTAAGCCACCAGTGTGTGGTATTTTGTTCCAGCAGCCCATGCAAACAGATCCTCTCCATTTCAGGGTGCTACAGAGTTAGATGTAGAAAACAGTATGGTTTCCTAAGGAAAAATAAAAGAAATTGCTTGTTGATGTAGATCTTTTAAAAGCATTTCTTTATTGTTTTTATTTATTCAGGTTAATTATGAATGTAAGATTTCATAAAAAAGATGTTCAAACAATTGCAACTGAGCATGAAAATATCTCTTCAAATTAGATGTCTGTATATGTAGTCTTATCTTTAACTAAATGGATCATTTCACTAAGTCAACATTCTTTCTATTGTAAATATTTTCTCTTCATTGTGAATGACTATTTGGTACAAATGAAAGCTAAGGGACTGTCATGAATAGCTAAAAACATCTATGTCTGAGCGAGATTCCAGGTAGTAACCATGTTCTTTTGTACTAGAAGCTAGTACTTTAACCTGGATCTTCCCACCTGATTTACATGTTCCAAGAAAATCACTGACATCAGGATAAGCGAATGAAGTAGGTATGCATTGTGAAGCTCAGAGCGAGGAGCCAAGTGTCTGTTTCCTAATTCCTAGGTTCCTTGAGGTGTAAAGTATAAAGGTGCCAATAGATTGAATTTAAGGTTGAGAGCTATATGTTCAGCTCATGTCCAGGTCCTTATTGGTCTGTAGTGCACAAGGTCCTTCTTGATTGGTCAGCAAGTTTGCATTCTTTAGATCAATTTTGATGATGGAAAAGTGGAAATCAGTCAGGTGGTAGACACTCTTTGTTCATAGCCTGAGATTCTTGGGAAGAAAAACCCAGAATAAGACTGAGCATCAAAATAATATATATAAAGGAAAGAAATATCTTCACAGTTTCTGTAATCAGAGAGCCAGTAGGGTTAGCTTCAAAACTCCCTGAATCCAGTGATTTAATTTTTGTAAGAGATTGATTTGCAATCATAAAGGTAGGACAATAAAACTTTTCACTAAATGAGGGACACTAGGAATCTATGTAGGACCTGATAGCATCTGCCTTCTGCATCAAAGATACTGTGGAGGGGCTCATTTTCAATAAGTGTTCATTCCTTATATACAAATCTGCAATTGTCCTCTTAATTATGAAGTAATTTCCCATAAAAATTTTAAAGAACTATGTGAAATATACCTAACTTAAATGAAAATAACTAATTTTTTGTGTAAAGTATCTTTAGAAAATCCTCAATAGAGTTCTGTTATTTTAATTAACTATATTGATTTGAATTAAGTTGGATATCTTGTTTCTTCAAACAAAACTGTAGAGTGAGGACAAGACATTTTATCAAGTATCACAGTAATTATATAGTACTTTTCATCTGATAAATGCCCACATTAATTAAATATTTAATTTTTATTCCTACACTCTGAAGGTACTCACTTTAAGTACAAAGTGAGGTAATACAAGGAGAGATCGAGCGCATGTCATCTAGTTGTCATAATTTCCTTCTGTTTATGTTCATTTTTGTCAATATGAGTTTGTAACTGTATCTTACACAAGAAGCATCTCTAGAAGCTTCTGTGATGCTACATGACAAATCATAAAGACCTACATGTCTATCACACAATTATCAAATGTTCCCATGTCAAAAATTGTCTAACTCCTTAATAAAATGAGGTAACTCATAAGATGTCATAAAAGTTCCAAGAAGAAATCAAAGTACCAGAAATTCTTATGGAATAAACATTGAGGCAAATTTACGACTAACGTCAAACTGTATTTTTTTTTCCATGAGAGTACTAACAGGATGGGGAGTAAGAAAAATCAGTTGAATCTCTGCCTGACACAATTTATTTACGTGCTTATTGACAAACATTATTTCTCACTGCTGACAGTTACCTACAACTGGAAGAGTTACAAAATAGCCCAAGGGCAATGTAAACCTAGAATCAGTAACCCAAACAGACATGACAATTTACAATATATTTTTCCATTGCAGATGTCTAGGTATTTTGTGGTGGTTATTTATTCCTAATTTTCTAACAATGGTCTTCTATTGATGTTGTCGACCTAGTTGGAAAAAAATGACATTTGCTTGCAGCTAGTTAGGATTGCAGTTCAGGAAAATGGATTTAAGAAGACTTTGTGTCAATATTGTAATTAGCACAGGGACAGGGAGACCAAGAGGGTGGCTGAGCCACTTAGGAGTAGGATATATCCTGGCCAACAATTTATGGGTTTGTTTCCTCTTGCTCTGGATATTAACAGACCCCTTGTTTAGATTAGATTCATAGGAGACCAAGGCTGATCTAGATTGACTTATAGCTCATTATATACTTATTATAATACATTATCATGTTAATGACACACCTACCAATCGTCATAACCCAAAACATTGATCATAAAAGAAAAAAAGGGACAGGAGCCAGACGTCAATAAATTTCCAACCACTTCCAGGAAAACCAGGGATATTCCTCCCCTTTGTTAGAATGCACCTTCCCTTTGGTGAAACAACCCAAATAATGTAACATATGTTTCAAAGACAGAGCTGCTGCTCTCTGTGTGAGCCTGCACTCTGACTATGGAGTATGCACTTTTGCTTTCTCAACAAAACGCTTACTGCATACTAATTATTCTATGACTAGTTCCTGAACTCTTTCTTGAGGCAAAGTCTAGAACCAGAGTGCCCAGCAACATTTGCTGTCTGGAATCAGGATAATCAAAAGTCATATTTTCTTTTAAGAAAGGGATTGAGTATTGTTCCAACCTCTAGGTAATTTAGAGGTGCAGAGGGTGTTACAAAAGTTTAACAAGAACTAATGAATTGCAGTTTGACCAGTTCAAATGTTTAGCTCTGGATGTCCTATGCTTGATTCACCAATGGTCTTCCAACTCCATTTAAGTGCTCAGAATCAACGCTACTCCATGTTTATGTTCTTGAAACCATTTGTATTTAGCTACAAAGGTTAACTAGACTGTCTATAAATGCGAGTAATTGTAGGAATAACTGCAGCACCATCTGAGACTAGCCAGTGTTTGAAAGAAAGCTATCATGATGGTAAATTCAATTGTAAACTTTCTGTTTGTTGTTTAGGCAGAAGTACCCTTATTTGGATAGCACCCAAACTATCATAGACATCACAAAAGTCCAGAAGGACAGATTAGTCAAGTACATAATGTCTACACTGTATAGTGAAAGCTTGCTCCTCATTGGAAAATTATGATTGTCTGGAGCATATCCTTTCAGGTTATCTAATTCATATTCTGTGTGAGATGCTTAGTAAAATAAATCTTGTCAATTGACATGCAAATGATCTCTGTGAAGAGACTGTCTCCCTACCCCATGGGAAAGCTGGTTTGGACTCCATTTGTGCATTGATTTTAGCATTCCATAACTCCATTTATAGTTGTGCTTCTTTGACTTCACCTCTGAATAGTTTGTAGTATCTTACCAGTTTCCTCATTAATAAATTAAATAAGATCTTTAATGTGCACTCATTTTTACATCTGTATGAAAATCATGATTTTATTTTCCTCTGCAAATTAATCTTCAACAATAACAAACAGTGTTTGTATTTCTCAAATGCCAAGTTACCATACAAGGGAGTAAGCATCGTGAATCTTCTGAATCGCCAACATAAAACAATGTTTTAACAATAGTCAAAATATATGATATTCTGCCACATCCATTTCTGGTAAGCCTAAGAAATCAGTACTCTCTCTAAAAACAAGAAAGTTTCATTGGACACTATCCAGGGAGGATGATGTAAAACTTTTACTTTTAAATCAAACATCGTAAGATATCTAGATATCTGTACAACTCACTAATCCTGCAGCTAAGGATAATTTATTATGTGCCCTGCCCCATTCAATGAAGAATTTTAGCTTATGAATAAGAATAAATATATTTGCCTTGGATTTCTAAGAAAAGAAAAACATACATGAAAAAAGTTCACTATTCTAGAAAGAATGATTATAAAATGAAAATTCAGGAGGGCAATGGGCAAAAGGAGGCCCAGATTTGGGGAATGGCTCTGGAAATGGCCACCCTGGTAGGATGGGGAAGGTTGGGGGAGGAAGGGATGCAGGGAACCTGCTAGCTGATGCTGACGAGTCCAGGAGTCCGAGAGAAAATGATAAAAGAATGCAGCATGGCCAGGTGTCCCTTGAGGTCTGTCCCGTGCACTAACTAACCTCTGCTTGGGGTGGGGGTAGGGGGTTGGTAATGGGATTCAGGAGCTTTCATTGTGGGGGTGCCCGTGCAGCCCATCCTCATCTGCTATCCCAATGGTCTGGACACCACCAGCTGGGCGTGGAGGGCCCTGGCGTACTGAGAGTCTTCTGGCTCATATCCTCTCAGCTCTGCAGCATCGTGGATGTGGAGTTCTTCCCTGTGTATCAGCCCAGCCCGGAGGAGAGCAGGGACCTCACCCTCTAGGCTAACAATGTCCAGAGGTTCATGGCACAGGCCCTGGGCACTCCACCAACTGAGTGTGAGTTTGTAGGGAGCTTGCCTGTGATTGTGGTGGGCTGGCTGAAGGTGGCCTTGAAGCCGCAGCTCTGGGAACTGGGAAAGGTGCTTCGTAAGGCTCAGCTGTCCCCAGGCTGTGTGGACGCTGGGCCAGAGCCAGGCCGGAGTAGAACGATCAGCCAAGAAGAGTTTGCCAGACAGCTGCGGCTCTCTGATCCTAAGACGGTGGCTGGTGCCTTTAGCAAGATGCCCAAGGTTTGGCGGACTTCTGCGATGTGGCACTGGCACTAGCAGCTCTAGATGAGGGCAGGAGCCTGGAGGAGCTGACCCAGCTGGCCTTTGAGCTCTTTGCTGAGGAGTAGGCAGAGGGGCCTGGCTGCCTGCTATACAAAGACAGAGTTAGCACCATCCTGCACCTGCTGCTGGGTTCACCCCACCCTGCTGCCACTTTTTGCATGCTGAGCTGTGCCAGGCAGGACCCAGCCAAGGCCTCTCCCTCTGTCAGTTCCAGAACTTCTCTCTCCATGACCCATTCTATGGGAAGCTGTTCAACACCTACCTGTGCCCCACACACACCCCTGAAGGCACCTCCCAGATGCAGCATGCCTCCTCCCCAGGCAGCCCCACTGCTCTGGCCAATGGATCTATATAGGCGCCCAAGCAGAAGAGTGACCGAGTACCTCAGCCCCCCACCCTTCCCTCTGCGGCTTGTCAGGGGCCTACCTATGCCTCAACCCCAACTCTGCTCCTGTTTGATTTTTGTTATTGCTGTTTGTTTGAAGTTGATTTTAATTTTTTGTTTGGATTTTTTGGTAAGAAACTATTTTATATATAAATATAAATCTATATACATATATATCTATAAAAAAGAAGCTCAAAACATAAAATGAAAATTCAGAAGAATAAATAATCATATAACAATACATTAATTACCTTTCAATTCCAGCTTATTTCTTATTGTTAAAAAGTCAGTAGCTGGCCCTGAGTCTGTTCCAAGCTCCAGCTAAGGAGGCATCTGCCGGGACCCGGAGCAGGCTCGTGGCATCTCCTGTCCAGTCTGCCCTCCTGTGGAGCCCTGTTCTCTGGGAACGAACTTACCTCCCCAGGACTCAGGGAGAGCCCTGTTAGGGCCGCTACTGGCCCTAGTCTATGATAGGACTAAGAGCCAAAGGGATCACATAAACAAGACTATTGTCTGAAAATACTAACTGATAGAATAAAAAAAAGGGAGAGAATGATCCAACATGAGAAGCAGGACACACAACAGACTTATAGAATGGCAGACGCCCTAAATAGCACTCTGGCCTCAGAATCAGCCCTTAAGGCATTCGGATCTGGCTGAAAAGCCCATGAGAGTATTTCAGGCATGGAAAGCCAAGACACTCTGGCCAAAAAAAAAAAAAAAAGACCTAAATGCAAGATCTCCGCAAGTGAGATCCCAGTGGAAAGAACAGGTCATCAAAGAAGGAGGTACCTTTCTCTCTGAAGGGAAGAGAGAACTTCCACTTTGGCTATGACCTTGTCGGAATAAGATTGAAGTCAGTGAACTCAAAAGGCTTCCAAAGCCTTGGCAACTCATGACTAGAGCCTAGGGAAATTACTGACACCATAAACAAGAGTGTCAAATTGTTAAGTCAACAACAGGAGTCACTGTGTACTTACTCCTCATGTAGGATCTCTGTCCTTAATGTGTTGTCCAAGGTGATTTAATGCTATAACTAGTACTGAAACAGTATTTCACACTTTATGTACTGTGTGTGTGCAAACTGATGAAACTTTACTTAATATATACTAAATTGATCTTCTGTATATAAAGATAATTAAAAATGAAGCTTGATGTGAATGGAAGGGGAGAGGGAGCAGGAGATGGAAGGGGTGCAGGTGGGAGGGAAGTTATGGGGGGGGAGCCATTGTAATCCATAAACTGTACTTTGGAAATTATATTCATTAAATAAAAGTTTAAAAAAGTCAATAGTTGTATATGATAATTGAGATTTTTAAAAGATGGGGTATATAAATACATGTTTCAAACACAATCAGAGGAATATTGACTACTTGATATAGCTAAATGATTGCTCCTTCAGAGAATTCCTTCATTGTTCATAATTGTTTCCTATTTTAATTTGCCTTGCCTCCAGGACTTTAAAGAATTACATTATCTAATTACACTTCTGAAAAGAATAATACATCAAGTTCTTTACACATCAGTATGCTTGCATTTATTAGATCCCATACCAATAAATGCTCAAAAAAATTCAATAATATTTAGCCCAAGTGGTGTTGTTGGGAAACAGAAAATACTTACTAAGCACTGTATGGAAGATTCAGGTGTCTGAATTAGAAACATATGTAAATGTTAAAAGCTGTGATATGGGGCCGGCACTGTGGCTCACTTGGTTAATCCTCCACCTGCAGTGCTGGCATCCCATATGGACACCGGGTTCTAGTCCCGGTTGCTCCTCTTCCAGTCCAGCTCTCTGCTGTGGCCGGGGAAGGCAGTGGAGGATGGCCCAAGTGGTTGGGCACCTGCACCCGAGTCAAAGTCCAGGAAGAAGCACCTCTCTCCTGGCTTCGGATTGGCACAGCACACAGGCCGTAGTGGCCATTTGCGGGGTGAACCAAAGGAAGGAAGACCTTTCTCTCTATCTCTCTCACTGTCCATCTGTCAAAAAAAAAAAAGTTGCGACACAGATCAGTCCTTGTCAAATCTGACCAATGTGAAAGTATTTGTGTTTAAGTTTTACTTTTTCTACCAAATTCAATTAGTTTTATTTTCATTTTATATATATTCACTATATTCACTATGATGCAACCAACACAGTAAAACCAAATGAAATATCAATGGGTCAAGAGTAAAGGTCTTGTGTTGGATGGGGCTTTCTTCAAATGGAACTTCTATGTATTTATTAAATTGATAAATTTCAGGGGGCAGGAATGGCTAAGCCATCACTTGGGATGCCCATATCCCATCTGGAAGTGCCTGAGATCAGATCCCATCTCTGCTTCCAATCTGGCTTCTGCTAGTGCATCCTTGGAGGCAGCAGGTGACGGCTCAGTGCTTGTGCCCCTGAAGCTCATGTGGGACACTTGGAATCAGTTCTGAATTCATGGTTTTGATCTGCTTCTGCCCTAGCATTGCAGGCATTTGGGGACTGATGGAAGCACACTCCCTCTTTCTCTTTTTCTCTCTCTCTCTCTCCTAGCTTTTTCTATCATTATTGCTCTACCTTTCAAGTAGATGAAAATGAATAAACAGCATTTTTAAAAAATGATCTGTTTATTTGAAAGAGATACAGAGAAAGAGGGAGAGACATTAAGGATAATTAATGTATTATTACATAATTATTCTTTTGGATTTTATTTTAAAATCACTATTTCTAGAATAATGAACTTTTTTCATGTACTTTTTTTTTCTGTAGGTGCAAATATTTCTATCCTCTGGTTCACTCCCCAAGTGTCCACAAGGCCAGGGTTGGGCCAAGCTAAAGCCAGGAGTCAGGCGTCACATCCAGGGCTCTCACTTGGGTGGCAGGGGCCCAAGCACTTAGACCATCCTCTGCCTTTCCCAGGAGACTAGAAGGGAGCTAAATTGGAAGCAGAGCAGCTGGGACTCAATCCAGTGCCCCTATGACATTGTGGCATCACAGGCAGCAGCTCAACCTGCTATGCCACAACACCAAACTAAAGACAAAACTGTCATGTACTGCATTTCTTAATCCGTTTCTAATCTCACATTTGATGATTCTTATCAATATATATATCATGAGCTGACACACAGAATTTGAAGGAATGCAAATGATCTGACAGTTGCAGCTGGAAAAATATAATTGACACAAACTGAAGAGATGCCTCTGTATGTGTGTGTATATATATATATATATATATATTATATATATGGACAGGCAGAGTGGATAGTGAGAGAGAGAAAGACAGAGAGAAAGGTCTTCCTTTTCCGTTGGTTCACTCCCCAATGGCCATCGTGGCCAGCGCACCACGCTGATTGGAAACCAGGAACCAGGTGCTTTGCCTGGTCTCCCATGCGGGCGCAGGGCCTAAGGACTTGGGCCATCCTCCACTACACTCCCGGGCCACAGCAGAGAGCTGGACTGGAAGAGGAGCAATCTGAACAGAATCCAGCGCCCCAACTGGGACTAGAACCCGGGGTGCTGCCTCCGCAGGCAGAGGATTAGCCTAGCAAGCCACAGAGCAGGCCTGAATATATTTGTTAATAGCACAAAAATGCACAGGGTTCTGCTTAGAATGATTCAATGACATTAGCTTTATGATCGGCATTTCCAGCAATTCTCATATCATACAATATGTCATATTAGATATTAGGCAATTAGTAAATTGAGTCAAATTACACAGAATGGTTTTAAAATCCAGCCACACTGTGCTGACATGTGTTTCTTTTTCTCTTCACATTCTCTTATGACAGGAAATGAACACCCTTGAAAACTTTGCAGTAAATAAATAGATATCAATTTTCAATCAACACACTTAAGCATCTTGGTCTCTTTCCTAAGGAGTAGATATTTACCCTCGTGTTGGTTTGACTCCTGCCTCCGCCTCCTGTCTCCAGTCACTTACTAATGAAGACTCTGGGAGACAGTAGTGATGACTCAAGTGATTGGGTCCAAGCCACTCACTTGGGAGACCTGGATTGCATTTCTCACCCCAGCCCAGCCCTGGACATGGTATTTGGGAAGTGAACCAATGGAAAGGACATCCTGTGTGTGTGTGTGTGTGTGTGTGTGTGTGTTTGTGTGTGTGCACATGCACAAGCATGTGCCTGCTTCCCAACCCTTGCTCCTCAGATAAATACGTTTTCAAAGGAGTATTTCTTCTAGAAGGGCTCTAGTTTTAAATGTTGATGAAATCTTTTGACAAAATTATTCTCTGCAATAAAACAGAGATGCACACTTAAATGTTAAAGGGGCTTGTGAAAATATATCCAATCAAATGTGATATATAAGAGATATATCCAAAAAAAACAGCAGAAACTAAAAAGTAAAAAAGCAGAAAAATTACTTCTTAATGTTTCAGGTGAAAGTAATGTCACTGCATTGTTGATTTCCTGGAAAACTTACAACTGAAAAGCACTATATACAAATAATTTCACAGCTCTTTATGAAAAGTTACTTGATTCTATCAGTTAGTATTTGCAGACACTAGTCTTGTTTGTGTGATCCCTTTGACTCCCAGACCTATCAGTTCGATCAATTGTGAACTGAAATTGATCACTTGGACTAGTGAGATGGCCTTGGTACATACCACCTTGATGGGATCGTATTGGAATCCCCTGGCACGATTCTAACTCCATCATTTGGGGCAAGTCCGATTGAGTATGTCCCAAATTGTACATCTCCTCCTTCTCTTATTTCCACTCTTATATTTCACAGGGATCACTTTTCAGTTAAAATTTAAACACCTAAGAATAATTGTGTGTTAATTACAGAGTTCAACCACTAGTACTAGAATAAAAAATACTAAAATGGATAAAGTATTACATTGTACAACAACAGTCAGTACAAGAGCTGATCAAGTTACTGTTTCTCATAGTGTCCATTTCACTTCAACAGGTTTCCCCTTTGGTGCTCAGTTAGTTGTCGCCGATCAGGGAGAACATATGAGATTTGTCCCTTTGGGACAAATTCACTCAGAAAGATGTTTTCCAGATTCCTCCATCTTGTTGCAAATGACTGGATTTCATTGTTTTTGACTGCTGTATAGAATTTTATAGAGTAGTGAGAGAATGATCCAACATGGGAAGCGAGATACACAGCAGACTCATAGAAGGGCAGATGTCCTAAATAGCACTCTGGCCTCAGAATCAGCTCTTAAGGCATTCGGATCTGGCTCAAGAGTCCATGAGAATATTTTAGGGATGGAAAGCCAAGACACTCTGGAAAAAATAGAAAACCTAAATGAAAGATCTCTGCGAGTGAGATCCCAGTGGAAAGAACAGGTCATCAAAGAAGGAGGTACCTTTCTCTGAAGGGAGGAGAGAACTTCCACTTTGACTATGACCCTGTTGGAATAAGATTGAAGTTGGCGAACCCTAAAGGCTTCCATAGCCTTGGCAACTCATGACTAGAGCCTAGGGAGATTACTGACACCATAAACAAGAGTGTCAAATTGTTAAATCAACATTAGGAGTCACCGTGTACTTACGTCTAATGAGGGATCTGTCCTTAATGTGTTGTCCAATGTGAAGTAATGCTATAACTAGTACTGAAACAGTATTTTTACTCTTTGTGTTTCTGTGTGGGTGCAAACTGATGAAATCTTTACTTAGTATATACTGAATTGATCTTCTGTATATAAAGAGAATTGAAAAGGAATCTTGATGTGAATGGAAGGGGAGAGGGAGCGGTAAAGGGGAGGGTTGCAGGTGGGAGGGAAGTTATGGGGGGGGAAGCCATTGTAATCCATAAACTGTACTGTGGAAAGTTATATACTTTAAATAAAAGCTTGATAAATAAAAATAACAATAAAAAGGAAACAAAGTTACTTGAAATAAGTTTCTTTAATATACCTGATAAATACATATTCTGAATGCATGAAAAAAATTTAAAATTACATGAGTCTTTTTTTCCTAATTTCTTTTAGATACTGTGATTCATGGAATATGTTATCTTCTTTTTTTAAATAAAATTATTTTATCTATAGTGTAGTGGTTTTATGACTGCTAGAAGCATTTTCCCAGGTATAGTTCTTAATACAATCTTAGTATTTCAGATTTTTCTTTCTTATTTTTTTAATAATTTCAGGCATTTGTAGAACCCAAGGGAATTCTCTTCACAGTCCAAAAGGTCATTAAGAGTCAACAGTATCATTTTGTAGTTCAGTTATGTGACCCATTACTCTTCTTAAATGTTGAAAAGATCATGCAAGACTGCATTGGCTCCAGGTAGAAGGGAGTTTCTGTTACACTTCATTAAGTAGGATATTGAAAGAATAGTTTGTATGATTTCATCTTGTATGCGGACATTTAAAGAACCAATGTTTTTGATTGCTTTATCGTGGTTGAAAGCCAGATTATACCATAGAGTTTTCACATTTTAAGTGGTTATTTGTTACCAAAACGGAATTGTGTCTAAGAAGCAAGAGAAAAATAAATAACCTCTATAGACAAAAATGATTATTTCCCTCTTACTTGAACTCGAAATCCCAAATGATTTTTGTATCTTATGAACAGAGTCACTTAGGTTTTCTGTATGCATTTTTCTAGCCCTTCAGTCTATCTCTATAGCAAAATTATAATTGTGCATAATACAAAATGAAAAGAAATTACCTATTAAAAATAAAGACAGATAATAGCGTAAGGGGTGTTTCTCCACTTAAGTGGAGAGAGGGAGAGAGAGAAAGAGAGAGAAGAGAAGGATATTCCATCTACTAGTTCACTCCTCAAATGCCCACAACAGCCTGGGATGGGCTAATCCAACACTAGGAGCCAAGAACTCAATCTGGGTCTCCTAAATTGGTTGCAAGGGCCTGACTACTTGAGCCATCACCACTACCTTCCATGCTGCGCTTTAGCAAGAGGCTGGAATGAAAAGCAAAGCCAATGTTTGAACCCAGACACTGAATTATCAGATGCAGTTGTCTTAAGAACCACTACGTGGGTCACACACCCCAAAGATAACAGATCTTCTGATTCTGCCTGCAATGATTGTCATTCTGTGAGGAGTCAGATGCGGTAGGCAGTCAGGGTGGTCCTGGTGGAAACTTAGGGTGCAAAATGCTTGCTTTCCCCAAAAGTTACCTTCTGCATGGTCAAAAGTGCCTGCCCCATTTCTTAGGAATTGCCAGTTTTACCAGAATAGCAGGTAAGTGGCAATTCTACCCTTCTGAACTCACAGTTTACTGTAAAAACAAGTTCCCTATCCCACCCCTTTGAAAATAAAATTACAGATTAGGTCTTTTGGTGGTTTTGTCCTTGCCTTCTAACTGAATGTCAACCTGATGGTCAAGTTTTTCTTCCCCAAAATTGTGCTTAAAAACCCCACTACCACCAGCCCCGTCGGGTTTTGCCTTTTGAAACCCCTTTCTGGGCCACTCTGACTGGAGGTCTCTGACTTAAATAAATCTTGTTTTTATTTTTTTAAGATTTATTTATTTATTTATTTGAGAGGTAGAGTTACAGATAATGAGAGAGAGAGACAGAGAGAGAGATCTTCCATCTGATTGTTCACCCCCCAAATGGCAGCAACGGCCAGAACTATGCCGATCTGAAGCCAGGAGCCAGGTGCCTCCTCCTGGTCTCCCACGCGGGTGCAGGGGCCCAAGCACTTGGGCCATCCTCCACTGCTTTCCCAGGCCACAGTAGAGAGCTGGACTGGAAGAGGAGCAACCAGGACTAGAACCCGGTGCCCATATGGGATGCCGGCACTGCAGGCGGAGGATTAACCTAGTGCACCACAGCACCAGCGCCATAAATCTTGCTTTCAAATACATCTTGCTTTTCTCTTTGCCTTGTCCATATGGAAATTCTTCCATGTGAGACAAAGAATCAAGTGAATCTCTTCACTGCCACCATTTCACCCATAACATTTCTATCGTAAAATATCAATAATCTTATACAATATAATATAGTAGTATACTAATTGCAATACTGGAAATGTTTCTCTAGTCATGGATGAGAAAAAAAATCATAATCCTTTATATTTCTTGTTCACTAAAAGCTCAAATAATTATTCAATTATGCTGAATCATACATGGCAACTAAACAGTAATTATGTTAATTTAATAACATTAACACTTGCTGCGTTTATGATCCCCTTTGTCTAAATCAGACATTTGTTACAGTGAAATAAATGGATTTTTGACATAATACACTTTTTCACATTGTGACCATTGTCAAACAGTTTTGCCTATATTGTCCATCATGTTTTTCATTTGGATTTGAAACATCATTACAAAACGAGTTCCTTGTTATTTTCCCATGAGCTGCTTTTCGTTTGATTAAATATTTCTTCAGTGGGCTGAGGCTCCATTGATTTGCAAGTGAGATCAGCATGTGGATGAGGTTTTCAACCATACTGAAAAATGAAAAATTGGACTCCTCATCATTCTTCCCCAAGAGAGGAAAGCTGCAGTCAGTAGAGCCAAGGAAGAAAGCACCAGTGGAAGGATGTAGAGAGTCAGGGAACAGCAGGTAGAAGAATTAGTCATGGTTACTCTGGAGGAGGAAATTTTACCTCCAAGACGTTGCCAGAAAATGCTGAATGATTTAATACAACATGTTATTCTAGTTTTACAAAATATGGGTTTCTGACGTTTTCTTCTTTTATGCCCCTGAGTTTTCCTGACGTTTTTACCTGGTTCCAGTTTGCTTCAATATTTGCAGGGGAGAGCACTTGGAGAGCACTTGGCCAAGACTTACCCACATGAGTCCTATTGACCTGAACCAAGGCCACAAGGCAAAATCCTTACTCCTTGCTTTGAAAATTAACTCGATATTTGCAGATATATTTTCATCTGGTTTTGCTATTCCACCATATGAGAATTATTTCTCTGAAAGATTTGATTTACTTCTATTAATTATCATTCAAAATTATACCCTGTGAAACAATTGTAACCAAATACCAAACAAATGAAAACAGATGGTCTTGCACTCTATAGAAGAGAATTTGGCCCCTGGGGTTTCAAAAATATATGATATAATATAGGCAGAATTTTCTTTAATTAACCTCAGAAAGACAACATGGAATGTGACTGAAATAAGCTTTGTAATATATCTCTCAATTTTAAACATGTTTGTATTTCTAAAGTAATGAAACAATCCAGCACTTAAATAGCAAAACAAACACTTTTTAGTTTGTTGACAAGATAAACTGAAGAAAAGATTTACCAAATGAATTGAGAAATATAAAATCTGATAATAAAAATTAATTTGAGAATTTAAAAAAAGCATTGAAATTTCCCTTAGTGTTTGGGAAACACATAACTTGTGATCCTAATTTCCTAGCATTACCTTCATGGACTTTTGTGCACCCTAAAGAAACACAATTGATCTGTTTCACCAGCTCCTTTAAATAATGCATTTAGAAAGGAAAAAGTAGTTTGCCTGGTGACAAGTCCTTTCACCATGTTGCAGCAACTTGGTTCTCATTAACATCCACTGAAAAGGTCCTGAAGTGGGGGCCTACCCTGGAAAAGTAGGCCCCCCGGTACATAAAATGAAAAGGGAAGGTCAAGTTCACCTGATTTTAATCACTCCTAAGTACCTCTGCCTGAAAAGCCTAGTCCAAGATCCCCATGAGGCAATGTACTTAACACCTCCTAGCTCCCTTTTCAGCACATATTTCCCTCTACACTTACAGTGCCAGATGGAGTCTTGAAAAAGTGTTGCAATGTAATCAGGCATCAAAGTTAAAATGGATTTTTTATAAACAGCACTAAGACTAACTACATTTCCAAACCACTTTTGGCACATTTCTTTGGGCTCCTCCATTCATTTTGCCAGAAGTCGTTGATTTAAAAGGTTATGTGAATGTGTATATTTTTTTCTAATGTAACATTTACAGAGAAAGTACTTATGTAAATAAATCTTTCAGAAAATGAAGTTGTTATGATTAAAGCACAAATGTGGGCATATGCCATGGAAAATACTGTTCTTTTTCTTTAATACTATGTAAAGAAAAAGTTATTTAAATAACTTTAAAGTAAAAATTTCATACATACCTTCGATATTACAGACACTCAATGTTTCCAATATTATTTCTTTAAAGTAGATAAGTACATTTAGACTGGGAACATTTAGACTGGGAATTTTAACCCATCCTACTTTCCCTGGTACAAAGATCACAGACAGCACACATTCTCTCATAACTTTATATACTGCCAGCAGCAGTGCCCACTCTGGCTTCCTATTTTTATTATGCTGTGTAATTCCACAGATATTGACATGTGTCACCTGTGTTACAGCCACATTTAGCCAACTCTGTGTGCTCACAGGGAAAGAATTGATCTTCAGCTATCATTAGGTGGTAGAAATAGACCACTGGCATATGAAATTATTTTTTAAAATGAGAAAATTTTCTGCCTGGGAACTGTATCACAACTGTTCTCCAGGGATTTGAATTATTGAATGGACTAAATAAAAGCCATTTCTGTTCTTTTTTTGTCCACCTGAAACGCAAGGTTTTTAAAATACTTTTATCCCCTCAGCTTGTTAGGATTTATCATTGAATGCTCTTTTCTATGCACCCAGCATGGATCTCTATCATGTATTTATCTAGCAATCTTTAAAAAATAAAGAGCTTTTGCCAAACTATTAAACATGATGTATAATTGTGAGACTGCTTGACAGACCACTTCACAAAAAGCTAGAACTTTCCATTTCCATGAAGTCTTTAACCAATGGCTTTATGGTCCTTCTCACTGTGTCTGCATGGTAACAGAAAATAAGAATGACAAATCCAAAAATTCACGCAACCATTTAATTTGCTTACATTGTATGCAGATTTCCAAAGCGCCTACTATGTGGAGGAAAGTGATTTGATGACATTGCAGACTGTGGTATCCATTTCTTCACCTGAGAATTCAATAATAAATATTAAATTTCCAGCATTAGCTCCTAGAAGTTTTTCTTGTCATACCTCCACTACACTCAGGTAGGTGAAGTTAACCTTCTGATTTTACCACATTTGTCTGGATGTAATGCACTAAGTCCACTGGACTATAATTGTTTGATGCGATTTCATCCCGTCATGAAAGGACTTTTCTTCAAGCTGAGCACTCTGCTTTACTCCATATTGTGCAGAGACTAACACAGAAAGAGGAGTTGCATAAATAAAGGGATAAGTTCATTCAGCTGGAAATACGACAATGAGTTGAATGTGTAAATTACAATATGGGAAGCTTAAAATTTTTCATAAGGCAGTTGATTGCAGAAACAAGAATAATATAATGTAGAATGTAAGACATTACTGAAGAGAGTCAAAGAAACTGCTATGGAATAGTTTAGAGCACTAGAAAAGACACATTGGTGTGGTCATAAGAAAAGCGGACTAAAAGGTGACTAGGGATCCGTAAGCAGACATGTACTGATGGTGGAGAGAAGCGTCCTCAGGAAGAGAAACAGCGATGGGACAGAAGTAGCACAGCACTTAGCTGGCAAGGAGGCATAGCACAGTCACTGGACCTGCAGGCTCTGGGACAAGCCTGCTGAGCTTCAAATCCTGACAGCACTGACCTCTGCTCCCATGACCTTAGAACATTTGCAGAATGACTTTCTGATTTGCTTTTTCCAGTTCTGGTCATTGATTTTTTTTTTTTTTGTCATCCTGCTGTCTACAAGGATAACAATACTAACTACCTCACAGAATTTTGTGAGGATTACATACTTCAAACCATGTAAAATCCTTAACATATGATAAGCATCCAAAAGTTAGCTAATACAGCTTTCACCTTTCACCTAAAGTGCCAGATCTCACTAGCATGGAATATACAATGGGCCATGGACTTTGAAAGAGATTATGGTCTTGCTATGGAGAGCCTAAAATTCCAGAATTGAAGAGTCTGCATTTAATTTGTGACTCAATAGGGAGAACCATGCTTGTGCTGGTTCAAGAGCATTAACCAGCAACGTTGCAAGGACCAATGGGAGAGCAAGAAGCTCAGAGGAGCCAAGGAGGTATGTATGTTGATACACCAAATGCCAAGAATGAACATCCTATGAAAATGTAAAGAATGCACACAAGCAAAACAGTCCAAATTGACTTGTAATGACTTGTATTGCTTTCTTACTTGTGACTAACAACAGACATTTATGGCTTGAAGTAATGATGTAATAAAGATAAGTGAGCTTAAATTTATTTTTTTTAATTTAGTTTAAAATCCCGCACTGCTTATATCTCCCTGAGAGTAAAGTGGCTGGATTTAGCAAATAAATATACAGGTTGCACAGGTGAACTTGAGTCTCACGCAAATAGCAAATACTTTTTGTAAGCCGCAATATTGCATATCTTATTTTTGCTTGGTAATTCCATACAGGGAAATCATTGATTTGTCAAAAAAATCACATCTTTAAAGTTTTCAAACCCAGTGGCACTGTCTCAAGTAAATGTTTAATTCCATATTAAGAGGAACAAGCCGGCACCACGGCTCAATAGGCTAATCCTCCGCCTGCAGCTCCGGCACCCAGGGTGCTAGTCCCAGTTGGGGCGCCAGATTCTGTCCCAGTCGCTCCTCTTCCTGTCCAGCTCTGTGCTGTGGCCCGGGAGTACAGTGGAGGATGGCCCATGTCCTTAGGCCCTGCACCTGCATGGAAGACCAGGAGAAGCACCTGGCTCCTGGCTTCGGATCAGCGCGGTGCGCTGGCTGCAGCGGCCATTGGGGGGTGAATGGAAAAGGAAGACCTTTCTCTCTGTCTCTCTCTCTCACTGTCCACTCTGCCTGTCAAAAATAATAAATAAATAAATAAATAAATAAATAAATAAAGAGGAACAAAATTAATCTATTTCAACAATTTCCCAATACTATGAGGTTGGTAATTTAAGTTTGTTCTAAGTAGTTATTTTAAAGTTTTCAGTGCTAAGTATTCCTATTTATTTGACAAGTACTGTGATGTAGTGAAAACTAAGAATGATAACAATCTAAAGAGCCATTAAGTTTTTAAAAAAATAGTTTCTGATCTTTGGGTGAATGAGTCACATCACTATTACTAGGGCTCTGCTAATTTGATGGTGCTCATTCAAACATCTAAAGCAGACATGACAGCAGAAACCCAAATGTCTGGGTCAGGGAACTGGGAATGGGAGCATATACAAAACTGCTGCAAAAAAGTAGCAGAAAACATAAACAAAATAGTTGCTACTTCATATAGTGATACTGGGTTAACATTCATATGCTTGAAATATCACATTCCTACAGCATTTGATTAACAACATCTAAGCCCGTAATAATTATTCTTTTGATGCTCATTTATAAGCATAAATGAATGGCTCCTTATGGGTTACAAAAGCACAAGGAACATAATACATGTTGACTGAATGTTGAGTTCAAGAAATTAATCAGCTATTTTGTGCCTTAAAATGCACAAATGGTCCAAAAACAAAACTTGAGCTTTATGTCAATGTGTGGAAAGACTATTGGAGTAATGAATTCATCGCTAGCTTAGTTTGGACAAATTCTGCACAATGAATTCAACAGCTGAGAATTAGAAATGAGAATTAGAAATACTGATATCACTTATAAATGACAAAAGGACAGTTTTTGCAAAGAATATCATAGCTTCATTTCATTCATAAATGTAGGATGGAAAAGTTTAAACAATACATTTTCAAATGGAATACAAATAATTTCAAAAAATAGACCATGCCAAATTTGGGCTTGTAATAGGATTGTAAATGTACTTTAACTTTGATAATATATTAAAACCATATGAATATATTAAGAAAGGAAAAGAACAAAATTGCCTAAGACATGTGGAAATTTTACAAAACTGAGTATCACTACATGTAAAGAAACAACAGAATACAAAGGGAACTTCTTAGCTTGATAAAAGATTTATAAGAATGCATCTATCACAAATATCCTCTCAATGTTCAAGCATTAAGTATATTCCATTTAAAATCAGAAATAAGTCAACCTTGCTATTACTACTTTCATGGAGAGTCTTTTTCAACACAGTAAGAATTAATATTTGAAGAATACTAAAAGAACAAAAACTGTTACCATTCATTGATATGATTGATCACATAAATATTCAGACTGATTTCCATATATATTGCTAGAAATAATAAAACTTTAGCAAGGTGATTTGCTATAAGATCATTATACAAAAATAGATGGAACCTCAATACACAAGCAGCACACTGAAAGAATGTTTACAGCAGAAAAAGAATGAGAGCACAAAATCCAGGAAGACAGACAGAGAGACACTAATCACAATAACAATTCAAGCTCTTAAAATTTTCAGAGACACTTGTGCTGAAAATTTTAACGTTATTGAAAAACATTAAAGAACTAAATAGAATGAAGTCTCATGTTCAAAGATATAATATGTATAATATGCCCACGTCCATATATTTCAAATATAGCAAATAATAGTTTTTTGTATATTTAAAAATATTTAATGTATGCATATTTGAATGCAAAAATTCATAAAAAGAAAATAAACTGTAAAGTGCCCACATGACTATTTTGCTTACTTTAAAAATAAGTTTGGGTGTGTTAATTTTGTAAAACAATTGTATATTCATATGTTTTTCAAAATTTCCAAAGATTTTTTGGCATCCAGTTTTAAGGACATGCCTAATACTCAATTCTTTGGTTTGGAAGATAATTTTAGAATTTTGATGTTTTAAACTTCCGAAGGAAGCCTCTCAGTTCAAATTTGAGTTTCAAATTTTCTACTTTGGTGCTTCATTGTGCTGTTCTTATTAGATGAGATGGCCTTTGTAAAATTTGTGTGATGCAGAGAAAAATAGGAAAAAAAAATTAGTATGCAGAGGTATTTTTCCTGACTGGCTGGCCATGGCACATTCTTACAAAAAATTCAACTGTGTTTGCTTTGAACCAAAACCTTCGTATTAGTTCAATGAAGGATAGGATGTTCTGTAAAGTTCTGTCATATGTTCTGATTCATGCCAATTTGCCTAGATGGAGATTGGAGATTGGCCACAATGAAAGGTGGCCATGAAGGTTTTGCAAGAGAAATTTTCCTCTACACGGCAAACAAAATGCTTGGATGAAGTGTTGTGTGTGTGTGTGTGTGTGTGTGTGTGTGTGTATTTTTAAAGTAAAATAGTCCCATTGCATTATGTATTTCTCCATATTCCTAATGTATTCCTTTTCAAAACATCTTTTAGCTGGAGTAGAGACAAAGACAGAATGAGCAACAGTTGCTGTTTTATGCACACCAAGTACCCATTTTTAAAACTCTTAAAAATGCAGCAGAGCAATTTAAAAGAGCAAGTGGCACGGTCGCTCTCAAAAAATGTATTCTCTATAACTACATTTACCAGATTCAAAATATTCCAGTTACAAAATGCATGAAATTAGCTATAGCTAGTTTCTTTCAAAGATATTAAATTTATCTATTTACTCATTAAATGCAGATTTGTTAACATAGAGCCAGAATTTCTTTTGTAACTATTCAGAAAGATTGTATTTAACATCAAGATATGTTTAAATGTTGAAAAATCCTAATCAACAATATTCCTTGGATTAACAATAGTTTATTAATTGTTAGTCACATTTTTCTTCATTTTAAGTCCTCTCCTTGACTCTCTATAATGCCTTAGAGATTTCCAACTAAGACTGAATTGCCTTGTCTGTTGAAGTCAAATTATTTTACGTTTTTGAATTAAAAATGGAAGGAGGCTATGGCTTTGTTAGCTCATTTTTTTTGTGCTCAAATACAAAAGTCATTGAAATATTCCATGCTAGTGCGATTTCTCCTTTTGAGTTCCATTCACCCTTTCATTTGAAGTCATTGTTATCTTGGGTTTTAAGGAAAAAAAATTCTATTAACTGAATCAATATTTCCATTCAAGAAACAAGTCCTAAATAATCTTAAAGACTATTCTCATATAAATATAAATCATGTCTAGAAATTTGCCTTCTAAAGGAGTTTGACATGTATGCTTCTGCAAGGCTGACTTCTTGCCAAGACTTCACTCCAAGACATTTCACAATGGCGGGGTCTAGCATTTGTCCTAGTCATCCTGCAGGGATTAACTTGATCCACTGTTATTTAACTAAACTGCCTGTTGTCTCTTGGTAATATGGTTCAACCAAGTCTCAGTATTTATTCTTTAAAATTTACAGAACGGCTCTAGGATTCATTCTCAGCATGTACCATTCATCATACCTTTGAAGACCAAAGGAAAACAGACTGTCTCTTTTTAGTCTTCTGAAAAAATCATTTGTTAAAGGCAAAATTTTGAAGAAGTCTAGACTTTGTGGCCTAAAGGTTTTTTTTTTTTTTTTGCTTGTTGTTATTGTTGTTTATCTAGTACTTAGCATAGAAAACAGCCCATATGCAACCAAAATTTTTCTTAGAAAGAGGTAAAGGAATGGAATGTTTAATCTGAAAGCTTAGAGGGAAGATAAGGGGCAGCAGCAAGACGAAAGCAAAATAGGAAAGCTAAAGTAGTGAGAAAGAAAGAAAAGCTCAGAGACAAATTGCAGTGAAGAGAAGTGTTTACCATTCCTCTCCAATACATAAATGTCTTTTTTTACCAAAATATTAAGTCCTTTGAAATGTTCCAAATACATGAGAAGCTAAAATTGATTCCTGCACTTGAATTCCACAATTAGCATTTCATGAGCTTCTGCCCCCTCTTGGTGAATCTTTCCTTACTAACATTAGTTATCAAGACACTTGGCATTTTTTCACAGCATGCATGAGTCACAACACAGACACCTCTATGCTCAAAATAAATGGATATTGAACTTTGAATAAAACATGCCGCTTTCATCTCAAACTCTAATTTCTTAGTGTGCTCCTCCTCCTTCTGTCTTTCAATTGCCTTCATTCTGTTAAAAATTCCAGGTTGAAAAAGAGCAGACCAAGGACTGGCTGAAAGCCAAGACTCTGTGGCAAAAAAATATCCTACACGGAGGATCTCTGTGAGACCTCAGTGGAAAGAAGAGGCCATCAAAGAGGGATGTACTCTTCTCTGAAGGGAGGAGAGAACATGCACTTTGCTTATGGCCATGTCCAAACACTGATGGAATCTATGGTCACAAAAAGCTTCCATAGACTTGGCGGCCCAGAGCAAGAGCCTGGAGAGATCACTGCCATCATAAATAAGAGTGTTAATTGTTAAAGGAACAACAGAAGTCACTGTGCACTTAATGAGTTATGCTATGAGAATCAACTGCAAATCTCGTTCTTAAACTATATATGTTGTTGAAATATATGCTTAACGTGAAGTTGGTCCTCTGTATATAAAATCAAACTAACAATGAATCATAATGCAGAAGGAGATGCGAGAGGATGAGGGAGGTGGGATGGGAGTCGGTGTGGGAGGTGGGTATGGGGCAAAGAACCACTATATTCCTAAAGTTATATCTATGAAAAAAATGCATTCATTAAATAAAAACTTAAAAAGAAAGAGAAGACCAAGGATTTACCTTGGGAAAGGGGTACCATTTGACTCACCAGAGATTTTCCCAAGGCCCCAAGTCATTTACATTAGGCTACATTTCTATGAGATATCAGATTCAAAAGATTTCACAAAATATACTTCTCAGAGGATGATATAATTAAATTTTATTACAAAATTGTTATTTCCTTGAAACATGTGCCAATCAGAAAGCTTATATATAAAAGAAAATTTAGAAATATCTTGATCAAATAAGAATATGTCAGGGTCTTCATAAAGTTCACATAAAATTTGGATGATAAAATATGCATAGATTATAACTATTTCTGCCCCCAAATAAATGTCTTTTTATTCCACTTTTTCTCAAACTTGTTGAAGTATCCCCATATCCTCCATTTGATAGCTTATTGGCTATCTTAACATTCATATATCTCACATATTTTCTCTCTTCTTCCTAAAAAAGGAACAGCTAAGATGTAGAAATGTAGAATGGATCTTTTCATCTTATTTTATAGATTAGGAAACTGAAAGAGAAAGTCACATGTGAAGTCATGTAGAAAGTCACTGGCAAAATTTCAGTAACAGCAGGAGTCTCCTGATTTTCCACTTAGGAGACAATCTTATTTATTTGTCTATCCATTAACATTGACTAAATACTTATTAGGTACTAGGCACTGTTCTGAGACCCAGAAATATAATTATGCTACCTTTTATCTCAATGTTAACTATATACAAATATATCAATGAGCAATACATAAATATTTCATATGTAAATTAATATACATTGATGGAAGTCAAACTATTTCAAATGAAACCAAAACTATCAATAGTATGTACTCATTTTCATTATTACTTATTATTTTCTTAATTTACCAGTATATTTAACCCACTTTTAATTGCACTAAACCTAAGGTCCAAACCATCTACTTTTTCATTTTTCATAGTTAGCAAATAATTGACATTTAGAACATGCATTGTGAGAGATTAAAGTACTGGTTTTATTTTATTCGTTGACACGTGTTCATTGTACTCAAAATTAATGGACTACACTTAAAGCTGATCCTTGGGGTAGACATTGTGGTTCATCAGGTTAGGCTTCTTTTCAAGTGCTGACTACTCTGCTTCTAATCTAGCTTCCTGCTAATTCACCTGTGAAGGCAGCATATGATGGTCCAAGTACCTGGTTTCCTGCCACCCATGTGGGAGACCTTTATAGAATCACTGGCTCCTGATTTGTGACCTCAACTATTACAGCCACTAGGGAATGAACCAGTACACCGATTCTCTCCCTCTCTCTCCCTCTTTCACTATCTCTTTTTCAAATAAATAAGTAAATCATCATTTGAACACAAAAAGCTAAACCTCAGCTCCAATGTAAAGAACAGGCACCATCATTCCACCTCAGGCCTCTGTGCTGGGTCCCATGATTCCAAGTGATTTTTCCTGGATAAATCTTAAATGAGAGTACCATTTATTGTACAAGACTGTTTGAACTATAGTTTATTTATGTTGCATTTTTGTGCAGCTCTTAAAAAGTTTCAAAATCAATAGAGTAAATCTCTAAAACCAGAATTTCACATAAAAATTGAGAGTTACTGAGAAAATGACACCATCTGTTCTCCATTGATTAAAATCACAATTAATAGGGGCAGAAGAAGTGGCATAGCAGGTTAAATTCTATCTTGGGACACCTGCAACCCATTTGGAACTGTCAGGAATAAAGTCCCACCTCTGCTTTCTATCCAGTTTCATGCTAATGATCCTGGGAGAAAGCTGGTTAAGGAGTAAGTACCTGGGTTCCTGTCACACATGTCAGTGATGCAGATGAAGTTCCACACTGCTGGATGCTCTATATCTATCATAGTCTTAACTATGTACAAGCAGTAGTTTTGTGTATTGTCTTCTCTGCCAGCCTGCCAGAAAAGCAAGACCTAAAGAAGGATGTTCCTGCAGAAGTAGGTACCACAAATGCACACTGAGTCAATGTGGGTTGGAAACCACCCCCAAAACAATTTTTAACATATATATATATATATATGTATATATATATTTATATTTTTTGAAAAAGTGAATGCGTCTTCTCTACCTACTTCTTACTAACATAAGAAAAAAATTCAAGAAATAATCTATGGATCTAAAGGAGGAAAGAGCCCATGAGATGTTAAGAAGTTGTATCTTTTATTATGGAAGCTAATTGCCAATCAAGGGCATTAAATTTTTACTTGATGTTAGAAAAATAAATATCTGTTTTATTCAGTCACTGAAATTTACTAGTGTTTCATAATTACAGTTAGCAATATCTTGAATAATAAGATTATCTATTAAAAATAAGTTGAGAAAAGCATCCAATGATTATGATAGCAAGTAAGATATCAGCTGAAGTCTCTGTATGGCATGAGACGCCAAATAGTTAAGCAATCTTAAACAATAAAAACAAAGCTGGAGGCATCACAATACTAGACCTTAAGACATAATACAGGACAGTTATAATTAAAACAGCCTGGTACTGGCATAAAGACAGACATGTAGACCAATGGAGCAGAATAGAAACTCCAGAAATTAACTCACACATCTACAACCAATTTTTATTTGACAAAGGAGCAAAAGTAAACCCCTGGAGCCAAGACAGTCTCTTCAACAAATGATGTGGGGAAAACTGGTTCTCCATATGCAAAAATATTAAACAAGACCATTATCTTACATCTTACACAAAAATCCACTCAAAATCGATCAGAGACCTAAATCTACAATATGATACCCACAAATTACTAGAGAATATTGGGGAAACCCTACAAGAAATTACCTAGGGAAAGATTTCTCGGAAAAGACCCCAGAAGCACAGGCAATCAAACCAAAATAAACAAGTGGGATTACATCAAACTGAGAAGCTTCTGCACCACAAAAGGAACACTTAACAAAGTGAAGAGGCAACCGACAGAATAGGAGAAAATATTTGCAAACTATGCAACTGACAAAGGATTAATTCCAGAATCTATAAAGGGCTAAAAAAAAAATTCAGCAACCACAAAACAAACAACCTAGCCAAGAAATGGACTAAGGCTCTGAACAGACATTTTTAAGAGAGGAAATTCAAATGGCCAATAGACACATGAAAAAAATGCTCATGATCTGTAGCCATCAAGGAAATGAAAATTAATACCACAATGAGGTTTCACTTCACTCCCATTGGAATGGCTCTCATACATAAATCAACAAATAGCTTTACCCATGATGTCACAATTCCAGAAAATCTATTTCTGAATTAATGGTAAAATGCTCGCTATCAGCCGGCGCAGTGGCTCACTAAGCTAATCCTCCGCCTGCACCACCAGCACCCCGGATTCTAGTCCTAGTTGGGGTGCCGTAGTCTGTCCCAGTTGCTCCTCTTCCAGTCCAGCTCTCTGCTGTGGCCCGGGAAGCAGTGGAGGATGGCCCAAGTGCTTGGGCACTGCACCTGCTTGGGAGACCAGGATTTTGGCTCCTGGCTTCGGATCAGCACAGCGCACCGGCCGTAGCAGCCATTTGGGGGATGAAACAACAGAAGGAAGACCTTTCTCTCTGTCTCTTTCTCTCTTTCTCTAACTCTGCCTGTCAAAAAAATGCTTGGTATCCAAAATTGATCCAAATTTTAGAAATTATGAAATGTTATAGACTATGATAACAAAGCAATTGTTATTTACCACTCTGTACTGTGTACATTCTTGTTTGAGTACACCAGTTCATAAGCAAAGGTAAAGAACAGAACTATGCTAGCCTTCTCAATCTTAGAAAACAACCCTTAGATAAATGTAGGGAAGGGGTTAGCAGTGGTGTAGCAGGTTGAGCTGCCACCTATGGTGCTGGCATCTCTTATGGGCACTGGTTCTAGACCTGGCTGCTCCACATCTGATCCAGCTCTCTGCCATGGCCTAAGTCCTTGGGCTCCTGCACCCACATGAGAGACCCAAAGGAGGCTCCTGGCTCCTGGCTTCTGATCAGCCCAGCTCCAGGCACTGTAGCCAATTAGTTAGTGAACCAGTGAATGGAGGATTTTCTTTCTGTCTCTCTGTCTCTGTCTCTCTCTCTCTCCCTCTTTCTGCCTCCCCTATTCTCTCTTTGTACATTTGACTTTCAAATAAATAAAAAAATCTTTTAAAATAAATGAATAAATAAATAAATAGAGGAAAAACTCAGCAAATAACTCCATGTAAATTAATGACAGAATTTCTTTCATATTTTCAAATGTACTCTTTTCTCTTCTTAAAGCAAAATTATCAAAGGATCCTGCGACAGAGAGGTGTCTCTTTAGATAATTTGTTTGAAGCACTTATAATATTTAGTACAACCAATAAAGAAAAAGTGCCTTTAAGATATTATCCTAAAAAAGGAGCAGGTTGATTGCTTTGTCTATTGTGAACATCATAAATAGGATTTAGAATTCAGTCTCTTACAGTGCCCTAAAGAAAATTGCTTTGCCTTGATATTAAAAATAACAACACAAAGTTTCATTAAACAGGTAAATTCAAAGTTGGATTTTAAAAGTATATCCAATTCTCTTAAGATCAAGCATTTCCCAGACCTTTTTTTCTTTGTCTCATTGCCTCCTTTAGAGATCACATCCAATAACAAGGGGTTAGACGTCCTTATTTCTAAATTTACTTACATACCCCCAATTTTCCTTCAAGCTTCAGATACAATAATCAATTTCTAATTATCATTTCCATTTTAATCATAAATAAGCTTCTCAAATTCGGCATGTCAAGGCCAAATTTTTTTATGTTCCCATGAAAACAAAACAAAACAGAAGTGCCTCATCCATGCTCATTTTTCTTGAAGTTACTTGTTTTCTTCTCCCTCTCCTCAATCTTACACAACACAACTCTACTTGAAAACACCTTTAAATATTCATCATTTCTTGTTGTGATTGTAGATCAAGCCACAAAATTTCTTCTGGAGTGTTCAAAGACCCTCTAACATTCTCCTTGCTTTTGCTCAGTGCATGCCACACTCTCGACTTCACACAGTAGCCACTACACTCCAGCCATACTTGCCGTTTGCTGGTCCTTTCCCCGATTCTTGATACTTGCTGTTCCCTATGACTGGAATGCTCTTGTCTCAGATCACTGCTTGGCTGGCCCATATACGTTTTCTATAGCTGTCCTAATGAAACATTTTCAGGAAAGTTATCTTTTATCCTACTTTTAGACCAAAGGTATATTCCTTAACACTGTCTTTCAGTAAGATTTATCTCTACCTGAAGTCAAATCATTTATTTTTACATATTTTATTTTCACTAATTTATTGTTTCTCACTTGAATGTAAATATTTTGTCTTTCATGAGTTTATTTGCAGTCCCTAGAACCATAAGTAGTACCTAGATGACAGTGTTTGTTGAATGAATGAATGAATGAATGAATATATGAATGAAATATAATCTTTGCTATGATTTTAGGGACAGAAATGCCACTGGATCTATGTACTTTACATGACACTACCTGTTTGCCTTCCGAAATGTGTGTGTGTGTGTGTAAACTGAGATAGCTTTGTCTCTAAGGATTTATTGCACTGAGAATTCAGATCAAGAATTGCAAATAGTGGGGCCTGAGCTGTGCCAGAGTGGGTTAAGCCATTGCTTGCAGTGCTGGATCCCATAAAGGTGCCAGTTCAAGTTCCGATTGCTCCACTTCTGATGCTGCTCCCTGCTTATGCCCTGGGAAAGCAGTGGAAGATGGCCCAATTCCTTGGGCAACTGCCCCCATGTGGAGACCTGGAATAAGCGCCTGGCTCCTGGCTTCAGACTGGCCCAGCTCCAGCTGGCCTAGCCGGGGAGTGAACCAACATATGGCAGATCTTGCTCTCTATCTGTCTCTGTCTCTCCCTCTCTGTAACACTACCTTTCAAGTAAAATAAATAGATATTTTAGGAAAAGAATTGCTACTAGTGACCATGATTAAGACTAACACTAGGGAGACTTCTGTCCTTCCGATAGAGCCCAACTTTCTAGAAAAAAAAAGTTGGACTTGCAATGGTTGTTCAGACTATTGTCTTGGCTATACATCAGGGGTGGGGAACTTCTTTCTGCTAAGAGCCTTTTGGATATTTATAACATTATTTGAGTTCATGCAAAATCATCTTAAAATTAACCTGCTATATTTAGTCAAACATTTCATTAGCTCACCCCTAATATAAAGGTTGCAATTCCTTCTCTTTGGTGAGTTGTGATGTTAGCTGGTATTGATGATGCTGCTGCTCAAAACTACTTTTTGGGGTTTGCACTGGCGAATCTAGAATGCAGCCAACTCTTTGTGATGGTAAATTTTGAAAAGAATTGCTCACAGCAGTAAGTTGTTCTGAACAAAGTCCCATATTTCAATGCAGTTCTCCACAAAGTGGGACATCCATCATTTCTTGTGTAACGCTTATAGAACTCAAGCAGTGGGAGACTGTTGTACCTAGCTTTCATTGCTTTGCAGGTTTGCAGGAATGATTTCTTGTTGTTGATTATCAGGCACATCAGCTGGTTCCACATTGAATGGTGCAGCAAAAATGTTCAATTCCATTGTTATTTTTCAGGTCCTTGACTCTTCCATTAATGTCTCAACTAGTTTCCTGCACTCACAGGATATGCAAGTGTCCTAGAAGGGCTTTGTCCTCCCAGAGTGGGGAAATGCACCATGTTATCCCTTTCGTGTCACATTTTTCATAGCCCTAGTTTAGCTTCATATGATGCCGTGTTTGAAAGCAGGGAGTTGAGAAGCTGGTTGTGGCCCTGCTGCTTGATGTTCAGATCTGAGAGGTGCTTAGACATGTCTACTATGAATGCTAGACTACATAGCCTCTTACTATCATGGCATCCCCTGACACATTTTCTTCCATCTTCATGAACTGTTTGATTTCATCCAATTGTCCATAAAACCTCATGAGCATGTTTCTGTGACTCAGCCACTGCACTTCACATTGATAAACAAGATCACCATACTCAGTCAAGATCATTCAGTATCTCCTTAAACTGCCTGCTGTTATACTCTGCTTTGGACTAAATTTATGCATGATACCACTGTTGACATCCTATTGCTGAAACACAACAGAAGTGCACAGATACTTTCTTGGTGTACGATGTAGTGGCATATAATTGAATCCCTTGGAACAAGACAGATAATTCAATTCTTTCCTAACATACACAATCAAACTTTTTTTTTCACAAGCAAATAATGGCTGGAACTCTATCTATGGTAAGATCACTTCACTTTTCAAATATTTGCTCAAGATTTTTTTTTTTTGATGAATCATGTCTCTCAAACAAGGCCAACAAGGCCTCTGCCTGAGGCACCGGCACACTGGGTTCTAGTCCCGGTTGGGGCACCGGATTCTGTCCCAGTTGCTCCTCTTGCAGTCCAGCTCTCTGCTGTGGCCCGAGAGTGCAATGGAGGATGGCTCAGGTCCTTAGGCCCTGAACCCACATGGAAGACCAGGAGAAGTACCTGGCTCCTGGCTTCAGATCAACACGGTATGCTGGCCGCAGTGCGCCAGCCGCAGCAGCCATTGGGGGGTAAACCAAAGTAAAAAGAAGACCTTTCTTTCTGTCTCTCTCACGGTCCACTCTGCCTGTCAGGAACAAAAAAAAAAGGCCTCACCCTTGTCATACCATGCATGGCTTCCAGTGAGAGCAGTTCCTCTCACTTGTCAAATCCTCTAGTTATTCCCAAACAAAAATGGTCAGTTGAACAGTGTCACACTCACTGTCTCATTGAAAGCCAGAGAAAAAATGTAACTCGCCTGCAGAATCTTTCAGTCTTTTTTCAATATCTTGAGCGAAATCAGTAATCTGATCTGAGATAGTTCTCTGAGACAAACTAACACTCTGAAGCAATCTTATTTTGTCTGGTGCCTACAGCTCTGCAGAAGCCCCCATGCACAGTTTCATGAACTCTCCCTTCTTTGTGAATAGCTCACTCACTACATAACTCATCTGAATTATGTCTCTTTCACAAAGCCTGGCGAAAGTGATTTGCTGTGATTCCAAACTCTGCTGAAGAGCCTGATTTTATCCAGATGCATTTATCCCGATTCATTGAGTTTAGCATGTTTTTGGCTGTAATGATGCACCAGAATGGTGTGCTTCATATAGCCACAAACTAGGTATACAAGTTTGCCTTTGACTTCAACAAAATATAATCATTTGTCCATTTCTCCTGGAAAGATCGACACTCTGTAGAAAATTTTAGATGCCACATCCTGTAAGTTTTGATAACTATCCAGTGTGTGTGTTACCTGTGATTTGATTATTTTGCTTTGATTCCTATATTAATTCTGCATCTTGGATTTGGAACATAACCAATGTTCATATCATCAACACTTGAGGTCTTTTCAGTGTGCTGTAGTTTCCTTCAACTTCATCTGAGACTCAGTTTTTGCAAAGATTGTTCATCAAGGAGTGGATACAAGTTGAATTGGAGTTATAGTCTGTGGACAAAGGAATCAATAATATCATCAATAATTAAAGGCTAAGTCATCATTGTCATGAAGAATCACCTCATCACATCTCATATCATCATCACAAGATCAGTGTAGTTTCACCGTGCTGTGTTCACACTTTCTCAACATGTACATTCATAGCCTGCCTGTCAATGACTGTCCACTGAGTCACCACTAAACAGTCAAACAGGCTGTGGGAAAACCTTGAGAGATAAACATGTCCTTCCCATCATGTTCTCATATGTGTCCTTATTCCACAAAGGAAATTCCTTGTATGCAGTAAAAATTTACATTATTATTATGATTCATTTAATGTAAATTTATATTGCTATTTGAAAAGTTCCTAGATTTATTAAATTTTGTTTTTCTAGACCTTATATAGACCACAAGCTGGATGTTCCCCATCCTTCTTGCAGATGGAATAAGCACCTTAAATACAAATTTTTACAGATGAAGCTACACCTTTTTATTTTAAAATAACTTAAAAAAAAGAGAAACCATCTTAAAGAACTTTATTTTCAAGAGTAAACATGGAAAGGAGCTATTAACCTAATGCAGCAGGAAATATATTGATCACAGCTGTAAATTTATCCTCACAGAATGCAATACACAGGGTTTGCCTACTGGTGCAAGTTATATCTTTATAAAACTAAAGAGAGAGGGAAAAAATAAAACCAAAAAAGCCATATTTTGATTATTGATGCATTTCTTTGCAGAGATAAGCAGGATGAAAATATACAAACATATTCAACTGTAGTCACAGAATACATTTCCCTTCACATACTACAGTTTCTAAATATCCTTGTCCATTTTGAAGTCTCAGAGTGTATAAATATTCAATTATTTTTTAATGTCACAAAAACCACCCTCAGTAAAATGGAATCAGAGCAATTATCAAGAGCCCTCTTTTTAGGATCAACTAAATTAATTCAAGTTCTGTCTCCCTCCATCAGGAAACATTAATCTGAACATTGTTTATTAGGCTTAACCCTTAGGAGAGATTGAATCCAGTGCTTTCAATAAGAGGGAATAAGAAATATATGGCTTTATCTATAGGCAAAAGAATTATATGAAGTTGGTGAATAGACTATTAGTGATAATCAGAATTTCATATTCTCAAATTCTACATTAATGTACATGTAAAGTGATATACAACAATAAGAAACCAATTAGTTCTGAGAGTTTCCAGTAGTCCAATGAGACTCTTAGACTTAATTGAGCTATACATCCCAATAAACCCACCGTAAATTGAAAATATCATTAAGTTAAAGATACACTTAATGCATCTAACCTACTGAACATCATAAAGTAGCAACACAGCACAATGTAGAGTGTTGGTTGCAACTGACTCAGAGCTGTAATCCCCTCCTGCTGCCCGGCAAATACAAGAACATACCACACTGCAAATCATCTGCCCAAGAAAAGATCAAAGTACAGTTCTTTTTAAAAAAAAGCATTTATTTATTTGTCTGAAAGTCACAGTTACAGACAGAGAGGGGGGAGACAAAGGTAGAGAGAAAAAGAGAGACAGAGAAAGAGAGAGAGAGATATTTATTTATATGAAAGGCAGAGTTACAGAGAAGCAGAGGCAGAAAGAGAGAGGGAGAGGGAGAAGGAGAAGGAGAGGGAGAGGGAGAGAGAGAGGGAGAGGGAGAGAGAGAGGGAGAGGGAGAGGGAGAGGGAGAGAGAGAGAGAGAGAGAGAGAGAGAGAGAATCTTCCATCCACTGGTTCACTCCGAGAAGTCCAGATTACTAGAGTTGGGCCAGGTCAAAGCCAGGAGGCAGGAGCTTCATACGTGTCTCCCATACGGGTGGCAGGGGCCCAAACACTTTTGCCATCTTTCACTGCTTTTCTGAAGCCTATAACAGGGAGCTGTATCATAAGTGGAGCAGCTGCACAACTGTGACATGAATTGGTGCACATATGGGATGCTGGTGCCTCAGACAGAGGAGGTTTTACCTGCTACGCCACAATGACAGTCCCAAAAGTATGCATTCTACTGAATGGTTGATGTTTTCATATTATAATAAAGTCAAAGAATTACTATGTTGAACCATTCCTAAGTATGCACATCTACTGAAAGCAGTAGCCTAGAATAGAGCTCTATTCAACTTTTCATAAAATTCATTGTGAACTGACATCACAATAGAAAAATTATGGCCAAAAATTTCTCATGGTTAATCTTGGCTCAAGCATGCATTGGCATTGGTTTGCCAAGAATTCTCATTCTTGGCATTTTCCCAAATTTAACTTGGCAATTTCCCAAATTTATTTTCAGATGTCAAAGAAATTTTCTCAATATGCTTAGCAGAAGAAATCAGGAGCTGCTTTGCTAAGGGTCCTTGGTATCTTTTAACAACTGCACACTGTTAAGATTATTTCTACTATACTGCTATGTAGATCGAAATGAATTCTCAAATTACATATTCATTGACAAAATATAGTACAGGATTTATTTTGATTGCACAATGTAAAAACCAGTTTTGCTTTAGTTCTCTGCATGTTTAATATCTCCTTGAGGAGAAATTTGCTGTTAGGGTCTGGGGATAATTTGAAATAAGCACATTTCCTATTTATCATTTGCACAAAAGACCTTTCCAAAGAAGTTATATTATTAGCTATGACGACCTTCATGTGATAGCGAAATTTTCTACATATATTTTTAAGAATTTTCTTTTGAAGCTTAATGTTAAATAAAGCATATTCACCTAAAAGTAAATAATACTAGTAGCTTCCTGGTAATTAGCTGATTTAAGAACTTTCTTTTCTTTAAAATAGAAGATAATCTAAACTGCAGTAATTTATTAAGCTAAATGTTTTCTGGTTTTATTTTGAAATATTGACTTAAAGGTTTAATTCAAGGTGAAAATTGCTTTAGGAAACATCCAGGAAGAAATTGTAATGGTTTTGTTCATTCTTTTCCCCCAACAGGAAATTAATTTTCCAAGTCTATACTATTTTAGCAGCAACATAAATGCAGTTCATCACTCGGATTTCAACTTGCAATACCATAGAACAAAATGGATGGAAAAAGCCATATTACATTGAGTAAAACAGACAAACAATAATAACACCCAAATCCATCCCTAAATAATTAGTTCTCATTAAAAGAAACCCTACAATTAAAATAGATTTAAATGGCAAGCAAAGAGAGTGTGCATGGAATCAAATCATTTGGAAGGCATACTAAATGTGTTAACACATCAAAAATACTGATAAATAGTGGCAAACTGAAAAGCCAAAAAATTTTGGTGACTTCAACCACATATTATATTTACCTGAGACATGAAGTACTACCTACATTCTGCTGCATCTCAAAGTCAATAAAATTATCATTGCTAGAGAAAGATAAATTGGTAAATTTTCATCTTTTTATTACAACTACTTTGCCGTGATTGACTTCTACCTTAGACTACACATTCTCATCAGGTAGGATATTTTTTAATGTGAGACCAATCTGAGCCCTAATACAGAAATGTAATCTAGGGGATTAATGATGTTCATCCTTCCTCTCAAAACAGAAAATTGTCTACATCAATATTTACCCAATGGCAGCTTTTCTTCCTGATGTTGATATGTCAAAGCTGAAAGACAATGATTTTAGTATAGATACTCCTAGATTCAAATCAAGGCTCCAGCATTTTCAAGTTCAATCTTTATATAATTAGCTTCTTTGAATCTCATTTCAACTATAAAAGAGATATAACATGCAATTGTGGGGGTATTGGGAGAATTCAGTGAGATGAATATATGTAATAAGTATCCTAATCATATACCATATTATTAGTATAGACTTTGACACATAAAAGTGTTCAATGAATGTTAGTTCTCATGTAGACATAAATATATGTAGACTCTGGTAATTATGTTTGTCTTACAGCAAGGTAAATTAGTGTTGATAACACACCAAATGCAAAAGCAATGTGGGATGTGGAGGCAGAGATAACACCTAGACTCTGATCTCCTGACTCATTAGGTAACACAGATATTGAGTACAGAAAGGCTGACTAGCATAGTGATAAAGCTTGAGTCAAACCTAAACTATAACTAAGTGGATTCAGTAAGCCATCTAACCCCTCTGAGAGTCATATCCACATCTAGAAAATAGGAGGAGGATGCTGAATGCTACCTCACAACGTTACTGTAAAAATTAATTTAAATATTACAAGTAAATAATACAGTGATATCTCTTCAAATAAATAATACGGTAACATCTATCATATACCCAAATATCAGTAAATGGTAATGATTTTATTAAATAATATGTGTATTAAATGTAATGATTATTATTACTTACTGTGTGTACCCCAATATAGGCAAAACACCATGAAGTGTTCTCTGAGACTCCTCAAGATGACAAACTCCTTGCTGCGGAATAGCTATATGTGAAAATAAAATAAGGAAAATAATTGCCAAAGCTAAGTAGTGCTTAAATGGCAAAGATGGCATATAGATAAGAGGCTAATGAGTTAACGTGGTGAGGAAGTGATGATTTTACACTGAACTGGTCAGGAGAACCTCTCTGGGGAGATGGAGTTCAAGTTGAATTCAAAAGGAGTAGATTTATTTTCATGAAACCTTAGTTATATTTTCTTCTTTTTGAAAAGTGGTTTTGAATTTCAGACTTATTCAAGAGAAGTCAAATTATCTTTGGGAAGCTTTTAGGGAATAGAGTCTTCTGGCTGAAGGCTGTTGAACAAATATACCACCTTGAAAATCAAGAAGATAAACATAGCATCTGTTTCCATGTGTTATAGTGAGTGTGCATGTGCTTGTATACACACTTATTTATGAGTTTCCATAAGTTGGCTCACTTGCCCTCCAAAAATAATGCACAGTTTTCCAAGTCAATGAAATATACATCTTAATAGTCCCCTTCTCTGAAGCACAGCAGAAAAACAGTCTCATCAAGTGATTTTCAGCAATATCGTCACAGACAATTGATGCTTCTGTTAAAAATGCTGGCACTGTGTCTGGTTTGGTTGCTTTTCCAATGTGCTTACTAATGGTGCTGCTTGCCTCTGGCAATAATTGTAATTCAATTTATTCATCTACAAAATCATCCAATCCTATTGCCTATGCAATATCACAAAATAACTTTTCTCTTTAGAGTTAATCAACCTTGCATTATAAGTTTTCTATCACCTAAATTTCACAATTCCCTAAATCTTGGACGTTGACAGTCAAGAAAGTAAGGACTTTAAAAAAAAAGAAAGAAGTAACCATAATTGAACAAATTATAGGAGATGCCAATCATAAAAATTGTAATTTGTTTCTATTATAAAAAAAGTTTGTGTGCATGTGTGTACATATGTATGTTGGTCTAGATAAAGAGGATGTTTTTAATCATTAATTGTATAAACACAGCTTTATGCTAACATTTACAAATAATTTTGTGAATGATTTTATTTCATTTTTGTATAAAAATGTGGTATACCCATAACTGTTTTTGTTAAATAGTCTACTGAGTAGCATAAATATGGAATAAGCTTTTTCTCTAATCACTATTCTCAGTGAAATTTGGTATAATCTTTTTTCCTTTTTTTGTGTTGTTTTAGACAATTCTACCACTTTGAGTATTCAAAAGTTTCATCTTAAAGTTCATCAGGGTTTCATGTACTGCCTTCCATTTGCCACATAACAACCTTGAGCAAGAACCCTGACATTTTTCACAGATGAGTAAAGATAAGACATAGTCTTTCTCTGAGTCCTTTCTTCCTGGTCCATCCCCCACCCATTTAATAGTAACACTTCTAGGATTGGGGTAGAGAAAAGGGAGAAGAAAAGAGATGTATTTCTTTCTTTACCTGGACTCTTGACATTTTTCTTCATAGGTTTCTTTTTTTAAATTTTTTGCTTTGATGATGCTAACATAGTCTTTCTCAGTGCTTATTATGGGTGTGAATCAGAATGTTGAGTCTCCTGTGCCATAGACTATTGCTACATGAGGTATGCCTCTTGGACTGGCAGCAATGTCCTCATCTGGAAGACTGTTAGAATCTCAGAGTCCAAAATTACTGAACTAGAAGCTGAATTTTACCAAGATTCCCAGCTGATTTCTTTTGCACATGAAAATTTAAACTATCGTGGTTAAAAGCAGTTCTTTTGTATTTCCCTCTCCCAGACTCAGAAACCTTTAAAGCATAATAAAAATAAAAAAAAAATAATAATAAAAAGCCAAGACAGGCAAAGCACAGGACAAAGTTACTTTATGACAGACCATGATAGAGTCAGAAGTAATAAGATGAGGCAGGAACTGTGGCACAGAACTTATGTCGCAGCTTGGGACATTGGTATCCATATTGGCGTGCCTAGGGTGGAGCCCTAACTCTGCTTCCAAGCCAGCTTCCGGGTAATGCACCCTGGAGGCCGCAGAAGGTGGCTCAAGTGCTTTAGCACCTGCCCTCTGTGGGAGATCCAGATGGATTTCCTGGCTGCTGGCGTTGGTCTGGTCCAGCCATGACTGTTGCAGACATTTGGGGAGTGATTCAGCAAATGGATACTCCTCTCTCTCACTCTCTTTCTCTCTCTGTATGCCTCTCTCTTCTTCTCTCTCTCTTTCTGTTTCTCCCATCTCTCTCTACCTTTTATATAAGTAATAAATATTTTTAGGAACATATCAGACTTGCCATCTCACCAGAATATCTGAAACAGCTAATCAAACAATAAACAGATCAGAATCTGGATTTATGACAGAAGGAAAGCAAACAAGGTGAGCCTTATTATCACCCAATCTTTTCCCCTAACATCATGGTACACAGAGAGCAGAGTAGATTCACAAAACTGAGGAATCAGAGATCAGAGTGCAATGAGATTGAGACACCTTTTCTTGGTGGGCAGCATATTGAGAAAAGGGTGCCGGCACCGCGGCTCACTAGGCTAATCCTCCGCCTTGTGGCACCGGCACACTGGGTTCTAGTCCCGGTCGGGGCGCAGGATTCTGTCCCGGTTGCCCCTCTTCCAGGCCAGCTCTCTGCTGTGGCCTGGGAGTGCAGTGGAGGATGGCCCAAGTGCTTGGGCCTTGCACCCACATGGGAGACCAGGAGAAGCACCTGGCTCCTGTCATCGGATCAGCGCGGTGCGCTGGCCGTGGCGGCCATTGGGGGGGGGGGGGTGAACCAACAGCAAAAGGAAGGCCTTTCTCTTTGTCTCTCTCTCTCACTATCCACTCTGCCTGCCAAAAAAAAAAGAAAAAGGGGTGCAGAAAGTCTCCTCGAGTGTGTTGCTGGATCCTAAACTACATATTTGATTGCACAGGAAGTTGGTATTCCATGAGGCGGGGCAAACCCTATTCAGTACCTCTCCTCTAAGCAAACTGGAAGGTGATTGGATCTCAGGAAAGCTTTTCTTGGATCTAAGGCCTGCGTATGCCTTCAGTGTACAGGAGGGAGAAAGGAGGGAGAAATGTGAAAGGAAGATACATGGAAACCTAAGCCTTTCAGTCAAATCACTATTAGCTCTTTTTAAAAAGGTAACTAAAATTGTTTAAAAGCAACGATAGCTTCAAATCCAGCTTCCTGCTAATGTGCATCCTGGAATACAGCAGTTAATGACTGAAATATTTGAGTCACAGCCACCCACATGGGAGACCACTTGGAGTTCCTGGGTCCTCGCTTCATATTGGCACATATTATGTACACAATAGTTTACATAAATAGTTATATATTTTAATGTTATAAATATGATTATGTCTATAAAATCTCCTTTTGGTTTTGTTTGTCTGGGAAAAAATCCTAATAAAAAGTAGATTCCACTGAATACATGTAAAAGGACTATTTAAGATTATTTTTAAATGCCAACATTCACATATAATAAAAATGACAATGTTTATAACAATGGAAGCTTAAGATGGAATATTCAGATTTAACCCAAAGATATTCAACAAGATACATGGTGTTTGTTTCAAAATTCTTCTAGGTTCAAGCAAAGGTCACTGAATACGGACTATCATTTTCTTATGCTTGGTCATAAGAAGAACATATGCTGAAATCATTATGTTATTGTAGCATCTTATAGAATTTCCTTCAATGAATTTCAAGTTAGCATGGTCTCAGCTTTCATAGAAATTATAGGAATCAAATATACAGTCTGTTATTTCAAAAGAATGTGATTCATTTAATACATATGGCATCAAAAAACACCCTTTAAAGAAAATCTTACGTGAAAAAATTCTTTGGGAAAAGCTTTGCTTCCTTTAGTATTTACCATTCTTCCTTCTTTCTTACCATAAAGCTTACAGTAGTGCTCATGGCTCCCTTTTCACTTTGGCTCCCAGGGAGTTTGCAGCTAAATCTGAGGTTACATCAAAGTAATTATCTCAGTCCTAACAAATTGAGCAATTTTTTGTAGTCTATCAGTTTATCCTTATTTATAATTCTTAGTTATTCTTAATTTGATTTCCAATTACTTTATAATATATATATTTTTATCTTCCCCCACATGTTTTATACAGACTGGATATAAATAAATATAAACTTAAATAAGAAATATTCTCTTCCTCTATGTATGCACAGATTAATCTTCTACTTACTCATCAGTGTATTTTCATTATGTGTTGAATTGATAAAATTACTAAAAATGAGGAATGTCAGTCACAATCAGTGGTCGCTATCACTATTTCCAGTTCACCCTTTATTTTAACCAGTTTGTTAAGTGAGCATTCTTTAAGCATCTAGTTCTTCTTCATATGAACACAGGAATAAATATAGCTCTTGATTTCTGCATTTAATTAACTGGTCTTATAGTTTTGATGAAATAAAATTTTGGTCAGATTCAGAAGCATCAATAGTGCCATAGTTTTTGCCCTTTGTCTTAGGAAAGGATGGTGCATTCATCCATAGAACGTGGAATGTTGATATATGTACCTTATTTCCTTATTTTTAGCCTGAGGAAAGCACTTTTACCTTCAGATGTTTGAAACCTCACCATTCCTCCGTTATAGTGAATTTCTTCATCATAGATTTGACATGATACTCTGCTTTGCTTATACTTGTAAATCTGCCCTCAGATAATTTGTGCTTGTCTTTGAGTACGCATGTCATCTCCTAACTGGTAAATTTTATCTTAACCAATTATTCTCTTCATTTCAGATCACAAGTGGCAAACTGTTCCTTCCTTGGTTTCAAGACGTTCATGATTAGTTTATCTAATTTTATAAAATAGAAGTGAAACTCTTAAAGTATCTTCATTTAAAAACCTAAGGAGCTTAATTTTCTAACAGTATATACAACTAAAACTTTTTGCCAAGAGATCAGAACATTTTTTTATATATATAAAGCTTTTATTTAAAGAATATAAATTTCCAAAGTACAGCTTATGGATTACAATGGAGATCAGAATATTTTAAAAACAGAATTTCTATTTCTCCTTAGGAAAATCTGATCCAATTTTATAGTCCTTTTCCTTGATGTTTTGTTTTAAATGAAAAAAAGGGTATAATTTCAGATATTTATTTTGTGGTAAATATTGCTACCTATAAACTGAAACTAATACTTCCTCTTGTTTGTGAAAAAAATACCTTTTTCATCACTGTATTACCATTTAACTTTTAATATCGCACAATGTTGATAGATGATTCTGAATATGAAGTTGATATTGGTAGCTTTGGGATCCACAAGGAGAGAAGGACCATACTTCCAGGAATGGAGAGTCCCTACCCACACTTCTGGGGAAGAAAAGTCCTTGTCAAGGTCCCCACGGGTGACTAAAGGGCAATCAATGAGGATCAGATCTGCCTCAACCTTTAACCCCCACGCCCTGTATCTATAAAAGGAACCTTCCCAAACTCTGAAGCAGGACTTCCACAGCCCCCACTCTGTTGGGACCAGGGAACCTCGCCCGGGAGCAGAATCCCAATAAAAGCTTGTGAATTAATTGATTCGTCTGCCTGGGAAGATTTGTTATATGCCGGACACCTTGCAGACATGTTTTCATTATCTTCTAACAAAAAAGGAACTTTATAAACCACATACTACTATAATATCTAAGGTAGTAAGATTTCTTGGAATATTCTACTTGTATTTATTTTGAACAATTTTCTCTTGAGAACAAAATTTCATTGCTAAAAAATTATAATGATTTATCTGCAGGTTTCTTTTAATATATAACTCTGTAGAATGCCAAATGCAATCACGTAAAATTCAGAGAATTATTTCCTTATGAAATATCAGCTTAACATTAATATGCAAGAATTAATGTGCAATGAAAGGACAATATTTGTTCCCATCTATTTGAATCATAATACCAGATAACATTCATCTAAAATTTTAATGTACCTTATGCTTCTTGAATATATCTATTCTGACTGGTATAATACATCTATGCTGTTCATAATCAAAAAAGGGAAAATTTTAAAAATTTTTATTACATTTAATATGAACCACCACTAAATCTCAAAAAAAAAAGTAAGAATATAGGACCCAGCCACATGCATGAGCAGGAACAGCTGTGACAGCTCAGTGATTCATAAAAAGGTGAGATGATAAGAATGATCTTGATCCCTTTAAAAATATATAAATCTTCATCAACCTCCTGAATTCGAAGTTGTTGTGGTCTGAATCCACAGCTGAGAATACAAATGCTAACTGCACGAGGTTTGAAATGAATGACTGGGCCGGCGCCACAGCTCACTTGCCTAATCCTCCACCTGCAGCACCGGTACCCGGGTTCTAGTCCCTTTTGGGGTGCTGGATTCTGTCCTGGTTGCTCTTCTTCCAGTCCAGCTCTCTACTATGGCTCAGGAAGGCAGTGGAGGATGGCCCAAGTCCTTGGGCCCTGCACCTGCATGGGAGACCAGGAGGAAACACCTGGCTCCTGGCTTCGGATCAGCGCAGAGCACCAGCCGTAGCAGCTATTTGAGGGGGGTGAACCAACGGAAGGAAGACCTTTCTCTGTCTCTCTCTCTCTCACTGTCTAACTCTGCCTGTCAATAAAAAAAAAAAAAGAAAGAAATGAATGACTGGAAGAATATAAATATAAATACACAAAAGTTATCACAAAATATCAATTTCTGAGACATAAACTGGTATCCTAATGAATAATACTTTAAATTTATTCCTACCATTTTTTTTTAATTTTGACAGGCAGAGTTAGACAGTGAGTGAGAGAGACAGAGAGAAAGATCCTCCTTCCATTGGTTCACCCCACAAATGGCCGCCATGTCCTGCACCACTGTGCCGATCCGAAGCCAGGAGCCAGGTGCTTCCTCCTGGTCTCCCATGTGGGTGCAAGGCCCAAGCACTTGGGCCATCCTTCACTGCCTTCCCGGGTATCAGCAGAGAGCTGGACTGGAAGAGGAGCAACCGGATTAGAACCGGCGCCCATATGGGATGCTGGCGCTGCAGGCAAATGATTAACCAAGTGAGCCACGGCGCCGGCCCCTAATCCTACCAATTTTTAAATGTTATCCTATGTATCTTTAATGTTTTTGACAATGAGTTTCCTCATTAATTCTTTCACAAAATTTCTTGGCCTTCTTCTATGTGCCAACAACACATTGGGTCCTACAGATGTAAACAAATATGAGGTTTCACTTTCAACAGAAAATATTCTTTTCACTTGAAAAACATGATGCATAACCACTTTTGTTTTAAACTCCACAGTTGCAAGGTATGTCTAACTTAGTTATTTGTCCAAGTCTTTACAGTTTTGAAATTCTCATATTTTTCTTATCCATTCTTTTTTTTTCCACATTTCTTTTTTTTTCAACTTTTATTCTTTAACCATAAGTCATTTCCATTATCTCTACTTCCTGATTTGTCATTCCTCTGGCAGACTCTCAGAAGCACTCCAATATAATGCTTCATTCTAGTTTTGTTGTTGATCTTGACATTTCACTGGTTTCATCCTTTGGTATTGTTCTAGCTATAATGTCAGGGTATTTATCACACCTCATCTTAGATGGTAGATAAATTAACCTGCTCTTGGTAATGATAATGGTGATAGCGTTTTCATACTTCCTCCTTTTTTAATTTTGCTTTTTTTTTGGTGCTTTTCTCAGGAATTTAAGCAGTTTTGACCCCCAAAGCATCAAAGAAAACCTAAAGAAGTGAACAAGCTGTTATTTTGCACCAGATATTACTAAATCCAAGACTAGGAACAGGAAAAATGTGGAAGTGTCAGACTAAATAAAGTAACAGGTGGTACTGCTGCAGTGTAGACTTTATATAGCCTGATAAATAGTTATTCAGGACCCAACACTTGTGTGTAAATAGGTTGCAATATGGAAAGCTCTTACAATAGTACTTGGCACAACCAGTGTCCAATAAATGTTAGCTAAGAAGGGAAGGAAAGAATGAAGGAAGGGAGGGAGGGAGGGAGGAGAGAAAGAAAGAAGCACTGAATAGCAGTGGGGAAAAGTAGAGAAGGAAATTCACTTGGGACAAAGTTTAGTTTCTCTTCTAGTAGTGTTCCCAAAATTAAGTTTTTTGATTCCTCCTCAAAATCTCCACTCTACAAAAACATCTTAGAAGAGAGTTTCCAGGTCTTGAATTCCATGTCCTGCTCTAAGGAGCTTATAAAAGTACTATATTTCTTTCATCTGTATTCAATTTTGTCCCCTAAGGGGCTGGTGCTATGGCACAGCGGGATTAAGCCCTGGCCTGAAGCACCAGCATCCCATATGGGTGCCGGTTCAAGACCCGGCTGCTCCACTCCTGATCCAGCTCTCTGCTATGGCCTGGGAAAGCAGTGGAGGATGGCTCAAGTTCTTGGGCCCCTGCACCCATGTGGGAGAGCCAGAAGAAGCACCTGGCTCCTGGCTTCAAATCAGCGCAGCTCCGGCCATAATGGCCATCTGGGGAGTGAACTAGCAGATGGAAGACCTTTCTCTCTGACTCTACCTCTCTCTGTAGCTCTGTCTTTCAAATAAATAAAATGGATCTTTAAAAAAAGATCAGAAGTACAATTTTCTTGTTATTTCATTTCAACTAAGGTTCTATCATCTGAGCCACATTTAGTAGTCTCTTACAAGTATGAAACTTGACCTTTCTTCTTAGCCCTCTCACTAACTCTTCTTTCAATTATTCATTCATCCTTTCATTCAGTTTCTGAGTCTGAAAATCAAGTCCGTAAACGGTTAATTGGTTTTCCTGGGTCACAGTTTGCAGCTTGATATGTTCTTATCTAATACCTTGCCATCATATGAGCACTCTAACCTTTTCATTATAACTTGTCACTTAACACTCCAATTGGAGTGCTTGGAGTAGACATTTGACTCAGGACTTAAAACATCCATTGGGATGTGCTCAGCCCACATCAGAGTGGCTGTGCTTGAGTGCTTGCTCTGCTTCCAGTTTCAGCTTCCTGCTAATGTGCACCCTGGGAGGCAGCAACTCATGACTCAAGTTGGGTCCTTACTACCCACTTGGGAGACCCAGATTGAGTTCCAGGCTCCTGGCTTCAGCCTTGCCCAGGCCCCACTGTTGCAGACATTTGAGAAGTGAACCAGCAGATGGAAGATTTCTGTTTGTCTTTATCTCTCTGCCTTTTAAATAAACAAAATATGTATTTTTAAAAGGAATAGCTTTCATAGTTATATTTCAAATTAGGAAATAAAAATGGTTTAAAAATGAAAATTATAAAATCACAAAAACTAAGTGACAGTATATAAACGACATCTAAAATTCTTCCCTGATTTTGCTAGTCAATGAATTCTGTCATTCTAAGCTAGCATGTTCATTTGTATGAGTAGGGAAAAAATTCAATAAATAAGCCTTTAATAAATGATTTGATGGATGCTATTCTTTTTGCTCATATTTTTATAGGAACAAGATTTATTTAAAGGAAGAATAAACACTCATGGGTGCAGGCAACTGCTCTTCATGTGGAAGGAAGGGATGCTGCTTACAATAATGTAGGGAGTGGTACCCAGGGCAGAGCCCAATTGAGTATTCAAAGCTGACTTCCCTGTACCTTTTTTTGGAATCTCTAAAGAAATATAGAGTCTCATAGTAGAGCAAGAGCACACATTTGCTCATCTCTCGGATAGTGACATGATATCACGGGCATACCAGGAAGTGAGACTCAGTTGCAAGATGGGAAATAGCTCTGATGGAAAATAGTCTAAACGGAAACTGGGGTGAATATCTTTCTCTGTCCAGAGACACTATGATCTATAGAACATGATTTGATCTGTGCTAAAGTAGGTACATAAAATAATTATGCATAACATCATAAAGCTATGCATAATAATAGAATCACAAAATTGTGTATAATATCACAATGTATTTTCAAGCATTGGGCAAGAACTCAATATTTATGTAGACAAAAAATATAAAACTTGCTATCAAGTTTTCATGTTTTTCATATATTTCATATTCTTCAGATAATAAGAAAATAGGATGAATGATTTTATCCCATTTTCTCCATTCCAGAAAGTATAATTTACAAATCAAAAATTAAAATAGGGAGGCTTTAGTATAATATGAATGATCTTGCATCTCACTAGAAAAAAAAAAGTTAAAATAAGAAATTTACATTCCTCACTTAGTTCTCAGAATTGTCTTGCACAAATAAAACTATCATTCACTTTAAATAATAAAAGAAACAGTTTTGAATTTCTAAGATTCCCTCTATGTTTGCTAAGTACATTAATAATATGAGGTTGCGGGGTAGGCATTGTGGCACAGCAGGTTGGACCACCATTTAGGACATCTGCATCTCATGTTATAGTACCATTTGAGTCTGGATTCCTCTATTTTGATCCAGCTGCCTGTTAATGCCCCTGGGAAGGCAGCACAGAGTAGTCTAAGTACTTGGACTCCCACCACCCATCTGGCAGACTGTATGGAATTCCTAGCTCCTGGTTTGACCTGGTCCAGCCCTGGTTGTTGCCAGCATTTGGACAGTTAACCAAGAGATGAAAGATTCTCTCTCTCTCATTCTCTCTCTTTCTTCCCCCTCCATCTCTCCCCTCCTCTCTCTGTTACCCTCTCCTTTCAAATAAATGAATAAATTGGTTAAAAATTTGATAATCATAATAGATTTTATTTTTCCAAAGATTCCTGAATCCATGCAATATAAGGATCACACTCACCCATTATGTGATGGGGTTAAGTGCCTTCATCTTTAACCTGAATGAACCTTTGCAACCTTCCACCAATAGAGTACAGTCAACCTTCAGTATTCTTTAATTCCACATCCACAGATTCAAACACCCAGAGATCAGAAATATTCAGGAAAAAAATATATCCATACAGAACAGTTATGGACTTTTTTCCTCATTACTATTCCTTAAACAATACAATATATCCCCTATTTACAAATCATTCATCTTGTATTCGGTATTATAAGTAATCTAGAAGGGCCAGTGCCATGGCTCACTTGGTTAATCCTCCACCAGTGGCACCGGCATCCCACATGGGCACTGGGTTCTAGTCCCAGTTGCTCCTCTTCCAGTCCAGCTCTCTGCTGTGGCCCGGGAAGGCAGTGGAGGATGGCCCAAGTCGTTGGGCACCTGCACCCACGTGGGAGACCAGGAAGAAGCACCTGGCTTCTGGCTTCAAATCAGCGTAGTTCCGGGCATAGCAATCATTTGAGGGGTGAACCACTGGAAGGAAGACCTTTCTCTCTGTCTCTCACTGTCCAACTCTGCCTGTCAAAAAAAAAATAAGTAATCTAGAGTTGATTTAAAATATATGGGAGGATGTACCTAGGTTGTATGCAAATACTATACTCATTTAGTAAGGGAGCTGAGCATTCACAGATTTGGAATCTGCAGGCTGCTCGAAACAAATCCCCCGTGGACACCAAGGAAGGACTGCATGGCAGAAAGATTGCTGTGTGACTTCCAAGGCTAGGCTACAAGACTATCAGTTTCCAACTCTTAAGACCACTCCATAGGAATTCTAGCTATAATGAAGCTTTGATGTGGCAGAGAGCACTTTGAGAAATGAAAAAGATGTCCCACTTGTTCTAATCCTTGATCATTTGAATCTTTCCAGTCAAATTTCCAGATAGGTGAATCGGATGTCTTCAGAAGATTCCTGATACATATAAAGAATTTCCTCAGTCAAAATGAGTGGAAAGTAAATGAGGTGTCCTAATGCAACCATGCCAAGACTACCAATTCTTATGATGGAAACAAAATAAATGTTGTTTTAAACCATTAATTATTAGTCTTGAAACACAGTTGTAACTGAAGCAGAGATGTCCACTCTGCATAACTGCTCTGAGTGGAGCAAAAAGGAGCAGAACATTTACATCATCCATTTGTTCACTCACACATTTTCAAAAAGATTTATTAAGGTCCTCCATGTACCTGCCACCATGCCAACTAATGACTGTTTCAATGGTGAGAGAAAGAGGTAGCCTTGGCCCCTACACAATTTAAAGTGAAATCATTAGAACTGGTAGATTAAGCAGGCATTAGAATAAACAACCTGATATCCTATTATATGGGGGACTATTAGAAAAATCTAGCAAAAAGGTGTTGGTATGAAAATATAATGGAAATACCTGGCAACATTTCTTTATTATTGTTGACAAGTACTTCTCTTGATCAAAACTTCCTACACACAGAAAGACACGATGTCAGCAACAGTCAGCTGTTGGTCCATATGCACTAATGGACATGTTAGTCCAGGGAAGACGAGCAGGTGAACCTGATGGCTTAGAACCTGGCAATCTGATCCAATGCTTCATATGCATCTCTTTCTTGACCATAAATTGTAAATGGCAGAAACATACTGGGGTAATATGGCTTTTTATAGCATTTTGAAATGTTTGGGTCAGATTGTTAAGAAAAGCATAATGCTATAAGTATAATAATACCTGATTCAGTGAAAAGTTAATGTTGAGAGCCCCAACCTAAATTTATAGTGTAATTTTGATTGTTTTAAATTGTTTTTAAACTTTCATCAAGCTCATTATACATCTCGTAAGCAGCAAAGTTAGGAAAAAATTAGGGAAGCTTTGCACATTCCAGTTATGCAAACTTAATCCAAATGGAGGCTGTAATACTCTGCTCTATACCATGATCAACCACCAAACAGCTGAGAATTTTTATTGGGGGGATGAATCATATTATTCCATTTAGATTATTTCAGCATTAAAGGATATAGCTTATTCATGCTGCAGATAATAAAGCTGCATGGTCAGGTTAATGCTAAAACTGACAAATGCTATGCCAGATTTGAGACTATATGGGAAATTTTAATTAGAAGTTTATAAAACTCTGAAAAATCTCCAAAGGATTTACCCTTATGAATGAACTTAAAACAAATTTGGAGCTGATATATTAGCTAATATGCAGGGAGTGATTAAGGGAAAACAGGTGGCTGGTGCACAATTTCCACAGAGGTCTCCTTTGTTAAGGCTGGCTGCGGAAACCAGCTCCAGTTGTCTGAAGGAAGTTGTTTATACTCGACAGAGAAGAATCAGAAGTGTGCTTCACTTTGTCAGAGCACATGACATACTATTAAGCTTGATGCCACTTTTGTCTTACAGACATTTGATTCTACCTCTACCCACTATTTGATTTTCCCCACCATTAATTTATAATCATCTTCTTCTCTTCACAGATCTGCCACTGAATGTGACTGACTAGAAGATTATAAGAGACAAATAAGCATTGTTCAAGGAAACAGAAGGAAAAGATGAGACTAGAGACACTGGTTATTGACTGTGCATACCAACGTGGCTTTTTTTTACTGTAAAGCATCATACTAGTCACTCTAAAATGGTAAACCAAAATTACCATGGAGGAACACCCAGCAATGAAGGGGTTATAACAGACATATTGAGATATTTTTAAACACTCTCTAAAATAAAGGTAAAACCAATGAAATTCACATAAAACCTAATGTATTAAGTACAGTTCAGTGTTTAATAAATGCATTAGTCATCAAATATACATTCAGAAATCTGCCTTTCTTATCAATAATGCAATCAAGCTGAGCATAGGATTATCCAAAAATTCACCTCCCTTCTATACAGAAGTTTAATCACATTATCATCTTTTAAAAAAACATGCTCACATGAAAAGAAGCAAGAGAGCTCTGGCTTAATATTTCATTGTATAAAGTATCTGCATTTAGCCTACTGGTAACACTGAACTCAATTTTTGTCTTTCATGTTTCCCAACAGAGAAGAGAAAACATAGCAGCTTTTTATTCCTAATGCAGGAACTAATCTTAAAGTATAATACACTTGCAATTGAGATTGGCTAGAATCACCCTGAAGCATTGAGGGACTTTTGGGCTACAAAGACCATAGTTTGATTATCAGCAAATGGACATAATATTACCTCCTGATCTCTAAAGGAATTTGGCTGCATTAGCTTCTTTAAACACTCTTCTCCATTTGTCAGGTTGAACAACTCATACCTACTCTATAATACGCTGGGCATCCAAATCACATTTCCCTGGCAGAGTTTGCCCAAAGCATTTCTTAAGCTATGATCAAAAACTCTGTCTTCAGAATGAGGATTAAATTGGGTTCTGGCAATGTAGTGCCTTGTGATCTCCTATTTTTATCTGGACAAATGACCTTCACTCTGGATATCCTCTCTCATTCTTGTACTTTTCAAGCTTCATTTTATTAGTAAACTATTATCAGGTTAAGGCAACTCTAGCTCATTCCAGCAAACAGTGGCCAGAATCCGCAGAATGCCAGAAATGCTGGCAGCATTCCCTCACTCAAATTAAGGTTTATTATGGGAATAAGAGAATCTTCAGACAGAACAACGCAATGGAAGCTTTCATTTCCTCCTACATTAACTCAGGTTCAAATTTTTTATGAATATGGGCTGCACAGCAGACCATACAGCTCTCTCCAGTACCTGTTATATACAGATTCTAGCAAAAATGTCATTTGAAAAGGCAAGGACCAATTTACATGAGGCAAGACTCATATATCACTCCAATTCATTTTTTCTTCTGACAACCAAGAAACCACAGGTCTCATTTTCACATCCTTATTGAAAAGTGTGAGTCCGGATGTTCAGAAGGCTCCTTAGTGCCATTGCCAGTGATGGACTACACATCTTTTAAGACAGATTGCATGCAAGGTGGCTCCATACACTGGCCATAATGAAACACAAGTGTATCCCCACAGACCTGGGAATTTAGATCTTCATTTGCTTTTGTGAAAAATGAGTCAGGATTGTGTGCATGAGAAATCACAGCTAGTTCCTTGTTTTCCCAGAAATAAGAGAGCTTCTTCATTGAATATGTGACTTTCAGGCAAATTGTAAGAAGCAGCAGTTAACCCTACAGTGCTTTGGACCTAGAGAACTGAGACCAGCAACAGCCGTGTTCAACAGAAGGGCAACAGTGATGGCACAGGTGTAAAGCTACAGGCTCACTCTCTCATTGCTGGTGAAGCACTAGTTTCTAGGGTGATGGCGTCCAAAGCCTTTAGTTTCCTCAAGTGTTCAACTTCCCCTTCCAGAAAGATGGCCATACCGTGTCATTTTCTAGGACACAAACTGCACATGTTATTTGAAATAAATGGAACATTCTTTATTTCAGACTAGAAGGAGGTCATAGATATAACCTTAAACAATAAAATGATTGTAAAAGTTAATATCTGGGGGAGGGGCAGGGAATAAAGCAAAGTCATGACTGTAGAATAGGAATCCAGAATTGATTTTTTGTTCCTTTAATAATTGTGTTTTCCAGGCCTAATGAGCTATATGCATGTAGTGTATTTCCCGATCCTAGAGTATTCAATGGAGGGGAACTCCATGGGATGGAAAAGACATTGGCTTTGCAGTCCTAAGGCTTTACTTACCCACAGGGTGACCTTAATGAATCATTTAACCCCATTGAGCCATAAGCTTTATCTGTTTCCTGGAGTTGCTATTGAAAAAGAATTGGCTGAGGTTTTTTAGAATTAATTGGACCTTGGAGACCATCTACTTCAATCTCTTCATTTTCCTATGAACAAATTTAAGCAAAAGGAAGTTAGGTAACTTTACCAAGGTCACCCAGGATTCAAAATGAAATTAAAGCCAAATTGTGATCATTTAATAATATAATCTGTATATTATCTTTACTATTCATGTAGTTACATAAATAAAGCTAATAAATATCATTTATCCCAATTAAACTGAAATCCAAGCACTTCACTTAAATGACTTCACTTAATAAATGCTATTTGTAATATATACCATATTCCTCCTGAAGGTTACCTTAAAAGATCCTGGCTGAATAAACAATTATACTTTCTGGGCCTGCTCTGCTTATTTTACCTAGTATTTAAGAAATATAAATGGAAATTGGCACATTATACATTTAGAATGCTATTATAATAATGGGAGTAAGGAATAGAAACTTTCTGATTTCTTGTCCTGCCCTAATTTATCAAAATCATTGCTATAAACAAATTGATGCCAGAATTTAATTTCATTGTTCCTGAAAATTTTGTATTTCTTGAAGATTTTTCTTTCATTTAACAGTAGAAACAACAAAATGCAGTGTGGTATCCCGGAAGAGAAAAATGATACCAGTGGGAAATCTAGTGGGATACACATGGAGTCTTAGTATAGTTAACGGTAATAGATTCACATTAGTTTCCTAGCTTTCACAAAGGTGTTGTTATTAGGTAAGAAATAAACAATTAAAGGAAACTGGATAAAGGATATTGGGAAAATCTCTTACTTTCTTTACAACATTTTGTAAATCTATGATAAAAAGTTTATTCTTAAAATGTAAAAATAAAATGAAGAAATATTGGTAATATTTGAATAGGGAGTATCCTGGGCCAACAAAAACCATCTTAATTAAGCAAAAAAATTTCAGAAGATGGTGGCTTCAAATATGATGGAAAGAGGGAAGAAAGGGAAGAAGAAAGAGTGGGAAGAGGAGAATTACTCTAACTCCATATTTAAGATCCCCAGCAATATGGAAGCATTTTGTCCCTAAAACCACAATTCGGATATTTTCTATATTTGCCCACATAATCATGCCAAAACAATGAGGTATTTAATTCACACCATTTTAGAGATGAGTAAACTGAGTCACAGAAAGTGGTTACATGGTTAATGGACTAAGGTCACATGGTTAATACATTGTGGGAACAATGTTCAGACTAGGCTTTAACACCAGGTTAAAACACCACTCGCTGCAAACAGAGAATGACTTGCTTTTCTTTCTATGTGACTCTGAGGGCTTTGTGCCCCAACAGTGGTTGACAATACATAGAGACATTTTTCTTTCACTCTTCCGCAAGGTCTTTTCAGTGTCTCTACGCAGAAGGCTGTCTTGGGGGACCATGCATGCACACCCTTACCCTGTACATATGATGATGTCTTTCACGTGTTCACTAAGATGAAGCCAGATCACTGCTGGTAGAAACTGAGACAAATATTCTACCATTGTGCATATTTTATCACTCGGGACCTAAAACTGTGTCTCTTGAAGTCTCTCCTGGAGAAAACTACTTCAGTGTTTTAATTACAGTTCTCGCTCTCAAAAGCTCAGAACCAGTTCAAGGGGCAGACGGGATAATAGACTAACATTACTTTGTAAGTAATCCTTTTCATCTTACTGTTTCATCCTCTTCCATTTTCCTGTCTCTCCTACTTCTAATCTCTGGGATTTTATGAAGCTTCTTTCTCAGAGGCCACTTTCTCTACACCACATCGGCTTGTGCAAAGTGGAGCTGAGGCTCGCAGGGCCAACGTGTTAGCAGAGCAAACTCTCAGATGCTCCATTGTATAAGCTAATATAGCAGGCGAGCACAGAGTAAAGAAGAAAGGATGGCATTCTTGCGAACTTAAATAGCTTATCTTTTCATGTCGATCCCTTGAAGTTTTCTGAGCGAGGCTAAATATCCATGAATTGAAGCATCTTTCTGTGCATCTGGCAAAGCCTCGAGAAATATCCACTGCTATTTAGCAATTTCAAATTTACAAATAAAATAAGAATTATGTTTGAAGAGGTGCTGTCTCTTCCCCAAGGTAACTCCAGATGCATGTATGACTGTATTTCCTAACCTTGTTAAAGCGACAGTCCCAGGAGACATAGCTCATTAAATGATGAAATACATCCAACACTTCCACATCTGCAGATGAGCCCAGCCCCAGAGGACCATTGTGAGAATTAAATGAGATGATGTGAAAATACTTCACAAGGAGTCTTTTTTTTTTTTTTTTTTTTTTTACAGGCAGAGTGGACAGTGAGAGAGAGACAGAGAGAAAGGTCTTCCTTTGCCGCTGGTTCACCCTCCAATGGCCGCCGCGGTCGTCGCGCTGCGGCCGGCGCACCGCGCTCGTCCGATGGCAGGAGCCAGGAGCCAGGTGCTTTTCCTGGTCTCCCCATGGGGTGCAGGGCCCAAGCACCTGGGCCATCCTCCACTGCACTCCTGGGCCACAGCAGAGGGCTGGCCTGGAAGAGGGGCAACCGGGACAGAATCCGGTGCCCCAACCGGGACTAGAACCCGGTGTGCCGGCGCCGCAAGGCGGAGGATTAGCCTGTTGAGCCACGGCGCCGGCCAACAAGGAGTCTTAGCATTATAAACTATTGTTGTTGAAATTTAATTTTCTCATCTCCTAAAATGACTAAAATTCAGGATGATGCAGCGAGGTTATTAACTAACATTTCTTTCTCTCCCTTGCTTTTTGCCCTCCTCAAAGGCTGAGTGATGCTAGAGAAGACAGAAGTCAAACTCTTGACGTTGAATGTCAAAAAGCCCAGTCTTCTGGTAAATTCATGAATAAGAATGGAAATATTTAATACAATATGGGCAATACTTTCTTTCCACCCTTCCTTCCTCCACTTAGTAAGGATCATTCAACCTTGGGGGAAAGAATTAAAGAAAGGGCCCTAGTCCTTGGCCCAGATGGCCTGGGCTTTGTTTTCTGGCCTCAGAAGAATGATAAGCCAAGATAAACTGGGGGAGGCAGAGTCCATGGACAGAGAACTATATGCTTTCCCTTCTCAGCCCATAGGAGATGGCATAGAGGAGGAGATGGCTCAGTTGTAGAGAAATGCCCAGGAAGAGTGCCCCAGGATACCCAAAGAATCATAGTAGGCTCCAAGAGTACACCAAGAGTTGACAATATATTTATTTGCTTTCCATTCGCCCTGTATGGCATGAATGCAATAATAAGATTCACCAAGCTGAAGCATAAGCATAAGAGAACTAATCTGTGTGCTATGCTTGAATTCCAAACTCAGATTCTATGAAAGCATGATGTTACTTGAGGGCTCAGTGAATGGTTAGAACATTTCAGCCAATGCCAGCACAAGGAAGGCCCCCTGTCCACTAACACTGCTCATTGCCTCAGGATGAGAATCATAGTCAAAAAGAAGAAAAAGAAGAGAAGAAAACTTTGATTTCCTTCTAGTTTAAACTGGACATAAAAAACAAAGATCTCTGAATTGGATTAAATTTACCCGCAAGTATAAAAGGAAGAGTAAAAAATCTTTCCTGTCATCAGATGGAAATAGGGCTCAAGTCAAAAAATGTTATGTTTTTATAAATGATGTTTTATTCTGTGAAAATTAGTATGCTCTAGAACTGTATTTCTTTTGTTTTTAAGTTTATTTATACCTTTTACTTGAAAGAACAATAGGAGAGACAGAGGAGTCTTCTATCCACAGGTTCATTCCTTAAATGCCCACAAACCAGGAGCCAGGAACTCCATCTGTGTCTCCCACCTGGGTGACAGGTATAAGCACTTGAGCTATCATCTGTTGCCTCCCAGAGTATGCATTGGCTGCATCTGATAAGACATTATATAAAACAGGATATAAAGCTTTCACTAAGAGATTACTTCAAATTTCTTGCCTGCATTTATCCTCTCTGAATCCAAATGCTGCTACCTATAATGCTTTGCCTAATGCATAAATATTATCAAGTCAGTTGTCAGGATTTTAAAATGAGAGAAAAAAAAGAAAGAATCAAAGCAATGTAAGAGCATAGTGCTTATTTAATTACCATTTTAAAAGTTTAGTTTTTCGGGGCCAGCGCTGTGGCACAGCAGGTTAAAGCCCTGGCCTGAAAGCTGGCATTCCATATGAGCACTGGTTCAAGACCCGGCTGCTCCTCTTCCAGTCCAGCTCTCTGCTATGTCCTGGGAAAGCCCAAGTCTTGGAGCCCCTGCACCCGCGTGGGAGAACTGGAAGAAGTTCCTGGCTCCTGGGTTTGGATAGGCTCAGCTCCAGCCATTGCAGCCATCTGGGGAGTGAACCATTGGATGGAAGACCCCTCTCTCTCTCTGCCTCTCCTTCTCTCTTTGTGTAACTCTGACTTTCAAATAAATAAATAACTCTTTTTAAAAAAAAGTTTAGTTTTTCATTTACTGCCACTATCTTCTCTACAAAACATAAAAATTTATCACCATAATTTTTTTCTGTTGAAGCCCTCACTTCTGAGATTACCAATATATGAAGTGAAAGATAAATATCTAGAAAAAGCACATTCTACTTTTGCTGTTATTGTTAACAATTATACCTACTTCCAAAAAAGCATCATGGAAAATAGAATTTAAAAACAAGGGATTTTGCACCAAAACAAAATTACCTTTTCATTATGTTCCCAGTTTGAAACAGAGCCAAATGGTTGTATGCACCCTAGATTGCCTACCCCAGGCCATTTGGGGGACATGCATAGGAACAAGTTTCTCTTTGGCTCCACAATTCATACAGGAAGTGTCACTTGATTCTTATCCCCTCATTTATAATAGACAACCAACTTTGCCCAGAATGATTGACACCACCCACGTCTACTTGGTGAGAGAGTAGTAGTAGAACTCCCCATCCCCACACAGATTGATTTTTCCTCATGGAACCACAATGACCTTGAATTTCTTGGGCTTGCTTTGCTTTTAAAAACAATCATAAGCTAAGGAGAATGATGTGGTATTTCCTCACAATACTGTGCATGGACCAGGACCAACTTCACTCCTAAAGGTAGAAAGGTAGAATCCATAGCCAGCCATCATCCTCAGGACCCACTTCTATCTCTTTTTTTTTTTTTTTTTGGATGTAAAATCAAGATTTATTAGAGTCAGATACCTCAAGCCAGGACCTTCTTATAAGACACTCAGTGAATGATAGAGACCAGATGCCTCTCTCACAGTGAAAATCACCTTTAGTTCAGCTTTTAAGAGGCAAGATATGGCTGGCACCATGGCTCAATAGGCTAATCCTCTGCCTGCAGTGCCGGCACTCCGGGTTCTAGTCCTGGTCGGGCCACCAGGTTCTGTTCCGGTTGCTCCTCTTCCAGTCCAGCTCTCTGCTATGGCCTGGGAAAGCAGTGGAGGATGGCCCAAGTGCTTGGGCCCTGCACCCATACGGGAGACCAGGAGAGGCACCTGGCTCCTGGCTTCGGATCAGCGCAGTGTGCCGGCCACAGTGCACCAGTAGCGGCGGCCATTGGAGGGTGAACCAATGGGAAAGGAAGACTTTTCTCTCTGTCTCTCTGTTTCTCTCTCTCACTGTCCACTCTGCCTGTCAAAAAAAAAAAAAAAAAAGAGGCAAGATAGAAGAATCCAGTCTCTTCAATAATGAGCATCAAGACCTTACCAGAAATAAAAGAAAGATATGCAGAATACTGACAAGTGATCTACTGTTTTATCAATCTCCAGCTCTCCTGCTTTGATGGCAAATGACAATGGACTAAAAGCATTATGATCATGATGATCCTGGATGCTATCCTTGCCTAAAAATAAATGTGGCTGTGCTGCTGCAAGGTGCATAGGTCTGTTTGTGAGGGGAGCACAGAGATGGACAGAGTGAAAAGGTAGGTGGCTAGAATGGAAAGTAGATAGTTGGAATGAGAAAAGAATTTGCCTTCTTGCTAGCATATCTCAACACCTCCCCTCAGACTGTGTACGTTACCAAACACAGAAACAAAAACAATAGAATAGAGCAAAATGTAGCATGAACCATAGGAAAATGATTCCTGTAGATTCCATGGGGATTGTTGTTTTGAACTTAAAACTATCTTCAAACAGTCACAACCTGTGTTGTATTGCTTAGGGGAAAATATTCTTTACCAACTTTTCCCAAAACGAATGAACATTATAAACAAAATTCTAGTTAATTTTATGTGCATGACAAGAAAATAAAATATAAAGAGAAATATGAAAATTTGCCTTATAAAGCACCCCATCATGCAGTGTATCATTATAAAGATTAAAAATTTAAATGTTTTCAAAACATTCAAAGAAAAGTAAAGTTCCTATTTTCCCCTTACTATGCATAAGGAATTCCTATCGAAGCCAATGATGTTTTACATAAAAATCAGTGGCAAATTATGGTCCTTAATGAAAGAGGAAATTATAATTATAGCACTGCTGGTAGTGTCGCTATAGTTAAGGCTGAGCAGTCTTTTCCATTATCACTTATCAGGATTTAATAGCTCAGCTGTTTTGAGTCCTACTTGGCTGAAATGTGGTATACAACTCCTCGGGTTGTTATGTAATTATTATTATTGTTATTGCATAAACAAGTATTTTAATCAGTAAAACATTTTTAATTATAAAGCTTAAAGAGAATATTTTTTTCCTGTGACAGGTGCACGGGTGAGAAAGAAAAGAGAAATAAGGACATACGCTCAAAAGAAGGTAAACCGAAGGTAGCAGGTCCATTGATTGCATAACTCACTTTATTTTGATTGTGAGCATCAGTGTGGCCTGCTATGAAATGGAATCTCCTGGGGACACAACCCTGTAGAAGACAAAGGGAAGCCATTCAGTGGCTTCTCTCACTCTATATTTCTTTCTTAAGGAGAGTCCACATACAATGTAATTGCCACAGGGCACCTATAATTTCTCAGCACCCATTTGGCTCCATCAGTCTTGTTTTACTAGTGAAAGCTCATCATCTTTGACTTTTACACATTCTGTTACCACTCACAGCATGCAGGATGTATACATCCTAATGTGGCTAAAATTTAGCATATAACCTTTTGCTAGGTCTCCCAAAGAGACTTCTTATGGCTATGTTGTTGCAACCATCCACCTACTTGCCAATGTGGGTGGCCCCAAGAAGCCAATAATAATTTTGCTTATTGCACATCATGCACAAGTGAGTAAGCTACAGCAGCAATTTCTTTATTTTTCTTTATTTTTTTAGCTCTTTCTGCACTCACACCAGTGTTTCCTGGCAAACGGAAAGGCCACCTGTGGCTCTTTACATTGGAAAGTTCACTGCCTGAAGAACAGGGTATAGCTAGTGAGTGTAATACATGAGAACAAAGGAAATGTCACTTAGAAAGTACCCATTATGTGCAGGATGCACTTAACCAAGGTTGTCCCACTTAATCCTTATAACAACCCTTGGATGTGTTATTTTTATCTTCAATTTGCATAGAAGCAAAATGAGATTCAAAGAAGTTAAGAACATGTTCCTAGAAGGTCTCATGTCTTATCAAATGCCATGCTCATCTTGTTTGCCCTCTTCACTCCCAAGTCCATAACCTCATTTTCTTCCCCACACCGTGCATTAGGAGTCCCAACTCCATCTCTCAGAGAAGTTGCTCATGATGGTCCACTAACAACCTCCAGTGTCGAATCCAGTGACCACTGCTCTGTACTTAACTTCTCGGCAGCTCCCCAATCATCTAGAAATCCTCTTTGCTCTTACTTTCACCACACCCTGTATCCTGAAGTGAGCATTTTCCTGCCTTCCTCACAGCTTCTTGTTGGTGCCCTTGTAGGTACCTCCCTACCCTCTCAGCTTCTTGGATCCTTTTTTTTCCTTGCCCATTCTTCCATGAGGGTCTCCCAACTAATTAGATAAAGTTTTCCTCTATCTTTATCTGGGGACCACACAACATTCAAACCTACATTCTCTACCGAGATGTGGACTTGTATATATAACTTCCAGCCTATTAAAGCCATGCTTTCTAAAATGCACTTTATTTGTAATATGCCCAAAATAAATTCTTGCTTTCTTCTCAGAAAAAGACCACTATCATTTCCTGTTTTCCCCATTGCAACACCCTTCTTTCAGTTTATGAAACTAAAAAATCAAAGTGTCATCCCAGCATTCCCATTGCTCTTCATTTACAATCCATCACCAAATTCTGAAGATTTTGCATCTATAATATCTGAACTCTAGTGACTCATTCCAGCATCAATGTTTCAAGTTTGCAATAGCCTCTTAATGGGAGCTCCAGCTCCTACTTCATGTAGGAGACAGTGACTTTAACAAATGTCAGATGAAGTTACTTCCAGGCTTTAAGATGCTCCAAATAAATACAAAACTAATATCTCTCCTGCCCGCCCCTTCCTGTCTCCTTTCTCTGTCTCCAAAATTATCCTATATCCCAACAATAAGAATCCAAATCCCTTTCTTAGTTCTCATCAGGATATCACTATCATTCTGCTTCATTATCACACACTCTCATACTATACCAGACACACTGGTCCTATTGGTGTCACGAATACTCGCTGCAAGCTGGATGCCACCTCCATGACCTCAAGGCCATTACACTTGCTATGTACTCTGCCAAGAATACCTTGAGTTTTGTGTGATTGGCTCATGATAGATTTCTTAACCGTCAACTTCTCTGAAAAGTTTTTCAGAATAAGTCCTGCAATGTTGATCATGGCACACATATTTAAAATATTTATCATCTGGGCTTTGGCATAAGTAAAGCTGTAATAACAAAATACCATAGAATGGGTGACTAAACAACAGAAATTTATTTTCTCACAGTTCTGAATGCTATAAAATGTAGAACAAGGTACAAGCATGGTCAAGTTTTGGTGTAAGTTCTCTGCCTGGCTTTGTCTAGTGTCTTTTTAAACTCCTCTAAGTGCACCAGTTCTATTGAATAAGGCTCCACCCTTATGACTGCCTTGAACTTTAATCATCTTAAAGTACTATCTCCAATGCAGTCACAAAAAAGGTTAGAGCATCCACATCAATTTTAAGGGTACATAATGTAGTGTATTGCCTCCTCTATTAGGCACTCCTGGTCAATATACAAAGAATATATGTTCTCTCCACTGTACCAAATTTTCTGTGTATATGACATAAATATTCCACTGAAGTTGAGTGCTGCAGATTAAATAGTCATTTTCCAGAGAAAGTGTTACAGATGGTCCACAGCCTATGATGTTCGGACTTCCAATTACCGTTTTTAATTTTACAGTGGTATAAAAGCAAAACACATTCAGTGGAAACTGTACTTCAGATAGTTCAGATATTGAATTTTGATCTTACCTTGGGCTAGCAACATGTGGTAAGATACTCTCTGGTCATATTGGGCAGCAACAGCAAGCCCAGCTATGAGTCAGCTACACGATCATGAAGGCAAACACCTGATACTATGCACTTCACTGTGTTGCTAAGCTATGATGCTCCTTGAAGAGAAGTCAGATTAGCAACAGCCATGGTGCTCATTACAAAACACTAGTCAGTTATTCCAATTTGATAACATTCTCACTTTGATTCTTTTTTTAAAGATTTAGGTTTATTTATTTGAAAGACAGAGTTACAGAGAGAGGTAGAGCTAGAGAGAGAAAAGGTCTTCCATCCGCTGGTTCACTGCCCAAAAGAGCACAACAGCCAGAGCTGAGCTGATGTGAAGACAGGATGCAGGTGCTTCTTCCAGGTCTCCCACATGCGTGCATGGCCCCAGGACTTGGGCCATCTACTACTGCTTTCCAGGCCATAGCAGAGTGCTGGATCAGAAGTGGAGCAGCCGGGACTCCAACTGGCACCCTTATAGAATGTTGGCATTGCAGGCTAGGGCTCTAACACGCCGCACCACAGCGCTGGCCCTATCGCTTTGATTCTTTCCTCAAAATACACTCTTATAACAAGAGGAGGAAAAGTCTAAAGATAGAATCAATGCAAACGTCTCCTTGGTATTCATATTTACCCTTGGAAAAAAGATACAAATCTGTCATGATGAGAATTAGAATCCCTATGGACAGGTTAAAGGAATAGAGCAGATATATAGTAGGGGACTAACAATGGTTTTCCCAACACACACACACACACACACACACATACATCTTATTATTTCAGGCTTCTTCACTGTTTATCAAAATCTTAAAAGCCATTTTACATAATGTGTTTTCCCAAAGTCTGACAACATTATAAGAAATCCAAACAAAAAAGAAAAATCCATCCCCAAATAACCATAGGCTATTTTTGTTAGTTATTAAAGGAATAGCCAATTAAAATAAAGTAGTACATACTATGATAGTAGAAGTAATTGCATCTTGAATATTTCTTCAGTTGGGGGGCTGGCACAGCACATAACACACCTCCTGGGATGCCTCTATCTCATTCAGAGTTCTGGAAGTTGAATCCTGCCTCAGTCCAGATCTAGCTTCTGGCCAATGTGCTCCCCAAGAGATAGTAGATGATGTCTCAAGTACTTGAGTCTCCAACACCCACTTGTTAGACTTGCGTTGAGATATGGTTTAGCTTGGTCCACCCTGGTTTTTTTCAGGCATTTGAAGAGTGAACAGGTAGATAAAAGGGAAGATTCTCTCTTTCACTCTCTATCTGTATCTCCCTACCAAATAAGATGAAAATAAATAAATACAACATAATATCATTTATGAACATTATATATTTGTACAAACTACATATTTGATAAGTGTGCATATACTGACAAGAGTAGATATCAAGTGCATGGGTATGAATACCTACCAGAGAGTTAGATTTGGAGGTCCAGAAAAATAAGAAAGTAAAAAGGAGAGGAATTTACAACCAGTGATGATGGTGTACCAGGGATAGAAGTGGCTCAGTATTTGTACCTAAGTGACTGTGGAAGCAAGAGAGGATGGAGGGGGAGGGAGGAAAAGGGAGAAAGGAAAATAGGTATAAGCATGGAAATAGGAAAACAATGATGGCAAATATAATTTTATTATAATCTCATCATTTCACTAAGATTTTGGTCCTCGTTCTCATGGAACACTTCCTGAGAGTGGATAAAATTCATAGCAGGAGTTCAGGGTGCTAGGATCAGAGAAGCAAATAGTACAAGTTTAGACACACAGGCAGACATAAACGGAAGGAGCTGCCAAATTGTCCTTTTTCTTTCAGTGAGCCTAGGATTCTATCCTGACTTATTTATGCCACCTACTGGTGCTTTCAATTACTAGTCTTTCCAAGACGTATTCATGCTGTTTGGCTTGGACAATTTCAGTTATTTGGGAGCAAGTTCTGAACTGACAGTTTTTCTCTCAATTTTTTGCTAACAATATCTTTTCTGAAGCTACTTCTTGCCCTATACTGGTATGTTCCAATCTTTTTCTTTGTTAGTGAAACCACAGAATTTCCATTATTTTTTGTTAGATAACTCTTTCAGGGACAAAAAAGAGTATGCAGCTTACAGTAGCAGCAAAAAAAAAAAAATTTCCCAAATTTCCTATAAAGAGCAGTGCTAGCTTTCCTTTTCCAAAGCTGGAAATCTTTTGGAATGGAAGGGTCTTGTGTCCACTTAAAATACATTTGTAACACTTCCCCATTTGATTGAAAACATTTTCACACATAGATTCTTATCTTAGGGATAGTTTTCTAGGCTTTTTAAAAACTTGTATGATTACTTCTAAATTATAACAATCGTACACTTGCATGTATATTATCACCTGCCTTTATTATTTTATTGCTATTTCCTCTGACATTCTTTTCCTAATAATCGCGTTTATCGGACTATTCTCTGCCTTGATTCAGCAAAAGACAATAGACATCTGTACTTTGAATGCTATTTCAGTCAGCCAGCCAGTCACTTACTTCATTACTGATGATTTCCCTGACTGTGTGCATTAGTCTAGTCAGATCTTAGACCTATTCATAAGTATGCCATTAATTAACAAATGAAAAAGTTCTACCCAGGAAATCCTGTGTCATTCTGCATTTCCTTCTCAACAGAACAGTGAATCACTGAATCATATTGAATCATCTCTCATTCATATTTAGAATCTACTACTCTGAAGGAGAAAACTCAAGGAAGTTATTTCTGGAGCAAACACTGAGAATAACCACTACAGCGACAAGTCATCTCTTTCTTGGCGATGTGACTATTAAGCAGCTGAAGTTAATTCCAGGAACAGATTGTCCTCAAAATATTTCTGCCAAATCCCATATGAACATAATGCTTTTGTTAGAGAGAAGGAATACTGAGTCTCTTGAGGACCCTGAATGTCAGAAGGGACTTGAGGTCATAAGGCAGGGCTCAAAAAACTATAAACTACGGGCCAAATCTATTCCACCACCTGTTTTTGTATAGCCTGTGGGCAAAGAATGGTTTTTACATATTATTTCATGATGCATGAAAATTATATGAAACTCAAATTCCAGTGCCTATAAATAAAGTCCTATTGGAGCATAGCCAAGTCCATTTATTTACATTTTGTCTTTGGCTGCTTTCACACTACAACAGCTGGGTTGAATGAACGGCTGCAGCAGAGACGACTTGACTCACAGACCTGAAAATATGTACTAACTGGCCTCCACATAGAAATTTACTGATCTTTTCTCTAAGATCAAAATGATGAGAGAGAAGAGATGTGATATGGAGGAGTCCTTGGTCAAAAACCCCAATGAATGGGTTTCCAGGAAAAACATGAGAACAAATGCAGCCCATCATCCATGAGTATCCATTGCTCTCACTTCCCAAACATTTAATTTTCTCACCATCATACACTGGTCTCAAGAATCTTGAGGTTCTCTCCTTGCTATTTCCAAGGTTCATCTTGAACTATACAAAAAGAGAGCTCTTAATAGATATTCTCCTTGAAAGTCATAACTAATTTTTGGTGGTCCATGAAAGCTACTTTTGAACAGAGTTGGAAAATCCAGGAGTTAGCCCAGAAAACAAGCTAAAATTCTTCAAAGTAGGGTCTTAGTTTATTTATGATATAGTATGAGAGCAAAAGCCTTGCACAATGTGGGAGCATGTCTCCATGGTTTTGTTTTCTTCAGAACCTTGACTATGAATTTGTGAGTTCCCTGTTTTCTCTGAAATTTTATATCACTAGTCCAATAAGACCTGGAAATTTTTAATTCTTTTTGTTTAACTTTTTTATTTAAAGATTTATTTATTTATTTGAAAGGCAGAGTAACAAAGAGGTAGAGAGGGAGAAAGAGAGAGAGAGACACAGAGAGAGACAGAGGGAGAGATCTTTCATCCACTGGTCACTCCCCAAATGGCTGCAATGGCCAGAGTTTCACCAATCCAAAGCCAGGAGCCAGGACCTTCTTCTGGGTCTCCACATGGGTGCAGAGGCCCAAGGACTTGGGCTATCTTCTACTGCTTTCCCAGGCCATAGCAGAGAGCTGGATCGGAAGCAGAGCAGCGTATATGATGTGGGATGCTGGCACAGCAGGTGGCGGCTTTACCTGGGACACCCTAGTGCTGGTCCCTGTTTCATGTTCAGTCCTCAAAACTGCTAATAAACAAGTGCCTCAAGGGATAAAAAAAAATGCAGAAAGAAGGGAAGAGAGCACTTCCACTTGGACTATAGACTTGTCTAAATAAGGTCGGAGTTTGTGAATTTAAGAGGCTTCCATAGCCTTGGCAGCTCATGACAAGAGCCTCGGGTGATTACTGACATCATAAATAAGAGTGTCAATTGTTAAATCAACAACAGGAGTCACTGTGCACTTACTCCCCATGTAGGATCTCTGTCCTTAATGTGTTGTACTATGCAAATTAACAGTAAAACTAGTACTCAAACAGTACTTTATACTTTGTGTGACTGGTGGGTTCAATCTGTTGAAGTTTTTGCTTAGTATATACCAAGTTGACCTTCTGTATATAAAGATCATTGAAAATGAATCTTGATGAAGAATGGGATGGGAGAGGGAGTGGGAGATGGGATGGTTGTGGGTGAGAGGGAGGTTATGGGGGGAAAAGCCACTATAACTCAAAAGTTGTACTTTGAAAAATTATATTTATTAAATAAAAGTTTAAAAAATGAAGAGAAAGAAGAGTTTACCTCTGTGTATCTGTTCTTATTTCTGGCTGCCTTGATTCCTCTCCAATGCTTTCAAGTAGGTATTATTATTTATCAATTTTTAATATAATTTATTCAAAGAGATAAAGTTTGTCCTTAAGAAATGGGTGGAATTTTTTTCTCCCTTTCTTTCTAAAAGTAAAGAGTAAATAGTTTCAACTCTTTTGCTCTAAGGATTGCCAAATGACAAATCTACTTCATACCAACAAATGTAACCCTACACTGAAAATCCTGGAACATGTATCCATAGTATAAATTCTATTTTCATTGCATGTCAGAAGGAAGCACTTTACATTAGCAAAGATAATACAATCATATCCCACAAAAAGGTCCAAAATATGACCTATGTAAAACAGAATTTTATCCCCAGGACATCTGCAGAAGATGAAATGCTATTGAGAGACTACAGGACTCTGATGAGTGTCATGGTCCGAATTGCCCTCAGATGCCATTGATTGTCCTTGCAATCATGCTTCTATGCAGATATGGAATTTTAAGACAAAGATACCAGAACCCAATTACCTCCATTTTTATCTCTTTGCTATTGTCTTCTGCTTCTTAGTAACCTTAAATGTCAGTTTTCCAAAAGTATAGAAGTGGCAAACTTTAGTGTGAGATTATATGATTTCATAAAAGCAGTCCTTGCTACAGGCTAATCATAAGCAGTGCAGTGTTTTGATTCCTGAATAAAATAAAAAAAACAGAAACTCTCTAACTAAACTTATAACAAAACTATCAACTTGCTTCAAAAATAATATTTTCATGGCTTGAACAGAGATGGCAATATTCCAATAGAAGAATAGCTAATATGTGGTAATTAAAAAATCATAAAGTTGAACATTTGCTAAGATATAAGGGTAAAAAGAATCAACCAGCAAAAGAATGGCTAATGGAATACAAAGAACAATTGGGAAAATTTTGTTGGTTCATGAAGAAAAAGGAATCCCAATACAAAACTTTGCAGACAACACAAGACATGTTTCTTGAAATGGCAAGATTCAAAGCACAAACAACAAACATTATCTTGGATTCTGAGAATCCACTTGCTCTGGTTCTTGATTTCACCATTCAGGCTTTCCCTTTCCAAGGTGTTCTCACCATTTGCTTATTTAAGTTTCTCCTAAATGGATTTCTTTAGTTTCAATTATTTGAATTAAAACAATAATTACCATTAAGATTTACAGTATGACTCATAGTATCAAGTAAATGTATAAGGAGATAGGATCCTTTGGATAGGACACTAAAAAATTGAATAACGTCCCTACTTGGAATAATTTCATTAGAAAAAAGAAGCAATACATAGAGTGATTATGGTAAATCTAATGAATATTAACTTGTGTAATGTCATAAGGTTTATAACATACATGAGATTAGAACCTATGACAGCCATAAACCAAAGTGGCCGCCAGGGCCTCACAACAGTAGCACTACACAAAGTTCAAGCTCTGGAAGTTCCTTCCATTGTCCATAAAGTAAATAAAGTGTATGTTTGTGGCTAACTCTTAGTAAATCAAAAGAGTATGTAATCTTTCAGGTTTTCCTAAAATAAAAATATAAAAATATGCTTTAAGTAGCTAACTAAGGAGATGTGAAACAATTAAAATAACATGAGAGAAGCAAAATAGAAGGGGAATAAAGAATCAAGAGGGCAAATCAACATCAAATGGTGTGACAATAGATTAAAAATCTATGTAATAAGGGCCGGCGCTGCGGCTCTCTAGGTTAATCCTCTGCCTGCGGCACCGGTACACTAGGTTCTAGTCCCGGTTGGGGCGCCAGATTCTGTCCTGGTTGCTCCTCTTCCAGTACAGCTCTCTGCTGTGGCCTGGAAGGCAATGGAGGATGGCCGAAGTGCTTGAACCCTGCACCCATGGGAGACCAGGAGGGAGCACCTGGCTCATGGCTTCAGATCGGCATAGTTCTGGCAGTTACTGCCATTTGGGGAGTGAACCAACGGAAGGAAGACCTTTCTTTCTGTCTCTCTCTCTCACTGTCTAACTCTGCCTGTCAAAAAAAATCTATGTAATAATTATAATAATTATATTAGATATAAGCAAATGAAATATTCTGATTAAAAGGACTGCCAACTTGGATTTTTAAGCTCAATTAGATGCCGTTAACAAGAGGCATTCCATAAACATAAAAAAATTAAGAAACAGAACATAAAACATAACATGCATTAACCAAAATAATGATTATGTAGCTATAGACATAAAAGTGGGCTCTGATTTAAGAAACATGTTAGATCTAAAGACAAACATTTAATCATGATAAAAGGGCTGAGCATGGTGGCCCAACAGGTTAAGCCTCTGCTTGAGATGCCTTGTTGCAATCCCAGCTGTGCTGTTTCCCATCCTGCTGCTTGCTAATACGCTTGGGAAAACAGCAGAAGATGGCCTGAGTATTTCAGTCCCTACCACCCATGTGGAAGACTGCCTGGAGTTCCTTACTCCTGGTTTCTTCCTGGCCCAGCTCCAACTGCTGCGGGCATTTGGAGAGTGAACCAAAAATAAAGACATCCCTCCTCTCTCTTTAAAATAATAAAATAATAAAATTTCTTTAAAATAATAAAAACTCAAGATGTAGAAATCCTAAATTTATATGTTTCTATTATAAGTCTCAAGTTACACAAAGCAAAAATAGTTTATCTCTCATAAAAATAGATAAAATCGGTGCCAGCGCTGTGGTATAATGGGCAAAGCCTCTGCGTTCAATGCCAGCATCCAATATGGTTCAAGTCCTGGCTGCTCCACTTCTGATCCAGTTCTCTGCTATGGCCAGGGAAAACAGTAAAAGATGGCACGAGGTCCTTGGGCCTCTGCACCCTTGTGGGAAATCCAGAAGGAGCTCCTGGTTCCTGGATCCTGGATCCTGGATCCTAGCTTCAGATAGGCCCAGCTCCTGCCCTTACAGCCACTTGAGGTGTGAACCAGAGGATGGAAGATTCTCTCTCTCTCTCTCTCTCTAACTCTCCCCCCCCCTCTTTTCCCCATCTCTCTGTAACTCTGCTTTTCAAATAAATAAATAAATATTTTTAAGATGAAGCAATCAAAATAGAAATTAGAATATATATAGAAATAAACAACAATAAAAATCACATCAAATTATATGCTACAACTAAAAGCATGATATGAGGTAAAATTATAGATTTAAGTGAATGCATTAAAAATTTAAGAAAGAATGAAAACCAACAAACTACGTAACCCAAGAAGCTATGAAAATAGCAACAAATTAAACCCAAAGGAAGTAAAGTAAAGAAGTAACAAAATAAGAGCAGAAGTAATTGAAGTATAACACAAATGTGAAATAGTGAAAGCAATAAAGCTAAATACTAACTCTGATTTTTGCAGGAAAACTAAAGATCTAAATAAATATACTACATACTAAATCTGTCCATTGAAATGAAATTCCTAGGAAAGCAAAGTTGTACTGACAGAAATTTGATCAGCCTCTGCAACAGAGGAAAAGTTTATGGAGTATGAAGCATTGCACTGGAAGGTGCACAGTAGTCTTCAGAAATCATCACACCATGGGTCTACAATGGTAATTTTTCTTGTGTGTAAATTATAACTTAGCAAAACTATTAAAAATTTGAAAGATAGAAAAAGTATCATTCACAAAGACAAATTCAGTCCAGTCGAATTCTCTCAAAGATATTATATACTTTAACACAAATAATGGATAAAGCAGGAATTCATCACAAATTGTTTTATGAGGCCATCACAGGCTTTATCTCAAAATCTATCAAAGATAAAACAATAAAAGAAGCTTAAAGGTCAAAGTTCCTCATAAATATTCACCAAAAATTCTGAACACATAGTTAAAAGCCCAAATTCAATGATTATATTATCATACACACACACAGTCATCAATACATTTCGGCTTGTTTCAAGAATGCAAGTTCAGCTTGCCATTTGAAAATCAATAAATGTATTTCAACACAAAAAACTAAAAGAAAAAAATCATGAGACAACCACAAAAGTTGCAAAAAAAATTTGACAAAATTAAATACCAATTAATAATCAAATAAGAAACCACTTTGCAAGCTGGCAATAGAATAGAACTTTATTAACATGATAAAGTGAATTTTTATAAAAAACCTCTAAGGTAATACTCAACAGTGAAATAAAAAATCCTTCTCCTGAAATTGGAAACAACAAAGCAGTACAAAAAAAGTACACTTTCCTATTTAACTTTAAAAGAAAGAAGCCAAAAAGATATGTTTGCCATTATCAATTAAAACTAAATTCTGCTAATCCATTTCCTATACAGAATGTTTTATTATCAATGTACACAAACTAGTTTATATGTACACTCAAAAGACATGTGCAATAGTCTTCATATCAGTATTGTTCATAAGAATCAGACTAGGTCCTGCATCCATCAGTGACAGAACATACGATATATACAATATATAAATGAAAATTATCATAGTACTCTACAGCCAGAACCTATCATTCTGCTTTGTCTTCCAATTTTTCAACTTTAAAATGTTGTGAGATGATGTAAACATTCAGTAGAAATCATACTTTGAATTTTGAAGTTTGATCTGTTCCCAGGCTAATAATGTGTAATACAATACTGTCTTGTGACGCTTGGTGGCAGCAGCAAGCCACAGCTCCCAGCCAGCCACTTGATCGCAAAACTGAACAGCCACTAAGCTAAGATGCTCGGTAGGTTAGCTGTTGAATGCACTTCTGACTTACAGTGTTTTCGACCCATGATAAGTTTTTAGGACATAGTGCTCCTGGTGATGAGTAGCATGTGGGCAATAGAGCCCAAGCTGAAGTGCTCAGGTGTCTAGTAGCTTATGTCCTTGCCCTGTCACCTGGAGAGACTCAGTGGGGGAATTTGATTTTGTTATCTGGTAATAACGCTTTTTCTAGTTCCTTGGTTTTTCTTAGTCTCACATTTGACAATTGGCTATCTTGGAAAACAGTGGAATTGTCGATATGGTTTCAAGAGTTCTGGGAAACTTTTGGTCAAATCTGAATTATTATTAGAGGTGTATTTATCACTTTCTTAAGGGCACTTCTTTATTGAGAATATTAAAAAGAAATAAACTTGGTGTGAAAAGCTTTAAGCGGTGTCATATAATAGTCTTGATCTAGAGTGATATACAGCCAAGCAAAACTGGAACATAACACTGAGGTTAAAAGCCCCAGCATCAGAAAATTCTACGTTCAAGTTCTAGATCTACTGGATGTCAGCTAGTTGACCTTCAACAAAACTGTTCCTTCCTCTAACTTCTCACCTTAAAAGTAGGAACAATAATAGTTCTAATCTCAAGAGCTGTTGGGAAAAGTAATGAAGATAATACTTGTTATAGCATTTATTATGTAAACAAATTCCTACCATGTTAGCGTTACTATTTTCAAGATGGTAAAAGGAAAAGTGATGGCACAAGTCCTGGGTGCTAAAAAGATGTAATGGACCTAAGACAGAAAGACAAAAGAGATGATAAATCTCATTTCCTTTGTGGTTTTACCTTGATTAGGCCCTTTCTGATGCATGTTTTCAGCTCCAACTAGGAAAGATCACATGAGGACAATGAATCACCCTTCCCCTTCGCAGCCTTATGTGGAAATTCTCTGAATGTATCCCTTTAGAAAAGATTCCCAAAGATGGAGGCTGGTTTTGCCAGTGACTTATCCATAAAAGCTTCTACCTTGATGCTCTATCTATCTGCATATAGAATCTTTTTGGCAGATACCTGGGTAGGATGAAAGAAACCATGTATTTATTTTATTGAGACATTCTAAATTTAGCTTTACTGGTGCATTGATGGATTTCCTTGTGTTTTATTTTAGTGAAAGGATTTTGGTGAAGTGTCATGTAAATAATAAGTCATAACTAAAAAGAGTACATGGGTTACAATCAGCCTTTGTGAGTCTTTGTCCTAAAATCCTGTGTATTACCCTGAATCTTTGCAATGTATTCATAAAAACTGGCATTCGGAGAAAATAATAATAACAAGTATTAGGAATAATATTAATAAGAAACATAGCAAGTCATCACATAATCATTTCACTCTAGTTTTATGATGCATGCTGGCTTTTACTGCAACTGATTAATTTTATGACTAATAGCAAAACGAGAAAACACAAAACTAACAGCAGAACAGAGCCACCTAGTAACCATCATCCTGGTCAACAATCACGGATGAAGCTCCCCAGGCCCACACGAGGTGATTTTTTGCTGGTTCAGGCATGTTCCTGGACTAAACCTCCCTTCACTCTCCCAAACTCTTCCATTTTTCACATCACCTGCTTGGGCTGTCATTCTCCTCTCCTACCTCCCTCTCCCAGCCCCACTTAGATTTCATTGCCAATTATGATTTTTTTCTCTTTTTTGGTCTATCAAATTAACCTGGTTGAAGTAATAAACTGATATTCTCACTCCCCTGAGCATACAGTTTTTTCATCAGAACAACCCACAAACAATAAACTGGTACCGATTACAGGTATTTGGTGCATTTGGTAATTTTAAATGATGTATGAAAGCAGAATAGACATAATTGAATTTCTAAATCCTTTGATTCAACTTGGCTGAAAATTGTGGATAAAGCTAGTTTTGAATACAAAACTAGAAAAAGTTAATATTAAAAATCACAGGCAGATAGCTTTTAAAGTTTTCTTTCCACCATTAGTCCACCAAAGATACTGTCACAGTTTTTGATCACAAAGCTCATATTTGGAAATATTAATTTGGGATTTTTACTTATAATATTATAGGGTTTCAAACTTAGAAAAGAGCTTAGAATTACTTTTGATAAGTCCAAGCTCCTTATGTTACAAATTAAAATAATTGAGTCTTACAAGAGTAAAGAGTTTAATCCTGAATCACTGGCTGCATTACAATAAAGCCCTATATTGAATCCACGCAACCAGAGTCACCCTGCCCGAATTCCAGATCTGCAGCAATTCCTTATACAGTGGAGAATCCATGAATAGTAATCATGAAGGATGGAAGGAATGAATTTTCTTTAGCACAAATAGGAGTCCATTCTTATAACATCATTTATATGAGCTTCAGGATAAGCATATATTCTGTGAATATAGAATGCATAGAAAGCATAGCCCAGAGGAGGTAAATGTTTTAAAAACAAAATATGCCTGGAAAAGAAGCAAGATTACAAGGAGTGAGTCTCAAAGACATAGATCCTAAGTCCCTTAACCAATGTGTAAAGTTTGTGTAGAATGTAGGATAATTGCGAGTTTCTAGATATTGTGATCATGAAATGACTGAAAGGAGCTTGCGCTTTGAGATGCTTATTCTCGAACTGCCTATGACAGAATTTAGACTGTCATTTCAATCCAAAGTAGACCATCAACAGCCTCAATATACTGCCCAAGAAGGAATTACCACCTCACAACCCAAATGATCATTATAATCAAACCATGAATAGAACTGGCCTCCCTGAGGCATTTGCACAATTCATGGCATATAGGTGCTCAATAAAGAATGTCCTTGAAAAGTGAATTATCTTGCCGCAGAATACTGGTAAATTTGTTCAGCTTATATACCTGAAGTATGTAATTTGAAGCTACCTTTGGAGATGACATCGTTAACATTTTGTGTTAATAAGTCAACTTCCATATCATTTGTAAAGAAAAATTCTACTGGTGGCAACTTTCTTAACCTATGTAACCTTGTCTTGAAAATAAGATGGAAACAGTCTATGTATTTAGAACAGGAATGCAATCTTCTAGACAAACAAACAACAAACAAGCAAACAAACAAACCCATGCACTTAGTTTTGTATACAAATTCAACTTGCTCCAGGGAACACGCATTCGCCAAAGACAGTGAAAGCAAAATCTTGACACCCATTGTAGTTTCAACTTCCCCACTCCTCAAGGAGAAAGTTCTTTTCCTAGTTCTCTGAGCTTGGAGAAGTGCTCCCTAGAGCCTAGGCAGAAACAATATATTCTATAGGGACAGAGTTGTAATGCAGGCAGATGATCTCAAAAAACATCCTATGGAAGTAGCTCACAGCCTTGGATGGATGAGCACAACTGCTTTTCTTGGTGACTCTTCAGGGGATAGTGCTGTGCCAGGGGACCATCCATGACAGATAAAGAGGGATTTTCTGAGTTTGGAATGGTATCAGGAATGGCACTTTGGGAACAAATCTGGCGGCTCCCACTCTCTGGATTTTTGTATTGTGAGAGAGAAGGAGCCACCTGTTGGGGGTACAGGAGACAGGGAGGGAGCAACTCTGTTTGTACCTGTGAGGAAACAATGAAAGAACCAACAGCTGCAGAACTTAAAGCTCTGAGGCAACCAGAGGAGAAACAGAAAGAGATCTTTCATTTGCTATTTCACTCCTCAGTTGGCCATAAAACCCAGATCTTCTTTCAAAACTTGAAAGAAGATTCTGTCCCATTTTTGGAGGCTTAAAAATAGACTACTGATGGGGTGCCGGATTCTGTCCCGGTTGCCCCTCTTCCAGGCCAGCCCTCTGCTATGGCCCAGGAGTGCAGTGGAGGATGGCCCAAGTGCTTGGGCCCTGCACCCCGTGGGAGACCAGGATAAGCACCTAGCACCTGGCTCCTGCCATCGGATCAGCGCAGTGCGCCGGCCGCAGCACGCTGTCCGCGGCAGCCATTGGAGGGTGAACCAACGGCAAAGGAAGACCTTTCTCTCTGTCTCTCTCTCTCACTGTCCACTCTGCCTGTCAAAAAGAAAAAAAAAAATAGACTACTGATAAGGAAGAAAATTGTATGGTAGGCCTCAAATCTTTTCAAAATGAGATAATTAAGTATGAAAAGTATTTGTGTATATATAAATGTATGTATATGTGTGTGTATATATGTATATATATATTTATCTTATATATATGTATGTGTATATATATATATATATATATATATATTTATCTTAGAGCTCAGAATCATTAAGGAAATGCAGTCTCCAGTGCCTGGGGATTTACTGATCTTATTTTTTCTCAGAATCCCATGGTTTTGTTGTAACAGTAATAAAAACACCACATCCACATATTTTGGCACTAAAAAATTCTTTAGTCTGTAGGGATTTTCAGCCAAAGCTATAGCCCAAAATATTTTTGTAAATTAGCACAGAAAGACATACATATAAACCGCTATACTATAAAACAAAGATTACTGCTACAGCTATCACCAAAGCACTATAAAGTGCAAGAGTGCAGACAGAATATTTTAACTGATAGAATGAATGAAGTTATATAATGCAGTACATTACATTCAAATTGGGTTTTGAATGATTTGTTGAATTCTAATAGTAAGAAACAGACATTGCATTCTAAGCTACAAGAGTAGTATAGGGAAAGGTTCTTGGGCCCAAGCATCTACCCTGTGTTAGGAATGGAAAGATGATCAGAGAGGACAGAAAGCAAGACACAGGGAACAAAAGGGGTTGTAGGATGCTGGGCAGTATGTTTGCCTCCAGATCTGTCCCACCTAAGAGATTTTGCTCATATAAATGACATACTACGTACATGGAAATTGACATCCATCATTTGTACGCTGGGTAATTGAATTTCCATAAGTTTTCGGGTAATCTGTATACTGCAGGTATTTCCCCAGACCCCACTAGTCTGAGTGTGTAAACAAGCAAGGATCGGGTCAGCACTGTGGTTAAGTCACAGCTAGTAAAATTGGCAAACCATGTGGGTCCCAGCTGCTCCACTTCTGATGCAGCTCCTTACTAATGTACCTGGGAAAGCAGTGGAAGATCTGTTCAATTCTGGTCTATTTCACAGGAAAGCCCACCAGGCAACTTTTTTCAGACTCCTTCTTCATCTGGTTATCTCTATATTTGAGATACTGACTAGAGATTAGAAAGCACAAGCATGGAGATCATTGGATGTGTCTGTCTTCTCCCCTCCCTGGACACACCCTCCAGGAATGAGTGTGACTTTGTGACTGAATTTCCTTTCTAAGCCTGGATCCCCACTGTAGATGTAGCTTACTCTGAAGAACTTCTGCTTCCTGGTTTTGGTTACACGGTCTCCTCACATTGCTCTTCCTACCCTAAGGGTGAGTAGTAGCTTCTGGGCTAACCTATGCCTTGATTCTCTATCCTTGGTTTGCCTTCCCAGATTTCCCATTATTTGTGAAGCCAAATTTCTACATTAAGTTACCTTTGCTTAAAAGACCTGGTGTTGCATATTTTTCTACTAAAGTTTGATAAATACAGATGGTCCAATAAGACAAGGTAATAAAAGGGGTAATAGCTTCAGCTTACTCTTTCTCTGCCTTTTCCTACTTCAGTCCTTTATACTTAAAAAGTTATTTTATTGTTGTTCTCAATTGACTTTTAATGAATCAAGTTCACTTACCATTAGCCTTTATGTGCTTCCTAACCACTCCCTGTAATTTCCTGAAACATGTTTAACATCTATTATGTGTAGAAACTCTGCTAATTGAACATGTGCTCACAGAAAACAGTGTAGCCAAGTACAGGACCATGTTGCTAAATAATTAACACATAGTTTGATAATGTTTGAGTCACCCCTACAGTCAGTGGAAAGCAGATTTTAGAGAAATCAGCTCCTGATTGGTCTGGGGTAAAAAAAAAAGGGGGGGGTTCAAAAAGTATATAGTACAGAAAGACAATTCAGAAAATATTTTTTTCCAAAAAACCTATAGAATAGGCACTCACTTTGTACTTACTATATTTTCAAAAGTGCTTTACATATACTCACACCCCTTCTTTTGATCCTCAAAACAATTCTCTGAGGTGGGATCTATAATTTTCTCCACTTACCAGATAGGAAAGTGGGGCAAATCAGGATAAGATAGCTGCCCCCAAAAGGAGTTGGACTTTAAAGCATTCTGTAATCTGATCCTAGCAACTAAACACCTAATGATTTCTCTTTAATAACTAGTGGCTTCATACACATGCACAATTATTTTAATATGGAAGGGACTGGAGGTTGGATAGAAGTTTGATAAGGTGAGTAGTGAAGGAAGATTTTCCACATTGGAAGGAATGATACGAGCCAAGTCATAGACATAGAAGAGTACAGGCATTGTTCAGCAAGGGGAATCATACCATTGATCTCTCACTTTATTGTTAGAGATCAAACATGTCCAGATAAGAAAAGTCATCTATGAAGGTTAACTTTAGGCATTGGTTTGAGTGGATGAAGGAATACCCAGATAGTTATTAAGGCACTACCCCCAGTGCTTTCAGGAGGAGACTGGCAAGTGAGCCAGTGGACTGAGTGGGGGGAATCTGCTTCAAGGTGGGCAAACACCATTCAAGCTGCTGGGAGCTTGAATAGAACAAAAGGCAGAGGAAAGGTGAATTCATTCCTCTCTCTTCCAGAGCTGGAACACCTTCAACTTCTCCTTCCCTTGGACAGCACAACTGCCTTTGGACCTGAAGATTTGCACCAGTAGCCTGTTGGGTTTTTGGACTTTTGGTCTTAGACTGAGAGTTATACTATATTTCCCTAATTATGAGGCTATTGGCCTTGATCAGCCATGCCACCAGGCTCCCTGGTTTTCTGGCCTGCAGAGAGCCTATTATGTGACTTCTCAGCCTCCATATTAATGTGAGTTAACAAATTCTCTCTCATATAGCTGTCTAGCAATTGACTCATCTGTCAATTGATTGATAGATGAATAGGTATTTCTTTTTGCTCCTGTCTCTCTGAAGAACGCTAACTAGTAAACTATCCTAAAATGTTTCAACTTAATAAATTATAGCTGAAAGGACTCATTGTTTAACCCTGAAGAATAAGAGTTGGCGAAAAATAAATGTGTACTGTCATTTTTTAGCAATTTGCTAGCTTTTTATTCCTGTAGAATAATTCCAAATCAACAATAAATTAAAGATGAGGGAAAGTAGCAACTAAAACATATTATTTCTCCCTCTGCACAAGGCCTATACAAATTATACACATGCATAACTGGGTTCAAAACTTTATTATTCCAAGTTATGTGATTGGAGATCATATTTACATAAAACAAAAGGCAAACATGTCCTTTTATGTCTTTGTTGATCACCATAAGCCCTGAGTATCATACATAAAAAATTCTATTCTGAAAATTGGCAAATATACTAAGATGGATACATTACTGTTAGCTTGAAGTACAAATGAGCATGAATAAAAAATTCTATATACTGCCAAAAGCAACAAAGAATTTTATATTTTCACATACTATAAAATATTCAACACCAGGAAAAATTATCTTAGATTTAGATATTATATATCTTTATAAAATTATATATTCTCTATTTTTTCTGTTTTGATAGTTTTTTTTTTTTTTTGTCAAAAATTAGTACCCTTATCACTTTTTATTCAAAAGCCCAATCTGTCTTCAGCATCCTCTCCATTTTGAAGAGAATGACCACCAGGGGGCAGATATGACCAAGCCATTTAATAAGTACCTATTGCTGCTTTCAATTTTTAATTTGAAATAACAGTATATTACTGACGCCAAAGGTTTATTTTTTCTGAAAATACATCCTCAACTTCTAAATGCATTGATGTCATGGAAGCTTAGAGTAGAATTGCAATTACCAGAGGATGGCGAGTGTAGGGAATGAAGAAATGTTGATTAACAGGTACAAAGTTATAGTTAATCTAGAGAAAGAAGTTCTGGTATTCTATTTCACAGTAGGGTTACTCCAGATAATGATAATGTACTGTATTCTTTGTTAATAGAAAAAATGAAATATAAGATCTTGAATGTTTTCATGTTAAAGATAAATGTTTGAGGATATGAATATGTTTATACCGATGAAGATTAGACAGGTTATACAATATGCACATCACATGGTACCCAAACAGGTCCGATTTTTATGTATCAAGAACTCAATCCAGATCTCCAACGTGTACGGCAGGAACCTAATCACTTGAGCCACCAACATTGCCTTCCAAGGTCTGAGTTAACAGGAAGCTGGATTCAATTCTAGAGGTGAGTGTTGAACTCAGGTACTCTATTATAAGACAAAGACATCTTACCTTTAATCTAAACTATGCCTTTCCCTTTCTATTTTTTCATGTAGATACATATTACTATAAACTTCCATGTTAATACTGTTTTTGCTATATTCCACAAATTGTGATATGTTGTATTTCCATTTTTTATTTATTTGTTTCAAGAGCTCTTAAAAATTATCTTTCTTTCTTTTTTTTTTTGACAGGCAGAGTTAGACAGTGAGAGAGAGAGAGAAAGGTCTTCCTTCCGTTGGTTCACGCCCTAGATGGCCGCTACGGCCAGTGCGCAGTGCTGATCCAAAGCCAGGAGTCAGGTGCTTCCTCCTGGTCTCCCATGCAGGTGCAGGGCCCAAGCGCTTGTGCCATCCTCCACTGCCTTCCCGGGCCATAGCAGAGAAATGTACTGGAAGAGGAGAAACTGGGACTAGTATCCCGTGCCCCAACCGGGACTAGAACCCGGAGGATTAGCCTAGTGAGCCACGGCGCCGCCATTAAAGATTGTCTTTCAAGTTCTTCAATGACCAGTTGTTGATTTAGGAGCATGTTGTATGGTCTCCATGTATTTATAAAATTTATAAAATTCCAGTTATTGTTTATTTCTCGTTTTACTCCACTGTGGTCGGAAAAGGTAAATGATATTGTTGTAATTTTTTAAAATTCATTAATGAGTCTTGTTTTGTGGCCTATCCTAGAGAATTTTCCATTTATTGATTAAGATAACTTATATTCTGCAGCTTTTAGATGGAATGTTCTGTAAATGTCTCTGCTCCATAGTATAACTTAACTCTGATTTGTCTGTTGATTTTTTTATCAAAATGATCTGTCTACTGATGAAAGTGGAATGTTGAAGTCCCCTATATCATTGTATCATATTTTATTTCTTTTTAAATCTAATGATTGTTTTATAAAATTAAATTCTCTGATATTAGGTACATATACATTTATAATGATGATGGTTTATTTTTAATTGATTCCTTTGGCATTATATAGTGAACCTCTTTGTTTCTTTTTACTATTTGTGTCTTAGCATCTATTTTGTATAAATAAAGTGACTCTTGTTTAGTTTTGCTTTCTAGTTGCATGGGATGCCTTTTGTCATCCTTTCACTTTCACTGTTTGTGTTACCTTTCTGGTGAACTGTGTTTCTTGAAGGCAGCATATCACTGCATCTCATTTTTTTAATCCATTCAGATATTCTATGTTTTTAAGGGGATTTAGACCATTTACATTCAAAGTTATTATTGATGAGTAATGACTTAGTCTTATCTGGGCTTATTTTGTATAGACTTCCTTCTTTTTATAGCGGTAGTGTGCTTTTGTAGGTTTTCATGATGGTGCTTAGTCTTCTTTTTTGTGTGTAGGGCTCCCTTAAACATCTTTGGTAAACTTTGCCTGGTAGTAATGAACTCCTTCAATTTTTTCTTGTCTTGGAACATCTATATTTCTTCTTCAGTTAGGAAAGATAGCTTCCTTGGATAAGGTATTCTTAACTGGCAATTGTTTCCTTTAAGAATCTGGAATATATCATGATATTGCCTGTTGACCTGAAAGATCCACCCTGAAAAATCCTGTTATTCTAATGGTAGTTCCCTTCAAAACGACTTGGTGCTTTTCTCTCATGGAGTTTAGACTTCCTCTTTGTGCTGTACTTTTGAGAATTTGATTGTCATGTGTTGTGGTGAAAAACTTTTCTTGCCATGTCTGTTTGGAGTCCTGTAGGTCTCCTTGTGCTTGATTGTCCATATCTTTCTCCAGATTAGGGAAATGTTCTGCTATTATATTCCTGAATAGATTTTATGAGCTTTGCTCTTTATCAAAAATTCCCATAATTTAAATATTAGTTTATTTAATGGAGTCCTGTATGTCTTAGAGGCTACCTTCATTCTTTTTTATTTATTTTTCTTTTCTTTTTCATTTCATGGCATCATATTTACTTGCTCTTTCACACTTTTTGCATCTCTATATTGATAGTTACACATCTGTCAGCTGTGCTGTTTCTATCACTTTTAACGGGAGGCTTTCATGGATTGAAGGCTTATTCCTGCAGTGGTGTCTTTAGGTACTGATTTGGAAGGCCACATTAGCTCTAGTTACAGATTAACACTAACTTATAGTCCCCCATATCTTCTTCCACTGTTAATTATGGCAGTGGCCGAGAGAGAGAGAGAGAGAGAGAGAGAGTGTGTGGCAGGGAGGTTCCTCTCAATCCCTGCAGAGATGGGCAGTTCTCATTGTTGGTGACTAGTGTCATGGCAGTTCTTAGCCCAATCAGAGGCATGAATGTACAACCAGCTGTCCATAACCAGATGATGGTGGAACTGATGTCTGGGGCACTAACTGAAGCCAGAGAAGGCCAGAGATGGGAACCTTGCAGCTTGGTTAAGTGTGCTTGACTAACCATACCCATCAATTCTAAGACAGGCTCAAGTAGGGAACCGTGACAGGTTGGCCCTTCTCCATGATTATTAACTACTGCCTCTAGGGAAGAGAAGGTGATCAGAATGAAGGTTTCACATCTGTAGAGAAAAGCAGCCTATATTCTAAGGTCCAGGAAGCAATACCAACCTTGCTGCACTGCACCACCTGCCCCATGTACTACAGAACACTGCTTGAGTTAAAGTGATGGGGTCATTTTTGCTGCTGGGTCCAGATGGGTTTGTGATGCTGAACTTTTTGCTAGTGTGTGGGAATGTCCATGGGGTCCCAAGGATGGGGATATGCACGTGCTTCTGTCTACTAGGGCAGTTTGGATGCTACAAGACTCCTTTTACCAGATGGTGCCCCATTGACACATACTGTGTTTGAGGGAAGAGCAGTGGGGTGAGCAGAAAAAATGTGCGTTACCTCTCCAAAGAAAAGTTATCATGTATATTCCTGGTACCTCCTCTTGCTGGGCTCCAAGCCTATAATGACTGTAGATCCACCCTGTAGCTAAAGTTGTTGATATCCAAAGTCCCTGGAAATGGGGTCTGCTAGGGCTCTCCTATTTACTCTTTCCCTTGCAATGGGAATTCTTCCTGACCATGGGTCTGGGGTCACTGTTCCAAGGTCTGAGTGTCCTATTGCATTGCCTGTAGCTGTTGCTGAGTTCTTTTGTTAGCCTGTGGGCATTCACCTAGAAGTGCAGTTATTCATCTGTTAATGTTGATTTTTCGATTTTTCTCTGTGGAGGAAGGCTTTTTTTTTTAAAGATTTATTTATTTGCAAGTCAGAGTTACACAGAGAGAGAAGGAGAGGCGGGGGGGAGGGGGTAGGTCTTCCATCCATTGGTTCACTCCCCATTTGGCCACAATGGCTGGAACTGTGCCAATCTGAATCCAGGAGCCAGGAGCTTCTTCTGGTTCTACCAGGCAGGTTCACGGGCCCAAGGACTTGAGCCATCTTCTACTGCTTTCCCAAGCCATAGCAGAGAGCTGGATCGGAAGTGGAGCAGCCAGGACTCGAACTGGCGCCCATATGGGATGCTGGCACTGCAGCCGGTGGCTTTACCTGCTATGCCACAACGCTGGCCCCCTTTATCTTTTGTAGAAACTAGTCATGGTGACCCCCCCCAACACACACACACACACACACACACACACACATTCACACTCACCCACAGCCTCTATGAAAGCTACATTTCATCAATAATGTTTACTTACTACTCAATAATATTCCTTGTTCTGCTTCTGAGTTCTTAAACAGATTCTCACTTATCTTGGATTCTGTTTTCTTTATAAAGAAAATTGAACTGTGGTGAAATCCTCTAGATTGGAAGAATGGCACCAGCTATTAACCCTTCCCTTTCTGAAACTTGTTGATATGTCATTGTGATATACTTGTAAGGCATTTTCTTAAAATATTTATTAAAGCAATTTAATAATGGCTACTATACAAAACAAGAAGCACTAAAACAATGAAGGTGACCAAAATCTGCATCACTAAATATAGAGTTGTATAATCTCAGCAAAGTATGTTTACCTTGAACATGCACCTTACAAGTGGTTTGGTATTCCCTTACCAGAGACTATTTGTTCCTTCTTTATTCATAATTACCTATAAACATTGTATATTTTATGAGTATTCATGGAGGAATTCAACTTTTCCAAAACAAGATTTACCTATTATTTTGGCCAGTTAGTTTCTATCAAATGGGGGATACATTATACAGTCATGGTAGTTAATTTTAAATGATGATTAGCATAGCACGCATCAATAATGCTACCATTTTCTACACATACCACTAATGATGTCATTTTGTATATGCCATGTGTTTTCCCGTAACTGGGGTAGTTACCAAAGGCCACTGTTCAATAAATTGTGAGTACCATTTAGTCTAAGAGGAAAAACATTCCAGTCATCAAGGAGTGAGTATTTACTGATAGAGGCTTCTAGGTAGCATTTTATTCCCATAAGGAAGAAATCACATTGATTCTTAACTTATCCAATCTTAAGTTTTACCATGGTGAGTGCAACCTTCTTTTACAGTGGGCCATTCTTGTTGAGAGAAAGTATCAATAAATACTTCATTCTCAAAAATTCCTTGCCACAGTGGGCTGGTCCTAAGGTTTTAGTAACTTAAGCCTCTTGTTTACCCAACTACTATTTGCATTCTCTTGTTCACTCATTCTCTCTAGCTCTCACTCTCACACACTCTTCTCTCTCCTTACCACTCCTATTTCTCCTCTTTCTTTTTACATTTCAGATAGTTTTACCAAACTTTCCAACTGACCTACATAGCATGGACAAGATTCCTGAAAGAAAAATCCATCTAGTATCCCCATCGTGTCAGAATGATGGTGAGTCTCCAGAGAAGTCAGCCACACTTGATTCAATACATCAAACTCAATTCCCAATTCTCAATTCCTATAGATATGTGGGGCAATTTGGGGTTAATATAATGCAGATATAGTTGCCACTATTTATACCATGGATACTCAAACGTGGGTACTTGAGGAGACTGTCAGTGGAACATATTGACTCTTAAATACAGGCCAATTTAATATACATCAGGCTTAATAAAATCATCTCTTTCACAGTTAAATCCATCAGTGATATTTGATCATAACACCAAATGATTCTCAGGGACACCACCCTGATGTTCTAAATGTGTAAGATTTTTTTCCACATTCACATGTATCAGTGAAAAAAACCAAGGGGACATCAACCTACTGGAAATAAAATGGTTGCATTTTTTTCTTTCCCACTCATTTCCATCTGTGAATCACAATATGCATCCTGTTCAGTTAAAAGGTAGGGTTTCTTTTTAGGCTAAAGTAGAACCATATAAGCATAATCAACAAAATGAGACTCAAATGAAAATTCCAAACAGCTAATATTGACATAAGCCATCAAGAGTAGTTGAAGGCTTATCAGTAAATAAATGAATTGGACGTTTTGGGTCTTTCCTGTGGCTTAGCATTAGTGCTAATCTCCTACAGAATATTTTTCTGTTCCTGAAACACTGTTCTCGGAAAAGCATGATGCATCTGCTCCCAGAATCATTACACTTTTTGTGCACTTCCTTGCCATATGCCACAATTCACCCCTTTGTTTTCCATTTGATTTTCCTATTTATGACCATATTTTCTGGCTTAGGTATGTCTTTACAGTTACACCTATAGGGTAATAAGTGGGAGTAACCTTCCAGTGTTTTCCATTCCTAGAAAATAAATAAAGATAAATAAAATGGGAGGACACCTCCCTACACAGTTGCAGACAACAGGGAAGCCCTTACAGTCAGTCATAGGTGAAGCACTATCAAAGCCCCTGTTTCCTTATCAATATGTAAGTCAAATTCACACAAATTGAAGTATATTCTGAGTAGCGAAGTCTCTCTATGCTGAAATATGTATGTTATTGTAGCCCAAACCTGATATGAATAGATATGGCAAGATACAAGAACATTTGTTGGAAATGTAAAGTTGTGTGAGTGCCTCATCACTGTTCTCTTTATTCCCACAATCATACACCAAAATCTTCCTGATGGTTTTCCTGTTTAATAATCATTAATTAAGCCTGCCAGTCCTTCATGTTCACATTATCATCAGCTTTTAAAAAATTATTTTTTATTTATTAGAGAGGCAGTGAAAGAGAGGAAAAGAGCGAAAGAGCTAGAGAGAGAGAGAGCAAGAGTGAACGAGAGAGAGAGAGAGAGAGATCTTCATTTACTGAATCCCACCCCAAATGTCCATAATAGCCAGGGTTGGATCAGGCTAAAGCCAGGAGGTTAGAATTTGATCTGGGTGGCAGGGTCCCAGAAATTTGAGCAATCAACTGCTGCTTTCCAGGGTACACACTAACAGGAAGCTGGATCACAAGTGGAGGACCAGAACTCAGACCAGACACTTCAATATGGATGCAGGTCTCTCACGTTAAACATTTCCTAAATTACCACCCCCATTCTAGTTCTTAATAAAACTGCTGCTATATTAGCAATACAGAATTTGACAAGTCCAACTTTGTCTTTTAGCTTTTTTTATACATCAGCAGCAGTAATATGAATACTCTGATCTGATGAAATATAACTGAGGAGACAGTTTATTTACATTCTGCTGTTCCAAATAGTTAGTAGTATCCTAAAGCATTGCTACACCCAAGGAATATGCAAAGTCAAAGTCCAACACACATTTATTCTAGTCAGGACCCAGTGCAATCACCTGGAACTATTAAGAAGGAGCCCCGTTTTTCGCCCTGGAGGAATCTAACCAGAAACTATCTTTTAGAAATTTGTTTCTTATTAGCATTCCGTAAAGTGTGTTATCACATTAGCAGTTTCCATAAAAAGAAATTTTATACTTCCACCCAATGTTTATTGCTTAAGTAACAGTATTTCTGTTGATTTCATTTCTTTACACCAGTAGATACATATCAGCAGTGCATCAGCCTTTGCATTCTCATCTCTTACTATCCAGTAACCAGGTTTTACCTGGTGGTTATTGACATAGCCCACTTGAACTCTTCCACATAATTCGCACAGAATTTTATTTAATTCTCCTCCCAATGTACTCAATTATTCAATCATATACACGCAATTTGTACTACACAGGTCACTGACCACAGTGTAAGTCTTTATATATACCAGAATGACTGCACAGTTTATACTTTCTTCTATGCTGTAATGAGAATTCACACAAAAAAGACAACCTAATACAAGTATATTTTGGTACAAAATAATTTAAATTCATGCATAATTTTTATCATATATATTTTCCACAAATTTTTAAAGACCCTCTCATACTGCCTGCAGTTCTATCCATTGTGCAGACTTAACTTTGCCTTTTTAAACCAAGATTTTACTATCAACAAATGAAACAGATAAAGTTCCCAACAAGCCTAATCTCTCTCAATTAGGAGACTTCCCCTAGGAAACTAGGAAGCTTGCATTGCTGTAGTAGGGTAAGAATCATACATTTAGATTTTGCATCAATAAAAACTAGCAAATCTGGTGATTCTATTACCTATCCCAAAGGCAGAGCTGCAAACTGCTCCTGGATACAATTTCCCTTCTCAGAGTCACCTTCAAAGTAAACTGAAAATAAATCTTTGTAAAAATTAAGAGTGAGAATAAAAGAAAAAGAAGGAAGACGGGTGGGGGCATGTGTAGGAGGGAGAGTAGGGTAAGAAGAATCTCTATTTCCTAAATCTGTATAAATGAAATGCATGGAATTTGCATACCTTAAAAAAATCTTATTAAAACAAAGAGAAAAACTTAACAAAGAGTCACCTTCAGTTACCATTCCATTTCCTTTTTATCTGCCATGAGAGTTAATCCGTCATTATTGGAAAATCTCTCTGACATTACCCATGGCATTATTCACATTTGGAGCCTTAGACTTATTTGATATCCTTCAATCTTGGGAGCTATCTTCACCTAAGCCCAGCTTCAGGACAACAGTTGTCTTTGAAGTGATAGTCTAGCTACTGTTAGGTAATTTGAAAGTTCGGTTATCCCAATAGCCACCAACTAGGAGCGGAAACAGACTGCCAGAGAATTCAATCTGTTTGTGTCTGCATAGTATTTCCAAAATAATTTCTGTATCAGCATTACCTGGTTCTGATTTTGCTACTTGGGCTATAGTCCTCCTCTGTAAACCTCTCAAAATCATTCTTATTCCAGAGTTTGTTCCAACTCATTTTTCTATTTGAGCACTTGATTAATAAAAGTCAACACTATTTTGGGTGCAATATGTTTATTCTTCACAATCCAGGTAACCCCACAAACCACTGTGCCTCTTTTTTGTTAGTACAGCCTGGCAAAAATATAGTGTATACATACAAAGGCAATACATAACCATATATGTTACTTTCTCTATGAAAAGTCTCCTAATATCCCAGTTCAAGTTTTCTCCTCAAAACTGAATGAATCGATCTTCTGTATGTAAAGATAATTGAAAATGAATCTTGATGTGAATGGAATGGGAGAGGAAGTAGGAGATGGGAGGGGTGCGAGTGGGAGGGAAATTATTGGGGGGAAGCCATTGTAATCCATAAACTGTACTTTGGAAATTTATATTTACTAAATAAAAAATAAAAATAAAAAAAATCAAGGAGAGTTATAATTGATTTTTACAGTTAATGACTTTAAATATTGCTGTTCCAAGTTATTTTTAGGTACTACACCTTTATATGTGATCTTCATCCTAGATACGATACATCCTTCCTCCTCAGTTACTTCTCTTTTTCTGTATTTTATTCTTCTTTAATTTCACTCTTCAAGGTGTGACAAAATTGATAATATGTGAAGTGCTCACATATATGTTTTATTTTTTATACACCTGAAAATTCTCTTTCACTGATATCTGAGAAAAGAGAAATAAAATATTCTTGGAGAATTATCTGGGAAAAAGCAACCAGGAGAAGAATGCTCAGGCACTGGACTTCCAAACCAAGCCTGACTTCAAGAGCTGGTGTACTTTGAGGAAGAGAAGAGATGGAGAAACCAAGAGGCACAGTTAGGATGGCAACATTAGTATATAAGACTTTCTTAGTAATTTGAGAGTAAGAAAATTTAAAACGACAGCATGCTCTAATTTGACTTCCAAAGAACTAAAGTGATATTACAGTATGATAAATTGAAAATTCTATCCAATCTTTGATTGTAACAATGCAACATGTACTGTGTGCAGGCTGGTTAGAAAGAACATACATAATGTCACATTCAGAGGCCAGAATCATTCCTCTACTTAGCATTCATCACAGTGCACGAAGAGGAAGAGGAGTCCAAAAAAGATCAAAAAGGTGGAAGCATAAAGCTCTAAGAAAGAGGCAAATAATCAAAGAACCCCTCTAATATGCTATGATAATACAATCCGATTCTAGGCCACAGGCAAAGAAGCATATTCTGAGGGAGGAGGCCCAGGACACGGCCTGAATTGTCCACAGTTGTGATAACAGGGATGTATTATTTCTGAAATGCCATCTTAATATTAGGGGGAACAGAAGTACTGCAGATGCTCCAGGGTGAAGTGTAGAGAGGGGAAAAAAAAACAGGAAAGAAGAGGAAACAAAGGCATCGAGGCAGTAGGATGGACGGCAGGGCCAATTATAAGGAATAACCCACAGAGCCACAGACCTACTATATATCCAATAGATCCAGGAAGGAAACAGCCAAGGAGCTGGACACAAGCAAATTCATCTACCTGTCTATTCAAGAGGAAAGTCCTCTAAGAAGTCATCTGCAGTCCACAGCATCTTTCTCAGTGCAGAAAGGATTAGAATATCCTTGACAACATCCAGTTCCCACTCTGAGCTATAATTGCTAACCACCAAGATGTCAGAAAGAGCAAATCCAAGATTTCTATGGACGGCATTTATCTGCAAAATAGAAATTAAAATTCAGAGACCATAAAACAGAAAAAAATTACGTTACCACAATGTAAGTTGTAAAAATAATAATAATAAAGTACAAGCTGGCAATGATTGCCCTGTTGGTAAAAATCTAAATCTTGTCCTACAAAGTATTTTATTAAAGAACTTCACTATAGGAGCTGGCACAACAGGTTAAGCCATCACCTACAATGCCAGTATTTCATAAGGGTGCTGGTTCATATCCTAGCAGCTCCCTGATCATGCTTGGGAAAAGCCATGGAGAATGGCCATAGTGCTTGGGCCCTTACATCCATATGGGACACCAGGATGAAGTTTCTGGCTTCGCAGCCAATATTGCCACTTGAGGAGTGAATCTGCAGTTGAATAATCCCTCTCTCTCTCTCTCTCTCTCTCTCTCTCTCTCTCTCTCTCTCTCAGTCTCTCCACCCTTCCCTCCTGCCTTTCAAATAAATAAACACATTTTTAGGGGGAAAAAGACCTTCACGTAAAAAGTTCTAATATCACTGCTGATTTTCAGTTAGAATACACATAATGGTCAATGTTAATCAGGAACAAAAGGTAACTAGTAGAAACTGCTATGAAATTGAAGCAGTTGTAACACTCTTACACTAAAACCCACAGTTTTCGTGTTTCCTTTTAAAAGTTATTCATGGGATAAGTTGATTTTTTGATTACTTTAATGTTCAGTTCTTACCTGCACTAGGTTATCTCTAGAGCCAGAATATCTGAGCTTTAAAAAGGTCTTTGTCATTTCTTCACACCGTCTGTTAACACTGGCAACTGCTTTAAATGGTGTACTTTTGGGTCTTTACCCATAGAATGGAATAATGACAGTGCCCATTTTATAGGGTTATTATCTGTATGCAATAGGAAAATCCATCACACATGTAGTGCTTCACGAATAACAGCTGCATCATACCCTCTCAACTGGTGTTCCCACCTCAGGTTCCTTGGACTCAAATCTATTCTGCACAAAGTGACAGATGAATTTTTGTAAAGTTTAATTTTGATCATATTGTTACTGTTTCAAAAAAATCATTATAGTTCCGCATGATGGGGCTAGTTCTGCAATGTCAATGCATGCAAGTGTTCCTTTCTCTTAGCTCCCCTTACAAAGATCCAGTCCTCCACTAAGCTGAACTCCAAGCTTCCCTGATATGTTGATTTTTTTTTCTACATGAATATATTGACTTATGCTGTCCCTATGGCCTGAATGTTTTTCTTTTTCCTTATCATTTCCTAAAATATTCCTCCTTTAAATTCTTTTACAAGTGCCACCCATTAATAAAATTTCACATCCCTTAATTTTCCTACTCTAAACATATATAGCACTTGAGTTTAATCATTACATGATATTTATCATACTTAATCTACAATATTCCTTTATTAATTTTTTCTTATTATATGATCCTATCCCCTTATTCTCACCTAAAATATTGTAAGCCTCTTATAGTAGTGGGAATTTCTTCATTATCTGTGTATTTCTTTTAAAAAATATTTATTTATTTATTTATTTAAAAAGCAGAGTTACAGAGAGCAATAGACAGAGAGCGAGAGAGAGATCTTCCTTCCACTGTTCACTCTCCAAATGTCTGCAACTGCCAGGTCTGGGCCAGGCCACAGCCAGTTGCTGGAATTCCAACTGGGTCTCCCACATGGGTGGCAAAGGCCCAGGTACTTGGGCCATCTTCTGTTACTTTCCCAGGCACATTAGCAGAGAGCTGCATCAGAGGTGGAGAAGCTGGGCTTAAACTGTGCTCTGATATGGGATGCAAGCATTACAAGAGGAGACTTAACATGCTCTGCCACAACACCTGTCTCCAAATTTCTATGTGTAAAACCTCAAATGGCCATAGTCCCCAGGAAATACAATTCTTCCAGTATTCAATGGACAGTTCATGAATGTATTAACATCATGTTAATAACATTAACATCATGTAAACCAGTGGCTGAAACAGTAGATTTGAGATTGATATAGGATGTGGGCATACCCTTAAGTCCCCTTAAGCTTAATATATGTCTATTTTTATCTTTACACAGTAATATCATGTAATTATAATGACATATTCCAGAAAGTGTGTTTACAAAGAGCATTTATTCATTACCTTTAATTTCACAGGAACACAGCTGTATATGTCAATAAGGTCACCCCTTGTAATAAGCTTCATACTATCCACATGAGTGAGCAAAACTACATGTAGCATGCCTGTGTTAAAGAGGTACACACAGTTTTATCATTACACACAACATCAATATTTTCAGTTAATCTGCTAAAAGTTGTGCAATAGTCTCCTTATGCAGCAATGTTGAATTAGAAATATCCCCCTACATCCTGCTTCAGCTCCCCTCCCACACCCAAGAACCACCTAAATTATTCATTAATTCCTGGAATTTCTTTGACATGGTAAGGTTCTTCCCATGATAAGAAATGAAGCTTCAAATAAAACCATCTTTTGGAATATGAAACTAAAATGTGTGCTACATTTATCTGTGATTTCCTGTCCTATTAGTTATGTTTTTATGGAAACTGTAGCAAAAATCAAAAAACTAATAAATAATATGGGGGCAAGAAGCCTGAAGGAGGAATCAAAATGTGTCTGAATATCATAAACAGGCTTTTTCTGTTTCACAATGTTAATAAGCACCTCTCTCTACACCACTCTGCAAAGTCTTCTACATTTCAGTGAACGTGTAAGCAATCATTTCTTACTTCTAAGTTAAAGTTGTGGATAAACTGGCTCTTTCTTAGTTTACTTGGTTTAATTCTTACAAACAACTTAGAAATAGGTATCATTATCATACTAATTGTATTGATTTGGAAATTGAGGCACAGGAAGTTTAAGTCATTTGCACAATAGCATACAGCTAGTGAGTGCTTCCTGGATTTAATTAAACTAGTGAGTCAGGGAATAATCAAATACGCAAGTACTTCAGTTCTTCATCCTGTCCAAAAGCCATTCTACAATATAGTCTAGTAAGTTACGCTTAGGAGCAAAATGAAATGAGACTCACCACACTTTATCATCTCTCTTCTAATTCTTTTAATCTTTGCTACCATCTCGTAAGAGAGGTGTTCAATAGAATTGATATCAAAAACAAATGCTACACAATGGATTCTGTCCTTCAGCTGTGGGTACTTTATATATTTAACATGACTTGATGTGATGGGCTTCATGGAATTAAACTGTAAGGTAAACATAAAGCAATGCATCAATCCAATGGACATTTGTGAGCAATACTGTGTACCAGATACTGTATAAGTGATCAAAACAGATATCAAATATTAAGAGGCTAACTATGGATAGGACAATAGATATAAGTAGGCAATAGTCCTTTTGCCTAGTTAGGTAAGATTCTTTGAGGAGGAACATGAGAGCTAAGAGCTAAAAATAGGGGGAATTAGTTTGATAAAGGAGATAGAGAGGTGGCAAAAAATGTTCTAAATGACAAAAGCAACGTGAACCAAGCTGGACATGAACGCACTCAAGAGGAGAGTTGATATCATGCACAGTACAAGGAAAGAAGGTGGTTCAAGATAAGACAAATGCTTTTACTTTTGAGCTAGCAGTGGCTCTGCTGGAACTAGTTCCACAATTATAGTGTCAAAAATACAAAACAATGTATGTATAAGGCTATTAACTGAAGAAATATTTGTAGCAGAAAATGTCCAGAGCATCAATAAGATAATATTCTAAAACTTCCCTAAGAAATATAGGAACACAAATATGAAAGCATCTCCTATATAGTAAAAAGGAAAGTAAGTAATTAATGTTATCTGCTAATACAGAAGGAGGAGGAATTTTAGGAGGGAGCAGATAAAAAAAAATAGATTCCTTGATTATACTTTGTTTTATGGATTTTACTTTAGAATCATATGAAAGATGAAGATTAATATAAAATAAAATTTTAAAATAATCTCTAAACAAGTACTTTTGCATGCATATTTTTATTCATAAATATAGAAAAACTGTTTGACCTTAAAACACAAAAGCAATTGAAGACAGGACAAAGTTCATAGCTCTTATGATAGCTATGACAGGAGAATCCTATAGATACCATTATTCTTCAAATATCAAAAAAAGCCTAGAACTAGTATAATTTCAGAAGATAAATACTGATAGGTTAAGATAGATAAGAGTTTATTGTTATGGATAGTTGGCAAAAACAAGCATTTTATTTAAAAATTAACTACAGTTTCTTTAATATTAACCAAGTCTTACCTGGTATCTGTCTGAAATATGGCCTTTTATGATAGAGAGTATGTCTTCCATGCGCAGGCCTTCTTCATCTTCACCCAGCCCCAGGGAGTCACACAGAACAAATGGCAGGGAGTCACCATTGCTCCTATCCTTCATGGTATAGACCCTGTACTGCAGATGGGAAAAAAGCAATTTTAAATTTATTTTTTCTTATATTTTCAGATCAAGTCTACATATGGGATGAAGCTGATCAGCAAAACATTTCAAAGATAATTAATTTGGACGAAGAATCAAAGGTTGCATGATCTGAAAATATACTTACATTCCTAGAGGTTCCAGCTGTATCATCGCCTACCAAAGCCTGATGTGATACATAGCCTTGGAAAACAGACTTCACAGAGTTGAAGAAACTAGACTTTCCAGCTCCAACTGGACCCAGAAGCAGAATTTTCACTTGGTTGACCAACTCTCCAGATGGTTTATGATTTCTCATGGCCAACAATAAGTGGCCCCTATCCCTGTTTAGACAAAAATTTTTAACAGTCGACTGAGGTTAGCTTTAGCTCACAATACCTGATCATAAATTTTCCTAGAATTCGTTTCTTTTTGATTTGCATCTTGCCTTTTGCATAACGGCAAATGACTACTCTACCTTAAAGTCTACTGTAAAAGAATGAAAACTAAAAATAATATTTGTAACTAAAGCCAATCAGACAAAAAAATTTCAGACTTAAGCCATATAAATCTAAGATTGTAAATATGAGTTATGTTCAATATGAAGATAAATTAATCAATAGTAACTTTCAAAAATAATAATAATATAACCTATGACTTTTGAAGTTCATGAAAGTAGAATGTTTCTAATTTGCAGTTGAAGTTCATTATAGCAATTTGCCACATGATAACGACTCTTTCCACAACAATACTCTAAAGTAACTGAAACTTTAACTGCAAGAATTCTAAGCAAAAACAGACACGCAAAACAAGACATGAGAAAATGAATATTTTCCTTCTTGTATTTAATAACATTGGAAATAGCCTCAATTAGGTTTTTTTTTCTTGTTGCCACATTACTGTTATCAAATTGTCTTCTGATTATAGCTCTAGATGCAGTCTGTTCTTAATTACCCACACATTTTCTAATTTGTATTGTCAATTTTATTGATGGAAATTATCATAAATAAAGATAAGGAATGGACTGACAAAGGATTAAAAACATTCACTTACTGGGTGAGCCCTTGTATCTTTCTTTCATCCACTAAGTCTAAAGGAAATAATCAAAGAATAATATATATTAATAGTAGTTAAATGATAGTCTGACTGAAGATCCATGAATTCACTAAGGACAAATACATAAATTAACTTTCATGAGAACAGTGCAGTATAGCAAAAAGTAAATGGAGAAAATGCTAGCAAACCTCATTATCATCTCATTTGAAGAGCTATATCTAAAAGCAAGTTAGGGCCAGCGCCGCGGCTCACTAGGCTAATCCTCCGCCTTGCAGCACCGGCACACCAGGTTCTAGTCCCGGTTGGGGCATTGGATCCTGTCCCAGTTGCCCCTCTTCCAGGCCACCTCTCTGCTGTGGCCCGGGAGTGCAGTGGAGGATGGCCCAAGTGCTTGGGCCCTGCACCCCCATAGGAGACCAGGATAAGCACCTGGCTCCTGACATCGGATCAGCATGGTGTGCCGGCCGCAGCGCGCCGGCCGTGGCGGCCATTGGAGGATGAACCAACGGCAAAAAGGAAGACTTTTCTCTCTGTCTCTCTCTATCATTGTCCACTCTACCTGTCCAAAAAAAAGCAAGTTAGGCACTGAAGAACTGTATAGTGTCAGCAGGATTTTTTTCATCCAGTTACTCAGCAGCAGTGCGTGGCTCATTCGAAGATGCCACTTGATTGCAGGAGTACTCTAGGAGCTAGAGAAGCAATACCTAGGTCCATGGATAGGATAAGGAAATACTTAGAATTCTTTTTTTGAAATATCTTTTTATTTTATTTGAAAGGTAGAGTTAGAGAGAAGGGGAGATAAGGGAGACAGAAAAAGAGAGATCCATTGGTTTACTCCTCAAATGACCATGATGGCTGGAGCCAGTCTGAAGCTAGGAACCAGGAGATTTTTCTTGGTCTCTGACATGGGTCAAGGGGCCCAAGGACTTGGGCCATCTTCCACTGCCACCCCAAGCACAATAGCAGGGAGCTGGATCAGAAGTGGAGCAGCCAGGACTCAACTGGTATCCAGTTGGGATGTTGGTAATGTAGGTGGCAGCTTAACCCGCCATGCTACAGTACCATCCCAAAAGACTTAGAATTCTGTAAAATGTTTTCCCCTTTACATATCTGGTAAACCTGCTGCCTGCAATGCCAGCGTTCCATATGAGTCCCATCTGTTACACTTCCAATCCAGCTCTCTGCTATGGCCTGGGAAAGCAGCAGAGAGCTGGATCAGAAGAGGAGCAGCTGGGACTTAGAACCAGTGCCCATGTGGTATGCTGGTGTCATAGGCAGAGGCTTAGTCCACTATGTCCCAGTGCTGGCCCCCTGAGATATTTTTAATGCCTTTATGTTTGAAATTATTGGTATAGTTTGATATCTGATATGTGGAACGTGGAAGTCAGATTTTTTAAGCCAATCCCTTGTATTAGCTCATCCTCACAACATGATGTTGAATGAAAGATTCCAGACACAAGAGAGAAAACTCTGGTATGATTCTGTATATCTAACATTCAAATGTTTGCTACCGCTGATATAAGGCAGAACAATAGCTAGCTTTGGTTGTTAATAACTGGAAATAATCACATAGGAGTCTCTGAAATAATAACAATAATAGTGATAATGTATTTCTTCATCTGAGTAATGGTTACAGGGATGTGTTCTACACTTATAAATTGTGTGCTTCTGTGTTTATGTGTACATTTTGATAAAAAGTTTACTTAACTGATCCAGGATAGCCTACATTATGACATATTCAAGTAAATTTACCATATTTCAACAATTTTTAAAACCAAATCATTCAAAGGGAACCCAAAATGTAATAATAAATAACACTGGCCTTATGTTTCCCATAGCAACATCAATAGGGTACAAAAATTACAATGTCCCCCCAAATAAAATATGATACAAGAAGTATGTGCATTGATCATTAACAACTCAGGTATAAACACCACAGAAAATTAGTTTGGAATATGCAAATACTCAAGAAATACTACTCCTAGGAGCCCTTCCTCTAAGTGATTAGATATAAACAAGTAATTCTCAGAAAAAAATAAATGGCCAATGCATGTAAACATGCCATCGAGGATCCACAAAATGAAAACAAGAAATCACCTTTTGACCATAAAATTGGCAAATATTCTAAAGTTGGATAATATAAAAATTGGCAAAATACAGGGAAACAGGCCCTTTTATAGAACTGCGGCAGGCAATGTTCACATGTGAAGCATTTGAACGGTATCTGTCCAAATACAACTGTATATAGCAGTTTCACTTCCAGGAAGTCACCATCAAGAAGTATTTCTTTCCACACACCTACGAGCATAAAGCTATATAGGAACACTGTTTTCAACAGCAGAAGTTGGAAATAATAAATCTTCTTCAATAGAAAAGTAAATATATTAATTATGGTCTTATTATATATTAGACAACCACAGCACAGAAGCGACTAAATGTCCATTGATGAATGAATGGTTTTTAAAAAATGATAAATTCACACAATGGAATATTATTCAGTTTTAGGAAAGAAGGAAATCCTGTCATATGTGACAATACATATGAATTTTAGATATATTACTCTAGTGAAATAAGCCAGACCCAGAAGGACAAATACCTTATAATCCCTCTCAAATGAGAAATATAACATAGTCAAACTCATAAACTCAAACAGTTGGAATGGAGGTTTCCAGTGATTTAAGGGAGGGAGAGGGAGACAAAGAGAGAGAAAAAAGAGTGGCATTGGTCAAAAGATATAAAGCTTTATTTGTGCAAGATAATTAATATCTAAAGCCCCACTATACAGCAATGCCTATAGTTAACAGAACTGTATACTATACTTAAATATTTGCTAAGAGGATCAATCTTACACTAAATGTTAACAAAAGGATGTTTTTGACCATAGTTTTGTGTTAGTAAATAATTTGTGACCAAATTTTAGTGCGGGCCATCTATCCAGAGATAAGAACAAGTAAAACAATCATTTTTCCTAGGGGCCAGTGCTGTGGTGTAGCAGGTTAAACCCCTGTCTGCAGTGCCAGCATCCCATATGGGCGCCAGTTCAAGTCCCAGATGCTCAGCTTCCCATCTGGCTCTCTACTATGGCCTGGGAAAGTAGTAGAAGATGGACCAAGTCCTTGGGCCCCTGCACCCACGTGGGAGACCTAGAAGAAGCTCCTGGCTCCTGGCTTAGGATCAGCACAGCTCTGGCCATGGCGGCCAATTAGGGGGTTACCCAGTGATGGGAGACCTCTCTCTCTCCTTCTCTCTGCCTCTCCTCTCTCTATGTAACTCTGGACTTCAAATAAATAAATAAATCTTTTTTTAAAAAAAGATCATTTTCCCTTAAACAGATGGGTCAGCTGGAAACCACCCAATACACAGGAAAACCACCATAAAGGATGATCTGATTAAACCTACCTTCACATCGAAAAACTTCGCACTCCTGGAAGGAATATTGATGTATCGGAGGTAGTTTAAGACTTTTAGCTATTTTGGGGGAGATAACTACCCTTCTAGACTGTAGATTTATACAGTATTCTGCATTAGCATCATAGTCCACAAATAAGTTATATGATTTTGTTTTACATTCTAAAATTTCAGTCTCTCGAAGTACAAAAGTAATGATGGAGACAGTTGTTCCTCTCCAATAATTGTCTTCCACATACACTCCACTAACAACATTTTTACTATAAATCACTGTTACGATAGGTCCTTGATTACAGCATCTGTCAAGTAAATCTTGTGTTGAGAATCCGTGGACACTTGCTTTGTAGAGAAGGCTAAATTTTTTGTCTCCAAAATGATTTTGCAGGATCTTTTTTTGCAACCATGTCAAACAAGTTGTCGTTGCCATACTTCTCAACCTAGTGGGACATGCAACATATTTTCCATCAAATTTTGAAAATGGATAATATGTTCTGTCATAAAACACAATTATTCCTTTCATTTACTATGATGCAGAAAATGAAAAGCGTAAGGTGAAATAGTAAGAGAAGGCATTACCTGTTTTTTCATTCTGAATGATTATTTATTACATTAAAAACGTGAGGGAGAGACCCTCGTTTGCAAGCGTAGGAAAAGTGGAAAGTAGCAAGTCAATTACCTGTCTGAAGAATCTGAACAAGGTCTGGAGCTGCTGGGAGCTGCTCAAGTCAGCCACAAAACGGGAGCAGAAACATTCGTCAGCAAACTGAAGAACTGGCTTCCAAGAAACCCTGAGAAAGGAAACTGAAACTTACTAAGCACCACCCAGCTGGCTCTGGGCCAGCCTCCCTGAGTGAAACAACAGTAGCTGATCCAGCTACGACACAGCAAAATCATACTAGAACGGCATCGGCTGACTACATGAAATCTGTTTTCTTTATATAAATAATTTTTTTAATTAATAATATTAGAAGAATCAAAGAATTGAAGTCAGAAAGAAAACATGACATCTCACTGACTATTTTTTTTTTGACAAAAATGCACCCAGTTACTGTACATGGACAAAAAAAAAAGTTCTGTCAATTCCACCTGCAGAATGCATGTCTCGAATTTATCCCCTTCTCCAGGTCTCTGCCATCAATTTATTCCAAATGGATGTACTTCCTTCTGCAGATTATTACAGTAGTTTCCTAACTGGCCCCTCTGCTTTTTTGCTTTTCTCATCTCTTCTCCAATTCATTTTCCTCACCAAAGCAGAATAAAGCAGTTTAATTTGTGAGACATAAACCTGGGGCCAGCAACTTAGCATAGCAGGGAAAGCCATCGTCTGCAGTACAAGCATCCCATATGGGCGTCTGTTTGAGTTCCAGCTGCTCCACTTCTGATCCAGCTCTCTGCTAGGGCCTGAGAAAGCCATAGAAGATGGCCCAAGTCATTGGCCCCTGCACCCATGTAGAAGACCTGAAGAGGCTCCTGGACCCTGGCTTCGGATTGGCACAGCTCTGACCTTGCAGCTAACTGGAGGGTGAACCAGGAGATGGAAGATCTCTCTCTCTCTCTCTCTCTCTGCCTCTCCTTCTCTCTTTATGTAACTTTGAGTTTCAAATAAATAAATAAATCTTTTTAAAAAAAGAAGAAGAGGGAGAGATGTAAACCCAGTCACGTTACTTCCACGCTAAAATCTCTTTCTTTAGGGTCACTAGGGTCACATTCTTTGTATATATGTACACATATATATCTTGATATTTTTATATATATATATATGTTTATATCTTGGGATATCTATCTATCTATCTATCTATCTATCTATCTATATATTTATACACATCTATACCACATAGGTGGTAGGTCCCCAGTACTTGGGCCATCATTCACTGCCTTCCCAAGGGCATTAGCAGGAAGCTGGATCTGAAGGGAAGCAACTGGCACTCAAATCAGCCAAGGGAATGGGCTGCCAGCATCATAAGTGATTACTTAACCCACATAACACAACACTGGCCCCAGTAAAATGGTCAGGATGATGATGTTGGAGGAGAGCCCTGAAAGGAGTAAGGGAGAATCTATAAAAAGAAGTAGCGGAAGAGCATTGTAGATGGAGCCAGCCCAAGTGTGAACATCCTTGAATGCCAATTTGTCGCAGTAAGATGGTCAGTATTATTGAAGCAAAATTTGGAGACAAATTATGACTGTGAATACTCTGGCTCCTGTGTGGAAAATAGACTATTAAGAGGAAAGCATGGAGGCCTGAGCTGTGGAGTAGCAGGTAAAGCCACGGCCTGTTATGCTGGCATTCCATATGGGCACTGGTTCTAGTCCTGGCTGCTCCACTTCTGATCCAGCTCCCTGCTATGGCCTGGGAAAGCAGTAGAAGATGATCCAAGTCCTTGTGCCCCTGTACCCATGTGGGAGACCTGGAAGAAGCTCCTGGTTCCTGGCTCCTGGCTTTGGATCAGTGCAGCTCTGGCCCTTGCAGCCATCTGCGGAATGAACCAGCAGATGGAAGACCTTTCTTTCCCTCTGCCTCTACCTCTCTGTAACTCTGGATTTCAAATACATAAGTAAATCTTTTAAAAAAAGAGGAAAGCATGGAACATGAAGATGTAGAACTAAGACTGTGGCTGAGTAAGAAGTTCCAGTGATCACCTTCCCAGAGACACCAGTGTGAACCACTCTACACACACCAAGTCACATTCACTAGAGCGCAGAAGTCAGATGAGAAACAGTCTTTGTGTTGGTATAATCATAAGAAAAGTCTCATTAAGAAACCAAGAAGGAAAAGGTTGCCAATGTCAACCCTCCTCCAAAGAGAGAGAGAGAGAGAGAGAGAGAGAGAGAGAGAGAATGAAATCCAGTGTGAGACCCACTGTGAAAAAATTCGACCAGACTGAGCCCTGATCTCCCTTTCTTCAAGTACATTCCTGTGAAGTAAATATTGGGAATATCCATAGCCAGAAGATATCTGCTACACCCCACCCCCCAAACAACTAACAGAAAGCAAAACTCCAGGCATATGAACAGGCTGGGAGAATAAGCTTAGGACCATGTCTTGGAGCTCAGAGTCTGGTATACTATGTTAAGACCTGGCACCTGAAAAAGTCCAAAGACCCATACCTGTGCTCCTCCCTGCCCCCACCAGCCAGTGCTCACAGACTGAGCCACTAGACTCTCCCAGCATCAGGCGAACACCTGCACTCCTGTGAGTGGGACTCATTTTGGTGTGCGTTACTGTCAGCCTTCTGTGTGTCTGGGGGCATTCCTGGGATGTCAGGGGGCCCAATGACTGTGAGACCCAAGTGTGACCAGTGAGGGGCCAATCTGCAGGCATCCATGAGACTATGCCCTGGAAACTAGTAGCGGGCTGGTAAAGCCCAACACTGGACAGAGTCTAATGCCTATGAGCACAATCTCTAGACTTCCCCCAGTATAAACTAGATACCAGCATCCTGGTGTGACAAACTTGTTTTAATGTGTATCACCAGCATCTAGTAAGCTTAATATACTCTCCTAAGATTGTTCAGAGACTGTTGACTGGGAGACTGATGTATGACTCACAAAAGGCCTGTCTGAGTAGCTGAGTGGCTTCCTGTATCACCCTTCTTACAACCTTGCACAGACAACCAGGAATCACCAAACAGTTTTGGGACTCTTCCAGGATGATAGAACCCAGCACTGATGAGTAGATCCTAATCGTCCCTATCCCCAAGCCAATGCACACCAACAGAGCCTCTGCTGTAAGCCCAGTGGACTTTCATAGTCCTGGTTGAGAAATCCAATACCCCAGCTTCATCACCAGTGCCTCCTAATATCATGTAAGGTGTCACCTGAGCAGCATACAGACAATAGCAAGGCTGGCTTCAGTCTAACCACAGGATGCACTGGTCTTGCTGAACTGTGGGCTCTTGATGTGAGGTACTCATGGACACATAGCAGAGTCCAAGCCTAATATAAGCCCAGAAAAAGGCTTTTAGTAATGGAATATACCTTTTCATACAGAACAACACACCAACTGCAGATGCAGGAAAAACTTGTGTTGAGTTTATAGAGTGTTGTAGATCTGATTCAGTAAAAATATAACAAAAGTAGACCTGGGACAAACGACAGCTAGTGCTTTCATAGTAGAAGTATCCACAGGCTAAATGGAAATAAACAGACTGCTTAAAATTCCTAGAAAGGTAACCATAGATGAAGTCAGATTACTAAAACTAATCCCTTAAGGCATTAATGACATTGCTCTCCAACAGCATCAAGAACTACTATGGAGCCATGACCTCACTTAAACAGCAAAATAAGGTGCCAAAAACCAACCATCTAGGGATTGAAATTTTCAAGGGCATGGGTGAAGATTTAAAAGGACTTTTTTAAGAAAACTTGATCAAATCCAAGAGAACACAGAGAAATTATTCTAACTGAGGAATTTGACAGAGAAATGGGAATGTTTAAAGAAAACCAAGCAGAAATACTTCAACTTAAAAGCACACTAAGCAAAATTGAAAACATGATAGAAATCAGCAATAGCAAGATAGATGAAATAGAAGAAAGAACCACTGAGTCAAAGATAGTCTATTTGAAAATATACAGTTGGAGAAGGAAAAAGAAAAAAGGAATCAGAGTGGATGTTGTGATGCAGCAGGTTAAGTGGCTGCTTAGGACACCCATATCCCATATTAGGATGCCTAGGATTGAGCCCCTCCTACACCTCTGCTTCCAATTCAGCTCCCTGTTAATGCACCTGGGAGGCAGCAGATGACAGCGTCAGTATTTGAGTCCCTGACATCCATGTGAGAGATCTGGATGAAGTTCCTGTCTCCTGGCTTCAGCCTGGTCCAGCCCTGACTCTTATGGATCTTTGGAGAGTGAACCACTGGGTGAAGTGCTCACTCTCTCTCTCCTTTCTCTCTCTCTCTCCTCCTCTGTCTCTCTCTCTCCATCTCTCTGAGTCTATGTATTGATACGCCTTTAAAATAAAAAAAAAATACTTTTTAAAAATAATCAAGAGGAATAAATAAAGTTGGAAAGGCATATGGAATAGCACCTAAAACATGCTCATTTACCTGATTCCAATTATGTTCAGATGCATTATATCTTTTTTTACGATTTATTTATTTCTTTAAAAAGCAGAGTTACAAGAGGCAGAGGCAGAGAGAGAGAGAGAGATCTTCCACCCACTGGTTCACTCCCCAAGTGGCTACAACAGCTGTAGCTGCACCGATCCAAAGCCAGGAGCCAGGAGCTTCTTCGTGTTTCCTACAAGGGTGCAGGGGTCCAAGGAGTTGGGCCATCTTGCACTGCTTTCCCAGGCCATAACAGAAAACTGGATTGGAGGTGGAGCAGCCAGGTCCCAAACAGGTGCCAATATAGGATGCCGGCACTGCAGGTGGCAGCATCACGCACTAAGCTCTTCGGCAGCCCCAGTTGCATTCTATATGAGAGGAATAATATAGTATGTAGTCATAATAAAATGTCATGACAAATCTGAGTATGCATAGCATCCAAATATTGTCCAGGCTAGAAAACAGCATCTTTAAGACTGGTTAATTCATCCCTGAAGGCAACATCCAAATGCTGCTGAGTTTGCCACAGCTGTAAGGAACTTACTACCATGTTATCCATAGAAATATGCATTTGTATTTCCTGAGCTAGGGCCAGTGCAGAGGTATCCATAGTCGAAATTATTCCTATTATAGGCAGAGTGACACTAATAATTAACCCTAACACACATTTGGATTTAGCGCATAACACACATTATATGACAGAATAACAAAGCCATTTAGGTAACAGCTTCATAAATCTTTAACTGCTTTTAAAAATTAACCTCAATTGATTAGAATTATTTTTTTGCTCTTAGTAACCTGAATTAACCATACTTTTTCTCAGCTGGATGTCAGCTCCTTTGGCCGCAAAAGGAACGACGCTGCTGGCAGTTAATCGGTCTTCAGTAGACTTTTACTTAGAAGGAGTGGGAAAGAGAGTGGGGGACCGGGAGAAGGGGGAGAGATGGCGCGCACGTTCCTTAAGGGGGAAAGCTGGCATGCCCCCTTCTCTCTCTCGCTCTCCACTTATATCCAGAATTCAACCAATCACAGTCAATCAATCACAGTCCATGCACAGAGCTCTCCAATCTGACACTTGATCACGATCAGCTGTGGAGTCACGCAGCAGGCAGGACATCAGCGCCATCTTGTTGTTTACCAGGATCTTCAGCTAGATGGAAAGTTCAATCAGCTGCTACATCCGCATTACTGCTATAAGCCAAGCCCAGCATGGGGGCGGGGGGGTCCCATGGCAGAGCTATCCATGGGTCCCCACAGCTGGAACCTGTAGTTCATTGTTAAACTTAGACTTAGGCTTTATCTGTTTAAAGAGCAGTCCCAAGGTACTGAACACAATAGAAATGTGTGTGGCGGGTGGAAGGGGGCCATAAGAGGAAGCATGTGACTAGATAACCAATGATGTTTTAATTTTTAAGAGCATGTTGTTTTTGTATTTTTTATTTCAGAGTTTTGAAACCTCTTATCTATACAACTGATTTCTATGTTGTCAGAAAACCTGCATTTGAGAACACTTGTTAGTCTTTTCTATAAATCTGAATGTAATTTTTTAAAAGAAGAATACAAAACTGTGAATGACAAAAGACTTTCGATAGCAACAGTTAAAATTATAAAACAGGGCAGGCACTGTGGGGTAGCGGGTAAAGCCGCTGCCTGCAGCCCCAGCATCCCATAGGGGCAACTGGTTGGAGCCCCGGCTGTTCCACTTCCGATCCAGCTCTCTGCTGTGGCCAGGGAAAGCAGTGCAAGATGGCCCAGGTCCTTGGGCCCCTGTACCTGCGTCAGAGACCCAAAGGAGGCTCCTGGCTCCTGGCTTCAAATTGGCACAGTGCTAGTCATTGCAGCCAATTGGGCAGTGAACCAAAGGATGGAAGATCTCTCTCTCTCTCTCTCTCTCTCTCTCTCTCTCTCTCTCTCTCCCCCTCTCTCCCTCTCTCCCTCCCTCTCTCTTTCTCTCTCTGCATCTGCCTCTCTGTAACCCTGATTTTCAAATAAATAAAATAACTCTTTAAAAAATGATCCCTTTTAGGCCACTGGGCCTTTTTATTCAGATAACCATTGTAACCAATTCCTATTCAATAAGATCATTAGATTCTCCTAACTTTGGACATTTATATCAATAACATTTTATGTTAGCATAATTTCGGCACCACTTTACATCTTGACAGTATCTTTACTGGGTGAATAATCCAATGCTTGGTGAATTTGGCTTCACAATGATAGGAAGACATTATCTCTAGTATAATCCAAATAGCCTGATAATTTGGTGTCTCTACAAGATGAAAGATTAGGGTTCGGCATTGTGGTACAGTTGGTTAATGCCTGACCTGAATTGCCAGCATCCCATATGGCCGCTGGTTCTAGTCCCAGCTGCTCCTCTTCCCATCCAGCTCTCTGCTATGGCCTGGGAAGGCAGTAGAAGATGACCCAAGTCCTTGGGCCCCTGCATCTGCATGGGAGACCCGGAAGAAGCTCCTGACTCCTGGCTTCGGATCGGCAAATCTCCAGCCATTGTGGCCATCTGGGTAGTGAACCAGCAGATGGAAAACCCCTCTCTCTGTCTCTACCTCTCTGTAACTCTGTCTTTCAAATAAATAAAATAAATCTGTAAAAAAAAAAAAGAAAGAAAAGAAATATAAGTCCTTTACAATTTCCAGGGGCCCAACTGGAAATATCAAAGTCCAAAGATTAGAACTTTGATTTTTTTGAGTGCCTGGCAAAGATGCCAAGAAGGTATAAAATATTTGATTGAAATAGGATCTCTTAGCATCATGGCATGATGTAGGCCAGATTTTATCATTGTTATAAAGTGATCACTCAAATACGTTAGAATAAGTACATACTTAAACCATAACTTTTAAAACTCAGCTGCTAGGGGCAGGCACTGTGGCATAGTGGGTAAGGCTGCTGCCTGTGGTTCCAGCATCCCTTATGGGCACTGATTCCAGTCCTGGCTGCTCCACTTCCAATCCAGCTCTCTGCTATGGCCTGGGAAAGCAGTAGAAGATGGTCCAAGTCCTTGAGCCCCTCCACCATCATGGGAGACCAGGAGGAAGCTCTTGGCTCCTGGCTTCAGATTGACACAGCTCCGGCCATCATTGCCAATTAGGGAGTGAACCAGTGGATGGAAGACGTCTCTCTCTGCCTCTCCTTCTCTCTCTGTGGAACTCTGACTCTCAAATAAATGAAGAAATTGTAAACAAAGGAAACTCAGCTGCTCTTAAAATCAAACTTAACAGAGACAGAGAACACAAATATTACCTCAGTAGGATAAAAATATCAATGCCTCTTTGTTTTGTCACTACGATGAGAAATAAAAGCCTTGACTACCATAGTTAGCACATGAGATCATCCCATAACTTGGGACAATTTAATAGAGTCAGAACTAAGGAAGAGAAGAGAACTTACTGGAGCTGAGTAGAAAATTGACACAATGTCACCAATTAAAAGAGGTGCTGCAGTTTTAAAACATATTTCAAAATTGGAGATTAGTACTATTTTCAAATATTTCTGCTGATTTCCTTGATTTAGTTCACTAGTCTAGTCCTCCACCTGCCATGCCGGCACCCCAGGTTCTGGTCCCGGTCGGGGCGCTGGATTCTGTCCCGGTTGCTCCTCTTCCAGTCCAGCTCTCTGCTGTGGCCTGGGAGTGCAGTGGAGGATGGCCCAAGTGCTTGGGCCTTGCACCTGCATGGGAGACCAGGATGAAGCACCAGTCTCCTAGCTTTGGATCGGCGCAGCAGCGGCCATTTGGGGGGTGAACCAACAGAAGGAAGACCTTTCTCTCTGTCTCTGTCTCACTCTGCCTGTCAAAAAAAAAAAAAAAGGCTACTGATTTTTGTGTGTTAATTTATATTCTGCCAGTTTACCAAACTCTTTTATGAATTCCAATAAGCTCTTAGCGGAGTCTTTAGGTCCCCCTATATATAGAATCATGTCATCTGCCAATAGGGATAATTTGACTTCCTGCTTTCCAATTTGTATCCATTTGATTTCATTTTCTTGCCTAATAGCTTTGGCTAAAACATCCAGGACTATATTGAAAACCAATGGTGAAACTCAGCATACTTATCCGATTCTAGATCTTAGTGGTAATGCTTCCAACTTTTCCCAATTCATTAAGATGCTGCATGTGGGTTTGTCATAAATTGCCTTAATTGTTTCGAATAGAATTTCTTCTATACTTAATTTGCTTAAGGCTTTCATCAAGAGAGGATATTATATTTTATCAAATGCTTTCTCTGCATCTATTTAGATTACTGTATGGGTTTTTTTTTCTTCAGTTGGTTAATGTGATATACCACATTAATTGATTTGTATATGTTGAACCATCCCTGCATACCAGGGATAAATATCATTTGGTCTGGGTGAATTGTCTTTCTGATGTGTTGTTGGATTCAGTTAGTGGGTATTTTGTTGAGGATTTTTGCATCTATTTTTGTCAGAGTATTGGTATATAGTTGTCTTTGTTGTACCTTTTTCTGGTTTAGGAATCAGTGTGATATCGGTCTCACAGAAGGAGTTTTGGAAGATTCTCTTCCTTTCAATTGTTTTGAACAGCTTGAGAAGAATTGGTATTAGTTCTTCTTTAAAAGTCTGGCAGAATTCATTAGTGAAGCCATCTGATCCTGGGCTTTCCTTTTGTTGGGAGAGTCTTGATTACTGATTCAATCTCCATCTTGGCTTTTGGTCTGTTTAGCCTATCTATGTCTTATGACCCAATTTTGTTGGATTGTATGTGTCTAGAAATCCATCCAGTTCTTCTACAGTTCCCAATTTGTTTGCATATAGCTTATAGGTAATTTTTATTTCTGTGTTTTCTGTTGTTACATTTCCCTTGTCATCTTTGATTTTATTAATTTGGGTCTTAGCCCTCTTTTTTGATTAGTTGCATCACTGGTGTATCAATTTGTTTTATTTTTTAAAAAACCATTTCCTCATTTCACTAATCTTTTAAATTACTTTTTTTCAATTTTATTTCTTCTCTAATTTTAATTATTTCTTTCCTCCTACTAATTTTTTGTTATTGTTTTTCTACGTTCTTGAGATGTATTGATAGCTCATTTATTGATGCCTTTCCAATTTCTTGATGTAGCCACCAATTGCTATCAACTCTCTTCTTAACACTGCTTTTGCTGTATCCTATATGTTTTGATAGGTTGTACTGTCATCTTTATTTGTTTTAGGAAGTTATTGATTTCTCTTTTTATTTCTTCTATTACTTACTATTCATTCCAGATAATTTTGTTCCCTCTCCATGCGTTTACATATGTTCTAGATATTCTTTAGTTATTTATTTCCATCTTCATTCCATTGTGATCACAGAAGATGCATTGTGGGGTCAGCTCTATGGAGTAGTGTGTTAAGTTGTTACATGCAGTGCTGACATCCCATATGGGTGCCAGTTTGAGTCCCAGCTGCCCCACTTCCAATTGAGCTCATGACTAATTGCCTATAAAAGCATTGAAGATGGTAAAAGTCATTGGAACCATGCACCTACATGGGAGACTTGGAGAAGCTCCAGGCTCCTGGCTTAAGATTGGCCTGTATTGGCCAAGCTCCAATATTTGCAGTCATTTGGAGAGTGAACCAGTGGATGGAAGTTCCCTCTCTCTCTCTCTCACTCTGTATCTCAAGTAAATAAATAAACCTTTTAAAAAGGAAGGTGAATGATATGATTAATTTATTTTTTAGTTTGGTGAGATTTGCTTTATGGCCTAACATAGTCTATCCTAGAGAAAGTTCTATGCATTGATGAAAAGAATGAGCATTGTAAAATGGTATGATGAAAAGTTTTGTAGATTTCAATTTGGATCATTTGGTCCATAGTGTAGATTATCTCTGTTGTTTCTTTGTTGATGTTCTGTCTAGTTGACAAAAATAAGGTGTTGAAGTCCCCCTACTATCCATTAACATTTGTTTTAAATGGCACCCTGGAATTAGGTGCACATAAATTTATTATAGTCACATCTTCATGTTGAATTGACCCCTTAATCATTGCATAGTGCCCTATTTTGTCTCTTAACAGTTTTTGTGTTAAAGTCTATTCCATCTGATATTAGGTTGACTACACCTGCTCATTTTTGCTTTCCATTAGCATTGCATACCTTTCTCCATCATTTCACTTTCATTCTGCATGTATCTTTGTTGGTAAGATGTGTTTATTGTAGGCAGCAAATAGATGGGCTTTGTTTTTCAATCCATTCAGCCAGTCTATATCTTTTAAATGGAGAATTAAAGCCATTTATATCCAAGTTTATTATTGATGAGTGACTTGCCCTCTCATTTTTCTGTAAATATTCCTATTGTTTGCTTTGAATTTCCTTCTTATATTTACTGGGAGATTTGTTTGCCTTCATATGCTTTCATAATAATAACTCTGTTTTTCTGTGTGTAGCACATCTTTAAGCATCATTTGTATGTCTGGATGAGTGGTGACAAATTCTTTCCATTTCTGTTTGTTATCAAATGTCTTTATTTCACCTTCTATCATAAATGAGAGCTTTGTATGATGCAGTATTATGGGTTGACTGTTTTTTCTTTTAAGACTAGGACTATTGTTTCGCTGTTCTTTCCTAGCCTATAGGATTTCTAATGAGAAGTCAGCTGCGGGTCTAATTGGGATTCTCTGAATGTAATCTGCTGTTTCTCTTGTGCACACTTTAGAATCTTTTCTTGTTTTACTGTGGAGAGTTTGACTACAATTTGTCATGGTGAATGTTTCTGGTCGTGTCTTTTAGGAGTTGTGTGCCTCAGGTACTTAGAAGTCCTTTTCTTTCTCCAAATAAGAGCAATTTTTTGTAATTATTTTACTAAAAAGGCCTCCTAATCCATTCTTTTTCTACACATTCAGGAATTCATAATACATATTTTGGTTCATTAGATTGTATCCCATAAATCTCCAACACTGTTTTTCATTTTTCTAATTTCTTCTTTTTTTGGTCTGGCTGAGAAATTTCCAAAGATTTTTCCTCTAGCTCAGATATTCTTTCTTTTGCCTCAATAAGTCTGCTGTTAAGGTTTTTCACTGTATTTTTCATTGGCATATTGAATTATTCATTTCTAACATTTCACTTTAATTTCTGTTCAAAATCTCAATCTCATGGGAGAATTTTTCCTCCATGTCTAGCGTGGATTTCTTTACCTCATGTTTTGCTTCTCATTGCTTCTGAGAAATCCTATGATTAATCTTTTGAATTCATTTTCAGGCATTCCATCAATCTCTTTGTCTTCACATTCTAAAATTAATGTGTTGTTTTGTTCATTTGGAGGAGTCATGTGGTCTTCGTTATTCTTGTTTCTTGAGTTTCTGCTTTTATTTATTGATATTTGTTTAATTACTTGTTTTTCTCCTCTAATAGATTTTGTCTTTGAACTATGCCTCTGTTGTTTAGTGGAGTATCTTCTCTTTCAGTCAATACCCAAAAGCGCATGCTGGTGTGGTCATGGAGCTCTGGTTAGTGCTCCAGGGTGGAGCAAGTATCCAAGATGACACCCCAGTGGGTATCTTGTTAGGAGGAAAGAGGGTATGATCACTTCTTCTGGCATAGTCAACCCTAACATCCTCTCTTCCAAGGTGATCAATGCCAGGCATTAGCCTACAGAGGGTACAACACTCACTCATGCTGCCACATTAAACACATAATGGATCTGTGTAGTCCTCATGTAAATACAGATCCTGCAACAATGAACCACCCAGGCAGTCAGAGAGCTGGGAGCCTTTGGCACCACACAGTGATTGCCCTGAGATCCAGCTACACCCTGCGCTCTATCATGTAGTCATGGAGTTTCCACAGTATCAGCACACAAGGCTCCCACAGTCACAGGGTGCAGAGGATCCACTACACCCTGTTAGCCTATCCTGTCCATGGAGGGACAGAGACATCCTCAGGGCCAGCTCCCTGTGGGTGCTTTGCTTTGGTGGTTTGAGCCCTGGAGCCTGTGAGATGTTGAGAGGCTGGGGGCACCTCACAGTCCAACGTGGATTGCCAATCCACTCAAGCAGACTCAAAATCAGTGGGGAATGCAGACTTTTCCCTCCAGTAAAATCCCTGGATCATACACATGCCCAAGAGCCACTACTGCCATTAATCATTTTAAAATGACGGCTTCTCCCCTTTTTGCTGGGTGTGCATCTTAGCTCCTACAACCACTACTTGTGTCAAGATGGTGCCCCTTCCCAGTCAGTTGCTCGGTGCCCTTTTTGAGGGAAATGGAGAGAGAAATGTGTCCTTCTTCACTGGGTTAGGGAGTAGGTTGCCCCCCTTAGAGCTCCAGGCTGGACTCATACGAGGCTCTCCCTCTGACTATTATGCCAGTGGCATGGGCTGTTGCAGTCTGCTCTCACTTCATTCTCCAAAACTGACTCTTCTGGTTGTCAGCTGCAGGTGCATCCACACCTCCCACAGTAATCCATGGCATCCCTGTTCCTTCTTTAGATTTTCCACTGCATAGTTCTCTCCAGCTCTCCCCTGGGAATGCCTTTCTTCCCCTATTTTTAGTACTGTTTTTCCTTAGCCTGAAGCAGTACATCCTTTCTCTATTCCACCATCTTGAGGAATAAATATGTGCAATTTTCTATGTCATACATTTCTTAATATTTAAAAATTATTTACAAAGTAAAAATGAAGTATTTCTGTTTATAAGTGGAAAAATGTGTAGAATGTGGATTATACAAAAACCATGTATAAGAAGAAAAAAAGTATGAGACAACTACAGGGCTACCATAATATCAGGTAAGCTGTTCACTAGAGTTATACTGTTAGAAGTATTTAAAAATGGTCAGATTCACAATATCTTTTAAGTATGAAAGAAAGTGAAAATAATTTACCATTGGAGTCTATATGACATGGCAGGGAGTAGGGATAAATTAAGGAAGCAGGAGAATTTTTTATGACCCCCAGAATTTTTTGTTTGAACATTAGATAAATATTGGGACTATTTATAGGGATGAGTATGCTGGGAGAATGATTGAGGTAAACCAAGTATAAATAAAGTTTGAGTACTCAGTAAAAGAATTACACATGGAGATGGGAGCATCATTCAAGAGATGCTGTGAACTGACATTTGTCAGAGCACATGTTCAAACTTCTCTCTTTTCAAATAATCTACTTATCTAGGTAGACCTTGCTCATCATGATATAAAGTATTCCCAGTAAAATTATGTCACTTAAATGAGCCAGTACCTGTTATTTCCAGCTCTATTTTTATTGAGTGTCTGGAAAACAAATGCTCTGTGTGAGTTCCAGTGAATTGATGAGCTCTACCAAGACTGGAGTTCAGACTCATCCTTCCAGAGTTCCCCTGGTCAAGACCCACATTAGATACTGGGAATGTTTTACATCTCCTGGGTATGTATAAAGGGAATATATTCTATGGCTGGCATTGTGGCATAGCAGGTAAATCGTGGCATAGCAGGTAAATCGCGGCCTGCAGTGCTGGCATCCCATATGGGCGTCAGTTAGTGTCCCAGCTGCTCCACTTTTGACCCAGTTCTCTGCTGCAGCCTGAGAAAGCAGTGGAGGACAGCCCAAGTCCTTGGGCCCCTGCACCTATGTGGGAGATCCAGAAGAAGCTCCTGGCTCCTGGCTTCAGATCTTCACAGCTCTGGCCATTGCAGCCAACTGGGGAGTGAACCAGTGGATGGAAGACCCCTCTCTTTGCCTCTCCTTCTATAATTCTTGTGTAATTCTGACTTTCAAATAAATAAATATTTTTTAAAAAGGGCATATATTCTGATTGTTCAGACTTCCTTAGATAAGTTTCAAGACAGATGTACCTCCTTCTATAAAATAATCTATGGGAGGAAGTAAGGTTATTATTAATGGGACACACAGAGGCCACATCAACACGACTTACAGATAACATTTCTTCCCTAGCATATGAGATACGGATTTTTCTCAAATGAGAATGAAGGCTCCCAGATGTTACATGGCTTTCATGTGGTGTTCTGACCCTTGCCACATGAGGTAGTCTTTGGAAGCCTCCCCCTCTCCGTTAATCTCTTTTCTCACTGGTCTCTCCAGTTCTGTTCCTTTCCTCTCCTTCTACCAGAGTTATGCCCAATTTCTCTTTCCTCTCTCATCCCAAGATGGTTGACTATCTTGTTGTAGTTCCAGAAACAGAAAAGATGGGCAGTTATCTCTTTATTACCTTTTCAATCCAAAAATTCTGTAAATTCTTATTTTTTAAAAATCTTTTTATTTGAAATCAGAATTACAAAGAGAGGGAGAGACAGACAGTGAGATCATCCATTCATTAGCTCAATCTCCAAATGGCCACAGTGCCATTGGGCATTGGGCCTTTTTGAAGCCATGAGCCAGGAGCTTCTTCCAGGTCTGTCATGTGGGTGGTAGGAGTCCAAGCACTTGAGCCATCTTCTGCTGGTTTCCCAGGTATGTTAGCAGGGAGCTGGATGGAAAGGGGAACAGCCCTGACTCAAACCATTCCCATATGGGATACCAGCACTGCAGATGGTATCTTAACTCTATGCCACAGTGCAGGCCCCTAATTTCTGCAAATTCTATGTCAGATTCTTTCATGGCCTTGACTTTCAAGGATCCACTCTAAAAGAGCAGAAGCTTCAGCATTGTTTCTGATTGGTTCGGTTTTAATTTGTTTTCACTCTTTAGTTTAAAAAAATCTTAGTCCTCAAGAGGACAACGGGAGTGATTCACGGAAATAAGGGGAAAATACGCATGAGGGTACTTTTAAAATGTCTGTAGAAAAGCATTTAAAAATAAGTTGATTTTATCATGAAAAGTAACTCTGATATGGGATGCAAGTGTCCGAAGCAATGACTTCACTGTTACACCAAAGGTCTGCCCCAACCTTTTCATTGACTTGCACTAGTAACTTTCTTTGTTCATTCCAACCTGGAGACATGGCAAGATGGTTTGGAATTCCATGAATGAAAAGCAGGCATGGGATTATTAGAGAGAGAAACTTTATTTTTTTTACGGAAATACAATGTCAAGTTGTTAAGAAATATCCTTCCCACTTAAAATCATTTATATTTACATCCAAAGGTAAGTAAAACACTCTCTCTTATTTACTTCTGTTTCCTCAGTTCAGTATTTCATCCACTCCCTTTACATGGAGAAAAACATAGTCACTGTTGCTATTCCAAAGAGAGCGGGAGAGAAGAATAATGGCATATGTGTGTACTCTTTAGCAGGCACTGCGCTAATTTCTGTCATTACAAAGATGAGAAGAATCTAAATCCTTTGTCTCAAAGAATTTATAATCTATTTAGGAAAGTAGATGCTATATAATCATTACATAATCAATATTTAATCTGGTTAGTCCTTACATAAATTGCTATATAGAAGAGAAAGTAAAGTAATAGTTAATTTGCATGAGGAAGTTTAGAAACATGTCACAGAAACTAAATGGTAAGGAGTACAGTATATATAGGGCGGGCTGTGGCAGAGCGTATTCGAAGGGTTGCCTTTGGAACTTAAGGAATGATTAGCCATAGAAGGCCCCATCAGTTAGAGGCTGTCAAGGAGGCAGAAGATGAACAATAGTAGATTCTGAATGAGGATTCTAAACAGATGGATTCTTTTTTTAAAAAAAAAAAGATTTTGTTTGTTTATTTGAGAGGTAGAGTTACAGACAGTGAGAGGTAGAGACAGAGAGAAGGTCTTCCCTCTGCTGGTTCACTTCACCGATGGCTGCAACGGCCGTAGCTGCACCCATCTTAAGCCAGGAGCCAGGTGCCTCCTCTCGGTCTCCTATGCAGGTGCAGGGACCCAAGAACCTGGGCCATTCTCCATTGCTTTCCCAAGCCATAGCAACAATACATGCCAGTCCAGCTTTGGGCCAAGTGTCAGAATCAAGGCAAACAATAGCACTTAGAGAACTAGTTACATTTTGCAAATTTATCAGACAACAAACAACAATAGAAATGAAGCACATATCCTAACATAGCTGTGAGGATTGATACAGAAAGATGGGTTCCAGCCACCCAACCAAGACATAGCTTAGGCTGCTTCAAAAGACATTGGTTACTGATGAGCAGAACAGAAAGGAGTCACATTACGGGTTTCCTCTTTTGGCAAATCCTCTAAGAACTCATCTGTCACCCGCAGCATCTGCCTCAGTGCAGAGAGAACTAGAATGTCTTCCTCAGGGGCTGACTCCCACTTGGAAGTATGATTTCCAATGATCAAGATATTAAAAATAGGAATTCCTAGGATTTTGCTGACATTCATTACCTGTTCAAAAATGCATTTAAGACATGTAAGCCATATTTGAAAATTGACTTCATTGTAAATAAAACTCAAGAAAAAATGGCTTCAAAAATTATCTTCAGTACATACATATAATTCAAATATTTATCATTTTAAATTGGGACATAAATTTGAATTAACAGAACAATTTATATAATTTTTATTCATCTGTGACTATTTTGTAATAGCATACATATACATATGTAGACTATGATTTTGATAGTTTACAATAGAATCTGATTACAAACAGCATTCCCTACCTGTTTTTGAGAAGTTGTAGATTTATTCACATTTAAAAAATTGACTTGAAGAATTTCATCATAATTATCCACTTCTGTAAGCAAGACTACATGCGCTATACCTATATAAAAATAAATAAATTATATCATAAATAATAAGGGGACAGCCAAGAAACTATATAACATGAAAACAACTCTCTGTGAAGTGATCCCACATTTGACAGCATGAATTATTCTCAATAATTCTCAATATGTAGCCTGAAGTTTTCCAACATGAGAAGTCACTTTTAAATAAAAGCAAATTTGAACATAATTCTGAAAATCTAATATTGTAACTTTCAAACAATGTGATATTTCATGAGGGAAAGTGATTGCTGGACTTGGGATTTTAAAAGAACTACAAAGACACTAAAAAAGACAGGAGTTGAAGAAGGCTGTATGTGAGTATTTATAAACTATAAAAGGAATGTACACTGATTTCAATGTACACCAGAAACCTGAAGTCTTCGTCAAATCACAAAAAGTGGATGAATTACACTTGACTCCTAAACTAATCAAATTTCTACCTAACTAGCTACTTCTGAGGAAAAATATAAAATTGAGGGTTTTTTTCAAATGTTCATCAAGAATGTCTCCACTATGCCTCCCTTCCATATGATTGATCTCAATGAATAAAATGTGGGGTACATTGATGGTTAAGCCACTATTTTGGGATAGTTTGTTAAAGATCAATATATAGCTGATAGACTGGTTGAACTCTTAACAAACTTTCAATGGTGATACAGCATGAATGATGAACTAGTATCATGAGAAAGCTTAGCTGTAAAACAGGTTTGAACTCAGCCACACAGTTTTTTCCCCAAAGGCATTCACCAAGAGCATAAAAGTGGAATACGAGTGGCTAGCAGCAGTAGGGAAGAGCTAAAGGAGATAACCCTGAAGCATGCAAAAAATTTTCCAAATGTAAATCAGTAGCTAGACTGAAGAGTGCAGCAGGGCAAAAATTCTGAGATAACAACTACAACAAATTTTGAGTTTACATTGAGTGTAGGGTTCTGTCTAACAAAGGTTGGATTAGACAAAATAGATACCTTTAAAAAGAATAATTCTAAAATCAGTGACTAAAGATTCTAGAGAAAGAAGCTAGAATAATAAGGGTAAAGTAAACCCAAAGAAATGCAAAGTAAAGAAATAAAAAATTTCAAAGATCAACAAAGTAGAAATGAGGTGAAATGGTGAAAAACATTAACAAAGCCAAAATTTGATCCTTTGAAAGCATCAATTAAATCGTCAAATTTTGAAATGTTCTAATCAAGAAAAATGAGATACTGAAAGAAAAGGAAAGAAAAATAAATGTAATCCACTACTATCAGGAATGAAAGAAAAGCCACAAAAAAATCCATAAACATTCAAAGACCAATGAGAGAATATTATTAGTAATGCTATGCAAAAAAAGTTTATTGGCATATGGAATTTCTTTTCCTCTTGGGTCTAGCATCAGTTGTTTTGTTTTGTTCTATTCTGTTCTGTTTTTGTGTTTGTGACCAGGGGGTATTAGCTATTACTCTGCCCAATAATGTGTATTGAGCATGGCTAGAAGGCGCTATCTAGTATGTAATTCACAGTAATTAAATCATAGCAGAGGAAAAGGAGGGAGGATAGAGATCCCGAGGCTTCCAAAACTACAATTAACGCTCCCTGTGCCGCCACTGCACCACGCAGATCATCTGATTTGGGTTTTGCCCTTAAATAAGTATGATGAAACACCACTGGGAGAGAAGGAAGTCTTCCTACATTGTGACCCCATTATATCTGGACCATTGGAAGGAGAAGGGGCACAGGAGTGACGATCCAAGGGCAGTTAGCCATTCTTCCCCTGCTTTCATACTTCTCACACCAGCAGATATTTGGTACTATTATGCATCACTCTTCCTAGGCATTGCTGCCAGTTTCTTTGGTGAAGGGATAGGTGTTGGTCGTCCCAGGGAAATGGGAAAGAGGTAAGCCATAGCTTAAAAAGGTCCTTCTGTCCTCTTACAAAAATACTGGGTTTCTGATTGACTTTACTAAATGATTGCCTTTAGTGTGATCTCTTCATTCAAGTCCCAAATAACTAGCAAAGTTACCCAATTAACAACTCTGGTATGTGCTCGCTTCGGCAGCACATACACTAAAATTGGAACACCTCCAGTAGAGTGCAGTTCTCAGCTGAAACACATAATTTCTTTTTCAATCTCTGTTCCAATGCATTTATTCTCTTTCAAACTTAGTGCAATGTCCTCTTAGAGGTCCTAAGTAAGCAGTTACCAACATTAGCTGTTGTTATTCAACATGATGTGTAGCCACCTACATGCTGTTGAAAACTCATTTCAAATCTTAGCACTTCTCTAAGTTATTCAAAATCTACCATAATTTTAAAGCTATCAAATGTTTGTATTTGCTTATACACTTAGCATTCAATGTTCATTATGCAGGAGCTCGATTTGAAGCAAAGCAGCCGGGACACAAACTGGCACCCATATGGGATGCCCACAGGCAGGTAGTTACTCACTATGCTACAATGTCACCCCTCTTAACTCTCTGTGAAACTTCCTGTGAATCTATAATTATCCCCCCAATTGATATGTACAACAAGACTTACCACAATTTAATACTTCTTTGTGAATTTGTTTCAGCTTTGCCACCATTGTAGAGGAGAGGTTGTCAATAGAGTTGATGTCTAAGACATAAGCCACACAGTGAATCCTGTCCTTCAGTGATGGAGATTTGATATAGGTAGGATGCTTGGATGTAATCGGTTTGCAGGGATCAAACTGTTATAGAAATATGAGACAACATTCATAATTCACAGAGTCTCTGCTTAAGTTTATAATACACAATTCATGCTTCAAACATCACCACAACTAACCTCCAACCTAAAACTTTCCATTCTGCCCCCAGTGCGTCTTTTCCCAGATTGTCTAGTAGTAAATTTCCATGAGAACTTTCCACTGTGATAATAATGCCATCATTATGTAATGATCATATGATCATAATGCCTCCTACAGGAAAACAATTTCATGGCTTTGTTAAAAATAATTTTCCACTGTGCTTATTACAAATGCAAAGGATGCTTTTTTAAAAAAGCTAACATAATAACCCCCAGTCTTCAGAAATAAATAGCACTTTTGCATGCTTAAGACACCTCTTCAAGCATTTTGTATGACTAGAACAAACGGTGGAGAGAAGGAAAAGAGAAGAGGGGAGAAGGAGAGAGAGCGTGTGAGAGAAATATATTGAAAATGGCATTTAAACAAAAATACTATTATTTCTTTTAATTTTGCAAAGGAAAATGAACAAAATAAATATCAGCTGTTTAAGTTAGTATCTCTTTACCACAGGACAATAATCTTTTGAATATTGATAAAATAGATTGGAAAATATAGTGAATTTGGAAAGGTATAATTTTAACTACATACTGTAATGCCACATTAAGTATGCTGACTCTTGCTATGAAGCAAAAGTTTTAGTATTCACATAGTTTCTACCACTTCTCCTATTTCTGTTCCTCCTCCTTTCATCCATGACTTGATTGAGGGTCCCTTGAGCAGGAGGATTGTGCTGTTATTTAATGATCTTAGTAACTGGCACAAAATAAGTTTTCAATTCATGATTTTTAGATGAATAAATGTTTATATATGGAAGATTTCCAAAAAAGACACAGCTGGAAAGCAAAGGAAGTCACTGTTTGTAAACTAGGGATACTTCTATAAATAATATATTTATTATTACTATCTAATATATATCTATACATATATAAATAAATATCTAAAAGAATGCTGACAATAATGGTTAACTCTTAATACTTAGAGTGTTTCATCTCATTAAACCTCAGCCATCCTATGAGATGGTTACTATTAATACCTACATTTCATACTTTAAGAGAGAAAAATAAGCAAATAACATGTTTATGGGTATACAGTTAATTAATGGCAGAGCTTACCTTTGGATCTAGGTACTTAGCAATGATTTCTAGCACTCATGGTATCACATTTCAACAGAAAGTGGATAATGGTTCCAATATTTTGTCTATGTTTTGAAAATGGCAAGAGGTTAACCTACTGCTTTCTTATTAGTATGCATCACTGCAAAGATCAATAATATCTCCATGGCTTTTTCCTGAATGGAAAGAATCCATCCTTTTGATTTTGTTTCTCAATAGAAGCGGACAGCAGTCAGTCACTCTATTTTTCTCACATGAATACTTAAATCACTCAAAGCAGTTAATTGATATTGGAAAAACATTATGACAGCGGAAATTTCCTTGTGGGGTAAAAATTCAATAAAGAGTAATGATTAAAATGATGTAAAATGTATTGGAGCTGAAGAACTCTTACTTGATATCTGTCTGGTACGCAGCCTTTTAAGATGTGGGGTATGTTGTCCACACATAGTCCTCCTCCTTCTGAATCATGCAGTCCCATTGTGTCACACAACATAAATGGCAAATATTGCCTATGTTCTCCATCTTTAATAGAATATATCCTATACTGTAAAAGAATTTAGAAAGAGATAGATAAGTAGACATAGATCAAGTATTAAAGTTCATTTTTTAACCAACATTCAGTACACGACAATAGGGAGAAGAGACACTGCTTGTTTTAACACCATTGTCAAAAAAACCATTTTGGTCCCTGGAAGGAATCATTTAGATTCTTGAAAATTACTGAGAATCAAAAAGATATGCCATTTATATGTACTGCAACTATTGATACTGAACATATTAGAAATTAAACCTCCAAATGATTTAAATGTTTCTTTTAATTGGCACATAAAATCGTATGTGCTTACTGTTTCCAGTGATGTTTTGAATACATACATTTGGGATCACTGAATCTAGGTAGCTACTGCACAGTTTTTTGGGGAGAAAAAATTTATATAAAGTTTCTATTGTTTTTCTAGAATAAAATATATAACTAACTATAATCACTGTGTTCTACAGCAATTCTCATAAACTTGTTCCTTCTAACTGAAACCTCTTCCCCAACCACCCTAGTCCCTGGTAACCACCATTTTACTCTACACTTCTATGAGACAAAAATTTTTAGATTCCAAATATGAGTGAGATAATGCAGTATTCCTATTTTTAGGCCTAGCAAAATGTTTTCTAGGCTCATCAACGCTGCTTAATGCAAATGATAGAATTTTCTTCTTATCCCCAAATAATATTTCATTATATATAAATGCTATATTTTCTTTATCCATTCAACTGTTGATTGACACTTGAGCTTATTCCATATTCTGTTACTGTGAATAATTCTGCAGTCATCTGGAAGTGCAGATAAATGTTTGCCACACTGCTATCATTTCCTTTGGATATATAGCCAGTAATAGGATTGAAAAATCATATGGTTCTAAATTTTTTTTAAAAACTCCATACTCTTTTACATGATAGTTGTACTATTTTATACTCCTACCAACAATGCACAAGATTTAGCTTTTCTCCACATCCTTGCCAACATTTGTTATCCTAGGTGCTTTTGATAGTGGTTATTCCAACAGATGTGAAATAATATCTCATTACATCTGTAATTAGCACTGCCCTAATGATTTAAGATGTTGAGCATTTTTACACATACCTACAGGACATTTGTGTCTATTTTTGAGAAATGTCTATTTAGGTTCTCTTCTCCAATTTTTAACAGATTATCTGTTTTCTTGCTTTTTTAAAAAAAAAGATTTATTTATTAATTTGTTTTGAAAGTCAGAGTTAAAGAGAGAGAGAGAGAAACACAGAGATATTCCATCTACTGGCTCACTGCCCAGGTAGTCCCAAGGGCCAGGGCTGAGCAAGGCCAAAGCCAGGAGCCAGAAGCTTCATCTGGGTCTCCCACATCAGTGGCAGGGGCCCATACACGTGGGTCATCTCCCACTGCTCTCTACAGGCCATTAACAGGGAGCTGGACAGGAAAGGGAACAGCTGGGCCATGAATCAGTGCTAGTCTCACAAGCAGCAGCTTTACCCACTCTGCCACAGTTGTGGTCCCTTTTTTCTTGCTGTTGAGTTTGTTGTATATTTTGAATATTAAACCTTCACCAGGTACTAATATTCTCAAAAGAGAAAGTGACAGAGAGAGAGAGAAATTTTCCAAATCCTGGTTCACACGCCAAAGAAACACAAAGGCCAGGGTAGGGCCAGACCAAAGCCAGAACTCCATCTGGTTCTCCTGTGTTGGTGGCAAGGCTTGGGTACTTAAGCCATCCTGTACTGCTTTTCCAGGTAATTTAACAGAGAGCTAGATCAGAAGCGGAGCAACCAGGCCTCAAACCAATGCTCCAGTACAGGTTTGGGTTACAAGTGGTGATTAAACTCACTGAACCACAGTGCAATGCCTGTGTTTGTGTTTTAAGCTAAGTTAAAATTTTAAAGGAAAAATTTAATTTTTAGCCTTTACAAAGGAAAATTTTTTCAATAAGTTTGGATTAACTTATTTTTGGAATTTTAAAAATAAATTTAGTGTATCCGAAGTTTGCAGTGTTGGCCAACATTGGGTATAGCATGTTAATCTTAGCCTGAGACACCTTCAACCCACATTAGTACCCATTCAAATCTTGGCTGCTCCACTTCTGATCCAGCTCCTTGATTATGTGCCTCAGAAAGCGGCAAAAAATGACCCAAGTGTTCAGGGTCCTGCCATACATTTAGGAGACCTGGATGGAGTTCAGGGTTCCTGACTTCAGCCCAGCCCAGTGCAAGCTGCTGTGGTCATTTTGGTAGTGAACCAACAGATGGAAGATATTCTCAATCTCTCTCTCTCTCTCTTTCTCTCTCTCTCCCCCTCTTCCAGTCCAGCTCTCTGCTGTGGCCCGGGAGTGTAGTGGAGGATGGCCCAGGTGCTTGGGCCCTGCACCCACATGGGAGACCAGGAGGAAGCACCTGGCTCCTGGCTTCGGATCAGCGCAGTGCGCTGGCCACAGCAACCATTGGAGGGTGAAGCAACAGTAAAGGAAGACCTTTCTCTCTGTCTCTCTCTCTCTCACTGTCCACTCTGCCTGTCAAAAAAAAAAAAAAGTGTACAGTGCTTAGAAAGTCTACAACTGCTTGTAATAAAGTTCTAGGCCTTAACTTTTACTCATCATTCACTCTCTGACTCATCAGGGCAGCTTACAGTTCTGTAAGGTCTGTTTAGGTTGAGTGACTACCATTTATAGGTATACAACGTATCTTTTATACTGTATCTTCATAATACCTTTTCTAGGTTGGATATGTTTAAATACATAAATATTTAATATCATGTATAATCCTCTATAATATTCAGTATAGTAACATGCTGTGATGATGACAGCCTGGGAGCAACAGGCTACACTAAATCACCTAAGCATGTTCTAAGCTGTCCAGGTTTCTGTAAATATACTCTATGGTCTTCACACTTATGAAGAAATCATCTAACAATATATTTCTCAAAACATATCCTCATTTTTAAGTGATGCATAAATATACAAAGAAAATTTAGTCTCAGACACATGTGTTATAGAAAAAGGATGTAATATTTAATAGCTTTCAGGTAATTATATATATTCTTACTAATAAGAAACCAAAGCTCAACAATTGATTTCTTAAATGTTAATAGCAGTGTGAAATCTATGACATTAAAACCAAACCATTGATCTGGGGCCTGTGCTGTGGCATAGTGGGTTGGTTAAGCCTTCACCTGCAATGCCAGCTTCCCATGTGAACATCAGCTGGAGTCCTGGCTGCTTCATTCCCTATCCAGTTCCCTGCTAATGTACCTAGGAGAGCACTGAGAACACGGCCCAAGTGCTTGGGCCCCTGCTACCTATGTCGGAGATCCAGATGGAGTTTCAGGCACCTGGACTCGACCTGACCCAGCCCTAGCTGTAGAGGTCATCTGGGGAGTAAGCCAGTGGATAAAAGCTTTCTCTCTGTCATACACATTCTCTCTCTTAGTTTTTCTCTCTCATTCTCTCCTTTTCTTTCCTTCTGTGTGTATGCATCTGTCTGTCTGCAACTCTGCCTTTCAAATAAACATATCTTTAAACAAAAAATAAAACGTTTGTTATTGAATGTGACATAAATACTAAAACGCACCATTACCACCTTTTCAGTATGCCAAATTTTCATTGACAAAACACAGCATATTCCCCATCATAGAGCAACATTAAGATACAGTAATTATAGAAGAAGATTGATTTTTAATTTTTGTATTGTTCTCTATTTTTATTTAATTGTGTGATAAAATTGACAAGCATATACCAGGAGGAAATTTCTAGATAAATATTGTACTCTAGTTTATGTATCAATTAGAGCATGAATAGGTAAACATGTATTACTACGTATTTCCTTAATATATGTTGGCAAATAAGATAGCTGTTGCAATAGTACAGATAGATTTATCCTTCAAATATTGATCCACAAAAATAAATTATTGTTTTATTGTAATTTCTTGCATAAAGGTCTTACATAATGCAAAATTATGATATAATTCTCATTACTGTATTATAAAGAACAGAAAACCATTTCATCCAGGTAAAATCATATGGTCATGTGTAAAAATGGACACCAAATACAATGGACAAAGATTTCCACAGTTTTTAAAATTTTGTTGTTTTTTTACAACAAATACTAAAGAACTCTTAGGTAACTGCTTCTTGCATTCATAAAAATTAAAAGCTTCTACGGATAATATTACTCAAAGGAGGTGATTCTGATTCTACCTTACTCCCTTTTATATTAGACTTAGTATTTAATTGGTTATAAATTTAGAGGAGTCTTATATTCTGAAAGAAAATGATAAGGAAATGAAAAACCCTATAATCACAATCTATAAAACAAAATCCTCAAGGAAAACGGAAATAACTTACCTGTTCGGTAATACTGGTGGTACTATCAGACCCCACAATGGCTTGCTGAGTTGGATGGCCTCTGAAAACAGACTTCACTGAATTGAAAAAACTGGATTTTCCAGATCCAATGGGACCCAACAACAGTATACGAATTTCTGAAACCAAGTCTGCATAAGGTTTGTAGGCTCTGAGATCTGATAGGAGCTTATTTCTGCACCTGTTAAAATGAAGTAGTTCAATAGAAAGAAAAGCACACTTAATCTGGAGCTGCTGCTTCTTCCATGTAAGGGTATGTTTTAATTATTTATTTGTTATTTTGAAGAACTTGTCTTCTATAATATGATTTTAAATGTCTAAAGTTACATATTTCTGCTTAAAGAAAATTCATTTATCCATATATGATTATAATTAAACATCAACCAACAACCAAACCACCATTAATTTATTAGCCTTAGAACACATAAATTTAATATATCAATAACATTGCAGATGAATTATTATTTTATTAAAATATTGTATTAAAAAGAAATTAAAATATATGCAGCATAAAAATCTATAAATTGGGGAGAGGGCTCTGTTTCTAATATTATCAAAGTTCCTCAAAAACTATATTCTTAATGCAGATATTCAAAGGAGTTATCTGAAAGGGTTATATAAACTTTACTTGAAAAACTTTGTATCCAAGAAATCCAAAGTAAAACACAAAGTCAAATTGGTCAGTTGTCATCAAATAGATTTTTAAAGTTTCACAGTGCATAATGGTTCTCTTCCTACTGTTCTAAGCTACCTGCTTTATGTCAATAAGATTTTATTTTATGTTTATAAAACTTTGTTATTGTTCCAAATTGTACAATGTTTATCTTTCTCACTATTCTATTTTCAGCACCCTTTATACTATTATTATAAATAAAATGATTAATAGATTGTCCAAGATCTTACTTACTGTGTGACTTCTGTTATCTTCGTTAGGTAGCCTCGATTATCCTTGATTCCTGTGGATAATAAACATCATGAGTTTTTAAACCTGTCTAGTCAAAGGTGGCCAAATCTATCTTCTATAAAGGCCATTGAGTCTTCTTGCATTACCAACGGCAAAATTGTTCAGTTAGAAGTTGGAATTGAGAGGATAAGAGGAGGAAGAAAAATTATCCTCTCTGTATATTAAGTCTATCTGGAAACTCTCAAACAACTATGCTTGTAGCTCTTGAGGCTGATCCTTAGGTCATGTGTGAAAACAGACCAGCTTCTCTCTTCTCTCTCTCTGCTCTCTCTCTCTCTCTCTCTCTCTCTCTCTCTCTTTCTCTCTCTCTCGCCAATTTTTTCTCCTATGTCTCTGCCTCCACATATACAATCTCAATTTGCTTTTCTCAAAACAGCCTACACTTTCTGGGTGACTTTTACGTTCCTTGGATTCCATTTAAGAGTTTATCTGAGTGTATCAACTGGCATGAAATCTGATTGCTTCTCTCAATTTTCCTGGTTTTGAAGATCAATTACAATCTATAAAACATAAAATTAGAATATGAATGCAGAATCCAGGGTTATTTAACATACCTTCAACTCGAAAAACTTCACATTCTGTATAGCTTTTTCTACAATAAGTTCTTAATCTTAATTTAGAAGTTAATTTCCCATTTGGAAAAAAGATTCTTTTCTCCAAATTTACGGAGAAAATTATTTCACCATTTGAAAAAAAACTCAGTTCTTCAGGAGTAATTTTTAGTACTGTATTTAAAAGTAAAGTTGGCATTTCAATTATCTTTTTTTTTTCTTGCAATGTAAACCAGATGGAAGAACATAGCTTTCCGGTTTGTTCATGTAACTCAGGATAACACTCAAGCATTAAAACACCAACAATAGAATCACTAAAATAAATCGTTATGGTTGGTCCTTCACGAGTGCATCTCTGAAGCATATCGCTCATGCTATATCCATGAACACTAGACTTGTAAAGAAGACTCAAGGAAACATTTCCAAGTTGGTTTTTCAGGCATCTTTCTTCATTCCAGGTCAGTTTCGTTGTCACTGGCATTTTCCTCTATCTAAGGAAAAACAATCACCAGAAGTGAGGCTAGTAAAACATAGTGCTTAAAGTAATTTCTTTCTAATTTGTGTATTTTTTCTCTGATCCAAATAAAACACACTACTTAAATTATAAGACACAGTAAAAATTATAAATTGGAATATAATAAAGGTATAAAATAGGTCATTTTAAAAAGGCACATATCAATAAATTTTAACACTGGTTAAAAAGGTAAATATCATATTAAATAAAGAATAAAGAAAAAGAAGCTAGAATAAAGTTAACAAATTTTCTAAATGAATTTATGTTATGTTTGGAGACTATATAGGCTAAGTCACAACTATATGTTTGCCACTATAATGAAAAATCAGTCACAGCCAATATGCTTTTATTTAAGATTTATTTATTTATTTATTTATTTATTTATTTATTTATTTGAAAGTCAGAGTTACACAAGGAGAGAAGGAGAGGAAGAGAGAGAGATAGGTCTTCCACCTGCTGGTTCAATCCCCAATTGACCACAACAGCTGGAGTTGCACTGATCCAAAGCCAGGAGCCAGGAGCTTCTTCTAGGTCTCCCATGTGGGTGCAGGGGCTCAAGGCCTTGGGCCATCTTCTACTGCTTTCCCAGGCCATAGCAGAGAGCTGGATCAGAAGTGGAGGAGCCGGAACTCAAACCCGAGCCCATATGGGATGCTGGCACTGTAGGCAGCAGCTTTACCCACTACCCCATAGCACCAGCTGCCGCCAATATGCTTTGTGATTGAATGTAATTTCTCCACCAGGGTTCATATGTTATGGTCATAATCCTCAGTGTGGCAACATTAAGAGATGGAACATTTAAGAAGTGATATTTCGAGGAACGTCCTTAGGTAAATTGGGAGCATGCCCTCAAAAGGGATTTAGGTACTTTTCATGGGGCCATACTAAGTTCTAAACAAGACAGTTAGAAAGTCCTGGACCTGACCTCATCCAGCCTTTCTGGCTTCTTGTTTAGTGATGTGATCTGTTCTTCACACATGCACTCACACAAAGATGCACCCTGCTACAATGTAATGTAGCCAAGGAGGCTCTCTTCAGAGCTGAGCTGAGCTGGTGCCACACCTTTGAATGCCCAGAACTTTGAGCTAAACAATCCTCTGTTTTCCACAATTCTAACCTACCTCAGGTACCTAATGGTGGTGGCAAAAAAGGGCTAACATAATTCATAAAGAATTGAAGAAGTCTATGTTGCAGTAAAACATTGTTCACAAGGATAGATAACTGACACACAAGCCACAGTTTGACACCCCATGAATCAGAAGACAGACATGAGGAATTTATACACAAATAGTTCATCAAAATTGAAAATGAAGACACAGAAAATCTGAACAAACTGATCATATGTAGTAAGACTGAGTTGAAAAAAAAAATTCCCAACAAGAAAACTCCCAGGACTACATAGTGTAACTGTTGAATTCTACCAAACTTCTATAGAGAACTAACACCAATTCTTCTTAAACTATTCCCGAAGAAATTGAAAGAGAAAGAACTGCAAAACTCATTCTAAGAAACAGGCATTACACTGATACCAAAGTGAGACAAGGACACGGCTAAAAGGGAAAATTAGAGCTCGATGACATATATGGATATGTCACAACACTTACGGAAAATGGAATTCAAGCACATTTTCAAGCACATTTGGAAAGTTCTTCTTAGATGCAAAAATTTTCAAACAAATGCCAGCTAGTTGAATCCAACTATTCACCAGAAGGATCGTTCACCACCATCAAGTGGCAGTTATCCCAGGGATACAAGGATGATTCAGCATACATATATCAATAAATTAATGCAACATCAATAGTATGAAGGATAAGAACCACACGAGCATATCAACAGATGCCAAAGATACATCCTATGAAAATCAAGATCTTTCTTTTTTTTTCACATGATTAAAAGTAGAAAACAAAACTTTATTAGATGAAAACGTTTTAAAAGTTCCAGTATGAAGTAACAAAATTGACGACCTACAAATATCTTTCAGTCATTTGCATTTCAAGCAAAATAGTCTCTTCAGAAAAATGACCATTTCACATATATATTCCCTTCTGTAGGCTAGGTATGTATGAGAGGATAAATGGATATAAAATTCAAGAGAAAACAACATATTTTAAAAATAAAAATCTGAACCCTCTCCTTGAGGTGTATTGCGATATGGTTACCAACATATTCAGCACCTTGTAATCACCAAGTTACTGATTTGAGTCCTCAAACAAGACCCTGAAATGAAAGAACAGATTCTAGTTATTTTTGAGTCACAGCTGGCAGCAGAAGAAAAACAGCAGCTAGAGAGCTCAAATATATGAAAGCCACACTTTTGAGATATTTAATACTCATTTCAAACAGCTAATCATCTATATGCTATGAAAAAAGAAACAGCTCAGATTTGGGGTATGGGTAGTGTCCTCTGACTTTCTGCATTCCTAATGCATCTTCAATGCTGTTTTCAACATATGATTCCATATTGAAGGACCAATCAAGTATCAAAAGATCTTGTTTCACAGGTTACATTGGATATAAAAATTACAGATGTTACTTGTTTTACCCTATCTCTAAAACAAAAGTTAATTTTAGACTTGAGATGTCTTTCAAGACCTACAATTTCTGTCTGTATTTGATCACATATCAAGTCAAGAATATCTGAATCAATGAACTAAATTATCCACTTGCACCAGTAGGAAAAAAAAAATCAGTTTCTTGAATGTTTTTTCTTTTGCCCCTCTATCAAAAATCCTGAGAAAATTAATCAGGAAATAAATGAGGCAGGCAAGATACCAAATAAGCAAATGAACTACTAGACTCACTAATTTTAAATGAGTTTTAACCATTAGTAAAAACTAGAAATTGACAGTCCCCAATTTTTATGGGTGGATGGCAACTTACACCTTGATCCTAAGAATAAAACTGTCTTTAACAAATGTTTAGAGATGAAGTTATAAGAAATCACTTCATGCTTAAGTATGCAAATTTTATGCTGTTAATTTTGTTTGATTTGTTTACACAGCAGTTATAATTTTGTTGGATTTTGTGAAATATCCAGATTGTTCATATATTATTAAACTTCAAAAGGACAATTATCTGTGCTTATCTACTTATGTATCTGAAATTTCCCAGCACAATCAAATACAAGATTATTTACTGGAGAACTACAAGATTAGGTTTTATACCACAAGATCTGTTTCTATTTAATATAAACAATAAAATCTTCTACTGTCTTAATACAGTCCTGTATATAACAGTTACATGTACAACACCAGTTGTTCAGTACCCAGCATAGTCATTCATTCCCATCATAATCACTGTAGCCCTGGTAGCCACTGTTCCTTCTCTCATGGATACTTGACATCTTTTTCCATGTAGAGTCCTGATGGAAACTAGCACTGAAGGATCGGCCCAGACGCCCATGTTGCTTCTTGGAGATATTGTCTTCACTCTCAGATTTAGCAATTCCCTGGGCATGTGCTGGAGGTTGTGATTCTTGTCTTAAGTTTCCAAATGGAAAGCTCCAGAGGCCAAATCTTTGCCAGTTAAGTCTCTGGAATGCTATGATGCAATGCAAATTCCCCCCGACCTTCTTTGTTTTTCGATACTGTAGCCCTCTCTCTAGGTGCCGGATATCTAGGTATTCTGGATTTTGAGTGTTTAGATCAGTAACAATATCTGCCCATTTTTTACAGTGAATGGCAGGATGTTTTCTACTTGATTCTCCAATTAAAATCCAGTATTCTACTTCTTGTGATGAGAGAGGACTCCTGAATGCTTTATTAGGTTTAACAGGAGTTGCTTCAAAGCCAATTGGACAAAAATAATGATTCTGGCAATGATAGATATAAGCCAGAGATTCATCCTTCAGTCCATGCATTAACTTTGACAAGGCCCCTGAAGCAGTTTCTCCAGCTGTTTTGTTCTTCCCATGAGGCTTATACAGAACATAAGAGCATCCTTTTACATGGAAATGGTCATTAATTTGTCTAAACCATCTCATAAGTGTTGTATTTCCAGTGAAAGGACCAAACCTAATATCTTCAAATGGAGGTTGAAAACCCAAAATATGTAAAGCCTCTTCTTGGGTAATAGGTAGAAGATTTCCAGCTCTCATTGTGCTATATAAGAAATTCCAACAAGAAATTAATGAAGAGATACCACAAGAAGTCTTATACTGTGGTCGGCTTATACAGTACCATCGTCTGAGGTCTAATACTTTCCTCTGCTTAACATCTTCAAGAGGAGAATGAGGAAGACACTCCCTCTGATGTCTTCCCTTTTTATCTGAAGTTTTCTTCTTAGAAATTTGTTTCTTTGCATTGCGATGGCTAAGACTGGGACAGCCCAAAACTGGAAGCAGAGAATCAAATCCAGGTCTCCCATGTGGGTGGGTGGCAGGAAACCAACTAACTGAGCCATCACCACTGCCTTCCAGATCTGATTTGTGTTTCAAATTTGTGGTCACTCCATCAAACTCAGATTTATCAATTTCCCACGCAAGAGGCAGCTTGCCCAAGCTATTGGATAAGTTTTCCAAGCTGTTTTCTTCATTATAGATTATTTCCGAAGTGCTCGTTGGGATGCCAATGTATCTTGATGAATTATTTCCAGCAGATAAAGAGGTACTGTCAGGAAGGCAAGACGAGCGGGTTGAATTTGGAGTTTTATAGATTGAGGTTGCCTGGTTGAGAAAGGCATAATCTGAACAGATGGCATAAATTTTTTCCCGTGTGTGAGTCACTGGACAACTCCATGGATAGTGACCGTCTCCTTTGGGACCCAAGGGTGCCCCTGAGGCACTTGTGCAGAAAGATTTCACAGCACCTTGTAGATTCTCTTCAGGAGAGTTTCTCTAGATCTGCGCTCAGCATTTCCAGGATCACCTGACCTTTCTGTTTCTACGACGTTAGGCATTGAATGCAACTGTAAGTTTCTGTTACTGGGAAGAAGTTGCAACTCTGATGAAACTGTTTGTCAAGAAGCAGAAGGCGTTGTTTACAGCATCCTATAAAAACTTGAGAGCTGCAAAATCGAGCTCCTGGCTCACAGCTTCCAGCGCGTCGCCCGCGCCTCGGGCTGCCCTGGGGCTGGCGTCGCTGGTCCCATGGGAGCGCGCGGGGTCCGCGCCCTGGTCTGCGGTGCCCGGCGACGGGTGGTCGGGCAGCATGGGCGACACCTGCCTCGGCTCCCGTTTTATACCTGCCCTCGGCACGTGCAGAGGACACGGCGACTAGAAAGACCCCGCAGCGCAGCGGAGCCTGCAGGGCCGCGCGCCCCTCCACGGAGCATCGGCGGGATGCCTCTGTTCCCCGCACGCGGGGGCCGAAAAGTCAACCCACGGAAAACTTGAAAATCAAGATCTTTCATGAAGAAATTAACAATAGAAGGAATGCCGCAACGTCATCCAGGCTATATACAACAAACCCACGGCCTACATCATATTACATGGGGAAAAGCACATAATATTTTCATAGATCTGGGACCAGACAAGAATGTCTTCTCTTACTGCTCTTATTCAATGTAGTACTGAAATTCTTAGGCAGAGCCAATAGGCAACGGAAAGAAAGGAAAGACATGTGAATGACAAAGACAAAAGTTCAACTATTCCCACTTGCAGATGACACGATTTTATATATAAAGTAACCAAGAGGGGCTGGGGTTGTGGTGTAGTGGGTAAAGCCGCCACCTGTGATACAAGCATCTAATATGGGTGCTTTGTGTCTCAGCTGCTCATCTTCCCATCTGGCTCACTGCTGATGGACTTGGGAAAGCGGCAGAAGAAGGTCTAAGTGCTTGGGCACCTGCACCCAAGTGGGAGATTTAGATGAAGCTTCTAGTTCCTCGCTTCAGCCTGGCCCATCCAAAGCCATTGCAGCCACTGGGGAGTGAAACAGTGGGTGTAATACCTCTCTGTCTCTAACATTTATGGAGTACCACAAAAGCAGTTCTATGGTGGAGATTTCCCACAATAAATGCCTGTAACAACAAAAACCAATATCAAATAAATAGCATAATATTATACCTCATAATATTTTACAAATAATATTAAAAATACAAATATTATTTAAAAAGAAACCCAAAGTTATCAGATGGAAGAAATTAAGGATCAGAGCAGAAATAAATTAAACAGGGATCAGAAAAACAATTTGAGGGGCCAGCGCTGAGATGTAGAGGGTAAAGCTGCTGCCTGCAGTGCTGGCATCCCTTATGGGAGCTGGTTCGAGTTCCGGCTACTCCATTTTCGATTCAGCCCTCTGCCATGGCCTGGGAAAGCAGTAGAAAATGGCCCAAATCCTTGGGCCCCTGCACCAGCATGGGAAGACCCCGAGGAAGCCCCTGGCTCCTGGTTTCGGATCAGCCCAGCTCTGGCAGTTGCGGCCAACTGGGGAGTGAACCAGAGGATGGAAGACCTTTCTCTGTCTCTCTCTCTTTCTGCCTCTGCTTCTCTCTCTGTGTAACTCTGGATTTCAAGTAAATAAATAAAATCTTTTTAAAAAAGAAGAAAAGAGGCCGGCACCGTGACTCACTAGGCTAATCCTCCGCCTGCGGGGCTGGCACACCAGGTTCTAGTCCCAGTCGGGGCGCCGAATTCTGTCCTGGTCGCTCCTCTTCCTGTCCAGCTCTCTGCTGTGGCCCGGGAGTACAGTGGAGGATGGCCCAAGTGCTTGGGCCCTGCACCCCTGGGAGACCAGGAGAAGCACCTGGCTCCTGCCATCAGATCAGCGCGGTGCGCCGGCCGCAGCGCACCAGCCGCGGCAGCCATTGGGGGGGGGGGAACCAACGGCAAAGGAAGACCTTTTTCTCTGTCTCTCTCTCTCACTGTCTACTCTACCTGTCAAAAAAGAAAAAGAAAATCAATTTGAAAAAGATCAACTAAACCAAGAATTGGTTTTTTGAAAAGATAAAGTTGATAAAACCTTATCTAGACTAAAAAGACAGAAATAAATACAATGATAAAATAAAGATGATACATTACAACCAAATCACAGAAATTAAAATTCTGTAAACAACTATTCACAAAAACTCACTAGATAACATAACTAAAATGAACAAATTCCTAGAAATATATAAATTATCAATACTGGATCATGAAAAAAGTAGAAAGTCTGAATAGTCAGAAATCAGGTAAGAAGGGTGGTATGTAGAATAGCCATGAAGACATTACTTGGGATGCTGTACTCAGTACTAGAATCCCAGTTCCACTTCTGATTCCAGGTTCCTGCTAATGTGCATCCTGGGATGCAGTAGGTGATAATTCAAGGACTTCAGTGCCTGTCACTTATACAGAAGATCTAGAATGAATTCTGAGCTCCTGGCTTCAGCTTGGCCCAGCCCCAGCTGTTGCAGTCATTTGGGGAGTGAATCAACAGACAGATCTGTCTCATCTGTCTTTCTCTGACTCTTTCGCACTGTCTCTGTGTCTTTCAGATTAAGAAGTGAAAAATAAATAAATTGCTTTTTGAAAAAATAGGGAAATTGTATAAATTCCCGCTGTGGCACAGCGGGTGAAGCCACCGCCTGCACTCATGGGTGCGGGTTCAAATCCTGGCTGCTCCTCTTCCAATCCAGCTCTCTGCTATGGTCTGGGAAAGCAGTAGAAGATGGCCCAAGTCCTTGGGCCCCTGTACCCGCGTGGGAAGATCCCGAGGAAACTGGCTCCTTACTTCAGAGTGGCACAGCTCCAGCCATTGCAGCCAATTGGGGAGTGAACCAGCAGATGTAAGATCTCTCTCTCTGCCTCTCCTTCTATCTCTGTGTAACTCTGACTTTCAGATAAATAAATAAATCTTAAAAAAGAAAAGGCCTCTCATTGAAGTAAAACCCAGGACTAGATGTTTCACACTGAATTCTATCTAATATTTGAATAGTAAATAATTCTAATCCTTCTCAAAATCTTCCCAAAAACAGAATTTAAGAGAATACCTCCTAAATCATTTTATGAGTCCAGCTTATCCTAATACCACTGTCAGACCAAATACAAGAAATGGTGATTAGTGAATATTTCTAATGAAGATATAAATTTTCATAATAAAATACTAGCAAGCTGAATATAACAACAGAAATTCATATTCATAGTGAATATAAATTATGACCAGGTAACATTTGTCCCAAGAACATAAGGATGCTTCAGACTACACAAATTAATAAAATGGCATACCATATTAAGAGAATAAAGAACAAAACCGAGCAATCATTTCAAAGGAGTGGAAAAAGCATTGCACAAAATTCAGCATTCATTCTCATAAAAACTCTCAACATTATAGGTATAAAAGGAATGTACCTCAATATAAAAAGCCACATAAAATATCTGATATGTAGCACTACACCGAACTGTGGAAAGTGGAAAGACTTTCCCCTACAGTCAAGAAAAAGACAAGAAGGTTCATTCTCATCACTTGAATTTGATACAGTCTCAACCAAAGCAATTAGGAAAGAAAAAAAAATAATAATAATAGACATCCAAACAGGAAAAGAAGAAACAAAATTACATCTGTTTGTTAATGAAAGGATCTTATATACAGAAAATCCTGACAACTACCAAAAAATTGCCAGAACTATGATCAAATTCAGTAATGTTTCAGGATATAAAAATATATAAAATCCATTGAGTTTTTGTACACTAACAATAAATTACCCCCACAATAAATTAGGTAAACAATAGCATTTATGTACTCCAAAGTGTTTTATTTTTTATGCTAATGCAAGTATATTTAAATAAAAAGTTTAAAACCTACACTGAAAACAATACATTAATGAAAGAAATTGAACACACAAATAAATGAAGACATTCTGTGCTAATAGATTACAAATATCATTTTAATTGTAAGAATATTGAAAATGTATCCTTTTAGCAATATCAAAATATATATTATTATTTCTTATAGCAAGCATGTTATACAATAGATCGCAAAAACATACTCCTTCTGTTTAAACAAAATTTTGTATCCTTTGGTCAATATCTCCCTATTGCCCATGTCCCCTAGCCCCTAACCTCTGTTAACCAGCATTCTAAATTTTTAAAAAAATATTTTATATATACATGAAGTCTTTATATACCTTTTTTCCTCATTTAACATAATGCCTCTCTGTTCATCCATGTTATTGTAAATCATCGGATTCCTTTCTTCTTAATTGTGGATTAATATTTCATTGTGTCAATATTACCCCATTTTCTTCATCCATTCATCTGTCAGCATGCACTCAAGTTGATGCTACTGTGGGTGATTATAAATAATCATGCAGCTATCTCTTTTCCTTACTTCAATTCTTTTGGATATTTGCCCAATACTGGGATTGGTGATTCATATGGTAATTTTGGTTGTAGAGTTTAGAGTCTTTCATAAAGAATACACTAATTTACATTTCTATGAACAGTATGCAAGGCTCTTCTTTTCTTCATAGTTGATTCAGCATTTAACCTTAATCTTTTATAATAACATTTTTAAATGTGTGAGATGATATCTCACTGTGATTTTAATTTGTATTTCCCTGATGATTAGTCATGTTGGACATTTTTTCATAAACCTGAGGTCCATTCATATGTCTTCTTTTGAGAAGTGTCAATTCAGATCCCTTGCCTATTTCATAACCACATTATTTGTTTTTTCTATTGCATTGTGTGAGTTTCTTACTTGTTTTTCATTCAGATGGGAACTTTTTGGAGAAAAGCATGCTCATACTAACAAGTGTCTATAATGACATGTGAAAATTGAGAATACAAATTTTGGAATCTCTATACAGTAAAATACTAGGTTAATAGTAGAAAAGACTGAACTAGAACTACTGTATTAACATGAATAAAGCTCAAATAATTCATTCTTAATGAAAAACAAGTTGAAAATAAGTCACTTAATATAATAGATTTACATAAAATGTTACATATAAATACTCTAGATTGTATTTATATATACACACATACATACAATAAATAAAAACAAGCATGACAATAAAGTCTGCAGAGTGTTTCCCTCTGAGAAGGAAAGACAGAAGAGATCCAAACCACTTCACTTTGATGCATTAGGCTCTGTTTCTAAAGAAAAACATCCATTCCAATTCAATAAAACAAATCATCTACAAACCTGATAAACCTGTTTGAGATTAGAGTTCATGTTTTTTTATTTTCTTTATAGTTATCCATGTGTGAAATTTTCATTAGAATAAATGTGCAAAAGAAATAAAGAAATATGACCATTAGCAACCATTTCGCTGTTTTTTTCCAAGAAATGAAAGCCTGCTATTTTCTTCACACTCGGTTAGGGAATTGGATAGCGGAGAATCACTTACCTGTTTGTAAGAGTTAGATCAGACTCAAACAGCGAATTCGCAGTTTTGTCAGAGTTGTAAAACAGCCACAGTTTGGAGACAGGATTCTTGAGAGATCCTATCTCCAAGGGCTCAAGAAAGGAAAGGAAACTGAAACTCATTCAGAGGAAAACACGCCCACTGCCATGCAGTTTCTTTTTCCTCACTAGAGACAAAGAGAAAAAAAAAATCTTGCTGTACACAGAAAAATAAAATAAAATAAAATAATTGATCCCTTGTGCAACCTCCAAGTAGGCATGCCTGAAATGCTAATGACTAATTAAAATATTACAGTAAAACTACTAATAGCTGACATTTTTTGTGCATGTAGCTATATACTTGGCACTGTATAACTACGTGCATTTTTCTAATTTATGCTCAGAACATTTATTAAGAAAAATAAATCTATTGTAAATAAAGCTAATCATAATTCTATGTCACAAGTAAAAATTAAGCTTCAAGACATGAAGTTTGAACTAATTAATTTAGTTAGAATAGTTTAGTTGGTTGGTATTCAAAAGCAAATCTGTCTGCACTGTCCTGGAACAAACATAGGATGACTAAATTTGAACTGAACTCATGAGGCCTTGCATCAAATAAATGATCTAACAATGGATAAATTAAGGACCTGCAAAAATAAGAACAAACCAAACCTCAAAGTAGTAAAAGGAAAGAATTAATAAAAATTATAGAAGAATAAAGAATATTGAAATCAAAGTAACAATACAAAAGATAAGTGAAATGAAGACCCATTTTTTAAAAAGAATATACAAAATTAAAAAGCCATTGGCCTAACTAATCCAAAAATTGGAGAAGACTCAAATTAATACAATGACATTAAAAAGATGACACAACAGACACCACAGATATAAAAGGAATCTTGAATAACTACCCGAAATGGCTATATGACAACAAATGGGAAATTCTGGAAGAAATGAATAGATTTCTGGACACATACACCTGACCAAAATTAAGGTACAAAGACATATAAAACAAAAGTAGACCAATAACCAAGATAGACACAGAAAAAAATAATAAAGACCCTCCCCAAAATCACAACAACAAAAAGCCTAGGATCAGATGGTTTCACTACTGAATTCTACCAATCAATTAAAGAATTAATACCAACTCTTCTTAAACTTTTCAAAACAATTGAAAGGAAGAGAATCCTTCCAACCCCTTCTATAATGCCAGCATCATCTTAACTACAAAACCAGAAAAAGATGCAGCAAAGAAAGTGAACTACAAACCAATATCCTGATGAACATAGATGCAAAAATTTTCAAGAAAATACTACCTAATTGAATACTACAATACATCAAAAAGATTATACACCCAGACTTTGTGGGAGTCATCCCAGGGTTGCAGGGATGATTGAACAAATGCAAATCAATAAGCATGATACATCGCAATAATGAAGAAGAATAAAAAACATTTGACTCTCTCAATAGATCCAGAGAAAGCATTTGATAAAATACATCATTCTTTCTTGATTAAAACTTCAAACATGTTCGAACAATGTGACATAGTAGGTAACACCACCAACTGCATCACCAACATCTCATATGGTTGCCCGTTGGAATCAGGGCTGCTCTGCTTCCAGTTCAGCTCCCTGCTAATGGCCTGGGAAAAGCATCAGACGATAGCCCAAGTACTTGGGCCCCTGCTACCCACGTGGGAAACCCAAATGGAGCTCTTGGCTTCAGCATGGCTCAACTCTGGCCATTGTGTTCATCTGGGGAGTGAACCAGGCAATGCGAGATCTCTCTGTGCATGTGTCTTTCCTTAAATCTCTGTAATTCTGCTTTTGAATAAATAAAATCCTTTAAAAAAAAAAAACTCTTAAGGGTTTGGAAAGAACATACATCAACACAATCAAGGCAATATACTAAAAACACACAGGCATCATCATATTGAATGGGAAAATATTATAGGCATTTCCACTAATCCAAAACCACACAATGGTACCCACCATCACAATTACTATTCAATAAAGTTTCAGAAGTTTTAGAGACATTAGACAAAAAAAAAAAAAAAAAAAGTCAAAGGCATACAAATGAGAAAGGAGGAAGTCCCTGTTTGCAGATGATATACATAGGAAAACCAAAATAATCTAGTAAGAGATTATTGGAACTCAGAGTTTGGCAAAGTTGTAGAAGATGAATTCAACACACAAAAATCAATATCCTAGGGGCCCGTGCTGTGGCATAGTGGGTAAAGTCGCTGCCCGTAGTGCCTGCATCCCATATGGGTACCAGTTGGATTCCCAGCTGCTCCGCTTCCGATCCAGATCTCTGCTATGGCCTGAGAAAGCAGTAGAAGATGGCCCAAGTCCTTGGGGCCCTGCACCCACGTGGGAGAACCCAGAGGAAGCTCCTAGCTCCTGGCTTCAAATGAGCCCAGCTCCAGCTGTGGCGGTCATTTGGGGAGTGAACCAGCGGATGAAAGACCTCTCTCTCTCTCTCTCTGCCTCTCCTTCTTTCTCTGTGGAACTCTGACTTTCAAATAAATAAATCTTTAAAAAAAATCAATAGACTTTGTGTAATCAAACAATGCCATGGCTGTGAAATAACATGTAATATTCAGCCCATCACATGAACTAAAAACATTTAAACACCTTGGGATACACTTAACCAAGGAGATGAAAGATCACTATAGTGAAAATTACAAAATATTAAGGAAATAAATAAAAGACTCACAGAATGAAAAATCTTTCATTTTTATAGATTGGAAGAATTAATATCATTAATATGTCCATACTACCTAGACCAGTGTACAGATTTGTTGTGATTCCAATCAAAATACCAAGGACCTACATCTCAGATATGGAAAAAACTACCTTAAAATTCATATGACAACACAAGGGACCCAAATAACTAAAGAAATCTTAACCAAAAATCAAAACTGGATGGAAAGTAAAAAAAAACCTCTATGTGTGAAACACATAAAATTTGTTACCTTTAAATAAAGAATATATATACATATGTGTGTGTGTGTGTGTGTCCTTGAGAAAATATGCCACACTGTTTTCACTGGACTACAAAATGGGACTATAAAACTATAAAAAGTAAAATGGGTCTCTAATATTATTTGTTCAGTACTTTACTTAATGTACTTAAGTACATCAATGTACTTCATAGACTTAATGTACTTCATAGATACAATTCTAAGAATATAACGATACTTCCCTCCTTCCCTACATCCCTCACTTCCCCTCCTTTCTTTCTTTCCTTTTGTCTTCCTTCTTACTTTCCTTCTGTCGCTCCTTCATTTGTTTTCTTCTTTTTTATTTTTGAGATAATATCTTTCTAATTTACTTTGTAGTCAAATACTTAAAGCTACACTAAATAAAGAGTTCAACAAATGAAAAGTGAAAAAAACTGTTCAGTAGGAATATAGACAATGGCTATAAACAATCAGATGTAAATATGTCAATTTCACAGATATATAGTAGGCTTTTTGTGCTCTCTCTATAATAATCATATCAGAGAAAATATGTGATATTGATCTTTATGGTCTTATTTCACTAAGCTAATGATCTCTACTCACATCGATTTTTGTTGTAAAAGTCAAAATTTGATATGTTTTTACAGCTGAGTAATATTCTGTCATATAGATGTATATATATGTGTGCATGTGTGTGTATATATATCCATATTATATATATATATATATATATATATATATATATATATATAAAACACTTCTTTATCCAGTCATCAGTTGATGGACATTTGGCTTGATTCCATATCTTAGCTACTGCGAATTGCATGCACTACTATAAACATGGACACAAAGGTAACCCTTTCATATGCAGATTTCATTTTCTTTGTGTACATTCCCTGGAGTGGTATAGCTTGATCACTGGTTGATCCCTTTTTAGTTTTCTGAATAATCTCCAAATTTTCTTCCAGAAAGGTTGTTCCAGTTTACATCTCTACAAATCATGTATTAGAGTACCTTTTTCCTACATCTTTGCCAATATTTTTTTTTACTTTTAGATAATAGCTTTTGTAACTGGGGTACGGTGATACTGCTTTGTGCTTTTTATTTGGATTTCCCCAGTGGTTAGTAATCCTAAGCCTTTTATCAGGTGTTTGTTAGCCTTTTATGTTTCATCCTTTGAATAGGCCTGTTCATGTTTTTGTTCATTTTTAACTGGACTGTTTTGCTGTTGTTATTGTTGTTGAGTTTCTTATATATTATGGATACTACTCTTTTTCCAAGTGCATAGTTTGCAAATATTTTCTCACATCCTGTAAGTTTTTGCTTCACAGTGTTGACTGCTTCCTCTGCTGTGCAGTGGTTCTTAGGTTGCTATAATCCCCCTGGTTTATTTTTGCTTTTATTTCCTGTGCTTCTGGGGTCTCATCCAAGAAATCTTTGCCCAGGACAATATCTTGCAGCATTTCTCGCATATTTTTCTCTGGTAAATTGATGGCTTCAGGTCTTAGGTTATAGCCTAGTTAGTATTTGGTAAGTATAAATTACTGCAACTATGTAATTTTTCTAAGATTGAAATATGTTTAATGACCTTGAAATGGCTTCCATTTAGGCATTTGCCATGAAGAAATACCTTGTAGAAGTTTACAAATTTTGCTACAGGAGATTAACTATGCTGTTATTCATCATAGTTAATAATTGATATTCTATTAGCATGTAAGGTATGCCTTAATCTAGGATTAAACATCTTGTTCAAATAAATTCATGGCATTTCTGTAATACTGAATTATATTAAATCAACAAACATGTTAAATATTTTTAATCATAAGGGAAATATTTATTAAATGAAAGAATGGATGCTGGTATTGTAGAGTAGCAGGTGAAGCTACTACCCGCCACTCTGGCACTCCATATGGGCACCAGTTGGTGTTCCAGCTGCTCCACTTCCGATCCAGACCCCTGGTAATGGCCTGAAAAAAGCAGTGGACGAGGCTCAATTTTTGGGCCCCAGCCACCAAATATAGAGACAAAGATAAAGCTCCTGCCTTCTGGATTTGTCGTGCTTTAGTGCTGGCTGTTGTGGCCATCTGCAGAGTGAACCAGCAGTTGGAAAATCTCTCTTTCTCCCTTTCTCTCTTTCTCCCTCTCTTTCTGTAACTCTGACTTTCAAAATAAATAAATATCCCCCCAAAATTAAAATAATGTCATTTTTAAAGATTTATTTATTTATTTGAATGTCAGAGTTACTCAGAGAGAGAAGGAGAGGCAGAGAAAGAAAGAGAGAGAGGTCTTCCATCCGCTGGTTCACTCTCTGCAACAGCCAGAGCTGTGCCGATCTGAAGCCAGGAGCCAGGGGCTTCTTCCAGGTCTCCCTCACTGGTGCAGGGGCCCACGGAGTTGGGCCATCTTCTACTTCTATCCCAGGCCATAGCAGAGAGCTGGATTGGAAGTGGAGCAGCCAGGACTTGAAGCGGCACTCATATGAGATGCCAGCACTGCAGGCGGCGGCTTTACCCGCTATGCCACAGCGCTGCCCACCCAAGAACATGTTTTAAAGAAATGTGCTCAATATGCTCCTAACCACAAAACAGATATCAATTAAAGAACATTTAATTCCATGCCAATTCAAGTATATAAGTAGTTCATTTAAGTCTAACTTAGATACCAATCTGAACTCTTCCTGCCGGGGTGCTGGGACTTTATTCTCAGTCACATAGATAGCTCTCTGCTTTCAGAATTGGACCAATGACATCAGATTCCTGAACGTCGAGCAGCAAATGGAGTACATATTCTAAGTAATTTGTTCCAGTTACAGAAACTTGGCTTAGTCCTTCTTCCCTTGGTTCCTGGACAAGTTGAGTTCTACACTTTTTCTGTTGATATCATTGTGATGCTCACCAACACATAACTGCCTTCACTTAACTATCAGTATTCTCACAGCCTGGGAGATTTTATTCAGTCACACTACTTCAAACACCACAGATATTGTAAACCAATAACTTCTTAATTTATGTCTTCAGTACAGAAAATCAAGCTATTAAAGTCTAGGAACTCACCTTAATTTCTTTTTTTTACTCACCTTCATATCTAAACTATCAGCATTACCATCACAGCAGTGATGGTAATACACAGCAGTGTATTTTTTTTTCTTCTAATATATCCGGCCTAGGCCAGCACCTTGGTTCACTTGGTTAATCATCCGCCAGCAACACCAGCATCCCATATGGGCGCCAGTTCTAGTCCCAGTTGCTCCTCTTCCAGTCCAGCTCTCTGCTGTGGCCCGTGAAGGCAGTGGAGGATAGCCCAGGTGCTTGGGCCTCTGCACCCACATCGGAGGCCAGGAAGAAGCATCTGGCTCCTGGCTTCAGATCAGCGAAGCGCCAGCCATAGCGGCCATTTGGGGAGTGAACCAACGGAAGAAAGAATTTTCTCTCTGTCTCTCTCATCGTCTATAACTCTACCTGCCAAATAAATAATATATATATATATACACATATATATATATATATATATATAAATAAATATCCGGCATAGGCCATTATCTTGTTTAGGCTCTGTGCTATGCTATTGTTTAATAAAATAGTCCTTATGGAATAACAGGTTAAACTGCTGCTTGCAATGCTGTCATCCCATACGGACAGGGGTTCGAGTCTGGCCCAGTCCCTGTCATTGCAGCCATCTGGGAAGTGAATAAGCAGATGGAAAATCTCTCACTCTATCTTTCCCTCTTGCTCTCTCTGTAACTCTTACCAAATAAATAAAATAAATATTTTTTTCAAAACTCCATACATTTAATGACAAAACAACAAAGATTTATTATTTTCCAAAATCCTGTGCATTGACTGTGAAGTGCTTCTGATTCACTTGATTTTGGCTTGAGTTTAGAAACCAGCAGGTACAAAATTACTTCACTCCCAAAGCTAGAAATTGGAATCAGTTTGTGGATACTGGCTAAGAGCGCTCCTGTGGTTCATTTGCTTTGCTTTGACATGGCTGCTTGACTTTCTCACCTCATCATGAGCCAAACATTTACTCTTTGCAAAAACAAATAAAATTGATGTCCCAACCAAGACTTATGCAAGTACTTAAAAAACTCATGGAAAATTGAAATTCATGAAAAAACATGAATTTCAACAAAATTACTCACTAAAAAAACCTTAATTCCCCTTTTTGATTAACTTTCTAAATAGCTTCATGAAAAGAAAATAGGGTGAAAGGGAAGAAAACATGAATTACCAATATTAAATATGAAAGTATAGATATAACTAAAGATTATAGGCACATTAAAAACTAATGAGGATATTAGCAGTATTATGGTAACACAATTAACATAATGTGTGTAAAATAGAAATTTTCTAGAAAAATTCAGCATTAACTGGCAGAAGAAGTGATATCTGTTTTTTGTTCTCTAATGAATAAAAATCATTATAAACACTACCCAGAAAAAAGCATAAACACATAATTTTTAAAGTTATAAAAATGCCCACTGAGCAGATAAAAAGTGCTAAAACAGCCCCATAACTAGTTGAATGATAAGCAATGATATACCATTTCTCAGATGTCATATTGGCAAAATGTTTGAAATATGTATGTTAGTCTATTTTCTGTGGCTATTGCTGAATGCCACAGTTTGGTAATTTATCAAGAAGATAATTTATTTCTTACCATTCTGGAGAATGAAAAGCCCAAGGTCATACATCTGGTGAGAGACTTCCTGCTGGTAGGGTTTCAAATCTCAAGGTGTTTCCGGGAATCACACTGCAAGATGAAGTGAGCAAGCCAGAAAGAATTCACTTTGATAACAAAGTCATTCCCTCAGTGACCCATTAATCCTTTAATCCTGGAGTGGATTAATCTACTTATGAGGGCAGAGCCCTCAAGACTCAATCACCTCCCAGTGGTTCACAGTGGGTATTAAATTTCATTAGTTTTGATAATGACATTCAAACCATAGTGGCATGACACAGTTGGTGAAACTAGGGGGAAGTATGTATTACTATTGGGAATGTGAACTGGCATTGTCTTTCAGGAAACAAGTTGAACAGTATTTAAGAAAACTTCTATACATCCTTATATTTCAGCCAACTATCCACTTCCAGGAATTTACATGGAAGATACACCTTCAACAATGCAAAATATATTATTTCTTTCCTCCTACTAATTTTAGGTGGTTTATTGTTTTTCCAGGACCTTGAGATGGTCATTTATTTGATGCCTTTCCAATTTCTTGGTGTAGGCACCAATTGTTATAAACTTTCTCTTAGTACTTCATTTGCCATATTCCATAGGTTTTTAAATGTTATATTGTCATCTTCATTCATTTCAAGGAAATTTTGGATTTCCTTTTGATTTCTTCTATGACTCACTATTCATTAAGGGGGCAAGTTGTTGAGTCTTAAATTTTTATTAGTTTTTCTATTGATGCCCCTTTTCTCACGATTCAGTTAATATCACGTAGTACTGTTAGTTCTCTCCTTACCATAAACATCTATATGCCAACAGATGGAAAAATCTAGAAATAGATTCCTGAACACACACAATCTACCAAAATAGTCATGAACACACAGAAAACCTAAAGGTACCAGTAACCACAATGAATATTGAATCAGTAATAAACCCTCCCCCCCAAAAAAAAGCCCAGGACAAATGGCTTAATTGTTGAATTCTATTAGACATTTAAAGAAGAATTAATTCCAATTCTCAAATTAGAAAGGGAGAGAATCTTTCCAAACTATTTCTATGAGGCTAGCATCACATAATGCTAAAACCAGGGAAAAAGTACAAAAAAAGAACCAATATCCATGATGAAAATAGATGCAAAAATTCTCAACAAAATACTAGCTAATTGAGTCCAACAATACATCAGAATGATCAATCACCCAGACCAAGTGGGATTTATCCCTGTTATGCATAAATGGTTCAACATACACAAACTAATAAATTTGGCACATCACATTAACAAATTGAAGACTAAAAACCATATGATCATCTCAATAGATGCACACAGAGAAAGCATTTGATAAACTACAACTTTTTATGACAAAAATCTTGAGCAAATTTGGTATAGAAGGAACACTCCTCAAAACAATCAAGGCAATACATGACAAATTCACAACCAGCATCTACTTCAATGTGGGAAAAGTCATAAACACTTCCACTAAGATCCAGAACCAGACAAAATGCCCACTTTCACCATTGCTTTTCAATGTGGTTCTGGCAGTTTTATCCAGAACCTTTAGGCAAGAAAAATAAATCAAAGTTCTACACATTGGAAAGAAGGAAGTCAAATTATCCCTGTTTGCAGATGACATGAATTTATATATAGGGGAACCAAAAGACTCCACTAAAAGACTATTGGAACTCATAAAAGGATATGGCAAAATTGCAGGAGACAAAAATCAATGCACAAAAATCAACAGCTTTTGTTTATACAGACAATGTCATTTCTGAGAAAGAACTTGTAAGATCAGTCACATTCACAATAGCTAAAAAAATTAAATGTATTGGAGTATATTTAACCAAAAATTTTAAGGCTATCTAGAATGAAAAGTTCAAAATATTAAAGAAAGAAACAGAAAAATCATGGATTGGAAGAATATATATAAACAAAATGTCCAAACTACCTATCGCAATGTACTGATTGAATATAATCCCAATCAAAACACCAACAAAATTCTTCTCAAATCTAGAAAAAAAATGATGCTAAAATTCATATGGAAACACATAGGATTCAGAATAGCTAAAGCAATTTTAAACAACAAATACAAAATTAGAAGCATCACAATACCAGACTTCAAGATACACTACAGGGCAGTTATAATCATAAAACACCCTGGTAATTGCACAAAAATAGACATGTAGACTAACTGAAGAGAATAGAAACCCAAGAAGTTAATCCATATATCTACATCCAACTAACCCTGGACAAATGAGCTGATATCAGTCCCTGGAAAAAGGATAGTCTCTCTTCAACAAACCATGCTGGGAAAACTGGGTCTAAACATGCAGAAATATGAAACAAGACTCCTACCTTAAACCTTATATAAAAATGAACCCAAAATAGATTAAAGATCTAAATTAACAACTCGATACTATTAGAGGAAAACATCAGGAAAACTCTACAAGATGTTGACATAGGAAAAGGCTTCTTCAAAAATACACCAGAAACACAGACAATAAAGACAAAAAATAGACAAATTGGATTGCATCAAGCTAAGAAGTATCTGCACTGCAAAATAAAGATACAACAAAATGAAGAGGCAGCTAAAAGACCAGGAGAATATATTTGCAAACTATGCAACTGATAAAAGATTAATATCCAAGATCTATAAAGTCTTCAAGAAATTCAGCAATGAAAAAAATCCAGTTAAGAAATGAACAAAGGAGATGAACACGAAATTTTCAAAGAATGAAATAAAAATGGTCAACAGACACATGAAAAAGTGCTCAAGATAACTAGCCATCAGGAAAATGAAAACACAAACTACAATCAGGTATCACCTCACCCCAGTTAGAATGGCTATCATCCAGAAATAAAAAAACATAAATACTGTTGAGGATGCGGAGGAAAAGATACCCTAATATACTCTTGGTGGGTATTTAAACTAGTAATAACTATTACAGAAGACAATATGGAGATTCCTCAGAAATTTGACAATAGACCTATATGACCCAGCCAACCATCTAACTCCTGGGAGTTTATCCAAACAAAATGAAATCAACATACAAAGAGTTATTTGTACACCCATGTTTATTGAAGTTCAATTAAAAATAGCTAAGCTATGGAATCAACCCAGATGCCCATCAACAGATGAATGGATAAAGAAATGGTGATAGTTATAAAAAGTCCTGTGCTCTACAACAAAATGGATGCAACTGAAACAATTACACTTTATGAAATAACCAGTCACACAAAGATGAATATAGTATATTTTCTTTGATATGTAGCAGTTAATATAGAATACCATCATAGAGATCTTTGACATACGTGGTTAAATTTATTTCAAGGTATTTAATTCTTTTTGAATCCATTGTGAATGGGAATAATGTTAAAAGCTTTTTTCTCAGTGACAAAGCTATTGATTTTCCCATGTTGATTTTATATCCTGCTACTTTCCCAAATTCTGATTGTCTTCTTGGAAGTGTACATATGGAATGCATAAAATCTGTTCTCTTCATACTAATAAAAATTTTTAAAAGAAAATCTAATAACAATTCAATAGGGACTATAATTTAGCTATGGTTTGGGTATAGTTTGTCCGCTGAAGGTCCATGTGTGAGAAGCTTGGTATCCATGTTAATGGAATTAGAGAGTGGTAGAATCTTCAGAATAGGACCTAGTAGGAGGTCCTTAGGTCAGTGGGAATGTGCCCTTAGAGAAGAAATTTTGGTATTTTTTATGGAACCCTATTTCTCACAAAATTGGTGTTATAAAAGGAACAATCCTGAATCCTCCCCCGTCTCTGTCTTCTTGTAACAAGCTGCCATCTCTTCCTTCTATACATGTTCCTACCATTGCTATCTGAGAAGATGTGAAGCAGCCAACTGGAGGCCCTAACTAGAACTAACCCCATGCAGGTGTAATATCCTTGAACCTCCAAACTGTGAGATAAATAAACTTCTTCTCTTTCTAAACTTAGTTTATCAGTTATTTTATTGAATAACACAATGTTGACTAATACAAATAGCATGCCATATTTATGCATTAAAACACTGTCTTATAAATATGTTATATAAAGTTTTAAAATGAGTAAGTGACAGTAATAGGTATTTTGTAGACACAAAAATGTGCAACAAGTCCAGGGGGGGGTCTTCAAAAAGTACATGGTGGACAGACACTTAGCCTGGGTGTTATAATGCTGGTTAAGATGCCCAAGTTGCACTTTGTAGTACCTGAGATCAATTCCTGGCTCCAGCCTCTGACCCTAGCCTCCTGCTAATGTATATGCTGAGAAATAGTAGTGATGGCTCAACTAATTGAGTTCCTGTCATCCACATTTTAGACCTGGATTGAGTTTGCAGGTCCCAACATTGGCCTCAAGGTCAGTGCAGACAACTGAGGGAGGAATAAGTATACTGGAATGCATTCTCTCTCTCTCTCTCTCTTTCTCTCTCTCTCTCTCTCTCTCTTCTTTAATAAAGTAAAAATTAGGTTTATGAAAAATGCATATTATGAAAAATGATGCATTTATTTCAAAGTTTTTGCATCACAAAAATCTTGTATTTTAATTCAATTTTCCATGAATTTCTGAAGTAACTTCATTTATGCAAAAAGATGTTCATTATTAACTGATCATCTGTGAAAATTAATTTACAAACAATGAGAAAACATCTTACATCTGCCAGAAAAATTTTAAAAAGGACAGAAAGTATTGGAAAAGATGTGGAGAAATTACAAACCCTTGTATATTTTTGATAGGAATGCAAATTTATAATATGAGCCAGGATTCTACTTCATATTCATTAAAAAGTTTTAAAATCAGGATCTCAAAGAGATATTAGCATCCGCATGCTTATTGTGACACTATTCACAACAGCAAAGAGGTGGAAACAATGTAAATGTTTATTGTTAATTGAAAATGTGGCAATGTATAGTGAAGAATATTAATAAGCCTTTAAAAAGAAAGAAATTCTGTAATATTCAACAGCATAAATAAAGCTTCAGAATATTGTGCCAAGTGAAATAAACCAGTAACAGAATAAATATTGCATGATTCCATTTATATGGGATATCTTATAAGCCAAATTTACAGAACCAAAGAATAGAATGGTAGTTGCCAGGGGCTGAGAGGAGGGGAAAATAAAGTTGATAATTGATAGGAACAAAAGTTCAAATACACAAGGTGAATAAGTTCTAGAGATTTGCTGCACAACACTGTCCCTATGGATAGCAATATTGTCTTGTACACTTAAAAATCTGCTGAGAGAATAGATCTCACATTAAGTGTTCTAACCACAACAAATCTTTTAAAAAGATGTAATTTTAGACGGAATTCAGAAACAAACATAATTTGAACAGAGAACTCTTAATATAAAAATTGTTTATAGTACTAACAGGTTAAAACAGCGAGGAATTACCTAGAAGAAATAAAAATGAAAAGTTCGTAATAGCTCACTAGAACCAGTCTCCCCTTGGTTTGACACAGACTACACAGGAAGAGGCCCTGGCAGGGTGGAGTTCCAGACCCTGGTTGTGAATCACCAAATTGCAGAGAAGCATCTGCAGTACTGCACTGGAAGAAATCGCTGGAAATCTACCCTGCGGTGTGGAGAAAGGTGGTTACAGGGAGGGGTCTCGCTGGAATAACCTGACAACACACAACCTGACTGCTGGATATCAGAGACAAAGGAGGTCACTGGCTGCAGAAGGCCACCATGCACAGCAGGAGTTTGACAATAAAATAGCTGTGCCTCTTGCCTAGAGCTGCCCCCTGGAGAGCCACGTATTCTTCCAAACGTCTCTACAGTGCCCTCTACCGACAATTTCATGCCAACTGCCAAAAGGAAAACATTCAATGACACTATTTCCCTGTTCAGTCTGGGCAACCAAGGGTGAATTTGGAGGTAAGAAGCAATAAAACGATAACTGGGATAGGGAAACCTTATTATAAAGAATTATTAAAGAAAAATAATAAAAACAAAGGAATGACTTGTCAAACTCGATAAAGCTATCATAAATAATGACTGTATGTTGAGTGTTTATACCTCCCAAATTTATATGTTGAAATCCAGTTACCAATGTGATGATATTGGAATATGAGTTGCTGAAGAGTGACTAAGGGATTGATGAAATATGCCCCAGATGGCTGTCTAAAATATACCATGTGAGGACACAAACAGAAGGTTCCACGCCTGAGCTACAAAGCAGGTCCTCACAAGATACAAAATCTGTTGGCTCCTTGATCTTGGCAATTTCAGACTACATAATTATGAGAAATAAATTTGTGATGTTTAAAAGATTATGATATAGTGTTATAACAACATGAATAGACCATGACAAAACATGTACATTATTGATGCAAAAATAGAAGAACTAGCCTATTGAACAGAACGGAGTCCAGAGACAGGCTCACACATAGACCACAGTCACCAGATTAATTATGAACACAACACTGATGTCAGAATGGCTTATTAAATCAATGGTCCTAGATCAGTTTTTAATCGTACAGAAAAAAAATCGATATCAATTCATACATCATTTTATACCCCAAACCAAAGCTGAAATAGATTACAACTTTAAATGTGAGAGGTAAAATTATAATACCTTCTGAAGAAAAATATATGAGAACATTTTCAGACCCTGGAGTAGGAAAAGCATCCTTAAGTAGGATACAAAAATACTATTGATAAAATTTAATACAGTGAAAATGCTAAAATTAAGAACTTCGGCAGCCAGCACTTCTGGAACCAGTGTTGCTGGGCAGCAGATTAAACTGCTGCTTGCATTCTAGCATCCCAGATTAGAGCTCCAGTTCCAGTCCCAGCTGTTCTGCTTCTGACCCAGCTCCCTGCTAATGTACCTGAGAAAGCAGTGGAAGATGGGCCAAGTACTTAGGCCCCTGCACCCACACAGGAGAACCAAATTAGTTCCAGGCTTTTGCTTCGGTCTGCCCAGCCTCAGCGATTGCAACCATTTCGGGTGTGAACCAGAGGATGGAAAAATCTCTGTCTCTCCATCTCTTTGTAACTCCGTCTTTCATATAAGTTAACAAATCTTTGTAAAAAATAAGTAAATAAACCAAAAGCTTATTATCAAAAGACATTCCAGTGGGAGTAAGACTATGTCACACTAATTTTGATATTTTCAGTTCCCACATTCATTCAAAAACTTATATCAAAAGTATGTGAAGAACACTTAGGACAAACAATAGAAAAATGGGTAAAGCATAAATGGCCCATTCATCAAAATTCAACCATAGTCAGAACCATCTATGTCATTAAAAATCAGAATATAGAGGTTACCTTGAAGGATAGGAAGTCTAGGGGTGAGTTCTGTATGTTACAAATGTTCTCATTCTTGATCTGGGTTCTGGTTACACTGGCATATTCAATTTGTGATCATTTGTTGAGATATATAGTTATGATCTGTATTTTTTTCTCTATATATTATAATTCAATTCATTATTTCTATGAAAGAAAAAAGCAGATAAAAATGAACATGATCACATTATATTAGTGAATATGTAGTAATTAACTCATGAGTCAATTGTACTGGATCTAAGATAAGAACAATCTACCTGGGGCTTGTGCTATGGCATAGTGAACTAAGCCTCCACTTGTGACACTGGGATCCCATATGGGCACCAGTTCTAAATCCTGATGCTGCTCTTCTGATCCAGCTTTCTGCTATGGCCTAGGAAAGCAGTAGAAGATGTCCCAAGTGCATGAGCCCCTATACCCACATGGAGGACCCCAAGGAAGCTCTTGGCTGCTGGCTTCTGATTGGTGCAACTCCAGCCATTGCTGCCATTCAAGGAGTGAACTAGCAGAGAGAAGACCTTTCTCTCTTTCCCTCTCTCAAATAAATAAATAAAATCTTTAAAAAGAAGGAAGGAAGAAAGGGAGGAAGGAAGGGAGGGAGGGAGGAAGAGAGAAAGAGGGAAGGAAGGAAGGAAGGAAGGAAGGAAGGAAGGAAGGAAGGAAGGAAGGAAGGAAGGAAGAGAGAGAGAAAGAATGAATCTACCTGGGTCTAAGTCTTCACTGGGAATTAATGCACTCCTGCCACAAGGGGGTTCTCTTGCTACACTCTGTTATTTACAATGACTATGTATTTCTTAGATTCTCTTGCTGGTGTTCTGATGCGTTTTACCTACCTATCTTAGAAAGGTACATTCCATTAGAAAATCCTCGTCATTCGGGTCGGCGCTGTGGTGCAGTAGGTTAATCCTCCCTCTGTGGCACTGGCATCCCATATGGGTTCCGGTTCTCGTCCCTACTGCTCTTCTGATCCAGCTCTCTGCTGTGGCCTGGGAAAGTAGAAGAGGATGGCCCAAGTCCTTGGGCTCCTGCACCCGCATGGGAGACCGGGAAGAATCTCCTGGCCCCTGGCTTCAGATTGGCTCAGTTCTGGCAGTTGCGGCCATTTGGGGAGTGAACCAGTGGATTGAAGACCTCTCTCTCTGTCTCTCCCTCTCACTGTATGTAATTTTACCTCTCAAATAAATAAATAAAATCTTAAAGATAAATAAAATCTTAAACCTATAGAATATAATATAAAATGTGAAGCTTCTCCACAGTTGCCTAGAAAATGTTCATTCAGCAAGTACTGGAATATGATTTTCTAACAACTATTAACCGTTACAGTGATTAGAAAGTGCATCCTAACTGACTGTTTAAATCTACATCTCATAATTCCTGTATTTTGTTCTTACTCTGCTTCTTGGGAGCAAGTTTCTCATTTTTGTATAAAATGTAAATTTTAATAGAGCAACTGAGCTGATTTTAGCAGCCATATCCTATTATAGACTGTTAAGATGACAGCTGGCTAACATGCACAGATGAATTTCTTCTAGATGTTGTCAAACTTAAATCATTTGTACAATCTGCATTTCAAGAATTTCTTCTTACTTTCTATTACATTTAGACAATCATTGACATCTTACATAATATTTTAACTTCTGTTATCAGACTAGATTCCACAAGTCTAGTATCATACACAAATGTACTAAGTGATTTATGCCTCACCAATTGCCTAACATCTAGCATAAACTCAGTACCATTCACTGAATTCAGTGTGGTACAGTAATACATGCAATATCACAACAATTTAAGTTCAAATAATTGTAAGGCTAATTTACAGTTCTGCATCTTGTTCACATATATTTTATAACATTTTCCCCATTTGCTTTCCTGAAATCTGCATTCGTTGTCTGTAGCATTACCCAAGTCTTCAATTCCAGCATAATCTAATTACAAAGACTATTAAATTATTCTGGTAGAACCTGGTTTTGACTAATTTGTGTTCATAGCTAATGATAATTACTTTATTTTTTTAAAAAAAGATTTATTTTATCTATTTAAAAGACAGAGTTACAAAGAGAGGTAGAGCCAGAGAGAGAGGTCTTCCATACATTGGTTCATTCCTTAAATGGCCACAACAGCCAGAACTGAGCTGATCCAAAGCCAGGAGCCAGGAGCTTCTTCCAGGTCTCCCAAGTAAGTACAGGGGCCCAAGGACTTGGACCATCTTCTACTGCTTTTCCAGGCCATAGCAGAGAGCTGGATCAGAAGAGGAGCAGCCAGGACTCCAACTGGCACCCATAAAGGATGCCAGTATTGCTGGCCAGGACTTTTGCCCACTGCACCACAGCGCCAGCCCCGATAATTACTTTCTATTGTAAGCATGTTCATTCATTCACCAAATGTCTGTGGAATGCCTATAATGTGCTGGACACTCTCTGAGTCTGAGGTGGGGGACAATATTGCTATCCACAGGGACAATATCGTGCAGTAAACCTCTAAAATTTATTCATCGTGCATACTTTAACCTTTGTACCTATTAATTATCAACTTTCCTTGCCACCTTCCTCTCATCCCCTGACAACCACCATTCTATTCTTTGGTTCTATAAATTTGGCTTATAATATATCCCATATAAATGGAATTATTCTGTTACTGGCTTATTTCACTTTGCAAAATGTCCAGTTGCATATTGCAGAATTTATTTCCTTTTTAAGGCTTAGTAATATTCTTTTGTATGTATTACCACATTTTCAATCAACATTTAGGCTGTTTCCACCTCTTTGCTTTTGTGTATAGTGTCACAATAAGCATGGGAAAGCTAAAATCTCTTTGAGGTCCTGATTTTAAATCTTTTGAATGAATATGTAGAAGTAGAATCCTGGGTCATATTATAATTTGGATTCTTATCAAAAATATAGAAGGGTTTTCAATTCCTCCACATATTTTACAATACTTGCTGTCTTTTTTTAATTTTTCTAGCAGATAAAAGATGATATCTCATTGTTTGTAAATTGATTTTTGCAGATGATCAGTGATAGTGAACGTCTTTTTGCATAAATGAAGTTACTTCAGAAATTCATGGAGAAATTTAATTGAGCTGCAAGATTGGGGCCAATACTGTGGCATAGCAGGTAAAGCCGCAGCCTGTAGTGCCAGCATCCCAAATGCACCAGTCCGAGAACCGGTTTCTCCACTTTCAGTCTAGCTCTGTGCTATGGCTTGGGAAAGCAGTAGAAGATGGTCCAAGTCCTTGGGCCCCTGCAACCACGTGGGCACTCAAAGGAAGCTCCTGACTGAACTGTTGATGTACAGTGTAAATCTTTACCCATTTTAGTATCTCCCTTTGTTGTTTGTATTCGTTCTAGTACTATGGGTTGAATTTGGCAACTAACACACAATTAGCCGTAGGTGTTTAAATTTTAACTGAAAAGTGATCCCTGTGAAATGTAAGAGTGGGAATAAGAGAGGGAGGAGATGTACAATTTGGGACATGCTCAATCAGTCATGCCCCAAATGATGGAGTTAGAAGTGTGCCAGGGGATTCCAATACATTCCCATCAAGGTGGCATGTACCAAGGCCATCTCATTAGTCCAGGTGATCAATTTCAGCTCACAATTGATCACACTGATAGGTCTAAGAGTCAAAGGGTTCACACAAACAAGACTAGTGTCTGCTAATACTAACTGATAGAATGAAAAAGGGAGAGAATGATCCAACATGGGAAGCGAGATACACAGCAGACTCATAGAATGGCAGATGTCCTAAATAGCACTCTGGCCTCAGAATCAGCCCTTAAGGCATTCAGATCTGGCTCAAGAGCCCATGAGAATATTTTAGGCATGGAAAGCTAAGACACTCTGAAAAACAAACAAACAAACAAAAAAAAGAAGACCTAAATGAAAGATCTCTGTGAGTGAGATCCCAGTGGAAAGAACCGGGCCATCAAAGAAGGAGGTACCTTTCTCTGAAGGGAGGAGAGAACTTCCACTTTGACTATGACCCTGTCGGAATAAGATCGAAGTCAGCGAACCCTAAAGGCTTCCATAGCCTCGGCAACTCATGACTAGAGCCTAGGGAGATTACTGACGCCATAAACAAGAGTGTCAAATTGTTAAATCAACATCAGGAGTCACTGTGTACTTACGTCTCATGAGGGATCTGTCCTTAATGTGTTAACCAATGTGAAATAATGCTATTACTAGTACTGAAACAGTATTTTTACACTTTGTGTTTCTGTGTGGGTGCAAACTGATGAAATCTTTACATAGTATATACTGAATCGATCTTCTGTATATAAAGATAATTGCAAATGATTAAAAAATCTTGGTGTTAAACTGGAAATTGCATAGATAATTAATCAATTCTTTAAAAAAAATCATGTAGGATCTCTGTCCTTAATGTGCTATACATTGTGAATTAATACTATAACTAGTACTCCAACAGTATTTTCATTTTGTGTCTCTATGTGAGGGCAAACTGCTGAAATCTTTACGTAATATGTACTAAACTGATCTTCTGTGTATAAAGAGAATTGAAAATGAATCTTGATGTGAACAGAGGGGAGAGGGAGCGGGAGAGGGGAGGGTAGCGGGAGGGAGGGAAGTTGTGTGGGGGGGAGCCATTGTAATCCATAAGCTGTACTTCGGAAATTTATATTTTTTAAATAAAAGCTTTATAAAAAAAATATTTACGTAAAGTGAGTAAACTAAACAAAGGTTATATAAACAATTTACTTGTTATTTTAAACAGTACTTTCTAAGCAAGCTCAAAGACCAAAGCTTTGAACTACTGTTAATAAGCACATACCCACTGTTTACTTGCTTTTCTTTTGTTTTCTCCACAATCTGATAGGTCACATCAATCCTAGTAGTCAAACTAGTTTGACAAAATAGACCATTTCCTTAAACTGGAATTGAATACCACTTACTATCATTCTCATGAACTGACTTTCCTTTCTAACATAAAGAAAAATATTTCTAAAATTCCAGTTTAGTTTTCTGTCAGAATGTGGAATAATGAAAATGGGAGAAGAGAGACGGCAGGAAGAGGAAGAGAGAAAAACAGAGACCACTTCTAAGGTGAACAAGATCTTATAAAATGGAAATCGTATGTGATTTTCCTATATAAAATCATTTGGTGATTGCTCATGGTTTTCCGGATGATGCAAAATGCATTAAGGCACCGGCTCTACCAAACTCTTCCGACTCTCTCTACATTCACTCTAAGCTGCAGTGATCCTGTATTCCTAACACACCATGTTTTGACACATGTGTGTTCCTTTGAATAACGGCTTCTCTATTCCAGGTCCAAGCTTTCCCTGTTGAGTCTTTCCTGGACTAACAACCAGACAATTGCAACAATCAGTTGCATGTCACCAGTGTAAATGGTGGTCACATGAATGATGATGATGTAACATCATTGTATTACATAACACTATTATTTATTAAAATATGGAGCAAGCCAAGGAGATAACAAGGTTATTCCTACTCTGTGTATGAGAAAAATTAATTCCAGGGAGATTAAAAATGTTACTAAGTCCAAATAAATCAAAGATATATTCATATTACGATAATCAATGAATTTTATGTTTTATAAGAAATTAAGGCCAAACTTGTTTATGCTAAGACCGCCAGGTATCATGAAATTACTAATGCTCAACAGAAGCTTCACATTCCCTTTCTACCATCCTGAAAGTAATATTGACCACTCAGATGCCTCGAGGTTAATGATTAATATGTAGTTTTAGTATATGGCTTTTGAAAGTATGAGATACTGAAAGGGGTTCAGTAAATATTTGTTAAGAGGGAAGGAAGGATCAGTATTTCACATGAAGATAATATTATGTTACATTTACACAGGGTACTTCCTGCAGAATAAGCAAGCACCTGTTTTGAAGACCAGAGAGCAAGGATCAGGATCCAACTTACATTTCTATTAAGGGGCAGATGGCTGATGTTAACTAATGAAATATACTGTTACCATAACTTTGTGTCTGATGACTTCACTGAAAATATTAAGAAGTGATTATTTGTCTTTCATTACTTATGGCTTAGAAAAACTTAACTGGAACGAAATGTGAGCTTTTATCAAGAATTTTTATTTGAACCTCAAAAACCAGCTGAGACCACTGAAGTACGTGGTGCAGTTGCAGGAAGTTGTAAGGCCAAATAAAGGTATCTGACGCTTTGATAACTTGCAGCAATAAAATATATATGAGTGCTTACTGTGGAACTCCAAATTATCTCCACCTTGAGTAAAATGTTTTCAGGAAACAAGAGATTTCTAAAGTAGCAGCTGACTTCTTGTGTGTAATATTCTAAGACAGAACTTAAAATAGATAAGAGATAATCAAATAGAAAGATCAATCAATAGGCAGAATATAAAATTATTAATAGACAAAGAGAATGAAGACAAAACAACTAAATAACAGATCAAACAGTGTTTGAAAAAAAGTAAAATAATATTAAATCTAGATTCCAAAGTCTAATTTAGCTGGGCCATTATAATGGACTAGTTAAATATAAGTCATATAAAGTACAAGATTAGATAAACTGGGATGAATAGAAATTAGCAACTTTATCCAGTTTATTTTGACATGCATAACCATATCCTATGTCTCATCATGGTTTTTATTCTTTTCCTCCATTCATCTCAATCACATTTGCCATGCTTTTCAAAACCATCAGATTAATGGGTTTCCCTAAGACAATGAACTGATTTTTACATTTATTGATTTTCTTGCTTTATCTATTTCCTGAGTTAATTCACTTGCTTTATTTTTGTAAATAAAGCTGTTCTTCTGGTGTGATAGGAAGCCAAATATTTCTTAATTGCTTTCAGGTTCCTGAGTGTGATATTTTGGCATCATGCTTCACCTCTATGGTATGACAAAGAAACTATTTTAACTTTCTTGAAGAATTTTCCCAGTAGTCCACAGTACATTTGATAATTTTCATGATGTTCATTTTCAAAATTCAATGCCTAGATGCTTAATTAAATCATGTTAAGTTTCATCTGTTTGGGGGCCGGTGCTGTGGTGCAGAGGGTTAATGCCCTGTCCTGAAGCGCTGGCATCCCAAAAGGGCACCGGTTCTAGTCCCAGCTGCTCCTCTTCCAATCCAGCTCTCTGCTGTGGCCTGGGAAAGCAGTAGAAGATGGCCCAAGTCGTTGGGCCCCTGCACCCACGTGGGAGACCTGGAGGAGGCTTCTGGCTCCTGGCTTTAGATCTACGCAGCTCCAGCCATTGTGGACAATTTGGGAGTGAACCAGCTGATGGAAGGCCTCTCTCTCATCTCCTCTCTCTGTATAACTCTGACTTTCAAATAAATAAATAAACCTTTAAGAAAAAAATTCATCTGTTTGAGCGATTTAAATATTTAAGGTCCTGAATATGCTCCAGATGAATAGTATCCATTTTATTTCCCACAATAGTGTGAAGTTAAACTGGATTTTGTTTTACATCCAATAATGATTGAGATGAGTGTAGTGAAAATTTATTTTTGAAATGCATGCAGATTTTAAATTATTAATTTTTATACAAATATTTGTCCGAGGGATATAATTTGTTTCATTAGTTGGGTATTTTTTAAATATTACACAATTATTGTTTCTATCCAGTATTCTGTATACTTCTAACCTTTTACATGAAATGTTTCTCTACTTATTTGAAGGTCAGAATTACAGAGAGAGAATGAGAGAGTGATCCTCCATCTGCATGTTAAGTCTTCAAATAGCCACAACTAGCAGAGCTGGGCCAGTCCAGAGCCAGGAGCCAGGAGCTGCCTCAAGGTCCCCCACATGGTAGCAGGGGCTCATGGAGTTGGGCCATCCTCTATCACTTTCCCAGGCATACTAGCAAGGAGCTGGATCTGAAATAGAGCAGCCATGACACAAATTTTCACCCACATGGGATACCAACATCACAAGTAGCTGCTTTACCTGGTACACCCAACATCAGAAATAAAATGTTTCTTTTTTTATTTACTAATTAATATATATAAACAACAGATTTCAGGAGTTTCATAGATGCAATTCCAAGAATACAGCAATACTTTTCCCTCTCTCTCCTGCTCCCTCTCTTATTTTTTCTTTTAATTTTTCATAACATACTTTCAGTCTACTTTATCATCACAAGCTCTATGCTCCACTAAGCAAAGAGCTCTATAAGTAAATGATAGATAGGCCGCTGACCCATAGGGATACACACAATGGTTAAAGAAAACAATCATTCACAAGATGTCAGTTTAGCACAGTATATAGTGACGATTATTAATATGTTCGCTATGACCAATCAGAAAAAACACATCGTATTTGTATTTTTTGGTCTGGATTATTTTAGTAAGCATAATGGTCTCTCCAGTTGCATCCATTTGTTACAAAAGACATATCATTCTTTTATGGCAATGTGGTATTGTATCAGGGCTATGCACCACATTTTCATTAACCACTTATCAATTGATGAATATCTGGGCTGATTCCATATTTTAGCTATTGTGAATTGAGCTGCTGTAAACATGGGAATATAAATAATACTTTCATGTGCTGATTTTATTTACTTTGGGTAAATTCCCAAGAGTGGGATGGCTGGGTCATATGGGAGGTCTATTTCAGATCTCCAAGGGATCTCCATAGTGTCTTCCATAATGGTTGTACTAGTTTACATTCCCACCAACAGAGGATTAGGGCACCTTTTTCCCCACATCTTTGCCAGCGTTTATTGTTTTTTGATTTTTGGATGATGGCCATTATTACCGGGGTGAGGTGAAACCTCATTGTGGTTTGTATTCGCATTTTCCTGATGGCCAGTGATCCTTTCATGTGCTTGTTGACCATTTGTATGTGATCCTTCGAAAAATTCCTGTTCATGTATTTTTCTCATTTCTTAACAGTATTGTTAATTTTATTTTTGATCAGATTTTGGAGTTCTTTGTATATCCTGAATATTAATACTTTATCAGTTGAATAGTTTACAAGTATTTTCTCCCATTCTGTAATTGTTCTCTATACTTTGCTGATTGTTTTCTTCGCTGTGCAGAAACTTCTCGCCTTGATATAATCCCATTGTCTATTTTTGCTTCAATTGTCTGTGCTTCTGGAGTCTTATCCAATAACTCTTTGCATATGCTAACATTTTGCAATGTTTCCCCTATGTTTTCCTTTAGTAATTTGATGGTTTTAGGTCTTAGGTTTAGATCCTTGATCCACTATGAATAAATTTTTGGATAGGGATAAAATACAGTTATTTCATACTTCTGCATGTGGAGGTCCAATTTCTGAACATCACTTACTGAAGAGTCTATTCTTTTTCCAGGGAGTGAGTTTAGCTCATTTGTAAAAGACAATTGGTTGTAGATGAATGGCTTGATTTCTTGGGTCTCTAATCTGTTCCATTTGTCCATATGTCTATTTTCATACAAGTACAAGGCTGTCTGGATTATAGTATGTCTTGAAATCTGGTATTGTAATGACTCCAATTTTGTTTTTATTGTTTAAAATAGTTTAGCTCTTTGGGGGCTCTTGTGTTTCCATATGAATTTTTGAATCATTTTTTTCTAGATTGGAGAATAATGTTCTTAATATTTGGATTGAAATTGCAAAGAATCCATAAATTGCTTCCTGTAGTGTGAACATTCAATGATAGTTAATCTTGTAATCCATGCACATTTTTTGTGTATTCTATTTCTTAATGTTTTTAATTTTCATTATACAGATCTTTCTCAACCTTGGTAAAGTTTATCCCAATATATTTAAATTTTTGTAGCTATTGTGAATGGGATTGATCTTATGAGTTCGTTCTCAGCCATGGCATTGTTGGGTGTATAAAGGCTACTGATTTTTGTGTGTTGGTTTAACAGCCTGCAACTTTGCCACACTTTCTTGTCAGTGGATTCTTTTGGTTCCCCTTTGTAAAGGATTGTTTTATCTGAAAACAGGGATAAATTGACTTCCTTCTTTCTAATTTGTAGGCCTTTGATTTCTTTTTCTTGCCCATTGCTCTGGCTAATACTTCCGTAACTATATTGAATAGCAATGGTGAAAGTGAATGTCCTTGTCTGATTCTGAATCTTTGTGGAAATGCTTCCATCTTTTCCCTATTCAATAAGATGCTGGCTGTGGGTTTTTCATTGGTTTCCTTGTTTGTGTTGAGATATAGTCCTTCTATACCTTGCTGGAGACCAGCTCCAGCCAGTCCAGGGGCCCCAAGGTGTGAGAGGTGTCGGCGCTCGAAGAAATGAGAGACACTCACACCAAGGCTGATGGCATGGCTCCCTTTTTTGAGCACCAGACTTTATTTTTAAATCATAAGCACATAATGATTCTTTCTTTTTACAATAAATTTTCAAAGGCATATTCAGAGCATGGGTTACAATCACAGACAAGTGCGAGATAACAGACAGCCCACACAAGCCAAGGCCTCGAGTGCTGCTGAACTATGGAGAAATTGGCTACACAATCTAGAATAGTACCGTCCTAGCCTGATCTTTACTAGAAGCCCCAAGGTCAAAGCAGACCCTTTTTTTAATTTCTAATAACACTTTGATTTAAAGAATATAAATTTCCAAAATACAGCTTATAGATTACAATGGCTTCCCCCCCCATAACTTCCCTCCCACCCACAACCCTCCCCTTTCCCACTCCCTTTCCCCTTGCTTCACATCAAGATTTATTTTCGATCCTCTTTATATACAGAAGATCAGTTTACTATATATTAAGTAAAGATTTCAACAGTTTGCCCTCACATAGCAACACAAAGTGAAAAATACTGTTGGAGTACTAGTTATAGTGTTAATTCACAATGTATAGCACATTAAGGACAGAGATCCTACATGATATATTTTTTTAAATTGATTAATTTTCTATGCAATTTCCAGTTTAACACCAAGATTTTTTTTCATTTTTAATTATCTATATACAGAAGATTGATTCAGTATATACTAAGTAAAGATTTCATCAGTTTGCACCCACACAGAAACACAAAGTGTAAAATACTGTTTCACTGCTAGTTATAGCATTATTTCTCATTGGACAACACATTAAGGACAGATCCCACATGAGACGTAAGTACACAGTGACTCCTGAAGTTGATTTAACAATTTGACACTCTTGTTTATGGCATCAGTAATCTCCCTAGGCTCTAGTCATGAGTTGCCAAGGCTATGGAAGCCTTTAGGGTTCGCTGACTTCAATCTTATTCCGAGAGGGTCATAGTCAAAGTGGAGGATCTCACCTCCCTTCAGAGAAAGGTACCTCCTTCTTTGATGGCCCCATTCGTTCCACTGGGATCTCACTCACAGAGATCTTTCATTTAGGTCTTCTTTTTTTTCCAGAGTGTCTTGGCTTTCCATGCCTAAAATATTCTCATGGGCTCTTGAGCCAGATCTGAATGCCTTAAGGGCTGATTCTGAGGCCAGAGTGCTATTTAGGACATCTGCCATTCTATGAGTCTGCTGTGTATCTCGCTTCCCATGTTGGATCATTCTCTCCCTTTTTGATTCTGTCAGTTAGTATTAGCAGACACTAGTCTTGTTTGTGTGATCCCTTTGACTCTGAGACCTATCAGTATGATCAATTGTGAACTGAAATTGATCACTTGGACTAGTGAGATGGCCTTGGTACATGCCACCTTGATGGGATTGTATTGGAATTCCCTGGCACATTTCTAACTCCATCATTTGGGGCACGACTGATTGAGCATGTCCCAAATTGTACATCTCCTCCCTCTCTTATTCCCACTCTTATATTTCACAGGGATCACTTTTCAGTTAAAATTTAAACACCTAAGAATAATTGTTTGTTAATTACAGAGTTTAACCAATAGTACTAGAATAAAAAAAATACAAAAATGGATAAAGTATTACATTGTACAACAACAGTCAGCACAAGAGCTGATCAAGCTACTGTTTCTCATAGTGTCCATTTCACTTCAATAGGTTTCCCCTTTGGTGCTCAATTAGTTGTCACCGATCAGGGAGAACATATGATATTTGTCCCCTTGGGACTGGCTTAATTCACTCAGAATGATGATTTCCAGATTCCTCCATCTTGTTGCAAATGACTGGATTTCATTGTTTTTGACTGTTGTATAGTATTCTATAGAGTACATGTCCCATAATTTCTTTATCCAAATGTATGCTTTGAATTCCCTGTGATCTTTTGCTGTTAGGTTCCCTTCGTTTACCTTCTTTCATGTGGATGGCCGTGTTTCTGTGTTTCTGTGTGTAACACATCTTTAAGCATCTTTTGCAGGGCTGGACGAGTGGCAACAAATTCTTTCAATTTCTGTTTACAATGAAAGGTCTTTATTTTACCTTCATTCACAAATGAGAGCTTTGCAGGATATAATATTCTGGGCTGGCAGTTTTTCTCTCTTAGTACCTGGGCTATGTCTCGCCATTCCCTTCTAGCTTGTAGAGTTTCTGTTGAGAAGTCTGCTGTGAGTCTAATTGGAGATCCTCTGAGAGTAATCTGACGTTTCTCTCTTGCACATTTTAGGATCTTTTCTTTTTGTTTCACTGTGGTGAGTTTAATTACAATGTGTCGTGGTGAGGACCTCTTTTGGTCATGTTTCCTAGGGGTTCTATGAGCTTCCTGTACTAGGATGTCTCTGTCCTTCTCCAAACCTGGGAAATTTTCTGCTATTACCTCACTAAAAAGGCCTTCTAATCCTTTCTCCCTCTCCATGCCTTCAGGAACTCGTAGAACTCGAATGTTGAGTTTTTTAATAGTATCCTGTAGATTCCCAACAATATTTTTTAGATTTCTAATTTCCTCTTCTTTTCTTTGGTTTGACTGTATAGTTTCCTGTGCTCTGTCTTCTAAGTCCGATATTCTCTCTTCTGCCTCACCCATTCTGTTTGTAAGGCTCTCTAATGTATTTTTCATTTGATCTATTGAATTCTTCACTTCATTATGATTTCTCGTCACTATCACAGTTTCATGTTCTACTAGTTGTTTCATTTCAGCTTGATTCCTCCTTAATATTTCATTTTCACGAGAGAGATTTTCTACCTTGTCCATTAAGGATTTCTGTAGTTCAAGAATTTGTTTTTGAGTACTTCTTAGTGTTCTTATCAATTTTTTGAGATCTGCTTCTTGCATTTCTTCTATCTCATCATCTTCGTAATCTTGAATTGGGGTGTCTTTTTCATTTGGGGACGCCATAGTGTCTTCCTTGTTCTTATTACCTCGGTTTTTGCATTTGTTTTTGGCATATTGGTTTCTTCACTGTGGTGTTTTTTTCTTGTTATACTATGACTCTAGATTAAGTGGACTGTCTGCTTTTGATGGAGCCTTAGAGGCTTGAGATAGGTGTGGCCTGAGAGCTCTGGTTCCTCAGGGTTGAGGGTGTGTCAAAGGAGACACTCCCAGGTTAGGCGTGGTAAATCTCTCTCTGTTACTTTTTTTTTTTTTTTGGTTCAAAAGGGAAGTAATTCCACACAGCTGAATGGAATTGGGGGTGGTTAGCAGGCAAATGATATACCCACAGGAGCCAGAAATTGGAAGCTCTTTCCCAAGGACCAGAGAGGGAATCTTTGCGGCCCTTAGTGTGGGCTCAGATTCTCCTGTAGTCTCCCACTGGGCTGCCAAGACTACTGAACTGTAGCGTCTCTGGAGAGTACTCACATGAATTCGTGATTTCCGTGAGTTCTCTCCCCCACCATCTTTTTTCACAGTCTCAGTTCATTAGCACCACACATTCATTAGGTTCTAATCTCCTGTTATTTCACCCCTCCCACCCAGAGTCAGGTTTTTCTGCTAGGCTCGGGGCGGGTGCCAGCTCTTTGTCTTGCTCACCTTTGAGAGGTGAGCGGAGAGAGAGAAACTCGTGTCCGTATGGGTCACTTTCTCTCTCTCTCTCTCTCTCTCTCTCTCTCTCTCCTAGTTAGCCTGGTGAACTTTTCCCCGCAGGGTTTCAAGCCTTGTTCACTCTAGTCTCCTCTTTCCGATTCCCTGCTGGTATCTCAGGCTATTGAGGTTCGGCTCACCTGGCGTTCCAGCGCTGGTGTATTGAATCTGCTGCTGGTGTCCCAAACTGCGGGCTCCCACGCTCTCCACGCAGGTCCACTGTGAATCACCAGTTCCGGAAGGGTTTCCTCTGCTGTTTCTTCCCCTACTCTTCCTTGAACCTGCAGTATCTCCACTTTTATTAAACTGTCTCTCCCCAGACTATCGGTGTGCTCCCTTCCTGTTGGCCAATTGTATCTCATCCAAAGCAGACCCTTTTTAAAAATGTATCCCCTCTTTGTAGTTCTTACTGCAATCCTTTAATTTCTTTATTGTACTTATTTAAAGGTTTACTTAGATCTGTTCTACAGTTTTGACATCATAACCGTTGTAGTATTTATAGCATATAGTGAGTTAAAGCTTTATTAACATTTATCTTTATTTTAGTATATGTCAGAGAGCCTGTTACCTTTTAATTCTTTTCCACAAACAGCTCAACCTTGCATAAAGCATTAAGCCTTTCTCCTACACTAACATTTTGCTTGATTAATATTCTACAAAGCAATGAACATCTTGAGGATAATGAGACTAAGCGTTCTTCCCTAAAATTAGGAATACAGCAGTCATTAGCGGGACCACCAGGAAGCTCCAGCTTTCTTATGCAGAGTGTAGTCCCCCCCTCCCCCGCAAAAAAAAAAAAAACCCTAAAACAACCATGAGGACCGCAGCTGTCCTTCTCACACCTTGCTGAGACAGACCTTCTGCTGTGACCTTGTCAGCCAGCCCAAGTTGCCTTGGCCTCGCCAATATCTGATTTGCTTAAGCCTTTTATCATTAAAGGATGTTGTATTTTTTCATATGCTTTCTCTGCATCTGTTGAAATAATCATGCTGTTTTGACACTTCAATTTGTTATGTGTTGTATCATGTTTATTGATTTACATTTGTTTAGTCATCAATGCATCCCTGAGATAAAACCCACTTGGTCCCAGTGGATGATCTTTTTGATGTGTTGTTGGATTCAATTAGCTAAATTTTTTTTTTAGGATTTTTACATCTATGTTCATCAGGGCTATTCATTTATAGACCTCTTTGTTTGTATCCTTTTATGGTATTAAAATTAAGGTGATGCTTGCCTAATAGAAGGAGTTTGGAGGCATTGATTCTCTCTCAATTTTTTGGAGTAGTTTAAGAAGAATTGGGTTAGTTCTTTTTTTAATGATTGGTAGACTTCAGCAATGAAGCCATCTGATCCAGGACTTTTTTTTGGTGCTGGTTTTGGGAGATTCTTTGATACTGTTTTAGTCTCCATCTTTGTTATTGGTCTATTTATGTTTTCAATGTCTTTGTGCCTCAGTTTTGGTGAATTCTGTGTATCTAATTGGCAAGTTTTTTTTTTATCTCATTCTCTAGGTTGTCTAGTCACTCTGTTAATTGTTTCCTGTGCTGTGCCAAAGCGTTTTAATTAGATATAGTCCAATTTGTCTATTTTTGCTTTTGTTGCTTGTGCTTTGGAGATAATATCCAAAAAAATAAATCATTGCCTATGTCAATGTCTTGGAGTTTCTCCCTGTTTTCTCTTAGTAGTGTCATATTTTTGGTCTTAAATTTAAAACTTTGACCCTTCTTGAGCTGATTTTTCTTAAAGAATGAGAAGTATAGAGCAAAGATCATCAGACTATAGATGCATGGATTAATTTCTGAAATCTCTATTCTATTCCATTAGTCTACTTTTCTGGTTTTACGACAGTACCATGCAGTGTTAGTTATAATAGTTCTGTAGTATACCTTGAACTCTTAAACTGTGATGTCTCCAGCTTTGTTCTTTTTGTTTAATATTACTTTGGCTATTTGTGGGCTTTGAGGTTTTCATTTGAATTTTAGCATTTAATTCTAATTCTGGGAACAATGTCATCGGTATTTTGATGGGGATTTCATTGAAACTCACTTTGAGTAATATGAACAATAATTCTTCCAATCCATGAGAATGGGAAGTCTTCCCATTTTCATTTTTTTGTGTGTCTTATTCCAATTTTATTAGTGTTTTGTGATTTTCATTGCAGAGAGTTTTCACGTCCTTGATTAAATTTATCCAATTTATCGCATTCTTTTTGTAGCTATTGTAAAAAGAATTTTTCATTTAAGTTTTTATCAGTTATTTTATTGTTTGTATATAAAAATGCTAATGATTCATGTGTTTTGCTTTCATATTCTGCAACTTTACTGAATTCCTTCATAAATTCTAAAGTCTCTTCTTGGTGGAGTCTTTTGACTCCTTTGTATTTAGAATGATGTCATCTGCAAACAGAGGTGATTTGTCTTTCTCCTTTCCTGTTTGTATACTTTTAATTTCTTTCACTTGCCTATTGAAAGTGGGTATACTTGTCTGATTCCAGATCTTAGTACAAGGGCTTTCAGCTTTTTGCTTTTCAATAAGATGTTTGTGAGTTTTCCTATATAGGCTTTATCATGTTGAAGTATGCACCTTATATATTTAGTTTGTTTAAGATTTTTCTTGTGAATGGATGTTGTATTTTGTCAACTTTTTTTCTGAATGTATTGAGATAATCATATTTTTTGTTTTTCATTCTGTTAATATAATGGATTATTTATTGATTCAAGTTTGTTAACCCATTTTTGCATCCCTGGTGTAAATTCCATTTGGTCAGAGTGAATGATTTTTTTAAGTGTATTCTTAGACACAATTTGCTAGTGTTTTGTTGAGAATTCTTTGCATCTGTGTTGATCAGGACTGATTTGTAAATAGCTTTTTGTTTGGTTTGATCTTGTCCTTATCTGTTATTGGAATCAAGATAATTCTGACCTATTAGCATGAGTTTGGAACAGTTTCCTTCAATTCAGTTTTTTTTTTGGAAAAGTTTGAGAATAATTGGTATTAGCTCTTCATTAAAAGTACTGTAGAATTCAGCCATGAAGAATTCTGTTATAGAGCTTTTCTTTTTGCAATATTTTGATTACTGATTTAATTTCATCACTTGTCATTAATCCACTTAGGTTTTATATGTCTTCATGATTAAGTTTTGTTAAGTTATATGTATCCAGATATTTACCCATTTTCCTAGGTTTTCCAGTTTCTTTCCTTATACTAGTTCATGGTTGTTTCTCATGTCCTTAGTATTTTCGTGTAGCAGTTGTAATATCTTACTTTTATCTGATTTTATTTATTTGAATCTTCTCCCCCGTTTTCTTCGTTATTCTGTCTAAAGTTTACCAATTCTACATTTTCAAAAAAGCAAATTATTAAGATCTCATAAATCTTTTACAGTTTTTCTACAGGCATTTCTACTCTAATTTTTATTACTTTTTTCCTTCTACTAAAAATATTGTGTTCTTGTTTTACTAAGTCCTCTAAATATATTCTTAGGTTGCTTATTTGATAACTTTCCAATGTTTTGATGTAGGCACTTATTGCTATATACTTTACTCGTAGTACTCCTTTTGCTGTTTCCCATCAGTTTTGATATGTATTTCCATTTCCATTTATTTCAAGGAACTTTTTAATTTCTTTTTTGATTAATTCAGGAACATATTGTTCAGTCTTCATGGATTTGTATAACTTCTAGAACTTCTTTTGCTTTAATTTCATGTTGTTTCCATTGTGGTTCATTTTTGTGTGCATTCAAGGCATCAATTGTTTCTATCACTTTTTTTTAACTTTTATTTAATGAATATAAATTTCCAAAGTACATCTTATGGATTACAATGGCTTCCCCCCCATGATTTCCCTCCCATCCGCAACCCTCCCCTTTCCCCTCCCTCTTCCCTTCCATTCACATCAAGATTCATTTTCAATTCTCTTTATATACAGAAGATCAATTTAGCATATATTAAGTAAAGATTTCAACAGTTTGCACCCACATAGAAATACAAAGTGAAAAATACTGTTTGAGTACTAGTTATAGCATTAAATCGCAATGTACAGCACATTAAGAACAGAGATCCTACATGAGGAGTAAGTGCACAGTGACTCCTGTTGTTGACTTAACAAACTGACACTCTTGTTTATGGCGTCAGTAATCACCCTAGGCTCTTGTCATGAATTGCCAAGTCTATGGAAGCCTTTTGAGTTCACTGACTCTGACCATATTTAGACAAGGTCATAGTCAAAGTGGAAGTTCTCTCCTCCCTTCCGAGAAAGGTACCTCCTTCTTTGATGACCTATTCTTTCCACTGGGATCTCACTTGCGGAGATCTTTCATTTAGGTCATTTTTGTTTTTGACAGAGTATCTTGGCTTTCGTTTCTATCACTTTTAAAGTGTGTCTTTCTCAGATTGAAAACCTTTTCTTGAAGATATATCTTTGGGTTCATTTGGTACGCTACAGTCCTTCATTTATTTCCTGAGACAGACCCTGGAATCAAATGCTGTATTGATGCTGGAAGCTGGCCTTGATGGCACTGTGGATGGGACAAGCATGCAGACTTCCAGTCTCTATAAACAATTCAAGAACCAAAGCTACTCAAGGCAAGGTAGGCTGGTGCCAAGGACAGGCTGAACTCACAGACCCCAAGCCACTGCCTGACTCCTGAACTCCAAGAACAATGTTGGTGCTAAGCTGAGCAAGCATGTTCCCTAGTCATTGCCAGACAAAACAGTTGAAGCTACAGATATAGTCTTGATTCTGCTTGGTGGGGGAGTGTACTTACATCTTGGGATGGTCTCTCTTGGAAGGACTGGATCTGAAAACACAGCAGTGGTATCAGGATGGATAGGGAATGGAAACTCATGAAGGTATCCATGGTGAGGGACCAGAGTCCTGAGCTGTGCAGTGAGCAACAAAATGCAAAGAAATCCCAGCAACTGTCCATGAGAGAGGCTGTCCATGAGAGAGGCTGGATCTCTGAACAGTGCTGAAGCCAAGTGTGCAAGCACTTTGTTGGAGGTGTGATGCTGGCATTGGGAGCAGTCTGATTATGAGTACAGTCCTGAGCATATATGCAGCCTTGAGTGTCACAAGATGTACGTAGTCTCAAGTATGTACACAGTTCCTATCAGAAGTGGGCAGACAGAAAATAACCAAGAGAACCTTCATTTGGAGGCCCATTGTGAAAACATCCCAATGCTCAAGAGTCCTAGCAAAATAAGAAAGGAAGAGGATGATCTCCAAGTCTAAAGGAGCAGGCATCCCTAATTCTAAGATCCTGAGTGCCAGATCTCCCTGCTGCTCTTCAGTCCTTATGCTTTGAAGTATGAAGCATGGTGTGAACTGGGGTGTCAGGGCCATCCTTCTCTGCTGGGCTCATTTGGACTCACAAGGCTGCAGTCAGCCTTAGTAGAGAGCAGGAATGTCTATTGGGCTCCTGGAATGGAGCTAAACGTGGGCTCCTGCCTCCTAGAGTGGTATGGAATCCAATATTGACTACTTTCTCAAGATGATGCAGCACTGCCACAGTCTGTGCTCTGGTTTTGAGGAAGGAGACAATCTGAGTTCCTTCTCTGAAGCAAAGTGACTATGAGTTTTTTAGGCAGTTGTCTTTACTGAGCTCCTGAGGGGGTGATAACTGGATTCCTCTATTAGCAAACATTGTTCATGCAAGGTATTTGTGAAAATGGGCTCAACTGAAGCTTTCCTGATTATACTTTCCCTTGCAACAGGGATTTCACATGATCATCAGGCTGGGAATTCCATTACTGATCACTTTCTAAAGGCCTCACCTCTAAGCACTATACTTGGGTTAAGTTTTCATAAAGGGGGCCGGTGCAGTGGCGCAGTAGGTTAATCCTCCGTCTGTGGTGCCAGCATCCCATAAGGGCACCAGTTCTAGTCCTGGCTGCTCCTCTTCCAATCCAACACTCTGCTGTGACCTGGGAAAGCAGTAGAAGATGGCCCAAGTGCTTGGGCCCATGCACCAGCATGGGAGACTGGGAAGAAGCTCCTGGTTCCTGGCTTCAGATTGGCACAGCTCCAGCCATTGCAGCCATTTGGGGAGTGAACCAATGGAAGGAAGACCTTTCTCTCTGTCTTCTTCTCACTGTCTGTAACTCTACCTCTCAAATAAATAAAATCTTTAAAAAAAATTCAAAAAGGCCTCACCTCTAAACACTATACTTAGATTAAGTTTTCACTCTCTTATTACCATTAATTTATGACTTTGTGCATTAAATATCTGCATGATTTCAGAGGCCAACATATATCAACATAGCCAGAATTCTATCTGACCAGTTTGGGATAAGAAGCCCTGCCAAGCCTCCATTTTGGTTTACATGAATACAAAGTATTCATGTCAGTGGTTCCAGATCTAGTTGAGAAAGTGTGCACCATGTATCTGCCAAAAAAGGACAATTCGAAATCTGGTCCCACCTCTCTGAATGCTGTGAGGCAGCTTTTACCTGTGAGGCATGTCTTGTCTTTAATGTTGTTGCTATACTGCACCTTCTTCTGCAGTTAAGGACAGATTCCTAACTGTTGCCCTTCTAGATTAAAACCTTCCCCTTGTGGTTGAGGTTGGGATGAAGCACACGTTTTGGTTCTGGGAAAAAAAATGTTCCGTTTTGGGCAATTGGGTGGAGAGAGGCAGAAGCATTTCCCAAGGCAAGTTTCTTAGAAATTATCCTTTCATCTCCTTCCTTCATGCACCCTGGCTTTAACCATCATGACCAGGAGGAGACGAAGCACAGCAAAATGTTCTGGGTCAAGTTTTCACTGTTTGGATGGGAGTTACATTACATCAGTGGATATTTAGTAAATAAGTATATTATTTATAGAAAAACTCAGGTTTCTCACTACCCAAGAAGGGATTTATAACTTTAGAAGAGAAGAGGGTAGAATAAACCCTGTGGTAATGGGTTAGAATTACTGGTATCCATATGAACTCAGTTTAAAGTAAGTGCAGATGTATATAGGAAAGATGTAGGGTGGATGTAGGGTGGTGTGTGTGCATAAATTCATGTATGCATCTCCTTAGCTCTTTCTCTAATAAAATCTCCTGTTCATTTAAGGCTTATGATATCCTGTTATACCACCTTCAGCTCTCTCCTAGCATCATAAATAGATACTTTATCATTCCTCATTACCTAGCAGAAACATTTTCACCTCATCTATAATTTTGTAGTAATTTTCACGTGTATGATTCATGATTCAGATATTATCTCCCATTTCTCTAGTGGGCCCTTTTCACCATTCTACCTCACTGGCCAATATCATGGTCAGTTCCTAAGATATAAGTCATGAGAAAATAGTATCACCTCTAAAATGTTAGGAATTCTAATTGCAACTTCTCTTGTTATAATCTCCTACCACTTGTACAAGTTCTCCAAAATCTTTTTCCTCTTTGTGCAAAAAATGGAAATTGAATAAGCCAAACTGCATGCTATCTACATATTTGTACCTAAGCGGTTGAATATTACCGGAAAAACATCGCATTGCACAAGAATTTAACACCATATGATCACTTTTGCTTTAATTTGAATTCAAGGTTTTATCTCCAGTGGCCATCTCACACTGTTTCTTCTTTCCCCTAAATGTATTCTCTTCATTCCTTCCCTTCTCCTAAATACTCAGATTTCAAGCAATTTTAAAATCATTTAATCAAAGGAGAATGAATAACACCTATCTTTTGTTGTTGTCATTGAGGACACCAAATGGGATGGGTATTAGCATAGGAAGGGCTCACTGCCTACCCAAAGCCCACCACTGAGATGTTTTTATTGAAATGCATGTGTGAGGTGACAAGTGGCCTCTCTATAGCCCAGGTGGGACCTTTTCCAATAAAAGTGGGTCAGACCCAATGGAATAGTCTCCTTGGTATCAAGAAGAAGACAAGTGGGAGAAGTCCTCCCACACCAGCAGATGGGTGATGCTGTGAAGTGAATCCAGGGGACCAAGAGCCTGTTGAAAGCCTGACATGGTCTCTTTTTTCTCAGTTGCACCTGCAGATCTCTCTTCATTGTCTTCCTCCTCTCAAGATAGACTCCCTTTTTTCTACAATTAATCTTTTTTATTAAAGATTTATTTATTTGAAAAGTAGAGTTACAGAGAGATGGAGAGACAGAAAGACAGAGATCTTTCTTCTGCTGGTTCACTCCCAAATGGTTGCAAACGCCAGAGCTAGGCAGATCCAAAGCCAGGAACCAGGAGCTTCTCCTGGGTCTCCCATGGGGGTTCAGGGCCCAAGCATTTGGGCAATCCTCCATTGCTTTCTTAGGAACATTAGCAGAGAGCTATTTAGAAAGTGGAGAAGCTGTGACTTGAATCAGTTCCCATAGCATCAGAGATGTGGCTTTACCCACTGTGCCACCATCCAGGCACTACAATTAATCTTTCAAATCTTTCAAATCTCACCATCTTGGAGAAGACCCCCTAAAATTTACACTAAAATGTGGCCCCTTAAAGTTCCCTAGAAATGCTATCCGGGGTGCCTCATGTACTACCAGAATTTGGGGTGCCATACAATTTAACCACGGGCTTATTACTAAATCCCCAATATTAATAAACCCAAGAGGGTTCTTGCCTAATATTTAGAGAAGAATTCTAAATACCAGCACAGATAAATGAGGCATTATGGTGCTTTTTAAGCTTTTATTTAGTGAGAAAGATGCATAGGAGAGTGAGAGCTTTATTTTTTTTTAAGATTTACGTATTTAACAGAGTTACAGACAGTGAGAAAGAGAGAGAGAGAAAGGTCTTCCTTCCGTTGGTTCACCCCCCAAATGGCAGCCAGGGCCGGCACGCTACGCCAATCCAAAGCCAGAAGACAGGCACTTCCTCCTGGTCTCCCATGTGGGTGCAGGAGCCCAAGCATTTGGGACATCATCCACTGTACTCCCAGGCCACAGCAGAGAGCCTGAAGGCCATGCGCCCTGGAGGCACGGGGCTACAGCAAGCCCCTCCTAGCAAGAGGCCAGGGAAGAAGAGCGGGCCGGGCCTCACCGTGTCCCAGCTTTTAACCCACTTCCAAGGAGGAGTGGTTAATTAACCTGATTGGCTGGTGGCATCCAAGTGTGGCCAGGTAAGGGGCTGAGGCCACACAGGGGCGTGGCGAAGGCGTGGTCTTCCAGTCCACAAATCTAATCAGTTTTAGCCTGTATGCCTGCCTACTTCACATCCACTGACTGACCTCAGTCACTTGATCAACCATGAGTGAGTGGTGGATGTCATCTGCTGCATCCCATTGGTAGCTGGAAACCTCTCACACCAGCAGAGCCATCCTTTTCTTTAGAGGCACTGACAGCTTCCCTCTAGCCCGCTGTTCCTGCTGAAGTACCAGGTATTGGCTGATGTCATCACATCGATGCTTCCTTGCTACAATCTTTCAGTGCCTGTACCAAAAGTCTCAGCACACCCTCCATCAGTGCCTTTGACTCAATGGCTGGGGAATTTCTGGAATCCACACAGGAGGAAGGACAACTCTACAGCAGTGATGGCCTGAGAGCCTTACTTCAAGGTGGTGGCTCAATTGGAGAGGCGTGCCCAGGAGATGTCTCTGACATGGGGACTCTGCAGGATCCATATTGTGGGGGTTGCAATCCTCTTGGTTCTTGGCATGTGCTTGGGTCTAGCAGTCTGATCTGCAGCCCATATAGGAACTGTGGTGAGTCGTTCCAGCCAAGCTCCTTGTTGCCCAACTTCATGCACAGTTCCACCATCTCTACTTCTCAATAACACGTATTTTTAAATATGTAAAATTTAAAGCTAGTGCACATTGAATGCTAATTATATGGTAGAAAATGTTTTAGGCTCACTATTTGTATTCACCTATTTATTATTCCAAATAATGAAGAAAGTGCCATTTTTGCTTAACTTAGTGATGAATAAAAGTTATGAAATTTGCTCCAGATTACATAAACTGTAAAACTTGGGTCCAGTCTGGTCATTTTTTACTCAGAGTCCATGTATCTATAATATGTTTGTTTTCATTTATTCTACAAGTATTTAGTTGAGTACCTACTCTGTGCTGAGGACTATACTAGGTAGTGATAAAAGATGCTTACATGTAGTTCATGTTGTCCAAATTCTAACAGAAGAAATAGACAGGCATTCTATAATATTAGGCTGGCCATGGGCTAAAATTTTATGATATTATGAATAAAGAAAATCTTTGGCCTTTCCCCATATCTCTACCTTAATATTTGTTACATAAATATCAGTTTCTTATAAATTCAATTTGCCATCCTTTCAAAGAGCAATAAAGAAACTATGTTTATCTAATGCAATAACCACTTTTTTTCAGTGTCCATCTTCTATTTGCTTGATCTCTTTTCTGGAATTCATCTTCACTTCTCCTTTCAATTATTTTTATCACTTTGCAAAATCTGTCCACCAGTGTCTGCCTTGATCACATGCTACTTTAGAGCTTTCTCATCCGGAGTTAACCCTAATGATATCATGAAAAGGATAGCGGTAGGAGCTCAGGTCCTGACCTTGCCACTGATGATCCATATAAAGCAAGTTCCTTAGCTTCTCTGAGCCCAACTTCTTGATCTTTGTCTCTTGAGATCACTGATCATTTTCTTTCTCTGCCCTAATATACATAGCAGAAGGCTGACTGACACCAATAGAATGCATCCATAGAGTACTTTGCTAGTGTAGCCTGCTGTGAAACACCAGTAGATGAGAGGGTAGGGCCAGAATCTGGATTGCCTCTCTCTCATTCCCTCCCATGCCCTACTTTTACCATTTCTTCAAGTGGTGACTGAATATAACTAGGACTTCACTCTCATTTCTTCCAGGCTGCAGTTTTTAGTGGACTCTGATGACACTTCCCTTGTCCCTTCAAGCCTCCTGGGGTCGTTTTTGCTAGGTCCCAGGGAACTCAGCATCATCTGTTGGTTCCCTTGACCCTTCTCTCACCTTTGTAAAAGATTTTTCAGTAGAACCATCTGAGTGGGATTCTAGTTTCCTCCAAGATTCAATGATATAAGAAGCTTAAAAATAAATAATGGGTATAAATGGCTCACTAGGGTACCTTGGCACAAAACACACAGCTATAGCTATTTTAATTGACAGCCATTTCAAGGTTCTATAATTTATATTTATTTATTTTTTTTTTGACAGGCAGAGTGGACAGTGAGAGAGAGACAGAGAAAAAGGTCTTCCTTTTTCTGTTGGTTCACCCTCAAGTGGCCGCTATGACCGGCGCATTGCGGCTGGCATGCTGCGCCAATCCAAAGCCAGAAGCCAGGTGCTTCCTCCTGGTCTCCCATGTGGGTGCAGGGCCCAAGGACTGGGGCCATCCTCCACTGCCTTCCCGGTCACAGCAGAGAGCTGGACTGGAAGAGAAGCAACCGGGACAGAATCTGGCGCCCCAACCGGGACTAGAACCCAGGGTGCCAGCACAGCAGGCAGAGGATTAGCCTAGTGAGCCACAGCGCTGGCCCATAATTTATAATACAGCAAAATATTTCTCCAAAGGTAAACTTACTTTTTACTCACATATATGAAAATATTTCATATCTCACAAGTATCTAGATATAGTACTAATACTTACATATCATAATACTAATACTTCATACTTCATTTTGATCAGTAGGTATAAACATAGAGTTTTAAAATTATGCTTAGGCCAGCTTAATGGGAATACATACATATATATATATATATATATATATATATCACTTTAGCATTGAGATAAATATTGTTGATAAAAGCTTTTAGTTTAACAATCTGTTAGTTATTGTATATTTTATTCTAACCAAATAAAATTTGAATTTGAATAGTATTGTTGGAATAAGTTATAAAACATGCCAAGTTAAATAAGTACATTCCCAAAATAGTCACTGCAGTTTTTTATGGCCTACTTCCCTAAATCACATAAATTTACAAGCACTTAGAGTGTCTGTTGGCAGAATAAATTGTTGTATAATTGCTAGCCAATAATAAACCCATATTTTCATGCAGTACTTCTAGTATGCAAAATTGGGAATTAATTCCCTTGTATTTTAATTTACTATAACCAATTTTTTTTCACTCTACCCCTCACCATGCTCTTTGGTCATACCAACACATATGTGAGTGTGCACATTTAACACACACACGTGGAAATCTAGAGAAGTTATCCAACATATATTAGTTGAAGAATAAAATCAGTAAGGCCACTTAATGCTATAAAATGAAACTTTTCTAGGCTTCTTATATTAGCTTTTAATCCTACCTATTACAATCATTTTGAATAAGTTGATCAATAAGTGAACATTAATGGAACACCTACTTTGTTTTATGAGTTGGATCCTGAGAATGAGTGGAATACAGTACTTTAATCAGAGTGATTGCAAGAAACAATGCTTATGTTGTGCCCCCATGCTAATATGTTTAAACCTTATCAACAATTAATGAAATTGAAACTAGGAGCTTTGGGAGGTAATTTGGTCATCAGCCCTCATGAATGAAATTAGTACACTTACCAATAAAGACCACAGAGAACTCCCTAGGACCTCAACCACATGAGGATACAGAGAGAAGGCAGCCATCTATGAACCAGGAAGCAGGCTCTCACCAGACATCTAATTTGCTGGCACTAAGCATGGTCTTAGACATTTCAGCATCCTGAGCTGTGAAAATAGGTTTCTGTTGTTTATAAGCTACGCAGTCTATGATAACTCTGTTATAGTGGCAGAATGAGCTAAGACCATTTTAAAGGAAGATCCCTCTGAGAAGGTGGCATTTAATTGGAGATTTGATTAAGAAAACTGGACTAATTACCATTCACAGATCTGGGGAAATAGCACTCCCAAAAAAGGGCTGAGCCCTTGGTGGTAACAAGTCTGGCTTGTTGGAGAGACAGGAAGAAGGCCAATGCAATTCAGCATGGTGAGCTGAGATCAAAGATGTAACCAGCACATCAGGAGCATCTTGTTAGTGAAGATAATTATGCTCTTCTGAAAATTCAGACTTGGGGAGCTGAAGTGGTACAACAGGTAAAGCTGATGCTTGTGATGCTGGCACCCCATATTGAAGAACCTGAGTCCTGGCTGTTCCAGTTTCAATTCATCTCCCTGTTGATGAGCCTGGGAAAATGGAAGATAATGGTTCACATATATGGACATCTGTCACCCACGTGAGAGACCCAAAATGGAGGTTTTGTTTTGTTTTGTTTTGTTTTGTTTTGTTTTGTTTTTTGTGACAGGCAGAGTGGATAGTGAAAGAGACAAAGAGAAAGGTCTTCCTTTGCCGTTGGTTCACCCTCCAATGGCAGCTGCAGCTGGCGTGCTGTGGCCAGCGCACCTCGCTGATCCGATGGCAGGAGCCAGGTACTTATCCTGGTCTCCCATGGGGTGCAGGGCCCAAGCACTTGGGCCATCCTCCACTGCACTCCCTGGCCACAGCAGAGAGCTGGCCTGGAAGAGGGGCAACCAGGACAGAATCTGGCGCCCTGACCGGGACTAGAACCCGTGTGCCAGCACCACTAGGCGGAGGATTAACCTGTTGAGCCGCGGCGCCGGCCCAAAATGGAGTTCTGGGCTGAACAAGCTCCAACCACTTCAGCTATTTGGGGAAATGAACTAGCAGATGGAAGATATCTCTCTGTGTTGCTCTTCTTGCTCTTCTCTCTCTCTCTCTCTCTCTCTCTCTCTCCTTAAAATAAATAACTTTAGAAAACTTAATATTTAAAACCACTTCTTTCATTACCCTTTTCTACCAAGAATGACTATCCATACCAGGGTAAGTTTCAAACTCACTTGTCAGCTTATTAGGAAATCCCAAGGTAAAGGATTACTTTAGAATTTAATTAAGATAATGGCCATAAAGTTTTCTCTGCCTATTTATTAATATAAAGAACATTTCACTTATTTTTGCCTTCATGGGCATGTTCTAAAAGTTTCGGTTATGTAAAATCTAACTCTTGAGCAAATGAAAAGCTGTAATTCTGGTTTTTTATGACATACTGTTCATGATATGTATAGAGAAATACCTACATAGTACATACATAGACAAATGAAGATGATAAATGTATGTGTGTATGGATGGATGGGTATATGAAGACACAAATCCTGTCCCAGAGTCCAAGATAAATGAAGGAAGATATGAAATAAGTTAATGCCATTCAATAATTGATTTCTAAAAAGTAGATAAAATTACTTACTACCATTTCCAGCACATGGAAGTGATTCATCAAGTACTAAAATTTCTCTGCTTTAAAAATATTAACTGCTTTAAATGACAAAAATTCTTTAGATTTCTAGACATCACATTTGTTTAAAAATTTCCCAAAATAAGTTAAAAGCAGCTCATATCCATTTCATAAATTGAAATATATTTCAGTAATAAATAGCTCTATTATTATTTCTGTTAATAAATAACTTCACATACTGCCATCCCCTTTATTCTGCCTTCCACCTCACTTTCTGTGTTTTCAGAAAACCCAAGGAGAAAATATGAAGGGTTCAAAAATTCATGGAAATGGATTTTATTTTAAAATAATGCATGGATTTCATTTTTGTACCAAGGTAAATTTTTTCATTCCAATTTCCACAATTTTTTGAAGTCCTCATGCAATTTGGACACAAATTTCCACTTCTTTTCCTCTCCTCATATCTGTTATTGTTCAGCTGCTATGTATTATTGCTCCCAGGCATCACAAATGTGCTAGTAAATAGTATTTCTCTACCTTCTGGTCCCTGTTGCAAGCTGACAGTATTTTTTTTTTTACTCAGCTCTGATATAGCTAAGCATAATCCTTGCAGATTGACCCAGTACATGATGCCACATCTTGGGGACAGCCTATATTGTTCTAGTATTAGATCTTGATATTTAGTGCCTTCATCTATCGCTCGACAGTACTATCTATCGACAGTATATACATATACTGTCCTATGAGGTCTTTGGTGACCCAGAGCCACAAAGATCAGTTGGCTCAGATATCTGACTCTAGGGTACTTCCTGGTCACTATTTCTCTCTTGAGTCCCAAGGAAGCCCGTAAGAGTTTCTTTTCCAGTCAAGGAAAAAAATTATGCAAACTTATTTCATTCTCTGTTTTGATAAAAGGTTGTCTCTGATATAGTACAGATCTTTGAAACCAAAATTTCTATTTCCTGATTTGCTTCGTAAGAGAACAACCTCCTGACATTCTCATTTTGCTCACACATAAAAGATTGATTAACCTTTCTCCTTTCTCTTCCACTGCTTCAACTTACTGAAGAGAAAGCAAGAATCATCTCTAATGAAGGCACAGACTTTGACATTTCCTCCACCCCAGGGGAAAAATGTCTTTTGTGTCTTCCAGTTGATTAATCATCTAAAGGCAAAAAGGTGCTTACCAAGAGTGTCACTGATTAGAGTCTAATTAGAGCACACTTATACAATGTTTCTAAGACAAATCATCACATTCAGTGCCAGGTACTTGGCATGCCTGCAAACAAAATTGCAAAGATATGGCTTTCAAACTTCTTCCAGTGGCATTATAATAAACTGTTCAACGAGTAAAATCTGAACAATTTGCTCTTTAAGGGCTCTAATTGCTATTTTGTTGGAACATATCCCAAGTACCTAGAACAGTGCCTACCATAGAATGGATATACACTAAATATTTGATGGAAAGATACATTTGGCAGGGTACTGTGATACTAAGTATTATTTGTGTCTAATTATACTAGACCTGTTATTTTACCCAAATTAGTAGAAAGAAATCTTCATTCTACATTTTAACATAAACTTTAAGAGTATTTATGATTGACCTATCTCTGGAATTTTGCACTGCATTTGAAATACAAAATGTTGCTAATCAGTCTTTGGACGGCCTTTCTAAAATGCCTATTGGTTTCCAAGCTCACTAAGGATACAAAGTCATGCTGAGCTAGCAGTTCTGAGGCAATTTGCAGAAAGAGAAGACCTAGATAAATCTGGAGGAAAGTTTCCTTAAGTGTTGAAACTCAAACAACATACCATGGTTCTTCATGCATAATGAATTGTTGAAAAGTAATTTGAAGCTAGAATGGTTTGCACAGAATGATTAATCACAGGATTCAAATTATTATCACTTGCTCTTCTTGCAGAGGATGCTTGGGAGTTTTAATAGCCATGAGACTGTGGTTGTTGATACGCAAACAGCTCTAAGATGTTTGCCAATTGCTGAACAGTATCTTCTAACAATAAGAAATAGTACAACATGGGGCTTGCAGGCGCCACTTCTGCAGTCACAATACTTCCTCACCAGCTGCATGATGTTTTATGGGCTCTCCATGTCTCAGTTTCCCTAACTTCCCAAACGTAAACAACAGTAGTGCATGCTACTCTTACTCAATGACAGTCTGCACAGCAAAGCCATTTTTACACCAATTTAACCCAATTTTTCAAAATTCTATTTTTTAAATATGGAGGAAAACAATTCATAAAATCATTTAAATGTTTTATATACCTGAAGTAATTTTTCCTTTGCTAATGAATTGAACTTGTTCCATTTCAATAGCAATTAGTTCAATAAAATTTTCAATCAATCTAAGGACAGTGATTTAGGAAAGAGTGATTTAGGAAAGAAAGACTCTTGCAGTTTCAGAGGCAGTCCTAAGGGGTATATATCGTTTCAGTTTACATTCCATCTGACAAAACTCACCGTCCTCTCCTGCCTTCAGCTAGCTGGAAAATGTAGTACTCCTTCACCTCATGGGACAAAATGAAGTGAATTCAATAAACATAAAGCATTGTCTGCCATCATTTCTTTCCAAGACCTCTATTACACAGTTACGATGTTATGATCTGTATGGTGATATTGTCCTGGGAATGTTCAGAGGTAGGGAGAGGAGCTGAGGTTGGACAGCTCCAGCTGAACAGCTGATTGACAGCTCCTTGCTGACCCACGTAACAGCAAGGTTGGTGACACAGCTCCAGGCAATTGGTGACTTGACAACCATGGCTAACATGCCATGGGACAGCTGCAACAGGCCTATAGGACAAGCTGGCTCAGCCTGCATGCACTCTCAGAACTCCTTTCCGTTTCTGTGCATGACGAAGCCTCCCTTTCCAAGCACCATGCAGACCCATCTCCCACACTGCAGCAAGTTCCTGTCCATCTTTGAGTAATGGAAACCACACGTTCCACAATGTTGCAAACTTGGAATCAGAGCTAGGTGGACATATCCAAAACAGTTGCAGTACATGTCCTTCCCCATGACTTTTAGGTGATTATAATAAAATTACCATAAGGGATACCCCTATTCTCATCATTTATCTAACACTATGACACTTCCAATATTTCCTAAATAGAGCATAAAATTAGAAGGTGCCCAAGCCCCACCCTCAAACATTCAAGCTTTTTTAATATAGGGCCCAATGTAAAACAAAATGCAATGTTCCATGTTCAAAAATGAAGAATTTCAAGACTATGACAGCAGATCAGTAAATCAATCATATGGTGCTTCTGAGCACAGGGCACTGGATGACTGGATAGATCACATACTCATGAAGTTATCACTATAGATGGGTCTATCCTTCCATCCACACTACAATGTCTTCCTTATTGTAGCTTTACAATAAATCCTGAAATCAAATCATGTGAGTTCTTCAACACTGTCAACTTCAGAATTGTCTGGCACTATTTTAAATTTCTTGGTTTTCATATAATTTTGAAATAAGCTTGTTAAGATCTACAAAACACCTTGCTGGGCTTTTAATTAGGATTATATTAAATATATAGGGGCCAGCTCTGTGACTTAGTGGGTAAAGCCACTGCCTGCCATGCCAGCATCCATATGGGTGCTGGTTCAAGTCCTGGCTGCTCCATTTCCAATCCAGTTCTCTGCTCTGGCCAGGTAAAACAGTAGAAGATGGTCTAAGTCCTTGGGCCCCTGCACCTGCAGCTCCTAGCTCTTAGCTCCTGGCTTCAGATCAGTCCAGCTCCGGCAGTTGTGGCCATTTGGGGAGTGAACCAGCAGATGAAAGACCTCTCGCTATCTCTCTGCCTCAGCCTCTCTGTAACTCTGCTTTTCAATAAATAAATAAAAAAAATCTTAGATAGATAGATAGATCAAATTGGAACAAATTGACTTTGTAACAACATTAACTCTTCAGTCTGTAAACACAAGATAGTTCCTCATTGATTTGGAGCTTTTTGTTTAATTCCTATACAGTGGTTTCATTTTTGTTGATGTTCTTATAAGTGGTAGTTTCTTTGTTAACTTCAGACTCTAATTGTCTATTGCTGGTGTAAGAATATGATTGATTTCATTATATAGGTTTTATATCCTTTGACATTGTTAAACTTACTTATAAATTCTCAGAATTTTTGTATTTATTTATTTTCTATGTGGACATTCCTGTCACCTAAGAAGAGGGACAGCTTTATTTGTTCCTTTCCAACTTCACATATATGAGTGTGCACGTTATCACAAGCCTCCACGGAACTTTGACTTTACAGAATTTTTATGGCCTTATTGAAATACAGATTGTATCCAATGTACTATCAGTCAGAAACTCAACCCATGTAATTTTGCTGCTCTTCAGGAAATTAGCAATGGTATTGAAGTAGACTAAATTTAATAAGCAGATATCTGCATCTTTGCCATCGAGTTGTAGCCTCTAATTCAATGTAGTACAATTCATCTTTATTTTGTTTATATTTATACTTTTGACAGCAATTTCCAATCTTTGTGCTTGCTTTCAGATCCAAATATTTTGTTTAATTACATTTTAAAAAATCACAAACTTCATTTCCAATTGGACATTTAAATTATACCCATCGTCTCTGTTTTGTTTGATGAACTCAGATATCTTCCTAATAATTCATAATAATTTGCTTTAAGGACTCCGTTTTGTATATCCTAACTGGTCTGGAATTTTTTTCTTCTCTCTTTTTGGCAATAAAATGTAAATTTGTATGAATCAAGATTAGAAGTTTCTCTAGAAACAAAGCACTTCCAATTAGATAGGTACAGAATCATTTGTGCAGAAATACACATTGAAATCTCCAGTTTATAGATTGTTGTCCAGTTTTAAAAAAAAGATAAGCGACTAAGTTCAATTGCACAGGAGCATCCAGTACCCAGTGGATAGCACTGCATCAATACACAAGGAAAAGGGCCGGCACTGAGACATAGCAGATAAAGCTACAGCCTGTGACGGCAGCATCTCATATGGGTACAGTTCATGTCCTGGCTACTCCACTTCTGATCCAGCTTCCTGTCAATTGCCTGAGAAAAGCAGCAGAAGATAGTACAAATGTTTGTGCCCATGCCACAGATGAGGCTCCTGACCCCTTGATTCAGCGTTGCCCACTGGGCATTGCAGGCACCTGGGAAGTGAACCATCAGATGGAAGCTCTCTCTTTTTCTCAGTGTGTTTGTGTGTGTGTGTATGTGCCCTTCTCTTTCTGGAATTCTGACTGTCAAATAAATAAAAAAAATCTTTTAAAAAAATACAAGATTGGAAGTGGTGATTTTGGCTTAAATGATCAAGAAACTATTTCAGTTCTCCATTCCACTTGCTTCTAAAATTTTCTGCAAGGAAAATTAAAAAATATAAAAATTCCAGCCCTTCAATGTACATAAAATTGTAAGTATTGATGAATAATGTACTGCAAGTCTTTTATCTCTGCTCTCAACCCCTATATAATAGATATGATTTCCACACATTATTATCCATGTATCACTTTAAATTGTTATATGAAGTTTTATCTCTTCTTCCCCATTTATTCATTTAAGGATGCAGTTATATCAGTTTGGAATCAGATATTTATTTTACATTTTGGGTTCTATCATTCCAGATTTGACCAATGTGAGCTCTTTCAGGTCGGTGCCTGTGTTTCTTTGACAGACATGAAACCCTTATTTTTTTGAGCACATTCTTAGGTCTCATCACTACAATATACTTTAGGCTCATCTTAAGTTAACCCTGGCCTAGAAACCACCATCTATCAAAAATTTCTGATTACTTTCACTAATAATGGCACAGAGAAACCAATACTTGGGCATTGCCTAAGAATCTGATGTATTTTAAAGGAAGAGCCAACAATAGTTGATAATGGACTTAATGGAAGTGTGGTCTCAGAGAATGATTTAGCCTAAACAACTAAAGAATTGGAGGTGCTATTAATTGATATAAAGATGTCTGAGGTTGATAGGTTTGTGGAACATGGGAGCAATTAAGATTTAGGTTTTGAACATGATTCAGATGCTAGATATTCAAGTAGAAAGACTGGGTAAGCAATTGGAAATTTCACTCTGCTCTTCCTGTAAGTGTTTCTATTGTTAGATTAAAGGTTCATGTATATAAACTGATGAAAAGCTTGATAGACAAGTACACATTAATAATTTCCACTAACCATAAGGAAGAAATTCTTGACAGTAAAGGTGTGTGTGTGAACACTGAAATCAATTGCGTTTAAGAAGCTATGGTGAGCCAGTGCTGTGCTGCAGCTGGATGGGCCACCATTGCAGTGCCGGCATCCCATATGGGTGTCCGTTCGAGTCCTGGCTGCTCTATTTCTGACTCAGCTCCCTGCTAATGCACCTGGGCAAGCAGTGAAGGCTGGTGCACGTGCTTGGGCTCCTGCTCCCAAGTGAGAGACTTGGATGAAGCTTCTGGCTTCTGGCTTCAGCATGGCTCAGCCCTGGCATTGCAGCCATTTGGGGATTGGACCAGTGAATGAAAAATCTCTCTCTTCTCTCTCATTCTCTGTCTCTCCCTCTCTCGCTGTTAACTCTGACTTTCAAATAGAATAAATAAATCTTTAAAAGAGGAAACTATGGAATTCAAATCCAAGGATAGACTTTTAAATATACACATTCCATAATTCTTTAAGTATTTTCAACCAAAATGGAAAAAGCATGCGTGGCAAGCAAAATAGAAAGCTCAGAAATAAACCTAAGCATCTGTGGTTGACTAATTTTGGACAGGGCACCAAGAAACACAATGTGGGAAGGATAGTCTTTTTGATAAATGATGCTGGGGGAAATGTGTATAAACATACCAGAGAAAGAAATTAGACTCTCATCTTACACACACCCAAAAAATCAACTCAAAATAGATTAAACATCTAAATTTAAAGCCTGACACTATAAAACCCTTAGAGAAAAAAAGGAGATAAGTGCACTGACATTGATCTGGACTATCATTTTTTTTGGCTATCACACCAAAAACTAAGGCAACAAAAGCGAAAACAAACAAGTAGAATTACATGAAAAAAAAAAAAAACCTGAACAGCAAAGGAATCAATGGATGAAATGAAAAGGCAACTTATGGATTGAGAGAAAATGCTTCTGAACTAAATAGTTAAGGGGCTAATGTCAAAATTGCTTAATATATTTATACAACTTGATAGCAGATACACAAATAGCTGATTAAAAATGAGAAAAGAAGCAGAATAAGTATCTCTCCAAAGAGACACACAAATGACCAGCAAGTATGTGCAAAGGTTCTCACCATCAATAATCCTCATGTACATGCATATCAAAATCACAGTGAAATTTCACCTCATATCTGTTAGGGCGTGGAGGAAAGGAAAACTACACACTGTCAGTGGAAATGCGAACTGTTGACATCAATATGGAAAACAGCTCCTCAAAAAAAATAAGAGAGTCTCCATATAATCCAGCAATTCTTACTCTAAGAATATAAGTATATGTATACACACATATACAATTTCTTTAGCCATGGACAATTACCTTTTTCTCATATGTTGGCTATGGTGAATAGTGCTGAAATGAACATGGCAGCACATACCTCTATAAGGTGTCAAAGCATTTTTTTTCGGTATAGAAAGATATTTCAAAAATTTTGGGGGGCCTTCGCTGTGGTGTAGCAGTTAAAGCTATTGCCTGCAGTACTAGCATCCCATATGGGCACCGGTTGGAGTCCCGGCTGCTTCACTTCTGATCCATCCCTCTGCTACGGCCTGGGAAAGCAAGAAAAGATGGCCCAAGCCCTTAGGTCCCTGAACCTACATAGGCAAGCTAAAAGAAGCTCCTGGCTTCAGAGCGGTACAGCTCTGGCCATTGCAGCCAATTGTGAGTGAACCAGCAGATAGAAGATCGTTCTCTCTCTCTCTCTCTCTCTCTCTCTCTCTGTCCCTCCCTCCCTTCCTCCATCCCTCTCCCTTTCTCTTTCTCTCCCTCTCCTTCTCTCTCTATATATGTAACTCTGATTTCAAATAAATAAATACATCTAAAAAAAGTTTGTGAAAATATTGAAAATGGGTTTATTTTGGCTTCCTCAAGATAAATGCATGCAGTTCTTTCATAATGTTTATTTCTATGAACCTATTGAAGACTCTTTGTATGTAATGGAATGTTAGTCATCCCTGAAAATGAAGATTTTTGAATTTATAATAACATGAGTGAGCCTGAAGGACATTATGCTAAATTATGTCAATTAGAGACAGAAAGAAAACTACTGCATAATCTCATAAATATGTGGAATCTTAAAAAACTGAACGCACAGAATCAGAGTATAATGGTGGCTATAAGGAGATATTCCAAGCAGGAGGGAGGATAGGGAGATGTTGGTAAAAGAGCACAAAATTAAAATTATGTAGGATGAATTAGCCTAAAGATATGTGATAGCTTTTTTTAATCATTTTATTTAAAACACCTAAGACGAGCTAGAAAAGAAAGGTTTATTTGGGCTGCCAGTTTGGATATTCAAAGTTTGAAATCAAGTAACCCTACTGCTCTTAAATTGCATGAGGGCTGTAAATGGCAGAAGAAATTTAGAAAAAGGATCACCTAGAGGCAAGAAGCAGAGAGACTGGTAGCATATTCTTCCTCCATGTTGTGTCTTTATAAAGCCATTATGATTCTCTGACAAGGACTCTGTTACAGCAACAAAATGCAATCTAATTGTTACACACAACTTTCAGGCAGAGGCAGGCACTATGACAGAGCAGGTTAAGCTGCTGTTTGGGGCTCCCACATCCGTATCAGAGCTGCTCATCCAAGTTCTATCTACTCTGTTTCCAATCCAGCTTCCTGTTTATGCACCTAGGAAGGCATCAGATGAGGGTCCAAGTACTTGGTCACATGTGAGATCCAAGTTCCTGGCTCCTGGATTCAGCCTAGGCCATCCCCAGGTATTTCAGGCATTTGATCAACTAATTAGTAGTTGAAAAATATCTCTCTCTCCCTCCTCTCTCTCTCTCTCCATCTCCCTTTCTCTCTCTCTCTCTCCTATTCTGTTTCACTCTCTCTCTCTCCCTCTCTCACACACACTCTGTCTCTCTCTGCCATTCTTCTTTTAAATAAATAAATTGTTTTACAAAAAATACTTCAGACACCATAGTTGGATTAAATTACCATCTTTAATTCATTAATCGCTACATTAACATTAATCCATTCACAATTATCACAAGACTTTGGACTTAAACATCCATGTGAGTGGAAAGCCAAATTCTATTCAAACCTTCACCCCACCTACTACACAGCTGACTACAGCCAGAAATATTTTGTCTAATACATGGGGAATTTGCTGACAGCTGATTTTAGATGTTCTTTTCACACACACACACAAAGGAAACTATTTAGTGATGGACATGTTAATTTGCTTGTTGTGAAAATTTTAATGTATACATATCAAAATATTATGCTGTACATCTTAAGTATATGATAAATTACTTTAGGTAAAGTTTTATGATGATCAAACATAAACAGTACAAATAGGCAAATAGCATTATTTAAATGATATGAAAAAATATATTTTGCCTGATTTATGGAATTTCTTCTTTACAAAGGCAAAAGAAAAGTGAAAATTTATAGTAGTTTTGTTTATTATTTTCTAGTATTCCCAAAATGGAAAATCATCCAATTATACTTGGCTGATGAATATGTTAATTTAAAACTGAGAATAATGAAAAAAATCATTGTTGTAGAATTTTTATTCATTGCTATTCTTATACTAATATAGACATCAAAATTATTTAAAATACTATTTGTATTGATTGAAAAATACTTTTAATTAAATAAATTTTAGCTGTATCTGTTGATTATTAAATTTTATATTAGCTCTTTTGATAATATTTAATACTCACAATCTGAATTAAGGTGAAAATCCATTCACCCAGCTTAATCAAGATCTCTTGTCTGAGACAGCTTAGCCAATGAATCAGACAAAATTAATAATTGATATAACATTAATAATTAATAAACATACAAAACCATTCCTGAAATTAATTTTTTACTATCTTTTATGTTGGCCTTCAAAAGACATTCTCATCCATAATGATGCAAAATTATTTTAACATGCAAACTTTAGTTTAATAAGTATATTTATTATTCACTATTTGTCTCTCAGAGCTTAGAATTTGTGAAACATACACTTTAAAAGATATTTTCATTACATGTGAATTTCCCTTTTTTAAGTATAACAATAAATGTTTGACATTCTTGTGTTTCTACTTGTTCTTTGTAGTTGCAAGCTCTAAAGAACTGGCAAATTGTATGTTGGTGGGGTTCTTTTGAGGTTTTGAGGTTTTTTTCATCCTCAAGTGGCCAAAGAAAGGAACTTAGAAGTGTCTCAAAAGATGAAGTGTGTATAGAAAATTGTCTATAGCAAAAAATGGAATTCTTTCTGTTCTTAATGATGTATATGATATATGTAGTATGCCGATTCTTGATATAACAACCGTGTTAGGATTCTTTAAGCATGTCACTAACAGATTGGTTTGTTTCAACTAACACAGTTGTGTATGGAAAGGCTGAGAATAAAACATAGCATTGAAATCTCCCAACCCTTCTCCTCTTCAGGAATGGAATGTCCTGTTGAGAGTCTTCAAATAAAGAGAATTACTTCATTAAGTCCTGATGTACAACAGACCTTTCAGGAGACTTACCAGGCTGCAAAGTGGTATGGCGTGTAATCTATCACCATTTACAAGCTGCTGAATGTCATCGAAAACAGAAATAGTGGGAGACAAGACTCTAATTGTCATGTCATCAAACAATAAAACATATTATGCTTTTTATTGATTCACTCCCTTCTTTTGATCTTTCCCAGGTTTTGAGGTTAAAGGAACTAAAATCCCTCTAGCAATCAAACAAGTCGCATAATTAGGAAAACTACAATTCATGGTACCAAAATGCTAATGATCCTCCAAATTTAGAGAAGTCACTTTTCTGTTTCAAGTTAAGAATTCACCAAAAACATTCCTGATCAAAAGATAGCAATCAGGTTTTTAAAAACCTTCACCGAAATAAGTTTGGATGCTACTCTCAGAAACACACTTTCCATTGACAAAATATCATCCAACAACATTGTTTCCCCAGCTTCTGAGTTTGTTCTGTGCTCTCTGTCTTATTTCTGAGACCACTGCCTTAGCTTCATTCTGGAAATGGTGATAAATAAAAACAAGAGTACAAGAATATGTTCGAGGAAAAACATAAAATTGAAACCCTCACCAAATGCTGAAAATCTGATAAGTTGAAAATGTGTTGTTATAGACAATTTCAGTTAACAATACAGATGTAATTGTCATAAGTCCTCAAACGATATTTATGAAATGAGTAAGTATCATAAAATCTAGAAAAGATTACCAAAATATAGGTTTCTCCTATTAGCAATATTCATATTAGAAAGTTGCCCAGTATGAACATTTTCAAAATACAACCTGTTTTACTTCATCCTATTATCAAAAAGTTACATAAAATTCAAAATAACTCCATGCTAACGTGCCTGGGAAAGCAGCAGAAGATGACCCCAATGGCTTGGGACCTTGCCACCTTAATAGGAAATGCAGATGGAGCTCCAGGCTCCTGGCTGGCCTAGCCCAGTCCTGGTCACTGGGGCCATTTTGTGGAGTATTTTGGAATATCTTTCTCTCCTTCTCTCCCTCTCCCTCTTTCTCTCTATCTCTCCCTATAACTTTGCCTTTCAAATAATAAGAAAATCTTCAAATCTTAAAAAAAAGACTACATACAGTTTTCCAAAGTAAAGATGATTAGCCAAATGCAGCCTGTGACCTGGTACTTTCTTATGTTCAAAATATATTACTGCAATAATCTGTGAAATTTGAAGAAAATCCATGGATTAGGTGTGTGTATAATTTCAAAATAAAGTTCTTGTTTTTGGTAACTATTCTGTGATTATATGAGAGGATATCCTGATTGTTAAGAAATGTCCACTGAACAATGCAGATATGATAAGGTCCATTTCTGCAAGTAAAAAGAGTATACATGATTTTTTGTATTACTTTGTACCTTTCTCTCTGAAATTAGATCCAAAAAAACTAAAAGAAGAAAAGCATAAATAAAGTAAATTAAAAAAGAAAAACATGCATGTATAGTACATGTATATCATGTAAAGTCATGTAAACTCATGCTTTATATTGATTTTCTGGACACATTCTGTGCTCACTAAAATATTCCAACATAATCCATAATTGCTCATAATGCACACTTGCATCTCGATATTTAGTGCCCTATTGATCTAACTAGTCGTTTTCTGACTGGTGAGCCTTAAGGGCTTTAATGAGCATTAGGTACCTAAGGTTTTGTAATTGGAGTGGTTTTACCTCAGTTTATTCTGCGATGGTGATCACTGGCCAAGGTTTATGATGGTGAAGTCCACCTTTGGAAAACATCACTTCTGTGATCTCCCGCCAAAAAACCAATTCTCACAGGCCAAAAGGTCATCAGCAAATATAAACAACTTGAAGTATTAATAGTTTCATTCCATGGGGCTGACATGACGTAGCGGGTAACTCCACAACCTGCGATGCCAGCATCCCATGTGGCAGTTCGTGTCCCAGCTGCTCCATTTCCATCCTGCTCCCTGCTAATGACCTGGGAAAAGCAAGGGTCTGAGTATTTGGGCCCCTGCCACTCATCTGGGAGACCCAGTGAAGCTCCTGGCTCCTGGTTTCGGCCTGACCCAGCCCTGGCAGTTGTGGTCATCAGGGAAAGTGAACCAGCGAATGGAAGCACTCTCTCTTTCTCTCTCTCCCTCCCTCTGTGTGTGTGTGTGTGTGTGTGAGAGAGAGAGAGAGAGTCTTCCTCTCCCTCTCTGTAACTCTGACTGCCAAATAAATATTTTTCTAAAAAAAGTTCCATTCTATACCTGAAAGCCAATAATTTTCCAGGTCCAAAAGAACTGGGACACAAAACAAGGCAATAGGAAGAGAGGATAATAAATGAAGGGGTTGAGGAGGTAGGTTTAAAAGGCTCATCTCTACTTGTCATAAAAATAAGGATGAAAAACGATGGGCCCTGATTAACCGTGTGGAGGTTATTGTACCATTCTAGATGAACCACAAAAGTATTCATTAAGCACCTGCCGTGTGCCACACACTACACAAGCAGAGGAGATTTTAAAACAAGAAAATCATCTCCTTGTCCTCTAGGATCCTCAGAGGATCTTAGAATGGGGCACAGCTAATAAAGAAAGTGCTAAACCAAAGTGGAAAACTCCCGACTCAACCACTTCACCCACTTCGAGTACATAAATATTGAATTGTTGGAGGGTAAAGAAAGAAATTGTGGAGAAGACATTTCACTGGAGAGAGCCAGGTTGGTGTCTCACCTTCCCTAAAGAGAATTGCTTTCCTCTCAATCAGGGTTAGTGGGATGCTTTTCGGAGGCTCCTCCAGGAACCTTTCTTTGCAATTAGGAAGATATAATGCAGCAAGGTTCGATGCCTTGAAAATTTCTGACAAAAGCCAGCCTGACTAGAAACTGGCAGGAAAACCAAAGAAGAGGTAATGGTCATTGGCCCTGAGCAGGAATTGTCAGGGGCAAAGATTTCCTAAGTGTTCTCAGAGACCAGAGAGGGGTAAGGCAAAAACAAGCCCTATGGAGACGCTTGTCTTTATGTCTATCCTGTTCAATTAACCCAACTGAAGAGAGAAAAGCCTAAAAAAAAAGAGAGGTCTTCCCTATTTTTTAAAAGTCCTTAAATTATTTCTATCCACACTCATAAATATTTTTGAGGAGTAGAAATATGTAATATTATCTGCAATTTGATCGTCTTATTAACCTTGAATAAATCTAATTAGACTAATAGTATCTATTATGCCCAGTTGACAGTACATCATGAATATTCACCCAGGCCTACCCCACATTTTTGGTCCCTTTTACTCATTTACCTCTCCACTCCCCGTAGGTGTCCAGGTCATGCATTTGTCTTGCCTCAAGCTTATTTTACTGAGATGTTGATATTTACCAGTTTTGATGTGTGAAGATCTAGTGTATCTCCCCCCCCCCCCAATTTTTTAAAGAATTTTATTTATTTATTTGACAGGTAGAGTGACAGATAGTGAGAAAGAGAGAGAAAAAGGTTTTCCATCCGCTGGTTCATTCCCCAAATGGCCGCAATGGCTAGAACTGGGCTGAACCGAAGCCAGGAACCAGGAGCATCTTCCAGGTCTCCCACTTGGGTGCAGAGGCCCAAGCAATTAGGCCATCTTCCACTGCTTTCCCAGGCCATAGCAGAGAGCTAGATCAGAAGAAGAGCAGCCGGGACTAGAACCAGAACCACATATGGGATGCCAATACACAGGCGGAGGATTAACCTACTGCGCCACAGCACTGCCCAATTATCTTTATATACAGAAGATCAATTTGATATATACTAAGATTTCAACAGTTTGCACCCACACAGAAACACAAAATATAAAGTACTGTTTGAGTAGTAGTTTTACTAATTTGCCTAGTACAACACATTAAGGACAGAGATCCTGCAATAAAGTTTTAACATCCATTGTCTTGCTTAAACCTTAAAATTCACTTACAAATTGTGAATGCTCCTCTCTGTTTTTAACAGAACAAGCTGAGATTCTAATTGTTAAGGAAATAAACAATATGGCAACACAAATAATGAACCTGAATTTAAAATCACTTCAATTTCAAACCTCCTGCTCTGTTTAGAGACATGTTTTTCACCTACAAGGCTTCAAAACATAAACAGGGGCCCGGCAACATGGCTCACTTGGCTAATTCTCTGCCTGCAGCACCGGCATCCCATATGGGCACCGGGTTCTAGTCCCAGTTGCTCCTCTTCCAGTCTAGCTCTCTGCTGTGGCCGGGAGGGCAGTGGAGGATGGCCCAAGTGCTTGGGTGCCTGCACCTGCATGGGAGACCAGGAGGAAGCACCTGGCTCCTGGCTTCGGATTGGTGCAGCGCCAGCTGTGGCAGCCATTTGGGGGGTGAACCAACAGAAGGAAGACCTTTCTCTCTCTCACTGTCTGTAACTCTACCTGTCAAATAAATAAGTAAATAAAAATCTTTAAAAAAACATAAATATACACAAAGTGAAAAAATGCACTGTATGTGACTTCATTTTGCTAAACCTTACTTGTTGAAAGGTACTTTATCACATTAAAAGTCAAGCATTCCTTAAATTTAGAACTATCCTCCCGCTAGTTTAAAACATTAAAAATGGAAACCCTGGGTTAAATCCACTCTCTAATACCAAAGATACAAGCAAATAAATAAAAGAGAGAGAGAGAGATGTTATCTTGAAGTATTTAACACAATCTAATAAAATAATGGTTCACTTTACTGGTAGTACAAGTGACCCCTCCTTCAACTAACATTAGCAAAAGGTCAGATGTGATTTGGATGTAATATTGTTACAGAACATCCCATTATCTCAAGATGAACTATAATTCCTAGCCCAGTTCCTATTCTAAGTCTCTGGAGTCCCAACCAGGCCAGTGAGTTTGACATTGTCTAAAGGGAAATTAGGAACAAAGCTTCCCACACATGCTTCTTACCTCCTACAATAAACACCAGTTTGGGAGTGCATGTGTTTGCTTTTGCCCGGGAATATTACACTAGGGCACCTGAGAGCGTATCTGTCACTCTACTAAATGCCCCCAGAAGTGTAGTAACACTTTAAGGCACGGAGGAAGCAAAATGTAGTGGTATTTTTAATTCACAGCTTATTTTTCTTAGTGTTTTAAAACCAATTCACTATTTATAATTCACTAACTGCACTGTCCCTATTTCTAAATAAGGTCCTATTTTGAACTTCCAAGGGCTAGGTCTTCCACATACAAATTCAGAGAAGAGAGAATAGAATTCCCCTTCTAACAATGGACCTTAAGACCCTGATTCATAATTAGGCTCCACTCATCATCAGGTATTCACATTTATAGTGTCAATCTATAGCTAATAATTAAGTCTCTGCAAACAGTGCGTTCTAAAGAATATCACCCCCTGAAACATTGATTCTTCTGTACCACAGATTTTTTTGTGAGCAATTAGAAATACCAGGATGAAAATGGTTTGAATCTCATCATATTATATCAGTTCCACTGAAATCATCCAGTTCAGAGAGAAACAGTGGCACAATATGCTAAGGGAATATTGAATGTGGGTACTCCAAAAAGTTTGTGGACAATAAACTTAAAAAAAGTTTACTTTGGTGCAAAAAATGCTGAAATCCACATATACATTTTTCCATATATACTTTCCCATGAACTTTTTTTTTAATTTTTTAAAATTTTTTGACAGGCAGAGTGGACAGTGAGAGAGAGAGAGACAGAGAGAAAGGTCTTCCTTTGCCGTTGGTTCACCCTCCAATGGTTGCTGCGGTCGGCGCACTGCGCTCATCCTATGGCAGGAGCCAGGTGCCAGGTGCTTGTCCTGGTCTCCCATGGGGTGCAGGGCCCAAGCACTTGGGCCATCCTCCACTGCACTCCCGGGCCACAGCAGAGAGCTGGCCTGGAAGAGGGGCAACCGGGACAGAATCCGGCGCCCCAACCGGGACTAGAACCCCATGTGCCAGCGCCACAAGGTGGAGGATTAGCCTGTTGAGCCACGGCGCCAGCCCTCCCATGAACTTTTTGAAGACCTCCTCATATACATAGACTCCAAAAAGTTTTTCAACAAAGTAAATTTATCTTTTAATTTTCATTTCCCATGAACTTTTGGAAGTTTCTCCTTCATTTTATATATATATATATATATATATATATATATATTTGTATATATATATACACACACACACATATACATATATATATATATATCTTCATATTGTCAGATACATTAACCTAGTGTGTGAGGTTCAGAGTCAGACTAACGTGCTCAGATTCATCACTCTCAGTGTCAGATAAAAAAGGAGGCAACAATGTCTATCTCGCAATATTTTTGCGAGTATTACAGGAAGTAAGAGATAAAATCAACAGCAAAGTGCTTGTGAAGAGTAAGCCACTCAGTAAATGGAAATGATACTAAAATAATTATTAATATTATTTCTGTAAAGTCACTTCATTTGCACAGTTAACATAAAATTGAACTGCATGATTTTCAAGGGAAAACACAGAAAAAATATGTACACAGTGATAGATTATATTTTGTGTAATAATCTCGTCTTTGGTTGTGCTGCTATAACAAAATGTCTCAGACCAATTAATTTTTGAACATTTACTATCTTTCCGCTCTGGAAACCAGAAAATCCAAGATCAAGGCATCCGTAGGCTCAGTGTCTGATAACGTCCTGTTCCTCTTAAAGGGTACCATCTAGGGGGACTTCCACAGAGGAAGAGTGGAAGAGAAAAAAGGACCAATGCTGCTTCCCTCCAGTCCTTTTGTAAGGCACCAATCTATTCATTTTTTAAAAAGTGTCCACTTTTTAATACCACAGTGGCAATTAAGTTTCTACACTAATTTTGTAAGGGACACACATTCAAACCATAGTAATTCTTATATTTTACACATTTGGATATTCATTTAGTGGCCCTGGAAAAACCTCTCCTCAGAGTAATCTTATTTTACCAGCTCTGTGTCATTGTTTGCCAGGTCTTCTTGGCCCCAGTGTGGCAAAGTACGCACCTCAAGAAAGGGACAACTATCCCAGCCTTGATGTTCACTCTCTTCAATTCCGGTATTTCTCCCATTGCATCAGAATCTTAAGCATCTTAAAATTTCTCATTTCTTAGAGACTCTTAATTTAACATAATTTAACATAATCCCTTGCACTGCAGGGGAGTTAAGCACCTTCCCTCCCTGCATCACATTCCACCTTTCTTGCCTTCTTTAGTTGGTACTGATGGGAGGATCTTGACCATTCTTGCCTGAGGCCAGGTTGGCCTCGCAGGAACAAGAATGTCAAAGTGCTTAATCTGGTTGAAGTGTGGAATTCCCTATGTCCTTTAATTTCACAGATTCCCCTTCACATCAGAAATATGAGTAGCTTCAGCTATAGTTTTATAGACTTCGGATTTTAAGCCATAACTTGAGTTTATAAACATTTCTGCTCTTCAAAATGTGAGTTTATCACACCATCCTAATCGACTAAATAAATATTATTCTTTAGTTCTCACTAAAGCACAACACTTCTGACTTTTAGATAAAAAGCACATTTCAAGTAGATTTCCCTCTGAGTCTACTCATTGGTGCCTTCATTTCCCACTCCAAGGTTTCTGCATTGATTTCTTAAACACCCAGTAAGATATTCCTCACCTAGTGAGTTCTGGAATGTACCGTGCTGATTAATTGATATTGAAGATGTTCACACCCACAATAGTGGGTTCATTTTATTAGTGACTCTTGTTCTTGAGTATTCTATGACAGACAGGCTTTCTGGGACTCTGATATTTTTAAAAACTTTATAACACAGACACAGTCAGTGTCTCCAAAATATCAAACACTTTGATTCCAGAAATATATACTGCTGAAGCAACCAAGAGATGAGTGGCCAGCCATGAAAAATCTTTAGCAAAAGGTCTTGCATAATAGATTTTATTTATACAATTCCTGGATGCAGAAAAAAAAAACCTCATTTGCCAGAAACAAAAAATCAATTGATTTACGAAGTAATGATAAAAGCCGTAAGAACAAAGCAGGTCTTGGACATTATTTGCAGAATGAATAAGTTATAGAGTAGAAAAATAAGTTATAGAGTAGAAAAACACATACACATATTTACCCTTAAAATTCACTTTCATTTTCTTTTAACGACACACATTGTCTGAAAATTAAACCTAGATTAAAGGAAAGCATTTTAGGGCTGTGAGCATAGGGCACATTGCCTAAGTTGCTGGTGGGGATGCCCACATCCAGTATCTGAATGCCAATGTATGGATTTCTCCACATCCTTTAATTTGATAGATTCTCATTTGTATCAGAATGTGAGTGGCTTCAGTTGGAGACCCAGCTCCTCCACTTCCTGTCCAGCTTCTTGCTAATGTGCACCCTGGGAGGTGGCAGATGATGATTCAATGCTTTGTATCTCTGCATCCATGCTGGACGTTCAAATGGAGGTTCATGCTCCTGGCTACAGCTCTGGCTAGTGCATGCTTCTGGGGGAGTGAACCAGCAGATGGAAGATCTCTCTGTCTCTATGACTCTTTGTCTTTTAAACAAAATGAAAATTAATGAATTTTTTTTTTAAAAAAGGACAGGCATTTTAGGAAAAATTATGGCGGGGAGAAAAGATGGAAAAACAAAGAGAAAGAACAAGGAAGCATTTCTGGTTTGCTTTGAATTCAGAAGAGACTAGAAAGGAAAGCTGAGGGTGAACATCTAGAATCGGTAATAATAAACTGACCATGGTTCCTGATGAAGGCCAGGGTCAGAGCACAATCTCATGGCAGTTCTGCTTATTCCAGGAATCCCCCGTATCTGGAATTTTTCTCACATTTTGTTTTCATTTAACTTGCTGTTTCATCAACTCCCCTTACTTCAGTGGTTTTTCCAGCATCTTTCATGAGCACTGGATTTTTTTTCTCAAAGCTATGACTATTTTTGCTACAATTGATCACATTGTTCATAAGGGTATATCTGATTTCTGTAAAAGCAATTCTTTGACAAATGAGTTTGTCAATATTACTTCCTTCTTGGAAACAAAAAGCCAATTTATTTACTGAATACTATTTAATTTTCTTTTAAATCTATGTCAATATTTTTTGCCTAGGTACCTAGTGCCCTCAAGTCTCTCCAGAAATTAACTTCATGTTATCCTTTATGGAATGAGTAGTAAGCAATGTTAGTAACAACATGTGCAATCACATTTCAACAGAATCCTAAATCTTGAGTCACAGACTTTCACTTCATGGAGTTGTGTCTTTGGTTTTATATGAAGCATTTTGCCCTTACAAATTCTCCTTGCAAATTCACAAGATCAATACCAGAGTTGAAATCACCGCTATAGTAGTCTCGATCTCCACTAACCATACATGAATCTAGTTTAAATTGTTGTTTACACTTTGGGTTAAGTCTGTGTTTTAAAATGTTCTGTGCTGAGAGAGTAAGTTTGGTATTCCCATGAAATTCTGTTTAACCCTTGTGTTGTAATTGCCATATTAGGTAAACTGTGAATTTGTTGGTGGATGCCCCACAGTTGCAAGGAGGAATGCCATTGCACTATGTCACAAGGAAACCTACGCTAACAGCTAACTGAGGGTTCCTGTTGAGTTTTCTCCCTCTTCCTGAGTCACTAGAAAAATGAGCCACTTCTTAATTGAAAATTTTCAGTCCTGAGAGTTCACCTCTCAATGCAATGAGTCTATTGATTTCATTCATCCTTCCATTTCTATCAATGCAATGAGTCTATTGATTTCATTCATCCTTCCATTTTCAGCCTATTAGAAGTCAGAAAGAGTAGTGGCATTTGCAAACAACAGTGCGGTACTTTGAACTTTCAAAGCCCTCACATTCTGTAACAGGCTGAAATTAGCCTTCTGCTTCTCAACTAATTGTCAATAAGATGAGGCACCATAACTGTAATATTATAGCTGTAAGGGAGATTTTATTTTGGCTGACCTAGAGTAATTTCGCATGTATGACAGACTCTGAAATGTAATACCCAACATTTCCAAGGAAGGGTCTCCTGAAAGAATCAACAGAAATGGAAACGAACAAGTATCTGAAACAACTATCAGCCTGAGAGAAGCATTGTATACCTGTTACTTTCTTCCTTTCTGAGTCACATTCCACTGGTAACCCTTGGTCATAACTAATTCTGGAAACCTGATTTCCTGACTTTGTGGACTAACTCTATATATTTTGCCATCAACCAGTGATGGTATATACTAAATTTTCTCCAGAAAAAGCAGTTAGAAGACTCAGCAGTATCTAAGAGAAGGCCATGGGCAGTACATACTTGGATTTGATAAAAGTTTTCTGCAAACCAGAAGAAAATTTCCTAAATCCATGGCAGAGAATGATAAAATTTCCCTCTCAGGGAAATTCCCTTCTCATCTAGTTAATACTTGTTCCAGACACTCAAGAAAGATACACATCAAGCACTTCTTTGGAATATAAGAGGAAGACATAAGCATGACTATATCCTAGAGAGCAAGCAGATAAACACTAGGATATCAAGCAACACTGTCAGCATTGCTTCATCTAGGCACTTTATTTGGTCCTCCAGCAGTCAGTAAATTCTCTTGAATATTCTTTGAAGGATGGGCACTGTAGCACTGAGCACACTTGGAAACTTTGTTCCTTAAATGGCTCCTGAACTAGCAGCTTCCTTAACTTAAAGAAGCTTAGGTAGCAGATCGCAGAAAAGGGTCACAAAGTATAGATAAGAACAATGAGAAATTGTGTTCTTCTTAGATGTTGTTAAGGAGTTCCAGTAAGTATGCCAAGCCAAAGACTTTTACCCTAATTCACATATTTCTCATGCCACTAGACAAAATTAAACAGGCTTTTTATACCATTGTGGATTTTGATATGCTCCAAAAAGATTTACGAAATTTCTCAAATTTATTTCACCAATGATAACTTTAAGTAGTACCAATTAACAGTTTTTCTTTCCAGTATTACAGTTTCAACAAGGCACAAAATACCAAAGTTAAAGAGAATGTGAATATTAACCGGAGACCTTCCCAGTGGACAAGAAAATTTCCAAATATCTAGCTCTGAGTGACTCCTGTAATGATATCTTCTGCTTCCTGCCACAAATGAGGAACAACTTAAATTCTTTGAAATTTTTCTCAATATGACATTCATCTACACTAGTAAAGAAAATAATTCAGATATATTTAAAAACTAGAGTTTTAGGGGCTGGTATTGTGACACAGTGGGTTAGGCCACTGCCTGCAACTCCACTCTCCCATATCAGAGTGCTGGTTCCAGGCCCAGCAACTCTGCTTCAGATCCAGTTCCCTGCTAATGCCTACCCCGGGAAAGCAGAGAAAGAGTGCCCAAGTACTTAAACCCTGCCATCCGTGTTAGAGTTCCAGGCTCCTGGTTTTGGACTGGCCCAGCCCCAGCCATTGGAGCCAGTTGGAGAGTAAACCAATGGTTGCTCGGGCTCTCTAATTGTCACTCTGCTTTTCAAATAAGTAAATAAATCTTCTTAAAAAGAAAGAAATTATGGCTTTGAAAAAACTGGATTTGCAAACTTTCAATATCATGTTGTATGCCACAGTTGAATAATTCATAATAAAGTCATTTAACATTCCCAAGATATAAGTAAATTTCAATCTCACTGGAAAGACTTGACCATATGACATTCTCTCTTATCTTGCCTGCCAACATGTTATCAACTCAACTCTCTTGATCTTTTGCTTGAGAATTTGCTTCTTTCCATTTTGGTCTGGTCTTGGTGGGTTTTTTTTCCTAACATAACTTCCTATAATATTAATAATCAATGGTAAGATTATGATGTGGTGAATGCACAAAGCATTTTACAAAATTATAAGACACTTTTTTTTAAGTTGGGCGTGTATTATAAAATAGTGACAATTACATCTCTCTAGTATAGTTATATTATTATTAGAAACGAACATCAAATACAATTCTTGGGATGAAGAATACTCAAAAAATACACTTCCCATACCTGTTCGCTTTTTCTGGCTGGCTCTTTACAATTACTATCGAAGTATATCAGGATCAATAAGTTCAAGTGACTTTAATACTCAAAAATTTCTTAAAGCCATTTATTAACTGGAAATAAATATTTCTGCTAAAAATGGGCATATTCCAATTATTCATTTATTAAACATATATAAGACATAGATTTTATTAGGCATTTTATAGAAAAACAACAAAAATTAGTGAGTAGTATTTCGCATATATACACTAAAAATATAATCCTTCAGTCATTTTTAAATAACTTTGGATGAATGAGATTCTGAATAATGATTCCAGTCGTGCCTTATAATATAGGCAGTTCAAATGACTATTTATGTCACCATATTTTTTTTTAAATTATGGCCTGGTTCTTAAGGATTTTAATCCTTTCTTGTGCTTTTAAGCAAATATATTCTCCAAGCTATAAATTTTGTTTATTTTAAATAACGTAATGATACATTGATATACCACAGTAATGACCATATTAGATCATTGATAAATTTCTGCATCTGAAATTCCAGGTAAGAGAATCTGATTCTCACAAACATAATGTAGCATAATTATGGTCAAATCCTGTTAGTCTCAGAGTACAAGCATGGTTATCACTAAAACCCTGAGAAGAGGCAGAACGAGAGGAGTCAGAAATTTCAGAAAAAAAGAAGTGCTCTAGCCTGCTTATACTGTCCAGAAAGGATCTGCTGAAGACAAAATCATGAAGCAATTTATTTGAAATGCTAGAGAAATAATTTGAAATCAATTAAGTAAAATAGCCGTACCTATTTTGGGGGAAGAAAAGTCAAAATCCTATGTGAAGAGTCAAAGGAGTGACCCATTGGGGAACCAAGTGATAGGCCTCTATACATCAAGTAAAACACAATGATACCTGCAGTACCCAACACAATGAAAGCAAACCAGGTGCTTACATGTTAGGACTCCACAACCAGCTATCATCTTTCAATCACAGTAGCAAACAACGACTTGCATCTGTATTATTTAATGAGCTAGCTACACATTTGGGGGATCAAGGAGGTAAAGACCAGTTGATTTTATACTTGGCCTACATTACAGGATAACAAAAAGTCACAGTCTCCAGAAGACTGTATCCTACTGCCATTTTTAACTTTTCTGATAGTTAAAGCTTTTCAGATTAGTCTATTTGCTGCTGAGATTTCAGAATGATACTTTGAAAGAAGTGACTACTTAAATTCCTTGAGTTTGTGTTTCATACCCTTAGTCTCTCCCAACAATGATACATACCTCTGAGGAGGGAGAGGGACTTGCCTGGATACAATTGTGTCTTGAAAAAAACCCCATGGGAGACCAGGAAAAGCACCTGGCACCTGGCTCCTGCCATCAGATGAGTGAGGTGCGCCAGCCGCAGCGCGCCAGCCGCGGCGGCCATTGGAGGGTGAACCAACGGCAAAGGAAGACCTTTCTCTCTGTCTCTCTCTCTCACTGTCCACTCTGCCTGTCAAAAAGAAAGAAAGAAAGAAAGAAAGAAAGAAAGAAAGAAAGAAAGAAAGAAAGAAAGAAAGAAAGAAAGAAAGAAAGAAAGAAAGAGAGAGAGAAAGAGAGAGAGAGAGAGAGAGAAAGAAAGAAAGAAAGAAAGAAAGAAAGAAAGAAAGAAAGAAAGAAAGAAAGAAAGAAAGAAAGAAAGAAAGAAAGAAAAGAAAAGAAAAAAACCACAGCCTGGAATTTTGTTTCTATGGCTTTTTTCTTTCTTCGTTCACCCCTCCTTTTTTTCTTACCTCAGAAACATTACTTATTTGGACTTGCATAAAAGATCCCGAATCTCTAATGCGTCAAGGATAGTACTCTGTGGCCAGGTTTTTTTTTTTTTTTTTTTGATCTATTTATACTCAACTGTCATTCTAATTGTTTTGGGTAATAATTTATGTGTCCCAGAAAAAAAGTATTAGCATTATATGTTATTTGGAAAATAAATACCAATGCTCTTCTAGACAGCCAACAACTGGCTAAAGATTTACTTTACCACAGTTATTTTAAGGCCTATTAGACTCAAACAAAACTGGAAAATACCACATTAAAGAAGATTATAAATAATCAAACTGTAGGGAGAATAATGTAAAATTAATCCAAATGGCCTTCAACTTTTTCCTTTGAAAAATGGGTGTAGTTAAAACCAAGCATATTCCCAGACTCTAGTATGAGGTTATGACAGCAAAATCCTCTGGAAACCGGGTGAGACATCTAATCCAGCTAAACCGTGGCTCATCTGTGTCTGTTTTGGTTGGGGGTGTAATCCGCACTGTCAATCTGTATTACCTCATGTTCTTTTAGCCCCTTTCTGCACACCTTTTACATTTTTCAGGTCTACCAGCTTGGGGTTTGAGAAAAAATAATTAGGAAAGAAATGAAATTGCCAGCAGTGAAACTGTGATAATACAATTTTTCATTATATAAAAGCTCCATGATTTTTTCAGTACATGTCTTATCATACCATATAGCTGGCTAGCAACTTAATTAGGCCAGAGGTTCTCAAAGTGTGTTCCATAGACTAGCATTGCCTGAGACCTTCCTAACAAGGTTAATTCTCTGCTCCCAAGCCCAGATCTACTAAATCAGTCACCAGAGTGGGGACAACAACCTGATCTATTAAATCTTCCATATAAAAATACTAATGTTTTGAGAATTCAGAGAACATGCTCCATCCCTGTGTGCGTCATTTACTACAGGTCTGTCTCAACATCACTGCACTCCTGTAACACTTTACCTCTGCAAAATTCATATTTTCAAGCTGTAATCCCCAGCTCCTCAGCATATGACTGGTTTTAAAGATAGGCTTTTATACAGGTAATCAAAGTAAATAAAGCCATTAAAATGGTCCCTAGTCCAGTATGAGTGATGCCCCTTTCTGCTTTTTTAAAGATTTTTTATTTATTTATTTGAAAGGCAGAGTTACACAAAGAGAGAGGGAGGGAGAGAGAAAGAGTGAGAGAGAGAGATATTTTCCCTCTGCTGTTTTCTTCCCAAATGGCTGCTCTGGCAGCTGAGACTGGGCCAATCTGAAGCCAGGAGCCAGGAGCGTCTTTCAAGTCTCCCACGTGGGTGCAGGGGCCCAGTGATATTGGACAAAACAAGTAGCTAGATTAAGGTCATGAGCTGGAAGCCACACCTCCCCAACTCCATGTACTCTTATCAACTCACTTGTCAATCATATGACCTTTTTCCCAGGATGTACTTCCCCTTACCCAGGAGCTGGGAATGGTACCATGTAAATACTTCCCTTTCTAAGCTCATAAGAAGTGAGGTAAAGGGAAGCTTGCTCTCTCTCTCTCTCTCTCTCCCTCTCTCTCTCTCTCTCTCTTTCTCTCCCCTACCCTCCATGTGGACCCAGAGTGAGCAGGATATGAAAATTTCTCTGGTTTCTTTTCCTGGCCCACTCTCCTTGAACAATGCCCACATGTGCATGTGTGTCTTCTTCACTTTTTAAATAAACTTTATCACGTTGCACATTGTGTTTGTGCCTGTCCTTAGAATGCTTCTCTAAGTAAGAGGCAAGAGCCTGAAATAGGAATTTAGGCCCAACCTAGCCCATAACACAAGCACTTGGGCCATCTTCCATGGCTTTCCCAGGAGCATTAGCAACAGGTTGGATTGAAAGTGGAGCAGCTTGGGGCCAGCACTATGGCGCAGTAGGTTAATCCTCCATCTGTGGTGCTAGCATCCCATGTGGGCGCCGGTTCTAGTCCCAGCTCCTCCTCTTCCTATCCAGGTCTCTGCTGTGGCCCGGGAGGGCAGTAGACGATGGCCCAAGTGCTTGGGCCCCTGCACCAGCATGAGAGACCAGGAAGAAGCACCCAGCTCCTGGCTTCGGATCCAGCTGTTGTAGCCATTTGGGAAGTGAACCAATGGACAGAAGACCTTTCTCTCTGTCTCTCCCTCTCACTGCAACTCTACTTCTCAAGTAAATAAAAATAAAATCTTTAAAAAAAAAGAAAGAAAATGGGGCAGCTGGGACTCAAGTTGGTAAGCACTGCAGGCAGCTATGTCACAGCCCCAGTCCTAACTGATGTCTGTTTTAGAAGATGTTGAGTCACAGATGCACACAGAGGAAAGATCAAATGAAGACAAGGGAGAAGATGGTTATTTAACAAGCAAGGAGACAGGTCGAAGAAGAAATCAACTCTGCCCACACCTTGATCTCAGACATCCAGTCTCCAGAATTGTAAAGAAATGAATTTCTATCATTCTAAACCATCCAGTCTGTGGTACTGTTTTGACAGTGATAGTAAACTAATACAACTTCTCACTAACACACTAAACCATCTGGAAAATCTATGCTATTAGTTACAGCAGACCTTTGGCAAAGAGAAAATGGTATTATGTAACATTATATTCTTGACTAGCAAAACTAGTGATAGGTCTTAGTGCCACTGTTGAATAGCAGGGTTTTTATTATTTTATGGACTCAATGAATGTTTCCTAGTCTGAATTAATGAAATAAGCCAGGACAGGTGATTGGCACCTTTAAGATGTCACTTGAGGTACATGCATCCTATATTTGAGTGCCTGGGTTTGAGTCGTAGCTCTGCTTCCAATTGCAGTTTTCTGCTGTAACACACACTTTGAGAAACAGCAATGATGTCTTAAGTAGTTGGATCTCTGCTACTCACACCGTAGACTTGGATTGAGTTCCAGGCTCATTTTTCCCCAGCACGCACTTGCAGCACACTGCCACAGTCCGCTGCAACCCGCCTCGAGCCAGCCGCAATGTAGTCAGCGCCCCTTCGCACTCCTCGGACCAGCTGCTGCAGGCATTTGGAAAATGAACAAAAACCTGGAAATTTTCTCCCCATCTGTGTGTATAAATATGTGTGGGTGTGAATATGTGTATTTGCTTTTAAATAAAAATAAATAAATTTTAAAAATAAAAACAATCGAGCCCAGGTGATCTAAGTTCAATATTTCAAAAGGCTAATGGAAATCTACCCCAAGACAACATTTCAAGAATGTAAATTAAACATGATGGGGGTAGCAGTGTTATTAGCTGCAAATTTAGGAGAGGAGTAAGCTAGATCCCTGCCTCACAGGAGGCACAGAAAAATGAATTCCATGAAAATTTGAAAGCTTAAAGATAAAAAACAAAACTCCAATCATAGTAAATAACAAGGCAGTGAGGAGCACATTTATAATCTCTGAAAAGGGAAAATATTTCTTTTTTTCTTTCTTTCTTTCTTTCTTTCTTTCTTTCTTTTCTTTCTTTTTTTTTTTTTTTTTTTTTTTGACAGGCAGAGTGGACAGTGAGAGAGAGAGAGAGACAGAGAGAAAGGTCTTCCTTTGCCGTTGGTTCACCCTCCAATGGCCGCTGCGGCCAGAGCACCACGCTGATCCGATGGCAGGAGCCAGGTGCTTTTCCTGGTCTCCCTTGGGGTGCAGGGCCCAAGCACTTGGGCCATCCTCCACCACACTCCCGGGCCACAGCAGAGAGCTAGCCTGGAGGAGGGGCAACCAGGACAGATCCGGTGCCCAGACCGGGACTAGAACCCGGTGTGCCGGCTTCGCAAGGTGAAGGATTAGCCTGTTGAGCCATGGCGCAGGCCAAAAATATTTCTAAACAAGAAACAAATCCAAGAATCCATGAAAGATTAGTCTTCCTATGCCTATGCAAATATGTCATACTCTTCCATGATGAAAGAGACCTTCCACTCAGAACAAAACCAAGGCCTTGGAAGAAGTATGGAAGTATGTGCAGCATGTAAAAACTGAAAGGTTGCTATCCTTCATATATACACAGCCCTGCTTCAACCCAGTAAGAAAAAATTACATGGTAAAATGGTCACAGCTCAGGAACAGGAAATTGATAGAAGTGCCAATAATTACCAAATGTGAACACAGACACAAACTCATCAGCACTGGGATGTACAAGTCACAGAAACTAGGTTTAAAGGTTCTTTGCTTTTACCAGATTGATGAAAACAAAACCAAACACCCAGTAGAGGATGTCAAGGATGCAGCATTTTCTCCTAGAAGAGAGTGGGTGTACACACTGCACACTTCAGCAGTGTATAGTGACACGGAAAAATGTGGATACTCCAGTCCAGCGAATCCACACCCACAAAGATGAAAGGAAAAGGACATACATATTGAAATAGGGAAATAACCAGAAACCACAACAATTGTCCATCAACAAGAAAACTGCTGTTTAATTGATGGCATCTTTATATTATATAATAACATCTTAGTGTTAGTAAGAATATTCTGTATGTTACTGACATAGACTATTGAAACTGAAAAGCTGCAAAAAACTTTGCTTGCATAGTACAATTTCACTTTTTAAAATCAATACATATTTATAAGAGTTGAATTGTCTTATTTAACCTGAGAAAGTCAGCATTGCAAGAGAACACACTTTGCTAATTTGGTGGTTTATGAATCAGACACTGAAATAATTCAAATGAAATTAAAAATCAACCTCTAGGGGACCAGCACTGTGGGGTAAAGGGCTAAACTTCCACCTGTGGCGCTGGCATCCCATATGGGCGCCGGTTAGAGACCCAGCTGCTTCTCTTCTAATCCAGCTCTCTGCTTATGGTCTGAGAAAGCAGTAGAAGATGGACCAAGTTCTTGAGCCCTTGCACCCAGAAGAAGCTCCAGGCTCCTGGCTTCAGATCAGCCCAACTCCAGATGTTACAGCCATTTGGAGAGTTAACCAGCAGATGTAACACCTTTCTCCCTCTGTCTCTCTCTCTCAAATAAATAAAATCTTAAAAAAAAAATAAAGCTCTGATCCTGACTTTACAATTTTTTTAAAGTGAAAATTCAAAGTGCACTTCAATTCTAAGATGTAGTTCCTTTAGATTTCAATAACTTTGTCTCTGTTTTATTATATAGTAAATATAAAGTGAAATTTTTATTATTTTTCATAAAGTATCCAGATTAACTGTAAATATGCATTCATAAACATGAGGTTTTTGAGAACATAAAAACATTCAGATGACTTTTTCATAATTGCATATCATATCTTTCTCATTTTCCTTTCAGCTGATATTTAAATGCAGGGGAAAAGGCAGCCCTTCCAGAAATTCTGAGCAATAACTCCCCGTGACAGCTTAGAACAAAACACTTGATATGTATGAACTTACAACTCAAGATTGCTAAGATTTCATTTTAGCCAAGTTTCTGATTTACTTTGTGCACTGTTGTGCTTGTATTCAAAATGAATGAACAGACTGTTTCTACGTGGAGACAAAGAAAAGAGACATAGTTTAATCTCACTCCAGTGCTATCACACTACTTTGGGTTTCTGACAGTTTGATAGGATTCATGACATTAGGACTATCAAAGGAGCATATTTTATCATAAGGAAATTAAAAGTGCAAAGGCAAAAAGACATTTCAATCATTGTCTTTTAATAAAAAAGTCACCATTTCAGGCCAGGCTGCAACTAAACAGTGTTTGGACACTGTACACAAATTTGTTCTAAAGTGTGTATTAATTATCAACGGCAAATGTGCATGCATTCTGCTGTATCTGTAAATGTTACAAGAGCATGTTTTTCTGTACTCAGGAAGAGTCTTAAATGTTTTCATGCCATGATTTTGCTACATAAAAAATGTATTTTTTTATAGAATGGTTCCTGTTTAAATTCTATTAAGAAGCCAAGAATGAAAACATTTTTCACCAAATGTTGAAATCATTGTTGTCTACCAATTATTTGCAGTCCTCCTTCTGGTGTATCACGGTATTGCACTTACCTTTCCTCCCCCTAGACCCCTCATCTTGAAGTTGGCAAGGCTGTAGGAGCTGATTTGTTGGAGAAGTGTGAGCAGTTGAATATTATCTCCAGGTGGAAGTTCTAACAGCTTGTGCATGATTTGCCGTGCTGGTTTTTTCCCACTAATACATAATAGTGCCTGTTTTGTCGCCTAAGCAATTACGATGAGCAAAACTCCTCTTCCGAGTGGCAGGAGCCATAGGTGAGATAAAAATCTTTATGAGCCTTATCTCCCAGAGGTTTGGGAGTCTGTTACTATCACAGACAAACCTAAGCTAGCCTGACTGATACACCTAGACCACACAGGGTTTTGGAATTATCAAATTCCTAGCTGAATTAATGACTTACATGGGTAAAGTGAGGCACACAGGTGAAATACAGAAAGCCAATGTCAAGGAAGAGTGGACACGAAGGGACAGAAAAGGGTAATGCCGGAAAGCAAGTTGAAATTCTTCCCACCCAACAGCAGACAAAAATGGAGTTCAGCTTCAAAACTTCCAAATTTTAGATGACTTTTCTAAAAAATAATCACTCTTGATATATATTGGTCCAAGTTTATTATAAAATCATTTGTTTGAAGTTTTAAGCTAGTCAAAACACTGAAGTTACATGAGTTGCATACTTATGCAAGCAACAAAATATACATATCACTTTAACCTCTTATACAATCCAAGCATGAAGAGCACAAAATACATTTATTCACATAACAAAGGCAAACACACGTCACCTAGCATGAACATGTACCAGGAACAAGTCAAAGTCTAACATTATGTACCCAGTGGTAAAGTCTTCTAATGCACAGATGAAGTAAGAAAATGTACATTCTCATACTTTATATTCTCACCCTAGCCAGTTAATTTAGAGCAATGATGGTGCACAGGCAAAGCAAACAACAATTTTCACAAAAAGTTCACTCACTATTTAACAAATGCTCCTATTAGAGGTCTAAACTCAATGTAGGCACAACAATAAGTCTGAAACTGAACAAACATGGCCACTTGTTATATAACATAGATAAATTTTCATATGTGTATATATTAACGTTTAGGTATTTTCCACTTCAGCTATACAGATAATTAGAAAATAATTAAAAATTCTATATTTCTACCACTTAATGAAATCCATCAATAAAGGATCTGATGTTTTTGGATGTACCTACAGTGCATTATGAGTCACCCTTTTCTGTCTCTGTATTTATAATCATGAAGACTTTCATGTTGGGAATTGGGGGGAGTGGGTAGTCAGATTTTTTTCTGAAATTTACTAATAGTGAAAAAAAACCCTGACATGTTTAGAATTTGTCCAGAATAATGTAATTTTCCAGAAATTACATGCCCCAAGAGTGTGTGAAATTGTGTAGATTCCACCTTACTAATGGAAACAGGAATTCATTATACTCTGAAGATCTAATTATGAATTTTAAAACAGGACTTTAAACATTCAAATTAGTAACCCTTGTTGAAACCATCTGTATTATTTCCAAGAATCTGAATAAGCATACTTTCACTTTGAACATTCATATGAACGTTATTGGTGGGTACTCCACTTCATGGTTCATTAAAGAGTAAAGTGCTAAATTATGTGCAAAAAATAAAATTCTGAAGTCAGATATGCACATTGGTGCATTCACTTCAAATTTGTGTTCCTTAAATGAAAAGCCTACATCAATGTAAATGCACATTATTTTACAATTGTTTCAACTTTGATGTTTACCACCATCTGAAGACCAATTTGGCTGCCTTAAACACTTGCTCAGGTAATATAAACAACTCTTTCAGGAAATGCATGGAAATGCACAGAGTGGTTCACTCTCCCATCATCCCCCAATGCCTGACATGCTCATGCATTTCCATATAGTCATGTCACAAGATCTCAGTGCAGATGCTCATAGAAAGGGAGGCATCACAGCAGTAGAGCAATCACTCCCATCAGGTTAGAAGTCTCACGGAGAAGAGATCTAGAGTTTCTCCGCTGTGCTTCTCCCCAGTCAAAATACATGATAATGTTCACTGTGGCTTTGTACACAGCATCGCCACAACAGCTGGAGATTTGGGTTCCTGTAGGACATAAACATCTCCTTTGAAAATAAATGAACCATCTAAAATTCTTCAGGATTTTAAGTGCTCTTTGAACACATAAGAACATTTATGTAATATAACAGCAATCACAAATTGCAATGACTTTTTTAAAACATGCATACATATAAGTACATACACACATACACACATATACATACATACATATATATAGCACAATAAGTAATATATAACTGTCAGTTTAAATTAAAAACAGACACAAACTTTGCAATTCCATATTCATTTTGCATAAAGAAATTCTTGTTTGTAATTCAATTTGGCAAGTATTTATCAGGCATCCACTATGTGCTCTATCTATGAGAATAACAGAAAATTACATGATTAGTCATTTGCTGCTCTTAAATTCAGAAAATCACATGGCAATATGTGTTTGTGTTTGTTCTTCAAATCACCTGAAATTGATTACTTTTTTTTTTGACAGGCAAAGTTAGACAGTGAGAGAGAGAGACAGAGAGAAAGGTCTTCCTTCTGTTGGTTCACTCCCTTAATGGCCGCCACGGCCGACGCTGCTCCAATCTGAAGCCAGAAGCCAGGTGCTTCCTCCCGGTCTCCCATGCGGGTGCAGGGGCCCAAGCACTTGGGCCATCCTCCACTGCCTTTCCAGGCCACAGCAGAGAGCTGGACTGGAAGAGGTGCAACTGGGACAGAATCCGGCACCCCAACTGGGACTAGAACCCAGGGTGCTGGGACTAGAACCCGGGGTGCCGGTGCTGCAGGCAGAAGATTAGCCAAGTGAGTTGCGGTGCCGGCCATGATTACTTTTTAATATTCAGTGAAGCTGTCTGCTTAATTTATTTTAATTCACTCCCAAGAATTTACCAAAATCCACAAATGTTGATGACTTCCAATGTAAACTACCAATCCAAAGCAGAAATTTATAAACACAAAAATTTAAGTATAGAGAATCTGAAAGTAGTGTCACAGGAAAGATAATTTTAAATGAAGACAATATAAGCAAAAGAACTCTCATAAACATTAATTTTTTTACAGTTAAGCAGACTACCTATCTTATTCTCCAATGGACCTACAACATTTTGAAAGAACACTGAAATCATTTTTATTGAATTATACAGAAAAAGAAAAAGTTTGAATTCTAAGTGGGAAATTTGGGTAGAGATTATCCCTTAATTTCCCAGTTAAACTTTATAATGGTTCCCGAAAGCATTGCTAATTTTCAGTCTTCTCCCTTGATGCTAGTAGCTAAGGAAAATGCTGTCTCACAGATTTAATAAACTGATCAACAGAATTGTCTGAGGTCCATCTGCATGAGTGAGTGTGTGGGAGGGTGGGGGTGGGGCTGTAAAGCAGAAAACAGTATTTGAATATTACATACTGATTGTGTTTCTTTCATTCTCAGCCACCTTGATGACAACTCAAGATAAAGCACCTTCAATGTTCTTTGCACCTATCATTGGGGCAGGGATTCTGCTTGTTTTCATTATCCCTAGTGGAACTGCTATAACCCAAGTTGCATGGATATATGCAAATATATAGCATTTGCTTTTCCACAAATTAGTGTTCATCACTCATTTTCACAAGAAGGAGGAATTACTGGAAAACTACAAATCCATTTTTTCCACCAAAAAAATTTCCCTTCAAAAAATCCTTGTCCTTCATCATAATAAATGCAAGCAATCATATTTGTAAATATGGCAAGAATGAGCCCATTCTAAACAGGCTTACAAGATCAGGCTCAAGCAGACCTGGCAAATGTGGTAGTCACTTTATAAATTCCAGGTGTCATGACCATGAATATATTGACTGAGGCTACGTAATGAGGAACAAAACAGATCACATCAAATAATGAGGGTGCCCTATCTCTTTAAGCCTAGTCTATAAGGAATAGCTGCAGAACACTTTCACAAAATAGCCATTTCACTGTGCATATAGCATTAAGATATTCTCTAGCCAAAAGGCCAGGTAAATGCATTAGGCTTTAACATAAGAGATTCACTCATTTCAAAAGCACAAATAACACAGATAAGCTCAAAATTGTTACCTGTTTGATTCCCACAGCCTTATTTTATTGTGTCTATCTCCAGTTGACAAGAACAAGTGAAAATGTGCAATTATACAGTTAATCAAACAAAATCCAAGAACAGAACTGACAGAAATACTTCCAAACTGTATATCAAGGCCTGAATTTTCCAGTTAGGAGATATATATATATATATATATATATATATATTTACCAATTAACTGAAATCTTGCCAAAATCTTCCTAATGTTGCTCTAGCCCTATACTGTATTACTGTCCTGTTAAGCTCGGTGCTTCCTGATTTATTTTCTCTGCAACTGGTGACTCAGAAATGGCAGCAACCTTTAAGGAGTTTTTAATGGAGCTAAGCTCCCAAATATGTAAGCTGATGACATGTACTCCACAGCAGCGCCTGGCAAGCTTGTAGAGATTCTTAAGGACAGCCTTCCGCAGAAGAATATACACCCAAGGATCTAATATTTGATTCCATGTTGCCATACGAAGAGCAAAAAGTGTTGTTTCACAAGTTTCCATAGAATCATTTCCATTTATTCCAATGTTGGCCATCGTTACCTAGAAAACAAACAAAACAAAGAAATCAACTGGAGTAGACATTTTTTTCAGTCCTATAGTTTTTTTTTTTTTAACTCAATTACCTGTGTTGCATGATACTCATTCCACCTTATGCAAAGTAGTGTTATTTTGCTAAATGCTGGCACAAAGTAATGAATGATAGCAGAAACACTAACATTACATCAAATGGAGATGAGAGCTACAAAAATGATAACATGCATAGTAAGTAATATGTGCACAAATAGAGTGACCCAAAGGAGAACAAACATTGATATCAGTAATTTGCATCTCATACTTCGGGATTATTAAATTCAAAAGAAGCACATATTTGTGTACCTCAGTGAAAACTAAAGCATAATGAAATAAACAAATCACAGATGTTAATAGGGTTTTTTGATGAATTTAAAGAATCTGGTGTTAATTTGTAAATGATGTATAACATTGCTCAGGAATGTTCGTTTTAGAATTTTCTGCTTGATAACTATAATGATACCAATGTCTTTTTTGTATGCCCTTTTCTGCATCTCTCACTCTAGCCTTAATCTGGCAAAAAAATTCCATAAAGTCCCTCTCTAGACAATATTGTGGCTTCATAATAACAATGTATATTTTGGTAACATGTACCCATTTAATGACTACTCATGATTTTGGAGATTATTTTGGGGAATTAGTTTCATAAGTGGCCCCAGTCACATGTTAAAAAAAATCACTGAGTCGAACTCTGACTTCCAAATAAAGACTTACAGTGCAGACAAATAAGGGGACTTTGAAAATATCTTGAATGTAAAAATAAGTAAAAGGAGTGAGCCTTTAGCCTAGCAGTTAAGAAAGACATGGCATCCCATTTCAGAGTGCCTGGCTTCAAACCCACTCCTGCCTCTTAATCCCAGCTTATTGCTAATGCAGATGCTAGGAGGCAGCAGTGAAGGCTTGGTCAAGTAATTGGGTTCTTGCTACTCACTTTGGAAATCTCACTCCTGAGAGCTTTGACTTGACCCATCCCCAGCTGTTGCATACATTTGAAGAATTGAGCAATAGGCAGGAGAGTCTCTCTCTCTCTCTCTCTCTCTCTCTCTGCGCTTTGTCTTGTGTGAATCTGTTTTGAACAACTATTCCCTTTTCTCTACTTGATAGCCTCCTACCTATCCTTCAAACACCATGTGAAAATAGGCTCACCTCCATGAAACTCTACCCATCTTTAAGATAAATTAGCAGTTGTTCCCTCCTCTGCTCCCATAGCACTCTATCCATACCCAGTTATATACCACCCACAACAGTGCATAAAAATTATTTCTCTGTATATGTATGAGCATATTTTTAAGGGTTCCCTTAAGCTTCATTCTCTGGGGAAATAATATATCTAACTGCAGACTTAACTATTGTTGACTAAATCAAATGAAATAAAAATATCCTTCCCTACACAATAGCACTTGGATCAGATCTTGCCTTGCTGTCTCCCAAATTATGCGACATGATTGACATAACATGCATCTATGGATTCAGTTCTTTATGGAAGTAAGCAGGGCTAGGAAATACTTGGCTGTTAGGTTAAGATATTTTAACTTTTTTTTTCTTTCAACTTAGCAAATACTGTTATGTATCAGGCAATGTGCTAGGCATTTAGGATCCAACAGTGAACAAAGCAGACAATATGCCTGCCTCGTGGAATTTACAGTCTGTTGGCTATAGTTTTTTCATTCAATTACAACTGAATAAATAGCTCTCTTGCTTCACAAATACTAAATATATGTATTTCCTATTAGTGACCAGGTATGTTTGGTGGATTCCAAAGCCAGCCAAGACACTGCACTACGTAGACAGAAACAAACACAGTTGGAAAAATGGCACCAAACAGTGGGCCTTCGAAGACGTGTAAACATAAAGGGCCAGACTTGGAGTAGCTGTGGTGGTGCAGCAATTAGGTCCCGTCGGGATGCCACCATCTCATATTTGAGTGCCTGGTTTGAGTTCCCAGCTTATGCACATGCTGAGAAGCAGCAGATGATGGCCCAAGGACTTGGTTTCCTACCACTCATGTAGGAGACCCAGATAGAGTTCCTTGCCCCTGGCTACAGCCTGGCTCAGCCCCAGCTGGTGTGGGCATTTGGGGAGTGATCCAGCAGATGGAAGAGTTCTCTCCTTTTCTCTCTCTCCCTCCCTTCCTCTCTCCTTTTCAAATAAAATAAAAAATACATACATAAATTTCAAAAATAGATAAATACAATGTTTGACTTTAATACTATGCACATCTCTGATTCTCCTGTCTCCCCAGTAAACAGTATTGTGGTCACCTGCTGTGAACAGATGTTGAGTCCTCCACTTAGAAGCCTATAACCATGGCTTCTCTTCAGAATAGCAGACAAGTGCCTAGGCACTCATAATCACTCTCCCTCCTTCTTTGAACCACTAATCCAGCCTTAAGAAAGGTTGCAGCAGGACCTGGCTTGGAAGAAACACTAACCATTTAGCAAGCAATAAAGACTTAGGTGGAATAGTTCTGTAAAAGAAATACCATTAGTATATGATTGATAATTGGAAAATTTATAGGTGTATATTATTGATAATGCAGGACAATCTAAGTAACTACCCGAAATTAAATTATGGTAATTCCACATAATGGGAAAATACACAGGTATTCATGTTTGTGACTCAGTGTTAGCTTTTTAAAAAGCAAATTGCTTAGGGGCACTATGTCTTAAGGTAAAGCTGTCTCCTGCAGTGCCAGTATCCCAGATGGGTGCTGGTTTGAGTCCTGGTTGCTCCACATCTGATCCAACTCTCTGCTATGGCCTGGGAAAGCAGTAGAAGATGGCACAAGTCCTTGGGTCCCTGCATCTATGTGGGAGACCTGGAAGAAGCTCCAGGATCCTGGTTTTGGATCGGCCCAGCTCCAGCCATTGCAACCATTTGGGGAGTGAACCAGTGGATGGAAGACCTCTCTCTCTCTCTCTCTCTCTCTCTCTCTCTCTCTCTCTCTCTGCCTCTGCCTCCTGTAACTCTGCTTTACAAAAAATAAATAAATCTTTTTAAAAAAGCAAGTTACTCAACTTCATTGATTGTGTATTGTGTAGTTGCAACTTTAAAAAAGAGGAAGAACTCTGGTTCTTTACTAAAGATTATTTATACATGTGTATGTGTATGTGAGTGAGGCAGTACTGAAGATGTCACAGAATTGGCTGGAAAACCTAGACTCTGATAAAACTGGCAGAAGATGTGTGGAAGCTGAGATCAGAATGAGGAATGTCTGGGCTGATGAATCCAGTCTGAAGCCATTTTCCCTGGGTTCTGGTGACAGTCATTCACAAGTCTTGAGAACATTCTTCTCTGACTGGCCCACCCAAACTCACATTCCAAACAGCTGTGTGCAGATTCTCATTACACACAGCCTTTCATCTAGCTTCCAAAAGTTATCCAGCACATGGAACTAGAAGACTATACACTATTTTCTAAAATATTTTCCTTTCCACCTTGACATATTACCATTATTCATCTTTGTTATTGAAGATGCTAGTCTAAGAAATAGCTAGGACCAAGTGTTTGGATATCACATGAAAAAAATCAATTAACCTTATATTACTAAAACACTCAACACTAAGTCAAGAGATAAATAACAAGGTCTAGAAGTATATTGGAAGGAGAGTTTATGTTCACTGCCAGGTTGCAATGAGCCAAAGAGTTAGATAATATAATAAAGTCACCATCTTTTGGGCCACAACTATGAAGGTAATCAAAACCATTGACTAGGCTAGTCTACTTTATTCATACATAATGGACTCCAGGATTGCTGAAGTTTTATTCTCAAAGGTATTCCATAATCCTGAACCTTATGTCTGCATGTCCATTGGCCAGAATCAGGACTCTATTGGATACCTACAATTAAAAGCAATGGCAAAGACAAGAATTATGCTTCTGTTTTTCTGAGTATTCACACTAACAAATCAACGCAGCAGTGGGTCATTTTTGAGTCTCATGCTCAAGAATTGTACTAGATGCTAATGATGCAGAGATAAACATTTAAGAAAATTCTAACATAATAGATCTTTCACTCATTTGTGTAGTTTTATTTCTGTCTCTAACATTAAAATATAATTTTCTTGAAAGTATATATTTTGGTGCCATTAATTCTCCAATGTATCCGTAACATTTATCATGCAGTAGGGCAATCAATATTTGTTGAGCAAGTTCAATGAATAAAGTTCCTATGAGGAGAGACCAATGAGAGAGCAAGCAGTTACAATGTTGTTTATCATACAAGAAACACAGGTAAAAGGTGCTTCCGATACGGCCATTTACAAGCACATCCTCATAGTTGTAATCCTCGATACACAAGTATTTTCAAGTTTCTAATACATGAAAAGTTTAGTCGTTCAGACTTGTCTTTTAGATTTAAAATGATTCTGCAGTAGTTTACCTGATTTTTCCTTTGCACTATGTACTTTTTTTTATTTATTTGAAAGGTTGAGTTAGACAGTGAGAGGGAGACAGAGAGAAAGGTCTTCCTTCTGTTGGTTCACTCCCCAAATGGCCACTATGGCCAGCGCTGTGCCGATCCGAAGCCAGGAGCCAGGTGCTTCCTCCTGGTCTCCCATGCAGGTGCAGGGCCCAAGCACTTGGGCCATCCTCCACTGCCTTTCCAGGCCACAGCAGAGAGCTGGTCTGGAAGAGGAGCAGCCGGGACTAGAACCTGGCTGGCATCCATATGGGATGCCGACGCCGCAGGTGGAGGATTAACCTAGTGCACCATGGCGCCGGCCCCCTGCACTATGTAATTTTAAGAAAATTTTAACGAATACATAAAGAAACACTTTCTGGGGGAAATGTCCAACTTCTTTAGATACCAAATAGCTTTCTAAAATTATTTTAAAGATTATTTATTTGAAAAACAAGAGTTACAGAGAGAGGAGAGACAGACAGATCTTCAATCCATTGGTTCACTCCTCAAATGGACACAAGGCCTGATCTGAGCCAGGCCAAACCCAGGAGCCAGGAGCTGCAGATGGGTCTCTCACATGGATAGTAGGAGCCCAAGCACTTCAGTCATCTTCTGCTGCTTTCCCAGATGCATTAGCAGGAAACTAGATCATAAGTGGAGAGCTAGAACATAAAAGAGGCAACCATATGGGATACTGTCATCATAGGTAGTGGCTTTACCCACAAATCCACAATGCTGGCTCCTATTTTCAAGAATTTTATCAACATCTGTTTTCAGATGAACTATGACTCTGAATATCAAACATGGTCTCATCTAGTCATTGAATCAAGTATTTTTACACATAGTTCTAGCCAAAAACTGAACCACTCATTTCTCCCATTCCATCAACAGTGAGGAAGATTAGTTCAAAAAGCAGATTCCTCAAGGAATGAAGTACAATTCATTGATTCATAAGTTATTGACCCTTATAACTGTATCATCCAAATAGTATTATTTAAGTTTGTCATGTAAATAACCATAGAAACAGAATCAATAGTGGTTCTGTAAGTACAGCCCAGCCTTGCTGTGTAATAGAAGGTTCACCTAGAAGTTTGCCAGCAGACTATTCCAGGAGGTCTCCATGGTTAGGGAAGTTTAATCTCTACATCAGTTTGAACACCTGGTGACTAAAGAACTATGTATAAATGATGAATTTTTGAAATGTCATAGCATTTATAAGCATTTGGAGTTAAGGCATTCCCTTATAGTTTAGCTCTAATGGCAAGTTTGGAAAAAGTATCTTATATAAAACAGCAACTCTTTCTCAATTCAGTAAGTTATTTTTAGAATTAAATATCTGTATGGTGATTTCACTCTGCAGCTTTTGTCTCTGAAAATAGAATGTTTTGTCTTTGCAACAGTAACTACAAGAGCCATCAGGAAAAAACAAAAGCTTACTCTTGTGCAACTCCAGAATATGTTTTTTAAAACACTGAAATACTGAAATATAAAAGCTCTGACAGGATACATCAATTATGAACATTTTCCATGCCAGTAAACTATATAATTTCCACATTGTTAAATACAGATATTATCTCAACAGTTTCTCATTTACTAAATATTCATTAAAATTGATTTTGCACATGGTGCATGATTCAGAGATAGAAATATATGAGAATGTAGCAGATTGTGTACAGCTCCAAAACAGCTCTGAAATGTCTCCATCTGCAAACTATGGATCTTCAAAAAGTCTATGGAAAATTCATATTATGACCAAACAATATATGGATTTCAAAAATGTTTGCATCAAATTAAATTAGTGCCAGGTTCAAGGCCCAGCTCCACTCCTGACTCCAGCCCCCAGCTACTGCAGCAGTGGCAAGCAGTGGTAATGGCTTGAAGGTTGGGTTCCTGCCACCCATGGGACATGTGGACTGTGTTCCAGCTCCCAGCTTCACCTGCCCCACTGTATACCTGGGAAGTAGGCCAAAATATCACCTCTCTCTCTCTCCCCTTCTCTCTACCTTCTCTCCCGATTAAATCCATTTTCCATTAATTTTCTGAGGTCCTCATGTACATTAGTAAAATACAAACATTTATAAGGATCAGTTTTTGTTGTGCTTTACTTGTTAATAGAGGATTAGCCAATGACCCAATTGTTAGCACATTTTTGTCTCTGACTACAGACTTTCGGAATTATGAAGAAATGAGAAAGTAGGGCACACTATAGTGAAATTACTCCCTTTGGAATGAAATAATCCCAAATCATAACTAAAAAAATCATATGTAAAATGAACAGTGAAAAAAAAATTTTACCCAAACATGTTTTCAAGGAAGATGAAAAAGTAAAGAAAAAATCATGTTGGCACTTCATATACTTTAACTCATTTTACCCTCACAAAACCCCCGGGGATAATTGTTATTTTTCTGATATTGCCAGTAAGAAAACAAAAACACAGAATGTTTATATCAGTGTTGTTTATAAAATGGAAAAATAAAAAGCAATTTCCAACAATTACAAATTTGTTAAAATAAATTATGGTACACATACATAATGGACTACTTTGCAGTCATTAAAATGATATCACCTAAGAATGCTTACAGACAAAGGAAAGTATTTGCAGCATAGTTAAAAGAATGAAAAATATTCTCAAACAGTATTATTTCAATTTGATTGATAGAATATATTACACTAGCTAAATGTTACTGCACTGTTACTACATACTTTCTGTAATAGTTACCATTAACTTTCCATTTTAATGATAAGGAAAAAAGAGCTATTTTAATGCTGCTAAGTTTGTTATGCAGCAACAGACAACTAATATGTCCCTTTTGAGGAACTTAAAATTAGAAAACTTATTGAAATTTATATATCAAAAATCTATAACAGTCATTACTCTTATAGAAGAAATTTTGTAGATATGAAAAACTAATACAAGACAAAACTTCCCACTATTCTTAATGCTTTTTAACACAGTACTATAGTCATTTGGCAATGAGAAGCAGTATGAGAATTATAACAAAAGAGCAACTTTAAAAATGAGTTAAAATCAATATAAATTATTGAAATCAACAAAATGTTTCAGCAAGTGGCTGAATGGATAACCAATTTACACAAATCAAAAAATATTTCTCAGCACTACCAAACCAATCATAGATTACACTAAAAATAAGATAATATTCAAAATACTTTACCAATTATAAATTACAAAGGAATTTATATAATCAAGAAATAAGACTTTTCAAGGGACTTAAATTTTTAACTGATATATTTCCAAATTTTATGCAATGAATATATATTACCTTATTAATAAAAATACATCATATCGATGGTTATATTTAAACTACTCAGACTATTGACACCAGTCAATCAGTATGATCAGTATGGCACAGGTAAGAAACAAGAACTTAACTGAAGAAGAGTCTGGCAGCTTATAGAGGTTAAGTGGTTATTACATTGATTTCTTTGATATAACTGGAAACCAGGACAAAATTTAGACTTCCAATTTCTCTGTGTAGAATTTCTCTCAATAAATTATTTTTCCTATAGTCAGAGAAAAAGGAATAAGCATACTTTAACCAACAAGGCAAATTAGTTTATTTAAAATAGTTCTGGGTGTAAAAACACAGCTAGCATAAAAGGGATAATATGTTCATGGAAGTGGAAAATGGAGAAAACCTCATTAATATGGCATGGTATTGTCATAAAAACATACAGTAAAACCAAAAGAGTGGGCTGGCATTGTGGTCCAGATCATTAAGCTACCACCTGCAATTCAGCATCCCATATGGGCACCAGTTCCAGTTCTGGCTACTCCACTTCCAATCCAACTCCCTACTAATGCACCTGGGAAAGTAATGGCCCAAGTAGTTGAGTTCCTGACACCCACATAGGATACCTAGATGGGGTTATAGGATCCTGGCTTCACCCTGGCCCAGCCTTGGCCATTGCAGCCATTTGAGGAGTGAACAATTTCCCCACCCCTTTCTGTGTGTGTGTGTGTGTAAACTCTGGCTTTCAAATAAATAAAATCTTAAAAAAAAAAAAAAAACAATGGAACAGAAGAGAGCCCCATACTTTTATAGCTGCCAAGAGCATATATTGGAGACAGAACAATCTCTTCAATAAATATTGCTAGAAAATTGAATGTCCACATGCAAAAGAATGTGCTTAGACCCCTATCTCTCCCCATATACAAAAATCAACTCAAAATGGATTGAAAATCTGAATGTTAAGACCTGAAATTACGAAACTTCAAGATGAAAACTACAGGATATATTTCAGGACATGAGAATGGGCAAGAATTTTTTTAATCACATCCCCAAAACAAAGGCAACAAAAGCAAACTTAGACAAATAACATTTCAACAATCTAAAACTTTCTGCACAGCAAAGGAAATAGTAAACAGAATGAAGGGACAGCATACGGAATGGAAGAAAATATTTGCAAGCTATATGTCTGGCAAGTGTTTAACAATCAGAATATAAAAGAAACTGAAACAAGTCAATAGAAAAAAAATCCAATTCAAAAACCAGCAACATTTCTCATAAAAAATGTAAATGGTCAATGCAAATCAAAACTGAATGAGATTCTTCACACTCTAGTTAAAAGACAAGAGGGGCCAGGCCACTGCTGTGTCCCAGTGGGTTCAGCCACCACTTGGAACACTTGCAACACACTTGCATTCCATATGGGAGCACCAATGACCGTCTCAGCTGCTCCCCTTCCAACCCAGTTCCCAGCTGGAAAGGCAGCAGAGAATGGCCCACGTGCTTGTGCCTGTCACCCACATGGGAGACTGAAATGAAGCAGTGGGCTCCTGGCCTCAGCCTGGGCTAGCCCTGGCCTGTGCAATCGTTTGGGGAATGAACCAGCAGATAAAAGATTCTTTCTCACTTTGTCTCTCCCTCCCAGGGTATATCTGCCTCTCAAATAAATAAAATAAATATTTTAAAAAAGATAAAAGATAGTAAGTGTTGATGAGAATGCAATAAAAAAAAAAACCTTGCACAATGTACATGGGAATTTACTTTAGTATAGCCATTCTGGAAACACTCTGCAGGTTCCCTCAAAAAGATAAACATAGAACTAGCATATGATCCAGCAACCCTACTACTGGGTATACACTCAAGGGAAATGAAACCCATCTGTCAAAGAGCTGTCTGCACTCCCATGTTTGCTGTAGCAATTTTTACAACAGCTAAGAAATGGAAACAACCTAAGTCCTCATCAACTGATGAATGAATAAAGTGGGGTATGTATACACACTGGCATAGTATTCAGCCATAAAAACATTTGCAATCCTGTGACTTGCAACAGTGTGGATGGAATTGAAGGCCATTATATAAAGTGAAATGAGGCAGACCTAGAAAGACAAGCACCACACGATCTCTATCATACATGGAATCTAAAAATGTTAATCGTAGAATTTCAAAGTATAATGGTGGTTACCAGAGGCTAAGGAAAGTAGGGCAGAGGGAGAAAAGGACAAAGGTTGATCAATGGGTACTAAGTTGTAGTGAGAGAGGAGAAAGGAATTCTGGGTTTTTATTGCACAGTAGGGTGAATACAGAAAACAAATAAAATATGGTGCTTTTTAAAAAAGAAAGAAGCTAGAAGAAAGGAGTTTATGTTTTCACTACAAAGAACTGATACATATTTGAAGAGGTAGATAGGTTTATCCTAATTTGAACATTATACTACATATACATGTATGAAAACAACACATAATATCTCATGTAATTCTCATGTATCTGTTACAAATAGAACATAAAAAAGGCAAAACATAAATAAAATATTGCCAGGAGCAAAAACAGCTGGCATAGAAGAGTGAAAAGCTTGTCTACAGAGCTGGCCAATGGGAAATTAAGGAAGGAGACCCATCCTGTGTGGCCAGAACCTGCGCAGCAGGCTCACCATCCTATGCTGCCTGGAGGGATAAAGCAAAAAAGAAAAACAAAGCTCAGATTGCTTCTGCCTGCACCAACTGAGTTGTTTCAGGAATGGGAATGCTGAGATCCCACCACTGCCTCTCTTCAAATCATGAAATGACTAGGGAAAAAAATCCCTATGAGCCTTGATACTCAGACCCCAAGAGGGAATCAAAAGATAATGATTAAAGCAATGAACATACTTCATAAGGTTCCTGACAAAGTCAGTATGAGCTTAACATAAAAATCAGCTTATGGGCAGGCGTCATGATGCAGCAGGTCAGGCTGTCACTTAAGATGCCTGTATCCCATATTGGAGCGTCTAGGTTTACCCCCAGCTTGGCTTTAGATCCCAGAGTCCTGCTAATGTGCACCCTGGGGAGCAGCAGATAATGGCTCTGATATTTGTGTCCCTGTCACCCACTTGGGAGACCCATATTGAGTTCCTGGCTCCTGACTTCAGCCTGGCCCCAGCTCCCCCACCCCTTTCTCTTCCTCTCTGTCTCCCTCTCCCTCTCCCTCTTCCTCTCTCTCTCTCCTTCCCCACATTCAACTAAATTAAAAGTAAATAAAAAGTTTTTGAAGATTATTTATTTTAGAGGCAGAATTACAAACAGAGAGAAGGAGAGAGAAAAGTCTTCTATCCGCTGTTCACTTCTCAAATGGCCACACAGCCAGAGCTGGGCAGATTCAGAGCCAGGAGCCAGGAGCTTCTGTGTCTCCCACGTGAGTGCAGGGGCCCAAGCATGTGAATCATGATCCACTGCTTTCCCAGGCCAACAACAGGGACCTGGATTGGAAGTGAAGCAGCCAGGACTCAAACTAGTACCCACATGGGATGCTGGCACCACGGGTGGAGGCTTAACCCATTACACCACAGTGCCAGCCTGTAAATAAAATTTTTCAAAGCACTTAAGAGATCAAATGATTTTTACTCCATGAACACAAATCAAATAGGTACTGGAGACACCCTTTATATCCTTTAGCCACAACCCGTTCCAAAACTGAAAGCAAATCATCATAAAATTTCACTAGCAATCCACCCATAACACTAAATAAAATCTAAATAGTCCCAGAACTGTGTCTGAAAATGACCACTGAGGCTATCCTCCTGCCCTTAGGAGTTTGTCAGCAAAAGCTCAGGAAATGTTTCTTGCACTTCTGTAAAACTGCAGCTCCAATTCCACTATCCCCTTTCCAGTATATCAATTCTGTTATTTTTTCCATCCAGCTACCAAGTTTTGTGGTATTATTTGCAATACCAGAAAATCAAACCCTTCCTTTGTAGTTACATGGAAGACACTGTATCCTTTAGAGGCTTTGCAAGAAATACCACAAATATGGCCTCACTTAAAAGAGCATGTTTTTTCCCAGAAATAAACAAGAGGCTATGTAATTTAAGTAACCAACAAGTAATGAGGCTTTGCATTCAGGTAGAGTGTTTGATAAGGAAAATGGGCTGAACAAACTTTCAGATTTCCCTGGTTGGGTTAACCAGTGACAGATATGAGATCCAAAATCCCTCTAACCCTGAACTGTAAAAGTCCAAAATCCCAAAAGGTAATGATGTCTGCTTGGCCTCCTAGAGAAGAATTGACCTTATTAAACACATTCCTATTAAGGAGCACATGTAAAAAAGTACAAGTTCACGGAAAAGAGATCAGTGTGGGGAAAGGATGAGGTAATTTAAACCAAGAAAAAAAGAGAATAAACTAAAATTTATAAATCAACAGTTAAGTCAAAGGACAAGGATTGCATTTATACAGCAGAACTCATTCTCATAGCTGGAAGGCAAGGACCTGCTCCACTAAATCCAAAGACTACCAGAGACCACCATGAACCTGAACTTGGTAGTTTTGCTCAACAACTCTTTACCCCTGGTTGCTTGGTGTAGACTGACAATAGGTGGAGTTTCTGGGCAAAGGTATTCCTTTGGGACCACAGGCACTTGCTCTAGGGTTCTTTTGTAATAGAGCTGGTTCTCTTCACACCTCCTCAGACAAACTGCCAATTCTTTTAAGGTTAGGATCTCAATTTAGTCATGTTTATTTTCCCCTGCAGCCCAAATTCAGACACCCATGGTAGGCACACAACAGCTGTTTTTAAAATTCCTACTGAAAAAAAAAAAGAAAGAAAAAATTCCTACTGATTTTACAAAAGGGCCAAATGGAATCATGATCATAATAGCAGTAATAATCATGCTCTACCTTTTATAGGATGTGCACCAAACATGGGGTGAACATTTATTGCTTGATTAAATTTGTGAGACAGTACTATTATGCGGATTTTATGGAAGTTAAAGCTGTAAATTCCACAAAGGTCCTTAGTAATCTGTTAAAGAAGACATGGCTAGTATATTCAAATATAAGTACTGAGAAACATCTGGATACAGTAGGATATAGGAACCCAATTAGAAATAGAGGTTCAAGAATAGACTAAGTAAATTGGTGTTTTACACTCATAGATTGGTTTCAGTATGGTCAGTGTTGTGAGGCACCACTGATGAAGATAGTCATTGATACAGACTATGGAAAAGAAGGCATTCTGTCTTTGCACACAGAAGGGGCTAATAAATCTGATAGGTGAATGCACAACTGTCAACAAATCCTATTCAACTGGGAATGGATATGGGTCCTTTCTCCATAGATCCAGAAGGTGGAGAATGGTGAGGTCCCTTAACTCAGAAGGCACAGCCTCAAGTCAGGATTTGCTGAGGCTACTTATGGCTCAGCCATCTCTGTTTTTTTTTTTTTTTTTTTTTTTTGCTCCCCCAGAAAGATCCACTCAAATTTTAAAATATGCCTTGTAGAAAAGTTCTGAAAAACAAAATATGTCTTGTTCATGTTTTACATGGCTCAAATATTGGGAGCTACTGATTAAAATCAATAGTAGAAAAAGTGTTACTTTATTTCAGGCTTTCTATTTAGGATTTAGATAGTTTAACTCAACCTTAAACAATGATGTCTAAACTTCAAACCCATGTTCCATGCAGCATGTTACACACACTCACCTACAAATGTACTTGTGTGTGTCCTTCATGCTGTAATCACAGATGCAGTATCTGCTAAACATTTCTCTTATACTAAAATAATTATTAAGACACTTCAAAGCTGATTTCTTTAAGGCCCAGAAATGGAATCATTCATAACTAAAACACGAAACCACTTAATCTTTGTATAAAGCTGTGCACACAAAAACAATAGTATTGATTCTTGCAAAGAGAGCCAAGCAAAGTCATCTCAAGTAAAACTGAAGATAGATAACTGCATTCTCTCAATCAAATGAATACCCATTAAAATGCCCTTTGGTAAACCAATAGAGAATTTATATTGAGATTATTAACCCAGGAAAGTAGGTAATGTATTATAGGCATGTTTTTTTTTTAAATCTTTGCCACAATATAAAATGTTTCCTTTGTTATACAGCTCATATTAATTTAATAGTGGCATTACTTCTCAACTGAGCTGCAGAAATAGAATAATCTTTTAAAATTATTCATTAGGTCATCTTCCCCTTGTTCAGAAATCCTACAATAACTTTCAAACATTGTAATCCAGAATTACTATGCCTTACAAGTTCCTAAAAAATCTGATGCCTATCGTACTCTGTATCCTAATTTCTACCCTCACCTGTGTTTCCCTTACTCCAGTTAACTGCTTTAGCTTAAGTCTCCTTACAGGAAGCTCACTCCCACCAACGTTTTTTTTTTTTTTTTAAACTGGCCTTTTCCTCTGCCCAACCACCCTGCCCCAACATCTAACCCTGGCTGACTGCTTTTGTTCATCCCAAAGTCATCCTTCACTTTTCAACCTAAAACAGGCTCATCCCCGCTCTCAGTTGCAGCACTTGCCACTCTTTAAAAATCACCCTCTATATCTATTTGTTTTCTTATCATCTATTCCTCTCCAAATTACCCCAAACCCCTGCAAAAACTCCTTGTTAGAGGACATAACCCACCTGAGAAAGGGCACAGCTTGTCACGTGCAGCACTGTGAATCAGGTATCTAGAGCACTGACACACGCAAAACACTGAGAAAAACAATCCTGGAGCCTATTGACAGTGCTTTTTTGTAGTGAATTCTCACTAAGGTCATATATTTGGCTCTCTTTAAAAAGCAAGGACCATAGTATTCTCCAGCTGCAAAAATGCCTGGGTGGGGCCAGCGCCGTGACATAGCTGGTAAAGCCCCCGCCTGCAGTGCTGGCATCCCATATGTGTTCAAGTCCCAGCAGCTCCTCTTCTGATCCAGCTCTCTACTATGGCCTGGGAAAGCAATGGAAGATGGCCCAAGTCCTTGGGCCCCTGCACCCACATGGGAGACCCAGAGGAAGCTCCTGGCTTCTGGCTTTGGATCAACTCAGCTTCAGATCAGCAGGGCTCCAGCCATTGGAGCCAACTGGGGAGTGAACCAGCAGATGGAAGACCTCTCTCTCTCTTTCTGCCTCTCCTTCTCTCTCTGTATAACTTGGACTTTCAAATAAATAAAATCTTTTAAAAAAAATGCCTGGACATAATTGCAAATAGTAGTACCCTGATAACAAAGTCATCAGATTTTGTAAGACACAGTGATAATAAATTGTTCAGTGAGAGATGAATGCATTTTCAAGATAAAAGTTGCTTTATTGTCATCAAAATCCAGCAACTGACTCCTCACAGTACCCTGCGGTCTCCATGGAGCCTGACTGCCCTTCTCCCTGCTGCACCCCTGCATCCCAGCCCAGTCAGGTCCTCTCTCTTTCCCCTGAACGGCTCTTCAGCCTTTCAATAACAGAAGGGAAAATCACTTACCAAACGGTAAAGAAATCCTGCGCAATATCCAGATAATTTTTCTTACTCAATGCCAATTAACAGAACTGCCTTTTGTTGTTTGAAATTTTTTAACTTACTGAGATAAATTAGGGCTTATTCAGGTCAGGGACAGAGGAGGAAGGAGACAAAGGGCCTCATCAATGCCCTGGAAAGGACAAAAGAACCAAAAATTGTTCTTTGAAAAAATTACCAAACACAGACCTTTTAAATTTATTCAGACTACTGTTAATGGGGCTTAAATCAGCATAACAATAGAGTGCAGAAATAATCCTCCTTTTAATTATATTTATCTTTCTTCACAGTCAACCTAATGTCTTCCTGTCAATCTTCCTCATCACCTTGACTTAGATCTGAAGACACCATCACTTTAACTCGAATTTCAGATCTGCTACATAGCCACTCACCTTGGGCTACTGTTCATGATGCTAAATGTAAACAAGCATTTTTTGTTAGTGACCTTTTTATAAACCCTCTGGACACATGTGGTCATGAACATTTTCCATATCTGCTGAAATATTCAAGAGAAAATATAATGAAGATTTGATGGGCTAACAGCTGAAATGTGTGGAGAGCCCAGTCTGGCATATATTAAGAGCAGCACACACACAGAGTTTTTTAGTTAATTAATTCTTACACAACAAAGCAAAATTTCTAATCAAGAACTTTCACTTAAAATGACCTGGGGCTTGTGTTTGGTGTAGCAGTTAAGACACTAACTAGGACACCCACACACCCTATCAGAGCACCTGTGTTCAAGTCCTGGTTCTGCTCCTGTTTTCAGGTTCCTGCTAATGCATGCCCTATGGGGCAGCAGGTACTTGGGCCCCTGCCCCACTATGGAGATTAGACAGAGTTCTGAGTTCTGGGCTCTTGGCTTCAGCCTGGTCCAGCCTCAGTGGTTGTGGGCATCTGGGGAGTGAATCAGCAAATGGCAGACTCTCTCTCTCTCTCTCTCTCTCTCTCTCTCTCTCTCTCCCTCCCTTCCTCACTCCCCCTCACTATGTGTGTGCATGTGTGTGTGTGTGTGTGCACATTTCTCTCTGCCTTTCAAGTAACTCTAAATAAATAAATAAATTTTAATTTAAAAAGTAAAATGACCATTGCAATTATAACTTATAGTGATATTTCAAAAGCCTTTGATCCTTTTCTTGTAAAATGGTATTTAAAAAATGAAATCCTATGAGACATTCATAAGGAGGCTGTTTCATTCACTAACCTTATTTGTAATTGCAAGAGTCTAAAGGATAAGCTCCCTTTTCCTTAAAACTTTCCAAGTAGTGTACCAGGCACCACATGAAAAAGAGTGAAAACCTAAGACACTGACTTTATCACGAAGGAGCTCTCCATCCACTTGAGAGATTAAAACAAGCAGCACACATTCTACAGGTAGGTAGATTAGATCTGTATTTTATCCACAGAAAGGAGATATTAATAGGGCTAGAATTATCAGAGCCGGTTTCTTGGAAAATATTACAAGTGTAAATTAAGGAAAATGAATAACTTCAGAATTTTAATTCTGCTGTTAAAAAGAGTAACAGATTTGAATCAGCATAACACAGACTTCTTAAAGAGAAGATTTTCAACTACCGGCAACACCTAGATTTGATTATACTTCATTTAAGCTATGCAATTTTGGCATTTTATTTGTGAAACACTGGATTTCTTTAAAGCAATGTTGGAAAGAAAATTTGCTTAGTAGTTTAACTGGCATGTATATATGAGTGTTCTAATTTTAACTGTAAAAGAATTATTTAATAAACTGCAATTAGCTGTTCCCAACGTCAGGAGAACACAGTAATCCCCTTCCCTTCTTCAGGCTGGGTGGCGCTGGCCTGCCACTGAGTAGGGAGATACAAAGCCAAGTTTCTCTCTCCACCCACCACAAAGGATTCTTTTTCCCACAGATCCCAGAGCACTCCAGTGGTCAGGGAAAAACAAGATTAATTCCAAAGCAGAGATGCCTTCATCCTTGACTCTGAAACATTTGAAGAGTGCCCGGGGCCTACAGGGGCTAGGTGGCAGCAGAGATTCCTCAGCACTTTCTAGGTTTTCTACTTTGCTCAGTACCTGAACGCACAGTCATCATCCAGGAATCACTGTAATTCATGACTTTTAATTGAGTGCTGCGTGTCTCTTTGTACTGTTTAGCAGATAAATAACTGCTGGGTGAGTTGATTTGAATTTCAGTTTTTGACAATTAAGTAAAACAAAGAAGTCAAAGGGAAAGGTGGTACATCCTAATGTACATTATGCTGTAGTTATATCTTAATGTCAATTCATGTTTAAAGGAGGCATTTGAGACAAGGACTTGAATGTAGGTAAGACAACTTGCTCATTCATCTTCATAGCCAATCAATCATGTGGAAATCCACAGCAATCTACACTAAGCATGCAGACATCCATATCACAGATCAACCTTCACGAAGCTCAAGAGAAGCTCTTAAAAGGCAAAGATCTCTGGAATTTCTATTTTGACTAACAGCAACAAGTCTTTATATTGACTTTATATGTATATTCATTCATTATATTGAATTAAACGTCTACTTTGATTGTCTTTGGAATTCCAGTGGAGAAAAGAATCACTATACATCCTCTATTAATTTCAAAACAATTGAAGTTTACAATGATTATCAAAATGGATAAAAATGGTGGCTTTAAAAAATTATTTGGTACATCAGGTACCTTTCTGATTCAGACAGTAAATGAGAAAAACATTAAAATTGTCAGTCACAACATACACATTGTTATAGAAGCAGAAAAGATAAAAAATATCAGAAACGAATTCTCTGATCACCATAATAGATACAAGCATGATAGTAGAAATATAAGTCTCTATTGTTTTTGCAACTTGGAAATAAACTTTTGTACCGGGAAATGAGAAATAAGAAAGCATGCACACAGTTCTTTCTTTCCATATGCAATTCTAGCCCAGCTTTCTCCCAAAATGTGTGTTTGTAATTTAAGCACATAGGATTTGTTTATTTGTTAAATGGGATTCTATTTAAGCTAGAGGAGTGCTAGATTGTAGAAATACTCGCAGAAGTTTCTTCCTAATGCACAGGTCTTGAGCAATTCCCAACAAAATCATAGGCCTGGATGAGGGCCAATGTTGAGGACCAATGCTGTCAGCATCAAATTCCTGAGACCAGGCAGAATGGCCTGCTTTCTAAGCTAGAAATTGAACCATGTTCTTCCAATCACTGACCCCTTTTGATTAAATCCTACTTCCTAAATGAGCAGAACCAAAGCAGCTACCAGAACACAGGCAGCAGAATGGAAGGAGAAAATACACTCCCCAAATTAAATTTCTTTAATGTCAGAATTCCGGAGAACAACTAAGAGGCACTGAGGGCATGAGAAAGAAGAAAAGAAAATCTCTACAAATACTGTATGAATGATATTTTGATGCTGTACTTGATTAAAAACAATGGCATGAGGCCAGGATTGTGGTTTAGCTGGTATAGCCACTGTCTGGGATGCCGGCATCCCATATGGGCACCAATTCACGTCCGTCCAAGCTACTCCACTTCCACTCCGGCTCTCTGCTAACATTTCTAAGAAAAGCAGCAGAAAATGGTCCCTGCCACCCATTTGGGAGACCCAGATGAAGTTCCTGCCTCTTCGCTTCAGCCTAGCCCAGTACCCGACATTGTGGCAGAAGATTCTCTCCCTCTCTCTCTCTCTCTCTCTCTCTCTCTCTCTCTCTCTCTCCCCCCTTTCTGTAACTCTGCCTTTCAAATAAATAAATAAATAATTTTTAAAAAATGACACTGGAGTGGGCATTTGGCCTAGCAGTTAAGATACAGGTTGAGATGCCCACATCCCAGGTCAGGTGCTTGGATTCAACTCTCAGCTTCAGCTCCTGATTTCAGCTTCCACTGATGTTGACCCTGGGAGGCCACAGTGATGACTCAGCTGGTTGGGTTCCTGGATTGTGTTCCTAGCTCCTAGCTTCATCTTTTCAGTCATTATGGGCATTTGGGGAGTGAATCAACAAATGGGAGAGAAATATTTCTCCCTCTCTCTAGCTCTCTCTCTCATGAATAATTTTTTAAGTCTTAAAAAAGGCACTAAACATTTCTTAGGCTATAAGCAAAAAATATCTTGCCAGTCTAATCTTGCAAATCAACTCAATAAAAAGAATTGATTACACCAGCCATATCAATATCTAGACAAAATGACTTAAATGACAGAAATTGTCCACTAAATTAATTTTCTGTTTTAAGCTAGTCTGTATAATTTACATAGAATATCAAAAGAAATATAGTTTAAGGCAACAGTAACTGCCTGGCTTAAAAAGTTATTTAAACTTTGTATTTTGTTTCTTTCTGAATGAATTCTAATAAGAAGACACAACTGGAAACACCATATATACCTAACAACTTTGGGAAAAGCAGTGCATAGAACTGAAATCAGGTTAGACATGGAGGGAGGAGGAAGGAATTCCTGAGTCACAGGAAATTGTCCGAAGTGTAAAGCGGGAGCCCACGTTACAAAGGCAATGACATTCACTCCTGAGACTGGACTGGGTGCTACAACAGGAGTCATGACTGCCACACATCTCTGATGACTCCAGGGGATGTGGTGGACCAGCTAACTCTGAACAGCAATGATACTCATGGGAAGAAGCCATTCAGCAAACTGTGATGGTCTCAGCAACACAGCAAAGGAAACCCACTATTTCTTTTTTAATTTTATTTTTTATTTATTTGACAGACAGAGTTAGACAGTGAGAGAGAGAGAGAGACAGAAAGAAAGGTCTTCCCTCCATTGGTTCACCCCCCAAATGGCTGCCACGGACGGAGATATGCCAACCCGAAGCCAGGAGCCAGCTGCCTCTTCCTGCTCTCCCACATGGGTGCAGGCGCCCAAGCACTTGGGCCATTGCCTTCCCAGGCCACACCAGAGAGCTGGACTGGAAGAGGAGCAACCGGGACTAGAACCCAGCATCCACATGAGATGCTGGTGCTGCAGGCGGAGGATTAACTATGTGAACCACGGTTACGAAACACAAAAATATAACAGAAACAGGATACAAAATTTGTCTAGGCAAATTTTACAGAACTAAAGCTAAAAAATAAAAATATGTATATGATACATGAAAATATACACACTATGAATAATAAATCAAGGATCTCTGATGTGCATGTAATAATCATTTCATAAGGAAAAAACAGAGCATGCAGAAGCACAAGCAGAAAAAAAACAAAGAAAATTTCTCTGAGATTAAAAAAAATTGAGTCAGGTTAAAAGGGCACAGGCAAAAAATAGTAGAACTTTTCCAACACTAAAATAATTTTCAACGATAATTATACAATCATACAAAGGAAAAAATTAGATTTCAGATTTCTTTATAAAACTAATTGGAGAAAACAAAGTAGGATAGGATTGACAAAAATGTTTAAGGGAAAATAATTTTGGTGCAAGATTCAATAACCAACAAAATTACTGACCAAGAAAACTACAGTTACAAACATACAATTCTGAAAGCAAGCCTTCTCCTTATTCTTCATATTAAAAGTCTATAGCAGACCTAGAGATCATTCAGAATAACAAGCATTACAATGAAGATAACAGAATTGAAAAGAAATTACAGCTATCATAAAGACAATAAAGCAGAAAGTCTAATTCTACATCAATCATAATCACTTATAGTATGGCCATGAAACTTTATTTTGCTGAGTACTTACTATGTTATAGGTAATGTACTAGGTTCTGCAAACACAGTGATTGAGCAAAACAGACATTGGCCATATCCTTGTGGAACTTCTGAAAAGTTCAAAAATAATATTTGAAACTGGAGAGACATGAATTAAGAAAAATTATACAAATCTAAATCCCAAGTGTAGTTTTCCATCCCAGAATGGATACCTAAATACCTGCAGAATCAAACTTCTCTCAAATAATAGTTACAAACTCTGGCCTAAAAAAGAAGGACACTGCTTGAAGACACCAGAGAGCAACCAAAAGAGGTAAATTCCAGAGGAGAATCAAGTTTTGCAGAAAGGATGTGTTTCCCATTCATTTCACAGCTGCTAGCCTGATAAATCAACATAGTCTGTGCTATGCAAAGTAGCTGAAACTCTGACCCTAGGTCCATAGCTTTGCTAGTCTAAAGAACCAGAGGAGAGAGAGTTCTGGGAATGAGAAAGAGGAGGGAAGCCCCAGATGTTATGTACAAGTTCCAGCCAAATCTTTGGCTGACCTTGAATCATATATGTGTACAGTAAATTTCATGTAACCTAGCTAAGGATAAAAGAATCTAATTAAAATTTGAGATATCTCCCAGGAGAGAGTTTGAGGTTTGAGCCTGGTCAAGTTAATTCACACTAAAATGAAAAAATTAACACTTTGCAGAGGTCTGTAACAGAAGGCAGAGTACCCAAGCATAGCATTCACAGTATTTGAGATACAATTCAATAATGCTCAACAACAGAGAGGGAAATGTGGCTTTCTCTCAAAAGGAATCAACAGAGACAGACTCCAAGATAAGAGACACGCTGGAATCACCCAACAATAAATTTAAAGTTGTACATCAACAATCAGGACAACCGCCAATCAAGTCACTGTTTCTCACAGTGTCCATTTCACTTCAACAGGTTTCCTTTTCCAATTCAATCCCATCAAGGTGGCATGTACCAATGCCATCTCACTAGTCCAAGTGATCAACTTCAGTTCACAACTGATCACACTGATAGGTCTAAGAGTCAAAGGGATCACACAAACAAGACTAGTATCTGCTAATACTAACTGATAGAATAAAAAAGGGAGAGAATGATCCAACATGGGAAGCGAGATACACAGCAGACTCATAGAATGGCAGATGTCCTAAACAGTACTCTGGCCTCAGAATCAGCCCTATGGCATTCGGATCTCGCTGAGGAGCCCATAAGAGTATTTTAGGCATGGAAAGCCTAGACACTCTGGCAAGAAAAAAAAAAAAAAAAAAAAAACCTAAATGAAAGATCTCTGCGAGTGATATCCCAGTAGAAAGAACGGGGCCATCAAAGAAGGAGGTACCTTTCTCTGAAGGGAGGAGAGAACTTCCACTTTGACTATGACCTTATCTAAATAAGATCGATGTCCACAAACTCAAAAGGCTTCCATAGCCTTGGCAACTCATGACAAGAGCCTTGGAAGATTACTGATGCCATAAACAAGAGTGTCAATTTGTTAAGTCAATAACAGGAGTCACTGTGCACTTACTCCTCATGTAGGATCTCTGTCCTTAATGTGAATTAATGCTATAACTAGTACTCATTTTATGTTTTACATATTATGTTCTATGTGGGTGCAAACTGTTGAAATCTTTACTTAATATATACTAAATTGATCTTCTGTATATAAAGATAATTGAAAATGAATCTTAATGTGAATTGAATGGGAGAGGGAGCGGGAGTTGGGAGGGTTGCGGGGGAAGGGAAGTTATGGAGGGGGGGAGCCATTGTAATCCATAAGCTGTACTTTGGAAATTTATATTTACTAAATAAAAGTTTAAAAAAGGACAAAAAAAAAGAAATTTAAAGATGTTGTTATATTTTTCTTGAATATTTCCTTGAGAATTTAAATTTAGTACCAAAATTTTGCACTGAGAATTTGCTAATAATTAAGAATGGTAGAAAACTGAAATGAATCAATAAGCAGAAAAACATTAAAAGTCTCCAAGGTCCCATGTTGAAATGAGGTCAAATCATCACATAGCATCTAATATACAAGTTACTTAAGAATTTCCCTACTATTTCATAAAACTAGTGTAATTCTAGTATTAAAAATAGGAGAATAATCATTATGTTCTTAAAACTGTATATATGAAATACATGAAAACTGTTCCCTTAAAATAAAACAAATAATTTTAAAAAGAAAAAAATATGAGAATAAAATAAAACCATGAAATAGTAGGCCAATATAAATTTTTAAACACAAAAATAAACATAAGATATTACAAATTTAAGTAAAGACAAGAAGGTATTTCAAATAAAGTACACAAGAAACACATAAAAAGATATTCAATATCAATAGTATCAGTGAAATACAAATTAAAACTATGAGTTACCATTTGATATCCTTTAAAGCAGCTATAATAAAAAATGAATAACAATAAAACTGAAAATAACATGTTTTGGTGAATGTATGGAGTAATTTACACCTTCAAAAATTGCTTTTAGGAATGTAAAATGGTGCAACCACTGTGAAACACGTTTTGACAATTCCCCCAAAAAGCTAAACATAGAACTACTATGTGACCCATCAGTTCCATTAGTGATTATATATTGAAAAGAGCTGAAAACAGGTGCTGAAAAAAAATGTGTTCATGAATGTTGATAATAACATTTTTCACAGTAGCCGCAAGGTGGAAACAAGACAAATATCCCTCGACTAGTGGGTGAATAAATAAGATGTGGTATGTCCATACAAATGAATAGTATTCAGCCATTAAAAACATGATGTACTGATAATGTGGCAATGTGGCCAAACTTTGGACACATTATGCTAAGTGAAAGCAGATACAATAGGCAACATAGTCCAAGATTTAAACTGTGTAAAATATCCACAACAGGAAAATCCATAGAGACACCCACTAGTGGTGGCCAGGGACTTAGGAGAGAGAGGAATGGGAAGTGACTGCTTAGTGGCCATGAGTTTCCTTTCCAGGTGATGAAAATGATCCGTACGAGATAGTACTGGTAGTTGCATAACACTGTGAATGTACTAAATGTCACTGAACTTTACACTTTCAAATGTGAATTTTTCCACAATAAAAAAAATGCACCAAGACCACTGCTTTCTATATAACTGCATGACAAATAAAATAATAACATCTTATTTACACTATGAAGAATGTTTCAAAATCTTAGAATTCTATTTAAAATTATTACTTTGATGATAGGGAAGATAAATCATGATTAAGAAAGGGAACACTCTATAACTGATAAATTACACAAATGTCTAAGTAAAATTTGAAGAATATGTAATTACACATAAGCTGAAGATAAATCAGTAGGATGGGATAAAGGGTCCACAAAGACCCAGTAAGATTTTCTTTTCTAATAAAGGTAGAAGTTTAAAACATGCGCAGAAAAACAATTTAGTAAATTACTATGGAACAATTAATCATTCAAAATGAACTTCAGATTATAAACCTGCAAATCAAACCAAAATAAACTATCAATGTATTGAAAACAGAGAAACAAAAAATAAAAGGGCAAAAGTATTAGAAAAACAAGAGACATACAATAATATTAATTATTGTAGCTTGATAACAGTATTTCTTACACATGAAACAGAAGCTGTAACAAAAAATTACTGACTGGTTTGCTACTTTAAAAACTTAAAAGGCAAATAATGAACTTGGAAAAACCACTACTTTTATAACAATTGATTTTATAATTATTTTTATGCATCAAAATTATCTGTTTTCTATCCAAAAATAGAAAATCAAAAGTGAAAAATCATTTGGAAAAATACTAATATCTACACATTAACAAAAGAAAGGAGACATATGTCCAAAAAAAGTAAGAAAAACATTTAACTATTGTCTTAATCAAATAACTAAACTATCTTTTCACAATCAGATGAGCAAAAATTTGTACTGTGAATGCTAATAGTGGCTATCTCTGGATAGAAGAATTTGGAAGTTCTATTAAATTTATTATATTTTTTTACAATGAAGTTTTATAGCTAAAGAAGACATTGTGACTTTTCAAAAATTATATTAAATCTAGTATTTTGCAATAAAATATTATTACAAATAAAGAAGGTATTTTTTATCCAAAAGAGCTCCTAAAACATGGCAGGGACTCTCTCCAACCTTTAGAGCCAACTGTCTACAACTTTATTGCTTTGTCCCATGTCCTCTTCCCTCTCCTGACTTCCGTGTCTCTGTCATTCATGTGATTTTTATTTTTCTTCCAGTTACTTGTCCTCTGCTGTTAACATTAATGCAAGCAGAATAAAGAAATATTATTACATCATAATAAAAACAACTACCACCACTGTTGCTATTGTTGCTGCTGTTGCTACAAAAATGCTGTTTTTTAGATCTTACTGAAGCACCTTCATCATCACTAATTAACCTCCTGACCTGGTCCCAAGCAGCACAAAGAAAATTAAGGAGAAAATGGAAAACATCTGAACTAAACATAGATGATTAGTGGGCAGCAATGATAGCACAAGGGTTTTAGAGCAGTTTAAGATTGTTTTGTGCATTTTCTATGTGCCAATTACTTGGTTATAAGATGACACAGAGGTTAAATCATTTAATCTGATAGTATCTCAGTTCACAGATGTGCAAAATTAGCTTACACTAACTCCAAGGTCATAGCTACGAGGTGGTGAGGCTGACTCACATCCCAGCCTGTAGTCTGAATAACTGCACTACTCTCAAGGGAAAGCTTGATTTGGGACCAGACACAAAATGCTAAAATCATTGCTTTTCCATAATCCAATTGTGTGTCTCCCTCACCATCACACCACAGCCACACTCCACCTCAGCATTCCACAGTCTGAATTTATTTGAGGATTCAATAGTTGAAGAGTGGAAAACCACGTCTCTGTCTGCATAAAACCACAACTGTATCCACTCCTGTGTGGCATTAGCACCCTTACACCCTGGACAGAGAACAGACAGAAGGACAAGTGAACATAGGCCATGAAAGATAGGTTTCCAAATCTCAAAAGACAAATTCTCCTATTGAATGAAGACTTCTTGGATAGAAATAAATGACATTCATATACCGGGTCAAATTGGATTGGCTATAATAAAAGCCTGAAAGGCTAAGCCAATGCAAATAAAGTTAAAACTGGCAACCCAGTGGGACTTGGGGCATCAGCAATATTTTGAATTCTTCCTCTAGTGTTTTATGGCTTAATAGGAAGTCCAAAGAACGTTAAACCAGATTTTTATATCCATGAGGGTATAAATTTAATCCACATGTTTCTGGCTCATTTACACTTAAGTCATTCAAGTAATATTTTGTAAGCGCCGTCTCCATGTCTGCGATATCTTTGGGCATTTATATAAGTCTTTCCCCTCAAAAACAGGAAATCATGTTTTGCCCAAGAGTAAATGAACTTAAAATAACAAAGACTTTCAGACCACCATGCTCATCCAAAGCAGCAGATTTTTGTGTAAAATTTCAATCCAGCAGTGACTTATTTTGATTGATTGACCTTGCTGTGCCAATTTCACATCATGTACTCCCATGGAGGAAGACAATGTTACATAACTGAGTCCAAGCCCATATATAACTCCTATACATAGCTCAATATACTTTCTATGTACATAAGGTTTAAACCAATGGGTTTCTGGAAGATTGTCCTAAGGCAGACACTGCAGAAAACAGATTTTGAGACAAAGATCTGCATGTAGGAAGTTTTCTGAGGAGCATGAGTGGTCAGGGAAGCAAGATTGGGCAGAAGCAAAGAGATTCCACAGCAGATGCGTCAGTAAGCTGTCAGTGTAAATGGCTCTTCTGAGATGTCCCAAATGAGACAAGAGGCCAAGCACCTACTATCCTCACATCCACCGACCCCAGAGACGTGTGCACACAGACGGACCTTCATCATGCGAAAGGCAGCTACCTTTAGTTGCAAGATATTTCTCTGAGCAAGATTCATCTAAAGGGAGACCTGGGTGAGGTCCCACAGTGTCCATTAAAGGGTTTGTTAAGGGTTTTTTGAAAATAAATCCCCAGGAAGATAAAATCTACCAGTTAGTCTGGGGAGCAATACAAATTGAGGCAGCTGGTAAAGGCAAGGCAAAAGCAAACCCATTTTCCAGACCAGCTTCAACATCTCACACCAATTCCATTTTATGACAATAAATATGCAATGTCTTTACTCAAAGAAATTTCCTGCTGTTGTTCCTGACATGATTTCTTCAATGATAAAACACCAATAAAAACTAAATACATTATGGAGGAGGGAAGAAGTGCAGCAGAGGGAAAAGCATTGCTAAAGACTATGGAGCAAAACTTCATATAAATTTCTACTGTCTAAAATTTTCCTGTGCTCTCAGTGCTTCCCATTCAATACTTGGATCAATAATTTATTCATTCAATAAAGATTAATAGTCCACTTGTTTTAGAAATTAAACACAAAATACTGACAAAGAAACTAGCTGTCAAAAATCTCTGCGACTAATAGAGGAAATAATATTTAAACAAATCATTGTAACATTACATAAATAAAATACCAACTTAGTATATCCACGAAAGTTCTCCAGATGCTGACAAAATTTCTAAATTCTAGCCCAAGATTCTAACCCTAGAATGTTCAGGATTCCCCCAGGAGTCTACTTCCAAATGAGATTTTCTTAGAGAATCTCTGAATAGTGGCTTTTCTGATTTCTCAACTCTAACATCTTTCTAATCTAAATCAGAAATCAGGAAAATGCTCAAGATCACTAGCCATCAGGGAAATGCAAATGAAAACAACAATGAGGTTTCATCTCACCCCAGTCAGAATGGCTTTCATCCAAAAATCCAAAAAAATAACAAGTACGGGCAAGGAAGTAGAGAAAAAGGTATCCTAATACACTGCCGATGGGAGTGTAAATGAGTACGACCATGACAGAAGACAATATGGAGATTCCTCAGAAATCTGAAAATTGATTTGCCATATGACTCAGCCATTCTACTCCTGGGAATTTGCTCAAAGGAACTGAAATCAGCATATGACTTATCTATATCTCTATGTTTATAGTAGCTCAATTCACAAGAACTAAGATATGGAATCAACCCAGATATCCATCAGCTGATCACTGGATAAAGAAAATATGTTATTTATACACAATGGAATACTACCCAGGCATAAAAAAGAATGATATCTTGTCTTTTGCAACAAAATGGATGCAACTAGCGATCATTATGTTTAGTGAAATTAGCCAGTTCCCCCCCAAAAAATAAATATATGTTTTCTCTGATATGTGATAGTTAATATGGAATACAAAAAATGTATAACTTATGATATGATTATTGTTTATAGCCCTTGTCTATATTCCTGTGGAACTGTGGTCTTTATACTGTTTATTAGTGAACACTATAAGTAGTTTGCATTAAGTCTGTGATTATAAACTGAAATTATGTTATTGCAAAAATTAAAGGAAAAAGAAAGAAGGAGGGGGAATTAAAGGAGAGAGATAGGGAAGTATGGTTATTTTCTTAGAATTATATCTATGAAATCTGTTCACTTTATATTAATTTATAAATTTTTTAAGGATCTATTAGAGGTTTTCCCGAGGCCTTCCAACTAGGTCCCAACCTCAACAGCAGAGTAAATCCAAAGTGGAAACCAGTGAAATTGCAAACTGAGCCTCGTTGACGTGGAATCCACTCAGCAAATACGGATGGACCCCATTATGTGCCAGGCATGAATCCAGGAACATAGAACTTGACTATAAACAAGATCACCTTCCTCAGGGAGCTTACACGCTAGGGCAAGTGCCAATCAACAACCAGATAAACCAAGAAATGCATACTGTGTTATTATATAGAGCTAACTGCTTTGAGGGAGATAAAGCAAAAGAAAGGGAGAGAGAGAAGAAAAAGGGTTCTTTCGAAGAAAGTCTGAATAGAGAAGGTGATCTCTAAACAACTAGAAAAGAAAGAGGAAAAGTCACAGGAAGGCTGGGAGGAGATTGTGTGTGCCAGGCAAAAGAATACCAAGGCTCTAGAAAAGAATGCACTCTCAAATCTCCCAGAAACTCTCCTCCACCAGATAGGACACCCAAACTCAAAAGCAGAGTCCCATAATTTAAGCCACATCTCTAAAATGTGTTTTTTTCTGGATATGAATTTTAAGTTGTGTGGGTCATAATTAAGACCTTCACGGCAGTAGATGCAAGGTGTCATCAGGTCGTGTGTCCAGATAACTTCAGTGCTGTTTTCAGTTCCCAAACAACAGGAAAACCTTGCTTCACAAAAGATCTTCCCAAAGCAATTTCTACTCAAAATCAGTAGCTATCCAGTAAAACAAAAGATCTACTTCCCAAGATCTAAACCTATAAAAGAAGTCTGTCTTGTTTTTAATTTTAGAATGCAACCCATTGGCAACACTCTTCAAAAATTTTTATATATTTTATTGATGAGACAGAGAGTGAGAAATAGAGAACACAAGTCGGCGCTGTGGCGTGGTAGGCTAAGTCTCCACCTTCAGTGCTGGCATGCCATATGGGTGCCAGTTTATGTCTTGGCTGCTCCTCTTCTAATCCAGCTTTCTGCTTATGTCCTGGGCAAGCAGTTAGAAGATGGCCCAAGTGCCTGTGCCCCTGCATCCACCTGGGAGACCTGGAAGAAGCTTCTGGCTCCTGGCTTTGGATAGGCCCAGCTCTGGCCATTGCAGCCATTTGGGGAGTGAACCAGTGGATGGAAGACCTCTCTCTCTGTCTCTCCCTCTCTCTGAGTGTAACTCCACCTCTCAAAAAACAAATAAAATCTTCTAAAAAGAGAAGGAAATAGAGAACACATAAGTGAGCACACTCCCATCTGATGGTTCACCCTTACCCCCCAAATACAAACAATGGCTGGGGGTTAGGCAGGGTCCAAAGGCAGGTACTGAGAATTCAGTCCAGGTTTATCAAATGAGTGGCAGTAATTCAATTACTTGGGCCATCAGCTCTGCTACCCAGGGCCTCCATTAGCAGGAAACTGGAATCAGGAGCCAGATCTAGCAATCATACCTTGGTACTCTCATGTGCTACTTGAATGTCTTAACAGCTAGGCTAAATGATTCTTCCCCCCAAAGCCCTCTTATTTGATGCATTCAGATCCAGTGGTGGATTGGTTAATTGATATTTTTTTAATTTGAGGAATAATTTAACAGTTGTGTGTGTATTTCTCTTAGTGTCTGTATTTGTTTATCTATATATACACATATAAACAGACATATATACCATTATATATGTGCAGAAACACATACTATATAATATATATGTACACACCCTATGAATACAAGGGAACTTCAAAAATTTCATGGAAAGTAGAATTAAAGATAGTGGAAAATTTTTATGAAACTTTATGTACATGCATGTTCATTTTCCACATTTTCTTTTCAATTAAAATATATAAACACACATCCATTTACCACCCCTTTAATGGAAAGGGAAGTGCTCAAGACAACATAAAAAGTTTCCCACTTTATCACTCTACAATATAACAATAAAGGTCAGCATTTAAAAACAATCTTCACTTAATAGAATGTTCTGTGATGTTGTGTCTGTTGTTCCATCACCTGACATTAACCTTCGTAAGAGCTGGCCACTACAATCTCAATACCTTTAATAAACCTGAGTCAGATTTCAATTAGCCAATCAGTTCCTTGATCTGTTTCTGACAAAGACCTTAGCAGCCAGATGATATTTAACGACACTGACTGTAAATCTTGGCTTAAGAGAAGCAACCACAGAAAAATCCACTTAGACTCTACATGGAGAACACATTTCCTGTAAACTCACCTACGTAAGAAATTATTTTACCCTTCACGTACTTCACGTACTTTTCCCAATACAAAATGACCCTCCATCCTAAAAGGATGGTAGGACAAATGTGTGGCCTTCTAGGAAAAAAGATAGCTGAAGTTTAGTAGTGTCATAATAAGCCGATAGTGGCTGACGTAAGAATTGGTTTAAAAATTACCATTAGGTTTCAGCATTTGCTTAGTTCTTACCTACAAAACTCAGAATCCACATTCTGGTCAATCATTTCCAATCTCTTGACATTCATACTACTTAAGTTACAGTCAGCCAGTCAACAAGTATTTATTGCTCTGCGAATTTGGTGAAATATGCTTAGCAATAATAATAATCTCCTTTTAAAGTTACATATTCTAGAAATGGAACATTAAAAAAGCAAACATTACATACATAAAGGCAGAGGAAAATATTAAGAAAATGTTACTTGAAAGTTCTGGCAAGTGTCCTTTTTCTCCTCCCAATAGAAACATCAAGAGAATGTCTTCAGTACTTAGCTATGAAAGAAGAGTTCCACCCCAGAAGTAAAAGAGACCACTTCATAAGTGCTATTTGACTCTCAAAGACTTTTGGAATTAACTTGTTGCTAAGTGAAAGTATAAGCTCATAAGTGCTTATTGTTCCTTCTTGCCATTTTCACCTGAGATTATAATTAAATGAGTTTCTATGAATTAGCGATATTTACAACTGTGGAACCCAGGCATTGTTCAAGTTTAAAAGGAAGTCATTAACAAATTATATCTTAAATAAATATGATGCTTGCACTACAATTCTAAGTCTCAACAGTTGAGGGGTTAGTACAGGGAGCACATTTTCCTCATTTGGAAAAATAAAATATATTAAATTCTTTAAAAGCCATAAGAGATTTTTAGGGCAATGAACTATTATTTTTAACACCATAATGGTGAATACATGTCATTATACATTTGTCAAAACCCACAGAATGTACAACACAAAGATAGAACCCTAATGTATACCGTAGACTTTAGTTAATAATAATACATCAGCTTTGGCTCATCATTTGCAACAAATGTGCCAGCACAAAGCCAGATGCTAATGTTAAGGATAACTGGGAGGGGAAGGATGCATGTGGACTCTGTATTTGCCACTCTTTTTATTTTCTTTTTTTTAAACCTAAAATTACTCCCCGAAAAAGTCTGCAAAATAGAAAGACTTAAACAAACACCATCATCATTTTAGCTTTGTACCAGATGGGCTAAAAATCAACATTAATAAGTATCCCTTTCTATATTACCTGTAAATTGAAGTAGTTTTAGAAATTTATACCACTATTAATAAGTGTTGCCCTAGTACATCAATCAAATGAGTACCTTACTCATTTCCTCTTTGTAGTGTAGGCACCCTTTAACTTTGTTCCAGCTTGAGACTTGAAAATGACATTCGACACAGGTCTCTGTGGGCAATTGTTCATTCAAGTTGCAGAACAAACAACTCATTCTCATCAATCATAGAGAAAACGCATACAGTGCAAAGTAGATTCTAATCCAGAAGCTTTCACCATTAGAGGACATCTAAAGGAGTCTAGAATCTATGGGTTTCGGGAGTATTTTTAAAAGTAGGGATGGCTCAGTCTTCAATACTTATATAAATCCTCCTAGACACATAAGGAGAAAAAGGAGAAAGGTTTAACTGAGCTATTAGTGTTGGGTGATATTTTGGTATTCTCAAGCCTGGTGTTTTGTTGTTTTGTTTTAACTAAGATTCCCTTTATGCCTATCTGATGGCCTTAACTTAATCCTTACAGTAACTATATCCAAACCATAAAAGTAATAATCTTTTAGTCAGAAACTGCCATGAAGATTCAAGTCTCCACAAAAGAAACCAGGAATACAAAGAATGTTTGAAACAACCCAAAAGATAAATTTGTCCAGGAGTATCTGTGGCATATCTACTATGCATCTAACACAGAAACAATTTTCACACTTAAAAGTATTATGGAAGTATTAATACTGGTATCAGAAGGGATCAATAATTCATAAAAACAAAGCAAACCTCAGAAAATGTTTCATAAAAATAAACGATGCTTCTGCTAGGAAATAAATTCAAAATATTAATTGGATTATAATGAGTATTCTAACAGTGCAAGAAACCAAAAACTCAGAAAAGGAAATCAGAGAAAAACGTAAATCAAAATATCCAAGGCAAGAATCTGATCTTTTGCTTCCTCCCATGGCCCTACGGTGGGTGATCTATCACTCTTATTTCTCAAAAGAAATACAAACCAAAGTGAAAATGATTCTCCCCGGTGCCCAAATTGTTTTTCATTCGGTTCATCATACCGAGTGTTTTTAAGGTAACCTGCAGAGCTTTGACTTTCATCTTAAAAGTCTTCAAACATGTTTTAGCCACTGCTTTTTTTGTTCAATTTCTTTGTATTCCTTTCAAAACTATCAAATTAATATCAATTCAGTCAGACTTACTTTTTGTTTTTAAAAACTTGCTTATTTCAAAACTTACAAAAGAAGGAACATTCCTATCAGGAAATTCCCTTGATCAAGTTATAGAAATTAAATTCCTCAAAAATGAAGACTAAAGTGCTTCCAAGTTTTAGAATCAATCCCTGTTACTGAATTCAAACAACTATACCACAAGCACAGAGCAGACCCTTGCTTGAGTTTCCCGAAGGCCCCCTAAATGGACAAGCAGACCTCAAAAGATTCACTTGCCATTAACAGCCTCATTCTCCCCTTGGAGAACAACCTGGGAAAAAAATTAAATGATTTAACAATTTAAAACAAGAAGATAAATTTTAATTATGAAGCAATAACATAAAGAAGCATTAGAAAAGTAGACATCCTTTATAAAATCAACTCTAGCACAAAATCTAATTGCTGCAGCAACTTGCATAAACTTTTATGTGTATCAAAATCATTTAAATTGTTTCTTAAAACTAGCAACAATTTTTAGAAAAGGTGACTTTTGGGACAACCACCATCATTCTATCATGTAAGTTATAACTCTACCCCTGGTGTCACCTCTACTTTTGCCCATGTCTACCTTTCTATCACCTGGATCACCTGGATCACTACATCTGGGTGCTAGTCCACTTCGCCATTGTATAGAAAAGGAATGAAAGCAATCTTTGCTGTCACTTGCACCTGATACAAAAAGATTTATTTTTCTCTTTCATAGCATCTTGTCACTCTTTCTATCGTAAAGTCAAACGTCTCCATCAGAAAGTAAAATCTACCATAATTATGATTTTTTTTGGTTTTCTATATGGAAGGTAATATGAATGATGTATTTGTTGTTAATTGTTTAATGTTGGCCTTCACTTCCAAATAAATCTACCAAGCTATCACATATTAATTTTTTCAAAAAAGAAAAAGGAATGAAAAGAGAAAAATCTCTGGCCCTCCTTTAGTCAGACCTCTCTGCACCAACAGCACAGTTCCCAGGTGGTTTTCTCATTTCAACTACCCATATAGTTCACTGGAACTATCCAACCGTCTCCAGTCATCCCCAATCTGCAGGCCGAGACCTGATTATTACATACTCAGAAGAACTCAGTAGCTAATCTGCACAACTACAAATTAAAAGCGTGTGTGATTTTCTAACAGAACCTGCTGAGGTCCATCCTAATGTTGGTTATTTTTTCACATATTAGAAACGAATCATATTCAGTATACAGGAAATATGTTTCAGTTAAAAATACATAATACCACAAGCAGGTGACATCATAGTTAGTGCTGTTTAACAACACTCTTATTTCAATTTAGGGCTTGTGTGGAAAAAATACCTGTATGTGTCTCATATGGCTTCATTCTAAGCCAGAGTGGAGTACTGACAAAAACATGTTGAGCAGGAGTAAACTCTAATATTGAACTACCAATAGCTGAAAAAGACAACAACCTCTATTGAATATGAACAAACTGAAAAAAGCAGAAACTGTCAAAACTTCAGACTCTTACCAGAAATGGACTCCAGCAAATGCAGGAGACACACATTATAGCCAGGAGTTGGATGACCATTTCTAAATGATGAGATCTGCCTTGTCTGTGTTGCTGACTCTTAAATTTAACCCTTAAAAGTATAATTCCTGTGATGGCATTGCACAAGAATGAAACACCAAGGGCTAAGAACCCCAGAAAAGAAAAAAGCAGAAGATAAAATCTATCTTCCCAGTCTTCAACGTGCTCAGTGTTGTAGAAACACCAGGTCCTTGACGCTTGAATTTTATAGTCTCGGTGCCCAAGGATGGGCAACAAAGCTATGAAAATGGCAAACAAGCACACGCCACTCAACACGATTTTCACATGCTTGGATGTAATTTTCGTGGAATGAAATATGGGTTTGGTGACTCCAATACATCGCTCAATGGCCATCACACTGCCTAGAAGAAGTGGGCACAGGCCAGAGAATACCATGCAGATACCAAAAATACTGCACAGGACATTTGACTGATCAAAGCGGATCCAATCCTTATTAGATGCATATACAAACACTGCTATTGCTCCATTGATGAGATGTCCGAAGAAGTCTGTGATTACCAGGCCACTGGCTAAAAGCAGAAACGATGCTTTGGACTTCTGCCTAAACCTCTGATAGGCCTTCATGAGAATGGCAATAGCAAGGCTGTTTGACAGGATTCCCACTGTCATGAAGATTATTGAAAAAAACACAGAAATCCGGTTTTCCGTCTGGCAGGTTGTGTTTGAAAGGAGCCCAGCTGCAGGAGATACTGGCTGTTTGGAATTGTTCATGGACATTGTCGTGGAGATAAATGCTGGCCACTCCAGTCATCTCCCTCTCAGAACGGTGCAGGCTTGTAGTCCAGACATCTGTAGCATAAAGAGAAAGGAATTATAAACACCGCATTACTGCTCATCTGACATTTAAGGCTGAAGTGCCCCAGTATTCTGTGGTGGGGTTGGATGGATCCAGCCTATCACAAGCAAGGTTGCATCATACTGAAGGCAGCACCCAACTGCCTGCGGTTCCACGTTTCATTTTCAAGGTAAAGAAACTGCCAGTTTGGAGACCTCCTGGTTAACCTTTGTGGCCCATCTGCGAATAGGCACCCCCTAAATGTCCTGACCCCACGGAGGCCTTAAAACGTATAAGGTTTACAGACTCACTAACAAGGTTTGATTCTTAGCCAGTAAGGATTGTTAAAGCATAATGATGCTTCTAAGCAATCGAACGACCTTTTAAAGTTTCTACTGTTTCCTCGGATGTGATGGGCGTGGTCCCGGGCTGCAGACTGTTGCACCTGTTGGTCAGGCAGACATAACAACCTTTTCCAAACTTTGGGAGGGGGGCCATTAAGCTCCCTGGTGTTAAATGGTGCTTTTCTGAACACGCTTTTAAAACCTCCCATAACAGCAAATCACTCGCGCACGGACCCATGGGAGGCCGAGGGGTGAGTGGCTGCCAAGGTACAGCTACCACCTGTGCAGAAATGCCACCAGGCAGGCGACGCTCATTCTGTGCACGTCTCCACGCGCTGTTCCTTTCACAGCTCCAAAGTAGCAAGATCCAATGCTAAGTATTTCTGTGTCGCTTTCTCCCCAGGGGTTGAGGCCTGAGTCACAGACACTCGATACACGCGACCACAGCCACCCCGCCCCGAGCTAATTCGATTGGCGTTTTCCCGAGCTGCTTTCCGGGAGGCTGGGAATTCCGGAGCCAGCCTGGGACTGGCCTGACCAGGGGCCGCCTGTGCTGCCTCCGGGGCGGCCGCTTCCTCCAGGTCTTACTCACAGATTGACTTTCGCCAGTTACTACCCCTGTTGCCCCCAGGCCTCTGCTTGCAACATCCTCTCCAAGCCTATTAACTTGCCCAAACTTTCTGCAATTGCTCAAACGCCAAAGGGTTGTTCTCCCTCCCACCCTGGGGGGCGCCCAAGGCCTGTGCGGGCCCTGGTCCGAGTGTCGCCCGCAGGCCACTACCAGGAGGAAGAGGAGACGGGCATCTCTCCCAGTCTATGCCTGTTTCCCTCCTCTAAGACCCTTCAACCCCAGCCCTCCACTGCGCAGCGCGAGATCCGGACTGCTCAGCCCGAGCGCCCGTCCCCTCCTGTGGATCTACCCTACCAGCTTGGGAAGCTGGTCCAAACTTGTTGCCCAGCGCCGCCGGCTGCAGTTATCCGTCCCGTGGGTGGGTGGGTTAAACCGGATCTGGTTGAGCATCCGGGGGCTGACGCGTGGGAATCCTGCTCCTGGGAAGGTGGTTACCTGGGCATCCCGGGCCGCCTGCTGAGCAGAGGAGCCCAACGCTCGGTGTGCCATGGCGCACCCGGCCCCGCGCCGCCGCCGCCGGTCCCCCCGGGTGCAGCGCAGCGCCGCTGCTAGGGCTCCGGCTCGCGTCTAGCCGCTGGCGCCGCCGCGCTCGCTTCCCCAGCGCGGAACCTGCCCGGAGCGCTCCGCCGCTCCGACCGCTCTGCACCTAGCGGCGCTCCAGCCTGGGCGGAGTGGAGGGCGCGGGTGACCTCCGCCCCTTCCTCTTCTCTCTCCTCTCCGCCCCCTTTTTCACTGGTCCGGGAGCCGGACCGAGAGACTGGAGGGCACAGCGCTCCGATGCTCCGGGCACTCCCTCAGCAACAGTGCCCGCAGCAGCCAGGCCGGCTAGGGAAAGTTTGTTTTAAACTCGGTTTCAAGGGCAAGGGGCTGTCTCTGAGCGCCAAAGAGCAGTGGAGAGGCCTTAACGGGTGTGCGGATGTCTCATTGAAATTTGCATCCTTGGATTCATTCAATCCTAGTCCTGCTGGGAAAGGATACCTAAACCAGTGAAAGAGCTGGTGTGTTTCACCCAGGGCCTCATGGAGGACATCCGCAGGGAGTTAAAGACAGGTATTGCAGACCAAGTGCTGTCAATAGAAACACTCATAGCCCTCGAGTTCGCCTTAGAGGACAGGAGCGATTTGTTTGTTGTTTTGTTTGCAGCTTTCCGGAACGTGAGAAGAGAAATGGTGCTGGGATGCAGGTATAACACCTGCAGACAAAGAATGAAGACGCCTCAGTGATTATGAAAGCTCTTGGTGTCTGTTGGTGACAGAATTTCTAGAGACTCATATGCCCAAAGAGATATGCAGGGGGCAGACTGTGTGGAGATCATTTTATGATAAACTCTTACTTTTTCATTAGAAATTACTTTTCCAGCCACCTTTATGTTAGAATTGCTTTCTTTTTTTATTTTGTTAGTAATACTTTCTTTCATATCTGTTCATCGTGTCTCCCTTTTGCACTTAAATGCGCATGAATCTATTACTGGCTCGCTCTCTCTCTCTCTCTCTCTCTCTCTTTATTATAGCAAAATGTTGCCACCACCTAAGTAATAAACCAGTACTACACAAAACTAAACCCCATTTCTGCATTCTAGAATCAGAAAGGACCTCTACATTCCTAGAAATTGGAAAGGATCATAAAATGCAATCATGAGATAAAATAAATTATCCATTAACTGAGGAAAAGAATGACTATGCAGTTTTTCCATGTGGCAGATGCTGTTCCAAAGTGATAAGATTGTCATTTGCAAAGTAAATTTTGATTCAGGTGTGGTCAGGAAATTCAACATTTTGGTTCATCAAATATTTTGGTTATGGGACAAACACTATACCTAGATGCCAGTCCCCCTCCCCCCAGGAATGTAATAAGCGGGCACTGACCATGTGAATTACACAGAGCACTACTCTTTCCTTTAATGATTAATAGCACTTAACCACATTACACTGTAGTTGTCAATTTCCTTAGGTCTCACCCAAGAAATGACTTTTGCAAAGGTCTTGTTCATCTCTTTCTGTCACCTAGGACAATGCCTGGCCACTTACGGACTACTGTGTAATTTACTAAATGCTCAGTCAGCATTTCCAGTACTAAAGTTCGGGATCTTGAAAACTCTCAGGCACTCACTGGAGCACCTTACCAACATCAGCTGCTTGAGCTACTGGGTTGGGTGAGGGGGTCTCATTAGTGGAACGTCAAATCGTAACATTCGTCCTGTAATATATTCGAAACAATATTTTATTTTTTCTTTTTCAAAAGTTCTACATAAATTCCACTTTTTAAAAAAATCTACTTTGCAGGCCGGTGCCGTGGCTCAACAGGCTAATCCTCCACCTTGCGGCGCCGGCACACCGGGTTCTAGTCCCGGTCGGGGCACCGGATTCTGTCCCAGTTGCCCCTCTTCCAGGCCAGCTCTCTGCTGTGGCCCAGGAGTGCAGTGGAGGATGGCCCAAGTGCTTGGACCCACCCTGCACCCCATGGGAGACCAGGAAAAGCACCTGGCTCCTGGCTCCTGCCATCAGATGAGCGCGGTGCACCGGCCGCAGCGCGCCGGCCGCGGCGGCCATTGGAGGGTGAACCAACAACAAAGGAAGACCTTTCTCTCTGACTCTCTCTCTCACTGTCCACTCTGCCTGTCAAAAATAAATAAATAAATAAATAAATAAATAAATAAAAATCTACTTTGCATGTGTTAGAATTCATCTTTTAAAATTCATTCCTTAATCAATACACATTTCATCCAAGTATTAATTAAAATTCTAAAACACCTATACCTGTCCTCCTCAAGATAAAGAACATATTATTATTAATCATGCAAGCTGGTCATCTGTAAGGAAGAATAAAGAACGAACTAACTTTAAAAAAAAAATGTGTGTCTGTGTCTGTCTGGCTGGACTTTTCCAAGTCCCCAAAGATAGTTCTTTAGAGCTTATATAAGGAGGAAAAACTGGTGAACAGTAGAAGAGAGAAACTAACAGATCAAAAAGCAGTGAGAAGTGGGACAGGGAGTGTCTATTACACCCTTCTGAAGAGCAGTACAATCGCATTTCTTTTTCTAAGAAGGGCACATGCCAATAAAACTATTCATTTACGCACATTCAGCAGATTCACTGAGCACCTACTATTTGCCAGGCACTGTTCCCAAGATATAGAGATACAACTGTGTGAACAAAACATACAAGCTCCGGTCCTGGTGTAGCTCCTTAGCTAGAAAAATGCTAGGGTGTTTCAAAACATTCTTGGAGAAATGCAATTAAAAGGTAAATTTATTTTGGTGCCATTTTTAAAATCAGAGCACAGCCTTCCCATTATAACATTTTCCTGCAGGCATATATTTTTTATGGCATGCATGCCCCAAACTGAAATGGTTGTAGATATCCAGAAGTCCCTTTGTGTCTAGTAGAGGCAAAGCTGATGCCAAGCTGTCTACCTACAAGGGGACAACGTTTCATGATAGGTGTGTGTTTGGCAATCACCTTCATTCAGGATTAGGATTTATTCAGGAGATGCGCACATTGTAATTAAAGTAACAGCAATAGGGACTCAATGACACCGACGTTGGGATAAAACTCCACAAAAGCCATAAAAATGGAAGTTAATTGTAGTTTTACTGGCTTATAGTTTATTGTTATTGTTATATAGTTCTTGATATAAGACTACCAAGACAATTTTAGAATTTGTGGTTACGGTTATCAGTGGAGACACAACCCAGTTGGGATGAAAATAATGGTTTTTGTCCTTTTATTTTCTATTAGGTAACTCTCTGATTCATAAAAATTAATATATGAAACACATTTCTAAGTCATGAAGTATAACACAAACACCCATGAATCTACTCCCCAATTTAAGAACTGTATTAGTTTGCTAGGACTTCTGTAAGAAAGCACCACACGCCATGCAGTTTAAACCGTGGAAACTTACTAACTTAAACCTTTGGGGGTTAGGAGTCAGAAACCAGAGTGCAGGAGGCTTGGTTCCTTTTGAGAGTTGTGAAGAAGCCTCCGTGCCATGGCTCCTGCTTAGCTTCTGGTGATTTGCTGTCCATCTTGGGCCTCACTCCAACTTCGGCCTTCACTCTCACACACTGTTCTCTCTGAGCTTATCTTCACCTGGCTATCTTCTCATAGAGATCTCAGTCATATTGGATCAAGGGTGTGACCTTAATTAAATACATCTGCAATGGCCATATTTCCAGATAAGGAAGCATCATAGGATACCTGGGGCTTAGGACATCAATATATCTTTTTGGGGAAAGACAATTCAACCCATAACAGGGACTATCCCAAAACATTGTCAATGTTACTTCTATCTGTATGCTTCTCTCTCATTTCCACTCCTCTGCATCCCTCTCACAGATAATCACTACTCTAAATGTTGTATCATCACTCTCGTGCATTTTGGCATTGTTTTATTACATAAATAGCAAGTGAACAATAGATTTTCCTTGTTGTATAACTTAATCTGCTGCAATTTCCTTTTTTTCAAACAAGATTTTAAAAATTCATGCATATTGATGTGTGCAGTGATATTCTATTCATTCATGAAGTTCTATAATATCTCAATATTTGAATATACAAATTTTAAAATACGATTCTGTCAATTTTTAGAATTATTTTCCCAACTTTTTGTTCTTATGAAATATTATACTGTAAATGGGCTGTACTCATTATCTCGCATAGGAGTTTCTCAGGGCCGGATTGTGGCATAATGAGTAAAGCCTCGGCCTACAATGCCAGCAACCGAAATAGGCATAGGTTCAAGGTCCAGCTCCTCTACTTCCTATCTAGCTCCCTGAGCATGGCCTGGGAAAAGCAGCAAAAGATGGTCCAAGTACTTGGGCCCCTGCTATCCTTGTTGGTGACCTGCATGAAGCTCCCAGCTGCTGGCTTTGGCCTGGTCCAGTCCCAGCTGCTGCAGCCACCTGGGGAGTGAACCAAAAATTGGAAGATCTCTTTCTCTCCCTCTCTCTCTCTATAACTCTGACTTCAAATAAATAAATAAATCTTAACCAAAAAAAGGAGTTTCCCAAAGATGTATATCAATATATATGTTTAAAGTAATAGAATTAGTATATAATTAGAGTCTAATTAGTATGTCACAGTGTTAGTGGACACAAAGGGTTGATTCACTCAGAGTGTCACCTACTAGTCTCAGAGGGAAGCTTTCTGTACCCGTGACAAGTCACGGAAGGTGAAGTTCCCTGAAGGATCTGCCTCCTCCAGGCACTCTGCTGGGGTTTTTAAATCAAGGGATTGGGTTGTCGCCAGGATGTAGAAAGGTGGGGTGAGAGGGCCCTTCCTGCGCAGGCTCCACACGTCTCACCGCCGTGGTCCTACAGCCTGACTCACACTGCTTTCTCGCAGCTTTCCATGCTGTGGTGGCCTGGCCCCCTCTGAGAACAATGCGGCCAGATAAGCTTCCTTGGAGCACCCTCTGAAGCACAAACTCAAGCACTTAAACTGTTCCAGATTCTCTGCTTCTGCTTCTGCTCCTGTGCCCGCCTCCTGACTAAGCACGAGAGGGGTCGACGCTATGGTGCAGCAGGTCAGAGCCCTGTGGCACACACATCCCATATGGGCATTGGTTGGAGTCCCAGCTGCTCCACTTCCAATCCAGCTCCTTGTTGATGGCCTGGGAAAGCAGTAGAAGATGGCCCACGTGCTTGGGCCCTGCACCACATGGGAGACCAGGAAGAAGCTCCTGGCTCCTGGCTCCTTGCTCCTGGCTTCTGCCAAGCCGTTGCAGCCATCTGGGGAATGCACCAGTAGAGGGAAAACTTCTTTCTCTCTGTAACTCTTTCAAATAAATATATTTTTTAATTAAAAAAAAAAAAGATAGGGCATGAGAATGTTCAACTTTTTAAGAAAATGCAAAGATGTTAGTATCAACTCATACTCCCTTAATCAATGCATGTGACTTCCCCTCATGCACATTCATGACAAGGCCTAGAATTGTGGAGTTCTAATTTTTACTGACCAGATGGCTGTAACATGACATCACATTGTGCACCTAAATTGCATTTCACTTTGTATTCATGTTTCTCCTTTTGTGAAATGTCTGTTCACCTCCTTTATTCATGTTTTTATTGGCTTATCTTTTTCTTACTGACCCTTTATGTGTTCTGAATTATAAAATCTTTTTCCAAGTCAGTCTACGCTTTCATTTCCTTTATGCTGTCTTTTCTAGTTCTTAAATTTAATGTAATCAAATTTAAATATTTTAAATCTCATCTTTTTGTTGTATTTTAGCATTTTACTGTTGCACTTTTAAAGTTTCTTCGCACTCCAGATTACAAAGATATTCTACTATATAGCTTCTGTTTTAGCATTATTACCATTCACATTTAAGGTAATGATTTTTGAATATGATGTTAGGTAGGAACCCAGGGCGTTTTTCCTCGATATTGGTAATAAATATTAAGAGTGCCATTATTGGGGCCAGCACTGTGGCACAGCCGGTTAAAGCACTGCCAGTTCCCTCTCCGGCTGCTCCACTTCTGACCCAGCTCCCTATTAATGCAGCTGAGAAAGCAGCAGAACATGGCCCAAGTGCTTGGGCCCCTACCTCAGAGCCAGGTGGAGTTCCAGGCTCCTGGCCCAGCTCAGACCTTTGTGGCCATTTGGGAAGTGAACCAATGGATGGAAGATCTTTCTCTCTCTGTGCCTTCTTCTTGTTCTGTAACTCTGCCTCTCAAATAAATTAAATGAACCTTTTTTTTTTTTAAAAAAAAGAGTGCTATTATTTAAAATCCATCTATACAGACTAGTTTTGGTCCTCCAGATTTACATGTTGAAGTGCTAATTCCAAGTACCTCAGGATATAACTTTGTTTGAAGACAGGATTTTTCAGAGGGAATGAAGTTAAAATGAAGTCATTAATCACATTATCGTAACCAGTGCCCTTAAAAAAGGGAGAACGAGGTAACAGATACACGTACAGAAAGAACTCAGTATAAACATGAATGTGGGGAACCACAAGCTGAGAAAAGAGGCTTAGAATCGATCCTTCCTTCACAGCCTTCAGAAGCTACCAAGATGTCAGAACCTTAATTTAAAACTCCTACTGCAGACTGGGAGACAATCACTTTCAGTTGTTCAGTTCAACTAGTTTTGGTACTTTGTTATGGCCAACCTGGAAAACTTACATATCCTGTTTTCCCTGCTAACCTGGAATACATATCTCCCATATTTCAATTTCCAAGTATGCATGAGAAAACTATCACTTGTTGACTTCCCACCCTATTGTAGAAACTGTACTGGAAATTTTAATCATATAATAATGTTTAATCCTCCAAACAAACGGATGAAATCCAAGTGGACATTATCTCTCACCTGAATTACAGCAACAACTTCTTCCTAGTTGTCTCTTATCTTGTTGGACTCCAATCCACATCTTCAAAACAGTCAGACTGACCTGTCAAGTACAGGCACCAAAGTGGGATGATCAGCTTCATCTTAAGCAACATTACAAAATTACCTAATCCTGTTGTTTTTTAGTTTCCTCATTTCAACAATTTTAAAAATAATGCTACATGCCTCATAGATTTGTTATGAGAATTAAACTTGAAAAGCACCTGAAGTACTATATATGGTAGGTAGTATTATGTCTTTATAAAATGCAAATAGGGTTATGTAGTTCCCTGACTCACAATCCTGAAGCAGCTTCCCATTTCTTATCATTTCTCTGAAGCACGTTCTCTGGAGCCTCAGTTCAGAAGACTGTAATCTATATTACACATCTGGAATATCAATCAGCTTTTAGAAAGCTATTAAATTTAGAGAGCTATTAAGTTGGTAGATATCATTGTTTTCTTAAAAATTATATCTTTATTATACATATAATTTTCTCTTTGTGCCTTTTCTAAATCATAATTTGTCATAAAATCACTCTTTTAAGAGCTGAAAGAGATATTAGGGGTCAACTAGTTCAACTTGGTCTATTTTTTCTTTTTAACACATAATGCTGTATGTATTTATGGGATACTATGATAATTCAATAGATGTATGCAGTAAATAATGAGTAAGTCAGGATAATTAGCATTTCCATTTCACTATTTCCTGATACACGTCATTTCTTTGTGTTTGGAGCCTTCAAACTCCTCTCATCTAGTGCTTCATAAGATATAATGGTTGTTGTACCACAGGTGGAGAAGATCTGATTCACGAGCCATATAAGGCCCATAGATCATTTCGTCTGGCCCTGCCAAGGCAATCACAGGGAGGACTAGAAATTCATTAAATCCATATAAGCCTAATTTTTAAGTTGATAATTTTGCATGGCAGATGAATGGTGTTATAAATATCCAAAGGACTCTTGGTGTAAAAGGTTCCCCAATCCTGTAAATAATAGTCAATGCACTTTGCTATCAAACACTAGAACCTATTCATTCTATCTAAATGTATTTTGTTACTCATTATCTGATCTCAACTTTCCTCTCACTGGCCCTGCCTAGCCTCTAATAATCACTATTCTACTCTCTTGTTTGAGATCAGGTCAACTTTTTAGCTTCCACATATTAGTGAGAATATGTCATTTGTCTTTCCATGCCCGACTTATTTTACTTAACATAATGCTCTCCAGCTACATCTATTGCATATACGTACAATAATTTCTTTATCAATTTATCTGCTATTGGACATTTTGGTTGATTCTATATATTGACTATTGTAAATAATGCTGCAACAAGCACAAGAATGGGGTAATCCATTTGATAAACAGATTCATTTCTTTTTGTTATTTATCCTGAAGTGGGACAGTTGCCTCACATAGTAACTCAGTTTTCAGTGGTATAAGGAACCTCTGTATGCCTGTACTAATTTTTATTCCCACCTCCAGCATATAAGTGTTCCTTTTTCTCTGCGCCCTCATTAGTATTTGTTATTTTTTGCTTTTTATATACCATTCTGACTGGAGTGAAATGCCACCTGTTCTAGTTTTGATTTTCTTTTCCCAGATATGACATTGAACATTTTTTTGCATTTATTTCTTGGTCATTTTTATGTTTTCTTTTGAGTTCATTTGCCAATTTTTAAGTTGTTTTTTTTTTTAATTTTTGTGGTTGTTGTGTTTTCTGAGTTTCTTTTATATTCTAGACACTAATTTCTTGTCAGATAAACAGTTTTCAAATATTTCCTCCCTTCTGTAGGTTGTCTCTTCACTCCATTCATTGTTTTTATTGTTATTCAGAAGTCTCTTAGTTTGACTTAATCTCATTTTTCTATTTTTATTTTTTCATCTCTGCTTATGGGGTCTTATAAAAAAAACCATTGCCTATACCAATGTCTTGCAGTGTTTCTCTATTTTTTTCTAGTAGTTTCATAGCCAAACAGAATTTCTTAATATAAAAATTAACAGATATTAATGTGCATTGTGAATCTTCTGGGAGGAAGAGAATGTTCATGGTGTCCCACTGGATTCCAGTCTCACTGGGAAGCACTATTTGGGAAGCTCTCTTGTCACCTTTAGATAAAACTCTGAATTCTTTAATATGGTATTCAAGGTCCTTCCCAATCTATTCAGTTACTTCTTCCCAAGGCTTAGCTCTCATTCCTCACCCGAGAACTCTGGGCCTCAATAACACTGACATTCTTAGCTACTGAAACCTCTCTCTTGGCCTTCATATAGCTGATTCCCTCTATCTCTAATAATCTTCCTCCAAAACCCATGTGTTATTGTATTAGCCCTATTCAGTCTTCAGGGCTCAGCACCCTACAAGTTAGTGTACTTCCTCTAAGTTACACTAACTGCAGGTCTGTCATTATCATTGTGTTCACATACTATAAGAGGTACTCAGGAGTGAATGAATGAGTGGATGAATGAGTGAATGAAATAAGCAAATTACAGATGAGAAGTCCAAGCACAAAGAAATTAAGTAACTTAGATGGTAGGAATGACAAGCACATGTGACAAAACCAAGTCCATCTGACCACAAAAGCCATCCAGTTAGCAAGTCTTCACACTGTCTCTGGGTTTAATAAAACACAAAGTGCTGTCCTCTATGCACAAGGCTGAGGCTGCTAACTCCACTACCAGAAGGACAGATGCCTGCATTGTTTTCCTTTCCGTACAGAAGGTTTTGCAATAATCCCATAAACATCCTTTCACAATGTCCCAGAACAACAGTGGCACTTTTTTGTTAACTATTCATGACAGGAGCAGAAAAGCAGTCTGAGAGGCAGAAAGAAATAAAAGTTTGGAGGCATTAGAAAAGAAAAATGTACCATTGGTTGGCTTACTTTCTGAAGACCACACAGCTGTGATGAAAGTGAGATACAGACCCAATGAAGTGTTCAGCTGTTTCTGCCTCATCCAGGGGACCAGGGAGCAGTGCAGGCTCTCCTACCCTTCCTATCTATTCCTTCACCTCCCCCTTTCACCTGGGACATCCCTGGCTGCTGTCTCCCGAGCCCTACGTCCATTACTCTTGTCATTTATACAAATTTGGTAAATTCCTACAGTGAGCAAGGCATTATACTAAGGATATTGGAGATGCAGAGAAGACGCAGCCCCAGTTCTGTCCTCGTGCGGCGTAATGTCTGGAATGGCTTGCTAGTTCTGTCCTCTCCCACTTTAGGATTTTCCTTTCTATTTCATCTCCATACTTTTCCAAGCTCCCGCCTACCCTTTGGGAACTGTGTCTTCCTGAATTATCTAACTTCAATTTTTGACAAAGAAATTTATATCCAACTAAGAAACAAATTTTAGCTACCCAGTTAACATGTTTAATGGCTCTGAGCAGGTAGGACATAGAACACTTAGTATTTGACAAGAGTGAGAATAACAAGCCAGAGTTTGTCCCTGGGAATGTAGCAGATACAGCATCACAGAAATGCCTGAAGGCACTGAGATCCCCAGGGCAGGGACCAAAATGGGACAGTACTGTAGGAACAACCTTGGACTCACTTTTTGTTCATATCTGCCTATTAAAAGATTCAATGTTCACATCTATTGAACACTGACTGTGTCTCAACTATAATGTTAAACACTTTGCATGTATTAGGCAAGTAACTATCCTAAGAAACTAAAGCAAATCCAGAGGACCTTGTTTAGCAAAGCACTTAAGATGCACTGTCCCACATCAGAGTGGCTGGGTTTGATTCCCTGCTTTAGCTCCTGACTCCAGCTTCCTGCTAAAACACATTTTTGGGGGCAGCAATGATGGCTCAAGTAATTGGGTTCCTGCTACTCATACAGGAGAGCTGCATTGTATTCCCATATCTCTGCTTTGGTGGTTACAGGCTTTTGAGGAGTGAATCAGAAATGGGAGATCTCTCTCTCTCTCTCTCTCTCTCTCTCTCTCTCTTTCTCCTTCTAAAATAAACAAATTTTAAATTATGAAAAGAGAAAAGGCAAACATATTAACAGCATTGTGCACAGACAGCAGCTGAGATTCAAAAAGAGTAAGGAGTTAAATCACATCACAGTAGAGGAAGGTTTCCATCCCAGGTCCGTTCAGTTCCCAGACACCATCATCTTACCCCTGGCCCACAATGCCTCACTGAAGGTGTTAAGCAGCCAGGAATCCCCAGCATGTTTTGTTTACTTTGTCTTTACATTGCAGGCTGCTGGAGCATTGGCAGCTGTCAAGACATGACTCCTGCTTTTTGTGTCTTAGTGATTATCAGGGGTCATCTCGACTCCTTGGTTGCATGCAATCAATACTTGTCTGCAATTTTCACATGAACTTTGCTTCAGTGAAGCTTCAAAATGCCAGCATCTAAATCCAAAGCAAATATGAAACCACCATGAATTATGATTAGACTATCTTGGGACAGAAAGGAAAAAAAGGAAAATCATCTCCTTAATAAACCATCAAAACTTAGTTTCTTTATTAAAGTGTAATTTAAGTAAGGAGAGCTTGAAGGAGAGCACAGATAGGTACACTGTTCCTCTAACTCAGCACAAAGAGAAAACCACTTTCTCTGAAAGACTCAGCCAACACAGCTGTGGAAACATTAATATCAGAAGAGCTGAACCTGAGGCTACCTCTGGCTTCTTGGGGACACGACCCATGTAGTCGTATGGGGCCCACACTCCATACTTAGAATCAATGCTCTGCTACTGCCACCTTGAAAACCCTAATAATTGTAGCTTTGAATTTGCATTTTGTAAGTAAAATCCAATGCAACAACAGAACCTGCCCAGCCCTGCTGTCCTATGAAGGGCTTCCTTGGAGTAGGTTCTCTGACACCCCTTCACCCATTTCCAACCATCCTCTACAAGCTCCTCTTCCCACCCCCACCCAGTCACTGCTGCCACCCTTCTCCAAGGAAGGACTTGCTCTTGAATTCAGGTAGGGATGGGGTTGGGTGCAGACACTGTGGCATCTCTTGGTAGGGCATGATGGCTGCCATTCCCACTCCAGGTCAGGAGGGGCAAGCTTCTTACGGACCCTCATCCAGGCACTAAGTACACATTGACACAAAGGCTTAGTGAAAGGTCTTTTGGTGGGTTGCCCATTAGCCATGGGTTAGGGTGGTAGGCCCAAGGAAATGGGTGGCACCTGACTTCCTGCCCAGGCCTCTGCCTGGGTACAGCCCTTTGGCTGGTGGGAGGAGGAAACCAATAGTGATGAGGCCCAAGTGAGAACAAATGCCCTAGAAATCACAGAAAGTAGGGTCCTTTGCTGCCTAGAAGGGCCTGCACTGGCCCCATGAGTGTCACTATGCCCCAAGTTCCCTTTCAGCCAGCTCCTTGCCTCAAAGAATGTTCTCTTTTTCCTTCTGGCCTCTCTGATTGTGTTTTGAGTCTGTCTCTTCTGACTGGCTAGAGGCATCCTCCAAGGACAAGCCACAAAATATGAATTGTGCAATTTTGGTGATTCCGCAACCAAGTGAAATCTTCTATTTGCATTTAAATTGGCATTGCACAATATAAAGACGGACAATGAAATTCATGCTAACAAATCATTCTAATTTTATTTGCTTAGAACATAAGTAAAAAATAAATTAAAAAAAAACACCATGACTAATTAAGAGGGAGACCACAAAAGAAAGGAAGCAGCTTTCTACTCAAATACCTTTCACAGCACTTTGCTTCATCTCTCTCACCTTTCACACCCTGAAGGCAGGTACTCAGTCGAAGACATTCACATATCCCTTATCACAGCATCCAAGTTGTAACATACAATTAATAAATATTTAACTAGTGAATGAAGAATATGCTCCTGCAGCAATTTTTTCTTCTGTTTTGACACTAAAAGCTTCCTACTTGGTAGACTGACAGAGAGGCTATATTATATTTACATTTGCATATTCCATAAAACTTAAGCATATTAACAAATGCATAATTTCTTTGATGCTGCTCATTAATATGTGTTCATTACAAGTATACATTTGTGTCTTTCCTCATATCAATAATTGTATTTCTCTAGATGATATGATGCGGAGAATAAAGACAATAGACTGAATAAATAAAAAAGCTCAAATTATCAAATGCACGATGCAGAAAAAATTGAGGGTAAGACTCATTTTCTCCATGAGTATGCAGCTAATTACCACATTTCTAGGTTTCATGTCTAGGTACAGCTGAAGCATCACATCTTATTTTCTGAAAGCCAGTGATAGCTTTCGCTAACATACCTGATATTTTTCTCCCATTGTCCAATGAAAGAAATTGGAAATTGAAAGCACTATACTGTCAAAAACTTTTCAGCCTTCAAAAAAAAATTTACCTTTCTTATTGTGACATCTCTTGACTACTACTCTTTTTGTGGAAATGCCAATCAGAGCCAGGCATCGCTAACTAGGAGGAATAAAATTATTGCCCAAACATTGTGTCCTTGCTTATTTCAGTGACATTTCAGATATTTGTTCTTTCATATACTCAAATCTTTTTTCCCAACAGGGCAACTTACAGACAGAAATATCTCCCTTTCTAGAATCTGCTTGTGCGTCTGATACTACCTATGTAGTATGTATCTCTGCCACAGTGCATTGTTTAAATACAGCTGATGCAAGGTAAAACTTAGGCTCAAAAATTATGTGAATTCTCCTGACAGTTCTATTCCTTTAAACAATGCTAGGTATCCAGCTGGTCAACATTTTAGTTATAGCTGATGCCCCCTCTCCATACCACCAAAACCTCCACATGTCAACACAGTTTACAAGTGAGTCACTTGACCTCTCTGAGTTCCAGATGTCTTTTAGACACTCTGGAGAGCAACAGGGGAAGGAGAAAAAAAGAGAAGAAATGGATGGGCCAGAAAGGTCTTTAATATTTTCTCTTAACAAGAGTTCTCAAGAGAAACACAGACCATAGAGTACATGTATTTGGGGAATGGGGGACGGAGGGAGATGCAGGTGTATACATACGTGTGTGTGTGTGTGTGTGTAAGAGAGAGAGAGAGAGAGAGCTTTAGAAAAATGGAATATAAATATACTTCAGAAAAATGGAATAAAAATAAAAGGTGGTTTTGGTACAAATAAATTAGTGTTTTTATAATACACATTTTTCATGAACTTTTTAAAGACTTTGGATATGCATGGATTTCAACGTTATATACCTGCTTGTAATTTGGAAGCATAGTTGCTTTGGAAGCATATTTTGCATACATGTGTATGTATGTTATATATATATATGTTATGTGTATATATATATATATATATATATATGAGAGATTTAGATAAGGAACTGACTCACGCTGCTATGGAGGGTGGCAAGTCCAAAATCTGCATTGTGAGCCAGAAGACTAAAGACCCAGAAGAACCAGTGTGGCAATTCCAGTCCAATGATCTGTACACAGAGATGTTCTAGCTTGTCTAAGGACAATCTTTGGGAGAATTCCTTCTTGCCAGGGGAAGTTGATCCTTTTGTTCCATTCAGACTTTCACCTGATTGCAAGCCATGTTATGGAGGTACCCATCTGCTTCACCCGAAGTTCACCAGTTGCACTGTTAATCTCATTTGAAAACACTTTCCAAGTTAAAACATAAAATTAATCATCACAGGTTATTTCCAGCACTACAGAACCTCTTGTATTTATTTCTCTCCAATTGCACTGGGAAAACCCAAGACAGGGCTTAACATCTCACATAAACAAACACAGTAATCTCCTGACTGATCTTCCTGTTTCCTCTTTCCTTTCTACTTTTAATCATGGTACACACTATTGGCAGATCAATCCTCCCAAAATGCAAATCTGATATGAGTCAGAGAGGGATTTTGAGCCCCAAGACTGATCATTAATTAAATTAATCATCAAGTAAAAGTCAGTTTCTGTAGTCAACTAGCAAGATATCCTTAATCTGGTCATTTCTTCTGTTTTTCCTTTCACTTGATCATACTTTGATTCAACTATCTTTCAGGTACACCTGAGGTCTTCTCACCTCAGTATACTGTTCACTATTTCCCTTTTCTGAAATGCCCTTAATTCATCTCTAGTTCTCCAAACCCTGCCCACATTTTAAAGCTTTGTTCAACCACCCACCATCTCCTACATAAAACCTCCCCTAAATATCCCTCTTCTTACCTTGTTCCAAGCTGGAAAACTCTCTGCTTCTCTGAACTCCTAGAGAAATAACTTTTCTTTATTCTGAAGCCACAATTCTCTATCTTACATTATGGATTTGAGTTCTAATTTCATTCTCTCTTCTCACTATGATACAAAGGGCAGGCACACCAATTAAATGTCTTCAATAAATAAATACATGTACACCTATAAGTAGGTATGCCTTGGTGATATTGAGCAACCTGACAGATCTCATAAAACATTTTTGCCAGAGTATTTTTAGTGTATCGATGAGCATTAACTAATACAAACCATAGTGAAATGGTAATATAAAATTATAAGTAATCTCAACTTAGTCAAAACATTTTTGTTCTGGAAAGAGAATTTCATAAGAGTAGGTGTTAGAAAATGAATGAAAGTCATAAAACTTCCTTGTCTTCATCCTCTGAATGTCAGCTTTTGTTTTGGACCGTCTAACTTAAATCATGTTGTTAGTGTCTCACTGTCCCTGATGTATGTACAATGACATCTTAGTGTTACAATTGCCACACAGAGCCTCCTATACACAGTTCAACTGGGAAGACTACCCAAAGACTTCTTAAAAAACCTAATGAAACAAAAAGATAATAATCATAATGAAGTCCATATAATTGTCTGATGTTCTAGAACATTAATATACTAACATATTTCATTTACTATCAGCACAAACCCAGGATATTGCAAACTTAAAATGAAGAGTAGCTAGGGAAGGTAAGGATACACATTGCTTGCTACTTCTAACATTGGTTTGTTCATCTTTTCTGACAGATAAGTATTTGTTCATCCTGGATGCAATAATTATAAGATTGATTCTGGAGTGAGTTTGCCATCAGATTATTTTGCCAAAATTCAAGTGGGCAAGAGAGTTTTGATAAAACTGGCATGCTAAGCATAATCCAAATAAAACATGGGAAGAAGGAAGTGAGGATGAGCTCATAATCACACTACATCTGCATGTGATTGAGTGAGTGATTACAATTACTATTCACTTTCTCTCTTCTCCTCTGGAGTTAAATCTCCATGATTTTATTAATCTGTTATACTTCCTATAAATTCACACACATTTGTTGACTTAAAATACCACAGTATTTTGTCTTGTCTTACAGTCCTAGAGGACAGAAGCCCAAAATCAGCTTCACTGGGCAGAAGTCAAAGTGTTGGCAGCATGGCTCGGAAGGACAATTCCCCTTTCCAACTTCTAAGTATCCACTGACACTTTTTCTTGGCTTGTGGGCACTCCCTACACCTCAGTGTGCATCCTTCCTACCTTTGCTTATATCATCATAATGCCTTTCTGAGGGAAAAGCCTCCTTCTGATAAGAAAACTTGGAATGACATTTAGTGCTCACCAGGATAATCCAAAATCAAATCCCATATTAAGCTCCTTGGGTAATTACATCATCAATGTCACTTTTGCTATGTAAAGCAATAAATTCATAGGTACAGAGTATGAGATGGACATCTGTAGGAGCTATTTTTCAGCCTATGACAATAAGATAGGAATTTAACCTGTTTTGTTTTCCCAAATATATCAAACTCAAAGCTGGAACACAGTAGGGACCCAACAAATTTATCTACTGAATTAGTGAGATTAAACTGATGCTTGAGACAGTGCTACAAAAATTTTAAATGTTCATAGTTTCTCACACTTATCACTTATTCAAGTAGGGCTACTCTGCTTCCAATCCAGCTCCACTAGCAACACCTGGAAAAGCAGAAGAAAATGGCCCAAGTGTTTGCTACCCTGCCATCCACGTGGGAGATTCAGATGGAGTTTCTGGCTCCTAGCATCATTTGGCTTATCCTCTCCAATGTTGCACCCATTTGTGAAATGAACTAGCAGGTGGAACATATCTTTCTATCTCTCCCTCTCTCTTTCTCTGTAACTTTGACATTCAAATAAAGTGAATAAATATCTAAAGAGACAGAAAGAGAATCATTCACAGAGAATTTTATAATCCAATTAGAGCTATACAGTCTAGCATTACTCACCTAATTGCTTTAGTTCCACCTTATGTATTTCTGAAAGCAATAAATTCTCTGCAACACTGAATTTCCACTAAAGTATTAAATTGAAATATGCCCTGATTCTGTTTCCATTTTATTGTATTTTTTAACATTTATTTAATAAATATAAATTTCCAAAGTACAACTTGTGGATTATAACAGCTTTTTCACCCCATAACCTCCCTTCCACTCACAACCAACCCATCTCCCACTCCTTCTCCCATCCCATTCTTCATAAAGATTCATTTTCAATTATCTTTATATACTGAAGATCAACTTAGTGTAGACTAAGTAAAGATTTCAACAGTTTGCACCCACACAGAAATACAAAGTATGAAGTACTGTTTGAGTACTAGTTATACTGTTAATTCACATAGTACAACACATTAAGGACAGAGATCCTACATGAGGAGTAAGTGCACAGTAACTCCTGTTGTTGATTTAACAATTGACACTCTTATTTTTTATGTCAGTAATCACTCAAGGGTCTTGTCATGAGCTGCCAAGGCTATGGAAGCCTCTTGAGTTCGCCAACTCTGATCTTACTTAGACAAGGCCATAGTCAAAGTGGAAGTTTCCTCCTCCCTTCAAAGAAAGGTATCTCCTTATTTGATGGTCCAATCTTTCTACTGGAATCTCACTCACAAAGATCTTTCATTTAGGTCATTTTTTTTGTTTGTTTTTGCCACAGTGTCTTGGCTTTCCATGCCTGAAATACTCTCATGGGCTTTTTAGCCAGATCCAAATGCCTAAGGGCTGATTCTGAGGCCAGAGTGCTGATTAAGATATCTGCCATTCTATGAGTCTGCTGTGTATCCTGCTTCCCATGTTGGATTGTTTTCTCTTTTTTAATTCTATCAGTTAGTATTAGCAGACACTAGTCTTGTTTATGTGATCCCTTTGACACTTAATCCTATCATTAGGATCAAGTATGAACTGAAACTGATCACTTTGTCTAGTGAGATGGCATTGGTACACGCCACCTTGATGACATTGAATTGGAATTCCCTGGCATGTTTCTTTTTCTTTTTTCTTTTTTTTTTTTTGACAGGCAGAGTGGACAGTGAGAGAGAGAGAGAGAGAGAGAGAACAGAGAGAAAGGTCTTCCATTGCTGTTGGTTCACCCTCCAATGGCCGCCGTGGCCAGTGCACTGCGGCCGGCGAACCGCACAGATCTGAAGCCAGGAGCCAGGTGCTTCTCCTGGTCTCCCATGGAGTGCAGGGCCCAAGCACTTGGGCCATCCTCCACTGCACTCCCTGGCACAGCAGAGAGCTGGCCTGGAAGAGGGGCAACCAGGACAGAATCTGGTGCCCCGACTGGGACTAGAACCCGGTGTGCTGGTGCTGCAGGTGGAGGATTAGCTATTGAGCCATGGTGCCCCTGGCATGTTTCTAACTCTACCGTTAGGGGTAAGTCCGAGTGAGCATGTGCTCCCTCTCTTATTCCTGTTCTTATATTTAACAGGGAACACTTTTCAGTTAAATTTAAACACCTAAGAATAATTGTGTGTTAATTAAAGAGTTCAACCAATAGTATTAACTGGAACAAAAAAAAAATACTAAAACGGATAAAATAGTAATTTGTTTCTTGACAGTCAGGACAAGAGCTGATCAAGTCATTGTTTCTCATAGTGTCCATTTCACTTCAACAGGTTTTCTTTTAGGTACTCAGTTAGTTGTTAAAAATCAGGGAGAACATATGCTATTTGTCTCTTTGGGATTGGATTATTTCATTCAGACAATTCTTTTATTTGCCAATCTAATTTCCTTTGGGTAAATTCCAAGGAGTGGGATGGCTGGGTTGTATGGTAGGGTTATATTCAGATTTCTGAGGAATCTCCAAACTGACTTCCATAGTGGCTTAACCAGTTTGCGTTCCCACCAACAGTGGGTTAGTGTCCCTTTTTCCCCACATCCTCCCCAGCATCTCTCATTGGTAGATTTCCAGATGTAAGCCATTCTCACCAGGGTGAGATGAAACCTCATTGTGGTTTTGATTTGCATTTCCCTGATTGCTAGTGAACTTGAACATTTTTTCATGTGTCTGTTGGCCATTTGGATTTCCTCTTTGGAAAAATGTCTATTGAGGTCCTTGGCCCATCTCTTAAGTGGGTTGTTTGTTTTGTTGTTGTGGAGTTTCTTGATCTCCTTGTAGATTCTGGTTATTAATCCTTTATTGGTTGCATAGTTTGCAAATATTTTTCCCATTCTGTTGGTTGCCTCTTTACTTTTCTGACTGTTTCTTTTGAAGTACAGAAACTTCTAAATTTGATGTAAACCCAATTGTTAATTTTGGCTTTGACTGCCTATGCCTCTGGGGTCTTTACCAAGAAGTCTTTGCCTGTGCCTATATTTTGCAGGGTTTCTCCAATGTTCTCTAATAATTTGATGGTGTTGGGTCATAGATGTAGATCTTTAATCCATGTTGAGTGGTTTTTTTGTAATGTGATAGGTAGGGGTCTTGCATTATGCTTCTGCACGTGGAAATCCAGTTTTCCCAGCACCATTTGTTAAATAGACTGTCCTTGCTCCAGGAATTGGTTTTAGATCCTTGATTCTGTTCCATCTTTAAAAATTCTATCTTTATTTTTGGATATTTCTTGTCATATATGTGAAACACTTCTTAAGAGGACATATATAAATTATAAAAATTATAAAATCTGTAAAAATTATAAAATCTATATAAATTAGAGTATTAAAAATCAAGAGTGAGCAAAATACAAAAAGAGAAAAACACAAAGTGGTTAAAATAAAAATGAGAGTAGAATATTAAGACAAGGATATTTTAAACACACAATTCAGCAGCAGTACAAGATTAGAATAATTGAGCCTCATATTAAGATCTAAGTATTTTAGCTGGCAAGATATAAAGGAAGAAATAATTTTATGGGTGTTAAAGACAGAGAAGAAGGAGCCGGTGCCGCGGCTCACTTGGCTAATCCTCCGCATGAGGCGCTGGTACCCTGGGTTCTAGTCCTGGTTCTGTCGCAGTTGCTCCTCTTCTAGTCCAGCTCTCTGCTGTGGCCCGGGAAGGCAGTGAAGGATGGCCCAAGTGCTTGGGCCCTGCACCAGCATGAGAAACCAGGAGGAAGCACCTGGCTCCTGGCTTCAGATCCGAGCAGCGTGCTGGCCATAGTGGCCATTTGGGGGTGAACCAGCAGAAGAAAGACCTTTCTCTCTGTCTCTCTCTCTATATATCTCTCACTGTCTAACTTGGCCTGTTAAAAAATATTTAAAAAAAAAAAAAAGAGAGAGAGAGAAGAAGGGAGAAAGTGAGGTCTTTGGGTACAGAAACTGCTCCTATCACATGGGATACCATGAGAGAGATTTTAATATAATACATATAGTGTGATGTAACATGTAATATACAATGGTTGGGGCCGGTGCTGTGGCATAGCCGGTAAAACCGCTGCCTGCTGTACGGCCATCCCGTATGATCACTGGTTCAACTCCCGGCTACTCTACTTCCCATCCAGGTCTCTATGGCCTGGGAAAGCAGTAGAAGATGGCCCAAGTGCTTGGGCCCCTGCCCTCACCTGGGAGACCCAGAAGAAGCTCCTGACTCATAGCTCCTGGCTCTTGGCTTTGAATCAGCTCAGCTTCAGATTAGCAGAGCTCTGACCATCTGGCCAATTGGGGAATGAACCAGCGGATGGAAGACCTCTCTTCCTCTCTCTCTGCCTCTCCTTCTCTCTCTGTGTAACAAAGACGTTCAAATTAACAAATAAATCTTTTAAAAATACATACAATGGTTATTAAGCATACTAAAATGATAAAAATCTGGGTTTGAGGGCACGTCTTTGGTGCAATAGTTAAGGGACTACTTGGGACATCTACCTCTCTCTCGCATTTCTGCCTTTCAAATAAAATTTTTAAAAATAAAGAAGTGGGTTTGAACATTAGTACTGCTATGTAAACTGTAAGCTTCAATTTTCTCATGTTCAGGTAGATTATTTTTAAACTGGATAAAATTTTAAAGAATAAATTATATGATGCATGCAAAGCAATTGAACATGAACAGCAAAAGTTACCTTTTTTATTTTAGTTATTTACTTGAAAGACAGAATTATAGAGATAGAGGAAGAGAGAGATCTCTCATTGACTGATTCATTCCCCAAATGACCACAAAGGCAAGGCTGGGCCAGGCAGAAGTCAGGAGCCTAGATTTCCCATCCAAGTCTTCTAGGTGGATGGTAGGGGCCCAAGCACTTGGGGCATCATCTGCAGTTTTCCCAGGCACATTAGCAAGGAGCTGGATTGGAAGTGGAGCAGCCCCGGCTGGAATAAGTGCTCACATAGAATGCCAGCATTACAGGAGGCAGCTTTACAAACCACTGCACCACAATGTCAACCCCAAAAACTGCCTTCAAAGATTGCTCCTCTCTCTGTAACTCTTTCAAATAAATAAAATAAATTAAAAAAAAAAAAAAGATTGCTCTACAGAGTAAGTGATGCAATTTTTGTGAAGTAAGGCATCACTGAAAAGAGCCAGTCGAGAACAAAAGGTAGCAGCTCTGGCAAGGGCAGCTGGGACTCTGGGGCAGCTGGGACTAATGGGTGTGTTCACATTTCTGCAGAGTACTGGTTCCAGTACTGCTCGGCTGCAGCATCCGCTCCCCATTAAAACCAATGGCTGCACACTGTTCTATCTCTACTTCAGTGAAAAGAATTCATTAAAATTAATCAATGGAAATCAACTAATATCATACAATCCGATGGTTCTGATTCAGTGGCTCATTTGATCCCCTCACTCAGCAGAGCCATTGTCTAATTATCCCCACTAATTGTAACAAAGCAGGGCCTTAATCATCAGTCAGGAAGCCAGCCCTGCCTTTTTCGCTGCTCTGTCTTGGTCTCCCACACTGTAATTAACAAATTGCCAGTGACTAGATCCAATTAAATGAGCTCAGTCTCTATTTTTCCTAATCCATTAAGCAACAGCTTTCATGCAATATTGTCCACTTGGAAAACTCTTGGCATTCTCTGTTTTCTTCAGTATACCTTATCAACAGCAGATTGGACTTAACAGAAGTAAGAAGCAATTTGCAGCTCTCACTATGGATTGAAACAATATTATAAGTAGCTTACATATATTCATTCATAATGTTTATTCTCAGGACAGTGCTATCAGGCAAGTATGATTATTAGCCCAATACTACAGATGAGGAAATTGAGGTAAGAGAGGCTTAGTGAAAAAGAAAGAAATGCTTGTGTGCATCAGTTTGCTGCAAATACAGTATTTTGCTTTAAATATTTGTCAAACAAATTGATGAGGATGACATACTGCTATAATTTTAATGATTTTGTAACTATTTTAAAATTCCCGTAAGTAAAGATTTCCAGTGTCTCAAAGTAAATACTATGTGGGAGCTTGAGAGCAAACTCAGGCAGTAATGATTCAGAGCCCACATTCATAATCAAATTCTGCTGACGAGTGCACAGCGGAGATATCCAAAGAAACTGTCATTGCTCTAACAAAATTAAAATGATTATAGAGAAAGGAAATACATAAGTATGGAGCTTTCCTCAAAAAAAGAATCTGTCCATTCCTTGTCTCCAGGAAGGTTAACTCTCCTTCCTCTGTGCTCATCCCAAATCTTTAATCATTTGTACTTGCGTCACTATGTACAGAGCACCCATAAGTTGACACTGGGATGCAGTTCTGTTCTCTCACAACTAATGAATCCACACATTAGGACAGTACATTGCCTTCATGTGCTTCTTAACCTCATGCCAGCAGCCAAACTCATGCTTAATAAAGCCAGTGTGGAATCAAAGCTAAAACATGTCTTACCATGAATATTAAGAATGAAAGATTCTGCCAAAACTTAGAGCATAATTATTGTACAATGTTGCCCATTTATGATATACACTCCATCATGTATTCATAATATGTTATCACATTATAATTTTGTATACTTTATATATTACAACACTTTAAATTATACATATTTTATTAGATTATATGTTTTTAACATTTCTCACATTACAAGTTCATTATAACTTTTATAACTTTTCCTCATTTCTTTTTAAACCAGCCCATTTCCATAAAAATAGATAATTACATAGTATTCCAGTCTTTCACAAATTAAAAAATACGTATGCATTGATATGTTCTATTGAAATTCTGCTTCATGGTCACAGAAGTCCCTTCAACAGCGCTCTCACTTGTGTTGTCATCCAAGATGGAGAAAGAAGAAACCAGAGGCCTCAAGCCCACTGAGCTCCATTCCACTCAAATCCATACATTTTTCATTGTGGCGGATAAGCAAAGTATATCTCTATGAAGTCACATCCATATACTGATTAAGAGCACAGGTCCTGGCCCCAGTGTTCCTGTTTCAGCTCCAGCTTTGCCACATACTTGTTGTAACCTTAAGGAAATTACAGTTGGGTCTCCAGCCTGGAAATACAGGAAAATAAAATGATGTCAGTATTGAACATTTGCAGGCTTTTTAAAATCATTGTTCCCTAAACAATATAGTATAACGACTATTCACACAGCATTTATATTGTGGTAGTTATCGTAAATCATCCAGAAGTGATTTAAAACATTCAGTAGAATGTGCAAGAAAATCCTATACCATTTTGGACAAGGCACTTGAATCCCCTTGGATACTGGGGCTCCTGGAACTAACTCCCCATGAATATCAAGTAGCCACTGTATTTGATCTCTCTGTGCCTGCATCTTCTTGATAGGAAAATGAGGAATAATAACATACTTCCTCTAAGTGCTGATAGTTCCTGGTCCAGCGTGGGAGCTCTTGCTCTTAAAACTTGGAAATATTTTGGCTATTGTGAATGGTGCAGCTTTTCCTTTGATGATTGTATGTGGACCTTGCCTGTGTTACTGCTGAACTATGGTCCTTTTGCTTTTTGTTTAATTAGTGGGGAACTCTTTAATTAGTGGGGAATTATGCCTTTTACTATAATGCTAATTGAAAATGTTACCTAAAAAATAAAAGCAATTTTAAAAATATTTAAGTATTTTCATGCCAATAAATATCTGGCTACTCAAGCACCCATACACACACAACCTCCACATAGGCCCCTACCCTGGGGTCACTTCTATAACCCACAGTGCTGCAGCTAAATCATTTAAGCCTTGGATTACCAGGGTTCTCATGGCTCTGCTTCATATTCATGGTATGAATTTATCCCAGTGGAACACAACCCATGCTTATAGGCTAAGTATCTTGAATTTTACTTCAACATACCTCATGAGGTTGCCACAAGAAGTAAATAAATTTCACACTTACTATAGAACATGTTCAATAAATGTGTGGTGCCACTTTAATCACAATAATAGGTAATATAATACAACAACCACACACACATGTACATACATATACACTTACATATATTACCCCTACTTTCAGATTTCCAAGGACTCTCTATACTGTCTTCCTTAATAGCTGTAATAGATTACACTCTTACCAACAGCAGATTACGGTATATTTTTCCTTGCATCCTCACCAGCATTTATTGGTTTTTGATTTCTGTATGAGAGCCATTCTAACTTGGGTGAGATGAAACCTCACTGTGGTTATGATTTGCATTTCCCTGATAGATAATGATCCCAAGCATTTCTTTATGCGTCTGTTGGCCATTTGAATTTCCTCTTTTGAAAAATGCCTGTTTATATTATTTCTGCCCATTTCTTAACTGGATTGTTTGTTTTGTTATTGCTGAGTTTCTTGAGTTTTTATTGATTCTGGATATTAATCCTTGATCAGTTACATATTTTTAAAATTTCTCCCATTCTGTTTGCTGCCTCTTCACTTTGCTGAGTATTTCCTTTGCAGTGCAGAAGCAAAGCTTCTTAGCTAGACATCATCCCATTTGTCTATTTTTTATTTTATTGCCTATGCTTCTAGGGTCTTTTCCAAGAAGTCTTCACCCATATCAATGTCTTGATGTCTTCCTCTAGTAATTTGATGGTGCCAGGTCATAAATTGATTTATATCCTTGATCCATTTTGAGTTGATTTTTGAATAAGGTATAAAGTAGTTCCTTTTTTTCACACTTCTGCACTCAGAGATCCAAATTTCCCAGCACCATTTGTTGAAGACATTGTCTTCATTTCACTGAACTCGTAATTTTTTATTTCGATTTTCATTATTTATGCACTAATTTTGTTTTTTACTTTTCTTATTAATTTTTAATTTGGTTTGTTATTGTTTATCTAGGACCTTGAGATGCATTGATAGCTCATTTATTTGATGATTTTCCAATTTCTTGATGTAAGCACTAATTGCTTTAAACTTACCTCTTAACAACATTTTGGTTATATCTCATAAGTTTTGATATGTTGTATTGTCATCTTCTTTTATTTTTCAGGAATTTTTATTTCTCTTTTGATTTTGTCTATGACCCACTCTTCATTCAGGAGCATGTTTTATAGTTTCCATGTGTTTGCATATTTTCTAGAAATTCTTAAGCTGTTAATTCCCAGCTTCATTCCATTGTGGTCAGAAAAGATACATGGTATGATTTTGATTTTTTTAATATGCTGAGACTTGCTTTATGGCCTAATATATCTCCTGTCCTGGAGAAAGTTCCATGCACTGATGAAAAAATGTATGTTCTTCAGCTGTGGGATGAAATGTTCTGTAAGTAACAGGTCCATTTGTTCCATAGCATCGATTAGTTTTATTGTTTCTTTGTTGATTTTCAGTCTAGTTGATCTGCCCATTGAAGAAAGTGGGGTGTTGAAGTGTCTTGTTACTGTTGTGTTAGAGTCTATGTCTCCATTTGGATCCATGAACATTTGTTTCAAACAGATAGGCCCCCTGGCACTGAGTACATATACATTTATTACAGTCACATCTTGATGTTGAATTGAGCCCTTAAGCATTACATAATGTCCTTAACGTGTTATCCAATGTGAAATAATGCTATTACTAGTACTGAAACAGTATTTTTACACTTTGTGTTTCTGTGTTGGTGCAAACTGATGAAATCTTTACATAGTATATACTGAATCGATCTTCTGTATATAAAGATAATTGCAAATGATTAAAAAATCTTGGTGTTAAAAAAAATATAAAGTGAAATCTTTTTATGATTCTCCCAGTGGTCCCCAGGCATCTAAAATCAAACAGATTTTACAGGTTTGTGTGTGTGCATGAACACGTGCACAGTGAAGGGGTAGGGGAAGCTGAAGCTGTCAAGGTGAATTAACCATCTATGAATTAGAAGTGACAATAAATTCCCCTTCTTTTAAAACCAAAAACTATCAGAAGCATTAACAGACTTACCTGCGAATGTGCTATTATTTTATCCTACCATCATTTTCTCTCTAAAAGCATTGATGACTGGTTTTATGATTCATAGCACTAAAAATTCATCCTTGGTATTTTTATGAGGCTTAAGATAATTTTATGAAAGCTGAAACTTACATCCTAGCTATCTTCCAGAAAACAAAGGTCTGGGGATCTACCAACATTATTCCAAAACCCAGGGAAGTAGAACAAATGATTCAGAAAGGCCGAAAGCAGAGGTCCAAAAACTCTGTTTGGGAGGGTCCCCTAAATCACGGTCTTTCTCAGCAGCTGCAGGAGACCAGCCATAAAGAACAGCAGTCTGGCACTGAAGGATCCTGTTCTCCACGCACCAGGTCTGCGGGGAAGGAGTATTGAAATACTCTGAATTGGCAGAAGATTCCAGATACATGTTTGAGTCTTACTATAATTTTCCTTATTAAAAGGAGTAAGAAGTAAAAAGTTTCCATTTGATGATCAGTCGCTGATTATCAAGTAGATTTTGAAAATATGTATGATTCCAATAAAATGTTCTTTTTATTCCAGCTTTAAAAAAATAGCAGCTTAGAGGCCAGCATTATGGCACGGCAGGTTAAGCCACTACCTGAACATCGGCATCCATATGAGAGCAGGGTCTAGTCTCAAATATTCTGCTTCTGATCCAGCTCCCTGCTAATGCACCCCAAAAGCAGTGGATGATTACCCAAGTTCTTGGGCCCCTGACAAATATCTGAGATACCCAGATGAGGGTCCAGGCTCCTGGTTTTGCCCTCTCCAGCCCCGGTCATTGAGACCATTTGGGAAGTGAACTAGCAAATAAAAGATCTCTCTTTGTCTCGATCTTTTACTTTCTGTAACTCTCCTATCAAGTAAATAAAAAATCTAAAAAAAAAAAAAAAAAAAACCCTCAACCATGGAAAATGGAAAAATCAAGAGTTTGACATCAATACAGATTTTTTTAAATATGTTTTAAAATTTAAAATATATAAATATGCAGCATTGTTAGGCTGAAACTATCTCCCAAAAAATAACAAGATAAATGTTCATGAAGAAAATATGTGTTTACAAAGATAAATTCCTGTTATGTTTTAGTGAATATTACAGTATAAATATGCACCTAAAAGAATAAAATACTGGGGTCAGCACCATGGCACAGTAGTTTAATCCTCTGTCTGCAGCGCCGGCATCCCATATGAGTGCCAGTTCTAGTCCCAGCTGCCCCTCTTCCAATCCAGCTCTCTGCTATGGCCTGGGAAAGCAGTAGAAGATGGCCCAAGTCTTGGGCCCCTGCACCCACAAGGGAGACTGGGAAGAAGCACTGGCTCCTGGCTTCAGATCAGCACAGCTCTGGCTGCTCCGGCCATTTGGGGAGTGAACCAATGGAAGGAAGACCCCTCTTTGTCTCTTTCACTGTCTGTAACTCTGTCTCTCAAATAAATAAATAAAATCTTAAAAAAAAAAAAAGAATAAAATACTGTTTCGAAAAAGTCAGAACGCAACAAGTCACTCCCTTATTCCCTCTTTCCCTTCCTGAAATGAAAAAAATAGAAATGTGAAAAAACTAGAAATATGAAACATAACTAAAAGGTAGAATGAATATCAAAGCAGAGAGAACAACAGTGAACAAAATAGAGAAGGATCTTATGATAACGTAAGTCAAGAAATGTGTGCCCTAACAAAAAGCCATAGGTTGGGCCAGAGCTTCTCTGATGCCGTGCCATGGCATGCTGGGGTGTCAGGAAGGTATGGCGAAACACTGAACCCTCCTTGGTCAATTGCCAGGGATCTCTGTCAGCTAGAATAGGGGGCATTACTTCTGCCGGACAGTTAGCTGCTCATTTACCCTGCTGTAAATACTATGATTTTTTTTTAATTTGTTCTAAGTTGTGAGAAATATTGGAAAGGGAATCAGAGTCAAGTTTCAAACCTAGAACTCACACCCCTATTTTTTATTTTCTGTCCACTACTCTATGCCTTTTGAAATTTAGCTTCCCTGACAGGAGAGCAGCCATTTTCATCATCATAACTTTCTAATGGCTACATTCTATCTCTGTGATAATTTATCAAATTATATACTTAGGGTTTTTGTGGCCTTCAGTACATACATTCCCATTTTGAAAGTTTTTTAAAACTCATGATTCTGTCTGCCTTGTAAAAAAAATGACTCACAGGAGCAAAATTGAAATCAGAAAGGCTAGTTAGAAGATATGATGAATAAGATTGATCCAGAGAGTCAGCAGGTGCAGAGTAAGTGGTATCTTGTTGCCTCCAACTTCCCTGAGGATACTGCCAAAGACAGCTGATTTTATGGACCTAATTTGGTGTCATGTCTTTATTTATATATTAAAGATCTGCCCTTCACAAGAACAAGTAATCTATATATCCTTTGAAAGTATCCTATTGCATTTCAATAATATTCTTATCACAAACATAGCATTTGCACTTAAATTCAAAGTAATATGGTACATTGTTAATTTTCTTTCTATTTTCTAGAGGCATAATTTAATTCAAGTATGTGATGAAAGGAAGAAAGTGTCATTAAAATCTGGCATTTAAATGAAAAGCAGGCCTCCAAACACATCTACTGATATTGAAGTCTCTGCAGAAATCCAGATGGGAGATAATAGACTAAGGTATAAGCAAAAGTGATAAAATGGATGAATGCACACAAAATATATTTTGGGAGTAGTAATGGCAAGACTGTATGAGAGGTGAAGGAAATAGAAAACAAGAATAATTTCTAAGTTTCTATATTTTAAACTGGACAGAACATGATACCATTTATTAAGATTGGGAAGGTACGTTTCAGAACAGGGTACAAGAATATCAAGAGCTTTGTTTTGAGTGTTGTAAAATGTCTAAGAGGAGATATCAGAGATGGAAACATCAGGTGGGAAGCTGGATATCTGAGCTCAGAGGATCAGTGAAAGGCCTGATACAGAGACAAACAATTCGAGATAGTTGAAATGTAGACAATATTCAAAGCCATAAAAAATAGTAAGATAACAGAGGGAGAATTGAAGAGGAAAGCCACTAACATGTTGAGCACAGTACAAAGAGATTGCTACATAAATACAACATAGAGATCATTAATTAAATCAGTAAGTACCTCCATTTGTTGTTCAAAAACATGTTTACCTAAAATAAAGAAGATTTTTTTTCTTGTTTTCAAAAGGGAAGTGACCATTTTTCTTGTTATTACAACAGCAGATATTTAAAACTTCAGTCATGTGCATAATTGCAAGAGCAGTGGTAGGGCATATCCTCACACAGGCACCAAGTCAGGCACAGTAAGTAGCTACAAATCATTAGTGAGATAATTCTTTCCTACCTAGAGCACTCTTCCTTGTATTGGAGTTAGGCTACAAAGTCAGCAAACCTCAACTCCCTTTACTCCTCTATTAAAAAAAATCAAGTATTAACCTGCTGTCTAATTAAAGCTAGTCACCAACTCCTGGCTTGAGAGATATCCACATTTCTTTAGAACTAACAGAAGACTAGTTAACTAAGGGTGTACATTCCTAAGAGCTAAAAATATGAGTTCTTGAATACAGACCTTGCAGGCGCAGATCTATTTCAGCCACTGCACGTGAAGGAAATGGAGGTGAGGAGGAGGACACAGACACTTACCTGGCCAGGCAGCAGGAAAGCGGTGGCAAGAATGAAACTAATGTGCCTGGCGGAAGGGGGAGCCCTGGAAGCACAAAATGTCATCCCACCTGTGCTGTCCACAAACCTGAGGCTTTCGGGTTGTTTTGAAGGTCACAGCGTCTGGTGTGACAGGGTAGAAGACAATTAGCATTTCAGGATTGCGTAAGAAACCCTGGTGTTTCCTGCCTAATCAGACTTGGTGCCTATCTGCTTTTTCCCTTATATTAGAGAACATAAAGATTTTAATCTTTGCTCCCATCCCCACCCCCACCCCCGGGGTTCTTAGAACAACCCTTAGTAAACAATTCAGCTAGCTATTAATGTTTGAAGGAAGCATAGGATTAGAGGTATGTGAAAAGTGTATATACCTGACGGAAGACTGGGGCAGTTCTAGGATGTTGAACATTAGCAATAGCCTAAAGCAAAAACTATCAAATGTTGAACAAAATCTACCCTATCTGAATTCTAGTAGTTAATTGGCTCAAATGGAACCCACTGAACTACCCCTAGAAAATAAAAACACCTGTTATTTTATTTCCTATGAAATCTAGTATAAACTTAAGACCAGTATGTCCCTCTAGCTGTACAAATGTAATTACACTTAACAAGTTGATATTAACAGAGATTTTAATTGCCTGTATTTCAAAAACTAATATTTATAACTGGGTCTGAAATGTCAAGTAATTCATCAAAACTGTACTTCAAATTTACTTAACACAATTCTAAGATAATACCAAGCCTAAGGCTTATCTGTGTTCTCAGCTTGCTGAGCCTACATTGATTAAGTGACAAATTAAACTGTTGACTGTTAGTGTAAACTCAAGAATAATCACTGTGGAAACCAATATTTGCAAGTCTTTTATAAGCTGATTTTAAATACTCAAATGTTTTATTTTCCAAACATTTTGAAAGTTGTAAAAGGCTTAATATTAGAATGCTATTGACCCACTGGTTTCTTTGTACATCTCATTATTTCAAAATTACATATTTTAACAGTTATATAGACACACTGTATGGTGCATGCGGGTGCAAAATATTATCTACTACATTATTAAAAGTACAATGATTCATATGTCTTGACATTTTAGTCGTATTTCAAGAGGTGTACAAATGAGTGTCTTTCTTCCATTCCTAACTTCTCCAGAATTTCTTCCAGGATTAGGCTGCTCCAGTAATCATTGCTCTATAATGTGGCATTTGTTCTGTAACAACCAAAATCATAAAAGTTCTTTATTAAGTAAATCTGTGAATTTTTACATTCTTCCTTACACTGTTCCAATGTTTTTCCAGACCTTTCAATTTTATCACAGAATTTTTCCATGAGTCAACATTAACCAAATTCCTGAGACTCATGCTTGGTTTTTAGACAGCGTTGCTTCCCAAATTTTTCACCAGTGATTTACTATTGGACTAAAAACCAGAAAATCCTGTTTGAATTTATAAGTAAATTTTGATATTCTGTATCACATATGAATATAATGTGAATTTATATATGTGCACATATACACGTATATGTCCAATGTTGCTAACAATTGCTAACTTTCCTAGCACTTATTAACTTTACTAGCTCATAATGTAATATATTACAATGTATTATGAGTAAAATACATATCCCACAAGCAATTATGTTGTCCTACCTTGACTTTCATTTTAGATTCCTATCAGTTCTATATTTTGGCTTATTTTCTAAGCCTGTTATTCATGAATCAGAATCACAGAACCTAGTACCCCTACATAAACAGAATATAATTTAACTGTGCAGCCAAACCTTGACTGGTAGGGAGAGGAGGGGTAGGTGGGGGAAGTGAGAGCTGCCAAATTTTTTTTTTTATCAGTTGAGCAGCAACTGAGCCTCTACTGTTGCTGAACAAGCCGGCCATAAAGACCTCTGGCACGGTTCCAGCTCCTTGCTGGTGAGAGACCATGGTCACATGGTCTAGTGAACACTGTGCCCATGAATTTATGCTCACGAAATAAAGGATAATTCTGCAACCCTATGTAGCACTGGCAAGAGATCTCACTCATCTTTGCACACTCACTTCCTAGCACACAACTTGTCTCACAAATGCTTGAGGAACGCATAAAGATAATGAAGACAGTGTCAATAGTGTATTCAATACTCCAGTATAATTCTGTACTTCCTTTCCATCAATTTAATAACTCAAAATATTTTCAGTTTCTGTAATTCTTCTCACTTCCCAGTCCCCCTAAATGCTTCAATGAAAATTAACTTCTCATGGCCTTCAAATTTAAACATGACCTAGGCTCCAACTACCCTATAATATTATATTAAAGACACAAATCAAAAGGGTAAAACACTTATCATTTACTAGAAAAGTCAAGATTCTGAGAAAAACAACTATCATTATTTCTCAGGTCAATAAAGAAAAGGAAAGGCAGCAGAGGATTTGAATAATTTGATAAGCTTGATTTATCACTATATAGTATTTTGCACCTGACAAACACCCATTCTTTACAAACAGCATGGAATTGCATTTAAAAAAAATAGAGTGAACTGGAAAGGAAATCATAATAAACTCCAAAAAGTAAACAGGCCATGTCCACTGGCCACATTACAGTAAAACTAGATTTTAGTAACAGGCACCCTCCACACCCCCACCATCCAGCTATCTACTTGTTTAAAGATCCTCCTCTAAATAATTCAGGTTAAATGGAAATCTATACTAAAATTATAGAATTTTTTCAATGAAAGATGGTGACATTGCTATAAAATTTCAGCTGTAAGTGCACCAAATGAATATTCAATAAAAAAATCCAATTGTATTTATCTGAAAATAAGAAATATCAAATGCAAGTTAACATTTTTCTAAAAGAGCTAATAAAAGAATAATTAGTCCAAAAGGAATCAAAATAAGGAATTTGTAGAGATAGAAGCAGAAATTAATAAACTAGAAATGTCACATTTATAGAAATTACAAAACTATATTGAAATATCTCACATTTCTGAGTAATAACAACAAATAGAAAATAATATATGAAATTAAAAATCAGTATGATAGTACCTCAGAAATTTCATAGGAAATGGAATTAAAGGATAAATTATTTTGGTGCAAAAATAAAACTAAAACTCATGCAGCTTTTTCGCAATATGCATTTTTCATGAGGATCCCTCTTATAGTCCAGGTACAGAAGAGATTGGAAATTGAGATAAAATAGTAACATTCTAAAAAAACAAATCACTATCAAGGAAGGGGGCAGTTCTGTGGTACAGAGTGATAGGCTGCCACCTGGAATGCTCTCATCCCATAAGTGAGTGCTGGATTCAAGTCCTGGCTACTCCATGCTTTCAATCCAACTTCCTGCTAATGCAAGAAGAAGTGGATGATGACCCGGATGCTTGGATTCCTGCCACATACGTGAGAGACCCATATGGAGCTCCTGACTCCTCCTGGCTTCTACCTGGTCCAACCCTGGCTGTCTCTCTTTTCTTCCCTCCTCCACTCCTCTGTCATTCTGCCTTTTAAGTAAATAAATCTTCATTATTAAAGAATTATCAAAATCACCACAGAAAAGGCTGAGAAAACATAGACTGATTCCAAGAAATAAAATCATAAAAATTTGTCCCATCCTAAAAGTCTCAGGCTTTTAACAACTACCATCATTAACAGTATTGGCACTTGATAGCACTTTGACAGTTAACAACTACCTCACTCCATTTCATAATCAAAGAAGCAGACAGGAGCAGTCAAGTTGTCAGTGTTCCCAAGGATGATGAGTGGCAGGCCTGGCACTGGAACATGGGCTATGAAGAGATGACAAACCTCATCTTCATAACCTCTGCATTAAGTGCAGGAATGATTTGCCATTGACAGAACATTGCTTTGAAGAATTAAAGAAGAAAAAGCATAGGATATTTCAATAAAACTTGAAAGGCATTTGATAAAATAAAATTATCAATTCCTGAATGAAAAATGAAAAAAAAAAAACACTCAACTTCCTTTACATGAGAAAAAAAAAGATTTCTCAGAAGCCAACAGCAAACACAGTACTCAAGGTGAAACAGGAGACAAAGTTCCTCCAACTGGCATTAAGGGAGGAGATGTTCACAGGTATGTTTAGAGCAAATAGTCTAACCCAGAACAAATAAGGTTATTAACTAAACAGATTCCTTCTTTCTGGAGGATTTCTCAACAGTCTCATTATGCTAATGTTTTATTCTGTGACTCTCCTGCCAGGGAACTTAATGTGCTATTTCCTAAGCCTCTTAATACTCTGTTCCCTTAACACTCTGTTCCCCTCTGTGGGGACAGCTGCAGGTTAGAAAAGGCTGCATTATAGCACTGAAAGCATCCTCACTAATTACTGACACACAATAAGGATTCCCACCATGACGATTGTGGTTCAGCATTATTCTAGGTGGCTTAGACAAGAAAACGAAATAAATATAAATAATAACCATAAATAAATGCAATGAAAGGAAAATAAGAAATAACTATTGGGAAGAATTTACAACTTATTACTTGTAAATTTTATGACTCCCCACATAGATAATTCAAGATTAAATTATGAAAAGCTAAAAAATTGGTGACTTAGATTGTTAGATATAATTTAAGTATTTATATAAATTGATCTTTACTTAAAAGAGCTTACAACTTGTCCAGATGTAGTTAGTGAGCAAAAAAAATCAGGATAAGAAGGAAGTAAAATCATCAAAAGTGCATAAATTATTTAATAATACCTTTAGTCTTACCTCAAGAGTAACAATAGGAACTAGAAGAAAAGTACATTTGTTTTGCTTATGAATTTTATATTGTCATGGAGAATTGCATCAATTCATGGAAAATACCATTAGACATAATTCTGCATCCAACTAGCTGTGCAATCTTTGACAATGTGGCTTTCTGCAGACCAAGATTTTAAAGAATCTCATGATTAAAAGGAAAATTTTAGATCACCTAGTACAGATCAAAACATAACCCAATTATTTATACCCTGATTCTTCATGTCAACACCAGAGAATTTATCATATGAAAGTCCAAAACTGCACAATAGTGCTCATTGCACACTTTAGGATGAAACTAACAATGTCAGTATTCTTAAACATCTACTGTTCAGAGAAATTATGGTGCATCCAGCTTATGGAATACTCAGCTTATCTTAAAAATTATTTGAGCCTCTTTAAAATTATAGAAACCTTTTTATTTTTATGAAGTTCAATTTATATATTTTTCTTTTGTGACTAGTACTTAGTGTTATATTTAGGAAACCATTGCTTAACTCAAGGTCTTGAAGATTTACTACTATGTTTTCTTCTTGAGTTTTATGGTTTTGACTTTCGCATTTGGATCTAAGTTCCATTTGGGGTTGATTTTTTTAATAGGATCGGAGGAGAGGGCCCAAGTTCATTCTTTTGAGTGTGGGTACAGTTGTTCCAGTGCCATTTTTAAAGAGGTTGTTATTTCCCCTCTTGAATTGTCTTGGCTGAATTTCTTAGGAACCCAAACTCTCAATAGCAAAAAGAAAACAATCTGATCTTAAAACGGGCTAAAAATCTGAATAGACACTTCTCAAAAATGACATTACAAATGGCTGACAGATAAATAAAAAAATGTTCAATACCACAATCCATTAGTGAAATGCAAGCCAAAATTACAATCAGGTTCCACCTCACACTTCTGTCAAAAGACAAAACACGGCAAGTGTTGGATAGGATGTGACAAAAAAAATCCTTACATACTTCTGTGGGAAAGTAACTTAGTATAATCATTATTAAAAATGGTGTGGGGGTTCCTTAGAAAAATGAAAAGTAGAACTACAATTCCAGCAGTCTCACTACTGAGTATATAGCAAAGGGTAACGAGATCAGTCTGTCAAAGAAACATCTGCACTCCCACATTGATAGCAGCACTATCCACAACAGCCACCGTATGGAGTCAATTTAATTCCATACATGGATGAACGGATAAGGAAAATGTGGTGTTTAGACACAGTGTAATAGTATTCAGCCATTAAAAAAAAATGAAATCTTGTCAGTTACAACAACCTTCATGAGCCTGAAAGACGTTATGTGAAGTGAAATGTCAGATACAGAAAGTAAATGCTGAATGATTTCACTCACATATAGAATTTTGAAATTTGATCTTATAAAAGTAGAAGGGAAACATGATTACCAGAAGCTATAGAAGGTAGAGGAAAGATGGAGAGAGTGTGATCCATGGACAAAATTCTTCAGTTAAATAGGAAAAATAAGTTGTGATACTCTATTGCATAGGAAAGGGACAACAGTTAACAATAATGCATTGCATATTTCAAAACAGCTAGAGAGAGGATTTTTTAACATTCTCACCACAGAGAAATTATAAATATTTAAGGTGTGAATATACTAAATTATCCTGACTTAATCATTACACAATGTACACATGCATCAAAGCATGATACTGTACTCCAAAACTATGTTCAATTATTATGTCATTCACAAATATTTTTTTCTTTTATTTTTTATTTTTTACTTTCTAATTTTAATTTTTAAATAGTTTTTAACAGATTCAATATAGTTTGTAGACACAATTCTAAGAACATAATGATATTCCCTTCCTCCCTTCTTCCCTGCCTCCTTCTCTTTACTTCCATTTTTTTAGTTTTTGAGATCATTTAAATTTACACTTTTTAGTTATTTAAGATCTTTTAAATTTACATTACAGTAAAAAGGCTTAAGCCTTCATCAAATAAGAAATTTAACAAGTAAAAAGCAAAAAGATCCTAGTTTAGAGGGAATATAGACAACAGCATTAAACAATAATTGAATGGAAAAGTTTTAAAAGCAAAGAATTCAGTGTTCACGTGAGAAAGTGCTTGTACTGTGGTGGCAAAGTAAACCAAGAGGCTGGCACCATAGTGCAGAAGATCAAGCTGTCATTTGCAGCATCAGCATCCCACATCAGAGCACCAGTTAAAGTCCCAGCTATTGCACTTCTGATCTAGCTTCCTGCTGCTGCACTTGGAAAGACAGTGAAGGATGGCCCAAGTGATTTGAACTCTGCTTCCCCTGTGTGAGACCAGAATGGAGTTCCCGGATTATTGCTTCAGCCTGGACCAAATCAAGCTGCTCAGCTGTTATGGGTCTCTCTCTCTCTCTCTCTCTGTGTGTGTGTGTGTGTGTGTGTGTGTGTATGATTCTTTCAAATAAATAAATCTTTTTCTTTTTTAAAGTAAGCTAAGGGGCCTGCACTGTAGCATAGTGGGTAAAGCCACTGCCTGCAGTGTCGGCATCCAATTGGGAGCTGCTTCTAGTCCCAACTGCTCCATTTCTGATCCAGCTCTCTGCTGTGGCCTGGAAAAGCAGCAGAAGATGGCCCAAGTCCTTGGGCCCCTGCACCCACATGGGAGATCCGGAAAAAGCTCCTGTGGCTGTGGCCATCTGGGGAGTGAACCAGTGAATGGAAGACCTCTCTTTCTCTTTCTCTTTCTCTTTCTCTTTCTGCTTCTGCCTCTCTGTAACTCTTTCAAATAAAATAAATAAATCTTTAAAAATAAAGAAAGAAAGTAAGCTAAGTAACTGCATTCAGAGGCAGACATTTAAGCATCCCATATCGGATGCCTGGTTCACTGACTGGCTCCAGCCCCTGACTCTAGCTTCCTCCTAAAGCAGACCCTAGACGGTGGCAACGTTGGCTCCTACCACCCATATGTGAGAACTGGATTGAGTTCTTGGCTCCAAATTTGGCCCAAATCCTAGACATTGTAGGCATTTGGGGATTAAACCAGAGCATGGTAGCTATCTCTGTTGGCCTTTCAAGTAAATTACAATGAAATAAAAATAGATAGAAGAAAGAAAGAAAGAAAGAAAGAAAGAAAGAAAGAAAGAAAGAAAGAAAGAAAGAAAGAAAGAAAGAAAGAAAGAAATTATGTGTCGTGTGATCCTGGATTTGCAAACCAACACACTCAGAACCCTGCTCACTCCCTTGGCCAGTTACTTCTGAGCAGGTAAAAGCTTGAACAACCACATGTGGAGCTCTGTATACCAAAATATTACAGTTGTTTATATGCTTAGCAAGATTATATGTGATCTGTATTTTCTTCTCAGAATCTCCATGCTTATAAAATCTACAAAATACTCTGTAATGAGAAAAAATAGTGTTTTAATTGATCTGGTAAAACTGCAATGCCAATTCTCTTAATACTCTTGAGTAATACACCTCCTGGTGTGTTGTTTATTTCCTATGAAAAAATCTCCCATGGAGTTGTCTAAAGATCTTCAGAAACAGCTCCAAATATTAGAAAATGTATCTTCACACTTAGCCGTAATCTAATATCCCTATAACTTTCATTCAGTAATTTTGAAAGATCATTTCATCCCTGCCATAAATAATAGCTCTTCAAAAGTTTTTTACGAAATCAAGGATATCCCCTTTGATTCTTCTTGACACCAGATTAAATATCCCCTGGTTCTTAACATCATTCCACTTTGAGGCATAGATTTGAAACATTTCTATGAATGGGCATTTTTTAAAGATTTATTTATGTGTTTGAAAAGTTAACAGGGAGGGGTAAGACACAGAGACAGATACAGAGAATGAATATCCCATCCACTGTTTCACTCCCCAAATGGCTGTAACAACAGAGGCTGTGCCAGGCAGAAGCCAGGAACCAGCAGCCCCATGCTGTTTTCCAACATGATTTCAAGGTCCCATGGATGTGGGCCATCTTCCACTGCCTTTCCAGGTGCATTAGAAGGGAACCACATCAGAAACAGAGCAGCCAGCAATAAACCTGTGCTCCGATATAGGATGCTGGTATGGTAAGTGGTACTTAACTCTCTGTGCCACACCACCTGCCTAACCCTTCATTCTTAACAAGGTGGATACATGTCTGGCCACTGAGTAGTCCTTAAACTGGAGTACACATGATAAAAGAAACGGCTGTAGACCACCACTTTCCTATGTAGTATTCTTGATCAGACTTTAGATTTGCAAAAAACACCACCTTTGCTAATTGAATTTAGCAATGTTTTTCAGACAGAAGTTTCAAATTATTAATCTGCTTTTGAGAGGATTTGAACTTTATTATTAAATGTCTAAGCAGAGCTCATGGTATATCACAAATCTGAAAGTTATTCAAGAAGCAGAATAATAGGTAGTTCATCTCTATTTTGTTCTGTTCTCATAATGATCCCATCAACAGCATGAGGAATTGGAAAGAACTACTCTACTCACCTTTCTGTGGGAGAGGAGAGAGAGAGAGAGAGAGAGAGAGAGAGAGAGAGAGAGAGAGAGAGAAAGAGGCCCATTGTTAATAAGAAATTTCTCAGCCCCAAAGAGCTATAAAGATTCCCAGTAACAGAATATCTTAACAAAAATTTCCAAAAGAAGCAAACAAAAATATATGATATCCATGCACGCTTGTAAAAGCTATTTACTCGTGCCAGCAGAGTACAAAAATAAGTAGACAGCAGAAAACAAAACTATGGAATGGAAATGCAGGATTGTGGAACATGTGGTAATATTCAAAAATGATAAAGGCTAACAGACACTAGCACAGCTGCACTTCTAGACAAATGGGTGAGTGAGAGTCAACGCAGGACAAAGGAGAAAGGCAGAGCCCTTTCTTATCCTGAAGCCCTTGACTCTCAGTTCCTGCCACCCTTTGGTGTATAGGAAGGTGATTTCACAACGCAGTGTCCTGAGTTGTCTTCAGACCCCTGTGATAATCAAGAATATCAAAATCTTCTCCCAAATGTTGTCTCCAGTTCTCCCCACAATAGGGCATCAATATCTCTCCATCTGTTCAATCAACTCAGAGTGTTCAGACATGCTGTGAGGTCTTCCTTCTTGGGCTCCAAATTTACCTACAGCTGTTGTCCCATTTCTCTTTTTCAATTCATGACACACTTATGAAAATACCTCATGACATTCTGCCTCCACTTGTCCACCTTTCCTTCCCTTTTCATTTTAAGATTGTTATTAATTTTAATTACATAAATAATACTTATCCAGTATTATCCAGTGTACTTAGGGAATAAATGTAGGATAATAGAATTTTATATAAGGTAATCAATGCTAACATGGGTTGTATCCATCCATATCCTCTTCCATGTGCATACAGGTATTATGTGCATGTCTAAGAGAATCGCAAAAGCTTTATGGAAAAATGAAATTAAAAGACAGTTTAGGGAGAAGGTGCTTAGTTTCACAGTTGAGATGCCCACATCTTATACTGGAGTGCTGGAGTCTGATTCCCATTTCTGGCTCCTGACTCCAACTTCCTGCTAGGCATATCCTGAAAAGTAGCAATAATTGCTCAAGTAATTGTGCTCCAGCCCTGGCCATTGCAGCCTTTTGGGGATGGAACTAGCAAATAGAAGATTCTCTCTTTCTCTCTCTAACATTGACTTTCAAGTAAACAAATAATAAAAATATGAAAGGAACCTTTAAAACAATGACACATTAATAGTAATTAATGCAAAGCTCAGTACAATTCACTGAAACAGAAAAAACTCAGGGTTAATTCCAAAATAAGAACAGCATATAAAGAATTGAGTTAAATATAAAATTCAGCCATTTCAACATAGAAAACCTTATCCTTAAGAAAACAATGCTAAGTACACAAAAAGATATTCTCTCTTTGTAGCAAGTTCAGCAACCCAAAAAGATATTGAATAAACAGATGCTAAGCACCAGAAACAGAAACACTCACTCATGAAATAGAGTTTAGGAATGGGCATTTGTTCTAGCCCACATCCCGTATCTGAGTGCCCAGATTCAAGGCTCAGCTCCACTTCTGACTCCAGCTTCCTGCTAAGGTGTACCCTATGAGGCAATAGATGATGATTCAAGTCTTTAGGACCCTGTTACCCATGTGGAAGACCCAGATGGAATTTCTGGCTCCTGACTTCACCCTGAATCATGCCCATCCTTTGCAGCATTTGCGGAGTTAACAGTACAAGAAAAATTTGTTCTCTCTCTCTGCCTTTCAAAAATATAATAAAACTAATTTTTGAAAACTAAGTTTTAATAGAATGGAAGCTAAGAGCCAGGACTGTGCAACAGAATCCTGAGGTTTAAATTCTGACTCCACTATCTTTTTTTTTTTTTTGACAGGCAGAGTGGACAGTGAGAGAGAGACAGACAGAGAGAAAGGTCTTCCTTTGTCATTGGTTCACCCTCCAAAGGCCGCCACAGCAGGCATGCTGTGGCCGGTGCACCGCGCTGATCTGAAGCCAGGAGCCAGGTGCTTCTCCTAGTCTCCCATGGGGTGCAGGGCCCAAGCACTTGGGCCATCCTCCACTGCACTCCTGGGCCACAGCAGAGAGCTGGCCTGGAAGAGGGGCAACCGGGACAGAATCTGGCACCCTGACCGGGACTAGAACCTGGTGTGCCTGTGCGGCAAGGCAGAGGATTAGCCTATTGAGCCGCTGTCTATTATGCTGTGTGACTTTGGGCAACTTACTAAACTTTTCAATGCTTTATATTCCTTAGTTATAAATTAAAATATAGTTAGTAAGAGTTTCCATGTCATATATTTATTGTGAAATTTAAATTAAAAATTTGTTTAAGGTACTTAGCACCAGGCACAGAGATAGCATTCAAACAAGAATTCCTATATTTTTTAACAACACAATGCTTTGCTTTATTTTTACAAAAAATCTGCTACACTACAAATAAAAATAAAGATATTCTATATTTTATGCTACAGAAACAATTTTTTTCTTTTTTAACTTTTTATTTTACATTTTAATTAGTTTTTAAGTATCAGTGTGCTTTGTAAATACAATTCCAAGAACACAATGATATTCCCTTCCTCCCACCTTTACTCCATCTCTCTCTCACACACATCCTCCTTCCTTTTCCCTTTCTTTCTTTTTCAGTTCTTGAGATAACATACTTTAAGTTTACATTACAGTAGAAAGGCTTAATACTTCAAAGAAAAAGAAGTTAACAAGTAAAAAGCAAAAAGGTACTAGTTTAGTGGGAATATAGACAACAGCTATAAATAATAATTGATTGGAAAAATGACCATTTCACCCATATAGTAAATTTTCAGGTAATCACAGATGATTAAAACCATAGCAGTACAATATTGATAACCACTGATTTCACAAAGGTATAAAACAAAGTTTAACAAAACTATATTTACAGGGCCGGCACTGTGGTATAGCAGGTGAAGCTGCCCCCTGCAGTGCCAGCATCCCATATGGGCACCAGTTCAAGTCCCAGCTGCTCCACTTCCAATCCAGCTCTCTGCTATGGCCTGGGAAAGCAGTGGAAGATGACCCAAGTCCTTGGGCCCCTGCACCTACAAGGGAGACCCAAATGAAACTCCTGGCTCCTGGCTTTGGGTTGGCACAGCTCTGGTCATTGTGGCCATTGCAGACTGTGCCAGTAGATGGAAGATCTCCCTGTCTCTCTGCCTCTGCCTCTTTGTAACTCTGCCTTTCAGATAAATAAATAAATCTTTTTTAAAAAAACACTATATTTGCATGAATACTGAAACACACAGATATTTTTTTCCTTCTTTTTTCTGTTTGTTTCTTAAATTTTAGCTCCCACATACAAGGGAGAACATGCAACATTTGTCCTTCTGGATCTGGCTTATTTCACTCAGTATGATATTCTTCAGTTGTGTCCATTTTGCTGCAAATGGCACAATTTTATTCATTTTATGGGTGAATAGTACTCCAGTATGTATGCATACCACGTTTTTCTTATCCATTCATCTGTTGATGGACACCTTGGTTGATTCCCAATTTAGGCCATTGTGAACAGTGCTGCTAAAAACATGATGGTGCAGGTATCTCCTTGATACATTGTGTTCGAGTCTTCTGGGTATACACCCAGTAGTGGGATTGCTGGGTTACCTGGCAAGTCTATTTCTAGTTTGTTAAGAAATCTCCATACTGTTTTCCACAGTGGCTGCGCTGATTTACATTCCCACCAACTGTATATGTGTTCCCCTTAATCCACATCTTTGCCAGCATTTGTTACTCTCTGTGTTTTGTATTTTAGCCGTTCTGCTAGGGGTGAGGTTGTATCTCATTGGGGTTTTGATTTACATTTCCCTGATGGCTAGTGATGTTGAGCACTTTTTCATATGTTTGTTGGTGATTTTTATTTCTTCTTTTGAGAACTGTCTATTGAAGTTGTTTGCTATTTCTCAACAAACAAGGATATTGAAGCAATAATCAAAATTCTTCCATCAAGGAAATGGCCTGAACCTGATTGGTTCTACAAAGCATTCAAAGAGGAACTAACTCCAATACTCTTAAAACTATCCCCAAATATTGAACAAGATGGAACTGTTTCAAATTCTTTTTATGAGGCCAGTATTACTCTGAAACCAAAACCAAAGACGCAACACAAAAAGAAAACTACAGACCCATATCCTTAGTGAACACAGATGCAAAGATTCTCAACAAAATAATAACAAATTGAATCCAAAAACGCATCAAAAAAATCATGTCACAATCAAGTGGGATTTATCCCAGAAATGCAAGGGTGATTCAACCTTCCCAAATCAATAAATGTTACAAATCACAACAATAGAATGAAGAACAAAAACCATATGGTCATCTCAATAGAGGCAGAGAAAGAATTTAATAAGATTCAAAATTCTTTCATGATAAAAACCCTCCACAAATTAGGTAAAGGAGGAATATTCCTCAAAATTATAAAGGCCATCTATCACAAACCAGCAGCCAATATGGGGAAAAATTGAAAGCATTTTCTTTCAGATCTGTAAAAAGATAATGATGTCTATTTTTATCACTCTTATTCAATATAGACTGTAAATTTTAGCAATAGCAATTAGGGAGAAGAAAGAAATAAAGGGCATTAAGTTGAAAAAGAGGAAGTCCATTACCCATGTTTGTAAATGACATGATGTTGTACAGAAAATCTAAACTCGCCACCAAAAAGCTGTTAGACCTGATAAAACAAACTCAGGAATGTTGTAGGCTACAAAATAAACATATAAAACACGGTAGCTTTTTTGTATGATAATAATGAATTCATAGAAAGAGAAATCAACAGAGAAATCCATTCACAAATATTTAGGAGTATCAAATCAAATTTTTGGAATTAATTTTAGAAATAAATTTAACCAAATAAGTGAAAGATTTTAAAATGAAAGTTATCAAAAACTGGTGAAAGAAATCATCAAGGACACAAAGAAATGGAAAGATATTGCTAGCTCATGGATCAGAAGAATCAATATCATTATGTCTATACTACCTAAGGCAATCTACAGATTCAATTCAGTACCTATCAAAATACTAATGGCATTCATTACAGGATTATGAAAAGAAAGTCTAAAATTCATATGATCTCACCAAAGAAATAGATATTTCTATCTATTTCTTATCTATAAATAAATAAAAAAATTTTCTATTCTAGCCAGAATAGCCAAAGTGATCCTGAACAGGAAATATCAATTTGGAGGCAAAGCTATAGTAATTAAAACAGCAAGGCACTAGTGTTTCCTATTATTACTAACTTTCTGGGGAATTTACATGTATATTGCTCAAATGTTGAGTTGTCCCTGAGGAGAGAGATCCTGGGAGAAAAAAATTTGACAAGACCTCAGTCCACAAATGGCTTATAACTTGCAAAGAGAGAGAAATAATAGGCAATCACAGTGCAACACGAATGTGGAAGAAGGAAATACTAAAGTATAAGGGCAAGGTACTCAGCAAAAATCTGAATGAAAAGTTAAGTTCATTTTGGTGCAAAGAATAATTACAATCCATGCAAACTTTTTTTTTGTAATATACATTGTCCATAAACTTTTTGAAGGTTCCTCATATGAGTGAATTTTACTTTATGGTCTATTTCAGGTAATCTTATTTATAATTTCCATAAAACTAATACAAATGCACTGATTTAGACAAACTGAATTAACTGCTTTAGAATCCTAACAAAGCATACCAGTTTTTGAAGTTATGGCTCACTCAAAAGTTTAGTTCTACTGCCCTGTTAGTCCTTTCGGTTCTCCAATTGACCTATCATGTAGCGGAAGGAAGAACCAAGTACTCAAGGAAAGTTAAGAAGTGAATTTACAGCACCAAAATGCTGGATGGACTTAAGGCAGAAGCAATGGGTAAAGGACAGTGTAAACAATGCCTGTGGTAGAAAAGGGTGTTGAAAAGACTCCTTAGAGAGCAGGTACCATCTTCCTTGCAAAGTGAAATAGCAAATGTGATTTCTCCATGCTTTCTTTTTCTCTGGTTTCATTCACAATATAAATTCTCAAATTGAACAAGTGACTGTGATTGTGGAAAAAAAATTGATCCAAAAAAGAAAATATTGGAACTAAACAATTTATAGACAGCTTTACTACCTTTAAGCAGATAAAAGAATGAAGCCATTTCAGAAGCATCATCTAAATCTGCATCTAGATCTAGATCTACATATCAAAGTCCCTGATTTCAAGACACTCAAAATCTAGAGAAGAACACAGATGAGGCCAGCACTGTGGCACAGCAGGTTAAGCCACCATCTGCAGCACCAGCATCCCATATGGCTGCCAGTTCCAGACCCGGCTACTCCGCTTCCAATCAAGCTTCATGCTAATGTGTCAATGGCCTGGGATAATAGCAGAGGATGTTTTGGTACTTGGACTCTTGCCACCCATGTGGGAGACCCAGAAGAAGCTCCTGGCTCCTGTCTTCAACCTGCCATTGGGGAGTGAAACAGCAGATGGAAGATTCTCTCTCTCTCTCTCTCTCTCTCTCTCTCTCTCTCTCTCTCTCTCTCTCCTTTCTCTCTGTAACTCTTTCAAATAAATAAATAAATAAGCATTTTTTAAAAAGAACACAGTCTAATGCTATTGTCTTCTAACTTAACTCTGCTTCTATACTTGTAGCTCTCCAATCCATCAGCAGACTGAGCATTCTCTGTAAAAGATAGATTTATCAAGGACCTACCCTGCTTCAAGGCCTTCGTGGCCATTAGAATAAAATGCAAACCTCTGTGCATGTCATTTGGAATTCCTCAAATAGTTCCTGTCACTTCTCCAGCCTCATCCCTTGTCATCTCCTCAGCATCCCCCTTCCTCTTGGACCTACTTTCCCAGCCACAGTGAGTGGCATACACTCTTTGAGTTGTCAGACTCTGCTTATGTGTCTCCCTCTCCCTGGAAAAGCATTCTTCTGTTCTACCTGATGAATTCTCCTTCATCCTGCAAACAGTTCAAACATCACTTCTGTTGTGGAGCTTTTCACAGAATCCCCCCACATACACATCATTTTCTTTTCATTCCACAAAGTGTCCCAACACTGTGCCTCCATTGAGTCTTAGTGTGACATATGTTGTCCCACTTCCCATGCATGACTGAGACATTTCCTGTCAGTGAGATCTCTCAGGGAAATTGCCTTTGGCCCAGAAGAATCTCTTTTCCCCAGGGAAACTGAAAAGAGAAATCTCAAGGGTCCCCTGACCCCAGGATTCCTGCAGTGACTTTAAGGTAACAAGTGAACTCTTCCTGTCTCTTCCTTACTTCCCACAGGCTTGTAAGAGCACACTTTCTAGTAAACTTCCCACATGCTAAGCCTCAGCTAAGAATGTATTTCCCAGGGATTCTAATCCATGTACCTTGTTTGACCCTTACCTTTTTGCATTCACCTTCACATAGTAACTTTAAGCATATTAAGGCAAAGATGAGGTGTGTTTCTGTATTCCTTAGTGTGGGCTGTCCATAAAGGATGGCCACAATGATGAAAAACCAATATAATATTAATCAAGTTGTAATAAGTTTGATATTGATCAACAGTGGTAGTGGTCACATAGTGTCTCCTAAAGTAATTTCCTTGTATTTCATACTCATAAAATGTGTACACTTTAGCCAGTCCCATAGCCATCCAGGATAGAAACTAAGTTTCTCAGCTTCTCTTAAACCTAACTACAGTGTTGTGATTAAGTCTTGGCCAACAATATATTAATAAAAGTGATATATGCAGAGGTGGGCATTTGGGCTAGAGAGTAAGATGTCAATTATAATGCCTACATTCCATGCCAGAGTTCCTGAGCTTGATTCTCAGCCTCAGATGCCAATTTAAGCTTCCTGCCTATGCAGACCTTGGAAGGAAGTAGTGATGACTCAAGTAGTTGGATCTCTGTCACCTATGTGACAGACTTGGATTGAGTTGCAGTCCTAGCTCTGGGCCCCAAACTCCAGCCATTGTATAATTGTAAGCATTTGAGGAGTGAACTAGTAGATGAGAACCCCTCCCTCAAATAAACCAATAAAATGACATTTGCAAATTTTGACTCCTGCCCTTCAAATAAGTGTGCCTTTTCATCCTCACTGACTACTGTGGCTGTAGTGATTGTGGTTTCAACATTTCTTGATAATTTCAATAGGCCAACACCTTAGGATGGCAGAGCCTGGGTCCTCAAAACGAAAGAGCAACAGGAGTGGCATTTGGCTCAGAATGTTAAATGAAGAAATAACAATATCAATCTGTGTAAGAACCCACATCCTGGAGCCTGTGTCACAGCATGAACCTTGCTTACAATCAACAATTTCAGAATGTTTTATTGCCTACAGATAAACTTGCTAAATGCCAATCTGTCAAATTTATGAAATACAGCTATTAACAACAAACTTTTTCTGTTACATATTTATAACATTGTTGATGATTTATTACCCTGCAATAAATGAATGGATAACTGTTCCTCTAAGCTTCATGGGCCTTCAGATTCTCCCCAGACCCCATCTGCTCCCTGCTTCTCTGCTCCTTAGTCTGCTGACTCACAGGAATGAACAGCTAAGATTGTGCTGGAACAGACTATTTCCACCCCTTCCCTGGCTCATTTCAGCTGTAATCATGAGGAGTTGGGGCAGAGACAAACTTAGCATTCCTTTTTAAAAAGCTGTTATGAAGACAAAATGAAAAATATTCAATGCCTTGCATGAATTGTCACAAATTGTTTAGACTAGATTCCAAGATGGCTGAATAGGGAAAAAGACATGCTGATTTTGACCAGGGGAAGAGAACAGAAGAAAAGCAAAGGAAGGGCATTCTCAGGGGAGCATTGGAAAGAAGTTTGCAGTGGAAATTCCACAGAAAGGAGATGCGATAGAGCAGCGTGTACGGTACAAACGTGCAACAGTGACTGGGGACACGACCTGTGTCCCCATAGCCAGGGGCTGGAGGAGATGTCAGCTTCTGAGAGCAAGGTGAGAGCTGACTGCAGCAGCCCTGCCACAGATGCTATTGCCAGAGGGAGGAGAACCTTGCAGACCACACTGACTTTGAGGCTTGCCTAGCAGGGCTCCGTGAAAGAAAAGCATATTTCTTTCTTCTCCTCACCTGAGGGCATGCAATGACAAGCAGGACGAAAGCTCCATATTAATGCCAGTAATGGCTATGACAGCTCCTACACATGCAGCTAGGGAATTTTATCAGAGGGAAAATCTGCGTTACCTACTGACTTTGAGTCTGGCCTGGAGTATTGGCAGGGGGCTGGGCACCTACTTAGGACTGTGAGGCACTTCCATCCCCTCAACCTATCACTGGCTCTGGGGCTCAAACTGCCAAGGTGGAGTACCCACAGGCAGCTGGCTCTGGGAATTCCTCTGTTCTCTACGTGGATGGAGCAGGTACGAAGGGCTGAGAGTAGATCCCCTGTACCCACGACTAGGAGATTATGCACTACTACTGCAGGAATTCTATGACTGCATGATAGGGCATGAGGAGTAGCTGGGTCTCTGGACAATCATTGTGTCTGGCCAAGGAGACTCAGCTCCATGACTGTCTGTGGTTGGTCATTGCAGAAGGATCCCTGTTCTCACTGAAGACTGCATAGATCCTTTGTGGGGTTCATTCATCTGCATGGGTTGGGGGTTGTATCCACTGTGGGCTAACACCAGGCATTGATCACCTTGGAAGAAAGGAAGTGAGGCTGGTATTACAAAAATAGGTGATCATATACTCCCCACTGCTGACAATAGAGGAGATATACCACATCTAAATTGGGTGTCACCCTGGGCTCTCGCTCCACCCTTGAGCAATGACCAGAGCTCCCTGACCCCACTCAAAACATGCCTCTGGATATGCACAATAGAAGCAGACTCTCCACTAAGCCATAGAGGCATAGTTCAAAGATAAAATCCATCAGAGGAGAAAACCAATAAGTGTTTCTACAAATGCCTAAAAATAAACACAGAAATACAAGAAAAAAGGACAAGGAAGACAATTTGACTCCCCAAAAAGAATAAAATAGCATTTCAATATTAGATTGTGGAGACAAAGAAATTGATGAAATGCCTGTAAATGAATTCAAAAGAATGATCTTAAGTCTACTCAGAAACACAAATATATAAATTCATAAAAAGAAATCCACACACAATATGGATGGAAAATTTGCAAGAGATAGAGATATTGAAGATAATAAAACAAATATTAGAAATGAAGAATGCAATATGTCAAGTAGAAAATGCAGAAGAAAGCCACAACAACAGACCTGGTGAGGCAGAGAAAAGAATATCCAGGATAGAAGAAAATCCTTGGAAGTATCTCTAATAGATAAAAAAGAAGAAGAAAAATAGTAAAAACTGAAAATCATATTTGAAATTTATGGGATACTATCAAATAACCAAACATGCATGCCTTAGTAGTTCTCGAAGGTGTGGGAAGAGAAAATGGATGAGAAGGCCTATTCAGCTAAATAATAACAGAAAACGTCCCTAATTTGGAGAAAGAAAGAAACATCTAATTACAGGAGGCACAAGAACTCCTTTTAGACAAACTCAGAAAAGATTTTTCACCATGACACATTGTAGTCAAACTTTCAAAAGTAAAGCATAAAGATAAAATTCTAAAATGCATTAGAGAAATACCAGATTATCTTCATAAGATGCCCAATTAACTAACAGCTGATTTCTCATTAGAAACCCTACAGGAAAGAATAGAGTGACATAGTCCAAATCTTAAAATTTAAAAACTGTCAACCCTGAATATTTTACCCAGCAGAGCTCTCATTTATAAATGAAGGTGCAATAAAGGTCTTCCAAAGTGAACAGAAATTGAAAGAATTTGTCACCACTTGTCCAGCATTAAAAATGATTGTTAAGTATGTACTAAACACATAAAAATAGTCATCATTATGAAAGAATGTGAAGGCAGAAAATCTCCCAGTAAAAGTACAAAGGAAAACCAAAGCAAACAAAAGGAATATTTATGGAAAAATCAGGAGAAGCAAGTTTTTACTTATCAATAACAATCTGGAATGTATGACTCCAATTCTCCAGTTAAAAAATACAGAATGGTTGAATGGATTAACAATAAGACCCACCAATTTACTGCCTATAAGTAACACACATCATCAACAAAGATACATACAAACTGAAGCTGAGAGGATAGAAAAAGATATTTCATGCTAATGGAACGTGAAAATGAACCGGTGTAGGCATCCTAATACCAAACAAAATAAACCTTAACTCAAAAAAAGTTAAATGAGACAAGAGGGCATTATATAATGATTAAGGGAGCTACACAACAGGAAGTTCTGACTATAGTAAATGCATAAGCACCCAATGCCAGGGTACCTGGCTATTTAAAACAAATATTAATGGATCTAAAAGGAGACATAGACCACATACAATAGTAATGGGGAATTCAATACTCCACTTTCATCAATGGACAGATCAACTAGACAGCAAATCAACAAAAAAACAAAAGAGCTGAGGGACATTGGACCAAATGGACCTAGCTGATATCTACAGAACTTTTCACACCACAGTTGCAGAATACACAGTCTCCTCAGTGCATGGAACTTTGTCTAGGATAGATCACGTGCTAAGCCATAAAGCAAGTCTCAACAATTTCAAAAAAATCAAAATCATACCATGCATCTTCTCTGACCATAATGGAATGAAGCTGGAAATCAAAACTCAAGAATCTCTAAATCATATGTGAACACATAGAGACTGAACAACATGCTATTGAATGAACACTGAGTCATAGAAGAAATAAAAAGAAAAATCAAAAAGTTTCTGAAAATGAATGAAGTTGACAATACATCACAATAAAACGCATAGAATACAACAAAAGCAGTGTTAAGAGGGGGAGCTTATAGCAATTGGTGCCTCCATGAAGAAATGGGAAAGGTCCCAAACAAGTGAGCTAACAAGGCAAATCAAGGACCTAGAAAAACAAGAAAGCAAACCCAAAATTAGTAGGAGAAAGAAGTAATTAAAATTAGAAAAGAAATAAACAAAATTGAAACAAAAATACAAAGACCAATGAAATGAAGAGCTGGTTTTTTGAAAAAATAAACCAAATTGATACACCATTAGCCGACTAACCAAATGAAAAAAAGAGGGAGAATACCCAAATCAATTAAATTAGAGATGAAAAAGAAAATGTAATAAAAGATACCACAGAAATAAAATGAATCATCAGGAAATACTACAAAGAACTGTATGCCAAGAAATTGGGAAGCCTAGAAAAAATGTCTAGATTCCTGGACATATACAACCTACCAAAATTGAGTCAGGAAGACATAGAAAACTTAAACAGACCAATAACCAATACAGAGATTGAATCAGTAACAAAGTCCCTTCCAACAAAGAAAAGTCTAGGTCCAGAAGGCTTCACTGCTAAAATCTACCAGATGTTTAAAGAACTAATTTCAATTCTTCTCAAGCTATTCAAAACAATTTAAATGGATGGTATACTACCAAACTCCTTCTTTTTAAGATTAATTTTTATTTATTAAAAAGGCAGAGTTACAGGGGGGCAGAGGAAGAGACAGAGAAAGAGGTCTTCCACTTGCTAGTTCACTCTCCAAATGGCTGCAACACTTAGAGATTCTTCCAGGTCTCCCACATGGGTGCAGGGGCTGAAAGACTTGGGCCATCCTCCATTGCTTTCCCAGGCCATAGCAGAGAGCTGGATCAAAAGTGGAGCAGCCAGGACTCTAACAGGTGCCCATCTGGATGTCAGCACTGCAGGCAGCAGCTATACATACTACACCACAGTGCCAGCCCTCCAATGTCCTCTATGAATCATGCTTCATTTTAATTCCTAAGCCAGAAAGAGATAAAAAAGAAAGAGAACTATAGATCGATATCCCTGTTGAACATAGCTACAAAAATTCTCAACAAAATATTAGCTAATTCAACCCAACAACACATCAGAAAGACCAATTAACTGGACCAAGTTGGATTTATCCCTGGTATGCAGGGATGGTTCAACATAATCAAGTCAATAAATGTGTCACATCACATTAACAGATTAAAGAATAAAATTATATGGTTATCTCCGATGCAGAGAAAACATGTGATAAAATACAACATTCTTTCATGATATGGGCTTTAAGCAAATTGGGTATAGAAGGATCATTCCCCAACACAATCAAGGTAAATTATGACAATCCCACAGCTAGCATCATATTAAATGGGAAAAATTGGAACATTTTCACTATGATCTGTAAACAGTTAAGGATACTCATTTTCACCACTATTATTCTATATAGAGCTGAAGATTTTAGTCAGAGCCATTAGGCAAGAAGAGCAAACCAGATGGATACATATTGAAAAAGAGGAAGTCAAATTTTTCCTGTCTTCAGCTGACCTGATTCTATATACAGGGGAATGAAAAGACTTCATTAAGAGATTATTGGAACTCATAAGAGAGTTTAGTAACATTGAAGGATATAAAATCAAAACACAAGAGTAAATAGCTTTTGTACATACAGACAATATAATAGTTGTGAATGAACTTGTAAGATCATTCCCATTCACTAAAGCTATAAAAAATTTAATACCTAGGGATAAATTTAACCAAAAATGTCACAAAGACCTCTACATTGAAAATTACAAAGCATTAAAGAAAGAAATGGAAGAAGACAAAAAAATGGAAAAATATTCCATGTTCATGGATTGAGATAATTAATGTCATTAAAATGTCCATAGTACTGAGTGAAATTTATAGATTCAATGCAATCACAATCAAAATACCAACGACTTCTTCTCAGATCTAGAAAAAAAAAGATGCTGAAGTTCAAATGGAAACACAAGAGATCCCAAGTTGCTAAAGCAATTTTAAACAACAAAAACAAAGCATCACAGTAGCAGACTATAAGATATACTACAGGCCAGTTATAATCAAAACATTCTGGTACTGGCACAAAAATAAATATGCAGACCAATGGAAAAGAATAGAAATCCCAGAAATTAACCCACATATATATTTATCTTTGACAAATGACCTGAAATCAATCTCTGGAGAAAGAAATCTCTTCAACAAATAGTGCTGGGAAAATTGGATCTACAGATGTGGAAAGATGAACATAACCCCAACCTTACACCTTATACAAAAGTCCTCTCAAAATCGATTAAAGACCTAAATCTACGAACTGATACCATCAAATTACTAGAAAACATTTGGGAAACTCTGTATGACATTGGCATAAGCAAAGATTTCTTGGAAAAGACCCCAAAAGCACAGGTAAACAAAAATAGACAAATGGGATTACATCAAGATAAGAAGCTACTGCACTGCAAAGGAAACACTCAACAAAGTGAAGAGGCAACCAATAGAATGGGAGAAAATATTTGCAAACAATGCAACTGATAAAGGATCAATTTCCAGGGTCTATTAAGAGCCCAAGAAATACAACAACAACAAAACAATCTATTTAAGAAGTGGGCAAAGAACACAAAGGGGGAATTTTCAAAAGATGAAATCCAAATGCCCAACAAACACATGAACAATGCTCAGGATCACTATCCATTAGGGAAATGCAAATCAAAAGCACTAATGAGGCTTCATCTCACCCCAGTTAGAATGACTACCATCCAAAAACCAAAAAACAATGCATACTGGCGAGGATGTGGGGAAGAAGGTACCCTAATCCTCAGTTGGTGGGTATGTAAACTAGTACAATCAATTTGGAAGACGATATAGAGATTCTTCAGAGATATGAAATTAGATCTACCATATGATCCAGCCATCCCAGTCCCAGGAATGCATCCAAATGAAATGAAATATGCATATGAGTTATAAAATAAGCATAGAGAAATAAGCATAAGAATTATAAATACCCCCATGTTTATTGCAGCTTAAGTCATAATAGCTATGATATGGAATCAACTCAGTTGCCCATCAACCAATAACTGGATAAAGAATATTTGATGTATATATGCACAACAGAATAATATTCAGCCATAAAAAAGAATGAAGTCCTGAATGTTACAACCAAATCAACTGAAAATTATTATACTTAGTGAAATAAGCCAATCTCAGAAAAATATCATATGTTTGCTCTGATATGTGCCATTGAATATAGAATGCCACAAAAATGTTTAGGAATGGAATGGTCATTTGGGGATATGGTTGTCATTTTTAGCCCTTGTTTATACTCCCATGGAACTGTGGTCTTCCTACTTTTTACTTGTTACATACTATGATTAGTGGTGAATTACACCTATGAATATGGATTAAAATTAATTATTAGTGGATTAAAATTATGGCTTTGCAAAAACTGATGGAGGGAGGGTGGAAGGGTGGTGGATTAAAGGGGAGCAGGGGAGTGAGGAAAGGGGTATTTTTTTCTTGGAACTATACATATGGATTACATAAAATCTGTTCTCTTTCTATTAATAAAAATTTTTAATTGTTAAAAGTGTTGAAATTATCCTATCCAACTAAAGTTCTGTGGAACACACAAGTCTTAACTGCTAGGCTAAATACCTGCCTCCACAAAACACTTTCAACAGCTGTCTCTTCAATGTCATATTGGTTTGCCACAATGTAAACTTTGAAGAGAAGATATTTAGGGGACTTCATAGTGGCAGATGTAAATAAGTCTATGTGGTTGATATTCTATAGGGTAGGGAAAACCAAAGAAAACTTGGCATGTAGAAAGAAGCTAAGAATTTCAAGAGGATGAATAGATGTACTAGAATGGAAAAGGACAAGGATTAAACTTTGCCTACTTTGAAACTCTCAACATGCTATCCAGGATATTATTGTTGAGACATACTCAAGAATAACAATGAAGTGTTTTTTTAAAGAGAGGAAAAAGGAGGAGAAAGATCAAGAGAGGTGAGATAAACTCTCCAGTTCTCTTCAAACTTTAACAGGACACAGGAGCAGTGATTGGAGAGGATTCAATTTTTAAATATTATAACTCAACTATAATAATAGTGCTGCTGAGCACTTTTAAAAACAAGCAAACAACATGCCTGTTAAATTATTGGGTTTTCAAATTCTAGCAACTCACTGGAAAAAGCAAACTTGATCTCCCTTGAATTTCTCATAAGTGGATTTTTTCTTTCATAAAAGAAAATAAATTATCAATCATCAGACACCATCACAATGCAAGGTTTCTATGGAATGGACTAACTTAAGAACACTTTGGGTTTGGTGATTATTTCAAGATATTTTTCAAATATCTGTGGCTCTACCAAACCCAAAACATGCTTTGTGTTTTACCAAACCCCAAATAAGTTTTTCCAAGTACTTTTTTACATTTAATTTTTTAAATCATGTGTACTTTGTGTGAAATTCAATTCATATGTTTCTGATTTGTTTATATACAAATAATTAAAATTTTGTTTTGTAAGAATTATTTGGTGTTCTCAGAGGCATTTATAAACTGTTTAAAGTATTTTAATACTATTTTAAAGTCTTTTTTTCCTAGAAATGGCAAAATTCTTTTTTTCCTTGAATTCACTTAAAATTTCTTCTTATTCTGAGTCGGCTTGTGTCACCAAAGCAATTAAAATATAAAATCAAGCATTTGGGGATTTTTGTTTGTTTTTAATTATAAATAAAAGGAATAGAAGTTCCATGTTTTTCACAGTAATATGAAAATAGAAAACTAGGGAAATTTTCTTATCCATTACTGTTTCTTTTTGTTGTCTTTTAATTTTATTTCTCTCTTAGTTTGAAAATCATTAGGTATGATTAATGAGAGAATTTAGTTCAAAGGATTCAAGGTCCTAGAATAACTGGAAACTTTGGCAGAATCTGTTAAGCATAGGTAGAGATAAGTAATAATTTTTTGAGGTAAGTAATAGTTAAAGAAGTAACCATGCTTCACTATAATGTTACGAAAAATGCCAAGTCCAAAAAGACACTAAGATAAATTAACCAAAGCAATGTTTTCAAGGGTTTAGTTCTAAAACAAGATATAATCAAAAGATCTAATTTCCATTCTATTCTGTTCTTCATTAGCCTCTGTCACACACACACACACACACACACACACACACACAGAGACACACAAACATTTTTAAAAATACATTTCCTTTGAAGATATAATTCAGTATAATCAATAGTTCTATTCCAACATTAATTGCTTGCCTCTTTAGTATTCCATTCCTCTGATGAAAATCCTTTCTAGTCCAACATTACTAGGGTTCAACTCTCTAAACTTCTATCCTTTAGCTTAAATGTCTTTTTTTTAAGATTTATTTATTTATTTATTTATTTGAAAGTCAGAGTTATATAGAGAAGTTACACAGAAGTTAAACAGAGAAGCAGAGGTAGAGGTAGAGGTAGAGGTAGAGGTAGAGGCAGAGAGAGAGAGAGAGAGAGAGAGAGAGAGAGAGAGAGAGAGAGAAGGCTTCCATCCAGTGGTTCATTCCCCAGTTGGCCAAACCGGCCAGAGCTGTGCTGAACCAAAGCACAGGTGCCAGGAGCTTCTCCTGGGTCTCCCACGTAGGTACAGGGGCCCAAAGACTTGGGCCATCTTCCACTGCTTTCCCAGGACATAGCAGAGAGCTGGATTGGAAGTGAAGAAGCTGGGACTTGAACCAGTGCCCATATGGGATGCCAGCACTGCAGGAGGCGGCTTTATCCACTATGCCACAGCGCCAGCCCCTAGCCTACATAGCTTTATTCTTAAACTACATAATTTCACCTGATATCTATCTGCATCAAAAAATAACATGAATAAATATTGGAACGCAGAACCACAGCCCTGACATCTCTTTGAATATTAAATTTTACTCACATTTCTGCTTTGTGACATACCATTCTAGCAGACCAAGAAAATCTTTAAAGGATTCAACCTAGGAAGACTTAGAGAAGTTATCATCACAAGAACAAAATTCCTAAATACATGTCACATTATCGCATTATGCACCGCTTGGGATATCATGTCTCCCCAAATTTAATCTACCCATGTAGACTTGGAGCTACCTTTTCTGTGGGAAGCAACCACTTTATAGCACACAGTTTGTGAAGAGGAAATTAAGGAATTTGCAAAGCATTATACTTCAACACCAGAAGAGGTATACAAATATACTCCTCCCAGTAACCATAAATTATATTTAGAATATATATATATATTTTTGTTTTTTTTATATAAAGCTTTTATTTAAAGAATATAAATTTCCAAAGTACAGCTTATGGATTACAATGGCTCCCCCCCACACAACTTCCCTCCCACCCGCTACCCTCCCCTTTCCCAGTCCCTCTCCCCTTCCATTCACATCAAGATTCATTTTCAATTCTCTTTATACACAGAAGATCAGTTTAGTACATATTACGTAAAGATTTCAATAGTTTGCCCTCACATAAAGACACAAAGTGAAAATACTGTTGGAGTACTAGTTATAGTATTAATTCACAATGTACAGCACTTTAAGGACAGAGATCCTACATGATTTTTTAAAAGAATTGATTAATTTTCTATGCAATTTCCAATTTAACACCAAGATTTTTTAATCATTTGCAATTATCTTTATATACAGAAGATCGATTCAGTATATACTAAGTAAAGATTTCATCAGTTTGCACCCATACAGAAACACAAAGTGTAAAAATACGGTTTCAGTACTAGTAATAGCATTATTTCACATTGGATAACACATTAAGGACAGATCCCTCATGAGACGTAAGTACACAGTGACTCCTGATGTTGATTTAACAATTTGACACTCTTGTTTATGGTGTCAGTAATCCCCCTAGGCTCTAGTCCTGAGTTGCCGAGGCTATGGAAGCATTTAGGGTTTGCCGACTTCGATCTTATTCCGACAGGGTCATAGTCAAAGTGGAAGTTCTCTCCTCCCTTCAGAGAAAGGTACCTCCTTCTTTGATGGCCCCGTTCTTTCCACTGGGATCTCACTCGCAGAGATTTTTATTTCAAAATGATATACTATTGCCTGGAATTTCTGACCCAGGATTCTGCCATTAAGTGTCTGGCTGACAATTATCTATCAGATGCACATTTTATGATCATACAGCAGCAGCAGGGTTAAGGGCTGTGAGGTCAGTTGTGGATTAGAACACCATATTGGCTACTCCAAGTTCAATGCCATTGGCTGGGTCACTTTAAATTTGTTGAGACTAATGGGGTCACTGAGAGAATTTAATGTTCCTTTTTTTATATAAAGCTTTTATTTAAAGAATATAAATTTCCAAAGTACAGCTTATTGATTACAATGGCTCCCCCCCCATAACTTCCCTCCCACCCACAACCCTCCCCATTCCCACTCCCTCTCCCCTTCCATTCACATCAAGATTCATTTTCAATTCTCTTTATACACAGAAGATCAGTTTACATATTACGTAAAGATTTCAACAGTTTGTCCTCACATAGAGACACAAAGTGAAAATACTGTTGGAGTACTAGTTATAGTATTAATTCACAATGTACAGCACTTTAAGGACAGAGATCCTACATGATTTTTTTTTAATTTATTATCTATGCAATTTCCAATTTAACACCAAGATTTTTTAATCATTTGCAATTATCTTTATATACAGAAGATCGATTCAGTATATACTATGTAAAGATTTCATCAGTTTGCACCCATACAGAAACACAAAGTATAAAAATACTGTTTCAGTACTAGTTATAGCATTACTTCACATTGGATAACACATTAAGGACAGATCCCTCATGAGACTTAAGTACACAGTGACTCCTGATGTTAATTTAACAATTTGACACTCTTGTTTATGGCGTCAGTAATCCCCCTAGGCTCTAGTCCTGAGTTGCCGAGGCTATGGAAGCCTTTATGGTTCGCTGACTTCGATCTTATTCCGACAAGGTCATAGTCAAAGTGGAAGTTCTCTCCTCCCTTCAGAGAAAGGTACCTCCTTCTTTGATGGCCCGTTCTTCCTACTGGGATCTCACATACAAAGATCTTTCATTTAGGTCTTCTTCTTTTTTTTTTTCCAGAGTTTCTTGGCTTTCCATGCCTAAAATATTCTCATGGGCTCTTGAGCCAGATCCAAATGCCTTAAGGGCTGATTCTGAGGCCAGAGTGCTATTTAGGACATCTGCCATTCTATGAGTCTGCTGTGTATCTTGCTTCCCATGTTGGATCATTCTCTCCCTTTTTGATTCTATCAGTTAGTATTAGCAGACACTAGTCTTGTTTGTGTGATCCCTTTGACTCTTAGACCTATCTGTGTGATCAATTGTGAACTGAAATTGATCACTTGGACTAGTGAGATGGCCTTGGTACATGCCACCTTGATGGGATTGTTTTGGAATCCCCTGGCATGATTCTAACTTCTTCATTTGGGGCAGGTCCGATTGAGCATGTCCCAAAGTGTAGAATTTAAAGTTCCTAATACTATGTTTATTTTTATTTTATTATTTGAGTAGCCCAGAGAATAACAGACAGATGGAGAGCTCTGATCTGCCTATTCAGTTCCCAAAAGTCTGCAATGGCTGGCCTGGACTATTCTGAGCTAAATCTGAGAGCCAGGAGCCACTATTCACGTCTCCCATGAGGGTGACCAGAACCCAACCTCTTAGGACATCACGGCTGTCTTCCAGGTCTACAGTAGCAGAAAGCTGAGGACTAGAGTAAAGCAACAAATTCAAATCCTCCAATATGGGACATGGCATCTTAACCAGAGTCTTAACCTCTAAGTCAAATACCTACCCTTGCATTACCTATAATTTCTCATGTAATTCTCACAACAATCCTGTAATGACTCAATAGCATACGTTGTAATATCTTAATAGATATTTCAGAGTTAAAAATATCTAATAGTGCTTGTCACATAATAAACTCCCTGTGATGTGTGAGTGCATACAGTCCCGAATAAGCATAAGCAGAGTAAAATGTATATGTGGATGTTTAGTAGCTAAATGCATGTCTTGGTTTTAATAAGATCTGTTCATACTGTTTACAATTGCCTCTTGCATCACTAAGAGGTGAAGTATAGAATCCTAATGACTAGCTTTTTCTATCCTTTCACAAGTCAAAACCAGAAAGGCTTACCCTAAAGGCTAAAGATAAATGAACCTAGTTATTTCACATTATAATACATTGTGTGTGCGTGTGTGTGTGTGTGTGTGTGTGTGTATGACATTGGGGAAAAGAAAACCTGATTTTAAGAAATGCCATCTCTGATTAAAAAAAAAACAGATGGGTGGATTTGTCTCCACCCAAATCCCTCTTTTTATCTTCCCATTTTTAACGATGTCTCCACTATCCATGCTGCTTAAAGTACTAAGAAGGATGGATGACTGTCTACATCAAAATGCAAGCAATAGTCTGGTTGGTTAGAAAGTCAGGAAAGACAGAGGAGAGGTATCCTCCTTTGTTCAACAGACTGGAGGTTTCCTGCAAGAAGCTGGTAGAACACTAATGCCAATGCTTTCTGCTATGTAATTGTTGTTTCTACTGTTTTACTTTCCATACAACATTGAATTCTTAGTCACTAACTCACAACATAAACAAATGTGGCCACTAGAGTACCCTGAAGAATCAGAATGCAAAGACAAACAGACAGGCAACAATTCTGTTCACATGTCTCACTGTTGGCTCTGAAGAGTAAATCCTGGGTACTGAACTCCCTGACCCATGGGAACCACCCAATGGTTTTCCTAACTCTGATGACTTTTCAAAACTTTTCAAAAATTTATGTTTTGCAAGGAGAGAGAGAGAGAGAGAGAAGGGGAGGGGAGGGGAGAGGAGAGGAGGGAGAAGAGAGAGGAGAGGTGAGGAGAGGAGAGGAGAGGAGAGGAGAGGAGAGGAGAGGAGAGGAGAGGAGAGGAGAGAAGAGAAGAGAAGAGAAGAGAAGAGAAGAGAAGAGAAGAGAAGAGAAGAGAAGAGAAGAAAAATGCTTCCATTCCTGATTTTACTCCTCAGAGTTGGAGACCCAATCCAAGTGTCACACTTGGGTGATAGACTCCCAATTACTTGAGCCAACACTGCTACTTACCCTAGTCTGCATTGGTAGGAATCTGGCACCAGGAGTCATAGCTGGGACTTGTACCCAGGTACTGCTGTGGGAAGGGAGTGTCTTAAACATTAACATTTCTGTCAGAATTTCACTATAATTATAATATTTATATACTCTTAGATAATTATTTGGTTATTTATAATATTTCTATCCTAAATGATTGATGTTTGGCAACCAAATTGTCTAGCTGGAAAACTCCACTTTTTCTATGAAGAGTTTACTAAGTATTTATAAAATATTTCTTCATAACCATTTTAATTTCTAATTCACCTTTGTAATGTGTGGCCTAACCTTCCACTTAAAAGAACTTTGAGATTTTATTCAAATAACAATATATTCAGTGTTTTTATTTACTTTTTTAAAATTGTGAGGTAGTAATACAAAGAATGTTCATATACCCTTCACCCTATTTTCCCTATTAACATCTCATATTAGTATCTTTGTCACAATTAATGGACCACACAGCTTCTCTTTTTTTATACAAAAACCTTTTATCTTTCCTATCCCTTCAAGCCTCTAGTAATCAACATTCTATGTCAGATTGAGTTGTGTTTTTATTTTTATTTTACTTCCTACATATAAGTGAAAACATGCAGTACTTGTCTCCATGTCTACCTTATTTCACTCAGCATAATATTCTCCAGTTCCATCCATTTTGCTTCATGACAGGATTTCAATCTTTTTTAAAAGTGAATTCTCATTGACAATGAGCAAGTTTCCAGAACTTATTTTCATGTTTCAGCTTTCATTAAACTATTTGAAGAGTCATTGACTGTCTAATACACATTTGTCAAAATTCAAAAAACTTTAAAGTTCTTTGTGTGTACAACATTGTGGTAGATACTACAATATGTTTTTTTAAAGATTCATTTTATTTATTTGAAAGACAGAGTTACAGAGAGAGGCAGAGACAGAGAGAGAGGTCTTCCAACCGCTAGTTCACTCCCCAGATGGCCACAACGGCCGAAGCTGTGCTGATCCGAAACCAGGAGTTTTTCTGGGTCCCCCACATGGGTGCAGGGGCCCAAGGACTTGGAACATCCTCTACTGCTTTCCCAGGCCAAAGAAGAGAGCTGGATCAGAAGAGGAGCAGCTGGGACTAGAATTGCCACCCATATGGGATGCCAGCTCTAAAGGCCAGGGCGTTTACCCACTGCACCACAGTGCTGGCCCCAAGTACTACAATATGTTAATACATTTTAGATTAAAACCAAAATCACAACAGCAATGCCTAGGCATTTCTAATACCAACAATAATAAAATCTCTGTAATTCACTTAATAACATAATTGCATATAGTATAATAAATATTTCCCCTATATGAATATTTTTATCACTTTGATATTCTAACATCCTTTCTACTTCTTAATTATCTCAGTTTAGTTATTTAAAGCTCTATGTATTTGTCTACAGTATAGATTAATTTGCTTGTTGTGGAACAATGTCAGGGAGTCTGTGATATTACCTGACATACCAGTCACTGGAGGAATTTCACCCTCATCTTAGAGAACACTGACAATATAGCAGATCCTGAACACTCCTGGAGCCATCCCCTAACTGCAGACATAAATACTGCCAGAAATAGTCTTCTGTCCAACAGAAGTCAAAAGGAGCCATGCGATTCAAAGCAAGGTCAAGAGACAACTGCTCATTCATTTTCTCTACTTTTCTGTGTTAGGGGTGATTATTATCCATTTGTAGATTGATTGCTCTATGATAAATGTATTAACTCATTCATGAGGACAGAGCAGAGCTCTCTCATAACCAAATCACTTCCTAAAGGTCCCACCTCATCCCACCTCTTCTTATTTAAAAACAAAGATTTTTTGTTTGCCAATTTAATTTCCTTTGGGTAAATTCCAAGGAATGGTATGGATGGCTGGGTTGCACGGAAGGGTTATATTCAGGTTTCAGGGGAATCTCCAAACTGACTTCCATAGTGGTTTAACCAGTTTGCATTCCCACCAACAGTGGGTTGGTGTCCCTTTTTCCCCACATCCTCTCCAGCATCTGTTGTTGGGAGATTTCTGATTGTGAGCCATTCTCACCAGGAATCTATCTGTTTCTGATAGATTTCCCTGTTTGCTGGCATACAAGTCCTTGTAGTAATTTCTGATGATTCTTTTTATTTCTGTGGTGTTTGTTGTTACGTTTCCTTTTTCATCTCTGATTTTATTGATTTGGGTCTTTTCTTTTTTTAGTTAGTTGGGCCGATGGGGTGTCAATTTTGTTTACTTTTTCAAAAAACCAGCTCCTTGTTTGGCTAATTTTTTGTAATGTTTTTTTTTTTTATTCAATCCTGTTGATTTCTTCTCTGATTTTAATTATTTCTCTTCTCCTACTAGCTTTTGGTGTGGTTTGCTGCCGATTTTCTAGATCCTTGAGATGAATTGAAAGCTCATCTATTTGGTGCCTTTCCAATTTCTTGATGCAGACACCTATTGATATAAACTTTCCTCTTAATACTGCTTTTGCTGTATCCCATAGATTTTGGTATGATGTGCTGTTATCCTCTTTTACTTCCAGGAAATTTTTTATTTCTCTTTTAATTTCTTCTATGACCCATTGTTGATTCAGGAGCATGTTGTTCAGTCTCCATGTGTTTGCATATGCTCTAGGGATTCCTGATTTGCTAATTTATGCCTTCATTCCTTTATGGTATGAGAAGCTACATCGTATGATTCTAATTCTTTTGAATTTGCTGAGACTTGCTTTATGGCCTAGTATGTGGTCAATCCTAGAGAAGGTTCCATGTACTGCTGAGAAGAATGTAAATGGTTTCTGTGTAAGATGAAAAGTACTGTAGATATCTGTTAGATCCATTTGGGCTATAGTATTGTTTAAATCCTCTGTCTCCTTGTTGATCTTCTGTCATGTTGATCTCTCTATCTCTGAGAGTGGAGTATTGAAGTCCCCTAGTACTAATGTATTGGGGCCTAAGTCTCCCTTTAAGTCCCTTAACAAGTCTTTTACATAAACCGGTGCCTTGTAATTAGGTGCATATACATTGATAATCATTATATCTTCCTGTTGAATGGATCCCTTAATCATTATATAGTGCCCCTCTTTGTCTCTCCTAATAGTTTTTGTGGTAAAATTTATGTTATCTGATATTAAGATGGCTATGCCTGCTCTATTTTCATTTCTGTTGGCATGGTATATCTTTTTCCAGCCTTTCACTTTCAGTCTGTATGCATCTTTGTTGGAAAGATGTATTTCTTGTAAGCAGCAAATAGATGGGTTCTGTTCCTTAACCCAGTCAGCCAATCTGTGTCTTTTGACTGGACAATTCAGACCATTTACGTTCAATGTGACTACTGATAAGTAGTAACTTTGCCCTGCCATTTGCCAAAGATATTTTCCAATATATGCTTTGAGTTTCCTATGATCTTTTGCTGTGAGGTTTCCTTCTTTTAGCTTCTTTCAAATTGATGACCGTGTTTCTGTGTTTCTGTGTGTAACACATCTTTAAGCATCTTTTGCAGGCCTGGACGAGTGACGACAAATTCTTTCAGTTTCTGTTTGTTATGAAAGGTCTTTATTTCACCTTCATTCACAAATGAGAGCTTTGCAGGATATAATATTCTGGGCTGGCAGTTTTTCTCTCTTAGTACCTGGGCTATATCTCACCATTTCTTCTAGCTTGCAGGGTTTCTGATGAGAAGTCAGCAGTGAGTCTAATTGGAGATCCTCTGAGAGTAATCTGACGTTTCTCTCTTGCACATGTTAGGATCTTTTCTTTATGTTTCACTGTGGTGAGTTTAATTACAATGTGTCGTGATGAGGATCTCTTTTGGTCATGTTTACTAGGGGTTCCATGAGCTTCCTGTTCTAGGATGTCTCTGTCCTTCTCCAAACCTGGTAAATTTTCTGCTAGTATCTCACCAAAAAGACCTTCTAATCCTTTCTCCCTCTCCATGCCTTCAGGAACTCCTAGAACCCGAGTGTTAGGTTTTTTAATAGTATCCTATAGATTCCGACAATATTTTTTAGATTTCTAATTTCCTCTTCTTTTCTTTGGTTTGACTGTATATTTTCCTGTTCTCTGTCTTCTAAGTCCAATATTCTCTCTTCTGCTTCACCCATTGTGTTTTTAAGACTCTCTAATGTGTTTGTCATTTGATCTATTGAATTTTTAATTTCATTATGATTTCTCGTCACTATCACAGTTTCTTGTTCTACTAGTTGTTTCATTTAATTTTGGTTCCTTCTTAATATTTCATTTTCGCGACAGACATTTTCTATCTTATCCTTTAAAGATTTCTGTAGTTCAAGAATTTGTTTTTGAGAACTTCTTAATGTTCTTATCAATTTTTTGAGATCCACTTCTTGCATTTCTTCTATCTCATCATCTTCATAATCTTGAATCGGGGTGTCTTTTTACTTTGGGGGCATCATAATGTCTTCCTTGCTCTTGTTACCTTGATTTCTACTTTTTTTTGTCATTTTTCCACACTCTCTCACCGGGTTGCAAAGGTTACCTCAGATTTTCACAGTCTCTGTTTTTTAGCTCCGCCCACTTTCCCTAGATTTAACCTGTTAGTGGCGGATGCTGTTTTACTGCTGTTTTTCTGGCTCGGCTTTGTAAGGTGAAGAAGAGAGAGGCTAGTGTCTGTGCCAGTTCCCCTTATTTGTTCTTTTCTTTTTCTCTCCTCCAGTCATCCTGGTGCAGTTTCCCCAGTGGGGTCTGCCTCCCCCCGCCAATGTCTCGGAATTTTTGTCTCACCTCCTCTTCCAGTGCTGGCGCACAAATACTGCGGCTGGGCTCCCTCCAACAGAAGCTCCATTCCCGTGGCAGCACAGCTTCCTCACGGTGGGCGAACTTACTTTCCGTAGGTCCTCTGTGCCACATCCACTAGATCTGGAAGAGTTTCCTCTGCAGTTTTTTTTCTGAGTCTTTTCCTGAGGCTACAGTAACTCCACTTTTATTAAACTGTCTTTTCCCGGACTGTTGGTGCACGCCCTCAATATTCTGTCATCTTGGCTCCGCCCCACTCATGAAACTTTTAAATAGTGTTTCAGAACTAGAAGGTAGCAACATGTCAGTGTTAATCTCCTCATATTGATGGTTTGATTGTCATTCATTAGGAGAAAATCCTCATTCGGAGAAAATGCACTCTAAAGTGTCCAGTGATGATAAGGCTCACATTTGAGATTGCCTTAAAATAAAATGTTTTATAAAAACATTCATATAAATGCCCTAAAGAACAGGAAGTGCTTTCAAGACATCATGAAAAGATAAAAGCAAAGATCTCAGAACAAATCAGTGATGACTGCAAGCTAGCTGCAAGCTTGGTGTGGAGGTTTGTAAAACGAAGTATGTGTTATTGCTCATTGCATGAGTGCTTCCTGTTCCTCTGTCTGTCTCCCATCCCCATTGCACATCCTACTACAATGAAATCCCTGTCATAACATGTGCACATTCAGGATTTTGATGGTGTTAACAAAATGCTCTCCAGAAAGATTTAATGACTTTTTCTCTTAATACCCTGTTCCTTTCCTCCCAGTTCCCTTATCCCTGGTCTTTACCAGCACCATTATCACATCTTAGTGAAATGTATAGAATTAAAAAAAATAGATAGAGTCCTCTTTGGGGGAAAATGGTAGTACTTGCAGTAATATCTTTGAGCACCAGTGTTTTGGGGTTTATTTTTTGATTTGATTTGTTTTTCAGAGAACACTGTTGCCTTACAAGGCTGATTATCTGCCAGTCATCAACAGAATGGATACCACCTTCCTCCCTGCAGTTGTCTGGCTAAAGTAAAATGCCCACAAAATAGAGAAATACTGACTTCCTTGGATTTTGTTCTGAGTTCCACACCAATCATCTCAAGTGTTGCAACTCATTTCTTTTTGCCAAAATCAGCTCATTGAGCATTCACCAACTGTTTTTAATTAGTTATGGTTGGTGGTATTTGCCTTTTGCCCCCTCCTCTTTAGAAACAAAAATTTCCAAAACAATTATCTATGGGCTGGAAGTCTCATGCTTTTGCTAAGCCTGAGGTGATTTCTTTTGGTTCGTGCTTATTTTGGAAAGTCTGTAAAACATTTAGTTCTATCTGAGAATCAGATAGCCAAATAAACATAGGTGCTGTTTTTGACAGCATAGTTGTTAAAACAGTGTACATTATTTGGGTTATTCTAGATTACTATCTAGAATAAATTGTATTAATAATAAATTGTATTAATACAACAGAATATTTATCAGTTATTGACTCCGCTCATGTGATTTCTTTTATTTGACAGGTAGAGATGTAGACAGTGAGAGAGAGAGAGACAGAGAGAAAAGTCTTCCTTGTGTTGGTTCACTCTCCAAATGGCCACCACAGCCTGTGCTGCGCTGATCTGAAGCCAGGAGCCAGGTGCTTCTTCCAGATCTCCCATGTGGGTGTAGGGCCCAAGCTCTTGGGCCATCCTCCACTACCTTCCTGGGCCACAGCAGACAGCTGAAATGGAAGAGGAGCATCTGGGACTAAAACCTGGCACCCATATGGGATACTGGCACCGCAGGCAGAGGATTAACCAAGTGAGCCACAGTGCCAGCCCCTCCACTCATGTGATTTTAAAAATAAATACTCAGAGACACAAGACAAGGCAATTAGGTTTTGTTAATAAATATACAGATAACCCCTGTCTTTGCAATGCTTTGACTTAATTTTTTTTGACTTTACAGTAATGCAAAAGGGATACATATTCAACAGAAATTGTACTTCAAATTTTTAATTTTGATATTTTCCTAACATAATAATATGTGGTAGATACTCTGTTACCATACCAGGAAGCACAGGAAGTTGCAACTCCCAGTCATTGAGGTGTTCATGAGGGTACAAAAAATTGATACTCTATATGTTGAAGCTGCCCTAACCTCAGCTGCAGGGAGATCCCAGAAAAACAAAGGAAGACCATGTCCCCAAAGGTCTGACTGAAAGAGATATTTTCAGTGGAGAAGTGACAGAAAATAACAGACTCTGTGAGATAGCAAGGAAAGAAGATAGATGCAACACCTTGGCCATTCATACAACTAGCCACACCCTGAATCTATGCAGCTGGTAATCACCACAAGAGTAAAGATACATTGAAAATGAAGAGCTAGAAAAAGATATACCAGGCAATTGGAAATCAAAAATTAGCAGGAGTCGCTATACTAGTATCAGATAAAACAGACTTTAAATCAAAAACTATAAAAAGAGACAAGGAAGGACATCATATACTGATAAAAGTTATCTATTCAGCAAGAATGTATAACAATCATCAAAAATATAAATACACCCACACAAGACCACACACACACATATATAGCCAATACTATTAGACCTGAAGTGAGAGATAAACTCCAATACAATAAGAGTGGAGGACTTCAATATCCTATTGTCACCAATGGACAGATTACACAGTTGAAAATCCACAAAGATACTTTGTAACTGAAACCCATTATTGAGCAAATGAGCCTAACAGACATTTACAAAACATTTCACCCAACAGCTACAGAATACACACTCTTTTCATTAGCACATGGAACATTCTCCAGGATACACCATATATTAAGACACAAAACAAGTTTCAGCAAATTTAAAAAGACTGAAATCAAACCACAAAGGAATAAAACTGGAAGTCAACAATCAGAGGAACAGCAGAATATTTACAAATACATGGAAATTAAACAACATGCTACCAAATTACAAATGGGTTACTGGATAAATTGAAAAGAAAAAAAAAACTTTCTTGAAATAAGTGAAAACACAATGTATCAAAACCTGTGGAATACAGCAAAAGCAATTTTAGGAGGGAAGTTTATAGCATTAAGTGCTTACCTAAAAGAAGGGTCTCAAATAAATGACTAAAAAACGCATCTATTGGGCTGGTGCCATGGCTCAACAGGCTAAACCTCCGCCTTGCGGCACCAGCACACCAGGTTCTAGTCCCGGTTAGGGCGCTGGATTCTGTCCTGGTTGCTCCTCTTCCAGTCCAGCTCTCTGCTGTGGCCCGGGAGTGCAGTGGAGAATAGCCTAAGTCCCTGGGCCCTGCACCCGCATGGGAGACCAGGGGAAGCACCTGGCTCCTGGCTTTGGATCAGTGCGGTGCACTGACCACAGCGCGCTGGCCGCAGCGGCCATTGAGGGGGTGAACCAATGACAAATGAAGACCTTTCTCTCTGTCTGTCTCTCTCTCTTTCTCACTGTCCACTCTGTCTGTCAAAAAAATGCATCTATTGGACTTAGAAAAGCAAGAATAAACCAAACCCAAAATTAGCAGGAGGTGAAAAATAATAAAGATAAAAGCAGAAATAAATGACATTGAAAGTAAAAATATGGGCAAGATCAACAAAACAAAACAAAAAGCTGTTTATTTGAGAAAAGAAACAAAGTTTTAACCAGATTAACAAGACAAAAAGAGATAAATTTCAAATAAATAAAATTAGAGATGAGATGGAGACATTTGCTATCAAATTGAAAAATGTTGAAGAAATGGATAAATTGCTGTGTGTTTGTGTGTGTGTATCCCACCAAGGCCAAATCAAGAAGATACAGAAAAATCTAAACAGATTCATAATAAGCAACGAGATTCTAACAATAATTAACAATCTCCCATCAAGAAAAAAATCTAGGACCTGATAGCATTACTATTGAATTCTACAAAATATTTAAAGATGAAGCAACTCCAATACACTTCAAGATATTCCAAAATATTGAACAGTATGGAACTGTTCTAAATTCCAAAATATTGAACAGGATTCCAAATTCTTTTATAAGGCCAACATCACTCTGATATCAAAACCAAACAAAATACAATAGGAAAAGAAAATCGCAAACCCATATCCTCGAACATGGATGCAAAAATTTTCAACAAACCAAATAGTCAAGCCAAACCAGTAGGCAAACCAAATCAAAAACCACATCAAAAAGATAGTACATCACAATGTAGTGGTATTTATCCCAGAGATGCACTAGTCATTCAACATTCACAAATCAATAAATATCATAAATCACATGAAAAGAATGAAGAACAAACAATACATGCTCATCTCAATAGTTATGGAGAAAGCAAGATTCCATATCCTCTTATAATAAAAAAGAAAAAACTTCCACAATTTTCCACAAATTAGGTAGATGGCTTTACAGAAGTTATATAAAGGCTATATGACCAACCAACAGCCAATATTCTACCAACCAGGGAAAAAGCTGGCAGAAATTCCCTTCAGATCAGTGACACAACAAGAATGTCCACTTTTGTCACTCTTATTAAGTACAGTATTGAAAGTGTTAACAAGAGCAATTAGGGAGGAGGAACAAATGCAGTGCATTAAAATTAAAGAAGGAAGTCAAAAGATCCATGTTTGCAGATGACATGATGTTGTGCACAGAAAAATCTAACACTTCCACAAAAACCTATTAGAACTAATAACCACTTCAGTTAGGTTGCAAAATAACAGTTGCTACAAAATAAACATACAAAAATAATGTTATAAAATAAACATACAAAAACGTAGCTTTTTTCTACATTAATGATAAACTGAGTGATCAAGAATGAAATCCCAGCCGGCGCCGTGGCTCAACAGGCTAATCCTCCGCCTTGCGGCGCCAGCACACCGGGTTCTAGTCCCGGTTGGGGCGCCAGATTCTGTCCCGGTTCCACCTCTTCCAGGCCAGCTCTCTGCTGTGGCCCAGGAGTGCAGTGGACGATGGCCCAAGTGCTTGGGCCCTGCACCCCATGGGAGATCAGGAAAAGCACCTGGCACCTAGCTCCTGCCATCGGATGAGCGCAGTGCACCGGCCGCAGCGCGCCAGCTGCGGCGGCCATTGGAGAGTGAACCAACGGCAAAGGAAAACCTTTCTCTCTGTCTCTATCACTCACTGTCCACTCTGCCTGTCAAAAAAAAATTTAAAAATAAAAAAAGAATGAAATCCCATTCATAATAGCCACAAAAAATCAAATATTTAGGGAAAAAAATTAACAAAAATAATCTCCATAATGAAAATTATATAACATTTATGAAAGAAATCATCAAAGACACACAAAAATAATTGAAGGATATTCATTGCTCACAGATTGGAAGAAGGATATTTATTGCTCATAGGTTGGAAAGAATCAATGTCCTTAAAATATCTACACTACCTCAAGGAATCTACAGAGTCAATGCAATCCCTATCAAAATATTAATGACATTCTTTACAGAGTTGTAAAAAACAATCCTAAGGGTCCAGAACTGTGGCCTGCAGTGCTGGTATCCCATAAGGGCACTGGTTTAAGACCCAGCTGCTCCACTTCCAATCCAGCTCTCTGCTATGGCCTGGGAAAGCAGTAGAAGACGGCCCAAGTCCTTGGGCCTCTGCACCCATGTGGGAGATCTGGAGGAAGCTCCTGGCTCCTGGCTATGGATGGGCACAACTCCAGCCATTGTGACCATTTGAGGAATGAACCAGCAGATAGGAGACCTCTCTCTCTGCCTCTCCTTCTCTCTCTGTGTAACTCTGACTTTCAAATAAATAAATAAATCTTTTTAAAAAAAAATCCTAAAATTTATATAGAATCACAAAAGATCTAAAATAATCAAAGTAATCCTGAGCAAAGTAACCAATCTGGAGGTATCACAATACCTGATTTGGTTTTTTTTAATAATGTTTTTATTTGTTTATTTGACAGAGTTAGACAGTGAGAGAGAGAGACAGAGAGAAAGGTCTTCCTTCTGTTGGTTCACCCCTCAAATGGCCGCTATAGCCGGAGCTACGCTGATCCAAAGCCAGGAGCCAGGTGCTTCTTCCTGGTCTCCCATGCAGGTGCAGAGCCCAAGCACTTGGGCCATCCTTCACCACCTTCCTGGGCCACAGCAGAGTGCTGAACTGGATGAGGAGCAACCAAGACTAGAACCCAGCACCCACATGGGATGACAGCGCCACAGGTGGAGGATTAATCAAGTGAGCCATGGCGCCGACCCCCACAATACCTGATTTCAAAGCATGCTACAAAGCTATTGTAATTAAAATAGGGGTCCACAACGTGTTTCCAAAATTAAGTTGCAACTTGCAATAGAGGCATTCCATATTGGAGCACCAGTTTGAGTCCCTGCTGTTCTGCTTCCAATTTAGCTCATCGCTAATAAGCCTGGTAAAGCAGCAGAAGATGGCCACCATATCTGGGGCCCTGCAACCCATGTTGGAGACCTAGATGGAGCTCTGGACTCCTGGCTTCAGTCTGGCCAAGCCCAGGCTATTACAGCTATTTGGGAAATGAGATACCAGATGTAAGATATCTCTCTGTGTCTTTCTCCCCAACTCTCTCTATAACTGTGCACCATTATCCCATGTGGGCGCCAGTTCATGTCCGAGCTGCTCTTCTTCCAATCCAGCTCTCTGCTTATAGCCTGGGAAAGCAGTGGAAGATGTTCCAAGTGCTTGGGCCTCTGCATCCATGTGGGTTCCGGCTGTAGCACCCATTTGGGGAGTGAGACAGTGGATGGAAGTCCTTTCTCTCTATCTCCCCCTCCCTCTGTCTCTCTGTAACTCTACCTGTCAAATAATTTTTTTTTAATTACAAATCCAGGGAAGAAATTATCAAAGAACTTAACAGATAGTTCTCAAAAGAAGAAATACAAATGGTCAACAAATATATGAAAAATGCTCAACAACAGTAACCATCAGGGAAATGCAAATCAAAACCAGAATAAGATATCGCCTCATCCCTCTCTGAATGGGTAAAATCCAAAAGACAGAGAGTAACAAATGCTGGACAGGAACTAGAAAAAAGTGAATGCAGTTCCTTGCCAATACCTGCTATCTTTAACAGCCATTGCAACGTAATGAGGTGATGTTTCACTGTAGTTTTGATTTGTATTTCCCTGTTGACTAATGTTGTTGAATGTTCATATTTTCTCAGATGCCAGTTGGTGATTTCCCTTGTTTTCTTCTAGTAGTTTCATGTCTTACATTTAGATGCTTAAACAAGAATGCTTGCACATTATTGGTAGAATTAAAAATTAGTGCAGCAGGGGAAACTTGGAAGATTAAAAAATTAATGGAGAAGCAAATTATGACGTTAGCCATGAAATAAACAAAAGAATATTTTTAAAGATTCATTTATTTATTTGAAAGTCAGAGTTACACAGAGAGAGGAGAGACAGAGAGAGAGAGAGAGAGACAGAGAGAGAGAGAGTCTTCCATCTGATGGTTCACTCCCCAGATGGCCACAACTGCCGATCTGCGCCAATCCGAAGCCAGGAGCTTCCTCCAGGTCTCTCACATGGGTGCAGAGGCCCAAGGATTTGGACCATCTTCTGCTGCTTTCCCAGGCCATAGCAGAGAGCTGGATTGGAAGTAGAGCAGTCGGGACTAGAACCGGCGCCCATATGGGATGCTGGCACTTCAGGCCAGGGTGTTAACCTGTTGCACCACAGCACCAGCCCCCAAAAGAATATTCTTAAACAGAATTTGAGGTAAATTTTAAAAGCACAAGATGAATGTTTAGTTGACATGATTCAACCATGATTCTATGATATCATGGATTTTATCATGAGGCTTAATCACCAATTGACAATTTTAGGAGAAAGTATTTGAATATTATGAATTTCCTTCCAATTTTTCATTTACTTTCTGAACTAAGCAATTTCTTAGACATTTAACATCTTAAAATATATTTTTTCAACTCCTTGCCTAAATGTAGAATTGACTCTATCTGTAGTCTGCTCAATTCTGAGAATCATGGTTGAAGAGGAGGAATACAGCAGAATTCTCTTGCCTGGTCATTCGAATCAGCCCCACAACCTCAAGCAGGGCTGACAGAGCCAAAACATATCGATACAAATAAAAGCCTGCAAGAGACTTGGCAGGCCTTTGTGGTGTGTCTGCATGTTTTCCACTAGGCAACGCCAGCTCCACCACCACTTAGTTGCTCCTATTCTACTTGTAATCAAAACTCCAACATCTGGAAAGAATAATTGTAATTTTTACCGTTAGTCCTTAGAGGGTTCATGAAAACAGAGAAAATAAGAAGCCCCTAAGGATGTCTAAGTCAGTTAGAAAATTGAGTTGTAAAACAGTCTTTCTTTCCCCTAAATCTGTAGTTATGAGTTCTGTAGTCAAATATGCACAGTAAGCTGCTTTTTATTGGCATCTACAGTTTCCTCCAGATCTTATAGATGTTACTGACTCTTTTTTTTTTTTCAGTGTTTTTTTTTTTTTAATTTTATTTAGGATATAAATTTCCAAGGTATGACTTATGGATTACAATGGGTTTCCCCCCATATTTTCCCTCTCCCCCCGCAACCCTCCCCCCTTGCCCGCTCCTTCCACCCTTTCGTTCACGTCCAGATTTGTTTTCAATTTTCTTTTGACTCTTGAGTCATTGGCAGGAATAGGCTCCTAGCAAACTCTCAAAAACTAGCTTCAGGATAAGATCATTCTTGGTTGGTGAATCCTCAGAAGCCTCTCTTTTTCTCTTGATAAATAAACACAATTTTTATTTGTTCATTTAAAATTAGTTTTAAAATAACTTAAATGATTAAATTTAACAGAAAAATATTGAAGTAAAAATTAAGGAATCGCTGGACTTCAGAAAAATGCTTTTTGCAAGAGATACTGGTTCCTAACAAATCCTGCTAAGATTAAGCAACAGACTGTGGGAACAAGCAAAAGGTTGGAGTCATGTGGTTTTAACCGCAAGTTCCAGTTTTCAACACTCCGGACTATTCGCTCTGACAGCTGACCCTTCCCGCAGGCTGCCGCCCCACCTCGACCCCCTCTACCTGACTCTTCGGTTTGTATTTTTTCTCCTTTGCTAGGGTTTGTGACATTTGATTCTGTCTCTCAACCATAATCCCCCTAGCTGATTAGTCTTAATTTCTCATGCAAAGAGGAACTAGAGTTAATACCAGTTCTGTTGCTATACGCAATTTCTTGATTGTTTTGTTTTCTTTTATTTTTAATTTACTTGAGAGGCAAAAAGAGAGAGAGCTACTTCATTCTCCAAATGCCTGAGCTGGAGAATGTAATCCAAGTCTCCCAGGTGAGTGGCAAAGACCCAATTAGTTAAGCCATCACCTGCTGCCTTCCACAGGGGTCAGGAGACAAAACTGAGAATCCAATCCAGGTACTCAGACATGGGAAACATGATTCTTAACTGCTAGGCCACATGTCTGTCCTGCACACACCACTTATGTTCATTTTATCTCTGGCCAGCCCTTTTATTATATTAGAATTACCTATGACAACCCCTTAAACAAGGAGTTCACAGATCACAAACTGTGCCCATTGATTACTGCCCTTTTGTAAACTAAGGGTGGATTCAAGTTTTTAAAGGGTTATTTAAAAAAAAAATGACTATACAATAAAGGGTGCACGTGGCCTGTAACATCTGAGGCTTTTATTATCCATCCCATACAAATGCTATGCCACTCTCTGCTTTACCAGAACAAGTCAATCTTGTATCATTTGTGTCTCATGCATCTTCCCTGAAAAGCCTAGGAGTTCTTGTGTTGCTCAATTTCCTCCACTTGCTTCCTGTACACAAGAAATGGGACCAGAGTCAGACACACTGCACGGGAAGCTATAACCCAGCAATCAGCACCTTGGACTGTGAATGCTACTCAATGATCAGCAGGAGATGAACTATTCAGATGCAGAGCAGGTTCTTCCATGCAGAATGAGAAGGGCCACAGAGAATCTGCTGCTTGTCATTGACCAGCTAGTTGCCAGGACACCTAGGGCAGGAATCTGAAATAGGCAAGGCCTGGTCCTGTTTGAACACAGCCTCCTACAGTCCAAGGACATTTGTACCAGCCCTAAGACAGCAAGCATCCAGAAAGATGCCAAAGTTCTGGTGACAGGAAAAACGGAAGAGGAAATAAAATAATTACGTTAATTAACTTATATGATTTAAACTGATTTAAAAATCTAGCAGAAATGAAAGCAATACTGATGTTCATACTCTGATTCATTGGATCAGTTTCTGGAAGTCAGTGTTAAGGAAGTATGAGTGATATTAACAGATGTTTCTGCAGCACTTTTTAAAAACAGTACACAGACACTGTGGGCAACCACTGTTTTGCCACCAGAGTACCAAAGGGTCCTTAGCAAGGATACTTGAATAATAAAATGCTGATAACCCGCCTGGTGTTGGTTATCATTGTTGTTCAAAGGGTAAAGGGAAAATCCTCTGATGTCTTAAGTGACTCTAGATCACAGAGGCACCTATCCTGAGAAGCAGCCTGATGCAAGAGAAAGAAAACAGGCTCTGGAGACAGACAGCCCTGGGTTCCAATCCCAGCTCTGCCACATAGTCAGTTTGTTAGCTTGTGCAAATTAACACAGAGATCCTAGGTTCCCTCATCTGTAATAAGGATCAAGGGGGGACAACTTTGCAGCTTTTAAAGTATTGGATGGAATGCCCTGCAGTCTACCACAGAACCTGAGACATAATTTTGCTCAATAAATCTCTGTTGAAATAAAAAATTTACATGTTATGTCCTTAATAATGAAGAGGATTGTGGGTACAATGTTTAAGAGTAAGTCACCAAGGGTAACAAGCAAGAACCCCAGCTGAGTAGGAAATTCCCAGGAAAATATAGGAAAAGTAAAGTAGAAGGACATCACCCCAGGCTGACCTCTGCTGGAGACTGAGGACTTAGAGTCCCACAAGTGTGGAGCCCATCAAGTGCTCAGGTTGCCTTTCTGGGGCCTAAAATCTCACACCCTAGGGAAGAATGCTGCCCAGTTTTGAGCACTGGGCCACTGATACTACTGCCAGAATTATGGCAGAAAACACTGACAGAGAGAAGCCCAGGGTTCAAAGCAAGAGAAACAGGGCAGCGACATGATGGAAGCCAAAGGCCACATTAGAAGCCCTTGGGAGCCATAGAGGAGATCCAGAGAAGGACCAGGAACACTACCCGGTGGGGCTCAGAGCACAAACCATCACCATGACTACCACTGCTCTTGGTTAACCTAGAAAGAAGGACCACATAGAGAAATCCTAGTTTATTCAGTCTCTATCTACTCAGCCTAGTATTGAAGCCATGGCTTAAGTTCCACATCTGATATGACTATAATTTTATAGACAAGAAAGTGATTCTATGTAATTTACTTTTTATTTTAAATATTTTTATTATTTTTAAATGTTTAAGAGACACATAAACATTGTATGCATTTCTGGGCGCCTTGTGATGTTTCAACATGTACATTATACAATGTCCAGTCAGGACAAATACCTTAAATGCATCTGTATTCTCAAACATTTAACATTTTATGGTGAAAGCATTCCAAAAACTATCTTCTGATTTGTCTTTTTTAACAGAGAAATTTATAGCCCATTAACATTATCTATAGCCAACCCACTGTGCAACAGAAACTGTTTCTTATTCCTACCTAACTATAACTTAGCACCCATTGATCAACCTTGTGCCATTCCTCTCCTTTCTGTTCCCTCTCCAGCTTTTGTTAATCACCATTATAACTGTTATAAACTTTTATTATTGAGAAGCAGAGAGACAGACAGAAAAACACAGAGCTATCCTGTCTGCTGGTTCACTGCCCAAATGACCACAATGGCCAGGACGGGGCAGGCCAGGAGATGGAAAATCAATTCAAATCTCTCACTGGAACCAGCATTGTGCAGGATAAGCCACCACTCGCAATGCCCACATCCCATACGGGCACTGGTTGGAGTCCTGGCTGCTCCACTTCTAATCTAGCTCTCTGCTAATAAAGCTGGGAAAACAGCAGAAGATTGGCCAAGTGCTTGGGTTCCTGCCACTCATGTGGGAAACCCAGAAGAAGCTTCTGGTTCCTGACTTCAGTCTTGCCCAGTTCTAGCTGTGGCAGCCATTTGGGAAATGAACCAGCAGATGAAAGATCTCTCTTCCTCTTTCCCACCCACCCCCTCTCTAACTCTGCCTTTAAGATAAATAAATAATTTTTTAAAGATTTATTAAGAAAACTATTAATATTATAATATTAATACTAATATAATCTTAAGATTTTATGGTTTTTTAAAAAGTCTTCCATCAGCTGGTTCACTCCCCAAATGGCTGCAACAGTCAGGGCTGGGCCAGGCTGAAGCCAGAGCCAGAAGCTTCCTCCAGATCTCCCACATGTGTGCAGGGATCCAACTTGGGCCATCCACCATTGCTTTCCCAGGCCCTAAGCAAAGAGCTGGATCATAAGAGGAGCAGCCGGGACTTGAATCAGTTCCCATATGGGATGCCAGTACCGCAGGTGGAGGCCTAGCGTATTACGCTGCAGTGTCGGCCTCAATAAATAAATCTTTTTAAATTTGTTTTAATCTCCCACATGTTTGGCAAGAGACACACCATAGGGCCATCACTCTCTGCCTTCAAGATCCAAATTAACAGGAAGAAGAATTCAGAACCAGAGCCAGGACTGAACCCACATACTCTGATATGAGATGTGGGCAGCTTAACTGCTAGGCCCAATATCCACCTTCATTATACTTTTAACTTCTACAACATCACCTGTATTGTAGACCCCACATATGAGATTATGAGATAGTTGTCTTTCTGTGCTTGGCTTATTTCATCTGACATAATAACCTCCAGTTTTATCTGGCATAATAACGGTACTTCAGCTTTTTTCTTTACATCTCCTTTATCCATTTTCTTTATCCATTCATCAGTGGATGAACACTCAGGAGAGGGAGAGGGGGAGGGAGAGGGAAATATCTCTGAAAGATCTCTGTGAGTGAGATCCCAGGGGAAAGAATGGGCCAAGTTGTTTCCATTTCTTAACTATTGTAAATAGTGCTATACTAAATACAGGAGTGCAGATGTTTCTTCAACAAAGTTTTTTATTTCCCCTGGAGATTAGAAAGATAGATAGATAGATAGATAGATAGATAGATAGATATCACACCCAGTAGTGTGGTTTCTGGATATATGGTAGTCTAGTCTTAGTATTTTGATGAACTGCCATACTAGTTTCCACAATATCTGTACTAATTTACGTTTCCCATGTGAACAAATAACAGAATGGATATGAACGGACAAAAATGAGATTGATAAAATAATCATAATCCCACCAATTTAATTATCTTATACCATGGCATTTCATAGGGCTGAATCTTAGATCCCTTAACTGTGAATTGAATACAATTCTACTTTTCCTGAATGTTTCTCAATGTAGTTCTATGTTGATAATGCAACCTTAGAAATACTTAGAAAGATGGGACAATAAGCAAAAGTAATCTCTTGGGCAATATGATGGTGTTTCAGTACTGCAGTTAATTTAAACATGAGACATCCTGTTTAGAAGCCTCCAAGACATTGCCATCTAATCCAGAAAACTGACACACAAATCACAATAATGAAGGGTGGAATAGATGGATGAAGTGCTAGAGAAAGTGAATTATCCTTGGGAGGTCATCAAAGAGCTAATGTATGAGTGAGCAGAAGTTACGAAAGGACCAGTGTGGCAGACATCTGTGTGCTGTTTGAGGGATAGGACCTTCCAGGTAGAAAGAATCATGTGAGCAAAGGCAAGGGACACAATAAGTTTGGGGATCAGTAAGTACTCTTGTTTGGCAACAGCCAAGGGGACTCATATGAGGAGTAAAGGCTGAAAAATTAATCTAAGGTAAATGTACAAAGGCAAACTAAAGAATGTGTCATTTTCTCATTATGGAACAAAATGCTACAAAAGATTTTTAAGCAAGGAAAGTGAAATCATTAGATTCCTACTCCAAAGAGTCCTTACACCCTTCCCTCCCCACCCCCAGCAATGGTGAGCAACAATTTGGAGACAATTACAAAGGACTTTATAATTAATGGCACAAATGTATTACTTTAGTGCTTTGCTCCAGGAGGCCAGGAAGAGCACATGTCTTGCTCATCACCATATCTTATTACATACACAGTACTTAACCAAATGCCTGGCATGTGGCAGGGTTTCATAATATTTGTTGAAACAATTCATTACTATTGGAATTTGTCACTAGTTGTGGGATTTTTAGAGATGTATTCTAATCTTATTAACCCCTAATACCACAATATGTGCTATCAGTATATACTTACATCTTAGTCTCTGAAATCTCAAGACCTAATTCACTCTGGCACATAAAAGAGCTCAATAAATCCCGTAAACTGGACTGAAAACAGTAACAGCCACAAGTACTTCCCAAATAAATATAGGAAAATAAGTACTATGGCTCTTTAGGGGGAAAATGTACCCAAATTATTACTGACATATTTCATTTTGACCCAAATTTGCAAATCAAGTAGGTTCACTCTTGAAAAGTAAAGTAGTCCATGAGAGTATTTCAGGCATGGAAAGCCAAGACACTCTTGCAAAAAAAAAAAAATGACCTAAATGAAAGATGTCTGTGAGTGAGATCCCAGGGGAAAGAACAGGTCATCAAAGAAAGCAGTACCTTTCTCTGAAGGGAGGAGAGAACTTCCGCTTTGACTATGACCTTGTCTAAATAAGATCAGAGTTGGTGAACTCAAGAGGCTTTCATAGCCTTGGCAACTCATGACAAGAGCCTCAGGAGATTACTGATGTCATAAATAAGAGTGTCAATTGTTAAATCAACAACAGGAGCCACTGTGTACTTACTCTCCATGTAGGATCTCTGCCCTTAATGTATTGTACTATGTGAATTAACGGTATAACTAGTACAAACAGTATTTACACTTTGTGTTTCTGTGTAAATGCAAACTGTTGAAATCTTTACTTAGTATATACTAAATTGGTCTTCTGTATATGAAGATAATTGAAAATGAATCTTGATGTGAAAGGGATGGGAGAGGGAGTGGGAAATGGGATGGTTGTGGGTGGGAGGGAGGTTGGGAGGTGGAAAGCTGCTATAATTCAAAAGTTGTACTTTGTAAATTTATATTTATTAAATAAAAGTTTTAAAAAAAAGAAAAGTACAGTAGTCATCCTACAAAAGCCACATAGAGGGGCCGGCCCTGTCAGGTAGTAGGTAAAGCTACCGCCTGCAAAACCGGTGTCCCATATGGATGCCAGTTCAAGTCCTGGCTCCTACACTTCCAATCCAGCTCCCTGCTAATGTGCATAGGAAAGCAGCAGAGGATGGCTCAAATGCTTGGGCCCTTGCACCTACATGGAAGACCCAGAGAAGGCTCCTGGCTTCAGCCTGGCTCAGCCCTGGCAGTTGTGATATGGGAAATAACCCCCTAAAATATACATCAAATGTGGCCCCTTAGAGTTCCCCAGAAGTGCCATCTGGGGTGCCACATACATTATTGGAATTTGGGGTGCCATACGATATCATCATATGCTTATTAATAAATCCCCGATACAATAAGCCCAAGAGGGTTCTTGCCTAATATTTAGAGAAGAATTCTAAACACTGGCATTAGTAAACAAGGCAGCATGGTACATTTTAGGCTTTTATTTAGTGGGAGAAATCATGAGAGAGAGCGAGCTTTATCTAAAAGAGATAAATCTGGGTCATACCAAGCATCAGGAGCCAGCCACGTGGAGGAGCATCTAGACAAGGAAGCCTAGGGTGGGTGGCCCGAAGGCCATGTGCCCTGGAAGTGCAGGGCTACAGCCAGCCCCATCCTGGCAAGAGGCCAGGGAAAAGAGGAGAGGCTGGGACACACCTTGTCCTAGGCTTTTAACCCACTTCCAAAGGGGAGTGGTTAATTAACTTGATTGGCTGGTGGGCACCCAGCTGCAGCCAGTTAGGAACATGAGGTCACACAGGGGCGTGGCAAAGGCATGGAGAAGGCGTGGTCTTCCAGCTCACAAACCTAATCCATTTTAACCTGTATGCCTGCCTACTTCAGTTGCAGCCATCTAGGGAGTGAATCAGCAGATGGAAGATTCCCTCCTCTTCAAGCTTTGTATCTCTGCCTTTCAAATAAATAAATCTTTTTCAAAAGCTTTAAAAAACAAATATAGAAAACATATAGATGTTTGCAGTCATATAAACTACAGGAAACAAAAATGTGATTAATCAGCTAACCTGACAATAATAGAAACTTGTTATTCACCAAATGGATTTCTAGAAGTTAATAAGTACATTGTTTTAATTTCCAAATTATGATGAAAATATTAAATTTAAAATAGAACAAGTTTATGAAAATAATTATCAGTGATATTGGTTGCCATTATTATAGGTAAAATAATGGACCAATAAAAGTCATTTCATATAGCTAAAGCTAATGTTTGCTAATGTAATACTTTCATGTTTTATGAATAATTCTTCATGACAATATCTCCAAATAAGTTAAAGACAAATAAAACAAAAAATTAACATTGGTCTTTCTCTTCGTATTAAGAACAAAATGCAGCTATTTTAGGAAGCACATTACATATTGAATTCCAAAATTTATTAGCAATGTTATGTAGGTTGAGATGCCAAAACAAGATGTATTTGCTTTTAAGATTTTTAAAACATTTTTGAACTTTCGATAAAAGGCTTTTGTATACATTAGCAATTCTAAGAGGTCATTGCCACTCAAAACTAAATCCAACAGCCAAAAACATGAAATTTCCATTATATCAGTTATTCATAATTACATTGAGTAGTAAAACCTAATTATTTTTTCTGAATTCAGTTAAATTTATTGATATGTTAACCATGTGGAACAAATTTTCAAATAGTGTTAAGACTTACAGTCCTAAAATGGCTTGCTCAAGAAGGCAATTGAGTTGATAAACAAATAAGACAATTTATCAACAGATAGAGCTTTGCAGCCCAAGAGTTGCTGCTGGAACAAAGAACAAACCATCAGTAGAAAAAAATAAAAAAACTAGGAGAAAATTACTTTGGCAGGTCGTGATAAGGGTTTACAATATTCAGAGAGGGACGTGTTAAATATAAGAAAATAGGAACAGACAAACACATGCAAGTCCCATGGAACAAAAGGAAAGCAGGAAGGCCGCTAAGGTTATCTTCTTCATGAACCCCAAAATTTCCTTTTGTCATGTTAAGTTCAAGTGCCTTCTGTCCACCCCTGTTTTAAGAAATAGCATTCAGGCCTGGAAAGGATAATACCCTAAGTGGTAGAGACTGGGAGCTCTATGCAAGAACACAGAGTGTTGGAGGCTCAGGAATGAAGAGTTAACAGGCTTAAACAGAGAGGGCAGGGGCACTGAAGACGAAGAACTGATATCCTATCATTTACATTGACCAAGCACACAACAGCTTGCAACAAAACATATCTCAGTCAATTCCTAAACAATGAATTATGTAATTCTCTGAGAATCATTTTCAAGGAATGTTCTTATGTCTTCATATTTATACCTATTTTTACAGGTGAGGAAATAGGCTCAAAAAGATTGAGTCTAATTGCTTAAATTTACCAAAACTAAAAGGAGTGGGCTCTGAGTCAAATTCAATGAAAGAGGATTAACTGTATATGAAATTGCGAGGGGATGTATTCACTTCTTCAGTCACCTAGCAAACTATATGGTAAGAGGACGAACACTGACTTAAAAAAATAAAAAAAGAACGGCCGGCGCTGTGGCTCAACAGGCTAATCCTCTGCCTTGCGGCGCCAGCACACCGGGTTCTAGTCCCGGTCGGGGCACCGGATTCTGTCCCGGTTGCCCCTCTTCCAGGCCAGCCCTCTGCTGTGGCCCAGGAGTGCAGTGGAGGACGGCCCAAGTGCTTGGGCCCTGCACCCCATGGGAGACCAGGAGAAGCACCTAGCACCTGGCTCCTGCCATCGGATGAGCGCGGTGCGCCAGCCGCAGCGCGCTGTCCGCGGCAGCCATTGGAGGGTGAACCAACGGCAAAGGAAGACCTTTCTCTCTGTCTCTCTCTCTCACTGTCCACTCTACTTGTCAAAAATAAAAAAAAAATTAAAAATAAAAAAAAAAAACAGTGGACATAATTAAAAGATCCACAAGATCCACTTAACCAATGTATTAATACAGCAGTGCATCATCCAGAAATTTGTAAACAACCATGAAGTGGTTATTCTCTCCCTTTGCATTAACACTTAAACTAGTTTATAATCAAGAAAGTAATGGTAGCCGAAGTTAGTCACGACCATAACAGCAGTGATGACAGCAAATTCAATCAGAAGCCCTAAGCTTTATTTGCTAAGCTAAAATCAAGAACTCAGAATCAACAGATCAGAACTGTATACCCTGGAGACATAAGCTCAAATTAATGCAATAATAGAAAAAATTATACATGTCAAATACCTGACATCCATATATATAAAAAAAGGAAGTACCATCTTAAATGAGGAAGGAATGTACTTTTTATTTACAACACAGTTCTGGGAAGTTGGTTAAATATTAAGAAAGAAGAGTAAGTTGAATTTTCACATTGTACATCAAAATAAATTCCAGACATAGTGTCAAGGTATCTAAAAACTAAAGCTATAAATTACTGAAGAATAACATCGTTAAAGCTTAAACATAAAGAATGAAATCAAGTTTTTAAAAAAATGTTCTGATTACAAAAGCAATGGAAGAAATCACAAAGTCAAAAACATTAAGAGATTTGCTAACATGAAAATACTAAACTCCAATACTTTCAAAAATATAGAAACATGAAGCAGGTATTTAGTCTAGTAATTAAGACACCCATGTCCCACTTCAGAGGGCCTGGGTTTTATTCCAATCTCTGGTTCCTGACTCCAGTTTACCACCAATGCAAACCCTGGAATGCAACTGTGATGGCTCAAGTAATGTATTTCCTATCACCCACGTGGGAGAACTGAATTGCATTTCTAACTCCTGGCTCCAGTCACAGCCCAGCCCCAGTCATTGCTGGCATTTGGTGAGTGAACATGAAGATGAGAGCACTCACTCTCCCTCTTCCTCTGCCTCTCAAACAAAAATAATATAAACAAAAATGAAAGACTTTAATTTTGTTATGAATCAAACTGCTTTAGAATTTCGTCTTTTAAAAAAATGATAAAGTTGGGAGTGAAGATGTTACCGAAGTTGCCTGAGAACATGCAGCACACAACTGAAAGACTTGGATACAAATCTAGGTACTCCTTCTGCAGAGTGCACACTATGAAATTTTTATATTTTAGCAGTCTCTCTAAAGAGAATTTTCAATAGATCGTATGTAGAAATAACCAGTGTCTGTCTTAGTGTTTCTGTGTTTCATTTTATCCTGAAAATAAAAGGGACTACAAATATACAGTGTTTAGATATTTAGAATTTTTAATGCTTTCTTATTGAGAAACAATTTATATCATTAAAATGCACAGTTCTTGTCATTTGATTGAGAGATGGAGAGACACACAGAGAGACAGACAAACAGAGCTCATCTACTAGTTCACCCTACAAATATGCCCATAGCAGCTGGTCTGAGCTGGAGACAGAACTGGGAGCAGAGAACACGATCCATGTCTCCTATGTAGGTAGCAGGAACACAATTACTTGAGCCATCACCTTGTGGATATTCTAACAGCTAGGCTAAATGTCCACTCTAAAATGTGCAGGTCTTTAAAAATAAAAGATAAGTTTAAGACCAGTGTCTGCAAATAATTGATAGAATTAAAAAGGAGAGAATGATCCTACGTGGGAAGCAAGATACACAGCAGACTCATAGAGTGGCAGATGCCCTAAACAGCCCTCTGGCCTCAGAATCAGCCCTTAAGGCATTCAGATCTGGCTAAAAAGCCCATGAGAGTTTCGCAGGCATGGAGAGCCAAGATATTGGGGGAAAAAATGACCTAAATGAAAGATCTCTGTGAGATCCCAGCAGAAAGAATGGGCCATCAAAGAAGGAAGTACCTTTCTCTGAAGGGAAGAGAGAACTTCCACTTTGAATATGGCCTTGTCTAAATAAGATTGGAGTTGGTGTACTCAGGAGGCTTCCATGGCCTTGGCAGCACATGACAACAGCCTCAGGTGATTACTGATGTCATAAGTAAGAGTTTCAATTGTTAAATCAACAACAGGAGTCACTGTGCACCTGCCCCTCCATGTAGAACCTCGGCCCTTAGTGTGTTGTACTATGAAATTTAATGGTGAAACTACTACTCAAAGAGTGCTCTATACTTTGTGTATTTGTGTGGGTGCAGTCTGTTGAAATCTTTACTTAGTATATACTAAGTTAATCTTCTGTATATAAAGATAATTGAAAATTAATCTTGATGAAGAATGGGATGGGAGAGGGAGTGGGAGATGGGATGGTTGCGGGTGGGAGGGAGGCTATGGGGGGAAAAGCTGCTATAATTCAAATGTTGTACTTTGGAAACATATTTATCAAATAAAAGTTGAAAAGAAAAAAATCCAAAAAAAGAAAAATAAATAAAAGTAAAAAGTTGTTTTAAAATATTTACTGAAATATAATGAAAATTATTGTACTAAAAGTTCAGCAAACTTAGTAAGACGAATATTAACACTCCATAGAAAAATGAGAAAAGTCATGGAACAATACTTTTACAGAAAAATTCTATAGGACAATGGAATGCTCAAATTACTAGTTATCAAACACACACACACACACACACACACACAAGTTTAAAAAAATCATAGTACATTCAACTTAAACAGCCCCGATGATAGGTAGCAGTTCATGGCATTTTTCAGAAAGGCATTCATGAAATTTTGGTAAAGGAGAGAAATTCTTCTCCATTGTGGTCAGCTGTCACATATAGGGTTACTTGAGTTCTTCAAGGAAGACCTCTGGCCAACAGCCCGCTTCCCCTCCAACAGAGAGCACCCCAGCACCTTCACAGAACAAGTAGGATCAGACAGGGGAAACATGGGACCTGAAAGTAGAGGAGTCATTTCCTGGAAATACTGACTGCTGTCAGGTGAAAGGCTCAGATTCTGTGTTAGCAGATCCAAATAATGCAATGGCACTGATGTGAATTCTTTTTTTTAACTTTTATTCAATAAATGTAAATTTCCAAAGTACAGCTTATGGATTACAATGGCTTCCCCCCCCCATAACTTCCTTCCCACCTGCAACACTCCCATCTCCCGCTCCCTCTCCCATTCCATTCACATCAAGATTCATTTTCAATTCTCTTTGTATACAGAAGATCAATTTAGTATATATTAGGTAAAGATTTCAACAGTTTGCACCCACACAGAAACATAAAGTATAAAATACTGTTTGAGTATTAGTTATAGTATAAATTCATATTGAACAACACATTAAGTACAGAGATCCTACATGAGGAATAAGTGCACAGTGACTCCTGTTGTTGACTTAACAAATTGACACTCTTGTTTATGGCGTCAGTAATCTCCCTAGGCTCCAGTCATGAGTTGCCAAGGCTATGGAAGCCTTTTGAGTTCGCCAACTTCAATCTTATTTTGACAAGGTCATAGTCAAAGTGGAAGTTCTCTCCTCCCTTCAGAGAAAGGTACCTCCTTATTTGATGGCTCATTCTTTCTTCTGGGATCTCACTCACAAAAGTTTTTTTTTTTTTTCCAGAGTGTCTTGGCTTTCCATGCCTAAAATACTCTCATGGGCTCTTCAGCCAGCTCTGAATGCCTTAAGGGCTGACTCCAATTCAATCCCATCAAGGTGACATGTACCAAGGCCATCTCACTAGTTCAAGTGATCAATTTCAGTTCACAATTGATCATAATGATAGGTCTAAGAGTCAAAGGGATCACACAAACAAGACTAGTATCTGCTAATACTAAATGATAGTATTAAAAAGGGAGAGAACTATCCAACATGGGAAGCGGGATACACAGCAGACTCATAGAATGGCAGATATCCTAAACAGCTCTCTGACACTAAAGTGAATTCTATCAGTCTACACACCCCCCACTTGCAGCAAAACAAACAAAAAAGAACATCGGTGGAGCCAAGATGGCGGAATAGTGAGGACGCGCACTAGCAGTCCGCAAAAAGATAGTTTTATAAAAACAGAGTTACTGTAGCCTCAGGAAAAATCTCACGGAAAAAAATGCAGTGGAAATTCTTCCGGACCCAGTGAATGAGACGCAGAGGACCTAGGGGAAAGTAAGTTTGCGAACGGCAAATCGTGCCTTAGTGGCACGGGAGCTGCCGGGAGGGACGGGAACCGGACGGAACACAGTCGCCATTGGAATCGAGCGCTTAAACGGGAGCCGATACAGGGATCCCGAGACACTGGCGGGGGGAAGCAGACGCCACGGGGGAAACAGCACAATTGAGGCGAGCCCACACGGACACTAGCCTCTTTCGTTGCCCACCCTGCTCACTCGAGCTAGACTGAACACAGTGGGACGGCGCGCGCCCGCCGGCTGAACCGGAAGCCGGGCGGAACACAGTCGCCATTGGAACTGAGCGCTTGAACGGGGGCCGATACAGGGATCCCGAGACACTGGCGGGGGGAAGCAGACCCCCCACGGGGGAAACAGCACAATTGAGGCGAGCCTGCACGGACACTAGCCTCTCTCGTCACCCACCCTGCTAATTCGAGCTAGATTAAACGCAGTGGGACAAGGCGCGCCCGCCCGCCCATCACTGAGGCAGATGGAACCAAAAACCCGAGGCTGTAGAAACCTGAAGGGGATCCAAAAACTGGGAACACACCGCGCACACAAACTCCGTTACCTTGGCAACCCAGAGAAAGAGTGTGGGGAAAAAAAAAAAATGCCAAATAAAAACAGATTCCGAGGGAGCAAGATCAAGGAAGACGCTATGATGACCCCAAACGGAAAAGACACCCCAAGTCAGGATTATGAAGATAATGAGATAGAAGAAATGCAAGAAGCAGATCTCAAAGAATTGATAAGAACATTAAGAAATTCTCAAAAACAAATTCTCGAACTACAGAAATCCTTAATGGATAAGATAGAAAATCTCTCTCGCGAGAATGAAGTACTACGGAGAAATCAAAACGAAATGAAACAACTAGTAGAACAAGAAGCTACGATAGTGACAAAAAATCTTAATGAATTGAAGAATTCAATAGATCAAGTGACAAGCAATCTTGAGGGCCTTAAAACCAGAATGGGTGAAGCAGAAGAGAGAATATCGGACCTAGAAGACAGAGAACAGGAGAGGAAACAGTCAAACCAAAGACAAGAAGAGGAAATTAGAAAACTAAAAGATATCGTCGGGAATTTACAGGATACTATTAAAAAACCCAACATTCGGGTTCTAGGTGTTCCTGAAGGTATGGAGAGGGAGAAAGGATTAGAAGGCCTTTTTAGGGAGATACTAGCAGAAAACTTTCCAGGCTTGGAGAAAGACAGAGAAATCCTAATCCAGGAAGCTCATAGAACCCCTAATAAACATGACCAAAAGAGATCCTCTGCACGACATATTGTAATTAAACTCACCACAGTGAAGCAAAAAGAAAAGATCCTAAAATGTGCAAGAGAGAAACGTCAGATTACTCTCAGAGGATCTCCAATTAGACTTACAGCTGACTTCTCAACAGAAACCCTACAAGCTAGAAGGGAATGGCGAGACATAGCCCAGGTACTTAGAGAGAAAAACTGCCAGCCCAGAATATTATACCCTGCAAAGCTCTCATTTGTGAATGAAGGTGAAATAAAGACCTTTCATAACAAACAAAAATTGAAAGAATTTGTTGCCACTCGTCCAGCCCTGCAAAAGATACTTAAAGACGTGTTACACACAGAAACACAGAAACACGACCATCAACATGAAAGAAGGTAAACGAAGGGAACCTCACGGCAAAAGATCACAGGGAATTCAAAGCATACATTAGAAAATATCTGGCAAATGGCAGGGCAAACTTACCACTTATCAATAGTCACATTGAACGTTAAAGGTCTAAACTGTCCTGTTAAAAGACAGAGATTGGCTGATTGGGTTAAGGAACAAAAACCATCTATTTGCTGCCTACAAGAAACACATCTTTCCAATGAAGATCCATACAGACTGAAAATAAAAGGATGGAACAAGATATACCACGCCAACAGAAATGAAAAAAGAGCGGGTGTAACCATCTTAATATCGGACTACATAAACTTTAACACAAAAACTGTTAAGAGAGACAAAGAGGGGCACTATATAATGATTAAGGGATCAATACTACAGGAAGATATAACAATTCTCAATGTATATGCACCTAATTACAGGCCACAGGTTTATTTAAAAAATTTGTTAAGAAACTTAAAGGGAGACTTAGACCCCAACACAATAGTACTGGGGGACTTCAATACTTCACTCACAGATATTGACAGATCGAAAGGACAGAAGATCAACAAGGAGACAGTAGATTTAAACAACACTATAGCCCAAATGGATCTAACAGATATCTACAGAACTTTTCATCCTACAAGTAATGCATTCACATTCTTCTCAGCAGTACATGGAACCTACTCTAGGATTGATCACATATTAGGCCATAAAGCAAGTCTCAGCAAATTCAAAAGAATTAGAATCATACCATGCAACTTCTCAGACCATGAGGGAGTGAAGTTGGAAATTAGCAACTCAGGAATCTCTAGAGCATATGCAAACACATGGAGATTGAACAACATGCTCCTGAATGAACAATGGGTCACTGAAGAAATCAAAAGAGAAATCAAAAATTTTCTGGAAGTAAATGAGGATAACAGCACAACATACCAAAACTTATGGGATACAGCAAAAGCAGTGTTAAGAGGAAAGTTTATATCAATAGGTGCCTACATCAAGAAACTGGAAAGGCACCAAATAGATGAGCTTTCAATGTATCTCAAGGATCTAGAAAATTTGCAGCAAACTAGACCCAAATCTAGTAGAAAAAGAGAAATAATCAAAATCAGAGAAGAAATCAACAGGATTGAATCCAAAAAAACATTACAAAAAATCAGCCAAACGAGGAGCTGGTTTTTTGAAAAAATAAACAAGATTGACACCCCTTTGGCCCAACTAACTAAAAAAAGAAGAGAAAAGACCCAAATCAGTAAAATCAGAGATGAAAAAGGAAATATAACAACAGACACCACAGAAATCAAAAGAATCATCAGAAATTACTACAAGGACTTGTATGCCAGCAAACAGGGAAACCTATCAGAAATGGATAGATTCCTGGACACATGCAACCTACCTAAATTGAACCAGGAAGACATAGAAAACCTAAACAGACCCATAAGTGAGTCAGAAATTGAATCAGTAATAAAGGCCCTCCCAACAAAGAAAAGCCCAGGACCAGATGGATTCACTGCTGAATTCTACCAGACATTTAAAGAAGAACTAACCCCAATTCTTCTCAAACTATTCAGAACAATCGAAAAAGAGGGAATTCTCCCAAATTCCTTCTATGAAGCCAGCATCACCTTAATTCCTAAGCCAGAAAAAGATGCAGCATTGAAAGAGAATTACAGACCAATATCCCTCATGAACATAGATGCAAAAATCCTCAACAAAATTCTGGCCAATAGACTGCAACAACACATCAGAAAGATCATCCACCCAGACCAAGTGGGATTCATCCCTGGTATGCAGGGATGGTTCAATATTCGCAAAACAATCAACGTGATACACCACATTAACAGACTGCAGAAGAAAAACCATATGATTATCTCACTAGACGCAGAGAAAGCATTCGATAAAATTCAACACCCTTTCATGATGAAAACCCTAAGCAAACTGGGTATAGAAGGCACATTCCTCAATACAATCAAAGCAATTTATGAAAAACCCACGGCCAATATCCTATTGAATGGGGAAAAGTTGGAAGCATTTCCACTGAGATCTGGTACCAGACAGGGATGCCCACTCTAACCACTGCTATTCAATATAGTGCTGGAAGTCTTAGCCAGAGCTATTAGGCAAGAAAAAGAAATTAAAGGGATACAAGTTGGGAAGGAAGAACTCAAACTATCCCTCTTTGCAGACGACATGATTCTTTATTTAGGGGACCCAAAGAACTCTACTAAGAGACTATTGGAACTCATAGAAGAGTTTGGCAAAGTAGCAGGATATAAAATCAATGCACAAAAATCAACAGCCTTTGTATACACAGACAATGCCACGGCTGAGGAAGAACTGCTAAAATCAATCCCATTCACAATAGCTACAAAAACAATCAAATACCTTGGAATAAATTTAACTAAGGACATTAAAGATCTCTACAATGAAAATTACAAAACCTTAAAGAAAGAAATAGAAGAGGATACCAAAAAATGGAGAAATCTCCCATGCTCATGGATTGGAAGAATCAATATCATCAAAATGTCCATTCTGCCAAAAGCAATTTACAGATTCAACGCAATACCAATCAAGATACCGAGGACATTCTTCTCAGATCTGGAAAAAATGATGGTGAAATTCATATGGAGACACAGGAGACCTCGAATAGCTAAAGCAATCTTGTACAACAAAAACAAAGCCGTAGGCATCACAATACCAGATTTCAGGACATACTACAGGGCAGTTGTTATCAAAACAGCATGGTACTGGTACAGAAACAGATGGATAGACCAATGGAACAGAATAGAAACTCCAGAAATCAACCCAAACATCTACAGCCAACTTATATTTGATCAATGATCCAAAACCAGTCCCTGGAGTAAGGTCAGTCTGTTTAATAAATGGTGCTGGGAAAACTGGATTTCCACGTGCAGAACCATGAAGCAAGACCCCTACCTTTCACCTTACACAAAAATTCATTCAACATGGATTAAAAATTTAAACCTACGACCCGACACCATCAAATTACTAGAGAGCATAGGAGAAACCCTGCAAGACATAGGTACTGGCAAAGACTTCTTGGAAAAGACCCCAGAAGCACAGGCACTGAAAACCAAAATTAACTACTGGGATTGCATCAAATTGAAAAGTTTCTGTACTGCAAAAGAAACAGTCAGGAAAGTGAATAGAAAACCGACAGAATGGGAAAATATATTTGCAAACTATGCAACAGATAAAGGGTTGATAACCAGAATCTACAAAGAAATTAAGAAACTCCACAACATCAAATCAAACAACCCACTTAAGAGATGGGCCAAGGACCTCAATAGACATTTTTCAAAAGAGGAAATCCAAATGGCCAACAGACACATGAAAAAATGTTCAAGATCCCTAGCAATCAGGGAAATGCAAATCAAAACCACAATGAGGTTTCACCTCACCCCGGTGAGAATGGCTCACGTTCAGAAATCCACAAACAATAGATGCTGGAGAGGATGTGGGGAAAAAGGGACACTAATCCACTGTTGGTGGGAATGCAAACTGGTAAAGCCACTATGGAAGTCAGTCTGGAGATTCCTCAGAAACATGAATATAACCCTACCATTCAACCCAGCCATCCCACTCCTTGGAATTTACCCAAAGGAAATTAAATTGGCAAACAAAAAAGCCGTCTGCACAGCAATGTTTTTTGCGGCTCAATTCACAATAGCTAAGACTTGGAACCAACCCAAATGCCCATCAACAGTAGACTGGATTAGGAAATTATGGGACATGTACTCTACAGAATACTATACAGCAGTCAAAAAAAATGAAATCCGGTCACTTGCAACAAAATGGAGGAATCTGGAAAACATCATGCTGAGTGAATTAAGTCAGTCCCAAAGAGACAAATATCATTTGTTTCCCTTGATTGGCGATGACTAACTGAGCACCAAAGGGGAAACCTGTAGAAGTGAAATGGACACTATGAGAAACAGTGACTCGATCAGCTCTTGTGCTGACTGTTGTTGTACAATGTAATACTTTATCCATGGTAGTATTTTTTTTTTCTTTATCCTAGTACTAGTGGTTGAACTCTGTAATTAACACACAATTATTCTTAGGTGTTTAAATTTTAACTGAAAAGTGATCTCTGTGAAATATAAGAGTGGGAATAAGAGAGGGAGGAGATGTAAAACTTGGGACATGCTCAATCGGAACGGCCCCAAATGATGGAGTTAGAATTGTGCCAGGGGTTTCCAATACAATCCCATCAAGGTGGCATGTACCAAGGCCATCTCATTAGTCCAAGTGATCAATTTCAGCTCACAATTGATCACACTGATAGGTCTAAGAGTCAAAGGGATCACACAAACAAGACTAGTGTCTGCTAATACTAACTGATAGAATGAAAAAGGGAGAGAATGATCCAACATGGGAAGCAGGATACACAGCAGACTCATAGAATGGCAGATGTCCTAAATAGCACTCTGGCCTCAGAATCAGCCCTTAAGGCATTCAGATCTGGCTCAAGAGCCCAGGAGAATATTTTAGGCATGGAAAGCTAAGACACTCTAGAAAAAACAGAAGACCTAAATGAAAGATCTCTGCGAGTGAGATCCCAGTGGAAAGAATGGGGCCATCAAAGAAGGAGGTACCTTTCTCTGAAGGGAGGAGAGAACTTCCACTTTGACTGTGGCCCTGTGGGAATAAGATCGAAGTCGGCGAACCCTAAAGGCTTCCATAGCCTCGGCAACTCATGACCAGAGCCTAGGGAGATTGCTGACGCCATAAACAAGAGTGTCAAATTGTTAAATCAACATCAGGAGTCACTGTGTACTTACGTCTCATGAGGGATCTGTCCTTAATGTGTTATCCAATGTGAAGTGATGCTATTACTAGTACTGAAACAGTATTTTTACACTTTGTGTTTCTGAGTGGGTGCAAACTGATGAAATCCTTACATAGTATATATTGAATCGATCTTCTTTATATAAAGATAATTGCAAATGATTAAAAAATCTTGGTGTTAAACTGGAAATTGCATAGACAATTAATCAATTTTTTTATTTTTTTTTTTATTTTTTTTTTTTTGCTTTTATTTAAAGAATATAAATTTCCAAGGTACAGCTTGTGGATTCCAATGGCTCCTCCCCCCCACAACTTCCCTCCCTCCCTCCACCCTCCCCTCTCCCGCTCCCTCTCCCCTTCTGTTCACATCAAGATTTATTTTCAATTCTCTTTATACACAGCAGATCAGTTTATAACATATTATGTAAAGCTTTTAACGGTTTGCCCTCACATAGAGGCACAAACTGAAATTGTTGTTGGAGTACTAGTTATAGTATTGATTCACAATGTACAGTACATTAAAGACAGAGATCCTACATGCTTTTTTTTTTTTAAAGAATTGATTAATTATCTATGCATTTTCCAATTTAACACCTAGAGTTTTTAATCATTTGCAATTATCTTTATACACAGAAGATTGATTTAATATTATAGTACGTGAAGATTTCATCAGTTTGCTCCCACATAGAAACACAAAGTGAAAAAATACTGTTTCATTACTAGTATTAGCATTATTTCACATTGGATAACACATTAAGGACAGATCCCTGATGAGAAGTAAGTACACAGTGACTCCTGAAGTTGAATAACAATTTGACACTCTTGTTTATGGCGTCAGTAATACATCAACAGTTCAGACAGGAGCTGATCATGTTTTATTTTCTCATAGTGTTCATTTCGTTTCAGCAGGTTTCCTCTTTGGTGCTCAGTTAATCATCACCAATCATGGAAAACAAATGATATTTGTCTCTTTGGGACTGGCTTAATTCACTCAGCATGATGTTTTCCAGATCCCTCCATTTTGTTGCAAATGATCGGATTTCATTGTTTTTGACTGCTGTATAGTATTCTGTAGAGTACATGTCCCATAATTTCCTAATCCAGTCTACTGTTGATGGGCATTTGGGTTGGTTCCAGGTCTTAGCTATTGTGAACTGAGCTGCAATAAACATTAGTGTGCAGACGGCTTTTTGGTTTTCCAATTTAATTTCCTTTGGGTAGATTCCAAGGAGTGGGATGGCTGGGTTGTATGGTAGGGTTATATTCATGTTTCTAAGGAGTCTCCAGACTGACTTCCATAGTGGTTTAACCAGTTTGCATTCCCACCAACAGTGGATTAGTGTCCCTTTTTCCCCACATCCTCTCCAGCATCTATTGTTGGTAGATTTTTGGATGTGAGCCATTCTGACCGGGGTGAGGTGAAACCTCATTGTGGTCTTGATTTGCATTTCCCTGATTGCCAGTGATCTTGAGCATTTTTTCATGTGTCTGTTGGCCATTTGGGTTTCCTCTCTGGAAAAATGTCTTTTGAGGTCCTTAGCCCATTTCTTAAGTGGGTTGTTTGTTTTAGTGTTGTGTCGTTTCTTGATTTCGTTGTAGATTCTCGTTATCAGCCCTTTATCTGTTGCATATTTTGCAAATATTTTTTCCCATTCTGAAGGTTGCCTATTTACTTTCCTAACTGTTTCTTTTGCAGTACAGAAACTTCTCAGTTTGATGCGATCCCAATAGTTAATTTTGGCTTTGAGTGCCTGTGCTTTTGGGGTCTTTTCCAAGAAGTCTTTGCCAGTACCTATATCTTGCAGGGTTTCTCCTATGCTCTCCAGTAATTTGATGGTGTTGGGTCGTAGGTTTAAGTTTTTGATCCATGTTGAATGAATTTTTGTGCAAGGTGTAAGGTAGGGGTCTTGCTTCATGATTCTGCAGGTGGAAATCCAGTTTTCCCAGCACCATTTGTTAAATAGACTGTCTTTACTCCAGGGGTTAGTTTTGGGTCCTTGATCAAATATAAGTTAGCTGTAGATGTTTGGATTGATTTCGGGTGTTTCTATTCTGTTCCATTGGTCTATCCATCTGTTTCTGTACCAGTACCATGCTGTTTTGACTACAACTGCCCTGTAGTATGTCCTGAAATCTGGTATTGTGATGCCTCCAGCTTTGTTTTTGTTGGACAAGATTGCTTTAGCTATTCGAGGCCTCTTATTCCTCCATACGAATTTCAGCATCATTTTTTCCAGATCTGAGAAGAAAGCCTTTGGTATCTTGATTGGTATTGCATTGAATCTGTAAATTGCTTTTGGGAGAATGGACATTTTGATGATATTGATTCTTCCAATCCATGAGCATGGGAGATTTCTCCATTTTTTGGTGTCCTCTTCTATTTCTTTCTTTAAGGTTTTATAATTTTCATCATAGAGATCTTTAACATCCTTGGTTAAGTTTATTCCAAGGTATTTGATTGTTTTTGTGGCTATTGTGAATGGGATTGATTTTAGCAGTTCTTCCTCAGCCGTGGCATTGTTTGTGTATATAAAGGCTGTTGATTTTTGTGCATTGATTTTATATCCTGCTACTTTGCCAAACTCTTCTATGAGTTCCAATAGTCTCTTAGTAGAGTTTTTTGGTTCTTCTAAATAAAGAATCATATCGTCTGCAAAGAGGGATAGTTTGAGTTCTTCCTTCCCGATTTGTATCCCTTTAATTTCTTTTTCTTGCCTAATAGCTCTGGCTAAGACTTCCAGCACTATATTGAATAGCAGTGGCGAGAGTGGGCATCCTTGTTTGGTGCCAGATCTTAGTGGGATTGCTTGCAGCTTTTCCCCATTCAATTGGATACTGGCCGTGGGTTTTTCATAAATTGCTTTGATTGTATTGAGGAATGTGCCTTTTATACCCAGTTTGCTTAGGGTTTTCATCATGAAAGGGTGTTGTATTTTATCAAATGCTTTCTCTGCGTCTATTGAAATAATCATATGGTTTTTCTTCTGCTGTCTGTTAATGTGGTGTATCACGTTGATTGTTTTGCGAACGTTGAACCATCCCTGCATACCAGGGATGAATCCCACTTGGTCTGGGTGGATGATCTTTCTGATGTGTTGTTGTATTCTATTGGCAAGAATTTTATTGAGGATTTTTGCATCTATGTTCATCAGGGATATTGGTCTGTAATTCTCTTTCAATACTGGATCTTTTCCCGGTTTAGGAATTAAGGTGATGCTGGCTTCGTAGAAAGAATTTGGGAGGATTCCCTCTTTTTCGATTGTTCTGAATAATTTGAGAAGGATTGGAGTTAGTTCTTCTTTAAATGACTGGTAGAATTCAGCAGTGAATCCGTCTGGTCCTGGGCTTTTCTTTGTTGGGAGGGCCTTTATTACTGATTCAATTTCTGACTCACTTATGGGTCTGTTTAGGTTTTCTATGTCTTCCTGGTTCAGTTTAGGTAGGTTGTATGTGTCCAGGAATCTATCCATTTCTGATAGGTTTTCCTGTTTGCTGGCATACAAGTCCTTGTAGTAATTTCTGATGATTCTTTTGATTTCTGTGGTGTCTGTTGTTACGTTTCCTTTTTCGTCTTTGATATTGTTAATTTGGGTCTTTTCTCTTCTTTTTTTAGTTAGTTGGGCCAATGGGGTGTCAATTTTGTTTATTTTTTCGAAAAACCAGCTCCTCGATTGGCTGATTTTTTGTAATGTTTTTTTGGTTTCAATCCTGTTAATTTCTTCCCTGATTTTGATTATTTCTCTTCTCCTACTAGCTTTGGGTCTGGTTTTCTGTTGTTTTTCTAGATCCTTGAGATGAACTGAAAGCTCATCTATTTGGTGCCTTTCCAGTTTCTTGATGTAGGCACCTATTGATATAAATTTTCCTCTTAACACTGCTTTTGCTGTATCCCATAGGTTTTGGTATGATGTGCTGTTATCTTCATTTACTTCCAGAAAATTTTTGATTTCTCTTTTGATTTCTTCTATGACCCATTGTTGATTCAGGAGCATGTTGTTCATTCTCCATGTGTTTGCATATGCTCTAGAGATTCCTGAGTTGCTAAATTCCAGCTTCACTCCCTCGTGGTCTGAGAAGTTGCATGGTATGATTCTTATTCTTTTGAATTTGCTAAGGCTTGCTTTGTGGCCTAGTATGTGGTCAATCCTGGAGAAGGTTCCATGTACTGCTGAGAAGAATGTAAATTCTTTTTCTGTGGGATAAAAGGTTCTGAAGATATCTGTTAGGTCCATTTGGGCTATAATGTCGTTTAAATCTGCTGTCTCCTTGTTAATCCTCTGTCTTGGTGATCTGTCTATCTCTGAGAGAGGAGTGTTGAAATCTCCCAGTACTATTGTATTGGGGTCTAAGTCTCCCTTTAAGTCCCTTAACAGGTCTTTTAAATAGACCGGTGCCCGGTGGTTAGGTGCATATACATTGATAATCGTTATATCTTCCTGTTGAATGGATCCCTTAATCATTATATAGTGCCCCTCTTTGTCTCTCTTAATAGTTTTTGTGGTAAAATTTATGTTATCTGATATTAAGATGGCTACGCCCGCTCTTTTTTCATTTCTGCTCGCATGGTATATGTTTTTCCATCCTTTCACTTTGAGACTGTATGGATCTTTGTTGGAAAGATGTGTTTCTTGTAGGCAGCAAATAGCTGGGTTTTGTTCCCTCATCCAGTCAGTAAATCTTTGCCTTTTAATAGCACAGTTCAAACCATTCACGTTCAACGTAACTATCGATAAGTAGTATCTTTGCCCTACCATTTGCCAATGATTTTCTTATGTATGCTTTGGGTTTCTTATGATCTTTTGCTGTGGGATTTCCTTCCTTTAGCTTCTTTCATGTTGATGACCATGTTTCTGTGTTTCTGCGTGTAGCACATCTTTAAGGATCTTTTGCAGGGCTGGGCGAGTGGCGACAAATTCTTTCAGTTTCTGTTTGCAATGAAATGTCTTTATTTCACCTTCAATCACAAATGAGAGCTTTGCAGGATATAATATTCTGGGCTGGCAGTTTTTCTCTCTTAGTACCTGGGCTATATCTCGCCATTCCCTCCTGGCTTTTAGGGTTTCAGATGAGAAATCTGCTGTGAGTCTGATTGGAGTTCCTTTGAGGGTAACCTGACGTTTCTCTCTTGCGCATTTTAGGATTTTTTCTTTCTGCTTCACTGTGGTGAGTTTAATTACAATGTGTCGTGGTGAGGATCTCTTTTGGTCATGTTTGTTAGGGGTTCTATGAGCTTCCTGTACTAGGATTTCTCTGTTCTTCTCCAAACCTGGGAAATTTTCTGCTAGTATCTCACCAAAAAGGCCTTCTAGCCCTTTCTCTCTCTCCATGCCTTCAGGAACTCCTAGAATCCGAATGTTAGGTTTTCTAATAGTATCCTGTAAATTCCCGACAATATTTTTTAGATTTCTAATTTCCTCTTCTTGTCTTTGGTTTGACTGTTTCCTTTCCTGTTCTCTGTCTTCTAAGTCCGATATCCTCTCTTCTGCTTCACCCATCCTGGTTTTAAGGCTCTCTAGTGTGCTTGTCATGTGATCAATTGAATTCTTCACTTCATTAAGATTTTTTGTCACTATCGTAGCTTCTTGTTCTACTAGTTGCTTCGTTTCATTCTGATTCTTCCTTAATAATTCATTTTCGCGAGAGAGGTTTTCTATCTTATCCATTAAAGATTTCTGTAGTTCAAGTATTTGTTTTTGTGAGCTTCTTAATGTTCGTATCAATTTTTTGAGGTCTGCTTCTTGCATCTCTTCTATCTCCTCATCTTCATAATCTTGAATTGGGGTGTCTTTTTCATTTGGGGTCATCATAGTGTCTTCCTTGCTCTTGTTAGGTCGGTGTCTGCTTTTGTTTGGCATTTCTCCACTCTGTCTCCCCGGGTTGTCGATGTAACGTAGCTGCTGGCTGCAGCACCCCCTCAGATTTGTGCAGCTTCACTGCTTTAGAGGCGGGTGGGCTGTGCGGGGGCCCGGTTCCGAGGCCGCCGGGTGCTGGCTGGCGGGGCGGGCCGGGGGGACCCGGTTCCGGGGTCGCCGGGTGCTGGCTGGCGGGGCGGGCCGGGGGGACCCGGTTCCGGGGCCGCCGGGCGCTGGCTCGCGGGGCGGGCCGGGGGGACCTGGTTCCGGGGCCGCCGGGCGCTGGCTGGCGGGGCGGGCCGGGGGGACCCGGTTCCGGGGCCGCCGGGCGCTGGCTGGCGGGGCGGGCCGGGGGGACCCGGTTCCGGGGCCGCCGGGCGCTGGCTGGCGGGGCGGGCCGGGGGGGCCCGGTTCCGGGGCCGCCGGGCGCTGGCTGTGGGGTCCCTCTCTTCCCGCCAATGTCTGGAGTTACGGAGGGATCTCCGCCTCACCTCCCCCTCCGGCGGTGGCACGCCAACTCCGCAGCCGCGCTCCCCTTCGCGTCTCCATTCCCGCGGCACTTCTCCTTTCCCGCAGCACGGCGAGTCCGTTCTCCTCCGCGTCAAGTCCAGTGGATCAGGGAGAATTTCCCCCGCGTTGTTTTTCGAAGTCTTTACTTGGAGTTACTGCTACTCCACTTTTATTAAACTATCTTTTCCCGGACTGTTTGTGTGCGCCCTCACTGTTCCGCCATCTTGGCTCCTCCCCAATTAATCAATTTTTTTAAAAAAAAATCATGTAGGATCTCTGTCCTTAATGTGCTGTACATTGTGAATTAATACTATAACTAGTACTCCAACAGTATTATCATTTTGTGTCTCTATGCGAGGGCAAACCGTTGAAATCTTTACGTAATATGTACTAAATTGATCTTCTGTGTATAAAGAGAATTGAAAATGAATCTTGATGTGAACGGAAGGGGAGAGGGAGCGGGAAAGGGGAGGGTGGGTGGGGGGAGGGAGGGAAGTTGGGGGGGGAGCCATTGTGGTCCATGAGCTGTTCTTTGGAAATTTATATTCTTTAAATAAAAGCTTTATATTAAAAAAAAAAAAAACAAAAAAGAACATCAAGGAATTTTGCTGATATTAAATACCTTGTAAAGCTATTTTTTATAAATGTAATAGCAATTCTGAAAAAATATTTTGAATTGGGAGCACATGTTTGGCACAGTGGTGAAGAAGCCACCTAGAACCTGAAATTCTCCGAGCACCTCTGTTCAAGTCCCTGCTCCACTTCTGACTCCAGCTGCCTGCTAATATACACTCTGGGTGGCCATGGTGATGGCTCAAGAACTTGGCTCTTACCACCCCCATGTGGAAGATCCAGACTGACTTCCAGGGTCCTGGCTTCGGCCTGTCCCTGCTCCAGCTGTTGAAGGTATTCTGGGGATGAACTAGCAGATGGAAGATCTTTGTCTATCTGTTTCTGCTGTCTCTGTCTCTCTGCCTTTTTATAATTTAAAAAAAAAGTTTTTAATTTACATTATCGTCAAAAGCTTTATGCTCCACTAAATAATGAGTTCAACAAGAAAAAAGGCCATAATTCATCACAAATATAGGTAAGGGCTATAAACAGTAATAAAGGAAGATATCAATTTTGCTACTATATAGTGAATTTTAACAATCATAGATGATTAAAACTATAGTTGTATATCATTTTTAACAATTTCTTTGACAAAGATATAAAACCAAGCTAGACAAAACTATATTTGAAGTAAAACTGATTCAGGCATTTCTCTCTTTTCCTGTTTTTTTTTTTTTATTTTTTATTTAGCTCCCACATATAATGGAGAACATGTGGTATTTGTCTTTCTCCATTCAGCTCATGTCATTCAGCATGACGTCCTCCAGTTGCAACCATCTTGCTGCAAACAATGAAATTTCATTCTTTTTTATAACTGAATAATATTCTATTATACATATATATCATATTTTTTATCCATTCATCTGATGATGGACACTTCAATTGATTCCACATTTTGGCTAGTGAAAACAGTTGCAATATAAGATATTTTCAGTGAAATTGCATGTTTTGACATAAAACACTAAAAATTAGTTTTCATGATCAATCTCACATATTTCAATTTTTGTGGTCATATGACATAATGCATTATTCCTTTTGTAACTGAATAAGAATGAAAAATAGGATTAAAATCTAGGGGAAGTTGAGTGTGGTTTATAGATTCTGACAAATATACTAATATAAGATAGTAATAATAAGGGACATTGGGTGTAGGTATATGAGAACTCTTTGCAAAACTCCATAATTTTTGTTTTGTAAATTTAAAACTATTCTGAGAAAAAATATTAAAAATAAATAAATAAGTAAATTGGGATATAATAAAAAATAAAATTCTTAAATATAGAAAGAACTCTCATGCAGAGTACTCCACCAAAGATAGTAACATTTTGATGTACTTCTTTTCAGTTTTTTCTCTATTTATATTTTGAATTTAAGATCATTTGGTTTACATACCTTTATTACACTGATTTTTTAACTGAATGTTATAGTATAGGCCCATTTCTGTGTCTGTAGGAGAAAGAAATACACTTAAGTGCACATTTAATGGCTAGGTAGTAGCCAAATTTGTAAGTGTGCAATAAATGCTTGGCATTCAAAGTCAAAAGCAGTCACAAGAATAATAAAAATAATAAGTACTCATTAAGTACCTGTGATCATCCCAACAATCTTGTAGGAGCAATATGACCCTCATTAGACAGATGCAATCATAAAAGAGATACGTGTGGTGAAAGTACAGAAAGACCATGTATTTATGTATAGCTATTTGTATATAAGTCCAGATTTTCTAAATCCAAAGTCAAATAGCATTACAGCAACATGCACAAGTCTTTTATTTTTCTTTATCTTTATTCTTTTAACATGATTTCCTTAGAACACCTTTCCAGAATAAGGAGAATATGAAGGCAAGGACAGAAGATGAACAAGAATGGGTCAAAAGGGACCGACGCAACGGTGTTGGTGGTATAGTAGTGAAAATAGCTGCCTTCCAAAAGGGGCAGACACTCTGGTGCAGCAGGTAAAGCCTCACCTGCAGTGCCAACATCCTATATGTGTTCCAGTTTGAGTCCCAGCTCAGTGCTACGCCCTTGGAAAGCAGTGGAAGATGGCCCAAGTCCTTGGGCCCCTGCACCCACATGGGAGACCCAGAAGATGCTACCAGCTCCTGGCTTCAAACCAGCACAGTACCAGCCATTGCAGATAGTTGCGAGGTGAACCAGTGGATGGAGGACCTCTCTCGCTCTCTCTCTCTTTCTCTCTCTGCCTCTCCTTCTCTCTCTGTGTTACTCTGATTTTCAAATAAATAAATATCTAAAAAAAAAAAAAAGAATGGGTCAAAAAACATGATGTAAGTTACCAATTTGTCTTCCAACAGTGTAGTCAAATATTTATTTTACTACTTCATTTTGTAAATGTTCACTAATTTAATAGGTGAAAATGAACCCTCATTTTTGGCTCAATTTTCATCTGTTTATTAGCTATACCAAAGATGTTATTGCATGTATACAAAGTCTTTTTCTGCTCATGCCATTTAAAAATTCACATTGAGATCGCAGAACTTCTACCATCAATTTCTATCTACATTATATAAAATACTGCTTTATCATATCTGTTGTATTTTCCCTTTTTTCTTATCTCTTAGTTTTTATATTTTAGTACATAAATACAGCTTTGACACTTATGTATTCAAATCTGTAAAAGTTTCCACCTTTTAGCAGTATATATATATACTGCTATAATATATATATATATATTAACTTTTATTTAATGAATATAAATTTCCAAAGTACAGCTTATGGATTACAATGGCTTTCCCCCCCATAACTTCCCTCCCACCCGCAACCGTACCCTTTCCCACTTGCTCTCCCCTTCCATTCACATAAAGATTCATTTTCAATTCTCTTATATACAGATCAGTTTAGCATATATGAAGTAAATATTTCAACAGTTTGCACTCACACAGAAACACAAAGTGTAAAATACTGTTTCAGTACTAGTATAGCATTAAATCACAATGTACAGCACATTAAGAACAGAGATCCTACATGAGGAATAAGTGCACAGTGACTGCTGTTGTTGACTTAACAATTTGACAGTCTTGGTTATGGCATCAGTAACCTCCCTAGGCTCTAGTCATGAGTTGCCAAGGCTATGGAAGATTTTGAATTCACCGACTCTGATCATATTTAGACAAGGTCATAGTCAAAGTGGAAGTTCTCTCCTCCCTTCAGAGAAAGGTACCTTCTTCTTTGATCACCTGTTCTTTCCACTGAGATATCATTTGTAGAGATCTTTCATTTAGGTCATTTTTTTTTTTTGCCAGAGTATCTTGGCTTTCCATGCCTAAAATACTCTCATGGGCTTTTCAGCTGGATACAAATGCCTTAAGGGCTGATTCTGAGGCCAGAGTGCTATTTAGGACATCTGCCATTCTATGAGTCTGCTGTGTATCCCGCTTCCCATGTTGGATAGTTCTCTCCCTTTTTAATACTATTCATTTAGTATTAGCAGACACTAGTCTTGTTTATGTGATCCCTTTGATTGTTAGTCCTATCATTATGATCAATTGTGAACTGAAATTGATCCCTTGGACTAGTGAGATGGCATTGGTACATGCTACCTTAATGGGATTGAATTGGAATCCCCTGGTATGTTTCTAACTCTACCATTTGGGGCAAGTCAGCTTGAGCATGTCCCAAATTGTACATCCCTTCCCTCTCTTATTCCCACTCTTATATTTCACAGGGATCACTTTTCAGTTAAGTTTCAATACTTAAGAATAACTGTATATTAATTACAGAATTAAACCAATAATATTAAGTAGAACAGACAAAAAAATACTAAGAGACATAACGTATTAAGTTGTTCATCAACAGTCAGGACAAGGGCTGATCAAGTCACTGTTTCTAATAGTGTCCATTTCACTTTAAAGGTTTCTTTTTTGGTGCTCAGTTAGTTGTCACTGATCAGGGAGAAGATATGATATTTGTCCCTTTGGGACTGGCTTAATTCACTCAGCATAATGTTTTCCAGATCCCTCCATCTTGTTGCAAATGACCGGTTTTCATTGTTTTTGACTGCTGTATAGTATTCTGTAGAGTACATATCCCATAATTTCTTTATCCAGTCTACTGTTGATGGGCATTTGGGTTGGTTCCAGGTCTTAGCTATTGTGAATTGAGCTGCAATAAACATTAAGGTGCAGACAGCTTTTTTGTTGGCCAGTTTAATTTCCTTTGTGTAAATTCCAAGGAGTGGGATGGCTGGGTTGTATGGTAGGGTTATATTCAAGTTTCTGAGGAATCTCCAAACTGACTTCCATAGTGGCTTAACCAGTTTGCATTCCCACAAACAGTGGGTTGGTGTCCCTTTTTCCCCACATCCTCGCCAGCATCTATTGTTGGTAGATTTCTGAATGTGAGCCATTCTAACCGGAGTGAGGTGAAACCTCATTGTGGTTTTGATTTGCATTTCCCTGATTGCTAGTGATCCTGAACATTTTTTCATCTGTCTGTTGGCCATTTGGATTTCCTCTTTTGAAAAATGTCTATTGAGGTCCTTGGCTCATCTCTTAAGTGGGTTGTTTGTTTTGTTGTTTTTGAGTTTCTTGATCTCTTTATAGATTCTGGTTATTAATTCTTTATCTGTTGCATAGTTTGCAAATATTTTTTCCCATTCTGTTGGTTGCCTCTTCATTCTCCTGACTGTTTCTTTTGCATTACGTAAACTACTCAATTTGATGCAATCCCAAATGTTAATTTTGGCTTTGACTGCCTGCACCTCCACGGTCTTTTCTAGGAAGTCTTTGCCAGTCCCAATATCTTGCAGGGTTTTTCCAGTGTTCTCTAATAATTTGATGGTGTCGGGTCATAGATTTAGGTCTTTAATCCATGTTGAGTGGATTTTTGTATAAGGTGAAAGGTAGGGGTCTTGTTTCATGCTTCAGCAGAATATATTTTTAAAATGAAAGTTTGTTCTATCCCCTTGCTCGTTTGGGCTATGCAATGAGAGATCTTATTTTCCTTAAATTGGACAGTGTAATTTATCCTAAAACACACACTGCAGAATCAAGTTCAAATAGTAGAGTAGAAAGTATGGGCTTGAATAACAGCCATCTTTCCAGAGCAGTCAGTTAACTAAAAAGCATTACTTGGAATCAGAGAAAAATGCATGCCTAGTACTTTCCAAATCTAAGAATCTCACCACTATTTTTTCTGGGAAATCTTGCACTTTCAAAAGACCACAGACCACTTGTAGGCCTTCCTAATAGTAGAGAAATGATGCCAACCAAGCTTTGAAATTCACAGTACATAAATACAGGAGATAATAATCAGAGCAGGGCAACCACAGGCCACAATCAACATGCTTACTCAATTGATTACCAGGAAGAATGCAAAGCTATTCTAGAGTCAAGGCCAATCCATTCTTCTTGCCTTCTCTCCTGTTACTCCACCTACTAAATCATTCAAGGCCATGTCATTAGCCCCTCTTTCTTCCATGACTGGTCTGTTAAATATAATCTCTCCTTCTGAAAACCTTATTGTGCATCCCATCTATGTGGTCCTTATCACAGAACCTAGTTGTATAGCTTTCTCTATACGAGCCCCAATCTCTCCTGGTCATGACAAACACCATCACCACCAGCAAAACCCTCATCAATACCAGACTACAGCAATGGAAGCCTACAAAATTTCTTGCCCCTTGAATATAATACCCACAAAATATTTTCTAAATATGTGAATTAATAACTTTTTAAATAAAAGACTACAAGTAGAACATGACATTTAGAGCATGGTAATAAAACATGTTTCTTTAGCACAAAAGAAGTTCTCTGGGTAATTTTTTGTATCTGTAGTAACTGCTAACTCATCATTAACTATAATGTGGGAGATCAGGTCCCAATAGGTCTCTGGGTTTAAGGAAGTCTGTTCTGAAGGCAGATAGGGAGGAGGAAGGGGACATAAAATCAAATACAGTTTTTCTACACCACAAGGTTGTGTTCCCGGCTTGCAGTGTGTCCAAGGCAAGGGATCCCTCCTGGGAGCCGAGAGAAAGTCCTCAGAACTACAAGGAGGTGTTTTCCCCCCACATCAATCCAACTTCAGAAGTGATCTGTTAGCAACATACACCCTGATCTTAAAACAATGAAGTGTTCTGTGTGCTAACAACATAGCTTAAAAAACAAGTAAAACAAAATTCTGCATTTTTATAAAACTTGATTAAAAAAAAACAGTATTTCAAACTCTATAGTCACCAGAAGTCCATAGTTATCAAAAATGCATACACTTGGGCCGGCGCCGTGGCTCAACAGGCTAATCCTCCGCCTTGTGGCGCCGGCACACCGGGTTCTAGTCCCGGTCGGGCGCCGGATTCTGTCCTGGTTGCCCCTCTTCCAGGCCAGCCCTCTGCTGTGGCCCTGGAGTGCAGTGGAGGATGGCCCAAGTGCTTGGGCCCTGCACCCCATGGGAGACCAGGATAAAGCACCTAGCACCTGGCTCCTGTCATCGGATGAGCGCGGTGCGCCGGCCGCAGCGCGCCGTCCACGGCAGCCATTGGAGGGTGAACCAACGGCAAAAGGAAGACCTTTCTCTCTGTCTCTCTCTCTCACTGTCCACTCTGCCTGTCAAAAAAAGAAAAAAATGCATACACTTGGAGCTGGCGCCATGGTTCACTAGGCTAATCCTCCACCTGTGGCACCGGCACACAGCGTTCTAGTCCCATTTGGAGCACCAGATTCTGTCCTGGTTGCTCCTCTTCCAGTCTAGCTCTCTGCTGTGGCCCAGGAAAGCAGTAGAGGATGGCCCAAGTACTTGGGCCCTGCACCCAGATGGGAGACTAGGAGAAGCACCTGGCTCTTGGCTTCAGATCAGCGCGATGCGCAGGCCGAGGCGGCCATTGGTGGTGAACCAACAGAAAAATGAAAGACCTTTCTCTCTCTGTCTCTTTCTCACTGTCCACTCTGTCAGTCAAAAAAAAAAAAAAAAAGGAAAAAAATGCACACACTTCCCTTGGCATCTCCTGCACCTGCAGCTCTCTGGGCCTGGTCTGTGCTGGCTTCTCCATTTTCTGCAGGGTTAATCCCATCCTTGCCAGCATCAGTTTTCCTTCCCCTTTGGGTACCTTCTCTCCCTTTATGCAGGAGCATTTTTAGGCTGGCTTGTACTCTGGCTTTGGAGGAACTGGTTTAGCAAACAAGCTGGTGGAGCTTCTCTGTGGTTGCCTTTCACCTTGGCCTTATCTCCTTCAGCATCCCCTTCAGGGTTTCTCTTGGAGATGCAGGTGTCAGCCAAGGCTGGGTGCGGGGATGCAGTTTTGCATGAGCTTTGGTCTGTCCATGGCTCTTTCTTGCCTCTTTTTCTTCACCTTGCCAATAAATCCTTTTTAAAAAAGAAAAAAAAACCCTAAATGCTTGATGCCGTTGTCTTCCTTGCTATGTAATTTTCTGTCCTATACCTGGCTCATATATTGTTTCAGGTTCCTAGAACCTTAGAAAAGCAAAATTCTTTTCTGACTCTGCTCAGATCCTAAAGTCCTTCTTCACTGTTTTAGGTTCTATAGTTCTTAAAGTAAATAGAACTTTAATTTCCTCAACTTTTTCCTGAAAAGATTTTCTATTTAGTGAACTTATGGCCCCATTCAGTTTACCTAATTATTTACTCTTCTTTAAACAAATATTTATAGAGTAGCTACTGTATTCTCAGGGCCACCATCTGCTGCTCTCATTACCAATGGGACCTGCCAATCTTCAAAACCATGAGCCTAAATAAACCTTCTTATAAACAATATAAGTAACTTCTCTTGGGCACTTACAGTCTAGTTATGCTAATGGTGATGAAAAGTTAATAGAGTACACCTCTTACAGCAGCAGGACTCTGGCCAGAATTTGGAGCTTACTTGTAGTTCATGTTTCAAAATACTGGTCAGGGTAAACATGTTGCCTAGTAACTAAGAAACTGCTTAAGATCTGCCTCCTGACTACAGCTTCTTGCTCTTAGGACTTGCTAGGGCTTTGGGATGCAAATGGTTAACTCTACACTTGGTAAAACTGGGTTCAACTAAATTGACCCTAAGGACTACACAGTGGTAATTTCATTGCCTAGGATTCTGCCAGCTTGACTCTAACTTTTGCAGCCCCTTGCCAGGGACATCCTGGGCTGATAAAAACTGTACATTGTAAATTGTTGACTACAATAAACACCTGGCAAGAGGACTTTTGCCTGTTCATGCTCTCTTTATCATGGTGGATGTGAGTTTCTGCAGATACGCAAGGCCCTTTCCCAGACAAGGAGTATAAAGCACAACTGCCCAACACTCAGTGCGAGGCTGAACTTTCCACTCCACCCCTTGCAGTCTTAGTGTACTCCTTTTTTCTTTTATTTTTTTTCTTCTTTGACAGGCAGAGTGGACAGTGATAGAAAGACAGAAAGAAAGGTCTTCCTTTGCCGTTGGTTCACCCTCCAATGGCCACTGCATCTGGCACGCTGCGGCCGGCACACCGTGCTGATCCAATGGCAGGAGCCAGGTGCTAGGTGCTTTTCCTGGTCTCCTATGTGGTGCAGGGCCCAAGCACTTGGGCCATCCTCCACTGCACTCCCTGGCCACAGCAGAAAGCTGGCCTGGAAGAGGGGCAACCGGGACAGAATCCGGCACACTGACGGGGACTAGAACCTGGTATGCCGGCGCCACAAGGTGGAGGATTAGCCAATTGAGCCGTGGTGCTGGCCCTTACTGTACTCTTTACCTCCTGTATTCTGCTGTCCTGTTGGGTTACTGCCACCCACATGGGAGACCTAGATTGAGTTTATGGTTCCTGGGTTTAGCCTGACCCAGTCTATGCCATTATTGGCACTTGGAGAATTAACTAGCAGATCAGAGTGTTCTCTCAATCTCTCTCTCTCTCTCTCTCTCTCTCTCTCTCTCATAAATACCTTTTTAAAAAGAGTAAACGAGAAAATACAGGCCAAGAGAAGAAACCAAGTCCAATAATCAGAGAGGATTAAAGGAAGTATAGATGTTTCCCTGAGAGGGGAAGTGAAACAAGTGTTTATGTGTGTGTGTGCCTGTGTGCATGTATGTGTGCATGTGTGTGTGTGTGTGTGTGTGTGTGTTTGTGTGTGGAGATGGCAGAGGAAGAAAGTGGAGGGGAGCAGAAGGAACATGGAAGGGAGAGCGATAATTAGAATCAGTTCATACTAAATACCCTGGAAGTAACAGGGCACTTAGATATGGATGAGTGCAAGAATGCCTAAGATCTAGGCACTATGCATTTGGCTTCAATGACCCAGCGGAAACTCTGCCTTTCAGAGGAACATGTGTGGTCTGGACACAAGCCTCTCAGGAGTGACCATTACAAACTCCTTACCTCACCTCCACTTGTCCCATACTACAGAAGTTCCCACTAGGGCCCTGACTTAACCCAAAAGAGAAAGAAAGAATCTCAAAAAAATATCTGAAATTGTCACTCTTGCCAACTTTAGAGCAACTAGAAGTCAGACTTCATCAGAAACAAATATGACATTTCTTAGACCCTTCCTATCACAAACAATTTTCATTATTATGTGTGAAGTTAACTCAGTTTAAAAACTAAGTCTTAACTAGTCTCTTCTAGATTCTCTCATCATTCTAAATTCTCTCTTCACAATGCCATCCTCACCAGTATCAATATCCCATAGAACTGGCCCAAATTCATTCCTGCCATTCCCTCTAACAAATCTGAAACACTCATTCAACTCCTTCTTTCAGCCCTGGTAATTGTAATTGCCCCCCTTGTATGCCTACTTGTTTTCATAGTGAGTTGTTTATTTCTTCCAGCAAGGGAACACAGCTTTCCATAAACAAAAACCAAAGAAGTCCTTTTCTTGCTTGTTAGTTCATTACTTTCAGCAGAACACAAATTTCATAAGAAATGTCCATGAAGGAGGAAGAAGTCAGCCAGATAGTCATAGTCAGCCAGATCAGACAAACCCACTCTGGTGAGCCGTGTAGTGGCAGGTACTGTAGCCAAACTAACCTTAAGTGCTGTGAACAAACCTAAAATCTTTTATTTGAGTGTATAACAGGCGTCTCCAGCAGTTTGAAGTCCCAGATAATTGAAAGGAAAATTTGTCTTCATAATTACATAATTACCCACAGAATGTCCATAATGATGTAATAAGCTATCTACTATCACAACTCATCATTGACAACGTCACTCAAATGCTTATTTTCATGCCTGTCACCAGCCACTTATCATGGCAAACCCTTAGCGTGTATTGAACTAGTTATTGGCAGCCCCTACCATGCATTTTAAGCTTTAATCTAAGCTTGCTGAAGAATTTACTAAGAAGTATTGATATTTTCACCTAATCATAGGTTGCTTTGCACACTAGCCTCCAACAACATTTTCTTCTGAGCAACATTTAATTGAGGGAAATTTAGTAAGTATGGAAATTATTTTCAAATCATCACTCATTTAGCCTCTTTGCTATCACTCTTTCTTTGTGAAACAAATGGCACAGAGAAGAGAAAGAGTAGGAAGAAGAGAAATCCTTGGAAAAAATATGATCTTTTCTGTTCTAGACTATCTGATTTTAATCCTCATGAAGATTAACTTCAAGATTGTCACCTCTCTTTTTCAACTGAAAATATTCAGGGTCAAGGCCTTTAAGCAGATAAAAGTGAGAAGCCCAAAGTCAGTAAATTCTCTTACTTTTTCCCCTTCACTTACTAGTCTAATAAGTGGTTGAAATAGAGTTTGGAAGCCAGGTTTGTACACTTCAAAGCTTACATACTATATGTTTGGATGCCTCACAGAGGGCTGCTGTGGGAAATAATCCTAATTCTAGAACTTTCCATGCTTTACCATATACTTGAAAGTATCATTTTCTTATATAGATATTTGAAAGTATCTTTTCTTATCTAGATTTGATCAAATTTTTAGTATTGTCTCCACATCATTTCTCTTTTCAACACAAAAATACACACCAAAAGAAAACAATTTTTTACCAAGAGTCTTGAAAGAATCCCCACTACCTCACATGCAAAAAATTGCCCTGAATCCTCTCTTTAGTTTTGGCAAACTCTAGTGTTTTAGCTAAACCGTAAAGCAAACAGATCCCTGTGATGAACAACCTCCTAGAGCTATTTGTCACTGATAAGAGGCTTGTATAATAAATGACTAGAAACCACTTTTCCACTATAAAGCATTACATAAGCATCGTTGGACAAGAATGCAAAACTACGCCAAACTACAACAGAATGGCCCTTAGGAACGATGTAAGCAAAGACAGGATAAGCACAACCAGCCGCACTTTTGTGTATCTCTCCCAAATACCTAGTGGACTAACTAGGACTGTTGAACATTTTAAAGAGAATTTTAAAACCCATACCCTTCTTGGAGGCTCTAGTTAAGGCTCCTTGATTCTTAAAAAAAACAACTCTAAGGAAGGTGAGACAAGAGGGATGCTTTGGACACAGATTTTACTGCCTAGAAAAGTAAGACCTCTTGGGCAGACAGTGCAGCTACAGTCAGAGGAAGACACACTATCAAAACATATAATTCAGCCCACAGGTTTAAAATGTTCCAGAACTTCTTCACATCTGTTCCAAGACAGACACTATTTAGATTTTTTTAAAGTTATCCAAATAGGCAACCATGGAAAGAGGGATAAAAAAACAATGCATTTTTCCCTATTTTATGAGACCTAACCAAAAGCCAAAACAAAGCCATCTTTTTTCTATACAGGACTAGAGAAAGTGAGGCACTGAGCCTTCTGAGCTGGAGAACACAAATATATTTACTCCTTCAAGGACTGTTAATGAAGCATGTACTCTACACGAGACATCATGCTGATGGCTGAGAAAACAGCTGAAAAACTTAGTGATCCAGTGATCCAGTGATCCAGTGATCTGTCACCACCACCATTTTCTGCAGAAGAGACAGAAGTTCAGAGGTATTGAGGAAGCAGCCCAGGTGTACCCTCCCTGGGATACTGCTACTGTCCAGACTATGCAGAAAATTAGACTTCCTGTCGGGGGCACTGGAGGGATTCTAGGGGCAAGGAAGGCCAAGTGAAGACCCAAACATGCTGACCTCCCCTGCAAATGAATAAATTCCAAATGACTTCTCCACAAATCAAGTCATTCTGAGCTCTACTCGAACACTGCACAGCCACCGACATAGTTTCACATCTGAAGTCTTACCGAGTAAGTTCTTTCATTGCCTTATTGATCACACTTTCGGCTCAAGGCCTTCACTCCACTTGGCTTCCACAGTATCTATCCCACAAGCTCATGTCAGTCACTGAGAGAGTGGGTCATCCAGGTCATTAATATACAATAGGCCCCTCTCCAGTCTTTTCTTTCATGCTACTTAACACAGTGTGGAATTTTATATTTATTTATGTATGTTACTTATTTATATTTATTGAATATTATATTTATTGAACATCTGTTTCTACTTTTGAATGGAGGCTCCATGCATCCAAGGACCATGATTTCTTTTTTTCCAAGCTCTTGACACAGAGACTAGGGTATAGTAGAAGCTGAATTACTATTTATTTGTTAAAACTACAGAATGAATGGATGTATTGAACTTCTATTCTACAGCAACAACCAAATATAATCAACACCCAACCACCTATTTAATGTGATACCTTAGTGCTAGAGGTAAAAAATATCCTTTTGTCTATTTTTGTCTTTTTCCATGATTCTCACTTTCTAACAATAACATAACATAATTCATTTTTATATTAATCACTTTTGGTCGTTTCCCACGACCACAATGTAAGCTCTACATGACCAAGGATGCCAAAGCCTACAACTGTGCCTTTTTCAGACTAGGTGCTAAACAACTATTTGCTAAATAAATAAAAGGATGGATAACCTCTCTTAACATTAAGCATTCAATGATACACTGTTTTGAGCTAATTCTACTGAAGTATTTATCATGTTACCTGAAGAGTTAAAATAAGGAGCATCAAAACAAAGAGATTTTCTTAATTCTAAAACCATCTCAATTATCAGTTTGCCAGAAGAAACTTTTGCATGAACATCTGAATATCTCTTCTTAAGCTATGGTCCTTATTATTTCTTTTTTTTTTTCTTTTTTTTTTTTTTACAGGCAGAGTGGACAGTGAGAGAGAGAGACAGAGAGAAAGGTCTTCCTTTGCCGTTGGTTCACCCTCCAATGGCCGCCGCGGTCGGCGCGCTGCGGCCGGTGCACCGCGGCCGGCGCACCGCGCTTGTCCGATGGCAGGAGCCAGGAGCCAGGTGCTTTTCCTGGTCTCCCCATGGGGTGCAGGGCCCAAGCACCTGGGCCATCCTCCACTGCACTCCTGGGCCACAGCAGAGGGCTGGCCTGGAAGAGGGGCAACCGGGACAGAATCCGGTGCCCCGACCGGGACTAGAACCCGGTGTGCCGGCGCCGCAAGGCGGAGGATTAGCCTGTTGAGCCACGGCGCTGGCCGGTCCTTATTATTTCTAAAACTGCTTATAACTATTTAAACACGACTCTACTTTCAGGTTTATTTTTCTAATTAATTGATCTAGATACAACTTCAGATTTTTATGTTTATCATTTAATTTCTATTAACTAAAGCATTATAATTTTAGAACAGGAGGAAGATTTTACTGGTCATCTGGTCTCTCCATCTCAATATCCAAGTAAAATTAATGTATAGATGGAACAATCTTAGTCCCAAAGACATTGATTGAAGTATACTAGGAAGCAATGTGAATATTGTGAATATTAAGTAAAGTGAAAAATGTCATTGTTCATGGTGTAATAGTCTTAAATGAAAAAACAATGTTTTTGTTGGTTTTTTTGTTATTACATCTTATTTATTTCATATGGACTCCCTCTAAATTAGTACAAAATTATACATAGAATATCATTAAGAAGAAAACAAAAATGTAACTCATTCCACCAGCAATATCAATTGAGTACTGAAATAAAAATACATTCAGCATCTTTTCCTTCGGGCAATCACTCTTACCCATTCCATGAGAATCTTTCCCAGTGCATTCTTCCAGGAGAACTAACCTTACTCCTACCCTCCCCCAACAGACCCAGATCTTCCTCCATGAGATTACACTGTCATGAACAATTTGAACCACCATGAGTAATTTGGGTGTTCTTCACTTTTGCAGTAAATTTCAAATTTCTGAAAGAGTTTCTATAAGTAGCATAAAAATAGCTGCTTAAAACAGCATAAATAGATCAGTAACAATAATAGTATATCGACCTATCAAAAGAAATTTCTATTTAATGAGATTACCAAACTGCGTCACCATCAAAGAATCCAAAGTACTTAAGGGAAATCAGCATGGAATTTGATCCAAATTTCTCCAGTGCTTGGGAGAACAAACAGCATGTTGAATTGCTTCAGCTCTCACCACTTGATATGTATTCACAAACATCTAGCAATTCAGACAGTTACACAAGAGACAACAGAGGGATCATTTCTTTCTCAAGATATGACAAGATTAACAAGGTTGCAACATAAGTTCACACAAAAGCAAGGCTAGGGCCATGAACTGTTTCAGCAGGACAGAGTATGTGTTGTAGATTGGTCTTAGTCAACACCACTATACTCAGCAAATGAAATAAATGTAATTATGACTCTAATAGAAGTTGACAAATATAACTGGCTTCAACTTCTTTCATGTAGAGAATGCTTGATTTTGTGTACTCCCAGTATGATTTTTTTCTAAGTAGGGATGGGTTTTGGTATTAAAGTATTCTTTCCCTTCTATGGCCTTTTGATTGATAATTTCCCTGTGTGAAGAGAAAGAACAGAAGACTCATGATGGGGAGTGATAAATAATTCTGCCTCTGCTCCAAGCCTGTAGCTCCTCACATCCACAGATGTGGTCAGACAGATGGAAGACTCCTTATTCAGCCATCTCAGCATCCACTTGTACCAATTGTACCAATTCATTTCACAATGAAATTCAGGTGAGTTTGTGAAAATTTTCAGACAGATCATTAACATACAGCACCAGAAATACTGGCAGCAATTACAAGGCAGTCAAGAAATTAGGTAGCTTGAAAGAAAATATTTTCTGAAAAAAAATTAAGCCAACATAACATCATCAGTATATTAATAAAAATTAGTCCTATCATTTATGCTGCATTTATATGGATTAATGAAAGAACTAAGAGAAAAGACTTACAGAGTGTACTTTACATAGTTATAGGTATATATAAGCAAATAAGAAAAATACTTTTGTATAAATGTAAAAATAAGGTAGATATTTGGTACAGACTTATGCTTCCACTTGGGATATCTCCATTCATTATCAAGTAATGAAGTTCAAGTCCTAGTTCTGCTCTCCATTCCAGCTTTCTTTGCTAATGCACAACCTGGGAGGCAGCAGGTGATGGCTCAAGTACTTCAGACCTTCCTTGTCACCATGTGGGAGACTCAAATGGAGTTCCTGAATCCTTGCTGTGGCCTAGCCCCAGTCCTAGCTGTTGTGGGCATTTGAGGAGTTAACCAATGGATGGGAGCTAGCTTTCTCTTTTTCTCTCTCTCTTCTCTCCCTCTCATCTCTCTACCTCTCTCTCTCTCTTTTTCTTTCTCTCTCTCTCTCTCTCTCTCTCTCTCTCTCCATCTCCCTCTTTATCTCTCTCCATTTCAAATAAACAAAATAAATAATTTTAAGTAGAAGAGAGAATATTTCACTTACTTCATTTTTATTATAAAGTTTATTTCGAAACTACACTTAACTCTGTTCCACTCTTCTGACTCTACTAGTGAATTCCCAGAAACCTTGATATTTTTTGAGCTCTAACTTTAGCATATTCCTTAAATCTTATCTTAAGAAATGACGATGGTTTCACAAATTCGTTGTGTGTGCATAGATATCATATATACAAACATATGAAAACTTATACATGCGTATGATTGAAATATGTGTGGCCGGCGCCGCGGCTCAATAGGCTAACCCTCCTCCTTGCAGCACCAGCACACCAGGTTCTACTCCCGGTCGGGACGCCGGATTATGTCCCAGTTGCCTCTCTTCCAGGCCGGCTCTCTGCTGTGGCCCGGGAGTGCAGTGGAGGAGGCCCAAGTGCTTGGGCCCTGCACTCCATGGGAGACCAGGAGAAGCACCTGGCTCCTGACATCGGATCAGCATGGTGCGCTGGCCGTGGCGGCCATTGGAGGGTGAACCAAGGAAAAGGAAGACCTTTCTCTCTGTCTGTCTCTCTCACTGTCCACTCTGCCTGTCAAAAAAAATTTTTTAATAAAAAATTTTAAAAAAGAAATATGTGTAGTTCATTTCATGTCAATAAACATCAACAAAACTGATAAACTCTGAAAAAAAAAAGAAATGACCTTGCAGCCAATGCTGTGGCTTAGTGGGTAAAGCAACCACTTGTGGTGCCAGCATCCCATATGGTGCTGGTTCCAGTCCCAGATGCCTCACTTCCAATCCAGCTCCCTATTAATGTACCTGAGAAAGCAGCAGAAGATGGCCCAGGTGCTTAGGCCTCTGTGGCCACCTAGGAGACTCAGAAGAAGTTCCAGGCTCCTGGCTTCAGATTGGCTCTGCTTTCAGCCTTTATGGCCATTCAGGGAGTGAACCAGTGGATGGAAGATCTTTCTCTCTCTCCTTCTCTCTTTCTCTGTGACTCTGCCTCTCAAATAAATAAATAAATCTTTTAAAAAATGATCTTTTGTATGTTGATAATTTGTCCTATTATTTTCTTTAGTAAACTTTCTGTTATCTATGGAAACAGCAAAACTTTTAAATCACATCTACAACTGAAGGAGCCATGACTTCCTTTCTTTACCAATGCACTTAAATAATGTACTGTTTGACTATTGGTTACAGAAATTACAATTGCTAGTAATAGTGATCTTGGTAATTATTGTTCATTATAGTAATGTTACTTAAAATTTCAGTTTTGTTTAACCTCCACTGCCTCATTAGACAATCTTAAACAGTCCTGTTTCATTTAATTATTCAGTCATTCAACATTTGGAAACATAATGATGAGCAGAAAATATGTTCTTACTTAGAAACAAGTAAGCAAATAACTGGAATAAGAGAAGCAGGCATCATGGTAAAGGTCTCTGGAGACCAAAGGACAGAGAACAGAAGCACCACAAAAGTGGCACTCGTTTACTCTGGGTGAGGGTAAAGCCTTACCTGAAGAACAAGACTTCCTTCAGGCAAGTCATCATTCGCCAGGAGACTGGAACATGAACAAAAGTATGGCTTTAATTACCAATCTTGAGTTAAAGTAACACCATATGGAATTGATTGCCACATTGATTGCCACACGTTCATTCCAGCACTCAATGACTTTATGCCTTTGGTATAAAATCCTTTAAGACATCATTGCTGGCATTGTTGGTAATCGCTCATATATCCTAAGTCCAAGTGAAAATTGGTAACAGTATGTTGGAAGTCTTATCACATTTTTAAATATGCACATCCTATGACTCAGCCATCACTTTCCAAAGAATCTTAAGAAAGAGCAGCATGGTGGCATAAATACTCATACATGAACAAAGATGTGCAGGGTATCAAAAATGTATAAATATAAAATTCACACTGTGTCTTATTTTAATGCAAAGATTTGAAGAATTAAGAACTGCAATTATTATCACAAGTGTTCTTCTTTCTTCCCAGGTACCCACATCAAGACCCCTTCCAGATAGCTATTAATAGTTTGGTGATCCTGCTACTTATAATAGGGGAAAGAAAGGCAAATAGAATCCAAACAGAGATTGATTTACTTAAATAAAAAAGCAAAAACCAAAGATAATATCATTTCCTGATTTCAAAATTTGTTTCAACTCTAGAGTAAGCAAAACAGCTGGCATACTGACAAAAGGATTGGCATATAGATCAATAAAATAGAGTTGAGAGCCAAGAAATAAACCTTTACACATATGGTCAATTGATTTTTGAAAAAGATTTATTTATTTGAAAGTCAGAATTACAGAGGTGGGGTGGGGGGAGAGAAAGAGAGAATAAAAGAAATCTTCTACCCACCAGTTCACTCCCCAAATGGCTGCAATGATCTCAGTTGGTCCTGGCTGAAACCAGGGGCCAAGAGCTTCATCTGGGTCTCCCATGTGGGTGTAGGGGCCTAAGTACTTCCATTTCTTTCCCAGCCATATTAGCAGAAAGCTGGATTGGAAGTGGAGCAGCCAGGACTTGAACTGGTGCCCATACAGGATGCCAGCACTGCAGACAGCAGCTTAATCTTCTGTGCCACAGTGTTGGATCCAGTCAATTGATTTTTTACATGGTTGCCATCACCAACCAATAGAAAAGAGCAGTCTTCAACAAATGGTGCTGGGATAATAAGATATCAAAATGAAATGGGACCCCATATACAAAATGAACTCAAAATGGATCAAAGACCTAAGCCTAAGAACTAAATAAGAAAATGGGAGAGAGCAGCAAGATGGCGGAATAGGAAGGGAGCACAGATAGCCTGGGAAGAGACAGTTTAATAAAAGTGGAGATACTACAGGTTCAAGGACGAGTAGGGGAAGAAACAGCAGAGGAAATTATTACAGAACTAATGATTCACAGTGGACCTGTGTGGAGAGCATGGGAGCCCACAGTTCGGGATGCCAGCAGCAGATTCAACACACCAGTGCTGGAACGCGAGGTGAGCCGAACCTCAATAGCCCGAGACACACGTGGGGAAGCAGAAAGAGGAGATTAGAGGGAAGGAGGCTTGAAACCCCGTGGGGAAAAGTTCACCAGGTTAACTAGAAGAGAGAGAAAAAAAAATGACTGATGTGGACACAAGTTTCTCTCCCTCTGCTCACCTCTCAAAGGTGAGCAAGAAGAGCAGGTGCCATTTTGGACATACGTCATAAGCAGGGCGACCTCAGGTCTGCACTGGCCCTGAGCCTAGCAGAAAAACCTGACTCTTGGGGGGGGTGGGGTGAAATAACAGGAGATTAGGACCTAGTGAATGTGTGGTGTTAATGAACTAGACTGTGAAAAAAGGGACAGTGGGGGAGAGAACCCACGGAATTCACATGAGTACTCTCCAGAGATGCTACAATTCAGTAACCTTGGCAACCCAGTGGGAGACTGCAGGAGAATTTGAGCCCACACTGAGGGCAACACAGATTCCCTGTGTGGTCCTTGGGAAAGAGCTTCTGATCTTTGGCTCCTGTGGGTATATCATTCACCTGCTAACTACCTCCAATTCTGTTCAGCTGTGCGGAATTACTTACCTTTTGAATCAAAAAAAAGAAAGAAAGAGAGAGAGATTTACCATGCCAACCTGGGAGTGTCACATTTGGCACACCCTTAACCCTGAGGAACCAAACAGAGCTCTCAGGCCACACCCATCTCAAGCCTCTAGGGCTCCATCAAAAGCAGACAGTCCACTTAATACAGTCATAGTATAACAAGAAAAAACACCACAGCGAGGGAAGAAGAATCCAAAGAATATCTCCACAATGCCAAGCAACAAATGCAGAAACTGAGGAAACATGAAAAAGGAAGATGTTATGACGCCCCCAAATGAACAAGACACCCCAAGCCAAGATTATGAAGATGATGAGATGGAAGAAATGCAAGATATGGATTTCAAAAAATTTATGATAAGAACAATTAGAAGTTTTCAAAAACAAATGCTTGAGCTACAGAATTCCTTCCTGGACAGGAAAGAAAATCTCCTTCGAGAAAATGAAATCTTAAGGAGGAACCAAAATGAAATGCAGAAACTAGTAGAACAGGAAAGTGTGATAGTGAAGAGAAATCAAAATGAAATGAAGAATTCAATAGATCAAGTGACAAAAACATTAGAGAGCCTTAAAAACAGAGTCAGTGAAGCAGAAGAGAGAATATTGGACTTAGAAGACAGAGAACAGGAAAGTATACAGTAAAACCAAAGAAAAGAAGAGGAAATTAGAAATCTAAAAAATGTTGTTGGGAATCTACAGGATACTATTAAAAAACCCAACATTCAGGTTCTAGGAGTTCCTGAAGGCATGGAGAGGGAGAAAGGATTAGAATGCCTTTTTAGTGAGATAGTTGCAGAGAACTTCCCGGGTTTGGAGAAGGACAGAGACATCCTAGAACAGGAAGCTCATGGAACCCCTAGTAAACATGACCAAAAGAGATCCTCACCACGACACGTTGTAATTAAACTCACCACAGTGAAACATAAAGAAAAGATTCTAAAATGTGCAAGAGAGAAATGTCAGATTACTCTCAGAGGATCTCCAATTAGACTCATAGCTGACCTCTCATCAGAAACCTTACAAGCTAAAAGGAAATGGTGAGACATAGCCCAGGTACTAAGAGAAAAAAAAACAGCCAGCCCAGAATATTGTATCCTGCAAAGCTCTCATTTGTGAATGAAGGTGAAATAAAGACCTTTCATAGCAAACAGAAATTGAAAGAATGTTCGCCACTCGTCCAGCCCTGCAAAAGATGCTTAAAGATGTGTTACACACAGAAACACAGAAACATGGTCAACAATATGAAAGAAGGTAAAGGAAGGAAACCTCACAGCAAAAGATCACAGTGAATTCAAAGCATGTATTAGAAAATATCTTTGGCAAATGGCAGGGCAAAGTTACCACTTATCAATAGTCACATTAAAGGATAATGGCCTGAACTGTCCAGTTAAAAGATACAGATTGGCTGATTGGATTAAAGAACAAAAGCCATCTATTTGCTGCTTACAAGAAACACATCTTTCTAACAAAGGTGCATACAGACTTTAATTGAAAGACTGGAAAAAATTATACCATGCCAACAGAAATGAAAAAAGAGCAGGCATAGCCATCTTAACATTGGATAACATAAACTTAAACACAAAAACTATTAGGAGAGACAAAGAGGGGCACTATATAATGATTAAGGGATCCATTCACAGGAAGATATAATGATTATCAATGTATATGCACCTAATTACAGGGCAGCGGTTTATGTAAAAGACTTGTTAAGAGACTTAAAGGGAGACTTAGACCCCAAAATATTAGTACTGGGGGAATTCAATACTCCACTCTCAGAGATAGACAGATCAACATGACAGAAGATCAACAAGGAGACAGGAGATTCAAATGACACTATAGCCCAAATGGATCTAACAGATATCTACAGAACTTTTCATCCAACACATAAAGCATTCACATTCTCTTCAGCAGTACATGGAACCTTCTCTAGGATTGACCACATACTAGGCCATAAAGCAAGTCTCAGCAAATTCAAAAGAATTAGAATCATACCATGCAGCTTCTCAGACCATAAAGGAATGAAGATGAAAATTAGCAACTCAAGAATTCCTAGAGCATATGCAAACACATGGAGATTGAACAACATGCTCCTGAAGGAACAGTGAGTCATAGAAGAAATTAAAAGAGAAGTCAAAAATTTACTGGAAGTAAATGAGGATAACAGCACAACATACCAAAACTTATGGGATACAGCAAAAGCAGTGTTAAGAGGAAAGTTTATATCAATAGGTGCTACATCAAGAAATTGGAAAGGCACCAAGGAGATGAGCTTTCAATTCATCTCAAGGATCTAGAAAATCGGCAGCAAACCAGACCCAAAGCTATTAGGAGAAGAGAAATAATTAAAATCAAAGAAGAAATCAACAGGATTGAATCCAAAAAAAAATTACAAAAACTCAACCAAACGAGGAGCTGGTTTTTTGAAAAAATAAACAAAATTGACACCCCATTAGCCCAACTAACTAAAAAAAGAAGAGAAAAGACCCAAATCAGTAAAATCAGAGATGAAAAAGGAAATGTAACAACAAACACCACAGAAATCAAAAGAATCATCAGAAATTACTACAAGGACTTGTATGCCAGCAAACAGGGAAACCTATCAGAAATGGATAGATTCCTGGACACATACAACCTAACTAAACTGAACTAGGAAGACATAGAAAACCTAAACAGACCTATAACTGAGACAGAAATTGAAACAGTAATAAAGGCCCTCCCATCAAAGAAAAGCCCAGGATGAGATGGATTCACTGCTGAATTCTACCAGACATTGAAAGAAGAACTAACTCCAATTCTTCTCAAACTATTCAGAACAATCAAAAAGAGGGAATCCTCCCAAATTCTTTCAATGAAGCCAGCATCACCTTAATTCCTAAGCCAGAAAAGATACAACGTTGAAAGAGAAATACAGACCAATCTTCCTGATGAACATAGATGCAAAAATCCTCAACTAAATTCTGGCCAATAGAATGCAACAACACATCAGAAAGATCATCCACCCAGACCAAGTGGGATTTATCCCTGGTATGCAGGGAAGGTTAGATGTTCGCAAAACAATCAACATGATACACCACATTAACAGACTGCAGAAGAAAAACCATATGATTATCTCACTAGACACAGAGAAAGCATTTGATAAAACACAACACCCTTTCATGATGAAAACTCTAAGCAAACTGGGTATGGAAGGAACATTCCTCAACACAATTAAAGCAATTTATGAAAAACCCATGGCCAACATCCTATTGAATGGGGAAAAGTTGGAAGCATTTCCATTGAGATGTGGTAAAACACAGGGATGCCCACTCTCACCACTGCTATTCAATATAGTTCTGAAAGTCTTAGCCAGAGCTATTAGGCCAGAAAAAGAAATTAAAGGAATACAAATTGGGAAGGAAGAACTTAAACTATCCCTCTTTGCAGACAATATGATTCTTTATTTAGGGGACCCAAAGAACTCTACAAAGAGACTATTGGAACTCATAGAAGAGTTTGGCAAAGTAGCAGGATATAAAATCAATGCACAAAAATCAACAGCCTTTGTATACACAGGCAATGCCACGGCTGAGAAAGAACTTCTAAGATCAATCCCATTCACAATAGCCACAAAAACAATCAAATACCTTGGAATAAACTTAACCAAGGATATTAAAGATCGCTACGTTGAAAATCACAAAACCTTAAAGAAAGAAATAGAGGAGGATACCAAAAAATGGAAAATCTTCCATGCTCATGGATTGGAAGAATCAATATGATCAAAATGTCCATTCTCCCAAAAGCAATTTACAAATTCAATGCAATACCTATCAAGATACCGAAGACATTCTTCTCAGATATGGAAAAAATGATGCTGAAATTCATATGGAGACACAGGAGACCTCGAATAGCTAAAGCAATCTTGTACAACAAAAACAAAGCCGGAAGCATCACAATACCAGATTTCTGGACATACTACAGGGCAGTTGTTATCAAAACAGCATGGTACTGGTACAGAAACAGATGGATAGACCAATGGAACAGAATAGAAACACCAGAAATCAATCCAAACATCTACAGCCAACTTATATTTGATCAACGATCCAAAACCAGTCCCTGGAGTAAGGTCAGTCTGTTTAATAAATGGTGCTGGGAAAACTGGATTTCCACGTACAGAAGCATAATGCAAGACCCCTACCTTTCACCTTACACAAAAATCCACTCAACATGGATTAAAGACTTAAATCTAAGCCCCAACACCATCAAATTATTAGAGAACATTGGAGAAACCCTGAATGATATAGGCACAGGCAAAAACTTCTTAGAAAAGACCCTGGAGGAGTAGGCAGTCAAAGCCAAAATTAACATTTCGGATTGCATCAAGTTGAGAAGTTTCTGTACTTCAAAAGAAACAGTCAGGAGAGTGAAGATGCAACCAACAGAATGGGAAAAAATATTTGCAAACTACGCAAAAATAAAGAGTTGATAACCAGAATCTACAAAGAGATCAAGAAACTCAAAAACAACAAAACAAACAACCCACTTAAGAGATGGGCCAAGGACCTCAATAGACATTTTTCAAAAGAGGAAATCCAAATGGCCAATAGGCACATGAAAAAATGTTCAAGATCACTAACAATCAGGGAAATGCAAATCAAAACCACAATGAGGTTTCACCTCACCTCGGTTAGAATGGCACACATTCAGAAATCTACCAACAATAGATGCTGGAGAGGATGTGGGGAAAAAGGGACACCAACCCACTGTTGGTGGGAATGCAAACTGGTTAAGCCACTATGGAAGTCAGTTTGGAGATTCCTCAGAAACTTAAATATAACCCTACCATTCAACCCAGCCATCTCACTCCTTGGAATTTACCCAAAGGAAATTAAACTGGCCAACAAATAGCTGTCTGCACCTTAATGTTTATTGCAGCTCAATTCACAATAGCTAAGACCTGGAACCAACCCAAATGCCCATCAACAGTAGACTGGATAAAGAAATTATGGGACATTTACTCTATACAATACTATACAGCAGTCAAAAACAATGAAATCCAGTCATTTGCAAGAAGATGGAGGAATTGGGAAAACATTATGCTGAGTGAATTAAGCCAGTCCCAAAGGGACAAATATCATATGTTCTCCCTGATTGGTGACAACTAACTGAGCACCAAAAAGAAAACCTGTTGAAGTGAAATGGACACTATTAGAAACAATGACTTGACCAGCTCTTGGCCTGACTATTGATGTACAATGTAATACTTTATCCATTTTAGTATTGTTTTGTTCTAGTTAATACTATTGGTTTAACTCTGTAATCAACACACAATTATTCTTAGGTGTTTAAATTTTAACTGAAAAGTGATCCCTGTGAAATATAAGAGTGGGAATAAGAGAGGGAGGAGATGTACAATTTGGGACATGCTCAATCGGATTTGCCCCAAATGGTAGAGTTAGAAATGTGCCAGGGGATTCCAATACAATCCCATCAAGGTGGCATGTACCAATGCCATCTCACTAGTCCAAGTGATCAATTTCAGTTCACAACTGATCATACTGATACGTCTAAGAGTCAAAGGGATCACACAAACAAGACTAGTGTCTGCTAATACTAACTGATAGAATGAAAAAGGGAGAGAATGATCCAACATGGGAAGCGGGATACACAGCAGACTCATAGAATGGCAGATGTCCTAAATAGCAAGACTAGTGTCTGCTAATAATAACTGATAGAATCAAAAAGGGAGAGAATGATCCATCATGGGAAGCGGTATACACAGCAGACTCATAGAATGGCAGATGTCCTAAACAGCACTCTGGCCTCAGAATCAGCCCTTAAGGCATTCGGATCTGGCTCAAGAACCCATGAGAATATTTTAGCCATGGAAAGTCAAGACACTCTGGCACAAAAAAAAAAAAAAAAAAACCTAAATGAAAGATCTCTGCACGTGAGATCCCAGTGGAAAGAATGGGGCCATCAAAGAAGGAGGTACCTTTCTCTGAAGTAAGACAGAACTTCCACTTTGACTATGTCCCTGTCGGAATAAGATCAAATTTGGCAAACTCAAAAGGCTTCCATAGCCTTGGCAACTCATGACTAGAGCCTAGGGAGATTACTGACGCTATAAACAAGAGTGTCAATTGTTAAATCAACATCAGGAATCACTGTGTACTTACTTCTCATGTGGGATCTGTCCTTAATGTGTTGTCCAATGTGAAGTAATGCTATAACTAGTACTGAAACAGTATTTTACACATTGTGTTTCTGTGTGGGTGCAAACTGATGAACTCTTTACTTAATATATACTAAATTGATCTTCCGTATATAAAGATAATTGAAAATGAATCGATGTGAATGGAATGGGAGAGGGAGCGGGAGATGGGAGGTGTGTGAGTGGGAGGGAAATTATGGGGGGGAGCCATTGTAATCCACAAATTGTACTTTGGAAATTTATATTTACTAAATCAAAAAAGGTAAAAAAAAAAGAACTAAATAAAAGTCTAAACTTTATTTAAAACTTTATTCCAGCATAAATCTGTCAGAAGAAAATATAGTGATAAATCTATATTACATTGGATTCAGCAATGATTTCTTAGACATATCAAAATTACAAATAAGGAAAGAAAAAAGGGTATTAAACTTCCAAATTAAAAACTTCTGTTCATTAAAGGACACAGAGTTAAAAGAGAGCCCACAGAGAAAAATAAGTACAAATAAAATATGTAGTAAGTGTCCAATATCTAGAATGTATAACGAATTCTCACAAATCAAAAACAGAAAGGAGAAATGACTCCATTTTAAAACAGTTAAAGTGGCTGGCATCGTGGCATAACAGGTTAAGTTGCCACCTGCAATGCCAGTATCCTTCACAGGAGAGAATCACTGCTGTGCCATTTCTGATCCAGCTCCCTGCTAATGTATCTGAGAAAGCAACAGAAAATGGCCCAAGTTCTTGGGCCCCTGCACCTTATGTGGGAGACCTGGATGAAGCTCCTAACTCCTGGCTTCACCTGGTTCCACATAGGCCTTGGTAGCCATGTAGGGAGTAAACTATCATATGAAAGATTCTGTCTTTCCCTCCCTCTCTGTAACTCTTACTTTGAAATAAATAAATAAATCTTAAAAAAAAAAACAGATAAAGTATTTGCATAGACATTTCTTCAAAGAAAGTATAAAAATAGCCAACAAATACATGAAAAGATGCACAATATCACTGTCATTGGGGAAATGAAAATGCAAACCATGAAAGAAACCCTTACACCCGCTGGAATGACTTTAATCAAATAAATGTAAAATAGCAAGCATTTGGAAAAGCAGAAGAAATGGGAACCTTCATATATATTGCTGGCAAGGATGCAAAATGTTGTTGGTGTTATGGAAAACAACTTGATCGTTCCCTAATAAGTTAAACATGGAAATACCATATGATTCAACAAATCCAACCCTGTATAATTACTTAAAAGAATTGAAAACCCTTGTCCTAACAAAAAATGTATATGAATGTTCATAATAATCTCATTCACAACAGCCACAAGGTAGAAACAACCCCAAATGTCCATCAGTTGACAAATGGATAAAGAAAATGTGGTAAATTCACACAATAGACTGCTATTATTCAGTCAAAAAAGTGAATGAAGTACTGATATATGCCACAATATGGATGAACCTCAAAAACATGTTGAGTGAAAGCTAAGTGAAGCCAGACACAATAGGCCACACACTGTATGAATCATTTATACAAATATCCAGAATAAGCAAATTCATAAAGCCAGAGAGATTAGTGGTTTTTAGGACCTAGGAGGATTGGGTGCCTGGAAAGTGACTGTTTAATGGATATAGGGTTTCCATTTGGGAATGATGAAATCTTACAGAACTATGTAGTGGTGATAGTTGTACAACATTGCAACTTTGAAATGCAACTGTATTGTACACTTTTAAATGATAAAAGCAGTGATTTTTTTGAAATATATATTTTACTGCAATGAAAATTAAACTAGAAAATATTGTAATTCATTATAGATCACAAAAAAGAAATATACAAGTTATTAAATAAAAAATTACTTAATGTGAGACTGTGCATCTTATGTTGAAAAACTGAGGAGTCAATTCTTAATTTGTGTATGTGACAGATTCCTAATTATTTAGATACTCATGGAATAGAGAATAACAGCCAGAGCAAGCCAAAGAAGGATTCAGGAAAAGGTACTATGTCATTCCCTTGTGTGCTGCCTTTGACGATACCATCTGTTGGAGTGTGAAGCTTCAACAAAGCACAATTCAAACCTCAAACAAGATTTTCTGACTTCATTTGTCTCATTCTTATATTTTCCACTATACATTCATTTTCTTTCCTTTATTTATTTATTTCTTTCTTTATTTATTTATTTTTATTTGACAGATAGAGTTAGACAGTGAGAGAGAGAGAGACAGAGAGAGAGAGAGAGAGAGAGAGAGAAAGGTCTTCCAGGGCTGGCGCCATGGCTCACTTGGATAATCCTCCGCCTGAGGCTCTGCATCCCATATGGGCAAAGGGTTCTAGTCCCAGCTGCTCCTCTTCCAATCCAGCTCTCTGCTGTGGCCCGGGAAAACAGTGGAGGATGGCCCAAGTGCTTGGGCACCTGCACCCATGTAGGAAAGGAGGAAGCACCTGGCTCACAGCTTCAGATCTGCGCAGCTCCGGCCGTAGCGGCCATTTGGGAGGTGAACCAATGGAAGGAACATTTCTCTGTCTCTCTCTCTCACTGTCTAGCTCTGTCAAATAAAGGAGAGAGAGAGAGAGAAGAGAGAGAGAGAGAAAGAGAGAGAGAGAGAGAGAAAGGTCTTCCTTGCGCTGGTTCACTCCCCAAATGGCCACTGTGGCCGGCGCCATGCTGATCCGAAGCCAGGAGCCAGGCATTTCCTCCTGGCCTCCCATGTGGGTACAGGGGCCCAAACACTTGGGCCATCCTCCACTGCCTTCCTGGGCCACAGCAGAGAGCTGGACTGGAAGAAGAGCAACCAGGACTAGAACCCAGCGCCATATGGGATGCCAGCACCGCTGGCGGAGGATTAACCAAGTGAGCCACAGTGCCAGCCCCTATACATTGATTTTCAAAATGAGAATTTCTTGAGAAGCTATTGCTATTTCCCAGAATTAAATATCAGGAAGAAGAAATCCTTTCCTCTTAAATATATGAATCTTTTTTTTTTTTTTGACAGGCAGAGTGGACAGTGAGAGAGAGAGACAGAGAGAAAGGTCTTCCTTTGCCGTTGGTTCACCCTCCAATGGCTGCTGCGGTCGGCACGCTGCGGCCGGCGCACCACGCTCATCCGATGGCAGGAGCCAGGTGACAGGTGCTTTTTCCTGGTCTCCCATGGGGTGCAGGGCCCAATATTCAGTAAATTTTAAAGTAATCACAAGTCAGTAAAACTATAGTAGTATAACATTTTTAACCATTCGTTTGACAAAGGTATAAAACAAAGTTTCACAAAGCTCTATTTGCAGTAATACTAACACACACAGGCATTTCTTTCTTTCTTTTTTTTAACTCCCATATGTAAGGCAGAACATGCAGTAAGTGTCTTGCTTATTTCACCCACATGATGTTTCATAACATGAAACAAGATGCATCAATCTTGCTGCAAATGGTAGAATTTCATTCTTTTTATATCAGCTTCGCTTCTTCTGTAACTATATGTTTATAAAATGGTGTTCTCCTTTGAAACAAGTACTTTGTAAATAGTAATTATCTGAGATCCTTCAATTTCCCCCAATTCTCAAACACAAGGGCATAATGGAAAAATAAAACAAGTAGAGATTTGCATTTCAGAATGAGAAAATTTTAGTTCAAATTCGATGTGCTGTCAAGTAGATATGATACAGGAGGGGGTTGGATAACTTCTGGGCTTCTGATTCTTTATAGAAAAAGCAGACAATAACAATTGCTAGGGGCTGGCACTCTGGCGTAGGAGGTTGGGCCGTTGTCTACAGTGCTGGAATCCTATGTGGACCCCTGTTCAAGACCCAGGCTGCTCCACTTCCAATCCAACTCCCTGCTAATGCACCTGGGAAAGCAGATGAGAATGGCTCCAGTTCTTGGGCCCCTGATACCCACATGGCAGACCTGGCTGAAGTTCCTGGTTCCTGGCTTTGGCCTGGCCCAGCCTTGGATGTTGCAGTCATTTGGAGAGTGAACCAGCAGACTTTCTCTTCCTTTCTCTTCCTTTCTATCTCTCAACGTAACTTTGACTTTCAAATAAATTGATAAGGGGCTGGTGCCATGGCGCAGTAGGTTTATCCTCCCTCATGGCACCAGCATCCCATATGGGCACCAGTTGTAGTCCCGGCTGCTTTCTTCCAGTCCAGCTCTCTGCTGTGGCCTGGGAAGACAGTGGAGGATGGCCCAAGTCTTTGGGCCCCTGTACCCACATGGGAGAACAGGAGGAAGCACCTGGCTCCTGGCTTCGGATCAGCGCATCTCTGGCCGTTGTGGCCATTTGGGGAGTGAACCAACGGATGGAAGACCTTCTCTCTGTTCCTCCCTCTCGCTGTCTGTAACTCTACAACTCAAATAAATAAATAAATAAAATCTGGCCGGTGCCATGGCTCAACAGGCTAATCCTCCTTGCGGCACTGGCACACCGGGTTCTAGTCCCAGTTGGGGCGCCGGATTCTGTCCCGGTTGCCCCTCTTCCAGGCCAGCTCTCTGCTGTGGCCCTGGAGTGCAGTGGAGGATGGCCCAAGTGCTTGGGCCCTGCACCCCATGGGAGACCAGGAAAAACCACCTGGCACCTGGCTCCTGCCATTGGATCAGCGCGGTGGGCCGGCCGCAGCGCGCAGGCCGCGGCAGCCATTGGAGGGTGAACCAACGGCAAAGGAAGACCTTTCTCTCTGTCTCTCTCTCTCACTGTCCACTCTGCCTGTCAAAAATAAATAAATAAATAAATAAATAAATAAAATCTTTTTAAAAAACAGATAAATAGATTAGCTTTGTTTAAAAAACTGCTTTGCATAGTTTTTAAGTTTTTTTTTTTTAACTTCTATTTAATATAAATTTCCAAAGTACAGCTTTTGGATTACACGGGCTTCTTCCCCCCATAACCTCCCTCCCACCCGCAACCATCCCATCTCCTGCTCCCTCTCCCATCTCATTCACATCAAGATTCATTTTCAATTATCTTTATATACAGAAGATCAATTTAGTATATACTAAGTAAAGATTTCAACAGTATGCACCCACACAGAAACACAAAGTGTAAAGTACTGTTTGAGTACTAGTTATAGAAGCAATTCACACTGTATAACACATTAAGGACAGTATAACACATTAAGGACATTTCAAGGTTCACTCTTGAAATGCCCACCATATTCAGCACTGGGCCAAGCCAAACCTGGGAGCCAGGAACTCAGTCCTGGTCTCTGATGTGGGTAGTAGAGACCCAGATACTTGAGTCACCCCCTGCTGCCTCTCAGAGTGCACATTAGCAGGAATCTGGAATGAGAAATGCAGCTGAGTCTCAAAACCAAGCACTCTCATACAGGATGCAGGGATCTCAAGCAGTTCCTTAACACACCAAATATCGGCCTCTCGGGGATATGTATGTGAATAGTTCAGGATGTGAGAGGTACTGAATATATTTTGGTGTCTACTATTGATAATAAATGGTTTCCTTGTCTTCCTTAATACTGAGACCTGCATTACTATGTGTCAGCCCTTGTGCTTCTCTTCTTATACAAAATGAGCATCTTTGACAAATAGAGATACTTTAAAAGGGCTATGTATAATGTGGTGAAATGCATTTGTTATGCTTAGACAGAAGTATTGTGTGTAGTAATAGATTTTTTTCATTTCAATACATAACAAAAAAGCTGCAGGTGGGTGATTTGTTTTGGCAAAAATCTGAATGTTAGAAGCTGAATTATGGGGTCAGGCTGCAAGATATTAAATTGTGAAGAATGAGCTTTTCATAAAATATACTAAAGAGAAAATAGAAAATCTGCAATTGTTAGAAACTTTCTCTGTAAAAGATTAAGCATGCACAAGATAAGCAAATAATTTTGTCTGAAAACTTACTGCTGGATGATCTTACTGTGGCCTGGGAGTGCAGTGGAGGATGGCCCAACTGCATCCGCATGGGAGACCAGGAGGAAGCACCTGGCTCCTGGCTTCGGATCGGCGCAGTGCACCTGCCGTAGCAGCCATTTTGGGGGGTGAACCAATGGAAAAAGGAAGACCTTTCTCTCTTATCTCTCTCTCACTGTCTAACTCTGCCTGTCAAAAAAAAGGAGGAGGAGAAAATACCCCACTGGACATCATTCCCCTAATTATATTTATAAGCTTTTATTTTCAGGGCTGGCACTGTGGCATAGAAGGTTAAGCCTCCTGCAGTGCCAGCATCCCATATGGGTGCCAGTTCAAGTTCTGGCTGCTCCAGTACTGATCCAGCTCCTCGCTAATGCACCTGGGAAAGCAGCAGAGGATGGCCCATGTACTTGTGCCCCTGCCCTCACACAGGAGACCTGAAGAAACTCCTGGTTCCTGGCTTCGGCCTGGCCCAGCCCCAGCTGTTGCAGCCATTTGTGGGGTGAACCAGCGCATGGAAGATCACTCTCTTTCTCCTCTCTCTCTGTGTCTCTGCCTTTAAAATAAATAAATAGATTTTTTTTAAATTATAAACTTTATGTTTGTGAATTTTTTAGCTTTTAAGTTGTATAATCATATCCACTGATAACAAACTCTGCAGCTGAAAATGCTGAATCAAGTAGCAGAATTTTAGCCAACTCAGCAACCTGTGTGTAAATACAGAATACAGTGGTCTTACATTAAAATGGTCTTCATACATGGTCTTTTCCTTGGGTAATCTGAACAAGGAGATGGTCACAGAGATTAACTTTCATCCATGGTGAATTAATCTCTTGCTTCATTGGCTTCTAGAGTTTAACCAGTGTATGATGGTGATAAGGTGTTCTCTCTGGTGAGACAAAGCTTCTGAAGCCGCTGACACCGAACAATTTCATCAACATTGAAATTTTATGATTGTGTAGCAATGTTGAAATATGCTAGGAGCAAACTGCAGTCACTACGCTTCCCCCACACAGGAAACGTGAATACATGAAGTGGAGGAGGTAGCTAGTAGCCTTCAGACAAGTCTGATGACACCCAGCAACCACAGTGCTCCATTAGGTGACAAATGAAAAACGTCTAGAAGCACGTGATAGATGCAGATTGGGATACATTTGAAAATCATTGGGCCGGCGCCGTGGCTCAACAGGCTAATCCTCCACCTTGCGGCACAGGCACACAGGGTTCTAGTCCCGGTCAGGGCACTGGATTCTGTCCTGGTTGCCCCTCTTCCAGGCCAGCTTTCTGCTGTGGCCAGGGAGTGCAGTGGAGGATGGCCCAAGTGCTTGGGCCCTGCACCCCATGGGAGACCAGGAGAAGCACCTGGCTCCTGCCTTCCTATAAGCGCAGGCGCTGGCCGCAGCGGCCATTGGAGGGTGAACCAAGGGCAAAAGGAAGACCTTTCTCTCTGTCTCTCTCACTGTCCACTCTGCCTGTCAAAAATTAAAAAAAAAATTAAAAAAAAGAAAATCATTTATTGGTGTTGTCATTCCAAGAGTTCCACATTCATTGTAATTTACACAGTACAAACTGAAGAATTCAAGAATTCTGAGCTGTGGGTACAGCAGTATTTCAACATTTGGAGGAAAGTTTAGAAGTATTTAGAAAAAAAAGAATTTGTATTTCTCATAACATCTACTGTGGACTAAGTTATATTTATGTATTCAAATTCATATACCAAAGCCTTAGAAACGTGATGCTTGACAGTATCTTATGGTATTTAGAGATGAGGCTTTGGGGAGGGATTTAGGCTAAGATGAGGTCTGAAGAGGGAGGCTGGGTTCTCATGATGAGATTAGTGCCCTTACAAGAAGACACACAACAAAAATCAACTCTCTCTCTCTCCATCTCGCCTTCTCTTGCCTCCTATCCATCTCCCTTCCCCCTTTCTCATCCTCTCTCCCTTTCCCTCCGTCTCATCACCATGAGGAGACACAGTGAGAAATCAACTATCTACAAACCAAGAAGAGCCCTCAGCAGAAGCCAACCATGCTTATTGTGAGAAATTCCATGCTGTCAGAAAACAAATACTGCTGTTAAGCCTCCCAGTTTATGATATTTTGTTATGGAAGCTGGAGTGACCAAGGCAGCACTTTCCCAAAGCATGCCTCAATTTTTAGTTCCCACCTCCACAAATAGTCTTGCTTCACCTAAGGAGTCAGGCACAGTGCCCTCCAGCCCCCACCAATCAGAATGCTGGGACCTTTCACCTCCTTTCTACCTGAAAATTTCTTTTTATTCTTTCTTCCCCTTTGAGTCCTGCTTTCTACCTAAAGTGATACCCACTTATTTGATCATCATAACCTCTCAAAGTACTTAGCAGCTAGTAATCTCCTGTTTCTAAGAACTTTTGCTTTTTGACCAGGAACTACCACAATGACTTTCTCCAAGAAGAAATTCCTTAATGATGCAATTTTAGATATTGTGACAATTTACCTGGGAAGAGATGCTTGGGTAAAACATAAGTGCAAATGCCCATGAAGTCATACTTCACCTATGCACAAGGCCAACTTTAATTGAGCTGATACTCCTAGATAGGAAATTCATGCCTGAATATTTTCTTCCTTGAATTTTTACCTCCTTGAAAGATCCATTTAGGTCTACATTTAGAATTAGAGAAAAGAATGAAAATCATCTTAACACTTAAAGAGAGTTTTCACAGTCATTAATCTTTTTAAACCTCACAATCATTCAAATTTGAATAATACCATAACCAATGTGAATCTCATATGGAAGTTTACATCAGGAAATAGGGAGTTAACAAGGAAATGGGTAAAATGAATTGGGTCTAAAGAGAGTATAGTGCTGGCACAGAGTAAACATTCGAACACATATTGAAATAATGAATTAATACTCTCAAATCCTGTTGGGGTCTAATAGTAATACAGAAATCTACCTGTCAAAAGGCAAAGAAATGGAGAAGTATAGGCAACTAAGGCCTCAGTACCAGAGCAGAAAGATCCATTTCAGGTGAAAACAAGAACAGAAACAAGACTAGTCCCAGTGGTTAGGGACTGACCACTAGTATCAAAAACTAGGTATCAGAAATCAGAAGTCAGGCTGCAGTACTACCAGTTGACTTAGTGAAAAACAAATACCAAGACAGAAGAACAACTGAAACTTGAGCCCCCAGAATAAAGGTTAGGTAGAAAGGCTGAATTGCAAACCTCACCCAGTGCTCCTCATACGAAGATTCCTCAAACCCAGATACAAGTCATAGAGCTCCATTATCAAATCACTCTCAGTAACTGAGAAGGAGTTCGAAACCAAGATGCAGAATATCTTCTGATTGGTATTGGGGGAACAGAGCAAATAGAGAGCAAGTTATGAGTAGAAGCAAGATGGAATATCAATACCCTCATTTTGAAGTAGATGAGGCTAGGGTTTAGTAAAATTAACTGACTTGTGTAATACCACACAACCAGAAAGTGACAGATGCAAAAAATGCAACCCAAAATGGCAATACTCAAATCCTAAAAGATTTGTTTAGCACAGGGGAACCTGTTAGCAAGTTCCAGCAGTGATTATTCTTTCAGTCCACAGTCATTATTCCAAAACCATACACACTGGCTACTCATGGTGTGACCCATGAATAGTAGCAGCAACCCAAAAACTCATTAGGAATGCAGAGTCTGCCCCAACCCAGACCTACTACATCAGAACCCGGTTCTAGCAAGATTCCAGGTGAAGTATGTGCATGTTAAAGTTTGGGAAGCACTACCTCACATTTCTCATTTGCACATCAGTTTCTCTCTTCTCCTCCCATCTCCTTGGAGGAATAACACATGGCTTGGAAATAAAAATCACAAATCTGTGTCATAGGAGGAAAAGAGAATCTCAGAGCAGGTGGAATTTAGAGGAGATAAAGAACGTCCAGCTGAAGAGAGTTGGGGGCGATGCCTCTGACCTGATCTTTGAAGGAAGGCTGAGATCCACACAGGCAGTAGTGGAGGTCGTGGGGATGTTCTTTGAAAAGGAAACAGAGTAAATGAAAACAACTCAGATAGGAGAGTGTAGAACACATGGGGAAATGGCGATGGTTCTGTGTGGCTGGGCACAGGGTGTATGACAAACAATAGAAATATGAGCATTCTTCAGAAAGCTCATGGAAAATGGAATTAAAGATGAGTCTATTTTGGTGAAAATCTTTTTAAATCCATGCATACATGGAGTCCTCAAAAAGTTATAGAAAATGCATTTTAAGGCAGGCGCCGTGGCTCAACAGGCTAATCCTCCGCCTTGCGGCGCCGGCACACCGGGTTCTAGTCCCGGTCGGGGCACCGGATTCTGTCCTGGTTGCCCCTCTTCCAGGCCAGCCCTCTGCTGTGGCCCGAGAGTGCAGTGGAGGATGGCCCAGGTGCTTGGGCCCTGCACCCCACGGGGAGACAAGGAAAAGCACCTAGCACCTGGCTCCTGCCATCGGACAAACGCGGTGCGCCGGCCGCAGCGCGCCATCCGCGGTGGCCATTGGAGGGTGAACCAACGGCAAAAGGAAGACCTTTCTCTCTGTCTCTCTCTCTCACTGTCCACTCTGCCTGTCAAAAATAAAAAAAAAATGCATTTTATGAGAAAACTGCATAGATTTTTTAAAATTTGTTGCAACAAATTAAGGTAACCCTTTTTTATTATTTGATAAGCAGATAGAGAGGGAAACTGATAATCAAAGAAAGAGAGAGAATTCTCTTCAGCTGATTCATTTCCCCAAATGCCTGCAACAGCTGGAGCTATGCAGGAACTCAATCCAAGCATTCCACATGGTAGAAATTCAGACACTTGGAACATCACTTGCTGCCACCAATGTGTGCATTAGAAGGAAGCTGCAACGCAGGCATGTCAAGTGGTTTAAACACCACCCAGACACCAATCTCTAAACTTACCTTTTAACTACATTTTCCACAAACATTTTGAATACACACTTGAAAGGGAAGCAGAAGTTGATCAAATCACAGGATTTCAGGCTTTCTTGGCTGGGCAATGTGATACAATAAGGTTTTTGAGCAGAGGACTGAAAATTTCTGAATTAAACTTTAAGAAAGTTAATTTATATCAGGTTATAGAAATAGAGGTGAAAGGCTGAAAAAGAAAACTTAGAACTCTTGTGGAAGATGAAAAATAATAAGAGACAAAACTTGGCTGAAGAATAAAGAAGGAAGATTGAAGAGTCTTGGTGTGCTGATTACGCAACTCCTTTAGCATTTTTGTATTGCCACAGCACCAAATATAGGCAGAGACATAGAGTACAACTGTCTTTAAAATATGAGCATTTAAAAGCAACAGAATCTGCAGTGTCTGGCCCATTGTAAATTTTGCACTGAATATTGTCAGAAGGGTGTCTTTCTTTTTTTTTTAAAAAAAAAAACTTTTATTTAATCTTTACTTACTATATACTGAATCAATCTTCTGTATATAAAGATAATTGAAAAGAAAAAAAAAAACTTGGTGTTAAATTGGAGAAGGGTGTCTTTCTAAGCAACAGACCGTTTGAACTGGATAACCAAGACCAGGAAAAAAAAACCCACTCTTTATTTGATAGGTTGCTTCAACCGCAATGGTGCTTAACCCAGAAGAAACACAGAAATGTATTCTCACCTTGAAAATCCTCCAATTTAAATGACTGCCACAGCAAAGTTCCTTCCCTGCCCATTCATGAATGTAGAAACTCATTAAGGTGTGGCTAGTGCTGAAGCACATCAAGTTAAGCCACCATCTGCAGCACCAGCATGCTATATGTCAAGTTGTGGCTGCTCCACTTCTGATACGGCTCCCTGCTAATGGCCTGGCAAAGCAGCAGAAAATGGCACAAGTGCTTGGGCTCCTGTACCCAGGTGGAAGACCTACATGAAGCTCCTGGCTAACCCTGGACATTACAGCCATTTGGGGAGTGAACCAGCAGATGGAAGATCTCTCCGTGTAACTCTGCCTTTCAAATAAATAGAATATTTTTTTTAAAAAACTCATTAAGAACAATTATCAGGATTACTTCTTAGCTATCTCTAGATTAGAGGTTATACTGATCTCACTTTGGGCTGCGTAATTCTTTTTTGGGATAGAGCTGTTCCAAAAACTACAGGATGTTTGGCAGCATCCCAAGCCTCTACCTGCTGGATGCCACTTGCAACCCATTACCATCCTACCCTCCAGGCCCTCCACAAATTTTGATAACCAAAAATGCCTCTGGACAATGCTAAGATCCCCCTGAGTGGGAACAAATTACCTCTGCTTGAGAATCCCTGCTGTAGAGCGGACCAAATTGAAGGCACATGACTCATATTGTGATGACGAGGATGCAAGAGGTCTGGGGATCACTTAGAAATCTGTGAATCCTGACATGTATTCCTTTGTGTTTATTATTTGGAGCAGTTTCACTTATTCAAACCATAAAACCACTAAATTCTACTATTTAGTTGATAATATCCACTCTGATGAGTTTTCCGAAGTGCCCCACAAAATTACACAGGATTCCAAGTTATCTCAAAAAATATCCACTTAGCCTTAGAAAATAGTATTGGAGTTCCCTGCATTCAGGACATAGAGTACCTTTTTAAGGCATTGCTTGAAATGGCTCTACATATATAATAAATTAAAAGTTCCTTTAACAAGAATTCTAGAATGGTAAGTAAAAGCAGAAACAGGAAGCCTGCATTGTGGCACAGTGGGAAAAGCCACTGCCTGCGACCCCAGCATCCCACATCAGTGCTGGTTCAAGCCCCAGCTGCTCCATTTCCAATCCAGATTCCTGATAATGGCCTGGGAAAAGCAGCAGAAGATGGCCCACATGGGAGAACCGGATGAAGCTTTTGGCTCCTGGCTTCAGCCTGGCTCAGCCCTGGCTATTGCAGCCATGTGGGGAGTGCATCACTGAATAGAAGATCTCTCTCCCTCTGTCTCTCTGTCTTTCCCTTTCTCTATAACTCTGACTTTCATATTAATAAGTAAGTCTTTTAAAAAAACAGGAATCAAGACTATATCCAGCATATCAGGAGTTATAGATACAACAGGGCTAGAGAACTTGAGGAGAAATAAGTCCCATAAGAATGCCTTTTCATCAGATATGATTCACATAGCCTCACAACTGAAGAGTTTCATCCAAAGTTTTAAATACAATTCAACAAGAGCCAAACCACACAGCTGAAACATTGAACTTCACATAAAGTGAAACCAAGAGAAGTTTTGCCAGCTCAGGCCAGTGCTACACTTACAAAGATGGTCAGGTCAATCAGAAAACAAGCACGGAAATGGGCTTTTCAGCAATTCTGCATTATCTGGCCCTGGTTATTGGTCTTGCCAGGTCTTTGGTCTCATATTTAAGCACATGAAAACTTAGAACCCTTTGGGATTCTAGAGTGTCATTCATTTGCCTGTTATTTGGGGACGCTGAGTAAATAGCACAGCAAATCTTTCAAGTTATCTTAATGGTGATAGACATTAGAATTTGGGGGAAAAAAACAGTAACAGATCATTTTTTCTAAAGAACTTAGTTGCAGTATTGTAATCTGTTTCTCATTATATTTGTGCTGTTCAAATCATGCATAGCCCATAAAATCTGAGAACAAGCCACACGTAACAAGAGTTGAAAAAGCATAATGGAGTTCCATACTCTCAAATTGATCATAGAAGACAGTCGCAAAAACATACAACTCTTAATTGTCTCCCTCTGAATCAATGTCTATCTATATTATTACAGTAGATTTGTCTCCCTATCCAATTAGAAAAAATGGCAAATACTCAGAAAATAAACAACTATTATACTTGGACATTCAAATGCACAGATAAGGTGGATAGATGACAGGCATAACCTTTTGGTATGGTCATGACCACACATAGGAGGAGGCATAGAGTTACTAACCCCTCAAGTTCCATTAGGGGAAAAAAATACACACACACACACACACACACACATGCATGGGACAGAGATATTAGTATCCCCTTGGCAGATTTTCTTTTCTTTTTTTTTATTTTTTGCCAGGCAGAATTAGACAGTGTGTGTGAGAGAGAGACACAGAGAGAGTTATAGACAGTGAGAGAAGGACAGAGAGAAAGGTCTTCCTTCCATTGGTTCACTTCCCTAATGGCCGCTATAGCCGGTGCTGCGCCCACCCGAAGCCAGGAGCTGGGTACTTCCGCTGGGTACTTCCTCCAGGTCTCCCATGTGGGTGCAGGGACCCAAGCACTTGGGCCATCCTCCACTTCCCTCCCGGGCCACAGCAGAGAGCTGGACTGGAAGAGGAGCCACTGGGACAGAACCGGCGCCCCAACCAGGACTAGAACCTGGGTTGCCGGCGCCGCAGGCGGAGGATTAGCCTAGTGAGCCACGGCACCAGCCAGATTTTCTGCATTATAAGTTTACTGTTTATTCACTTGAGAAGCATTTCTTGAATACATACTGCATGTGATATATGGTTCTTGGTTTAATGGCTAATGGTATAAAGGAGAAATAATAGATTCATTACAATGATTTAGTAGATGAGTATAAGAATATTAAGCACAGTAAGATGTGTTAGATAAGTTACTTTGGGGATATATAATAAAAATTGATTCCTGCTGTGGGATTAAAAGGAAGTTCCATGGAAAAGATAATTTTTGAGTAGGAATTTCAGGACCTAGTTCCAAAATATTACAATAAGAAGCCATCACCATTCCTATCGTCAAAATACTTCCAAGAGACATTTATTCCAAACTCTACTCTAACTTTTGCATTGCCTGTGTCCCCCATAGAAGGAAGCTCTTTGAGGGCTGGAAGGTGTCTGTGTTCTTGTATTTCCCCTGTTGATGCCCAGCACAATACCTGGCAGAGCTACTTAGTGAACATTATAGATTTAATCTGACCTGGAAATTGAGATGTTGTATTGACCACTGCTATTATCTGCGTGATTCCACAGAGTGAAGCTTGCTGCCCTTTGCTTCATTTTTTGAAGATTTATTTTATTTATTTGAAAGGCAGAGTTACAGAGAGAGAGAGAGAGAGAGAAAGAGAGAGATTTTCCATCTGCTGGTTCACTCTGCAAATGGCCACAACAGCTGGGGCTGGGTCAGATCAAAACCAGGAGCTTCATCTGGGTCTCCCATATGAGTGGCAGGGACGCAAGTACTTGGGCCATCTTCTGCTGCTTTCCTGGGTGCATTAGCAGGGAGCTGGATCAGAAGTAGAGCAACCAGGACATGAATGGGCACTTATATGGGATGCCAGCATTGCAGGCCGCAGCTTTACCTGCTACACAACACTAGCCCCTGCCCTTTGCTTCCTAACTGGCTTTGGAGTTCCCACAGTCCATCATGAACAATTGAGAACACAATCCCTGGCAATTATATTGAGAAGGGGACATGGTTGCCCCACTCCTCTAACACTCCATCAACCATCCTTACTGGTTTTCCTCCTTCATTCACTTCACCCAGGGGAGATGAGCTCGTTTATCAGACTAATGGATTGGGGAATGACTGGGCATTCTGTCCGTTTTCTTCTTGGGAGCAGCCTGTTGGCACAGGCCTGTGCACATGAGAAGAGGCTTGTCTTCTTGCCGAGTTGCCAGGAATGTGTGGGGAAATCTAATTAATCCCAAGGTTCACTTTATGGATAATTTGAGTCTCACACTAATCTTCCAGTCAACTTTTGTTATGTGTTAGTATCATCCTTCGTATTCTGTCTCTTGCTGATAGGACATAAACATCACAGAACTAGGAATATGTGTCTATTTTGTTCAATGATTATATCCCATCTTTTAGAACAGTACCTAGTGCATAATGTACAGTCAGTAACTATTTGACTATTTGTTGAACAAATTTGTTCATAAACTGATCAGGAAAGAAGAAACTGTTCATTGGCCTCCATTGGAGATGCCAAAACAACCTCAAAAAGATATTTCATAAATGTTTGTTGAGAACATAAATAAATGACCCCTCACTAATCACAGCTACTGTATATGTGGGAAAAAAATCTCATCTTGCTGAAGGTATTTTCTAAAATATATGGCTTAAGAAGTGAATGCTTCTGTAGTCTAACATACCATTTTTATTTTGCTAAAGGGACTATTGACCTTTGTCTAAATTATGTAGCAAGTGCTCAGCGCTAAAAGTCTAATTAGTAGCCAGGCTCTGTTCCCATTTCTAACCTGTGAAATATATTTAGCCAGGGATATCTATTCTCTTGTTCAGCCAGTCGAATGTATCTTCATGTGCTACCAGAGAATATATTATCAAAAAAAAAAAAGTAAGAGTGCTTTTAACAAGTAGAGGTCTTAATACTATTATGACATTCTGATCTAAAGGTTTCAATTTTGAACATAAGTAGCAAGAAGACAGGAACATGTACTTCTTGAACCTGATTTTCAATGAATAATGATGTGAACAACCTTGTTATCTTGTTATCTTTTTGCTTTTATATAATTTGTTACTAAAGAAAGATGAGAAAAATGGAGATAGAAGGAAAATTACTTTTTTTCTTCTTTAGAAATGAATCATAAAGTAATTTTGTAAATTAAGACCAAAGTAACTATCCAAGAATGAATTACCAGCAAAAATTTTTAGGAAAATTATTCCTGTTTTAACATGCCTTTTTTAAACATATTTAGACAAATTTAATATCATTAAGTCTTATTTTAAGCTTAGACTAATTTAAGATGCCCAAGTGGTCAAGAACTCTGATGCAATTAACCAAGGCTCCTTAATATCTTCATAAATTTAAAACTGACAAGGAACTCCAAGGTACAGATTTCCAGCTAAAAATGTATATAAAAGACCTAGTATAAGCTGCCTAATGGGACCGGCGCTATAGCACAGCGGGTTAAAGCCCTGGCCTGCAGCACTGGCATCCCACATAGGTGCCAGTTCGAGCCCCGGCTACCCCACTACAGATCCAACTTCCTGCTAATGCACCTGGGAAAGCAGCAGAGGATGGCCCAAGGCCTTCCGCCCCTGCACCTATGTGTGAGACCCAGAAGAAGCGCCTGGCTCCCGGCTTCAGATCGGCTCAGCTCTGGTCACTGCAACCGTCTGGGTAATGAACCAGCAGATGGAAGACCACCCCCTCCTCTTTAATTTTGGCTTTCAAACAAATAAAATAAATCTAAAAAAAGCTGCCTGATAACATAAATGATTCTAACAAGAAACTTTTTGGCTCACAGTGAGAAGATATTTCCATTATTTTTTCCTTATGATAAAGCATTTTAAATGCATCATTTGTCTTTTCAATATATTCTTTGAGAGTCCAGATAGACAGCCAAAGATTTTTACCACAGCTCTAATATATTTAAATTACACAGAGTTTGTTGTGGGGACTGAATGAATGGAGATAAAATAATCACCAGTTTGGGAAATGAACACTGGGTAATAAATACAAGGAGGCAAAAGTAAAGCCATAAATTGAAGGGAACAAAATCATTTTCTAAAGTAAGACAAGACAAAGCCTAGGAGAGAAGATGAAGGACAAAATAACTACTTCCACAATAGTGAGTCCACTGACATTGACCTGAGAAGACTACCTCCCTGTCCTTCCCTCTGTCTCAGCAACATCAGTAGCATTCCTTGATGAGAGCAGTAAAAATCATTTATAGAATCAGTAGCTTGCTGTATCTGGATTCATTCTTTTGGCTCAGCTATTCCTTAGTGTGTCTCTCCCTCTGCACTATGAGTAACTTTGGCCATTGAGCTCAGTAATACAAATAGGATTAGGCTTTGGCTATGGGTGGATTAAAGATGTCCATGAATCTTTGACAGTCCCTCCCCTAGAGAGGTGGGCTCCATGTCCCTTTCTCTTGAATAGTGTGTTTTATGTCTGCATTGACCAATAGATTCTGAAAGTTATTCTGGGACAGTTTCCAGCCCCAGGCATAACAGGCTAGCAGCTCAATTTCCCACCTTTGGGAACACTTGCTCTTGGAACCCAGCAACATGCTTTCAGAAAACCCAAGCATCCCTACGGAGCATCACAACCCTCATGGAGAGAGCCAGAGCCTCCAGCCTTCTTTCCCATCTGAGCTACCAAACAGCCAGCACCAACTTGGTAGCCATGGGATAAGCCATCTTGGAAGTGATCTGCCAGCCCTAGTCAAAGTGCCCCCCGCTGACATCATGTCATGAGAAAGAGAACAGTCATCCCCACCAAGCCCTGCACAAATTGCAGATTTGTTAGCAAAATGAATAGTGTAGTTTTAAGCCACTAAGTTTTGCTGTGGTTTATTACACAACAATAAATAAGCAGCACAGCTTTCTAGCAGAGTGAGCACATTTCATGTCAAGAAGGCATTTCAGAAAGTAGGTAAAGATTGAAGGAGACAGGGAAGCTTAATTTCTAGATGAAGTGAAGACATTCTATCTACCATCAACCTATCTATATATTTCTGTGACTGATCTCTAGCATCTTGTTCTTCAATCTTCTGTTTTAATATTGTGAAAGAAAAAAAAAATAGCCTTCAGCCAGAACCTTGTGTCCCTGGTTACATGTGGTTCGTTGAGTCATATGGCTGCTTAGACCTCAAAACATGAGAAACAATGACTAAGCTAAGCAACTGAAGAGAGGCTCACATGTACTAGTCAATTTGTCCCCAGGATGCCTGTTTGCCATTTGTAGCGAGAGCCTCCAGAAGAGTTTTACAACAGAGGTGTTCCTTCAGAGGATGTTTAAACTGACCTATTTTGATTCTAAATACCCAAAGACATTTATATGAGCAACTTGCTAGACATTTGTGCATAGCTCACTTTCAGTGGCAAACAGACAAGAGTCAAGGTAACTCGGTAAATTCATTCAACTGCTTGTTTGGCATCTGCTTGTAGAAATAAACAGAAATTCAAAAATTTCCTGGAAAAATGAAATTAAAAAATAAATTTATTTTGGTGCAAAAAATTTTGAAACCCAGGCACTTTTCTCATAAATGCAATTTCCAAGAACTTTTTGAAGACTTCTAGTGCTTGCCTCTCCTCCCCAATTATACCATGTTCTGAGTTTCCTTTGACATGTCTTTTCCCACACAGCCCTGTAGCATGCATTTTTCTAGCTCCTGTATTTGTCTAAGCATGCCTGGAAAGAAAGAGCCAGGCTTCACAGACTTTGTATTCCTGGTTATTTTTGTTAACAGACATAAAAATTTATACTTATTTGTAGGGTGCTATGTGGCATCTCAACACATGAATACATTGAGTAATGTCCAGTTAGAGTCTTTGTATCTGTCTTCTCAAATATTTAACATTTCTTTATGGTAAAAACCACCCAAAATCATAACTTCTATGGTTTTTTTTTTTGAGAGAGAAATACAGAGAACAATAACATTATCTGTAGTAGGATTTCACTTAGACTTTATTTTATTTTAAAATCAATTCTTAATTGATAGGCTTAAAATATTTACATCTATCATATTTGGAGTGATTTCTACCATCATATCCTTCATTTTCTATTTGCCGTCCCCTTTCTTTAATACAGTTTGTTCCCCTTGTTAGCTGTCTACTAGTTAAAGATTTCTATCATCCCTTTTTACTTCTGAAACTTTAAAAGTTATGGATTATAGCTTCTTATTGGATATTACTTGTAATTGTTAAGACATACTCGCGATAGAGACTAGCTAACTGTTCATAGAAACGGGTGTTAAATTGGCAATTGCATAGATAATTAATCAATTCTTTAAAAAAAATCATGTAGGATCTCTGTCCTTAATGTGCTGTACATTGTGAATTAATACTATAACTAGTACTCCAACAGTATTTTCATTTTGTGTCTCTATGTGAGGGCAAACTGTTGAAATCTTTACATAATATGTACTAAACTGATCTGTGTATAAAGAGAATTGAAAATGAATCTTGATGTGAATAGAAGGGGAGAGGGAGCGGGAGAGGGGAGGGTAGCGGGAGGGAGGGAAGTTGTGTGGGGGGGAGCCATTGTAATCCATAAGCTGTACTTTGGAAATTTATATTTTTTAAATATAAGCTTTATATATATAAAGCTTTATATATATAAAAAAGAAACCAGTCCCCAAGGTGGCAGTTGTTGCATGGTGATTAAGTCACCCCTGGATGCCTACATGCCATATCAGCAGTGTCTAGGTTCAAATCATGCCTCCACTTCCAATCCAGCTTTTTGCTAATGTGCACCTGTGAGGCCACAAGTAACTGTTCAAACGCTTAGATTCCTGCTTAGCACATGGGAAAATTAGATAAAACTCTTAGCTCATGCTTAGCCTGGTCCAGCACCAACTGTGACAGGAATTTGAGTAGTGAACCAGAAGATAAAATATTTTCTCTGTGTCTCCAGATTTTGCCATCCTCTCTCTCTCTCTCCCTCTCCCTCCCTCTCTCTCTCTCTCTCTCTCTCTCTCTCTCTCTCTCATGCACACACACACACACACACGTACACCTCTCTCTCTCTCTTGCTCTCGCTCTGCTTTCAAATAAATAAATAAATAAACTTTTTTTAATAGCTTTTATTTAAAGAATATAAATTTCCAAAGTACAGCTTATGGATTACAATGGTTTCCCCCCCCCCAATAAATAAACTTTTTAAAACAATTCTCCTCTCATGGTCACACTGCTAAGCTATATTTCTAAGGTTTCCCTGAAATTGAGTGACTGAGCTATAGCCAAGACAACAGGATGTGTGTGTAGAAGTGAGCAATGTAGGGGCCGGCGTTGTGGCTCACTTAGCTAATCCTCCACCTGCGGCACCGGAATTCCATATGGGCTCCGGGTTCTAGTCCCGGTTGCTCCTCTTCCAGTCCAGCTCTCTGCTGTAGCCCAGGAAGGCAGTGGAGGATGGCTCAAGTGCTTGGGCGCCTGCACCTGTGTGAGAGACCAGGAGGAAGCACCTGGCTCCTGGCTTTGGATCGGTGTAGCTCCTACCGTAGTGGCCATTTGGGGGTGAACTAACAGAAGGGAGACCTTTAATAAATAAAAAAAAAGAAGTGAGCAATGTCATTCCAAGCATGACCTATTACAGCCTCCATTCCCACTACTTCCTTCCCTAGCAATCGTGGGTGTATGTCATTGCTCTGCAGGACTTTGGAAGCTTATGTTGAAGACAGAGCATCTATCAACCTGGATCACAGAATAATAGTATAAAACAAAGACACCACCACCACCTATCTCACCTCCCAATTAGAATATAGATAATCAAGGAATAAACTGAGTTGACAGTATACTGTAATAAAATATAGTAGCCCCACACTTATTCACAGTTTTGTTTTCCATGGTTTCAGTTCCTGGGTCTACTGTGATCCAAAATATTACAAGAAATATTCTAGAAATAAACAATTTGTGAGTTTAAGATGTGTATCTTGGCCACCGCCACGGCTCACTTGGCTAAACCTCCACCTGTGGCACCGAGACCCCAGGCTCTAGTCCTAGTCGGGGTGCCGGTTTTGTCCCAGTTGCTCCTATTCCAGTCCAGCTCTCCTCTGTGGCCCGGGAAGGCAGTGGAGGATGGCCCAGGTCCTTAGGCCCTGCACCTGCATGGGAGACCAGGAGGAAGCACCTGGCTCCTGGCTTCAGATCGGTGCAGCGCGCCTGCCGTAGCGGCCATTTAGGGGATAAACCAACAGAAAAGGAGGCCTTTCTCTCTCTCTCTCTCCCTCACTGTCTAACTCTGCCTGTCCAAAAAAAGTTAAAAAATAAATAAAAAAGATGTGTATCTTTATGAAAAACATGAAGAAATGTTGCCTGTTCCCTCTCCATCATGCCCAAGATATGAATCGCCTTTTTGTCTAGTATAGTCATACTATTTACACTATCTGCCCATTGTAGCCATCTTCGTTATCAGATCAACTGTTGTAGTATCATCATGCTGATGTTCAAGTCATCATTATTTTACATAGTAAAGTCTCCACAGTACAAAGATAGAGATTCTCACAAGTTTATGATGGTATATTCTTAAAACTATCGTATTTTATTATTTTGGGGGGGTTTCTTTTTTTTCTTTTTTTTTATTTAGTAAACATATTTTCTTTTTTTTATTTAGTAAAGATTTCAACAGTTTGCATCCACACAGAAAAAAAAAGTATAAAAATACTGTTTCAGTACTAGTTATAGCATTACTTCACATTAGACAACACATTAAGGACAGATCCCACATGAGAAGTAAGTACACAGTGACTCCTGTTGAGTAAGTACACAGTGACTCCTGTTGTTGACTTAACAATTTGACACTCTTGTTTATGGCATCAGTAATCGCCCTAGGCTCTAGTCATGAGTTGCCAAGGCTATGGAGGCCTTTTGGGTTGGCCGACTTCGATCTTATTCTGACAGGGTCATAGTCGAAGTGGAAGTTCTCTCCTCCCTTCCAATAAAGGTACCTCCTTCTTTGATGGCCCCATGGCCCCATTCTTTTTTTATATATATATAAAGCTTTTATTTAAAGAATATAAATTTCCCAAGTACAGCTTATGGATTACAATGGCTTCCTCCCCCCATAACTTCCTTCCCACCCGCTACCCTCCCCTTTCCAGCTCCCTCTCCCCTTCCATTCACATCAAGATTCATTTTCAATTCTCTTTATATAAAGAAGATCAGTTTAGTACATATTACATAAAGATTTCAACAGTTTGCCCTCACATAGAGACACAAAGTGAAAATACTGTTGGAGTACTAGTTATAGTATTAATTCACAATGTAAAGCACATTAAGGACAGAGATCCTACATGATTTTTTTTAAAGAATTGATTAATTATCTATGGCCATTCAACAAGATGCTAGCTATGAGTTTGCCATAAATTGCCTTGATTGTGTTGAGCAGTGTTCCTTCTATACCGAATTTTCTTAGAGTTTTCTCCTAATACTAACTGATAGAATCAAAAAGGGAGAGAATGATCCAACATGGGAAGCAGGATACACAGCAGACTCATAGAAGGGCAGATGTCCTAAACAGCACTCTGGCCTCAGAATCGGCCCTTAAGGCATTCGGATCTGGCTCAAGAGCCCATGAGAATATTTTAGGCATGGAAAGCTAAGACACTCTGGAAAAAACAGAAGACCTAAATGAAAGATCTCTGCGAGTGAGATCCCAGTGGAAAGAACGGGGCCATCAAAGAAGGAGGTACCTTTCTCTGAAGGGAGGAGAGAACTCCCACTTTGACTATGACTCTGTTGGAATAAGATCGAAGTCGGCGAACCCTAAAGGCTTCCATAGCCTCAGCAACTCATGACTAGAGCCTAGGGGGATTACTGATGCCATAAACAAGAGTGTCAAATTGTTAAATCAACATCAGGAGTCACTGAGTACTTACGTCTCATGAGGGATCTGTCCTTAATGTGTTGTCCAATGTGAAGTAATGCTATAACTAGTACTGAAACAGTATTTTTACACTTTGTTTTTCTGTGTGGATGCAAAGTGATGAAATCTTTACATAGTATATACTGAATCGATCTTCTGTATATAAAGATAATTGAAAATGATTTTTAAAAACTTGGTGTTAAATTGGAAATTGCGTAGAAAATCAATTTTTTTAAAAAAATATCATGTAGCATCTCTGTCCTTAACGTGCTGTACATTGTGAATTAATACTATAACTAGTACTCCAACAGTGTTTTTCACTTTGTGTCCCTATGTGAGGGCAAACTGTTGAAATCTTTATGTAATATGTACTAAACTGATCTTCTGTATATAAAGAGAATGGAAAATGAATCTTGATGTGAATGGAAGGGGAGAGGGAGAGGGAAAGGGGAGGGTTGTGGGTGGGAGGGAAGTTATGGGGGGGGAGCCATTGTAATCCATAAGCTGTACTTTGGAAATTTATATTCTTTAAATAAAAGCTTTATATAAAAAAAAGAATGTTGTATTTGATCAATTGCTTTCTCTGCATCTATTGATGGTTTTTTTTTTCAGTTTGTTAATGTGATGCATCACATTAATTGATTTGCAAATGTTGAACCACCCCTGGATGCCAGAGATAAATCCCACTTGGTCCAGTTGAATGATCTCTCTGATATGTTGTTGGATTCAATTGGCTAGCATTTTATTGAGGATTTTTGCATCTATGTTCATCAGGGATATTGTTCCATAGTTCTCTTTCTCTGTTGTATCTTTTTCTGGTTTAGGAATTATCATGATGCTGGCTTCATAGGAATCTGGGAAGATTGTTTCCCTTTCAGTTGTTTTGAATAGCTTGAGAAGAATTGGAACTAGTTCTTCTTTAAATGTCTGGTGAAATTCAACATTGATGTCACCCAGTACTGGGCTCCTCTTTGTTGGGAGTGTCTTTATGGCTGATTCAATCTCTTTCTTGATTATTTGTCTGCTTAGGTTTTCTATGTCTTCATGAATCAATTTTGAGAAGTTGTATTTGTCCAGGAATCTATCTGCTTCTTCTAGGTTTCCTGATCTGTTAGCATACAGCTTTTTGTATTAATTTCTGATGATTCTTTTTATTTCTGTGTTATCTACTGTTACATTTTTTTCCTATTGATCTCTAGTTTTACTGATTTGAGTCTTCTCCCTCTTTTTTTGTTAGCTGGGCCAATGGTGTATCAATCTGTTTTATTTTTTCCAAATGCTAGCTCTTCGTTTCACTGATCTTTTGTATTTTTGGCTTCAATTCTGTATGTCTTTTCTGATTTTAATTATTTCTTTTCTCTGTCTAATTTTAGATTTGGTTTGTTGTTGCTTTTCTAAGTCCTTGAGATGCATTTATAGCTCATTTATTTGCTGCCATCCCAATTTCTTGATGTAGGCACCAATTGCTATAAATATCTGTCTTAACACTGATTTTGCTGTATCCCATAAGTTTTGATATGTAATACTATCATCTTCATTTGTTTCTAATTTTTTAATTTCTCTTTTAATTTCTTCTATGACCCACTGTTCGCTCAGAACCAGGTTGTTCAGTCTTCGTGTGTTTGCATATGATCTAGATACTCTTCAGTTGTTGATTTCCAGCTTCACTCCATGTGGTCAAAGAAGATACTTGGTTTGATTTTTATTTTTTTTGAATTTGTTGAGACTTGCTTCATGCCCTAGCATGTGTTCTATTCTAGAGAAAGTTACATGCACTGGTGATAAAACTATGTATTCTGAAACCAAGGGTTGGAAAATTCGGTAAATATATGTTAGGTCCATTTGGTCTATAGTGTCAATTAACTCTGTTGTTTCTTTTCTGATTTTCTATCTGGTTGATACGTCCATTGCTGAAACTGGATGTTGAATTTCTCCATCATTATTTTATTTATTATTTTATTATTATTATTTTATCTATGTCTCCATTTAGATCATTAACATTTATTTTAAATGGCCAGGCACCCTGTAATTGGGTGCATATATATTTATTGTAGTCACATCTTCCTGATGAATTGATCCCTTAACCATTACATAGTGTCCATCTTTCTCTCTTTTAATGGTATTCATGTTAAATATTTTTTCTGATATCAGAATGGTTAGATTTGCTCTTTTTTGGTTTCTGTCAGCATGGAACATCCTTTCCATCCTTTCACTTTGAGTCTGCATGTATATTTGTTGCTGAGATGTGTTTCTTTTAGACAGCAAATAGATGGGTCTTGTTTTCTAATCCATTCAGCCAGTCTGTGTCTTTTAACTGGAAAGTTGAAGCTATTTACATTCAAGGCGACTATTGATAAATAGCAATGTGGTCCTGCCATTTTTTGTAAATATTCCTATGATTTATTTTGTATTTCCTTTGTACTTTTACTGAGAGATTTTCTGCCCTCACCTTCTTTCATAGCAATGACCTTGTTTCTGTGTTTCTGTGTGGAGCACATCCTTGAGCATCTGTTGTAAGGTTGGATGAATGGTAACAAATTCTTTCAACTTCCTTTGTTATGGAAGGTCTTTGTTTCACCTTCATTCATAAAAGAGAGCTTTGCAGGGTATAGTATTCTGGATTGACAGTTTTTTCTCTTAAGACTTGAACTATGTCACCTCATTGTCTTCTAGCCTGTAGGGTTTCTGATGAGAAGTCAGCTGCAAGTCTAGTTGGGGATCACCTGAAAATAATCTTGCATTTATTTCATGCACTTTTTAGACTCTTTCTTTATGTTTCACTGTGTAAAGTTTGACTACAATGTGTATGGAGAAGATCTTTGCTGGTCATGCCTTTTAGGAGTTCTATGTGCTTCCTGTACTTGAACATCCCTTTTCTTTCTCCAGATTGAGGAATTTTTCTGTAATTATTTTACTGAATACACCTTCTAATCGATTTTCCCCTTCCACATCTTTGGGTACTCCTAAGACCCCTATCTTGGTTTGTTTGATAGTATTCCATAAATCTCCAACACTGTTTTAAGTTTTTCTAATTTCTTCTTTTATTTGGTCTGACTAAAATTTTCAGAGATTTGTCTACAAACTCAGATATTCTTCCATTGCCTCACTGAGTCTATTGTTAAGGCTTACCACCACATTTTTATTTGATCTATTGAATTCTTCATTTCTAGTATTCCATTTTGAATTCTCTTTGAAATCTCAATATCATGGGAAAAAATTCATTAATGTCATGTATGGATTTCTTTAATTCCTAGATTGCTTCTGATTGCTTATAAGTAACCCTTTGATTTATCTTTTGAATTGCATTTCTGACATTTCATCAGTCTCTTCATCTTCACATTCTAGTATTGAGGAGTGGTTTTGTACCTTTAATAACATAATGTTGTCTTCATTATACTTGTTTCTTGAATTTCTGCATTTATTTTTCAGTATTTGTAGATACTTGTTTTCTTTTTCTCAGATTATTTTATCTTTGGATTATGCTTCTGTGGTTTATTGGAGTGTCTGTTCTCTCAGTGAATACCCAGAGGTGTGTGGTGAGTGTGGCCAGGGAGTTCTGTTCAGTGCTCCAGGATGGGAGGAGTAGCTAGGTTGACACCCAAGTTGGGTGTGATAGATCACTTTTTCATCAGAGGGTAGTGCTTAATCAGCTCCATTAGCATAGTCTCATCCTCACTTCCTCTCTTCTAAGGTGATCAATGCCCAGGTGCTAGCCCCATTGGGTGCAATATTCATCCATGCTGCCACAAGAACCACACAAACAATCTGCACAGTCCTCAGTGTGAGCACAGATCCTGCTCATACAATCTGCCCCAGAGAGTCAGGGAGCCCTGAGCATACAGAGTCACTCACAGTGACTGCCCACAGACCCAGCCACACCCTGTGCCATCCCACTCAGCTACAGAGTTTCCACAGTCCCAGCACACAAGGCTTCCATAGTCATGGGGTGCTGAGGATCCACTCCACCCTGCCAGTCCATCCATCCACAAAGAGGAGGAGATGCTCGTAGAGCCAGCTGCCTGTGGATGCTCTGCCTAGGCAGTTTGTGCTCCACAGCATATGATGTGTTGGGAGGCTGGGGTACCTCACAGCCCTATGTGGCTGCACAGCCCTCTGTCAATTCTCCCTGCCAGACTCAGACATCTCATCTTTACTGCTTGCTGGGCACATGGACACAAGCTGGTGCAACTATTACATATTCCAAAATGGCACTCACCCATCTCAGCCAGTTTTAGGGCACTGTTGTCAGGGGGATGGGAGAGAAATGTGCCACTTTTTTTCCTCTAGGTTGGCAGGGCTCCAGCCTGGACAGTAGCTTGGGCAGCTGCAGTCTGGTCTCACTTCACTCGCCAATGCTCTGAGACTCTCAGCTTCTGGGGTCCTGGGTTGTTTCCTTGGCTCGTGCTGCATATCCACATCCTCCACATAGAACCACAGCATCCCTCTTCTTTCCATGGAGTTTCCACTGCCATTTTCTCCATAACTCTTACATGAGATGTACTCACTCCATTTTTTTTTAAAACTATCTCCCCGCCTAGAGCAGTAAGTACCCTCCCTATACTACCATATTGGACCCACTAATAATTACTCTAAACAATCTTTACTTACACTTTTCTTTCTATAATAATCTTTTTCATAGTTTTACTTGAACAGTTTTATCCCTCCTGTTCTGTAGATCTCAAATTCTCAAGATAAAGGAAATTATTCCAGTAAAAAAAAAAAAAAAGGAAAAAAGATTCTAAAGAGACTGAAAAACTTAAAATTCAAGATCAAGATGCAGTTGAATAGACATTTTTGTGCCAAATTAAAAGAAGTGAAGTAACTCTAGTGTTGGAATGATTATATAAAAATAAAATACATGAAAGATTAATCCAGATCTTCCAAACAAGAGCCAACAATAAGAAACATGAAACTTGAAGGAGACCACATCTATAAGGATTAAAGGAAATATTCCATTACCATCCCAAGATAGAAGTAACAAATCAAGTTAGCTGGTAAATTTCTACTGAAAAATAAAGAAATAGCTAGAAACATATGGCAGAGATAACAAAGGAATATTTTATAGTACTAAGACAGTTACTGACATGTATCAGATAAACAAAAACTAAATCCTACAATATTTCACAAAATATTTTTGCATCATTATTTCATCTAACTTTCAAAAACCAGGTAAAGCATGTTACCTTGAGATAAAAGAATTTGTTGGGTTGCTAAGACTAAGCTTTCAGTGTAGAACTCTGTCCAAGTTTAGCTAACCTAAATCCTGTGTTTATGACATCATATTATTACACTAGACCACCCCTTGGAAATCAATATTGATAAGTTGGTAAATGAGTTTTTAATCTAGTCCCAAGTTTCTTACCCACCACCTCTCCCATACAATACTTCAGTTGTAGATGGCACACACACACACACACACACACACACACAGGGAAATCAGTCAGAATGAAAAGTAGTCTCAAAGTTGACGTGGTTAATCTTGGATGTATGATGGGTTTTGTTGCATTTTTTCCTAAGCAAGCCAGTTCTTTTGGTAAGAAAATTCACAATCAGTTTTCTTGCTAAAGGTTCCAACATTAATCTATATTATTCAGGCTCTTGGATAATCTGAGCCAAGCACTTCATGAATGAGTCTTTACTGCAAACTGAATTTATTATCCAGAAAGTGGACATATTTTTGCCTAAATACTTAAATTACAGCCCAAAGATATCACATTAAGTATGACCATGAAAAACATACAAGTCAGTGTTTACATCATGTTCATTAATGAAGTAATAAAATGATATATAGTTTAACTTAGCATAAGTAACATTGGTTTTAAGACTAATATCTTATTAGTTCTATGCTGATTTCAGACAAGGTAACACTGTTTCATTGGAGTGCTGATTTCTTTTTAATCTGTAAGGAAAGAAGTTATGTGTTTCAGGGCCATGCTACTCTACATTGTCTCAAAAAGCATTATTTGGCCAGCAGGTTATGCTGTCTCTTGTGTAACACTGCAGAGTGCCTGGCAGAGAATGTTCTGAGCCCAGAGTTGAAAAGGAAGTTGACAGCAAGGCATCTGTTCTTGCTGAGCCTACTTAGGCAGCAGAAGACAGCCATGCTCTGCTTTTCTAGCACTTGCCTTGTCCTATCACGATGATCTGAGATTTTCATCAGAGCCCAGCTCCCTGGAACCTAAATTCAAAATTCTAAATCTTTGTGGAGAACCCCAGGCTTCAAACAAAATTTCTAATACTGTTATGCCAAAGAAAAGCTGTTTTTAATCTAGTATTTTCACAAACAACATTCCTTTTATGTGGTGCTGATAAAGTGCCAAATTCTGTACTTCTGAATACTGTTTTTGCAATATACAGGATCAGATTCTGTGGTGAGGAAAAGCTCCTTTTACTTTTGCCATGACTAAGGATATTTTTCCTTAACTAAATTGTATATAAAATTTTTCATTCCTATAAAAATTTTCAGATCCTTTTACCCTGCCCCACCCCCTGATATGATATAGAGAGAAGAACACTAGACTTGGCCGGCGCCGTGGCTCAACAAGCTAATCCTCCACCTCGCGGCGCCAGCACACCAGGTTCTAGTCCCGGTCGGGGCGCCGGATTCTGTCCCGGTTGCCCCTCTTCCAGGCCAGCCCTCTGCTGTGGCCCGGGAGTGCAGTGGAGGATGGCCCAAGTGCTTGGGCCCTGCACCCCATGGGAGACCAGGAAAAAGCACCTAGCACCTGGCTCCTGCCATCGGATGAGTGCAGTGCGCCGGCCGCAGCACGCCATCCGCGGCAGCCATTGGAGGGTGAACCAACGGCAAAGGAAGACCTTTCTCTCTGTCTCTCTCTCTCACTGTCCACTCTGCCTGTCAAAAAAAAAAAAAAAAGAAGAAGAAGAAGAACACTAGACTTAAAATCAAGAGTCCTGGATTCTGATACCTGTTCTTTCATTAAGTAGCTATGTAACATTAGAAGTCACTTAACTTTCCTGTGTCTCCCAATAGGCCACCAAGAGAGTTCAGACTATATCCATGGTTTTCAAGGAGTTATCCTTATAGAGGCCATGTGCCCTGGAGAAGTAAAGGCTTGTCTTCCATGAAAAAGAGCCCGTCAGGAGAGGAGGAGGGAGAATAAGAAGGAGAAAAGAAGAGGAATAGAGGGAGGAGTAGAAGAAAAGGTTAGAGGGGAAAACAACAAATAAACAGGAGTAGGAGAAGGAAGAAATTATGCTACCTAAGGATTTATCTATTGATTTTATCTCTGTTATGAATTGATACACTTCATAAGGTTGTACAAAAAATTTTATTTTGTATTATAGAAATAGTCTGGCTGATGGAAGAGGGAGAATGATCTCTTAAAGTCTTAATGGCTTTGAAATTCAATTAATGATCATGACAGCAACCTTCAGTTACCTTTTATTTCCTATCACCTATGTGTCAGGCAATGGGCCAAGTCCTTTCTGTCTGCTATTTCATTAAATCTTCATGTCAGCTCTTGCAAACTGTATATTCATTTTTCCATTTCTCTTTCTTATGGCTAGAAGCTTGTTAGATAAGTGTCAAGGAGTTACACCATCATCTGTCAGGCCCGAGGACCATACATTTTCTATCCTAACTACAGAGTTCCACATTTGAGTTAAGTTAAAATCAACCTTTAAGAAGTTAATTGGAATATTAGCAGGATGTGGCAGGCAGAATAATACCCTCCCACAGATGCCCATACTTGCACGGGTTCTGGGGATTTACGTTTTCTGAAGGTTCATGGTTGCTGTAAACTGACTAATATTGAAAATTAACCCAGGATAATTTGATTATACCTTTTTTTAGATTTGGTTGTTAATTAATGACTGCTGCTGAAAATTTTCAGGCAGGTAAGTGTTAACTATTTCCCCAGTCTTGCTTTAGTTTGTTATGAAATAATCAACATGTTTTAGACCAATTTGGGCCATACAAAGAGACACTTGTTAAACAAACGTTTATTAACCAGCTGACACAAAATACTTCATACATCCAGTACTGATGAAGTTTGAGTTTCTGAAGTTTTTGATACTCTGATACCACTTTGCAAGAATGGTTCTGCCAAGAAAAAAAACGATGACATTTTGGAGGCAGGGTTCTGATTTTCTTACAGTTGATAAGAGGCATCTAGAAATCCCCCTGGGGCTGTCACTGTGGCGTAGCAGGTAAAAGCTGTTGGCTGCAGTGCTGGCATCCCATATGGGCGCCGGTTCGAGACCTGGCTGCTCCACTTCTGATCCAGCTCTCTACTGTGACCTGGGAAAGCAGTAGAAGATGGCTCAAGTGCTTGGGCCCCTGACTCATGTGAGAGACTTGGAATAAGCTCCTGGCTCCTGGCTACAGATCGGCACAGCTCCAACTGTTTTGGCCAACTGGGAAGTGAACCAGCAGATGAAATTCTCTCTCTCTCTCTCTCTCTCTCTCTCTCTCTGTGTGTGTGTGTGTGTGTCTCCTTCGCTCTCTGCATAACTCTGACTTTCAAATAAATAAATAAATCTTTAAAGAAAAGAAATGCCCCAATAACTAGACAAAAGACCGTTTGGAGGTGAAGCCATGTTGAAGGGCTGAGGCTAACAGTCTCACTAGGTTCTTCTCTGCTGTCCAAGAACAGTGGAGATCTCTAAAACATTTGAACTGATCCATATATCTTGAATACTTTAAATCCATCATGATAATATATCTCTAACATTCATTTGGCTATCAAGCCACTGATTTCTACAATAAATTCCTGTTTCGACATGAATTGTCATAACCAATAAAATGCCCGTGGATGATCAGTGATACTGGTATCAGAAGCACATATAGGAGGATGTGCAGCTGGCTGGGTAATGTCATTTGGTCTGGCCCCACCAAGATAACTACGGAGAGGACTTGAAATTCAGCAAATCCATAGCAGGCTAATATTAAGCTGATAATTTCGTATGGCTAGTGAGTGATGTTATAAATATCCAAATAGCCCTTGGCAGAAAAAAGGTCCCTAAACCTGAAAGTGCACCTGGCTCATAATTTGACCTAATATATACACTACCATGCTGTCTTTGTTAAAGCCATTTAAAGAGTTATAGACAACTACTCAATATTGCCTTGCTTATTAATTTCCTATTGCTATTATAACAAATTACCACAAACTTAATGGTTTTAAAAATGCAAATGTATTATGTTATGGTTCTGTAGGTCAGGCAAAATGGCCTCACATACTAAAATCAAGGAACTGGAAGCCTGAAGCATTCTAGAGGTTCCATGGGCGAATCTGTTTCTTTGCTTCTTTCAGGTCCTAGAGGCTACCTTCATTTCCTGGCTCCTTATCCCATTCCTCCTCCTTGAAAGCCAGCCAATGGCTGGTAGAGTCTTTCTCATGCTGTATCACTCTGATTCTCTGCTTTCTTTCCATCTCTTTTTTTTTAAAAGCTCAAATTTTTTTTTAAAATTGTAAATTGATTTTTAACAGATTCAATATAGTTCATAGACACAATTCTAAAAATATAAATAAACTGAAAATAACTGTAAAAACTAAGAATGGAAATCACAGAGGGAGAAGGAAGGAGGGTGAGGAGGAGTGTAGGGTGGAAAGTATCACTATATTCTTGAGTCTGCACATACAAAATACATGAAATTTGTATCCCTTAAATTTTAAAAACAAAATAAAAAATAAAAAGAATATAATTATATTTCCTTTTTCTTTCTTTCTTTTGTTCTTTCGTCTTTTCTTGTTTTTGTTTTTTTCTTTAATTTTCCCCATCTAGTCCTCTGAATTTTTCTTTGTAAGGGAATTTGTGATTACATCATATTTACTGAGATTATTCAGAATAACCACCTTAACTGAATCACATTTGTAAAAATTCTTCCACAGGTTCTGGGGATTAGAGCCTTACTGCTCATTTGCCACAGTAAAGATGTGTTGAGTTACTAATAAGATATGCAATGGTAAATGGTGAAAGACTATTGTTTATTAGCAATGGAAAGATTTCTGGACTTTCTTTCACTGAACTATATTTTAGTGATTTCAGTGGAAGAAACGTGTCATAGATCTTCATCATAAAACAAGCACTTCTGGAAGTACCCCCAAAACTGTAAACACAACTGTTTAAGATTTAACCATCTACTATTAGAAGTAGTGAGACCATCAGGATTTGTCCAGTGTTCTCAGTAGAAAGTTTCTACACAGTTTACAAGCATAAAAATCAAAATGCAAAAAACGTTGTCAGGGAGCATGAAGGAGGTAAAGAAAAACAGACGGCCAAGAGCTAAGAGATAGGGAAATCTGGCACATGTGAAGATTTGCTGGATTTTAATTAACCACTTATTCTACCATTCTCATGCACTTCTGAGGGAAAAATCATAAAGGAAAGCCAAGTAGGATAAAATATATTTGACAGAGCCTTCATCAGTGTGAAGGCCTACTGACATTTAAGAAAGCATGAAAGTGGAGTAGATGGTAGAGGACATGATAAATCAGATTTTCACACACATTTGAAAACCATCCTAACAAATATTTCGTTGCAACATGCTGTTTCAATTCTCCATTCTCTGTAATATTTTTGAGGGGAAGTTTCCAGGCAAAATGCCTCATGATGGCTACCAAGAGGCCATGTGGAAATGATGAACACAGTGTCTCTGTTTGCTTCCACACACATGAACCAGTCTAAATGATTTGATTAATTTTGTCAGACTTCTCAGTCAAAAGGAGAAACTGTAGAGTCAGTTGCTTCTTTGTTTTGTTTCATAGTATGTTAGGGTAGGAGGAACCTGAAAATCCATCTTTTCCAGCCCCTTTATTTTACCAAGAAAACAATTTGCCCAACATCACATGAACAAGTACAGGCAAAATGAAACAATCATTGAATATCACCATTGTTCTATCATATTTATTTGATGTACTTATACTATTTGGATATTTGCCTTTTATTAATTTACATAAACTGTTGGTATATAAGATAGCATCCCACAGAAAAGTCATTTCCTAATTCATTGACATTTCAAAAAAACAACAAATCATATTTCCATTGTTGAGACAGCTCTTTTCTTCTATTCAAATATTACAAGTCACATGATGTTTCCCACTTGCCTGCCTTTGCCTTTAATCTTCTATCTGCCTGGAATATCAGGAACCCAGTGCTCTGCCTGACCTACTCCCTTCCCACAAAGGCCCAGGTCACTCAGCCCCTATGAAAAGCCTTCCCTGAGAACCCCCAGACAGTGAAACAACTGCACACCCTCTCCCTGCCCACATATAAGGGAGAATATGCAGTATTTCTCTTTTTGTATCCGATTTGTTTTACTCAACATAATGTCTCCCAGTTTCATCTATTTTTATGCAAATGGAAGGTGTCTCTCCATTCTATTGATTATTTCCTTTGCTGTTCAGAAGCTTCTGAGTTCGATATAATTTCATTTGTTTAGTTTTCATTTTGTTGCCTGTGCTTTGGGAGTTCTAGCCAAGAAATCATCAACTATACCTATATCAGTTACATCACCAATATCTTGAAGTGTTTCTCCTATATTTCTTTTAGAAATTTCCTACTCTTGGGTCTTAAATTTAGGTCTTTGATCCATCCTGGGTTGGTTTTTGCATATGGTGAGAGTAAGGATCTAATTTCATTCTTCTACATATATACATCCAGTTTTGCCAGCACAATTTATTGAAGAGAGTATCCTTCTCTGATGTATGTTCCAGGAACTTCTATCAAAAATCAATTGACTGCATGTACAAGGATTTATTCCTGGAATCTCTATTCTATCCCATTGATAGAATAATGTTTCATCCCCAGGACGTTAGCAAGGAGCTGGATCAGAAATGTAGCTGGGACATGAATCAGTACCACATTGGATGCTGGCTTCAGGGGCAGCAGCTTTACCTAGTACACCACAATGCCAGCCTCCTGTTTTGTTCTTAGGAGAACAAAATGCTTCCTTGATTCTTCATGTATCTTTTGTGTCTCTACATTGACATCTGCACATCTTGTATAATAGCCCCTTCTGTGTTATGAAATATTTTTGTTGATAAAGTTTTTTGTTTAGATAGAATGCAGACTATCACTTGCCTTGTTGCTTTTGCTTTCATTGTTAAGTGTCCCAGAAGTGTAACCTCTGAATGATGTCTTTAGTTTTAATCAGTGTCAGCAGTGTCAGCTGTAAGTGCCACAAGTTATTTGGTCTGCAGCATTTCATGGAGGTAGAAGTATGACTTTGAAATAGATGTAAGCTTCCTAGGGCTTGTATCTTCTGTTCCCATAGAGTTAGGTGTCATTCACTAGGGTTTGGGATATCCAGAGACTTGTTTTTGGTGCTGAGGGACACAAAGGGTGCTGTCACCTTATAAATTCACTGATCAAGTCTGAGTGACACTGGGGTTTGTGATACCAATATCTATAGCTCTATGACTGTGGTATGTGGATGCGACTTCTCCAGGTCGTGCTGAGAGAGTATGGCTGGTCCTGATGGCTTATAGCACCAAAAGCCCTGGTACCAGAACCAGGATATGTGAAGGGAATACTACTTCCATCCTACAGGGTTGACTACTACAAGATATTCCGGGGATTTTGCCCTGGCAGATGTGGGTCTAGAGAGACAGAATGTGCAGGCTAGGTCTTCCCTAAGTTCCACAAGGTAAATTCCAGTGACTCTGAAATCTGGTACTAATAATCACAGTTCTGGTGCTGTAGGATGCTGTGGAATCAATACCCAGTTCTCCTAGAGTAAGAGTCAGTTGTTTTGCGGATTGCGGAATGGTAGCCACCAGCCTGAAGCACAGGAATGCAGGTAGAGCTCTCCAGATACCACAAGTGCATGCAATTTACTCCAATGATTGTAACACCAAAACATCAACAGTCCCAGATCTGCAAGGCATGGATGGAATTACCCCCAGTTCCCATACAACATGCAAGGATGATGCTTGGGCTTGTGCCCCAAGCTCCCAGCACCATGAGCTAGGAGGTATAGAGAGAACTTCCTCAGTTCTGATCCTCTTGGGTTTTTTATTGGCTGCTGCTGGTGCTAGCCCCCAAGAAGCCAAGGAGAACCCCCAGGATCAAGCAGAGTGAGCAAACAAACATGGTTCTAGGGCTTATGACCAGAATGCCCACTGCCACAGAGCATTGGGGGTCTATTCTCTACCCTGGGAAGTGCCTTCTCTGACTCTGGTAGCTTCTGATTCAGTGAGGCTGCTTTTTGTTCCTTAAGTCAGAACAGAGTTCAGCAGCAGCTCCACCACAGCAAATTGGAGTCTGGCGCTTTGGGGAGATTGAAGCAATGTGGGTTCTGTTTTCAGAGCAAAGTAGTCAACTCTCTAAGCTACATTTGAGGACAGTGAGGACTGTGGAATTCTCCCACAGCTAGGATTGCCAGTCCATATTGCTGGGGAGCAATGGCACTTGCTTACCTTTTGCTGGGAAGTTGTCTCTCTTGGCTGGGACCCAGTAAGGTAGGAGTTGCAGCTGCTGACAGTGGTAGCAATGTCTCTATCCTCTCTCTCTCTGCTGGCTTATGGAGTCTGTGTACCCTTTGTCACTTCTTTGCTAAAAATTCCCCCAATAGGTCCTGTGGATATGCAGAACTTCCTTTGTTCTTCTAGTATTTTTCTGGGGCCTTAAATGAGTGTGGCTGCTTTCTACTCAGCCATCTCGGATTCTCTATATCATATTATTAATAATATATGCTTTATTTTAATAAAGAAGCTATATACCCATGTGATTTATTCTTTTTATGTCTTTATTTCTACATTTACTTCAATGGGTAATACAAAGATTTATATTGTGATTCTATGCTACTTATTCTGATATAATTTTCATTGATTTTCCCATATTCATTTATGCCTAACAAATATAAAAGAGGAAACTGAAACAACTTCAGGAACTATAATATATAATCTTGCTTTCCTGGCTGGTGTTGTAAAAGTGTCCCCAATACTTTTTGAGAGCATGTAACCATCCTATTAAAATGACAAATATTTATTTTTTTTCTAATTGAAAGCACGTATATAACTTGTTTGCTTTCAAAAGGAATGCTGTGGCCCTGGCTCCTCAACCAAAGTACATAATATGAGATTGTGAATAATTAGAGTCCTGACTGCAAATCTCCGTCCATCACTCCCTGGAAGCAACTGAATCAATAATGCCAATTACTTTGATTTCTGGGCTCTGTATCCCAACATCAAGTTATGTTGATCAAAAAATTTAGGGGCCAGTGTTGTGGCATAGCATATGTGTCACTGGCAACCCATGCTAGAATGCCAGTTCTAGTCCTGGCTTCTCTGCTTCCAATCTAGCTCCCTGCTAATGTGCCTGGTAAGGCAACAGAAGATGGCCCATGTATTTGGGCCACTGCCACCAATGTAAGAGTTCCTTACCTTTTAGCTTCAGCCTAGCCAGCCTCAGCTGTTGTGGTCATTTGGGAAATGAGCCAGCAGATGGAAGATCTGTCTTTCTCCCCGTCTCTTTCTTCATCTCTATCTGATGTTCTACCTTTCAAATAAATAAAATAGATTTTAAAAAAATAATACTCAGTCTTCATCTTAAAAGTATGTCAAAAGCTACTGTCATTTGACATTTAAGTATTAATATTACCTATAACATATTATTAAAGCTCAGTTGTCATAACAAAGTACTATAATTGGGTGGCTTAAGCAGAGAAATTTATTAAGTCTGTCTAAACCAGGAAATCTAACACAGGTCTGGTATTATTCAGTTTTTGATAAGGGCTCCCTTTTTGACTTGCAAATTGTTGCTTTCTTGCTATGTCCTAATATGGTGAAGAGGGAAGGAACAATCTCTCTGATATCTCTTCTTTTTTTTTAAGATTTATTTATTTATTTGAAAGAGTTATACAGAGAGAGAAGGAGAGGTGGGAGGTGGGGGGCAGTCTTCCATCTACGGGCTCACTCCCCAATTGGTTGCAATTGTTGGTGCTGTGCCAATCTGAAGCCATGAGCCAAGAGATTCTTCCAGGTCTCACACGTGGATGCAGGGGCCCAAGGACTTGGGCCATCTTCTACCGCTTTCCCAGACCATAGCAGAGAGCTGAATCAGAAGTGAAGCAGCCAGGACTTGAACTGGTACCCATATGGAATGCTGGCACTGCAGGCAGTGGCTCTTACCTGCAATGCCATAGGACCAGCCCCGATATCTCTTCTTATGAAGACACTAATGCCATATTGAGTGTCTCATCCTTGAGACCTCATCTAATCTAATCACATTCAAAGACTTCATCTCCAACTACCATCACATTGAAGGTTAGAATCTGAATACATGAATTTTAAGAAGACTCAAAAATCAGCCCATGACAACCATTATCAACTGCCTCAACATCAGTCTTTTTGCACTATCCCAATCCAAATCAAATCAGTCACTTTCAATTCTATGTCAGTAGTGTCTTTCCAAACTAATATCAAGTCCATCCCCTATTGCCAATGTTTTAGTTCAAACTCTTGTCTTCTCAGATCTCTAACTTTCTGATGTACACCATTACACATACTACCTCCAACATCATCTTCCTTCTCTATTTTGAAACTTCACTTGGCTTCAGGTTTCCTATAGATTACTCATAAAATTATTCATCAAAGCATTCAAGACACTCCACAGCTTGGAACCAACCTGTTTTCCAGTATTACCATACTTTGTTCCCTACCTCTTATCCTCCAGCCAAACAAAACTTCCTATCATAGCTCCCAAACAAATCACACTTTTACTCCCTCATTCTTTTGTTCTTGGTCTTCCATATCTAAGCATTCCCTGCCTATCAATTCCTGTCATCCTTTTAAACTTGGCTCAAAATGGACATTCTTGAAATGTCATCTCTAGTATCCGTAAGTATCAAGTTCCTTTTCTGATCCCTCAGGTTTTTGCTCAATACTGTTGCAATATTTGTCACAATGAATAGTAATTATCATTCTACATGTTATGTTAATGAAATACAAAGAATTTTGCATCTCTGTATTTGTGCTGGACTCCTTTATACTGACACTAAATACAAAAAAAATTTACATCTTTATTCTACTTTGTGTGAAATATATATTATAGACTATGTAATGGAATGTCCTAATAAATAGACACCAAGCCAAAGATAAAATTTATACTTTTTCGGTTTTCTTTTTCTCTCCTTTAGCAAAATAAGTGTCTGCTCAGCTATAGTTGTGTGTGTGTGTGTGTGTGTGTGTGTGTATGTGTGTTAAATAATTAAAGTTTTGAAGGATACTAAAGATAGCTTCCTTTGGGAGGTGGGAATAAATGGAATAAAATAGCCCAGTAGACTAAGGGAAGGAATACTAGTTTTCAAGGGTTCTATGAAAAAATTTTACAAATTTGGTGGCTTACAACAGGAATTTTTTATATCAAAATCTAGAAGGCTGGAGTTCTGAAATCAGTTTCATTGAGCCAAAATCAAGGTTACAGCTAAGCAGCACTCCCTCCAAAGACTCTAAGAGAAAATCTGGTTTTTGCCTATTCTAGCTTCTGGTGGATTCTGGCATTCCTTGCCTTGTGGCCACGTTACTCCAAATTCTGCTTATATGGTCATATTGTCTTTTCCTCTGTGTGTTTCTTTTAGATCTTCTCCCTACCTCTTACATGAATATATGCGATGACACTTAGGATCCTTCTGTATAATCTAGGAAAATCTTCTTTTCTCAAATCACTAATCATACTTGCTACGACCCTTTTTCCTTATAAGTTAACACTTACAAGCTCCATGTATTTTAATCATACATTTTTGTGTGTCATTGTTCAGTCAAATATAGAATTTTTTAATCCCTGATTAATAGAGAAAAGTAGAAACAGGTGTCATTACCAAAAATTGCAGATTAAGGAATTCAAAACTTCTACTGCTCTGCAAAATCAATGAATAAGCTATCAAAAATGTCAGAATCACCTTTTTGGTACCCTTGAATGTAATAAAAATGCATAACATACAAGGAATGCTTAGTGAACAAACGAAGCTGCTAAACTTCAGTGTTTAAGGAAACCTCTGTTAAATCACTAGCTGATACTTCAGTGCTCACACATAACAAAGAACAAAGCTAGTACAAAATTAGTTTAAAAAGTCACTGAACAAATAACAACAACCCACAAGTTGCACAGAAAGAAAGGGAAAACATTTGATTTCTGGAACTGTTACTTTATATTATTAAAATGTTGAGCTTTCAGTATAAAATAAACCACAAAATATTTAATACAAGAAAATAGGGCTCATTCATAGGAAAAGGTAAGTTAATAGATACAGTCCTCATAAAGCCCAGATGTTGGACTTGCTAGACAAAGGCTTTAAGTCAACTGTCTTAAATATACTGAAAGAGCTAAAAGAAATATTCACAAATAACTGAAGGAAATTAAGAGAATGATGTCTCTTCTAAATCAGAATACCAATAAAAAGATATAAATCATCAAAAGGAACAAAAAAGAAATTATGAATTTTAAAAGTACAATAACTAAAATGAAATATTCCCTAGAGAGGTTCAAGAGCAAACTTGAGCTAGCAGATAAAAGAAGTAGCAAGCTTGAGGATAAGTCAATTGAGATCATCCGTTTGAGAAGGAGGAAGGAAAACGAATGGTGAAAAATGAAGAGGCCTATGAGACATCAGCAAGCATACTAACATACACATAACAGGAATCCCAAAAGAGGTGGAGAAACAGAAAGAGGAGGAAAGAATATTTGTGAAAATAATGGCTGAAAACCTCCTGAATATGATGAAAGACCTGAATCTGAGTATCCGAGAAGCTCAATGAACTCTAATTAGAGTGAATTCAAGGAGAACCATACCAAGGCTTATTATAAGCAAATTGTCAAGGAAAAAGACAAAATTTTGAATGTAGCAAAATGGAATAATATTGGCTTTTGCATTTACCTATATAACTACAATTACTCATGCTCTTTATTTCTTCATATGTTTTTGAGTTACTATCTAATAACCTTTAATTTTTTAAAAAAGATTTATTTATTTACTTGAAAGAGAGAGAGATCCTCCATCTGCTAGTTCACTTCCCCAAAGGCCCCAACATCCAAGGCAGGGCCAGGCTAAAGCTAGGAGCTAGGAACTTCTGGGTTTCCCACATGGTTGCCGGGGCCCAAACACTTGCGCCATCTTCCACTACTTTTCCCAGGTCATTAGCAGTGAGCTGGATCAAAGGTGGAGCAGCCAGGACATGAATCAGAGCCCATATGGGATGCCAGCATCATAGGCAGTGGCCTTAGCAGCTACACCACAACACTAGCCCCTTTAATGACCTTTAATTCTCCTGGGGCAGTTCTACTGGTAATGAATTCCTTCAGTTTTTATTTACCTGAGAATGTAATAATTTTACTTCATTTTTGAAGACTAATTTTATCTTACATAGACTTCTAGGGCTATAATTTTTTCTTTTAGAACCTAGAATTGTCATTCTGCCCTACTCTGACCCTCATGTTTATGAGATCCATCTTCTATGGATCTATGGGTCTCTTTTTGACATTAACAATCACCAAAGTCAAATTGTCCTATTATTAAATGTAACTAGGGGGGCCAGCACTGTGACACAGCAGGTTAAAGCCCTAGCCTGAAGCGCTGGCATCTCATATGGCTGCCAGTTCTAGCTCTGGCTACTCCTCTTCCAACCCAGCTCTCTGCTATGGCGTAGAAAGGCAGTGGAAGATGGTCCAAGTCCTTGAGCCCCTGCACCCATGTGGAAGACCCAGAAGAGGTTCCTGGCTCCTGGCTTCAGATCTGTGCAGCTCTGGAAGTGGCTGCCATTTAGGGAGTGGACCAGCAGATGGAAGACCTCTCTCTCTCTCTCTCTCTCTCTCTCTCTAACTCTGTCTTTCAAATAAATAAAATAAATCTTTTTTTAAAAAAATGTAACTTGAGAAATAGAAACTTAAGAGAGAGGGTAAGATAAGTCTTCAATGCTTTTTTTATCCAGCCACCAGTTATGTAAAAATTGGTGTAACCGGTAACCTCTTTCTATAAGATACAGAGGGAAAAAAAAAAGTTTGTGGGAGGAGGTTGGTGAAGAAATGGCTCAGTGTTCTGTTTGTCCACATGTCATTATCATGCTCACCCACCAGGGAGACACAACTGAGATTAGAAGCCATATCCTCCCAAATTCAGGAAGAACCCCTACACTGCCTGTCAAATTGCTTCCACTGGTTCTTCCTCCTCTCTCTCCTCCAGGAGCAATCTAAAGTTTTGCCTCTTGGTATTTTTTTGTTTGCTTCCCTATTTTTCTTGGTGGCAGTAGCGGTGATGGTGGTGGTAGCCTGAAAAAGTAAATATAAAGGTGATTTGACAGTAATTTTGGTATTTATCTCTGGTTTTGATAAAAAAAAAAAACTAATACATTTCTTAAAGACTAATATGTAGAGCACAGGTGTAAGAACTATATGAAGGGGCCAGAACTGTGGCACAACAGGTTAAAGCTGCCACCGGCAGTGCTGGCATCCTATATGGGTGCCAGTTTGAATCCCGGTTGTTCCACTTCAGATCCATCTCTCTGCTATGGCCTGGGAAGCAGTAGAAGATGGCCCAAGTCCTTGGTCTCCTGCATCCACGTGTGAGAACTGGAAGAATCTCTTGGCTCCTGGCTTCAGATCGGTGCAGCTCCAGCCTTTGCAGCCATCTGGGGAGTGAACCAGCAGATGGAAGACCTCTCTGTGTGTCTCTACCTCTCTCTGTAACTCTGTCTTTCAAGTAAATAAAAAATAAATCTTGAAAGAAAAAGAAATGTATGAAATGCCTACCATTTTTGTAGATCCCAGGACTACCTCAAGCCTACTAATCATCCTGTCTATATAACTGCTTTGGTTTGAACCAGATTTAGCTCTCAAAGTTACACAGCTGTTTAAACAATAGTCATAGGTTAACGGTAATAAGAGAGTGAAAACAATCCTAAAACGGTGTTTGGGAGGAGGGCCTAGTAGAAGGGCATTAGGTCAGTGGGAGGATGCTTTCAGAAGGTAGTTCCCAAGAGAGGTTTGGTTATAAAAACGAAGTTGGGCCTCTCTCTCTGTCTCTCTTTCCTGGCTCACCGTGTGACCTTCCTTTGCCTGGACTAATGCTTCTTTGGCATGTAACACCCTGCACCACCTTGGGGCTCTGCCAGCAAGAACATAGTCACCAGATTCCAAACCAAGAGGACCACCCAATCTTGGATGGTGGGCCTCCAAGACTGAAAACTGAACTAAAACTCCTTCCTTCATAAATACCTTGTCTTAGGTATTTCATTATAGTAATGGAAAGCTGACTGATAGATTCTGGAATCAGCATACTTTCTCTTACTTCATAGGTCATCCTAGTAAACACTAAAATTTGAATCTAAGGCAAAAGGCAGAAAAAAACAACCTTGTAGACAGCTTTTTTGTTGTTGTCCAATCATCAATCAGACCCATTGGGCTTTAAGTTCATAAAGAACAAAAATCAAGTATTTATTATTCACTTACCACTCTTTCATTGATGAGTCAATTCTTCATCCAAAATACTTTTGTTAAGCACTTACTATGTGTCAATCATTGAATTAAAATTTAAATAAAGAACAATGAATATAATACATGTGTATTTAATTGATAAAAATTGAGTCTTGCAAGCCAACACATAATATTTTATTAATATTAATAAGTCAACTACTTATTTCATTATATATCATTCCAAATAAGGTAAATAAAAATAGTAATTGAATAAGACCATATAACAGGTCTTATCAATGTTTCATACTAAATTCCTAATAGAAAATGAGCATATTTTGAAAAAAAAAAAGAAAATGAGCATGCTCCATTTATGAAATCAGTGATCACCCTAAACACGTCATAGGGATAATGCTAACTTGCTCTGCCCCTTATATTGTGAAAGATAGCTGCTTCTCACCCAGAGATCTTCAACCACTATTTCTGGACTATATAAAGCCCACTTATTTCCAATATTATCCTGCTAGGAGTCATTATCCTGCTCCCCACCCTACTTCCACTGAGAATCACATGTTCATGAGTTAAATTTAATGGAAAATATTCTTTCATTTATATTTTTCACTTTAATTCCTAGAATGCTCCACAAATTGATTCCTTTTTTGGAAATTTATATTCTTTAAATAAAAGCTTTATAAAAAAAAAAAAAAAAAAAAAGATTTTATTTATTTATTTGAAAGGTAGAGTTACAGACAGTGAGAGACAGACAAAGAGAAGTCTTCCTTCTGATGGTTCACTCCCCAAATGGCCACAATGGCCAGAGCTGTGCTGATCCGAAGTCAGGAGCTTCCTCTGTGTCTCCCACGTAGGTGAAGGAGTCCAAGGAATTGGGCCATCTTCTACTGCTATCCCAGGTCATAGCACAGAACTGGATTGGAAGAGGAGCAGCCAGGACTAGAACTGGTGCCCATATGGGATGCCCATGCCACAGATGGAAGATTAAACTACTGCGCCACAGCACTGGCCCCAACACAAATTGATTCATTTAAATGAAGCACAGTCTGTGGAGGAAATCAGTGGCAACTTCTTCTACAATATGGAACGTTGATATTGGTTTAGCAATTATATTAAGCTAAGTGCTTTACAAACATTATCTCATGGAGTGCCCAAACATCTCAATGAGATAAGTAATAGGAATATTACTAAACCCACAATATTGAATTTATTCTAAGAATCATGAGATAACCTATAACAAAGCTCAGTTAGAAAACAGAGAAGCCAAGATTTAAAGCCAGATTAGTCTTAAGTCATAAATCATAACCACCCAGTGTTTCCATAACTAATTCCTTTAACTGAAGCACACAGTACTAATTATTATCTACATTTCACTCAACACCAAAAAAATTTTTGAAGAGTAAATAGAATATCACCAGGTCTGGTGTATATGCTAAATAAATTACAGTATCCTTTTTATTTTTAAGTGCATTTTTTAATGTTTTTTACACCTTAAAATAATTCTCTTGCTGACTGCAGACATGAAGTCTGTTTGGCAGTATTCAGAAAAATCATAGTAATGACAGTATTCCCACTTAGTCTGTAGTCTTCAATAATGATTAGAAGTTACTGCTGCCAAACAAGTAAGACTGCATTTATGCATCCATCATTTTCAGGATTGTGGGTAACCTGGGCATATTTCCCCCATATAACCTTGCCTCCTTATGTCACAAGGCCCAATTCACTCACATTCACTTCAATGACAGTACCTTTGGTAATTACACCCAAAGTTGTGTATAATGGGGATGATGGATTCTTTTTTACACCAAGTGTTGGCAGACAGAAGGTGGCTTTCAGTTCTGGATGTGTTACATGGGTCTTCTTAAAACGTAAGCCCACTAGTCCAATGAATCTTTCATATTTAGGTGGTTTTCTTGTAAAGCCATCTCCGACAAAGCAGACTTTGGTAACCATCCTCTTCCATGCCTTCTTTTTTCTTTTTCCTATCCGAAAAACTTTTAATACTTTTGTTTCTCCCGAGGCATGAACTTTAGGAAGAGGGACTTCCCATTTTCCAGCCTTCTCTTTTCGTTTTTATTTAATCATATTGGAAAGTACTTTAGCTCAGGACTGTCCCTCTCTGTCCAGCAGATAGGCAGGCACTGCTCCTTGGGAGTCTTTTCATCATTCTTTTGTTTGGTGTTTCTCTTCTCATGCATCTTGATAGTCTTTTTCACCTGTATTTTCTCAGCATGGCGCTGCTTATGGTAGAGCTTGGCCTTCAGACCAATCATCTTTTTTGCTTTCTTTGAACGTTCATGCGCCTCCCAACTTTCCTTTTTTCTCTTTTTTTCATGGTAATCTAAAGGATACCCATAACGTTTATGGTGTAATTCAATATATTCATTTTGTGGCATGGTGATGGCCTTAGAACCGCCAGGTGCAGCCTCCTGGGTGCAAAGAAGTTCCCAACTTTCAGGGCTCAGAAACCCACGAGACAACTCCCATCAGTATCCTTTTTAAATAAAACTTTAAGTCTCAAATTATTCAAAACATAGTTGTCTGATGAGTATCCAAATAAAGGAAAAAATTATCTTACAATAATCATCATTAAACCTACTTGAAGATACATTATTATTGAACTACTTAACCACTACAATAACTTTCTCATATGCAGTGTGGTTTATTACCATAATTACTTGAAAAGGAAAGACCTGCTAAGAAAAATTTGAATTATAAATACAATAAAGAATAATATTTATTTTATGAAGAAAATTCACAATAAATAAAGAATTGTTGCAGACAAAATCTTTAGTAAACCCACAGTGATGTTCTTTGATGATCATATTGGAAAATTTTTAAGCCATGACCATCTTTCCAGTGTTATTTAGAAAAACTTCTGAAGTGGCTTCTTTCACCATCACATGATGACTTCTCAGAGAGATGCAAAGCTCCATTCATTTATTTTTCAAGCAGTTATCGAGCATGTAAATATGCCAGGCACTGTGTTAGATGCCGATGAAATGTGATGGATATGATGAACATAATGTTTTGCATATTTCCAGAGAATTTACCATTTGAACAAGATCTCTCTATCTGAACAAGAGGTCACTCCTTCCAGCCTTTCTTTTCCATGAATCACAAGACTTTCTGTGGGCTAGTGTTGTGGAGTACCGGGTAAAGCTGCTGCCTGCAATGCCAGCATCCCACATGGGCTCCAGTTCATGTGGCTGCTCTATTTCCAGTCCAGCTCCTTGCTAACAGACGGGGAAAAGCAGTAAAAGATGGCTCAATTCTGCCCCCCAGCACGGGAGACCCAGATGAAGCTCCTGGCTCCTGGTTTGAGCCCTGCCAGGTGCTGGCCCTTACAGCCATCTCAGGGTAAACCAGCAGATGGAAGATGGATCTCTCTCTCTCTTTCTCTCCCTCTCTCCCTCTCTCCCCCCTCTCCCCCCTCTCCCCCCTCTCCCTCCTCTCCCTCCTCTCTCTCTCTCTCTCTCTCTCTCTCTCTGAAACTCTAACTTTCAAACCCATAAATCAATCTTTAAAAAAACATCAGAAACTATCTACCCAAAATGTTAACTAACATAGAAGAAGCAGGCCTCCCTTTAACTGACCCTGAATGGCAAAGCTAGGCAAGAAGGTTGTCGGATGATCCGATAGTCTGCTTAAATGAATCACTTGATTGGACTCAGCCTTCTGAGTGAGTCATTCTTACTGTAACAAGTCACTCTATAATGTCATATTTCTTAATTTGCTCAAACTTCATAATAATACCACTACCTTCCAATTTAAATTGTTTGAGGACACAAAATTGAGTCAAATTGTCCAGAGAAAGAAGTTAGTCATTTAAAGCAACTACTTCAACTTTTCCAGGCTCTCAAGATACTCTTCATAAATATTCCGCTTCCTTTTTTCCTCACTCTTTGCTTGGTCAACCTTCTCTGCACCTGTAGTTTCAGCAGTAATACCCTGGATATGACTCCTTCTTTCGAAGAACTCGCTCTTTCTTTTTCTCCTGAGCATGGTGGTGGTTGCTGCAAAAGCAGCTTGAGTCAGAAGAAAGCTGAACCTGAACTACCTTCCAATAGCTTGGAAGCTTTGTTGTGATGTGGTGATGTGGCCCCAGACGAGCAAGGCACAGGCATGTTTTAATGGTTACAGACAGATCAAAGTCAAGCAAACTGCAAGCAGGCATTAGTAGAAAACCAGAAGAGCTGGCAAGACAAACGATTCAACGAGCTAAAAAGATGCACTAAGCTTGTCAGCACTGGAGGCAGAAACAAATTAGGGATGACTCCTAATGAATATAATTGCCCACTTGCCTTTCTTCCATGAGCAGTTAAATTCATTTTTTTTTAAAAGATTTTATTTATTTCTTTGAGAGGTAGGGTTACAGATAGTGAGAGGGAGAGACAGAGAGAAAGATCTTCCACCCCCTGTTTTATTCCCCAAATGGTCACAATGACTGGAGCTGGGCCGATCCAAAGCCAGGAGCCAGGAGCTTCCTCCAGGTCTCCCACACGGTTTCAGGGACCCAAGCACTTGGGCCATCTTCCACTGCCTTCCCAGGCCATTAGCAGAAAGCTGGATCAGAGGAGGAGCAGCCAGGATTAGAACTGGTGCTCATGTGGGATGCCAGCACCGTAGGCAGAGGATTAACCTACTGTGCCACAGCACTGGCTCCCTACAGTTCAATTCTAAAGTCACTTCTGGAGACATAGCAATATGGTTTTTGCTCAAAACTCAAGTAGGGAGGACAATCATGTGGAATGGAGATAGGGTGGGTAAATCTTCTGGACTGGAGGGAGACTCAGAGTGAGATTTCAAAGCCTAAGCAAGGTTTCAGAGATATATCTTGATTCCTACGTCTTCATCTAATCAATACATTTGTCGGTCATAGCATAGTGTCGACTGAATGGCTTCAACTGTTTTGAATCTTCCTCCTCAGTCCTATTAAAGTCTGACACCATGGAGGGCCATGGAGTCTTTCTCAGGAGGCAGTAGAGAATAAAAGAGAGCTGTGTAATTCTGAAATCTGTGCTCTTCATTCTACACTAACACTGAATCTCCAGCACGAGAGAGGGAGTAAAGGACTTAAGAACAGGACTGGCTCAAATGCGCTATTTCTGTCCTTGGAAATGGCTTTCTTTTTCTGCCTCATTTAACTGCTATCACACTCAGTTCAAGTGTTTCTTTTTTTTAAAAGATTTATTTTATTTATTTGAAAGACAGAGTTACAGAGAGGTAGAGTGGCGCAGTGGGTTAAAGCCCAGGCCTAAAGCACCAGCATCCCATAAGGGCGCTGGTTCTAGTCCCAGCTGCTCCTCTTCCAATCCAGCTCTCTGCTATGGCCTGGGAAAGCAGTAGAAGATGGCCCAAGTCCTTGGGTGCCTGCACCCACATGGGAGACCTGGAAGAAGTTTCTGGCTCCTGGCTATGGATGGGCACAACTCCAGCCATTGTGGCCATTTGAGGAGTGAACCAGCAGATGGAAGACCTCTCTCTCTCTCTCTCTCTCTCTCTCTCTCTCTCTGTCTCTCTGTCTCTCTTCCCCCCACCTCTCTGTAACTCTGCCTTTCAAGTAAATAAATCTTTTTTTAAAAAAGATTGATTTGTTTACTTGAAATTAAGAGTTAAAGAGAGGGAGAGGCAGAGGCAGTGAGAGAGAGAAAAGAGAGAGAGGTCTTCCATCCACTGGTTCACTCCCAAATGGCCACAATGGTCAGGTTGGGCCAGGAGAAGCCAGGAGCTAGGAGTTTCATCTGGGTCTTCCTTATTACTGCAGGAGTCCAAGTATTTGGGCCATCTTCTTCTGCTGTCCCAATCACATTAGCAGGGAGCTGCATTGGAAGTGGATCCGCCAAGACTGGAACCAGTGCCCATAAGAGATGCTGGTGCTGCAGGCTGCAGCTTTACCTACCACGCCACAGCACCATCTCCCATGATGTTTTCATATATGAATATGTTGTGGAATGGCTAAATCAACTTATTTAACATAGCGATTCTCTCACATACTCATCATTATTTTATGGTGGGAACACATTAAAATCTCTTTTAGTGATTTTCAAGTACCTGCTATTTTGTCATTAACTACCATCAACATGATGTACAACATATTTCTTGAAGTTATTCATCCTAACTGAAATTGTGTGTCCTTTGACCAACACTTTCCAAGTCCTCCAAACTCCAGCCCCTAGTAACAAAGGAAGATTTGTCTTAAATCCCATCCTAGGGCCCTCAATGACCAAAATACATCAGGATATATAGACCTCTTAGGCAATTTGATGTTGCAACATGGATAATCTGCCAAGCAAAGTTCAGTTTCTATGTGAGCACAGAAGATATAATAATTCCATAAACAAACATGATTAGGTGTAGGCAGAATCTATACAATTTCAAGAAACTTGTCCTTATCCCAAAGGACTTCACAGAAGTATATTTGTGTAATTCCAGTGACTGTCAATGTGCTAAATCTGTGATCAAACTTCATTGCACCACTTTCCATTGTTTGAATTTAATTCTTGGGTTCTAATTTTTACTCTACTATTAAACAGGGTGGAGAAACTTTTTTCTACCAAAGGCCATTTGTATATTTGTAACGTCAATTGTAGGCCATACAAAATTATCAACTTAAAAATTAGCCTGCTATAGATTTGTTGAATCTTACGTTCCACCTTTGGGTGTCTTGGCAGGGCCAGACCAACTGATTTCAAGGGCATTAGATGTCCCATAGGCTAGACATTCTACACCCTTGATTTAGGAGGTAATATGTTTCAAGGATTTCATTTCTTCTGTTGTGTTATGCATAGCTTGTACTAGAAGATCTCTAAGGTGACTTTGTTTGCTATGCAAGATATATGACTGCAATTCCCATTTGCCTCACAAGTATTTACTTATGCCAGTGCATGAACCACTTTTTGAATGATGAGGACAAATCAATTTTACATAACATCTTTAGTCACAGGGTCATAGCATCTTGGAATCAGTAAAGTTTAATGACCATCTCACCCAACCGTGAATTCTGGGACTGAGTTCCAGTGGCAGCTAAGAAACTACCTTAAGGTTGCCAGATTTATGTAATGGGAAGGACAAGAATATGACAAAGCCAAGTTCAAGACATGAGTTAGAGTTAGCTAAAAGCTATATAGGCAGAGTCTGAGTACTGATCTTTTTAGGGTTATGGGACAACTGAACATGCATAAAGAGAAGATGGCATTGGAGAAGACGAGGGATGATTATTGCTAGAATTACAATCTAGAGGAGAAGGATATGGTTAACCATGGAAAGAAAAGAGAAATTCCTTTCTTGGAAAATCACAATAATTAAAAACAGTAACTAAAACAACAGAAACTAGTCCTTCTAACTTGCACACTTGCTTCATGCGGAGTTCCATGCTCTTTATGTATATGTGATCCTCATATCAAGGTTGTTTGGTAGATATTGTCATTGTCTCTATTTGAAAGGAAAAAAAAATGTATGAACAGAGCTAGTAAGCGACGTGCCTAAAGCCACACATGCCTAGGAGGCTGGAGAGCTGAGGTGCTCATTTTGACTGAGAGTTCCTGCTCTTAACCACTTCCATGAAGAAGAAACTGCATTTAACTTCAGAAATGAAGAGAGCAGAAACACAGATAATGCTCTTCTGGTGGCCTTAGTGTTCTGAGTAAAAGAAAACATCATCTGCTCAGCTAAAGGTCAAGGATGAGGCTGGAGATTGAGAAAATGAGGAGTGGTTTACAAAAGTCTTATAAAACTGGAAAAAAAGGACCCTGTTGTGGATTAAAAAAAATTGCTAAGCATCATTAGTGGCCCAAGTGAGTTTGGAATACTTGTATTGGTAATGACACCATCAGCGTGGTTATGCAACTTTCTTGAGCACTTCTCAGAAACTCAGAAGCATGAAGCAAGAAAACAAATCATTAATCTATAGCTGGGGACTGGGAAACGGAGTTGGACAGACAGTAAATGTCTTAAAGGATTGAAGATGCTGGCTGAGAATTTAGTTGAAATAATTGATCACTGGGTCCAGGCCAAATTGGAAAGTAAGCCACACTGATGAATATATATTGAGTCAAATGACAAGAATGAAAGACACTTTCTTTTCAATACACAGGAACTTTCGACGTTTGTCTTAGGCATTTTATTTTTGACCTTTATATAAAGCAAAAATAAGCTACCTTACATTTTATCCTTCAGTTAAAAATCACATATATCTAATAAATCTTAAGTTCATTTTATTAAGAATAAAGAATTTTGGAACTATTCCCAAATCTGTACTAATGAACTTTGTAACCAACTCAGGAACTCAGCCACCTTGTGTTTCAGTTTGTGCCTTGATTTATAAAAAAGAAAGTTGATTTAATTATTAATCTATGCTTTATTTCTTCCCTTTATTCCATGATAGAAAGAAAATTGCAGAAAACCCTATGCTAGCTTTCCAGAATAACCCAATTGAAAACACTGTCCTGAATATATATTCAAACATTTTTTAAGCCAAAGAGTTGCATATCTTTCAATACCAACCTCATAGTTTCAACAACTAGCGACTGAAATGTTCTACAAAATACAACGTCATTAGCTCTTCAACGTCACCACTTTCAGGGTCTCAATAGTCTTTTTTTTTTTTTTTTTTTGACGGGTAGAGTGAACAGTGAGAGAGAGAGACAGAGAGAAAGGTCTTCCTTTACTGTTGGTTTCCCCTCCAAATGACTGCTGTGGCCAGCGCGCTGCGGCCGGCACACCACACTGATCTGAAGGCAGGAGCCAGGTGCTTCTCCAGGTCTCCCATGGGGGGCAGGGCCCAAGCACTTGGGCCATCCTCCACTGCACTCCCAGGCCACAGCAGAGAGCTGGCCTGGAAGAGGGGTAACCGGGACAGAATCCGGCGCCCAAACCAGGACTAGAACCTGGGGTGCTGGTGCCACAGGCGGAGGATTAGCCTATTGAGCCGTGGCGCCAGCCTTAATAGTCTTTTTTTAAAAATATTTATTTATTTGAAAGTCAGAGTTACACAGAGAGAGAAGGAGAGGCAGAGAAAGTGGGGTCTTCAAACTGCTGGTTCACTCCCCACATGGCCACAATGGCAGGAGGTAAGCTGATCCAAAGCCAGGAGCTTCTTCCAAGTCTTCCACATGAGTACAGGGGTCCAAGGACTTGGGCCATTTTCTACTGCTTTCCCAGGCCATAGCAGAGAGCTGGATTGGAAGTGGAGCAGCCGTAACTCAAAGCGATGCCCATATGGTATGCCGACCCTGCAAGTAGCAGCTTTACCGGCTACTCCACAGTGCCAGGCCCTCAATAATCTTAAAATGAAATGGCAGGGCTGGCAGTTTGCTCTAGTAGGTAAGATAACTACTTCCCACATTAGAGTGCCTGAAGTCCATACACTGTGGTGTAGTAGGTTAAGCCTCTGCCTGCCTCACCAGCAGCCCATATGGGTGCCAGTTCCAGTCCTTACTGCTCCTCTTCCTATCCAGCTCCCTACTAATATGCCTGAGAAAGCAGTGGAGGATGCCCCTGCACCCACGTGGGAAACCCAGAAGAAGCTCTTGCCTCCTGGCTTTGGTCTGGCCCAACACTGGCCATTGCAGCCATTTGGGGTATAAACCAGTGGATGGAAGACCTCTCTCTCTGTCTTTCTTTCTCTATCTCTCTGTCTCTCTCTCTGTCTTTCTCTCGCTCTCTCTCTCTCTTTGTAACTCTGCCTCTCAAATAAATAAATAAATCTTTAAAATAAAAAGTACTGGTCTCTGGCTCCTAACTCCAGATTCCTGTTAGCACAGACCCTGGGAGTTATTGGTGATGGCTCAGGTTGTTAGGTTCCTGCCACTTATGTGGGAGACCTAGATTGAGTCCCTGTCTCTTAGCTTCAACATCATCCCAGCCCCAGCCATTAAGGACATTTAGGGAGTCAACCAGTTAGTAAGAGAACTTTCCCTCTCTGTCTTCAATCCATGTAGTAGCTTTTAAAACATTCTGCAGTTTCAAAGTAGACTAGGTAACAGTGTCAGCACCATGCCCAAAGAGTTTGTATTTATTTTTTCAATTATTTATTTTCAATGACTTGCCTTTCTTTCTGTATCTTGTTCTCTCCTTTATGTCATATGTTTCTTATCATCCAGAACTACCAATATTTACTACTAAACATTTTCTGAATTCAGAAGTATGTTAGACTTGGAATTAATTGATTCCTTAAGGAAGGTGCTCATTGAGTCTATAGATTCCTGGTTTGTGCTGGATCAAAGAGGGAGAACACACCCCCTGGGAGTACACACTTAAAGATACTTCACATCCCTCATAGTTGTGTGGATAACACCTAGTATACTTGGTAGAGCACATGCGCTAAAACTAGGTATACCTGACTACAAATCTTAATTTTGTTGCTTTCTAGTGGTGATAAACCTGAGTTACTGGTGAAATATGGGACAATTTTCCCTGATTACTAGAGATTCAGGTTTCTTATCCACTGCAATAGAGTTTGATTCTTTATAGTGTTAAACCAAAAGGATTAAATAGATCATGTATATTCTAAAATGTGTACCAACTACCAGAAAATAAACACTGTTCCCTCACCAATCTTTCATGAAAGCAGTGATAGAATATAATATCTACAAGGTGGCATGTACCAAGGCCATCTCACTAGTCCAAGTGATCAATTTCAGTTCACAATTGATCACACTGATAGTTCTAAGAGTCAAAGGGATCACACAAACAAGACTAGTGTCTGCTAATACTAACTGATAGAATGAAAAAGGGAGAGAATGATCCAACATGGCAAGCAGGATACACAGCAGACTCATAGAATGGCAGATGTCCTAAACAGCACTCTGGCCTCAGAATCAGCCCTTAAGGCATTCGGATCTGGCTCAAGAGCCCATGAGAGTATTTTAGGCATGGAAAGCCAAGACACTCTGGAAAAAAAAAATAAAAAGAAGACCTAAATGAAAGATCTCTGCAAGTGAGATCCCAGTGGAAAGAATGGGGCCATCAAAGAAGGAGGTACCTTTCTCTGAAGGGAGGAGAGAACTTCCACTTTGACTATGACCCTGTCGGAATAAGATCGAAGTCGGCGAACCCTAAAGGCTTCCATAGCCTCAGCAACTCATGACTAGAGCTTAGGGGGATCACTGACGCCATAAACAAGAGTGTCAAATTGTTATATCAACATCAGGAGTCACTGTGTACTTACGTCTCATGAGGGATCTGTCCTTAATGTGTTATCCAATGTGAAGTAATGCTATAACTAGTACTGAAACAGTATTTTTACACTTTGTTTTTCTGTGTGGGTGCAAACTGATGAAATCTTTACATAGTATATACTGAATCGATCTTCTGTATATAAAGATAATTAAAAATGAAAAAAAAAACTTTGTGTTAAATTGGAAATTGCATAGAAAATTAATCAATTAAAAAAAAATCATGTAGGATCTCTGTCCTTAATGTGCTGTACATTGTGAATTAATACTATAACTAGTACTCCAACAGTATTTTCACTTTGTGTCTCTATGTGAGGGCAAACCGTTGAAATCTTTACGTAATATGTACTAAACTGATCTTCTGTGTATAAAGAGAATTGAAAATGAATCTTGATGTGAATGCAAGGGGAGAGGGAGCGGGAAAGGGGAGGGTAGCGGGAAGGAGGGAAGTTGTGTGGGGGGGAGCCATTGTAATCCATAAGCTGTACTTTGGAAATTTATATTCTTTAAATAAAAGCTTTATATATAAAAAAATAAATAAAATAAAATAAAATAAAAATAAAAATAAACTCATAATGGATTAAAGACTTAAACATAAGACTTGGAACTATGAGTTGACTAGAAAAAAAGGGAAACCTACATGAAATTGATCTGGGCAAAAAAAAATTTTGGAAAAGACTAAAAAACCTGCAAGAAACAAAAGCAAAAGTAGGCAAGTATGATCATGTCAACTTAAAAGGCTTCTGCCAGCCAAAGAAAGAATCAGCAGAATTAAGAAACAACCTAGGATGTGGGAAAATATATTTGCAAGCCATATATCCAATGATGCACTGATATCCAAAATATGTAGGAAATACAAACAACTCAATAGCAAGAAAACAAATAACCCAATTTTGAAATGGGCAAAGGAACTGGACATTTCTCAAAAGAAGAGATCCAAAAAGTCAACAGATTTATGGAGGAAAATTCAGTACTGGAGGTGGTACTTGATGCAGTGGTTAAAATGTAGTTTAAAAATGTAGCTTGGGAGAAAAGCAAAATTACCTTCAAAATGCAATGTCTGAACAGTTGTTGTCTGGACAGTTGAGGAACAGTTTTTGTTTTGTTTTGTTTCCTTTTTCTTTCTTATGCAAAGTGTTGAACTCTTTACCTAGAATAGAGCTAATCTTCAGTGTATAAAGTTAAATGAAAATAGATCTTAGTAAAAAAAAAAACAAGACTGGGAGCACAGGAGGGATGAGAGTGTGGGTGGGAGGGCGTGTACAATGGGAAGAATTACTATGCTCTTAAAGTTGTATTTATGAAATGCATACAAATAAAAATAAATAAATAAAAGATGTGATTTGGGACACCCAAAAAAATATAATATCTATAAGCTGAAGATTTACAGAAAAGGAGTTGACAGAGCTCTGAAAGGGAGGGCTGGGATCATAACCAGGCAAAGCTTCAGCACAGACTGGGCTGCCTCTAGTGGACTTCCCATGGAATTATTTCACTATTTCACAATGGATTATATTGTTGGGAGGTGCAATGGATTTTATAATGAGAAAAAAAAAGTATTTCTAACAGGAAAAGATTATCAATTGATTTATGTAATCAACAAGTGTTCATGAAGTTCCTAATATGTGCCAAAGACTGTCATTCACATTGAAGATTTAAGATACAGACATAGTTCTGCTCTCAGAAAGGCCTCAAGAAAATCACTCTGGCATTCCCATTCATACATTTCTAACAGCTGTCAGGAGTCCCAGCTTGGGAACTCAAGTTATGTTCACTTTGGAATATAGATGTGTTTAGGATTCATTTGTGTATGAAAGATTAGGTTGACTCAACAGAAGTCTCTTTACATTAGGGAAGCAAGGAGCCTTGTAAGAGGAAAATTCATCTGAGTTGCCAGTACATCTGGACCAGGGACGCTGAATCATGGTTGGAGAAATTGTCAACTTGAGTTTATAGCTGAGTTTATTTTTTATCCTCAGAGCAGAGTCCAAAACGTAAAGTCAAAAGAAAAAAGACATTTAAAAAGAGCAATTAATAAAATAAAAGAAATTATCTCACTGAGCTCTCCTTGAGATATTTTGAAGGAAAGGAAGTGCCACTGAATTCAAGTTTTGAGGGGAAAAACTCTTTTGACTTCCTTGGACAAATGTAGATTCAACACCTAGCCCAGTTCCTACCACACAGTGTTCCACAAACAGAATTGAAAAATGAATATTGAGTTCCTTCCTTTATGTTTTGTCAGCTGCAGAAAAAAAAGAAAAACACAGTCTCTATAATTGAGAGATTAGATTTAAAAAAAAACACTTTTTAAAAGTGTTTTTGAAAACAGTTATAAAATCATAAAGCTGGGAGAAATTCATTTATTCGGTGGGTTTACTGTGGTCTTTAAGAGATAAATTTACAAATAAGGAATGAAGGATGAGAAGATCATGACAGATGGGGCTTCCAGATCTTGAAAATTTTGAAAAATTGGGAGCAATAATAGCTTAATAATGGATACTGATGAAAAAGACCTCCTTCTTATTGGTGGAATGAAATGAAAAGTATATTGTTATTGATATAAGTCACTTTTAATGTTTGCTCTCACTGTCCTGATGCAGTATTTGTCATTCCATTACTATATAATATTATATATATATAATATATAAATATTCTAAAATTTTGAATATACTAGGCACCATATATCCCTCCCTAAAGCATGTTACACACTTTGAACCAAGTCAATTGCTTCCCAATTCTCTTTCCTTTGGAAAAGGCTCTTTTCTAGGAAGTGCTTTCATCACTCAGGACAGTAAACACTTCTGCATCCCCTTAGCATTGTCTCCAGTAAAAACTCTATGAATGGGTAGGTGAGGGTCACCTGTTTCTTCATGTAACAGTCCTAGCAATGTTGTTAGCACAACTGACTCAAAGATAAAAGAGAACTAGAGGCAAGCTAAGCAAAAAAGATAGGGAGGAAGAGTGGCAGAGAGAGAAAGAGGAAGGAACCATGGGAGAAGGAGGTGACAAAAGGACAAAAGAGAAAGAAAGGGAGAGTTAAGGATGATGCGAAGAGGAAGAAGGGAACAGAGGGCAGGAGTAACGGAAGAAGGAAGAGAGAATAAGTGAAAGGAAAAGATAGAGATGGAAAGAGAAGAGAGAGAAGATAAGAGAGAAGATTGAAAGAGAGAAGGGGGACCAGCACCGAGGCTCAATAGGCTAATCCTCTGCCTGCAAAATATTTTGCAAAATATACTGCAAAATATAATCCCGGTGGGGGCACCGGATTCTGTCCCGGTTGCCCCTCTTCCAGTCCAGCTCTCTGCTGTGGCCCAGGAGTACAGTGGAGGATGGCCCAAGTCCTTGGGCCCTGCACCCATGTGGGAGACCAGGAGAAGCACCTGGCTCCAGGCTTCAGATCTGCATGGTGCGCCGGCCACAGCGGCCATTGGAAGGTGAACCAACAGTAAAGGAAGACCTTTCTGTCTCTCTCTCGCTGTCCACTCTGCCTGTCAGAAAAAAAAAAAAAAAGAAGAAGAAGAAGAAGAAGAAAGAAAGAGAGAAGGGGAAAAGAAAGGAACAAAAAGAACAGAGAAAAGGAGAGAATATGAATGAAAAGGGAGAAAGAGAAAATAGAGTTAACCTGATGAGGACTGGTAGAGCTGCCTTTTGTGAGCAATTTCAGTTTAATAGAAAACAGAAGATTTGGGAATTCATTTACTAAGAAAATTCAGTGCTATTCTAGTATTACACACTTGCCCTGTCATTATATTATATTTTAGTAAATTTAAATTTTTAAACACATTCTCAATGCTAACATATTTCACTTTTGGTAATATGCTAACCTTTCTTTGTCTTATATTTTCTTCTTAACATCTCCTTAGGAGAAATATCTCTAAATTTCTATTTCAAGAATTTTACAGAAAAGATTTTTGTCAGATTAATTTGGGAGTAAGTTTTTTTTCTTCTTGTACCTTGTTTCAACAACTTTTCAGAGTTCACACTGGAATTTTATAAAATTTGAACATTTTTGGAGAGCTCTACCTATACCAGAGAATCTACGTAATGGATGTGGCCGGTCTTTTTCTATGTATGGTTGATAATTACAAACTAAAATCTATCAACAGACATCAAAGAGATGATAGTGAACTAACATTTCATTGCAAAATATAACTGTTCCTTTATTAAACTATTAAACAGAAATATTCTCCAAAATCCGGGACATTATGCTATATTTCATTTAAAATCTACTTCAACACTATGAGAAACAATGACTTGATCAGCCTTTGTCCTGATTGTTGAGGAACAACTTAATACTTTATTCCTTTCAGTATTTTTTTGCTCTGCTTAATACCATTGGTTGAACTCTTTAATTAACACACAATTATTCTTAAGTGTTTAAATTTAACTGAAAAGTGATCCTTGTTAAATATAAGAGTGGGTATATCTCCAACAGTATTTTCACTTTGTGTCTCTATGTGAGGGCAAACTGTTGAAATCTTTACGTAATATGTACTAAACTGATCTTCTGTATATAAAGAGAATTGAAAATGAATCTTGATGTGAATGCAAGGGGAGAGGGAGAGGGAAAGGGCAGGGTAGTGGGTGGGAGGGAAGTTATGGGGGGGGGAGCCATTGTAATCCATAAGCTGTACTTTGGAAATTTATATTCTTTAAATAAAAGCTTTATATATAAAAAAATTTTTTTAAAAAACCTAAAAAAATAAATAAATATAAGATTGGGTATAAGAGAGGGAGGAGATGTACAGTTCAGCACATGCTCAATCGAACTTACCCCTAACGGTAAAGTTAGAAACGTGCCAGGGGATTCCAATTCAATCCCATCAAGGTGGCATATACCAATGCCATCTCACTAGTCAAAGTGATCAGTTTGAGTTCATAATTGATCATAATGATAGGATTAAGTGTCAAAGGGATCAATAAACAAGACTAATGTCTGCTAATACTAACTGATAGAACTAAAAAGGAGGGAACAATCCAACATAGGAAGTGTGATACACAGCAGACTCATAGAATGGCAAATGTCCTAAACAGCACTCTGGCCTCAGTATCAGCCCTTAAGGCATTCGGATCTGGCTAAAAAGCCCAAAAGAGCATTTCAGGCATGGAAAGCCAAGACACTGTGGCAAAAAAAAAAACCTAAATGAAACATCTTTGTGAGTGAGATCCTAGCGGAAAGAATGGGCCATCAAAGAAAGCAGTACCTTTCTCACTTTGACTATGGCCTTGTCTAAGTAAGGCGAACTCAAGAGGCTTCCATAGCCTTGGCAACTCATGACAAGAGCCTCAGGTGATTACTGACGTCAAAAATGAAAGTGTCAATTGTTAAATCAACAACAGGAGTCACTGTGCACTTACTCCCCATGTAGGATCTCTGTCTTTAATATGTTGTACTATGTGAATTAACGGTATAACTAGTACTCAGACAGTACTTTATACTTTGTGTTTCTATGTGGGTGCAGTCTGTTGAAAACTTTACTTAGTATATACTAAATTGATCTTCTGTATATAAAGAGAATTGAAAACGAATCTTGATGAAGAATAGGATGGGAGAGGGAGTGGGAGATGGGATAGTTGCAGGTGGGAGGGAGGTTATGGGGGGAAAAAGCCACTATAATCCAAAAGTTGTACTTTGGAAATTTATATTTATTCAATAAAAGTTAAAAAAATAATAAAATAAAATCCACTTCAAAGCTAAAGCACAACTTTCACTTGTAAACATCTAGGAATTAAAACCAGAGAGTTTGTTAAACATTGTAAGTTTTAAAAAAAGACTCAACTCACAGCAACTTACTTCAATTTAATTTAAACAACTCAAATATTATTCATCTATCAAATAATCATCAAATTTTTAATTTTGACCAGGGTAGATATTTAAAACTTCACATTATGGGGGCTCATGTTTTGGCCTATCAGGTAAAGCAGCTGCTTGCAATACTGGCATCCCATTTGGGCACCAATTTCTATCCTGTCTGCACCACTTCCAAACCAACTTCCTGCTAATGCACCTGAGAAAAGCAGCAGAAGATGGTCATGTGTTTGGGCTCCTACACCCACATGAGAGACCTGTATGATGCTCCTGGCTTTGTCCTGGCCCCAGGCTGGCTATTGCAGCCATTTGGAAAGTTAGCCCGCAGATTGGAGATAACTCTCTCACTCTCTCTCTGTAACTCTGACTTACAAATAAAGAAATTAGTCTTTAAATTTTTTTTACCTTTTCATGTTGCTTTAAGGTCTACCTTAGGGAATATCAGATGTTCTATTTTCGCATACATTTTCTTTTTATTTTTATTTATTTATTTATTTGACAGAGTTAGACAGTGATAGAGACAGACAGAGAGAAAGGCCTTCCTTCTGTTGGTTCACCCCCAAAATGGCCACCATGGCCGGCGCAATGCGCCGATCTGAAGCCAGGAGCCAGGTGCTTCTCCTGGTCTCCCACATGGGTACAGGGCCGAAGGACTTGGGCCATCCTCCACTGCACTCTTGGGCCACAGCAGAGAGCTGGACTGGAAGAGGGGCAACCGGGACAGAATCCGAAGCCCCAACCGGGACTAGAACCCGGAGTGCCATCACCACAGGCGGAGGATTAGCCTAGCGAGCCACAGCACCAGCCATAAGAGACCATCCTCAGTAACTCCATATACATTTTCTAAGCACTGGAACATAAATCTGCAGTTTTGAAGTATAATGCTATGTAATTTGGTTAAGGTGGTTATTAGTATCATTCTGATCTATATCTTTGATGTTATGCAATCAGTCTTCAAAAAATTTGTGGAAAATGTGTATTATGAAAAATTTTTGCATTGATTTCAAAAAATTTTTCCACCAAAATAGACATCTTTTAATTCTATTTTTCCACAGATTTATTAAAGTATCCTCATATGGTTATATGCTCACCATTTAGGTTTTTTTTTACTTCTTTCTCTAGAGTCAAGTTGCCCTTAAGGTATTTTCCCTTTAATGTTTTCTGTAATGAAGTCTGTGGGCTATAAATTCTCTCTGTTTTTGTTTAAATAAAAATGTATTAATTTTACTTTCATCTTTGGCATTTAGTTATTTTGGAATTTTTAGTTAACAATATGCTCCTTTAGCCTTGTGAATATGTGCACCATGTAATGTGTTTTGTTGCATACTTTCCAATGAGAAGTCATCTGTTATGTAATCATTATTTTTCTGTATATAAAGCTCCATTTTCTCTAACTGCTTATACAGTTTTTATCTTTGGCTTTCAGTGGTTTGAGTGTGATGTGTTTAGAATGGCTGTTTGTTTGTTTGTTTGTTTACCACCTTGTATGTACGTGGTTGACGTTCATGGGTCTCACAGAGTCAAGAAAAACAGCCAACCAGTAGAGCTGGATCCTTTATATTCTACTTTTTAAGGCTAGATGCTTTTGTTGTGTTTATTAACCTTTCCTCTATACTCTCCTGAGGTCTCCCCCACACCGGTATGGTGAAGTTTTCAACAGTGACTTGAGCAGTTTACACTATGAATTTTGTTTTAACTTTTTGTTGACATCTCCTAATATTTTCAGCTTTCCCAAATCTGAGCTCTAATGTTTAGAACTTTAACCTAGAAAGGCTGTGCTTTTGTCCACCGCCATTTTCCACAGGAACTAGTATTTTCACTTTATTGATGGTGTCTTGAAACACAAGGACACACAGACATGCATACACAAATGTATGTGAACATTCAAAGCAGTATTATTCCTAATAACCAGAAAATGAATCCAAAAGTCCTTCAACTGTTGAACAAATAAATAAAACAAGGCACATCTATACCATGGAAAGTTATTCAGCAATAAAAAAAGAAAGAAATTCTGATAAATGCTGCATATAGATGAATCTCAAAAAACATAATGCTAGTGAAAAGTACTAGTCACAAAAGATCACATATTGTATGATCACATTTCTTCTAAATGCCTAGAGCAGAAAAATCTATAGAAAAAGAAAATAAATTCATGGTTTCCTAGGGCTGGGGCAGTGAAGGCAGGGAGTGAGGGGGTGTGGTAGAGTGGTTGCCAATGAATATAAGACTTCTTTTGTTGATGATGAAATGTTCCAATAAGATTATGGAGATGTTGCACACCCTAAAAATATACTAAAGCTATTTAATTATACTGTTTAATTATACTATTTAATTATACTCTAAACTGACAAACCTTATAGTACATTAATTATATTCAATAATACCAGTTTTATTTTTTAGTTTTATGAAATATATTTCATCATTTTACTGTATAAGTTTTTATTCACCATAATTGTACATATTTGGGGCTATAGTGTGAGACTTTAATACATGTCTACAATGTGTACTGATCAAATCAGGACAATGATAATACTGTTTTTAAAAAGTTAATATTATATGACCTTCACAAATAAGAAAAGTGGGCTAATACTCTTTAAGGAAGGACTTGGCTACACTTCCAAAATTTGCACTGCTAATCTCCTTATCCTTACTCAAAAGGAACTCTGGTTGAGAATAAATCATTAGTGAAATAATAATCATATATTAAGATGTCATAGACATTGGCTCCATTTTGAAACTAAAATCCTGGAGATTTCAAATGTCAATGTGGTCCACCAGTGAAAGGAGAGTCTTCCCTCTCTCAAGTGATTAACAGAATTTGGGCCTGGGATTTATCATTTAGGAGGTACTGTGAGTCCAGAGTTCCCAAACCCACACTATGGTTATTTCTCCAGTTTGAGGAATGCATAGTTGGAATAGAAATCATCAGAAACTTATAGATTCCTACCCTTAGCTGCCTGTACCACGGATTGAGTACTATTATAAGAAAAACCTAAATGAAAGCCTACGAAAGAATACCATATTTCTAGTGTACTTAAAGGAGATTAATTACACCATAAAATATTTGAAGAGCACACAGAGAATAAATCACATCACATCTTCACTTAACTCACCTAATTTGACCTGGACAGAATACAGGTGGACCTCAGAAAATGACAGTGGATTTTCATTTTCTCAGATTCAATCAGGTAATAATTCTAAACACAACTGCCATTCCAGATGTTGTGTCTTAACTGAAGTGATTCAACTATCTTCTGTTATATAGCTATAGATGTTTCTATCCCTATATCTGTTAGTAAGACTATAAGAATCAGTGTTCTTTCAGTTGGCAGGGCTAGCAATTTGCCTTCTTAGTTCTACCTTGGAAGAGAAATAATTAGGAAAAAAATCAATGGAAGGAAATTTTGGGATTGCATGGACTATTCTCCAGCATGACAGCAGGTATATAAATATTTGTGTCCCCAAAGAGCAACCGCAGCAGAAGAGAACCTTAGTTGTTAGATGAGCCAGATGACACATTCTGTGAATCTCAAGGAATTTCTTCCCACAATGGAAACATGAACAAAGGAATGGAGGTTTTTGAGTTCAACAGTATGGACTTTCACTCATCAAAGCACAGATGCGAAAGCTGTAGAAATGCCAAACTGCTCTCTCAATACACTTTCGATTTATTTAACTGAATGCCACATACTAGGTAATTTATAAAAAAAGAAGGTTCATTCAGTGCATCGTTCTGGAGGTCCAGAGTCACAGGTCTGAATCTGGTGAGGGCCTCATTGCTGGTCGACGGAAGGAAAGGCAGACCCTGCAGAGTCCCAGTATGGCACAGGGGACCACATGGTGAGACAGGTAAGCTTGCTAGCTAGGGTTTCTCTTCCTCTCCTTATAAACCATTAGATCAGTCATGCAGTCCCACCCCGCTATGACCTCATTTAATTCTGATTACCTCCCAAAGGCCCAACTCAAATTCCATTAACATATGGCTTTGGGGATTAGGTTTCAATGTGAGTTTTGGAGGAGACAAATACACAGACCTTAGCACCTGCGAACAGAGAGAGCAATACTGACCTTTCAGCATGTCACCATTGCCCAGAACAGCTAATGCACACATGGTATCACAGTTTACCTCCTTGGACTAATTCTACCAAGGAAAGGTCAGAACTTCATTCTCACAGGAATAGGCTAACTATAAATTTACTTCAGTCCTCAGTGGTTTTGCCAATAGATGGAGTTAAAGAAAGTTAAGCACCATCATCATATTCCACCCTTCATTGCTTCAGATTAGAGGATTCATTGCACAGTAAATGAATTATGCCAATAGATTCATATTCACAGCATTTAACATTCATACCCTTTTCACCTTCTCTCTGAAACCTCTGGCCTAATATAGCTGGGGGAGTGGTTTTTTGAAGATGTAGTTATGGGACAAGCTAGACGGTAGCACTTAATGCTTCACAAGTGATGTCATTCGGGATGCAGTATTTTCTTAACTCACTAAGCAGCATATGTTCTTATTTTTCCCATAGTCATGACTCATAAGTCTGAAATTCAGGGATGAAATTGGAAATGATTCCTCTTACTATTATCTCTAGTGACCCACTAACAAAAGTTTGTTTTCTATTCTTGCAGTTTTGCTGCTTTAGAGCTCTGAGTCACCCAAAGGGGGTGTGCTTCTGTCAAGGAAGACATCAATGGTTCCATTGAAGTGGAGACTGAGACTGCCACCTGACCACTTTTTGTTCCTCACACAAGCAAAACAACAGAAAATGAAGATAAGTGGGGTGATTGATCCTGACTTGTGCAGAGAAATTTGATGTACTACTACCCAATGGGAACTGGAAGGAGTATGTCTAAAAATGCATGAGTTCCTTTGGAATGCATCTTAGTAGTTCAGGTCTTATGATTAAAGTCAGCAGAAAACTACAACTCAGTGGAAGTAGGGCTGCTAATGGTCTGGACCCTTCAACTCTGAAGACCTAGGTCACCCCAACAAATAAAGAACCAGGATCAGCTGAAGTGTTATAAGCTTCTTTGTTTTTTATTTTTCCTTGTTCTCAAATTCCCTAGTACTAAACAAGAGATGTGTTAAAAAGAGTAATTTTATATTTCTGTATTTAAGATACAAAATATTGAAAAAGTGTGTAGTTCAGACATAAGGTGGGTGAAGATAGAAAGATAAAGTCTGGATGTGTATATACCCTGCTAGGGAGAAAGAAGAATGACCACATTGTGTTAACTGGAAGAATGGTTTTGTTATTCAATTTATTTGAATGTTAAATGACATATGGATAAATGGCAATGTGCTTATAGTTTTGTCAATTTGGTTAAACTGCAAATTTTATTTTCCAGAATCCTCTGCCCAACACAGTGAACAAAAGGGAACTTGTATAAGAATCAGAAGGTAGAAGCAGAGTAGGAGCCATTACTTTCAGAAGTTAGAGTAAAGTACGGATAGTGAAATGCTCGACCTGTACCTCACCCTTCTCTGTATCCAGCTTGTCTTCCAAACTACTGATCCTGCTGACCAATAATATTCCCAGTTCCAACACCAGAATCTTGGCTGTGGACATACAAATAAAACTGGACCTCTCCACAAGCTCCCACTTTGAGATCCTACTTTGACCGCTGGATATACTCAGCCTCTCGGGTCTTCTGTAAGCTGTGACTTCTCTCTCTCTGATGCTTCAAAAGCAGTGTTAGGAACTTGTTCTGTGATCTTCTACCAACCTCTTTCAGATCCTCACTTAGCTGTCCCATGTCTTGCCTAAAGTCTAATTCATAAATTAAATTCCTCATTCCCATAATATTCATAGTAGTTTGGCTTCCCTGATGAACCCTGACTCTTCTCTAACTGATGCAGTTTGCAGCCACAGGAGCCTAACTGTTCATAAGCACTTCCAGGAAATATGTTAGATGGGACAGGGACCTATCTTTGTTCAGATCTAAACCAGCTATTCCAGCTGTGTGTTCATTAACATGTTTAGAAATATTTTAAAATCCATATCCATGTTATCACACTTATCTCCACTCCCATAAGAAGGTGTCCCCTCAAATCACCACCATCTTTGAGGAGAGAACCATTTTTGTCCAGTACCTAATGCCACTGAATGATTCATGTCTGGAATGTTACATGAGGTAAATCTGGGTGTACTGTTTGATTGACTTTTCGTTAGCAATCCAAATTCAGTAGGTTAGGTTGACTCATTTGGTTTAAATCTTCTACATTTATCAACTCCAATTAGATGCTCTCTGATGGTAATGCCTAAAAAAACTCTTAAAGTCAATTAATTTAGCACAAGTATAAATTTCATGAGCTGTATTTTATATAGCACAGCCACTATCACCTGAAAAATGAGATAATGGTAATTGATTTACTATATTTTATACTTGATATTTTGAAGTGCTGAAATCCAAAATCATTTCTGGAGGTCTCTAAATTAACTTACACCAAGTCAATAACAATTTATATGATTTGGAATAAATACTCATTAATTAGAGTACATATCTGATTTTGTCTTGTTTCTTTTAAAGTATTGTTATGAAATGGAAACTATGAATGTTAATAGTTGGAAATCAACACAAAGTATATCTCTAAAACAAGCATTTCTGATAAGAGTATCCCACAAGTCAGTATGCCCACAGCTCATTTCTCTCTCTTCTCAAGACTTGTAGCAATCACAGGGCAGTTACAGAAGCCAAGGTAAGTTAAAAAAAAAGGGGGGGGCTGATTTATATTCATCTGACATTCAGGAAACAGAAAACAATGCAATATAAAAGGTCCGGGTGGACAGACAGTGCCATCTGCTCAGTTACCGACAAGCTGGATTGATTCAATGAACAACATTTTTACATGTACAATGTCATGGTGACCTGGAATATAGTCAAACCCCCCAAAAGTGGAAAAAGCCAGTGAGGTTTCATTTGAGATGATCTGAGGATGTATTTCTAGAATATACAAGGAGTTTGCAATCCAGAGCAGCAAAATCCCCTTTAGGAAGATGGCATTATGGGTTAACTCAAAAGAGAGGCAAGAAAAGAGATTGCTGTTTTCAAAATTCAAAAGGGAAATGAAATGGAAATTATGATAGATTTAAGTGATTTGGGATTTTATCTTCACAGAAAGCATTCATCCTTCTTATATGCCATCTGAAGACAGGAAGAAAAAGGAAGAAGCTGTAGGAAGTTCTACTGGACTAGCCTGGGCTGGTCGGAAAGGAAATTGATATTCCAAAACTCATGCTAATCATTCTTGCCTCTACCCATATTCAAGTCTGAGGAAGCTTTTCTGGATATGAACTATACCATAGAGCTGTCTCACTACAAACATTTCTAACTTGAGATTTCAGTGTGCATTTTATTTAGGGTCTATTTGTTTGCAACTTTCCACATCTCACTAAATTGAACTTCAATAGAAGGTTAAAGATCTGGTTGGTGGGAACTTGTTAGGGTCTTGGCCTACATCAATACCCATGTGAAGGAAGAAAGTGTTGTAAGGTCACAACCCTTGAGAAGATAGTAGGAATCTTCTCAGGTTTTCTCTCCTATTCCCTGCTTTAGGTCAAAGCATAAGTCATCACACTATTCACATGAAAGCAATCAACAGGCAAATGTTGAATGATCAGAGGATTTAAATATGAGGTGCTGTCCTTCAAAATAGCCTAGATAATAACTCTGGGACATATAGACTAGCAATTGCTACATTAATTTTCAGTGTTATATTTCTGAAGGAACTATGAAATTAATTACTTCATAAAGGACTTCAAGGATGCATAGATGGTGAGTTCCATTACATTTTCATTCAACCTGTACAGAAAACAGGTGGGCCTTAGAAAATGGTAGTAGGTTTTCATAAACTTAACAATGTTGTGACTCCAAATCCAACTACTGGTCCATATATTATTTCTTTAGTGAAACAAAGCAATACTTTGCCTAATATGCAGCTACCAACCCACTCGAGTGATTTCTTTTCTCTAAGCTTTTTAGTGAAGGCCATGAGAAGTGATTTTCTTTCGCTGGCAAGACCAGAAATAACACCTTTATGGTCTTACTTTGGAAGAAACAAAATTGGAATATCTATGAAAGGCACGTCTGAGGATTATATACAGAGATATCTCCAAACGAGCACAGAGTGTGTGAATATCCGTGTCTCTGAATGCACACCAAAGAGCAATCTGAGTAGAGGAGAATCTTAATGACCAGATGACCAGGACAAACACTCCTATGGATCTCAGACAATCTCTTCCAATTGGCAAACGAAAAAAAAAAGTGGATGTGCCTTTGTTGTTCCACGCTTATGTGAGTCTTTTCCCCATTCCAACCCCATCAGTATTGCCCAAGATATAGCACTATATTGTCAACATTTTCAAAAACCCAGCATTTTATTTTAGAAAACTTCACTGCATCTCTTTCATGCACCGTTGATTTATGATTCTATCTTTCTTATGACTTTCTGGCTGGTCTCTTTGGGTTTTCTCTTTTCTGATTTCTTGAATTGAATGCTAATCTTTTCCTTTTTTGACCTATCTTATTCCTACTGGCTCTAGTTAAAGCTATAAATCTCCCTCTAAGTTAGTACTTCTTCACTGCTTTATTGAGATTGCTAGACACAAATCTTAACATGTAGTTTTTTCATTGCCATTGAGTTCTGGGTATTTCTTAATTTCCTCTATGACTTGCTTTTCAATTCAAGAATTGTTTTGTAATACATTATGTAGTTCCCAAATATATGGTGGGCTTTGGGGCATTTCTGTTTTTGTTTTTGCCTTTATGAGCTTCACTTTTGCTAATGATTTCTAAATAACAAATTGGGATCAGAGAACATAGCTATTATTATTCTTTTAAGATTTATTGAAATTTCCTTTATGGTCTAATAAAAGCTATATTTTTGTAACAGTTCTTGATTGCCCAAGAATACATACTCCAGCTTCTTGTGTTTATACTTTGCAAAATATTTAGTAGAATAAGCTAATAAATTGTAGTCTCAGGGGATTTAAATAGATTTTCTCTTTTTATTGTTAATATTTTGGTTTCTGTTTTTGATATTTTATTTATTTGAAATTCAGAGTCACAGAGAGAGGAGATACAGAGATCTATCATCTGTTGGTTTAGTGCCCAAAAGGCCGCGATGGCCAGGACTGGGTAAGACTGGAGCCAGCAACCAAGAGCTTCTTTCATGTCTCCCACATGGGTGCAGGGGCCCAAGCACTTGGGCCATCTTGCACTGCTTTCCAGGCAAAGTAGCAGGGAGCTGGATTGGAAGTGGAGCATCAGGGACCCAAACCGGTATCCATATGGGATACTGGCTCTGCAGACAGTGACTTAACCTGTTACACCACAGCACTGACCCCTGATATCTTAGTTTCTTTTTCTTTATTTAAGGTATTCAAATTTCATGTGTTTCCTACATAGAGATTCAGGAACACAGGGATACTTCCCATTCTACCCTCCCTCCTGTCCAAGATATCTTAGTTTCTAAGAGGAGTGTGTTAAAATCTCCACCTCTTGTGGCTGGCGCTATGGCATAGGGGGTAAAGCCGCTGCCTGCAGTGCTGGCATCCCATGTGGACCCCAGTTCAAATCCCAGCTGTTCCACTTCCAACCCAGCTCCCTGCTATGGCCTGGTAAAGCAGTAGAAGATAGCCCATGTCCTTGAGCCCCTGCACCCACGTGTGAGACCTGGAAGAAGCTCTTAGCTCCTGGTTTTGGATGGGCGCAGCTCCGGCCATTGCAGCCATCTAGGAAGTTAACCAGCAAATGGAAGACTTCTCTCCCTCTCTTTCACTCTCTCTCTCTATCTCTCTCTGCTTCTGCCTCTCTATAACTCTGCCTTTCAAATAAATAAATTAAAATCTCCACCTCTAATTGTTGATTTATCTGCTTCTCTAAAGCTTTATCATTTGTTGCTTTTTACATTCTATTTTGGAATTTCAAGTACATACATAGTTATGTACATACACATAAATTTTATTTTTTCATTTTTTTATTCTCAAATTCTTTGTGTCTTTTAAGTGTTTCTGATGTAGATAATATATTCTTGCTTGTTTGATTTTTGTTTTTCAGTTCTCTAAAACATTTTATTGAATACAGTATATATATCATGAAATGAGCATAAGAGTGCAGATAAATGAGTTTTTGGTTCTCTGATCACACTCATTAACAACACCCAAATTAAGAACAAAACATTACCAGTAACACAAAAGTCCTTACTATCTGCCATTCTCCTTTTTTTAATGTGGGAAAGAAAAGTTACTGCTATTTACGTGGTATGAGTCAGTGAAGCAACATTTATAACTATATACCAAATGATGTGACATCCACAGAATTTTTATAATATCTCAACATATTAACTACCGCAAATAAGATAAAATTTGTGATATTTATCTTTTTGTGTCTGGCTTATTTCACTTAGCATAATTATTTTCATTTCCATCTATTTTGTTGCAAATGTCATGATTTCATTCTTTTTTATGGCTGAATGATAGTCTATGATACATGTATATCACATTTTCTTTATCTAATCATCAGTTGATGGGCATCTAAGATGATTCCATATTTCAACTATTATGAATTGAACTTCTATTTTTAAAAAATGGATGTGCAAATAACTCTTTTATATGCTGATTTCATTTCCTTTGGGTATATTCCTAAGAATAGTTCATATGGTAGATCTTTTTTTTAGTTTACTGAGGAATATCCTTACTGTTTTCCAAAACAGTTACACCAATTTGCATTCCTACCATTGTAATGGAGTACCTTTTCCCCCACATCCTCACCAGCATTTCTTATTTTTTGATTTTTGGTTAATAGCCATTCTTACTGTGGTGAGGTGATACCTCATTGTGTTTTATATTTGCATTTCCCTGATGGCTAGTGATCCAGAAAAATTTTTTATGTGTCTGTTGTCCACTTGCATTTACTCCTTTGAACAATGACTGTTCAAATCTGTTGCCCATTTTGTAAAGATTTACTTAATCATTTGAAAATCAGTGTCACAGAGAGAGGGAGATCAGAGAAAGAACAATCCTTCATCCACCATTCACTCTCCAGATGGCCACAACAGCCATGGCTGGGCCAGATCAAGGCCAGCAGCCAAGAAATTCACCTAGATCTCCCACATGGGTATCAGAGACCCAAAAACATAGGCCATTCTCCACTGTTTCCAAAGGCCATTAACAGGGAGCTGGATCAGAAGTGGAGCAGCCAAGACTCAAACCAGCTCCCATAAAGCATGATGACATCACAGGTGGTGGCTTTACTTGCTATACCACAATACCAGCTCCATTGCCCATTTCTTATTTGGATTATTTATTTGATTGTTGTTGAGTTTATTGAGCTCCTCATATATTTTGCATATTAATTCTTTATTGTATGCAGCATTTGCAGATATTTTCTGCCATTCTTTCAGTTGTCTCTTCACTTTGTTAATTGTTAAAGCTTCTTAGTTTGATGTAATCCCACTTGTCTATTTTTGCTTTCACTGTCTGTGCTTCTGGGGACTTCTATAAGAAGTCTTAGCCTAGGCCAATGTCTTATAGCATGTCCCCTATGTTTTCCTATAGTAATTTGATGGTTTCAGGTCTTAAGTTTAGATCCTTGATCCATTGTGAGTTGATTTTTGTATACTATGTAAGGGAGAGGTCTTCTTTCAAATTTTTGTATATGGAAATCCAATTTTTCCAACACCATTTGTTGAAAAGATTGTCCTTTCTCCAGTGAATCATTTTAGCTCATTTGCTGAAGATTAGCTGGTTATGAATGTGTGGATCAGTTTCTGGGGTTTGTATTCTATTCCATTGGTCTACATGTCCATTTTTGTGTGAGTAGCAAGCTGGTTTGATTATAATAACCCTATAGTTCATCTTGAAATGTGGTATTGTGATGCCTCCTAAGATTGCTTTGAGGGGCCAGCACTGTGGCAAGGTGGATAAGGCCACCACCTGCACAGCCAGCATCCCTTGTGGGCACTGGTTCAAGTACCAGCTGCTTCACTTTACATCCAGCTCCCTACTGGTATGCCTAGGAAAGCAGAAGAGGATGACCCAAGTGCTTGGATTCCTGCCCCCACGTGGGAGTCCCTGAGGAAATTCTTGGCTTCTGCCTTCAGACCGGCCCAGCTCCAGCTGTTGCAGCCATATGGGGAGTAAGCCAATGGATGGAAAATCTCTTTCTCTCTCTGTAACTCTGTCTTTCAAATAAAATTTTAGAAAAGCTTTATAGGGGGTGGTGCCGTGCCTCACTTGGTTAAAGCTCTGCCTGCAGTGTCGGTATCCCATATGGGCACCAGGTTCTAACCCCAGTTGCTCCTCTTGCAGTCCAGCTCTCTGCTGTGGCCCGGGAGGGCAGTGGAGGATGGCCCAAGTGCTTGGGCCCCTGCACCCACATGGGAGACCAGGAAGAAGCATCTGGCTCCTGACTTCAGATTGGCGCAGCGCCGGCCATAGCAGCCATTTGGGGGGTGAACCAATGGAAGGAAGACCTTCTCTCTGTCCTCTCTTTCTCTGTCTATATAACTCTATCTGTCAAATAAATTTTTTTTAAAAAAAAAAAGCTTTTTTAAAAAAAGATCGCTTTGATTATTCAGGGACTTTTCTGTTTCCATATGACTTTTAGGATTGTGTGTGCTGGGTAAAGCCAGGAAGCTCTGGCCACCATTTGTGGGTGGGTCAGTAGTCCAGAGTGACACCAAAAATGTGCATGGTGGAGTGCCTCTGTCTATTGCCCATGGTGGGAGGGCATGTTGCAGCCAGCTACTGTATTCAGAGTTCCAGTCCTTTTCTGTGCCAGGGTGAACCAGCTGATTCACAGCCTAGAATGAGCTCAGGGTGCCAGCACACCTCACCCTCCCAAGCACACACTCCATTAAGAACTTCTAACCCTCCTCCTGAGATTTTTGCTCCAGCATGTGGGGAGTTCTAAATCTGTGAAGTCACAGTGGGAGGGTGCATAGGAACCCAGCTACAACTCACGACCCTATCAATTCTGCATTCTATTCCCTAAACTCCCACATTCACAGGATGCAAGGAGTCTGCTCAACATACCAGCAGCTGCTCCATTCCTGAGCCCAGTAGTCTCCAGCAATAGCAGGATTGCCTACTATTCCTCAAGTCAGAACAGAATTCAAGTGGTCAGGGGAGTGGAGGCAGTGGGAAACAGTATAAACCTCAATTCTGATTGGTTAGTCTCATTATTTTCAGTCTTATGGAGCTTACGATGCAAGCTGCCCTATTGTCCATTGAACAGTGAAGAGCGCTGTATGGGCCTGGATTATGGGGCTCCCACTGCTCTGTTGGAACCAACTGGAACTCTGGGGTTCAGTCTGCCTAACTAGAATGCAGGACTATGCTGAACTTAAAGTTCTATGCTGAACTTGAAGCCAGCAAGGAACTGTGAATTCTCTCACAGCCAGGATTGCTGACTCTATTGCTACCTGGGGCTGTGGCACCTTTTTACCCTTTTTTTCCCAGCAAGATGGCTTCCACAGGAGTAGGCGAAGTAGAAGCTGCAGCTACTATAACATTGGCCATTGAAGCACATCTGTCTTCTGTCTCCATTGATTTATAGTGTTTCTATGTTGTTCTGTTACCACGTGTAGTGAAATAAGCCAGTCCTAAAAAGACAAATACCAAATATTCTCTCTGATCTGTGGTAACTAATAGAGTACCAAATATAATGTATAGGAGTTAAATTGACAGTTTGAGATTCGATGATTATTTACAGCCCTTGTCTTTGCTATTGAGAAACAATGAATTTTTTCTTCTTACTATTTGTTGAACTTTTTACATATGGTAGGGTTAATCATATGAGTATAAAGTAAACTGAAAGTAGATCATTGTAAAAATTAAGTGAGGGAATTAGGAGGGAGGAGGAGAAATGGTGGGTACATGGGCAGGAGGGAGGGTAGGTAGGAAATATCACTATGTTCCTAAATCTGTGTTTATGAATTACATGACATTTTTACCTTAAATAATTTTTTTTAAAAAGAGACATGGGCTATGATAGCTCTTAATCAGTGTTATGAGGAATAAAGAAAAAGTGAGCATTTATATGAGCTATTGAATGTGGAAGTGAAAAATAAAGCAATGTATATAAGGACAGAAATGTCCATAAAACATTCTGGGGACTTCTTGATGTGTATCTTAAGCCTCTGGACACAATATGATTGGTCATTCAGGTTCTTCCAGATGCTCTCTGTCACAGGGTTGAGGTAAACAAAGTTAACATTACCAAGCAATAGTTAGATTGTGCGTAAGTCTTGCCACATTAATATCTCCCACCTCCATTTTGAAAAGCTTTTTTACTGTTGCTTTCATTGTAATTCTCCTTTTATTTTCACGTAGGTAAATTCTTCAATATTATCTTATTCTTCACTAATTAATTCTTCTGTTATGTCCTTGATGATGTCTGCTCAAATTCTGATACACTTTATTTTACTATTATGTTCTTTACTCTTGATTTGTTCCCTTGATTCTTACTTTATATAACTTCTTATTCTTGCTTTATATTGCTAATAAATATACTTCTCAGGCATATTTTAAAGCCTTGGTACATCTGTTTTAATAATACTACTTCGAATGACATAGATTGCTCAGTTTGCTATCTTCCACAAATATTTGTGTGTGTGTGTGTGTGTGAGAGAGAGAGAGAGAGAGAGAGAGAGAGAGAGAGAGAGGTATTATCTGTTAACATAATGCTTATGTAGAACAGAATATGAGTGACATAGTCACAGGAGACACAAGCCAAATGACTTTCAGTCTTGGAATGTATTCCAAAGTGCTCAAATTCTAGTCAGAAGTCATGCATTACACAGTGAGCATATAATAAGTTGGTTCAAAGAGGGAGGCTTTATGTGAGCAGGGGTGCCTTTCTCAAGTGGTTCGAGATCACTATCTTTAGAAGATTATTGCCTATTAGCATCTTCAGAGACAGGGAAATTATTATCCCTGAAAAGAGACTACTGAAAAAAAGCACTGCTTAGTCTTAAGGAAGGACATTTCTGAGAATAGATAATGAGTGTATAGGTAGTGAACAAAGGATTTCTGGTGGTTGCTCCAAATGGCTAAGATAAAACAGACCTATGTCCACATCACCCAAGTAAAATTTACCTAGTAGGTAAGATTAATGGTCTGTCCAATAATACTTCAGACATGTTGCAGTAGGTACAGTTCATATCAACAAACTTTCACTAAATCCTAAATGCAAACAATTGAAAAAAAAAAAAAAACTTGTAGGTAACTCTAACAAGTATTTAATGGACACAAATATAAACCATGTCAATTTTATCAAAGCATACAAGATAAACATAATCTTGGGGAACAGATAAAACTAAAGTAAACAAAATCTTGTACAATAATCATTGATTCGGCAAGAGTGTAATAGGGGGCTGGCGCTATGGTGTAAGGCTAAACCATGCTTGCAGTGCTGGCATCCTATGTAGGTGCCCATTCTAGTCCTGGCTTCTTTGCTTCCCATCCAGTTCTCTGCTATGGTCTGGGAAAACAGCAGAAGATGGCCCAAGTACTTCGACCACTGTACGCACATGAGAGATCTAGAAGAATGTCCTGGCTTCACATGGGCTCAGCTATGACTGTTGCAGGCATTTGGGGACTGAAACAGTGGATGGGATCCTCTCTGTCTCTCTCTCATCTGTCTGTACCTCTACCTCTCAGGTAAATAGATAAATAATTTTAAGAAGAATGTACTTGAGCTAATATATTTTAGGTATTTTGCTGTTTATGAGAAGAAAGATCTGTAGATTGTCTTTTATCACTAAGTAAAATGTACATATTAAAATGAATGTGACAATCATTTAGTAACACACCAGTAACATTAACATGACATATAAATGTCAGCATATAAGTTTGTGGAAAATGAAGTTATTATCTGTTTATTTTGGTGCAGGGAATTTTGAAATCTCTACATAACTACTTTATAATCACTTTCCTATGAACTTTCTGAAGTATCCTTATACATAAAGCAAAAATAACAATACTACAATGAGAAAATAAAAAAAAAACAATTGATGGACAATTTCTAGCAACTCTTTATATAATATTGATATTAAAGATAACAAAATGTTACAAAAAAAAGAAAAGAAATATTCCTTTCTAGGAAAGAAGATACCTACAATTGTCTTAATCTTTGGTTGGCAAGAGAAAGAAAAATATGTCATAGGCCTTGAGAAACAAGGAAAAAATTACAGTGGTGGCCCACAATGAGCCAACTTCCTAGGCTAGAATATGATTTGCTGCTTTGCTCAAGACAAAGTTTAAAGTGTTATATAAGCAGAGTCTTGAAAAATGTTTTCATATTGAGGATTATCCTTATGTAACACTCCTTATTGGAACACAGCTGCCATGAAATAAGAAAATTAAGGTTATATTGCTAGATTGACATGTCATATGGAATGCCCTGGAAGATGAAATACAGTTTGAATAAAGAAGCCACAAGGAAATTATGAAGGCTCAAGGCCATTTTAGAACTTCTGACCCAGATATCAGAAAAGTTCAGCCATATGACTGATCTCAATCAATAACATTTGGGAGACACTGATGGTTAAGCCACTATTTGGAGATAGTTTGTTAAAGATCAATAGATAACTGATTGACTGGTTGAAATCTTAACAAACTTTTAATCATGATACAGCATGAATGATGAATTAGTATCATAAGAAAGCTTAGCTGAAAAACAGATCTGAACTCAGCCACACAGTTTTTTTCCATAGGCATTCACCAAATGTATAAAAGTGGAATACTAGGGAATACTAGTGACTAGCAGCAGCACAGAAGAGCTAAAGGAGATCAGCCTGAAACATGTAGAGTATTTTCTAAATGTAAATCAGTGCAGCTGGGCAAGAATTCTGAGATAATAACTACAACAAGTGTTGAACTTACATTGAGTATAGGGCTGTCTCTAACAAAGGTTGGATAAGAAAAAATAGATACCTTTAAAAAGAATAAAACCAGTGACTAAAGATTCTTTAGAAAGAAGCTGGAATGATAAGGGTAAAGAACCCAGAGAAAGGCAAAGTACAGAAATAAAAAAGTTCAAATGTCAACAAAATAAAAATGAGGCAAAAAAGTAGAAAAACAATGAAATCCGGTCATTTTGGTGCAAAATGGAGGGATCTGGGAAACATCATGCTGAGTGATTTAAGCCAGTCCCAAAGGGACAAATATCATATGTTCTCCCTGATCGGCAACAACTAACTGAGCACCAAAGGGGAAGCCTGTTGAAGTGAAAGGGGCACTATGAGAAACAGCGACTTGATCAGCCTTTGTCCTGACTGTTGTTATACAATGTAATACTTTATCCATTGTAGTATTTTTTTTGTTCTACTTAATACTATTGGTTGAACTCTGTAATCAACACACAATTATTCTTAGGTGTTTAAATTTAACTGAAAAGTGATCCCTGTTAAATATAAGAGTGGGAATAAGAGAGGGAGGAGATGTACAATTTGGGACATGCTCAATCGGACTTGCCCCAAATGGTGGAGTTAGAAATGTGCCAGGGGATTCCAATACAATCCCATCAAGGTGGCATGTACCAATGCCATCTCACTAGTCCAAGTAATCAATTTCAGTTCACAATTGATCACACTGATAGGTCTAAGAGTCAAAGGGATCCCACAAACAAGACTAATGTCTGCTAATACTAACTGATAGAATAAAAAGGGGAGAGAACAATCTAACATGGGAAGCAGGATACACAGCAGACTCATAGAATAGCAGGTGTCCTAAATAGCACTCTGGCCTCAGAATCAGCCCTTAAGACATTTGAATCTGGCTGAAGAGCCCATGAGAGTATTTTAGGCATGGAAAGCTAAGACACTCTGGCAAAAAAAAAAAAAAAAAAACCTACATGAAAGATCTCTGTGAGTGAGATCCCAGTGGAAAGAACAGGGCCATCAAAGAAGGAGGTACCTTTCTCTGAAGGGAGGAGAGAACTTCCACTTTGACTATGACCCTGTCGGAATAAGATCGAAGTCAGTGAACTCAAAAGGCTTCCATAGCCTTGGCAACTCATGACCAGAGCCTAGGGAGATTTCTGATGCCATAAACAAGAGTGTCAAATTGTTAAATCAACAACAGGAGTCACTGTGTACTTACTCCTCATGTAGGATCTCTGTCCTTAAGGTGTTGTCCAATGTGAAGTAATGCTATAACTAGTACTGAAACAGTATTTTACACTTTGTGTTTCTGTGTGGGTGCAAACTATTGAAATCTTTACTTTACATATACTAAATTGATCTTCTGTGTATAAAGATAATTGAAAATGAATGTTGATGTGAATGGAATAGGAGAGGGAGCGGGAGATGGGAGGGGTGTGAGTGGGAGGGAAATTATGGGGGGGGGAAGCCATTGTAATCCATAAATTGTACTTTGGAAATTTATATTTACTAAATAAAAAATAAATAAATAAATAAAATTTAAACAAAAACAAAAAACAAAAAAAGAGTATATGCCTAAACCTCAAAAAAATTGTCACAAATCAATCTGCTTTAGGCTTTGTTAGAAAATAATGCTATTTGCTAAAAATTCCTGGTACTGACACAGTTATTACCAAAATATTTATAAAAGTTGAGCAAAGTTGGTCCCAAGATAGTTAGGACAATCTAACAAAAGTGCTTTAAATAAATGTCTTTAAAACCCTGGTTCATGAGAGGAATCTAAGATACTTTAGCCCTTCTTTTTTCAAAAATAATGATGTTTAATCTTATTCCAAGAATTTAACTTCTTATTTGTTTCTAATCACTATTTAATCACCATCATCTATATAATATTTACACATAAAAAGACAAAGAACCAGAACAACAAAATTATCAGTATGTCCTGCTTTGAAGATGTCCAAAACAACATATATTTATAATTACTTTTTATATTTACATGTGTGTGACCTTATTGCTTCTGTTCTAGAGTACTCTGATTAATATACATATAGTATATCACATATGTATATGTGTGTAAGTCTTAGTTCATTTTGTGTTACTATAAAAATATAGCTGAGGCAGAGTACTTATATGGCAAAGAAGTTTACTTGACTCATGAGTCTTATAGCTGGAAAGTCCAACGGCATGAGCCCTGGCATCAGGCAAGGACCCTCTGGGCTTTGTCACAACTTAGAAGACACAGAAAGGGTAACAGCCTTGTGCAGAGGCTTTCGGTGTTCTTCAGATAAATATATATTATTGGGTGGTCCTATTCATATCTTTGTCCTCATCAGCTGCAATTTTTAAAACTTTACAAATGTTCCCAAGCATTTCTTCAATATCACAAAAAGCAATATTTCTAGATATATTTGTATTTGTAAATATTTGCCTCTATTTAGGATACAATATCCACTGTACTTAGTAGATAATCATAAATTCAGGAAACCAGGAGTTTTGATGCCTCATAATTTTTTTCAATTAACACATAATTGCATTTTATATTCTCTGCAACTATTTGTTTGCATTTCAAAACAAACTGTATAGAAATTTTAGTTCCTTTAGAACATCTTTAGCTTTTTCTGTTTTATCAGTTATCTACCTTTTGTCAGTCTTAGTCTTAGAAGGATGTGTCTCCTAGTGGCCTTCTTTAGTTGCATTCTTTCAAAACCAGTGTACAGTGAATACTAAAGTAATGAAATATTTTTCTGTTACATGCACACACATAAAATATTCCCTATTTCTCTTTCCCATTTTTCTTGACATGTGTAACATTCTTGGTCTATCAGTTTGCTTTGTCACTGATGCCAGGGACAAGGACACAATAAATGTTTCATCTTTCTTAATACATGGCCACTGGAGTTCAGTCTCAGTGTCAAGGAGACCTTACATAGAATCAGTCAGGAGCACTCCAGTATTCACTTCCCATCAATTGTTGTGATCCAAAATCATGGTTCCAGTGTTGTTGTCAAATGGCCTAATGTTTAATGAGAGGCCAAAAATACACCCAAAGTTTTGAAAACTCCCAATTTTTAAAGTTGGCAAATATTTCAAACTTTTCTAACACTAAAGCAAATAAAACATGTTGCTAGTCTATAGTGGATCCATCTGAGACTCAAAAAATGCTTTAGTGTTATAGTTGTTGATCCAATCTTATCAAATTCAAGGATAATTTAAAATACATAAATTTAAAGAGCACCCAAGGAAACACAGTGCCAAGTAGTTGAATTCTGGATTCCTAAGACCTGCAAAGAAATACATGTTCTCCTTTTTAATTGGCAAAACAGCATACATTTGCCACACCGTCAGCACACGCTCATTCCAGGTGGTATTAAATGGAAAGAGAAATGGGAAAACTTGTTACCTTTCTCCCTTCAGTATCCACATACACTGAGGCTCCTATTTTCCCCTCCCTCAGCCCTCCACTTTTTCTGCTTTATCAGACCTGAATGTGTGTTGATCTTGTGTCATTTTATGGCTTCCCAATAGTAAAAATGCCAGATTATCTGAAATTGACAGGTAAACAAAAAGAAATATCTTCCTATTCAAAGGAGATAAGGAAGATGATTAACTTAATTAAATTCAGTAATGATATAATTTTATATGGTTGTACATAATGACCACAATGTTATGAGTTACTAGTAGTCATTTTTATATGGTTGTACATAATGACTACCATTTTATGTGTTAATTAGTAGTCATTTAATGAAAAAGATGTTGAGATATTAGCAATTCTAGCTCTAACTTTATTATAATTAACAAAATTTATTCATCAACATTATCTTTCAATTTTTAATTATCATTACTTTTACAACATGTCCATCATCTATTTCACCAAATTAATCTTTATGATATAATGAGAAATACAAGGTGCAAGTCATGAAACAACTACATCTAGGAAATTACAGGATGTTGAAAAGTTCTTAATATTATTTCTTAGGTTAAGTCTCCTCATTAGATTTAAAAGCTCTTAATTCACTGTCTAGCACAGACCAGAATGACTGAATAAAGTATGTAAAACTAAGCTTGATGTCTTCAAGTAATATTTTCAGGATAGGGCCCAGGAAGCACCATATTTCCACCAATTTATTCTTTGGTATTACCACCGTGCAACAGGTTTGCCCCACCATGCACACTCCCATTCAGAGAAAATAAAAACAAAATGGTGGAAGCCAAGTCTTTTTTGCTTTGTTTTTTGGGATTTGTGATGAGTTTTCCTGTGTCTTTATATGTTTGTTGAAATAAAATATAATCTATAATAAAAACTACTACAGGTATTATTCACTGGTGACAGCTTTAAGTATATTAACAAAAACATCAAGTCTTTTAAGAAAAAGAACCTTTATTACAACAGCCATGTAAGCAGATCCAGGCAACCCAAATAGTTCTCCCCAATCCAAAAGGGTTTTTGGGAATGTACAGAGTTAGAGTAAATAAGGTGAAGCTGGATAATGGGACCAGACAGGTGAGGAAACAAGGGGTATGGACAGTCCTTGGGCTGTGCATTAGCAGATCTGCTGTGCTTGCATCCTCAACGATGGCTGTGAAATTAGCAGTGGGATGCATCGTTCTGTGTTAATCTGAACCCTAAGGCAATTCTCTGGTCAGCCTGAGTGGACCTAAACAGAATGCAGCTGCTATTGTGGCTATAGCTAGTTCTGTCTGGTTGTATTGGAGCCTCTAATAATAGCTCAGCAAAAGTTTAGCAAAGATAACTCCTATGGGATGACAGGTTGTTATGCAACCAAGTGCACATAAACATTATAGGTTTTGTGTAATAGGCAGCTAAGGGAAGCTTACTGTTAAGCAGGGGAGAGGGATTCTTTATTGTCCCACAGTTTCATATACTGCCAGTAGTTATTCATCTCACAAATGTTAGTTAAACATCTACTATGTGCCTGCAAAACACATTGTGTTAGGTGCTAAGATAAAATAATGAAACAGTTTCCAGAAAGCTTACATAATTACTCTTTATTGACATTAGGCCATATGTAGCACTGCTATTAGAATAATTTCAAATGCAAAAGTAAAGCATTGGGTCCAGCATTGTGTTGTAGTGGGTTAAGCTGCTATCTGCAGTGCCACCATACCATATGGGTGCCTGTTCATGTCCCGGCTGCTCCACTTTCTATCCAGCTCCCTGCTAATGGTCAGGGAAAAGCAGCAAAGAATGGCCCAAGTGCTTGGGCCCCCGTTACCCATATGGGAGACAGGAAGAAGCTCCTGGCCTCTGGCTTACTTAGGCCATCTGGAGAATGAACCAGAAGACAGAAGACCTGTCTGTCTCTCCTCTATCAGTGACTCTGACTTTCAAAAAATAAATAAATATTTTTTAAAAAGTGAGGCATTGCCTACTATGAATAATTTTGCAGTCTTTCTACATTTTCTGCTTAAACATTTGGAAGTTTGAAGTGTGTAGAAATGACACCTTCTTTTTTTTTTTTTTAGCTTTTATTTAAAGAATATAAATTTCCAAAGTATAGCTTATGGATTCCAATGGCTCCCCCCCTCACAACTTCCCTCCCTCCCGCTACCCTCCCCTCTCCCGCTCCCTCTCCCCTTCTGTTCACATCAAGATTCATTTTCAATTCTCTTTATACACAGAAGATCAGTTTAGAACATATTATGTAAAGATTTCAACAGTTTGCCCTCACATAGAGACACAAACTGAAATTATTGTTGGAGTACTAGTTATAGTATTAATTCACAATGTACAGTACATTAAAGACAGAGATCCCAGGTAGAGACAGTGAGAGAGAGAGACAGAGAAAGGTCTTCCTTCCATTGGTTCACCCCTCAAATGGCCACTATGGCCAGCGTGCTGCACTGATCCAAAGCCAGGAACCAGGTGCTTCCTCCTGGTCTCCCATGGGGTGCAGGGCCCAAGGACTTGGGCCATCGTCCACTGCATTCCTAGGCCACAGCAGAGAGCTGGACTGGAAGAGGAGCAACCTGGGCAGAACTGGTGCCCCAACTGGGACTAGAACCCGGAGTGCCGGTGGAGTGCCGGCGCCGCAGGTGGAGGATTAGCCTAGTGAGCCACGGCGCCAGCCTGACACCTTCCTAATAGTGTTAAATACATATTAGAGGTATTTGTACATAGATATATTGAGCACTTGAAAGCCCTAGAGATTCATTATTTAATCAAGTGCTGCCCCAATCAGTTAGTATATTATTAACCAGCCTCTTTACTCAGTCCCAAGCAAAATGCTTGCATACAGAAAGTAGCATTAAGCTTGAAACAGCCCTGGGAGGTATTTTAGCTCAATAAAAAGTATATATCTGTGTACACACACATTATATATGGATGTCCTGTCTACTGAAGAATCCTAGAAACTGACCAACACAGGAAAACTTCCATTATCACAATTAACTGCCATTAGAAGAATCCAGCATTTCTTTGAGGATTTGCAAATTCCAAACCTGAGGCAAAAATGTGAAAGGAGAACCAGGACTATCTGACATACTGGACAGCAAAGAAGCTATCACCAGGGCTCAAAAGCCAATTTGAAGAAGATACCACTGGTCAAAGATTTGGGACAATTTGAATTTCAATAAAGAAAAAAATTATAGTGAGTTGAAATCTATCAACTACATTTAAATCCATGAGTCCATCACAATATTTTTTAGATTTATAAGATGATGGCAAACCAATTTATTGTCTTGAATTATGGTTGAAAGAGAAGTGGCATGTATGCTATCTTTCTTAGAAGCTGAAACAGTGAGCGGGCACATAGTTGAGGGGAAGCATTGCTTTGCATTAGATGATAGTGAAATTATAGAATTAGAGTATGTCCACATGAATTAATAAGTTAAGTCACTGAGCATCAAAAACCATAAGTAAATGAGATGCATTCCTGATGAGAAAAGCACCAATAGCCCTGCCAAAGGAATAGGTCTCATCACTGCACTGAATCCAGCTGTCAGTTTGCAAAAAAAGACAGGGAACAAGGGGGTACACTGAACTGCACCATGAGTAATCAGTAACTCATGTAATCAGTAACTCCAGATGGTGGGAAATGCTAGATGTGAAGAGCAACAACCCAAGGTCCTTACGAGATAATTTATAAGGGAAAGGTAAGCATGAAAGAGGAACTTGTAGATTAGAAGAGACTCAAAAACACATCACTATTTTTTAATTTGACAGGACTAAACTATTTTATCTAGGAATGCACCCTGAAAGATAGAACCATCCAGAACTGCAAGAAAATGATTACTATAAATGTTGGTGGTGACTTTAGCATAGGGAGGGAAGCTGTAATTGAGATGTGGTGCATAGACAGGCTTCTGAGAGGCTGGAAAAGTGACATTACTTACCCTGAGTGCTGCTCACAGGGGTCTTGACTCATTCATCCATACATTTGTCTAGTGGGATTTTTTTGCATTGGTTCTCTTTTAGGCATTTCTCAGCAGAACATAAACATCATAGTGTTGAGGTAGAATTATTCTTGAATTTAAACTGCTCCTATGCTGTTCAGTACTCACTTCCTGATGATGTGAAGTCATTTGTTATATCAAGCAATTTGAAAATACATACTAAAATGCTGTTTTCCAAGCAGTTTTAAGCTTCTCTCTAAGTTTACATTAAAATAAAGTGCCTGGACATCACTATATAATGAGCCGTTCTTTGTTGATTTAATTACTATTTACGGTGCCCCTTTTAGCTGCTGGGCACTGTGTCGAACATACAAGGAGGAACAAGGCAGACTTGTTCCCCAAATTCAACTCCATAGAATCTGAACTCATTAACTGCGTAGGTGGGGCCAGCACTGTGATACAGCAGGTTAAGTTCTCGATTAGGACACTGGCATCCCATATTGGAGAACCAGTTGGAATCTAAGTTACTCCAGTTCATAGTCAGCTTTCTACTATTCTCCTGGGAAGGCAGAAGATGATGGCCCAAGTACCTGGGCCCCTGGTGCCCTTGAGGGAGACCCAGATGCAGCTTCTGGCTTCTAGCCTTTAACCAGCAGAAGAAAGATATCGTTCTGTGTGTGTGTATGTGTGTGTGTATCTCCCTCTCTCCCTGTTACTATGCCATTCAAATAAATAAATCTTTTTCAAAAGTTTAAATAATTAAGTGGTGTAATATAACAGGTTCTCAATAGGTGCTTAATGTGTAATTCTATTTCCATCTCCAAGAATCTCTATTTTATACCTGAAAGAATTGAAGTTTAAAGAGATTCAGTAAAATTTCCACTTAAAAAGAGATAGATTCAATATTAAAACTATGTTAAGTCTAATTCCATAGTCAAAAGTCTCAAGTGCTTGCCAAAGTTTTTTTAAACTGGGATTCTAATTTACACAGGGATAGTTGAGGATATACTAGGGCTTCAAAAAGATCCCAGGATAAACATATGGCGTTTTTCCAAAGCAATACTTGTGCCAAATTGCAAATAATTTAGGACATGTTTGGGTTGGTGTTGTGGCATGTCAGAAAAAGCCACCACCTGTGATGCCAACATCGCATTTGGGTGCTGGCGTATGTCCCAGCTGCTCCACTTATGACCAAGCTCTCTGCTAATGATTTGAGAAAAGCAGCAGCAAATGCTCCAAGTATTTAGAATCCTGTAACCTATGTGGGAGACCCAGATGAAGCTGGCTAGTGAACTAATGGATAGAAGGGATGGAAGACCTCTCTCTCTCTCTCTCTCTCTCTCTCTCTCTCTCTCCTCATCCTCCTCCTCTCTTCCTCCTCCTCCCTCTCTCCCTCCCTCCCTCCGGCCCTTTCCCTCTCTCTAACTCTTTCAAAAATAAATAAATAAAAATCTGTTTTAAAAAGATAATAAAATGTAAGTATTTTTGAGCTTTTCTCAAGACTCAAATACTTTGTAAGTTAGAATCTAAGATTACAACTAAGTCATTTTCACTCTAGAAGTCTTTCTTAATTCATGAAACTACATGGGTTGTGCCAAAGACTGGTAGTAGAGGCAGGCATTGTGGTGTAGGGTGTTAAGCTCCCGTTATCCATATCAAAGCACCTGTCCAGTACCTGTTCCAGTGCCTTGCTAGTGTCTCTGGGAAACAGCAGATGATGAATAAAGTACCTGAGTCCCTGCCACACATGGGGCAGACCCAGATGGACTTCCTAGCTCCTGGCTGACACCTGGCCCAGCCCCTGCTATTGCAGCCATTTGGGAAATGAACAAGCAGATGGCTCTCTCTCTCTCTCTCTCTCTCTCGCTCTCTCGCTCTCTCGCTCTCTCTCTCTCTCTTTCTTTCTCAACTCTTTCTCTCTGTCACTCTGCTTTTGAAATAACAAATCTTTAAAAAAAAAAAAAAAGGCCATGTGGTACGTGAGGTGGGGGAATGAGTCACCACTGCCAGGACAGCCATCCAAAGAAAAGTCTGTGCCAGAAGTGAGCAAATCATTAGCTGGGAAGTGATGCAAAAGGTTCCAGAGCCAAGAGAGTTTAAATGAGCAAGGACTCAAACTGGAAAAGTGAAGCAGACAGAAAGTTGGGGTCAAAACTGGGCAATCGGAGATGAGATCAGCTTACAAAAATGTCGAGACCGGGGTAGAAATGAATTTAACACAGTGCAGCAGAATCATACCAAACAATAGGCAAGGACACCTAGTATTTTAAAACAAAAAAAAATCTGTAAATATGATTTGGACAGTAGAAGTAGCCTCAAATCTTTAACCAGCATGACTAGTGAAAAAGGACTCTTCTTTTGGGAGAGATTTTTAAAAAAAAAGGCAGTATTCCAGTATTGCTGTATTGGGTATAACCACACTAACTTGAGCTGCTCTGCTATATGAAACCAAAAAAGGAAGGTCTACTTTTCCAGGGGTCTGACTGGTGGAAATTTCTAGCTAAGAAGTGGGAAAAAAAAACTAAAACCCCATGGAACTAGAGGAGAGAAGACAGAGACATTGCTGCAGGCAGCCACTTGGTTGCCAGCTGTGAGCCACCATCTCAACACACCACGGTAGGGAGAAATTCCCACACAACCCACCACTCACAGTTTTAGCTGAGAGATAATTCCACAGTCACCCACTGACTATACCTTCAGTCTGGAGAAGGCTCAGAAGTTTGAGCAGTTTCTGGGCTTGGAGCAGGGACGATGACTTGCTTGCTTCTTCTCCCCCAATTTTGTAGAATGCCAAACATGCAATGGAAAATTGCACAGTGCACTATGTTCACTCTGTTCACCTCTGTTCACCAACCAGCATAATAGAGTCAGGGCAACATGTGGGGCAAAAGGCAGATCCCCAGCATCCTACAACTGTGGGAATTTGGGGCATTAGCCCCAGAGCTGTGCTCACGCACTGTACATGAGCAAGGGGAATTCACCTTGACTTCTGGGGGCTAATACCACAAGCATCCCACAAAAAAGTCTACTTCCACCCTGAGAGATCTGGGTAATGAACCTGCTATACCCCTGCAACACTAGAATTGTAACATTTCAGTGCCACTGGACTCTACCCAATGGAGCTAGGGAAAAATCGACCTGCATTTCACCTCTCTGTACTCAGAACCTCCAAAGCACAATCTCCTGTATACCTTTAGGACTGGAACAGGATTTAGTTCACATTCTGTAGTCCTAGGACTAGGGATGTTGGTATTTTAAGCCACAGCACCAGCTGGATTCTCATAGCAGGAACTTAGGAAGAGTTCAACTGTATTACACAGCCCTAGAGCCATAGCAATTAGTGCCACAAGCTCCAGCATCACTCAGGCTTGCCTGTAGAACAGAAGAGCAACCACCCTTGACCACCTCAGTATGAACAAAAGGCCTTGGATCTCACATTCCTCAGGGACACTGACACTGAACTCTCTGTGGACCAAAGATACACACCTTATTCATCTCAAAATCATACTTCTATCTGTATGAACTGTAGCAGACTAGTGGACTATGTCACTTACAGACAGTTAACATTCCTTAAGACAAAAGAAATCACTCAGAAACCACACTGCTGGGCTCACTGAGAACCAAAGCCAAAGCAGCAAACCCAGCAATATCCTGCTTTCCAGCTAAAACATAAATGATTTTACAATAAAACCTACCCAATAGAGAAGAAAGAACAATTACACCAGATGGGCAGATGTCAATGGATAGACACAGGAGACTAGAAGCAAAGTAGTGTGATACCTCCAAAAGAAAACAATACTCCTCCAGAATTAGATCCGGAACTGAAGGAAATCTATGCAATGACAGTTACACAAATCAAAATAACGATTGTAAGGAAATGCAATGAGATGCAAGAGAATGCAGATAGATTAAATAAATGAGGAAGTCAATGAGTGACATGAATGAAAATATTACTAGGGGGATGGAACTCACTAAGAAGAATCAAAAAATAGAAATTTTGGAGATGAAATCTTCAATCAGTGAAAAAAAATACAATTGTGAGCTTTAATAGCAGAATAGACCAACAGAAGGAAAGAATTTCTGACTTTGAAGATAAGACTTTTCAAATAGTCCAATGAGACAAAAAGAAAGAGAAAATAATTAAAAAGAATAAAGTCTACATAAAATATGGGATACCATTAAACAACCAAATATTCATATTATAAGTATTCCTAAAGGAGAAGAAAAGCAAAAAAGGTATTAATAACCTGCTAAATGAAATAATATTTGAAAATTGACCTCGTCTTGAAAGAGAAGTGGATAACTAGATACAAAAAGCTCAAAGAACTCTAAGCAGACTCAACCAAAAAACTCTTCTCCAAAGCATATCAATTATCAATTTATCAAATTGGCAAAAGTCAAAGACAAGGAGATAATCTTAAAAACAGTAAGAGAAAAACATCAAATTGCATATAAAGGAAAAGTAATTTGAGTACCATCAGACTTCTCAAGGGAATGCCTATAGGCCAGAAGAGAATAGGATGATATATTGAAAGTCTTAAAAGAAAGAAAACTTCCAACCAAGAATGTTACATCTAGCAAAGCTACCCTTTAAAAGTTAAGGAGAGATAAAATATTTTCCAGATAAGCAAAAACAGATAATTCATCACCAGACCAGGCTTACAGGAATTTTGAAGGGCATTCTGCATTAGAAGTAAACATCATGAAAACATATGACAACATTAAATTCACTACCAGACAGATACAATCATTTTTTAAAAGATTCATTCATTTGTTTATTTGTAAGGCAGTTAGAGAGAGAGAGAGAGAGAGAGAGAGAGAGAAAGGGAGAGAGAGAGAAAGGAGAGACAAAGAGATCTTCCATCTGCTGGTTCACTCTCCAATGGCCACAACAGCTAGGGTTGGGCCAGGCCAATGCCAGGACCCAAGATCTTCTTCCAGGTCTCTCACATGGGCACAGCAACCCAAGAATGGGCCATCCTCCATTGGCTTCCTATGCACACCAGCAGGGAGCTGGATCAAAAGTGGAGCATCCAGGACTTGAACTGGTGCCCATAAGGAATACCAGCACTGCAGGTGGAGGCCTAATCCACTGCGCCACAGCACCAATACCAAGTGGAATCATTATCCAATCAACAAAATGACAGATCTTAGTTCTTATCTATCAGTTCTAACCTTGAATGTAAATGGATTAAATTCACCAACCAAAAGACTTAGGTTGGCTGAATTAAAAGCCATGACTCCACTATGTACTGCTTAAAAAAAAACTTACTTCACAAATGTACACATTGACTAAAAGTGAAGAGTTGGAAAAACAAATACCAGGCAAATAGAAACCAAAAGTGAGCAGGCATAGCTATTCTGATATCAGATAAAACAGACTTTAAATTAAAAACTGTAAAAAGAGATAAAGATATTTTGGTATTTTGATAAAAGTTTCAATTCATCGAAAAGACATAATAATCATAAATATAAATATATATATATATATATATATAGAAACTCTAGTCCACCTAGATATATACAGAAAATATTATTAGACCTAAACGGAAAGATAGACTCAAATACAATAATACTGGGTGACTTCAACACCCCTCTCTCATCAATGGACAGATGACCTAGACAAAAAATCAATAAAGATACATCAGAATTAAACATACTATCAAGCAAATTAACCTAAAGAGACGTAAAGAACATATAATCCAAAAGCTACAGAATACACATTCTTCTTATCAGTATTTGGAATACTTTCTAGGATAGACCACTTACTAGAAAACAAATTAATTCTCAGTAAATTTTAAAAGGTTGAAATCATACCATGTATCTTCATGTATCTTTTGATGCCATAAAGGATGAAAACTAGAAATCAACAACAAAGAAAAACAATAGAACAATCATAAATACATGGAAATTAAACATAATACTGAGGCTAACACTGCAGCTCACTAGGCTAATCCTCTGCCTGCGGCGCCGGCACCCCGGGTTTTAGTCCAGGTCGGGCGCCAGATTCTGTCCCAATTGCTCCTCTTTCAGTCCAGATCTCTACTGTGGCCCAGGAAGGTAGTGGAGAATGGCCCAAGTGCCTGGGCCCTGCACCAGCATGGGAGACCAGGAGGAAACACCTGGTTCCTGGCTTCGGATTAGCATGCTACCCAGTACGCAAGCTGTAGCGGCCATTTAGGGAGTGAACCAATGGAAAAGGTAGGCCTTTCTCTCTGTCTCTCTCTCTCTCTCCCTCACTGTCTAACTCTGCCTGTCAAAAAAAAATACTGAATGATCAATGGGTCATTGAAGAAATTAAAAAGGAATTCAAACTTTGTGCAATAAATGAAAATGAAAACACAACATTTCAAAACCTGTAGGATACAGCAAAAGCATTATTAACAGGGAATTTTATAACATTAAGTTCTTACATTTTAAAAGAGAAATGTTTCAAATTAAAGATCTAATGATGCATCTTGAAGACTTAGGAAAAAAACCAAACCCTAAGTCAGAAGGAAGTGAAAACTACAAAGAAGCAGAGCAGATATAAATGAAATTGAAACTAAAAAAGCAATACAACAGATCAACAAAACAAAAGGTTTGTTTGGTTTTTTTTTTTTTTTTTTTTTTTGACAGGCAGAGTGGACAGTGAGAGAGAGAGACAGAGAGAAAGGTCTTCCTTTGCCGTTGGTTCACCCTCCAATGGCCACCGCGGCCGGCGCTCTGCGACCAGCGCACTGCGCTCATCCGATGGCAGGAGCCAGGTGCCAGGTGCTTTTCCTGGTCTCCCATGGGGTGCAGGGCCCAAGCACTTGGGCCATCCTCCACTGCACTCCCGGGCCACAGCAGAGAGCTGGCCTGGAAGAGGGGCAACTGGGACAGAATCCGGTGCCCCGACCAGGACTAGAACCCGGTGTGCCGGCGCCGCAAGGCGGAGGATTAGCCTGTTGAGCCACGGCACCGGCCTAAAAGGTTTGTTTTTTTAATAGATTAACAAAATAGATCAACCTTTAGCCAGACTAACAAAGAAAAAAAGAGAAAACACTCAAATAAATAAAATTAAAGAGAAAAAAAGGAGACATTACAACTAAAACCACTGATACAAAGGTTTGTAAAAAACTGATACAAAGAACTATATGTTAATAAACTGGAAAACCTGAAAGAAATGGATAAATCAGTGGCCTGTGCTGTGGCATAGCAGGTAAAGCCGTCGCCTGCAGTGCCAGCATCCCATATTGGGGCCAGTTCAAGTGTCGGATGCTCCACTTCCAATCCAGCTCTCTGCTATGGCCAGGGAAAGCAGTAGAAGATGGCCCAACTCTTTGGGCCCCTGTATCTACATGGGAGACCTGAAAGAAGCTCCTGGCTCCTGGTTTTGGATCAGCACAGCTCCAGCCATTGCAGTCAAGTGGGGTATGAACCAGTGGATGGATGACCTCTTTCTCTCTCTCTGCCTCTCCTTCTCTCTCTGTGTAACTCTGACTTTCAAATAAATAAATAAATCTTAGTAAAAAATGGATAAATTAATGGATTCATATAACCTGGGTGTGTCACCTCAGACATGCCATTCACCTGTTCACCCTGGAGAACTGAACAGAGCTCCCTGTAAACTCCCACCACACACCTATAGGTATTTCCTGAAAGCAGACATTGCACTAATCTACTCATAATCCAGAGATAAAAGCAACCACAGCAGAAAGAAAGAAAGAAAGAAAGAAAGAAAGAAAGAAAGAAAGAAAGAAAGAAAGAAAGAGAAAGAAACCAGTGAGTACCCCCACAAAGGCTGAATAACAAATGCACCAATCCAAGAAATAAGAATAAGGAAGACAACATGACACCCTCAAAAGAATACAACACCTAATACTAGATTGTGAAGATGATGAGATTGAAGAAATGTAACTCAAAAAATGATTATAGTATTACTTAGAAGTAATCAAAAGCAAATGCACAAACTAATGAAATCCATACATGACATGAAAGAAAATTTCTCCAACAAAATTGAGATCTTAAAATGAAATCTTGGAAATAAAGTATTCACTACAACAAATAAAAAAATACAGTGGAAAGCCTTAACAATAGAATCAGTGAAGCAGAAGAAAGAATATCCAACTTAGAAGACAAAGCACAAAGGAAATTATACAGTCAGACCGAAGACAGGAAGAAATTAGAAAACTAAAAAATACTTTGGGAATCTATAGGATACTATCAAACCATCCACCGTATGCATTCTAGGAGTTCCTCAAGGCATGGAAAGAAAGGATTACAAACCAATTTTAATAAAATATAACAGAAAATTCCTGAAATTTGGAGAAAGGAGCATCCAAGTACAGGAAGCACATAGAACTTCTAATAGGCATGACCAGAAAAGATTTTCACCATGACACACCGTAATCAAACTCTCTAGAGTAAAACATAAAGAAGAGATTCTAAAATGTGCATGAGAAAAATGCCAGTTTACTTTCAGAGAATTTCAAAATTGACACACAGTGGATTTACAGTGTAGGAGAGAATGGTGAGATGTATTCAAAGTCTTAGGAGAAAAAAATTGTCTACCCAGAATACTATACCCTTCAAAGCTCTCATTTATGAATGAGGGTGAAATACAGACCTTCCACGACAAAAAGAAATTAACAAAATTTGTCACCACATGTCCAGTCCTGCAGAAGATGCTTAAGGATGTGCTGCACAAAGAAACATAGACACATGATCATCACTACATAAGAAGGTAAAGGAAGGTAAGCTCCCAGTAAAAGTACAAAGGAAATCCAAAGTAAAAAATAGTAGTATTTATGGAAAAACAGCAGGGCAAAATCATTACTTATCAATAGTTACCTTGAATGTAAATGGCCTTAACTACCCTGTTAAAGGACACAGACTGGCTGAATGGATTAAAAAAACCCATGCATTTGATTCCTGAAAGAAATACATCTCACCAACAAAGATGCACAAAGACTGAAAGTGAAAAGATGGAAAAAGATATTTCATTCTGCCGGCGCCGTGGCTCAACAGGCTAATCCTCCGCCTTGCAGCGCCGGCACACCGGGTTCTAGTCCCGGTCGGGGAGCCGGATTCTGTCCCGGTTGCCCCTCTTCCAGGCCAGCCCTCTGCTGTGGCCCGGGAGTGCAGTGGAGGATGTCCCAGGTGCTTGGGTCCTGCACCCCATGGGGAGACCAGGAAAAGCACCTGGCTCCTGGCTCCTGCCATCGGACGAGCGCGGTGCGCCGGCCGCAGCGCGCCGTCCGCGGCGGCCATTGGAGGGTGAACCAACGGCAAAAGGAAGACCTTTCTCTCTGTCTCTCTCTCTCACTGTCCACTCTGCCTGTCAAAAAAAAAAAAAAAGATATTTCATTCTAACAAAAACCAAGAAAAGAGCTGGTGCAGCCATCCTAATATCAGACAAAATAGACATTGACATAGAAACTGTTAAAAAAGACAAAGAAGGCTTGCGCTGTGGCTCAACAGGCTAATCCTCCACCTTGCGGCGCCGGCACACCGGGTTCTAGTCCCAGTCGAGGCACCGGATTCTGTCCCAGTTGCCCCTCTTCCAGGCCAGCTCTCTGCTGTGGCCCGGGAGTGCAGTGGAGGATAACCCAAGTGCTTGGGCCCTGCACCCCATGGGAGACCTGGCTCCTGCCATTGGATGAGCACAGTGTGCCGGTCGCAGCGCGCCGGCCGCGGCAGCCATTGGAGGGTGAACCAACGGCAAAGGAAGACCTTTCTCTCTGTCTCTCTCTCTCTCACACTGTCCACTCTGCCTGTCAAAAAAAAAAAAAAGACAAAGAGAACACTATGTAATGATTAAGGAATCAATTCAACAGGAAAATATAACTATTCTAAACATATATACACTGAATTATAAGGCATCTGGCTATTTAAAAGAAATGTTAAGGGATATAAAGGGATAAAAAGATTTAAATACAATAGTAATGGGGCATTTCAATACCACACTTTCAGCAATGGACAGGTCAACCAGACAGAAAATCAGCAAGGAAACAGCAAAGTTAATCAGCATTATAAACGAAATGGACCTAACATCTCTACAGAACTTTTCATGCTACAATTGCAGAATACACATTCTTCTCAGAAGTGCATGGAACCTTCTATTAGACTGACAACATGCAAGGCCATAAAACACGGCTCAGCAAATTAAAAAATATCAAAATCATAACATGCATCTTCTCAGACTATAACACAAAGCTGGAAATCAACAACTTGGGAATTTCTAGAACATATGAAAACACATGGAGACTGAAAAACGTGCTTCTGAATGAACAATATGTCATAGAATAAATCAAAAGAGAAATCAAAAAAATTTCTGGAAATAAATTAAGATGAAAACACAACATATCAAAATATATGGCATACATCAAAATAAGTGTTAAGATGAAAATTTCTAGCAATTAGTGTTTACATCAAGAAATTTGAAAGGCATCAAATAAATGAGCTATCAATGAATCTCAAGCATCTAGACAAAAAACAGCAAACCAAACCCAAACCCAAAACTAGTATGAGAAAAAAATAACTGAATGAGAGAAGAAATCAACAAAATGGAAACTAAAAAAAAAAATTAGCAAAATGAAGAGTTGGTTCTTTGAAAAAATAAACAAAATTGACATACCATGGACACAACTAACCAAAAAAAGAAAAACAGTACCCAAAACAATAAAATTATAAATAAAAAGGAAATGTAACAAAATACATCAAAAAATAAAAAGAAACATCAGAAATTAGTATAAAGAGTTGTATGCCAACAAACTGGGAAATCTATCAGAAATGAATAGATTCCTGGACACATAAACCTTCATGGCACATAAATTGAGCCATGAAGACATAGAAAACCTAAACATATCCATTACCAAATGGAAATTGAATCAGAAATAAAGACCCTCCCAATAAAGAAAAGGCCAGGACCAGATGGCTTCACTGCTGAATTCTACCAGAAACTTAAAAAACTAACTCCACTTCTTCTCAAGTTATTCAAAACAATGGAAAGGGAGGAAATCCTCCCAAATTCTTTCTATGAAGCCAGCATCACCTTAGTTCCTAAACCTGAAAAAGATATAACAGAGAATAAGAACTACAGATCAATTTCTCTGATGAACATAGATGCAAAAATCATCAACAAAATGCTAGTCATTTGAATTCAACAACACATCAGAAAGATCATTCAGCCAGACCAAATGGGATTTATCCCTGGTAGGCAACTTTCACCAATCAATCAATATGATACATCACATTAACAAACTGAACAAAAGCCATATGATCATCTCAATAGATGAAGAGAAAGCATTTGATAAAATACAGCACCCTTTCATGAAGAAAACTCTAAGTAAATTGGGTATAGAAGTAACATTCCTCAACACAATCAAGGCAATGTATGACAAACCCATGGCCAGCATCCTATTGAATGAAATGAATTTGCAAAATTCCAACAGAGATCTGGAACCAGACAAGGATCCTCACTCTCACCATTGCTATTCAATATAGTTCTGGAAGTTTTAGCCACAGCCATTAGACACACAAAAAAATCAAAAGGATACAAATTGAAAAGGAGAAAGTCAAACTATCACTATTTGCAGATGATATGATTCTATATATTGGGGATTCAAAGATTCCACTAAAGCTTTTGTCCTGACTGTCAAGGAACAACTTACTATTTTATTCTTTTTAGCATTTTCTTGTTCTACTTAATACCATTGGTTGAACTCTTTAATTAACACACAATTATTCTTACTTGTTTAAATTTAACTGAAAATTGATCCCTATTAAAAATAAGAGTGGGAATAAGAGAGGGAGGAGATGTACAGTTCGGTACACGCTCACTCAGACTTACCCCTAATGGTAGAGCTAATAACATGCCATTAGACTCCATGCTAATAACATGCCATTGGACTCAAAATTCCATTAAGGTGGCATGTAACAATGCCATCTTACCAGTTAAAGTGATCAGTCTAAGTTCATAATTGATCATAAAGATAGGATTAAGTGTCAAGGGGATCATATAAACAAGACCAGTGTCTGCTGATACTAACTGATAGAATTAAAAAGGAGAGAACGATCCAACATGGGAAGATGGATACACAGCAGACTCATAGAATGGCACATGCCCTAGACAGCACTCTGGCTTCAGAATCAGCCCTTAAGGCATTCTGATCTAGCTAAAAAGCCCATGAGAGTTTCTCAGGCATGAAAAACAAAGACACTGTTGTAAAAAAATGGCCTAAATGAAAGATCTCTGAGTGTGAGATCACAACAGAATGAATGGGCCATCAAAGAAAGAGGTACTTTTCTCTGAAGGGAGGAGAGAACTTCAACTGTGATTGTGGTCTTGTCTAAATAAGGTCGTAACTCAAGAGGCTTTCATAGCCTTGGCAGCTCATGACAAGAGCCTTGGGTGATTACTGAAGTCATAACCAAGAGTGTCAATTGTTTGGGAGTCACTGTGCACTTACTCCCCATGTAGGATCTCTGTCCTTAATGTGTTGTACTATGCAAATTAATGGTAAAACTAATATTCAAACAGTACTTTATACTTTGTGTGTCTGTGTTGGTGCAAACTGTTGAAATCTTTACTTAGTATATACTAAGTTGCTCTTCTGTATATAAAGATAATTTAAAATTAATCTTATTGAAGAATGGGATGGGAGAGGGAGTGGGAGATGGGATGGTTTGCAGGTGGGAGGTAGATTATGGGGGGAATCACTATAATCAAAAGTTGTACTTTTGAAATTTATATTTATTAAATAAAAGTTTAAAAAGAATAAAAAGAAAATAGATACCTGTAAAATATAAGAGTAGGAATAAGAGAGGGTATAGGAAGTTTGTAACTGTAAAGTCATGTTGTTCTGCATACATCTCTATAGACTTACTTCAAAGGGTACAGTTTAAAAACTTGTCATGGGAACAAAATTCCATTAAGATGGGTTGTAAAAATGCCATCTTAAGTGTTAAAGTGACCATATTAAGTGTTAAAGTGATCATATATATAGCATTAAGTGTTAAAGGAATAATATAAGTAAGATCAAATGTCTGGTAATAATAATATATAGAATTCAACAGGAAAGAATGTCCAACATGGGAAGCAGTCCACACAGCCGACTCATAGAATTACAATTGCTTTAAGTAACACTCTGACCTCAGAATCAGCCCTTAAGACTTCCTGATCTGGCTTAATGGCCCATGAGAGCATTGCAGTCATGGAAAGCTAAGACATGGCAAAAAAAAAAAAATGTTCTACCAGAAGGATCTCTTTGAGAGAGACCCCAGTAGAAAGAAGTGGCCATCAAAGATGGATGTACTTTTCTCTGAAGGGAGGAGAGAACTTGAACTTAGCTCATGGCCTTGTCTAAATACTGACAGAGATTGTGGATTCCAAAGACTTCATATGCAAGACATCTCATGTCAAGAGCCTTGGGTGTTGGCTGGCGCCACAGCTCAATAGGCTAATCCTCCGCCTGCGGGGCCAGCACCCCGGGTTCTAGTCCCAGTCAGTGCGCAGGTTCTGTCCCGGTTGCTCCTCTTCCAGGAGAGCTCTCTGCTGTGGCCCGGGAGTGCAGTGGAGGATGGCCCAAGTGCTTAGACCCTGCACCCGCATGGGAGACCAGGAGAAGCACCTGGTTCCTGGCTTCAGATCAGTGCGGTGCGCCGGCCGCAGCTCACTGGCTGCAGTGGCTATTGGGGGGGTGAACCAACAGAAAAGGAAGACCTTTCTCTCTGTCTCTCTCTCTCTCACTGTCCACTCTGCCTGTCAAAAAACAAACAAACAAACAAAAAAGAGCCTTGGGTGGTCACTGACATCTTAAATAAGAGTGTTAATTGTTAAATTAAAAACAGCCAGAGTCACTGTGCACTTAACTTCCCATGCAGGACTTCCGTCCTCAATGAGTTCTATTATGAAAATTAACAGTAAAACTTGTTCTCAGTTGTGTGTGTGTATGTGTGCACAAATTATTAAAATCTCTATACTTAGTATAGTGTTGGCCTTCTGTGTGTAAAGTTAGTTGAAAATGAATCGGAATGGAGAGTGGAACTGAGAATGGGAGAGGGAGGAGAGGAGGAGAGGGAGTGGAGCTGGGTGGGAAGGAATGGAGGGAAGAATCACTGTAGTCCTAAAATTGTACTTATGAAATTTGTACTCATTAAATAAAAGATTTCTTTGGGAAAAAGGAATAAATTTAGCCAAAGAGTTAAATATATCTATAATTAAAATTATACCACTTTTGAAAGAAATCATCAAGGACACACACACAAAAAAAAACATATCCCTTGCTTCTGAATCAGAAGGATCAATATCATCAAAGTGTCTGTATTACCTAAAACATTTTTCAGACTTTAGATTCAATGTAATCCCTATCAAAATACCAATGACATTCTTTAAGAGTTAGAAAAACAATCCTAAACTTCATTTGGAATCACAATAGACCCAGAGTAGTCAAAGCAATCCTAAGCAAGAAAAACCAAGCTGAAGGCATTACAATACCTGATTTCAAAGCATACAGCAAAGCTGTAGTAATGAAAACAACTTGGTACTGGCATAAAAACTAATACACAGATCAATGGAACAGAATAGACATCCTCCACAAATTAGCTATACAAGGAATTTTCTGGATCTTTTGTGATTCCACATGAGCTTTTTTAAAGATTTATTTTATTTGAAAGGCAGAGCTACCGAGAGGCAGAGGCAGAGAGAGAGAGAGAGAGGTCTCTTCCATGCAGTGGTTTACTCCCTAAATGGCCACAAAAGCTGGAACTGCACCAATCCGAATCCAAAAGCCTGAAGCTTCGTCCAGGTCTCCCACGTGTGTGTAGGGGCCCAAGGACTTGGGTCATCTTCCACTGTATCCCCAGGCCATAGCAGAGAGCTGGATCTGAGATGGAGCAGCTGGGACTTTAACCAACACCGATATTGGATGTCAGTGCTGCAGGTGGTAGTTTTATCTGCTGCCCCACAGCACCGGTCCCTCCATATGAATTTTAGGATTGTTTTTTCTAACTCAGTAAAGAATGCCATTATTATTTTGATAGGGATTGCACTGAATCTGAAAAAGGCTTTAGGTAATATAGACATTTTGATGATATTGATCTTTTCAATCCAAAAAAGACAGCCCAGAAATTAACCCATAAACATGCAGGCAACTGATTTTTACAAAGAGCTCAGACTTTTTTCACACCTCTGCCATTTGCACCTTGCATAGTGATGGCTGCCTCGGAACCTCTCACTCTTTTGCTCCTTACTCAAGAGTCAACAAGAGGCAGAATTACTTACACAAATAATGGTTACAATGAGACTACAAAAATTAGAAACTGCTGGTTTGTATTTTCATAGCCCATGAACACATAAAATTAAAATGATTTCACATTTGACTGGATGTCTAATGTGACATTTTAATAGATTGAATAGATTATACTAACACAAGAAGACAATATTTGGATAAAATAAAACATATACAGGAGAGTTAGGTTTCTTCACCAATACATCTTTGACCATCATAGATCTTGAAGGAAAAAATATTCTACATTACAAATATTATTTTTGGTTAGAGATTTAGAGATTTTTTTAAGACATCAAGAACCATCAGATTTGAATTCTTACTCTATCTGCTATTCTTCACATCTTCCCCAAAAGTATTTCATTCTTTTTTAAAAGAAAAAATCATTTATAGGGGCTGGTGTTGTGGCGTAGTGGGTTAAGCTGTGGCCTGTAGCACCAGCATCCCATACGGGCACTGATTCAAGACCCAGCTGCTCCACTTGTGATCCAGTTCTCTGCTAAGGCCTGGGAAAGCATTAGAAGATGGCCCAAGTCCTTGGGTCCCTGCACCCATGTGGGAGACCCAGAAGAAGCTCCTGGCTCCTGGCTTCAGATTGGCACAGCTCTGGTCGTTGCGGCCAATTGAAGAGTAAACCAGCAGATTGAAGACCTCTCTCTGTCTGTCTCTCTCTGTCTCTCTCTTTCTCTGCCTCTCCTTCTCTCTGTGTGTAACTCTGACTTTCAAATAAATAAATAAGGCAGGCGCAGTGGCTCACTAGGCTAATCCTCCGCCTTGCGGCGCCGGCACACCGGGTTCTAGTCCTGGTCGGGGTGCCGGATTCTGTCCCGGTTGCCCCTCTTCCAGGCCAGCTCTCTGCTGTGGCCAGGGAGTGAAGTGGAGGATGGCCCAAGTGCTTGGGCCTTGCACCCCATGGGAGACCAGGATAAGCACCTGACTCCTACCATCGGATCAGCGGGGTACGCTGGCCGCAGCGCGCCGGCTGCAGCGGCCATTGGAGGGTGAACCAATGGCAAAGGAAGACCTTTCTCTGTCTCTCTCATTGTCCACTCTGCCTGTCAAAAAAATAAAAATTAAAAATAAATAAATAAATAAATCTTTTTAAAAAATCATTTATAATGAGAAGTGCAGGCAATTGGTAGAATAGTTGATACTAAGTGGTATTTTTTTTTTCACAAAGCCCCTCTCGGATTTATTAGAAACGCACAACGGCAGTCACCAGCCCGTGTCCCCGCCGTCCTGGGATGTCTGTGCCCAGGCAGAGCGTGTGTGCTGCTCCTTTCCGGGCCACTCTGCCCAGCAATCCTGCTCCTCCAGGGCCATCCCACACAGCATGGCCAGCAACCAGTGATGAGGCCTGGGCGCCCAGCAGACTCCGCAGGGGCCAGCTACAATGTCCCCTGGCTGAGGCCCCATCCTGGCCACACGTGGTCTGTTCTCTCGTGAAGGACTCCCGAGGGGAGGCACCAGTTTCTATGCCAGAGTCACGAGTTCTGGTCCCAAGTGTCAGGAGCAGGTGGGCACAAACCACGGACTGGAGTCCCCTGGAGCCTGGGAAGCCGGTGGGGTGGGGGTGTTTCTCAGAACACTAACCCAGCCAAGGACGAGCCTTCAGGGGCCCTGGTGCTGACCCCAGATCTGGAGACAGCTCCGGGAGAGGCCCAGGACAGACCCATGTGGATTTTGGTTTGCATGCGCTGACACAGCTCAGACGAGCCCGCTCCAGGCACACTGTGAGATCTGCATGCATGCCTGGCTCTGGGCCCGACGCTTACCTCACCGCAGTCATGGGCTCGTCACCAGTGCTGCTTTGTTAACAGCTTCTGTCAGGCAGTGGAACTGTCTCTTGGCTGACGGAGGCTTCAGGGACACAAGGAACACTGTCCCCTTCAGACTCAGCAGGAGGGTCCAAGCCCAGGCTGGGCCTGCTCCAATCCCCTTGGACTAGGAGGGCATTCTGCCGTGGTCAGCAGAGGCAGCTGGGGCTCAGAGGGAGTCCAGAAAAGGGCAGGAGGAGCCAAAGATGGTGTGGACACTTGGTGACTGAGGCAACTGGATGGGCCAGAGCCGACCGGGCCACTGCAGGCAGTGGAGCTGAAAGTCAAGACATGGCCACCGGAAGACAGCCAAGCAGCAGGCCCCGCCCCTAGGTGCTCTCTCCATAGTGACAGTGACAGGTCCCTGGACCACTCACAGATGAGACATCTACACCCGTAGGCAGCCTTCCCAGACACGTGACTTCGGCACCCCTCTCGCCCTGTAGGCCTGAGTGCAGGGGCCTCTGGGATGAGGAAGTGAGCCCACAGTCCACTGCAGCCTCCTCACAGCCAGACCTCCTGCCCCCCAGCCCAGCTGTCAGAGACTCGTGTGTGTGTGTGTGTGTGCGCGCGCGCACTCCCAGGATAGGTGTGTGTGTGTGTGTGTGTGTGTGCACGCGCTCCCAGGAGAGGTATTCTGTGTGTGTGTGCTCCCAGGAGGGGTGTGTGTGTGTGTGTGTGTGTGTGCTGCCAGGAGGGGTGTGTGTGTGTGTGTGTGTGTGCTCCCAGGAAGGGTGTGTGTGTGTGTGTGTGCTCCCAGGAGGGGTGTGTGTGTGTGTGTGTGTGCTCCCAGGAAGGATGTGTGTGTGTGTGCTCCCAGGAGGGGTGTGTGTGTGTGTGCGTGCACGTGGGCTCCTAGGATGGGTGTGTGTATGTGCACGCACTCCCAGGAGAGGTATTCTGTGTGTGTGTGCTCCCAGGAGGGGTGTGTGTGTGTGTGTGTGTGTGTGCTGCCAGGAGGGGTGTGTGTGTGTGTGTGTGTGTGTGTGCTCCCAGGAAGGATGTGTGTGTGTGTGCTCCCAGGAGGGGTGTGTGTGTGTGTGTGTGTGCACGTGGGCTCCTAGGATGGGTGTGTGTATGTGCACGCACTCCCAGGAGAGGTATTCTGTGTGTGTGTGCTCCCAGGAGGGGTGTGTGTGTGTGTGTGTGTGTGCTCCCAGGAGGGGTGTGTGTGTGTGTGTGTATGTGTGCTCCCAGGAGGGGTGTGTGTGTGTGTGTGTGTGTGTGTGCGCTCCCAGGAGGGGTGTGTGTTTTCCCACTTCCAGGCTTGAGACACGGTCCGTGTGTGTCCTGCGGAACTCAGGACTGGTGTGCTGGTCACAGCTGGCTGCTGCTTTCCAGCTGTAGCTGGTGGGCCAGTTGCTGCCCGATGGCTAGCAGGGGACTGGCTCTGTAGGCTGGACTGGCCAGTAGCTCCTGAAACCGGGTCCTTTCTTCCTCGAGGAGCTGCTGTCTCTGGGCTGCACTCATCCAGCTGAGCTCCGCTGGCCTGGGCTTGCTGCTCTGCCGCCCTCTGGTGTGAGCCCGGCTGGGGGCCCCCAGCTCCTGCAGCGTGGGCACGGCGTCCCTCAGTGGGTGCAGGTTCCCCCCCACCACGGTGGCTCGGCGCCCCCGCTCCTCACGGCGCTTCTGCTCAGCCAGCTTGATGGCTTCGATCTTCTGCAGCCAGCGCTCACGCCGCAGCCTCAGCTTCTCCTTCTTGGGCAGAACGGCCTTGACCTCAGCTCCTCTCCTGATGGACATGACGCTCCTCTGGTCCAGCTCCCTTGAATGTTTCCTGTGAGACCCTCCAGCAGCATAAACTGCTTAAGGTGATCAGGAAGAAGCTTGTCCGTAAAACTCTGGACATGATCAAGAAGATTGCTGATGAGAAATACAACGACACTTTCTGGAAAGAATTCGATACCAACATCAAGCTTGGTGTGACTGAGGATCACTCCAATCGAACACGTCTTGCTAAACTGCTTCGATTCCAGTCTTCCCACCACCCAACTGACATTGCTAGTCTAGACCAGTATATGGAAAGAATGAAGGAAAAACAGGACAAAATCTACTTCATGGCTGGGGCCAGCGGAAAAGAGGCCGAATTGTCTCCATTTGTTGAGCGGCTTCTGAAGAAGGGCTATGAAGTCATTTACCTCACAGAAACTGTGGACAAATACTGCATTCAGGCCCTACCTGAGTTTGATAGGAAAAGGTTCCAGAATGTGGCCAAGGAAGGGGTGAAGTTTGATGAAAGTGAGAAAACTAAGGAGAGTCGTGAAGCAACCGAGAAAGAATTTGAGCCTCTGCTCAACTGGATGAAAGACAAAGCCCTCAAGGACAAGATTGAAAAGGCTGTGGTGTCTCAGCGCCTCACAGAGTCTCCGTGTGCTCTGGTGGCCAGCCAGTATGGATGGTCTGGCAACATGGAGAGAATCATGAAAGCCCAGGCCTACCAAACGGGCAAGGACATCTCTACAAATTACTATGCCATTCAAAAGAAGACATTTGAAATCAATCCCAGACATCCACTGATCAGAGACATGCTTCGACGAATTAAGGAAGATGAAGATGACAAGGATGTTATGGATCTTGCTGTGGTTTTGTTTGAAACAGCGACACTTGGGTCAGGATATCTTTTACCAGACACTAAAGCATATGGAGATAGAATAGAAAGAATGCTTCGCCTCACTGTGAACATTGACCCTGATGCAAAGGTGGAGGAAGAACCCAAGGAAGAACCTGAAGACACCACAGAAGACACCGAGCAAGATGAAGAAGAATTGGATGCAGGCACGGATGAAGAGGAGCAGGAACCAGAAAAGAAATCAACAGCTGAAAAAGATGAATTGTAAGTTATACTCACCATTTGGATCCTGTGTGGAGAAGGAATGTGAAATTTAAGTCCTTTTTTTGGGGGGGAGAGACTTGTTTTAGATGCTCCCCCAACTCCCTTCTCCCCTGCACTGTAAAATGTCGGGATTTTGGGTCACAGGAAAAAGTGGGTTTTTTAGTTGAATTTTTTAACATTCCTCATGAATGTAAATTTGCACTATTTAACTGACTTCTTGGTGTAAAATCTTGTCATGTGTAAAAAAATAAAAAAGATCCCAAATAAAAAAATATCAAAGTGTCTAAGTCTAGTGACAGCTGTGTTTCCAATTCCAGCTTCCTGCTCCTGTGCACCCTAGGAGACATCAGATGATACCTCAAATAGTGAGGTCCCTGCCATCCATGTGGGAGACTTGCACTGAATTCCAGGCTTCTTATTTTGGCCTGAACCAGCCCCCGTTGGGAGCACTTCAGAAGTGAACCAGCAGATGGAAGATTGCTCTCGCTCTCGCTCTCTTTATGTATCTGGAAGGCAGACTTATAGAGAGAATAGGAGGAGAGAGGGAGGGGGAGAGCGAGAGAGCGAGAGAGCGAGAGAGAGAGAGAGAGAGAGAGAGAGAGAGCTTCCATCTGCTGGTTCACTCTCCAAATGGCAGCGATGGCCAGGGCTGGGTGAGGCCAAAGCCAGGAGCCAGGAGCCAGGAGACAGGGGCCAGGAGCTTCCTCCAGCTCTCCCACATGGATGCAGGGGCCCAAACACTTGGGCCATCTTTCGCTGCTTTTCTAGGTGCATTACCAGTGAGTTGGATTGAAACTGGAGCATCTAGAACATGAACCAGCACCCATACAGGATGCCAGCATTGCAGGGGGAATCTTAAGCAGTTACGCCAAAATGCCAGCCCCGCTCTCTCTCTCTTTCATTTTTTATACTCTCTCTCACTCTTCCTTTCTTTCTTTCAAATAAATAAAAATAAGTAAATAAATAAAAATTTATATAAAGAAGTATTATTGAAATCAGCATTTTTTTAAATGAGAAGAAAATATGCTCTCAACTGTGGGAGGTTTAGGTCTGGTAAAAACAGTGTAAGATATTTTCACAGCAGTCCCCTGTTTGTATGTTTGAGAGTAATAAATTCTAAGATAGCTGTGGAGAAACACATTACTCTGCAGTCAATCAGAAATCAACATGTTGAGAACATTCGCTTCCAGCCAAGATGGATTAATAAAAACCAGCTTTTTCTCCCACTTTAAACAACTAGAAGACCAAACAAAATATATGAAAAAAGTGGTCTTCAGATATTGGACAACAGGCAGTGAAAGAATTTTCCATGGGAATACAGAAACAATTGAGGTGAGTTCTACTTACTGCCTATAAGAATTTTTAGGCTACAGCAGAGAGAGAAATGGTTCCCCAAACAGAGACTGATATTTCTGTGTTGAAGACACAGAAATCGGACCACAGGTTCGCCAACAAAGCAGGAATCTGTGGGACCTGCACAGAGAGCACACAGGGGTCCTCTCCAGTTTTTACAATTACAGTGTGACTATCTTGGCATGCACGAAAGGAAACTGCCCCAGGCCAGGCAAAGAAACAGTAGACCAAACAATTCCCTGAACTCAACAGACCTGGGAACATTTTGTGTTCTCATGATCCAGAATGGAAATACAGCCCTAATACCCACAGAATTGAGTAGAGTCCTCAGAAAGATATTTCCTTAGAATTGAGACCAAATTATCCCTAGGCTAAATACTGCTCTAGATCTGCCCTAATAAAGCCTAAATGCAAGCCTCAAAAGAATCAAACTGACTCGAAGTAAGCTAAGTAACTGCATGCCACAGCAAAGACCCACGCTATGTAAAGAAACATGACAAAACCTAGCAACCTGCAACATAAAATAAGTCTGGCACGCAATCAAAAATTTCCAGAGCAAGTTGGCCCTGAGTAAGATCCTCCAGTGATTGTTCCCCCACAGACTCACCACGTTAGAAGCTATTTTTGCACCCAACCACCTTCACAAGAGTTAAGGAAGCTAGGTGAGGACCACAGTGCCTGGTTTTGGCTTATTAAGAAAGAATTTATTAAAGAAGGCAAAAAGGAAAGAGTTGCCACATCACCCCTCCCAAACCCCAAGCAGCATGTTATGGAGACTCAGTCCTCTTATGTGAGGGAGGGAAGAGGAAATAAGCAAAAGCTTAGACTTGATACCCACCACCAAAGCTCATCACACAAGGAAACCCAGTGTCAGACAGGCCTCATGGCTCCTGCCACCAGGCCAGTACTGCAGCTACTCCTCCACAGCCTCCTTAGCCAGAGATGCCCCAAAGGACTGCCTCCACCAGCCATTCCCCAACTCCACACAGACAGCAATGCAAGATAAACCACTGGGGAATAAGGCAGGAAATTGAGTATAGGACTTTGCCTTGGAGCTCAGTGCAGGGTCAAGATGGTGAGACTCAGCACCAGATAGTGCCAAAGTCTTAAATCTCTAGGCCAGTGCTGGCAGACAGAGACTAGACTTCCTCCAGTATCCAATGAAAATCTGTACACTGATGAGACAGACTCATATTTCAGCCTGCATCACCACCAGCCACACCCTGGCCTGGGGTGCTTTCTGTGCCGGACCCTGCAGCTGTGAGATTAAGGTGTGACACAGCTTAGTGGCAGCCGGGGATAGTGTCAATCAAAGGACTTTCTCTACCATACCTCTTCCAACCTCAGGCAGCCAGAGAGAAGCAAGATTCCAGTTACTTAGAGTAGAGCTAACAAGTGAACACAGGACTGTATCTTAGAACTCAGGGCCAAGCTGGTAAAATCTAACACCAAGAATATCCTAATGGCACCTTTCTGCAGGCCTGTACCCATTGGTGGTACAAGTCTCTACCACCACAGTGCCAGGTAGAGACCTGAAGACCATGTTGATTGAATTACAGCCTGGTCAACATCGCTTGTGACTGGTTCTGGCATTCTCAGGTCACGAGAGCAGGGCAGCAGCAGACTGCTCATAACAGCATGGACCTTGGGCCTACTCTTATGCTGCCCTGGTCTTAGCAGGCTCCAGACATCATCTAGGATTACAGCACTGGTAGCCTTGAGACTGCCAATTCCATTCCTTCCCTACCCCCAGGCAGCCCAACACCAAGAGAATAATTATCCATTCAGGAGAAGAAAGGGGAGGTATATTCCAAGTCTTTCCAAAGAGTTTGGGGCTGATCAGTTAACAGGGAACCCACAACCTGGTAGAATCCCATGGTGCTTGACCATAGGTTGGTAACTGAAGATAAGGCATCTGGGCCTATCCCATTCCCAGATAAAGCCTTTCAGGTTTGGCTGTCCTTTTTAGGCAGCCCCCCAGCCCATTCTGAACAAATGGCAGATTTGGTATAAGCCAGGGTTTAGGATTCCCTCTAATGTTGAAGCAGAAATAATACATCAATAGTAGACTTTCAGCAAACTTGGACTTAAGGTACCATCTAGTACAAAAGCAAATATTTGAAATGTCTGAAATGACCGGAAGAAATAGCCCAATTACCAAGTCTGGAATAAATGCCTAATCATTCAGTGCACAGATGACGTTGTTTGCCAACAAGCACCTAGAACTGCCAGGAAATCATGACCCATCTAATGAGCAAAATTAAATACTACAAACATACTACAGCCACTGATACCTGCAAGCATTGGGAGGAGAATACAAAATAGTTGTTTTAAGGAAACAGAAAGAACTTCAAGAAAACACGCAGAGAAAAGATTCAATACCATAACTAAGAAACTTGAGAGAGATTGGAGTAATTTTTTTAAGTAAAACAGAAATATTTGAACTGAAAAACACACTAAGGAAAATTTAAAATGCAGTAAGATCAGAACTAAGAAGTTGACTGAATAAGACACTCTGGTGACCACCTCCCTGCAGAGACACCAGTGTGAACAGCTATAAACACATCAAATCATCTTCACAAGAGCTATAGAAGCCAATTGAGAGATCACAACATTTCATCTTGTTATAATCATATAATCTTACAATTGAAGAAAGCAAAGAAAGAATTCCCCAGCTTCCAGGAGTGTGGCATGGATAGACACCACCCACTTGGCAGAGGGAGAGCTAACTCAAGCCCAGCGCCAAGTCCCTTGTGAAAAATTCAGTTGGACTGAGCACCCCTGTTCTAGCCCCCAGGCCCATACTTGTAGAGAGGATATTTGGAGTTTCCACAATCAGATGACCATGGCCACCCCTCCCCAGCCTCTGGCAGAAAGCAAAAAACTATGCAGAGAGGCTGGGAGACGGACCATAGGATGATGTCTTGGAGCTCAGAGCCTGGCCTACTGAACTGAGACCCAGCACCTGATAAAGTCCAAAGGCCTCAAGCCCTCCACCACTGCTCAGAGACTGAGCAGCTAGACTTGACCAGCATCACGCACTCGTACATGCCACTGCCACCCTCAGGTGGGCTTGGCAGACAACCCCAGGACTTTATAGGAACCTGTGACTGTGATACCCAGATCCTACTAGCCTGGGGCCCATTTGGGTAGGCCATGGAGCTGTCTTTATCACCCTCCTCTAGCCTTGGGCATACAGCAAAGTACCACAAGACTGTCTTAAGACTCACTGCTGACAAAGCCCAGTTTTTACAAGTTATATGGGGTCTAATATGGGGTCGATTTCCAAAATATAAAAAGAACTCCAACTACTCAACAGAAAAAAAAATCCCATATAAAAAGAGTAAGTAGATCTAAATAGACAATTCTCAAAGGAAGATATTCAAATGCCCAACAGGTACAGCCATTGAAGAAAATAGTGTAGAAGTTCCTCAAGAAACTAAAAATAGAACTACCATCTGATAAATCAATCTTACTCCTGTGTATATATCCAAGGGCAATGAAATCAGTCTTTCAAAGAGACATCTGCACTCCTATGTTTAATGTAGCACTGTTCACAATAGTTATGAAACGGAAACAACCTAAGTGTCCAGTCACTGATTAATGAATAAAGAAAATGTGGTACATATACACAGTAGAGTATTATTTAGCCATAGAAAAAGAATGAAGTTGTTTGCAACAATATGAATGGAACTGGGAGTCATTATGTTAAATAAGTCAATAACAGAAAGATAAATATCGTATGCTATCCATTCGTATGTGGAGTCTAAAAAATCGGTGATCTCACAGAAGTTAAAAACATGATAATGGACACCAAGGGGTGGAAAAGAGGGTTGGGAAAAGGTTTTTTGATAGGTTATAGCTAGATATGAGTAAGAAGTTCTGAGGTCTTATTGCATAGAAGAATGGCTATAAATAACATTAAAGTATATCTCTCTATTTAAAACCCTAGAAAATAAAAAAGTAAATAGAAGACACCAATAGCAGAACAGATCAAATGGTAGAAAGAATTAATGAGTTCAAATATGAGCTATTTGAAAAAAATAAAGTTGCTGGAGAAAAAGAAAAAAAGAATGAAAAGAAATGAGGAAAGTTTGTAGGTAGTACATGATGTCCCAGACACTTGGGTCCCTGCTACCCATGTGGGAGTCCTGCATGGAGTTCCAGGCTACTAGCTTTGATCTGGTCCAGTCCTGTCATTGAACCATTTAGGGAGTGAACCAGTGGATGGAATATTCTCTATCTCTATCTCTATCTCTATCTTTATATATCTATCCCTCCTTTTCTCTCTATCCTTGTGTCTTTCAAATAAATAAATAAAGATTTTTAAAAAGAAATCTTGTGGGAACTTTGGGACAGCAATAAAAAGAAAAAATAGCTGATTTACTAGGACTCAAGAGAGATTAAAAGGGTCAAAAGGGGTAAAAAGCATATTTGAAGAGACAATACCAAAATATTGCCCAAACCTTGGAAATTATATAACTACCCACATAAATGGTCAGAGTATAATCTATTTAAAAAGTCACATTAAACATCCAGTCAAATGTGAAATCATTTTAATTTTATGTGTTCACAGACTATGAAAATACAAACCAGCAGTTTCTAATTATCGTAGTCCCATTGTAACCATTATTTGTGTAAGTAATTCTGACTCTTGTTGATTCTTGAGTAAGGAGCAAAAAGTGAGAGTTTCTGAGGCAGCCATCACTGTGCAAGGTGCAAATGGCAGAGAGGTGAAAAAAGTCACTCAAGTTTGAAGACTAAAGGCTATCCAAAGGGCTGTTTCTTTGTCTATTGAACCACTTTAGAAACACATTTAATGGAATTCAATATTTTTTCCCTGATTACTGTATACAGAAATTTGAGTAAGAAATTCACTTACTGTTTTAGAGACACTTCAGAGTAGAAAGATATTGAAATTTCACTGAGGTATCATGACATAGGGATGCTACATGGGCTAGACACACAAAATCAACCTTCAAATTTGCTTGTCAAGTATGTATTGAGCTTTACTGAATACAAAATGCAGTATTGAGATGGGAAAATGAAAATAGCCAACCAACCAACCAACCAACTAACTGACCTTACTTTTCAAAGAGAAATGCCTATTTTGAATTTTATTGCCTTTTGAGATATTTATTTAATATAAAACAGTGTACTTTTTCTCCTTTGATTACAGAGAGAGGGTAATTCTTCATCATTTGATAAAAGGTGATCTTCTAGTTTATAGTTTTGTTTACAACCACTTTATTAATCCTGGCTTTAAACATTTTTATAATTTCATTTTTAATTAGTTTAACAGATATGGTGTGATTTTTAGATACAATTCTAAGAACATAATGGTATCCCTTCCCCCTCCCTCTTTCTCCCTTTCTCCCTACAAGCCTCATTCTTTCTCCCTCATTTTTAGTATTTTAGATAGCATATTTTAAAATTATATTAAAAAGGCTTAATGCTTCACCAAATGAAAGCTTAACAAGTAAAAAGCAAAAAGACCTGAGTTCAGTTGGAATATAGACAAGGGCTATAAATAATAAATGAATGGAAAAATGACCATTTCACTCATATACAGTAAATTTTAAAGTGATTACAGATCATTGAAACTACAGTAGTATAACATTCTTAACCATTCATTTGACAAAGTTATAAAATTAAGCTTTATGGTAATCACAAAACAAAAATCTATAGGAGACATTCCAAAAACAAAAACAAATGATCAAAGCACACAACCAGAGTAACTCAACCATGAAGAGACAAAAAGAAAGAAAGGAACTATAATAAAACTGGAAAACAAGTATCAAAATAGCAATAGTGGATACCTTACCTACAAATAATTACCTTTAATGTAAATGTGTTAAATTCTCTAGTAAAAAGATTTAGAGTGTTTGAATGAATAAAAAATGAGACCAAATTACATGCTTCTTACAAGAAACTCCTTCATTCCCTTGTAAGAATGTGCACAAACTGAAAGTAAAAGAGTGGAATGAGATATACCATGCAAATAGAATGCAAAAGACGACACAAATAGCCATACTTATACCAAATAAATTATATTATAAATCAAAATCAATAAAAAGATACAAGGAAGTTATTACATAATAATAAACATCTCTCTTTTATTTATTTATTTTTTATTAGACAGGTAGAGTTACAGACAGTGAGAGAGAAAGAAAGGTCTTCCTTCCATTGGTTCACTTCCCAAATGGCTGCTATGGCCAGCGCTGCGCCGATTCGAAGCCAGGAGCCAGGTGCTTCTTCCTGGTCTCCCATGCGAGTGCAGGGCCCAAGCACTTGGGCCATCCTCCACTGCCCTCCTAGGGCACAGCAGAGAGCTGGACTAGAAGAGGGGCAGCCAGGACTAGAACCCAGCACCTACATGGGGTGCTGGCGCCACAGGCGGAAGATTAACCAAGTAAGCCACAGCGCCAGCCCCCATATTACATAATAATAAAGCAGTCATTTCAGTAGAAGGAGATAACAATTTAAATATATATACGCACTCAATATCATTGCACCCAAATATGTAAAGGAAAAAATATATATTATTAGTAAGTCTAAAATGAGAAATAACCTCCAATATAATAATAGGAAAAGACTTTAACTCCTCACTTTCATTAGTGGAAAGAACATCCAGAAAAAATATCAATAAAGCAGCAGCAACTAGGCTAATTAGACCTAGCAAACATCTACAGAACATTACACCCAGCAACAACAGAATACAAATTCTTTTCAACAGCAAATGGAACATTCTCCAGGATAAATCACATGGTAGGTTACAAAACAAATCTCAATAAATTTTTAAAAATTGAAATCATATTACACATCTTTTCTGGCTACAAAGCAGTTAGTTTGGAAAGCAACAAGAAAAATCTTGGAAATTATATAAATACAAAATAAATTAGCAACTTAATCCTGAAAAACTAGAAGATCAAAAGCTAATTAGAAAATCTCTTCAAACCAGTGAAAATGGCAACACAACAAACTAAAAACAAGAGGTATATCAAAAAAGGGAAGTTTCTTAAATAAATAATCTGTAACTCTACCATAAGTAACTAGGAAAATGAGAACAAACCAAACTCAAAATTAGTAGAAATAACTAACAAATACAATTAGATGAAATTGAAACTATAAAAACAATACAAAGATCAATAAAATGAAAAACTTGTTCTTCAAAAAGATAAACATAATCAACAAGCCCTTAACTAAGAAAAAAGGAAGATTCAAATTAACTAAATCAGAAACAAAAAGGGAGACAGTACAACTGATAGCACACAAATGCAAAGGATCATCAGAAATTGTTATGAATAACTGTATGGCAACAAAATTTATAACCTAAAAGAATGGAAAAATTTCTGAACACATACATCTTATCAAGATTGAATCTTAAAGAAACAGAATACTTAGATAGATCAATAAGTAATGAGATGGAATCAGAAGTAAAATGTTTCCTATCAAAGAAAACCCTGGGCCAGATGGCTTCATGGCTGAATTCTACCTCCAAACTCGTAATGTAAGATCAGTATTACTCTAATACTGAAAACAGACAAAGACATAATAATAATAAAAAAAGAAAGATATATAACAAAGTCCCTGATGAACATAGTTTCAAAAATCCTCAACAAAATACAAACTGAACCCAACAATACATTAAAATGAGTATGCAGCATAATCAACTGGGATTCATCCCAGAGATGTATGAATGATCCCACACAAGCAAATTAGTAAGAGTGACACACCACATCAACAGAATGAAGGATAAAAATCATGTGATCATCTCAAATAGATACAGAAAATACATTTCATAAAAGTCAACAACATTCATGATAAAAACTCTGAACAAATTACATTAAAAAGGCCACATATGACAAGTCAACAGCTGAAAGAGTTTTCTCTATGAGCTGGAAGAATAAAAGGATATCCCGTTCGCTGCTGCTATGCTACATAGTATTTGGCGCCCTAGCCAGAGCAATTATGCAAGAGAAAGAAATAAAGGCATCCAAACTGGAAAGAAAGAAATCTAATTGTCACTGTTTGCAGATAATATGATCTTTTTATAGAAAACCAAAAAAAACTGCACCAAAAAACTATTATTACTAGTAATATGGGCGAACAGTGTGACATAGTAGGTAAAGCCGCCAGCTGTGATGACAGCATCCCACATGGGCTCTGGTTTGAGTGCAGGCTACTTCACTTCTGAAGTGATTCCCTGCTAATATGCCTAGAAAAGCAGAAGAGGATGACCCAAGTACTTGGGCCCCTGCACCCACATGAGAGACTGGATGAAGCTACTGGCTCCTGACTTCAGCCTGGCCCAGCCCTGTCCATTGTGGTTTTTTGAGGGGTGAGCTGGTAGATGATTGTCTTTGTCTTTCCTTTCTCTCTCTATAACTCTTTCAAATAAATTAATTAATCTTAGGAAAAAAAACTAGTAAATAAATTCAGCAGGGACCAGTTTAGTGGTGTGGAGGGTTAAGCCACCACCTGAAGCCCTGGAATCCCATATGGATGCCAGTACAAGTCCCAGCTGCTCCACTTCCAATCCAGCTCCCTGATAATGTGCTTGTGAAAGCAGTGGAGGAGGGCCCAATTGTACCCTTGTGGGAGACCCAGAAGAAGCTCCTGGCTCCTGGCTTACTCCTGGCCAACCCTGGCCATTGTGGCCATTGGAGAATGAAGCAGTGGAGGGAAGACACCTCTCTCTGTGTCACTCTGCCTTTCAAATAAATAAAATAAATCTCAAAAAATAAAATAAAATAAATTCAGCAGAGCTTCAGGGAATAAGTTAGAATTCACAAATTAGCAGTATTGCTGTACATCAGTAGTGAACTATCTGAAAGAGAAATCAAGAAGAAAAATCTCATTTTCAATAACTACCAAAAGCCACCTAAATAAATAATCAAAGAGATAAAAGATTTCTACAATGAAAACTATAAAACATGGATGAAAGAAACTGAAGAGGATAGAAAGAAATGGAAGTACATCCAATGTTCATGTATTAGAAAAATCAATATTATTAAAAATTTTCCTACTACCCAAAGTGATCTACAAACAATATCTATATGAATACCAATGCCAATCTTCACAGGACTAGAAAAAAATCATCTAACCCTAAACATCTCAAAAATCCAAAGCAATCTTAAACAAAAAGAAGAAAACAGGAGGCATTACTCTATCTGAATTTAAAATTTATTACATTCAAATATAGTTTTGGCAAACATTGCTTTATATCTTGGTCAAACCAATGGTTAAAATGATATACTACTAAAGTTTTAATCATCTGTGCTTATTTTAAAATCATTGTACATGAGAGAAATAGTCATATTTTTGCTTTAATATTGTTTATAGCCTTTACCTTTCTCCACTGAGAATCATTTTACTTGTTGAGCTCCTTATTTTGTGGAGAGTTGAGCCTTTGAATATAGTGTATATTAAAAATATATTATCTCAAAAACTAAAAAAAGAAAGAGAAAAAGAGAAGTATCATTATATTCTTAGAATTATATCAATGAACTACATTGAATCTATTCCTTTTGTATTAATTACCCATTAACATGAGACTTGATGAGCATTATGTTGTAATTATTATGCATTTTCTGTGACCCTGAGAATCAAATGTATTAATAAATTCCTTAGAATACATAAATAATCTTAAAAATAAAATATATTATAAAACTATGCAGACTTATCAGGGAGAATGGGGCAACAGTGTTCTTCCACAAGAAGCACAGGGGACAGGCTTCAGTGAACATATCCCCTTTATTAATTATCATGTACAGTTTTTAAAGCGCAGCCAGAAGGGGTGTAACTAATTCAGAGCATCAATAACTCCATAGCACAGAACTGAAACTGGAGCCAATATACCTCTCCAATCAGCTTGAAGGTCAAGTAGCTAGGGTAGCTTTTAAGGTGGGCCTGGGCCACACCTGGGTACATTTTACCTGATTGGCAGAAAGCGGGGGTGGGTAGAAATGTGCATGAGGCTCCTGCCGATTGCAGGGTTCCTCCCAAGAGGCATGGCACGCCATGTCCTCTCAACCTCCTGCATGGGCAGGGCAGGCAGCCTCATGGGATCACCCACAAAACTATAGTAATTATAGTGAGGAGGTGTTAGCATAAAATCATAAATGAAACAGAGAGCCTAAAAGTAAACTCATGTATCTATAACCAACTACTCTTCAACAAAGCTGCTAAGAATACACATCAGGGAAGGGACAGCCTTGCCAATAAATGGAGCTGGGAGAAGTGGATATTTACATGCCAAAACATGAAACTAGAAACCAGTCACATGCTAGCTGTCACCACATACAAAAATCAGCTCAAAATGCATCGAAAACAAACGTAAGACCAAAAATCCCAAAACTGTTAGAAGAAACAGAAGTGCTTCAGACCAATGAAAAGAATAAGCATTTTGTATATCAGACTGCAAAAGCACAGGAAACAAAACAAAAATAGACAAATAAAATTTAGTTAGACCAGGGGGAGAGGGGCCAGCAACAAAGAAAAACAGAGTGAAGACCTAGCAAATGGGAGAAAGTATTTGCAAACTATAGATACAGCAGTGGGTTAACAACCCAAATACATACGGTACTCAAAAAACTTGAAAGCAAATTTTAAAAAAAGATTCCACTTAATAGTGAGCAGTGGAAATTTTTATAGGAGGACATAAAGTATACGGAAAAAAAAAATTCTCTGTATCACTAGTCATCAGGGAAAGGCAAATCCAAAACACCATGAGATATTGCCTCATCATAGTTACATTTGTTATTATCAAAAAGGCAAAAGACAACAAGTGCTGCCAAGGAGGTGGAAAAAAGGAAATCCTTATACACTGTAGGTTGAGACACAAATTAGTGTGGGCCTGTGTAAGATAGTATGGAGGTTACTCAGATCACCAAAAATGGAATTTCCATATGAATCAGCAATCCCCAGTAATCCAACTGTTGGATATGTGTAAATATATATATATATATATATATATATATACCCAAATGAAAAATATATATAAATATCCATATGAAATATATATCCAAATAAACCAAATAAAAATGTAATGTATATATTATATTATAATATATTATATGTATCCAAATGAAATTAAATCCATCTGTCGAAGAAGCATCTGTACTTCCAAGCTTATTATAGCATTACTCACAATAGCCAAGAAATGAAAACAACCTAACTGTCCATCAGCTGATGAATGGATTTTTTAAATGTGGTACATATACACAATGGAGTATTACTCAATCATTAAAAGGATGAAACACAGTCATTCGCAAAACTATGAATAAAACTGGAGGTCATTATGTTAAGTAAAATAATCCAAACACAGAAAGACAAGTACTGCTTAACCTCATTCATATGTGAAATCTGAAAATATTAATCTTAAAAAAATGAGATTATCTTTCGGCACCGGCACACTGGGTTCTAGTCCCGGTTGGGGCACCGGATTCTGTCCTGGTTGCCCCTCTTCCAGGCCAGCTCTCTGCTGTGGCCCGGGAGTGCAGTGGAGGATGGCCCAAGTGCTTGGGCCCTGCACCCCATGGGAGACCAGGAAAAACACCTGGCACCTGGCTCCTGCCATCGGATCAGCGCAGTGTGCCAGCCGCAACGTGCTGGCCGCGGCAGCCATTGGAGGGTGAACCAACGGCAAAGGAAGACCTTTCTCTCTGTCTCTCTCTCTCACTATCCACTCTGCCTGTCAAAAAAATAAAAATTAAAAATAAATAAATAAAATAAAAATAAAATTTAAAAAATGAGATTATGAGGATGGTTATCAGAGGCTGAAAAAATAAGGGACAAATAGGATGGGGAAAGGTTAATGAACAGGTACTAAGTTATAAGTAGAAATAAGAAGCTATAGTGTTCCCTTGCACACTAGTGTGACTTTAAATGATGTACTGTGTGTTTTTCTTTAAAAAATGCTAGAAGAAAGAATTTTGAATATTTTAATCTTAAAGAAAGAAATTTTTGAGAATATAGGTATGTTTTCATGCATTAGACATTACACAATGTATACAGGTATTGAAACAACAGAGTACACCATACCCCATAAATATGTACAATTTTAATGTGTCAAGCTTTTTTAATTATAATCAATACATTTTTTAAAAAAATAAAATTTATTCTTGGAACTAGCCATTAATGATACACAATGAGATTAATTAAGTTTTATAAATGAACTCTTCTTTCTCTATTACTAAGATTTAGAAGATTAATATTATAAATGTTATATCAATTATTATTAACCATTTTGGTTAATTAACTTCTGTAAGAATGAGGAAATCTATTCACTCTTGACCTTAGAAAAATTGACATATATAGGCACATCCAAAATTGTGTATAATTTCTAGGAATTCCAAATAGTTCCCTAGATAAAATTCCTGTGAGATAGATTATTAGCTATATTCTTCTATGAGAAATGCAGTCTTAAAGCAATCAACTAATTTTCTCAAGGTAATGAACTGATTCATAAAAAATGTGAACCCAGGGAGGAGTTCCAAGAGGGTAGAGTAGGGAGGGAGCTTATTGTTCTAGTCCAGAAGCTAGTTTTACAGCACTCTGGCCTCAGAATCAGCCCTTAAGGCATTCAGATCTGGCTAAAAAGCCCATGAGAGTTTTGCAGGCATGGAAAGCCAAGACACTGTGGCAAAAAATGACCTAAATGAAAGATCTCATTGAGTTAGATCCCAGTGGAAAGAACGGGCCATCAAAGAAGGAGGTACCTTTCTCTGAAGGGAGGAGAGAATTTACACTTTGATTATGGCCTTGTCTAAATAAGGTTGAGTTTGTGAACTCAGTATGCTTCCATAGCCTTGGCAGCTCATGAGCTGGCTATATAAAAGGAATGTTAAGGGATATAAAAGAGGACATAGACCCCAATACAATAGTAATGGGGCATTTCAATACCCCACTTTCAGCAATGGACAGATCAACCAGGGAGAAAATCAGCAAGAAACAGTAGATTTAATGGACACTATAGATCAACTGAGCCTAACAGATATTTACAGAACTTTTCATCCTATATTTGCAGAATATACATTCTTCTCACCTGTGCATGGAATGTTCTCTAGGATTGACCACATAATAGGCCATAAGCAAGTATCAGCAAATTCAAAAAAATCAAAATCATACCATGCATCTTCTCAGACCACAATGCAATGAAGCTGGAAATTAGCAGCTCAGGAATCTATAGAACATATGAAAACACATGGATACTGAACAACATGCTCCTGAATGAACAGAGGGTCATAGAAGAAATCAAAAGAGAAATCAAAAAATTCCTAGAAACAAACGAAGATGACAACACAACTTATCAAAACTTATGGGATACAGCAAAGCAGTGTTAAAGAGGAAAGTTTATAGCAATTGGTGTCTACATCAAGAAACTGGAAAGTCACCAAATAAATGAGCTATCAATGCATCAAAAGATCTAGAAAAACAACAGCAAACCAAACCCAAAACTAGTAGGAGAAAGGAAATAATTATAATTAGAGAAGAAATCAACAAAATTGAATCCAAAAAAAAAGTACAAAAGATCATCAAAGTGAAGTGCTGTTTTTTGAAAAAATAAACAAAATGTGGTAAAAGAAACAGGAAAGTGAAGAGGCAACTGATAAAATGGGATAAAATATTTGAAAACTATTCAACTGATAAATGATTAATAACCAGAAACTACTACAACAACAAATAATCCAGCTAAGAGATGGGCCAAGGACTTAAGCAGACATTTTTCTAAAGAGGAAATCCAAATGACCAATAGACACATGAAAAAATGTTCAGGGTCACCAGCTAAAAGGGAAATGCAAATCCAAACCATAGTGAGGTTTCACCTCACCCCAATTAGAATAGCTTTTATACAAAAATCAACAAACAACAAATGCTGGCAAGAATGTGGGGGAAAAGGGACCCTAATCCACTGTTGGTGTCAATGTAAACTGGTAAAGCCAATATGGAAGACAGTATGGAGATACCTCAAAAATCTGAATATGACCCAGCCATACACTCCTGGGAATTTACCCAAGGGAAGTGAAATCAGTAAACAAAATAGTTATCTGCACCTCTATGTTTATTGAAGCTCAGTTCACAATAACTAAGTCATGGAATCAACCTAAATGCCCATCAACAGAAGACTGGGTAAAGAAATTATGGGATATGTACATTGTGGAATACGACACAACAGTAAAAAAAAAAAAAAGAATCCAATCATTTGCAACAAAATGAATGAATCTGGAAAACATCATGCTTAGTGAAATAAGCCAGTCCCAAAGGGAAAATACCATATGTTCTCCTTGATCTGCAAGTACTAATAGAACACCTAACAGGAAATCTGTAGAAATGAAATTGATACTTCAAGAAAGAATGACTTGAGCTGCTCTTGTCTTGACTATCGATGAACAGTTTCACTTTCTTTGTTTTTCTATCATACTATTTTTTGAAACTTTATTTAACATAGAGTTAATCACATGTGTATAAAGTCAATTGAAAATAGAGCTCAGTAAAAAGAAAGAGTGGGAATAAGAGAGGGAGGAGGAAGTTTATAACTGTAAAGCTGTGTAGTTAAGCATACATCTCTATGGACTTACTTCTAAGGGTACAGTTTAAAACCTTGTCATGGGACTCCAAATCCCATTAAGCTTGGTGGTAAAAATGCCATCTTCGGGCCAGCGCCATGGCTCACTTCGTTATTCCTCCATCTGCAGTGCTGGCATCCCATGTGGGTGCCGGATTCTGTCCTGGTTGCTCCTCTTCCAGTCCAGTCTCTGCTGTGGCCCAGGAGGGCAGCGGAGGATGGCCCAACTGCTTGGGCCCTTGCACCTGCATGGGAGACCAGGAGGAAGTACGTGGCTCCTGGCTTCGGATTGGCACAGCGCTGGCCATAGTGGCCATTTGGGGAGTGAACCAATGGAAAGAAGACCTTCCTCTCTGTCTCTGTCTCACTGTCTACAACTCTACCTGTCAAATAAATAAATAAATAATTTTTAAAATGCCATCTTAATTGTTAAAGTGATCATATTAAGTGTTAAAGTGAACATATAGATAGGATTCAGTGTTAAAGAGATCCTATAAATAGGATCAAGTGTCTGGTAATAATAATAGATAGAATTAAAAAGGAGAGAATGTCCAACATGGAAAGGAGTCCACACAGCAGACTCACAGAATGATAATCGCTTTAAGTAACACTATTACCTAAGAATCAGCCCTTAAGACTTCCTGGTCTGGCTGAAAAGCCGGTGAGAGTATTTCAGGCATGGAAAGCCAAGACACTGTGGCAAAAAAAAAAAAAAAAAAAATGTTCTACATGAAGGATCTCTGTGAGTGTGACCCCAGCAGAAAAAAGTGGACATCAAAGAAGGATATATTTTTCTCTAAAGGGAGGAGAGAACTTCCATTTTGCTTATCTTTGTCCAAATACTGATGCAGTTTGTGGATTCAAAAGGCTTCCACAGCCTAGGCAGCTCATGTCAAGAGCCTCAGGTGGTCACTGATGTCATACATAGGAGTGTTAATTGTTAAATTAACAGCAGGAGTCATTGTGCAATAACTCCCCTTGCAGGACCTCTGTACTCAATGAGTTGTATTGAGAGGTAACTGAAAAACAAACAAAAACAAAACAAAACAAAACAAAAGAATCCAGATTCTGTGACTCCAAATGCAATGTTTTTCCTAGAACACAAATAGAGCTATGTAAGTTCTCCACAAACATATCCATTTATAGTTTGAGCTCAGCTGCCAAAATGTGGTAGTCACCTGCTTACATTTTCTGTGAGGGCCAAACTACAGAAATACTTTGGGTTGATTTATTCATAATACAAATATGTGAGTTCCTCCTATGTAAGATTTGGGAATAGGAGTTGAAATATTACTTGTGACTGCTAACATAACTTATGACCTGGTTTGCTATTTCTCCTCTGAAAAACAGCAAGCAAGGAATGATCATTTCTTCGTTCAGCACTCTACATATTATCAATGTTCAAATATGTATGTACATATGCATGAATATGTATGTATGTATACATAGGTATATGTGTATATATGAGACAGAGTAAATACACTTTGAGCTGGTTCCTTAGCATATGTAGTTTACCTTGAAAGATATGGGATTGTAGCAGGAGTTGTGCCACAGCAGGTTAGGCCACAGTTTGTGACATCCACATCCTATATCAAATTCCAGTCTACTTCCAATCCAGCTTCCTGTTAATGCACCCGGTTGGCAATGGTAAAGGCTCAAATACTTGGGCTGATTCCACCCACATGAAAGAACTGTATGAGGTCCGGGCTTCTGGCTTCAATCTGGCCCAGCCTTGACTACTGCAGGCATCTGGGGAGTGAACCAGCAAATGAAAGATATCTCTCTCTCTAGATCTCTTTCTCTCCCTCTCTCTGTGACTTTGAAGTAGATGAAAATAAATAAATAAACATTTAAAAAATCTATAAGTTGTCCCAACTATTAAAAAAAGATGGTGTTGATAACTAATGGTAAGAAATGATTGACAAGTTATTTAGATTTTTTTTAATTCATAGAGTGGCCTAATTGGCTTGACTTCTTTGAAAAAATAATCTTAAAATATTTTGAACAATTTGTTCTTCATGATTTCAGACTCTCTATAAACTTATTATTCAATAAATGTCACACTATTCAAGAATGTTATTGATTGTTACAACACCGCAGAAGAAAAATAGCATGCTGAAAAGGAGTAACAGCCTTCTGTGAGCCAGTGGGAGCCTTCTGAAAATTAATGAAGCTACATCAGCTCAACTCAAGTTTCATTTTTGAATTGGTCAGGACAGACTAGATTGCTGCAGTAACAAGCAATTCCAAAATTTCACAGACTTGAAACAACAAAAGTTTATTTCTTGCTCAAGCAGATTCCGTCACTGACCCAGGATGCTCTCCAGGGCAGCTGTCCTCCATGTGTTAGCTGGGCACTCCAGCTGCTTCAGTTTAATGGCATCTCCATCTTAACACATCCCTCCACCATTGCCAAAGCAAAAGAAAGGAAGCATGGAGAAACACACCCGATTCTGAAATGTTTCTGCACAGATGTCCCTTCTCCTTTTGTTTCATTGTGTACGGTAGGTCACATGGCCATACCCAGCTTCACAGCAGCAGAGAGTTGATATGGCCAGTAGAAGAGGACAAGAATCAAATGTCACTGTACAACAGGAATATCCACCATAGGTAGCTCCACATTTAATATCAAAAGCATGATTCAACAATTTTCCATGTGGAAAGTTTGACTGAAACTATTTTTCCTTGTTTTGTTTAAGAGGGGATGATGAAGGGCCGGCGCTGTGGTGCAGCAGGTTAACACCCTGACCTGAAGTGCTGGCAGCCCATGTGGATGCTGGTTCTGGTCCCAGATGCTCCTCTTCCAATCCAGCTCTCTGCTGTGGCCTGGGAGAGCAGTGAAGGATGGCCCAGGTTCTTGGGCCCCTGAACCCATGTGGGAGACTGGGAGGAAGCTCCTGGCTCCTGGCTTCGGATGGGTGCAGCTCCGGCCATTGCAGCCGACTGGGGAGTGAACCATCGGATGGAAGACATTTCTCTCTGTCTCTCTCTGCCTCTCCTCTCTCTGTGTAACTCTTTCAAGTAAATAAATAAAATCTTTAAAAAAATAAAAGAGGGGATGATGATATATCAGCTTTTCCAATTATAACTTTTAGTAGCATGCTATGTTAAGTAAATGTCCACAAAAGGAATTCAATATTTTAGCTACTTTAAATGTTTTCATTAGATTAAATCCACTTCAGAGAATCCGGCACCTCATATTCATTCTGAAATAAATCAGACAAATTCACACAGTATGTGTTCAAAGTCACATTTGAATTTCATTTCTCTGTCTGGCTTCCTGTTGTAATTTCACCACCATTGGCTAAGTGATTGAATTAACTTTAGGGACCACTATTCCAGTTAACCAGGGGCATCTCAAACAAAGGTTGGCCTAATGAGAAAATGTAACAATAAAGATGAAAAGGTTGTTAAATCTCAAAATCAAAATAAGCAATATATTACTTAAAGTGTGATAATTTGGAAGGTTAGGCTTGACCGAAATAAAATTTGTCCTAAAATTTAAAATCCACTTATCAGAAAAAATATATTATTCTGTTCTTATAGTGATATCCAAAGATATGGAAAATAGATATGGTAGGGGTTTGATAACATTTAATTATTGTTTTTCTAATTTTATTATCAACTAGGCATATCCAGTCAAGTTCTTAAATAACCCTAAATGAGTACCGTTTATGCAATCCCTTTTATGAGATCACTCCAATTTTTGGCTTCCAGGGAAAAGCATGAGGTGGTCCAAAGTGAAAAATTACTCAAATTAAACCCATGTGCTAATACTAACATAATAGAGCTAACTTGGATGTAAAAGGGAAAAACAATCGGGATTTTACGTAATACATCTTGTTCTAAGACATGTGTTGTTCATGTCAAATGAACTATTTGGCTTTGCATTTAATGTCCACACTACATGGATTGTCAAGTTATGTTAAAATCTCTTTCTAAAAATAATTGTCTAATATCACCATTTTTAATAATATATTCAATCAAAAAATGAGGAGGAGGAGAAAGATGAGAGGAGGGGGAAATAGAAGAGGAAGGAAGAAAAAATAAGAAACAAAAATAAGTGGAGATGTAGTGAGTGACCAGTCTGACAGATTAGCTCCCATTTGAGGATGATATATTTGTAATCTTCTGAGTAGATATGTGTATAAGCTTCTTTTCCAAACAATAACATTTTAAATGTTATGTCTTTGTAATGAACAAATGTTAAAAAGGGAAAGGAAAAAATACCAGCCAATAGATAACCTTGTAATTCGTTGGAATAATTTATTGCTGATTGTATTTGTGCTTAGAAAGTAAGCTCCTTCCATAACTTCCATAAACTAAGCTCTTCCCACCTTTCTGCATCTTTCCCTCTGAATGTACAACATTTCAAAAGAATTTTTCTGTCCTGGAACAACCCTTCTAGTTTCTTTACTTCTTACTAAATGTGTGCTTTTGGACTGTGTTTTCATTCAGCCCTGTGATAAGAAAATCCATTCTATATTAAATCAAAGAAACCAAACCTCTAAAGTACTACTACGTTACTATTAAGAGTTTCATCAGGAGACAGCTTGTTAACAACTTATTTTTCTGTTTCTGCTTTTCAAATAAAATAAAAATATATTAATAAATTTTAAGCTGATTATCACTCAAGAAGAATAAGCACTAAGTTTAAAAAAATAAAAAAAACCAGCACACAAAGTCTAGACTGAACTTGGAATACTGAGAAAGTGATGGAACATTTCTTAAATATGTTTTTAATTTTGGTCACCAGAATACACAGAATCTTACTAATGAGGCACATTTGCTTTGTAACCTATATGTGGAAACTTCATTTTATGAAATACTCTGAATCATCAGTTCTTTTTCCCCTGGGTTTTTTTTTTTTTTTTTGTAAATGAAAAAAAAAAAAAAAAAAACACTGCACATTTTCACATATATACAGAGAAGCCAAAAATTTGTCCTGTCCATGCCAGATATCAGTATGTTTCAAATTAACAGAGTTGGCATATGGAAGCGAACATATGGGATATACTTTCTCTCTGTAATCTCACAATTAAATTAATACAATTTCTTCTATGGATACAATGGTTTGAGGCAGTGCTGATCCAAAAATTCATCAGCATTACCAAACGTGCTCACTACACACAGCCTTCGCTGGCAAATTGGGCCTTGAGCAATCAACCAGATGGCAGACAATCTGGAACATAAACTTGAGATTAAGCCTCCCAGAATTGAGGTGCAATCCAGCCTGAGACTTAGAAATCCACTTCTTGAGAGATGGATAACCATGTTATAAGTGGAGCCCTAAAGTTGTCAATGGCACAGACCACCACTAACCAATTAAATGAATATTAATCATTAAAATCTGTGAAAGAAACACAGACTTTTCACACCACTTTCGACTCATGGAAGTTAGAATGAATTGGTTGTCCCTTTGGTCTTGTACTTTAAATCTCTGGATGGATTATTCTCTTCGTGAGGAACAGAGAGGGCCTTACTCAAGCATAATAAACACAGCTTCTGGACTAGAAGAGCTCTCTCTCCCTCAGGGTGATCGCCGCTTTGAGATTTCTGCGCTTCCTCAAGTTCCACCATAAGTCATTGCCTGTGTTAAATGAAGCCTTCTACTGCCGGATCCCATTAAATGTTAGTTGCTTAAAGAAAAGTATCACATTGTGCTCTAAATAATGAATTTTGGATTCACTTTTGAAAATCTTTCATTCTTCCCAATAGGGACTGGAGAAATTATGGTCTGTGGGGTGAATGCGTTCTGAAACACAATCATACTCAGGCTGTCAGTTACTGCCTGCTGCAGTGGCCCCATGGGCTTGAGCAGTTGAAACAGAGACAGTATGGTCCCAAAACCTCAAATACCTACCATCTGAGCCTTTGCAGAAAAAGCTGATTCATTCCTTATATATGAGGATCCTTCAAAAAGTTCAAGGGAAATGGAATTACAAGATAAATGTATTTTGGTGCCAAAAAATTCACAGTTTCTTTTTAATGTGCACTTCTACAAACCTTATTATTGTCATTTTCCGAATCAGAGAAACAGCCACATCTATTGGCTTACTCTTCAGATGCCCTCCAAGGCAGGGGCCAGCCAGACTGGGATCTGGGAACTCCCACACAGGTGGCAAAGACCCAACTACTAGAGTTATCAACACTGCCTACCAGGGTCTTTTTTAGCAGGAATTAGGAGCTGGAGCAAAGACCAGAACCCGGGAAATGGGAGGGACACAGGCATCTTAAAAAAAATCTTAACCACTATGCCCCATGATTTCAAATGCTTCGCACCAAAACAAACTTATTTTCTTCTTCCATTTGTCCACAATTTTTTTTTTCAGTACCCTCCTAGAGCAATGGACCTCTTGGGCACCTGGAAATGAGGAGCTGCAGAACATGACAGAACAATGCTTCACACTGGGGAGATCTCTGCTTTTCAGGAAGGTTCTTTGCAGAATTAATTTTCACAATATAACCTTCAAAGACGGAGGCCTGAGACTCTGGCACCTGTGGGTGCTCAAAAACTATCTGTTGACTTCAAATATTCATTCATTCAACAAATAATGTACCGAGACTTTCTGTGTGCTACAGGAAATTTAGAAAGAACAGTAAGTCTGAAGACAGAACAAAAAACATCTCATGAGGCTTTCATTCTAGTGTGAGGATACAAAAAATAAACCTATATCTATGAAAATCATTAAACATTAAACAATGTGTAATAATAAATGGGCAAAGCAGAGGGCTGTTCTAAGGGGTCTCCCTGATTCTGAGACATTGGAGAAGAGACCTGCAGGAAATAAAGGGACACTGACGGCTATATGAGGGGCTGCAAAAGTCCTGAGATGCTTAGGGCTTATCTGGTCTCAAGAAGCCACCACAGCTGTAGCAAAGTGAGGAAAGAATCGTAGCAGGTCAGAGGTCAGGGAGAAAAGCCGAGCAGCAGCACTTAGAGCCCTGACAGTCACTTTAGAAGCTTCAAATTGTATTCTGAGCTGGGTTACCCTGATGCAGGATACAGAAGGAAAATGCTAGGAGAGAGGAGTTTCTAAGTTAGTTGGTGTTTGCGATCCCATTGCCAATATAAAATTGAAATCACTATGCCTACTTTAAATGATGGCTTTCAGAATTGGAAATAACTTATATATAGTGCATCACACTATGCCTGGCAAAGAGATAGCATTCAATAAGTAATAATTCAGTAATTCAATCAATTGAAATGATTCAATAATTTAAATTCAATAAGAATTCACAAGATGAATTCAATAATTTATTCTTAGTAATTTGTAATCGCGATTATCTGAATTAAGCAGAGCTGGCCCTATGCTGAGACAGCAGTGAGGACAACCCTTAGGATTTGTGGAGCCCCTTAGAATACTTACTATCTACAGTCAAGGTCAAACTTAAGGATGCCTTGTGGTGCTGTGGATGACTTCTCCTTCTAAGAACACAGGAATCCAAGGGGCATAATATCTCAAGACAACAATAGGGCTCAAATGTCTACAAGTAGCATAATGCCTCATAGTTCTCCAATCTGTTTCTGTTCCCAGAAACAGACCAGATATTGAATAAATATCACAACCTCAGCTGTGGCCTTTATAATCATCATATCTGAGAAATGGAAACCATAATTTACTTATTCTCTATCAGTCCAAACCTTTGCAATCTTTAAACAACTAACTTTGACAAGGTCAAATTTGAATGCAAAAAAGCAGTTCCAAAAATGTTTAGGTCAGGACGCCCATGCAATAGAAAGCCTTGGGCAATTGAGCCTGAGCCACTCTCCTGAGAAATATTGGGAGAGGCAAGTTAAAACAGAAAACCACAAGGATATCAAGCTGGGAGGACCTGTATTCTGGTCTAAGCCTCCACCAGTTACCAGTCACATAAACATGTGCAAGTTATAGAACTTCTCCAAGTCTCAGCGTCCTTAGCTGTAAATGGGAGGTAAGACGTGGCCTACTGGATTTATTATAATGTTGAAAACATGTATAATAAACTATTATGCACTGTATGCAAGCTGTTACTACCATTTGTCAATTCTGTGCCACACACAGTAAAGCAAATAAGCTTTCAGTAGATAATTTCAACTAAGTGTGGGTACCAAGTGCCCAGTAAGAGTGCCTGGGAAGCCAAAAGTTACATATTAAGAATATTTCTGTTGTTGTTTTTTTTGTTTGATTCTCCATGTCCAGACTAACTTTCATCCTGCTTTGTGTGAGTTCTTGAAAAGGAAAGTAAATTAGGCAGTTAGAACTCTCATTAGCCATCAAGTGACCTGGCATTTAGTGAGCTTTCACTACATTCATGATCTCAATAAAGATACAAGCTTTTCTTTGGGCAGGATAAACAGGGATCTCTTTATGAAACCTTGAAGTTTGTGATTGGTCTTTGGCAACTCTCTCCTCTTTGGCTCTCCCTCTTTCAGTAATACCCTGAATGCCAGTGCTAGAGATTCTTAAATTATTCCCTGGTTTCCCAGCCACTCAACCAACAGCCCATGCCAGCCTGGACTCTTAAGGGAGAACTGACCCTCTCAAATGTCCAAGTTCAGCCTTCATCCCCCATGCTCTGTCTGATATCAAATTGTACCTGTTCCAAGTTGCACCATTTTTTTAAGATTTGTTATTTATTTGATAGGCAGAGTTACAGACAGAGAGAGGTAGAGGCAAAGAGAGAGAGAGATCTTCCACCCACTGATTCACTCGGGCAAATGGCCACAACAGCCAGGGGCCAGGAGCCTCTTCTGGGTCTCCATGTGGTACAAGGGCCCAAGCACTTGGGCCATTGTCCATTGCTTTTCCCAGGTCATTAGCAGACAGCTGGATTGGAAGAGGAATTGCACAGACACAAACTGGCACCCATGTGGCATGCTAGTGCCACAAGCAGTGGTCCAACCTACTACACCACAGCGCCAACCCCTAAGTCTTTTTTTTTTTTTCAAAAAAAATATTTTATGTAATGAGTACAAATTTCCTAAGTACAATTTTAGGAATATAGTGATCCTTCCCACCATACCCTCCTTCCCAGCCCCACTCCCACCCCACCACCTCCTCCCTCTCCCATTCCCAGTCCCATTCTCCATTGAGATTCATTTGCAACTAACTTTATACACAGAAGACCAATTATATACTAAGTAACTATTTCAACAGTTCTTGCACACACACATACACACACAAAAAAACTGAGAACAAGTTTTACAGTTAATTCTCATGATACAACTCATTGATGACAGAAGTCCTACATGGGAAGTAAGAGCACAGTGACTCTGGTTGCTAATTTAATAATTAATACTCTTACATATGACATCAGTGATCACCAGAGGCTCTTGGCATGGAAGCCTTTTGAATCCACAATCTCTGTCAATATTTAGACAAGGCCATAAGCTAAGTGGAAGTTCTCTCCTTCCTCAAAAAAGTACATTCTTCTTTGATGGCCATTTCTTTCCACTGGGATCTCTTTCACAGATTCTTCATGTGGGATATATTTTTTGCCATAATTTCTTGGCTTTCCATAACTGAAATGCTTTCATGGGCTTTTCAACCAGATCAGAATGCCTTAATGGCTGATTCACAGGACAGAATGCTATTTTAAGTGATTGTCATTCTATGAGTCTGCTGTGTGGACTGCTTCCCATGTTGCACATTCTTTCCTTTTTAATTCTATCTATTATTATTATCAGACACTCGGTCTTATTTATATGATCCCTTCAAATCTTAATACTGTCTGTATTATCACTTTAACACTTAATATGGTCACTTTAACTATTAAGATGGCATTTTTACCACCCAGCTTAATGATATTTGGGTTCCCATGGCAAGTTTTAAATTGTATCCTTAGAATTAAGTCCACAAGAATATATGCAAAACTATGCAGCTTTACAGTAACAAACTTTTTCCTGCCTCTCTTACTCTCACTTTTATTTTTTACTGAGATCCATCCTCAATTGACTTTTTACACATATGATTAACTCTATGTTAAGTAAAGAATTCAGCAAATAATATAAAGGAAAGGAAAAAAACTGTTCCTCAACAGTCAAAACAAGAGTGGCTTAAGTCATGCCATTTGAAGTATCAATTTCACTTCTACAGATTTCATTTTGGGTGTTCTATTGATTCTCACACATCAGGGAGAACATACAGTATATGTCCCTTTAGGACTGGCTTATTTCCTAAGGATGATGTTTTTCAGATTTATCCATTTTGTTGTAAATGAGAGGACTTCATTTTTTATACCTGTGCATTATACCATAGAGTATATCCATTAATTTCTTTATCAAATCTTCAGTTGACAGACATTTAGATTTATTCCATGTCTTAGCTATTGTGAATTGGTTTACAATAAACATGTTGTGTGGATAACTATTTTATTTGCTGATATTATTTCCTTTGGATAAATTCCCAGGAGTGGGAAGGCTGGATCATATGGTAGGTCTATATTCAGATTTCTGGGGTATCTCCAAATTATGTTCCATAGTGGTTTTACCAGTTTACATTCCCAACAACAGTGGATTAGGGTACCCTTTTCCCCATATCCTCACCAGCATGTGTTGTTTGTTGATTTCTCTAAGAAAGCCATTCTAACAGGGGTGAGGTGAAACCTCATTGTCATTTTGATTTGCTTTTCCCTGACAGCTAGTGATCCTGAATATTTTTCATGTATCTGTTGGCCATTTGGATTTTGTCTTTTGAAAAATGTCTTTTGAGGTCCTTGGCCCATCTCTTAACTGGTTGTTCATTTTGTTGTTGTGGAGTTTCTTGATATCTTTATATATTCTGCTCATTAATCATTTATCAGTTGCATAGTTTTCAAATAATTTCTACCGTTCTGTTGGTTGCCTCTTCACTTTCCTGCATGTTTCTTTTGAAGTACAGAAGCTTCTCATTTTGATGTAATCCCAGTTGTTAATTTTAGCTTTGAATTCCTGTGCTTGTGGGGTCTTTTCCAAGAATTCATTGCCTGTGCCAATATCTTGCAAGTTTTCCCCAATGTTCTCTAACAATTAGATGATATAGATCTTAGATTTAGGTCTTTAATCCATTTTGACTTGATTTTTGTGAAAGCTGTAAGGTAGGGGTATGGTTTCATACTTCTGCATTTGGAAATCCAGCTTTCCAAGCACCATTTGTTGAAGAGACTGTTTGCTGAAGAGGGATTCATTTTAGTTCCTTGGTCAAATATAAGTTGGTTGTAGGTGCTTGGATTGATATCTGGTGATTCTGTTCTGTTCAATTGGTCAATGCATCTGTTTTTGTACCAGTGTAAGGCTGTTTTTATTATAATTGCCTTATAGTATGTCTTTAAAACAAAGCCTCTGGATTTGTTTTTGTAGTATAAGATTGCTATAGCTATTCAAGTTCTCCTGTGTTTCCATATGAATTTCAACATCATTTTTTCTAGATCTGAAGAAGATGTCTTTGGCATATTAATTGGTATTGCATTGAATCCATAAATTGCTTGCAGAAGAATGGATATGATGATATTGATTCTTGTAACCCATGAACATGGAAGATTTTTCCATGTTTTTGTTTCTTCTTTTTCTTTTTTTAATGTTTTGTAATTCTTATCATAAAGATTTTTTACATCCTTGGTTAAATTTATTCCAAGGTATTTGATTTTTTGTAGCCATTGTGAATGGGAGTGATCTTAAAAGTTCATTCTCAGCCTTGGAATTCTCTGTGTATACAAAGGCTGTTGATTTTTATAGAGTGATTTTATATCCTGCTATTTTTAACAAACTCTTCTATGAGTTCCAATACTGTTTTGGTGGAGTCTTTTGATCTCCTATACATAGAATCATGTCATCTGCAAATAGGGATAGTTTGACTTCCTCCTTCCCAACTTGTATCCATTTGATTTCTCTTTTCTTGCCTAATGGTTCTGGCAAAACTTCCAGGACTATAATGAATGGCAATGGTGAGAATAGGCATCCTTCTCTGGTTCCAGATCTCAGTTGGAATGCTTCCAACTTTTCCCCATTCAGCAGGATACTAGCCATAGATTGTCATAGATTTCCTTGATTGTGCTGAGGAATGTTTCTTCTTCTAACACAATTTGCATAAGATTTTTATCATGAAAATATATTGTATTTTATCAAATGCTTTCTCTGCATCTATTGAGATAAACATATGATTTTTGTTCTTCAGTTTGTTAATGTGATGTATAACATTGATTGATTTGCAAATGTTTAACCATCCCTGCATAACAGGGATAAATCCCATTTGGTCCTAGTAAATGATCTTTCTGATGTTTTGTTGTATTAGATTGGCTAGTATTTTGTTAGGGATTTTTTTTGTCTATGTTCATCAGAGAAATTGGTATGTAGTTCTCTTTCTCTGTTATAATTTTTGTCTTAATTAGGCTGTCTTCTGCTGTGATTTAAAATTCACTAAGATGCAGAAACCACCTGACAATAAGGCTATCAATGCACATTTGAACTGAGTAGTGAATTTGAATAAATGTCTGATGTAAAAGTGCGCATCGGAGTGTATGGCAGCTTGGACTAGATGAGAATAGTAAAGATGAGGAGACACCTGGGAACTTTGATGAGGTATTTAGGCAGTCCCATCATAAAGGAGCTATTAAATTTTTATGTATTTTTATTTTTTGATTGAAAGGCAGAAAGAAAGATAGTCTATCCACTGGTCCACTCCCCAGTTGCCCACAATAATCATGGCTGGGCCATCCTGAAGTCAGGAGCCCAAAATTCATTCTGGGACTCCCATGTGGGTGGAAGGGACCCAATACTTGAGCAATCATCTACTGCCTTCCTAGGGCATGCATTAGCAGGCAACTAGATCAGAAGCAAAAATGCTAGGATGGAACCATGCATTCTGATGTGAATGCAGTGACCTAAGTGCTGAACCACATGACCACTCCCACAAAAAACTATTTTAATCATTGATTGATAACAAGAATGAGGTAGTTTCACCTGGTTGGATAGGCTGCCCATCTGCAAAACAATGGACAATGAGAGTGAAGCAATCTTTTGGGGGAAGACCTTAAGTTCTGACTTACTTGGATGTTTTGAACTTTAAGCTCATCTGGCATCTTAAAAGTCTATAGAAATATAGGCTACAGACATTACTCATTTGCATTTGGTATAAACTAGAGAGTCAGACAAGGGACTTATGGTCAAACCCTGAGGAACTGCTGCATTTAAAAGTCAGAAGAGAAGGTTGAGAAGTGGCTGCAATGCTGGGGTGGGGAGGAGGAGTCAGAAGAATGAATTCTGTGGAAGCCACGGTAATAGATTTTGGCCAGAAGCATTCTCCCTCTGGGAGAGTCTGATAAGCCCTGGAGTATAGTGAGCAGGACTATTGTCCTTGGGGTTAGAAAGTGGAGGTCATTGGTAACATTAGCAAAGGCTATTTCAGGGGAAAATTGAGGGTGGTAAAAAAAAGGATAGCCTTTTTTTTATTTGACAAGTAGAGTTCCTTTCTTCCATTGGTTCACTTCCCTAATAGCCACTACAGCCAGAGCTGCGCCAATTCGAAGCCAGGAGCTGGGTGCTTCCTCCAGGTCTCCCATGTGGGTGCAGGAACCCAAGCACTTGGGCCATCCTCCACTGCCCTCCCAGGCCACAGCAGAGAGCTGGACTGGAAGAGGAACAACCGGGACTAGTACCCAACGCCCCAACCGGTACTAGAACCCGGGGTGTCGGCGCCACAGGTGGAGGATTAGCCAAGTGAGCCACGCGCCTGCCATATAGCCTTTAAAACCCAATTTTTTACCTATTTGTTAACTATGATGTGTTCTGTGAACAAAAGGATGAACAAAACCAAAAAGTCCCCATCTTGATTGGGTTAACATTCTAATGAAATAAGAAAAATATAATAAAATACAATAATTATAAGCTATGTCAAGTCATATGATGAAAGCAAACAAGGAATATTAAAAACACACACATGTATCATTATACTCTTAAAACTGTATTTATATACATATACATGAAAATATATATATTAAATGTGTTCCATTTATACAAATAAAAAGAAACACATATACATGCATACATATACTCATGAATGGGACAAGAATTTAGAGACAGCCAGATGTGGCAATTAAATAGTGACATGAAGAGTAAAAGTCATCTAGCTATGCAAAAAGGTGAGAATGGTATAGTAACAGTAATGAGGGGATAATAATGTCATACACAGGGAAAACTGAGTGTAAAAGTGCTGAAGCATCAAAAAAGAAAAAGTCCTGTCATCCAGGAATTTCTAAAAGGCCATGATGGCTAGTTCTGCAAGCATGGAAAATTCAAATAGGATCTAATCATAGGGCTCCATAAGATCTGGTAAAAAGCTTGGATTTTTATTTACTGTATTTTATTTCTACAGTTGCTATAACAAAGTACCACAAACTAGGAAGCTTAAGTAATAGAAATTTACTTCCTCAAAACTATATAGTTGGTTTTCTCCTTGGCTTTACATGACCTTTCTCTCTGTCTCTTTCCATGGTCTTCCCTCTACCTGTGTCCTAATTTCCTCTTCCTTTAAGGACATCAGTCATATTGAATCAGAGTGCACCCCAACATTCTCATTTTAACTTAATCACTTTATTAAAAACCCTATCCCCAAAGACATTTTGGGATGCTAGAAATTAGGACTTCAACATATGAATTAGGGGAAGTATAATGCAGCCCATGATACTTATGCCAATATAAAAGCTATTAAAGATTTAAGCAAGAAAAAAAAAATAATGCAACTTAATAAGACCATATGTGGCCACAAGTATACAAACAAACAAAAGAGTGGAGAAAAGGAAGGTGGGCTTGGGAGGTAAAAGCAGAGATTCCTGTAATATATACCACAAAATAAACATTCTTAACCTGGAACCCACAGATAGCGATTTATGATTTCCCCAATGCTGTGCTTACAGTATTGGATGAGGATGTGTAGGTATTCATAATGTGATTTAATCTCAAAAGCCTTATCACATAAAAAGAAGCACAGAGCAGCCAAAATAAATCAATCTAATTAAGAAGCCCTGTGTTTTACTACTCAAGGGATGTAAGTGCACATGCATAAACGCACTGACTAAAATATCTTTTATTCGTCTGCCCACTTTGTTGCTTCTCTTCAGGTATTATTCCAGCATCTCTCTCCTCAAAAACCCCAGAAAAAAATACTTCTATACCACTTCTCCATCTTCCAAAGAATTTTTTTTCTCTCACACTCCATGTTTCCTTTCTCTCTGCAAACTTTATCATGTAGATCAATTTAACTTCTCTTCTACAAAAAGAAATCTTTGGGAAGAAAATTTCCTTCACTTATACTGAGGATTCTGCTTGTTAGGCAAGAAGATGGTGGAGAAAATATCTGAGCATTCCCACATTAATCATTGCTGTCAGATCTAATGCATTTTTTTAAGGAGTCTTAATTTCCATCAGATTATCATAGGGGTTGGTAAATATGCTAATTAACCATGAAAGAAAAAGAAGGAATGGTGGGCATGGGGAGAGACTGTGCTTATCTTGGAATAGAGCAAGCTCATTTGACCATTCTCTGCCAGATGTGGACCATAAATAATCCACCACATTTGTGGTTATCCACTCTACCCATATAGCATCCCAAAAGAGCCAGCTGGCATTGATGAGACTTCAGAGGAATTAGAGTAACTGGGTATCACCTCAAAGGACAAGACTCTTGTAAATACAAGGATGTGTCCAAAAGTTTGTGGGAATGGAGCTAAAAGATAAGTTTCTTTTCATGAAGAAAAAAGTTTCAAAATCCACGTATAGTTTCTTCATAGTACACATTTGCCACAAACTTTTTGAAGATCACTTGTATGGATTTCAAAACTTTTTGAACTGAAACAAACATCTTTTCATTCCATTTTCCACAAACTTTTCAAAACACCCACATAAATGCATTCTGTTTTGAACTTAATCCATTAAAAATCTGAAATAAACTCTGACCTTGGTCATACAATCCTGTACTAAGTAATCTATTTACTCCAATCAAATAAGGGAAGAACCACTATTTTCCAAAATCTGTTTGCATGAAATTTGTAGACTTTAAATAAAATTTTTAAAAAATAAAAATCATGTTTACAAGGAAAAACAAGAAGTTAATGAAGATATGTAAATAGTGACTCTATCAGACCACAAATCTGTTGTGTACAGATCATTCAGATGCTGTGGTAAAACAAAAGAAATGGAACAGAATATAGGAGAAAGAAATAAAATGTGCCCTAACTTCAACTTCCCTTACCAGAGAATTTCTTCCCTACCTCCAAAACTCAGCTAAGAGCTTCTCTTGATGTAAGCCTCACTCCAGGCTTGGCTAAGGTATTTTCCCATATTAGTTTTCCCCATATTATTGTTCCCATAAACTTCCGTGGAACAAGGACAGAATCTTATTTTTTTGCTGAGTACTTAGCACAGAGTGGATAAATACTGATGGCTAAGCCTGGCTTCAAATGTTTTTTTAAATGCTTATTTTATTTGAAAGGCAGAGTTACAGAGAGAGGGAGATACAGAGATGATCATCTGTCTGGTGGTTCATTCCCCAAATGGCTGCCACAGCAGGGGTTGGGCAAGGCTGAAGCCAGGAGCCATGATCTTCATCTGGGTCTCCCAAGTGGGTAGCAGGGGTTCAAGTACTTGTGCCATCTTCTGCTGCTTTCTCAGGCACATTAGCAGGGAACTGGATTGTAAGTGAAGCAGCCAGGACTATGGGATGCCAGTATCACTGGCAGCAGTTTAACTCACCACACCACAATGCCAGCCACCCAAATTTTTTTAAAGATTTATTTATGTACTTAAAAGTCAGAGTGTGAGAAAGAGAGATTGAGAGAGAAAGAGCCAGAGAAAGATTTTCCATCCACTGATTCACTCCCCAAATGGCTATAATGGCTGGGACTGGACCAGGCCAAAGCCTGGAGCCTGAAACTCCATCCAGGTCTCTCCTGTGAATTGCAGGGGCCCAAGTACTTGGGCCATCTACTGCTGCTTTTCCAGTCACGTTAGCAAGGAACTGGATCAGAAGTGGAGCTGTCAGGACTGGAACCAGCGCTCCATTATTAGATTCCCATGTTGTAAGTGGCAGTTTAACCCACTGTGCCACAATGCAGGTCTTATGCCTGGATTCACATTCTACCATACATACTACCCTGCATCCTGAAATTTTTAAATTCTAAATAATTTGCCTGTGATTATATGGAAAAGTTCATTCTCAACAGGAATTGGAGTTATCCTCAGCATCTATCTCTGCCTAAGGATTAAGTAGTTGGGCCCCATATCCTTGGAAAGCAGTGGGAGTCAGAGACAGGAAGCTGATGGGAGCTGGTAGAAGAAAGGAATATTTGCCCATGCTTCAGTCATCTGTGGAAGCATGTTCTCACATTACCCAACCTTTGGAAGGGAACTTCCCAAACTGCTTCTAATCATATCCCATCCAAAGTTTCCCTCTGAATCACTCAGCAGCCATTTAGATGTGGACAAAACAACACAAAGTTATTGCAATAGTGCTTTTCTTAAGTATTACAAGTGTTTCAACATCTCAACAAGGCTATCCATGAGCTGAGCCTCCTGCAACAGGATGAATAAAAGTCCAAGATCTCAGGCCCATTTAATGGAAACAAATCCAAAAGTATAAACCCTTCTATGTATCTGCCTTCATTAGATAGGACTTCCTACCAGGCTATGTGAAATGCAGATTTTTGGATCTACCCCAGGTATGGTCATAAGATTATCCGAGGTTAGTGACTAGCTCTTGTGTCACTCTTGTGTCATCCATGAAAATTCAAACTGGAGATATATCTTCAGGGAAACCTTTTTGGACCCTCACCCAGGATTGTGAACTGCCCCTAAAATGTCCTCTCATGTATTCATCTGTTTCCTCCACTATACTGTGTTCCAAGAAGGCAGTAGATTTATCCTGTTGTTCACGTCTGAGCCTCAGGGTTTTGAACAGTGCTGATGAAGTGAATTAATGATACTTACGCACTGTGAAGATGGCCAGCTGGTATACCACGGTGGATGAGTCTGTCCAGGGTATTCACGATGTCCTAAGGTCTGACACGAGTCTACCTCTCCATACTCCTTCCCAACTCTCTACTTTACCTTCAATACTGCAATACACTTGTCATTGTTGTTTCGTGCACACACCTTTCTCTATGTTTCTTCTCCTGAACCACTATCACTAAGAACCATCTCCTACATTCATATTCCTCTCCCTACACACCTCCCTGCCACTTCCTGGAAAATTCCAATTTCTGAATTTTAAGCTCAGGTATATCCTCCTTTAATAAAGCAAGTTTCCCCCTTTCTACTACCTCAAAAAAAAAGTCTCTTTTCTCTGAAATCAGTGACAACAGAATGTGCACATTATTTAAAAAAGAAAAACTATGTATGAATTTTCAAAAAATATTGCAGCAAATAAATTTATCTTTTAATTTCGTTTTTCTGTGAACTTTTTGGAGTAACCTCATATTTACACCTTTGCACTTACTACATTTTTGGATAATTATCTTTCTCTATGTTGGTCTCCCATAATAGACTATAACTCCTTGAGAATGTGTACCATGTATTCACCTATCTATACTAATTTTTCCCACATCTCAGCACAGAGTAGCTGTTGAAGAAATTATAATTTAAAAAATGGATGAGATGCCAGCATTGTGGAATAGTGGATAAAGCCACAGCCTTAAAAACCAGCATCACATATGGATGTCAGTTCATGTCCCAGCTGTTCCACTTCTGATCCAGCTCCCTGCTAGTGGCTTGGTAAAGCAGCAGAAGATGGCCTAGGTGTTTGAGCCTCTGCCACCCACATGGGAGACCCAGATGAAGCTGCTGGCTCCTGGCCTCGGCCTGGTCCAGTGCTGACTGTTGCAACCATCTGGGGTGTGAACCAGCAGATGGAAAATTGATCTCTCTCTCTCTCTTTCTCTCTAACTCTCTCTCTCTATGTCTCTACCTCTCTTAATGTAACTCTGACTTTCAAAATAAATAACTAAATCCTTAAAGAATGGGTTAACAGGTGAGCAAACAAAGCCAAACATTTGTTCACAACTATAAATAGAAACAGGAATGTTCACAGTGGAACAATGCCCAAAACGTTGATTACACTGGTTGGTCACAGTAGGGCACCAACAGTTGAGAGCCGTATCATAAAACCAGGCATCTTACTGAATTTGCAAGTTGGGTTAAGTAAAAAGAACCCATATGTCTTGGCACTGCAAACCAGGTAGAAAAAGAGCTGAGGAGTCTAAGGTTCATTAACTCAATCTTAGCAAAAATTAGTTCATAAACCTGGCCAGGTCAGTGACCAGGCAACAATAGTCAAAGAAACATGGAAGGAAATGAAGAAGTTAGGGAGAGAAGGATCCAAGATAAGACAATGAGTCAGTTAGTGTGGTTTCTGGATGAATAAGCCCAGTGCTGCCTTGGTGTGAGCCCATCATAGTATTATTATTATTATTATTATTATTACACCCAATTTTATTGATGAGGAAACTAAAGCACAGAGAAATAATCATTTGTCAAAGGTCATATAGCAAACTCAGGCACTTTGCTACCCCCCATCACCTTTAATGTTTGTAACTTAGTAAGCTTTTATATTCAAGGCTTTACAAATCTTAAGTTGTCCAAAAAAGGTTTTGAAAGCATTTACCTTACTGGTGTTGTAACACAGCCAGTTAAGCTGCCGCTTGCGATGCCTGCATCCAATGCTGGAGTGCTGCTTAGAGTCCTGGTTGTTCGGCTTCCAACCCAGCTCCCCGCTACTGATCCTAGGAAAGCAGAAGACTGCCCAGGTACTTGGGACCCTCAAACACACTTGGAAACCTAGGATGGATTTCCTGGCTCCTGACTTCAGCCTGGCCCAACCCTGAGTGTCAAAACCATTTGGGAAATGATCCAGGAGATAGAAGATCTCCATGTTTCTTTCCCTCTGTTTTTCTGCCTCTCAAATAAATAAATCTTTTTTAAGTAAATGACCTTTATTTATGTAAAGGATGCTTATCAGGGCCAGCATTTGGCACAACGGTTTAAGTAACTGCCTGCAATGCTGGCATCCCATGTAAGTGCTGGTTTGAATCCTGGCTGTTCTACTTCTGATTCAGCTCCCCAATGAGCCTGGGAAGGCAATGAAAAGATGGCCCATCTTGCCTTGGTGAGCCCATCATAGTATCTTAAGGTGACAGTGCTCCCTAGATGGGATCTGAAAAAATTTGATATAAACTTCTAGGTTAAAGGAATGAAAACCACAGTTGTGTTTTGACTAAAAGTCCAGTATTTTAGTTTCCCACTGTTGCTTCAACAAATTACCACAAACTTAATGACTTAAAACACCACAAATTTATTATCTTGCTATTCTGGAGAAGTTCAAAACAAGGACTTCCAGGGCTAAAGTCCAGCAATCAGCAGGTTGTGATCCCTCTGGAGTTTTCATAGGCCACCGACATTCTTTGGCCCCTGGATCCTTCTAGCAATGGCCTCACTCCAACCTCTGCTCCTATCAACACATCGCCTTCTCTGAAACTCCCATTCTGACCCAGTTGCCTCCTGCTTCTAGAAACATCTGTGCCAAATCAGACACATCCAGACAATCCAAGATAATATCTCTATCACAAGATCTTAATCACATTTGGAAATCACATTTTGCCCCGCAAGGCAACAAATCACAGTTTTCTAGGGAAAGGATGTGAATTTCTTTAGGGCCCATTTTTCTGCATAATGTAGTCAGCTAAAGAAAATAAACTGTTGGGGCTAGTACTGTAGCATAGCAGGTTAAGCCTCTACCTGCTATGTTGGTATCCCATCCCCACTCCCATACAGGTCCCTGTTAATGGCCTGGGAAAAGCAGCAGAAGCTGGCCCAGGTGTTTGGGTCCCTGCATCCACGAGGAAAACCCGGAAGAAGCTTAGAGCTCCTGATTTCCACCTGGCCCAGCTATGGCCATTGCAGCCATTTGGGGAGTGAACCAGCAGTAGGAAGATAGCTCGCTCTCGCTCTCTCTCTCTCTCTCTCTCTCCTCTCTGCCTTTCTATCTCTGCCTTTCAAATAAGTGAAAAATAAATCTTAAAAATGGAAAAACTGTTTTAAAAACTAAATCAAATTTTGGTAGAAGTAATAAATACGCAACTCTAAATTTCGACAGGAAATGAAGAAAATGTCACCAAAATCCGCTGGTTCACTCCCCAATTGGCCGCAATGGCCAGAGCTGCACCAACTTGAAGCCAGGAGCCAGGAGCTTCTTCAGGGTACAGGGACCCAAGGACTTGAGCCATCTTTTACTGCTATCCCAGGCCATAGCCAAGAGCTGGATTGGAAGAGGAGCAGCCGAGACTAGAACCAGCATGGGTTAAGCTGCCACCTACAATGTCAGCATCCCACGTGGATGTTGTTTCAAGTTCAGCTGCTCCTCGTCTGATCCAACTCCCTGCTAATATCCTGGGAAAGCAATAGAGCATGGTCCAGGTGTTGGGCCCCCACACCTGCGTAGGAGACCTGGAAGAACACATTTTCTGACCAGTCTGCACAAATTCAAGTAACAAACTCACTTGTATTCAGCAGCAGATGATGACAATAGGGGCCTTTGCTGAATAAATCAGGACCGCAGGGACAGAGGGTTGTCACTGAAAGCACAGGAGAAGAAAAAAAGCAAAAAGCTGGTAATGCTGTTTATCTCAATTTCCTCTTCAATTAAAATGGAAGGAGAAAAAAGACAAGCTTAGAAAAAGTTCTATTGCTTTTTAGCTTAGAAATCCCTGCAAAGCAGTTCTTGCTTTATCAGGTCAGGTCACATAATTTTAAAAGAATTTGAGGACTTGGTTTCATTGAAAACCGAATAGATGGCAGCATGTATGTCACCACTACAAAGAGAGCCTGCAAAAAAAGCTAAAAATATAATAGGAAAAGAAACAATAAATTGAGCCCTGGAGCAGATTAAAATAAATAAAAAGTAAACAGCATGGAAGGAAGGAGGGAATGTGTCTTTCAGAAACTGGAAAAAATGGTGGTGAAGTTGTGAAACTTGATGACAAAGAGGATAGGAAGCTAAGGGATTTTATCCCTGAGAACCTCGAAGTCACACTCAGGAAGGACAAGGCAAACCCGTCCATTCATTTTGGAGAGCGGGGGCAGCACAAAATAAAGAGGAGGCACCATAAGGGTGGTGATGAAGGTCTGGAATAGTCACTGAGGACAACTGGGAGAGGGGAACCCACCAGATTTGTAAACAGATTTGAAAGCCCACCTGATATTGGGTGCCACGAATTTATGGAGGCAAAGATACACACAACTGTATGAGTTTTTCCAATAACCTAAATGTAAAACTAGATTAGGAGGCTGTAATGGTCTAAGTTTGGCAATTTGCAGGAACAGTATGGTATAAAATAAAATGGAAAATCTTCCATGTTCATGAATTGGAAGAATCAACAGCATCAAAATGTCCACACTATCAAAAGCAATTTATAGATTCAATGTGATACTAATCAAAATACCAATGACATTCTTTAAAGATCTAGAAAAAAAGATGCTAAAATTAATACGAAAACACAAGAAACCTCGAACAGCTAAAGAAATCATACAGTACAAACAAAGACAGATACATCACAATATCTGATTTCAAGACACACTACAGGACAGTTATAATCAAAACAGCCTGATACTGGTACAAAAATAGATGGATAGACAAATGGAACAGAATAGAAACACAAAAATCAATCCAAGTATCTATAACCAACTTACATTTGACCAAGGAGCTAAAACCAATCCCTGGAGTGAGGATAGTCTCTTCAACAAATGGTGCTGGGAAAACTGGATTTTTACATGCATGAGGATGAAGTAGGACACCTACCTTACACCTTACACAAAAATCCACTCAAAATGGATCAAAGACCTAAATCTATGACCAGATACCATCAAATTATTAGAGAACATTGGGGAAACCCTACAAGGCATTGGCATAGGCAAAGCATTCTTAGAAAAGACCCCAGAGGTATAGGCAATCAAAACCAAAATTGACAAATGGGATTACATAAAGCTGAAAAGTTTCTGCACTGCAAAAGAAACACTCAACAAAGTGATAAGACAACTGACAGAATGAAAAAAATTATTGGCAAACTACACAAATGATAAAGGGTTAACATCCAGAGTCTATAAAGAGCTAAAGAAATGCAACAATAACAAAACAAACAACCCAGTTAAGAAATGGGCAAAGGACTTGAGCAGACATTTTTCAAGAGAGGAAATTCAAATGGCCAACAGACACTTGAGAAAATGCTCAGGATCACTAGCCATCAGGGAAATGCAAATCAAAACCACAATGAGGTTTCACCTCACTCCAGTTAGAGTGGCTTACATACAGAAATCAACAAATGACAAAAACTGGTAAGGATTTGGGGGAAAAGTACCATGGTCCACTATTGGTAGGAATATTAACGGCCAGCGCCACAGCTCACTTGGCTAATCCTCCACCTGTGGCACCAGTACCCCAGTTCTAGCCCTGGTTGGGGTGCCGGATTCTGTCCTGGCTGCTCCTCTTCCAGTCTAGCTCTTTGCTGTGGCCCAGGAAGGCAGTGGAGGATGGCCCAAGTCCTTGGGCCCTACACCCACATGGGAGACCAGGAGGAAGTACATGGCTCCTGGCTTCGGATCGGTGCAGCATGCCGGCCATAGCAGTCATTTGGGGGGTGAACCAAAGGAAGGAAGACCTTTCTCTCTCTCCCTCTCTCTCTAACTCTGCCTGTCTATATATATATATATATATATATAAACTGGTACAGCCACTGTGGAAGCTAGTATGGAGATACCTCAGAAACTGAATATAGACCTACCATATGATCCAGCCATCCCATTTCTGGGAATTTACCCAAATCAAAATCAGTATATCAGTATATGAAGTGGTTATCTGTACCCCCATGTTCATTGCAGCACAATTTACAATAGCTAAGATATGGAATCAACCCAGATGTCCCTCAACTGTTGACTGGATAAGAAATTTTGGTATTTATATAAAATGGAGTATTCAGCTATAAAAAAAAAATGAATCCTGTGTTTTGCAACAAGATGAACACAATGGGAAAACATTTTACTTAGTGAAATAAGCCAGTTCCAAAAAGACAGATATCATATGTGTTCCCTGATCCAAGGTAACTAATAGAATACCTGAAATGTAATGTGTTGGAGTGAAATAGACATTTTGAGATTTGATGATCATTTATAGCCCTTGTCTCTTCCATTGAGGAACAGTGTTTTGTTCTAGTTTTTGTTTTGTTTTGTTTTGTCTCTTCATACTATTTGTTGAACTCTTTTACTTAGAGTAGGGTTAACTATACAATCATTAATTATACTGAAATTAGATCTTTGTAAAAAATTGAGAGTGGGGATACTAGAGGGAAGGAGAAAAAGGGTTGGAGTACAGGTGGGAGGAAGGGTGGGGGGAAGTGTCACTATGTTCCTAAATCTGTATATATGAAAAACATGAAACTTGGATAAATTAAATAAAATTTTTTAAAAAACATGGGAGAAGAAAAAAGAAAACTGTTAGAAAAGTAAAGAATGAAGTAAATGGTTTTCTTTCTTTTTTAAAAAGATGTATTTATTTTTCTTTAAAGACAGAGTTACAAAGAGAGAGGAGAGGCAGAGAGAGGGAAAGAGGTCTTCCATCCACTGGTTCACTCCCCAATTGGCCACAATGGTCAGAACTGCGCTGATCTGAAGCCAGGAGCCAGGAGTTTTCTCCGGGTCTTCCCATGTGGATGCAAAGCCCAAGGACTTGGGCCATCTTCTACTGCTATCCCAGGCCACAACAGAGAGCTGTCTTGGAAAAGGAGCAGCTGAGACTAGAACCAGTACCCATATGGGATGCTGGCGCTTCAGGACTGAGCGTTAACCTGCTGCACCACAGCACTGGCCCCGAAATGATTTTCTTTCTATCCTGAGTTTCTAGAATACTTTGGAAAAAATTTTGACCAACAGATTAAAAGAAGAATGAAGAATATATAGAAGTGAAATTACATATGGAGTCCAATTATAAATGCCATTTACATTTTTTATTTGTTAGACTATGCATTACCAAATTTGAAAAGCAATAAACATCTAAATATTTCTAGTTGTATAAAGCATTCTGTAAGTGCAAAATGCTGCTGTATTCTCAGATGATAAGTAAAACAAATCAAAAATAAGCATTTAAGTCTTGTGTCACAGGTTACTATTTCAAACTTCTGTGGCATTATTACAAGTGGCTAGTTTAAGAATTGACATTCCGGCAGGCGCCATAGCTCAATAGGCTAATCCTCCACCTGCAGCGCCAGCACCTCGGGTTCTAGTCCTGGTTGGGGCATCGGATTCTGTCCTGGTTGCTCCTCTTCCAGTCCAGCTCTCTGCTGTGGCCCGGGAGTGCAGTGGAGGATGGCCCAAGTATTTGGGCCCTGCATCCGCATGGGAGACCAGGAGAGGCACCTGGCTTGTGGCTTCGGATCAGCGCAGCACGCCGGCCGCAGCAGCCATTGGGGGGTGAACCAACGGAAAAGGAAGACCTTTCTCTCTGTCTCCCTCTCTCACTGTCCACTCTGCCTGTCAAAAAAAAAAATCTGAAAATGCACAGATGTTCCTCCTATAATCCAATCCACCAGAAAGCCTGGTGATTCATTCCCCCAGCAATAAAGATCCAGGAAAACTTTGATTAAATTGAACCCACCAGTGCTACATCATTGCTCAAAAATTCACACTTAGGAAAGAAAAATAAAGATGTTCTTCATGAGAAAATAAGCCAACTACATATTCTGAATACCCTCCCATGTCAGAGAATCACAAGCCATTCATATTGTGAAATGATACCACTGACATAAAAAGGTTTGCCTCACAAACTCTCTGTGTGCGATCTGACACATTGAAAGGGTCAGAGCCTAGCAAGAGCTCAGTGCTGTGTGGAAATTATTGAGAGATTTGCTCTCCCTTGGGGGCTCTCAGTCACTGAGGAAACTCCAAATTACAGCAACAAGCTATCGCACATGTGGATTGTGCTCACTCCGAAATTTATTACTCCAGCATCTTCTATTCAAAAGTAGCCAGAGTCTCTCCCATGGGTAAACAACCTCCATTGAGTCCAAGAGGAATTGTGCCAATCTAAGTAGAACACAATGGATCGTTCAGCAGCTGGGAGCAGAACTAACCTTTTACTGCTGAAAATAAACATGAGCATCACAAAATTCTTTCTTCTAGAAACGTGTTGTACCTGAAGATTAGTTTCCCATGTCAGCTCACAAACAGTTGGTTAATTCTCACTTTTCCTTCAACATCTTATAGACATACTAGAGGACCTATCCACAGGAAAACCTTGCTTCATGGATTTAATGAATATTTTGGGAACACTAGTCATCAGATACTGTGCTTTTGCTGGTTACAGAGTTGCAGAACACAGAGAATACAGACCTTGTTCTCAAGGAGCTCACAGGGAGGGGCACAGACAAGGAGAACATCAAATCTGGTAGTGAGCAGTCAGTGTCATGGCAGAAGCACAACAGGGGTGATGGATGGAAACAACTAGTGCTGACAGTTGAAGAAACAAAGGGTTCTCAAGACAGACAAAATCTCTGACAAACCACAGCATCAAAGCCCATGCAAAGCTAGAACTTAGGTCTTATTCAGCTATGGTTCTCTCCAGTTATTATTCTCTCTTTCTCACTTGGCCTGCATCCCGCTGAACCGGAAGCTCCATGTGGGGTCTCTCCTAGGTGAGAACAAGACCTAGCAGAAGACAAAGCACTGAGGAGCGGAAGAGCCAGAGGAAGTGCAGGGGAGCCTGGAGCAAGCTGAGGAGGGCTAAAAGAAGGAAGCAACATCTTTAGGGAACAGGAATGAGGCACCTTAGGGGAAGCAATGTCATAGATCCATCATTCTGGAGAACCTACCCTATTCCTGATGAAATGTAAGCTGTGTATATATGAGGATCTTTAAGACATGTTCCCTACTAGGAAGAATCTGAGATTTAACAGCTGGACCAAGTGTATTGTGGTGGAATGAGAAGGTGAAAAGCTCATGCCAAGATGGCCACTGAGGTGAAAAGGTCATGCCAAGATGGCCACTGAGGTGAAAAGGTCATGCCAAGATGGCCGCTGACAACAGAAACTGCCTGGCAACAGGTCGTGATTGGATGGCTTCATAAACCACATGACAGCAGAGCCTGACTGATAGCAGGCTGTGATTGGATGGTTTCAGAAACTGCCTGGCAACAGGCTGTGATTGTTTAGGGCATAGACCGCCCCTTGACTGGATTGGCTGCCTTGGCTATAAAAGCAGCTGTAGCAACTGAAATAAACGAGTCTGCAGGCTGCTCACCTCTAGCCTGCTTTCACCCGACTCTCAGGGTCTGTGTGGTGACTCCACACCTCTTGCCCCCACCACACTCCTCCTCTCAGAATGAATCCTCTCAGAAGAAATCAGCTGCAACAGTGTATAACATGTCTTGAAATGGTTAACAGGATATTATTTACTTTGGATGTCAGTATGAGGATTACAGAGCATGATACACATACATGGTACTTGGTATATGATAAGAACTCAATAAATGTTAATATTATGTTTATATATATATGTATTCATATACATATACACATATATGTTCAGGTACAGTGCACAGGGTGAAGAAATAGTTCATTCTAATAGGGAATTAGAAAAAGTTCAGAAGCTATAGCAATGGGGTTTTCATCATACAGGCTGGGATATGGAAATTGGAGGGTATTCAGACCCAGAGAGCTAGGAAAGAGGCAAAATTACCCTGGCATGTGCTGGCCTCAAACAGAAACTTGGGACTACCCTCTAGTACCCATCCTCCAAACTCCATTCTCAAGGAAGAGGTGCTGCTGAAAATAATCATAACATTCTCGTTATTACTATTATTACTAGTACTTACGTCTAGTACTGCATTTGAGATCATCCTAAAATCTTGGCAGACACTCACGTCAGTTAATCCTCACCATCAGATGTAAGCATGGCAGTGAGTCCCGTTTTCCAGGTAAGAGATCTTCAGCCTTCAAGCCACACTCTTGAGCACTTTTCTGCAGCATCTTCCTTCTATTAGGGAAACATGAGAGTCAAGTGTGCATATTATGAAGATTACTGTTTTAAAATCTGCCACTTCCTGTGTAGTGCTACATTCTTTTCTGGATTTTTTAAGTTAGATACAAAATAGAGAAAAAAACAGAAGGGGATTGTTTCTGTCCATTTTTAAGGAAACTAAGCAAATGACAAGAAAGGAAGCAGACAGCTAGGATTTACAAAGGAATAAAGCAAAGAACGGAAGAAGGGAGGAAGGGCAAAAAACAGGGAATTTTATTTCAGGGACATACCCTAGTGCTATGATTTGAATGTATCTTCTAGAAGTTCACATGCTGGAAATTTAATCCCTACATTCGTGTGTTAATGGTATTTGTAGGTGGGGCTTTAGGAGGCAAATAGAATTAGATGAGGTCATGAGTATGGGCCCCCATGATGGCATTAGTGGTTTATAAGAGGAGAGACCTGAGCTAACAAGCTTGCCCTGTCTTCCATGTGATGTCCTCCATCACGTTATGTTGTAGCAGGACAACCCTCACCAGCGCTGAGCAGACACTGGTAGTTCCAAACCAACCTTTCGTACTTTCTGAATTGCCTTTATCCTCTACCAAGGATTGATCTTCAACTGATACTTCATGGTAAAATACTGTCAAAAATTCCCCCTCTTTATCCCCCGCCACATGGCACCCTTAAAATTTCCTGGGCTCAGTGAGTCCTTTCATTCCTTCAAAAATCACTCATTCCTCTGCTATTCATACTGTTTTAGAGCTAGATAAGAGAAATGTTATCAATTCATTTTCTGAAGCTAGCACATTCCTAAGGAGAGAAAATCATAACAAATATAACAAAAACTTATAGCAATACAAAAAACCCTTAAGACAACAGCCAAATTATTCAACATATTTAAAGGAAAACTAACCATAACTTGGAAAGATCAGTTTCTAAGAATAAAGAATTCACCAAAGGCTCTAATAATTTTACATATAAAATATGTGAAGTCAAACAATATACCATTTTGCTCCCAAACTAAGATTGGAAAAGATAAGAGACAATGAGTACTCCAGTTTCATAGGAGTATATGTTGGTTTGACATTTGACAAGATGATTAAACAAGTCATTTCTAAACCCTTAAAAAGGTGCCCCAGTGATTCCAATTTTAGAAATTTATCCTAGGGGCTAGCGCTGTGACACAGTAGGTTAACCCTCCACCTGCGGACCGGCATCCCATATGGGTGCCAGTTCTAGTCCTGGCTGCTCCTCTCCAACCCAGCTCTCTGCTGTTGCCTGAGAAAGCAGTAGAAGATGGCCCAGGTGCTTGGGCCCCTGCACATGGGAGACCAGGAAGAAGCACCTCGTTCCTGGCTTCAGATCAGCACAGCTCTGACCATTGCAGTCATTTGGGGAGTGAATCAACAGAACGAAGACCTTTCTCTCTCTCTCCCTCTCACTGTCTGTAACTCTACCTCTCAAATAAATAAATAAATAATCCTTAAAAAAAAAAGAAATTTATTCTAGGCAAATAACTGCACACAAAAATATATGAACAAGGATGTTTATAGTAACTTAAAATATACACATACAATGAATGGTTAATTCAATAAATTACAGAGTATCCATTCAATAAAATACTGTGCAGGAGAAGGTATTTAGTGTAGCAGTTAAGGTGTTCATGTCCCATATCAGAGTGCTAGGTTTGATTCCTGGGTCTGGCTCTTGACTCCAGACTCATGCTAATGCAAGGATAGGAAGCAACAGTAACAGCTCAAATAATTGGGTCCCTGCACCTATGTGGGATATCTTAATTGAATCCAGATCCTGGCTTCTTTGGGGCAGTGAACAAACTGATGAGATAGCTGTCTCTCTCTTTCTTCCTTTCTCTCCCTCTCTGTGTCCCTCTCTCCCTCTCTCCCTCTCTATCTCTACCTGTCAAATAAATAAAACACTCTACAACTGATACACTAGAAGAGTACTTAATGACTGGAAAATTTACACTAATGTACTCTGAAAGTGTAATGGGAAAATAGTATCCACTAAAAGCTTGACCAGGTTATGAATGAACTTGAAAGAAATGATCCTATATGCGTAAGACACAGAAAGACACCTCCTGCATGATCTCACTTATATGTGGAATCCAGGAAAGTCAAACTCATAGAAGTAGTTGAATGGCCAGGGGTTAGAAGAAATGAGGAAATGATGGTTAAAGGGTATAAAGCTGCAGTTGTAAGACTAATAAAGCATAAAGATCTAATGTATAGCATGGTGGCTATACTTAATAATAATGTCTTACTTAGCTGAAATTGGTTAAAAGAATGTATCTGAAGAATCCTCACCACAAAAAAAGTTTACTATGTGAGGTGATGGTTATATTACTTGGCTTCAATATAGTACTCATTCTCTGTCTGTCTGTCTGTCTGTCTCTCTCTCTCTCTCTCTCTCTCTCTATATATATATATATATACCCTTGAATATGTACAATTGTATATTGTACCCTTGAATATGTACAATTTTGTCAGTTATATGTCCAAAAATCTGGAGGGGGCGGCAATGAGTGTGGTAAATATATAAGTACAATATATCTGGCAGGGCACCCCCATGTTTCTTCTTGAACTACTTAGAGCAAATGGCATAGAGGCATATATTTTGTCAATTGTACATCAGAAAGACTAAGAATTTCTTCAAAAAAATTTATGCAGGAGAGGAGGTGCAAAAACTAGTACCCCTGGATAAATTTTTTGAAAACCTATTAGTCATTCTAATTCTTTCTCAAAACTATTATCAAAAATGCCTACATGGGACAAGTGTTGTGGTATAGCAGGTTAAGCTGCTGCTTGCAATGCCAGCATCCCATATGGGTGCCAGTTCAAGTCCTAGCTGCTCTACTTCTGATCCAGCACCCTGTTAGTGTACCTTGGAAAGCATCAGAGGATGGTCCAATACTTGGGCCCCTGTACCCATGTTGGAGACCTAGAAGAAGCTCCTGGCTCCTGGCTCCAGCCTCGCCCAGCCCTGGCCATAGAGGCCATTTGGAAAGTGGGCCAGCAGATGGAAGACATTCTCTCATTCATTCATTCTCTCTCCCTCTCTCTCTCTCTCCCTTTCAATAAAATAAAATAAATATTTTTAAATGCCTACCAAATCTCACTGCAAGAAACACTGAATCTGAGTTCCAGATGAAGACCTCTTTTCTCATTCTAACTGGATGCAAAGAAAATAGAAAGATAAAAAAAATCTGCACTCTGCAGTGATCCTCTGTTATATTGACTCATATACTTTACAATGGGTCATTAGACTGCCCAGTTTACTTGAATTACTTAATGTGTGGAAATCTGTACACAGGAAGGAATACAATTGCATCCCATTTATTTTTTGTTAGATATGATTTGAAGTTTCTGATGATCTACTAGAAACCGGGTCCATTTTCAGAAGGCTACCCTCTTAATCTTGATTGCAAAATAAGAATATTTTATTATTTCAATTTCACCCTCTTTTAACATGACAGTAATCTACATCAGCAACATGTAGTTACCTACATACTGTAGACCTGTGCTAGTTCTACATCCACTTTATCTTTCCTATGCCTCAGCTTGTAAAAGGTTAACACTTTTGTCTTCAAAGAGTAGAGTTTCTAACCCTGACACAATGACCTCACTCCTGTAGAAAATTTTCTTAAGGAAAAAAGTTAAATAAGCTTCCAAAAAGTGTAAAAGAGACCAGCAGCTGCTCAATTACATAACAGCACAAGACAATATTGTTGTGAACAACTTGGGTGAAAGTCCAGGAAGCATCTACAATGGCTGTCTTTCTGAAGTAAACATCTGCGCTGATGGGAATTAATACACAAACACACATCTGCACTCACAATTCAAACACAGTTTCTAAGTGAAGTACTAGAATTTTGTTGGCTTTTAGGGGGGAAAAATGTTCTAAACTTTGTGAAATTGTGTATAACAGTAGCCAAATTCAACCACATAAAGCTTTCTTTCATCTGTGCATTTTAGGAAACAATTAGGAAAGTTGAAATTGATATTTCATTAGATTTTTTTTTAACTTGAGCATCTTCAGCAGTCCCTACATCACATCTCTGGTCCTCCTGGGCAGCCGACGCCAGCCATGGTATTTGTCCTTGATGATGGTTTCTTCCCCAGTCTAGTCATCGATTTTTCCATTCTACAAAACACTTAGTCATGAATGTTTTGTTTATAAACTTTGTTCCAAAAGCATTCTTGTACACCACAAGCAACAAGAGCTGTCACTCATGTGCCATTACCTTGAAAAACTACATATTCCTCTTTCCCATTTTCATTCTTCCTTCCAAAGATAGGTCATAGTGGAAAGATTACTTCACTGGTCTTAGAAAATACACCAGAGCAACCCCACCTTGTAAGTGAACCACACCCATATCATCAGGAAACACAAAAATACGAAGATGGTATATGTGAACCCATGCTGTCTCCTTTTAAATATCAGTCCCTTTAGGAAAGGAAAGATTTCTTCTCATATTCCTAAGTTTAGCTTTATTGACAAGTAATTTCACAAGAGAAACTAACAAAAACCCAAAGGCCTATTCTTATTGTTTCCTTTCCTTTGTATGTAGTGTCTTTCTACACTGCATCTTAGAAAAGAAAGAGATAGAAAGGGCAAGAATAAATGACAGAGGGAGTGTGAAGAAGCAGACTAGCTAGCACTTCATATACCCCATCCCCAAGCCTCACAGAAAACCTGCAAAGTTTATTCATTCCCATGATAGTAATCTATCTCCTGGATTTCATAAGCAGGTAACGAACTTGTCCTCTGAAGATAACTAATAACTGACAGAGCCAGATTTCAACATCATTGACAATTGAATACCCGGAATTCAGTGTTTCTATACTGCCAACTTAACTGCAGAGTTCTCAACAACTGAGTGAACAGTCAACCTAAAATGATAGAATCATTTTATTCTGAAAATCTGATAAAGCTGGTATAGCGAAAAGCACAGGCTGACCCTAAAACAATCTTAGGAGAGCATTCATAAAATTTCTAGTGTTAAGCAACATAACTTCCTGGTGAGTCCTCTTAATAAAATAACTGCAAAATTTTTATGTAATAAGGCAATTTGTTTTATTTATGGGATTACTACCTACAAAACAGTGAAGAGTCAGGAGACTTTATTACATTTCTATTTCTGAATAACAAATTAGCGCAAATTTAGCAGCTTAAAAAGCACTTAATAAAGCATACTGTTGAAGGTCAGAGTCCAACATTGGGGCTGGCACTGTGGCACAGTGGGTTAAGCCACTGTATCAGTGCCAGCACCCCATATGGGCATCAGTTGAAGTTCGGCTGCTCCACTTCCAATCCAGCTCCCTGCTAATGTGCCTGGGAAAGCAACGGAGGATGGCCCAAGTACTTGGGTCCCTGCACTCACATTGGAGACCAGGACGAAGCTCCTGACTCTTGCCTTGGCTGGCACAGCCCAGGCTATTGCAGCCATCTGGGGAGTGAACCAGCAGATAGCAGACAAGAGTGTGGCAGAACAGCACCAGCAGCTTCAAGTTAAGGGTCCAGAATCTGTCTGCCTGGGTTAGGATCTCAACTCCATTGCGTACTTGCTACCTTTAACAGCTTTTTCACAACCTCTTCTCTAAATCTCAGTTTCCTTATCTCTAAGATGGGGATAGTAATGCTACACTGCTAAGTCATTGAAAGGGTAGCTTCTTCCTTAAGAGAGGGGACTCCACGTGTCTTCAGGTGGAAAACTCATTAGATTCATTCTGTCTAGGTGTACTGTTGACAGAATTTGAATACATGAGGAAGAACTCATTTCCACCACCCTCTCAGACCTACTAGCCGCATGTCATTGTCAATGGCCAAACACACCAACCTCTAACAATGTGCATCTGCTCTTCATGTTCATTTCCTCTGATATGTCTGTCTGCTTGAAAAACTTTTCTTCATTCTCTGAGTCTTGTCTCTTGCATTGTGCCATCTGAAAACATTTTCCTGACTTCTCAAGACAGAATGGGGTGATCATTTGGCCACCTTTCAACGGCACTTGTGAATACCGCTAAAGTCATACACATTACTTTGCAACAAAATTTCATACTTATATGTTAAACTCCACTTTTTTGAGCTTCTGGAGGGAAGAAACTAAACACATCACTTGGCATGTATGAGGCAGCAAACAGGTTCCTTGAATGAACGATATTGATATGTTCAGAGATAATGAACTCCTACCACCAGAACTGATTAAACAGACACTAGACAGGGATCCAGTTAAAAGGACTGAGGCATCTGACACTGGAATAGAGGTCCACTAAATAGGAAGCTCCAAGCCTAAGTATCCATCAGGGAAGATGAGGAAAATGGATGAGCACAGGGAGAAGGGAGAGTGATATATTCAGTCAATAGCAAGTGACAGACAGCATTGACCTTGGAAAGAGAGGAAAAGATGGGAAGAAGATTTCAACAAGAAAGAGATGATGCATTCCAAAGAGTAAAGGAAAATCATTTAATAAAAGTGTTATTTATGAGGAATCAGGGAGGAAAAATATCCACCATGGATTGAGAACATGACAGGGACTAGCAAGAGTAGGCAGTCAATCCTATCTGTGTGTCTGAAGGGACAGAGGAAAGAAATGGAGTCCCCAGAGCCTCACTAAAGACAGGTGACTTGATGTGAATTATGGCCTAGGTAGAGCAAAAAGACTCAGTCACCACCAAAAACAGAGAGCAACACGAGAGGGAAAGGATCAATATCCAGATAAGTACCTCCCTCTGCCACTCTCCAGTAGCCAGCAGGGCTTGCTATTGGTCAAATCTAACAAGAAGCCAGAAAATAAGGGCAGCTAGGTGAACCAAGCTATAGAAATCAGACCCCTAGGGCCAGCACTGTGGTACAGTAGGCTAAGCCTATACCTGCAGCTCCTGCATCCCATATGAGCACTGGTTCATGTCTCTGCTATGGCCTGTGAAAGCAGTAGTAGATGATCCAAGTGCTTGGGCCCCTGCACCCACATGGGAGACCCGTATAAAGCTCCTGACTCTTGGCTTCGGATCAGCCCAGATACAGCCATTGCAGCCATTTGAGGAGTAAACCAGTGGTTGGAATACTTCTCTCTCTCTCTCTCTCTCTCTCTCTCTCTCTCTCTCTCTCTCTCTTTCTGCCTTTCAAATAAAACAAATAAATCTTTTTTTAAAAAAATCACTTGTGGGGCCCATGCCATATCATACCAGGTAAAGCCACCACCTGCAGCGCCAGCATCCCATACTGGTACCAGTTCATGTCTCAGCTGCTCCACCTCTGATCCAGCTCCCTGCTAATGTGCTTGGGAATACAACAGAAGATGGCAAAAGTACTTGGGGCCCTACACCCATGTGGGAGACCCAGAAGTTCCTGACTTCAGTTCGTCTCTGGCTATTGGGGCTATTTGGGGAGTGAACCAGTGGATGGAAGACTTTTCTCTCTGATTCTCCCTCTCTCTGCCTCTCAAAAAAATAAATAAAACAAGAAGGAAGGAAGGAAGGAAGGAAGGAAGGAAGGAAGGAAGGAAGGAAGGAAGGAAGGAAGGAAGGAAGGAAGGGCCGACGCTATGGATCACTTGGTTAATCCTCTGCCTGTGGCGCTGATACCCTGGGTTCTAGTCCCGGTTGGGACTCCGGGTTCTGTCCCGGTCGCTCCTCTTCCAGTCCAGCTCTCTGCTGTGGCCCAGGAGGGAGTGGAGGATGGCCCAAGTCCTTGAGCCCTGCGCCCACAGGGGAGACCAGGAGGAAGTACCTGGCTCCTGGCTACGGATCAGCGCAGCACACCAGCCGTAGCAGCCATTTGGGGGTGAACCAACGGAAGGAAGACCTCTCTCTCTTTCTCTCTCTCTCTCTCTCTCACTGTCTAACACTGCCTGTCATGCAAGCAAGCAAGCAAGCAAGCAAGAAATCAGCCTCCTTTAGCTCAGGGCATGCCAGATAATGCACCTATACCTGGAGAGCCCAGAAGAGAATAAAGCAGCACAAATCTGGTAGGCCACAGTGGCAGGCAGATAGTGCAAACATCTTTCTGGCCCCAGACAGCAAGGGCTGCCCAGTTCCCAGGTTCTTGACTTTGCCCCCAAGAAAGAGTTCATGAATGAGCTGGAGAATGGTGAAGAGCAAATAGCAAGTGTTTCATTAAGAAAGCGAAGGTATATATCCCAGAGTCAGAGCATGGCCCCACTAAGAATGGAGTGGCCTGTCTCTAAACTGTTTAACATTATATGGATTATTTAATGAAAGGGGTGGTGCATGCTAATAAAGGGAAGAAACAGCAATGGTTCTTCTGGGAAGTAGATTTTCCAGAACCCAGCTACCGCCCCCTTTCACTACTATCAATGAGCATATAATGAACTGTACATCAGTCTAGGTCAGGTTGGCCCCCTACACCAGTCAAGGAAGGGGGTTTGTTTATCCTCAGAGCATGAGAAACCAAACTCACATTGCTAGACCTTGAGATAACAGAAGCTACTCCCAGGTGGCTATGCTGCTCCTTGTGCCTCCCCGTCTCTGGGGAGCCCCCAGAGCCTCTACAGAGTGCGAGGCCTGAGCTGATATGACCCAGGGTTGGCTCTAGGATGACTCACGTAGTGGCTGTCATCAGAATGATCTCTGAATGGGGGAAAGAAACAGGAGGCAGAGAAACAAACCAGGAATCCCTGCCCTGGTGCAAACAAGAAGGGAGGGACCTCATGAGGGAACGCTCGTGTTCTATTTATCAGCCTCGAAGCTGATTTCCGGCAGATATGTGCTGATATCCCTGCGAAGGCCTCACAAAGCCAGGACGGTGAAAAGGGAAGTCCTGTGACGTGGAACACGTCTACCTGTGAGTCCCACACCATCACTGACTTTGCCTCTTTCCCTTTGGCACTGAAATCACAGAGCAAGGCCAGAGGAAGCAGCAACAGCAACCCAAGTTCACATCCAGAGCAGGCAACAGTAACAGAGCGTCTCACCACAAGTCCCTTGAATAAAATAGCACAACATTTGCACATAACCAACTCACATCTCCATGTCCCCTTTAAATCATCTCTGGGTTATTTATAATACCTAACATGATGTGAGTGCTATGTAAACAGTTTTATACTGTATTGTTTGGGGAAGTGATAACCAAAAAAAATATTGTACGTGTTCAGGACAGACACAGCTTTTTTTCTGAAGATTTTTGATTCAAGGTTGCTCGGATGTACACAAACAAAACCTGTGGATACAGAAGCACAAGTGCCTTTCTATTTCTGCAGGAACAGGTACAGGCTTCCTTCTTCCATTACCACCGTCTTTGACTCCATCGCAGTGTGCATCACAACAGTGGCTGCCCTATGTTGATGGGCAGAGTCAGGGTGACCCCCTGATATTTCATTTCACCAGCTGGATAGGACACAGCTGCAGCTGTATTTCTTGTTTTCTGTTCAGAATGAGATCCCTTTCTTCAGAGTATTATTGTACAAAGTTTCCTGAAATAGAGCAGCTGCTGTTTGAATTCTTGGCTGTTTTGTGACACACCATGCAGCAAGGCCTCATTTGATTGGGTTTTACATCTTTGTTTCTGAACTGCCTTGTTTGAAGGTTAGTGCCACTAAGAGGATTATTTACAATATGGTACTGGTGATGGGTGGTGCTGTGGCACAGTGGGTCAAGTCTCCAACTGTAGTGCTGGCATCCCATATGGGCGCTGGTTCTAGTCCCGGCTGCTCTTCTTCCAATCCAGCTCTCTGCTATGGCCTAGCAAAGCAGTAGAAGATGGTCCAAGTGCTTGGGTCCCTGCATCCATGTGGGAGACCCAGAAGAAGATCCTGGCTTCAGATCAGCACAACTCCATCTGCTGCAGCCATTTGGGGAGTGAACCAGCAGATAGAAGATCTCTCTCCCTCTCTCTCTCCCTCTCACTGTCTGTAACTCTACCTTTCAAATAAATAAATAAATCTTTAAAAAAAAACAATATAGTACTGCTGAGCATGCAACAGGCCTATAAAGAGCTGTCTTTCAACAAACTGCTTGCTAGATCTTTCAAAATCAAATCATAGGATAGGACATCTGAAAAGGAAGTATGAGTTACCTATCACTCACGTGGGAGCTCTTCCCACACTTGGGACACCGCGTGGTCACTCCAGCGACATGAACTGATAAATGCCAACAAGTAAGCTCCTATTTCAGAGAAGGGTGAAACAACACAAAGCAGCAACTCCATGGAGATAGGCCCCGCCCCCCGCAACACACACACACACACACACACACTCCTCTCCCCTGTGTAAAGCAATCTGTGCTCCATGATTAGGTGCCACATTCAGACTGCAGTTCTTACAACTAAGTGCTCCGCAGGCTCTTCCCTACTCCCCCACACAGCCAGCATGTGTTCTCTCTAGAACAACTGGAACAGGCAACCCCTCAGCTTTTGCTTAGACTCAGAGCTTCAGTAGAGATAGGCACCCCTGAAAAAAAAAAATAGCAAGGCCAATTGAAGACCAACATGACAAAAAAAAAAATCACTTGAAAAACCACATGTGCCCGAAAATGGTAAATAACATTGTGTGGATTCAACAATTCTTTCTGTTGATGAATCCAGCACACAATTACTTACCTTGTTACAAATTTATTTCAGAGGTCTGATATCTTCTTAAAAACCAATTTTCACAACAGAAAACACTTTCTTTAATCTTCCTGATTTTTGTACCCAAATTTATTTCCTATACTCAGAACTGCACAAATTATTTGCATCATTATTCTGATGGAAAAATCTCTTCTATGTAACTAGACAATTTTCTTGTCTTTCAAATAGATATATTTCTGCACTTCTGCAGCCTTCCTGATAGAGCCCTGCAAAAAAGAGGAGGTGCAACCCAAAAGGGGCTGGCAGGTGGAAGTTTCCCCAGGGCGATTAGAGAACTGGCGCATAGCTGGAGGGGAAGCAAGGGCTGCTTAGGCAGATAGAATCTATGCACAGCTGCTCTTTCTCTCACCTTCTAAAGAGTGGTTCTTTAAAAAAAAAGATTTTATTTCTTTATCTGAGAGGTAGAGTTACAGACAGTGAGAAGAAAAAGCAGAGAGAAAGGTGACTTCCATCCTCTAGTTCACTCCCCAAATGGCCACAACAGTCAGAGCTGGGTCCATCTTCCAGGAGCCTCTTCCAAGTCTCCCACGCAGGTGCAGGAGCCCAAACACTTGGGCCATCTTCCACTGCTTTCCCAAGCCTTAGCAGAGAGCTGGATTAGAAGAGGAGCAGCCGGGACTGGAACAGGTGCTCCTTATACGATGTCGGTGCCACAGACGGAGGATTAATCTACTGCACCAAAGCGCCAGCCAGGAATGGTTCTTGACTGCTGGCTTAGCTTTCAAAAGACTTGTCAATCAGTTCCCACTTAGGCACATATTTTCTTCAGCATAAAAGGAAATCAATCAGTACTGGAAAGCTTTGAGAATAGGCAAAAGTGAGTAAATATCTTAGTTTTTCCTCAGTGGTACATGAGTTCTTCAGGAACAGAAGCATAGTCTAGGAGGTTCATGGTAACCTAGAAAGGGAATACTAGGGGCCAGCAGTGTGGCATAATGGGTTGAGCCGCTGCCTGTGACACCAGCATTCCATATTTGCACCAGTTCAAATCCCAGCTGCTCCACTTCCAATCCAGATCCTGGCTAGTACACCTGAGAAGGCAACACAAGATGGCCTAAGTTCTTGGGCTCCTGCCACCCACATAGGAGACCCAGATGGATTTCCTGGCCCCTGACTTTGGCATGGTCCAGCCCTGGCCATCGAAGCTATTTGGGGAGTGAACCAGAAGATGGAAGGTCTGTCTCTATCTCTCCCTCTCCCTCTCTAACTGCCATTCAAATAAATGAATCTTAAAAATAAATGGAATATTGGCTTAACCAGTTTGCATTCCCACCAACAGTGGGTTAGTGTCCCTTTTTGCCCCACATCATCTCCAGCATCTATTGTTGGTAGATTTCTAAATGTGAACCATTCTAACCGGGGTGAGGTGAAACCTCATCGTGGTTTTGATTTGCATTTCCCTGATTGCCAGTGATCTTGAACATTTTTTCATGTATCTGTTAGCCATTTGGATTTCCTCTTTGGAAAAATGTCTATTGAGGTCCTTGGCCCATCTCTTAAGTGGGTTGTTTGTTTGATGTTGTGGAGTTTCTTGATTTCTTTATAGATTCTGGTTATCAACCCTTTATCTGTTGCATAGTTTGTAAATATTTTTTCCCATTCTGTCGGTTGCCTCTTCATGTTCCTGGCTGTTTCTTCTGAAGTACAGAAACTTCTCAGTTTGATGTGATCCCAGTAGTTAATTTTGGCTTTGAGTGCCTATGCTTCCGGGGTCTTTTCCAAGAAGTCTTTGCCAGTACCTATATCTTGCAGGGTTTCTCCAATGCTCTCTAATAATTTGATGGTGTCGGGTTGTAGATTTAAGTCTTTAATACATGTTGAGTGATTTTTTCTGTAAGGTGAAAGGTAGGGATCTTGCTTCATGATTCTGCATGTGGAAATCCAATTTTCCCAGCACCATTTGTTGAATAAACTGTCCTTACTCCAGGGATTGGTTTTGGATCCTTGATCAAATATAAGTTGGCTGTAGATGTTTGGATTGATTTCTGGTGTTTCTATTCTGTTCCATTGGTCTATCCATCTGTTTCTGTACCAGTACCATGCTGTTTTGATAATTACTGCCCTGTAGTATGTCCTGAAATCTGGTATTGTGATGCCTCTGGCTTTGTTTTTGTTGTACACTAACCCACTGTTGGTGGGAATGCAAACTGGTTAAGCCACTATGGAAGGCAGTCTGGAGATCCTCAGAAACCTGAATATAACCCTACCATACAACCCAGCCATACCACTCCTTGGAATTTACCCAAAGGAAATTAAATTGGCAAAAAAAAAAAAAAGCTGTCTGCACATTAATGTTTATTGCAGCTCAATTCACAATAGCTAAGACCTGGAACCAACCCAAATGCCCATCAACAGTAGACTGGATAAAGAAATTATGGGACATGTACTCTATAGAATACTATACAGCAGTCAAAAACAATGAAATCCAGTCATTTGCAACAAGATGGAGGAATCTGGAAAACATCATGCTGAGTGAATTAAGCCAAATATCATATGTTCTCCCTGATCAGCAACAACTAACTGAGCACCAAAGGGGAAACCTGTTGAAGAGAAATGGACACTATGAGAAACAGTGACTTTATCAGCCCTTGTCCTGACTGTTGATGTACAATTTAATACTTTATCTTTTTTAGTATTTTCTTTTTGTTCTAGTACTATTGGTTGAACTCTGTAGTTAACACACAATTATTCTTAGGTGTTTAAATTTTAACTGAAAAGTGATTCCTGTTAAATATAACAGTGGAAATAAAGGAGGGAGGAAATGTACAATTTGGGACATGCTCAATCGGACTTGCCCTAAATGGTGGAATTAGAAACGTGCCAGGGGATTCCAATACAATCCCATCAAGGTGGCATGTACCAATGCCATCTCACTAGTCCAAGTGATCACACTGATAGGTCTAAGAGTCAAAGGGATCACACAAACAAGACTAGTGTCTGCTAATAATAACTGATAGAATCAAAAAAGGAGAGAATGTCCAACATGGAAAGCGGGATACACAGCAGACTCATAGAATGGCAGATGTTCTAAACAGCACTCTGGCCTCAGAATCAGCCCTTAAGGCATGCAGATCCGGCTGAAAAGCCCATAAGAGTATTTTAGGCCTGGAAAGCCAAGACACTCTGGAAAAAAAAAAAAAACCTAAATGAAAGATCTTTGTGAGTGAGATCCCAGTGGAAAGAATAGGACCATCAAAGAAGGAGGTACCTTTCTCTGAAGGGAGGAGAGAACTTCCACTTTGACTATGACCCTGTCAGAATAAGATCGAAGTCAGCGAACCCTAAAGCTTCCATAGCCTTGACAACTCATGACTAGAGCCTAGGGAGATTACTGACACCATAAACAAGAGTGTCAGTTTGTTAAGTCAACAACAGGAGTCACTGTGTACTTACTCCTCCTGTGGGATCTGTCCTTAATGTGTTGTGCAATGTGAAGTAATGCTATAACTAGTTCTAAAACAGTATTTTACACTTTATGTTCTGTGTGGGTGTAAACTGATGAAATCTTTACTTAATATATACTAAATCAATCTTCTGTATATAAAGATAATTGAAAATGAATCTTGATATGCATGGAATGGGAGAGGGGGTGGGAGATGGGAGGGGTACGAGTGGGAGGGAAGTTATGGTGGGGGAAGCCATTGTAATCCATAAACTATACTTTGGAAATTTATATTTACTAAATAAAAGTTAAAAAAAAAGAAAAAAGAAATGGAATATTAAAATGTAAGCAAGCCTGTCAGAAGAGCATTGGGCTACTTTTCGAAACAGATCCTGCCTGAACTGAGCTGGGGGAGAATCCCAAGAGTCTGCACTTTGTTTTTCAACAAAGCATTGCTTAGGTTTTATTATTTTTTCCAAATAAATGTCATTTTCCTGGCTAGAGTACCAAAACAAAAAAAAAGCTCCATTTTTCAGCCCGCAGTAAGAAAGTCAGTTTATGCATATAAACAGTCTCTGCATTTTGTCATTAGATTGAGTTGTTCGAGTGCACAGTACTCAAAAATGAGGTCCTCACACCATTATAAGCAGGATTCTTTCATTCTTCACTTAAATATTCTTGAATAACTCCTGTGGGCCTGGCATGGACAAGGGATACTCCAAGTAAAGATTTCTAGTGATAGCCTCCTCTTACCCTCCCCATTAATGACACTGCTTGATAAGAGGCTGGCCAAGGCCTCACCTACACGACGTGCACATCCAGACGAGGAAAAGCTCACTGACACTAAGGCACATGGCAGAGGCCATGTAGCATAATGTTTATGCTCACTAGCTCTGGGGCTGGCTGCCTGGGCTCAGTCCCTCAACCTGGGCCTTGGTAGGTCAACTAGAACAATTTAACCTTGGAGGAATAAATAAAAAGGACTCGGGTAAGGACTTAGCTCAAAGCACTGTAACAAGGCGTTTATTATTACCGTTAAGATCCTGGTTTAACAGGGCTCCAAGTCGCCACCAAAAGGAATCACTACAGATCCGAGACTTTGCCTTCTTCCTCCTGAAGGGGCTGAAGTCTTTCCCTATCACGCTGAGTCATGTCGCTAGCGATGCTGCCACAATAACGTGAACGCCCTTCCCAGCAGCTCCTCAGTGTTAGCCACCAGGCTCCTGGTGGAGCTGCTACTCTCACAAATGTAAGGAGAATTCGCCTGCCGTCATTGCAGCCTCCATCACACTACCTTGTCTTCTCCATTTGTTAATAAATCTCATAAAGAGTAGCCTCATCCTTTTAGTTTGCTGCAAGGCTGTCTTCCAAATAACTTGAGAAAAGCCTGGGCTAAGTTAGAAAACATTTCAGTGGCATCTCAAATAACCTGTTCAAAAAGTCCCCTCCTACTGACCATAAATTATTACTCCACGGAAGCAAAGACATCTCGATCTTTCTCCCCATACCTCAGGATCATCATAATTATGCACATCCTCTTCATATCCCACATCAATACACTCACACAAGTGTACGCATGCATACACACATGGTCTTAAACAATTTGCTGAAGAATTTTACCTTGAGGGCCGATCAACACTTCCAAATTCCCTTTATTATGTTTTCAAGGCAACTGTCAAGTTCTTATGCAAACAGAATCCAGAAGCCTGTTTGAGGAATGCTGAGGCTCTTAGGGTTGGTATATAAATTAGCACCTTCTTGGTAATACATATATGCATACGTATTTATACACACATAAAACTTCGTTGATTCTACATTTTCCCTAATAATTCAATGTTACTACTGCTTAAATTCAAAAACCATCATTGGAAGAATGAGGACAAAGGGTCCAGTACTGTGGCACAGCGGGTTAAAGTCCCAGCCTGCAGCACCAGCATCCCATATGGGTGCTGGTTCAAGTCCCAGCTGCTTCACTTCTGATCCAGCTCTCTGCTGTGGCCTGGGAAAGCAGTAGAAGATGACCCAAGTCCTTGGGCCCCTGCACCCACGTGGGAGACCCAGAGGAAGCTTGTGACTCCTGGCTTCGAATCAGCTCAGCTCTGTCCATTGCAGTCATTTGGGGAGTGAACCAGTGGATGGAAGACATCTTTCTCTCTCTCTCTCTCTCTCTCTCTCTCTCTCTCTCTCTCTCTCTCTCTCCCTGGCTCTACCTCTCTATATAACTCTGCCTTTTAAATAAATAAATCTTTAAAAAAAAATGAGGGCATAGAGGCAGTTGTACATGAGAATGAGCAGCTACTCACCACTGGGATAAGTGCTGAGTAGGTCTGTGTTCTGGCCACACAGAGCATGAGGCCTGGGGTTGCTGCTTGCCAAGGAGAAGCCAGTCCCAGGCAAGAGTGCTGGAGCCCACGACTGCCGTGCTGGACCGCACTGTGAAGATGTAAAAGCTGAAATCAGCGGTGATTTACAGGCAGTCATAACTACCAAAAACCCATGCCATAACTGAAGAGAGAATGAGTCTACCAAGGAAAACAAATTGTTACCAAGGTAGAGCTGGAAACACTTCTGGGAACAAGCAATGCCCATTTCAAACTTGTTTCCAGTGTTTTAAAAGCAGAGGGGCTGCAGTCAGAGAGAAGCGGAGGGAACAGTGCAGACACCTGAAGGAAAACACTAGGGGCGGGGCCTCGTGATCCTCAGGCACAGGTGCTCCTACTCATCCTCGCACAGGTCCTCGTGGCTGCTCCCTGTAGCCTTGGGTTATAGCACAGGACAACCACCCTTCTCACCCAGTCTTTGTCTAACTAGTGTCTGCTCATTATTCAGCTCTCAGCTTGCCTCTTCCTGGCCATAGTTAAGTCCCCTTGCTCTGTTCTCACAACTCTGGGTTTCCTCTCTCATTATACTCATCAACTCTGTTATTATTACTAATTTCCCTTATAATGGGAAATTCTTAGAGACAAGGACACTTCAATTATCTGTTAAATCAATCCATTGACCTAAATGTGTATATATGAAATGCTTGAGGTTTCGTATACATTAAATAAAAGATTACTAGGTAAAAATAAAATGAAAAAATATTAATCCATTGATTGAACTGAAACAAAATTTACTTCATGATTCTGAGTCTTTCTGCCTAAATTTTAAGTTGCAAGAGTAAGAATGCAAGCTAACATCTCACAGGAGAAGACGATCTTGCCTGTGGTTACTCAGCAGTTTAAGGTTGACAATCACCCCATGCCCTCCTCATCAACTTACCTCCCCAGAGCATTTCTCCCACAGGACTTATTTTTCACTTTCATTCATCCAACAACTTTCTGTGAAGCAACTTGTATGTGACAGGCTCTGAATCTTATTTAAATTTTTTTCTTCAGGATTTCACAGTTGATAATTTAGGAGATAACAGTAATAAAAATGCACAAATCATCAAGAGTTTAATTGTATGGGGATAAAAATATGCATACTCAGGAATACATTCCACAAAACCTGAAAAGAAATTAAAAATCTTTTAAGTTGATGGTAAAGGAGCAACCACTTTAAGTGTGTTTAAACCTATAACACTAGGACTTCATTGGTTCACAAGTGCTTAAAGGCCAGGGACTATTTCAGGCATTGTTGCCCCAGAGCGTCAGGCACCAGCGTGTGGCTCCTTTCTTGGCATTCTCTGGGCTCCATCCATCAGCTGACAGCCTGCTGCCCACAGCTGCCTGGTAGTCACAGGTATTCCCAGTCACACCTTCTTCTGCTTCACCCAGAAGAGCAGCTCTTCCGGCAGCTCTCCCACGAGAAAAAGAAGCCTCTTGTCCTAGGGCCCTGAGCAAAGGAATTTCCTTCCTTCTCAGTTTGAATTAGGCTGGATGCCCATTCCATAATCAATTGTCACACCACAGGAATTGGATTCTCTGATTGCTTTGAGCCAGCCAAGAACCCACTCTGAAGCCAGATGTGGTATGCACTCCATGCCAGCTACATAGCTTAGCAAAGTAGAATATAACCCTAAAGACAAAAACCAAAGACAGTTGGAGAAATGAAGCAATAGATACCAAAGAAGTAATAAATAATACCCATTACACAGGTGAATTGACTTTTTAAATTTTTTTAAATAAGCTTTTTATTTCAGAATGTATTTGAATTTACAAAAACTTTGGAGTACAAAGAGTTCCCCCATCCAACATGGGAAGTGGGAGACACAGCAGACTCATAGAATGGCAGATGTCCTAAACAGCACTCTGGCCTCAGAATCAGCCCTTAGGCATGCAGATCTGGCTGAAAAGCCCATGAGAGAATTTCAGGCACAGAAAGCCAAGAAGCCAAGACACTCTGGCAAAAAAAAAAAAAAACCTAAATGAAAGATTTCTTTGAGTGAGATCCCAGTGGAAAGAACAGGGCCATCAAAGAAGGAGGTACCTTTCTCTGAAGGGAGGAGAGAACTTCCACTTGACTATGACATTGTCTAAATATGATCAGAGTTGGCGAACTCAAAAGGCCTCCATAGCCTTGGCAACTCATGACAAGAACCTAGGGAGATTACTGATGCCATAAACAAGAATGTCAATTTGTTAAGTCAACAACAGGAGTCACTGTGCACTTATTCCTCATGTAGGATCTCTGTTCTTAATGTGCTGTACATTGTGATTTAATGCTATAACTAGTACTCAAACAGTATTTTTCACTTTGCGTTTCTGTGTGGGTGCAAACTGTTGAAAGCTTTACTTAATATATGCTAAATTGATCTTCTGTATATAAAGAGAATTGAAAATGAATCTTGATGTGCATGGAATGGGAGTGGGAGTGGGCGAAGGGAGGGTTGCGGGTGGGAGGGAAGTTATGGGGGAGGGGGAGAAGCCACTGTAATCTAAAAGCTGTACTTTGGAAATTTATATTCATTAAATAAAAGTTTAAAAAAAGAGTTCACATATACCCTACACTCAGCTCCACCTATTATTAGAATCTCATATCAATATATTTGTCAAAATTAAAGTGTTACACTCAAATTTTCTCCTCACATAAAAAGAAAAGTCAGAAGTCTTGCATAAATTACAGAACCTCTGATTCTTAATAGAATTACACAGAAAGAGCCTAGTCCAACTCCCTAATGGTAAATGGTACAATAATTAAGGCACAGGAAAGTAATATTATCCATTACAGGATACACATAGAGCTGGTGCCATTGAAAAGAACATTACCTAGGTGTTTTTATTTCTGATTTTCACAATCAGGGAAAAATTAGACCACATGATTTGTCATTTCTGTTATTCTATAAACATAGAGTTTATTGGCAGAGAATATGTTTGTTTGATTTGTAGAGAATGGAATAGGTAGGAAAGAGTGAATAAATGGAAAAACAGAGTCAGTTTAATATCTTTTAAACTTTGCTTCAATTCACAGGACTTTCTAAAGTATTTATTAATCCTAAAAGAAGAGTTTTTCACAGAGTGGAGAAATGGGACATCAGGACTTTAATAATAAGAATCCATATAGCAAAAAATTAGGATCATAAATCCTAGTTCCAGGTTCCATTTGGGGAAAAGACAAGATACTAGCTCTACCCTCAACAGCTGGTATGCTTGAGAGGAGCCCCTCTGCAGTGTACAGAGAGAAAGAGCTCATGTAGATGATTTTTTTAAATCACAGAGCTTAATGTCCTCAAAGTTCATCCCATGTTGTCACATATGGCAGGATTTCCTTCTGTTAAAGCTGATTAATATTCCACTATATGCATATATGACATTTGTTTCATCCATTTATCTACTGATTGCTCAATTGTCACGTTGCTTCAACTCCTAGCTATTATGAAAAACGCTGCAATGATCATGGGAGTATAAATATCTCTTTGAAACACTAACTTCAATTCTTTTGGAATATACCCAAAAGTGAGGTTGCTGGACCATATGGTAGTTCTATTTAAGGAGAAATACTGCATGACTCCATTTATCTGAGCTATCTCTGTGAAACTCTAGAAGCAGACAATAAAATGGTGGTTGCCAAGGTATGGGGGAAGAAGACAAGGAGGAGTTGCTGTTCAACAGATAAAAAGTTTCAGCTCCGCAACATGCATAAGCTCTAGAGAAGTGCTGTGCAATACTGTGCCTAAATAGCTCACAACACTATGTGGTACAACTGAAAATGCATTAAGAAGGTAAATCTCATGTTAAGTGTTCAGACCACAAGAAAAAAAATAAGAATCACAGTGCAACCTGGGTTCTGGAGCCTGTGAATACTCAGCCAGGTCACATAACAACATTTCATTTTCAAGGAGACCAGTTAACAAGAGCCAGCTGTGGGTGTGGGAAGACTAGGCAACCAAAATTGCTCTCCTGGAGGGCCTGGAAAATCTATTAAATGGATATCCTCAGCCCATCTCCAGCTATCCTAGTTATTCGTGTTTATTACAATCCTCCCAGGTGATTTTGAAACAGATGATCCAGGGACTTTGGGATATTATCCTAACATCCCATGCACTTAGTCTTCAAATCTTTTACACTGTCTGTATCTCACCCACCATCACCAGCACAGTGTTAGAGCCTAACAATCTTCACCGACTGGAATCATTCCCCAAATCCTCTGCCAAAGAAAGTGTAACTTAGAGAGCTGAGGATGTACTGTTCACACCCGCCTCAACTTTTGAATGTTGCTATCAAATCCCCATCACTGGGCACTGCCTAGTTGTTGGGGTATCTTGATGCTTTATCTTAACCTTTTCACCAAATATTTACTTGGACTCTGATCTATTTCCGTTACCATTGGAACACTATGTTTTGTGCACCAATACCTAAATTTCAATCATTCTTCTATGCCTTTGTCCACTGTCCCAACATAAGAGTTTTGCCTCCAGGATCTAGCTCTCAACAAACTAGTCCTTACAATGGTAAATTATTGACAGCGTCTTTCCAGTTCTTTAAAACCCAGCCCATGGCCACATTTTTAATCTGAAATCCAGTATTACCAAGTGTGATCCTGTGTCACTCATTGTGATGACTTAGCCATCACACTCATTTTGCCTAATTTTATTGCCTAGAATCTATCTCCACAGATAGATTATAAATTAATAGTACTGAGCTTATATTTGTAGATTAACTCATCATAAAGGTCATAACTTTGGGGGATACAAACCAATACATTTAAAATAAGTGTGTTCTATTCTCAGAATCAGCCCTTAAGGCTTCCTGGTCTGGCTGAAAGGCCCATGAGAGCATTTCAGGCATGGAAAGCCAAGACACTGTGGCAAAAATGTTCTACATGAAGGATCTCTGTTAGTAAGACCCCTGCAGAAATAAGTTGCCATCAAAGAAGGATGTACTTTTCTCTAAAGGGAGAAGAGAACTTCCATTTTGCTTATGAACTTGTGCAAATAATGATGGAGTTTGAGGACTCAAAAGGCTTCCATAGCCTAGGCAGCTCATGTTAAGAGCCTCGGGTGGTCACTGATGTCGTACATAAGAGTATTAATTGTTAACAACAGGAGTCACTGTGCACTGACTTCCCATTTGGGCCTCTGTCCTCAAGGAGTTATATTATGAAAATTAACTGTAAAACTTGTTCTCAAACAGTTTTTTAAGATATTTTATTTATTTGAAAGACGAGTTACAGAGAGAGGTAGAGACAGAGAGAGAGGTCTTCCATCCACTGGTTCACTCCCCAGATGGCTGCAATGGCCAGAGCTGCATTAATCTGAGGCCAGGAGCCAGGAGCCTCTTCCAGGTCTCCCACAGTTTTTTATATTGTGTGTGGGGGGGGGGGGGTAAATTGTTGAAATCTTTACTTAGTATAGCATTGGTCTTCTGTGTACAAAGTTAATTGAAAATTAATCTTGGGGCCAGAGCTGTGGCGCAGAGGGTAAAAGCAGTGGCTTGCAGCACTGGCATCCCATATGGGCGCCAGTTCGAGTCCTGGCTGCTCCACTTCCAATCCAGCTCTCTGCTGTGGCCTGGGAAAGCAGTGGAGGATGGCCCAAGTCCTTGGGCCCCTGTACCCACATGGGAGATCTGAAGGAAGCTCCTGGCTCCTGTCTTCAGATTAGCTCACCTCTAGCCGTTGCAGTCATTTGGGGAGTGAATCAATGGATAGAAAACCTCTCTCTTTCTCTCTCTCCTTCTCTCTGACTCTACCCTGTTCTGTAACTCTGTCTTTCAAATAAATAAAATAAATCTTTAAAAGAAAAAGAAAATTAATCTTAATGGAGAATGGGACTGGGAACAGGAGAGGGAGGTGGAAGAGAGGTGGGAGTATAGGAAGGAGGACAGGCCGGCGCCGTGGCTCAACAGGCTAATCCTCCGCCTTGTGGCGCCGGCACACCGGGTTCTAGTCCCGGTCGGGGCACCGGATTCTGTCCCGGTTGCCCCTCTTCCAGGCCAGCCCCCTGCTGTGGCCCAGGAGTGCAGTGGAGGATGGCCCAGGTGCTTGGGCCCTGCACCCCATGGGGAGACCAGGAAAAGCACCTGGCTCCTGGCTCCTGCCATCGGACGAGCGCGGTGCACCGGCCGCAGCGTGCCGACCGCGGCGGCCATTGGAGGGTGAACCAACGGCAAAAGGAAGACCTTTCTGTCTGTCTCTCTCTCTCTCACTGTCCACTCTGCCTGTAAAAAAAAAAAAAAAAAAAAAGGAAGGAGGACAGGAATGGTGGGAAGAATAAATATATTCCTAAAGTTGTACTTATGTAATGTGTATTCCTTAAAAATAAATAAATAAGTAAATAAATAATAAAAAGAATTTACAAGGACTTGAGCTGTATTTGAAAAAACAATAAAAATAAAATAAAGTAATGGTGTTAAGTCCAGAGGGAATGGTATTGCCAGAAAGATCAGGCTCAGAAAATATCTTAGTGTTTGCCATGAGTCCCCAGGGCAAAGTGTTTAACCATCGTGATATTCCCTATTTATAGAGAGCTAATTATGTGCCTGGCACTGTATTACATGTAGCTGTATTACAGGTCTTTCCTCTAATCCTCACAACTATCCTATGAATAAGATGAAACTTAAGGAATTTATTGTATTTCCCAAGAAACTGGAAAGTTGATAGAACCAGAAAACAAAAGTGCTAGGACAATATTACAGGTTGACTCCAAAATCCTATCTTTAAAGAATCAATTATCACCACCTCCCCAGCATTGTCCAAATTTCCTTTTCCCTGAAAGGCTCTAATATCACTTGGAAAGTTGCAACAAGCTCAAAAATGGTTAAGAAAGAGGAAATACAGAGAATACAGAACAAGGCAGAAATGTTCTGCCCAACAGCAGTGTTCACTCCTCTGTTCAACTTAGGGTATAAGCGTAAAGTAAATTAACTCTGGACACTTTAATGTTACTTTCGCTTTGTGGACTCTGACTTCCACTTACAAAGACAGGAAAACAGACCACTGAGCAGACTCTTGCTTCGTGGCTCATCCTAATAAGGCTTTATGGCTGAGTTTCTGTGTTTCTATGTTGGCTTGTAAGACCCATTGGCCCCTTTCCTAATTGCTGGAACTCTTCCCAGCATGAACACTAGATTAGTTAAAGAGCTATAAGGGCCATAATAGCCAGAACACTGTATGGCTTCCAGGCACCTTTGGTGGATGCCAAGAATTAATTAATTGATGCCAATGAGAGTTGTAAGCTTGACTGAAGGAACCGCAGACTGGAAGCAGATGTAGCAGAGCCAGATCCTCAGTCTCTAGCACTCCAGCTGCTTTGTGGGGTGATGAGTTTGGAGTCAAAAGCCCAGACCCAAGTCAATGGGAACCTGTGTCTTGCTGGTATTTCTCAACCTAGTTTCTAACTTGTAAATGAGAATAATCCTAGCACTACTCATTACATAGGACTTGGAGGGTCTCAGTTGAGTTATTTGTATGGACATCTCCATAAAGCCTATGGCTAAGTTAAATGCCACTCGACTATTCTCTTAATGGTCTGTGCTTCCCCCAAGAAGTATTTATCCTATTTTACTAGAATTGTTTCCTAGTTATTGTTTCTTTGTCTTTATCTTCCATACTATAAAGACCATGTGGACAGATACTATACTAATGTGCATCGTGTCTCTCATAGTCTATGACAGTGCTAGGTACTTGGTTGGTGCTCACCAAGTATTTGCAATATGAATGAGCAAATGAAGTGCCAATACATTATCCATTTCTTTCATGAAAAACTCATCCCATTGTCAAAGAAATCCTATGTCATCATCATTGTCTCAATCCTTAGAAATTTTGTTTCACTTAACAGCTAAAAACCATCCATCAGACACAGTTGTGGTATTCAAAAATGGCACAATCCAAAGGGAATAAGACACATACAAAGAAAAATCAAATAACATCAAACAGTAAATTCTATTCTAACAGATTCTTTCTTTTACTCCAGCTTTTCCCAAAAAAAATTAGCCTCTGGAAGAATTCCCAATATCCTAAAACCACAGGTTTCTCTATTTTCAGGCCATGAACTTCTTAGTATGACAGATGGGCTATTGTGAATATAAATGCAGTCCTGTGGAATCTCAGACTTTGTGGAGGAGAGACTTCTTCAAAGTTCTGAGAACCAAGTCAGTGCTGTGGGAAGGTGCTGAAGAAGAGGCAAATGTGGGGCAGAAGATACTTCTATAGATCTCAATGAAATATTTTTGGGAAATAAAGATCCAGGCGCAAACTCTTGAAACACTTCAAAACATGTGTGGAAAAATGAAATTAAAAGATAAATTTATTTTGGTGCAAAAAAATTTAAAATTCCTGCAAACTTTTTTCATGAGACTCATTTTCTATGAAAATTTTGAAGACCTGGCCGGCACCGTGGCTCAACAGGCTAATCCTACGCCTTGCGGCGCCGGCACACCGGGTTCTAGTCCCGGTCACGGCGCCGGATTCTGTCCCGGTTGCCCCTCTTCCAGGCCAGCCCTCTGCTGTGGCCAGGGAGTGCAGTGGAGGATGGCCCAAGTGCTTGGGCCCTGCACCCCATGGGAGACCAGGAAAAAGCACCTAGCACCTGGCTCCTGCCATTGGATAAGCGCGGTGCGCCAGCTGCAGCACGCCGTCCGCGGCAGCCATTGGAGGGTGAACCAACGGCAAAGGAAGACCTTTCTCTCTGTGTCTCTCTCTCACTGTCCACTCTGCCTGTCACAAAATAAATAAATAAATAAATAAAAATTAAAAAAAGAAAAAAAAGAAAATTCTGAAGACCTCTTGTATGAAGGAATTTCAATTATTTTGCAGCAAAATGAACTTATCTTTTAATTCTGTTTTCTGTGAACTCTTTGAAGTCTCCTCAAAGCTGCAGGCTTCATCATTTATTAAGATCTGCATGTAATGAGACATAATGGAACAGTAATATGTAATAAGTAATATGGAAGTGGTTCCATGTCCCAGCAATTTTAGTACCTTGCAATTACAAATGTTCTTTCCTCTGCTTTTATTAGGAAAAAAATATGCAGACTAACCCAACAACTAAATTAAATATTCTGCTTTTCTCCTTTCCTCTGCCATCATGGTGAGTGGACCTGACACTTCCTCACCATGTCTTCTCACAAGGCCTTCAGAATCAAGAGATTCCTGGCCAGAAAACTAAAACAAAACTGCCCTATTCCTCCAGGGATCCAAATGAAAACTGGTAATAAAATCAGATGTAGCTCCAGAAGGAGACACTGGAGAGAAACCAAGCTGAGTCTATAAGGAATTGCACTTGAGTGGACAGCACACATATTTATGCTGTATCAATGTCACTATCTTTTTCACCACCACATCAAGCTGAAGATGTGACCAGTGTGTGCACAGCTAGACATATTCGATCAGGCCTGTGACCAGTGGATTGGGCCAGTAATAAATATGTGAGATCTTTTGAAAAAAGATGACTAGCTGACTAGCCCAACAACTAAATCAAGCCACCATAGGTTTCTTTTGAGAGGAGGCAATGAGTTTACAGAGCAGCTGAGAATAGGGACATCATATGATCCATGAAGTTTGAAGACACTTCTGGCAAGGAAGAATTGAGAGAATTCTATCACTGTGGTGAAGGGTGAGAAGAAAGTAAAATGATTAAAGCAACAAGCTGGGAAGTCTAATAGAATTTCCCATTCTACAGTTGAACAACTTGTGAACCATACAATGATTAAATAAAGTTCCTTAATCATTTCCAGTACATTCCTTAAAGACAACAAGCAAATGTAAGACTAACTCTTCACTGCACCCATTATCCTACAAATGATTGTGAGAATGAAGGAAATATCCTTTACCTGGTAAAAGTGATTTTTAGGCGTTTTCCTGGAGTAAGTGCCTGTGGTAGGCATTTTGAGAAGTATAACAAATTAAAAGTTGTCTTCCAATATCTGTTGTCCCCTTTGTCCGAAGTAAAGACCACTAGCAATAAAGAATACATTTCTCTGAAGCTAGATATGCTCGTGTTACTAAGTTCTACCAATGGAAAACAAATAGAAGTGCCACGTTTGCAGCTTCCAGGAATCTTAAGAACATTAGTGCATGTTGTTAGCCCGCTCCACCATTGTCTCTCCCTCCCTTCTCCCTCCGGAATCAAACACGCCACCATGTAGAAGCTGAGGACCATACTCTTGGGATGGAGGACCACTGAGCTGGAAGTAACAGAACCTAAGAGCCCTGGATTGCCTATCTCTGACTTACATGAGAAAAATGCCTGCCTATCTTGATGAAACTGCAGTTAGCTGGAAGTTTTCTGTTACTGCTAGGCTTCATTGATACGGGGAAAGCTTGGTGTTCAAAGGAAATAACCAAGAGTTCCCAATTTCAGTCATAAACTGAAGAATGATATGAGTAGTATACACATAACTATAAATTTGTACAAGGCAGAAAATTATGAGAATGGGAGAAATCAGCAAAATGTTTTCTTGAGGATGGAAACAATAAAAGGTAGATAAATCACTACTGTTGAGAGAAAATAAGGGAAGGAATTATGGCTCTCTGACATTGGAAATGGGCCCTAAAAGAAGAATAGATTTTAGTAAATGAACATGCAGGAAAGGCAAACTAGGCCAAAGGAACAGCATTACAAAGGCATGGAAGTGGGAAAGCACTAATTGTGTTCAGGGAATGTTAGATGATTCAGTTTAACCAGAGCACAGGTTGCAGACATTGATTTCTTACTGATCATTCATTTTATCTATTTTCTTATTTGGCTGCATTTTCTTTTAGGACCCTTGTCACTGTCTAACAGCACAGTGTATTGACTTTACTGTGTACTTATTTTCTAGAAGTACTAACATAGAAATTCTCAAATTTTTTGGTCTTGGGACCTCATTTATATTCTCAAAAATCATTAAAGACCCCAAAGACTTTTTGTTACATAGGCTATACTATGTATATAGTACTCTACATAATACATACACTATATATTATATACTATGTATATAATACTCACTACATTATAAATGTAAATTGAGATGGGGTTGGCACTGTGGCATAGTGGATGGGACTGCCACCTGTAGTGCCATCATCCCATATGGGCACTGGTTCTAGTCCTGGCTGCTCTACTTCTGATTCAGCTCTCTGCTATGGCCTGGGAGGGCAGTGGAAGATGGTCCAAGTCCTAGGGCCCCTGCATCCGTGTGTGAGACCCAGAAGAAGCTCCTGGATCCTGGATCCTGGACCCTGGCTCCCGGCTCCCGGCTCCCGGCTCCTGGCTCCTGGATTCTGGATCCTGGCTTCAGATCAGCACAGCTCCGGCCATTGTAGCCAAATGGGGAGGGAACCAGCTGATGGAAGACCTCTCTCTCTCTCTCTCTCTGCCTCTCCTTCTCTCTGTGTGTGACTCTGACTTTCAAATAAATAGATAAATCTTTAAAAACGCATAAATTGAGAACATTTTAAATGTTTATTAAGTCATTTTAAAGTAAAAAAAATAAAACCATCACCGGCTGGTGTAAATAACATTGTACTAGATGGATGTTCCAGCACCAGAAGAGAACACAAAGTCCCTTTTCTTCTGCCTTTTGGCTCTACCTGGGCCCTCAATACCTTGGATGATGCCTCTGCACATTGGGATGATCTTCAGTACACTGACTCAAACGTCAGTCTCTTCTAGAAATCCCCTTACAGATATACCCAGAAATACTGCTTTACCAGTGACCTTAATTCCCTTAATCCAGTCACATTCAAGCTTAAAACTAACCATCACACGTATTTTCACACAAAACAACTATTTTTTTTCAAAAACATAACTAGAAGAGTGGCATTGTTTTATGAGTTTGCAGACTTCCTTAATGGCTGGCTTAATAGACAACAGCTGTTTTCCTACATCTCTTTCTACATTCACTCTGTTCATGACATCTCATGTCAGGTAGTCTCTAGAAAACTTCACTGGACACACATAAAATAAGAGTTAAGATGACAACACCTTAGTATTGCTGTGAAAATAAATCTGGGAGCCAGCATTGTGGCACTGTGGATTAAGCCACCACCTATGATGCTGGCATCCAATATGAGCACCAATTCAAGTCCTAGCTGCTCCACTTACAATCTAACTCACTGCTGATGTACCTGGAAAGGCAGTGGAGGATGAACCAAGTGCTCGGGCCCCTGCCACCCACGTGGGAGATGAAGATGAAGCTCCTGGCCCCTGACTTTGGCCTGGCTCAGCCCTAGTTGTTAAGGTCATTTGAAAGATTTCTTTCTTTCTCTCTCACTCTCTCTCTCTCTCCCCACCTCTCCCTCTCCTTCTCTCCTCTCTCCTCTCTCTGTAACTCTGCCTTTCAAATAAATAAGTAAATGTTAAAAAAAGAAGAAGCATTATCAAATTAATATTAAATTTCAGCGTTAGTTGGAATGTTTGGGGAAGAAAATAAATGTATTTATTGAGATATTTTAACTTATTTAAATCTCAAGCAACTCCTACAATGTAATTACTTTCCACATTTGTCAATCAGCAGAAATATACCTAAGGCTTCACAACTTGTACTAATTCAGAAGTTGAACACACATGATTCTGAAATCTATCATCTTCCCATGATATAACACCACCTCAAAGAAATTAAGTTACTGTTCAAATTTGAATATGTTGTCATCAATTTGAAGTCTGGATTGACAACAGTAAAATAGATACATATAGAATCAAACTAGTTATGACCTTAGTTAATCTAGAAATATTAGAGAATTCAACTCTGTAAGGGAAAATGATTAGATCCAGATAATTGAAATGTACAAGAAACTGTAAGCAAAGGTGGAGGAGAGAGCAAGTCAGCCAATGAAATCTGAGCGAAGCACAGAATAACAACATTTCATTTTACTTTCCAACTTGAGCACACCAGTGAAAAAGAAACAGGTTCTGCTCTTCATCATCTTTGTGTTCATTTTGGCTAAATTAAACTAAAGTCCACGCTGGGAATACATGAGAAGTGCTCTGAGGTAGTTACCAAATCAGCAGTGGCACAAGCAGTACTGCTCACGAAAATCCTCCCAACTCTGACTCAGACCGCGGCTCAGGTTTCAACTCCCTGAGGGCACTGGATTGGAAGATTTCATAACGATTTTCATGAAGGTATCTACAGTTTATATTTCATCTCAAAGAAAAGAAAGGGTGCATCTGTTCTCAACTTGGAATCAGAAATGTGCTCTACTTTCTGAAGACTGCATGAGGAACATCCACCTGTAATCTCTTCAAAATTCTTCCTCCTTTCATCCCTCTCCTGTCCAATTTCCCAGCAATTACTGTTGTAGGGCGCACCAGGCAATGGACCACTCTAACGAATAAATTGAATTGAGGAGTCTATACTAGCCAGCTGGCGGATGCCCGGCTCACAGAACAAGTCCAGAGAAGACAGCCCCGAGTTGCAGCTGTGGGGAGCTTTTAAAGTCAGAAAACACATCCTGGTGGCCTTGGCCATTGTCAAGGAAGCAAGCAGAAGTACAGAAGCCAGAAATATGCCGGTCACAGCCGGATGAGCCGACCGATACCTATAATTTATTTATTTCAAAGGAACAGCTCTTGTTCTGAAGCAACCAAGCAAGTTAACCTACACCCGGGTATGTTATATCTTGTGGGAAATTTTAAATTTTGAGTCACTCTGTTGCATTATCTAAAAACCAACTTGGAGATCTTTCTTTACTTACTTGTGTGATAATACATTCTGAAATCATACCTGCAGAATGTATTATTATTTTACAATAAACTGAGATACATCAGTAGATTCCTGATTTTTTTTTTTTTTTTGACAGGCAGAGTGGACAGTGAGAGAGAGAGAGACAGAGAGAAAGGTCTTCCTTTGCCGTTGGTTCACCCTCCAATGGCCGCCGCGGTCGGCGCACTGCGACCGGCACACCGCGCTCATCCGATGGCAGGAGCCAGGTGCCAGGTGCTTTTCCTGGTCTCCCATGGGGTGCAGGGCCCAAGCACTTGGGCCATCCTCCACTGCACTCCCGGGCCACAGCAGAGGGCTGGCCTGGAAGAGGGGCAACCGGGACAGAATCCGGCGCCCCGACCGGGACTAGAACCCGGTGTGCCGGCGCCGCAAGGCAGAGGATTAGCCTGTTGAGCCACAGCACCGGCCTGATTCCTGATTATTATTAGTCTAATACAAAGTTAACTTTGCTTGAGAATGTACTGTAGGTCAGGTAGTGTGTTAGGTACTGAGGATCCAAAAATGAATAAGGCAGTGGGGAGAGAGAATGACAAGTAAGTAGATAGGGATTTCACTGGTTTCTTATTATCCACAAATATTTGAGCTGCTACTATATTCCAGTTGTCCATGTTAGGTGCTGGGAATACAAAGAAGTCTCTACCACAGAAAAAATAGTTTAAAAATCAGAAAGAAATGAACATCCTGAAATGAACTGTGTGAACATGACATAGGCTTTGCCTGGGATAAACTCAGGCTTTTGGTAGTAGGGCTAAAGAACATGAAAAAGCCCATCAGGAAGAAAATGGCAAAGAAAGAAGGGCCCCCAGCAGCTCGGCCTGGTGAGTGAGCAACCTGAGGACAGCCCTGTCAGGCTCTGAGGCAACAGGCCAACCAGGGTTGCAGTGTTCTTCGAGATTTTTGCATGAGTTGCGTTAATGCCACAAATTGGCAGATTGCTTATGTGGCAATCAAGCCCTGGTAGTGAGGGTTGGGGATGGAGGGAAATGGTGGTTAGTAGCTAAGTGTAAAATTACCCTAACATAACCATTCTGGTGAGAAATACCAAGTGCTTGTTGGACACATTCCTTTGCCCATTTTGATTCCAACTCAGCACTACTCTGCATTTACTAAGCGCTGGAGCTCATATTGACTTCCAGTTATTTCACTTGAGTACTACTCTGAATTAGTACAAGCATGAGTCCTTTATTGTCTCTGAAACACTGCCAGGCTTTAGTCTCCCCTCAATAAGAGAAAACTTAATTAGCATTTTGTTACTTTCAAGAAGTGATACAGTTCACCCTCCTCTGGGGTTTCCACCTGATTCTGAGAAGGTATGGATAAAAGTGATCATCGACAAAGAATATGGTAGATGAGGCATAAAAATTAACATGGAATTTATCCAATTCTCCAGGTAGTCAGAAAACCTAAACTGTTTTGAAAATTCCTGTGGTAAGTTTTAACCCATAAATAACCAGGTGGGAGAGTGAGACAGCTTTGCAACTCCTTTGGTTATCTCAAAGCTCCCATGCCCTACTTTAAACTAATCCTGGCCTCTGCTACACCCACAAGAGCCAGACCATAGTTGAAATGCAAATTGAAAAAAAAATAATTTGTTAGCTTTTAAGATTCCAGAGCTGGGGTCCTAGCATAACGAAAGGCTATTTATCTGGGGGCTGGCTGTGGCACAGCGGGTTAATGCCCTAGCCTGAGGCACCGGCATCCCATATGGGTGCTGGTTCTAGTCCCGGCTGCTCCACTTCTGATCCAGCTCTCTGCTATGACTTGGGAGGGCAGTAAAAGATGGCCCAAGTCCTTAGGCCCCTGCACCTACATGGGAGACCTGGAAGAAGCTCCTGTCTCCTGGCTTCGGATCAGCTCTGCTCCAGCCATTGTGGCCATCTGGGGAGTGAACCACCGGATGGAAGACCTCTCTCTCTCTCTCTCTCTCTCTCTCTCTGCCTCTCCTCTCTCTGTGTAACTCTGACTTTCAAATAAATAAATAAATAAATATTTTTAAAAAGACTATTTATCTGGGAATTCCTTCCATCACTTTTCCCTTTACACACTGGGGAGAGCAAATAAAATCCTTATGGATTAGAGGAGGTGGCAAGAGTTCAGAGAAAAAGGAAAAGATGATTCTTGCCTTTGCCTTTGCCAGGGACTCTCAGCTTGAAAGAAAGATGGTTCTGCCTGTGAGTCTGAGGCTATGAGACAGATCTCAATGAGAAACCCTCGGTCTTCAGTTCCCTTGGCCCCGGAGAAGAAAACAGATGGCTTCCTGGAGCTATAAAGAACCCTAAGTTTCCTCTCAGTCCCTGGCTGGCACAAGAAAAGCATCTGAATTTCCATGGCCCCAAACCCCAAGGGAGACACAGACGTTAGCAGAGAGAAAACTAGCTCTGAGGGTCCCACAAAAGGGTCAAATGAGTTCTGGGTCAGTCCCAAAATCCTGCTCCCTGGATATCTGAGTACCCTGTGTAACTACAATGAGATTTTACGACTCTGATTGGACTACCTTATGCAGCAAAGGCGAGGGGAATTTGAAGACACAAAGTACCTAAGTAATTGACTTTGAGTTAATCCAAAGAAGATTATTTTGGGTAAAAGTGACTTAATCAGGTGAGCCCTAAGATTAAAGTAAAAACGATTCTTCCGTTGGCCATGAAGAAGCAATTAAATGCTGGGAGGAAGGCCTTTGTCTGAGTTTTATGTTGCTATAACAGAGTATCCAAGGTTGGAAGCTTTATAAAGGAAAGAGGTTTGCATAGCAGTCAGGAGACTGAGCAGCCTCATCTGGTCAGTCTCCAGTGAGGGCCCTCTGGCTGTGACACAGCATGGTAGATGGGATCCCATGGTGGGAGTGCATGCAAGAGAGATTACCTGGTAAAACAGGAAGGGGGGCAGGACAGGACTTGATCTATTTTAACAACCTACTCTCACAAGAGGTAATCCACTCCTATGAGATCTAACCCACTTGGAGAGACCAACATTAATCCCTTCAAAAAGGTCATAACCTTATCAGCCCCACCCTTAAAGATACCACCACTTTTCTTTTTTTTAAACTTCTATTTAATAAATATAAATTTCCAAAGTACAGCTTTTGGATTACAGTAGCTTCCCCGCCCCCATAATTTCCCTCCCACCCGCAACCCTCCCATCTCCCACTCCCTCTCCCATTCCATTCACATCAAGATTCATTTTCAATTATCTTTATATACAGAAGATCAATTTAGTATATATCAAGTAAAGCTTTCAACAGTTTGCATCCACACAGAAACACAAAGTGTAAAGTACTGTTTGGGTACTAGTTATATCATTAATTCACATAGTATAGCACATTAAGGAAAGAGATCCTACATGAGGAGTAACTGCACAGTGACTCCTGTTGTTGACCTAACAATTGACACTCTTATTTATGGCGTCAGTAATCACTTGAGGTTCTTGGCATGAGCTGCCAAAGCTATGGAAGCCTTTTGAGTTTGCCAACTCCGACCTTATTCCGACAGGGTCATAGTCAAAGTGGAAGTTCTCTCCTCCCTTCAGAGAAAGGTACCTCCTTCTTTGATGGTCCTATTCTTTCCACTGGGATCTCACTCAAAGAAATCTTTCATTTAGGGTTTGGTTTTTTTTTTTTGGTTGTTGTTTTGTTTTGTTTTATTTTGCCAGAGTGTCTTGGCTTTCCATGCCTAAAATAATCTCATGGTCTCTTCAGCCAGATCCAAATGCCTTAAGGGCTGATTCTGAGGCCAGAGTGCTGTTTAGAACATCTGCCATTCTATGAGTCTGCTGTGTATTCCACTTCCCATGATGGATCATTCTCTCCCTTTTTAATTCTATCAGTTAGTATTAGCAGACACTAGTCTTGTTTGTGTGATCCCTTTGACTCCTAATCCTATCAGTGTGATCAATTGTGAACTGAAACTGATCACTTTGCTTAGTGAGATGGCCTTGGTACATGCCACCTTGTTGGAATTGAATTGGAATCCCCTGGCACATTTCTAACTCTACCATTTGGGGCAAGTCCGATTGAGCATGTACCAAATTGTACAAAAGATACCAGCACTTTTCAACATCATTACTTGCAGGACCAACCCTCAAGAACATAAGGTTTGGGGGAACAAACTGTATCCAAACCATAGCAGCCTGTACAATGGCCACATGACAAGCACCTAAGGGCAGTTTTCAAAGCCAGTAGTGATCCCCGGCCAACAGCTAACAAGAAAACAAGAATCTCAGTCATGGAACCACAGGAAATTAACTCTGGCAACAGCCTGAGTGAGTCTAGAAGCAGATGAGTCCCCAGAGCCTCCAGTGAGAACACAGCTTGGCCAACCCCTTGATTCTCTCTTGTAAGGCACTGGACAATGGACTCAGCTAAATAGAGTCCAGAATTCCAAGACATAGAAATTGTGAATTAACAGATGAATGTAGTTGTGAACCAGCAGAATTGTGGCCATTTGTTATGCAGCAATAGCAAAATAATGCACACATTCAGGAATGAAAATGTAGAAATGGATCAGGAGGCTAAGAACTGGACTGGAGGTGGGTGAAACTCTGTGGGTGTCAGCGTGGATGGAAATACTCAACACTAAGTAGTATAAGGACTTTCTCCATGACAGTGACAAAGACAGTAACAAAGACCACTTTTCAATGGATACACAGTAATCTTGCACCTATTCTATATGATATTTGTACCTCTTCCCTACCCAGGCTTAGCAGAAACTCAGGAGCAAAGAAGTTGTGGAGGTGAGTGTTAAAAATCCTAAAATTTAAACCTGAAATATGTTTTTAAAAAAGTCAGAAATGCCTGAGTTTACTTCTAAACGAATAGGTTAAGATTTTTGCCTAAGACCAAATAGGTATTCAGGCTAGAAAATTTTCATTATGGAATAGAATGGAAAAAGAGTTTCCATTTTTACACAGTCAAATTTGAGAGATGCCAAATTGATTTCCAACCTGCCATCTTCTCCTGGAGTATTGCATCAATTAGCAGCACCATGTTTTATAAATGTAGAGACTTGATATCCAGAATATATAAGGAGCTCGAGACACTCAACAACAAAACAAACAATTCAGTTAAGAAATGGGCTAAGGATATGAACAGACATTTTTCAACAGATAAAATATAGATGACCAATAGACACATGAAAAGATTCTCAGGATCACTAGCCATCCAGAAATGCAAATAAAAACCACAGTGAGGTTTCAACTCTCTCCAGTCAGAATGGCTCTCACACAGAAATCAACAAACAACAAATGCTGGCAAGGATGTGGGGGAAAGGTACCCTAATACACTGTTGGTGGGAATGTAACTAGTACAATAATTGTAGAAGACGGTTTGGAGATTCCTCCAAAATCTGAAACTAGATCTACCATATGACCTAGCCATTTCATTCTGGGAATTTAACCAAAGCAAATTAAGTTAGCATATGAAAATTTTTTCTGTACCCCCATGTTTATAGCAGCTCAACTCACAATGGCTAAGATGTAGATTCAACCAAGATTCCATCAACTGTTGACCAGATAAAGAAATTGTGATACACACACACACACACATATATATATACATATATATATATATATGTATATATATACACAATGGAATACTATGTAACCATTAAAAAAGAAAATCCTGCCTTTCACAACAAAATGGATGTAACTGGAGACCATTATGCTTAGTGAAATAAGCCAGTCCCCAAAAGACAAACGCATGTTTTCTCTGTTTTGTGGTAACTAATATACAGAGGACAAGAAAAAGTAATGGATATGAGTGAAATCAACATTTTGAGATTTGATTGTTTATAGCACTTGCCTATACTTTTGAGGAACAGTGCTTTTTCTACTTACTACTTGTCTAATTCTCTTTTTAGTGCAGAGTTAAGTTTGTGATTATAAAGTAAATTGAAAGTAAGTCATTGTAAAAATTAAAAGAAAAATAAGAAAAGAAGGAGGAAGGAGGGTGGGGGTGAGGGAGGGTAGAGTGGGAAGCATCATTATGCTCTTAAAACTATAAATATGAAATACATGTAATTTGTTCCCTTTATATAAATAATATTTTTAAAGTTAATGACAAGAAGAAGAAGGAGAAGGAGGAGGAGGAGGAGGAGAAGGAGAAGAAGGAGAAGAAGAAGAAAAGAAGAAGAAGAAGAAGGAGGAGGAGGAGGAGGAGGAGGAGGAGGAGGAGGAGGAGGAGGAGGAGGAGGAGAAGGAGAAGGAGAAGGAGAAGGAGAAGGAGAAGGAGAAGGAGAAGGAGAAGGAGAAGGAGAAGGAGAAGGAGAAGGAGAAGGAGAAGAAGAAGAAGAAGAAGAAGAAGAAGAAGAAGAAGAAGAAGAAGAAGAAGAAGAAGAAGAAGAAGTAGAAGAAGAAGAAGAAGAAGAAGAAGAAGAAGAAGAAATGTAGAGTCAAAATAACCTCTTATCCCCAATATTATTACCCTGAGGAAATCAACTTAAAATCAACATGTAGGGCAATGTTTTTTAAAGATTTATTTTATTTTATTTATTTTAAAGACAGAGTTACAGAGAGAGGTAGAGACAGAGAGAGAGGTCTTCCATCCGTTGGTTCACTCCCCAGATGGCCACAATGGCTGGAGCTGTGCCAATCCAAAGCCAGGAGCTTCTTCCGGGTCTCCCTTGTGGGTGCAGGGGCCCAAGGACTTGGGCCATCTTCTACTGCTTTCCCAGGCCATAACGGAGAGCTGGATTGGAAAAGGAGCAGCCAGGACTAGAACCGGCGCCCATATGGGATGCTGGCGCTTCAGGCCAGGGCATTAACCTGCTGCAACACAGCACCAGACTCTTTAGCTCAGTTTTCAAAAGTAGTCCTAGGGAAGGGCAATTTTTGTAGCACTTAAGATGCCAGTTAGGATGCCCAGTCTGGGTTCAAGTCCCAGCTGCCGACTTCAGCTTCCTGCTGATGCTGACCTTGACAGACAGGGGTGGTAGCTCAAGCATTTGAGTCCCTGCCACCTACCTGTGAGAAATGAATTGAGTTCCCAACCCCAGTTTTGGCATGGAGCAGTCCTGGACTTTGAAGGAATTTGGAGCATGAACCAGTGGATGAAAGAGCTAACTCGCTCTCACTCTTTCTCTCTCTCAAATGATTTCTTAAAAAAAAGAAAAAGCAGTGCCAGATATTTCCATGAAAGAAGACAAGCTAGCATCAGAATGTATCAGGTGGAAGTTTGAGTTTCAGTTCTGGCTCTGCTTCCAATTCAGCTCCTAATAATGCAAACCCTAGAAGGCACTAGGTGGTAGCTTGAATATTTGGGTCCCTACCATCCAACTGAGAGACCCAAATTGAGCACCTGGTTCCTAGCTACTGGCTTCAGCCTGGCCCAGCCCCAGATGTTGTGGACATTTAGGAAATGAACCAACAGATGGAAGATATCTCTTTCTCTCTCTCTCTCTCTCTCTAAATAGTTATATATATATGTGTGTGTGTGTGTGTATGTATATATATATATACATATATGATATATATGTATATGATAGATGTATGTATATGTATATCTCCCTGCCTTTTGAATTAATTAATTTAAAAATTCAAAAACAGCCACACCTCTGATATACCAAATCAGAAATGTTCTTCTTAATATAAGGAGCCAGTAAATAATTTGCTTACTCAAGTGTGGACTTTCTGAATGACCATTGTCAACAATTTCTCAAAGAATTGAAAAAACTGAAGCCATTTTTTAAAATTTTTAAATATTTTATTTTATTTAAGGTAAACAAATTTCATGTATTTCATATATACAGATTTAGGAACACAGTAATACTTCCCACTCTACCCTCCCCCTGCCCGCATTCCTACCCTTCCTCCTCTTTTCTCTCCTATTCCCTCTCTTAATTTTTACAGTGATCTACTTTCAGTTTATTCTACACTCATAAGGTTATCCCTACACTAAAAAAGAGTTCAACAAATAGTAAGAAGAAAAAAATCACTGCTCCTCAACAGTTGAGACAAAGGCTGTGAACAACTGCTGAAGCTCAAAACGTCAATTTCACTCCTACACATTACAATTTTGGATCAGGGAATAACCAATCTTTTTGGGACTTGCTTATTTCACTAAGTATAATGGTTATCAGTTACATATAATTTTGTTGCAAAAGACAAGATTGCATCTTATTTTTTTACTGTTGAGTAGTATTCCATAGTGTATATATATACCATAATTTATTTATCCAGTCATCAATTAATGGACATGTGGGTTGATTCCACATCTTAGCTATTGTGAATTGAGCTGCAATAAATATGGGGGTACAAATAATTCTTTCTGATGCTGATTTCATTTCCCTTGGGTAAATTCCCAGGAGCAGGATTGCTGGATCATATGGTATATCTATTTTTAGCTTTCTGAGGTATCTCCATACTGTCTTCCACAATGGCTGTAATAGTTTCTATTCTTACCAATAGTAGATTAGGTTACATTCTCCATATCTTCACCAGCATTTACTGTTTGTTGATTTCTGTATGTTAGCCATTCTGACTGGGGTGAGGTGAAAACTCATTGTGGTTTTTATTTGCATTTCCCTGATGGCTAGAGATCCTGAGAATTCTTTCATGGGTCTATCATCCATTTGAATTTCCTCTCTTAAAAAATGCCCATTCAAGTCCTTTGCCCATTTCTTAACTGGATTGTTTTGTGAAGCCATTTTTTTAAAAGCTAGAAAATAGATCCTACTAAAATGAACATCAAATAAACGTGGAAAAACTGGCAGCATTCAAAGGCAGGGACAGAATTTCAAGGACATTTTTGAAATAATGACTAGATGAAAAGAAATAGAAAGATTCCAGGAATCAAGATGTGCTTCCTCTCCCACATGTTCCTCTCACCAGCACCTACCCCTACTGCCACTCCGCAGACAATACACGAGACACAGGCGAGGTGGTAAAGCCTCAGAGAAATTTCACAAATGTCCCCAGAAAGGAAAAGAAAATGCAGAAGGGAAATCACAGGCAGGAAATTCAAGGAAGACCCCTTGACAACAGGGTCTTCTTCACTATAAGCTCACTATTTTCTTTTTTATAGCCAAAGGAAGGTAGGAAATGAAGATTCTACCCAAAATACAAATAGCATTTTAAATGGCTATAAGAGATAAATAATTCAATACAAACATCAGTATAATTCATAGAGATGTTCCAAACAAGAGAAAACAAAAATTGTCAATAAATATTTTAAAAGATGTTCAATCTCATTAGTACTAAGCAAAATTCCTCTATAACACAATGAAATTTTTTTTCTGCACTCAACAGATTGGTAAACATTAAGCAGAATAACAGCGAGTGAGATAAGGGCATGACAGAATGGGAGTTCTCATAAACTGCCACTAGGAGAATGAAGGAGAGGCCCTGGAAAGGCATTAAGCATTGTTTGGGTATTGGAAGCACTGGATAACACATGCTCGGCTTGGACCCATTTACTGACTAGCCATGAGTCTGCTAGTTTTGAGTGGGGCCAGAGCTAGTGAAGTCTCTGCAGGAGGTCCAAGCTTGGGTGCACTCCACTCTGCCATCCACTCCTCCTGATCATTAAATCCAGAGGAACTCCATGCATCTGTGGTAAATAAACACACGGGGTGGAAACTTCTAGCACGTCCTAGTAAAAGAATCATAGCAGTAAGCTGGCCTGGTGGTTAGGATGTCTGTTTCCCATATCAGTGTGCCTCGGTTCAGCAGGGAGCTCTAGTTTTTTTTTTTTTTTTTTTTTGGACAGGCAGAGTGGACAGTGAGAGAGAGAGACAGAGAGAAAGGTCTTCAATTGCCGTTGGTTCACCCTCCAATGGCCGCCATGGACGGCGCGCTGCGGCCGGCGCACCGCACTCATCCAATGGCAGGAGCCAGGTGCTAAGTGCTTTTCCTGGTCTCCCATGGGGTGCAGGGCCCAAGCACTTGGGCTATCCTCCACTGCACTCCCGGGCCACAGCAGAGGGCTGGCCTGGAAGAGGGGCAACCAGGACAGAATCCAGCACCCCGACCGGGACTAGAACCCGGTGTGCCGGCGCCACAAGGCGGAGGATTAGCCTGTTGAACCATGGCGCCAGCCGGAGCTCTAGCTCTTGATTCCAGCTTCCTGCTAAAGAGGCAGCAGTGATGGCTCAAGTAGTTGGGTTCCTGCCAGCCACATGGGAAAACTGGATTGAGCTCTAGGCTCCTGGCTTTGTCCTGGCCTAGCACCAGCTGGTGTGGGCATTTGAGGAGTAAACTAGCTAATGAAAGACTCTCTCTCTCCCTTTCCCTTCCCTCCCCTACTCCATTTCTTTCCACTTTGTTCCTCTACTTCTTAAGTAAATAACTTTTTTTAGAGATATTATAGCAAAGATCCTTGAGGTCCTCATCTGCTCTTAACTCCTTTTAAGAAACAGCTCCTGAACCTGTAGATGTAAAACTGACACTATGAGAAACAATGAATTGAACAGCCCTTGTCCTGACTGTTGAGGAACAGATTACTATTTTATTCTTTTTAGTATTTTCTTGTTCTACTTAATAACATTGGTTGAACTCTTTAACACACAATTATTCTTAGGTGTTTAAATTTAACTGAAAATTGATCCCTATATAAAAAAAAAAAAAAGAGTGGGAATAAGAGAGGGAGGAGATGTACAGTTTGGCACACATTCACTCAGACTTACCCCTAATGGTAGAGCTAGAAATGTACCATGGGACTCCAAATCTCGTTAAGCTGGTATGTACTGATGCCATCTAACTAGTTAAAATGATCAGTTTGAGTTCATAATTGATCATGATAGGATTAAGCGTCAAAGGAATCACATAAACAAGACCAGTTTCTGCCAATAATAACTGATAGAATTAATAAGGAGAGAATGATCCAACATGGAAAGTGGGATACACAGCAGACTCATAGAATGGCAGATGTCCTAAACAGCACTCTGGCCTCAGAATCAGCCCTTAAGGCATTCAGATCTGGCTGAAGAGCCCATGAGATTATTTTAGGCATGGAAAGCCAAGAAACTGGACACTGTGGCAAAAAAAAAAAAAAAAGACCTAAATGAAAGATTTCTTTGAGTGAGATCCCAGTGGAAAGAACAGACCATCAAAGAAGAGGGTACCTTTCTCTGAATGGAAGAGAGAACTTCCACTTTGACTATGGCCTTGTCTAAATAAGGTCAGAGTTTGTGAACTCAAGAGGCTTCCATAGCTTTGGCAGCTCATGACAAGAGCATCGGGTGATTACTGTTGTCATAAATAAGAGTGTCAATTTGTTAAATCAACAACTGCAACACTGTGCAGTTACTCCTCATGTAGGATCTCTGTCCTTAATGTGTTGTACAGTGTGAATTAATGCTATAACTAGTACTCAAACAGTACTTTACACTTTGTGTTTCTATGTGGGTGCAAACTGTTGAAATCTTTACTTAGTATACAGTTGATCTTCTGTATATAAAGAGAATTGAAAATGAATCTTGATGAAGAATGGGATGGAAGAGGGAGTAGGAGATGAAATGGTTTGCGGATGGAAGGGTGGTTATGGAGGAAAAAACCACTGCAATCCAAAAGTTGTACTTTCAAAATTTATATTTATTAAATAAAAGTTTTAAAAAAATAAAAAATAGTGCTCGCTTTGGCAGCACATATACTAAAAATTGGAATGATGCAGAGAAGATTAGCATGGACCCTGCGCAAGGATGACACGAAAATTCGTGAAGCGTCCCATATTTTTGTCCTTAAGGTGCTGTCCAATGTCAAGTAATGCTATAACTAGTACTGAAACAGTATTTTACACTTTGTGTTTCTGTGTGGGTGCAAACTGATGAAATATTTATTTAATATATACTAAATCGATCTTCTGTATATAGAGAGAATTGTAAATGAATCTTGATGTGAATGGAATGGGAGCGGGAGATGGGAGGGGTGCGAGTGGGAGGGAAGTTATGAGGGGGGAAGCCTTTGTAATCCGTAACCTGTACTTTGGAAATTAATATTTACTAAATAAAGTTAAAAATAAATAAAAAATAAAAAAGAAAGAAAGAGCTCCTGGTTTTTACTGGGCTGAGCTGAGATGAAATACTTGAACAAGATTCCAGGTACCCACCATCAACCAGGTGCTGTTTGATCAACTGTTTCAATTCTCTATTCCTGCACACAAAGGAATCACCCCAAAACTTAGGGATTGAAAACATCAAGCTAAATAAGAGTTCTGTGTACAGCAGTCAAAAGAAAAAATAGACTCAAACAGTGAGCTTTAAATCCCCTGATGGCTTTTAAATTACATTTAAAGATTTTAATAATTCAATTCCTAAATACCTACTGCCTTATTTTGCAAGTTACTTCCATATTTTATAGACTTAACTGTGTTTATTAAAATCAAGGAATGCAGAAATGTAAGAACAATAGAAGTAACTTCCTATATAAAGGGTCACTTTCTCAGAATTTTGCTGCTTGAGAAAATTTTGGAATGAAATTATTCTAAAATCATAATGTAGACACAAGTTGGTGTTCCTGCTTATTCTCAAGTGAATCCTGACTAGGAAATCGACCTGGCAAATATATCTCGTTTTTAGTAAATATCGTTAGTCTCTCAGCTGTGTCATCCTCAAGAATCACAGAGATGGGTCTCCTGAGAACAAATTTAGAAGAAAAGATGAAGAGCATGACAAGAACCAGAAGTGAATTAATGAGTAATCTCCCAGCTCCCACACATGAGTTATACACCCTCTTGTGCATCAACATCTGGACTGCCCATTCACATTACATCTGGACAGCCAGGCATTGTCAGTCAAGGAAACAAGATCAACCAATTGACTCTGAGTCCCTCTCGCTCACTCACTCAGACACACACACACACACACACACACACACACACACTCATACTTTTAAATATCTCTAGTGAGAAGACTAGCTATTGAAATTTAAAATAGTTAGCCAGGTTTCCAAAGTGTCCCCAAATACACCAGCCCACTAAATTTTCCAGAGCAAGAAGTAAAAGTGTCCAATGCCATTCCTCCCATCCTGTAGAATCAGCAGGAATTTTGATAACTCTGTAGGCAAACTTTATCCTGCTCTCAGGAGTGCATCAACAGAAGTTACATATGAACTATTTCAGGTCACTAAAGTCATGTAAGTAATTCAATGAAAACAAGGTCACCATTTCAGTCCCCAATGCCTCTGTTCTCTGAGCAACGCTGGACCTCCAGAGAGCGTCCCACAGTACTCTCAGAATCAACCTCATTCCCTTGCTTGCTTTGCTCCTTGCCCCCAAAGCACCAAAAACAAGAGTGCTTCAATACCCACCCTCCACTGGACCCACAAATGACCTTCCTATTTGTTACCACTCGTTACACTTCTTGTTTCATGCTTTGCTCAGGTGAGGCTTTCTTGGACTCTCTGCCCCCATCCCTCTCCTAGAAATAGAAAATGGCTGTCCCTCCTTTCAATTTCTCAGATCCCTGCATCCTTTTCCTGGCTAGCATTTACCACAATGTGCTTTAATTATGGGACTCCCTCTCTATAGCATAAGACCCTGGAGCACAGTGCCCCACTCTGATGAACTCAGGACTTAGCAATGTGCCTGATGTGTGGTTTTTTGAATGAATAGCCTGGATTCTTGGCTTTAACCCTGATTACGCCTTATAATTTAGCTTCAACCACACTTTCTTCCACAAGGTTGAGACATTTTGCTTAACCACTGGCCTAGGCTGCCCACGCCAAACACAGAGCCTTCTGCTCAAGAGGATGCACTGAGATTGTGCTGTTCCCTCCAGGGCACAGCCAGCCTCGCTCCACCCAATAACACTTTCCTCTGTCCCAAAGGAAAAATTGTACTTGGACACAAAGGGACAAGGTAAAAGAGAAAGAATAACTCATGCAAATCTATTTCCACTATCTAAAATAGAATCCTAAAAGTATAACTTGATCTACCAAATAGCACATACACAGCTGAGCACCCACCAAGTGGTAGGCACCATGCTGTGCTTTCTGTATGCAATCTCATTTAATTCTGCCAACCCTATGAAGATATTATTATCTCCATTTCACAGATGAGAAAACTAAGACTCACCATTTACATAATTAACCAAAGATGCCATAGCTAAGTAAGAGTGGAACTGGGATTCACACCCAAGTCTGTCTGACTCCTGTACCAAGGCCAGCACTACTTCCCCTATACCTCTAAGCCATACTACAGTTGTCCTAAAACTGGGCTTTACGAAGTGTATCAAATGAAAACTCTTCAAAGAATGAAAAATACCTTCAAAATAGAAGGCACCAAGACTAACCAAAGGCTAGCCATGAAGAAAAAGGAAAAGAAATCCATTAGTTAAAGCAATTTGATGATAATTAAAGTAGATATAACAATGCAAAATATCATAACAGTTGAATGATTTTAATTCAACATTTTAATGAATCATAGAAATATTCAAAATAGTTAGGAAAATCAGGCCTTCGTATATAATAATCTCTTTTTTTTAAAGCATAATGCTATTGAGCAAAATGAACACTACCCAGGAACCAAGAGTTAGTTACACAATTGTAATCACTTATTCCCACCCTGCTTTTTCAAGCACACAAATTGTCTCATTAGTTATTGTGAATATAAAATAACCCAGGTCAGAAGTGACTAGCATGCAAATAACTGCAACACAAAATGTTCTCCTACAATCAGATGACTACACAAGATTAATCAGAGAAACCATTTCACTTTCAGATAATCTTTTGAATACTTACCTAGAGAAAGTATTTAACTATTTCCTTGATCTCATGATGGATAATAGTACAGACAAAATTTACATGATGTTTAAGGAAAAGCTGGAATGTTAACATATAAATTATAAGAGTATAGTCCTGTGTGTTTATTAGTTTAACTCTCTCCTACATTAGCTCCATGAGGCTAGGAACATGCTATTTTGTTCAGCATTGTTTATCCAAGGTCTGTCACATTCTCTAGAAGTTATTAGGAGCTAAATGCTAAATGCATCAAAATGTGTAATATCCTTATATATTTACCAAGTCTCCCTCCAGAGGGAAAAAAAATAACACCATCCTCAAACACACCTTTGCCATGACATTGTGATTGATTCTAAACAAGCCATCGCTTTCTAGTAGTGAGTTTCCACACTGTTGCATAGAGGGTAAAGCCACCACCTGGGATGCCAGCATCCCTATGAGTGCCAGTTCAAACCCTGGCTGTTACACTTCTGATCCAGCAGCTGCTAATACACCTGGGAAAGCAGCAAAGGATGGCCCAAGAGCTTGGGTCCCTGTACCCATGTGGTAGACCCGAAAGAAACTCCTGACTCCTAACTTCAGATAAGTTCAGCTCCAGACAGTGCGGCCATTTGGGGAGTAAAGCAGCAGATGGAAGACCTTTCTCTCTCTCTGCCACTACCACTCTCTGTCTTTCAAATACATTTTAAAAACTTTTAAAAATAAAATAAAAATAAACAAAATAGATCCTATTTAAATCAAATCTTGATTCATTTTTCTCATATAAAACAGATTATTTAATAAAATCTTTATAATTCTGATAACAACTGTTTTTGCTGTGTTGAAAGGCAGACAGCCAGACAGATCCCCCCATCCACTGATTCAACCCCCAAATGCGCACAACAACCAGGGCTGGACAAGACCAAAGTCGGGAGCTCATTACAGGTCTCCCAAATGAGTGGCAGGACCTCAATTGCCTGAGTCATCCCTGGCTACCTACCAGGCGGCACAATAGGAAATTGGAATCAAAAGTGGAGCTAAGATTTGAACCCAGGCACTCCAATACAGGATGCAGGCATTCCAAGTGGCGTGTTAACCACCGCACGAAACACCTACCCCAGCCACGTGACCTTTTTAACTGGTTCTGTACCTGCTCTAGAGCTGAGGTTTGATGTATTTTACAAATTAATTATGGGATCCAGCATTGTGGCACAACAGGTTAAACAACTGCTTTCAATGCTGGCATCCCATATCTGAGTGCCAGTCCCAGTTGCTCTACTTCTATCCAGTTCCCTGCTAATGCACTGGGAAAGCAAGAGAAAATGGCCCAAACATTTCAAGAGAATTCACAGGAGATTTCAGCAGTCTCATGCCTGTTTTTTTTTTTTTTAAAGATTTATTTTATTTATTTGAAAGAGTTACAGAAAGAGGGAGCAACACAGAGAAAGAGGTCTTCCATCTGCTGGTTCACTCCCCAAATGGCCACAATGGCCAGAGTTAAGATGATCCCAAGCCAAGAGCCAGGAGCTTCTTCCAGGTCTCCCACATGGGTGCAGGGACCCAAGGACTTGGGCCATCCTTCACTGCTTTTCCAGGCAGGTTAGCAGGGAGCTGGATAGGAAAAGGAGCAGCCGGGACCCTCAAACTGGCGCCCATATGGGAAGCTGGCACTGCAGGCCAGGGCTTTAACCCGCTGCACCATAGCACCGGCCCCATGATCCCTGGGTTTTTTGGAGGCCTGCGCAACATCACTTCTTGGGACACTTGCATCACATATCAGAGTGTCTGGGTTCAAGTCTCAGCTCTACTCTCCATTCTAGCTTCCTGCTAACGCTCGCCCTGGAGGGCAATAGGGAATGGCTTAAGTAGTTTTGTCCCTTCCATGTGGGAGACCTGGGTTTAGTTTCAGCTCCTGGATTCAGCCCTGTCCATTGCAGGCATTTGGGAAATGAATCAGTGGCTGGGAAATCACTTTATCTCACTCTCCCTTTCTCTCTCTCTATCTCTCTCTCTCTCTCTGCATCTCTCTCTCTCTCTCTCTCTCTCTCTCTCTCTCTCTCTCTCTCCCCTCTGTGTGTGTGTGTGTGTGTGTCTCTCTAAAATAAAACATTTTAATTAAAAAAGCAAACACCAAGAGATGGGAAGGATGCAAACTGGAATTCTTATATACTCCTGGCTGTGCTTTGTAAATGGTAAACACTACCCATTAGGCCCCACCTCCCCAACACTGTTGCATTGAAGATTAAGTTTCCAACATAACCATTTTGGGGGGACACATTCAGACCATACAAGCTAGTGTGGCTGAAGTGGAGTGTGCAAAAGGAAAGGCAGTTGGTGGTGAGGCCAGAGAAGTTACAAGGGTCCACATGATGCAAGACCATGTAGGCATTGTGAGGTCTTTAGCTTTTACTCTGAGTAAAATATGGACACTTGGAAGAACTTTTAACAGTGTAGTGCCACATGTTATTTCAGTTTTGAAATGATCATTCTGCTGTGTTGAGAGTAGACCATATGTGGCTAGCCTAAACACAGAAAGACCAGTCTGGAGGTTATCACAATAGCCCACAGGGAAGATGATGGTGTTTTGTACCAGAATGGTAGCAGTGAAAATGTTTAGTAAGGGTCAAATGCTGGAAACATTTTGAAAGTAGAGCCAGCAGGATTTGCTCATGGGTTGGATGCAGAGTTTAAAAGAAGTTAAGTTTGCCTCTGAAGTTTTAGCTTGACCAACTAGAAAAATGAAGGGGCCATTAACTGAGAATGTTGGGAGTAGAATAGAATTAAGAAAGAAAAACAGGAGCTCACTTTTAGACATAAGGTGGAAGAGAAACTTGGCATGAGGATAAATATTTGAAGTCATGGACAAATAGGTAGTATTTCTCAAATAAATAAATAAGTACTTTCATAAAATAGAAAATTCTCAGATTAATCATTAAAGCCCCTACCTTAAGAAACTAGGAAAAAAGTTTTAACTAAAAGAATCCCAAACCAAACAGAAAAAAGAGAAGAAGAAGGGTGTGAACAGAAATCAATAAAATTGAGAACAGAAAATCAATTTTAAAAATCAAGAAAAGGAAAATCTGACTTTTAGGGAGCCAGAGTTGTGGCCCAGCAGGTAATGCGTCCTTTGACATGAGCATCCCTTGTTAGAGTGTTGGTTTAAATCCTGTCTACTCCACTTCTGATTCACCCTCCTTGCTAATATGCCTAGGAAAGTAAAGGAAGATGGCCCAAGTACTTGGGCTCCTACACCCATGTGGGAAACCAGGATGGAGTTCCTGGTTCCAGTCTGGCCCAGATCTGGCTTTTGCCAGCATTTGAGAAGGGAATCAAAAGATGGAGAAGATGGAAGATCTATCTCAATCTCATATTTTCTCTTCCTCTCCCTCTCCTTCTCTCTCCTTCCTTCCCTACTTCCTTCCCTTTCTCTTTGTTGCTCTGCCTTCAAATAAAAAGAAATAGGGGCTGGTGCTGTGGCACAGCGGGTTAACGCCCTGGCCTAAAGCGCCAATATCCCATATGGGCACCAGTTTGAGATCTGGCTGCTCCACTTCTGATCCAGCTCTCTGCTATGGCCTGGGAAAGCAGTAGAAGATGGCCCAAGTCCTTGGGCCCCTGCACCCATGAGGGAGACCCAGAAGAGGCTCCTGGCTCTCTGCTTCACATCAGCTCAGCTCCAGCCATTGCGGCCATTTGGGGAGTGAACTATCTGATGAAAGACCTCTCTCTCTCTCTCTCTGTCTCACTCTCACTCTCTCTGCCTCTCCTCTCTCTGTGTAACTCTGACTTTCAAATAAATAAGTAAATCTTTTAAAAATAAATAAATAAAAATAAAAAGTAAATAAATCATTTTTTAAAAACCTGACACTTAGAACAGACCATAATATTGGTAAAATTCCTAGCCAGGCTGATAAAGGAAAAAAAAGGAGAGGAAAAAATTATAAAACATCAGGAATAAAAAAGACATTTCAGGCCAGTGCCGCAGCTCAATAGGCTAATCCTCCGCTTTGCGGTGCCAGCACACCGGGTTCTAGTCCCGGTCAGGGCGCCGGATTCTGTCCCGGTTGCCCCTCTTCCAGGCCAGCCCTCTGCTGTGGCCCGGGAGTGCAGTGGAGGATGGCCCAAGTGCTTGGGCCCTGCACCCCATGGGAGACCAGGATAAGTACCTGGCTCCTGTCATCAGATCAGCGCGGTGTGCCGTTCGTGGTGGCCATTGGAGGGTGAGCCAACGGCAAAGGAAGACCTTTCTCTCTGTCTCTCTCACTGTCCACTCTGCCTGTCAAAAAAAAAAAATAAAAATAAATAAATAAATAAATAAATAAAAAACGTTTCCACTGTAGATCCTACAGCACCTACATCTGTTCTGTCTTTGGAGACACCATTATTTCTTGAAATTTTGGATTAGCTAGCCATTTTGTTGCAACCTCAGCTTTCTGATGAAATGTGAGATTTGTAGATTCTCCCTCCCCCCCCCCCCGCCTTCTCCACAACCACCATCGCCACCTCTTTTTTGGTGATAATGGCAGCAGGGCTCTTCCCAGCTTTCTAGGTTCTAACAAAAATATCATGAAAAATGGTGCCTACAGATCCTACTGTTTAGATTAAATGGACGACTTCCTTGAACGTCACACAGTCAAAGCTCACTCAAGAGAAAACTGATAATCGGACTAGCCCTATTTCTGCAGGGCTTTTCTCTGTATGTTACTCACGGTGCCTTCAGGTTTTTCTGTAGATCTTCATACTCATCTTTCAGCCCAAGGGTTATTAGACCTTCTCTGACGTTTCTAACTGAAATAGCCATTTTTTCCAGTCACTAGATTCACACAGATTTGACTGTATGCTTGTTATGGGTTGAATAGGACTTGTCTGCCTAAAAGTCAAGCAGATGTTTGATCACTGATGCCTAAATGGATTAGGGTTGGAGACTTGACCCAGTCATGTGTCTGAGAGGTAGATCATTTGTGACATGCCTTCAGAGTGTTGATTTTTATTTGATTTCAAGTTCGGCCCAGTTTTCTCCCATGCCTTCCTGACTCACCATGTGATTGTTCCCAGGGACCCACATGAACAGCTTCCACAGGAAGCAGCCTACAGGGCCACCCGACCTGCACTGTCACATCCAATCTGTAAGCTGAAATGAACCTTTTCTTTCCCAAGTTAATTATATACATGAACTTATCATGTATACATGAGCTTATCATGTTTACCTTTTGTAGATTTGTTGATGGTCTGTCTCCCCACATGTTCCATCTTGAGCATCAGTGTGTCCACAGGCCTTAGTACAGTGTTTGGAATGCTACAGATGTTCAATCAATAAATTTTTTTCAATAAAATTAATGTTACTGGGGCCAGTGTCATGGCTTAGCAGGTTAAGCCTCCACCTGCAAGGCCAGCATGCCCTATGGGCACCCGTTCAAGACCTGGCTGCTCCACTTCCAATTCAGCTCCTTGCAGCAGAAGATGGTCCCTGCATCCACATGGGAGATCCGGATGAAGTCCTGGCTCCTGGTTTCAGCCAGCGTTGTGATCATTTGGAGAGTGAATCAGTGGATGGAAGATCTCGCCCTCTCTCTGCAACTCTGTCTTCCAAATAAATAAATAATAAAAGGTGCACAGGCACTTTCCTGTCTCCCTTCCCCCCATGCTGATTGACCAATCATGCAGACCAGAGACTGGGCAGACTGAGAAGCAAGTCCATGGTGAAGCATTCAAGGGCTTAAAGAGCCACTGGTGCTAAAGCAGGGAGGATCCAAAACCAAGAGGGTCCAAAAGAGGGAGAGGAAGGTTCTTCACTAATGACAGTCACTTCATGGAATGATCCCAAGTGTCTAGAATAAAATTTAGCAAAGCAGCCCTTCTAAGGTGGGACCACCCTGTTTGGAAGATACGATTCAAACCCAAAACAAAATACTGGTTTTTAACCCTCTTCTCAGCAACTCCTTGCATGACTGGCAAGAATAACAGTGTTAGTAAGAGGCTGCACACATCCCTCCCACAAAAAGGGCAGAAACCCAGGGTCACGTAAGGAATGTGGCCCTGCAGGAAACTCCACAGATCAGACTGTTGGGCCCAGCGCCCTCATGATTCCAGACTCCTCAGGGCAACTAGCAGCAGGGAGTCTTTCCAGTCTCAATATGAATGTCTAGCACCATTCTTATTTTACCTTCCAAGTGATATTTTCCCCAAAAGGAACAAAATAACCCCAATTCAAAGGAGTTTTCCTCTCTTTTTCTGCCAAGCTTGTTCCTTCAATGAAAAAGCAGAGGTTTGTTCAAACTGAAGGACAAAAATCAATAAGTTCAAAAAAGTTAAAAATGAGTGCACCTGAAAAACCCAATTCCTTGGGTAAATTAGGTCAGCCATGCTGACTCCTAACACACAGAACATCAGCTCTTGAAAGATTTAATAACTCTCATGTCAAGAACACGAATATCACCCTCATAGTGATGTGGGCCTGAGCATATTAACCTTTATTCCAGGTTCTTACCTCTAAGTGGAGGTGTTGTAATGTATCAGGTAGGAACAGGAATATTTAACAGTGAGAGAGAAAGCATACATTCATAGGTGAGTGTGAGAAACACCCATGGTGCGTGGGCCAGAGGGCTGTCCAAAGGGGTCAAGGGACCTGAATAATACCCCCTACCATGTTCGTGAGGAAAAGAGAGCTCTCCCTCACTCTCAGCTTGTTTTTTGAGGTAGAGGGTGGTGCCTTAGCAAGTGTGAAGCCATCTGGGAATTTTACGGCACCTCCATACGGAGTGTAATATCCATACATTCACGGCATCTCCCCTTCTGGGACCCACATGAGACACAGGGACATTCTGGGAAGATGAGCATTTTTGACTGACAGGTAGAGAAACAGTGTATTGCAGGTATTTAAGATTTCCAGGTCACTTAGGGCTGACTAGTTGCCTGCCTAGTCTCATCATATCAATAGCCCAATAAGCCCTTCAGGAAAAGTAAATGACTCCAGGGCTTTCTTGCAAAACAAATCTGTTTTTCACCAATTCCAAATGTTCATGTCTCTGACTTCATCCTTTTGTATATAAAATATTTTCCAGTGCTCTTCTTGCTGTCCTAAAGTGGAATTCAAAAAAACAATTTTTACTTGCCTACACATATAATTTTTTTTTACTTTTTAATATTTATTTATTTATTTGAAATTCGGTGTTGCAGAGAGAAATTTATTTATTTATTTGAAATTTAAAGATTTACTTATTTATTTGAAATGCAATGTTACAGAGTATTGCAAAGAGAGAGATATATATAGAGAGAGAGGTCTTTCATCTGCTGGTTTACTCCCCAAATGGCTGCAATGCCCAGAGCTGGGTTGATTTGAAGCCAGGACCCAGGAGCTTTTTCTGGGTCTCTCACATGGATGTGGGGGCCCAAGGACTTGGGACATCTACTACTTTTCTAGGCCATAGCAGAAATCTGGATCAGAAGAGGAGCAGCTGGGACTCGAACCAGCGCCCCTGTGGGATGCCAGCACTGCAGGCGGTGGCTTTACCCACTATGTTACAGCACCAGCCCCCACATATAATTTTTTAACAAAACAGTATAGCACCCTGACTACAATACAAAGGAGAAATGAAGACTGGAATTTATAACAAAATGAGTAATGTGCATGCCAATAGGCTCATTAACAGCTACATCAGAAGACAGTTAAATAGTTAATAAATCTACACATCAAATCAGTGCAATTTGACATCTACAAATTCAAACTGATTTATGCTTGGGAAATGTGGTTTTCCAAAAGAGGGAATGACTGGTGGCAAACTTCTAATGAATCAAATATACTCTTCCAAACATTTACAAATGGGCTAAAAAAATTCAGTGTATGTTTAAAACCATGCAAAAATTATTGTAGGTTTACATATAGAGTGTAATTAGGTTCTAGACTCGAACAATTTCCACATACCTGAGTGGCTTGTCAGGCCTTCAGGTTGTGCAGAATACCAAGCCACTCTCCTTTGTATGCAGTTGGCGGCTTTCTAGCAACCATGGAGTGCCTCTGACTTCCTTCAGACTACCAAAAGCAACCCAAAATAGCTCAATATGCCCTCTCTGGGGCAGTATCATTCCTAGTAAAAATAGGAATCTGTGGGCTTGAGAAAACTAGCATATTTTAGATCAATGTATCACTGTGTGTTCTTAGAACAAATATTGAGAAGTAGAGTGTTTGTTTGTTTGTTGTGGCAATCATTGAGCAATCTTCTAAGACTGCAATCCCAAATGTCTATAGGGTCAACGTGTTTCTCAAGACTTCAGCTATTGGTGGGAGCCATGGCTCACTGGAGGAAAACATGCACTGTCTAAAGCAAAGAGATACAGGACAAGCAGCTTGTGTCACTATGGGCAATCCAGGAACAGTGTGCAGATATTCAGATATTTCAAAAGAGGCCAGAAATAAGGATTTTTTGTGAAGTCTCCCAATTTGCCTTAAAGTTATTGGCTATTTTTAAAATTTCTTTTTGGTTGTGTGAGCCAATTAAAACCTGTCTGTGAATCTGAGAGAAAATAAAAAAACAAGCATATTTTAAAAGAATTGTCACTCTGAAGTTCATATCTTTCAAATTTATTTTTAACCTTGATATTATTTCATTTGAGAAGAGTGGAAACAACTCTGTTTTGGAATTGTATTCTGGTTTAAATCTCAATTTCACCACCCAATTCACTTCACTTCACCTGAAGAACCCCTTCACCTCTCTATCATCAGGCACTTCTCGTATAAGAGGGAGAAAATGATGTCATTACAGCAGGACCATAAATTTAACCCACACTCAGCTCAGTAATGTCTTGACTGTCCATAAATTTGCATGCTCCCATTCACCAGTTAATGGAAAAGGAATCAACTTTATGCTCAATACAGCTTAAATTTCATCCAGGCTGATCATTTAAAAAATCCTTTTGAGTGATGTTATCTAAGGGGAAAAAACAGTTAGGCTCTCAGCTGAACCAGTTACATAGGCATGCAAGTTGTGCAGATGCATGGGACTCTACACTCAGAAGGGCCCCATACCAACACTCTACTGACACAGCCTGGAAATTTTTAATTTTTGAAAAAAAGAGTTCCCATCTTCCTCCCCTGCTTCTCTCCTGAAGATGGAATCTGGATGCCTGAGGAGAGGGAGTGTTGATGGATTCCTATGGCATAGGGGTAAGAGCCTTCTGGCCTCACACAGGTCTTGATATGGGTTGGGGAGTCACTACTGGTTTCCAGGACGATGAGCACTACTCACTGGGGCCTTTTTGCTCTATTGGGACCCAGTAGCACCTCTGCAAGATTCAGCTCACTCCTGTCATATGGCCATAGACCAAAGAGTAACTGCTCTGTCCCTCATCTGGTCTACTGGCCAGGAAATTCCCACACCTTGCTGGGGCAGGACGAACAGAGGATACCTGGAAGACCTGGCAGCACTTATCGCACCCTCCATAAAGGGAAAAAATTATAAGACACACAGCAATCACTCTCTTCTCTTTCCACTCCTTTCTTCAATTTCCTTAGCCCAAAAGGGCAGGGAGCAGGGGAGACTTTTCTTTACCTTGTCCACATCATATCCTCCTCCTTCCTGAAGCTGATCGTGCGGTCAAGCTTTAGCTATATACAGGGTGTGTTCTCTCTACATTGGGGGTCCCTTCTATGATTTGAGTTTTCTGGACTCAGTAATGTGTGAAACAGGAGATAAAGAAATCTAGCAAACTTTCCACAACACCTAAGAAGATGGCTATTATCAAAAACAGAAAATAAGTGTTGTCAAAGATGTAGAAAAATTGAAATCTTTATGCATTACTGGTGGGAATGTAAAATGATCCCGTCACTAAGGAAACAGTGTGTTATTTCATCACAGAATTAAACATAGGATCCAGCAACTCCACTTCAAGGTATATTTCCCAAAGAATTCAAAACAGAGACTCAAAGAGATATTTGTACACAAGTGTTTGCAGCAACATTACTCACAACAATAAAAAGGCAACAAGAACCCAAATGTCCACCAACAGATGAATGGATAAGCAAATCATGGAAAATACATACAATAGAGTATTACACACCCTTAAAAAGTAATGAAATTCTGATACAGACACAAAAGGACAATATCTTATGATTCCACTGATATGAGCCCCCTAAGTTGGTCAAACTCAGGCAGGCAAGAGGGGAAAATTGGAAGTCCTTGTTTAATGACTTGAGTTTCAGTTTGAGATGAGGAAAAAGTTCTGGAGACAGATAGTGGTGATAGCTGTAAACAATGTAAATACACTTGATGCCACTCAACTGCACACTGTAAAAGGATTAAAATGGTAAATGTATTTTATATGTATTTATCACAATAAAAAAAAAAAAACAGGTCGAGACAGGCATTGTGATCATATCTGTTCAATTCCCAGCTACTTTGCTTTGGATCCAGCTTCCTGCTAATATACCTAGAGAGGCAGGGGCCGTTGCGCCAGGTTAATGTCCCGGCCTGAAGCACCGGTTATCCCATATGGGGGCTGGTTTGAGACCTGGTGCTCCACTTCTGGTCCAGCCCTCTGCTATGGCCTGGGAAAGCAGCAGAAGATGGCCCAATTGCTTGGGCCCCTGCACCCACGTGGGAGACCTGGAAGAAGCTCTTGGCTCCTAGCTTCGGATCAGTGCAGCTCCAGCCATTGTGGCCAACTGGGGAGTAAACCATCAGATGGAAGACCTCTCTCTCTCTCTCTCTCTCTCTGTCTCTCCTCTCTCTGTGTAACTCTGACTTTCAAATAAATAAATAAATCTTTAAAAAAAAAAAGAAAGAAAAAAAGAAAGGCAGTGGATGATGGCCCAAGTACTTGGGTTCTTGCCACTCATGTGGAAGACCTAGATGGAGTTCCTGGCTCCTGGCTTCAACCTAGCCTAGTCCTAGCTATTGCAGGAATTTCCAGAGTGAACCAGCAGGTGCAATACTTCTCTAGCTCACTCTCTCTCTCTCTTTCTCTCTCTGGTTCACCTCCAAATGGCCACAACAGCAGGAATAGACTGATCCAAAGCCAGGAGCTTTTTCAGGGTCTCCCACAGAGGTGCAGGGGCCATCTTCCACTGCTTTCCCAGGCACATTAGCAGGGAGCCAAAGTGGAAGTAGAGCATTATGAAATGCATGAAATTTGTATACCTTAAATAAAAGGTTTACTGGTTTTAAAAAAGAAGAAGAAAGAAAAAATGGAATGGATTAGCCAGGACTCCAACCAGCACCTATATGGGATATTGGTATCACAGGTGGTTGCTTTACCTGCTATGCCATGTCATCTCATATGTATATTTATATTTTAAGCTCCTGAAATGTAAAAGGCTTCACTGTAAGTGTACTGAATGCATGATCCTGAATTGATAATTAAATGTTTCTATTTTTGATTTTTAAGTTATAAATTACTATCGTGTAAATGTAATCATTAAAAGTTCAATTTCTTTATGATCTTTGTCTAATAATTCAATATGTTATAATATATCCAGTGTGTACCTATACTTGTTTCCTATATAGTCATTAGATTTCTAAAAGTTTTATAATTTATTGAAGTATAATTGATAAGTGAAAATTTTGTATATTTGAAATACACAAATATATGTCTTAGTATAAACATAAAGTAGGGAAATGATCAAAGAGAGATGCTGGTCAAAGAAGATAAACTTTCAGTTATGAAAGATGAGCAATTATGAGATTTTTAATACATATGTAAAATGAAACTTAAAAAAGGAAGTAGAGCAGCCAAGACTTGAACTGTCACCCATATGGGATGCCGGCACTGCAGCAGTGGCTTTACTCACTACCCCACAGCACCGGCAAGTTGATTTTTAAAATTACAAAAAATTAATATATGTAAAGTCAATAGCACAGCTTTTATTTTTATACTTTTATTTTAATTAGTTTTTAACAAATTCAATGTGATTTGCAGATACAATTCTAATAACATAATGATATTCCCTTCCTCCCTTCCAACTGCACAGTTGGTGCATAGTAGGTAACAAGTAAATTTAGTTCCCTCCCCTTTCAGTAACTATTATACATTCTACTAGAGATTGTTAATCCCTTCCTGAGATGAGTGCTGACCATATGGAAGATAAACTGCCTTTTTCTTTTCAAATTAATTCTTTTTTTAAGATTTTATTTATTATTTGAGAGGTAGAGTTACAGACAGTGAGAGGGAGAGACAGAGAGAAAGGTCTCCCTTCCGTTGGTTCATTCCCCAATTGGCCACAATGGCTGGAGCTGCACTGATCCGAAACCAAGAGCTGGGTGCTTCTTCCCAGTCCCCTACGTGGGTGCAGGGGCCCAAGCACTTGGGCCATCCTCCACTGCCTTCCCAGGCCATAGCAGAGAGCTGGATTGGAAGAGGAGCAGCCGGGACTAGAACTAGGTGCCCACATGGGATCTGGTGCCGCAGATGGAGGATTAACCCACTGCACCATGGCACCAGCCTCTGAATTAATGCTTGAGTACACATAAGAACCAAGGCAATCAGGAAGAAAGCATGCACATAATTACTCGGGTATGAAATTAGCTCCATTCCAGATCCTTGACTGGATCCTGCTCCTATCTTTTCCTGAATGGTTTCCTCCCAGGTTCTCAGACTCAGCATTTCCCAAACTGAATCCATTCACGTGTTCATAAAACTCATTTCCTTTCTTTCTTCTTTAATCAGCAGGAGAAAATAAGGTTAGAATAGCAGTTCTCAACTTCCCTTGGTTCACAGCATCATTAATGTCTTGTAAATTTTTTCAAGGTGACCCCAGGCCAAAAGAAATGCCTAATGTTTCCATTTACTAAGTGCTTAATAAATATGTATGTTATAACAACTTAGTTACCACTTGAAACATAATGCACATAAATTTTTTAAATGTTTTATTTCACTCTCCTTTTTTTGAAATATACTTATGTATTTGAAAGGCAAAGTGGCACAGACAAAGAGATCTTCCATCCTCTGCTTCACTCTCCAAGTGGTCACAACAATTAGGAGCCAAGAACTCCCTCAGGTCTCCCAAGCAAGTGACAGGAGTACCAATATTTGAGCCACTTTTTGTTGCCTTCACAAGTGTATTAGCTGGTGGCTGGACTAGAAACACAGCAACTAGGAATCAAATGGATGTTGCAATATTGGATGCCAGAGTTGCATCCACTGCACCACAAGGGCACCCTTATTTCAGTCTTAACACCAACATGGGTAATGCACAGCTTGTGATATCTTGTAATAAGATTGGAAACCACCACCTTCATCTCTTGTTCCATGCTGATTTTCAGGAAGTACTTACTTTTTATTACAGCAACCATTAGAAGACCAACTTTGCAAAGATATGACAGCACCAAAAGGAATGTATCAGTGTGACATTGACATATTGCAAACTAGTAATTTATGTGATATCGAACAGTCTTAAAGTAAAACTATGCTTCCCTCAAGATTTTAAAAAGTCCCACAAACCCCTGTGACTTCACCCTGGCATCCCAATGCTCCTCAGCCAGTTTTGGAATGCATGGTTAGAATGAAAACTTGGAGCATGCTGTGGTCAGGGTCCCTGTGCATCGTAATTCCCTGTACCCATGCACCTGCAAAGGCCCCTCCACATAGGCTCAAGCCCATGTCACCTGCTTTGGCTGATACAATGTTAGCAAATGCCCATGAGCAGGGGCTGGCTCCGGATTTTTCCCTCTCTTGCTGCTAAAACCTCTTTTGCCACCAAGTGACACACTCAGGCCAGCCCCTTAGAACATGAGACTTCAAAAAGTAAGGTCTTAGTCATTCCAACCTTCTCAACTGAGACCCCAGACATGTTCATGAGGCCCACTTGGACTCTCTCGCTCCAGCCAAGCTGTTCCAGATGAAAACAAGGATCTCTGACCCACATACTAATAAAATATAAAAAACTTGTATTTTGCTTTAAACCACTATGTTTTTGGTGCTTCTAGGTGGCAAAAACTAACTGATACAATGTTATAGCAATTGAGCTTTATACATTAGGAAAATCAATAAAAGAATCCACTTCCTAATCAAGTTGAATAGAGTTATTAAGTAGATGAATGCATGATTGTGGAATTGTCCCCTTGGAATTCCTTAGAAATAGCCAGTGATGTCCATTTGTACAGCCTCAGCAACAGATTTTGAACTTCATAAATATTTCACTGTGGACAGGATTAGAAAATTTACTGCATTGTTTGAACTACTGTTCCTATAATTATAATGTAAATGATCATTACTTAGTAAGGAAATAGCTTGTAAAGGAAAGTGATAATTAAAATTTGGGTGTCAGAATTAGGTAAGGGGCTGGCACTGTGGCACAGCAGGTAAAGCCTGCAGTCCTGGAATCCTACATGAGTTCGAGTCCCAGCTGCTCCACTTCCAATCCAGCTCCCTGCTAATGTGCCTGGGAAAAACAACAGAACTTGACCAAAGTGCTTGAGACCCTGCACCCACATGGGAAACCCGAAAGAAGTTCCTGGCTCCTGGCTTTGGATGGGCTCAGTTCCAGCCATTGTGGCCATTTGGGGAATGAGAGCAGATGGAAGGTCTCTCTCTCTCTCTCTCTCCCCCTCTCCCTCTCCCTCTCCCTCTCCCTCTCCCTCTCCCTCTTCCTCTAACTCTGCCTTTCAAATAATCTTTTTAAAAAATTAGGTAAACAGAAATCATGTTACAAGAATGGCCTGTTCAATCAGAGGTCAGACTGCCTACCACTAAAACCACAGTGGCCAAAACTCAGCAGCAAACTCAGAAACAAGTGGAAATGGAGTCACAGCAGCAATGAGACGACTCCTACAAGATGTTGAAACTGGGTGCTAATCAGCCATTCCCAACTAAATGCTTCTTTGATAGAGCAAGGTCGTAAAGCAACCAAAACACAGAGTCTCAGATGGAACACTTTTCAGCAGGGCAAGTAAGCAATCAATCTGAAAACCACAAGCATGACCTCAAAAGAAGCTGCTCATCAAAGCCCGTGGTTTAATGAGCTCAGAAAGCATCACATCCCACAGCACAATAAAATATTCTTTATAAAGATGAGATTGGATCATCAAGAAAATGTTGGATGTTTGTTGGAATGAATTGAAAACTTTTCAAAAAGATTTCCATTAAAAACTATTAAGAAGGGGCCAGCACTGTGGTGTAGAAGGTAAAGGTGCCACCTGCAGTACTGGCATCCTATATGGGCACCAGTTTGAGTCTCAGCTGTCCACTTCCAATCCAGCTCTTTCCTATGGCCTGGGAAAGCAGTGAAAGATAGTCGAAGTCCCTGGGCCCCTGCACCCACATGGGAGACCCAGAAAAAGCTCCTGGCTCCTGGCTATGGATCAGCACAGCTCTGGCCATTGCAGCCAATTGGGGAGTGAACCAGTGGATGGAATACCTCTCTCTGTCTCTCTGCCTCTCCTCCTCTCTCTGTATAACTCTGACTTTCAAATAAATCTTTAAAAAAGACTAAGAAAATGCAAGCATTTGATGTAGTGATCAAGATGCTGCTTGGTAGGGTTGCATCCCCTATTGGAGGCCTGAATTTGAGTCCTCGCTCTGCTCTCCAGGCCAGCTTCCTGCTAATGCACACCCAGGAGGCAGCAGGCGGTGGCTCATGTGGTTGAGTCTGTGCCCCTGCATGTGAGATCTGGGTTGAGATCCCAGCTTCCATCTTTGGCCTAGCCCAGCCCCAGCCATCACTGGCAGATGGGGCATGGGAGATCTCTGTCTCTCTGTCTGCCAATTCAAATAAATAAATAAGAAAAATGTATAGGTTCTTAAAGTATTAAGTGCTAGAAAATTCAGTTATGTGTAACATCCCATTTCTCAGGAGCCATTGCAAATGATAATTTTGGCATCTTCATGAATTAAAGGTTGCTCTATGTACCAGCTCACCATGATTTTGTTTTAATCTACAGCTTTATCCTTTTCAGTGGGAGAATTCTGCCATCCCTCAATAGCTCCAAGATGATCTCCAGACACAGCAGCTTCAACCTCTTGGGAGGGAACAGGAATGGGACCGTGGAGGAACCTGATGACTATTGTTTCATTTGAACCCACAACTGAGCTTGTTTCTGACCAGGTGACGCTCCACTGAGCAGATAGGGGGTGGAATCAATAGCTATCAATTAGGAGAAGCCCTTGCCTGCAAGAGGTATCCACAAGGAGGAAGTGTCTGGCTAGCAAAAGCTGACCCAAGCTACCCGCAACCAAGACCTTGGTTATCCCCCACCATGGAAACTGCCAGAGAGACCAAAGAGTAAGTCAGGTCAAGCATACCCCAGCCACAATAAACATAGCCAACAGGCATAAAAACAGCCTTTGAAGAAGTAGAAATGTAATCAACTCATTTTTACTTCACTTTTAACAGAAGTATTTACAGAAGTTTTAGAAAACATAGTGAGGATAGAAAAAAAGAAAAAGGAAAGAGTTTTTGCTCATATACAAAATGCTATACTACAATTTGCTTTTCTTCATTTATCAGTATACAAATATACATCAACAAGATCATTGTGAGTAATTATGTCATATTCAATTTAATAGATAAGCCTTCTTCAACAACCTCAGGTTTGAGGATATCCTGATTTTGTTTTCTTGTTGTTATTTCTTGGGGTGTCAGAAAGTTTTTAAAAAAGTGGGATGGGTAGCATGGCTCATGTGTGCAGCTCAATGAGATTGCTAACATGGCACGTGGAAGTGACAGTTTCCCACATAGCCCCAGCACAGCTGGAATACTGCCAGCCTCCCCCATGGAAGGAGGCCTTCCTCACCAATGCCCCACCTGGCAGGGAGCTCAGGAGAGCTCACATCTCTGCAGGCAGACAGATCTCATCGTGGGAGAGTGGTGGGAGCAGACCCGCCACTCACCAACTAAGCAATTTACTTCTTTCCCCCTGTGTTATAGGAATGGGCCTGAGGAATGACAAAGGTGGCACCGTTCCTCCACGGAGAAACAGGGTGCCAGGCAAAGGAGGTGCCCCACTCAACACACTTTATACCAACTTTATACCAACGTTGCAATGACCGTTGTTTAACTCACACCTTTGCATATTTGTCTTATTAATTCCTTAGGACAGATTTCTCCAAGTGAGACTCTAGAATCAAAGCCAGGAGCATTTCTTAACCTTTTCACACATGTTATCAAGTCACAGAGGAAGACTGCAGACTTGCACAACCACCAGCAATGGAGGGAAGTTTCCTCCCACTCTGCACTTCTGTGATAGATTAAAGCAACATCACACTATCATTTTGGTTTACATTTCTTTACTAATAAAGTGAAAGCTTTTCTATACATTTATTGGCCATTTTTATTTCTCCTTTCCTAACTCATTTGATATACCATTCCCATTTCTCTAATGAAATTCTCATCTATTCTTATTCATTTGTAAGATGCAAAAATACTTAAGCAAGTCCATTTTTTAATTTTATTTAAGGTACGCAAACTTCATGTATTTCATATATACAATTTTAGAAGGGTGAGAAGAATCCCGCCAAGTCATTCTTTTTAATCTTAGAATTGGAAATCATAAACCTAACAAAATATGATACTGGTGTTAAGAATGATCATCTCCCTTTTTATTGAAACTTTTACTATGTCAAATAAGAACATATTTGAAGAAAAAACAGGTCAATATCTACAGCCCACAGATGTGCTTAGATTTAATATTTCTTAGTATTAAGTTACTGTGTTTGCATTTTTATTCCATTTTAAGAAATTAAGTTATTATTGATCCATAAATATGAAAAGAAATCCTTACAGATACATACTTTTTTCAAGCATATTTTGTATATGGAAATTGAAATTTTGGACAAATATAAAACCTCAGAAAGAAATTACTTGTTCTCTATTAAAAGACCACCACTAGGGCAGGTGTTTGGCACAGCAGTTAAGTCACCTCTTGAGATACCTATATCCTAAATTAGATCACAGTGCATTGGTTCCAGCTCTACCACTTCTGATCCAGCTTCCTGGTAATGCTCATCTGGAGAGATAACAGATGATGGTCTAACTACTTAGGTACCTGTCACCCACGTGGATGACCCAGATGAAGTTCTTGCTTTGGCCTGTCTCAGTCCTGACTATTATGGGGATTTGGGACTCAACAAGCAGATGAAATATATATCTCTCTCTCTTTCGCTCGCTTGCTCTCCCCCACCCCTTACAAATAAAACAAATAAATTTTAAGTTCATGGAAATATGACATTAAAATATGTTTGTTGAAAAAAATAGAGATCACTATCAGAAACCTAAGGATAAACTATTGGCTGAAGTAAACAGTTGAATTCATACAGTTATATGACTAACAGAGAGTTGCCAGGATGTTGATGCAGAATTTAGCAAGAATAGCAACTCCATAGGTTTAAGTACTAAAATTGACCACTGACAGAGTTTTCTTAAGAACTTTTTATGGATTATCCAATAATATTGTGTAAGAGGTCTTAAACTGATGGATATTGAACAAATTCTAGTGAAAGAGTGCCTTGACAAAAAATTCTTTAGTCATTCTTTCTATCAAGAGCGTTTCCATTCTTAACAGAAACAAGCTTCAAAATCTACCAGAACATTAAATTTTAAAATGGCAGAACTGCTATTGTGCATTGCCTTTGTATTTCTTAACAAGTATATCAATGTCTGTTAGATTCCTCATCATCCTTCACCATTCATTAATTCAATAAACATGTTCAAGAACTTAGTCTGTGCTTCCTTACAGACACAAATAAAAGAAATCCTACTCTCCAGGAAGACAGAGATCTACTACAGGGGTCAGTTTTTGGTTCATTCTGATGGTTACCTTCATGTGTCAGCTGGACTGGGTAAAAGGATGCCCAGATAGCTGATAAAACACCATTTGAAGGAGTCTCTGTGGCGTGGTTTCTGAAGAGATTAGCATTTGGATCAGCAAACTGAGTAAAAAAGATGCCCTCACCATTGTGAGGGGGCATCACCAATCCACTGAGGGTCTGAGTGGGTAAAAGGCAGAAGCAGGGGCTGGCATTTGGCATAGTGGTTAAGACACTTGTAGGACACCTGCCTCCCACATCAGAGCACCTGAGTTCAACTCCCAGATCCAGGTCCTTATTCCGGCTTCCTGCTAATGCCTGGAAGTGGTGGTGATGGCTCAAGTAATTGGGTTCACCCACATAAGGGAATCGGAGTACATTCCCTGCACGCACTGCAGGCCATTAGGAAGCGAACCAGCAAGTAGGACTACTCGGTCTTGCTCTCTCTTTGTGTGTGTGTGTGTGTGTGTCACTCTGCATGTGTGTACTCTCAAATAAACAAAGAAAAAAATTTAAAGCCAAAAGAAGGGAAAATTTTCTCTCTCCTTGAGCTGGAACATTCATCATCTGCCCTCAGACACTGGAACTCTGGGATCTACGCCGGCAGCTGGTCAGTTTTCAGGTCTTTGGCCTCAGACCAAATTAGACCACTGGCTTTCCCTGCTCTTTAGCTTGCTTGACTTTTCAGACTCCACAATTGCATAGCCAATTCTCACACTACCTGCCCACACACACACACACACATACACAAGAGTACTTCAAACATTTATCAAAATGGAATTTAAAAATGAGTTTATTTTGGAGCAAAAAATTTTGAAATCCATGCATACTCGTGTGTGTGTGTGTGTGTGTGTGTGTGTGTGTGTTTCCTGCTGATTCTGTTTCTATAGAGAATCCTGACTAATACATTTAAATAGTAGAGGAGATTAGGAAGGTAACAGAATAGAGTTCCTTGTGATGGAATCAAACCCTGACAGACAGCTCAAGAGAGTAACCACTAAAAGGCTGAGAGAATCAGGGGTCTTCTAGCAGGAAATGACAATGAGTCTCTGAGTCCTGGGGAATGGACAGGTTCTAGCCAGGAAAAGAAAAGTGGTATTTCAGGCACAGAGGCAGGATGGAGCACAGTGTGCAGAACTACTGCAAAAACCTAGGTTTAGCTGAAGCACAAAGTTTGTGTGGGTATGAGCAACGTTCAGAGATTTCACTAAACAGGAAATAATAGTGAAAATGTTTCAACAATTATTATTGACTGTTTAGCATATCCCAGCCATTATACTGACTGCTCTACATCTCATTGAATCAGGACAAAAATAGATGAGGAAAGGACTACTCTTACACCTACTCCCGTTTGACAATTAAGGAAACAGAAGTCCAGAGAGGTTAAGTGATTTGCCAAGATCATGCATTTTGCAGATGGTTAGGATAGAATTCCAATTTCGAAATTCCAGTTCCAGATCCTAGGTTTGTCTACTAATCATGAATGAATCATGTGCTCCCCTAAGGAGTTTGAACTTTAACTTTGAGCCATGGAAAGCAAAGAAGAATTTTAGGGAAGAGAGTGACATGATCAGTTTCCTTTTTAAGGGCTAGCCCAAGTTACTGAAGGGAGGGGGGGAGCTAATGATGGATGCCCAGGTTGTATCCTGTACAACTGTAAGGAGGGTCATTAAACCATGGTCTATGAATGGCACCCCGGCACTGTGCAGGAAACAATCTATATGGCAAACAACAGATCTGCATGTCAGGAGGCACTTACAATAATCTAGACATCAAATGTAAAAGGCTTGAACTAAGGAAAGGCAACAGTAAAGACAAGGTCTCAATCCTGATGTGTTAAAGATATAGAATAAATAGGATTTGATGGCTATTTGAGTAAAGACGATGATAAGAGAGCATAGATAAGGTGGTTTTATTCTGTGTTAGTCTGGATACATTTTAGAATTCCCTTGCCTATTTGATTTTGGGTTGGGCTGGACCAAAAGAGAAACTTGGTTGAGATTTGGAAAGTGAAGTGCAAGAGTAGCCATTATGCTTTGAAGGTCATCATGATCGTAGGTGATGAAAGACAGACACAGATATGCCAGCAGGAGTCAATCTGCCTTTGATTTTCTTCCCAACTCTATATTTTCTTTCTGTTCTTCCTATGTGCCAGCCCTGCCCTGCTGACCGATAGCAACCTGCAACCACATGGCTATTGCAACCCATAGAGGCAACAGGTAGGAAAAGGCCACAGTCTTCCAAAGACTCCTACACCAGACCACTTTCTGTTCCACCCACTCCTGCAGATCCCCCTGAGGTTCTGAGTGCTCCACCAAGCCAGTTTTTCAATAGGCTACTTAGTCACACCTCCCCAAATCACCAACTCTTCTTTCTGAGCCCCTAACTCCCCAGCTTCAGTGCCTGACCCCAGCAGGCTTTTCTATAGCAATTGAAAAATGTGATTCCAAAACCTAGATAGAACTGTAAAAGACCTGTGACATTCAAAGCAACCTTAAAAAAGAACAGTTATGAGCATGGGCATTTGGCCGAGCAGTTAAGATGCCCACGTAGCACATCAAAGTACCTGTGTTCAATACCCACCTCCAGCTTCTGGCTCCAGCTTCCTGCTAATGCAGACCATGGGAGGCAGTGGTGATAGTTCAAGAATTTGGTTCCTGCCACCCATATAGGAGACTTAGATTGAGTTCCCAGCTCCTCGCTTTGGGCTTAGTCACAGGCATTTGAGGAGTGAAACAGTGGGAGTCTCTCTCTGTCTCTCTATCTTTCTCTCTCTCTCCCTTTCTCTCCCCTCCTCACTCAAATAAACAAATAAATAAATTTGTCATAAGAACAAAGTTAGAGGCCTTTCACCATTTAAGAATTCTAAAGGAATTCACAACAGAGCAGTGAAGATGAGCTTCTAAATTACACAAGGATAAAATGATTGCTAAAACTTTTGCCTTCATTCTGGAGGTGTTTGTATCCAGATAAACTCCATGTGCTGAAAATCCACAATCTAGAGAGAAAAAGAATTTGTCTTGGAACTGAGCTTATAACAACTTTCATGTATGCAAACAAACGTATGGAAAACCAGGTTCTTCTAAAAGAAAGGGGCTCGAAGATTCAACATGCTTGGTTACTGCTGTTTTTAGCAGATCTGTTCTAGATCATTCCCACTTATTTTATTACAGCTTAATCTTTTTAAATCTTTTTAAATCCTACCAGGGATACTTTGAGCTTCTAGGAAGTATTTTAGAGTACTGGAACTACAGACCTCATTTTGAATTCCTTCTCATAGATTCAAAAGGTCTTATTTTATTGGTGTTTTCTTTGATCATGCCTTTTAATTCCAAGGTTTACTAACAGTTTATTTTCTTAAATGAATGATGTCAGTAGTACTGAACTATGTTCCCAGGCTAGTGTGGTTTTATTACCTCACTTGCTATGGGAGTTGGTAATATAACAAGATAATGTTGTGGGATATTACTGGCACTACTCTGCCTCATTTTAAAGCTTCTGGACTTTTTGGATATCTGAGAATTTTAAAGTAGGTTTTTGTGAATATTTTTACATGAGTGAGCTATGGAGTTAGTTGTTCAGATGTGGATAAATGTGCTCAACATGTCAAACTGAGAGGCAGATGTCGTGGCACAGTGAGGAAAGCCACTGCTTTTGATGCCAGCATTCCATGTCTCAATGCCAGTTCAAGTCCCAGCTGCTCCACTTCCAATCTAGCTTTTTGCCAATGCACCTGGGAATGCGGTGGAATACAGAGCCAAGTACTTAGGCCCCTCTCACCCATATATAGACCAAGATGGAGTTTCTGGCTCCTGGTTTTAATACTTAGATGTGGGACAAAGATGTCCTATAATCACAAGGCAAAACATTCACCACTAAAAGCTATAGTTTTAATGGAAGTTCTATATGCTGTATTTTATGTGTAACATCAAATTTTCAAAGTGAAATGTAATTTATTAATTGCACGTTTTTATGTTGTATTACTCTCTGTAATAGAATTAGCAATCACTGAGAATTAATAATTTGAATATTCTTAAAACCTCAGTGTTGTTGCAAAGATGACATTAAAAATTTGGCCTTTCACTCAGACCTATGGGCCTCAAGGTACCTAGCACAACATTGAGAAAGAAGAACATAGGGGCAAGGAAGTAAAAAAATAAATGAGACTTGAAACTGACATATGGGCAACTACTGGCACATGAAACTGACTGGAATTCAACACATCAGAAATGTTTTGTTTCTAAATGAATTGTATAGCAAATAAACATGATCCCAACCTGGAAAAGCCTTGAACTATTAGAGCATTAAAGCAATCCTTAGGACCCCACACTTGCACAAGTGGGAATCCAGCTGTGGAAATTATATAGCCCTCAAGATGAATAGATTCTGGAGTGGGCATTGTGGTGCAGCACTTGGGACTCGTGCATCCCGTGTCCCATATCCTAGTGCCTGGGTTCAAGTCCCCGTGCTGCTTCTGATCCATCTTCCTGTTAATGCACACCCTGGGAGGCAGCAAGTAATAGTCCAAGTTTTTGGATCCCTGTTAACCCTGGAGAGATCCAGATGGAGTTCTGGGCTCCTGGACTCAGCCTGGCCTAGCCCCAGCTGTGGAAGGCATTTGGGAAGTGAACCAGCAAATGGAAGAGCTCTGTCTCTCTACTGCTTCATGTTTCATATAAATATAAATAAATAAGACTTTATTTTTAAAAAATTACTAAGTAAGAATATATTCCCAAATGTCCTTTTCAGATGTGGCTAGAAGGGGCAGGATGTGAAGATCCCTCCAGAAGAGGGACCAAGGCTATGGTCAAGAAGTTCCTCACAGACAGCAAACACAGAATCTAATCAAGGAATATCCCCACCACAGAGCAGGTGACTTCACGATGCCTGCTCAGCAGTATTCCATATTTTCTAGCAGTCAGGAATTGCTGAGCATCTCCCATTTTCTCCAAAAAAAAAGTTATTTTCATACTCATCCTGCCCATTCTCCACTCCTGTATATTGAGAGGGTGTGGATGAACAGATTGTCTTTTTATTTTCAGGTCACCACCAGATGTCCTATCTAGACAACATGGAAAAGCTCTTGGATTACCTCTGTGGGTCTTTAGTCTGTCTCCCATGGGGAAAAGATTATTATGTTCTATGTAAGAGAAGAATGGCATAGATCTTTGGTGACCAGAAGGGATGATTGTGGAGGACAGTAGTTAGCTAGCCCTCTTTCTCCTAGGCACACTGCTGTTCTACGCTTTCCAGTGTCCCTTGTGGTTGACATTACAATGGTCTCAGTTCTGATCAATAAAATGAAGACAGAAATGGCATCTGCTGCTTCCAGGTCTGGTCCATTTAGCCTTTGACTCACAACTCTCTATGCACTTTCCCTTCCAATGGACTAGGCTGAAGATGACTAGAACAAGCTTAGGAGTCACGGTGTGAAGATGGTGAAACCGCAAGATGGAGAAACCTGGGCCCATGAAAACATGTGCAGAAAAACCACCCAACAGGGCCAGCGCCGTGGCTCAACAGGCTAATCCTCTGCCTTGCGGCGCCGGCACTCTGGGTTCTAGTCCCGGTTGGGGTGCCGGATTCTGTCCCGGTTGCCCCTCTTCCAGGCCCTCAGCTGTGGCCTGGGAGTGCAGTGGAGGATGGCCCAAGTGCTTGGGCCCTGCACCCCATGGGAGACCAGGAAAAGCACCTGGCACCTGGCTCCTGCCATTGGATGAGCGCGGTGCGCCAGCTGCAGCGCGCCGTCCGCGGCAGCCATTGGAGGGTGAACCAACGGCAAAGGAAGACCTTTCTCTCTGTCTCTCTCTCTCACTGTTCACTCTGCCTGTCAAAAAAAAAGAAAAAAACCAACAGAAGTGACTGAATTTGACTAAGTTTAATTCACATTAAGCCCCTGAGATTTCGGACTTTGTCTGCCACTGCCATCACTAGGTTATCCTAATCCATTTTCATGAGAAGGAACAGCACATGCAAAGATGCAGTGTTCAAATTCAGGACACAAGAAATCAAAAATTTCCTGGAAGTAAATGAGGATAACAGCACATCATACCAAAATTTATGGGACACAGTAAAAGCAGTGTTAAGAGGAAAGTTTATACCAAATTCAGGACACAGCCTGAGGAGGGTGAGGAGTTCACTGTGGTTGAAATGTAGTCACAAGGGACAGAGTAGTAGAGGATGAGTCCACACAGTTCCTTTGAGCAAATACCACAGGTCTTGAATGTTATGCAAAAATTTGGGCTTCATTCTATAAGAAAGCAGGGACCATAAAAATTTGTTTTCTTCCATCTGAACTCCTATTGTAAAATGCTGCCAGTAATGTGCCTTCTCTGAAACAACTGAGAATCCAAATGCTTCACACTGGTGACCCAAAACTTGAGAGTCTGAAAAATGTAATCACCAAGTCGACAACCATTTTTGCAGTCCGTGAAAGCTATAACTCATACCAAAATGGATCCTGCCACATTCATTAAGAAAATAGAAGAATCAATAACTTTCAGAGAAAACTCAATTTGTAAAATCTACTTTTTATGAAACTGTGGTGGATGTGCACATGTGATGTTTTTAGGTAATAAACAACACTCATGCAACAAAACTTTGAAAAGGGACTTCAATTCAAGCTACATTTATCAAGTTCCTCCCATATGACAGGTATTCTGATTTGCACCTATGACAGAAAGATAAATAAATGACCAACGAGGACTTTAAACTGCCCCCAAACCATTAATAATGTGGGCATTTCAACAGGTTAGCCAGGATGTATCAGAACACAAGCTGTTATAGAAATAAGACTACATATATGGAGTTGAGAGAGAGTTGGGGATAACAGAACATTCTTAGCCTGATAATGAGGACCCTTCTGTATCAGACTCAACCTACTACTTCAGGCTGAAACTCTACTTTTTTTGAAATTTATTAGAGTTACGGAGAGAGAGAGAGACAGGGAGAGAAATCATCCATTAACTGGTTTACTCCCCAGATAGCTATAACAGCCAGGGCTGGGCTAGGCCAAAGCCAAAAGCAAGGAGCTTCATCCCAGTCTCCCATGTGGGTGGCAGGGGTCCAAACACTGGGACCATCTTCTGCTGCTTTTACCAGGCACATTAGCAGGGACCTGGATCAGAAGTTGAGCAGCCGGTGTCCATATGGGACACCAGCATCGCAGGTGGCAGTTATACCCACTATGCCACAATGCCTGCCCCAAAACGCCACTTCTCTTATTCACACAATTGCTCACTGTCTTATCTATCCCATACTTCTACACCTCCTAGAATATTCTCAATGCACCATGGCTGGCCATGCTTCAGGTACCACTAAGATGCCCCTCATGAACCAGTCCCTGGTTCCACTGAGATGTGTTCTTTGCCTTCCTTAAAGTCCCATTAGCTCCCTCTGCCTCAGGTTTGCATCATAGCTGTTTGCTGCCTTACTGGGTTTTTGTGTGTGTGTGTTTTAACATTTTTAGATATGTGAAAGACAGAGCGGCAGAGAAAGGAACAGATCTTCCATCCACTGGTTAACTCTCCAAATGGCTGGGCCAAGCTAACGCCAGGAACTAAGAACTCCACCTGTATCTCCCATGTAGGTGGCAGGGGCCACATTACCCAAGCCATCTTCTGCTGCTTTCCCACGCACATTAGCAGGGAGCTGGATCGGAAGCAGAGAAGCCAGGACTAGAACTGGCCCTCCAATATGGATTGCAGCATTGCAGATGGTAGCTGAACCTGCTATGCCATGATGGTGGCCACTGCCTTGCTGTTTTTGTCTGATCTTTGTTGTAAACCATATACACACTTGGGGATAGGGTAGGAGAGAAGAGGTAGGTAGCGGAACCCTTTTTTTTTATACTTCTGGTATCAAGTACACACATAGTTGTTGTTCACTAATGAATGTTCAAATTTTAAACCTAAAGCTCATTTCCTGAGAACACTGAATCTACATACATCAGTAATCATTTCAACTTAGTCTTCAGTCCAGAGCTTAATTGTTAGGTGTCATATTATGTTTTTCAGGGCAGGAAGAGAACTTTTTTAGAATTTAGTAATAATGAACAGGGAAGATAAAAATTGTACAACACTCCCGGTTCCCAATAGTGCTTAGCCATATATCCAGAACTAAGACTGTGCAATACACATTCCCTTGGATTTACCCCTAAGAGTAAAGCTAAAAACTTGCCATGAGACTCCAAATCCCATTAAGTTGGCAGGTACCAATGCCATCTTACTAGTTAAAGTGATCCGTTTAAGTTAATAACTGATCATAAAGATGGGGTTAAGTGTCAAAGGGATCACATAAATAATACCAAGTATCTGTTAATAATAATAGATAGAATTAAAAAGGAGAGAATGATCCAACATGGGAAGCAGGGCACACAGCCGACTCATAGAATGACAAATGCCCTAATGGCACTCTGACCTCAGAATCAGCCTTTAAGGCATTTGGATCTGGCTAAAAAGCCCATGAGAACATTTCAGGCATGGAAAGCCAAGACACACTGGCAAAAAAAAAAAAAAATGACCTACATGAAAGATCTCTGTGAGAGAGATCCCAGTGGAAAGAAGGGCCATCAAAGGGGGTATCTTTCTCTGAAGGGAGGAGAGAACTTCCACTTTTATTATGGCCTTGTCTAAATAAGGTCGGAGTTTGTAAACTCAAGAGGCTTCCATAGCCTTGACAGTTCATGACAAGCACCTCGGGTGATCACTGACATCATAAATAATAGTGTCAGTTGTTAAATCAACAACAGGAGTCACTGTGCCCTTGTTCCCCATGTAGGATCTCTGTCCTTAATGTATTGTACTATGAGAATTAACTAGTCTTGAAACAGTACTTTATACTTGATGCCTCTGTGTGGGTGCAAACTGTTGAAATCTACTTAGTATAGAGTTGATCTTCTGTATATAAAGATAATTAAAAATGAATCTTTTTAATTTATTTATTTATTTATTTTTTATTTAGTAAATATAAATTTCCAAAGTACAGTTTATGGATTATAATGGCTTCCCCCCCATAATTTCCCTCCCACTCACACCCCTCCCATCTCCTGCTCCCTCTTCCATTCCATTCACATCAAGATTCTTTGTCAATTATCTTTATATACAGAAGATCAACTTAGTATATATTAAGTAAAGAGTTCATCAGTTTGCACCCACACAGAAACACAAAGTGCAAAATACTGTTTCAGTACTAGTTATAGCATTACTTCACATTGGACAACACCTTAAGGACAGATCCCACATGAGAAGTAAGTACACAGTGACTCCTGTTGTTGACTTAACAATTTGACACTCTTGTTTATGGCGTCAGTAATCTCCCTAGGCTCTAGTCATGAGTTGCCAAGGCTATGGAAGCCTTTTGAGTTTGCCGACTTCGATCTTATTCCAACAGAGTCATAGTCAAATCTTAATGAAGAATGGGATGGCAGAAGAAGTAGGAGGTGGGATGGTTGGGAGGTGGGAGGGCGGGTATGGGGGGGGGAAGAACCGCTATAATCCAAAAGTTGTACTTATGAAGTGTATATTTATTAAATAAAAGCTTTATATAATAAAAAATAGAGACTGTGCAATAAGCCAGTGTCTTAGCTCACAGAATAGAAGAGGTTGAAGTCTCCAATCTTCTCTATTGTAATACTATCCATTATGAAAGAATCTCTATTAACTTTTAAAATATGATATTATCGGCCGGCGCCGTGGCTCAACAGGCTAATCCTCCGCCTTGCGGCGCCGGCACACCGGGTTCTAGTCCCGGTCGGGGCGCCGGATTCTGTCCCGGTTGCCCCTCTTCCAGGCCAGCTCTCTGCTGTGGCCCGGGAGTGCAGTGGAGGATGGCCCAGGTGCTTGGGCCCTGCACCCCATGGGGAGACCAGGAAAAGCACCTGGCTCCTGGCTCCTGCCATCGGACGAGCGCGGTGCGCTGCCCGCAGCGCGCCGTCTGCGGCGGCCATTGGAGGGTGAACCAACGGCAACGGAAGACCTTCTTTCTCTCTGTCTCTCTCTCTCACTGTCCACTCTGCCTGTCAAAAAAAAAATATATATATATGATATTATCATTCCTATACAGTCCAGCCAAGAGAAACTGAGCAACTGCCTGCCTTTCTAATATCAATACCATTAGCAAATGGTATTGACAAGAGGACAGCTGGGTGTGGAGGAAATGTTGACTATTTATAATGTTCCCACATTGGTACCTATGAGAACTGGAAGCTAAAACACAGGGACAAATCAGCAATAGGCAGTACAGAAAGGTCAAAGTCAAAAGTAGAAAAGATCAATATCTATCAAATATTGAAGCATATCAAATTTGTTTGCTAAGATTTGGAGTACAATAAATAAGGATAAGTATAAGGACAAACTTAGGGTAAATAAAACCATGCACAATTTTTTTTCTAAGTACAGTAAACCAGGTTTTCGTCAACCAACAGACACAAGCAGGCAAGAATGAAAATAGAATTCATGGATTCTCTAAGTTTCATTTCCATAAAGTTCATTGATAATAGAAATATTTTTGTGGGAAATTGTCCCCAAGCTGTTGGTTTCTGAGGCCTTTGGCCAGAGCAGTTATTACAAGACCTTAAGTACATGTATATCTCAGGCCTTGTTCAAACATTGAGCAAATTATGTGCCTAAGATATATAGTGATGCTTCAAAAAGTTTGCAGGAAAATAGAATTAAAAGGAAAGTTTAGAGGTGGGTGCTGTGTCACAACTGGTAAAGCCAGCATTTGGGATGTCCATATCCCATATCGGAGTGCCTAGGATCCAGTCTGGCATCCGCCTCCAATCCAATGTCCTGCTAATCCTTACTCTGAGAGGCAGCAGATGATGGCTCAAGTACTTGGGTTCTTGCCACCCAGGTGGGAGACCCAGGTGGAGTTCCTGTCTCCTGGATTTGGCCTGGCCTTGTCCCTGCCCTTGTCTTAAACCTGGCTTGGCCCCAACTGTTGTGGGCATTTGGGGAGTAAACCAGCAGTTGGAAGATCTCACTAGCTAGCTCGCACTCTCTCTCTCTCTCTCTCTCTCTTTCTCTCTCTCTCCACTTTTGCCTTGAAAATACAGAAAAACAAATAAACTATTTTTTAAGAATTTTTTTATTTATTGAAAGGTAGAGTTAGAGAGAGAAACAGAGAGAGAGAGAGAGATAGGAGAGACAGAGGAATAGAGCTTCCATCTGCTGGTTCACTCCCCAAATGGCCACAATGGCCACAGATAGGCTGATCTGAAGCCAGGAGCCAGGAGCTGCTTCTGGGTTTCCCACAAGTATGCAGGGGCCCAAGCATTTGGGCCATCTTCCACTGCCTTCCCAGGCCATTAGCAGAGAGCTGGATCAGAAGAGGAGCAGCCAGGATATAAACCGATGCCCATATGGAATGCTGGCACCATAGGCAGAGGCTTAGCCTCCAAATCAACTATTTTTAAAAGGAAAGCCTAACCATGGCTGTTCAGGCATTTGGAAAGTGAACAAGTAGATGAGGGCTATCTGTGTGTGTGTGTGTGTGTGTGTGTCTTCTCTTCTTCTCTGTAAGTCTACCTTCCAAATAATCTTTTTTTAAAAAATTAAATTAAAAAGTTAATTTTGGTGAAAAATTTATGCATAGCTTTCTTATAATACACATTTTCCAAGAACTCTTTGAAGACATCCATTTGTGCACACTTTCCATTTTTTGAACCAAAATAAATTTATCTTCTTTTTAAAGATTTATTTATTTATTTGAAAGAGTTACACAGAGAGGAGAAGCAGAGAGAGAGAGAGAGAGGTCTTCCATCCTATGCTTCACTCCCCAATTGGCTGCAATGGCCGGAACTGCGCCAATCCGAAGCCAGGAGCCAGGATCTTCGGCGTGGGCACAGGGGCCCAAGGACTTGGGCCATCTTCTACTGCTTTCTCAGGCCATAGCAGAAAGCTGGACCAGAAGTGGAGCAGCTGGGTCTCAAACAGGTGCCAATATGGGATGCCGGCACTTCAGACCAGGGCATTAGCCCGCTGTGCCACAGTGCCAGCCTCGAAATTTACCTTTTAATTCTGTATTTCCATAAACTTTTTCAAGTACTCTCATATTACCACCATTTGACACAAACAGAGAGAGCTACTTTACTCCTGAGTAATGGGATGTCAGGAAGGCTGGAGAAGCCTTGAAGGCAGCTGTATCAGACAGAGGGGAAGAGGCCTCTGCTCCTGGAGGCCACCTGCTCAGTGAGAAGGCTCATGGTGGAAGCCGGGACCTAGAAAGGCCTGAGAAGAAGGGGAAAGAAGCAGAGCCAACAGGACGGCATAAGGCTGTTTGGGGAGCAACGGAGCCTCTCAGTCTTCAGGGAAACTACTGCAATCATAAAATTCCTTACATGGTTACATTTTTAGTGGAAAATAGTAAAAGGCTGCGCTTCTGCATTTGACACAGAGTTCATCTCAGCAAGCAAAAAAGCAAAAGCAAAGCAAAACACCAGGAATGAAAGAATGGGAAACTCAAACAGGAGCCACATGTTGCCAGTTACAGGTCCTGGAAATGGAGTTCAAAGCAAGGTTAGTCTGACCTTGAAGAACATGGGGACCTTGGCAACATCCTAGTTTCTTATAGAAATTCACCTAAAAATATTCCTGAATCTTCAGAAGCTTTTTCCCGTTATCTGTTTCTTTAGTTGATGAAATGATGTATATTCTTTAAACCCTATCTTCACAGCATTAGCCTATTAGGATTGATGGCAAGAGACGTTAGCCTCCTCCGCGACAGAGGCTGAGCTGAGCTCGCTGCAGGCCATCATATTTGCTAACAGCATCCACAGACTACATCCTGGCCCTGTGTGCCGCTGGATAAATCAGAAAACTGATCACGAGGAAGGCCCAGAACGAGTGTGAGCTTTCACTCAAGCCTCCACTTTCCTTTCCTTGCTCAGCCTCACCTAATCCTCACAACAACCCTTCGTGGAAGTTCATATTATTGTCCCAATAATAAAAATGAAGAAAAACTGACCAATGTCGCAAAGCTAGCATGAGCCTTTCTCTCAATTCTTCGCTATCCTTATAGTAGCTTTATATACTTATCTGGAATTTAATGGAAATTCTTTTTGGTCCAAATACTTAAGAACCCACAATTCTCTTTATTGCAATTAAGGATATCATTCCCATCTGTATCTCTTATTTTTGAACTTACTAATTGAAAGTCTACATTAAAGTCTTATTTAAATGTAGACTTTCAATTACTATGTCCTCAGGGAATGACTAAACTTACTAAGATATAAATTTGACATTAATTGTTTCAGAGTTGAGCTCTGTTCTGATAAAAACCTTATTTAAGTTGATTGTCATTTTTCACATTTACCATGATTCAAAAGCAAGGAATCAATCTTTGCATGAAAGAAATGAGTACTGAGGAGGCAGAAAGAAAAACTTAAATCTGGCCATGATGGTTAGAAATAAATGCCTGGCAGCATCTTAAAAAAATGCCTGTTTCAAAACAAGAAGGTGAAATCATGCTTGAAGGTTGTGAGAATGACAGATGTGCTGTACATTGTGAATTAATACTGTAACTAGTACTCCAACAGTATTTTTCACTTTGTGTTGCTATGTGGGGGCAAACTGTTGAAATCTTTACGTAATGTGTACTAAACTGATCTTCTGTATATAAAGAGAATTGAAAATGAATCTTGATGTGAATGCAAGGGGAGAGGGAGCGGGAAAGGGGAGGGTTGTGGGTGGGAGGGAAGTATTGGGGTGGGGGGGGAGCCATTGTAATCCATAAGCTGTACTTTGGAAATTTATATTCTTTAAATAAAAGCTTTAAAAAAATATTATGACCTATCTGTGTATTTAGATCTATTAAAAATAAAGTAATTTAATTTCAAAAAAAAAAGAAATACTCACGTTCTCCCCTGTGCCAATAGAACATAACAAAACTGGATATTTAAGAATCTCCACTACATCCCTAACCCACTTGACTTTTTTTTCTCCTACAAAACTAGTGAGCAATTTTATTATGTTATTTAAGTAAAACTAATATGTATTTCAAATTCTCCTTTTCTGAGAATTCTTCCTACCTCCTTCAGACATTTGGGCCTTGTTTCTTGGCCTGAAAAAATCATTTTCAAAATAACACACATCATGATTTATGTTGGTCTCTATTCTGGTTAGAAGTGCAAATTCAGCTTTGTTTTATGGGTAGCATTATGGGAATTCTGATGCAGAGGCCAAGCACTCCTTCAAAGCCATAAAAAATTCTCACATAGGTTTATATAAATACATATATATATATATATATATATATATATATATATATATAAACATATACATAAACTAGTCCAAAAACCTTTTTACTTCATATAGACATTTCCTGGGAAGGAACCCAAAGATTTCACAATCAATGCTTATACCACAACAATTAAATAAATCTTTCATCTCAAAGCTTTCAGAGCAAGAGCAGAACTGTGAGCCCAGGATACAGGGGCCTTACCTTTGCCTCTGGCAAAATTACCTTCAGCGACTTCAAAATCAGAAGAGTATTCTGTCTTAAAGAATCAGCATAGCAAACTGATAGAGTCAGCTCACTGGGAAGCCAATCTAGACGCAGAGACTTCATTAGAATTGAGGTATGATCGCAGAAGAATGAAAATCCTTAACCCTGGGGTTAAATGTCATACTGTGATTTTTCAAACCACTCTTACTAATGAAATCACAAAATCATAGAAATTTAGGATTGAATGACGTGTTAACATAACATCTAGATTCTGGAACAAAATGCTGTGTTAGATGCATGCCTGCCCACATTTTCTTAATTTGTTTATTAGGTCTAATGAAATGTATTTGAAAATAAGCCAAAAAATCCTGAATTTTCATTACATTTTTGTTAATTGCTGGCAATCTGACATCACACTCAAATGTGAAAATGACTTGGCAAAAACTACGAAGTATAATACGTAATATTTAGGAAGACAAGTTACTTAGGAAATTCTGATGGATTTCTTTTAATGCTTAAGTATTTGTTTTGAAGCTGATTTATACAATATAACAGAGAAAAAGACAAGATTAACAATCTAAGGGGGGGGCCAGGGTTGTGGCATAGTGAGTAAAGTCACTGCCTGCTGTGCCAACATCCCCTGTGGATGCAGGTTCGTATCCTGGCTGCTCCACTTCCAATCCAGCTCCCTGGTAATGGCCTGGGAAAAGCAATGGAAGATAGTCCAGGTACTTGGCCCCTGCCACCCATATAGGAGACCTGGAAAAGCTCCCAACACCTGGCTTCAGCCTGGCTCAGCCCTGGCCACTGCAGCCATCTGGGGACTGAACCAGAGGATGGAAGATGGTTCTCTCGTTCTCTCTCTCTCTCTCTCTAGCTGATTTTTAAATAAATAAATAAATCTTTTTTAAAAAACCTAAGGAAAAAGGCTAAAAGATATGATAGAGTCACCACAGTTTTTGTCAAATGGCCATACACATGTCCCTGCTGGTCCTAATGAAATCTCTGTCTCACTGGTGAGAGTCTTGCTTGATTCTTGGAGCAGCACTAGAACAGATGAGAGGGAGATGTCCGGTTCTAACTGCTCAGTATAGCTTTACAGCAGCAAAACTTCAAAGGGTGTCAAATCTCCCTTCCTAAAGTTCAAGACTTCTTTCAAATTAAAAGGTCATAGGTGTTTAACATTTCCCAAATTTGTAGCACTAATTAAGTCACTTGATTCAATTATCTAAGTCTCTGCATCTATTGCAGGACAGAAATGGCCAACCCTGATGAGACTCTTTGAAGAGTAAAATTCAATCTGCCTGGGAGAACCAGCCCTAGCAATCATGTGCTCCTTTAGCTTTGAATATGTATCACTCCCATCTCTGAAATAAAGCAAAACCTGAAGAAAACATAATGGTCAGGCATATAACCCTGATTTGAGGGGACTGTTTAAATTTCATGTATTTTAGATGTAGTATTAAATATACAATAACAGATATGTTTAAACAAATTGTAATATACCATACAACAGGCAGCTATGAAGTCATTTAGATATGTGAAAGAACATGAAATGCAAAAATGTATGTAATGTATGGTTAGATTAGAAGGCTAGATACAGAACACTATTAGAATAAATTTAACTGAAAAGTGATCCCTGTTAAATATAAGAGTGGGAATAAGAGAGGGAGGAGATGTACAATCTAGAACATGCTCAATCAGACTTGCCCCAAATGGTGGAGTTAGAAATGTGCCAGGGGATTCCAATACAATCCCATCAAGGTGGCATGTACCAATGCCTTCTCACTAGTCCAAGTGATTAATTTCAGGTCACAATTGATCACACTGATAGGTCTAAGAGTCAAAGGGATCACACAAACAAGACTAGTGTCTGCTAACACTAACTGATAGAATCAAAAAGGGAGAGAACGATCCAACATGGGAAGCGGGATACACAGCAAACTCATAGAATGGCAGATGCCCTAAACAGCACTCTGGCCTCAGAATCAGCCCTTAAGGCATTTGGATCTGGCTCAAGAGCCCATGAGAGTATTTTAGGCATGGAAAGCCAAGATACTCTGGCAAAAAAAAAAAAAAAAAAACCTAAATGAAAGATCTCTGTGAATAAGAGTCCAGCGGAAAGAACAAGGCCATCAAAGAAGGAGGTACCTTTCTCTGAAGGGAAGAGAGAACTTCCACTTTGACTATGACCCTGTAGGAATAAGATTGAAGTCGGCGAACTCAAAAGACTTCCATAGCCTTGGCAACTCATGACTAGAGCCTGGGGTGATTACTGACACCATAAACAAGAGTGTCAAATTGTTAAGTCAACAACAGGAGTCACTGTCCTTAATGTGTTGTCCAATGTGAAGTAATGCTGTAACTAGTACTGAAACAGTATTTTACACTTTGTGTTTCTGTGTGGGTGCAAACTGATGAAATCTTTACTTAATATATACTAAATCGATCTTCTGTATATAAAGAGAATTGAAAATGAATCTTGGCCGGCGCCGTGGCTCAACAGGCTAATCCTCCGCTTTGTGGTGCCGGCACACCGGGTTCTAGTCCCGGTCGGGGTGCTAGAGTCTGTTCCAGCTGCCTCTCTTCCAGGCCAGCTCTCTGCTGTGGCCAGGGAGTGCAGTGGAGGATGGCCCAAGTGCTTGGACCCTAAACCCCATGGGAGACCAGGAGAAGCACCTGGCTCCTGCCTTCGGATCAGTGCGGTGTGCCGGCCGCACTGGCTGTGGCGGCCATTGGAGGGTGAACCAACAGCAAAGGAAGACCTTTCTCTCTGTCTCTCTCTCTCTCACTGTCCACTCTGCCTGTCAAAAATTAAAAAAATAAATTAAAAAAAAAGAAAATGAATCTTGATGTGAATGGTATGGGAGAGGGAGCGCGAGATAGGAGGGGTGCGAGTGGGAGGGAAGTTATGGGGGGAAGCCATTGTAATCCATAAACTATACTTTGGAAATTTTACTAAATAAAAGTTAAAAATAAAATAAAATATAAAAAAGAATGTAATCCTGATTTTATCCTAAAAAAAGATACCAACAGAAAAGCACACACCAAAACAATAACTGTAGTTATATTTGAGTGGCAAATTATATGTGATTTTTACATTTTACTTTAAATTTTTCCATGTTTTCTAATTTATATTAAAAAGTTTACTTTATTAAATAGATTTAAATAATTATAAAAATACAGTTTCTATCATCAGCAAAAGATACCTTAAAAAGTTAAAGTTGGAGTAGTCAGTGGCTTCCTTGGTGGAAGGGTGACGAAAGCCATGGCAAGGGGTTCACTGAAGTGCTCCAGTTCTCACAGCTGTGCAAGGATTTAATCACCACCATGGCAAGCAAAAGGACCAAAACCAAGGCCACCAGAAGCGCTCTGAGCACGCAACTTTGAAAGTGTCTGCCATGCTCAAGGAGACCTTCAACAGAGATGGTTTCACTGACAAGGAGGATTTGCATGATACACTTGATCATTGGAGAAGAACCAGCTGTTGGATATCTGGACACCATGATGAAGTCACTTGATTAAGTCACTTAACCACTGGTGGGGTTCCAGGCCCCACCAGTTTTACAATGTTTGGTGAGAAGCTGAATGGCACAGATCCAAAAGGCATCATCAGAAATGCTTCTACTTGCTTGGACAAAGAGGCAATTGGCACCATTTAGGAGCATTACCGAAGAGAGCCACTGACAAGGATGAGAGCTTGGTTTACAGATGAGAAAGTGGAGAGCTGTACAGAGAAGCACCTATTGACAAAAAGGGGAACTTCATTTGCATTGAGTTCATGTATATGCTTAAATTTGGAGCAAGAGACAAAGATGACTGAAAAGAACTTCAAATTCTGGCCAAATATTCCTTATTGTTTCTTTACCACTTTTCCTTTTTTTTTTTTTTTTTTTTAAGGGAAAGGGTTTATTGGGGAACACCCTACAGACCAGAGTGAAGGGGCTGCAAAGGGGAAGAGAAAGAGAGTATAAGAGAGAGAGAAGAGAGATGAGAGGAGGAGAGAAGCCAAGAGAGGCCAAGAGAACACAGGAGAGAAGGGCCAAGAGAGCACGTGTTCAGGAACAGGCCCTTTTAAAACTTTGCCTGAGGGCAGGCAGGGAAGCGGGAGCAGCAAATCCCATTAGGATGGGGGTGGAGCCTGGCTCAGGTAGCTGGGCCATGTGGCCCACTTTTCCTTTTCTTGTACTTATTCTCAGCCATTTTGAGCACATCTATCTTGGGATATTTATTCTCCACCATTTTGGGCAATTTATCTATCTATGGGAGTCTTTGCCATTTTCAGAACAGAAAGTAGAGTAATTTAACTTAACAATTTCCCCTCCCCATAACTGTAGTTTATACCAAGTCAATACATTGTTTAAGAGAAAATTATCCACTGAATTTTTCCTGAACCATCATTAAAATTTATGATAAACTTTTTTCAAAGAAAAAGTTAAAATATTTTCTATAAGCTTCAATATAAGCATCTTTTGAATTTATTCTTCCCTCTTCCTTTTAGTCAATCTGTATTACCTTGTATGGCTACATAATTATTTACTCCAAACTTTAGCAGATTAAAACAACACACATTCGTTACCTCTGTTTCAACGGGGAAATGAGTCTGGGCAGAGCTTATCCAGGTCCTTGACTTCATGGTCTCTCCATCAAGATGCTGACCCAGGGTCTCATCTGAAGGTTTGATAAGGGAAGGATTCCCAAGCTCACTCAGTGACTGTTCACAGCAGTCAGTTCCTCAAAGGCTACTGGACTAAGCAGCTCAGTTTCTTGCTGGCTGGGGGTCATTTCCTTGACAATATACTTTTCTCACATGGCAGCTTTCCGCATCAAAGCATGCAAGCTGGGATGACTCCAGATAGGGTCTGCTAGGAAGAAGTTACTTATTTTTTATTTCAGAGGCAGAAAGACAGAGAGCAAGAGCTCCTGTCCTCTGGTTCACACCCCAAATGCCCAAAAACAGATACAACTGGGCCAAAACCAGGAGTTAAGAACACAGTCCAGGTCTCCCAAAATGGCTGACAGAAACCCAATTACTTAAGACATCATCACTGTCTCCCAGGCTATGTTTAGTAGGAAGCTGACATCAAAAGCCAGGCCAGTGCTGTGGCATAGAGGGTAAAGCCACCACCTGCAGTGCTGGCATCCCATATAGGCACCAGTTCCAGTCTGAGCTGTTCCACTTCTGATCCAGCTCTCTGTTATGGCCTGGGAAAATAGTAGAAGATGGCCCAAGTGCTTGGGCTCCTGCACCCACATGGGAGACCTAAAAGAGGCTCCTGGTTTCAGATCAGCTCAAGACGAGCTGTTGTGGCCATTTGGGGAGTGAACCAACAGATGGAAGACCTCTCTCTCCCTCTCTGCCTCTGCCTCTGCCTCTCTGTAACTCTGCCTTTCAAAAAAAAGGCAGCACTGAATATTAAATGTACCCAGACAGTCTGATAAAGCATATGAGCTTCTTAGCATCTTAACAACTAAGCCAACTGTCCACATCAGAACTCACCATATTTTATAACTTAATCACAGAAGTGCCAGCCCATCACCTTGGCCATATTCTATCAGGGAGAACCAAACCATTAAGACCTGCCCATGTACAAGGCCATGAATATCAGAAGGTGAGAATTAAAGGGAACCATCTTCAAAGTCTGCACACCACATCATTGTTTCCACTTAGCCTTTTAAAAACGTCTCCAACATATTTTAGAATAAGTCCTCCTGTTGTAGGAATGTTTCCTGGCATTATTTTCCCTAGGTCTTTACCCTTGCATGAGATAAGAATTTAAAGCAGAGACATAGGTAGAAAAACAAGAGCAGGACTTATATAAAGAGAGTAAGTACACATTCAGATGTGAGTGTAGCCAATTCCACTAAGAGAGACATTACTTATGACAGAGCCAGAGAGAGAGAGGGAGAATGAAAGAGAGAGAGAGAGAGAGTCAGCTGTGCCTTAGAAGAGAGAGAGTGGGCTATATACTCCTTTATTGGGTAGGGGATGGTACCCTAATTGAATATACAAACAGGGTGGAGTTGGGGTGGGGGGAAGATTCAAAGTGCATAATGTCCTCCTGGAACATTCAGCTTCCTGCTAATGCACCTGGGATATAACAGAAGATGGCCCAAGTACTTGGACCCCTGCCACCCATATGGGAGACTGGAATGGAGTTCCTGGCTCCCGACATCAGCCAGGACCAGACCTAGCTCTTGCAGTCATTTGGGGAGTGAAACAGGATAGCAGCTCACTTTTATATTCTCTCTCTCCCTTTGTCATTCAAATAAATAAGCAGCTTTTGTAAAAAGACTAAGAACAGAAAAGAAAGTAACTGTTTAGAATTCCTCTTGAGAAAATCTCTTTGGGGCACAAAACAACTGGAATATAAATGAGGTAAGATTTCAAAAGTTTTACTCATATATTATTTGAGTATCTATTGTGCACAGGGAGATACTTTTATAGGTCTAAATGAAATTTGTCAGTTTAGGAAGAAAACCCAAGTTATATAAAATTTTCCTATTTGGCATATTAGGTCTTTTTCTAATATGCAACAGTATTTTCTAATTAATTTATTGAACTTATATTTATATATATTAAACTTCTACTATAAGTTACTTGCTGTTGAATTTTCAGTAAACCAGCCTTCTTTTTTTGTCACCGTATGGAAAATAAAAAAAAATTAAAACAGAAAGCTCATCAATGATAAAGCATCATGTAAAGAATACTGCTATGTTTGCATCTAGGTATATCATACAGCTCATGCATCTAGAACTCATTTGTTTGGGGAAAAAATAAAAGAAATTTCTTAAGAAGCTAAATAGGAAATGAAGAAAAGAAAAAATTAAAGAAGAAACTTCCCCCAGCTTTCCACAAAGTTAGCCACATGAAATTGTCTAATCAGTTGTTCCCTGGGGCAATTTCTACCCACCATCCCCTCAACACTGATTCTCTTTGAGAAAAGGACACTTTGCAGTAAACAGTTCCTCCTCAGGATAATCCCCAAGGACCAGCTACATGCAATATGGCTGCCTGAGCCAACTTCAGATGACCTCCACCTTCATTGTAGTCTTATTTACATGTTAAATTACACTCCCACCAGCACCATGACAGTTGAAAATCACCAGAAGAGAATTAGTCTGCACCCTTTCTTAGAATGAAGTAATACCTTGACAGTAGGAATTCCAATTTAGAGCACCCAAGACGCCATCTTAAGAAAGCACCCCCCACCATGAGACCCTGGTCTGAAACTATGATCGAACAGTACACTGCATCCCACTTGACAGAACATAGAAACTCCCTACCATAATTTCTCAAGCTTAAAACAGGCTGTACTTTGATTAATGTTAAGATTATAATTTGTCTATTGTCAAGATAGTAATTGACATTAGTTTCATATAGTCCTTAAGTCAGCTAGTAATCATGTATCCCTCCCTGATCCTAGCAACCATATATTCCCCCTCCTCTCCTTGTGGTTTTTGCCTTTATAAACCATATTGCTTTGAGCTTTGGAGTTTGAGAGTTCTTTAGAGCATGAGCTCACTCTCCATCACCAGCTGTAAAGGACTATCAGATTTTTATCAGTGTGTGGTGCTCCTCTGTTTGCACTCACTCAGGTAAAACAAGAAAATCCATGGATATTCCCTCATTTATCAACATATTCCTCCCCCTCATTCCTGTGGCCCTGTACCTATGACTGCTCAGCCCCTAGCAGGTTGAGAAGTTATTTGCAAGAGAGGCTCTCACTTCTCCATTCTTTGACCACTGAATAAATCTTATGTTATTGAGGTTCAGCTTTGGTTTTATTACTGGCTTCATGACATCCAATGGACAAAGAACTCTATAATGGGGTCCCTCCCCACCTAACAAGAGCCCACAAAAAAGGGGGGTAACATAATATTTTTCTATAAATGTATCAATTTAATAATATTCTGCATTTATGCATTTTTATATAGCCATTATATTTTTAAAAATAATATTCCTTTTCTGATTATAGAAAGAACTTATAGGCATTGTAGAGAATTTGGAAAATTGTCAGAGGCACAAGAAAAACGAAGAATCACACATAACTGAACTAGTGAGGTTTTACTTTAAAAATTATTATAGTTCTTATATTTTTACTAACAAAAGCCATCCTATCTAACATGAAGTTATGTGTCCTCCCTTTTCACTAAACATTATACATTTTCTCATGATGTTAAATGTCTTTTGAAACTTTTTTTAAATTGATGTGAGAGGCAGAAAGATGGGGGTAGGGAGAGAGAGGGAGAGTGTGCACTCCCATCTACTTGTTCATTCCCAAGATACCTGTCATCCTGGCTGGAGCCAGAATGCATCCAGGTTTCCCACACGGGTGCCAGGAACCCAATTACTTAGGTCATCATCACTGCCCCCAGAGTGTACTCATCAAGAAAATGGAGTCAGGAGCTGGAGCCAGGAATCGAATTCAGGTACTTCAATGTGAAACCTGGACATTCTACACTGGGCTAAGTCCCTTGAATATAATATTTTAATGATATTGCAGCCTGGTGATCATCTTTGATCTAAATCTCTGTTCAAGTATCCAAATGTCTTATCAAGTTATAAATCAGCATCTTACTATATTTCTATATCAATCAATAAAATTGTAGCATGAATTCAGCTTTGTAACAGTTCCTATAAAACAAGAATTCTTTAAAAAGGAAAGAATGATCCAACATGGGAAGTGGGATACACAGCAGACTTATAGAATGGCAGATGCCCTAAACAGCACTCTGGCCTCAGAATCAGTCCTTAATGCATGCAGATCTGGCTAAAAAGTCCATGAGAGTATTTCAGGCATGAAAAGCCAAGACACTCTTGCAAAAAAAAAAAAAAAAAAAAAAAAAACACCTACATGAAAGATCTCTGTGAGTAAGAGCCCAGCAGAAAGAACAGGCCAAAAAAGAAGGAGGTACCTTTCTCTGAAGAGAGGAGAGAACTTCCACTTTGACTATGGTCTTGTCTAAATAAGGTCGGAGTTTGTGAACTCAAGAGGATTCCATAGCCTTGGCAGCTCATGACAAGAGCTTCGGGTGATTACTGACATCATAAATAAGAGTGTCAATTGTTAAATCAACAACGGGAATCACTGGGCACCTACTCTCCATGTGGGATCTCTGTCCTTAATGTGTTGTACTATGCGAATTAATGGTAAAACTACTACTCAAACAGTATTTTATACCTTGTGTATCTGTGTGGGTGCAGTCTGTTGAAATCTTTACTTAGTATATACTAAGTTGATCTTCTGTATAACAAGATAATTGAAAATGAATCTTAATGAAGAATGGGATGGGAGAGGGAGTGGGAGATGGGATGGTTGCAGGTGGGAGGGAGGTTATGGGGGGGGAGCTGCTATAATCCAAAAGTTGTACTTTGGAAATATATATTTATTAAATAAAAGTTGAAAAAATAAAACAGGAATTCTTTTTTCAAACAAAGAAATTCATTTTTCTATCTATTTGGATATAGCATCATCATCCATCTGCTGATTCACTCCCCAAAAGGCCAGAATAGCCATGGCTAGGTCAGCCCAAAGCCAAGAGTCACGGTGCAGGAGCCCAAGTACTTGGGCCATCTTCTGCTGCCTTCTTAGGCACATTAATGAGGAGCTGGATCAAAGCAGAGCAACAGGGACTTGGACTGGTGCTCAGATATGGGATGCTAATGTCACAAGCCACAGCTTTACCCACTGCACCACAATGTCAACCCTGCACATACTATTAATACCATTTAAGAGATGAGGAAATGGAATACTGAGGAAGTTAAGTGACTTATCGAACCTGTATATGGCCCAGCTAATCTAGTATTCAAGTATATATGGCTCCAACTCATTTCCTTAACTGTAATTTAATATTATCTTTCATTATGAGCTTCAGATTGGCCCAGCACCAGCCACTGCAACTTGAACGAGCAGATGGAAGATCTCTGTCTCTCTCCTTCTCTCTGTGTGTAAATCTGCCACTCAAGTAAATAAATAAATTAAGAAAGAAAGAAAGAGAGAGAGAGAGAGAGAAACAGTTTAACTAGTGCCTTGGTAAACAAAGAATCTGAGATTGAATTATACTAATTACACTAATTAAGAATCAGTAATTCGAAGGATCTCTGTGAATGAGACCCCAGTGGAAAGAAGGGGCCATCAAAGAAGGATGTACTTTTCTCTAAAGGGAGGAGAGAACTTCCACTTTGCTATGGCCTTGTCCAAATACTGATGGAGTCTGTGGTCATGAGAGGCTTCCACAGCCTTGGCAGTTCATGGCAAGAGCATCGTGTGATCACTGATGTCATAAATAGGAGTGTTAATTGTTAAATGAACAACAGAAGTCACTGTGTACTTACTCCCGATGTAGGACCTCTGTCCTTAATGAATTGTACTATGAGAATTAACTACAAAACTTGTTCTCAAAATGTACTTTATATGTTGTGTATGTGTGTGGATGCAAACTGTTAAAATCTTTACTTATCATAGAGTTGGTCCTCTGTATATAAAGTTAAACTAAAAATGAACTATAATGAAAAATGGGATGGGAGAGGGAGTAGGGGGTGGGATGGGGGTCTTAGTGGGAGGATGGGTATGGGGGAAAGAACCACTGTATTCCCAAAGTTGTACCTATGAAAAATGCATTCATTAAATAAAAGCTTAAAAAACAAAAAGTAATTAGTGACTCTTGCCAGCGCTGTGGCTCAGCAGATTAAAGCCCCAACCTGCAGAGCCAGCATCCCATATGGGCTCCAGTTTAAGTCCCGGCTGCTCCACTTTTAATCATGCTCCCTGCTAATGTGCTTGGGCCCATATACCTATATGAGAGACCCAGAAGAAGCCCCTGTCTGCTGGCTTCAGCCTGGCTCTGTCCTGGCTGTTGCAGCCATTTGGGGAGTGAATCAGTGGATGGAAGATCTCTCTGTGTCTCCCCTTCTCTCTCTCTGTAACTCTGCCTTTCAAATAAATAAGTAAATAAATATTTTGTTTAAAAAGTGACTAACTGAAAGAGAACAAGCATTCAGCTCTTTGAGTAAATAAAGGAAAAATAACACTAACATTTGGCATAGCTTATATAAATTCAATTTGGAAAGTAAATATGTTATTCATTAGGAAGAGGCTTTAGCATGCACAAGAGAGAAGCAAAAAAGTCATTTGCTTATCTAGATCAATTAACAGTCCATTAGTTTCTTAATATAATTTGTCTTACAGCCTTTGCATTGAGATATTCTATAATAATGGCTAACTTAATAAAATCCATTTAAGTGAACTATCATTTGTATAAGAACAAAGCATTTTTAAGAAAAGTAAGAGAAGTTGAAACATTTCAATCTTCCAATAAAACAAGTAAAATATAACTGAGACAAAAACACAGTGATGGCTGCCCACTCATTGAATCCCAAACAAAAAGTAGTTCTGACATGCACAGTATCACCACAAAGAGAAATGGAGAAAAAGGACTGGACCAGCAAGTTGCCTAATACCACACAACGCAACAATTAATCTTTGAGGTTCACTTTGACTTCATATCTTCCAGAATAAAATCCTCTACTGCAGTTGCCTTGTCTTAAAACAATGGCATATTCTTTTTTTAAAGATTTATTTATTTATTTGAAAGGCAGAGTTAGAGATGCAGAGGCAGAGAGAGAGAGAGAGAGAGGGAGAGAGAGAGAGAAATAGAGAGAGAGAGGTCTTCCATCTGCTGGTTCACTCCCTAGATGGCCTCAATGACTGGAACTAGGCTAATCTGAAGTCAGGAGCCAGGAGTTTTTTCCAGGTCTCCCTCATGGGTACAGGGGTTCAAGGACTTGGGCCATCTTTTACTGCTTTCCCAGGCACATTAGCATGGAGCTGGGTAGAAAGTAGAGCATCGGGACTTGAACTGGTGCCCATAAGGGATGCTGGCCCTGCAGGTAGTGACTTTATCCATGACATCACAGTGTTGGCCCCAACAGTGGTATATTCTTGGGTAATATTGTTTATCCTAAGTCTAATAGTTACCTTCTCCAATACACATCTCAATATAAGATATTATATATTTCTCATTTGTAAAAGTACTGATGTTATTTGAAATTAGAAGCATGATGGCATAAAAAATAAATCTGTATAAATATGTTTGATTTGCTTACTATACAAGAACAAGATGGATGAATTTTTGCTGATCTGGAAACTAAGTTTGGGTTGGTCTGACTTAAATACAGACTGTTGGCAGTAACCAAAAATGTGGATTGTCTTATTCACAATCTTTTTCAATCTCCTAGTGTTATTCTTCTTATACTATCATGTCCAAAAACTTAAAAACTACCTTCCCCAGATTTTTTTGCAGTTATGAGTTCTAGATATGACTTAAGTTTTTTTTAAAGATTTATTTATTTGAAAGGAACAGTTACAGAGAGAGAGAGAAAGTGTTAATCCACTGCCTAAGATACCAGCATCCCTTATGAGCACCAGTTCAAGTCCCAGCTGCTCCACTTCTGAACCAACCATCTGGGAAAATAATGCACCTAAGAAAGCAGCAGAAGATGGTCCAAGTCCTTGGTCTCCTGCACCCACATGGGATACTTGTTGAAGTTCCTGGCTCCTGGCATCAGCCAAGCAGCTGGCCATTGCAGCCATTTGGGAGTGAAACAAGAGGATGGAAGCTCTCTCGCTCGCTCTCTCTCTCTCTCCCTCTTCCTCTGTAACTCCGCCTTTCAAATAAATAAAAATAAATCTTTAATAAAAAAAAGTGATGGATAAATAAGATATTTTCCAGATAAGCAAAAACTGAGAGACTTCACCACCACCAGAGCAGTTTTACAAGAAATTCTGAAGGGCAATCTGCATTAGAAGTAAACATCATGAAAACATATGACTCCACCAAGTTAATTAATACAGCAGGTAGAATCCATATCTAATCAACAAAATGACAGGCCTTAGTTCTTATCTACCAATACTAACCTTGAATGTAAATGGATTAAATTCTCCAAGCAAAAGACTAAAGTTGGCTGAATGGATGAAAAACCAAGACCACACTTTATGCTGCCTACAAAAACTCACTTCACAAAGATACACACAGAGTGAAAGTGAAGGGCTCAAAAGCTGTACCAGGAGAATGGAAACCAAAATGAACAGGAATAGCTATCCAAATATCAGATAACAAAGACTTTAACAGAAACTGGAAAAAGAGATAAAGAAGGACATTATATTTTGACAAAAGGTTCAATTTAGCAAGAAGACACAACAATAATAAATATATGTTTACTCAACACAAGACCACCCAGATATATACAGCAAATATTATTAGAACTAAAGGGAGGCCGGCGCCGTGGCTCAACAGGCTAATCCTCCGCCTTGCGGCGCCGGCACACCGGGTTCTAGTCCCAGTCGGGGCGCCGGATTCTGTCCCGGTTGCCCCTCTTCCACGCCAGCCCTCTGCTGTGGCCCAGGAGTGCAGTGGAGGATGGCCCAGGTGCTTGGGCCCTGCACCCCATGGGAGACCAGGAAAAAGCACCTAGCACCTGGCTCCTGCCATCGGATGAGCACGGTGCGCCAGCCGCAGCGCGCCGACCGCGGAAGCCATTGGAGGGTGAACCAACGGCAAAGGAAGACCTTTCTCTCTGTCTCTCTCTCTCTCACTGTCCACTCTGCCTGTCAAAAAAAAAAAAAGAACTAAAGGGAGAGACCAATAATAGTGGGTAACTTCAACACCCCATTCTTATCAACGGACAGATCATCCAGACAGAAAATCAATGAAGATATATTATATTAGAGTTAAAACATCAAGCAAGTATACCTACCAGACATTTACAGGACATTTCACTCAAAACTACAGAATACACATTCTTCTCATCAACACATGGAACATTTTTTAGGAGAGATCACACATTATGCCACAAGTCAAGTCTCAAGAAATTTTAAGAGACTGAAGTCATACCATGTATCTTCTCAGACCATAAAGGAATAAAACTAGAAATCAACAAGAAGAACAATAGAACATTCATAAATACTTGGAAATTAAACAACATGCTACTGAATGATCCGTAGGTTATTGCAGAACTCAAAAGGAAACCACAAAAACTTTTGTGAAGGAAAATGAAAACACAACATATAAAAACCTGGGGGTGGGGGGCAGTGCCGTGACATAGCAGTTAAAGCCGCCACCTGCAGTGTGCTGGTTTGAGTCCCAGCTGCTCTACTTCTGATCCAGCTCCCTGGTATGGCCTGGGAAGCAGCAGCAGATGATCCGAATCCTTGGACCCCTTCATCCACGTGGGAGACCCAGAAGCTCCTGGCTCCTGGCTTCAGATTGGCCCAGTTCTGGCCATTACAGCCATTTGGGGAGTGAACCAGTGGATGGAAGGCTTCTCTCTCTTTGCCTTTTCCTCTGCCTCTCTGTAACTCTGCCTTTCAAATAAATAAATCAATCTTAAAAAAAAAAAAAAACCTATGGTATACAGCAAAAGCAGAATTAAGAGGGAAGTTTATAGCATTGAGTGCTTACATTAAAAAAGAGATATGTCTCAAATTAAAGATCTAATGATGCATCTCAAAGACTCAGAAAAACAAGAATATTCAAACCCCAAAATCAGCAGGTGAGAAATAATAAGGATCAGAGCAGAAATAAATGAAATTAAAACTAAGAAAACAATACAACAGATCACCCAAAAAAAGTTTGTTTTTTGATAAACAAAATAAACCCCTAGTCAGGCTAACAAAGAAAAAAGAGAAAAAAACATAAAGAAATAAAATTAGAGATGAAAAAGGAGACACTAAAACCAACACCTTAGTAAAATGGTGTAGTCTTATCTGTGGTGCGATCTATGCCCTGGACACCATCCTAGGCTCTAGCCCCCGCTGCCATTGCTGAAAGCCAGGTGACCACATGGCCCAACCACCAGGGTCAGCTCCATCCCTACCCTAATGGGATTTGCTGCTCCTACTTCCCTGCCCACCCCCCAGCAAAAGTTCAACAGGATCTGTTCCTGAAAACATGGCACACTCTCTCCCCCCCTCTCTCTGTCTCTTGATCTCTCTCTCTCTCTCTCTCTCTCTTGATCTCTCTATTACACTCTCCTCCCTCTTTTCCTTCTTCATCCCTTCCCTCCAGTCTGTCGGGTTTCCCCACCAATAAACCCTTCCCCTTAAAATAAATAAATAAATAAAACCAACACCACTGAAATATAAAGTACCATAAGAAACTTCTATGAAGAACTATATGCTAATAAACTAGGAAACCTCAAACAAATGGATAAATTCCTGGATACATTTAATCTAAACAGACTCTCAACAAGCAATGAGATTGAAGCAGTTAAGTTAAAGTCCAGAACCTGATAGCTTTACTACAAAACATTCAAAGAGGATGTAACTTTCAACTTTCAAAAGGATATAGGATATTCTTCAAACTATCCTAAAATACTGAGCAGGCTGGAACTCTGCCAAACTCTTTTTATGAGGCCAGCATCACTTTGAAACCAAAACTGAACAGACACGACATAAAAACAAAACTACAGACCTATGTCCTTAATGAATATAGATGTAAAGATTCTCAGCAAAATATTAGCAAATTGAATTCAAAACCACATCAAAAAACATCATATATCAGGATCAACGGATTTATCCCCAAAACACAAGGATGGTTCAATATTCACAAACCCATAGAGTGAAGAACAAAGCCCATATGGTTATATCCATAGATGCAGAGAAAGCATTTAATAAGATTCAACACCCCTTCATGATAAAAAATATGCCACAAATTAGGTATAAAAGGAACATAACTCAAAATTATAAAGGCTACATACAGCAAACCAACAGTCATATCACTGCAGGGACAAAAGCTGAAAGCATTTCCCCTCAGAACTGGAACAGGACAATGGTGTCTACTTTCACCACTCTTATCCAGTATAGTACTAGAACTTTTAGCAAGAGCAATTAGGGACAAGAGAAAGAAATAAAGGGCATCAAAATTAGAAAAGAGGCTGGCGACATGGCTCACTAGGCTAATCCTCCACCTGCAGCATCAGCACTCCAGGTTCTAGTCCCGGTTGGGGCGCCAGATTCTGTCCTGGTTGCCCCTCTTCCAGGCCAGCTCTCTGCTGTGGCCCGGGAGTGCAGTGGAGGATGGCCCAAGTGTTTGGGCCCTGCACCTGCATGGGAGACCAGGAGAAGCACCTGGCTCCTGCCTTTGGATCGGTGCAGCATGCCGGCCGTACTGGCCATTTGGGGGGTGAACCAACGGCAAAGGAAGACCTCTCTCTCTCTCTCTCAAGGAAGACCTCTCTCTCTCTCTCTCTTTCTCTCTCTCTCTCTCTAATTCTGCCTGTCAAAAAAAATTAGAAAAGAAGCCAAATTATCCATATTTGCAGGTGACATGATGTTGTACATGGAAAAATGTAAACACCCCACAAAAAAGCTGTTAGAATTGATAAGCCGATTCTAATCCTCCGCCTTGCGGCACCGGCACATCAGGTTCTAGTCCCGGTCGGGGCGCCGGATTCTGTCCCGGTTGCCCTTCTTCCAGGCCAGCTCTCTGCTGTGGCCAGGGAGTGCAGTGGAGGATGGCCCAAGTGCTTGGACCCTAAACCCCATGGGAGACCAGGAGAAGCACCTGGCTCCTACCTTCGGATCAGCGCGGCCATTGGAGGGTGAACCAACAGCAAAGGAAGACCTTTCTCTCTGTCTCTCTCTCTCTCTCTCTCTCTCACTGTCCATTCTGCCTGTCAAAAAATAAAAAAAAAAAAAGAATTGATAAGCCAATTCAAGTATAGTTGCAGCAGGTAACAAATAGTAGCTTTTTTATACATTAATGATGAACTCACTGAAACAGAAATAAGAAAGAAATCTTACAACAGCCACAAAAGAAATCAAATATTTAGGAATAAATTTAACTGAGAAAATGAAAGATCCTTAGAATGAAAATTACCAAAGGTTCCAAGATGGTAAACAGCAGTCTGATCTAGGCTAAGTGAAATTAGTAAAAAAAAAAAAAAAAAAAAAAAGATTCTAAAATGTGCACAAGAGAAACATTAGATTACTTCCAGAAAATCTCCAATTAGACTCAGAGCTGATTTCTCATCAGAAACCCTACAGGCTAGGAGACAATGGCAAGATATAGTTCAAATACTAAGAGAAAAAAACTGTCAACCCAGAATACTGCACCCTGCAAAGCTATCATTTATGAATGAAGGTGAAATAAAGACCTTGTATAACAAACAGAAATTTAAAGAATTTGTCACCACTCTCCCAGCTTTAAAAAGATGCTAAAGAATGTGCTACACACACAGAAAGAAAGCCATCATCATGAAAGAATGTGACAACAGAAAATCCCCCAGTAAAAGTAAAAAAGAAATCCAAAATAAACAATAGGAATATTCCTGGGAAAATGGCAGGGCCAAGTTGTACTTATCCATAGTCTCCTTGCATGAAAATGGCCTCAACTCTCCAGGTAAAAAATACAGACTAGCCAAATGGATTAAAAAACAAGACCCATATATTTTCTGCCTACAAGAAACACCAACAAAGATATACATAGACTGAAAGTGAAAGGATGGAAAGCTATTCCATGCTGACAAAAAGCAAAAACCACAGGTGTAGACATACTGGTATCAGGCAAAATAAACTTTAACACAAAAACTGTTTAAAGAGACAGAGAAGGGCACTATGTAATGATTAGGGAATCAATTCAACAGCAAGACATGACTATAATAAATACATATGCACCTAATTACAGGGTGCCTGGCTATCTAAAAGAACTATTAAAGGATCTAAAGGGACCCATAGACTCCAATACAATAGTAATGGAGAACTTCAATATCCCACTTTCATCAATGGATAGATCAACCAGACAGAAAATCAACAAAGAGAAAATGGAGCTAATCAAAACTATAGAACACATGGACCTAGTCGATATCACAGAACTTTTCACCCACAGTAGCAAAATACACATTCTTCTCACCAGTACATGGAACTTTCTATAGGATAGACCATATATTAGGCCATAAGGAAAGTCTTGGCAAATTCAAAAAAACCAAAATCATACCATGCATCTTCTCTGATGGATTGAAGCTGGAAATCAACAACTCAAGAATATCTAGAACATTTGCAAACACATGGAGACTGAACAACATGCTTCCAAATGAACAGTGGGTCATAGAAGAAATCAAAAGAGAAATAAAAAAATTCCTGGAAATGAATGAAGACTACAATGCATCATATAAAAACTTATGTGATGCAGTAAAAGCGATGATAAGAAATTTATAGCAATTGATGCCTACATCAAGAAATTGGAAAGGCACCAAATAAATAAGCTATCAATGCATCTCAAGGACCTAGAAAAATAACAATAAACCAAACCCCACATTAGTAGGAGGAAAGAAATAATTAAAATTAGAGAAGAAATAAACAAAAAAATTTTTTGACAGGCAGAGTTAGACAGTGAGAGAGAGAGACAGAGAAAAAGGTCTTCCTTTTCCATTGGTTCACCCCCCAAATGGCCACTATGGCCGGCATGCTGCACCGATCCAAAGCCAGGAGCCAGGTGCTTCCTCCTGGTCTCCCATGCAGGTGCAGGGCCCAAGGACCTGGGCCATGCTCCACTGCCTTCACAGGCCACAGCAGAGAGCTGGACTGGAAGAGGAGCAATTGGGACAGAATCTGGTGCCCCAACCGTGACTTGAACCCAGGATGCCGGCGCCACAGGTGGAGGATTAGCCAAGTGAGCCACGGTGCTGGCCGAAATAAAATTTAAACCAAAAAACAATACAAAAGATCAATGAAATGAAGATCTGGGTTTGAAAAAATAAACAAAATTGACATACCATTGGCCCAACTAACCCAAAAAAAAAAGACCCAAATCAATAAAATCAGAGAATAAAAGGGAAATTTAACAATAGACATCACAGAAATAAAAAAAATCATCAAGAATTACTACAAAGAGCTGTATGCCAACAAACTGGGAAACCTAGAAGAAATGGATAGATCCCTGGACATATGCAATCTACCAAAATTGACTCAAGAAGAGATAGAACACCTAAACAGATCAATAACCAAGATAGAGATTGAATCAGTAATAAAGAATCTCCCAAAAAAGAAAAGCCCAGGTTCCTACATCTTCACTGCTGAATTCAACCAGACATTTAAAAAAGTAACTCCAATTCTTTTCAAGCTATTCAAAACAATTGAAAGGGAGAATATCCTCCCAAATTCCTTCTACAAAGCCAGAATTATCATAATTCACAAACCATAAAATGAAACAGAAAAAGTGAATTATAGAACAATTTCCCTAATGAACATATGTGTAAATATCCTCAAAAATACTAGCCAACCAAACACAACAACACATCAAAAGATCATTCATCCAGACCAAGTAGGATTTGTGCCTGATATGCAGGAATGGTTCAACATCCAAAAATCAATAAATTAACAAACTGAAGAACAAAAACTATATGGGTATCTCAATAGATGTAGAGAAAGCATTTGATAAAATTGAATACCCTTTTGTGATGAAAACCTTCACCAATTGAATATAAAAGGAACATTACTCAACACAATCAAGGCAATTTATGACAGAACCATAGTCAGCATCCTATTGAGCAGGAAAATTTTGAGGCATTCCCACTAAGATTCAGAACACTTCATTTCTTTTTCCTCTTGGAATAAAATAGCTTTTCTCTTAAACAAATGTGTCCAAATTGGCCAAACTTCCAGAGTTTAAACTATATTGAATAGCAATGGTGAAAGTGAGCATCCTTGTCTAGTTCTCCTGGTCTCCCATGGGGTGCAGGGCCCAAGCACTTGGGCAGAGAGCTGGCCTGGAAAGGGGGCAACCGGGACAGAATCCAGCACACCGACCAGGACTAGTACCCGGTGTGCCAGCGCCGCAAGGCGGAGGATTAGCCTGTTGAGCCATGGCGCCAGCCCAGAATTAGCTCTGTAAAATGAAAAAGAAAGAACAAAAAGTTTCTAACTCTACCATCTGGGGCAAGTCAGATTGAACATGTCAACTGACAACTGTTAAAACAACCAATATAAGCTGGTGCCGTGGCTCACTTGGCTAATCCTCCATCTGCAGTGCCGGCACCCTGGGTTCTAGTCACGGTTGGGGCACCAGATTCTGTCCCGGTTGTTCCTCTCCCAGTCCAGCTCTCTGCTGTGGTCCAGGAAGGCAGTGGAGGATGGCCCAAGTCCTTGGGCCCTGTACCCCATGGGAGACCAGGAGGAGGCACCTGGCTCCTGGCTTCGGATCGGTGCAGTGCACCAGCCGTAGCAGCCATTTGGGGTGGTGAACCAACAGAAAAGGAAGACCTTTCTGGCTCTCTCTCACTGTCTAACTCTGCCTGTCAAAAAAAAAAAAAAAAGCAATATATGTATGTCTGGGTATAAAAGCCTTTCGTCCTGTGAATTATCTACATAATATTGATTACTGAATGCAGAGAAGCTCAATTTGTTTTATCTGTTCAAGCAAAGAACAATTTAATTCACAATCATCTGTTCACCTGAATCTCCTCTAAGAAGTCAAGGGGGAGGTTTTGAAGTTTTTAATGTACCTACTTAATTTTATGCTTGATATAAAGTCATCAATAACTTTCACAGAATATCAACCCTAATCACTACTGCAGCACTTCTGCACTCTGTCATTTCTGCACCTCTCAGGTCTTCTGGGAACCTTGGTTGGTTTGATAGAATCAGTTATTCCCACTGAATACCCTCTGAGACCACTTGATGCAATCTCTGCAGTTTGAAACTATCTAAATATCCAAGACACTTTAACTGCCAATAGGATAGCCTTAGGTGGATCACAAATGAGCTCAAAAGTCAGACTGGGCAAATCAGAATGACTACAAGAAGGTAACATCTGACTTGCATTCAGGGTCAGAAAAAGGAAAGTAGCCTTGAGGCAGGAGCTGGGGTAAGGGATGCCACCTACTGGTCAGTCAAGGTCAGAAAAAGAAATAGCCTAGTGAATTCACTTCTACCATAGTGGACGACTGGGGTTGAGAAAGTGGAGATCTTCTAGTAGTCAGTGAAATAAGTATTAGAACATCTGAAGGAATCTTTCTGGAACACAATTAATTCATTTTAAAAGATAAAACCAGAGTGTTTAACGATGAAATCAAGAAAATGAAAAAGGAGACAGACATATTCATAGAAGTTTAGAATGATCACTCTTTAAAAGGCCACTGTTCGATTTCAGTCTACTTTACTTCTTCAGAATTTCCCTGGAGAACTTCTACATTGGAATTCAATAAACATGTCCCCATTACAAATGAATATTAGGTACTCTGGAAAGGAACTGATTTTTAAAATCAACTCAGTTACAGATGGTCGTATTTTATGTTTAATATTGAGGGAAGGCTCAATAATATTCCCTATTCATTAACTCACAAGTTAATCAGTTTTAATTGATAAATTTTATGTATAGGAAAGAATTGAGAGGGAAATATATTAAGGATTTATAATATCTCTATTAACTCACTTCTTCAGCATACAAATTGGACTTTTAGTCCAGAAATGAGCTTTCTGAAGCAATATAACTTTCCAATTTGTTCCTCAGAACTTAAATATCTCAGTTTTAAAAGTGATTAATATTAAGATTCCAGGGCCTATGAAATCTGAAATGCTAATGCCACTTTCAAACAGTAAATGGCACATATGACATTTAATAACAAGCTGCTACTTTTTAAAACTCTTACTATCAAAAAATGCTTAACGAACACAGCAATTGCCCTTAAAAGAGTTTTCTGAAACACCAACTAAACAATAGCTTTCTAAAATATAAACAGTAATGACTCCCAAAAGCAAACTACCCACAGCCCAAATCAATTAAACCATGAAATCACTCTAACCAGAAGAAGCTTTGTAAGATTTCTAAAACCAGAAGACCTCATTCTCCAAGAAACGGTCAAGACCTTTCATTTTCCTATTCTCCTTTTACTTCTCCTTCTCTTTTTCTTCTTTCATTCTAGCAAGAATTTATTCTTACAATTAACATATTTTTTAAAATCAAGACTTAAATCTTACTAATTGGAATTTTTTAACCTAAACAACTATCAGAATCCTTCAGCATATAGCGTCTAACCTAAAATCCATCACTATGCCATTTAAACCTACTTCTTGGCTTGAATTCTGCGGAACTGTCCCCTTACTCAGGCTGTGGAGACTACTTAATTGAATCTATGACCTTGCTCTCTGGGCTTTCATCTCCTACACAGCTTGTTTTGGTTCAATGACTAGCACATTCTACATTGTTCTAGTAAAATATTAACAGAATCAGCTTTGGGGAGGGTCCCAGACTTAAACTCAAAACTAGGTTCAAATCTTGTCTTTGCCACTAGCCAAATATGTGCCCTATAGCAAGTCATTTAATTTCTCTGGCACTGGTTCTTCATCTGTAAAGTGGAGGTGATCATGACCTTCCTCAGGGGTTACTTTTTTTTTTTTAAGGGAATGATCTCAAAGTATTTATTAGCTTGAACTCTAGAAACTGTTACTCAATTATATTTGTGATGAGTTAGAATGAGCAATGCTGGTGATCAAAATAAAGTCCAAAATGTATAATGTCATCATGGTTAAAGATATTAATTTTCAAGGTAGAATTCATAAAATATAACATTTATTGAAAACCTACCATTTAGTAGACCTTATGTTCATTTCTTTACATTGCAAAATTTTATTTGATTCTTAAAGAGAATTATATTCTTAGAATTGTGTCTATGAGCTACATTTGAATCTGTTCTGTTTAAACATTGGGTGAGGTGATCCATTCCCTGCACCCAGGGACATAGAGAGCATTTAGAGTTTTGTTGAGGCTCCTCATCAATAATTGCTATTTTAGTTTTTAATATTCACCAGGCTGCAAGTTAAGTGCTAGAGAAAAAAGTAGGAAACCAGAAACAATCTCATTCCAAGAATACGATTTTCAAATAGAAAATAATTTTTTAAAAAACCACACAATAAAGTAATTGCAAGTAGTGACATGTTTTGATGGAAATAAATAGGGGCTGTGATTAAGAATTAAGGGGAGGAAGAATATTTGAAAAGGCTTTGCCATGGGGTGGGCATTGTGGTGCAGCAGGTTAAGCTACCATTTGGAATGCCCACATCCTAGACTGAGGTGTCAATTTGAGTCCTGGCTAGTCTGCTTCTGATTCCAGCTTCCTGCTAATGCATTCTGGGAAGCAGAAAATGATGGCCAAAGTGCTTGGGCCTCTGCCATACACATAGGAGATCCCAAATGGAATCCTAGGGCTACAGGTTTCAGCCTGGACCAGCACTGGCTATTGCAAGCATTTAGTGAGTAAACCAATAGATGGAAGCTTGTTTGCTCTCTCGCTCTCTCCACCCCCTACTCTTACTTCATCTTTCCAGTGGATGAAAATAAAACTTTTTAATTAGTTAAAAGGTAAATGGTACTTTTTTTAAAAGGCTTCTCCGAAGAAGTGGCATTTAAACTAATAACTGAGGCTGGTCATTGGCCCAGCAGCTAAGAAGCCCACGTCCCATATCAGAGTGCCTAGCTTCAAGTCCTGATGCCACTCCTGGCTCCATCTTCCTGATAATGCAGACCCTAAGAGGCAGCAATGATGGCTCAAGTAGTTGGGTCCCTGCCACCCATGTAAAAGACCTGAATCGAGTTCCCGGCTCCCCACTTTGGCCAGGCCCTGTCCTAGCCATTGCAGGCATTTGGGGAATGAACCAGTGGGTGGGAGCTCTCTCTGTAGTTCGAATTATTTTAAATTAAGAAAAAAATAAACTAATAATTGAAGGACAATTAAGGCAGGTGCTGCGGCTCACTAGGCTAATCCTCCGCCTGCAGTGCCGGCACTCCGGGTTCTAGTCCCGGTTGGGGCACCGGTTCTGTTCCGGTTGTTCCTCTTCCAGTCCAGCTCTCTGCTCTGGCCAGGGAAGGCAGTGGAGGATGGCCTAAGTGCTTGGGCCCTGCACCCACATGGGAGACCAGGAGGAAGCACCTGGCTCCTGGCTTCAGATCAGCACAGCTCCAGCCACTGTGGCCATCTGGGGACCAACAGAAGGAAGACCTTTCTCTCTGTCTCTCTCTCTCACGGTCTGTAACTCTACCTGTCAAATAAGTAAATAAAATCTTTTTTAAAAAAAGAAAGAAAGACAAATAAGAGGAAAGGTGTTCAAGGCAGAGAAGATGCAAGTAAAAAGCTCTGAGAGGTGTGTAGCAGTTAAGATACTGGTTAAAATGCCCATATTCCATATTAGAGAAGGAGGGTTCAATACCTAGCTGTGGCTCTTTACTCCAGCTTCCTGTTATTCAGACCCTGGGAGGCAGCATTGGTGTTTTTCAAGTAATTGGGTTCCTGCCAGCCATGTGATGTGAGAGATCTGGATTGCGACTCTGACTCCCAGCTTTGGCCCCAGCCCAGTTCCCAGCCAGAGGGGAATGAACTAGTAGATGTAGTATTTCTCTCTCTCTCTCTTTCTCTCTCTCTCTCTCTCTCGCCCTCCCTCCATCCCTCCCTCCAATATGATAATAAAAAACTCTGAGAAAGGTTAAGAGAGTGGAAGAGAAGGAAAATTCAACCTAACTAGAGCATAGAGATAGCAGGGGACAGGGGAGGCAATGTGAAAGGCAGGGCATCAGTGGCCACTGAAGGGAGTCTGAAAGGGAGTGATATGATCCGTAAACACATAGCAGGGTGGGTCATTTGCCCATGTCCCAGCCAGGGTCTCATGCTAGCTCAGATCAGTCTCCTCAAGTACACACAGGTTTTCCCTACTCTTCCACCAAGTGATGGAGGGATCATCTGTGTTTTCCAAGGTATGTACATGTGGATATTGACATTGAAAATAAAAGAGTCTGGAAGTGGGACATACACAGATGTAAGCCAGAAAGGTCTGGGCTGATGAGGTAACACTCCTAGTGAGCAGGGACAGGCAAGGCCGATGGCAAATAAAATCCTCACCAATCACTGATGCTAGGAACAAACTGGGTTCTATGAATGCTGGAAGTCTCTAGTCAATGAGTTAAAGCCTTCACAAGAGGCTTGGGTGCTTTTGATGAATTTTGTGCCAATTTGATGGGGCTAAGGACTGCCCACATAGTTAGCAAACATTATTTCTGGGTATGTTTGGGAGGGTATTTCCAGAAGAGACCAGCATTTAAATGAAGAGCTGAGTAAAATAAATGACCTTCCCCAGTGTAGGTGGGTATCATTCGAAGTGTTGAAGGACAAAGTAGAACAAAAGGGCATAGGAAGGGTGAATTTATTCTCTATGCTTGAGCTGGACATCCATCTTTTCCTCGGTTATTGGTGCTCTTGGTTCTCAGACTTTTGAACTCAGGCAGGACTTACATCATTACTCTACCTCGCCTCCATACTCAGGCCTTCAGATACAAACTGAACTATACTGCCAGCTTCTCTGATTGTCCAGGGTATGGGACTTCTCAGCCTCCACAACAGCAAGAGTCAACTTCTATTGAAATCTTATCATATTAATATAGCATTAGCATATTAATATGCTTCTTGACTTAGATGGAGTTATATCAAGAAACCCATCAAAAAGTAAAAATATACTAAGTCAAAACTGCATTTAATACACCCAACCTACTGAGCACCATAGCTTAGCAATGCAGTGCACTGTAGAGCCCTGTTGTCTACCCTCACACCTGTCTGACTGATGGGACTGCTTGCCCTGCAGCTGCCCAATATTGTGAGACATTCTCATATTGCATATTGCCCCCACCACACACAAACATACACACATGCACACTCACACTCACTCACACACACACACACACTCACATCCTAACAGCCTTTAGTCTATACCTGTGGAAGTTCTTCCCCCTGTCTCCTTCCTCCTAGCTCTTCCACAGTAGAATCTGTGACCCCTTTAGTAACAGGAAATAAATCTTCCAAAATCTAATGCCCTTTTCCACAAAGACAGAAAGGGGTTAATATCCAACACTTTCAGAGAAGGAATAAATGAGGTATGTTGCTTTTTTTTGAAAAGCTGAGTAATCGTGTCCTGTCACAGACATTTTGAGAGCACTCTCATTACTCTGTAGTCTCACCTGGAGGGGGGCAGGAGTTGAAGAAGGGAGAGCTGCTGAGTCTGTTGCAGCCACCCAGATAGGGAATGTGGTATGGACTGAAGAGGTGCCCGTGACACTGGTAAGAAGTGCTCGATGTGGGGGGTGTCTTTGCAGACACAGTGCAAAGGACCTGCTGATGAATTTGATGAAGTGAAGGAACAAAGAGGTCAGCAGTGATGCCACTGCCTGTCAGAAAACTGAGGAAGAAAGACTGAAGAGAAAAGTCTAGGTTTCATCCTGACATGTTAAAGTTTTGAGTGGACATGTCAAAGAAGAAGTTGAATACCCGAGTTCGGAGCTCAGAGGAGAAGAACGAGCTGAAGGTAGAAATTTGGGAGTCAGTAGTATAAAGATGCATAAAGCCATGGGAATGGGACATGTCACTGAGAAAGGGTGGTAGGGTGAGGGACAGGAACCCAGTCAGAGGCCTGAGGAAGCCCCACCATGGAGCCTGGACGGAGAAGAGAAGGAAGAAGTGAGGAGAGAAGGCTCTGGCCAAGAGACAGCTGCGGTGCTCTCACTACCCTTCTCCCAAAGCGAAAATGCCACTAGGCTCCTCCACCACTTGCTAAATTCGCAGCATTTTATGTCCCCATTTTTCTCCATGGCCACTGCAGAAGAAGCCATGTTGTGTTTTATGGGGAAAAAAGTCTTTGGTTTGTTTCACTTTTGTACTTCTGTTTACTTCTCACTGAGTAGCTATTAAAATAAAGTTAAATTTGGCCAGCGCCGTGGCTCAACAGGCTAATCCTCCGCCTTGCGGCGCCGGCACACTGGGTTCTAGTCCCGGTCGGGGCACCGGATTCTGTCCCGGTTGCCCCTCTTCCAGGCCAGCCCTCTGCTGTGGCCCAGGAGTGCAGTGGAGGATGGCCCAGGTGCTTGGGCCCTGCACCCCATGGGGAGACCAGGAAAAGCACCTGGCTCCTGGCTCTTGCCATCGGACGAGCGCGGTGCGCCGGCCGCAGCGCGCTGACCGCGGCGGCCATTGGAGGGTGAACCAACGGCAAAAGGAAGACCTTTCTCTCTGTCTCTCTCTCTCACTGTCCACTCTGCCTGTAAAAAAAAAATAATAATAATAAAATAAAGTTAAATTTAAATAAAATTATACATACAGTAACCTATCCAAACCACAAGAGGAAATTCTGACTTTCAGGGAAATCACTTTTTTTTTTTAAGATTTATTTACTATTTGAAAGGCAGAGTTAGAGAGAGAGGGAGAATCTTCCATCCACAGGTTCGCTTCCCAAATGGCCACAACAGTGGGAGCTGGGCCAATCCGAAGCCAAGAGCCAGGAGCCAGGAGCCAGGAGCTTCCTCTGGGTCTCCTTCGTGGGTGCAGGGGCCCAAGGAGTTGGGCCATCCTCCACCACCACTCCAGGCACATGAGCAGGGAGCTGGATCAGAAGCAGAGGAGTCAGAACTCGAACCAGCACCCATATGGAATGGCGGCTTTACCCACTACACCATAGTGCCAGCCCCAGAAAATCACTTTTTCAAGGTTAAAGTAATTCATTGGATATTAAGTTAAAAATCCTAAATGTGATTACCCACATATTATTAGATGACACATAAGATAATAAAGCATAAATCATCTGCAATGTACCATTTCCAACACAAAGGACATTCATTAAGAAAACACCTATACAAAGAAAATTCAGGTAGCATTTTATAAACTTTTATTCTTACTAGCTTTTCCACCATCAAGACCACAGTAGCCATCGAAGTTATTGTCAATGAGAGGCCAACCTTCTTATCATGCATGTTAATTCTATACTATGAAATGCAAAAGTGTGCTTTGGAAACCAGTGTTTCAGGGGATCTATCTACAAAACTAGAAGATAAAATGTCTAACAAAGGTAACTAAATAGCCAATATTTATTTGAATCATTGGTAAGCAGCAAACACTGCAAATAAACTGAAGCAAAATCATCATATGAGTTAATAATATACCCATCAAAAAGGTTGCGGGTGGGAGGGAAGTTATGGGGGGGGAGCCATTGTAATCTATAAGCTGTATTTTGGAAATTTATATTCTTTAAATAAAAGCGTTATAAAAAATAAAAAAAAGTCTATTTCACTAAAGTAATAAATTCTCCCAGCATACTAAGTTATAGCTAGAAAATCAGCTACTGGACTGGCATTGTGGCATAGCAGTAAAGCATTGCCTGCAACACCAGCATCCCATATGGGTGCTGGTTCAAGTTCCAGCTTTTCCACTTCCAATTCAGCTTCCTGCTAATGCACTGGGAAAGCAGCAGAAAATGGCCCAAGTGTTTGCACCCTGCTACCCATGTGGGAGACCTGGAAGAAGCTCCTGGTTCCTGGCTTTGGCTTGGCCCAGCCACGGCCATTGTAGCCATCTAAGAAGTGAACCAGAGGGTGAAAGATCTCTGTCAGTCTCTTCCTCTCTCTGTAACTCTGACTTTCAAAGAGGAAGGAAGGAAGGAAGGAAGGAAGGAAGAGAGAAGAGAGGGAGGGAGGGAGGGAAGGAGAGAAGGAGGGAGAAAATCAATCATCTGCTTTGCAAAATTAAGAGGAATCTTACTGTCATACATAGTTTTTACTCACAGTTTCTATGTCCACATCAGCACTTATCTAATTGTATTAGAAATCTCTTCTGTCTCTACTTACCTTCATAGATCACAAATTCTTGAAGTCACATCTATCTTCCTACCCTATTATTAGTCTGGGTTCCTCGGAGACCTCAAGATCCAAGACTCATTTCCATAGAATCACCTGGAAGATGTCAAAATGCAGATTTCTGGGTCTCACCACCAAACATATAGAATTAGCATGGTACTGTAAAGACTTCTGACAACTCTCATAGGACCTTCAAACTGTATAAAAATTATAAATCCAAAAGGCATTATTATACCTTCTCCTAATTTACTCATAAGATAGTTTGGAAATCATTGCCATAAAATGTGTTCAATGAAGGAATAAAGCAGGCAGTGTCATATTAGGTAAAAGTCTAACATAACAGAAAGAGCTGATGACTATTTTATCTTAAGAGAATTGTGGTAGCACATATCTATGTATTTTTACTGAATCTGAGCAAATAATTTGGAGATTTCAAAGCTGGAGAGACCTTAGAGATTATACCTTCTACAACATATGTTAAGGAACTTCCACTTTGACTATGACCCTGTCGGAATAAGATCAAAGTCGGCGAACCCTAAAGGCTTCCATAGCCTCGGCAACTCATGACTAGAGCCTAGGGAGATTACTGATGCCATAAACAAGAGTGTCAAATTGTTAAATTAACATCAGGAGTCACTGTGTACTTACGTCTCATGTGGAATCTGTCCTTAATGTGTTATCCAATGTGAAGTAATGCTATAGCTAGTAATGAAACAGTATTTTTACACCTTGTGTTTCTGTGTGGGTGCAAACTGATGAAATCTTTACTTAGTATATACTGAATCAATCTTCTGTATATAAAGATAATTAAAAATTTTAAAAAACTTGGTGTAAAATTGGAAATTGCATAGAAAATCAATCAATTTTTAAAAAAATATCATGTAGGATCTCAGTCCTTAATGTGCTGTTCATTGTGATTTAATGCTATAACTAGTACTCCAACAGCATTTTTCACTTTGTGTTGCTATGTGAGGGCAAACTGTTGAAATCTTTACTTAATATATACTAAACTGATCTTCTGTATATAAAGAGAATTGAAAATTAATCTTAATATGAATGGAAGGGGAGAGGGAGCAGGAAAGGGGAGGGTTGCGGGTGGGAGGGAAGTTATGGGAGAGGGGGGAAGCCATTGTAATCCATAAGCTGTACTTTGGAAATTTATATTCATTAAATAAAAGTTTTTTAAAAAAGAAAAGTATACTGGGCTGGCGCCGCTACTCACTAAGCTAATCCTCTGCCTGTGGCACTAGCACCCAGGGTTCTAGTCCTGGTTGGGGCTCCAGATTCTGTCCTGGTTGCTCCTCTTCCTGCTGTGGCCCAGGAAGGCAGTGGAGGATGGCCCAAGTGCTTGGGCCCTGTACCTGCATGGGAGACCAGGAGAAGCACCTGGCTCCTGGCTTCAAATCAGCACAGCATGCTGGCCGCAGAGTGCTGGCCGCAGCACGCCAGGCGTGGCGGCCACTTGGGGGGTGAACCAATGGAAGGAAGACCTTTCTCTCTGTATCTCTCTCACTGTCTAACGCTGCCTGTCAAAAAAAAAGTATACTAAGGAAATGTTAAAAAAAAAAATACAGTTCTGGGCCCACACTGTGGCACAGTGGGTTAATGCCCTAGCTTGAAGCACTGGTATCCCATGTGGGCACCAGTTCGAGATCCAGTTGCTCTACTTTCAATCCAGCTCACTGCTGTGGCCTGGGAAAGCAGTGGAAGATGGCCCAGGTCCTTGGGCCCCTGCACCCGCGTGGTTCCTGGCTTCAGATCGGCACAGCTCCGTCCGTTGCAGCCAATTGGGGAGTGACCATCAGATGAAAGACCTCTCTCTTTCTCTCTCTCTCTCTCTCTGCCTCTCCTCTCTCTGTGTAACTCTTTCAAATAAATAAATCTTAAAAAAAAAATACAGTCCTGAACAATGGCATATGTTTTTCCTGTCATTTATTAATATTTCAAAGTCCAAAAGTACTAAAGCCTCAACCCATTTTATGACAAATATGTTCATCACTTTTTTCATGAAAAGCTTCTTATTTTAAGGAGTCATACTTTAGGAAATAGTACAAAACCAGAGCTTTACAAATAATTCATTTTGATCAACACATGACTAAATTATACATATATAAGTATAAATATACTAAACAATATATTTATAACAGTATCAAAATATAATTTACAACTTCACAGATTAAGATCTCCCCAAAATTCAATCTCAAACATTTTCAAGTATATATTATGACTTACATAAAAAGGAAAACCTTTTTTCCAAATAGCAGAATACCTTATCAGAATATAATCAGTACTATCACCCAACACAGTTAAAAATATTAAATGTTGTCTCAAAATCATCTTTAATTTTTTTTTAATTCCTCCTATTTGCCATTGCTTGAAAAATATCAAAGACTATACTTCAGTCTTATGGAGACTTACTATCTCCAACTGAAATAAACATGCCATATTCAACTTCCCCCCTCCTTGCAGATAATAACCATGAGTCATTTCTTAGAACTAAGATTTCAAGTATAGGGTAGGGACAGGCTGTGCCATTTTGTACTTCACAATTGTAGAAGCAGTTTGTAACTATGATATGTGCTGGGACTTGTAATTACTCTGACATTTCGCTCTATCTGTGTCAAAAAAATAACATGTGTACTTTACATAGGGCACTGGATCTTGGGACTGTGAGCTGCATAGCATCTCCTATCCCTTTATCCACTAATAGCTCGGATAAAACACTTAGCTGTCCTTCTAACCTAGCACCTCCACCAGAGTAATAGCCAGGTTCTTGGTAGCCATCTATTTTTAGATGCATCAGAAAGTGAAAGGGCCATAATATGACCTATCTTTTACATCTTTGGCAGAAACTGAGCTCTATTTAGAAGACCTATTATGTTGAAAACTCCATTTCGCGGAAGAAATTAATTTTGCTACCATGCTAGATAGGCAATGATAACTAAAAAAGACCACAAGTTTCAGGATGTGATGAAGGTCTAACAATAATGTGGGATCAATGAAGTGTCTTTACTTGGAAAGTGTCTATTCGCTAAAGTTGCAGGGGAATATATGGCAAATTATATCTCATTTGGAAAAAATAAAGTTATATATCCCTAGTTAATTATGAATCATGCTATCATAATGGTTATAACTTCCAAACAGAAGTTAACTGATTACTGCTTTTAAAATTGATTTCTTAGAGAGTTTAAAAAATAAAAGTATATAGTTTAAATTTTAAAACATCACAAAAATCCAAAATGTGCCACCTGTAAACCTGTAATCATCATAATGTATACAGTAGGACCCAGCTGTGGTCAAGGCCCCATTGACTCCAATGTTCAATGCTCATCTGCAAGTTTTGCCACATAAGATTTACTTGAAACAGCAACAAAGAGAGATGGAGAAACAGATGGAAACAGATCTTCCATCTGCTGGTTCATTCTCCAAATGCCTGCAACTGCCAGGGGCTGGGCCCAACCAAAGCCAGAAGCCCTGTACTCATCCAGGTGTCCCATATGGGTAGTAGGGACCAAGGTACCTGGGCTATCATCTGCTGCCTTCTAAAGTGCATTAGCAGGAAGCAGAATCAGAAGTGGAGTGGCTGGGACTTGAACCAGCACTCCATATGGGTTGCAGTCACCCTAAGAGGCAGCTTAATTCCCTGGACCTGAAAGCCTCCCCCTATATTGTGTATTCCTAGTAGTCACTGAAGGAAGACGCCATTTTGTGTGTAAGGAAAGGAAATCAACAACAAACGAAATAATCACTCACCATTGGGAGGAAATCTATAGGACAAGAAAAAACAAGAGTCCTAAAAATGTCTAGTAGTGCCTATGAAGTGGAACATTTACCAAAGAAAAAAAATAATAATTCTCTCATCAGAGCAGGAGGTGAGCCAACACTTAGGGGATTGCACTAAACGCTGACTCTGCTCCTTTTTGGGCACTAAAAAGACACAAAGCTCACAAACAAATATATTTTCAGAGATGTGAACAAAAGACATTACAAAAAGAACTGACATGGTTACCAGTTTAGCTATAGAGGTAAGAGACAAGGACATTTCAAAGAAAAATCTATTTGTATAAAAGGTACCTGAGCCCAACTGAAGTCCTTAGCAATGATAATGGCCCACTGCAGACTAACAGACAAGCATAGTTATAGCAATACATGGATGTTGGTACCTCACACATCGAAACTGTGGAATGATCACTGTAAATATGGCATTCTACTCATCACAAGGAAAACAGCACCAAGTACCAATCTTCATACATGCCCAACTAGGAAGGAAAAACTGACATCTGTCAATAACAAGCAATAAATCGTTTCAAATTTAACATCTAGTGCCAAAAAAATTCCTAAACTAAAAATGTTTCTATAAGCCTCCTAAATCCTCCAATAACTCTCCTACTCCTAAAAATATCAGCTCTTTTCTTATTTATTGGAGAGTAAGAGAGGGAGAGAGAGAGAGAGAGAGAGAGAGAGAGAGAGTGAGAGAGCGTGAGAGCGAGAGCGAGAGCGCTCCATTCATTGATTCAACTTCCCAAATGTCCACAAAGCTGGGGCTGGGCCAGGCCAAAACCAGGAACACAACCCAGGACTTCCATGTGCATGGCAGGAACCCAATTACTGGAGCCATCACCAGTGCCTCCCAGATTCTACACTGGTAGAAGCTGGAGACAGCAGCCATGGCCAGGAATCAAACTCAGGCACTCCAGTGAGACGTAGATGTCGTAATCAACAAATACCTGCTCTGGCTCTGTTTTTGTATCTTTCAAAAGAGGTGGTATCAAGAAGAAACAGGAGTGGTGGCACAGCAGATTAAGCTGCCACTCAGAATACCTGCATTCCAAATAAGAGTACCAGTTCCAGTACCAGCCACTCCACTTCCAATTCAGCTTCCTGCTATTGCATCCTGGAAGGCAGCAGATGATGGCTCAAGTGCCTGAGTGCCTGCCACCCACACTACAGACCTGATGGATTTCCTGGTTCCTGGTATCACAACCTTGCCCAGTCCTGGCTGTTAGCTGCTCATGGGGAGTGAACCAGCAGGTAGAAAATCTCTCTATCACTGTGCCTTTCCAAAAAAATGAATTTTTGGGAACTTCTGAAAAGAAACCCACTAAACAAGGTCAACAAATTATAGCCTGAGGTGGATCCTATTTTCAAAAGAAGAAGTAATAAAACAATTCATAGCCTGTAAGTTACTTTTCTTATCCATTAATGACTAAAACACCTTCTCGTGCAGGTTTCAAATTGGAGAAAGAATACCAGCTTCAGAGCATTAAATTTGCATGAAAAGAAGTGGCTAACAGTAAAGTTTTACCAGAAACAACAGAGCTATCTAAGCAATAACCCAGCATGAAGAGGGGACTCCTTCCGATTTCCCAGTGCACATCCCTCACAGGTTGCTACTTAAGATTACCAAGGCAACATGCAGCATTTTCTATCCAGCACTTTTAAAGGAGGCTTGGTCACACCATGCTCTGCTCTATTAAGTGACCTGTTTGGAAACCATCCATTTCCATTTCTCTCACACCTATAAAATGTCAAGGAACAGTGATAAAACTGTCATTTACCATCAATTTTCTCAATAATATAAGGTTTATAGAAAATGTGTGTTAGAACTCTAAAATAATAGATTAATCTTTTTCCTCCATTCTCCCTTCCTCCTTTATTTCCACTGGGGGGAATCTATTTCTGATAGTATCTCCTCATAAAGTGTAAGTGGCTGGAAAAGGTTGCTGCCTGATCCCAAAACAAATGTTCTCAAACATAGTTATTTTCTGAGTAAATAGCTTTCTAAAGAAAAATTCTGCAAAAAATATATAACCTTCCCTGGAGTGCTTATAAAAGGTAACATAAAAGTAGACCTGGGTAAAAAAAGAAATATCTTAAAAACTGCAAAGAAAAAAAAAATACCATGCATGTGATTCTAACTTATCTGCCTCTTTTTCATTCTTCTTGCACACATGCAAACACACACGCAGCACAGTAACTCTCAACCATAAGTCTTAAAAGCAATCACAAAAAAACAGAAGAGAGAAAATCAACCAATCATTGTTTTCCAGTAGAGGGGTGGGCACAGAAATCAACAGGCTCGTCGAATCTTCATTCCCTTAATCAGATTTAAAAAAAAAAAAAAAACAGTGCTTCTAGAACGATGGTGGGCATAAAATTCACTTCTCATTTCCTAACATGTACTGATCAAGCAGGTATAACAAAATGAATATGTGTTGAGATAAATTACACAGCAATCTTAATATTCATTACTTAAAGAATTATAAACCTATTGTCATCAGCTACTTATATGTGGAAAATAAAAGCACAGGTGTTCACAGGAAGCAAAATCATCTGTCTAGAAATACACCTTAAAATTTACTTTAAAAACTTTTGAACTCACTTTACAATTTATATTTTAGATCATTTTTCTTAGGCATACCACATAAACATGGCATTAAAAATAACTCAGAAATCAAAATAATATTTCAAAGAATATATTCTTCATACATAAAGCTAAACCAAGTTCACAGAAGTTTCTAAAGGAAGTTCTTATGGGGTTGTTTTTAAAAAGAACCACGGTGCATTTCTTCAGGGATGGATCATCGGCATCAACCTCATCCTTGCTTGGCGTCCCCAATGGCTCCCCAAACGTCAAAGACAAACTCGTCTGGGAACGCAAAGTCTCCGAGAGTCTCATCGAGCGCCACAGCAAACTCATCTGGATTGTGTTTGCCCTTTCCAGCCTCAAACATGGTGGTAGCTGTCAAAAATAATGTTTCAAAATTAATGATCAACAAGATAACCTCAGAGGACTGAAGAAAATGACATCAACAAAATTACTTCCTAAAAGTAACATCTATCCACATTACGTATTTCTAGTACAAATGAAAACAGTAAGGTACCCTTTAAGTACCAGCAAGCCGAAGGAGACAGTGTGGATGTAATTTGGGACTTGGGTACAGAACTTCAGGTAAAAAAGAAAACCCCAAAGCCCAGAAGAAAAGCCTCAGCCTGTCCCACTCCCCGCTGCCAAGCTCAGGTTGAAGTGATCACAGGACTTCTCTGAATGAGGTGTGAGGTCTGGTCTTTTGTAAGTTCACTGGCGCTCTTCCGAGCAGACCAGAGCTATTCCTCCTCTCCTGGAGCAGCCAGGACTGGAGCTGGTGCCCACAGGGGACGCCAGCACTGCAGGCGGCAGCTTTATCTGCTCCACCACAGCACCAGCCCCACTGCTGAACTCTTCTACTTAGTGTAGGGCTAACTATATGATCATGAAGTAAACTGGAAATAGATCTTTGTTAAAATTAAGAATAGGAATGTGAGAGGGAGGAGAAGGAAGGGTTGGGGGGAGGGGGTGGGAGTGCCACTATATTCCTAAATCTGTATATATGAAATACATGAAACTTGTATAACTTAAATAAAATTGTAAAAGTATAAATAAATAAAGCTATTCCTCTTCTCAATAGTTCATTAGTAACATAAGGCAGGCTAGGGAGCGAGACGAGTGTGGCCCACAGAAGGCACCAAGATCAGAGCAAGAATAGGGTGACCTGGCACAGGATTCAAAGCCCTGGTAAGCTGAGGAGGGCTTTCCCATGGCCAGGGAGTATAACGTGAGGTGGAAGAGTATAGACAGGGTCAGAAAGGCATGGGGGTGCAGAAGGTGAATGGCAGCAACAGTGATGAGAGATTGCTTACTTACATGGGGATTAACCACATATGTAGATATGGATATATTAAGAATAATGGGGGAGGGCAGTGTTGTGGCATAGCAGGTAAAGCCACCACCTGCAGCCCATATGGGCACAGGTTCTAGTCCCAGCTGCTCCTCTTCCAATGCAGCTCTCTGCTATGGCCTGGGAAAGTAGTAGAAGTGGCCCAAGTCCTCAGGCCCCTAAACCATGGGAGACCCAGAAAAGGCTCCTGGCTCCTGGCTTCAGATTGGCACAGCTCCAGCCTTTGCAGCCATTTGGGGAGTGAAACAGCAAATGGAACACCTCTCTCTGCCTCTACCTCTCTCTACCTCTCTGCCTTTACCTCTCTCTGTAACTCTTTCAAATAAATTAACAAATCTAAAAAAAAAAAAAAAAAGAAAGAAAGAAAGAAAAGAAAGCATAATGGGCCGGGGCTGTAGCACAACAGATTAAGCTGCTGTCTGCAGTGCCGACATCCCAAATGGGTGCTGATTCAAGTCCTGGTTGCTCTACTTCCTATCTAGCTCTCTGCTATGACCTGAGAAAGCAGTGGAAGATGGCCCAAGTGCTTGGGACCCTGCACCTGCATGTGAGACCTGGAAGAAGCTCCTGGCTCTGGGCTTCAGGTTGGCACAGCTCCAACCATTGCAGCCATCTGGGGAGTGAACCAGTAGATAGAACACACATCTCTCTCTCTCTCTCTCTCTCTCTCTCTCTCTCTCTCTCTCTCTCTCTCTCTAACTCTGCCTCTCAAATAAATAAAAACATTAAAAAGAACAATGGGAATCAGGTTTGTCACCTTTAGAGAAAGATAAATAGGGAAGCAACAAAATGAGAATGAACTCCAGATGGAGTTCCAGGTTTCTGGCTTCAGTCTAGTCCAGCCCCAGCCACTGCTGCCATTTGGGAAGTGGGTTCACTCTCTCTCCATCTCTCTCCCTCTCTGTGTCACTCTGCCTTTGAAATAAGTAAAATAAAAATAAATAGAGAAAAATTTAGAAATAATGTAAAGGGACATAAATATTCTTCAGACCTGAAAGCACTGAGCGTGCAAAGCACCCAGATCTTAGTCCTAGGCCATACTTCATTTTTCCTAATGCTTACTTTTTTTATTTTCATGTACTTCAAAGTCAGAGCAACACTGTGGGCAGTGAGAGAGAGAAAGAGAGAGAGTGAGAGCAAGAGAGAGACAGAGAATGAATCTCCATCTGCTGGCTCACTCCCCAAAGGCCTGCAAAAGCCAGGACTGGGCCAGGCAAAAGGCAGAAGCCTGGAACTTGATCTGGGTCTCCTACACAGGTGACAGGACCCAAGCACTTGAGCTATCACTTTCTGCCTCCCAGGCACATTAGCAGAAAGCTGGAAGTGTAGGAACTGAGATTCAAATCAGAGCTCCAATACGACATATGAATATCCCAGGCAGCAGCTCAACCCACTGTACCACAATTTTATAATCCTTCATTAAAAAGAATCAGTATTCCCCAGAGAAATGGTTGATTCCATGGTTGGAACAATACGAGCAAAGAACACTCTGATGGGAACATGTGAAAAAGACAGTGCAAGAGCTCTCACTGCCCAAGTCAAGGAGAAAGAAAAAAGCATCAGTGCAATGGACAGAAATGGCACCTTTGTAATTCTATCAAATACAACAGGAAACCAGGAGTCCATAAACAGATTATTAATAATTGATTGAGAAAATCGGAGGGAGATGGTGAGAGAGAACAGTTACATAGCTTCAAAATATCTCCGCACCAACTGCTGATTAATTAAAAAGAGAATAACTTGACAGTGCAGAAGCCCAGAAATTCCACCCTAAGTCATCAAAGTGAACATTAGCAAGAGAAAAAAACCAAAAGCCTTTGGCTCCTGATGAGATGTAATGAAAAGTAAACAGCATCACATCTGTGATATTCCTGCCAAAGAATTGTAACCTGAATGTAATTATGGAAAGAAAAGTAGACAAATCGGAACTGAGGAGCATTCTACTAACTAACTGCCCTGTGCTCTCCAAATGCCTCAAGGAAAGCAGCTCTTCCAGGCAGACACAATGGCAAGTCAATGCAATGTGTGATTGTGACACCTTCTTTGGCTACACTGGCTATTAAAGAACTTGGTGCAACACAAACAGGACATGAATATCAGATGGCAACAACATGTCAATGTCAACGCTGTGATTTGGATCTCTATGTTGTGGCTTGATAGAATACCTTTGTTTATAGGAAATGCACATGAAAATATTTGGATATCATTAAGGTAACTTGCTGTCAAATGGATCAAGAGAAAAAAGCCTGTGTACTGTACTTGTCACTGTTCTCTAAGTCTGAGGAAGGTCCTACTGAACTACAACAAAAAGGCAGTAAAGCAAGAAGGACCTAATGGTCCTCACTATTCTCACCCTGTCTCCCATCTTGCCCCAGGTCCCAGCTCTGATCCAAACCTCATCCACTGACTCCCAGTGCTGTGTGTGTTGTGTGATAAACTATATTATGGGAAATATTTGATGAAATAATTTGAGATCATTTTAAATAATGTTTATAAATAATTTGTAATGATGTGGGGAAATCTTTTTGTTAAAGCAGAACATAAAATTTGTTATAATTGCAAATATTTTTTTACCAAAATCCCTCTACAGAATACATAAATGGAAAAGTAGGTGGGGCCAGAGTTGTGGTGCAGCAGAGTAAGCCGCTGCTTATGATGCTGCCATCCCATATCAGAGTGCTAATTCAAGCCCCAGCTGCTCTGCTTCTGATCCAGCTTCCTGCTAAGGCACCTGGGAAAGCAGTGGATGATGGCCCAAGTGCTCCAGTCCCTGCTGCCCAGGTGGCAGACCTGATGGAGTTTCTGGTTCTTAGCTTCAGCCTGGACCAGCTCTGACTGTTGCATCCATTTGGCAAGTCAACCAAAAGATGAAAGCCATTCTCTTTCTCTCTCTCTCTCTCTCTCTCTCTCTCTCTCTCTCTCTCTCTCTCTCTCTCTTTCTGAAATAAATATTTAAAAAAAAGAAAAGCAGGTGACAAGTGATCATAGTAAAATGATAATGGCAGAATCTAAGTGATAGCTGTAAAGGCATTTACCACTCTTTCAACTGCTCTACATTTTTGGAAGTTACCATTACAAAATATTGGAATGAAGTTCTAAACAGATAACAGAAAAAAACTCCACAAAATGTAACAGACTAATTGAAATTAGAAAGAAAAATATTTTAAGTGGTGCTGTGTTTGGTGCAGTAAAATTATGCCTGACTTGTCATGTTTATTCTTTGTGTTCATGGAGACTATCTATACCTGGAAAATAATTTCCTAAGCCATTAAGGAACCCCTTCATGTGTACAAGGAAAGCTTCCTCTCTCTCAACAGTCACATTATTGTAGAAAAGAGGACACCTGCTTGCAGAGTGTACTTTTACACTGTCAGCTAAGAAGCCATGTGCTCAGGGGCCAGCGTTGTAAGATAGTGGGTTAAGTCACTGCCTGCAGTGCCAGCATCCCATATGGGTGCTGGTTCAAGACCTGGCTGCTCCAATCCTGATCCAGCTCTCTGCTAATGTGCCTGGGAAAGCAGCAGAGGATGGCCCATGTCCTTGGGCCCCTGCACCCACATGGGAGACCCAGAAGAAGCTCCTGGCTTCTGCCTGGCCCAGACCCAGCAGTTATGGTGACTTGGGGAATGAACCAGCAGATGGAAGACCTACCTCTCTCTCTCTCTCTCTCTCTCTCTCTCTCTCTCTCTCTCTCTCTCTCTCTCTCTCTCCAATTTCTGTCTGTAACTCTGCCTCCCAAATAGATAAATAAATATTTAAAAAAAGAAAGAAAGAAAAAGAAACCATGTGCTAAGGAGACAATCCTCCTTCGACACTCTTCACAAGCCAGGGGGTTCTGTCTGTCTCTCCTCTCCTTCAACTATCTTGCCTTGCACATCCACAATCCTGTATTAACCATGACCTTACTGCAGAGAAGTCCCAGTCCTTTGCTTCCATCCCCAACATCTCTCATGAGTCCCTCACAGCCATTTCTGAATAACTGGTGGATGATTTGTACGGGATGTCTCATTAGCATCTCAAACAGCAAAGCCAGAAACCAACATCACATTCCCTTCTAAAAACATCGCCAGTCTTTCTCCTGTTTCCACTTGTGTCATTGTTGGCATGACTCTCTGTTGTCCCCCTCATCCCAGCCCCACAGCCTGTGTGCCAAGCACCTGTAACTCCCTTCTCCCTTTGCAGTCTCTGCAGTTGCTGCCTCCCATGCCCCCCTGTCATCATGCTGTCCCCCTTCATCTCCAATTCCAGTTGGCAAAACACCCCATAGACACACATAAGACTCCTCTTATTAAAGCACCGCTCTGATTGTACTGGGTAATGAGACAGGGAGACTGCAAAACTGCATCCCACCTCTGAGATGATCTGTATCATACTTATATTTTAAAAGAACAGCCCTGTGGCTACAATGCTTATCTTAAAAACTCTAAACCTAGTGTGGCATTCTGATCTGAAGCAGCCTTGGCACCTAACAGCTATGCCCTCACATATCTGATCACTCAAAATGTCATATTTTTTTAAGATTTGTTTTATTTACTTGTAAGGCAGAGTTACAAGGAGAATGGGGGAGAGAGAGAGATTGATCAATCTTCCATCCATTAGTTCACTCCCCAAATGGCTACAACAGCTGGGGCTGGGCCAGTCCAAAGCCAGAAACCAGGAACTTCATCTGGGTCTCCCATGTGGATACAGGGGACCAAGGACTTGGGCCATTTTCTGCTGCTTTCCTAGGTGCATTAGCAGGGAGCTGGATCAGAAGTGGAGCACCAGAGACTCGAACCAGTACCCATATGGAATGCCAGCATCGCAGGTGGCAGCTTAACATATTATGCCACAACATCGGACCCTCAAAATGCCATCTTAGCTCCCTCCAGTCTTTGGCAAGGATAACCTCCTATTTACCAGCTCCACTGGCAAAATACTTTCTTTCCTTCAAGGCTCTCTTCTGTGAAATCCTTTGTTTGCAACTGGCAGTGATACCTGAAATTTTTAAGCCTTGCTGGTGCTTTTCATACTGAGATGTATAAACAAGCACCTGAGGTAGTGGCAGAATGCAGATGCTGGCAACGCTGGGAGTCTGCATTTCCAACAGCTCCCAGATTATGTTGATCCCTGGGCAACACTTTGATTAATGAGGCCATACAGTGCATTTTCAACACTGCCCTGCATTGATGTATATTTTTTTTCTCCCCTACTAGAGAATAAATTCTCAATGGATCTTGAATAGCTTACTCAGTCTTTTATGTCCACCAGTTCAGAGTCGTATGCATAGAAAATGCTGGGAGATTGGTTGGCACAGCAGGAAGCTATGTATTACACTTAGATATTGTTTTACAATGGCATGCACTGCATGCATGGAGGAAAGCAAAGCACAGAACTCTGGTCCCAAAGCCAGGATGTGAAAAAGAGTAACCCAAATGTAAAGATTAGGACTCAGTATAAACACAAGACCCAAATGCAAACTTCTGCTTGATTCATCATTTTAAGTATCTCTCACAGGAGCTACAAATATCCACAGTTACCAAAGATTATACTGACATAAGAGTGAGATATGTTGAGGATAACATTTAGCCAAGAAAGAAGATACATTCAGATAAAAGATAAATGAAAAAGTACAGACCTTTCAAAGCAGAAACTAAGTATAGCTAGTGCTCTTAAATGCTGGGGAAAACAATGACAGTGATACAGAATTCACCAGCGGACACTCACCAGATCTGAGTCTCCCCCACCCCACCCCCCCCACACACCCTGCTCTCAGGGACGAGGAGCAACTTGGTGCATGGTTGCCTTAAACCTTGAGAAGTTCAGCAGCATAGCCCAGGAAAGCTGGGCTGTGGACCTGCCTGGCCTGCTCTCACCTGGGATCTCTGGTGTGGCTTCCCACTCACATAATGAGAAAAAGGCTGCTGCCAGATGCCCGTACTATGACCTTGCAGTCCAGAAGGTCCATTCTCGCCCCCTGCACTCTCTCTAGCACGGAAGAGTGCATGAAACACAATCGCCATTCTCAATACTGTCACTGAGCTGGTCAGACTGCTAGGTCACTGTCCTGTGTGTTCTGCCTCTCCCACCACTATCGTCACCTCCAGCAATAATCCTTAGCGATCCTCACTGGTGGTGATAATGGTTACATCTTTATTTACGATGTGACAGCAGGAACTTTATACATATTATTTACTTTGATACCTTAAAAACACTCTAAGGTTGTTTTCATTATGCCCCTTTTTATGGATATGGAAATTAAGGCTCAAAGTTTAATAATTTATTTAAGGTCTAAAGCATAAAGCTAATGAAATTAGGACTCCTATTCCCTGTGAATTCACTATTTTTGTAACTTGCAACAGACATTTACCAAATAGGGAAAGGTACCATGGTAGGAGCTGGGATTAACATAGGACTAAGATATGGAAGCTGCCATCAAGGAACTCATGATCTTTTAGAAGCAGCAAAAAAATACCAGTTATACAGCTATAGTACTGAAAATACTGCATATTATACAGTGCCCCATAAATGTTAATTTGTTATACAAATTCAAAAACAAATTAACAATGGAACATGCACTTGAACATGCTATGAGTTTTTGCCAATAGATAAAGTATAGCCATAGTACAATCATTCTTACTGGAGAAATATATGGTATAATTTTCAACTTGTTGATAGAACATTGTATCTCTGACTTAAAAGAAAAATGAAGTACTTTTTAGAAAGATATATCAGAATAACATACAATAGCAACTAAAATAATTTTCATCTTTTGACTATAATAGAGCCACAGTATAACACAATAATACTTGATCCTGGAATATCAAAAAACATTCCACTGAGTAGAAATTTTTTATCACATATAGCAGCTAAGTACTGACCTCTAGTGGTCACGTTAAGAATATCTTCATATCGCTACCACCGCTGAATTTTTTCTACGCTATTATTAATGATAAATCTATTTTGGTGACATAGATTAACATAGTTCCCATTAAATTTTTAAATATATAAATAGAAATTTTAGATGTAAAATATTACTTAATAATTACAATCCTTGTTATCAGGGGCCAGCTTTGTGGCACACAGATCAAATTGCCACTAGAGACACCAGCATTCCAGAGAGCTGGTTCAAGCCCCGGATGCTCCATTTCTAATCCAGTTCCCTGATAATGCACCTAGGAAAGAAGTAGAAGATGGCCCAAGTAATTGGGCCCCTGTCACTCATGTGAGAGACCGAGATGGAGCTCTTGGCTCCTGGCTTCAGCCTAGCCCACCTCTGGCTACTGCAGGTATATGGGAAGTAGAACAGTGCATGCAAGATCTACTCCCATTTGTTTCTCTGTTTCTATCACTCTGCCTTTAAAATAAATAAATACATCTTTTATTTTTAAAAAAAAATATCAAAATCTAATCAAATCTTAGCTCTTAACATGGTAGCTGACTGTGGGCAAGCTATCAAACATCTCTGAACCTGCTTCCAAATCTATAAAATGGTGAATAACAAGATTTAGATAAAATTACTCACTACCATTGGTAACCATGAAATCTGAAACTGTATCTCATTCTGGGAAAGATTTCAGCACTCACTTTCCCTAAGACTTTTGTCATAGCCATCAACCTCTTTCAAACAATTCACAAACAGATCAAACATCAAAATCAGTCACTGTAAAATATGTTTCTTAAAGAAAGTGTATTCTCAAAGTGTCACTGCCTTTAAGAAGGATGTCTTTCCACAGTGTTTAGAATTCACAAAAAAAAAAAAAAGCAAATGCTCCTAGGAAAAGATGTAATTATTAAACGCCATAATCATAGACTTTTTAAAGAGATACAAAAGATCTTATATGGAAAATAAGTTAGAAACTATCATTTAAATTTCCTTTCTATACATTTCTGGATCTATTAGTAAGTTAGAAATCCTAAAATTCTGACAATGACAGGATGACCCAACTTCCTAAATGGGTATCATCAGAAATCACAGTAGTTCTACATTCAAGGAGAAACTTATGTGGTACGAGATAGGTCAGTCCCACATCTAAGGCCTTACTGTACAACCAAATGAAGCCCTTTCACCTTCAAGGTTACTTTCTATAAAATGTCATTTGAATTACATTCCATTTTCAAATAGTAAATATATCCCAATCCTTTTTTGAGGAGAGTGTTTTATTTTATTGCCAAACTACTTTTAAATTTTTAAATACAAACCTACATTAACAACTCCAGAATAATGTGTTGTCAATATAATTTTGTATTAAGAATTAACACTGGGGTAAGTGTTTGGCACAGAGTTTAAGTCCCTATTTGGAATACACATCCCATTATTGGAGTGCCTGGTACAAGTCCTGCCTACTCCACATACTCAACTTCCTGCTAATATGCCTGTGAGTTAGCAGATAATAACTTAACTCTAGGATGGAGTTTCAGGCTCCTGGCTTCAGCCTCACCCCATCCTGGTTATTATGAACATTTAAGGAGCGAATCAGTTGATAGACGATCTGTCTGTCTATCTGTCTGCCTATCTGTCTGTCTGTCTGTCTGTCTCTCTCCCTCTCTCCCTCTGGCCTTCAAATAACATGAAAACAATTTTTAAAAAAGAATTAACATGTCTAAAAGCCAAGAAATACTAAGAATTCATAGAAGTAAATATTCATTTATCAAATTATTTTCACATTTGTGATTTATATTTCATGTTAATCATATCTGAATAATGAGAGAAATTCCTAATTTTGTAATTGTTGATCATCTTCAAACAATTACTTTCCTTACACTTTATCTCCCTAGAATACTAGGGATCATAGCTAATTATACATAAACAATTTTCCATGTCATTTGGAAAAATCTGCCATAGATGATGAATTAACCTTACAAGGGGATTTCTGGCTAATTTATAACCTGTGAAAAATGTTAGGTATCCTGAATTTCTGAGAACAAAAGAAAATTGACTCTTAATTCATTTATAAGTATTTGTCTTATTAAGTACAATATTCTACACTATGTATATGTATATTTTATAACAAAAGGGCAAAAGCAATTTATTTAACTATTCTCAGTTAATACTTAAGTAACTATAAGTCTTGTACCTAAAATTAACCTCTAAAGTTGAGGATTGCTTTAGGCTCCCATTTGTGAAAATTATGGTTCTCCTCAACTTGAGCCCATCAAGCCCCAACAAAGTATATATTCATTCCTATCGGACTTGCCCCAAACGATGGAGTTAGAAATGTGCCAGGGGAACCTAATACAACCCCAGCAAGGTGGCATGTACCAAGCCATCTCACTGGCCCAAGTGATCAATTTCAGTTCACAATTGATCACACTGATAGGTCTAGGAGTCAAAGGGATCACACAAGCAAGACTAGTAACTGCTAATACTAACAGATAGAACTAAAGGGAGAGACTGATCCAACATGGGAAGTAGGATACACAGCAGACTCAGAGAATAGCAGATATCCTAATAAATCACTCTGGCCTCAGAATCAGCCCTAAGGCATCAGGATCTGGCTCAAGAACCCATGAGAGTATTTTTGGCATGGAAAGCCAAGACACTCTGGGAAAAAAAAAAAAAAAAAAAGAAGAAGAAGAAGACATAAATGAAAGATCTCTGCAAGTAAGATCCCAATGGAAGGAACAGGGCCACCAGAGAAGGAGGGGCCTTTCTCCGAAGGGAGGAGAGAACCTCCACTTTGACTATGACCCTGTCAGAACAAGATCCAAGTCGGCGAACACTAAAGGCTTCCATAGCTTCAGCAACTCATGACTACAGCCTAGGGAGATTGCTGACGCCATAAACAAGAGTGTCAAATTGTTAAATCAACAACAGTAGTCACTGTGTACTTACGGCCCATGTATGATCTGTCCTTAATGTGTTGTCCAAGGTAGAAGTAATGCAATAACTAGGACTGAAACAGTATTTCTGCATTTTGTGTCTCTACACGGATGCAAACTGACAAAATCTTTGCTTAATATATACTGAATCAATCTTCCGTATAGAAAGACAATTGGAAATGATTTAAAAAACTGGAAGTTACATAAAAATCAATCAATTAAAAAAATAATATCATGTAGGATCTCTGTCCCTAATGTGCTGTACAACGTGATTTAAAGCCACAACTAGTACTCAAAGAGTATGCTTCACTCTAGGATGCTATGTGAGGGCAAATGGTTTAAAATCTTTTCTTAACACATACTAAACTGAACTCCTATATACAAAGAGAATTGAAAATGAATCTGAATGGGAATGAAAGGGGAGAGGGAGTGGGTAAGGGGGAAGGGTAGGGGGGGGGGTATGGGTGGGGAAGTCATTGCAATCCACAAGTTGTACCTTGGAAATTTATATTCTAAATAAGAAAAAAAAATTTTTTTTAATTATTCAAAAAAAAAGTATATATTCATTCCTAAAGCTTCTAAGAATCTCACAGTTATGCTACTTGAAAACATCTCAGGTGAAGAAATGTACTATCTTATTTCTTCAATAAATGCTACCTTGCTAATCTGAGTTTATGAGCACTATCATTTTAAATCCCTTTTACCAGCATTTGTAAAACTGGTCCAGGCCCACATCATTTATGTAAATCCAGATACTTGACCAAATACAAAAGAATTGGGGAAAGAAGTTGTAGGATATGGCCCTTGCATGGGATCATCTCAGTTTTAGCTTCTTGTCTACTTGGAGCTAGGATCAGTTACACACGAATTTCAGAGTTTTCATCAAGAAACAGATTCCCAACGTTTTTCTATTATAGACATTATTTATACATCTAGTATTGATGTTTTATTTTAAAAGTTCAGACAGGCAAGAAAAAATAAGAATGAATTCTGTTAAATAACATTTATAGGATGTCAAAGGTTTGGATGACCAACAAAGTAATAATAACAGAGTTAGTCATTGTGAAGTTGCATGTCACCACGCTGAAACTAAGTTGTTCATCTCCCTTCTGAGAATGCAGAAAAGAGAAATAAAAGCCAAATCCCCTACCAGGCCTGTCTTAGCTGGCACAGTGAGGAATCCCCTCTGACCTAGCCTTGAAATAACCAATCCCCTTTTTGTTCTGTTTCTGCTTTCCTCAGCCCTTTTCTGTCTACTAAGCCAACTTCCTCTCCTCAGTTGATCAGAACACTCATTCTTCTAAAGCAATAGGATATTGCCCAATTCTAGATTCACAAATAAAAAGCCAGTTAAGACCTTTACACTAAATTTGTTTTAATATTGTCTTTTGACAATTCTATAAGGAAAATAGAAGAGTGAAAACAGAAAAGAGAAGGACAAATGACTGTCAAACACCTGGGAACAGGAAAACAAAACAGTCAAGTCTTTGACTTTAAACAGTGTATTTGACCCTGACCTCATTTTTTCTCTGGCTTTAGGGATTGCCTCACTTGATCCAATCTTGGGCATTTTGTTTAAATGGCATGGAAAAGGCCCTCTCTCCTTCCCATGGTGCTTGATGCCAAGAACATGAGGAGGGTTCAGCCATGACTGCATGAAGGGGCCTGAAATGATACTAGAATTGACAGATGAGAAGCCATATTCTGATGATGGCATGAGGAATCTGGAGCCAAGATCTACTTCTGGACTTTCCAGTTATAAAAATCAACACATTTCTCTTTTTCTTTTTTTTCCTTAAGCCAGTCAGAGTTAGGGTTTTTTGTTTTGTTTTTGGTCATCTGCAACTGATAGTCTTAATTGATATATCAAGACCCTGACATCTTAATGATGGCATAAGAATCACACAGAAGTTCAACTACTGAGGATAGCATTGTGGTACAGTGGGTTAAGTACCACTTGCAAAGCCAGCATCCCACATCAGACGATCAGTTCAACTCCCAGATATTCTGCTTCTGACCCATCTTCCTGCTGGTACACCTGGAAGGAAGTAGAGGATTGCCCAAGTACTTGGTCCCCCGCTACCACATGGAAAATCAGATGGAGTCTCTGGTTCCTGGCTTTTCCCTGGCCCACACTTGGCTGTTGTAACTATTTGGAAAGTGAACCAGTAACTAAAAGATCACTCTCTCTCTATCTCTCCCTCTTTGTTTCAATCTCTCTCTCTCACTCTCGCTCTCGCTCTCTCTCTCGCTCTGTTATTCTTTCATTTAAATAAATAGTAAAAAAAAAAAAAAGGAAAATTCATCATTATATTCCTAAAGTTGTACTTTTAAAAATGCATGAAATTTGTATTCCTTAAATAAAAGGTTTCTTTGGGGAAAAAAAAAAAAAGAAAAATCTACTCAGTTTTCCTTATATGCCAAGTGTGTCCTTTTTCTCTGTTTCTGAGTCATGATTTATAGGGTTTCAGTAACTCTATTAAATCACACACAGTTTTATTATCAATATAAATACATAATATAATCAATAAATCTGATGCATCAAATAATAGCTTTCATACATATCATTTACAAAACTTCATACATGAGGTTACTTCAAAAAGTTCATGAGAAAGTATAAATAAAAGCATTAGTTCATTTTGATGCAAAAACATCAAATACACACAGTTTTTTCATAATACACATCTTCCACATATCCTCAAAAAAGTGTTTTGGCTCAAAATAAACTCATCCTTTTAACTCCATCTTTCCAGGAACCTTTTGAAATGCCCTCATAGATATTTTTTGAATCTAAAACAGGACTGAAGGAAAATTATTATTCCTAATTTATAGATGAAGAACTAATTAAAATTTTTAAAAGTTGACAGCACTAAGAAGCTAGAAAGGAGTACAAGGTCTTCTTTTCATGATTTTATTACCTTTACATTCATTTTTTAAATTTTTTTCCAAAGAAAACTTTTATCTAAGGAATATTAACTTCATACATTTCATAAGCACAACTTCAGGAATAGAGTGATTCTTCCCACCATACCCACACTCCCACTCACAATCCCACCCCTCTGCCTCCTTCCTCTCCCATTTCCAGTCCCATTCTCCACTAACATCCATTTTTTATTAACTTTATACACAGAAGACCAACTCTATATTAACTAGAGTTCAACAATTTGCATGAAAAAAACTGTTCCTCAACAAATGAGACAAAGGCTGTTCAAAGTCATTGCATCTTGAAGTTAATTTCACTTATTTTTTTAGAAATTTAATTAACTTTAAAGAAGCACCCAAGAATTATACATCTTTTGTGAACACTTATACATGATTATAATACAATTGTTTGAGGACAGAGGTCCTGCATGGGAAGTTAGTACTCAGTGACTCCTATTGTTAATTTAACAATTAACACTCTCACGGACATCAGTGATCACCAGAGGCTCTTGACATGAACTGCCTAGGCTATGGAAGCCTTTTGAAACCACAAACTCCATCAGTATTTAGACAAGGTCATAAGCAAAGTGCAAGTTCTCTCCTCCCTTCAGAGAAAAGTACCTCCTTCTTTAATGATCACTTCTTTCCAGTGGGGTCTCACCCAATGAGGTCCTTCACATAGCACATTTTTTGCCACAGTGGCTTGGCTTTCCATTCCTGAAATGCTCTTGTGGGCTTTTCAGCCAGGCCAGAATACCTTAAGGGCTGATTCTGAGATAAGAGTGTTACTTAAAGTGATTGTCATTCTATGGGTCTGCTGGGTGGACTGCTTCCCATGTTGGAGCATTTCACTCCTTTTTAATTCTACCTATTATTATTACCAATTAATCCTACACACATGATCACTTTAACACTTAAGATGGTATTTTTACCACCCAACTTAAGGGGATTTGGGGTCTCATGGCAAGTTTTTAAACTGTACCCTTAGAAGTAAATCCATAGGAACATATGCAGAACTATACAGCTTTATAGTTATAAACTTTATAGTTATAAACTCTAATTAGGAACATGGAGATTCTTCCCACCATCCCACCCATACTGCCAGCCCTCTTCCTCCTCCCTCTCTTATTACCATTCTTACTTTTACTGAGATCTATTTTTAATTGACTTTATATACATATGATTAACTCTATACTAAGTAAGGATTCCACAAATAGTATAGGGGAAAAAGTGTTCCTCAACAATAAAGACAAGGGTTGTTCCAGCCATTACTTTTCACCATTACTTTTCAAAGTGTCAATTTCACTTCTACAGATTGCTTTTAAGGTGCTCTATTAGTTATCATAGGTCAGGGAGAACATATGGTATTTGTCCCTTTGGAACTGGCTTATTTAACTAGTATTATGTTTTGCAGATTTATCCATTTTGTTGCAAATGACAGGATTTCATTTTTTTACTACTAATTAGTATTCTATGGTGTACATATCCCATAATTTTTTTGTCCAGTCTTCAGTTGACTGGCATTGGGTTGATTCCATGTCTTAGCTATTGAGAATTGAACTCTAATAAACATGGGGGTTCAGATAACTCTTTCATATGCCGATTTCTTTTCCCTTGGGTAAATTTCCAAGAGTGAGATGGCTGGGTCATATGGTATGTATATATTCAGATTTCTGAGGTTTCTCCATACTGTCTTATACAGGGGCTGTACCAGTTTACATTCTCACCAAATGTGGGTTAGGTTACCTTTTTCCCCACATCCTCACCATCATTTGTTGTTTGTTGATTTCTGTATGAAAGCTATTCTAATTGGTGTGAGGTGAAACTTCATTGTGGTTTTGATTTGCATTTTCATGACAGCTAGTGATCTTGAGCATTTTTTCATGTGTCTATTGGCCATTTGGATTTCCTCTTTTGAAAAATGTCTATTTAAGTCCTTTGCCCATTCCCTAACTGGGTTGTCTGTTTTGTTGTTGTTGAATTTCTTGATCTCTTTAATATTCTGGTTATTAATCATTTATCAGTTGCATAGTTTGCAAATAATTTCTCCCATTCTGTCAGTTGCCTCTTTACTTTCCTGTTTCTTTTGCAGTACAGAAGCTTCTCAATTTGATGGAATCCCATTTTGGCATTGATTGCTTACACCTCTGGGTCTTTTCCAAGAACTCTTTGCCTGTGTCAATGTCTTGCAGGGTTTCCCCAAGGTTCTCTAATAACGTGACGATGTAGATTTAGGTCTATAATCCATTTTGAGTACATTTTTGTGTAAGATGTAAAGTAAGGGTCTTGCTTCATACTTCTGCATGTGGAAATACAGTTTTCCCATCATCATTTGCTGAAGAGATTGTCCTTGCTTCAGGGATTGGTTTTACCTCCTTTGTCAAATATAAGTTGGTAGTAGATGCATTTCTATTCTGATCCATTGGTCTATCCATCTGTTATTGTAGTAGTACTCGGCTATTTTGATTATAACTGCACTGTGGTATGTCTTGAAATCCAGTATTATGATGCCTCCAGCTTTGTTTGTATTATATATGATTGCTATATTGTGTTTATATGAATTTCAGCATCAATATTTCTATATATGAGAAGAATATCCTTGATATTTTGATTGGTATTGCATTGATTTGGTAAATTACCTTCAAAAGAATGGACATTTTGATGATAATGATTATTCTGATCCATGAACATGGAAGATTTTTCCATTTTTTGTATCTTCTTTTATTTCTTTCATTAATGTTTTGTAATTCTCATTGTAGAGCTCTTTGAGATCTTTGATATCCCTAGTTAAATTTATTCTAAGGTATTTGATATTTTTGTAGCTATTATGAATGGGATTTATCCAAGAAGTTGTTTCTCAGTCATGGTCTTGCCTGTGTATACAAAGGCTATTCATTTTTGTGTATTGATTTTATATCCTGCTTCTTTACCAAACTCTTCTATGAGTTCCAATAATCTCTTAGTAGAGTCTTTATAGAATCATGTCATCGGCAAATGGGGATAATTTGACTTCCTCCTTCTCAATTTGTATCCCTTTGATTTCTTTTTCTTGCCTAATGCCTCTGGCTAAAACTTCCAGGACTATATGAATAGCAATGGTGAGAGTGGGTATCCTTGTTTAGTTCCAGATCTCAGTGGGACTGTTTCCAACTTTTCCTCATTCAATAGAATGCTGGCTATGGGTTTGTCATAGATTGCCTTGATTATGTTGAGGAATGTTCCTTCTGTACACAATTTGCTTAGAGTTTTCATCATGAAGGGGTATTACATTTTATCAAATGCTTTCTCTCATCTATTGAGATAATATACTTTAAGATTTTTATTCATTTATTTGAAAGTCAGAGTTACACAGAGAAAGTAAGGTAGAGAGAGAAGGGGGTCTTCAATCTGCTGGTTCACTCCCAAATTGGCCACAACGGCCATAGCTGTGCCAATCTGAAGCCAGGGGCTTCTTCCAGGTCTTTGCATAAGGGAGCAGGAGCCCAACGTCTTGGGTCATATTCTACTGCATTCCCAGGCTATAGGAGAGAGCAGGATTAGAAGTGGAACAGCCGGGTCTCAAATTGGCACCCATATGGGATGCCGGCCCTGCAGGCAGTGGCTTTACCCACTATGCCACAGCGCCAGCCCCATGATTTTTGTTCTTCAGTTTGTTAACGTGATACATCACATTGATTGATTTGTGAATGTTGAGCCATGCCTGTATAACAGGGATAAATTCCACTTGGTCCAGGTGAATGATCTTTCTGATGTGTTGTTAGATTCAATTGGCCAGAATTATGTCTTCATGGCTCAATTTAGGTAAGTTGTATGTGTCCAGGAATCTATTCATTTCTTCTAGGTTTCCCAGTTTGTTGGCATATAGCTCTTTGTAGTAATTTCTGTTGATTCTTTCTTTTTCTGTGTTATCTGTTGTTAAGTTTCTTTTTTTATCTCTAATATTATTAATTTGGGTCTTTACTTTTTTTGGTTAGTTGGGCCAATGGTGTGTCAATTTTCTTCATTTTGCTGATCCTTTGTATTATTTTTGTTTTAATTTTGTTGATCACTTCTCTAATTTTAATTATTTCTTTTCTACTAATTTTCAGTTTGGTTTGTTGTTTTTCTAAATCCTTGAGATGCACTGATAGCTCATTTATTTGGTGCCTTTTCTAATTTCTTGATGTAGACATCAATTGCTAAGAGTTTTCCTCTTAACATTGCTTTTGATGTATCCCATAAGTTTTTTTTTTCATTTGTTTGTTTTGGTTTGTTTTGTTTTTGACAGGCAGAGTTAGAGAGACAGAGAGAGAGAGACAGAGAGAAAGGTCTTCCCTCCATTAGTTCACCCCACAAACGGCCGCCACAGCTGGCGCGCTGCACCAATCTGTAGCTAGGAGCCAGGTGCTTCCTCCTGGTCTCCCATGCAGGTGCAGGGCCCAAACACTTGGGCCATCCTCCACTGTCTTCCCAGACCTCAGCAGAGAGCTGGACTGGAAGAGGAATAACTGAGACAGAACCAGCATCCCAATCAGGACTAGAACCCAGAGTGCCGGTGCCACAGGCAGAGGATTAGCCTAGTGAGCCATGGTGCAGGCCTCCCATAAGTTTTGATGTGTTGTACTGGCATCTTCATTTGTTTCCAGAAATTTTTTATTTCTCCTCTGATTTCTTCAATGACCCACTATTCATAAAAGAGCATGTTGTTCAGTCTCCATGTGTTTGCATATGTTCTAGAGATACCTGAGTTGCTGATTTTCAGCTTCATTCAATTGTGGTCCAAGAAAATGCATGGTATGATTTCAACATTTTTGATTTACTGAGACTTGTTTTATGGCCTAGTTTGTGGTCAATCCTAGAGAAAGTTCTATGCACTAATGAAAAGAACATGTTTTCTGTGGCTATAGGATAGAAAGTTCTGTACATGGCTGGCGCCGTGGCTCACTAGGCTAATCCTCCGCATGTGGCACCAGCACATTGGGTTCTAGTCCTGGTCGGGGTGCCGGATTCTGTCCCAGTTGCCCCCCTTCCAGGCCAGCTCTCTGCTGTGGCCAGGGAGTGCAGTGGAGGATGGCCCAAGTGATTGGGCCCTGCCCCCTATAGGAGACCAGGAGAAGCACCTGGCTCCTGCCATCGGATCAGCGTGGTGCGCCGGCCGCAGCGCGCCGGCCACAGCGGCCATTGGAGGGTGAACCAACGGCAAAGGAAGACCTTTCTCTCTGTCTCTCTCTCACTGTCCACTCTGCCTGTCAAAAAGAAAGAAAGAAAGAAAGAAAGAAAGAAAGAAAGAAAGAAAGAAAGAAAGAAAGAAAGAAAGAAAGAAAGAAAGAAAGAAAGAAAGAAAGTTAGTTCTGTACACATCTGTTAGGTCCGTTTGGTCTACAGTGTTGATTAACTCTGCTGTATCTTTGCTGATTTTCTGTCTGGTTGATTTGTCCATTGCTGAAAGTGGGGTATTGACACCCGCATTACTATTGTATTTGAGTCTATGTCTTGCTTTAAATCCCTTAACGTTTCTTATAAATAGCCAGGTGTCCTCTAATTAGGTGCTATACATTCATAATAGTTATATCTTCTTGTTAATCCCTAAATCATTATATAGTGCCCTTTGTCTCTTTTAACAGTGTGTTAAAGTCTATTTTGTTTGACATTAGGATGGCTCCACCGGCTCTTCTTTGGTTTCTGTTAGCATGGAATACATTTTCCATCCTTTCACTTTCAGTCTGCATGTATCTTTGTTGTTGCGATGTGTTTCTTGTAGGCAGCAAATAGATGGGCTTTGGTTTTTTAATCCATTCAGCCAGTCTGTAATCTTTTAACTAGAGAGCTGAGGCCACTTACATTCAAAGTGACTATTGATAATGACTTTACCCAGCCATTTTTCCATAAATATTCCTCTTTTTAATGTGGATTTTCTTTGTAGTTTTACCAGGAGATTTTCTGCCTTTACCTTCTTTCAGTGATGACCACGTTTCTGTGTTTCTACGTGCAGCACATCCTTAAGCAACTTTTGCAAGGCTGGATGGGTGGTGGCAAATTATTTTAATTTCAGTTTGTATGGAAGGTCTTTATTTCACCTTCATTCATAAATGAGAGCTTTGCAGGGTACAGTATTCCGAGTTGACATTTTTCTTTTTTTTTATTTTTGACAGGCAGAGTGGACAGTGAGAGAGAGAGAGACAGAGAGAAAGGTCTTCCTTTGCCGTTGGTTCACCCTCCAATGGCCACCACGGCCAGCACACCATGCTGATCCGAAGCCAGGAGCCAGGTGCTTCTCCTGGTCTCCCATGGGGTGCAGGGCCCAAGCACTTGGGCCATCCTCCACTGCACTCCCTGGCCACAGCAGAGAGCTGGCCTGGAAGAGGGGCAACCGGGACAGAATCCGGCGCCCCGACCGGGACTAGAACCCGGTGTGCTGGCGCCACAAGGCGGAGGATTAGCCTGTTGAGCCACAGCACCGGCCAACATTTTTTTCTCTTAAGATTTGGAATATATCTCACCATTATCTCCTAGCCTATAGGGTATGATGAGAAGCCTGCTTTTAGTCTACTAGGAGATCCTCTGAAAGTAAACTGGCATTTCTCTCCTGCACATTTTAGAATCTTTTCTTATTTACTCCGGAAAGTTTGGTTACAGTATGTCATGGTGAAGATCTTTTCTGGTCATGTCTATTAGGTGTTCTATGTGCTTCCTGCACTTGGATGTCTCTTTCTTTCTCCAAATTGTTGAAGTTTTCTGTTATTAGTTCACCAAAAAGGCCTTCTAATCTTTTTTCTTTCCACACCTTCAGGAACTCCTAGTCCCATATGTTGGATCATTTGATAGTATTCTGTAGATTACCACCAATTTTTTTAGTTATCTAATTTCTTCTTCTTGTTTTTGGGCTGACTATATAATTTCCTGATTTGTCTTCTAAGTTGGATATTCTTTCTTCTGTTTTACCAATTCTGTTGCTAAGGCTTTCCACTGCATTTTTTATTTGTCCTATGAATTCTTCATTTCCAAGATTTCATTTTGGTTTCTCTTTAAGATCTCAATTTTTGGCAGAAATTTTCTTTCATGTCATGTATGATTTCATTAGTTCATGAATTTGCTTCAGATTACTTCTATGTATTCCTATGATCAATTTTTTTAATTCTATTTCTGGCATTTCTTCAATCTCTTCATCTTCATAATCTAGTATTGAAGTGTTGTATTCTTTTGGAGACTTCATGTTATATTCCTTATTTTTGTTTCTTTGAGTTTATTATTCAGCATTTATGGAGATATTCATTGGTTTCTTCTTTGTTTGCTGTGGTGGCTTTTATCTTTGGACTATGCTTCTGGATTAGTGGAGTATCTACTTTTTCCATGAATACGTGTGGTGGGTGTGCCCAGAGAGCTCTGTTCAGTGTTGAGGTGACAGCATATCTAAAGTGACACCCACATTGGGTGTGGTAAATCTCCTCTTTTTTTTTTTTATCAGAGAGGAAGTTTGTTCTGCTCTTTTGGCATAGATTTAGCTCATCTCCTCTCTTCAAATGAGACCAGTGCTTGGACATAGTCCCAGTGAGTATAATAGTCATCTGCACTGTCACAAGAGCCACACAAAGGATCTATGAAGTCCTCAAGATAAGCTCAAATTTCCCAGCAATGTCCCTCATCAGGGAACCAGGGAGCCCTTAGCATGTGGAACCTCCCGCAGTGATTGCCCAAAGTCCCAGCCACACCCTGATCCCTCCCACACAGCCTCAGTGTTTTCACAGTCCTGGAACACAAGCCTCCCACAGTCATGAGCACCCAGCCCCCTATCAATTCTCCCCACCAGACTCAGGAGTCTCTGCTCAGCCAGGTGCTGACTAAAATGGTGCCCACTCTCCATAGGCTTGTTACAGGATGCTGTTGCAGGGTAATCAGGGAGAGAAAAATGTGCTCCACCTTTTTTTCTCTTCTAGTTTGGCAGATACACTATCTAACACAGAGCTCCAAGCCAGATTCCCTACAGGCTCTTCCTCCAGCTTTATCACCAGTGGCTTGGGCTGCTGCAGTCTGGTCTCACCTCACTCTCCAGTGCTGGTGTGGAAGCTCTCAGCTTTGGGGCCCTGAGTCATGCATGTCCATGCCCTCCACATAGATCCACTATGTCCCTCTAATTTATCCCTTAGTTTCCTCTGCCGTTTTCTCTGTGCATCTTCCCTGAGACTACACTTTCTCCACTTTATTTAAACTATCTTCTTCTAGACTAGTGCAGTAAACTCCCTCCCTACTCTGCCATCTTCTGTTGCCCATTATTATTTTTAATATTCAAATGCTTTTTATCTTGAAAAGTATAATTGACTATAAGAACAAATAAACCATAATTAAGCATAAAGTTCCACCAAATCAAGAGATGTTTAACAATAGTAAAACTTACCTAAGTCAATATCTCGAATTCCCATGTACAATTCAAGAAGATCATCAATTTTTTCAATTGCCTTTGTATTGGCTTCAGAGGGCTTTATCAAAGAAGAGAGAAAGAAGATATTATATTTCTATAATGAAATCCCTTGATTGTTTAGGCATGCATGGGGGAAAATCTGATGAAGAGCCAGTTCATGGTTGTGTACTTGAGCTAATGCTAATGGCAGTATATATAGAATGTGCTCTGTAAGTAAAAATAAATCAATATAATAATTAGTGTCAGCATTATAGACTCAAAAGAAAAAAGCCAGTAACACAATCCCCAAGTAGCTAACAATCTAGAAGGGGTGATGTATGTGAAAATAAATGATTATGTAATAATTTTAAGGGATATAAAATGTATAGAGGCATCAAGGGGGAATATGCAAATTTATATATCTAAGGGTAATAGAATACTTCAGAAAGTAGATGACTTATTAACTGCATTTTCAAAGATGAACAGGTGTCAAATAAATATGGGAGAGCACTTCCAATAGAAGGTAATAGATACACAAAGACTATGAGGTCTTAAGGTCTAATAGATGATAGCATTATAGTTTTAGGGACTCAAGAAGTCCCATGTGACTGCAGAACACAGTGGCAAACATGATACGATCTTAAGGGATCCTATGTGGCAAGAAATAGAATTTGGGTATTTATTATATAGCCAAGGTCCCGAATATTTATTTTTTCCAAGAGGCAGAGAAAGAGAGAGGGCTCTCATCAACTAGTTCATTCCCAAATGCTCAAAATGATGACAGTAAGCTGGCCCAAAGCCAGGAGACAAAACCTCAATCCTCATCCCCAGACAGGTGGCAGGGATCCAATTACTTAAGTTATCACCTGCTATGAAAGCTAGAATCAGGAGAAGCTAGAGCCAGGCATCAAACCCAAGTACTCCAACGTGGGATGTATGCATCTTAACCACTAGGACAAATGCCCACCCCCCTCTCAAATGCCACATCTCTCTCCAAAATTCTTATGGCTCACCCTAATAGTAAAATACTTCTGAACACAAGCCTTTATTATTTATTTAATTTTATAGTTTATCAATTATAGACATATTTATTATACACAGCATATTCATTATTGTATATATATAAACATGAAAAAGGGAAATTTTATAAGGATGAGATAAGGAAATAACATTTTTAGAATAGTTTTTGCTTTATATATTAAAGATATCAAAATATTTTTGTTCTTAAAACCATTTTTAAAATTTCAGTAAAGGGGTCCAGTGCTGTGGCATAGTGGGTAAAGTCACCGCCTGCAGTGCCAGCATGACATATGGTGCCAGTTTGAGTCCTGGTTGCTCCACTTCCAATCCAGCTCCCTGCTGATGCACCTGGGAAAGTAGTGGAGGATGGCCCAAGTCCTTGGACCCCTGCACCCATGTGGGAGAACCAGAAGAAGCTCCTGGCTTCAGCCTGGCCCAGCTCTGGCCTTTGTGAATATGTGGGGAATAAGCTAGCAAATAGAAGATTCTCTCTCTCTCTCTCTCTCTCTCTCTCTCTCTCTGTGTGTGTGTGTGTGTGTGTGTCTGTGTGTGTCTTCCTCTCTAACTCTGCCTTTCAAATAAATAAATAATTCTTAAATTTTTCAGTGAAAAAAAAATGACTGAATATGTTTTAAGGTTTTTTTAAAATATTGGTTTTGGGGTTTAGCATTGTGGCACAACAGATTAAGCCACTGCCTACAATTCCGGCATCCCATAGAGCACTGGTTCTAATTCTGGCTGCTCCACTTCCAATTCAGCTCCCTGCTAATGTGTCTGGGAAGGCACTGGATGATCACCCAAGTGCTTGTGCCTCTGTCACCCAGATGGAGTTCCTGGCTCCAGGCCATTTCAGCCATCTGGGGAGTAAATCAGCAAATGGGAGATCTCTCTCTCTCTCTCTCTCTCTCTCTCTCTCTCTATGTGTCTCTGTCTCTCACTCTCATTCTGTCACTCTGCCTTTCAAATAAATAAATAAATCTTTTGAAAAAATCCTGGTTTCACATTTATGAAGTATGATTTTATGTTCAGATTATTAAATTCCTTGTTTTAAATGGGTTCATAAACTGAAAAGGGGATTGCTCAAAGATGTTAAACACTCAACTATAGCTTCAAATATAGAATTCATCACCAGTTAGATTATAAGAATTCCATATTATTTTTTTTTACAGGCAGAGTTAGATAGTGAGAGAGAGAGACAGAGACACTCCCCAAATGGCCACTACGGCCAGCACGCTGTGCCAATCCAAAGCCATGAGCCAAGTGCCTCCTCCTGGTCTCCCATGGGGGTGCAGGGCCCAAGCACTTGGGCCATCCTCCACTGCCTTCCCGGGCCACAGCAGAGAGCTGGACTGGAAGAGAAGCAACCGGGACAGAACTGGCGCCCCAATCAGGACTAGAACCCCGGGTGCCAGTGCCACAGGCAGAGGATTAGCCAAATGAGCTGCAGCACCAGCCCAGATTATTCCAATTCCTTGTTTTAAATTGGATCATAAACTGAAAAAGGGATTGCTCAAAGATGTTAAATACTCAATCTAGCTTCCAATGTAGAATTTATGATCAGTTAGATTATAAGAATTCCATATTATTCTTAAAACAGTTGTAAGTGTACAATACCTTGTATTCCTATATTTTATTATTAAAGTCATACAAGTCCAAGAAAATAAAAATGTATGTTCTTTGAGGATTTTGGTAAAACTTTCTCACAGTTTTATAAGGACTAAGACTTGCCTTCACTCTAGTGAATTCTGAATTGTCAGTGTAAAACAACAGCTATGCAAAGTAACCTAGATATTAACCTTTGGATCAATCTAGCCATGTTAGAAGTTATGTTAACCAGTATCAGCACTCCTTGTATATAAATGGCCACCAGTTTTTGACCAATCTACCTCCTACATAGCTCTTGACGTAGCACCTCTTCTCCATCCACATTCTATTTCCTCAGGTTCAGCCCTCATCTTTTCTTCCTTGCAGAGGTTTGCTGGGTTGTCTCCCTTCTTGCAGTCCTCACCCTCTCAAATTCACTCTACTCAACTCTATTCAAGGGCGTTTCCTAAAACACAAAACTGATTGTGTTGTTCCCCCATTTTCCACAAGAACCTTCAGTCCTAACCCTGGCCTACACCTCCTGCCTCTTTACACAGGTACTTCCAGCACCCTGCCTCTAGCCTCCTGGACAGCTCACAAGGTGCCCAGGGCCATCATGGTTCCCGCCCAGAACACTCTTCTCCCTGTCTTGAGCTAACTCGATCCCTTCCTCTGGAAGGAAACTCTCCCTCACTTCCCTTCTTTCCCCCAGTCCCCAACACCAGTTGATCAGCAGCTCTCTGTGACAATGGGTATCCTCTGCACATCATCCTTAACTCTAGCCCACTGGCATGCTATCTCTCTTCTTCCCTTTAGAGGAAAAACAAGGTCTTTATTCGTCTTTGCCATGTTAGTACACAGACCATGCCCATCTCAGCAAATAGAAATGAAAAATGTATGAGCCATGTAAGAGGAAATCTTTCACAGTTTTCACTACTTGTAGTAGATTATAAGGAGATGATTTGTTTCAAATCCTATAAATCCATTAAATCAGTAAGTGCTTGAAATTAGATTTTAAGTCATTTGTATTCAATTTAATATTAACAGCAAACTAGATTTTTCTTTTCATTATGAGCTATTTTTAACTGCCCTATTTAATTAAACAGGCTATGCAAATAGGAATCAATTTTTAGATGTTTGTCTTCAAATCTCTTCAGAGATCTTAAGCTACTCTTTTTCATCCCAGCACCTTATATGAGCAGGTGTTTCATAAACATTTATTAACTGTGTTAACTACTACAAGATGATCCTGTCTCTGAAGTGACATGGGAGGTTTCCCGCTGACCCTGCTTCATTTGCAAGCCATTTTACAGTCTACCCGCTTCTTCTCACAGCCTCAAGTGTAGGCAAGGCTAGCATTCCCCTGGCTCCCTGCTGCCAGCTCCTTCCCACTGTTACTTCATTCCCTTATGAACTCCTTTCTCCACTGAGGTATTCAATTCAGCCAGTAAACAGCCACTAGCTGTCAGCAAAATGCCAAACAGTATAATAAGAAAGGCTCAGAATAACCAGAAATTGGGGTAGACGATTAGTGCAGAGGCTAAGATGCCACTTGAGACACACACATCTCATATCAGAGTGCCTGGTTGTGAGGCCCAGCTTCACACTGGATTCCAGCTTCCTATTATGGTACACCTTGAGAGGCAGCAGGTGAAGGACTTGGGCCCCTGTAATCTACATGGGAGACCCAGGTGAGTTCTGCCTGGCCCAGCTCCATCTACAGCAGGAATTTGAGGGGTGAACCAAATGATGAAAGATTTGTGTTTGTGTGTGTCCCTGTCTCTTTTATTAAATCTCTCTTTCAAATAAAATGAAAATAAGTTTTTTAAAAATTTTAAATGATCAGAAATTACTGCCCTGAGTTTTTTTTCACACACCTCATCATATCTCACTAAAAAATATCCTGGACTCTAGCAGGTCTCTTCATTACCATTTGCCTCCAGATCAATCCTTTAACTCTCAGGACCAACCCATCCAACTCAGAATCTTTCTCTGGATTCCCTAAAAGAGACAACATCCTCAGAGACTCAAACATTCCACTGAACTAAACCAGCCTCTGAGTTAAAGGAGGAGCTAGCCCAAGGTTGGCCCAAAAAACCTCTGGTATGTAGTAAACTAGATCCTAGCTTGATATGCAAGTAGATTGTAACCTAACCTCATGGTACATTCTTGTGACTAAGCTACTGAGCCTCAGCCAATCACAGCAACACACCCCTTAGCCAATCACAGGCTGAAGACTGTCAAATTATACCCAAATAAGGCAAACATCAGACAGTTACAACAATCAAGTTAACTCCACATCATTTCCTGTCTTTTTATTATAAAAATAGCTCGTTACATTGTAAGGCAGGGGGATGGAGGGAGGACATTTCAAATCATCTTTAGTTTGCAATGTTACCCTGTTCTAGAACATTTTTCTTGCTCAAGTAAACTTGGATAAATTGAACTGTTCGGTATTCTTTTTGACACTTCCTAAGGACAACCTTGGCATCATGGTTCCTTGAGTGTCTGTTTTGACAAACCACCTCGATGTCTGATCGTGGACATTAACACTGAACAAGCTTTGGGATCCCACTGTGAAACAGCCTCCTAATTGTTCACCTGTCTCTTCTGTTCTTCAAACATACAGGGTGTCCTGGGACAGAATTCCCACAGAAAGAAGTGAGAAGGGCCTGATGCCTGTGCCCTGACCACGGGAGCTTCAGACACCTGCTGGAGCATCCCCCACCCCCATCCACAAGATGACATCATCATCGCTGTCTAGGCTGTTGTGAATGGACCTGCTGCTTACCACTGCGAGTCCTTACCAAGGACACTGCGAGTCCTCAAGCCCTGCTGTTTTCTTCTACCTCTGCCTCCATGTGTCTCTCTTCCTGGTATTTTTCATCCAGATACTCACCCATCTACAGACAGTCAATCAACAAAACCCTTGATTTTCTCAAGCTAAAATGAACCAATTCATTAATACAGCAGAGATTTGAGTGCCTTTATATACCAGGTACTAATTCTAGGCACAGAGGATTGAACAACACAAGTGAACAGTAAATAATGCATGTGAGCTAAGGAGCTAGAAAATGTATAAAATTAAACAGAGACATAATAAGTCCTTTGGTGTTTAGTGCTTTGAAGAAAACTAAGGACATGGAAATGGAACACTGGGCAGCAGAGGGGGCTGCAGAGAATTTCTATTTATGCAGGAAACTCAGAAAAGTCCTTTTTAGATAAAGTAATAACTTTGATAGACACTCAACAACAGTGAGAGAGCAAAGCTGTGCAAATAAATGGGCAAAGCATCCAGATAGAAGTAACAGCAACTCGATGGCCTGAGGCAGGGATACATCTGGAGTGTTTGGAGACAACAATGTGATGGCCGTGGCTGAAGCAGAAGATGCTGGGGGAGCATGGTGGGATATGAGGTCAGAGAAATGCAGAGTGAAACCATGTCAGGTACTCTTGGGATTTTAGCTTTGATGGGAAGCCCCTGGAAAGTTGTGAACTGAAAGTACCATGATCTCACTTGGGTTTGTAAAGGGCAGCACAGCCGGGAAGAGGGCAGGGAGACACCGGAAGATAGAGTACGTGACTGCGACACCTGAGTCAAGACCATGGTGCTTGGGGACAAGGGCACTACAGCGGTGGAGGCAGAAGTCGTAGAAAGCTGTTGGATTATGGTAGCTGGCAGAGATAGAGCTACCAGGACTTGCTATGGAAGGGATGCGATGTAGAGCATGAAAAGGATTAGTAAAGATGCCTACAAAATATTTAATCCTTTTTTATGGTTCTCAGAGAGAATTTGTTGATTCTTTTTAAATTCTCTGGACAGTCCAGGGATCTATACATTCTGGAAAAAGCTGTTTGTAGAGAGCTAAAGATTCCTACACATCATAAGTCTCTTTCCTGCTCATAGTTGATATATTTCCTTCATAAGAACCTTCACTAATCTGCATATTATTTAAGCAGACAACGAATTTAAAATTCATGCTTTGAATAGAATGAATGGCATTTTATTTAACTGATTTTACCTTTAATTCCAGCTCTAATAGACATGAATATCTATACCTTTCCAAGCAGAATGAAAATTAAGTGAACATAATATACCATTTCTTCCACGGTGGCAGGACCTTTTGATCTCAGGCGAAGTGTCTCCTTTCCAGATTCGATTTTGTCTACTGATGACTTTCCAGCTTTTGACCTAGGTCCGATTTCTGTGAACATGCAATAAATGGGAAAAGGCATATATCTTCAGAAAGCACTCCAGCAGATTGCTGTGAAAGTCAATGTGGTTTTATCACAAAACTACGTATAATTATTGTGGAGAGTTCATCAAAAGCATGCTTCTTCTAGAATTTCCTGAAATAAAATAAATTCACCTGCCTTCTGTTATTCTCACACAGGAGCCACTGTGAGAATAGAGTTCTATCTACAAAAAGAAAAGAGAATTGTGAAATGTGCAGATGGGAAAGGCTGGAGGTGAAGGAAGAAAAAAAAAAAAAAACAAGTCTTCCATATAAGAGTATAAGAGTAAGGAGGCAGGGACCGGCGCTGTGGCATAGCGGTGACACTGGCATCCCATAAGGGGACCGGTTCAAGACCCGCTGCTCCACTGCCAATCCAGCTCCCTGCTAATAGCCTGAGAAGGCAGTGGAAGATAGCCCAAGTACTTGGGTCCCTGCACTCATGCAGGAGACACAAAGAAGCTCTAGGCTCCTGGCTTCAGGCCAGCCCAGCCCTAGCCATCGAGGCTATTTGGGGAGTGAACCCATGGATGGAAGAATCTCTCAATCTCTCAATCTCTCCCTCTCCCTCTCCCTCTTTCTCACTGTAACTCTGACTTTCAAATAAATAAATATTTACTTTAAAAATCCTATGCAGCAGCAGTTTGGGGAAAGGGGTACAGGAAGGAGGATTCTGTACCAAAGAACTGGAGAAACTGAGCCCCATTGAAGACTCCCAAGACAGGCTGGTAAGTGCAAGTAGGTAATGAGGTCTGAGCAAAGCTTGTAAGACTGACATCAACTGGTCTGCATGAATGCATTCTTATTAACAATTTCCATCTTCAATCAAGTGCTACTTTGTTATTGGAAATTTATGCCAAAATGATTAAGGATTTTACACATTAATTATTTGGGGACAGAATCATCAAAACATAAGTCTTCTCTGAGAATGAAATTTCTCAAAATTATCATGTAATGAGTAGACCCTCCCTAAGTAAACACCTATAAATAGTAGCTGATGAGTTTGAGAACATCCAGATACTAGTCATGGTGACCAAGCAGGTTCTCAGAAGCCTAGAGCTGAATAAGCAACATTGACCTTGCCCATTACGCTGTGCCCTTGGGGAAGAAAGGATTCTCAGATGCTTTAGCACAGAGTCAGCTCAAAGAAAAAGCATAGCTTGATCTGTCGTCAGCACTGTCCAGGACTCTGCACTGCCCAGCAAAGGGTGTTCCCAGCCTGGAATCATGCATATCCCTGAAGTGGTGAAGACAATCCCAGCCTAATGGTACCAACCTTAAAATAAATAATGCCTTACACACACTCCATCCCACTGCAATTTCACCAGAAAACCTACTTGATATAATCTTTAACTGCTCAGCTAACACACGGGTCTTGTTCAACCACTACACAGACATGTCTAACGGTAAAGTAATATATGGGCACTGTGTCTTACCAACAAGTGTCTACTGTAAGCTTGGTGAGCATGATGATATCCTAGGAAACTGAGCAACTCTGAATACATTGAAAGATAAAAGGTTTCCAAGATTTACAAAGGGAAGGAGCCACACTCTTGGATGTCATCTCTACTTGAGAAGTCAGCAGGACTCCCTAGATGATGTCTCTGGCTTATCTTGCTCTTATCTACACCACCAGCAGCTGGGAGGTAAAATGTATATAATCTGGAAGGGCTTTTTAATTAATAAACTTTGCCTTTTATAGCAGTTTTTGGTTCGTGCCAAAACTGAGCAGAAAGTTTAGAGTTCTCTGACAGCCCCTGCCCCGATATACACACACACCCTCCCTGGTTATCCATACCCCCCACTAGAGTGGTGCATTTGTTACAACTAATGGGTCTACACTAACACAGCTTTATCACCCAGAGTCCACAGTGATGTTAGGGTTCACTCCTGATCCCTCTGGGGCACCACGTGGACTCAGACTGATGTCTGATGAGCCGTGTGCACCACTGTGGTAGCTAACAGGACAGTGTCACCACCCTAAAAAATGCTTTGTGACCTGCCTAGTCCTCCCAGGTCTTTTTGTTTCTGTTTCTGTTTCATTTTTGTTTTGTTGTTGTTGTTTAAGCATTGCCAAGCAATCTTCATAGGAGTGACATCTCAAAACTAACCACTGGGTGGCACCAAAGTAAAAGTTACATTTTAAGTTCTGGCTTGACCTGGCGTCCAGAGAGCCAGCTTTCACAGCCTAACAGAAGCCGTGTTTCCCAATGATCTGTGATTCAGGTACAAGAATTAGCCTGTGTATGCACGAAGAGAAGCAGAAGGGTCCTGTTCACCTGCAGGGAAAGAACAGAATTTGGGAGTGTTCTGAAGACTGTAAATGTTTATGGCCTGGCCTACTTTTGAGGTGCAGGCCTGCCCAAGCCTGTCTGAACAGTCAGGCCAAGCCCTCAATCACTGCCTTCACAGGTGAGGAACTGCACCCTGCCTCTCTTGTGCCTGAGTTACAACAGGGCTGCCACACAGCTCCTGTGTCAGCCTGCAGGTGGCTCATTCCCCAGCCTCACCACGACCCCACTCCAGCAAGTCACTTGGGCACACGCACATTCACAGCTGGTGGAAGCCTTGCTGTTACCAGAGTTGAGCTGCATGTCACCAAGAAGCAATCATGCTTGTTCCCAAAGCTTTTGAAGCAATTGTGTCTATTACTCTAATTATGTGATTTAATTTCAAAGTGCATGAGCTGATGCAATGAGTGTGAAATGAGGAGTTATTATTGCAATGAAAACTAGGTTGACGGCTTTGGAAAGATGCCATGAGGGTGAGTTGCCAGAAAAAAAAAAAAAATGAGGTGTAGGCAAGATGACTCTGGGAGATTAGGAAAAATAACTTTAAATATCCATCATTTCACATATCTAGTTTTTTGAAATGAAATAGAATCCATAAATAGGTTATAATTATATAAGATTTCATAGAACTCCAATTTGTGCCAACTCAAAGAAAATGGCTTTTAACCAAGAGTGGTATACTATATCTTAAATTAGAATGCTGATACATATGTGTATCATTTTATATATTTTTTCTGAAAGGCAGAGAGACAAAGGCAGAAATCTTCCATTCTGCTAGTTGACTCTCCAGATGACACAATAGCCAAAGCTGTGCCAGGCCGAGGTTAGGAGCCCAGAACTCACTCCGAGTCTCCCACGTGGGCGGCAGAAACTCAACAACTTGAGCCATCATCTGCTGCTTCCCATGGTGCACATTAGCATGAAGCTGGAATCAGAAGCTGGAGACTGGGCATTCCCCAACTTGTGCAGGGCACAAGACCTAAAGTCAGCCTGGGGCATGGTGCATCACTGTCAGAGCAGGACAGAGACCACAACCAACGTGAGGTAGGCACAGATGGACACATGTATCTAACTGTTGCTCAGTGAACAAGAGACAACCAAAGACGCCCAGAGGAAAGAGTGGAAAGCTTAGGATACACAGGAGGTCAACAGGGGGACCTGAGAGCTTCGGACTTCTTCAGAGCACATGTGAAACCCTTGGGGACAACTAGAAATAGTTGTAATGGGGTGCAATCCAGTGGACTGGAGGTGGGAGAGAACAAATCACTAGCATTTTGGTGGCAAAAAAGTATCAAACCAATCAATTTTAGCTCAAAACCATGAGATAAAAATTGTCCTAATAATTTGCATTCATTTTCACCTGAAAATATAGATCCCTTCTTATTGTCCTGATATCCCCCAAAATATATTTCTTCTTTGGACCCTTTCAAATGCCTTCTGACGATTTTATTGCTGATGCCTGGTTGTCTCTACTTTCATGTTCAGTTATCAAATGTGGTTTCAATGCTTCTGACCACTGTTACCCTATGAGAAAATCAGTATTCTTGGTTGAATGTGCACTGTTATCCTTAGTGTAGTGGTTAAGGGTATGGACTTTAGATTCAGAGCACCTGAGTTAAAATCCCAGTGCCTCCATTTACAAGTCACATGAGCTCATGGAATAAGTCCTTATCTGTAAAATGAAAATATAGCATTGTTTTGAGCACTCGGTGGGCTACTGCATGAAACACACTGAGCCCAGCAGCCCGCTCACATGAGTAGAATGTTGTGGGGGTGGGCATCTGACACAGCAGTTAAGACATGGCTTGAGACACCCGCATATCACTTACTGGAGTGCCTAGTTCAAGTCACAGCTCCGCCACTTCTGTCCAGCTTCTGGCTAAGATGTTACCTTGAAAGGCAGCGGGTGATGGCTCAAGTACTTGGGTCCCTGCCACCCACAAAGGAGACCTAGACTCAGTTCTGAGCTCTTGATTTAGGACTGGCCCAGCTCTGACTGTCACAGTATCTGAGGTGTGAAGCAGTGGATGGAAGGTCTGTCTGTTTTTCTGCTTTTCAAACAAACTAGGGAGAAAAAGAAGTTTTTCTTTTTTTAATAGAATGCTACTGCCAAAGTTTGTAATGTGTTTCTGTCAGTGCATTCCAACTTGGGCGAGAAAGAAATCCGCTCCTCTGCTCCCTCCCAACAAAACTATGTACATCAGTTTCTATCTGAAAATGGGAAGTATGCAAAGATCCCTCTTCAATGTTCAGCCAGCTGTCATGTCAAATACTAGGGGCAGTATCTCTTTTTTATTCTAATTCTCTATTCTCTAAAACAGCATTATCAGCCAGTGCTGTGGCACAGTAGGTTAAGCCTCCACCTTCAGTATCGGCATCCCATATGGGCTTTAATTTGAGTCCCAGCTGCTTCTCTTCCCATCCAGCTCATCACTAATGCATCTGCAAAAGCAGTGAAAGAGAGCCCAAATGCCTGGGCCCCTGCACCCATGCGGGAGACCCAGAAGAAGCTCCTGGCTCCTGTCTTTGGATTGGTTCAGCTCCTGCCGTTGCAGCCATTTGGGGAGTGTACTAGTGGATGGAAGAGCTTTCTCTTTCTCTCCCTCTGTCTGTCTGTAACTCTGACTCTGAAATAAATAAATCTTTAAAAAAAAAAAGACACTATCTTCTTCAGTTTTGGAGGGGTGGAAACAGATGACCCTCCATTGTTCCACTCAAATTCTCCAAGTGGACAAGCTTGAGCCCAGCTCCTCATGAGGCACTGTGCAGTAAAGGTGCTTCAACATTACCTTATTGGAGGAAGAAAATTTTTTATGTTTATTTATTTTCCTTTTTATTATTTGAAAGGCAGGTAAAGAAACTGAGACATAGACAGACCAAGAGAAATCATCTACCCACTAGCTTACTCCCCAAATGCCCACAACAACCAGGGCTAGGCTAGGCCAAAGTCAGGAACCAGGAATTCCATCTGGATCTCTCACATGGGTGGTAGGGACCCAAGCACATGAGCCATTACATGCTGCCTCCCAGGGTACATGTCAGTGGGATGCTGGATTGGAAGCAGAGGAGCCAGGACTTGAACTGGTATTCCAATATGGGATGCAGGCATCCCAAGCAACATCTTAACCATTATACCAAATGCCTACCCCAGTGAGACAACTGAAAGAAAAGGGGAAGCATGGTCTACAAGGAGCCAGAGGAAACAGTGAAACCCCAGGACTCTGTGGTCTCTGCCCTCTGCCCTCATCTCCCAGTAGAGTTACAGGACACTACATGGGTAAATGATCGGGCATATCAGCCCCTGGGAAAATAAATATATAGCTCCCTCTCCTAACAACCCATGGAGGGCGAACTCAGCTACCTCATCAAATTCATCAAGCCTCTTCCATAATTTCCATCTCAAGACCCGCAGCACCAGGGTGGCCAGCTGGTAACCAGGCAGGACTTTGCAGAACGTGTTCAGTAACAATCCTCAGCATCACAAGCCCAGACATGCTTACTTTTCTCAATGTTCCAGAGCTGACTTGAATCTCGGGACTGATTCATACTAACCAAATTTCTCCATGGGGAGAAATAGTAGTTAGTTCACCCAGCATTGAAACTACTCTCATATATTCCCCCTTCAATTGCTTAACATGATGCTTTCACTAAGTGTTGTTTTCTTTTTACAGACACGTATTCCTCAAGTTCACATAATTTGTAAGTGGAGGAGCTGAGGTTTTAAATCAAGTGCTCTGATGCTAAAGTCCACATTCTCAGCCACTTACTCCACAGGTGTCAGAGGTCCAAGTTGGCTCCATGTCTCCTTCTCATAAGCTTGAGACTTCCTGGAAAAGGCAATGTCCAGCAGAGACCCAGCTATCAAGGTTAAAGATGATGTGTTCCAGGGTGTTCCAGGCCATAGGTTCAGCAAGTTCAAAAACTCCAAAAGCAAGGAGTTCAGAATGTATGCTTCAGATCCCTCTCAACTGGATGACTCGCACTTCACCAGTTTTCCACCCCTCCCAGGAATGACTCACTTGAAAGTTCCTTCCCACTGGATACCTGAGCAGCTTAGCATGCATGGCACCAGATCAAAGCCCTTGGCCATGAAGGACGACTCTCTGGGGCCAAGGAGGCAAACAGGTGGCTCATAGTTACATGTGGTCTACAAAAGTATTTATTGGACTTGTAATACTTGCAGATTTTAATCAGTTGCCAATTTTTTTAAAACTTGAGAGATTTCTCATAAAAATTAAAATTTTAGGTTTCTCCTGGAAACTGACATTTCTACAAATGAACTAGAGCTTCACCTGGGGTCTGTAGTTCTCGGTTTTCATTTCTAATAATCTCTCAAGTGTAGATGTTCCCTCTCCAAGTGATTTTGCATTCTATTAAAAATTGTGAGTTGCTGTTTGCATTAGGCATTAGTTGGTTGTCTTCCTAGGAGCTGTTGGTATTTAAGGGTCATTGTGGTTTAGGAGAAGGTGATGGCTCCCAGCTTCAGGGATGGAACACACGCAGAGACCAAGACAATGGACCTCCCACATCTCATTGATTGTTTCAAAGGTGGGCATGTGACTGAAGCCAGTTAGGGAAGAGTAAATCACAGGACTTTCATTAGAAATTCTGAGACAAGGACATTGTCCTTTCCTGCTCTACATGAATAAGGAAGCAAATGGTCCCAGAAGTTGCTGACCACCATCTTGGGATACTATGGAGCTAACCTTAAAATGATACATGAAAGCTGAAGCTGATACATCAGGCATCAGAGCAGAGAGAAGAGGCAAGAACTGAGTCCTGGTTACCTCGTATGGACCCTACAAAAAACTTCGCTGATGCCAGCATCATTCATCGGATGTTGATATATAACACTCTCTTTTCTGTATAAGGCAATTTACTAGGGTTTTCCACTATCTCCAATCAAAAGACACCTCATAGATAGAGAATTCTGTCTAGGCAGTGACACAAGTCATCTAAACAGTCCTACTGACGTTTAACATGCACCAATGGCACCATCCATAAATAGCTCACATGCTCCCTAGCCTACATCTACCCCCAATACACATGCATACTTCTTGGAACAGTTGGCATAAAATTAGCTTTTGTATTCCAGAATTTAAAATTTTAACTATACATTCCCTTTCTCCATGTCCAACATTTCTAAGACTTCTTTAGAATAAGTTAAAAAAAAATCAATACATGGGACAGGGTACTTAGGAGCAGATAAAATGCAAGGAAATGGCGACAAGTACGGATGCCACCTGCGTGAAGCTGTCAGTTGCTGCTGTTGCATCAAAAGGGCTGTCGACACCTGAGCAAACCTCACAAGAACACAAAGTCGGTTCTGAACTGTCCTTTGATGAGGCAGAACAGTGTGAAACAGTGGTCAGAAGTGAAAGAGCTGAGCCTGCAATCTTCTTGTTCTTTAGTTCAAATGTTATTGAGAAATCCTGCTTCCATGACTCTGAAACTGTAGGCAAAAGTTAACGTGCATGTCTGGGGAGAAGGTTCATGGTTTTAACCCAGAGGAGACTGTTAACAGAAAAAAAAAAAAATTACAAAACTCTAGATTCCAATTTGGGGAAGTAAAAGATTATTCTTTGAAAAAAACGGTAATCACTAAAGTATTTCACTTTCACTATTTTACTCATTTTATTCTACAATATGATTTTATCATGGAAGTCTAAGATATAAAAGTTACTGTTCACCTTTAGTCCTTGTTTATTATATATTTTTCCCTCTAGATTTTAAGAAAAATAGCTACCAAAACAGATCCTGCCAATTTAGAGTTGATACAACCTAGCTTCTTCATTTCTAATGTTGAACTATTTACATTAATATTTAAAAATATATTAAATGAGAAGAATTATATGATTGAAAGCTATAAAGCCACTATATGTGGAATGATTTTCTTTTTCTTTTTTAAGATTAAGTTTCCTCTACTTCCTAGAATACTAGACTTCTTTTTAAAAATAATCATTTTTGGTTCAGACATTGATATGCTGATTTTATATTTAAAATTGAAAAAAACAAAAAGCCTAAAGAAATAAAGTCATCAATAAACTCACACTTAAAAATAACCATCCACTGCAAGTCATTTTTCTTCAGTATTTAAAGACAGTTTTACAAAAATGAGATATCACTAAATGCTTCTTTCATTTGCTTTTTCACTTCATATAGCACAAACATTTTTCAGTACGTCAATGGAATTCTTTATCTGCTTAACATTTTCTACAAATACAGTCTGACCACAATTTTGAACATAATTTATTAGCTCCATTTTCCCATAATTATATAACAATCCCCATTGTAAAAATAATCTCTAGCACAATAGTTACAAGTAGTATGAATACTGTTTTTCTATTAAGTTATATTATATTCATACTATTCAGTCATATTAAAGAACTCACATATTTTAACATAATTTTTGACCCCTTTATCCCACAATACTATCCTAATCACTAAGCTTAAAGACAGTGGAATCAGTTCTTATTGTCATCAATTTCAAATGCTGTCCCCCACAGGGCTGAAGCTGGGCCCATGCCAGGCTTTTCCTGCAAAAAAGTGGCTTGGGCTGGTGCAGTTTGGTCTCACCTCACTCTCCAAAGCTGGTGCTGAGGCCCTCAGCTGCTGGGGTCCTGAGCTGTACACATCCACACCCTCCATGTAGGTCCACAGTGTCCTCCCGATTTCTCTGGAGTTTCCTCTGATATTTTCTCCCTACCCTTTCCCTGCAATTGCACTGTCTCCACTTTTTTTTTTTTTTTTTACTATCCTCCACTAGACTAGAGCAGTAAGCTCTCCCTAGTCTGCCATCTAAAAAAAAAAAAAAACCACATTTGCTTCTGAAAAGTACATTTGCAATTGGTGTTTGTGGAGAGGAAGGAAATCATATGTAAGGAAGGAGGGTTCTCTGTAGGACGTGCTCAGGATGATGAAGTACCTGGCTTTGGAGGGACTGTAGCAAAGTGGGCCACAGAAGCATCCCAGGTCCTAGCACAAAGAAATCACGCAAGTCTGAAGTGATAGGCCGATTACCCTTATCTGGTTAGTACTTGCTCTATACATGTATTTGTTTAAGATAGATTTAAATTTTTTGAAAGGCAGTACAGAGAGGCAGAGGAAGAGAGAGAGAGAGAAAGTGTTCTAGCTGCTGGTTCACTCGCCAAAGGTATCAAAAACTAAGCTATAGGTCATAATTTCACTTTTCTCAAAAATATAAGCATTTAGTATCTTTTTAAATAAAAGTTTACAACTTGATAGAGTTCATATTTAGGCATCCAACTAGGTCTTTCCATTGAAAATGCATTTATCAGTCACAGTCTATTAACCACATACTACTGAAAGCAATTTACAGATTCACTGTGATACCAATCAAAATACCAAGGACATTCTTCTCAGAAATAGAAAAAATTATGCTGAAATTCATATGGAAAAACAGGAGACCCTGAATATCTACAGCAATCTTATACAAGAAAAACAAAGCCAGAGGCATCACAATCCCAGATTTCGAGACATACTTAGGGCAGTTATAATCAAAACAGCCTGACAGATTGATAGACCGATGAAACAAAATAGAAACACCAGAAATCAATTCATGCATCTACATCCAACTTATCTATGACAAAAGAGCTAAAATAAATCCCTGAAGCAAATATAGTCTCTTCAACAAATGGTGTTGGGAAAACTGGCTCTCCACACACAGAAGTATGAAGCAAGACCCCTACCTTATATCTTTACAAAAATCCACTAAAAATGAATTAAAGACCTAAATCCACAACCCAATATCATCAAATTATTAGAGAACATTGAGGAAACCCTACAAGACATTGACATAGAGTTCCTGGAAAACACCCCAGAGGCACAGGCAATCAAAGCCAAAATTGACAAAAAGGATTGCATCAAATTGAGAAGATTCTGCACTGCTAAAGAAACACAGCAAAAAAAGAAAGAAAGAAAGAGAGAGAGAGAGAGAGAGAGAGAGAGAGAGAGAGAGAGAGAGAAGAGAAGAGAAGAGAAGAAAAGAAAAGAAAAGAAAAGAAAAGAAAAGAAAAGAAAAGAAAAGAAAAGAACAGAAAAGAAAAGAAAAGACAGCAAAGTGAAGAGGTAACCAACAGAATGGGAGAAATTATTTGCAAACTATGTAACAGATAAAGGATTAATAACCAGAATATACAAAGAGATCAAGAAACTCAAAAACAACAAAACAACCCAGTTAAGAAATGGGCAAACAACTTAAACAGGCATTTTTCAAAAGAGGAAATCCAAATGGCCAACAGACACATGAAAAAATACTCAGGATCACTAGCCATCAGGGAAACACAAATAAAAACCACAATGAAGTTTCACCTCACCCCAGTTAAATGGCTCTCATACAGAAATTAACAAACAATAAATGCTGGCGAGGATGTAGGGGAAAAGGTACCCTAATCCACTGTTGGTGGGAATATAAACTGGTACAGTCACTGTGGAACACAGTATGGAGATACCTCATATATACTGTCTATAGACATACCATATGACCCAACCATCTCATGCATGGGACTTTACCCAAGGGAAATGAAATCAGCATATGGATGGGGCTGGCACTGTGGCACAGTGGGTTAATGCCCTGACCTGAAGCGCCGGCATCCCATTTGGACACCTGTTCAAGACCCGGATGCTCCACTTTCAATTCAGCTCTCTGCTATGGCCTGGGAAAGCAGCAGAACCTGGCCCAAGTCCCTGGGGCCCTACACCTGTGTGTGAGACCCAGAAGAAGCTCCTGGCTCCTGGCTTCAGATCGGCACAGTTCTGGCCATTGTTGCCAATTGAGGAGTGAACCATTGGATGGAAGACCTCTCTCTCTCTGCCTCTTGTCTTTCTGTGTAACTCTGACTTTCAAACAAATAAATATTTTTAAAAAATGAAATCAGCATGTGGAAGAGTTTTCTGTAACCTTATGTTCACTGCAGCTCAATTCACAATAGCTAAGATATGGAATCAACCCAAATGCCCATCAACTGGAAGACTAGATAATGAAATTATGGGATATGTACACTATGGAATACTACTCAACAGTAAAACAAAAAAAAAAATGAAATCTTGTCATTTGCAACAAAATGAATGAAACTGGAAAATATCATATTTAGTGAAATAAGCCAGTCCCAAAAAGACAAATCCATTTGTTCTCCCTGATCTGTGATAACTAATAGAGCACCTAAAAGGAAATCTATAGAAGTAAAGTTGACACTTGGAGATGAAATGAAGTAACACATTAGCAAAGCCTTGGAGCCACAGGACTGGAATGCTGAATCTGCACTTCCCGTCCAGCACAGATGACCTCAGTGAGTTATTTAACTACCCAAAGCCTCCTTTTACTCATCTAGATATCACATAAATGGCATGAAGATTAAATCAGACCACAACAGAAACAGTCCTAATAGCAATGGCTTATATTTACATAGGACACATACAATTTTCTAAGCATTTTACATATATTAACTCATTTCATCCTCACAATACTTTATGGATAAGTAAACAAGCAAAGAGGGCTTCAGTAACACCCAAGATCGCATAGCTAATAAATAGAGAAGACTCAAACTCAAGCAGATTGGCAGAGAGTCTATGCTCTTTATTATATTATACTGCTTCTAACAAGTATTCAATAAATGATAGCAATTATGGTTAATGAAATTACTTTTCTTTTTTTGAGAGGCAGAGAGAGACAGAGCACATCCATCTTATGGTTCAATCCTCAAAAGCCCATGACATTCAGGGCTGAGATGAGCCAGAATCAGAGCCCAGCTCTCCCACAAGGATGAAAGGAAACTAATTACTTGAGCCATCACTGCTACCTCCCAGGGTCTGCATTGGAGGAAGCTGGAGCCAGGAATAGTGGGTATTGAATTCCAGTAAGCCAAAGTGAGATGTGGGCATCTTTACCAGTAGGCTAAAATCCCACCTGTACTTATCTGTTAATGTATCTGCTAATTCACATAAACTATAAGCTCCTGGAGGACAGCACGCATTACCAACTCATCTATTACAGTTGTTAGAAAACGGGCTTTAGGAGTGAGTGGTTGGCATAGTAGCCTGCATCCCTTATGTGAGTGCTTGGGTTAATATCCTTTCCTGAATACAGCTTCCTGCTAATGCACACCCTGGGAGAGAACAGGTAAGAACTCAACTAATTCGGTCCCTGCCACCCACATGCAAGACCTGGACTGAGTTCACAGCTCTTGGTTGTGGGCTGGGTCAGGCCACTGGCCTGAATGAACTATTGGGTGGGAGCTCAATCAATCTCTCTCTCTCTCTCTCTCTCTCTCTCTCTCTCTCTCTCTCTCTCCCCTCTGTGTGTGTGTCTGTATCTGTGTCTGTGTCTCTGTGTGTGTATGTGTGTGTGATTTTCAAGTAAATAAAATAAATTAAAATGTTAAGAAAAGAAAGCCTTTTCTGAATGCTGACCACATGGCTTGGAAGTGAGTCCCTGTCACTCATTGACCCTAAAACCTTGGACAAATTGCTTCAATTTTAGGAAGGAATTTGTAAGGATTAAATTATTTCCTAGTTGGAAAGCACTTAGAAAAGTAAATGGTAGCTACTATTATAATATACTGATACTGGTATATTTCATTCTTTGATATCATCTATCTTTCTAGAATCTGGAACAAGTTCTCAACCAATACCTGCTAGTCAGCAACTCACCTGTCTTGTCTTTCCTGTTTATGTGCTTCTCTCTTATTTTTAAAATTATTCCTTAGGCCCAGTATCATGGCACAGCAGGTAAAGCCACAGCTCTTGAGTCAGTATCACATATTAGCGCTGGTTCACATCCCAGCTGCTCCACTTCCAATCCAGCCCACGATAATGGCTTGGGAAAAGCAGTAGAAGATTACCCAGGTACTTGGGCCTCTGCCACATACCTGGGAGACCAGAATGAAGCACCTGGATTCAGCACGGCCCAGTGCTGGCTGTTGCAGCCATCTGGGGAGAGACCTAGTGGATGGAAGACCTCTCTGTTTCTCTCTATAAATATATAACTCTGATTTTTAAAACATAAACAAGTCTTAAGGAAAAGAATAATACAAAATTATTCCTTACAGAAAAAAAACTACAACTTCATAATGATGTACATGTTGGTATCCCTCATCTAAAATGCTTTGGAACCAAAAGTGTTTGAGATTTCGGAACATTTGCATATACATAATGAGATATCTTGGAGATGAGCCCCATGCCTAAACACAGAATTCTTTTTTTTTTTTTCAGATACACCTTATATATATAACCATAGGATAATTATGCAATATTCTTAGTGCCCCTGTGTTTTGCCTGTGACCCATCTTTGCAGGTTGGGTGTGAAATTTTTCATGTGTGGCCTCATGTCAATACTCAAAAGTTTTGAACTTTGGAGCATTTCAGATTCCAGTTTTTGGATCAGGGTTATATGACCTGTAACAATGGGTAACATTCACTGAAGGCTTACTATGCACTGGGGACTCTTCTATGACATGTTCATGTGTTGAATCACTTAATCCTCACAACAGCCTCGTGCGGCAAACAGTATCATCATCATTACTTTCTATATGAGGAAACTAAGGCACAGAAGGTTAAGTAACTTAGTCAGTGTCATTATCACTTAATGCCGGCACTTCATTACTGCATTTTATCCCCTTTTGTAATTTCTTACATAGACTCCAGAATATGTTGTATATATGAAACAGTACCAAAAGCATCTGTTGGTTAAATGTTTTTCCTAGAAATAGTACTGTATAAATGTTTGTAACGTCTATCCAAAAAGTCATATGAAACTTAAAGTTGACGTTTAACAGGCTTCGCCTTTGAAATGAGTACAGAAGTTAAGCTGAATCACAGAGAAGGTCCGAGTTTTCCAGCTGTGAATGACTCAAAGGACTAAGATGCACTCCACATACTTAACATCCTATTCCGATGCATACATAACACAGAAATGAAACTTCTAAAAGACAACGGAACAGATCTGTCACCAAATCCAACCCCAAGACAAAGCCTAGAAATGCGTTAGGAAGTGAGCTTTCTTAAAACTCCCTCTCAGACTTTGAAAGCACAGAAACACTTCAGACCTCTTTCCACAAGAGGCAACACCCACAATTAGAACAATTCTTCAGCATAGATGAGGTTGACACTGAATGCAAGCTTCATAGATTTAATAGTTATTTTTCTACCATTAAAAGGCCTCATGGGAAACCAAACCAGTTGGACTTGTCTGGTCTTAGAGTCACTTATATGGAACAGTGGATCTTCATAGCCTTGGGAAAATCTAGTTTTACAGGGTGAACTCTGCAGGGTTTAGCTCATTGTGAAGACATGTTCCTTTTCATTGGCAAAAAGAGAAAGGAAGTGAGCCATGCCCTAAAAAATACCACTAGAGACATTCCAGCCGATACTTGATAAGGACTGGGAAGGCTGCCATCAACTCATGGCTGCAAGAAGGAAAACTTGGATTAGAAAGCAGCTGACCGGGAGAAACCATGTTAAGTATGGGAACAGTTTCCCATGAAACTACAAATTTTCAACAAGGGAGTCATCTAAACTACTGACTTTCAAATGTTTGCCTTTATTGTTGTGACCCACAGTATTAAATATATTCATTAAAGCATGACCCATAAATATATACAAACATGTACATAAAACTGAAACATATATTTGTAACTGAAATTATACCCTTACTATGAACAAAGTGCTGTGATATTTTTCAATTCTATTCTAGTGTTCTAAACACAATGGTTGGGACCCACTGGTTGAAAAATAGTAATTTAAACTCTAACCAACACAGGAGATTCTGAGGGTACATTTCATAATAGCCCTTTTTTTAAAGTTTTTATTTATGTATTTATTTTTATTTGAAAGATTGCATAGAGGGAAAGACAGAGACAAAGCTCCTCCATCCACTGACTCATTCCCCAAATGCCCACAATGGCCAGGGCCAGGCTACAAAGAAGCCAGAAGCCTAGAACTCAATCTGGGTCTCCCAGATGGCTGACAAGGACAAAAGTACTTGAATCATCACCTGCTGCCTCCAGGGATGGGTATAAGCAGGAACACTGAAACTGGAAGTGGAGTAGGGACTTGAACCCAAACACTCCAATATGGGACATGGGTATCCCAAGTAACATCGTTTTTTTTGTTTGTTTGTTTGTTTTTTAAGATTTATTTTATTTTATTTGAAAGAGTTGCAGAGAGAGGTAGATACAGAAAGAGAGGACTTCCATCTGCTGGTTCACTCCCCAGATGGCCCCAACAGCCAGAGCTGCGCTGATCCAAAGCCAGAAGGCTGGAGCTTCTTCCGGGTCTCCCATGTGGGTGCAGGGGCCCAAGCACTTGGGCCATCTTTTATTGTTTTCCCAGGCCATAGCAGAGAGCTGTATTAGAAGAGGAGCAGCCGAGACTAGAACTGGCACCCATATGGGACGCCATCGCTTCAGGCCAGGGCTTTAACCCACTGCGCCTCAGTGGGCACCAGTTTGAGTCTTCTGCTTCCAATCCAACTCCTTGATAATGCACCTGAAAAAGCAGTGGAGGATGGCACAAGTCCTTGGGTCCCTGCACCCATGTGGGAGACTGGAAAGAAGCTCCTGGTTCTTGACTTCGGATCAGCACAGCTCCGGCTGGTGCAGCCATTTGGGGAGTGAACAAGTAGACGGAAGACCTCTCCCCACCTCTCTCTCTTTCTCTCTCTCTTCCTCTCTCTCTCTCTCTTCCTCTCTCTCTCCCTCTCTCTCTTCCTCTCTCTCTCTCTTCCTCTCTCTCTCCCTCTCTCTCTTCCTCTCTCTCTCTCTTCCTCTCTCTCTCTCTCTTCCTCTCTCTCTCTCTCTTCCTCTCTCTCTCTCCCTCTCTCTCTCTCCCTCTCTCTCTCTCCCTTCCTCTCTCTCTCCCTTCCTCTCTCTCTCTCTTCCTCTCTCTCTCCCTCTCTCTCCCTCTCTCTCTCTTCCTGTCTCTCTCTCCCTCTCTCTCCCTCCCTCTCTCTCTTCCTCTCTCTCTTCCTCTCTCTCTCTTCCTCTCTCTTTCTCTCTCTCTCTTTCTCTCTCTCTCCACCTCTCCCTCTTCCTCTCCTGTCTCCCCCCATATCTACCTCTCTCTGTAACTCTGTCTTTCAAATAAATAAATCTTTTTTTAAAAAAAACCCTATTTTCAAGGCCTCAATTCTCAACACTTGCCTACCTCTTACACATTTCCAACTGCACTGTCCCACAGATTCAAACACACTTAGATCCAAAATTGTGCTAACAACCTGTCTTCCCTACCTCTTCCCTCAAAAATTTTTTAAAATATTTTATTAACATGTAATACTTGTACAATATTTCAATGCAAGTATACAGCATAACTTGATCAAATTGGGCAATTAGCATTTGCATTTCTTTGTCATCTGCAGCCTCCCAGCTCCTCTCTTCCAGTTCTTTATACAGTATGTAACAGGTTGTTGTAAACCATCATCACCATGTCATGTTGTGGAACAAAGGAAACTATTATTTCCATCTAACTGTGTTTTGATGCCCTTTACCCAACCTCCTTCTATCCTCCACCACCCTCTCTCAGCTCCCAGTAATCACTATTTTAAGTTCAGATCAACTTGCTTTTAATTTCCACATATGAGAGAGAATATGCAGTATTTTTCTTTCTGTGTCTGATTTATTTTTCATAACATTATAATCTCTAATCCAACCAGTTTGATGCAGATGTGTGGATTTCTCTTTTTGACAGCTGAATAATGTTCTACTGTGTATATATACTGTTTTCTTTATCCATTCACCCACTAATTGTTGCCTAGGTTCCATATATTGGCTGTTGTGAACTGCACTGTAATGAACATGAGAGTGTAGATGTCTCTTTGATAGGTTAATTCTCCTTGCTTGAATCTTTTCCAGCTTTCTTCTTCTCAAAAAACGGTTCCATAATCAATCCCCAAACTAAGCCATATCATTTGTGATCTCTTTCCTTTTCCTCTACATACAATGGTTACCAATGCAATCTTCTTATTGATATGCAGGTAAATAATCAACTCTCCACACTTTAAAAAAAAAAAAAAGCCCTGACCTGTGGTACTTACCTATTCCTGTGATACCAACACCCTAGATAGAACCAATTTCAAGCAACCAACCTTATCAGTGCTGGAGAGGCTGGGAAGAAAGTGCAAATGGCTCCAATACAGCACTGTTTATTCCTGTCTTAATGCAGAATGTATCTTTTGGCCTCTACCTAACACAATAGTACCTTTTTGATCTCTGATCTTTGTCTCACATCCACTTCTTTATCTGACATATCTCCAAACTATGTCTCTAAAACCCAGGATCATCATGTTACTCCACTCTGTCTTATGACACACAGCCCTCGATAATTTGATTCCTACTGACTCTTGAACTTCATTTCATACAGCACCAGCACCCACAGCCTCTACTCAAGAACACTGGCAAACCAAGGTATTTCCAAATATCTGATGCTGTTTCATACCTCTGACCTCTGCTCACTCTGTTCCACTCCTCAAACAACCTCTTCCAATCTGTCCACTGAGCAAGGACCTACTTACCTTTCCTTCTTTAGGAAGCCTTTGCTTACCTCTTTGGATAGACTTGCTGTCTCCCACTTCCATAACTCCAGTACATTTCAGCAGTTCTAGAATCTTTATTGAATTTCTTGCTTTTAATATCCACCTCCTCTCACTAGAAATGAGTGTCAACTTCTGAAACTTACTCATCCACACAAGCAAGTGTGGTGATGGTATACAGTAGGCTCTCAATAAATAGCCACTATTAATATACAGGACAACTAGTACCCTAAGACCAGCACATACTAATTGCCAATAAATGTTTGTTAAATGAAAACTTATTGTGTTTTGGCCATTTGCACAAGGCCAGAGGATTGCTAAAATATCTGTACCTTCTAGATGGGAGCTGGCGCCATGGCACAGTAGGTTAATCCTCCAGCTGCAGCACCAGCATCCCATATGGGCGCTGCTTCTAGTCCCAGCTGCTCCTCTTCCTATCCAGCTCTCTGTTATGGCCTGGGAAAGCAGCAGAAGAAGGCCCAAGTGCTTGGGCCCCTGCACCCACATGGAAGACCAGGAAGAAGCACCTGGCTCCTGGCTTCAGATCGGCATAGCTCTGGCTGTTGCAGCCATTTGGGGAGTGAACCAGCAAATGCAAACCTTTCTCTCTGTCTCTCCCTCTCACTGTCTGTAACTCTACCTCTCAAATAAATAAATAAAATCTTTTTTTATTTTTTTGAGTTTGTTTTATTTATTTGAAAGACAGAGTTACAGAGAGAGGTCTTCCATCCTCTGGTTCACTCCCAAGATGGCCACAACAGCCGGAGCTGCACTGATCCGAAGCTAGGAGCCAGGAGCTTCTTCCAGGTCTCCCACACGGGTGCAGGAGACTTAGGCCATCTTCTGCTTTCCCAGGCCATAGCAGAGAGCTGGATCAGAAGAGGAGCAACCGGGACAAGAACTGGCACCCATATGGGATGCCGGCACTTCAGGAGAGGGTGTTAACCCGCTGCGCCACAGCACCAGCCCCAATAAATAATACCTTAAAAAAAAAAAAAAAAAGCTGTGTGGCTGGCGCCGTGGCTCAATAGGCTAATCCTCCGCCTGCGGTGCCGGCACACCGGGTTCTAGTCCCAGTTGGGGCACCGGATTCTTTCTCGGTTGCCCCTCTTCCAGGCCAGCTCTCTGCAGTGGCCCGGGAGTGCAGTGGAAGATGGCCCAAGTGCTTGGACCCTGCACCCCATGGGAGACCAGGAAGAAGCACCTGGCTCCTGCCATCGGATGAGCGCGGTGCGCCGGCCACAGCACACCAGCAGGGGCGGCCATTGGAGGATGAAACAATGGTAAAAGCAAGACCTTTCTCTCTGTCTCTCTCTCTCACTGTCCACTCTGCCTGTCAAAAAAAGCTGTACCTTCTAGAATGATAAATAGCCCAAGATCTATTCTCATCAGGGATCCGGCAATTCGTATTTTTTTTTTATTTCTTTGCCTGCTGATTTCTGTGTGTGTTTACCAGGGTTGCCATAACAAAGTACCATGGACTGGGTGCCTTAAACAATAGAAATTCATTTTCCTACAGTTCTAGAGGCTAGAAGTCCAAGATCAAGGTATCTTAGTCTTCATACTTAGAATCCACTATGCCTAGTACCAGAGTACCTGAAACACAGGATATTCTCAATAATTTGTAGGATACTTAAATAAAGGATCTTCCCAGAAGTATAGTCCAAATCTGTAGATTCTACTACCCTCCAAATGTTTAATCAGTACCAAGAAAACAATGATTCTACTCTTTCCCTGAAAGAAAGTTTGATGCTATCAAAATAGCATCCAGAGAGTTCACTGCCAAACAGTTATTTATGTGGCAGCCAACACATAAAAATAAAAAAAGCCAGACACCCAAAGTCATTGACAATAGCCTTCTTCCTCCAGACCCATCGTGATTCTCCTAGACCGACAGTTGTCATACACAGCTAGAGTGAGATTCTAAGTCAAGAGAAAAGCAACATTCCTCTACAAGGTGTAAGAATTTAGGATAAATGTGGAGAGTGGCCCCAGGGCATTGGGTGGAATCTCTACACCAAAGGCATATAAGCTCCACAGCTCTACCCAGAGATGTAAATCACCTACCTGGGAAAACCTGTTAGACCATAGAAAACTCACCCTAACTGAGGAAACAGTTACAAGCATGCCAAATAGATTGCAGTCCATATTGCAATGGATAGCCTCTGGCTATCCTGCCTACTATTGCCTTGCAAGCACATGGCAACAATCACCCAAATTATGAAGGGCCTGCCACTACAGCTATAGCCCTCAGAGTGCAGTCTGTGAGCAGCAGCAGTAGTCAGCCTCTACCTCTGCTTGCCTGCTGTTTGCTCACAGTGTGTTTGGTAAATCAATCTATCTCTGCTCACTCTAGCTGCTCTGGTGAATTCCCAGTTGGTAACTTCCTGTGACAATAAATGGTAAAATGAACACCTGCTACTTTTTCCAACCCAAAATGAAACTTCCCCCGCCTTACCCTACCACTTTTTGTTGTGATTTTCGGTACACATATCGGTCATGTAGCTTGTACTCCCCACTATCAAGGTAGGCATATGGTCTAATCAGTGCCCCCACCACCACCCCTCCTGGGATTTGAATCCTGAATTGAATGATTAAAAAATAGAAAATAAGTGGAGGGAGCCAACTAAGCCAGTGCTGTGAAAAGCCCTGGTACATAACTCTGAAACAGCCTTGGTTCCTAATCTGCCCAAGGCATGATCAAACCTGTCTTGATTTCTGAGACCTACCTGGTAGTCTTCCCATCAATGCCTTCCCCTTAAATTAAATAGTATTTATTCTGTAGGTCTATATCAAAGAATCTTGACACATGAAGTGGCCCCTAGAAGCAGGGCATGGCTAGTGACGAATCTAAAACATGGAAATGAGAGTAAGCAGTTAAGAATCCCCCTACCCACTACAAAGAGATTATACTAACAACCCTCACGATACCATTGCAAAGTAGGCAGCTAGCTATACTACTTCCTCTCATTTTGTGATATAGTCTACTTGCTAAATCTTTGGAAGTTGGTAGAAAAATGTCCAAACACTGGAGTGTGAGGCCATTTCTAACAGATCTTAGTAAGAACCTAGACTTAGCATCAGGCAGAGTAGCCTGCAGAGAAAATTCTGCCTCACTCAAACTGGCCCTTTCTCCTGGTAGAGATCCAAGATGACAGCAAGGCACATAGTCGCGAAGGACTACAACATTTTAATTCTTGGTCCTGGGTCAACAGTAATGCTAGAAAACACAGGAAGAGAGGAAGGAAACACAGCAAAAGACAAGACTGGAACCCGGAGAACTGAAGCAAGCCTGATCACCACTGTAACTCTCAGTTAATAGCACCTGCCTGGCAAAGAGCTATGCACTGGAATGAAGGCAGAGGGTGAGGCGCAAACGGGCTTTGCCTTTATCCCAGAGGCAAAAAGATAAGCAGCAAAACCAAGGGCTGCAAGATGGGCAGAGAAGCAAGGACTGCTTCCAAGAGAGACCTTAGGGGTAGGGCCCAAAGTTGAAGATCAACCCACAAAGTGGAAAATGCATTTAGATAGCTTGAGTTAAACTCACAGAAACCTTGAGGAAAACACACTCCAAAATCAGTGCTCCAAAATCAGTCTCCAGGTATCCTAACCCACAGCATGACCAGAACTTGGAATGCAGAGATAATACACCCCTTTAGGAAAATCCTACCCAGGGTGCTTCTGAAGTGTGCTTCAAGATTTCATGAGGCAACAGAGAGCAGGTTCAATAGTAGTTAAATACATAAAGCAATGAAGTATCTGTGAAATTGAAGGAGAAAATCTAACCATGAAACATTAATAACTAAATACAATGACTTCTGTAACACTTAAGACTATCACAAACCTAGCACCCAAGTTAAAGTGTATCATGGGGCAGGCATTATGGAATCTACCACTTGGGATGTCCACATCCCATATCAAAGTGCCTGGGCTCAAGTATCAGCTTGGCTTCCTAATTAGCTTCCTGCTAAAGCATATCCTAGGAGGAAGCAGGTAAGGCTCAAATATTAGGTCCCTGTAACCCATCTGGGAGACACAAATGGAGTTCCAGACTCCTGGCTTTGGGCTGGCCCAGCCCTGGCTGTTATGGTCACTTGGGGAGCAGCAGATGGAAACTCTGCCTTGCAAATAAATAAAAACTTTTAAAAAAGTATATCAGCAACTTTCAACAAAGACATGGTACCAAAAGATTTAGATGCAGATGACAGGAAAAGATTAACTCTGGAAAACAGTACATGGTGAAGATAAATACAGGAAGAAATTATACTCGTGGAGTTGTACTAAGAGAATAGCTTTGGTTTACAACCAGTCCAAATCAACTAAGAATGTTTGTGTCAAACCACCCACACACTACCAGCTTATGTGCCACACTCCCCGGGGAGCCAAATGCAGCCATTGCAAAAGGAGCTGCTTTAGAGACACCTGAGTACTGCTTGCTACCTCTGGGAGACACAGGCTGAGAAGCTGCAGTGAAGAGCCACTGCGCCTGCAGTGGTGGTACCTACAGACTCCAGGCATAGCATCTCTTCCTACACCTTCCATGGAGCTCTGCTTCCATGAGTACTGCAGCTTTCACTGTGTATCTGCTGAGTGACACACAATCAGATGGAAGCAGAGAAAACTTTCTAATTCCATATATGTAGCTGGGATCTGGGTCTTATTTGCTAAGAAGGAGAAAATGCAATTCCTCAGGCCCACTCCATTCTCTCATTATTTGCATTAACTGTCCTGGGGAAAAAAAGAAACAGCAGTTGATACAAAGTAGAAGGAATATTTATGGTCTGTGAGCAAAGGGAAGAACCACAGCATGGGTGAGGTCACAGATGCATAAGGACAGGCCAAGAACGGTTCTGCTGAGGATATTTTAATGCTGATGAACACTGGGGCTTCATTTGGCTTATTAAAATAGTTCTGAGTGGTGAGAGAGAAGCTGGCACATTCCCCTGTAGATGAGATGGCCCTGTGGTTTTCAACAACAGTTGGAATACAGTTGCCATGGCTAACACCAAGCAAGCACAGATGTCACACCAAAGTGGAAGTAATGTCATACTATGCCCTACTGCCAACTCCAAAATGTCAATGGAGGAAAAGTATTGGTGGAGAAGGTCTTTAAAATAGACCAGGAAACTTAAATTCCAGTTATATGTATAACCATGATTTTCGCTGCTGAAGTCTATGAACAACAGCTATTATGGTTTAAAGAGTTCAGTCAAAAACCTTACTGTTCCCAAAACAAAAAGCAATACAGCTCACTATTCTCAGAGACAGGAATAGCCACATCAGATTCAGCCACTAGACATTAGACTTTATAATTCCAATTGTTTGTTTAGATGAGGTTCTTCTACAAGGCAATTCCCCCTCCTTCAATAGTCATTTTCCTTATAAACTAGGGCTATCATTTTTTAATATTCTTAATTAATAAGTTTGATAAGAAGATATAATAAAAGACCATTCCACCATATCAAGTATTCATTACCCTTAGAAGGACACAACCAGGGGACGTGAACATTTCACAAACACACACACATACCACACACACACACACACACACACACACACACCCCAACTTACCAAATGCCTTCTTAGGTTCTATCAACTTCATGGTAAAGAGTTCCTCTTTTTTTAATTCCTTTAACTTCTTAGCAACTTCATAGTGACGCCACCCAACAATATTTTCTCCATTTATGGATTCAATATGATCCCCCACACAAATTGTTTTAATTGCATCAATAATACTACCATCTCTAATTCTCTGAAAGAAAGAAAATTAATGATAACGTAGAATGAAATATAACTACATTACATTACATTTCATGCTCTTGAAAGATTGCATACAATGTATCAACCTATTAACAACACAGTTTAATGCTCAGTTAAAGATTAAAGACTAAGCAACAAAGGACAACCATCTTACCTCCAACCATTCTTCATCTTTCCTATCAATCATCCTTCGGCTCCATCAGTATCTCCTCTGGGAAACTTTTCCTGACATTCCTCAGTCCCTTCCCCCTAGAATGGGTAGGGTGCCACTCTCATACTTTTATAGCACTTTTATCCTAAATATCCTGAGCTCCCAACTAAGCACTTCGCATACATTAGGACATCTAATTCTAACAACCTTTATGAAATTCTCATAACACTCTCATCAGAAAAAAATATAGTTAAAAAAACTAACCTAGAAATGATGAACATTTTTAACTTTTAAAATGTATTATATGCCAAAATTCACAATATATTTTTCCTTTTTACCAAATATTAAGAATATGGCTGTTCATTGCAACAGTAACTATTAATATGCTATCCGGAAGTGATGCAATAATGCTACTTTAGAAAGAGCTCATTATTTATCATTGTAGTTAATTATGAAGCCAAGAAACCAACAATTTTGTAATCTGACTCGTTATTTTATTATTAGCCTTATATTGCCAACAGAAACAATGATAACCACAGAATATCACTCAGTACAACTAAAATTTCTAAGCTATCATATAAAATAAATAAAAGACTAGAGTCTAAGGAAGAAAAAGAACTCTATTGAACACTCTTCTATAGCCACTCTTAACCCATTAAAGAATTTTAAGATCTCTATTTAACCCTGACTTCTAATTTTTATTCTAATTCATCTCTTGATATATCTTGAACCTATTTTTTTTATCAACCACATCACACAAATTTCATTGTTCTGTCATGTAGTTTTTAGTTTAAGGCATTGTCATAAATGTAGTAATAATAAGCAGTTAATAAAATTAAGAAGTGAAAGACTTTAAGGACATGTAAATCTTACCAGTGGATTATAGGCCAGAGTAACAGAAACCTAGTGTTGCCCAGGTCTGTGAGTTGCCATCAGGGTCACCAGAAGAGAGCTCAGACCAAAGGAGGAGGAAAGGCCATCACCAGAAGCCAGAGCAGACAGCTGGGTGAGAATCCAGGCAGCCAAGAGAAAAGCCAAAGCATAGGTGATCTTTGCTTTGCTGTGATGGAAAAGAAAGCCAATATAAGAAACTTAAGACAAGCACCAGAAGAGGAGCCAAGCATTGAAGCAAAGTTGGAGACACTGATGATGGGACTTACGGACTGTGTGAGCCTTAGCCTCCTAAGTAGGTAGAATAAAGAATGAGATAGCAATGGAGAAAAATTCTGAAATCTAATAAACTGTAATAATTATACAACTTGATAGAGATTCACAATATTGCTAAAAGTGCTATTTTGACCCCCCCCCCAAAAAAAGAAAACTGAGAGAGAAAAGAGGAGAGGCATTAATGCTATACTTAAATTTATTGACTTACTTATATTGTTCTCTCTAACACTTAGGAACCTTGGAGCATGCTGATACAAAAGGCAAAGAAGATGATTGAAAACTTTTTGGAAAACAGAATCTGTACCATTAAACATGGGTTCCCAACCATTTTAGATCATTATTATGGTATCTTCTACTATGTTCATGCCAAAGTTCTATGGAACTCTGCCTTCTTCTCACAGACATCAGCAGGACTCTAGAGGGGCATCCCGCCATGCCCAGAATCTTAAAACCAACCTGAGCTACACATCCTGCTGCCACATGCAGCAACTTTGCTCATAATAATAAACCAACACTCACATAGCAACTGTAAATACTTATCTTGTGGCCAGCACCACAGCTCAATAGGCTAATCCTCCACCTGCGGCACCGGCACACCAGGTTCTAGTCCCGGTCGGGGCACTGGATTCTGTCCCAGTTGCCTCCCCTTCCAGGCAGCTCTCTGCTATGGCCCGGGAGTGCAGTAGATGATGGCCCAGGTCCTTGGGCCCTGCACCTGCATAGGAGACCAGGAGAAGCACCTGGCTCCTGGCTTCAGATCAGCGCAATGCACGGCCACAGCACGCCAGCCGCGGCGGCCATTGGAGGGTGAACCAACGGCAAAGGAAGACCTTTCTCTCTGTCTCTCTCTCACTGTCCACTCTGTCTGTCAAAAAATAAATAAATAAATAAATAAATAAATACTTATCTTGTATAGTCCTCACAGTAAATCTAGGAGCAAAATATTATTCCATTTAATAAATGAAGAAATCAAGGCATAATACTATTATACAGCTAGGTCAAGATAACACAGCTAACATGCTGGCAGAATTGGATTTTAAACAGAGGTGGTATAACGATGGAATTTTAAAAAAGAAAAAAAAAGTGTCAAATGTAGAATACAAGATCCTCTGATCCCAAGTGCACAGTTTGGGGTTACAACTGTCCAAAAAGCTCAATCACCTTTGACTCTGAAAGTTTTAAATTTTTTTTTGGACAACCCCTATTTTTCTGCTCTCCATTTTCTTACTTCTACTAAAGCTCCAGACATTACCTATTTTCAAACATTACCTATTTTCTTAAACCATCACTTCTATTCTGCCATCACAAGCCTCTGCTCACAGCATCCAAAAAGAATCATCCACCCTCCAAGACTTCCTACACTGCTTCACAAATTCTTACTTTGAATGACTGAATATGTTAGATATGTTATAGTTGGAATGACTGAATGTTAGATATTACAAAATGTTAGAAATGCATAAGTACTGTATTTCACAGAGTGATGATGGTTCTAAAATGTGATTAGCTTAATTTTACTAAAGTAGAAGTGACAAAGCATGGAGATTGCCACAACAGGTATTCTGAAAATGATGGTTTTATTTCCATCATTTTCCATCATTCCAATTTCCATTAAAAATGAACAAGTACTTAACCAATTTAACCTCACTTCTTAATTACATGTCAAAAATGCTTTTTATTTTGAAACTAAAAGAATACATTTCTTCTCTCTTTTTTTTTCCCACAGGCAGAGTTAGACAGTGAGAGAGAAAGACAGAGAGAAAGGTCTTCCTTCCATTGGCTCACCCTCCCCCCCCAGATGGCTGCTATGGCTGGCGCACTGCGCCGATCTGAACTGGAAGAGGAGCAACCGGGACAGAACTGGCACCCCAATTGGGACTAGAACCCAGGGTGCCAGCACCGCAGGCAGAGGATTAGCCTAGTGAGCCGTGGCACTGGCCATATTTCTTCTCTTAAACCAGGAGTCAGCCAATTAGAACTCCCAGGTCAAATCAGGTCCATCATCTGTTTTTATAGGACCCATGAATTATGAATGCTTTTCACTTTTTTGAATGGTTGAAAAAAATTAAAAGAATAGTATCTGTGATGTGAAAATTATCTGGAATTCAGAATATTCTCTGTAAGGTCTTAATGGAAAACATCCATGCCCATTCATTTACTGAATAAGGCTGTTTTTGTGCTATTGTAGCTTAGTTGAGTAATTGCAGCCAAGACTGCACTAACCCACAAAGCACAAAATACTTCTTACCTGGCCCTTTACAGAAAATGAGCATCAACTCCTATCTTAAGATGTATTACAGGGGCCAGTGCTGTGGTGTAGTAGGCTAACGCCCTGACCTGAAGCACCAGCATCCCATATGGGCACCAGTTCTTGTCCTGGCTGCTCCTTTTCTGATCGAGCTCTCTGCTATGGCCTGGGAAGGCAGCAGAAGATGGCCCAAGTCCTTGGGGCCCTGCATCTGCAGGGGAATCCTGGAAGAAGCTCCTGGCTCCTGGCTTCAGATTAGCACAGCTCCAGCCGTTGCGGCTATCTGGAGAGTGAGCCAGTGGATGGAAGACGTCTCTCTCTGTCTCTACCACTCTCTGTAACTCTGTCTTTCAAATAAATAAAATAAATCTTTAAAAAACAAAAACAAAAAAAGATGTATTAGAAATTTAAATGTTTTGTTATAAGCATGCTTTGAATTTTGATTAACTGATTTATTTATTTTGTTGTCCTGAGAAATGCTGAGGCTGGATTCTACAATCTTGTCAGGTACAGTCTTGTCAGGTACAGCACTGAGATCCAGCAAGAGAAGTTGCTGCTTGCAACACTGACTTCCCATATGAGTGCAGATTCAAACCCCAGCTGCTTCACTTCTGATCCAGCTCCCTGCTAGTGCATCTGGGAAAGCAGCAAAAGGTGCCCCTGCCACCCATGTGAAAGACCTAAATGGTGCTCTAAGCTCCTGGCTTAAGCTTGGTCCAGACCAGACCAGTGTGGCCATTTGGGGAGTGAACCAGCAGAGGGAAGACCTTTCTCACTCTGTCTCTCCCTCTCTCTGTGTAATTCTGCCATTCAAACAAAAACATAAATCTTAAAACAAAAGTCTGTTATCTTTCTACCTGAAAAGTTATATCTGTAAGAACCACACCAAACTATAAACTCTCCTATTGACCTCTCCTAAATATGTTTTATTATTGTTATTACAGTACTATCAATTATGAATAGTTAGTAATTTTTTATTTGCATCATTATATTTAAACCCCCAAATAACCCCATAAAATAGGTGCTAATGTTCCCATTTTCCAGCAGGGTCAGAGAGGTTGAAGGACTTGTGCGAGGTCACAGTTGGGCTAAGACTGAGAGCCAGCCTGATGCTGAAGCCCACACTCCTGCTCATCACAGGGCACGGCCTCCCTAACAGAATCCTGCCCCTGCCATTGTCTGAATCCCTACCACAGGGTCCTTTTCATACTTCCATCCACTATTTTGTTTGTTTGTTTGTTTTTGTTTTTTTAAGATTTATTTATTTATTTATTTGAAAGACAGAGTTACACAGAGAGAGGAGAGGCAGAGAGAGAGAGAGAGAGAGGTCTTCCATCCAATGGTTCATTCCCCAATTGGTCGCAATGGCTGGTGCTGCACCATCTGAAATCAGGAGCCAGGAGCTTATTTCGGGTCTCCCACGTGGGTACAGGGCCCCAACAACTTGGGCCATCTTCCACTGCTTTCCCAGGCCATAGCAGAGATCTGGATTGGAAGTAGAGCAGCCAGGTCTTGAACCCGCACCCATATGGGATGCCGGTGCTTCAGGCCAGGGTGTGAACCCACTGCACCACAGCGCCGGTCCCTTCCATTCGCTATTAAAAGTGAATCAGAGCCAGTGCCGCGGCTCAATAGGCTAATCCTCCGCCTGAGGCGCTGGCACACAAGGTTCTAGTCCCAGTCGGGGCACCAGATTCTGTCCTGGTTGCCCCTCTTGCAGGCCAGCTCTCTGCTGTGGCCAGGGAGTGCAGTGGAGGATGGCCCAAGTGCTTGGGCCCTGCACCGCATGGGAGACCAGGAGAAGCACCTGGCTCCTGGCTTCGGATCAGCATAGTGCGCCGACCGCAGCGCACTAGCTGTGGCGGCCATTGGAGGGTGAACCAACAGGAAAAGGAAGACCTTTCTCTCTGTCTCTCTCTCTCTCTCTCACTGTCCACTCTGCCTGTCAAAAAAATAAAATAAGTGAATCAGTCACTCCTTTCGGCAGCACAGACATAAACCTGTAACCACACAGAGATTAGCATGGTCCCTTCACAAGAATGATATGCAAGCTCAGGAAGCACTCCATTTTTCTCCCTGTTTCTCTTGGCCAAAAGAAACAGGAAGGATAAGTCAGAAATTAACAAAATTGATTACCTCTGGAGTGGGGCAGAAGTGGCACATCTCTGACTATATCTTTTAGCCAAGATTTGACTTTTTGAATCATGTAATATTTTGCATGTTCTGAAGATAAAATTGAATGAACAGGATGAACAAACAAGACCAGCAAAAGCAAATGGACTCGATGGTATTTCAAACAAGCACTAATCACTTGGGGTGGGGGCTGGGAGGCAGGAGAGAACTATTCCAATACAGTGCCTTTGGAAGACCCTTCTTCTATTCAGTCTAAAGACAAACTAAAGTGCACACAAATCTTAAACTCTTAATAAGTTTATTTTTCATAGTACTGTATATATAGCAACTCTAAATCTAGCTTGTATATTTTATAGGACTAAACAAATGAGTAAATATTTGGATGATTCTGATATAAATATTTTGATGGGGAAGTCAAGGAAGTACACTGCAGGGCAGGATACAAATCAGAGGCACAAATATTAATTCATGATTCCTAATAGACATGTGTGCTAACCCTGCCACTGAAAGGACCTAGAAACAAGGACACTCCAGGAGCAGCTAATGACCACAACCAGCACTAGACCGTGGTCTTAAAGTATCAATCCTCACTTTAAAAAAAATCTTTAAAAAAAGAAATAGCTGCTTTGAAGCCTAGGGATCTAACTCTAGAACATTCTGTCATGCCAGAAAGTAAGGAGCTGCCCAATAAAATGATGGAACCCTGCAGGTCAAGAGGACATGGGAAGGATCAGTGTTATGTAGCAGGTTATGAATCTGAGGCTTTTTATAAAGGAAATTATGAGGGGCCAACATTGTAGCACAGCAGGTAAAGCTGCCATCTATAATGCTGGCATCCCAAATGGGCATCAGTTCAGTCCCGGCTGCTTCACTTCCAAAGAGCCTACTGCTACTGTGCCTGGGAAAAGCAATGGAAGATGGCCCAAGTGTTTGGGCCCCACCACCCATGTGAGAGACCAGGATGAATCTCCTGGCTCCTGGCTTTGGACTGGCCCAGCCCTGGCATTGCAGCCATCTGGGAAGTGAACCAGCAGATGAAAGATCTCTCTCTCTCTCTCCTCCCTCTATCCATAACTCTATCAAATAAATAACCAAATCTTAAAAAAAAAAAAAAGACAAAAGGGCATAAGAGATAGCTTGCAGGCCAAATATCAGAAAATCAGACCATCAAAATAAATGACAGTAATAGACTATAACCAATTAGGTAAAAGAAGAAATCATGTGGAGACTGGAGCTGTGGCATAGAGGGTAAAGTCACCACCTGCAGTGCCAGCATCCCATGTGGGTGCCAGTTCAAGTCCTGGCTGCTCCATTTTCGATCCAGCTCTCTGCTATGGCCTGGGAAAGCAGTAGAAGATGGCCCAAGTCCTTGAGCCTTCTGCATCCATGTGGGAGACCCAGAGAAAGCTCCTGGCTCCTGGCTTCAGATTGGCCCAGCTGCAACTGTTGCAGCCATTTGGGCAGTGAACCAGCAGATGGAAGGTCTCTCTCTCTCTCTCCCTCCTTCTCTCTCTCTCCCTCTCCGCAACTCTGCCTTTAAAATAAATAAATCCTTAAAAGTTAAAAAAAAAAAAGAAATCATGCTCATGTTGATAATAAATAAAGGACAAGGGGTTTTTTTACAATAGAATATTTTCTAAGGAATATATAAGAATAATAATATTAGAAAAATCTAAATTTGCAACAATTACAGGAAAGATTGATTCAGGCAAAACTCATCAACAGATGCTAGTCCCTTGGGGTACCAGTAACAGAGTATTTTTATAATCTCAAAGTATCTCACCATAAGTACTTATTAATTACAAAAGGAAAATATCTGGGGCTGCAATGGTTTAAACCACCACTTGCAATGCTGGCATCCCATATGAATGCTGGTTTGAGTGCCAGCTTCTCCACTTCCAATACAGTGCCTTGCTAATGTGCCTGAGAAAGCAGTGAAAGATGGCTCAAGTTGTTGGCACCTGCCACCCACATGGGAGACCCAGATGGAGTTCCAACCTCCTGGCTTCACATGCCCTGGCCATTGTGGCCATCCGAGGAGTGAACCAGCAGGTACAACATATCTGTCTGTCTCTCTCTCTCTCTCTCTCCCTCCCTCCCTCCCTCTCTTCCTCTGTAACTTTGTCTTTCAAACAAATAACTTTTTTTCAAAAAAAAAAAAAGGAAAATATTTAGTAACTTTGCAGTGGAAAATACTAGTGAACACTAATTTAGTTAAAAGACAAAAATTAATATCATAAGTCATAACACAAAGCAACATCAGGTACCCTCGATGTGGTACACTGAGAAGGGCATAGCATCACATATGTAATTTTCCTGCCCAAATCGCACAACCTGTTTCAAATATGAGAAAGCATCAGAAAAACTCAAATCAAGGGCCATGCTACAAAAGGCAGAGGAACTAGTCTGGACTAAAGAAGACTAAAAAGACATGATGACTAAGTGAAAAGCACGAACCTGGATCGGACCTATACCAGCTGGAAAAAATGGACATCATTATGACAAATGATAAACTGCAATATGGATTACATTTATAAATGTAAAAGTACTATATCAGCTTTATACTTTATGAATTTCATAACTGTACTATAGCTACATACAAGGGGATATTCTTGTTCTTAGTAAGTACTCTGAAGAATAAAGAAGTAAAAGAGATTATACATGGAGAACAATAAAGCAAATGTCGCAAGTGGTGAAAATTGGAAATTTGGGTAGATGAGACATGGAAGTTCCTCATGTTTGTTATTAATACAAACTTTCTTTGAGTTTGAAATTACGTCCCCCTCCCATTTGTAAGAACTTGTATCAATCATGTACACAGCTTGACATGCAGCTCTCTCAAACATCGAACTCTATGCAAGCAGTTTGGATTATGCTCCACCTTCTCCTTTGCAACCACATCGTCTGTCTCCACAGGGCTAGTGACTAGTACTCCGAGGCAGGCACATGCTTGATGTGGCATTTAAAAAAAATAGAAACACAAGCTCTGAATGTCAGACACTCACATCTAAAAAATCCACACAGGTTTGCAACACTTCCAAGCCCGTCCCTGCTGACATTAGAAAGGCACTGCTGCATGTGCCTCATGTCCTGAACTTCCCTGGGATAATCCCACATGACTTTCCCAACTCACGGATTTTCCATTTGGTCACCCACTCAATCTTCAGCACAGTCATATCTTTTGCAGAGCTAAAAATAGCCATTCTATCAAGTGGGAAGTTAAAGTACCATTTACTCTAAGAAGAGAATTGTACTTTTTTTTTTTAATGATGACAATACATCAGTAAGTCAAGATTTGGACAAAAAAAAAAAAAAGGCACAGCATGCTGTGCTGCATAAATCCCATCACTAATTCTTAGCTCAAGGCATAGGAATGCTGGCTCTGGAATCAGACCTCTCCAATTCAAATCCTGAATCTGTCCAGTTCTATGACTTTGGACAATCCACCTAACCTTAATGATCCTTTTTTTCCAACTGTAAAACAGGGGTTGCTAATAGGATCTATCTATGTATGAATCACATAGACATTATATTGAGCAAAAGAAACAGCAGAGTACATAAGGTACAATTATATGAAGTTCAAGGAGAAGCAAATAGTGATGTAAGTCAAAATAGCTGCTACGTTTGGAAGAATATTGACTGGGAGGGAGCACAGGGAGCCTTCAGAGTGGCAGGAGTACAATTATCCATGAACTGGATGGTGGTTACATAAATATAAATATGAAAAAATTCACTAAGCTATACAAAATGTTAGACCTCAAATAAAAATAACTAAAGAGAAAAAACACAGCCTGGTGTGTGGTGCAGCAGGTTAAGCTGCAACCCATAATGCCAGCATCTCATATGAGTGCAGGTTCAAGTCTCAGTTGCTCCACTTCTACTCCAGCCTCATGCTAATGTGGCTGGGAAAGCAGCAGAAGATGGCCCAAGTGCTTGGGCTCCTGCATCCATGTGGGAGACCAGGATGGAGTTTAGGCTACTGGCTTCAGCTTGGCTCACCCCCAGCAGTTGTGGCTATTTGAGGTGTGAACCAGAAGATTAAAGATTATATATATATAATATATATATATATTATATATATGTCTGTCTCCATCTCTCCCTTTCTCTCTGTAACTCTGCCTTTCAAATATATAAAATAAATATTTAGAAGAAAAAATATATAACAACAAAACAGAACTGTTGCAAGGATTAAGTAAGAAAACAAAAATAAGGAAACTGCAGGAAGTAAACAGGGAATCTTTTTCAGCAAGTAGATTATTTCATTTATTGCTTGTTATTTATGTTTGGTTTTTCTGTTCGCTAATTAAAAATTTTTTAAAACCACAGGATTCAACATATTCTATATTATAATGTCCATGTGTGAATCTCATAATAAATAATCTGATTAAAGCAAACATACACAAAGTGTCAAAAACATAGTCAACATTCAAAATGCTGTCAACTGTCATTATAACTACACTCACTTCTCTGTACCCATGGGCTCCACATCTGTGGCTTCAATCAACGTTGGATGAAAAACACTCAAAAAGAAATTGTGTTCCTATTGCATGGTGCAGATTCTTCTTGTCAGTATTCTTTAATCAACACATTATAACAATTATTCACAAAGCATTTACATTATACTGGGTATTACAAGTAACCCAGAAATGACTTTAGGCCTGTAGCAGGCTTCCATAGGTTACAAGCAAACAGGTGGCCTGAGAGAATTGTGTTCATAGATCACTGTATTCAAGGAGTCCTGGAACAAATCCCCTGTATCTGCAGGGGATTTGTTCACTTTGTATACTTTTATACTTTTGTATACTTTGTATACTTTCTATAATAGAATTACTTTAAAAAAAATATTTTGGGGAGCTAGAACTGTGATATAGCAGGTAAAGCTGCCATATGCAGTGCTGGCATTCCACATGGGTGCCAGTTTGAGACTCAGCTGCTCCACTTCCAATCCAGCTCTCTGCTATGGCCTGGGAAAGCAGTGGAAGATATTCCAAGTGTTTGGGCCCCTGCACCCGCATGGGAGGCCCAGAACAAACTTCTGGCTCCTGGAATCAGATGGGCCCAGCTCCAGCTGTTGAGGCCATTTGGGAAGTGAACCAGCACAGATCTCTTTCTGCCTCTGCCCTCTGCCTCTGACTCTCTGTAACTCTGCCTTTCAAATAAAGAAATAAATCTTTACACACACACACACACACACACACACACACACACACACACATACATTTGTTTGTTTGAATAGCAGGCTTACAGACAGAAGGGGTGAGACTGAGAGAGTCTCTTGTTCATCTGCTTGTTCATGCCCCAAATGGCCACAACAGCCAGGGCTAGCACAGGCCATCTTCCATTGCTTTTCTCCTGGCTATCAGCAGGGAGCTGGATCAAAAGTGAAACAGCCAGGACTTAAACCAACATCCATATGGAACGCCGGCATCACAGATATAGCTTTATCCTCTATGCCATGACGCAGGCCCCAACAGAATTATTTTTAAGAAATGTCTATCCTTTTACCACTCCTTGGTTCTTCTATGTCAAGCTTCTTTCTCTTGCTTCTGTAGCTCTGTTTCTCTCTTCGTATTTAAATAAAAGAATGATACAACTCAGATAATTTGGAAGAGCATTTTTAAAGACATATATAATGTATCCAAAAGTTAGACAGTTGGATGTAACACTGTATCACCAGAAACTAGCATGCAGGTCATAGATGTTAGAGCTACATAGTTGGAAAAGCTTACATGGATAAGGAACAGGCACCAGGGCCAACCAGACTTTCTTTTTCAGTAAGTTCTAAAGAAAGTTTAAACCAAAGAGGGGGAAAAAATCCAAAGAATGGGTAAACAACAATGATGTCTTTGAACATTTTTTTTAGATGAAAGTGAAACATTACCAACTCATGCATTCCTGCTGAGTCAGCCCTCTCTGAAGCTTATTTCTAAATGTTACCCTCAGTTAGGTCACCCTGCTATTTTTTAAAACTTACCTTTATAAAAGCATAACCAACACCATTATCGGTGATGGTGAGACCAAGTGAATCCTCAGATTTATAGACATTCACTTCTTTTTCTGTTCCTTTTACATGGGCAAATATGAAATCTTCAAGACCTAATTGTCCTCCCAGGAGTTTTTCCATGTTAATTTTAGGTGTATTTAAAGTGCAATATAAGATCTGCAAAGAGAGAGAAATATTGCAAGTCAGTTACCGCCAGGAAGACATTCTGGCCATTAATAACCTATTCAATAAATATTTATTGAGTGAAGTAGCCCTAAATTTAGGGTGTCAAAGAAAACATCACAAAATGTGTTTTTGTCTGTTGTTGGCTGCACAGCATCTGAGGCACATTTGCATATACTTGTAGTAGGTAATGTGCATTGAGGGCTTCCTACAGAGCAGGCTTTGTGAGATTTACATCTGTTATCTCATTTAATCCTCAAGTTAACTTTGTAAAGTACATTGTGAATGCCATATTATAGATGAGAAAATTGAGGCCTAGCAAGATTAAGGAAATTGCCTAAGGTCACATTGATGGTATTTATCACAAACAAGTGAACTTGGGTCTTACCAACTTCAAAACTGTTTAAACTGACATCTGCCATATACAAAGCTGACAACAAAAGTTACAGTATAGTTCAAACACTGCATATTAAGTACAATGCATGATGTACGTACTACAATGAAAATAGAGGCAAGCCTATACTGAAAACTGATGCATATTATAAGTAAGGAAAGCATTCTATTTCTCTTGCATTATAGGGCTTGAAAAGAACAATTAGTGAGGGGCCGGCACTGTAGCATAGTGGGTAAAGCCGCCACCTGCAGTACTGGCATCCCACATGGGCACCAGTTAGAGTCCCAGCTGCTCCTCTTCTGACCCAGCTCTCTGCCATAATCTGGGAAAGCAGTAGAAGATGGCCCAATTCCTTGAGTCCCTGCACCCACAAGGAAGACCCAGAAGAAGCTCCTGGCTCCTGGCTTTGGATCAGTGCAGCTCTGGCTATTGTGGCCAATTTAGGAGTGAACCAGTGGATGAAAGACTTCTCTCTCTCTCTCTCTCTCTCTCTCCCTCTCTCTCTCTCTCTGCCTCTTCTCTCTCTGTGTAACTCTGATTTTCAAATAAATAAATCTTTAAATAGGCCGGCGCTGTGGCTCACTTGGCTAATCCTCTGCCTGTGGCGCCGGCACACCGGGTTCTAGTCCCAGTCAGGGCACTGGATTCTGTCCTGGTTGCTCCTCTTCCAGTCCAGCTCTCTGCTGTGGTCCGGGAGTGCAGTGGAGGATGGCCCAACTCTTTGGGCCCTGCACCCGCATGGGAGACCAGGAGAAGCACCTGGCTCCTAGCTTCAGATCAGCGTGGTGCACCGGCCGCAGCGGCCATTGGAGGGTGAACCAATAGTAAAGGAAAACCTTTCTCTCTCTCTCTCACTGTCCACTCTGCCTGTCAAAAAAAAAAATCTTTAAATAATAACAATTAGTGAATGAGGTATTAAAATGCTTAGAGTCAAAAATTGGCCTTTATTAAAGACTAATCCAATCTTTTAATTTAAAAAAAAATGGGAGGACTGTGGTCTATTAAAGTAACTGGCAGGGCTGGGGGGAGGTGGGCACTATGGCCAATTAAGCTTCCACTTGCAACACAGTTATCCCATAGGAGCACAAGTCTGAGTCCCCAGTTCGTCTACTTCCGATCCAGATACAGACTACTGTTCATGGGAAAGCAGCAGAAGATGGCCCAAGTACTTGGGCCCCTGTCAACCATGTGGGAGACGGGATGAAGTTCCAGGCTCCTGGCTTCAGCTTGGAGCACCCCCAGTTGTTGCGGTCATTTGGGGTGTGAATAAGTGAGTGAAAGATGCCTCTCTCTGCGTCTCCCTCCCTCTAACTGTGTGTTTCAAATAAATAAATAAATCCTTAAAATATGTGTGTGTATACAGAGAGAGTAAGAGAGAGAGAAAAGTTAAAGCAATTGGCCCAAATTTGCATGATGATAGATAAGGAATGAAAAAGAAACTGAACAGTAGAAATTTATGTAGATATTTTATTTTAAGATTTATTTATTTATTTGAAAGGCAGAATTATAGACACAGAGGGAGAGACACACAGAGAGATATCTTCCATCTGCTGGTTCACTCCCCAAGTGGCCGCATGGGTCAGGCTGGGCAAAGCCAAAACTAGGGGCCTAGAACTCCATCCTGGTTTCCCACATGGGTGTCAGAGGTCTAAGCACTTGGGCCATCTTCCACTGCTCTCCCAGGAGCATTAGTCTGGAGCTGGATCAGAAGTGGAACAGCTGGGTCTGGAACTGGTACCCATGTGGGATGCTGGTATCTATTGTGGGCATTGGCTTAACCTGTTACTCCACAACACCAGCCCCCAGAAGGCATTTTAATTTGGCTATTTTATGTACAAATGACTAATTGGAATTTTTTAAGCTTTTTTTTATTATCAAGTAATTTTTGCCACTGATTTTGCTAGCTTCATTGAACCCTCAGCCTCCTTCCACCACTCCTAATTCCCATAGGGACCCAGAGCTTTAACACATCCATAGCCATCATGAAGCTCAAAAACTGGTACAGCTGCTACTCATTGAATGGCTTTTTAGGTCTGAATTTAAAGAGTTACATAAAATAAAGTTCTCCTTGCTATACAATGAAAGGTTCAGAGTGGTCAGTGAAGCTCAATCCAAATCCCAGAGGTGTGTGAAAGGAGCTAGTGATAAGGAAAAGGTCATTGGGTACAAAATAATGAATGTTCACAGGGAAAAAACTATTGTCCCCACCCTTTCCTCTTTTCATTCAGGCCTTCAATTTAACCGCTTGTGTTCCTGAGAAAGCAAAAATATATCCAGCATTGTAGGTACTGTAGTAAGCTTTTGCCGGTATTTTCTAGAGTAAAAACTATTATTCACAGAAGAAAATAGTTAAGACAACAATAGTTCATCTGCAAAATCAATGGCATAATCAGACCACTAACAAAAATCACAATGAATGGGTAGAGGGGAACATATGCCCAGAAAACAACTTTTCTGACTTCCTTTCTCAAAATTATAGGAAGCTGAATAAAGAAACACAGATTTCTCCTTTCTTTAAAGTGAATTTGTCAATCATAATCATTTCCAGGGTATCCCAAACATCAGTAACATAAAATCAATTGACCAGTTAGACAGTAAAGCATTAAATATAAGAATGGCAATAACAGGAAAGAGGAAAAAATCCCCCCCCCCAAAAAAGGAATCTCACACAAATTGAACTCACAGTTACTAAGCTTCTTCCTTTGCTTCCTTTCTTTCAATTTATCACAGACGTCATTGCAGAGCAAATACGAGATTTCCTGTAGGTGAAACCTTTTTCCATTGTGCTTCCTCCCTACAGAATAAAATTCCATTGCAAGCAGCCAGAAGTTGGCACACAAGGCTTTTTTTTTTTTTTTTCTTTTTCCAGGAAGGAATGGACCCAGCTATATCCTTCACTGGATGAAGTTCCATAGGAAGTCATCTTGAAAAACCTACAGAAATGTGATGGTGTCTGGGGATAACTAAATCTTCTTCACTTTTACAAGTGATAATAAGAAGCTAGAACTCTCACAATACAAATGTGCAACTACCAATAAGTGTGTCTCAAAGCCTGTGATTTCATATCCACTTTGGTGGATTCTTCACTCGTATTTTGAACTGAGGATCAAGAAAGTGATATGCTGCATTCTAAGTACTGCAAAGTTCTTGCTCATTCATCTACTCATCAAATATCTACTGAACACCTGCTCTTTGCTAGGTTCCATGCTGGACACTGGGTGTACACAGATGAATAGGACTGTCCCTAGACATGAGGAACTCCTAGGCTGGTAGAAGCTCCACTGAGGTACATACATACATACTGTAATATAGTAATAAGCTTTGACTATCTAAATCAAAAGGAACCTGCAATACATATCATGACCTTCCCTATCCTCACTCATACAGCTCCTTCAATGCAAAATCTAAAATGCTCACCCTCTGTTCTTGTCTGCTGAGATCCTGCACAAATTTGATGGCCCAGGTGGAATCACTCTTCCCACTTCACTCATACAGCATAAAGCTACTATCTCATTTGAGTATCTAAACCACCTGGCTCTTTTCTTCTAACATAGCCCTCAAATAGCTATCCCTCCCAGGTGCTTAGGAGGAAATTATTCACATCCCTTGTCCCAAGCACAATACTTAACTAGTCTAAGCAATGATTGAGGGGGTAGGTATGTGCTCCAATGCTGGCCAGTAAGACGTGAGAGAAGGTGTCCAGGAAGCTTTTGTGAAATAAAGAAACACAGGAAAATACAATCCCTGGATGCTGTATTTCCTACAAGTGGTCTAGGAACTTCTATCAGCAGCCTACTGACAGCTAAAGAAAACAACGCCAACAATGGCAAAGCAAAGAGGTAAAGTAACCCTAGATCCTTGATGATGTTGGTGAGTTGCTCTGATAGCCTACTCAGAGCCCATCTACCTCTTTTATGTAAAATAGTAAATCATCTTGTTTTAACCAGGTTGAGGAGGTGGTTTTCTGTTTCTTACAGCTGAAAATATCCTATCTAATGCAGTCCATCCCAGAGTGTTTAGGTACAGGAGCCAGTAATTTCACTGAGCCATTCTGGGTTGGATTTTTCTGTTGCTTTCAAATGAAATGTTCCTCATGATGGGATCATTATATTTTGTATCTTTATAATTCTCCAGTTTCAAAAATACTTTAAACCTACTTTCTCATTTTATTGTTTTAAAAAATTGAAGTGCATGGAGAATTGTGATTCTTTCAATGCACTGAAGTTTTATGGCATCCTTATCCTTATTTCATGTTCTGTGGCCTTAAGAAAATTCCAGTGCATCCACCTTATTTCCACACCAGCAAGCTAACTGGATTTGTAGAGAGGAGTTACCTCATCCTTGCAAGGATTGTTAAACAGAAAGAAGATGAAACAAAAGAAAGTGAAGAAAACTATGAGTTAGGAGGTAAGAGACCTGGATCTAGTCCCAATTCTGTGCTCTCCAGGCTCAGTAAATTTAATCAGTGATTTGACCTCCTTGGTCATCATATAAAAGTTTGGTCTACATAACACAGTTGTTTTGCAAAACTTCGGTGGAAGACTAAATACAAAGGTACTATATAAATTACAAAGATCTATTTGCAGGGTTTTATAATTAGTAGTAGTATACTTGTACAGGTGCTTTTTGAACAATAATTAAACACTTAACAGCTTCTTAAATTGAACAATTTTTCCTAAAGATATCAGATTTTGTTCCTTTTTAATGTAACTAGAACAGATTTGATTTTTCTCCATAAAGAGCAGTATTCTGACTGTGTATTTGTATTCCAATTGACATTTTCAAATGCTTATATGATTATGATTACTCATCACGGAAAGTGAAAATGGCCAAGATAAGTCTGAACCATTGCATAGAGCCATTATTATAAATTAATACTGCTTTTGCTCTGATGGCACCATTATATGAGTGTATTCTACCAAGTATTTTAACAGCATTAAATATATTATTTGTCCTTAGTGCTTCAAAAGATATTCTGGTCCACAAACAGGTTAACAATTCTCTTCAAAAACACATCAAATTCATTTTTTAAAACTCCAGGAAGTCTATTTCCAACTTTCTTTTGTTTAATGTTTTCTTAAACAGGAACTCAGCTGGCCAGAGATTCTCTGTGTTCTAAAGATCTCTGGAAGAAATTACGGGCTTGTGTAAATGAAACTACATTATTTCAGGATGTGATTTTAAATGTAAACAACTGGAACCATTACCTCTTGTGGTTATCTAAAGTATAGCTAAATATTTTTATGACAACTTTCCTGTATCTCAATCTTCCCCAAAAACCTAGTTTACTTTTTATACTTTATTTCAAATAAGCATTATTGAAATATCAACCAATGTCGCTATAGAAAATAAAGAGAAAGGCATAATCATAAGATTAGTAATGAACTAAACCATATGTTCATCAGGTGTTGATTCCACATATTTACAAAACAGGAAAACAACTTGGATTATGTTTCCTTTATTAATGAGTAAGGTTTTATCTGGGCTGTTCTATTATCTAAGTCTCAAAGGCTTTTTCTCAAAGAGGAAAAAAAAAAAAAGAATACTTTCCCTCCATCTAGTTAATTGCCCTTAAAATAGCAAGGATTAAAAACAACCTAAAACTAGGAGCAAAATAACTACTGAACAGACAGGATCAGCTCCGGCCTTGGCTTGCAACAGGGACAGAACTACATCAGTCAGAACTCTTCCAAAAAGCTCTGAGTGCCCTACGCTACACGGTTTCCCCCAGAACATTTAGAAAATGGTGTTGTGTCAAGGGACTTTCACAACTCAACCTAGTCTTCAGTGATACTCAGTGATACTCAGACTGTTTGGAGGTGCTCATCCCGATCACCTGTATACAGTTTGGGTATTGGCTCTCACTTCTAGTAAATCACTGTGAAAGCAAAGGAGATGAGGGATAAGGGTCTACTTTATGAGAATTTTTTTTAAAAAAAAAATCAATATTAAGGCCCAAGAAGCAATGCTTACATATGGGCATAAGCTAATTTCACATGTCATTTCATTTAATCCTTATAATAGCACTATGCCCATTTTTCACAGATTAGAAAATAAAGGCTTATAGAGGAAAAACTGGCTGTGTAGGGTTACTTAAATAGTATTTGGTACAAGTGTGATTCCAAATCTGGTTGTCCAACTGCAAAGTCTTTTCTCTAAAATGTCTCTCTGCCATTTAAGATATGCACAGGAACATTTAATTTACTAATCACTTCCTAATGCTTTAGCTCAACTAATCCTTGTGAGTTGGGGTAAGGACAAGTATCACTAAGGCCTATGCAGAGGCGAAAACCAGTTCAGACCAGCTAAGTGATTTGTCTAAGGTCACAGAGCTAATGAGACTGTACAGCTTTTTCTAACCTATGGTACTGTGCTGAGATATAAATTCAGATTTGAATTTAAAACTTGTTCAAGTTAGACACTACAGACTTTGATGCTCTGCATGGAGCCAAGCACAGAATATTTATTAAATAAGTCATGCACTCCCTAAAAAGAGTAAGACAACTTGCAAAAAAGGAGCTATTTGTAAATGGACTTTAAAATCAAACATATGGGGCCAGCGTTGTGGCACAGCAGGTTAAGCCACTGCCTGCAACACTGACATCCCTTAAGAGTACCAGTTCATGTCTCAGCTGTTCCATTTCCAATCCATCTCCCTGCTAATGACCTGGGAGAAGCAACCAAGATGACCCAAGTGCTTGGGCCCCTACCACTCACGTGAGAGATCCAGATGGAGTTTCTGGCTCAGTGTTGGCCATTGCAGCCATTCAGGGAGTGAACCAGCAGAGGAAATCTCTCTCTCTCTCTCGCTCGCTCGCTCGCTCTCTCTCTCTCTCTCTCTCTCTGTTTCTGTCTCTCTCTCTGTCTTTCTGTCTCTCACCCTTCTACTGTAACTATGCCTTTCAAATAAACAAAATAAATCTTTTAAAAACAGTCAAACAGATGATTTAACAAATGTCAAAATGTCAATAATGCACTACTGTTTAATTTGAATTACTATAAATTAGTAATTTTAAAATTATTTTTTCAAGTTAAATAATTTTAAAACTGACTAGTTACTCATTCATTTGCATGATAAACAGTATTTTTAAAGTCTCACACTTATTATTTTCTCAGTATAATACATAGACTATGTTTCTAGGATCTGTCTTAAAATACTCATGGTTTCATATACACAGTGCCTTTGCCTTCACCTTGTCAATAGCTACAGTCATCTAGAAATAAGTTTCACAGTTTGGAAAAGATATAAAATTGGCAACAAGGCACACGTATTTAGAAACCTGATACTGGATGCTCTATTTAGACCTTCATGAGGATATTGTATAAAGCCCTGCCTCGAACTGTGTAGAACTTTCTATAAATGATTCACTTCTAAATTAGCTGCTCTGGGTCAGCAGTGGCAAGCCTTAAATAAAAGGTGAATCACCCTTTGTACTCCTTCTTACCCTGTACGATTTTTTTTTTTAATGAGTAAAATAATGACAAAAAGAACTCTCTCCAAAAAGAAAAAGACATAGTCAACTTCATATTTTTAATCTACCAAATGATATCTCAGGATAACCAAAAGAACATTTTTTGCTAATAAAATCTAATCAAGGCAACCATGTATCCAAGAAAATCAAAACTGCAAAGCAATTCTTGAGACACAGGAAAGGTTAAAGGAATAGGAACAGGTTTCAGTCTTGCCTTTGTGGACATGACACAGATACTACACCGACAAGTAAGATAAATCAAATGTGTACAGCTATATATATATCAGCTTCCCCCACAGTATTCCTGAAGTCAGAGGAGATACATGAGCTTATCTTAGTCTAATACTGCTGCAAGGTTACACGCCAATTTTAAAGACATCATAAATCACTGCTAGTCCTCCTTGTCAGGTGCTGTCTCAAGTTTTCCAGCTTTCTGAACCATATGTTTTTAAAACCTCCTCTTGTTTGACACTCAGGATGGAAAAGTACCTAAACAGGCAAGGAGAGACTAGAACAGAAGACACTGCAGAATAGTGTGGTTTCTGAAATTTAAGAAATATCATGAATTATAATTATGTAAAAACATTTGTGAGCTGCACTTGCTAGTTTACCAAATAAATACCCAAATACAATTTGTAAAAACATTGTCCATTAGACTTCAAATGAATCCTTAAACATAACTTATATTTTGGGGGGATGGACATGTAATGCAATGGTTAAGCTATCTGTGTACCATATCACAGTGTTTAGATTCCAGTCCCAACTCTGCTTCCTACTCCAGCTTCCTGCTAAGGCACACCATGGAAGGGAGAAGCTAATGGCCCAAGTACTTGGGACTCTGTCATCCACGTGGGCAACCCAGATGCAGTTCCAGACTCCTGGCTTTGGCCAAGTCTAGCTCCTGATGATATGCGGGAAGTGAACCATCAGATGGAAGACCTCTGTCTCTGTCTCTGTGCCTTTCAGATAAAAAAATTATTAAAAAAAAAAAAAGTTTGTATGTTAGCCTAGGAGGTTGACTTATAACCCTTGCAATAAAATAACTTTTTTCTTTTGACAGGCAGTTAGACAGTGAGAGAGAGAGAGAGAGAGACAGAAAGGTCTTCCTTCCATTGGTTCACTCCCCAAATGGCCGCTAGGGCTGACGCACTGTGCCGATCCGAAGCCAGGAGCCAGGTACTTCCTCCTGGTCTCCCAGGCAGATGCAGGGCCCAAGCACTTGGGCCATCCTCCATTGCCTTTCCGGGCCACAGCAGAGAGCTGGACTGGAAGAGGAGCAACCAGGACTAGAACCTGGCGACCATATGGGATGCCAGCACCGCAGGCAGAGGATTAACCAAGTGAGCCATGGCACCAGCCCCACCCTTGCAATAAAATATCTTAAGAGCAAGTGTTATTTTAAAAACACAGGGCATGGGGCGTTTAGCACAGTGGCCAAGTTGGGTAAGTTACTGCTTGGGACACTTGCATCCCATATCAAAGTGCTTGGCTGAGGCTGGCTGCTCTGCCTTCAAACTAGTTTCCTGCTCATATGCACCCTAGGAGACAACATGTCACAGCACAAATACTTGGGTTCCCAACACACATGGGAAACCCAGATTGAGTTCCAGGCTTCTGATTTTGGCCTGGCCCCACCCTAGCTATTTTGGGCATTGGGAAATGGACCAGTGGATGAATATTCTCTCTCTCTCTCTCTCTCTCTCACTCTCACTCTCTCTTTCTCTCTGCCTTTCAAATAAAATGAAATAAACTTTAAAAAATTAAAAACCATCCAAGTGAGTTTTGAAACATAGAAAGGCAAGCACAGCGAGCCATTCTAGATGGAGTACGGGGAAGGCGATCTACTCCCTAAAACAGAAGTCCTAATAGACACAGAGGAGCACTTTGGGACAAGGAGAGGGATAGACCACTGCAAAAACTATCAAAGAGACAGAGAGATTTATTCTAAACCAGGGTGCCTGAAAGACATTATATACACAGGGTTCCATAGATGAGGGCTGACAACAGATTTGGGGAAAGAAGTATAGGCAAACTCACTGACCACCTCAGACACTGAGATAATTCATTAGGAAGTTTGAGAGCATAAGCAAAGCCACCTACAGGTAAGGCCAGAAGGACTGAAAACTCAAAGGAGGTGGGCCCTGGATCTGGAGGAGGTTAGAGGCTGCTCCACCTTGAACCATCTCCCACCCCAGGGAAGGAGAGCCCCAGGAACAGGCACCCAAATTAGAATCCTGCCACAGGTGACGAGCTGTCAGGCACCGCCCCAGCTGAAAGACTCTCACCTGGGCTGAGCTGCAGATTCCTAGCTGCCTGCCCCCTGCTCTCTCCAAGTAGCCTCTTCCTCTGCTGCTTGCCAACATTAGTGCCCTCCCTGCCTGCAGGACTCCTGGTTCTGGGGCACGGAGAGCACTGAGAAACAAGGGCAAGGGGACCAAGTAGGGTCAAGAGGCTTCCGGAAAAAGCTGGCAGGCTACACAGGGCTCCATCCTCAACTCCCAGGAATGTGTCACCACGCCAAAGCCAGGACGAGGAGTACCAGTCTCTTGGCTCCAGGCTGGGTACTAACACTGAGCCCTCACTACCTGCTTCTATTTTTATAACCCCAAACAATCTCCTCCTCAGCCCTCCCCAAATGCCTGTAATTTGAAACCTTCCTTACTGCCCAGGAAAAGGGCTTATTATACAATGGTACTTCAAAAAGTTTGTGGAAACTTGAACTAAAAGACCACATCATCTTGTTGCAAAATTTTTAATTCTATGCACAGTTTTATCATAATACACATTTCAATGAACTTTTTACAAATTATTTATTTATTTGAAAGGCAGAGATAGATAGATGATAGATAGATAGATAGATCGATCTCCCATCCACTGGTTTGCTCACCAAATGTTCATAACAGCCAAGGGTGGGCCAGGCCAAAGCCAAGAGCTGGGAACAAAATCCAGGTCTCCCATGTGGGTAGCAGGGACCCAGTTACTTGAGCCATTACCTACTGCCTTTCAGGGTACATATTAGCAGGAAGTTAGAGCCAGGAGCCAGAGCCAGGTTATCAAACCCAGATACCCACATGTGGGATGCAGGTGTCTTAACTGGCATCTTAAATGCTAGGTTAAACAACCACCCTGCCACTGCCACGAATTTTTTGAAGATTGCTCACATGTATGAATTTCAAAGATTTTTACATCAAAATAAAATTTTTAAAAGATTTATTTGAAAGGCAGAGTCACAGAGAGAGTGCAGAGAGAAAGAGGGAGGAAGGGAGAGAGAGTCTTCCACCCACTGGTTCACTCCCCAAATGGCTCAATGGCTGGAGCTGGACTGATCTGAAGTCAGGAGACAGGAGCTTCTTCCAGGTCTCCCACACAGGTGCAGGGGCCATCCTCCACTGCATTTCCAGGTGCATTAGCAGAAAGCTGGATCAGAAGTGGAGCAGCTGGGATTCAAACTGGAGCCAATATGGGATGCTTAGCCCCCAAAATAAATATTTTCTTAAAAATGTTATTTTTTATTTATTTTAAAGTCAGAGTGATGGTAGATGTGGGGGATAGAATCCATTCTCTGGTTCACTCCCAAAGTTGGTTGCTATAGCCAGGGCTGGTCCAGGCTGAAGGAACCTGGAGCTTCTTTCAGATCTCCCACACGGGTGCAGGGGCCCAAGCACTTGGGCCACCCTCCACTACTTTCCCAAGCCCATTAGCAGGGAGCTGGACAGAAACAGAGCAGCCAGTATTTAAACCAGTGCTCAGATATGAGAAGCTGGTGTTAAAAGTGGCAGCTTAACCTGCTGTACCACAGTGCCAGCTCCAATAAACTTATCTTTTATTCGTAGTGCCTTCACATATGGTGGTATTTAATTAGCAAATATATGATAATGTTCTCACATTGTCTTTTTCTTCTATCTCCATTTCAAACAAGCAATCTGGTTATGATTAGGATAGTTTCAAATCCCAGTTTACCCATGATATCTGAAGAGTAATTATAAATGCCATCCTCTCACTCTCTGAACTGTCTGGGATTGAAATACATTATTACATGGTCAGCAATTTATAATGCATTTCCTTTTAAGCTGTTCAAATAAGCATGTTCCCATTTCAGGATGCTGAGACCAGGACAGCATGGAAGAGAAGCAAAACCCCATGACTGGGCTATAGAGGAAAGCCAGTGGCTGAGTACCTCCCCTATCCCTTGGCACTGATATTTGTTTTCCTTATTTTCTGGGTTTAGGCAAAGTGTGGAGAAATGAAAGTTGTACAGGCCTATAATAGAAAAATTATGATAAAACATTACAAAAATAACCATATCTAGCATCTTTTGTGATGGAAAGAGAGCTAACATTTGTTGAATCAGTGCACTAATCTTCCCCAGATACCTTGATCCCAGGTTCTTGGGGGAGAACATCAGTGCCCATGATTCTTGATCACAGTCATAAGATACTAGGAGACTTAATGAATACGCAAGTGTTGAAAGTATCTCCAAGTGTTCAGTGCAGGAGGCAAGGAGGACAGAATTATACACTAAGACAAATGCTGTCATGCCCAGAAATACAAAGGTACTTCAAAAAGTTCAAGGAAAATGTAAAAGATAAGCTTATTTGGGAACAAAAATTTGAAATCATGCATAAAAGAGGCCTTCAAAAATTTCATAGAAATTCATATTATGAAAAAATTATGCATGGATTCCAAAAATTTTTGCACCAAAATATGTTATTTTTTAATTATATTTACATTTTCCATGAACTTTCTAAAGTACCCTGTATGACACAAATATTATGTTAATGAGTTATTTTGGAGTTACAGGAATAAGCATTGACAAATACAATATAAATACAATTCTGAATAAATTGGTATATTCAATATTTCTCAAGTTTAACAGAAGTACTGATGGTGAACCAGTTTACTAGGTTTATACTAAGTTTTATTGAACAGGCTCTCATCAGAAGATGGGTCACCATAATACAGAATGCCAAATTAGTTGAATTTGAGCATCATGTATAGAGAAATACATCTAAATTTGTTTTCCTTATTTTCTGGGTTTAGGCAAAGTGTGGAAAAATGAAAGTTGTACAGGTCTATAATAGAAAAATTATGATAAAACATTACAAAAATAACCATATCTAGCATCTTTTGTGATGGAAAGAGAGCTAACATTTGTTGAATCAGTTGTTCTAGATATCTAACACACTATTTCATTTAATTCTCACAACAATCCTATAAGACAAGTATTACTGGTGCACTTTATCAAAAAGAAAATTGAAGTTAGGTGGCACTATCTCCAGGAAGCAAACCCAGGACACCCTGAGACCCACTACTCAATCCAACTGTCTTCAAGGCCTGTGTTTTTATATCACATCATCCCTACTCCTCCTCTGCCATAGAATCCCAAAAACCTGTCCAACAGCTTTGAAATATAAGAGCTTGGAACACCACAATTTCAATGAACCACATGTTTCACTGTGTAAATATCGTATCAGACTGAAAACTGAAAGTATAAAACCAGTAGAAAGACTATCTCCTAACTTCACAGTATAGAAGAGTTATTAACCTTAAGAAACCAGGCATACAGCAATGTTGCTTGGGCATGGTACACTAACCTCTAGAGAAACAGGCTGAAATTTTGTGGGGGCTTTACTGGGTGAAACAAGGATCTCGTGGCACCGTTGCATCTGAGGGGGGCAGGGAACAGGCCGGGGAATCTGTAGGAATTGCAATGCCCCCGAAGCCCTGCTCTGGGATGAGCTGCTCTTCATTCCACAGGACTCCCAAGTACTCTACCAGACATTCATGCAGTGGGTGGACAAACAGGGAAAGTATAATCATTTCAGCCTAGACCCTACTTCTGTATTAAACATAAAATATGTTTTGTTCTGGATTTTCCGGACATTCAGTATCATACAAATCAAGAAAGATTACACTTGTTCATGCAGAACCTTACGAAGAGTCATTTATCATTTCAGAAAATCAAGTCACTGACAGCAATGCTGTTCATGTTATTAGAATTTATCACATAAGACATTTATATCAATCTGCTCCTAACGTTGCATTATGTTAATTCCATAAAGAATTACAAACATTACATATCCATTTTTCAAAATGTCACATATAAAGAAAAAGAGACAACATTCAGTTGAACATTGTCTGTTTACCCTTTTTAAATCCAAATTTGATCACCATAAGTGGGTACAAGTGGCTGATGGCTTTAGTGTATCTTCTAGGATAGTTTTCCCAAGAATTTTTATATCGAGATTTGTATTTGTCTAATATTAGAGGAATATGCATTTTCTAATTATGTACATAGGTAAGTAATGTTTTTTAAACTTTTATGTTAGTATAGGAAAGGTGGTATTACATAATATTCACACCAGTTCAGGTCCCAGCTGCTCTGCTTCCAATCCAGCTCCCTACTAAATATGCGTAGGAAGGCAACTGAAGATGGCCAAGTACTTGGGCCCCTGACACCCACATAGAAGATCCAAATGGAGTTCCAGACTCCTAGCTTGGTTCTGGCCCAGTCCCAGCTATTCTGGTGATTTTGGGAGTGAACCAGCAGATTGAAGATCCTTCTTTCTGTCTCTCCCTCTCTCTCTGTAACTATACCTTTAAAATAAATAAATAAATCTTGCTATTAGAGGAGAACTCTGTGTACGATGACCTCAAGAATTACTTGTGGGGCTGCAGCTGTGGTATAGCAGGTTAAGCTGCCACCTGCATACAGGTACCAGTTCTCAGCCCATCTGCTCCAATTTAGATCCAGCTCTCTGCAAATGCACCTGGGAAAGCAGCAGAAGATGGCCCAAGTGCTTGGGCCCCTGCACCTACATGGGAGACCTGTATGAAGTTCCTGGCTCTTGGCTTCAGTCTGACATAGCCCTGGCCATTAAGGCCATTTGGGGAGTGAATCAGCAGATGGAAGATCTCTCAGTATCTCTGTCTCTCTGCCTCTGCCTCTATGTACCTCTTTCAAATAAATAAATAAATCTTAAAAAAAAAAAAGAAAGAAAAAAAGGGGCTGGTGCTGTGGTATTGTGGGTGTAGGCCTCTGCCTGTAGTGCCTGCATCCCCTATGGGTACTGGTTCATGTCCCAGCTGCTCCTCTTTCAATCCAGCTCTCTGCTATGGACCGGGAAAGCAGCAGAAGATGGTCCAAGTGCTTGGGCCCTTGCACCCATGTGGGAGACCCTGAGGAAGATCCTGGCTTCTGGCTTCAGATCAGCCCAGCTCCAGCAGTTGTGGCCATTTGGGGAGTGAACCAACGGATGGAAGACCTTTCTCTGTTTCTTCCTTTCTGTCTATAACTCTTACCTTTCAAATAAATAAATAAATCTTAAAAAAAAAAAAAGATCAGTAATATAGGAGCCAACTTTGGGGTACAACAGGTTAAGCTGCAACCTGTGACACCAGCATCCCATACAAGCCCCAATTCAAGTCACAGCTATTCCACTTCTGATTCAGCTTCCTGCTAATGTGCCTGGGAAAACAGCACAGGATGGTCCAAGTGCCTGGGCTCCTACCACCCATGTGGCAGAGCCAGATGGAGTTCCCTGGTTCCTGGTTTCAGCCTGGCCCAGCCAAGGCCATTGCAGCCATTTGAGGAGTGAACCAGTATATATATCTGCCTTTCAATTAAATAATTAAGTCTTTTAAAAAAAAGTCACTTTTGTAAAGAAAAAACAATGGACTTTGGAGGCAGACAGCTCCATGGTCAAAGATATCCCTCTAGGCTGTGTGACCTGAGTAACTCTAGCTCCAATTGACTCATCTGTAAATTGCAGTAACTTTGGGGGGGTCTGAAGAGAATTACCACTTCAAACAAGATGGCACAGGGTAAGCGGTGTCAGCTGGTATTCAACAACAATTCCCATCCCCATTCCCAACTTTATATAAAGGGAGGAAAATCAAGATAGAAAGGGAAACACAGAAGGAAGAGAGAAGTAACGGGAATCATGACCTTCACCTAATGCTGGGTGTGGTTCCACTCAGAACAGACTGCTAGGATCAGATGTGAGAAGTTTCAGAAGGTTAAATTAAGGTTCTGGCCCTGAGACACGGACATAGTGTTAAGGCCAATCATATAACCACTACTACATTACATTCAGGCAATACGTTGTTAAGCAAATTGTTTCAAGAATGAATATAGGCTTCCTCAGCTTTGTGGCAGTGTATTCCTTTAACGATAACTTAGGAACCTTTGACTTACAGACTAGGATGTAGCTCCTGGATTTTAGCCACTGGGGGGGGGGGGACGGCGAGGAGTTGGAACTGTCCTCTCTCTGCCTGTGCTTTGATTCATCTCCAGGGAGAGTTTTATACACATTGTAAATATTCCTTTTTTATAAAGAGATTTATTTTATTTGAAAAGCGGCATGACAGTGAGAGAGACAAAGATCTTCCATCCACTGATTCACCCCAGGCCAGGGCTGAGCAAGGCTTAAGTCAGGAGCCAAGAACGCCATCCAGGTCACCTACATGGGTGGCAAGAACCCAAGTACTTGCGCCATTATCAGTGGAAGCTGGTGATCATACTGCTAGTCACATTAACAGAAAGCTGGATCAGAAATAAAGTAGCCAAGACTCAACCAGGCACTCCAATATGATATGTGGACATATGTAGCGGTTCCACCCTGACAAATATGCTTTCTGCATGCTTGAGCTCTTAAATCTCTTAGCTGCTAAACACAGAGCATCAGATGTCTCTTTTTTATTTCTTAATTTTTATTTATTTGAGAGGAAGAGAGCAAGAGAGTATGAGAGAAAGAGGGAAGGAGAGAGAGAACCTCTACTTGCTGGTTTACTGTTCAAATGCCTGCAACAGCCAGATCTGGACTAAGCCAAAGCTGGGAGCTCAGAACTCAATCCAGATGTTCCAGGTGAGTGGCAGCAGACCAACTACTTGTGCTATCACTGCTACCGCCCAGTGTGTACATTAGCTGGAAGCTGGAATCAGGAGCAAAGCCAGAAAATAAACCTAAGCATTCCATCCTTAACAACTAGACCGAACCTCCAGTCAGATATGTTTCCAAAAAGCAAACATTCTAAAGCTTTAAAGTCCTTTCCTGGGAGGCCAGCACTGTGACACAGTGGGTTAAGCCCACTGCTTGAACACTGGTATCCCATATTGGAGCACCAGGTCTAGTTCCAGCTACTCTGCTTCTGATTCAGCTCCTTGCTAATGTGCTTAGAAAGGCAGCAGATGATGGTCCAAGTGCTTGGGCCACTGCTACCCATGTGGGAAACCGGGATGAAGTCCCAGGCTTCTGGCTTTGACCTGATCCAGCACCGGCTATTGAAGCTATTCAGGGAGTAAGCAGTGGATGAAAGATTCTCTCTCTCTTTTTCTCTCTCTCTCTCCCCAGACTCCCTGCCTTTCAAGTAAATAAATGTAAAAAAAAAAAAAAATCCCTTCTTGACTTTCACTTATCCATAGATCAGTACATTTGTCTTAAGTGCTTTTCTCTACTTGTGTTCTACTTAATAAAATCCTTTTTAGTGGTGGATGGAAAGAAGTGTTGGGAAATGTTGATAACTGTTGACGCTGGGTACGCAGGAATTTATTATACTATCATATTTGCATGTATTATATTTACAATTTTCATAACAAAAAATGGGGGAAAAATGTACTACATGTTCACTGCCAGTCCCTGCCCAGAGCAGCTCTCAATCTTATCAAAGAGACAGACAGTAAGTCCGCAATTGCCAATCAGTCTGAGAGGAGTTATGGAAGCTCAGTGGAGAGGCTCTGTCCTGGAGTAGAGAGAAAGCTTTGGTAGCAACTTTAACATCACTAGGAGTTAACAGGAAAAGGGGAGAGGAAAGATTTCCAGATGGAGGGGAGAACAATGCATAAAAGTCATCGCAAGCTGCAAATGTCATGTTCTAGACAAGCATGGATCATATCTACCTTCCCCTAATTCAAATAAATCTCAAAATGCCTAACATGTCCATAGTCCTCTCCTGTGGGACTCCTTACCCACCATTCACCTGCCATGGTGCCTCAGGACCCTAAAGGTGGAACCAGAGAAGAGTCCCTGACCCACTGACCCAAGGGTCCTGTTCCACCCATTCTGTGTCCCCTGACACACAAATTTCCTCTTAGGGAGTTTGACTTGAGACCCACAGAGGGCACAGACAGTGAGAGGCAAAGAAACATAAAGGCACAGAAAAATAAGGCAATCAAGGCCTCAGAGGAGCAAAGTCAAGAAAACGAGGAGGGAATCAGTGGAGAGTGAAAGAAGTAGCAAGAGAGGGGCTGAGATGGAAGGTGAAGGACAACTGGACTCTCCTTTGGTTTCCCAGACCCTAGAGCTAAGGCTTCAACCCAGACAGGAGTTCAATGTTCCAGCTGTTCACAGAATCTGAATACACAGCTGCAAAAGCTTCCTCACCTCTCTGTATGCCCTAATAATATAAACAAACACATATTGCTCTAGACTGAATATTTGTGTTCTTCTGAGATTTATATGTTGAAATCTTAATCCTCATGGTGATAATATTTGGGGCTGTAGTCTATGAGCATGAAGACTTTATGACTGGGATTAGCATCCTTATAGATGAGGCCCCAGAGAGCAACTGCAACCCTTCTGCCACATGAGGCTTCTACAAGACAGTACCTAGGAACCACAAAGCAGGCTCTCAGCTGACACCAAATTGGCCAACACATGGCCTAGGGCTTCCCAGCCTTCAGAAATGTGAGACATAAATTTCTGATGTTTATGAGCTTCTTGCTCTATTTAGTTTGTTATAGCAGTTTGATCAGACACACATGTGCGTAGGTACAAACTACACAAGGTAACTCACATGTCTCCATCTCCTGCAACTTGCAAAAGCCTTTCATTCCACTGAGGATGAGTAGAGTGATCGAGGAAGGTGAAAGGAGCTGAAAGGATCGACCACAACCCCAAAAGATAGCAGGATCTGGAAGAGGTATCAACCTGCTTTGGGTTAGGTACATATGCACTTCAAAGTTCACGTGGAAATGTAATCTTCAAAGCCTATGTTAATGGCATTGGGAGGTGGAGCCTTTGGGATTAGATTAGGATTAGATAAGATGATGAGAGTGGGGCCCCCATGACTGGATCAGTGGCTGGACAAGAAAAGAGACAAGTTAGCAAGCCCATTACACTCCCTGTGTGATGCCCTGTGAGACCTCAGGCCTCTGCAGAGCGTCCCACCAGCAAGAGGGAAGGAACTCATAGATGCTGTCAGATGCCAGCACCATGCTCTTGGTCCTGCCAGCCTCCAGAACCATGATCAATGAACCTCTATTATTTACAAATTATACAGTCTGTGCTATTCAGTTATAGCCAACAAAAAAAAAAAGACTAAGACAGAAAACTGGTGCCAAGCAGTGGAGCTACTGCTAATTATGAATACTTGAACTTGCAGAACCAGCTTTGGGATGGGGAAATGGACACGGGCTGGTAGAATTTGGAAGAGCAGACTAGAAAAATCCTATATTGCCGTGAATAGAAGACTGAGGTTGAGATTGGTGAGGCCTCAGAAGAAAACAAGGAGACCAAGGGAAGTCTGGAACTTCTTATTTCTCAGGCAGTCATGCTCAGACACACAGACAGGTGCAGGCCACTCTGATGAGGTCTCAGATGGAACTGAGGAACAAGGTTTTGGAAACTGGAGCAAAGGCCACCCTTGCTGTAAAGGAGGAAAGAACTTGGCTAAACTCAGTCCATGCCTGAAGGCTTTAAGGAAGGTGGAATTTAAGAGCGATGAGTTAGAGTATCTGGCAAAACAAATTTCTAAACAGCAAAGCATTCAGGTCGTTGCCTGGCTACTTTCAACAGCTCACAGTGAAACATCAGAGCAAAGCGATGACTCAGGGTAGAGTTTATAAATTAAAAGAAAGCAGGGTAGAAAAATTTGGAAAATTTTCAGCCTGAGCACATGGTAGAGAATATGAGGACAATTTCAGGAAAGAAACCAAGAGTGTGGCCAAGTGACCGTTTGCTAAGGGGTTTACCCCAAAAGCATTTCAGAGACCTTCAAGGCTGTTCCCTCCCATCACAGGCCCAGAGCTCCAAGAGGACAGAATGGTTTTGAGGGAGAAGCCCTGAGTATCCTCTCCTAACCCACTGCACAGGCCCACCTCAAGTTGTTGCTTCCTGGATTCTGTCGCAACACTCCCCAGCCACTCCAGCTGAGGCTCAAGCAGCCCCAGGTGAAGCTCAACCCATTGCCTCAGAGAGTGCAAGTCATAAACCCTGGCAGCATTCACATGGTGCTAATCCTGCAGGCACACAGAATTTAAGAGCTGTGGATCATGGTGGCCTCCACTTGGATTTCAAAGGCTATCTCAAACTGCACAGAAAGCCCCGACCAGGGCGATGCCTAGTGGAACTGCAGGGATGGGATGGACACCAAGAAGCCATAACTCTAGAGCTACCAGGGAGAACCACCAGCCTGAGAAAGCCACAGGCAGCCTGTGGAAGCAACTGTTGGACTGTGACCAGCAAAGGCCTGGAGATGGGACCCCCCCAGGGTCTTTGGAGGCTCGACCCCACCCCAGTGTATCCAAGAAGCAGGACATGGAGTCAAGACACTTTATAGAGCCTTAAAACTTAATGTGGCTTTCAACTTACATGTGGCCTGTTACTCCTTTCCTTTTGCCTATTTTTCCCCTACTGGAACAGAAATGTTTACCCTGTGTATTTTGCAAGGAGATACCTTGCTTGATTTTACAGGCTCACAGATGCAGTAATTTTGCCTCAGATAGGCTGAGTCTCTCCCATATCTGATTCAGAGGAGCCGGGACTTTGGACTTCCAAGTTGGTGCTAGTTACACGACTTTAACACTATTGGGACTGAATGATTGCATTTTGCATGTGAAAAGACATGAGTTTTGAGGGGTGAGGGGCAGAATGTGATGGTCTCAGTGTTTGTCCTCTCCAACATTCAAGCTGAAACTTAATGTCCAAAGCCATATACCAATAGCACTGGAAGGTGGGCCTTTGGGAGGTTATTAGGATCAGATGAGATCACAAGGGTGGGGGCCCCAAGACTGCTGCACAAAGTGGCTTGATAAGAACAAGCTTGCTGTGTCTCACTATGTAACACCCTGTGCCTCTTCTGGACTCTACAGAGAGTCCCTTCCTGCAAGAGGGCCCTCACCAGATGCTGAGCAGATCCCAGCGGCATGCTCTTGGACTTCCCAGCCTCCAGTACCATGAGCCAAATAAACTTCTATTCTGTGTACTTTACCCAGTCTGCAGTATATAAGTTACAGCCATAGAAATCAGACTCAGAAATCACCCCTGCCCAGGTGTGGACTTTATCCTAGGGTTGTTCATACACCTACTTCAGGGGACTTCCAGCACTAGAAGAAACGGTCTTAATCTAGTTTACCTTCCTGGTAGCAATGAGGTCCACAAGGCAGCTGGGTTGAATGAGTCATGTTTCTCATGCTTGAAACTTCTATACAAAAATAAAGCTGATGCTCATGGGAGAATATTAAGCATATATAATGACTGTAATATATTTATAATTTCTCAGATGGCACTTTGCAAATCCAGAAAACTTCATGATATTCAATTTAAACTAAACATTGTCTGCAAAGAATATATAATGAGGGCAGGTACTGCAGCATAGCAGGTTAACCACTGCCGGCATCCCATATGGACACAGGTTCAAATTCTAGCTGCTCCCCACTTAAAATCCAGCTCCCTGCTAAAGCAGCAGATGGTGGCCCAAGTGCTTAGGCCCCTGCCACCCATATGAGAGATACAGATGAAGTTCCAGGCTCCTGGCTTCTGCCTGGCCCAGCCCGGGCCATTGCAGCCATCGGGGGAGTGAACCAGCAGATGAAAGATTTCTCCTTGTCTCTTTATTTCTCCTGCTCTCTCTGTAACTCTGCCTTTCAAACAAATAAATAAATCTATATATATATATATATATATACACAAATATAAAATAAATATAAATATATATTTCTATATATACATATATAATATATAATGAATGATTGTGCTGCCACTGTATAAAGCATGAGTTAGGGGGCATTGCCTCTTCTGAAAACATCTGAGTTAATCTCATTGCCTTCAGAATAAAATTCCTACAACTTTAAGGACGTTTACAGTCTCACTACTCTCTACCTCTTCTGTTCAGCTTCCACTATTGTCCATTATCTACTTTTACTTAGCAAACTTTTTTAAAGATTTATTTATATGAAAGGCAGAGTTGCAGAGAGGGCAAGACAGACAGGAAGAGATCTTTCATCCGTGGTTCACTTTCCATGTGGCCACAATGCCATCATGGTTGGGCCAGACAGGAGCCAGAAGCTCTGAGGCCCAAGCAATTGAGCCATCTTCCAGTGCTTTCCCAGACACATTAGCAGGGAGCTGGAGCAGAAGAGGATCAGCTGATACTCAAAACAGCGCTCATATGGGATGCTAGCTTGGCAGGTACTGGCCTAATCCACTGTGCCACAATACCAGCCCCTGTTTACCAAACTTTTATGAAAGAGCTAAATAATACAGTGACTCAGGGAATGAGATATTTAAAAACAAAGAGACGTAGCCTTTAGGAAGAGATAAAGGAGTAATTAGATTCAATTCAGTGTGTTAATGCTATGTTAAAAATCATGTAATAGGCCGGCGCCGTGGCTCAACAGGCTAATCCTCCGCCTTGCAGCGCCGGCACACCGGGTTCTAGTCCCGGTCGGGGCGCCGGATTCTGTCCTGGTTGCCCCTCTTCCAGGCCAGCCCTCTGCTGTGGCCCGGGAGTGCAGTGCAGTGGAGGATGGCCCAGGTGCTTGGGCCCTGCACCCCATGGGAGACCAGGAAAAAGCACCTAGCGCCTGGCTCCTGCCATCGGATGAGCGCGGTGTGCTGGCCGCAGCGCGCCGACCGCGGCAGCCATTGGAGGGTGAACCAATGGCAAAGGAAGACCTTTCTCTCTGTCTCTCTCTCTCACTGTCCACTCTGCCTGTAAAAAAAAAAAAAAAAAAAAAAAAAAAATCATGCAATAGTGAATTGGGTTCATAGGAAAGATTTCTCAGAGGAAATGACAACAGAAACTAGAAAGGTCAATGGGCAAGATTGAATCAAAGAACACCGGTGAAAAGGCACAGAAAAATGAAACAGTTAAATATTCTGGAATGTGAAGAGGAGACTGTTACGGGATAAGACAGGAACAGAAGGGGAGAAACTCAAGAGGCACAAAATGAGACCCTTATTTGGCTAGCAGGAGTTGCTCGTAAGTGACTGAGAGTCCTGAAAGTTTGTGAGGAGTTTGGTATGATGAGAGCATCAGAATATTAAAATAGATTATGGGCAGAGTGAAAGAAACCAAATTCATGGTGCCTCTTCATCATCTACACTGTAATAACTCAGCAGTGATGACTATAAATAATCCCCAACCAAAGACGAACAGGAATTATCACCTGAAGTTCATTGTTCCTTGTAATAAAGTACAGGTGGACTTCCACAGGGCAATAACTACAGGGAGACAGCCTGGGAATCTCAGGGAGAGTGTTAGGAAGGCTGGATTGGGGTAAGTGATTTGGGAGAAGGTTCAAGGAAGCATGCGTTTCCTCTAGATAGGGAGGTATCAGAAAGTGGGGGTGATTCTATGACCACACCCCTTACCAAACGTATTGTATCAATAAGGTGGGAAGAAATTAACATAATCAGTGGTAACTAATAGAATATCTAAAAGGTAATCTAAAGAAGTAAAATTGAACTTGAGATGCCACTATTTTGAACAGCCCTTGTCTCAACTGTTGAGGAACAGTGTCTGTCTGTTTCTCATACTATTTGTCAAACTCTTAGTGTAAAGCTAATCTTATGAGTATAAAGTTACCTGAAAATAGATCTTTGTAAAAAAATAAGAATGGCAATAGGAGAGGGAGAAGGAAGAAGGGTGGGAGTGCAGGCAGGAGGGAGGGTGGGGTGAGAAGAATCACTATGTTCCTCAATTTGTATATATGAAATGCATGAAGTTTGTACATCTTAAATAAAAGGTTTCTAGGTTAAAATAAAATACAAAAAAAAAAAGAAAGAAACTAACAGAATCACCAGTGGTCTGACCACAGCACCCCATCAGTTCCCAGATGGCTGGGCTGCTTTTCTCTCCCTCACATTCTACTCCACTTGGTTGGTCTGCTTTGCCATCCCCAGAGCTAGTAACATTCACACCAGATCCCCCAAAATACCCTCTTTTTTTTTTTTGGTATTTTCTTTGGCTTATTTTTCCTGGGGGCAGAGGCCTATATGCAAGTCAATGACCCCCACTTTGTTCTATTCATCCAGATTTCCCATTTGTGAATCAGAAAGATGGTAGTTCCACTTCATAGTTATCTGCATTGCTGGGAAGGGATACAGAATATTTCCCACTCTCCAGAAGTGCACATCAATACAGAATACTGACTTTCCTAAGAGCTCAGTGCTGGTGCCAGTAAGTTGAGAAGGGGAAGCAGTTCTCGGGAAGCCTCCCAAAGCAGATCTCCACATGTCTCTCATTTAGGAAGCGACTTTGCTTGCAAACAGAGCCTCAAACTTCACAATCCCTCAGACAGACATGTTAATTAGCTTGACTGTAATAATCCTGTACTACATATATCAAAATAGCATGTTGTGCACCTTAAATATATACCTTCTGAGGTTAACGTTTCTTAAAAGATGAGTGATGCTTCTCCAGCATCCCTTCCATCAAAGGCCAGTCTCTTTCCTCACAGTACAACATAAAAAAATTAATACCTATGTGTGCTATTATAATTACAATAAAATTAAACTTTTATATTAAAAACACATGATTTGGGGGCTGGCAATGTGGTACAACGTTAAATTGCCACTTAAGCTGTCTCAGCGTTGTTGCGTAAACCAGGTACACCACCAGCATCCCATAGGAGAGCTCCAGTCTGAGTCCCTGCTGCTCCCCCTCATTCCAGCTCTCTGCTGTGGCCTGGGAAAGCAGTGGAAGATGGCCCAAGTGCTTGGGCCCCTGCCACCCACTTGGCAGACTGGATGGAGTTCCAAGCTCCTGGCTTCAGCCTGGACCAAATGCTGGCCTTTGCAGCCATTTGGAGAGTGAGCCAGTTCATGAAACTTGTACTATCTCTCTCTCTCTCTCTCTCTCTCTCACTCTCACTCTCACTCTCTCATTCAGTCTTTCAAATAAATCTTTTTTAAATATGTTTCAAAAAATAAAAATACAGGATTTTACATACTGGATGTGTGAGGATTCTTTCCAGTACATAGTTTGTGAGCTCCAAGTATATTCCAGGTACAGTTCTAGGTCACTGGGGATACATTAGAAGACAGACATCCTTTCTTTGACAAGTTTATAGTCAGGGGGAGGGGGACAAATAATAACCAACCAAGGTAAATATTCATAGGATGCCAGTGGTTTGTGAAGAAAAAAATAAGCAGAGAAGGGAATAGGGGGTGCTGTACTGCCAACCAGGATGATCAGGGCCAGCCTCACCAAGATGACATTTAAACAAACCCAAGGAAGTACATTTTGCAGGAAGAGGTTCTGGCAGAGAATCACCAGTGCCAAAACCCTATGGCTCCAGTGTGCAAGGACTAGCCGGCAGGCCAGACTGGCTAGGGCAGAAGGAACCATGATGTGGCAGGAGGTAACAGGGCCAGCAGCCCATCATAGGGTTTTGGCTTTTGTTCCAAGTGAGATGGGAAACCAAGGAGGGATCTGAGCACAAAATGAGATACAAACTGTATCTCCCCGCAGACGACAACTTTATATAGAGTTTTGCTATAAAGGAGAAATGCAGTGGTAGCACAGGGGATAGGAACAGGTGTCAAGAGAAAATGGAGGAGGGTGCCAGCAGTGTGGCATAGTGGGTAAAGCTGCCGCCTACAATGCTGGCCTCCCATATAGGCCCCAGGTTCCAGGCCCAGCTACGCCACTTCTGATCCAATTCTCCACTAATATGTCTGAGAAAGCAGCAGAGGATGATCCAAATGCTTGGGAACCAGCACCCATGTGGGAGACCTGGAAGAAGCTCCTGGATCCTGGCTTTGGCCCAGTCCAGCCCAGCCCTGGCTGCTGTGGCCATTAGCAGAGTGAATCATCCTCTTCCAGTGGATGGAATACCTCTCTCTCTCTCCCTCTCTAACTCTGCCTTTCAAATAAATAAATAAATTTTTTAAAAATTAGACCAACTTTTTAAAAATACTTATTTATTTATTTGAAAGGCAGAGCTAGAGAGAGATATCTTCCATCCACTGGTTCATGCCACAAATGGCCTCAATATCCTAGTCTCTCATGTTGCTGGCAGTGACCCATATACTTGGACCATCATTTGCTGCCTTATCAGGAACATTAGCAGGAAGCTGAATTGGAAGCAAAATAGCCAGGACTGAAACCAGCACTCCAATATGGAATGCTGCCATAGCAAGTGGCAGCTTAACCTGCTTTGCCACAATACTGGCCCCTAGTTTACTTGTTTGAAGAAAAATAAGAGCGGGGCTGGCATTGGGGCATAGTGGGCTAAGCCTCCTCCTGCAGTGCCAGGATCCAATGGAGTTGCCAGTTCATGTCCCAGCTGCTCTTCTTCAGAATCAGCTCTCTGCTGTGGCTTGGGAAAGCAGAGAAGATAGCTCAAGTGCTTGGGCCCCTGCACCCACGTGGGAGACCGGGAAGAGGCTCCTGTCTTCTGCTTCAGTTTGGTGCAGCTCCAGCCATTGCAGACATCTGGGGAGTGAACCAGTGGATGTAAGACCGGTCTGTCTCTCTCTGTGCAACCCTACCTCTCAAATAACTAAGTAAATGTCTAAAAAAGAGAGAGAGAGAAATAATAGCATGCTTGTGATTACAGATGTTTAAATGAAAAACATAATTCTTGCTTTTTCTGCTCCCCAACTACACTGGTTCATTTGATTGCTTTATGTGCCAAAAGTGGGAATGAATCATTGAATGATTTATTTATTCATTCAACCAGCTATTTGGTATCTAACAGCATACACAAGTTAATACAGGTTGAAAATCCCTAATCTTAAAATTTGAAATCATGAATGCTGTAAAATCCAAAACTTTTCGGGTGTCAGCATGACACCACAAGCAGAAAATTCCACACTTGACCTCATATGACAGATCACATGAAAAGATGAGCATAGGGTCTCACATGGTGACGAGCAGGCAAAGCCACCACTTGCGATATCAGCATCCCGTATAGGTGCTGGTTCAAGTCCTGGCTGCTTCACTTCCAATCCAGCTCCCTGTTAATGTGCCTGGGAAAGCAGCAGAGGACGGCCCAAGTGCTTGGGCCCCTTCATGGGAGACCTAGAAGAATCTCCTGACCCTGCACTGGTCACTGCAGCCATCTGGGGAGTGAACTAGCAGATGGAAGAGCTCTCTGTCACTTCCTCTCTCTGTAATTCTCCCTTTCAAATAAATAAATAAATCTTTAAAAAAAATCATAGGGCAGGCACTGTGGCTCCTTGGTTAATCCTCCGCCTGTGGCGCCGGCATCCCATATGGGCACCGGGTTCTAGTCCTGGCTGCTCCTCTTCCCATCCAGCTCTCTGCTGTGGCCTGGGAATGCAGTGGAGGATGGCCCAAGTGCTTGGGTGCCTGAACCTGTGTGGGAGACCAGGAAGAAGCACCTGGCTCCTGGCTTCGGATCGGCATAGCTCCAGCCATAGCAACCATTTGGGGAGTGAACCTATGGAAGGAAGACCTTTCTGTCTCTCTCTCACCGTCTAACTCTGTTAAATAAAAAAATCATAACCATACTAAAAATTCTATATATGGGGTAGGCAGTGTGGCACAGTGGGTTAACTGCCACTTGGGATGCCTGCATCCCATATTAAAGGGGACAGTTCAAGTACAGGATACTCTGCTTCCATTCCAGCTTCCTGCTACTGTGTATGAGAGGCAGCAAATGATGGTTCAAGTACTTGATTTCATTCACACGGGAGACCCAGGCAGGATTTTATTTATTTTTTTTTTACAGGCAGAGTGGATAGTGAGAGAGAGAGAGACAGAGAGAAAGGTCTTCCTTTTCCGTTAATTCACCCCCCAATGGCAGCTGCAGCCAGCACGCTGCAGCCAGCACACTGCACTGATCCGAAGCCAGGAGCCAGATGCTTCTCCTGGTCTCCCATGCGGGTGCAGGGCCCAAGGACTTGGGCCATCCTCCACTGCCTTCCAGGGCCACAGCAGAGAGCTGGACAGGAAGAGGAGCAACTAGGACAGAATCCGGCGCCCTGACTGGGACTAGAACCCAGTGTGCCAGCACCGCAGGCGGAGGATTAGCCTATTGAGCCACAGCGCCGGCCATCAGGCAGGATTCTTGGCCCCTGGCTTCAGCCTGGTCCAGCCCTAGCTGTTGTAGGTATCTGGTGATATGAACCATTGATGGTAGACCCCTCTCTCCCTCTCTCTCTAACTCTACCTTTCAAATAAATAAGTAAATCTTTTATTTAAAAAATTACCTTCAGAATATGTATCTGCATTGAATATGACACCTAAATAAACCTTGTGTTTAGACTTGGTGCCATCCCCAAGATATCACATCATGTATATGAAAAATTCCAAAATCTAAAACAGTTTGGTCCCAAGCATAAGGGATACTCAAACTCCATAACCAAATCAAAGAAAATAATTTCTGAATTCTGTAAAGAAATTAAGTCTGAGTCCCTAGTTTCTGGACAAGTAAAGCTTCTAACTACAAAAGTCATTTATTTCTTAAAAAGCCTTCAAAGTCATTATCTTTTCCTATAATATTTCATTATAATATAGAATGAAGCTAAGAAAACATATCAACATACAAATTACTAGTCAAAGAGCCTCGGGTGATCACTGAGGTCATAAATAAGAGTGTTAATTGTTAAAGTAACTACAGGAGTCACTGTGCACTTACTCCCCATGTAGGACCTCTGCCCTCAATGAGTTGTACTGAGAACTAACTGCAAAACTTGTTCTCAAACAGTACTTTTTACACTGTGTGTGTGCAAACTGTTGAAATCTTTACTTAGTATAGAGTTGGTCTTCTGTATATAAAATTAATTAAAAATTAACCTTAAAGAAGAATGGGATGGGAGAGGGAGTAGGAAGTAAGACGGGAGTTGGGGAAGGAGGGTGAGTATGAGGGGGAAACCACTATATTCCTAAAGTTGTACCTATGAAAACTGTATTCATTAGATAAAAGCTTTAAAAAACAAAAAATAAATTACTTGCCAAACAACTACAGCAATTAAATATTCAAAAGTCTGTTCAACAAAATTTATGACTAGTGCTCAAGAGTGAAAGTCATAAATAATGACTCAACTCTTTTATGTAACCTGAATATTTTAAGATAGTATTAAACTTTCTGGAAAAGTATCCCTGCATTTATAACTGTTCTTTTAGATGAGATTAATTTACTTTCTTTTTTCTTTTTGCTAAATTGCTCATTTAGTTGCTTTAAAAAAAGACATCAGATATAAGATTTTTGCATAATTGACCATCTGTTTCAATGTAGTGATCACAATAAACAGCACCCGCCTGCTTGCTGCCTGCCTGGTAACAAATCATAAGTGAGTCACAGCCAACATCAGCATCTTCCTTCAGGGACCACTAAACAGTTGAAACCCACAACTGCCAGTGTCATTTTTTGAGACAATAATTATTTTTGTGGTTGAGCAAAAAAAAAATTATACAAAAACAAGTTTTTCCAGGTTTGTATTTGGAATTTGAATGCAGTTACCAAGAATCTCCTCACCTCTGTGGAACAGACTTGGAACCAGGAAGTCTGAATTCAAACTCTGACTCTGTAGGACCAGGATTGTGGCCCAAGTGAGTTAAGCTGCCTGCAACACAGGCATCTATCCTATATAAGCACTGGTTAGAGTCTTGACTACTCCACTTCCAATCCAGCTCCCTGCTAATTCACCTGGGGAAGCAATGGAAGATGGCCCAGGTGCTTGGAACCCTACCACCCACATAGGAGACCCAGATGGAGTTCCAGGCTCCCAGTTTGTTGCAGCTACTGGGGAGTGAACCAATGGATGGAAGATCTGTGTGTGTGTGTCTCCTCAGTCACTCTGCCTTTCAAATAAATAACATCTTTTATAAAGAAAAATTCTGGGTCTGCTGCATACCAATCCAGTGACTGGGCAAGCTGCTTACTTTCTTAGAGCCTCACAAAGCTCAACTGTAAAACAAAGAATTTGATGAGAAGAGTAACCACACTGTGAACTGACATGTCTAGCACAGTTGTGGGAACATTATGGGTTCCCAGTAAGTTTTCCTGAATCTACTCCATCTGATATCAAAATCCCTTCATTTTTTTCCTCAGTAAAGAGTATATAAGTCTTCGTGTAGTGCTATTTATACCCTTATAACTACCTCTAATGTATTTATGAACTTTGATAGGACACATCAAAACACCTGATATTTATGATCCTGAAATCTTCTCTTGCCACTGGAAATTGAAAATATTGAACATGGCTGCCAAGCTATTACTAAGAGACTGGAAAATTTGGGAAGCAATATAGCTTCATGGAATGTGGAGTAAGAAGAAAACTAAAATCTTAAATCCAGGCTCCGCTACTTAACTTTGTGTAATTTTGAAAAAGTCATAAATCTCAAAGCCCGAGATTCTTCTCTAGGAAGCAAGAATGTTAATAAGGCTACTTCTTAAGGATTAAGAGGATTGAATAAAATCATGTATTGTGAGCTCAGAATACTATCATGTAATAGACATATGACAATGACCGGAGTCCCTGGCTACAGGAGAGACATTTAAGTTGTCAGTTAAGTAGGTTAAAACACTCAGTAGTTTAGAAACCAGCTATGTGTTCTTGGCCAAGGCCCAACCACTTTGCACCTCCGTCCCTCGTTTAACTTTTAGGTATTAATAAGATTAGCTGCAATTTACTAAGCACTGAGCCATATACCATGCACTCTGATAGGCTTCTATATGGACTCTGGTCTTTACAACATCCTCTTATCTCCATTTTATAGGTGGATGAAACTGAGAGAAGCTCCACTTGACCACACAGCTAGTAAATGTAGAACTTGGCTCCACATCCAAGGTAATGCAGTTAACCTGCCATTGACTTTCCCTAGAGAGGATCAAAGGAAACTATTCAGTGAAACATTTTTTTAATTGAAAAATCCTATACGAATGTAAAGTAGTATTAATAGCCAAGGCAGTATACATGATTCATAAAATAGGTTTGTGGCTCTCCTCCTAGTGCCTGGGAACCCTGAAAGAGCAATGAGTTACACTTGAGGCTCTCTTTCATCAAGTCTTAAAATTTGGCCTTGACCTCAATTTCACCTGGGGTGAGGGGAGGGGGCCTGACAAACAACTAATTAAAAACAGATATCCAGATGCCTGTCTATGCCAGTCAAAGGTAGCTCTCTCCACTCTGGGAGTCCAGAGCAACGAAATCCAGCAACTTTTCCTACAAATACGCATGAAACATTTTCTTGGGCTAACTTCTCACACCTGCCTTTTCAGTTCACTTGGGTGAGGATAAATGGTCACATAAAGTAGTGCTTCTGAGGTCACACTTCGATCAAACTCCAGTTCCAGGCAGGTACACAATCCAATTTAAGCAAATGTCAGTTCCTTTCACACGGATATGATGTAAAAGTTGGAGGTTACCTCACGAAAACTGTGTGAGGTAATCCTATATGGTTAATTCTCCAAGCTATTCACCCTTGGGACAACAGCCCAGCTGTTTAAATTGGGAAACACCACCAAGGCACAACCAGAGGGTTTCTTAGCGACGACGTGGGAAGTGACAGAGGAGAGGCAAAGTGGGCCTCGGTCCAGTGTCCCCAGGAAGGCCCTTCCAATCCCCGCCCGGACAGCTGGGGACACGCCCAGCGTCTGCAGAAGAAACCGGAGACTGAAGTCCAGATGACATGGAGGTGTTAATTTGTCCAGCAGATTTTGATTCTGCGAAGGTGTCAGACCCTGGACGGTGGGCACCTGCAGCAAACTCATTTGCACGAGGAAGAAAGGGCGAGTGGCCCCTGCTTCCTAGAGGCCAGAGCCACGAGCAGGGGGCAAAGCGAAGGGACTCACACCTTCCCTTCGCCAAAAAGGCCCGCTCTCTGCCCCTGGGACGCTCCCGGCGGGTCCAGTCCTGCAACTGAGCCCCGGCCGATTTCACAGTGCCGCAGGGAGGCAGGAAGCGGGCGGGCGAGGCTGAGCACCTGGCCTCTTACCTCGGACGGCGAGATGTCAAACACGTCGGCGATCTTAGCGTAGAGCTCCCGGATGCTGGAGAAATTCTCCACCCGGCCCGTGGCGCTGCCGTGCGCCAGCTGCGCGTGGAAGACCAGCTTACGAGCCGGCGCTGGGGGGCCCGGGAGGCTCCCGACGCCCGCGCCCGCCACCTCGCCCTCCACCAGCGGGGCGGTCTCCTTGGACTTGGGCTTCTTCTTTCCCCGCAGCCCCAGGGGCATCTTGCCTGGCTGAGGGCGTGGGCCCACCTGCGCTGCCCGCCGCCGCCTCCCGGTCCGAGCCGCGGACTTTGAGCTCTGGGCCCCGGGGCTCCGCGCAGGTAAAAGCCGCCGCGGGGCCAATGGCAACGGCGCTTCCGCCTGGAGGCGCCGGGTCGGGCCCTCTCCTCCCCCCGGAGGAGCAGACGTAGGAAGGTGAGCGGCCGCGCGCCCTCCGTGGAGGTGGCTTTGGAGAGAAGAAACTTAGGCTCGGTCCTTCACACCCCGCCCAGCTCCTGGCTTATCCCCGCTCCCTGTTTAAAAAAAAAAGACTCGAACTCTATTTCCGTGAAGTCCTCTGGATGCCGAAGCTGAGGAACCCTAAGACAAAAACGTCGGCCTCTCGGTGCTTCTCACAAATCTGCAGCAGGCGCTCACACTGTCGGCCACACACCTTGGGGAACAGGGTTTGAAGTACAGTAGGAGTCAACCTTCTTTCCTTTGCCTCCTCTGCGCTTTACACCCGGCAGGACCGAGGGGGAAGGGAAGCCACAGATCCTGGAGACTGGCGCCGCGCACCTTTCGGGAATCCTCTACTTTCTCCTGGGCGGCTGTCTCTCCAGCCTCGTTCAGCACTCCCCCAGGTCACTGGCCACACCTCCTCCGGCTGCAGAGAAGACTCCAAGTGCAGTGCGAGCTCCCTGGATTCCCCACCCCTGACCTAACTCCACCCCTTCCTTTCAAGTTGCAAGGAGTTCTCTTTTCGTTTGACCCTTGATCTGAACAACTCTCGAAGATCTTATTTACTTGTTTGAGTGGCAGAGAAAGAGACACACAGAGAGAGCCTTCCCCCCCATCTGCTTGTTCAGCTCCACAAATGTCCCCAGGGAACCGAATCACTGTCTCCAATGTGGGTGTCAGAAACCGAATCATTTGAGCCAACACCTGCTGCCTCGAGTCCACATTAGCTAGCCCAGGAACTGAACCCAGGTTCTCCCATCTGGACTGTGAGTACCCTAACGGCGGCTTAAGGGCTGGGACTTCCACCTGCTCCAAGGATCTCTGATCTCACCTCTCACATTAATTCAATCTTGAAAAATCTACATTGCTCCCAGTAATAAAATCAAGTATAATTCCAAGAGCAGGCATTAGAGAAGAATCAAGCTGAGTTTATAAGGCTCTGCATTTGAGCTGGATGGCACAAATATGTATGCTGTATTAAGGTTACTATGTTCTTAAGCACTTCAAGCTGAAGATGTTACCTTTGTCTACCTGTTGACTCTCCTTTCCCTTCCCACCTAGTACCACTGAAGGACACACTTACTTTTTTTTAAAAGTCCTCCATTTTTGCAGTCCCCTCTGGCTACATATTTCATAGCAAAGCGACAGTCTTTATTAGCTGCATTTCCTCACTTCCTCTTTGCATTTAGACCTGTGATTACGCTTTGCTCCCCACTCCCATACCCTACCCACAATCCACTGAAACTGGACAGTGCTATTGTCCGGACACCTTAATTACCACATACAATGGACTCTTCTCAGTCATTTCATTCTTGTATTTTTCCTCTTTGGGCTTCCTTACCTTCCACGCCCCAACGCCTTACTAACATCTTCTATCCCTTTACCTTGGCCATCTCTTTTTATCCTATATGTTCTTCCTGAATGACTACAACCAGTACTCACTGAGCTTCCCAGATGTTGACTACCACCAAATCAGTATCTCCAGCTTAGTCCACCAGGAACGGAATGCACTGCGGAAAACTCAATTGAGATTGCACAAAACTGACCTCATTACTTCTTCTGAATATGTCTTTTCTCTCTTTTTTTTTTTTTTTTTTACTTCCAGCTGGAGTAAATAGGACCTCCAAGTACTTAGTTGCTAAAACCAGACACCGCTGAGTCAGCACACTACACTTTCTCCTTTTCCCTCACCTCTCACATTAATTCAATCTTGAAAAATCTACATTGCTCCCAGTAATAAAATCAAGTATAATTCCAAGAGCAGGCATTAGAGAAGAAACAAGCTGAGTTTACAAGGCTCTGCATTTGAGCTGGATGGCACAAATATGTATGTTGTATTAAGGTCACTATGTTCTTAAGCGGTTCAAGCTGAAGATGTTACCTTTGTCTAGACATCTGGTCATGTTTGATTGGCACTTTGACTAACGGGTTGGTTCATTAACATGTGAAACCTTTTTTTAAAAGTTTTTAAACAGAGAAAATCTATGTTTCTCAAGGTTAGCAGATGTACTGGGAGAAGTGAGGGGGGCTCTTGAACTCTTTAAGATAACTTTAAAATATTTTGTTTCATGTTTCTGTGACATAAAAATATTTTCTAGGGGCAGGCATTTGGCCCGGCAGTTAAGATGCCAGTTAGGTCACCATGTCCCACACAGGAGTGCCTGAGTCCTTGTCCTGGCCTGGAGTCCTGATTCCAGCTTCCTGATAATGCAGACCTTCAGGGCAGTGGTAATGAATCAAGCACTTGAATCCCTATCACCTACATGGGAGACCCTGCTTAAGTTTTTGGCTCCCAGTTTTGTCCTCATCTCCCCATGCCTGCCAGTGAAGGTATTTGGAAGAGTAAACCAATGGGTGGGAGCTATATGTCTGTCTCTGTCTCTCTGCCTAACATATAAATTACATCACATATATATTATATATTCTGGTTCATGTGGATATTTCTTTGAAAATGAGATGGTGCCACAGGATCTCCGGGCTTCACGTTGTCCTTATGGCTATGGTCACTATAGCAACAAATAGTAGTTTAACTTTGTCTTGGACTAAGAAAACCTAATAAGTAAATGATGCATTCCCAACAAGTGAAAGCAATGACTTCATAATGTGCTTATGAGTAAAGAGCTCACAGAGCTTTTACTAAAGAAAAAAGTAGGAAGAGAAATGAGTCATACAGTACATGGCAGGTATATCATCAACATCTAGGACCATGTGAAGGAACACAGGAAGGCAGGAAATTTTGCTTTGAGCTACAACCAATAAAATATCAAATCAAGAAGGCAAAAGTAGTGCAGAAGTGGAAAAAGCTGGGTTCTAATCTTTCAAATTGGTTTAATTTCCAAGGCCTGTTTTCCTTTCCCAGAAAGTGAAAGTTTCCCTCAAGATCTGTATCACATTCATCTTTGCTATAAAGTCTCACTTAAGCAGTCTGTTTAATGGGATGCGATCACTGGACAATACAATGGTATGTAGTTATGGTTTCATAACACAACTTGAGTAGGTAGTGGTCAGGGTACCATAAACAACAAATATGAGGGCTCTTCAAAAAATTCCATGGAGGGGCCAGTGCTATGCATGGATTTCAAAATTTCTTACACCAAAATAAACTTACCTTTTAATTCCATCTTCCATAGACATTTTGAAGTCTTTGTAGTATAGTACCCCAGAACTGTTTTTTTTTTCTCTAAATTTCAAAGATATGAAGAATTAGGAAGATATGAGAATCACATTAAGAGGATCTGGGACATTTACTTGAAGGAAACTTCTAAACAGAGGCAATCTAGAAGGAAAGCACTGGGGAAATGAGTAGCCTGACCCAATATTACCCATAAGGCCAAAGCAAAAGGGGCTCTTGCTCTAACCCTCCTTCAGCTGAACAACACCCTACAGGTGGGGGGTCTAAGGTGGGCACAACTCATGGCCTCCCTCCCAGACCATAAGGCTTTGGATACCTAGCATCCTGGGTTTTCCCAATAAAATGGCCCCAGCCTACCTCCAGAATTAATATAGGCTTTCCAAAAATCCAGGCAGCCAGGTTTCCTATGCTGGAGTGCTAGCCAAGGAACAGGTCTTGGTCACAGGGTAGGGGAGCAGCTATTTGTCAGGGGTAGGGTGCAGAATGACAGAGCTATGCAGGAAAAGAAGGGGAGTGGCTTTGGCTTGTTGTTGTTTTGATAGGCAGAGTGGACAGTGAGAGACAGAGAGACAGAGAGAAAGGTCTTCCTTTGCCGTTGGTTCACCCTCCAATGGCCGCTGCGGCCGGCGCACCGCGCTGATCAGATGGCAGGAGCCAGGTGCTTCTCCTGGTCTCCCATGCGGGTGCAGGGCCCAAGGACTTAGGCCATCCTCCACTGCACTCCTGGGCCACAGCAGAGGGCTAGACTGGAAGAGGGGCAACCGGGACAGAATCCGATGCCCCAACAGGGACTAGAACCCGGTGTGCTGGCACTGCAGGTGGAGAATTAGCCTATTGAGCCGGGGTGCCGGCCGGGGATTGGCTTTGCTTTGGACATGGATCTGTTTCTTCCAATATCCCTGAATTGTAGTGTGCAACTCTGACAAATTGAAGAAATCTAAATTTGAACTTAGGATTTCAGGTTACTATGAAGATATGTTGGCCAAAATAGGAACATAGAGCTATACCATTTGATAGTTCATTTAAAAACAATTAGTGTGTGTGTGTGTGTGTGTGTGTGTGTGTGTATTTGAAAGGCAGAGAGGCAGACAGAGTTGTCCCATCCACTGGTTCACTCCCCAGTTGGCTGCAATAGCTGGGGCTGGGCCAGGCCAAAACCAAGACCAGTTTCCTGATAATACACACCCTGGAAGGCAAAAGCTAGTAGCTCAGGTCCTTGGGCTCCTGCCACCCACTTGGGAGACCCAGATTGAGTTCCAGGCTCCCAGCTTCAGCTAGGACCAGCAGCAGCTATTGCACACATTTGGCAAATGAACTGATGGATGGAAGCTCTGTCTGTGTCTGTCTCTGTCTCTCTGCCTTTCAAATACCTAAATAAGTATTTTTTTTTTAAATCTATGCGAGTCATAAGAAAAATTCTAGGATTAAATTGATTTAAGCTTATATGTCTTTCAGAAGTAATATTATGTTGTTGATAAGAAAACATATAGCCATAAAATGAATCATAAAATAAATGTATTAACTTGTTTTTCTCAGCAAATTTAGACACTAATTACTACAAGTAACCTTGAGAGTTTTAAAGAAACACACAGTGGTACCTTACTTTATCTCCCACCCCAACCCCATTATGTATGTACCCACTAAGCAAATACTTGGCAGAAAATCAACACAGGAGTTAGTTAAACCATATGCAGTTCTCCTTGGAACTAAAGATAGTATGTTTTATAGTTGCATGGCAACAATGAAAACTGAAGGTGGCAAGTGGAGGGAGGGGAGAACTCTTATTTAGTAGAAGTTCAAATACATTTTTTGTTAGAAATAATTGGAAGTAAAGAAAGGAAGTGAAGTAGACACACAGTTGGAAGAATAAAGTTAGTAATCAATAATCACCTACTGTGTTTCTGGCTTACTGCTCAGTATTTTTATCTAACTTATTTATTTATTTATTTATTTAACAGAGAGAAATAGACAAAGTCCCCAAATGCTCACAAGGGCAAATCTACTGAAGTCAGAAGCTGGGAATGCAGTGCAGGTTTCCCACGTGGGTAGTAGGAACCCAATCACTTGAGCCATCACCACTGCCTCCCAGGATCTACATCAGCAGAAAACTGGAATCAAGAGCTGCAGCCAAGGATCCAACCCAGGTAATGTGAGCTGTGGGCAACTGAACTGCTCTGCTAAATGCCCACCCCTGGTGCTCAGTGTTTTACACACATTATCTTACCCATGTACATATGGAAGCCACCCTCTGGCATAGAGTCCAAATTATTCTGCATCACCAAGATTATACTACATAAAACATTAAGATGGCAAAAACAAATGTGAACAGTAAGCTAATTTAACAAAAGTTCTTCTACAATGAGATAAATATGCGATTTAGAGAGCAGCCACATCCAAATGTCACACATTTTAATCATTCAAGAACTGTATATAAAATTGAAAATAGCAATTGGTTGACAGATAAGCCTAGATAACTCTCTCAGGGTTGGAAAATAGTTACATTTATACATAACCCAAAATAGTGAATTAAATAAAACTAATACTTTTTATGAGAAGAATAACCCAGGCTGCTGAAGATAATCATTATAGTAGTCTTAAGGTCAAGATATAGCAATGATAAAATATAATTTCTTATAGGAAGAATAAACAGTTCACATTAGAGCAGAAATTTTTGAGTAATTCTACTATGGACCAAACATACGAAACCAGGGGCCAGTGTATGTTCCCACCTGGAAAGGGATTGTCCACACCTGAGAGTTATAAGCTGGTGCGAAAATAATTTTCTCCTACTACTCCATTTTTCAAAAGACTAATTGATTTGAAAGAGTTACAGAGACAGGGCTGGGGGTGGGGAGAGAGAGAGAGAGAATCTTCTGTCACTCGTTCACTCCCCAAATGGCTGCAATGGCCTGGACCTGGGCCAGATCAAAGCCAGAAACCTGAAACTCTGTCAGGGTCTCTCATGTAGGTGACAAAGGTCCAAATACTTGAGCCATCTTCTGCTGCTTTTCCAGGCACATTAGCAGGGAGCCAGATGGGATGTAAAGAAGCCTGAATCAGAATTGACATTCATATGGGGATGCTGGTGTCATAGGCAATGGCTTAACCACCATGCCACAATGCCAGCCCCTCCAGCTACTCCATTTTAAACTTGAAATAAATGCAAATGATAGATTCTCAAAGGTAGCTGACTATCTTTCATATTGTTCCTTGGTTTTATTGGGGAAAAAATGCTAGTGAATGTTATCCAAAAATAAATCTTGTCACAGTTGGCAGTTAATTTTAGAACATTGAGCTTATGCAGTAAATTTATTAAAATTAAGAATTTAACCTGAAAACTATTCATTATAATATAACCTCAGTAACCTGAGACAAGGTAATTCAGGTTTTGCTGTAATTTTAGCACAGGCAGAGGTGTATATGTACCCAACAGAATGCAGAAAATGTTGGTTTGTGTGGGCTAGAGATAATCTGACAATCCAAAAGGAACTTTTGAGTGTGCATCCTGTCATCTACATTCCTTTCAAAAGTCAAGTCAACATTTTGAATTGGTGAGTTTATTTCTTAAAAAAGAAAAAAATTAGCGATAAGGATTGCTACAGGGTCGCCACTCAGATGGATCATTCTCTATAATTTCCATGACTGTTATGATCGAGGGAAGCAGTTTGGGATACCAATGGAGAGCATAGATTAAAAGGCATGGATCAAGTCATGTGCTCTTAATATTATAACAGTTGACTCTGATCATGGACAAGTCTTTTAATCTCTCTCAGATAATTTTTCATACTTAAAAATGTTTACATCTTATGGTATATATATGAAGATTACATGAAATAACATTTGTAAATCGAGGCATGTACCTACACATAATTATTAAGAAATGCTAATTATTAGTAGATGTTCCTAATGAAAATGAATGTTAAGACACAGAACGTTCTGTGTTTTTGATAGTTTTCATATGGCATGTATCACTGTGCCCTTTTTTTTTCTTTTTTAATGACTTTTATTATTTATTAGAGAGAGATCTTCCACCTGCTGGTTCACTCCCCAAATGGCCACCACGGCCAGGGTGCGGCCAGGCCGAAGCCAAGAGCCAGGATCCTCAGCTGCTTTCCCAGGCATGTTAGCAGGGAGCTGGATCAGAAGTGGAGCAGTCAGGACTCAAACTGGCACCCATATGAGATGCCCACATTCTAGGAAGTGGCTTAACCCACCAAGCCATAATGCTGGCTCCTCAATGTGCTCTTAAACTTTGAAAATAAACTATCTGAATATGGTATATATTTAAATTATTCAAAAAATTATGGCAGTCATTTTGGACTAAGAAAAGTTGATTCAGGGGAAGACATTTGATGCATGGGTTAAGATGCTGCTTGTGATACCCACATCCCATATCCGTGTCTGAAGTCAACATCCAGCTCTGCTTCGCATACCAACTTTCTGCTAATGTGTACTGTGGGAGGCAGCAGGTGATGGTTCAAGTAGATGGGTCCTTGCCACTCATATGGGAGATCTGGATTAAGTGCCTCGCTCCTAGCTTTGGCCTGGCCCAGCCCTGGTACAGATGGAAGATTTCTGTCTATCTCTGTCTCTCTGCCTTTCAAATAAACATAAATAGATAAATTTAAAAATAGAAAAGCTTGTTTGAAGATTAGTTACAAGAAAAATATTAAAAATACTTGCAATCTGATAATGCTTAGTATAACATGAAATTTCAGCATTTAGCCAATCATAACATTTGAATCTATTCATTGAATTAAATCCTGAAGTACACTTACTTGACAAATGAGTATTTCAAGTTATAAACTACACTGGATAGTAATCAATCTATATTCATGATATACTCTGTATTTAATATTTCTTTAATTTAGGGATCTCAAATGCTTTGTAAATAGTCAGAGTGACACAAAAATTTAAGGCAAAGCATTCAAGCATGGTACCGGGCATTTAAAAAGTACAAAATACTTATTGAAATAAGTTGTTTCTTTCCTACTTCTCAAATTCAATTGCTAACTCTAACTGAAGGATTTTAGTCTCCTAACAGTGTGTGTATATACACATATATATACATACATACACACACACACACACATATTTTACTTTGAGAAATCCCTTAAGTTGATTCACTTCTCAAATGCCTGCAACAGCTGAGGCTCGGTGAAGCCAAAGCCAGGAATCGAATCCAAGTCTCACCACATGGATGTCAGGGATTCAGTTACTCGAGTCTCCAGTTCTGCTTCACCGGACCAGCATTGGCAGGAAGCTGGAGTCTTGAATGTAGCCAAAGCTGGGACTTGAGCACTCTGATGTGAGATGGAGACCTCTTAATTGCTGGACTAAATGCCTGTCTTAACACAATCATTTTGATTGTTTGATTGGTCTCATTTCTCCTGTGCTGTATCTTTGCCATCCCTCTACCTGTGAGTGAGCTTAGCAAACTTGAATTTGATAGTGTTATTTCTCTGTTTAAAAAAGTGCTTGTTTTCTGTTGGCTATACCAGGAGTACTCAAAGTGTTGTTCTCAGATCAGCACCATCAGCGTCACCTAGGGACTTTTTAGAAATGTGAATTCTTAGGCCCCACAAACACAATCCATATTTTAGCAGATCCTCTAGGTGATTGTGATCCACACTAAAGTTTGAGAACCACTGGCTTGCAGGATAAAATCCATAAACCTCAAGATAGCATATATCCAGAATGGGCTCCACACTTTCTCTTCTCTCTCTCTCCCAAATCAAGCCATATACTTTCACATTGTGTTCTTTGCTCATGGTTCTTCTAGGAGGCATTTTGCCAACATAGCATCTCATAACTCCTTGCTCACTTTTCAAAATTCAACCCAAGGACATCTGAAGTAGTGTGACAAATAAAGGTAAATGGAGCCTCCAATAAACCTCAATAAGAAAGTCGGGGTGCAGAGCCCTAGGATTTTGGCCTCTGCTGCCAATAACTATTTTCCCTCTGGAAAGCACTAACTCACTAATGAGTTCTGGTAGAAACTTTCCACCTGGGGCCGGCGCTGTGGAGTAGTGGGTTAACGCCCTGACCAGAAGCGCCAGCATCCCATATGGGCGCCTGTTCGAGTCCCGGCTGCTCCTCTTCTGATCCAGCTCTTTGCTGTGGCCTGGGAAAGCAATAGAAGATGGCCCAAGTCCTTGGGCCCCTGCACCCGCATGGGAGACCCAGAGGAAGCTCCTGGCTCCTGGCTTTGGATCAGTGCAGCTCCGGCTGTTGCGGCCATCTGGGGAGTGAACCATCAGATGGAAGACCTCTCTCTCTCTGTGTCTCTCCTCTCTCTGTGTAACTCTGACTTTCAAGGAAAATAAATTTTAAAAATCTTTAAAAGAAGAAACTTTCCACCTAATCATAAGATACCAAGTGATTATGCAACTGGAACTACTCCTTGTGAATTGAATGTTACATGGACAACCTAATATTCAAATTGAAACATGCATTTCATTATTAATAGAATTAATGGAATAATGCATTATATTACTAAATAGAAATGATACATGCAAGACTGGGCTTAAGAAAGAAAAGTACAAGCCTGTGCTGTCCACACACTGGCACAAGCCAGATGTGGACACCTGCTGCGTTACATCCCGCCCATGAGTGGCCCTAAAAGACACGGCAATGAGAAATCTGCCCCCAGTGTTCAAAACTTAGTTCACTTTATTTTCCACTTTTCATGGAGCAAAAAAAAAAGGTCTTTGCCCACTTTACTCTGGCTCCTCTACCTGATAACGTAAATTGAAGAAGGGCCTACACCCGGGGCCCCAGCTGAATCAGTGAGATTAAGGGGTGGGAGAAGTACACAAGGGCACAGAACCCCAGGGACTCAATAAACAATACTGATAATTCTAGCTTTTTATCCAATAGGCCACTCCTTTGTCAAAATTTTACTTTTAAACACTTAATGAGAATCCTCATGGGAAGAAATAATTCTCCATCCCAAGGGCTTTAGAAAGTAAAGAGGAGGATGAATGATTATCTTAGGACTTACAGGTCATTCGACATTGGTCTTCATCAACCTCTTACCAAGGCTTTTGTATTGCCCTGATGATACTCTCGGTTATCAGCATCTGCAGTCTGGTCTGTTGCATAAATTTTGGCAGTGGAGTTGAAGGCAATGTCTGTTACAAGGTAATACTAGAGAAAGTGCCAACTTAAAAAGCTTTCCTCCATCTAACGCTCTCACTAACCTGCCACCTATCAACCCTAACACTCAAACAGGTTCAAAACAGCCTTAAAGGGGCAAGCACTGTGGCACGGTGGGTTAAGTCTCTGATTGCAGTGTCAGCATCCCATAAGAGTGTGAGTCCCTGTGGCTCTGCTTCCAATCCAGCTCCCTGCTCATGTACCTGGGGAAGCAGCAAAAGATGGCCCAAGTCCTTGGGTCTCTGCACCCACATGGGAGACCAGGAAAAAGCTCCTGGCTTCTGGCTTCAGACCAGCCCAGCTCAAGCAGTTGTGGCCATTTGGGGAGTGAACCAGCAGATGGAAGATCTGTCTCTCCTCCCTCTGTAACTCAGACTTTCAAATAAATAAATTTTTTTTGAAAAAGCCTTAAATCTCTACAGGATTTCTCCTGCTTCCTCTAGCTCCCTGGTTTCTAGAAGGTTGATTTTGAGGGAGGTAGATTGTAGTCCCTGCTGCTTTCATATAGAGCCAGGAACTGGAAACCCTAAAATTCTCATGAATTTAATGCTTGGCAAGTAGTTTGCACTGAAAAGCTTAATTAATATTGAATCAATAAGTTCTAGCAACTGAGATCTGAAACTAGGATTCTGGATCCACTTTCAAACAAAGTGATGCTGTGACGAATGATAGCCGAATTTACTATTGAGCCATAAACTATTTTACTTTTTCCTTTAAAAGGGGTAATACACATAATAAGTGAAACAACTCTGATTTCCTTCTGCATTGTGAATGGGAAATAAAGAAAAGCATCCTGTTTCTAGCTTAGTTATAAGCTTAAGTATTCACTATGTAGTGATTTACCTAATGGATCTACCATCTTCCAAATACCTCTAGTCAACTAGTACTTCAGGGAAAAAACTTTTAGTCTTTCTGAAAATATATTTTAGCAAACATATATATGCATATATGTGTGTGTGTGCACATACACACTACTTAATGCAAATTAGTTTTCTAATAATTTCTAATGTTTTTATAAGAACAGTTATTACACAGTTTCTTGACTGATGCCTGAGAGATATATGTGTGTATGTAGCCAGTTTATGTATTGCCCAGAAGCACATTTTGGACTGAAGTAGCAGTAATAAAGAGGACAGGGATGAGTGCATACCATAGACGTTAAATCACTACTTGCTGCAACCACAGCCCATATTGGGGTGCCTGGCTTGAGTCTCAGCTGCTCCATTTCCCATACAACTTCTTTGCTACTGCAATTCTAGAAGGCAGCAGTGATGACTCAAATGCTTGGGTCCCTGCCACCCACATGGGAGACCCAAGTGGAGTTCCAGACTCCTGGCTTCAACCTGGCTCAGCTGTGGCTCTTGCATCTGTTTAGAGTTAACTAGCAGATGGAAGATCTCTGTCTCTCCTCTCGCTCTTTGATTTTCAAATAAAATGAAGAAAAAACAAGAGGAGAACTACCTAAAGGCCACACATAAATACTACATACAGTTTCCTAAAACATTAAGATTCCACTGAAGGTTTTCAAAGGGAAAACATTGAATGTAACAACTTGGAAAACATGCTTTCTCCTATATTATATTTGTGACCATGAATGATGATCACAAAATTAAGAAATAATGTGAAAATAGAATTCAGTCAGATATTTTCAATGGTTTTTTTTTTTCTCATATGTAATATTAGGAGAAATGGTTGGGATGCTGGCAAAGAGAGTGAAAATTTTCTTTAGTAAAATTTAAACTTCAAAGTTTAAAACAAAAATCTGAAAAAAAAAATTAAGTAAAAACATGCTTCATTTAAAAATTATCTTTTTTGGAGTGAACATTTGGCCTAGCAGTTAAGACACTGGTTAAGATATCCACGTCCCAATGCAGGTGCTGTGGCGTAGTAGTGAGGCTACCGCATCCTATATGGGTGCCAGTTGGTATCCCAGCTACTCCTCTTTTGATCCAGTTCTTCTGATTCAGCTCTCTGCTTATGGCCTGGGATGGCAGTGGAAGATGGTCCAAGTACTTGGGGGACCCGGAAGAAGCTCCTGGCTCCTGGTTCCTGATCAGCCCAGCTCCAGCCATTAAGGCCATCTGGGGAGTGAACCAGCGGATGGAAGACCTTCCTCTCTGTCTCTCCCTCTATCTGTAACTCTAAATCTCAAATAAATAAATAAAATCTTTAAAAAAATACCCACATCCCTTATCAAAGTGCCTAAGTTTGATTCATTGCTCTGCTCCTGCCTCTAGCTTCCTGCTGATGGCACTCCAGAAGGCAGTGGTAATGACTCAGTATTGCATTCTTGCCATCCGTGTGGAAGTCCTGGACTGAGTTTCTACCTCTTGACCTCAGCTTGGCCCAGCCCTGGGAGTTAACCAGCAAATGGAAGCTCTCTCACTATACCCAACCCCCTAATCCCTTCTCTCTCGGCCTCTCTGCCTCTCACAAAAGTAATTTTTTAAATATACAAATATAAACAGAATTTCAAGGAAATCTGTATGATATTGTCACAGCTAACATGGGGCCTCAATTATCTATAATTATCTTAAGTTGGTGAGGGAGGAATGATCTCTATAAAATAATGTTTTTATTAGAATGCATCTCATGATTATAATAATAGCTATGAATATATCTACTGCTATTCCAACAATCAAATAATCAACAAAAACTTTCTAGTCAGGGCTAGCACTGTGATGTGGTGGGTAAAGCCACTACTTGCAGCGCCAGCATCCTATATACATGCCAGTGTTTGTCTCCACTGCTCCACTTCCCATTCAGCTCTCTGTTCATGGCCTAGGAAAAGTAATGGAAGATTCCCCAAGTGCTTGGGGCCCTGCTACCCTCATGGGAGACCTGGAAGAAGCTCCTGGCTCCTGGCTTCAGCCTGACCCCAGCACTGGCTGTTGCAGTCATCTGTTTTGGAGTGAACCATCAGAAGGAAAATCTCTCTCTCTCTCTGTAACTCTGACTTTCAAACAAATTAAAAAAGATAAAAACCTTCTAGTCAATATTAAAAATGAATTCAAACCAATTGACAATTAAGTTTTTAGTTTTTGCCCTTGATATATTTATATCCTTATGAGAATCCCTAGGAGTATTTTTCAAGTAGGAGAATTATTTCAAAACTGTAGGTCATAAAATAAATATAGTGTTATATAATTAGAAGATTTTAGGAAACTGGAATTATATTAAAAACATCAGGGGCCCGGCGCCTTGGCTCACTTGGCTTATCCTCCACCTGCAGCACCGGCATCCCATATGGGCAACTGGCAACCCATATGGGTTCTAGTCCCAGTTGCTCCTCCTCCAGTCCAGCTCTCTGTTGTGGCCTGGGAAGGCAGTAGAGGATGGCCCAAGTGCTTGGGCCTCTGCACCTGCATGGGAGACCCGTAGGATGCTCCTGGCTCCTGTCTTCGGATCAGCGCAGCGCCGGCCATAGCGGCCATTTGGGGGGTGAACTAACAGAAGGAAGATCTTTCTCTCTCTCTCTCTCTCGCTCTCTCTCTCTCACGGTCTGTAACTCTACTTGTCAAATAAATAAATCTTAAAAAAATTAAATATCAGAATCAATCCATCTAAAAAGAGTATGTAGTGCTTTATGAAACTTCCATTTCACCTACATATCAAGGTATTCCAAAAGGTTTGTGGAAAAATGGAATTATTCCTATGAGTAGTTTAAATTTCAAATCATTGTTAAACAGTAACACTACCTAACTTAAATTATATGTGTTATATACCATGGTATGTTATTGGCATAAAGAGCATAAATTATTTGTTTCTTTTGTTTTTGTTTTAAAGATTTACTTACTTATTTGAAAGGCAGAGTGACAGAGAAAGAGAGAGAGCCACAGAAAGAGAGATATCTCCCATCTACAGGTTTACTCCATGAGTGACCACAGTGGCCAGAACTGGTCCAGGCCAAAGCCAAGAGCTGGAACTCCATCCAGGTCTCCTTAACCGCTGAACCAAACACCTACCTCAATTTCTCATCTTTTAAAAAGTCGCTGTCTGAGGTAGGCATTTGGTGCAGTGGGTAAGACACTGCTTGGGGTACCCACATTCCATGTTAGAGTGCCTGGGTTCAAGTCCCAGTTTCACTCTCCATTCATCTTCCTGCTAATATGCACCCTGGGAGACACTAGCAGTTGACTCAAGTAATTGGGTCACTGCCACTCATGTGGGAGACCTGAATTGAGTTTCCAGCTCCCGGCATTGACCTGGCCTAGGCTGTTGTAGATATTTGGGGAGTAAACAAGTAGATGGGAGATCTCTTGTCTGTATCTCTCTCTCTTTTTCTCTATCTCCTTGCCTTTCAAATAAATAAATTTCTAAAAGGTCACTATCCTAAAATATTCCTCTCTAGGAATATAGTTTTTGCAAGCTACCTGGGACCTAAAGATCATCTTATTAATTTTTTTATTTTTCCAGTGATGAAAAACTAAGGCAGTGAAATTAAACAACATGCCCAAAGACACAAAATGTTATTGACAAAACCTGACTAGTAGTATTCTTTCTATCATGTCACATTGCCTTCCTTCTTAAGTGGATCATTTTGCTCTCTAATATTATATTAGTATTATACTTCCAAGTATTATACACATATTATTTTGCACTTTAATTATTTTACCTTATCCTTCAGAAAAGATCAAAAAACATTATCCATTAAGAAAATAATAATGATAGTAGGCATTTGGTGCAGTGGTTAAGTCACCACTTGGGATTCTACTATCAGAGTGCCTTGGATAGAGTCTCTGCACTTCTTCTTCTTCTTTTTAAAGATTTATTTTTATTTATTTGAAAGTCAGAGTTACACAGAGAGAGGAGAGGCAGAGAGAGAGGTCTTCCATCTGATGGTTCACTCTTCAGAGGGCCGCAACGGCTGGAGCTGCACCGATCAGGAGCCAGGCGCTTCTTCTGGGTCTCCCACTTGGGTGCGGGGGCCCAAGGTCTTGGGCCATCTTCTACTGCTATCCCAGGCCATAGCAGAGAGCTGGATCGGAAGAGGAGCAGCTGGGGCTCGAACAGGTGCCCTATGGGATGCCGGCACTTCAGGCCAGGGCGTTAACCTGCTGCACCACAGCACCGGCCCCATCCTGTACTTCTGATTCCAGCTTCCTGCTCCTGAGCAGGAGAGGGCCCAGGTAGGTGTGTTCCTGTTACCTATGTGGAAGATCTATATTGAGTTCTGGGCTCCTGGCTTTGGCCTGGCCCTGCCCTCATTGTTGAGAGCATTTGGGGAGTGCACCAGCAGATAGCAGATCTCTTCCTGCACCTCCACTGCCTTTCAAAAACATAAAAATTACAAAAACAAAAATCCTCTGTCTCCAAAGACATGTTAGGACATATTATGGGGGCCGGTGCAGTGACACAGTGGGTTAATGCCCTGGCCTGAAGCGCTGGCATCCCATATGGACGCCGGATTGCTCCTCTTCTGATCCTGCTCTCTGCTATGGCCTGGGAAGGCAGCAGAAGATGGCCCAAATCCTTGGGCCCCTGCACCCATGTGGGAGACTGGGAAGAAGCTCCTGGCTCCTGCCTTCAGATTGGCATAGATCCAGCTGTTGCGGCCATCTGGGGGGTGAACCAGTGGATGGAAGACCTCTCTGTGTCTCTACCTTTCTCTGTAACTCTTTCAAATAAATAAAATAAATCTTTAAAAAAAAAAAAACGAACATATTATGACTAGCTTAGGCAATTGACCAATTGTATAAATGTGAAAAACTAAAAAAATTATAGGTGACTTACCTAACACCCCTTCAAGCATCAGATTTTTATATGTTGGGATTTAATTTTTTTTTTTTTTGATAGGCAGAGTAGACAGTGAGAGAGAGAGAGAGAGACAGAGAGAAAAGTCTTTTTTTCCATTAGTTCACCCTCCAATGGCCGCTGCGGCCGGCGCTGCACCAATCCGAAGCCAGGAGCCAGGTGCTTCTCCTGGTATCCCATGCGGGTGCATGGCCCAAGGACTTAGGCCATCCTCCACTGCACTCCCGGGTCATAGCAGAGAGCTGGACTGGAAGAGGAGTAACCGGGACAGAATCCTGCACCCCAACCGGGACTAGAACCCAGGGTGCTGGCGCCGCAGGCGGAGGATTAGCCTATTGAGCCTAAACACTGGCTGGGATTTAAATTCTTGAGGCACAGATATTAGATAGCAGGAGGAGCTATGCAGACCCACTCCCCAGTGAAGCTGGTAACAATTTATTTTTAAATCATTCACACTTCTGGAAACAGTCTTTTTTTTTTTTTTTTTTTTTTTTTAACAGGCAGAGTGGACAGTGAGAGAGAGAGACAGAGAGAGAGAAAGGTCTTCCTTTTGCCGTTGGTTCACCCTCCAATGGCCGCCGCGGACGGCACGCTGCAGCCGGCGCACCGCGCTCGTCCGATGGCAGGAGCCAGGAGCCAGGTGCTTTTCCTGGTCTCCCCATTGGGTGCAGGGCCCAAGCACCTGGGCCATCCTCCACTGCACTCCCGGGCCACAGCAGAGGGCTGGCCTGGAAGAGGGGCAACCGGGACAGAATCCGGCGCCCCGACCGGGACTAGAACCCGGTGTGCCGGCGCCGCAAGGCGGAGGATTAGCCTGTTGAGCCACGGCGCCGACCATGGAAACAGTCTTAAGGGCTTCCAGCAATAAGGAAACATTTATTCAAAAAATCCACTAACATTTGGTGAAAAATAATAATATTTGGTAGTATTTGAGGTTTTTAAATAATTTTTAAAATGTTTTATTTAATATTTATGTATTTATTTATTTGAAAGGCAGAGTAACAGAGAGGGAGGGAGAGACAGAGAAAGAGAAATCTTTCTTCCACTGGCTCACTTCCCAATTGGCCAGGAAGAAACCAGGAGCCAGCAATTCCAACTGGGCCTCCCACATGGGTGCAGGGGCCCAAGAACTTGGGCTACCTTCCACTACTTTCCCAGGAACATTAACAGGGAGCTGGATAGGAAGCAGAGCAGCTGGGACTTGAACAAAAATTCTGATATGTGATGCCAGCATCGCAGGCAGCAACTTAACCAGCTGCACCACAACGCTGGCCCCAATCTGTAGTACTTGACCAAGGTCTCCTCCATCTCTTCTTTTGCCAACTCAGCGAGATGAGAACTCCAGACTGCCATAGCCAATAATACTCCACTCTTCTTGTCGAAGAGTTAAAACCTGGAGGGTCACCCTCCTGGGAAGGAGAGAATCTCGGCATTTCTGGTGCTGCTGGAGCTACCTGTTGTTGAGGCTAAATTCCAGGTTAGTGTGGGAGAGAGTTGAGTGAGCCCTTCTTCTACTAAGAGAAATAGGATGGAAAATCTTCCTTGGGCTCAGCACCACTGACAATGCTAAAGCCTTCAGTGCACTTATCCTGGCTTTTGGGCCACAGGTTCCGTGCTAGGAGAGACAAACTTAGAGACCTGTGGCTGCTGCCCATCCCCACCAACAGCAATGGTTTGCCAAGAGAGAAAGGGAAAAGGAATAGTCTGGAAGGAGCCTTCTGGGGCTAGAAGAAATCCCAAACAAAATTTCAGAATTATCCCTTCAAAAGAGTGAAACTCTCTGCCTTTCAATTAATAATTTTAAAAAATCAAAGGAGTCAAAATTGCTGCTTATAGGGCTGGCACCATAGCTCACTTGGTTAATCCTCCACCTGCGGCGCCGGCATCCCATATGGGTGCCGGGTTCTAGTCCCGATTGCTCCTCTCCCAGTCCAGCTCTCTGCTGTGGCCTGGAAGGGCAGTGGAGGATGGCCCAAGTGCTTGGGCTTCTGCACCCACATGAGAGACCAGAAAGAGGCACCTGGCTCCTGGCTTCGGATCAGCACAGTGCCGCCGTAGCAACCATTTGGGGAGTAAACCAGCGGAAGGAAAACCTTTCTGTCTGTCTCTCTCTCACTGTCTATAACTCTACCTGTCAAATAAAAAAATAAATTTTTTAAAAAAGCCATGTCAAGTAACAGAGTCTTCAGTGCTTTTAAAAAAATTGCTGCTTGTAAACAATTTATGCCCTGGGGCATTGTTATATACAATAGAATAATCAGTCAGCAATTAGTAGAGTTTACCATCTGGACATGGTTAGGGATCAAAGGCCAAAGACAGCTCTGTCAAAACCATTTCAGTGGGATAACATACTCTATATGCTGAAAGAAAAAGTTGTCAACCAAATCCCATACCCAGCAAAGCTATCTTTCAAAAATAAATGCACTGGTGGGCATGTAGTGTAGTGGTCAAGCTGTGTACATCCATGCAGGAGATCCAGGGTTTGATACTCCGCTCCAGCTCCTGAATCAAACTTTCTGCTAATCCAAGACCCTGCGAGGCAGCAGAGATGGCTCAAGTGTTGGGTTCCTGCCACCCATGTGGGAGTCCAGGATTGAGTTCCCATCTCTTGGCTTCATCCCAGATCTAGCTCTGGCCATTGCTGGCACTAAGGAAGTGAACCATGGGATGGGACCTCTATTTATCTTTCTCTCTCTCTCTCTCTGCCTCTCAAATTAAATATATATACATATACATATATACATATGTATATACATATATACATATGTGTGTGTATATATATATATATGTGTATATGTAGGGACCAGCACTGTGGCAAAGTGGGTAAAGCTGCCACCTGTGGTGCTGGCATCCCATATGGGAGCCGATTCAAGTCCCAGCTGCTCCATTTCCAATACAGCTCTCTGTTATGGCTTGGGAAAGCGGTAGAAGATGGCCCAAGTCCTTGGGCCCCTGCACCCATGTGGGAAGACCCAGAGGAAGCTCCTGGCTCCTGGCTCCTGGCTTCAGATCAGTGTAGCTCTGACTGTTGCAGCCAATTTGGAATGAACCAGCGGATGGAAGACCTCTCTCTCTGCCTCTCCTTCTCTCTGCGTGTGGCTCTCTCTTTCAAATAAATAAGTAAATCTTTTTTTTTTAAAAAAAAAAGTACATGTAAATAAAAGGCAAAATAAAGAAAATTCAAGATAAATAAAAACTAAGACTGTGTTGATAGTAGAATCTACCTTACAAGAAACATGAATAGAAATTCTTCAGGCTTAAAGCAAATGACCCCAGATAGTAGTTCAAATCCACATGAATGAAGAGAGCTAGGAAAGGCAATAGTGTAATTATAAAAGATACTATAAATGGAGGCTGGCACTGTGGCATGGTGGGTTAAGCTGCCTCATGCAATGCCAGCATCCCAAATGGGTGCCAGTACAAGTCCCAGCTGCTCCACCTCTCATCCAGCTCCCTTGTGCCTGGAAAAACAGTGGAAGATGGCCCTAGTCCTGGAAACCCTGCACCCACGGGGGAGACCCAATGAAGCTCCTGGCTCCTGGCTTCGGTCTGGTCCAGTCCAGGCTGTTGCCTTTACTTGGGGAGTGATCCAGTGGTTGGAAGATCTCTTTCTGTGTCTCTCCCTCTCCCTCTGTAATTCTGACTTCCAAATAATTAAATACATCTTTAAAAAAGATATTATAAATGCATACTTTCTTCTCTTAACTGATTTAAAAATCAATATGCATATAATGTGTTTAAAAAAAAAAAGATTTACTTTATTTGAAAGGCAGAGTTACTGAGAGGCAGAGTCAGAGAGAGAGGTCTTTCATCCACTGGTTCACTCCCCAGAGGGCCACAACGGCCGGAGTCGCGTAGATCCAAAGTCAGGAGTTAGGATCCTCTTCTGGATCTCCCATGTGCGTGCAGGAGCCCAAGGACTTGGGCCATCTTTACTGCTTTCCCAGGCCATAGCAGAGAGCTGGGTTGGAAATGGAGCAGCCAGGACTAGAACCGGCACCCAAATGGGATGCTGGTGCTGCAGGCGGCAGCTTTACCCGCTACGCCACAGCACCAGCCCCTATATAATGTATTGTTGGAACTATAATGTAGAAATTGATATATTTACCAATAACAGCATAAAGGAGGTAGGTAGAAGCCATGCTGTATTGAAGAAATCACATCAGATAACTCAAATCCACAAGAACAAATGAAGAAAATCAGAGAGATCACTAAGAAGGCTAATACTACAAAAGCTATAAATACATTTTTGTTTTTCTACCCTCTCTCAGCTTTTTAAAAAGACATAATGCCATGTAAAGTAGTAATTATAACTATGTACTGTTGGGTTGACAATTATATGATGTAATATATATAATACTACTGCAGCGAATAGGGTCACGGCAGAAGGGTGGAATAGCTGCCACCTGCACCCAGGAGATGCCTACTCTCGACCTGAGTTGCAGTGTCAGTTCTTCCGAAGGCTCGAGGCAAGAACGCTCAGTCACCTTGGCGATAGCAGATCCAGTGCCTGAAGCTTCAGGAAAAAGACTGGAATTTTCAGGAAAAAACTGTGTCCAGAAGTGAAGTCAACATTCCGGCAAGTTCTTCCAAAACAAGGGCAGTTGTCTGCGAAAGACATAACCACATGGTGCTGTGTAAACCCAAACTTTTGCCCTTAAAAGTTTTGACTCTGGAAAACAGGAGAAAATGCAGCAAGCAGCACAGGATACAATTCACCAACAAGAAATGACAGAGAAAGAACAACGGCAAATAACACACTAATAACCCAGCACTTTAGGAAATAGCTACCCTAGCTTGCCTACTGTTGAACGGTAACTAGAAAATAATCTGGATCAGTATGCTGAAAGAAATATTTGTTAATAAAACTGGTATTCATAGAAATACAAAAATACCCAAGATTGAGAATACCTGTATTTGTGGGGTTTTTTTCTTAAAACATGTTTTTAAAATTGCAAATCATATTCACCATTCCTGTTGGCTATCAGTTTTATAAAGTATCATTCTTTTTTTTAAAAAAAATATGTTATTTTATTTATTCGAAAGTCAGAGTTATACAGAGAGAGAAGGAAAGGCAGAGAGAGAGAGAGAGGTCTTCCATCCGATGGTTCACTCCCCAGTTGACCGCTGGAGCTGCGCCAATCCGAAGCCAGGAGCCAGGAGCTTCCTCTGGGTCTCCCACGTGGGTGCAGAGGCCCAAGGACTTGGGCCATCTTCTACTGCTTTCCCAGGCCATAGCAGAGAGCTAGATCAGAAGCAGCCAGGACTAGAACCGGCGCCCATATGGGATGCTGGTGCTTCAGGCCAGGGCGTTAACCCGCTTTGCTACAGCGCCGGCCCCAATATAAGGTACCATTCTTAGCACAAGTATTAAATGCAACTTTTTTCATACAGAGGATAATCTCAGGTTTTTACATTACATAAATTAAAGTATTTATGTTAGAAATTTGAGAGTTTTTTAAAACCAATTTTGGGTGCCGCATCATGTTTATACTATTTTACCTGACCAATAGTGGACACTAATGACCTAATGATGATAAAAGTGTTTCTTAAACAAATTTGACTTTTAAGAAACCCTAATCTATTCTGTAATCAACTAAAGCTCTTAATTGTACTGATTTTAAGGACTTAAGAATTACTTGACTACTTTTATGATTCAGGTATCAAACACAATTAAAAATCCGAAAAATGGTTATTGTAATTATCTAAAATAATGTGATTTTGAAAGAGCCCATTATATGAACATGAACATTAAATTTGGAGTTTTGATTCCAGTAGACTTATCTCAACCTATAATAGGTATATTCCTAAGAATACCTTTGTAAATTGTTAATGTAATTCTTGGTTGGTTTGTTGGAGCTGATAGGCAGTTTAAATTAGCACAGAATTTTAGATCTTGCCAAATAATTAAGTTCTATGAGAGGTTAGAAATGTGTAATTCTTTTTTTAAAAGATATTTATTTATTTGTGAGGTAGAGTTATAGACAGTGAGAGGGAGAGACAAAGATCTTCCCTCCGTTGGTTCACTCCCAAGGTGGCCCCAACGCCCACAGCTGCACCAATCCAAAGCCAGGAGCCAGGTGCCTCTTCCCGGTCTCCCATGTGAGTGCAGGGGCCCAAGCACTTGGACCATCTTCTACTGCTTTCCCAGGCCACCGCAGAGAGTTGAATTGGAAGAGGAGCAGCTGGGACTAGAACCAGCGCCCATATAGGGTGCTGGTGCCGCAGGTAGAGGATTAACCTACTGCGTCACAGAGCCGGCCCCAGAAATGTGTAATTCTTTAGAAAACAATTATTGATAGAAGGTAGTATTTTCTCAGACACTGAATAAATGTAAAGCTTTGAGTCTCTGGAGAATAATTTTTTATAACACTAATCATTTTGGTAATATAATTTAAGCATGATTAAAGCTATTATGTATTTATAGAAATTTCGTTAAGCTTTGGGTCAGATCAGTAAACAAGAGAGTCAAGCAAGCATCCATTTTCCCCAGTGTAATCTTAATTACAATTTACTATTGTACTTTCAATTTAAAAGTGTACAAGGATTTTTTTTTATAAAAGTTTGGTAGAAGCACAGCTTAAATTCACCAACTTCAAATGTGCTTCCTTACATGATTAGAATTTGTTATGTGAAATTAAAAAGCTGTTCAAAAGACCTAAAATAAATGTACTCTCAAAAAAATACTGCAAAGAGGAGAAAAGGAAAAATGGAGTTATATAGAAGTATCATTTTTATGTCTTATGAAATTAAGCTGATATAATTCAAAAGCTGAGCCTGCTAAATTAAGATGTATTTTGTGGGGCTGGCACTGTGGCAAAGCAGGTTAAGCCACAGCCTTAAATGCCAGCATCCCATATGGGCACCAGTTCAAGTTCCAGCTGCTCCAATTCCTATCCAGCTTCCTGCTAATGTGCCTGGGAAACCAGTAGAGGATGGCCCAAGTCCTGGGGGCCCCCGCACCCACATGGGAGACCCAGAAGAAGCTCCTGGCTCCTGGCTTCAGCCTGGCCTAACCCTGGTCATTACAGCCATTTGACAAGTGAACCAGCAGAAGGAAGATATTATCTCTCTCTCCTTCTCTCTCTTTAACTCTTCTTTCAAACCAATAAATACATCTTTTTAAAAAAAAGATGTATATTCTAAGTCCTGGGATAACATATATGAAGCCAGATATAGAAGCAATACAGTACATTATTGGAAAAAAAAAAACTGTTACAGGATCAAGGATAATTTTCAGCCTTAATGTCTGTGAGATTAATTGTGCTTAAAATATGGGGATAAAGTAGTCACTTTTTTTAAAAAAGATTTATTTATTTGAAAGTCAGAGTTACACAGAGAGAGGAAAGGCAGAGAGAGAGAGAGAGAGGTCTTCTATCCGTTGGTTCACTCCCCAATTGGCCGCGATGGCCGGAGCTGCGCCGATCCGAAGCCAGGAGCCAGGAGCTTCCTCTGGGTCTCCCATGTGGGTGCAGGGGCCCAAGGACTTGGACCATCTTCTACTGCTATCCCAGGCCACAGCAGAGAGCTGGATTGGCAGTGGAGCAGCCGGGACTAGAACCAGTGCCCACATGGGATGCCAGCGCTTCAGGCCAGGTTGTAAACCTGCTGCGCCACAGCGCCGGCCCCAAGTAGTCACTTCTAAGCCATTTGCTGGGTCCAGTCACATATATTGATTTCATTTTATCCATCATAAATATTCAAATGACAGTTTTATAAATATAAACAACCTTGAGCATGTTCAACTCCTTGCCTACTCTACAGGCTAACAATAGGCTGGAGTGATGAGCTGTAGTTGGAGTCACAAATGCAGATGCTCACAGAGGCCAAAGTGGAAGCAGCTCTATGTAACACACCCACACCAGAAGGTCAAGGGACACAAGAGCACACACTGCCGAAAAAGATTCCAATTTTAAACTTTTTTTAACTTATTTTTCATTTATGAAATGCAGAGAGACAGAGAGGGGAAGAGACAGACAGACATCTTTCATGTGCTGTTTCACTCCCCAAATCCTACAACAGCCAGGAATGGGCCAGACTGAAGCCAGGAGCCCACAGCTATCTCTCCACCCCTCACATGGGTGGCAGGAACTCAAATGCTTGAGTCATGACCCGCAGCCTCTCAGGTTGCACATTAGCAGGAAGCTGGAAGGGAAGGCAGAGCTGGAATCTGAACCCCGGTGCTCCAGCATGGGATGCAGATGTCCCGAGAGGCATCTGCACTGCTGTGCCAAATGCTCAGCGCTGAAGTTTAAAGTTTTTAAAGCATTGATCTGGCTAAACAAAACACCTCTACTGACAGGTTATCAAGAACCTGGTTTACAATTTTTGTTTTTTCAAAGATGTATTTATTTCCTTCAAAGTCAGGGTTACAGAGAGAGGGAGAGACAGGGAGAGAGAGAGCACCCATCTACTGGTTTATTCCTCAGATGGTCTCAATGGCCAGGGATGGGCCAGGCTAAAGCCAAGATCCAATAACTTCTTCTAGGCCTCCCACATGGGTGCATGGACCCAAGCTCTTGGGCCATCTTCTGCTGCTTTTCTCAGGCCATTAACAGAGAGTTGGATCAGAAGTGGATCAGCCAGGACACAAACCAGTGCCCATATGGGATGCCAGCCCTTTTTTTTTTTTTTTAAGATTTATTTATTACTTATTTGAAATGCAGTGTTAGAGGGAGATTCAGTGAGTGAGATCTTCCATCTGCTGGCTCATTCCCCAAATGGCTACAACAGCCAGGAGCCTGGAATTCCACCCGGGGTCTCCCACATGGGTGGTAGGGGCCTAAGTATTTGGCCCATCTTCTGCTGTTTTCTCAGACACATTAGCAGGGAGTTGGACTGGAAGTAGAGCAGCATGGACTAGAACTGGTGTTCTATGTCTGCATTGTATGTGGGCCCTTACCCTGCTGTGCAACAACTCTGGCCCCTACAGCTGTTCTTTTTAACATAATCAACTCTTGGCTTTTCTTGCACTGAAAATAGTGGAGCAGCCAGGACTCAAACCAGTGCCCATATGGGATGCCAGCACTGCAGGCAGCGGCTTTACTGGCTATGCCACAGTGCCAGTCCCTACTGCTACTTTTAATTCAACACATGCCAAGGAATAGATCAATATTCCTTAAGACAAAATATATCAGTATATTGTTATTTTTGTATAGCTATGTAAGTTTATTATTTTACTATGGATAAGTAAAAAACACTATTGGCTTAGCATTTAAGATACCCATTAGGGTGCCCACAACCCATATCAGAGTGCCTGGGATTCAGTCCCAGCTCTGCTCTGGATTCCAGCTTCATGGATGCACTCACTCCCTGCGAGGCAGCAGGTGATGGCTCAAGTACACACATATGGGAGACCTGGATTGACTTCCTGGCTCCCAGTTTTGGCCTGAGACAACATCATTTCAATAAAAGTATGAGAAATCTTCAAAGAGTTCATGAGTAATTAGCATTATATTTTTAAAATTATTTATTTATTTACTTGAGAGGCAGAGAGATCTCCCATCCACTGGTTCACTCCACAAATACCCATAATAGCGTGGGCTGGGTCACACCAAAGCCAGGAGCAGAGAACTCAAATTGGGCCTCCCATATAGGTGGCAGGGACCTAAATACATAACCTTTCACTTGCTACCTTCCACAGTCTGAATTAACAAGAAGCTGGAATTGGCAACCAGAACTGAGCATCAAACACATATACTCTGATATGGGACGCAAGCAACCTAACTGGCATGTTGACCAAACACCTTCCCTCATTTTTTAAATTCATTTTCATGAACCCTTTGAAGTACCTTCCTATCTGGATGTTACAACTGATTTATATTAGATTTCTAAAGGAAAATTTCATATTGTACCTTAAGGTGACAGGGCCTGTTATATCTATATATATGCAAATGTATGAATCATCCCCCAAATTATTTTTTAATCAAAAACTTTGCTTCAAAACATCATTCTCAATAGTCATAAGAAAGAAAACAAAACAAAATATTTTTAAATGTGAATATATTTAAAAAATTAAAACACCTAAGAAATGCAATCTATACATATGAAAAAGTAAAATATTTATAGGCATAACAAGTAGTTGCAACATTATCCATAAGCAGCAGTTAGTGTTTATATTCCCCATATTTTGGTTAAAACCATAGTGGTAAGTTTATTCTTTTTAGGGAAATTATATAAGGAACATATAGCATATTATGAGTAAGCTATAGAAGACTGTGTAATTGGAAAATTAATTCCAAGAAACATTATGTCTTCTAAAAACACATTTATTATTAAACAAATTATTTTAAACTAGTGGACAACAAAATGAGCCTATACGTTATTAAGTTCAAGATATATAGCTAACTTGCATAAAATTACATTTGGCATTTTTATAAAGAATCTATTCTAAAATATCAGTAATTCAGGCAATTGGGATTTCCACAGGAGATAAATTGCCATTAATTTTCTTTGTATGAAGAAAAGGTCTACTTTAAGAACATGACCACTACATGGGGAAATGGCATAGCATACTTTAAAAACCAAAATGGTGAAACATAAGCATCAGGATATTCTTTTATCAGTACCAGCCCTATAGCAGCATTTCAGGTGGTTTAAATTTAACAACCACATGTCCAAATGACTGGGTTTTTAATCTCTTCTATTGTATTGTTTAGCTAAGAATTTTAATTTCCATTATAAATGGGAGCCTATCATGTTGATTATCTAAAGATATAAGGAATAAAGTACTTGGATAGTCTAGTACTTTTTTTAGAAATATATCTAACATCTTCACATATAAGCAAAAGACTAAAAATTTCTGATTTGGGAGAAATGAAATAAAATACAATGAATGGTTATCTCTTCATCTCTAACTATAAAAATCCCTTTTGCCCTATTTATTTGACCCGTCTCTGTTCATGCAACTTAATGAGCCCTCAAAAGAATTTGCACATCTTTATACAGAATTCACATCTACATCAGTAAACTGCCAGTCCTTTTATATTTTCAGTGCCTTATCAAAATATGGGTAACAAAGTTCTTCATTCTATGAGGCAGGAAGATGTTTCCTAAGTACTTCTTTGGATGATGAGGATATAGTATCTGGGAAGGACACATCAAATTCTATTAGAAGATCACCACGTTGGTCTGGATTTTTTGGAAATGGCAGCCCGTATCCAATAATTCTTCTTCTCATTCCAGGTTTCACAATATCATTTATTGACATAGGTATGTTTCTTCCATCCATTGTTGGCACATTAATTGAGCAACCACACAATGCCTAAAATAGACCAAATTAAGAAAAAAATTAACAAACTTCACAACTTAAAGATCTAAGCAGAAATATTAGGAGGTAGCAATGGATAAGATCACTAAAGTAAAATTTCAAGTTCCAAAAGAATAACAATAGTTACAAAGCTTTTTCTGTATTAGAAAATCTCTTCAGGATATGTATAATCAGACATGTGACAAAAGACAAGAAGGAGAGGGAAAGGGAAAAAGAAGGAAAAGAAGTCTTCTACATTGCCATGGAATGAAAGGGATAGAAGCTGTTGTTACCAAATTCAAGATGCAGGATTTGGAATGGGAGAAGAGAGAGAAGCTCAGAACTGGAAAAGAACAAGATAGGATGACTACATACCTCTCTGGAAAATCTTGGGGCAAGAAATACCTTTGTTTGAGTCAATAAATTTTTCCTGATTGGCTATTATATGCCACACATATAGATGCTAGATGCTGAGTCATACAAGCATCCATGAACAAAGACCCATCTTAAGAAATGCACTAGGAACTCAGAAACATATAAGGAACTAGAAATTATAGTATGGGCACAGAAGTATATTCAGAGGTCTTTTATAAGAGAAAGGGTACCCCATTTGCCACTTCCTGTACCACCTCTAGCCACCCCCTTAGCTTGAGAATTCAGAATGCTTGAGCTAAGAATTGGACCAGTAGCAAGTACTGGTGGAGTAGAGGGAGGAACAATAGCGTTCCATGGCACACAGCTCAGATAATGGCACAAAATCATACAGGGTAATAATAGAGCAAACTTAAGAGGAAAGTATAAATGTTTATTGGTATAAATCAGATTTAAAATGGCAGAAAGACAAAAAGAGTTCCCATCTGCCTACAATGGCCAAGGCTGAGCCATAGTCAAAGCCAAGAGCTATAAACTCAACCCAGGTCTCCCATTTAGGTGACAGGAACCTACTTACTTGAGCCATCAGTGAGGCTTCCCAGGGTCTGCACTAGCAGGAAGTTAGAGTTAGGAGCCAGAGCTGGGGATTAAACCAAAGTATTCCAATGTGGAATGTGGGCATTTAACTGCTAAGATAAATGCCCACACCTGGCCTCTTCTTTTAAGCTAAAAGATTAGACTTTATGGTAGAGACTATGTAGAGCCACTTAAGAATTTTAAGCAGGGAACTGATATAGCAGTATTTGCAGGGTTACATTCTAATTTGGGAAACTACAAGAATTCAACTAAAAACTGTATTAAAGCAGTACTGTCATCAACTACAAATTTCTGTATTTTAATTTTAATGCCTTTTTTGTTATACAGTTATTATTCCAAATTAATAATTTTAGAACAAATCTTATACATGGACTAAGGCAAGGTTATCATGCAGACCTTTTAAATCACACTTGCAAAAACAGAATGCAATTAACCCAATATTAGGTTTCACAGTACATAATTCAGTTACCACTTAATATTGACATTTAAATTGTTAATATAAAGTTACTAAACCTAGAAAACATAATGCCACCCATAAGAGAGGTTTACCAGAAGTATTACCTCAACAGATTATTATGAGGATTTAAAAAAATCTGTAGCAGGTCACAGTTGAGGATGCCTGCATCCCATACCAGAGTGCATGGTTCAAGACCCAGCTATTCTGCTTCCTGCTCATGTGCCTGAGAAGCAGCAGGTAACGGCTCAGACACTTAAGTCCCTGCCACCCATGTAGGAGATCCAAATGGAGTTTCTGGCTGGCTTCAGCCTTGCCCAGACCCAGCTGTTAAGGGCATTTGGGACATGGACCAGAGGATAGAATTTATCTCTCATTCTTTCTCTCTCTCCCTCACTGTATGTGTGTGTGTGTGTGTGTGTGTGTGTTCTCCTATCCCTCTGCCTTTCAAATAAGTAAGTCAATCTTTTTAAAAAATACACACACACACACACACACACACACACACACATATATATATAGCAAACATTAAATAAATGTTAGCTATTATTTACATAAATTCCCTAAGATCAATCAGTTGCATAATTCTGCTTGGTTTCAGAATCCTAGGTACTACTAACTTACCTCCCGTAAACTAATTTTAGCATTATAAATTATATTTGATCCATCTCTTTTAAATTTTGGGTGATCTTTGTCTTTAATAATGAAAACAATATCTGCTGGAATACTATTTGGTGTTTCATCTCCTTCCCTTGGAAAAGTAATTTTGGTGCCTTCTTTCCACCCTTTTTTAATCTCAATGGTGAGAATTTTGTCCTCAGATCTGTAACTCCTTCCATCAGGGTTCAACCTTTTCCGAGAAATCTTCATCCGTTTGGTACAACCACTATATATTTCTTCAAGTGATACTCTGAGTTCATGAATAACTGGAGGATCTTGTTTGAGGCGGGATGGCCCCACAGAATTCCTGTCTCTTGGGTAACCATTCATGCTGAATCCAAAGGCACTGAAAGGATCTCCATCTATTTCCATTTCTTCAGAATCTCTACCACCACCCATCCGTCTGCCAAAGAAAATTTCAAAGGGATTGGAACCTCCGAAAAATGCAGCAAATGTGGCATGTGGATCGCCATGAAATGTGTACCGGAAGGTACCTCCTTGTCCATCAGTACCTCCTGCGCCTCCTTTCAACCCTAAGGGAAGAAATAAGCATGATTAGAACAAAGTTTGTAATTCTTGTAAGACAAACATTCAGAATCTGTACAACTAACAAACTCTGTCCAACTTAGGCTGCAATTTAGTAATAATGGCCAAAGATGTTATTATAACTAAACACAGAATAGCTGTTATCACCTTTGATGACTTCCATCCTAAGTAAAATTTATAGCTTTCAAATTATTTCTTGAAATATTAATATTTAATAACTTATTTTTTGGGGATGATGCTGTGGCATAGTAGGCTAAAGCCTCCGCCAATGATTCTAGCATCCCAAATGGGAGTTGGTTTGAGTCCTGGCTGCTCCTTTCTGACCCAACTCTGCTATGGCCTGGGAAGACAATGGAGGATGGCCCAAGTGCTTGGCCTCCTGCACCCTCACAGGAGACCCAGAGCAGGCTCCTGGCTCCAGGCTTTGGATCAGCCCAGCTCCAGTTGTTGTAGCCATTTGGGGAGTGAGCCAGCAAATGGAATACCTCTCTCTCTGTCTCGCCCTTTCTCTGTCTGTAACTCTGCCTCTCAAAATAAATAAATAAAATATTTTTAAAAAATAAAATAAAAAAACTTATTTCTTTGTTTCACAGTTAAATAAGAAAAAAGTAAAATAAAATAGAGAATGCCTCATTTCATAAGCTATTGGTTTGGCATACTGAAGTAGATAAATTTTTTTTTAAAGATTCATTTTATTTATATGAAAGAGTTACAGAGAGAGGTAGACAGAAGTCTTCCATCCGCTGGTTCACTCCCCAATTGGCCGCAATGGCCGGAGCTGCGCCGATACAAAGCCAGGAGCCAGGAGCTTCTTCCGGGTCCCCCACACAGGTGCAGGGGCCCAAGGACTTGGGCCATCTTCTACTGCTTTCCCAGGCCATAGCAGAGAGTTTGATAGGAAGTGGAGCAGCCGGGACTAGAACTGGCGTCCATATGGGATGCCGGCACTCCAGGCCAGGGCTTTAACCCCCTGCTCCACTGTGCCAGCCCCAATAAATTTGTTTTTAAAAGACATCAGTTGAGGGGCCAGCACTGTGGTGTAGTGGGTAAAGTAGCTGCCTGCGGTGCCAGCATCCCATTTGGGCGCCCTTTGCAGTCCTGGCTGCTCCACTTCTGATCCAGCTCCCTGCTGTGGCCTGGGAAAGCAGTAGAAGATGGTTCAAGCCCTTGGGCCCCTGCACCCACGTGGGAGACCCAGAAAAAGCTCCTGGCTCCTGTCTTCGCAGACACTGTGGCCAACTGAGGAGTGAACCAGTGGATGGAAGACCCCTCTCTCTCTCTCTCTCTGTCTGACTCTCCTCTCTCTGTGTAACTCTGCCTTTCAAATAAATAAATAAATCTTAAAAAAAGACATTAGTTGAAAGGTATTCAGTAATCAATACAGAAATGCAGAATCTAAATCTTTAAATATAATTATAATTAGCAAGTATAACTAATAATATAAAATATCATATTCATAATAACTAGCTTTATTTCCATTATCTTTCACTGTCCAAGAATTAAGATGGAACTCTTACTGTGGCAGAGAGGGAAAATTCTAATGAGGGCAGAGATAAAAAAATGTTTTAGATACTAAAATTGTTATTCATATTCTAGATAAAATTTTTTATCCAGGCTCGCCATATCATAGCATTAATTTCAAACCATATAAAAAGAAAACTGAAATCAAGAGCTGTAAGCCCTCTTGACACATAAGGCCTGGTTATTTCTGTCTATTGTGGATAACCCACTTCAGGCAGCAATATAATGACCCTTTGACCCTTTGCTCAAAGGCTCATCTAAGTAACATGCAGCTCACAAAAGATTACATATTTGAAATAACGTTTTCCACCATGTGCCAAAGAAAGATTCTATTAAAACTCACAAAAAACCAATACAGTAATTTTTTAAGGGGTCAGTACTGACAAGGATTTCTATCATTACAGTGTCAGCAAAGTTTCTGAGTGAGTCTTACGGGCATTCCTAATCAAGTAAACAAACTAGAAAGGAATCTAAAAATTATAAAATTTAAAAAGTCAAGAGATTAAACTGGGAGCTTCTAAAGTACCCAAGCAAGGAGTAATATGAAGGCAGGAAGTATATCTTATTTATATTTGTATTGCTCATGCATACAGGGCTGAAAATGATAGCATTTATGTTTATCAAATGAAGGGACTGAACTGAAGTCCTCCTAAATCAAACCTAAAAAAAAAAAAAAAGGTCTCAAGTATCAGTACAGACAAGGCAGAAGAAGCAAAAGCATTATCAAATAAAATCACACAAACACGTATGTGAGATTTAACAATGTAAAATCCCACTGGGAACATTCTGCTTGCTTTCAAAGAGACTCAGCACTGTGTATGTCTTATTCATTTGGCTTCTTCCATTAAAAGAGGTGTATGTACTCTACTTTATCTAACAGAATGTCTACAGAAGCCTAAATTTTTACCTTCATCATGAATAGAACTCTAGAGAGATCTAACAATCTGAAAATTATCAAAGTATGTATTGAATGATATATCCAAATAGTAGTTAGAAAGTCCCTTGTAGGAACTTAATGACAAGTAAAAGCAGGATAAACAGTTTCAATATACAGCTCACACAAATCTCTCTTCCTAAATTTTACTAGTACAATTATAACTGCAAATATCAAAAGCTAGTGACAGAATTTTTTTTTTTACAGTAGAACATGGATATAACTCAAGGTCATGACCAAGGTGACTAAATCAATGCTTAAATTACTTCAATCATTTTATCCTCCATCCTATAAATTTCAGAGCATAATAATTTAACTGAGAGTTAAGTAAACTGGGTAAACTAGCTTGCCCAATCTAACTCATACAAGACAAAAATCTAAACGCTTTTGGCTCATAAGACTCATGAAAAGAAAGAGTAACATTTTCAGTTATTACAGCATGAGTTTGGCTTTTCTTTAAAACTCTTTCCCTTCTCTGCCAAAAATGGTAACTGAGTCAGGATTACAGAGTCCCTGAGAAGATTCACACACAGTCTAAGGTGACTTATTATCACAGCACACAAAAAAACCTCCAATGTAGCTTTGAGGATTTCCTAGACACTGAACAGTTAATTATGTAGCTCAGATAAAGAATAAAATTATTCTACTGACTGAGAAAAATCCTACCAAAATTCTTGTCACTATGTAGATATCATTTGCATTGCCTATCACTTGAATTTTAACAGGCATGTCATCAACTTACATAGTTAATTATTACTCATGTACATTTAGACTGCTAACGGAAAATTTAAATGTGTAACAGGGTTCCCTCTACTTTCCAAAATGTTTTCTAGACACCACCATCACTTTGTGTAATCAAAGAATGTACTCTAGAATCAACAACTGTCTATGCTTTAGCAGGATTGCTATTATTTAAAAAACAGCCAACCAACCAATTTGCAATCCAAAAACAAAAAATGTGTTGTTAAAACTATTTATAACAATGACTCCCACTAGTCAAGCTAAGTAAAGTTTATCAAAAGAAGAACACTAGAGAATTAGGATTTCAAAGAAGAAAATAATAGTACTTTAACAACTCTTACTTTAAGTAAGAAATCTAATATGTAAAAAAATCTAGATTTATAGTAATACTTCAGAAACTTAGAGAAAAATGAAAATCTTTAAATGGTTTCACTTCACAAAATACAATTTACTTACATATTTTTAGATCACACAATAAATAAATGAAGAACAGAATAAGCAAACTAGTATAGGAATTAATATACTAAAAACAAATTCTATCATATAAACAAATTTATAATATAAACTTCAGTATTTGAAGTAAGTTATTAAATAAACTATAGGCAATAAATAAGACAAGCCTAAAGAAAAAGAAATGTTAGCAAATTAGAATAAATAATTTTAAGTATATGTTATCAAAATCTTTCTTAAAAAATCTTTTAATAAAAATTTCTGTTTATATCCATTGAAACACCCAGAACTAAATCTAAAACTTTTTGAGGGAGGTGGTTCAGAATCCAATTTTAAATTTCTGTAGTTCTATATTTTTTGTCTTTAAGTGATTCAATTATGGTAAAAAATCTTTGTTTTAAAAAATATATTTATTAAAAAACACCACAAAAGCAACCCACTGTAAATACACAGACTTTAGTGAACTTGTAGAATTGTACAATCAACACAACCCAGTTATAGAATATTTCCATCATTTCAAAGAGTTCTCCAGTTCCTATTTGTAGCTAATCCCTGCTCCAAACCCCAGTCCCAGGTAAGACACATCTGCTTTTTTTTCTATAGATTTGCTCTTCTCAACCATTTCATATAAATGTAAGCATACAATATGCAGTCTTTTACATCCAAATTCTTTCACTTAGCATGCTACCGTGGTTTCTCCAAGTTATAATGTGCTTCCCTTTTAATTTTGCTAAATAATATCCCATTGGATATCAATACTTTTTGTTACCCTTTCACTTTTGGATTGATTTCAGTTTGAGGTCATTACAAATAATACTGAATATTCAGTCTTTGTGTAGACATATCATACATATAGGAAAGGTCTTTAAACAGTTTGTGGGAAATACATATTATAAAAGATCTCTGTGTGGATTTCAATTTTTTTGTGCTCCAAAATAAAATTATCTTTTAATTTAATTTCTCCACAAACTTCATGTTTCAATTTCTTTTGATTCCTACGAGTGGAACTGTTGGATCAAATAACACATCCAAAGCATCTCTATTATTATCTAACTCTTTTTATACAAAGAGTTTTAATTTTGGCCATTAGACATTTTCAGAACACAAACAAAATGGGTTTCTTAATTCCTAAACATAAAAATTTAGCAATTCAACTCATAATTCTCAGTTCATGTTTCCTTGTTTCCATTGCTCTAGCTCTAAGAATGTAATGATTCTAAGGAAAAAGAAAGAGTATTAGGTAAATTAGTAGTTTCCTCACTCCTAAATTTCAGTGTTTTGCCACTTCTGGAGAAACCTATGGAACGAGGCCAACAGGAAAAAACAGATCAATGAAAGGCAAGGAGAAAAAAACATTTTCCACATTTTCACAGTGTACATAAAAGGATTTTTAAAAAAAAAAAATTATTTGAGAGGCTAGACAGAGAGAAAGCACTCCCATCTGCAGGTTCACTCCCCAAATACCTACAACCACCAGGATTGGGTCTACTGAAGCCAGGAGCCAAGAGCTCAATCCAGGTCACCTAATTACGTGAGCCAACATCTTTGCCTCCCAGGGTCTGCATTAGCAAGAAGCTGGAATCAGGAGTCAGAGCTAGGTATCAAACCCAGGTCACTATGTGGGACATGGTTATATTAACTGGTGTTTTAACCACTAGGTTAAATGCCTGCCCTGGATTTTTTAAAGAATGAAAGAGATAGTCTTAGCACAAGGCAAATAAATATAATACTCTTCTGTGAAAGAAGAGTAATTCTAAAAAAAAAAAAAAAAAAGCCAACTAACTTTTATTGACATATTTTCAAGTAAACTAGAGAGTGATATTTCTGAATAATATATTTGAATGTTTTAATAACATATTCTCCTCTTATTGCTTATCTGCATCAAGAACAAAAAGCAACTAAGGGTAAATAGATGATCCTGGTTTAGTTTTCAAAAATTCATTCACTAGTAATGATAAGTAATAATCAGACAAGAGGGGAGAATCAAGAAAAGCATTATTAAAAGGTACTGTTAAGAAAAATGTACCATTTAATGACTAGAAAATTTTGAAGACAAATATCCTTAATAAACCTTGACTCCTATGGCTTAGTCACAGATAAATTTATGCAATCCATGAGATGCGGCCAACTATCTTAGACTTAAAGCAGTGGATACGTGCTTTTTATGGGAATTTATAGTGCTGCATGATTGTGAATTTCTTTTTAAAATTATAAGATAATTCCTTCAAAAAGAGTCATACATTTAACAGGAGTATTTCACATGAACCAAGTCATGGTACTGCCTAGTTTTTGAAGGGAAACCAAATCGTGGTACTTCCAGTAGCATGGCTATAGGGAACCTGGAAGATTGAAATGCCCACTATTTGCCCTTTTTAATATTTAGTTGTAAGAACCTGACTACAGGTACTCACCACCCCAAAACCAGCAGCATAAACTTCAATTTTTGGCAAATCACAGACTAAAAAGAGGAACAAAACAAGAAGGAAAAAAATTCTCTATATCTAATCACCTGCTTGGCTATATTTAATTTGTTTAATTTAAAACAGTCACTGCTTGATTATATTTTAAGGATATATTTCTAATTATGAAAATTAGACACTAAATATAATAAAGGAAACAAAAAGATAACAAAAAAGTTTTCGTAAGTACCATGATTTAAAATATATTTTGTGGGAAAAACTAATAAAATATTTTAGTTCTGGTTTTAAAAGTTCAAAATCCCAGGACCTGTGGAAATTAAAATTTGTTTTTGTTCATTAGCAATTTTAAATAGTCATATTTAAAATAGTCATCTCCATATTTATATGGAGATGGCGAACAAAATTAATTTAAAATCCAAGATGGTAAAAAGATAATCTTAAATTGTTCCTATTTGCTGTATTCCCTCGTTTCTGATCTCACAATGCAAGAAACAAAAGTATGGCAGAAGAGGAAAAGGAAAGTTGTCACACTTTTCCTCTATACCTAGATAGTAAAATTTCAAAAGAAACTGTTAGATAAAAGAAAATCAATAATTGTTCTAACTAGGTGGCCATTTTAGGTCAAAAATTGTATTTTTGAGATTTCATTTTCTTGGCACACAATTATTGTTTACAATTAAGCTAAAAACTTGTTCTGGTATTTTATGACATCAGGAAAATTCTTTCCTCTCCAGGCAGAATGCCAAAAACAACTAGAAGCTAAATGCCTGCGCCTTCTGCTTCTGAGAGAGACAACTCTGTCTTGTTCAGTCTAAGCTAGCCTTGCTGTAAGAAAGGCTAAAAACTTCCTTTTGTTTTTATGAATAAAATATAAGCTTCCTGAAATTTACCTGCCAATCTTAAGATATCAAATGACTAAAGACTATTGGTTATGGCACAAAATTCATTAGAAAACAAAACAGGTTGCATAAGACTTTTGACACAATTCATTAAAGGGTATGAGAATTTACAGTTTCTTTTAAAATGTACAATGTTAACACCATAAGACTAATAGTAGAATATGTACAATACAAAAGGCTAAAATTTTTAATAAAGGCAAGCAAGAACATTTCATTCATAGCTATGTAATACTCATTCATATGGTCGGGGTTGAAATCTGGTTTTTATCCATTATTTATCTTCCTACTTTTGATATGTCTGAGAATCCAATTTAATGATAATCAGAAGCCTGAGAGAGAAAACAAAAAAATAAACACAGAGAGATAGAGAGAGCGAGCGCGTAAGAGCAAGAGAGCTGAAGAGACTGCAAGACATACACAGAATACTCACCTTCCTCCCCATACTGATCATATATTTCTCTCTTTTTAGGATCACTCAACACTTCATAAGCTTCTGCGACCTCTTTAAATTTTTCCTCTGCCTGAGGAGATTTGTTCTTGTCCGGATGAAATTTGAGGGCTTGTTTTCGGTAAGCCTTTTTAATATCTTCATCTGAAGCTCCTTTTTCAATTCCCAAAATGCAATAATAGTCTTTCCCCATTTCGAATGCCTTGAAATGAACTTAGATTTCCTTTTGTAAAAGAAAACAGCGTCCCCAGGCTTAGCAATACAATGATTCTAAGAAAAATAAACCCAGCTGGGTATTTTAAAAGTTAAAGCAAACCAGCAATGGAGCTAGCTGTCTTAAGCCAGCAAGCAGACAGCGTCTCTGTATTTAATTCCTTCCCCAACAGCTCACTTACAGATAAATATACACTACACGGGAGCCGGCCTCCTTCTAGATCCTCCCATTTTCACTACGTGTCTCTGTACTTTCTAGAACAGCAAATGCTACAGGACGTCACTTTCCCAGCTGCCTCTAGTCAAAGTACTGAGCTATGTTTTCTCCTCCTCCACGATTAACTATTCATTTTCCTTCTGGCTCTTTCGTTTTTGTTTCCTATCTAAGAGGCCAAGTGGATTTTAAAAAACAGTATTTCAATGCAGAATGTCATAACTACGTATTTATTTATTCTATTCTAGGTGTAAAAACAGCAAAAATGATAATAGCCATTAAGCACCCCACGTTAAAATAAGGTAAAGTATTATAAAAATGAAAGCACTCCTGCACTTATCTTAGGTATTTTAAATTCAATTTCAAGTTTTTTAATATTATAAAATATGCAGTGCTAAATGTTTAAATTAAAAATTTCAAACAATTTGCATACTTTTAAAAATTCCTGAGGTCTATCAATTAGAAATGCCAGGAAGTTATCATGCCAATTTCATGCTGTAAAAAGGCTATCATAAAATTCAAGAGCAGTATTTTAAAATAATGGACTTACATACGACATTAGCTAATGATTTTAATTAGATTTTCATACTGTGCATGAGTTAACAGTTCTACCATACTAGTATTTATTTGTGAAAGTTTAATAACTGAATTTACTTACTTCAACTAAAACAGAATGAGGCCCCCACTCCTAGGGTCACTATTTAAAGAATTTTTGTGCTGCAGGAAAACTAGGAGAAAAGTATCAAGTTACAGATTGTACATGCTCAGCTTCCTTTTAAGACCTTAGCTGGATCAACTTAAAAATCTAAGTATGCTATTTAAGGGGCAGTAATACAAGAAGTATTTTTTCTTTTAAAAACACATGTTAATTATAAATATACACTTATTGTTGGAGATTTTAGAAAACATAGAAAAAAAGAACAAAATTAAATTCCCCCTATCATACCATTTTAGGTAATCCCTGTTAAATTTCCTTCTAATCCTTTTTTCTATGAATATTTATGGTCATTTGCTAAAGTTCAGGGTTTTTTTTAATAATCAAATTAGATCATAGCATTTAAATACTCTCTTGATGCCTGCCTTTTGTTGTATGACATATTTTGTATAATTATGAGCCATTATTTCAATTTATATAACTCATCTTTTACCTCCTATATAGTTTCTCATTTTTTCAGAAATGTTCCCACTTCTAATGATATTGGCAAGATGGATTAACAATAAAAGGTCAAAAGAATTGCACAAAGTTCTATCCTGTACTTAAATTTCTGAAGAATTTGTAATCTTAAACAGCCCTTTTATGAGAAAAAGAAAATGTACATATTATGTTTAGAATATAATGAAAGGATGATGATGATGTGTTAATCTTTAAAAAAAAAAATGGGAACGCCTACTCTCTATATCAAGCAAAGATGACTCAACAATTCTTTCTGAATGTTCATCTTTGTGTGTCTTGACAGCTATGATTTTCTACTTCTCAAAATTCTCTACTTTAAAAATACCTTGGTGTTAGAAATGTCTAACATTTAGCTAGCCTACTTACGGGTTACAGAGATTCAGCAGCTATTTAGCTACTTTTTCAGTTCTACCAAGGATGCTCAACATTAACACATATTTTTCATATCCAAAAATCTTAGAGAAAAAAATGCTAATATTGCAAAGTCACTTTAAGATTTCTACTTTAAAAAAGCATATTGTCAAATTGCAATCCAGTGCAAAGATTAACATCTAGAGTAAAAAACAAAACAAAAAATCACCTAATTATAGAATTACTTTCTAAGAACTATCTATGAAAAACCTGAGATTGTTCTGGTGGTTAATGCTGGGAGGGGAGAAAAATGATACTTATCTGATTCAGTCACTTATAGAGTTAGAAACATTATCAAGATTTGACTATGAAATAATTCTAGAACCCAAAGTCTAGACGTTTCACATATTTTCAAATATTTAGCAAAAAGTTATCAAAAATGATTAAATACGATTTTTAAAGCCCTGTAAATGCTACAGCTAGAAAGTTATCCTTAGAACTTAAATAAAAGACAAAATAATTATATATACATGTCTTCTCACTACAAATAAACACAATCAGCTGATCCATTGATATATTATTAAACATACATAGTACACTGGAGATATTTTACTCTTACCTTCACTTTTTCAAACTGAGATGTTTCCTCTACTATGTTGATAATCCATTACACAATCACCTTACACTGAATTTTGGTCATCCAAGTTTGTATGAGGTGAGTGTAGTAATTTTTTTGTGGGGGAGCAAATGTCATCCCTTGCGAATAATTATCACAACAAAAATAGGAAGAGTATGTAAAGGGACCAGTACTGGCAGCCTTAAGGGAAAATGGAGCAAAGAAGAGCTGTGATCAAAGCTTATTTAATAAATGTATTTTTAAAAGTAGAAATATAAACCAAAAAAATCTCCATAGTAATAGTTGGAAACTATTCAGAAATCACACACAAATCTTATGTGTACAACAGTACTTCAAAAAATGGATGGAAAATTTGTATTATAAAAAACAACTATGCCTGGATTTCAAAATCTTTTTGCACCAAAAAACTTGTTTTAATTCCCTTTTTTCCATGAATTTTTTGGAAGTACCCTCCTATGTGTAGCAGAAAATCTGAAAAACACAAAAAGTAATGAGATTCAGTCACTGACATCTTCCTTTTTAAATTAAAGGTCATTATAATAATTTTAACAAAGATATATAAAATTAGTATTTGCATTTAGAAATTTTTACTTTGCTCAAACATTGGTGAGATTATTTCAGGAAAACACAATTCTTTATTAAAAGAAAATTATAAAGAGTCAGATTCTTCTCAATATTTAGAATTTATAAGGTCGAGTGCTCATGGTAGAAAGGGGATATTCTCTCTGATAACAAGTTACAATGTATTTTATAGAAATGATTTAAATTTTTCCAACCACTCCTGAAAACTTATTATTTTACCAAAAGTTAGTGCAACAAAGTTTTTGTGCTTAATAATATACTGAGTGGAAATGTGTCATTCTATTTTAGAGAGACATGGGCCAGAATTAAGTAAAAGGTGTAATAATATTTATATTGTTTTCAACAACTTTAATCAAGCTTTCCTATTTGGGATACTATGTTTTAATAGCAAATGTAAAGAATTTATTTTTACAGAAGTATAACTATTTTATAATCATTTATTTATAATCTTTTACTTTATAATTTTTCTACTGGGGCTGGTGTTGTGGTGTAGCAGGTTAAACTACTGCCTGCAACACCAGCCTCCCATACAAGGACTGGATTGTGTCCCAGATGCTCCACTTCTGATCCAGCTCCCTGTGAATGGCCTGGGAAAAGCAGAGGAAGATGGCTCAAGTGCTTGGGCCCCCAGCACCCATGTGAGAGACCTGGATGAAGCTCTTGGCTCCTGGTTTCAGCCTGGCCCAGCTCTGGCTGCCGCTGTCATCTGGAAAGTAAACCAGGGAATGGAAGACTGTTTCTCCCTCTCTCTCTTTCAAATAAGTAAGTCTTTTTAAAAAAGGGGTTTTGTTCTGTTTTGTTTTGTTTTCTGCCAATGTTAAATCTCAAATGGGTTACATTTAATCCTGAGATTTCTTACATAATGATTCATATTAGAAAATTATGGGACCTGCATTGTGGTATAATGATCCAAAATGGGCACCGGTTTCATTCCTGGCCCCTCCAGCTCCCTGCTAATGTGCTAGGAAAGCAGCAGTAGATGTCCCAAGTGCTTGAGCCCCTGCACCCACACGCAAGACAAAGGAGCTCCTGGCTCCTGGCTTTGGCCTGGCCCAGCCCTGGCCATGGTGGTCATTTGGGGAGTGAACCAGCAGATAGAAGCTCTCTCTCTCCCTGTTTCTCCCTCTCTCTCTATACTTGTGCCTTTCAAATAAAATAAATAAATCTTTAAAAATAAAAGAAGCAGCCTGAGCCTGGCCCACCCACCTCTCTGCTTTTTGCTAATTTACTATGTGATCACTTCCTTCTGCATGTGCTCCCACCTTCCACCATGAAGGCCCCTAACAGAACTTAGGCTACCCTATTTAGACTTTCAGCCTCCAAAACTATTAGCTAAACAAACCTCCTTTCTTCATAAGTAGGTTCCCTCTGGTATTTCCTAAGAGTGACAAAAGCTAATACACACACACACACACACACATACAGCTGTCCAAGTGGCACTACCCAAATATTCCAGTTAATGTTTGCTCCTTATTTATCTTTTTAAAAACTAAAATCATTAAAAATCCAGATAGGAACCATTCATTGTATTTCTAATTCATTCTTCATATTTTTAAACTGTGTACTTTGATTTTGGAATCAGAAGATCTTTCCAGACTTAATTTGTTGACACTTCACATATCAGTAATACTGAATTACTTGAAAGATGGTAGGTGAAACTATTATTTATTATTGAATCTTCAATTCCTCTTAAAGGACTAGCATAAAGGGGCTACAAATATCTAAAGAATAAATTAAAGAATAAAGACTTGGGGCCAGAGCTGTGGCAAAGGGGGTTAAAGAGTTTTGAGTCCTGGCTGCTCTATTTTCTTTTTTTTTTTTTTAAGATTTTTTTTTTACTTTTTTGAAAGTCAGAGTTACACAGAGAGAGGAGAGGCAGAGAGAGAGATCTTCCATCTGTTAGTTCACTCCCCATCTGGCCACAATAGCCAGAGCTACACTGATCTGAAGCCAGGAGCCAGGAGCCTCTTCCAGGTCTTCCATGTGGATGGAGGGCCCAAAGGCTTGGACCATCTTCCACTGCCTTTCCAGGTCACAGCAGAAAGAGCTGGATCGAAAGTGGAGCAGCCAGGACTTGAACTGGCGCCCACATGGGATGCCAGCCCTGCAGAAGGTGGCCTTACCCACAGTGCTGGCCTCTGCTCTTTTTTTTTTTTTTTTTTTTTTTTTTTTTTTGACAGGCAGAATGGACACAGAGAGAGAGAGAGAAAGGTTTTCCTTTACCATTGGTTCACTCTCTAATGGCCGCTGTGGACAGCGTGCTGCAGCTGGTGCACCGCACTGATCTGATCGGAAGCCAGGAGCCAGCTGCTTCTCCTGGTCTCCCATGCGGGTGCAGGGCCCAAGCACTTGGGCCATCCTCCACTGCACCTCCGGGCCACAGCAGAGAGCTGGACTGGAAGAGGAGCAACCGGGACTAGAACCCGGGGTGATGGCGCTCTACTTTCGATCCAGCTCCCTGCTAATTTGCCTGGGAAAGCAGCGGAGGATGGCCCAAATGCTTGAGCCCCTGCACCCACGTGGAAGACCCAGAAGAAGCTCTAAGTTACTGGCTTCAGCCTAACCCAGCCCTGGTTGTTACAGCCATTGTGGAGTGAACCAGCGGATGGAATACCTCTCTCTGTCTCTACCTCTCTCTCTAACTCTGCCTTTCAAATAAATAAAGTAAATCTTAAAAAATAAAAGCAGAGAATAAAGACTTAAGAATTTGAATGCTTTATTTCTCATTTCAGTTCTGCTAGTTAACAGGCGAGGAAGTTTGGTAAATCATTTAATTTTACTCCATTCCTAACACAAAATATTATTACTGAGAATCAAATAACACATATGAAAGCACATAAATTTATATTATGACATATACATATAAATAATTTTCATTATTTTAAGCTATAAAAATGATTTTGCTACCACTTAGAGGTCTACTGGCAGTTTCCTTGTACTTAAGAATTTTTACTTGACATCAAACATTTTAAAACTACCAGATTTGCCACCAAAGTCTCAGGCATCTTCCAAGATCATGCTCCTTGCCAACTTATTTTTTTCAGATCTTTATGTTTGAATTTGTCTGATCTGACAGTGTTAAAAAAAAACTATTGTATGCAGTTACAGCTTATAAAACACGTTTTCTCACTTACATAACATATACATATTTATTATGTGTAAATACACACACACCCCTCATAAACAAGTGACTAGATTTTTCTAAGAGTCTTTCACAGCTACAACCTAACAGTGTGCTAGGAAGCTTTAACAGTAATATACTTCCAGTATTAACAAAAAATTAATGAGGACTAGGCAGTATCTCTTCTAATATTTGGCCTGTTTTATACCTAGGGGCTAGTCTTGTGGTGTGACAGGTTAAGCCTCCCCCTGTGATGCTGGCATCCCATATGGGCACCAGTTCAATTCCTTGATGCTCTAATTCCAATCCAGCTCCCTGCTAAAGCCTGGGAAAGCAGTAGGAGATGACCCAAGTCCTTGGACCCCTGTGCTCACATGGGAGACCTAGAAGAAGCTTCTGGCTCCTGGCTTCTGCCTGTCCCAGCCCCGGCCATTGTGGCCATTTGGGGAGTGAACCAATGGATGGAAGACCTCTCTCTCTCTCTCTTAAATAAATAAAATTTTTTAAAAATTGTATAAGTACATAAAATTAAACTGTTAGCTAACAATGGAATATATCTTACCTTTACATGTTATAGTTTCATTAAAAACCCTCAAGCCATAAGAGGCATCCTTACCATAGATATCTGTACAGCAAATGTTTGATGTAAGTTAGGAACTCAAGACTCTGCAGAGGTCTTCAGACTTTGAGCATAGTAGTAACAGTACCTATAAATTATGTCATGGTTACAAATGCAACTTCAAGGGGGAAAAGAGAAATTTCAGAGATTCGCTTCTTACCCATCTAGATTACAAGACAGAAGTATAAACTTAATGGCCGGCGCCGTGGCTCAACAGGCTAATCCTCCGCCTTGCGGCGCCGGCACACCGGGTTCTAGTCCCGGTCGGGGCACCGGATTCTGTCCCGGTTGCCCCTCTTCCAGGCCAGCCCTCTGCTGTGGCCCGGGAGTGCAATGGAGGATGGCCCAGGTACTTGGGCCCTGCACCCCATGGGAGACCAGGAGAAGCGCCTGGCACCTGGCTCCTGCCATCGGATGAGCGCGGTGCGCAGGCTGCAGCGCACCATCAGCGGCGGCCATTGGAGGGTGAACCAACGGCAAAGGAAGACCTTTCTCTCTCTCTCTCTCTCTCTCTCTCTCACTGTCCACTCTGCCTGTCAAAAACAAAAACAAAAAAAGAAGTATAAACTTAAGTGTCTTTAAGACATTAAACCCTTTAACTATAATTATCATTTTTTAGGAAATTTTATAGTTTGGATTCATTGTATCTGGAGTCAGGTAGCCAATACCAATTGAGTGCTCAATTTATAGCATTAACATGGGTTAAACTGTTTTAAAGGATGGTTGTTCTCATAGTGCACATTTCTCAAGAAAAAGAAATCTCAATAACAGGGCAAATATTTATTGAGAGTGTATCATGAGTCACAGTTTCAGGTGCAATAAGCTAAACAGACAATATTCTTGCTGTCAATTCATAATCCAACGGGGAAGACAAACAAGTTAATAAATACAAGGGATAATTTAAGTGCTTTAAAGAGATTGATGGTGATGGGCTATACTTTATTCAGGATGGGCAGGGAAGCATCCCTCTTCAGTTCTACTTCAAAAATCATACCAAAAGTTCCACACTGAGGTGGGTGGTTATTTTGGCTAGAAGGAGCAAATCTTAGTATCTTGCTTTTTTTTTTTTTTTAAGATTTTATTAATTTATTTGAGAGGCAGAATTACAGACAGAATGAAAGACAGAACAGTCTTCCATCTGCTGGTTCACTCCCCAAATGGCCAGAACAGCTAATGCTGGGCCGATCTGAAGCCAGGAACCAGGAACTTCTTCCGGGTATCCCATGTGAGTGCCATCTTCTGCTTTCCCAGGCCATAGCGGAGAGCTGGATTGGAAGAGGAGCAGCTGGGACACAAACCAGCATCCATATGGGATACTGGTGCTACAGGCAGAGGCTTAGCCCACTACGTCACAGTACCAGCCCCCAGAACCACACTTTTAAAAAGGTACAGGCTAATTATGCTTTCGGCAAAGTAAATGTGCTGATAAGGAACTTTTAATGACCTCTTTGATTCTAATACAGTTGTGTATCACATAAGAACACCTAAACGACGAGTAAAGCTACTGCTTGCGACGCTGGCATTCCATATGAGTGTAGATTACAGCTACTTTGGCCTCTGATCCAGGTCCCTGCTGAATGTGCTTGATAGCCAGCTGATGATGGCCCAGGTATTTGGATCTTTATCACCCACATGGGAGACCCAGATGGAGTTCCAGGCTCTAAGCTTCAGCCTGGACCAGCCCTGGCCGTTGTGGCCATTTTTATTATACTTACCCTGAACAAAGAAGTACAACAGAATATACACACTATTTTATTGATTTACTGTTTTTTTTTTAAAAGATTTAAAATGAAATTCATAAAATTTAAACTACAGGCTTTTAAAAAATAAGGTAAAATAAAATTGCTTTAAGAAGCTTATAAAAATTACTAGAGTTATCTGCAGATACTATGGAATCAGGAATATTTTATATTAAAAAAATTATCTCCCTTTTCCGAAGTGCAGAACTGATTTGTTGTGAAATATAAAATGTATCCTAGGAGTCAGTGCTGCAGTGCAGTGGGTTAAGCCTCCACCTGCAGCACCCATATCCCATGTGGGCTCTGATTTGAGACCCAGCTGCTCCACTTATGATTCATCTCGCGGCTAATGACCTGGGAAAGCAGCGGAAGATGGCCTAAGTATTTGGGCCTCCGCACCCAGGTGAGAGACCTAGACGAAGTTCCTGGCTTTGGTCTGGCCCAGCACTGGTCATTGTGGCCATCTGCAGAGTGAACCAGGGGATGGAAGATCTCTCTGTGCAACCCTTTCAAATAATAAATATGCCTTTTAAAAAAAACTTACTATTGAAATTACAGTGAGCTAAGATACTTTCCTGGTGCTTTGAAATCATTTAAAGTAGCCTTCTTTATACTAATTTTCAACATTGCATTAGATAATCGTAAGAAATCAGAATTTCTAGATTATTTTAAATAGGTCTTGATCAACTGAATGATTATAACATTTATGTTGAAGAATCACATAATTTAGGGCAGTGCTGTCCAACAGAAATGTACAGCAAGCTACAAATGCAAGCCACATGTTAAGTTATACTTTTCTGAATACAAATTTTTTAATAAGAAGAAACATGTAAAATAAATTTTAGTAATGTATTTTATTTAATCTAATAAACCCAAGATGTCATTACAACATGTAATCAATATATAAATTACGAATGAGATACTTTACATTTCTTTTGGTATTAAGTCTTTGAAATCCAGTGTGTATTTTACGCTTATACAACATCTCAATTCAGCCACATTTCAAGAACTTAACAGCCTCCCATGGCTAGTGGCTACTATACTAGATAATGCAAATCTAGTGGTTCCTTCTAATTACCAGTGCTATCAGGCAATTTTTCATTAATTCCAGCATATGAACTTATCACATCATATATACACTATGCACACTTAGGGAAATAAAGTCTTTATAACTCTAAAGAGAAGTTAATTTTCACTTATAAAATAGTATAACAGGAAGTCAGCACCGTGGCACAGCGAGTAAAGCTTCCATCTGCAGTGCCGGCATCCCATATGGGCACTGGTTGGAGTCCTGGCGGCTCCACTTCCAATCCAGCTCTCTGCCATGGCCTGGGACAGCAGTGGAAGATGGCCCAAGTCCTTGAGCCCCTGCACCCATGTGGGAGACCTGGAAGAAGCTCCTGGCTCCTGGCTTTGGATCCACCCAGCTCCGACCATTGCAGCCATTTAGGGAGTAAACCAGAGGATGGAAGACATCTCTCCATCTGTGTGTATGTTTCTCCTCTCCCTCTCTTTCACTCTTTCTCTCCTGCCTCTGCCTCTCTGTAACTGCCTTTTCAATAAATAAATAAATCTTAAAAAACAATGAAAGTAAAACCAAATATGAGAAGCAGCAGCACCACTCATTCACACTCCAGGAGTCCAAAACTTAATTACAATGAACAAAACTTCCAAAAAAATACAGTATAACAGAGTCAGTGTCATGGGCAGAAAGTTAAGCCACTGCTTGTGATACATCCCATATCTCTGCTATCAGAGTGCTTTTTGGAGACTTAGCTGCTTTGCTTCAGATCCAGCTCCTAGATAATGCATCTGGGAAGGCAGTAGAAGACGGCCCAAGTAACTGGGCCCCTGTCATCCAAGTGGGAAAACCAGATGGAGTTCCAGGTTCCTGGCGCTACCCTTGACCAGCCCTGGTCTTTGCAGCCATTTGGGGAGTGAACCAGTGATTAGAAGATCTTTCTCTCTCCTCTCTCCCTCTCTCTCCTTCCCACCCTGTCTCTCTCTTTCAAATAAATCTTTAAAGAATTTCATTTTTCATCTACAAAAGATAATTTCTTCTTAACAATACTTTACATTTAAAGTAGTGGGAATGGCTCTATTTAAAGACATTCAGTTGATATATACTTTCATAATGTTGAAAATAAAAGACTAAGGGCCAGTGCTGTGGCGTAGCGGGAAAGGCCACCGCCTGCAGTGCTGGCATCCCATATGGGTGCCGGTTCCAGTCCTGGCTGCTCCACTTCCGATACAGCTCTCTCCTATGGCCTGGGAAAGCAGTAGAAGATGGCCCAGATCCTTGGGCCCCTGCACCCGCATGGGAGACCCGGAAGAAGCTCCTGGCTCCTGGCTTTGGATCAGCACAGCTCCAACCACTGCGGCCAGTTGGGAGAGTGAACCAGTGGATGGAAGACCTCTCTCTCTGCCTCTCCTTCTCTCTGTAACTCTTTCAAATAAATAAATAAATATTTTCTTTAAAAAAAGAAAAAACTAGAAAACTAGGAATTTATGTGATTTTTCACTGCCCTCTTTTTCTATAGTTTCTCTTCTCATATATGGCCAGAGAAGGCATTTTAAATGGCTGATCAGAAAGGAGTGTCTGTCCCCAAACTGAAATCAACAGCTCCTAACAGCAAGACAAATGGGGGCAGGTATTGTGGCACAATGGGTTAAGCCTCTGCTTAGAATGCCAATATATTATGTCAGTGTCCTGGTTCGAGCCCCAGCTTCTCCACTTATGATCCAGCTTTCTGCTAATGTGTGTGGGCAAGAAGAGTATAAATACCTTGGTCCCTACTACCCAAGTGGGATACTTGGATTCAGTTCCTAGCTTCTACCTCTGGCCTGATCCAGCCTTGCCTGGGCATTTGGGGATATGAGGAGTGACAGTGGTTGAAAGATCTCTGTCACTCTGCCTTTAAAATAACTAAGTAAATAAATAAATTTTTAAGAAAAAAAAAAAAAGAGCAAGACAAGCAGTACAAGATAAAAAAGGTTGTTAGCACAGAAGTGAGGGAAGAAAGATGTTGTTTCACTGGTCCCTTAGCAACTCTTAGCCAAGAATGCAACAAAATGATTATCTAGCAAGTCTGATTAGCTTTCCAAATGTTTACAACTCTAAAATTGTTTCATTTAATTTAGTACCAAATTTCAATTATGAATTATCTTTACAGTAAGTTGCATCTGGAAGGTATAATTAAGCTACTGCAACTATGGAGATTTAACTATGATTCTGACAAATACAAGTATTAAAATACATAAAAATGAGCCAGTATGTTCTATAGCATTAATCAACTATTATAAAATTAAGCCATTGATTTTGGCTGTTTCCCAAAATCCAGTCTGCCCTGAAAGCATTTCTCACTATTTGCTGTAGTTATGTTCTATAAAATTGCAGTGGTTGCTGAGTTAGCAAATTCGAAATCACAATTCCTAAGGGAAATACAGATTACGTTCATGCCAGTCTATTATTCTCATCAACCAATCAACACATAACTCCTTTTATGTGTATTTCTATTTAAAGACATTTTACTTAATATGCATTGCTGACTTACTGATATTGAACTTAGGGTAAAACACTTTAAGTCAAGGATGAATGAAGCTTATCAAATGTGTATTTTTCTCTATCAGGCATATCAGTCTTCTTGTGCTTAGAAATGCTACTTTGTGGGGCTGGCACTGTGGTTCAGCAGGTTAGCACCCTGGCCTGAAGCAGCCCATATGGGTGCTGGTTTTAGTCCCGGCGGATCCTCTTCCAATTCAGCTCTCTGCTATGGCCTGGGGAAGCAGTGGAAGATGGCTCAAGTCCTTACGCCCCTGCACCCGCGTGGGAGACCTGGATGAAGCTCCTGGCTTCAGATCGGCGCAGCTCCGGCCACTGCAGCCAATTGGGAAGTGAACCATCAGTTGGAAGACCTCTCTCTCTCTGCCTCTCCTCTCTGTGTAACTCTTTCAAATAAATAAGCCTTTAAAAAAACAAAAAAGAAATGCTACTATACTTGGGGGTCATCTTTAATAGTAAAATCATCAAAAAAAAAAAAAGAAAAACATAACAAATTTGACATACAACTTTTTGTTTACAGTATGACAGCTGACACAATTAGGCAAAATGCTGCCTTGTTCAACCTCAGTTGACTCATAAGACTCAGACGATCTCAAAAGCATCTGGAATACTGACTTGGGGATTACAAATAAATTTTATTAAGTAGGTGAATTCACAAGTACACAATTGGCAAACAATGAGGGTCAACTGCTAAGAATCTTCTATGTTAACTATGATTAGTTTAAAATTAGTTTGAGGGGCCAGCATTGTGGTATAGGTGGGTTAAGCCACCATCTGTGATGCTGGCATACCATGAGTACCGGTTTGTGTCCCAGCTTTTTGGCTTCCAATCCAGCTTCCTGCTTTTGTGCCTGGGAAGGCAGTCAGATGGCCCAAGTTCTTGGGCCCCTGCCACTCACATGGGAGACCAGGATGGTGTTCAGGCTCTTAGGGTTGGCCTGGAACAGCCCTAGCCATTGAAACCATTTGTGGAGTAAATCGGCAGATAAGTTCTCACTCTCTGCCTTTCAAATAAACAAATCTTTAAAAAAATTATTTCAAGCCATATTAAGTATATAGGCACCAAAGGTAATACTTTTGAAGTGACATTTGCTTTGTATATGACAGCTGAGTTTTGTGTGTAGATATATTCCTTTATTCCCACATGAGGAGCCCTTCTTCACTTGGCAGCTTTTGCTTTGAGACTCAGTCTCTGGTGAGCTTCCAGTTAACCCAGGCTTAGATCAGGTCCCTTGATCTTTTAAGCTCCACACTTTTGCTTATATCCAACTCTATTATTTGTCACCCTACACAAAGTGTCTGTTTTCTCATGCCTTTCTCAGTGGGTTTTAGCCTCCTTGAGGAATCCTGATTTACAAATGTTGTTCTATAACTGATGGAACAAAGCCTTTATAATACACTGATGGTCAATAAACATTTACTGAGTGAATGAACTGAAGAGCTAAGTAACTATAAACACCAAAACTATGATTACAATATAAACAAACTGGTAAACTTAAGGAGTAGAATCATTACAATTTGCCAAACAGCCAAATGTGGGAATTAGAAGGATTTCAGATTATCCGTATTTCAACTAAACAAAGGTGTCCATAGCTGTGTTACTAATAAAGCTATAGAATATTTGGGGAAGGCAATTATGCTGGTGCTTGGAAAGCCCGCACATCATATCCAAGTGGCTGGGTTGGAGTCCTGGTTGGTTCTGTTCTCTGTTCCTTCTTCCTGCTAATGTGCACCCTGGGAGGCAGCTAGCGATGGCTCAAGTACTTGAGGCCCTGCCACCTACATGAGAGACCCAGAATGAGTTCCTGCCTCCTGGCTTTGGCTTGGCCCAGCCATGATTGTTGCTGACATTTGGGGAGTGAACCAGATGGGACATCTGTCTCTCTGCCTTTCAAAAAAAAAAGGAAAAGGAAAATGTCCCTTTTATTCTAGTTGAGGGTAGGGAAGGGGAGGGGAGATGTAACTTTAAAAAATATATTTTAAAATGTTATATAAAGTATCTGTGGTAACAGAAGAAAAATAAAGGATGAAAGAGAAATAATAGGATTAACATTTTCAGTGGGGTGGCTAGAAATGGCTTCATAGAAAACATGATATTTGTACTACAACCTGAATCAGGGAAAGCCACACACATAGTAGACTGTAGGAGGTATCAAACATAAAAACTGGCCAGTACTGCGGCTCAATAGGCTAATCCTCCGCCTGTGGTGCCGGCACACTGGATTCTAGTCCTGGTCGGGGCGCTGGTTCTGTCCCGATTGCTCCTCTTCCAGTCCAGCTCTCTGCTGTGGCCCGGGGCAATCAGATCCCACATTGGATTGCCTGGGATTGAGTCTTGCTTCCACATTCAATCCAGCTTCCTGCTAAGGAGGCAGCAGGTGATAACCTAGGTACTTGGGTCCCTGCTACCCATATGGGAGACCCAGATAGAGTTCTTAGCTCCTAGCTTCCCCCTGGCCCAGCCAATTGTTATAGGCATTTGGGGAGTGAACCAGTGGGTAGAAGATGTCACTTTTTCCCTGTTACTCTGCCTTTCCAATAAAATGTCTAAAAAGATTAAAAAAAACTTAAGAATAGAGGTGATATTTAAAGCTTGAGACTAAAAGAAATTACTAGAGTGAATGTATTATTTTTTTTAAAAAAAAGCCCAAGGATTCAGTCTTAAGAGTCACAAAAGGAGTAGTTACAATAATTATTATTAGGAAAGCAGGGCCTCTTTCATCCTAGGAGATGAATGCTAACTATTCAAAAGCAAGTGTGATATTTGCTAGAGTAAGCTTATGACTCAACTCTGATCAAGATAAGGTTAATGTGATTGTTAGGTGAGGCCAGGGATGAGGGGGATGTTGATACAAGAAACTTTCTTCTTCCACTTAACAATCACAATTGCTTTACACTTGGAACTGTGGCAACCACTATCCAGTCATCAGGGGAGCTAACACAAGGTGAGGATGGCAGAGGACAGATTTTTAACAAATGGGTATCCCGGCCGGCACTGTAGCTCAATAGGTTAATCCTCCGCCTGCGGCGCCGGCACACTGGGTTCTAGTCCTGGTCAGGACGCCGGTTCTGTCCTGGTTGCTCCTCTTCCATTCCAGCTCTCTGCTGTGGCCTGGGAATACAGTAGAGGATGGCCCAAGTGCTTGGGCCCTGCACTCGCAAGGGAGACCAGGAGAAACACCTGGCTCCTGGCTACGGATCAGCACGGTGCGCTGGCTGCAGCAGCCATTGGGGGGTGAACCAATGGAAAAAGGAAGACCTTTCTTGCTCTCTCTCTCCACTGTCCACTCTGTCAAAAAAAAAAAAAAAATGGGTATCCCTTAAAATAGCTGAACTGCCAAATCAATGGTCTTAGAGGCTCTGACTCTGGATTTCTGTTAGGTTTTTAAATCATTTAATAACATTCATTAATTGTAATAAAAAATATTGGACATAATCACCTCATTTAATTTTCATAACAATGTTTAGGATTCCAAAGAGCAAAGAGATTCAAAAAAAATTAAATAACTTGGCAGGATCTCTTACACAGCAAATGGTGAATTGATGCTTATGAGACTTCAAAATCCAATTGAAATGATTAGGAGTCATGGATTAAAAGAATAGGCACAATGAAAAGATAAAGGGGAGTACAAGTTGAAAATTACTGGAGGGGCTGACATTGTGGCACATTGGGTTAAAGCCCTGGCCTGAAGCACTGGCATCCCATATGGGCGCTGGTTTGTATCCTGGATGCTCCTCTTCCAATCCAGCTCTTTGCTATGGCCTGGGATAGCAGTAGAAGATAGCCCAAATTCTTGGGCCCTGCACCTGCGTGGGAAACCTGGAAGAAGCTCCTGGCTTCAGATCAGCACAGCTCCAGCCATTGCGGCCATCTGGGGAGTGAACCAGCAGATGGAAGACCTCTTTCTCTACCTCTCTAACTCTTTCAAATAAATAAATTAAATCTTTTAAAAAAAAAATTACTAGAAGCATCTGACAAAGGAATAAAGCCAGGAAGTAAAAGTCTGAAAGAAGTGAAATGTGTTCAGATGGAGAACATTAGTAAATAAACTGACAAGAAGTTTTGAGAGTATCAGAGTTACAGATTTTTTAAATCAGATTAATTAATTGGACAGACTGACAGACGGAGAGAGGAAAGGACAAAGACTTCATCTGCTGGCTCACTTCCCAAATGGCTGCAATGACCAGGGATAGTGCAGGCCAAAGCCAGGAGCCAGGACCTCTATCTGGGTCTCTGAGGTGGGTAGCAGGGGCCCAAGCACTTGGGCCACCTTCTGCTGCTTTCCCAGGCAGGTGTATTAGCAAGGAGCTGGACTGAAAGCATAGCAACCTGGACTCAAATCGTGCTCTGATATGGGAGGTTGGTGTTTCAAATGGAAGCTTAGCCCACTGCAAAAGGTCAGCCCATGTCGAAAATTTCTATATTTGAGTTGTCTGCAAGATGCAAACTGTGGCCCTGAGTAGAAAGGGAATTCCACTTTTAGTGGGATCAATTTAGTAACATTTACTGATAAGTATTCACTGCATTTGGGATGCAGTGCTAACATAAAGTAGAGCTATGAAACTCACACTTTAGTGCAAAGAACAGAAAAGTAAACAACTAGAACTTTGGTGTGTGAAGTTTTGAGCCAGCACAGTCAGGAGCACTCAGTGGTTTATAACTTGAGATGAAGTTCCCTGCTTGTGGCATGGCCAAAAACTTGAGGCCTTTATTCTTGGCAACAAAAGGACACAACTCAGAATGACAATGAGGATAACAACATTCATGAGATTATTTCAAATAATTCAATGGATAATAGAAAAAAATGGCTTAATAAATGAATGAACTATCTGACCATTAAGCTTCTCTCATTCTGGTTTTTCAATCCTTTACTTAATTGTCTGTTATTAATTCGACTGATACAAATAGCTGTCTGAAAGCAAATAGGGAGTACCTGCCAGGTGATTTGTTATTTCATTCAACATTCACTGATTAGTATTTACTATTTTTTTTTTTTTGACAGGCAGAGTGGACAGTGAGAGAGAGAGACAGAGAGAAAGGTCTTCCTTTTGCCGTTGGTTCACCCTCCAATGGCCGCCGCGGACGGCACGCTGCAGCCGGCGCACCGCGATCGTCCGATGGCAGGAGCCAGGAGCCAGGTGCTTTTCCTGGTCTCCCCATGGGGTGCAGGGCCCAAGCACCTGGGCCATCCTCCACTGCACTCCCGGGCCACAGCAGAGGGCTGGACTGGAAGAGGGGCAACCGGGACAGAATCCGGCGCCCCAACCGGGACTAGAACCCGGTGTGCCGGCGCCGCAAGGCGGAGGATTAGCCTGTTGAGCCACGGCACCGGCCAGTATTTACTATTATAACTATAGCACTTGGAACAAATGCTCAATACTTTTATTGAATATGTGAAGAGATTAATAAGCATCTACTAGGCACCAGGCATTATGTTAATCTCAAAGGAAAAAAAAGATAGCTCCTGCCCTAAAGAGTTTATCATATAAAGGCTCCAACTAAAAAAAAGAAAAACAACTCTTGATATTTTTATAAAGTACATAGTTAAGAAGCAAGGTTATTAAGAATATAAAATCGATGGGGCCGGCACCGCGGCTCACTTGGTTAATCCTACACCTGCGGCGCCAGCATCCCATATGGGCGCCAGGTTCTGGTCCTGGTTGCTCCTCTTCCAGTCCAGCTCTCTGCAGTGGCCCGGGAAGGCAGTGGAGGATGGCCCAAGTGCTTGGGCCCTGCACCCCATGGGAGACCAGGAGAAGCACCTGGCTCCTGACTTCTGATTGGTGTAGCTCTGGCCATGGAAGCCATTTAGGGGGTGAACCAACAGAAGGAAGACCTTTTTCTGTTTCTCTCTCTCTCTCTCTCACTGCCTAACTCTGTCAAATAATAATATATACATATATATATATATACATATATATATATATATATATATATATATATATGTATAAAAAATTGGAGGCCAGTGTTTGGTGCAGTGGCTAGGCCACTTGGGATGTCTGCTGCCCATACTAGAGTGCCTGGGTTCCAGTCCCAGCTCCTCTTCCAATTTCAGCTTCCTGCTGCTGTGCACCCTGGGAGGCAGTATGTGGTGGCTCAAGGACACAGGTCCATTCTACTTACATAGGATACTAGGATTGAGTTCTGGGATCCTGGTTTCGACATGGCTGTCCTGTCTGTTGTGGGCTTCTTGGAAATGAACCAGCAGATGGAAGATCTTTGTCTCTTTCTCTTTCAAACAGAATAAAAACTTTAAAATAAATGCTATATGAAAAATAGAAAAAAGGGATAACCTAAATGTAGTATTTGTCCTAGATAAAAATTTGCTTTAAAATTTCACATGCTTTAAGAAAAAAATACTGTCCTATCTTGAAAAAGTAGCATTTGTATTATTAGTCGCTATAATTACACAACCTGGCATAAACAATGATTCTGATAACTCACAGAATAACAACTACAGATGCTTTTTCTAAAAAAAAAGGGGGGAAGGAAGGCAATTGTGGTATAGCAGGTTAAGCCACTCCCTGCAACACTGGCATCCCATGTAGATGACAATTTGAGTCCTGGATGTACCACTTCCAATCCAGCTCCCTGCTCTTGTGTGTGGGAAAAGCAACAGAAGACGGCCCAAGTATTTGGGCCCTTGCCACCCATGTTGGAGATGCATTAGACACTCCTAGCTCCTGGCTGGCCCAACTTTGGCTATTTACACCCATCTGGGGAGTGAACCAAAGGATAGATGATCTCTCTTTCTTTCTCTTCCTCACTCCGTGTGTAACTCTGACTTTCACATAAACAAATCTTTAAAAAAAATTCCTTTTTCTTTTCAAGGATACATTTTTTCAAATAAATTTTAAAATATGAAGTGAGAATATTAATTAATATGAAGCAACATAAGAATAAATAGCACCAGAAAGCAAATTCCAAAGAGATCACTGCTATAAATAGAAACATGGAAATGTCAGAACAGAGAAGCAAAGTTTCACTAAAGAATTATGACAAGATTGTTATTCTAAGTGATCACTATGTCTCATAGCCACCATATTCAGTTAAGGACTTCACTGGTATGGATTCTCAATTTGCTAATAATCCTTTTCCAGAAGGAAATGTGAGTATGAGATATCCTGATTATAAAAACCAAGACAGTTTTGGTTCTGCAGATTCCTTTTCCCCTTGTACTTAAGCAGAAAACCTCCATCTGAAATTAACTGAAACACTGTTTTTTCATAAAAAGTTATTTCATGATATAAAAACATTGGATTAAGAATCTAGTCTTGGGGGCTGGTGCTGTGGTGCAGTGGGTTAACGCCCTGGCCTGAAGCGCCAGCATTCCACATGGGCGCCTGGCTGCTCCACTTCCAATCCAGCTCTCTGCTATGGCCTGGGAAAGCGGTAAAAGATGGCCCAAGTCCTTGGGCCCCTGTACCTGCATGGAAGACCCGGAAGAAGCTCCTGGCTCCTGGCTTCAAATTGGTGCAGCTCTGGCCATTGCGGCCAACTGGGGAGTGAACCATCAGATAGAAGACCTCTCTCTCTCTGCCTCTCCTCTCTCTGTGTAACTCTTTCAAATAAATAAATCATTAAAAAAAAAAAAAAAGTCTATTCTTGGGGCTAGCACTGCATCTGCCTGCAGCGCCAGCATCCCATATGGGCACCATTTCAAGTTCCCATCCAGCTCCCTTGCTGATGGCCTGGGAAAGCAGTAGAAGATGGCCCAAGTGCTTGGGACCCTGCACCCATATAGGAGACCCAGAAGAAGCTCCTGGCTCCTGGCTTCGGATGGGCTCAGCTCCAGCCATTGTGGCCACTTGGGGAATGACCAGGGGATGGAAGACCTCTCTGTCTGTCTCTCCTTTTCTCTGTAACTGTTTCTCTCAAGTAAATAAATAAATCTTTTTTTTAATTGAGTCTTGGCTCTGCATTTAATCTTGTAACTTTGTATAAGGCACTCAAGTAATCTCGGTCAGTTTCTTCTACAATAAAATGAAAGAAACAGATTAGATGATCTTCAAAGTCTTTCCAAGTCTGATATTCTAAGAAATGTTTGAGTAAAGCTACTCCTTCAGTGTCATCTGGCTTAAAAGGCCCCCGATGCTCAAAACCACACATTCAACAATTTATGGAGCTCTGTAGGAAAACAGTAAGTAGAACATACTTTAAAATCAACTTGGTATTTATTAAACTTTTACCAACATAAAAGCATTAAACCATATTTGGCAAATGAAAGGGTAATACCCAGGCTTTGAGCAGCTCTCTTTTTATACAGAGGGGGAAAAACAAAGGGTAAGATCTCTGTACTAGGAAATTTACTATAATCTACCTGGGGAAACAAAATTTAAGGCAGACTTAGAGACAGAGAGACCGTCCATCTGCTGGTTCACCCTCTAAATGACCATAATGGCCAGGATTCCACCAAGCCGAAGGCAGGATTCAGGAACTCTGTGCTGGTCTCCCAGACGGTAGTAGGGGCCCAAGCACTTGGGCCATCTTGTGCTACTTTCTCAGGCACATTAGCAGGGAGCTGAGTGAAAGTGGACCAGCCTGGACTGGCATAGTGCTTATATGGTGATGCCTGCATTGTAAGCAGTAGCTTAACCTATTATGCTACAATGCTGGCCCCAAAAAGGGCAGTTTTCAAACTTTCATGAGCATGAAGAATCAAGCACAATGCTTGATTAAAAAAAGGAGGGAGAGGAGAGGATTCAGCCTTCCCAACACAAGCTCCAGTAGGTCAAGGTGGCAGATATATATGTACATATCTGCATTTCTTCTTATGACCTGGGAAAGCAGTGGAAGATGGACCAAGTACTTGGAACCCTGAAGCCACGTGGGAGACCCAGAAGACGCTCCTGGGTCATGATTGGCCCAGTTCCAGATGTTGCAGTCATTTGGAGAGTAAAGCAGCGGATGGCAGACCTTTCTCTCTCAATTCTCTCTCCATCTGTATCTCTACCTCTCAAATAAATAAAATCTTAAAAAAAAAAAAAAAAAAAACTGCTGGCTGGTGCCACGGCTCAATAGGCTAATCCTCCACCTGTGGCGCCCGCACACCAGGTTCTAGTCCTGGTCGGGGCGCCGGTTTCTGTCCCGGTTGCCCCTCTTCCAGTCCAGCTCTCTGCTGTGGTCCGGGAGTGCAGTAGAGGATGGCCCAAGTGCTTGGGCCCTGCACCCACATGGAAGACCAGGAGAAGCACCTGGCTCCTGGCTTAGGATCGCTGTGCACCAGCCACAGTGCGCTGGCCGCGGCGGCCATTAGAAGGTGAACCAACAGTAAAGGAAGACCTTTCTCTCTGTCTCTCTCACTGTCCACTCTGTCAAATAAAAAAAAGACAAAACAAAACAAAAAACCTGCTGTGGCCTAAGGAAAAGTAGATAAGGTTCTAATAAAAGATAGTTTGGCACAATAACAAAATTTATTTGAGTTTATCTGAGTAGCCAGCGATTCAAACTGATTCAAGAATCAGGCAGCTCCAAACTCAAAGTGGTTTTTCAGTGCTAAAGGGGAGGAGGATGAAGGCTTTCATAGCATAAATACAGAAACAAGGCAAAGAAAATACCTCATTGATTAAGGTGGAACAGAAGCCTTATTTGGATCATTCTAGTAGAAAGTTCTTAGAGGTTAGCTGTAAATTTCTGACTGGTTTAGGTTGGCTTGTGCAGGTCTAATGGTCTGACCTAAAAACTCTTGATATGCTTGTTCAGCAGATGTGCTATTTTGTAGAGGAGTCTAATATATGAATAATCACAGTCACTGTGTGGTAATAAAAGGGGAATTAATGAACCCTATCATTGCCTTGAAATATGATTCCAACTTAGTGGACTACAAATACTTAAACTCTTCAACAATGCAATTGAAAAACTGCAGTAATCATCATCAAAAAACATAGTCATCCCTTGGTATCACTATCAGCAGGGTGTTGATTCCAGGACTCCCTGATGAAATAAAAATCCACAAATACTCAAGCTTCCATATAAAATGGTATAGTATTTGCATATAACCTATGCATATCCTTCCATCTACCTTAAAGCATTTCTAAATTACTTATAATACATAATACAAGGTTAATGGCATGTCTTATACTATACTGTTTAAGGGATGACAAGCAAAAAACCTTGTACATGTTCAATACAGATGCAACTTTTCCCCAAATATTTTCAATCTGTGGTTGGCTGAATCCATGGATGCAAAACCCAGATACAAAGGGCCAGTTATATTACATACACACACACACACACATCCATACATACTTATATGTATTTATACATTATCAAAAGCTTGATATCTCTCCCAAGTGCCAAATCAAAATAATAAGGACAAGGTTTGAGGGTAGAGACAGTTTAACCTATCAATATATGAAGGCTACTGCTTGTGGTAACACACATACACCATTAAGTACTATACTCCTTTGTGAGGCATATTATTAACTCATCCAATACAACAGTAAAAAAAAGTTTACATCATGTGATAACACGAGGATTCTTCAACAGTCTAAAGTTACATGTATTTGTTAACAACTTGGTTCTTTAAAATGCAAAGATTTGCTGCTTCCATTCACAACTTACTCTGAAACAGAATTCTAGAAACTCACTGAGAAGGGAGAGCTTGTTAACAGTCATTACAACCAATTGACTACCTAATGATCAAATATCCTAACATCCTGCACCATTACTGCTTTCCTCCTCATATCTAATAGTCATTTGTTCTAACTTAACTGGGTAAAAAAAAGATCTGGTTTAAACAACAGAATACAGCATCAAGTTGTCAGGAGGTAGGTGATGAGTGGAAGATGGGGCAGGAATACTGTAATTTTGCCATTCTAAAATACCTGTTCAAAACTTCATAATGGGCTTTTTTTTCTTCATCCGCAATAAATGTCATTATTCACATATATTTAATAAGTCCAACAGTGAAAAGTTACACTAAGAATAGTTGTGACACAGCAGGTTAAGTCTCCACCTACAATGCCAGTATCCCAAGTGAGCACTGGTTCCAGCATCCCAGTAGCTTCACTACTGATTAACAGATCACCTGGGATGTAGCAGAGATGGCTTAAATGCTTTGGCCCCTGCACTCACATGGGAGACCCAGATGGAGTTCCAGGTTCCCAGCTTCAGCCTGGCTCAGCCTGCCGTTGTGGCCATTTGGGGAGTCAATCAGCAGATGGAAGATTCTCTCTCCTTCTGTAACTCTGCCTTTGGTAACCAATAAATCAGAAAGTAAAAGAATCTTGCCAGTACATTTGATAGTCCAACATATAACATTTATTAATCTTTCATCCCATTATTTGGCAAAGCTAAATACTTCCAGCTAGATCTCTATAATCTCCAGATCACTGACTTTTGCTTCATCCTAAGGATAAGGAATACCTTACCAGAAAGTAATATTTTTTACTATTAAAGGAACTGTTGATTTTTTAGGCTATTGCCAGAGTTAATAACTGATTCCAAAATTGCTGTTGTAAGAATGTGACAATAGGGGCTGGTGCTGTGGTGCAGCCGGTTAAAGCCCCAGCCTGTAAGCACTGGCATCCCATACAGGCGCTGGTTCTAGTCCTGGTCTCTCCTCTTCTGACCCAGCTCTCTGCTATGGGAAAGCAGAAGATGGCCCAGCTCCTTGGGACCCTGCAGCCATGTGAGAGACCTGGAAAAAGCTCCTTGCTCCTGGCTTCGGATAGCTCAGTTCTGACCGTTGCGGTCGTTTGGGGAGTGAACCAGTGGAATGGAAGACCTCCCTCTCGCTGGCTCTACCTTTCTGTAACTCCTCTTTCAAAATAAATAACTCTTAAAAAAAGTGACAATAAAATGTAATTAGTGAGATATTGAGACATCTCTAAGAATACATGAATTTTATATCATTAGCTATCATACATCCACTTCCAAGATTTATATTGTAATGAGGAATAAACTTAGTTAAAAAGTCTGGGGGCCAGCACTGTGGCATAGTAGATTAAGCCTCTGCTTATGGTGCTGATATCCCATATGGGCAGCCAGTTCCTGTTCGGGCTGCTCCTCTTCTGATCTAGCTCTCTGCTAACGGCCTGGGAAGGCAGTGGAAGATGGCCCACGTACTTGGGCCCCTGAACCTTGAGCCCATGTGGGAGACCTGGCTCCTGGCTCTGGATGGGCCCACCTCTGGCCTTTGCAGTCATCTGGGGAGTGAACCAGTGGATGCAAGATCTCTGTCTCTGTAACTCTTTCAAATAAATAAATAAATCTTAAAAAAAAAAAAAAAATGAAGGGCCAGTGCTATGGCATAAGTGCGTTAAAGCCCCAGCCTGCAGTGCAAGCATCCAATATGGGAACTGGTTTGAGTCCCAGCTGCTCGAGTTCCTATGCAACTCCCTGCTAATGTGCCTGGGAAAGTAGGGGAGTATGGCCCAAGTCCTTGGCCCCTGCACCCACGTGGGAGATCCGGAAGAAGCTCCTAGCTACCAACTTCAGATTGGCTCAGTTCTGGCCATTGTGGCCATTTGGGGAGTGAACCAGCAGGTGGAATACCTCTTGTTCTTTCAAATAAACAAAATTTTAAAAAAGATTTGTACATTAACTGTTTAATTTTAAAAATTTACTTATGTGGGGGCCAGCGCTGTGGCACCGTGTGCTAAAGCCCTGGCCTGAAGCACTGGCATCCCATACGGGCGCCGGTTCTAGTCCCAGCTTCTCTTCCGATCCAGCTCTCTGCTATGGCCTGGAAGATGGCCCAACTCCTTGGGTCCCTGCACCCACATGGGAGACCTAGAGGAAGCTCCCGCTGTTGCAGCCATCTGGGGAGTAAACCAGCAGATGGAAGACCTCTCTCTGTCTCTATCTCTAACTCTGTCTTTCAAATAAATAACACGTCTTTAAAAATTTACATAAGTAGATCTTCCTCTGTTAATCAGGAAGTAGCATAGCATAGATATCTCATTAGAGGAAGGCAAATGGGTTATATTCATTGTGTATATAAGAAATCTAACAGACTAAGCCACTTGCCCAAGCTCAGAAAACCAAATACAGAAGCAATTTTTTTCAGTATCCATTCATTCAACAAATATCTAGAGCATCAAGACTATGTGCTAGGAACTTGTCAAGGGGGGAGACACACTCTGTCAGAATGGAAGAGAGACCAAAAAAAGGTAAACACATAGAGTCTATGATAATTTCAGTTAAATGCTATAAAGAAAACATGGTAGTGGGCAGAGACTGCAGAACAGCTCAAGTACAGAGGTCAGAACAATCTAAGTATCATCTGAAGTAGGCCTGAATGAAAAGAAACCACGCATGCTGAAGGTCTGTAACCAAATCCTAGGCAGAGAAAAAAGCAGCACAAACAGGCAGGAAAGATCCTGGACAGCAAGGTGGCAAATACCTGGAATGGAAAGTAAGGAGCCCTCACACCACTCTAGCAGACAGACTTTAAATACAATCAGTAACATAGGTGAGATGATTTCATTCATGATTTTAAAAAAAAATCAAGCTTCTACAAGAGGGAAAGACTGTAAAATAATCAGGTATCCTTTAGCTTGAAATACTGATAACGGTCTATTCCTTGAAGATAATTTTTGGATTGGATACATGCTCATTACTTTTGAAACCTTATATATGTAATACATACTTTTCTGTACAAAATTCCCTAATTTTTACTTTTCTTTAATTTATTTGAAAGAATTAGAGAGAGGGAAATACAGAAAGAGATCATCCACCTACTGGTTTGCTCCCTAGTTGGCCACACCCATGTGGGTACAGAGGCACAAGGACCTGGACCATACTCTACTGCTTCCCCAGACACGTTAGCAGGAAGTTGGATTGGAAGTGGAGCAGCTGGGACTTGAACCGGCACTCATATGGGATGCTGGTTGCTGCACATGGTGGCTTAATCCAAACTTCCTAACTTTTAAAAAAGTGTAGAGATAAGAATGGAAGCAGAGAAACTAACTAGAATTCTGAATGAGGTGACAGTAATTTGGACTAGAGTGGAAGAAATGAAAAGTAAAGAAACTGCAAATATACATTTGCATTATGGTCAATAGGGCCTCCCTGAGATGGATTAACAGAAAGCAATGGGAATCAAGGCTAATGATGAAGGGTGATTTTGTTCCCAAAGGCATATACAGATACATATATAATTTTTTGAGGTGCAGCGAGAGAGGAAGCTCCCATCCACAAGTTCACTCTCCAAATGCCTGCAAAGATGCAGGAGAACTCAATCCAAGTCTTGTACAGGGTGGCAGGGATCCAGCTACTGCAGCCACTGCCTCCCAAGCTCTGCCTTAGCAGGAAAGTGGAATATGGAGAGTGTGAATTCAAACTCAAGTATTCTCTAGAAACACAGGTATCCTAATAGATGGAGTAACTGCTAAGAAAAACACCTGTCCCCTACATGCACAATTTCTGAAGACATTTTTGGTTGTTAAGAATTGGTGGGTGAGAGGAAAGAGCTACTGGCACCTATGGATAGAGGTCAAGGATATTGCTAAACATACTATAATGCATAGTAGTATCACAAAAACAATTATCTGGTCCAAAATGGTCAGTAATCCTGAGACCAAGAAATTCTGTTCCAACAGCCTGAGTAGTGGCACAATGAGCTCCTCTCTCTTGCAACACAGCTACCTCATATTGGAGAGATGGCTCATGTCCCAGCTGCTCCATTTCTGATCCAGCTCCCTGCTATGAACAAGTACTTGGGCTCTTGTCCAGACCTGGCTGTTACAGACAATTGAGGAGTGAACAAAGCTGATGGAAAATGTCTTTCTCTGCCTCTCCCTCTGTCATTCTGCCTTTCAATAAACAAATCTTTATTGAAAGGCAAAGTGCCAAGGAGAGAGCAGGAGAGACCTTTCATTCGCTGGTCTACTCCCAAATGGCCCAATGGCACGGACTGGGCCATTCTGAAACCAGGAGCCAGGAACTTCATCTGGATTTCCCACATGGGTGCAAGGGCCCAAGCCCTTGGGCCATCTTCCCACACTTCCGAGGTACATTAGCAGGAAGCTGGATCAGAAGTAGAGCAGCCAGGATTCAAATTTGTGCTCAAAAATTAAACTGTGGTATACATAAGGTTTGCTCAGTTTGGGAGTATATTATCTAACTCCAGTAAAATCATATTAATAAGGTCTGTTTAGCACATCTAATTAATAAAAGAAAAATCAATAACTGGTTAATAAGACATTTATTGGGCAACTTTCTCAAAATAGAACTGAAAAACTCCTACTTAGTAATACCATCCAACACTGCTTTTGTTTTCTTAGACACTGCCATGATTAAATTTATAGTCCAATACACTCACTGGCTTTCCAAACACATACAAATTCCACTAACATTTAAAGCATGGCTATGAACACTCAAAAGTATAACAAAAAGTTGGCTAAAGGAAAATGATGATCCACTTGTATCTTCGTGTATATAAAACCGTTTAGTGTTCACTTATTTTGCAGCTAGAGAAAGTAGACATATTAATTTTGGGTTATCAAGAAGAATGTGGTACACATTTCTCTCAATTACTCTAAAATCTGCAACAGGAAAGTCTCTTTGTAGACTTAATTCACAGAAGACAAAAATGCCAGACGGTAGTTTTTTAAAACTCTTTTTATCTAAATGGCAAGATCCTTGGGGAAAAACTCACTGTGCTACATTGAGACTTCTAAAGCACACTGACTCCTGCAACTACTGCTAACGTCGGAAATTACACGTCACGATATACCCAAGGCAGATCTAAAGAAACGTCTGAAATGACTCGGTAACCACAGTAACACAAAGTACCCAAAAATTATCTTGTCCTGGATGATAATTTAGAACATTACCTTACATCTGAGTACCCACGGGTTACAGCTGTGAAAAAGTACTTCTTAAAGTCAATTTCGGCAAAGAAATTGACGCTGTTCTTAATTAGAAGAATTAAACCTGGCCGCAGACACAGAATACTACGTACGAGGTCTGCCTAACACTGAATCTTAGGAACGTGTCTTTAAAAGAAAGAAAGGGGCAGTCATCCTGTCCCGGCCTGATAACACTACCTTAAACAAAAACTTGAAAGACAGATCGAGAACTAACAGGCCGGCAGCCTGAATTCACGCCCGCGTGCGTAGAACTGAAATATCTGAGCGTCGGAAGTAAAATACAGGGGCACTTTACTACCCTGAAAATCACGCCGGGTTCCCGCTAGGCCAAGGCGGACGTTTTCGAGAGCATCACCGCGCGGCGTCCCGGGTGCGCTTCTCCCAGGCGACCCCCGCGCCGCGGCACTCTCGTGACACTGTTGCGTCGGTGCCACGCACGTCGGCGTCACTCCTTTCTCCTTGGCTACTCAGTGACTCTCAGCGGCCAATCTTCCACACTACCTCCCTAAGGCGGCGACCAGGAAGAAACCACTACCAGTTTTTCAAGACTGCCGCAACTCGAGCCCAACCGCCATCGCCACCCGTCTCACCTACCACCCAACCTCCCCGCGAGAACGCGCGGAAAGAGGCAGTGCCAAAATAAATCCCATTCTCGCGCGACACCGTAAACTCAAATCTCGCGACATCTTTGCCTTTTCGTTTTCAGCCCCACCCCGGCATTTGCGCGTTGCTTCGGAAACATCGCGAGATTTCCTTCTTTCTATCCCCGCCCCTCTACTGCACGATGGTCGCGCAAGAATGTGATAGAGACTCGACGGCCGCCATTTTCTTTCTTTCTTAGCAGTTGGCTGAGAGGTCTTCAAAGAAGCGGCAGCGGCTACTGTAGTGTAGCCATGGCGGACTATTCAACGGTGCCTCCACCCTCTTCTGGCTCGGCTGGTGGCGGTGGTGGGGGCGGCGGCGGTGGAGGAGTTAACGATGCTTTCAAAGATGCGCTGCAGAGAGCCCGGCAGGTAAGTCTGGACCGCGCGGCGGGATCCGCAAGCTTATGGTAATTCGGCCGTCGGCTGAGTAGGCCGCTACTATTCGCGACGAGAGGAAGAGGAAAGAGGTGCCCTTCCGGGCTGAAAGGCGAGGAGGCTCACGTTTCGCCGCGTAGGGTATACTGATAAGCGATTAGAACGTGGTTTTGTGTTCTCGGTTTCCAGGCTGCCAGGAACCCCAGCGCGTGTTCCCCAAAGATGGCCTTAAGTGTTTCCCGCAATGGTTCGGCCCTCGGGCTTCTCCACGGGGTTAACTGAGCCTCCCCTTTTCCTTAGAACGAACATCTGTGTGGGAGAGAGCGCTTGTGGTTTTTCACAATAGTAGGGAAGGTTCTGGTAACAAGCTTGGGGGAGGACTAAGGTCTGACTGCAGGAGCTGTGGGAAGGAAGGGATCTGCGTGCTCTCTGCCGTCTGTACAGCTTTCCCTCGCAGCTGAGGAAGCTTTCGGTGCCGATCACCTTCACAGCTACAGGGAAGAGACTTAGGGGAGCAGCCGTCCTCTGGGCGGGATTTGTGTGTCAGTCTGTTCTACCAGTCATTCCCCTGTATTTCTCAAAATGGCCTCGGGCCCATTATACCCGAGGTTTCAGTTTGAATCTGCCTCTCTGTTCAGAGTCGTAAACTGACCAGACCTCTTTGTATTACGTAGGTGCATACATTCGCCCTGAAGGCACTTCTTTCCCAGATGCAAGCTGTTCAAAAAAAAAAAAAAAAGCACATGTATCTCAGGCACATTAAAGATTTCTCGGTTTGAACTTAACCTTTTTAGACAACCTTCTAATATATTCATAATTTAAAGTTATCAAATACTGATGTGGACTTAAAATGTAAGCCAAAGAATCCTGTTAATGACACTTCGCATATTGTCCTAGGTGCTAGACGTTGTAAAATGAGGGGTAATTAGAAACCAGTTTTGTGGTAGGTTTTGATTATATCACTTCACTTCGTTAACTTTTCATCCTCCAGTACGATGAAAAGGATTCATTGGGTCAAAATCAAAATTCATAAAATCTGTAGTGATATGCGCTTAATTTTTCAAATGTGAGCACATTTTGAAAATGCACCTTTACTTCTTTATAATTAAAATTTTTCGGGATGTTAACAGGTTGTCATTAATACTACTGCTTTATTTAAAAAGAAAAAGCTAGTTAACATGCTGAGAATAGCAATTGAAACATTTATGTAACTGTGACAGAAATTCTTGTGAATGGATTTTGCTACATGGGGTTGGAAGACCCAAGTTCTTTTATTCAACCAGCATATTAAAAGAAATTTGTATGAGCATTAGAAAGTGGGAAATTATTAAGTGAGTAAATTGGTTTCCTGCTTTCTAGGAAGCTATGATATAGTCAAGGAACTAACACAAATCAACAGAATTACCTGCAGAATGCTTTGATTAATAAGAGAAGACTACATACATTTGGGACACTTAATTCATCTGCTTTTTGTAGGAACCTCTTTAGCATGTCTGCAAGTCAAGCACTGTACAGGACACTGTACAAGGAAGGAGTTCCTAACTGCTTAAGAAAAGGGGGTGATACTTGAACAAGGCAGTAAAGAATGAGTGGGAGTGTGACCGGTAGAGAGATGTGGCAGCTTGTCCGGGATGTGCAGACTTGGGAAATGACAAGAATACAAGAGTGAAGTCACTGAAGTATAGTATGGGGAGTGGAGGGCATGGCAGTGTGCAGAATGAAATGAGGAAACGTGTAGATAGATCAAAGTACCAAAAGAGCTTGGGTGGCTATGGGTCAATTTAAATTTTGATTAAATTATTGGAATGAGCTATGATTGCCTTTTTAAAAGACTTTAAAATAAAAAAACTCGAACTGGAATTTCTCATTTAAGTGCCGAGAGATTAGCTATCTTTGCTGTAATGATTTAAATGTTTGTGGCAGAATTGGGGTTTCTTTTTTCTGCCAAAGGCCATTGGGATATTTACAACATGTGCAGGCCATACAAAATTATCAACTTAAAAATTAGCCTGCTGTAGATTTACTGAATTTCGATTCGCTCCTGCAATTGCCTTATTGGGGCCAGACGAAATGATTTTTGCTGTCTATATTGCTGTGGCTGGATGTTCCCCACCCCTGCTCTACAGAATCCGTCTTAAATCTGACATTCCCAAGTTTAGCTTTTGAGTGGAATTACATACTAAATATCTGAGTGTGAGGTTCAGCTGCTTCTCTGGATATATAAGGGTGAAATGTCAGGAAGAGTATTTGGATTGAAAGAACAAGATGGATTAATGTCTGAACCATTTCTTCCTTATAAAGGATTTTATTTCTCAAATCCCTATTTAACCTTTAATTTTTTTTTTAAGATTTATTTATTTATTTGAAAGGCAGGGTTACGGGGGAGGAGGGGAGACAGATCTTCCATCCACTAGTTCACTAGTTGACTTCCCAAATGGCCACGATGGCTTGATATTATAAATGAATATCTGTTATAAATATCTGATCTGAAACCAGGAGTTTATTCTGGATCTCCCACATGGGTGCAGGGGCTCAGGAACTTGAGTCATCTTCCCCTATTTTTCCCAGGTTCATTAACAGGCAGTTGGATCTGAAGTGGAGCAGCCAAGACTTGAACCAGTACCCATATGGGATGCTGACACCACAGGCAGTGACTTTACCCAATATACTGCAGCACCAGCCTCCACCTTGTTTGTTTGCTTTTTTTTTCCCCCAGGGTACTGTGTTTTTTGGAGGAAAGAAGTATCAGAGCAGCTCCTTGACCCCAAAGAGCTTCAGGAGCTATACCAGTTGGGGGATGCTATTAACATTTTTAGCTGGACAACTCTTTGTAGGACAGCTGGGCAAGTGATGGGATCACTGATCCCTACTTAGTAAATGCCAGCCATATTTATTCTAGCCGACTATTGCCATCTAGTAATCTAATTGTCCAGTCTTTCCTACGGAATTCAAATAGCTTTAGCTTGTTTTTATAGCACTTAAAGGCAATTATAGCACAAGTTGGGAGTTTCCAACCGTACAGTTTAAAAGTTTATTTTTGTGTATATCAAGGTGTAACTACAGAGATTAAGATTAGGATTCTTTGATTGGATCTTTGTCAGTGTGAAACACCAGAAAATTTCAATGTACTTAACTGTTTTTTTCTTTTCCTTGAGGTTATAATATAAAGGTAAACCCTCAGCCCTTTCCCTCATGGGCAGCTATTAAAGTAGTCCTTAAAATACTGTTGTTATTGAAATCTGTTTCTTAATTGTAAAAAAAATTCAGGCTGTATTTTCCAGCTAAAATGAAAATATAAAGTTGAGCTTTTTTTTCTTTTTGAATTTATTTTTTTGATAGGCAGAGTGGACAGTGAGACAGAGAGAAAGGTCTTCCTTTTTTGCAGTTGGTTCACCTTCCAATGGCCGCCGCGGCCGGCATGCTGTGGCCGGCGCACCGCGCTGATCTGAAGGCAGGAGCCAGGTGCTTCTCCTGGTCTCCCAGGGGGTGCAGGGCCCAAGGACTTGGGCCATCCTCCACTGCACTCCCTGGCCACAGCAGAGAGCTGGCCTGGAAGAGGGGCAACTGGGACAGAATCCGGCACCCCAACCAGGACTAGAACCTGGTGTGCCGGGCCGCAAGGTGGAGGATTAGCCTATTGAGCCTCAGCGCTGGCCGAGCTTTTTTTTTTTAATCATCAATCTTGTCATTGGAAAGTAGCATTTCAAAATGAATCATTTTCAAACATTTCCTGTCTGGTAGCAAAGCTTGAATATGATGATAATTAAATCATAGAACGGTGGTGGTTATACTGTCCAACATACCACTTCACATTTCTAGTATATGCAGACTGACTCCATTAGGACCTTGCCCATGTAGATATTCAGTGTTACTGAGTTTAGGCAATAAGTATGTTTAATTAATCAAAGTGATAATTAATTTTGTCTTGAAAATAGTTCTTTGAAAGTTCATTACCTGAACACCTGCTATATAGCTAGGTCAGATCCTAGGGATACAGATTTCTCTGTTATCCCTGTATAACCCTTTGGTTAACAGGCACTTTTTTTTTTTTTTTAAGATTTATTTATTTATTTAAAAGGCAGAGAGGCAGAGGCAGAGACAAAGAGAGAAGTCTTCCATCCGCTGGTTCACTCCCCAAATGGCCACAACAGCTGGAGCTATGCCAATCCAAAGCCAGGAGCCAGAGCTTCTTCCAGGCCTCCTACGTGGATACAGAGGCCCAAGGACTTGAGTCACCTTCTGCTGCTTTCCTAGGCCATATCAGAGAGCTGGATCGAAAGTAGGACAGCCAGGACTCAAACCAGCACCCATATGGGATGCTAGCATTGCAGGCGGCAGCTTTACCTGCTATGCCACAGTGCTGGCCCCAACAGGCACTTTTTCCCCAAATGGAATCTTGTTTTGGACCCTACATTATAGTTTTTTATTTGTAGCTGGCAATTTATTGAGGGCATATTAAGCTCTTGTGTTAATTTAATTCTCACAGCCATCCTACAAAACAGTTGTAAAAATTAGATGAGGTGCAGAATGCTTTGACAGGGACATAAAGTTCTAGCCAGCTCTACAGCCAGATTCACAACTCTACCTCAAAACTTAAGGGAAACATGTTTAATACACTGAAAATTAGGAAATAGGCATGTTTGGCATTTAGATAGTTTACTTAATAATCAGAGAATTGCCTTTTTAAAGTATTTTTCTAAAATCGAATATTGTAACTTAAATATTCTTTCAACTCCAGAATTACTGGATTTCAGGAATGATAGGTGAAGTTGAAAAATGCTAACAGTGAAAGCATGAAAAAAAAATACTGCTCACTCAAGAAGCAGAGCAAAATCAAAATGGGAAGCATAAGTTATATATATATATATATATATTTTTTTTTTGACAGGCAGAGTGGACAGTGAGAGAGAGAGAGATAGACAGAAAGGTCTTCCTTTTGCCGTTGGTTCACCCTCCAATGGCCGCCGCGGATGGCGCGCTGCGGCCGGCGCACCGCGCTCCTCCGATGGCAGGAGCCAGGAGCCAGGTGCTTTTCCTGGTCTCCCCATGGGGTGCAGGGCCCAAGCACCTGGGCCATCCTCCACTGCACTCCCGGGCCACAGCAGAGGGCTGGCCTGGAAGAGGGGCAACCGGGACAGAATCCGGCGCCCCGACCGGGACTAGAACCCGGTGTGCCGGCGCCGCAAGGCGGAGGATTAGCCTGTTGAGCCACGGCGCCGGCCAAAGCATAAGTTATATTGTAAATTAAAATCAAAGAGGCTTAATAGGCTAATCCTCCGCCTTGCGGCGCCAGCACACTGGGTTCTAGTCCCAGTCAGGGTGCTGGACTCTGTCCCGGTTGCCCCTCTTCCAGGCCAGCTCTCTGCTGTTGCCAGGGGTTGTAGTAGAAGATGGCCCAAGTCCTTGGGCCCTGCACCCCAAGGGAGACCAGGAGAAGCACCTGGCTCCTGCCTCCGGATCAGCGCGGTGCGCTGACCGCGGCGGCCATTGGAAGGTGAACCAACGGCAAAGGAAGACCTTTCTCTCTGTCTCTCTCTCTCACTGTCCACTCTGCCTGTCAAAAAAAAATCAAATAAAGAAGTTGACCCCATTTAATGTATGTCTAATAAGAATTGGATATAGTTGGAGACTGAAATTTAGAAACTACTGTTTCTTAATTCTTTTTGGAATGATCTATATATTTTCTGTTTATCTTGGGAAATTAGTATTTTTCGTAAAAGCTGCTCTTTGATGTCTGCATTATTTCTCAATTTTTGAGGTGGTGTTGCTGGTTCTTTTGAGACAACCAAGGATCTTATTCATTTGAGTGGTTTTAGAACTATGTAGTGAATAAGGAAGTATAAATAAATATCCTTTTTCTGTGCAAAATTTCCTTAGAGTTCAAACAGTGCTAATTTGCAAACTCAGCTTATTTATGAAAGCTGACTGCTGCCGAAGCTCACTAGGCTAATCCTCCGCCTCCGGCACCAGCACCCCATGTTCTAGTCCCTGTTGGGGCGCCAGATTCTGTGCTGGTTGCTCCTCTTCCAGTCCAGCTCTCTGCTGTGGCCCGGGAAGGCAGTGGAGGATGGCCCAAGTGCTTGGGCCGTGCACCTGCATGGGAGACCAGGAGGAGGCACCTGGCTCCTGGCTTCGGATCAGCGCAGTGGGCCTGCTGCAGTGGCCATTTGGAGGGTGAACCAGCGGAAAAGGAAGACCTTTCTCTGTCTCTCTCTCTCACTAACTCTGCCTGTCAGGAAAAAAAGAAAATACAGCCTAAACCATTTTTCCTTTTGGCAGTAACATTTTCTCTGGCCTGAAATACTACTTCTAACAATGTCTTGCAGTTTATTTAAGTTCCTAAGAGACACTCAAGGGCTGAGTGCTTTAAGATTTAAGTGTGGAAAAGCAGTTTTCAGGAAAGAAGATTTGATTAGTCACACAGAGACAGAAACAGGCTTTCAATTCAAAAGTGAAGGATGGTTAAAAAAGGTTAAACTGACCAAAGCTATACAAAGTCAGAAAAATCAGATTATGGTCCCCCCCCCTTTTTTTTTTTTAAGATTTTTATTTATTTGAAAGGAAGGCAGAATCAGAGAGAGCGAGAAATCTTCCCTACTCTGGTTCACTTCCCAGTTGGCCACAACAGCCAGGGCTGGGCCAGGCCTGAAACTAGATCCCGGAGCTTCTTCCATGTCTCCCACATAGCTGCAGGGGTCGAAGGACTTAGGCCATCTGCTGCTGCTTTCCCAGGCAAGTTAGCAGAGAGCTGGATCGAAAGTAGGGCAACCTGGACTTGAACCAGCACACATATGGAAATGCCAGCATCACAGGCTGTGGCTTAACCTACTTTGCCATATGCCACATACTGACCCCTACCTTTGTTTTCATCAGACATTTTAATATTTGATTTTTTTTTTTTAAGTTTTATTTTATCTATTTGAAAGAGTTGCAGAGAGGTAGAGACCGAGAGAGGTCTTCCATCAGCTGATTCACTCCCCAGATGGCCACAATGGCGCCCATATGGGATGCTGGCGCTTCAGGCCAGGGCTTTTAACCTGCTGCACCACAGTGCCGGCCTCTAATATTTGATTCTAATGTGCTTTGTGGCAGGTGTTTAAGTTTACCTGTGTGAAAAAGGGAAATTTTAGGATCTCTAGGAATTATATTTGGTATATGGGAACTGATAGGTATTGAACTTAAGTGATCCATATGGAATGAGATGTATCACCCACTGGTTCACTCCCCAAAAGGCCACAACAGCTGGATCTGGTCCAGTCCAGTCAGGAGCCGGGAACTCCCACATGGATGGCAGGGCCCCAAGCATTTGAACTATCTTGCATTAACATCTCAGCCTCTTTAGTAGGAAGCCAGATCAGAAGCTGAGTAGCCAAGACTGGAACCTGCAGTCCTACGTGGGATGCCGATGTCACAAACAGTAGCACAACCCATTATCCATAGCACTGGTCTCAAGACAATTTTTTGTTTTTATTATTTTTAATATTTATTTTACTGGGGCCAGCACTTTGGCATAGTAGATTAAGCCTCCACCTGTGGTGCTGGCGTCCCATATGGGTGCCAGTTCTAGCCCCTGCTGCTAAATTTTCCAGTTCTCTTTTATGGCCTGGGATAGCAGTGGAGGGTAGCCCAAGTGTACCCAAATAGGGAACCCAGAAGAAGCTCCTGGCTTCAGATCGGCCCAGCCCTGGTTGTGGCAGCCTTTTGGGGAGTGAGCTAGCAGATGGAAGACCTCTCTCTGTGTCTCTCCCTCTGTCTATAGCTCTTGACTCTCAAATAAATAAATCTTAAATATTTATTTTATTTATTTGAAGGAGAAAAAGATCTTCTATCCCCTTCACTCCCCAAGTAGTCACAATGGCTGGGGCTGGGCCTGGAACTCTAACAAGGTCTCGTGTAGGTGCAGGGGCCCAAGCACTTGGGCTGTCTTCTGCTGCTTTCCTAGGTGCATTAGCAGAGAACTGGATTGGAAGTGAGTGCTCATATGAGATGACAGCATCACCGGCGGCTGCTTAACTTGCTGGCCCCTGCTTATTTCTTTGAGAGGTAGAGAAAAGGAGCTTCCATCAGCTGGTTCACTCCCCAGATATGTGTAAGGGCCAGAGAGATAGGAAACTCAATCCTGGTCTCCTGTGCAGGTGAGGGGAACCAAAGTACTTGAGACATCACTACTGCCTCACAGAGTATGTATTGTTAGGAAGCCAGAACCTAAAATGGAACCCAGGCACTCCAGTGTGGGGTGCTTGTGTCCTTACCAATATCTTGAGGGGAGAAAGAGTGAGGTGAGGTTAGATAAATAAGTAGTAAGATGAAAGCCTTGAGTTTGGTATTTTGTAGCACAATGTGTTGACTGTAGCTTATGGCAGTGTGTTGTAGTCTGTATAAAGAACTGGAAAGAACTGGAATAGAGGAGCTAATAGGGTGTACCCACAATAGGTAAGAAAATGTAAAGGATAGTTAATATGATTAGTTAATGCTCTGTCTGTTGAGATGTTGTACTATGCCCCTTAAGACTTTAGAGGTTATTATATTTTGAAAGAATAATGTAGTAAACTCCCCCAAATCCACCACTCGTCATACATCTTTGGTAATAAATATAAAACATGGTGTACAGTTTGACCTGTTGCTGGCAGTCAGCACAGTTCTGTTTTTCCTTACATACAAAACTGCTGTAAATAACCTTTTTGTTGTGCCATACTTGTGACTTGAAGCTGATATTTTATATTTGCTTAGTCAAGTGCAAGTGGTTATTTGCCTCACACTAAAGTATTATTTAGAGAGAAATGACTTTAATAGAATTGCAGTTCTTCTGAGACCTTAGAGCTCCTTAGGCTTCTGTGTGTATCCTTAGGACAGTAATGTCCAATAGAAATACACAAGCCACAAATTTTATTTAATTCAGCATATCTAAATAATACCTTTTGACATGTGTTTTTAAAATTTTTGAGATACTTTACATTCTTAATATTTTTTTCTTCTTTTGAAAGCCTCAGCAGTTGAGGCTGAGCCAGGTTCTGGGTCTCCCACATTGGGTGCACAACCCCCAAGGACTTGGGCCATCTTCCATTACTTTCCCAGGTGCATTAGCAGGGAGTTGGATTGGAAGTAGAGCATCTGGGAGGCAAATCAGCACCCATATGGGATGCCTGCACTGCAGATGGTGGCTTAACCCACTGTGCCACAGCAGCCACCTCCCGTTTTTAATATTTCAAATTTTCAATATCCAGTGCGTATTTTACATATGAAGAACATATTGGGACTAGCTGCATTTCAAATACCTTATTAGATAGTGTTGTCTTAGAGACCCACAAAATGTTCACATTGCCTGTGCCCACATAATTTTTCCCTCCATTTTATCTGAAAGACAGGTATCCAAGGTACTAGATCATTCCCTAAATTCTGCAACAGCTAGGGCAGGGCCAGGTGGAAGCCAACAGTCCCAGGTATGGCAAGGACACAAGTACTTGAACCATCATCTGCTACCTTCCATATTGTACATAAGCAGGGAAGCTAAGAGATTCAGGCATCCGAAACAACATAAGCAGTGTGCTATTGCATGCCGTATACCCCCTTCCCAAAACAACACACAGCTTTTGAACAGTCACTGACAATAGAATTGGGATCCAGATTTTTTTTTTTTGAAGTTGTTTGGTCTCTTCTAAAGGTCCTTAATTGGGGCAATCATTGTGGCATAGGGAATTAAGCCACCACCTATGACACTGGCATCTCAGATGGGTGCTGGTTTCCATCCTGGATGCTCCACTTTCCCAGTCCCGCTCTCTGCTATTGTGCCTAGGAGAGCAGCCGAAGATGTCCTGAATGCTTGGGCCCCTGACACCCACTTGGGAGACCCGGATGGTTCCTGGCTTCAGCCTGGCTTCAGCCTGGCCTAGCCCTGGTTGTTGTAGCAATCTGGCAAATAAACCAACGGATAGATGGGGGGAAAAAGATTCCTAATTGATTGCTGCTTTTTGGTTTTTAGAAGGATGTATCAGAAGCTTAGTTCTGGACAGTTATTTGTTAATAAATTGAACTGTAATTTGTTTATTAAGTGAATATTCTTACTTGATACTAAAGAATATTTATCATATATATGTGTTAGGAAATAAGATTAAATACTGAATAGCACATAGTAGATAAATTATGATGCTATCTGTAGTGATTTCTTTTTTTCCTTTAAAGATTGCAGCAAAAATTGGAGGTGATGCTGGTACATCACTGAATTCAAATGACTATGGTTATGGAGGACAAAAAAGACCCTTAGAAGATGGAGGTAAGTTATAGCTTAGGTAACCTTAATTGTTTTATATGGTGTTTAGTTGAAGAGATTTTCATATTTTCAGATGGTATTTTATTGAGACACTGCTTTGTTTAAAAAAGCTTCTAAAAATATAAGATTTTACATTGGCCTCAAAAAGAAAGGGAAAAAGAAGACAAGGTAGGTAAAATTTGAGTCAACCAGAAAGTTTTGTCTTAATTAGAAGTGTCAATTTTCCCTCTTTTAAAATTGTACCAGACTAACAGTTTGCACAGACTTCCTGTTAATAATACTGGGGGAGGGGGAATGCCAAAGTTGTTTATGAGGCATTTCACTTGTTTTTCTCATGCACAAATGAATTTTTATATGCTATATTTTTATTATTTTGCTATTTCAGATGTCACTTTAAAGGAGAAAGTTACTATAGTTTGCTATTCTAATGTGTTGCAGATGGTACAATTTATTATATTACTTTTTTTAGTGCTTTGTTTTCAGGTTTAACAAAATATGTGGATTTAGTTAGTGGATTTACAGTGTTTTGTATTTTTTAAAGACATAATTATTGAAGTTTTTTTTAATAGTAACATTTAATAAAAATACAGGACATTAAGGCGAAGCTCAGTGAGGGTGACTGTACTATACAAAGAGTTGAGTTGATACAGCTTTATTGAAGCTTCTGAACTTCAAAGTCTGCACATATTTTTTGTTCAACATGAATTTTGATATTTTCTTTTTGCCCTTTTTTTAAAGGAGGATTCTGAGTGAGCCTGTAGAATGTGTTTATAGCTTTTGACCAGGAGTACTTAGTTTTCTTTTACCTAAGTGTCTTTCATACTTACAGTGAGGTTTTTAGTATACAAAAAATGAGCTAATGATGCTTCAGATGTTGTATGTAATGTATTCTTTTTATTTTATGTGTAGATGGCTCTTGGACAAGTCCGAGCAGTACAACACACTGGGAGGGAATGCCCTCTCCTTTTAAAGGCAGGAATTTTTATTTATTACCTGTGTTTAGTATGTAAACGTGAAATAAACCAGTGGACTCTTATATGGACACACATATTTCTTGGATTATGTGTCTGAATTTTTGCTGAACGACAATCTGATGTCTAATCATTTATGTTTGGGGGGAGGAGATTGTAGTACTTTGAGCTGTAGGTTGTCTGTTTCAAGGTATGCGTTGTATTCATCTGTGTAATGGATTTAGATGAAGGTAATCATGTAGTTGTTTTGAGTTTTTCTGAAATTTTATGCTGTGAAATGTTTAAGAATAATAGATGACGTTGCGATTGCCCTGCAATGTGATTTTTTTTTTTTTTTTTTTTTTTTTTTTTTTTTTTTTTTTGGTGGTCATTGTCAGATACACTCAGCTTCTGATATGTCAGACTTTTGGTAGTCTCCCATGCCCTACCTGACCCCCATCTTTGGTTCCTGCAGTGGAAGCATCATTAGCCTTATTGTGATTTTTGCCAATAGTGGAGTTAAATACTTGTATCATTTAAAGGTACTTAAAATACATTAAGTTCAGTGAATTGATGCAATCAAAACCAGTATTTTTAAGTGTCTGTGCATCTTTTGAACATGAAGAGAATGAAATAGTGTAATTTTTCTTTAGATTACTGAGTTTGTGTTGAATCATGAAGATTTTGGTTCAAATAATAAAATCTACACTCAGAAATGTTTATATTGATATTCTTAAGAGGGAGAAGTTTTTGTATTAATTAGCAGAACAAATAAAAGACTCTTAATTTTACAGATCAACCAGATGCTAAGAAAGTTGCTCCTCAAAATGACTGTAAGTATTAATTTTAAGCTGGGTTAAAAAATTAAAGTAACTAAATTTTAATATCCATGTTTTGTTCCTGTTTTGGGGGGGGGGTATTTTTGAAGCTAGTTGGTCTGTGAATAGACAAATATATGATCCCACCTTGATTATGGTCAGTTATATATAAAGTTTGTGGAGTTCTTTTGCTGGGACCTTTTGAAGAAAGGAAAGTATTTTGTTTTATACCATCTATATTGTGTTTGCCCTTTCCCTGACATTCTTACCACTGCCATGGCTGATTTAAGTATTTTCTAAATTGTTACCTGGGCCTCAGGGAATGATTTTAGAATTCTTTATATGATGGTATTGTTAAATACATAAGTAACTTGGATTTTGAATTTTCATTTTGTCTTTTCATAGCTTTTGGAACGCAGTTACCACCCATGCATCAGCAGCAAAGGTATTGTCAAAAGCTTTTCCAAAAGTACTTCGTAACTTAGTTAACTCTTTGTACAAACACTGCCAAGTGACTGTATAGTGAGTATGTGTCTGTTATTTTTTTTTTGTATTTGTAAGATAACGTCCTCTATTTGTATTAGTAGATTACCTTACTTAATAAGCAAATTATCTTTGAAGGGAACTGTTAGTTTCTGTTATTTCTTAGCAGGTCTGTAATGACAGAAGAATACAAAGTTCCAGATGGAATGGTTGGCTTTAGTAAGTAACCTAGTGTTTAAAAATTTGAAAAAATATTAAAGCATACTTTATAATCTTTCAGCAAATAATTTTCTTATTTTTTTTTAACAGTAATTGGCAGAGGAGGTGAACAAATCTCACGCATACAACAAGAATCTGGATGCAAAATACAGATAGCTCCTGGTAACATTACTTTTGGTGTTTTCAGGCTAGTAGTGATAGTAATGCTATTCGTTATGCTATTTTGACCAAAATTTTTTGTTGTTTTTAATGATAGATAGTGGTGGCCTACCAGAAAGGTCTTGTATGTTAACTGGAACGCCTGAATCTGTCCAGTAAGTATGAATATCCTAAAAATTTACACCGTTGTTTCCCTGCCTCCTTCCATGAAAGTCTTCTAACTCCATTGAAGTTAATGCCTCATGCCTTTCTTGATTAGGGTTCATCATCTGAAACATAGAACCCAAAAGATTATTTTTAAAAACTTTATTATATCTGCTTCAGTCTCTACTTGATAAGCCAAATCTGACTTGGTGGAAAAAATACACACTCAAGACTAGTATCACCTAAAACTCTTAATAATGATTTAGCCCAAGTGCTTGTGCTGCCTACATGTGCCTAATTCCATTCACTTTCTTAGCTTTTCCCAAGTAGTTGTCTCTCCTGCTCTAAATCTTTAGCATTTAACCCTTTTTTTGCACTTAACCTTGTTTACTGAGAAGATAAAAACAAATCATAAGAAGTTGTTTTCTCTCCTACTACTGAAGAGCCAACTTTCATTTGTACTTTGTACACAGAGAACTCAGATACTACCTTCCTTTGTATTCATGTACTCAAGCTAGCCTTACCTGTTGAAGGACTTTGTCCTGTATTAATTTCCCTCTCTTTTCTAGATAATTTCTCACTGCATATAAACATACCTTGAACATCTTAACAGAAACCATATCTGAACCTCATTCTATTTCTCTGCTTTCTTTTATAGCAAAATTTCTCAAAAGAGATGACTGCATTTGCTTTACTACCTTTTTTTTTTTTAAAGATTTATTTATTTATTTGAAAGAGTTACACAGAGGAGAGGCAAAGAGAGAGAGAGGTCTTGCATCCGATAGTCTACTCCCCAGTTGGCCGCAGCAGCCGGAGCTGTGCCGTCTGAAGCCAGGAGCCAGGAGCCTCCTCCGAGTCTCCCACGCTGGTGCAGGGGCCCAAGGACTTGGGCCATCTTCCATTGCTTTCCCAGGCCATAGCAGAGAGCTGGATCAGAAGTGGAACAGCTGGTTCTCAAACTGGCACCCATATGGGAGCTGGTGCTTCAGGCCAGGGTTTTAGCCCGCTGTGCCACAGCGCCAGTCCTCCTCTTAGTTTTGATTCCCTAATTTAATTTATGCTAATAAGGCTTTTATTCTGATATTTCACTGAAATTTCACTTTTTAAGGAAACAACCACCTCACTGCTCAAATGTCTCTTATCAGTAAGGTCTCCCATATCTGTGTTGTATAAACTAGTATCCTTTGATGTGAATATAAACACAGATATTTTATGAAATTAAGCCACTCTTACAGGATCAGTGCTGTAGCCCGGTTTCCTAAATAACACCTGGCTTATAGTTGACATTTTGTCAATTTGTTGAAATAATTTTTGTCTCATGAGTGAGCAGTAATGGTTTAAACATGTGTATTAATCATTTAGTGCTTGCAGAGATCAGCTTAATTCTGAGAAAATATGAGAATTACAATGCTATTTCTTTGCGACTTTTGGGTCTTCTGAAAAATGTATGCCCAGAATATTTTATTACATGGTCTCAGACTTTACCCTTAATAACATTTTCTTTAGCTAATGGACAGCATTGTTAAAATTAGCTTTAAAACACCTATTCTTGAATTGGGATGGGGGAGTACTTGAGAGTGATATTTTGTGTTTCTGTATTTGGATAAACTTGAGTGTATAATACCTTATTATTTTAATATTAATTTGTTAACAGATCAGCAAAGCGATTATTGGACCAGATTGTCGAAAAAGGAAGACCAGCCCCTGGCTTTCATCATGGTGATGGACCAGGAAATGCTGTTCAGGAAATCATGATTCCAGCTAGCAAGGCAGGATTGGTTATTGGAAAGGGTGGAGAGACTATTAAACAACTCCAGGTATTATATTTGTAAAATAATTGCTTTAGGTCTAGTTTGAAACCAGTCTTCTTCCATTCTTTTTTTATTAGTACATACGTTTTTTTTTTTAATGATTGTAACAGGAACGAGCTGGAGTTAAAATGGTTATGATTCAAGATGGACCTCAGAACACTGGTGCTGACAAACCCCTTAGGATTACAGGAGACCCATACAAAGTTCAAGTAAACTTAACTTCATATTTTATAAAAAGTTGGGGTTGGTTGGTATTTGGGAAGGAGTTGGGATTGGATGGTGTTGGGAAAAATGTGCATGAATAATGTGTTTTCTAAATTGGCTCTTTCTACTTCAGCAAGCCAAGGAAATGGTGTTAGAGTTAATTCGTGATCAAGGTGGTTTCAGAGAAGTTCGAAATGAATATGGGTCAAGAATAGGAGGAAATGAAGGCATAGATGTAAGTAAAAATAGTTTTTCAGAAGTTACTGCATGCTAATGCATAAATATATAAAATACATATTTATAATTTCTTGTTTTGTGAGACTATATAACATTGTTTCTTCACTTTTCTACAATATAGAATTGTGTGTTTTGTTACCCTATTTGCTGTAAACATAGCATTGTGCATACTTTGGTGATTAGATGCAGATAAATTTTTGGAAAATGACTTAATACTTACTCTTCTTTGTATAAGGTACCAATTCCAAGATTTGCTGTTGGCATTGTAATAGGAAGAAATGGAGAGATGATCAAAAAAATACAAAATGATGCTGGTGTTCGAATTCAGTTTAAGCCTGGTAAGTACACATTTTAATCTTATGTTGGTATTAGTGAATTTTGATGCTACCCAATTAAATGTTTGACTGATTCAACTTATTTTTCTGGCCGGCGCCATGGCTCAACAGGCTAATCCTCCGCCTTGCAGCGCCGGCACACCGGGTTCTAGTCCCGGTTGGGGCGCCGGATTCTGTCCCGGTTGCCCCTCTTCCAGGCCAGCCCTCTGCTGTGGCCAGGGAGTGCAGTGGAGGATGGCCCAAGTGCTTGGGCCCTGCACCCCATGGGAGACCAGGAAAAAGCACCTAGCACCTGGCTCCTGCCATCGGATGAGCACAGTGCGCCGGCCGCAGCGCGCCATCCATGGCAGCCATTGGAGGGTGAACCAATGGCAAAGGAAGACCTTTCTCTTTGGCTCTCTCTCTCACTGTCCACTCTGCCTGTCAAAAAATAAAAAATAAATAAAAAACCTTATTTTTCTTTGTTTTGAAGATGATGGAACGACGCCTGATAGAATAGCACAAATAACTGGACCTCCAGACCGATGTCAACATGCTGCAGAAATTATTACGGACCTTCTTCGAAGTGTTCAGGTTTGGCAGAAAATTTATATTTTCTTGAGAAAAGTGCTCCTTAATTAAACTTGAAATAGTCTCTGGGGTGGCCATTAAAGTGCAGCAGGTTGAGCTGCTTCTTGGGATACCTACATCCTATGTTAGAGTGCTTATTAAGTCCTGGGTCTTTTGCTTCCAATCCAGCTTCCTGCTAATGCTCCTGTGAGGCAGCAAATGATAGCTGAAGGACTTCAGTTCTTGCTATCCAAGATGGGAGACCAAGATGGAGTTCTTGGCTCCTGGCTTTGGCCTGGCCCATTTCCAGAAGATATATGTGTGTCTCTCTGTCTCTCTGTCACTCTCTGCCCTGCCCTTTGTTTTTATGAGAGACATTATCAAAATGACTTATTAATGACTGTTTAAATTGCTTTAAGGTAGGCATCTTGGAGTGGAAGGGCTGTGTAAGGATGCTACCTTAATCACCCCAGTATTTAAAAATACGTGATTACTGCTTGGTAATTATTTGTGCTATCTTTGAAGGCATTTCTAAATTTGTTGTTCAGGAATGTGAGTTGGAAAAAATAATTCTAATTTTTATCATGGAAAGTTTATTTCTGTGCTGTCTTTGTTTCTTCCTCTTCTGCCTAGGCTGGTAATCCTGGTGGACCTGGACCTGGTGGTCGAGGAAGAGGTAGAGGACAAGGCAACTGGAACATGGGACCACCTGGTGGACTACAGGAATTTAATTTCATTGTGCCAACTGGGAAAACTGGATTAATAATAGGAAAAGGTAATGTATTTTAAACATTTAATGTTATATTACCAAGTTTTTCTGGATACCTTCTGTTGTAAACAAATAGCAATGATTATACTCCGGATGTATTAAAGTAGGAAAACATTTGTATGTTGATGTTTATCAACTAAAACAAATGAAGGATTTTATGTAAATTTGTAAAAAAAAGAGCAGAATTTGAGTCTCATTGGCTTCTAGAAACTGGGAACCAAGAATTAAATAGTGTAAGAAATTTTTCTTTTGACCATAAAAAATGACTCAGATATTTTCCTTGTTCATTTTAGTTTTTATTGGACCACACTTTTTTTTCTCCAATATTTATTTGAGTTAGATCTTATCTTCCCTTTGCTGGTTTACTTCCCAAATGGCTGTAGCAGCCAGAGCTGGGCCCGTCCAAAGCCAGGAGCCAGAAGCTCCATCCAGGTCTCCCAAATGGGTGCAGGACTTGGGCCATGCTCCACTTATTTCCCAGACATATTAGCAGGGAGCTAGATTGGAAGTGGAGCAGGCAGGATTCAAACTGGAGCCCATGTGGGATGCCGGCAGCATATACCACAGCGCTGGCCCCTAAAATTTGAATGTTTTTACAAGTGTGCTTAACTTTGTGTCTCCATCGCTTGCAAATAGCAGTTTATTCAAACTGGTTATTTTGGTAAGTTGTAATACACACTAAAGTTGTATAGGAACATAAGGGGGAAAAGTCAGTATATTTTAATAGAAGCATGAATTCCTGCATATGATTTGATTTAAACAGAATAAGTGGAATATTATCAGAGAGGATACGTCTGCACTTTTAAGTGTCCCATTTGACCATTTTAGTTTGAATGGTTCCTTCTTACATCCTTTGTACCTTTAGAGAAATTCTTGTCTTGATTTTAGGAGGTGAAACTATAAAAAGCATAAGCCAACAGTCTGGAGCAAGAATAGAACTTCAGAGAAATCCTCCACCTAATGCAGATCCCAATATGAAGTTATTTACAATTCGTGGCACTCCACAACAAATAGACTATGCTCGGCAACTCATAGAAGAAAAGATTGGTGTGAGTATGCTTTATTTATTTATTTTAAAAATAAATAATTATTATATGAAAGAGTTGAGAGAGGAGAGGAAGAGAGAGAGAGAGATAGGTCTTCCACCCACTGGTTTACTCCCCAGTTGGCCACAACTGCCGGAGCTGTGCCAATCCGAAGCCAGGAACCAGGAACTTCCTCCAGGTCTTCTCATGAAGATGCAGGGGTCCAAGGATTTGGACCATCCTCTGTTGCTTTCCCAGGCCACAGCAGAGAGCTGGATCAGAAGTGGAGCCACCAGGTCTTGAACCGGCACCCATATGGGATGCTGGCACTGCAGACAGCTGCTTTACCCACTATACCACAGTGCCAGCCCCAGTCTGCTTTAAACTTCTAGTTAATAATGTAGACCCTATTAATTAAATAAGAGAATGATACAGTTGCACTGTAGGAATAAATACAATCCCTATTCTGAAGTTCTGCATTAAATAACATAATTAAATTCATAGCTATGTGTGTACAGAACCACCTGATATTTGGGTGTTGCTCGATAAGAGAAGGTAGAGCTATCTACAAACACATGTTAGGGTTGCTGGATAAAGTTAAGTAACATAGGTGAAGAAATTATGGAACTTTACTACTTATTAAGTTCTTAAATATACCCAACACTGGTGAAGCAAAAAGCAAAATATCAGATGCATCCCCCACTTTACAGTATAAATTTATAAAATTTAGCATTTAGAATGGCTTCTAATTATCTGGAAGTTTTAAAATGCTTCCCATCCTTTACGTAATATGCAGTCCTGATTCATAATGTCTAGAATAGGGCACAGGAAGTAATTTTATAAAAGATAATTCCAGTTGATTCTGCCACATAGCCAAATTAGAAGTTTCGCTTTTTTTCTTGTGGTACAGCAAAATGTGTAAAGAAACTTCATGCTTTTTTTTGCAAGAGTGTTTTACTGGGTTTTTTATAAAATGAAGAATCAACATAGAATGTGAGGGAGTATCTTAAATTGCTAGTATTAAGAAGTTCTTAGGAAAACTGTCCTTGGTATTTATCATGCTGTGAGGTATACAAAAGAAGCTAGTTTTTCTTTTTTCAAGATTTCTTAATTTATCTGAAAGACTTACTGAGAGGGGGGAGAGACAGAGAGCTATGTCACATCTTATGATTTACTCCCCAAACAGCTGCAACAGCTGGGGCTAGGCCAGGCTGAAGACAGGAGCTTCTTCCTGGTGTCCCACATGGGTACAGGGGCCCAAGGACTTGGGTCATTTTCCATTGTTTTCCCAGCTACATTAGCAGGGAGCTGGATTGGAAGCAGAGCAGCCGGGACTTAAGCTGGCACCCATATAGGAGCCAGTGCTGCAGATGGCTTAACCCACTGCTACACACCAACCCCCAAAAGAATAACATTTTTCCTTTCTACTTGGAAGGATGAAAAGATGTACCAAAGAAACTTAAACACAAACACTAGAAGTTCTGTGATATGGACAGTAAGTGTAATTGTTCAAAAAAATGTAAAGAAATGCTAATTAACTCACTAACAAAGGGAGTTGATGTCAAAGCAAAAGAACGAATAACACATCTTGGTATTTTAATTTTATATAACCCAGCTCATATGAATCGGGATTTCTGATTCATGGAGAAATAAGATAGGTCTTTTAGAGGAACAGTTTGTTATAGTAGTTGAAAGTGTGGCCTTTGGAGTCAGGATGCCTAGATTCAAACCTGTGCTGGGATGAGGAACCTTTTTTCTGCCAAGGGCCATTTGAATATTTATAGCATTAGTTACAGGCCATTTATAGCATTGATTACAGTCCGTACAAAATCAGCAACTTTAAAATTAGCACATTACAGGGTTATTGAATTTTGAATCCCACTGTTGCCTTTGCAGGGTAAGACCAAATGATTTCGCAATGCTTAAGTGGTCTGTGAGCCTTATATTCCCCACCCCTGCAAGGATTTAATGACTATGTGACCTTGCAGAAGATAGTTACTCTCTTCTGTACCTCAGTTCTCTCCTATAAAGTGAGGAAAAAGCATTAAATGAATATGCCTGGGTCATTTAAAATTGTGCCTGGGAATGCGTGTTGGATGCAGTGGTTAAAACCAGCACTTTGCATGCCTATATCTCGTGGGGTTCCTGATTCTGTCCCAGTTTCTCTGCTTCCAGTCCAGCTTCCTTATGGTGTGCATCCTGGGGGACAGCAGATGATGACTGGTTCTTGGGTCCTTGCCACTCAGGTGGGAGACCACTTTGAATTCCTGACTCTGGGCTTCAACCTAGCCCATCCCTGGCTGTTTCAGGCATTTGGGGAGTGAACCAAGAGTAGTAAGATGCTTGTATTTTCTTATTCAGAGAAAATGGGTCGTGGATAAAGTAAGAAATTACTGCAATTGGAGATTTAAAAACAAGTTAATGAAAGGGATTTTAAATACGAAGTTTGGCTTCCTTATATTTTATAGTGGGAAACTTAATAACTAAATTTAATTGCATGTTTTACTCCAAATGTCACGTATTTGGTATAGTGACAGAGCACCCATTCTGCCGAAGTCCCCAAATGCCTGTAGCAACCAGACTGAAGTCAGGCACTTGAGACCCAGACCAGGTCTCCCACCTTGGAGACAGAGACCCAACTACTTGAGCCATCATGTGCCGTCTTTCACATGCACATTAACAGGAAGGTAAAATTGAGAGCAGAGCCTGAATTCAAACCCAGGCATTCTGATAATGAGATAAAGGGTCCTAAGTGCTGCTCCAAACACACCCACACAGTGAGGCAAACTGTAATTTGAGAGAAAACTAGTTTTTACATCACAGTTGAAGTAATGTAAACAGTTTATAGACAGTAAATATTTTGTAATAAAAGACCTATGTAATTTGGGAACTGTAATGTCTAGGTGATTGTCTAATGTTAAGGGAGTAGAGGTAGAATAGATTCAGAGAGAGAAGTGCTAGAGATGTTCTGTACCTGATTTCCATGATAGAAAGAAGAAGGGAATAGTAAATAATAAGAATAGTAAAAAAGAAAGGGAAGTAGTACTGTCTGCATTTAATTGCTATTGTAGATTTTAAACAATTTTACATTATCATATACAACAGTTAAAATAGTTTTTGCAACATGAATGAGGAAAGGAAAATCTATTTGTGATTATGAAGTGGTAGGAACAGATTATTTGGCCTGCAAGTTTTTAACCATTGCTCTGTTTTTCTGATTTATTTTTGTCTTTTACACTTGTTTTTTGCAGGGTCCAGTAAATCCTTTAGGGCCACCTGTACCCCATGGACCCCATGGTGTCCCAGGCCCCCATGGGCCTCCTGGGCCTCCAGGCCCTGGAACCCCAATGGGACCATATAATCCTGCACCTTATAATCCAGGACCACCTGGCCCAGCTCCTCAGTAAGTATTGGGTTTGATTTTGGGCTTTTCCCCTCCCCCCAAAGATTTTGGCTTTTAGTAAATTATATTTTTATGTTGACTTTCTTTGCAGTGGTCCTCCAGCTCCATATGCTCCCCAGGGGTGGGGAAATGCATATCCACACTGGCAGCAACAGGCTCCTCCTGATCCAGGTAAAAAATGCTTAACATTTTTGTGTTAGCTGTATTTGCCTACCACACCCCTGTTAATTCTTAAATTTTCTATTGGCTCTTTCTGTGCATTGCCTTCACTTGTTTTATTCCTTTAGTAGCGTGTTCAGCACTGCTTTTATAATGGCACATTAAGACTGACATTATCTCTGAATTTATAGAACTCTTTTTCTGCCTGCATTTGGTCTTCTGTACTGAATTGATAGAGCATAGTGCTAAAAGCAAAAAAGAAGTACAATGTCTTCGATTTTTAGATAGCAGGGCTGTCAGATATGTAGTCTTAATTTGTAACATTCATTTAAAAAATGCTAGTTTACATTTATTGATATAAAATTGTGTGAGATTCTAACAGTGTTAACTACTGGGCTATAAATTCCCAAGTTTCCAAATAGATATAAGCAATCAGCTCTAGTATTCCTGACAAGGCAACTTCTTGTATTATTAAAAATCAGTCCTGTATAACCTCACGTGAGAACTACAAAATGCACCTAATGAAATATTTTCTCTATCTAGATGTATGTTTTATATTTTTGCGTCTTCCCATATCCCATAATTTTCTTTCCATCTTGGTCAAAGGGGCATTCCTTGAAAACAAATCAACATTTACTTATGATCCTTTCTTCTCACCTGCTACCTACCTTTTAGGTTTCTTTCACTGGAGTAGTTTCAAGGAAGGTACATTGAATTATGGATTACTTTGTACACATGATATATTTAAAAGAATTGCTTTAAATGAAATTGTTTTGTTGAATTTGATTAAACATTTTGATATTTCACTGTGGTCCTATATTATAACATACTTTAATTTCATAGGAAGTTTGCTCTTTGGACTATTATGACATAACACGACAGTCACCAATAATCCTAACTTCCTCTCATTCAAGAAACAACTTGAGTCGTGCTAGCACCTGGGTATGCAAAGATGAGTTTATATTGTATAGCAGAAGAATGCACTCTCAGCGTAAGCAATACTATGATAGAGCAGCTCTGAGTGTATAGAAATATCAAATTTGATTTTTAACCTTTTTTGAAAGGGTTATTCTTAATCATCTTCTAAGCTACTTAGGATGGTATAATTAAGCAAAGGAATGAGATTCAAGAATGAAATTATTTAAGGGACATTATGTATAAGGTAATTTGGATATGCTAGGATTACATCTCTGAGCACTGTTTGGATAGGTAGTGTGACCGGGAAATAGCAGGAATTAGTAGTAGTATGAATCACAATCAACTTCCTACTTGTTGCTGCCATAAGATCTGCTCATTAAGTGTTCCTTCTAGCCTTACATTTGAGTTATAGCTAACCTATTTAGATTAAAATAAGAACCAATTGGCAGAACTTAACCAAAAGGTTACTTAGTCTCTGGTTAGATGTTGTTTATGTTAAACTTAGAATTATGTACTATTTTCAGTAGTTTCTGGAACTAAAATCTGTTTATAAAAAATTGCTGATGTTACAGAATTTTATAGTGATGAAAAATTTATATTTCAGAGTAAAACAGCCCTAGATCAGTCCTGGTCCCAGAAATATCAAGCAAGTTTTTGATCCCTCTAAGCCTGTTTCCTTACCAATAAAATGCCCAATTTTTTTATCCCAATACCGTCAGATGAAATATTAATAGATAATTCTATTAAATTGCATAAATACCCAATATAGAAAAGCAGTACATTGAGCAATTGAGAAAGATTTGAAGAGTGACCTAAAATATAATAGCATATTATAGTTTTCTGAAAATCCTTTGTGCTTTCTTTTTCCCTCAAACCCACCCTGAGTGCTACCTGTTCAGAATGAAGGCTAAACAGATCTGCATGTAGATAATATAGAATCTGACCAAAGTAATTATGTTGTTCTTAGGGATATAGATATAGCTATAGTATTATATGATAGTTCTATAAAGAATAGAATATAGAATTTCTGGTCCCAAACAATTCCAACATAGCTAATTTTTGAGGTATGAGTGAAGATGAGAGTAGTGTCAGGGAAATGTAACATGACCAAAGGCCCAGGCGTGATTCTGGTGACTTAGGAGAATTTATTGCAGCCAGAACTTATATATCAGAGAGAGAACAGAACGACGTCAGGCTAGAATGGAAAGGATAAGGCATGGGGTCTAGATCATTAAAGATGTATTTAAAAGCTTTGAACACTCTCAAAGAGTCTAGAGAATAAATGAAGAATTTCCAAATAGGGCAGTGACATCAAGTTTATGAATCTCTGAAATAGAATGAAATGTGGCTAATCAGGTTTTTGTTCTAAAATGTTCTTGTCTTCATTGAAAATAAGGATAAAATTAATAGTTCTAAAATCAGTATTTCTTATATAGTTTAGTGCCTAAAAATCTTCCATAAGTCATCTGTCTCTCTATTTTTGCTTGAGGTGATGCCAATTTAGAAAAGTGTGCGGTAGTTTAAGAAAGAAATTGGATTTGAAGCAAAAAGATTTTTATTCATATCCTAGTTCTGTCACTACTAGTTTTGTAACCTAGGAAAGACCCTTAATCTTTGAGCTTCTGTTTTCAGTATTAAGTGCTAATGATCGTGAACAAGAATTGAGTGTTTTCTCTCTTATTTATTTTTGATGTCTAGTTAATTTGGGGATCTGTATACTTTGACAGCTTTTGTGTGTTTAAGAGAGAGATTATGGACTTTAGATGCAAACCTTGAACTTGTGTTTATTAATTCTAGCTAAGGCAGGAACGGATCCAAATTCAGCAGCTTGGGCTGCTTATTATGCTCACTATTATCAACAGCAAGCACAGCCACCACCTGCAGCTCCTGCAGGTGCACCAACTACAACCCAAACTAATGGACAAGGTAACTGTGGTCACTCAATAACTTATTTATGTGATTGCCCCATATGTGTTATCATTATTCCTAAACAGAACTGTTTCAAAGTATAAACTGTAGACACAGTATTCCATTGCTCTTAACTATGTCTGTATCCACAAAATAACCATCATACAACCTGCTAGATCAATCAACTGACATATCATTACTGTCTTAGTGAACAGTAATTTCTCTTTGATCTGTGATGCCATCTGTTAAGATTATATTTAGTTTCCAAGTTCATTAAGTCTCACCAGTCTGGAATAATTCCTTGATCTTTTTTTTTTCTCTTTTGTTTTGTAAAGAGTACAATGATTATCAACCTAGCACTCTTGAAATGTTTTTCATGACCATGAAATCATGGTTTTTTTGCAGGACAACTCAGAAATGATGCTGTACTCCTTAGTATATTACATCAGGGGTCATAAAGTACTGACGTTCCATCCCTGGAAACAGTAGCCTTGATTACTTGGTCAGAGGGGTGTCTACCAGGTTTCTCTACCACAGCGTCACTATTTTTCTCTGTGAAAGTAATATTTTCTGGGGCATTATACTAAGATTATGCCATTATCCTGTTTGTTAATAACTCCTGCCTGGTTGAACTGCCACTGTGATGGTAATTATCTCTCCATTATTGTATATTTATTACTGATATTTTACTATAAAGAGGATCATCTTTCATTTCATCCTATACAGTTCATTACAACAGTATGGATTTCTGTTTACTTTTTATTTTCATAATCTGCTTGTCCTAGATTTGGCCAGGCAATAGTATCTTCAAGGTGACTCCTGTATCCTTTTAAAATGCCTGTCATCTTTACTGTCTGGCACAATAAGCTTGTTTTGTGCTTTCTGGGTTGCAGCCCTTGAAATAGTCATTTCTTCAAGCATCCTTGATTCTTTGATGTACAGAATGGTATTTAGAAACCAAGCTAAGAATGCTGATTACTACTGCTTCTAACTGGTTTAATTGGACACAGTGAGGAGTTACATTTATCTGCTTGCATATCTACATATATTCTTAAAAGGGACACCATATATTTGTGTGTGTGTTTTAAAACTTTGATTTAATAAGACCTGTAAGTCTGTTATAACACTTCAAAGTTCTTGCTGTCCTATCCATTTTCATACTTTAAAATGGTGAGAAAGCTGATATCTTCAATATACTTCCTTATTTGACATTAGTTTACTTAAAACCTCAATGTAACCCATCTTCTCTGCCCAGCACATATATACAGCCTCCCACCATCGTGTGCCTTTGACACCAGCAGGGATGTCACTACTACACAGTACTCCCTCCTAGACTCTACCCCAGGGCAAGCCACTGCCAATTCTTACACTCAAAGGGCAGAAGAAAAAGCCCTGAAATGCTTTCCTAAAACATTAATCTATCTTTTTTTTCCCCCCTTAAACAAGGAGATCAGCAGAATCCAGCTCCAGCTGGACAGGTTGATTATACAAAGGCTTGGGAAGAGTACTACAAAAAAATGGGTATGTTGTACATTTTTTAAAAATACATATTTGATTAAACTGAAGCACTTAATACCTTAGGAAGTTGACCGTTTTGAAAAAAATTAGATGACTTTGGTCCACTTATTTGAGGTGAATAATGGAGCAAGATTGCATTTTGAAGTGACTGGACTTGAGACTTAGAAGAAACTCATTTTACTAGTGCATTTGTCAACAGTTATTTAAATTTGAAATGTTGTTACTGGTATACGTGACACTTGACACTGGTATACTGGTGACATTGTTCCTATATTTTTCTCACAGACAGTTATTAGTCTAAATACATAGCCTTTTGTGGCAAAATAATTATATTTTAGAGTCCAAAGCAAAAAGTGGTTGTGTGTGGTGTTATTTTTGCTACAAACTAAGCACATGAGAGGTAATACACAGTGACAAAGGAAGCAAAAAGATTATGTAATATTTGCATATATGAAAAAGGAAAAACAGGGCCAGCGCCGTGGCTCAACAGGCTAATCCTCCGCCTTGCGGCGCCGGCACACCGGGTTCTAGTCCCAGTCGGGGCACCAGATTCTGTCCCGGTTGCCCCTCTTCCAGGCCAGCCCTCTGCTGTGGCCCAGGAGTGCAGTGGAGGATGGCCCAGGTGCTTGGGCCCTGCACCCCATAGGGAAACCAGGAAAAGCACCTGGCTCCTGGCTCCTGCCATCGGATGAGCGCGTGCGCCGGCCGCTGGAGGGTGAACCAACGGCAAAAGGAAGACCTTTCTCTCTGTCTCTCTCTCTCACTGTCCACTCTGCCTGTAAAAACAAAAAAAAAAGGAAAAACAATCACAAGAAAAGCCATTTTTCTTGAACAGCTATAGCACGTACACTATATGCTAAGCTTCATTGATTAATGCTGAGAAAGCAATTATGGACATAACAAGTAGGAGCCCTGCCTTCTGTTCATCTTGTATTAATGGAGGATACCCATTCTTAAGTAATTTTCAAATGTATTACTCTAAACAATTATGAAGGAGAAGAACTGTATGTTCACTGATATTTCACGTGAGCATGTTGGGAAACATCACAAAACTAAGTGATGAGACCACAATTCGGATTCCAAGAGAGACTTGTCCAAGCTTGCTTCCTAGATTTTTTAGGGACCAATTGGAACCCAATTTAAGCTCCTAGTCCTTTAAAATCAACATACTTAACCACAGCTAGTTGGCACAAATGAAAGCTAGACAAAGATAAAATTGCTTTTCATTGGCACAGAAGAGAGAATTTTGACCTAAGATACACTCTGTGATTCTCATAAATTTCACTGTATTTTTTTTGCCAAAAAATAGTTCTCATTTTGCACAAAAGCACAAATCTTTAGGTTGATAATATGTGTATAAAAGTACATACATCTGGTGATGAAGGTACTCTATAAAGCTGGTTTCTGCTTAGAGAAAGAAAAAATATGAATATGGCTTTCCAGGAGATACATGCTGAGCCTTATCCTTGATAACAGATTCATTAATTTGTTTTTGTGACTCAGCTAGCTTACTTCAGGCAGATCTACCACAACTGAAATTGTGTGGAAAGAAACTTCGCTTAAAACTTAAATATTTAATATTCTAATTAGAATGATTACAAAATTTATAATCTGAAATTAGGATGGTTTTGAGAAACAATAGGGATTTCATTAATGATCATGCCCTGACAATATAATGACCAGACCCTATACTCCTCTTACTTTGATGAAATAGGCATATCACATGTTTAGATTGAAATCCTTTAGCTCCAAGTTGATTTATAGTATGCCAGACATGTTCCCCACTTTATTATTATGTAGGTAAAAAACAAAAGCCCATTAATGGATTTGAGAATGAGCTTAATTTTTGTGCTTTTAAATTAATGTTTCTTTGCAGCATGACCATTAATTAATTTACTGTTTAGCTTTTTCATATTACTTCCCCAAACTGATTGATTGTATTTACTTCTAGTTGCTTTTGTTAAGCATAGACATTGTACCTTGCCATCAACTGTTATGTAAAATCCTAATCTTAGAGATAGCGTGCTAGACAGTCGTAAGTCCTTATGAAAAGATGGTATAGAAATAAATAACACTGTGTTTTACCGAAGATCCTCTCTACCCCTATCTTTTCTGTGTTGTCTTTTTCTGTAATATTACAGTGAACACCTGTTTTACAATCAAAGTGGCTTGGTTTAGCTATTCCCTCCATTATATAACATTTTTCTGTACATTTTAAAATTTGAGAGATAAGAGAGCTCCTGTCCTCCAGTTCACTCTCCCAAGTGCCCTCAACAGCTGTAACTGGACCAGGCCAAAGCCAGTAGCTAGGGACTCAGTCCAAGTCTCCCAAGTGTGTGGCAGGAACCTAACACATGGGCATCTTTTCTCTCTCACACTTTTTTAAGATTCATTTATTTGAAAGGCAGAATGACAGGGAGAGAAAAATCTTCATCTGCTTGTTCACTCCCCAAATGCCTCAGATAGCTGAGGCTGGTCCAGGCTGAACAGGATTATACATAGTTTTTCCTGTGTAAGTCCTTTTTCAAATGATTACTTGCTTAACTACAGTAATTTTGTTCAGTTACATTTAATTGTTCTCTAAGAGACCTTAAAGCATAAGATTAATACTATTCAGTCTTCAGGTTTCTTAATATGGGGAAAAAAGAAAGTATAAAATGGTGAAATAAAGTCTATCCAAAGCCACTTCCTTATTGACTCTGCAGGGGCAGTGCTAGGATTTCCTAGGGTTCCAGATTGCCTGATTCCTCAAACAAGGCAGAATGTCACAGCATTTTAAGCTTAATTTCAATTTTTCCTATTTGAATAGATTTGTTATCATTTGCTTCTTTAATAAGACCTCTTTTGACAGGTTATGAGTTTAGCTTTCTGAAAAAATTCTAGGATAATATAAAGGGAACTTGGTGAAGAGTATTGGTGAATACATTCCAGAGGCTGGCAGTGGCACAGCAGGTTAAGCCACTACCTGTGATGCCAACATCCCAAATGAGCACTGTTTTCAAATCCCAACTGATCCTCTTCCAGTCCACTCCCTGCTGATGTGCCTGGGAAAACCGTGGAAGATGGCTGAAAGCACTTGGTCCTCTGCCATGTTTGTGGGAGACCTGGATCAAGTTTCAGGCTCCTGGCTTTGCCTGACCCAACCCCAGCCATTGCAGCCATCTGGGGATTAAGCCAGCAGATGGAAAGCTCTACTTCTCTTTCTGAACCCTGCCTTTCAAATAAAAAAGTAATCTTTTTTAAAAAAAAATTCTAGAGGGTTAAAGAAAGGAGTGTTAGATCACATAAGTAAAGCAGCAGTGTGAAAGTAGGTATTTTTGAAGCTGGAATAAAAGGAACTTTTTTTGTAAAGATGCTTAAGACCGCATAGTAGGCTAAACTTTCTCCTGCAGCACTGGCATCCCAAATGAGCAATGGTTCAAGTCCTGGCTGCTCCTCTTATCCAGCTCCCTGCTGATGGCGGTGGAGGATGGCCCAAGTGCTTAGGCCCCTGCACCCACGTAGGAGACCTGGAAGAAGCTTCTGGCTCCTGACTTCTGATTGGCCCAGCTCTGGCTACTGCAGCCTTTAAGGGAGTAAACTTTGGAAAGAGTTTGAATTAAAGAAGGACCTTATGAATGTTACATGGCTGTAAGCATTCCAAACCCTTAGCGTCTAGTACCTTAAACCTAAAGGAAGAGAAGATGAGGAGTTGTGCGGAAGAGACAGGTGAATAGAGAACTTAGTGTGAATATATTTTCAAGCAAGACGGGCTGTTGGATTGTATTAGAATATTGTAAGAGAACCCCAGAGCAAGTCTTTTAGGTGGAATGGAATGGAATGGAAGTGAAACTTCATATGTTTTTAAGCTGTATGTAGAGATGCTGTACTAAAATGTAGGCTGAACTTTTCAGCATCAAATAATAACTAAAGAGGAATAACGGAAGCAAGAAAAGGAGTTATGTGCCTAATAGGGTCAGAGAGGTAAAGGAGGCCAAAAGAGAGGGCTAAGTCTTAAGGAAATTAGAGAGGAAGAGTTCTTTGTCTACTTCAAACTGGTCAAACTGAGTTGTGTTTCTCATTTAAATTGGAAGGGTAAAATGAATTTTTCTTAGATATCTTTTAAGTTTGGAATGCTAAATGCTAGCAGTTTACCAAGTGTTTTTCTTAGAGGCTAAATATTTTCTTTTAGACATTTGAATTTTTTTTTAAGGGAACTTTTGAATCTGATGAGTTGTCTATTCATGCTTGCATGCTTGTCCCATCTTAAGTGTTTTTTTTTTTTTCCCTCTAGAATGAGTGTCTCTTACAGTGAGGTTTAGTCCTTTTAAGGAAGAAATTATTGATAACTTAGTCAAGTTTCATTATAGGTGTGTAGTTTGTAAGGCTGGTGGTATGATTTTGTTACTTTTTTATGACTGAGTGTTAAGTTGTTTTCTAAATATCCTAAATATTGAAACCTCTTTTGAATTTGAATTGTGTCTCCAGAGAGATCAAAATGTTAAACTCACTTCTTTGAGGACTTTTAGTCACACAGTAACCATTTTTACAGTATATCTTTCTGAAACTATGCTCCAGAAATAGTCCTTTGCAGGAGCTGAATAGGAAAAAATACATGTTTGTTTGTTTGTTTTTTAAGATATAGTTATTTATTTATTTATTTATTTATTTGAAAGAATTACAGAGAAAGATTGGTCTTCCATCTGCTGGTTCACTCCCCAGATGGCTGCCATGGCCAAGGGTGGGACAGGCCAAAGCTAGGAGTTTCATTCAAGTTTCCCACATGAGTGAGGGGCCCAAACATTTGGGCCATCTTCTGCTGCTTTTTTCCAGGCCATTACCAGAGATCTGAATTGTAAGTGGAGCATCTGGGACACAAACTGGTGCCCACATGGGGTGCCAGTGTCGCAGGAGGCAGCTTTACTCACTATGCCACAATACTGGTCTCCTGTTTCCATTTTTATTTAAAAAAATTTTTTTTTTAAGATTTTATTTAGAGGTCAGAGCTATGGCATAGTAGGTTAAGCTTCTACCAGCAGCACCAGCATCCCATGTGGATGCTGATTTGAGTCCCGGCTGTTCCACTTACGAACTAGCTCCTTGCTCTAATGGCCTGGGAAAGTAGTGCAGCATGTCTCAGGTGCTTGGGCCCCTGCACCTATGTGGGAGACCCAGAAGAAGCTCCTGGTTCCTGGCTTCAGATTGGCTCAACTCTGGCTGTTGTGGCCATTTAGGGAATCTTACAGCAGATAGTAGACTTCTCTGTAACTCTGCCCCTCAAACAAATCTTTTTTTTTTTTAAAGACCTGAATGATATGTAAAAATACCTATGAATAAAAGATTTTATTGAATTATTTGAAGGTCAGAAAGACAGAGAGAGAGATCTTTCATCTGCTTGTTCACTCCCCAAATGGCCACAGCAGCCAAGGCTGGGCCATGCCGAAGCAAGGAGCTTCTTCTAGGTCTCCCACATTGGTGTAGGGGCTCAAGTGCTTGGGTGACCTTCCAATGCTTTCCCAGATGCATTAGCAGGTAGCTGGATGGGAAGTGGAGCAACCAGGACTTTAACCAGGGCCCATGTGGGATGCTGGCATTGCAGGTAGAGGCTTAACCTTCTATGCCACAGCGCCAATTCCGCAAAAAATTTTATACCTGCAGAATATTGGAAAAATAATGCAGCAAATATTAAGTTTGTTGTGTAGGAGTACTTCAAAGTGTTCATGGAAAAATAAGGTTAAAAGTATAAGTTTATTTTGGTGGGAAAAATTCTGTAATGCATGGGTTTCAAAATTTTCTTTGCACCAAAGTAAATTAATACTTTATTTGTTTTCAAACTCCCCAGATGCCTACAAGTCAGTGCTGGGCCAGGCCAAAGCCAAAAGCATGAAATCCCATTTGAGTCTCCTTTGTGGATGGCAGGGACCCATGTGCTTAGCCCATTTACCTGCTACCTCCCAGGGTGAACATTAAGTGGGAAGCTAGATCTAAATCGGAGTAGCTGGACTCTGGACCAGGCTTTCTGATCTGGGATGACTTTGTCCCAAGCAGCAGTCAGTTTAACCACTGTTCCCAACACCTGTCCCTAAATTTTTATTTTTAATTCCTTTTTTCTGCAAGCTTCTTAAGTGCTCTCATGACTTATTTATATATAAATATGTTTGTGCATGAACCACTTCAAAGTAAGTTGTACATGTTTTGCTCTAAATTCACTCAGTATCCTCAACATACAGGCAGTGTTTATCTGGAGCCTTTAGGAAAGTATCTTTTATTTACCTGTTTTCTTTTAATTCAGAGCCCATTCAAAATTCAGGCATTGCATTTCGTTACTATATCTCTTATAAATTCAGAAAATCATCCTACCTAGAAAAGGACCTACTTATATCTTGGAGACACAGTCTAACAATAGATCATTAGGTGATTTCATTACTGTGTATATATGGTAGAGTATACTTAGACAAATTTGTATAATCTGATAAACACCCAGCCTGTGTAATACGTGCCATCATCTTTGAATTCCATCATTGGCCTAACTGAATATTTTGTGTTGCATGACTAGTTTCAAGGTTACTAATTAAGTACTCTTTAAATCATGACCTTTAACCCTGCTCCTCCCCATGTATTTGTAACTCTGTTAAGGACTTGCATTTTACTTATGAACAGTGCTGTAATTATTATCCATATGGATAAGAGACTGCCAAGATTTTTCCCCCTTGCTCATCATGTGTTCATCCTCGCAGCCAAGGAACCATCTTCCAAATTTATTTGGAACATTGGTTATTAACTATTTAATTGAGTCAAGGACTATACCTGAATCTCTTTGTCTTTCTTAGTTAAAGCCATGTAGATTTTGGTAAAGGTTTTTTTTTTTTTTTTTTTTTTTTTTTTTTTTTTTTTTTTTCATAGTTATGTACTAGAACTAAAATGATTAATACAAAGGTGAAAGAAAACAAAGAACATCTCCTTTTTTAATTTCAGGGTAGTTTTCTTACACTGATAATTAAAGTGAAACAGGAGCAGTTCTGACCCTCTGTACTTTTGTCTTTATAACCTGTACTTACAGCGGATATAATTTTGTATTAAAATTTAGGGGGTTTTTTTTAGGTCAACAAGGGCAGACACAAGATTATTCAAAGGCTTGGGAGGAATATTACAAGAAGCAAGGTATTGTTTTTATTAGAAATGAGTTTCTTTTGGGCTTTTAATTGTGGTTACAGCAGCAAAATTGTTGTGTTTTCTTAAAGGTCAAGCAGTTCCTGCTCCTACTGGTGCTCCACCAGGTGGTCAGCCAGATTATAGTGCAGCCTGGGCTGAGTACTATAGACAACAAGCAGCTTATTATGCCCAGACAAGTCCCCAGGGAATGCCACAGCATCCTCCAGCACCTCAGGTATAATAAATTCACTGATTTATTTGTTTCCATTCCAATCATGTTTTCTGCATGTTTACTGTTTGTCTGGGAGTGTGTTTGCCTTTTAAATTCATATCTGGTGAAGTATAACTAACTAAATGAAGTACTATGGTATATTGTTTGGGTTTTTTGTTTTAATAATGCGTTCTGGCATCTGAGCTGAATATTTCTACAATGCCATTGATTTTAAAAATAAATTTTCTTCCCCCAGGGATTTGCAAATCATGCAAGAAGCCACCACCATTTATATTAACCAGTTTTTCTTTCTTAAAGGATTCACTCCTGAATTAGCTCCATTTAAAGGATTTTCTTTAACTTTTTGTGTATTTCTTATGTATCTCTTCTGCACAGGGCCAATAATAAGAAGTGGACAATACAGTATTTGCTTCATTGTGTGGGGGAAAAAAACCTTTGTTAAATATATGGATGCAGACGACTTGATGAAGATCTTAATTTTGTTTTTGGTTTAAAATAGTGTTTTTTTTTTTTTTTGAAAAATGTACAAAATATCTATCACTACTGATAGGAGGTTAATATTTCTGTGTAGAAATGAAAATGGTTTGTTTTTAGTATTTAGTGTAGATGTACACATTCCAGCAAATGTATTTGCAACTATTATGTGGTCAATGCTTTGTGATATAAATGTACTTTTTCAATGTATACTTTCACTTTTAAAATGCCTGTTTTGTGCTTTACAATAAATGATATGAAACCTCCTGTGTCGGTAAGTTGGATATGTGGGTAAAAGATTGATAAATTTCTTAGCAATGATAAATTAAGATACATATACACAAATATATAAGCTTTCCCCATGAAATATTGAGTTTTAAACACTGGCATGTTTTTTCCCCCTTGCAGTATAGTGGTAGATTGGAGGATCTTTTCCATTTATTGTATTTGGCTGTTTCAGCACAAGTAATCCTGATATCTTCATTTTTTTTCCTTCTGTTTGATTAAAAACTGCATGTGTGTACAGTGATCTTTTGGCATACTTCCATTGCATTAACAGTGAAATTTCCTTTTTTATACATGACCACTGTTTCAGATCTGTACTGCTGCTATAACAGTTAACCTTTCTGTTCTTACTTGATTTTTCAAGACTGTTTCAGCATAACTACTTTTAAACAGTTTTCAGATAGTGAATATGAGTAGTCTAATAAAAAGTTTTCTTTATGTAAAGCAATTCTTTCAATGTATATAATATTAGTGTGTTTCTTCCTAAATTTAGGGTAGAAAAGTGACTAGTATGCAAAATTATAGCTACATTGCATCTGCCATTGAAACATAATTGGGGTATGGAAACGTTCAAGCTTTTTTCTTTTTTCTTTTTTTCTTTTTGCAGTTTAAATAAGCTTTGTTTTGTAAATGCACAAGTCCAATCATTGAATCAACTTAATTTTTTTATGTACTTGAAATCATTTTATTACTCTTTAACACTCATACTGAAGTTCTGATATTTTGTTGAAATCCATTGTTTTACTCTTTGCATATTTGTTGGCTCTTTGCATATTAATATATTAGACTACATGCAAATACAGTCTGTCTTGCCATTGTCTGTTGAAGTGCAGGTTTGATCCAGCCAGTATAGAACTAGCTCTGTAGGGGTGAGGAGGACTGTGCTGTGTATCATCCTTGATTGTGTTCCTTCAAGGAGCATTGCACTGTAAGTACATCAGAATGACAAATTGATGAACTGCAACAGTTTCTTTTTGTCAATGTTCCACATAATGCAAATGCCATACTTTGTTTGAATATTATGTTGGAATACAGTGCTGATATCTTGGAAAACCATAACTGCTTCTTAATTTAATATAGAATAATAAATAATACATAGTTCTGTATTTTTTTTAAAGTGAGCTTAATGGGTAAGTATTTTTTATATGCTTTAGCTGTAGCTAAAGAAAACTGATCATTAACAGTTGAATAGTATACCGGTGCTCCTGAAATATTGTTTTTCAGTGTAAAATATGCATATCTGATACTAATATAAAAGACTTGAAATGTATGAGACAGGAGTTGTCTTAGTTTGCAAATAATGAGCAACGTAGCACTTAACACCATAAATATACTGTCATTGATGAGGAGCACCATTTGTTTTGATTATATTTTAAAGGAAGATGTACAAGGACATAAATGTTGAGATTACTTACAGGGTGGAAAATAGCAGTACAGTTCATTGTAGATATTTTGAAATGTTTTTGATTGTTTTATATAACCTGGAGTGATTTCCCTTACCCTTATTTAGACCTGGGAATGTAGTTCTAGTTTCAAAGTTAATAGTTAAGACTAGGGTATTGATGTGAATAATTTCAGTATTTTGCATGATACTGTTTTAGATAAACTTTTAGGAAGTGGTGCATTTATTAAACTAAAGAAGTAGTTCAGTTGGATTCAATATCATTACTCACAAATTGGAGGCTGTTGATTTTGATTCATTTAAGGTTTAAAATCTTTATTAATTGCAAACAGTGCAATTATTTATACTTCACAGTGCCTTCCCAGACCTTCCACCTTAGGTTCTGCTGCAAAAGCAACAGGTAAGCACAACCTAAGGACATATATAAATAAATATTTCAGTACATTAATGTTGTCCCTGTGAGGTTTTTGTGGTTGTGTATTCAAAAGCAATCTGCCACTGCTTCCCCAAAATGTATTTTGTTATTTATGCTACCATTTTAATGGAAAGTCTGTAAGTTGTTCAAGCAACTGTTTACATTTCTGGGTAATGTTTTTTTATTTTAATTTTTTTTTTCTTAAAACAAAGTGATGAGTAGATTGCTGCTATAATTGAGCTGCATCCAAATCTTTTTGTATTTTTTCCCCAAATATAGAAGTGTTACAACTGAAAAAGGACAGTTACGTAGTTTTCAAGGTGTAGGAAATCACTTGGTCAGAAACTTCAACAGCCTTCACAATCTGTTTATATGAATGACAGGACATTTTCTTTGCCCTCCAAAGCTATGATTTCTTTATTTTTTTCTTACTTTTAACTATAGTAAGGTTATTGTGGGTCAGAGTTTTATTATGATTTTTATCTTAGACAACTCAGTTTTCATAACTTTTATATATGCTGAAAAAAATATAATACTAGCAGTATGTTTTGATGAAGGCATGTGCATCAGTGAAATGTTAACTGTATAGCAAATAACCTTTCATAATCTGTAGCAACCAATATTTTTCTGATTTATAATATTTTAATAACTGACGCTGCATTTTTTTTGCCAGTTTAAAATGTTTGTGTGTTCTTATAGATGATTTTAACTGGTACATATTTTGAGTTAAGATGAATGTATTGAAGCAGCATCATATCAGTCTTGTTTATAAGATTTCTAAAATGTGCTGATCCTTTTAAAACTCCTGCTTATCTCTACAACAAAGAAAAATATTCAAAAATACTGCCTTCATTTTCACACACAGTGCTGAAGATGCTGCAAGCACCAAATCATAGCTCATAAAATCAGGTCCTGAGATAGTTAACCATAAAGAGGAATCCTTTGAGTGTATGCCATTGGTGAGCCGATGAGCATGGACCATAGAAGGGCTCAATGTAGAAGGTAAAATTGGCACATCATAATTGAGAAATATGAAATGTATTCCCATACATAATATGGTATAGGGTATAATGTACCTGCTTTTGATCACTTTTCATTTTAAAGTGCTATTCACTGAATCTTAAATGTTCCATGAACTGTTAAATTTCTTAAGTTGTGTAGTTACTGCACCACATTTAAGTGTATATGTGTTTTTAATAGTCAATGCTAGGTATGTTAAGATTTGATGATAGAAAGGGGCTCTTGGAATCTTAAGAGCCTGTCAAGTTTTGGGTAGTTGTAGTTTTCATTTTTATAAAAGAAAATATAGATGAATGCTAATAGATACTGAGACATTGTTTCTATCTCATGAGAAAATTTTTTATTCATTACCGTAAGCCTTCACTGATATATAAGCATTTTTTTAAATGATGCTAACCTTAACCTTGAAACAAATGGAAAGCAGAAAAGGTGAGCCAGTTGATTTGAATGCATTGGATGTTAGGAAACAATGTTTAGTTTAGATTGATTTATTTAGCACTTAAAAAATTTTGACAGTATGTTTCAGTTTTTAAAGACATCTTAGTGTGGTGATAGAGTTCTGTGGGTTAATGTTTCTTTTTGAAATGAGAAGTACAGTTTTATTTTTTAATTAATGAAAATGGTTTTAATACTAAAATTAGTCATTTGATACTAGTTTATAAAAATTGTAAAATTTATCCTTAATATCTTATTAATTCATAAAGATGGATTTGAGTAGGAATAGCAGAGTACCTTCAGAGGGGAATAGGAATGTATTCAGAAGTGATAACATTTCATTTGTTTGAAAACTCTGCCAGTAAAACCAGTTCTGCTTAAAAAGTTATGTTGTCTAGAATAATGGTGTAGAATTTACTAATCAATGAGAATGTCTTATTTTGTTTTCTGCACAATTTTGACTCTTGAAAATAACCTGAGTTTTCGTTTAGTTAGTCACTTGTTTTTTCTTGCCACAATATAAACTTTTGAGGTATTTTTAAATTGGTGCTTTTAAGAAGCAAATAAATCCAAGGGTTTTAATTTCATCAGTGATACCCCTAAAAAACTTAAATGTATTTGCACATATATATATATATTTTTTCTTATGCATGCTCAATGCATTTTCGTCCTGAGAAAAGTGTTCTCTACAGAAACTACCCGTGTGTAAAAAGAAGATTGGCTTAAAATGGCTACTGTGATGGGAACAGTGTCTTAGGGAGATGCAGCTTGGACTTGAGGTAAATTGAATACTTTACAACCTGTGGTTTAGAGTTTGCTTTAATGACATTGTATGTAAAAAGACACATGATTGCTGTAATTTTGTATTCATGATGGTTTCCTCAATAAAAAAATAAAAATGTACATTGATGAACATTACAAGAGAGTGCTTTGTGTCTTTTGTATGTAATAGCCAATAAAAAGAATTGTCCACTTTAAACTTGACTTTGAGTAAGAGTTTGCTATGAGAAAATATTGTGGGTTTTTTTTGTTTTTTGGTTTTATTCCTTAAATAGTTTCCAAAGTCCATAACAGCCATGGTTGGACCACGCTGAAGCTGTAAGCTAGAAACTCCAGCCAGGTTCTCCCATATGGATGGCAGAGACCAAACGAACTACCTAAACATCAACTGCTGCCTCTTAAGGTCTGTGTTAGCAGGAAACTGGAAATTCAGAGCATAGCCTGGATTTGAACTCAGGTACTCTGGTTTGGGAATACACATGTCCCAACCAGCAGCTTAACCACTAGGATAGATGCCTTCCCCTGGTTTTCAGAAAATTCATATGCAGGGCCACTGTTGTGGAACAGCAGGTTAATCTACTACTTTCAAAACTGGCATCCAGTATCAGTGCTGGGTTCAAGTCCCTGCTGCTCTACTTCTTATCAGCTCCCTAATTAATATGCCTGAAACCTGGACAGAGTTCCTGGGTTTGGCCTGGCACAGTGTAGCTCTTGGGGCTATTTGGGGAGTAAACCAACAGTTGGAAGATGTATGTCTGGTATATCTGTTTCTCCCTCTGTGTCACTCTTGACCTTTCAGATATTTTAGAATAAATTTTACTAAAAAAGGATGTAAATACATGATGAAGGGTTTGTAAATACCCGACTTTTTAATTTGGAGCTCTTATGTACTGGTTCACTCCCCAAAATGCCCACAATAGCAAGAAGATGGAGACAGTCCAAGTCTTCTGTATTGGTGTCAGGGATCCAACTACTTAAACTATCTTTTGCCTCTGGATGGGCAGCTGGAATTGGGAGCAGAACCATGTCTCAAACCCCAGCATTCTGATAAGGGAATGCAGGTATTCCAGGTATTGGTTTTAACTATGAAGCCCAATACAACTCAGGCACAAGTCTTTAAATACAGAAGGACTTTTTAATACACAAGTTACTTTATTATTGGTTTACACTGTAAAATAAAATTGTCTTCCAGAAAATTAAAATATAAAACAATTTAATAGAACACAATAGCTAATTATTTACAAACATTTTAAAGATTGTAACTTTAGGTTGAAGTTCTGCCATTTTCTCCCAAGTTTAATTTTCTTAGATCTTTAAACCTTTGATTATATTGAAATTGTTTTCTCCTGCATGAACTATTAATATAAAGTTTTCTCATTAAAATATAGTTATTTTAGGCAAGATCACAACATATATTTGCTTTATAAATTTGATTGTATATTACACACCTTCCAAAAAATACATGTTAAATGTAACATTGAGAACACTAGGCAATGGTTTTCTATTTTTTCCCCATGGTTCTCTTCCTGTGAAAGAACAGATGTTCCTCCCCCTCAATATATCAGCTTAAGAAAGACTGAAACTATAACAATCAAAAATCAAGTACTTAAAATATGGAAAAAAAGCCCACTCAAATTGAAAAGTTCCAAATTCATTGTCTCAGCTATTTCAAACTAATTTTATTTGTAAAGGCTCATAGATGGAATTCTTTCATGCAAAATAAGGGTTTCTTTTTTAAACATAATTGCTGTAAACTCTTACAGGAAATAACACAGCCTTTATAATGAGTTCTGATTGAATAATTAATCAACTTTCCCTGTTCATTAAATGCATTTTATTGCTACTGCATAATATAAATCTGGTGCTCATTTGTAAATAAAGGAAGATACTCTTTAGATGAACTTGTGATTTGAAGACTTATGAAAAGGAAGAAGTCAACATAGTGGCACTTCTGGTTTGCTTTTTTGGCCCCGCCACAGAAAGGATGGATGCAGTAAGAAAGTTGGAGAGAGAAAGTTCCAGAGGACAGGGAATGGGAGCTAGTAGTCATCAGCTAAAAAAAAAAAAGAAAGAAAAATGATTGTTTTAAAGGAAAAATTATAAGAATAAAAGATTAAAAGAGTGATCAGTTCTTACTTTCAATGGTAAGAATACAGGTACTAGCTGCAGAGCCTTTACTGTTGACTGCTTTACACATATACTCTCCTCCATCCTCTGGAAAAGTTTCTGGTAAGTAAAGGCAGTAAGTTTCTCCTCTTTCAATATATTGATAGTCTTCTCCATCCTGCAATATTTCTCCTTCAAACCACCATGTGATTTCTGGTTTGGGTTCTCCTGTTACTTTGACAGTAAATCTAACTGGCTCACTATCTACAACAGATGTGTTTTTTAAAGGCTTCTTGAACCATGGAGCTCCTGATCTGGTTTGCTCTTCATCTTCAATAGTAGAGCCATTCATGATGCTGCTCTCTTCTTCTTCGTCTTCATCTCTTTTCTGTATTAAAATAAATGCATTCAGATTCACATTTATAGGACAGTATTTTCAGGGCAGTGATTTAGTCAGGGTGTTGAAGGTAAGTGTTTTTTATAAAGAACATGTGAACATTGTTGTAGATTGAAAGCTATTACATTTTTAATCCTTCATAAAATTGGTTTTAAGGAAGGCATCTTTAGAAAATAAGGTATATGCAAGTCTGGTACCTTTTGTAGTGCTGCATCAATTTCTTTTTGTTCAAACTGCATGCGGAGTAACTTCTGTTCTTCGATCCTTCTTTGTTGCTCTTCCTCTCGTGCCTTAGCCATTTGTTCAAATCTAGCTTTCATATTTACTTTGTGAGTAAATGGAGCCTCACTTTTTTTTGCAGGTTTTACATCAACATCTTCCTCCTTCAAGGAAATAGGCCAAGAATAACAATTGCTTGTTAATATTTCTGAAGGTGTTATTCATAGGCACAAAATAATTAACATGCAATTTGCAGATATGCAAATTTTCTCTATCAATTCAGGAAAAGTGACAGTAAAAGCATCCTTAATTGTGATACTTTTTTCCTAATGCAGAAATCACATGTTATCTCTAGGTTCAAAGCCTATTTGTACAATTCAGAGCCTGTTTTAATAGTACTGAATACTAAAATGTCAGAATACAATACTATACATTGTTAGAATATGCCCTTACTTTGCAAAAGAATTCATACTAATTATCCTACAACATAATATGAAGTGTAATTTCTGTTATTTCCAACTTCATGACTTTTCCTTTCTTACTGTTAGAGCTGTGTCCTCAAATTGGATTCTGTCCAAATAATTAATGGCCAAGTGGCAGGGAAGGCAGTTTACAGCTGTAAAAACTGGAGACAACTCTTGAAAGAGGCAACAAGCTGGAAGAAACATGGTGAAGTCATAAAGGTGAATTATGTGTTACCTCACCCAGCTGGAAATACAGGAAAGGAAGTGAAATGAAAAGCAAGTTTGGTAGTGCTAGATCACTAATAGTTTTTGAGACTGTTTTAGAGGTATTAAAGAGGTATAGTTCATAAAAAGTTTCTAAAGTATTTGCTAATTCTTGTAAATTCTGCTTTTGTGGAAATCTCACCACTTCACAATTCTATGGTGAAAATTGTTTCAGGGTACCATATCCAACTAAAAGGAAATTTTGAAACAAGCTATAGGTTAATTGCCTTCATATAGGCAATCTTAGGGTGAGCCTTGGTGCAGCAATTGAGGTAACTACTTGAGACACTGGCATCCCATACAGGAGTACATAGGTTCAAGTTCTGGGTCCAGCCCTGATTCCAGCTTCCTGCTAATGCACGCATTTCCAGGCAGCTCAAGTACTTAGGCCCTTCTATCCACATGAGAGACCTGGGTTGAGTTTGTGGCTCCTGTAGGCCTGGCCTACCCCTGGCTGTTGCTGGCATTTGGGGAGTGAATAATTAGATGGGAGAGCTCTCTCTGCCCTTGAAAATCTTTTTGTATTTTAAAAAATAATGGTTTATTTGGGCTTTTAAAAAAAAAAAATTGGGCCCTGCCAAGTATCTTGATTCATGAGGCTTCATGTCAGAAGTTGCACCTAAGTTTCAATGAAAAGCAGTAAAGTTGGATAATTTTTCTAGTTTTCTTGAGTCAGACTTTGGTGTTTGGAAATTCTAGAACATCAGACAAACAGATATCTGATGCATAAATTGTTTCCACTATTACTTTAAGCCGATAAACCTAATACTTGGCTACAGGTATTTACTGGTGAATTATGCTAGGTTTTTTTTATTGTTATACAGGAAAATAACAATCAATGGTTTTTTTACTCCAGTTTTATTTCATCACGCTATTCTGAAACTAAAAAGACTTATACATTTAACTTTACTTATTTATTGTTTGCCCAGCTTCAGTACCAGATATTTCAACTCGATAACTGCTTTTCTGACTAAAACTTCAGTTAATAATTTGCCTTCGGGGCTTTAGCATAGAACATTGTGCAAATTGCTAACTGTTCATTTATCTGCCTCAAACCTACATATTAAAATTTGAATAAATGAATTCCTCATGAGCTATTTGGAAGTTTTATGAGCAGCCAGGTAAGTATAATTGTCAACTCTTGAACTTTTGAAAAGCTGGGTTAATGTTTCTGTTAAAGGATAGTCATGGTAAATGGAATGAACTTTGTTCTCTAGGTACATGGTTTTAAGAGCACTAATATCCTCAGCATAGGAATATTAAAAGCCACACTAATCCATGTATAGAATGATTTTGGAATAAACCTTACTAGAAAACCTAACTTGAAAGTCAAACATTATACATGGGGTCAGAATTGTAGTGCAGTGAGTAGGTCTGCAACTTGCAACTCCAGCATCCCATTTCAGAGGGCTGCTGCATTTCCAATCCAGCTTCCTACTAATGTGTTTGGGAAGACAGCTAAAGATGGCTCAGGCTCTGCCAACTGTGGGAGACCAGGATGGCGTTCCTAGCTTGAGCCTGGCCCAGATCTGGCCATCAGAGCCATTTGGAGAGGAAACCAGTGGATGAATGCTCCATCTGTCCCTTTGTCAGCCAGTGTTTCAAATAAATACTTTAGGGAAAAAAAAAAAAAAAAGCCAAACACTAAGGTAAGGCATTTGAGTACCAAATGAGTAGTACAGGTTAAGTTCTAAAGGAGTTGGGATGGAATTCTTTATCAGACGATTGATTTAGACCTTGAAAGAAGTCCTTAACATTTTGAAGATAGAAGAAAATGCAGTAGTGGTTCAAACTGGGGTGGAGGGTTGCCTTTCTCTGGTAGTTGCTCTCAGCAAGAACTGCTAACAAGTTTTTCAACACTCTGTCAATGACCTTTAATACAGAAAGAAGGGATTTCAGCATCCTTTATAAGAAACTCCGTTTATACAAAAGAACCAGTAAAAGTTAAGAAGTCACCAGAGTCAAGATGATGGAATATGGAGGGAATTTAAAACTGCTCTAGTCTACGAGAAAGTAGTTTAAAAAAAAAAAGTGGAGAGAGATCAGTCTCAGGGAAGAGTTTAGGAGAAAATGGAAGAGGAAACTCAACACAAACTAGAGGGACACTATGGACCTACGTGGATGGTGTGGAAATGCACAACTCTTGACCCCAGCAGCTGAAAGCCTCAGCACCACATCAGCTTTGGAGTGAGGTGAGACCAGACTGTAGCAGCCCAAGTCACTAGCAACAAAGCTGTGGGAAGAGCCTAGCATGAATCCAGCTTGGAGCCCTGTGGGGGACAGTGTACCTCCCAACCTAGAGGGGAAAAGGGGAGGGGGAGGTCATGTTTCTCTGCAACCACCCAGCACCTGCATCCTGTGACTTGCTGGAGAGAGTGTGGGCACCATGTTCAACATACATTAACAGCTGTGCCAGCTCATGTCCATGTTCCCAGCAACCAGCTGAGAAGACGCCTGATTCTGGCTGGGAGCTCATGACTGTGGGAGTCTTGTGTGCTGGGACAGCCAAGACACTGGCTGCATGAGAGGATGCAGGGTGTGGTTGAGACTAGACTATGGATGGATCCACATGCTCAGAGCTACCTGGTTACCTGGTGAGGGTCATTGCTGTAGGATCCGTGTTCACAATGAGGAATGCACGGATCCTTTGTGTGGTTCTCGTGGAAGTACAGATGAAAACTGTTCCCACTTGGGCTAGCGCTCAGGCATTGGTCTCCTATGAGGAGAGGAACTCGGTGTGAGACTATGCCAACAGAGCAGAACAAACCTCTCTAATTAAAATAAAAACTACACCCAACTTGAGCATCACCTTAGACACTTCCATCACCCTGGAGCACTGAACAGAGTTCCCTGGCCACACCCAGCAAACACCTCTGGATATTCACTGAAAGAGCAGAACTGCACTAAGCCACCGAGGCATACTTCAAAGATAAAAGCCATCACAAGGGGAGGGGGTGGGGAACCAACAAGTATCACCATAAATGCCTAATGATAAATTTAGATATTCAAGAAACAAGAATAAGGAAGACAACTTGACACCCTCAAAAGAACACAACACTTCAGTAGTAGAATGTGAAGATGAAAAGATTGATGAAATACAAGAAGCCATTCAAAAATTTGATCGTAGGCTTACTTAGAAGTAATCAGGAGCCAATTCATACATGACAACAATGAAAATCTCCACAAAATTGAGGTTTTAAGAGAAATCAAAGTATTAGAAATCAAAAATTCAATAGAACAAATAAAAAAAATATAGTGGAAAGCTTTAAGAACAGACTAAGGCCGAAGAAAGAAATAAGAAAACTAAAAAACAGTGTTGGAGATTTATAGGATACTATCAAATGACCCAACATACAGGTCTCAGGAGGTCCTGAAGGCATGGAAAGAGAATGGATTAAAAGGCATTTTTAGTGAAATAATTACAAAGAACTCCCTAATTTGGAGAAAGGGAATTCTGAATACAGGAAGCACATAGAACTCCTAATAGACATGACCAGAAAAGAACATTCACCATGACACATTGTAGTCAAACGCTCCACAGTAAGACAAAAGATTCTGAAGTGTGCACAAGAGATACCAGATTACTTTCAGAGGATCTCAAATGAGACAGCTGACTTCTCATCAGAAACTCTACATGCTAGGAGAAAATGGTGAGATATATTCCAAGTCTTAGGAGAAAAAAAACTATCAACCCAGAATACTGTATCCTACAAAGCTATTGTTTAGGAATGAAGGCAAAATAAAGACCTTTCATAACAGAAGTTGAAAGAATTTGTCACCACTTCTCTAGCCTTACAAAAAATTTAAGGATGTGCTACACACAGAAACTGGTCATCACTATGAAAGAAGGTGAAGGCAGAAAATCTCCCAGTAAAAATACAAAGGTGGGGACCAGTGCTGTGGCATAGGAGGTAAAGCTGCCACCTGCAATGCCAGTATCCCATATGGTTTCCAGTTCAAGTCCTGGCTGCTCCATTTCCAATCCAGCTCTCTGCTAAAGCCTGGTATAGAGTTAATCATATGTGTATAAAGTTAAATAGATCTTATTCAAAAATAAGAACGGGAATATGAGAGGGAGGAAGTTAAAGGGTAGGAGTATGGGTAGGACACTGGGTATGGTGGGAAGAATCACTATATTCCTAAAGTTGTATTTATGAAAAGCATGAAGTCTGTATTCCTTAAATACAAGGTTTCTGGGGAGAAGAATTCACTTATCTACCTTATTTCCTTTATTCTTAACCTACATATTTTGTAGGGATAGATATGACTGCTATGAGACTTTACTACTACCTTTAGCCAAAAATAAAAAATAAAAAGGAAGCAAATGAAATGTTGATTGAATTTTACCTTTTGTAACACATTTACCCCAACACTCAAACTCCAAGGTTTTTATTTCTTTAAAAGGTAGAGTGACAGGGAGAGACAGAAAGGTCTTCCATCCACTGATTCACTCCCCAGATGAAAGCGGCTGGAGCTGAGCCTCCTCCAGGTCTCCCGCATGGATGCAGGAGCCCAGGCACCTGAGCCATCTTTCACTGCTTTCCCAGGCCATAGCAGAGAGCTGGATCAGAAGAGTAGCAACCAGGATTTGAACTGGTACTCAGGAATGTTGGCACCACAGGCGGAGGCTTAGTCTACTATGCCACAGCACCTGCCCCCTCCAGGGTTTTATTACTCGCCTGTACACTCTTTGTAAAGCACTTTACTCCTTTCAGGTATTGTCAATAAAAGTTACAATCTATAGCTCCTGCCCTCCTGAGTTCTGGACCTGTTTCAGACCCACCTTTCCTTAACCTTATCCAAATACAGCTTACATTTCACATATCCAAAACAATTTGTTCACCCCATTTCTCTAGATCTGATTTCTCTAGCATCATCTAGTTTCCCTGGTAATCTTGAAGTAACATCAGGCTCCTAAGCAACCACCTTTCCATAGCCAGTCTGTTTTTCTTCATGTTTGTGTTCCATTTCATCTACCAAGATCCCAGAAGTCTTTCATAAACAAGTCTATCATAAACATGAAAAATTAATTTATTAAAATCTTGATTATTGGAGCTATCATTGTGGCATAGCAGATAAAGCCATTGCTTGCAATACCAGCATCCCATATGGGAACTGGCTGAAGTCCCAGCTGCTCCACTTCCGATCCAGCTACCAGCTAGTGGCCTGGGAAAATCAGCAGAAGATGGTTCAAGTGTTGGCCCCTGATACCCAGTGGGAGACCCAGATGAAGCTCCTGGTTCCCAGCTTCAGCTTGGCTCAGCCCTGGCCATTGTGGCCATCTGGAGAGTGAACTAGCGGATGGAAGATCTGTCTACCTCTATAACTGACTTTCAAATAACTATTTTTTAAATAAGATTTTTGATTATTGACGTTCACTTTCATTAATGAGCTACAACCCACTTGCACAATTTTGTATCCTATCACCTATTATTCTGTGAGCCTTACCTGATAATACTTTGAACCTATTTTCCACTTGACAGTTAAACATTTACAATCTGTCAGTTGATTCACATTGTTTCCTCAATCTAGAATGCTCCCCCTCTTTTTCTGCAGCTTTTATTCATCCTTCCCACTTAGCCTGCCATTTTCTCAGCTTTGTTAAACCTCTCTTAGTCATGTTGACTCCATTCAGTTGGATCCCATAGCACTGAATATATAACTCTTGTCATAGCACTTAATAACAATTATAATTCAGCCATACTAAACTGAACTTCTTGAGAGCATATTACATCCATTTATACATCGCCAAAACAACAGAGGATTTAACATAGGCAAAGTTACTCTTTTTCTCTTACCCCACCTTATTTATTCCCATCACTTTTGTTTGTTACAACAAAATACTTGTTTTTCATCCTCCTTTCCTCTACTCCCCACTGGATTCTGAATGCCACAGGAGTAGGGACTACAAGTGTAATCACTGATGGAGTCTCAGTGTCCACAGCACTCCCTGGAACACATTAGGCATTCTAATTTTTTTGTGTTACATACATCTTTACCTGCAGTATGACCTAACTATAAAGATATCCATTTGATGATGATATCACCATCTGTTTTAAAAGTCTGTTAAGGGAGGCATCAAAGGCTTTTATACAGTCGTGCCACCTATGCTTGTATGTTCATTTACTATTACCTGCATTCTGTGCTTACCTCAATAATGATTTGCTTGTAGTCCAATAATTTGTACATAATTTCTTCATTCCTTTTATTCACAGTGTCTCCTGAAGGCCCTCCTTCCTAACTTCCCACATCTATTTTGCTAGTTGATTATTTAATAGGTAATATTTATTATATGATATGAATGTGTTATATAGTGGTTATAATTATATAATAGAGAATATTAATAACAATATTTAATAATGTTTTAGAAGAATATAGGTTCAATGCAAACAAAAAAATTTCCAGATCCCACTTGAGCCAATATTCATAATCCTATAAGTCGTTGTAAGGTTGTCAGGAACATTACAGGTCATTGATTGCCTCTATTTTATGTATGGAAGTACTTTTATCATTGGAATTCTGATGGAAACTCTTGCACTGAATTATTGCTGTAAATAGATCATTTAGGCTTTATAGGCCTCATCTATAAAACATAAAAATCAAGTTCATCTCAAATAAATACTGGTTTTACTGAAATAAAAATATGTAAATATTTTGGGACCATTTTTGCTAGAGTGAACCATTTGATGTTTATGATAGGTTTTAATGCTGATAAAGTCATTTTGAAAAAATGGTAGAGTGGAGGGGTCATAAAATCTCTTAAGAAATGTGAATTTGCTGTTAAGTACCCAGATAATGATATATACCAGTGGTTAATTTCAACTATTAAAAGTTACTTCAAAGCCAATGTTATTTCTGTTAAATTTATCAGCATTACTTTACCATAACTCCATTAAATATAAAAGTTGTGTACCTCATGAAAGTTTTCTGCTTCTCGTTCTTTAATTTCAAGGTCAACTGCCCTCCTTCTTGCTCGTTCTTCTTCTATCTTTTTCTGTATTTCTTTTTCAGACAGCTGTCCAATTTTTTCAAACTTGCTTTTTAGATTTTTAGCTTGAATAGAGCCACTTCTTTTTAACTTGATTAATTCTTCATATTCTCTGCTCAGTCCAAAAGTTTCAGTTTCTTCCTCTTCCTTCAAAAAAATTAAGATTTTATATATGACTATCAGTGAATTACAATAATCCCCCTATTAAGTGAGGGGAATGAATACTTTCTAAGACCCCCAATGGATGCCTGAAACCTTGGATAGTACCAAACCCTATAGGTCCTGTTCTTTTTCTTTTCATTTTTTTTTTTTTTTTGGACAGGTAAAGTGGACAGTGAGAGAGACAGAGAGAAAGGTCTTCCTTTGCCATTGGTTCACCCTCCAATGGCCGCCGCGGCCGGCGCGCCGCGCTCATCCGATGGCAGGAGCCAGGTGCCAGGTGCTTAACCTGGTCTCCCATGGGGTGCAGGGCCCAAGCACTTGGGCCGTCCTCCACTGCACTCCCGGGCCACAGCAGAGGGCTGGCCTGGAAGAGGGGCAACCGGGATAGGATCCGGCACCCCGACCGGGACTAGAACCCGGTGTGCCGGCGCCGCAAGGCGGAGGATTAGCATATTGAGCCATGGCGCCGGCCTCTTTTCATTCTTACATACAGCTTAGCAGCTTGTGTAGATGACTTCCACTTTGGAATTATTAAGTAAAATTAGGATACTAGCCATGATTCCCTGGTAATCAAGCTGATAACCATGACAGCTACTAAATGATTAACAAGGTGTATGGCATATACAGCATTGATATGCTGGGCAGAGGGATGATTAACATCCTGGATGGGGTTAATCAGGATATAAAGATTTCATCTTGCTATTCACAATAGTATGCAATTTAAAACCTAGGAATTTTTTTTTTTATTTCTGTAACTTTTCATTATTTCCAGACCACAGTTCACCATAAATAACTGAAGGTGAAACTGCAGACAAGGGGAGTCTACTGTAGTTTGTGCAATAAACCCTCCAAACACTGTGAACCATTTCCTATTTGGAAAAAAATGCATAAATAACCCTTTGCCTAAATGCACTGTTCAAATTGACTAAGTAGAAGTGCTGCATGCTACTTTAAATTTAAGGGGCTGGTGCTATGGCATAGTGGATAAAGCCACCACCGCCTGCAGTGCCAGCATCCCACATGGGCATTGGTTCCTGTCCCTGCTACTCATCTTCCGATCCAGCTCTCTGCTATGGCCTGGGAAAGCAGTGGAACATGGCTCAAGTGCCTTGGCCCTTATGCCCATGAGGGAGACCAGAAGAGGCTCCTGGCTTTGGATCAGCTGCTCTGGCCATTGCACACTTGGGGAGTGAACCAAGAAATGAAAGATCTCTCTGTCTCTGTCTGTCTGTCTCTCTCTGCCTCTGCCTGTGCCTCTCTATAACTCTCTCAAATAAATAAACAAATATTTATATTCCATTTAAACTATTTTTGTCAGGATATATGGGTAAAACCTCTTAATATTCCATGAAAACCTGCTAAAACTAAAATATACATGGCAAGATTATTTTTTACTAGGAATTGTGAAAGACCCTTGTTAGAAGAAGACAAATAGAACTTAAGAAACACTGGGCCAGGAGTCAGATAAAAATTACATTTCTGGCTCTTGATACTGCATGGTCTTTTACTTAGTTACTAACCCACTGGGCATGATTTTCTTCATTGCCAAACTGAAAGGGAAATATCTCTAAAATTTTCTCTTTGACTTTATCTAACTTAAAAAGTTAGATATCACTCTTAATACTCAAACTAACAAATATTTCCAGAGATAGTCTTGTAAAATCCCTGTATTTCTCTACATATGGCTTGTATTCTCAATTATGTATTCTTCCAGGAAAGAAAAGGAGTCAATCAAAGCTGGACTCCAATTCTTCATACCATTTTATCTTGTTTAGTTTACTTTCCCCTGACTTTTCATAACTTCTTTTTGCTAGTCCTTTATAACACTTACACACTTAGCCTTAATCCCACTAAATGAAGTAGTAAAATATTGCCAGGTACTCCTAATACACATTTCTTGGAGATAACTTAGAGTTCCAGGTAGAGTTCACAGAAGGGGAAGGGGTGGGAGAGGAGTGTCATAGTTGATAATGTGACATACACCTTAATTTCTTTGTTCAAGCAAGTGATATAAGAGAAACTCTTTCACTTTTTCTAGTTTTGGCAAATATGCATTTTTCTTTTTTACTAGAAAGGAAGGAGTAGAATTATAGCAGACTAGAAGTAGGAGGCTACTTCAAAATATTTGTGGCAAAATAGAATCAAAACATGTTTATTTTTGTACAAAAATTTGAAATCCTTACTGCAGGGTCTTCTAAAACATCACACAAAATGCCTATTATAAAAAGCTATGAGGGAGCCAGCACTGTGGAGTTAGTGGTCTAAGCCTCTGCCTGAAGCACCAGCATCCCATGTGGGTGCCGGTTCATGTCCCAGCTGCTCCTCTTCTGATCTGGATCTCTGCTATGGCCTGGGAAAGCAGCATGAGGTGGCCCAAATGCTTGGGTGGTCCCTATACCCACAAGAGAGACTCAGAAAACTCCTGGCTCCTGATTGGCCCAGCTCTGGTCATTGCGGCCATTTGGGGAGTGAACCAGCAAAAGAAACACCTTTCTCTCTGTCTCCCTCTCTCTGTCTGTAATTCTACCTCTCAAATAAATAAATCAAATCTTTAAAAAAAGAGAGACTAGGCCAGCACCACGGCTCAATATGCTAATCCTCCGCCTGCGGCGCCGGCACACCAGGTTCTTGTCCCGGTCGGAGTGCTGGATTCTGTCCCGGTTGCCCCTCTTCCAGGCCAGCTCTCTGCTGTGGCCAGGGAGTGCAGTGGAGGATGGCCCAGGTGCTTGCACCCCCTGGGAGACCAGGAGAAGCACCTGGCTCCTGGCTTCGGATCAGTGCAGTGCGCCGGCTGCAGTGTGCCGGCTATAGTGGCCATTGGAGGGTGAACCAACGGAAAAAAAGACTTTTCTGTCTCTCTCTCTCACTGTCCACTCTGCCTGTCAAAAAAAAAAAAAAGACTATGATGCAAGAATTTAACACAGACATTAAGAGACATTAAGATGCTGCTTGGGATACCCATATTCTGTATCAAAGTGCCTGGGTTGAACTCCGAGCTCTGCTCCCAAAACCAGCTTGCTGGTAATGTGCACGCTGGGAGGCAGCAGTCAATAGCTCAGCTCACATAGGAGACCCCAACTGAGTTCCCAGCTTCTGGCTTCAGCCTGAGTTGCAGGCATTTGAAGAGTGAAATAGCAGATAGGAGAACTCTCTTTAAGTCTCTCTAACTTTCAGAAAAAAAAAAATGTTTTTAATTTTTCCTTTGCATGGGTTTAAAGTAATTTTTACATGAAAATAACTTACCTTTTAATTTTCTCTATGAACTTTTTGAAGCACCCTCATACCCATAACAAGGCTGACACCTACACCAAGTACGTGTCTCATAGAAGTATGTTAAGTATCCTTTATGTGAATAATTATTAACAAGGTTATTTAAATACAAGTCAAACCACTTAGCTTAAATATGTGCAATATAAATATATATTTCTTAAAATCTTACCTCTCCCATTTCTTGTCTCAATTGTTCAAATTCCTGTTTCTCCATCTCTAGCTTATGCTTCCGTTCCTCCTCTGTTCGTCGTTTTTCTTCTTCCATTTTTTGTTTTAGTAATTCTTCAAAATTAATTTCCAGTTTTCCAGGTGTAAGAGATTCTTGAGAAATTGTTTTATATATCTCTGGGGAGTCATCATCTAGTACCTATTTAAAATAATTCTATTGTCAGTCTTGCCAGAATAATACGGACTAAAAAGAGAGTATTTGTCTCTAGAAACTGGGATTACTTGAATAGAAAGGTTTTACTTTGAACTAAAAGCCAAGAGACCTAAGTTCACTTGAAAAGCATAAAGCAAATAGGGAAAAAGTATTACAAAATGTAAGGCTGAGATATTTTGTGGTTATGGGGGAAATAACCATCTAGTAACCATCTAGTCTCCATTTCAATGTATATAGCGAAATACTTTTATTTACACTTTGAGTGATTCAAATTAGTAGTTCTTTCTAAAATTGAGAACATTTTAAATTGGTTTAAAATGCATCTCCATTCTGTAATTAAAATAGTTCATGACCTTGTCTGAATGCAGTAACGCAGCATCACTTCGTACTCAGACGTAATCCCCCTCTCTGCCATGACTGTAGCGTCAGTTTACTCACTGTCAGACTAATTTTTTGTTTTTTTAATGATGCTATTACTATTTTATAGCTACATTAGAAATGAAAATAAGCTATGAGAAGCTGCAAAAGCATGCAATTCCTGAAGATTAAGAAGCAATGGAGGCATACATTGTGGAAGGTTAAACTGGCTTATCTTGCAAAGAGTACAAGGGCTACACACACAGAGGTAATCGGTGGGGATATTTTTAACAGCATGTGCCATCTGGAATTTAAGTATGAACAGGAAGTATAAAAACAAACTTCAGAGGACAATGACCATCTCTGATTTCTTAGGCAGGAAGTGTATGTGAGAAATCATCATCAGGTGCCTAAAATCTCTACAAACACATAGGTTAACAAAACAGGCCTAAAACCAAGACTCTTCAGCAATGTGGAAATTTGCTCTTGAAAGGAGATCTCCATTTTACGATGTTTGAACACTTTCTTTCTCCTGCTGGATATTTTCCTTCGAGGGAAGAGTATTTTTTTCTTCAGTATTTGTTTTCTTCATTTTTGACTTGTCAAACTTCTCCACTTCTGATAAGTCTGGCTTGTCACTCATCTTGGCTAAAAGACTGGACACAAGACGGGACAAAAGTGCTCCTCTGGGCGTGCACCGTGGAAAATAGAATTAAAAGTATGAATTTTGGTGTAAAAAGTTTTGAAATATATGCATACTTTTTCATAATATATATTTCCATGTGTTTTGAAAAAAATTTGCATCAAAAATTTTCTTCACCAAAATAAACTCATACTTTTAATTCTAATTTGCTACTATTTGAAGTAGCCTCATAAGAGTATTTAGCATTTCCTCAATTTATAGATGAGGAGCTGAGGCACTAAAAAGTAACTTGTCTAAAGTCAATAGAAATATGGGGTCAAACTGAGATTCAAACTTTAAAATCTAATAAAATTATAAATAATACCTTAGACTGCATTTTTGTAATTTTATGCATTTACATGAATAATTTGAATGAATAATAAACAATACTTAAATAAATACCTTTCAGCTCACAATTTACTCAGCCTCTTTAAGTGTGAATTCCCTTACCTGTCACAATTTTCATAGGGTTGTCATGAGGATTAAGTAAAGCTTAAAAACACTTCAGTGTGTCTAACACCATGGGAAACTTTCAGTGCTCATTTTATTATTGCATTATTATCCCCTTTTATGGGTAATCCCTAAATTGCAAAGAGAAACTTTGCTTTTTAAATTATTGACTTAGAATGCATTTTACCATGAAAAACAATTCTTTAATTCTGTTTTTCTATCACTTGGAGGTACCTTCGACCTCAAGTGTGACATGGTCTACAGGTTTCCATGTAGAAACCATTTGTGAGTTAGTGATTACCTGCTACATACAACAGGGTTTCAGGATCGCTTCCTGCACAAACACTTAGGTAGTCTATTTCACTCAGAGCTGCGCTACTTGGGTGTGCTTAATAACCAGCCTCAGCCTCACCTAGTGGGGGAGTACTAAAGCTGTCCAAATACAGAGAAGCTTATTATCAGGAGAATCTTCCCAAAGGAACTGGAAGGTTAGGAAGCAGATAGGGAGAGATGAAAAGGATATGCTGCAGACAGTATTTGTGGTGGCACAGAGGTTCTCATTTTGAAGAAAGGGAAAGAAATTTAGTACATTTAGAACAAGTATAGCAGATTAGGGAAAAATCATGAAATGAAACTAAAATGATATATAAGGACAAGATTATAAAAAAAATTTTTTGTAAAAGCTTTTTGATTTCTGCCTAATGGGAGTTGAAAATATTAAGCCAAAATAACAAAGTAGTAATAAATTTGTTTTTAGAGCTTGACTTTACTTGGGCAAATGATTCTAATAGTTAAACAAGCATTTATTGAGCATGGTGTATAGGACTAGGTATTGTATGCATTCTAGCTCAAGTGGAAAGACACAATAGTGAGAAACATAATAAGTGCAGAAACAAATACATTACAAGATCATGTAAGTAACTATGTAAGTATAACAAATGAATAAAGGAGAGTTGCAGAGGCTTTGACATGGCTTACAGGCTTGGAGATGGATCAGGGAAGGCCCCTTCTGAAAAGGAAGCATGCTAGGTTGTCCTGAAGGTTGAATGATAATCAGCCTCATGAAGGGTCAAGAAAAAAGGTTTCTGGGCTGGTGTTGTGGCATAGTGGGCCAGGCCTCTGTCTGTGATGCTGGCATCCCATGTGGACACTGGTTCATGTCCTGGCTGCTCCTCTTCTGATCCAACTCTCTGCCTGTGGCTTGGGAAAGCATTGGAAGATGGCCAACATGTTTGGGCAGCTGGGCTCGCGTAAGAGAACTGGAGGAGGCTCCTGGTTCCTGGCTTCAGATTGGCCCAGCCCCATCCATTTTGGCCATTTGTGGAGTGAACCAGCTGATGGAAGACCTCTCTGTCTCTTCCTCTCTCTGTCTATAGCTCTACCTCTTAAATAAACAAATCTTAAAATAAAGCATTGTGTCTCAGCAGGTTAAAGCCCTGGCCTGCAGTGCCAGCATCCCATATAGACGCTAGTTCAAGTCCTGGTTTCTGCACTTCCAATCCAGCTCCCTGCTAATGCACTTGGGAAAGCAGCAGAGGATGGCCCAAGTGCTTGGGCCCCTGCACCTACTTGGGAGACCTAGAAGAAGCTCCTGGCTCTTGGCTTCAGCCTGGCCCAGCCTCAGGTGTTGTGGCCATTTGGAGAGTGAACCAGCAGAGGAACACCTCTCTCTCTCTCTCTCTCTACCTCTCTCTGTAACTCTATCTTTCAAATAAATAAAATAAATCTTTCTTTGAAAATAAAAGAAAAGGGTGTCAACCAGTTACAAAATTAAAATAGAATGAGAAAAAATAAATTTTTTTTTAAAAAAAAAAGAAAAGATCACTCCTGGTCTTATAGGAAAAAATGATTGCAGGTAAGAAAACAATTAGGAGTTGGCCCCAGGCAAGGAAAAACAGTAACCTGGATTATATCCATGACAGTAAAAAATAGGGGAAATGATAGATTTTAGGATGATTCTGGAGTAGATTAAATGAGATTTATTGACTAATTGAGTGGGAGGTATGAATGAGAAAGTGGAAAGTTTCAGGCTCCCAAATTTCTGAGTTGAGCATCTGGATAATGATCAGGCCAAATTAATACTTAGACTTTGGTGTTTATGGCTCTCCCAGGCAGAAGAAGATCAGGTTATAATATCACTGAAGCCAATAAAAATGTTTTAAGAAGAGGATGCAGTGTGTTCACATGTCAAATTTCCTGAAAATGGTTTGTCATATAACTACCTATACATTTTATAAACATTATAGATTACAGGAAGTATAACCTCATGACAGTTATCAGTGTCCAAGAGTGAACTTTTCTGAGAATTAAATAATTATTAAATGAAATTGCTCTGGGCATTTAATATATGCTGGATGAGATTAAAGTTGAAAATAAAGATGGGAAAGAATGAAAGAAGGGATGAAGGTGGGAAAGAGGGAGTGTGGAAAGAGCGGAGGAGAGAACAGAGACATTCTGGAAAACATGCCTTCCCAGAGAAGGAAGATAATATGCGGTCCTTTATAGCCATGGCACTTTAGTTAGAACCCTCCGAACACTTGGATTCGAGCAAAAAACTGGTGTTATTCCATGGGAGACTAAAGCCTATTTGTCTTTCCTACTCTTGACACAGATTCCAAAAATAATCAAGTATTCCCAAGAGCCTGAGGATTTCTATAAACATACCCTAAAAGCTGGACCATTATCCTGTTAGATTCTGTCTTACCATGCTTCTCCTTGCTTCAGCAAATGCCTTCTTTTCTTCCTCTATCCTCCTCCTAGCTTCTTCTTCTGCTTTCCTTTTTTCTTCTTCTCTTCTTTGCCTTTCTATTTCTTCAAAACTAAGTTTGAGTTTACCAGGGCGGTATCCTTTAAACATTTTTTCTGTGTCTTGGTTTTCTTCCTCTTCATTTGCCTAACAACAGAAACAACTCATAATAAGAATTGAGATTCATTAAAGACGGGAGTGAATTATCAGCCAAAAAGGTGCAGAATTAGCTAATTTATACATGAGTGTTTTCATATATTAATACATTTAAGCAAAATCTTCCTTTTTAATGTCTTATCAAAGATGAGCTCTAGTTAAAGCTTCTCAAACAAGTAAAACTTTTTATTTATTTATTTATTTATTTTGACAGGCAGAGTGGACAGTGAGAGAGACAGAGAGAAAGGTCTTCCTTTCTATTGGTTCATCCCCTAAATGGCTGCTACGGCCTGTGTGTTGCGCCAATCTGAAGCCAGGAGCCAGGTGCTTCCTCCTGGTCTCCCATGGGGTGCAGGGCCCAAGCACTTGGGCCATCCTCCACTGCCTTCCCGGGCCACAGCAGAGAGCTGGCCTGGAAGAGGGACAACCGGGATAGAATCCGGCACCCCGACTGGGACTAGAACCCGGTGTGCCGGCACTGCAAGGTGGAGGATTAGCCTGTTGAGCCACGGCGCCGGCCTACAAGTAAAACTTTTTAAATAAAAAAGTAATATACTTAAAAAATTTAGAGGAGTCACTATTGAACATTCACTCTCTCAGAATAAACATAAAATGTGTGTGTATACTTAAGTTGTGGTTAAAGTATGCCTACAGATCTCTTTGATAGTAAAATAAAATTCTCATTTTATAACCTCCATAGAGTTTTTTACTATGAATTATAATAGTTCTGATATGAATCAGGTAAAAACTTATTATCTGGAACTGTTTTATGTAAAATTCAAGTTTCATGATTTAATAATTAAAATGTTATTACAAAATTAAAATCAGCATTTATAATTTTATTAATTAACAATATTTCTCTTTTTTTTTTCTTTTTTCTTTTTTTTTAATTTTTTTGACAGGCAGAGTGGACAGTGAGAGAGAGAGACAGAGAGAAAGGTCTTCCTTTTGCCGTTGGTTTACCCTCCAATGGCTGCCGCGGTCGGCGCGCTGCGGCCGGCGCACCGCGCTCATCCGATGGCAGGAGCCAGGTGCTAGGTGCTTTTTCCTGGTCTCCCATGGGGTGCAGGGCCCAAGCACTTGGGCCATCCTCCACTGCACTCCTGGGCCACAGCAGAGGGCTGGCCTGGAAGAGGGGCAACCCGGACAGAATCCGGTGCCCCGACCGGGACTGGAACCCGGTGTGCCGGCGCCGCAAGGCGGAGGATTAGCCTGTTGAGCCACGGCGCCGGCCAATATTTCTCTTTTAAAATTTATTTACTTTTATCTACTTGAAAGGCAGAGTGACAGAGGTAGAGAAAGATCTCCCATCTCTGGTTCACTCCCCAAAATGGCCTCAACAGCCAAGGTTGGCAAGGAGCCAGGAAATCCATCTGCGTCTCCAACACAGGTGACAAGTGCCCAGACACTTAATCCATCATCTGCTGCCTCCCAGGATAGATTAGAAAGAAAGTGGATCGGAAGCAAAGCACTCAGGTGTCAAACCAGGTACTCTAACATGGAATGTGGCATTCCAAGTGACAGCTTAACCTTCTGTGCCGCAACTCCAGCCTCCACAATATCTCTATGTCTTTATTAAGTTGACCACCAGTGACAACTAAATTGTTAAATATTATGCAACTATAATTACCCAAAAGTAGTAACATTTTCAAGTAAATGTCTAGAAAATTAAAAATATTGAGATGCAACCCTTAGAACATCGTTAATGAAAACTAATCAAGAAAGTTGTCATTAACTTAAAAAATTATAGATGTTCCATCTTCAAGTTCTTTCTCTCTCTTTCACACACACACAAATACACAAAGGCACACATGTCCCATCCATTGATTCTCTCCCCCAGATTCCTGCCATGGCCAGGACTAGGCAAGGCTGAATCTGGAAGTCAAGAACTCAATCCAGGTCTCCCATGTGTGTGGCAGGTACTCATGTTCCTGAGACAATACCTGTTGCCTGTCAGAGTCCGTATTAGCAGGAAGCTGAAATCAGGAGCCTGGGCCTAGTTTTTAAACCCAGGTACTCTGAAATGGGATGTGCATGTCCCAAGCAGCATCTTAATTGTTAGGACAAACACCCACTTCTCCATTTCAAAATCTTAAAAAGCAACTTGACAGCCAACATTGTGGCACAGTGGGGATGCCATATGAGCACCAGTTTTAAAGGCCGGGCTACTCCAGCTCCCTGCTGATGCACCTAGGAAAGCAGTGGATGATGGCCCAAGTGCTTGGGCCCTTGCATCCACATAGGAGATTTGGATGGAGTTTCTGGATCCCGACTTTGGCTTGGCCCAGCCCCAACTGCTGAAATCATTTGTAGAGTGAACAATAGAATGGGAAATCTCTTTCCCTCTCCCTATAACTCTGCCTCTCAAATAAATAAATACATCTTTTTTTAAAAATGTGATTTGGAATCAGTGTTTTATTTCAATTGTTTTTAAAGATTTATTTATTTGAAAGGCACTTACAGAGAGAGGCACTCCCCAGATGGCTACACTGAAGCCAGGAGACAAGAATTCCATCCAGGTCTCCCAGGAGGTGCCAGGTGCCATCTTCTGATGCTTACCCAGGTACAATAGGAGGGAGCTGCATCAGAAGCAGAGCAGCTGGATCTCGACCAAGCACTCATATGGGATGCTGGAGGCATTGCGGACCGTAGCCTAACACTGCAGCCCTTCAATTTTGTTTTTTACGGATAACTTCTATTAATAGCATAATAGCATTAGTTATCATTTTAGAACACTTAGTATGTGCCAAACACTATGTTAAGTGCTTTTCCAGTATTAACTCATTTAACCATTTAAGAAGTAGGCACTGTCATTGCTGCCATTTCACCAATGAGAAAACTAAGACATTAGAGAGATTAATTTGCCATAGTTACAGTTAATAAATGATTGATATCTGAATCCAGGTAGTATGGCTCTTAACCAATACACTAGATAGATATATACATCCATATCTTATAGAACCACATATTCTATAGTAAACTATTCTGTTATGTTCACATATTTGAAAACTGGACTGAAACCAAAACCAAATGGACACTTATAATTAGACTTGAAAATGTCTTATACTCATAGCATTAAATATATTGCAAACTAAACTAAGAGATAGATAAGCCAGGTTCATTGCATATTTATATATTACTAACAACCTATAAAAACAAAAATTTAAAGCACACTGGGTAAAATACCCAAAGTGACAACTAGAAAAAATGCAGATATATTTTATATGGAATGTGTATACAGTTTCAAACTCGAACACTTTTACATAGAAAATTCCTTGAATTTATTCTGGTGAATGTTCTCTAAAGCCAGATACTTTCATTGATATGAAATGCAAGTTTTAAATATATATGTGTTTACCATTTGCCGCCTTGCTTCTTCAAAAGCACGCTTCTCATCTTCTAAACGTTGCCTTGCTTCCTCTTCAGCTTGTTTCTTTCGGTTTTCTTGTCTTTGTCGCTCCAGTTCTTCAAAAGTTAGTTTCAATTTTCCAGGAGAAAGTGATGCTTTTTTTGTCTCATTTTCCATTTCATCATCCTAAAAAAAGCATTATAAAAACCCACCAGTTAGTCATCATGGGAAGTGCTATTAACTTAAACTAAACAGCTTTGATTTATTCCTTATAGATAAAAATTACCATGACCAGTGAAAGACATTTTGCTTCCTTGAGAGATCTTCGTTCTTCTTCATATCTTATTCGTTTATCTTCTTCATATTTGAGCCTTTCTTTCTCTTCTCGTTCTTTTTCTAGGTCCTCAAAATTCTTTATTATTTTTCCAGATGATTTGTATGACTTGATAGGTACCACTGTTATAAGTAGTGAATCATCTCCTTCCTGTTTTATAAGGTAGATAATTAGTATATTTCTTATCAATCAAAATTTAGGTTTAATGGGATTTACCTCCATCATTGCTGAAATTCGTTACTTTTGCTCTTATAAGGGACAAAAAAGTATTTTTATAAAATACTTTTAAATAGCTTTCTCTAAATTCACTGTGCACTGAATTAATCTTATTGAAATCCATTGCAGACAAGGTTCAAGAAGTATTGTTTCCTAAAAACTGGAATTAATATAGCTGATCAAAGAACAAAACTACAATTAAATTGCCTGAATTTTGCTATCATGCATTAATCCAGCAAAAGGTTATGTGACTGTAAGTGGACTCTAAATCAATTTGATGGTGGGTAGATTTAAATACAAATAGCTGCTTCATGATTTTTCTCTCCATGCAAACTTTTAGATACACAATATAACTAATATTTACTGAGAAAAAGACATAGTACTTCCAAGCACCACAAATTTCATCTGATTAAAATATTTTAAAATGTATTATCTTTGAATTTTTATTTTAATTACTTTTATTACATGATCTATTGTTGCCTTTATTTTAAAAAATAGAGAAGAATCATTTAACTTATACCCCTAAAATCAAACTGCTTCCAATTTGTGTAGCTGTAAGTTTTGGCCCACCATCAAACTGTTTGATTTTTTTTTTTTTTTACTTTCTCTGTTAGATTAAAAGAGATGACTAAAATTTTGTGACTGTTGAACATTCTTTCATGGTAATCTGTAGACAACTGCAGTCTCTACTAGTATGTGAAAGCCAAAACACAAACTACCAGGAAACCTGAGGAAAGAAGACAAAAGGTGAAAAGAAAATGCCTTTTAAAAATGTTAGCTTTTAGCAGTCTCAACTGTTAGTAACAGTTTAAGAAATATATAGTCTTGGCAGAGTATCCCAAACTGAGACTAATGAGGCTTGTCTTTAATCTATGAAAGCAAAACATACTTTTCTTTAAAACACTAAGCTATAGTGTTTAAAACTGTAAAAGTATGATCTTGCTTTGCATAGCCTTCTGTCTTGGTTGTTGTTATGCCTAGATGTATAATAAAAAGAGTAAAACAAAAACCCTTTTACTATTTCTTAGATTAAAAGATAATTTGTGAATCAGATAATTTTAGGTGAATGTTTCATGAAAGGAAATGTCTGTTTACCTCTGATGCTGATTCAGTTCCAGTATTGTTTATGTCCTCAATCTATTGAATGAGAATGTCATATCATTACATTACATCAGATTTCTGCCCTTTGCTTTTAAACATACAACTGAAAAGTCATTTAGTTGTGACAGTAGACTTTAAAATGTATAATTTTCGAAGTCCTTTTATGTTGTTCCTAATAAGCCAAATATGTCCTTCAAAATGAAGATTATACCTTATATTAGTTTTTGAATTTTTGTTATCAATATACATATCCAGGGAACATATTAAGAAAATATTAAACAAAGCCTACCTTTGTAAATCTGGAAATTGAATAACAGACCAAACTTTATTGATCTGGCTATAAGCTTACAAGCAGCATTTATTAATTCAGTTAGCAATCTGAACTGACATACACAGAAACATTTCTTCATTCTCTATCCCTGCCCTAGCAAAAGGAAAACCTATCATTAGCAAGCAAATAAAAGTCACGATTCTATTTCACAATTTAAACATATGGCAAAAATACAACTGAAACAATAACAACGGTTGGTGAAAGCTACAGGCCAGTTTAGAAGGAAAAATAATTCTGGTAGTCAGAAGATTTTTTCTGTAGTTTGAACAGATCCAATGGAAAAGGCCCTCATTAAAAAATCCGCAGTTGACCTTTCCTCATAAGAAACTTCATTAGTTACCTTGCAAAGCAAGCTCATGGACTTAGCAAGATGAGAAGGGAGAGAAGACAGGTGACTCAAATATTGCAATACTCGAGATCTCAGGAAGACGGACCATACGCAAAGGGAAAATAGGAACCATTAAAGAGTGGAACTTCAGGACGGTTTTATTTTAATTTGACTTTTAAAACTAAGGAGAGTCTGAAAGCAGTTTGTTTCTCATGCAGTTTAAGGGATTTTTGTTGTACCATGGCTCATCCTAGAAACCGGAATGGCCAAGTCTCTGTTTTCTCATCATCTTACTCTGTTTCTATTTCCCCTGTTATGACTGAACCTTAGATTAGAAAAAATATATTAAAACCTTATATTAGGGAAAAGTAGTGCATTTTATTAAAATACCCAACTTCATGAACCAGTACATTCTGAACCAGTACTTTATTTTTTAATCTATGTTTATGCTTTAATAACTTGGCTTTTTTCTAGCTTTCTTTCATTTTTGTTGTTGTTGTTGTTGCTAATTGGAAAGTCAGACTGAGTGAGAACCAGACAGAAGGGAGATCTTTCATCTGTCAGCAATAGTCAAGACAGGACAAGGCTAAAGCCAGGAGCCAGGAATTCCAGCCCAGTCTCCCTCTTGGGTAGCAGAGAGCCACCACTTGAACTATCTTCTGATGCCTCCCAGGATAAGCCTTATCAGGAAGCTGAGCAAGAAGTGGCGGAGCCAGGATTTGAAGCAGGTTCTGGTATCAGATGGGCGGATCCTAGACAGCGTCCCAACTACTGTGCCAAACACTCCACCCCCAGTAGTTTTATTCAGAAGAACTTTGTTCATTATGAAATAATTTTGTTAGGATAATTTGCTTTGGTACAGAATTATTTGTTACACTATTTACTATGTCAATGATGAAGGTTTTATTGAAGATGGATTATACTGAGAAACATTTTAAAACTTTTTCTTGTTTTCAACAGACAAAGGCAAAGAAAGTGAAGGAGGGGGGGAGAAGGAGACAGCGAGAGTGTATGTGTGTTCCCATCCTCTTTTTCACTCCTCCAAATGCTCTCATCAGCCAAATCTGGGAGCCAGGAACTCAATCCCATCCTCCCATGTGTATGGCAAGGAACCTAATTACTTGAGCCATCAGTGCTGCCTCCTAGGTCCCTATCAGCAGGAAGTTGGAATCAGGAGCCAGAACCTTGCACTGAACCCAGTCACTTCAATGTGGGATGCAGGCAACCTAACCAGTGGCTTAATGAACTAAGCCAAACACCCTCCTCCAAGAAAATTTTTAACGATCTATAATAAAATAATTACAGAATTACTTCTCTTCAAAAGAATACTGACAGCCGACGCCGAGGCTCACTAAGCTAATCCTCCACCTTGCGGTGCCGGCATACGGGATTCTGTCCCGGTTGCCCCTCTTCCAGGCCAGCTCTCTGCTGTGGCCAGGGAGTGCAGTGGAGGATGGCCCAAGTGCTTGAGCCCTGCATCCCATGGGAGACCAGGAGAAGCACATGGCTCCTGCCATCGGATCAGCGCGGTGCGCCGGCCGCAGCGGTCGTTGGAGGGTGAACCAACAGCAAAAAGGAAGACCTTTCTCTCTGTCTCTCTCTCTCACTGTCCACTCTGCCTGTCAAATAAATAAATAAAAATAAAAAATAAAATAAAATAAAGAATACTGACAACACTAAAACCATGTTCATCTCTCAAAAAGATCCAGCCGATATAGTAAGAAGTCAGATGCTGAGCATAAAGGAGAAATACTAAAATCAATTTTTTCCCAAAATTTTCATCTTTTCCTTTAGGCCTTCTTTCCCCTAATGTTTATTTATTGACTTTCATCTACTTGAAAGGCAGAGTATCAGAAAGATCTTCCATTTGCTGATTCATTCCCTAAATGCCTGCAACAGCCAGGGCTGGGCCAGACCAAAGCCAGGAGCCCAGAATTCCATTCAGGTCTCCCACATGGGTGGCAGGGACCCACGTATTTGAACCATCACCTCCAGCCTCCCAGGTGCATTAGCAAGAAATTGGATCAAAAGCAGAGTAGTTGGCACTTGAACTAGCACTCCTTCCTGTATGGAATGCAGGAGTCCTGTGCAGCAGTTCAACCGACTGCTGCCACAGCACCTGTCCCAATGCTAAATTTCTTCTTTTTTCAAGATTTATTTATTTACTTGAAAGGCAGAGTTAACAGAGAGAGAGGGAGAAACAGAGAGAAAGATCTTCCATCCTCTGTTCGCGCCCCAGATGGTCACAACAGCCAGTGCTGGGCCAGGCCAAAACCAGAAGACAGGAGCTTCTTCCAGGTCTCCCGCATGGGTGCAGGAGCCCAAACACTTGGGCCATCTTCTGCTGCTTTCCCAGGCACATTAGGAGAGAGCTGGATTGGAAGTAGAGAAACCAGTACTTGAACTAGTGCCCACATGGGATGCTGGCATCACAGGCTGAGGCTTAACCCACTAGGTCTCAAAAGCCAGTCCCCTAATACTAAATTTTTTGATCCCGGGTTTCTTTATCTTGCTGCTACAACTTTCCCAGATCTTTATTATTTATTACGTTATGGTAAAAGTTTATAGATAATTTTTGGTTTTGCTTCCTCCTTTCTTTATTTTAAACCAATTCCAAAACAACAAAGTCAGAAGAATGAATTTTTCAATAAACAAAGAAAAAGATGAATTTGTCTAAGTGGCCATGGTGACAGTATACTCACAGAGAACAGGTTCAGTTAATATGGGGTGGACATTTGGCACAGTGATTAAGACACCACTTGAGATCCCGATATCTCTTCTCAGACTGCCTGGGTTCAGTTTCTGCCCCACTTCTGAATACAACATTCCTTCTCCTGAGCACTCTGGGAGGAGCAGTGATGACACAACCACTTGGGTCCCCACCACTCCCATGGGAGGCACAATTGAGTTTCCAGCTCCTAGTGTCAGTCTGGTTGTTGCAGGCATTTGGAGAGTACATCAGTGGATGAGAGATCTCTCCCCCTCTCTCAGTCTCTTTGTCTTTCAAATAAAATGAAAATAAATATTTTTTTAAATGTTATGACTTTCAGAAGCTACAATTGAAGAATGGATTTGCAACTATTTCTCTCATTTCATGGAAAGAAAACTCCTTTTGCTCCTCCTCAAATCAACTTCATTTTCTCCTCTCTCTTTTCACTACCTCTTTCCCCCACAAATAACTTCTCCTTTTCTAGACTTTTTTTTTTTTTAAGATTTTTATTTATTTGTGAGGTAGAGTTACAGACAGTGAGAGAGAGAGAGAGAGACAGAGAGAAAGGAAAGGTCTTCTCTCTGTTGGTTCACTCCCCAAATGGCCACTACGGCCGAAGGCAGGAGCCAGGTGCTTCCTCCTGGTCTCCTACATGGGTGCAGGGGCCCAAGGACTCGGGCCATCCTCCACTGCCCTCCCGGGCCACAGCAGAGAGCTGGACTGGAAGGGAGCAACTGGACAAGAACCCAGTGCCCATATGGGATGCCAGCGCCACAGGCAGAGGATTAACCAAGTGAGCCACGGCGCCGGTCCCTACGTTGACAGACTTTAACTTTTTCCATCAGGGTATCCTCAAAGATTACCAGATAATATCAAATTAAGTTTCTTCCCAAATCTCGTTGGTCTTTGGTTCAACATCTAGTCTACAACATCTACTCATTTTTAACTCATTATAAAAGCTAGAATATCAGAAACGGCAATTATCTTTGAGGTCAACCTCCTGATTCAGGAATCCCCCTCCTTTTAAATTTGATTGAGGGGCCAGCACTGTGGCATAGTAGCTTAAGCCTCCACCTGCGGCACTAGCATCCCATATGGGGGCCAGTTCATGTCCCGGCTGCTCCTCTTCCAACCCAGCTCTCTGCTAATGGCCTTGGAAGGCAGTGGATGGCCAAAGTGTTTGGACCGCTGCATCCCCATGGGAGACTTGGAAGAAGCTCCTGGCTCCTGACTTTGGATCAGCCCAGCTCCAGCCATTGTGGCCATTTGGGAAGTTAACCAGCAGATGGAAGACCTCTCCCTCTGTTACTCCCTCTCTCTGAAACTGTGCCTCTCAAACAAGTAAATCTTAAAAAATTTATGTCACATTGTTTTCCCTTTTTTAAAAGTTACTTTTGTTTGTTTATTTTGTGAGCTTGAAAGATAGCTCCCATACATTGGTTCACTCCCCAAATGCCTGCAATGGCTAAGGCTGGGCCAGGCCCAAGCTGGGATCCAGGAACTCAATCCAAAACTCCCAAAGTGAGTGTCAGGAATCCAACCACTTGAGCCATTACCACTGCCTTCTTGGATGACCATTAGCAGGAATCTGGAATCAGTAGCAGAACTAAGACTTGAACCCAGATACTCCAATATGGTATGCAGGTATCCCAAATGGTGTCTTAACTGCTGAGCCAAACTTCTGCACCAGAAATTCCTTTCATAGCATTCTTATACATGGGTTTGTACAAGTGCGTTTTTGCAAACAAACATGAAGATTCCTTTTGACTAGCCATGCCATACTTTATATTCAGATACCTTACATTATATTAGATTTCAATGGAAAATATACTTAAATAATAAATAAATAAATTTTAAATTTAGGCTTTATGTGTTTACAAGATGGAATGACTATTAATTGTTTACCTACATATTCTTAAATGATTGAATAAGAAAAAAAAAATCACTAACCAGGAATCTGTGGTACCCTGCCATCTAGAAAGTATTTAGAGCTACTAAAGTGGTTCTTTTTCATAATCTTGCTCCATCTCTAAGAATCCTATGCTTTCATCATATTTAAGGACACCTCCTCAACACACACAGTTTTTCTTTGAGAAATCACTGTCTACATATTCCATTCTTGGGGCTGTAGTGTGTCTTAAAGTCTAGAAAATTATCAGTGCTGGAAACAGATGCAAATCTCAAAATATGTATACCAATGTATATACTCATTATTTTCTGCCAAACACCATATATTTAATTACTTATTTTTATAATTGTATTTATTTAAAATTAATAGTATAATTACAAATGTAATTCCATAACTATGTTTATAAAATATAATTTATAATAATACTCAATATTATAATTTTATTCTTATGAAAATTGACAGCCAAATAAATACTAATCTTTAATGACTAGAAAGGGAACTAGCATAAAGTATTTTTCCTTCAGAAAAAGAAGTGTAAAATAAAATACAGGAAATTTCCGTTCTTTTTTACAGTTCACCTGGCTTGTATTATCATTAGCCACTACGCAAATGGCTATTTGTGCCATAAAAGTGGTTACTTACATAACTGGGATAAATAAATTTCTTTGGCATGCAAGAATTGTATATGTATTGCGTATCCTGTCACTTTTTTTTTAGAAACATAGTGAAAACTGAATGAAACAGAGTAAATGGATTTAAGGCACTTAAAGTATTGCTTTGAAGGACTAGCATTTTTAAATATTGCTATTAAAAGACCAACATTGTGTTAGATGCATGTGATAGTTTACATGTGAAATTGTCTAACATTTTTGTAAAAGCCTCTAACATGTCAATAAAAAATAAAGAATGTGGACTGAATAAGATGACATGTAACAAAAGGCATCTCACCATTCCACTATAAAATAGCCACATTTGGTGCTTTATTTCCTATGCCTCTGATTTTTAGATATTTTTACTTAAGATCTTATTTTCAGGTTAGCTGCTAATAGGCTTCTGTGTATTCAAATGGTTTAATTAAGCAACATACCAGTTAGTTCTACGTTATACAGTTAGCTTCTGGAGCAAAGCCTACTTAGTGTCGGTGTGTACCTGCTCAGCCCTCTTGGCCAGTTCACGCTGCATCTTCCTCTTTTCTAGCATATCCTGCTCAAGCCTGCGCTTCCGTTCCTCCTCCGTCCTCTTCCTTTGTTCCTCTTGTCGTTGTTTCTCCATTTCAGCAAATTTACCTTTAACGGTTCCTAAGAATATATGAGAAGATGTCTGATACCACATTTCTTTCTCTGGTAGTTTCATTCGCAACTTCCTACTCAGGTTTCTTACCTGTGAGCTTTGGAACATAAGCTTTTTCTACTTTAGAAGAGACCTCGTCCTCATCATCAGAAGCAAGCATTTCTTTCATCTAGATGGTTAAATAAATGAACATAAATATATGTCCAAAAATTAGGCTAAGTAATATTACAGTAGCTCCCCCTTATCTTCAGGGGACATGTCCCCAAACTCCCAGTGGACGCCTGAAACTGTGGATAGCAACAAGACATATATATATATATATATATATATATACACTATGTTTTCTTCTATACAATTTTAATGTATAAATTAGACACAAAAAGAGACTAACAATAATTAACAATAAAATAGAATAATTTTTTTTAAAAATTGTAATAAAAGTTACCTAAAATGTATGAATTGCTTATTTTATAATTTCCCATTTAGTATTTTCAGACCACAGTTGACTGCAGGTAACTGAAACAGTGACAAGTGAAACCGCAGGTAAGGGGGGACTACTGTATATCCAGAGTTTAAACAGCTCACGAGCACAGAAAGGTGTTTTAGTTACAGTTAATATGAAATATGCTTAACATAAATAATCAATAAAATAAAATTTTAAAAATGAATATTTGCACAAGAATAAAATAAAATAAAATAACCTCCTGCTTCCTCCTGTTCCATTCTCTCTCTCTAATATATTGTTCTTTTCTTCTTTGCTTTTCGTCTCTAGATCTCCTTTGATTTCTTTCTTCCCTGGCTCTCTGCATGGCTTCAAATTTATCCTTTACATCACCTTTGCCAAGTTTTGGCACATAGGTTTTTGGGACAGGCTTAGATGAGGAAAGCAGAATCTTCATTAGAAGAAAACAGGAGAAAGGAAAAAAAAGAAGAAATTAGATAAAGATAGATAAAAATAAGCAATACAAAAATACTTATTGAAACAGAAACGAGTACGAAGCCTTTATTTGGACCATCACAACCTGATTAGATCCTTTCCAAAACCTAAATATGAAGAGTGAAATTACAGGAAATATGAGAGCAGGAATTTTATTAATATAAAGTTCTTCCTAAGAAGTCTCATTTTCAGTCTAGCATTCTCCTAAAGCTGAAGGCCAGTAAAGCATAAAAATCAAATACTGCAATCTAATTAAAAACAACATACATCATATTGTCCTACTCCATTATTAAAGATTCAGATTTTACATCACTTGCTTAAAAGTTGCCAAGACTAATTTCAGTTCAACCAAACGAAAGTTTAGTCTTTAAAGTCTGAAGCCTAATTCGCATACTACGTTCTTGCTGGCTGCATATCTAATATGAGCAAACCTGAAGGCCAGTCCTTCACTCCTGATGACGGCTGAGGAGCGCCAGAGCCTCTATGTGCAAGCAGCGATTTATGCTATTACGCTGGATTGCCCCTCGGTAACCCCCTAAGCCAGGATAAACGTGTGTAAGCAGTAGGAGCCCCTAAGAGGAAAATCCTTATCTGGTAGAAGACTGTAGAAGAACTCCCTCTTCTGTAAAACCAGGAAAGTAAACGTTTGATGTCTTTTTGTAAAGGAAGCTAATTTCTTTTTTTTTTTAACTTTCATTTAATGAATATAAATTTCCAAAGTACAGCTTATGGATTACAATGTCTCCCCCCTATAATTTCCCTCCCACCCGCAACCCTCCCCTTTCCCACTCCCTCTCCCCTTCCATTCACATCAAGATTCATTTTCAATTCTCTTTATATACAGAAGATCAGTTTAGCATATATTAAGTAAAGATTTCAACAGTTTGCACCCACATAGCAACACAAAGTGAAAAATACTGTTTGAGTACTAGTTATAGCATTAAATCACAATGTACAGCACATTAAGGACAGAGATCCTACATGAGGAGTAAGTGCACAGTGACTCCTGTTGTTGACTTAACAAATTGACACTCTTATTTATGGCATCAGTAATCACCCTACGCTCTTGTCATGAATTGCCAAGGCTATGGAAGGCTTTTGAGTTCACTGACTCTGATCATATTTAGACAAGGTCGTAGTCAAAGTGGAAGTTCTCTCCTCCCTTCAGAGAGAAAGGTACCTCCTTCTTTGATGACCTGTTCTTTCCACTGGGATCTCACTCGCGGAGATCTTTCATTTAGGTCTTTTTTTTTTTTTTTTTTTTTGACAGAGTGTCTTGGCTTTCCATGCCTGAAATACTCTCATGGGCTTTTCAGCCGGATCCGCATGCCTTAAGGGCTGATTCTGAGGCCAGAGTGCTGTTTAGGACATCTGCCATTCTATGAGTCTGCTGTGTATCTCGCTTCCCATGTTGGATCGTTCTCTCCTTTTTTATTCTATCGGTTAGTATTTGCAGACACTAGTCTTGTTTATGTGATCCCTTTGACTCTTAGTCCTATCTAATTTCTAAAAGACGTTCCGGTAAAGAAAACCTCAGTGCCGCAGCACACCAAACATTTCTGCCTAGTGACAGGAAACTGCTGAATGAGTCTGAGGCATACCCAGCCTGTATTCTAGAATTTACTATGTGTCCTTGGTCTAGTAAGGTTTTTTAATTCTATAATTTTGGGGTGTCAGCAAGGGGGCATGTCTTACTGCAACTGTCAGTAACTACAGCCAATAACTAGAAAAAAGCTAAGAGAAATGCTAGTGCAGTTGCTAGACAAACAGGAGAGCGAATGACCACTGTCTCCTGTGAGCATAAGTCAAGTGTATTTTTTTTTATATTGAAAGAATAATTTCTAAGATTCATCAGGACATTTAAAATTCTGCTCCAGATGCTAGATCTCACATCCTTTTAACTGTCATTCACAAATTTGGTAATCACATTCCCTAGATCAGAATCCAGATGAAAATACTGACCCAAACCAGTCCCTGAATTGTATCTTGTTGTTTTACATCCCGATGTTGTTATTGTGAATTCTTGAATATGATCTTTCCATCACACAAGTGTCCCTTCAGCAATTCTACAGCCAACCCCACTTTCTCTCTATTTTTTTTTAACCTTTGAGACTTACCTCAGCCTTTTGGGCAATATCATTCATGTTTGCTCTGTGTGGTCTTGGGCTGATGAAGCTCTGTATATTTTTGCACCTGAAAAAATATTTTAATACTGTATAAGAATTTTTAATATTATATATTTTTATAAATACAAAGAGCATGCTGTCTCTCAAAAAAGGCAAGCAAGTAATAAATTGCTATAACCTTCAGCTCCTTTTCCCAAGATTTAGTATACACGAGGTGCGTGGTGTTAAAAGACCCCAGAAAAATTTGGTGAACACATTAAAGTGCACTTGAAAAGAATGTGTATTCTGCAATTAGAATATCAATTTCTTGTTTTGTGTAATTCATGTTCTTTTATTTCCTACACATTATAATATAATTATATTGATATGTAAGATCTTTCAATTTGAATTGACTCTTTCATCAGTAAAATTTTCCTCTTCTTTTACTTCATTATCTTGGACTTCTCTGATATTAAAATAACTCTATCAACTTTCTTTTTTTTTTTTTTAAAGATTTATTTATTATTTGAAAGTCAGAGTTACAGAGATAGAAATCTTCTATCCTCTGGTTTACCCTCTAGATGGCTGCAATGGCCAGGGTTGGACTAGGCCAAAGCCAGGAACCAGGAACTCCACCTGGGTTTCCCACATGGGTGGCAGGGGCCCTAGCACTTGAGCCATCACCCATAGCTCTCCTTGGCACACTAGTAGGGAACTGGATTGAAAGCAGAGCAGCCAGAGCTCAAACCACTGGCTTCTACTAAATTTTTGTACTTAATGACCTTGGTTGGAAAATTCCATTATTTCCTAGTGATTGTTTTGTAGTTAATTATTGATTTTGTACACAGAGTAAGACGACAGTGACAGTGGAAGAAACACTGGAATTAGAGCTGGTAAACTTGGACTAGAGCTCCTGCTGAGGTCAATTATTAGTTATGTGACCTTGGACAGGCTGGTTAACATCTATGAACTTCAGTTTTATAAATGAAACAGGCAGAATAATGTTTTTTTGCATATTGTCAAATAGAATGGACACACCCCTCCTTCTCAATGCACTGTTACACCTGATAGACTCCATCACCCCTTCTTTCTTTGAGATCCCCCTTTCTTGATCCTTTGACACCACTCTCCCCTGGTTCTTTGATGTCTCTCACAATTTGCCGACTTTGAGGACTTTTTCTTAACCTCTTTCTTCCACTTAGATGTTGTTTGCCCCGGGTTTCTGCCTTGGCCTTTTTCTTCTCATGCTACACTTCTCCCTCAGTGAGGCAGGTTGGCTCTTCAGCCTCATCTCTCTCCACGCCTCCCTTCCACTCTATCACTCGTACTGAAATACTGGCAAACTCGAGTCTTTGCAACTCCCCGGTTTGCTGTTCTTCTCATGCCTTTATCACTTAGCTACTTCCTCCTCATCCTTTTGTTCTTGGATAACTGTCACTGGACTCTACAGACTAGTTCAGTGCTGCTCTGGTGCTTCCATAGTGCTCTGCGCTTACCTTGACTGTAGCAGCCACCACAAGGCATGGTAATGAGTCCTTCCTGACCAGCTCCTTACCAGAATGTGAGGTCTTCTAAAGTAGAGACTGTATTTTGTACACCACTGTATCCATAACACCTAGCATGTAACTAGCATATAGAAGACATTCGAGGCTATAGCAATTATTTGCTAAATAAGTAAACCCTGCCACCTGAAGTACTTTATAAACTTTTTTTTGCATTTTTTTATTGACAGATAGAGTTAGACAGTGAGAGAGAGAGAAAGGTCTTCCTTCTGTTGGTTCACCCCCAAAATGGCCACTACGGCCAGAGCTATGCCATTCCAAAGCCAGGAGCCAGGTCCTTCTCCTGGTCTCCCACGTGGGTGCAGGAGCCCAAGCACTTGGGCAATCCTCCACTGCCTTCCTGGGCCAGAGCACAGAGCTGGACTGGAAAAGGAGCAGCTGGGACTACAACCCGGCACCCATATTGGATGCTGGTGCCGCAGGCCGAGGATTAACCAAGTGAGCCACGGCGCCGGCCCCTTTATAAACATTTAAGGATGGTCTGGATCTAATGTATGACTATCATGATTATCATTATTCAGGGATATGCTATAAGTAGAACACACCAGTCATCACACAAGTGGTTATCAAGCCATATCTACTATGTACCAGGCACTCTCTAGATACTGATATTACAGCACTGAATAGACAGACACTGTACCTATTCTCATGGTGGTTAATAGTCTCTTGGCAAAAGCTCTCAACAAAACTTTGGAACCTGATCTTTAAGTGGTCCAGGTAAGGCTCTAACATCAACCATATATGATTGAAAATTGAAAGGCAACATACACATATCTTAACCTTCCAGCTAGGATTCTTCATACCAGTGACTTCCATTCTCAACCTGTATCTTGCACTTTCTAATATCCACTCAAATTTCTATCTGTATACCTGGTAGACTTCATGTTCCCTTCACAGATTACGTGTCCGTAATCAGTACCTTTCCAATGCCTAACTCAATTAGCTTACAATTTAAAATAACTCCCAAATGGCTGAAATGGCCGGAATTAGGCCAGGCTGAAGCCAGGAGCCCAGAACTCCTTAAAGATCTCCTATGTGGGTGCAGGAACCCAAGCACTTAAGTCATCCTCCACTGCTTTTCCAGGCTCATTAGCAAGGAACTGGATGGCAAGTAGAGCAGCTGGGACTTGATCTGGTGCCCATATGGGATGCTGGTGTTGCAGACAGTGGCTTTACCTGTCCCACAACACTGGGCCCACTATGAGAATATTAAATACATAGTAATCATGGATCAGAATTAAAATTCTCCTTTAGACTTCACAGCCTTCTTTCTGCAGGTTCCCTCAGACTCTGGCCTCCCATCTCCTTCCATTGTTTTGATCTCCCACCTAAGCAAATGTATCCGTAGCCTTTTTCTACCTTCAAGGCCATTCTTTTCTTTTTCCCAAGATTTTATTTATTTATTTGAGAGGTAGAGTTACAGACAGAGAAAGGGAGAGACAGAGAGAAAAGTCTATGGCATGCGCACACATCAGGTGTGTTACCACAGCACCTGCCTCGCTTCTAAACATTTTAAAGTACCATTCACTTAAAGATTGATAAATTCTAATTTGGTGAAGTCATTCATAATGAAAAGTTTTATAATATATAAATAAAATTTAATGATTTTTTAAAATACTGCAATATAGTAAAGCAAAAACCTGGAGACTGTCTGTAGGCATACCTCAGAGATACTGCAGGTTTGGCTATGGACCACTGCAATAAAGCAAATACTACAGGAAAGCTAATCACAGAAACTTCAGTTTTGTGGTAAATATAAAAGTTATACTGACATTGTTCTGTGTTCTACTAATTATATAATACCATGATGTCTTGTGTGTGTGTGTGTGTGTGACAGGCAGAATTAGACAGTGAGAGAGAGAGACAGAGAGAAAGGTCTTCCTTCTGTTGGTTCACCCCCTAAATGGCCGCTACGGCAGGTGCGCTGCACTGATCCGAAGCCAGGAGCCAGGTTTTTCCTCCTGGTCTCCCACACGGGTGCAGGGCCCAAGGACTTGGGCCATTCTCCACTGCCTTCCTGGGCCACAGCAGAGAGCTGGACTGGAAGAAGAGCAACCAGGACTGGTACCTGCATCCCAACCGGGTCTAGCATATGTTGCTAGCAGATGTGCTGTCATACAGGCTTAGTTGTTCCACTTACAGAGCACAAGTAGAGTGGATTTAGTATAAGTCTCAGTGTCCTAGGATTTGGGGAATGGTAATGACCATTGGCTTCAACTGCAAGTCACCAGCTGCACTCTCACTATCAAAGTCCTAGCTAGCTTCTTCATTCAGTAAAAGGCTGTTTCTTTTCTTTTTTTTTAATTTATTTTATTTATTTGAAAGAGTTACAAAGAGAGGTAGAGACAGAGAGAGAGGTCTTCCATCCGCTGGTTCACTCCCCAGATGGCTGCAATGGCCAGAGCTGCGCCAATCCGAAGTCAGGAGCCAGGAGCTTCCTCCTGGTCTCCCATGTGGGTGCAGGGGCCCAAGCACTTGGGCCATCTTCCACTGCTTTCCCAGGCCAATGCAGAGAGCTGGACTGGAAGAGGGGCAGCCAGGACTAGTACTGGTGCCCATATGGGATGCTGGCGCTTTAGGCCAGGGCTTTAACCCACTGCGCCACAGCGCAGGCCCCGGGCTGTTTCATCTACATTGGAAGTCTTAGCTACATCTTCTGGATAACTTGCTGCGGCTTCTCTATCAATACTCGCTTCCTCACTTTGAGCTTTCATATCACAGAGACAGCTTCTTTCCTTAAATTTCACAAACCAATCCCTGCTAGCTTCAGACTTTTCTTCTGAAGCTTCCTCTCCTCTCCCAGCTTTCACAGAATTGAAGAAAGTTGAGATTTTGCATTGAATTACCTTCAGATGAAGGGAATGTTGCAGCTGGTTTGATTTTCTGTCCAGACCACTAAAACTTTTCCCTCTATCAGCAATAAGCCCATTTCATTTTCTTCTAATCTGTGTGCTCACTGGAGTTGTGCTTCTAATTTCTTCCAAGTTTTCCCTGGCATTCCCAGCTTGGCTAAATGTTTAGTGCAAGAGATCTAGCTTTCAGCCTTTCTTGGATTTCAACATGCCTCTTTCACAAAACTTAACCATTTTTAGCTTTTGATTGAACATGTGACTCTTTCACTTGAACATCTGCAGGCCATTGTAGGGTTACTAACTGGCCTAAGTTCAAATAGTAGTGTGTCCCAGAAAAGAGAGAGGCCTGAGGCAAGGGCAAACACTGGGAACCAGCCCATCCACGGCGCAATCGGGACATGAGTATTTATCCATTAAGTCTGCTGTCTCATTGGGGTAGTTTGTGGTACCCCCAAACAGCTACAAGGGTAGCATCAAAGACCACTTATGACAGAGCCCCACAGCAGATACAATAATGATGAAATGTTTGAAATTTGGGAGAATTGCCAAATGTAATAGAGACCTGAATTGAGCCCATGTTGTTGGAAAAATGATGCCAATAGGTTTGCCCTGCAGGGTTGCCACAAGGTTTCAAGTTGTAAAAACTATTTCTTTTTTTTTTTTTTTTTTTTGGTAGCCAACAAAATTTTATTGATATATGTAGAGAAATCATATTTGTCATGGATATCATACAGATGATACAAAAGTAATTTTGAGGCATCAAATATTTTCTGTATGCCAGACATAACACTTAATCCAAGAAACACTTTACTAGAATCTTGTTTCATTCCATTTTCTTGAGGAATTATTTCTTTTGCAAATATTGCTTAAAAAGGTAAAGCTGAAAAGGATGAGTTAACCAAGATTTTCAGTGCTGAGATATTTAGCAAATAGAATGACATTACCCATGTGATAAATGGTTACCAGTCAACATAATTAAATATTTAATCAGTTAATTTTAAAGTGTCAAGAACTCTCCTTCTTGAAAGTTAGTTTTTGCCAAAACTATGTGTAAAATTATTAAACAATATTAACTTTATGGAAATTTAGAAAATTTTATGGTTTTTTAACCCTTCTCATACTTAAATTTTTTTAACTTTTATTTAATAAATATAAATTTCCAAAGTACAGCTTTTGGATTACAGCAGCTTTTTCCCCCCATAACCTCCCTCCCACCCACAACCATCCCATCTCCCACTCCCTCTCACATCCCATTCACATCAAGATTCATTTTCAATTATCTTTATATACAGAAGATCAATTTAGTATATACTAAGTAAAGATTTCAACAGCTTGCACCTACACAGACACACAAAGTATAAAGTTTTGCTTGAGTACTAGTTATACCGTTAATTCACATAGCACAACACATTAAGGACAGCGATCCTACATGGGGAGTGAGTGCACAGTGACTCCTGTTGAAAAACAACAATATTTCTAAAGTATAATAAAGTACAATACAAACAAGGTAGGTCTGCACTGGATAAAGGAGAATGATGGAAACTAACAATCAAATCCCAAATCAGGTGTTGTATATGGGATGGTTTCTATGTTATTTCATAAATTCAGAGCTGAGTATGATAAAACTAAGAATAAATGAGAAAAGATGAAGAAAGTAGCTAAAGTGGATAACTATTTAAGAATCATTTACTGAATATCCATAGTGTGCAGTATAAGGTACTAAATATATACGATGAATAGGATAAATTATCTGTTCTAATACAGCTCATAGTCTAGATGAAATTGAAGATAATTACCAAAAAAATACAAGGTTCACATTTTTAGTTTAAAATGCTTTACTGGTAGTGCGTCACGAGCGGCCTGGCAGCTGGCAGCTGGCGGCGTTGAGGCCCACGCGTCTAGACGTCCGTGGGGCCACGGGCCGCAGATCAGGACCTGCTGTCCGGGCATGAGCTGAGGGCATAACGCCGAGGCCACGAGAGATTTGATGGAAGCAGAAACCAAAACTCTCCCCCTGGAAAATGCATCCATCCTCTCAGAGGGCTCCCTGCAGGAAGGTCACGATTATGGATCAGCAACCTGGACCCCAAAATCACAGAGTACCATCTCCTCAAGCTCCTCCAGAGGTTTGGCAAGGTGAAGCAGTTTGACTTCCTCTTCCACAAGTCAGGTGCTTTGGAGGGACAACCTCGAGGGTACTGTTTTGTCAACTTTGAAACTAAGTAGGAGGCGGAGCAAGCCATCCAGTGTCTCAATGGCAAGCTGGCTCTGTCTAAGAAGCTGGTGGTGCGATGGGCACACATGCAGGTAAAGAGATACGATCATAAAAAGAATGATAAGATCCTTCCAATTAGTCTTGAGCCATCCTCAAGCACTGAGCCCACTCAGTCTAACCTAAGTGTCACTGCAAAGATAAAAGCCATTGAAGCAAAGCTGAAAATGATGGCAGAAAATCCCGATGCAGAGTACCCAGCAGCGCTTGTCTATTCCTACTTTAAACCACCAGATAAAAAAAAACACTACTCCTTATTCTAGAACAGCCTGGAAATCTCGAAGATGATGATTGTGAATTACCATGGCGGCGAAAGCAAATCGGTCTCTACACCTGAAGTCCTCTGCCTTGTACCTTGTAGATGTAACTGGTGCTGTCTGACAGAGCACAGTCACATGTTCGTTTGGTAGCATAACGTTTTTGGATGTTCTTATGGATGTGTCGTCCTTGAAGTATGTGTGGAATTGAGCATCATCCAGAATAAATAGGATTGTCTCCAAAACTTGTGATTTGAACACTGGGATGCTCTAGTTGGCTGATCTGTTTGGATTTGTGACTCCAGAGACCTTATATAGTGTGCCAGAGAAAAAGGCAAGCACACAAAATGTTATTATTCAAACCAGGAAACTAAATTTATTAATGTCCATCAAAAAAAATGAGCATTTTTCTGTGCTCTCATGTCTTCATAACATAAAGAAAAAGTAAGAAATGGTGGGAAATGGTAGATTTTAAATCATGTTCTGATCTGCTGTTGCAGAATTTACTATGAAAATCCCTCCAATTGGACTAAAAAAAGAGAACGTTCTTGGCAAAAGCAAGATGATTCTTTGAGCAAACATTGTAGTGATCTGTTTAAAAATTATGCTTGTTGTTTCAAAATCCCAATTAGGAAAACATGGTGTATATCTTAAAATTGTTCGCATCAACAAAATTGTAGAATCAAATTTAGCATTTTATACCACAGTGGAAGTTCTGTTTAGAAATCCAACTTTTATTCTGTAGTAATCATTTTTTTTTTTTTTTTTTTTTTACAGGCAGAGTGGACAGTGAGAGAGAGAGACAGAGAGAAAGGTCTTCCTTTTGCCGTTGGTTCACCCTCCAATGGCCGCCGCGGTCGGCACGCTGCGGCCGGCGCACCGCGCTCATCCGATGGCAGGAGCCAGGAGCCAGGTGCTTTTCCTGGTCTCCCCATGGGGTGCAGGGCCCAAGCACCTGGGCCATCCTCCACTGCACTCCTGGGCCACAGCAGAGGGCTGGCCTGGAAGAGGGGCAACCGGGACAGAATCCGGTGCCCCGACCGGGACTAGAACCCGGTGTGCCGGCGCCGCAAGGCGGAGGATTAGCCTGTTGAGCCACGGCGCCGGCCCTGTAGTAATCATTTTTAAAATATAAATAATACTGCCTTCTCTGATACCAAGTATTATCAACGTGGGATTTATAAAAATGCACTACTGCATGAGATTGTTTTATAGCATGAGACTGTTGTGTTTGAAATTGTATCATGGTCGGTCTAAATAGGAGAACAAAATTCCTCTGAAAACATAAACATTGCTATAGGTCACTATCAAATACATTATTTTCTAGTAATTGTGTAGGGGTCCGAGTAGAGGAGGGCAAATGACCCTGTCCGTGTAGGATGAGGAAGGCCATGCACTGAGCCCCGGAAGTCGGTGCAGCAGCCACTCTGGCACCAGGATTGTAATGAGGATGATTCCTCGTTCATAGAACATACTTTCCCCTCGATATTTTTGCCACTTTGAACATCCTACATACAGCAGTATATGGAGAGAATTAAGCCAGCAGATTTGGGCATGGTTTCTTGAGCACAGTTGTAGTCTTTTTGGTGCCAGGTGTAGCAAACTTTGGCCAGGACCATTGCTCCTTTACCAGGGAATCCCTCTGTTACTCCGGGAACCATTCAGTGATCACAGACTGTTCATCACTCGGATTCCTTGCGCGGAGAAGCTTTTGTTAGAGGAACTTAAGCATTGTGAGGTTTCAGAACTCACTGAACTGGTTTAGAGAAATTCTTACCACTTTCCCCAAGGTTAATCTTTTTAGATATCTTTAGATATAAAATTCTTTCTGCATGTATTAACTGTGTTTATCTATGATGGAAGTATCTCCTTCCTTTTGGAGGATGGTTCAGGGAGGTAGGAGTACTACCTCCCATTTTTCTGGTGACTCCTTGGAGTACGGAACTCACCATTTTATCCTTAAGTCCTCAAAGGGTTGTAGTGGAGTAGAACTTAATGCAAAATAGTCTTCTATTTTTAATAGGAACTTAGAAAATACTTACCTTAGCATTATATAGAGTTTTTCCTTTAGAAACCAGAGGTATTTATTTGTATTTAAAGCAATGTCTATTATTTGTACTGATTCTTATCCCTCTGTGTGAATAAATGCAAGACAGCATCAAAAAAATAAAAATAAAAAAATAAAATAAAATGCTTTACTTTGGTAACCTCTGAAAGTGCGTAAACACACATAAAACTAAGCTCTGTTAAAACAAAATGCTCCCTGCCAGTTCAAGGCCCAGCTGTTCCAATTCAGCTCTCTGCTATGGCCTGGGAAAGCAGTGGAGGATGGCCCAAGTTTTTAGGCCCCTGCACCTGCATGGGAAGACCCGGAAGAAGCTCCTGGCTCCAAGCTTTGGATCAGCGCAGCTCTGGCTGTTGCGGCCAGTTGGGAAGTGAGCCAGCGCATGGAAGACCTCTGTCTCTCTTTATTTCTCTCTCTCTCCTCTCTCTGTGTAACTCTCAAATAAATAAATAAACTTTTTTTTAAAAAATGCTCCCACTGGAAGAAAAGCTATATGCTATAAGAGTGTGTCTCGGGCATAGCAGGTAGGGCTGCCGCCTGCAGGGCCAGCATCCCATGTGGGCGCCGGTTCAAGTCCCAGCTGCTCCTCTTCAGACCCAGCTCTCTGCTATGACCTGGGAAAGCAATGGAAGATCGCCCAAGGACTTGGGCCCCTGCACCCTTGTGGGAGACCCGGAAGAAGCTCCTAGCTCATGGCTTTGGACCAGCTCAATTCCAGCTGTTGGGGCAATTTGGGAAGTGAACCAGAGGATGGAAGGCCTTTTTCTCTCTCTCTGCTTCTCCTCTCTTGGTTTAACTCTGACTTTCAAATAAATGAATAAATCTTAAAAAAAAAAAATCTTGCTTTTAAGGCCGGCGCCATGACTCAATAGGCTAATCCTCCGCCTGCAGTGCCGGCACCCCAGGTTCTAGTCCCGGTCGGGGTGCCAGCATCCAATATGGGCGCCAGTTCACGACCTGGCTGCTCCACTTCTGATCCAGCTCTCTGCTATGGCCTGGGATAGCAGTAGAAGAATGCCCAAGTCCTTGGGCCCCTGCACCTGCATGGGAGACCCGGAGGAAGCTCCTGGTTCCTGGCTTGCCCCTCTTCCAGTCCAGCTCTCTACTGTGGCCTGGGAGTGCAGTGGAGGATGGCCCAAGTGCCTGGGCCTTGCACCTGCATGGGAGACCAGGAGAAGCACCTGGCTCCTGGCTTTGGATCAGCGCAGCACGCTGGCTGTGGCAGCCATTTGAGGGGTGAACCAACGGAAAAGGAGGACTTTTCTCTCTCTCTCACTGTCTAACTCTGCCTGTCAAAACAAAACAAAACAAAACAAAAAAAGATTTATTTATTTGAAAGTCAGAGTTACCCAGAGAGAGGAGAGGCAGAGAGAGAAAGGTCTGCCATCCAATGGTTCACTCCCCAGATGGCCGCAACGGCTGGAGCTGCGCTGATCCGAAGCCAGGAACCAGGAGCTTCCTCCGAGTCTCCCATGCGGGTGCAGGGGCCCAAGGACTTGGGCCATCTTCTACTGCTATCCCAGGCCATAGCAGAGAGCTGGATCAGAAGTGGAGCAGCCAGGTCGTGAACTGGCGCCCATATTGGATGCTGTTGCTTCAGGCCAGGGCGTTAACCCACTGTGCCACAGCGCCGGCCCCCTTTAAATATGTTTTAAAAAATGTCTTTACTATCTAGTTTAATAAAAGAAAAATATTCACATATTTCAAATTCATGTGACCCATTTTTCTGATTGAAGTCTACAAAGATAATATGATCCCATACAGATAAGTGGTTGAAAAAAGGAAGGATTTAATGGACCCAGTAAGGAGTAATAGGGACTCCTTGGGGCTATTTTTTGTTTTTAAGATTCATTTATGGGGCTGACGCTGTGGCATAGCAGGTAAAACCACTGCCTGCAGTGCTGGCATTACCATATGGGTGCCAGTTCAAGTCCCGGCTGCTCCACTTCTGATCCAGCTCTCTGCTGTGGCCTGGGAAAGCAGTGCAAGATGGCCCAAGCCCTTGGGCCCATGCACCAATGTGGAAGACCCAGAAGAAGCTCCTGGCTCTTGACTTTGGATCAGTGCAGCTCCATCCATTTCGGCCATCTGAGGAGTGAACCAGCGGATGAAGGATCTCTCTCTCTCTCTCTCTGCCTCTGCCTCTCCTTCTCTGTCTGTCTAACTCTGACTTTCAAATAAAAGAGAGAGAGAGAGGGAGAGACAGAGTGATTTTCCATCAGATGGTTCATTCCCCAGATGGCTGCAAGTCAGGAGCAGGAGCTTCATTCAGTTCTCCTATATGGGAGAGAGGGGCCCAAACAATTGGGCCATCTTCTGCTGCTTTTTCCCAGCCAACATCAGGGAGCTGGATTGGAAGTGGAGCAGCCTGGGTACCCATATGGGATGCTGACATTGCTGGCAGAGGCTTTACCTGCTACGCCAATGCTGGCTCCTCCTAGGGGTTCTGAGATCGCATTTTAAGATTTGCTGATTTGCAGGAGAGAAGCACTATTAAATTATGTCACTTCTTATTTTAGAAAGGTTAAACTTACTGTATTTTAGAATGCTAAATGAAGACTGGTTGAGTAACTTAATCCCTATTACTCAGTAACCTGAATGCCAAAGGATTTCATATCTTGAATCTCACAGACTTTTTTTTTAAAGATTTATTTATTCATTTGAAAGTCGGAATTACACAGAGAGAGAAAGAGAGGCAGAGAGGTCTTCCACCCGCTGGTTCACTCCCCAATTTGCTGCAAGGACTGGAGCTGAGCTGAACTGAAGCCAGGAGCCAGGAGCTTCCTCTGGGTCTTTCCACGTGGGTGCAGAGGCCCAGGGACTTCGGCCATCTTCCACTACTTTTCTAGGCCATAGCAGAGAGCTAGATCGGAAGTGGAGCATCTGGGACTTGAACTGATGCCCATATAGGATGCCAGCACTGCAGGCAGTGGCTTTACCAGCTACACCACAGTGTTGGCCCCGACTTTTTTTTTTTTTTAATTTGATTTATTTACTTGAAAGGCAGAGTTGGAGACACACACACACACAGGAGAGAGAGAGAGAGAGAGAGAGAGAGAGAGAGAGAGAGAGATCTTCCATCTGTTGATTCACTCTTTAACAACAGCCAGGGTTGGGTGTTGAGCCAGGCCAGAGCCAGCAGCTTCTTTGGGTCTCCCACGTGGATGCAGGGGCCAAAGACTTTGAGTGATCCTCTGCTGCTTTCCCAAGCACATTAGCATGGAGCTGGATTGCAAGTAGAGGAGGCAGGACCAGAACTGGCACCCATATGGGATGTTGGCACTGCAGCCTATAGCTTGGCTCCATATAGCCTTCTCTTAATCTAGTATGAAGTGGTATTCTTTTCTATCTGAGCAGACAAATACAATGTCATTGACCACCTTAAAGAGGTAGCAGCAACATAACAATTTACCCTGTTGTACACTTCCTAAGTGTCTAAAATCCCAGGCTAGCTAGTTGAATTGTTATCAAGAATGAGATGAGAGAGAAGACATTGATCAAAGGATGAAATTGAACAAGAGAAGACTGGGATGATAAGAGGATTTAGTATTGCCACTCTAACAAATTAAGTATTCATGTTAAATGAAGACAAATAAGTACCCATTGCAGGTTTCAGAAGGAACACTGTAGTATAACTATAACCTATACATGATTTATTCAAAAAGTCACATTTTTAAAAAAAGTTTGACAGATTGTGTCTGATTTACCATATATTATTTTTGTTAGAAAAATCTAGAAGTTGTGGGGGGGGGGAGCCATTGTAATCCATAAGCTGTACTTTGGAAATTTATATTCTTTAAATAAAAGCTTTATATAAAATAAAGAAAAAAAAGGCCGGCGCTGTGGCTCAACAGGCTAATCCTCCGCCTTGCGGCGCCGGCACACCGGGTTCTAGTCCCGGTCAGGGCACCGGATTCTGTCCCGGTTGCCCCTCTTCCAGGCCAGCCCTCTGCTGTGGCCCAGGAGTGCAGTGGAGGATGGCCCAGGTGCTTGGGCCCTGCACCCCATGGGGAGACCAGGAAAAGCACCTGGCTCCTGGCTCCTGCCATCGGACGAGCGCGGTGCGCCGGCCGCAGCGCGCCGGCTGCGGCGGCCATTGGAGGGTGAACCAACGGCAAAGGAAGACCTTTCTCTCTGTCTCTCTCTCACTGTCCACTCTGCCTGTCAAAAAAAAAAAAAAAAAAAAAAAAAAAAAAAAATAAAGAAAAAAAAAGAAAAAAAAGAAAAATCTGCTATATCCCAAACATTGTGCCTTTTACAAAAGAATGACTAAGAGATGGTACTTGAAATCAAATGACAGAAATAGATAGGATCACAACTAATGCAAACTAGTAAGTATTATATAATACAATATAAAAGCAGGGGCAGGTGTTATTTATGACTCTGACTGGGATACCCACATATTGGAGTGCTTGGGTTTGAGTCCTGGCTCTCCTCCTGATGTCAGCTTCCAGCTATTGTGAATTCTGGGATATAGCAGGTGGTGTCTCAAGTACTTGGGTTCCTGCCACCCACACAGGAGTCCCTGGCTCCCAGCTTTGACCTGGTCCAGACTGTTTCTCTGCCTTTCAAATAAATAAATATAAATATATTTGTTTTAATTTTTGACAGGCAGAGTGGACAGTGAGAGAGAGAGAGATAGAGAGAAAGGTCTTCCTTTGCCGTTGGTTCACCTTCCAATGGCCGCTGCAGCCGGCGCGCTGCGGCCGGCGCACCACACTGATCCGATGGCAGGAGCCAGGTGCTTCTCCTGGTCTCCCATGGGGTGCAGGGCCCAAGCATTTGGGCCATCCTCCACTGCACTCCCTGGCCACAGCAGAGAGCTGGCCTGGAAGAGGGGCAACCGGGACAGAATCCGGCGCCCCGACCAGAACTAGATCCCGGTGTGCTGGCGCCACAAGGTGGAGGATTAGCCTGTTGAGCCATGGCACCGGCCTAAATATAATTTTAAGAAAGAAAACCAGAAGTCTTACTTTCTTTTTAAACTCTTAAAAATTATTTTCATTTTATTTGAAAGGCAGAGAGAGAGAGAGAAACAGAAAAAAGAAAGACCATGCATTTGCTGGTTCACTCCCCCAGATGCCTGCAACAGTTGGGGCTGAGCCAAGCCAAAGCCAGGAGTCTGGGATTCAATTTGGGTTTCTCACATGGGTGGCAGGGACCCAAATACTTGAGCCATCACCTGCAGCCTCCCAGGTGTGCACTAGCAGGAAACTGGAATCAGAAGTAGAGCTGGTACCCAAATCCAGGTACTCCGGTATGGGATTCAGATATCCCAAGCAGTATTTTTACCACTGTGCCAAATGCCTACACCAAGAATCTTACTTTCAGCCTGCCTTGAAAAAATATAGTTTTTTTTTTTAAGATTTTATTTAATTATTTACCAGAAAAGCAAAGTGCCATAGGAAAAGAGAACTTTCATCTGCTAGTTCACTTCCCAAATGGCTACAAAGCCAGGGCTGGGCCAGGCTAAAGCCAAAAGTGAGAAACTCCCTCCAGATATCCCACAAGGGTTGTGGGAACTCAAGTACTTAAGCCATCATCCACTGCCAGCTGGATTGGAAGTGGAGTATTTGGGAATCGTACTGGCACTCCAGTGTGGGATGTGAGCATCCCCATCAACAGCTTAATCTGTGGAGCCACTATGCACACCCCTATTTTTTTAATGTTTATTTCTTTATATTTTATTTATCTGAAAGGTAGAAAGAGAGAGAGAGAGAGAGAGAGAGAGAGAGAGAGAGATATCTCCCATCTATTGATTCACTCCCCAAATGCCTGAAACAACTGGGGATTGGCCAGACCAAAGACAGGAACCAGGAATTCCATCTGGGTCTTTGAAATGGGTCAGGGACCCAAGTTCTTAAGTCACCATCTGTTACTTCTTGGGTGAACATTAATAGAAAGCTGGATGAAGAGCACAGGCAGGAATTGAAAGCAGAACTCCAATATGGGACATATGTACCCCAAGCAGCAACTTCCATCTACTGTGCCACAATACCCACCCCTGGCTTGACATTCTTCTATAGTAATTTCATATATAACACTTTGCTTTCATATGACTACATGTGATGCTTTTCAGAGTGTATTCACCACACTATGAACTCCTAAAAGGTAAACACTGCCCAATGCCCCTGCATATCCTATTGTTTCATACAATAGCTAGTACATAGTGTAAACTCAATCGATATTTGAGTGAATGAATGAATGAATGAATGCAAAAGAGATGACAGGAAAACTATCAAATCTAAAATCAGCCCAAATAAGACTCAACATTGATATCTACAAAAGGAGAGCTAATGATGTGGATGCACTAAGTAACAGAAATTAAACTGGGTGCAGGTACTATGGCACAGTAAGGTTGAGATGCTGCATCCCATATCGGAATGCTGGTTTCAGTTCCAGTTACTCTGTTTTGATCTTCTCTTATTTATTTATTTATTTATTTATTTATTTATTATTTGCACACATTTTATAAATAAAACTTTAGGAACATAGTAATTCTTCCCACCATACCTGCCCTCCCACCCACACACCTACCCTTCCTCCTCTTCCTTCTGTTCCCAGTCTTGTTTATTACTAAGATCTATTTTCATTTAACTTTATATACAGAAGATTAACTCTATTCTAGGTAAAGAGTTCAACACTTTGTATAAGGAAGAAAGAGAAAAAGAAATGTTCCTCAACAGTCCAGACAAAGGCTGTTCAAAATCATTGCATCTCAAAAGTAATTTCGCTTTTTTTTAAAGAAACTTAATTATCTTTAAAGAAGATTCCAAGAATGATACATATTTTGGGAGCACTTAGACATAACTATAATTTATGAGACATAAGAATATCCTCCACTTAATAAATGAAAAAGAAGTAATTCTTTGAGAAAAGTTTTATTATTAAGTCTCATAATACAACTCTTTGAGGACAGAGGTCCTTCATTGGAAGTTAGTGTACAGTGACTCCTGTTGTTTATTTAATAACTAACACTCTTATGTATGATGTCAGCGATTACCCGAGGCTCTTGCCATGAGCTACCTAGGCTATGGAAGCCTTTTGGATCCACAAACTCAGTCAGTATTTTGAAAAGGTGTAGGCAAAGTGGAAGTTCTCTCCTTCTTTCAGAAGAAAGTACATCCTTCTTTGGTGGCCACTTCTTTCCACTGGGGTTTCACCCACAGAGGTCCTTCATGTAGAACATTTTTTGCCACAGTGTCTTGGTTTCCATGCCTGAAATGCTCCCCTGGGCTTTTTAGCCCGAAAAGAATGCCTTATGGGCTGATTCTAAGGTCAGAGTGCTACTTAAGGTGATTGTCATTCTATGAGTCTTGCTGTATGGACTGCTTCCCATGTTGGAGCATTTACTCCTTTTTAAATTCTATCTATTATTACCAAACACTCAGTCCTATTTATATTTGATCTCCTTCTAATACATCTTGGGAGGTAGGAGATGATGGCTCAGGTGCTTGTGCCCTTGCTATCTATGTGGGAGACCCACACAGAGTTCCTGTCTCCTAGTTTTGGCCTGGTTCAGTCTTAGCTATTGTGGGCATTTGGCGAGTGAAACACCAGATGGAAGCATTCTTTCTCTTTCTCTCTCACTCTGTCTTTCAAGTAGGTGAAAACAGATTAATAAACTTTTTTAAAAAAAGACAATAAAAGGAGGTAGGTTTATGCTAAACCAAATATCATGAACAACCAGAGTGCTGGGACTTTAGCAAGTTGCTTTCCTAAGCCAATGAATATGGAAATCACAGGAGCAGTCTTGGCCTCCTCACCAACTCTACCCACTCTTTCTTTCTTCCTTTTTTTAGAGTCATTTATTTTACTAGAAAGTCAGAGTTACAGAGAGGCAGAGGGACGGGCAGAGAGAGAGAGGTGTTTTCCATCTGTAGGTTTACTCCCCAAATGACCACAGTGGCTGGAGCTGGGCTGATCCGAAGCCAGGAGCCAGGAGCTTCTTCTAGGTCTCCTACATGGGTGCAGGGGCACAAGGGCTTGGATCATTTTCTACTGCTTTTTCAGGCCAGAGCAGAGAGCTAGAACAGAAGTTGAACAGCAAAGACTTGAATGGTGCCCATATGGGATGCCAGCTCTGCAGGCAGCAGCTTTACTCGCTACGCCACAGCACTGGCTCCTCTACCTGCTCTTTCATGGAAAGACACAAAAGATAATAGGAACACCTGGGACTCTGGCTCCAAACCAAGTGGAGTGGGGAGGCAAAAGAACAGAATTCAACTACTTACTGTCAACCTCCAGGGTTTCTTATAACTTCTCAAATGGAAAGGGAGTTCAACTATTCAAGAGAACCTAGGAGGGACAGATATTTGGAAAAGCAGTTAAGACACCATTTGGGACACCTACATCCCATATTGGAATGCCTGAGTTTGAATCCTGTTTCAGTTTCCAATTCCAGTTTCGTGCTCATGCTCACCTTGAGAGGCAGTGGTGATGGCTCAAGTACTTGAGTGCCTACCCTTCATGTGGGAGACGCAGGCCTGAGTTTTAAGCTCCCAGCTTCAGCCTGGCCCAGCCCTAGTTTTTGCAGGAATTTGAGAAGAGAATCAGCAGCTGGGAGGTCTCTCTGTCTTAAATTAAATAAGTAAACATTAAAAAGAAGAAAGAAAAGGAGAGATCCTAAGAAAGATTCCTTTGCTTCTTAAAATCCACCAATTAAAGTATATTGGTAGGGGCTGGCGCTGTGGCGCAGCAGGTTAAAGCCCTGGCCTGAAGCACCAGCATCCCACATGGGCGCCGGTTCTAGTCCCGGCTGCTCCTCTTCATATCCAGCTCTCTGTTATGGCCTAGGATAGCAGTAGAAAATGGCCAAAGTCCTTGGGCCCCTGCACCCACATGGGAGACTCGGAAGAAGCTCTTGGCTCCTGGCTCCTGGCTTCAGATTGGCAGTTGCAGACATTTGGGGAGTGAACCAGTGGACGGAAGACCTCTCTCTCTGTCTCTACCTCTCTCTGTAACTCTGTCTTTCAAATAAATAAAATAAATATTTTTTAAAGATGTGTATTGGTGGATTTTACAAAGCAGAACATGGGACCTTACAGATGTAATGGACACCAACACTGCCAAGGAATGCTAACCTCTTATTCCCATTCCCATGATCGCACAATTTAAGAGAAGGATTATTACCATCTGAAATAATCCACAACAATTTAAAGTCCAGGTTCCCAACACTAAGTCCAGCAGACTTTCCATCTTATGCTTCAGACTTGCCTGGATTCTTAGATCAAGGGACCACATACCCAAATGTCTAGGTCACATAAAATAAAGGCAATGTAAGGTAATGTTATGCAATGTAAATAACAGGTAATGCAAATGAGTATGACAAGTTACAAAACAGTAAAGAATGGTGCCGACCATGTCAAAAGGAGAGTTTATGTCCCATCTGTGGGGCAGCCACGACTTGCTTAGTTCAGGGTATCCTTGTCATGCAGAAATGTGTCCAGATCTTCCAGTTTTTTTTCGAGAGAGGATGTAAAACCATATTTTAATGTAAAATGCACCATCTCCAAACACATCTCTAGCTAGTTTGTGGTACCTCATCTAAATGAACGGACAGCAATGAGAAAATGAAAAACGGCAAAAAGAAGGTCCATTTAAAAAAAAAAAAAAAAGAGGCTGGCGTCCTGGCTCAATAGGCTAATCCTCCACCTTGCGGCGCCGGCACACCAGGTTCTAGTCCCCGTCGGGGAGCCAGATTCTGTCCTGGTTGCCCCTCTTCCAGGCCAGCTCTCTGCTGTGGCCCAGGAGTGCAGTGGAGGATGGCCCCAGTGCTTGAGCCCTGCACCCCATGGGAGATCAGGAGAAGCACCTGGCTCCTGCCATCGGATCAGTGCGGTGCGTCGGCCGCGGCGGCCATTGGAGGGTGAACCAACGGCAAAAGGAAGAACTTTCTCTCTGTCTCTCTCTCTCTCACTGTCCATTCTTCCTGTCAAAAATAAATAAATAAATGTGTCTCCTTTCTAAGAAAAAAAAAAAAAAGAGGGATGGGCCAGCACTGTGGCACAGTGGGTTAGCCCTTTGCCTGCGGTACTGGCATCCCATATGAACACCAGTTCTAGTCCCGGCTGCTCCTCTTCCAATCCAGCTCTCTGCTATGGCCTGGGATAGCAGTAGAAGATGGCCCAAGTCCTTGGGCCCTTGTACCCGCATGGGAGACTGGGAAGAAGCTCCTGGCTCCTGGCTTTGGATTGGCGCAGTTCTGGCCTTTACAACCATTTGGTGAGTAAACCAGTGGACAGAAGACCTTTCTCTCTCTCTCTCCCCCTCTATCTGTCTGTAACTCTACCTCTCAAATAAATAAATAAAATATTTTTAAAAAAGAGGGAGGCAGAGTCAAAGAGAAAGAAAGGAAGGGAAGAGGCACAGGTAGGAAAGTGGGCAGCAAATCTGATCAACCTCAAAGCCCAGCCTGGTCTGCCCCAATCTCATCTTCAATCTGAGAGTGAAAAGCAAGAGATGACAAGAAGGAAAATGAAAGAGAAAGAATTATCTGTTGAGCACTTATTAGATGCAGACACTGTATGGGATGCTTTCACATTCAATGTTTTGTTGAGATTGGGACCACGCAAGGGGAAAAACCCTGTACATGGGGAGACTTCTAGAGTGGAATATATCAACATACAACAGTAGGGATATCAGGTTATGAAAACTTCCACATCATTTATAACCACAAACATAATAAGATTGTATTAACTCAAAATACAAATCATGGAACTGGCATTGTGCGTTGTGACACAGCAGGTTAAGGCACCACCTGCAACACCAATATCCTATATGAGTGCCAGTTCGAGGCCCAGCTGCTCTATTTCTAATCCAGCTCCCTGCTAAGTTGCCTGGGGAAAGCAGGGGAAGACAACCCGACTGTTGGGGCCCTGCACCCATGTGGGAGATCTGGAAGAAGCTCCTCACCTGGGGCTTTGTCCTGGCCCAGCCCTGGCCATTGTGGCCATCTAGGGAGTAAACCAGTGGATGAAAGACCTGTCTCTCCCTCTCTCTCTGTCACTCCGCCTTTCAAATAAATAAATCTTTTTTTTTTAAATAGAATATAAATCACTACTAACAGTTAAGATTTCTGGGTAGGCCGGTACCACGGCTCAATAGGCTAATCCTCCACCTAGCGGCGCCAGCACACTGGGTTCTAGTCCCGGTCGGGGCGCCGGATTCTGTCCCGGTTGTCCCTCTTCCAGGCCAGCTCTCTGCTGTGGCCTGGGAGGGCAGTGGAGGATGGCCCAAGTGTTTGGGCCCTGTACCCCCTGGGAGACCAGGATAAGAACCTGGCTCCTGCCTTCAGATCAGCATGGTGCGCCAGCCGCAGAGGCAATTGGAGGGTGAACCAATGGCAAAAGGAAGACCTTTCTCTATGTCTTTCTCTCTCACTATCCACCCTTCCTGTCAAAAAAAAAAAAAAAAAAAAGATTTCTGGGTAAAAATCTACCCAGCTTAGAGTAGAGAAAGTATACTACATTAAAACACACACACAGCCAGCGCCGCAGCTCACTTGGCTAATCCTCCACCTGCGGCGCTGGCACACGGGGTTCTAGTCATGGTCGGGGCGCCGAATTCTGTCCCAGTTGCCCCTCTTCCAGGCCAGCTCTCTGCTGTGGCCAGAGAGTACAGTGGAGGATGGCCCAAGTGCTCGGGCCCTGCACCACATGGTCGCTCGCTGGCCACATCGGCCATTGGAGGGTGAACCAACAGTAAAGGAAGACCTTTCTCTCTGTCTCTGCCTCTCTCACTGTCCACTCTGCCTGTCAAACACACACACACACACACACATACACAAAACTATGCACTGAATATTTAAATGGAAAAAGAAAATGTAACAATTTCAAAAATATGCAACTATGTAATTACAAAACCAGAAGAAAGAGTGCATGGGGGCCTGTGTTATGATGCAGCAAGTAGAGCCACTGCCTGCCTCCCCGTATGGGAGTCCAAGTCCCAGCTGCTCTATTTCTGATACATCTCCCTGCTAATGTGTGGCCTACACAGTTATAAAAGAGATTCAAAGTTTTCTTTTTTGTAAAACCTTTCAGATATCTGCCCATCTATTATATATGTTTACATACTCATTGTATAATTCTCATCTTTTTATTGAAATAATACCTCTTTTTCCCCTTTAGGGTATTTCAAAGATAACAGGTTGATTTTTTTCTGTATAAATGAAGTTTGCCACTTCATGCCACTCCAGTTCTAAGTAATCTAAATTCCCAATTCATCTCTTCCCAATACACATACTTAGTTTTCATTCTGTTCACAATTGGAACTCTAACCCAGATATTCCAAAACAAATTTCAGGGGAAAAATACTGTTCAAAAACCTAGATAATGCATTCCTTTGTTGATGCTAAATATAGTCATCTCAAGATGACACACATTTTGACAAGGATCAGCCTTACATGTCAAATCTTCAAAAATAGCACAGATTCCATTTAAAGGTGAGCAGGAAAAACTGATATTCACTACCATTTAAAATGCGATTAAATTTAAAACAAACCTTATATTAAAACTGCATTACATCAATAACTGTAATGAGAAAAGCCAGACCGGAAATAAGTTTGTTGTGGTTTTGACTAGGGCTCCAGTTGTTGCAGATAAAATTCAGAATTGCACATATTTTCTTCCAATGACTCCTCAAGATAATCAGTAAAATTATAAAATATCTTCAAAAACAGGGTGCTAGTCGCTGTGAGGAAGACTCTTGACCAGCTCTCCTGAATAATCAAAGATCACTTTTCTACACACACCTTCTCCAAAACCTCCCCTCATTTGATTAATGATGCATTTGCCCTACAAGTACCCCAAAACTCTTGAGAATTTTATAGATAATGTGTATTTTGTGTTTTCTTTAACCGGTAAGAGGTTAACCTTAGGCGAGGGAACTATGTGACCCCCTTAGTCGTATGTGACTAAGATGATATAAATACCTCGGTTCACTTAATCACACTACCCAAGACATAGTTATGTCGTGACTCGCAGGCCAATGGCCTCCTGTTAGATGAATTCATTAACAGAATTTAGCTGATGAATGAGGTCCCATTGCTTTATTCCCTTTCCCATGGTGGCTTCCTTCCTTGCTCTACCTACCTCTTTCCCAAGGACAGACATCTTGTTAGGACAAATCCTCATGCTATTTTTACCTTGTTATCTCTCCTCTACTCTGTCTCTCCCCTGCCCCCAACTCTTCGTCCCCACTGTGGCAGTTAATAAACGTAAAAAGAACATCTCAAAGTCACAGCTGTAACCAACGAACTTCTCAAGTTGGTTATTTTTCTCCCAAGTACCACTAATGCAGGGAGTTGACAGCCCCAGGAGGGCCAGCCAGGAGTCTCCCCGCCGCGCGCGGAGGGGCGTGCTCGCCAGGCGGCCGCGCTGGGCTAGCGCTCACTCCCAGCCGGGGCCACTCCACCTCGCTGCCCACTGCGCCACACTCGCCCACTGGGAGTTTGGCTCCAGCGGCTGCAGGATACGCGGCTCACTCTGTTCCTTCCACTCCCAGCCTCCACCAGGACCTTCCGATCCTCAATGATGTCTTACAAATAACGGGCACTGCGGGCGGGTACCCAGACCCGCGGCGGAGGCACTAGGTGGGGGACCACAGTGAACTTTCCCGGGTCGGCCCCCAAAGGTACAGCCACTCCCTCCACTCCCTGCAACAGCGGACAAAACCCCCAGAGCTGAACCGACTAGGCTCAGGCGAAGCTGAAGCAGGGGCTCGGGGCAAGAAAGTCGCATCCAGAAGCCGGAGGCTGGCTAGCGAGGAGTGACGGCCAGGCAACCCCGCGCCCGCACCGCGCTAAGCCCGCAGGACGCGGCTCCGAGGCCGGTCCCCGCGCAGCCCCGGCTGGAGGCGCCCGGCGCGCTCGGGCGCTGCGGCAGAGGCCGGCCGGGGGCCCCGGCGCCCTAGCACCTCTTTGCAGCCGCCGCCCCCATCTCCGCCTAGGGACCCGACACTTCGGCGTCCGCCACCCCCACTCCCCGTTTCCCCAACCCCTCTTACCCGCCAGGAGCTGGCGACAAGCGGAGGTCCTCCGTGCGCGCAGAGAGCCAATGCGCGTCCTGCGCCTGGGTGTGGGTAGGGGTCTGCGCCGCGGCCGCTGCCACTGCTGCCCCCGCCGCTGCGAGCCCTCTGGCTGCCGCCGCCGCCGTCTCCAGCAGCAAGTTTCCATAAAAGTCCTGGTGCGCAGCCCGCTCCCGCATTCCAGACGGGCCCAGCGCCGGCTGCAGCTGTTCCAAAACCCGAGGCCAGCTCCCCCACCCCCCGCCCCCGCCCCCGCCCCCGCCCCAGCGCCCAGAGAGGGGTGGGGAGTCCAGGAGGACGGCAGGCCGAGGGGGCGGTGGCTGCCAACTTTCCGCCAGAACTTGCCTGTCGCCCGCCTGGGTGCCTGAGCTGACCCCCTAACCTTGCGCCGGGCCCCGCCTCCGGCAAGGCCCAGGGAAGGGAGGCTGTCTCCCCGGCGGAAAAGGGACGCCGCTGGGAGGGTCTCCAGGAGCAGGCTGGGCTGGTTCCCCTACCCGCTGGCCCTGGGACCCCCTCCTCTCGGCTACCCTAGTCCCTCCGACTTTCCAGTCGAGAAGCCAAGCCGCTACGTGATTGTCTACCAAAGCCCTGACCTTTGGCCAACTTTTCCTTTATTAGCGACAGCGAGAAGCTGCAGTCCTGGAACATTTCACCTATCGCTCCGCTTTTCTTTTCTCTGGGCTTTAACCCCAAAGAGAATCGCAAATACGGAGGGAAAAAAGAAGCTGATGGAGGAGGAGGAGGAATAAAAGATTCATATGTGTGTGTCATTTTGTTAATTTTTCACCTTTCCTTAACTGACGGCGAATCATCTCTGGTCTTCCTAAAGGCAGCTGGGTCGGACCCACCAGGCGACACTAGATTCACCCCTGAAATGCTCGCCCAGAGGTAGCTCCTTTCTTGGGGGAGATCTTCGATTCTTCACAAACCGGGCATCCAGCCACAGGCCCTGGACAGAAAGCGGTGACAGGTTACATTCCAGGGCCTTTTGCTGGTTCCCAGCCCCATCTCCCCCGCATTTACTCAGAGGGGATGCTCTTTGACGATGGGTACGTTGCTCATGCCTCAATTACAGACAGGTCCTAACTCGGTAATTAAAACAGGTGTTTAATGTACTGTGGCTGATCCAGCTTGCTCCCTTGCTCCTGTAATACCGTCACCTTGGCCACCTTTAGTGCAGGGAACTATCCATGGTCATTCTGGCCACAGGGACTTTGTGCAAGTCATTCCTGCTTCATGAAATCCTCTTGCCCCCATTCATCACCTAAATTCAACACGTCCTTTGGATCTCCACTTCAGTGCTGCTTCCTGGAGAAGACTTCTTCCTTACCAATCCAATCTACAAAGACTATAAGCTCTCATTCCGGCCACTTCCACTCTAGATTTACCAGTTTATAATTATGTATTCTTTTTTGACTGAAGGAGCCAAATAGAAGCTTCTAGTTTTTTTTTTTTTAATTTTGATCCAACAGATTAAAACAAAGCTCTCCCTTCTCCCTATAAAATACTTAGAGTTAACTACAGCATCCAAGGCCTACTTATTCTCCCACCAATTCATCATTCATTCAACAAATAATCAATTCTAGATACTGAGAAAACAGAAACAACAAAACAAGTAAAAATCCCTGCCATCATGAAACACACACATTCTAGTGGAAGAAGGCAGACAATCAGCAAATAAATGAATTATGGAGTCCTTAGATAGTGACATGAAATATGGATAAAGCCGGAACCCAGAAGGTGGGAATGCAGGCCACTGCCTATGTGGATCTAATTTTAGACAGAGTGGCTGGGGAAGGTCTCAGGAGAGAGAGAGTACTGAAGAAAGTGAGGCAATGAGCTAAGCACATTTCTAAGGGAAGAGTGGTCCTGGCAGAGGTACCAGGGTCCAGACCAGGATGTAAGAAGAACAAGCAAGCTTGGGTGGGTGCCACCCAGCATGGTAGAGATGTGACAGGTGAGGTGTGGCAGGGAACAGACTGTTTAGGACTGTTTTGATAAAAAAATTATTTGGGGCCAGCGCTGTAGCATAGCAGATAAAGCTGCTGCCTGCAGTGCCAGCGTCCCATATGTGTTCGAATCCCAGCTGCTCCACTTCTGATCCAGCTCCCTGCTATGACCTGAGAAAGCACTAGAAGATGGTCCAAATCCTTGGGCCCCTGCCCCCGTGTGGGATACCCTGAAGAGACTTCTGGCTCCTGGCTTCGGATTGGCTCAGCTCTGGCTGTTGCAGCCATTTGGGGAGTGAACCAACGGATGGAAGACCTTTCTCTCCATCTCTGCCTCTCACTGTCTATAACTATACCTCTCAGATAAATAAATAAAATCTTTAAAGAAAATCATTTAGGGGCCTGTGCTGTGACATAGCAGATTAAGGCTCTGCCTGCTGCACCAGTATCCCATATGGGTACCGATTCAAGCCCAGGCTGCTCCACTTCTGATCCAGCTCCCTGCTAATGTGCCTGGGAAATGCAGAGTTAGAGAGAGAGGGAGAGAGTGTCCAAGAGAGATATTCCATCTGCTGGTTCACTCCCCAAATGGCCACAGTGGTTGGAGCTGGGCCAAACCAAAGTCAGAAGCCAGAAACTTCTTCCAGGTCTCCCACATGGGTGCAGGGCCCCAAGCACTTGGGCCATCCTCTACTGCTTTCCCAAGTGCATCAGCAGGGAGCTGGATCAGAATTGGAGCAGAGGCACCAAGATGGAGGAATAGGGAGGGGGCTTACTGCTCTATTCTAGGGAAAGATAGTTAAAAAACCGTGGAGAGAGTGCAATCTCAGGGAAGAGTTAGGAAGAAAACGGCAGAGGAAACTCCACACAAATTAGAGGGACACTGTGGATCTATGTAGAGGGTGTGGATGCACACAACTCAGGACTCCAGCAGCTGAGAGCCTCAGCACCAGCACCAGCTGTGGAGAGTGAGGTGAGACCAGACTGCAGCAGTCCAAGCCACTGGCGATAAAGCTGTGGGAAGAGCCCTGGCATCAGTCTAGCTTGGAGCTCTGTGGGGGACAGTATGCCTGCCAACCTAGAGGGGAAAAAAGAGCGGTACATCTCTCTCTCCCTGACCACCTGGCACCAGCATCCTGTGACTAGCTCTAGGGAGGCAGGCACCTTTTTGTACATCCTTAACAGATACATCAGCTTGTGTCCATGCACCCAGCAACCAGTCGAGAGGAGATGCCTAAGTCTGGCTAGGAGAATTGACAGGGGACTAAGTGCTCAAAACTGTGGGAGCCTTGTGTGCTGGGACTGTGAAAACACTGTGGCTATGTGAAGGTGCAAGGTGTGGCTGGGTCTTCGGGCAGTCACTGTGGGCAGCTCCACATGCTCAGAGATCCCTGATTCCCAAGTGAGGGTCATTGCTGTAAGAGCTGTGCTCACACCGAGGACTGCATGGATCCTTTGTGTGGTTCTTGTGCCAGTGTGGATGAATATTGTACCCACTGGGGCTAGTGCCCAAGCATTGGTCTCCTTGGAGGGGAGGAGATGAGCGTGAGACTATGCTAACAGAGCTGAACAACTTCCTCTTGATTAGAAGAGGGAGGGAGGGAGGGAGGGAGGGAGGGAGGAAGGGAGAGAGAGAGAGAGAGAGAGAGAGAGAGAGAGAGAGAGAATTTATCACACCCAATTTGGGAGTCACCTTGGACACTCCCCTCACCCTATAGCACTGAACAGAGCTCCATGACCACACCCAGCGCATGCCTCAGAGAACTCACTGAAAGAGCAGACATTCCACTAATCCACAGAGGCACAATCCAAAGACAAAAGCCATCACACGGGGGTGGGGGGGTGGGGGGGGTAAACCAACAAGTATTTCCATCAGTGCAGCAACCCAACAAACAAGAATAAGGAAGACAACATGATGCCCCCAAAGGAACACAACAACACTGCAATACTAGAATGTGAAAATGAAGAGATTGAAGAAATGCCAGAAATGGAATTCAAAAACTTGATCATAGGATTACTTAGAAATAATCAGAAGCAAATCCACGTACTAAAGAAATTTGTAAAGGACATGGAAGAAAATTTTTCTCATGAAGTTGAGATTTTAAAGAGAAATCAAAACAAAATACTGGAAATGAAGAATTCAATAGAACAAATGAAAAATGTGGCAAAAAGCCTTAACAACAGACTCAGTGAGGCAGAAGAAAGAATATCTGAGTTGGAAGACAAATCTGAAAATTTTACAGTCAGACCAAAAAAAAAAAAAAAAAAAGAAGAAGAAGAAATTAGGAAACTAAAAAAACAGTGTTGGAGATTTACAAGATGACCCAAAATACTGGTCTTAGGAAGGAGTTCCTGAAGGGGTAGAAAGAGAGAATGGATTAGAAGGCCTTTTTAGTGAAATAATTGCAGAAAACTTCCTTAATTTGGAGAAAGAGACATCCAAGTACAGGAAGCACACAGAATTCCTAATATACATGACTAGAAAAGATCTTCACCACGACACATTGTAGTCAAACTATCCACAGTAAAACATAAAGATTCTAAAATGTGCATAAGAGAAGTGTTAGACTACTTTCAGAAGATCTCTAATTAGACACACAGCTGACTTCTCATGAGAAACTCTACAGGCTAGGGGAGAATGGTGAGGTATACTCCAAATCCTCAGAGAAAAAAAGTGTCAATCCAGAATACCATACCCTGCAAAGCTCTCATTTATGAATGAAGGTGAATGAAGACCTTCCATAAAAAACAGAAATTGAAAGAATTTGTCACCGCTAGGCCAGCCTTACAAAAGATGCTTAAGGATGTGCTACACACATAAACACAGAAACATGGTCATCACTATGAAAGAAGATGAAGGCAGGAAATCTCCCAGTAAAAGTACAAAGGAAATCAAAAGTAAACAATAAGAATATTTATGGAAAAATGGCAAGGCAAAATTGTTACATATCAATAGTCACCTTGAATATAAATGGTCTCAAATCTCCAGTTAAAAGATAGACTGGCTGAATGGAAAACAAAACAAAACCCATCTATTTGCTGCCTACAAGAAACACATCTCACCAATGAAGATACATGCAGACTGAAAGTGAAAGGATGTAAAAAGATATTACATGCTAACAAAAACCAAAAAAGAGCTGATATAGCCATCCTAATATCAGACAAAATAGACTTTAATACAAAAACTGTTAAAAGAGACAAAGGGCACTATGCAGTGATTAAGGGATCAATTGAACAGGAAGATGTGACTACAATAAATGTATACACACCTAATTACAGGGCAGCTGGCTACTTGAAAGAAATGTTAATGGATCTAAGGGGAGACATAGACTCCCATAAAATAGTAATAAGGGACTTCAATACCTTACTTTCAGCAATGGACAGATCAACCAGACAGAAAATCAGCAAGGAAACAACAGTTAACTGACACTATAGACCAAATGGACCTAACAAATATCTATAAAACTTTTTATCCTACAGTTGTAGAATACACATTCTTCTCCCCAGTGCATGGAACTTTCTCTAGGATATACCACAGGCCAGGCCATAAAGCAAGTCTCAGCAAATCCAAAAAATTGAAATCATACCATGCATCTTCTCTGACCATAATGCAATTAAGTTTGAAATCAACAACTCAAGAATTTCTAGAACATATGCACGGAGATTGAACAACATGCTCCTGAGTGAACAGTGGGTCATATAAAAAAGTCATATAAAAAAGAAATTAAAAAATTGCTGAGGAACAGGTTTTTTTTTTTTTCATACTACTTGTTGAACTCTTTACTTAATATAGTTAATCTGTGCAGTTAATTGAAAATAGATCTTGGCCGGTGCTGCGGCTCAAAAGGCAAATCCTCCGTCTGTGACACTGGCACACCAGGTTCTAGTCCCGGTTGAGGCACCATATTCTGTCCCAGTTGCTCCTTTTCCAGTCCAGCTCTCTGCTGTGGCCCAGGAGTGCAGTGGACGATGGCCCAAGACCTTGGGCCCTGCACCTGCATGGGAGACCAGGAGGAGGCACTTGGCTGCCACAGTGGTCACTAGGGGGTGAACCAACAGAAAAGGAAGACCTTTCTCTCTGTCTCTCTCTCACTGTCCAGTCTGCCTGTCAAAAAAAAAAAAAAAAAAGAAAAAAAAAAAAGAAAAGAAAAAGAAAGAAAAAGAAAATAGACCTTAATAAAAAATAAGAATGTGAATAGGAGAGGGAGGAGGAAGAAGGGTGGGAGTGGGGGTGGGAAGAATCACCATCACTATGTCCCTAAAGTTGTATTTATGAAATGCATGAAGTTTGTATACCTTAAATAAAATATTTTTGGGGAAAAAAACCTAAATTGAATTTATGCAAAAAAAAAAAAAACAGTAGAGCAGCCAGGACTGGAATTGGCACCACAGTGCCAGCTCTGGTGTACGACTTTTTGTACAGCATCATAAGGGCTTCAGTTTTTATTGGAAGATGGATAGCCAGTCCTTGGTGGATTTGAACAAAGCAGTGACATGATCTCAAGTCTCTGTAACATGTTCACTCTAGCTGATGTGCCATAAATACAGTAAGTAGGGCAAGGGAAGAAGCACAGAGAGCAATTAGGAAGCTTTCACAATAATCAGGTTGAGGGGTAATGGTGACAGTGAGTAGAAATGCTTGGCCCATTTTTCTTCCTAGGTCTATTTTCATGTGGAACTGGTAGAACTTTGGTAACAGACTGAATGTGGGGTGTGAGGAAAAGAGATTTCTGGCTTCCCAACTGGGAGAATGCAGTTGTCCTTACTCAGATGGGGTGACTGTGGGAAGAGGCAGTTTGGGCAGGGGCAGTCAGGAGCTCAGTCCTGACACTAAGTTTGAGAAGATCATTAGAAAGCCAAGACTTCCCAACTTATCACCTAGTACATGGTTTGCTCTCAAATTTGATTGTTAGTTGTCTTTCAAATGATATAAAATCATGAGTTATAAAAGCAAAACTTTTTAAATTTTTAAAAAGATTTTATTTATTTATTTGAGAGATACAGATAGAGAGAAAGGTCTTCCATTTTCTAGTTCACTCTCCAAATTGCTGCAATGGCTGGAGCTGAGGCAATCCAAAGCTAGGAGCCTCTTCCGGGTCCCCCATGAGGTTGCAGGGGCCCAAGCACTCAGGCCATCTTCCACTGCTTTCCCTTGCCATAGCAGAGCTGGATTGGAGGAGCAGTTGGGACACGAACTGGCACCCATATGGGATGCCAGTGCCACAAGTGGAGTCTTAGCCAACTATGCTGCAGCACCCGCCCTCAAAATTTTAATTTTTATAAAAGCTAAGATAAGTGCTTTGGAAAGATTTGGTAAAGGGGCCGGAGCCATGGCATAGTGGGTAAAGCCACCGCCTGCAGAGCTGGCAACCCATATGGGCTCCAGTTCAAGACCCAGCTGCCCCATTTCCAATCCAGCTCTATGCTGTGGCCTGGAAAGCAGTAGAAGATGCCCCAAATCCTTGGGCCCCTGCACCTGTCTGGGATACCTGGAAGGGTCTCGGCTGCTCCTCTTCCAATCAAGCTCTCTGCTATGGCCTGGGAAAGCAGTAGATGGCCCAAGTCCTTGGGCCCCTGCTTCCATGTGGGAGACCAGGAGGATGCCCTGGATTCAGCCTGGCCTAGCCCCAGCTGTTGTAGACATTTGGGGAGTGAACCAGTGGATGGAAAATATCTCTCTCCATCTCTTTGTAACACTTTTAAATAAATACATAAATCTCAAAAAACAAAAGCCACAAAGGATGAGGAGGAGGGCAGTGTTGTGGTGCAGTGGGTTATGTTCCCACTTGTGACCCATGCATCCCTCCTGGCTGTTCCGCTTCTGAGGCAGCTCCCTGCTAATGCACTTGGAAAGGCAGAAGATGACCTCTGCTATCCACATGAGAAACTGGGATGGAGTTCCTGGCTCCTGGCTTCAGCCTGACCCAGCTCTGACTGATGCAGCCATCTGGAGAGTGAACCAGTGGATGGAAGCGTTATTTCTCACTCTTGCTCTCTTGCTTGTCACTCTGCCTTTCAAATAAATAAAATATTTTTACAAAGGGGAGGGGACATTGTGGCCCAGTGGTTAAACTGCTGCTTGGGAAGCCTGCATCCCTTCTCAGAGTGCATGTTCAAGCCTGGCCCAGTCCTAACGGTTGTGGACATTTAGGGAGTGAACCAGCAGGTGGAAGATCTCTTTCTCTGCCTCTCACTGTCACTCTGCCTTTCAGGTAGATGGAAATAAGCAAGCATTTAAAAAAAATTAAGGGAAACTTGAAATCGCAGATGATGATTTAGGGCTGTGGTTTATGTAACAAAAGGCATTTTGAAATATGAAATCAACCTACACTCCAACTAAAGTTTGGCCAAGGACTGTATACTTATTTATAATGAAAACATTGACATTATGTATGTATAACTTATGCCTTTCTTCTGCAGTATCCACCCACTAATAAGACCCTAGTAATCCCATTCCCAGGTATTCATGACCTGTGCAGTCCTCTCCACATGTGTCAACGTTGATCTTTATGACCAACAGAACATGGTATCACTTCCAAGTCTACATTATCAACGATATTATATCTTGCCTTGCTACCTCTTTGATTACTCACTCTGAGGGAAGCCAGCCACCAGGTCTTAAGGACATTCCTGTTGAGAAGTCTAGTTGGCAAGGGTCATTACTGCTCATGGCCAGTGGGATTGAGTCTTCCTGACTAGACAGGTGAGTGTACAATTTTGGACGATAATCTTCGGCCTTAGTCCATTGTGCTTTGTGATAACAGAATACCTGACACGGGTAATCAATAAACAGGCTTACTCATCAGTTCATGATGGAGGGTACAGACAGGATGGTGACAGTGTTCCGACTGCATCACAACACTGCAGAGAAGCACACAGAAGTATGTGTGCAGGAGCCAGGAAGCGAGAGTGGGAAGAAGCCAAGCTTGCTTGTTTATAATGACTCGCTCCTATGAGACAGCATTCATTCATTCGTCAGCCCCCATGACCTAGTTACCATTCCCCAGGTCCCACCTTTTGAAGGTACCACCACTCCAATATTGCCACACTGGGGACCAAGCTTCTAGAAGAAGAGCCTTTGGGGGACAAGCTACATTCAAATCCCAGGGCAGCCTAATCACGCCTTCAGATCAGTGTGGAGAGACCCTAAGTCAGAACTACCAGACCAAGCCAGTCCCAGATTCTCAATCCTCAGAAACTGTATGAAATAATGTTTTATTGTTTCAAGATGTTATAGTTTGAGATAATTTGTTAAGGACCAATAAAGAATGTACTTCTTTTACTCTGCATTTTAATTATCCATCTTCTACCACGTTAAGTACTTGGTCTGGAACTATTTTCCCATACAGAGTATTATTAAATAAGAACTAGCAAAGTTCCAGAACTTGCATATTTCAAGTGCTTTCAGATGTCAAAGTGCTTCTCTATATTCCATACTATGGTGTTCTTTCGAACACAGAAAGTAATAAAAGTTCTGTAATTTCCTATATATAAATGTGCTTTGTGAAAGGCTGTGACACACATACAAGACAGTTAAAAGCAAATGTTGAGGTGACATGACGTACCAGTTGCTTTGCTGTGGCTTTAAAGCAAAGAATAAAGAGTGCTACAGAAGGAAAGTTTGCTCTTTTTCTTTTCTGTACTGAAATCCATTCCTTCCCTGCCCAGATGATGAAGGTTACTGTAGGCTTTTTACTGTTTAGATGTAGAAAAGGCCAATGAAAGAACCGCAGCAGACAAAAGTGCTTATGCAGTCTGATCAAAGATGTCAGCAGTGTAGAGAGGGACACAGACCAAGGGGGAAGAAGTGGCAGGATGAAGTAACAGAGAACATGAGGTATAAGAAGAAACACTGCAGGAAAAAAAAAAAAAAAAAAAACAGAAGTCAAAAGTGGCATTAAGAACAGTAAGCGGGGGTGGGAGGTGGGGCGGGCAGTGCTGTGGCACAGCTGGTTAAAGCCCTGGCCTGAAGCACCGGCATTCCAGATGGGTGCCAGTTCTGGTCCCGGTTGTTCCTCTTCATATCCAGCTCTCTGCTATGGCCTGGGAAAGCAATAGAAGATGGTCCAAGCCCTTGGGCCCCTGCACCCACATGGGAGACCCAGAAGAAGCTCCTGGCTCTTGACTTTGGATCAGTGCAGCTCCGGCCATTGCAGCCATTTGGGGAGTGAACCAGCAGATGAAAGGCCTCTCTCCCTCTCTCTCTGTCTCCACCTATCTCTGTAACTCTTTCAAATAAATAAAAATAAATCTTAAAAAAAAAAAACAGTAAGGAAGACAGTGGATAAGCAAAATGAGTTTATAAAGATTTCCAGCAAGCCCCACAACTAATGTAACAATCGGACATGAAGTGCTTGTAGGGAAGCATTTTAGACACACATAAGGATCCAGAAAGAAATGTTTAAAGCGCAAAACATTAAATCCAGAGGGTGGGATCACGGAAGATGCATGAGACAACACACAGTATGGCAGATAATAACAAAGGAAACAGAGAATAACAATGAGATTTAAATCCTGATTTAATTTCCCATTCTATACCAACCCTATAATCTTGGCTAGGGAAAGATCCAACTCATGTTTGTATCATTTGCTTATTAAGTAATAAACTTTAGTTCATTTGCTTAATTTGACAATTAAAGTATAATTATATATTTATCTATGAGTATATTATACATATTCAATTATTCTATCATCTATTAAAAATGTCAAATTAAGAATATTGTTTTTATATCCAGGTGAACCCTTCTTGCCACCTGATGACCATGGAGGTCCAGGGGCCAACCCTCTCTCTTCTTGACCAAATGTATCTAAACCCTTGTCAAGAAGTGATGAGAAAGGAGCCATTCAGGGATGAATGGGAATGGAGGCATCCACATCAACAGCTCATGAAATTCAGCTTTCTAGTCATTAAAATAAATGTGCTTTGACTTTGTCCATCACAAAACTACCTTAGCCCCATGTTAGTACATAATGATAACAGATACATTTGCAAGTGAGTCCAATGTGTCACTAGTTCTCCATGCCTAAATGTGTGATCTTATGGAGATGCAAAGCCCTCATAGAGTATGACCTTGAAAATACATACAGTGTTTAAAACATTCCAACCATCACCAAAATGTACCATCACTTTTTTATTTGGCAGTAATAGTAATACATCCATGTTACAGTGCTTATTTTGGCTAAAGAGCCAGTGCCACTTTTTGTTTTTTTGCTACTATAGTGTTTTACACAAATTAATGAGTACAGTCCTTATATTTAGGAAATATATATATATATATTAATATCAGTCAAGTAAAGCTAAAACATAGTTGTTATAAAACTAAACAAAAAAGTAACATAATTAACATAATCATTACAAGCAAGGTAAGGATGTCCTTATTTCCACTGATCAGATTATATAAAGTTTTAAATCTCACATGTTTCTTAATTTGACTGATCCAAGCATAAGATAAAGGATATGAATTAAGTCTTATAATCACTTTGAAATTTATATCCTAATAATTTTTGAGTGTAGGTTCACATTAAAATAAAAGCAAATGAGTTATAAGTACAATTTAAAATTTTGGATTATGAAAGGTCAGAGAAGTACATTATAAGTTACTTTGGCATTCCTCTGTCCTAGGTTTAAAGGAACGATAAACTGGGAATTCTTGTGTAATACACATAGCCACTCTTTGGGGAATATTTTAGTAGGAAATATCACACCCTAAGGCAAGAAAACATTTATAAATACTTTCTAAAATGTCAGTTAACTAAAGAAATTAATAAAATCAAAGTAAAAGAATAATAATAGCAAACAATTACTACTTTATAAGAATGAGACAAAAAGTTCTTTATAGCTCACTCTAACAATGTGTAAAACGGCTTCTTTTTACAAAGATAAATCCATTTTGATATTTAATAAACATAGACTTAACCTTCAGGAAGAAATGACAACTTTTAGTTAAACAAACATACAGAAAGCAAAAATAGAAAAAACAAAAAATGTCAAATACAAATCACCTGAACATTTATCTTTTGTCTTCCAGAAAAGAGAAGGGAAAAAGCCGTTTCTCAGGGCTAATTCAGGACCCTGTTATAGCTTATCTCAGGGAGCATGTGGCAGGGCTCTCGGAGGCCATGGTAGTCCTCCACCAACACCACCATGAGCAAGTGGTCAACAGGGTACCACTCTAAAAGGTCTTGACTCGTTCAATCAAAAAATTGGTTTTGCTGTTCAACCCAGTTTTAAGGCAAATGGAAGCTGGTACATATGTCTGAAGTACCCTTCTGCAGTCAGAAATGTTCTTTCTAGGAAGATGTTTCCTTTAAAAAGGTCAAGTTTCTTACCTTACAATATAGAGGTTTTTCCTACATTTATTACCCTGAAATTCTATTTGGTCACTCTTATCTCTTTTATCAAAGGCCACAAAGAAAGCATTTTCTTAAATTAGTAGCTAATGAACTGACCTGAAAGTAATCAATTCAAGTCCTGAATTTGACAAACCAACCTACTCAATATGGGCAATTTTTTTTTTAATGAATTGTAAGAGAAAAAGAAAAACACCTCTCAAAAGCCACTCAGCTCACCAGATGAAAGAGTTACCTCATGTACTAGCAGCATTATAAATAGTGCAATCCTTAAAAATTATTTCATTGTCTTTCTCAAATAAAAATGGGTTTACTCTTTTATGAAATCACAGCTTAAATTGTCATTTAGCCTTCTATGGGGTAAATCAATATAAGCACTAACTGTCTTGCCCTACATGGTATGTGTGTGTACCATTCACAGCCAAACAAGGTGAAACATTTACTATTTAACAAAAGAAGTAAAATGCTATGTAATGGAAGTTTGTGTTTTGGTCCTTCTAATCATTCTCTTCCATTAGTAATAAGATTTATGGGGGCAGGCATTTGGCCTAGTGGTTAAGTTGTCCTAGATGTCAGTTGGGATACCCACATTCCATACTGAGGTGCCTGGGTTTGGGTCTTGGCTGTTATTGATTCCCATTTCCTGCTACTGTGTGCCCTGGGGTGTAGCAGGTAACAGTTGCTGTAGTTGGGTCCCTGTCACCCATAGAGGAGACCTGCAATGAGTTCCTAACTCCTGGCCCCAGCCTGGCTCACTTTCAGTGGCTTCAGGCATTTAAGGAGTGAACCAGTAGATGGGAATTCTGTCTATCTGTATCTGTCTGTCACTCTGCCTCTCAAATTTAAAAAAAAAATGGAATTATGAATAGGTCATTGTATTTTTTCCTTTTTTTCCCCTGTCAGAACATGACAATCAGCACACAGTCTCTGTCCAGCCATCAGTAAGTTCATTACCTATGATGAGTGGGTCACTGTTAAATTAAGAATCTATGGAAGAAAAGTCAAGGCGTTATAGACTCAAAAACGAGTTGAGCAGTCTTTCGTATGTTTAACACTGTAACCTACATGGTACAAACAGAAGAGCATAAAAATTCTGAATTTTAAATTGTGTAGTTAATTTACATGATTGTGGCACATATATAAATTTAAAATCTTAAAAAAAGTTATGCTTTTCACTTTCAGTTTCTATTCATTCATCAGAAACTAGGCACTTTAATCTGAAAATGCATTTTTGAAAAAATACATTTTAGGTTCTTCTCTGGAACTTTACTCCTAAAATGAATACAGCCCACTTTAGAAGCCAAAGGAACAGATGTAATCTGTTGGGATGCTCATGCTGAGTCAGCTGCTTCAAACAGTGGTGTACGATTTCAGGACAAAACGCACCCAACTCCCAAGCGCCTCTCTGGCCCTGAGGAAGACCCTTCCACACAAGAGCCACCATTCTGTTCCCATGTGGAGCACAAAGGACATGAAATACACCCTCACATCATTAAAAAGACTTTGTTCCATATCAAGGGAGGAAAAAAATCTTTAACACCCTGCAAAAATTCAAAGTACGACTTTTTAAAAATATGGGCATATAATACGACATATTTCATGTAGAGTTCTCAGTGGGAATAACTAACAGTTTTACAGAAAGAGAAATTATTTTACTGTATCAAGTATAATGCTTTCAGATTTGGGGAGATAGTCTCAAAATTCCACTTAAAAATGGTAAATTTGGGGGGCCAGCGCAGTGGCTCACTTGGTTAATCCTCTGCCTGCAGCACCAGCATCCTACATGGGCGCCTATATGGGCACTGGTTGCCCCTCTTCCAGTCTAGCTCTCTGCTGTGGCCCGGGAGTGCAGTGAAGGATGGCCCAAGTGCTTGGGCCCTGCACCCACATGGGAGACCAGGAGGAAGCACCTGGCTCCTGCCTTCGGATCGGCACAGCTGTAGCGGACATTCGGGGAGTGAACCAGCAGAGGGAAGACCTTTCTCTCTGTCTCTCTCTCACTGTCTATAACTCTACCTGTCAAATAAATAAATAAAATGGTAATGGGGGGGGCAGGCATTTGGTCTAGCAGTTAAGCCACAGGTTGGGACACCCACATCCCTTATTGGAGTTTGAGTCCTAGTGTTGCTCCCAATTCCAACTTCCTGCTGCTGCATATTTTGGGAGGCAGTAGGTAATGGCTCAAGTAGTTAGATCTCACCCATATGTGGAATCTGGATTGAGTACCTAGCTCTTGGCTTCAGCTGGTACAGCCCTGACTAGTGTGGGCATCTGGGGAGTGAACAAGCCAACTAGAGTTTTGTCTGACTCTTTGCCTCTCAAATAAACCTTTTTTAAAAAGGCAAGTTTTTAATCGTCTTTCTTTATAAATGTTATCTTTTTAGTCAATATTCATCCAAAAGAAAAATGCCCTAATTTATAAAAAGAAACTTCTTTGTAGGTGGGCATTTAGCTAGTAGTTAAGAAGCCTGTGTCACACGGACTGCCTAGGTTTGATTCCCCGCACCAGTTCCTGATTACAGATTCACTCCAATGCAGACTGCGGGAGGCAGTGTGTTGGCTCAACTTACTGGGTACATGACACACACGTGGGAGAACTGGGTTGCATTCCCAACTCCCAGCTTCAGCCCTGGCTGTCTCCATCATTGCAGGCATTTGGAGAGTGAATCAGAGGATGGGCGCTCTCTCTGTCTCTGCACTCTGCCTCTCAAATAAAATAAATATTTTTTTTCAAAAAGGAAGAGACTTCTTCAGTCCCTGTTATAACGTAAAGGGCTAACAGTAACATATTTGGAAACCAAAGTTAATCTGATACAAAGTTATCAGTTGTATACTGCTCATTGTCAATTCATTTAATGGATCATAGCAGTAGTCAGTGATTACAATTTCAAAGACTTAAGCAAATGCACAAGCAATATTTTAAGAGGTACATATTAAATACCGCTACTTCCTAACCTTGATTAAACAGATGAATAACTTCACAGTTAAAAACACATTTTCAGGCAAAGTTAAGCATGTTGACACTAGGAGTAATATATTCTTGCACATGTGAATCATAAAGATCTTGACTAAAAATGTCTACTTTCAAGGTGCAAAGCATAAAAACTGAGCATTTGAGAATGCTACTGGACATTTCAGACAGCTTCAAGATGACAAGTCCACTCCCAAGACATGGCTTCAATTTAAGCAATATTCCTACAAAAGACACAATATTTCATGACTTAAATGACTATCTACAGACAGAAAAAACAGCTTTGAATATACTACGCAGGGATTCAGAGACAGAACTTCTGTGTGAGTCCAGTATTCCTTACTAGATTTTTTTCCTCCCTGAGTCCACATCTACCAAATAATTAAGCTACCTTAAAGTATTTTATAGCACACTCAAATTGGATGAGTACTTATTGTACTTTAGCTTCCAGCAGCCCGCTAGACAAAACATGACCATGACTACTTATGCAACTACTTGTGTGCCGCAGGGCATCTGCTCCAAGATAGGCCAGTAACAGTTCAGTGCGGCGAATGAGTAACTGCATGAGGTCTTCAGCCAGAGTCTCTATGCTTGAATAGCGCACCTTCTCAAAGTCAAAAATGTCTTTGAGAAAGAAGAGAACTTGATTCTGGAAAATGAACACAAAACAAATTCGCACCTATTAGATGAAAATTTTACTAAATCGGAAGAGTTACTAATATGGTTATAAGCACTGACTCAGGAGTCCAGTTCTAGTTTCTTATCTCATTGGCAAATGAACCTTGAACAAGTGACTTGACATTTTTTGGGGTCTCACTTTCTTTTTCTGCAAAACAAGAGATAACAGCATCCATCCTATTTACTACTCAGGGCTGATGTAATGATCCAACAAGGTAATCTGAGAACTGCCTGTGAACCCTAAGCACTGTAGAAATGTGAGAGGCTATTTGCTAGCCTTTCCCTGCCAATGTTATTTCTGAACACAGGTACTACTTTGAGGCAAAAAAAATAAACTATTCCCAGTAATTCTAAGTTACAATCTTTAAGCGCACATTTTTCTGAAGCAAACAAAACAAAACAAAACCCCAACTATTTCACATGCAAAAAATAAAAATGATTTAATCTCAAATCCATTTAAAATCTTGAAGGATATTTCATTTCAGTAAGTTAATACTTATGTTGAAACTTATTTTAAGCAAGTTGTGTAGCACTGATCACTAAATCTAAACTGTTATGTCACAATGGAGAAAAAAGTAATCCCACAGGGTGAAAAACCAGAGTATCTAATTTCCACCTTCTGTAATCCACATGTTAAAAAGTACTAAGAATGGGCACTCAGAGTCACTTGTTTTATATCTGGAAGGCTCATTAGCAATCAGCAAGCCTCTTCATTCTATACATGGAGGAAAGGAGCACCAAAGAATGATTCCCCCAGGTCAGACAACTTATTAATGATAGACTTAATTCCCAGACCCGTATCTTTGCCACTAAAGCACATAGCTTAGTTTGGGAGGTCAACTAACCAGTCCAAATTAATGAGTTCTTAATGACATGACAGTGAAATGAACATTTCCCAAATCATTTATACAAACATTCCATTAGTAGCACATAAGCACAATAATTTAAAAAATGAATAATACAGTGAAGCAACCAACCTTTCATATTCATCCCTGATATGTTCATTTACTCATTGAAAATTAACCCAAATCCAAGACTATTTAACAGACTTTCCTTGGCGTTTTGCCAGCCAGAAAATTCTGCAATTGGCTGTAACTTGGTAACTTGGCAAACAGACTCCTGACACTGGGATACATTTTAAACTGCCAAGTTGTTTCTCATAATGTGGATTTTATCAATTATATTTCTTAGAACCAGAACTTATTTCTATATTACCATATGTGTAATAAAGTTGGACATTGTTTATTTATAAATTTTAAAAGTGCCCAGGCATAAAGAACAAATTGCCTACATCAATTTGATCATAACACAGCAAGACCATGCAAGACTGTAACAGAAGGAATTGATAAGGTGAATGGACTTGCTGAATCTATTCCAACATAAAGCACAAGTCTATAAACAAACTGGTCTACTCTAATAACACTGGTATTATACAATACCACTAATGTAACACTGGCATTTAAACACTGAATTTTAGGTGACTTCTAAAATTTTACTTTTAAATAATATTTTCTTCTACAAAAACAAAAAAGAATAAAATCTTATCTGCTTTTTGACTAAAAAAAAGAGAGATGATTCAATGACAAACATACCTTAAAGAAGCAGCATAAATCATACAGAGAATTTCTAGGGCCCAAAAAGCCCCAGGCTAGCACAGGGCTGATGTGCTCACAAATGGCATAAAAATGAGCAAAAAATCCATCTGGGATCTGTTGGAAGTTAAAGAAATACAAGTTCTTTTTACCTTATTGCATTGGCTTTCTCTAGCTGAGAAAGAAATCACTATCTGCTACATAACCAGTTGTTTTTGAGGGCAGATGGAAGGTCAATCATGAACCAAGCTATTAGAAAAGTGAAGAAACAAGTAACTTTTGAGTCACACAATGTTTTAGGTAGATTTCACAACCTCATCAATAGTTTGATGTGCAAAGAGAAATTATTTCTCAAAAGGCATTTTTACCTCATAAAAATACAGGTTGGGTCGAAATGCTTGGGACTCAAACTGTTCCAGATTTTAAATTTTCTCAGATTTTACAACGTTTACATATGCATAATAAGATATCTTTGGGATGGGACTCAAGTCTATGTATGGAATTTCAGAAGCCTGAAGATAACTTTCTATAACATTTTTAATGCACCTGCGTTTTGACTGTGACCCAGCAGGTGAGTCCGGGGTGGAATTTTCCACTAGTGGCATCATGTTGGTGCTCACAAAGTTTCAGATTTTGGAGTATTTTGGCTTTGGATTTTCAGATTTGATGTTGAACCTCTACTTCATAAAAGAGCAATCCTATCACTGTTGCAACCAAGCAATAACAAGCAAGTTGCAGTGTTCTATTAGCCATATTAAGACTACCACAGTTTCAGTTTGTTTGTTTGAAGATTTATTTATTTTTTGAAAGAGATAGAGACAGAGTCAGAGATAGAGATAGAAATAGAGAGGAAGAGAGAGAGATCCTCCATCCATTGGTACAACAGTCAGAGTTGGGCCAGGCCAAAGCCAGGAGCCAGGAACTTCTTCCGGGTCACTCTCATGGGTACAGGGGCCCAAGCAGTTGGGTCATCTTCTGATGTTTTCCCAGGTTCATTAGCAGGGAGCTGCATGGGAAGTGGAGCAGCCAGGACTCAAAATGGCAACCATATGGGATGCTGATGCTAAAGGCAGAGGCTTAACCTGCTATGCCACAGCGTCAGCCTCCAGTTTCAGTTTTTTAAAAAACTGGCATAGCAGGTAAAGCCACTGCCTGCAGTGCCAGCATCCCATATGGGCACCAGTTTGAGTCCTGGCTGCTTCACTTCTGACCCAGCTCTCCGCTATGACCTGGGAAAGTAGTGGAAGATGGCCCAAGTCTTTGAGCCCTTGCACCCATGTGAGAAGACACGGAGGAAGCTCCTAGCTCCTGGCTTCAAATGAGCTCATCTCCAGATCTTGCGGCAAATTGAGGAGTGAACCAGTGGATGGAAGATCTCTCTCTCTCTCCCTGCTTCTCCTTCTCTCTGTGTGTAACTCTGATTTTAAAATAAATAAATAAATGTTTTTTAAAAATCCTACTCAATTTCTTCATTGTTTAATTGAAAAAGAGTAAAATGAATTTAAAATGATGAAATGCTATTCTTTTATAATCATATAGTTTCATGATTTTATAATCAATTAGTTAAGGAACCTGATATTACTTGCATATTTACCTCTTCTTGTACATGTAGTTGTAAACACTCCAAGTTTATTAATAACTTTCTGAATTTCCCTTGTTAAATAACATCCTGTGGGATCTGTCATACAGAATGAACCGAAGATAACCAGGTCTGAAGGGTCTGTTTCTTGGAAGGGTTATTTTCTATTTCAGTCTCCAAGATAATTTTCAAAACCTTAACTTAAAAATCGTAAGATAGCAGCAATTATCATTTAATGAGTATCCATTATATTCCAGACAATGTTTTCAGTTCTATTTAATTTACTAAAAATTTTCTGCAAAAGTAGGTCATGTCAACATCATTTTTACAAGCAGTACTCGAGTGGCTAAGTACCCTGTCCTAAATCACACTTAGCTAGCTGGTGAAGGCCAGAAAATGGTCAGCCATGTTTTGAAGTTATTTTAGTCCAAGAGATGTTCTATATATGTTAAAGCTCTACATTCCTTACAGCCTCTTAAGTGTTTCAGGAATTTGGAGGAGTGAGGAGTTAGTGTGGGCTAGAGCAACATCCTTCAACAAGGAATAGTGTGAGCTGAGCTCAACAGTGAGTAGGACTTACTTATGTAGAGGGATTTGGTATTACAGGTATAGAAAATAGTTCCCTAAGAGGTGACACGTAGAGGTGCCTGTGCATACACAAAGAAGATTAGATTGAAGCACAACATTTGTTCTAAGAAGTAAGAACTAGACATATTAGTATTATTATTCTTATTATGGAAATTGTCGCTCATAAAGCTTTTTTTATGTTTACTGTTAATTTATGTTAAATTAGGCTTGTTCATAGTGTCTAATTTCACCCATATAGCAGAAAAACAGGTCAGCTGAAGTCACTAACTTGCCATGATCATGCCATCTAGTTTGATATTCAAAACCAAATTGGGGCTGGCATTGTGGCATAGCAGGTAAAGCGGCTGCCTGCAGTACTGGCATCCCATTGGGTGCCGAGTCCCAGCTGCTCCACTTCCTTTCCAGCTCTCTTCTTTGGCCTGGGAAATCAGAAGAAGTTGGCCCAATTCCTTGGGCCCCTGCATCCATGTGAGAGAACTGGAAGAAGCTCCTGGTTGGCTCCTGGCTTTAGATCGGCACAGCTCTGACCATTGCGGCCATCTGGGCAGTGAACCATCAAATGGAAGACTTCTTTCTCTCTCTGCCTCTATTTTTAACTCTGCCATTCAAATAAATAAATAAATCTTTTAAAAAAGCCCCTTTATAAAAATCTCTCTCTATATATATATATGCAGATTATATATATATATATATATATATATATATAGGCGGAGTATATATATGTGTGTGTGTGTGTGCGCGTGCGCAGATACTTATAGATGGGCAGAGTGATGTGTATATACACACACACACACACACACACACACAGATCTTAGTTCATTCTCCAAATGCCTGCAACAGCTAGGGCTGGCCTAGACTGAATCCAGGAGCCAGGATCTCCATCTGAGTTTTTCACATGGGTGACAGTGACCCAAGTACTTGGGTCATTACCTGCTGCCTGCCAGGTGTATTAGAGGGGAACTGGACCAGAATCAGAGCAGCCAGAATGCGAACCAGCACTCTGATATGGCATGCCAGTGTCTCAAGTGGCAGTTTAATCCACTGTACCATAACACAGGCTCCCCAAGTCCTCTTATAAGTCTGTTTCCTAGTCTTTTTTTTTTTTTTTTTTTTTTTGACAGATAGAGTTAGACAGTGAAAGAGACAGAGAGAAAGGTCTTCCTTCTGCTGGTTCACTCCCCAAATGGCCGCCATGGCCAGAGATGCGCCAATTCGAAGCCAGGAGCCAGGTGCTTCCTCCTGGTCTCTCATGTGGGTGCAGGGGCCCAAGCACTTGGGCCATTCTCCACTGCATTGCCAGGCCACAGCAGAGAGCTGGACTGGAAGAGGAGCAGCCGGGACTAGAACCCAACGCCCATAGGGATGCTGGTGTCGCAGGCAGAGGATTACCCAAGTGAGCCACGGGGTCGGCCCCTGTTTCCTAGTCTTAAACCAAAGGTACTCATATGCAGAGTTTATAATCATCACTGAAACATAAGGTCTCTGGAATAATTTTAAACAAGAATTATTCAAGTACAGAGTCTCTGGAATTCTTTCTAACAGCACCTTTTGGTGATGCTGTGAAGATCATTTTTTGGAAGCAGTGGGCTTGGCAATACTGTCTCAAAGATATATCTATAAGATCGAGAAATATGGATATTATAAAATAGTCCTTGGGAAAATAATATAATAATAGGCAACACTGACATAAGGCACTAGGCCAAGCAGTTCTAAGCACGTTATGGTCAATCTTTCAAAAAATCCTATGAGGTAGATACTATTACTATCTTCATGTTTAGAGATGAGGAAGCTGGGAAACAGGTTAAACAACTTGCCCAAGCTCACAGGGCCAATAAATTGCAACTGAAGCCAGACAGTCTCATTCCCACAATCTGTGCCCTCTGCCACCAGCAGAGTATGGTGAGAGCAAAGCCTGGGGGTGAGATGGGCTAGAAGGTATGGGACATGGCAGCAGGATACAAAATTTACAGAGTTTGTTCACCTGAAGTGAATAAAGTACACATTAGAATCAAATGATTATTTCTCAACTGGATTACAGGAAATGTCAGCCACAATATTAAACAATTTTTAAAAATAGTAATATCATTAAGTAAACAAAAAACAAGTCTGTTGAAGCTGTTTTTACTCCTAAACCCTCTCCTACTTCCTTGACACGCCATGCATGCCTCAATATCTGCTATAGTCAGCTATACAGAATATTACCGAAGAGAGAGAAGACATTCAAAAAAGAAACCAACCCAGTACCACGAAGTCATTCATCTAGCTTGAGGGACAGTCCCTTTATTAACAGCCGAATGAGTTGACACAGATGTTTCATTATTCACAAAGAAGCTGCTATGGTCTGAGTATGGGAAACCCCCACCAAAACTCAGTTATGGCTTCTCTCCAAAGTAGCAGTGTTGAGAGGTGGGGCCTTATGGGAGGAGTCTGGGTAATGAGGACAGAGCACTCATGATAGACAAATGATTTTTCCCCTTGAGTTGCTGCTCTCCGGGGGTGGATTAGTCACTGTGAGAGCACACTGCTCAGAGCCAGGCTGCCCCTGTGTTTTGGCTCTTTCTCATGGGCCCACTGGCCCTTCTGCTTTCCACCATAAACTGAAGCAGCTTAGGCTCTCACCAGATGTGGCCACCTGATCTTGGACCTCTTGCCCGCAGACCATGAGCTAAATAAACCACTTTCCTTCAAAATTTACCCAATTTCAGGTATTTGTTATTGCAACAGGAGCCCTGGGCATAATGAACTTTACCTTCATTTGTTGCCTTTTCTGCTTTAGCACTGACCAACAACTTGAAGTCACAGCCTAAACAGAAGTAGAAAAGCAAGATTTAATTTTACAGTTACATACACATTTCCATATAGAAAAGAATGATTTTTATTAGAAATTCAAAGCTTATGGGTCTAAAAAGTTTAGAATATTAACTAACTACTAAAAAGAACCAATCCAGGTGCCTTATACTGTTTGTAAATATTAATGAAAAGGTATTTCACTTCTATAAATTTGAAAATTAAATATGAAGAAACTAAGAGAGAAAGGCTGAACCCTGGTACCAAGAAACTTGGCAAGTACAATCCTCAATACTGTACCTCTTAAATTCTATATATGTAAGAAAAAATTAGAAATATGTATATAGATCCATATATACAAATAAGGGTTCCATGTGTAATAATGTAGACAAAGCAATATTTTTCCTTAAGAACTGCCAAATATTTGTGAGTAGAACTGTTGTACTCAATTAAAGAACTTAGAAGTACAACCATCACAGGACAAAAGCAAAATTTCTCCAGCAGATCCTAAAGAAATCTGATTCTATTCTGGCATTTCCCAAGTCTAATGAGGGTCATGTAACCTGCATCAGTTACAGAAATGAAGAACATGTATTTTTTTATGGTTAAAATATACTTTGAGATAAAACTGGATTTATTTAAAATTCTTTAAAATTTAATATCAGTAAGTTCAAAAATAATTGTGAAATTGGCAATTGGAATTTTTTAGAGGCATTCAACTTCATCATGAAACATGATAGCCACTCCACCTAACTTCCAGGTTCATACTTAAAAACCAACAATAACCAATGTCAACAGAGATGCATATGAAAACAGAAACTGAAAACACTAAAAGTTAAGAATATGGTTATACTTGTTTTATTTTTGCAGCTTAATTTTTGATAGTATTTGAGAACATTAATTTCTGTAGTTCTCTTTTTTTTAATGTATACTTGTTTTCATCTACTTGAAAGGTGGAGAAGTGAGATGGAGAGAAGAGAGCATGCCTTAAACTTATGAGAGAAGAGAGCAAGACCTTTTTTATCCACTGGTTCTCTCCCCCAGATGCCTGCAATAGCCTGGACTGGGCCAGTCTGAAGCCAGGAGCCAGGAATTCTATCCAGATCTCCCACATGGGTGGCAGGGGCCCGAGTACTTGAGCCATCATCTGCTGCCTCCCAGGATACATCAGCAGGAATCTGGTTCAGAAACAGAATGGCCAGGACTCAATCTGGCATGCCAGTATCAGATGCAGGCATCCCAGGCAGTAGCTTAACCCTCTGCACCACAACACCAACCAACTTGCCCCTTAAAAATATACATTGTTAGGGGGCTGGTGCTATGGCTCAGCAGGTTGAAGCCCCAGGCTGCAGCACCGGCATTCCATATGGGCGCTGGTTCAAGTCCCAGCTGCTATACTTCTAATCCAGCTTCCTGCTAATGTGCCTGAGAAAGCAGTGAAAGATGGCTCAAGTTCTTGGGCCTCTGCACCCATGTGAGATACCTGGAAGAAGCTTCTGATCACTTCAGCTCTGGCCGTTGTGGCCATTTGGGGAGTGAACCAGCGGATGGAAGATCTCTGTCTCTATCTCTCTCTTTCAAATAAATAAAATAATTTTTTTTTAAAAAAAGGTATATATTGTTGGGCTGGATTTGTGGTATAGTGGGTAAAGCCGCTGCCTGTGGTGCCAGCATCCCATATGGTTGCTGGTTCGAGTCCCAGCTGCTCCACTTCTGATCCAGCTCCCTGCTAATGTGCCAAGGAAAACAGCAGAAGATGGCCCATGTGCTTGGGCCTCTGCAGCACATGGAAGACTCAGAAGAAGCTCCTGGCTCCTAGCTCTTGGCTTTGGATTGGCCCAGCTAGAGCCATTGTGGCCATTTGGGGAGTGAACCAGTAGATGGAAGATTGATTTCTCTGTCTCTCCCTACCCCATGTAACTCTGCCTTTCATATACATAAATCTTTAAAAAATAAATAAGTAAATTACAGATATATAGATACAGATATAACTAGGGTAGGGAATTGGTGCAGAGGTTAAGGTGCTGCTTGAGATGCCCACAGCCAGAGCAGAGTGCCTAGTCTGAGTACTGTCTCTTCTGCTTCTGGTTCAGCTGCAGGCTAATGTGCACAGCAGGAGGCAGCAGGATATGGTTCAAGGACTCCCACAGGAGAGACCAGATTGTTTTGGGCTCCTGGCTTTGGCTTGGCCCAGACCTGGTGTGGTGGGCATTGATGAGTCAAACAGCAGGTGGCAGATCTTTAGCTATCCCTGGGTCTCACTTTCTCTATCAATAAAATGAAAATAAATGCTGGTAAAAGCTTAAAAATACATATAGTCATTTTTTCTTTTTTGACAGGCAGAGTGGACAGTGAGAGAGAGAGACAGAGAGAAAGGTCTTCCTTTTGTCGTTGGTTCACCCTCCAATGGCCGCTGCGGCCGGTGCGCTGCAGCTGGCACACCACGATGATCCGAAATCAGGAGCCAGGTGCTTCTCCTGGTCTCCTATGGGGTGCAGGGCCCAAGCACTTGGGCCATCCTCCACTGCACTCCCGGGCCACAGCAGAGAGCTGGCCTGGAAGAGGTGCAACCAGGACAGAATCCGGTGCCCCAACCGGGACTAGAACCCGGTGTGCTGGCGCCACAGGCAGAGGATTAGCCTGTTGAGCCACGGCGCCAGCCATATATAGTCACTTTCTAATTCTTACTATAATTACTACATTTCTGTTCAGGAATTCAGCCATTTCAGTTATAGACAACTTTTTGAACAGAATTTCTTTAGAGACATGAAGAGACATCAGGCGTTCCAGGTCACAGCTGGGACTGGTTTGTGGAAGAGCCAAAAGGAGACTCAGCTGAAAGTGTTATGCAGGACACGTATCTACTCCTGATGTCCAACGGTGAGCTGTTTCCATACCTGCTATCCCACAGGCATAATATATATGAAAACTGATTTAGTTGAAGTCAGAGGGGGGCCGGGGGTGGGGGAGTGCACTCCTACCCACTGGTTTACTCCTTATATGCCCACCACAGCCAGGGCTGAGCTAGGCTGAAGCAGGAAGCTGGCAATTCAACCCAAGCAGTGGCGGAGCCTCAACCATTTGAGCCGTTATCTGCTGCCTTCCAAGGTGTGCAGCTGGAATCAGAAGCACTCCAAAATGAGAGAACAGGTTTCACCAGCTGTGTCTTAACTACTAGGCCAAACGCCTGCCCCATAAATGTAAATCTTACTAATTTTTCTAGTTCGGACCATTTTTCATCAAATTTAAATGGCTGAGAAAGGTAAATCACCACTTACCGTTTCTTTGAAGGAAGAGTTTAGCCAGCGATTATTCACTACATTCTGTATGGATGTGGGTGGGTTTTCTAAATCCTCAAAAGAATCCATTAATATAAAATCCAGAACAACATCATAAAAATTCAGATTTTTCACCTGCATTAAATTGTGGATTAAGACAGAAACTATTATTACAAAGATCTGAAACAAAATTTGAGTTAAGGCAGGGTTTTCTGAGTTCAACAGATCATCTCTCTAACAAAAAACAAACAAAAAAGAAAAATGAGGAAGAGAAAAATATGAAAATGACCAGAAATTACAATTTACATGGTAGCTCCCTATTAATCCCTCTCTCATCTCTAATCTAGGAGTGCTTTGTTCAAGCTTCTATCCTAGCACCCATACTGCTCAGTCAGCTTTGTTAGTTACTGGTAGACCCAGCCATCTTCCCCATCAGAACATCAGCCTCTTGCTCTTTCATTCATTCATACACATTGTGTTGTACCATGTGCTGTACCAAATGCTCAGACTTTTACAGTAAGCAAACGAGATGCCTAGAATCTAGTGAGGGAAACAGACAGCAACACAATAGTCCCACGGATATCCAATTAGAAACTGGGATAAGGATAATAAAGGAAAAAGTACATGGTGCTTTGGCAGCCTAAGTTGAAGATTCTAATTTTTTAAGCCAGATGTCAGAGGATGCTTCTGTCAGGGAAGAAGGCATCCCAGGTCGAGGAAGTAAGTGTCAGAGACTTTAATGTAAGAAGGAACACAGTGGCACAGATTTGAAAGAAATCGCTGGAAGCACACTGTAGTTCTCTATAGCAGAAACCACAGGAGTGCCTGGCTGGGACAAGAAGGACGTACGGCCTAGGTAAAGGGTTTTCAATTTTCTTCTCCCACTGTTTTGGGATGGAGTTGAGGCTGGTGAAGGCAGAAAGGGCATGGGCAATCGGATTCAAACCTTTTAAGGGTCCTGTTCACAGCTGTGGAACGTGGAAGAGGAGAGCAGAGGGAAGGCAAGGAGGGGAGGGCCGACAGGGGAAAGACCACAGATGATCAGGCCCAGATGGAGGTGGCAGCAAGAGAAAAGTTGAAGTCGTTGAAAGAGATTTAGCAGTTGAAGTTGAAAAACTTGGAGATGGATATGGTAAAGCAGGTGAGGACAGGGAGGGGAGAAGGATGAGTCCAAGGTTTTGGGCCTTCAGATCTGAACAGATGCTGATTCCACGCACTAAGTGTAGCGACACTGGAGAGAGATTATGCCTCCACGTATTTGTCTTCTCTCCTCAGAACAGCTTTGAGCTCCTTGTAAATAGATTTTTAAGCTTCCATTACAAGATGCTCCAGGCTCACTAATTACTCGTCCCACCCAGGGCTGAAATCGGCCATTTTCCCAAGGAGTCCTTGTTGCTTTTAGGGGAGAGCAGTAGTTAGAAGTCAAGATCTGTGTGCTTTAAATACTTTTTAGGGGGTGATGCTGCTTCCAGACCCTCTCAGTGAACAGAGCTCAGAAGCATACGTGTGTTTACATGTGCATAAACTGTTCCATGTGTATTTTTTGTGTAACTATTCTATATATTTTATGAACCATAAATTTACACTGACAGCTCCAATTCGAATCTTAACTTGTTATATCTTCCTTCTCCTGACAGTGAAAATATGGCTTTCATGGGTATATTTATTTGTCAAACGGAGTGTATGTAGTCAATTCTCCAACCCCCAACAGGGTAGCCTATGTGATGGTGTCCTTGCATAGGTAGACCTTACCGCCCTGATAGAACCTGCGAACTGACTTTTGGATAGAAGGAAGAAGAAAGGAGTGAACACAGGAAGGGAAGGCTTAAAAAAAAAAAAACAAAAAAAAAAACTGTCAACCAATGTATAAAGAGTACAACTGCTATTGTTTATGACACTGTCAGAGAATGTTGTTGTCCCACTCCCATACAACTGCTTTGGATGTCACTTAGCAAGGACAAGAAAATGGTAAAAATTGTAAAAATTATGGGCAAATAACTAAGAGGAATAAATACTATGAAAAATTTGGACTTACCCCTCTAGCAGCAAGTTCCATTTCAGTACTATCCCAGTGATCAGTCTGCTCCAAAAAGTAGATCATTTCATCAAAAACATCTTCAAACTTCTTTGGATTCTATAGAAGAAAACACATTTTAATCCTGAACTCAACAACAAGGCTCTGGCGTACAAAGCAAGCAAGTTACTCTTCAAGGCACATTTGTCAGATCTTAATTCAATTAGATTAATTAATTGAATTAGAATATAGTTTCAAGCTATGCCAAATGTATTTGATTTTCTATTTGGTTCTAATTTGCAGAAGCCAAGACTAAGATTCTTAGTCAAGGGTCACCGTAAACTTTTTACGACTCAAATAAGTCTGCCTCTTGAAGTCAGTTCTTAAGATGAAAATCTAATTCTAGGGGACACTATGTGATGCTTTTGGTGCAGAACTGCTCCCTTCAGAGGAACTCTAGTTCAGAGCCCTGGGTTCACCTGCCAGGAAAATGTCAAGAGAGTCATATAAGATTTACATGGGCATTTCAAAATAATTAATCCCACTTTATGCTTCCTTAGTGCTTTACCTTTAAAGCTGCTTTCCCATGTACCATTTGTTTAATCATTCTAACAACCTTCTGAAATACAGTAAGATATAATCCTGTTGATTAGATGAGGGAGTTGGGGTTCAAAGAGATTGGATCTGAAAACAAGGTGTGTAAATGGCTCAGGAAAGGCCCATCTGATTCTCCTCTCATCGCCTGGGCAAACCTCACAGAAAGTCAAGCCATTCCTCACAGTCTCAATGGAATTCTAGTCACTGCTTCTGCCTTATTCAGTCCCATGACCATGAATGAGTAAGAGGCAGCTGGATTTGTATTCCATACTTTTTCAACCAATGCTGTTTCCTGTGACTCTTCCTGAACGCAACGAGGGGAAGTAAAAGATGGGGTTTTAGTGGTAATAACAGTGGGGTAATTATAGTAGATGATTCTCACCATAACATTCACAAATTTTATGGCAAATCAGGACTAACCTGATGACAAACAACTTGGTAAAAAACGGTACAGACTTTATACACAAAAAATAAATCAAGCCAAGAAGAAGTCAACGTTCTTTGAGTTATTTTTTACTAAGTGAACCTTTACAATTATCTAGAAAAGCTTTTTCTCCTATTAAAATTTAATGTACTTCTTCATTTCAACCAAAAAGACAATTAAAAACTTGCCAGCAAAACAAGTTTACCTTTCGTGCTTTTACAATCAAAGCAGATAAAATCTTCCTCCCACTCTCAGCAAGGAATATCCTGTTGGCTGTTTCTGAAAGAATTACCTGAAAAATCACCCATCCCCAAACAAAGAAAAAAGAAACATAATGAATTTGAATGGACATCCAACTTCACAGCACATCTATGCAGTAACAATCCTAATACAGTTAATGGATGACACGTGATGCTGTGTCAAAATGCAGACACAGAAAAGTCCAAATTCATTAAAAGAGCTCTTGAAACCACAAAAAAAATAATTGAAGGCAGATAAATTTGAATTTAAATTCTGTTCAGTACCTTATTAGAAAATCTAAAATAAGTTTTATTTAGCCCCAAGACATAAGAAAAAAATATTTTGTTATTAAATGACTTCATTTAAATATATTGATGATTTTAGAATTGACTCAAACTTTTAAAAAGAACCTAGAATACACACTGTTGATAATAGAAAAGAAAGTTTTTATTTTAGGCAGCCATTTTTGTACACCTGCAACCATCAAAATATCCTATTTTGGGGGCCAGCATTGTGACACAGTGGGTTAACTGGCCTCCTGCCGTACTGGCATCCCATGTAAGTACTGGTTCTAGTACCAGCTGCTCTACTTCTAAGCCAGCTCCTTGCTAATGCACCTGGGAAAGCAGTGGAAGATAGCCCAAGTTCTTGGGCCCTTGCTACCAACATGGGAACCCAGGATGGAGTTCCTGGCTCCTGGTTTCATCATGGTCCAGCTCCAGATGTTGCAGCCATCTGGGGAATGAACCAGCAGATGGAAGACTTTCTGTGTGTATGTATATGCGTCCCTCTCTCTGTTGCTCTGCCTTTCAAATAAATAAATAAATAAATAAATAAATAAATAAATAAATTTTAAAAAAATATCCTATTTTAGGGCCAGCCCTGTGGCATAGCAGGTAAAGCCTGCATTGTCAGTATCCCATATAGATGCTGTTCAATTCTCAGCTGCTCCACTTCCAATCCAGCTACCTGCTAATGCACCTGGGAAAGTAGTGGAAAATGGTTCAAGTGCTCAAGCCCTTGTACCTACATGCAAGACCCGATGAAGAGCCTGGCTCCTGGCTTTGGCCTGGCCCAGCTCTGGCTATTGTGGCCATTTGAGGAATGAACCTGTGGATGGAAGACTGCTTTCTCTGCCTCTGTCTCCTCCCCCCCACCCCCGTAAATCTGCCTTTCAAATAAAATAAATAAATCTAAAAAAAAAAACTGTATTAAAAAATCTTATTTTGACAAAGTGTGGTGGATGTGGGAGAGGACAGTGACAAGTAGAAGAGATGAAGGGGAGTAGCAGAAGAGAGAAATAAACTTGGTAGGGTTGGTATCTGGCATCAGAGACAGGGATGATAAAGAGCAAAGAGCCATATTGTTGATATGCACTGGGCTCTCTAACTTGAGGGTGAGATGGAGCAGCTGGGTGAATCTCTTAATGTTAGACAAAATACCTGAAAAGCCTGTCGAATACAGTGAAGTTTGGCAAGAAAATCACTGTCTCCCAGGCACTCCAACATTTCAGTTCTATGTAATAAAAAGGGGAGACAACTGTTAAACTACATTCAAGAGCAAGCCTACAACAAATATGGATTCAAACAAGGCTTAACCTCAGGACCTTAATATGAAACATATGTCTTCTCAAAACTGACAGAACATGTTTTAAAAAAGTTGTTTTTCAACTTGAGTCTAAAAAGAATTATCCCCAGTTCTCATAAACATTTTAAATAAACAGCACACAAACAAAACAACAGCACTTTCATACTTTCCATAAACACACGCAAAACTGAAATGGTACCTCAGTACTCTTGAGGAAATTTTTCCTTCTTCAACTAAATGCATGGCTTCTTCATAAAAAGGGCAGTGGCAAAGAGACTCCAGGCTGTAGGTTTGCCGCCCTTCTCTGTGCTCTGCAAGCTACAGACACGGTGGGTTAGAACAGGCTATGCTGACACAAGAAGAACAGCTACACAAGCAAGAAGGTAGGATCTCACTGATGTCAAAATATACTAAATTGGATTAATGCCCCCTGAAAATCACTCAATCACAGTTGTACAATAATAAGATTTGAATTTACTTTTGCTTCAAAATTCAGTTGTTGAAAAGTACAACTTTGTAACAAGCTACGTTCATTTTCTTTCTTAAAATTTTATTTATTTATTTGAGAAGCAGAGAGGTAGGGTGGAGAGAGAGAGACAGGAAGAAAGAGGGAAAGCAAACAATCTCCCATTTACTGGTCCACACACCAGATGCCCAGGCACTGCAGACGTCAGGAGCCAAGAGCTGAACCCAAGTTTCCCATATAGGTGACAGGAACTCAATCACCTTGGCTGCCTACCAGGGTCTGCAACAGCAAAGAGCTGGAGTCAGGAGGCAGAACCAGGAATCAAATCCTGGAATTCCAATGTGGGAAGCAGGTGTCTTAAACACTAAGTTAAATGTCTGCTCCTTACTTCATTTTAAATCCAACCACTTATATCAATAGTGCACAGGAAAGCAAGATCTTATAGTTCATGAGGAAGACTGAGGAGGCGGCTGGTGTCATGCCGTGGTGGGCAAAGCAGCTGCTGCTGTGACACTGGCATCCCCCATGGTGCCAGTTCATATCCTGTCTGTTCCATTTCCCAACCAGTTCCCTGCTCATGTGCCTGGGAAGGCAGTGGAGGATGGCTCAAGTATGGGGGCCCCTGTACCCACTTGGGAGATGAGGATAAAGCTTCTGGCTCCTGGCTTTGGCTTGGCCCAGCCCTAGCCATTGCTGCCTTTGAGGAATGAACTAGCAGATGGAAGAGCTCTCTCTCTCTCTCTCTCTCTCTCTCTCTCTTTCTCTCTGTCTCTCCTTCTCTCTCTGTAACTCTGCTTTTCAAATAAATTAAATCTTAAAAAAAGAACAGAGGAGGAAGCATTAAAAAAAAAAAAGGCAGGAGGATTTTATTATCCAAGAAATACTTAAAAATATTACAACTTGGCCGGCGCCGCGGCTCACTAGGCTAATCCTCCGCCTGCAGCGCCGGCACACCGGGTTCTAGTCCCAGTCAGGGCGCCGGATTCTGTCCTGGTCGCTCCTCTTCCTGTCCAGCTCTCTGTGTGGCCCGGGAGTGCAGTGGAGGATGGCCCAAGTACTTGGGCCCTGCACCCCATGGGAGACCAGGAGAAGCACCTGGCTCCTGGCTTCAGATCAGCGCGGTGCACCGGCCGCAGCGGCCATTGGAGGATGAACCAATGGAAAAGGAAGACCTTTCTCTCTGTCTCTCTCTCTCACTGTCCACTCTGCCTGTCAAAAAGAAAAAAATACAACTCATGATTATAAATTGTGAAATTATCTATGAAAACATCAAAACATTCTATTTGGCTATTATAAGAAAATTTTTTTTAATGTAGCTTTGGTTAATTTATTTTTAGACTTATTATTTGCTGGTGGCTGCTTAACCTGCAGCACCACAATGTCTGCCCCATAACAGCTTCTTCTTTTTTTTTTTTTTAAAGATTTTATTTCTTTTTTGAGAGGTAGAGTTACAGACAGTGAAAGGGAGAGAAACAGAAAGGTCTTCCATCCACTGGTTCACTCCCCAAATGGCTGCAATGGCTGGAGCTGAGCTGATCCAAAGCCAGGAGCCTGGAGCTTCTTCTGGGTCTCCCACATGGATGCAGGGACCCAAGCACTTGGGCCATCTTCTACTGCTTTCCCAGGCCATAGCAGAGAGCTGGATCGGAAGAGGAGCAGCTGGGACTAGAACTGGCGCCCACATGGGATGGAGGCTTAGTCCACTACGCCATAGCACTGGCCCCTGGTTAATTTTTGTATAACTGAAAAACAGCCACTCGTTCCTGGCTAGGATAACAACTTTACAAATGGATTTCTACTCTCTGACAGTTCATCAAAAACAACTGTAAACACCACATAGCCAGTTGAACAAAAAACCTCTGGGGTCATTCATGGAGTGGAGTCCTATATTTTTGTCTTATTTTAAGCATGTTTTATTGAGATATAATGAAAATTCCATAAAATTCACCCTTTTAGGACTTCAGTCTTTTTCAGTGGTTGAGCAAATCCCACTGTATGGATAGAGACCACATTTTCATCCATTCCTCATAGCTTGGGTTCCTGGCACTTTGGGCTATCATGAAGAATGTAGCTGTGAACATCTGTGTACATGTTTGTGTTGGTATGTTTCCAGTTCTCTTGGTACACACCCAGGGTCACTAACTCAATGTTTTTTACTTTCTGAGGAACTGTCAAACACTTTTTGTAAAGTGGCTGTCCATTCTCCATTACCCTCAGCAATCTATAAAGATTTGAATCAAATTTTTCCACATCCTCAATAACAAGTGTTATTGTCCATCTTCTTTACTATAGCTGCCATAGTGGATGCGAATTGATTTTGCATTCCAAATGATTCATGGTGTTGGCATTTTATCACTAACTTATTGGCCATTTATGTATTTTCATTGTAGAAGTAGCTATTCAAAACCTTGATCCCTTTTCCAAACTGGGTTATCTGTTCATTTATTATTGAGTTATAAGAGTTCTTTGTATACTTTAATTTTTCAAGTTTTACTATTAAGACATTATTTATTTTATTTGAAAGGTAGAGCAGCAGAGAAAGGAGAAGAGAGAGCAACAGAGAGAAAGATTTTTCATATGTTGGTTCACTCCCTAAATTGCCCCAATATCCAGGTTTGGGCCAGACTAAAAGCAGGAGCCAGGAACTCCATCCTGATCTCCCATATGGGTGGCAGGAGCCCAAGCTCTTGGCCATCTTCCACTGCTTTCCCAGATGCAACAGCAGGAAGTCAGATTGGAAAAGAAGCAGCAGGGATTCAAATGGAGGCACTGATGAAGGATGCTGGTGTCACAAGCAGCAACTTAACCCACTCTGCTACAATGTGAGTCCCTACATTCTTTTTTTAGAAAAGATTTGTAAACATATTTATCTTTAAGGCAGAGCAACAGAGAGGGAGGAAGCTCTTCTATTTGCTGGTTCACTCCTGAAATTCCCAGTCATGGCTGGACCAGACTATGTCAGAATCCTGGAATTTCATCAGGGTGTCCCACATGGGTGGATGGGGCCAAGCACTTGGACCATCATCCACTGCCTCCCAAGAGCATTAGCATGGAGCTGGACAGGAAGCAGAGCAGCCAGGATTTGAACAGATGCTCATATGGGATGCCAGCAACACAAGTAGTAGCTTAACTTGGTGCACTACAATCTCAGCCCCAAGAGTTCTTCATATATTCTATTTATTTATTTTTTTAATTTTTATTTATTTATTTATTTATTTTGACAGGAAGAGTGGACAGTGAGAGAGAGACAGAGAGAAAGGTCTTCCTTTGCCATTGGTTCACCCTCCAATGGCCGCCGTGGCCAGCGCACCGCACTGATAAAAAGCCAGGAGCCAGGTGCTTCTCCTGGTCTCCCAGGGGGTGCAGGGCCCAAGGACTTGGGCCATCCTCCACTGCACTCTCTGGGAGAGCTGGCCTGGAAGAGGGGAAACCGGGACAAAATGGGGCGCCCCAACTGGGACTAGAACCTGGTGTGCCGGCACTGCAGGCGGAGGATTAGCCTATTGAGCCACGGCGCCAGCCTCTTCATATATTCTAAATACAAGCCCTTTGTGATATATATATAATTTACAAATATTTTCTCCCATTCTGCTATTTTTTCACCTTTTTATTGATATTAGTTGATGCACTAAAGCTTTTACATTCATTCATTCATTCATTCATTCAAGAAACAGAGAGAGAATGTGAGTTCTTCCATCTTCCTGTCTGCTCCCCTAAACAGGTTGAAACCAGTAGCTGGAAACTCAATGCAGGTGTTCCACGTGCATGGCAAAAATCCAATTACTTGAGCCATTAAGGCAGCTTCCCATGGCCTACACTAGCAGAAATCTGGATTCTGGGGCAGAGCTGAGACTTGAATTCAGGTACTCTGACATGGGATGTGGGCATCTTAGTTGACATCAACATCTAAGCTAAACATCTGCCCCAGCTTTATTTTTTTCCCATAAAATCCAATTAGTTTATTATTACTTTTATCTCCCTTAACCTTTACTTCTCATCACACAGAACATCAAGGTTAGCCAGGGGTGAGTGATTAGAGACTTTTAATGTCTTTCCTGGGTATATGTATAGCCTGATTCCCAGTAATAGATTGAGTCTTTTTCCCAAGCCCCTTTTGACGGTCTCATTGCCCAGTTTTCCTACTCCAAAATTTTTTTTTCTTTTTTCTTTTTTTTTGACAGGCAGAGTGGACAGTGAGAGAGAGAGACAGAGAGAAAGGTCTTCCTTTGCCGTTGGTTCACCCTCCAATGGCTGCCGTGGTCGGCGCGCTGCGGCCGGTGCACTGCGCTGATTTATTTTCAACTTATTTGGAAGACAGACAGATAGCAAGAGAGTCACAGAGAGATAGGGACAAAGATCTTCCATCCACTGGTTCACTCCCCAAATGCCAGCAACAGTTAGGGCCAGGCCAAGCTGACAGCAAGGATGTCAGAACTCCATGCAGGTCTCCCAGGTGGGTGACAGGGACTCAAGCACTTGAGCCATCCTCTGCTGTCTCTCATGGCAGGCATTAGCAGCTGGATCAGACATGCAGTAGCCCACACTCAAACCATGTACTCTGATATGGGATGCAGGCATCTCGGCCTTGACTTAACACTTTGCCAAAAGCCCATCTGTGCTCTAACTCTTTTATATCTCCAGATATCATGGCCACCTCTGGCAGCTGCAATGGTTAACAACTGCCAGTGATTTCTTTTCAAAATGGCACTAGGGATAAGACTTTGCACACAGAGTGAGCTCTAAGGTCACAGAACGACAAGTCCTGAGATTGCAGCTTTGCAGAGTTGTCAGATAGTAAAAGTTCTCTAGGCGTGGGGCTTTTGCGAAACACCAAAGCCATTAAATTCCTTCCAGCAGCTGCCAGTTCCTGGCTTCCACAGCTCCCACAGTTGAGACTTGGTTTTCATGACTCATGTGGAGACGGAGATGGAGACAGGGCAAACTAAACAGCCACAAAGCTCACGGCTTTTATGAAGATTCAGCCGTTTTTCTTGAATAAACATTCCTTGAAATGTTGCCGGTCTTCTGTCCATTTTCAGAGTTCTAGAAATGTTGATTTTCGCAGCTTTTGCCAGTGTCCCCTTTGCTTTTGTGAAGGCCAGGTTTGGCCATCTTTACTCCACTGCTCCCTAAGTACTTCTCCAGGCCTTCGTTCTGGCACTTCACATGCATCTGGTGCTGTACTACATGCTTTGACTTGATTATCTCATTTATTTCTTACACTAACTGTAAGTTAGGTACTATAATTACCCACATTTTACAGATGAAGAATAGCAAGAACTTGCACCAAGTCCCATAACTAAAAGATAAGATTTAAATGCATGCACATTATTCTAGGATATTTACTCTTTTTAAAGAAAAAATTAAAGAAAAAATTTACAGGAAAAATTATTTAATTTGAGAGATGGGTGTGGGGGTTAGAGAGACAGAGAGTGATAGAGAGAGAGGGAGGGAGAGAGGGAGAAAAAAAGAGAGAAAGGCAGAGAGTTCTCATCTTTTGGTTCATTCCCCAAATGCCTGCAACAGCCAGGACTGAGCCAGGCTGAAACCAAGAACTCAATCTGGGTCTCCCACGTGGGTGACAAGACCAGCTTTCTCCTAGCATGCACATTGGTAGAAGCTGGATCAACGGAGTCAGCACTCAGTCCTGGGTACTCTGATCTGGAATGCAGGTCTCCCAAGAAGCAGGTCTCCGCAAACCCATTCCCAGAATTTATACCCTTAAGCACTAAACTATACCCTCTCTACCCAAAGAACCAGGGAATAAGAAGTTTCAGCAAATAAGTCTATTAGGCTATAGGCAATACAACAGCAAAAAGATGTATTGATATGACATTCTCCAGCATTATGTATTCTCTGCTGTTAACATCTCCCTTCATATTTTAAGGAACATCAGTTTTCCTAAAGGCTTAAAAACTTAATCCTAACAACATTTATGAAATAACTCAGAATGGAATTCCTACCAGGGAAAAAAAGTTCCAAGAAGGAAACTGGGGTTCTAATTAAGCTCTACATAACATAATTTATACTAATCAAAAGTGAAGAAATCCAGCAATAAGAGATTCCAGGTCAAATCTTGACTGATTGGTCTACTTAGCTTATTTGTTGTTTTGGCTAAAGTAATCATTTAAATAAGCCTCCTAAAATAGGCCTGCAGCTGTGAAAAATAAATCACGCTGAAGATTTAATAGCAACTAACAGTAGAATCAACTTTTCTTAAAGGATAACGGCAACTCAAACATTTATTTAAATCATTAAGCTTAAAAATTTCAAAGTAAAAAAAAATCATTAAAATGTTGGTTGAAATTCTCATTTTAGAATACATCTTATAGAAAGAATTTTTCAAAAAAATTTCCAAAAACGTTTTCAACAGTTTCAGAAAAAGTTAACATTCAACTAGAGTTGGCAAGTTACTTCAGAAGCAGAAGTCAACAATACAGTTTAATCCCAGATCTGGAAACATGCAATTTACCAGAAAAAGGGATTAGTTATTTCTGTGTGAGCTGAGACTTGAAATAGCTCATATTTTTAAATTATTCTTCCCTCAAAGGGGCATATTTAAAAATTCATTTACCTATTTTCAACAGAAAAGTAATATGATACTAGTTTATAGGAAAGCATCATCCTGTCTTTTAGTTATCTCTCTTATTTCACAAAGGCTGTTAAAAATGACCATGGAAGAAATTAAGTCAATAAAAATAACAATAATAATAGCTACAATAAAAACAGATCATTCCCACAGATGAAGCAACAAGTGAAAGCAATGCTTAGGGGTTAGCTGAAGATTTCAAACATCCTAAATTACTTTGCTTGCCCTCTACAAGTTCGGGCCTTATTTTCCAAGGCTTGTGCTGACTTTGCTGAACTGATACAGTATTTTCAAAAGCCTTAAATTCATTATCCCAGACCATGAATGAAACGTCTGAAGTCTCAAAACTATTTTAATAGTTAAAATATTTAATATTTAATTTAATATTTTAATATAGATCATTCTCATATGTTTACATTTTCTTTTAAAGCCAACCACTTAAAATTATAAATAGAAATTATACTTAAAGAAAGCAGGATGTATTCTCTGTATTCCTACTTTATTAGGAGAAAAGAAATAAAAAAGGGAATGAACCTACCAGCCACAGTTCAAACTGGATCTCACTGATTCTCTCATCCCTGTTACTCAGACCATAACACAAGAGGCCAACCAGTGCAACTCAGAGTGCATTGTGGACATGATGAGGAGAGATTTCTGAGAGTAAGTCCTCACAGTCATCACTTCTACCTTGCTCTCATGGATCACTCCCTCGGGGCAGGTCGGGGGAAGCCAAGTAGCATGCTGTGAAGATACTCAGAAAGTCCTACAGAAAACTCCATTTGGTGACACATTTAGGTCTTCCACCAAAAGGTAGCACAAATCCACATCCATATGAGTGAGATCTTGGGAGCAGATCCTCCGGTTCCAGTCAAACTTTAATGCTTTCACAGTCTTCCCTCCTCAGATGATGATGATTCTTAATATTGATTGGTGTTGGGGCTGTGCTGTGGTAGAGAAGGTTAGGCCTCTAGCTGCAGTGTTGGCACCCCAAATGGGTGCTGGTTCCAGTCCTGGCTGCTCCACTTTTAATCCAGCTCTCTGCTAATGTGCTTGAGAAAGCAGCAGATGATGGCCCAACTACTTGGGCCCCTGCACCCATGTGGAAGACCCAGAAGAAGTTCCTGGCTCCTGGCTTCAGCCTGGCCCAACCTTGGCCATTGCAGCTACTTAGGGAATGAACCAGCAGATGGAAGGTATCTCTATCTTTCTCTCTTTCTCTTTCTTTCTTTTTGTCTCCGGCCCCACCCCCGCCCCGTCTCTGACTCTCCTTCTCTTTAACTCTGACTTCCAAATAAGTAAGTAAATCTAAAAAAAAAAAATAATAATAAAGTGGTAATTTTAAGAAAAACTAAGCCAACAGGTAAAAACTGCTCTCTCTGTAATATTAATTTCTATTGCATGACAATCTTTTTAACAGATGGAAAGCTTAGAAGTACAATGTGATAGTACTCTAACATTGAGAAGGCTTTGTAGAACCTGAAGGAAACATTCTGCTAAGTGAAAGAAAGTAAAACACAAAATATCACATATTCTGTGATTCCATTTCCATGACATGTCCGGAATAAAGGCAAATCCATAGAGGCAGAAGGTAGATTATTCATTGCGAAGGGCTGGAGGGTGTGGGGGATAAAGAATTACTGCTAATGGCTAGAGGCTTATTTCATGTTCTAGAATTAGAAAGTAGTTAGTGTTGGTTGCATATCGCTGTGAATGTACTAAAAAATGCTGTAATATACTTTTTGTTAAAAGGGTGAATTTTATAGCATGTGAGTTAAATGTCAGTAAAGCCATTACACTAAAAAAAGAGACTTCAGCTGTGGTTTCAAACCAATGTTTGGCAAAGCTTAAACTGGAAAATCTTGTTAATTACTTTCACAAATGATTGACCTAGCTTAGAAAAAGCCTATGCCAGGAATTGTTTAAATCTGAATAGCCATTCCATTAGGGCACCAGTTCGAGATCCAGGTGCTCCACTTCCAATCCAGCTCCCTGCTAATTCGCTTGGGAAAGCAACAGAGGATGTTCCAACAGGAGAGATCTGAAAGACTCCTGGCTCCTACCTCACTCAGCCTGGGTCATTGTGGTCATTTGTGGAGTAAACCAGTGGATGGAAGAGTTCTCTGTCTCTCCTCTCTCTGTAACTCTTTCTTTTTTCTTTTTTTTTGACAGGCAGAGTGGACAGTGAGAGAGAGAGACAGAGAGAAAGGTCTCCCTTTGCCATTGGTTCACCCTCCAATGGCTGCCACGGACAGCGCGCTGCGGCTGGCGCACTGTGCTCATCCGATGGCAGGAGCCAGGTGCTTTTCCTGGTCTCCCCATGGGGTGCAGGGCCCAAGCACTTGGGCCATCCTCCACTGCACTCCTGGGCCACAGCAGAGAGCTGGCCTGGAAAAGGGGCAACCGGGACAGAATCCAGCGCCCCGACCGGGACTAGAACCTGGTGTGCCGGCGCCGCAAGGTGGAGGATTAGCCTATTGAGCCACGGCGCCGGCCAACTCTGACTTTCAAATAAATAAATAAATCTTTAAAAAAATCTAAATAGGCAAGAACATTTTCTAGTATTTCAGAATAAAGGTTTCAAATGATCAAAAATTGTTTAGCTTCCCAAAGGGTTCTAATGTTATTTTCCTAATGATTTTTCCCATTACTTTTCCCATTACTATATATATATATAAAACTTCAAGTACTTGGTATATAACAGATGCAATTAAAAATTATTTTAAAACATTTCTTCTAACAGAAAAATTCATTTTGAAACACTCACATTCTGAGATCATGAATTTAAACCCTAGAAGCATCCTTATGATGTTTCTTGACTATTTAGTCCTTTTGATGTGTATTTACTTCACATTTTATTTTCCATGAGGATTTTTAAAGTTTATTACACCTTTGTAATTTAAACAGCAAATTCAAAGTGAGTACAATGAGGTGGGAAGAATCACTATATTCCTAAAGTTGCACTTATTAAATGCATGAAGTTTGTATTCCTTAAATAGAAGGTTTCTTTGAAAAAAAAAAATAGAGTACAATGAACACTTGGCAAAATATATTTCAAAGTTATATATAAGAAAGAAAAAAAAGAGAGCTTTCAAACAAACAATTGAGTATATTGTTCCTCACTGGAAAAACTGCAAAGTGAAGGTCTGTCTCTACAAAAACCATCTATGACATAAACATTTACAAATCAGAAGAAAAACATATCTATATCAATAGTCAACAGACAGAAAAACAGCTTTCCAATGGACCAAGTGAAGATACTGTGTTAACTGTAAATGTAATAGTGCAACAGGACTTTTTAAAATGTAAGCAACTCAAGAGGCAATATGATAAACAATGGCTAAAATACACACATGCAAATGAAAGAGATTACAAATCAGCACCCCTTTGAAACTGAGGCTCAGAGTACAAAACCATGGGGCACTTCAAGATCTCCACCCTTGAAAACAAAATCACACATCAGTTATAGATATAATATTATTTACATGCAAAAAGATCTCTAATGCCTAAAATCTATCATAAAAGTGCAAATATTCTGATACAAAGTTACACATCTGTGATTTTAAGTTATTTTAAGCAGAAGAAAATTATGATGAACTTTTTTAAATTTAAAACTTATCTATTCTTCTATTTCTTTTTTAAAATTTTTTGAAATAATGTATTTTTAAGTTGTAAAACCTAGTCAAAGGCTTAATGCTCTACTAAATAAAGAATTCAACAAGTAAACAGTAAAAAGATCATAACTGGCTGGCACCACGGCTCACTAGGCTAATCCTCCACCTTGCAGCGCTGGCACACTGGGTTCTAGTGCCAGTCGGGGCACCCCATTCTGTCCCGGTTGCCCCTCTTCCAGGCCAGCTCTCTGCTGTGGCCCGGGAGTGCAGTGGAGGATGGCCCAAGTGCTTGGGCCCTGCACTCCCTGGGAGACCAGGAAAAAGCACCCGGCACCTGGCTCCTGCCATCGGATGAGCGCGGTGCGCCGGCCGCAGCGCGCCGTCTTTGGCAGCCATTGGAGGGTGAACCAACGGCAAAGGAAGACCTTTCTCTCTGTCTCTCTCTCTCACTGTCCACTCTGCCTGTCAAAAAAAAAAAAAAAAGATTCATTTATTTATTTGAAAGGCAGAGTTATAGAGAGACAGATACAGAGAGACAGGTCTTCCATCTGCTGGTTCACTCCCCAGATGGCTGCAATGGCTGAAGCTGCGCCAACCTGAAGCCAGGAGCCAGCAGCTTCTTCTGGGTATCCCATGTGGGTGCAGGGGCCCAAGGGCTTGGGCCATCTTCTACCACTTTCCCAGGCCATAGCAGAGAGCTGGATCGGAAGTGAAGCAGCCAGGACTCGAACCGGCGCCCATATGGGATGCTAGCACTGTAGGCGGCAGCTTCAACTGCTGTGCTACAGTGATGGCCCCTAAAACTTTAAATACTCTCTTCAGTTTAACATACATTCCCGGGGCTATTGCTGTGGCATTGTGGGCTAAGCCTCTGCTTGCAGTGCCGGCATCCCACATGGGTGCTGATTCCAGTCCCGGCTGCTCCACTTCTGATCCAGCTCTCTGCTATGGCATGGGAAAGCAGTAGAGGATGGCCCAAGTCCTTGGGCCCCTGCACCCACGTGGATGGCACAGCAGTCGTCATTTGGGATACAACACGCTATATCAGAGTGCCTGGTTTGAGTCCTGGCTCCGTTGCTTCTGATTCAGCTTACTGCTAACATATACTTTGGGAGGCAGTGGTGATGACTCAAGTACTCAGGTCCGTGACACCTGTGGGAGACCTGGACTGAATTCTGGGTTTCTGGCTTCAGATTGGCACATTTCAGGTTGTTGTGGGCATTTGGAGACTTAAATAGCAGACAGAAGATCTCTCGCTCTTTCTGTCTCTCTGCCTTTGAAATAAAAAAAAATTAAAAATCTAGTTCTTATTAAAAAGACTGCCCTTTGTTATTTTAAAATTTTATTTGAGAAATGGAGAAACGGAAATTTCCACCCACTGGTTCATTCTCCAAATACACACACTCAGAGGCCAACACTGGAAGCCAGGAACTCAGTCCAGGCATCCTATGTGTGCTGCTGGAACCCAATGATTTGAGTCATGCCTATTGCTTCCCAGGTGTGCAATAAGGAAGCTGGAATCAGAACCTAGACCTGGGTGTCTGAACCCAAGTATTGATATAGTATGTGAGCAACCTAACTGGTGTGCTTTTTTTTTTTTTTTAATTTTATTTGTTTGAAAGCCAGAGTAACAGGAAGAGACACAGAGAGAGAAATCTTCCATCCACTGGTTCATTCCCCAAATGGCCTTAACAGCCAGGGCTGGGCCAGGCCAGAGCCAGGACCAGTAACTCCATCCTGGTCTCCCACATAGATGGCAAGAGCCCAACTATTCAGGCCATACTCCGCTGCCTTCCCTCAGGCACATTAGTAGGAAGCTGAATCAGAAGCAGAGTTGCCAGGACTCTGATATGGGATATTAGCATCACAGATGATGCTTAATTTACTGCACCACATGCCAGTCCTGCAACTGGCCTTAACGATGAGGCCAAACACCCACTCTAAAGAATCTGAACATTTTAAAAACTCTTGATATATGCTGAACATTGCCTTTCATTAAGCTAATAGTTTAAATGCCTCATTCATAATCTATCACATAAGAAAATGCCCATCTAAGTATATGCTTGGGGCTGGCATTGTAGCATAGTGGGTAAAGCCACCACTTGTAATGCTGTCTTCTCATATGCATACCATTTTGAGACCCAGCTGCTCCACTCCTGATCCAGCCCCCTATGGATATTCCTGGAAAAGCAGCAGAAGATGGCCAAAGTGTTTGGGTTCCTGCACTCATGTGGGAGACCCAGAAGAAGCTCCTGGCTCCTAGCTTCAGCCAGCCCCAGCCATTGCAGCCACTGGAGAAGTGAACCAGAAGCTGGAATATTTCTCTCTGTCTCTTCCTCCCTCTGGTGTAACTCTTTCAAATGAATAAATCTTAAAAAAAAAATAAAGTATATGCTTACATATCCACCTCCTCAAAGAGTCTATGAGCTCCTATAACATTCATCTTTTTGTTTTGTTTTGTTTTGCTTTGTTTTTTTGACAGGCAGAGTGGACAGTGAGAGAAAGAGAGACAGAGAGAAAGATCTTCCGTTTGCCGTTGGTTCACCCTCCAATGGCCAGCGCACCGCACTGATCCGAAGGCAGGAGCCAGGTGCTTATCCTGGTCTCCCAGGGGGTGCAGGGCCCAAGCACTTGGGCCATCCTCTACTGCACTCCCTGGCCACAGCAAAGAGCTGGCCTGGTAGAGGGGCAACCGGGACAGAATGGGGCACCCCGACTGGGACTAGAACCCAGTGTGCCGGCGCCGCAGGTGGAGGATTAGCCTATTGAGCCGTGGCACCGGCCAACATTCATCTTTGTATGCTGGTATCTGCTATATGCTAAATAAATGATGACTGAAATGAAATCACAGCCCAGTGGCAAAACCATGCTCTCCAAATGGAAAAAAAAAAAAAAGAAAGAAAGAAAGAAAGAAACCCTCATTAGGAACATACATGTCCTACCTCGGCTGCTGAAGCAAACGAATCAGTTGATGCTATACTCAAGGTGTCGCGCAGGCCAAAGTCATCCACATTCCCCTTCATTGTGACATCTGTATCTTTATCTTAAAAGCAAAAAGTGAAAAGTTCAGAAACTGCCATATGCTACTTTCTATAGGTATTTTTTCTCCCTGGTATTTATTTAGACTACTAGATCTAGAAGAAAAACAACATAAGTCAATGGAATATAATCTTACAAGACTCTCAAAGAGCATCCATTGTTTGATCCTGAAACCCTGCCATGCAGAGAAGAAAGTATTATAAAGCAGATAACTTTCTTAAATCAAAAAAGGATCACATGTAATTCTGAAAAGGGCTTTTGCATATATTTATATAATAACTATAGTTGGCTTACCCACTAGACATGGTAAAATTCACATATACGCCAAAACCAGTTTGAAAGACAGCAATTGATTTGTGATTGGTCTTGCCCAAACTGGGAGAACTGGAATGTTCATTCAAATCCAGTGAATTATTTTCATAAAATGTTTGAACAGTCACTCGTAGTAAGCTGATCAATTTGAGCAACTCCAGAAGACGTTTGTGAGTTCTTCAGGCTTTAAGACCTACTTTCGGGGCCAGAATTGTGGCAAAGTGGGTAAAGTTGCCCCCTGCAATGTGGGTATCCCATATGAGTGCCAGTTCATGTCCCAGCTGCTCCACTTCCCATGCAGCTCGCTGCTAATGGCCTGGGAAAAGCAACGGAAGACAGCCCAACTGCTTGGGCCCCTGCTACCCACGGGGAAACCTGGATGAAGCCCCCGGCTGAGCTAGGCCATTGCAGCCACTTGGGGAGTAAATCAGATCTTTCTATCTCTGTCCCTCCCTCTCTGTAACTCTGCTTTCAAATAAAGAAATCTTAAAAAAAAAAAAAATGTACTTTAAAAAACTGAACAGCCAAAACAGATCAGATCTAGGTTCTTGATGCTTACTATTCTTACTAGAGAGCCAAATATACATATTACTGCCCCAATAATTTTAAAGGGCTGAAAACATTTAAATACTTCCAAAATTATCAATCTGATCACACCAAGACAAGCAATACACAGAATTCTGAATGGAGGTGTGAATATCTTTATATATAACGTTAAATTTTCAAATAAATTCTTGCTTACATAGGTGACTACACTGTAGGAATCTGTAACTTCAAGAATTATCAAAAGTATAAAAAACAAAGAATACAGATTTTTCTCATTTTTATTCTCAAACTGTTTTTCAGACACTTTATCCTCTATAAAAAGAAACCAGAAATCTCCTTAGCTTTTTATTCATCTGAATTTCCATTCCATCATTTCCTCCTAAATAAAACTCATTACTTTTACCAGAAATCTTACTGGTAAAATTCTTTTTAAATCTCGTAAGTATCAGGAAACATAATTTGTGATTCTATATAGGAAGTATAGTTTAGTTTAGTTTAGTTTAGTTTAAAGAATTGTACAACCAATTATATTGCATGTTCTAAACCAAATAGAAGTGAGAATAAGGCTCGATTGGTAACAGATCAGTCCTATTAAGTATCAAAAATGAAAGTGAGGCCAGTGCTATGGTGCAGTGGGTTAAGCCACTGCCTAGGACTCCAGCACTTGACATTAGCAAGGGTTTGGTTTGAGTCCTGCCTGCTCCACTTCTCATTCAGCTCCCTGCTAATGTGCCTGGGGGGAACAGCAGAGGATAGCAGAAGCACTTGGAACTACCAGTGTGAGAGACCCAGATAGAGTTGCAGGCTCCTGGCTTCCACCTGGTCCAGTCCCAGCCATTGTAGCCATTTGAGGAGCAAACTAGTGGATGGAAGATCTCCCTTTCTTCCTCTCTGTCTCTGCCTCTCTCAAATAAATAAATAAATCTTTTAAAATAAATAAATAAAAGCACCTAACTGGGACAGGTACTTGGCCTGTCTGACGCCTGTGTTCCGCACTGGAGTACCAAATTCAATCCCATGCTCTGGCTCCATTGCCAGTTTCCTGCTAATGCAAACCACAAGAGGCAGAGATGAAGGCTCAAGTAGTTGGGTTCCTGCCACCCATGTAGAAGAACTGACTGAGTTTCTGGTTCTCATCTTTGGTCCCAGGGAGGGTCCCTGCAGGCACTGAGGAGTGAATATGAGATGGGAACTCTGTCTCTCTGCCTCTCAAAAAAATAAGTAAAAATTGTTAAATAAATAAATGTACCTCGTTTTTCAGCTTAAGGTCTTTCTATAATTAAATGAGTATTAACGGGACAAAATCTAAGGCTACTTCAAAAATATTTTAGAATTTTACATTTTTCTATCCACACATAAAAGAAAACAACAAAACTTTTATACTTATAAACTGCTACAAAACTGGAATTTTGGGATATTCAATTATACAAAAAAATCCCCATCATTCTCTTTCCCGCACACATAACCCTTATTTTTTTATTTAAAGATTTATTTATATTTATTTATTTATTTGAAAGAGTTATACAGAGAGAGGAGAGGCAGAGAGAGAGAGGTCCTCCACCCGCTGGTTCACTCCCCAACTGGATGCAATGGCCACAGCTGCACTGATCTGAAGCCAGGAACCAGGATCTTCTTTCAGGTCTCCCACGTGGGTGCAGAGGCCCACGGACTTGGGCCATCTTCCATTGCATTCCCAGGCCAGGGCACAGAGCTGGGTCAGAAGTGGAGCAGCTGGGACTCGAATTGGTGCCCATATGGGATGCCAGAACTGTAGGTAGCAGCTTTACCCAATAGGCCATAGCACCAGACCCAACATATAATCCTTTTTTTTAAAAAAATGCACATACTGGGGCCAACCCTTTGGCATTAGCAGGTAAAGCTGCTGCCTGCAGTACTGGCATCCCATATGGCACCTGTTCAAGTCCCGGCTGGCTCCCTTCTGACCCAGCTCTCTGCTATGGCCTGGGAAAGCAGTAGAAGATGGTCCAAATGCTCAGGCCCATGCACCCACATGGGAGACCCAGAAGAAGCTCCTAGCTCCTGGCTTTGGATCAGCCACTGTGGCCATCTAGAGAGTGAACCAGCAGATGGAAGAGCTCTCTCTCCCTCTGCCTCTGCCTCTCTGTAACTTTTTCAAATAAATCTTTTTTAAAAACGCACATATACAAAGATAATTCACAAACATTTTTTAAATATATTTTTTAAAGTTTCATTCATTTATTTGAAAGGTAGAGTTTGAGAGAGAGAGAGAGAGATTCTTCCACCTGCTGGTTCACTCCCCAGATGGCCGCAATGGCTGGAGCTGCGCTGCTGCAAAGCCAGGAGCCAGGAGATTCTTCTGGGTCTCCCATGTGGGTGCAGGCACCCAAGGACTTGGGCCATCTCCTGCTGCTTTCCCAGGCCATAGCAGAAAGCTAAATCAGAAGCAGAACGGCCAGGACTGGAACTGGGGCCCATATGGGATGCTGGCACTGCAGGCAGTGGCCTTACCCACTATGCCACAGTGCCGGTTCCAATTCACAAAATTTAATCAGCAATTACAGCCTTCAAAAAAGGAAAGATTTCTTTTCTTAATTATCTTCCACTGTTAGTATTATTTGTGCAAAAAGAAAAAATCACAATGCAATTTCTGTTATGTCACAGCATTCTTACACTAAAATTAAAATTACAAGTCAATGAACTCTTTGTCCCATATGCCTTTTGCTATTTTCAGAGTAGAACACATTTATCTTGTGTCACTTTACCTTTCAGACATCACCCATGAGCTGTTTAGAGTCTGTTTTACTTCAGTCAACAGTAACCGCCATTCAAAGTCATCCAAATCAGTTACCCTGGTTGTACTTTATTCAAAAAAAAAAAAAGGAACTAGCACAGGAAAATGGCTCAATTCCAGAGGAACTAGAAAGATTTACTCGTTAAGTCCAACTCCATAAACCACAGAGCATACTTCTTATTTCAATAGCTGTTATTATTCCTGGAATGGCAGCTTAATAATTATGAAGAGAAATAATACATCTGTTTTTTAGATAAGCCAATAAAAAAGCATAAAGAAAGAATTTAGGGCAATATCCCAAACGGACTGCTTTCATGCATCGAATTAAAACTTAAAATACTCTTTCCAAAAAGTATCAATTCATATTTGTGACAATAAAATGATAAAATGGAAATCTGACACCAAAGGCTTCATCTTAGTCAATATTTTCAGAAACTTTTTACTACTTTTCTCTTAAGCCAAAATGAGAGATCATTACACACCTACCACATTGACATGAATAAAATGGGGGGCGGGGGGAGGGAATGGCATTTATTTTTTGGTCAAGTATGTACAGCAGTGGAAACACAAATTAACTGAGAGATGTTTGGACATATTAACTGAGAGAACCACTGTGGAAAGTTTGGCACTAGCCACAGAAGTTCAAGATTGCATTCTCTAGGATCTAGAAATTTCACTTTTGGTTATGTTTTTTATATATATATATATATATACACACACACACACACACACACACATATATTTATATATATATAAGAAATGTATGCTTATATGCATAAGATTGTTCCTAACAGCACTTTTTTTTTTTTTTTTTATTTTCGACAGGCAGAGTTAAACAGTGAGAGAGGGAGACAGACAGAAAGGTCTTCCTTCCATTGGTTCATCCCCCAAATGGCTGCTATAGCGGGTGCAGGGCCCAAGCACTTGGGCCATCCTCCACTGCACTCCCAGGCCACAGCAGAGAGCTGGACTGGAAGAGGAGCAACCGGGACAGAATCCAGCACCCCAACCGGGACTAGAACCCAGAGTGCCAGCGCCACAGGCGGAAGAATAGCCTAGTGAGCCACGATGCCGGCCCCTAACAGCACTTTTTATAATAACCTCAAACTGGCAAAAAACAAATTGTCCACCTACTGTAGAATGCAGAAACTGTAGTACATTTGGTTTGAATGAAATTCTGTTTTATTTTATAAATACTATATTTCATATAATGAAATACTATACAACAATGGAAATGAATGAACTACTGCTTGATCTAAGCATATGGATGAATCTAACAGAATGCTGAGTGATGAACTGTATGTATGACCTCATTCAGACATAATTAAAAAATAGGCAGAACTAACCTACAAAGATCAGGGCTGCAAACTTAGTAAAACCATAACAGAAAGCTAGAAAGCAATTACCTAACCATCAGGACTATGGTTAGAAAGGACACTGATGTGAAGGGGGTCCAAGGAGGCTTTCTGGGGGAGCTGGCAATGTTTTATGTTTTGGTCTACATCAGTTATACAACAGTGTGTGGTAAGTCATGGCACTTGCTTTATGTACTTTCCTCTAAGGGTTTAAACAGAAGGAAAGAAAGGAAACAGTATTGGTTATATATCCTGACCACAAATGGCTGAGAACAAAACGGGTTCAATTATAGCTTCAAAGGCAAGGGAGGGGCCGGTGCTGTGGTGCAGCAGGTTAAAGCCCTGACCCAAAGCACCGGCACACCAAATGGGTGCTGGTTCAAGACCTGGCTGCTCCATTTCCTATCCAGCTCCCTGCTCTGGCCTGGGAAAGCAGTAGAAGATGGCCCAAGTCCTTGAGGCCCTGAACCCACGGGGAGACCCAGAAGAAGCTCCTGGCTCCTGGCTTTGGATCGGCGCAGCTCTGGCCATTGCGGTCAATTGGGGTGTGAACCAGGGGATGGAAGACCTCTCTCTCTCTGTCTCTCCCTTTCTGCCTCTCCTTCTCACTCTGTGTAACTCTGACTTTCAAATAAATAAATAAATCTTGAAAAAAAAGGGGGGGGGGCAGGGGAAAAGAGAAGAAAGACAACTAGTGCTTTCTGTATTTCGATGTTGGCAAGGAAATTGTAAATTATTATTAGATGTGAATTTTACTCCCTGATTGATATATTAAACTATGAGTCTTCTCATTTTATTTCTTTTTTAAAGATTTATTTATTTGGTAGGTAGGGTGACAGAGAGAGACAGAGATATTCCATCAGCTGGTTCACTCCCCAAATTCCCGCAATGACCACTGGGCCAGGTCAAAGCCAGAAGCTGGGAATTCCATCCTGGTCTCCCCCATGGATGGCAGGAACGCAAGTACTTGAAAGATTATCTGCACTAGCAGGAAGCTGGACTGGAAGCAGAGTAGCTAAAACTTGAATCAGGTACTCCAGTGTGGGATGTGGGCATTCCAAACAGCAGCTTAACCCACTGCACCACAATGTCTGCCAAAAGTTTTCTCATTTAATGTTCAGTAAGCTATGGAACAGAGAGGTTAAGTAACTGATCTTAAATAACACAGTTTAAGAAAGAGAAGAGCATGATTCAGACCTCGGTCACCTGACACCAGATTCTATGCTAAAAACAATAAAGTGATCTCATGTCTATTAGGCTCATGAAATGAGATGTGCTACTAAATATAAAATACATAATGGATTTTGAAGACTTAATAACAAGAATATAAGATATGTCACTAATATGAGCTTAAGAAAATGTGTCATTAATGTTAATTTCATGTTTCTTTTTAGCTTTTAATATGGTTACTAAAAATTTTTAAATTACATTTGTGCCTCACATTGTATTTCTCTTGGACAGAGCCATTACAGCGTTTTTTTTTTTTTTTTAAGATTTATTTATTTATTTGAGAGGTACAGTTACAGAGACAGAGAAGGAGAGACAGAGTTCTTCCATCCTGTGGTTCACTCCCTAAATGGCTGCAACAGCTGGAGGTGGGCCAATCTGGAGCCAGGAGCCAGGAGCTTCCTCCAGGTCTCCCATGTGGGTGCAAGGCCCCAAGCATTTGGGCCATCCCAATGCCTTTCCAGGCCATAAGTAAGGAGCTGGATGGGAACTGGAGCAGCTGGGATTTGAACTGGTGCCAATATCAGATGCCAGTGCTGCAGATGGAGGCTTAGCCTATTATGCTTCAGCACTGGCCCCAAGCAATTCTTTTTCATCTTATGGACAGTACAAAGAGCGTACTAGTTCTTTTGACAATTCAGATTGAATTCAGATTTCTAAATACAGTTTCTTAAACATTTATTTATTTATTTGAAAGGAAGAGTGACAGAGGGAGGTGGGGATAGACACAGAGAGACAAATATCTTCCATCCACTGGTTCACTTCCCAAATGGCTGCAAAAGCCAGGGCTGGTCCAGGCTAAAGCCAGAGCCTGGAACTTCAACCAGGTCTTCCACATGGGAGACAAGGGCCCAGGCACTTGGGCCATCATCTACTGCCTTCCCAGACACATTTGCAGAGAGCTAAATCAGAAGAGGAGCAGCCAGGACTCAAACAGGCACTCCAATATGGGATGCTGGTGAGGCACACAGTGGCTTAACCACAAGGCCAGTCTCTCAACTCACATCTTTTGAGTGACTATGACATGCCCAGGCATTCTGCTAAGTGCCTTCACAGAGTATTTTAACTATGTGCTTGCTACACAAGAATAGCCTGTTGTGTCCAATGAATGCTTTATTAGAACCAGAATAAAGTAAGTTACATTTCAATCAGATGGCTCTTCAGCTGGTTTTCAGAGCTCTCCATGGTCTCTGATCATCCTTACCTAGCCAAAGTTAATTGTCATTAATTACTTCAAAACTCCTTGGCTCTAACTGAGGGGACAGTGTATTCACCACACCTGTCACCTGTCATGCTGTAATGCAATGGGTAAAAGCTCGCACTTGGGAGCCAGTTGGCCAATATGCAGATCCAGATCATAGATTTGCTACATATTATCTAGGTAAACTGAGGATACTGACTTCATAGAGCTGTTTTAAGGATTAAATCAAAGATTTGTGGAAACATAGCACTTTGTGTACAATGTGCACAAAATAATTTTCACTACATTATTACATATTCACACATGCATTCTTTACTCAAGTCTCTTGTTCCTTCAAGGTATGTACTACTCCCCTGCTCCCTTGTCCCATGTTACCCAGGAACACACACCCTTCACCTAACATTCGGTTCAATTATGATCTCCTACAGTCATCCTTCAAAATTATATAATTTCCTGTTTTTCTGAAAAGCAGCAGAGCATATGTTAAAATCATGGGTCATGTGGCTAAATTCAAATTCTGATTCCACAGATTATTAGCTGTGTAACCCTGGGCAAGTTTCTTACCCTCTCTGTGTTCTTATTTAATTAAAAAAATGGGAACCTACCTCACAGGCTTGAATGAGGACTAAAAGAGTTTCTATAACTGTAAGCTGGCCATTCATATCACTCAAAAGACTAGTGTGTAGTACTTAATAAACCACATACATTTTATTTAACTATTGTCTGAACATGTAAAAGAGGACAATCTTTCTATCCAATTGGACTGAAGCAACTTAAATGGGGGACTTTCTGCCCTTTTTTTTTCTGTCTGAGTTACTACAGTTCTCAGGAGTACTAAACACATTATAAATGTTTAAATATTGGCTCATATAAACTAAAATTTGTTGTTATTATAAACTGACCATCCTCAGGGAATGAAAATCTCTAAAGATCTTGCCATATATTTCTTTGGATCATATTATCTGTGATATAAATTTAACTTGTTTTTAGAGCCATGTTAAATATCTCATGTTCCTAATTCTCAGCCCTAAATTAATTAGACTGATAATACCTTCTTATAAATCTGAAATATATAGCTTATATCCCTTAATGAGTCAGCCTTAGAAATATCCAAAAATGCACCACAAATTGAAGTAGCTCCTCCCTCCCCTTTAACTTTTTAAAATAACTAGATCTAAAATTTTAAAAATTTTTTTGGGGTGAGCATTTGGCACAGCAGTTAAGACATCACTTGGGATCTCTGCATCCCACATGGGAGTGCCTGGGTTCAAGTCCCAATCCTCGTCCTAACTGCAGCTTCCTGCTAATGCACACCCTGAGAGTCAGCAGATGGTGTCTCAAGTACGTGGATCCTTGACACCCACATGAAAGACCCAGACTGAATTCCTGGCTCCTGGCTGCTGCTTTGTCCAGTCCCAGCTGTTGTGAGTATCTGGAGAATGAACCAGCAGATAGAGGTCTCTATCTCTTTCTTTGTCTTTCAAATAAATAAAAAAATAAATAAAAAATTAACTGTAAAGTATTTTTTTACCTGTCTCAATCATCCAGAACTTTAAAAATATTCATGCACAAATGTAAACAGTGCTCTTCGTTCTTCGGAAGAACACTGAAACTACAATGTTTACTTTTAATTCTACTGTCCTACTTAGGCCAGAAATACAACATACGACTGGATTCGAGCTTTCTTCCTTCTTTCACAACCTCATAATTCACATATTACTTAAGTTTTTCTCCAAAGCAGGATTTGCTTTAATAATTTAAAACAGAAAAATAGACGACATTTGAGTGCTGGATGCTAGAACTTCAGGCCTGGATCTACTTCCTTAGCCCAAGCCAAGTGGGTTTTCTGCTTCTCACTTTTCCCATTCCCAGGCACATTCTATTTTCTGTAGCTTAGAAGATAGGGGTCTATTTTAACCTCAGCAGATCCTAGAGGAGATTCCAAAGATGCCACTCTTTTTTAAACTCCAGGCTGTCCACTGTAGTTTTTATAACACCAGCAAGAAGGATAAGTCTGCCAAATGTCTCAGTGTCATCTGACTTCTATGTCAGCGGCTATTCTCCAGAGCATGTTTAGCAATGTAAGTATGATTTGGAACCTTGTCCTTGCTATGGCTCTGTTAAAAATGGAAAAGCTCATGTTGTTGACAAGATAAGCTATTTTCCAGATTATGATATAATTTGTTTAAGTAATCAAGAGCCTAGAAAACTACTGCTGCTCTGTATTTTGTACAACTATATGCCTATTCACATTGTGCATTTTTCTTTTTTCCTGATGTGTTTTAAAGTTTTAGGGCACTATTTGAGAATAGGAACAAATTTTGAAACCAAAATCAGAAACAACAATTTTGAAAGGAGAAAGAAAAATAGCTTGAATTTTCTTAAGTTTTCCCTCAATGTGCCTCGATATTGAAAGGAGTAACAATGAAATTCACTTGAACAAAAGGAAAGAGAACTGATCAGTCCTTGATGTGTTAGGACTCAACGAGCTTCACTATGTAAAACGGTAACACTGGGACAAAAACAGCCTGCCACTATGACTTCACCCAACAGGAGACGCATCCACCACGCTGTCTCTGGCTTTGCCTATCTATTGAAACTTTCAGATACCATGATTGGCCAACGTAACAACTGGCATTCCTAACTTGCAAAATACAACTGCCAATTCAGGCTGACTAACAGAAGGCTGACAAGAAAGGAGGGCACATACTTCAGATGAGTAAAACCATTTTCTACCCTTTTTTAGGAGAAGAAAGAAATGACTGGATTAACCCAAAGTGAAGCATGAAGTAATTAAATCAGCATTTATAGAGACTTTAGGAGGGCTACAAACTACAACTGGTCCCTCTGAATACTACACAAAAGGCCCTGCCTACAATGACTATTAGGAGCACAAATACATCCCATATCTTAGGTCTGCCTCTTACTGGAGGGAAGGAAACCGTTTTCCTAGAGTGAAGAAGCCCTTCCCCACGAGCTCACATGTATCTTTTCCTAAGTCACACAGAGGCCTTGAAGGGCCAGTGAAGTACTGGACACAGAAGTCCAAGCTGTCAAGATCTAAGTCAAGGGGCTGGCATTGTGGCACAGCACAGAGCTTCTTCCAGGTCTCCCAAGCAGCTGGCAGGGGCCCAGGTATTCCACTGCTTCCCCAGGTGCATTAGCAGGGAGCTGGATCAGAAGTGGAGTAGCTAGGACAGGAACTAGCACCCATATGGGATTCTGGGTGTATGTGTCTCCTTCTGTCACTCTGCCTTTCAAATAAGGAAATCTTTTAAAAAATAAAAAATTGCTGGGGTCTCAGAAACAAAAGAAATTCCTGTTGCTTGCCTTTGTCTCTTCAGTATCAGAGTCATAACTTTTGAAAACATTTTTAGGGGTCGCTTTGTGGCATAGTGGGTGAAGCCGTCACCTGCAGTGCCAGCATCCCATATGGGCACTGGTTTGAGACCCAGCTGCTCCATTTCTGATCCAGCTCTCTGCTATCGCCTGTGAAAGCAGTAAACCACGTGTGAGACCTGGAAGAAGCTCCTGGAACCTGGCTTCAGATGGGTCCAGCTCTGGCTATTATAGCCATTTGGGGAGTAAACCAGCGGAGAGAAGACTTCTCTGTCTCTGTCTCTGTCTCTGTCAGTCTGTCTCTCTCTCTTTGCCTCTCTGTAACTCTGCCTTTCAAAAATAAATAAACCTTTAAATGTTTTAAGGTTTATTTATTTATTTCATTTATTTATTTTTTAAAGATTTTATTTATTTATTTGAAAGTCAGAGTTACACAGACAGAGAAGGAGAGGCAGAGAGAGAGGTCTTCTATCCCCTGGTTCACTCCCCAGTTGGCCACAACGGCCAGAGTTGCACCAATCCGAAACCAGGATCCCACGAGGGTACAGGGGCCCAAGGACTTGGGCCATCTTCCACAGCTTTCCCAGACCATAAGCAGAGAGCTGGATAGGAAGTGGAGCAGCCAGGTCTCAAACTGGTGCCCATATGGGATGCTGGCGCTTCAGGCCAGGGTGGCAACCTGCTGCACCACAGCACCAGCCTCTATTTATTTATTTTTGAAAGGCAGAGTTACAGAGATGGGGGAGAGACAGCAGGAGAGAAATCTTCCAACTGCTGGTTCACTCCCCAGATGCCTGTATCAGCCAGGACTGGGCCAGGCCAAAGAGGTAAGAAGCCTGGAACTCTATCAAGGTCTCCCAAATGGGTGGAAAGGACTGAAACACGTGGGCCGCTAGCTGTTGTTTCCCAGGTGCATTAGCAGGACGCTAGATCAAAAGGAAAGGTGAAGGTGGGATTCAAACCGGGCCCTCCAATATAGAATGTGGCCCTCCCAAGTCACAGCATTAACCTGCCAGGCCACGCCTGCCCCTTCAGCAATCTGTCTTCCCTGAACCTGGTATGACTTGCACAAATTACTTGCAGTTAGGCTTCATTGTGTGGCATTATTAAATTCTGTCAACATTCAAGAACATTAAATGTAACAAGAAGCAAACTGTGAAAGTTTGATTATGAACCTTAATGCATGGGAGATTACTAAGCCAAATTTCTCCCATGTTGTGCAACTGTACTCTCAATATTTAGAGGTCTGAGTACACAACTTAAGCCTGCAACTCATGTCACTCCCTAAAAATAAGTACTCAGGTTTATCCTCTGACCACAGTGCTTCTGCAGGACAGGAAGAAGATAGGTCTCAGAACATCAAATGTGGGCCAACTTTGACGCAAAATGATAGAAGCTGCGCTATCCCCTCTTGCTGCCTAGCTCATTCAACATTTCTAAATGTTCTGTCTGGCTACTTACCAAAACAGAAGAGTAATCTCTCTCTAGTGGAGAGGAGGTCCCACTTGACAGCTTTTCCTATTTGCTGCCAGGGAATTTGTGCAGTCAGTATTAGAATGGAAAAATCCTTAATTTTCTCTTAGATAATGTCTCCAGGACTCAATAAAATCCTATGCATAATGGAGCAATATGAAAGAAAGATAAAAATATTTAAACTTTGTTAGTCACCCTTTCATAATCTCCTTCAAATATGTACACTTGATTTGGACTTCTTATAAGCTTCAGAGCTTTCTTTTGCCTAAAGGTACAAAGCAAGGACCTTTACAATTCATCTCCCACCTCTCTCCTACTTTTCCTATGTTCCCAAAGCACAGCAGATTGACTCGCAGTTCCCTGAACAGGCTCTATTCCGCACCTGGATCCATATTACACTGCATGTAAAGCTCTTCCTGGTGGGCTAATCTTTAAGCAACAGTCATTCCTTTGGTGAAACCTGCCCTTTGACCCCCGCATGAATAATCATGATTTTCTTGGGTGTTTCCACTGCACTTTATAAACACGCTCCTAATCCTATCACGTACTTATTACTCCTCTGTGCTAATTTTTTAGATCTTTCTCCAGAACTATACTCCACACTGCCTAAAAGCAGTGGTGAAATCTTCACCTTTTTCTCCTTAGTGTCTTATGCCATCCTTGATATGGGCAAGAAAATGAAATGTTTGCAAGACAAATATTCCAGATCTAAGATTCTGTGAGTTCATTCTGCTCAAAAAAATAGATTATGAAGGGGCATAAACACATATCTGAACTATGTAAAGCAATGTTTTAGAGCTACAAAAATTCCTGGTTTGTTTTTAAGAGCTAAATTTATTCCTACACATCAGTATAAAAGAATTTTCAAAGTCCTTTGCTTCAGCCAAAAAAGCAACATTTATCATACTTATGGCTTCAGAGTTGTCTGCTAACACTACTATTGCAAATCCATACTGCTCTTTTTGGAAAACGTAAGCACACAAAATATAAAGCCAACTTAATTTTAGAAGGAAACTAATTAAAGAGTAATCAGCTTAACTTTATTTGCATAAACCATATCAATTAAATAATTTCCCCCAAGTAACTGTCAGCAAGCTCCATCTGTTGTTAATCAGCTTTATTTTTAAACTGGTATTAAATTCACCAAATAGCTTGACCAAAATGAGTAAATAATCATCTTAATTCCAGAACGTATTGTTACTGAAACAAGCTACCAAAACACGTAGACATAAACCCCACAACATAAACAGATATATAACACATACCCCATATACTTAGGATAATGGAAATCTCCTCAAGTATGTCAAATCTTGTTGTTAGCCCAGGGCTTTTTTATTATTATTATTTTTATTTATTTGCAAGGCAGAAAGAGAAAGAGAGAGAGAGAGAGAGAGATCTCATATGCTGGTTCACTCCCCAAACATCTGCAACTGATGCCAAAGCCAGGCATGCAGAAGTTACTCAATCGAGGTCTCCTACACAACTGGCAGGGACTCACTACTTGAGCCATCAAGTGCTGCCTGCCAGGGTGCATGTTAGCAGGAAGCTGGAGTCAAGAGTGGAGCTAGTACTCACACCCAGACACTCTGTTATGAGATGTCTTAACTGCTTTTACCAACTGTGCACCCTATTTGATGCTAGGTTTTAATCCCATATTCAACCAATCTCTCATTAGTTGTTACAACTAGCTAAAGTCCAATTTCTGAAAAAATAATTTAGATAATACAAATTTGTGTTTTCTGTACAAGACAATTACTTTTATTAAATATTATATATATATAAATTACATGTATAGCCTAGGTGTAATTTAACCAAAATAATAAAATGAACACTGGTGAGTCTACAACCCATTTATAGTCACTTTTCAAATTCTAGAGGATTACTTAAGGGAAAATAACATAGCCATGTAGAAAAACACTACTGTATATATCATCTTATCGGATACCAATGATAATTGGATCTCCAAATGAATTTCATAGGTGCTCAGATATTTCAGGGAAAAACAGTAACAGATAATCAAAGAATTAACCCACATGACCCAAACTACATTTGTTTATTTTGAAGTTCTTATTTTAACCTCTTTAAGCAGGCTAGCTTCAGTTGTGAGGTACAGGGAAGAACGGAGGTAGAGAGGAAAAGCTAGAAAGGTCTCTGCTTTGTGGAAGGAGCTGAGCTCTAGTCTCAGGAAACAGCTCTGTTCTGAGAAACACACTAATCTATACTGCATACTAATTGCCTTAGAGAAGTCTTAATTGGCCAATCAGACCACAAGCAACCTGAAAACATGAACGTCAGTCTTATTTAATCTGAATCTCATCAGACTTAAGGCAGACAATAAATAGTTAAATACATACTTAAAAACTGATCTGCAAGCTGCACTTGCCTTAGCAGTCTCCATTTGTCTCTCTGCCACTAACATTCCCTACCTTACCGGGAAGCTGTGGCCATGAAGATATTGTCTTTGATTCTGTGTAGTGGGCCAGCTAACTTACAGTCCTTTTTTTAAAACAGCTCTCTTCATAGGCAGAAAGCGGTACAAAGGGTGGGTGTTTGGCCTAGAGGTTAAGATGTTGGTTAAGGTGCCCACATCCGATGTCTCAGAACCTGGGTTCAAGTCCTAGTTCTGATCCCAATTCCAGCTTCCTGAGAATGCAGACCTGGGAGGCAGCAGTGATGGTTCAAGTAGTTGGGTCTCTGCCACCCATGTGGGAGAACTGGGGAGAGTTCTCAGCTCCTGGCTTCAGCCTGGCCCAGACATTGATGTTGTAGGAATTTGGGGAATAAATTAGCAGATAACAGCTGGCTCGCTCGCTCTCTCTCTCTCTCTCTCTCTCTCTCTCTCTGTGCCTCTCAACAAATAAATAATAAAGGACTATCAAAACCTACCCAGATGGGGCCAGCGCCGTGGCGCAGTACGTTAATCCTCCGCCTGCGGCGCCCGCATTCCATATGGGCGCCAGTTCTAGTCCCAGCTGCTCCTCTTCCAATCCAGCTTTCTGCTAAGGCCTGGGAAAGCAGTAGAAGATGACCCAAGTCCTTGGGCCCCTGCACCTGCGTGGGAGTCCTGGAAGAAGCTCCTGGCTCCTGGCTTCAGATCGGTGCAGCTCCAGCCGATACGGCCATCTGGGGAGTGAACCAGTGGAAGGAAGACCTCTCTCTCTGTCTCTCCCTCTCACTGTCTGTAACTCTACCTCTCAAATAAATAAATAAAATCTTTTTAAAAATATATAAAAACAAAACCTACCCAGAGCAGTAAGATAAGGAGGAAAAACACAAAAGAACAGAGTTGGGAAGAAAGAAAAATAAACACGCTGTCTAGATAAAACTTCCAAAACAACTGATGACAAATTACTGGTAGAACTATTAAGAGTTCACAAGCATTGTAAACATTCAAATACACAATTCAGCATTTTAGATACAAGCAAAAAAAGTTGGAAAATGTGAATTTTACCATAGTACCATTTACAATGACATGAACCTACAATGAACCTAGGGAAAAAAAGATATGCAAGACCTTTATGAGGAAAATTATAAAGCATGATGGCATACATACATGAAGACCTAAAGAACCATACCATGCCCACAGATCATAGATGGGAAGTTTACTAAAACGAAAATGTAAATTCCACCACAGCTGGCTTATAAATGTAAAGTAATAATCAAAAATCCCTGGGGCCAGTGCTGTGGTGTAGCAGGTTAATCTACTGCCTGCAGTGCCAGCATTCCATATGGGTGCCAGTTCGAGACCCGGCTGCTCCACTTCAGATCCAGCTCTCTGCTATGGCCTGGGAAAGCAGAAGAAGATGGCCCAAGTCCTTGAGCCCCTGCACCCGCTTGGGAGACCCAAAAGAAACTCCTGGCTGTTGGCTTCAGATTGGCGCAGCTCCGGCCATTGCGTCCAATTGGGGAGTGAACCAGCGGATGGAAGACCTCTCTTTCTCTGCCTCTCTGTCTCTATCCATGTAACTAATTTTCAAATAAATAAATAAATCTTTAAAAAAAAAAAACCAACAATTTTTTCCATGAAACTTGACAAGCTGTTCTAAACTTCAAATGGAAAAGCAAAGAGCTAAGAATAGTCAAGGCAAGTCTTGAAAAAGAACACAGTGAATAGACTCACTCTGCCAGGTGTCAAGATTTATTATAAAGCTATATAAAGCTACAGTAATTAAGACACTGTGAAACCAAAGCAGGAATGGACAAACTAACTGAACAAAATAGGGAGTGCAGAAAAGACACACATATAAGGAGAGACTTGACATATGACAGAGAGGGACTTTAAATCAGTGAGAAAAGAGAACGTTACTCAGCGAGAGGTATTGGGGCAACTAGCTATGCTAATACTGAAAACAAAATAATGGAAGCCGCTGTTGTAGTGGTTAAGCCACCACCTGTGATGCCAGCATCCTACATGGGATCCAGTAAACCTGTCCTTACACTCAGATAGACAGATATACTTCTGTGAACCATTTTTTTAGAAGAATTTATTTATTTATTTGATAAGTAGAGTTACAGACAGTGAGAGGGAGAGACAGAGAGAAAGGTCTTCCTTCCGCTGGTTCACTCCCCAAATGGCCATATCGGCTGGAGCTGTGCTGATCTGAAGCCAGGAGCCAGGTGCTTCTTCCTGGTCTCTCCTGTGGGTGCAGGGGCCCAAGGACTTGGGTCATCTTCTACTGCTTTCCCAGGCCATAGCAGAGAGCTGGATTGGAAGAGGAGCAGCCAGGACTAGAACTGGCACCCATATGGGATGCAGGCGCCGCAGGCAGAGGGTTAACCCACTGCGCCACAGCGCCGGCTTTTGTGAACCATATTTACACGTTTCCTTGTACACCATTACAGGTGTTCCTCTAGGACAGTTATTAAAATTGTAATAATCCTTGAATGGGTTGCAGCCAGCATTAAGATATAAATATGTGTATATATATATATATATATATATACACACACACACACATTCCACATATATAAGTATATATGCATATATGTATATATTTATTGTATGAAATATGTTTTATTTATATATTCATATATCTTTGTCTGCTAGGATTCAAAATGCATTTCTTACTTTGGGTCATGGAAAAACAAGAATGACAACCACTAGGGAATGGTGCTATAGTGTAGCAGGTAAAGCCACCTCCTGCAATGCTGGTACCCCATTTGGGCAGTGGTTTGAGGTCTTGGCTGCTCCACTTGCAATTCAGCTCCCTGCTAATGTGCCTGATAAGCAGCAGGCAGGTGTTGGCCCAAGACCCTGGGCCGCTACACGCATGTGGGAAACCTGGAAGAAGCTCCTGGCTCCTGGCTTCGGCCTGACCCAGCAGCAGCCACTGTAGCCATGTGGGGAGTGCAGATGGAGGATCTCTCTCTGTCTCTCCCTCTCTCTGTAACTCTTTCAAATAACCAAATAAATCTTAAAAACAAAATAAAACACAAAACTAAATACCTAAATATGAAAAGCAAAGCTTTAAAACTTTCCAAAGAAAATATAAAGGAATTGTCTTTATACTTTCTAAATAATACACAGAAAGTACAAACCATAAAGGAAAGGCTTATAAGTGTGCTTACACATTAAAAATCTTGACACAACCAGACAGGTTCTAAACCAAATGAGGATGTAAAAACAAGGAACTGCCCTTTTTCCCCACTGCTAATAAGTATTTAATTAGGTAGCAATACTAAAGAGAATAACTCAACCATATCACCTCAGGCTAAAGACTGGCATAATTGACTATCAATATATCAATTCCAAATCTATAGCAGTGATTGTCATTCTCTCTCTTTTTTAAAAAAAAAATTTATTTATTTGAAAGGCAGAGTTAACAGAGAAGATGAGGCAGAGAGAGAGAGAGATTTGCCATTCACTGGTTTACTACCCAAATGGCCACAACCATCAGGGTTATGCCCGGCCAAAGCCAGGAGCCAGGAGCTTCATCTGGGTCTCCCATGTGGGTGCAGCGGCCCAAAGACTTGGGCCATCTTCTGCTGTCTTCCCAGTGTATCAGCAGGGAGCTAGATCAGAAGTGGAGCAGCTGAGACACAAACCATTGCCCATATGGGATGCTGGCATTGAGGGGGCAGCTTTACCCACTGCACCACAGCATTGGCCCCTAGTGGTTGTCATTCTTGTTTATCTATGGTTCAAAGCAAGAAATCCATTCTAAATCCCACTAGACACAGATACATGAACTTATAAACAAAACACACTTCATACAATAAATATATGCGTGGATATACATATATGTATACTTATATATGTGCGCAATGTGTGTGTGTGTGTGTGTGTATATATACACATATGTGTATCTTAATGCTAACTGCAACCCATTCAAGGATTATTATAATTTTTTTTTTGGACAGGCAGAGTTAGACCAGTGAGAGAGAGAGACAGATTTGAAAGGTCTTCCTTCCGTTGGTTCACTCCCCAAATGGCCGCTGCACTGATCCAAAGCCAAGAGCCAGGTGCTTCCTCCTAGTCTCCCAGGGGGAGGATTAGCCTAGTGAGCCGTGGCGCTGGTTGGATTATTATAATTTTAATAACAGTCCTAGAGGAGCACCTGTAACTGTGCACAAGGAAATATGCACAAGAATGGTTCATGGAAGTTCATCTGTCTGATTGTAAGGACAGGTTTATGACAAACACCAAAATAAGTACCTCTGGAAAAAGAGAAAAGCAGAGTAGAGGTAAGTTCAACTAACCTATAATAGTATACTTCTTTATTTTAAAAATCTGAAACACTTGATAAAACTTTAGAATATATTCTAAATAATCTATGATTGTTCACTTTGTATAGAAGAAAAATTTATGAGGAACAAAAAAACTACCAAGACATTTTTTCCAGAAAAAAGGAAAAAACAAAGAAATGCACCAGAAAGTTTTTCTCCAACTTTTATATAAAGAAATAATCTTGCTGCCAGCAGCACTGAAATGATAGATTTGAAGCTTAAGTGAAAGCAGACATGAACCATACAGTATTTTTCCTCATATTCCATAAAGAAATTAGTTTTTGTGAAATTTCCATTTAACAATAAAAGTTTACCCACAAAGGAGAGCCACAAGAACCTCCTGGCTCCTGGCTTCAGCCTGATCCAACTCTGGCCATTGCGGCCAGTTGAGGAGTGAGCCAGCGGATAAAGATTCTCTGTCTCTCCTTCTCTGTAACTGTGCCTTTTAAATAAATACAATAAAGCTTTAAAAAAACAGAATGTATATAAACAGGGGCAGGTATTGTGGCACAGCAGGTTATGTCACTGCTTGAGACAACCACATCCCTTATTGAAGTGCCTGGTTTGAGTCCCAGCTATTCTGTGCTTCCAATCCAGCTTCCTGCTAACGCACCAGGAAGGTAGCACATGATGGCCCAAATACTTGGGTTCCTGCCACCCGTGTGGCCCTGGATGGAGCTCCTGGCTCCTGGCTTCAGCTTGGCTTAGCCCAGGCTGTTTCTGGCATTTGAAGAGTGAACCAGCAGATAGAAGGCCTCTCTCTTTCACTCTTCTTTTCAAATAAATAAAGAAATCTTCAAAAACTAAGTATGTACATAAATAATTAAAAAGTGCTGACCAAAAAATCAGTGCCATTAAGAAAACCAGTCAACTTCCCTCAGCTTCCTATTTCACAGGAGACCTACACTCCATTCTCAAAAAATCTATACTTGCTTTACACTTCAAGCCATTTCCTTCACATCTTTATTTGCTCCATTAAGTAGGTAGAAGGAAACAAGATAAAGTCACTGTGCACTGCATGCTTTCTGGTGCTGCACTAGCTTTCTCTTCCTCTCAGACCTTCTGGAGAAAAGATCTGGTGTGCAAACCTACCACTTGTGTTCTGATCTCCCTCTCCTGAGCTGGACAGAGTGACAGCAGGGACTGTAAGGCAGGCAGGGAAGCCCGAAGCAGCTGGCTGTGGTAAGTGTGCTAGGAATCTGCCCTACAGTTCCAGCTCTTCTCTAGGGAATTTTTTAGAGAGGAAGGGAGGAAGTTGGAGGAAGCCTTACCACACTGGTCAATCCAATTTGAAAAATGCTCAAAATAAAATTAATATTAGTTTATAGTTTCAAAAAGTGAAAAAAAAGGCTCTTTTATGTACTCAATTTATTTAGGGCCCAGAGAAATAGATGAGTATTTAAATGGTTCCCCAAAGCCCAGCAAACACTATGATGAAGGAACAGAAAAAGAGAAGAGAGGTTTCCTTTGGCTTAAAGGTGGCCACGAATGCATGTCCGAAGTAGATCTGAATGAAGTTGTATTTTACAGAAAAAGTTCCAAGCATGTTGAATAACACAAACAACAGCAACAGCAAGAGAATGGAAAACAAAACAAAACAACAAGGAAAATTTACTAAGTCTGCTGCTGATTCCACAACTAAAACCTGAGAGAAAAATTTCAGTTCTGGAGGAGACTACCCAATTTGGCTGGTGAACAGAGAAAAAAGTGAAATAAAAAGACTGGAAAAGTGGTCTGAGAATTGGGGTGGTGAGAATGCTGCACCAAGAAGGTAACTCCAGAAACAGGGTAGAGATGTACCAATGGGGAGACAGACCGACTGCAGGAGGGAGCTCACTGGGGAGGTGATTAACTACTAATCCAAGCAAAATACAATGAGTGTACAAAGCAAAGAGTGAATGAGAGAACTGACTAAATAACTAGTCTGCCAGCAAGACATTGTATATCCATTGTCCTATGCACAGGGAGACCAGAGATCACGAAAAGCCAACAACTTTAGTTAACTGTATCTAAAGTAAACACACTCTGCAAATGCTTCAGATAACATTCATCTTTCCTAACACAGAGAAAAAGCATATTTAACAGCAGCTTTTTATACATCCCCCTAATAACTTTAAAAATGGCTTACATACCTTTTTCAGTAAATGAAAATTTATGTTATTAGGATAATATGAGAAAAATCAAATCAACTTCCAGAAAAAAACAAAAGGATGTTGTCTGGAGAGTATGAGTCAACACTATCACTGTAAAACAAGCCGGAGCTGTGGTGCAGCGGATTAACACCCTGGCCTGAAACGCGGGCATCCCATATGGGCGCCAGTTCTAGTCCCGGCTGCACCTCTTCCCTTTCAGCTCTCTGCTATGGCCCAGGAAAGCAGTAGAAGATGGCTCAAGTCCTTGAGCCTCTGCACCCGCGTGGGAAACCCGGAGGAAGCTCCTGGCTCCTGGCTTCGGATTGGCGCAGCTCCGGCCATTGCGGCCATCTGGAGAGTGAACCATCGGACGGAAGACCTCTCTCTCTCTGCCTCTCCTCTCTCTGTGTAACTCTAACTTTCAAATAAAATAAATAAATCTAAAAAAAAAAAAAAAGCGATATGTGACATCTACATGCCTGTAACTGCTAGAATATAAGTATAGATAGGTCAACAAACATTTACCATTGGTCTATGCTAAACATAATACATCTTATCTCATTTATTCCTCTCATTTCTATGAAGTTGATTTTACATAGTCCTGTACCTTACAGATATGAAAACCGGGTCAAGAAAGGCCAAGAATTGCTTTAGGTATCAGATAGTAAGAGGGGCAGAGCCAGGATCTGAACCCATGTTTGTTTCACTTGAAAGCCTATGTTCTTATCTAGTAGTAAGTTGTACCATCTATAATTGAAATCTTATTGAAAGATTTCAGTGCATCCCTCAAAAATTACAGTAACAAAATTACAATTTATTATAATTCAACAATCCTTTGTAAAACAAATTATAAGTCAATGCAACATTTCTGAATGCTGTCAGCCAGGACTTGCATACTAAGAGAAACTTACACTACGGTTATTTCAAGTCATCTTTGCATAACCTCCATGTTCTTTATCACCCTGAGTTACAGCAACAGGTGTACACAATACGTGCCAGAAAAACGTGCTGACCTAAATTTAACTCACGGAGCAATAGACGACACAGAATGGCACTTAGGAGTCACAGGCATGCAAAAACAGATAAAATGTGCTGCCCTCTAGTGATTTCAACACCTCATTAAATTTTGTCTCACTAGTGAAGAAAATGTTTTGACAATATAGAGCACTAATACAAATCTTCATTTCACTTGTGATCTCCTAACTTCTTAGGAGGTACAGAACAAGATAACTACTGTTTAAGCCAGGAGAAAACTTTTGGTGCATGTGGACTTAGAAATATATCCAATAATGATTCAGTAACTCAGAATGGTCAAGGAAATACCAGGAGAGACCATGAAAAAGAAAAATGATTTATAGAACATGGGGTGGTAGCATTTTATGGGACAAACTCACTTCTTAAAACATAGTTCGGGGGCTGGCCCTACGGTGCAGCAGGTTAAAGCCCTGGCCTGCAGTGCTTTGCATCCCATATGGGCGCTGGTTTGAGTCCTAGCTGCTCTACTTCAGATCCAGCTCTCTGCTATGGCCTGGGAAAGCAGTGGAGGATGGCCCATGTGCTTGGGCCCCTGCACATGCATGGGAGACCCAGAGGAGGCTCCTGGCTTGGATCAGCTCAGCTCTGGCCATTGTCACCATTTAGGGAGTAAACCAGTGGATGGAGGACCTCTCTCTCTCTCTCGCTCTCTCTCTCTGGCTCTCGCTCTCTCACTCTCTCTCTCTGGCTCTAACTCTCTCTGTAACTCTTTCAAATAAATAAAATAAATCTTTTAAAATAATAGTTCAAGAGGTAGGCACTGTGGTGCAGATACCGCAGCCCCACACTGGAGTACCCGGCTACTTTGCTTCTGATCCAGGCTCCTGCTAGTACACCTGGGGTGCAGCAAATGATGGCTTAATTGTCTGAGTTCCTAGCACCCACCTGGCCTAGCCCAACCTTGGCTGTTACAGACATTTGGGGAATGAATCAGAAGATGGAACCTCTCTCTCTAGCGCTCCCTCTCTCCTCCTCCTTTCCCCTCTTCTTACCTCTCTCTCCCTGTGGGTCTCTTTCAAATAAATAAATCTTTTAAAAAAAAAAACATATAGTTCAAGATCTGCCTAATTCAAAGGTATTTTCTCATCAAAGGTAGAAGTGAGGGGTTGAAATACATTACAAGATTGTGTTGTATTTCTTTTGTCAAGCATACTATTAATGTATAATAAAAGACTATAATAAAATCTGGTTTTAAGTATGCTTTTAAAACACAAAAAGGCATGCAGGCAGATGAAGACTATGCAAATAAAAACTGTCCAAGCTGGACAAAGCTTAGAGATAATATATTAGTTGTCAAACAGAAATATGAAACCATCTTTAATAATTCAGAATTACGACTCAGAACTGACAATTTAGTAATAATAAATACAACATCTAAACCTTGGATCCAAAAACACAACTGCACAGGAACAAATGAGGTTAAGATATGGCTTAAAAGTAACAATAACAGGGGCCGGCACCATGGCTCACTTGGTTAAATCCTTTGCCTGCGGCGCCGGTATCCCATATGGGCACCGGGTTCTAGTCCCGGTTGCTCCTTTTCCAGTCCAGCTCTCTGCTCTGGCCCGGGAAGGCAGTGAAGGATGGCCCAAGTCCTTGGGCCCCTGCACCCGTATGGGAGACCAGGAGGAAGCACCTGGCTACTGGCTTCGGATCAGTGTAGCTCCGACCGTGGTGGCCATTTGGAGAGTGAACCAATGTAAGGAAGACCTTTCTCTCTGACTCTCTCTCTCACTGTCTAACTCTATCAAATTAAAAAAAAAAAAGAATAAGAAATAAATTAATATAAAAAAATAAGAAATAGTTAACTATAAGCTCCACACTAGCAACATTACTGAAGCCTTACTGTAATCCTTAGGCTACATCAATACAATGTCAAATAATTTCTAGGTCAAGATGGTAGAGAGAGTACTTTCTCTTTCAAAATGGTTACCTTCTTCCCAAAGGCCCATTGAAAGTGACCAAAAAAATTTTTTTAATGGAGAAAGGTAAAGGAAGACCTTTCTTTCTGTCTCTCTCTCTCTCACTGTCCACTCTGCCTGTCAAAAAAAAATTCGGAAAATGTCTTCTAGCTGAAAAAATTCCAGTTACAGTGTTACAGGAAGAAAAAAACATACAGTAATATAAAAATGGGATGGAGATTCACAACCTCAGAAACATACATGTAGTTTTTGGCATACACTTAAAATATTTTAAGTAATTATTTTTCTCGGGCCTCATTATAATGGCAGAATGACTTTCCTATGAATAGTCAACGTATACCTATTTTAAAGAGCAAAGAGGAGCAGGCATATGACAGCAGTTAGACTGCTGTTTGGAGCACTCGCATTCCATATTGGAGAGCCTAGTTTGAGTCCCAGCTACTCTGCTTCTAATCCAGCTTCCTGCTACTGCACACCCTGGGAGGCAGTGGGTGGGGGCTAACATACTTGGATCCCTGCTATCCATGTGGTAGACCTAGATTGAGTTGTGGGCTCCAGGTTTTAGTCTGGCACAGCCATGACTATTGCAGGCATTTGGGGAGTGAGCCAGCAGACAGAAGATCTCTCTTTGTCTCTTTTTCTGCCTGTCACATAAAGTGAAAATATATGAATAAAAAGTCAAGAGAAAAGAACTTTGAAGCAACTTCATGAATGAAGTCTTAGAAGGAAGGAGTGATCAACACTTCCTCAACTTTGTAAAAAAAGATTTATTTACTTATCTATTTATTTGAAAGAGAGATTGAGATGTCTTCATCTCCTGGTTCATTCCCAAAATAACCACAACTGTGGATTTGGGCCTGGCTTAAGCTATCAGTCAGGAACTCGATTCTAGTATCCTATGTGGGTGACAGGGGCCCAGGCATGAAGTTCACTTGAAAAATAAAACTGAAATAAATAATAGAACTACTTTTTTCATGACTATTTTATCAAACATGTATAGCCTATTAACATATGACACTTAAATGATCTCAAGAATGTAAAAGAAAGTCAAACATTTCATAAAAGCCATATAAATTATCCATCTTACCAATATCATTAGCGAGGGAATTAGGGTCAGATCCCCCAAGGGTGGCTTCAAACTCCTCTTGCAGACGATACGCCCTTTGCAGCAGAGCTTCAAGTTTATGAATAAAGTCAGTACTAATAATATCCTACAAGGAGGGGAAAAAGAACGTTTGGCGATTATTAGATCCTAACATTAAAATTCTAATCATTTTCTAACTCTTAAGTCAAATGCAGGGAAAACAAAGGATACAAGAAACTAGTGTTAGGCTATGTAAAGAGTACTACAGGCAGGAGGCCTGGGTTCTAGCTGTGCTGTACCAAAAAAATTTCAGTTCTCAGGGACTCAGTTTCTTTATCCTTGAAATTAAGGAGCTGTACTGGCTCAGAGGTATCCAAGTTAGGTCCTTGGACCAGAAGCATCATCGTCACCTGGGAACTTGAAAGTGTAATTCGTGTATCCACCCCGATCCTACTTAATTAGAAACTGGTACTGGAGGCCCTAAATCTGTGTTTTAATAAGACCTCCAGGTGATTCTGATGCCAGCTTGGTTTGAGAACTGTAAGGACCAGTCCGGCTCCAGCTCTGTGATCCTTATGAACATAATGGCACCTAATTCTTTAGAAATTGTGTCTTCTTATTCTAAATACCCTAGGAAAGAAGGAAACTTGATAGAATGAAGTTCTGACATTTAACAATTATCTGAATAGAAAAAGCCCAACAAAAAGTAGTCTAAAAGGGGGAAAACAGTTCAATTAAATGCCATGGAAAGCAAGTACACTGACTCAACATTAGACACAAGTTCTTCCAATATTATGGAGATCACCCTCAAATCACCCTTACATCTACATTTTCTTCAGCAATGGCATCTCCTGCACCCAGTTTAATGGAACCGCAGGCTTCATCTTCAGCCTGTCTATTGCGAAAGGTTAGAGCTTGTTCCCATCGACGCAACGCCTCTTCAAACAATTCCATACCTAAAAATCAACAACAGAACAACTGTAAACAAATAAAATCGATGCCAAAATAAAATTACTAAGAGCCTAGAATGTTTTCACATTACCATCAATGGTGCAATCTATTGTAATTTTGGCACTAAAGAATAATTCTATATTCACATATCATAGAATATTCATTTTCCAATATGTTCTATGCCTACAGTTCCAATCAACCAAAAATCAGAAATAAAATGGTCAGTATGTTTTCATTTCTTAACAAAATGTAACTCAAATGTATATGGTGTTCAAAATTTTTCTAGAACCTGAAAAACCTGACCAAAGTTCAATATCAGTGGCTAATCTTCATAGTCAAACAAGAACACTTCAAAATACCCCACAATATTAAACATAAAACTGGTAGATAAATAGAAGAAACTAATTTATAAGAAGCTAACAGGTTTATAAATTCTCAGGAGGCAGTAAAGCTGAGAAGAAAGATACTAGCACAGAAGTCCTTTTGAATTCTTTTCAATCTCTATCCTAAATCACTTTTATCCTAGGGCCGGCGCCAAGGCTCACTAGGCTAATCCTCCACCTTGCAGCGCTGGCACACTGGATTCTAGTCCTGGTGGGGGCACCGGATTCTGTCCTGGTTGCCCCTCTTCCAGGCCAGCTCTCTGCTGTGGCCAGGGAGTGCAGTGGAGGATGGCCCAAGTGCTTGAGCCCTGCACCCCATGGGAGACCAGGAGAAGCACTTGGCTCCTGCCATCAGATCAGCATGGTGCGCTGGCCGCAGCAGCCATTGGAGGGTGAACCAACGGCAAAGGAAGACCTTTCTCTTGTCTCTCTCTCACTGTCCACTCTGCCTGTCAAAAAATTAAAAAAAAAAAAAATCACTCTGATCCCAATTTGCTGATGTAGATGGATAAACTCTGGGCCAAAGTATAACATATCCGCAAGTCAGTGAATGAACTCATACAGGGTCATACTCCAAGTAAAAGTTGCATATCCCTGTTAAGAAAAGCTTTCATGGGGAAAAGGGTAAATATAGATCTGATTCTCCAAAGCAAAGAAAAAAGAAGAACAAAGATGAAAGTAGAAGAGGAAGAGGGGGAGGAGGAAGGGGAGGAAGGGGAAGAAGAAGAGGAAGAGGAAGAACTAGATGTCTCAAAAGTAAAAATATTTTAAAATTTTAAATTTTTCACACATAGGAGCCAGCACTGTGGCCTAGCAGATAAGGTTGCCACCTGCAATGCCAACATCCCACATCAGCACTGGTTTGAGATCCAGCTGTCCCACTTTTGATACAGCTTCCCACTAACACAACTGGAAAAGCAAGGGAAGATGGTCCAAGCATTTGGGTCCCTGCACCCACGATAAAGACTCAGACACAACTCCTGGCTCTGGCTTGGCCCAATCCTGTCCAATGTGGCCATTCGGGGAGTGAACCAATGGATGGAAGATCTCACTTTCTCTCCCTCTCTGTCTCTTCCTCTCTCTGTGTGACTGTTGACTTTCAAATAAATAAATTAACTCTTTAAAAATAATTTCCACATATAAAATAAAAAAATCTTTAAAAGTTTTTCACTGAGGGATTAAGATGGTAGAGCAGGGAGGGAGCTTACTGCTTTAGTCTAGAAGATAGTTTTTAAAAAGTGGAGAGTGCAGTAGCAGGGAAGAGTTAGGGAGAAAATGGCAGAGGAAAAACTCCACACAAATTAGACAGACACTGCAGATCGATGTGGAGGGTGTGGACATGCATAACTGAGGATTCCAGCAGCTGAGAACCTCAGCATCAGCTTCGGAGAGTGAGGTGAGACTGGTCTACAACAGCCCAAGCCACTAGTGATTAAGCCACAGGAAAGACCTGGTGGGAATCCAGGTTGGAGTCCTGTGGAGGAAAGTGTACCTGCCAAACTAAAGGAGAAAAAAAAGGTAAGGGCACACTTCTCTCTCCCTGATCACCCTGCAATGGCATCCTGTAACAAGCTGAGAGAGAAGGAGCCATTTTGGATATACCAAACAGCTACACCAGCTCGTGTCCACACCCAACAATCAGCCAAGCAGAAACACCTGGGTCTGGCAAGCAGAACTTACAGGGGGTGGGTGCTCAACACTGTGGGAGGCTTGCATGCTGAGACATGAAAACACTGAGGCTGCGTGGGAGGGCTCAGGGTATGGCTGGGACTTTGGGCAGTCACTGTGGGAGATTTCTCATGCTCAGGGCTCCCTGATTCCCTGGTTAGGGGTGGGAGTGTGGGTGTTCCTAAAGTTGTAATTATGAAGTGTATGAAGTTTGTAGCTGTAAAGCTGTATAGTTCTGCATATAGTCCTATAGGCTTACTTCTAAAGGTACAGTTTAAAAACTTACCATGGGACCCCAAGTCCCCTTAAGCTGGGTGGTAAAATAGTATTTTAGTGTTAAAGTGATCATATGGAAAAGATTAAGTGTCTGGTAATAATAAGATAGAATTAAAAAGTGAATGCTCCAACATGGGAAGCAGTCTGTACAGTGGACTCATAGAATGACAATCAATTAGTTTAAGTAGCACTCTGACCTCAGAATCAGCCCTTAAGGCATTCTGGTCTGGCTCGAAAACCCATGAGAGCCTTTTAGGTAGGGAAAGCCAAGACACTGTGGCAAAAAATATCCTACATGAGGAACCTCTGTGGGTGAGACCCCAATGGAAAGAAGTGGTCATCAAAGAAGGAGGTACTTTTCTCTGAAGGGAGCAGAGAACTTCTACTTTGCTTATGGCCTTGTCTAAATATTGATGGAGTTTATGGATTCAGAAGGCTTCCATAGTTTATGCAGCTCATGTCAAGAGCCTTGGGTGATCACTGACATCATACATAAAAGTGTTAATTGTTAAATTAAGAACAGGAGTCACTTTGCACTAACTTCCCATGCAGGACCTCTGTCCTCAAAGAGTTGTATTATGAGAGTTAACAGTAAAACTTGTTCTCAAAGATTTTTTTTTAGTGTATTAAGTGGAGAATATTATTATGTCTCATCAGTTTTAGTTATGCATAAGTGTCCAACTCCATTGCTTGTTTTCTTAAGTGATTCCTTAAATAATGATAAACTGTGTTGTCAAGGACTTACTTTCTTTTAATGTATTAAGTGGAGGATATTCTTATATCTCATAAGTCATAGTTATTTCTAAGTGTTTGCAAAAGACATATCATTCTTGGGTGCTTCTTTAAAGTTAATTAAGTTTCTAAAAAAAAGTGAAATGAGCTTCAAAGTGCAATAACTTTGAACAGTCCTTGTCTCGACTGTTGAGGAACATTTTTTCTTTTCTTGTGCAAATTGTTGAACTCTACTTAGTATGGAGCTGGTCTCCTGTGTATAAAGTTAATTGAAAATGGATCTTAGTGGAGAATGGGACTTGGAATGGGAAAGGGAGGAGGAGGAGTGGGAGTGTGGGTGGGAGGGTGGGTATGGTAGGAAGAATCACTATATTCTTAAAGGTGTGCTTATGAAATGCAAGACGTTTGTATTCCTGAAATAAAACATATCTTTGGGGAAAATAAATAAATAAATACAGACTTAAAAAAAAGTTTCTCGGGTCGGCGCTGTGGCACAGCAGGTTAATGCCCAGGCCTAAAGCACCAGCATCCCATATGGGCACTGGTTCTAGCCTTGGCTGCTACACTTCTGATCCAGCTCTCTGCTCTAGCCTGGGAAAGCAGTAGAATATGGCCCAAGTCCTTGGGCCCCTGCACCCATGTGAGAGACCCAGAAGAAGCTCCTGGCTCCTGGCTTTGGATCAGAGCAGCTCAGGCTGTTACAGCCAACTGGGGAGTGAACCAGCAAATGGAAGAGCTCTCTCTCTGCCTCTCCTCTTTCTGTGTAACTCTGACTTTCAAATAAATAAATCTTTAAAAAAAAGTTTCTCAAGAATCCAAGCAAGATAGGAAAAGTAAAACATACATCTCCACTAAAGTCATTTCTCAATTATCTTTAGAACTTACAACCCTGAACAAATAAAATATTCCTTAAATACGTGGGTCTTTCTTCCTTGTAAATTTTCTACAGCAAAAGATATTTTTTAAACCTTTCTTCTAAAAATGTAATGTATTTAAAATATAATCATACCTATTAAATCATATCTATGAAAAGACCATTCAAAAAATTCACAGGAAGGGGCTGATGCTGTGGTGTAACAGGTTAAACTGCCACCTGCAATGGCAGCATCCCACTGGGTGTCAGTTCTTGTCCAGCTGCTCCAATTCTGATTCAGCTTCCTGCCAATGCACCTGGGAGAGAATGGTCCAAGTACCTGCGTCCCTCCCACTCATGTGGGAGACCTGGAAGAAGCTTGTGGCTCCTGGCTTCAGTCTGGCCCAGCCCCACAGTTGTAGCCATTTGGGAAATAAATCAACGGGTAGAAGATATCTGTCTTTCCCTTGCCCTCTCTGTGACTCTGCCTTTCAAATAAATAAATCTTAAAAAAAAAAAAAAAAAAAAAGTTCATTGAAAACAAACATTCTAATTCCCTTTTTCCACAAACTGGTCAACCACACACATACCCTCGTTTCTCCATGCTATACTAATTTCATCCCTTTCCCACACCATCCCTCCTTTATCCATCTGATTATTTTGGCTGAGCACAATAAGAATTTCTCCTAACAGCACAGATGTCTGAAGATACAAGTTGCCTCCTCAGTTAAGTATGTCAGATTACAACATGTCATCAGTTCTGTAATAGGAAGTCACAACATCTGTTGCCATTTTTAATGTTTCCATTGAAACAATGGATGAGTGATTAGACTAGGTGATCCACAGGGCTCCTACTAATCTTAATTCTATGATATGAGTCCCTGAAGCTTCTCTGGTTTTGTTTTATTTCTCCTCAATACAAACACTCAATAGTCTAAAAGGAGCTATGAGTGTAGGCTTACTAGGCTCTATTAGAACAAGCTAGAGGCGTTGCGGCATACTGGGCTAAGCCTCTACCTACAGTGCTAGCATTCCATTTGGGTGCCGGTTCTAGTCCCGGCTGCTCCTCTTCCAGTCCAGCTCTCTGCTATGGCCTGGGAAAGCAGTGGAGGATAGCCCAAGGCATTGGGCCCCTGCACCCACATGGGAGACCCAGGCTTCGGATGGGCCCAGCTCCAGCCACTGTGGCCATTTGGGGAGAAACAGCAGATGGAAGACCCTTCTCTCTGTCTTTCCCTCTGTCTGTAACTCTGCCTCTCAAATAAATTTAAAAATAGATAAATAAAAAAAAGGCCACTGCTTAAAATAATCTAAAAATATAGTGAGTTTATTTCTCTAGAGACTTCTAGAAAAGGTGATGAAAGAACTACTCTTCCTTCTTCTTCACAGGAATACCCATCACTGGAAATGATACAGTCTGGGGGCAGCACTGTGGTGTAGTGGGTAAAGCTGCGGCCTGCAGTGCCAGCATCCCATATGGGTGCCAGTTCAAGTCCTGGCTGCTCCATTTCAGATCCAGCTTTCTGCTGTGGCCTGGGAAAGCAGTAGAAAATGACCCAAGTCCTTGGGCCCCTGCACCCACGTGAGAGACCTGGAGAGGGCTCTTGGCTCCGGATCGGCACAGCTCCGGCCCTTGTGGCTAGCTGGGGAGTGAACCAGAGGATGGAAGACCTCTCTCTCTCTCTCTCTCTCTCTCTCTCTCTCTCTCTGTAACTCTGACTTTCAAATAAATGAATAAATCTAAGAGAAGAGAAGAGAGAGGAGAGGAGAGGAGAGGGGAGAAGAGGGGAGAGGAGGAGAAGAGGAGAAGAGGGGAGAAGAGGAGAGAAGAGGAGAAGAGGAGGAGAAGAGAAAGAAAAGAAAAGAAAAGAAAAGAAAAGAAAAGAAAAGAAAAGAAAAGAAAAGAAAAGAAAAGAAGGGAGGGAGGGAAGGAGGGAGGGAGGAAGGAAACGAAACGAAACGAAACAAAACGAAACTATATAGTCTGAACTACTCTAGAGTATGGGATGGTTTAGCCTAACAATCCTTGCGTTAGAAGAGTCTATTTTATTCTACTTTCATTCAGCAGCATGCAGTCTAATGCCAGGTCTTGAACCACTGCTCTTTGGTTTGGCCTGTGTCAAGGATTTTTTGTTTGCTTTTCATTTAGCATGCATATCCATTAACATGAACAACACCTCAAATATAGAGGAGAAAAGGAAAAGGCATTTGAATCTTCTATTTTTTTCTTAGTTTTAAAGATTTATTTTATTTATTTGAAAGGTGGAGTTACAGAGATAGGGAGAGACAGACAGAGAGGTCTTCCATCTGATGGTTCACTCCTCAAATGGCCACAACGGTCAAGGCTGGGCCAAGCAGAAGCCAGGAACCAGGAGCCTCCTCCAGGTCTCCCACAGAGGTGCAGAGGCCCAACCACTTGGGCCATTCTCCACTGCTCTTCCAGGTGTATTAGCAGGGAGTTGAATGAGAAGAGAAGCAGCTGGGCCTTGAAATAGCACCCACACTGGATGCCAGCATTGCAGGTAGCAGCCCTGCCTGGTCCGCCAAAATGCCAGCCCCTGAATCTTCTATTTCAATATTAAGTTCATTAGGTTCTTCTCCAGGTTCTGCTGAGGCCTCCCAGTCATGCTCATGATCAAGACAAGAAGAATAAGATATGAAGTACAGGTTTCTTATTCTTCTAGATATAAGAATACAAATGATTGGGTGGATATTGTGGCACAATGGATGAAGGTGCTGCATGGGATACCTACAACCATATGGGACTGTGGGTTCGAGTTACAGCTACTCTATATCTGATACAGCTCCCTGCTAATGTGTTTGGTAGGCAGTGGATGATGGCTCAAGAACTTCAGTTCTTGCCACCCATGTAGGAGACCTGAATGGAGTTCCTGGCTCCTGGATCAGCCTGGTCGAACCCTGGCTGCTGCACCCACTTGGAGAGTGAATTAATCAGTGGAGAGGATCTCTCTCCCTCTCTTTCCTTCTCTGTTTCTCTCGATGTGTTACTCTGCCTTTCAAACAGATAAAGTTTTTTTTAAAAACAAACAAACAAACAAAGTGGCCTGCACTGTAACACAGCAAATTAAGCTACCCAATGACACTGGTATTCCATGTGAGTGCCAGTTCCAGACCCAGCTGCTCCACTTCCAATCCAGCTCCCTACTAATGCACCTAGGAAATCAGTAGAGGATGCCTCAAGCACTTGGACCCCTGCCAACAATAGGGAGACCTCGTTGGGGGTTCCAGGTTCCTGTCTTCAGCTTCGCCCACCACCAGCCCTTCCAGACAGAAAAGATCTCTCTCTTCCCCTACCCTGCTCTCTCTCTCCCTCTCTCTCTCTTTCAAATACATAAATAAATATTTTTTAAAAGAAGAATACAAGTAATAATAGATTAAAACAGATTACTGGCATAGACCTTCCAAGATGGTGGAATAGGGAGGGAGCTTACTACTCTGGCCTAGGAGAAGATAGTTTAAAAAATGTGGAAAGAGTACAACTTCAGGGAAGAGTTAGGGAAAAAATGGCAGAGGAAACTTCATGCAAACTGGAGGGACACTGTGGCTCTACATGGGGGGTGTGGACTTGCACAGCTCAGGGCCCCAGCAGCAGAAAGCTCACATTCAGAAAGCGAGATGAGACCAGATCAGCAGCCCAAGCTCCTGGCAATAAAGCCAGGAGAAGAGCCTGGTGTGAGTCTGGCTTGGAGCCCTTTGGGGGACACTGTACCCACCAACCTAGAGGGGAAAAAAAGGGGACACACTTCTCTCTCCCTGACCACCCTGCAAGTGCATCCTGTAACTAGCTGAGAGGGGCCAGGAACCATTTTGGACACACGTAACAGCTGGGCCAGCTGCTGTCCACATACTTGGCAACCAGCTGAGAGGAGACACCTGAGACTGGCTGGGAGAACTGACAGGGGGCTGGGTGCTTGTGACTGTGGGAGCCTTGTGTGCTGGGATGGACTATGAAAACACTACGGCTCCATGTGAGGGTGCAGGGTGTGGCTGGATCTATAAAACTGTTCATCCTACAGCTGCAGAGTACACATTCTCATCAGTGCATGAAACTTTCTCTAGGATACAGCACAGGCTAGGCCATAAAGCAAGTCTCAGCACATTTTTAAAAACTGAATCATACCATGTGTCTTCTCTGACCACAAAGGAATGAAGCTGGAAACCAACAACTCAAGAATCTCTAGAACATATGTAAACACATGGAGACTGAACAACATGCTCCTGAATGAGCAATGGGTCACAGAAGAAATCAAAAGAGAAATCTAAAAACTTAAAGTTTTTAAAAAGTTTTTTTTTTCATACTATTTGTTGAACTCTTTACTAAGTACAGAGTTAATCTTCAGCATATAAAGTTAATTGAGGGACCAGCATTGTGGCATCGTGGGTAAGGCCACTGCCTGCAGTGCTGGCATCCAATATGGGCACCAGTTCGAGTCCCGGCTGCTCCACTTCTGATCCAGTTCTCCGCTATGGCCCGGGAAAGCAGTGGAAGATGGCCCAAGTCCTTGGGCCCCTGCATCCACACGGGAGACTCAGAAGAAGCTCCTTGCTCCTGCCTTTGGATTGGCATAGCTCTGGCCTTTGTGTCCACTTGGGGAGTGAACCAGCAGATGGAAGACCTATCTCTCTCTCTCTCTGCCTCTGCCTCTATTTCTCTCGGTGTAACTCTGACTTTCAAATAAATAAATCTTTAATAAATAAATAAATAAAGTTAATTGAGTAGCTGGTGCTATGGTATAGTGAGTGAGACCACCACCTGCAGTGCCGGTATCCCATATGGGTGCTGGTCCGAGTCCCGGCTGCCCCACTTCTGATCCAGCTCTTAGCTATGGCCTGGGAAAGCATCAGAATGTAGCCCAAGTCCCTGGACCCTGCACCCACATGGGAGACCTGGAAGAAGCTCCTGGCTCCTGACTTCAGTTCAGCCTGGCTCCAGCCATTGCAATCATTTGTCGGGGGAACCAGTGGTTGGAAGACCTCTCTTTTTCACTCTGCCTCTTTTCTCTGTAACACTGCATTTCAAATAATAAATAAAATATTTTTAAAAACCACTGTGGGTTACATTAAAAATAAATTTAATTGAAAAATAGATATTAATAAAAAATAAGAATGGGAATAGGAGACAGAAGAGGAAGAAGGGTGGGAGTGCAGGTGGGAGAGTGGGTACAGTGGGAAGAATCACTATGTTCCTAAAGTATTTATGAAACACGTGAAGTTTGTATACCTTAAATAAAAGGCTTCTGGGGGGGGGGGGGACAGATTACTAAGTAGAGTGGATTCTGAAAGATTCATTATATTAGAGTCAACTGAGGGGCCGGCGCTGTGGTGTAGCAGGTAAAGCCGCCACTTGCAATGCCGACATCCCATATGGGTACCGGTTCGTGTCCCGGCTGCTCCACTTCTGATCCAGCTCTCTGCTGTAGTCTGGGTGGGCAATAGAAAATGGCCCAAGACCTTGGGACCCTGCACCCACATGGGAGACACGGAAGAAGCTTCTGGATTTGGATTGGCACAGCTCCAGCCATTATGGCCAATTGGGGAGTGAACCAGTGGATGGAAGACCTCTGTCTCTCTCTCTCTCTCTGCCACTCCTTTTCTCTGTGTGTGTAACTCTTTCAAATAAATAAATAAATCTTTTTAAAAAAAAAAAAAAAAGGGTCAACTGATTAGGTTAGCTTATTAGAGTAGGCAGAATAACAGCCACCCAAAAATATCAGGACTTAATTCCTGGCACTGTTGAATGTTACCTTATGATGATAAAAGGTCTTTGTGGATGTGATTAAGTTAAGGACCCTAACATGAGGAGATTGATCTAATGGGTCCTAAATCTAATCACAAATATCCTTGTGAAAGAACAGTACAGGGAGATTTGATATACACAGAGAACAATGACTGGAGTGAGCAGTCACAGGCCAAGCAATGCTGGCAGCCACTAGAAGCTGGAAGACGAGAATGCATTCCTCCCCAGGCCTCTAAAAGAAGATGGCTCTACTGATACCATGGTTTCATCTCAGTAATGATTTTAGGCTTCTGGCCTCCAGAACATATTGAATAAAATAAATTTCTTTGTTTTAAGTCACCAAGTTTGTGGTAACTTGTTATACCATTCTCTGGAAATTAATACAATGGGTTATGTGGTACCAACTAGAAACAACAAAAATAGAAACATTTTAAAATTATAGTTGCTTCTTTTAGAATAATTCAATGTTTTTTAGTTTTAAATTAAATAGCACAATATCTTAAAACTTTAAAATGTTATTCTTTAAAAAAAAAAAGATTTATTTTATTCATTTGAAAGACAGAGTTACAGAGAGAGGTAGAGACAGAGAGAGAGGTCTTCCATCCACTGGTTCACGCCCCAGATGGCCACAACAGCTGGAGCTGTGCCGATCCAAAGCCAGGAGCCAGGAGCTTCCTCCAGGTCTCCCAAGTTGGTGCAGGGGCCCAAGGACTTGGGCCATCTTCTACTGCTTTCCCAGGCCATAGCAGAGAGCTGGATCGGAAGAGGAGCAGCAGGACTCAAACTGGCGCCCATATGGGATGCTGGTAATTGAATTCAAAGCCAGCGCTTTAACCTGCTGTGCCACAACACTGGCTCCATAACTTTAACATGTTATTCTTACCCATTAAGTATAAATTCTCAGGAGTGGTCACCGGAATATTAACAAGTTTAATATCATCTTCATCTGGTTTGTCCCAGGAACTAGAATTGCCACAAGCACAGCTATGACAAGAATTGACACTCTGGACCTAAAATGAAGATTGATATAAGTTACTTCAAAATCTCTCGTGAGAGTATGCTGTGATTTATTTCACATTTACAAATTATATGAATGCTATTCTTAGTAAAAAAAAAAATCCATGCACTCCCACCTGAAGAAAGAATTTCAATTATAGTCATACTTAAGTCATGTGACCCTAAAAATTCTGTGCTTATTTGCTCAAAAATACACAGAGGAAAATTTTGAACATAAATCAGTTATGCCCACAAAAAATCTGAAGTATTTACTTATAAATCTTATGTATCAATCAATGTAATACATCACATTAACAAATTGAAAAACAAAAACCATGAGATTATCTCATTATCAAATGCAGAGAAAGCATTTGATAAAATACAACATCCTTTCATAATGAAAACTTTAAGCAAATTCGGTATAGAAGGAACAGTCCTCAACACAATCAAGGCAATTTATGACAAAACTATGGCCAGTGTCCTATTGAATGGGAAAATGCTAGAAGCATTCCCACTGAGATCCAGACAAATATACCCACTCTCACTATTAAAATTCAATATAGTCCTGAAGTTTTAGCCACAGCCATTAGGCAAAAAAATTAATTAAAGGGAAACAAATTGGGAAGGAGGAAGTCAAACTGTCCCCATTTGCAGATAACATGATTCTTCATATAGGGGATCCAAAAGACTCCACTAAGAAACTATTGGAACTCATAAAAGAGCCTGGTAATGTGCAGGATATAAAAACACATAAAAGTCAATAGCCTTTGTATACAGACAATGCCACAGCTGAGAAAAAAATTCTAAGATGAATCCCATTCACAATAGCTACCAAAAAAAAATCTTGAAATAAATTTAACTAAGGATATCAAAGATCTCTAAGATAAGAATCACAAAATATTAAAGAAAGAGACAGAATACAACACACAAGAAAAGGAGAAATCTTCCATGTTTATGGATTGGAAGAATCAATATCATCAAAATGTCCATACTACCGAAAGCAATTTACAGATTCAATGTGATACCAATCAAAATACCAAGCAAATTCTTCCCAAATATACAAAAAATGATGCTAAAATTCATATGGAAACACAAGAGACCCCAAATAGCTAAAGCAATCTTACACAACAAAAACAAAGCCAGAGGCACCACAATACCAGACTTCAAGACATACTACAGGGCTGTTATAATCAAAGCAGCCTGGTACTGGTACAAAAAGAGATGGAATAGAAAAGAAATTCCAGAAATCAATCCAAGTATCTACAACCAACTATCTTTGACAAAGGATCTAAAATCAATCCCTGGAGCAAGGACAGTCTCTTCAATAAATGGTGCTGGGAAAACTGAATCTCCCCATTACGCCTACCTTACACCTTACACAAAAATGCACTCAAAATGAATTAAAGACCTAAATCTATTAACTAATACCATCAAATTATTAGAGAACAGTGGGGAAACCCTGCAAAATATTGGCATATGCAAAGAATTCTTGAAAAAAGACCCCAGAGGCACAATCAAAGCTAAAATTAACATCAAATTGAGAAGCTTATAAATTGCAAAAAAAAAAAAAAAACCCACTCAGCAAATGAAGAGTCAACCGACAGAATGAGAGAAATTATTTGCAAACTATTTAACTGATAAAGGATTAATAACCAGAATATACAAATAGATCAAGAAATTCAACAACAAAAATAAACAACCAAGTTAAGAAATAGGCAAAGGATTTAAACAGGTATTTTTCAAAAGAGGAAATCCAGATGGCCAACAGACACATGAAAAAATGATCAGGATCACTAGCCATCAGGTAAATACAAGTCAAAAGCACAATAAGGTTTTACCTTATCCCTCACCCCGTGAGAATGGCTTTCATACAAAAATCAACAAACAAGTGCTGGCAAGGATGTAGGAGAAAATGTGTCCTAATCCACTGTTGGTGGGAATTTAAACTGGTACTTACTGTGGAAGACAGTATGGAGATACCTCAGAAATCTGAATATAAACCTACCATATGACCCAACCATTCCCACTCCTCAGAATTTACACAAGGGAAATGAAATCAGAATAATAAAAGAGTTATCTATACCCCCATGTTCATTGCAGCTCAATCACAATAGCTAAGTTATGGGATCAACCCAAATGCTCATCAACTGAAGACAGGCTAAAGAAATGATATGTACACCATGGAATACTATACAGCAGTAAAAAATGAAATCCTATTGTTTGCAGCAAAATGGATGAAACTAGAAAACATTGTACTTAGTGAAAAATAAGCCAGTCCCAAAGGACAAATACCATATGTTCTCCCTGATCTGTGATAATTAATAGAGTACCTAAAAGGTAATCTACAAAAGTAAAACACTTGAGATGCAATGACTTTGAACAGCCCTTGTCTTGACTATTGAGGAACAGGTTGTTTTTTTATACAGTATAGAGTCAACCATATATGTATAAAGTTAATTGAAAATAGATCTTTGTAAAAAATAAGAATAGGAATAGGAAAGGGAGAAGGTAGAAGGGTGGAAGTGTTGGTAGGAGGGCAATTACAGTGGGAGAATCACCATATTCCTGAAGTTGTATTTTTAAAAAGCATGAAATCTGTATTCCTTGAATAAAAAGTTTCTGGGATGGGGCTGGTGCTGTGGCGCAGTGGATTAATGCCCTGGCCTAAAGCGCTGGCATCCCATACGGGCGCCAGTTCTAGTCCCGGCTGCTTCACTTCCAATCCAGCTCTCTGCTGTGGCCTGGGAAAGTCGTAGAAGACAGTCCAAGTCTTTGGGCCCCTGCACCTGTGTCAGAGACCTGGAAGAAGCTCCTGGCTCCTGGCTTCAGATCAGCATAGCTCCTGCCATTTTGGCCAATTGGGGAATAAACCATTGGATGGAAGACCTCTCTCTCTCTAACTCTATTCTCTCTGTGTAACTCTGACATGCAAATAAATAAATAAATCTTAAAAAAAAAAAATGTTTCTGGGCGCCAGCGCTGTGGTGTAGTGGGTAACGCCGCTGCCTGCAGTCCTGGCATCACAGCTGGGCACCAGTTCTGGTCCTGGCTGCTCCACTTCCAATCCAGCTCTCTGCTATGGCCTGGGAAAACAGTAGAAGATGGCCCAAGTCCTTGGGCCCCTGCACCCATGTATGAGACCCAAAAGAAGCTCCTGGTTCCTGACTTCAGATCATCCCAGCTCCAGCCGCTGCAGCCATTTGGGGGGTGAACCAGGAGATGGAAGACCGCTTTCTTTCTCTCTCTCCTTTTCTCTGTGTTCAACTCTTTCAAATAAATAAATAAATAAATCTTAAAAAAAAGGTCTTCTGGGAAAAATTTTTTTAAAATATGGCCAGTACTTAACAAAAAAAGAAAGAAACAATGAACATGCCATGATGGCAGAGATACGCACTGCCCCTAAGTATACATATGAGTTCATCTTTAAGGACAGGAATTACACAAGGGTAGGGGACACACTTTTCTTGATATATTTTTTCCCTATTCTGTATTTAGTAGTAAGTACCTATCCCACCCTTACTTTTCTATGTTTAAACTACATTAGATTTAACCTAATAGTAATTTTATTCCTCTCTTGTCAATATTAATGTTCCAAAGAAGGAGATGAGGAACCTCGTATTTAGCTAAAACAAACTAAAGACTTTTACCTAAACACATTCATCAAGTGATTCTGCTGACTGAGCACAAAGCCTGACTTTTCTGTTAAAAGACAATTATGGGGTCAGCGCTGTGGTCTAAGACTAAGCCTAAGCCTGTGGTACCAGCATTCCATATGAGCTCTGGTTCGAGTCCTGGATGCTCCTCTTCAGATCCAGCTCTTGCTATGGCCTGGGAAAGCAGTAGAAAATGGCCCAAGCACTTGGGCCCTTGTACCCACATGGAAGACCCAGAAGCTCCTGGCTTCAGGTATTGCGGCCATTTGGGGAATGAACCTTGTCTCTCCCTCTCTCGTCTGCAGTTCTACCTCTCAAATAAATAAATAAAATCTTTTTTTAAAATAAGACAATTATATGAGGAGCCTTGCAGATGCTCTTGAAAAGAATCTAATTTTGCAGATGCTGTTACAGAGCATCTAATTTTGAAGCAACACACTCACATAAATAAAATTCCCACAGGTCCCATCACTTACTCAAAGAAATCTGGTTAGCAAAAGGATACTTTTACTTGACTAAGTAAAGCAACCATAACTAGGTAATTTCTTACGGCCATTTCCATAGTAAGAGCTGTAAATGTGACACTTAAACTAATAGATAACAAGGGACACATACATAAACATAAGAAAACTCTTTACTTACAGAGGCCAAACTTTGCACTGAACCTGAGTATTTACTGAAAAGTCCTCCATTAGCATAGTTACAGGACTGAGATCCTTTGTCTTTGGTGGAACTTAAAGATAATGTCAAATTCTGCCTGCTACTGGAACAACTTGAACCTACCAAACAAACAGACCAATATTAAAATTTATCCAATGATAAATTTCCAGTTGAATTTTAAAGCTTGTATTATAAACTCATTCAGAAAGTTTCTGACTTTAAAACATAGTTTACTCAATTGAACAAATTATTCAATATACATAATTATAAAAATCTGTATCCCTATACAATATTTTTAATATGACTAAAATCTGCTTCTGAAATGAAGAGTAAAATGTTCACCCAACTACACAGCATAATACTGAATTGTCTATTGCTGACAGCATAAAAATATAATTACAAGTATGCAAATTAACAAAATATACATGCTTCCTTGCCTGTATGACATCTAAGCTCTATCCACACCCCATTATACTACAACTAATTTTTTTAAACTGACACACAAAAATTGAACTATTTATGGAGTATCAGGTGATGTTTTGATACATGTGTACATGGTAAAATGCTCAAGTCAGGGTAAATATATCTATCCCTTCAAACACTCATCATTTCATTTGGTGAAAATATTCAAAGTCCTTTCTCTAGATCATATAAAATTCACAGTACATAATCATTGCCTATAGTCACCCCTTGGTACAATAGAACACAAAAACTTATCTCCTACTGAACTGTAACTTAGTGCCTGTTGACAAACCTTTCCCAATCTTTCATCTCCCCTTGTCTCCTCAGCCTCTGATAACTACTATTCTACTCCTAGCTTCTTTGAGATCAACTTTTAAAGATTCTATGTATCATGCTGGCATTCTGGCATAGCTGGTAAAGCCACCATCTGCAACACCAGCATCCCATATGGGTGCCAGTTTGAGTCATAGGGGCTCCAATTCCAATCCAGCTCCCTGTTAATGTGCCTGGGAAAACAGCATCAGATATCCTAAGTCCTTGGGTCCCTGCACCCACGTGGGAGACCTGAAAGAAGCTCCTGGCTCCAGGCTTCAGTTGGCCCAGCCCTGGCTGTTGCAGCCATTTGGGGAGTGAATCAGCAGATGAAAGATCTCTGTGTAATTCCCTCTTTCTCTCTCTCTCTAACTCTGCCTTTCAAATAAATAAAATAGATCCTTTTAAAAGGAAGGAAACTGTTTCTATCTACTATATATTTTGTATCTGTTTACACTTCTAATAGTGATATAACTGATATTTTGAAAAACATATGGACAGAAAACATGTTGTTAAAATAAACCCAAGCTGGCACTACAGTGTAGTAGGTTAATCCTTGGCGTATGGTGCCTGCATCCCATATGGGCACCAGTTCTAGTCCTGGTTGCCCCTCTTCTGATCCAGCTCTCTACTTATGGCCTGGGAAAGCAGTAGAAGATGGCCCACATCCTTGGGCACCTGCATCCGCATGGGAAACCCAGAGGAAGCTCCTGGCTCCTGGCTTCGGATCAGCCCAGCTCCAGCTGTTGCAGCCATTTGGGGAGTGAACCAGAGGGTGGAAGACCTTTCTGTTTCTCCCTCTCACTGTCTGTAACTGTGCCTCTCAAAAAAATAAAGTCTTTAAAAAAAATAAAATAAAATAAACCCAACCAGTACCAATAAATAAACTAATTCCTGGAATTAAAAATTTAATTTTTCCCATATCTTTGTGAGCATTTGTTACCTTTTGTCTTTTAGATAACTGCCATTCTTTTTTTTTTTTTTTTAAGATTTATTTATTTGAAAGTCAGAGTTAGAAAAGGAGAGGCAGTGAGAGAGGTCTTCCACGTGATGGTTCACTCCGCAACTGGCCGTAACAGCCAGGGCTGGGTCATGCCAAAGCCAGGTGCTAGAAATTCAATTCAGGTCTCCCAGGGCTGGTGCTGTGGCATAGTAGGCTAACCCTCCACCTGAAGTGCCAGCATCCCCATGTGGGCAGCTGTTTGTGTCCTGACTGCTCCTCTTCCAAACCAGCTCTCTGTAGCTTGGGAAAGCAGTGGAGAATGGCCCAACTGTTTGGACCCCTGCACCTGCATGGAAGGCCTGGAAGAAGCTTATGGCTCCTGGCTTCAGATCAGCTCAGCTGGGAAGTGAACCAGAGGATGGAAGACCTTTCTCTCTGTCTCTCCTTCTCTGTCTAAAACTCTTACCTCTCAAATAAATAAATAAAATTTTTAAAAAAATTTCAGGACTCCCATGTGGGTGGCACAAACTCAACTACTTTTTAAAAAATTTTATGGCATAGTGGGTAAAGCCACAACCTGCTAGTGCTGGCATCTCATAGGGCACTGGATCAAGTCCCACCAACTCCAGTTCTGATCCAGCTTTCTGCTATTGCCTGGGAAAGAAACAGAAGATGGCTCAAGTGCTTGGCCTCTGCACCCACGTGGGAGAACAGGAAGATGCTTCTGGATCCTGGTTTTAGATTACCCAGCCCCAGCCATTGCAGCTATGTGGGGAGTGAGGCCCCCCCCCTCCTTCTCTCTCTGTGTAACTCTGCCTTTCAAATAAATAAATAAATCTTTAAATTTTTTTTAATCATTTATTTTCATTGTATTTCAAAAACAGAGAAACAGAATCAGTGAGAGACAGAGAGAGACAGAGAGAGACAGAGAGAGAGAGAGAGAGAGAGAGAGAGAGAGAGAGAGAGAAAACAGAGACACAGATAAAGAGCTATCTTTGATTCACTGGTTCATTCCCTCAAATACCTGAAACTGTACCAGGCCAACACCAGGCGCCAGGATCGCAATCTAAATCTCCCACCTGGGGAGCAGAGACCCAAGTAATTGAGCCATCATCTGCTACCTCAGAGAGTAAAGATAAGCAGGAAGCTGCAATCAGAGGCAGACAGGACTCTAACACAGGATCCAGGCATCCCAAGCAGCTTTGTTAACAACATTGAAGCCCTCCCTAGGACGCAATGACTCAAGCCATCAGCTGCTGCCTCCCCAGCTATACCGTAGCAGGAACTCACACCTGGCACTCTGACATCAGATGTGTGACTCCCAAGCAGCATTTTCACTGCTAGGCCAATGCCTACCCCTACATTATATGTTTAAATAGTATAATGCCTCCTGCTTTGTTTTCACTCAAATTGCCTTGGCTATTTGGGTGTTTTGGGTTTTTTTTGTAGTTCCATATGAATTTTAGGGCTGTTTTTTCCAGTTCTTTGAGGAATGTCATTGGTGTTTTGACAGAGATTGCATTCAGTTGGTAAATTGCTTTTGGTAGTATGGATATTTTAGCAATATTGATTCTTCCAATCCACACACATGAGATGTCTTTCCACTTCTATCCTTTCTATTTCTTTGATTAGTGTTTAATAGGTTCCATTGTAGAGATCTTTTACTTCTTTGGTTAAATTTATTCCTAGGCAATTTATTTAATTGTAGCTATAATAAATGGAAATACTTCCTTGATTTGTTTTTTTCAGGTAACTCACTACCAGTATATAGATAGGTTACAGATTTTTGTATGCTAATTTTGTAATCTGGATTTTTTTTTTTTCATTATTTGACAGGTTAGACAGTGAGAGAGAGGGACAGAGAGAAAGATCTTCCTTCCATTGGTTCACCCCACAAATGGCTGCCATGGCCAGAACTACACTGATCCAAAGCCAGGAGCCAGGTGCTTCTTCCTGGTTTCCCACACGGGTGCAGGGCCCAAGCACTTGGGCCATCCTCCACTGCCTTCCTGGGCCACACAGAGAGCTGGACTGGAAGAGGAGCAACCAGGACTAGAACCTGGCACCCAAATGGGATGCTGGTGCCGCAGGCAGAGGATTAGCCAAGTGAGCCACGACACCGGCCCAGTAACCTGGATCTTGAATTTGTTTTTTTGAACAAAATTCTTCTAAGAGTTTCCTGGTAGCGTCTTTGGGGTTTCCTATATGCAGGGTCATGTCATATGCAAACAGACTTTATTCCTTCCCAATTTGGATGCCCTTTATTTCTTTTGCCTAACTGCTCTTGCCAGGACTTTCAATACTACTGAATAAAAGTATGCCCAAAATTCTTCTTTTTTTTTTTTTTCTCTTGAGACACAGGGAAAGAGAGCTCCCAGTACTGGTTCACAACTCAAATGCTCCAACTGGCTTAAGGTGGCCAGGTCAACACCAGGAGCTAGAACTCAATCTGGGTTTTCCACGTAAGTGGGAGGAACCCAATCACTTGAGCCATCACCACTGCCTATCAGGGCCTGCATTTGTAAGAGGCTGGAGTCAGGAGCTGGGGCTGGGACTGCTACCCAATCATTTTTCTTTTTTTCTTTTTTTTAAGATTTATTTATTTATTTGAAAGGTAGAGTTACAGAGAGGCAGAGAGAGAGAGAGAGAGAGGTCTTCCATCCGCTGGTTCATTCCCCAGATGACTGCAATGGCAATCCAAAGTCAGGAGCCAGGAGGTTCTTCCAGGTCTCCCACATGATTGCAGGGTCCCAAGCACCTGGGCCATCTTCTACAGTTTTCCCAGGCCACAGCAGAGAGCTGGATAGGAAGTAGAGCAGTGAGGACTCAGATGGGTGCCTGTGTGGGAAGTTGGCAATGCAAGCAGTGGCTTTACCTGCTGCGCCACAGTGCTGCCACTCCCCCAACCCAATCACTCTTGATATGGGATACAGTCGTCTTAATTGCTAGGCCACATGCCTGACCCTAGAATTAGCTTTTTTCTTATGTTTGTAAACTTTTAATTGTTATTATTTTTTTTTGAGGGGATGAGAGAGATGTTCCAGCCACTGATTGACTCTTCAATTGTCTATAACAAGCTAGGGCAGGGCCAGGTCAAAGCCAGGAGCCCAGAACTCAATCTGGGTCTTCTACATGGGTTGCAAGGGTGTAAGTGCTTGGGCCATCACTTGCTGCCTTCTAGCATGTACATCACTAGGGAGCTGAAATTTGAGGTCAAGCTAGGACTCAAACCCAGGCACTCTGATATGGGATGTGGGCACCCCAGGGGAGTCTTAACCACAATACTGAACACCTATCTCTATAATGGGGTTTGTATACTTCTGTCTTCTCTACCCATCTGTTCATCCTTCCAGGGAAAACATCATGTCAGTTTGTCTTAATGAGGAATTATGAGGCTCCTAGATTAAAATCCTAACTTTTATAAGCTACATAACCAAGGGAAAGTCACTTGCCCTTCTCATATCATGTTTTATTAATAAAATTGGAACAATAATATAGAATTATATTAATTCATAGGATCACTATAAAAGATTAAAAAAAGTACCAAATATACAGCCCTTAGCTGAGACCTAACAAATAAAACCCCAGTGATTGACAGTGATCATTATGTTTCAACGTTCATTGTGCATGGCACAAAATAGTTATTCATTATTGGCTGAATAAATGAATTGGAGAAGCATAACATACACTAGATAATAAAAAAAAACTTAACAACTCTAGTATGCTAACAAAATTATCTGATACAATGTGTCAACATGTACTGTATCTAACAGATGTTACATATCCTTTAAAGGCCAACAATCTACTTGAATTGGAGAAGCATAACATATACGAAACAAAAAATAAACTTAACTCTAGTATGCTAACAAAATTATCTGATACAATGTGTCAACATGTACTGTATCTAACAGATGTTATATATCCTTTAAAAGCCAACAATCTACTTGTAGAACTTTATATATTGAGCATTTGACAAGTATATGCAAAACAAGAAAGATACAAACATCCTAAAGGGATAAACAGGGTAACAGATAAATAAATTAGGATACATTTGTACATATTTAACACTAATTAACATATTAAAATGATAGGATAGAGATTGACCTGGTCCTGACAAATATTTTAAGATTTTTTTATTTATTGTATTTGAGAGTTAGAGTTACAGAGAGTGAGAGACAGAAATAAAGGTCTTCCTTCTGTTGATTCACTCCCCAAATGGCTGCTACGGCCGGTGCTGCGCTGGCCTGAAGCCAGGAGCCAGGTGCTTCCTCCTGGACTCCCATGCGGGTGCAGGGGCCCAAGGCCTTGGCCCATCCTCCACTGCCCTCCCAGGCCACAGCAGAGAGCTGGCCTGGAAGAGGGCAGCCAGGTCTAGAACCGGAGCCCATATGAGATGCCGGCACCGCAGACAGAGAGGATTAACCTGAGCCATGGTGCTGCTCCCAAATATTTTAACAGCAGGTTAAAAAATGTGCAGTAACAGGCTGGTGTTGTGACATGGTCGGTTGGGCGTTTAAAATGCCGACATCTCCTATGCACACTGGTCCCAGTCCAGGCTGCTCCACTTTCAGTCCAGCTCCTGGCTAATGAGCCTAGGCAAATAGCAGACAAAGGCCCAGATGCTTGTGCTCCTGCACCAGTGCCTTTGTGGGAGACCAGGAAGAAGCTCGTGGCTCCTGACTTTGGCCTGGCCCAGCCCCAGAGCTGCAGCCATTTGGAGAGTGAGGCAGCTGATGGAAGACCTCTCTCTACAACTCTGCCTTACAAATAAATAAAAATAAATCTTTAAAATAAAGTGCAATCAAAAATTTTATTTAAAATGTACAATGTACTTGTCTATAATATGTTGTCACAATATGATATTGAAATACAAATATAAATGGACAGATACATAGCAAAGCATTATGAGTTATCTCTGAATAGCAGAATTTCAAGCAATTTTAATTTTTTCTGTTGGGTTACCTGTATTTTCTAATCTTTCTAAAATGAATTTGTATGAGTTAAACATTAAAGGAAAACATTTTGAAGATAAAAACACTTAAATCACTGCACTCCAGTTATGGTTTGCACATAATATTACTTTTGCTGACGCCAGCTATCTATTTCCACATACCTTTATCTGATGCTGCCTTTTTAGTGTATTCAAGTATGAGGTGCTCTGGTTCCCATGGTAATAGTTTCCCTTTCTTCTTTCCACGTCTTCTTTTAAAGTGATGGGCCAGAAAAATTACAGATATAGCGCTCACTGCAGTTACCACAAACAACTTTTTAGCTACAGGTGAAAATTTGATCTGGAAGAGACAGTTAGATTGAAAAAAAATATATATCTTATTTGTTCACTTAAAACAAGAACATAAAAACTACACTTTAGTTCTTAATCTAACCTATTTCTATATATTACCAAGAGAATATGAATGTAATTTCACTCTTCTAATGTTATCCCAATCTGAATTAAAACTTTAATGAAATAATTCATCTCTCACTGCTTTTAAGTTCTCAAGTAAACAGTATCAGTCAATGGTAGTATAAAATATTTCAATCCCATTAATAGGTTTTTAGCAGCTGATTAATTCATGCAACTGAATCTGTCTCAATCATGCAAGATTTTTAATTATAAAAATGCTGAAACAGACTTTTCAGTTGAGCCTTTTTTAAAAATATTTTGAAATTTGGGCAAACAATTCAATTTCTAAATATGAAGGGACTTTAAAAAGTTCATATAAAATAGAATTTCAAAAGTTTATTTTAGGGGGCTGGTGTTGTGGCATAGCAGATAAAGCCACCGCCTGCAGTGCTGGCATCCAATACGGACACCAGTTCAAGCTTGCCCCAGCTGTTCCACTTCTGATCCAGCTTTCTGCTATGGCTTGGGAGAGCAGTTGAAGATGGCCCAAGTCCTTGGGTCCTGGCTCCTGGCTATGGATCGGTGCAGCTGCAGCCATTGTGGCCATGAGGGGAGTGAACCAGCAGATGGAAGACCTCTCTTTCTCTCTGTAACTCTGGCTTTCAAATAAATAACAAAATCTTTTTTAAAAAGTTTATTTTGGTATACAAAAGTCTGAAATCCATTTATAGTTTTTCATAACACATTTTCCATGCAACTTCCTACTATCTAAATAGGCCAATGTACCCACGAATTATTTAACAAATAATCACTCAGAATCTTATAAAGTACCAGGACTGTACCGTGAACTAGAATCTTATTGTAATTCTATTCACTAAGCAAATACAAATATACTGATGCCACTGATGAGCTAGGACTGGGTAAACAGAGGTCAAAGACTTTGCTCCCCCAAGCAGTGTACTAACAATAGACAGATATATTGGCAAATCATTACAAATACAGTACAGTATGATAAATACAGTTATACAAGTATTAGCACTAATGTCATAGCAAGAAGCAATCAACTTCCTCTTGGGGACAGACATTATTAATCACCTAAAATGCAAAGTAACTCTAATATAAAGCTAAATGACTAGGATACAGAGAGCTGGAAAAAGTTACAACAAGATAAAGCCAGACAAACGGCAAGTTCTCAACTCTTTTTAAACTCATTGGAATGCTGACTAGAAGACAACCAACTGGTCTAAAACACTAAGAAGCTTCAAGTATTTGCAGGGAGAGGTAAGAGGACAAAAGCACTGGCCCAGAGAGCCAAGATACAGTAGACCACTACTAGTAAGAAGAGGTCAGTGGCATAGCTGAATGTGAGCTTCTAAGAGAATGACACACACTCCCATGCAAACACAGGGGCAACCTGTACCTTTCTGCAGGTTTTACCTTCATAAATCACACTTGGCATTCACAGAAAAGTCCTTCTGGAGAGAGGCACAGAACTGTAACCAATGTCCTTCTCTCCTAACCTCACTAAGGAACAAAAGCCTTAAACTGTGGGATGTAGCATTAACTTTAGAGAGTAATTTTTACCATTCTACGCTTATATTAAAAGAAGATATCAAGTCAGGAATCTAAACTGTCAGCTTAGACTAAAAGAAAATAAATCCACCACAAGATGCAGATCAAAGTAATGATTAAAGCAGAAATCAATAAATCCATCAGGTTTTGTGTGTGCGGGGGAGGGGAGGAATCAGTAAAACTGACAAAGCTCTAGCCAATCTAATCAAGGTGTGTGGGGTGGGTGGAGTGGTGGGGGGGAGAAAGGATGATACAAATCACCAAAATCAGGAAAGCAGAATTATCTCACAGATACAAAAAAGGACACAAAAAGTAGTACTCTGAACAACTCCAAGCCCATAAATTTAACAATGCAGATGAAATAAACCAATTCCTTTAAATGACACAAACTGCTGAACTCAGATAACATGAGTAGTTACATATCTATATAAGAGTGGGAATAAGAGAGGGATGAGATGTACAATTTGGGACATGCTCAATCGTAACTGCCCCAAATGATGGAGTTAGAAACAGGCCAGGGAATTCCAATACAATCCCATCAAGGTGGCATGTACCAAGGCCATCTCACTAGTCCAAGTGATCAATTTCAGTTCACAATTGATCACACTGATAGGTCTAAAGTCAAAGGGATCACACAAACAAGACTAGTGTCTGCTAATACTAACTGATAGAATCAAAAAGGGAGAGAATGATCCTACATGGGAAGCGAGATACACAGCAGACTCATAGAAGGGCAGATGTCCTAAATAGCACTCTGGCCTCAGAATCAGCCCTTAAAGCATTCGGATCTGGCTCAAGAGCCCATGAGAATATTCTAGGCATGGAAAGCCAAGACACTCTGGAATAAAAAGAAGACCTAAATGAAAGATCTCTGTGAGTGAGATCCCAGTGGAACGAATGGGGCCATCAAAGAAGGAGGTACCTTTCTCTGAAGGGAGGAGAGAACCTCCACTTTGACTATGACCCTGTCGGAATAACATTGAAGTCAGCGAACCCTAAAGGCTTCCATAGCCTTGGCAACTCATGACTAGAGCCTAGAGAGATTACTGAGGCCATAAACAAGAGTGTCAAATTGTTAAATCAACTTCAGGAGTCACTGTGTACTTACGTCTCATGTGGGATCTGTCCTTAATGTGTTGTCTAATGTGAAGTAATGCTATAACTAGCACTGAAACAGTATTTTACACTTTGTGTTTCTGTGTGGGTGCAAACTGATGAAATCTTTACTTAGTATATACTGAATCAATCTTCTCTATATAGATAATTAAAAATGAAAAAAAAATCTTGGTGTTAAATTGGAAATTGCATAGAAAATTAATCAATTTTTTTAAAAAATATATCATGTAGGATCTCTGTCCTTAATGTGCTATACATTGTGAATTAATACTATAACTAGTACTCCAACAGTATTTTTCACTTTGTGTTGCTATGTGAGGGCAAACTGTTGAAATCTTTACTTAATATATAGTAAACTGATCTTCTGTATATAAAGAGAATTGAAAATGAATCTTGATGTGAAGCAAGGGGAGAGGGAGTGGGAAAGGGGAGGGTTGCGGGTGGGGGGGAAGTTATGGGGGGGGAAGCCATTGTAATCTATAAACTGTATTTTGGAAATTTATATTCTTTAAATAAATGCGTTATAAAAAAAAAAATTGCGTATGTAGGGGCTGGTGCTATGGCATAGCAGGTAAAGCTGCTTCCTGAAGTGCCAGCATCCCAAATGGATGCTTGTTTAAGCCCCGGCTGTTCCACTTCCAATCAGTTCTCTCCATAGCCAGGAAAAGCAGCAGAGGATGGCCCAAGTCTTTGAGCACCTGCACCCACATGGGAGACCTGGAAGAAGTTCCAGGCTCCTGACTTCAGATTATAGTTGCGGCCATGTAGGGAGTGAACCAGTGGATGGAAGACCTCTCTCTCTGTCTCTGTCTCTGCCTATCTGTAACTCTGCCTTTCAAATAAACAAATGAATCTTTTTTTAAAAAATTGCATATGTATTCAACAAAGAAAACTGAAAACAAGATCCTACAAAATAATTAATGAAGAAATAGTACCAACTCTACACAATGAGAACACTTCCAACTACACAACGAAAGACTACTTCCCAGATGTTATGAAGTATTATTTCTATTAATGGCAAAACCAGACTAATGCAAAAGATGAAAAAAAAAAAAAAAAGACAAGGACACCACACAGACAGACAGACACACACACACACACACGCACACAAACTATATGCTGGGACAGGTATTTGGAACAGCAGTTAAGGTGCTGTTTGGGATGTTGCTACCTTGTATTAGAGTCCCTGTATTTGAGTCCCACCTCTGCTTCGGATTCCAGCTTCCTGCCAATGTACACCATGGGAGGCAGAAGATGAATGCTCTTTTATGTATTTATTTTTAAGAAACTCGTTTATTTGAATGGAAGTATTAGAGTAATAAAGGGAGGAAGGAAGGGACAGAGACAAAAATATCTTCCATCCACTGGTTCACTCCACAAATGGCCAGTGCTGTGCCAAGGATGAAGCCAGGCCTGTAACTCCATTCAGGTCTCCCACACACAGGCAGGAGATGCCCAAGTACGTGGGCCATCCTCTGCTGCTTTCCCAGGTGCATCAGCAGGGAGCTGGATTGGAAGTGGATCATCCGGGACTTGAAATGGCACTCATATGGGATGTGCTGACATTACAGGCAGCAGCTTCACTTACTGTGCCACAATTCTCAAAATATAGTAAGAAAATTAAAATCCAATTAAATTCAAGTAAAAAATGTGAGTACATACATCCACAAAGCAGACCTACAGATAGGAGATAAGCATGAAAATACGCTTAATATCATTCATTGCTCATTAGGGAAATGCAATTTAAAACCATGATGGGATTCCAGAATATATCTATATTAGGATAGCTGAAAATAAAAACACCGGCCATAACAATGTTACAACCACATTAGAAAAAAGTATCGTATCTTCTTTAAAAAGTTAAATACACATCTATCTTATGATTCAGTCATTCTACTCCTAAGTATTTAACCAAGAGAAATGAAAGTCCATGTCCATAGCAAGACCTACACAGGAATGTTCTTAGCATCTTTATAATTTTTAAAAACATGGGAAAAACAAAGGAACAAATATCATATGTTCTCCCTGATCTGTGACAACTAATTGTGTACCAAAGGGGAAACCTATTGAAGTGAAATGGACACTATGAGAAACAGTAACTTGATCAGCTCTTGTGCTGACTGTTGTTGTACAATGTAATACTTTATCCATTGTAGTATTTTTTTTATTCTAGTACTATTGGTTGAACTCTGTAATTAACAAACAATTATTCTTAGGTGTTTAAATTTTAACTGAAAAGTGATCCCTGTGAAATATAAGAGTGGGAATAAGAGAGGGAGGAGATGTACAATTTGGGACATGCTCAATCAGACATCCCCAAATGATGGAGTTAGAATCATGCCAGGGGATTCCAATACAATCCCATCAGGGCGGCATGTACCAAGGCCATCTCACTAGTCCAAGTGATCAATTTCAGTTCACAATTGATCACACTGATAGGTCTAAAGTCAAAGGGATCACACAAACAAGACTAGTGTCTGCTAATACTAACTGATAGAATCAAAAAGGGAGAGAATGATCCAACATGGGAAGTGAGATACACAGCAGACTCATAGAATGGCAGATGTCCTAAATAGCACTCTGGCCTCAGAATCAGCCCTTAAGGCATTCGGATCTGGCTCAAGAGCCCATGAGAATATTCTAGGCATGGAAAGCCAAGACACTCTGGAAAAAAAAGAAGACCTAAATGAAAGATCTCTGTGAGTGAGATCCCAGTGGAAAGAACAGGCCATCAAAGAAGGAGGTACCTTTCTCTGAAGGGAGGAGAGAACTTCCACTTTGACTATGACCCTGTCGGAATAAGATTGAAGTCGGCGAACCCTAAAGGCTTCCATAGCCTCGGCAACTCATGACTAGAGCCTAGGGAGATTACTGATGCCATAAACAAGAGTGTCAAATTGTTAAATCAACTTCAGGAGTCACTGTGTACTTACATCTCATGTGGGATCTGTCCTTAATGTGTTGTCCAATGTGAAATAATGCTATTACTAGTACTGAAACAGTATTTTACACTTTATGTTTCTGTGTGGGTGCAAACTGATGAAATCTTTACTTAGTATATACTGAATCAATCTTCTGTATATAGATAATTAAAAATGAAAAAAAAATCTTGGTGTTAAATTGGAAATTGCATAGAAAATTAATGAATTAAAAAATATATCATGTAGAATCTCTGTCCTTAATGTGCTATATATTGTGAATTAATACTATAACTAGTACTCCAACAGTATTTTTCACTTTGTGTTGCTATGTGAGGGCAAACTGTTGAAATCTTTACTTAATATATACTAAACTGATGTTCTGTATATAAAGAGAATTAAAAATGAACCTTGATGTGAATGCAAGGGGAGAGGGAGTGGGAAAGGGGAGGGTTGCGGGTGGGAGGGAAGTTATGGGGGGAAGCCATTGTAATCTATAAGCTGTATTTTGGAAATTTATATTCTTTAAATAAATGTGTTATAAAAAAGAAAAAAAAAAACATGGGAAAAAATCCAAATGTTCACCAACAGGTAAATAAGTAAACTGTGGTACAACCACAAAATAGCATATCACTCAGCTTTAAAGTATTAACTGTTGATACATGAAACAATATGGATCAATTGCAAAATGGACTGACTGAAGAAGTCAGACAAAAGAGCACAAACTAAAAAAAAAAAAAAAAACAACCCAAAAACTGTAATTCCATTTATATAAAATTCCAGAAAGTGCAAACTAATCTACAGTGAAAAACCAGATGAGTGTTTGCCTGAACAAGTGTAAGAAGTGGATTTGACATGGAGGTGAAAGAAGAGAGATTACAGAGATGGAACTTGGAGGGATAATGGATATATTCTTCATCTATATTGTAGCAATGATTTCTTTTATTCAACTTTTATTTAATATATATAAATTTCCAAAGTAAAACTTTTGGATTATAGCGGCTTTTCCCCCCATAACCTCCCTCCCACCCACAACCACCCCATTTCCCACTTCCTCTCCCATCGCATTATTCATCAAGATTCATTTTCGGGCCGGCGCCGTGGCTCAACAGGCTAATCCTCCGCCTTGCGGCACTGGCACACCGGGTTCTAGTCCCGGTCGGGGCGCCGGATTCTGTCCCGGTTACCCCTCTTCCAGGCCAGCCCTCTGCTGTGGCCCAGGAGTGCAGTGGAGGATGGCCCAGGTGCTTGGGCCCTGCACCCCATGGGGAGACCAGGAAAAGCACCTGGCTCCTGGCTCCTGCCATCGGACGAGCGCGGTGCGGCCATTGGAGGGTGAACCAACGGCAACGGAAGACCTTTCTCTCTGTCTCTCTCTCTCACTGTCCACTCTGCCTGTCAAAAAAAAAAAAAAAAGATTCATTTTCAATTATCTTTATATAAGAAGATCAATTTAGTATATACAAAGTAAAGATTTCAACAGACTGCACCCACACAGACAAAGTATAGAGTACTGTTTGAGTAGTAGTTTTACCGTTAATTCGCATAGTACAGCACATTAAAGACAGAGATCCTACATGGGGAGCAAGTGTACAGTGACTCCCGTTGTTGATTTAACAATTCACACAGCTAAGTGAGCACACTCTCTTAAATTGCCAAATCTACTATGTCCAAAATACTGAATCTAGCTATTTAATGTGACACAAATACAAAGTTAAAACCAGTCTGTAAGACATAAAATGTGCTTTTCTAATACAAATTCAAATACAATATAGATCAATACATTTTTATTAATACCCAAGTTATATTCATGTCATGTATTTTTATATAAAAGATCCATTCAAGTATATAGTTTTCTCATGAAAAAAGAAACCTTTTCTATAGCAAAAAATAACACAACAAATTTTACAAAGATGTTTCTCACAAGTAACCTAAACACCACCAAGCTTGAGAATCTCTAATATTTCTCCTATGACTTCTCATTTTTGTTTTTCCTTTTCTCCCAGAAGAAAGTCAATTATTTCCTCTTCCAGTGTTTGGAACGCTGGAAATACAGCATCTCGGAGTCCCAAAGCTCAGATGGGCTTTCTGAGACGAGACTGTCCATTGCCTTCCTTCCAAGTAGAATGAAAACTAGACAAATCTCATTCAACACTAACAGTCAGCTTGAAGGCTAAGCAGTGAGAAAACAAAGAAAGGCGTTGAAGACACCATTTCTTGTGCTCAGCTTTCACAACCTTCCCCATTCCACAGCCTGATGAGCTTGTCAATATCCCCCCACAACTTAAGGTTCTCTGGAGACAGAGAAGAGATATTTAGTCATATAGAAGTTTCCTCCCTCACTCCACTTATTTTCCCTTATTAAGCATAAACTTCACACCAGAACTAAGCTATCTACTACACCAGCACAGTACATGCTACGTCTTCTTTTTGGGAGTAGGAGCAGTCTGTTTTCTGTTGAGCTTTATGTTCAGACAACGACAGGAACTAAGTCTGTATCTTGCCCACCACTTTGTATCATGACATTAGATGCTTATATTTTGAATTAATTGCTCTGATAACTAGAATACACACCATGCAAACTGTAAACTTTGGGCAAGCCTCTTAATGCCTCCAAATTTCAGTTTCATCATTTGTCAAATGAGGATGGTATCTTTAATATACGGCTGGTAGAAGAGGTAACAATACACTCAATAGGCACTCAAAAATAAATGTTAGCTCTTATTAAACTTTGCCTTACAGAATTTTATTTTTAAAATAAATATTTTATTTTTAGAATAATTTGGTTTTACAAACAAACTGCAAAGATAGGAAAGAGAGCTCTCTTATACCTGTCACTCAGACCTTCCTTGATGTTAATATCTTACATAATAATAGTGCTCATGTAAAAACTAGCATTAGCACAATAGTTTTACCTAAACAATGGCTTTACTCTGATTTCATCAGCTTTTCCACTAACATTACTTTTCTATTCCAGGATCCAATCCAAGATACCAGACTGCAGCTAAACAGATTTTATTTTTAAATGCTTAGCTAATTCTTGGTCTTACTTGCCAAACACTCTGAATTTACAGAAAAACAGAATCTGCTTATATTAAGATGATACATAGGAATAACATACCACAGTAATCCTTAAGAACATCACAAGGTAACAGATTTAAGTATTTTGTTTAATCTATCTGTTCATTAAACAAAAGGAAAAACTATCTAGAAAATGTAGTATTTAGTCCTTAAATACTAAGGTACTTCAAAAAGGTCATGTAAAATGGAATTAAAAGGTAAGTTTATTTTGCTGCCAAAATGTTTGATAGCCATGCATTCATGGAGTCTTCAAAGTGTTCATGGACCACGTGTCTTACAAAAAAACTATGCACAGATTTGAAAATTTTGTGTACCAAAATAAATTGATCTTTTACTTCCATCTTTCTAAGACCTTTTTGAAATACTCTCATAAATGACACAGAGATGTAAAATAGGAGCTAAGAATTTTTAAAACTTTACTCATCTTTACTGTGGGCTAGACACTATGCTTTTTCACCCCTTTGAAAGATGGTAAAAACAGGTGAAGTAACTTGCTCAACATCACACAATTTCATAATAGTGGAGCAGGAATCAGGGTGATTATAGAAAGTATGCTTAAATTCATGTATGCTGTGCATTATCTATTGAAATGACTTAGCTGTACTGATGACAGATCTGATTATGCAATTTTAACTGAATCACATCTAACATGGACTATCAATTTCTAAATTTACAAAGAAAAAGTCTCATGTATGTCTTTTTTCATGAAAACTAAATGCAATTCTAAAGCTAAGAACTATCCAAACGACAATACTGAGCTTTTCCTACATGATGTTTCATGGTTCTTTCATGCTAATCAAACTATAGCCCACTCAGTTCCGGGGTCAGCAAATGTGTGTAAAGTCCAGACAGTAAAAATGTTAGACTCCGAAACATAAGAGCTTCACTTCAGCTACTTAACTCTCCTGTTACAGTAAAAAAGCAGTCACAGACAATACATTAACATATCAGCATGGTTGTATTCCAACAAAACTTCATTTACAAAAACAGATGGTAGCCTTAATTTGGCCCACAGGCTATAGTTTACCAAACCATCTCAGTACATCCCACAGCAGGGAATGAGTTTTATATACCAAAGGTCCTGAGTCGAAGTAGAGGATGTATCCTGAAGCTGACCTGCAATGACTCTCCCTGTAATTTAATAAAATATCCCATGAACATCCTGAACGCTAATCTGGGCCCCAGAAAATTATTCCTACAATTGAAAAGCAGGTATTACAGTGTCATAAATGTGGAGAAAGTGCCCAAAAAATCCATAAGAGAAATCTAAAACACTACTGGTTTCAAAAATTAATATTTTAGGGGCTGTTGCTGTGGTGCAGCTGATAAAGCCACTTCCTGCAAGGCCAGCATCCCACATGGGCGCCAGTTTGGGTCTAGGCTGCTCCACTTCCCATCCAGCTCTCTGCTATGGCCTGGGAAAGCAGTAAAAGATGACCCACATCCTTGGGCCCCTGCACCCATGTATGAGACACAAAAGAAGCTCCTGGCTCCTGGCTTCAGATCAGCACAGCTCCGGCCGTTGCGGCCAATTGGGGAGTGAACCAGCGGATGGAAGACCTCTCTCTCTCCTTCTCTCTCTGATCATCAAACAAATAAATAAATCCTTAAAAAAAAAGCAGTATGAAGATGTTAATAAAGGCACATGTATGTATATATCTGTGTGTATACATATTTACTACATATATAATATATGTACCACACACAGATACGGATACACACACACACACATACACATACAAGTAATTATAAAGTCAGTATTTACTGTTAACAACAGTTTGTAACTCCACTTTTTGTTTTCTATGTGACTTAGGGACAAGGAATACAGTGAGTTTAGTTATTAAAAATTAGGAGAAGCTGGGTATAGTTCATTAATTATGATATGAAATGTTGATAACAGGAGAAGCTGGGTTTGGGATATATGGAACTTTTTTTACTACTTCACAAATTTTTTATAAACTTAAAATTATTCTGAAATAAAAAGTTTTTTAAAAGAGACAAATAGGGGCCAGCACTGTGGCATAGTGGGTAAAGCTGCCACCTGTAAACCGACCTCCCATACAGGTGCTGGTTCAAGTTCCGGCTGCTCCACTTCTGATCTAGCTCTCTGCTAATGTTCCGGGAAAGTAGAAGATGACTCAAATACTTGGGCCCCTGCACGAATGTGGAAGATCTGAATGAAGCTCCTGGCTCCTGGCTTCAGTCTGGCCTGCCCCCAGCTGTTGTGGCTATCTGGGGAGTTGAACTAGCACATGGAAGATTCTCTCTCTTTCTTCCTCTCTCTCTCGTTCTCTCTCTGTAACTCTGCCTTTCAAATAAATAGTTTTTTTTTTAAAAAAGAGACAAATATATTCCTGATTTGAGTTACTTTTAAATTATTCTTGCCGGCGCCGCAGCTCAATAGGCTAATCCTCCACCTAGCGGCGCCGGCACACCAGGTTTTAAATTATTCTTCAAAATTAGTCTAAAAGCTGGTATTATTTTAACATTGGCTTGTAACTTGACATTTTGTTTTCTACATGATTTTAGAGACTAATATACTTAAGAAAACAATTTTCAGCTTATCTTTTGGATATACAATTGTATACAAATGTAATTTTGGGAATTAAAAACTTAAAGGAGTGAAAACAGAGCTGTAAAAGCACTGAGCTTTTGGGGCTGGCACTGTGGCATGGTGGTGCCGGCAACCCAGGTGGGTGCTGGGTCGAGTCCTGGCTGCTCCACTTTCAATCCAGCTTGCCGCTGGGGTGCCTGGGAAGGATGTTTGGACACCAGCACCCACGTGGGAGACCCAGTGGAGGGTTATAACTATAGGATATAAATGCCAATTGGTAACCACTAACAAAATAATTACAGAATATACACAAACGAAATGAGAAAGAAATGTAAACGTTTCACTGGCTAAAGATCATTAAATACAAAAAACATTAATGTAGAAAATGAGGGGTGGGGCCAGCGCTGTGGCTCACTTGGCTAATCCACCGCCTGCATCGCCAGCATCCCATATGGGAACCGAGTTCTAGTCCTGGTTGCTCCTCTTCCAGTCCAGCTCTCTGCTGTGGCCCGGGAAGGCAGTGGAGGATGGCCTAAGTGCTTGGGCGCCTGCACCCACATGGGAGACCAGGAAGAAGCACCTGGCTCCTGGCTTCGGATTGGCGTAGCTCCAGCCATGGCAGCCATTTGCGGGGTGAACCAACGGAAAGAAGACCTTTCTCTTTGTCTCTCCCTCTTACTGCCTGTAACTCTACCTGTCAAATAAATAAATAAAAAATCTTAAAAAAAAAAAAAAAGAAAATGAGGGGCAATAAATTTATAGGCCATAGAAAAAAATAACCAAATGATATGTCTCTCCTTAATTAGTAATTAAGTGTAAATGTATTAAATGCTACAATCAAAAGACATAGATTGGCAAATGGATAACATATGAGCCAACAATATGCCATCCATATGAGCCAACATTATGCTGTCCACAAGAGATTCAGTTTAGATACAAAGACATAAGGCCGGCGCCACGGCTCAATAGGCTAATTCTCTGCCATGCGGTGCCAGCACACTGCGTTCTAGTCCCGGTCAGGGCGCCCCATTCTGTCCCAGTTGCCCCTCTTCCAGGCCAGCTCTCTGCTGTGGCCAGGGAGTACAGTGGAGGATGGCCCAAGTGCTTGGGCCCTGCACCCCATGGGAGACCAGGATAAGCACCTGGCTCCTGGCTTCGGATCAGTGCAGTGCACTGGCCATTGGAGGGTGAACCAACGGAAAAGGAAGACCTTTCTCTCTGTCTTTCTCTCTCACTGTCCACTCTGCCTGTCAAAAAAAAAAAAAGATACAAAGACATAAATAGATAAAAGTTTATGGGGCATTGAGGCCGGCACTGCAGCACAGCAAGTTAAAGCTCTGGCCTGAAGCGCCAGCATCCCTTATGAGCGCCGGTTCCAGTCCCGGCTGCTCCTCTTCTGTACCAGCTCTGTGCTATTGGCCTGGGAAAGCAGTGGAGGATGGCTCAAGTCCTTGGGCCCCTGCACCCATGTGGGAGACCCAGAGGAAGCTCCTGGATCCTGACTTTGCATCAGCTCAGCACCAGCCATTGTGGCCATTTGGGGAGTGAACTAGCAGATGGAAGATCTCTCTTTCTCTTTCTCTCTCTCTGTAACTCTCTCTTTCAAATAAACAAAAACAAACCTTAAAAAAAAATTATGGAGTATGGGGTGCTGGTGCTGTGCCACAGTAGGCAAAGCCTCTGCCTGTGGTGCCAGCATCCCATATGGGCGCAGGTTCCTGACCCAGCTGCTCCTCTTCCAATATACCTTTCTCTTTGTCACTCTACCTCTCAAATAAATAAAAATAATAAATAAATAAATAAATAAATAAATAAATAAATTTATGGGGTTGGCATTGTGGTGTAGCAAGTTTAGCAGCCACCTGTAATACCAGCGTTCCATATGAGTTCCTTTTCAAGTCCCAGCTGCTCCACTTCTGACTCAGTTCCCTGCAAATGTGCCTGGGAAAGCATCAGAAGATGGATGGGACCCTGCCATCCATGTGGAAGACCCACATGGAGTTCCAGGCTCCTGGTTTTGGCTAGGCCCAGCCATGGTTGTTGTAGCTATTTGCAGACTGGCTAGAGGATGGAATATCTCTCTCCTTCTCTTTCTGTAACTCTGCCTTTCTTTTTTTTTTTTTTTTTTTTTTTTTTACAGGCAGAGTGGACAGTGAGAGAGAGACAGAGAGAAAGGTCTTCCTTTTGCCGTTGGTTCACCCTCCAATGGCCGCCGCGGTCGGCGCGCTGCGGCCGGCGCACCACGCTGATCCGATGGCAGGAGCCAGGAGCCAGGTGCTTTTCCTGGTCTCCCCATGGGGTGCAGGGCCCAAGCACCTGGGCCATCCTCCACTGCACTCCCGGGCCACAGCAGAGGGCTGGCCTGGAAGAGGAGCAACCGGGACAGAATCCGGTGCCCCGACCGGGACTAGAACCCGGTGTGCCGGCGCCGCAAGGCGGAGGATTAGCCTGTTGAGCCACGGCGCCAGCCGTAACTCTGCCTTTCAAATAAATAAATCAATCTTTCAAAAAAAAGAAAGGTACAAGAAAAATGTCATGCAAATAGTAAACAAAGAAAGCAAGTGACTATACGTATATAAAATAGACTGTAAATCAAAAAGGTTACCAGAGATAAGAAGGCTCTTACATATCAATAACAAGTTCAATATCAGAAGATGTAAAAATTATAAATACTAATGTGCCTAATAACAATTATAAATACTTATGTGCCTAATAACAGACCATGAAAATACGTGAGGCAAAAACTGACAAATCTAAAGGGAGAAAGAGACAGTTCCACTGGGATAGACTCCAGTAACTTCCACTAAAAATGGATGAATCAGAAGAAAAGGAAACAGAGGAGTTAATCCAGCATGTAACTACATCTAAGATAGATAGATAGATAGAGAGACAGAACACTCTACCCAACAATATTAGCATTCATATTCTTGTAAAGGACACATAAGACATTGCCCTGGACAGACCATATATTGTTACAAATTATACCTCAAATACCTCAATAAATTTTTTGAAAATATTTATTTATTTGAAAGTCAGAGATACACAGAGAGAGGAGAGGTCTTCCATCCGATGGTTCACTCCCCAGATGGCCACAATGGTTGGAGCTGCGCTGATCCAAAGCCAGGAGCCAGGAGCTTCTTCTGGGTCTCCCATGCGGGTGCAGGGGCCCAAGGTCTTGGGCCATCTTCTACTGCTTTCCCAGGCCATAGCAGAGAGCTGGATTGGAAGAGGAGCAGCCGGGGCTAGAACTGACACCCACATGGGAAGCCTGCGCTTCAGGCCAGAGCGTTAACCTTCTGTGCCACAACACTGGCCGCTAAATTTTTAAAAATAAACATCATAAAAAATATCTTCTCTGCCAACAACAGGATTAAGCTAGAAATCAATAGAAGATGGGGCCGACGCTGTGGCATAGCAGGTAAAGCTGTTGCTTGCAGTGCCAGCATCCCATATAGGCACCAGTTCAAGTCCTGGCTGCTCCACTTCCGATCCAGCTCTCTGCTATGACCTGGGAAAGCAGTAGAAGATGGCCAAGTCCTCGGGCCCCTGTGCCCACATGGGGGACCCGGAAGAAGCTCCTGGTTCTTGGCTTCAGACTGACACAACTCCAGCAGTTGCAGCCATCTGGGGAGTGAAGCAGCAGATGGAAGATCTCCCTCTCTCTGGTTCTGCCTCTCTGTAACTCTGCCTTTCAAATAAATAAATAAATCTTTAAAGAAAAAAAAAGAAAGAAACCAATAGCAGTAAAATTGAAAAAATTTACAAGATTGTAGAAATTGAATACAATCTTTTTAAAAAAATGGATTAAAAAAGAAATCACAGGCTTAGCCAATCCTCCACCTGCGGCGCCAGCACACCGGGTTCTAGTCCCGGTCGGGGCGCCGGATTCTGTCCTGGTTGCCCCTTTTCCAGGCCAGCTCTCTGCTGTGGCCAGGGAGTGCAGTGGAAGATGGCCCAAGTACTTGGGCCCTGCACACCATGGGAGACCAGGATAAGCATCTGGCTCCTGGCTTCGGATCAGTGCAGTGCGCCGGCTGCAGCGGCCATTGGAGGGTGAACCAACGATAAAGGAAGATCTTTCTCTCTGATTCTCTCTCTCTCACTGTCCACTCTGCCTGTCAAAAAAAAAAAAAAAAAATCACAAGAAATAATAACAGAGTAGTAAAGAGATCAAGAAATATGAAGACATAGCATACCAAAACTCATAGTATGCACAAACACAAAGTGAATCTATGGACTATAAAAGCTTACATTAAAAAATTAGAAAAATCTCAAATTAATAATCTTAGGAAGTAGGCATAATCAAGGAAGTAGGCAAAGAAAAAATTAAATCCAAAGATAGCAGATAATTCATTGGGGAAAGGAGTTTTTTAACAAATGGTGCTGGGAAAAATAGAAATCCTCATACAAGAAAATGAAGCTGAAATCTACCTAACACCATATGTGTAAAAATTATCTCAAAATAAATTGAAGTCCTGAATGTAAAACCAAAAACCTTAAAAAGTTTCACATCATTTAATTTGGAAATAATTTCTTAGATATGATATCAAAGGCTATAAAATCCACAAAAAATCAAACATTTAGGAATAAATTTAACCAAAGAAGTGAAATATCTCTATAATGAAAGCTATAAAAGACTGATAAATCATCAAAGACACACACACACAAAATGGAAAGATATTTCTTGCTCATGGATTGGAAGAATTAGTATCATTTAAATGTAGTATATTACCTACAGTAATCTTTAGATTCAATGCAATCTCTGTCAAATTACCAATGACATTCCTTACAGCATCAGAAAAAACAATCCTAAAATTCATATGGAATCACAAAAAACCTAGACTAGTCAAAGCAATTCTGAAAAGATATGAACACATTGTATCAGAGATACCTGCACCACCATGTTTATAGCAGCACCATTCACTATAGCCAAAATATAGAATCAGCCAAAGTCTCCATCATCAGATGAGTGAATTAAGAAAATGCTGTATACATACACAATGGAATATTATTCCGCTATTAAAAATTGAAATCCTGACATTTGTAACAAAATGGTTGCAACTGGGGGACATCATGTTGAGTGAAATAAGCCAGGCACAGAAAGACAAATATTACTGTTCTCTCTTAAAAGGAACTAAAATTAAGGGAAAAATTCAATTGAACCCAGAATATTGACTACCACAGCATCGCAGGGTTAGAAGGAACAAAAGAAGTCTGGGTTTAAAAAAATAGGGCTAGCTGGGTGTGATGCTTTAACTGTGACAAATACAGTAAAATGAGATGTTAATAGAGGAAATGAGGTGAGGAGTGTATAAGAGCTCAGTACTACCTCACAATTGTTGCTCTGTAAATTTAAAATTTTTAAAGAAAAAATAGAAAAACTGAACATGATGAAAATTTAAAAATTTTACACATCAAAAGATATCATCAACACAGTAAAGCAAGCTACAGAATGGGAGAAAATATTTGGAAATTACCTACCTGTTAATGGGTTAATACAAAAGATATAGAGAACTCCAAAAACTCAACAACAAAAAAATGTGATTCAAAATTGAGCAAAGGACTTCTCCAAAGAAGAAACACAAATGGCCAATAAGCACATGAAAAGATGCTGAACATCATCAATCAATAGAGAAAGGCAAATCAAAACCACAAAGAGATAATACCTCACACCCATTAAGATGGCTCCCATCAATAAAACAGAAAATCACAAGTGTTGGGGAAGATGTGGAAAAGTTGTAGGCTGTCAGTAATATAAAGTGGTATAGCCACATGGCAAGCAGTATGGCAATTCTCCCAAAAACTGAAAACAGAATTACCATATAATTCAGCAATTCCATTTCTAGGTATTTACCCAAAAGAACTGAAAGTAGGGTCTTGAAGAGATATTTTGTTTCTTTTTTTTTTTTTTTTTGACAGGTAGAGTGGACAGTGAGAGAGAGAGAGACAGAGAGAAAGGTCTTCCTTTGCCGTTGGTTCACCCTCTAATGGCTGCCGCGGATGGCGCGCTGCGGCCGGCGCACTGCGCTCATCCGATGGCAGGAGCCAGGTGCTTCTCCTGGTCTCCCATGGGGTGCAGGGCCCAAGCACTTGGGCCATCCTCCACTGCACTCCTGGGCCACAGCAGAGGGCTGGCCTGGAAGAGGGGCATCCGGGACAGAATCCGGCGCCCCGACCGGGACTAGAACCCGGTGTGCCGGCGCCGCAAGGCAGAGGATTAGCCTGTTGAGCCACGGCGCCGGCCTTAACAGATATTTTGTACACCATGTTCATAACAGCACTATTCACAATAGCTAAAACATGGAAGCAACCCAAGTGTCCATTAACAGATGAACACATGAGCAAAATGTGGCATATCTAATTAATCCCCTTTAAAAAGAAGGAAATTTTGACATATGCTACACATGGATGAATGCTGAGGATATTATGCTAAACAAAACAATCTAGTCACAAAAAGAGAAATTCTGCGTAATTCCTCTTAGGAAATACATAGCCAAATTCAAAGAGATAGAAACTGAAATGTTGGTTGCGGGGGCTAGGGGAGGAAGTATGGAGAGGTCCTGATAAATTAATAGAGTTTCAGTTTTGCAAGATGGCAAAAGTTCTGAAGGTTGGCTGCACAACAATGTGAACGTAATGATACTGAACTGTACACTTAAAAATCATTAAAACAGGGGCACGGCCCTATGGTACAGCAGGTAAAGCTGCTGCCTACAATGCCAGCATCCCACATGGGCATGAGTTCACGCCCTGCCTGCTCCACTTCCAATCCAGCTCCCTGCTAATGGCCAGGGCAAAGCAGCAGAAGATGGCCCAAGTATTTGATCTCCTACTGCCCATGTGAGAGACCCAGATGAAGCTTCTGGCTCCTAGCTTTGTTCTGGCTCAGCCCTGGAACTTGTGGTCATCTGGGGAGGGAACCAGCAGATAGAAGCTCGCTCTCTCTCTCTCTCTCTCACTCTCGCTCTCACTCTCGCTCTCTCTCTCCCCCTCTTTCTCTGTAGCTCCGATTTTCAAATAAATAAATCTTTTCTTAAAAAAATGGTTAAAACAGCCAATTTTATGCTATGTGTATTTTACAACAATAAATTAAAATACAATAACTGTAATAGAACAAGTATATTGAAATAATGTAATTCACTAAAAAATAACTGAAATAGACTACAAGTCAATCTAAGAGAGGGAAATTCATTTAGAAGTTACAAAATCCTCCTTTAAGAGCTATAACTAAGAGAACAAAACCTATGATAACAAAAACCAAGTAAATTTTAGATTGTTTATGAGTGTACTACATAAAAAAGTTCAAATGAAACCCTGTAAACTAAATATGCTCTGAGCAACAAAATTATTCAAGTTCATCTTAGCTTCTATTGGTTTACCTGGGAGAGAGAAGAATACCAAGACAGAGGGAGATCAAATACTCTCAGTGCTGCTGCCTTCAAGGAAAACTGTGATTCACTTCCTGTTTCTTCTGACATGACTCCTCTTGGAATCTTCATTCAAAGAAACATAAAAACATATTAGCCACAGAGGTTTCTGATTATTTTACCAATAAAAAAATGAATTCAAAATATATCTCCTATCAGCTATTCTGTTTTTCAGTTATTCATGATATTATAACTGAGCTGAAATTGTATTTATTAATCACCAAAGCAGCAAAACAGAAAATGGACAAGATTTAAACTTTGAGTACAGGTAGTAAATCTTCTTTAGAACATTTTAAGTTCCATGAACTGGTGTTACGGTGTAGTCTATCAAGCGATCACCACCAGGGATGCCAGCATCACATACGGGAGTCACTTTGTGTCCTGGCTATGCCACTTCTAATCCAATTCCCTGGTCATGACTTGAGAAAAGCAGTGGAAGATGGCGCAAATGTTTGAACCCTTGCACCCATGTGGGAGACACAGATGAAGCTCTTGGATCCTGGCTTTGGTTTGGCCTAGCACTGGTCCTTGCAGCCATCTGGGGAATGAACCAGAGGATCAAAGATCTCTGTCTGTTTTTCCCTTTCTCTTTGTAACTCTGACTTTCAAATAAAATAAATAAATCTTTAAAAAAGAAGGGGCTGGCACTGTGGCATAGCGGGTTAGGCCACTGCCTGTGGTGCCAGCATCCCATAAGGGTGCCATTTCAAGACCTGGCTGCTCCACTTCCGATCTAGCTCTCTGCTGTGGCCCGGGAAAGCAGTGGAGGATGGCCCAAGTGCTTGGGCCCCCGCCTCCCCATGCGAGACCAGGAGGAAGCACCTGGCTCCTGGCTTCGGATCGGCATAGTTCCAGCCATAGCAGCCATTTGTGGGGGTGAACCAACGGAAGGAAGATCTTTTTCTCTGTCTCTCTGTCTCACTAACTCTGTCAAATAAAAAAAAAATCTTAAAAGAAATGAAGTTTAACAAGAATCCTATAAATTTTTATGTGTTGATTTTTTCCCTCTCATTTCCTTCATACAACAAGGAGAAAGGGAGGCTGACGAATGGAATTTGAAATAGGATTCCTGGGGCCAGAATGGAAACTCAGAATTCACTGACCTTCCGACTTGAAGCAGTCCTTTTCCCATTGTTTTGCTTTAAAGATTTTCAGAGAAATGCCACATACATGATGCGTAAAACTTTCATATTGTTTTAACATATGCTATTTGTTTTGAAACCAAAGAGAAAAAAACTCATATGTCTACAGAGGACACAGACGCCACTCAAAGAGCACTCCCTAGAATGGTAGACCCTTGACAGTAACATGATGGTTCAAGGTGAGTCTCACTATATCCTGCTGAACACATTTCCATGATACTGATGTATAAAGCAGTTGACTTACCCACTCATTTATAATACGGAAATACACTTTCCAACTCCCTGAATACTCATAAATGCTATCAAAATATACTGCTCCTGAAATAAAAGATTGTGGGAAGCTGAATTAATACGTCCAAAAGCTGCCTGGAGAACACGACATCCAAGGGGCCTGAGGAGTATGTTATCTAGGCCAAGAAAAGTCTGAGGACCATCTCTGGTGAATAGAGAGCTGGCTTCTGTGGCCACCAGAATGTTTTTACCTCCAAACCAATCCTCTTCTCCTTAGGCGGTGCTGCATATCACTACCGATGAAAGCAAAAATTACCCACTATTCCTCTCTAAAAGCTGACTCGTTATATTTTCTTTAGGTTCTTTCTTTCTGCATCCATCTCTCTGCTTCCTTTTGCTAGCCTATGGCAGACCATTCCCTTCTATTAAGGCCCATCCTTTTTTCAGACAAGTGTCAAAACTATTCAGTAGTGGTGTCCTTTCCCCCTTCAGGTGGGCCACTACTACTGGTACTCACCTTAATCCTTACCAGTGATACTGCAGGGTAAACCAAATCCCCCCTCTCCTGGAGGTTCTAATTACAATTTTTAGGCCTGGTATAATTAGTGCTAATTGAAGTACGTTTATCACAACCAACAGCTGTGACACAGGCACATTATTGAGAAACACAGAGAAAATCCCCATTAGTTAAGACAGCAAAAATGGTCCTCTGGAGAATGACACTAGGGGAATAAGGGAGTGGGCAAGGAACTGATGCTTTTCTCTTAATCCATTTTTTTAAGATTTGCTTTCTTATTTGAAATTCAGAATTTCAAAGAAAGAGAGCCAGAGGCAGAGGGGGAGGGGGAGGGAGAAAGGGAGAGAGAGAGAAAGAGAAAATCTTCCATCCACTGGTTCACTGCCCAAATGGCCACAAAGGCCAGGGCTATGCCAGGCCGAAGCCAGGAGCCAGGAGCTTCCTCAGTATCTCCCATGCAGGTACAGGGGCCCAAGGACTTGAGCCATCTTCCACTGCTTTCCTGGGTGCATTAGCAGGGAGCTAGATTGGAAGTGGAACAGCCAGGATTCGAACCAGTACCCATATGAGATGCTGATACTGCAGGCAGAAGCTTAACCTTCTACACCACAGCGCCAGCCCCTCTTTTAAGTCTTTCTATAATAATTGGCTTTTTATAAAATTGTCCCCATGTATCAGTTTAAAAAAATACAGAAGAAAGAAAAACACATTCTTCTCCCTTCCCTGAAAATTGTTAACTTTGAGAAACATTTTTACCAATTAGATTCTACATCATAAAGCAATTTAGCTACTGCACTAAACACACATGTGTGCACCCACACACACACACACACAGCCTGAAAAGAATTCACGCAACGTTCTTTTAGCCACAATGGATCATCCCAAATTTTTAAGCAGACAAGAAAAAAATAACACAAACACTTCAACTCACCGCAGTGGTCCTCTTAAAAGAATTTTGAGAAATCTGTAGTTCTGCATTCTAACCACCTTATTCCCTTTCTTTGAAAACCACTACGGAAACTAATTTCAAACCATTATTATTAATTGAATAACAAAAAAATTGTTATTTCACAATACACTTTCAGAAGTATAATTAAACACGAAGGTTTCACGATTATTCAAATTTATAAAGGAAGTCTAAAACATTACCAAAAATATTGTAATATGTAATGTATTACTGGCTACTCTCCATTCTAATCGCTGTGGAATTAAAAATAAGTTTCATAAACAGAGTTCGCTTCTTAAATACCGTAAAATAGCATTCTACAACTTTCACTTCATCATCAGAGCAAGAAAGACTGAAATATCAAAAAAACCTGACGTGCAACTTGAATCTACACACCTGAACTCTGAGAAGGATACTTCAAAAACAGCAAAAATCCTTAGCTGCAGCAATAATGATCTTAAAAGTCTGTGCAAGATCTCCGGAGTCCTCCCTCCGGAGAACAACCGTTTTACAACTTTAATTACAGAAGGGATCCGACGCCACAATCCACCCTATGCTAAAATGACTCTCTGAGCGCACCTTCCAAGCAGCATGACAGTCCACAACCCAAACCACTCCCTGCGCAAACCTCCGACCACAGGAGCCGCCCCAGGTCCAGCGCTAGCCTTCCACCAAGAGAACCGGAAAAGCAACGCCTCCCGGCTCGCCACCCAAACCCTGTGCGGACTCAGACCCTCGCCATCCCGACTCAGCGCCCACTCTGCGGACCTCCCCCAGGCGCTGGGGCCCCGCTCCCCACTACTCCACCAGGTAATGCTTCTTTCCTCTCCCCACCGCTCGGCGCCAGCCCGCTGAAGCCCGCACTGCAGCCCGGCTCCCGCGGCTCTGCCCAGAGGGCGTCGCGACCCCGCTCCCCCTCCAGCCCATCATTCCACCCCGGGTACCTGGCGCTCCACCGGCTCCCGGTGCAGCCGGCCCACGCCTGCTTCCCTGCCGCAGCCGGGCGCTGAGCAGCAGCCTGGCCACTGGGTGCGGAGTCCTTCCGGGGTCAGGAGTGGGAAGGTGGAGAGAAAGTGGAGGGGGCCTTCTAGTCTTTCTGCGTGGGGGCTACGTGTGAAGCAGCCGCCGCCATTTTTGTTTAGGGTAGAGGCTCCTGCCTTGCCGGTTGGATGTAAAAATTAGGTTGCAAGAATGCATGTTTTCACAAAGCTATACTTTCTAACCTTTTGGGAATCCAGGGCTGCTCTGCTAATCTAGTGAATGCTGTGAGAACTTCCCCAGAAGAATGCACACAGACATGTATTGTTAAAATACAATTTCAAACTCTGCAACCAAATCTATGGATCCCAGATTAAGAATTTTATTATGAACTCTACTCAAGTGAGCGTTAACGGAATTTCCAACCCTGGATTTATGATGCATTTGTTATTGATTTCAATTCCTGTTTAGCTTTTCTCTATGTTTTTCTCTGAATTAGGCAACCAAAGAATAGCAAATGTGACCAATTATGAAGAGTTAGGTAGGGTATTCACATCTCAAATTACAATACATAGTGAACTAAACAACACACAAAAAGTTCAAGATTCTGTTTCTATGTGAGTCCTGAGCCAAAACATTCTGTCAGAACCACAGATTTATGAATTCCAGTTGCTGAGCATATTTGCAGTGAAAAGTCAAAATTATTTTGTAAAAATAGCTGGAATATGAGAGCAAATATTCCTATTTCTAGCTAAGGAACACAAATGAGCAATCCTTTTTGTGTTCAAAATTCACATTTAGTCAAATGGAAAATAGAATGACAATACCAACATGATGCTTCTAGACGAATAATAAGCAAAGTACACAGATGGAATTCTGTGTGAAAATATTTTGTACTTCAGAACTAATGGAGCTCTTGAGACTCGAGAAGTCTGGAATTGGTAAGGGTATCTAATTCCTCAATGTCCTTTCTGCCTCCTCTTATCCCCTCTTTGTGTGTGTATGTGTTTTTTTTAAAGATTGTATTTATTTATTTAAGAGGTAGAGTTATAGACAGAGAGAGGGGGAGGCAGAGAGAGAGAGATCTTCCACTGGGCTGATTCACTCCCCAAATGGCTGCAATGGCTGGAGATGGGCTGATCTGAAGCCAGAAGCTGAGATCTTCCTCCAGCAAAGGGCCCCCGATGCGTGTGCAGGGGCCCAAGCACTTGGACCATCTTCTAACTGCTTTCTCGGGCCACAGCAGAGCTGAGCTGATCAGGAGCCAAGAGCTTCTTCCAGGTCTCCCACATGGGTGCGGGGGCCCAAGGACTTGGGCCATCTTCTACTGCTTTCTCAGGCCAAAGCAGGGAGCTGGATCGAAAGTGGAGCAGCTGGGACTTGAACTGGTGCCCATATAGGATATCAGCGCTGCAGGCTGGGGCTTTAACCCACTGTGCCTCAGCACTGGCCCCACATTATTCCTAATAGTCAAAAAGTGATAACAACCCAAATGCCCATCAAAGGATGAATGGGTAAATAAAATGTGGTATGTCTGTGTAAAGAAATATTGTTTAGAAGCAGTCATGGGTGAGGGTCTGACGAAGAACTTAAGACACCAGTTGGATGCCTGTATACCCTAGCAGAGTGTCCCAGCTCTGCTTCCAGTCCTGCTAATGTGCATCCTGGGAAGCTGCAGTCAATGACTCAAGCACTTGGGTCCCTGTCCTTCCATCCATGTTGGAGACCTGAATTGAGTTCTAGGTTCCTGATTTTGGCCTGCCCCAGCTGCAGCTGATGGGCATTTGTGGAGTGAACCAATGGATGAAAGATTTCCTCTCTCTCTCTCTCCTTGCCCTAAACAGTGAAGTTTTTCTAAAAGTCTGTTATAAAACACCATATAGTGGGGCTGCCACTGCGGCATAGCCGGTGAAACCACCACCTCCAGTGCTGGCAAACCATATGTGCACCTGCTCCACTTCCAATCCAGCTCTCTGCTATGGCCTGGGAAAGCAGTGGAAGATGGCCCAAGTCCTTGGGCCCCTGCCCCAATGTGGGAGACCTGGAAGAAGTTCCAGGCTTCTGGCTTCAGATCAGCCCAGTTCCAGCCGTAGAGGCCATTTGAGGAGTAAATCAGATGATAGAAGATCGATCTCTCTCTCTCTCTCTCTCTCTCTCTCCCTCTCTCTCTCTGATATCTCTGCCTCTGCCTCTCTGTAACCCTGCCTTTCTAAGAAATAAACAAATCTTTAAAAGAAAAGAGAGAGAGAACAAAAAAAAAAATGCTACATTGTGGGGCCAGTGTTGTGGCATAGCAGGTAAAGCCACTACCTGTAGTGCCAGCATCCCATATGGGCACTGGTTCAAGTCCCAGCTGCTCCACTTCCGATCTAGCCCACTACTATGACCTGGGAAAGCAGTAGAAGATGGCCCAAGTCCTTGGACCTGGAAGAATCTCCTGGCTTCTGGCTTCAGATTGGCTCAGTTCTGGTCATTGCGGCCATTTGGGGAGTGAACCAGCAGATGGAAGACTTCTCTCTCTCTCTCTCTCTCTCTCTCTCTGTCTCTCTCTCTGCATCTCCTTCACTTTCTGTGTAACTCTCTCAAATAAACAAATAAATCTTTTTAAAGAGTGGCACATCGTTTACAGTTCTATTTATATAAGATATCCAGTCTAGGCAATTCTGTAAAGAATATTTGTGGTTTCTTAGAGCTGGGAATATGGGGGAAATGGGAACTTCTGCTAAAGAGTACAGGGTTTCTTTTCGGGGTGGTGAGAATGTTCTAGACTAAATTTTGGTGGTGGTTGCACAAATCTGAATATACCATTGAAGTGCACATTTTAAATGGATGGATTATGATTTGTGAATTGTTATTTTAATAAAGCTATTACCAAAAATTTTTTACCATTTTTTAACTCAAGAAAATGAAATTTAAAGAGATTATGAATAATGGCAAAAGCTGGAGATCTCAAGCCAGAAATTGTTTAGAGAATGTTTTCACTGCGCAGCAGCAGAAGTTGTGAAAAAGTTGTAATTAATGATAAAATTTAAACTAAACTGCGTGGAAACAAGAGTTTATGTCTTCTACTTCTACAAAATCTTAGGATCATCACAGGCTGTTTCTAAATTTAATTTTATAAAAGAGCTGCATCTGCTGCCTATATTGTTTAAATGATGGAAATTTTGAGTTTTGAGTACAAATGTTAATCGCTGTGTCTCCGAGTTAGAAAATACATACTTCTTTCATATTTCCCATTCATTCATCTTGTCCAATGCTAGCTTTATTAATTTGTTCATTTCCTACATTGTGCCATGCACTGTGCTGAATGCTAGAAGTATGGCACTAGCAATACTGATGCCTTGTAGGCTCCCAACTGCAGCATATTATCTCTGATTGAGCTCTGTTTGCCTATGTTGTATTTTTCCTTTTTGGTCCATCAGTAATGTTAGTCTTCAAGCCGAGATTGGCTGTCTATGATATCAGGTCTTCCATTTATCCACTTAAATGTCCTTTCAGTTACCTTATTCTCCCATGACCCTGACCTTCTGACTAAATGCTCTAGGGCAGACACTTGACCCAGGTGAAGACGATAAATCCATTCTTGGTGATTTTTCAAACTAAGAACTCTGCTTTTGGAGAAAACTATAAGATGGCAAACTGACAAGTGAGCAATGAAAAGATCACAACAGTGTGCAAGCAGTGTTTAGGTCCCTGATTCTAGCTGTCCTTCCTTGAACTCCATGAGCCCATAAATGCCCCTTTTGCTAAAAATGGAGCAGGCCAATTGTTATACCCCAGCTTACTGATGTGCCTCAAGTGGATTATAAATTTGCCAAGATGGTGAACTCTGATGGGAATCTCTAATTGCAGGCATTCATTAACATTGACCTAGTGTATTTCAATTTTCTAAATAATTCAGTCTGATAAACAGAAAAGAGTTGGGCGAATAGTAACCTAAGCCAGGACAGTGGTTCTCAAATAGAGATGATTTTGCTCCATGGAGGACATTTGGTAATGTCTGCAGACTTGTTTGTCCCCATTAGGAGGAGGTTCTATAGCCATCTAGTGGGTAAAGGCCAAAGATGCTGCTAAACGTTCTACAATGCATAAGAGCCGCTCGCCATAATGGAGAATTATTCCATCCAAAATGTCAATGGTGTTATTTTTTTAGATATCCTGAGCTCTAAGAGTGAACAGATGGTAACCGATTCTTGGCAGAGAAGCCAAATGTCAGTGCCAAACACTTCCACATACAAATTAAGTTACCACTAGGGGGCTGAGGATGTAGGTGTTTCTACCTTATCCAAGTTAAATATGAGGGACCTCAAGGGGACCATATGGAAAAGATGACTGTGTCACCTGGAATATAAGAAAGATGAAACCAAATAACTGATTCACATTTGAGAAGTCCAAGTCAAGAGGCTAAGGCTGCCTCTGAAGAGAAGATGCACACAGGGCTGACTCGTAACAGCCCATACTCTGTGCAGGCTGGCAGCCGGGAACCCAATATAGCCTCTTACATGGGCAGCAGGAACCCAACCACTTCACCTGCTACCTCTTTGGATCTTCACCAGGAAGAAGCTGGACTTCGGAGCTGGGCTGAGACCTGAACCTAGGTCTGATATGAGGTGCAGGCATCCCAGCCAATGTCCTAACTGCTAGGCCAACTACTCACCCTACATAGGACATTTCATTATCTGAGAGTGACCAGAAATACTAAAGGCTAAGATTTTGTCCCAGTAGCATAGAAGGATCCTAGAGATCTTCAGGGAACACAATGAGAAAGAATAACTTTGGTTTCTGTTGGCCCCTGTCAAATCTAGCTTGTTCATAAAATTAGGAACAGCAGTTTAGTTGGGTTTCTGGCACTTATCACCAAAAACATATTATGAAGCTGCAGGGCTTTTGAACATTGGCACTAATGATGTTTTAGACTCTCCTGTCACATTAATTCAAAGAAATGTTATAGTTACTTCTTCCACCAGTCTTCCTCAGGGATATTGACAACTATCCACCTAATGGACAAAATCATCCTTAGTTAAGAACCAACAAAATTTGAGTTCTTCAATGGTAGGCTCTGGGAATACTGTGTACAAGACAAGTAGTCATTCTTCTCATTGAGTAAGTTAATCAGAGATAGGAAAAAAAAATAAGAATACAAAAAATTTAAATAGGGCCGGCGCCGTGGCTCAACAGGCTAATCCTCCGCCTTGCGGCGCCGGCACACCGGGTTCTAGTCCCGGTCGGGGCGCCGGATTCTGTCCCGGTTGCCCCTCTTCCAGGCCAGCTCTCTGCTGTGGCCAGGGAGTGCAGTGGAGGATGGCCAAAGTGCTTGGGCCCTACACCCCATGGGAGACCCGGAGAAGCACCTGGCTCCTGCCATCAGATCAGTGCTGTGCGCCGGCTGTGGGGGCCATTGGAGGGTGAACCAATGGCAAAAAAAGGAAGACCTTTCTCTCTGTCTCTCTCTCTCTCACTGTCCACTCTGCCTGTCAAAAAAAAAAAAAATTTAAATAATTTAAAATTAATGGGCCGACATTGTGGCACTGTGGGTTAAGCCTCTGTCTTTGGTGCACCAGCATCCTATATGGGAACATTGGTTCAAGCCCCCCCCTGCTCTACTTCTGATGCAGCTCCTTGCTAATGAACCTGAGAAAGCAGTGAGGGTACTTGGGTCTCTGCACCCACATAGCAAACCCAGATGGAGTTCCAGGCATTTGGCTTCTGCCTGGCCCATCCTAGCCCTGGGCATTGCAGTGGTTTGAGTGAACCATTGAGTAAACCAAATCTCATTTTGTCATTCTGCCTTTCACATAAATAAAACAAATCTTTTTTTAAATTTATTATTTAGAAGGTAGAGTTACAGATAGGCAGAGGCTGTTACACTCCCCAAATGGCTGCAATAGGCAGAGCTGTGCCAATCCAAAGCTGGGAGCCAGGAGCTTCTTCTGGGTCTCCCACACAGATCAGGGGCCCAAGGACTTGGGCCATCTTCTACTGCTTTCGCAGGCCATGGCAGAGAGCTGGACCAGAAGTGGAGCAGCTGGGACTGGAACAGGCATCCATATGGGTTGCTACACTGCAAGCAACACTGGCACCACAGTGCCAGCCCCAGTAAAACAAATCTTTTTAAAAATTTTTAAATTATAGGGGCCGGCGCTGTGGCATAGCAGTTAAGGCTGCCGCCTGCAGAGCCGGCATCCCATATGGACGCCAGTTTGAGTCCCAGCTACTCAACTTCCTATCCAGCTCCTACTGATGTGATTGGGAAAGCAGTAGAAGTCTTTGGGCTCCTGCACCTGTGTGGGAGACCTGGCAGAAGCTCCAGGCTCCTGGCTTTAGATAGGCTCAGCTCTGGCCATTGCGGCCATTTGGGGAGTGAACCAGTGGACGGAAGACCTCTTTGTCTCTCTGCCTCTGCCTCTCTGTATCTGTCTTTCAAATAAATGAATAAATCTTTTAAAAAAGTGTATCTGCTTGAAGGAACAGCATTTGCAAAAGCTTCTTCAGTCTGGGGTACTTGAGTATCAAAATGAGTGATACTTAAAAAATTTGCAGTAACAAAAAGTAAATTTATTGCAATGTAAAAAAATGATTGAACTTCATGCACACTTTTTTCATAGTATGTATTTTCTATTAACGTATTGAGATTCCCATATACATGAATTTACAAAAAAATTGTTGATTGTTATTTATTTACTTTAAAGACAGAGAGAGGAGGAGAGAGAGAGGGAGGAAGAGGGAGTGAGAGAGAGAGAGAGAGAGAGAGAGATCTCATCCACTGGTTTCTTCTCCCAAAAGCCCACAACAGCCAGGGCTGGGTAAGGCTAAATTAAGATCTGGGAACTCAGTCCTGGTCTGTCATGTAAGGTGCCAGGGACCCAAGCACCCAAGCACATTGAGTGTATATCAGCAGGAAGCTGGAATCACAGGCAGAGTAGGGACCCAAACTAAAGCACGCAGATATGGGATACTAGCATACCAAGTGGCACCCTAACCACTGTGCCAATTGCCTTCCCCTCAAAAAGTTTTGCACCAAAATAAACATATCTTTTAATTTCATTTTCCATGAACTTTTTGAAGGACATGCATATGTTTTGTGCATTGATATTTTAATTGGCCATTACTCAGATGCAAACATTAATTATTTTGATATGACCATCCTATTTCCTACCTCCCTTCTTTGTTCTCTCCTTTCCTCTTTCTGCCCGTGCTTTTCTCCTCCTTCCTGTCTTCTGTCCCTGCATTTCCTCTTCGTTTTCTCCCTGTATTCAGAGATGCTGTGGTACCTGGCCTGATAACCCACACTTGGTCGTAAAGTTCGCAACGTATTCTCCACGAAGGACCCTTTTAGAAATCCACTCCAGGATCAGTGTGATTCACATGGGTGTCCACATTATGGGATGTATCGTCTCCTACTTCAGAGAGGAGAGTTGATTGATTTATGTTCCATTATCATGTATTTCCTAATAATCCACCAAGAGACACTGTTTTGGGGTCAGCACTGTGGTATAGAGGGTAAAGCCACCACTTACAACATCAGTATGCCATATGGGTGCGAGTTCATGTCCCAGCTGCTCTACTTGTGGTCCAGTTTCCTGCTAATGGCCTAGGAAAAGCAGCAGAATGTGGCCCAAGTGTTTGCTCCCCCATCACCCACGTGGGAGATGGAGTAGAAGCTCCTGGCTCCTGGCTTCAGCCTGGCCCAGCCCTGGCTGTTGCAGTCATTTGGGAAGTGAACCAGAAGATGGAAGATCTCTCTCTGTTTCTACTTCTTTCTCTAACTCTGGCTTTCAAATAAATAAATAAACCTTTAAAAAAATTAGACAGTGTTTGAAGAAAAGTAAGTGAGGAGCCAGTATCGTGGTGTAGTGAGTTAAGCCACTGTCAGGCACCCCATACAGTTCATACTGCTCTGCTTCTGCTCCAGCTCCCTGCCAATGTGCCTGGGAAAGCAGCGAAAGATGGTCCAAGTGTCTGGATCCCTGCCACCTTCATGGGAGACCAGGATGGAGTTTCAAGCTCCTGGCTCTGTCCTGGCCCATTCCCAACTGACATTGCCATTTTGGGGAGTGAAACAGTGGATGGAACAGCTCTTTATCTACCCCCCCAACTCTGCTTTTCAAATAATAAAATAAATCCTAAAAAGGAAAAGTAAAGGATTAAAGATTTTGGGATGAAGACTACAAGGTTAAAAGTAAACATTCAAGTATGAACAGGAAGTGTGGGAATCCACAGACATCAAAAGCAGAAATATTACACTGTGTCAGAGTGCACCTGCTTCCTGAGGACTGGCCCACTGCAGAGACCTGACCTGGATTCTGCTGAGAGGAACTTGCCAACCGACATCTAGGCTTGAGGTACACCTGTTTTAAACAGTCACGTCATTTGCCTTCCTTACACCCACAGTGCTCTAAACCCCCTCCATGACGGGGAAGCCCAAAGGTGACCTTGGCTGCTGAGCAAGGTGGTGCTGAGACTTTGGAATTAGATTCAGTTTGCAAGAACACTGTAAAAACAGAATACCTCTGCTCTACTGCCAGTGCAAACAATTTTGAAAAGGTGGCTTCTGCCCATTTATCTGATTGCCTGTCTTATTGATTTGTGAAAAGATATGTTTCATTTATATATCTAGGCTTTGTTGATTACATATATTTCAAATATCTTCTATTTTCTGGCTTGACTTTCCATCTCTTCATGTTTTCTTTTGATGCACAAATTATAGGGCAATGCTTAAAATTCTTGGCAGCAAAATTACTTAGTGATGGCAAAAATTTCCAAGCCATTTTTGAAAATACTCTTTCCTTTGCCCAGGTCTTTCAATATAGTTACTTTGTCACTCATTTAAAAAACATTCCTGGGCCGGCATTGTGTCACAGTAGGTTAAGCCACTGCCTGCAATGCTGACATCCTATTTGAGTGCCCATTCAAGTCCAGACTGCTCCACTTCAGATCCAACTCCCTGCTTATGACCTGCGAAAGCAGCGGAAGATCATTCAAGTGCTTGGGCCTCGGGCACCTGCATGGGAGACTTCGATGGAGTCCCTGGCTCCTGGCTTCTCTCTGGTTCAGTCCCAGCCACTGTGGTAATTTGGGGAGTGAACTGATGTACGGAGGATCTCTTTTTCTTTCTCTGTCTCTCCCTCCGTCTCTGTAACTTTTTCAAATAAATAAATATTTGAAAAATAAGAGTATCCTTTTTACTTTGAATCCATAGATTAAATGTTTGTATCACAACTTACTTCTAGGTAGCATAATGCTGACAGGCACTTATTATCACAGGAAAGGTCAGAAAATTTAGAACACTTGCGTTTTATCGAGTTTATAAAACTCTCATTTAAGTCTGAAAGTTATTATGTACTTTGCCACAAGACATGGACAACAAATGAATTCTATGATCATTCCCTTATTTATTTACAAAGGAGTATTATATAAATATTTAAAATATTGGTTTTTGGCCGGCGCCGTGGCTCAACAGGCTAATCCTCTGCCTTGCGGCGCTGGCGCACCGGGTTCTAGTCCCGGTCGGGGCGCCGGATTCTGTCCCGGTTGCCCCTCTTCCAGGCCAGCCCTCTGCTGTGGCCCGGGAGTGCAGTGGAGGATGGCCCAGGTGCTTGGGCCCTGCACCCCATGGGAGACCAGGAAAAGCACCTAGCACCTGGCTCCTGCCATCGGATCAGTGTGGTGCGCTGGCCGCAGCGCGCCATCAGCGGCGGCCATTGGAGGGTGAACCAACGGCAAAAGGAAGACCTTTCTCTCTCTCTCTCTCTCTCTCTCATTGTCCACTCTGCCTGTCAAAAAAAAAATATTGGTTTTTTTTAAGATATATTTTTATTTATTTGAAAGGCAGTTACAGAAAGAGAGACAGAAAGATCTTCCACCCACTGTTCACATTTTAAATGGCTATAGCAGCCAAGTCTGGGCCAAGTTAAAGTCAGGAGTAAGGCATTGCATCCCAGTTTCCCACAAGGGTGGCAGAGTTTCAAATATTTGGGCCATCATCTGCTGCTTTCCCAGACACAGTAGCAGGAAGCTGGATTGGAAGTGAGCAAAACTCAAAATGGACCTCTGATATAGGATGCCAACATCACAGTAGGTATCTTAACTCCAGCTCTGAGAATACTTATAGAGAGAGAATGAGAGACAGATCTTCATTTACTCCCCAAATGGCCTCAACAGCTGGGGCTGCGCCAGGCAAAAGCCAGGAGCCAGGAGCCAGGAGCCAGGAGCCAGGAGCCAGAAGCTTCTTCTGGGACTCCCACATGGGTGCAGGGGCCCAAGAACTTGGGCCATCTTCTGCTGCTTTCCCAAGTGCATTAGCAAGGAGCTGGATTGGAAGTGGAGCAGCCAGGACTCCAACCAGTACCCACATGGAATGTCAGCATACCAAGCAGCAGTTTCACCCACTATGCTACATGCCGCACCAGTTTGGCTGTTTTAAAAAATGAAAGCTTGGGGGCTGGTGCTGTGGCGCAGCAGGTTAAAGCCATAGCCTGAAGTGCTGGCATCCCATGTGGGCACCAGTTCAGCTCTGGCCATTGCAAACATCTGGGGAGTGAACCAGCGGGTGGAAGACTCTCTCTGTCTTGACCTCTCTCTGTAACTCTGTCTTTCAAATAAATAAAATAAATCTTAAAAAAAGAAGAGAAAATGCTTAGTTTAAAAAAAAATGAAAGCTGGGTTAAGCCATGGTCTACAAATGCGGCCATTCCTTATGGGTACCAGTTTGAGTCTCAGTTGCTCCACTTCCAATCCAGCTCTCTGCAAATGCACCTGGGAAAGCAGCAGAGGATGGCCTAAGTGCTTGGGCTCCTGCACCCACATCAAAGACTCAGAAGAAGCTTCTGGCTCCTGGCTTTGACCTGGCCCAGCCCTGGATTTGGGGAGTGAACCAGTGGATGGAAGATCTATTTCTCTCACACTGTAACTCTGCCTTCAAGAAAATAATTAAATAAATAAATAAAACTTTTTTTTTAAATGAAAGCTTACCACACTGCTGATGTCTTCTAGTATGTAAATTGCAATATTTTTTGAAATAGGCTGAAAATAAAGGCAAGAGTTACAGCAGCATAGGTACCCTTCAAATCAAATTCCATTCTTGCTCAGTGAAACCAGGAAAGGTGATCATTTGGGGTGGCAGCTGAGGCTTTAGAGTCAATCCCTACAAAGAATGTTGCGTCATGGCTAGTTTCTTCCATTTTTACCTTAAACTAAAGCAGGCACTCCCATATTTTCTACCTGTATCTCATGGAGGTTGAACAACTTCTACAACAGTTGAGTACGTGCTCCTGTATTGGAGACCAAGCAGCTGGAAGTAATCAGACAGACTAAAATCAGCAACTTCATGGGGCCAGCGCTGTGGCGCAGTGGGTTAACGCCCTGGCCTCAGCCCATATGTGTGCTGGTTGGAGACCTGGCTGCTCCACTTCCAATCCAGCTCTCTGCTGTGGCCTGGGAAAGCAATGGAGGATGGCCCAAGTCCTTGGGCCCCTGCACCCATGTATGAGACCCAGAAGAAGCTCCTGGCTTTGGATCAGCGCAGCTCAGTCCTTTGCGGGCAATTGGGAAGTGAACCATCAGATGGAAGACCTCTCTCTCTCTGCCTCTCCTCTCTCTCTCTGCCTCTCTTCTCTCTGTGTAACTCTGACTTTCAAATAAATAAATCTTAAAAAAAAATCGGCAACTTCAGACATTTTGTTATTTTAATGATTTATTTGTATACTCAAAAGTCAATGGAATGATTTTTATTTTTTTAATGGAATGAATTTTAACAGCGACGTAGTTAGAAGGCAATCCTTTTAAATGCTCTAGACACCAAGCAGATACTAAGAGTTTCAATAAATATTTCATTAGATCTTCTTGATTTTGGCTTTTGGAAAATGGTAGACATGAATTCATTCTCTGCATATGTGGAAAATGGAAACACAGCTGCCTCCAGAAAATGTAAGTCCTAAGAAGTTGGGAGAAGAAAGACTAGCATAAGGACTAGTTGTTGATTGAGATAAGTTACGTCTAACATGTCGTTGCACGAGGTCTGAAACCCGTGGTTCTTCAGAGGCCACTGGAGGCAGATTGTGTAATGCGTTGAGACACGGCCTTATCCTCGTAACGGAAGTGTGTGCTGTCGAAGAGGGGGCGAATCCGCGAACCATCGGAAACTGCCGTGAGCCTGCACGGTCAGCGAGCAGCCGGCTCCCTCCCAAGTGCGAGCAGCTGGGGTCCCTCCGGTGCCCGCACCTGCGCCTGGCCCCGCGGCCCCGCCCCTGCCAGGGCGGCTCTCCTGGCGGCCCCGCCTCTCCCCGCCCTCTCAAGACAGCCGAGACGCCTGCGGCGGCAGCGGACACACCGGAAGGAGCCGCGGCTGCTGCGGGAAGTGGCCGGCTCGGGAGGCGGGGACCCCCGCGGGCAGTGCTGCGGAGCCGTTTTCCGGCCCTCCCGACGCGACGCCGCTCCCCTGCGAGGCCGGGGAGGAAAAGCAGGTTGCAGAGGTGCGGAGGTACGCTCTCGGCGGCCGCGCTGGCGGGGCCCACCGGAAAGGCCGTGGAGGTGAGCGCGGCGCTGCTGGGGAGAGGCGCGGGGCCGAAGGGCGCCTCGGCCGCCGCCGGGGGCCGGCTCTGCTGTGGCGCCGCGCGCCCGTGCTGTGGCCCCTGCAGCGGCCTCTTTCTCGGTGCTGCGCGCGGGCGGGAGTAAGGCCTCGGCTCCTCGGTGCTCTGAGTTAGCCATGTGGGCGGCACGCCAGGGGTCAGCGGAGGACGTGAGCCGGTCGTTCATGTGGGGAAGGGTCCCCTGGGAGGCGGGAGGGGTGCGGTGAGCCTGGGCAGGGCCACAGCTCCCCGCCTCTGGCTCCCAGCCCCGGTGGCCGCGGATGAATGAAAGCCCCGCAACGCGCCGGCCGCTGGTCGCTGGTTTCGCTTTGCGGCGCAGCCCGGGTGGCCGGACCCGTCGGTGCGGCCCCGTTATTCATTGTTGTCGGGAAAACGAGGTGTCACCGTCCCTGGAATCTTTCTTCGGCCGACGTTTGGTTTGCGTCAAGTCCAGTTTTTACCGTCTGTCCGTCTGCAGCTTTTGTTTGGGTCAGATGTTCACAGTGTGTGGTTTAACAACGCTTTACGCGTAAATATTTCTCGAATACAAAAAACGCCCTTTGAATATTTTCGGGTGCAAGTTGTTGGATGATGAGATTTTTCTAGGTATTTTGCGCTCAGGTTAAGTAATTTTAGGGTTTATATTCTCGTTATGATTAGGTCTGGAAAATTAAGCTAGGCGCTGGAATGCTGGCAGAAGCATAGACTCAACTGAGGGCCCATTTTACAACAATCTTTAGACTTAATACATACGTGGAATTACAGACTTCTTTAGTTTAATCAGATTGTTTTCCCCTTAAGGAAAGCCTGTTATAAAAAGTAATGAGGTTCTTGTAGTTAAGTTTCTGGTTGAAACAGAATAATTTTATCATCTGGAAAAGGTTTACCAAATCAGATTACCGTAATAAGTTTTGATTGGAATCTAATGCAAATAGTGTTAGTTCATACTTTTAATGTAAATAAGGGAGATAATAGGAATCTTACTGAAAGAAAATGCTGTTTAAGAAAAAGTAATAGTAGTTGTTACACTATGCTAGGTGCTTTATTTGTGGGATTAAAAAATATATAGTATACAAGACATTTCTAGAATAAAACATTTGACATTTATGTGAGGGATACTCAAGATTTTTTTTAAAGATTTATTTATATATTTATTTGAAAGTTACATAGAGGAGAGGCAGAGAGAGAGATCTTCCATCCTCTGGTTCACTCCCTTGTTGGCCACAATCCAAAGCCAGGAGACAGTAGCTTCCTCGGGGTCTCCCGTGTAGGTGCAGGGGCCCAAGGTCTTGGGCCATCTTCCGCTTTCCCAGGCCACAGCAGAGAGCTGGATTGGAAGTGGAGCAGCTGGGACTCGAACTGGTGCCGATATGGGATGCCGGAACTGCAGGTGGAGGCTTTACCCACTATGTCACAGAGCCGGCCCCAAGATTTCTTATCTTCCATCTGGTTTATTGTCAACTTTTACTTTTTTCTGTTTTGAGCTCTTTACAACATTCCAGTGAGGAAACCTTTTTACATGATTAGTTTAATAACATTAAACTGTAGTATGTAGTGATTTAATTATTTGAAATTCAGAGATAAAGAGGTGAGAATTAAAGTTATTTAGTTGCCAGATAGCGAGAGCTCAAATGTACTGTTTTATTCCCTGAATACCCAAAATGGCTGGGGCTGGGGCGGGCCTGGGGCTGGTCTGAGATTGGGAATGCAGAACTCAATCTAGGTCTCCTATGTGGGCAGCAGCAACAGTGATTTGAATGGTCTGTATTAGCCAGAAACTGGAGGTGAGCATCGAACTGAGCACGCTGGTGTGGTATACAAGTAGATTAACGGCTAGACCAAACATCTGGCTGTGTGGATGCTAAAACTTAAGTTTATGTATTGCTGTTAGTTTTTTCAGTGATCTTTCACTTACAGTTTTATTTGATCTCATGCCATTCTTGTGAATTAGGTATGCCAAGAAATAAGTTTGTCTTCATGACAGAAGCTTGACCTTTGAAGATTTGTGAAGATCAGTATTTCCTTAAAGCTATCTTTTTAAATGAAGACTATTTTTAAAGATTTTATGTATTTGAGAGAGTTACAGGAAGAGAGAGAGAGAAAGGTCTTCCATCCCCTGGTTCACTCCCTAGATGACTGCAACAGCTATAGCTGAGTTGATCTGAAGCCAGACTCCTCAGGGTCTCCCATGTGAATGCAGGGGCTCAAGTGCCTGGACCCATCTTCCACTGCTTTCCCAGGGAATAGCAGAGAGCTGGATCAGAAGAAGAGCAGCCAGGTCTTGAACCTGTACCCATATAGTATTCTGGAGCTGCAGGTAGAGGCTTAGCCCACTATGTCACAGCGCCAGCCACTGAAGGTTAAATTAATGTTGCCGAAGCAGCCTTTAATACAAATTGGAATTCAGATATATTGATCGGAGTACTGTGAACTGGAATATGACAGACTATACTGTGGACACTGTTAGAAAATGAGATAAACTGCTGAAAGATTTTTGGTGAGATGTGAAATGTAGTCATTTCTTTTTTTTTTTTAAGATTTTTATTTATTTATTTGAGAGGTAGAAAGAGAGGTCTTCTGTCTGTTGGTTCACTCCTCAAATGGCCGCAACGGCCGGAGCTGCACCGATCTGAAGCCAGGAGCCAGATGCCACTTCCTGTCTCCCATGTGGATTCAGAGGCCCAAGCACTTGGGGCATCTTCTACTGCTTTCCCAGGCCACAGCAAAGCTGGATTGGAAGAAAGGCAGCTGGGACTCGAACTGGCGCCCATATGGGATGCTGGCGCTGCAAGTGGAGGATTAACCTACTGCACCATGACACTGGCCCTGAAATGTAGTCATTTCTAAAAAAAAGAAAGAAAGAAAACAGCCCTGTTTCTGTGTGAACATTTGGAAGTCTACATGTAATTGTAGGGACATTTTGAAAAGTAGGAAAGCTCCAGAGAGCCAAATGAGTTGGTTTCACTGTCTGTGGCATTATGTGTAATCTAGTGTGTGTGTTTGTGTATTTACATATACATATAAATGAAAACTAGTATATATATATTTTAAGATTCATTTGAAAGGCACTTAGGGAGAGACAGCAAGCTTCCAACTGCTGGTTCATTCCCTAAATGGCCACAACAGCTGGAGCTGGGATGATCCAAAGCCAAGAGCTTCTTCTGGGTCTCTCAAGTGGGTATAGGGGCCCAAGGACTTGGGCCATCATCCACTGTTTTCCCAAGTGCATTAGTAGGGAGGTGGATTGGAAGTGAAACAGCTGGGACTTCACTGGTGCCAATATGGGATGCTGGTACTACAGGTATCTGCTATGCTATAGCGCTGGCCCGAAAACTAATATTTAAAGCAATTGTTTTCATTTTATTTGAAAGACAGAAACAGATGGAGACAAACTGCATCTGTTGGTTCACTGCCCCAAATACCTACCCAACAGCCAAGGGTTAGTCCTGGCTGAAGCCAAGAGCCTAGAACTCAGTCTGAATTTCCCAGATGGATAACAGGTACCCAAGTGTTTGAGCCATCACCTGCTGCCTCCCAAGGTGTGCATTAGCAGGAAGTTGGCTCTGAAGCAGAGTATCCAGGACTCAAACCAGGCACTCCAAAATGGGATGAGGGCATCCTAAGCAGGAACTTAAACACTGTGCTAAACGCTCACTCCCAAAACTTGTATTTAAGAAACAACGCAGCCCGCTCTGTGGCTCAATAGGCTAATCCTCCGCCATGATGCGCCGGCACCCCGGGTTCTAGTCCCGGTCGGGGCGCCAGATTCTGTCCCGGTTGCCCCTCTTCCAGGCCAGCTCTCTGCTACGGCCCGGGAGTGCAGTGGAGGATGGCCCAAGTGCTTGGGCCCTGCACCCCATAGGAGACCAGGAGAAGCACCTGGCTCCTGCCATCGGATCAGTGCGGTGCCACCGTCCGCGGCGGCTATTGCAGGGTGAACCAACGGTAAAAGGAAGACCTTTCTCTCTGTCTCTCTCACTATCCACTCTGCCTGTCAAAAAAGAAAGAAAGAAAGAAAGAAACAATGCAAGGCTGTGGTGTAGCGGGTAGGACCGCTGCCTGCCGTGCCGGCATCCCATATGGATACCAGTTCAAGTTCTGGTTGCTCCACTTCTGATCCAGCTCTCTGCTATGGTCGGGGAAAGCAGGAGAAGATGGACCAAATCCTTGGGCCCCTGCACCGGCATAGGGGACCTGACTCCTGGCTTCAGATAGGCCCAGCTTCAGCTGTTGCGGCCATTTGGGGAGTGAACCAGTAGATGGAAGACACCTTTCTCTCTCTCTCTCTCTCTCTCCTCTCCTCTCCTTCTCTGCCTCCACCTCTCTATAACTCTTTCAAATAAATAAATTTTTAAAAAATGCATGCATCAAAATAAATGTCCCTTTCAAATAACTTCTAAAGGCTAATGGTCAATATTTTGACTCTGTCAGGGCAGGCCCTTTGGAAAATTAGAAGAATTTGTCTTCAAAGATCTTAAGTCAGATAGGGCATCCATCTCCAAAGGGCTAAGGTTTGTTTTTAAAATTTTATTTAAGTTAGACAAGTTTCATGTGATTTTTTAAAAATATTTATTTATTTATTTGAAAGACAGAGTTACACAGAAAGAGAAGAGAGAGAAATCTTCCACCTGCTGATTCACTCCCCAATTGGCCGCAACAGACTTGGGCCATCTGCTTTTCTAAGCCATAGCAGAGAGCTGGATTGGAGGTGGAGCAGCCGGGTCTCGAACCAGCGCCCATATGGAATGCCAGAGCTTAAGGGCAGGGCATTAACCGGATGCACCATAGCGCCGGCCCCACAAGTTTCATGCGTTTTATACAAATTTGGGAACATAGAGGTACTTCTTACCCAACCCCCTCCCCACCCACCCAAGCTCCAACCCTCCCTCCTCCTCCTCCCATTCTCACTTAGTTTTTACAAAGATCTATTTTCCAGTTTACTTAATGATCTTAAAGTAATAGAGTTCAACAAATAGTATGAAGAAAAAAAAAAAACACTGAATGAACAGAAGACACAGGGGCTGTAAACAAATCATTAAATCTCAGAATGTCCATTTCACTCTGCTTCACATTTTAGGTTCTCTATTTGTTACTTCAGGGAAAACATGATGTCTGTCTTTTGGGGACTGGCTTATTTCACTAAGTATAATGGTTTCCAGTTGCATCCATCTTGTTGCAAAAGACAGGATTTCATTTTTTTTTTTTTTTTTTGACAGGAAGAGTGGACAGTGAGAGAGACAGAGAGAAAGGTCTTCCTTTGCCGTTGGTTCACCCTCCAATGGCTGCCGCGGATGGCGCGCTGCGGCCGGCGCACCGCGCTCATCCGATGGCAGGAGCCAGGTACTAGATGCTTTTTCCTGGTCTCCCATGGGGTGCAGGGCCCAAGCACTTGGGCCATCCTCCACTGCACTCCCGGGCCACAGCAGAGAGCTGGCCTGGAAGAGGGGCAACCGGGACTAGAACCCGGTGTGCCGGTGCCACAAGGCGGAGGATTAGCCTGTTGAGCCACGGCGCCGGCCAGGATTTCATTTTTTTAACATCTGATTAGTACTCCATAGTGTATATATACCATAATTTCTTTAACCAGTCAACAGTTGATGGACATCTGGGTTGATTCCACATCTTAGCAGTTGTGAATTGTGCTGCAATGAACATAGGGGTACAGATAACTCTTTCACCTGCAGATTTCTTTTGGTTTGGGTAAATTTCTAGGAGTGGGATGGCTAGATCATATGGTAGGTCTATATTCAGATTTCTGAGGTATCTCCACAGTGAATGTATCAGTTTACATTCCCACTGACAGTGGATTGGGGTACCTTTTTCCCCACAAATGCCTTAGCATTTGTTTGTTGATTTCTATATGAGAGCCGTTCTAACTTGGGTGAGGTGAAACCTCATTGTAGTTTTGGTTTACATTTCCCTGATAAAAAGTATCATAGAAATATTGGAGGACATTTCTCTCCCTTTCTCTCTTTGAAAAAATAACAAACCCCTCACTTCATTAACTTTATTTATTAGTGAGAAATTGGACAGTTTGTGCTGAAACTTAGAAAAATCTTTTCCTGGGGCCAAAGCTGAGGTGCAGTAAGTAAAGCCGCTGCCTGCATGGCATCCCATATGGGGGCCAGCCAGTTCAAGTTCCAGCTGCTCCACTTCTGATCCAGCTTTCTGAAATGGCCTGGGAAAGCAGTAAAGATGACCCAAGTCCTTGGGCCCCTGCACCCCTGGGGGAGACCTGGAAGAAGCTCCTGGCTCTTGGCTTCAGATGGGCCCAGCTGTGGCCATTTTTGGCCATTTGGGGAGTGAATCAGCAGATGGAAGACCTCTCTTTCTCTGTGTCTCTGCCTCTACCTCTGTAACTCCACCTTTCAAATAAATATATAAATATTTTCCCATAAAACAAGTGTATAAAGTAATTTCTTTGGCACCTTCCAATTTGGAGGTCATTTCAAGTGTGAACAGACTAATGAATTCCTGGAATTAAGTTAAGTGAGAACAGATCAGAAGAACAGTTTGGTAATAATTTACAGTTTATATAAGAAGTAGGTAAAGAAGAAATTATGAAGGAAGTCACTGAGGGTATTTTATCACAAGTATGCGATCTACAGAAATGCAGAATGAGCTGTAATGGGAAGATTGAGGTCATAAGGCTGTGTGGCTTTTGATTAAGCAAGATCTTGATAGCATCACTTTCGTGGCTTTTGTGGCTTTGCTGAAATGTATCTTGAACTCAGAACTTTGAGAGAAGCATATGTGGGTAGGTGAGATGCCAGAGATCAAAAGTGATGGAATGTGTAGAGGCAGAAAGGGAAAAAGCCAATAATGGTTGGACAACTTGGAGCTTAACCCTGTGCAAGTTTTTATAACTGCCTCAGAACTGTCCAACCCACTGAAGAGTGGCTTGAGTGTTTTCCTACGTACTTTCAGTTCTCACTGATGGAGATATTGCCTTGGAAATGCTGTTCAACATTTCCAGATTGCCCTGGTTAGGGCTATGCAAGCTCCTGAAGTGCTGGAGAACTTAGAGAATCAGAAGTCATTGAGGCGAGGCGCTGTCTGTACCAGCTGTAATGTCTAATGTTTTTAGTGGAGATGTTATTTAGATGGATAATTTTTATTTTGTAGTCATCGTATTATAGTCCAGTGAATGAGCAGAAAGATGAATAATTTGTCTTAGAGTGGTTTTCAGTGATGGTTACATTTGTTTTTTCATGTTTCAACTTGGTGTGTACATGTATTTTAATGACTCTCGTGGTGCCAGAATATTGTTATTTAAACTTTCATCTTATTCAGAAGTAACACAACAAAAATTAGCATCAGCTTGTTTGGGCCTCTTTCAAGACTATTCTATTCATTCATTTATTTATTCATTCTTATTTTCTCTCTTTCTGGTATTTGTTACAGTTATTTCACCAGATAAGGCTAGAATTAATCATAATCTGCCATTCATTGTTCAGATTTTTTTTTCTTTTAGGAAATGCCAGTGTTTACAAATACCAATTAAAGGATTTTATTTGGAGTAAGCGTTACCATATTGGAGTTTTGTTTTAGGATGATTAATTGTGGCAATGTTAAGATAGTTTACAGGGAGAGAAATCAGAAGACTACATGGTTCTCCTAATAGACCTCAGCTTCTCACTAATTAGATGTTAAGAGTCAGTGAAACAGATGCTTCTAAAAAGAGGTAAATAAAAAGATTAGTACTTCTTATTCTGTGTTCTGATTTGAAAGAAAATTAATAGTGATTATGCAGATAAGGACTGTTTGTATAGATTTGATGATCTCACATAAATGTGAAAAGAGTTTATTCATCAGAATGTTTGTTTAAAGGACAAACACAGTTCATTAAAATCCATGTCAGCAGATTTCATAGGTTCAAAGTCTCCATGAACATTCAGCATGGATTGGTTTACAGTGAAGTAAACTTCTGTTTGTTATTACACTCTAGTCCAACTTTTTAAGATCTATTTATTTCATTTTTATTTATTTGAAAGGCAGAGTTACATTAGCAGGGAGCTGGGTTGGAATTGGAGCAGTCAGTTCTTGAACTGGCACCCATTTGGGATGCTGGTGTCGCAAGGCTGTGGCTTAATTCACTAAACCACAATGCTAGCCCTGCACTTTTTTTTTTTTTTTGCCTTTATTGGGTAGCAGTTTTGTTTCATGATAAGTATGGAAAGATAAGTTAAGCTTTTTTATATTTTTGCTACTAAAGTAATTCTAAAGTGTAATATTCAAAATGTTACTCTTGAAGTAGTAAATTAATTGTACTGAAAGGATGACAGGCAGGGAAAGAGATCTTCCATCCTCTGGTTAACCTTCCAAATGGCTGCAACAGCCAGGTCAAAGCCTGGAGCTAGGAACTCTATCATGGCCTCCCACGGGGGTGGCAGAGGCCCAAGTGCTCCAGCCATTATCTGCTGCCTTTCCAGGCACGTTATCGGAAAGCTGGATTAAAAGCGAAGCAGCTGGGACTTGAATTGGCACTCTAGTATGGGATGCCATCCTCACAAATAACAGCTTAATCTGCTGAGCCATAGTGCTAGCCCCTAGGTTGAAGATTTATTTATTTATTTGAAAGAGTTAGACACAAAGAGGAGAGTCAGAGGGAGAGAGAGGTCTTCCATCTGCTGGTTCACTCCCCAATTGGTCACAATGACTGGAGCTGTGCAAATCCGAAACCAGAAGCCAGGAGCTTCTTCCAGGTCTCTCATGAGGCTGCAGGGGCCCAAGGATTTGGGCCATATTCTGCAGCTTTCTCAGGCCATAGCAGAGAGGCAGGTTGGAAGTGGAGCAGCCGGGACTCAAACTGGCACCCATATGGGATGCTGGTAGGTGGTGGCTTTACCCACTACACCACAGCACCAGCCCCTAATCATAGAATCTTAATTCAATTTTGAATTTTTTGTGTAAAATTCTATCCTTTGAAACACTTCTAACAGGGTCTTCCAGCCCCTGTGTAAAAATTAAAGGGAGTATCCTATTTTCTTTAAAGTTTACCCATATTTGAGTCAAACTCATCACCATTGATTGAATTTGCTGTTCGTTCTTAAATTGTGTAGAAGAGAAAGTCATCATTTCCAAATAACTGAAACATATGTATCAAGCACTGCAAATTTTGTCTTCTGCATAAACATGAGCTTTCTTTTTTCTTTTTTTAAGATTTTATTTATTTGAGAAAGAGTTACAGATAGAGGGAGAAACAGAGAAAGGTCTTCCGTCCATTGGTTCACTCCCCAAACGGCTGCAACAGCTGGAGCTGCACCGATCAGAAGCCAGGAGCCAGGTGCTTCTTCCTGGTCTCCCATGTGGGTGCAGGGGCCCAAGGACCTGGGCCAGCTTCCACTGCTTTCCCAGGCCACAGCAGAGAGCTGGGTTGGAAGAGGAGCAGCCAGGACTAGAACCGGCACCTATGTGGGAGGCTGGCACTGCAGGTGGAGGGTTAACCTACTGCATCATGGTGCAGGTCTCAAAACAAGACATTTTTTTTTTTTTAAAGATTTATGTATTTATTTGAAAGTCAGAGTTACACACAGAGAGAGGTCTTCCATTCGTCGGTTCACTCCCCAATTGGCTGCAACGGCAGGCGCCGTGCCAATCCGAAGCCAGGAGCTTCTTCCAGGTCTCCCACGGAGGTTCAGGGGCCCAAGCATTTGGGCCATCTTCTACTGCTATCCCGGGCCATAGCACAGAGCTGGATCGGAAGTGGAGCAGCCGGGTCTTGAACTGGCACCAGTATGGGATGCTGGCGCTTCAGGCCAGGGTGTTAACCCACTGCGCCACAGCACCAGCCCCAAGAGCTTTCAGTTGTTGCTCACAACAGTTGACATTGGTTGATTACTTACTGTAACATTCTCTTCTAAGCATTTGGTAAACCTGAAAGTATGAAATATATGTATTCCCCTGTCCCCAAAACCCCATGGTGTAGATCATGGATGAGGAATATCTGCCCAATAATTCATTTCATCTGGGCCACAAGTGGTATTCAGAATTCAATAGCTGTATATAGTAGCCTAATTTATAATCTTTTATGGGCCATTAATGATGTAATAAATATCCACATGGCCCTTGGTAGACAAAAGGTACCCCACCCCTGGTAGATCATTGTAATTATCTTTCAGATGTGAGAACTTAGGTATAGAGGAGTAGCTTAACCCCTGGAAAAAACCTAGGAAATAATGGGGCTTGGATTTGGATTCATGTTGCTTGCTGCAGAAACTTTGCTCCTAGCAACAGCACTGTTGTATAAGACAGTCTTCAAATTATTTATTTTAAGGCTTTCTGTGAGTTAAACTCTTATTCTGTAGCTTTTTGTGTTTGTAAATATATGTATTCCAGATTACTTAGTTCATGAGTACACCAGCTACTCTTTTTATTCTGAAATCTGATCTGATAAATTAAGAATTACATATTTTCATCTGTCATCTAGTATATAAGAATCTAAATACTTTAACTCCTTTTATTTTTTACTTATTTAATTTTTCAAGAGATTTATTTGAAAGAGTTACAGAAAGAGGTAGAGACAGAGGGAGGGAGGGGAAGAAGGAGGTCTTTGATCTGCTGGTTTGCTCCCAAATGGCCGCAATGGCCAGAGCTAAGCCAATCCGAAGCCAGAAGTCTCCTCTGGGTCTCCCATGGGTGTGCAGGGGCCCAAGGACTTGGGCCATCATCCGCTGCTTTCTCAGGTGCATTAGCAGGATTGGAAGTGGAACAGCCAGGACAGTAACCAGCGTCCATATGGGATGCCTGGGCTGCGGGCTTGGGGCTTTAACCCACTGCACCACAGCGCTGGTTCCTACTTTGTTTATTTAATTAAAAAATTTTTTTTTATTTGGCAGAGTTAGAGAGAGAGACAGAGAGAAAGGTCTTCCTTCCATTGGTTCACCCCCAAAATGGCCACTACAGCCGGTACGCTGCGACGATCCGAAGGCAGGAGTCAGAGCCCCTCCTGGTCTCCCATGCGGGTGCAGGGGCCCAAGCACTTGGGCCGTCCTCCACTGCTTTCCCGGGCCACAGCAGAGAGATGGACCAGAAGAAGAACAACCGGGACCAGAACCTGGTGCCCATGTGGGATGCCGGCACTGCAGTTGGAGGATTAACCCAGTGAGCCACAGTGCTGGCCCCCTATTTATTTTTTAAAGTTGGTTGATTTATTTGAAACTCAGCCACGGAAAGGGAGGCAGAGCTACCATCTGCTGGTTCACTCCCCAAGTGGCTGCAGTGGCCGTGGCTGGACCACACTGAAACCAGGAGCCAGGAACTTCCTCCCAGTACCCCATGTAGATGGCAGTGGCCTAATCACTTGGGCCATCCTCTGCTTCCAGCAGAGCAGCTGGGACATGAACTAGCACCCATATGAGATGCTGCCATTGCAAGTGGTAGCTTTATCTGTTACACCACAATGCCAGCCCCCTGAATCCCTTTTTTTCCTTTCAGTTAAGGCACTGTATAGTTCTGGGGTTACTGCTGTGGTGCAGCAGGTTAAGGCCCCGGCATGTGGTACTGGCATCCCATATGGGTGTCGGTTCGAGTCCTGGCTGCTCCACTCCAATCCAGCTCCCTGGTAATGCACCTGGGAAAGCAGTGGATGATGGCCCAAGTCCATTGGCTGTGCCAATCCAAAGCCAGGATCCAGGTGCTTCTTCCTGGTCTCCCATGTGAGTGTAGGGGCCCAAGGACTTGGGCCATCTTCTACTGCTTTCCCAGGCCATAGCTGAGAGCTGGATTGGAAAAGCCTCGAACTTGCACCCATATGGGATGCTGGCACTGCAGGCTGAGTATTAACCTACTGTGCCACGGCACTGGCCCAGGATGCTGGTGTCTTAACAGCTAGGCCAAACATATGCTCCAAGAACCTTACTATACCAAGAAACTTCCTACAGTCTATTACCTGGTCTTCTGCAAAAAGTAAACCTATTCATGAAAGTCCATATGGGTGCTGGTTCTAATCCCAGCTGTTCCTCTTCCGATCCAGTTCTCTGCTATCGCCTGGGAAAGCAGTAGAAGATGGCCCAACTCCTTGGGCCCCTGCACCCACATGGGAGACCTGAAGGAAGCTCCTGGCTCCTGGCTTCAGATCAGCTCAGCTCTGGCTGATCATCTGCAGTCATCTGGGGAGTGAGGCAGTGGATGGAAGACTTCTGTCTCCCTGTGTCTCTGCCTCTCTTTGTAACTCTTTCAAACACATCTTTTTTTTTTTTTAAAAAAAAAAAAAGATTTATTTGTTTGAAAGAGCTACAGAGAGGGAGAGACAGAGAGATCTTCCGTCTGCTGATTACCATCCAGATGGCTGCAACTGCCAGGGGTGGGCCAAGCTGAAGCCACGGACTTCATCCTAGTCTCCCATGTTGGGTGGCAGGGGCTCAAACATTTGGACGATCTTCTGCTTTTCCCAGGCCATTAGCAGAGAACCCAGTTGGAAGTAGAGCAGCTGGAACACAATTGGTGCCCATATGGGGAGGTGGTGTCACAGGCAGTAGCTTTACCCACTATACCACAAATCTGGCCCCACCTCTCGTAATGTTAGAATGTTCTCATTAGGTGAACACTTATCTCTTGATGTATAATAAAAATATTAGTAGTATGAGTACCTGTGTTTTTCCAAATCCTAAAATTTGAGTTATTTGATCATCTATTAGGATAGTAGGGTCAGTTTCAAGTCCAAAACTTAGAGATTATACCACTGAAATATTCAGTCTCTTAAAGTAATAATCTTCAGAAGTGGTTTTGAATCTAATGCAGATGGCCAATTGAGCTGCAGAACTGTACTTTATAAAACATGAATGCAGTCATTTCTATTTGGAAAATCAGTTGATGGGCCAGCGCCACAGCTCAATAGGCTAATCCTCCGCCTGCAGTGCCAGCACACCGGGTTCTAGTCCCAGTTGGGGTGCTGGATTCTGTCCCAGTTGCTCCTCTTCCAGTCCAGCTCTCTGCTGTGGCCTGGGAAGGCATTGGAGGATGGCCCAAGTCCTTGGGCTCTGCACCTGCATGGGAGACCAGGAGGAAGCACGTGGCTCCTGGCTTCGGATTGGTGCTGCGCACCAGACGTAGCAGCCATTAGGAGGTGAACCAATGGAAAAAGGAAGACCTTTCTCTCTGTCTCTCTCACTGTCTACTCTGCCTGTCAAAAAAAAAAAAAATTAAAAAAAAAATTTAGTTAATGGTAGTGCCTCATTATGGCTGAGAAGACTTCAGATAATACAGGGGGAGTAGACAGAGGGGGAAAAATGCTGCCAGACAGAAGATTAGAAAACTAATGATAAATCTGGGTCAGATTATGGAAAGCATTAATTTCCATGCAGTGTTAAATTTTCTTGTGCTTCCTTATGATGCCCAGCCTGTGAGCCATAGGCTTCTGAAGGTCTCCTGAATTTTGCAGTGTCTACTTCTGTGGAGTCAGTGAAAAGCAGTTTCAGATGAAACTGTATGCCTGTCTTTTCTAATGTCTCATACTCATCTCTCTTGACTGAAGTATTAAACTAGAATGAAAACAGACATACCTTCTTTGGGTATATACCTTGAGAAGAAATGAAACAGCTGAGAACCTCTGTTGTCCTACCCTACTATGTCTGAATACCCTACTCTCAAACTCTGTCACATAAAAAAGTAAAAACATGACTTTTCTGCCATAGTGAATAAACTGAATAAAGCTAGGTAACCAGAATACTGAAGCTTTGTATTTCAATAGCATTTTAATTATGGGGAATAACTAAATCACCTTGATATAAATTGTGACCTTTTGTTTACAGGTACTAAGTCTCATTAAGTTGTTTGGAGACCAGATCTTGTGTTTTGCTTTAGACTTTAAAAAAAAAAATCCATCTTGGAAGTTCCTTTTCAATCTCCTGACCCTGTTTGTCCCCCAGGCAATATTCAGAGTATAATGTAGTCACCAGTGGGAAGATTTCCATTTCATTGACAAAGAAAAGATGTACTTAGAAGGAAATGTGTATTTTAAAATTTTTATTAAGAAAACATTCATCCTTTAGGGATTAAGAAAATAAAACCAAAATAAGTAGGACATGGAGATTAAAGATAAAACTTTTAATGAAAGTTTTATTTCATGGCATTAAAAATAGAACAAAAATGATGAGAAAGATAAATAAGTTCCAAAGCTGATTCTTTGTGAAAACCAGTGAACTAAATAACTTCATATAGAAAAAAAACAAAATGGAGTGAAAATATACAAGATTGGAAATAAGTTTAATGGAATCTTTTGCAATTGTCTTGTGGATATACATGTAATACTATGATGCCAAAATTATTTTCAGAGGAAAAAGATACAAACTGTAAATGAGTAAAAAAAATCTAAGAAATAAGAACTTAAGTTGACCAGTTCCTATGAAAGTATTGATAAGATGATTGAGAATTTTTCCTTGAAAGAGACAGCATAGCAGTTGATTTCCCCAGCTATCATTCATTCATTCATTCATTTATTTGAAAGTAAGTTACACAGAGAGAGAAGGAGAGGCAGAGAGAGGTCTTACATCCACTGGTTCTCTCCCTAATTGGCTGTAACGGCTGGAGCTGCACCCATCAGGAGCCAGGAGCTTCATCCAGGTCTTCTCATGTGGGTGCGAGTGCATCCTTGGGCCATCTTCTACTGCTTTCCTAGGCCGTAGCAGAGAGCTGAATCAGAAGTGGAGCTGCCAAGACTTGAACCGGCACCTATGTGGGATACTGGCACTGCAAGCAGCGGCTTTAACCTGCTATGCCACTGCGCTGGCCTGAGTATTATTTATAAAGACCATATCAGAATAAAAAAGAGCCCCATTTTCTGCTAATGAAGGTACAAAGCTACTCAAAGCATTCAGTCAAGAGAGAGACCTAAAGAGAGATCTTCCATCCACTGTTGCACTCCCCAAATGGCCACAACGACTGGAATTGGGCTGATCTGAAGCCAGGAAGCAGGGGCAGGGGTCCAAGTACTTGGGCCATCTTCCACTGCTTTCCCAGGGGCATTACTAGGGAGCTGGATTGGAAGTAGAGCAGCTGGAACTAGAACTAGAGGCTCCATATGGGATGTCGGTGCTGCAGGCTATGGCCTTTACCCACTATACCACAGTGCTGAACCCAGAGAAAGGCATCTTAACAATGTTCTTGGTATTGATTTCTTTGATATGACACTCAGAGAAGAGGCAACAAAGGTAAAAATAATCTTGTAATACATCAAATCAAAAAGATTCTGCCACACAAAGGAAACTATCAACAAAATGCAAAGGAGAAGTCCAGAGCAGAAGAAAACATTTGCAGGCCCTATGTTAAGGGAGTCATAAAAAATTATATAAAGCATTCCAACTCCACAGCAAAAAATCAAGTAACATGATTTTAAAATAGCCAAAGGACTTGAACTATAAAATGGATTCCAGTCCAGCTCTCTACTGTGGCCCAGGAAGGCATTGGAGGATGGCCCAAGTCCTTGGGCACTGCACCCATGGGAGACCAGGAGGAAGCTCCTGGCTCCTGGCTTTGGATCAGCACAGTGCGCTGGCCGTGGTGGCCATTTTGGGGGTTAACCAACGGAAAAGAAAGACCTTTCTTTCTCTCTCTCTCTCTCTCTCTCTCTCTCTCACTAACTCTGCCTGTCCAAAAAAACAAAATCAATAATTTTTAGGGAAATACAAATCAGAACTACAGTGAAAACATACCTCGAAACCAAGTGAATGGATAAACAAAATGTAATATACACAATGGAATGTTATTCAACTTGGAAAAAGGAAATTCTGACACATACTACAACATGGGTGCACTTTTAAAGACATTATCCTCGGCCGGCACCGTGGCTCAACAGGCTAATCCTCCGCCTTGCGGTGCCGGCACACCGGGTTCTAGTCCCGGTCGGGGCGCCGGATTCTGTCCCGGTTGTCCCTCTTCCAGGCCAGCCCTCTGCTGTGGCCCAGGAGTGCAGTGGAGGATGGCCCAGGTGCTTGGGCCCTGCTCCCCATGGGAGACCAGGAGAAGCACCTGGCACCTGGCTCCTGCCATCAGATGAGCGCGGTGCGCCGGCCGCAGCGGGCCGACCGCGGCAGCCATTGGAGGGTGAACCAACGGCAAAGGAAGACCTTTCTCTCTGTCTCTCTCTCTCACTGTCCACTCTGCCTGTCAAAAAAAAAAAAAAAAGACATTATCCTAAATAAAATATGCCAGACACAAAAAGACATACTGTATGATTGTATTTATGAGGTCCTTAGTCAGCTTTTTAGAGACAGAAAGTAGAATAGTGGTTGCCAAAGGCTGGAGGGAGGAGAATGGGAATTTAATGAGTATATAATTTGATTTTTGCAAGATGAAAAGAGTTCTGGAAATTGTATAATAGTATGAATGTACTGAATACTGCTGAGCTACATGCTTAAAAATGGTTAAGATGGTAAATTTAATGTATATTTTAATGGTTCTGTTTATGATTTGTTTAAAGATTTATTTATTTGAAAGAGTTACACAGAGAGAGACGCAGAGGCAAAGAGAGGTCTTCCATCCGCTGGCTCACCCCGCAATTGGCTGCAACCACTGGAGCTGCACTGATCCAAAGCCAGGAGTTTCTTCTGGGTCTCCCATGCAGGTGTAGGGAGGGTCCCAAGGACTTGGGCCATCTTCTACTGCTTTCCCAGGTCATGCATAGCAGAGAGCTGGATCAGAAGTGAAGCAGCTGGGACTTGAACTGGTGCCCATATAGGATGCTGGCACTGTAGGCAATGGCTTTACCTGCTACACCACAGTGCTAGCCCCAATACATATTTTTAATACTCATTTTATTCATTTGAAAGATAGAGCAGCAGACAGAGAAAGAGGCATAGAGAAAGTCAGAATTATAGATATCTTCTCTCTGCTAGTTCACTCCCCAGTGCTTGCAACAACAAGGTCTGGGTTAAGCCAAATCCAGGAGCTAGGAACTCTGTCCAGGTCTCCCATGTGAGTGGCAGAGACTCAAGAAGTCAGGCTGCCTCTCCGGCACGTTAGCAGGAAGCAAGACTGGAGAGATGGAGGTGGACCTTGATCGATCCCAAGATACTGTTTTATAGTACTGTCGTTTGTTGAACATATTGTTGGATTTCATTAGTACTTAACTTTACACAGTCCTGACAAACAGTAAGTTTGAGCTTCTTTTCATGAATGTTATGGGCTTAAAAAAAAAAAAAAGGACCATTCCGTGGGAGGCCAGTGAACTAAATAACTGCTATAAGGACAGAGCCAGATTGGAAGAGGAATAGCTGGGAGAGGAACCCATGCCCGTATGGGTGCTGGCACTGCAGTTGGAGGCTTAGCCTGTGACACAGCTCTGGCCCCTCTTGCTTTCTAATCTTAAAAAAAAAAAATCCTTAAATATCATCCTTACCTCTCCCCTCCCCCCTCTCTCCTTTGTATTTCTGCCTTTCAAATAAATACATAAATATTTTTTTCAAAGATTTGTTTGTTTACTTAAGAGATAGAGTTATAGAGAGGGATAGACAAAGCGGTCTTCCATCCACTGTTTCCCAGATGGCCACAATGGCTGGAGCTGGGCTGATACAAAGCCAGGAGCTTCTTTTGGGTCTCCCATGTGAGTGCAGGGGCCCAAGCACTTGGGCCACCTTCTGTTGTTTTCCAAGACTGTCTACAGGGAGCTGGATCAGAAGTGGAGCAGCCGGCATATGGGATGCTGGCACTGCAGGCGAATGCTTAACCTGCTACACTGCAGCGTCGATCCCATAAATCCTAAAGTTTAAAAACAAAAACAAAAAAAAAGATGTTGCTCAGCTGTTTCCTGGCTTGCATTAACACAAGTGAAAAGCTCGCTGTCACTTTGTTCTTTGTATTAAGGATCTTTCTTGGCTGCTTTTTAATTTTTTAAAAGATTTATTTACTTAAAAGAGTTAGATCTTCCATCTACCGGTACACCCCCCTCCCCCCAAATGACCACAATGGCTGGGCCTGGGCCAGGTGGAACTCAGGAGCCAGCAGCTTATTGTAGGTCTTTTACGTGTGTGCTGGGGTCCAAGGACTTGTACTACCTTCCACTGTTTTCCTGGGCAATTAGCAGCGAGCTGTACCAGATGTGTAGCAGCTGGGACTTGAACTAGTGCCCATATGGGATGCTAGCATCTCAGGTGGCAGGTTAATCTGCTAAGCCACAATGCCGGCCCCACCTGGCAAGATTTTGTCCCCCAGAGGATATAATTTAATACTCTGCTGTCTAGAGACAGACTGTCAGCTCAGTGAGGGTGGAGGTATTTTGGCTGTAATGAGTGCACAAGACAATCCCAACCACAAAGAATTATTGGCCCTAAGTGTTGGTAGTGCCACGTTGAGAAACCATAATATAAAGTGCCTATCCTGTTTCAGTGCCGTGATACCAGGTGATTTCATTTATATCATGAGTAGAAGCTGCTGTTAAGAGTACAAATGGAGCTTTCTGTTTGAAGTTGTTTTCAATTTCTAGTCTAAAGATTAATCATTTTTTATTTAGGATTAATATCTTTTCAAAATCAAATAACAACTTTTTCCTCTTAAATAAAATGGGAATTAGAGGAAAAACAGCAAAATCATGGAGAACCAAACTTGCCTTTATTCATAACTATTAATATAAGTAAAATGTTTATTTGGTAGAGAAATTTCCGAAGTTCAAATTAACTGATTTTGAAACTTATGTGAATATGCTTAAAAATACATTCTTTTGAAGGGCAAACTTGTGAATATCTGTCATTCTTAGGTTATCTTTAATTTTAATATACAATATAAATAAATGTAAATAAAATATTTTATATAATTATAATATATTAATATATAATATTATGTATTATAATATATTTAATATATTGATATTTTAATATTTTAGCATTTTTAAATGAAATTTTTGCGGTCACTTTTCATATAGGTATTTCCTCACTTGGAAAGCCTTGGGAAACAAGATAAACTTTCTAACAAGATGTCAGCTTTACGAAATCATTGTCCACATTTGGATTCAGTTGGTGAAATAACAAAAGAAGATTTGATACAAAAGTCTCATGTAAGATACAGGTTTTTCACTTTCCTCCCAATTGTACATTTTCTGTAAATTACTAAAGTACTCCATGTTCATGAGTCCAATTTAAAAATAGATGATGATGTTAATGGATTGTGTATATATATGACTATGTCAACAATATTTTTAAAAATTTCTTCTCATAGGGTACTTGTCAGGACTGTAAAGTCAGAGGACCAAATCTTTGGGCATGCCTGGAGGTATGTATATTTTTTTTTTCTGAAATTTAGACCTAAATAATGATAACCAGAAAAAAACTTTGACACCTAAAAGGATTATGTAGATAAACATACTTTTAAAACTTCATTATTGATGAAACATTAAGCTTCAAACTTTGGAAGGACTTGAACTTAATGGTGCTTTTGCATACTTTTTAATAAATTGCTTTGGTATTTTATGCTTTTATTAGAGGTCGTTTAACTTTTGGTTAAATCGATTGCAGAAAGTCATTGACACATATAATCAAAACTTCACTGTTAAGAGTTAACACATGTAATCAAAACAACTGCAGATTAATTGTAATGCTGTTATAAGTTTACGTGTTGTAAAATGTCTTATTTTCCTTCTTGCATAATTATTTATAGAATAGATGTTCATATGTTGGCTGTGGTGAATCGCAAGTAGATCACAGCACCATACATTCTCAGGTATGTATATATGAATTTTCAGTGCAGGCATTTTTTAAATGTTTCATTTTGAGATGATTGTAAAATGGAAGATGTGTTTTTAAAGGGAGACTGAAGGAAAAGGACAGCCAATAATACAACACTGTTAATTGAGGTTTTAAAAAATTTAAACTTTTTTTGTGAGTTAAAATTTCATTTATTCTGTTAAGTAGGGGAGAGGAACTACTTAGAAGATCAATATTAGAATGAGGTTGTAATTAAGACAACACTCATTTAAGAAACATAGACCCAGGTATATGGAGGTGACAGCTAGAATATTTGGGGTTTTGGAGGTGGAGTTAGAAAGTAGATGCTTAGGTTTGTTAACTCAGGTTGGCTGACTTACAACTCAGTTCATAGTGCTATTTCCTGCACATCATCCTGATGAGTCCCCCTGCTGCTTTGCTCTGAGTGTTCAGTGTAACTTTGGCATGCATGTTTTATGATGATAGCTCTCATTCTAACTGCAAGTTTCTAGAGTAAAGTATGTCTTAAAAATGTTCATGGATGTTTATAGCATCAACTTTCTCAGCTGGGATTCCTCAAGAGAATTATTTAAACCCAAATATTTAAATTTAGCCCAAAGGCATCCATTGTCTATAATTTATTTCTCTTCTGTGCATCTTGGATGGTGTTTGCTATACACCAGCCTTGAGAGAATTGAGAATTAGTCACTCAAATAATTTTCTATAGGGCTTAATTCTTTTGAAGCACTCTGATTCAAAAAGACTAGGTTTTATTCTATCCAGGATCTTATATTTGCTATTGCTTCAGATGTTTTTAGACTCTTGTGCTTATCTTTCCATAATGAATAGTTGGGAGGAAAGCACAGAATAACTTCAGGAATAGGCTTAGATATTGTTACTATTCACCAAAGTAATTTATCGAAACAATTATTTTTGGTGTCTTGATTTATTAACTCTTTTGAGTATATTATTATTCATCGAAGGTAACAGTTCATCTTATGTGATCTTTTGAAGAAGTGTTTTCAAATAATCTAATTCTGGTTCCTCTACTCTCTCCTGTGCAATTATGCAGGAGACAAAGCATTATCTAACTGTGAACCTTACCACTCTTCGAGTTTGGTGTTATGCTTGCAGCAAAGAAGTATTTTTGGATAGGAAATTAGGAACTCAGCCTTCATTGCCTCATGTAAGACAGCCTCACCAAGCACAAGAAAACAATGTTCAGGTAATGGTCTATATCCATTTGTAACGCGACATTAGGGAATAACTCAGAATTTGTCATACATTTGAAATTTAAAAAGGAATCTTGGCTAACCTGTAATACAAAAAATTGGTGAATCAGGCCCTTTTTTCCTCAAATGAAGGACTTTTATACTCCTTTATTTCTGTGTATAGCTTGAAACCCACTTACCTGAAATTTGAAAACTATCTAATGAATTATATAAGCTTTTTTTTAAAATAATGGTTTCAGTCAGTATTTATCCTTTTTCTGGAAAATCTGATTCCATAAGTGTCGGGGGGCCTTCTTTGATAGTGAATGCCAAGTAATAATTCAGTCCCTTTCCCCACATTCCTTTGCCTCCCCACTCCTATTTGTGAATATTAACTGTTCCTTGTTAAAAACTAAGTAGAATGTAATTAAACTTAACATCAGCCTTTGGTTACAGATTTTTCTTTTTGGACCAAGAGACTTAGTCAATTATACACCTATAAAAATTGATCACTTTCAGAATTTTCAGGGAAATAAAAATCAGAAAAGGGAAATGAAGAAATTAGAATAGTTGGCTTCTAACTCTGATCATCATTTGGTCAGGATTTAATCAGATTGTATTTTTTCCCACATGTATTACAGAAATTGTATTTCTGTGTACCTGTTCCTTGATATCAACAGATTTTCCTATTGTATCTTGTGTGTCATATTCTGATGGCAGACATTTCTGATAAATATGCTTGCCTCACACATTATATAATTCAGTGTGATTAGATTTTAGACAAATTCTTATTTGTTATGTTTCCAGTTAATAGTTAAATGGCTGTTTAATCACTAGTATTACTGTTTCTCCCACTGATACCAACATACCATTCACAAATGTGTTTAATATTTTTTGAAAGTCCTAGTAGTGTGAAAATAACCATCTCTTGGCTTCTTTTGCATTGCTAACAAAATTGATATGATAAATAAAAGTTAAACACATAAGGAACTGGTAATAGTCTTAAAAGGTAAAATTATTAGTGTCACTAAGGGAAAGTGAAGTTAAATAAGCTATCTGTTGCTGTTCTGCTAGACCAGATTAAGATTGCAAATGCTAATGAGCATTGCATCTGGTAGAATAAAGATACTGATAGTTATCTAATGATTTGTAAATAATGTCTGGTGATTTATAGATATATTAACACATAAAAGGCCTGAGCTTTATTTCATGCAGCTTTCTAATGATCCCAATGTTGAAGTTTTTCAGAAGCACAAAATTATTTGTATAAGTTTCTTTAGAAATATAAAATTTGTAGGCTGTTTGAACTTGTGATTTTTATAAAACAGCAAAATATTGGAAACCATGCAAATGTCATTAATAAGATTTTTCAAATATACTATTTCCCCTAGGTAGTAAGATTTTGAATGATTTTCTTAAGCCTTAATACATGTCTGTCATTAAAAATATTACTAATAAGCATGTGTCATCTTTATAAAATAACTACTATTTAAAAAAATTAGAATATGAGACCTACTCAAGTATCTAATATCCTTAGACACCAGGAAGGAAAATAAATGTATAAAGTGGGTAGATGTAAATGTATATGACTGCATTGTGGAGGTGGAATAAAGTTTTAGTCGATTGGAGAACCTGAGTACATGCTTAGTGCATACTGCTGCTCAGTGTTTTTTCTCCATCTGATTGTTGCTGAATGGGTTCATTGTATTTTGATCTTCTGATAGTAAAAGAAAAACTGAAGATTCTGCTTTTGTGTGCATTTTCCTGAATTTTAAAGCTTTAACTCACAAAGCTTTTTGTTGCTTATAGCAATCTGAGTTAGCATTTGGCCAGGGTCACCAACTCCTAGAAATTAATGTTAGGGTATTTTTTATCATTTAAATGAGCATTAGAACTATTTATTAAACACCAAAGGATGCAAAACAACTATGTCAATAAGTATTGGAAGATTGTAGAAGTCCACATAGATGTTGATGTGTTCTGAAATGATACTTGTTTTTGTTTTTTGTTTACTATGGAAAGGTAGTATCTGAAAACAATGTAAGATAGTGCATTTTTGAGGTCTTTGTTGCTGCAGTGTGATGTCATTGAATTTTAGTTACTGAGTTTTAAATTCAGAAAAGTAATTTATAAAAAGTGGATTTATATTTTACTAAGTATGTTAATAAAGCTAGGAAAACATGCTATTTCCTTGTGCAGATCCTTGTTTCTTTTGAAATATAAATGTGCTACCAATTCTTGATTATTAAAATAGCATTCAATAAGTTTTATAATGCAAATGTTACATAATTAAAATTAAAACTTTTTAAACTTAAGGATGTGCTCAAGCATGCTGTCTTTTCTGTTAATAAGGATTTTAAAATACCTACTAATACAACGTTAAAAACACCTCTGGTTGCTGTATTTGATGATCTGGATATAGAAGTGGAAGAAGAAGATGAACTTAAGGCAAGAGGTAAAATAGTTCTTCTATGTAACACTTCTCCCTTGAGTGGCAACTGTCCATTTCTTTACAAAACTGTGTAATGGGAAAATTGCAAAATCTAGAGGTGAATAATGAGATGATAATTACATATTAGGAACTCAGAAATTTATATAATTGTAAATTATAAATTGCCTTTCTCTGGTTCACTTTACCAAAGTTAAGATCTTATTCTTTTGCAGATTAGCCTTATGGCATTTTGCTTAACTTGTCTTTGGAGACGTGTTTGAACCATAGTTGTCAATTCATTTTTCTCTTCTTACCTATCAATGATAGGAATTGGTGGGGATGTGTCAAGGTACTCTTTTAACAGAATTTCCAGAGAGAGAGCATGCATTTGAAAAGAGTGAGGTAATTCAATAGACCTCAGCTTTGTCCTCTACTTATTCTCTCATTCTTAACCCTTGCATCAAGAACCAGCCTATTGGCATCAGTGGCATCGTGGCATAGTGAATGCTGGTGTCCCATATGCGTGCCAGTCCTTGCTGCTCCACTTCTGATCCAGCTCAGCGCTAATGTACCTGGGAAATCAATGGAAGATGTTCCAAGTGCTTGGGCCCCTGCAACCACATAAGACACCTGGAAGAAGCTCCTGGTTTTGGCCTGGCCATTGCGGCCATTTGGGGACCGCTTGGGCCATCTTCCACTGCTTTCCCAGGCTCATTAGCAGGGAGCTGACTGGGAGTAGAGCAGCTGGGATTTGAACCTGCACCCATATGGGATGCTGGCATCGTGGGCAGAGGCTTAACTTACTGTGCCACAGCCCTGGCTTTCCTTTATTTTTTGTTGATGTAATATTACTACAAGGAGAACAGATTCGGTAGAATTCATAGATACAATTCTAAGAATGTGATATTCCCTTCTTCTGCTTTCTCTCTTTTCCCTCTATAATTTCCCTTCCCTTCCTTTTTTGTCTTCTTTACTTTTTTTTAGTTTTTGACATAATATTTTTAGTTAATAATACATTCAAGGACTTAATGCTCCACTAAATAAAGAGATCAGCAAGTAAAAAGTAAAAAACCGTAGCTCAGTGGTAATATAGGTAAGGGCTATAATCAAATAAAGATGACCATTTTACCTATATATAGCAAATTTTAAATTAATCACAAATCATTAAAACTCTAGTGTGACATTCTTAACCATTGGTTTGACAAAGATATAAAACTAAGTTTGACAAAAGTATATTTGTAACAATACCGATTCATGCATTTCTTTTGTGTTTTGATTTTTTTTTTCTTTTTAAATTTTAGCTTCTACATATTAGGGAGAACATGTGGTATTTGTTTCTCTGTGGCCAACTTAATTCACTCAGCTTGATGTCCTCCAGTTGCATCCATTTTGATGCAGTTGATAGAATTTCATTTTTTATTGCTGAATAATATTCTGGGGTGTGTGTGTGTATAAATATATCACATTTCCTTTATCCATTTATCTGATGATGGACAACTTAGTTGATTCCATATTTTGGCTGTTGTGAACAAATACTGCTATAAACAAAACATATTCTTAACGTGTAGTATGCAAGACTGTTCTAAAATTTGAGAAGTTGAGGCAGCTCATCCTTGATTTTATTTAAAGCTCAAAATCTAAGTCTAAGGTTTCCAAAAGTGTTCCTCTCTGGGTTATTTGAGTTGATATTTTGTATTTACACAGTCCTTAACGGAGTTTGGGAACTATAGTAATCATAATTGAGTGATTTTTGCATTATTGAATGATTACTTACTTTTTACTTCTTAATAGGTCTTACAGGTTTGAAAAATATTGGAAATACTTGTTATATGAATGCCGCTTTGCAGGCTCTTTCTAATTGGTAAGTATAAGTTTTTGTTTGTATAGTTTTTTAATTTGAGAGGCAGAGATACACGATAGAGAATGCATATCTGCTGGTTCATTCCCTAAATGTCTGCAGTGGCCGAGACCTAGCCAGAAGCCAGGAGTGCAATCCACATTTTTCCAGTGGGTGCCAAGACCCCATCACTTAAGCCATTACTGCTGTCTCTTAGGATCTGCATTGATGAGAAGATGAAATCAGGACCAAGAGCCAAGAGTTGAACCCAGACACTGTTATACTAACCACTTGTCTCTGTGTAGTTTTGTGAGGTTATTCTTTGAGCAGAAAACTATGCCACTAGGGTAGCTGACTGGCTCCCATGTAGATTAGGTAAGAATGAGTTTAAACATAATCCATTGTTGTCCCATTGGGGGTACTCTGTGTATGCCTGTAGTTTCTTAAGACCAATAATCTGGGTATAATCCCTCGTTAATTGTGTTTTTTTGAGCAAGTTACTTTTTTTTTTTACATCTAAAAAGTGAGTGAGGAACTTGAACTAAATGATTCTTCAGATTACTTGAGTTCTGAGGTTGTATGAAAATATTTTATATTCTGTAGGTGGAATTCTGTAAGAAGGCATTTATTCTGAAGGAATTCAAATTTTTTATTTCTTAATCATAGTCCTACAAAATAGGGCAGGTATTACTCTTTTTTTAAGATTTATTTTTATGTGAGAGGCAGAGTTACATACAGAGGGAGGGAGAGACAGAGAAGTCTTCCTAGGCCATTAGCAGAGAGATGTACTGGAAGAGGAGTAGCCAGGACACAAGCTGGTTACCTATATGGGATGCTGGTGTCGCAGGTGGAGGCTTAACCTACTATGCCACAGTGCCAGCCCCCAGGTATTACTCTAAGTTTAAATGTGTTGAGTCAGGGTGGGTTAATCATCTCTTTGTTACTATAATTACATATCTGAGACAGGCTACTTTATAAGTAAAAGAGGTTTGTTTTGGCTCACAGAGGGCTGGTGCTGTTTCTTAGTTTTGAAGGTAGGAGGGTCACACAGCATGGTGCAGGCTCTGGGGAGGGCTCTCCTTGGCTACATTATATCATGGTAGGAACACATGTATCTTCGCATAGTCTCCCTTTATAAAGCCACAAGGATTTAATCATGAGGACTCCATTTAATAGCCAAATTTAATCACTTTCCAGAGGTCTCTGCCCCTAAACACTAAAGTTGAATTAACTTACATCCTCTTCATACCATTTTTTTTATAAAGCTTTTTTTTTTTAATTTAAAGAATATAAATTTCCAGAGTACAGCTTAATATAAGACTTTGGAGATTAAATTCCTATATGAATTAGGATGAACAAATCCTAGCTCTGGACCAGAATTGACATTGCTCTTTCTATTGGCTTGAATTTTGTAGTAGTGATTGAAGACTGAACGTATGCGTACTTCTTCAAAAAGAATTTGATTTTCATTTTGACATGGCCCTCTATACTTTACCTTCTGTAGTCATATTCAGATTAGGTTATGTCGCATAATCACGTTATGTCTCATTACCCTGTGAACTGAAGAAAACCTAATTTTTATTAAGTGGTCAAGAACACCTCTTTGAAGAAGTGATATTTATTCTGAAACTTAAAGAGGATGTGAGAAAGGTTGGGGAAGGTCCAGCCTTGTGATGTAGTGGATTAAGTTGCAATGTCATCCCATATTGGAGTGCCTGTTCAGTCCTGGCTGCTCTGCTTCCAATCCAGCTCTGCCAATGTGCCTGGGACGACAGTGGAAAATGACCCAAGTACTTGGACTTCTGCCACCCACATGGGAGACCTGGATGGAGTTCTTGGCTCCTGGCTTCTGCCTGGCCTGGTCCTGACCATCCTGGCCATTTGTAGAGTGGACTATTGGATGGAAGGTCTCTTTCACTGTCTCTCTCTCTCTCATTCTGCCTTTAAAATCAGTAAGTAAATCTTGAAAAGAAGGAAGGAAGATGAGAGGGGGAGAGGGAAGGAAGGAGGGATGAAGGGAAATATTCCATGCAAAAAGGTCTGTAATCAGCCTTGGAGTAGAGATGAGCTTGACACTTTTGAGGACTGGAAGAAAATCTGTATGGCAGGAATATAGGTAGAGTGGGATGTGAATGACATGAATTCAAGTGTTGCAGGCCATATTAAAGGTTTAAGTTTCTAAATGTGAGTGTAGTTGAAGTATTTTTATAACAGGGTAGCTAAATAATCTGATTTATATTTTAAAAGCATCACTGGTTGCCAAGTGAGAAGTGGATTGGAGAGAGAAGAGAATGGAATTTGGAAGACCAGCTAGGAGACTGTTCTCATTTGGGCAAGATCACTGATGGCGTACACTGTCTGGTGTGGTAGGAAAGGATTGATGAATAGGAGAAAAGCATTTTTAGGAGAATAATTGGCTGATAAGATATGAGTAGAATAAGTGGGAAAAGGGAGTAGGAGATCCACATTCAGTGATGTAATCATATTGAATATAGGTTGATATTGCTATTTATATATATATATATATATACACACATATACATTTATATATATATATGTAAACATGGAAGTTTAAATAACTTTGCCAAGGTGAGTGTTAAGTGCAATTAAGACATAGCTTGGCTGGGTTGGCACTGTGGTGTAAGTAAAGCCGCCGCCTGCAGTGCTGTCATCCCATATGGACATCGGTTCAAGTCCCGGCTGCTCCACTTGCAATCCAGCTCTCTGCATTGGCCTGGGAAAGCAGTAGAAGGTGGCTCAAGTCCTTGGGCCCTTGCACCCACATGGGAGACCCAGAAGCATCTCCTGGCTCCTGGCTTTGGATCAGCACAGCTCCAACCGTTGAGGCCATCTGGGGAGTGAACCAGCAGATGGAAGACCTCTCTGCCTTTCTTTTCAAATAAATAAATCTTTAAAAAAAAAAAAAAGACACTGCTTAGAAAACCTGAAGCCTATCTGGATGCCTTAGGTTTAACCCACAACTCCATTCACTGTTCCAGCTTCCTTATTGCACACCTGGGGAAGCAATAGTTTGATGGCTCAAGTAGTTGGGTTCTTGCCACCATCTGGGAAACCTGGATTGAGTTCTGGGCTCCTGGCTTCACCCTAACTATTGTTATTTGGGAAGTGAATCAGCAGATAGAAGAGCTCTATCTATTTCTCTCTGTCTGCCTTTCAAATAAATTAAAAAGCAAAAATAAGTAAGTAAATGACTTTGCCAAGGTTATCAGGGAGTAAGCATTATAGCAGAATTCTAACTCTAAGCTTTTTGACTTGCTATAGATCCTTTGTTGTTGATACTATGCAGTACTGCCTTTACACATTTACTTTGAAGCTTCTTTGATTTCACTTGAGAAGATGTGTATGATAAGACTACAGTGTTGCTAAGAGATATAGTTTAGTGTCTATCCAGATATCTTCATAGGAAAGTCTGGTTATTACAGGCCAGCATTTTGTCTGTTCAGATTCTTGTAACTGAATAGATTCACAGAGGTTCCTGCAAGCTAATCAGACTCACCAAAGATTATAAATTGCATTATAATTGTTAACTTGAACCACTGACAGATATCAGTACTGCATACTAGGATGTAGAAGCCCAGGAAAGAGCAGATTGATTTCATAGTTAAATTTTGAACATTTTAAAATGTAAACATCATGGAAACCACCATTTTGGGCATTTGATATAAATTAGGTGAGATTATTGGCTTGATGTAAATTTGGTCATCATTGGCGTTTGTGTGAAAATTTAAATCACTTAGGAAAGAGAGGAAAAATGATAGGTTAAAGTCCTGAGGAATCCTTATATTTTAATTGTCTAACAGCAATAAATGGAGTAAAAACTGTGTTACAGTGGTCAAGGGATGGGTTGTTCAAATGCAGATATTACTGAAGGAGAACTGGGCCCTGCCTGGAAGGCGGATGTGGTGGGACCAAACATTCTTTGAACAGGTTGGACTACTGAAACTACAGAGAAGTGACTGAAGCTGCAAGAAGGGGCACAGAAATAACAGATGCATGGGAATACGTGCTGTCAATTCATTGAGCAGTGGGAAATTAATTAGTAGTAAGCTTTGATTTTACTGTTACATTTTCCTCTTTTTTCAATTAGTCCACCTTTGACACAGTTTTTTCTTGATTGTGGAGGACTCGCTCGAACAGATAAGAAACCAGCTATTTGTAAAAGTTATCTCAAACTCATGACAGAATTGTGGCATAAAAGCAGGTATGTTCTTAATGTATTAATCTTTATTGTATTTTAAAATGAATATTATAAATATTAAAAGGTTGCAGATCTATTTACAGAGCTGAACAAAAAAGAAATTTGAGATGGTTCAGTTTAGTTATGTCTCAGGCACGTTACATTAGAAAAGGAACATCCAAATGAAGGAGTCATAGAAGTTTGAAAGTATCTGAACTGGTAATGTGGTATTGAATTGTTAGGCCTACTGTTACTGAATTCATTGAATTTAATGCAGGAGTATGCATTTGCAAATCACTAAAATTAGACTATAGGGGACTTTATGAATGTTTTCTGCTTCTATTTAATTATTTTAAGGTTTAGCATTAGGATAATAATTGCTTGCTATGATAATTTTGCTTTAGAACTATTTAAGAAATTGCATTTTTGAAAACTCATAATGGAACATGTTCATTTAATTAGGAGTAGAGAGTAATAAAATATCACTTAAAACATCAGTGATAAGCAATTTCTCTGAGCCTGTGAAATGAAAGTGCCAGACAGTCCTGATGATTTTTTGAAGCATTAACACTTTACAATCACTTTGGATTCTTGGCAGTTAATTAATAAAATAAAAGCTTAAAATTACTCTATAATAATGTTTTCTTTTTCAGGCCAGGATCTGTTGTCCCTACTAATCTGTTTCAAGGAATTAAAACTGTAAATCCAACATTTCGGGGATATTCTCAGCAGGTTAGTCTATTGCTTTCATTCACTCTTTTAATAATCTTTAATGAATTTGAAAATTGCTAATATTTTTTTCATTTGTCTATCTTTTTGAGTCCTCGTATCTTTATTTATCAAGGTAATCCTTTATCATGTTTATAATTTTACAATTTATTTTAGTTTTATGTCTATTTTATAGAAACTTTTTAAATTTTGGGGTGGGTAAATATGTCAGTGTATTTTTCCTAGTGCTTTTAGCTTCAAGTTCCACATCCAGAAAGCAAATAAATTTTCACTTCATATTTCTACTTTGATTTTTTTACATTTAGTTTAATATGTCTAGAATTTATTTCTTCTTACAATATAATCTAAATTTCATTTTTACTTTTTCATAGCTAGGAAATTGTACCAAATATACAAATGTAAGAATGCCCCCTCTCATCTGACTTAAAATTTTTTTTAATCTTACATGAATATATGATAGGATCTGTACCTAGGCTTTTTTAAAATTAGTTCCACATTACAGTTTCAATTATTTTACTTGTATATATTTTAATATTAATGCCTGGATATCACTTTTTTCCTTTTTTTTCCCATGTAAATTCTTAGCTCTCCAAAGATTGTATTTTGGTGCTGTGAGCACTCCAGATTCATCAAGGATTTTTCTTTGAAATACAGTGTACAATTGGATAAAGCTTTAATTTAGCCAAACTTAAATGTTTCAATTTAGGTCATCTCTCTGTTTCTAATTGTTGCATGAGACAAGCCCTTTTTTCTCTGTCATCTCTCTTCAGTTTATAAAGAATAACACAACTAAAAAACCTTCAAATCATCAGTTTATTGAAACTTTTATTTATGTAACTTTGTAGCATTTAGGACATCCCATCTTTACTGCCTTATGTTCTATATACTGGAATTTTTTTAGCATAATGCTACAGAGTATAATCAGTTGATAACTGCATTTTGTATATTTTCAAACTTACACATAAGTTCCAACATACACATGTAATGAAATGGTAACACTATGTTGCTGATACATTAGGATGCGCAAGAATTTCTCCGATGTTTAATGGATTTGCTTCATGAAGAATTGAAAGAGCAGGTCATGGAAGTAGAGGAAGATCCTCAAACCATAACCACGGAGGAGACTATGGAAGAAGAGAAGAGCCAGTCGGATGTAGATTTTCAGTCCTGTGAATCTTGTAGCAGCAGTGATAAAGCAGAAAATGAAAATGGCTCTAAAGGCTTTTCTGAAGATAATAATGAAACAACAATGTTGATTCAGGATGATGAGAACAATTCAGAAATGTCAAAAGATTGGCAAAAAGAGAAGATGTGCAATAAGATTAATAAAGTAAATTCTGAAGAATTAGATAAAGATAGAGATTCTATGTCTGAAACAGTCGACTTGAACAACCAGGAAACTGTCAAAGTGCAAATACACAGCCGAGCTTCAGGTGACAACTTAATAATTTGATGATGAAAGTGATATTTGTAGACAATGGATGCTTAAGTAATCATTGCTTTTGGGATTTATAGTAAGCAGAGTTATAGTTCAGCAATGTTTGCATGTGTTAAAGTCATAAAATTATAGACTTTGAGGATAGGAATTTTATGGTCACTTAATTATTTAAGAGATTTGTCCTTCTTTTGAACTCACATTCATTAGAAGTCTTTTATATAGTATTCTAGAAAATTGGGCCCCTCAAAATTTTTTCTTTTATTATAAGCAGATTTTCTTGAGATACTTGGGAAGAAGCAAAATAGCCCAAATTGCAGTTTTCTAATTATATACAGTTAGGTTAGTTAGATTGCTGCTGTCACTGGAGTTACATCAAATGTGTTCCAATGTGAAAGTTTAATTTACTGCAGTGAACCATATTATGCCAGATTATTCCATCATAGTAGTCAGTGTTCCTTTGGGGAAGTGTTGTTAGCCATATAAAAGATAGTTAAATAAAAACTGCATGTATATTTACCTTTTTTTTTTTTTAAGATTTATTTTATTTGAAAAGCAGAGTTAGAGGGAGACAGAGAATCTTCCATCCTCTGATTCTCTCCCCAAATGGCTGCAATGGCCAGAGCTGGGCTAGTCTGAAACCAGGAGCCAGGAGCTTCTTTCAGCTCTCGCATGTGGGTGCAAGGGCCCGAGCACTTAGGGCACCAATCTCCACTGCTTTCTCAGGCACAGGGATTGGAAGCTGGATTGGAAGAGGACCAGCTGGGACTTGAACCAGCACCTATATGGGATGCTGGTACTGCATGTGGCAGCTTAACCTGTTATACCACAGTGCCAGCCCCCAATATACTTTTTTTTAAAAAAAAAATATTTATTTTATTTGGAAGGCAGAGTTAAAGAGAAGGAGAGTTGAAGAGAGACCTTCCATCTGCTGGTTCACTCCCCAAATGTCCACAGAGTTCTAGGTTCTCAAGCCAGAGCCTAGAATTCCATCTAGGTCTCTAGTGTAGGTGGCAGGGGCCCAAGTACTTGAGTCGTCTTCCACTGCTTTCCCAGGCACATTCGCAGAGAGCTGGATTTGAAGTGGAGCAACCAGGATTCAAATTAGTGCTCATAAAGGATGCTGGTATTGGAAGTTGCAGCTTAGCCTGCTGAATCTTAGTGGCCTGTATATTTATGTTCTCAAAAGTTAATCACCTTGGCTTAAAGTGGTATCTAGTTACCCAAAAGTTTTTAAGATTTGACCATCAGAGGTTCAAATTATGTGATTTTAAAAGAAATGAGTACCACACGAGTAACAAAAAGTTATTTCTTCCATAATTATTTAAGAGTGAGGGCCACTAAACTAGGTATTTGAAGGAGTCCAAAATTCCTTTTTGAGGAAGAATATTTCCTTAGCCTTAGGAATACTCTTGCTTCACCTGTATATATTACATGGATGCCTTCTAATCAGGATAACTAGGAATGTCAGGTTCTGGAATTATTCTGATCTTGTGTAGGAGTTGTATAGACCATTTATATATATATATGAAATGTCAGTGTTGAAATACTGTCTAGCCCTTTCTTGTCAGAAGTCATACAAAAGTCCTATTAAGACTGATTCAGGCCGGCGCCATGGCTCAACAGGCTAATCCTCCGCCTTGCGGCGCCGGCACACCGGGTTCTAGTCCCGGTCGGGGCGCCGGATTCTGTCCCGGTTGCCCCTCTTCCAGGCCAGCCCTCTGCTGTGGCCCAGGAGTGCAGTGGAGGATGGCCCAAGTGCTTGGGCCCTGCACCCCATGGGAGAACAGGAAAAAGCACCTAGCACCTGGCTCCTGCCATTGGATGAGCGCGGTGTGCCGGCCTCAGCGCACCATCCGCGGCAGCCATTGGAGGGTGAACCAACGGCAAAGGAAGACCATTCTCTCTGTCTCTCTCTCTCTCACTGTCCACTCTGCCTGTCAAAAAAAAAAAAAAAAAAAACTGATTCAGCAACATACTGGTCCTTTATTACTCTGTAACAGATTTGTTCTTGTACATAGTGACTAGGTAATGACCTGAATTACTGGTCTGAGTTTGTTTTTTTTTTTTTTTTTTTTCTTTTTAAGATTTATTTTATTTGAAAGAGTTACACATAGAGACACACAAACACAAAGAGAAATCTTCATCTACTGGTTCACTTCCCAAGTGGCTGCATGGCCAGAACTGGGCCAGACAGGAGCCAGGAACTTCTTTCAGGCCTCTTACAAGGGTGCAGGGGCCCAAGGACCCAGGCCATCCTCTGCTGCTTTTCATAGTCCATTAACATGGAGCTGGATCAGCAGTGAAGCAGCTGGAACTCAAACTGGTTGCCCATATGGGATGCTGTTGCCACAGGCGGCAGCTTCAGCCACTATGCCACAACTCCTGCCTCTATTTTATGTGTTTTAAAAGATTTGATGAAAAAGGTGATAAAGGATAAATGACACAAAACCTAAAATATTTATTATCTGGGCCTTCATAGCCCCTGACTCGGATCACATTAACTTTATTCCCTACTGAATACCCTGGAGGAATCTTTTTTCACCCTTTAAATTATTCAGTCCAAAGTAGTTATGGTTGAAATATTGGGAAATGCCTATGTGAATCAGAACTCCACAATATCAGAAAAGAATCCATGAAGACATTCTGGTTTAGGTTCTCTTACAAATTACTCTTTTTCTCTTCACTCAAAATACTCCTTGAGCACAATCCTTTGCCTTTGAATACATGTTAGACACCAGGAAACAGGACTGTCATGGAGCTTATACTTTTCTTTATTCATATAATTTAGGTCTGAAAAAGATCACTTCCTAATGAAGTAGTCTGTTTCCTTTATCATAGTTAACAATAAAATTTTTTAGTCTGGGAAAATAATCTCTTATTTTCCCATGTATTTTAAGATTTATTTTTATTTATTTGAAAGAATTAGAGAGGTGGAGAGATTTAGAGAAAGAGCTCTTCCATCTGCTGGTTCACTCCCCCCATGGCCACAACGGCTGGAGCTGAGGCAATCCAAAGTCGGGAACCAGAAGCTGCTTCCAGATCTCCCCATGTGGGTGCAGGGGCCCAAGGACTTGAACTATCCTCTACTGCTTTCCCAGGCCATAGCAGAGAGCTAGATCATAAGAGAGGCAGCTAGGACTACAGCTGGTGCCCATATGGGATGCTGGCACTTCAGGTCGGGCTTTTAACCTGCTGCACCACAGCACCAGCCTGTAGAATTCAAAAACTATCCTGAATGTCTTATTTAAAAAACACAAAATTATATTTGGAAAAATAGGATACTCTTTGTATTTCCACAGCTCACTTTCTAAATTACCTACCACAGTAGTGTATCATAAACATTAACTGGTAGAAAACAGGTGGATTTATAGATAGAAAGTTATTATTTTTCTGCCTAGCAGTTATTCTATGAATCAGATATTTCACATGTCATTTGTTGATGTTGATTTTATTCAGAATATGATACTAAGAAATCTTTCAACTAATATTGGGTGGGTAAACTGATTTTAATATGTAAGATAATAATACAAATTTTAAATATTTCAGAATATATCACTGATGTCCATTTGAATGACCTGTCTACACCACAGATTCTTCCTTCCAGTGAAGGTGTTAATCCACGTTTGTCAACAAGCCCCCCTAAATCAGGAAATTTGTGGCCGGGATTGACACCTACACACAAAAAAGGTACAAAGATTCCCTGTACAAGTTCCTGTGCTTTGGATCTTAATTTAGAATGCTGATTTTGATATTTGGTAATTAAAAGTGCGAATTATGAGATGCTATTTGATCTATGAAAATCAAAAACATAGTTTTATGCAACTTCAGTTTTGTGTGTGGTACTCTGGTTTTTAAAAATTTACATATAGTTGAATTCATTTTTCATGTGTAAAGTCTGTGGGTTTTTTTTTTTTTTCCCCAAGATTTATTTGGCCGGTGCCACGGCTCAATAGGCTAATCCTCTGTCTGTGGCGCCAGCACACATGGTTCTAGTCCCGGTCGGGGGGCGGATTCTGTCCTGGTTGCTCCTCTTCCAGTCCAGCTCTCTGCTGTGGCCTGGGAAGGCAGTGGAGGATGGCCCAAGTCCTTGAATGGCCGGCCACGGCGGCCATTGCGGGGTGAACCAACGGAGGGGGAGGACCTTTCTGTCTCTCTCTCTCACTGTCCACTCTGCCTTTCAAAAAAATATTTATTTGAAAGTCAGAGTTACACAGAGAGAGGAGAGGCAGCGAGAGAGAGGTCTTCCATCTGATGGTTTACTCTCCAAATGTCCTCAACAGCCGGAGCTGTGCCAATCCAAAGCCAGGATCCAGGAGCTTCTTCCAGGTCTCCCATGTGGGTGCAAGGGCCCAAGCACTTGGGCCATCTTCTACTGCTTTCCTAGGCCACAGCAGAGAGCTGGATTGGAAGAGGAGCAGGCAGGACTCAAAGCGGCGCCCATGTGGGATGCCGGCGCTTCAGGCCAGGGTGTTAACCCACTGTGCCACAGTGCCGGGCCCCAAGTCTGTGGGTTTTAATATATGCATAGATGTTTATTATCACAAATAATGCAGAATACAGAACACTTCTAATACCCCAAGAATTTCCTCATACTAATCCTTTGTAATTAGATCATCCCCCAACTCCTGAGCCCTGGCACCGTTGATCCCCTAGTCCTATTGTTTTGCTTTTTCCCACAGTGTTGTATGATGTCATATAAATGGAATCATACATTATAGTCTTTGAATCAAGCTTCTTTTGTTTAACAACTCACTTGAGAATCAGTCACTTTATTGCATATCTGAATAGTTTGTTCTATTTTGTTAGAGTTGTAATTCATGATATGACTATATCACCATTCTTTCATTCATTCAGGGACTTTTGAAGTGTTTCCAATTTTTGATTATTATTAATAATGCTATTTTAAACGTGTCCATAGCTTTTTATATGAATCTACGTTCGATTTGTGTAGGATAAATACTTAGAAGTAGGTTTATTGTGTTTTTTATTCTTTTTATGCTTAACATTGTACAAATGTGCCAAACTTTTCTAGAGTAATGGTACCATTTTGCATTACTATCAGCTATCTATAAGAACCTGGTGTTATAAAATGTAAAAGTATGGGCCGGCACTGTGGCTCAACAGGCTAATCCTCTGCCTTGTGGCGCCGGCACACCGGGTTCTAGTCTCGGTTGGGGCGCCGGATTCTGTCCCGGTTGCCCCTCTTCCAGGCCAGCTCTCTGCTGTGGCCCAGGAGTGCAGTGGAGGATGGTCCAGGTGCTTGGGCCCTGCACCCCATGGGAGACCAGGAAAAGCACCTGGCACCTGGCTCCTGCCATCAGATGAGCGTGGTGTGCCGGCCGCAGCGCGCCGGCCGCGGCGGCCATTGGAGGGTGAACCAAGGGCAAAGGAAGACCTTTCTCTCTGTCTCTCTCTCTCATTGTCCACTCTGCCTGTCAAAAAAATAAATAAATAAATTAATTAATTAATTAAAAAATGTGAAAGTATGAAACTCAGAAAAAAATTTAGGGAGAAAGTTATTAACTTGGGTTAGGCAAACAGTTCTCAGAAACATCAAAGACATCAAAAACATCCATAAAGAAAAAATGTTTTTCTTAGTAAAGGACATTTTTAGGAGAATGAAAAGATTTAGGAGGAAATAATTTGCAAATCACATAGCTGACAAAAGATTTGTATTCATAAATACACAAAGGACTCTCAAAGCTTAATAGTAGAATCCTGCCATCAAATAAAGCCTCAGTTGAAAGCAAAAATGAGTTAAGAGTAGAATTAGTTTGAAGACTAGATTGAGAAACAACTGTCCTATTTCATCTTGAGGTTTCCTTTCCACTTTCTAATATTTTTCCCTCTTCCTTTGATCCACAGAACATTAATATTCAACTGATGAGACATTTTTCATATAGAAAATGGATATTGTGCTAATTCAAGATTTTTTTCACTTTCTCATATATATATTAATGGTATCCAAGATAGTAAAATAAATATTCATTTAGGCCGGCGCCGTGGCTCAACAGGCTAATCTTCTGCCTTGCGGCGCCGGCACACCAGGTTCTAGTCCCGGTCGGGGCACCGGATTCTGTCCCGGTTGCCCCTCTTCCAGGCCAGCTCTCTGCTGTGGCCCAGGATTGCAGTGGAGGACGGCCCAAGTGCTTGGGCCCTGCACCCCATGGGAGACCAGGAGAAGCACCTGGCTCCTGCCTTCAGATCAACGCAGTGTGTCGGCCGCAGTGCACCAGCCGTGGCAACCATTGGAGGGTGAACCCACGGCAAAAGGAAGACCTTTATCTCTGTCTCTCTGTCTCTCTCTCTCTCTCACTGTCCACTCTGCCTGTCAAAAATAAAAAAATAAAATAAAATATAAAAATAAATATTCTTTTAAAAACCTTATCTGATTTGTTTCTGTTACGTTTTTGGTAATGCTTTTGATGGGTATTTTGAAAATTTCTTTATGTAGTAATTTTAACTGTTAAAGATTCTAGAGGAAATTGTTAAAGGAATTACTTCTTTTTTAATGTTTTACATTTATTTTGCAATTTTAGTTCAGTCTGCATCTCCAAAGAGAAAAAAACAGCACAAGAAATACAGAAGTGTTATTTCAGACATATTTGATGGAACGATCATTAGTTCAGTGCAGTGTCTGACTTGTGACAGGGTGAGTATGAGGGAATTACACAGAACGTTTCTGTGAAATCTTTTTTTAAAAAACCTGCAAAAACAGTGTGAAAAGTTTAACCCTTCCTCCTTGCTACCAGTGATCATGTATACATTCTTGTCTTTGCATTAATATAGTTTGATTCTAGAAGTAGAATTACTTTTTTGGAAATTAACAGCAATGTACTTTTTTGAAGGATTGGTCTTGACCCATCATTGACAGGCTAAGCATGTGTTTAGCAGGGAAAATTGCTAAATTCTAAATTTATGTTTTGATGACATAGAAAGTGAGACGTTGCTCAGCAGCACAGAGTTAGTAACACATGACTGTTCTCTCAGGACTTCTGAAATTCTCTCAGGACTTGTGAAATTATTCTCTCAGGACTTGCTGGGAAACTGTTGCTATTCATAGACCCAAGGCAGTTGAAAGTATCTCTTACATTTGGTTTTACTTAAAGCTTGTCAGTATTTTCTCAAGTTAAGAATGAGCTTAAATAATAAAAGTAGTGTCAAATTTATAAACAGTAGCAAAGGCATAAATTAAAAATTATTATTTTTAATAATAATCTTTAATATCTCTAAATCCCTCAGTTTCTCTGAACCTTTCATAATGAATCTGAATTAACATCTCAATAACAAAATTTGAGTTTTTAGTTGTTACGTTGGAATCTTCAGTCAAATTTAAGACTTTCAATGGGATTATTTTAAAGTAGTTTATTTTTAAGTAGAATTATCCATAAATGTTTCCAGATACAGTCATACTGTGTGATGTTTCACTTGATGACTGACTATATACATCTTGTATGATAATTTCTAGAGATATAGTAGCCATTTAAGTTTGTATATGTACACTGTATATTTTCACAAATATCACCTGTTGTGAAATAACATTGTATTTAAAGTCAGATCCTAGATTTTGCATTCACTCTTTTTAATATAATTAAAAAACAGTTTAAAGAGTTTTTGAGAGATAGAAGAAAAAAGCTCCCATCCTCTGATTCACTTCCCAAATGCCCATATCAGCGTGAGGGCAAGGCTGAAGCTGGGAATGGAAACTGAATCTAGGTCTCCACATGGGTGGCAGGGGCCCAGCCATCACTTGCTGCTTCCCAGAATCTTCACTGGCAGGAAGCTGGAATTGTGGGCCAGGGCTGAAAAGTACACCTGAGTATTCACAGTTTGGACCATGGGCCTCTTAACTTGACATCTTAACCATGATGCCTACTCCTGCCCCCCTGGACTCTGTTAAGCATTTTTAAACTATTAGTAAAGGTCAGTTTCCAAAATAAATACAGTAGTGCATAGATTCTGAACCTCAGGCTACAATGACTAGATTTGGGGTACTATTTTCAGTGTTGCAATATCTGCCTGTAATGTACAACACCTGATATAGAACAAGTGGTTTTTTGCTGTTACTATTGAAAAAGTTTTGAGTTTTTAAAATTTATTTTTGCTTATTATAACTTGTTTTGATTTTTGGAGTAAAAAATTAACCTTATAAATGTACTGGACTATTTTCATCCCATTTTTAAAACAAAAACAATTTTAGGTGTCTGTAACCCTCGAGACCTTTCAAGATCTGTCCTTGCCAATTCCTGGCAAGGAAGACCTTGCTAAGCTGCACTCATCAAGTCATCCAACTTCTATAGTCAAAGCAGGATCATGTGGCGAAGCGTATGCTCCACAGGGGTGGATAGCTTTTTTCATGGAATATGTGAAGAGGTATGTATTTATTTTCTTGCCATTAATTCATTGTTAAACTGCTGTTTCTGCTGTACTGGCAGAACACTTCCTTTTTTTTCTATCAATGATGTTTCAGGTTTGTTGTCTCATGTGTCCCTAGCTGGTTTTGGGGTCCAGTAGTAACCTTGCAAGATTGTCTTGCTGCCTTCTTTGCCAGAGATGAACTAAAAGGTAAGAACCGTGATAATATCTTTGGCTAAATTGTTGTATATTTAGTGGGACTAAATATAAAATGTATCCATAAATGCTTAATTTTTTTAAAGATTTATTTCACTTATTTGAAAGGCAGAGTTTCAGAGACGTCTTCCAACCACTGATTCATTCCCCAAATGGCTGCAATGGCCAGAGCTGGGCTAATCTGAAGCCAGATCTTCCTCTGGGTCTCAAGTGGGTACAAAGGCCTAAGGACTTGGGCCATGTTCTGCTTTCCCAGGTGCATTAGCAAGCAGCTGGATCAGAAGTGGAGCAGCCAGGATTTGGAACTGTAGCCCATGTGATATGCCAAGGCTGCAGGCAGTTGCTTAACCCTCTATTCTACAACACTGGCCCCTATAAATAGTTAATTTTAAGGTAGCTTAAATAGTTCTTGCCCATTGCCAGTATCTACATTATATAACTATATTATATATTATATAAGTATATAACTATATTATATAACTATAATGAGTAAAGAAAAACTGTATCCTGAAACAATTTATATAAACTCCTGTAGCATAAGACAGCATGATATGTGATGGGTCTTAAAGCTGTTCTAGATTGAAAAAAGGCAAAACTCATCCAAAGCAATAAACTTATCTATCTGGAGTTGTCTGTGAAGTCTTCCTTATCGTTTAAAGATCCTTCACTAATTTTGCATGTCCAGTTCCTTACTTGGATTTATGACAAACTATTAGTAAATTTTCTTGAATGAATTGGGGAAAAGAATGCTATTTGCTGTAGGCCTTCAATGTTGAAAACAGGTGAGGGAAGATGTTTAAGATTGTTGTCAGTATGTGACAAAGGATTGCAGAACCAAAAGAAAAGAATTTTTTGTTGATTTGAGAGGGAGTAACCAGATGTTTCTGTTTGCAGGTGACAATATGTACAGTTGTGAAAAATGCAAAAAGTAAGTGACACTGACAGTGCTTATAGTTGCATGTTGTATATTTTCTTTTACTCAGTTGAATTGGACACATGAAGCTAAATTTGACACCATATTTAGAAAAACAAGCCAGAAAGCTTTGTCTGATAATAATGTACGAATTGTTTATTCTGTAAAATAAAATTGAAGGTAAAAATTCAACATTCAATAGGCTTATATAATACATTTAAGTTTATATACATATATTTTTTAAAGCTTTATTTATTTGACAGGCACAGTAATTGGGGGTGGGATGGGATGATTATTTTCCATCTGCTAGTTCATTCCTCAAATGGCTGTGACAGTCAGGATCAGGCCAGGCCAAAGCCAGGTGCTTGGAACTCCTTCTGGGTTCCCCACACCGGCAGCAGAGGTCCAAGTACCTGCACTGCCATCTGCTGCTTTCCTAGGTGCATTAACAAGGTGCTGGATGCGCAGGGGAACAGCAGGGACTTGTATCAGCACTCCAGCTTAGGAGGCCAGTATCACAGGTGCTGACTTAACTCACCGTGCCACAGTACTGACTCTGAAAGTATATATTTTGAGGCATGAATTAAGTATGGGATTTTGCATCACATATTTTCTTAGGTAAGGCAATATTCTCTCCTATATTACCATTTTAACAGGCTACATTCAGCAAGTAAAAGGTAGCTTCAAATCTGCATAAAATTCAGAAAAGTGATGCCAACTTTGACATTTTCAGTATGAGCAGAATAGGACAGTTGAAGCCCGATTTTGTTGTAGCAGCTTCCTTTTTCTGTCTTTTAATATTAATTCAGACTTGTAAATCTCCTTGGTGGTAGTCAGAAAGAAGTTATTGGAGACTTGATAAAGATGGCTATTTTTGAGGTAAATTGGAAAATTTTTCTGAATCTCTGCAATAGAAAAATAGTGGCTTCTAATAAAATACAGCATCTTAACACTACAGAATTTTGAGGCCAGTGTTGCTAGCATCCATGTGACTGCTGGTTCAAGTCTCAGATGCTCCAGTTCTGAACCAGCTCCCTGCTAATGCCTGGGAAAGCAGCAGATGCAGATGATGGCCCAAGTGCTTGGGCCCCTGCCACACAACATGGGAGACCCGGAAGGAATTCCTAGCTCCTGGCTTTGGCTGTGGCAGCCATTTGAGGAGTAAACCAGTGGATAGCAGATTGATCTTTCTGTGTCTCTCCCTCTCCGTCTTTTAAGTAAGTAAATAAATCTTAAAAAAAAGAAGAAGAAGAAGAAGAATAAAAAATACAGACTTCTGGCTATTGGCAATAACCTCAGAAAAACAGTGTCTGCAGCTTTGAGTTCTTTACATAACAGAAAGGAATGATAACACAGTTTGACCAAACAAAAATGCTGCCTTGTCCTTTGGAAAGATTTTATCAGTTTGTCCTTGAAGTCTTAGCTGATAACTGAAGAGTACTGACCTGGAGAAAGATCCTTCCTTGTAAAGCAAACTAGGAAAAAGATAATAGTGAAAATCCACATCAAAAGTAGAGATTTGTCAGGTATTAATATTGATTATTAAGTCATCCTTTATATCAAGTTTTTCCCACTCCTTTCTTTAAAAGATTTATTTATTTGAAAGGCAGTGTTACAGAGAGAAGAGGAGAGACGGCGAGATCTCCCATCTGCTAGTTCACGTACTAAACGCTGGCTTGTAAGAGCCAGGAGCTTCATTTAAGTCTTCCACATGGGTGCAGTGGCCCAAGGACTTGGGCTGTCTTCTGCTGCTCTTCCAGGCGTGTTAGCAGGGAGTGGGATCAGAAGTGGAGCAGCCGGAACTTGAACCAGTGCCCACATGGGATGCTGACATTGCAGGCAACGGCCCAAAAAAGTGGTTTTTCCCCACATTTAAGAATAAAAGTTTTAATATATTTATCTGAACTACAAATTTATAAAGTTAGAATGTTGCTTTATCCAGTTTTATTTAGTTTGTTATAAAGCTATAGCCAAAATAAATAGGAGCACATTTGTTTCTCAAAAAAATTATTTTCATCAACTGCTTTCAATTATATTACTGATATCTTTATATCAATTATTTTTGGCAATAAGGAACCCTAGTGTTTTATTATTTATGGTATAACATAATTCAATAGTAAACATTTCTAGACTGATACCTTTTGTCTTTATCTTCTAAGAGTTTTTATGTTATATTTAAAGATATTAAACTTCTTGTAGATTCATTGGTTTTGTTTTTCCCACTTAGATTAAGGAATGGAGTAAAATTTTGTAAAGTACAAAAATTTCCTGAGGTATGAACTTTACTTTAATTCAATTTGTTTTATGTGCTAAAAAGTATTAATATAACACAGTGTAGAAATAAATTCTTTTAGCATGATTGAAAAATGGAATGGATTGTAAGAGCCCGTAATGGTGTTCTCTATTGAACATGATTTAAATAATGTAATATCTTGCAAGAGTATAAAGAATAAAATTAAGAAAACAAATATCAGTGTACTTATAAGCAACATGTTTCACCATTTCCACATTTTGAGCATTTCTGGACTCAGGTTGTAATTGCAGGTTAATGTTTAAACTTGTGAAAATATCAGTTTTTAATAGACTTCTTTATCTAGCAGATAAAATTAAGTAAAATATTAGGTAATGTTACCTTTGTAAATTTATTTTGATTGAACAAGTTTCTTGTAGAATGATAATGTTTGTGTAGTAAGTTTTACCACTTGGAATGTTTTCAGGTTTTCTAATGATAAATTAGGGTTTTGAATTTTGTTGTCTTTTAGATTTTATGCATCCACCTTAAAAGATTCAGACATGAACTGATGTTTTCCACCAAAATCAGCACTCATGTTTCATTTCCACTGGAAGGCCTGGATCTCCAGCCATTTCTTGCTAAGGATAGTCCGACTCAAATTGTGACTTACGATCTTTTGTCAGTCATTTGTCATCATGGAACTGCAAGTAGTAAGTACACAGCTTTAACTTTTGTTCTTAGATTAAATGGAAGTAAAACATATGAATTAATCTCTTATGTAAGACTTACCTGACCAGAAAAAAAATGCAAAAAATTAAAAGCAAAAGATTTAATGATGTTTTTAAAAAACATACCATATTTTCAGCTTAAAAAATATTAAACATTAATGGAGATGGAAATACTTATTACCTTAATTTGATTATTATGCATTGTATACATATTAAATTATCACATAGGCATCATAAATATGTACACTTTTGTGTCAATTTTAAAAATTTGTGGATAAAATCACAGGTGAATATTTGGTGCAGCAATTAAGCCACTGCTTGGGGTGACTGCATCCCATATTGGAGTACCTGTGTTCAAGGCCCGGATCTGTTTCTGCATCTAACTTCCTGCTAATACACACAGTAGACCTAGATGGAGTTCAGAGCTTCTGGCTTTGGCCTGGCCCAGTCCCAGGTGTTGCAGGCATTTGGGGGAATGCATCAGCAAATGGAAGATCTTTCTTCTATTAGCTGTCTGTCTCTGTTTTTCATATAAATGGGGGAAAAAAAAGTCAATTTTAGGAAATTATTTTTTACTATGATTAGAATATTAAAAATTATATTGTATAAGTTAACTAATAATGACTTCAATATTTTTTTTTACTGGTTTTCTTTTTTAAAAATTATTTGAGAGACAGAAAATACTTCACCTGCTGGTGCATTTCCCCAGATGCCCACAGTGGCTGGGCAAGGCTGAACTGAAGCCAGGAACTGAAAAATCTAGGCCTCTCATGTGGTTGGCAGTACCTCAATTAGTTGAGCTATCACTGCTGCCTCCTAGGGTCTACATTGGCAGGAAGTTGGAGGTAGGCACTGGGAATCAAACCTAAGCACTCCAATGTGGGATTTGGATGTCTTAACTAGTTACTTGACTACCAGGCTAAATGCCTGCTCCAATGCTGCATTTTTTTTAAGATTATACTTTCTGTCCTTCATTTCTTCAAATGGTTGTATGTCTCAGCTGCTGTGGAAGGCCTTGGATACAAAAGGTTTCTTCTTCCATTCTTGTTTTAATTTTGTGTTACTGAAATAATTTCTTTTCCCTTAAATTCAGGTGGACATTATATAGCCTACTGCCGAAATAATTTAAATAATCTCTGGTATGAATTTGATGATCAGAGTGTCACTGAAGTTTCAGAATCCACCGTACAAAATGCAGAAGCTTATGTTCTTTTCTATAGGTAACTGAAGTACACAAACTACTTTTACAAATATCAAAGAGTATCTCCCTCTTTGAGCTTTTTTAGAGTTTCAAATGGATTGCTGAGTAAAAGATTAGAAATTATTGTACTCTCTTGAGTAAAATAAAAATTTGTATGCAGAATGATCATATGTTCAAAATATGTTAAATCCATTTACAGGAATGACAAAGTCATACATTTTGCTTTAGAAAGTATCTTTAATAATCCCTACCACTAGTGTTAATTTTTAAGTGCCAGATTTTCTCCTACCATAGTGAATAAAGGCAGTATCACTATAAAAATCTTAGGTATTTTTTCAGTATCTTATGAAAGAAAATGTTAGCTACTAAAACAGGAATGTGTAACAGTTTTGTGGACACATGTATAGTTGAGACCGAGTATTACCTCTAGAGGATGTGTAATGTATTTGAGAAGTGATAAAGGTATATTTCTCTTAAAATTCCTAAGACTGAATGAGGTCTGTGATATTAATTTATGTGCTAAGTCTAATAAGAAAAATCTACCTATTAATCTGTTGTAGTAAGAAGCATATTGAACTAGCTAATCATTGTCCTTAATAGGAAGAGCAGTGAAGAAGCACAAAAAGAGAGGCGAAGAATATCAAACCTGTTGAACATAATGGAACCAAGTCTCCTTCAGTTTTACATTTCTCGACAGTGGCTAAATAAGTTCAAGACCTTTGCTGAACCTGGCCCTATTTCTAATAATGACTTTCTCTGTATTCACGGAGGTAAGAGATTCTGCAGTGCAAAGAAGTGGCAAGGGTTTGGTATTGAATAATTAGTTTATTAGGAAAAAGCCAAGAATTTTACTCTTCCACTTATTTCTAATTTTCCATTATTGGTCCAACTTAGTATGTTTAATCCCATATAGCTTCAAAAATTGGCCTTTTCTTTCTAATGGTAAGCAATCTGGACTCTTGAACCCAAGTTTGAGTATCCATTTCAAACTGTGCTTTAGACTGAAGATACCAAAAGACCCTATCTCTTCTCAAAGATCTGATTGCATGGTAGAGTCAGATACATAGTCAGTTACAGTACAGTGAGCTCTTCCACAGATATTACACATGATTTTTCTTAGCTGAGAGCATTCTTATGCTAGTTGTTTCAGCCACCAATATGGTATGGTTCTTTACTCTATTTGTCTGAATTAATAACTGGGTGTTTTCTGAAGTATGGAATGTATTTGGTATTTAACTGAAAAAACCTCATAGTTATTTGTTAAGTATAATTTATGCCTTTATAATTGCTATGTTGTCTGCTACATAGGTAATACCTTCAGCATAGAGTCCTACAGAAATAGAACCTTTTTCTGGCACTTGTATTAACCCTCATGGATGAAAACTCAGTATTCTTTTTTGTTGTTGTTAACTTATTTTTATGTATTGAAAGGCAGAGTGACAGAGAAAGAGAGAGGGATCTCTTCCGTATGCCTTAATGCCTTAAATGTTTCTAACAGCCAGAACTGACCCATGCTGAAGCCAAGAATGAGAAACTCTGTCCCAGGGTCCCACATGTAGGACAGGTACCTGAGTACTTGAGCTGTTATCTGCTGCCTTCCAGAGTACGCATTAACTGGAAGCTGGATCAGAAGTGGAGGCAAGACTTGATCACAGACAATGTGATAATGAGATGCAAGTGTTCTGATGCAAGGAGTGTAGCACTCTGTGCCACGGTACCTGCCCTTCACTCAGTGTTCTTGTTAATTTTGTTGTATTAAAACCACAGAGATAAGAATATCCTGTGTTAGTAGAGGACCCTAAACCTTAAAATTATTTTTAGTGTAGCTGTTAAGTCACCACTTGGGATGCCTTTATCCCACATGAAGTGCCTGGTTTTAAGAACCAGCTCCTCCACTTCAGATCCAGCTTGATTCAAATGAATACCCTGGAAGGTAGCAGATGATGGCTCAAGAACATAGATTCCTGCCACGTGTATAGGAGACCTGAATTGAGTTCAAACTCCTGGCTTCATTCTGGCCCAGCCCTATTGTTGAAGACAAATTGAGAGTGAACCAGCAGATGAACAATCTCTCTCTCTCTCTCTCTCTCTCTTTCCCTTTCAAATGAAAATAAATTTAAAAAAATTTTTTTTATTTTAAGGTATGTGTTCATCTTAAATAAACATAATCACCAACTGCCTTATACTGAACTTTTTGGGAAGGGAAATTTAAGAATAACGATTGACTAGTCTTTAGTCATTGTTAAGAAGTAAGATTAACCTTTCAAAGTATTATAAAGGAATTAAAGAATGAGATAGACCTGTCTAAACTTTCTTTTAGGTGTTCCCCCACGGAAGGCTAGTTATATTGAAGACCTCGTCTTGATGCTGCCTCAGAACATTTGGGATAACTTATATAGCAGGTTTGTTTCTTAAATTGGACAATATAGTATTGTGAAAATCAGTTAAAATGGTTAAAAGGCAATTGTATTATTTCACAGATGCTCTTTGTGCTCTATGTTGCTTACATAGAGTATCTCTCTTTTTTCTCTTCATTCTAAAGTGTGAGTAGGAAGGCTTTGTAGCTAGTGTGGACCTAGTGTAGATAATTCTTATTTTATGTTCTGATTATCTTTCTGTGAAGCTATGCTGTGATATTTAGTTTTTAAAAAAAGATTTACATGTTTACTTATTTGAAAGGCCGAGAGACAGAGCGAGGGAGATAGAGATACCTTCCATCTACTAGTTTGCTTCTCAAATTCCTGCAGCGCTGGGTCTGGACCAGACTGAAGTCAGGAGCCAAGAACTCCTTCCTGGTCTCCCACATGGGTGGCAAGGTCCCAAGTAGTTGGGCTGTCTTCTGCCTTCTCCCACACATTAGCAGGAAGCTGGATCAGCAGCAAAACATCTGGGACTCAAATTGGTGCTCTGTTATAGGATGCCAGTGTCACAGATGGTTTCTTAATATGCTGTACCACAACGCAAATCCCATATATTTAACTTTAAATACTTTATTTTAAAGGTTTTATATATCTCCAACTCTAAAATCTTATACATGTACATATTTCCGTAATTGGAAATTCTTACTCTTAAACTTTAGTTTTAATTTTTATTTTAAAACATTTTGCACTGGACAGGTGCTGTGGTGTGGTGGGTTAAGCCACGGCCTGCAGTGCTGGCATCCATATGGGTGCCGGTTCAAGACCCAGCTACTCCACTTCCAATTCAGCTCTCTGCCATGGCCTGGGAAAGCAGTAGAAGATGACCCACGTCCTTGGGCCCCTGCACCTGCTTGGGAGACTCAGAGGAAGCTCCCGTCTCCTGGCTTCAGCTCCGCCTGATTTGGGAATGAACCTTCTCTCTCTGTAACTCTTTCAAATAAACAAATCTTTAAAAAACAACATTTTGGGCCGGCGCCGTGGCTCAACAGGCTAATCCTCCGCCTTGCGGCGCCGGCACACCGGGTTCTAGTCCCGGTCGGGGCACCGAATTCTGTCCCGGTTGCCCCTCTTCCAGGCCAGCCCTCTGCTGTGGCCCAGGAGTGCAGTGGAGGATGGCCCAGGTGCTTGGGCCCTGCACCCCATGGGGAGACCAGGAAAAGCACCTAGCACCTGGCTCCTGCCATCGGATGAGCGCGGTGCGCCAGCCGCAGCGCGCCGTCTGCGGCAGCCATTGGAGGGTGAACCAACGGCAAAGGAAGACCTTTCTCTCTGTCTCTCTCTCTCACTGTCCACTCTGCCTGTAAAAAAAAAATAAATAAATAAAATAAAATAAAATAAATTTTGCACTATAATTTCCCTATTAATTATGTTTTCCTTAGTTGAATATAAAAGTAAAGAATTCCATGAATGCTTCTTTCTTGAGATGCCAGGAGAAGCCTTCCATCTAATTAAACTTGACTATGACTATAGATATAACCAAGATTCTTACGTTGTAGGTCAATATCTGAGCTACTTCCTTTACTTTGTTATTTCCTCTAATATTTTGAAGTATAGAATTAATTATAGGGGCCGGCACTGTGGCATAGTTGGTAAAGCTGCCGCCTGCAGTGCCAGCATCCCATAAGGGCACCAATTCTAGTCCCAGCTGCTCCTCTTCCAATCCAGCTCTCTGCTATGGCCTAGGAAAGCAGTAAAGGATATCCCAAGTCCTTGGGCCCCTGTAACCTTGTGAGAGACCAGGAAGAAGCTCCTGGCTCCTGGCTTCAAGATCGGTCCAGCTCCAGTTATTGCGGCCATTTGGCGAGTGAACCAGTGGATGGGAGACCTCTCTCTCTCTGCCTCTCCTCTCTCTCTGTGTAACTCTGACTTTCAAATAAATCTTTAAGAAAAAAAAGTAACTCTAAGGGAAAATTGAAATATAGGTAAAGCACATCAGGCAATGTACTGATAATGTCACTGACCATAATAAAACATGAAATCAAGTCCTTAAGTGTTTTTTTTAAATTCTTACATTACTTCCAGAATTTTCCTGTGAGAATTTATTTATTTATTTAATTTTTGACAGGCAGAGTGGACAGTGAGAGAGAGACAGAGAGAAAGGTCTTCCTTCTGCTGGTTCACCCTCCAAATGGCTACTATGGCCGGCACATCACACTGATCCAAAGCCAGGAGCCAGGTGCTTCTCCTGGTCTCCCATGCGGGTGCAGGGCCCAAGCACTTGGGCCATCCTCCACGGCACTCCTGGGCCACAGCAGAGAGCTAGATTGGAAGAGGGGCAGCTGGGACAGACTAGAACCCGGTGTGCTGGTGCCGCAGGTGGAGGATTAGCCTAGTGAGCGCCGGCCTGAGAATTTATTCTTAACTGGGGATTTAGCCATTCACCAAAAAGAAACAAATTTCCTAGAGTACCATAATTTTGTGTTAATTTTAAAATTTTTCCTACTTCAGGTATGGAGGAGGACCCGCTGTCAATCATCTTTACATTTGTCACACTTGCCAAATTGAGGCAGAGAAGATTGAAAAAAGAAGAAAAACAGAATTGGAAATTTTTATTCGGGTAAAAAAAGTAATGCTTTTCAAATTGTAAATGATCTTAGGATAAAGGTGAAGATGTGACAATTAGCAGACTATATTTTATTAGTGAAAGGACTATGTGAAAGAATTCTAATAGATTTGAAGTGTTCTAGTTGCATAACAATGAGTAAACTCAGACAGTTCAATACAATGTATTGAGTTAAGATCTCTCTTTGTGGGTTTTTGTTTTTATGGATTGGTAATAAATTTTGTTTAATGGATTGACACTGGCAAGAATTTTTTTAAAATATTATTTATTTGAAAGGTAAAGTTAGAAGGAGTGACACAGAGATCTTCCATCCGCTGGTTCATTACCCAAATGGCAACAAAGGCTGGGGCTGGACCAGGCTAAAGCAGGGGGCAGGAGCTTCATTTGGGTCACCCATGTGGCTGCAGGGACCCAAGCACTTGGCCCATCCTCCATTGTTTTTCTAGATGTATTAGCAGGGAGCTAGAATTAAACCAGTGCCCATTTGGGATGCTGGTGGAGGCTTAACCTGCTAAGCCACAGCACTGTCTCCAAGAAATCTTATTAAAAAGGAAAATTATGGGTTTTCCTAAGTTAGTATTGTCTAGAGTCTGTCCAGACTACATGCTCTATTCCCATCCTTTTATAAAATAATATTGATTTGTCTTTTGGGGGATTCCCTATATTTGTAAATGTACCGAGTTTCCTTAAAGTAAGTAAATTATGAGGCATTCTTTGATTGAAAGCAACAGACTGTTCATGTACATCTACAAAAAACTAAACAGCCAGGTTTTATGAACAAGTATTAGTACAGTTTGAGTTACCTAGGTGGCTAAAAATCTATTCAGAATACTGCTACTGCTGTCAATAACACAGCTCCAATTGTTTGAAAAAGTTTAAAATTTGAGTCACCTGAGATTCATGATAATCCTTCAGAGATCATAGTAGGAGAGAATCTTATTGCAGGAGAAAATGGGATTATTTTAGTAAAGGCAGGGGAGAAGGTAATGAACAGTATAGAACAAGATTCCAGTATGTTCATGTTATGTCTGACCAACACATGTGCAAATGTATATGAACCTGCTTCTCTTCTCTGGTTCAGGAATTTTGAGTGTGTGTGCCCTTATCTAAATTAATTTTTACATAGGGAAAGGTACAGGTACAGATTTATTTTATTGATTTTTCCTAGGCCTCATTTGCTTCCTGAATCTACCAAAGCAGGTTTTAGTTCAGTTTTAAAAATAATTCATTCCATCAGTGCTTAAATAATGGTTAAATGACTGCATCTATCAGTGTTTAATACTTATAGAAGTCATTCTAAATCACTCTGAACAGAATTGGAATACAGGGAAGGAGAAACATAACCACTAAAAGTACCAGGCACTGAAAGGCAAGATCCTGCCACCTCTCAGATTGGAATTAGAAGCTGGGGCAGTGGCCACGAGTGTGGTTTTAATACATAGGAAAAAAGAGAATAAGGAGAGCTTCTGTGTAGTGATGTAAGCCTAACCAAGGGTGTTGGATCTCAAGCGGGATAAGAAGGGATACTCATTTTAGCTAGGTATTGGCAGCTTCAGGAGTGTAGCATAGTAACAGTAGTGGTAGAGAGATTGGTTCCAAATGGGAAACTGATCAAATGATAACTGTAGTGAGATCCAGTTTTCCCATTGTCAGAGTCACAACTTTGGAAAGAAAGAAAACTAAAATGTATTCTGTGCTATTGGATTAGAGATGTAGATAACTCTTGTGAATTTATGGTGACCGCTAAATATATATAGAAGTGTGAGTGTATGTGTATACATATGAGGGGAATTTAAAAGGCTTATAGAAAAAGTTGAAAGATAAAAATGAAGAATATAAACTTCTCAGCATTATCTCCATCAAGTTTGAGATTTTTTGAGTGATGATACTGTTTACTTAGTTCTTTAAAGAACTGAGGGTCCTGGGAATTTAGTTGTATCAATGCAGTCTTTATAGTGTTACTTGATGAAAAATGTGTATACTTTAAAGATCTTTTTAAGATTGCAAAACAAATCAGAAGGAGTCAAATCAAGACAAGCTGGTGGATTCTTAATGATTTCCCATGGAAACTTGGAGAATGATCTTCCCTTGATGAGAGGAATGAGCAGAAGTATTACCATGATAGAGAAAAACTGTCTGATTAAGCTTTCCCAGGCATTTTTCTGCTAATGATTTTTGTTAACTTTCTCAATACACTCTCCTGATATGTAGATGTTAGCATTCTTGGCCCTCCCAGAAGTGAACAAACTGACCTTTGCTCTTGACTTGTCTGTTTTTGCTTTGACTAGGACACTTTCACTTCTTGGTAGCCATTGCTTTGATTTTAGAATTGTGCTTTTAAAGCTGTGTTTCATCTCTCGGTCCACTTTTTGGAAGAAATGCTTTCCTGTCTTGGTACTGCTTGTTTAAAATTTCCATGGACAGTTCTGTTCTTGTCTGTATTTGTACTGGGCACAGCAGTTTTGGCATTCATCCAGCAGAATGTTGGTTTCACTTCCATTATCCAGTCAGAATTATGTGAGCTGACCCAGTTGAAATATCTATGATATGGCTATTATTTCTGCTAATTATTAGTCGTCTTTAATTAAGGCATTAACAGGATTAATTTTTTTGTTGTAGACTTTTTTTAAAGTTTTATTGTAACAACCATGATAACTTTTTTATTTGTTAAATTTTTATTTGAGAGAGATCTGCTCATTCATTCCCCAGATGCCCACAGTAGCCAGGGTTGGACTGGGTCAGGCCAAAACCAGGAGCTCAAAACTCAGTCCAGGTCTCCCACGTGGGTGGCAGGGACCTAAGTACTGCTGTCTCTGAGGGAGTGTGTTAGCAGGAAACTGGAATTGGAAACAGTCAAAACTTGAACCCAGGCATTCTGATGTGGAACTGGAGGTGTCCCAGGTTACGTCTTTACCACCCCTTTTCTCCCAGATTGATATGAATGGCCTGCCCATACAGGTTACATCTTCAATATCATTTCAATGTCGTTTCATCTATTTGTAAACTGTTGATTTCTTCTGGCATATTGTCGCATAAACTTTTTTGTAAAACATCAGTGATTTCATCATTTTTCTTCCCAAGCTACCCTGTAAGTTTGACATTCTTCAATTTTAGAATTCATGCTATTCTGATACAGGTCTTTTCAAGCTGATATTTTAGCCACCTTAGTGCTTCAGACTAGATCGTTGTCAGATGTGCTATATTCTAATTAATGTGGAATTATTTAAAAATTTGTACATAGGTTTTTCATGATATGTATTATGAGTTTTTTTGAAAGCTTCTCTCAGCCTGGGAGCAGTTATCATTCCAATAGAATTGCGCATATCTACCTCTCAGATCTCATCTTCTAAACATTTTGTTATTGTTGTTAAAGAGTCACAGTTACAGACAGTGAAAGGGAGAGACAGAGAAAGGTCTTCCATCCACTGGTTAACTCCCCAAATGACTTTAGTGGCTGGAGCTGGTCAGATCCAAAGCTAGTAGCCAGATGTTTCCTCTGGTCTCCCACATGGGTTCAGAGACTCAAGCACTTGGACCATCCTCAACTGCTTAGCCAGGACATGAACTGGCACCCATAGGGGACACCAGCAGGTGGAGGCTGACAACTACACCACACCGCTGGCCCCCTAAATGTCTTTTCAGCCTAACAGAAACACCCCTCCTTGGAGAAATGGCTGATGCTAGGGCAGGGAAATTACAAGATGAGATTAGAACATTTTATGCCAGAAAATAGAGATTTTCTTGATTTAAAAACTATATAGAAGCTCATTTAATAGGACTCATACTGGCCAAATTTTTGAGAATTTGAACTTTAAAATTTAGTAACATAATTAATTAAACAGAATAAGAGATATTATATCCATACTGTGGCTAGGTGAATAAATGTAAAGGTTGAGGAGTTAGATATTTACATCATTTCAACTTTATCCCCATGAAATAGTTGCTGGTTACAAAAGGAGAATTACAAACTTAGATCAGAGAAGCCTGGCCAGACCTCAGAGAGATCTTCCATCTGCTGATTCACTCCCCAAATGGCCGCAGCAGCTGGAGCTGGGCTAATCAGAAGCCAGGAACTTCTTCCAGGTTTCCCATGGGGTGTAGGGATGCAAGTACTTGGGCCATCTTCCACTGCTTTCCCAGGCACATTAGCAGAGAGCTAGATTGGAAGTGGAGTAGCCAGGACTCAAACTGGTGCCCATATGGCATGCCAGTGCCACAGTTGTCTTCTTTACCCTGCACTGCAGCATTGGCCCCAAAATCAGAGATTTAGGAAAGTGTTTGGAAGTGGTGACAAAAGCTATTTGTGTCATCTATGGTTGCTTAAGCCTGCATAGAGCTGCCAATAAAAGAAAAAATACAGTTATTTCTCTTGTGTATTCCTTGTATTGTGTATATCTTTGACAGTACATAACGGAGTACTATCTAGGAAATAGAATTCTGCCATCCTGGAAAATATAGGTTTCTCTACATAGAAGAGAGTGTAGATAATACCATCTGTCTTTGTTAACTCAGCGTCCATATACACTCATACATCTAAACTGTAGTAGCAACGGTGTCATCCTTACACCTAACATGATAGATAATATGTCATCTTTATACCTGTCAGTTAGCTTGTGCAGCAATACTAGGGTAACCTTGATATTTACCCTTAATTTGGGAGGTCCAAAATTATATCCATTTATAGGTGATGGTCAGCCATTTTTTTAATCAGACAATGCATTAAACAATCTTTTTTTCTTTATTAAAGATGTATTTATTTGTTTATCTGAAAGGCAGAGTTACAGAGAAGCAGAAGCAGAGAGAGAGAGAGGTCTTTTATCCACTGGTTTGCTCTCCAAGTGGCTGCAACTGCCAGAGCTAGGCCAATCCAGAACAGAAGTGGAGCAGCTGGGATTCAAACCTGCACCCATATGGAATGCCAGCACTGCAGGCAGTGGCTTTACCCACTATGCCACAGTGCTGGCCATTCCATTTTGTTTTGTTTTTCTTTTTTTAAGATTTATTCATTTGAAACATAGTTACAGAGATCGGAAGAGAGAGATCTTCCATCTGCTGGTTTACTCCCGGAATGCTTGCAACAGCCAGAGCTGAGCCTGTCCAAAGTCAGGATCCAGGAGCTTCCTCTGAGTCTTCCACGTGGGTGCAGGGGCCCACACACCTGGGCCATCTCCACTGTTTTCCCAGGCACATTAGCAGAGAGCTGGATGGGAGGTAGAGCAGTGAGGACTTGAACCAGCATCCATATGGGATGCTGGCGTTGAAGGCGGCAGCTTTACCGGCCACACCACAATGCCAACTGCAACAATCTCCCTTTTATAAATTATAATTAAATAATACAATGTTAATCACCAACGATGTAATTTATGATAGTAACAGAATGAAAGGAAGGGAATAATGAAGTTGGTAATTGTTTCAAAATTTGATAAATGTTTAGAAACATGTACATGTGCATGAGATAGGAAAGAAATACATGTCTACAGCTGCTCATTACCTTTTCTGGATAACCTGTGTTCTCAGCCAGTAGCTCAACTGGTTGTAGTTGTGTGAAATAACCTGTTTCTCATTCATGAGATGTAAGCCCTTAATAATCTTCTCTGTATTACATTCCTTTAATCTAAACTTTTCATCTCTGGATGTGGAAATACTAAATGGTTTCTGAAGTGGATTGAATGGTGGTTCCCCCAAAAGATATTTCAATGGCCTAGATTTAGATTGTGAATTGACCTTATTAATGAATGGAACCTTGCTTGGGAAAAAAAAATATTTTCATATGTAATTTTGATACAAAATCATCCTGGATTATCTGTGTGAACCCTAAATCCAGTAAGTGTTCTTTTTAAAGAAACATGCGGCAGAGAGAGATGGAGAAGATAGAAGCTATTTGAAGACAGAGGCATAGATTGGAATGATATAGCCCCAAAGCAGAAGAGTGAAAACTCAGGTACAGAGTTTCCTCTAGAGCCTCTTTAGGGCGCAGAGTCTTACTGACACCTTGCTTTTGGATTTCTGGTCTTCAGGACTATGAGGATAAATATCTTTTTCAGCCACCAGGTTTGTGGTAGTTTATAGCATCCATCTGAAACTAATACAGCAGGTAGAATTTCCAGTTAAATTCTTTTTGCTAATAATGTATAGTGATCATTTTATTCACACTTTATAACTGGGATCGATAATTCTAGCCAATACTGTAACCCTCACTTTGCCTGTTGGTTCAGTGACATGAGAAAATTTTGGTCCAGGCGCTGTCTCCACTTCCAATTCAGTACAAATATTGTTGTATACCTTTAGTAACAGAAGCCAAAGTTGGGATGGGATGTAGAACTTCTGTGAGTATGTCAGTAGGTAGTTAATAGATGAGATCTTTTTCTGATTGTTAGCCTTCTATATTCTGGTTATAGGACAAACTGCATATTCAGTTTCTTAGTTTGGAGCACATATCACATGGCTCAGGACAGCATCAAACTCAAAGTTTTGATAAGTAGGAATAAAAACTGGGTTCTCCATTGACCAGCAGTTTTTGGGTGAAAGCAAATTGTGGGATCAGCAAGTTTTTGTGGATGTGAACCTCTTCTTTCTTGTATATAAAATGAGTTCCATGATGAAAAGCAGTGTGGGGTATTATAGCAATGAATGAGATATTCAGTAAGTCTGAGAACTCAGGGAAACATTATGGGTTAGGAAGGCTGACCCAAATATAATGTAGGTATTTGCCTGTTAAATCATCAAAGGACTTACATCTAAACTACATAAAAAACTCATGCAACTTAAAGGTAGATAGTCTAATTAAAAAAAAAATAGGCACAAGATTTGAGTAAGCATTACTCTAAAGAAGATATGGCTCATAAACATGAAAAGGAACCTTATCTTAATCATTAGGGAATTCTTACGTGAATACTGATGGTAAAAGTGCAAACTGTGACTTGACAAATGACAGTTTGTTAGTTTTTTGTAGGTTCAACACTTAGTGCATGACCCAACAGCCCCATTTTAGGTATTTATTGCAGAGAAATGAGAACTTGTATTTACATAAAACTTGCAAATGTTTATAGTAGAATTGCTCATAATTGCCCCAAACTAGAAACAGTTGAAATATCCATCAATCAAGCTAACAAGTGAACAAAATGTGTTATGGCCATATAATACAATATTTAGTAATAAGCACTGATTAATGCAACAACTTGAATCAACCTCAGAAATTTTGTGCCAAATGAAGGACAGACATTAAAAAAAACTGTCTAATTTCTTTTACATTAAATTTATAAAAAGGGGAAGGTCTTAGAAACAGTAGATTAGTGATTTCAAAGGTGAGAGCAGCAGACTGCAAACTGTAGAATTTTTTGGACGTTAGATGCATTCTAAACTGAATTATAGTGAGTTTTACAAGTAGAAATTTACTGACAAGCACTGAACTTCACAGTAGCAGTGGGTGGATTTTTATACTTTAATGCTACTTTTAAAATGCAGATCTATGATTATTCTATAACACTAGAGTTTTTCGTTTTATTCCGGCTCACTGCATTCCCCCTTTTAACAAGAGTTAGTATGAAATGGAATGCAAAAATGGATGCCCCATGGTAGACTGAAAACTAAGTAGAGTTTCTGAAAAAATTGAAGAAGCAAACCAAAGGCTTTAGGAGAGGAGCATACAGGCCAAGCCCCAAGCTTGAAAAACAGTAGATACCAATGATGACCTCACATTGCCCCTCACCCCACCCTCTTTACGTTGTATGAGGCAGCAAGCCTGGGTAGAGCAGAAAGTATAGACAAGTGATGTATGATTGCTCCTCAGGAAGCACTAGGTGGATTGATTGAATGGCAGAACAACTGCTGCTGGAAAGCAAATTAGTGTATGGAAAGACCCAGCAGAGCATTTCCCGTATGATGAATCACCAAAGGGTAAACAGATGGAAAGCAGGAAAAAACGTTTGACATTCTGCTTACATAAGAGTGTAGTATTTTTCTTCTTTCTCTCTCTTTTTTTTTTTTTTTTTTGGGACAGGCAGAGTTAGTGAGAGAGACGGAGAAAGGTCTTCCTTCCGTTGGTTCACCCCCCTAAATGGCCGCCACAGCCGGCGTACTACGCTGATCTGAAGCCAGGAGCCAGGTGCTTCTCCTGGTCTCCCATGGGGTGCAAGGCCCAAGCACTTGGGCCATCCTCCACTGCCTACCTGGGCCACAGCAGAGAGCTGGACTGGAAGAGGAGCAACCGGGACAGAATCTAGTGCCCCACTTGGGACTAGAACCCGGTGTGCCGGCGCTGCAAGGCGGAGGATTAGCCTATTGAGCTGCGGCGCTGGCCCACTTCGGATTATTAACAAGGATCTTTAGAGATGGCTATAGGGTTTTAATTAAATTTGTTGAGATGAGTGACATGATCTGACCTGTTTTCTTTACTAATGTACTATGTACTGTGCGCATTTTGTTGCCTCTCATGAAATAGAAGTCTTACATACTGCTACATTTGAATAAATTCGATTCTTTTCATTTCCCTGAGGCTCTAGTGCCTGCACCTGTCATTTGGATTTCTTTTGTTGCTAGGGATAGAATTCAGACTGACTGACTTGAAATTTATTGAAAATAAAGATTAAATAACCAGACCTCCAGACGTTTGAGAACCATGGTAGCCCTGGGTATTTAGCTAGTAAGAATAGACATGGGATTGGGGTGTGGGTGGACATGTGCCACAGTGAGTGGTTAAGATACTACTTGGGACACCCACATACCATGTCATCAGAATGCCTGGATTTGAATCCTGGCTCTAATTCCAATTCCAGTGTCCTGCTAAGACATGCCCTGGGAGGCAGCAGATCAGATGGCTCAGTAGTTGTCACTAATGTGAGCAACCCAGATTGAGTTCTAGGCTCTTGGATTTGGCTTGGCCCAGGCCTGTCTGTTGAGGTTATTTAGGGAGTAACCAGCAGATGGAAGATCTCTGTCTCTTTTTATCTTTCAAATACATGAAAATATATAAATTTATTTTAGAAAGAATTTATATGTCTAGGATTCTATACTAACAATTGGGTACTATTTTGAAAGTTTCCCATTCTAGGAGAGTTGTGTCTAGTTTGAACATACCCATGTGTTAGGAATTAGGAGTAGAAGAGGGAAAGGAACATCCGTCCCCTTTCTTTTTAGAATTTACCTAAATCTATATGAAGGAACTTCAGAAAGTTCATGGAAGATGCTTATTACAAAAAACCTACGGGGATTTCAAAAGTGTTTTGTACCAAAATATTTTTAAAGCAATTTGAGAGAAAGAGTTCCCATCTACTTCTCCACTCCCCAAAGGCCTACAATGGTTGGGACTGGGCCCAGCTGAAGCCTGAAACTGGGAACAAAATCTAGGTCTCCTACATGGGTGACAGGAACCCAACTGTTTGACCCATCACTGCTATCTCCAAGAGTCTGTGTTAGCAGAAAGCTGGGGTCAGGTGCTGGAACTGGGAACTGAACCCAGGTACTCTTATGTGGGATGTAAGAATCTTAACTGCTAGGCTAAACATCTTCCCCACAAAACATATTTTAATTGTGTTTTTCCTGACTTTTCAAGTCTCTTCATTATTATGTTGCCTGTGAAGTGACATATACAAGATTATTTGTTGTAACACTGTATTAGTGATAGCAAATTGTATATTGTTTCTTAAATGAAAAAGAGCAGACAGGGGATATGGTATGTTTAAGGTTTACACAGCATTTTTAAAAAATATTTATTTGAAAAGAATGAGAGGAAAAGATAGAGATCTTCCATCTGCTGGTTCACTCCCGAGACGGCTGAAATGGCCAAGGCTGGACAGGTGGAGGCCAGAAGCCTGGAACTCCATCCAGGTCTCCCAAGGGTGGCAGGGGCCCAAGTACATTGGCCATCCTTTTCTGCTTGTTGCAGCCTGGTCTCCCAACATTGCAGGTGGCAGCTTAATCCACTGTGCTACAATGCTGACCCTGCCCATTGACTTTTTAATAAATGTATTGAGTACTTACTCTTTCAAAGACCTTGCTTTGACTATCTTCACTTACCTAATCGTTCATGACTTTTATATATACTTGTTAAATTTTGAATTGCTTATATTGAATAGATGCTACTGTATGTCTAGTACTAAGATAACTTGGCATCTGTGTATATCTTATACACAACATTTGTTGTGTATAAGAAGTTGTCCTATATTATATGCTGATGTAGAATGATTATGCTGCTATAAAGCAAGTTCTTGATGTTAGGTAACTTCTGTTTTCTCTCGTAGCTCAACAGAGCATTTCAAGAAGAAGACTCTCCTGCAACTTTTTATTGCATCAGTATGCAGTGGTTTAGAGAATGGGAAAGTTTTGTGAAGGGTAAAGACGGAGGTAAGTAGGTAACTGAGAAGTGAAATTCTTAGTAAATTTTATGTGTATTCATTTGACAAGTTTTTCTTAAATATCTACATACACTTGGGGTTATTTCAGGGAGCAAAAGAGAAAAAAATTCCTGCCTAAGGGAACTTGCAAGAAAGGTTATATCATAGTTCTTTTTAAAGTTTTTTTTTTAAATTTACTTTATGAATTATAGCATTTCTTTTAAAGATTTATTTATTAATTTGTAAGTCAGAGTTACACAGAGAAGAAGAAGCAGAGAGAGAGAGAGAGGGGTCTTCCATCCGCTGGTTCACTCCCCAGTCTACTACAGTTACTGGAGCTGCACCAATCCAAAGCCAAGAGCCAGCTTCTTCCGGGTTTCCCACATAGGTGCAGGGGCCCAAGGACTTGGGCCATCTTCCACTGCTTTCCCAGGCCATAGCAGAGAGCTGAATGGGAATTGGAGCAGCTGGGGCTCGAACCAGCACCCATATGGGATGCTGGCACCGCAGGCGGCGGCTTTTACCTACTACACCATTGTGCCAGCTCCAGCATGTTCTTGAAGGATTAAAGGAATTGAACAAAATTAGTCTGTGATTTTAATTTAAAAAATTTTTAAGACTCCATATGACAATATGACGTTGGCTAAATAAAGGTTTATCTAATACAATGGAATACTAGGTAAACTTTTAAATTAATTTTACATGTAAGACATTATTTAATAATTTGAGAATAAGATGCTTCTGATTATGAAAAAGGTTGTAGCGTGGTATGCATTTTGAACCCTTTGTATTTAAGAAAAACAAACTTTTATAATGTAACGGCAAAAGACCCACACAGATATCAAAAGGTTTTTTTTTAATCTTTTGTAAGTGGTATAAATAAAAACTTTTATTATTCCTTGTTCTTTTGTTTATAGCTTCTGACAATGACAATGCACTATACTTTTGTGTTCAAGGGAAAAACAAATAAGTTCTTGAGATTTTGGGTTTTTTTTTTTTTGGCTTAACACTATATTTTGACATTTCATTTTATGTTTTTTTTTTTACTGTTTTTAAAAAATGACAATCAAATTAAGAACTGAATATTTCCTTGTAAGGGAAGGAATTGTTCTTTTATAGCATAAAAGTTACATTTTTTTACCTGTAATTCCCAAGTGATGGTTTAGAAATCATTTCTATCAGAATTTGGATGATACAGAGAGAACTTTTACCTTCTTTCCTGATTCAATTTTAGGAAAACTAAGACCCATAAAGGAAAAATCTCAGGAGAAGGCATTAAGAATGGATTATAGGTCGGTGCCGCGGCTCACTAGGCTAATCCTCTGCCTTGCGGCACCGGCACACCGGGTTCTAGTCCCAGTTGGGGCACCGGATTCTGTCTCGGTTGCCCCTCTTCCAGGCCAGCCCTCTGCTGTGGCTCAGGAGTGCAGTGGAGGATGGCCCAAGTGCTTGGGCCCTGCACCCCATGGGAGACCAGGAGAAGCACCTGGCTCCCACCATCGGATCAGCGCCATGCGCTGGCTGTGGCGGCCATTGGAGGGTGAACCAACGGCAAAAGGAAGACCTTTCTCTCTGTCTCTCTCTCTCACTGTCCACTCTGCCTTTTGGGGAAAAAGAAAAAAGAATGGATTATAATAATCTGGCTATAAAATAACCAATATGATTGTATAGTTCTCAGTTATTTCAGGCACAGTTATATAATTCTTTGCTATAGGTCTTTGAAAAGTATTTATTTTGATATTTCTTTTTCCTTTGATTAGATCCTCCAGGACCTATTGACAACACTAAAATTGCAGTCACTAAATGTGGTAATGTGATGCTCAGACAAGGTATGTTTGACTATTATGTAAATATTTACTTATTAATAATTTGTCACCACTAGGAATATGAGATGTCTTCAAAAAGTTCATGAAAATGTATATTATGTGTGTATTAAGATTTATTTATTTATTTGAAAGACATAGTTACAGAGGAGCAGAGAGAGAGGTTTTCCATCTGCTGGTTCACTCCCCAAGTGGCTGCAATGGCCAGAGCTGGGCCGATCTGAAGTCAGGAGCCAGGCGCTTCTTCCAAGTATTTGCACGATGGTGTAGGGGCTAAGGACTTGGGCCATTTTTTACTGTTTTCCCAGGCCATAGCAGAGAGCTGGATTGGAAATGGAGCGGGGCCGACGCTGTGGTGTAGCGGGTAAGGCCACCATCTGCAGTGCTGGCATCCCATAGGGGCGCTGGTTCGAGTCCCGGCTGCTCCACTTCCAATCCAGCTCTCTGCTATGGCCTGGGAAAGCAGTAGAAGATGGCCCAAGACCTTGGGCCCCTGCACCTATATGGGAGACCTGGAAGAAGCTCCTGGCTCCTGGCTTCAGATTGGCGCAGCTCTGGCCATTGCAGCCAACTGGGGAGTGAAGCAGTGTATGGAAGGACCTCTCTTTCTCTTTGCCCCTCCTCTCTCTGTGTAGCTCTGACTTTCAAATAAATAAATAAATAAATCTTTAAAAAAAAAAAAAAAGAAAAGAAAATGGAGCAGCCAGGACTCAAATTGTTGCCCACAAGGGATGCTGGTGCCTTACCTGCTATGCCATAGCACCAGCCTCAATATTTTTTGTTCCAAGGTAAACTTTTAATTGTATTTCCCATAAACTTTTTGAAAGACAGATAGAGCTTCCATCCACTGATTCACTTCCCAGATGCCTGGAACAGCCAGGGCAGGGCCAGGCTAAAGCTGGGAACTGAGAACTCAACTATTTGAGCTGCTGCCTTCCAGGATATGCATTACTAGGAGCTGGAAATCAAAGCAGAGCCAGAATACAAACTTAAGCACTCTTATATGGGATTTTAGCATCCCAGCTGGTCTCTCTGTCTACCTCTTTGTTTCTCTTTTTTAAATATTTACTTATTTGAAGGGGAGAGTGAGCTAGAGTAAGAAAACAATCTTCCATCTGCTTGTTCACTCCCCAAATGGCTGTAATGGACAGAGTTGGGCCTTGCCGAAGCCAGAAGACCCCATCTCCATCCAGGTGTCCAACGTGGGTGGCATGGGCCCCAGTACTGGGTCAGTTCTCCCCTCTTTCCCAGACACATGAACAAGGAGCTGGATCAGAAGTGGAGTAGCTGGTACTCGAACCTGTGCTCTGATATGGATTCTGGCATTGTAGATGGCAGCTTAGCTTACTTAACCACAACACTGCTTCCCACCCACCCCCCAACTACACTCCCCAAAAAAATAGATCCCTTAACCATTAGGCTAAGTGCCTCTTTCTCACACTTCCCATGAACTTTTTGAAGTACCCCCTGATGAGGGCCTCTTGGCAGATGTTATCACATTGGTAGGAGCACATATGAGAGCTGTCACATAGTGAGAATGGAAGCTAGAGAGCAGGGAGGGGTATGATATGCTCTTCTGTAATAGCAACCCCCTGTCCCAAGAAATAACTGGAATACCACAAGAACTACGTTAACCCTTTCTGAAGTCTATATACCCCAGTGACCTAATTACCTGGCCTTTAAGCTCCATTTCTTTTTTTTTTTTTTTTTAATATTTATTTTATTTATTTGAAAGAGTTACAGAGAAGTAGAGACAGAGAGAGGTCTTCCATCCGCTGGTTCACTCTCCAGATGGCTGCAACGGCCGGAGCTGTGCTGATCTGAAGCCAGGAGCCAGGAGCTTCTTCTGGGTCTCCCACATGGGTGCAGGGGCCCAAGAACCTGGGCTATCCTCTACTGCCCTCCCAGGCCATAGCAGAGAGCTGGATGGGAATTGGAGCAGCTGGGACTCAAACTGGCACCCATATGGGATGCTGGCACTGCAGGCTAAGGCTCTAATCTGTTGCGCCACAGTGCTGGCCCCTAAGCTTCATCTCTTAAAACTTCTACCCTTTCCCAGAATGTCCACACTGAAGACTAAGCCTCCAACATACAAAGCTGTAGAGGACAAACCGCATCCAAACCATAACATTTCTATGGGCTTTATTAATTTTTTAGCTCTAGGTTGTCATTCGTACATGGAATAGGGCAAATAGTGGGAAGCAACTATTGTTTAATTTTAATCTGAGGAAAGATTTTAGAGCTATTGGTAGGAGCTAGGAAAAAGTATCTCCAGCTTTTTAAGACAGAACATATGTTGCAGCTTTTAACAAAATAGACCAGTGTTAATCTGAAGTTTCATGTTCCAGAAGTTTTCACTTAGCCCTACAGTATTCATGCTGGATGCTAATGCATTGGGAAACTTTTTGCAATATGAATATATAGGTTTGAAAACATTTTTCTCTTTATATATGTATAATTTTAGGAGCAGATTCTGGTCAAATTTCTGAAGAAACATGGAATTTTCTGCAATCTATATATGGTGGAGGGCCTGAAGTTATCCTACGACCTCCAGTTGTTCATGTTGATCCTGATACACTACAAGCAGAAGAAAAAATTGAAGTAGAAACTCGATCTTTGTGATTTTGAAGATATAGAGTTCTGATGAGAAGTAATTTTCATTTCTTCTGACTCATACACGTGCAAAAACATTCCTAAAAGCATGTTTTTTTCCATTGATTTTTCCTCTTTTATTCCTTTTACTCCTTCTTCATGGGCATTATGGAAGAATATGTAATATACTACAGGTTGGTGTATTTAATGCTAAATAACTTGTCATAAAGTCCTTCAGTGTAATATTTTTGAAAGAAAGGAGACAGTTGTGATCAATTGGTAATCATTGATTATTTCTGTTCTTTATACTACATGTAGATGCACAGTTTCCTTTCTAGTGTTGTAAATACCTTTGCTTTGAAAATTTTTCATAACCTTGAGCCACAATAACTGACCAATCTTTTCAGTTCTCTAGAAACCTAATTTAATTGTATAGTTTTGACAAGGCTTTGTATACAAAGAGCCTATTTTACATTGAGAGTAGTAGTCAGAAAATTCTTGTTAGTTTCCTAAAGCTCAGGAAATGTTAGGGTGTCACTTCTTTTGCACTGCAGCATATAAACTAGCAAATAAAATTTACAAAATGTCTTTTTTGAATGTATCAAGGATGTATTTAGTTTCAGTGGAATTTGTCAACAGATGTCAGTAACTTATTGCCTCCTATGATGTAAATTGTTAACCTCAATTGCTAACCCTGGATAGTACTCATTAATGTCAGTAACTAAAAACTTAGTTTTAGGATACCTTTTATTTTGAGAGCATGAAATGTGGAATGTATCATTGAGATTGTTACAAAGCTTAAGCCACTTGCAAAGTGATTTTTTAATCCATAAATTCTTTTTGAATAATATGTATGCACTGCTATTTGCTTGATTATGTAATGTTGAAAGTTTGACTATATTCCCAAGTACAAAAACATACTAGATTACATTGATAATGTTGAAAAACATTCATGATAGTTTTGTTTTGGTTTGGGGTAGCTGCCACCAGCTAAAAGCAAAATTGTCAAAATTAATTCAATAAAAATGATTTTAAAATGTGTAACTTTAATGTTGAACTTATTTTAATAGACACTAAAGGCAAAGGGTGTGAAATTTGCTAATGTTAATGTGTTTCATCTAATATGATTCATCTAATTTGGTTGTTGTCTTTTATTCTTGGCTTGTGATTCTCTCTCCAAGGCCGTTTCTCCTAGAAACTCAGATAGTAGGTCATCAGACCCTCCTCATTCCAGTGGAATCCTGCCCCATATTCTGGAGGAAGGAATGTTACTCATGGACCAAGAAGAATTCTCAAGCAGACAGACTATGTTGTTATCCCCACTCAGTCTATTATCATTAGACATACAGCGAAGTCTCCATAAAAGCCCAGAAGGACAAGGTTTAGAGAACTTTCACATTACTGAATATGGAAAAGTTCTTGGAGGGCACCATCCCCAGAGAGCATGGAAGTTCTGCACACATGCTCTGCTGTGCATCTCTTCATCCATGTCCTGTGCAATAAACCAATCAATATGTCCCAAGAGTCACTCAGGTAAATTAACTGAATCCAAGAAGGACATTGTGGGAACCCTGATTTATAGCCAGTTGGTCAGAAGCACAGGTAGAGCAACTCAGCACTTGGCACTGGCATTTAAAGGTGGTGTGGTGGACAGTCTGTGAACTGAACCTTCAACCTCTGGGGTCTGATGCTCTCTCTAGCTGGTGTCTGCTGTAAAGTTGATCTCTTACTATTGGGGAGAAATCTCCATACTTTCTTAAGTCACAGAAGTGATCTGTGTTGTGAGTGTATAGTAGGAGTTTTTTGAATTTGAGCTGGTTTTCCTCCTGCATCTTCATAAATTCTTTTATGTTTGTCCTTCCTTCTTTTTTTGCCTTTGGCAAGCAAATAAAGACTTGTTTTATTTGGTAATCAATCTGCTGTAATCCCAGAGGCCACTGTGTAGTGAGTACAGACGAGAGAGGGAGCTTTATTTCCCGGTCTCTTCCTGCTTGGACACAGACTTGATGATCATGGCCTAATGGCTCTCTCTTCATCACCTTGCTGCTTGTGTGCTTGCTTGGTGTTAGATCTGTGGGCTTCACTCTGGTCAGCCAGGAGTTTCTTTAGGGCCTTTTCAAGCCTTCATTCACCTGTGGATGTGTTCCATGAAAATCAGCTTGTGTTTGAACCCATTTCTCCTTCACTTTCAAGTACAGGCTGTGATACTCAGGATGGTCAATCTTAGATTCATGGTACCTTTTGAGCAGCCAGCACAAAATCAGCATCCTTGTTTTCCAAGTTACCTTCCCTGGCATTGGAGCATTGCTTACTTATCCATATTCCTGTTGTCTCATTGGGCCAAGGTGTTTCTCTGGCAGGGCCTGGGAATGGTCAGTCACAGGCTTGCTGATGATCTGCTCATCCTTGATCAACTTCCAGATCTGCTGATGAGAGTTGGCATTGGCACTTTCACTGGTCTCATTGGAGTCCATCTTGACCTTATTTTTGCCGCAGCAGAGGGCACTGGAATCCTGAGCATGCACACGGCTGCAGCTGAGGCAGCAAATGAAAGCCATTTACTTTTTTTTTTTTTTTTTTTAAAGATTTATTTATTTGAAAGAGTTACAGGGAGAAGTAGAGAGCTGGAAAAAAATGATGCTGAAATTCACATGGAGACACAGGAGACCTCGAATAGCTAAAGCAATTTTGTACAACAAAACAAAGCTGGAGGCATCACAATATGAAATTTCAGGACATAATACCAGGCAGTTGTAATCAAAACAGCATGGTACTGGTACAGAAACAGATGGATAGACCAATGGAACAGAAGAGAAACAACAGAAATCAATCCAAACATCTACAGCCAACTTTTATTTGATCAAGGATCTAAAACCAATTCCTGGAGCAAGGACAGTTTATTTAATAAATTATGCTGGGAAAACTGGATTTCCACGTACAGAAACATGAAGCAAGACCCCTACCTTACACCTTCCACAAAAATAAATCCACTCAACATGGATTAAAGATCTAAATCTACGAACCAACACCATCAAATTATTAGAGAACATTGGAGAAACCCTGCAAGATATAGGCACAGGCAAAGACTTCTTGGAAAAGACCCCAGAGGCACAGGCAGTCAAAGCCAAAATTAACAGTTGGTATTGCATCAAATTGAGAAGTTTCTGTACTGCAAAAGAAACAAGAAAGTGAAGAGGCAACCGACAGAATGGGAAAAAAATATTTGCAAACTATGCAACAGATAAAGGATTAATAACCAGAATCTACGAAGAGATCAAGAAACTCCACAGTAACAAAACAACCCACTATGGCCGGCGCTACGGCTCAATAGGCTAATCCTCGGCCTGCGGCACTGGCACTCCGGGTTCTTGTCCCAGTTAGGGTGCTGGATTCTGTCCTGGTTGCTCCTCTTCCAGGCCAGCTCTCTGCTGTGGCCCAGGAGTGCAGTGGAGGATGACCCAGGTCCTTGGGCCCTGCACCCGCGTGGGAGACCAGGAGGAGGTACCTGGTACCTGGCTTTGGATCAGCATGGTGCGCTGGCCGCAGCGGCCATTAGGGGGTGAACCAACGGTAAAGGAAGACCTTTCTCTCTCTCACACACTGTCCACTCTGCCTGTCAAAAAAACAAAACAAAACAAAAAAAACACCACTTAAGAGATGGGCCAAGGACCTCAATAGATATTTTTCAAAAGAGGAAATCCAAATGGCCAACAGACACATGAAAAAATGTTCAGGATCACTAGCAATCAGGGAAATGCAAATCAAAACCACAATGAGGTTTCACCTCACACCGGTTAGAATGGCTCACATACAGAAATCTACCAACAACAGATGCTGGTGAGGATGTGGGGAAAAAGTTACACTGTTGGTGGGAATGCAAACTGGTTAAGCCACTTTGGAAGTCAGTTTGGAGATTCCTCAGAAACCTGAATATAACCCTACCGTACAACCCAGCCATCCCACTCCTTGGAATTTACCGAAAGGAAGTTTAACTGGCAAATAAAAAAGCTGTCTACACCTGTTTATTGGAGCTCAATTCACAATAGCTAAGACCTGGAATCAACCTAAATGCCCATCAACAGACTGGATAAAGAAATTATGGGGTATGTACTCTATAGAATACTACACAGCAGTGAAAAACAATGAAATCCAGTCATTTGCAACAAAATGGAGGAATCTGGAAAACATCATGCTGAGTGAATTAAGCCAGTTCCAAAGTGACAAATATATGTTCTCCCTGATCAGTGACAACTAAAGCACCAAAGGAGAAACCTGTTGAAATGAAATGGACACTATGAGGAACAGTGACTTGATCAACCCTTGTCCTGACTGTTGATGAACAACTTAATACTTTATCCCTTTTAGTATTTTTTTTTGTTCTACTTAATACTATTGATTGAACTCTGTAATTAACACACAATTATTCTTAGGTGTTTAATTTTAACTGAAAAGTGATCCCTGTTAAGTATAAGAGTGGGAATAATGGAGGAGATATACAATTTGGGACATGCTCAGTTAGACTTGCCCCAAATGGTAGTTAGAAACGTGCCAGGTGCTTTCAATTCAATCCCATCAAGGTGGCATCTACCAAGGCCATCTCACTAGTCAAAAGTGATTAGTTTTGGCCGGCGCCGTGGCTCAACAGGCTAATCCCTCTGCCTTGCGGCGCCAGCACACCGGGTTCTAGTCCCGGTCGGGGCGCAGGATTCTGTCCTGGTTGCCCCTCTTCCAGGCCAGCTCTCTGCTGTGGCCCGGGAGTGCAGTGGAGGATGGCCCAAGTGCTTGGGCCCTGCACCCCATGGGAGACCAGGAAAAGCACCTGGCACCTGGCTCCTGCCATCGGATGAGCGCGGTGCACCTGCCACAGCGCGCCGGCCGTGGCGGCCATTGGAGGGTGAACCAACGGCAAAAGGAAGACCTTTCTGTCTCTCACTGTCCACTCTGCCTGTCAAAAATAAAAATAAAAAATAAAAAATAAAGTGATCAGTTTTGGCTCTTTTTAAAAGATTTATTTATTTGAAAGAGTTACACAGAAGAGAGGCAGAGAGAAAGAGGTCTTCCATCTGATGGTTCACTCCCCAGTTGGCCGCGATGGCCGGAGCTGTGCCAATCCAAAGCCAGGAGCCAGGAGCTTCTTCTGGGTCTCCCACATGGGTGCAGAGGCCCAAGGACTTGGGCCGCCATCTGCTGCTTTTCCCGAGCCATAGCAGAGAGCTGGACAGGAATTGGAGCAGCCAGGTCTCGAACTAGTGCCCATATAGGATGCCAGCACTTCAGGCCAGGGCGTTAACCCACAGCGCTGGCCCCCTCCTCTAGGCTCTTTCTGCCACTTCTCTGCCAGTGTCTCTGGCTACTGTGGTTTTGCCTCACCTCTCTTTTCAGTGCTGGTGTGGAAGAGAACTCTTGGCAGTTGGGCTCCTGAGTCGTGGGCGCCCCTGCCCTCCACGTAGATCCACCGTGTCCCTCTAATTCCAGAAGAGTTTCCCCTGCCGTTTTTTCCCTGACTCTTCCCTAAGACTACACTATCTCCAGTTTTATTAAACTATCTTTTCCCGGACTATCAGTGAGCTCCCTCCCTATTCCGCCATCTTGGAGGAGTATATCTGCTGCCTACATTTCTAACTCTTCTTTGATAAAGTGCACCTTGGGAATCAGCAGGTGATTGCTCAAGTGGTTGAGTTCCCACCACAAACAAAGAACATCCAAACTGAGTTCCAGGCTCCTGCTTTCACCCAGCCTAGCTCTGGCCATTGTGGGCATTTGGGCAATGAACCAGCAGATAGAAGATCTGTCTCTGCCTTTCAAATAAAAAAGCTCATGGAAATTGGAATTAAGATATGAGTTTACCTGGCCATTTAAAAAAATTGGAATCTGTGCAGTTTCTTTATAATAAATATTTTCTATGATTTTATTCATAATTTTTTAAGAGCTCCCACCCATTGTATCATTCCTTGAATGCCTGCAGCAGCTGGATCCAGGCTAGACTGAATGCAGTAGCTGGGAACTCAATACAGATCTCCCACATGAGTGACAGGAACTTGATTAATTACTCGGGTCATCACTGCTGCCTCCCAAGACCTTCATTGGCAGGAAGTTGGATTCAGGAACTAGGGCTGGACATTGAACTCCAGCACTTTGCTATGGGATAAAGGTGTCATAATCACTAGGCTGAAGTCCACCCTCTGTCGACTTTTTAAAGACCTCTCGTGAATGAAGAATACTGGTTTCTAAAAGCTAATATAAATTTTCATATCTTAATTGACAAAATATATAATACAGTATATCAAGGAGCCATTGTTCCATAGACTCTCAGCTAAAGGTTGACTTTTATTTTTCTGTTTGTTGACAGATGTGTAATAAAAGAAATGATTTCTCTAAGAATGGTTTCTTGAGAAATACTTGATAAATAGGAAAGCTGCAAAGAATGGTGAGAGCCTATATGTGTTAAGGTCTTAGTAGTTATGTCATCTTCCAGCTATGATTTGGAATGATGTTCCCTGATCTTCAGTTCATTTGGTAAATGAGAATGTTGCAGGTTGGATTTACCTGGAAGCAGACAGAAAGATGGTGTCAGGATTTTATGTGCTTTATTAAGGAGTAACATAGTAAAAAGAAAATTAAAGGAAATAGAATTGAGCAGGAACTCCCAGAGTGATGTAGACCTGAAAAAGTTTCTGCTAGCCCCATAAAGGTATGTGGAGCAGTCTGATCAGGGAGAAGTGGCCAGGCCTTTGTTCTATCACTTGGGCTTGCTCTGTCGGTGACTGGTGAACTCAGCTTGATCCTGGAGGAGTAAACAGATAGAGGCTGTCAGCCAACCATGCTCCTTTTGGCTAAGTAGTGTGTGCTTCCTTGAAAAGAGGAGTTGAAACAGCAAATCACATCTGCCACACTGTATCATAGGATTATGATAATTATGTTATAATATACTTAACATAAGTGGCACTCAATGATATAATCCCTTATCCTCTTCTTCAAATATATTAATCTTTAAGGACACAATATTTATGTAAGAATCCTGCCAAAAATATTTAATTGGATTCTGATCTTAGGAAAATTAATTTTTTTAAAAAAAAGCACATGTGAGACTGGCATTATTGGGTACTGGGTTAAGCTTGCAACACTGGCATCCCATATGGGCGTTGGTTTGCATCCCAGTTGTTCAACTTCCCATCCAGCTCTCCTAATGTGCCTGGGAAAGCAGTAGAACATGACCCAAGTGGATGGGCCCTTGCCACCCACCTTGGAGAGACGGAGACAAAGTTCCAGGATCCTGACTACAGCCTGGCCATTTTGGCCATTTGGGGAGTGAACTAACATATGGGAGATATTTTTCCCTTTCTCTCTAACTGCCTTTCAAATGAATACATTTTTGAAAAGCACATTGCGCAAAAAAGGTGTCAATTAGTGTTGGGGGCAGGAATGTTTGCGCTATTAAGATTCTGGATGATGCTTGCATCCCACATTATAAAATCTGGATTTGAGGCCCAGGACAATGGTTAAGCCACCTTTGACCCTGCCACCCCATATCAGTGCACCAGTTCAAGTCTTGGCTGCTCTGCTTCCAACCCAGCTCCTTGCTAATGTGCCTAGGAAGGCAGCAGAAGATGGCACAAGTACTTGGATCCCTGCCATCTATGTGGGAGACCAGGATGGACTTCCTGGCTTCTCAGTTCATCCTGGCCCAAGTTTGACTTGGGGCCATTTGGTAGTGAACCAGCAGATGAAATATCTTTATTTCTGTCTCTATTCTTTCAAATATGTGAATAAATAAAAAAGACAAAAAGCTGGTTTTTTTTTTTTCGACAGGCAGAGTGGACAGTGAGAGAGAGAGAGACAGAGAGAAAGGTCTTCCTTTACACCATTGGTTCACCCTCCAATGGCCGCTGCGGCCATCGCGCTGCATCCGGCGCACCACGCTGATCTGAAGCCAGGAGCCAGGTGCTTCTCCTGGTCTCCCATGTGGGTGCAGGGCCTAAGGACTTGGGGCATCCTCCACTGCACTCCCGGGCCACAGCAGAGAGCTGGCCTAGAAGGGGGGGCAACCGGGACAGAATTCTGCGCCCCGACCGGGACTAGAACCTTGTGTAAGGCACCGCAGGTGGAGGATTAGCCTAGTGAGCCACGGCGCCGGCCCCAAGCTGGATTTCATCCCCAGCTCTGGCTCCTGACTTCAGCTTCATGCTAATGTGGACCCTGGGAAGCAGTGGTGATGTCTTAAGTAGTGGAATTCCTGCCACACACATGGGAGACCTGCAATGAGTTCTTAGCTGCCAGCTTCAGCTGGCTTTTCCCTGGCCATTTGTGTTTGTAGAGTGAACCAGTGAGTGAGAGCTCTTTGTCTTTGCCTCTCAAATTCATTAGTTAAAATAAAAAAAGAATGTTGGTGTGGGCATATGGCCTAGTGGTACACATACCCACATCTCACATCATAGTGCCTGGGTTTGATTCATGCTTCTTGGGGCTGGTTTTTTTTTTTCCTAATGTCTAGCATTCTGGTGGGGATGCCTGTATCCCATTTCATAGCATCTGGGCCTCCCACCATGGAGACAGGCACCCAATTACTAGGACCATCACCACTACCTCCAAGGGTCTGCATTAAGAGAAGCAGAAGTTAGGAGCTGGAGAAAAATGTCAAACCCAGGCTCTCCTGTGTGGCATGATGAGGTCATCTTAACGATTAGGCCAAATGCTCACCCCAAATATTGAATTTAAACCCAGATGTGTGTGTTTCCAAAACCTGTGCTTTTCTCAGAAGTCATTAATTTTTACAATTAGAAAATCCAGTTGTTACTATTTCTCAGTAACAACTATGTCCTGAAGCTCCCCTCCTTAAATTTGCATGATGCCATATTTTATCAACTGCCCCTCCCCTGTTTCTCCTCTTCTTGATTGTCTGATTCTGGATGTTCAATTCTAAATCTGTCACTTCACACATTTGTATTTTCTTATTTAGAGAGCTCATCTCCTTAGTCTAACGATCACTTAAAGAATATTTACTTATTTATTTGAAAGAGTTAGACAGACAGGTCTTCAATCCACTGGTTCACTTCCCAGGTGGTTGTGGTGGCTAACACTGAGCCAGACGAATGTAGGAGCCAGGAGCTTCTTCCGGGTCTTCCACACGAGTGCAGGGGCCCAAGCACTTGGGCCATCTTCCCCTGACTTCCCAGGCACATTAGCAGGGAGCTGGATCAGAAGTGGAGCAGCCAAGAGTGGAACTGGTGCCCATATGGGATGCACAGCACCAGCCCCTGAAAGGCCACTTTTGTAAAAAGTGATTTTTCTTATTTATTTCACTGACCTTTTCATAAGTATGTGTGTGTGTTTGAAAGAGTTACAGAGGCGGAGGGAGAGACAGAGAGATCAGCTGCAATGGCCAGGGCTGGTCCAGGCTAAACCCAGCAGCCAGGAGTTTCATTCAGTTCTTCCATGTGAGTGCAGGGGCCCAAGTACTTGGGCCATCTTCCATTGCTTTTCCAAGCACATCAGCGGAAGCTAGATCAGAGTGGAGCAGCTGGACTCAAACCAGCATCCATATGAGCTCTGCCCACTACACCATAACACCAGCTCCTCACTAGCCTTGATGTATGTCTTCCAAAATCTAGTCCCAAATTACTTCTCTTTGCTGGTTGCATGCACTAGTATATTATCTGTATCTACAACTCAATAATTTGAAAAGCTATATGAGTAGTCAGTAGTACTATGTGCTCTAGATCCAGTGTATCAGTTACTTTTCATTACAATCATGTTACATAACAACCACAGAATTAGCTCAGTCTTACCCAAGAGTATTACTTTATGAGCATGGAGTTTAGCTAATCAGGTCTTGGTCGCTCTCAGCTGAGCTCACTCATGCCTCTGTAGTCAGTTGTGTATTGGTGAAGCATTGCTGACTGTCTCTAGAATCACTCAGGTGTCTTGAGTTTGGCTGATGTGGAATGACTTCTTCTGGGTCACAAGCGTAAACTGGCTCTTCCTTGTGAACTTCATCAAGCTAACCCAGACACGTTCTCTTGGTTATGACAGAGGAGCAAGATATGTTCAAGCCAATGCATGAGTTAACATTTGTGAACATTTCATCATCAGCCAAATCAAGTTACATGGTTGAGCTCAGTCAGAATCAAGAGTTAGGGAATTAGAGTCTAGATTTTTTTCTTTTTTTTTCTTTTTTATTTTATTTTTTTGATGGGCAGAGTGGCAGTGAGAAAGAGGGACAGAGAGAAAGGTCTTCCTTTTGCTGTTAGTTCACCCTCCAATGGCCACCGCGGCCGGCACTGTGGCCGGCGCACCGCGCTGATCCAAAGGCAGGAGCCAGGTGCTTCTCCTGGTCTCCCATGCAGGTGCAGGGCCCAAGGACTTAGGCCATCCGCCACTGCACTCCCGGGCCACAGCAGAGAGCTGGATTGGAAAAGGGGCAACTGAGACAGAATCCGGCACCCCGACTGGGACTAGAACCTGGTGTGCCGGCGCTGCAGGTGGAGGATTAGCCTATTGAGCCGCGGTGCCAGCCTAGATTTATTTATTTATTTTAAAGTCAGAGTTACACAGAGAGAAGGGGAAGGAGAGGCAGAGAGAGAGGTCTTCCACCCGCTGGTTTACTCCCCATTTGGGTGCAACGGCCACGGCTGAGCTGATGCGAAGCCAGGAGCTACTGCCAAGTCTTCCCATGTGGGTGCAGGGGCCCAAGGACTTGGGCCATCTTCTATTGCATTCCCAGGCCATACCAGAGAGCAGGATTGGAAGTGAAGCAGCCAGGACTTGAACTGGCGCCCATATGGGATGCTGGCACTGCAGGCGGTGGCTTTACTCGCTATACCACAGTGCCAGCCCCTCTTTGGTTTTTAAAATTTAAGTGTGAGGGGCCAGCACTGTGGCATAACATGTAAGGCTGCCACCTACAGCGCTTGGATCCCATATTGGTGCTGGTTCGAGTCCTGGCTGTTCCACTTCTGAACCAGCTCCCTACTATGGCCTGAGAAAGCAGATGACCCAAGTCCTTGGGCCCCTGCACCCGTGTGTTGAGGGGCATGAGTGTGGCCATTGCGTGGCCAGGCCAGGCCCGGGGGCTCTGCATGCGCTGTTGCCCCTGGGTGCCCCTGCCTGAGCTGCGCGGAACGGAGCCTCGCGGAGCCAAGCCCGCAAACTAACCTGAGCCAGGGCCCGTGAAGCCAGCCTGCGGGTGTCCCAGGGATGGCAGCGCAGGGAGGGACCTGGCGCACGTGCACGTGGCCCCGACCACCACCATGGCGGACAGCAACCCTGCGGGGTGCGTGGTGGTGGTGGCTCCGGCCCCGGACCGGGCGGCGCCAAGGAGCGGTCAACATGGAGCATGCCTAGCTCCAGGAGGCGCAGGACCGGCTGCAACGCCTGCAGGAGGACTTCATCTACAGCCTGCAGGCACTGGAGGAGCGGGACTGTGGGCTAGAGCGTGTGCACAGCTGCTGTCATGATGCCGCTGTGCCAGGGCCAGCCATGAACAAGCTGCTGTCGCGCGAGGAGGGGGAGTGGATCCTGGAGCAGCTCTCGTGGCTGCCACAGCCCCCCTCCCCCCAGCAAGAGGACTGTTGGGAACCAGACGGAGAGGGACCAGGCTGCCAACGATGATGATGATGCCAGCGGCCTCCTCTCCAGCGGGCCCTGCGAGAGGGGCAAAGAAGATGGCGCCCAGAGGAAGTAAGATGGGCAGAACTCAAAAGCTAATTGGCTACGCAACATCAGGGGCGGTAACAAAACTACTAACAAGTGTATAGGCATATGGCTAGTCCTATAGAAATCCCCCCGTAAAATGACCTTTTAAGTGATTGGTTGGTTCTTAGCCCTGCCCCAATGACTCTGCAGTTTTGTGCTAAAAAGGTTCTGTTACGCACGAAATAAACAAGACCCTGCTTCAACTGGGCTCCACACCACGCCTTATTGTCCCCAGGTTTGTGGAAGGCTGAGTAGCGGGTGATGCACTTTCCCCTCCTTGGTCAAGGCAAGCTGTGGGCAGCCTGCCTAATTCTCTGGAGGTGGCGAGGAACAGTCACCGCAGTGTGGGAGACTTGGAAGAGGCTCCTGGGGAAGAATCTCCAGGCTCTAGGCTTCGGGTCAGCCCAGCTCTGGCTGTTATGGCCATTTGGGGAGTGAACCAGTAGATGAAAGACTTCTCTCTCTGCCTCTGCTTCTCTGTAACTCTGCCTTTCAAATAAATAAATCTTTAAAAATAAAAATTCAAAAAATTTATGTGTGTGAGAGAAATAAACACACTTTTCCCCATCAGCTGGTTCATTCCCCAAATATCGGCAGTAGCCAGAGCTGGGCCAGAGTCAGAGTTGGGAGCAACAAACTCAATCAGATCTCTTACATGGGTGATAGGATCCCAATTATTTGAGCCATCACCACTGCCTCCCTGGATCTATGTTAGTAGGAAACTGAAGTCAGGAGCCTGGGCCAGCTGTTGAACCCAGGGGCTGTGATACATGATATAGGCATCCTAACCATAGGATGTTTAACTTAGGCTAAATGTCCTCCCATAGATTTTAGCTTTTATGAGAGGGATTGCCAAGTAACATGGCAAAAGGCGTGGCTACTGGGAGGTATGAACAATGAAGGTCATTAATGAAATCAGTCAGTATAGTCAGATTGTATGTATGTAATTGAATACTGACTGACTCTGCCACCTATTAGCTGCTCTGAGACCTTGGGCCTCCAGTTTCCTTATGAGTATCTACATGGGTTGTTATGAAATGAAATGCTCTACTAGGTACAAAGAATGTAGTAAATGTGTAGCAATGCTCTGTAATATTTGGTGCAAGTAACATGCATTCCTGTCTCACCCGAATGAGACTGCGCTGCAGACTGTGGGCACAACTGTGGAACTCTCCATGAATATGGGAGCAGGGGCAGTTCTCTCACAGCAAAGTCATGCTGCTACTCAGGTCAAAGACTATCCTTTATAGCATAACAGAGCACCTCAAAAGTTAATCATTTATTATTTCTTCACATTTCTGTGGCCTCTCTGGATGGCTTTTCTACTCCATGTGGTGTTACTGGTGTCATTCAGGAGGCTGCATTGTGTTAACAGATAAGCTGTGCTGGAAGGTCTGAGAAAGCCTCTCATATGACTTGGGCCTTGGTGCTGACAGTTGGCTCAGGTGCCACCTGCATCTCCTTCAGGCCTCTCCATATAATCTCACCCATCAGCGCTTCTTCATGTAGCTTCTGTCTCCAGTAGGATAGCCTTGTCTATGGCACCTGGATTCCAAGAGGGAAAAGGCAAATACTGCAGACCTCTGCAGTTAGGGACTAGAATTGGCACAATGGTACTCCTGCCTTCTCCTGTGCAGAGGGAATTAGTCTGGCCAAGATGTCTGGACATGCGTCAAGCCAATCATAATACATTGGGTCTTCAGACAATTCATGGAAAATGCATATTAAAATATTCATTCTCAAATAAATTTATTTTTATTGACATTTTCCCATGAGCTTGTTTGCCACCTTGGAGAGACGGCTTCCATCCTGGTTCACTCGCCAAATGGATGCCATAGTTAGAGGACCAAAGCTGAGAGCCAGGAACTCAATTCATGTCTATTATGTGGGTGGCAGGAATCCAACTACTTGAGCCATTGATGCTGCTTCCCAAGGTCTGCATTGCAGGAAACTGGAATCAAGAACCAAAGCTAGAGACTGAGGACTGAACCCACACACTCCATTGTGGCAAGTGGATGTCCTAACCAGCTTCTTAACCACTAGGCCAGATGCTTGCTCCTTCACAAGCTTTCTGAACCAGCCTGGTAACCTCAAAGTTCCCCAAGTAGAAAAGTGATTAAATAAATGATGCAGCTATTTTTGGAGGAACACTTAATGACAGGGAAAAAAAGCTTATGATCTAATGAAAGAAACTAGGATACATTATTTCCTATCAAGTTTTATATATAGCCATAGAAGAAAGGGTAGTTTCTGGTAATACTAAGTAGTAGTAAAGTCAAGTAGGAGCTTTGCATCAACTGTTTTCTTTCTTTGTGGTGTTTTCCCACCTTCTGAGCCTAATCCCTAACTGCAGTCACACTTCAGGTCTCACACAGCTTGGATGTTAATTCCTCACAAGTACATTAGGACATAGGGTCTTATGACCTCCACTTTTTTTTTTTTAAAGATTTATTTATATTTGAAAGGCAAAATTACAGAGAGAGAGACAGAGACAGAGAGAGATTTTCCATTTGCTGGTTCACTCCCCATAGGCAGCATTAGCCATGGCTGGGCCAGGCTGAAGCCAGGAGCTTCATTTGGATCTTCCACGTAGGTACAGGGGTGCAAGCACTGGGGCCATCTTCCACTGCTTTCCCAGGCACATTAGCAGGGAGCTGGATTACAAATGGAGTAGTTGGGGCATGAACTGGCACCCATATTGATGCCAGCATCACAAGTGACAGCTCTGCCCACTACACCATATTGTTGGCCCTAACCTCCACTCTTCATTCATAGGACTTGTCAGTACTTACTTATGTAATTATTTTTTGAATGTCAGCATTCTTCCCTAATGTAGTCTGTCAGAGAAGGGAGGGCCTGTGTTGACTTTGTTCATCACTTTATCCCCAGCAGCTTCTATAGCATCTAATTGAATAAACAACATCAATGACAATCAAAGTGTGTTCTGAGCAATGCCTTATGAGGGGAAGGACTGAGGGAAATGTCAACTGGTTGCCTACTCCCAGGTCCTCTCATATTTGGTTCAAGCATTAGCTTTAGGCATTCCTGTAAAAGGAATGCCAATGCTTTAGGAAAAGGTACAAAATGTGGAATTTGTGAGCCTTGAAGCCTTTTCCATCATGCACATTCTGTGATACTGGATGAAAGTAACAAAGGCCACATGGGAGTGATGCTGCATTCACCAGCAGGGTGGCCACTGGTGCCCTTTGCCGGGAGCAGTGAAGCTGGTGGCTTCCTCTCTTAATTGAGGGTTTCAGAGGTTCTTTTCCTTTCCTATTAATCTAGGTTCTACCCCCAAACCTCATTTTCTCTACGTGGCTACCTCTTAACCATCACTGAGCTGTTCTTTCCCCTCTTCCCTTCAGGGCTTATCCCCAAGACCCTGCAGTCCAGCCACCTGGACTCATTTCCACACTCATTCATGCAGTTTCCTTTGCTATGAATGGTCTTTTTTTCCTCAGCTATGTTATACCTCAAATGGTAACCCCTGTAAAAAAGCCCTCCCCATGCTGTGGCATAGAAGAGTAAATCTCCATCTGCAGTGCCTCCATCACATACTGGTGCTGGCTCGAGTCCCCGCTGCTCCACTTCTGATCCAGCTCCCTGCTAATGTGCCTGGGAAAGCAGCAGAACATGGCTCAAGTTTTTGCACCCCTGCGGGAGACCCAAAAAAGGCTCCTGGCTTTGGCCTGGCAGTAGATGGAAGATCTCTCTCTCTCTCCTTCTATTTCTGCCTTTCAAATAAATAAATAAATCTTAAAAAAAAAAAAAAAAAAAGCTTTCCCAAGTCCTCCCTTGATCCATAATACTTATAGTTGTGTGCTGCATAATGATGTTTGGCAAGTTTGAGGAGCACACATAATGAAAGTCCCATAAGATTATAATACAGCCTAATATAGCAGTAGGCTGCTATCTGTGTAAGTACATTCTACGATGCTTGCATAATGCCAAAAGCACATAACACATCTCTCAAATGTGTCCCACATGTCTGTTTGAGGATACTTAGTAAGTTGTGGAAAATTGAATTAAATGAGAAATTTATTTTGGTGCAAAAATTATTGAAATCTATGTATATCAGGTCTCCAGAAAGTTCATAGAAAATACATACCATGAAAAAATCTGTGCATAGATTAAAAACCACTTATCTTTAAATTCCATTTTCCTAGATTTTTTTTTTAAAGAAGACTTATTTACTTATTTGGAAAGGCATGGTGAGAGAGAGAGAGAGAGAGATTGATTTAGAGCTGTCTTCTATCCATTGGTTCACTCCCCAAATGTCTATACCTGCTGGGGCTGGGCCAGGAGGACGACAGGAGCCTGGAACTCCATCCATGTGGGTGGCAGGCGTCCAAGCACTTGAGCCATCTTCTGCTGCTTTCCCAGGCACATTAGTAAGGAGCTGGATTGGAAGCAGAGCAGCAGGGACACAAACTGTCACTCATTTTGGATGTTGGCATGGCAAGCAGCAGCTTAATTGGCTGTGCCAACACACCACTCCTGAGACTTTATGAAATAACCTATGTGTATATGGAACCTTCTGCAGCTCAAACTTGGGGAAGTTACCTTGCCCATTTTCTTAGCAGAAACATGTGAATACTGTCATAGGTTGAGTTCCCTGGGAAGCAGCAGACTTTTACATGATCAATGTGCAGAAAATGTATTTTATTTAAAAATTTTTAAGATTTATTTATTTGAAAGGCAGAGTTATAGAGGAGACAGATCTTCCATCCTGCTGGTTCACTCCTCAAATGGCTGCAATGGCCAGGGCTGGGTCAGGCCAAAGCCAGGCATCAGGAGCTTCATCCAGGTCCCTTACATGGGTGCAAGAACCAAAGGACTTGAGCCATCGTCCACTGCTTTCCCAGGTACATTAACAGGGAGCTTGATCAGAAGTGGACCAGCTGGGACTCGAACCGGTTCCCATTTGGGATACTGACACTGCAGGTAGAAGCTTAACCTTCTATGCAACAGCAGCACAGGAAATTAGTGAATGCTCTTTGGGTCGTCACTTTTGGGAGGGAAAAGAAGTAGCAAATCTGGACAGAGGGGAAGTTGAGCTGCAATGAAGTCTCAGTGGAGTGTGTCAGCTGATCCTTCAAACTGCCTTTGTAAATAAGATGATCCATCAGAGCTGTCCCACGTGAAAGGGCTGCCAGCTGATGGCTGGCTGTGGAACACCTTCCTAACAGCAGATAGTTCATTCCTGAAAAGGGATCTGAGAAGTACATCTTACAGAGCACAAGCAACATCTGTTTCATGGGCTTGTTGGAAGGCTAAAATATGGTAACATATAAAAAGTACAGTGCCATGTGGTCTGGGACACAGAACTCAATTGACAATAGCTGTTACGGTTATTATGAATAGACTTGGGCTAAGCCTACACAGCAAAGTTGAGAAACTTTGTTGTGTTTGTGTTTGCATGCTTTGTCCTGGGATAGGGCCTGGCACTAAGTAGGTTCAATAGAAGCTTGTTGATGTGTTTATCAATATGGAAATTATATCATTGTTTACCTTAAAGCAAATATTGAGTTGAACTAGAAAGGAAAACAAATACAAAAAAGCCATTTCAGCTGTTTAATACCTTTCATTAGCAACATAAAAGGCATATGTATCACTTGCTTGAGAAAACAATGTTCCAGATAGGAAAACAATGAAGCCGCACTTAACTGTAGAAAAGTCCCATGAATGGGTTCTACTACTAAATTTGGTACTTTTGGGAACCTAGTATTTTAAGCATAGACAGGGAAGGAGGTTTAATGCATCTTTTCCACAGCTTATAAATGGTGAGGTGGCACTTCAACCCAGAGGAAGTGTTCCTCTCCATCGTGTTGGACTTCGGTGTCCTGCATGCTCAACAGAGTGAAAGGAAGGTATGTTTCTGTGTTTACGTATTCATTGCAGGGGCAGAGAGACAGACCGACCTACCACCTACTGGTTCACCCCCCCCCCCCCAAGGCCAAGAGCTCGATGCTGGTCTCCCACGTGGGTGGCAGAGACCTCAGTATGTGAGTTACAGTCTGCTGTCTCTCATGGCTGACTTTAGAACCTAGGCATTCCCATATGTGATATCAGTGTCTTAACCTCTAGGCCAAACACCTGACCCTGAAGGTAGGCTCTGATAGAGTATTTACTGCGCATTGCTTTGTGCCAGACACAGTTCTGGGGATACAGCAAAGAGCAAAAGTTATTAAGTCTCTGTCTTTAAAATATATTACAGTTTTGGCGAGGGAGACACCCACTGATGCTTGGAAGTGGTAACTGTCATGAAAGGGGAAAGGAGTGATTGCAGTGGTGTAGGTGCGCTCTTCTGGACAGAGTGGTCTGGATGGCCCTCTGATGCTGATCTTTGGGTAGGGTCCTGAAATATGCATTGAACAAGGGTGAGGTAAAAAGAAATCCAGGGAGAGTGTTCTAGCCAGAGAGCAGCCAGCGCAAGGGCCTGAAGCGGTTGGCGCTTGCGTGGTGCAGTAGCAGCTGGAGAGAGGTGAGCGAGGGGGCGGGCGGATCGGCGGGAGATGAGGCAGGCAGGAGCTATGCCATAAATACACATATATGGCTATTTTCCCGGCCTGAGACCACACAGCTAAGGGAAGCAGGCTTGACAAACCTCTCACGGGGCCACAAAGGGCAGGGTGAAGCGGCCCCCAGCAGTGAAGCTACGAGGTGGCCGCTGCTCCGGGGCTAGGGCCGTGTCAGGCTGCCGCAGGGGATGGACTGGGTCCTGCCCTCGCCCACAGGCGGGGGCGGGCCGCAGGGCCGCGCCTCGGCGGCCCCCAGTCCGAGGGCGCTGCACGGGCCACGGTTGCCAGCAGGCGGTGTAGTGAGCGCGCCTGCAGCCGCCGCCGCCGCCGCCCGCCAGTCCCAACGAGGAGGAGAAAGGAGGGGACCGGAAGGAGCCGCTGGTGCTGCGGGAAGTGGCAGGAACGGGAGGCGGGGACCCACCTGGAAGCGCCGCGGCGCCGCTGTCGAGCTTCCTGCAGCGGCGGCCACTCGAGCAAGTGCCGTGGCGGGGGCGGAGGGCGGCCACGGCGGCGGCGCCTCCCCGACTGTCCCGCGGCGTTCGGCCCCACGCGAAAGGTGAGCAGGCGCTCGGGGCACGTGGCGGGGGCCAGACGCGGTGGGGGGAGAACGACGGGGGAGGGGGCCGGGGGCAACGCTGGGCTCCGGGACCCGGATTTGGAGAAGTGCCGGGAGGGGGTGGGCTGGAGACGACGGCGGCGACGGCGAAGCCCCCACGTGGGGCGGGGGTGCGCGCGCACGTGTGCGCGGGCCAAGGGGGGCGGGGAGGGCTCTGGGGAGGGCGGCGCGCGCGGGCTCGCTCGGGAGCGGCCCACGTGATGGGCACGCCGAAAATCTGGTTCCACGTGACAGGCGGGGAGGGTGGCCGCGGCGGAGGGATGCGCTGTGTCAGTGTAGTGTAACCGTGGCCAACTGAGATTTTACGATCGCTTACTGTTTTTCTTCTCCACTAGCGGAATAGAAGGGGTCATGTAAGGCTGGGAAGACTTCCCTCCCGTGTTTTACACGTTCTCCAGTCCGTTAGTGAAACCCTTTTGAAGTTCCGAAATACTGATTTTTTCCGTACCGCCATGTTGGGGCTAGGAGAAGCTCGCGAGATGCTAGTGGTTGTGTATCGCGAGATCTTTCGATTCTCGCGGGACCTTGTTGGCAGAGCAGTTGTCCTGGATGGCGGAGCCTTGGGTTCCGGGGGCCTGAGACCCGCAACTCTTTCTACAAGGCAAGTTGTTAGGGAGGGGCCGAGGGCGAGTGCCTCTTGGTGCCGGGAGACGTGCTGTGTCAGCTTCCCCTAATCTTGAAGAGAGAAACAGTGACCCCATTGAGGCGACACAGTCCTCCCTACCCCCTACGGGCGCTCGGCCACCTGCAGCAGCGTGTGCCCCCTCAGCCCGAGCTACTCGGAGCCGGAGCAGTTGCTAGTTCCACCCCCGTCCCAGTCACTGCGAGTCCGCAGCCTGCTTGCGCAGCCGTGATGATTGCATTGGATACCATTCCTCTTCCTTGGAAGCGTCCTTCCCACTTTCCCCCTTGTTGCCATTTTCTGAAGTGTAGCAAACCTCTTAACCGTTCTGCCGCCTTCTCGGCTGCAGTGCCGTTCTCCAGTCGCCTAAAGCAGGACGTCTTTCGTGCCTCGGGGCTCTGAGCGCCGTGTACTCCCGTTCGGTCATTGATAACTTCCTCGTCACGCTTTGTATTTATAGTAACTTTTGGTGGCTTGGGGAGAGTCCCCATGTGTCTCTGACAGTATGTCAGGTCAGAGTAAAATCTTCCTTGTAATGACTCTGTGCTTGCCTGTGAACTCACAGAGATCAGTGGACTTTGTTACTGTGTTACTGGGTTTGTCATCTTTGATGTCTGGAGATGGTTATTTTGGGCTACATTCTTAGCCTAAGGTGGTAGGGATTGTTTCGAAGTTTGACTTCAAAACAAACTTCTCATAAACTTGGGTAACAAAGTTGCGAGTCTGAATAAAATTACGTTTGCACTAATTTTCTAATGCCTCCTCTAAAAGGAATCAACAATCTACCTTTGTGGTTTTTTTTGAGCAAGGTTTGGCTTTTATCTAGTATTCAGAAGGAGGAGTTAATTACAAAACGACTCAAGTAACTAGGTGATTCACTCATAGTTTGTTATTTTAGACTGTTGAGTATTGTTTGCCTGTACACTTAGAGGTATACAGAGTGAAACCTTCTCTGTTAAACTCCCACCACCAAGTTCCCTTCTTCAATGAAGTCTCTGCCCATACGAAGCCAGTCTGCAGTTGCTGTATGTTATTCGAGAAATATTCCATGTTTGTTTGTTTTTAATGAAGAGTAGTAAGTGATTGGGGTGTTGGATACTTCCACAACATTTACCAATTTGTTCACTTACATTTCTGTTCGGTAGTGATTGCCTGTTGGTAGGGCTTCTGTATGCATACTTGAGATTTTGTGTTTGTACAGATTTTTTTAAGGTGTTTAGTCCTGTGAAAATAGCTTGAGTTATCCCTGTTATTAGTGATAATAAACTATCTCAATACTATTTTTCCTATCGAGATGATTAAGTGTGCCTGTAGCTTTGCATGGTCCATGTAAAAGATTTTTAAAATGTTTTATTTTTGTTTTGCATTTACTATATATTGACTTTCGTGTAGTACCTATACATTTTTAGAAAGATTTATTTAATTGAAAGACAGAGGGGTCTTCCATCTGCTTTGGCTCACTCCCCAAATAGTTGCAACAGCCAGAGCTGAGCCAATCTGAAGCCAGGAGCCAGGAGCCAGGAGCCTCCTCGAGGTGCAGGGGCCCAAACACCAAGCACTTGGGCTATCCTCTGCGGTTTTAGCAGGGAGTTGGATCAAAAGTGGAACAGCACAGTTGGAACTGGTGCTCATATGCGATGCTGAGGCTATAACGTGATGCAACTAAGTGCTGGGCCCCAGTACCTAAACATTCTAAAACACCTCACTTACGTCTGAGGGAATTTTTTTTTTTTTTTTGACACAGAGACAGAGAGAAAGGTCTTCCCTCCATTGGTTCACCCTCCAAATGGCCTCTATGGCCCGCGCGCTGCGCCGATCCAAAGGCTGGAGTCAGGTGCTTCCTCCAGGTCTCCCATGTGGGGTCAGGGCCCAAGGACTTGGGTCATCCTCCACTGCACTCCCAGGCCATAGCAGGGAGCTGGCCTGGAAGAGGAGCAACCGGGACAGAATCCGGCACCCTGACCGGGGCTAGAACCTGGGGTGCCGGCACCGCAGGTGGAGGACTAGCCAAGTGAGCTGTGGCGCCGGCCAAAACAACTCGCTTAAGTCTAAAGGAATTTTCTAAAAGTTTTTAAAAGATCGGCAGCTCAGGGGCCAGAGTTGAACTCAGGTGACATGGCGGGTAAAGCTACTGCCTGCAGTGCAGGAATTTCTTTTGGGTGCCTATTTGAGTCCTGGCTGCTCCACTTCTGATCCAGCTCTCTGCTATGGCCTGGGAAAGCAGTAGATGATGGCCTAAGTCCTTGGGCTCCTGCACCTGTGTGGGAGACCGGGCAGAAGCTCCTGGCTCCTGGCTCCTGGCTTCAGATCTGCGCAGCTCCAGCCTTTGCAGCCATTTGGGGAGTGAACCAGTGGATGGAAGACCTCCCTCTCTCTCTCTCTCTCTCTCTCTCTCTCTCTCTCTCTCTCTCTCTGTCTCTGCTTCTCTGTAACTCTGCCTTTCAAATAAATAAGTAAATAAATCTTAAAAAAAAAAACACAAAGTTTTGCAACTCAGAGTACTTGTTTCTGACCATGCCATTTAGTGCACCCAAGTGGAGAGTGGCCTGTATCAGTAATAGTTACTACAAACAAATTTAAATAATACTTACAAAAAAAGTTGCTAAGCAGCTATCATTCTGTGGTTTATGTGTATGCTTTAGTATTTCCCCCCCAAACCTACCAGCAGTATTATTAGATTTGTGACATAAAAAAGTGTCCCATCTTTATGCTTTTTTTTTATTGTAATAGTACAAGTAGGAGTGTTGAAGAATAGAAATGAGTGTTGAAGAAAGGCATCAGAGTGTACAGATTGATATTGAAATGGAATTGAAGAAGTTGTGGAGGAAAGGGGAATTTAGAAGATTGGCAGTAAGAGCCATGGTCCAAGCTGGAGGGCAGTTTGAGGAGACCACAATGTGGAGTCAGAATTTGAGGCAGTTTTTTTCCTCTTAAATAAATTTTTTTACATAGTTCTGTAGTACCTCCTTGAAGTTGCTAGCTTGTCATAAAAGTCAGCTACTTGTTGATGTTTAATTATAACTGTGAGTTTTTCACTTGGGTAAAGCCTTCCTCTTAACATTTTTTAAAGTACAATTAGTTTTAGAAGTAGGAAATTGAGGCCAGGGCCGTGGAGCAGCAGGTTAACGCCCTGGCCTGCAGTGCAGACATTTCATATGGGCGCCCGTTCGAGACTTGGCTGCTCCACTTCTGACCCAGCTCTCTGCTATGGCCTGGGAAAGCAGTGGAAGATGGCCCGAGTCCTTGGGCCCCTGCACCTACATGGGAGACCCAGAAGAAGCTCCTTGCTTCGGATCAGCACAGCTGCGGCCAATTGGGGAGTGAACCATTGGATGGAAGACCTCTCTCTGCCTCTCTCTGTAACTCTTTCAAATAAATAAATAAATCTTAAAAAGAGGAAGTAGGAAATTGTGAAAATTGTGCTTTGAAGGTCACAACTCTGCAATGGCCTTTGCAAAGGTAATCTATGTAAGTTTAGCTTGGTAATTGTGCATCTGAACCACAAAATAATAAATGAAACTCTTGGAACTTAAAAACTGGTTTTGGTAATGCGTCTTGGGGATTACTGTTGTTTTACAGACACTAAATCATTTGAAATTTTTGGTAGAAATACAATGGGAAAATCCAGGGAAGAGGAAAATGTATTTTACATGGTTTGAGTTTCTTTGAGTAAAATTTAAGTAACAAATTTTATTGTCCTTTTTATTATTGTCACAGATGTGATGAGAGCTGATGAACTTCAGTATTCAGAGGAAGTTAGTTACAGTGATAATATACAGGTTGAATATCCATTATGCAAAATCCCGGGGACCAGAACTGTTTTAGATTTTAGATCTTTTAAAGTTTTGAGGATGTGTTTATATACATAATGACATATCCTGGGGATGATGCACCAAGGGTCTAAACATGGAATTCTTTGTTTCATATACACCTTATTCACATGTGTAAAGTTAATTTTTTTACAGTTTATTTTTAGTATGCCTGTGTCTTAATTGAAGTCAAGTGTGTAATTTTGCACTTGTGTTGTCACTCTCAGTGCTGTAAAAGTTTTGGATTTTGGATTTTTTGGATTAGAGATGCTCAATTTGTAATGATTTGTCCTCACTTTTTTTTTCCTTAAGGTCTGACACCATGCTAATTTTTACATACCTGTAACTTTGTAAGCTATATGTACTACACTGCAATGCCTGTTAGATATGATATCAAGAGTGTAAGATTTATTTCATATCAGTGTCTAAGAGAGATTGTAGTAAACTTCTTGACCAGAAATATCAAAGAAAGTATGTTGCAGGAGCTCTTGTTTTCATTTTGGGCAGGTGTTTGGTGCAGTCATTGAGCCACTGTACAGCTTCTAATTTCATATGAAAATTTAGTTTGAAGTTATCTATAAGGAATAGTTGCCAGAATTGTTTTGTTAATTTCTGTAGTTAATACTCTGATGACCACTATACTTATACTTGAAAAAACACTGTCAGTAAATATTTCCCTAACCCTTGACTTCTAAACCTGAAGTGTGGATATGGCTATTTTATTTGAATCTGTATTTCTCATCTTTTTTTTTTTTTTTAAGATTTATTTATTTATTTGAAAGTCAGAGTTACACAGAGAGAGAAGGAGGGGCAGAGAGAGAGACAGAAAGGTCTTCCATCCACTGTTCACTCCCTAGTTGGCCAATCTGGAGATACAAGCCAGGAGCTTCTTCCGGGTCTCCCATGTGGGTGCAGGGTCCCAAGGATTTGGGCCATCCTCCACTGCTTTCCCAGGCCATAGCAGAGAACTGAATCGGAAGTGGAGCAGCCAGGACACGAACTTAAACCCATATGGGATGCTAGCATTGCAGGCAGTGACTTTACCCACTACACCACAGCGCGGGCCCCACTCTTTCTAGTTTTTTTTTTTTTTTTGGTTTGTTTGTTTTCATTTTCAGCTGCTCTTTCTCATTTATGTAGGTAATTTTTGTCTTGTCAGACTAGTCGAATAACTTTCCATGAGGAGAATACCATTGTATCATTAATTAAACTATTCTGTTAGTATTATTTTTTGGAATTCCAATATATTTATAAATCCAATAAACTTTTATTGAGTGCTAGTGATCTCGGCCATATGAAACATGTCCGTTCTTGCACGTATAAGGGTCTCTGGTGCTGGCATTTGGCTCAGCAGTTAAATCACTAGTGAAGACACCTGGATCCCACATCGGAGTTTCTGGGTCAATACCAGGCTGTGGCTCTGGATTCTAGCTTCCTGCATTTGAATACCCTGGGAGGCAGTGGTGTTGGCTCAAGTAGTTGAGTCCCTGCCACCCACAAGGGAACAAAGTTGGAGCCCGGAATTGAATCGAGGCATTCTAATGTGGGATGCCAACATCTTAATCAGACTAAATGCCCAGCCTTAAACTCATGCTTTTAAAAATTCTCTCTATTCCACAGACTTTGTGAAATACCGTTGTATTGCAGGGCAGTGTAGTAGTTAATGTGTTGCGATGATGACTTTAAACAAAAAGTTTTATTCTATATACTGTTTAAAGAAGTAAGCAATTGGTGTCATTTAAAAAGATTGTTACAAAAGTAAGTATTTTCAAAGCTTTGTTAATGTATTAAGTTTCCATTTTTGGAAAGTTCACTTCTAGAACTCTTATGATACCAAATAAAATTTGTGCTGTTGTGTATATAATTTCTTTTATTGTTTTTATCTCCTTATTTAATACTTAAAAGGATTACCTCTAAAAGGTAATAAGAATTGCATTTGATATCTGCAATAAACAATGAACTGCCTAAAGACCAGCACATTTGTTAATGAGGGAGTTGATAGAGCAGATGATTAGAATTAATAAATGACCTGTGCATAAGATTCAGTTTTGTAATTTTGAGACCTGATGGTGGAGTCTATAATATTAGTCCAACTAGGTGTTTTTTTCTTTCCAAAGAATTGTTTAATTTTTTAAAGATTTATTTATTTATTCGAAAGGCAGAGTTATACACAGAGAGGCAGAGAGAGAAAGCAGGGTCTTCATCTGCTGGTTCACTCTCCAATTGGCTGCAACGGCTAGAGCTGCGCTGATCCGATGTCAGGAGCCAGGAGCTTCTTCTGGGTCTCCCACGTGGGTGCAGGGACCTAAAGACTTGAGCCATCTTCTGCTGCTTCCCCAGGCCATAGCAGAGAGCTGGATCGGAAGTGGAGCAGCCGGGACTTGAACTGGCACTTGTATGGAATGCCAGCACTGCAGGCGGCGGCTTTCCTGCTATGTCACAACACCAGGCCCTCATTTAATTTTTTGAAAGGCAGAGTTACAGATAAAGAGAGGTCTTCCACATGCTGGTTCATTCCGCAAATGGCTGTAATGGCTGGGGCTGGATCAGGCTGAAGCTAGGAGCCGGGAGCTTCTTCTGCATCTCCCAGGTGGGTGCAGGGGCCCAGGACTTGGGCCATCCTCCACTGCTTTCCCAGGTACATCACCAGAGAACTGGATCGGAAGTGGAGTAGTTGGAACTTGAACTAGACACTCATGAGATGCTGGTGCTGTGGGCAGCAGCTTAACCTGCTAAGTCATAGTGCTGCCCCCCCCCCCCCCTTAAAGATTTATTTATTTGAAAGGGAGAGTTACAGAGAGAGTGAGTGAAGGAGAGGTAGTAACTCAGTGTCTTGAGCTAAGAAATGTTTAATTGCACATTGAGTTTTCTTTTAATATGTTAATTTAGACCTTAAGATCCCTTCAGTGATGGAGTGATGGTATATTGTATTTGATTTGCAAATGTGTGTATATATATTAATGATTTTTAAAGACTGGCTTAAGAACTTTAAATCTTTAGGAATTAATAAAACAATAGCATTTTGATTCATTCTGTTATTTTAAAGTTTATTATTTACATACTTAAGATAAAACATTTAATTTTGTGTGCTGCTTTTTTACTGAATGTTACGTAACACTTTCCCATTTTCACAATGAGTCTTAATAGCCACAAAATGATTGTATAATGATCTGTGCAGTAGGTGTATTATAGTATTTCCCTGTTCTAGTTTGTTGCAGGTATAAATCACAGTGGGAAGAGCATATTTACACACACCATATTTCCTATATGTAGTATTATTGCCTTGGTGTATATGGTCTGGAATGATTTTTGGGTATATTTTAAAGGTAACACATTTATATTATACATTTATATTTCCATTAGGTAGTTGTTGCTCTGCATCTCAAACATTGAATATTATTTATAAAAACCATTAATTTAATAGTTTGTAAGTGATACTGTATGACTTTAATTGCTACTGAGATAAAATGTTGCTTTATGCTTATTAGATTTATTTCTCTTTTGAGTCTCAAGACAACTTTAAAATCAGTTTAATCAAATACTTTGATGTGATTTTGCTCTAATCTTGTGAAATTCCCTACTCAAAAAATGTAATAAATAATCTCAGGAAATGTAATAAATAATAATATGTTAATAGCTTAGTTTTTCTAAGTTGGATTTAAATTCATTTTTTAATCTCATTTGGCGTTGGAATGAAATGAGAATCTTAAGACTTTCCTCCAAGTTGATAATTGTATCAGCTCTGTTTAGTAAACTTTATTTTCACATTTTGTTATGCTTTGTGTTTACTCTTAAATGTTTACATTTTATATTGTTTATTCCTAACAGACAATATTAGTATTGTTTTTAGATGATCCTTATGTTTAATATCTTGTTTTTGGTTTTCTTTTTGTAGTGCTATATGTTTTTTTTTACTGATTTTTAAGGATATGGTAATATATTGAGGATAATAAAAAAGCCAAAGTTTATAAAACAATGTTTTCTAGTTCTTTTTCTTGACAGCCCAAATTTGAAATTTTCTTTTCTCATACACCAGAATTTAGTAGCATTGAATGAAGCAATTTCTTCTTTCTTTGAGCAGGGATAGAATATAAAACTATTTAAGAGTGCAGTAGTAAAAAAGATACTTTGGTAGATTTTGTGGAATAAGAGAAACTAATTTACTAAATCAACTATTTATGATGTGTGCTTACACTGTTTCCTTTATTAAACAGTAATGTACAACTTGTTTAATTAGTATGTGTTAACAGCTGTAGGATGCAGGCTACAGGATCACAGTACCTTTTTTCTTCTTCACATGTTAAGAATGCCAATATAAGGCATTTACTGAAATTGAATGATGAGTAAGAACTTTCAGGTGAGCATTGGAAGCAAAACGAGCTTTTTTATTTAATTTGAAAGGAAAAATTGCAAATGGAGAGAACTTCCATCAGCTGGCTCACTCCCCAGATGCCTGCAATAGCTGGAGACAGGCCGAAGGTAGGAACTGGGAAATTAATCCAGGTCTCAGGCAAATGGCAGGAACCCAGTACTTGAGCCATCACCACTGCCTTTCCAGGGTTTGCATTAGCAGGAATCTGAAGTCCAGAACTGGAGCTGGGTATGGAACCTAGGTACTCTAATATAGCATCTACTCCTAGAGCTTATTTACTAGGATTTTGTCTTAATTTTTTTCCTTTATGAAATAGTCATCCCTTGTATCCTTGGGGAATTGGTTTCAGGACAAACCTCTCATACCAAAATCCAAGGATGGTCAAATATGTTAAAATGACATAGTATTTGCATATAACCTGTGCACATCCTCCCATATACTAAATCATCTCTAGATTACTTATGTTACTTAATACAATGTAAATAATTGTTATACTTCATTGTTTAAGGAATAATGACAAGAAGTGTGCCTATTCAGTACAGAGGCATTATCCTCCCACCCTCTCCGAGTGTGCTGCTTTTTTACTTCTACATGTGTGGAACCCCTGGTTATGGAGGTCTGACTATATTAAAAATCTCAAAATGATTGAAACCAAAGAAGCATATGAGTATATATTTTAAGATTGATGAATCAAAATCTATTATTTTATTAAATAATGACTTTAACATTATTTTGTAATGTACAAATTGCTGTGTAACACTAATGTTAGTACAAAAAGCCAGATTTAGGTAAATTTGTGGGTATGGAACAAAAATATTTGAAAATAGTGTGTCTTGTGCTTGGAGATCGTCTAAAGAGAATTGCTGACAGGTTACTTGATGTGATGACATTTCCTTCTGTTTTGGGTTGTGATGAGAGTCAGAGATTGGAGCATAATTTATACCTTTTGTTTCTAGTAGAATTCTGCTGCCTCCCAAGGGATATAGTATTTTTGCAGAATGGTACTGGAGTATTCCAGGAAACAGTTGCTAATTATATTCTAGCACTATTTACCTTCCTTACTAGTTCTTAATTGCTCAGAGGTTCAAGGAAAGAATTAGGGGTGAGTATTTAGCTTAGTAGTTAGGATGCCTATAAAGATGTCTGTGTTCTGGTTTGGAGTACCTGGGTTCAATGCCTGCCTCCAGCTCCTGATTCCAGTTTCCAGCTAACACAAACCCTGGGAGGCAGCAGTGATGGCTTCTGTAGTTGGGTTCCTGCCACCCATGTGGAACACCTGTGTGGAATTCCTGGTTCCCAGCTTTGGCTTGGCTATTCTGAGTATTTGGGGAGTGAACCAGCAGGTGGGAATGCATGTGCTCTATGTTTCTCTACCTTTCAAATAAACACAATTTTTAAGAAAGAAGACAATGTTGTGAGTTTCATAAATAAAGTGAAATAATACTTTTAGTCAGCTTGGTTATGTTATAAAAGGAGTTATCAAGAGTATTTGTCCTGTAGGCCGGCGCCGAGGCTCAGTAGGCTAACCCTCCACCTTGCGGCGCCGGCCCACTGGGTTCTAGTTCCGGTCGGAGCGCCGGATTCTGTTCCGGTTGCCCCTCTTCCAGGCCAGCTCTCTGCTGTGGCCAGGGAGTGCAGTGGAGGATGGCCCAAGTCCTTGGGCCCTGCACCCGCATGGGAGACCAGGAGAAGTACCTGGCTCCTGCCATCGGATCAGCGCGCTGGCCGCGGCAGCCATTGGTGGGTGAACCAACGGCAAAGGAAGACCTTTCTGTCTCTCTCTCACTGTCCAGTCTGCCTGTCCAAAAAAAGAAAAAAGAGTATTTGTCCTGAAACCACTTGTGTTAGATTTAACTATTTAAATTGATGAACTTTTGTAATATTTGTATTTTTTACTTTAATTCTTCACTCCAGGCTCATAATTCTTACCTAACTGTCTCCACTAACTATAAATTTTTGTTTTTTTGTAGTAATACATATATTTAAATATCTATTTATTTGAGAAGTAGAGTTACAGACAGAGTGAGAGAGAAACAGAAAGGTCTTCCCCAGTGGCCACAACTGCCAGAGTTGAGCTGATCTGAAGCTAGCTGATCTGAAGCCAGGAGCTTCTTCTGGGACTCCCACATGGGTGCAGGGGCACAAGCACTTGGGCCATCTACCACTGCTAGATAGAAGATGAGTAGCCCAGGACTTCAACTGGCGCTCATATGGGATGCCAGTTGCTGCAGGTGGCGGCTTTACCCACTAAGCCACAATGCTGGCCCCTATAAGAATTTTTTTTTTAAAGATTTATTTATTTATTTGAAAGTCAAAGTTACACAGAGAGGAGAGGCAAAGAGAGAGAGAGAGGTCTTCCATCTGCTGGTTCTCTCCCTAGTTGGCCACAACTGCCAGAGCTGAGCCGATCCAAAGCCTGGAGCTGGGAGCTTCTTCCGGGTCTCCCACGCAAGTGCAAGGGCGCAAGTGTTGGGCCATCCTCTACTGCTTTCCCAGGCCATAGCAGAGAGCTGGATCTGAAGTGGAGCAGCCGGGTCTCAAACTGGCACCCACATGGGATGCTGGTGCTTCAGGCCAGGATGTTAACCCACTGTGCCCCAGTGCCAGCCCCATGCCCTTATAATAATATATTTCTTTTCCTGGAGAGACATTTCCTTTTTTCACCCATTCCTGGCTTTTACAAAAATGTGAATATTAAAGTATAATACATATGGAAAGTTTTTATTAATGATTTTTCACAGTGTGAACATACTCGTATAATCATTAAGAGGTAGGACTTCACATCAAAATAGAAATTTTTAATTTGATTTATTTCAAAGGTAGAGGGGGAGAGAGAGAGAGAGAGAGAGATCTTCACCCGCTATTTCACTCCCCAAATACTCAGAACAGCCAGAGTTGGGCCATTCTGAAGGAGTCAGGAACTCAATCCAAGCTCAAGTACTTCAGCCATTACTGGCTACCTCCTTGGATGCACATTAGCAGGAGGCTGAAGTTGGAATGAGAAGCCAGAGCCAGGACTCTAACCCAAGGACTCCAGCACAGGTGGGGATGATCCAAGGGGCATCTTAGCTGTTGTGCCAAATACCCACCCTGGAAACCATTATCTTGATGTTTAGTCCCAAACAATATTCTTTGCTTTTGAACCTAGAATCATAGTATATATTGCTTGTGCCTGGCTCTTTTTGTTCTACATTATGTGAGGTTCAGCTACTTTATTACATCTTCATTCTGTTTTGGTATGAGAAACTTGAGAACTCCTGGGACTCAAATCTGTTTTATAAAAGAAGATTGCAACACTTTGACTTACACATATTTTTTTTAGGGCATTCATAGTTTTCAACTCTTAAGAGGGGACATCAAAGAAAAGGTATCTTTTTAGACTGTGGTAGACTGTTTTAGACTGTGTTTTAATGCTGTTTGGGGAAACAGTATATTTTAAATTTCTGTCATTGGTGACTGGCTTAAAACTGTACCTCAGCTGCCTCTCCCGCCTCACTGAAAATTTTGTTTTGAGAACTTCAGTGCAGCATTCCTGACCAGCTAATGACTTTTCTGACTCTCAGGAATTGGTAGCTTTCTTTTTCATTCTTTGAATTCCTCAAGCTGTGATTTCCATTCTAATTGTTATGATACTCTGTAGTATCCTCAGTTATTTCAAAGACTGTTGTGAGCCACCCCGCTCCTCCTTCACCAAGAACACAGTCTCTATTTAAGTGTAAGCCAGTCTGCTTTCAAGGTATTGTATTTATGAACAGGATAACACTGTTGTTTGTAGATTATAAAATCAAATTATTGAGTACTAAAAATGTGGCTATTAGCTAAGTTTTGCCTGGTTAGTATCCTCTTTCAGGCTTGCTTCAAGTGTAAGTACAACTTTTCCTAACAGACATTTTATTCCTGTTTTCCTCAAAGAAAATCATAGTAAAAATTTATTACCATATCCCTGTATATACCTTTTTTTTTAATCTGTTTTTTTCTTTCATATAAGTTGTAACAAATCTTCCCAGGCAGACGAATCAGTTAATTCACAGGCTTTTATTGGGGTCCCAACAGAGCAACGGGGGGGTTGGGGGACAGGGAAGACACATGTCAGAGATTGGGAGAGCTCCTTTTATAGATTCAGGGCATGGAGTTAAAGGTTGAGTCGGGTCTGATCCTCATTGGTTGACCTTTAGGCACCCACAGGGACCCTGACAAAGACTTTTCTTCCCTGCAAGTACAGGTAGGGACTTCGATATTCCCGGAAGTATAGGCCTTCCTTCCATGCGAATCCCAAAGCTACCATAAGTCCTGTGGTTAGCCTGGGTTACATGCTCAATTTCCTTTATAAGAGAATTTTGGTTATTTTCAGTTGGCATTGTTTGGGCTATAATATTGTAAATGGCCCGAACCTGTTGAATTATATGTTTTTTTTTTTTTAATATTTTATTTATTTGAGAGGTAGAGTTACAGACAGTGAGAGGGAGAGACAGAGAGAAAGGTTTTCCTTCTGTTGGTTCACTCCCCAATTGGCCGTGATGGCTGGAGCCGCACCAACCTGAATCCAGGAGCCAGGTACTTCTCAGTCTCCCATGTGGGTGCAGGGGCCCAAGGACTTGGGCCATCTTCTGCTTTCCCAGGCCATAGCAGAGAGGTCGACCAGAAGAGGGGCAGCCGGGACTAGAACCGGTGCCCAAATGGGATGCTGGCGCCACAGGCAGAGGATTAACCTACTGCGCCATGGTGCGGACCCCGAATTTTTTTTTAAACAAATCTTTTTATTATATGTCTTGATCAAGGATAACATTTTTTTTATTTTAAGGCAGTTGAATTTTATTAGAATTACAAATGTTTACTTTTTAAAAAAGATTTATTTATTTGAGAGGTAGAGTTACAGACAGTGAGAAGGAGAGATAGATGGCCGCAATGGCCAAAGCTGAGCTGATCAGGAGCCAGGAGTTGCTTCTGGGTCTCCCATGCGGGTGCAGGGGCCCAAGCACTTGGGCTGTCTTCTGTTGCTTTCCCAGGCCATAGCAGAGAGCTGAATTGGAAGAGGAGCAACCAGGACTAGAACAAGCGCCCATATGGGATGCTGGTGCCACAGGCAGAGGATTAACTTGTGCCACAGCATCGGCCCCAAGAATAATTTTTTAAAATCTATTTTATTAATTTGAAAGAGAAACAGAAAGGGAGAGAGCCAAAAGAGAGGGAGAGAGCTCCCATCTGCTGGTTCAGTCTCCAAATTCCTGCAGTGGCCGAGGCTATCATAAGCTGAAAGTAGGAGCTAGGAACTTAATCTAGGTCTCCCATATGGATGGTAGGGGCCCAGTTACTTGATCTTATCTCCTGCTACTTTCCAGGGTGCACATTAGCAAGAAGCTGGAATCAGGAGAACAAACCTAGACACTTTGGTATGGCATGTGGGCATGTCAACCAGTACTGCAACTCTGCAACTCTCTTCCCCAAAAGAATGACTTAAGAGTAACATATATCCTTTGTAGTCATGTACTTCGGGTTTAGTTGATTTTTTTCCCCTCAAACAAGCTTCTTTTCCTTCCACTGTTCATTAATACACAAAAAGAAAACAAGGCAGTGTGGCATAGTGCATTGAGCTGCTGCCTGCAATCGCTGGCATCCCATTTGGGCGCCCATTCCTATCCCAGCTGCTCCACTTCCAATCCAGCTCTCTGATAATGGCTTTGGAAAAGCAGAGGAAGATGACCCAAGTGTTTGGGCCTTGTCACTCAAGTGGGAGACTGGGATGGGGCTTCTGGCTTTTGCTTGGCCTAGCTCGTGCCATTTTGTCCACCTAGAGAGTGAGCGAGTGGATGGAAGATCTCTTTCTGTAACTCTTTCAGATAAATAAATCAGTTTTTAAAAAAATATAGAAAAACCAAAAGGAAAGAAAATACTCAACCTCAGATCCATTGTGGCTTTAACCCAAGGTACTGCGGAAAACACTTCCAATTCACTGATTTGTGGAAATTAAAATATTATGTAAAACATAGCAGGCCTAGAGAGGTCTTCCATCTGCTAGTTCACTCCCTAGTTAGCTGCAATGGCCAGAGCTGGGCTAGGCTGAACCGAAGCCAGGAGTTGAGAGCTTCTTCCCGGTCTTCCACGCAAATGTAAAAGGCGCAAGCATTGGGCCATCCTCTACTGCTTTCCCAAGCCATAGCAGAGAGCTGCAACAGAAATGGAGCAGCCAACTTGATGCCCACTTGGGTTACAGGAACTGCAGGTGGTGGCTTTCAAAGCCACAGTGCCGGCCTGTTATGTAAAATTTTAGCCAGACTTCTAAAAATGTTTTTGCATTTTTCTTTTTTTTTTAAAGATTTATTTATTTACTTGAAAAGAGTTACACTGAGAGAGAAGGAGAGGGAGGAGGGAGGGAGGGAGAGAGAGGGAAGGAGGGGGGAGGGGGAGAGGAAGAGAGAGGGAGAGGGGGAGAGAGAGAGAGAGAAAGAGAAAGAGAGAGAAAGGTCTCCATCTGCTTATTTCATTTCTCAATTGGCTGCAATGGCCGGAACTGCACCAGTCCAGAGCCAGGAGCTTCTTCCAGGTCTCCCACGAGGATGCAGGGGCCCAAGGAGTTGGGCCATCATCTACTGCTTTCCCAGGCTATAGCAGAGAGCTGGATCGGAAGTGGAGCAGCCAGGACTTGAACTGGTGCCCATTTGGGATACTGGCACTGCAGGCCGCTATGCCACAGTGCCAGAGCCATTTTAAAAATATTTATTTATTTATTTATTTGAAAGACACACACACATATACTCATGCTCTCACAAATGTCAGCAATAGCCAGGTCTGGGGTACCCCAAGGCCAGAAGTCAGGAACTCATTTTGGGTCTCCTATGTGAATGGCAGGGACCCAGGTACTTTATTCATAAGCTGCTGCCTCCCAGAGTGTACATTATTCAGAAGCTGAAATGGAGAGCAGATTCTGAACTTCTGATATGAGATGTGGGCATCTAGAGCTGTTGCTTAACTGGTGTACCAAACGCTTGCACTTGTATAGAGGCTTTAAATGTTTGACTTTGGAGAATCATCACACTGTAGAGAACATTATCTCCTGCAGAATGGAGGAGAGCATAACTGACTTTACAATGGCTGTAGTATATGTTTGAATTTCAATAAATGCTGTTTATAGTGGGTGAACTGTTAGAGCATTTTCCATTGTTATCTAAGTCACAACATAAGTAGAGTTTTCTTTCTGCAGTTAGGATTTCAACAAGGATGTTGTGATTGTAAATATAAGGCACTAATTCCCAAAGTTTAGCATGTATCATAATCACCTGAAAGGTTTGTTTGTTTTTAAATAATGGATTGCTGGGCCCCACACTCCTAGTTTCAGATTTAGTAGGTCAGGAATCCATACTTTAAGAACCACTACTGGGTATAAAAATTAAAAATTAAACCAAGTGATTCTGATTTATACCCTAGTAGAGAAATCTCTGATTAGTAGTTATCAATATTGGATCTGGGGATAGCACCAGTAGGGAATTTGTTACAAATGCAAATTTTTTTCATATTCTGGAGATGGAACAAAAGAATCACTATCTTTTTTTTTTTTTTTCCCCTTAAATAGCTGTTTATTGGCAGTGGGCTGGAAAAAGTGATGGAGTTAGCGTACACAGACAAGACCACGCACCAAAGTCACGAGGGAGGCAAGAGTGGTGGGAAACACAGCCTGGAACCCCCAAGAAGGCTCCCTCTTCAAGAGAGAGTGTGTGCGTAGGGGGGCCGGTGCTGGAGCCTGGAGTGTTGAGGGGGCGGCCTCAGAACACCTCCGCTTAGTAGGCGTGGTTAGAGATGAAGAGGGACTCGCTGGCTGCGGCCCCGGCCTGACCGCTAGGGGTGTACTTCCCTTGGCAGGCGAGGCTGTTGGCCAGGGCCCGCTTCACGTACTCCTCCTGGGCAGCCTTCAGGTTCTCCTTCTTCCCACCCCAGGCCTTCAGGTCCGAGGCCTGCAGGGCACGGCCGTAGGAGAAGGTCAGGGCCCACGGTTTCAGCAGGGGGCACTTGTTGATGGCGTTGAGGTTGATGGATGCCTCCTCCTCTGACCTCCAGACAGGAAGGTAATTCCAGTGACAGCGGGCGGCACAGTGCGGCGTAGCACTATCTTAAACTAGCCCTCCAGATGACTCTGTGCTAAAGTTTGGGAACTCTCCTTGTAACTCAAAAGTATGGTTTTAAAAATGTTAATTAGTTAAAATAATAAGTTAAAAATTTTCTCTTCAAATTTAGCTTACACACTTTATTCTTTTAGTAAACTAATGAATATTACATAAGGATACTTTTTTCTGTATAGGAGAAGCCTTCCATTAACAGCCTAGTTATTGTAGTTTAGCAGATTAAATCTCCTTGCACATATTCTTCTCCAGTAAAGTAGTCTTTGTACTTGTTTTCTGTGGAATCCTCTTAAGTATTTGCTTGGCTCCATTTCCTCAGGGAGTTTCTAATGGACATGATTTGCATAGATTTCCAGGTGAATGGTGCTCACAGATGTGACCCTTTTTATGGTAACTAAAATAGCATTTTCCTTGACTAGTTTCTCTTAATAGTAATTATCTTACCTGATATTTATTTATTTTTTATTAGAATATAAGATCTCTGGAGGTTGGAATTACATTTTGTTCACTGCTTCAGTTCTCAGAGCCTGGAATGGTGCCTAGTTCATTGTGAATGCTCAGTGACTATTTGTTCACTGTGTGAGTTTATACAGTAAAGTGCTTGGAACAAGATTGAGTCCTAGGAAAATGTTGTATAAATATTATCTACTGGTATTACTACCACTGTGACTGTTTTTGACTGTATTCCCTATGTTTATACATTTAGTATACTGTGCTTTTTTTTTTTTTTATTTGATAGAGTTAGAGAGAGAGAGAGAGAGAGAAAGGTCTTCCTTCCGCTGGTTCACCCCCAAAATGGCCTCTGTGGCCAGCGCTCTGCGCTGATCTGAAGCCAGGAGCCAGGTGCTTCCTCCTGGTCTCCCATCATGTGGGTGCAGGCGCCCAAGCACCTGGGCCATCCTCCACTGCCTTCCTGGGCCACAGCAGAGAGCTGGACTGGAAGAGGAGCAACTGGGACTAGAACCCGGTGCCCATATGGGATGCCAGCGCTGCAGGTGGAGGATTAACCAAGTGAGCCATGGCACCGGCCCCTGTGCTTTATTTTTAAGCACTTCATATGCCTGTGTAATATTAAAGGATAAAATTAATTGTCACTTAGTTTAGTGATCATTGCTGGCTTTATTTTTGATTCTGGAATTGTACAATGCTTCATTCTATAAAGTAGAGTAAGTGGGGGCAGGTATTTGGTGTAGCTGTTAAAGACACCTCTTGGGATGCTTGCATTCCATATCAGTGCCTGGCTCAAGATTTCCTGGCTCTGCTTCCAATTCCAGCTTCTTACTAATGCTAGTTCTAGGAGGTAGCTAATGATGGCTCAAAGATCTGCGTCCTTTCCACCCTTATGGGAGACACGGACTGAGTCTTGGCTCCAGCTTGGCCCAGCTCTAGAAATATTGCTGGCTTTTGTGGGGGAGTGAACCAGCGAATAGAAGATCTATCTCTAAAGTGAAAATAAATATGTAAAGAATAAAAAATAAGAAGTGTTTCATTGGTCCAAGCCTAGAAAAAGAATGGTTTGTAGAACACAGAAGCAGGGACCGGCTCTGTGGTGCAGCGGGTTAACGCCCTGGGCTGAGCGCTGGCATCTTATGTGGGCACCAGATTGAGGCCCGGCTGCTCCACTTCCTATCCAGCTCTCTGCTGTGGCCTGGGTCCTTTAGCCCTTGCACCTGTGTGGGAGACCCGGAGGAAGCTCCTGGTTCCTGCCTTCAGATCGGCTCAGCTCTGGCCGTTGCGGTCAACTGGGGAGTGAACCAGCGAATGGAAGACCTCTATCTGTGTAACTCTGACTTTCAAATAAATAAATAAATAAATAAAAAAAAAAACCACACAGAAGCAAACAAGTAAATTTTTCATTTCAAAATTATTTTCTATGTACCTTAGGGACAAGGAGACAGAACAATAGGAATATAGGAAAGTAGTTACTTTAAGTTACTTGTTAATGGAAGGAATAAAGCAGAGGGAACTTCCTTATGCCAGTTGAAACTGGCCTGTTCGGGAAATTTGGCTATTATCTTTAGGTAACAATTAGAAATAGGAAAATAGGAAAAGTAAAATAGGAAAATAGGAAAAAGTAAAAAGTAAAATAGGAAAGTAAATTAAAAAATGAAGGGAGTTCAGATCTGTAGTTTTTTCCTCTGACAGATCCAGACTTCACACAGTGATATTAATACCATAGGTTTGATATAATTAACTTCAATATTTAATACTAATTCATCTTGCAGGTTGGATAGTCATTTATCTAGGGGACAGTGTTGCTGTCTCATTTAAGTTGAGATTCCTGTGACATAGTTTATGTCCATGGTTCAGTTGTCATCTCTAGACGTACTGTTTCGCAGCCTGACATTGGCAGACTTCTGCCTTTGTCCATGTGGTTTTCCTCAGGCCACAGATGAAGACAGTGAAATGTTAACAAAATTTGCTTCTATCATAACAGTAGATCGCCAAGAGAGTGCCCTTTGCTTTCTTCTGAAGTGAAGTTTAAGACCTTTCCTGATTATTTTGTAATTGCTCTTAAGCTGAATTTGCTGACCAAGTGCTGTGAACCTCACTCAGGTTGCTTTACTACGTGATTGGATTCCAGGAATCCATGTTCTTCCCATCTGACTAATGCCTCAGGTTTTAGATCTTTTTATTAACATGAAGGAACTAAATTATTGATAGCTTTTGTTCATTTGTGATAATTCAAATATGCCACAAGACCAGAAACAGACATAACATCTTTTTAAAAATGCAAATAGTAATTTTAGGAATCATTTTCTTAGTTATATCCTTGAACGTGAGGCAGAAAAAAATACATACTAGCTGATCAACATTAAGAGTATTGCATTTAGCCGGCGCCATGGCTCAACAGGCTAATCCTCCGCCTTGCAGCCCCAGCACACCGGGTTCTAGTCCCGGTTGGGGCGCCGGATTCTGTCCCGGTTGCCCCTCTTCCAGGCCAGCTCTCTGCTGTGGCCCGGGAGTGCAGTGGAGGACGGCCCAGGTGCTTGGGCCCTGCACCCCATGGGAGACCAGGAAAAGCACCTGGCACCTGGCTCCTGCCATCGGATGAGCGCGGTGCGCCGGCCGCGGCAGCCATTGGAGGGTGAACCAACGGCAAAGGAAGACCTTTCTCTCTGTCTCTCTCTCTCACTGTCCACTCTGCCTGTCAAAAAAAAAAAAAAAGAATATTGCATTAGTATAAAATAACATAACCTTTCCTAAATAGTGTTAAGAAGAGATAAGTATCAGACTTTCAGAGAAATATCTAAAAAGTTCCTATCTATTTTAGTTAATTATCTTTCATTTTATTTGAGAACCAGAGATCTTTTCATCTAATTCACTCCTCAAATGCTTGCATCAGCCTGAGTTGGGACAGGCTAAAGCCAGGAGCCAGGAACTCATCTGCTGCCTCCCAGGGTGTATGTAAGCAGGAAGCTGGATTACTAGTACAGGAGGAGCCTGGACTTGAACCAAGCACTCCCATGTGGGATACCAGCATCCCTAGTGGCAACTTAACCACCGTACTAAATGCCTATCCCAGGATTTTAATGCTTTAGGTCAATACTCAGTTGTGCTTATAAAAATTTCTGAGCAACTTACCTGGCAAGGATAGATGACTAAAATAACTTTATAAGTTTTGCTTGTACAGTTTGAGTTTTATGAGTGTGGAATTGAAAAGTATAGGATGCTGTGGTGTAGTGGGTGAAGCCGCTGCCTGTAGTGCCAGCATCCCATATGGGTGCCTGTTCAAGTCCCAGCTGCTCCCTTCATATCCAGCTCTCTGCTATGGCCTGGGAAAACAGTAGAAGATGACCCAAGTCCTTGGACCCCTGCACCTGCGTGGGAGACCTGGAGGAAGCTCCTGGCTCCTGGCTTCGGATCAGCACAGCTCTGGCTGTTGTGGCCATCTGGGGAGTGAACTAGATTGATCTCTCTCTCAGTAACGCTGCCTTTCAAATAAATAAATCTTAAAAAAAAATCAGGAATTTAAATAGGTGGCTAGGAAGAAAATGACTAGCAATTTGTACTTTTGGACTACAGGATGATTTTGGGACATCTAGGTGGAGAGCTCAGAGTATGTTAGTTGAATACAAAGTTTGGGGTGTAGGTTGGGGGTAGAGTTAGATATAAAATTTTATAGGTTAAAATGATCTGAATGAGAGTTAATAAGTTTACTTGTTGAGAAGGGACTAGAAAGGGACATAGACATTGTAGAAGAGAGCAGAGGAGTCATATGCATGAAAAATTGGAGAAGAGATCTGAAAAATTTTATGTCAGTGATAAGGAAAACTAGAAGGAAATGCAGGAGGTCATGGATGGGAATTTCAAAGGAAGAGGGAATTGACTTGTTTAAAAACATCAGAGAATCTAATGGTGCTGGGACTGAGAAGAGAATCTTGGAATTACTGCTAGTTGAATTTGAAAGCAAAACCAAATGAAGTTAGCAGACTGCTTTAATAGGATTCCGTCAATAATATGGAATATGATACAGAATGGATATCTCTTACTCAAAATGCTAAGGACCCAGAAGTGTTGTAGGTTTGGGATTTTTGTTCAGATTTTGAAATACTTGGATCTGTATAATGAGATACTTTGGAGTTGGTACCCAAGTCTGAACCTGAATTTATTTATGATTCATATACACCTCATACACATAAACTGAAGGTAATGTTATACAGTATTTTTAGGGTGCCTCTGTTTTGACTGCAGCCTGTTACTTAAGGTCAAGTGTGAAATTTTCCATTTGCGGCTTTCTGTCAGTGCTCAAGAATTTCGGATTTTGGAGGATCTTGAATTTTGGATTTTTGGATTAGAGATGCTCAGCCTGTATATGCTCCGTGTTAGAAAATATTTGCTGTTTATCTTTATTCTAAAAGTTATACTTTAAGAAGAGTAAATGAAAAAAATTGAATGGGCCAAGAGAAGGGCAGCCAGAATGAAGTGTCTGAGAACTGTTGAAGAAATTGAGAATACTTATTGTGGGCCGGTGCCATGGCTCAACAGGCTAATCCTCCGCCTTGCAGCCCCAGCACACCGGGTTCTAGTCCCGGTTGGGGCGCCGGATTCTGTCCTGGTTGCCCCTCTTCCAGGCCAGCTCTCTGCTGTGGCCAGGGAGTGCAGTGGAGGATGGCCCAAGTGCTTGGGCCCTGCACCCCATGGGAGACCTGGAGAAGCACCTGGCTCCTGCCATCAGATCAGTGCTGTGCGCCGGCTGCCGGGGCCATTGGAGGGTGAACCAATGGCAAAAAAAGGAAGACCTTTCTCTCTGTCTCTCTCTCTGACTGTCCACTCTGCCTGTCAAAAAAAAAAAAAAAAGAGAGAGAGAGAGAGTACTTATTGTGAAGAAGGGAAGACTTTATAGGAATAAGTGAAAAAGAGGAAGGACAGCTATTTCAGATCATGTTCCATAGAGTAGAACTAGAGCCAGGGGCATTGTGTTAGGGGTAAAGCTGCTGCCTGGGTCTCAGGCATCTCATGTGGGTGCTGGTTCAAGTCCCAGCTAGTCCACTTCTGACCCAGCTCCCTGCCCATAGGAAAGCAGAAGATGGCCCAAGTCTTTGGGCCCCATGCACCCGTATGGGAAACCCGGAAGAAGATCCTGGCTTCTGGCTTTGGCATGGACCAACCCTGGCTGTTGTGGCCTTTTGGAGAGTGAACTGGAGGATGGAATATCTCTACCCACACCACACACACATACCACTCTGTAACTGTGCTTTTCACATAAATAAATCTTTTTTTTTTTTCCTTTAATGGACTAGAGCTAAGATAATGCCAGACTTTTTTTTATTTTATTTTATATTAGCATCTAGGATTTATATAATATCTAGTCCTTGGGCCCCTGCAGCTACATGGGAGACCTGGAAGAAGCTCTGGGTTCCTGCCTTTGTACTGGTCTAGCTCCAGGCACTGTAGCCATTTGGGGAGTAAACCAGTAGATGGAAGATTGGTCTTTCTTTCTCTCTCTAAACTCTGATTTAAAAATAAATTTTAAAAAAAGTTCAAAATTGATGTCTTATCTTTTCTAGTGACTCAACCTAGGTCCCATTCAGACATATTATAATTATAATATTATATATTCAGACAAGTTAATAAGAGTTTATTTTGGTACCAAAAGCTTTTTGAAATTCATGCATACTTATTTCATAATATGCATTTTCCACGAACTTTTTGATGACCCTTCTTATATTCTTTATTCATAAATGTGTGATGCTGTTTGACCTGTTGTTATAAATTGAAAGAAAAAGCTCAACTCAGAATAGTAGAAAACTTGAATTTGATCATGATGATAAATGAAGGCTATAAGGAGAAGCAATATTAGAATGGAGATATAAATTATGGGATAAAATAATGGCCTCCAGCAATTCCATGGCTTGATATAAACCCAGATGAATGGAAAAACAGGGTTTTGAAAAGACATTTATGCATCCTTATTCATAAAAGCAGTATTCATCATAGTGAAAATGTGAGAACAACCTGTGTGTCCAATGACACATAAACAAAATGTGGGTATATACATACAGTGAAATATTAACTCTTTAAAGGGGAGAGGGCTTATACAGTGGAATAAGTCACTGCTTGAGGTGCCTGCATCCCATGTTGGTGTGCTGGTTCAGGTCTTAGCTATTTTGATTCTGATACAACTGCTAATGCATCTTGGGAGAATTTTAGAACTTGGACCCCTGACATTTATGTGGGAGACCCAGATGGAGTTCCAGGCTCCTGGCTATTGGAGAATAAACCAGTGGATGAAAGTTCTCTCTCTCTTCTCTCTTCTCTCTTCTCTCTCTGCTGTTGCTCCCTCACATCCTATATATTTGAAGGTTTGTGCTAAACTGTGTTAATAGTTTTTTTTTAAGATTTATTTTATTTATTTGAAAGAGAGAGGGAAAGAATGAGAGAGAGTCTTCCATCCACTGGTTCACTCCCGAAATGGCTGCAATGGCCAGGGCCGGGCCAGGCGTCAGGAGCTTCTTCCAGATCTCCCTCGTGGGTGCAGGGGCCTAAGTACCTGTGCCATCTTCTGCTACTTTCCCACATGCATAAGCAGAGAGCTGGATTGGAAGCGGAGCAGCCTGGACACGAACCAATGACTACATGGGATGCTGGCATTACAGGCAGCGGCTAACCTGCTAATGCCACAACGCCGGCCCTATGTTAATACTTGTAATCATCACTGAGCTATAACTAGTTTTTCTGTATCACTTTCTAGTCAGAAATAAAGAAATTTAGGTAGAGCTAGTGATTATAGTATAAATATAGTCGATTCTCATTATTTATGGATTCTGTATTTGTGAACTCTTCTACTTGCTAAAGTTTGTAACTCTGAAAATCTGTACTTCTGGTACTTTTACAGTCATTTATGAACATGTGCAGAATGGTGAATTGGAGTTGCCTTACATACATGACTAGCTGAGGTTGAAAAAGGTATTACTGTGCCTTCTTGTTTTAGCTTTCATACTTGAAACAACATTTTTTTTTGAGGTGTGTGTAATGCCATGTCTTTCCCACTTTATGTTTTGGAGGTGATTTCATATTTAAAGTGGCCACCAAGTATAGTGCTATTGTTCCTAATTTAAGAGGGTTTTGATGAAAGTATAGCTGTTCAGTAAACTATTCATGTATGAATTATAAATTATAGTGCTGTTGGCTGTGAGTTCATTGTTGATGAATCAAGAATGTATAGGAAATAAGGTGTCTTTATGTAGAAACATGGATAAAGAAAGACATGTTGATTGGTTGATGAAAATGTTTTGATCAGAGGTTTATAAGACTTTAACTCTGTATTCTCCTTAGTATTCAGTACTCACTAATTTGACTTTTGTGGCAAATTTAGAGAACATAACTACTATGAGTAACAAGAATTGATTACATAAGGTTTGTTAGGACAGTTATGGTTTTGCAGAAAGTAGTTTGGAAGCTCCTTAACTCCTTTGAGGATTCTTTTTTTTTATTTTTAATTTTTTTATTTTTCTGCAATTAAGACACTGGAATTCGTAAAGGTCTCCATATATATATTTTTTATTTTCAATTTTCCTTTGTGCTCCGCCTGCAGCTCCTGCGTCTCATATGAGTGCAGTTAGGATCCCGGCTGCTCCTCCTCTGATCCAGCTTTCTGCTGATTTGGGAAAGCAGTGGAAGATGGCCCAACTGCTTGGGCCCCTGCACCCAAGTGGGAGACCCAGAAGAAGTTCCTGGCTCCTAGCTTTGGATTGGCTCAGCTCTGCCTATTGGTGTCATTTGGAGAGTGAACAAGCATATGGAAGACCTTTCTGTCTCTCTTCCTCTTGCTGTCTGTAACTCTACCTCTTGAATAAATAAGTAGAATCTAAAAAAAACCCAGATTTATTATTTATTTATTTTGAAAGAGTTACAGAGAGTGCTGGTGCTGTGGCATAGTAGGTTAAGCCTCTGTGGCGCCAGCATCCCATATGGGCACCACTTGTTAGAAGACCTCTCTGTCTCTCCATCTCTGTAATACTACTGTCTCTCATATAAATAAGCAAATCTTTAAAAATAAAATAAAATAGAAATCTTCCATCTGCTGGTTCACTCCCCATATGACTGCAATGGGCAAAGCTGGGCCAGGCAGAAGCCAGGAAACTGGAGCTTCATCTGGGTCTCCTATGTGGGTGGCTAGGACCCAAACAATTGGGCCATATTCTGCTGCATTTTCCAGGCCATTAGCAAGGAGCTGGATCAGAAGTAGAGCAACTGGGACTTAAACCAGTGCCCATATGGAATGCTGGTGTCCCAGGTGGTGGCTTTACCTGCTATGCCACAACACTGGCCCCAGGAGAGAGTCTTAATATAGACCATATATCATCTGTTTTTTTAGAGGTTCCCATCTTTCTCCTGAAAGAACTTGTTCATAGTGTTAATAAAAATTAGAGGACACCGTAGTTTTAGACTCTGCTCCTGCACAGACCAGGGTAAAGTGAGAATGATGTCACTCATGTTAAAAATTTCATGTAACCTAGCTGACACTAAGCTGTTTATTTGATCTTGTCGGAAATCAGGATTAGAGAGGGAGCAGCCTCATTTCTTAAACAGGCCAGTTTTAATTGGCAGGATAATGAAACTCCTTCTGCTTTAATCATGCCTCAAAAGATAAAACTCAGAGTAACCTGATATTCAGAAATCACTTATTTTCTTATTTTATATCCTGATCCTGACTTACAGGAAAAATCTTTGAAATGACCAGTCCACTTTCTGTTTTTGTAGTAGCTTCTTCAAGTGCTTCTGTAAAACTAAATTCCTTTGTTTAGACTGTTAGAACATTTACTCTATTTTGCAAAATAAAATGTTGCCTAATTCTGGAATCAAAAATAAAACAAAACTAAGATAATTAAAATAAGTTGTTGCAATTTTATCCTTTGGCAGTGTTTATAGCATCACCACCATAAAACAGAGTCATGAGTCTCATGATTTGAGTTTGGGTTTATATTTTAAGACCTAGGTTCAATTAATTGTGTGATTATAGGCATTCCTTGAGTCTATTGCCATACATCAGAAATGATGATGATGCCTTGCCTTCCTACTTTTTGGGTTATTGTGAAGATAAAGACAATTAGGGCTGGCTTTGTGGCACAGCAGGGTAAGCTGCTGCCTGCAATGCCAGCATCTCATGAGTGCCGATTCGAGTCCCTACTGCTCCACTTCTTCTTCTTCTTCTTCTTCTTTTTTTTTTTTTTTTAAGATTTATTAATTTATTTGAAAGGTAGAGTTACAGAGAGGCAGAGAGAGGGAGATCTTCCATCCGCTGGTTCACTCCCCAAATGGCCGCAGTGGTCAGAGCTAGGCTGATTTGAAGCCAGGAGCCAGGAGCTTCTTCATGATCTCCCACACAGGTGCAGGGGTCCAAGGACTTGGACCATCTTCCACTGCTTTCCCAGGCCATAGCAGAGCTGGATTGGAGGTGGAACAGCTGGAACTCAAACTGGTGTCCATATGGGATGCTGGCACTGCTGGCGGTAGCTCTACCCAGTGTGCCACTGCACCAGCTGCTGCTCCCCTTCTGATTCAGCTTCCTGCTAACGTGCCTAGGAAAGCAGTGCAAGATGACCCAAGTTCTTGGGACCCTATCACCCACATGGGAGACCCAAATGGAGTTCGTGGCTCCAACTGGCCTGGCCCAGTCCTGTACGTTGGGCTATCTGGGGAGTGAACCAGTGGACAGAAGGTAGCTCTCTTCCACTCTCTCTGTAACTCTGCCTTTCAAATAAATACATTTTTCAAAGAGACAAAAATGCAGATAATTATTTTTTATCATAAAGCACAGTGTCAGTAAGGTAATGAAGACTGTTTTTGCCACTTATCTACCTGTTTAATGTTGAGAAAATATTCTTCTAATTCCTTTTTTTTTTTTTTTTTGGTTAAAGATTTATTTATTTATTTGAAAGGCAGAGTTTCAGAGAGAGAGAGAAAGATCTATCCACTTGTTTACTTCCCAAATGGCTGTAACAGCCAGGATTGGGCTAGGCTGTAGCCAGGAGCCAGGAATTCCATGCAGGCCTCCTGTGTGGGTAGTATGGGCCCAAACATTTGAGCCATCATTCACTGAGTAACCAGGCACATTAAAAGCAGGAAACTGGATCAGAAGTGGAACAGCTGGGATTTAAACTAGTAATCAAATATGTGATGCTGGTAATGCAAGTGGTACTTAACCCATTGTGCTACAATGTTGACTCTAATATTTAGCTATTTTAAGCCTCACATTTGTCATCTGTGAAATGGGAGTAACAATAATAGGTTTTTGAGAGCTTCAAGGTGAAGTCATGCATATAAAGTGTAGTTTCTGGCATGTCATCCCTAGTGAATAAGTGTAAGTAATCATAAAAATTTATTGATGTACTATATTCTGGAGATATTTTAGGATTTATATAATTTATTTCATTCTCTGAACAATTGTGTATGATACGAATACTTTCCCTTTTTTCACAGGTGAGAAATGGGTGTTGTTTCATGTCACATGTAGCAAGGAACAGTTTTATTTGGAATTGGAACCTAAAGCTTTCTTCTCTCACTATCAAAGATGCTGTGGGTGCATCTATACTTAAATAAAGATCACCTGTGATCCATGTTTATGGCTTTTTTCAGACTGAGTTTTGGACATTTCCACTGCTTTCAGATATCTTCTATCTCAGTCTTCTTAGGTTTCTTTAATTTCCTTAATAGTCTAGAACCTCTGCAGAAACAAACATGCTCTGTTAAGAATTTATGAATGACTAGATTTCTTGAGTCTGGCTGATTTAACTGACTTTGTCTTTATAAAAAGTGTCCTTCAAGCTAAGTGCAAAGCTGTAATGACTATAACCAAGAGCAAAAGGCAGATAGACCCAGAAATACAAGGAAACCTTGCCTTAAATATTTCTGAATGAGATTTTTTGATGCAGAAGCTGGGAAAAAAGAAATAGGCAATGTATTCAAAGGAGATTTTGGAATTATCTTGAGGTTTCTTTCTTTTTCTGTGACTATTGATACTTTTGGACTTCAAAAAGTAATGGAAGTCTAAAAGGCCTCTATATGATGGCCTTTCACATTTCACCCATTGCTGTAAAGTGTACAACATTTGATTAAATCTTACTTGGTACTGTGTATGTATTAAAATAAATTTTTGTTGAAAGATTTGTGTATTTGGAACTGAAAGATTTTTCCACTAAGAATTTATTGGTGGATTTGAATTTGTATTCCATTGGGAAAATAAGAAAAAAAAATTGTGAATTTATCTTCTATGGAGTCAGGTACAGGTGTTAATGAAAGGTGTTCATGAACGATAATTTTTGGGCTGGCGCTGCGGCTCACTAGGCTAATCCTTCACCTGTGGTGCCGGTACTCTGGGTTCTAGTCCCGGTTGGGGCGCTGTTTCTGTCCTGGTTGCCCCTCTTCCAGTCCAGCTCTCTGCAGTGGCCTGGGAGTGCAGTGGAGGATGGCCCAAGTCCTTGGGCCCTGCACCTGCATGGGAGACCAGAGAAGCACCTTGCTCCTGGCTTTGGATCGGCACTGTGCGCTGGCCGGAGCAGCCATTTGGAGGGTGAACCGAAGGAAGGAAGACCTTTCTCTCTTTCTCTCTCAGTAACTCTGCCTGTCCAAAAAAAAAAAAAAAAGATAATTTTTGTGTTTATGAGATAGTAATAACTTTTTCAAATTTTAGTTTTTTTTAAATTTTTCTCTTATGAATATTTTTTGAAAGGTAGAGCTAGAGAGAAGGAGCTAGTGAGATCCTTACATATGCTGATTTATCCTCCAAATGCCTCCAACTGCCAGGGCTGGGCTACTCTTGCTTCACTTCCCAGAACTCACTGGCCCTATTGTCTGGGCTCTGCGGCTGAAGCCAGTAGCTTCAAATTCCATCCTGGTCTCCCATATCAGTGGCGGGGACTCAAGTATTTGAGCCATTATCTGCTGCCTCCCAGGGTGGAGTAGCAGGAAACTGGATCTGAAGTGGCATTCCAGGCATTCTTGCATGCGGGGCTCCCTTGAGGTGGCTTAACCCACTATACCACGAGGCCCACCCCTAATTCTTCCATTACACCATTATTCTTTTTGTCCTGTCTGGATATAATCTAAATACATTTCTTTACTTATTTATTTACAGTACTTTATTTATAGTACTTATTTGACTAGATTTAATTTTTTTTATTGGCAGTCCTCAAAAATCCATCCATTATGCTTCTGTGGATTACTCTCACTCACAGAATTAGCCTGAGGTAGTCTACTTGTAAAATGATGAATGTGGTCTTTTGTGGTAGAGTTTACTCATAGGAGAGTTTTCTTAGAACTAATAATAGAGCATTCACATTTATACATTGGGCCATGCTAAGCAATTTATGTCTGTTTGATATGATCCTCATAATAAGCTGTAGAACTAGGTGTTATTATTATCCCTGGTTTATGAATGAGGATTTCATTTCTGGATCTTCCATTGCTACTAACTCTCTGACTTTGGAAAAGTTAATGTCTCAGTGTGTCTCATCAGTGAACCGAGTAATTCTAATAGTAATTATGATGAGTATAAAGTGAGATGTGAAAGATTTGAGTTCAGGACCTTGAAACATTAAAACAGAAAAAGGTAGAATGAAATTTATTTAGGTGAATAGTATGTAAGGGATGGGCAGGAACAGATGTTGGTGTAGAGAAAACTTGTAGAATACACTGTGGAGGATGAAAGAGTACAGAATATCAAAAATTTGGAGAACAGAAAGTAGTTTGAGATTGGAGGCATTTAGACTCAAATAGAGAGGTTGAACTAGGCCCAGATTAGAAAGTGAGTGCTAATATATTTTTTATCAGTTTTTTTTTTTCTTTTAAAGATTTACTTATTTGAAAGAGTTCAGTGAAAGAGGGAGAACAGAAGAGAGAGGTTTTCTGTCTGCTGTTTCACTCCCCAAATGGCTTCAAAGATCAGGGCTGGAACAGGGCTGGTCCAGGCCAAAGCCAGGAGCTTCATCCAGGCCTCCACATGGGTGCCAGGGCCCAAACATTTTGGACCATCCTCTGCTTTTTAGGCACATTAGAATGAAGCTGGATCAGAAGTAGAGCAACCAGGACTTGAACCAGCACCTGTGTGGGCTGCTGACTATGTAGGCAGTAGCTTAATCTGTTGTGCCACAGTGCCAGCCCGACTGATATGATTAAATCAAAGGCGGGGAACATCCAGTCCTTTGGCTGTGTGAAGCTCATGAAATCATGTAGCCTGGCCCTGCCAAGGCAACTGCAAGTGGGATTTGAAATGCAATAAATGAATAACAGGCTAATTTTTCACTTGATAATTTTGTATGGCCTGTTAATGAAGTTACAGCTATCCAAATGGCCCTTTGCAGAAAAAAAGGTTCCTTACCCCTGGATTAGATAGACTTACACTGCAGTGTGGATAATAGATTGGATAGAGGGAAGATTTGACTTAGGGGACCAGAAATGAAACCGCTGCACCAACCTATGCAAGAGTTGATAGTGGTCAGAAAGTGAAGTACTATATATTTAGGAACTAGAATTCAAGGAGTGTGGTGAGCTCTCTTGCATTCCTAACCACATAGGAGCAGATGCCAAGAAAGCCATCGATGACCTGGCCTAAAGTAGAATTTCTATCTCAGAAGAATATTTCAGAGAAAGTGCATTCAGTTATATTCTTCACTGTTATATTGTGACATCATTCAAGTGCACATTCTATGCTTTGCCTCTACCCCAGTATCTTGACTGATAGGGTATATGTAGGAGTATGTGTGGGCAGGTTGGGTGACAAAGGAAAAGAAAACACAAAATTTACCTTAAGCATTTCGATTTAAACAGTAGAGTATTTTTTCATTTTGATTGTTTAGTTGAGTAATTCTGGAGGAGATAATAAGTACTGGACTCAAGGGAAGATGGTGAATTCAGTTTTGAACGAGAAGAATTTGAGATTATTTTTGAGTCTAGCAGGCAGTTGGGTATATGGAGCTGAAGCTCAAAAGGGAAATATAGAAGCTGATATTTATTTTTGAAATTTTTAAATATTTGGAATGCAGACACACATAAGATAGTTGCAGAGATAGAGATCTTCCATTCTTTGTATCTGGGCCAAGCTGACGATAAGATCCAGGAACTCACTCCAGGTCTCTTATGTGGATGGGAGGGATCCAACTTACTTGAATCTTTACCTCCTGCCTCCCAAGGTATGCATTAGCAGGACTCAAACCCTGGCACTCCAGTGTGGGTTGCAAGAGTGCCAAGAGACGTCTTGACTGCTGCTCCAAATGCCCACCTCAAGCTGATATTTAGATTTAGGAAACTTCATAGTGAAGTCATTGTAAAATTTCGAAAGAGGACTAGAACAGGAGGAGGACTAAGAACCCTGAGGAATACTGCTTGGACAGAAAAAGAGTAGTTTGAGAATATTTGGTTTGCTCTTCTACAGTGCTGCATCCATTCCATTAGAGAAGTCTGTTGAACTTGCCTTCGAAATTTAAGCTGAAGTGGATAATTTCTTACCATTTCCACAGATACTACACCATTATTTCTCCCCTATTGAAGTAATAGTCCTGCAAACTATCTTCCATTTTTCCATTCTTTTGCTGTCTGTAGACTGTTTTCCACATAGCAGTCTGAATAATCCTTTTGACATGTCAAATCATGTTACTCTTTGACCAAAATTCTCCTGTGGCTCTCATCTCTCTCAGTATGGAGTTCAAAGTCCGTACTGTGACCTACCAGGCCCTCCATGAACACTCTTTGGACTTTAGGTCAATAGAGTTCCCTGACCACCCCATCTATCTTCATTGTCCTACTTGGTTTTACTTTTTTGTAGCACCTCTTACCTTATGTAATGTATATTTGATTTGTGTATGTAAGATGTAAGCTCTGTGATAGCAGAAACTTTTGGTTTGCCTTTGCATTTCCAGCGCCTAGAACAGTGTCAACACTGTAGGCAGTCATAATTAATGTTCGTTGAATGGATGAGAATGAGATACAAAAGTTGGATCATGTCATTTTGCTGTTTAAACTTTTTTTTTAAGATTTATTTATTTGAAAGAGTTACACAGAGAGAGGAGAGGCAGAGAGAGAGAGAGAGACAGAGACAGAGAGAGACAGAGACCGACAGAGATGTCTTCTATCTGATGGTTCACTCCCCAATTGGCCACAACGGCTGGAGCTGTGCCAATCTGAAGCCAGGAGCCAGGAGCTTCTTGCAGGTCTCCCACATGGGTGCAGGGGCCCAAGGACTTGGGCCATCTTCTGCTGCTTTCCCAGGCTATAGCAGAGAGCTGGATCAAACCAGCGCCCTTATGGGCGCCCCTATGGGATGCTGGTGCTTCAGGCCAGGGCGTTAACCTGCTGCTCCACAGCGTCTGCCTCTCAACTTTTTTTTAAAGGTAGATTTATTTATTTGAGAGGCAGAGTTACAGACAGAGAGGGAGAAGTCGTCCATCCTCTGGTTCACTTCCTAAATGGCCAGAATGGCTGAAGCTGGGCTGATCTGAAGCCAGGAGCCAGGAGCTTCTTCTGGGTCTCCCATGTGGATGCAGGGGCCCAAGCATTTGGGCCATCTTCCACTGTTCTCCCAGGCTATCAGCAGGGAGCTGGATTAGAAGTGGAGTGGCCGAGACTCAAACTGGTGCCCACATGGGATCCCAGCACTGTAGGCAGAGTTTTAACCTACTGTGTCACAGCACTGGCCTCCTGTTTAAACTTTTTAAAATGTACTTTTATTTATTTGAAAGACAGAGTATGTGTGCATGTAAGAGACAGAATGTGTGTGTGTGTGTGTGTGTGTGTGTGTGTGTGTGTGTCTGTGTGTATGAGAGAGAGAGAGCTCTTCGATCTGCTAATTCACTACCCAAATACCTACAAAGATAAGATAGGGCTATGTCAAACCCAAGAAACAGGCACTCCATACATGTCTCCCTTTTGGGTGGGAGGGACCCAAGTACTGGAGCCATCATTTGTTGCCTCTCTGGGTGCATGTTAGCAGGAAGTTGGATTGGAAGCTGAGGTGGGACTCAATTCCAGGCACTCTGATACGGAGTGCTGGGGTCCCAAGTGGCGCCTTAACCTGTTGTACTATATATAGTGCCTGCCCCCTACTTAATCTTTTTCTTCTTCCTTCCTCCAATTGGATTTATTATTATTATTATTATTATTATTATATACTTGTTTTCCATTATACTTTCTTTTTAAGATTTATTTTATTTATTTGAAAGACAGAGTCATAGAGAGAAGGACTTCCATCTGTTGGTTCACTCCCCAAATAACTGCAACAGACAGAGCGGAGCTGATCTGTAGCCAGGAGCCAGAGCTTCCTCCAGGTCTCCCATGTGGGTGCAGGGGCCCAAGGACCCTCTCCATCCTCTGCTGCTTTCCCAGGAGCATCAGCAGGGAGCTGGGAGAAACAGCCAGGACTTGAACCGGCACCCACCTGAGATGTAGGCGCTGATTCCAGGACTTTAACCTGCTGTATCACAGTGCTGGCCCTCCGTTATACTTTGAGTTCACATTCACACAGAAGCAAAAAATGCTCTAAAAATGTATATTGGATTATCTGGTTTCCCTCTATGCAATTCTTGAATAGAATAAATAATTCAAATAAAATAAAATTTAATGGCTGCAGCAATCTGGTTTGGCCAGCATGAAAGGAGGAGCCTGGAACTCAATCCTGGTCTCCCATGCAGATCACAGAGGTCCAAGTACTTGGGCCATCTTCTGCTGCTTTCCCAGGTGCATTAGCAGGGAGCTGGTTTGGAAGTGGAGCAACGAAGACTTGAACTGCCCCCCTATGGGATACTGGTGGCGTCTTAACCCGCTGTGCCACAATACCGGCCCATGTGTCTGATTTTGGAATCAGAGTAGTGCTGTTTCATATAAAAAATTTGGAAAGCATTCTTCTGTTTTCTGAATCATTTATGTGGAATTGGTTGTAATTTTCTATAAATGTACACTCAGTAGTAAAGTCAGAATTCATCACTGAACTTCTCTTGGTTTGGAGTTTTGTTATCTATTTTCAGCTGTGAATTCAATCATCTTTCAGGATATTTAAACATTTTTCTTTGGATGAATTTTTGGAGTTGGTGGTTTTCTAAGGAATTTGTTCTATATGAATTGTTGGATTTATTGACATGAAGTTATTTGTAATATTCTCTCCTAAAAGAAATACAGAATTCTGTAAGATTCATCCTTAGAATATTATACAATTCATTCTTTAAAAGTGTCCAAGGCAGGTGTTGTGGTGCAGCAGGTTAAGCTGCTGCTTAGGATGCCAATATTTCCACATCAGAGCACTTGGGATCAAGTTCTGCCTTCACCAGCATTTATGTGGGATGCTGGCATCATGGGCGGTGGCTGCTGCCACAGTGCTGACCCCTCAAATAAAAATTTTGTTGAGATCTTTGTATCAAGTAACTGAGAGCTTGATTGTTTGGGAAAGGTGTTTCACTGTTACCTTAGTGCTTTTTACAACTGACTTTCAGTGTCTCTTTGTGTCTCTTTCAAAATCATATAGTAAAGTGTACATATTTAGTATTTTCATTTATAATAATAACTGAAGAATCAGGTACTCACTATGAAGCTGTAGTATAACCCTTCTTTTGAATTTTTCCAAGCTGTTTTAAAAGCTTCAATGTCTCGTAGTTTGGGTTGCATTTAGCTTGGAGTTAACAGTTTCACTTTTGTAGTAAGTTGTATGGCTTATAATTCTTCTATGTATATCACTAGAACTTTTACTATTTTTAGATTTTCTGTAGTCTTTGAAATGATTTCTTGTGTGCCATGAATCTGAGATCCTATAATCAGTTTAACACAATAGTACCAGTGTTAGACTGCAAGTAGTAGAAAAAGTAATTCTTTTTAGAGAAGATTGCTTTTTGTATTTGCTTTTGAATGCTTGCATAGTCAACGAATTTTATTAGTACATGAAAACAAGCAAAGCTCTGTAGCAAGGCATAAATAAGAAGGCTTTGGTAATAGGGCCTAAATAGTTTGTTTTTGATTTCGTGTGCTTTTTAAAAGACAAAGTAAGTCTTTTAAACTTCTGGAAGTGTGTTACTGTGGTAATTTAAATAATTGAAGTGAAAAATACTAATTTTCCTAATTCAAGCTTGTTTTGTTCTAGAAAGCATGTAGCATTTTTGCAGAATGGCTAAGTTCAAATTGTACTGTGAATGAAATGAACACAATGAAGTGCTGTAAGGCTATTGGCTAGCTTAATTGCATTGCTTATGATGAGATGTCAAGATGTCAAGACAATCTTTTTTTTTTTTCCGAAGAATTTTATTTATTTGAGAGGTAGAGTAACCGATAGAGGGAGAGACAGAAAGTCTTCCATCCACTGGTTCACTCCCCAAATGGCTACAGTAACCGGAGCTGAGCCAATCAGAAGCTGGGAGCCAGGATCTTCTTCTGGGTCTCCCATACAGGTACAAGGGCCCAAGGGCTTGGACCATCTTCCACTGCTTTCCCAGGCTGTAAGCAGGAAGCTGGATCAGAAGAGGAGCAGCTGGGACTTGAGCCTGCGCCCATATGGGATGGTGGTGTCAGAGGTGGAGGCTTAACCTGCTCCGCCACAGCGCTGGCTTCTAGAGTTTCTTAACTACTCTTTGAGTGAAATTTTTTGCAAATATCTGAAGATTAAAGATTATTGACAAATTTTATCCATAAAACAATTGTTGGGTTTTCTATGTTTCCGTACAGAATTTTTATTGTGTAGGAATTTGGAGTGATACACTGGGGAGAATCATTTTAGAAAGCCATACAGAGGCTTCTTTCGTTGATATAGATGAGTGAAACATTGTTTTGTAACTCATTTTTTCCACAGTTGATCTGATTGAAATATTTCATATAATAGGTTTTGTCATCATCATAATCGCATGAATGTATTTCTCAAGACTGGTAATCAATAATGATGTCTGTTTAAGAAGCTTATTTTCAAGGGATGTCTATATAGCTACATCTTGATTCATTTTAAATTTATTTACTTGCAGAATGCCTTTGACAAATTTGTCCTACAGAGAAATAATCTAAAGCAAAAAGATTACTTTAAAAGTTATCACATTTCGCTGGCGCGGAGGCTCAATAGGCTAATCCTCCGCCTTGTGGCGCCCGCACACCAGGTTCTAGTCCTTGTCGGGGAGCCGGATTCTGTCCTGGTTGCCCCTCTTCCAGGCCAGCTCTCTGCTGTGGCCAGGGAGTGCAGTGGAGGATGGCCCAAGTGCTTGGGCCCTGCACCCCATGGGAGACCAGGAGAAGCACCTGGCCCCTGCCTTCGGATCAGTGCAGTGCGCCGGCCGCGGCGGCCGTTGGAGGATGAACCAATGGCAAAAAGGAAGACCTTTCTCTCTGTTTCTCTCTCACTATCTACTCTGCCTGTCAGAAAAAAAAAAAAAGTTATCACATTTCAAGTAGTCATGAATTTTTAAAAATTTTTTAAGATTTACTTATTTGAAAGGAGGAGTTAGAGAGAGAGAGAAAAAAAAAGAAAGATCTTTCATTTACTGATTTATTCCTCAAATGGCAGAGAGAGAATCTTCCATTTGCTGATTCATTATCAAATGGTCCACAATGGCTGGAGCTGGGCCAGTCCAAAGCCAGGAACCAGGAGCTTCTTCCAGGTTCCCCACATGGGTGACAGGGGCCCAAGCATTTTGGCCAACTTCCACTGCTTTCCCCGGCACATTAGGATCGGAACTGAATCAACCAGGACTTGAACATACAATGCTGGCATTGCAGACCATGGTTTAACCTACTGCATCACAATATCAGCCCCTTATATCATTCTCATGCAGCATAGATTTATTCCCTAATACTGTCGTTTTTTTTTTTTTTGGACAGGCAGAGTTAGAGACAGAGAGAAAGGTCTTCCTCCCGCTGATTTAGCCCTCAATGGCTACTATGGCCGGTGCGCTGCGCCAATCCAAAGCCAAGAGCTAGGTGCTTCCTCCTGGTCTCCCATGTGGGTGCAGGCCCAAGCACTTGGGCCATCCTCCACTGCCTTCCCAGGCCACAGCAGAGAGCTGGACTGGAAGAGGAGTGACCGGGACAGAATCCGGAGCCCTGACCGGGACTAGAACCCAGTTTGCCAGCACCGCAGGTGGAGGGTTAGCCTAGTGAGCTGCGGTGCTGGCCTCCCTGATACTGTCTTAAAATGCAAAAGTATACTTTTCTAATGTCTGGACAGTTAAGAGATTTTGGAAAATGAGATATATCTACCTTAGTAGTCAGCTTTCACATCTCGTAGTAATTTTAACTTAAATTTAGTAAACTTAACAAACTTTTATGTGAGTACTCTCTGATAAGAACCCGGGATAGTATTAGCAAATCATCTTAGACTGCGGAAGATATCGTGTATTTCCTAGCTAAGTGTAGGAATTATTTGTGAAGTTTAGAAAATGAATTATGCTGTAGAAATGTTTAGAAATCTTATCACTTTTATCCACAAATCTAAACAATAACACATCTATAGTGATGATATTGTGGTTTTCCTTCACAGATACCAAGTTTTGCTAGTAGAACCATAGAAATAATTAATACCTGAAGTCTCAATGTATGGACATTAACAGTGATGACAGATAAATACAGACGTTTGGGATTCAGATACTAGGCGAAACACTTTTAAAAAGGTAAGAAAAAACTGTAATCTTAATTAAAGCCAAGTGGGGTTAGTTAGAAATAATTGACTGAAGTTTCTTTTTCAGTGTATTAGGCTTTTAAGAAACACATGTACAGGATCCTTTCTGTCTTATTACTGGTAGAACTCAGCTGTAAGTATCAATTCTTACGTGAAAAATAACAGTCACAAATATTCTTGCCTTGTAAATACATAGTGGATGATACATCTTTAGTGACTCCTTATCACTTAGCTATCCTAATATGACTGACTAGAACTTAATAAGGAATATTAAAATGGGCACATTCATGCCTGCCCGGAGACACATTTTAAGTTGTGGGTCATCTTTTCTTGTGATAATTGCCACCACCATTGTGTACTATATATAATATAATGCTTTGCCATGTTTGTGAAAGGCATCAGGGTTGGGTGCAAAGGAGTGGTCAGTTGGAGTGTTTTTTTCCAGTAGAGTGAATTTTCAGGTCTAGAGTTACTTTTGGTAGGATTTTATTTTCTCCATGTTTCTGCTGCTGATGTTAATTTAGATAACTTTAAAAATTAGTATTAAATGTTTTTGTTTAGATAGATTTCCTGTTGTGCTTTTTTCAGCAATTTACATGGCATATTTGGGAGAGGTGGCATCTATAGATCAGCCCTGTTCCCCTAGAGCTGACTAAAATAGTGATCTGTTTTTATAAGGAAATAACTCTAGTTTACAAGATTTGATATTACATCAATGTTTACATTTTAATCCTTTATTAAAAATAGTATCACTTCTAGATTACCTACTTTTGTGCTCATAATAAAGTGACAGTGTTCATCACAAATAAATGCTGGTCTTTTTCCCGGTGTTCCTCCTTGTTTTTGTATTGGCACTCATAATAACCTGTTCAGCCAGGTTGTACGTTCTCTGAGAAAGATATCATAGTACATTATTACAGTAAAACTGTAATTAAGTAGACTGTTTCAAGACTTGGAATGTAATTAGGATAATTAAAACATCTGACTAACTTGGTACTAAAACCAGAAAATCCTTGTTTTTTTTCTTGTTGAAAATCCATATGCTAAAAATAGTAAATTTCCTTTGATGATTGAGTGTTATAGCACTTTTAGTAAGCATCAAGGTTATCCTTTGAGCATAGAAGACTTAGTCGATACTTTGGTATGTATTACCTAAATGGTTTTTTGTTGTTGTTGCTCAATCCCAAGCTTTTACAAATTTTAAGCCCAACTTTTGGGAAGTCCTCTAGAATAAGAGTAAGAGATTATAACTTCTATTATGAGAAATCATATCAAGGGTGATCTTTAGATCACTGTAAAAACACATACTGTGTTAAAACAGTCTCCTGAGATGAGCTGAGACACATTTTGACTCAAACAAATGTTATTATAAGGATTTGGTATATATCAGGCTCTTTCTGTTTGTTTCTAAAAATCCTATCCAAGTTTCTTAATATCCTTTAGGCAACAGAGTTGTCCAGAGGCATCAGAGATGTCACCATGAACCGATTCTATTACCTGCTAGTTCTTGTTATAGGAGTGAATCTTAATTAGCTTAAGTTAATTTTCTTCTTTAATTCTTCTTTTTATTATTTTATTTTAAAAAAGGAGTTTAGAAGGTTCTAGTATTCTCCATGGCTGAAGCTGAGAGTCTGAAACCCTGATGCTTAAGCTCTATTCTAGATCATAGCACCAGCTCCTTCAGGATATAAGGAAAAGAGATAATATTTCCACAATGATAGATCTTTGGTTTTACAGGTAAGTTATTTAGTTTTGCAGTAGTGAACACAACTCTATTTTGAAAAAAAAAAAATGTTTTGTAAGGAAGGGAGAGTTTTTTTCCCTGTATGGGAAATTGTATAGTCTTCCTAGCTGCTTATAGGAGCATGGGAACATAGGGAATGGGTTAAGGATGAAATATTTTCCTACTGTTTTCCCAATAGAGAAATAAATGAATTGACTGAGTATATTGGGATATCCGAACTATTAACTGTTTTTGACACCCTAAATATTTCAAGGAACAATGTGAAACTCTTTGACTTCTCTTTCTTCCCAGTTATCTTTTTAAGTGTGCATTTATCCAGATTGATCAATTTATCTCTTTATCTGTCATATCTGTCTCTTTTTTTATGTTTATTTATTTATTTGAAAGAGTTAGAGAGAGAGAGAGAGGGGAGGGAGAGAAACAGAGAGAGAGAGAGAGAGAGAGAGAGAGAGAGAGAGAGAGAGAGTTCATCCATCTGATGGTTCACTCCCCAATTGGCCACAATGGCCGGAGCTGCGCCGATCTGAAGCCAGGAGCTTTTTCCAGGTCTCCCATACAGGTTCAGGACTTGAGTCATCTTCTACTACTTTCCCAGGCTATAGCAGAGAGCTGGATTGGAAATGGAGCTGCTCTGGACTGGAATCAGCACCCATATGGGATGCCGGCACTACAGGTGGCAGCTTTACCCACTACACCACAGTGCTGGCCCCATATCTGTCTCTTACTGGGGAAGAAAGTAGAAATCCCTTTACTTTTTATAAGATTTTATTATTCATTTTGAAAGGCAAAGTGTTAGAGATTTCATTTACTAGTTCACTACCCAAATGGTTTCAATGTCCAGAGCTGGTCCAGGCTGCAGCCAGGAGCCAAAATTCCATTCGGGTCTCTCATATGGGTGGCAGGGGCCCAGACTATTAGGCCATCTTTGCTGTATTCCCAGACGCATTAGTTTGGAGCTAGATAGGAATCAGAGTAGCCAGGACTTGAACCAGTGCTCTGAAAGTGGCACCTGAATCTTTTAAGCCACAGTACTATTCTCCCAGAAATCCCTTTACAAAACACAGTACCTATTACTGGACTTCAAAGAGGCAACTAAGAACCTTAGGTTTAATCACATGGTTAGGCCTCCAAGTTTCACTCTTCTGCTATTAACCTTATGCATTTGGTGGTAATCGCATATCTGAAGTGATTTGTCTTAAAGGAATATGACAAGCATAGATTGAACATGGTTAGATAGTTCATGTTTATATTCTAGACAACTAGAAAAAAAATTATTGGTGGCACTTCAGATGATTTGTTTTTCCTTTTCCTTTTGATTGTCTACATAAATATATAGCTATATTGTTACTAGGTTCTTAAAAATTGTTCATTTAATAAAACTAAATAGGATAATATCAACTCAAACATTGGTGTTAATGGAGGATTGCCAGCTCCTGAATTCCCAAAATAATTTATAGCACTTTGGTGATTATAGTAGATGTAAAAGGCTTCAGGCACTATGTTTAGAATTCTTTTTGAGATATCTTTTCTTCTCCTTTTTCTCTTTCTTTCTTATTTTCTTTCTTTTTAATGAAAGCAATAGCTGGAGCACTATTTCATTAGATTGGGCAGTTTTTTTTTTTTTTTGAAGATTTATTTATTTATTTGAAAGTCAGAGTTACACAGAGAGAGAAGGAGGGGCAGAGAGAGAGAGAGAGAGAGAGAGGTCTTCCATCCGATGGTTCACTTCCCAATTGGCCACAACGGACTGAGCTGTGCTGATCTGAAGCTAGGAGCCAGGAGCTTCTTTTGGGTCTCCCACATAGGTGCAGGGGCCCAAGGACTTGGGCCATCTTCTGCTGCTTTCTCAGGCCATAGCAGAGAGCTGGATCGGAAGTGGAACAGCTAGGACTCTAACCAGAGCCCATATGGGATGCTGGCACTTAAGGCCTGGGCGTTAACCCACTGTGCTACAGTGCCAGCCACGGCAGTTTTTATGTAATATTTATTTTTACTTTTTATTGATGCAGTTCTACAGATATGATCACAGGGACTGCAAATTAATAATCTGAAGCACAGCAGATAATGTCTGAGAATTATGTAGTTAGATTTGAGTAAAAGATTCAGATAGTTCAACATCAGATAAGTGGGTGGAATATGTGGAATTGTGAGTAGGTTTTTGGACAGACTGAAATTTGACTGAGAGACCCATATCAGATGTGTCTTTCTGCAGAATGAAAATTTAGGAGGCAGGGAAAAGGTATTTAATTTTAGTGATCACATTTGCTTCCCTCTGTATTCCAGAAAGTGCTACTGTTCAATAGTTGGTAGGTGACATATGGGAAAAACTTCAGCCTAGTTTCTAGATTGGGTTTTGCCTACATAAATATGTTAAATAGTGGTTTTCCTTGATTCTAAAATTAGAGTGATTAAATTTCTGGTTTCAAATTGGTACTTGCTATGGTTTTCCTGTTTAGTTACAGTATGGATATTTTCTGAGATGTAACTGAGTTCATTCCTATACATTAGCAGCTTAATATTTGTCAGACATATAATTTTGTGCTCTAAACATTTTCACTGGATTTCTTAGTAACATTGTGTTATGCAGCTAAAAAGAGCTAAAGAACAGCTTTAGCATGTACTAGTTTGCTAAGCATGGCAAATTATGTTGAGGTAATCTAGACATTTTTAGGCCCTTTATATAAAATTTTATTACTTTTTTTGGTAGCCCTTTTCTCAAAATGGAGTTTTGCTTTCAGTTTGTCAGATAACTATAGAAAATATGTACCCTTATATATGCTCACCCAAAATGTGAAAGATAGGAAGAAAATGTTCCAACAGAAGAAAAAATTATCAGAATTATCAGAGGGAAGATTGGTCAAATCTTAACTTGAATCTGCATAATATCAATTAGTTTATTTTGTTAAGTGCATGAAATGTTAATTTCAGTCAAGAGATTTTTATAGTACTCTAGTTTGTGCTTCCTTAGGTCATGGCTTATTTATGAATTTTTTACTACTTGTATCTAGTAAGGAATTGGTACATTATAAATAGGTCTAATTTAGTTTGAAACTTGCTGACTGTACTTTCTGTTAGAATACTGTCTTAGTGCAGTGTTCTAAGATAGTGCTTGTCAAACCCTAAAATCTCTATCAATCACTTGGGAAACTGATTTAGTGGTAGATCTGGGGGCAGGGCTGCTGTTCTTCATTTCTAACAAGCTTCCAAGAGATATCCATGATGCTGGTTCTCAGGCCACATTTTGAGTTGGAAGAATATAGGAAACAAAGAATCCTTGTTATTATTAAACAGATTAGATTCTCTTTAAATATGGCCTAATAGTACAGGATTTGAGAACTCTAAAACTTGGGCTTCACTATATTTTTTACATGGAATAAAATGGAATAAAAATAATTTTAGGGAGAAGAAACAAAGGTTTAGTCTTTTAATCATAATTTTGAAATTTAACCTTTCCATGTTAATTTTAATCACTGGAATGGTAAGTAAATAATATTGACTATCAGTGTACGTAGTATTTTATAGATTTTTACATAAATACTCCTTATAAGTAGTTCTGAATACTAGTAACAATAGATTTATTTTACCTAAAAAATCTCTTTGAGGAAGTTTGTATTATGAGATAGAGATTTTGCTTTTATTCAGATTTGTGTAGAAAGAAAAGAGTGGCTAGGGAAGTCTGTTGGAAAAATTTAAAAGCTTATATGCCTTTAGTTGACTTTTTATTTAAAAAAAGATTTATTATTTATTTGAAAGAGTTACAGAAAGAGGGAGAGACACAGAGAGATTCCATTCGCTGGTTCACTTCCCAGATGGCCACGATGGCCAATGCTGGGCCAGACCGAAATCAGGAGCCAGGAGCGCTATCTGGTTCTCCCATGTGGGTTGCAGGGACCCAAACACTTTGGTTGTCTGCTGCTTTTCTGAGGATATTGGCAGGGAGCTCGACTGGAAGTGGAGCAGCTGGGACTCAAACAGGTGCCCAGGACCGTATGGGATGCAGGCATTGCAGGCAGTGGCTTTACCTGCTATGCTGCAATGCTGGCCCCTAATTGATGTTTCATTTTTTTTTTTTTCAATGTCTAGGTTTTATTTTTTTAATATATATATATATAAAGCTTTTATTTAAAGAATATAAATTTCCAAAGATGTTTCATTTTAAAAAGTAATTGATAATAGATTCATTTTTGTGTGTGTCTATAAAGTGTTACTTCTGCCAGTAGTATATCTGAAACATAAGTTATAAATACAATTAAGCTTACATTACATTAAAGATTTGAGTTTATATTGTTAAAGTAGCTTATAGCTTTTATGTCTTCTTTATATATTTATACAGGTATTTCATATTTAAAAATCAATAACCTTCGAATTTTAGAGTTAAGATTTGGGTACCTGAAACAAATAAATTGTGTTTTAGAATTTTTCTGTTTGTGTTCTTTTAAAACATCATTTGAAGTTTAATTTTTTAAAAAATTAAAAGTTGAAATTTATTGCAGTATTTAATACCTGTGAATAAAACCAGAAAGACTGTAATATTGACTATGTTAGCAAAATAGAATTGCATGTCAGAGTCCCTTTAATGAATCCCCAAATAGGAGGAGTTTACTGTAAGGAAAATGTTTCTAAGTTCTCATAAGTGGTCCATACTATTGTTCTTTTGATTGCTATGACATGTTTCTAGAACAATTAATTGTATGTTAATTCCAGGGCTGGTTCTATGAGTCTCGTAAGACTTTTTAAAATCGTTGATTAAAATTTTTTGCCATACTTTCAAACTAAACTTATTCAACCAACTTACATATTTTACAGGGTACTTTTTATTTCATTCATGTATCAGCAGGGAAAAAACAGGGAGACAGTTTCCTGTAATGTTTCTTTTTTGTATGTGGTAGCATTTTGCTTTGTCTTTGTAGTTCTAACCTGTCACTTGTTAGATACTTCTAATTGAAGCAAAGGATTAGATTTGTAGGGGCAGATGATATAGAATGGTATTTGGAAGGTTATATGAGAGGAGAGATGACAGAAGGCAAGAAGAGGAAGGAGATTATCAAACTGTATACTTGCAACTATTATTGGCTTCTTTCTCTAATCATCTGGTATCCCATTCAGAGTTACGCAGTGAAGTAGCTGATACCCTATGAAAGGCTAACAGAAAAAGAGTAAGGGAATAGAGACTTGAAATGCTAATAATTTCTTCTGTTTAACTGGGAGAGCTTTTGGAAAATATCACTAAATTGTTCAAAGTTTATCCAAGTGAGTCAAGCAGAGCAGTTTTCAATATCCTGTCATTTTTGTCTTACCCACCAACTAACCATATGAGAAAACTTGCTCATTGCCCAAATTGCACATTGAAGTTGGCATGCATTATTTATACTAGTTCTGAGAAGGAAAAGGTGGGGTTATAGGTGCTTTCTTAAATGTAAATATTTGCTTCAGCATATTCTTTTCCATCTTCTATCTTTTTTACAATACTTCCTTTCACTTGCTGATTTATGGCTTTATGGCTAGAAACTAGGAAATCTTGGGTTTGTTTTGCTTTGTCCTTAGCAAGTATAAGCTAGAATTGTGATTTCTATTCTGTTTAATTACAAAAATTTTTGTTGCTGCCACAAATTTTTTGGATGCCAAAGAGTTTAGGTTGAAACTCTTTTAACCTGAAACTCATTTTAGTTAGAGTGAGTTAAAAAGAGTAGAGCCTGCCTTTTCTACATCTTGGAAAGATTTTGAGTAAACATGAGAAATACTTGGAATAGATTTTATAAGGTTGCTGCTGTGAAGATTATTTTAATAACCAAAATGAAATTCCATCTTTAAGATTGATCTTTTATGAATACTTTGTGTCTGAGAGACAGATACACAATGAGCAAGTTGAGAGGATGTTTTCTGGCATATAACTTTCTAGCTGTGTGAACTTACACACACTGCTCAAACTATCTGTGCCTGTAAAGTAGGGATGATAGAACTTATCTGAATTATTGTGAATTTAAGCAAATTAACTTACGTAAAACAGAATGATTCCCAGAACACATTAAGTGCCATAAAATTGTTAGCTGTCATTAATAATATTGGGAATGTTAATAATTTTATTATGTAATTATTAATATTGGCTATACTTGGATTAAAAGTTATAGCTTTGTACTTTTGTTTTAGGTATATTAACTATTACCTTTTTCTCATTATTTTGTTTACATTTTTGAAGGTTTCCCAATGAGTGGATCATGATGACCGTAATGTAGGGACTTGCCATAGTATGGCTGCTTCCCGATCTACTCGTGTTACAAGATCAACAGTGGGGTTAAACGGCTTGGATGAATCTTTTTGTGGTAGAACTTTAAGGAATCGTAGCATTGCTCACCCTGAAGAAATCTCTTCTCATTCTCAAGTACGATCAAGATCACCAAAGAAGAGACCAGAGCCTGTGCAAATTCAGAAAGGAAACAACAATGGAAGAACCACTGATTTAAAACAGCAAAGTACTCGGGAGTCATGGGTAAGCCCTAGGAAAAGAGGACTGTCTTCTTCAGAAAAGGATAACTTAGAAAGGCAGGCTGTAGAAAATTGTGAGAGAAAGCAAACAGAACCTGTTTCACCAGTTTTAAAAAGAATTAAGCGTTGTCTTAGATCTGAAGCACCAAACAGTTCAGAGGAAGATTCACCTATAAAATCAGACAAGGAGTCAGTAGAACAGAGGAGTACAGTAGTGGACAATGATGCAGATTTTCAAGGGACGAAACGAGCTTGTCGATGTCTTATACTGGATGATTGTGAGAAAAGGGAAATTAAAAAGGTGAATCTCAGTGAGCAAGGGCCACTTAATTCTGCAATAGTTGAAGAAATCACAGGCTATTTGACTGTCAATGGTGTTGATGACAGTGATTCAGCTGTTATAAACTGTGATGACTGTCAGCCTGATGGCAACACTAAGCAAAATAGCACTGGTTCCTATGTGTTGCAGGAAAAATCAGTAACTGAAAATGGGGATTCGGAAACCCAAACTTCAATGTTCCTTGATAGTAGGAAGGAGGACAGTTACATAGACCATAACGTGCCTTGCACAAATTCAGAAGTGCAGGTCAAGTTGGAGGACCACAAAATAGTAACTGCCTGCCTGCCTGTGGAACATGTTAATCAGCTGACTACTGAGCCAGCTACAGGCCCTGTTTCTGAAATTCAGTCATCTTTAAGGGATTCTGAGGAAGAAGTAGATGTGGTGGGAGATAGCAATGCCTCAAAAGAGCAGTGTAACGAAAACACCAATAACGTCTTGGACACAGCTCTTGAAAGTACACCAGTCTCTGGAGAATCGGAACCATCTTCTGTTCTAGACTGTGTTTCAGCTCAAATGATGTCTTTATCAGAACCTCAAGAACATCGCTATACCTTGAGAACTTCACCACGAAGGGCGGTACCCAGAGGTAGTCCCACTAAAAACAGTTCTCCTTGCAGAGAAAATGGACAATTTGAGGAGAATAATCTTAGTCCCACTGAAACAAATCCAACTGTTAGTGATAATGTAAGTGAGTCTCTCACAAATCCTGATGAAATTTCTGAAAATGAAAAAGATAAATGTTGTGACTCTCAAAATTACGGAAGTGATGGACTAAGTAAGCCATCCTCAGAAGCAAGACTCAATATTGGACATTTGCCATCTGCCAAAGAGAGTGCCAATCAGCACCTTACAGAAGAGGAAGATGATGATCCTGATGTTTATTACTTTGAATCAGATCATGTGGCACTGAAACACAACAAAGAGTATGTGTAAATATGGTAACCATGAATTCTGCTTTGTTTCTTATTCCCCAAGTTTTCACTATCTATTCATAATTGTGTATTAGTAGTGTTTTTTAAAAAAATATTAAAAGTAATATTTATTTATTTGAAAGGCAGAGAGAGAGAGCTCCCACCTGCTGGTTCACTCACCAAATGACTGCAAAAGCTGGGGTTAGGCAAGGCCAAAGCCTTGTGCTCAGCACTTAATCTTCTCTCCCTTATGGGTGACAGGGACCCAATTATCCAAGATATCACCTGCTGTCTCTTAGGGTGCTTATTAGCAGGAACAAGCCAGCGCCCATATGGGATGCTGGCACTGCAGGTGGTGGCTTTACCCATTGTGCCATAGTGCTGGCCCCTAGAAATCTGCTTTTATCTTTGACATTTGTGATTTACAGAGGTAGATGTTACTTTTAAAACTGTGACAGGTAGTTGTATGTTGTAATTAGCATAGTAACAAGTTGTCTACTATGTAGTTAACAAAACATTTAACACAGGTTTTCCTGATTTTGAGGATGAGAGAAGACTATCTCAAAAATCATTGCCTCTCAATTTTTGCATTAGGCACCTTTTGTAAATAAGGAATTTTGTGTCCAAATTTTTCACAGTTTCACTTTAAGGTATTCTGGGAACTAATGTAAATGTATTCAAGCCAACTGTATCTAATGATCCAGAAGAACTGTAACACAAAGAACTTACCATAAATACTATGAGCAACAACAGAAAACACAGGCTTACATAATAAGTTAATCATTCTTATTCCTACAGGGTAGGCTTTTTATTTTGTTTGTGTAACAGAAATGTATATAATTTATTTATTTGAAAGAGAGAGAGAGAGAACATGAGTGCCAAATGCTCTCAACAGTTAAGCTTGGGCCAGGCCAAAGCCAGGAGACTGGAACTCATTCTGTGTCTCCCCTGTGGATGACAGTGATTCAAGTACCTGTCATCACCTGCTGCCTTCTGGGGTGCTCATTGCTGTAAGCTGCATGAGAAGCAGAGCCAGGATTTAACCCAGGAGACTCTGATATGGGATGCAGACATCCTAAGCCTTAAGCAGTGTTTTAACCACTGTGCCAAATGTGGTCTCCCCCCACCCCAGGGTAGACTTTGAATCAGAATCACAGATCATTCACCTGTGCAAAAATACTTTGATATGAGGAACTTTTCTAATGTTTTTTTGTTGTGACAGTTGCCAGACTTGGTGTGTTCAGATCAAAGTATTAAATCTTGATTATGGGATGTACTATTCTTTTTTGTGTGTAATATAAATAATTCAGATTTGTGTATGGTCCTTGATAGCCTTTGAGCATAGGTCTAATTCTTGAGTATTTTTTAAAAAAGATTTATCTATTTGTTTGAAAGGGAGAGAGAGAGAGAGAGAGAGAGAGAGATCTTCCATCTGCTGATTTATTCCTCAAATGGCCACAACGGCCAGAGCTGAGCCAATCCATAGCCAGGAGCCAGGAGCTTCTTCTGGGTCTCCCACGTGGATGCAGAGGTCCAAGCACTTGGACCATCTTCTGCTGCTTTTTGAGGTGCATTATCAGGTAGCTGGATTGGAAGTGGAGCAGCCAAGTCTCCTGCCAGCGCCTATATGGGTTGCCAGTACTGCAGGTGGTGGCTTTCCCTGCTACGCCACAGCACTGGCCCATTGGGTGCTTTTTTAAGTGATATTTTTATCTGAGAATCTTATAAATATACTTGGGAAAATGTTAGGAGTCCCATGTATTTGATATGCTTGAAGTCCAATTTGAGATAGAAAAAGCAGCTTATAAATGAAATTTTTTTTCCAGATAGGAGTAAATAGAGTCATTGCTGTTCATAATAGTTTCAGGTTTTTGTTTTGTAGTTGCTTATTTATTTGGTGGACAGAGAAAGAGAGAGCTCCCATTCTCTCATTTACTTCCCAAATGCTTACAATAGCTGAGTTGGGGCCAAGGCTAAAGTGAGAAGCCTAGAACTCAGTCCAGGTCTTCCATGTGGGCATCAGAAACCCAAATGTTTGAGCCATTACCACTGCCTCCCAGAGTCTGCATTGGTAGGAAGCGGTAGTCAGGAACTGGAGCTGGGCATTGAACCCAGACACTCATATGTAGGATGCAGGTGTCTTAACCTGCATTTTAACCATTATGTCAGATGTCCACCCTTTTTAGTTATCAGTTTTCAAAAGTAGAGGTATTTATTTGCAGGTGCAAGAAAACAGTCATATGTCTTGGGAAATACCAAAATCTTAAGCAGTGTGAATTTTTATAAAATTATATTTTGTCTATTTTGCTATTTGCTTTTTATTGTTACTTTAGCAAAAGAGATGCTATCCTAAGCTCTGGCTAGTTATTAATTCTGGAATATATTTTTAAATAATTCATTATATTATTAATTTTTTGGTAAAAGACTACCTGGTGAGGATAAATATTTTTTGAAAGGCCAGGTCTGTCTGGGCCAGGCTGAAGCTAGGAGCTAGGAATTCCACTTTAGCCTCCTGCAGGGGCCAAATTACTTGGACTATTCTCTGCTGCCTTCCCAGGCACATTAGCAGGAAGTTGAATTTGAAGCAGAGCAGCCAGGACTAGAACCATCAGTCTGATATGGGACTACGCAAGTGGTGGCTTAACCTGCTATTCTACAATGCCAGCCCCTTGATGAGATTTCTGAAGATTGGTGTTTCCATGAAGCAATTTTCTTTTTTTTCCCCCGGGAAGATTGACACATTTATTATTTTCTTACATAATTACCTTATTTTGGGGCATTTGTAATAGAACACATTACAGATGCTAAGCACCTGCCTGGTTCCCCTCAGTGTAGTTGCAAGGAGCAGACCAGGGCAGAACCATCCTCACTGCGAGATGGTGCCCGCAATGCTCCCTTCTGCCGCAGTTTTCTAAAACTAATAGCCATGACATTTAAAAGGTGATGTTCCACATTAATAACCCTTTGTGGATGGCAACAGTACAGTTCCATGGGTTCTTTTGGATATGCAGAGTCCTTTGGAATTTGGGTGCTACTTACTTCTTTCATATAGTATTTTCAATGCCTCATTGGGTAATTTTGAACAAAAGAAGTCACTCATTTTTGCTTTTTTTTGCCTTGCTTCAAAATTATTGAAGCTCACATCTTTGACACTTCATTTTTAACTTTTTCTTTTTTCAAAGGAAGCAAATGGGGGAAAATGAGATGGAGAAGGAGCATCATAATTAGTTTTTCAGTGATAAGGAAAATTGAGAACAGGGTATTTGATCAGATGTACTCTCGTTTAGTAACGCCCCGTTTTCTTCCCCGTGACTCCAATCCTATATTGATATTAAAGATCTATTTATTTATTTGTTTGAAAGAGTTAGAGGCAAAGACAGAGAGAGATCATCCATCCACTTGTAAACTCCCCAGGTGGCTGTAACGGCCAGCACTGGGACAGGCTGAAGCCATGAGCAAAGGGCTTCGTTTGGGTCTCCCACGTGTGTGGCAGGGTTCCAAACACTTGGGCCATCCTCCAGGCTTTTCCCAGGCGATTGGCATGGTGCTGTATTGGAAGTGGAGCAGTGGGGACACAAACTGGCTCCTATATAGAATGCTGGTGTCACTAGCGGTAGCTTTACCCACTGTGCCACAATGCAGGCTCTTATTCATATATTTTTTTAATCTGGAACTCCAATGACTGACTGTAATGTTGGCACTTAACTGAGGTGTCATTGTTAAAAATAGCATAGTGTTATGCCTATCAAGTGCTTTCAAGTCTCAAATCATGCTAAAAGGCACTTACTGTTAAAAAAGAAAGCAAAAAAAAAAAAAAAAGGAAAGCACTTAGTGTAGATGGATTATTATTCTGTTGTACACAGACAAGACATGTATACAGGCTGTCACATATTTTTTTCCCGTGTTTTCCCTGTGCTAGAAAATTCTCTGGATAATTACCTTTTGAAACTGGGATTGAGTATTGCCCAATATCTACCAGTACGGAATGAGTGTACACTTAATGATAGCCAGTTTTAAAAATAGATCATTAATGGAAAATAAAGAGTATGTCATAGTTTTCTTCAGCGAGGTAAACATAACAACCTTGTTTTAATTGAAACATTCCTTTAAGCTATCAATTATAATTTAATCATCAGCATTCTCTCCTAGTATTCAGTTTACAATTTATTCATCATGCTTGTAGTCATATCACATATATATAGTGTTATCTTATTACTTGTAAATATTTGAAATGATACTGTGTGTGAGATTCTGAACTTTGATTTGACTTATGGTAAATTAGGCCATAGGCCAGGGAGGGGAATCTGCAAGTATTCTGGATGCTTATTTACCCTGTTGTGTCTGTCATTGCCATTCTTCTTCTCTAGCACATACACTCATATGAGCTTTTATATATTTATTTTTCCAAGTGGATAACCTCACTGCGATCAAGGGACTAGACTGTATCTTTTTCTCTGGCAAGATTCCAAGCTGTGGATTATTTTACTAGACAGGCCTTCTCAGAGATTAGAATGTGGGGATCAAAAGAAATGCACTTTATCTCAAAGCTTTCTGTTGTCATGTTGAAGTGGTAGATAATACCTAGTCACTCCCTTTGTGGTCTAAATGGCTTGACTGAGATCATGTACTTACCTATGATTGCCTTTCTGTTTGGAAGTATGCTTTTGCTGATTTTGAATCAGAAGCATTGAAATTAATCTCTTAAGTTTTGAAGTTCTCTCTAGGAAATATAAATAAAGATGATTTCAGGTCCTGGGCTTTGAAGTTCAGAGCATTTCATCCAGTTAAAAAAGGAATCATTGGAAAATAAATTTTCATTTTCTTTATTTTAAAATATTTATTTATGGGACTGGCACCATTGTATAAACAGTAAAGCCGCTGCCTGCAGTGCCAGCACCCCATGTGTGCACCAGTTGAAGTCCCAGCTCTTCCATTTCCAGTCTGGCTCTCAGCTAATGTACCTGGGAAAGTAGCGGAAGATGGCCCAAGTCCTTGGGGCCCTGCATCCATGTAGGAGACCTGGATGAAACTTCTTGCTCCTGGCTTTGGATGAGTCCAGCTCTAGCCATTGCAGCCATCTGTGGAGTGAACCAGTGGATGGAAGATCTCTTTCTTATTCTCTCTGTCTGTCTTTCTCTGTAACTCTGGCTTTCAAATAAATAAATCTTAAAAGAAAAAAGAGACCTAGTTATTTATTTGAAAGAGTTAAAGAGACAGAGGGAGACACAGAAAGAGAGAGTTCTCTCTGCTGGTTCATTCCCTAGATGGCTGCACGGTTGGGCCTGAGCCAGGCCAGAGTCAGAAACTTGATTTGGGTTTCCCATGTGGGTGCAGTGGCCTGAGAAATTGGGCTTTCTACTGCTTTTTCCATGCCATTAGCAGGGAGCTGGATTGTAAATGGAGAGCCCTGAGACTCAAACCAGCTCCACCACAATGTCAGCTACCTTGAATTCTCATTGTGTAAAATTACTTAAATTTATATTGACAGGGCTTGGATAGCTTCATTTAAGGATCTTTGGCACTAATTATAAACAGGTTAATTATAATTAATTAATTATAAACAGATACATATGAAAAGTCAAATTTAGGGTTTCTAGATTTCTGAGGTCTTGCTAAGACCTTGCTAAGATGAACTCGTTGATAACAGATTGTTAACATTTATATCAATTTTTAAGTTTCTAGATAATGAACACGTAAGTGTTTTGCTTATATACTCTCCAGGGAGAATCTTATGTTTTGCTCTGGTATACAAATATATTACTCAAGTATTTTCCAGGTGAGAATCTTATTTTTAAGCCATATTAAAAATATTTCTGAGAGTTGTAACTTTTAAACTTAGTTCTCTGAAAATGCTGATGATGCTAAATATGTCCTTTGGTTGCAATGTGCTTATTTTCTAGTTAATGAAACGTTTGATATTTTTTATCAAGGAAGTTACATAGAGAAAATGTGTCAGTTCATATATATTGATTACCTTAGAATCTACTTTGCCCAATGATCAAAATGATTTCTTTCAAGAGGCCAGAAAAACTCTAGGACTAGGGATAGATTTTGTGCTTTATAATTTACAAAGCAACTTCATGTAGTTTTTCATTTGATATTCATGACAGTTGAGAAGTAGATGGTATTACATATACATTTAAAATAGGATAGACGGCATTATATAATACACATTTTCTTTTAAAAATTTACTTTTTAAATTTATTTGAGAGGCACAGTTACAGAGAGGAAGAGAGAGATGAGGGAGCTGGATTGGAAGTGGAGCATCTGGGACTTGAACCAGCACCCATATGGAATGCTGGTAACACAGGCGGTAGCTTTACCTGCTGTGCCACAATGCCGGGGCGCCATAACACACATTTTCTAACTCATAATTAAAGCATTTTTGTTATTTGAAATATCGTGAATCATGATACAAATGAGATCGTATTTCTGTCTTCTGGTCTGAGCTCTGCTTGGTAATTTTATCCAGTGAGGAATTACTACATAGACTTTTGGGTTTCTAGGTAGAGAACTCTCATAGAGCAGGTCTTGAGTACTCAGTTGTCAAGAACTCTCAGATTAAGCCCTGTAATTGCAATCATGCTTATCTCTTTTATATGTCAGAATCAGCATTATCGGTAAGTAACCTGTTTTATTTATTGAATTAAATACTTTCACGTGCACTGTTTTAAAGTGTATTTTGTTAGTGTGTTCATGAAGAATAAATTGAGGAAATAGAAAAATTATAGGTATAGCTTACCTTTACATGGAGGTTTTGGATAATTTGTAAAGAATATTCTCAAGAGTTTTGAAATGCAAAATATGTTTAAATTCATATGTTATGAGGAAAACTCTGTTTGGCCTTCTCAACTCATTTCACAAGGCTATAGAATAATACCCATGTTCACCCCATTAGGTTGGCACAAAGATGGGTGTGAGGAGGGAGGTAGATGCTTTTTTTTTTTTAAAGAGTTATTTATTTGAAAGAGTTACACGGCCTGCGCCACGGCTCACTAGGATAATCCTCCGCCTGTAGCACTGGCACACCGGGTTCTAGTCCTGGTCGGGGCTCCAGATTCTGTCCCGGTTGCCCCTCTTCCAGTCCAGCTCTCTGCTGTGGCCCGGGAGGGCAGTGGAGGATGGCCTAAGTGCTTGGGCCCTGCACTTGCATGGGAGGCCAAGAGGAGGCACCTGGCTCCTGGCTTCGGATCGGTGCAGTGCGCTGGCTGTGGTGGCCATTTGGGGGGTGAACCAACAGAAGGAAGACCTTTCTCTCTGTCTCTCTCTCATTGTCTAACTCTGCCTGTCCCAAAAAAAAAAAAAAAAAAATACACAGGAGAGAAAGGGAGAACTCTTCCATCTGATGGTTCACCCTCAAATTGGCCATATCCGAAGCCAGGAGCCAAGAGCTTCTTCTCGGTCTCCCATGTGGGTACCGGGGCCCAAGCACTTGGATCATCTTCTACTGCTATCCCAGGCCATAGCAGAGAGCTGGATCAGAAGTAGAGCAGCCAGGTCTCCATCTGGCACCCATATGGGATGCTGGTGCTTCAGGCCAGGGTGTTAACCTGCTGCACCACAGCGCTGGCCGTGGGAGGTAGATGCTTTAAGTTTAAAATTTTCCAAACATTTAATGACTTTTCCTCTGAGTGCCAACATCTTTTATTTCCAATAGTGTGGATTTTAAAAAGATTTACTTACTTATCTGAAAGAGAGAGGGAGGGAAAGAGAGACAGAGTGAGAAATAGAGACAGATCTTTGATCCACTGGTTCACTCACCAAGTGACTGTATTGGCCAGGGCTAAGGTAGATGGGAGCCAGGAGTTTTTTTCTGGGTCTTTCACGTGGGGGCAGGAACCCAAGCATTTGGACCATCTTTTTCTGCTTTCTAAGGCCGTTAGTAGGGAGCTGGATTGGAATTGGAGCAGCTGTGTCTCTAACTAGCACCCATATGGGATGTGTGTGTTGCAGGCAGTGGCTTTACCCATTACGGCATAGTACTTTCTCTTGCATTTATTTATTTTAAATGCTTTGAAAATATAAGAGCATCACATTATTTTGTTTAAACTTTTTGTTGGAGAGAAAGGATCATGCTAATAGATTATTGGCAGTGAGAATAGGAAGTAGGATTTTTAAAAATTATAATCAAGACCTGATGTATCTTTTTTCTTTTTTACATATAATAACTGTACATGTTTATGGAATTCAGAAAGATATCTCTGTATACTTATACAGTGTATAATGTTCATAATTGGGTGAAATAATAAATGTTTGCATTTGAAAATGTTGAGAACATTCAGAATTCTCCCTACAATTTCAAATATATAATTAAGTACTATCAGCTGTAGCTATTGTTCTCTACTATAGAAGTTATTAAACGTTGTCCCTCCTATCCAGCTGTACCCCTGTACCTGGGTACAATCTTCTGTCTCCCACCTCCTTCTCCTCACTTTCCCAGCTTCTGGTAGCTTCTATTCTATTCTCTACTGAGGTATCATCTTATTAAAAATTTCAGAAAATACATCTCTATAGAATCTGGTTAAATAAGTACAGTTTTTCATGTAAGTACCAATGATTGAGGTACCAATCATAAGTATATAATTTTTTTATTTTTAAGGTACTTTCTTATTTAAATGTGGAATATCTATATTCTTAAATTTACATTATTTACAGAGATAGCATAATTGAACTAGATTTAAGAAGCACTCTAGCTCCCTTCCAGTTCCTTTTTTAACTGTTAGTATAATGTTGAGCAAAAGTCTGCAACTTTTGTGATAGTTTCCTCATCTATTAAAAAAATGTTGGTACTATTTCATTCCTATAATTCTGGTTATTATGTCATGTGCATGATTTTGAATTTGTCTAAGTAGTTTTTATAAAATGAGATATTCGGTTGTTAATACCACAACCCAAAGGGAAGTCATTCTACTATAAAATGTATTTATTTTATATTATCAGAATGTTTCATATGATTTTAAGCTTTTTTTAAAGAAGGTTTTTATTTAATGAATACAAATTTCATAGGTACAGCTTCAGGAATACAGTGGTTCTTCCCCCCTTACCTGCCCTCCCACCCCCATTCCTGTCCCACCTCCTACTCCTTCTTCCATCCCACTGTTTCCCCCATCCCATTCTTAATTATGATTGGTTATTAACACTCTTATTTATGATGTCAGTGATCACCCAAGGCTCTTGACATGAGCTGCCTAAACTATAAAAGCCTTTTGAGTCCACAAACTTCGTCCGTATTTAGACAGGGCCATAAGCAAAGTGGAAGTTCTCTACTCCCTTCAGAGAAAAGTACATCTTTTTAAGCATATTTTTACAACCTAGATTTTGCCAGTAGACTTTAGAAAGTCTATAGAATGATAAGGATATGGTTGAAGTTGTCTTCACTTATTTATTTATTTATTCATTTTGGACAGTCAGAGTTACACAGAGAGAGAGAGAGAGAGAGAGAAAGGTGTTCCTTTCTTTGGTTCACTCCCCTAATGGCCGCCAAGGCTAGTGCTGCGCCGATCCGAAGCCAGGAGCTGGGTGCTTCCTCCCGGTCTCCCATGCAGGTGCAGGGACCCAAGCACTTGGGCTATCCTCCACTGCCCTCCTGGGCCACAGCAGAAAGCTGGATTAGAAGAGGAGCAACGGGGACTAGTTCCCGGGATGCCGGCACTGCAGGTGGAGGATCAGCCAAGTGAGCCATGGCGCCAACAATCTTCACTTATTTTAAAAAAAAATTTAAATTTATTTGATTTGAAAGTCAGAGACAGTGAAAGCTCATCTGCTGTTTCATTCCCCAAACACCCACAACAGCCAGGACTGGGCCTTGATGAAACTAGGAACCTAGAAGCCAATTCACACCTGGGTGGCACAGACCCAAGTACTCAAGTAGTTCCTCCTGGTTCCCCAGATCTGCATAAGCAGGAATCTGGAATCGGGCTGGATCTGGGATTGGATCCCAGGCACTCCACTATAGGATGAGAGAAAACCTTAACTGTTAGGCCAAACACCCGCCTCCTAGCTTTCTGTTTAAAGAGGAAAAAGTCAAGAATTCTGCACAGATTTAGAAAAGAAGTTGAATGGTCCTCTTGAAGATACATTCCTATAAGAATCACAGTCTTTGGGGAACAAAACATTTCTAGAAGTCTATAAAAATCTGAAAATGTGGGGCAGGATGGATGTTTGACCCAGTGGTTAAGACACACCAGGTTGGGAAAAGAAAACTCCCTATTTGATTTCCTGGGTTTAGGTCATGAGTCCACTCCCAATTAGAACTTCCTGCTAATGCACACCTTGGGAAGCTGCAGGTGATGGCTCAAGTAGTTGGGTCCCTGCCTCCCACGTGGGAGACAGATTAAATTCTGACTCCTAGCTTTGGCCTGGCTCAGCCCTGCTGTTGGGGACATTTCAAGAGTAAATCTGTGGATAGGAAATCTTTCTCCCTCTCAAATAAATAAATAATGATTTTTTAAAAGATAGGTATTCAAGTTCAGTAACTAGTAATTTTAAAGTTTTTAAAACTAGCAAGGGAAATAGGGGTAGCTTGTTTTAATTGTTTTAAAAAAACAATTTATTTGAAAGGCAGAGAGAGAGAGGGAAGAGAGATTTCCATCCATTGGTTCACTCCGCAAATGGCTGCAATGGCCAGGGCTGGGCTAGGACAGGAACTTCATCCAGGTCTCTCACGTGGTTGGAGCGTCCTCGGGGTCTTCTATGGCACTTGGCTGTCCTCTGCTGCTTTCGCACTTTCCCAGGCACATTCACAGGGAGCTGATCCAGAGTGAAGCAGCTGGGTCTCTAACCAGCACGCAAATGGACGTGGGTGCTGCAGGCAGCAGCTTTACCTTCTGTGCCACAGCACTAGCCTCAGAGAGAGAGAGAGAGAGAGAGAGAGAGAGAGAGAGATCTTCCATCTGCTGAGCCAGAGCTGAGCCAGGAGCCAGTAACTTCATCTGAGTCTCCCATGTGGTTTGGCAGGGGCCAAAGCACTTGGGCCATCATTCTCTGCTTCCTTTCCCAGGTCAGCAGCAAGCTGGATCAGACATGAAGAAGCCAGGAAATGGACCATCACCCATATGGGATGCTAACATTGATGGCCGTGGCTTAACCTACTATACAACAAAGCCAGCCCTAAAAGAATTTATTTAAGCATCACTAGGCAATTTTGAGAATAAATAAGTTCTCATATCCAATATTCAGGCTGAATGAAATTGGAACATGTTACTATTCAAAATGATATACACTCTTACCTTTGCTTCTCATTGTGCAAAGCAGGCTTTTATTTTTTCCCTGTTTGTATTCCTGTTTTTTTGTGTACCTTTCTTGTGTGCTCTCTTGTAATTTCAGCTGGCAAATGACATTGGCTTCCTATTTTTCCTTGTCATGGTCCCAATTCTACATGTGTTGCCTTTTACTGATAGAGCCTCTTCACATTGTCTAAAGAGAACTTGGTTATGGACTATCCAATAGATTGGCTTCCCTGGGTCAGTTATCCATCCTTGGCAGAATTATAATTGTCAGTGATGGAGTTATTAAAAGAAGGAAACATAAAGAAGGTTGATTGGCATTGTAGACAGTCACAACATGCCCATTATAAATCATTTGGTTCTTTGGGCTATTTTTTTTTCCAATTTTTTTGGAAAGATTTTTCTATCCACCAGTGTACCTTCTAATGCCCTCAACAGCCAGCCCTGGTCCAGGCCCAAACCCAGGAGTTGAAAACTCCAACTGGATCTCCCAGGTGGCTATCAGGGACCCAAGTACTTGAACCATTGCTGCTGTACCCAAGGGTGCACATTAGCAGGAAACTCGGTTGGAAAGGGAATAGATAAAACAGAATCAGGCACTCTTTTATGGCATGGGGGCATCCTAAGTAAGTACTTCTGAACCACATGTCCACTCCAAATTGTATTCTTCATCTGTTAGTTGTCTGTAAAATGGGATGTAGAAGTCTTCATACGGTACTAATGGGAATGTAAAATGGTGGACAGTGTGAAAAATAATTGCAGTTCCTCAGTAAGTTAAATGTGGGTCCACTATATGACTGAGCAACTCCACTCTTAGGTATGCATTCAGAAAAATTAAAAACATATTTCAATAAAAATTTATACATACGTATTTACAGCAACATAATTCACAATAGCTAGATGATGGAAACAACCCAAATACCTGTCAACTGATGACTAGATACCCAAAATGAGGTGTATCAGTACAATGAAATATTATCTAGCCATAAAAAGGAATAGATAAAAAGGAATGGCATACTAACACCTGTTCCAAATGGAATGAAGCTTGAAAATATGCCAGTGAAAGAAGACACAACTTGTCATATGATATCATTCATATTAAATATTCAGAATAGGCATAATTATATATGCAGAAAGCAGATTAATGGTTGCCAGGGGCTGCAGAGAAGACAGAAAAAGAGTGATTACTTAATATAAGGTTTCCTTTGGGGTGATGATAAGTGTTTTGGAATTAGGTTGTTATGATGGTTATATAACATGATGTGCTAAATGCCACTGAACTATACACTTGAAAATTGCCACCATTGTACAATTTATGTGAATTTTACCACAAGTAAAAAAATGTGAAAATTAAAATTTTAAATGCAGATGTTATATACACCAGGGTATACTGGAGCTAATTCACTGAGAATTCAGAGTAAAATGCTATTTGTATGTTTTTTTCTCATTCTTAAAATTTCTGTTTATTTTTTGGAATATGTTGTGATTCATGTAAGTACAGTAGAACATATAATTTATAAATAAGTATAAATATTGGGACCATGCTTTTTATTATTTTATCAACGGTGGTGCTTATAGTAAGAAATATAGAAACTTGTTTTTAAACAGAAATACTAATTACTGGCATTTTATGCATTAGTATTTGCAAATGTTTTTAAAATAATATAGATTCTAAGTAAACAAACTGTAGCATTGTGGTAATATATTTTAGAGAAAATATAGCATCTTGTGGCCTTCCCTTCACAGTCTTGAAAATAACTTGAGTTGCTTTTAGCCAAATTATGTGATCTATTATAACTGGACTGTCATTTTCACTGTGGCTGTTGTTTCTAAGAAGAGTACTAAATTTGGTTTTCAAGATGAGACTTAAGAATGTTCCTTATATTGGGAGTTTGTGAAGCCAATAATGCTAATGATAATAAATAGGAATGTATAAGTATTTAAAGAAAAATCAATGACTTGGGGGAAAGGAATCATGATTTCTTCATGACAGGGGAAGGTATTTGCCTGACAAATTTATGTTTTCTTTTAAAAAGAGATTTATTTATTTATTTTATTTGTTTGTTTTGAAAGGCAGAGTTAAGGAGAGACCTAGAGATCTTCCATTCACTGCTTGTTCCCTAAATGGCCACAATGGCCAAGTGCTGGGCCAGGCAGAAGGCAAGAGACAGAAACTTCAACTGGTTCTCCCACATGGGTGGCAGGGGCCCACGTGGGCCAGCCTCTGGGTTGTCTCAGTCCATTACAGGGCGCTGGAATGGAAGTAGAGCAACTAGGAATAGAACTGCCACCTATGTGGGATGCTAGCATTGCAGGCGGAGGCTTTACTCACTTTGCCACAACACCAGCCCCAATGAGAAGCTTTTAAGGAGGTATATTATTAGATTTTAAAAATGGACTTTATATTTAGTACCATTTAGATTTATAGAAAAATTAAGAAGGTAGTTGAGTTTCCACATACTCAACACTCAGTTTGGTACATTTATTAGAATTAATGAACCTGATACATTTTTATTAACTAAAGTCTGCATGTTACTCAGAGCTCCTTAGCATTTTATGGTGTCATAATTTTAAAGATGTTGGGGAGTGCTTAAATTGTTGGTAATTTGCAACATGAACTTTTTGCATAATTCTTTGGTATACATGTGTTCAAAACTCTTTCAAAAGGAAATTTTCACTTTAAGCACAGTAAGGTGTTTATCATGAGAACAAGAAGTCTAGATAGTAACATTCCCCTGTTTTTGAGTTTCAATATGAGATACTCTATTAGGATTTATTTCTACAGATTAAAAACCTTGTAACTATTTAGCTTGTAGTGGTAGAATTATAGGAATTTTATTTCTTTTCATATTTCATGTTTTCTGCACTGAGTTTGTGCTGTATAATCAGGAAATATTTTAATAATACAAAATTTATTCTTTTAAAGATAAAAGGAATATGAAAAACTTCTTAATCAGAAAACTCGACTTCGGTTTTCTTGTGCTGTGCTAAGGAGGATAGAGCATTCAGCTGTAGAATCTAGAGACATTAGTTTAGACCTTGGCCCTTAATCAGGAAGAATTCATTTAACCTTTTTGAAGTTCGTTTCTTCAGTTGTAAGATAAAAAGATTGTGCTTATCCTTGAAGTGCTACCTGTGTCTAATTTTCTAATATGTGGCACCTGTAGTTGCTTAATTTTGCTGAATTTTCTTCTAGTCAAAGACAGCTTGAATGTGTCTTGATAATCTACTATTAGAAACATTTCTGTGGCCAAATAATCCAAGTTGTGGTTAAGTCTTAAAGAAATTTATATATGCTTAAAGAGCATATATATCTTCTATTTTATATTTTTTAGTGCCATGTCATTAATTGGTGTGTGCATTACTAGATCTTAGTTGAGATATGCAGTCAAAAATAATTTCTTTGGGCTGGCACTGTGGCACAGCAGACTAAAGCCCTGGCCTGTGGCGCTGGCATCCCATATGGGTACCGGTTCTAGTCTTGGCTGCTCCTCTTCTGATCCAGCTCTCTGCTGTGGCCTGGAATAGCAGTGGAGGATGGCCCAAGTCCTTGGGCCCCTGTACCCGTGTGGGAGACCAGGAGGAAGCTCCTGGCTCCTGGCTTCGGATTGGCACTGCTGCGGCCGTTGCTGCCATCTGGGGAGTGAACCAGCAGATGGAAGACCTCTCCTCCCTCCCTCCCTCCCTCCCTCCCTCCCTCTCTCTCTGCCTGCCTCTCCTCTCTCTGTGTAACTCTGACTTTCAAATAAATAAAATTTAAAATTTTTTTTCTTTTAAGGTTTATTTACTTATTTAAAAAGCAGAGTTACAGAGATAAAAAGCTTTCATCTGTTGGTTCACTCCTCAAATAACCACATTGACTGGGGTTAGGCCAGGCCAGAGCCACCCAGGTCTCCCATTTGATTGACAAGAGCCCAGGTACTTGGACCATCTTCCATTGCCTTCCCAGGCATATTAACAGGAAGCTGGGTCAGAAGTAGAGCAGCTGAGACTTGAACTGGTGCTCATGTGGGCTGCAGGTGGTGGCTTAACCTGCTGTGCCAAAACACCAGCCCCAGTCAAAAATAAGTTGTTTATTTATAGCTGTTTTTCATAGAGCTTGCTATTTGTTTAGAAAGATGTCATGTGGCATATACGTTGGGGTTAGTATTGCTGAGCTTTAACTGCTGCTTTTGTATTATTGAGTTATTGTGGCATTCAGACTAAGGGCCCTTTAAGATTTTCATGTGCTAAAAATAGATTACAGAGTGTCCTAAAAGAGATCCTAGCTTTTACATTTTAAGAAAAGTTATTTATGTGTGTGAGAGAGAGAATTTCCATTGCTAATTCATTCTCCAAAAGCCTCTAACAACTAGGGCTGGGCTGAACTGGCTGGAACTGAAGCTGGGAGTTGAGAAATCTTATATCTCCATATGGGTGAGAGGAACACAATGAGTTGAGTGAGCCATTGCTTCTACTAATCAAGAATTCAATCCAGTTCTTCCACATGGGTGGCAGGAACCTAATTATTTGGGCTATTACTGCTGCCTTCTAGGTCTGCATTGGCAGGAGGCTGGATGTAGGAATAGTATTATACAAATTTGTTAATGTTTTTTCACCAGGAAGTATGGTTAGTAATGGAGAAGTTCAGGAGAACAGAGAAATGTCCTTGATAGGACAACTATTTTTTTGTAATATGAATTTATTCATTTCATTTTAAAAAAACCTTTACATTTTTTCTTTAACTCATAGCTGCATAGCAACATTAGAGATGATCCATTTTGGTTCTTCAGTCTCTAGCCACCTAGATATGTACAAAGTAAAATTAGGCTTATTCATAGCTGAAAAGATTATTTTAAAAACAGGTTTTGTGTGTGTGTGTTTAAGAAGTAGGATAGCATTGGACAGTGACTATTTCTGTTCTAATAAGATCAAGGTATTTATTTGATTATCTTCTCTAGTTTATTAGGTGGTGTGATATGAAAGAATAACTCAATGCAAATGAAGACAAATTTCTCTTTCAGAAAAATCACAGTTGTGATTACCTTTTCTGCAGATGAATGAGTTAACTTTGTGGTCTATTTCATTTTGATTTTTGAAGCTGGTACTGAAGACCAAGAAGTTATAAAGCATCTAGATGATGTTTTAATAATCTACCACAGGGGCTGGTGCTGTGGCATAGTGGGTAAAGCCACTACCTGCAGTGCATCCCATATGGGTGCAAGTCCTGGCTGCTCTACTTCCAATCCAGCTCTCTGCTATGGCCTGGGAAAGCAGTGGAAGATGGCCCAAGTCCCTGTACTCCTGCACCCATGTGGGAGACCCGGAAGAAGCTCCTGGCTACTGGCTTTGGATTGGCACAGCTCCAGCCAATGGCGGCCATTTGGGTAGTAAACCAGCGGAGGGAAGACTCTCTGTTTCTCTGTAAATCTTCCTTTCAAATAAAATTAACTAAATTTTTTTTTTTCAGATTTTATTTATTTGAGAGGTAGATTGACAGTGAGAGGGAGAAACAGAGAGAAAGGTCTTCCATCCGTTGGTTCTCTCCCCAGTGGAGCTGCGCCGATCCAAAGCCAGGAGCTAGGTGCTTCTTCCCAGTTTCCCATAAGGGTACAGGGGTCCAAGGACTTGGGCCATCTTCTACTGCTTTCCCAGGCCGCATCAGAGAGCTGATTGGAAGAGGAGCAGCTGGGACTAGAACCGGTGCCCATGTGGGATGCTGGCGCCACAGGCGGAGGATTAACCTACTGCACCGTCCTCAAATTAAACAAATGTTTTAAAAAAAATTATCTACTAAAAGCAAGATGTATCATCTGTTACTCAAAAGAATTGGTAAAAGGTCATCAGACACTTTATTTTTTAAACAAGATTTACTTATTTATTTGAGAGGCACAGTAACAGTGAGTTGGAGAGTGAAAGAAAGAACTTCCGTCCCCTTTTATTTCCCAATTGGCTGCATATTGCCCGTACTGAGCTACCCCAAAGCAAGGAGCCATGAATTTCATCCTGATTTCCCACATGTGTATCAGGGGCTCAAGTACTTGGGCTGTCTTCCTTTGCTTTCCCAGGTATATTAGCAGGAAGCTGGATCGGAAGCAGGACAGCCAGAGCTCAAAATGGTAATCTGATATGGGATGCTGGCATTGCTAGCTGTGACTTAACCCACTGTGCCAGGATACTGCCCCACTTTAGATACTTTAAATAGTTTGTAAATAAGGGCATATTCTATAAACGCTGATTTTCTTGGCATAATTTTCTTTTAGGTTAAATATGAACAATACCTGATACCTATTTTTAATTGATAAATAGAAGTTGTATATATTTATGATCTATGCTATAATATAATGTTTTCAAATGTGAATTCATTGTGGAATTGCTAAATTGAGCTAATTAACATATGCATTACCTCACATACTCATTTTTTTGTGGTGAAAATACATACGATCTGTCAACAGTTTTCAAGTATATATCATTATTAACTGAAGTCACTGTTGTGCATCAGACCTCTTGAACTTACAACTCCTGCTTAGCTGAAATGCGTTGACCCGGCGTTGACCCGGCATCTCCCCCAAACTCTCGTCTCTCCATCCCCATTCCTTATCCCTGGTAACCATCATTTTATTCTTTATTCCTATGAGTGATACTTTTTTGGATTTCATATACATACTGAGTATTCTTTATTAAAAATGCTTGGGACTGGAACCGTTGTGGACTTTTGAGTGTTTTATGTACATGAGCTATCTTGAGGTTGGGATCCAAATCCAAATGGGAAATTGATGTTTCAAATGCACTTTCTGTGCCTAGCCTGAAGATAATTTTTTATGGTGTTTTTGATGTGCTTATGTTTTGACTGTGACCTTTTGCATGAATTCATGTGTGGCATTTTACACTTATGTGGCACTTAAAAAATTTTAGATTCTGGAGCATTGCAGATTTTAAGTTGTTGGATAGAAATGTTCAACTTGGGTATCTGGCCTGTTGCACTTAGCATAATGTCCTCAGGGTCCATTCATCCTTTTTAAAATCTGAATAGTAGAAGCTGGAGCTGTGGCGATGGGTTAAGCTGCTGCCTGCAGCATTGTCGTCACATACATGTGCTGCTTCAAATCTCATACTTCTGATCAGGCTCCCGGCCATTGTGCCTGGAAAGCAGCAGAAGATGGCTCAAGTGTGTAGTTCCCTGCCATCCACGTGGGAAACTGGGATGACACTCCTAGCTTTTGACTTCAGCTTGGCCCCGCTCTGGCCATTGCAGCCATTTGGGGAGTGAACCTGTGAAGGGAAGAGCTCTCTTTCTGTTTCTCTATCTCTGTAACTCTGCCTTCCTCCCCTCCCCTCCCCTCCCCTCCTTTCCTCTCCCCACCCCTCCTCTTCCCCCGCCTTTTTTCCTTTTTTTTAATTTAAGATTTATTTATTTGAAAGGCAGAGTTACAAACAGAGAGAAAGGCAGAGGCAGAGAGAGAGTCTTCCATCTGCTGGTTCACTCACAAGATGGCCAAAATGGCAGGAGCTGGGCTGATCCGAAGCCAAGATCCAGGAGCCTCCTCCAGGTCTCCCATGTCGGTGCAGGGGTCCAAGGACTTGGGCCATCTTTTACTGCTTTTCTAGGCCATAGCAGAGAGCTGGATCTGAAGTGGAGCAGCCGGGACTAGAGCTGGTGCCCACATAGGATGCTGGCACTGTAGGCGGCGGCTCTGCCTGCTATGCTACAGTGCTGGCCCCAACTCTGCCTTTAAAGTAAGTACATAAATCTTTAAAAAAAAAAAAAAAAGCTGAATAGTATTCCATTGTGTGCAATGGTGCAGTTTCTTATCATTTTATCCATTGATGGAAACTTAGATTGGTTTCATATCTTGGCTATTAGAAATAATGCTGCAATGTGAATGGGAGTGCAAGTCTCTCTGTGACATACTAATTTTATTTCCTTTGGACATAGGAGTGGAATTGCTAGATCATAATACTAGTTCTCTCTTGTTAAGATTTATTTATTTATTTATTTGAAAGGCAGAGTTACAGAGAGGCAGAGGCAGAGAGAGAGGTCTTCCATCCACTGCTTCACTCTCCAAATGCCCACAACAGCTGGAGCTGAGCTGATCTGAGGCCAGGACCCAGGAGCTTCTTCTTAGATCTTGTGATTTCAGGGGCCCAAGGACTTGGGCCATCTTTTGCTGCTTTCCCAGGCTGTAGTAGAGAGCTGGATTGGAAGTAGAGCAGCCGGGAGTCGAACCAGTGCCCATATGGGATGCTGGCACTGCAGGCGGTAGCTTAACCTGCCACGCCACAGCTCCGGCCCCTTGTTCTCTTTAATGAGAACTCTCCATAATGTTTTTTGTAATGACTGTATTAATTTATATTGCCACCAACAGTGTGCCTGAATTCATTGTTTTTTTCTCCAATATGTGTTTTATATGTTTGATAATGACAATTTTTTTCTAAAGATTTATTTGAAAGGCAGAGTTAGAGAGCTGGACAGCAGCAGCAGAGGCAGAGTAGGGGAAATGGGGAGCAAGTGATCAAATATAGGTATTTTCCATCCATAGGTTTTCTTTCCAAATGACTCCAACCTCCTGGGCTGAGCCAGGCCAAAGCCATGAGCCCAGAGTTCTCTCCGAGTCTCCTGTGTGGGTGGCAGGGGTCCAAATACTTGGGTCATCTTCCATTGGCCTTTCCAAGCACATTAGTAGGGAGCTAGTTTGGAATGTTGATTTTATTCCTTGGAATTTTACTGAATTTAGTAGTCTTAACCATCTGTTAATGGAGTCTAGTATTTTCTGTTTATGAGATCATGTAAACAGGTTAGTTTAGCATCTTCCTTTATAGTTTGGGCACCTTTTGTTTCTTTCTCTAACGTAATTGCTCTGACTTCTAGTACTAGATTGAATAGAAGTGCTGAGAGTCAGCGTCCTTGTTTTGTTCTTGAACTTAGAGGAAAACCTTTCAGCTTGTCAACACTGAGTATGCTGTTAACTGGGAGCTTTTCATAGAAAAGCTTTATTGTGTTGCTACTTTCCTTCTTTTCTGCACTTGGTGAGATGTTCCTAAGACGTGTGTCCTACATTCTGTTGATGTGGTGTATCACATTTGTAGATTTGCATATGTTGAACCATTCTTACATCCTTGCATAAATCCACTTGATCACATCATACAGTATTTTTAATGTGCTGTTGAATTTGGTAGTTTTGTTGAGAACTTTCACATCACTAATCATCAGGAATATTGGACAATAATTTTCTGCCTGGCTTTGGTGTTAGGGTGATGCTAGCCTTATAGAATGAGTTTGAAAGTATTCTCTCTTGAGTTTGTGGAAGAGTTTGAGGAAGATTGGTATTACTATTTTTTTATTTTATTTTATTTATTTAAAAGATCCACAGAGAGGCAGAGGCAGAGAGAGAGAGAGAGAGAGAGAAAGAGAAAGAGAAAAAGAGAAAGAGAAAGAGAGAAAGAGGCGTCTTCCATCCCCATATGGGTTGCAACAGTCAGTGCTGTGTCGATCCAAAGCCAGGAGCCAGGAGCTTCCTTGGGGTGTCCCATGTGGGCAGAGAGCTGGATGGGAAGTGGAGCAGCTGGGACTAGAACCTGACATCCATATGGGATGCCTGCACCGCAGGCAGAGGATTAACCTAGTGTGCCACGGTGCCAGCCCAAGTGTTAGTTCATTCGTTCTTTCTTTCTTTCTTTCTTTGAGAGGTAGAGTTACAGACAGAGAGAGACAGAGAGAGATGTCTTCCTTCCATTGGTTCACTCCCCAAATGGCTGCAACGGCTGGAGCTACACTGATCAGGAGCCAGGAGCCAGGTGCTTCCTCCTGGTCTCCCATGCGGGTGCAGGCGCCCAAACACCTGGGCCATCCTCCATTGCCCTCCTGGGCCACAGCAGAGAGCTGGACTGGAAGAGGAGCAACCAGGACAGAATCTGGTGCCCCATCTGGGACTAGAACCTGTTATGCTGGCTAAGATTTTATTTATTTATTTGAGAGGTAGAGTTACAGACAGTGAGACAGAGACAGAGAGAGAGACAGTGCCTGGCTCACTCCCCAGATGGCTGCAATGGCTGGAGCTGTGCCCATCTGAAGCCTGGAGCCAGGCGCTTCTTCGAGGTCTCCCACATGGGTGCCAAAGCCTAAGGACTTGGGCCATCCTTTGCTGCTTTCTCAGGCGCTTTAGCAGGAAGTTGGATTGGAAGTGGAGCAGCTGGGACTTGAACAGGAACCTATATGGGATGCCGATGCTATAGGCTGGGGCTTTAACATGCTGTGCCACAGTACTGGCCCCCAAACTGGTAATTTTTAATGAATTTGTATCTTAGGATTAATATTGCATAGGGTTTTCAAATTTAACTACACCTTGGAATCATTAAAAATACAGAAAGGCCTAACTTTGCCCTCCAAAATATATGATTTGATTCATTTGTGATGTACAGGTCACCTCTGTTACTTTTTAAAACATTTCCAAGTGATTCCAGCATTCAACCAAGATTGGAAGTCATTGTTACATATGGAATAGTTTTAGGACTCAATTTAACAGATTAAATTTCTATTTTTTTATAACTTTGTTTTCAAGTTAAAAAATAAATCTATTTTTAAAAGGATTTTATATAACTTTAAGATTTTATTTTTTTGAAAGATAAAGATTTTCTAGCCTGGGAGAGAGAAAGATCTATCCTCTGCAAGTGGCCTCAAGGGAGTGGGGGGTGGGGGCACTGGGCCAGGCTGAAGCCAGGAGCTTGGAACTCTATCCAGATCTCTAATGTGGGTGGCGGGGGGGGAGGGGGGAGAGGTCCAAGCACATAGGCCATCTCCAAGTGCTTTTCCAGGCATGTTAGCAAGGAGTTGGATCAGTAGCAGAGCAGCTGGGACTTGACCTGGCTCACTGATCTGAAATGTAGGTGTTATATGCCGTGGCTTAACCTGCTATGCCACTACATACTGCATGTCAACACTGGCCCCATCGGATTAATACAACATTCATATGAATGAATGAATACAACATTCATATTAGAAACAAAACAGATAGGTATACCTAAAAATTGATTCCTATAGGAAATGCACTATTTAGTGATGTAGGGAGCAAGCCAGTACCTTCATAAACCACAGCCATCATCATATTTCCTTTGAGAAGTAACTTCCATAAGAGGAAAGCTATTAATGCCTCCTGATTAGACACTGAAGTAAGGGAAACATCCCTTAAGTCTTTTTAAATCCCTTCTTCTGTGAGGTCAGTTACTTGACAGACATTCTTTATAGCTCAGGACAGAGTTGATCAACCCAGATCTAAGATGTGATTTTGCATGAAGAAAACAGACTTAAAATTTATGTATATAGGGGCTGGTGCCGTGGCGCAGTGGGTTAATACTCTACCTGCGGCACCAGCATCCCATATGGGTGCCACTTCTAATCCTGGCTATTCCTCTTCCAATCCAGCTATGCTGTGGCCTGGGAATGCAGTGGAAGATGGCCCTAGTGCTTGGGCCCCTGCACTGGCATAGGTGACCAGGAAGAAGCTCCTGGCTCTCGGCTTTGGACTGGCCAATCTGAGGCTGTTGTAGCCACTTGGGCAGTGAACCAACGTACGGAAGCCCTTTGTCTCTCTCTCTCTCTCTCACTGTCTGTAACTTTACCTTTCATATAAATAAAATCTTTTAAAAATTATGTATATAATATAAATTTAACCTATATATAACTCAGGAATGATGTGCAGTAAGGAATGACCAGAGTGGAGCAAAGATCTTACACTGCCGAAGTATTTAGCTTAGAAGAGCCTTTTATAATCATCTGTCTGGTCTATTTTTTTTAAAGAGAGATTTATTTATTTTATTTGAAAGTCAGAATTACGTAGATAGAGAGAGAGAGAGAGAGAGAGGTCTTCCCTCCGATGGTTCACTCCCCAAATGGCCGCAATGGCTGGAGCTGTGCTGATCTGAAGCCAGGAGCCAGGAGCTTCTTCTAGGTCTCCCACACGGGTGCAGGGGCCCAAGGACCTGGGCCATCCTCTACTGCTTTCCCAGGCCTTAGCAGAGAGTTGGATCCGAAGCAGAGCAGCCAGGTCCCGAACCGGTGCCCATATGGGATGCCGGCGCTTCAGGCTAGAGTGTTAATCCACTGCGCCACAGCCCTGGCCCCCTGGTCTATTATCTTTTTAAAGTTGAAGAAGCTGAGGTCCAGGGTTTAATGACTGGAATAAGATTCCATGGTTAGTTGCTTGTAGAACTGAAACTTGAACCCGTACTGTTTTGGGAATCTTAAAGTTATAAAATAGAAGGGATATCTCAGATTTTCTTCCTGGAGAACATTTTTTTCCTTCAAAATTTTTATACTATATGCATGTAAGAGTAATGAAATATTTATATTGTTACAAGATAATTATGAAATCCAAAAGTCTGTGATTGTTTAGCCAGTCTATTTTAAGAAATAAAATACTGGTAGCACTCCAAAAGTCCCTTGTGAACCATTCTTCCGTTACACCTCACTCATTTTTCCTACTTAGAGGTAGCAATGTGTTGTTTTATATTTGAGAAAAATATTCCTTGATGTTTTAAAAGATTTTAGCAAACTATGTGTGTATCCCTAAACAATAAAGTTTTTCTGTGCTTTTGAACCATACTGCATGTACTGTTTGTGATGTCATTTGTGTTGATGTAATAGGTATAGTTTGTCTGTTTTCTTTGTATGGTAGTCCGTTTAATACTTACACCGTGGTCTGGCCATTTTGATTAGGTGTATATTTTGGTTGCTCTTGGTTTAATGTCATGAATAAGGCTGCTATGTGTCTCCTTCGGTGTATATTTTGGAGTTTCTTAAGGATTACATATAGAAGGTATGGGATGTCTGGGACTTGGGGTATGTGCATCTTTACCCTTGCTAATTAATTCCACTTCAAGAGAGGGCTGTTTGTTTACTGTTTGTCTTCACTCCAAGGTTATGTTTCTTTAGGATCACAGCCCAAAGCCTAGGCTGATTTCCCATACCTCAACCCTTGGTAGACCCTAGATTCCTTTTTATTTTATTCATTTTATTTTATTTTTAAATAGTAGGGAGCTGGATCAGGAAGTAGAGCGGCCAGGATTTGAACTGGCACCCAAATGGGATGCTGGCACTGCAGGCTGAGACTTAACCGTCTGTGCCACACTGCGAGCCCCTAGATTCCTTTTTATTTTAAAATTATTTATGTGTTGATTTGAAAGAGTGACAAAGAGAGAGAGGGAGAGAGAGCTTCCATCTGCTGGTTCACTTCCCAAATGGCTGCAACATCTGGGTCTGGGCCAGGCTAAAAGTAGGAGCGAGGAACCTCATCTGGATCTCCTGCATCAGTGGCAGGGGCCCAAGTACTTTGGCTGTCTTCTGCTTCTTTCTCAGGTGCATTAGCAGGAAGCTGGATTGGAAGTGGAGCAGCTGGACTTGAACTAGGAATCCCAAGATGGGATTCTGGCCCTCTATATTCAACCTTTATCTACCATTTTAAGTAGTCAAAGGCTCTGCTGAGCTTCCAGATCTCACCTTCAGTATCAGTAAATTGCTCTGGGGTAAAAATGCCCCCAAAACATGTTTTATCTTTCTGATTTCTATCTTCTCATAGATCTTGACTTTATAATATCTTAGTTGTGTTTGTTCTTTTGATGCTTTTAAGAGCTTTTAAATAGTTTTTTAATCAGCTGTCTTCATCTGATTGGCCTAATCTATTTTTTAGAAGAATGTTGTCCCTGCTGAGCTTCTGGTTTTAATTAGTATATTTAAAACTTTTTAAATTCACTTTTCAAAGTGACATGCTCAGATTCTTTCAATCTTTTATCTTACTTTCTTGTATGGTTGATAATCTCAAACAGTGAGCTATCTACTTTCTTTGGGAAGGTATTAATGGGTTATCTTAGCTGTGGGACGACGTTATATTCCTCCAGAGAGGATTGCCTTTGTATCTGTGGTACATTGCTCGAGCTGGGGATGAGCAGAACCACTGCCTTAAACTTTAGTGCTTGGGGCCTGTGTTGGTGCCAAGCAGGTTGAGCCTCTGCTTGAAACACCACATCCTATATATCCACCTGCCAGTTGGAGTTCTGGCTGCTCTGCTTTGAATACAGCTTCCTGCTAATGCACCTGAGAAGCCAGTAGATGATGACCCAAGTGCTGGGGACCCTGCCACCCATGTGGGAGACCAGTTCCTGGCTCCTGGCTTCAGCATAGTTCAGGTGTGGCTTCTGCCACCATTTTGGGAGCTAACCAGCTTATGGAGACCCTCTGTGCCTTTCCCTCTCTCCCTCTGCCTTTCAAACAAATAAATCTTAGCAAACAAACCTATGGTTGTGGCTTGGCTGTGCCATGGCCACCAGGGTAATAAAACCTGGGGTAGTAAACACCTATTCTTTCCTCAATCCCAAGACAGCTGTTCTTGAGCATGAGAGTGGATCTTACCCCGATGACTGCATCTTCTGCCTCCTGACCAAAATTAATTCAGAAAATTGAGCTCAAGTTTGCATGATTCAGTACCTGCCTTTAAGACAAAAACCAGTGTAGTGCTGTGTTTGCTTCTCCCAACTTACTCCTTCACTTAGATTTTAGCCTGTTAATAAAACACTAGTATCTGGCTAGTTTTACACTAAAAAAATTATTATTTATTTGAGAGGCAGAGTTATAAAGAGGGAGAGACAGAGGTCTTTCATTGCTGGTTCACTCCGCAAATGGCTGCAATGGCCATAGCTGGGCAGAGGTGAAGACAGGAGCCGGGAACCATTAGTTTCTTCCAAGTCTCCGGCATGCATGCCGGGGCTCAAGCACTTGGGTCATCTTCCACTGCTTTCCCAGGCCATTAGCAGAATCAGAACTGGAGCAGCCGGGACTGAAACCAGCACCCATATGGGATGCTGGCACTTCAGGCAGAGGCTTAATCTGCTATGCCACAATGCCAACCCTAGTTCTACACTTTAAAGAGAAACAAGTAAGTGTGCTTTTTTTAAACTCATATTTGAAGTTTTTAGTTATTATCAATATAGGATTGATGTTTATTCCTGGAGGGGATATCAGAGGCTGAAGTATTAGTTACTGTCTTATACACTATCATAAAAAGCTTTATGATCATTCTCAAATAACTTCTAGATTTTCATTGAAAGTGAGTGGGAATTGATTTATGAATTATTGAATTTTCAGTTCCTGTAGACTCAGCCCTTAATGAAGGATTAGAAATAGGAATGGGCATTTGGCTCAGCAGTTAAGATTCTGCCAGGGATGCCTGCACTTTATATTGGTGTGCCTGTGTTCAAGTTCCTACTCCACTTCCTAATGAGGTTCCTGCAGGTGATGGCTCAAGTACTTGAGTTCCTGCCACGCATGTGAGAGACCTGGATGGAGTTCTTGGCTCCTGGCTTTGACCTAATGCCCCTCTAGCTGTTGTAGGTATTTAGAGAACAAACCAGCAAGTGGAAGATTCTCTCTCTCTCTTTCCCCTTACCCTCCCTCTCCCCCTCTCTTGCTCTCTCGCTCTCTCCCTGGCTCCCTGGCTCCCTCCCCCCACCCCTCTTTCACTCTCTTTCAAATAAATAAAAACAAGTAAAACCTACACAGAGGAATACAAAATGTACAACTCACATCACTAAAAACAATTATATGTTTTGCTTACATAAAAATAAGTTTAGTGAAACCTAGGAAGCTTAGTATTTTGGAGAAAATGGAAATATAACATTTTCTTGAAATGAAAGGGTAGTTAAGGTAGATTGAGGCATTTCCTCCCAAACTGATAAATTGCTAAAATGGCCAGAATTTCTAAAAATTTCTTTAGAGGCAGAGAGAAAGAAACAAAGGATCTCCATCTTCTGATTCACTTCCCTGCACTGGGTGGAAGCCAGAAGCTGGAAACTGAGTCCCTGTCTCCCACGTGGTAGAAGAAACCCAATTTTTTGAGCCATCACCACTGTGTCCCAGTGTCTGCATTAGCAGGAATCTGGAGTCAGGAGCCTGAGCCAGATAGTGAATATGGGTACTTTGATATGGGTTTGGCCATAGGCAAGGTAAACTCCTGCCTCACTAGAATTTATTTCTAAGATGATATGATTGTTATTTGTTTTAAATTAAAAACATTTTTTTTTTTTTATTTGAAAGGTAGAGGGTCAGAGAGAGAGACTGAGACAAAGATCTTCCATCCATTAGTTCACTTCCCAAATACTTGCAACAGTTAGGGCTGGGCCAGGTAAAATGAAACATCACCTAGTGCCTCCCAAATGTGCATTAGCAGCCAGCTGGAAGCAAAAGGGGAGACAGGACTTGACCCCACTCTCTCAGTGGGCCCCTCAAGTGGCGTGTTAATCATTGTTTGAAATGCCCACTTCCATGTTGGTAATTGTTAAGAACTAGTTTACTGTATATAGTTTTGTCCTGTTGAGAATGAAATCCAACATATATATCGTATAGTTCTTTCACTTATTTCTTTGTGCTTACCAGTGCATATTTATACATACATGTAACATTAGTTGACTCACAAATTTTTCAATATCCCTTTCCTTTTCTTACAGTCTAGCTAAAGAAATATATTTTTTCATGTCTTCTTACTTGCTCAGGTTTCCAATGTGTTTAATCAAGCTCTGTTCCTAGGAGAATCAAGCTGCTCTTTTCTAATTGCAAAGTATGATGAAGAACTTATTGTTGTTTTCATTTAGGAAAATTATAAAGCAGAGCAAAACTTAAAATAATAGAAGTATCTATGTACTTTTACGTTCATCATCATCAGTTAACAGCTTAGCCTTACAACATTTGTTTTCTTTCCCCTTTTCCCTCCATTTTGGTGTAATACACTTTTCCTTTCACTGAGTCATTTAAAAGTAGGTTGTAAACACGTCACTCTTATACGTCAGTAAATTTCTCTTGAATGCAAGGGTTATCCCTGCATATCCTTAATACTATTATCATACTATACCAATTTACCGTTGGTTCTGTAATCCACAGTCTGTTTAAATTCTTCCATTTTTTTCTCCCTGAGAATCTAATCCAATATTATATATTTCACTTGCTTTTCATTCCCCTCTGTCCATTAATTGAGAATAGGACTTGGCAGACTTTTTCTTACAGTTTCATTCATAAGTAATTTAGACTTTGCAGATTATGTGGTTTACATTGCAGCTACTTTATTCTGTCTGCTCTCTAACTCTATGAATATGGTTATGATCTAAAAACGTTTCATTTATAAAAACAGGCAAGCCATATTTAACAGATTGCTGATCTAGAATAATAGCATCCCTTTTTCTTCTTGTTTTTGGTCTCTAATGATACTATTTAATGACAGTTTCAAGAATCAGGACAACTTTTTGGCAAATTTCCCTCTTTGCGTTTTGCTATGTCTGTCTCTCTATCCCTTCTTCCCTCCTGCCCTTCCTTCTTCCTTTACATTTTCTCTTTATTGAATACTCTGTGTGGGATATTACTGCCTAGAAATTGGGCAATAAAATTAACTACCACATTATCTTTCATTTATTCTCTTTCAGATATCAGAATTCTTACTTATGTGCTGTTTCATACAAATATTTTTATATTCACAAAGGTAAATGAAGGATTCAAGAGTATTTGGATAGTGAAAGGTAGTGAAAATAACTTAGATATAGAGTTGAAGGACAATTATTTTATCCCGACATAATTCCGGTATATAGAAACTAAAATTTCCTATATTGTATTTTGAAGACATGGAACAAAAAGAAAATTAACAATTTATTGTCATAGTTGAATGCAGGTTTCTTTTTTTTTTATCATTATATAAGATTCAGCTTTAGAACTGGATAATAAATACTTTTGATACATTTTATGGGAAAGCTGTGCCTTTAGTTCTAGTTTTTCTTTATTTTTTTAAATATTTATTTATTTGAGAGACAGAAGAGAGAGATCTTCCATCTGCTGGTTCACTCCCCAAATAGCTGCAGCGACTGGAGCTGAGCTAATTCAAAGCCAGGAGCTTCTTCCAGGACTCCTTGGGTGTGGGAATCCAAGCATTTGGGTCATTTTTGCTTTCCCAGGCCATTAGTAGGGAGCTAGATCAGAAGTGGAGCAGCCAGGACTTGAACTGGTGCCCATATGGGATGCTTTACCTGCTATGTCACTGAGCCAGTCTCTCTAGCTTTTCCTTTAAGGTAATTAGTTTAAATTCAGAATATTTTTAAGTTTACAAAACAGGGGCCGGTGCTGTGGTGCAGCATGTTAAAGCTCCAGCCTGCAGTACCAGTCTCCCATATGGGCACTGGTTCGAGTCCTAGCTGTTCTACTTCTGATCTGGCTCTCTGTTAATGCCATGGTGGAAGATGGCCCAAGTCCTTGGGCCCCTGCACCCATGTAGGAGACCAGAAGAACCTCCTGGCTCCTGGCTTCAGATTTTCTCAGCTCGGGCTGTTGTGGCCATCTGGGGAGTGAACCAGCAGATGGAAGACCTCTCTGTACTTTTCTCTGTAACTCTGTCTTTCAAATAAATAAACTATTTTTAAAAAATTTACAAAACAAATTATGAAGTACAGAGTTAAAGATTTCCTGTATCCCCCACACTCAGCTTCTCCTGTTTTTATTATCATGTTAGTATTTGTCAGTTGTATAATTTTTCAAAGTTATTCTGTTCATAGCTGTTAAATAAAGCTTGCAATAATATTCTGTTGGATGTTTTCATTTCTTGGCTGAATATTCTCACGGAGTTTAACCAATCCTCACGTCACCACTCCACTCTGAATTACTAGTATGGCAAGTTCCTAATCTTGGCAAGTTCCTAAGTCTGTGATTTGGTTTCCTTATCTTTAATGATTTGTCTATCATGATGTTTTTTAGGTGTTACCCAGTTTTTTTTTTCCTTTTATTATGATTCCTTCCATATCTGCACAACGATGTGTATGGTAATCTTACTGGTAAAATCTCTTGAGTATTCTGGGAAATAGTTAAAATTATCTGGACAGAAGACTTGAAATTCACTGTTTTCTTACAATCTTTTCATTATTCTGGGCTTTAAGTCTTTTATTTATTTTAGGCCTTCCAATTTGATAATCATTTTGTCTTAACTAAAGTAAAATTGGAGTTGGAGGTTACACTTTTTTTTTTTTGACAGGCAGAATGGACAGTGAGAGAGAGAGACAGAGAGAAAGGTCTTCATTTGCCATTGGTTCACCCTCCAATGGCCGCCGTGGCCGGCACGCTGAGGCGGGCGCACCGTGCTCATCTGTTGGCAGTAGCCAGGTGCTAGGTGATTTTCCTGGTCTCCTATGGGATGCAGGGCCCAAGCACTTGGGCCATCCTCCACTGCACTTCCGGGCCACAGCAGAGGGCTGGCCTGGAAGAGGGGCAACCGGGACAGAATCCCGACCGGGACTAGAACCCAGTGTGCCGGCGCCACAAGGCGGAGGATTAGCCTGTTGAGCCACGGCGCCGGCCCCACTTTTTTGTTCTTTTTGTTGGACCTACTATTTAGAGTTCTATTAGAGTAAATTTGTTTATTGAGTAAATTTGTTATAAAGTAACAAATTGAGGCCTTTCTTTCCAGTGTCAGTTTGCTCCTAACATAATAAAGGACAGATGCCTTTGTAACTGTAACTTTTTCCAAATCTTAGCTTATTTTTTCATAACTTGTCTTTGTTAATTGTTACTGTGTCTATTATACCAGTTAGCTGAAAGTTTAATATACTGAAGTCTTTTAAAGAGATTCATTTTAAAGGCGAAGTGAAAGAGACACTCCATCTGCTGGTTTAGTGCTTAAATGGCTGCAACAGCCAGGACTGGCTCTGGCGTGAGGGGCAGGAGCACAGATACTTGGGCCATGTCCTCTGTCTTTCCAGGTGATTAGCTTTCTTGAACCAGCGCTCCCAATGTGGGATGCAGGTGTCCCAGTGTGGCACTTGACCCACTGCATCACAATGCTGAAGTGTACAGCAGTTGCTTAAAACAGGGATAGAGGCACCATGACAAGTTTTTGATTATATTTAGTTAGTGGGGTATGAGTTCAGAAGGTGAAATGTGGAGTTAGGAATACTGGGGGGGACAGTAAAGTGTTCTAGTATCCAATTTATTACCATAACCCTAAGACTGAGCCTTGGGTGAGCCTGCTTAGAAACAGCCAGTGGAGACAGAATTTCTGTACTACTTTGTATTCTGCAAAGCAAAAGGCAGCTTAGGGAAAGCAAGTTCAGTTGTAACTGCTAACTTATTCAGGATTGACTTAGTACAACCCTAGCTTTTGCTTCAGTATTCTAGCTTTTAAGTGAAATATCACTAGTTTGCATGGAGTCTTATCCTTCATTGTTAGCAATTTCACCTTAATTTTTAAACATTTCATCATAGATGAGTTAACATGGATTTGAAAATAACACATTTTAGGCAGGGGGCTGAAAGTTCTATAGAGAACATCATGTGGTAATTAAACTATGGCTGTGAGCCTCAAAATTGCATTGTTTAATTCTTTTCATTTCTACTAGTTTGCTAACTTCTGAACTTGGGTGATTTAGTATGTGTTTTGGTTGCACAGAAATTAATCCATTGATCTTTTCATTCAAAAAGATATAAATTGAGCATCTGTATGCTGGGAAGTGTGCTGCAGATATGCTAAACAAAATGGTGAACGGATGTGTTTGCCATTATAGCATTTGAAGTCTAGTGGGAAACAGTGGATTTCATTGGAAGCTGTTAAGAATAGTTGTGCTTTGTTAATATTTAAGGACTCAAATCACTTAGCTTAAAGTGAACTTGCAGTGATTTTTTTTTTGTTCTTTTTTCAAAATGTACTTGAACATTTAGGCTTTTTACCCTGAGTATATGTATTCAGGGTATGTATGTGAGATTTCAGGGTGTGAGGTATTGGATTTGTGTGGGTATAAAAATGTTGTGCTCAGTGGATCTTTGCAGACAGGGAAGTAAAAATATCTTTGTGGTCTTACCTATAAATGCATAATTCTTAAATGTTGAGAATATATAACAGACTTGTTGCTGGAAAAATAAATTTCTAAAATTGGATGTAGTATAATAGAGCATAGAGAACCATGAGACTTAAGATGATGTCTGAATTGTGTGACAGTGTCCCTGTGATGTGCTTAAGATCCCTTATTCCAGCAGAGTACTGTAGAGCGACTGAATTTGGTGGCCCCCCCTAGTGCTAAAATTCTATGATTTTATTTTTTTATTCAGCAGTTTCATAATGACTTTGTTGGAAAATCAAGATGCTTTCTTTTTTTCTGTACTTGTTCAGGTTCAAGAATTAAAAATTTCAGATGGGGAAAGAAGCCTTTGGTTTCTCTAACTGATATTTTCTGACTAGGTACTTCATAAACTCAGGAAGACCTCATTTATTCCCAATAATATGTCTTACTAAACTCTTTCAGGTAACTTTAAAAAAGACTGTGTGACTTAATAGTAGATCCTGGTTTGAACTCACTTGTGATTTATGCTCTTACTAGAAAATTTTAGTGAGATATTTTTCTTTGTCTCTGTAGTTATCAGAGACTGTTACAGACGATTGCTGTACTCGAGGCTCAGCGTTCTCAAGCAGTCCAAGACCTTGAAAGTTTAGGCAAACACCAGAGAGAAGCTCTAAAAAATCCCATTGGATTTGTGGAAAAACTCCAGAAGAAGGTATACATTGAGTATTTTTTAGAATCTGTTTAAGATTACTTGATAATGAGAGAATTGAATTCTTTCTATGTGGGTGCATACTTTTTAAAAAAAAATTTTAATTTTCCTCCCTTCTGTAATTAAACATCCTATTGAAGGCAGTATACCACCTTCTTCCACCCCTGCCAAACACACCATAAAACATACAGAAATGAAAGGCGCTGGGAAATGTTTTTGGGATATTTGAATGAGAACTACTCAAATATTGTCGTAATTTTTAGTTATTTTCCTAGATTTTCCTGTTACCTTCTCCATTCTAGAGTATTTTCTCTATTCTGCCTTCAAGACATCAGGATTACCAAGATAGAAAAAAAATATTGAAGGATATAAAGCCTTTTTGGGAGGTGAGGGGCTGGTACTTTTGCATATCAGCATATTGATAGAGAAAACAATGGTGATAAAAGTATAAAATCTAAATGTTTTTAAGGTTGTAATAGCCTTTTTTTTAGTGGGAAAATTCCTTGTAATTTTCTGTTTTCCTTAAAACAATTTTTTTTAAGATTGATTTATTTATTTGAAAGTCAGAGTTACGTAAAGAGAGAGAGAGAGAGAGAGAGAGAGGTCTTCCATCCGATGGTTCACTTCCCAGCTGGAGCTGTGCTGACCTGAAGCCAGGAGCCAGGAGCTTCTTCTAGGTCTCCCACACGGGTGCAGGGGCCCAAGGACCTGGGCCATCCTCTACTGCTTTCCCAGGCCACAGCAGAGAGCTGGATCAGAAGTGGAGCAGCCGGGTGCCCATATGGGATGTCGGCACTTCAGACCAGGGTGTTAACCCACTGTGCCACAGTGCCCGCCGCAAAACACAATTTTCATGTTTGAGAGTTAACTGTTCAAAAGTAATACAAGTTTTTATAATGATTGCCTTGGTATAAAATATTGAGGTGATCTAAGTGTGGATTTTGAGCTGAAATAATAGGGAATCAGTACCTGCCCAATAAACTTAATAGAAATAATATTATCAACATTGTGTGAAAAGATTAAAACTGAATAATTTTGTTTACCTTAATAAAAGTCATCTTCTGTAATTTGACAATTTTCATATCTTTGTGAGTTAACTGTTTCTGATGAGCTACAAAAGCAGTATACCAGGTGTTGAGAGAACAACCCTGGGACCTTCATTTCATTAGATGTAATAACCTTATTTGGATTTTTTATCTTATTTACCTGGCAAACATTCTGTCCTCTATATTTTTTCAGAAAACATTGCATATCGTTATAAATATACAGTCTGTGTTAAAACTTTCTGTTAAAACTCAAGGTTTTTTGAGCTCTGCTGTACTTTCTGTTAAAATGAGGTCACCTTGAATGTTCATTGATTATGCATTATTAATGTGAAACAATTTGCTGGTGTAAAAAGATACATTTTTATAATGGTTTATTACAATGAATTCAACTAAACCGATAGTGCTTGAAAAGTAAATCTTAATAAAAAATACATTAACCTTAATGTTGATTTACTTGTATTCCCATGGAGGCAAAAGATGTAATTTGGCATTTTCTCAACATTTATTTGCAGTTGATTATTTGCTGGTTCTTCATTTCTAGGTTTAGTTTAGAGCTGAATTTCTTTTCACTTTATTTAAGAAACAGAGATGTGATGTAGACTATTTTAAGATTTTTTTTCAAATACACAGAAGTATTTTAAAACTTGATACTTTAATTCCCATGAAAGCTTATGAGAGATCTTCTGAGAGTTTATGAGAAACACATTATAAAAAAACTATGCATGAATTTCAAAATACTTTTGCACCAAAGGAATGTGTCTCTTAATTCCATTTTCCATGAACTTTTTGAAGTACCTCCTAAGTTCCTGAGAAAGAAATTTTTCTACTAGAGTTAATTAAGTTTAATACATTTGTTTTTCTGTTTTTACTCAAGCATGCTTAATTTACCTAGGTTTATCATTAGTTAAGTTGTTGACATGTGATCTCTTTATTTTAGTGGGCATCTCAAAATTCTCAATTGAAATTAATGGAACTTGTATTTATTAGTAAATGGAATATAGGAAACATTATGGCTTGTTAGTTTTATTTGATTTTGCCATCATTATTTTAAAAGACAACACCTCCTAATTTTATACAATTGTAAATTTTATTAGAGTAATTGTGTTATGATAATATAGTATATTGTAAGCAAAATGAACATTAAGAATTCTTTGTCAAAATTAATTAATTTTCTAGCCAATTTCATCATTTGTGACCTGATTTTTTTTTTCTGTTTTTTTTTTTAATTATAAAGCTGTACTTTGGAAATTTATATTTATTAAATAAAAGTTAAAAATTATAAAGTTTAAATACATAGAGAAGTTGAAAGTATTGTGAAATTAACACACATATACACACCATCTAGATTCTGTAACCACCATTTTACTTTATAATATATTTAATCCTTTTATCATTATTTTATGAATAAATCATGAACATGGAAGTGCATCTAAAGTTAATTCTGTTTTGGGTTTTATCTATTGCAGTCAAAGACATTTAATATGCTGTTGCTAGATACTTTTTTGTTTTGGTACAGTATGTCTGCATGGTTCAAATTTGTTATCTAAAAGTAGTACTTACATTTTGCTGAATTCATTTTTCCTTTTCTTATTATCTTTAGAATTCAATGTTTAGTTTTTTATCTTAATTAACTTTATTGTCTGTTGACTTCAAAGAGTGAATAGAAATGTTTAGTTGATTATTTGGATTTGCTGTTATCTGAAAATTTGATTATAGTTTATTATTTTTTGAATTAAATTTAAATAGTCACTTGGATTTTGTTGTTGTTGTGTTTTTTTTCAGGCTGATATAGGGCTTCCATACCCACAGAGAGTTGTTCAGTTGCCTGAAATTGTATGGGACCAATATACCAATAGCCTTGGAAACTTTGAAAGGGAATTTAAAAATCGTAAAAGACATACTAGGAGAGTTAAACTAGTTTTTGATAAAGGTAAGAAGTCATGTAAAAATTTAAATTAAAGAGTATCTGACATTGTCTTACTTGCTTAATTCTGTACATGGTCTTGTTTTTAGTAGGTTTACCCGCTAGACCAAAAAGTCCTTTAGATCCTAAGAAGGATGGAGAGTCTCTTTCATACTCTGTGTTGCCTTTGAGTGATGGTCCGGAAGGCTCACACAGTCGTCCTCAGGTGAGCAGTATGAAACATTGGAGTAGGGAAATTTGAATTGTAGATGAAATGTTTCAACATTTTACAGGTTTATGATTTTTAAAATTAAAGCAGTCTTTACCTGGAACATGATCTTTGAAGTTTGGAGAAGCACATTGGAGTCCCATCTTGCTCCCTGTGGAGCCTTGGATATCATTTATGTGATGTTAAAATCTCCAAGTTACAGTTTCCTCTAATATTAAATGAAATTAATATTACCTATATTGTAAGGTTATTGTTAGGATTCAGTGGGTACATACATTGAATGTTCCTAGTCCAGTATTTGACACACAGTATTGACCCTAAAAATTACAATGACTCTTGGAGTACAGTGTAATATTAACCAGGATTTAAGGCCTATACTTGTGACCATTAGATAAACCTAACCAGACATGTTAATTTTCCCATTTTAAAAAAGATTTTGTTTATTTAAAAGGCAGAGTTACAGAGAGACTGGGAGAGAGAGAGACCTTCCATCTGCTGGTTCACTCCCCAAATGGCTATATAGGTCAGGGCTGGGCCAGGCTGAAGCCAGAAGCCAAGAACTCCATTCCAGTGTCCCATGTGAACAGCAGGAGCTGAAGCGCTTGACATAGTGTACCTGTTTAGGACATATTACACTACATTCCAGATCAGAAGTGGAGCAGCAGAGTCAGTGTCCAGAGTCTCGGATGGTGCTGCCACACTGTCATCACCCCCGTGTTGTTTTTTTTTAAGATTTTCTTTATTTATTGAAAGGCAGAGTTAGACTGAGAGAATTTTCCATTTTGAACTCCCATTTTCTTATTTTCTTTTCTGTAAAATGAAGTTGCTGTCATCTACATCACAGGATTGCTAGGATTATAAAATCAAATTAAATACAAGAATGTGAGAGCATTTTATAAATAGCAAAAACTGATGTTTATCTTTAGAAAATAAATTTACTAAAATATGTTGAAATTCTTTAAAAATTTAACAATTTGTATGTTATTTGGCTTTATCAAAAGGTAGTCTTTATTATTGTCCCTTTGACAAAAACCTTGTTTTATGTGCAGATGATAAGAGGCCGTCTTTGTGATGATACCAAACCAGAAACATTTAACCAACTGTGGACTGTTGAAGAACAGGTATTATTTAAATTGTGTATATTTAAGAAATAAGTTGTTAATATTAGAGTCAGTGCGTTATGAGCCAAGTACATATTGTTGTATGGAATCTCTCTTAATCATGAGTTTAAATTATTTAGCTATATTTGTACATACTCTTCTTTACACTAAAGGACTTTTTGGATCTTGAGAATATGTCAACCCCTGTTTGGGGATAATTTTTAAAGGAAGCCTGAGTTTCGGGAGGGGTGTGGAGTAGTTGTTTTGTAATCCAGTTTTCTGGGATTAGGGGGTAGAACATGAGGCCAAATAAGCTGAACTCAGAGTGCGTTCTTAATTTGTGTGTGGAGAGAATCTGGCAAGGCCATGGCAGTGTTCTCTCACATTCTGGCATACAGTTTAGGATTGTTTTTGGTATTAGGCTAGGATTGTTTGTGGGTGAAGTTTGAGACACATCTGTGACCCATATGGGGATTAACTCCATAGCTACAATGAGTTTTGCAGTTTATAAAAGGCTTCAGGAAACCTTTACTTACTTCAACCATCCCGATTATTTTCCATATTTAAGACCTTGAAAGAATTTAGGAGATGGGTTTTGAATACTTTGAATGGAGAACCACACAAGGAGGGGAAATAGCTCTTAATATTCTAAATCCAAATGAATTTGCATTTTTTGTTAAAAAGTATAGGGGAGAGCCTGGCATATTCCAGCTGGAAAAAGATAGTGGAAATCACTGAGCTTTGTAGAAGACCTGTTTACTTATTTTCTGTTTTCTTGTGCTTTTTACTTAAGTGAATTAGGTCCTTTTTTTTTTTTTTTTTTTTTTTTGAGGTTAGTTATTTATTTTGAAAGAGTTAGAGGGAGAGACAGAAATTTTCCTTCCGCTGGTTCACTGCCCAATTTGGCTGCAAAGGCTATTATTACTGGTCAGGCTCCAAGGAGCCAGGAACTTCTTCCTGGTCTCCCATGTGGGTGGCAGGGGCCCAAACACTGTTATTCCCAGGCCACTGGCAGGGAGCTAGATCAGAAGTGGAGCAGCCAGGTCTTGAACTGGCATCCATATGGGATGCTGGCACTGCAGGTAGCAGCTTTACCTGCTATGCCACAGCACCAGCCCCTAAGTCTTATTTTCTAACACAACCCCCAAGTTGTGGAAGGAGGATTACACTTGTATTACAATGTATTACATTGTATGACAGTGTATTGTGAATGTATTTATTTATAAATTCAGTATTTCAGATTGAATAGTTGTTTTCTTAACTTTGGTCTTGTGCTTGCTTAGAAAAAACTTGAACAGCTACTCCTAAAATACCCGCCTGAAGAAGTAGAATCTCGACGCTGGCAGAAGATAGCAGATGAACTGGGCAATAGGACAGCAAAACAGGTACTTGAGGAGACAGCTGCGGGTCCTTGGCATGGTTTTGGTAGTTTTTGAATGAAGGCTAGTACAGCTGAATCAGCTGAGCCACCATATCCTTTTTAGCCATGGAGTGCTATAGTATGTGGTGTTTAACAAAAATGTATTTAGTGGCAATTTGAACTTATTCTAGACTTTATGGTGAATTTTAAACTGTTAGCATTGATTGATTGACATTTACATTTTAATTTTTAAAAGCTACTTAGATATTCCATACCTGTCATTATGTTAAAGGGCTTGTCATGTTTCTTTAGGTTGCGAGCCGAGTACAGAAGTATTTCATAAAGTTAACTAAAGCTGGCATTCCAGTCCCAGGCAGAACACCTAACTTATATATATACTCCAAAAAGGTAAACAGAAAATATTTGACAGTAAACTTCAGATTAAATTGATTTAATTTAGAATTGCTATGTAACTGTGTACATATTTGTCAGCGTTGTTATGTTTTAAAAATTATGTTTAGTGTAAGCATTTTATTGGGTGTATGCAAAGGATAGGATTCTATTACTGGTACTCAGTGAAAATCACTGAGCTTTAATGATTCTTCATTACTGATGGTAAAACTGAGCTGATGGTAGTGTTATTACTGATGGTAATAATAGTGAGTGTTAATGTTATGGTTGAGTGCTCTGGACCAAGTACTGTGCTATAACCTTTTTATAAATAAGGAAACTGGGATTTAGAGTATGTTGAGTAAATTGTCTGGTACCGTAGCTAGTGAGTCTGAGAACCACTAAGACTTTTCCTCTTTCCTATGCATACCACCACATTAAAATGTAACTTGTGTTTTGTTATAATTACAAAAAATGAAGACAACTAATTTGTTTTCTTTTACTTATTTTAATAAGTCATCCAGTGCTGTCATCCTTCTTTATTGAAGCTGACTCTTTTTTAATTTTTTTGAAGCTTATTTTAATTTGCCAATTGTTTAAAGATTTTGGATTCCCACCACCCCAAATATAACATTACCTATAAATATATAGATTTTATCTTTTTAACTTCTGATTATCCTGGTTAATTTCTGGGCTAATTTTATAGCTGTGTTATGTACTTTTATGTGTTGAGTGCTAAGACTGGATGGATACTGGAGAAACCTGATTGTGTTATTTTGTGTATACTGCAGGTTAATATGCATTTTGGCTGTGATGTTAGCACAGCCACAGTCACAATATTTCTTTGCTATGGTCACAGTTTAAATTTTGACACAGGTGGAATGATTGTTCTCGATGTAGCTGAATTATTCTTTGTGCCTCTAGTATTGATCATGAGAGGCAGTCTGCACAGAGGTTGTGAGTGAGGGCTTTAGGATCATGTGGACCTGGTTTATAATTCTGGTTCTGCTATCTAGCTGCAACACATTAAACAAGATACTTAACCTTCTGTGCCTCAGTTTCTTCATCATTGAATTAGAGGTGAGAGTAACTATAAGAATCTTATGTGTAGAAGATAGCATTGGCATAGAGCAAGCAACCAGTGTTAAGTAATTATTTTCAGATATTCATCTTGGTGTAGAAAGTTTCCTTTTGCTGATTAGTTTCACACCTGGCTTTGGCCACTTAACTCTCTTCTGATCTTCTTTAAGACGACCACTAGAAGAGTTCAGTGCAGCTAATATTTGAATTCAAAAATGTGTTAAATATTATGGATACAAATATAAGCTAGACACTGAACCTGTGGTCTATTTTACAAGTGTTGGGGTATATCCTCTACATCTTTTCCTTTCTTTCTCTCTCTCTCTTTTTAAGATTTGTTTGAAAGAGTTACAGAAAGAAAGAGATGGCTGCAATGGCCTGGGCTGGGCAAGGCCTAAGCCAGGGTCCAAAAGCTTTTTCCTGTCTCCCATGTGGCTGCAAGGGCTCAAGATTTTGGGCCATCTTCCACTGCTTTTCCCAGGCCATTAGCAGGATTGAAGTGGAGCAGCTGGGACTTGAAGTTTTGCCCATATGGCATGCTGGTGTCACAGGCTATGGCCTAACTCTCTATACCACAGTGCCGTCCTGCCCTGTGGCCCTCGCCCCGCTTTAAGGCTAGTTGTGCTTTAAAAATCCAGACAATAGCAACATACAAGAAGATAGAAATGAAACACTTCCAGTAGACTTGCTAAAAGTAGCATTTCTATGTTTTTTATATCTTCAGTGACTTTCCTCTGTCTTAATCAATTTATTTTTTCATTTAGTCTTCATCAAGCAGAAGACAGCACCCCCTTAATAAGCATCTCTTCAAACCTTCCACGTTCATGACTTCTCATGAACCACCAGTGTATATGGATGAAGATGATGACCGATCCTGTTTTCACAGCCATATGAACACTGCTATTGAAGAGGCATCAGTAAGTTATCTATTAGAGTACAGAATGAAAGGGCCATGGTTTTCTAATTATTCCTAGTCTTTAGGGAATATTGATTTCTTCTAACAAGTCAGATTTATAGTTTTTTAATGATGTACCCTAAACTTTTTTTTAAAGATTTATTTATTTATTTGAAAGGCAGAGTTATAGAGAGGCGGGGAGTGGGGGGTCTTACATCTGCTGGTTTACTCCCCAGGTACCTTCAACGGCTGGAGCTGTGCCAATCCAAAGCCAGGAGCCAGGAGCTTCTTTCGGGTCTCCCATGCAGGTGCAGGGGCTCAAGGACTTGGGCCATACTTTACTGCTTTCTCAGGCCATAGCAGAGAGCTGAATTAGAAGTGGAGCAGCCAGGACTTGAACTGGTGCCCATATGGAATGCCAGCACTGCAGGGAGCAGCTTTAACCGTTATACCACTATGCTGGCCCACTCTAAACATTTTTTTGTAAAGGAAATTTCAAACATATATACAAGGGGCCGGCGCCATGGCTCACTTGGCTAATCCTCTGCCTGAGGTGCTGGTTCTAGTCCAGCCCTCTGCTGTGGCCTGGGAGGGCAGTGGAGGATGGCCCAAGTGCTTGAGCCCCTGCACCCGCATTGGAAACCAGGAGCACCTGGCTCCTGGCTTCGGATCGGTGCAACGCCAGCTGTAGCGGCCATTTGGGGAGTGAACCAACGGAAAAAGGAAGACCTTTCTCTCTGTCTCTCTCTCTCACTGTCTATAACTCTACCTGTGAAATAAAAAAAAAAAAAAAAAAAATATATATATATATATATATATATATATACACACAAGAAGAGAGAAAAGTATATTCAACCCACATATTCCCATTACCCAACAGTTATAACTTATGGTGATCTGGTTTTCATTTATTTATTTATTTTTAAAAGGTTATTTATATGAAAGAGTGACATACACACAGAGAGAGAGAAAGAGATCTTCTGTCTGCTGATTCACTTCCCTAAAGCCCACAACAGAGAAAGAGAATCTTCTGTCTGCTGATTCACTTCCCTACAACAGCTGGGACAGGACCAGGCTGAGGCCAGGAGCCTAGAACTCTATCCAGGTGTCCCATAGGGTAGCAGGAACTCAAGTACTTGAACCATGATCTGCCACGTTCACGTGCATTAGTAGGGAGCTAAATCAGAAGTGGAATAGCTGGGAAGTGGCACTTTGATATGGGACGCGGGCATTGCAAGCAGAAGAAGCTCCTGGCTCCTGGCTTAAACTTAAACCATTGCTCCACAGTGCTTGTCCCTGGTTTTCATCTAATATTGCCTACACAACCCACTCTGCCCCATGTTATTCTAGAGCATGTCCTGTATGTTTCAAAATATGATTATCATGTCTTTGCAAAGGTAGTTCTTTATGTAATAAAATAGGTAGTCTGTTCATGGTTTCCCCAGTCAGAATATCCTAAGTTTGTTTCCTTCAAATTTATTTGTATTGGTTTAGATCCAGATAAAGCCCATAAATTGTAATAGGTTTTTGTGTTCTTGTGCTCTTTTTTCCTATTTGCCCCTCATACTCTTTTTGTTGAAGAATTGGGTCATTTTGTGCTGCAGAATTTACCGCAGTATGAATTTTATTGTTTGAGTATCCTTCATGTGTGTTTTTAAATACATTTTTACAAATTTTATTTATTTACTTAGAGAGAGTGCTTCTGTGTGCTGGTTCATTCTCAAATGCCCTCAATAGCCAGGGTTGGGCCAGCCAAAGCCAGGAGCCTGAAACTCATCTGTCTCCTACACAGGATGGAACCAAGTGCTTGGACCATCACCTGGAGGGTGTGCATTAGTGAGAAACTAGACTTGGAAGCAGAGGCAGAACTCAAACCCAGGCACTCCATTATGAGATGCGGGAATGTCAAGTGACATGTTAACTTCTGTGCCAGATGCCTGTTCCTTTCCTGTCATGTAACTTGTTCCTCCTCTTCTTGAATTTCTTCTAAATTGATAGTTCTAGAGAATTGATGAGATTCATGTGTGTTTGTTAGAATGGGCAGGACTACTTCATGTATTCATTCATGTAATTCTTTGTCTTTTTTCTTTTTTTTTTTTAAAGATTTATTTTATTTATTTGAAAGTCAGAGTTACACAGAGAGAGGAGAGGCAGAGAGAGAGAGAGAGAGAGAGAGAGAGGTCTTCTATCCGTTGATTCACTCCCCAGATGGCCGCAATGGCCAGAGCTGTGCCAATCTGAAGCCAGGAGCCAGGAGCTTCTTCTGGGTCTCCCATGTGGGTGCAGGGACGTCAGGACTTGGGCCATCTTCTACTGTTTTCCCAGGCCATAGCAGAGAGCCGGATCGGAAGAGGAGGAGCCAGGACTAGAACCGGCGCCCATATGGGATGCTGGCACTTCAGGCCAGAGCGTTCACCCACTGTGTCACAGTGTCGGCCCCTCTTTCTCTTTTTTGACATAGCAGTCACTAACCATTGTGCTGGTCATTTAGTTTGTTAAATATTATAAAATCATGATATTATATCATTTATTTGAGGGAATGTTCTATAAAGTAAGCCTCTTACCAACGTATTTGAAGGTACATATAGGAAAGGCATAATACTTTCTTGATTCTTTTAGTTTGTTGTTTTTAAAATAATGAGTTAGTTTGTCTTTTATCCTCCAAAAATGACTGACGAACTTAAAGACTGGTGTTCTTATCTTTCATTTTCAGTTCATTGAAACAACACTGTTGTTTGATCATTTGGAGACTACTCAAGTTGACTTCTAAGTTCTTACAATAAGTCTCTACTAGTGTTGAATGGCTTCCTTAATACTGTTTTGAAAAGGAAGATAGAGTCTCATCATGTGTATTTTCTGCCTTAAATCTAGAGTCAGTCCTGTTTTCTTTTATTGGGAATCGTATTTAGAGATTACATCCTGACTCTAGGATTGTTACATGCTGCTGGATTGATTATTGTTTCTAGATCTGTTTACTGGATAGATATGGGAAGTATGTAGTGTTTTGTTTTAAGGTTGAAAGTCATTATAATCATGTGAATATTTTCATTTGAAGTTCAGTTTAAGAACTATAAGGTTTTAACTCACTTTGCTTATCTTAAAAATGTGTCTTCTTTCTCCCGTGCAACAATCTCGGTTTCTCAGGGTATCAGCATCTTACTTTGTCTCCTACTACTCACAACAGTTTCAGAATACATACTACTAACACTACCATCACCAAAGGATTACTGAAAGCCAATTTTTTTTCAGGTCTTTTTTTCTACCTTAGAATGTATCTCGCTATAGAAGTAAATTACATGAAATTAAGTTTTAAATAATTTTGGAATAATAATTGCTACCTGTATTGTTAACAATTAAATGCTAATTTTTGTTAATTCATTTCATTTGCTTTTCACTCATAAAGATTCCTTTTTATTGCTGTTAATACTTTTTATTATTTTACTATTCCTGAAACTCCATTTCATTGCGTTCCTAATGTTTTTTTCATTCCTTGATTAAAGAACATAAAGGTTACTTTATATCTTTCTTAATTCTCTGATTATATGTGTATGGAAAAGGAGATTTTAATGAAAAGTCAGTAAATAAAAATGAACTCCTTTACTCTGTTTCTAGACTACTCAAATATGATTATTATTTTCCTTTTATACTTGTTTTTAGAAAAATGGCTAATATCTGATATATCAAGGCATCTGTGTATGCTTTATACTTGTTATTAATAGGATGGGAGAATTTATTTTTAAAAAAGATTTAGTTATTTGAAAAGCAGAGTGACAGAGTGGGGAAAAGAGATCTTATGCTCACTACTCAAATGGCTGCAATATACAGGGTTAGGCCAGGCCAAAGCCAGGAGACGGCACTCTATCCTGGTCTCCCACATGGATGGCAGGGACCCATGAACTTGGGCCATCCTCCACTGGCTTCCCAGGTGCAGTAGTAGGAGCAGAATTGGAAGTGGAGTAGCCTGAACTACTGTGACACAAGTGGTAGCTTAACCCACTGAGTCACAAGGCCAACCCCAAGAGAAATATTTATTTTAACCTTCAATATATTGGGCTCTGCTAGGATTCAGATACTTACTTATGGACACAAGAAGTATTAGGAAGTATTATCTTTGTGTTCATAGATCTTTGTCTTAAAGAAAAATGCATAAGCACATCAACAAATGACAAATTTTCAAAAGTGCTTCAAGGGAAAAATAAGTGCTATCATATTTATTTAAGAAATACTTAGATTGGGAGTTCAAATGGAAGACCTAGCAGAGTGACAGTGAAGATGATACTTGAAGGATGAATAAAAATTAGTCAACTGAGCAGTGGTAGTAGAATAGTTGCAAAAAGTATGTTTTGACAGAATTGATAAAATATAGTAGATTCAATTTAATTTAACTTTTTTGCTGTTGATTTTTTTTAAATGAGCCAGAAGTGTAGAATGGAAAATTTGTACATTTCAGTTTATCTTTGCAAAAGAGCAGTAGCTAGAGAGATTAAATGTGTGTAATTTATTCTACAGTTTGAAACTCTTATACCACTTTAGTCCCATTTATGATATCTCCTTCTAAGTAAATTTAAAATGATTATGACTAGGAAATCTGTTTATGAGTGACGATTTAAAAAAATTTTAATTGTAAAATACACAGAATATAAAATTTACTGATATTTACCATTTTTAAGTATGTAGTACCATAGTGTTAAATATATTTGCATTATCATATAACCATTGGCAGAACTATCTTTGTCCTATAAAACTGAAACTCTGAACCTATGAAACATTTCTTTATTCACCTCTCCTCCGGCCCCTGTCTTCCACTATTCTGTTTTCTGTGTCTGTGAATTGGACTGCTATAGGTACCTCATATAAGTGGAAGTATGCAATTAGCCCTCCCTAGCCATAGGTTTCACATCTGCATTCAACCAGCTGTGGATTGAAAATAATTCGGGAGAAAAAAAATTGCATCTGTACTGACTATTACAGGCTTTTTTTCTTGTTATTCTCTTCACAGCATTTATGTTGCATTAGGTATTGTAATAATGTAGAGAAGATTTAAAGTATATGGGAGGATTGCATAGGTTATTTGCAAATACTATGCCATTTTATATTGGGGGCTTCAGCATCTTTGAAGTTTGGTGTCCACAAGGGATTCCTGGAATCAGCTTCCCTCCGGAGTCTGAGGATGGCTATATAATATTTGTCCTTTGTGACTGGCTTATTTCACTTAGCACAGTGTCTGCAAAGTTTATGCATTTTGTAGAATGTATTGCAATTTCTTTCTCCTTAAGTCTAAATAATACTCTGTTATGTATACCACATTTTATTTATTCCTTCATCTGTTGATGGATAGTTGGATTTCTTCTATCTTTTGGTATCTTGAATGATGTCGCTGTGAACATGGGCATACTAATCTGAGTCCTTACTTTCAGTTTTTTGGGAGGTATAGATCAGAAGTTGAATTGCTAGATTGTATTGTAATTCTATGGGTTTTTAAATTAATTAATTAATTAGAATGGCAGAGAAAACCCCTTACCTGTTGGCTCACTCAGCAGTAACCCACGATAGCCAGGCCTGGACCAGGACAAAGCCAGGAGTGGGGAACTCAGTCCAAGTCTCACATGTGGGTGGCAGGGACTTAACCACTCACCTGTCACCTCTCAGGATATGCATTAGTAGGAAGCTGGAATCAGAAGTAGAGCTGGGACCCAAACCTAAGCACTCTGATGTGGGATGCCAATATCCCAAGAGGTGTCTTAACCTCTGTGCCCGCTCTTACTTTTGTTTTTGATAGTAGCCATCCAGTTAGATGTGACATGATGTAACTTTTCTGAGTTGTAGTAACCAAATTTCATAATATCCTTACAGGGCTGGTGCTGTGGTAGAGCAAATTAAGCTGCTGGTTAAGCCTCCCACATTGTGTATCAGAGTACCTGAGATTGAGTCCTGCCTTGGCTTCTAATCTAGCTTCTTGCTGATGCACCTGGGAGGCAGCATGTGATGGCCCAAGTACTTGGATTCCTGCCACCATGTGGGAGACTTGGATGGAGTTCCTGGCTCCTAGGTTCAGCCTGGCCCAACCCCAACTGTTGTTGATATCTGGGGAGTAACCCAGTAGATGGAATATCTCCTCTCCATCATTCTGTCTTTCGAATAAATAAATAAATAGTTTTAAAAAAAGCTCTTAGATTTAAAATGCAAATTTAAAAATTTAAAATTTATAAGTATGTGTACTCTTTGCCTTTGCTTAAAACATCTGAGTTATTAAATTTAATTTTCTTACCTTATTTAATCATTTGAGCTGCACCATATTTGTATATACTATTACTTCTGTTGTCTTTCTCAGTGGTGACATGTGAAGGTAAAAATTATTTAAAAACTTGAATTGACAAGAATTTGAAATGAATGAAAGATAAAGATAAGGTAAAGTGTGAAACTGTAAAGAATCTTTTATCCAGCTGCTTACGATAGATAGTTGGGAAACCACTGGGAGATTTTTAAGTAGTGGTGTGAACAGAGGACCAATCTGAGAAAGATTTTAGAAAGTATTAAGTACTGACAAAATTTGTTGGATTAGATTTAAGAGTGAAAACATTAGGATAATTCTTAGATTTCTACCATGGGCTGCTGAGTGTTGAGACAAATTTAGGTTCAAATCACCCAACTCTGCAAATAATTAACTTTATGACATTGGACAAGTGTTATAATTGCTATAAATGTCAATTTCCTTGATGTAAAGTGAGCATAGTAGTTAATAGTACCAAACAAAGCAGGGGAAATGAGAGGGGTTGGGTTGTCTGATCAGGGTTAGAAAGCAGTGGAGTAAGGGTCAGTGGGTTGGGGATGCTTTTAGGAAGTGGATGTCCATGCAGCCAGATATCAGGTAGCAAAGGAAAGGAATGGCTGCGGGGTGACGGAATATGGAATATAGAAAGAAGATACTGAGTAGAAATTGCAGTGGGGTTTTAAAAAAACGTTATTTGCAGTGAGACAGTAAAGAAGAGGACAGAATGATCACATTGTGGGTGGGAAAATCTAAACTTTGTATTTTGGCATAAAACTCTTCCAGCGGGCCGGCAACGCGGCTCAATAGGCTAATCCTCCGCCTTGCAGCACCGGCACACTGGGTTCTAGTCCCGGTCGGGGCACCGGATTCTGTCCTGGTTGCCCCTCTTCCAGGCCAGCTTTCTGCTGTGGCCCGGGAGTGCAGTGGAGGATGGCCCAAGTGCTTGGGCCCTGCACCCCATGGGAGACCAGGAGAAGCACCTGGCTCCTGCCATTGGATCAGCAGGGTGCGCCGGCCACAGCGTGCCGGCCGCAGCGGCCATTGGAGGGTGAACCAATGTCTCTCTCTCTCACTCTCGCTCTCTCGCTGTCCACTCTGCCTGTCAAAAAAAAAGCAAAAAAGAAAAAAAAAACTTCCAGTGGAAGGAGGGTCCATGGTATGGCTGCTGGAGTGGGAGCCTGAGATGGAATGGAGAACTGGCATTAAGAATGGACGCTAGAAATAGGGGACTGGGTGGCTGTGGAGGTTCTAAAGTTGCCCACAATGACAAAAAGTATTCTGAGAATTTTTAAGATTTATTTATTTATTTGAAAGGCAGAGTTGCAGAGAGAGAGAAAGAGGGGGAGGGGGAGAGAGAGAAAGAGATACATCTTCCATCTGCTGGTTTACTTCCAAGTGCTTGGACTCCTGCTACCCACATAGGGGAACAATTTGGAGTTCTAGGTTCCTAGCTTCTGCCTGGCCCAGCTCTGGCCCTTGCAGATTTAGGGGAGTGAACCAGCAGATGGAAGACCTTTCTCTCTGTTTCTTTCTCTCTCTCTCTAACTGCCTTTCAACAACAGCAAAAAAGTCCTCCAAAACTGTGTCAAATATTGCTAATGTGTCACTAATTTTCTTTAAATGTTGAAAGGTAAGTTATCTTAAAAGTGAAAAAAGGGAAATTATCTTAAAAGTGAAAAATAAGATCTTGCAAATAGAAAGAGACTCTGTATCAATATTTCTTAAACTAGTTCATTATAATTATCAAACTAACATTTTTGTGTTCTGCTTTGTTCTTTTCAAAAGGATGAAGAAAGTATTCCTATTATGTATAGGAATTTACCTGAATATAAAGAACTACTACAGTTTAAAAAGTTAAAGAAGCAGAAACTTCAGCAAATGCAGGCTGAAAGTGGGTTTGTGCAGCATGTTGGCTTCAAGGTAAATTTTGCTTAATCTTTCTATTTAATTTTTGAACAGTGATAGATACTTTAAAATGGTTTCTGCCAGTTGAACTCTAAAATTCGCAAGCATACAAGCAAAAGTCAATAAGTTTATCTCTTGTCTTGTTGGTTTACACATGCCGGCATTCACGATGTCAAGAGAAGTATAATTGAGTAGAAAGAAGACAAATGTACAGGTATCTAGAATATGAGGTAGATTATTGTGTGGTGGTTTATCTTTCTGTTGCTGTTGTGCATGGATCAGTAAAATTTTTTTCCCCTCTCCAGTTGCTTTCTCATTATCCCATTATATAAAATACTGAAATAACATTATTTAGATATTCAGCAGTAAATAAAATGGACCTAGTTCTTGCCCTTATGCTGTTTTCATTCTCATAAGGAATTTAGGGAAGTGAAACAAAGCAATTAAGTACAACTGCAGTGCAGCCTAGAGACTAGTCAGACCGTTGAGATGCCTTGGAGATTTTACCAAGGAGCTTATTGCATCCTAAAAGTGTGGGAATTGAGAGGTTTCATGCAGAGTATAACATGAAATTTGCATTTCACAAAGATCCTTCTAATTACATAAACTATTATTGTTGATAACTTTTAGGAAGGCAGAGGGTTTAGAACTGAACAGCTCTTAGTATCTGTTACATTGTTAAATACCATAGAACAATGAATTCAGTTGTGTTATTTAATGCACTTAGAAAACAATGTAAAGGGGTCAAAAAGATTTTTCTGGGTGTAGTATGGAGGCTGGATTCGAGGAAGGTAAGTCTGGAGGCAAGGACACCATTCAGAGGTTCCTTTGGAAATTTAGACAAAAGATGAGGGTATCTTGAACTTACCTGGTGGATATGAAAATACAGAGAGGTTGACAGATCTGGGAAAGCTTTAGGTGGTACAGCTGACTTGCTTGATTAAATTAGAGGAAGTGATGATGAGGCTGTGAACTTGGTGGTGTTGGTAGTATACATAGAAGTATATGTACTGTGGGGCCAGTGTTGTGGTGCAGCAGGTTAAAGCCCTGGCCTGAGGCACCGGCATCCCATATGGGCTCCGGTTCTAGTCCTGGCTGCTCCTCTTCCTATCCGGCTCTCTGCCATGGCCTGGGAGGGTAGTGGAGGACAGCTCAAGTCCTCGGGCCCCTGCACCCACCCCTAGCTCCTGGCTTCAGATCAGCGCATCTCTGGCCGTGGCGGCCATCTGGGGAATGAACCAGCGAATGGAAGACCTCTTTCTCTGTCTCTGCCTCTCTCTGTAACTCTGTCTTTCAAATAAATAAAATCTTAAAAATATAAAGAAGTACATGTGGTGTGTTGCTGAGAAAGTAAAGCGAAAACAAAATTATACCTCTGGGCCCTCGGAGCAGCTATTAGCCGTAATATATTAAATGATTTTTCCTGCTTGATCATTCATTCTCTGACCCTCCTTTTTCCATTACATTTTGTTAACCAGCAGCTCTCACCTTTCAAAGGAAACTCGCTCCATTTCTCAAGACAAAACTTGCAAAATTCAACCATGGCTTGTTTCTAAGTTTCTCTGCCACTCTGGTTGGCCTGATGATCAAAGAAGCAAGAAATGGGATTGATTTTCATTTCCCCAGAATTGTACAGAAAACACTGAGCTATCAAATCCCACCATGGGCCGGCGCTGTGGCTCAATAGGCTAATCCTCTGCCTGCGGTGCTAGCACACCGGGTTCTAGTCCCGGTCGGGATGTCAGATTCTGTCCCGGTTGCTCCTCTTCCAGTCCAGCTCTCTGCTGTGGCCCGGGAGTGCAGTGGAGGATGGCCCAAGTCCTTGGGCCCTGCACCCGCATGGGAGACCAGGAGAAACTACTGGCTCCTGGCTTCGGATCACGCCGGCTGCAGCGCACTGGCCACAGCGGCCATTGGAGGGTGAACCAATGGTAAAGAAAGACCTTTCTCTCTGTCTCTCTCTCTCTCACTGTCCACTCTACCTGAGCAAAAAAAAAAAAAAAAAATCCCACCATGTAAGAAAGAACTGAATCTGTCTTTTTGTCATGATGGATATTGGTTATTAAGTAAGGTAGGATTTCGTGGTTACTTTGGTTTATGTTATCTGTGTTAACCTATCAAAACAGTTTCGTAATGTATTTGGATCATTTTAATTATAATGGTACATTAGTGTTTTTCAACACTGGCCTGAGGTACCTAAACAAATACCCAAGTTTGAGAGATTTAATTTAAAAAATTTTGATAGGTTTAACATGTTAAAGATATATATTCCTTGCAATGTGCTTCTTATTCACCTGGGTCTTGATCTTCAGTTGCTGAGATTTTACCTAGTTTGCTGGAAATTCTATCTAACTGACAACCCTTTTGCGTTATTCTACTCTCCAGAGCGTGGGGAGCAAGGAGAAGAAGGTGTCTTGGCACATCACATGTTTCTCTGCAGAAAATGAAAAAGCTTGTGAGATGCTACAACTTAACACTTTTCCCTCTCTGAATCTGTTCTAGTGTGATAACTGTGGCATAGAACCTATCCAGGGTGTTCGGTGGCACTGCCAGGATTGTCCTCCAGAAATGTCTTTGGATTTCTGTGATTCTTGTTCTGACTGGTAAGTGTTCTGACAAGGAAAGAGCTTTTCATTTCAGTCAGTTAATTTGATCTCTAAGCTTAGAAAATAGCCATGCTTAGTGAATTAAACTTTGTTCTAAGCAATTAAAATTCATCATAGCAGCCGGCGCCGCGGCTCAATAGGCTAATCCTCCGCCTTGCAGCATCGGTACACTGGGTTCTAGTCCCGGTCAGGGTGCTGGATTCTGTCCCAGTTGCCCCTCTTCCAGGCCAGCTCTCTGCTGTGGCCAGGGAGTGCAGTGGAGGATGGCCCAAGTGCTTGGGCCCTGCACCCCATGGGAGACCAGGAAAAGCACCTGGCTCCTGGCTACGGATCAGCGCAGTGCGCTGGCCGCGATGGCCATTGGAGGGTGAACCAACGGCAAAAAAGGAAAGAGCTTTCTGTCTCTCTCTCTCTCGCTGTCCACTCTGCCTGTCAAAAAAGAAAATAAAAAAACCAATCAAACAAAAAATTTATCATAGCACATCTCAGATAACTTTCTATTTGAGATGTTGATAGATTAGTGGATTTAAACAGATAGAGCTGTGAGAAAGTGTTGTAATAAATAAACTAAATTGTACCCAGTGGCATGTAATGATATGTTCCTGTGTGTTTTCTTTGCAGCCTACACGAAACAGAAATCCACAAGGAAGATCACCAATTAGAACCTATTTATAGGTCAGAGACATTCTTAGACAGAGACTACTGTGTGTCCCAGGGCACCAGTTATAATTACCTGGACCCCAACTACTTTCCAGCAAACAGATGACATGGAAGAGAACATCATTTCCTAGTCCTCTTCAACACATAGCAATGGTATCATTGTTAAGTATGTGCACAGTTTGGAAAGATTCTCTGCTTTCCCTGAAATGACACTCACAGCATGAGAGCTTCCTGAGTGTTCTCGTCAAGTACAGCTCTGCACGGTTGTGGCTCTAGATCACTGCCCAGCAGCTGAACATTCCTGGTGAGCAAAGGGTTTCCCTGGTGAATTTCTCACCACCACCTTGAAAGCCTTTAGGTGGTGATCTCAAATGGGCGAGATGGAAACGAGAGCACACATTAAAGTGAGAGTAAATTCCAAAGGTTTCAGAGAACTTGATCACAAATATGATAAGGAGAAGACAAAAAGTATTTATATTAAAGCAGTTTAGTAGCTTTCAGTTTTGTGAAAATAGTTTTCAGCACAGAAACTGACTTCTTTAGACAAAGTTTTAACCAATGACGGTGTTTGCTTCTAGGATATCCACTTTAAAAGAACTCACTGTCCCAGTGGTGGTCGTTGATGGCCTTTAGTAAATTGGAGCTGCTTAACCATATTGATATCTAATTTCTTTTAACCACAATGAACTGTCCTTCTTACCAACAGCGAAGCACTACAGGAAGCAACTGTGGCACTGCTTCCTTAACCAGCTCGTGGTGTGTGAATGTTACAAAGTCGTCACTCAGATATATTTTTTAAATGTAATGTTAAATAAGATGATCATGTGATGTGTACAGACTATGGTGAAAGTGCCAGTGGTAGTGACTGTGTAAGTCTAATTCACAGCATTGATTCCTTTAAAATACACAGCCTTCTGCCTCTGTATTTGGAGTTGTCAGTACAACTCATCAAAGAAACTGCCTAATATAAAATCATATATATGGTAATAATTTCCCTCTTTTGTAGTCTGCACAAGATCCATAAAAGATTGTATTTTTATTACTATTTAAACAAGTGATTAAATTTAGTCTGCGCAGTGAGCAAGAGTTCACATGCATTCTTTTATACTGCTGGATTTTGTTGTGTATCATTTAAAACATTTTGTATGTTTCTTCTTATCTGTATACAGTATGTTCTTGAATAATGTTCATTTGTCAGGAGAACTGTGAGAAATAAACTATGTGGATACTGTCTGTTTATATTATAGAATGCTTGTTGTGACTTCCTTTTGCTTAGGTTTTGGATGCTTTACCAGTGTTAAAAGCAGAAATTGGATTTTTTAGGGGGTTTACCTCACATATATAAAGGGGCTTCTTTCAGTCCTTTGTAAAGAGTAAGGAATATGTGATGGAGCAAGTGAACTTGCAGAGTCCTGTGGAAGATGCTCCTGTTTTCAGTCCGCGTGTGCTGAAACAGTATATTAGTTTACCATAAAAAGGGGTCGGGGGGAAAGAAAGAAAGAGCCAACGGTTAAAAAAGAAGGCATTATCAATGCCCAGCTGTGAAAACTAAACTTAAAATTGAAAATTTTTATTCCAGTTATTCTTGATGAAATTTAAGACCCCACATATTTAAATACATGGTTTTGAAAATCACTTTGTTTTCTGACTTTAGGAAAAAATAATATTTTAGGGTGGAGTAGGTATTATACTTCACCTGATATTTAGGACTCCTGTTTTAAATCTTGGGGACATTATTTACTAGTTCTCCTCAATACATAGCAGTATACTAAAATCATACCCTGAAACTTTTAAATTGAGAAAAGTAATATAATTTCAAATAAAGAACTGAGAATTTTAAAGATCATTCATGATATTGATATAATGTAATTGGAAAGGAAAGTAAATGTACTCTGGAGGTCCTGTGGAGGAGCAGAGTGGCACTTGGGACATTTTGATACTAACCGTTACATCTGCCCAAAGACCTGCCTTGAACCTGGGATTAGGCAAGACAGTAGCAATTGATGGTAACTTCTATGTTTGTGCAGAAATAATACTAATTAATTTTGGAGAGCCATTCAGATACAAAGTCTCATCAAGTATGAAGAATGCTTTGTAAGTGATATGATTGTTGTATAAACAAAGTAGACAAACCCACTTTGAGGCTAAGGATTTTTAAGACTGGAGTGGTAAGAGGGGTTGTTTTCTGCTTGAGCCAGATGTGTTTGTTTTGAGCTCCAAACAAATAGCCTCCAGTGCTGTAAAAAGGCCCCTATGAACAGAAGTAGAAGTAATACTTCATTGTTTTAAGTTTAGGGTTGCATGAATGCACAGGGCTGTCATTTATAAGTTGGCCTCCCATCTGCCTAACAAAAGTATTGGCTGTAAGAAACATACTTGTTAAAGCATTGCATATTAAATGGTATTCACTATGTTAGTTCAGTTTCCTGATATATTATGTTCAAGTTATTTGCTAATAACTGAAGATACTTTTAATGAGACTTAAAACTACTGCTGTAAGGTTTAGGCAGGGGAGGTATCCTTTGGTGTGATGCACTGTTTATGACAGCAGACACTGACAGAGTGCTTATTGTGTGCCAAGCAAGCATGCAGTAATTAACTCGGTTCTTAACAACCGTATGAGGCAGGTGCATTTACTATCCTATTTTCTTACAAGGACCTGAATCTGAGAGATGAAATCACTTGTCCAAGGAAGATCCTAAGGTGTTGATGCTTGGACCTTAACCCAGGAAGATTACTCTAGCGTCAGTGTTGGCCTCACTGCCCGACTTCCCAAGCAAGAATATTCCCTTGGTCAGGCTCTGGTGTTAGGAGTGGAGATGTGCAGGTCTCCTTATGTGACCTGGTTCCTAGAGTACAAACCTGAGCCTACAGGCCGGCGCTGTGGCTCAACAGGCTAATCCTCCGCCTTGCGGCGCTGGCACACGGGGTTCTAGTCCCGGTCGGGGCGCCGGATTCTGTCCCGGTTGCCCCTCTTCCAGGCCAGCCCTCTGCTGTGGCCCAGGAGTGCAGTGGAGGATGGCCCAGGTGCTTGGGCCCTGCACCCCATGGGGAGACCAGGAAAAGCACCTGGCTCCTGGCTCCTGCCATCGGAGGAGCGCGGTGCGCCGGCCGCAGCGCGCCGGCCGCGGCGGCCATTGGAGGGTGAACCAACGGCAAAGGAAGACCTTTCTCTCTGTCTCTCTCTCACTGTCCACTCTGCCTGTCAAAAAAAAACAAACCTGAGCCTATGTCCAGGTTCGAAGCACAAGATAGAGACCCTGTAATGCTCAGCCATTGTGAATTAGGAGACCGCTTGCATGACCTAATAATATAATAGCCTTTGTCCATTTTCCTTCCTGGTTTAAATTATTGAACATAACAATTTATTGAGGCTTGAGGAACATTTTTAAAAAAATGAAATAGACAAAATAGTGGTTTTGTGTGTGTGTGTGTACACGTAGTAAGTATTGTTTTGTGGAATTTCTCTTTCAGTTAAAAGTGCTGTGTATCTCATTGTAGATAAAAAATTTTGAAGTCTGTTGATATAGGTACATTGGATAGAATGGGGAGTCTCTAGGTAACAAGTGGGTCTTCCCACTTGTGAAGACATTGTCCTTTTTTGAAATAAAAGATTTGTTTATTTATTTGAAAGGCAGAGAGAGAGAGAGAGAGAGAGAGAGATGTTACAACCTCTGGTTCACTCCCCAGATGGCCTTAACAGCCAGAGTTGGGCCAGGTCAAAGCCAGGAACCTGGAACTTCAGCCAGGTCTCCTACATGGATGGCTGGTGCCCAGATACTGGGGTCATCTTCTGTTGCTTTCCCAGGCGCATTAGCAGGGAGCTGGATTCGAACTGGAGCAGTCGGGACTCATACTGTTGCTCATATGGGCTGCCGGTGCCGCTGTAACACCTTAACCCACTACACTGCACCTGGCATCGTCCTTTTTGGACCGTAAAGCATTACTTTTATTTCTTACCTTGATGAAGAATGTGCTGCTGTTTTCATGGTCCCAAACAAAAACCTACCCCCCCCCCCCCCCCCCCAGTTCATGTAGCTCTTTAAATGGATTTTGGAGAATTGTGGCACGTGTAGCTCCATAAGAACAGAGACCATCCATGTCTGTGCCTCTGGGGCCTGGTGTTTTGTGTTTGTTTTTTTAATAGATTCTCTGTATTTGTTGGTTGTATGACCAAGGTTTTGGTGAGCTCATCCTCTCAGAAGTTAGTAGATAACGCACACATGTGCCTGAGTGTGTCTGTTCCTCAGAGGGCTTGCCTTGGGAAGTGTCCTTTCCAGGGCCGCGAGAGGACAGGGAATCCCAGCCGATCTTACTTGGGGCATGTGCTTCAGCCCTACGGGGCTGAGATAATTTTGGTCTCCTGTGGGACTTCAGTTAGGCCATGCGTCTTAATTCTCTGCCATGTCTTTTTTTGTTTAAGATTTTTCATTTCTTTGAGAGGTAGAGTTACATACAGAGGGAAGGAGAGACAGAAAGGCCTTCCATCTGCTGGTTCACTCCCCAGCTGGAGCTAGGCTGATCTAAAGCCAGGAGCTTCTTTTGGGTCTCCCATGTGGGTGCAGGGGCCCAAGCACTTGGGCCATCTTCGACAGTTTTCCCAGGCCATAGCAGAGAGCTGGGTTGCAAAAGGAGCATCCGGGTCTTTAACTGGCACCCATATGGGATGCCAGTGCTGCAGGAGGATGCTTAGCCCTCTATGCCATGGCACTGGCGTTCTGCCTTGTCTTTAAGGTGATCTAATAGAAGGGACACTGGAGTAGAAATTCCAGTCCTGGTCTCAGTTGTGGAAGTGAAACTCAAATGTATGTAGAGAACCACCTTTCACTGAGCACCGTGTAGTAGTAAGTGATTTCCAAATATTGTGAACTCTGTTAATCCTGTGAGGGTGTGGTTTCCATTGTACAGATGGGAAAACTGGAGGCACGGAATCTGAACATGTTTGCTGTCAGTAATTGGTACTATGTGTGGGGGGCTGGCGATGCAGAGCCCTGCCTGGACACAGCTTATGCATAAGTCTAATGCAGAAGACAAGGCATGAACAAACAAAGATACTAACCTTGCAGCAATAAAATCTGTTGGAAAAAAAATCTCGAAGAAAAAGAATACTGGGAGAATGGGAAACAGCCTGCCGTTTTAGATGGAATAATCAAAGAAAGCCTTGTCAAGGGCAGCTTTGGACAGAGATCCAAGTGAAGAGAGTGAATTTGTTGTGTGGATGCAAGGCAGGCTTGAAGGAAGGGCCTCGGCGCCAGTGAGGGGTTTGTCTTGTTCGGGCAACACGAGGATGGCCGGTGTCGCTGGAGCCAGGTGAGAGGGAAAGTAGTTGATGGGGTCAGAAGCCCCGCCCAGGCATGGCCTTGAATGTGGATCACTCTAAGGGAGTTTGTATGTTCTCATGTCTTCTAGACACACATGAAGTCCTTTGCTAGACAGAGAGCCCAAGGTCATTTCCTGTTTTAAAGTCCTATGACTCTGAAGTAGTGCTGCCATTTCAAGCCATTCAGATCAGAAACATGTTCTGGCAGTTCTGTGGAAGCCCTGATTTGCAACCCAAGAAATTCTTCAAGGGTAAAGCCGTTGGCCCTGCTGATTCAGCTCATTCCCTTTTCCCTACACAGTCACAGCTGCGGTGGGCAGGCACTGTTTTTCCTGAAGTGTGGCATGTGTTTGAAGAATGTTAATCCCTATAAAGAGTCATTGTATGTTTTCTGGCACAACAGATGATTTTCATCCTGTAACACTTTTCTTTCTAATTTGCTCAGATACTCCTGCTCCCCTATAAAGAGGGTGACAACTTGGGGTAGTAATCAAGGAGTTGATGAATGTGTGAGTGGTGGCAACATCCCCCTTTGTATTAACAGAGGCATAATTGTAACCAAAGAAATTTAATTTCTTCTCTAGCACTGGTTTTTCTGTTTAAGAATGAAGGCTAGAGAAAAAGTAAATATGAAAATTACCATGTATCATGAATACATTAAGGATTCCATCTGTAATAGCTCAAAATTGATCTATGGCCAAAATTAAAACCAGATGAACGTAGCAGAAATCTCAGCTATTACTGTGTTTGCTTCTAATTCTGTTTGGAATAAGGCTTCAAGTGCTTCCCAGAATGATGTAAGTTATAAATAAATGAAAAAGCTTTATCCTGTCTTCCATTTATTTTATTTATACATATCCATTTCAAGAAAAAAAAATGACTTTTAAAAATACAATTCTGTCCTGGAAATGGATTCTTATCTGCACAACCACTGAAGAAAAGAAATCATGCAAACTGAAACTGGTCTTTTGTACTGACAGCGTAGAAGATGCAGTTATTTCATTAGGATACAGAAGAAGCTCTGGTCTGACACATGGTAGCACAGGTGAGAACCCAGACTTCGCTGGTTGGATGCAAGGTTGTAAAGCCCTGGAAAGGCCCCTGTGAAACAAGTACAACACTGGAATTTGCACACACCCTCTTAACAGGCCCTCCAACCCACATAGTTTTGTTGTTACTGTATTTGTAGCTTGCTTGGCAATAAGTAAACAGTTGATAATTACAAATCAAAATTATAATTTGTATTTGTCCAGTAAATGAAATAACAAGTCATCTCAGGTTTTCAAATTATTTTTGGTCATTGATAGTCATTTATAATTGCTGAAATTACAACACCATGTAGAGAGGGGACTAGGTTATACAATCTGTCAAACTTGTTCTCTTAGCCATTATGAGAGTATTCTAAGTGGCCAGTTTCCTAAAAATAAATAGAGAATGTTATTTACGACTAACCTGGGATTTGCTGTCTTGGAAATGGCAGTTTCACTTTAAAAAAACATTCTGTCAAGTTTTACTTGCCTGATGCCCCCCCCCCCCCCACAGCGTACATGCCATCTTCTAGTCAACCCCCCCCCCCTTTGTCTCTGAGCCACGGGTGGATGAGAGAGGAGACAAGAAACTCAGCCACCAGAGCACGCATGCCTGGGCCTGCCCCCACCGAGAGGACCTTCAGGGAACAGTGCAGGAATCCTGGAGGGACAGGAAGATGGGAGAGGGTGTTAAGGGTGCTGAACCAAATGATCAGAACTCCAGCAGGTCCTGGGGGCATGACTGGCCGTCCTGACTTGGCTCTGAGCTGCAGGCTACACGATAGAAACTGTGTGTGCTGTGAGTGAGGACAGCTCTCCTGAAGCGTGAAGAAAGGCTGATAGTCCCAAGGATACCATGCATGATTTCCAGACACCTCTCACACAGGTCTGGCCGAGAAGCAAACACTGATGTCAGGAGGCGAGGGCACAAAAGGTTTGACTTGAAGCACTGTGTTAAGGGATGGACCCTTTACTGGCTTTCTCTGTTTCCACTCTTCTTAACATACATGCATTGTTGCCTTCAGAAAATAGAGTCAATAGCTGCACAAAGCCGAAGAAAAACTTCCTCTGGCGTCCCTTCTGCGTTTATCTGTATTTAGAAGGAAAGGAAGGTACAGTTACACTTAAGAAAAGATTGTAAGTCATTTTTAATAATGAGGGAAAAGATCACCTGCTTGAATAATTTGCTCAACAAAATTTAAAAACACAAAATCCACAGAGAAAACGTGAAGTGTCATTGCTTAGTAAGTAGGTGCCCAAAATAACACAGCAGGTATTTCACTTCACATCTATTAGAGTGGACAACATTAAACAATGACAACCTCAAAAGCTGGCGAGGAGGAAGAGCGACAGGAACTCCTGTTGGTGGATCCTAGCACCTTGGAAGCCGCTGCAGTTTCTAAAGAAAACTATGTAGCAATTGTGCTCCCTGGAAAACTTACCTCCTCATAAGAACCTGCAAATGGATGTTTACAGCTGCTTTATACATAATTGCAAAAACTTGGAAGCAACCAAGATGTCATTCAAGGGGTGAGTGAATAAACTGGTAAATGTAGACAGTGAAATAATCTTGAAAAGAAATGAGCTATCAAGTCATGAAAATACACGGAGGCAAAATGAAAAAGTGAACAAGAAGCTGCATGATTTTAATGATCTGACATTCTGGAAAAGACAAAAATAGGAGGCAAGCAAAAGGATCAGTGGTTGCCAGGTGTTGGGGCAGAGGGATGATGGGTGAATAGGCAGAACACAGCATTTTTAGGGCAGTGCTGCTCTGATGGTGGATGCGGCATTATACCTTGGGCCAGATGCACAGTATGTGCGGCACCTGGACAGAACCCTAATGTAAGTCGTGTCCTCGGGGTGATAATCGTGTATCAACGTAGGGTCACAGATTGTGGCAAATATCGGGCTCTGGGGGGGTGGTGTTAATAGCTGGGAGGTTGTAGTGTGTGGGGACAGGGTGTATGCAAACTGCTCTGAAAAAGTATTTCAAATGATGACAACAGGCACAAAGTGTCCTTTGCAGGAAAAGTGCTGTTAGGGATCATGGAAGGGCGCTGGAGTTACTTCAGGTGGGAGAATTTGGAACAGGGTAGGAAGAAGGCAGAGATTTCAGGGAGCAGGGGCGGGGTGTGGAGGAGAAAGCAGAAGTGGGGCTCACAGTGGGGAGGTGTTGTAAGGGCAGAGTGTGCTTGGAGCACTGGTGTAGGGAGCAGCAGAGCAGGAAGTAGGAAGGGAGCTGACTTTCTAGGCATGAAGCATCCCCCCTTCCTCTTTCCTAACAATGTGTCCCTAATAATAGTCACTGAGACTGTCCCGTCAGGCACGTGTCATCTTCAGAAGGGAGAGGCCTGGGAGGCCAGGGTGATGCTGGTGGCTTGTATCTCTGCAAGATAAATGTTGAAAAATATCTTCCAGGTTCCTTTAGGGAAACTGATATGAGGCACCACTGCTTAAAGGGGAACCTATGGAACAGGTGCTTAAGTGCTTAAGCAGTGCTTAAGTCTGCTTGGAATCCCCCACTCCCCACCCCTGGCCTGCATCCCATATCAGAGCGCCCGGGTTTCTGGCTGCACTTCCAATCCGGCAGCCTGCTAATGTGCAACCTGGGAGGCAGCAGGTGATGGTTCATGTAATTGGGTCCCCGCCAACCATGTGTGCGTTCTGGGCTCCTGGATTTGGTCTGGCCCAGTCTGAGCTGTTGCAGGCATTTGGTGGGGGAGGGGAGGGTGAACCAGCCAATAAAATGGAAGTGCTCTATCTTTCTTTCTGCCTTTCAAATAAAAAAGAGGAGGCAAAGCTGCTGGCTACTGCCAACCTTGATGAGCTGTGGACGGCGCTCAGTGAGCAGACCTGAGTGAGCCCAGGCTGTGCTGCTCTGAGGGAAGGGAACGCTCCCAAAGCAGCCCATCATCCTTAAGGCCAAGTGCTGCAGCAGAAGAGCTGGGGGCGGGGGGGGGGGGATTGAAGGTGTGGGAGTTTGTGTGTGGAGGTGGGCCTGGGGTTCTGGGGGGCTGTACCATGGTGGCTTGAAGGCTACAAATGGGAGGGGAAATTAAAATTCCTGATGATCCACCTAAGACCCTGAGTGTGGCGAGTCTGCTAAACACCAGTTCCCAAGACTCAGCTCCAGAGGGCCTCACATAGTAGGTTGGGGCTGGGGCGGGGGCTTGTAAAAATGATGTATTTAACACATTGTCCAGACGATTTTGTTCTGGGCCCTCTTGGACCACACTTTGAGAAACACTCCATTTCTTTTCACCTCTTGTCTACCTGCCTAGATCTTCTTTATGCAAACTAGTTTCAACTTTGCAACCCCCAGGAACGGGACTGTTGCCAGAAGTAGAGTGAATTCTCAAAAGAAAAAAGCAAGACTTGCTGTGGCTAAGTCCCACAGAAAATAAGCAGAGCAATGTTGACAGAATCACTGTCTGCAGCAGCCCCCACCTGGAAAAATCCCAAATGACCGTCAGCGGTAGATGGATGTTAAATTGTGACACAGTCATTTCATGGAATGCTACAGCAATGGGGAGAATCCATCACAGCTCGACTCAACAACATGGCTTGGTCTCTCCAAGTCCAGGGAAAGAAGCAAGTCTCAAAAGAATCCGAATACAATGTTTCAGTTTAATTAAAGGTCAAAAGCAAGGCTAGATTATACTGATTACAGAACCATGCCTGGGTGATGAAGCTATTCAGAGAAGCAAATAAATGAGTCTCATGAAAACCAGGACAATGTTTTTTTCCCTGGGGAGAAGAGGAAAGGCGATGTGAGAGGATGAGCTCCTGCTTGGGTGCTTCCAGGCTCCTTTTGAGTTTCTCACCCTGCTTGGTGGTTCCATGGGTGTTCACTTTTTTCAGACCATAGGTATTACCTGTATGCACTCCTGTGTACGTGATATATCTCATGACAAGGAAAATAGAACAAGTAAAATTTCAATTTTAAAGTCTAATAAATACGTCACACTTTATCCCAATGGGAGAATCAGATGTAGCAACCCACAGGACTGTGCCTGGTACTGCGCTTGTAAACCAACAACATTTCCTGGTGCCCACAGTGTGCCCTGTGCTGGAGAGAACGAGCTGATCAATGGTCCTGCTCTCAAAGAGCTCAGAGCTCCAGGGTGGAGACAAACACTTAACAGCACTTGATGCTATTAAGAGGTAAGCTCAGGCGCTCTTGATAAAAGGGCACCTTACACACCATATTGGAAGGACAGAGAAGCTTCCTGGGGCAAGTAGTAATTGTCATCAAATAAAGTGATAGATAGCACCAGCATTGTGGCACAGAAGGTTAAGCCACCGCCTGCGATGCCAGCATCCCCTATAGGTGTCGGTTCCAGTCTCAGCTGCTCCACTTGGAATCCAGCTCCCTGCTAATGCACCTGAGAAGGCAGCAGCAGATGGCCTGAGTCCCTAGGCCCCTACACCCACATGGGAGACCTGCAGAAGCTCCTGGCTCCTGACTTCGGATTGGCCCAGACCTGGCTGTTGTGATCATCTGGGGAGTGAACCAGCAGATGAAAGATTTGTCTATCTCTCCGTCACTATTGCTTTCGCTTTCAAATAAATAAAATAAATCTTTAAAAAAGAAAAAATCCAGAGGCTGGCATTGTGGCATAGCAGGTAAAGCTGCCGCCTGCAATGCTGGCATCCCGTATGGGCACTGGTTTGAGCACTAATGCCTGGGAAAGCAGTGGAAGATGGCCCAAGGACTTGGGTCCTTGCCACCCACACAGGAGACCAGACTTGAATTCAACCTGGATAAGCCCTGGCTGTTGTGGGCATTTGGGAGAGCAAACCAGCAGATGGAAGATCTTTCTTTGTTGCTCTGCTTTTCAAATGACTATAAATAAACTTTAGAAAACAGGAAGAATGAGGCCTTCCCTATGGCGGGAACAGCATGTGCAAAGGCACAGAGATCTCCAAGCACCTGGGTTTTTCCGGGAACAGGGAACAGCGGGTCATTTACTGAGAACAGCCAGTGCTGCTTGGACTGCAGGAGGGAGGCTGGGAAAACAGACTGGAATGAGGTGTCTCCGTGGATTTGCCTTTTCTGAACACGTTGTATCAGTGGAACCCCCAGTATGTGGGTATTGTGTGACTGCCTTCACTTAGCATGATGTCGCTAAGTTTCCTACGTGTGTGGTGGGCATTAGCACTTCCTTCCTGTTTATTGCCAAATAATCGCCTTAATACCTTGAACCTGAATGTTAAAAAATGCCTTGGGGCGTCTGCCTGCCTCACACCCCTTTGTAGCAAATCTTGTTACCAACAGCCCTGTGGAATAGTCTGCTGGCCTTGGCTTTCTGCCCCCTCCCAGGCTTCGTGCTCTGCAGCCAAGAGGGGTGAGAAGGTATGAATCCACCAACACCAGTTGCTTATTCACACTTTCTGGATCACATCAGGTGCGTGGTCTCCAAGAAGTTCCAGGAGCACAGACTCATACAACCCTTTGGGCATAATGTAAGTTCTTCAGTGTAGTATTTTAATTCTCTGTCCTTGAAAGAGACGCATGCCAAAGTCCATCTCTGATCTTCCACAGAAGGGGAAGCTAATGAGACTTGGGATTGACCTGCATCAATACACTCGTGTACCTTACAGAGATTGAAAGATTACATTTAACAAAAATATAAGCACAATTTATAATGTGCACCTTAATGGCCTCTCGAACTTCCCAAATAGAATGTGCACTTAAATGGTACATGGCACCATCTTTCCTTCTCTCCATCAAAGTTCCAGTTTAAAGTTTTAAAAAAAATGTGTTTGAGAGGCATACACAGAGTGCTCTGATCTGCTGGTTCACTCCCAAATGCCCATACCAGCCATTGCTGGGCCAGGGTCCAAGCCTGGATGGCAGGGACTCAGTTACTTGAGCCATCACCACTGCCTCCCAGGGTTTGCATTAGCAGGAAGCTGGAGCCAGGAGCTGGAGCCAGGAGCTAGGAAACAAACCCAGGCACTGTGATATGGGACATGAGTATCTCAACCACTAGGCTAAACGCCTGCTCTCTGAAGTTTTGACTAGCACATATTTCCACAGATAAGAGAAAAAAAACCCTATTTCTTCTAAAATGAGCCTTCTAAAACACTCATCTTGCCTACCCAATGGCTCCCTTCAGCTCCTGCAGTGTTTAGCTCTGACCTCCAGGGGTAGTCGAGGACTGAGTCAGTGGCCACTGGTGGCTACAGAACACTTGAAACATGGCTAACACAGCGGATGAAGTGAAGTTCTAATGTTTAATTAAAATTAATCTAAAATTTAACATTGATATTTGACTTGCTAGAAAATTTAACAATAGAGATGGAACAGCATAGGTATGTGAAATCTATCTTCTTTTAAAAGAATTTATGTATTTTATTTGGAAGGCAGAGTGATGGGGGGACAGAGAGGAGGAGAGAGAGAGAGAGAAAGAGAGAGAGAGAGAGAGATATTCTATCAGCTACTTCCTTCCCCAAATGGCCAGGACTGGTTGAAATCTACCTTTTGACTATGTGTTTTCTGAAAACACTGTAGTATTTCTGATGAAAATTTAGCATCTTAGTTGAGATGTACCCTAAGTTTCAGATTTCAAAGGCACAATTCAAAAAAGTGCAAAAATACTGCATTAATACTTTTACATTGATTACATATTGAAATGATATTTATGGTATATAAGGTTAACTATATTTCCAATTAATGTCACCTGATTCTTTTTACTTTTTAGTTTCTGTGATTACATTTTAATTTTTAAAAAGATTTTATTTACTTATTTGAGAGGTAGAGTTACAGAGAGAGGGAGACAGAGACAGAGGTCTTCCATCCACTGATTCACTCCCCAAATGGATGCAATGGCCAGAGCTGGGCCCATCCGAAGCCAGGAGCCAGGAGCTTCTTCTGGGTCTCCCACACAGGCCATCTTCCATGGCTTTCCCAGGCCATGAGCAAGAGCTGGATCAGAAGAGGAGCAGCCAGGACTTGAACCATATGGGATGCTGGCACTGCAGGCAGAGGCTTAGCCCATTACGTCACAGTGTCAGCCCCACTGTGATTGCATTTTAATTGCATGTGGCCCATATTATATTTTTATTGAGCAGTGCTGGACTAGCACATTTATTGAAAAAACGAATGACTGAATGCATAGATTCAAGGCACTTCACTGTCTTGCCTCAGTCTTGCTTTTAACCTCATTTGCCTCTACAGTGCCTTATCTCTCTGGCACTGCATACCATGCAAGCATTACTGAGCTCTGTCTATCTGGCACCAGCTCTATTCATCTGTTAGGACCCAGCTCACGTGTCCTCTGCTCTCCGAGGCCTCGACTCTGCCTCCCCAGGCCTGAGCTCTGTGCACCCAAAGACCTAGAACATTCTCTCAGGCCTATGACTTCACGACCACCTTGCTGTGGGTGCCATTTGCCTGGTCTTGGCTCCTCTGCATTCCCCGCATTGACTAACTTCCTTGGGTCTTAGAGATGCCCAGAGAATGTCTGCTGACTATGTCCAAGACCTCATACAGGACAGCCCCAGGGGCTTCTGGAGAGATTCTGAGTTCAAGTGGACCAGGCGCAGGGGCTGCCCTGAGATGGGCACTGGCAACACCCACCATGTGATAGGAGCAAACACAGAGAGCATTTCAGAGAAGTCTCAGGGCAACGTGGGGAGAAAGGGAAGGAGAAGCGAGTGGGTGGAACAAAGCACCTCTCCATAAACAGTTCAGTGGTGCCTCCCAGTAGAAGAAAAGACCAATTCAGGATGTGTGCTTACTGCGTGGTTGTTAGAAGCCAACCAAAACAACCAAACGGAACGAGAAGGCAGCTGATGGAATACGCTGTAGAGTATCTATGTTCTGCACATTTTGCGGAGTTGTGGGCCAGGCTGGGCCTAAGTTAATATTCCAGACTCTTGCCTTTGACTCAGAGAAGAATTCTCAGTAAAGGCACAAACACAGCGTGCGGTGTGATAGGTTTACTTACAAAGTGAGAAAACTGCGCAGGCACACAAGGGCTTTGTTTAGGGAGAGCCGGCCAGGGGAGGTAAAGGGGAATTTTCGTACCCTGCTCTCTGGTCCTGAGGCCACAGGAGGAGAGCGAGCCAGCTTCCCTTTTACCCAGCTTTTTATGAATTTGGAAAAATGAGTGTTTACAGGGTACCACCCCCATGTCCCCCGGAAGAGGAAGTACTTCCTGGGGAGGGGTCCCTGATTGACAGGTAGGGGAACGTGGCAACACGGAGTCAGGGAAGTGTGGCTTCCAGCTCAGGAACTTAAATTACCTACGTAAGTTTTCCCAAGGGACCCCTCACTGTGATAGGGCTTCACTGGACACGTTCCCGAGACAAGGGTTCAGGATGGTGGTGTTCTCCCCAAATCAGAACTCATCGCCATGGGCGGGGGTGTGCACAGGGTAGAGAGATCTGGGTCAGGAGGGAAAAACATAGTAAACTGTTCACACCGGTGGCCTGGGGAGATAAGGGTGTCAGGAGAACTGTTTGACAGTTCACAGGGCTGGGTCGGGGCTGTCTGACGCCCGCCCGCGCCAGTACTCTGCGCACTAAGGAGTCCTTGGCCAGCAGCTGCGCTTTTCACGCCCAAGTGCTATGTTTCAACGATTCACTCAACAATACATTCTCTCTCTTAAGGTGAAAGAAAACTACTTCCTCCTGGGCTAACTGGTCAGCTGGCGGTGACTGTTCTGCTGTGAGGGGGGCGGGGCAGCTCCTGGGTGTCTTGCCCCGTGCCCGGGACTAGGGGGCGGGGTAGAGGACAGCTCTTCTAATTCTTTCTCAAATACAGGACAAAACATTGTTTTAGGGGAGGGTGGGAAACAGAAAATCATAGGATATGTTTATTCCAGATGTACAAGGTGACTTCCAAAAAAAAAAGAGTGAAAAAAATTGGCCAGCGCCGCAGCTCAATAGGCTAATCCTCCGCCTGCAGAACAACGCGGTGTGCCGGCCGCAGCGGCCATTGGGGGGTGAACCAACAGAAAAGGAAGTCCTTTCTCTCTGTCTCTCTGCCTATCAAAAAAAAGAGATAAATTTTATTTTGGTGTAAAAATTTTTGCAATTCATGCATAATTTTTTCATAATACCAATTTTCCATGAAATTTTTGAGGACTTCTCAAACGCATGAATTCAAATGATTTTGTTTAAATATGCCAGGTTTAAAACATTATTTATTGATTTTTTTTTGACAGGCAGAGTTAGACAGTGAGAGAGAGAGACAGAGAGAAAGGTCTTCCTTCTGTTGGTTCACTCCCCAAATGGCCGCTTTGGCCGGTGTTGTGCCGATCTGAAGCCAGGAGCCAGGTGCTTCCTCCTGGTCTCCCATGCAGGTGCAGGGCCCAAGAACCTGGGCCATCCTCCACTGCCTTCCCGGGCCAGAGCAGAGAGCTGGACTGGAAGAGGAGCAACCGGGACAGGACTGGCGCCCCAACCAGGACTAGAACCTGGTGTGCCGGCGCCGCAGGCGGAGGATTAGCCTAGTGAGCTGTGGTGCAGGCCATCTATTTATTGATTTTATTTGAGTGGCAGAGAAAAAGAGATAAGAGGGAGAAAGAAAGAGTGAGCACACTCCTGTTTGCTGGCTGAGTCCCAAAGGCCCATGACAGCAAGGACTGGGCCAAGCCAAAGCCAGCAGCCAGGCACTCAATCTGGTTTCCCACATGGGTGGCAGAGACATATGTCCTTCAGCCATCACCTGCTGCCTCCCAGGGTGTGCATCAGCAAGAAGGCGGAACCAGGAGTGTTGCGAGGGCAACTCGGACATTGAGGTCTGGATGTGCCATACGCCTGTCCCTCAAATATATTTTATACCGACATAAAATTGGTTTTAATTCCATTTTCAGGAACTTTCTGATGCAGCCTCGTATTTGTGTCCAAGTTCATTGCAGCTGCATGGGCAGGAGACAGTCCTGGGCTGAGGCAGTGTCCCCCTGAGGGCCTCTGGGAGAACTAAAGGCTGTGGCCCACACGGCTCTACAGCCTGGGCCAGAGCGATTCGAAATATTTGCCAAGTGGATCATAGAAGTTACCTCACCACAGCTCAGCTCCCAGAATCCCCAAAGTGCTGGGGAAGCTGCAGCAACGAGCCACATAGGACTGGAAACTTCCCTTACTTACAATTTAGAGAGCTCTAAGGAGGATTCCAGAAATCAGATTTATCTGAGAAGGCTGTTGGTCCTGTCTCCATGTGCCAGGCATCTGTGAGTTTATAGAATTCAGATTGGAATAATACAAGAGAGAGACAAAACAAATTTTCTGGCTTGGAAAGCAGTTAAACCCTGAACTACATAGAGCTGTTTCTCTCCTTTACAAATCCTGAATGTGGATAGTAGTGTGTATGTTTGAGGTTGCAGAACAGGAAGGTATCACTGAACTGTCTAATCCTGGAGAGGCCTTTGCACCCCTGAATCTGAAGAACTTGCTCTTGGGGCTGGCATTATGGCTCAGTGCATTAGGCCACCACTTGTGAGTGTCCCCCCACCCCCCAGCCCACATTCAAGTGCCAGTTTGAGTCCTGCCTGCTCTGTTTCCAGTCCAGCACCTTTCTAATGCCCCTGGGAGAGCAGCAGCGGATGGTTCTTGGGTCCCTGCCATGCACATGGGAGACCTGGATGGAGTTCCTGGGTTCTGGTTTCAGCCTGGCCAAGCCCAGGCATTGCAGTGTTGGGGAGTGACCAATGGATGGAGGATCTCTTTCTCTCTCTTTCCTCCTCTCTGTCGCTCTGCCTTTAAATCAATCGATTTAAAAAAAAAAAAAAGATTTTACATGTATACAATGTACTTTTTTTTTTTGCAGCTTTTGTTTATTTTTAAAGATCTGAGTCTTTGCTTTATGTGGTAAGGAGAGGTCACACACAAAGCACAGCAAAGAAGTTTCCTCTTGCATGTGACGACCTACTCACTGGTGGTAGCTCCCTGAGGGCGGGAGGACAGACCCTGTCAGGCCACGCCGATAAAGCAGGGAACTAGCTGTGGCTGCCGGGGGGACAGAGGTCGAGGATGAAGCTCTGAGGTCTGCCGTCCCTCAGTTACCTCAAGAAGCACCTTTCAGACTTCTACACCCAGCGCTGATTAAGGGTCTGGAAAGTGGACAATGAGCAGGTGTGGAAGAATTCCTTGTCATTGGTTTCCCCAAGGAGTCCCTAATGTGGCTGCTGCAGGAGCACGTTTGCTCTTGATTGACTGATGGCTCCTACTGTGTGGGTAGCAAGAGTTGGATCCCCATCCTCCCACTTCGGTTTGGATCCTCAGGATTTTGTCCCTGGGTGTCTGTCCCAGACTCTCAGTGGTGTCTCAGCCTGCTTGGTGACCTGTTCTCCACAACACTGATGGAATGAACTTTGTGGACTGAAATCCTGGCTAGGTCTCTCCCCTTCTGGAGGTTCCTTCCACCCACAGGACAGTTACTTCTTTCTTTATGAAATTCACCTTGACCTAGTCCTTGCTTGCCTCTCCTTCCCCATCTCTTGTCCCTCCTTGCAGCCATGAGGAGTGACTGGGCCTCCTGATCTTTTTCCTTTGGGGCTCCTTCTGCGTGGCACGTCCTTTCCCCAGGCACCCAACACAGTCCTCCCTGGCAACCCTCCTGGATACGGTTCCTTTCCCCTTAGCCTAGATGCTAGCGCCCTGAGGACTGTATTTGCTTTGACCGCATGCTGAGCACACCTTTGTCCATCTCCCCTGCTGAAACCCCAAGCTCTGCAGGCAAGAACTTGCTTCTTAATATCATCTGCATCCAGACCACGAGGGCGATGGATGGACCATGGGCACCTGAGACATGGTTACAGAATGAGTGAAAGAATGGGGATTGGGAAGCTTTCCAAATCTGTGAAATAAATGGTGAATCAGCTAGGATTATGGCTCATGCACATTAAGTGCTTCTCCTTTACGCACAGTATCTTCACTGGTCCAGTTAGCTATCTGCTTTTCTACTTCACCCAAGGCATTAGTGATTGCAAGAAATTAAGGCACAGGAGCCAAGTCCCAGATAGGACCTTTGAAAAACTCTAGAAATTCAGACTGACTCTTAGCTCTAGAAGAGAGCTCTGGATTGATCTGTTCAGCTGAAGTCTAAAAGCACCCAAAAAGCACCAAAGCCCATGATGCCTGCCCTCCCTCTTCCCTCCCTCCTTCCCTCTCTCACTTCTCTTTCCCTCCCTTCTTCCCTCCGTCTCTTCCTCTCTCCTCTTTCCCTCCCTCCCTCCATCTCTTCCTCTCTTTCAGGAAAAGAACTTGGTTAACTCTAATGGCATCCGTGGAACTTACATGACCAGTTTTTCAGGGTCCATATGAAGACAGGTATTTAGTTTTGACTGAGGCAACAGTGAAGAGAGTAAGGGACTCACGTTTTGTTTCATATTCTGTAGCTGCGTGTGGCTCTAACTCCCAAATGCCTGCACCCACAACTTCCCAGCCTTTTCTCCTCTTGACAAAGGTAGCCGGCTCATTTGAGAGGGGCAGCGAGGGACTCACCTTCCGGAGCTGCGTTTTGGTCTCGTAGTAGGCAATCACGGGGATGGATGCTCGGTAGTAGGTCTCGAGGCGCTTGGCGATGGTCTTGGTGGCGTCGTCTGCACGCGGGCTGCTCTGGCTCCTTCGGAGAAGGCGGTTGGTCATGGTATCTGCCGAGCAGTCCATGCAGATCACCAAGTGTGGGTCTCCAATCTAGGGGGTTGGGAGTGCAGCAGAGTATGGTCAGAAATTGCACTGTGCCAATATTCCGGGGGCCCCAGTGCTGTCTTTTCCTGGCATTCTGGTTCCTGTCAAGCCCCAACACTGCATCGTGGCATGGCTGGGACTGGACTTCACGGCTCCTTCCTTCCAGAGCTGGGTCTTGTCCTCAGCTATTCGGTCACCTCAGATAACGCATGGTCTCCTGCACTAAGGGGCGGGCTGTGTGTGATGACTCCTTGGATGTAAAGCTTTTCCCGACCTGCCACGGCAGAGCTAACCACTTCCTCCTTTCCACGGGTACGGATCATGGCTGTGTCTGCTTTGTGTGGGGGTGGGTGGGACATGATGTCCCAGCACACTGAAGTGGGGTCAGGCTGGTTAGGGCCAAATCCTGGTGTGACGACTTGTCTCCAAGATTCACTTCATCGATTCCTCACCTCTCTTTATTATGAGCTATTCTCCTCTTGGGACACAGAGTTCATTTCCCTTCCCCTTGAATCTGAGCTGACCTATAGCTGGTTTGATGGATGGAACACAGTGGAAATGGTGCTACATGCTTTTAGAGGCTACACTGTCAGAAAATTTGCAGTGTCTGCCTGGAATTGTGGAATATTGTTGGGAGAGAAGCCAGCTAGCATGCACAATGTCCAACTACCCTGAGATGGCCAAGCTCTGGGGAAGCCATGTGGAAAGTGTGGACAGGGACATCCAGCCATCCCTTTGGTGCTTACAGCAACCCCATCCTGGCTCCAGCTTTAGCCACTACCTTACTGCACCATATAAGGAACCCCAAGCTGCACCATCACCTCCAGAGCTGTGAGTGCTAATAGCCAATTGCTCGTTAAACCTCCTGGTTTCATCAACAACTAGAGGTGTCGCCCTGGTTCTCCAGACCTCACTTTTCTCATTTGTGCAATGAGAAGGGCCACAGGATTTTGCTGTGAGGAAGTTTGGGCATGCTGCTTGCCAAGAGCAAAGACCCCGGAAGTACAGTGTCAGAGCTGCCATGCTCACGTTATGGTTACACCATGAGCTCTGTGTACAAGAGTTAGAATCCTCCTTTCCTGGTCCTGAGTCTTGCACTGAGTAGGTGATAAGAAAGGAGGAAATGATGGTGACGTGACCTGTGACCTGAGTCCCCCCACCTTCTCTGAACTGTTCTTTTGTCCTTGATGTCTCTGGATCAATCCAACCCTGGATGAAAAGGCAGCACTGCTCGCTCCTGACCTCGCCATGTTCAGGCTGTGAGTAAACAAAGGATCCCTCCTCTGTGCAAAGTGCCTGGGGATGGCAAAGCTGGGGTGGGGAGGACTCATAGGCAGCACTCAGATACATGAGTTTCCAGGGAGCGTCGATCAGACATTTTTGCGTCCTTCAGAGGAATGTAGCTCAAGAAGAGAGTGAAGGAGTTCTTCAAAATCTAGGAGTGAAAGAAACCTCTGGAACATGTCCTGCTCCGCTGTCCCTATTAGCTGCTGAGGGTTTCGGAGAAAATGACTTTTGTTCACCAGCAGAGGGCGAGCTAGGGAGGCAGCTTAATGTTCACTTACAGAGTCGGTCCTGGAACAACTTGAGGTTTGGGCTGCGTGGGTCTTTTTCAGGCTACTGGGGTGGGGGGAGCAGGTGAGTTAATCCAGGGGCTGATTGTGATACAAACAGAGTCAGCGTGTTTGAGGAGCTAGCATAGCTGGCCACGCCTCTAAAATAAGTGCAGGACAAAGATGGCTTTGACTAGAGGCAGCATCATGTGGCAGCTTGTTAGAAATGCGAGGTCCCAGGCACCCCACCTGACCTACAGAAACGGAGCGCGCAATTCAGCAGGCTCTGTGGCCAGGACTCCGCAGTACGATAGTTTGAGCAGCTGCTCTACCAAGCCATTTCTTTGTGGCCAAACTACAGGGTTTGCCTTAACCTGTCTTCCCTAGAGTCAGTGCTCTCTTCCCGCAGAAAAAGCTACCAGGCAGTTATGCTATTTGGAAGTGACCTGAACGACTGCTGTTTTAGTACCTACAGTTTTTTGAAATGTTTGAATGAAACACCACTAAAGTTTTTTTTTTTTTTTTTTTTTTTTTTTTCCCAACACTCTTTGATCTCTACTTTCAGAAAGTTCTCTGGCATTGCTTTCTGGCTTCCGACTCTGCCTCTTTATCACTGGGCTGTGATTAGCCTCTCCCAAGTGAGCGGAAGCTCAGAGAGCTCTGCCCTTGTCGGAATGAATCAGAGGCTTGGGGGCAATGCCCTGCTCCCAGCATCCCCCGCCACATCCCTGGAATTCTGCCACTAGCGCCACTGGGACCTTCCTAGCCTTTGGTATTCGGGGACTCTGAAAAGCACAGGTGCCCTCAATAGGGCCCCTGAGACACCTGCGGCAACACTGCAGCAGCTGCCCGCCCTGGGCTGCACTGGGCTAAGACCTTCACATTCAGCCGTCCCTGACCCGCTGGCAGTTCACCACATTCACCTTACGGATGAGGGTGTGGAGGTTTTGAGGGACTGACCAGCCCAAGGTCCCTAAGACCTGGTTAGAAACAGGAGGGGGCCGGTGCTCTCTGATGGCCTGGGAAAGCAGCAGAAGACAGCCAACTCCTTGGGCCCTTGCACCCATGCAGGATACCTGGAGGAAGCTCCTGGCTCCTGGCTTTGGATCAGCTCAGCTCTGGCCATTGCGGCCATTTGGGAAGTGACCAGTGGATGGAAGTGCTCTCTTTCTGTTACTCCCTCTCTCTGTCTGTAACTCTCCCTCTCAGCTAAATAAATAAATAAACCTTTGAAAAACAAAATCAAGGGGCTGGTGCTGTGGCGTAGCGGGTAAAGCTGCTGCCTGCGGTGCCAGCATCCCAAATGGGCGCCGGTTTGAGTCCCCGCTGCACCACTTCTGATCCAGCTCTCTGCTATGGCCTAGGAAAGCAGTAGAGGATGGCCCAAGTCCTTGGGCCCCTGTACCCGCATGGGAGACCTGGAAGAAGCACCTGGCTCCTGGCTTCGGATCGGCGTAGCTCTGGCTGTTGCGGCCAACTGGGGAGTGAACTGGACGGAAGACCTCTCTCTCTCTTTGCCTCTCCTTCTCTCTCTGTGTAACTCTTTCAAGTAAATAAATAAATCTTTTAAAAACCCAACAAAACCTCTAGGCTAGTGTTTAGTGGCTAAGATGCTATGTCACACACTGGATTGCCTGGATTCAAGTCCTGACTTCTCTTCTCATTCCACCTTTGTGCTAATGCAGACCCTGGGGCAGTGGCTATGGCTCAAGTAACTGGGTGTCTGCCACTCATGTGAGGGGCAGGATTGAGTTCCTGGCTCCCAGCTTCAGCTCAGCTCTAGCCATTGTAGATATCTGGGGAGTAAACCAGCAGATGGAGGCTCTGTTTCTCTCTCTTTCTCTGCTGCTCAAATGAAAAACAAACACAAAACTTCACACCTGGGATGGTCCTTGTGGTGCAGCAGGTTAAGCCATTGCTTGAGACACCTGAGTCCCATATGGGAGTGCCAGGGATTGGGTCCTACCTCCCCCTCCACTTTAGATCTAGCTTTCTGTTAATACTACTGGGAAGCAGCAGATGACGGTCCAATGCTTGGGTTTCTGCTGCCCGTGTAGGAGACCTGTATGGAGTTCTTGGCTTCTGGCTTTAGCCTTGCCCTGGTGGTCGTGGTTAACTGTGGAGTGAACCAGCAGATAGCCAATCTCTCTCTCTCTCTCTCCCCCTCCCTCCTTCCCTCCCTCTTCAACACTCTGCCTTTCAGGTAAATGAATCACTGTTTTTTTGTTTTAAACTTTTCACTTCACACAAACCTCTCAGAGCCTGCTCTTCACCTCCTTTGTTTACAACTCAGGGGGAGCGCTCAGCTTTCTGTAGCCAGTTGGTCTGTGCCCTGGCTTTTGAGTGTGAGCAAATGCAAATCTTCCAAGTGATCTCCCTTAAGGTAAAGCCCAATGTGCCCTGCCACAGTGGTCCTTACTCTACAGGGTCCAGAAAGTGATGAAGAAGACAAGCCAGAACCAAGGAGCAAGAAGAGTCATCACCATGGTGACTGGACAGTGTCAGCCTCGCTAACATTTGTGATGTTACTCAAAATGGACACATGTAGTACTCCATTTCGTTACTGAACCAATGGCCCTGAACGGGAATCTTTAGATATCTACAAAGACAGTCTTTTACCTACAGCTTGGAGGAACATACCGGAGTGGCACTGATTTGTCCCAAGGTAATTTTAGAAGATTCTACTATCAACTAAACAGCTCTGTAAGAGAACACATCCAGCCTCCCCAAATGAGCACCTGTCCTCAACCTCAACAGAAGAGCAAAGATGCTACCAACATGGAATGAGCTACTATTGACTCATTTATGCCCTGCAGGGACCCCATCATTTGCGTAGTCTCCTCCAAACTACAGGCAGGAAATTAATTTGAAATTTGGCAAAGACAAATATAGATGTCTGATTTCCCCGAGAGACTCAGAGCAATCAGCTTGTTGGAGAGCACAGTGAGTGCTTCTTGTCCCTGTCTCAGGCCTGCAACTCTGTTGGATGCCCTTTCAAGCCTGTGAGTGGTCTTAATTGGGCTGTAGAAATCCCACCAGCCCTCCTGGGTCACAGAGACTGATGGGCCTGGTGCTTGGCACCATGTGCTGCCTGAAAAAAACCACATCCAGTTGACACTTTTGTGTACCTACGGCTGAGCTCTCAGAGCTGCAAGCTCCTTTGAGGATTTATTTGGCTACTGGAGGTGATGTTGCTGAAGATCAAATGCAAACTGAAGTCTGCGGTTTAGGGCTGTGTCTGTGCATGGGTTCTCTATGACCTACTACCTCTATTCCCAAGACTGATCTATCTCCCCACTGAATTAATGATCTGTGACCTCAGTATCTGTGCTGACATAGTGTGTGTGTGTGTGTGTGTGTGTGTGTCTGTGCATGTGTGAGAGACAGACAAAGGAATACGAGGGAGGGGTTGGGATTTCTGACCTCCAGGGGAGAATCCCTGCCTCTGGTATCAAGGGGCCTGTGTTCAGAGCTGGGCTGTGCAGCTCCCTGTCTAGGAGGCAAGGTGTTTAGCTTTGCAGACCTCAATTTCCTCTTCAATAAAATGTAAGTTTACAATCTCTACTTCAGTGAATGCTGCATATTGTATTCAATACATTGCTATGCTTTTTAAAAAATATTCTATGACTATGGAAGTCAAAATTATATAAACATGAAACAATACACAAATGTAGGAAACAAGGAATAACTAATACCCAAAGAAAAGACTTATTAACATTTTGAGGTGTGTTCTTCTAACCTATGTCTCACCCATTTTTCACGTAGTTAAAATCAGAGTGTAAGAATGATCTGGAGCCAAGAGCCAGGAGCTTCTTCTGGGTCTCCCACGTGGGTGCAGGGGCCTGAGCACTTGGGCCATCCTCTGCTGCTTTCCCAGGCACATTAGCAGGGAGCTGGATGGGAAGTGGAGCAGCCAGGACTGCAACCGGTGACTGTATGGGATGCTGGTGCCACAAGCGGAGGCTTAGCCTACTATCCCACAGTGCTGGTCCCTATTTTCCCCCTTTTACAGATGACTGACCCTAAACTAAGCAATATGGTGCAGGCTTTTATAGCTTAAAACACACCTGTGTATGCTATGTCATTTGATGCTTTTTACAGAGGCAGTATCTACAGCTGAGTGACTTGCTAAGGCCTCACTAATACATGGCAGAGGAAAAAATCCAGGTTTCCTTACCATAGAGGATGTGAGTGGTGTGCTTTATAAATGTCCCTCGGGGGCTGGTGTTGTGGTACAGTGGTTAAGCCTTTGCTTGTGACATCAACGTTCCATGTCGGAGCTCTGATTTAAGTCCCAGCTGCTCTGCTTCTGAACCAGCTTTCTGTTAATGCCCCTGGGGAAGCAGTGGAAGATGGCCCAAATCTTGGGCCCCTGCCTCCCATATGGAAGACGTGGATGGAGTTCCTGGCTCCTGGCTGCCAGCTTTGGCCTGGCTCAGCCTTGGCTGTTGCAGGCATTTGGGGGATGAATCAATGGATGGGTAATCTGTCTCTTTCAATTTCTCTGTCACTCTGCTTTTCAAACAAATACTTCTCTTTTAAAGAACAACAAAGTTGGAGTCATACCCTTCCTGAATTCAAAGCTTAGTACAGGGGCCTGCATTGTGCTGTGATGGGTTAATCTGCCACCTACAATTCTGGTATCCCATTTGCACAAAAGTTGGAGTCTCAAATGCTCCACTTCCCATCCAGCTCCTTGCTAATATGCCTGGGTAAGCAGCAGAAGATGACCCAAGTTCTTGGGCCCCTGCACCCACATAGGAGACCCAGATGAAATCTCTGGCTCTTGGCTTTGGTCTGGCTGAGTCTTAGCTGTTGTGGCCAACTGGGGAGTGAACTAGCAGATGGAAGACCTCTCTCTATGTCTCTCCCTCTCTCTCTGTAACTCTACTTTTCAAATAAAAAAATCTTTTAAAAAAGCTTATTACAAAGCTACACTAATCAAAACAGTATGACACTGATCTAAAGACAGAGCTACAGACCAGTGGAATAGACTAGAAGGACTAGAAATAATCATTTGTGTGGTCAAATGATTTTTGACAAGCATGCTAAGACCACTCAAGGTGGGGTGGAAGCAATCTTCCCAACCAGTGGCATTGGGAAAACTGCATTTCCATGTAAAATAATGACTTTTGAGCATTACCTTTTCACCATATAAAAATCAACTCAAACTGAAAAAAAAGACCCAAATATAGAGGCAAAACTACAAAATTCTTATGAAGAAATACAGGGGAAAGTTTCAAGACATAGAATTTGGCAATTATTTTTTGAATATGACACCTAAGGCACAGGCAGCAAAACAGATAAATTGGACTATATCAAAATTAAAATCTTCTGTACCAAAGAACACAATCAATAGAGCGAAAGTACAATCGATAAGATGGGAGAACATTACCTGTGAATCACACATCTGAGAAGCAGCTCATATCCAGGATATATAAGGAAATCTTATAATGCAACAGCAATCAAAACAACTCACGTAAAAATGGGCAAAGCACTTGAAAAGCATTTGTCCAAAAAAGACATGAAAGGACCAAAAAGTGTATGAAAAACTACTGGACATCACTGCTCACTAGGGAAATGCAAATCATACCTAGGAGGGGATAACATCCTCTACCCACTAGCTGGCTAATATGAAAACAAACAAAAATGGGAGAAACTGGGATCCTCAAACACTGTTGGTGGGGATCTAAAATGGCTCACCACTCTGGCTGGTGGCATGTTGTACAGTACAGAAGCTCCTCGAAGAATTAAAGTAGACTTGCCACACGATGCAGCAATTCCACTTCTGAGTATATACCCAAGGGAGTTAAAAGTAGGGACTTACACAGATGCGGAGCACCTATGTTCATACCAGCATCATTCACAACAGCCAGAGACAGAAGCAACCTAGTATCCACCAGTGAATGAATGGAGGAAAACATATGGTACAGTGGAATGTTATCCGGTCTGGGAAAAGGAGGGAATACTGACATGCTACAGCATGAATGAATCTGGAGGACATTTTGCTGCATGGAATAAGTTGGTCAAAACAGGGACAAGGCTGGATGATTCTACTTACACGAGGTACCTAGAGCAGAAAGTAGAATGGTGGTTGCCAGAGGCCGGGGGCAGGGGGCGGGGAGTAGGGAGTGATGGTGAGTGGTACAGGGTTCCAATCTGGCAAGGCAGGAGGGTTCTGGAGACTGACGGTGGTGATGCGTGCATATGCTACGTAGACATAACAATACGAATGTACTTGGTATCCTTGAACTTTAAATGGTTAGGCTGGTAAATTTTACATTATATATATTTTACCACAAATTTTTAAAAATGTAGAACAACCCTCCCAATTCCACTTGATGAAAGACGAGTTGATTTATTATGGACGCTTGCCTCCTTGAAGCGATTGGTTTCTTGGGAAGAGCTCACTGGAATCCCGAGTATTTCCTTTCCTAGAGCTGCGTGGAAGTGCCCGGGCCTGGGCTCTGTCACACAAATCCACGTCTCCCACCCACCCCCACCTGCTGATGGAGGCTCCAGGGCTGAGGGACAGGCAGGGTGGCTACACTCTTGCCTACCAGACCGGGGACTTTTCTCTCTGACTCTGGCTGCAAGTAGGAACCATGGGAGGTATGCAGTTGACCTTTAAATGTTTACACCCCATCTAAGGACACTAAAAGAACAGGAGGGGGTGAAAAGAAGCCCCAGAAGGCACACAAGTCAATGAACCTCAGTCAGTTTTGCAGCTTAGAGACAGCTCCAAAACAGTCCTTCCAATTGCTGTCACTAGTAAGCTGTGTCCAGCTGTGGGACCGGCAAGTCATTACATCTTCCTGGGCCTAATGCATCATCTTTTTAACACGAAGACAATACTTCCCCTATTGATCTAAAAAGCTTATTAAAAAAATGAAATGAAAGTCCATGAAAATGTTTCAAGACTAGTCTAAAGAGCTATCTACACAATACATGCACTTATCATAGGCTCTGAAGTCAGACTTTGAGTAATAAATGGGTTGTACTGTACTCTTCTGCTTGAGTTTGGTAGTTACAGGTCAGGTATACAAGGTGTGTATCACACAGAGTAGTTCCATACAAGGCAGCAAGGATGGCTTTGACCTTGTAGCTGCTTCCCTGTGACTGGTCCCGGGCCACTCTTCAGTGGGGGCAGGGAGGGGGTCGTGAAGGTGAGACATGGGGAGATGGTGTTTTTGATGTTGCTGTCCTGCTGCAAGGACATCCCTCCCTTTTCTGGGGGTAATTTTCCTCTTCTCCCTCAGTCTGTGTGACCCAGGTGTGGTACCCTCCTCCTTTTTCACCCCCTCTGTGGCCCTCCAGGCTGGACCCACCAGCATATTCCCTCTCCTCCCCTGCTCAGCAGCAGAGATGGGTTCAGCGATAGAGCTGAAACCTAAGCCAGGATAATGAAACACAACCCTGGGTCTTTTCCTGGACCCTCCAGGAAACAGAAACTCTGTTCCTGGAGGCGGCTCAGATGGAAGCCTGGAACCCAGGAACAGGAGGCCCACACAAGGGGAGAAAATCCAAGAGACGGTGGGAACAGGCCCTGAAGAGCAAATCCGAATATCCGATCCATCCAAGTCTGAGCCACTACTGGGCATTTTAGTTCCGAAAGTCATTAATTCCACTCCCATCCCCCATTGGTGTGTGTGTGTGTGTGTGTGCGTGTGCTAATTTGAGTTGCGTTTCTGTCACAATGTTTGATTATTGTAATTAGGAAAGAGACTTTGGATTTCTTCCCAACCTCATGAAGTTTATTCCCCCCAATAAAACGCCCCTCGGTTTCCTCCTGGAACGATCCCCATAACCACGGCTCACCCTGCGCCCGAACTCTTCCCCTTGCTTCACTTCCCGGGGGTAGCCGTCGATCAGGAAGCCCTGGGTGTCTCGGAGGCTGGCCACCATGGCCTCCCGCAGGAGCTCCAGAACGATGCCCTGCAGCAGAGACAGAGTGGTCAGGACCCGAGCTCGGCCACAGAGCCACCCTAGAACGAGCACAAGTCTTCTCTAGCGGGCCTGTGAGGGTGGGAGCAGGGTTCAGCTACGAAGTAGGGCAGCAGCAATGTACTGCGTCTCAGCCATTCTAAGTCTCACGCCTCCCCCAACACACTAACGCTTTTGAAATTAGTAGCTACTGACCCAGGGCTGGATTATAGTTTAATTGTCAGCCTTTTCTTTAAAACTGACATATTCTTATTGGTTGCATTTTCCTGAGGTGTCTTAAAACAAGGCATCTTAGATGAGATGAAACATGGTGGCCATATTTCAGATGGGAGCACTCCATGAATTAGGCACAATAGGGTATAAGGCTAGACCAAACTTGATATAAAATACGTTCCACTCCTAATTCTTTCCAACAAATATTTTCTAAAACTTGACATCCACTGACTCGAGACTCAGTAGATGTGAAGGAGTATTTCCTAGCAACATTGCCTTCTGTTAACATTTTTTTTTTTTTGATACAACAAGTGCTTACATAAAACAAGGGAGGTGAGAGATACATGGGAGTCTGGGAGTGGGTGCAGGAGAAATGCAGGCAGCTGCCCAGCTGGAGGAAGTCCCAGTTCTCTGGCTCTGTGGCTTTGGGCAGGGGCTGGGGATTGCAGATATCAAAAACCTGGTTAGGATCTAACCCTAGACAATTGTGAATTAACTCCTTGGGAAGTTGATAGCCTAGTGAGGAAATGAGCAGTAGATGACAAAAGTAAACATGTAAGAGTCAGCTTTAAATAACTGGCATGCACCACATTAAAGCAGAGCAAAGAGTTACAGAATGCTGGGAATGCCATTTTACATAGGGTGGTCGGGGAGGGCCTCTTTAGTGAGTTGATATTTCAGAGATGTGGATGGAGTAAAGGAGCAAACTATGTGAATACAGGAAGAGAGAGCGCTTGGGCTGAGGAAGTGGCTAGTGCAAGGGGCCTGAGCCAGGAACAGCCTAACCTGTGGGAGGAGCAAAGAGGAGCCAGTGATTGGGTGGGAGAGAGCAAGGTGAGTGATGAGAAATGGGGCTGGAGAGGTGGCTGGAGGCCAGAGCCTCAGGTGGGGGTAGGGAATCAGGATCTCGTTCCATGTGTGCTGGGGCGCCATTGGAAGGGTCTGAGGAAGGGGCACACGTGCTAACCATGTTAAATGAATCACTGCAGGAGGAAATGAGCGGGCGCACGGGAGCCGGGTAAGAGGCAGTTGCTGTGGTCTGCTTCCCTTTCATGAAGAGGTCTCCAGCTTCCTGGTGGCAGATGGACTGCACTGGCCAAGAGGAAGCGCGTGCTCTGTCGGCTGACAGGGACTGCGGGGCATGAGGCCTGGTTACAGAGCCCCACCGGGGATGGAGTTCAGCAGGATGCCCACGATGGCAGCCACTTTCAGGGAGAGATGGTGACTTGAAAAGTAAGGCAACCTTCTTACAAAGGGATACTCTTTATTTAAAGTACACAAGGCACCAAACTTCAAGACAATGCTATCTTACCTCCCAGAACCAGACCAAAGCACTATTTCCTTTCTGGGGGTTCCTAACTCTAGGCTCTGGACATCATGTTCACCTCTGTTTTGTGGATTTTACCTGGGAAGGGGGGACCAGTGTTGGTGGGAAACATGAGGTAGGCACGCACATAGGGGGCTGGCAGATGAATGAGGTCAGGGAACCCTGGGCCTGCATCCTGCATAGCTGGCTGGGGTCGGTGGCTCCTCTGCTGGAGACCTGGCTGCCCCTGGACTCTCACACAGGTGACAAGGACAACACAGCTGTTGGCTCTCCGGGTTTCTTTGTCCCAGCAGCCCACATGCATCACACCAGTCCCCTGTCTCGCCCCAGCCAGGGAAGGCAGCTGTGAGGGCAGGCCTTGTTGCTTACTGAGGGCACTAGGTCTCCACGCTCCATGATGTCTCGGATCAATTTGCTTCTTTCAGATTCTGACGCCAGTTCATGACGCAGGAGCTCGCCAGTGGAGAGATGTGTGAATCCGTATTTTTCCGCCAGCTTCTCACACTGTGTGCCTTTGCCAGAGCCCGGGCCACCTTGAAAAGAAGTCAGGTGTCAAAACACATAGCCGAAGCCTTGTGGTTGCAGCCATCAAGTGTGGATTGGGAACTGCAGGAACTGTGCTGGAAGGGATCGGCACAAGTGGAGAATGAGACACAGTCCTGGCCCTTGAAGAGCTTATTATCCTTGGTGGGGGCTTATTATCCTTAGACAAACAGCCAGCAGCTACTAGTTACAAGTGGTCTACTTTTGTAACTAGGGGTTATCAGCAGATACAGGTGGACCAATGCGCAGGTGCCTCTTTGGTAGAGATGCAAGCCACAGAGGCTTCCTGAGGAGCTGAACCTGCACACATAAGACACTGGCCATGATGCCTGAGGTATGGTGGACCCTCAACAAATGCTAGTGGCTAATTAAAAAAAATTATTTTCGCCGGCGCCGTGGCTCAACAGGCTAATCCTCCGCCTTGCGGCGCCGGCACACCGGGTTCTAGTCCCGGTCGGGGCACCGGATTCTGTCCCGGTTGCCCCTCTTCCAGGCCAGCCCTCTGCTGTGGCCCGGGAGTGCAGTGGAGGATGGCCCAGGTGCTTGGGCCCTGCACCCCATGGGAGACCAGGAAAAGCACCTGGCTCCTGGCTCCTGCCATCGGACAAGCGCGGTGCGCCGGCCGCAGCGCGCCAGCCGCGGCGGCCATTGGAGGGTGAACCAACGGCAAAAGGAAGACCTTTCTCTCTGTCTCTCTCTCTCACTGTCCACTCTGCCTGTCAAAAAAAAAAAAAAAAAAAAATAAAATAAAATAAAATAAAAAAAAAATTATTTTCAAACAATTACAAATTTACAGAAAAGTTGTATTACGAGAACAAAGACTTTGCTGAAACATTTTAGAATAAGCTACGGATGGGATGCCCCGTGGCTCCTAAGCATTTTAGGGTTATTTTCTACAAACAAAGACACAAGCACATCCTCCCACATGAGGACATCCTCAAAGCCCATTCTAATTTCCCAGTTGAGTGAGTAACATCCTTGGAAGCCAAGGAATCAAGTTCACAGTCAAGCACTGCCATTAGCTGTCATGTCCTCCTAGTCTCCTTCAGTAGGGAAAGTCTCTCCGGGTTTCTTTGGCATCTCTGAAGAGTGTGAATAATCATCCTGTACACTAGCCCTCAATACACAGCTTTTCTAGCTAGCTTTATTAATTCTGAAAGTCTGCCATGCCCCTTTGATGAATATCACATCTTTGACCCTTTCCCTTGCTTCCCAAGCCCATCTAATTGCTAAGTCACAGGATTTTACCTCTGAAAATAATAGCTACCCATTGGTATGTGCTTACTGTACTGATCACTGCCCAAAGCATTTTATGTGTACTACTTTGAAATATCCCCAAGAAGCAGGTATTTTTTTTTAATTTATTATTTATTTTACTTGAAAGTCAGAATTACACAGAGAGAGGAGAGGCAGAGAGGTCTTCCATCCGATGGTTTACTCCCCAGTTGGCCACAACGGCTGGAGCTGCACCAATCTGAAGCCAGGAGCCAGGAGCTTCTTCCGGGTCTCCCACGCAGGTGCAGGGGCTCAAGGACTTGGGCCATCTTCTGCTGCTTTCCCAGGTCATAGCAGAGAGCAGGATCAGAAGTGGAGCAGCTGGGTCTTGAACCAGCGCCTATATGGGATGCTGTTGCTTCAGGCAGGGCGTTAACCCGCTGTGCCACAGCGCCAGCCCCAAGGTATTTTTTCATTATCCCCATTTTACAGATGAGAAAGTGGAAGCACTGAGAAGTTAACTCCCACTGCCTTAGGCCGCAAAGCTAGCACATAGCAAGCCTAGGATGTGAAGCTTGGACTCTGGCTCTTAAGACATCTCCTTCTCTCTTCCCCTGGGACTAGAATTACCCGGCCACAGCACAGGTCCTCATGCTGTCCACCTGGCAGGGGCCGCCAGTCCACCTACATATGCAGGAATGGGTGAGGCTTTGGGGTCCAACAGTCCCGTGAGCAGGATGATTGGCCTGAAAAATATGTCACCCCCCAACTCCATGGCGCGCCCTGGCTTCCCATGCCTGACAGAGTAAAACCCAAACTCCTCAGAGTGGCCCTTGACTGCTTTAGAATCCAGCCTCATGTTGCCTCTGCAGCGTCTGCTTTCCATGTCTTACTTCCCCTGACACTGCCATGCACCACTGCACCAGCTGCCTCACCCACATCGGCCCTTCCCAGCCCCCATGGCTTCCTCCGCTGGAAAGGCTCTTCCTGCCTCCTCTTCTTTTTCTCCCCCAGCCCTGTGGGGGTCCAACTACAACATTGCATAAGTGTAAGATGTATCAGTGTTACAGCAGCCTGGTAGATATTAGCCTATGTGTGTAGGAGGGGCTGAAGACAATGAGAAGTTAAAAAAAAAAATTATGTGCAATGGAGCGAGGAAACAAGTCCCGAGAGTGGGACCCAGCCTTGTCTGTCTCCCCAGCCCAAGGCGTCTTCGCCTGTCCTGTATCAAAAGGAACTCAGTGAATTGTGGGAGCGATACAGCTGGCCCTACGGGGACTGAAGGAGACATTTGCTTCTCCAATAGATAAGAATCTGTGGCCAGTACTGTCCAGAGGGTTTGTTTAGGGGAATTCCACATCCAAAAATCCCACACAGAGACTTTCCCAGAAGAGGGAGGAGGGGAAAAAGAAACAGGGGGACCCACATTCCTGTCCATAAAACCCAATCTGAATGCAGACCGGGCTCTCGGTCCTTTACTGAGATGCCTGTCTGGTCTCTCAGGTGCATGAATTTCTGTCTCTTCACTTTTTCCAATAAACGAAGCTAAAACTGGCTTCTTGTCTGCTCCTTCATTGGCTACATACTTTGTTGTCAATAGATCAAATTCCTGGGGTTCAAATCAGCAGTTACATCTGGTGATGCTGTGATACCCGTATGCGTCAGGAAATGATTACCACAGTCATGTTAACATCCACAACCTTGCAGAGGTTTCCTTTTCCTTGGTGGTGAGGATCTTTAACATTGCTTCTCTTAGCTGACTGCGAGCGAGCACACAATACAACATTTGCTGTCCTTACCATACTGTCAGCTTTCCAGAACGCAGTCCTCATGAAACTCAACATCTATAAATTTGACCCCATCTCTGCATTTCCCAACCCCCCAGGCCTTGGCAGTCACCATTCCATTCTCTGCTTTGATGAGTTTGGCTTTTTAAAATTATATTGATAAGTGAGACCATGCAGTATCTGTGTTTCCGAGTCTGCCTTGTTTCACTTAAGTATTCAAGGACACATTGGAGTATTATTTAGTCATAAAAATCAGGACATGCTGCCATTCGCAACAACATGGATGCATCTCAAGACAACTGTCTCTCTCTCTCTCTCACACACACACACACACTCCCCACTTTCTTTACCCAGTTATCCAATTCTCTAACCATCAAGATCCTCCTTACTCAAAGCCTTGATCAGATGCGTCCCCTTCTGGCAGGAACTGGACCTTGTGCCCTCCCCTCTGTTGGCCTGGGGGGGGGGCAACAGCACTTGCGTGCCCTCCACCTGCCTTAGACCCGGTCTCCAGGTCCCCCACCAGCCCCTCTGTGGTGGAGACGGTGCTGGGTGCTCTCTCTCAGCATGAAATAGAGACCTGAGATTTCCATGCAGTAGTGAGGACCTAGGACTTGCGCTGCATTTTCTTGTCTTGGCTTCTCTTCCCCAGGACAGCTGGCAACTCCCCTGCCCCGCCCTTATGGAGGAACATTCACTGTTGTCTCTCAGAAGTAGAGGGGCCTCTTGTTCCCCCCTCCTCTGCCTTGGCTGAGCACCCGGGCAAGCTCCACGTGTTCTGTCCCCTGCCTGCCGGGCAGCTGTTCTGAGCCCACTGCAGAGGAGTCAGCCCTGCGGTGTTGCGCTGATAGAGGCAGCGACAGCAGCTCACAGAAGGGATGTAGGCTCCTTGCAGGAGCAGCCGCCCACCGGCTAATGCTATGTTGGCTCCAACCACCGAGTCTCTGACCTCCTGATGGAACGGAGAGTGCGGGAGCCAGAGAGGGCCACTCGGGAGGAAGCGCTTCCAGACACAGACAGACGAAGGAGCAAGTGCTGGGCTGGGGGGTGGGTGGGGGCTGCTGAGGCTGCATTATTTACCTGGAAGCCCTCCCTTTTCCTGGGATGGCTGGAAGCCGGGCATGTGGAAAAGATATTTTCGGACTTGGCCCACAAGGCACAAATGCTGTGTTCCAATTATTTTCTTCCTTCAGCTTTCCACTAATACGACTATTACAGTTTTTGTTCTTCTCAAATGTTATTTAATAAATTCCGACACGAAGGCAATTAAAAATCTTCAGCTCAAATTAACAGCAGCTGTGTGTTAAGTGCCAGCCGCTGCCCCAGTTAGGAACCTTTAGCAACAGCTGCAGATTCTTAGCGTTCCTGGGCCGCATGGCGCAGGCACTGTGGAATTTTAAGCGATCTGCACAATGGCTTGATTCTTTCCTTGGCTCCTAACTGGAGAACAAAGTGATTTTATTAGTGCAGTGCACGCACAACTGCTAGTAGAAACATGAGTTTTCATCTACTGTCATTTAACATGTCTTTGAGGTCTTACGACTTTTAAATAAAAAACAGTAGGGTCTTGGTGTCCCTTCAGGAGAATTTGTTCCATGGGAAAAAATCTATTTGAGGAGCCGAATCTCAGAATGAGGGGCTGTGTTCTCTGATGACAAGATGATTGATGGCAATGAGGAGCTGGCACACTTACTGTCACGTGGCTGGCTTCCAGTGTGTCGTTACTGCAGGTTTAAACCCCCAGACAAACCCATACTCAACATCACATGGTGCAGGTCAAAAAGAGTCTGGGATATGAGACTGCATTTTGAAGGATCTGTCAAGGCTTAAAAAGAATCCTTATTTTCAACTTCAAATGTAATTTGAATTTTTTTTCCATGCCAGGCCAAAGGCACCATATTGGGAAAAGTGCAAATACTTCTATGAACTCCACTGTGCAGCCAGTGTCCACAGAAAGGAGAGCAGAGGAACTGGGAGCCCAAGTCTATCTTGGCACTCCGGGTCCACTTTGGTGCCTGTATTTTCTGAGGTGGAACAGAAACAGTGGTCATCAGCACAGCACGCCCATGGGCTCCAGTTCGCTGTGCTTATTTACAGGAGCAATTATCCCCTGAAAGACAGCTCCTGGACTCATTAGCTGGGCTCGTCAAGATAAGAACCTGCCCCCGAAGGCTGCTGCAGGTGCTTGCTCTCAGGAGAAGAAAAAGAAAAAAACAAAACAAAACAAAACAAAAAAAGAATGAAATGGCAAAGCTTGACGGTGACAGCACATTCTGGGCTCAGAAACAATGTCCACACAAATAAAGATGTCACTGAGATCATCAGCTGAATAGCAAACACAAACAAATGTGATGACATAGGGCGAGTTAGACCGTCCTTTGTTGACATTTTCTTGTATCTCTGTAGCTGCAGGATGCAACGAGGGACCGAGCAGGAGGCCTGGTACACAGCTCACGGCTTGTAAACAACTACTGGGCAGCTTGCGCAGCTCTGGCCCTGCCGTCAGCCCTGGAAACACGAAGACTCAGAGCTGGGTCTTCTCCATCAGGGCAGTCCCAATGGGAGCATGGAGAGAGAACCCCAGCACCACAGCCCTGTGCCCGTGAGCACGGCCTGTAAGCACCACTGCGGGGGCACTGGGAGGGACTCCCCAGCCAGCCAGGATCCTCTGCAACACAGTGGGATTTGCTCCTCAGGAAGGACCTATGCCCGAGCCTGGGTTTCTGCTGAGAACGGCGGAAGGGGAAGAATACGGTGGCATTAGGAAGGGCTCAAGGCTTTGGGTCTGCCGAGAAACCTTGGGTAGGTCATTTATTGGTTGCATGACTATGGACTGGCCTTCAATATTCTGAACCTTGGTTTCTTCATCTGTAACATGAGAGTAACAAGCAATTTTGCCTATTCCATCTTTGATTTTCCTTCCTCCTCATCCTCCAAACCTGACCACCAACAGTGAAGCTCCCCTGAGTTTACATTGGAAAAAGTCTCCAAAATCTGTCCTCTTGTCCCAAATTTCACTAAACATTTCTCTGTGCCATTTCTCTGTCAAAACATTGGTGTGGGGCTGGTGCTGTGGTGTAGTAGGTTAAGCATCCGCCTGCGGTGCTGGCATCCCATTTGGGCACCAGTTCCAGTCCCAGCTGCTCCATTGATTCAGCTCTTTGTTATGGCCTGGAGAAAGCAGTAGAAGATGGTCCAAGTTCTTGGGCCCTTGCACCTGCTTGGGAGACCCCGAAGAAGCTCTCGGCTCATGGCTTCAAATTGGCCCAACTCTGGCCGTTGTGGTCATCTAGGGAGTGAACCAGCAGATTGGAAAACCTCTTACTCTGTCTCTCCCTTTCTCTGTCTGTAACTCCACCTCTAAAATAAATGAATAAATCTTAAAAAAAAAATCTCAAAACAAAGCAACAACAGCAAAAAGCATTGGTGCTTGGTGCATGCAATTGACAGTGAAGCAAGGTCAAGTTCTAAGTTCTTCCCGGGTTCCATCATCTAGCATCTCGAGGTCTGAATTAAACATAATGCATCTGGGTCTAGCCATGATGCCGAGATGTCCCGACCACTTGCACTTTTTCAGTGTCAGAATGCTCTCTCTCTTCACACACACACACACGACACATATCTGGTTTAAAAACTCATGACGTTCATTTTCTCTAAGGCAAAGCAGAGAGGACAGTGTTCTCTGTGATCTAATTGGCACCAGCAGAGCTTCCTAGGCCTTCGTGCCCAGCCTTCTCACTGCTTCCCCAGCCCCTGGCACAGAGCTCTTTCCCTCTTCATCACAGCCCAGTGTCCACTCCCCACGGAGCTGGCTGCACCTGAAAGGCATTACGTGAGGCTCTCCTCCACTCCGACTGCAGCCTCCCTGCCCTTCTTCTCTGTTTCTTTTTGCACTCATCATGACCTCACTGAGTTGGTCCCTTTGAGTTCCATTTGTCTCCCTAATGGGCTGCATGCCAGGCCCTGTCTAGTAGCTTAGAATTCCTGGCCTGGGTGCCTATGATGACAAACACTAGCCTGATCTCTCTGCCCAGCCCACCACTTGCTTTATTTGCGTCTACTCTGGGCTGCTCAGTATTCCTTGAGGGCATCAGAAAACTGAGTCAACTGGGTCAGGCCCTCCAACTTCATAACTGTTTTTATGCTTCTTGAAAATATATTCCTCTTTTGCTGATAAAATTGGATGTCCATGGATAGATTCTAATATCTCCCCAATCACCCTTAAACATATTTTTATTCCTCTCACTCTTAACAGTTTAAATGTTCTTATTCACTAATATGATGAAAATTATCTTTTTTCTGCACCATTTTCTTTTCTTTCTTTTGACAAGCAAAGTTAGACAGTGAGAGAGAGAGAGAGAGAGAGACAAAGGTCTTCCTTCCGTTGGTTCACCCCCCAAATGGCCACAACGGCTGGCGCACTGCACTGCACCAATCTGAAGCCAGGAGCCAGGTGCTTCCTCCTGGTCTCCATGCAGGTGCAGGACCCAAGCACTTGGGCCATCCTCCACTGCACTCCCAGGCCACAGCAGAGAGATGAACTGGAAGAGGGGCAAATAGGACAGAATCTGATGCCCCAACCGGGACTAGAACCCGGTGTGCCGGCACCGCAGGCGGAAGATTAGCCTAGTGAGCCGCGGCGCCAGCCTTTTCCACACCATTTTCAAAACATTTGTGTCTTCATCCTTTGTTCTCTTTCCTTTCTTTCTCTATATGGGAGACTTTATTCAACCTGTATAACCTAAGGCTAACGCTCTACTTTGGTCTTATGGCACTCTACCATATTCTTTTTTTCTTTTCTTTTTTTTTTTTTTTTTTTGACAGGCAGAGAGAGAGAGAGAGAAAGGTCTTCCTTTGCCATTGGTTCACCCTCCAATGGCCGCCATGGCCGGCGCACCGCGCTGATCTGATGGCAGGAGCCAGGTGCTTCTCCTGGTCTCCCATGGGGTGCAGGGCCCAAGCACTTGGGCCATCCTCCACTGCACTTCCTGGGCCATAACAGAGAGCTGGCCTGGAAGAGGGGCAACCGGGACAGAATCCGGCGCCCCGACCAGGACTAGAACCCGGTATGCCGGCGCCGCTAGGTGGAGGATTAGCCTATTGAGCCATGGCACCGGCCTCTACCATGTTCTTTACAATATATCCTATCGATCTATTGCCTTCTCAAGTACTGACTGGGCCCAACCTTGCTTAGCTCCTGAGATCAGAAAGATCAGGTGCATTCAGGGTGGTATATTGTAGGCTCTGCCTATGTATCATCTGCCTACTATCTATCTTTTATTATCTATCTACTATCTTCTATCATTTATCCCATATTTATCATCTATCTGTTTATCTATCATCACCACCACCACCACCACCATAATCTATCTTGTTTACTTTAAGTTTGTCTTCCCTGTGACTCCATGGTTCATATGTGCAGGATCTGGGTTTGCTTTGCTCACCAAGGAACCCAAAATCACGGCAGACACTTCTAACAGTACTGGAAAGTCAAGTGAATGGTGACTGGATCCTCTCTTGCCTGCTCCAAGAACTTAATCTCCTTTTTCTTGACCATATGAAATTTACCCTTCTCACTTGGTATCTTTTCTCTCTTAAAGATTTATTTACTTGCTTGAGAGACAGAGTTACAGAGGGAGAGGGACTGACAGAGAAACAGAGAGATCTTCCATCTACTAGCTCATTCCCCAAATGGTCACAATGGCCAGGGTTGGGCCAGGCTGAAGCAGGAGCTTGAACTGCATCTGAGTCTCCCCCACGGGTGGCAGGAGCCCAAGTCCTTGGGTCATCTGCTGCTGATTTCCCAGGTGTATTAGAAGGGAGCTGGATCAGAAGCCAAGCAGCTGGGACTCAAACTGGTGCTCATAAAGGATGCCAGCTTCAAAGGCAGTAGCCTAACCTGCTATATCACAATGCTGGCTTTGACACCTTCTCTTACATACAGCAACATCCTTAGTTCTCCTTGGCCCACATAAAAATATTTCCACCATGGTCTGCATCTTCTGCTTCTCCTTCTAATTCTTTTTCTTTTTCCAGCTGCCTAAAACTGCTTGTTTCTTCTCCTTTGTTGACTCCCTGACTTCTTGGAAATGATTTCCTTCCCTCATCAATCTCTGAAATTGATCTTTTAAAATAAAACAGCAATTGCATAACTGTCATACTATTTGACACCTTTCCTCTTCTAGTTGTTAATGTCTTTGACTTCTTAGTAGCAGGTAACAACAGCAACAAATACGTGGAAATTCTCTTACCCTCGCTTCCAGGAGAGTTCGCCACACCCTCTTCCTTTTTCTGGCCAGGCGAAGCTCATAGAGGGCAAATATGGTGCAATGTTACAGACAATGATCGATATAGGGACATTGTCTATGACCCTTGTGGCCTCACGAAAGCGACACCTCTATTTCCTTTTACATAAAAGGAACTGGGGCCAAAGGCCTTGAGTCCCAGGTTTACATCTTGGACCTTTCTCTGGCTGTGTAGATAACTCTGATCAAGTGACACCCTCTTTGTTCTTCAGCTTCTTCAACTGCAAAAGCAGGATGGTCACAAAATGAGGTAACACCTGTCAACTGCTGGGAACAGTAGCTGGCAGAGGGAGACACTCAGTAAACACCATGGTGATTATCTATAAAAGGAAACAGCTTTGGAGTCTTCCTAGCTCTAACATTCCGCGATTCTACAAAGACTAGGCATTATGTATTTCCAGATAATCTTCAGATTTCTTCAAAATTCATCATATTTCCATCTCTGATGTATTTCTTTCTCTCCAGATTAAAATAGGTCCCAGCATTGGGCTCAGGTTTTTGTGACTAAGTAACTCCTTTTAGAGAAAAGCTATGATGCTATCAGATCCCGAACTAACTGTGCCCCAGGAATGATGCTGCGCCGTCTGGGCCCCTGAGTCATTTCAGACATCCTGCATCTAGGGTGAGCTGCATCACTTGGCTGAATTTCAGCAGGCTGCTGCTGGGAGCTGACTTTCTTTTGATCAGAAGCGAGTAAGAAAAATAGATCTTTATCCTCAAAGACAACATAGCTATTAGTTTTGAGAGGAATGGACTGCTTCAGGTTATTTGGTGAATGTGTTGAAATATGCCAGTGCTAGGGTCAGCTGAAGGTTATACAGAAGAGCTAAATGGGATTGGGAACTGCATAGCAGGAGCTGTGTCTTACTTGCCAGCACCTGCTATATAGTAAGCACTTGACAATGGTTAGATCAATCAATGAATCATGAGCTCTCTGTGGGTTTCAGGGAAGCAGCCATGTCCGTAACAAGGAAGACAACTGGGAGACCTTGGCCTAGACCACGTCTACTTTGAGAGTGATCCTGTAAGAGTCACTGTGCCACCCTGGAGGCCGACTTTCTTGCTTGCAAATTGCAGAGCCTGGATGACACGAGTGGTCTCCTGAGTTGAACTGTATTACCCTTCCTAAATACTCCAGCTGGCCTTTTGTAGTGTTCCTCCCCATGGCAGGATTATTCATCCCCACCTTTTGGAACTTAAGAGTTGAAGGTAAAGGGCTGGAGCTGTGGCACAGTAGGTTAAGCCTCCGCCTAAGACACTGACAACCCATGTGAGCACTGGTTTTAGTCCCAGCTGCTCCACTTCTGATGCAGCTCCCTGCTATGGCCTGGGATAGCAGCTGAAGATGGCACAAGTCCTTGGGACCCTGCACCCATGTGGGAAACCCAGAGGAAGCTCCTGGCTCCTGACTTTGCATCAGCACAGCTCCAGCTGTTGTGGCTGTTTAGAGACTGAACTAGTGGATGAAAGACCTCTCTCTGTCTCTCCCTTTCTCTGTAACTCTTTCAAATAAATAAATAAATCTTAAAAAAATAAAAGAAGAGTTGAAGGTGATTTGCATTGGGTAGAGGGGGATGTGTACCACTTTTAGGCAGAGGCTTCCATAGCCAGCACATGGCTTGTGACTGAATGACTCCATTCAGAGAAAAGCTATTAAGCTGTCAGATCCTGAATTGACTGGGCCCCTGGAATGATGCTCAGCTGTCTGTACACATGAGTCACTTCAGACGTTCTGCATCCAGGGTGAGCTGCATTACCAGGCCGAGTTGCCAGGTCTCTTTCCCCTTTGCCATGAGGCTGGCGATCTCTCAGACGGTAGGGTTTCCTTGGCATGGGTGCCAGAGTCAACACTAAGAACCTGTAAACCTTGACGGGTGAGGCCTGGGACTATACAGTTTCAGAAATCTCCCAGGGAAGGAGAAGTGATATCTGAAGTTTACTTTGAAATGTATAAGATTAAAAAAAAAAAGAGATGTATTCATGGATGGACAGAGAGGCAGATAGGGGGTAAAGGAAGACACTGTACAACGTTAATGGGAGAGGGGCTGGCGCTGTAGAGTAGCAGGTAAAGCCGCCAGCAGTGCTGGCATCCGTAATGGGTGCTGGTTCGAGACCCAGCTGCTCCACTTCTGATCCGACTCTCTGCTATGCCCTGGGAAAGCAGTAGAAGACGGCCCAAGTCCTTTGTCCCCGCACTTGCGTGGGAGACCTGGAAGAAGCTCCTGGCTCCTGGGTTTGGTGCGGCACAGCTCTGGCCGTTTTGGCCAATTGGGGAGTGAATCAGCAGATGGAAGACCTCTCTCTGCCTCTGCCTCTCTGTAACTCTGCCTTTCAAATAAATAAATAAATCTTCAAAAAATGTTAATAGGAGAACCTAGGAGTGTTCACTGGAACATTCTTTCAGCTTTGCTGTGTGTTTGAAATATTTTCACAATAAACAACGATCATCTTTAAAAGAATCCCCCATGTGATTCTTATGACTAGCTTGATTTGCAGCTTCTAGGCTAGAGTAATCTAAGCAAGGCAATTTGATGGGAACTCTCCAGTGGTCACTGCGGGGAATCTTTGTTGATCTTTCTTTTGATACTTACACTGTAATAATGCTGAGATAATGGTTCTATCATGGATGAACAACTATTATGATGGTTAATAAAAACCATCATTGCTTTATCAAAAGCTAGACGTTCCTCAGCTTGTTATAGGTGAGGAAAACTTCTTGTTTCCTCAGCTACAAGCTGGAGAGAAAGGGCCCACTGCGTACCTACTGGTTCAGAGACCAAATATATTGGAGAAATCACTGTGGAGTGTTCAGACAAATGTCTCTGGTTTCAGAGACTTTTGGTTTGATATTTAACTTAATAATGACCCGTTTATGTGTTGTAATTCATTTAATTCTTACTATAGCCATTTGAAGCTGGTGCTACTTATAAGCACAGAACAGATTAAACAACTGTGCTAAGAGCCAACTGTGCCCCGGTACCAGTAGGCTCTATAAGGTACTTTGGGCCTTCTTTCCAGAAATCACACAGATCTGCTATTCAGAAATGCAGTGCACAATCTTCATTCAATCAGAGTGATCACCAGGAGCTGGGCTTTCATCACAGAAGAAACAAAATGATGCCCGGGTAAATATCACATGAGACATACTTCACTAAACACCACTTCACAGTGTACTTAAGTTCAAGTTTCACTAGGGGTCCTTATTTTTATTTGTTAAATCTGTCAACCCTATCAGGCCCCTACCACTTATTAGCTGGCAGACTATAGAGAAGTTATTTTACCTATAGTCTGACAATTAACTGTCTATGATTTTGTGACTCATTCAGCCCAAATCCACCAGAACCAAGTGAGAATATGAAATGTCTCATTAGGGCAAGACTGTGTGACGGGATGCCATGACTCTAGCTCTTAAGACTGACAGAAGGTACATGCTCCCATAAGAGGAAAACCATGTGGCAGTTCCTAATTCCAGCCCTTGCTGCTGGGTGAGCTCCTACCCAGCACCTGAACCCCAATTCCACATGAACTACCTATCTCCAGGCGGGAACAGTGGCAGGATTGCTAAACTACTTTTGAGGGAACACAATTAAATACTTGTCCTTAAATTGGACCTCTATGTGCAAAAGTATAAAACAAGACCCCTACCTCCTACTTTCACCTTATACAAAAACCAACTCAAAATGGATCAAGGATCCAGATCTATGACCTGCAAATTACTCTGCAAGATATTGCATAGGTAAAGACTTCTTGGAAAAGACCCCAGAAGCACAGGCAATCAAAGGAAAAACAGACAAATGGGATTACATCAAGCTAAGAAGCTTCTGCAATGCAAAAGAAACACAACAAAGTGAAGAGGCAGCCAACAGAGTAGGAGAAAATATCTTCAAACTAGGCAAATTATAAAGGATTAATATCCAAAATCTATAAAGAGCTCAAGAAATTCAATGACAGCAAAACAAACAACCCAGTTAAGAAATGGGCTAAGGCCTTGAACAGTTATTTTTCAAAAGGTAAAATTCAAATGGCCAACAGACACATGAAAAAATGCTCAGGATCACTAGCAATCAGGGAAATGTAAATTGAAATGATAATGAGGTTTTACCTCACCCTGGTTAGAATGGCTCTCATACAGAAATAAAAAAACAATTAATGCTGATGAGAATGTGGAGAAAAAGGTACCCTAATCTACTGCTGGTGGGAATGCCAACTAGGACAGCCATTGTGGAAGACAGTAAGGAGATTCCTCAGAAAGCTGAAAGTACATCTGTCATATGACCCACTCTTGGGAATTTACACAAACAAAATTAAATCAGCATATGAAAGATTTATCTATAACCCCACATTTATTACAGCTCAATTCACAATAACTAAGATGGAATCAACCCAGACGCCCACCAACAGATGACTGCATAAAGAAAATGTGGTATATATACACTATGAAATACTATTCTGCCATAAAAAAGAATGAAATCCTGTCATTTGCAACAAAATGGATGCAACTGGAAACCATTATGTTTAGTGAAATAAGACAGTCACAAAAAGACAGATATCATATGTTCTCCCTGATCTGTGGTAACTAATAGAATATAAAAAGTATAATATATATGAGCAAAATTGACATTTTGAGATTTGATTATTCTTTACAGCCCTTGTCCCTACTGTTGGGGAACAGCATTTTTTACTTCTTACTATTTGTTGAAGTCTTTACTTAGTGGAGGGTTAAGCTGATGATCATAAATTACACTGAAAGTTTGTCATCATAAAAACAAAACAAAGCAAAACAAAACATAAAATCTACGTGTCCAAGACCAAGCACTAAGCACATTTATTCTTTCAAATCTATAGACTGGAGCCTTTCAAAAGTTGCTTCCGCTAGGTTCAGCATGTTTGTCTCTGAATTCTTGGAATTCATTGTTCTGGGATGTTCTGCCTCTTCCCAATTCTTCTTAAGCACATCAAGCCATCTTTTCCTCTTATTTTAGAGCCCACTCCACACTCGAATCTTGGGCATGGATTAAATGAATTAACAGGAAATACACAAACGTAGCCTCTCCTTTCTATTTTTCTTCTTTGAAAGAAATATGTTTTTCCTCTGTGAAAGAAATACATGCTTCTATGGAAGATTTAGATAGTTTGGAAAAATAAAAGAAGAAAATGCAGTCCTACTTCCCAGAAGTAACTGCCAAAGACATTTTTTTTTTGCAGCTTTTTTTCTATATGTGGTTTTCTGGTTTTGTTTTCATGGGGAACTGTCTGCTCTGGTATTTCACTTCTTTGGGCTTCAGTATTCTCATCTGAAAATAAGCTTGTTTTCTGTTCCAAGGCCATTTCTAGCATAATCATCCTATGTTTTTGCCTTTGTCAGGAACTTGGAGGGTATTGGTACTTGCAGTCTATCCACGTAGAGTAAAAGGAAGTGGGGATATGTGAGGCAGGTGGGGATGTTTGGTGGATGTTAGTGGATTACACTTGAGATTTTTATGTTCAGCTCCAGGTGACACCATGGAAACTAGAAGTCTCATGCACTGTGATGGGAATGTAAAGTTGGCACAATTGTTCTGAAAGGTATTTTGGCAACTGAAGAAGAAAGGTTTAATAATTACCACATCTAGGATTTATCCTAAAGGTAAAAAAAATTACACAGACATCCACTATAGCATTTCATAAAAAATATTTTTTCTCATATCAGATATTTCTTATTTTAAAAATTGAATAATCACAATGTACTTCTTTATTTGAGAGGCAGAGAGAGAAGAGAGGGAGAAGAGAGAGACAGAGAGAGCACTCCCAATTGCTGGCTCACTCCTCAAATGCCCACAATAACTGGAGCTGAAATGGGCCAGAACTCAATCTGGGTCTCCTGCATGGATGGAAGGAAATCAATTACTTGAGTTATCACCATTGCCTCCCAGGTCTTTATTAGCAGGAAATTAGAGTCAGGAGTTGGAGTCAGGTATTGAGCCCAGGTACTCTGGGCATCTTAACTGCTGAGCTAAATTGTTCACTTCAGCATTTTAATGAAAGAAAAAAATCTGAAAATAGTACATGACAATAGGAATAAACAAAATAAGTTAAAATACAGCCCACAGGGGCTGGCACTGTGGAGTAGCAGGTAAAGCCATTGCCTGCAGTGTCAGCATCCCATATGGATGCCAGTTCAAATCCTGGCAGCTCCACTTCTGACCCAGCTCTCTGCTATGTCCTGGGAAAGCAGTGGAAGATGGCCCAAGTCCTTGGGCCCCTGAACCTGCACTGGGGACCTGAAAGAAGCTCCTGGCTCCTGGCTTCGGATCGGCACAGCTTTGGCCACTGTGGCCAGTTGGGGAGTGAACCAGTGGATGGAAGACCTCTCTCTCTCTTTCTCTCTATGCCTCTCCTTCTCTCTCTGTGTAACTCTGACTTTCAAATCAATCAATCAATCAATCTTTAAAAAATACAGCAATACAAAGGATTGGAATGTAGTCATTAAAATAATGTGTTAAAAGAAAACAACATAAGATGCTATAATTTCATTAAAGTTTAAAAATGTGTATGGTTACCCTTACAGGGAGCAGTTATTATAAGGGAGGTTTCTAGGATACTGGTTGTGTTTCAGTTCTTTTTAAGGATTTTTTAAATTTATTTGAAAGGTAGAGTTACACAGTGGTGATGGTGGTAGGGAGAGAAAGAGAGGGAGAGAGAGAGAGAGAGAGAGAGAGAGAGAATTTTCCACCTGCTGGTTCACTCCCCAAGTGTCTTCAATGGCAAGGACTGGGCCAGGCTAAAGCCAGGAGCTTCTTCCAGGTCTCCCATGTGAGTGGTAGAGGCCCAAGGACTCGAGCCTTCTGTGCTGTTTACCCAGGTGCATCAGCAGGGATCTGGATTGAGGTGGAGTAGCTGGGACATGAACAAGGGCCCAGAAGGGATGCTGATGACTCAGGCAGGGGCTCAACCCACTATTCCACAATGCTGACCTCCATGTTCAGTTCCCAAGATCTGCATCTTGGCATGATGACTGTGTCCAATTAGTGAAATTTCATCACACTGAACATTTAAAACTAGTGCATTTTTCTGTTTCAGTTCAATTAAAAAAAAAAAAATCAAACTGAGCTTCTTGCCAAGGCAGACTCTAGTGGGCAGCAGTGATGGCTCAGGTATTTGGGTCCTATCATCCACACAGGAGGCCTGGCTTGAGTTCCTAACTTCCAACTTCGTAAGTTGTCTATCCCCATGCTATTATGCTATCCTTATCTGCTATTATGGGCATATAGATAGTAAGGCAGTGAATGAGGGTTGAGAGTGATTCTCACTGTCTCTCTCTCTCTCTCTCTCTCTCTCCCTCTTTCTTTCTCCTTCTTTTCCTCTCTTCTCTCCTCTCTCCCTCTCTCTCAAATAAATAAATAAAATACCCTTTATTTAATAAATAAAAATACATTTTTAATTAAAAAACTTTAAAAGTGGCATAGTATATTCAGATACACTATCTTGGACAGATGCTTTTTGTTAAGGAGGGCACACGGTGTGGTCATTAAGAGGTGGTTTGGGATGCCTGCATCGTTTTCAAGCCTTGGCTCTGCTTCTGACTCCAGGTTCTTCATAATGTGCATCTTCGGAGGCAGCAGGTGATGGCTTGAATACTTGGGTCCCTGTTATTCTGTGGTAGACGTGGATTGAGTTCCTGGTTCTTGGCTTTGGCCTGGCACAGCCCTGGCTGTTCAGGGCATTTGGCAAGTAAACGCTTGGCTCTTGGCTTTGGCAAGAAGGCCTCCAGTGTGGCCATTTGACCACAGAATTCCCAGCTCCAGAATTGTAGGAAGTAAATGTCTTTTCTTTATAAATTACCCAGTCTCACATATTCTATTACATCAAGAGAAAATGGACTACAACAATGTCTTCATATATTTGAAGGGCTGTGATGGTGGAGAGAAAGCTGATTTGTTCTGCATATCTCTGCAGGGCAGAAGAACTAAGTAAGTAAGTAGTGGATTTTTTTTTTTTTTTTGACAGGAAGAGTGGACAGTGTGTGAGAGAGAGAAAGGTCCTCCTTTTCCATTGGTTCACCCTCCAGTGGCTGCCGTAGCCAGCACACCGTGCCGATCCAAAGCCAGGAGCCAGGCGCCTCCCCCTGGTCTCCCATGCAGGTGCAGGACCCAAGGACCTGGGCCATCTTTCACTGCACTCCCGGGCCACAGCAGAGAGCTGGACTGGAAGAGGAGCAACTGGGACCAGAACCCGGGGTGCCGGCACCGCAGGCGGAGGATTAGCCTATTGAGGATGTTCTGATAGAGCAGGTGACTCAGTCTTAGAAAGGACAGCAGCTGTCCCACACAAACAAACCTCTCACCTGCAGGGGGTACCAAGCATATCCAGACCCTGCACCTGACTGGGGCTCAAGGCCAGAACAGTTCGCCCTGAGTTCACACACACCACAGTGGTGTGTGGGAGAGGACAGCCACTGTTTAGGCTTTGGTAGGTAGCCCCGAGGGGGTGCTGAGCAGTGCCAGGAGCAGCATTTCCGAAGCAGGGCTGCAGCCTCTGCGCATATGCTTTGTTCAGGCTTTGAGAGTGGACTGCAGGGCTCTGGGAGGCTCAGTTCTAAATGACTGCTGCCCTGGACTCTGCTGGCAGCACCCTCGCCACAGATGAGGATCTTCCTTCTATTTTTTTTTTTTAATCTCAATCCTACCAGGGAAGACAAAAAAAATCAAAACTTTAAAAAAGTGAGATCCCACATCCTGTGCTGTCAGGAGGAGGCTTGCAGTAGATTCTATTGTAGAAAGATATCTATTTCCTCCTTTCTAAATGATTAAGCCTCATGAATTTCAAGCAAGCAGATGGCTCCCTGGAATATGGACTACATTTACCAGCATCCCTTGCAGGTGAAGTGTATTTCTAACCAATGGGATATAAGCAAAAGTGGTGCAACTTCCAGAAAGCAAACTTCAATGGGAGAAAGAGGTACTTCTGCTCCATTTCCTCTTCAGTGTACTTAGGACATAATGGCTGGATCCTTAGCAGATACTTGGGACCTAAGATGACTTTGTAGAGGTCATACAGAGAGGCAAGAAAATCGAGGGAATCTGAGTGGGACCTCAGCATGTCACACCATTCCTATGACTACCTGTATTCATGTACTCAGAATTTTACAAGAAGACACATTTCTACCTTGTTTTGCCACTGTTAGTTTTTAAAATCTTCCAGCCGAACAAAATTTGGATTTAGACTCTAAATAGGACCAGCTGTTATTAGTTATTTCATTATTCATAGGTAGTGAATACCCTGCCATTTGAGGCACTGACATCAAGACTGGATGACTATCAGTGATGCTCCAATTTGGATGGAGAATTTCCTGAATTGTTGGGGAATTAAGCTAGACTGACCTCTCTCTGTGTTCTGTGCTTCTGCCAAAGAGGAGAGAGGAAAACGGGCCCTGCCCCTGCTATCAGTGTTGCTCTGCAGTGCTGGGGTTAACCCTGTTTTCAGGCTTTGTCCCTCTTTGGAGAGGAATTGAAAACAAGGGCCTGAGTTGCTTCAGGTGCAAACATTTTCCAGGTCTGCACTTTCCTCCCTATTTTTATTGGAAAGTGTTGAAAAAACAAAAAGGCAGGGCTGGTCTCAAGGCATAGCAGGTAAAGTCACTGCCCATGATATCGGATCCCCTATGGGTGCTGACTTCTGTCCTGTGTACTTCATTTCTGATCCACTTCCCTGCTAATGACCTGGGAAGAGAGCAGAAGATGGCCCAAGTGCTTGGGCTCCTGCCACCCATGGGTGAAGCTCTTGGCTCCTGGCTTTGGCCTGGTCCAGCCATGGCCTTTGCCGCCATTTAGGAAGTGAACCAGAGAATGAAGATCTCTTTTTATGTCTCCTATTCTCTCTCTCTGCAACTCTGACTTTGGAATAAAATAAAATTAATATAAAAAAAATTCAGGGGCCGGCGCTGTGGCGTAGCAGGTACCGGCAGTACCGGCATCCCATATGGGCACTGATTCTAGTCTCGGCTGCTCCACTTCTGATCCAGCTCTATGCTATGGCCTGGGAAAGCAGTGGAAGATGGCCAAGACCTTGGGCCTCTACACCCACGTGGGAGACCTGGAAGAAGCTACTGGCTTCTGGCTTTGGATCAGCTCAGCTCTGGCCATTGTGGCCATTTGGGGAGTGAACCAGTGGATGGAAGACCTCTCTCTCTCTCTCTCTCTGCCTCTCCATCTCTCTCTGTGTAACTCTGCCTTTCAAACAAATAAATAAATCTTTTAAAAAAATCCATAAAGTTAGAAGGGTAAATATAAGGTGTACATGGGAGAATTCATGGAAGGCATGAATTTTTTTTCTCCCATCCATGTTTGTCCTGTTCACAGGCCTGGATTGATCCTTGGTCAACATCACATTCATCTCATTCCTCTGCCTCTAAGGCTTCCATAATTCAGCCCATCTCCTTCTTATTCCTGGGCCACAAGAGGCCCCTCTCAAACTTAGGGATCTCATCTTGTCTCAGAGGACCCCTCAATTCTCAGCTTCTCCAGGAAGAGACTCCTGACCATGACTTTCTTTGCTCTGCAATTCCTGGGAAACTCACCAAGTTGCCTTGCACTGCCTCTGAGGTTAACTTAAGCGTGAATTCAAGCTTCATCAGATTACTAAATGATTGAAGGGTGGGGACCTTAAAATAAAGAAACACTTAGCACAGTAGTGGACCAAAATCCAGCCCTTGCTCTCTTGCTTCTCTGGGCTTTAGAGATGCTTGAACAACACATCAACTACAGTCCACACGCTGTTCTTTGATGGATGGTGACATTCAGGATGAATGTCACCAAAATCATTGCTTGCTAGCTATTTCTTTTGTACTTGAACTTCATGATATCTGTGTCAGTTACATAGAACTTATTTCTGATACAGAGGCCAGCTACTGCTGTATTACTCAGCAAAATCAAAATTTACCAAAGTTCATATCTTTCTTTGCCTATTTTTTTTTTTTTTTGGAAGAGGCCACAAAGACTCTGTAAGGACTCCTTACTGATTTTTAGGGACCTACCCAAAGGAAGAGTCTCTTAATTATGGTAGGTTCTTAAAACTGGCCACGCCTTACAGTTTTAACTCAAACCTCTGCTCTTGTTGTTGAGGCACTGAGATGGTTTTTAGTGGAAGACAGGTTAATACATTTACTTCTTTTTTTTTTTTAGATTTTATTTATTTATTTGAGAGGTAGAGAGGTAGAGTTACATACGTTGAGAGGGAGAGACCGACAGAAACGTCTTCTGTCCACTGGTTCACTCCTTAAATGGCCACAACAGCTGGAGTTGAGCCAATCCGAAGCCTGAAGCCAGGAGCTTCTTCTGGGTCTCCCATGCAGGTGCAAGGGCCCAAGCACCTGGAACATCTTCCACTGCTTTCCCAGGCCATAGCAGAGACCTGGATCGGAAGTGGAGCAGCCAAGACTAGAATCAGTGCCCATATGGGATGCAGGCGCTGCAGGCCAAGGATTATCTGTGCCACAACTCTGGCCCCAATATATTTACTTCTTCTTCTTCTTCTTCTTCTTCTTCTTCTTCTTCTTCTTCTTCTTCTTCTTTGACAAGCAGAGTTAGAAAAAGAGAGAGAGACAGAGAGAAAGGTCTTCCTTTTTCCAATGGTTCATTCCCCAAATGGCCGCTGCACCGATCCGATGCCAGGAACCAGGTGCTTCTTCCTGGTCTCCCATGCGGGTGCAGGGCCCAAGCACTTGGGCCACCCTCCACTGCCTTCCCCGGCCACAGCAGAGAGCTGGACTGGAAGAGGAGCAACCAGGACAGAACCGGCACCCCAACCGGGACTAGAACCTGAGTGCTGGCGCCGCAGGTGGAGGATTAGCCTAGTGAGCCTCGGTGCAGAGCTACAATACATTTAATTCTAACGATGGGTATTTATTTACTATTACTGAGATTGGAGAACGTGGGGTGGTAACATTACCTGAGTTCTCATCAACTTCCATTGTATTCCATTCATTCATTGAATAATTCCCAAGGGCCAGGTATACTGGTAAGTACTACAGAGACAAGCCTCAACCATCAAAAAACAAACAAGAGCATGGTGTGTGTCACCTAGTGGGTTTAGTAATAAACAGCCTTCAATCATCAGTCCATCATTGCCATCAGGGAAATGGTTGACGGAAGGCATGCCCATGGAAAACTACAGGAGCCTGCTGCTGGCCTTGGCCAGGTTTCTCACCGCTGAGCAGTCTCTTCCCTTCTCAACAACAGATGTAGGGATGAGCGGTGGTCTCAGAGCTTGCCTCAGCAGCTCCACCCAGCTCCCACTTAGCACCTGGCCAATTCCTTTTCTTTCCCACACTCAGCTCTGAGTTCCCCTCTCAACTCCTGTCCACCATTGCACCCTCTGCCAGTGCACACCCCATGCTGTGCTGTTTGTTCCCTTCTTACAACATGAACTTCTGGAGATCACACAGCCTTGCCTTTCATCTTCACATGCTTAGGCCTATCACTTCACTGATAAATACGAGAAACTCAAGAAACGGAGCAAATGGATTAATGAAATTCACCCACAGCCACAAATACTCAATGAAGAATTTACTATAGCAGAGAGAGAATATATTTGCCATTAGAGGAGGTTAAGCACTTCCTTTTAAGTCTGTATGGTCTAGACTATTTTTTTAAATTAAAAATTTTTTTATTTATATAAATGGAACAAATGCCATGTATCTCATACATACAATTTTTTTGTCTTTTCATGGTCTCTTTTTAAAATTAATTAATTTTTTAAGGAATACAAATTTAACCTATTTTTTTATTCTACCTCCACACTAAGCTATTGAGATAAACATGTAGTTGAGGAAATCCATGCAATCCACAAAGAAAGTCTCAGAATGACCAGGTTCCCTCAGATCCACCCAGCATCACATTCTCAGATACTTGCTCATGGCTGCCCTTGGTCTTATGACATAGTTTTGGCAAAGCTCAAAAAAGAGGTAGCCATGATATCACTGTATAGTAAAAGATATAGTATATATTCTGAAATCATGTGTTTTTTAGGGAAGGTCAGTTATAATTCAGGGTGCTTTTATGGATCCAATTTGTTTACTTTTTGAAGTTAAAATGGAATTTTACATAATTGGGAGAATCATGGCTGGGGTGCTCACAGATCTGCTTCATTAATGTTCACTGGATCTCTTGTTTTGTTTTTGTTTTCAGACATCCATAGCTAGCTATATAGGAACAAGGTAAAATAGAAAATTGAAGCACCAGGGGCCAGTGTTGTGGTGAGCAGGTAGAGTAGCTGACTGTGGCGCCGGCATCCCCTATGGGCGCTGGTTTGAGTCCAGGCTGCTCCACTTCTGATCTAGCTCCACACTAATGTGCCTGGAAAAGCAACAGAGAATAGCCCAAGTGCTTGGGCCCCTGCACCCACATGAGAGACCAGGAAGAAGTTCCTGGCTCCTGACTTCAGTCTGGCCCAGCCCAGAGGAATGACCATTTGAGGAATGAATCAGCAGATGGAAAATCGTTCTCATTCTGCCTCTTCCTCTTTCTCTATAATTCTGTCTTTCAAATAAATAAACAAATCTTTAAAAAAATTTAAGCACTCATTCTAATCATTATGGCAAACTCCTCTCACCCATTGCCCTCTCACCAGTGACCTCTTTTCTTGCATATCTACAGACACTTTACAGCATTGATTTTGAAGTCTGGGAATCCTGGGTCTGAGTCTCAACTCTGCTACTTACAAACCATGTAACCTTGGGAAGGTTACTAACCCTTATGAGCCTCACTTTCTTCATCTGTAAAATGGGGAAAGCACAAGTACTAATGATCAGTGCTGCCTTTAATATGTATAAAGACAACACACTAAGTCACTAGCATATGTTAGTTTGAATGTTGTTATTAAGTAATTAAAATGAATATTTGGGGACTAGAGAATGGAGATGTCAATGTACATAATTGCCTTTACTCTCCCCTTCCTTGGTGCTATGCATGTGTTGAATGAGTTTACAATTAAGAGAACAGTTTTAGCTTACTGGCTGCTCAAATTTGGTGTGGAGAGAGAACAAATACTATTTCGCCATTTTAAAAGAACTTCAGAGACAGAGTAAAGGACTGGCTCAAGGGCACACAGAACTTGGATACAAATACAAGGTCTTGGGTAGTCCCTTCTTCAGTGCTAGGTCCTCCTCGAGTCTATAGCATCTGCCAGTATCCACTGATCCATCTCGGTGTGTCTTGGGACAAGCACAGGCTCTTAGTGAGTATAACCTGGAGATGCAGCCTTGACTCAATGGCTTATCAGCAGGGGAACACAAACAAGAAACACTTGCCATTTCCTTTAGTACCTTTAACCTCTGCCTAACAGGCTACATACCTACAACTTCATCAGGTGGCTCAGATGGTGAGTTAACAGTGCTTCCGAAAAGATATCAATCAATGGGTAGGTACACAATGAATGTGAAGGTTGTACTCACTGTACCTGGTAAACTCGTCCATTGCACTCATTTATTTGTAGCAGTACTTGCCTTTCTGGATGACCTTTAATTAATTCAGAAACATTCCTTTCTTAAAAGAAATAATTAAAAACATGAAAAGCAAAAACAAAAACAAACTTCTGAGTGTCATGTAGTGTTCCAAGAACTCTTTGATGTCTCTTTGAATTAACAATTCTCTGAGCATAGTCAGCCCTTGATAAAGGTTTATTAATTTGGTTTGATTAAATGATAAAGTGTTGATTCTAGTTCAACATTACTTAGAAGCCTTTCACAGGGAGGAGGTTTATATAATAAAGGAGGTTCGTACAGTGTTCACATTCTCTCAACATTAGAAACACATTTCATTGAGGCTGCCTTGGAAAGCAGTTCAGTGACTTTCTTCCTTTATTCTTCTATCTTGAATGGCCTGGACCTTGAAACTATAGGTGTTGAGCTTGGGAAAACGTGAAAGGAGTCCTTTAGTATGTGCACTCTCACAGGGAGAAGGAGCTGTGGGACTGCATATCCGTGCAGGAAGCGGGGACAATGCTTTGTTCAGGCTGGGTCAGAGCCTTGGGAGTCACGTGGAAAGTTGTTTTTCTATATGAACCAGCTTAATCAGCCAGGGTTCCCCAGAGAAATCTCTTCCAGAGATATATGAAAGCAGATTTATTATGGGACTTGACTCACACCCTTATGGAGGTCAAGGAGTCCCACAACAGGCATCTCACGCTGGAGGATGGGGAGGCTGAAGACAGAGCTCCATTTGAGTCCAAACCTGAGAACCTGGAGGGCTACTAGTGTATGTTCTGGAATCTTAAGCTCAAGAACTAACTTAGATTCTGATGTCCAAAGCGAGGTGAAAACATATGACCCAGTTGCAGAAGCAGAGAGAGAATCCATCTTTCCTCTGTCTTTTGCTTCTATCTGGGTCCTCAACAGATTGAGTGGTACCTGCAACATTTGTCAGGACAGATCTTTTTAGACAGAGTACTGATTCAAATGTCAATCTCTTCTGGAAACAACCTCGTAGACATGCTCAGAAATGATGCATTGCTGGCTACCTGGGTATCCCTTAACCTGGTCAAAGTTACAGCTACAATTAACACATCAGCCTAGCTGATCAGCTGCCTGGTGTCATATTACAGTAGAAACTCAAGTCTCATCTGGGTTTTCTTAGCTCAACTCAAGAGATTTCTAATAAATGGTCCAGTTCAAAGCTCAGTCTTTGTGTTAGGGTTATTCTCCCACCATGAAGGATTTTTTTGCCCTTCCTTGAATCTTGGTTCTTCCTGATGCCATGGATCCCCTAGGAGGATCCCTCTACCTTCTCTCCAGTCCCTGCTCCAGCTTGTCATGATTCATTGCTCTCTGCCTTTCTGCTGACACACCAACAGGCTTCTTTTGCAGGCATCCCCTGGGCCACTGTGCTCAGAGACATTCAGAACTTGCAGTCCTCCTGGAGCTCAGACAGGGGTTTTTAGTAGATGCACCCTATTATCCTGACCCCACCCTCGCATCTGTGAGGCTACTTGCTTCTTAAAAGACAAACAAAAAATAAGGCACAAGCAACTTCTTCCCTCTAAGATGCAAAGTCTGAGGTTTCTCTCTGTCCCATATACCTACTCAACACTTCCGATACTAATCAGTCTCAGGGTGGTAGTTCCCAAAGTGTGATCCACAGATTTCGGAGGTTCCCATTTTCATTATAACACTAAGGTTACTTGCTTTTACGGGCATTGCAGAAGCAATGCTTGTAAAACTGTGGTGAATCAAGGCCACGGCATCCAATGTCATTAAATTACTGGCATCAAATGTTGGCCGCTCTCAGTGGCATTTCATGCTGCTGTTATTCTATACTGTACTGGCCACTGTATTAATTCTTAACTACTATGTACTTGCAGTAACAGAAGGAAGCAGAAAAACAAAATGCCAAATGACTTGATAACATCTTTGATGGAACAGTGAAAAAGAATAATTTTACTTAATTTTGATCCTTAGGTACATATTCATTTTAATAGTTTATGTGACAAAGTGGGAAGTACACACCTAGGAATAATGGTTTCCTTGAGGAGCAGTGATTGTGGGATTGTTTGAGTTGCTGAACTAGTTGCTTTCAAATTAAACACCATTTCTATTTCCTGAAAGGCCATCGAACAGACAAACTGTGGTTTTTCAGACTTGAGGATCTGGTAGGCATTTTCTTGAAAATAAATAAAATCTGTCACTTCAAGAAAAACTACTAGCAGCATTTGTGGTCAATGTGAAAATCCAACCTTTCAAACCTAGATCCATCACTTACAAGTAGATTCTTTAACTGCCTAATGTCTTACTTGAAAAGTGAGGATGACAACAGTACTTACTCCAAATGCTGGTGCAAGCATTCATTAAGATACAATTATAAAGGGCTTTAGATAGTGCCTAGTGTTAAGTGCTTGATAAGGTTGGCTTCTAACACAGCTACATCGAATTAAAACAACCAGACTCTCCCACCCATCTTAAATCCAATCAAATAAATTTAGTTAATTCCGTCAAAACTGTTAATGCTGAGCTCCAAGTAGATACTTCAAAGAATTAATCCATAATTCTTTATAGTATTGCAGTGATGAAATGACAACAGATTTATAATGAAATAATTACTAGTATTGAAATACTGAGATTTAAGCACAAATTCTCATTTCTCCAGTTCAGGAAAAGGAACAAGATTATTTCTGCAGTGATTAAAATGCACAGGATAACATAAAATATTGCTAAAATGCCTCCCCTAGCTCACCACTTAAAAGCAGTTTATCATGGTTCCAATGGCCATCTGACATATAAAAGCTTTGGCCATTGAATGATGTCTTGATCATTACACCATTAACATCACACCTCACCTGAAAAGCCACAAATGTTTTCTAAGTTAAAGCACTTCTACCAAGGCTTTGGATGTGCATTAATGGGAATTCAGGTAATGTCACCTTTGGGCCATAGGCAGGCAAAGAAAAATGGAGACAGAAAAAAGAAATCAAAATAGGTTGGATAATAGCAAGATGATGATAAAGAGAGAAAATGACAAAAGAAAGAAAGAAAAGAGGAAATAAATGTACCAGAAAGGGCTGTGAAAAACTGCAGGAGCCTGTTAGTGGGACACAATGAGGTTCTTTATAGGATAGTTTTACATTTTCCAAATTCTTTCCTGTTTCTAACAATGATGGAATCCCAGTCTTATACATCAGCACCAGTTCTTACATCTTGTGTGTGAACAACCCAAGCCCATCGAACCTTTACAATCAATCCTTTTGATCATCTGGCCCTACCTTCTGGATTGCTGCTTTGTCCTTTGAAAGCTATTTCTCTCTAATCAGTCACTGAGCTGCTTCCTTCATGAACACAGAGATGACAGTCACATAATATTCAAGGCCAATTATGTTCATTCCTTTGGTGCTTTTTCCACTCAGATGGTGGTTGGTGCTATCACCTGCTCCTACTTACAACTATGGCCTTCAGAAATGAGCAAGAAACAACAGCAGGTTAAGGGAAAAAGTTGCTGCTGCTTGTTCTCCATGAATGGGTAGCAGCAACATGGAGAAAGCAGCAACTGATTAGGCTCATGATTAACCTGAAAACCCTCATGCAAGAAGCAGCCACATCAGCAAAACATCTTCCGTTAGTTCCAGTCTAGGAATTCCCATCGCTATTTCAGTTGTTATGGAAACAGACCACACTGATTTTAAAAGAATTAATTATCCCAACAAATACTTTTTGTTCTGGTCATTATGGGTTATTCAAGTGAGTGACACAGACACCAGGGATGAAGTGTCCCAGAGAATGAAGGTTGGTGATTAGAAAAGACTTTCAGGGAGAAGAACTTACACCTGACCTTGGGGCATGATTAGATAGGGGAGAAGATATTTCAAGTGAAAGACTGGCAAAAGAAGTTCAAGAGCTAATAGGGATATTGGTGGGGCTGGAGCCTAAGACTGACACAGGGTATAGTGGGAAGTGGACACATGGGAGCCAGTCAGAAGACAGCCTTGAAGGCCAGTTGGAAGGAGTCTGAATCTTTCTGTGGACAAAAGTGGACTGACAGATACTTTAAAACAGGGGAAGAGTGTGTTAGGAATACCAATTTTGCCTTAAGAATAACAGTGAAAATGTCAGCTTAGGCTCTGGCTAACATTCCAGCCCCACTGTGGTTCTGGCAGATGCCAAGACAACAATCTGCAAAGTAAAAATTTGATCATCTGTTCTGACAGTCAGAACCATCCTTGTTCCTTGAAAATCAATGGACTCCTGTTTATTAAAACTCATCAAAACAGCCATGGGTGGGTCTATGACATCCTGAATATTTTTCTAAGCTTCAGACTGACCTGCAGTAACGCAGCCCCAAAATACCAGGCTGCCATCTGCCAAGGAGGTATTTATAACTAAGGCCTTCGTTTTTCAGTGAAGAGCAGACACACTGTTTGAGGGAGGCATCCTAGCAGGCTGCTTCAATTCAAAAGTTCCTAGGGATTCCTGACTATCCTCCCCTTTCTCAACACAGCCTCCTGACCTCTTTGCAGACTTTAACCTCTGCAACCTGAATGTTCTACCCTGCTGGCTGGCTCTGCAAACCCTTCAGCCTGCCAGCCCCCCAAATCCTCAACATTTGTTTCAAAAATCAAAGCAGCATATATTCTGGGGTGAAAATTAAGGGAGTAAGAGAAGTAAGCAGGTTCCTGGCCATGTATGCCCCTCCCTAAAACAGGACAGGACAAACTTGATGGGATGAAGGAGGAATCTCGACTTGATTTAGGGGAAATTATGCTGACCCAGAACTGTCAGATTAATATCTAGGGCTGGTTCAGGCTTGGGTAGAGTGTGGCCTAGAGTTCTCCTACACTCTGCTGTGCGGACTCCACCCCTTAAGACCCCTGAATAGGTTTTCATGTCCTAGTGGCACTTAGTACCACTGCTTTGGACATTCATGTCCCTCTTTGGAAAAGTACCAGCGACCATTGCCAAGGCCACCAAAGAGACTGCAGCTTTCCTGTCAGCTCTAGATTTCCCATGTTCTAACGGACATTCCATGAATCCCCACTGGACCGAAAACAAGAAGAATGGGAACATGGGTTGAGACTGGCAGGAGGCTTAGCCACGGAAAAGATCACAACTGGAAGTGTTCGGATTTGAAAGGAGGGGTCTCTTTTCCTCCTCACAGAGAATTCACACTGGGTCACACATTCGCCCAGTGCTGTGGGCTGAACCAGGAACCAAAAGCCATAGCAGTCTGCCACGTCTCTTGGGCTGTGGATCAGGACGCCGGTCACTGTTTAAAAACCATCTTTTTGCTCTAGCACTTCTCATCTCGTTAGGAATGCCACTATAAAAGTTGTGTTAATTATATGTTTAACCGGTATTTTGTGTTACCCTTTCCCTCTACCCCCATTAGATATCCCTCTACTGTTCCCCCAGGTTTTCAAATTTTATTTGCATCTTTAAAAAATTATGCATTCCAATAATTAAAATCATTTGAACAAAAAAAGTGGCCCTCTGATTAAACCGCATTTGACAGCCTGCAGGACACCTTGGACCAGCTTGGATTTTCCTCCAGATGTCACCGTCGTTCCCCTCAGCTTCTTCCTTCAGCAACACGTACATTCTTTTCCTTCCCTGCCAGACAGAAGGGAGATGGGGGAGAAAGGCATGGACTTCGTGGTCAGTAGATTTCCATTCTTTGACGTGAAAGGCGCTGCACAGTCTTGATACATGAGCCAACCTCTCTGCGTCTGACAAAGTTAACGGGCAATGCTTGTGGAATGTGCGCTGCATACTGGCAGCGCACGCCTATTACGATTCACCGGCTTGCTTCTTTTGTTCAATTGTTTCTTTTGAAGGAAGTGGATTTTTTTCTCTTGTGTTTCTGTATTCTTCAGTTTCAACTTACCAGATTTCTCCATCTCAGCCATATTGGGTTTGTCAGACGTGGTGGCAGACGAAGCTGAGTGAGGTGATCAAGTGAGTGAAGTCCAATCAGTGCAACGGCCACCGCCGAGTCCAGATATCTCTCTTGATGTAAATCTAATTATCCCCATATACAAATTCATTTTATATAGATTTTAAAAGGGTAGTCGCTTCCTTGCATACTCACAATGGCTTCGTACCTTGTACTGTCCGTAGGTGACATACAATCCTTTTCACTACAGTAGTGGAGACTTTGGCTACACTCATAGGAACACCTTTTGCTCAGAGCAGCAGCTCTGAGTCGGATCTGTGTCCTCTCAGGGGGTCTCAGGTTTGTCTAATTGTCCTAGGTTTTACATCACATGATCTGACCTCCTGGAGGGCACAGGACTTACCAGCAGGTGAGTAGAAGTCATTAGTTACGCCCAGACAGACTGAAGCCACATTTGGAAATACAGTTCAACATTCAGCTGGGCATGCTTAACAATGGCCAGAATTAAAAGGATATTACTGGTAGAGATAGTGAAAAAAAAAATGGAACATGCTGTACTATTTTTAAAAGCTTTTTTGGACGGTGTTATTAAGAACACAGATTTCTCATGATAATAAGGGGCTCCTACTTTGAACTCCTCAACTTTAAAGGAGCTCTCCTTTTCTGAAGCTGTGCAGACATATATAATACATTGTATGTAGTCTGGCTGCCAAGTAAATTGATTAAAAAATATGTGGAAAAGGGAATTTTTGTAATCCATGGCAGGCTGACTTCTTTTGACATTATGATGCTGAGTTTCTCATCAGCCAGGGATACAAATAATATATTTTTTCTTTCTGAAAAGAATGTAAAACATTTCAGTTTCCAAAGTTAAGATCAACTCGAGGCAAGCAGATGAGGAAGAAGCAAGGTGGGGCTCGGGGATTCTGTCTGTCTGAGACCTGCTGCTCTCCCAGACCTGCCTCTGCCCTGCCCTGCTTCCCGAGGACCCCGCCCCTGGCCTGTCTCCTTCTGTTCTCTACTTAAACGTTGCCTATTCAGGGAAGCCTTCCTGGTCACCCTCTTTAAAGCAATCGCTAACTCTACTCTGAACGCTTGCCTCAGACTGTTTCCTGGGTCAGCTCTTTGTGTCTTTCCAAACACTCAAGGTTTGCGATGTAAGAGCTATTCTCTTCATCTAAGACAGAAGTCTGTGAATCCAGCTCTCTGCCCAGCAGTGTCTGGTATTCCACACGTATCTGTCAGATAGCTGACTGTGAGACAGTGTGAGTTCGGGTTAGCAACCAACAGAGCGGAGTGGAGGAGTAGGGAGAACCAGAGGTGAGAAACTGGCCATGAACCCTGGGCCCCTCTCTGCCACCGGTTGGTTGAATGATCTTGATTACACCTCTTAATTCCCTTGGTCTCAGTTTCCTTATCTGACACAAGGGAGACTCAGAGATCTCCAAGGAAGTGGATGCATGGTGCTGATAACCATTCTTTTTTTTTTTTTTTGAAGGTTTTTACTTAATGAATACAAATTTTCATATGTACAGCTTTTAGGGATATAGTGTTTTTTTCCCCCATACCTACCCTCCCACCTGCACTCCCATCCCATCTCCCACTCCGTCTCCTGTTTCATTTTCCATTAAGATTCATGTTTAATTGACTTTATTTACGGAAGACCAACTCTTTACTAAGGAGAGATTTCAACTCTTTGCACCCACACAGACACACAAAGTATAAAGTACAGTTTGTAGACAAGTTTTACCATTAATTATCATAATACAACTCATTCTTTTCCCACTCACTGAGGAGATGTGGATCGTTTCATTATTTCTGAATATAAATAGATATTCTCTGGAAAATGTACAGGTGGGTGTATCAATTTTTTGATGTACTTAGATTAGAGGAAAAAGTGTTAAAAAGTATTTAAAAATGCTCTTTTGTGCATTTTTAAGTGCTACCCAACTGGTTCCATTTATTACCATGAGGACAACTGGAAATATGGCTCTCACATTCATTCACTATCGACAGATTCCTTAACGCACCTGAGTCTGTATTCTCGTCTATGTCATGGGTATGTAATAGGGATACACCACTAACCTGTAGCACTCGAATGTAGGGCTTGAATGTGATAACATGGAACATAGCAGGTACTCAGAAGATGTTCATTAACCCCAACTGCACTGAAGCCCACAACCAGTCTATCAATGGGTTTTACTGTATTTGGGTATAGGAAAAATAAGACCTGTTTTACTCTTGGCTGTGTGGAAACAGGGTATGGCTATTAAGGAATGTTTGAACTTGTGGCCACTAATGCATTTAGTTTTGGAAGGAGGGGGTCAACGTTCAGACAGGAAAGCTGCGTGTTAGATTTCAACATACCGCATCCTCTCACCCTCCCAATGTGCTTCCTTCTTAGTGCAGAGCTAAGCCCGGGGGTCTTATCCTCTTAGAGTTCTATTTTTTCTATGCTGAAAAGACACCAACCTCAAAGAACATGAGCCACATAAAGGAAAGCAACAATCTGGAATCTCTGGGGGTGTTATTTTGATCAAGAAAGAGACAAGACTTCAAAACAGAGCGAGAGTGAGCACTCTTTTCTCTCTACCAAGCTGTTATTAGTAGCACCTGTATTGGAGAATGTGAAGGCTCTTACTCACCCATCATGAAAATTATTTTACACTTCCTCAAATCTTCCATGAAGCCTTTAAAATAAGAAAAATTTATGTTATTGGCAAGAAATACAGTATTGAGGCCCTGCTTTTACTCTTGTTATGGAAAAACCCCAAATCTTGTAGTTTTATCTGATAAGAAGTTTGAAGTTGAGCAGATGGGTTAATGGGCATTGGTGACTAGGTAATATATTTTAATGTTAACACACACTGTCAATTTTAGGTGTGAAATGATATCCTTAAACAACATGAATCACAACAAAGTTAACTTTAAAAATTATTTTAAAACCTTCCTAAGTATCTCAGTTTGGTGTTGTTTCACATTTGAAAAAAACATTTTTCTATTTCCTTTGTTTTTTTTTTTTTGACAGGCAGAGTGGACAGTGAGAGAGAGAGACAGAGAGAAAGGTCTTCCTTTTGCCGTTGGTTCACCCTCCAATGGCTGCCGCGGCCGGCGCGCTGCGGCTGGCGCACCGCACTCATCCGATGGCAGGAGCCAGGTGCTAGGTGCTTCTCCTGGTCTCCCATGGGGTGCAGGGCCCAAGCACTTGGGCCATCCTCCACTGCACTCCCGGGCCACAGCAGAGGGCTGGCCTGGAAGAGGGGCTACCGGGACAGAATCCGGTGCCCCGACCGGGACTAGAACCCGGTGTGCTGGCGCCGCAAGGCGGAGGATTAGCCTGTTGAGCCACGGCACCGGCCTCTATTTCTTTTTTAATAAAGAGAGGTTAAAACACAAGTAGACTGCCTAGGAGGCAAATGTAAAAATAATTTCTATTTACAGCAACTAATGCCATTTTCCACTTGCAGTGATGATACACAATTTCATTTAAAAATAAATATATTTAAATAACAATGTTGAGTCAACTTACCAATGACTATCAGAGATGTAGTATATAATATGGGCAGTACAGAAAGTAAAATTCACCACAATTGGGCATGAGGAATCACTGCTGTAAGTCACGGTAGGAACATTAGGCAAAGCATGAGCCTTCTGGGGTGTGTGGACTCTTGAAACATCCCCAAATGCCAAGGGTATAGCAGGAAGCTCTGAGGGATGGGTAGGTCACAGCTATGTTTCTAGCTTTGCCGTGAATCAACTTGATCCAAGCAAGTGACTCCTTTCCTTGCACTTTAGTTTCTCTGACTGTAAAATGAACGGGTTAGACCTAACGATCTCCACCATCTCTTTTGATTCAAATCCTTTATGATTCTGTGGTGTCAGAAATGAATGGGCCACATGAGGAAATGGCTGCCTTTGTCCCCAGACCCCTAGATGAAGTTATCATCGTTGTGTGCCTAAGTCTAAGAGAGTTTGGGTGAGGGTGGGGTCACCTGAAGGGATAAAATCCTGGGGGGGGGGGGAGACAGAGAGAGAGAGAAATGGGGTATGAAGAATTGGGACAAAGAGGGAAGAAAGTACTGGATGCAGGAGAAAGCAGTGAGTTTGGGATCTTTGCAGCATACTATATGGATTTCATGCAGAAGGATAATTATTTTTGGCTCTTTTTTAATCCAACAGGCGTTCCAATCCCTTTACACAGCAGCCCATGGTGAGTGGAAAAATCTCATCTGGAGTCTTCTATTCAAGGCAGATTTACTGGTTTCCTAATAAGGGACCAGATGGACTTCTTACGTTCTCCAGCCTGCAAGTTTACTTTTATGAAGTCTAAAACTTGAATCTATTTCTAATCTAGGAGAGTGGCCTTGGCTATTATTGGCTTTTGTTTATTTGGTTTTGCTATGATTGTATCCTATTTCAATACAAAAGGTTTTTATTAAAATCAATGATAGCATATTTGTATACTTTTACAAATTATGTTGACAGATTTTTTAAAGGCACGGGAACATGCTTACATTACGATAAGATAAAAAAATTTGGAGAAATTTGTATATATACGTGTATTGTCAATTACGTAAAAATGGGCAGATAGACATACTCTGGAAGGAGTACAGTAGAATGTTAACCAGGATTATCTATAGGTCATAAGGTTTTAGATGGCTCTTATTATTTACCTTCAAAATTTTTCCACAGTATGTGTTAACTTTTTAAGCAGGAAAAAGGGGAAACTTATTATGCCATTATCATCACCCTTTCTAGACGAGACTGAGTTGATCATTTGTGCTAAGCAAAGTGACAGCTGCACCATGGCTGATGTTTACAAGGTGTTCCCTGTGAATCACCATGATGTCATTTGCTGTCTCTGACAATCATACACACACACTGCCGATACCATCAAATGACACTTTCTCTGCCATCATTATTATGCTTATGGATCGGTCCAGGATTAGAGCAGAGGTTATCTAAAAAGCCTAGTCACTTACTTGTAGGTGTTCACAGTCAATACAAAAATGTATTTCCACAAACCATAATTGTAACAATTGCTATTACAGCATAGAAATGTTAGAAGGCATTTTATCTGGTGAGATCATGAAACTTATCTTTTTTAGACAGTCCAAAATTCACAAATTTATCTATTTTCAGTTACACAGATAGCCAATAATGGGTAGACATTTTTATTTTTGCAAGAAAATATGACAAAAGTTACAAAGCAGCATAACCTTGGTATACACTAGGTTGGGTCCCGATGGTACATTACAGAGTAATAACTATTATGCAGGAAAAAGAGTTCTGTGCACCAATTAAGTATGAAGAATGTTTACAGTTAGACAGCTGTCATTGCTGTAGGACTTGTAGGAGCTTTGTTATGTTATTGTGTATATGAACCCTCCAACAGGGATTAAGTGTTAAGCACTTTCCAAACATATTTGACGATGCCTCCTCTTTGCACTGAGCATCATGGGAGTCGTGTTCTCAGGGAAAGTAGGACATGCATTTCTTAGTAATGCACCTCTTTGGTTCTTTCTATAAGAGCAGCAGTGGATAGACGTAGTCCCTGGCTAGGGCAAAGATGCATGTGTTGGTGTTTTATTATCTCTTTGAAGGTGTTTAATTAAAAAAAAAAAAAAGGCATGCACAAAGTAATTAACCTAAAAAAACTTTGGTCTGATCAGTAAAGGCAACTCACCTGCCATGGAGTCCTGCCCAAATAGATTTAACTGGTCGTCTGCCTGTTTTAAAAAAATCACAGTAAAAATCAGAGTATTAGATATAATACTAACAGATATTGTGCTAAATTCCTTGCTGACACTAGCATAGTTAAACTACTAAACAACTCTGCAAGGAATGAACTCCCAAACGATTTTATGATGGACAATATTTTACAGAGAATCCCAGAAGTTAGGTTGCCAAGGGTCACACCGTAGTTAAGGGACAGAGCTCAGGTTTAAACGGACAGGTCTCTTCACAGGCACAGTATCTCGCCTCATTGTCTTGGGGCATAAGCTCCTTGTAGACAGAAAACTGACTTCAAAAAGACAAAACTGTTCGGTATAGAAGCATAGTAAAGGTGCGCCCATAGCTGTTCTAGCAATAACTTCCATTATTTAAGGCTGGACTTGAAAACTTTCTGAAAAGACCCAGATCAGAAATGATCTCAGTATTGTGAGTCCTACAGCCTCTTCTACTGCAGTGCTTGAATCACTGGCCGAAGTTGGCCAGTCCCTGACCCCAAGCAGGAACTAAGGGAGGCTGGAAAAAGCAGCTGTTCTTCATGTCTGCCTTTAAAATTTCATTGTATTTTTAAAATGAAATGGAAGCTCTATTTTCCTTGGTGGTTGAGAAAAAAATTCAGAACAAATTTTATCCTTTTCTGGAGGGTTTTCAACTGCAAATTTACTATCTTGAACAGAACTATTCAGGCTATCAAGGTTATCTACTTATATTGTAAAAAATATTTTTTTTACATTTCCTAAGAGTTTTATACTTTTTTGGTTAACATGCAATACTTACATGCATTTATGGACTTACAGTAAGATATTTCAAGACATTTATACAACAGGTACTCATCAGATTACAGTAGTTAGCATGATAAAAGGACATTTTGTGAGAATTCTCATTTCCACCCATGTGTTTTTCTATCTTTTTTTTCCCATTCCCTCAGCCTTTATAGGAAACCACGGAAATTTCTTTCCAGCAACACAAAAAACAGCTTTCACACTTCAATGTGCATATATAATCTTATGACCTCCATTTCTTACACAAAATAGCATATTTTATTATACGTACATATGTGTTTATGATATAATACAAGGGTACTTCAAAAAGTTCATGGAGGAGTGGGTGTTAAGCTGGTGCTTAAGATGCTGATTAAAGTGTCAGAGTCTTGGGTTTAACTTCTGGCTGTAGCTGTCAATTCCAGCTTCCTGCTAATGCACATTTTGGCAGGCAGATGATGATGGCTCAAGTATTTAGGCTCCTGCTACCCACATGGATGACCTGGATAGAGCTCTCTGGGCCTGGCGTTAGCCCTGCCCAATCTTGGTTGTTGTGGGTCTTTGGAGAATGCACAAGCAGATAGGAGCTCTTTCTTCCTGCTTGTCTCTCTGTCTCTGCCTGTCTCTTGAATAATTTTAAAAAAATTTAAGAAGTTCATGGACAAATGGAATTAAAAGAAGTTTATTTTGGTGCAAAACAATTTCAAAATCCATGTATAGTTCTTCCATAATATACTTTCCCATGAACCTTTTGAAGATCCTTTATTTTTTTAAATAACATTTCTTTCTTTTTTTTTTTTTTGAAGATTTATTTATTTATTTGAAAGAGTTACAGAAAGGAAGAGGTAGAAAGAAAGAGAGAGAAGACTTCCATCCTCAGATGACAGCAATGGCCATAGCTGTGCTGATCTGAAGCCAGGAGCCAGGAGCTTCTTCTGGGTCCCTCACACGGGTGCAGGGGTCCAAGGACTTGGGCCATCTTCCACTGCTTTCCCAGGCCATAGCAGGGAGCTGGATCAGAAGTGGAGCAGCCAGGACTTGAACAAGCACCCATATGGGATGCTGGCACTGGAGGCGGGAGCTTTACCTGCTATGCCACAATGCCGGCCCCTTGAAGATCCTTTATACTATTCTGTAATACACTGTTCTTTCACTTGCTTTTTCACCTATCAACATAACCTGGAGAACTTTCCTTGTTAGTATAGAATGTTCTTGGTTGCACAGTATTTTATTGGGTGGATGGTCCCATAGTCTTTCATTTTTTAAATAGTCCTTTATTGAGGGAGCATTGAGATTTTTCAAGCTTTGACTATTATTAGAAAAGTGGCACAGTAAATAAATTTGTATAAATGTCATTTCCTACACATATTTGTGTAGAACAAATCTTGAAAGGGGACACTGAGTAGGCAAAGATTAATATATTTATTTACTTGTTTAATGATTTATTTATTTTATTGAGAGGCAGAGTTATGGACAGAGAGAGGAAGAGACAGAGAGGTCTTCCATTCGCTGGTTCACTTCCCAAATGGCCACAATGGCTGGAGCTGGGCCGATCCAAAGCCAGGAGCCAGAAGCTTCCTTCAAGTCTCCCATGTGGGTGCAAGGGCCCAAGGACGTGGGCCACTGCTTTCCCAGGCCATTAGCAGAGAGCTAGAATGGGACTAGAACTGTCAGGCAGAGGCTTAACCTACTATGCCTTAGTGCCAGCAAGAGTAACATATTTATAATTTTGCTAGGTTTGTTTGTTTTGCTAAACTGCTCCCCACTATGTTGTACTATTTTGCTGTGGCCGGCACTTTACAGAGCCTCTTGACTCTAGCTCACTGAGTTAAATGAGGGCATCTGGTTGCATGAACTCTCCCTTGAGGTAATTGCTTTGAAAGCACTTTGAAGACAGAGCATCAACATTCTTTCTAGAACTTGCCCCTTAAAGGCAACTTTACTGCTTGTCTTCTGAGATTCGCCTGTGTATTCAGAGCTATTCCAGGTGAGAGAGGAGAAATTATAAGAGTGGACACTGGGGCCAGCGCTGTGACTTAGTGGGTAAAGCTGCCGCCTCCAGTGCAGGCATCCCACATGGGTGCCGGTTCGAGTCCCAGCTGCTCCACTTCTGATCCAGCTCTCTGCTATGGCCTGGGAAAGCAGTGGAAGATGGTCCAAGTGCTTGGGCCCCTGCATGCATGTGGGAGACCCAGAAGAAGCTCCTGGCTCCTGGCTTTCGATTGGCACAGCTCCAGCCATTGTGGCCATTTGGGGGGAGTGAACCAGTGGAAGGAAGACCTCTCTCTCTTTCTCTCCTCTATCTACATCTACATCTCTGTAACTCTGCCTTTCTTCTTTCTTTCTTTTTTTTTTTTTTGACAGGCAGAGTGGACAGTAGGAGAGAGAGACAGAGAGAAAGATCTTCCTTTGCCGTTGGTTCACCCTCCAATGGCCGCTGCGGCCGGCACGCTGCGGCTGGCGCACCACGCTGATCCGAAGGCAGGAGCCAGGTGATTTTGCTGGTCTCCCATGGGGTGCAGGGCCCAAGCACTTGGGCCATCCTCCACTGCTCTCCCGGGCCACAGCAGAGAGCTGGCCTGGAAGAGGGGCAACCGGGATAGAATCTGGTGCCCCGACCGGGACTAGAACCCGGTGTGCCGGCGCCGCAAGGCAAAGGATTAGCCTTTCAAATAAATAAATAAATAAATCTTAAAAATCAGAGTGGTTATTGAGGGACACATTTGCATGAATTATTCCTGTGTAAAAAACATGAATTACACCACAGTGAGCCTCCTCACCTAGTCCCCTGTTGAAGTCACCACACTTTGGAACTGGATTGAGGGATCTCTAATCCAACCCAGCCAGCCCCTCTCCCATTTTACAGATGAGAAAGTTGATGATAGAGAGGTCATGTGAGGGGTGCGTGACCATACTATCAAGTCCTTAGTGAGGTCACAGATTGGATGAGGACCACGCCTCTCACCAGCCTGCTCAGCTCTTATGGATTCAGTCCCAATATCAGAGCCACAATAGTGGATGCCGTTTATGTCGCCCTCCTGACCTGGTTGCGGTCTCTGTTCCCCAGCTGTTACTAAGGGCTCACAGCAGTATGGCCCCTGTCGGAAGCTGTGTCCCAGAGCTTCAGCTGCAGGATCAGGCTGAAGCTCAGATGGAGCCAGGACCATAACTTTGCTCCTATCTGGCTCCTGTAATAACTTGCAGGAGCATCCTCATCTTGGGCTCTGCTTTTAGGGAAGCTGACCTGAGACAGGGACATCACTGAAGCAATTGATATGTCTGTCTTCAATGCAGCTGCATAGTAAGAGGCTGGGAAAGCATTGTTGAATCAAAATTTGCTTATTGCTCGACAAATAGTGGTTGAATATATTCAAGTCATGTTCGACTGCTGATATACTGTTGGATTACCAGGCTTATACCCACCTTACAAGCTAAGCTGCATCTGATCTTTCTTGCATGAGGATATCGTGTTTTGGAAGTTTGATCACAGTTAATCTGAATTCATAAAGCAATGTGTCACATTATAAAAGGGCCTCTCTCACCTCTTCTGGCTTCTTGAGCCTGACCTGTTTTTATCTGTAGCTCTCATTCACAGCCTTCTACTCTGTGCAAATGTTTCAAATGAGTCTCGGGTTTGTTTCCATTAATTCGTTGATAATGAACAGGTTTCTGGGGCACAGGTGCCTCCGTCATCAATCAGCTTGCAGCCAGCAATGAGGTGCATTGATGTGAAAGCCCCAGTGAATAGGGTGTTTGATTGGAGGGTGTTATTTTTCAGTGGCTCTCAACAGACCTCCTGGTTCCAATGTGAGTTTTTTGTAAACAAACTTAACGTGGTATCTTAAACTCACCTGTGAGCATGCACCTGTGCGTGCATATGTGTGCACTCCCACACACACATTACCCCCAAAGAGGTGAATGACAAGCACTTCTGATTTTGGTGAAGAAAAGTTCCCCCCATCCTACCCCCCCCCCCCAGGGAGGCACCGAGTCCTGCTCCTTTTCCAGTGCTAGCTATGTTCTGCATGAAAGGCACTGGGGTCAGAACGTCATTTGGACACGGAGCGTATGGTGCAGAGGTTAAGACACGGCTTGAGACACCTACACCCTATATTGGAGCGCCTTGTTTGAGTCCTGGCTCCTCCACCTCTGATTCAGCTTGCTGCTAATCCTTACTCTGGGAGGCAGCAGTGATGGCTCAAGTACTTGGGTCCCTGCCACCCAGGTAGGAGACTTGGATGGAGTTCCGGACTCCTGGCATTGGCCCAGCCAGGGGAAGTTGCAGACATTTAGGAAGTGAACCAGGGGGTGTAGTACAATGCCAGTGAATGGGAGATCTCTCTGTGTCTGTCTGCCTTACAGATAAAGTGCAAATAAAGTACGATGAGATATACATGACTTTCCATAGTGCTAAACTAGATTTGAGGGTCATGTTCTGAACTGACAAAGAGAGAAAGTATGATACAGGCAGAGATTGTATGTAAATGCCATTTATGACATACAAGTATGGAGCCAAGACACAGCTGCAATGACATAAATGGCAGCAAAACCACGGACATCCACCAAATTCATCTTTCTGCATCGTGGTGGTGCTCTATGTTGAGTAATATGTTGGTAGATTATGGGGAGAAGTCTAGACACCTACTGAGAGGGACATGTTCAGAGCCTCAGGGTGGATTCCTGGCTCTACAGGGAAAACCAGGCATGTTTTCATCTGTATCTCTCATTCTCCAGTGAACCCAGAACCATAAGGAGAGCATAAGCAACCGACATTCAACTTCATTTCCCTGTGTGGGTGTGCAGGCAAGCAGCTGCTTTTGCAAGGCTGGGTTCTGGCATGATGATTTTTAGGATGAGCAGCTAACTGGTGTGTGTATGTGCTGTCCTTGACAATCAGAATGCTTCTCATCACTTCCTCAAGAGAAAGACGTCTGGGCTCTCTCATCTCCTTGGATTATTGAATTTCAGGTGGAGGAGATCAAAATGGAACAAGCTGGCATCACAGGTGGGTTCAGTTTACCAACTGTAAGAAACTGTGTCCTTCAGTTTCCTTTGACTACAGCATAGTGTGTGCTCCTGGTTAAAACACCCCACCAATTCCATGTGATATTGTCCTAAGCAGCTCACACCCTGACAACCTGATATTTAAATGCAGAGCTGATATCTCTGACAGCCTGCAGATGAGACCTCACTTGATCCCATGGCTAGTCTGTGGATGAGCAGTGAATGGGTGGGGTTGCACCTGAGCTTCCAGTGTCCCAGCAGGTGAGCTGAGCAGTGAACTCAGCCCTGTGGTACTAACCTCTTCCCCAGCAGTCTTCTTACTACTACAGGAAGTGGGGAATCACGTGTTCAGAGTATCCCAGTGTCTTTTACTGGGAAAACTTGACTTCTAAAAATGCTTTTAGGAATCACAAAAATTAAAGCTTTTCTGGGAAGGAGAAAAACTCAGTAGGTATTTGTTGGAGTGCCTTCCTGGTTCACAGTAATTTGTTTGTACCTGTTTTATTTGATGCAGGAAACTTTTTCCTCATAACGTATGTGCAAAGTGTAGATGAGGAAAAAAACTATGCATGTACTTAAAAATTATTTTGCTTCAAAATATGCCCATACTTTTAATTCTGCTTTCCATGAACATTTAAAAGTATCCTTGTATTAACCAGTGCAAAAGTTTATTGCTACAAAAATGTATATAGTTTCAAATTGGATGATGAGAAAGAGGTTACTTGACAACAAAATGTTAAAGCTAAGATTAATTTCTTGCTGTACAATTCACAAAGCCTGCAAAAAGGACAATTTTCTCCCCTTTTAAACAGAACACAGATAACTTCAAAATGCAAAAAAGAAAGGGATTGAAAGAGATTCCCTAGTTTCTGAGAGAAGGTGAAAAGCAGTCTGTCTTTTCTGATGTTTCCTACCTCAACTGGCACTAAGCAGATAACCCCAGCTCAACAAGAATCAGGAACTGTGAGAGACTAGCCTCAGAGGATCTCCCTTGATTTCTATCTGAGTTGGTCTGGTGACTCGACTCTGGTTTTAAGAAGTAATAGCAAGACGGTGGGGCTGGGAGTGGGGCCCAACAATGTCTTGTCGTTCTTGGAAGGGCTCAGTTCATTCACCATAATAAGGCAGAATAAGGATTTTAAAATAACAAACAAAAAAGACACCAGGCTGTTTCCATATCTGGTAACAGGAAAGTGAATGTTTTGGATTCTTTCCTTATACCTGTTTAAGAAAAACAGCAAAAGGCACTACGTGCAATCAGTTACCAAAGGATTACTAGCACTATTACGTAGGTCATATTTAGAGGAGTGTTTCCACATGTGTGAGCTCAGAAAAACACGAGGAGGTTGGGGGTGTGCTGTTTCCCTCCTTCAGCTGACACTCAGGGAGCTGATGGCGCTCGTGCTGGGTGCCTCAGCAGGGTGGGCTTCCCGCCCACCTTGCCCATGTTGTTCCTCTCCCCGTGCCCCAGACAGAGTGAGCTGACACCTCCGTGCCAGTCCCCCGGGAAGGACACAATAGAGTGAGCAAGTTTGGGCACTGTCTAAACAGAAACAAAGATGGATTCATTTGCTAAAATTAAGACTGAAGCTGGACAAGCTCACTGGGGACTGGAAAGTCAATTTCACAAAGGTTCTTGGGAAACTGTGAACTGTTCTGAAATCCCTTGGAGCTTCAGCAGGAGAACATTGGAAAACAGAAACACAACTACATTTCATCCGAAGGGAGCAGGGAGACTGGTCCTTGAGAAGCATTTTGAGTGTTTATTGTGCTTTTCTACAGCATGTTTTCATTTAAGGTAATGGGCAATTTGGAAAAAAAAATATATGGAAGTGGCATGTAATTTAGTTACACCCAAGAATTTATTCTGCAGCTAGTCCCATTTCTCATTCACTGAAGTATACACAATTAGAGGGCTGCTTGCTGTGGAAGTACTTGTATAATTGAGTAAACAGGGATGAAAAAACAGAGTGGGTGCAAGGCTAACCTTTTCCCAGTTGTGTTAAATTGCAGGTTCTCCACATGGCTGCTTTAAACAGTGATTTACAGATCTGATTCGCTAGGAGGAATGGCATCTCTCTTCTGTTATGTATGTTGAAATGTTGGGGTGTCTCTAATAAGAAATTTTAAAGAAAAAAATTCTTATTGTTTTCCTGTAAATTCCTATTTTCACCAACTCAAATCTGTGTCCAGCTCCAGTTTCTGCTGTAATTGTGAAAGAATCCCTTGGATCTTATCTTCACATTCCAAACACAGTAACACTGTTAATTAAGAAGAGCTTTGTTGGTCTGTTAATTTAAAGGGGCAAGTTTCCTATTCTGATTCCTTCTCACTCAATGTTCGTCATAAAGTCACACTGGACTGGACTCTTACCAAGGAGGGTTATTTGGCCTTTACCTGCTGTTTTCCAGTTCTTTAAAAACAGAAACAAAATGCCCAAGCTTAGCTACCAGCATTGGGAACTACAGAGCAGACTGGCTTGTCTCCAGTGCTTTTCCCAGGTGCCACATAAATGAGGGTTCTCTCTCCCTCTCTCTCTCTCTCATACACATATATGTGTATATATACATAAATAATATAGATAGCAAAAAGAAAAATCAGATTCATTATTAGAACAAAACACATTATATATGCGTTCATGTATTTTTCAGGGGGGAACTATCAGCTAGAAGCATCATCCTTAGGCCCACCATCTTTCTTTGAAAGGAAGTAGGACTGAGGCAGGTGGGTCTGGATGAGGGAAGCAAGTAGAGGGCTCAAGGGACTCTCATAGCCCCTCATTTCCTCTTCCTTCTGTCTCCGCCCACCCACCATGTTCTCTCTGTAGCCTGAGGGACTCGATTATAACCATTATGGATGCAACCAACAGCTTTCTGTGTCCATTCCTAAGTCTGCAGTCCAGCTCTGATCTTGGCCTTACTCCTTCCACTTTCATTAATCTTTGGCTTGGATGTCTGCATTAAGTTCTTCTTTGAGGTTCTAGAGGGTGGGGCTGAATGGGGGAGTGGGACAGGGTTCATGATCGTGGTACACAGAACCAGGGAGGAACGGAAGATGACACCCAGGTGGACTTAGTAACCAAAGAACTAGGTTAAAAAAGTGTTCTTCCAACTAGAAACCACCTCTAGGCTGAGGTTACGGGGCTTTAATCAGAGTGCACAAGTTGGGGGAAGGTCAGGAGGGAGCCCAGACAGCCTTGCTATACAGAGCTGTCATCTACCATTTTTACGAAGTCCATGCTGTTCTGCCCAAGCTAGTAAGACAAACTCGACACGAGACAAATGTGTCAATTAACTCTGCCTGAACTTGACCTCCTTACTCTGGCTTCTGGACACCTGATCATTATGTTTGCCCAGTCTGGAATGCCTTCCTTTTTGCCCTGAGTTTGTCTGCATTCTGACCTTCCTTCCATCTCCCCTTCACTCCGAGTCTTTGTCAGTCACTGCCCCTTCACTGAAATCTCAATAAATTGTCTATTTGGCCAAGGGCATGTGTACTTGGTAATAACAACAATAAGAACAGGTAACATCTTCAGAGCACTTGCTATGTGCCAGGCACAGGACTAAGCATTTTACATGGATGATCTCATTTAACTGTAATTTTTATTTAATTTCCCATAAGTAGGATTCATTTTTTCTTTTTCTTTTTCTCTTTTCTTTTCTTTTCTTTTCTTTTTTTTAAAGACAGAGTTATAGAGAGAGGTAGAGACACAGAGAGTGGTCTTCCATCTGCTGGTTTACTCCCCAGATGGTCACAACAGCTGGAGTGGAGCCAAACCAAAGCCAGGAGCCAAGAGCTTCATCCAGGTCTCTCATGTGGGTGCAGGGGCCCAAGGGCTTGGACTATTTTTCATTTTCCCAGGCCACAGCAGAGAGCTGGATCAGAAGTGGAGCAGCCGGGACTAGAACCAGTGCCCATATGGGATGCCGGCGCTTCAGGCCAGGGCTTTAACCCACTGTGCCACAGCGCTGGGCCCGGGGATTCACTTTTTCAATAACCTCCTCAAAGATAGAGCTGTCTTTTATCTTTTGGACCTTAATGACTGACATAAAGATGTACTAAGTAAAGATTTGCTAAGGATACATCCAAGACCATACTCTCTCTCCCTCCAAGCATGCTAAGAACAGTTCTGAGAAGATAAGGTCAGTAGGCTTCTCCAGAAGGAAGAAGGGCAGCAGTGACACAAGGAAGATAGGTCTAAATGCATATGATCCATATCTGTCCAGCCTGGAAGGGTTGATTTGGAAGACCCTCAAGGCCAAAAGGATTCAAGCACAGGTGGAATAACTCTCTGACAGTGAAAAGATTCTGTGAGCTTGCAGGAGGTTAGACTGGATGCTGTCCAAAGAGGCTGTCAGTGCTGAGATTCTACAGTTCATTTACCAATTTTACAGATACTTGTTGAGCTTTGTGGTAGATAGACTATCAACCCACAAAGATACCCACATCCTAATCCTGTGTATGTTACCTTTCACGACAAAAGGGACTTGGCAGATGTGACTAAGCTAAGGATCTTAAGATACAAAGATCATCCTGTCTTATCTGGGTGAGCAACGTAACCACAGGGCCCTTGTAAGAGATCAGCAGGAGGGTCAGAGTCAGAGGAGATAAGACAGCAAAAGCAGAGTTAAAAGGATGCCACTGAAAGAAGGGGCCATCAAAGAAGGATGTATTTTCTCTGAAGGGAGGAGAGAACTTCCACTTTGCTTATGGCCCTGTCTAAATATTGATGGAGTCTGTGGACTCAAGAGGCTTCCATAGCCTTGGCAGCTCATGGCAAGAGCCTCAGGTGATCACTGACGTCACACATAGGAGTGTTAAATTAACAACAGGAGTCACTGTGCACTTACTCCCCATGTAGGACCTATGTCCTCAATGAGTTGTACTATGAGAATTAACTGCAAAACTTGTTCTCAAACAGTACTTTATACTTTGTGTGTCTGTGTGGGTGCAAACTGTTGAAATCTTTACTTAGTATAGAGTTGGCCTTCTATATATAAAGTTAATTAAAAATGAATCTTATGGGATGGGAGAGGGAGTAGGAGGTAGGATAGGAGTTGGAGTAGGAGAGTGATTATGGGGGGAAGAACCACTATATTACCACTATATTCCTAAAGTTGTACCTATGAATTGCATTTATTAAATAAAAGCTTTCTAAAAATAAATAAATATTAATCCATAGGTTATTCTCAACATGCAATCCTTTACTTGTTTTCTCATTCAGGGTACTTTCTTATTTAGCACAAATAAGTTAATGCAATTCCTGTAATGTGATAAAGTAAATAGGATTGGATGAGGATATTTAGGTTCACATTAACTTAAAGTGAATAAAAATGTTCTGTGTAAAAAAAAAAAAATGATGCCACTGATAGAAGGCACCACAAGTAACGGAATGAGAACACTTTTAAAGAAGTCAGAAAAGGCAAGAAACATGGCCTTTCCCCCAGAGCCACCAGAAGGAAGGAAATCTTGCTGACACGCTGAGCTTTAGCCCAGTGGAACCCATTGTTCACTTCTTACTTTCAGAACTGTGAGATGATAAGCTTGTGCTATTTTTATCCACTAAGTTTGTGTTGATTTCTTGTTGCAGTAATAGGAAATACATCCAAATTCTACTATATGCTAGAAACTGTTGTAGGTACTGGGAATGCAATAGTGAACAGAGTTTTGACTCACTGAGGATATTGGGTATTTGTTTTTACTTATTTAAAGATTTACTTATTTGTTTGAAAGACAAAATTCCACAGAGAAAAAGAGGGGGCAGGGAATTAATTTTCTATCTGCTGGTTCACTCCCTAAATGGCCTCAACAGCTGGAGCTGGGCCAGGCTGAAGCCAGGAGCTTCTGGGTCTCACCCTTGGGTAGAGGGCCCAAGCATTTGAGTCATTCTCCACTGCTTTCCCAGGCACATTAGCAGAGAGTTGGATGGGAAGTGGAGCAATCAGGTCTTGAACCAGTTGTCATATAGGATGCTGGCTCTGCAGGCAGGGCCTCACCCACTAAGCCACAATGCCAGCCCTGGATATTTGGTACTAGGATGTAAGCTAAAACAAAGATTTTGTAACTTTTTTTTTCTTTTTTAACCCACAGAAGCTTTTATTCAAATGGAACCTAGAATGGAAACCCAGTATCTACAACAGATGAGAAATGAAGCTCCTGTGGGTGGAGGTAGACTGTGAGGCCCTAGAGCCCTGCCTGGGTCTCGCCTTTGGCCTGTCTCAATAACCCTCTTTGGCTGACACTCTCGGACGCCTACTCAACAGCTTTCATTCTTGCTTCTTTTCTTGCTGGCAAAGCCACCTCTTTCTTGGATGCTGAAGATGCCAGCTACTTACTCTTCCATCCTCCCTTGCATTATGCTTGCAGGTTTGTGACCAGATCTAGGCCAAGAGAATGTGAAAAGCAAAATCTGGGGTGGCTTTGGAAGACATGTTCCCATTGAAAAAGGCAGACACATCTGGGGAGGGGAATCAGCTCCCTCATTCTAGTTTTGCAAGCGCTATTATGTGAGATTCCATGAGTTCAGCCACCATTGCCACCTTGCAACTATGAAGCAAGGCCTTGTCTACACACTGAAGAGGTCAGATGGAAAAGAGAGTAACAGCCCGGGCCCTGTGTGACCTTGTGAAACTGCTGGGCTAACCTGGGACCACCTATCTCTGGACTGTGGTTAAAGGAGAAAACATTTTAAGTGGTTCACAATAACTGTAGTTGGGTTACTCACAGCTGCAAACCAGCTTGTTGAATCCTGCTGAAATATCCACAAGTGTGAAATCCTTTCTTGAGTGGATACTTGTACAGGCAAAATTGACAGATAAAACTGACACATAAAGCTAAAAACTGAGTGTGTGGGTGGAGATCCCAGTCTATATCAGTGGAACTGCCCAGATGATCCTACTGTCTCAAGAGAGACTGTGACCAACAGGTCTTACTAATATAAGATGTTAACAACAGATGTTGGGTGTGGCATATACTTATTCATGACTTTTGTTCTGTAAATTTAAAAAGCTAGAGAAAGGTGCTAAGCTCTAGGTAGTGACATAGCAACAGTTAACTGAACGTGCAGTGCTTCTTATTTTGAATCATTATTTGAAAATGATTATCATGGCTCTGCTATAATTTCTCTGAGACAAGGCAGACAACAGCCATTAGGTGGCTTTCCAGAGGGGTCGAGCCTAGCTCTGTGCCTCCTGGAAATGAGCTGTCCTTGGAAGCCAGCCTTGCTATCGCCCCTTTTTCTTAAAATCTGAGAACAAAACTCCACAGGAGGTAAAGGCAGACATTCTCCCGTTTTTTGAAAAGCATTTGGCAAAGAGTATTTGTGGAATATTTAAAAGGTACGATGACATCAGCCGGAAAAAAGCACACATTCAACTCACTACCAAAACACCAACAGATGTAGGAGCCAAGGAAACAGTCTGCTCTTTTCTACTTCTTCTGCTTCTTCATATTTTAAAGATTTATTTATTTATTCAAAAGGCAGAGCTTTAGAGAGATGGGGGGAGGGGGAAGAGAGAGAGAGAGAGAGAGAGAGAGAGTGTGTCTTCCAGCCACTGGTTCACAGCTACAATGGTCACAGTTGGGCTAGGCTGAAGCCAGGAGCCTGGAACTCCATCCTGGTCTCCCATATAGGTGCAGGGGCCCAAGTACTTGGGCCATCTTCCATTGCACAATAGCAATTCCAGGCACATTAGCAGGGAGCTGGATGGGAAGTGGAGCTGCTGGGACTCAAACCGGTGCCCATACGGGATGCTGGCATCACAAGCATAAGCTTACCCTGCTATATTACAATGCCAGTCCCATCTTTTCTATTGCTGAATGTCCCTCATATACAATGCTGTGCAGAAAGGAGAAACAATCACTAAGCCAGAAATAAAAGAGGTTCATGTAAGACGAGCTGGCCTGGGAGTTCACTGTTAAAACCTGGGACCGTCAAAATGGAGGGCTGGACCCTTGCTGCTGTGAAAAGGCAGCCCCTCCCGGATGCGTGGAAGCCAGAGGCCTGCCCCTCAACCTGGCTGCCCTGTACAGCATGCAGCTGTGCATGGAGCCACTGTTTGTGGCCAAGGGGCTAAGTGAGTGGGTCCCTGAGGTGTGCCAGCCCGTAGGGGAAATCTTCCAAACTTGTCCAGAGGATCCCTGTGGGCTAGCAGTGGCCTGGCCTGAGGTGAGATGTTATCAGTATTTTCTTTACTACATATTCAGAATAGAAAATAAAGAGAATATGGGGGGGCGGTGATGGCAGGAAGCAACTCAGGGTTTTATAGCTCAAGCCAGTGACACCCCCATGGTATCAGTCAAATGCTGCAACAACCCCTCTCCCCAAAGTCCCTCAGTGAACTCCTTTGATAAGCTGATGAGGAGGGGTCTGCTATGCTAACATGGCTTCAGGCCAGTTCTCAAAACCCCCTTTGACTCCAGCAATTAAGCCCCATCACGGGGTGGTCCCTGCTTCCCTGAGCACCCTTCCTTTCCTGCTTACACAATGAACCCTTTGTCAGAAATGGATGAGGGAAGAAGAGGAAGAGGAGGGTTGATCCAAATGCTGGGTGTTCTTAGTGCACAGGGCACTGCTCCACATGGGGAGAGCAGCAGGACTGGCCTTCTTAGGCACAGCTCCGCAGTTCAGAGAGGGCTCTTCCCCACAGGTGGTAAAAGCTCAAGCAGACAGTCACAATGCAATCAGTCCTCTGAGCAATACTTCTTCATGTCTTTTCTTTATGTATATTAAGGAATTAAAAAACCCAGGGTGGGCCTTGGGGCATAGTGGTTAAGTCACACTGCTTGGGATGCCTGCACCCCATGACAGAGTGCCTGGTTTCCAGTCTTGGCTCTGTTTCCAGTCCAGCTTCTTGCTAATGCACACCCTGGGTGGCAGCAGATGATGGCTCAAGTATTTACATTCCTGCCACCCTTGTGGGGGCCCTGGATGGAGTTCCTGGCTCCTGGCTTCCTCTTGGTCAGCCCTGGTTCTTGTGAGCATTTGGAGAGTGAACCAGCAGATGGAAGAGCTCTGTCACTCTGCTTTTCAAATAAATAATTTTTTTTTACAGGCAGAGTGGACAGTGAGAGAGAGAGACAGAGAGAAAGGTCTTCCTTTGCCCTTGGTTCACACTCTAATGGCCGCTGCGGCCGGCTCGCTGTGACCAGTGCACCTCGCTGATCCGAAGGCAGGAGCCAGGTGCTTCTCCTGGTCTCCCATGGGGTGCAGGGCCCAAGCACTTGGGCCATTCTCCACTGCACTCCCGGGCCACAGCAGAGAGCTGGACTGGAAGAGGGGCAACTGGGACAGAATCCGGCACCCCAACCAGGACTAGAACCTGGTGTGCCGGCGCCGCAGGCAGAGGGTTAGCCTATTGAGCCACGGCGCCGGTCCAAATAAATTTTTTAAAAAATAAAAATCCCTAAATGGAGGGGTAAATATGGAGATTACACCATCGATTTGGACTGTAGTATTTATTTTAGTAAATACTTTAGTATTTATTTCAGAAAAAAATCAGACTTGGACTTACCTTATATGAAATAGGTGGTCTCTAAAATGATTATTTTGTGCTTTTAAGTTTTTGCCTTTGAACATGAACTTCATAAAAGCACATTTACACATTATTGGCTTTGAACTTCTGGGGTGTTTTCCCTGACTGTCTTCTACTCATCACCAAGCAGCAGGCCTACCTGAACCACGAGTCCTCTGGGGTGGAAAGAGGGATTCCTGTGGTTGCGAATGTGCTCACAGGAACCAAGGCACAAGGGGTTGGGAGGCTCCATCTTACACAGAAGGAGCTGAGGCTGAAGGTGATGGGGAACAATGCCCAATGCCATGTCACTGGCAGGTGAGAGAGCTTGTACCTTAACCCAGGAGACTGGACTGCAAAGTCTCCGGATACTTTTCTACACAGCTGTGTTGGTATCCATCATAGGACAGGCATTGTCTGTTGTAAGCTCACATTTAAGTCAGCATGCTTCCACAACAGCCACTGTACTTTCTCTAAGTGCCAGTGTCTTGCATGTGTATGGTGTTTTACACAACTGGGAACGTTTCCATTGCTACTGCCAGCAATGCAGTGTGGTGTTAGAAAAAGCACTGGGTCCCTAAACACTGGGTTTGGGTGCAGGTTTTGCTGTGTGCTCATGGCAGTGTGTGAGAGTCTTTTTACAACACTGAGGGCCTGCTCTGGTGGGCACTGTGACCCTGCTGAGGGGCTCAGTGGTGGGCAGACACCGTTTCTGTCCTCACTCACCTTGGGGTCCAGTGGAGGAGACTGACCTTGAATAATCATATATGTAAACATATATTAAATGTGAATGTGTGGGCCGGCACCACGGCTCAATAGGCTAACCTGCGGCGCCGGCACACCGGGTTCTAGTTCCGGTGGGGGCGCCAGATTCTGTCCCAGTTGCCCCTCTTCCTGTCCAGCTCTCTGCTATGGCCAGGGTGTGCAGTGGAGGATGGCCCAAGTGCTTGGGCCCTGCACCCGCATGGGAGACCAGGAGAAGCACCTGGTTCCTGCCTTCGGATCAGTGCAGTATGCCAGCCATAGCACGCCGGCCGTGGCGGCCATTGGAGGGTGAACCAAGGGCAAAGGAAGATTTTTCTCCGTCTCTCTCTCTCACTGTCCACTCTGTTTGTCAAAAAAAAAAAAAATTAAAAAATGTGAATGTGCATAATATACACATTCAGAGTTCTAGGAAAATTAAACAAGGACTCTGATCTGGACTGGTGTTGAGGAGTAGATTTTGTATTTATTTTATTTTATTTATTTGAAGGATGAGAGAGAGAGAAAGAGAGAGAGGAGAGAGAGATCTCCCTCCTGCTTGTTCACTACCCAAATGCCTACAATAGCAAAGGCTGGGCCAAGCCACAGCCAGGAGCCTGGGAGTCTATCCAGGTCTCCATGTGGGTGGCAGGGACCCAAGTACTTGGACCACTGTAACCTGCCTTCTAGGAGATGAATAAGCAGGAAGCTGGACCAGAAGTGGAAGCAGAACTTGATCCCAAGCTGCCGCCAGCTTTGTGGTGTAGTGGGTGGGGCTATCACTTGCAAAGCTGGCATCACCTGGGTGCTGGCTGATGTCCCGGAAGCAGCTCCGCTTCTGATCCAGCTCCCTGCTAGTGGCCTGAGAAAAGTAGCGGGGGATGTCTCAAGTGTGTGGGCCCCTGCCACCATGGGGGAGATCCAAATGGGACTCTTGGCAGCCATCTGGGGAGGGAACCAGCGGAGGGAAGATAGCTTGCTCGCTTTTTTTTTTTTTAAGATTTTTATTTATTTATTTGACAGGTAGAGTTATAGACAGTGAGAGAGAGACAGAGAGAAAGGTCTTTCCGTTGGTTCACTCCCCAGATGGCGGCAACAACCAGAACTGCGTCGATCCAAAGCCAGGAGCCAGGTGCTTCTTCCAGGTCTCCCACATGGGTGTAGGGGCCCAAACACTTGGGCCATCTTCCACTGCTCTCCCAGGCCACAGCAGAGAGCTGGACTGGAAGAGGAGTGGCCAGGACTAGAACCGGCGTCTGCTGGTGCCGCAGGCAGAGGATTAACCTAGTGCGCCATGGCGCTGGCCCCAGCTTGCTCTTTCTGTCTCTCATTTCTCTTTGCAACTCTTTCAAAATAAATACATAAATCTTAAGAAACAAACAAACAAACAAAAAAACCCATAACTTGATCCCAAGCACTGTGATCCCTAGTGGCATCTTAACTGCTGTGCAGAGCCTGCCCCAAGGAGTGGACTTTGGATTGACTAAATGCCGAAGGACAGGGAAGGGTGTATGTGTGTATGTGTGTGTTTTTGTGGTGGGGGGTGGAGAGATAAAAAACATCCTAGGAGGGGTGCTCAGTTGATGCAAAGGCCTGAAGGAGGAGCAGTACACACTTTGGGGAACACCGAGGCAGGCGGAGAGGCCAGGGCCAGGGCTCAGAGGAGTGCACCCTGAGGTATTGGATAGAGCCTCATGGGCTATGGTGTAGGCTCCAATTTTCTCCCAGGAGCAAGAAGAAAAACATGGGCGGGCTGTAAGCTAGAGTGTGACATGAGTGGTTTTGTGATTTTTAAAAATTCACTTATTTAATTATTTGAGAGACAGAGAAAAAAAAGAGAGAGGGGAGGGAGGGAGGGAGGAAGAAAGAGAGAGTGCTCCCACACACTGGTTTCTTAGTCCAAAGGCCCAAAGGAACAGGGGCTGAGGGCAGGGCCAAAGCTGGGAGCTGGAGCTGGGAACTCAATCCAGGTCTCCCACATGGATGGCAGGGACCCAGCTACCTCCCATGGTGGCAACTAATAGGAAGCCGGAATCAGGAGCAAGCCACACACTCCAATATGGGACATACGAATCTTAACTGGCATCTTAACCCTTAAGCCAAACACCCTACCCTGCTTTTGTGTTTTCATTAAGCTCACTCTAGACTCTGTGCAGAGCATGGACTGCGCGTTGTCTCCGCTAAACTGGAGAAAATAATGGCCACTCCCAAGTGTGGTTGCCGCCAGGAAGCTGGATGATCCGAAGTGTTTTCTAAAGAGCAAATCCTTGCACAAATGTAAGTTGCTATTGTCATATCCTTTGTTTCTTAGGATGTCAAGGCAGGAGCTATTATTCATGTCTTCAGAAAAGCTGTGTCTCTTTCTTGTTTGGGGTTATAAAATAAATTGGGGTCAAATCCAGTGTTGAACCCACCCACAATGCCGCCTCCTTTTCTGACACAGGTGCCTGTGCACCAGCTTAAAATTCTGTTCACGTGGCCCTCAGGGCAAACCGGATGTCCGAGAGCATTCCGAAGTGAGGCTGCGGGCTCAGGTGTCTAACCACGAATGACAATCCAGCGTTCAGCCCAGCATGGAGCCTGTGAACAGGACAGGCTGGTTAAAATGCAAAGCAAAGAAACACATAGGCTGAGGAAAGCCTTGGGGAAAATAACTCATCAAACATATTATGTTCCTTCTTTCTATTTTAAAAAGAATGTTAAGCTCAGGAGCAACTATAGTACATTTGTTTCTTCATTTTTTTTCACTTAATTGAGCAGTTGCCATGGCAACTCAAGAACAGATTACTCATTGCCTTCAATGAATTGCAGATATACATTTTTCATCTACTGGAAGTTGCAGTGAACTGTTAAAAAAGGTAATTCTGAACTGTTGCTTTTCTCCCCTCCTGCCTGACATCAGCATTCTCTCTCTACGGGACCCTGAAACTGCAGCATTTCACTTCCATGAATGAGAAAAGTACATCCCAGGGAGAGAGGGTTTGGAAATGTCATTGGGATTTAGACCTGCCAGCCAGCAACGCTCAGTGACAGTGTGCAGATCAGGAGAGTAGGCACAGAGGGAAGCAGAGGAGTGAAAAGAAGAGGCAGCTCCCCCTTTCTAGGACCAACCACAAAGCAAACAGCCCCTTCCTTGGCTAAGAGTGCCCAGAATCCATCTTCAGAATTGAATCCTGGGGCATGGTGTTGTGGTGTGGTGGGTTAAGCTGTCACCCGTGACAATGGCATCCCTTGAGTGCTGATTTGAGTCCTGGCTGCTCCACTTCTGATCCAGCTCCCCGCTAATGTGCCTGGGAAAGCAGTGGAAGATGGACTTGGTGTCCTGCCACTCCCTTGGGAGACCCAGGTGGAGATCCAGGCTCCTGGCTTCGGCATGGCCCAACCCTTGCCATGGGGGCCATTTGGGGAGAGACCCAGCAGATGGAAGATCTCTCTTTCTCTCTCTGCCTCTTCCTCTCCCTCTCTCTGCCACTCTGCCTTTCAAATAAATAAATAAATATATTTTAAAAAGTACTGAATCCTGGAAGCAGAGAGACAAAAGGTCCTGCAGATCCTGGTTCCCTTGTTCTCCTAATCTCTCTCTCCTCTTGCTGTTCCTTCTGCTTCTGCTTGATTCCACTTCCATCATCTCCTTTTGCCTGAATTATTAAAATACCCTCCTAAGCCAGCTTCCCCAAATCCAGTCTCTCTATTGTGGTCCATTCTCCACATGGGAGGCAACATGACATCTCTAAAATACACCTCTTGACATCTCCATGCTCTGGGGCTGCCAGCAGGTTCCTAACCACTGGAACTCACAAAGCCCTTCCTGACCTGGACCAGCCCATTTCTCCAGGATCATCAGTGTCATGGCTGCCTCCCATGTGTTCTCCTGCTGTCCTGTGATTTGTGCTGTCATTTATTCTGCCTATGGGCTGCACTAGTGTGACCTGTGTACTCACCAACACAGCTCCTCTTATTAAAAGACAGTTTAGGGCTGAAATCTGAAGTCATTTCTTCCATCAGATTTAATCCCCTTCTCTATTGTGCTCTTAGGGCATGGTTTATCTCTGTGATGGCTCATGTCACATTGCACTCTGTTCTGTATTTTAGTTAGCTGTGTATTGTATTAATCTTCCATAATTCCTTAAACATAGAAGGGAGGGTAAGTAGCTCCCTCCTCATCAACCCCTAACACTTCTATAATTTCCTAATAGAATGTGGGAATGTACGGGACTCTGCCTCATGCCCATCCTGTTTCTCCAATGCAATTGTGGCCTCAGGGGTTTGGTCACGAGTGCACCTGAGCCACACTTAGCCAATTAACATTCTTCCTTAGAAATCCAGACTGAGAGAGACTGGCCTTCTTGCTGGTTGGACCATTTGACTGGTACTGTTACAATCATATAAATGTGACCCAAAGAAGAAAGAGGCCTGCAAAGACAGTGAAAGGAGGAGATGTATAGAGAGGAGCAGGCCCATGAGGGTACTTGCAAAAATCCATGGAAATGAAATGAAAACTTTGTTTTGGGTTAAAAAAAATTTGGAATACACGCACACAGCATCATAAAAAAGTTCATGGAGCATGTGTATTATGTAAAAACTTCAAGGAAGTAAACAAATTTTTGCATCAATGTAGACGTACCTTTCTAATTCTATTTTCCTTGAACTTTCTGAGGTACCCTTGCACAATGGAGGAAAAATAGCTCCAAATTGTTCTTAGGGCGGTGCATTCTTTCCAGACTTGTGAGAGGTTTCTAAAGCTTTATAATATGTTTAATCCTTTTTTTTTTTCTGAAGCTAGCTTAAACAGGTTTTTGTGAGTTGCAACCAAAATAATCTTAACTAAGACACTCACATAAAGAGGGAATGCTTTGTAATCTTGTTTTTCCCAGAAGACTAAGATCTTTGAAAGCAAAGACTAAAGAAATCTTAATTAAGTTTATAACCCCAGCATCTGGCATATTGCCTGACATTTAGTAAATGTTCAATATGTGCTTGTTAAATTGACAGAGTTTTCAAGAATCAAATGAGATGACATACAAAAGCCATAAAGCACTCCATGTGAGCTGCACCTGCTACTATCAGACTAACTGTGCTGGGCCCTATTCCCTCACTCACTTCTCCCAGGCAGAGACTCCTCAACTGGTCATTATACAAGCATTGAGGAGGCAGGTGGTGGTTAACAGGTCCCATCTAACATTAGGAGAAAAGGAGACCTCTGGAACCTCCAAACCTTATTTGAAATGCTTCATTCATTCACACTCACCTAATCCATGTTTATGACAAGCCCATTAGATTGGGAACTTTGTATGACATAAAAGGAAGAATCTGATCCTAAATTGCAAAGGATAGTAACATAATTAAGCTCATCAAGAGAAAAAATTTTAACCTCAAGTATTTCAGAGATTCTAGTTTATATAGAATTGATAGCAATTTCTTTCCTCGTTAAAGCAGGATTCAAGTTATCAGTAAGAATTAGCTTAGCTCAAGAATATTTTCAACAGCCCAGTTTTACCATTTTAAAGCACAGAGAATAATACTGTGTTTACTGTATATAATTCTGAAATTGAGACTTAGGAAACTTATAAAATATTCAAATTATTGTGCTTTTCTACCTTTGTGTAGCCATTCAAAAATTATGGTGAGGAAACATTTATTAATATTGAAAGAGGGGGCCGGCGCTGTGGTATACTGGGTTGGGCTGCTGCCACTTGCAGCTCTGGCATCCCATAAGGGCTCTGGTAGGAGTCCTGGCTGTTCCACTTCTGATTCAGCTCCCTGCTGGTGCACTTGAGAAAGCAGCAGAGGATGGCCCAAGTGCTTGGGCCCCTGCACTCACAAACCAGACCCAGAAGAAGCTCCTGACTCCTGGCTTCAGATCCGCCCAGCCCTGGCTGTTGTGTCCATTTAAGGACTGATCCAGCGGAAGGAAGATTCTCTCTCCTCCTCTCTTTCTCTCTCCTGATCTCTCTGTATTTCTGACTTTCAAATAAATAAATAAAATCTTTTAAAAAAATTGAAAAATTCATTACGTATTTCAGGTTGATTATTCCTTATCCAAAATGCTTAGGACAAGAAGTGCTTCAAGTTTGGACTATTTGCATATACATAGTGAGATATCTTGAGGAGGGGACTCAACTCAAAACACACAATTCATTTATATTTAATATACTCCTTACACACATAACCTGAAGGTAGCTTTTAACAATATTTTAAATACTTTTCTTGCATGAAAAATGTTTCACAGTATGAAATTTTCCACTTGTGGTATGCACTTACTGCTCAGAGTTTCCAGTTTTGGGACCAGTGTTGTGGTGTAGTGGTTTGGGCCTCTGCTTGTGACAGCAACAACCTGCATCAGAGTGGCGGGTTGAGTTCTGGCTCCTCCACTTCCCTTTTGGCTTCTGCTGATGTGCTGCAGAAGGCAGTGGAGGATGGCCCAAATACCTGGGCCCCTGACACCCATGTGGGAGACTGGGATGAAGTGCTCAGCTCTGGGCTTTGACCTGTCCCAGCCTTGGCTGTTGTGGCTATTTAGGAAGTGAACCAGTGGGCAGAAGATCTTTCTCTTTGTCTCTCCCCCTCTCTATCACTCTTTCAGATAAATAAACAAATAAATATACCTTTTTTTAAAAGTTTCAAATTTGGGGGCATTCTAGGTTTTGCATTTTTTAATTAGGGACGCTCAATTTGTATGTGAACAGACAGGTAACCAAATACTAGGTATACTGTGATTTCATTTTTACATAAATGTAAATATACAAATACAGTTAAGGTAAAACCAAAATTAACATATTTAATAGTTTAACCTTGTGCCCATGGTTATAAATGCCTTTTCTTTTGAGTATGATACCTTATAATTTCTGTAATGTGAACATGTATTGCTCAGGTAAAAAATATTTTAAACAGAAAATTCAGGACTCACATATAATTTATCCATTTATTTGTTTACCTGTACGGTTATCTGTCTAATAAATATATGTTAAGTACATATGATATACCAGGCCTAGTTAACCCAGGTCAAGGATTTCTTGGGGTGATCACTTTGTTGTGTGCAAGCTGAAATGCTAAAAGTTCATGATGTACATAGGGGCTATCTGCTCTGTTGACTATGACTTCTAAATAGGGTAAGAGCTTGTAGAAAAACAGGAAATATTTTCAGAAAGCAGAGTCAGAAGTGCTTTTCTAAAGCTTTCCCATCCAGCTCCCTGTTAATGGCTTGGGAGAAGCAGCAGAAGATGGCTCAAAAGCCTGGGCCCTTTGCACCCATGTGGGAGACCCAGATGAAGCTCCCGGCTTCGTTCTGGCCCAGTGCTGGCCATGTGCCATTTGGGGAATGAAGCAGCAGATGGACGATCTGTCTCTCTCTCTGTATCTCCCTTTCTAACTTTGACTTTCAATAAGTAAATATTCAAAAAGGTATAATTCTCAAAGGGTGGTGCCTGGACCACCAGTATCACTGGGAACTTGCTAGAAAGGCAGATTCTCAGATCTTCCCTCAGATCTGCTGAGTCAGGAGCCACAGGCGTTGGGACCAACAGAGTGTGTTCTAATCATGCCTCTTTAAGTTTGAGCATCACTGGGTTCAATCAATAATGAGCATAGGTTTCACTTCTGGCTTTGTGGATCTTCCATTCTTCAGGGGTAGTGGTGTGGTGGGGCATTCAGAAAAGAAAACAGGCAATGGCTGCAATAGGAATGTGGAGGAGACATGGACACCTTTGATGAGCTGGAAAAGCAAGTAGGGTCCTAGCCATTTACCCTCTGTAACCTGAGTAATGAGTTTGAAATAATTCTTAAGGAAGAGCGTGATGCAATTAGATGTATATTTTAATAAGATCACCGGGGTTTACTGGAGAAAAGCAATAGGATAGAAGTGGCAGACAAAGGCCTAAAGGCACAGAACCCAGGAAGGAGGCCAGAAGCTGAGGACGAGATTAAAATGTGCCTATGAGGTATCTGGATCACCAGCTTCCCCTCTCAGCCTCATAGTAGGAAATCAATAGCTAGGAAGCTATTCCTCAGGAGGACACTGGGTGTTGTTGGAAGTGAAACAGCAGGGACACAAACCAGTGCTCATATGGGATACAGCCCTCCCTGGTACCAAGGCTCCTGTCCATTTGCTTTGAGTGAAGCAGACTGGGGCTGGCATTGTGGTGTAGCAGGTAAAGCTGCCACCCACAACACCAGCATCCCACACAGGTACCAGTTTGTGTCCTGGCTGTTCCACTTCCAATCTAGCTCCCTGTTAATGGCCTGGGAAAAGTAGTGGAAGACAGCTTAAGCACCCGGGTTCCTGCCACCCAGGTGGGAGACTTGGATGGAGCCTCAGTCTCCTGGCATTGGCCTGGTCCAATCCCTAGCTGTTATGGCCATTTGAGGAGTGAACCAGTGGATGGAAGATCGATCTCTCTCTGTCTTTGTCTCTCTCCCTCTCTCTGTAACTCTGCCTTTTAAATAAATAAATCTTTGAAAAAAGCAAAGCAAATGGACAGCCATGGATCTCAAAACGTGGAAGGATATCTTTAAATATGAAAGAATGAGGTCCAAATAAACAAACAAAAATAAATCCAAAGGAAATAAAAATAAGGTAAGAGATGGAGAAAATTTAGAAATCAGTCTAAACTTCATTATTCTCAGAAAGATATGAGGAGATAGGACATCTCTAAAATAAATAAAAATCATGGTGTAGGAAAGGAACAGGTAGAGGAGAAGAAAGAGCTCTTGAAAATTAGAAGTGTAATAGCTGAAATAATTGCCATAAACAGTCAGAAGAAGAAATTAAGAAATGTCCCAGTGAGCAGAGCATAGTGGAAAATGTAAGGTATAAAATGGGGAGAAAATGAGAGGATCAAGAATCTTCAAATGTGATTCGAAGAAGCAAGAAGAGGAACAACGAGTGTAAGGGCAAGCTCAGCAGTCAGGACACTGCTTGGGACAGTGCCTTGCATGCTGGAGTGCCTGGGTCTCAGTCCCAACTCTGCTTCTGATCCCAATTCCTGCTGATGTGATGACTGAAGTACCTGGGCCCCTGCCACCCATGTGGGAGACCCAGGTTGAGTTCAGAACTCCTGGCTGCAGTCTGCATCAGTCTGACTATTGGGCATTTGGATAGTGAGCCAATGGATGGAAGAGCGCGCGCGCTCTCTCTCTCTCTCTCTCTCTCTCTCTCTCTTTCAAATACAGGAGGAGGAGAAGGAGGAGGGGGTAAGGGATAGCAGAGGTCAGAAAATGAGAGAAGAAAAAGATGCCACGAAATATCCCCTTGCAGCGCCAGAGTCTCCATCCTGAAATCCATCACACCAAGTGCCCCGCCCAGTGCATGAAAAAGATCCATGTCAAGGTCCATCTCAGGGACACCAGGTGTAAAGAGGACCTTTAAACACTTCCAGGCAGGTGGCAAGAGGCATAGCCACAGGTAACAACAACAGACTGCAAATGAGAACATCCTCAGATTCTGAAACACGGCCAGGGAGAAGACAGCGGCCCGGCGGCCTCCAGTGTTTCAAGGAAAATGGGTTGCTACTCTAGGATTAAATAGCCACGTGACCTATCAGAAAATCATGAGGAAAGAATAAAATCATTCAGTAATGTAAGACTGAAAAAGGATGTCTTCCTCCTCTTGACTACCTTTTACGAAACTACGACAGGATGGGCTCCAGAAATGGAAGAGAATACGTGGAGAGGAAGACCTTGACCCCAAGACGCAGGAAAGAGGCTCCAGACGGCCCATAAAGATGGAGTTCACTGACCTCCAGGAAAAGGTGCACGTAGCAGGCGAGAAGACCAGGTCTTTGGCCTTAGCATTGTCCTGCGTGCCACTCCTTCTCATCCTGCATGCTTCCTTGGAATCAGGGTGACAGATGATCTTTGTTTTTCCAGGACAAAGAGGTTTCCCAGGATGCAGTGCTCTGGTTTTAAAAGCAGCAAAGTCCCAGGCAAGCTGGGATAGGTGGTTGCCCTACTTGGAACTGTGGGCCATCCTTGTTTCAAGCCTGGGCCTTTGTGTTTGCTGTTCTCTCTTCCTGGTGCATACTGTCCACCAGGTCAAACCATGTTCACCACCTCAAGGCTCCTGCCCAAAAGTGTAGATGGAGGAAGAGCCACATCCCGATAGCTCCCTTCTCCAGCCAGGTGCAACACAGGAACACAGCCTGCTGGCCTCGGGAGACAGCTCTGTCCAGGCAGATCCCAAGTGAAACCTCTGCCTGCTTAGAGGGCGACAGCTGCAGTTGTGGGCGTGGGGGATTACTCCCATTTTCCTGCCAGATCAGAGACTACTGCCCTTAAGTAGCAGAGGGGGAAACCCAGAGGTCTCACTTATTCCTGCAAAACACCTGCAGCTGTACAGTCTTCTCTGCAGAGTTCCCTAAAACTGCCTGCATCTCACACTCACTGTTGGGGGATGACTTGTTGTTTTTATTTCGTTTTAGAGATTTATTTATTTAATTAGAAAGTCAGAATTACAGAGAGAGGGAGGGAGGGAGGGAGGGAGAGAGCTTTTTCATCTACTGGTTCACTCCCCAGATGGCCACAATGGCTAACACTGGGCCAGGCCAAAGCCAGGAGCCAGGAGCATCTTCTGGGTCTCCCACGTGGTCGGCAGGGGCCCAGGTACTTGGGCCACCCTCTGCTGCTTTCCCAGGTGCATTTGCAGGCAGCTGGACTGGCAGTGGAACACCCAGGACATGAACCAGTGCCCGTATGGGGTGATGGCATCACAGGTGGCAGCTTAACTCACTATACCACAGCACCAGCCCCATGACTTGCTGTTTTAGGGACTTCCCTTTGTGGCTTTTTTCCAACAGACAACGCCTACCGCTGTGGGCAAAGACTGAGCTGAGTAATTCTAAGGACTGCAAAATTCCAGGCACCTCAGTTACATGCACCCTAATTTAAGGGTCACCTTCATGAATTACCTCAATTCTGTCAACATTTAAACTGATTTGGACAGACTATCTTCTCGGGTTTTGGAAGCCACTGCTCCTGATGCCTCCTACCTACTACTTCTGCACCTTCGATCCTGCTTAGCCACCAGCCTTCACTGCCAGCACAGTGGGTCTCACCCTAGCTGCACGTTAGACCTCCTGGAGAAGCTTTGTTTGTTTGTTATATAGTTATTTTTTTATTTAATAAATGTGAATTTACAAAGTGCAACTTTTGTATTGTTGTGGCTCCCCCCCACCCCCACCTCCCTCCCGGAGAAGCTTTTAAAACTTGATTCTCTTCAGGCTTCATTCCCAGACCAATGAAATCAGAGGGGGTGGTGGGAGGAAGGGGGCTGGAATGTGCATGGGTTTTACTAACTCACCAGTGATTCTGTCGTGCAGCTGGGGCCATGATTACTGGGTCCACAGCTCTGGTTTTTGTGTTAGTCTGCTCAGAATACTGTACAAAATATCACAGACTGGTTGGCTTCTACACAACAGAAATGTATTTCTCACAGTTCTGGGGTCCACGAAACCCAAGATCAGGGCACTGGCAGATCTGGTGTCTGATAAGGGCTGGGGCTTCTTCCGTAAGGACATAATCCTTTTTATTTATTTATTCACTCATTATTTAAAGGAGGGGGAGGAGAAAACACTTCCTTTAAAATTATTTATTTTATTTAAGAGAAAAGAGAAGAGAGAGAGAGAGAGAGAGACTGACTTTCTAAGCTTATGGGCAAGTGGAGTTATATTGTCTGAAAGGGTGAGATGGGACTGAGCCAGCACTGCCTGCTGCAGCCAGGACAGTGAGACTATTAAAGGCAAAGAGGGGCTGGGAGCCTGTTAGTGGAGGACAGCTGAGCCCCACACCATGTCCACAGTCCTAGGAAACATCAGGAGCTTTGCTGCATTATCTCAGCACCTCTGCAGCCCAGCTGGTCACGGCTGCCTTGATGTTGGCAGCAGAGCCCCTTTGAACGGATCACACAGGCTTGAGCAGCATGTACCTTGTGCTGACCATTCAGCGCTGAAGACTAGAAGCTTCCTCCTGAAACTTTTTGGGTCATCCAGACCCTAGTAATACCCTACAGGAGAAGGAAAAGGAGCTCCCCTGGCCATGCCTGAGAATGAAACTTCCATTGTCTGCACACACAAGGCTGTTGAAACTGCACTGATTTAGAAAAACAAGACAACTTACATGGAAGAAGCCTAGAGCCCTTCCCTCTTCTACCACTGTTGCTAAAAAGTGTTTCTGAGTTGGAGTTATAGAGAAACTACATGTACAGTATAACTGCTGGAAGTGGTAGAATTTCATAAATCCAATTAGCTTGGGAATAGAATTATTACACTTAAATATTTAAAAGGATCAGTTTAGTGATAATAACTTGGAAATATTTAATAAAATTGAAGACGCAGAGGCTGGCCTCAGTTTACCTCTGAGAAGCCAATGCTCTCAGATTGAGCTGATTTCCTAACTTCCTGCTCACCCAGAGAGGTTCAGAAGAGGAAGAGATTGGGCAGAGGCAAGGGGCTGCCCCTTTCTGCTTTCTCCCCCGTGAATTATGAACTATTACACAACTGAACAAGTCAGCGTCAAAAAAGATGCTCACTGAACCAGAGGCTCAAAGTTGGAAGCAACCTAAAGGCCCATCATTAAAATAAATGGGCTATGCTTACACTGGAATGCTATATGACAGTGACAATGCATTAAGCAGAGTGACATTACCTGCACAGACAAACCACAAGATCAAGTTCCACAGGGAAGTGTACAACATGGGATTGAAAACACAAAAAACAAACAAACAAACTCTGAAATTGCTAAGGAATACATGCTTCATTGAAGAGTCAATGAACATTTTTTGAATATGTACCATGTGCCAAATGTTGTCCTAGGTGCTGGTGATACAGAAGTAAACAAAGAGGAGTACCTGCTTTCCTGGAACTTACATCCCAGAGACATAATTCACATGTAGTAGAAATATAAAGACAGCAATAGAATTGGTGAACACTGAATTGAGAACAGTGCATACCTCTGGGGAGGGCCAAAGGAATGTGACTGGAGAGAGGGTATTTGCAGTGTTTATTTCTTAAGCTGGGAAGTGAGTAAATGGTATTTGTTATATTATTCTCCATAGCTTTTAGTCTGTCTGAAATATCTTACAGAATTCTGTTTACTTTTTTCCTAGTTTTGCAGCTACAAATCTCTCTCTCTCTTTTTTTTTTTTTTAAGATTTATTTACTTGAAAGGCAGCGTTACAAAGAGAGAAGGAGAGACACAGAGACTGGAATCTCCTATCTACTTGTTTACTTCTCAGTTGGCTGCAGCGGCCCAAGCTGGGCCAGTCTAAAGCCAGGAGCCAGGAGCTTCCTCTGGGTCTCCCATGTGGGTTCAGGGGCCCAAGCACTGGGACCATTTCCCACTGCCTTCCCAGGTGCATTAGCAGGGAATTGAAGCAGCAGCAGAGCAGCCAGGATGCAAACCAGTGGCCATATGGGTTGCTGGTGCTGCAAGCCTTACCCACTACACCACAGTGCCAGCCCCAGTATCTACAAATTTCTGTGTCTCTCACCCCCAGTGTTTACAAATCCCTGTGTCTCTGTACAAGCATGTTTTTGTCTGCAGACACCAAGGAGGTCAAATGGAATGTAAGATTAATGGAAAATTCCAGGAACCAGTCGTGAGTATTTACGAATGCCTCTGTGCTTGGAAATCACACGAACTCTTGGATGTTTGAATGATGCAATCTCTGGGGGGTATAGGGATATAGAAGTACCAGCACACAGCTGGGCGCAACAAAAATCAGTAAGTGCTCACTGAATGAGGGACAAAAACAGGGCTAACTCATTTTCAGGGAAAAGTAGGAGAGTTTGAGGCACAGCCTAATCTAACCTGGTCACACAGGTGGTATAATGGAGGACCAGCTTTATTAACCAATATATTATAAATAGTTTAGCATTTAACGTCCTCTGCATTGAGAGTTACCTTTCTACAGATCTTATTTCCAATAATTTTAATGAATAGCTTTGTCTACATATCTTCCTCTTTGGACTCCTTCATCCCATCAGTAGTCTTTGCTTTATTATTGAAGTAATTACGATCAGTAAGAAACAGAAATATAAATAAAAATAAATATATATGAATATATATTTATATTCATATATATAAATATATATTATATATTATAATTATATATATTATATATTATATATATTATATATAATATATTATATATATAATATATATTTATATAAATATAAAACTACCCTTTATATCACTTGGTTCTTATTACTCCTAGAGGAATAATCAGAGACTTTTAGGAAAAGTTTGTGTGCAGCAACGTGCCAGGGCAGCATTATTTATGACAGTGAGAACATGAGAAGAAAAACAGTTGTCCTGTAGCAGGGGAAGGGTGAAAGTAAACATAGGCTTCCTACAGGTTTAATGGTATTTCGCAGTGCTATTAAAAGTGTGCTTACAGGGCTGGTGCCATGCATGGTAGGTTAATCCTCTGCCTGTGGCGTCAGAATCCCATGTGGGCGCTGGGTTCTAGTCCTGGCTGCTCCTCTTCCTGTCTAGCTCTCTGTTGTGGCCTGGGAAACCAGTAGAAGATGGTCCAAGTGCTTGGGCCCCTGCACCCACACGGAAGACCAGGAAGAAGCTTCTGGATCCTGGCTTCGGATCAGCACAGCTCTGGCTGTTGCAGCCATTTGGAGGTGAGCCAGTGGATGGAAGAACTCTCTCTCTGTTTCTCCCTCTCCCTGTCTGTAACTCTACCTCTCAGATACATAAATGAAATCTTAAAAAAAAAAAAAAAAGTGTGCTTACAGAAGTTATTCAGTGACATGGGAAATTCTACACTACTAAGTGAAAATCAGGTGATAATTTTTCAGTTTTATTTTATTTATTTTAAAAACTTTATTTTTGCTTAGTCAATATTCAAATAGCAGAGAGACAGTGAGAGAGAGAAAGCCAGCAGAGCAATTTGCTGGATTACTCCCCATATGCCTGCAACAGTGGAGTCTGGGTCAGGCTAAAGCCAGGAGGCAGGAACTCAGTTCAGTTTGTACAATGTGATGCTTTAATATGTGGAATGATTAAGCCAGACTAATAAACAAATTTATCACTTTGTATACTTATTTTTGTAGTAAAAACATTTACATCTCTTACATAATTTTTAAAAAAGTATATTTACTTATTTGAAAGCCAGAGTGATAGAGAGAGAGAAAGAGGGAGAAAGAGATATGTTCTATCTGTTGGTTCACTTCCCACACTTGGTCACAAAAGCCAAGGCTGGGCCAGGCCGAAGCCAGGAGTTTGGAACTCATTCTGGTGTCCTACAGGGGTGTCAGGGGTCCAAGTACTTGGGCCATCATCTGCTGCCCTCCCAGGTGCATTAGTAGGAAGCTGGATTGGAATCAGAGTAGCTGGGACTCATAGTAGTGCTCTGCTATGGGTTGCTAGTGTTATAAGTGGTGGCTCACCCTGCGGTGCCACAACATTGACTCCGTTTCTTCAAGCAATTTTGACATATGCAGCACACTATTATTTATTACAGTGGGCATCCTGTGCAATAGACCACTAGAGTGCATTCCTCCTGTCTGGCTGAAACTTCTTACCCTTTGATCACCACCTTCTCTTTCCTCAACGGATGATACATGTGTAAAATATCTCTCAATATCAGTCAAGGAAATATTCCATAGTGTCATGCTAATTTTTTTTTATACTCTTTGTAATTTTGCAAATTTACATAACATGTCTTTTTGCTTTTGTAAGTAATAACACATTAAATGTAAGAAAATAACAAGGAAAGGGATATATTATGTATCCAAAAGGAAAGCATCAAAAATCTGACATTTCCTACAATCTTAGGTGTCTGTTTAAAGGCTTGCTTATTTCATAAACCTCTGAAGAAATTAACTTTTATGGTTGCAAATACTCAAATGAAATACAAACCAGCCTTTTTTTCCCCCCCGTTGCGTGAAGTTGTTACAGATTTTGGGGATGTGGCCTGGAAGGAGATGAACTTGGAGTAATGACAGTATTAGTTGTGTGCCCTTGGGAATGATGATATATTCCTCCCAGATTTGTGGTAAAGATTAAACCAGATCATAAGAGCTCTTGGCATGGGGCAGGCACTTAATAAAAGCTGTTGACTCTGACTTTTCTTCAAGGTTATGAATATACAGTAAGAAAATGGAAGTTTTAGGTTGTGTTCTCTGCTGCTTTCCCCAGACAAAATTAATTAAAAAGGAAAGTGATTTTGAGAGGCCTGCTGTTGCCTTTACTGCTTAGACTCTACTGTATTCTTGAGTCACTAATCTTCTAAATTAACGAGGCAAAGAGCCTCAGATCTATTGCCACTCGGTGAACCTCAAAAGGCTGACCCATATGTTCCTCTCTGGACTTAACCCTGCTCCTGATTACATCACACGTTCTAGGAAAATCATCAAAGCGATGCTAGTGTTGTGGTGTAGCTGGTAAAGCTGCCGCCTGCAACATGGGCAACCCAGTGGGAGCCAGTTCCTGCCCCTGCTGCTCTACTTCCCATCCAGCTTCCTGTTAATGGCCTGGGAAAAGCATCGGAAGATGACCCAGATGAAGCTCCTGGATCCGGATCCAGCCCTGGCTCTTGAAGCCATTTGCAGAATGAACCAGTGTGGAAGATCTCCCTCTCTCTCCTTCTCTCTCTGTAACTCCAATTTCAAAATAAACAAGTAAATCTTAAAAAAATCATCAAAGATACAAACAGGTTCTGGCTATTTATGATGCCTCCTCACCCTTTTTCCTTTGGATCCTGGAATTGAATGTGATTCCTGGTTTCCCAAAGTCCTCTGCTTAACCCAGGGCTGTCTTGAAGTGGAACTATAGCGTAATTGCTAAAACTTACCCTCAGTGGCATCATACTGCCTGGTTTTGAACACAGTGCTTGGAATGGTGTCTGAAACATGGTAATAAGTACTCAGTAAACTTCAGCTATTATTATTGTACTTATTACTATTCCTCTAAGTTTTTGTTCTAAAAATCCTTCACAAATGCCAGGCTTGACAGCAACCTTTTAAGTAAAGAGGCCGCACGTTATGGAGGTCAGAAGCAGAGGTATTAGCATTGGAAAGAGTTCAATTTTGTCTTATCTCTGCTATTCTCTAGCTGTGTGACCTTGGGCACATTTGGTTTAATGTCTCTATATCTAAATTGAAATGTGGTAGGGTTAAGATAATTAAATAGTGCTTAGCATTGTGCTGACTTGGAGCAGGTACTTAGTGTTTTAACTATTATTGTTCCATATTCTCTCACTTAATCTTCACAGAATCTCCCACCCCATCTGACCCCACCCCACCCCACCCATTTTGCAGATGAGGAAGCTTTGGTGCAGAGAAGTTCAAGGTCACAGAGCTAGGATTTGGCAAAACTGAACTCAAACCCAGGTAGTCTGACCCTTTATCCCACAGTGTTGACTACTGTACATCCCTATTCACCACCGCCTCTGCATAATTCATTCACACTGCAGAGTCAATGGCCAACAATGACAACATGGTTCTTTTCTTTTCTTTTCTTTTCTTTTTTTGACAGGCAGAGTGGACAGTGAGAGAGAGAGACAGAGAGAAAGGTCTTCCTTTGTCATTGGTAAACCCTCTAATGGCCACCACGGCCCGATGCGCTGTGGCCGGTGCACCACGCTGATCTGAAGCCAGGAGCCAGGTGCTTTTCCTGGTCTCCCATGGGGTGCAGGGCCCAAGAACTTGGGCCATCCTCCACTGCACTCCTGGGCCACAGCAGAGAGCTGGCCTGGAAGAGGGGCAACCGGGACAGAATCCGACGCCCCAACTGGGACTAGAACCTGGTGTGCCGGCGCCGCAGGCGGAGGATCAGTCTATTAAGCCGTGGAGCCAGCCGACATGTTTCTATCCTCTTCAGAGGGTTACCTTAAAATTTTTTTGTATAAGGAAAATTCCTATAATTTCTTGATATTTGATAATTCAATGATTTTTATCAGTCTGAATTTAAAACTGAAAAGGACTGGATAGGGGCTGGTGTTGTGGCTCAACAGGGTTAGCCACCACTTGTGTCACTGGCATTCTATATTGGAGTGCCAGTTCGGGTCTTAGCCACTCTGCTTCTGATCCAGCTTCCTAACATTGCACCTGGAAAGGCAGTAGGTGATACCTAAAGTGCCTGGGTCCCTGCCATCCATACAGGAGACTCAGATGGAGTTTCTGACTCCTGGATTTGGCCTGGCCTAGCCCTTGCTATTGCAGGCATTTGGGGAGTGGACCAGTGGAGGGAAGACACCTCTCTCTCTCTGTCTCACCTTCTAGCCCTGTCATTCTGCCTTTCAAGTAAATAAACGCATCTTTAATGAAAGAATTAAATAATTGACAATGTTCTGGCCGGCGCCGTGGCTCAACAGGTTAATCCTCCACCTTGCGGCGCCGGCACACCAGGTTCTAGTCCCGGTTGGGGCGCCGGATTCTGTCCCGGTTGCCCCTCTTCCAGGCCAGCTCTCTGCTGTGGCCCGGGAGTGCAGTGGAGCATGGCCCAGGTCCTTGGGCCCTGCACCCCATGGGAGACCAGGAAAAGCACCTGTCACCTGGCTCCTGCCATCGGACGAGCGCGGTGCGCTGGCCACAGCGCGCCGGCCGCGGCAGCCATTGGAGGGTGAACCAATGACAAAGGAAGACCTTCCTCTCTGTCTCTCTCTCTCACTGTCCACTCTGCCTGTCAAAAAAAAAAAAAAAAAACCACTAAAGATTTGATACCTAGAATCTGCTTGCATATCTCCAATAAGGCATCCTATTAGATAATACCAATCAGAAAACTGCTTTATACATCGACTTGAATTCCATCTCTTTGTAATCCCATTTCTGCAGTCCAGTTCTCTTACAGTAATTCAGAAGCTGTAATTTCATGCAGTTCCTTACTGATGAGAGACTGTCTTCAGTGGGCAGCTAACTGTGCAAGGTTTGGGAACAAAACTTTTACCACAAACCCCAACCACCAAGGGACAGATGGCAAGGGCCTGATCAGTCTGCATGCCTCCAATAGAATGTTCTCTGCCTCCATATGTCCAGATCCTTTAGCCACATCATGTTTGATAGTTTTTTGGATCACTGGTTACCCCAGTTACCCTCCTTTGAAAATATATAAATGTTAAAAAGTTTCTATCACTGCCTTGTAAATTTATTTTATACCCAATTCTGTTTATAGTTTAGAGTAGTAAACTTCTTACTTTTTGGAGTTTATTCTTCATTCTGCTTATAAAACAAATATTTCTGAATTTCCCTATGACTGGTTAAGTATTCTGCAAGGAAGTGAGGAATTAAAGTGATGTAAGAATGTCTGTGTGCTCACAAATGATCTACTTGGAGAGAAAGACATATACACCAGGAGCCGTAATTAAGTACTAAAATAGAAACAGGAATAAATGCTGGAGAAAGTGAGGAATATCTGTCTAAAGTTTTCAGGGTGGTAACAGTATCTCATGTAAATTCTTTAATTTCACATTTTAGTATTCTCTTCTTTGTATTTAATGTATTTCTAAAGAGATCCTTTCACAATCTTAAGTGGTAAGCCTGTTGTTTTGTATTAAATTTTCTATACAATTCAAAAGAGCACATGGGACATTTGCAATAACTAACCACCATGTTAAGACTTGATATTGGTACGACTATGTGTACCTTCCTATTTGGCAGGATGCTTTAATAGGAATCAACCCTTTAATCTTCACTTCATTCTCTTCATTTTATAGATCTAGGAGCAGAGGCTCAGAGGAGGAAGTGGATGTGCCAATAGCACAAAGCCGCTAAGCCTCAGGCCAGAGCTCAAACCCAGCCAGGGCTGTGACTGCTCCAGTCAGAGTCACCATCCACAATAAAAGCATGAATCCAAGAGACAGTTAAAATAAGGATGTACAGTGTGACCTCAAACCGAATAGAAAGAGAAAGAAATTTCTTCAAATTGATGGACAAAGTACTCTGCTCCTGTGCAACCCCCTCCGAGGAGCAAGAGGAGCAGCCTCATCACCCCCCAACCCCGGGCTGCCAGTACCCCAGCTTCAGTTCGTGTAGCCCGTGTTTGTTTTCAGGCTGGGTTTTTGGGTTTTCGGACACTCTGCCTGGAACATGTGACGACCCTGGAAGGTGATGTGGCTTCCCACTGACACTGATTTCCTGTCTTGGAAGGTTCCAAGGCTCACCGGCTCATGGGTCACACATGAGCTCTATTTCTATTTCTTTATTAAGCAGGGATGCTATTGTGTTCTCACAAATGTTTTTATTTTGCATTTAAAATGACACAGCGTTCAAGGTTATTTCAGTTAATAAGATGTTACAGGAGCCCATGAAATTAATTATAAATCCTGCCAAAGACAAAGACAATAAGAGTTTTAAAATAAAAAGGCAAACAGTCTCTACTGATCAGCCCTTCATATGCTTTTACCCCTGCAGTATGTTCCATTGCTTTGAAATAAAGAATTCTATTAGTTCTTATTTTCTCCTGTACAGACTTCTCCTGCATTCCTGTGACAGGATATGCCCAGCATGCATAGTGATGAGGCATTTACTTTTATGTCTCCAGGGTATGGAAATACACTGAACTCTTGGCTCAAAACTGGCAACCTAAGCACTAGTATATTGTTGCTTAAAATTTACAGTGAAAATCTTTGCAGTCAAGAATGGTGAAAATATATCCTATTGAGTTATGACAATTGAAAATGGGACTTGTCATTCTTACAGAATCAATTAGCTCTAATTCTCCACAACGAGTAGAAGAGCTGCTCACTGAGCCTGCAGTGGACATTTTTGGTTTTGTTTGTATTTATTTGAGAGAGAAAACTCCCTCCGGCTGGCCCACTCCCCAAACACCTGCAACAGCCAGGGAGCCTGGAACTCAATCCGGGTCTGGCACCTGCTGCCTCTCACGGTCCACATTAGCAGGGTACTGGAATGAGGAGCAGAGCTGGGACTTGAATGCAGGCACTTGGATATGGGATGCTGGACTGCAGGCATTCCAACTAGAGGTTTAACCACTATGCCAAATGCTCACTCCTTTGGTGTTAGTGTTTGGGGAAAGCTAGACTTCCATTTTTCTGACCTCTGTCTGTCTCTATCAGCCCTGCACACATCCTTCCAATAAACCACCAATGGCTTTCATCACCAAGTTCAAGTGCTTTCTGCAGAACTGAGAGGCAAACTATTTGTGTCCAGCTTCCCGGCTTTAGCTGATCCTTGCAGGACTTGCCACAAAATCTCAACTTACTCATGAGGATAGGATCTGTGCCAGCTATGACTTGCTAAATCTCCAAATTGTGATCAGTGTTTTGTTATTGAAATACATTTCCTTGGGAATGGCATCATTTTAAATTAGTTTTACAAATACAACCCAGCACATGTTTTGGCTAAATGCCATACTTATTGATTTAGAAGTTATCACTATGGAAATTCAGGTAGACTACCCACACACCAAGGTAAATGCTTATCTGTTCCAGCCAGAGAACATGGTATTATGATTTTATTCAAAAATTCGATTTAGGTCCCTACAGGGTCCTTGTCACAGTGTAGTGAACCTAAAAGAAGTATTTGGCAAGGCCCTGCTCTTGAGAAGGAAAAAAAGAACAGGAAACTTTCAGTGGATGGTTTACAGTGCCAATTGACTATGTCTTTTAATCCAAAAATCCTGCAAGTTATGTCCATTTTCCAGAAGAAGAAACTGAGGATCAAAGAGAGTAAATAACTTGCAGCCTATAATTTGAACCCGGTCTGTCTGGCCCCAGACTTTGTGCTCTTTCTTGTAACATATGCATGTAGGCAACAGCAGAGAGTCATACGAGTCAGCATAAAATGAAGTACAAAATTAACTATTATCAAGTGCTAAGACTCAAGGTAAACCTGAAGTTCTGTAGGTGTTCCGTGCCAAGAAATTAATGTTTTTTCTAATTATTAGTTAAGATCTCAAGGAAGAAAAAGCATGAGTTAAAATGTTCCTTGCAGGATTGCCAGGATCAAAAATTTTTTTTTTAAGATTTATTTTATTTATTTGAAATGCAGAGTTACAGGGAGAGGTAGAGAGATCTTCCATCCGTTGGTTTACTTCCCAAATAGCTGCAATGACCTGAGCTGAGCTGATCTGAAGCCAGGAGCCAGGAGCTTCTTCCAGGTCTCCTACGTGGGTGCAGGGTCCAAGCACTTTGGCCATCTTCCACTGCTTTCCTAGGCACATTAGCAGGGAGCTGGATCAGAAGTGGAGCAGTTGAACTGGTGCCCATATGGGATGCCAGTGCTGCAATCTGGGGCTTTAACCCACTGTGCCACAGTGCCAGCCCCTCAAATATTCTTTTTAATAGAGAGCTAGCACATGCTTATTGCATAGAGTTATATTTTTAGGAAGTCAAATGTCATTCTAGTTCCTCTGGGCACTGGCCTCTGACGGTCTTCTGTCCATTGGCCTTTTATCTTGCCCACCACCACACATGCTCTGCCAATGTTCTTCTCTTTTTGTGACACCTATCAGGTACAACTCCACCACTGTGTGAACCAGCCCACTGACCGCCTCTGTGCCCCACTACAATTTCCACACATTCTCTCTTTAATACCAGGAAGAAAACCAGGAAGAGTAACTGGCGCCAAAACTTCCAGGTCAAAGGACTCTCACGTTGTTTGGCAGTGCTGCTGCTCCTTTAGCTCACTTGCTGCTGGATTCTTCAGCAATTTGGTTCTCTCCTCTTTTCAAGACTTGGACTCTTGACAGGTGGCTTTGATTCTGGAGTCATCTGAGAGGAACCCATTAACTCCCACCATTAAACATGAAACCAGGGCAGGCATTCGGCCTGGAGGTTGAGACACCAACATCTCACATGGGAGCACCTGGGCTCAATTCCTGGATCTGGTTCCTGACTCCTGCTTTCCTGCCAGTGCAGACCTTGGGCGGTAACAGGTGATGGCTAAAGTAACTGGGTTCCTGCCGCCTTTTTGGGAAACCTGGATTGACCTTCTGGCTCCAGTCTTCACTTGGCCCAAACACAGCTGCTGCAGGCATTTGGGAAGTGAACCAGTGGATAGGAGCTCTTCACGTCTGTCTCTCAAGTAATTAAATAGAATACACTTAAAAAAGCATAGAGGGGGCCAGCGCCACGGCTCAATAGGCCAATCCTCCACCTTGCAGCACCGGCACAATGGGTTCTAGTCCTGGTCGGGGTGCCAGATTCTGTCCCAGTTGCCCCTCTTCCAGGCCAGCTCTCTGCTGTGGCCCAGAAGTGCAGTGGAGGATGGCTCAAGTGCTTGGGCCCTACACCCCATGGGAGACCAGGAGAAGCACCTGGCTCCTGCCATCAGATCAGCATGGTATGCCAGCCGCAGCGCAGTGGCCGCGGCGACCATTGGAGGGTGAACCAATGACAAAGGAAGACCTTTCTCTCTCTCTCTCTCTCTCTCTGTCTACTCTGCCTGTCAAAAAAAAAAAAAAAAAGCATAGTGGGACCAGCTCTGTGGTGCAGTGGGTTAATGCCCTGACCTGAAGTGCTGGCATCCCACATGGGTGCTGGTTCTAGTCCTGGCTGCTCCACTTCCTATCCAGCTCTCTGCTGTGGCCTGTGAAAGCAGTAGAAGATGGCCCAAGTTCTTGGGCCCCTGCACCCACGTAGAAGACCTGGAAGAAGCTCCTGGCTCCTGGCTTCGGATCGGTGCAGCTCCGGCTGTTGCAGCCATCTGGGGAGTGAACCAGTGGATGGAAGACCTCTCTGTCTCTGCCTCTCTCTGTAACTCTGTCTTTAAAATAAATAAATAAAAAAATCTTTAAAAAGAAAAACATACAGAAGTGGGCACTATGGTACAGTAGGTTAAGCCACTGCTGGGACACCTGCATCCCATATTGGAGTGCCTGGGATTGAGTCCCATATCTGCTTCTGATCCAGTTGACTGCACACCCTGGGAGGCAGAAGATGGCTCAAGGATTTGTATCCACCAATGAGAGAGACTCAGATGGATTTCTGGCTCCTGATTCTGGCCTGGCCTACCTATAGCAGATGAGGAGTGATCACTGTATCTTGGAAATAAATAAGCATATAAATAAACTTAAAAAAAGCAAACAGACTCATACTCCCATGATATCTATGCTTCTTCTGTTCCAACCCAAATGTGGTCCTTTTTGTCCCATCTCCTATGCTTTAGAACTCAGCTCTACGGCACTCAGATGAACCTTCCTCTCTTGTCCTCTCCCTATGAAGGATCCTTCCTAACATGTGTAAGTGTCCTCCGTTGTCAACAAACACAACCTCCCCCAACAGCTCTTTGTAAGATCAAGACTTCCCTCCATGTCTCTATACACAATGGCTACTTTCCAGTCTCCTTCTTCCTCTTCTTAGCAACATCCAAGAGATTCTACTTCTGGAATCTCTGTTCACTTTGGCTTTTGGGATATCCTATTCTACTGACTTTCCTTCCCTCTCTCCCCAGCCTTTGAATTTCCTTAGAGCTCAGCTGTAGACCCTCTTCTCATCTCCGTTCTATATTTCTCCATCTCACCCCCATCAACAGCTTCACATCGTGTCTACACTCCCAAGGTTCATAAACTATTTCTAGACCAGATCTCCCCTCTGAGCACCAGGCCTGCATATTTAATTGCGCACTTGAATTCTCTCCTTGCATGTGTTGAGGCATGTTGGACTCAGCATGTCTAAAATTACACTCCTGCTCTTTCCTGACAGAATTGGCCTTTTCTTTGTGTCCTTTCTCAGTGAATGCTACCACCACCAACCCAGCTGCACAAGGTAAAAAACCCACAAGTCATCTTCAACAGCCTCCTCTTCCTTGGCTCTCACATCCACTCCAAAATGAAGTCCTGTTGGTTTTGCCTCACAAGTACCTCTCAAATGCACCTGTCTCGACATTCCCTCCACCACTCTGATGCAAGCAGTGTACTCCAGAATCCCTTGTCTGGACCACTGCAGCCTCCCCCTGGAATCCTGACATCCATTCCTGTCGTCCTATAACCTGCACTCCACACTGCAGCAAGAACAACTTTTTTTGTGTATTTAAAAAAACCACACATATGATTATGTCAACACACTCTCTTGCTCCCCTGCTCTTATACAATACAACACAACACAATACAACACAACACAAGACCTCCTCAAGGTTTCTGATTGCTCATAGGATAACATCAAAACACCAAACCTGCTGTACAGAGGCCTGCTTTTCAGGTCCACCTCACGCCATCTTTTCCCTTACTCTGCATGACAGCTACACCGCCATCTTTCACATGTCATGCTTCTTCCGGCTTCCCCTGCTATTTCCTCTTCTGAACACTCTTACTTGGTTGTATGTCTTTTACTCATCTTTCACATCTCAACTCACACACTTTTTTTTTTTAAAAAGATTTATTTCTTTAAAAGGTAGAGAGAGAGAGAGAGAGAGAGAGAGTCAGAGAGAGAGGGAGAGAGAGATGAATCTTTTCATCTGCTGGTTCACTCCACAAATATTCACAACAGCCAGAGCCAGAAGGCTGGAACTCTATCCAGGTCTCCTACGTGGGTGGCAGGGGCCCAAGTACTTGGGTCATCTGCTGCTTTCCAGGATGCATTAGGAGGGATCTGCAACAGAAGCAGAGCAGCCGGACACAAACCCAGCACTCTGATACGGCATGCGAGTGTTGCAAGAGGTGTTACAATGCTGGTCCTCCCAACCCACACATTTTTTTGCCTTGGAGAAGCCTTCCCTCACATCACTGACCACATCTATTACAGAACCACATACTTCTCCCAATAACTTGGCCCAGTTTAACTTGAAGTTATTCTACTATTGTCTATTTCTACTATAGGCTCTGTGTCTATAGCAGGGACTATGTCTTCTTTTGCTCTCTACCATATCCCCAGCTCCACAATCAGAGTCTGGCACAGTAAATACTCTGAATATTAGTTGAATGGATAAGTAGGCTAATAAAGTAGAAAGCATGGGCATGAATGAAGCATTGAGTAATGAGTAATAAGAGAAGAGAGTAAGAGCAGAGGTCCTAGGATGGAACTTAATGAACACGATATTTCAAGGGAAGGGCAGAGGAAGAGAAACTGCATCGCAGGAAGATACAAAGAAATGGCCACAGTGGCAGCATATGCCGAGGAGGCCAGGGTTTGAGAAAGCAGAGGGGTCATTAGTGTCTTAGGCACCAGACATAGTAAGAACTAGAAAATGAAAATGATTGGGGGGCCAGCACTGTGGTGTAGCAGGTAAAGATGCCACCTGTAGAGCCGGCATCCCATATGGGCGCCGGTTCAAGTCCTAGTTGTTCCACACTTTTTTTTTTTGACAGGCAGAGTGGACAGTGAGAGAGAGAGAGAAAGAGAGAAAGATCTTCCTTTGCCGTTGGTTCACCCTCCAATGGCCGCCGCGGCTGGCGCACTGCGCTGATCCAATGGCAAGAGCCAGGTGCTTCTCCTGGTCTCCCATGGGGTGCAGGGCCCAAGCACTTGGGCCATCCTCCACTGCACTCCCGGGCCACAGCAGAGAGCTGGCCTGGAAGAGGGGAAACCGGGACAGAATCTGGCACCCCGACTGAGACTAGAACCTGGTGTGCTGGTGCCGCAAAGTGGAGGATTAGCCTATTGAGCCACGATGCCAGCAGTTGTTCCACTTCTGATCCAGCTCTCTGCTATGGCCTGAGAAAGCAGTAGAAGATGGCCCAAGTCCTTGGGCCCTTGCATCCATGTGGGAGACCCGGAAGAAGCTCTTGGCTCCTGCCTTTGGATTGGTACAGCTCCAGCCATTGCAGCCATCTGAGGAGTGAACCAGCAGATGGAAGACCTCTCTCTCTCTGTGCTTCTATTTCACTCTCTCTGTAACTCTGACTTTCTTTCTTTTTTTTTTATTTTTGAAAGGCAGAGTGGACAGTGAGAGAGAGAGACAGAGAGAAAGGTCTTCCTTTGTCATTGGTTCACCCTCCAATGGCCGCCGCAGCTGGCGCACTGCGGTCGGCGCAGCGCGCTCATCCGATGGCAGGAGCCAGGTGACAGGTGCTTTTCCTGGTCTCCCATGGGGTGCAGGGCCCAAGCACTTGGGCCAGCCTCCACTGCACTCCCGGGCCACAGCAGAGGGCTGGCCTGGAAGAGGGGCAACCGGGACAGAATCTGGCGCCCCGACCAGGACTAGAACCCGGTGTGCTGGCGCCGCAAGGTGGAGGATTAGCCTGTTGAGCCACGGCACCGGCCTCTGACTTTCAAATAAATAAATAAATTTAAAAAAAAAAAAAAGAAAATGGTTGGTAGGGCAGAATGGAAGGTGTGGACATGGGAGCTGGAGAGCTGACTTTGCTTTTATCAGGTTTGTTGGCGTTTCTATGACACATGACCCTGTCAATGGCTCCTTCTTTCTAAAAAGTATAAGTAGAGAGTTGATACAAAAGGATGGTTTTTGGCTGAGAACATTGGGAAACAAAAAGCCATACCAGTTAATGGAACAAGATCCTGAGGATGGTGGAAGGGGTGGAGCTGAGAACTTGGAGACACTGCACACTCACTTCTTGGAAGCTCCTTGAATGCACGAAGGTGCAGTTAAGCTCATGGATGGGAGGATGTAAATTGTGTGAACTCGGTCTGTGCCAGAAAACATCCTCCTTGCTAGAGAGAGGCTACGGTAGAGATCAGTGCTGGTAGATTAAAAACAAAAACAAAATGCTATTCTTACTGTCAAAAACCTCAGGGTGGAGGCAGGAGGCAATGATGTGACATGATTTGTAAATGCACATTCTGCCTTCTGTACTGACACTGGAAACAAGTGCTTCCACACAGCACATGTCTCCCTTGCAGGATCCTCCCTTTTATTTCCTAAAAGCTGTAAGCCAAATAGAGAAGAGACATTGTCTGTCTTGGTTCTCAAAATTATCTCTAGAGCTTAGGCTAGTTCCTGTAGGTGTGCAGCTTGCATTGATTGACTAAATGAATGAAAGATGGTTTTTTAGGAGTAATTTCCTTGTCCTCCTGAACCCAACCACTCTTGCTCACTCAGCATTCTTTAGTGTGAACTCAACACTCAATGTACACTCACAGAATGAAAGACTGTCCCCAAGCTTCAGTGTTGTAAGCACTGCCAGCCTCACCTGTCATCCTCATTAGTGTTTTCTTTGACTTATAGAGAAAAGTCCCTACTGTTATTTATGAAGCAGGTATTTTTTCTCTCCATAGCTGGTGCTGCAGAAGTATGGCTTCAGCTTTTAAGAACCTATACTGTACCTTTTCATATGATGAACAGGTGTTTACAATGAGCAAAAAAGTACAAAGAGAAGAAGAACAGCAGGTATTTTCCTTGGTGTAATCTTCGCTAACCTGGTACCAGTTTTAGAATTAGTGTCTGGGCCCAGCAGTCCTACCTACTCTGCTCAGATAATTACTAGAAGTTTTAAATTTTAATGAAGTCCAGATTACCAATTTCATTTTAATGATCATATATGTGGTACTGTATTAGTTAAGTTTTTCATCACTATCATGAAATGGCTGAAGGGAGATAATTATGGAGTAGAGATTTACTTAGCTCACAGTTTTGGAGGCTGAACGTCCAAACAGCATAGCAGGGCAAATGCAGGAGAGTGATCACATCTTGAACCGACAAGTAGAAGGGCAGGGAAGGGCAGCACTTGCTCCTTTTGTAACAACCCTCTCATGATAACTACTGATGGATCACAAGAAAATAGCTTACACTCCCAATGATATCACAACATCCCACTTTAAAGGTTCTACTGCCTTCCAATACTGCCACTCCAAGGACATAGACCCTTTAGAAACATTCAAATCAAATCCAAACTATAGCAGGTGTTATATTAAAAAAAATGCATCACCATACCTAAGGTCATCCAGATTTTATCCTTTGTCATGTCCCAGGAGTTTTATAATTTAAAACAATATTTAAAGAGAGAGAAGGAGAGAGCACATGTGCATGAGAGAGAAAGACAAAGAGTTAGTTCTTGGTTCACTCTTAAATGGCCTCAATGTTTGAGGCTGGACTGGGCTGAACCCAGGAGCCAAAAGATTCATCTAGGTCTCCTATGTGCATGACAAGGACCCAAGGCCTTGGATAATCCTTTGCTGCTTTCTCTGGTGCATTAGCAGGGAGCTAGATTGGAAGTGGAGCAGCTGGGATTCAAACCAATGCCAATATGGGATGCTGGTGTCACAGGCAGTGCCTTAACTTCCTGTGCCGCACTGCCAGCCCCAGTTTTATAGTTTCACATTCTACATTTGGGTCTATTATCATTTGAATTAGTTCTTGTAAAGGTTGTTGGATTTGTGTCTAGATTCATTTGCTTGCATATAGATGGTGGTTCTGGCACCATTTGTTGAAAAAATTATATTTGGTCTATCGTATTGCCTTTGCTGCTTTATCAAAGAACGGTTGATTATATTTATGTGGGTCTAATTCTGGGTTCTCTGATCTTTCACATTGATCTACTTGTTATTTCACCAATACCACACTATCTGGATTACTGTAGCGTTGTAGTAAGTCTTGGGCAGTGTCCTTTGTCTGTCTTTGTTCACCTTCAACATTGAGTTGGCTGTTCTGAACATTTTGCCTCTCATATAAACCTCCAAACCAGTTTGCCAACATCCACAAAATAACTTAATGGGAATTCAATTGGAATTGTGTTGTTTCTATAGATTATGATTGAAAAAATTGACATTTTGACAATATTGAGTCTCCTATGCATGAACATGGTATATTTCTCTATTTATTTAGTTCTTTGATATCTTCATCAGACTTTGGTAGTTTTTCTCATATAGATCTTGCATATGTTTTGTTAGATTTATACTTACTTTTTTTCTTGACAGACAGAGACAGAGGGAGAGAGAGACAAAGGTCTTCCTTCCATTAGTTCACCTCACAAATGGCACTACAGCCGGTGCACTGCATCAATTCAAAGCCAGGAGCCACGTGCTTCCTCCTGGTCTCCCATGCGGGTGCAGGGCCCAAGAACTTGGGCCATCCTCTACTGCCTTCCTGGGCCACAGCAGGGAGCTGGACTGGAAGAGGAGCAACCGGGACAGACTCCGGCACCCCAACTGGGACTAGAACCCAGAGCACTGGTGCCACAGGTGGAGGATTAGCCAAGTGAGCCACGGCACCGGAATAGATTTACACTTAAGTACAAATGTTCCACAACTTAAAATGGTTTAAAATTTTTCAACTTTACAATGGTACAAAAGTGTTCCTATACAAGATTCTGGTTTTTGCTTTCAATTCATTATGCAATAAATTCTATAAGATATTCAACTTTTTAAAAAATAAAATGGCATTGTGTTATATGATTTTGCACAACCATAAGCTAATATTAGTTTTCTGAACATGCTTATAGTAGGTGAGGCTAAGTTATGATGTTCAGTAGGTTAGATGTATCAAAATCAATTTCATCTTATAATACATTTACTTTATTATGGTTCATTGGAATGCCACAACATTGTAAGTTAAGCAACATTTGTATTTCATTTTAGGGCTTTATTATAGATATTTTTAAGTAAAATTCCATTAGTTCATTGCTAATATACAGAAAAACAACCTACTTATAGAGAAACTTTGTGTTCTGTAAACTTCCTATTAATATTCGTCCTAGAGTTTTTGTTGCTGTTGATTCTTTTTGACTGTATACATAGATGATCATGTTCTCTATGAATAAGAGTTTTATTAAGTCCTTCCTAATCTATATAACTTTTATTTCTTTTTCTTGTTTTGTTTTTGCTTTTCAACAATATATTTTGTTTGTATATATTCTTTGTCAAGTTAAGAAGTTCCTCCTCTAGTCTTGCTGCATTTTAAATCGTGAATGGGTGTTAGATTCTGTGAAAACTTTTTCAATAATTTATTTATTTGAATGACAAAGGGGTGGAGAAGGACAGAGGGAGCGAGAGTGAGAAAGAGAGAGAGAGAGACTGAGATCCTTCATCTTTTTGTTCACTCTCCAAGAGTCTGCAACAGCTGGGGATTGGGTCAGGCTGAACCTAGGAGCTAGGAACTCCATGTGGGTTTCCCACATGATTGGCAGGAACTCAAGGGCTTGGGCTATCATCTGCTGCCTCCCAACTGTATTATCAGGATGCTGGATTAGAAGTGGAGTAGTTGGGACTTGAACCAGCACTCTGATGTGGGATGCAGGCATTCCAAGTGGCAGCCTAACCTGCTGTGCCACAACACCCACCCCTGAGGTATTGGATTTTGTTAAATTTCTGTGTGCACCTATTGATATGATCATGTGAGTTTTCTTACTTAGCTTGTTGCACTAATTTATTTTTTTTGAATGTTGAATCAGCGTTTCTTACCTGGAATAAATTCACTTAGTTGTGGTGTATAATTCCTTTTGTACATTGTTGGATTTTTTTTTTTTTTTTTGCTAATATGCTTTGAGTATTTTTGCATGTATGTTCAAAGAGATATTAGCCTTTAGTTTTCTTTTCTTATAATGTCTTTAGTTTTGATATAGATAGAATGGTTTCATAGAATGAGCTAGGAAATATTCCCTCTGCTTCTAGTTTCTGAAACAGTGCACTGTAGAGAACTAGTACAATTTCTTCCTTACATGTTTGGTAAAATTCACCAGTGAAAGCATTTGGGCCTAGTGCTTTCTGTTTTAGAAGATTATTTACTATTGACTGATGATACTTTAATAGAGATGGGACTAATCAGATCATCTACTTACTGCTGAGTGAGTTTTCACTGATTGTTTTTCAGGGAATCAGCTCATTCTATCTAGTTATCAAATCTGTGGACTTACCGTTCCCTGTACTTCATTACTACACTTTCAATGTCCGCGAGATCTGTATTCACACTTCCTCTTCCATTTCTTTTTTTTTTAAACTTTTATTTAGTAAAAATAAATTTCCAAAGTACAGTTTATGGATCACAACGGCTCCCCCCCACCCCATAACTTCCCTCTCACCCACACCCCTCCCATCTCCTGCTCCCTCTCCCATTCCATTCACATCAAGATTCATTTTCAATTATCTTTATATACAGAAGATCGATTTAGTATATATTAAGTAAAGATTTCATCAGTTTGCACCCACACACATCATAAAGTGTGAAGTACTGTTTGAGTACTAGTTATAGCATTAATTCACAATGAACAACACATTAAGGACAGAGATCCTTCATGAAGAGTAAGTACACAGTGACTCCTGTTGTTGACTTAACAATTTGACACTCTTGTTTATGGTGTCAGTAATCTCCCTAGGCTCTAGTCATGAGTTGCCAAGGCTATGGAAGCCTTTTGAGTTCGCTTTTGAGTTTGTGGTTCTCTCTTTTCCTCTTAGCCTTGCTAAGGGATTAGTGATCTTATCAATGTTGTCAAATACAACTTTTGGTTTTGCTAATTTTCTGCATTGTCTTCCTGTTTTTAATTTCTTTTTTCCCTGTTTTTAATTTCAACTCTGATTTTTAAAAATTCCTTTCTTTTGTTTACTTTGGATTTAATTTGCTCTTCTCTAGTTTCCTAAGGTTGAGTCTTATATTATTAATTTTAGATTTCTTTTTCTAATATGTACATTCAGTGCATATAGGTTTCCCACATGGGTGGCAGGAATCCAATTACTTGAGTCATCACCATTGTCTCCCAGAGCCTTCATTAGCAAGAGGCTGGCTCCAGGTATCAAAACCAGATTCTGGATATTGAATGCAAATGTCTTAACTACTAGGCTAACTGATTACTCCCTGCCTTTCATAGTTTTAATTGAGCATTTTATACTATTCCATTTTCTTTCCTTTCTCAGCACGTCAATTTTCCTTCTTTTTTCACATTTTTTTGTGGAGCAGCCTGCGCCCATATGGGATGCCTGTGCTGCAGGCCAGGGCTTTAATCTGTTCTGCCACAGGGCTGGCCCTGCAACTCTGTTCTTTACAGAAATAGTTTAGTGACCCAACTCAGCAAAGGTCAAGAAAGAGAACTAAAAAATGTTAAGTGCAACTGGCTGTAGATTACTGGTGATCTTGCTAACAGTATATTGGGGTGGTAAAAGTAGAAAGTAGATCTTGGTGCCAAGATCAAAGATTTATTTCTGGTTCTGTAACTTGCTAGTTCTGTGGTCTTGGGAAGTCACTCAACTTCTGTGAGCCTCTATTTCCTCAGCTGTGAATTGGGGACTAACAGAGCTACCTTCTTCAGTTATTGTAGGAATTAGTAATATGCACACCCAGTAGAAAACAAAGTGCCTGATTGATAGTAGGTACTCTTTATGAATGTAAGCTCTTGTTTCATTTACTTTGTTGCCACCAAAATCGCCATTCCTTTATAAGTAATGTTTTTTCACCATTAATATTTTATCTTCCATATTTTAATGTTTTATAGGTTGAATCTTTGCTCAAATCTTACCAAAAAGGTGAGATTTCATGAGATTTACCCTGAATACCCTAATCTGTGCTCTCTGCATTGGTAATCCCATTCATCCTGGTCTACTTTTCCTTTCCTTACAGAGCTTCTCACCTCTAACAATCTAGAGAATTTACTCGTTTATTTATTTATTTTATCACTCTCTGACTACCCTACTAGACTGTCATCTTACACACTTCCATACCCCAAGTGCCTACACTGAACCTGGAGCACAGCAAGTGCTCAATAATTCAGTGTTGAATGACTAAATGGAAAAAGACTGACTGTGTTTCTTCAACCTGGGGACTTGTCTTTGTTCATCTCTGTAAAATTTCCAACTGTCGCCTATGAAAACATTGCCTCTGCTCCATCCCCTCAGTGCTTTCCTTCTGGAATTCCTGTTAGATTACAAGTGCGTCAGCCCAATATTTATGTTCTCAGTGTCTCTTAAGTTCTTTTTCATATTTGACAACGACAAATATTTAGCTTTCTCTTTTTATTCTGAGACAACACTTTGCTCCATCATTAAGTCTCTTTTCAACTGCATCTAGTTAATTGAATTATATTTCAGTGACAATGTTTTTTGTGCTGAGAATGTCTTTCTTTCCTTTTCCTTTCTGCTTCTTTTCCATTTTTTCCTGCACTTGTTTTATACTTTATCTTCCTTTTATTTCTTTGAGTATTTAAAAAAAATTTTTTTTTGACAGGCAGATTTAGACAGTGAGAGACAGACAGAGATAAAGGTCTTCCTTCTATTGGTTCACCCTCCAAATGGCCACTACAGCCGGTGCACTGCACCAATCCCAAACCAGGAGCCAGGTGCTTCCTCCTGGTCTCCCATGAGGGTGCAGGGCCCAAGCACTTGGGCCATCCTCCACTGCCTTCCCAGGCCACAGCAGAGAGCTGGACTGGAAGAGGAGCATCTGGGACAGACTCCGGCGCCCCAACCGGGACTAGAACTCTGGTATCGGTGCCGCAGGCAGAGGATTAGCCTAGTGAGCCATGGCACTGGCTTCTTTGAGTATTTTAATGTCATTATTTCTAGTTCTTGGGGTAGAGGGAGTGAAGCCTCCTATTTGCTTCACCAATTGGTTTTCTGGTTACACTCATTTCTTTGTGCAGTCTGTAATGTTAGACTGTGAGTGGTTGTTTGGTATTTGTCTCTCCTGGGACCTTAGGAGTCAGTGACTGAATATGTTCCAAATCTGTCTCTCTCGAATGGCCTGTGGAGGCTAGGATTCCAGGCAGCACAGTGTGGGTGCTAGGACTGTGCCCTAAGCTCATGCCCCTACCGTGAAACTACTTGTGCAATCTCTGGCAAATTATTCTTTCAGTCTTACTCTTCTTGTCTGTTAAGTAGAGATAATCATTCCTACTTGCCAGAGACATTGTGTAGAATTAATGAGATCATCAACATAAGGAACTTAGCACAGTGTTTTTCATGTAAGTACTTAATAAATAATAAAATTACTATAAATTATGTGGTAGCTAATATGACACTTGTCAAATCTTCACCTTTGTGATTTGAGGAAGATACCTCATGTTTGTGAAAACAGCTTCTGAGTGTGCATATGAAATGGACAGCCACCATTGCACAGAGATATGGGTCAGCCCTATGTGCTGTATTTGTGACACATATTAGTTGCAGATGGGAGCAACAGCTGGCATAAGAACATGTTCACTTGGCTTTCAGCCAGTGCTGGAGAGCACTGAGGAGAGGGAGAAGTGAATTTCAAACATTATCGTTTTTTAAAAAATAAAGTCTCATTAGGGAGTTGAGTCATTTGCCAACTATTTTGGATTATTACATGTTGCATAGGGAGAGCTCTTCTGCTGAGAGAAGAATGACCTAGATAAATTTTTTCAGTTTTATTCAAAGAGGAAATATATTTAACTCCTTAAATATGGTCTCCTTGGCCATCATTACCTGTCAAAGGTTGGAACTTGAATAACAGAGTACTGAACCAGTAGCTACTGTTCAGTGAATGCTATTAGTCTATTAGCAGGAAGAGACAGAGACACAGGCAAATTCTTGGGCATGAGAACCTCATTCCTATATGTTGTTATTTTTCTATCACAAACTTTTCATTAATGAACCACTGATTTGGATCTGTGGATAAGTGAAGGTTAAGGAGCCAATGCTAGTGAAAGAGAGTGATGGACTACCATGATTTATCATGGAACAGGTTATCAGTTATCTATAAGGATTTCACAAAATGAAGATCATAATTCTAATTTTCATAATACATTTACAAAAGGTAAAATTGAAAACATGCAATTAGAGAAGCATTTTTAGATTTTAATTACCTGATCTTCAGAATCAGATCCTGTACCAATGAACTCTCCAGAGTCCAGCATCATTGTAGGATCAAGGTCAACTGACCCTAAGGTAAAGAAAGAAAAGATCAGCTGGTGGATACTGTCTATGAATGCTTCTAAAGCACACTATCTCCCATAAGGTTTCCATATTGTCCCATGGTTACATTAAAATCACAACACTACTAGAGTTTTCACTCTGCCAAGTTCTATATCTGGAGACTCAAAATGAAGTTATTCTGGATACTGACTCTGCCTTTTAGAAGGAGACATATTGTAGGGAGGACTAGTTTGTCAACAGCAAGGTTAAGAAACCAAAAGAGCAAGCTGCTGATTCTGACTAGTGGTAGAGGGGATAGTGTAGTTGGGATTCTCCATAAGGAACTAATCTATGAACCTGAATTTTGAAGGTGAATAGGGGTTGTTGACAGGAGAAACAATTTCAAAGTGTGCAAAAGTAACTGATATAGAAGGAACACCAGGAGCAAAGGTCAGAGAGGGAGAAGAGCAAGGGGTTTCCAGGAGTCAGAAGGGCTGGATTTTGCTCACTGCATGAAAGCTTGGGAAATTTTTCTTATAGCCTTTGGTTTACACTAGTCCCTGAAGGTAAGAAAAATCAGGTTAACTAAATGTTAACGGGGAGAATGTTTCCCTTCTAGAATACCGGTTACACAAAACTGCTTACCCATTAATCTCCAAGGCTCAAGCTTAAAGTGATAATTTTCACACTGGGGCTTCTGGAGCACAATTCAGTCATCATCTTAATTTAATAAGTCTTTCTTGCTAGGAAATATATATCACCTCACTAGGCAGAAAGATAGAACCCAGTGCTGCCCACAAAAGATTCTGTATCCGATGAGACAACAAACCACCTCACGTTTTATTGTAAAATTGGCCTTGACAGCCAATTGTTGGTTAGAATATACAATGAATAATGTTTAATGAAGATGGATTTTGTAACTATCAAGCATCTCACACTCTTCTCAGCTATAGACATGCCCAGAAGATGTTGCCTTCATACTTTCTTCCAAAACAAGAATCAAAGTATGTCCTCACATACTCTCATCTTTCCCCCTCTTTTCTGTTATCATTATCTCTGCTGTCTATTATATGGACTAAGCACTTGTCATTTGACTATGTACTAAATAGCAACACCATTATTTATTGTGTTTATATCTTCAATTTTTCAAAAAAAGGATGACAAAGTTTTTCAAAATGAAGACACCTGAACCATCAAATATTTTAGAGATGTAACTAGTGTAGACCTGCCTTGTATAGTTGCTTAGGTGTGTTCAGAACAACTCTGGGTGATGCCAATCTTATTGTCAGAGCAGCCTGACCAATTCCATTGTTAATATGGTGGTGGCCAGAATGGGCTTGGGAAGATCACATACCACGCCACCAGTAGAGGGAGATGAGAGGGGTGATGCGGGAAACTTCATACATATAGTAGATATATACTCAGATAAGCTCAGATAATGATTGAATAGCTTTCATTTTCTTCCACCATTGGTTGCTTGGTTTACTGAAAATGGGACATCTGGTAATAGTTCAAGGTTTGATATATAAAATAAGGAGGCAAATATAGATATAAATAGATATTTAAGCAGTATTATATTTCATTTTTCTTTTTTGGCCATACGAATTATTTTCTTGATGTCATTATTGATGGCTTATTTCCCTTGTTTTGCTCTGGGTCTCTACTGAGCAGGCACAGGAAGTGTAATGGGATGGTCATGCAGATGACATGAGTACAGGGAGCCCAGTGTTGTTACAGCGGCTGTGACTTCCAACCTCTCCCCTATTTCTTTCTGCTATACCTCTGTGATTCTCTTCCAAAGAGTCAGTATTGTTTATGTACCTGCCCCTCAGTTTCTCCCTTCCTGATGAGTTTACTATGGCTCCTGGCCTCTGCCTTGTGCTGTGCGTTGATGTCCTGGAAAAGCAATGCCATAGCATGTCAAAGAAGAGACAGGAAGTAGGACAGAGAGACAGAGATAGAGACACACACACAGAGATCACACACACACACACACACACACACACACACCCCAGCCCACCTTGGTATGTTTCAAATGAAAACTTTTGTAAGGTATCTTAGGAGGAAGTACTTGACTGTTTTAAAGCCCAGTTTGAAAGTTACTTTGCTGCTGTGGCCCAGGAGGGCAGTGGAGGTTTGCCCAAGTGCTTGGGCCCCTGCACCCACAAGGGAGACTAGGAAGAAGCACCTGGCTCCTGGCACAGCACCGACTGTAGCGGCCATTTGGGGACTGAACCAATGGAAGGAAGACCTTTCTCTTTCTCTCTCTCTCTCACTGTCTATAACTCTATCTGTCAAATAAATAAAAAAAAAAGTTACTTTGCATTTGCATTGTCCGGAAATGAAAATGTCAGATGCAAAATACATATTTTTTCCATTACAAGATCATAAAGATTTTCGAACCAGTATTTCATAGAGTCCCACCCATTTATTTTAGAAAATTGGAAAACAAGATGTGAAGAGGTTAAATAACTTGGCCAAGAGCATGTGAAAGTGCATGAGATCAAAGAGAGAACCCACGGCTCTCCTTTCTCCTTCTAACACACCCTGTTGAGTCCAAATTCTAGGCAGGAGCAACTCAAACAGCTTTATAAATATTATTTTTCATTATCAATATTATTTATACAAGGAGCTGGATGAGTATGCTATTTTACATTCTGAGAAAATGCGTAACAGTGAATGGCTAGTGATGTGGCAGATTCCTAGTGTGGCTGTGGAAATGGAAGTATAGGAAGTAGAATTAAGGAGTCAAGTTCAAGCCTGCGATAATCAATGCTCCTTTCTAGCTGGTTCCTATACAGAGCATCATTAAAAGTAACACTGAGTTTCTTTAATTTTTATTGCTTCCATAATATCACTATCACTGCCACCACCTCCAGGAAATGGTGACAGCTACCTGGATTCACCTTGGCTGTATATAGAAATTCAAGTGGAAGAAGCAATGTGATCTGAACACAAATTCTTATTAAACATCAAGGTTACTTTAGTCCCTGTGTCTTACTTATTTTATTTAATTAGAAACTGTCCTTTCAGTTGTTTTAAAAGAGTACCATATGAAGGGCTCTTAAATGGCCCAGTTAAGCAATATTGTACATTAATATCTGAAGCTGGAGCAAAATTATTAGAAAACTATCTTCAGTTACTGTAGAATGAAAAGAATCTTTCTTTTAAAGAATCATGCTCATAAGGAAGAAGAGATTGGATTTCCTAATAAAATGCTTTCAATAGAAATTGTATCATTAAGGCAATGAATTTCTTGAAATATTGTTGCTCTTGGCAACAGTAGTATTAATATATCCTAGGATGCAGTAGACAAAAGACAGCATTATCAGCTCAGATAATGATTGAATAGCTTTCATTTTCTTATGACATTGGTTGCTTGGTTTGCTGCAAATAGGACCTTTAATAATAGTCCAAGGTCTGATACACAAAATTGGGAAGTAAATATCGACATCTGTACACATTTTTTGCCTGTTTTCATGGGACGAGTTAACACACAAAACAACTGCAGTGATCTCGTTACTCCACAAAGACAGCAAAATTAGGACATTCTGCAAAAGTGGCAGTATGGTTTTCATCTTCCCCTATTTTGAATTTCTTGATTTCTTTTCAGACTTAAAAATATCCTTTCCATAGAAAACAGAGAAAGGCACGAGCTGAAACACAGAACCCTGCAGGGAACACTCAGTGTCCCTGGTTCCAGATCCAGGATGTCCTTCGCAAACATTGTCAGGCTGCCTCCTGAGACTGGCCTGAGGATGACACAAGCTGGCTTTGGGGGTCCCAGAGACTAAACGTTCTGCATTATGGGACGGCTTTCCAGACTTCTCCTCCCAGTGGATCTTTCTGAAGTGTTAGGAAGATCCTGCTCCCACTCTCTGTACCAAATAAAGGGATGCTCTTGGAACTGCAGGCTTCCTGAGTGGGGAAGGGCATCTTGACTAAAGCTCGATACCTTTCTGCCTCTTGCAGGGGAGTAGTTTCTCCCTTGTCCTCATCGTCCACTAAACCCTAAGCTGCTCTGAGAGGGCAGGGTAGTGTTTCCTCCCTGAATCTCAGAATGAAATGCAAAGATACGCATTCAATACCTAATGCTGCATGACAGAACATGAATAAAAGGACATTTCCATTTTTCCCTTTGCATTTTTTGCTGTCATTCATTTTCTCTCCAAACACTGCCAACTTCTATTAAGTGCCTGCCTTGCATCAGCACTGAGAATCCAGCCCTAATTCCAACAGGCACGGAATGTGTTAACAGTTGGCAGCAGAATTCCTTGGAGGGAAACTTTTCTCATAGTATTTGGAACCAGAAGGTGAGCTCCTCTAAGGATCTGGCTGTTGATGGGCTGTTCAGGGTGAGCAGGGGAAGGGGGGATTTTCCAGCTACTCCAGCATGGGGGCTGTGAGAGGGAGGAAGAGAGAAAGGGAGGAGAGAGGAGAAGATCTAGGAAAAGGAAGGAAGACTGTACTGTCTCTCCCCATGAGCTCTCAATTCCTCCAAAAAAGATAGTAACTCGTCTTCTCCGTGGGACAGCTACATGGCTTACATGCACAAATCCCTTATTCGAGGCAGGTGCTCTTATTGTCCCCTCTTTATAGATAAGGAAAAGGAGACCCAGAGAGACTGAGTGTTGTAGCCAGCAGGTTCTGTTATTAAGTATTGATGAAGGCTGGCGCTGCGGCTCAATAGGCTAATCCTCTGCCTGTGGCGCCAGCACACTGGGTTCTAGTCCCAGTCGGGGCACCGGATTCTGTCCTGGTTGCCCCTCTTCCAGTCCAGCTCTCTGCTGTGGCCCGGGAGTGCAGTGGAGGAAGTGGAGGATGGCCCAAGTCCTTGGGCCCTGCACCCCATGGGAGACCAGGAGAAGCACCTGGCTCCTGGCTTTGGATCAGCGCAATGCGCCGACCGCAGCACACTGGCCATGGCGGCCATTGGAGGGTGAACCAATGACAAAGGAAGACCTTTCTCTCTGTCTCTCTCTCTCACTGTCCACTCTGCCTGTCAAAAAAAGAAAAGAAAGAAAAAAGAAAAAAAGTATTGATGGAGGGCTCTGTTGAGGATGAGGCACTGCAGATAGAGGCCAAAGGTGCAGGGGCTCAGGGAGTCTATGAGAAAAGGCTCGGAGGAAAGCGAACACCCACTCTGCTCTGGAAGCAAAGACTTGACGTGCCTGCTGGTCTCATCTTGAGATGAGGCCCAGGGGAGGTGGCCAGCAGGAAAAGAAAGGCCTCTGTGTCATCTGTGAGGTTCATCCTGGGATTGCAGGAAGCAAACACAGTCTGTCCTCTTGAAGTCTTGTCCTTTACAGGAAAGAGATCTCTCATATTCATCTACCTGACTGTGGGATCAAAACTGTGACAAGTGCCATGAAGGAGCTAAAGGATCCAATGCAGTGGCCTCGTCCAGTCTGAGAAAGCCTCCGTGAGGCAATCTCATTTGCACTGTGGCACAAAGAGCTTGTGGCCAGTGAAGGACGGTGCTGTGCAGTTGGGAGAGAAGAGGCTGACAAACGGGAACAGGTGTTCTAAGAACCTGGACGAGCAGGTGCCAACGGCAAGAGGCAGGAAGGCACTTGGGGCATTTCAGGAACCAGAAGTAGGTGGTGTGGTGATGCTGGGAGCGGGGGAGGACCGGGTGGCCGAGCACTTGGGGTTTTCCGCCAGGGTGAGGACGCTGGTGCTTTGCCTTCAGGACAGCCAGGGAAGGTTTTGGGTTTTTTTGTTTGATTGGCACCAGGGAGGCAGGAAGCTGAGAGCTGTGTTCTTTAAGGATCTCCGTGGCAGCAACGGGATTCAGGACAGACAGGAGAGGCCGGGGTGGGAGGTGACAAGGTCTCCGAGAAGTGCAGCGAGAAGAGAGGAGGTCTGGATTCCCAGGGTGCGCCTGGGGAACGATGGATGTGGGGCAACAGGGCCAGAACACTGCTTCCTGGTTCTCCGGGAAAGGTCAAAGCCATTCTCGAAATGGAGAGGTGGGTGCTGCGGGCAACTGAGATTCTACAAAGAGAGCAAGAAGGTTCAGAGGGAAGGGAGGGACAGAGGGGCAGAAGCCGGAGGCTGTAATTCACAGAGCAGAGGCCACTGACCTGCTTGTTTCTTGGGTGAGTCACTGACATTCACAAGCCAGGCAATTTCACCTACAAAGGCAGGAACATGTTTTCTTTCTGGGGAGCGGAGGGCCCAGCAACACTGGCCAGCTTCTTAAAGGCAGTAGCTACCTGGAGCCGTGTAGTGGCTCCCTGCTGTATGAGAGGCATAGATAGCATTCATTGCTAGGTTAGCATAGCCCCTTCTACTCTCCCTTCACTCACAAGGACTGTGAGATAGAACAGGCTTGTTTCAAGGTGAGGGCAGGGCCCAGCTTTCAGGGATCTGGGAAGTGGAAGGGAGCCAGCTGAAGCTGATTTAAATAGATTCCTCTGTTCATTTGCTCAGCAGTGTAGGAAGGAAAAAGTAGACACCCACACAACACTCCTGTGACTGAGCCCAGTGCACAAGGCCAAGGACTTGAAGAGAACAGGGACATGGCTCCTGCCTCCAGGTGTTTAGCAGCACAACTGCATCACTGCAGGACAGGCATCCGGAGAAATGCCACCAGTGAGCCACCACGTGCCAGGGGTTGAACAGAAAGGGGAGCTTAACTCAGCCCCTCTACTCCTCTGTATCAGCAAGCACTTGACCATAAGTGGTTAGAGTTTTGTTTTTTTTTAACAGCATGCTTTAAATAAAATATTAATTTAAGAAGCATGGGAATTATGGTATTTTTCAGTGTAGCAGCAGTCTTGTTTACATAGTCTTACATGGCTCTCAATAGTCCACCTTTCCTACAACATATGCCAATTCTTTGTACATATCCCCGGAAGGCTGGGCAGGGGAGTTTTCATCAGTTATCTGTGCTCTGCGGCCAGAAAGACTGTGACCTTGCTTTTCTAAAATTCTGCCTGTCTTTGAAGCTATTCTTAGGTGGTTTCAAATAGTGGTTTAGAATTTGAAGTGCTTAGCCTTTTTCTTTATAGCCCACAGCTTATAGTCTTTACCCCTTGAGGCTGTAATTCAGAAGAAAGGTCAGGACTGAGACCAAGACTTGAGAGTTAACCATACAGAAATGAAAACTGAAGCCTCAAGGGACCAATCAGTGGACCGAGGGTCAGAGAGAGTCAAGAGAACAAAAGGAAGTCAAGGACAGAGCAGTGAGTACTGCCTGTGATAGGGGCATGATAGGGGCACCCTGCCTAGGGCTCGGACAAGCTTCCAAGTACTGTGGTTGGGATGGGAGCAATGACCCAATGGAAGGGGATGCTTTTCCCAGGAAGCATAGGAGACATTTGCATGAATTAGGGGTCCTGGAGGAACTGTAACATTTAATATCTGCACACAGTATTTGTATGTGTTCCTTTCAATTTATTGTTTATTATGGTTACATGGATTCTATGTCTACCTGTTAACTTACAGGTGCAATGACAGGAAGAAAAATAGAAACTATAAAGGACACATCTGTAGTCCTGATCTATTTTGTTTTGTGCCTTTATTTTCACACCAGAAAGCCTGAGGTTCTGAGGACAAGGTTGTCCTTAAGTTCTGACAGCAGTTTATTGAGCTTAGGCCATGAATACAAGGCCCAGACACTTGGATGTTATCATGGTATACTGCCGCCCAAAGGACACAGCGACTCACCTGCTGCAGCCTCTTTGTTTGGATATAACTTGTTGTCAACTGCCATGCTGATGTCATAGAATACTGCATCCTCATCTCGGTCAGCATCAAACTGGGGAGAGATCAGGACAGACAAGTTTGCAACAGGAGAATACATAAATTAGATAACTACAAAATCGAGTGAGCATACATCACACAACTGTATCTGTAATAAAGCAAAACAAGAGGAATGAAAGCATTTGTGTGTGTGTGTTTTTTTTTAAGATTTTATTTATTTATTTGAGGGTAGAGTTACAGGCAGTGAGAGAGAGAGACAGAGGGAAAGGTTTTCCTTCTGTTGGTTCACTCCCCAAATGGCCGCCACAGCGCTGATCTGAAACCAGGAGCCAGGTGCTTCCTCCTGGTCTCCCTTGCAGGTGCAGGGGCCCAAGCACCTGGGCCATCCTCCACTGCCCTCCTGGGCCACAGCAGAGAGCTGGACTGGAAGAGGAGCAACCAGAACTAGAATCCGGCACCCATATGGGATGCAGGCGCCGCAGAGGATTAACCAAGTGAGCCACGGCGTGGCGCTGGCCTCAGCATTTGTGGTTGTAATCAGACATTAAGAAGGTTTTTAAGAAGATTATGAGGGGGTGAATTTACAGAACAATGTGAAGCATTTTCTTAATTAAGAAAACACACTCTGACTCTGGCCTCAGCATCAGCCCTTAAGGCATTCGAATCTGGCTAAAAAGCCCATGAGAGTTTTGCAGGCATGGGAAGCCAAGACATTGTGGCAAGAAAAAATGACCTAAATGAGTGAGATCCCAGCAGAAAGAATAGGCCATCAAAGAAGGAGGTACCTTTCTCTGAAGGAAGGAGAGAACTTCCACTTTGACTATGGCCTTGTCTAAATAAGATCAGAGTTGGCCAACTCAAGAGGTTTCCATATCTTTGGCAGCTCATGACAAGAGCCTTGGGTGATTACTGACGCCATAAACAAGAGTGTCAATTGGAGTCACTGTGCACCTCCTCCCCATGTAGGATCTCTGTCTTTAATGTGTCGTACTATGCGAATTAATGGTAAAACTACTACTCAAACCGTACTTTATATTTTGTGTGTCTGTGTGGGTGCAGACTGTTGAAATCTTTAGTTAGTATATACTAAATTGATCTTCTGTATATAAAAATATTTGAAAATGAATCTTGATGAAGAATGGGATGGGAGAGGGAGTGGGAGATGGGATGGTTGCAGGTGGGAGGGAGGTTATGGGGGGAAAAAGCTTCTATAATCCAAAAATTGTTTATATTTATTAAAAACATTATAAAATGTTCACAGTCTTTTGAATTAAATGAAAAATAAAGCTGGGTATGAGAGTAAAAAAGTTTATGGAAAAGTTATGATGAAAGATAAATTCATTTGGGTACAAAATATGAAATCCATGTTTTTTTTACTAATGCACATTTTCCATAAATTTCTTGAAGACTTCCTTCCTAAAACCTGTCCATGAGATGCAGCAGAGTCATTCTGGACTTATTCTGGATCTGAGAAATGCACAATTTGCAAGTAATTTCTTGCTCAATTAAACTCGATTGAATATTAAAAAAAAATGAAAGCACACTCTGGGAAACACAACTGAAATTTAGTTTGCAGTTTCCTGACTTAGTTTTCCTAATTAAATGGAACAAAACCAAATCCACAGAGACTGGAGTTTAACCTAGCAGGGAAGATGCCTGTGTCCCATGAGTACCTGGGTTTGATGCCTGGCTCTGGCTCCTGACTACAGCTTACTGCCAATGCAGACCCAGGGAGGCAGCAGTGAGGGCACAAGTAACGGGGTCCCTGTCACCCCCTTGGCAGACATGGACTGCATTCCTGTCACCTTGTTTCACCTGGCCCAGCCCTAGCTGTTGTGCGCATTTGAAAAGTGAACCAGTGCACAGGAGCTCTCTGTCTCTTTCAAATAAATAAATAAATAAAATTATAAAAGGAACCATGAAAATACACAGTTATAAACAATATGGGGGAAGAGATTTTCTAATTTGCTGCTAAGAAAATAAAAGAGAGCACCTTCACCAAAATTCAATTGCTGCACTGGAAACTGAGACACTAAGAGGATACTTAACGAAGTTCAAGGAAAAGCAGGATTAAATGTGGGAATGAATTTTGGTGCAACAATTCATGCATGCTTTTTTCATCAAGCACATTTTTCACATGACAAGAACAAACTTTTACACCAAAATTCTTCATGCTTTTATTTGCATTTTCCACGCACTTTTTGAAGTACCTGCATATATTATAGATGTGGTCAATGGACATTGTAGATTTAGGCACAACAAAAGTTACAGATTCATTTTTTAGTTTATTTTTGTATCATTTATTTATTTGGTGGTGGGAGCAGGTGAGAGGTCCCCACCCATTCACTCCCCCAAATGAAAATTGGGGTAGGGTGAGGAAGCCAGAAGCCCAGAAAACAACCCAGGCCTTCCATGTAGGTGACAAGGACCAAACTACTTGAGTCATCATCACTGCCATACAGAATCTGCACCACCAGGAAGTTGGGTCCAGGAGCCAGACACTCCAATGCAGAATTCAGGCATCCCAACCAGCATCTTAACTGGTAGGCCAAATGACCATCCCTACAGGTTTAAATATTTACTTTACTATTCTCTAAAACTTAAAAAACTTCAAATATTTAAAAATAACATGTGGTTATATTTATTATTTTTTATTTCCCAAAGTGTTCAATGTCTCTTTTGTTTCTTTAGGTTTTAAATAGCTTTTCTGAGTTATAATAATTATACTATATTGCACATATTTAAAGTATATAAATTATTAGTTAGTTCTGACATATGTATATACATGTGAAGCCATCATATAATCAAAATAGTGAAATATCCCTCCGCCCCAACTTCCTCAGCTCCTTTGGAATCCCTTTCCTTCCTATCCTAAATAACCACTGATTTACTTTCTGTAACTACTGATTATTTTGCATTTTCCAGAACTGTTTTTTAAGATTTATTTATTTATTTATTTATTTGAAAGGCAGCATTACACAGAGGCAGAGGCAGAGGCAGAGGCAGAGAAAGAGAGAGAAAGGTCTTCTACTCGCTGGTTCACTCCCCATGTGGCTGCTGGAGCTGTGCCAATCCAAAGCCAGGAGCCAGGAGCCAGGAGTTTCTTCTGGGTCTCCCATGCGGGTGCCGGGGCCCAATGACTTGGGCCATCTTCTACTGCTTTCCCAGGCCATAGCAGAGAGCAGGATCAGAAATGGAGCAGCACTTGAACTGGTGTCTATATGGGATGCCAGTACTGCAGGTGGTAGCTTTGCCTGTTACACCACAGCACTGGCCCTATGCAAGACATTCTTGTAAATGACAGTCTATCCCCTTTAGGGAAAGGACTGAGGACCCCAAGGAGTTATGCAGTCTTTTTTGACATTAACTTAAAGAAAAATGGTTGCTTAAAAAGATTTTGTTTTTGATTTGGAAACAAAACAGAAGGAGCTAAATCAGGACTGTGATGTGGATGCCTAACAATTTTCCAGAAAAAAAAATCTTGAAAATTGCCCTTGTTTGATGAGAGGAATGAGCAGCAGAATTATTTTGGTGAAGAAGGATTATTACCTGGTAATCTTGAGTGTTGTTTGTTAAAGATTTGGCTAACTTTCTCAAAACACTCTCATAATGAGATACTGTTATTCTTTGGATCTCCAAATATCAACAAACAAAATGTCTTGCACATCTCCCAAAACTGTGGCCATCATCTTTGTTCTTTACTGATCTGCTTTTGCTTTGACTGGACCACTCTCACCTCTTGGTAGCCATTGCTTTGTTCATGCTTTCTCGTTAGGATCAGACTGGTAAAGCCATGTTTCAGTTCCTGTTTCCAGTTCTTTGAAGATATGCTTCAGGTTCTGGATCTCACTTGCTTAAAATTTCTAAGAAAGTTCTGCTCTTGTTTGCAGTTGATCTGGCCACAACAGTTTTGGCACCCATCAAGTAGAAAGTTTAATTTGTCAATCACCATTGTTGAAACTCAACCAATTGTGATGTCTATTGTGCTGCTTACTGTTTCTGTTGTTAATCATCAGTCCTCCTCAATTACTGCATACAGGAGATGAATTTTTTCCTTGCAAATTGATGTGGTGGGTCTGTGGTTGCAGGTTTCATCTATAATATCTTGTCCCTTAAAAATGAGCTATCCACTTGTAAACTGACAATTTCCCTGTGGCACCGTCCCCATAAACTTTTCATTAAGCATCAATGATTTCACTGTTGTTCCACTGAAGTCTTACCACAATCTGATGTTTGCTCTTACTTCAGTTTTAGCAAAATTCATGTTGCTCTTTAAAGGGGCTCTTTTCAAATTGATGTCTTATCTTTCTTAGTTCCTAAAACTACATCCCTTCAGACATGTTATAACAACTTCTACATGTTTATTTTGGTACAAAAGAAATTGAAATACATGCATAGTTTTTAAAATTTATTTATTTGAGAGGCAGAGCTACAAACAGAGAGAGGAAGAGACAGAGAGAAGGGTCTTCCATCTGATGGTTCACTTCCCAAATGACCGCAATGGCCAGAACTGGGCTGATCCAAAGCCAGTAGCCAGGAGTTTCTTCTAGGTTTCCCATGTGGATGCAGCGTCCCAAGGACTTGGGCCATCTTCTGCTGTTTTCCTAGGCCATAGCAGAGAGCAGGATCGGAAGAGGAGCAGCTGGGACATGAATTGGTGCCCACATGGAATGCTGGCGCCACAGGAGCCTACTATGCCGCAGTGCTGGCACCCATGCATAATTTTTTAAGTTTATTTTATTTTATTTTATTTTATTATTTTTTTTTTTTACAGGCAGAGTGGACAGTGAGAGAGAGAGACAGAGAGAAAGGTCTTCCTTTTGCCGTTGGTTCACCCTCCAATGGCCGCCACTGTCGGCGCGCTGCGGCCGGCGCACCGCGCTCGTCCGATGGCAGGAGCCAGGAGCTAGGTGCTTTTCCTGGTCTCCCCATGGGGTGCAGGGCCCAAGCACCTGGGCCATCCTCCACTGCACTCCCGGGCCACAGCAGAAGGCTGGCCTGGAAGAGGGGCAACCGGGACAGAATCCGGTGCCCCAACCAAGACTAGAACCCGGTGTGCCGGCGCCGCAAGGTGGAGGATTAGCCTGTTGAGCCACAGCGCCGGCCGCATAATTTTTTTATGATATGCATTTTCATGGAACTTTTGAAGATTCCTCATATTCTTAATTCCATTCCAGTACATCTGATCTCAGACATTGTGGTTTTTATCTCTAGATGTCTATTTGAGTCTTTAAAAAAATCTTTTGTGTCTCTTAAGTTTTGAGATGTCTGAAATACAATTATAATAACTGTTCTTTAAAGAAGATTTATTTATTGATTTATTTGAAAGGCAGAGTGACAGAGAAAGCTAGCTAGACAGAAAGACACCTGCAATCCACTGGGTAATTCTCCAAATGGTCACCAACAGCTGGCTCTGGTCCAGGCTGAAGCCAGGAGCCAGGAACTCCATACTGGTTTCCCAACTGGGTGATGGGGCTCAAGTACTTGAGTGATCTGCTGAGTTCCAGGGTGCACTAGCAGGAAGCTGGATCAGAAGCAGAACAGCTGTAACTTGAACTGCTGCTCCAATATGGGATGCCGACATTGCAATAGGCAGCATAACCACCTGTGCCACAACATGAGCCCTGAAATAACTGTTCTAATGTCCTCTGTTAATTTTAACATTTGAATCTTTTTTGATTGATTCCCCACCTCCCCCACTCCCTTCAATATGGGACATATTTTCCTGTTCCTTCCTTTGCATGCCTTTTTTCTATTTTTTTTTTTTTTGAACTACATAGCAGGCACTGGCAATTTGACTTTGTTGGGTACTCAGTATTTTACATTGCTATAGATATTCTTGAGCTTTACTCTGGAAGGTAAATTAATTACATGGAAACAGTTCGATCTTTCAGGTCTTTTAGTATTTATTAGGCTGCACCAGAGGGTATGGATTAGGGCTAGCTGTTCCCTATTGCTGAGGCAAGAGTGCCCGCCCCAATGCCTTGTGAATTAAGAGGATTTCTGTGAGCCTGGTGTGAGCAGCAGCTACTGCTGTTCCTTCTAATCCTGTCTGGTGATTCCTTTCTTGGCTTCAGGTAATCTCCTGTGCCTGGGCTGATTAGGACTGCTGAATACTGGAGGGGCCCTCTGGGGTCTCCTTCTCATTGCTGATGCTTTTGTTCTGTGCACCTGAGCTACCTTGGTGTCCTGCATTCTCAGCTCCTTCCCTTCACTCCTGGCAGCTGCCAGCCTCCATGGGGATCCCTCCCCTTCATCCTGCAGCCTGGAAACTCAGGCAGGCAGTGGAGCTGGGCACAAGATGTACTGTGACAGTCCCTTCTTCTCAGTCCCTTCTTCTCATTGCTTGATGTGTCTTGAACAGTACTTTTTTTTTTTTTAAAGAAAGATTTTATTTATTTATTTGAGGGGTAGAATTACGGAGAGTGAGATGAAGAGACAAAGAGAAAGGTCTTCCTTCCGTTGGTTCATTCCCCAAATGGCTGCAATTGCTGGAACTGTGCCAATCCAAAGCCAGGAGCCAGGAGTCTCGTCCCGGTCTCCCACACAGGTGCAGGGGCCTAAGCACGTGGGCCAGGACTCGAATCAGCACACCCATATGGGATGCCAGCATCATAGGCGACAGCTTAATCCACTATGCCACAACACTGGCCTTTATTGTCTTGAAGCTATTTCAGAATATTTTTTAAATGATTTATTCCTTTGTATTTTCCCACTGACAGGCTTCATTATTTCTAGGGAGGGAAGCTCAGGAAGTAGAAGGTGGAGAGAGATTTCCTTACATCACCTCACACAGTGAAGGCACAGGTAGTGGACACCCATGCCATGCTTCAGTGGTTTTTTCCATCACAACAACCCAAGGAAAGTCGAGGTAGATAATCTGCTTTCTTCTTCGCAGGTATGGATATTCACCTGGAGATGCTATTTGTGTAAGTCACACAGCTCATGAGCAGATTCAGGTCTTGAATCTGGGATCACTGACACTCCTCCTGCTCCAGTAAGTGTTAACACAGCCCTTTTGGTAAGACCAAGGGGAGAGAAGCAGGTGGTGGCTAAGATGGTACAAGGTGGCCACCAAGGTACAATTAGTGCTACCTCAATGCCTTGCTTTCCACACCCATATACTGCAGCATTTTTGTCCCCTGCAAGATATCAGCTAGTTACCATCACTACAGGGTGACATCTACTGCTAGAGATGTTTTATTCAGATTTTTTCTTGGACTCTCGCTGGATGGGTGGCAGCACTGCCGTGTTATAAATAAAAGAATGTAAGCTTATGTTTCCATCAGTGCCTAAAACATGGAGCTGAAGGCGACACTTACAAGTTAACATTCTACTGGTGTGTGTGTGTGTGTGTTTGTCTGGCCCCAGGGCAGTCAGTGAGAGGGAAAAGGGAAGTGAGGCAAAGAGGGAGGGACACAGGGGTCCGGACAGGCTGCAGGGAACTATGCCTCTGAGAAGAGTCAGGTCAGGAGGAGGGGACAGGGATTCATCTGCTGGCTCCTTCTGGTCTCTGTCTCTTGGCTCCAAGCTTTCCCCGTGAGGAGCTGCATCTCCCCACTCCTTGTTTTTGTGCCTGGCCTCTCTGGGCAGCCTGTGGGAAGCCAGATGCCATACCCCAGGGAGCAACACAGCGTCTGAATCCGGTAGTGCTGAAAGGAGCCAAAGCCTCCGCACATCTGGTCTGGCTAGTGTGTGTGTAGTGGCTGCACTCTGAGGACACTGTCTGGGGCCATCTGCCATGTTAGGTGGGGCAAGGCCAGGCCGCTTGAAGCCAAGTCAGTTGGGAAAGCTCATAAATTGGGCTTAGACAGCTCCAAACTCAGCTAATGCATCATGTAATTTCTGCATCCCTCCCCACTCCCATAGCAGCTGCTAGACTTTGAGCAATTTATATCTTAGCATTTATATGATGCAGGTGATAACAGACATCATAAAGGACAGTAAGGACTAAAGAGACGGCCTTTGTAAACCGCAGATACAGAACCTGACACAGATTGTCATCCTTCTTTTTCTTCTCTCTTTGAGATCTTCTATCTCCCAACTGATTTGAATGAAGCTATTTTAGTTCTAACAAACTCTAGGGCCTGATGGTCCAATCCAAGAGGCAAAGGTGAAATCATGTGACAAATATTTGTTGAATACCTACCATGTGCTAGGTAGACTCTTCAACTGACCACCAAAACTTTGGACGGGTGCATGTGGAGCCATGTGGAAAAAGCAACATTCACATAGTCACCACTTCAACTCTGAGTTACGCAATGTTGTTGAGATGAATGTTCTCACAGAATTAAACCAGAATTCTTCAATTTCTACAACATCCTATTTCCACAAACCTAGAATGGCATGGGGCTCTTCTTTCTATTCATTTATCAACTATCAGGACATGGGGACACAGAGAATATGCTTATTGGAACTTATCACAACAATTGCCACTTAATAGGCAAAGATTTTTACAAAGTGATGGCATTCCATGTTGGCCATAGTGTGAATGATGAAGGAAGAAACTGGCTTTTAAATCAACAAACATACATCAATAGATCTCAACCAGGAGTGGCCCAGACCCCTCTCCGGTAAACTGGGCAGTGTTGGTTGTTGCACCTGCAGGAGTAAAAGGCTGGTTGCCAGGGATGCTGTGAAATATCCTACAGTACCCAGGACAACTATCATGGACTGGCCTTCGAACTCATTGCGACATTTAAACCCCAAGCTCTAAGTTAACAGTTACTGGACTAATGTGAATAGTTGATGGATTAGGGTGGAGGCTTGATCTACTCGTGGTGGCTAAGAGCTGGGCCAGTGGGTAGTCTTTGGGTCGCTGGAGGCTTGCCCTCAGAAGGCAGTTCTTGGGAGTCTGGACTAGCTTCTCTGTCTTTGCTTCCTGGCTCTCCACATGATGGCTCCTCTGTACCCTCTCCACTGTGACCAGCCTCCATCAGAAGTCTACTGATGGGGCTCCCCGATCTTGCACTGGGAACCTCTAAACTGTAAGCTGAAATAAACTTTTTCTTTCCCAAGAAGCTCTTCTCAGGTACTTTAGTTAAGGCATCAAAAAGCTGACAACACAGCTGTCTTCACAATAAAGAATTATCCCAGCTAAAATGTCAGTGGAGCCAACATTGTCAAGTCCTAATATATATCAAGTTGTTCTCAGTTTTGGGGTTTCTAAATAGAGTTTTGAAACTCTACTTAAAGGTAGCTTTTTTTTTTTTTTAAAGAAAAAAATTTTGAGCTATCAGAACCTGGGCTGTTGACCCCAAATACAAAGGGTGGCAGAAGGGATAACGCTGCAGGGGTGCACCGATAGACGGATGGGAGTCACTAGGAACAAAGCTGACTCACATATTCTGGGGTAGCAATAGTTTCAGAGCTATAGAACTGCATGGCAATAGAGCAGGTGATGTCTACAGTTGCTCCCAGCCGTGAAATTCCGTGATGAGTTGGACACTTCACCTTTCCTTTCCGGTGACTGGTATCCAATCGAGGTCTGGCCATCTTAACAAAACCCTGTGCTCGCCTGGAGGGACAGAAGTCACTGAGGCCGTGGTCTGCGTGATCTGTTTTATGTTGTTCAATATAAGAGGGCGGGAGAGGTCAACTGGAAATTTCTAAATGAAATGCTTACCAAATTCCCTAGTTCACTCACAACACATGTTTTAATTTGAATAACAAATGCAGCAGCAGCTTTCAAAAGCATACACAATATATCTAGATTAGGAACGGAAATTAGAGTAGAAGGAGTAGAATTATGCGGCATCTGAGGAGAAAGCCACAAGGATGGTTTGCATTTTTAATGGCACAAATGAGTTTTTGCTTTTGTTTTTCTTTAGTTCTGATTTTCAGAACATGACAGGCTGCAGGAATCTTCTGGGCTTTCCACATTCTTCCCCGCGCTAGGCAGGTCTGCAAAATATCCTAAGGGACTGAGAAAGGATAGTGCCGCTCACTCTCCCCTTCAAAATTCTACTTTCACTTAGAGCAGCCTTCCATTTTTTTCACTTCTTCATTTCAGGAAGAAATAAACTGGTGCTGTTATTAGTATTGTTTCAATTTTATGTATCCCATCAGCATCATTCTCCAAACATCCTATGAGCCTCTTGAAAGTTTTACCTCTCCTTTGTTTCCAGCAAGGGATGTTAATTAAGCACTGGCTCCCCCAATGGTTTTCCTTTTTTGCTACTGGAGATTCCTCAACACACAAGTAATTGTCCCTTAAAATTTCCCTTTTAGAGACTTCCCTCTAAAAGACTGGTTGGTGTTCCCTTTGCAGGGATGTTGGTTTTCTCCAAGTAAAAATGGGAGATTGCACTAAAATAGTAATACTTGAAAGCTCACGCTCCTGGTGCCAGGAGGGAAATCTGTAATTATCAGTGATATCTGTAATGACTAGTTGGTATGACTGTGCAGAACCATATTTCTAAAGCTTCATAATTAGCTACAAAATTGGAAAGAGAAACACTCAGATGGATGTGTGGCGTGGGGACAATTCTCTGAGAAAGTCCAATCCATCTCATGTTTTGATGAGAATCCCTAAACTACAGCCCTGTTGAATCAAGCTCTGCGGGATATTTTTATTTTAATTTAAAATTGTATGTATTTTTATGAGAGAGAGAGAGAGAGAGAGAGAGAGAGAGAGAGATCTCTTATCCACTGGTTTACTTCCTAAATAACCACAATGATCAGGACTAGGCTGGGCCAAAGTAGGTGGTCTCTCACACGGGTGGTAGCAGGAACTCAATTATTTGAGCCATCAATGTTGCATCTCAGGGTCTGTAGGAAGCTGGAGCTGGGAGCCAGAGCCAGGAATTAAACCTAGGTCCTCTGATGTGGGATATTTTAATCACCACTAGGCTAAACACCTGCCCCCAAACAGATTTCTTTCTTGTTTTTCCCTAGAAGTTATTTATTTATTTGAAAGGTAGAGTGACAGGGATGGTGAGGGTTTAGAGACAGAGAGAGACAGAGAATCTTGCATCTGCTGGTTGATTCCCCTGGGCCAGGCTAAAGCCAGGAGTCAAGAACTCCATATGGTTCTCCCATGTGGGTAACAGGGATCCTAGCACTTGGGCTATCTTCCACTGCCTTCTAGATGTGTTAGCAGAGAGTTGGCTCAGAAGTAGAACAGCTGGGGCTTGAACTTGCCCTCTGATATGGGATGCCAGTGCCTCAAATAGTGCCTTAATCTACTGTGCCACAACACTGGACAGAATGAATGGGGTCTGGAGCTGTGGCTCAGTAGGTTAAAACCCCGGCCCGCAGCACTGGTATCTCATATGGGTGCTGGTTCTATTCCTGGCTGTTCTACTTCTGATCCAGCTCCCTGCTAATGTGCCTGGGAAAGCAGTGGAGGATGGGCCAAGTACTTGTACCTCTGCATCCCTGTGGGAGACTGGGAAGAAACTCCTGGTTCTGGCTTCAGCCTGGCTCATCCAAGGCTGTTGGGGCCATTTGGGGCGTGAACCAGCAGATAGAAGCTCTCTTTCTGTCTCTCCTCTCTCTGTAACTTTGCCTTTCAAATAAAAATAAATAAGCCTTTAAAAAAACCAGAATGAATGAAGGGCAAAATGTGAAAGATGATAGAAGTAAAACCATAGGTACCCATATGTGCCTGCTATACCACAGCACTGGCCCTCATAGCCATCTTCTAAAACTCTCTGCAAAGAATGCTGCTTATTAGTTTGTGGACGGACGGAGGTAACTTAGTTTGGATTCTGTTTTTCTCTGATCATCACTGTCCAACCCCTCTCACAAATCAAGGGAAGAGTATATCTACCCCGTATCTAGGACCGCTCTGGGCTGGAAAACTAGATTTCCAATACAGACCCATCTCTGCTCTGGAATGTCTTACAGAAGCTGCACTGGTGTTGCCCCAGGCTCTTTCCACTAGCACCTGCAGACACAGGCCCACCTCAGCCGCCCCTCCCCAGATCCCAGGCAGGACACTGCGGCCTCCACATGTCACTGAGAGAACGCACCCAGACTCCTTTTCTTGGGTCTCATTAGGAGATGGTGTGCCCAAAGTAAAAAGGAAGAAGCCGATCTTAGGCCACGCAGGAGGTTTCTGCTCAAAGAGAGGGCCAGCATGTAAGGACATGCAAGTCATTGGTAGGAGTCAGGACCCAGGACAGTCATTGAGCTGGAGGGTGGATGGATGCAGCAGCTGATCATTTAAATTTTACAGACACAGTTACAGCACCAGAGCAAACGTCCTTTGTCTGACCCATGTCCAGATCATAAGTGGACACCAAGTACCCAACTTCTGCTCACTGATCTACAGGTACTCTGTCAGGACACTTTTAAATTAAGTTGCTGCAGAAAGCACATAAAAGATACACATGTTCTAAAGGAGGTAGCTAAAAGAAACCCTTATTTAATGAATACCCATGGATTTAAGATGGGTCACTTCTCAGTCAAAAGTAAACTAAGAAACAGAACTGTAGCCCAGAAAATAGGTTGATATATTTTGTGAATTAGTAAATGTGTCGAATGTGTCTTGGGAATCAATATAGATTCTAACTGATCTCTTATCACAGTCACATGACACAATTCAATTCAACAAACATTTATTGTACTTTGTGCTGGGTACTGTACTGAGCACTGGGGGTCCATGGCAGGAAGACTAAATCATGCCAGATTTTCTGTACCTAGTGAAGCACCACCAAGGGTGAACATACTCTGAAAAGACTTGGCAATGAAAGGGTTAAAAGAAAATGGAGAAGAAAAGATATCTTCATTGTTGACAAAAATTACTTTTCATGTTTCCTATTTTTTCTACAGCACCTAGCAGCATTCTGAGCCTAGCAGTTAGAACACAAATACTTGCCAAGCTTAATTAACCTGAAAATTAATTAAAATACCCATTCTCCCTTCCTATTTTCTCTTCTCCCTTCCAAAAATTTTCCAACAATCTGAGACTTAACAAAACTACAAAGTGGTGAGATGATGATTTAAACTTTGCCAAGAGAGCAAAGAAATTAGTTAGAGACTTCGAAGTAAAATTTCAGCCTCATTTGACATTTGGTGCCTTTCCTAATTACAGGCTCCATTCTCTCTATACTCAAGCATCTCCCTCGGACAGAGCCCTAAGTGGTACCCAAGAAGCCTGTGCTGCCTGAGTGCCCGATGTGTGACAGGGGCCTAATTTAGGCCCTGTGAAGATTAGGCTCATTCTGTTTTTCTTAAATTATTTTTCCCCTTCTAGTATTATTATTTTTTTTCTGTTGAGATTTTTTTTACACTTTGTTTAAAAATACTCCTGTCTTGGAATATTGGCTTTAACTATCACTGTCAGGTATGGTCAGTTTGTGACTATGTGAAAGATTCAACAGAGACTAAGTGGAATGAAAGAAACTATCTTGGAAAATGGGACACTAAGTGAAGTGTATGTTACAATAGGCACACAGGACTTTATGATGAGAGATATCACTAACAAAGTAGAAAAAGGGTTCAGAGTTTAAACCAAATTTCTTTTTGGTTCATCTACACATCTAGTGTTGTCAGCATTGAGAGACTGTCTTGATCTTTACAAATCTATATGATCACATTTAATGTTTATGAAATCATGTTTTATTGGAATAGTGAATAATCATTCTAAAATAATTGTCAGAAGAATCATGCTACTGTTTCTTCCTGTTAGACAAGGTAATACGAGGTAAACCTGGGCCAGTGCCGCGGCTCACTTGGCTAATCCTCTGCATGTGGCGCCGGCACACTGGGTTCTAGTCCCGGTTGGGGCGCTGGATTCTGTCCTGGTTGCCCCTCTTCCAGTCCAGCTCTCTGCTGTGGCCCGGGAAGGCAGTGGAGGATGGCCCAGATGCTTGGGCCCTGCACCCTCATGTGAGACCAGGAAGAAGCACCTGGCTCCTGGCTTCGGATGGGCACAGTGCACCAGCCGTAGCGGCCACTTGGTGGGTGAACCAAAGGAAGGAAGACCTTTCTCTCTTTCTCTCTCTCTCTCTCTTTCACTGTCTAACTCTGGCTGTCTGTCCAAAAAAAAAGGGGGGTAAAGCCAACTGGGATACAGCAACCTGTTGGCTGTCATGGAGTTTAAGGCCAGTGCTGAGACATTGATAATAAGCAAATCATTAAGAACAGCCTAGTGTAGGAAGGGCTGTGATGGAGGTGTACAGGGTGTGCCTGGGGTGGCAGGTGTGCTGATGTGAGGTTGGGAGACGGTCAGACAAAACTTCCTAGGGAATCTGATGCATGAGTCAGGTTCTGAACAAGTAAGATGAAGCAAAACAATAGAAAGGAAAGAAAGGGCATCCCACGGAGAAGGAACAGGAGTGAGAAGGAATGAAAGCCATCACTTCCTTGAGGAAAATGAGGTGTCTGCTTTAAATCTTGGGATTCTCCTCCTGGAAAGGGATGGGTGATGCACTTTCTTGCTTCATGAAATTATTAGAAGGCCTCCTTGGGATTTTTTTTTAAAAAGATTTATTTATTTGAAAATAAGAGAGAGAGAGAGAGAGAGAGAGAGAGAGAGACAGAGAGAGAGAGAAGGAGGGAGGAAGGGAGGGAGGTAGAGCAAGAGAGATACCTTCCATCTGCTACTTCACACCCCAGGTGGCGACAAAGTCCTGCACTGGGCAAGGCTGAAGCCAGGAGCCAGGAGCCCCATCCGGGTCTCCCACGTGAATGGCAGGATCCCAAGCACTTGGGCCATCTTCTGCTCCTTTTCCCAGACCATTAGCAAGGAGCTGGATCTGAAGTGGAGCAGCTAAGACATGAACCAGTGCCCATTTGGATGCCGATGTTGCAGGTGGCAGCTTTATCCAATATGCCACAGTGCCAGCCCCTCTTCTTGGGATTTTTAAACCTGATAGATGACTAGTGTCCAAGAAGTCCCTGAGTATGTATTTGTAGTGAGTGCTGTGTTCTCCCCATATTTGAGTTCATGTGCATGACTGTAGTTACCAAGTAATAAGTCTTCATCCTGTGCTAAGTAATAGGCAGAAAACCTTAAATCTCTCAAAAAAACAAAAAAAGCCCAAGATATTACTCTCTCAAAGGAATAGAGGTAAGTGGTTACTTAAGGTCATGCAACCAGGGAAGAACATGGCACCCAGTGTGTCTTACTGCAATTATCATGTTCTTAGGAACTAAGCTATTTTAACCCTGGGAGGAGTGAATCTATATTCTTACTTACCTTAAGTTTCTTTTTTCTCCCTATTTTAGGTTAAGGGCATTGCCAAATTTAAAGCCATTTAAACAATCACCCTCATTTTTACCTTGATTCACTAACCCTAGGTCTAGTGCTTTGTGAATAAATGTAGTTTGTATAAGTTCCTCCTAAACCAAACTGGTCTTTGTTTCAGAATAATTAACTTGCTAGCAAGATGGCTATGAGAGAGTTAATGGTAAAAAGTAACTATACAATGGAAACAGAATGAAGAATTCTTTAACAACTTAACAGCCAGTGGGCCCTCTGCATAATTGAGAAATTTTGCCCCAAATTTTTAAGAAAACCGTAAAGAAAGAGAACGAGACTAAGATTTTTAACAGTGGGATCTACATTTAGATCTATGAGCAGAAAAAGGGATTAATGTAAAAGTAGATTTTAAAAATCTCTCTAGGGGCTGGCGCTGTGGTGTGGAGGGTAAAGTCACTGCCTGCAGTGCCGGTATCTTATATGGGCACTGGTTCGAGTCCCAGCTGCTCCACTTCTGACCCAGCTCTCTGCTATGGCCTGGGAAAGCAGTAGAAGATGGCCCAAGTCCTTGAGCCCCTGCACCTGTGTGGGAGACCTGGAAGAAGCTCCTGGCTCCTGGCTTCAGATCAGCGCAGCTCCGGCCTTTTTGTCCAATTGGGGAGTGAACCATCGGATGGAAGACCTCTCTCTCTCTGCCTCTACTTCTCTCTCTGTGTAATTCTGACTTTCAAATAAATAAATAAATCTCTCTTTAAAAAACTTGTTAAATGTGTCTGAGACTAAGACTTTACACAAATTTATCTGAGTTGATACTCATGATTACTCCTCTTATTCTCTGTTAAAGTAGCTAAATTTGACAAGTAGCAACAGGTAGAAAACAAGATTATTTACCACCCATTAGATATATGTACACTTTATTTGTTAGACTGAACTAAAGTGGATCCTACAGGAAAATAATTTTATTTGCCACATCTCACTAAGTCAACTGGGCATTCATTCATCAAATTCAGCTGCATGTGTAACCCACTGTTGATTCGGTTGTGTTAGTATGGTCCTGATAGATGTTTTAGGCAGTAGTTGGGTTGGTTGGTTGAGGGAAAGAAGAGGAGTGAGTCAGGGACTACACATTAATAAGTCTGTATCTCACCCCAGGGAAACTCATCTGTTTGTGTCCTGGTTTTACCCCCTCCATCACTTTGTTTAAGATTATATTTTAATTATGCTTTTACCTTTTGAATTTCAGATTTGCTTGAGCCCCTGAAAAAAATCTTTCCTCCCCTTCTGAAGACATTAGCAACGAGAGATTCTGTTCTACCAAGGGGTGACTTTACTCAAGGACACAGCATCTGAAGGGCCTCTCAGCTACCTCAGAACAAGTTTGCTTCTCTTTATATGCTTACTCCTGTGACTGGGGACATGGTCAGTCTCCTCCTACAGGGCACTGGAATGGATAAGCTTAGTTAAGGTAGGAAGGATACACAGTGTTTGTAAAGAAAAAGAGTCCTTTGAATTTTTGTGGGAAATATTTCACTTGTTGTACATGACTGGTAAAAGAGAGAAAGCCAACTAGAATCTGTTAGAAGCCTCAAAGGAGAAAGCTTAGCCTAAGAAAAACAAATTCAAATGCAACTTTCAGGCTTTGGAGAATGAGGCAAATGATCACAACAAAACAAAGGCAATACATCAGCTTTTACAGAGCTACAAAGTGACTTTGTAGGACAGCTAGAAGATTTATCATGTTTAACAGGACCTCTTTCCTTCCAAATAACACTCCGCCCTTATCTTAAAAAAAAAAAAAAAAAGAGAAGCCACCTTTCTCTCAGCAGAATCAGCACCATGGTCTGAACGCCCCCGAACACCTCTGTGCTTCTTTCCTACTTCATCTTCAATTATTCATTCATTCCCTGCAGGAACAGCTCGGGGAGAGGAGGGTCCTCATTTTTCCTACAATACTGGATGAAGACTATTTTGAGGGGGTTCCACACTTAAAGATCTCTTGTCCTGGATATTCGTAGGCCCTATGCCTCTTAAAAGCTATGTGAGTCACACTTAGTTTCCTGGTAAATTCTTGAACTTGCAAGCTCACTAGAAATTTCCAGTAGTTGACTGTGACTCAGAGAACATTTATTGAGTACCTAACATTTGTTGTGGGTCATAGGCAAAGATTTTACTCCAGTTTTACTCCAGTTTCACACAATACAGTGGACTCTTCACTTCTTATGGATGTCCTTTCCCTGTCTAGATAGGAGTTTTCATTAAACCTGAGTGAGAAAGTGACACAACTGACTGTGTAGAAATTTCAACTAATTATTTCATTAGGAAACACTTATGTGTACCTGCTAAATGTCACACACTACTGATCCAAGGTTTAGTAAATAGGCTTCTTGCTCTTGCAGAGTTTGCAGTGTGTTGAGACATTGACTTGTACCCTAAGATCAACACAGAATAAGGGCCATCATGGAGCTATTCAACAAGTACAGTGGTAGAGCCGAGGAGAAAGAAGGGTTAACTGGTTTCAGAGAGTGAAGGGGAATCAAGAAGAATGTGTAGTTTGTGTGAGTCCGAGTGAGGATTAAAAAAAAGCATAGAAAAGCGGGATTTGAGCACAAGAGCTGCCCCCCCCCCCCCATCTAGACAAGACAGTCATTATTTGGCAATAGTTTATGAATAAGAAAGTACACAGCCAGAGCAACACTATTTTTCCCCCTTAAATCTGGTGGGAGAATTTGATTCCTTAATAATGTCAACGATAATGCATTGTTTGGTTTTGACCACAGGTAAGATTTCAAGGGACATGATGAGGTGTTGGGAAGACCATCTGGATTCAAATCCCAGCCCTACCACTGACAGTTGTGTAACTATGGAGGAGTTACCTTTTGTTGAGACAGCTTTCCTTATCTATAAAATGGTGTCACAGTAGTGCTGCCATGTGGTTGCAGACTGCTGAAAGGGCTAAGAGAATCCATTATTAGGACAGAACTTGACTCACTACATCCCCAAAAGCGGTGCCCATGACTATGCTGGGAAAGGGCATATGGTTTTCTATGAAGAATCACATTACTTAAAATGTGATACATTCTTTTAAGTTCAAAATGTTTTGCATCTCTTTATGATAACTTCTTAGGTTTCATCGTTACTTATTTTTTAAAATCTCCTTGGTTTACATTTATTTATTTATTTAAAAGATTTATTTACTTATTTGAAAGTCAGAGCTACACAGAGAAGGAGTGGCAGAGAGAGCAAGAGCAAGAGCAAGAGCGAGCGAGAGAGAGATAGGACTTCCGTCTGCTGGTTCACTTCCCAATTGGCCGCAACGGCTGGAGCTGCGCCGATCTGAAGCCAGGAGCCAGGAGCTTCCTCCAGGTCTCCCACATGGGTGCAGGGACCCGACAACTTGGTCCATCTTCCACTGCTTTCCCAGGCCATAGCAGAGAGCTGGACAGGAAGTGGAGCAGTCAGGTCTTGAACTGGGACCCATAAGGGATGCTGGCACTGCAGGCAGCAGCTTTACCCACTACGCCATAGCACCAGCCCCGGTTTACATTTATTTTTATAAATACTATAACAATGATAAAAGAAAGAAAAGCCACGATGGCAACAAATCACCACAATGTGCACCTGTCTTCACTTTTTCACAATCTCTTTTGGGCCAGCAACAGCCACTAACCCAAAGGCAGTGCTCTGCAAATGAATAAGCGAATGCATAGATGAATAACTATCTTGGTGGGTTTTGTATCAAAAAGAAGCATAAAGTATTATAAAAACCATGCCTTAATACATAGGCTAGATTTCTATTTTTACTCTGAAAGCTGGTAACAGCTATAGTATCATAAAATGCTTTCTTGAGTTTCAAAATATTTAAAAGGAAATCCTACCATTATTTTCTGGGTAGAAGGACAAAATGAGATTGTGAGCCAAGTGATGAATTCAGAATGAGAAACTATAGCAGTGACAATACTAGACCACCAGAACAGGTTTCCATTCCAGGCCAGCCCTCTGCTGTGGCCCCGGAGTGCAGTGGAGGATGGCCCAAGTGCTTGGGCCCTGCACCCCAAGGGAGACCAGGAAAAAGCACCTAGCACCTGGCTCCTGCCATCGGATGAGCGCGGTGCGCCGGCTGCAGCGCGCCGACCATGGAAGCCATTGGAGGGTGAACCAACGGCAAAGGAAGACCTTTCTCTCTGTCTCTCTCTCACTGTCCACTCTGCCTGTCAAAAAAAAAAAAAAAAAAAAGCAATCATGCCCTTGGCCACTACAAGGCCATTCCCTTCTGGCACAAAATCATGACCTAATTAGCTAGCTGTCTTGTCAGAAGGGTCGGCACCATTACCATGGATGTGCATTTTTGGATTCATGATGAACACACTGAAGGGCAGCTGGAGGTGGACACCACCCTCTTGGGTGCACACTGAAATCAATACCACTGCTTCTCTCTAAAACTGAAGTACAAAATTTTTAAAGATATGTGGGTAGCCAGATACTTATCCCACTCTAAGATTAGCATCCATTTAAAATGTGCTACTTTAATTTTTCTTATTATAACAGTTGAATTACAGAGAGATTGTGACTGAAGCTTGAAGTCAATTATCTCTTCTATGGCTTAGAACGGACCAGTAATTGCCCTGAAGAAGAGCAAAGCAATTCATTAAAAAGGCCTTAGAAGTATCAGATTTTTCTCACATTTGATTTATGAGATTTTGGGTTTAGAAACTTGTGTCTTGGAAAGAATAGTGAAAAATTAACAACCATTTTAATCTCACGCCTTCCAATAAAACCCAGAGCATATTTTTAACTACAGCAGTGCCTAAACATAAACAACCAATTTGGAATGTATAATTTTATCTGTGCATAGTCAGTGGTTAATCTGTCGCACAGCAGAGACAAAAATACTGAGAGGCTGGATGTTTCAATCACTATGCATGATTCAAGAAGTCTAGAATTTCTAACTTTTAGTCAAGGATCATTTGGGCTCTGCAGAACCTGTTCATTTTAGAAGGAGGGAAATGCAGCTGTAATTCTACCTTCTAAAGGAAAACAAAGCCACTCTGAAGCTAGAAGTGACTGAGGATCAGTGATCCGCACTGTTTTCCCATCCTCATTTCTGAGCATTTGGTACAAGGAGGAGGTTAAATGAGTAGGCTCTGATACTATACCAGCTATGTGGCTAGGTCTCAGTTTCTGCCAGTGCAGAGCAGAGTTAGTAACAGTTCCTACCTAATACAAATATTCCATGCCTTGTGTCTACACATGGCAAATGTTTTATAAATGCTAGTTTCTATTATTAACTATTTTGTATGACCTAGTTCTCAAGTTTCTTTTCTATAGACTATATCCACATATTCTCTCACCCTTTAGCTATTAATTGCATACCTGCTGTGGACAGGCCACATATAGCATCAACAGCCTGAGGGATTTCTTGTATGAAGAAGCCACTGAGAGGCAGAAAAAATATATGTACACAGCAGGATGGTACACTTACTTCCCAAGTGTTGAAACTGTTGGAGGTTCACAGCTCACTCACCCCTGCACTCTTCCCTGGAGGACTGCTTTTTTTTCTTTTTCTTTTTTTTTTTTTTTTTGACAGGCAGAGTGGACAGTGAGAGAGAAAGGTCTTCCTTTGCCATTGGTTCACCCTCCAATGGCCGCCGCGGACGGTGCGCTGCGGCCGGCGCACCGTGCTGATCCGAAGCCAGGAGCCAGGTGCTTCTCCTGGTCTCCCATGGGGTGCAGGGCCCAAGGACTTGGGCCATCCTCCACTGCACTCCCGGGCCACAGCAGAGGGCTGGCCTGGAAGAGGGGCAACCGGGACAGAATCCGGCACCCCGACTGGGACTAGAACCCGGTGTGCCAGCGCCACAGGCAGAGGATTAGCCTATTGAGCCGCAGCGCCAGCCCAAGGACTGCTCTTAGCTGATGGGTACTTCCTGAGAATGGCACCCAACCCCTGGGACCATTTCTGTAAAATCACTCTATAGCCTGTGTGATCATGCTGGGGCTAGACTTCTCCAGAAACCATTCCTTGCCTTGCCCAGTTCTGTTTCCTTCACTCAATGGCAAATGTTTTCTGAGGATACTCCCTTAACAGATCTTGTCAGGGGTTTGCTGCCAGGTAATTCCATGCAAGACAAAGCACGCCTGCAACACAGCTTTCAGGTAGATACATAAATAATGGCTCACTAAATATTTGTAGAGGATCTTGAAAATATATAGATACAAATCTATGATAACCTATTGTTCTCCCAAAGTGATTGAGCATGAACTTTTTACACATTCTTACTTTTTCTCAGCCTTTATTATCTTGGTTTCTTCTTTATTTCTTCTCCTTTAAGCCTAAGGAATCATATTATAATAGATATAAGGTAAGTAGAATAAAATTCTTGTTTACAGACTTCTAAAGCCCCTTTTGAGTTTGCTTTTGTTTCCTATACATTCTTTCAAGACTCCAGTAAAAGCCTTTCTTCTTTTTTTGGATAGATTGGGATTTCGATCGTCTCTCAAAATATTTATTAATCTCATAGTGCTTATTTCTATCAATTTTTTCCTCCACTTTTTACAAGTGGTCTAGGTTTTTTCATTCTGTATAGGAGTTTCTTGTTAGTGTCAGAAACTTTGAGCTAAAATGGGTTTCTCCATCTCACCTCAGTGACCAGGGCAGGAGCTTTGTCAGTTAACTGTTTACTGACACTGGTGATGAAGTCATCCAAAATTTATACAATAGCCTGGAAAAATAATCTTCACCTAATGAAACATGTACTCTTGCCAAACTTTGATGTCTTTGTTTTATAAACATGACAAGCAATGTCATTGTGAGTAATGACTGACGAATGCCTCATCTGGGGAATTTATGGTATTTGTGGTCCTTTGGTTGACAAGTCCATTACCACACTCAAACCAAACAGCTTTACAGATCCTTAACTATGCTAATTGTTTAGTGCTAAGCCTCACCCCAAGAGCCAGCTCTTCTTCCATCAGGTCCCCCAGTTCCCTCCACAACACATGATATTCTGAATTAGCTTCCTTATTCCGTAGTCTGTGATGTGACCTGGCCATTGCAACAGGAATCCTTCCAGTCAACACCCGGACACACCCTCAGCACTTCACATTATCCTTTGGGCCAAGTGAAGAAAGTTCAAGGTTGTGATCAACTTTTTTCTTTTTTTTTTTTAAATAGATCTCATCCTTCCCAATTTTCTTAAATGTCAGGCTTTAAGTAGCTGACAAGATTTTAAAAGTATTTTTCCCACATTTCATTCTGAATCATCATAGTTTCCCATACATGAGGATTTTTTTACATAATAAATATTTGCTGGCAATAACTCGACTTGATTGCTGAGAGTAGCTTATGGACCAGAATGCAGTGTGTTTGGGGTGCTGTTAATTCAGAAGATACAACCCACATTAATTTCCCTCCTAAATGTGGCATTTAGCATTGAACACATACAGGGATGGAGATGCTGTGACTACTGGTTCACATTGCCTTCTTTTTAATGACAAACACCTGCTAATCTACCACTTTGACTTGTGCCATAAAATATGTATGTCACTATGGAGACCAGTGAGACTGGGCTAAACCAGCAATTAATGCCTAACACTTGTGATATTGTATCTGCAACAGTAGAAGAACAAATGTGGCAGAGTAGATATGATTCAAACATTGGATCTGTTAAAGACCCATTATATATGTGCATGACAATGGGACTTTTAAACAACATGATTGTTAATGTGCCATTATGCTGTAACCCATCAAGAACCAGTCATGGCTGTTCTTGCTTAAAAGGTAAGGTAACAAGACAATCAGTAGTTGAGAAATCAAAGTTAGAAAAAGGTATCCAGGTGGTGGCTTTAGTGGCCAATTTTAATGCAGAAATAAAGGTTTATCTTGCTTTAAGTAAACCTCTGCCAATGGAAAAACCAGTCTTGAACAAAAGACAAATGAGGGGATCATTATTTGCTTTTCAAATGATTTAGTTGTTCTTTAAAGTGCTACTAGTCAGACACCGAGTTTTATTAATTCCTAGCAGAGGGCAACTGACTGAACAAGGTGCAAGAAGCTTGTTTTGATTTTATTGTACTAATGATTTGAATTATGTTTTGGGATGCACCTGATTAAGTTTTAGCTCCTATAAATGGAGACATTCTGAATTTGGTCAGTGGTTTCTAACTTGGGAGCCTCCCTGGGGTTAGGAAAGCAGAAATAAGTAACTATAAGTCACTTTTATTATTATTATTATTTTTTAGTATTTTACATTTCTGAATGCCTGATGGAAACTGTTTTTTTATCCCCACAGAGGCACTAAATGCCAACCAAAACCATGCATTTCTTTGCCTGGCCTTATCAACTTAGTAAAGCAACAGTGATTAATTCATGTTGATCAAAGCGCTCTGGTTGGTTAAAATGACATTCCAGAATATTCCAGTGACATTTATTTATCTGACATCTTTCCCCTGTGTACTTTCAGTTCTCTTTTAGGATCTGACAGATTAGGTTCTTTTTTTTTTTTTTTTTTTAAGATTTATTTATTTATTTCAAAGGCAGAGTTACAGAGAGGCAGAGAGAAAGAGAGGTCTTCCATCCACTGGTTCACTCCCCAAATGGCCACAATGGCCAGAGCTGTGTGGATCTGAAGGCAGGAGCCAGGAGCTTCCTCCAAGTCTCTTATGTGGGTGCAGGGACCCAAGGACTTGAGCCATCTTCTGCTGCCTTCCCAGGCCACAGCAGAGAGCTGGGTTGGAAATGGAACAGCCTGGACTTGAACCTGTGCCCATAGGGGATGCTGGCAGTGCAGGTGGTGGCCTCACCAGCTACACCTCAGCACTGGCTCCTCCAGTGACATTTAGGGTAAAGTAATTTTAATATTTTTTGAAGATAAGAAAATTGTGGATTCCTAAGTTTTTCATGTTTAATGCTTAAATATCTTTTTTTTTTCATTGTCACTGCCATTGTTTAAATCACTCTTATCTCCTCGGTGGAACATTTCAATGACCACTTATCTCCTTCCAACTTCTGGTTTGGTCTTCTGGACACACCATGGCACACACCAGCACCAGGCTGATTCTGCCTATATTTTGCTCTGAAACTTTCAGGGGCTTATTTTGTTTCCCCCATGAGATAAAATCTATTCCTGGAATGGCCTCTCCAGACTGCTCTTTCATGTGTATTTCTTCCTTTTCCAACACAAATCTCATGCTGCTGGCAACCTGTTTTACTCCCCATCCCAGAGTTATAGAGCGGGCTGCTCTGCTCCCATGTGGTTCTTGATAGCTCCACCAGAGATTCCTGTTTAATCACAAGTTCTTCTCATTACTCCACTCTCTTCCCTTCTCTGTGAACTGAACCCATGGCAGCTCCTCTCTCAAGTCCTGAGACATTGCTAGTCTCTCACTCTTAGGTAGTATTTGGAATATGTTGCCGTATAACATTGTCATCCCAGATAACCACAGACACGTGGAAGGAATGGATTTCTTGCAGTTCTCTGTATTCTGCCACAGAGCCTATATAGTTGCCTTACCCAGGGCTGAAAGATACTACTGCATTATACAAATTAATCCACCCAGATTGCCAGAAACACAGCTACTATACTGAGCAAGGTTCTATCTATTCCAAGTATTTTTTAAAAATCTAAAAATAATTAAATCAAAGTAATATTGATAGAGTTAGAAAGAGATTATGGGATCAAAAGCCTTAATGAAAAACAGCAGTCTACTCTCTCCTGAAGACAAACACATTTTTATTTTAGTTACTTCTGAAAGTTACTGCCATTATAAGTCATGTGCTCTGACTACTATTTCCTAATTTTAGGGTTTTCTCTCTTACTGCCTACCCAACTCCTATCTCCCTCTGTTCGATCTTCCAATAATACCACACCACTTTTTCCATGAGATGGGTAATCCTGTTCCTGGCATCGGGTTCTGGCTCTGTGGGACACTGTTTCCTCTCATTTCCTGCAGATCTGTTTCTTGCAGGTCCACTGTGTTCCGCTGTTTCTATAACTCTTGCTTTCATGTTGGAAGCTTTCTTCTATAGGCCTCCTGCTTGACCGTGCATTTTTATGAATGCAGCATTTGCTGAAAGGCCCTCCAGATGTTAGAATGTACTGCAATGAGGGCCAACAATGCTCCCTCAGTCGGGGGACAGGATCATATGGGGGACCCTAAGCATTATGATTGATGTCATCCCAACGAATGATCAGGATCCATGTGTGCATAAGGACGAAAGACCATGTGAGAGTGAGAAGGCAGCCGTCTGCAAACCATGGAGACAGGCCTCAGAAGGAACCAACTGGTGATCGACGGACACCCTGATCTCAAATTTGCAGCCACCAGAACTGAGATAAACTCCTGCCCTTTAAGCTGCGCCGTTGGCGGAACTTTGTTACAGTGGCCCCAGCAAACAAGTGCATCTTGAACCCGGTTTCCGGGTTAGTTTACATGGACAAAAGCCTTTAACATGCTTCCCAGGGGGAATGCTCTGCACATGGGTGTCAGGAGGGCAGAGCTAACTCCACTATGGACCAGGTTTCAAGTTGCTGCTATGCGCTGAACTTTATGTGCCACCATAGCAGATGCTTTGAGATCCCAGCCCTCCTTAACGTTTTGCTTGTTCTCTTTTCATCACCTCCGTTTACACATTTTACAATGACATCTTTCCTGTTAAATCAGTCACTCATATTCCGTTTGCCTCTGTCTTCTAAAAATGTCCTGGAATCTCCTATCATAGATGGCCTCTCTTGTTATCAAGGACACTGTGATGCGGACATTTTTTTAATTCCTCTATCATATTTGTGGAGTCTTAGGAGGGAGAGAAATAAGCATGCACAAGTCCACTAAATCTTAATCTGATTCAAATCATCACTTAATGTTAAGGAATAGAAATGAAATAAAAACCACTCTCAATAAACTATTTAAAAGCAGGACTACATATGTTAGTAGTTAAAATACCCCACTTCTAGTTAAAAATATTATTTTCAATTGGATTTTAAATTTTATGAGTCTAATTCATGTTCACACAGTTTATTGCAGATTTAAAATTGAATCAATAAGTCATTATAAATGGGGCATAATTCTGAACTAAATTTGATTTCTGTTATTAATAATATAACTAATGCAGCAGAAATTACAAAACAACAAATATTTAGAGCAGTTTTAAAGAATTCTTATTAATAATGTACGTGCTGATAGGCTACAGTGTGACATAATGAAACATGTATGTACTATGTACTGATCAAATCAGGGCCATCAACATGTCCCCTCTTTGACATTACTTTGGTTGGAGCCTTGGAGCATCTTTCTTCTGTTTGTTCACACAAAATATTCTAGGTTATTGTGAACTATAGTCTTGCGGCTACACTGTGTAACACTAGCAACTTACTCCTTCAATCTCACTCTGATTTGGGACCCATTATCTAAAATCCCTCTATCTCCTCCCAACAGACACCCTTGATGGGCCATTCTGAATGTGTTTACATTAATTGCAACATGCGTTTTACACACAATCAATGAATTATTACGTCTTATGGTCTCTTCCACTGTCACACATGGATCAGGGACTAAGTACTCAGCATTTATCCACTTGGTCCTTTGACTTCTCTGCGATGTAGGCACTTACTATCCCCTCAATCCCACCCTTGAGCTTCAAAGTTTAATCTTACTGGGGTCAGTTTTGTGGTGCAGAGTTAAATTGCTGCCCGTGACACTGCATCCCATATGAGTGCGGGTTCCAGTCTTGGCTGCTCCACTTCTGATCCAGCTCCTTTCTCATGTACCTAGGAAGGTATCAGAAGATGGCCCAAGTGCTAGGGCCCCTGCCACCCATGTGAGAGACCTGGATGGAGTTTCAAGTTTCTGACATCGGTCAGTGCCAGCTTTTGCAGTCATTGGGGGAGTGAACCAGTGGATGGAATAGCTCTCTCTGTCTTTTGATCAACAGAGGAATGAAGAGAGGAAAAGACTGTCATTTGCAATCCATTTACAATTAAGAAATCCAGGACAAAATGTTATCCATATTAACTCTTGGTTAAAAGCTAAGGCAGCCAGGGTCCGAAGATGTTAGTGATATGTCCATAAGTCCACGGAGAATTGGTGGCAGGAAACAGGATGAAAGCAAAAGTAAGCAAGTGCTTTACATTCTTAGGAGAAATAGCAATATCAAAACTCACTATTTTGTGGCCGGTGCTGTGGTGTTGCGGGTGAGGCCGCCGCCTGCAGTGCCAGCATCCCACACAGGCGCCAGTTTGAATCCCAGCTGCTCTACTTCCAATCCAGCTCCCTCCTATGGCCTGGAAAAGCAGTGGAGGATGGCCAAAGTCCTTGGGCCCCTGCACCCACGTAGGAGACCTGGAGGAAGCTCTTGGCTCCTGGCTTCGGATCGGCACAGCGCACTGGCTGTTGTGGCCAATTGGGGAGTGAACCATCAGATGGAAGACCTCTCTCTCTCTCTCTCTCTCTCTCTCTCTCTCTGTCTCTCTCTCTGCTTTTCCTTCTATCTCTGTGTAACTTTGACTTTCAAATAAATCTTTTAAAAAATTATTTCACTGAAATCTAGTAGTAAAATTAGCCACAGCCTTGTACTTTGAACACAGTCTCTAAACACAGACAAAAAGATGATTAAAGGGTTAGAAAATCCTTTGAGGAAATGATGACTTAATGTCATCTTTATGAAAAAGAAAGATTCTTAATGAAAGTAATAACTGAAAATTTGTTTTACAAAAGTTTATGGAAGAAAGATATCCAATCAATCTACATGTCCACTGATGAACAGATGAAGAAAATGTTTGTATATACATACAATGGGATATTAGTCATAAAAAAGAAATATTCTAACTTCTGTCACATAGATGAGCCTGGGGGATACTATGGCAAGTGAAGTAAATTAGGTGCAGAAGACAAATACTGCATCTTCTCACTCACACGTGGAAGCCAAAAGAATCGATTATCAAAGTAGGAAATAAAACAGGGTTACCAGAGGCCAGCAGGTAGGGGGGAAGTGGCTGGAGAAAGGCTGGCTGGCAAGTGAAGGGGTGCGGTTGGTAGGAGGAATAACTTCTACCATTCCACAGCATAGCAGGACAACTACAGTTGCTCACAATTAATTGTGTATTTCAAAATACCAGAGTGCATTCTGAATGTCCCTGACACAAAGGAATGATACACTGTTTGAGGTGTGTATGCCAGTTATCTTGATTTGACCATTACACATTATATACAAGTGCTGAAACATCACACTGTGCCCCATATATGTGCATAATTATTACAGCTCAATTAAAAACTAAAAAACGAGTGAAATATATGTTATCATTATAAAATAAATAAACGATCATTATTTAGTTTAAAAAAAAAGAAATGAAAGTTCATGGGGAACTGCAGGTGAAAGCAGCTGCCTGAGACACTCAGGCAACGCAGTAACCACGTTCAGCTGTGCAGCATCTCGGTGCTGGGAAGGGGGTCACGGGGGCGCCATGTGCATGGCAGGGGAGGCCGGGCAAGCAAGTGCTGCAATGCAATAATCCGGTTTATGTTTTTTTCTAACTGATTCTTTACTTTTCTTATTTTAATGCTATCTACTTTTCTTATGGGGGCTGTTTCCACATGAATATGGAATTTATTTCACTTAATACGATGTTACTCTTGGATAGTAGAGTGTTTCTAGAACTTAGGCAGTGAACAGGTACAATAGAGGATGCTCAGTGATCTAGTGGGTAATAACAGAACAGTGGTGGCAATAAGATAGAGCTGCCAGGGAACCCCAAAGGTTTATGAGCTGAAAAGAGATTGCTGTGAATTCCTTTTGTTCAGAATTCTGTTAAACAAACTGCTGTGAAGTCGAGGGCACCACGGTGTTGAGGACTCAGTACAGAGTAGTTGCAACTTCCCCTTTGCACATTTCTCTTGCCCTCCTGCACATGATGTCTTTGAAAGCAAGACAGTGTTTTGTTTTCCTCAGTCGCCCTTGGTGCCAAGTCTGGTGGCTTGTACACAGTCAGCCGGTGTTAAATAACTGTTGAAGAAACAAGTGAATGACAGGAATCTGGGCCATGCTGTTTGAGGCGCTGTAACAAAACACCTAGGCTGGGTGGTTTATAAGCAACAGAAATCTCTCTCACACAGGTCTGGAGGCTAGGCAGCCCGAGATCCAGGCGCTGGCAGATCTGACGTCTGCTGAGGCTCTGCTTCCTGCTCCAAAGATGGCCATCTTCTCACTATAACGACCTCACATGATGGGAGGGCCAGGGAGTTCTGATGCCATCACACGGGGAGTTACATTTTTTACATGAATGGGGAAGGGGTGGGGCTTAGTGTATAGAATGGGCTAAACTGAATCTGTCAGTTAACAGAGAGCGAATTTCCTTTATTCACGTTCCAAGAGGCCTTCAACCTTAAATCATTCATGGTATTCAATTGAAAAATGGAGTTAGGACAGATTACCAGCTTCACCATCCAATTCCCCATCCCCCAGCCACTATACCTGTGTTGTTCCCTGGCCATGCCCTGCTTTTTCACCTCCATGCTCTCTTTGGCTACAATGCCTTGGTCCCCAATCTTCACCCAGCTAATTCCCATTTCTCTTTCCTGCTCAGGTCAGGGCCATCTCTCTCTGGAGACTTTCTTTGACCTCCTTGGATGGTTCTGCCTGTGTGGCACATGCAGCAGCAGGTGGTACTTGGACTGTTGGGTTACCTGTCAGTGCCACCACCAGGGAGCACATCCTAATTAGGTATTCACCACTCTACTTAACATAGTGCCTAGCACAGAGCAGGTGCTCAATAAATTACTGTTGATGAAAGGAAGAAATAGCTTCCCCTGGGGCTTCACACAATGTACATGTTCAGTAGCTACCGGGAAACTGAGTGTCCCTTCCAAATGAGTATGAGGACTAGCAGAGAGCAACTATTCAGAACTGCAGGCTCCAGTCAGTCGCTGGTTCCAGACTGGCTCTGTTACTGGCTGTGTGACACCAGCCTGTGTTATCTTCTCTATATCTCAGTTTTTAGCCTGTAAAAACGGGCTAACAATAGTACAGACCCATGGGGTTTATAAGGGTGAGCTGGCTATAAAGTGCTTGGCCCAGTACCTGGTGCTCAGCACGTGCTTGATAATTCTGAGCACTGAGAACTCCAGGCTTGGGGTTTTTCCCATGACTGAACTTTCCTTTCAGGTTCATGGGCTGAGGGTACAGAGGGTGCCCTCAGCAGTTCCTCCGGCAATCCTGGCTCTGCAGGAGAGGGTGGTGGGATGCCAAACAGGAACCATGCCCTTATTGCCACCATATTTCAGTTGCCTTGTTTAGTGTTTGCCCTCTTAACAGTTTCAAACACTCTATTTTGTGACTCAGTGGGAACCTTCAGGATGCTGTCATTAATAATTATTAGTTCCTTGGAACCCTGCAAGCTGTTGACATGCTACAGAAACAGATTTAAAATCCAGTCTTCCTGAAGGAACAGTTAAATATATTTTAGATTTCATTGGATTTTAAGGCCTGTGAGAAATGCGCACTTTAAGTACTGCCCCAAATCTGTTATTTTTGGTTTTGTAAGTTCATGCCATGTACAAGTTATAATCTGAGAAGCGCCTTTGCAATGAAAGCATGGAGATCAAATAGCACTAAAAGTGTGTTGTCCCTCTTAATCTGCTCCCTATATTGATTTTGTTTTCAGGTTTCAACTTGGACACCTTGACTAGTCTTTAAAGACAGAATAAAACTAAGACACACGCGTGACTAGGATGTATGGGCTGCAGCAGCCCAAATACCCTAATCAGAAAGTTAAGAAAAACACTACTCATACATTTATAACAGAAGATGTGCTACTCCACCCTCAAATCTACTGCATTTGCAGGGTCTCCTGCTGTCACCATTTAGATTACCTGGATCACCAGGAACAAAGGATATTAAATGTGACAACCAGTGACACTTTAAGTTTCTCCCGAGCATTATCCCTCGGGAATCTCTGGTGACAATCTGTAGGGCATAATAATCATCTTGCTGCCGCTTGTTGCCAGCAGAGAAAGGAAGCAAGAAGTCAAAAGGCTCCCCTCTCTGGGGTCTGGCTAATGATGATGATTAACGTGCTCAGTGATCCACAGTGGGCAAGGCTCCAGAGGGGGTGCGGAAGATGCGAACTTCATCCACTGTAAGGGTTTATCTGAAGCTTTCTGCCCCGAGCAAGCCATCTCTGCCACACCCTGCTCCTTTCTGTGTAATCTCTGGTCCTCTCGTGATGGATATGCCAGACACACCAAGGTCAAAGAGCACATGGCATGTTCAGACCACAGCACTACATGAGTGCTTGGGATTGAGGAGCAAAATTGAGAAACACAATTTGTACAGAGCAAGCGCATCCCTCAGAGAGCACCTGGAGTAATAAAGTGTCCCAAACACTGTTTATCCAATCTCGTCTCTCTTCAAATCTGTGGTCGTCTGCTGTCCTAGGCGACTACAGTTTCCCTCTGCCTCAGAGCCCATGCAGCCCAACACCTCGACTGCATCACCCCAGGCCTGCTGACAGGCACAGCTGCATCACCTCCTCTGCAGAGCCCCTTCAGTTGCACCTGCACACTATTTCCCAAACCCTCTCTTCAGCTCACACCACTTCTTCCCACTTTCTCATCTGTCCACCCATGCTTAATACAGATCCTTAATTAATCAGCAGTCAACTTCACACGCTATTAACCTGCTTCCCTTTTGAGCCAGACTTCACACCAGTATATTCCAAATTCCTCCCTCTCCTCCCTCTTGCTCTTATATTTTACAATTTGCATACATTACAAACACAAAATACATGTCTGCTAATTTTGTTTTTGTTCTTTCTGAGTACATTAAAAAGGAAAAATTTGTTTCTAATCTTTGCTTATTGCATTTCAAGCTCTATTTCTTTGTGCAGATTTAAGTTTGTCTGATGTCATACTCCTTCAAAACTGAAGATTTTTTTTTAACATTTCCTGTGTTGTAGACTTGCTGGCTATGAAGGTTCTCATTTTTTATTGTGTGAGGAAGTCTTTATTTCTTCATTTCCTGGCTGATTTTTTTTTTTTTTAAATTTCAGCACTTCACAGATGTTACTTCATTGTCTGCTGGCTTACAAGTACTCTGGCAGGAAGTGTACTGTGACCCTTACCTTTCTTTCTTTCTTTTTTTCTTTAAAGATTTATTTATTTATGTGAAAGGCAGAGTCAGAGAGAGGCAGAGGCAGAGAGAAAGAGAGAGGTCTTACAACCACTGTTTCACTCCCCATATGGATGCAACTGCTGGAGCTGAGCTGATGCAAAGCCAGGAGCCAGGAGCTTCCTCTGGGTCTCCTATGTGAGTGCAGGGGTGTAAGGACTTGTGCCATCTTCTGATACTTTCCCAAGCCATAGCAGAGAGCTAGATCAGAAGTGTAGCAACTGGAACAGATTTATTTTGGCTTTGAGTTATGGAGTCACTGTCTAAGACTTGGTGGACCCCACTGTTTTGATTCTGATGACAGTTCTTGCTGCAGAATCCCAAAGTGGCAAGGGTCATTACTTGGCAAGAGACAAGAAGGTGCATGTCTTCCCATACTACCCATCTCCTTATAAAGCCACCTGCATCAGATATTTCATGATAGGCATAAAAAGCTGACTATCATGAACTTGAAGTTTATCTGACTATTTTGATTACTGTTGAAAGTGTAGGAGTGAGGATCTTTCCAGATCTCTACATTCTGAGTAGAAATAGAAACTTCTCCAATTATCCTTTAATATATAGTCTACCACAGCTTTCTTCAATTATTCCTTCCCTGGCCAGCCCCATCCCATGACTCTCACTTTTATTTACCAAATCAGTTATACTTTTCTTCCATTTTCTTAACTACATATGGTATACTTCTCTTATACATTCATTTCTTTGCATAAGTGTGATCTGAACATCTACTGTGTACCTCATTTTGGAAATACAAAGAAAAAAGACATGGACGGCTTCAGCCTGCAGCAAGCTGGGAGAGGTGGAGACGTAAGAGAGTATTTTAAATGAGGTTGGGTTCTTGAGATGAGGGAAGATCATGTATAGGGCTTCAAATTTTATTAATGTTTTATTTCCTAGGCTGAGAATGGGTACATGGATACTTGTTTGATTATTATTATTTTATTTGCTTTTTAAAACAAGCATCTTCTTTTAGAATTTTTAAATTCATCTATTTATTTATTATTTATCTGAAAGACAGAGAAGTCAGACAGATCTTCCATCTGCTAGTTCACTCCTCAAATATTCACAACAGACAAATATGGGCTACAGAAAAGCCAGGAGACAACAACTCAATCCAGGTCTCCCACATGGGTAGCAGGGACCCAACCACTTGCACTAGACCTGCTGTCTTCCAGGTTGTGCATTAGCAGGAAACTGGAATTGGAAATGGAACTGGGACTTGAACCCAGGCACTCTTATATAGGCTGTGAGCATCCTATGTGACATTTTTAACCACTGTGCCAAACACTCACCTCAATGAACCTATATTTTAATCTCATTTCCCATGAACTTTTATTTATTTATTTATTTATTTTCTTTTTTTGACAGGCAGAGTGGACAGTGAGAGAGAGAGAGACAGAGAGAAAGGTCTTCCTTCTGTTGGTTCACCCTCCAATGGCCGCCGCGGCCGGTGTGCTGCGGCCAGCGCACCGCGATGATCCGATGGCAGGAGCCAGGTGCTTCTCCTGGTCTCCCATGGGGTGCAGAGCCCAAGTACTTGGGCCATCCTCCACTGCACTCCCGGGCCACAGCAGAGAGCTGGCCTGGAAGAGGGGCAACCGGGACAGAATCTGGCGCCCTGACCGGGACTAGAACCTGGTGTGCTGGCGCCGCAAGGTGGAGGATTAGCCTGTTGAGCCACGGCGCCAGCCATATTTATTTGTTTATTTGAGAGTCAGAGAGACAGAGAGAGACAAAGACATATGGAGACATATATCCCCCATCTGCTGGTTCACTGCCCAAATGCACATAGTAGCCAAGCCTAGGCTAGGCTGAAAGGTGAGGCACAAACTCAATCCAACTCTTCAACTTGGGCGGTAGTAACCCATTACACAAGCCATCACTGCTTCCTCCCATGGTCCACATTAGCAGGAAGGTGCCTTCAGGAGCTGGAGGCAAGTATCAGACCCAAGCACTCTGATACTGGACACAACATTTTTTTTAATTACGTATTTTGTAGTTTTTAAAAAAATTATGAAAGGCAGAGTTACAGAGAGAGAGAGAGAGAGAGAGGCAGTGGCAGAGAGAGAGAGAGAGAAAGTCTTCCATCTGCTGGTTCACTCCCCAAATGGCCACAATGGCCCAAGGTAGGCGGATCCAAAGCCAGGAGCCAGGAGCTTCTTCCAGGTCTCCCAGGAGGGTACAGGGGCCTAAGGACTTGGGCCATCTTCCACTGCTTTCCCAAGCCATAGCAGAGAGCTGGATTGGAAGTGGAGCAGGCAGAACTGGAACTGGTGCCCATGTGGAATGATGGAACTGCAGGTGGAGGCTTTAACTGCTACACCACAGCGCCAGCTCTCCAGGACACAGCATCTTAATCAGTGTCCTTACTGCCAGGCCAAATGCCTGTCCCTGTGGTTATTTTTAAATTGTGCAGATGAATTTTACAGGGGAGGGATCCAAAAAGTTTGTGGGGAATTTGCATTATCTTTTGATTACATTTTCCCATGAATACTCTGAAGCCCCTCATATCTGTTCTTTTGTGTTTGTAACATGATTCACAACTGAAAACTCAAAGCAGTGCTGTAAGTGGTCACATTATAGAGATCACCAATATGCATGAATAGGAAGAATGAAAAAAAAATTCAAGTGTTGTTCAAATGAGTGTTGAAGACTTGGGATAAAATGTCCAAGATAGTATCCTACATGAATTTTTTAAAGTTCTTTGTCTCAAGCAGTTTATATGAGGTGAATGTGATGTGTTCTGGAAAACTGAGTTAGAGAATGTAGAGGGTAGCTTTAATGAGGACAAATGCCCTGATGTTCAGGATGCATATAAAGGATTTGAATGAAACTATTTCATGATGTTCATTGAACAATTCACAAAGAAACAACAGAAGTGCTGTCACGGACATATTTACAGGTTGCTATAAGACCACAAAGGAGGAAGGTTTCATGAAGAGTATGACATTCAAGTTAAGTCAAGTCTTTTTTTTTTTTTTTTGACAGGCAGAGTGGACAGTGAGAGAGAGAGGCAGAGAGAAAGGTCTTCCTTTGCCGTTGGTTCACCTTCCAATGGCTGCCGCTGCCGGCACACTGCAGCCAGCGCACTGTGCTGATCCGATGGCAGGAGCCAGGTGCTTCTCCTGGTCTCCCATGGGGTACAGGGCCCAAGCACTTGGGACATCCTCCACTGCACTCCCTGGCCACCGCAGAGAGCTGGCCTGGAAGAGGGGCAACTGGGACAGAATCCAGCGCCCCTACTGGGACTAGAACCCGGTGTGCCGGCGCCGCAAGGCGGAGGATTAGCCTAGTGAGCCGCAGCACCGGCCCAAGTTAAGTCTTTAAAGAGTCAGTATGGGGGCCGGCACTGTGGCATAGCGAGTAAAGCCACTGCTGCAGTGCTGGCATCCCATATGGGTGCCGATTCAAGTCCTGGCTGCTCCTCTTCTGATCCAGCTTTCTGCTATGGTTTGGGAAAGCAATAGAAGATGGCCCAAGTCCCTGGACCCCTGCACCTGTGTGGGAGTGGCAGACCTGAAAGAAGCTCCTGGCTCTTGGCTTTGGATGAGCTCAGCCCTGGCCTTTGCAACTATCTGGGGAGTGAACCAATGGATGGAAGCCCCCCTCCCCCAACTCTGCCTCTTCGTGGCTCTGCCTTTCAAATAAATAAATAAATCTTAAAAAAAAGAGTTAGTATGCATTCTCCAAGAGTAAAGACATGCAAATGAATATGTTTTACAAAAGTACAGAGTGTAAAACTGTGTCACCCTCCAGGGAGCACTAACATTTCAGTTTAGTCAGAAGGAAACATGATACAGGAGCCTTATGTGTCATGCTAAAAAAAATCCTCATTTTAGTCAAGAAATAATAAGAAAGCATTAATGGATTTTAAGCAACTGAGCAACAGAAGCATGCATATTGCCCATGACGCATATGGATGTGGGTTGGAAGGGACTAGGCTAAAAAATGGGAAAGCAATGAATCATTGTCCTACTGCCAGAAGGTGCAATGAGGCGTAGATTCAATGAAACCTGAAGTAGCAGCATTGAAGGGAAAGGGCCAACCTGAGGTTGTAGAAGCTGGGATGGCAAAAACTTGCCACTGATCAGACATGGGAGTAAATGATGGGGTGACTGAGGGTGACTGAGGACTTGACACAGACTCTCCAGAAGATAGAGGTGACATTTGCTGAAGTAAGGATGTAGCAAAGAAGTTGGTTTGGAAAGGAGTGGAAGTTTTAAATTCAGTCTTGGACAGGCTGTGTGAAATCGTTTATGGGACATTTGAGTAAAGGACAGGTCGGTGAGTCTGATACATGGGTTTAGAGTTCCCATAGAAAGTACCAGAAGAAGGGAGAGTCAGGAGCAAAACCAACAATGACAAGACAGGGTCTGTGAGGAGGGAGTGCCCACAGGATAGGAGAGGTGCTGCTTCACACTTTTGGGGTATGCTTGTCTAACTGATTCAAGTTCTCAGGTATAATTATGTCAGATGTTCCTCAACTAACAATGGGATTATATTCTGATAAGCACATGGTAAGTAATAAAAATTCCAAGTAAAAAATGCATTTAGTATCCCACAGACCCATCATGAAGTTCAACACCCATGCTGGGGACTGGGGGCAACTGTTTATTTCTGCTTTACACAGATCAATTCTAGTTAATGGTGTCCCTTGATGAAAGCAGGATTTGTATTTATTTCTTATTTCACCCACATTCCTCTGCTACAACAGACCGTGCACGCTTTCTCTCTAGTAAAAATATCACATCTAAATGTCAATGGGTCTTTTTGAAAATCAAGCAGAAAACAAAAATCAGAGACGACCCAGAGGAATAGCCACCTCCATCACTGGTCATGTTGGTAACAATAAAAAGAAGACAGACAGGATTTGCTTCTGGCACTGAGCTTGGTTTCGCATCACCTGTGGACTCGGTGGGCAGCCTCTCTGCAGTCCCTGGTGAGTGAGCACCCTGGGGCTGGCCTTGGCACCATGAGCCCTCCTGCTGCTCTGTGTTGAGTGAACAAGAGGAGAGAAGGATGGAGCCTGAGCCAGTAGCTGCAGAGTTTAAATTAAATTATTGTCATGCTACCTAATCACTGTTCACTGTCTGCAGTGGCAAGCGACATAAACCAGGGGTGCTCTCTTAGCGTTTTCCCACAGCACCAGGTACCTGAAGCTGTGGGAAACACATTAAACCTAAGAGCACGACTTCCACTACTGTGTGTTGCATAGGAAACCGTTCAACACTGAAAAGAATTATTCATCTGGTGTCATACCAATTTCTACAATAAAAACACACAGCTCTCGAGTTTATGTTGCATTTATACCTGCTTGCTCTCATTTGGGCATCACAGCCATCTAGGAAAACAAATGTTGCAGCCTAGTGAAATAAACATGATGGAGCCATTTCCAGAGATGAGAAAACAGGTTTAGAAGTGCGGTTGCACATATAGCAAGTGGCAGGGCTGGAGTCAGTCCCGGCTTTCCATATTTCAAGACCTGATCCTCCTCATGGCACCAACACAATGGGTCAGTTGATTATCAAAGCCCCTCTGAATAGTGGTATTCTACTGTGTGGACAGAGGCAAAGTGGCTAAGGGAGCATAACTATGAGCTTGTGGGATCCAGTTTCTCAACTGTTCACAGAGGGCCCACTGCACAAAACCTCCAGACATGGCCCCTGGAAGCAGCCTTGTGGAACAGCTAAAGGTCTTGTTCTCAAAATATCTGTGACCTATGGATTGTCAGAAACAAAACCCCAAGCCTTCTCTTCCCACGTTCAATGAAACAGGAGAACAAGTTAGATGGGACACAGAACACCAACATTCCAGGGATGTGCCGTTCTGAGGCTGTTGGTTTTCATTTCTACCTGCTCTGGTATTTTTTCTTTCAGGCCTGGGATACCATTCACACCAGACACAGTTAAAGGACCATGATGCTCTTTCTGATAAAATTCAAATTGCATACCTGACTTAGCGCAGCATCTGTGTGGGCTACTTATCAGGTTTAGTTTGCCAGATAGACTATTTTGGCATGTCTGCCTTAGATTACTGATCTGAGTTACTCCATATTACCTCTAAGGACCACAAGCTTCAGGTTTGACCTGGCTTGAATCATGTTTGTCCACCAATTCACTTACTAACTCAACAAATATTATTGTAATGTTGTTAGAAATTAAGTAATGGTGCTGGATAAAATATATTTCTTCTCAAGGAATTTACAGTGCTGATACTGAATATAAAGCTCCACTCAGACATTTGAGATCTCTTTTTTTCAAAGATCTATTTATTTATTTGAAAGGCAGAGTTACAGAGATGGGGGAGGGAGAGAGGGAGAAAGAGAAGTAGAAGGAGAGAGAGAAAGATATTTTCCACCTGCTAGTTCACTCTCCATTTAGCCACAATGGCTGGGGCTCGGCCAGGCCAAAGTCAGGAGCCTGGGACTCCTTCTGGGTATCCCACGTGGGTGGCGGGGACCATGTACTTGGGCCATCCTCTACTGCCTTCCTGGGCACTTTAGCAGGGAGCTGGATCAAAAGCAGAGTAGCCAGGATTTGAACCAGCCCTCCAGTGAAAGTGGGATGCTAGCATCCCACGCTTAACCTGCTGAGCCACAATGCTGGCCCAAGATCTCTAATCTGTGGCATCTATGCCTCAACCACAAAGTATTTTTTAAAAGGATAGTGCCCATGCTGGCAAGCTGGCCATGAGGTAGGAATCTTCCTACAGAACTAGTGGGAGTATAAACTGTCATAAGCTTTTTCTGGAATATAATTTTGCAATATGTATCAAGAGGCTAAAGAAGAACCAGAAATTTCACTTCTTGGAAACAATTCTGAAACAATAATTGTTGACAGGAATACAAAGATACTTGTCACATCGTATACTGGTAAAGACTTGGAAACCTCAACATCAATGAATGGAAGAGTGCTTAAGTCAATCAGATGAGATTCATACAACAGAATACAAGACTGTTTCTACAATGGTGTTTCTGTGGGAGTTTTAATTGGTCAACATGCATGCTAAAATTCTAAGAATAAAAATTGGTCATTTGATCACACACAAGTTGCTTTCATCTTGTGTGCATAATACCATATTTAATTAGTTGTTTTTTATTTTGAAAGAACACTGAAATGCTTGAAAACTGTAGCTGAAGATTCTGGCCTAGTGTAATTTGGATGATTAGAAGACTCCCAAGTACCTTTTACCCAATGCACCCTTTGCAGAGTGACTCTGGGTCCTTAAATATCCAATGTGATTTGGCAAATACTTTTTCTTGATCAAAGAGAGAAGATGGTTTAGAAAGTCATTCTGAAACTTGGTATTTTGACATTAGTAAGTTACAAGTATAAAAAAGTCTAAGAGTCACATTTCTGTTTGAGAATATTAAATGTAGTGATTTAACCACAAGCTTTGCTTTTTTAAAGATATCTCTTTTTTGATTCCCCGGAGTACTAAAATCTAATGATAATTATTTTCTCAGTGAAAAGGTGAGGTGGCATGTGGGTAGAACTTTGATGTTTAGGTTTCTGTGCTTGTAAATGAAGTATTACCATGACTGGGATATGTCCACATTTTCACAACTGTGACTGTGACAGAGCAAATGCAATTTGGTCTTAGAATTCTGAGAATTCTGTAATGCCCTTTTCAAAAATAAAATTCAAAGGAAAAGCATGTTTTGTTTCAAATGTAGCAGTCATATTCAAAGTCTGGCAAGTGTCAGTGTTAAAAATGCACCCTCGGCCGGCGCCGTGGCTCAACAGGCTAATCCTCCGCCTTGCGGCACCGGCACACCGGGTTCTAGTCCCGGTCGGGGCACCGGATTCTGTCCCGGTTGCCCCTCTTCCAGGCCAGCCCTCTGCTGTGGCCCAGGAGTGCAGTGGAGGATGGCCCAGGTGCTTGGGCCCTGCACCCCATGGGGAGACCAGGAAAAGCACCTAGCTCCTGGCTCCTGCCATCGGACGAGCGCGGTGCGCCGGCCGCAGCGCGCCGACCGCGGCAGCCATTGGAGGGTGAACCAACGGCAAAAGGAAGACCTTTCTCTCTGTCTCTCTCTCACTGTCCACTCTGCCTGTAAAAAAAAAAAAAAAAATGCACCCTCGAGTTACCAAGGGTGAGCACATGCTATCAGCACCTGCTGCATTAGAAGGGATAGCAGCATGCCTCTGAAGTGGACTTTGCACTCTGGATGCCACAAACCAGAACATCTACAGGAAAACATAATAGTGTGATTGAAAGGATTAACAAATCTGAACAAAACACAATGATCAAAATCAAAAGCAGATAAGAGAAATCCAAAAATCCAGATGACTCCATGCTTTGAGTGCTGGTCTCCCCACCAGCCATGCCTGGGGGGTTAAGCAGCCTGGGTAGGAATCATGAAACCACATGACTCCTGTTTTTAATCTCTCCTCCCTCCCCCAGATACATCTTTCCCAAGAATGTTAATAAGTATAAGAATTCAATAACTAAAAATCTTTCTCCCTCTCCTTCCATCATTCTCTAGCTTACACACTGCACATGGAGTAGTGAAATAACAGACTTTCATTTATGTTTAATAAAGGCTCCTTACATGAGATATCCTTTTTGATCCTTACATAAATTATCTTTTTAAAAAATCATTCTAATATCCTTGTGGAGTGATTTTTAATGTGGAAAGCAGCAAAGTCTCCCTGCTGGAAGGTTCACTGCGGTGATGTCACGTGAGTCAGAGGTGGGGCTGATACCTGACACACTGACTCAGAGGCTCACTTCCTTTACAATATACTCTCAGGTGTATTAAAATACCTGCGGGATGGATGAAAGGGAGAATACAAATGAACCAGATCAGCTATCTCAAACAAGGAGGGACTGACCAGCAGGCCTGGTAGTCCCATTAGGCTCATTCATTGCTTTTACTGCCTTGTTTGAAGCCTTCTTCCCACAGAGTGCTTCTGGGGCTGGGGCTTTCCGTTTAGAGATCTCTGGGCATCAGGGAATGTTTTGGGCCCCTGGAGATGGCCCACTGCCTGTGACATCAACACCTCTTAGAGATGCCAGCTCAAGTCCTGGTTGCTCTGCTTCTGATCCCCTACTAACATCCCCGGGAAAGCTGTAGATGACAGCCCAAATGCTTGAGCTCCTGTCACCCATGTGGGACACCCAGATGGAATTCCTGGCTCTTGGCTTTGGCCTGGTCCAGCTATGGTGCTGCTGCCATTTGGGGAGTGACCCAGCAGATGAAGGATACCTCGTTCTCTCTGTCTCTGTCACTCTGCCTTTCAAAGAAAAAAAAAAAAAAAGCACATCAGGTTGGGTCCCTGCCTCTTCTTGTCTAGAAAACAGGACAAGCCAGGGCTGTATCTTTAAAACAAGCCACACAAATATGTTCTTGGAAGACTCTAAACGATGCCAGGAAAGGCTCCTGGTCATGTGAAGACTAAAGTTAGAAATAAAAGCTAAGCAGCATTGTGGCTGCAGAGCGAAGCCTCTGGACTGTGTGAAGACACGTGAATGGAAACAGAGCATATGTATTTACAGCCTCCCTCTTAGCCGCATGTGCTCTGGCTCAGCATGGGAGGCAGGCAACAGGTAAGGAAATGTGACATCCAGCTACACATAAATGATTTAAAAAGGAAAAAAGCAGAACTGGTGAAGGAAGCCTTCAGAAAGCCGCTGTGGAATGCAGTATGGCACTCAGCATTCCTGTAGGGTAGTCACAGCCAGCCAGAATAACCCAAGGGTCCTTGAATCATGATGGAGGCTCTAGACTGCCAGGTGCTAGCCTGGCACAGCTTGGCAGGCTTGTTATAGACAGGGCTGTGTCAGAGTCCAACATCTCGCTTCCTGTACAAGGTGAGGGGAAATACTCCTTCCTTTCTTTTCTTTTCTTTTCTTTCTTTCTTTCTTTCTTTCTTTCTTTCTTTCTTTCTTTCTTTCTTTCTTTCTTTCTTTCTTTCTTTCTTTCTTTCTTCCTTCCTTCCTTCCTTCCTTCCTTCCTTCCTTCCTTTCTTCCTTTCTTCCTTTCTTCCTTTCTTTCAAAGATTTTTGTAGTTTTATTTATTAGACAGGCAGAGTTACAGACAGTGTGAAAGAGAGAGAGAGAGAGAGAGAGAGAGAGAGAGAGAGAGAGAGAGAGAGAGAAAGGTCTTCCTTCCTCTGGTTCACTCCCCAAATGGCTGCTACAGCTGATGCTATGCCGATCCAAAGCCAGGGGCCAGGTGCTTCTCCTGGTCTCCCATGGGGTGCAGGACCCAAGCACTTGGGCCATCCTCCACTGCCCTCCCGGGCCACGGCAGAGAGATGGACTGGAAGAGGAGCAACCGGGACTAGAACACAGTGCCCATATGGGATGTCAGTGCCACAGGCAGAGGATTAACCTAGTGTGCCACCACGCTTGCCCCAAATACTCCTTTCTTCCACTTTCTGTGCTTCTCCAACCCAAGAGAATGTACCAACTGGAAGAAGAACCAAGAAGAGGAATGCCCTTCCTGCTCCTGTCCCATTTCATCACCTCCTGTAAGAACCTTGGTTCATCTTTGAATTTTCTAAGGGCTGCTCATTGAAATGTTACAGACAGCACATGAGAAGATGGAACATAAATTGCAATCCCAGTGCTCTCTCAAATCTGTATGCAGTTTCTTGTGCTCAGAGTGCAAGTGTGCTTTGTGAAAGTCTCCGTGGCTTTGGGACCGCTGGGAGGATCTGTGACAGAGAGAACATGGTCTTGGTTTGTTAGAGGCTGAGAGGCAGAATTTCCCTCTATTTGGCTTTGAGATTCTGAGCTTAATCACTTTCCAGCGACTTAAGGGGAAAAAGTGTCAGGCAGCCAAGTTCACTGCTGGAATTCTCCATGGGGCTGGAGGCAAAGTGTGAAGACATAAGCTAGGTCCCCGCTGCCTGGGACAGGCGTGAGCAGGTGAGAACCAGCAGGCTGGGACCCAGGCATCTGCCTGGCCTCTGGTCCCAGGCTCACAGCAGGCAGCTCTGTCACTTCACCCTGGTTTTACAAGGACAGAACACATGCTGCTGAGCCACGTTTCTCCCTGTACAGCCCTGGATGCTGTGCAGGGGAAGAAAAGCAACACAGAGAAATACCTGACTTTCTCAGGGCAGACACAGCTGCCCTGTCACAGGAGCAGTAAACTGCTTCCTGGCAGTGCTTTGAGTATGTCTTGTGACAGGCAGAGCTGCACTCGGAACCCCCCAAATGTGTCTCTTTTCCTTTAATAATTTATAAAGAACTCATCCTTAATGCTGTGGCCAAGAGGCTTCTTGAAACTACTGAAATGCTATCATTGAAAAGTAATGATTACTTCTGAAATAAAACACTATTTCCTTATAAGTTCCTATCAAAACAATTTGCACTTAGCATTTTCATATGCAGTGTATTATATAAAAGGCAGTGTGAGCTCATTTTGTCTTTGGATAGAAGAGGCTATAATTGATACATGTGGAAGAGGCTATAATTGATGTAACTCTCCAGTTTAATTGATATAGGATAATGAAAACATCTGTTTTCCCAGAAAATAAAAAACAATTTGCTAATATAACACTCCCTTAAAAGTCTAGATTGCTCTCAATATTTTAAAACTAGTTCTTGCTAAAATATATATTCTTGAATAAATTTGAGGCTGTGAGTTGGAGAGAGAACAGACTTTGAAATTTGGTAGCTCTTGGTCTGAATCCTGGCTTTATCACTGACTATCTGATTTAAGAAAGGTTATCTAGTCTACTTAAGCCTCAGCTTTCTCATCTGTGAAGTGGATTAGAAAATCTCTTTTTTATAAGGTTTTTTTCTTTTTTTAAAGATTTATTTATTTATTTGAATGAGAGTTACAGAGAGGCAAAGGCAGAGAGAGAGAGAGAGAGAGAGAGAGGTCTTCCATCTGTTGGTTCACTCCCAAATGGCAGCAACGGCCTGGGCTGTGCCAATTCAAAGCCAGGAGCCGGGAGCCTCTTCCAGGGCTCCCATGTGGGTGCAGGGGCCCAAGGACTTGGGCCATCTTCTACTGCTTTCCCAGACCATAGCAGAGAGCTGTATTGGAAGTGGTACATATGGGATGCCAGCACTGCAGATGGTAGCCTTACCTGCTACGCTACAGCATCAGTCCCACTATAAGGGTTTTAATAAGGATGAAAATGAGTATGTCAGTGAACCAATATTTTAGCAGAGTTGGTATGAACTGTAAATGGTATAGATTGCATGAGGAGTAGATTATTTGATTATTATTATTATTATTTGATTAATTGGAGTGGGTGTATTAAGATTATATATATTACGTTAATTGTTAGAGATACATGTATAACTATTAAAATACCACCACATGATCCAATCCGAAGAAAAAGAGTCCTTTGCAGTATATTTCAAAAGTCCTTTTGATAATAATTAATTTTGGAACTGAAGACCTAGAGGGGCTGGTGTTGCGGCATAAGAGGTAAAGCCACTGTCTGTGGTGCCTGCATCTCATATGGGCACCGGTTTGAGTCCCAGCTGCTCCTCTTCTGATCCAGCTCCCTGCTATGGCCTGGGAAAGCAGTGGAGGATGGTCCAACTCCTTGACCACATGGGAGACTTGGAGGAAGTTCCTGGCTCCTGCTTTAGACTAGCCCAGCTCTGGCTGTTAAAGTCTTCTGGAGAGTGAACCAGTGGATGGAAAACCTCTCTCTCTCTCTCTCTCTCTCTCTCTCTCTCTCTCTCTCTCCCCCCTCTAAAACTCTGCCTTTCAAATAAATAAAATAAGTCTTTCACTAAAAAGACTTACAGGAAGTGGCTTCAGAGCCTTAGCATTTCTGAAGTGTGTGGATGTGCAGACAGACTGCTGACTTTGAACAACAATGGGTGATGGCTAATATGCACTAAATGCCATTAGTCAGATACACAGTTTCAAACACTAAGCCCTTTACTTAGAAAAATATGGATGCTTAAAAGGCAATTTTAAATCACAGAGTAATTTACCAGTATTTTAGCCCAGTGACAACCCCTCATCATCATGACTTGACTGCAAAGTAGAGAAATTAAGAATTCAAAACTGCCCACATGTGAAAACCACACATTCTTTCTTGATAATTTAACTCAGACACATTTGGCTCATGTTCACACATTCACCCAAAACAGTGTCAAAAATAAAGCCACTGAGAACAGACAACCTGATTACCATACTCTTTGAAACTCACAGTGGAAATAAAACTGCACCATTATTCCTTGGGTACGAGTAGAATGGTGTGGTAGGAGAAAAGCACAGACTTTGCATTTTAGGCAGACATGGGATGAATTCTGCACCTGCAGGACACTTACAGATTTGAACTTGCACAACTTATGTGATCTTTGTAGATGTAATAGTCTTATCTACATCACAGTTAAAGGCTGTTAAACAGTTGAGAGGTAATAATGTTAGTCAAAACAGAAACAGCAATAGCTCCTACAAATTATTGAGAGCTTACACTAGTCTAGGCACTGGACTACATGCTGATATAAATATCTAATCTGTACAGAAGTTCTCTTGGGATAATGTTAACTTGGTGCAGGTGAGCACATGGAGGCTTAAAAGGCAAGTAGGAGGGCTGGTATAGTAAGCTAAGCCTCCACCTGTGGTGCCGGCATCCCATATAGACACCAGCTTATGTCCTGGCTGCTCCTCTTCCGATACAGCTGTTTATTTTTTTTTTTTAAGATTTATTTATTTATTTGAAAGTCAGAGTTACACACACACACACACACACACACAGAGAGAGAGAGAGAGAGAGAGAGAGAGAGAGGTCTTCCATCCGCTGGTTTACTCCCCAGTTGGCCACAATGGCCAGAGCTGCGCCAATCCAAAGCCAGGAGCCAGGAGTTTCTTCTGGGTCTCCCATGTGGGCACAAGGGCCCAAGGACTTGAGCATATCCTACCGCTTTCCCAGGCCATAGCAGAGATCCGGATCAGAAGTGGAGCAGCTGGGACTCAAACTGGCACCCATATGGGATGCCGACATTGCAGGTGGTGGCTTTACCTGCTATGTCACAGTGCCACTCCCCAGTTCTCCGTTTATGGCCTGAGACAGCTGTAGAAGATGACCCAAGTCCTTGGGCCCCTGCAACCCACGTTGGATACTTGGAAGAAGCTCCAGGCTCCTGGCTTTGGATTGGCCCAGCTCCTCCCATTGCGGTCATTTGGGGAGTGAACCAGTGGATGGAAGACCTCTCTCTCTGCCTCTCTGTATGTAATTCTACCTCATAAATACATAAATAAATAAATAAAATCTTAAAAAAAAAAGGTAAGTAGGAGTTGAACCTATCTGGCTCCAAAATTTATTCTGTCTGCTTCATAATGTGTACAAAAAAACCTATGGCTTATATACAAAGTCTCTGGTACACTTGATAAACAGCAACTATAATAATGGTAATTCTCTTTTCCATTACATGCCTTTGAAAAACTATGAATTAAATAGCTTTTGGGGGAAAAGAAATCTCTGGCTGTTTGTCCCTTGGAACCAAGAAGGATGCCAAAGAGAAGAAAAAGAAGGTTCCTTCCTAAGGTACCATAAACCTTTAAGAAAAAGTAAATGAATTTTACAGGGGTGCAGATCAAGTGCCTGATGAAGAAGTTTGCCCTAGCGAAGCTGTGAAAGGCATCTTTCAAAGGCAGGATGCTTAGTTAGGAAAAAAACTTATCACAAGGACTATATACAGACATACAGAACTGAGATTTCAGTGGCTAGGATGGCAGGAAAAGCTGTCAACGTCTTTGAACCTGCATATCCCAAGTTAGTGCTTGTTACAAGGGTCAGAGGTATCAGTGGCGTAAGCCCCGAAATCTGCAGGTCTTGCAGCTTCTTTGTGTTCACCAGTTCTTCAGTGGTACCTCTGTGAACCTCCATAAGCCTGCTGGTGATTGTGGAACCATCTATTGCATGGGGATACCCAAATCTGAAGCCAGTAATGAACTCACGTAAGAATATGATTATGGCAAAAATCAGTAAGACATGAACTGCCTTGAGAGTTAACATTAATTGCTCCATTTCTTGGTAAATAAGACAATATCTGCATGGAAGATCTGATTGGTGAGACCTACACTATTGGAAGATGCTTCAAAAAAGCAAAAAATATCCTACATTGAGATATTTTTTATCCTATATGGTATAAAGAAAAAGGTCACCAATTTTGCAAAAGACCAGATAAACAGGCTTATTAGAAAGATGAAGTGGGCAAGAATTGTGACACAGCAGGTTAAGCTGCTAGCTGCAATGCTGGCATCCCTTATGAGTACTGATTTGTGTCCCCAGGTGCTCCATTTCTTATTCAGCTACCTGATAATTTGCCTGAGAAAGCAGCAGAAGACAGATTAGGGCCTGGGACCCTGCCACCAACCTAGGAGATTTACATGGAGTTTCAGGTTACTGGCTTTGCCAGGGTCTGGTCATTGTGGCCATTTAGGAGTGAACCAGCAGGTGGAAGATCTTTCTGTCATTCTCTGTCTCTGTCTCTCTTTGTAACTCTGCCTTTAAAATAAGTGCAATAAATCTTAGAAAAAAAAAGGTAAGATAATCTAAGGCTTCTACCATGATAGTTTTGTAATCTAGCTCATTAATAAAGAGTGACTGCTCTCAAATTGGGAAAAAAAAGGAAGAAAAAAGATCTCTGATTATAAAAGCCACATTTATGCAGGCTTAGAAATAAAAAAGAATTACAAAAAATATAACAGAAACCTCTTTTAAAGATTATCATCAGGAGAATACAGAAGTATTTTGTTATAGTTCCTTCAAGATTAAAAAAATAATACATTTTAAGAAAATTTTAAATTTTGCACATTTTTATAGCATTAAATGTCTTTGAAAGCATGACTTTTAATGTCCACAAACACTTCATTGTTTGAATGTATCAAAACATATTTAACAATTCTATTGCTGCACTTGATTTCCTTTTTCTAGCTCTTATAACTTTATGAACTCATTCTACAAATATTTATTGAACACCTACTGTGTACCATGAACTATTCAAGGAACTTGATATAATAATAAGTAAAACAGACACACACACACACACACACACAAAATCTCTGACTTCATGGAGTTTACAATCTAATGGGTTGAGGTAGACAATGAATAAAATAAATTAAATGGTAAGATAGAATGTAATAAATTTCCTAGAGAAAAATAAAATAAGGGAGTTAGAGAGCATGGGTGAAGGGGTAATACTTTTTAAATAGAAAGAGATCAATGATTAGGTAACACTGGAACAAAGACTTGAAGGGAGTAAGAAGCAGATCATGTGGGTATCAGAGAAAAGCAAAAGGGAGGCTCTGGGTGGACCTGAGGCTGAAGCCTTCTGGGAACAACGGGGAGGATGGTGAGTCAGTGGGATAGACACAGAGGTAGTTGGGACTTAAGAGGTCAGAGTGAAAGCAGGCTACCACTTCACACACAGGGCCTCATGGGGCATGCTAAGACTTTGGTGTTAACTCTGAGTGAGATGACATATCACTAAAGGATTTAAATGGGGAAGAGGCATCATCTGATTGACTTTTACAAGTGTTTTCTTGGGCTGCTATGAGAAGAAGCTGCAGGGGGTTCAGGCTGGATGCAGTGAGGCTGGTTAGGAGTTGTGATGTTCCAGGTCATTTAAGATGCTTGGGAAGACGCAGTTTCAAAGTGTTAAAGTGCTGAACTACAATTGAGGAAGCCTGCATGATATAGCTCAGTTCTTAAACCACATAATAAAAAGAAAACTCAAAAGAACACAGAAGATTTAAAAATGAAAGCACTGTATAAACCGAAGTGAAATGATCAGAAAACTAAAAGTTCTGTTATTGTTTCTCCAGCGTGAATAGCAAAGTCCATAAACTATCTTTTACTGTCATAATGCATGGCACTAATGAAAATAACAACAGCAAACATTTCCACAGTCCTCACCACATGCCCAGTGCTGTTCCAGGCATTTCCTATGTGTTTCTGCATTGCCCTCGACTGCCCCATTCTTCTTGACTCCTTTATGAGGCAGACACAGTGTAGTAAGCTGCTGCTGTAGAGGAGGCATTCAAGGTGCAGTTGGCTGAAGATCTGTCCGTGACACTGCAGCAGACTAGGCAATTTAATGCACACAGTCTCGGGGTCAAGAACCCAAGCTTGCTGTCAGGTGCCTATGCAAAGAAGCTCCAAAAAATTCAAGAGCAATCTGCGCGTGGATTTCAACATCATGTTTGCACCAAAACCATCTTTCAATTTCATTTTTCCCATGAATTTTCTGAAGTACCCTCATATTAATTCATTTGTCTTCAGAGGTGTGTTCATCGCCAACCTTCAGAGATGGAGAAACTGAGGCCAGGACTTGCCAGGTCCTTTAGGTTGTAAAGGATGCAAGCTGGATCCCATCCAGGTCACTTGGAGACTGAAGTTGGTGCTCTTGGCTCTAATACCACACTGCTTCCCAGCAAACATTTGAGGCAACACATAGGCTACAAGCTTTCAGTGGTAAATGAATGTGGTCTGACCTGACAAATGACAGGGAAAGCCATGCTCTGAGGGGGTGGAAAGGAAGAGGAAGGGGGTCTCACAAGAGAAGAGCCCAATCTGGGAGGGCCGACTGGGGTAGTGTGTTTGCAAAACACATGGAGACCAGGCTGGAGGAGAGTCTGTGCTGTCTTTGAGCTTGCCCTTGTCTTTCTTACTTGTAAGTAATTTTTATTTTGGCCTATATTAATTATGGGGCCTCCAATCTGTGGCCCTGAACATCCTTCTTGTGAGTATGTTTCCATTAAACAGTAACTTCTAAAAGGCATTTTTGATCCCTGGCCTCCAAGGGTAATAAATATTGTTTTCTTTAGGGATTTATTTTTATTTATTTGGAAATATAGAGTTAGAGAGAGAGGGAGAGAAAGAGATCTGCCATCTGTTGGTTCACTTTCCAAATGGCCACAATGGCCAGGGCTGGGCCAGGCCAAAGCCAGTAGCCTGGAACTCCATCTCAGTCTCCTACAATGAGTGGCAGGTGCCCAAGGACTTGGGCCATCTTCCACTGCTTTCCCAGGCACACAGGCAGGGAGCTGGATTGGAAGTGGAACAGGTGGGTCAGCCAGGGCTAGAACTGGCACCCATCTGGGATGCCAGTGTCTCAGGTGATGGCTTAACCCACTGGGCCACAATGCTGGCCCCAGAATGACATGTATTTGTTGAAATCAGTTGAATTGATGGTTCTGACCTAGTCTAGACTTTTAGACATGGCTGCTTACATTCACAGATTCAAAGTCAATCTCTCCCTCCAAAATGTGTCCCTTATACCAGCACTAAAGCACTCTCAAGACTCTCTTTAAACAAAATCGATGTGATATAAAACCAAAACAAACCAACATACAACAAACACAAAACTTCCCTCCACTCCACTTTCCCAGTAACTACTGCCTTATTTTTCTCCTTTCCTTCATAGTCAGATGTCTTGAGTTTTTTACACCTGCCCACTCAACTCTATTTTCTCACTTCCCACTTCTTGCCTACTCCCATCTGGTTTCTGTCTCTGCCAGCCCACCAAACAAGCAATGGGTGATGCATTCAAGAACTTCTTCCCACTCAAACCAGCGGGCTTTTCACAGCTCTTCATGTACTTGATTTCACAGAGGACCAACTTCGGACACGTGACTTTCTCTGGAATAGTTTCAGTTTAACATCTGTAATACTCCACTCTCCTTTTCTCTAGCAACTTGGACCTTCTTCTCTTCCCTCCTTGACTCATTTGCCTCTACCAGTCTTAAGACTTTGTTTTTTTGTTTTTTTAAGATTTATTTATTTACTTGAGAGGCAGAATTACAGAAAGAGGTAGAGACAGAGAGAGGTCTTCCATCCACTATTCACTCCCCAAACGGCCACAATGGCCAGTGCTAGGCTGATACAAAGCCAGGAGCCAGGAGCCAGGAGCTTCTTCCGGGTCTCCCACGTGTATGCAGGGGTCCAAGCACTTGGGCCATCTTCTACTGCTTCCCCAGGACATAGAAGGGAGCTGGATAGGAACTGGAGCAGCCAGGACTTGAACCAGTGCCCAGATGGGATGCTCCCACCACAGGTGAATGCTTAACCTATCACATCACAGTGCTGGCCCCAAGACTGGGGCTTTTACAGACTATTGCTCTCTAGGCAGTACCATTCAATGACAATCCAGTCTTCAATGAAAGCACATACTTACTGAATTAATGAATGAACAAACTGCCTTGTTAAGCCTTCTACGGACTGGGTCCTAAGAAAATCCATTGCTCCTGTGCTGATTGTTTCAGTCAACCCTTTCTCTATGCCATCCTTGCAGCTTCTTCTAAATCCTGCTAAACTCTATTTGGTTCCATTACCAATCCATCCCTGAGTCTCATCTAACCCAAGATCCAGCCTCTGGTCTGTTAATTCAGTTCCTGGCTCTGACAAGGTTGTTCAGCTTTGCATAAATGTAGTATCGTTAATTCCTGGTAAACTTGATGGAAGGAGAAAAAAAAACACAACTGCTGAATTTGGCAGTTTTTGACATACCTCAAAACCAAATGAGTAAGTAAAGCTAGTGAATTATCTGGGCAGAGGATGCACAAAGACTTAAAATAAGCTCAGTATGCACTTTTCCCCATGGAAAGTATTCTATTGGTTTCCTGTAGACGTTTGAGCTGAATTCTCCACTCGCATGTATTTGAACTGGCAAGCTTACTGTTATTTTTTATCTAAAACCTTATGCCATTTTTAGTATTTTTTTTTGTTCATTTTTTTCAGAATATCAACAGAAAACATATTGCAGTGGAAAACAATGAAAGATAAAAGGAAAGGACTTAAAAATTCCAACTTCTAGTCCTAACCAAACACATGCATTTTCCCTAATAATGTGTTAATTATGCCCAAATAATTATATATTTTTGACAAAAAGAAAAAGCTTTATTTTTTTCTGTAACACATTAATAGAATCTTAAGAGGTCTCTCAGATTTCACAGTTAATTTTTTTTTTCTTTTTTGAGCCTACAGACTTTTTTTTCCGCAATAAAAACACTGGTTTTAATTTAAACGAGTCATTGTAAACGAACTCGAGTTTATAAAAATAAGTTTCGTTCCTCCTTTTTTTGAGAAAATAGAAAATTTACTATTCAACTAGCAAATCACATTATTGTAGATAAAACTATAATTGTGTCTGAGGTAAGAAAAATATGCAATTCTCTGAAGCATGACTCATTTTAAAATGGAAAGAGCCAAGGATAGAAGGAATTCAAGAGCTGAGAACTCTTTTTAAATAACGAAGGCAAAGTTTTAGTTGTAGTTAAGAAGGGAGCTTAACCCTATCCTTTCCTCTAATGCTGTCACAATTCACCTTCACTTCTGGGCTCAGATCAAGATGTGAATTTTCTGGGGTTAGAAAATATTCAGTCTTTTTTGGATCCCAGAGAGATCTGAGAGGGCTGTGGGGATGCTTAATAAATACAGGCCTTTTGACTCTCCAAGGTCTGGGGATCAAAATACATAATTTCATTGATGAGCTCTATATATGACTCACAAAGTCTCTCACATTTCCCTTATCTGAACTGCATGGCAAGTCTGTGAAGCGCAAACACTGGAGCATTACTATAGAGGCTTCTAGAGGGTAAGTAAACTGCCCAGCTCTGTGTCTTGTAAACATGCTTGTGACATAATTTTAAATCTGACCACTTTTAAAAGCACAGTACAGTATGATTTCAATCATCATATTGTCAAAATACAATAGAAAAACACTGCATGGAAAAAAAGTCAAATGTTAACAGTGGTTATTTCTGGATGATCTTTTGCTTTTACTCCATACTCCTCTGCATTCCTCACTCCCAACACCCACCCAGACACGGGTGCACCGGTACAGTCAACCCCTCTGCTACCCCCCCCCCCACCTCCACAAGTATTATCTGCTCTAAAAAGGAAGCATGAGACTTACATAAAAAGGATTTAAAACAGAAGTAAACAGACTCCATTTCTCCTCCTCTTGCTAGAAACTCGAAAGCTGCTCATCCTTCAGGCAGCACTCGTGTGCCAAAGTTGAGCAGCAAAATGATAGAAAATAACACGGCATGCATCTGCCACGACAGATTTGTGGTTGACATTTCTCCTGAAAAATGTCTCCATTAAAGTAAGTAGCTGTTGGTGTTGTCTCCTGATTTAGTCACTTTGAAAAATGAGTAGCTTTCAGAACTGGATTTCAGGTGTGTCACGAAACCCATCACTTGGAATGGATATACTTTACAACATAATTGAACAGGTGATAGAAGAGAATTGTCACCAGGCTCACATCATGTGCCTGAAACATTTATATGATGTTGTGTGGTACCGTGAAGGGCTCCACAAATGTAAACTTTTAAAAAATTATTATTTAGCACCTATTTTGATCCACTACATTTGTAATTATTACAATAATTACAAATTACACCAATAACTGCAGATATTTGCTTAGCCATCCATGCAAAATGAATGTTTTATTATTATTTTCTCTAATCCTTACTTAATCTTACCAGTCATTTTACAGATGAGGATAGTGCAGCTTACAGAGAGGTTAAGAAACTTGCCTGGTTTCAAGCATGGGTCTTTGTGACTCCAAAGTCAGCCCTTGGCTCACCACACCACACTACATGTTGCTTAATGTCATGTATATCATTGAGTTCCTGGCAGCATTTCCCCAGCATGGGGTTTCTTGGGATACATTGGAAATCAAGCAGGATTTTGAATGACACACACATGAGTGATGCTACCTTGTGTTTCTGGTGTCTATTGAAATCATCCTCAGAGAAGGAGAAGGGAAAAAAATCAATCAAGACAGTGAAAGCAAAAGAAGAAGAAAGAGGAGAGAAAAATCAACACCAAGAGCCTGTACAATAGCTGCTGAAGAGCTCCGATTAGATGGAACAGGTCTGACGGTGCTTCTTTCAACTGTTAAGCTGTGTCCAATTTTCTGAGCTCATCACTTCACAGGAGAGGCAGAAACTACCTTCCTGAGATTTAGAAAATGTCACTGGAAAATAGGAATCTCCCTCATGTCAGAAATTTGACATAAGGAAAGAGGAAGGATGACAAAGTGCACAGTGCACATGACTGCGTCAGCATTAACAATCTATCTGGCCAGGACAGGGGCTATAGCACCCACATAATGACAAGAACCATTGCTGGGTCTGATGAGGGCTTTTTCCGTGTGGCACAGTGCTGAGAGCTTTAATGATCGCACTCAATGCTCACGGTCCACCTGTGGGTAGGTGTTTTGGGATTCTGTTTTCTGACGGTAGAACTGAGGCCCTAAGAGTTAGTACCTTGTGCAGGATTAGGAGCCCCTGACCTGTTAGCCTCAGACCCTGAGTTTTAATTACTGGCCCTCTTTTTCTCTTTTGATAGATGGTGCTGCTTTCACTTGTCTAGTGACATTCATTTTTTCCCCTAGATTCTTCTCTTTATGTTTCAAATCTAGGCTTAATTCCATGTTCACCCAACACATTTTTAGTGAGCATCTACCACATGTCAGGCAGCCTTCTAGGAGTTTGGAATAATAGTGGTGAGTAAGTCAATCAAAATATTTCCCTCCCAGAGTTTTTGTTTCAGTAATGTAGCAAATTATTTTTGAAATGTGCATTCATTTAAAGAATTCTAACTTACCTTTTTAGAAGCATGGAACCAAAAGAAATGGAAAATTTGATGTGAAATTCAAGACAAATTTTGAACCAACAGATCTAAGCTTTAAGAGGAAAATAAAGCATATTTACGGCATTGTAAAGAATAGGAATCTTAAAAGGTGTTGCTTAGTCAGGATCAACTGCAGAGAAGTTGTAGAACAAGACTGACAAGTGAAACTTTTTTTTTTTTGCTTTCTTCCTCCATATATATCGAGTGTACACTTATACACACATTTAATGAGGGCCATAATATAACTGACAACATATTAATATGATCCATTAATTTGGTAAATATATTATTGAAGATGAGCTTACGGTCCCCAAGTTAGGTGCTAGAAATAAAATGTTGAAGATGAGAACAGAATTATGAAGAACAAAGTCCATACAATAGTTTTCTCTTATGTGCAGTTTTGCTTTCTGCAGTTTTAGCTCTGTGATCTGAAAATATTAGATGGAAAATTCCATATTTTAAAAGAAAGGGATCACATCCACATAAGTTGTTTAATTATTCTATTTTATTATGTTAGTTTTTAAAAAGATTGATTTGTTTATTTGAAAAGCAGAGTTAGACAAAGAGGGGGAGAGACACAAGAAATAGATCTTCCATCCACAGTTTCACTCCCCAGATGGTCGCAACTGACAGGGGTTGGGCAGGGCCAAAGTCAGGAGCGAGGAGCTCATCCAGTCTCCCATGTGAGTGGAAATGGGGCGGCTGGGACTTGAACTGGCACTCATATGAGATGTGGGTGCTACAAGCAGAGGCTTAACTCACTGCACCACAACACTGGCCCTTATTATCAGTTTTTGCTAGTTTTTTTTTTTTTTTTTTTTTTTTTTACTGCGCCTAATTTATAAATTAAACTTTATGTAGGAATGCATGTATAGGAAAAACATGGTAATACAGAGTTCAGTACTACCTGTGGTATCATTTGTCTACTGGGGATCTTGGAACATATACTCTGTGGATATAGGGGGACTACTGTGGATCGTAGAATTATACAGACTGTAGAATTGTAAAAAGAAGATGGCAGCATTATTGGAAGAATTGTCAAATAGCATAATAACTGCCTGAATGGGATAAAAAAAAAAAAGGAGGTGTTATGGGGGCACGGAGAGGGGGCATCTGTCTCCATCAGGGTAGCTTCCAGAAGAAGCTGTCCCAAGTATGACAGCCCTCCCAGGTCAAAGCAGTGTGGTGGGTTGATGAGGATGGTGGGGAGAAGGCAGCACCTGGGCCACATTTCCCAGCTGAAGGGGATGCGATCTCTGAACAACTGTAAGTAACAGAAGGCAATTTGTGGTAACTTGAGAGTTAAAATTGGGGCTGTCATTTCACAGAATGTGGAGTAGAAGAGTAGCAGTAGGGATTTGTTTACCCAAGCAATGTTGATAATTAATTAGCTAATATTAAGATGGAACTGATGAATTGAACAAGCAATCAGAATTAAACTGCAGTCAGTCAACACTATTCTTAGAGACAATACAATTTCACCTAAGGCTTTACGAGATCTTCTGAGACAGACAAGGTTTAGCTGGAAGTTTCTGCTATAATCATTCAGTTGATGAAATCACGTTTTCCTTTTGGACTTATGCCTTAATTAATTGGTTGTGAATTCCAAAGTCTCAGTAGAAAACTCAAAATAAACATTATCAACTAAATGTAAAGAGACAGATGTTTAGCAGAAGTTCAGAGCTCACAATACACAACGCTCAGTATTTTCAAATTAAATTTTTAGGTAAGGAGGAAGCTTTTTTTTTTTCAATGAAAAAAATCCATTATTTTAAATTTTTTCACTGACCTAGAATTTGACAGCAATTGTGGAAACTGTCTGAAGCAACACTCTATGGTGTTTTCTGAGAAATCTGTCGCGACTGCTGGCACTTTCAAATAACCTGTGAATTGGCAATGGGCTAGAAACCTGACCGCAAGGGAAACCATGAATTCTCAAAAACCCGAGTTTAAAACATTACTGAAAAGCTACTTATAAACTCCAAGTGAATGGAATTTAAACACATTCTTGTTTACACTCAATTTTTTAGAATGGTTTTACGCAACCCATCAATTTGTACATTAATTCAACACATATTTTAAAGCTCCCCCTGCATTCACTGCACAATCCCTGCCAAAAAGGCTGACAGAAAAGAATGGTCCACCTCTCACGACAATTTATACGATTCAAGCTTCCTTCCTGCAGACATCCTTTTACATTCAGAATTGTTTGCTGCTTTATATAGGAGCTCAACATCTTCATTAATCTTTGAATACTCCAGATTAGCTAGAAATCTCAAGATTATTTTATACTGTGCTAAGTTAGGTTCCTTAAACAAGAAATTAAAATGATTAAAGTAAGCTTAAAGTTTATTTCTCAACTCTTTCCCAACTGTTGAGCTCTTGAGTCTGGCCTTTCTTTTTGTAAAGATTTGTTTATTTTATTTGAAAGGCAGAGTTACAGAAAGAGGGAGACAGGCAGAGAGAGAGAAATAGAGAGAAAGAGAGAGAGAGAGATAGGTCTTCCATCTGTTGACTTACCCCCCAAATGGCCTCAACTGCCAAAGTTGGACTGGGCTGGTCTGAAGCCAGGAGCCAGGAGCTTCTTGCAGGCCTTCCACATGGATGCAGAGGCCCAAACACCTGGGCCATCCTCTGCTGCTCTCCCAGGTGCACTAACAGGGAGCTGGGTTGGAAGTGGAGCAGCTGGGACATGAACCAGTGCCCATATGGTATGCAAGTGCTGCAGGCGATGGCCTTACCCAGTACGTCAAAGTGCCAGCACCAATTCTTTCTTTTCTTTCTACTGATTCTCATTTTCAGTTGTGAACTTGGTCACGGCAGTGACTCTTTGGACTCTTTATTCAGAAATGCCAGATACCTGGTTACTTTTTTGAAAGCATTCAGTAACCTCTTCCCAGAGTGTTTTGAGTTCATCCAGTCCCACTGGAGTTATCATGGAGAAAGTAGGTACAACTTTGTCTTGTCGTCTTTGTACTCTGTTCAATTATATTAATGGTCTGATGTACTGAGGAAACCTTACCTCCTCTCCTTCCCTTTCTACTCAGCCCATTCAGAGTGGGGAAGTGTGGACATATCTCTGTGCCCCACTTGCTGTGTCAGGTTACACTGGGTGGAGGCACCGTCTTTGGGAGGGGCCTGGGTAAGAGCCTTCCAGACGCTAGCTGAGTGGGAGGCAAAATGCCAAATGGGGAAGCCAGAGCAGAGCAGACAGCAGCAGCTAGGTCTGAAGGTGAAAGCAGGGAAGATGGGGAAGAAAGAGTTTCAGAGGGGGACATGGAGCGGGTGGGGGAAGGGTCAGGTTTGATAGTTTGGGATTTATCTGAGAACGGAGAGCAACACTGTTTTTACCAGAAATGAGGTAACCTTAGTAGAAACAGGTGGTTTTATAAGCAGCAAATAATTTTAAGACCTACTTTAGAATAGTGAGTGACTGAAGAAGGCAAAAATCTGTAAAGCACCTGGCAGAAGAATTGCTATCATATGTGAATTCTTCCCCACTTCTCCTAGAATTAGATTTTTCATTTTGTGATAATAATAATTAGATATGGTAAACTAAATTTAAACAGAAGACCACTAGGGGCCAGCTCTGTGGTGTAGCAGGTAAAGCCGCTACCTGTGACACCAGCATCCCATATGGGCACCAGCTTAAGTCCCTGCTGCTCCACCTTCCCATCCAGCTCTCTGTAAGAGCCTTGGAAACCAGTAGAAGGCGGCCCAGGTACTTGGGCCCCTGTACCTATATGGGAGACCCAGTAGCAGCTCCTGGCTCCTGGCTTCAGTCTGGCCCAGCCCTGGCAATTGTGACCACTTGGGGAGTGAATCAAATGAACCAGGGGATGGAAGATCTCTTTCACTGTCTCTCCTTCTCTCTCTGTAACCATGACTTCCAAATAAATAAATAAATAAATAAATCTTTAACAAATAATAAGAAGAATCACTGAGCAGATAAAGACAAGCTTCATAAGTGACCTTAATCTTGTTTGATTTGCAAACATAGGCAAAATGTAACCTGGGCCACTTCTTAAAAATTCCTATACTAAGAAACATGAAACTTATGGCTAACAAATCAGAAGCCACCATCCAGCTTATAGATATGTAACTTGGTATTTTCCAGCAGAATACACCAAAATAAGTCAAATGCTAACAGTTTTCAGTTAAATTTTCCTTTGCTTTACTTCCTTGTTTGTCTTACAAAAACTTCCCCCTTGCTTTTCCATCCTTGGAGCTTCAAAATACTCATTTTACCTTTCAACAGATATCACTACTTCCCATTCGACATCTAACAGGTTACGTTAATATTGGCATTACTGGTGCCAGTGTTGTGGCGTAGTGGGTTAAGCTGCACCCTGTGACGCTGGCATCCCATATAGGCACTGGTTTGATTCCTGGCTACTCCACTTCTGATCCAGCTCCCTGCTAATGCATCTGGGAAAGCAGCTGAAGAGGGCCCAAATGCTTGGTCCCCTGTACCAGTGTGGAAGACCTGGCTGAAGCTTCTGGCTCCTGGCTTGGGCCTGGCCCAGCTCTGGCTATTGCAGCCACCTGAGGAGTGAACCAGCAGATGGAAGATCTCTTTATATATGCAACTCTGCATTTCATATAAATGCATAAATCTTAAAAAAAAGACAGATGGCATTAACAACATCTTTTCTGAATGTTTTGGGCAGGGAGCTAATAATTGCTGGGACACAGGTGTTGGCTCCATCCTCTGTTATAAACAGAGATAAGACTTAGTTCAGGCTCTGTTCTCTTATTTATTGGCTCTGGGATTTACAACCTGTTCCTGAGTCACTCTGAACCTCCATTTCCTTGAATAACCCTAAAAGACTGTTGTGAGAAATAGATATGAGAATAAAGTGAACCAAAAGCTTTGCATATTAAGGATGCTTTTGGGAGAGCCACTAGTATTATTAAGCATACTCCCTAGCTTACCCATTTTTCTTGATGGAATTACTATTTCAGTATATCTTTTTAAACAGAAAAAGTGTATTAAAAAAAAAACCCAACACCTTGTAGTGTTTCTGTAGATGAGCTACTCTTCTTATTCTAGCTCTTTTCTCCTTTGCCTTCCACATCAGAGACTGGGGAGCTAGAATATAGATGCTCGACTTACGATGGGGCTCCATCCTGACAAACGCATCATAAACTGAAAATGCCGTAAGTCAAAACTGCATTGAACACACATAACTGAGCAAACGTCAGAGTTTAGCTTAGCAGCACAGAGCACTGGAGAGCACTGATTGTTTGCCTTTGTGAGCATGTGGATGGGAGCTGTGGCTCACTCTCACTGCCCAGCAACATGTGAGAGTATCATACAGGAAAAGATCAACATTCATAATTCAAAGTACAGTTTCATACTGTACAGAATGCACACTGTGTTCACCCAACTGTAAAGCTAAAAAACCATAGGCTGACTCACTGTAAACCAGAGGCTCTATGCACTCCATTTTGCAGCTTTCCTTGAAGGAAGGGGAAACACGTGTCTCCATTCCAACCAACAAGCCCTAAGTGAAACTCAGTGAGGGAGGATGAGGGGGTTTATGGGAAAGCTTTTTTGCTTTCCTATTGAAGGACAGTAGCTGTGGCTTGCTAGCCCTTTGCCCTAACACCTCTTTCCTATGTGGAATAAGGATTTGATCACTGCAGCAGCAACAGCCATTTTGTCACCAAGAGAAAAATCAAAGATGGTAGAATACTAAAATATAAGGATATTGGATCCCTGATGATACCATTTAGTCATTGAACAGCCCTGGCTTATTCATGTCTGCATTTATTTTACACAAGCCAAATAAACCAGCTTGTTTAAGACATAGTTCTTCCGCAATTCTGTTACTTGTAATGAAACACACCCTAACAGATATAAACTTTTCATTTTTGGTGATAACTGATTACTATGCAGTACTTTCATGGATAATTTTCTCACAGTTATAAGATGTAGTGCTGCCTAAAAGGAAGTGATTCTAAATATACCTATAATGTTTCACTTAATTGATTAATTCATTTACTCAATGAATTATTTTGAAGCAATTATTTGTGGAAAGAACAATTGGCATTTCAACTGACTCTGTTATCTTTTTGTGTGGATTTTAATGTTGCTTTACTGGGCTTGAGCTTCTCAGGAGTACTTGATGAAGAAGTTCCCACATCCATGGTTTTACTCCCTATGATTTCAATTGTTTGTGGTCAACCACAGTCCAAAAATATTAAATTCTGTAAATAAACAACTCCTGAGTTTTTTTTAAAAATGTATTTGACAGGTAGAGTTATAGACAGTGAGAGAGAGAAAGGTCTTCCTTGCGTTGGTTTAGTCCCCAAATGGCCACTACGGCCAGTGCTGCGCCAACCCGAAGCCAGGTGCCAGGTGCTTCCTCCTGGTCTCCCACGCGGGTGCAGGGGCCCAAGCACTTGGGCTATCCTCCACTGCCTTCCTGGGCCACAGCAGAGAGCTGGACTGGAAGAGGAGCAACCGGGACTAGAACCCGGCTCCCATATGGGATGCTGGCAACACAGGCGGAGGATTAACAAAGTGAGCCATGGTGCCAGCCCCTCTTGAGTTTTAAATTGTGCACCATTTTGAGTAGTGTTATGAAATTTCACACAATCCCACTGTGTCCTACCCAGGACGTGAATTATTTTTGTATCCAGTGTGTCTGCATTAAGTACTCTACCCATCCTCAAGTCACTTAGTCATCATCTTGGTTATCAGATTGATCGTTGGCTATCACAGTTGTTTGGTCAAGTAGCCTCTTTAACTTAATAATGGCCCCAAAGCACAAGAGCCATGATTCTGGTGTTTACATATGCTGAAGAGATGGTGTCAAATGCCTCCTTTGAGAGAAAAGGTGAAAGTTCTCAACTTAAAGAAAGATAGAAGCCCCTATGTGGCAGTTGCTAAGATTTACCACAAGAACAAATCCACTGTGAAGTTGTGAAGGTGGCAAAAAAAAAAAAAAAAAAAAAAAACTATGCTAATTTTACAGCTACACCTCAAAATGTAAAAATGTACATGCTTAGTTTAGATGGAAAAGGCATTAAACTTGTGGATTAGAGACACACAGAAAATGTGTTTGGATGATAATACATTGTGCCAGAAAGCACTGGGCCTTGCTTCATCTCATTACGAAGCCCCATAGCCTCCTAAGGATGAGTCCAGTACTGTAAGATGCTGTGTGACACAGACCACAGTCCCATAACCTTACTATAGTGCACTGTTATCATTGCTCTATTTCATTCTTGGTTATCATCTCTTACTGTGCCTAATTTCTAAAGTACACTTTATTATGGAGGTGTAAGTATAGAAAAGAACACTACATATAGGGTGTGGTACTGTCTGTGATTTCAGGCATGCATTGTGGGTCTTGGAAATGCGTCCCTCACAGGTAAGAGGGGACGACTCTACATTACTTTTCCTTTCCTATCCCCTTGCCTTTCAACCCTACCACAAACACTGTCCAAATGGGGACTTAAAATGGCTAACAAGGTAAAATGATCAGTATACCTCATGTGCAGTGACTCAAGAGTACTGTTTTTCCTAAGATCACTTTTTGAATTACTTCTATGTTGGCAGCTGGTGCCAGATGAGACAAGGAAGACCCATTACACAGTCCCTATCCCAGCCCAGGCCTCTAGCATGTCCTTTCCAGTTGCCTCTTCCATTCCCTGTTGAACACACAGCTTGGTGTTTCTGGTCACATCACTCCCTTATCCAGAGCCTTTTAAGCTGGCCTTGACCATAGGATAGCCCTTCCTGCTAGCCTAGCATGTCAGTGTCCTCCTCAGGCAGTTCCTAGCACAACAGTCCCTTGGTTTCTAATTCTCACAGCCCCCTGCTCTATTCAAACGTACAGTGCATGCTTATAGTGGCCCCTCGTTCCCATTTCTGGACTTCAACTCTTCCCTGCTCTCAAGGATCAAAATTTGCAGTGGAGCCTTCCCTACTCTCCCCCTGCCTTTGAATCATTCCTGGCCTATTTAAGAGACCTCTGTGTGGTGGCACTTAGCCCCTCCTGTGCTGTGTTCAATTGATTTATGTTTAGATCACCTGTGTGCCTATACCACCAGCCCCATGAAAGCAGGATCTGTCTCCATCTCATGTCTGTATTCCCTACAGTGCCTGAGGTGGTACCTGGTGCATGGGAAAGGGTTACTGTTTGGAGTGGTAACATGATGGTTGTTGAACGAAAGAAGGACCACTGTTGTCTGATGTAAAGGCCATCATGAATATACTGACCCTCAATGAAACCACTCAAATGAATGACAGTGGAGGGGCTACCGCAATGGGGGAGGTGGCCCTGAGACTCAAGGTACATGAAGACAGGGTTTGCCTGCAGGAGAAGGGAGCATGGTGAGAAGAGGCCAGGTAGTGCAGGGAAAAAAAACCCAAAACCCAACCAAGGGGCATTTGTGGTTAAAAGTCCCTTGCTTTCAATGTGTAATCACATTAATCAAATTGATAAACATTTTTATTATTTTACATCCATTACCTAGTAAAATTGCTTTTTAAAAAACCTCTCAATGCAATGTACCAATTGAATTAATTTTCTCATTATTCTTTTCTGAAAAACAAAAGTGAAAAGATTATAGCTGAATAGAGATGCTTATCAAATCTAAATGCCCGGAGAAGGCAGTTAATGGGCTGTCTCTTCAAGGTCCAGAGTGCACAAGTGTCTTGTTTTAATGAAGGGACAACATGCCAATCAGAAGAACAGCCTCTGGGGCCAGAGGCCTGGGTCTGGACTGGGACTTCATGGCTCATGTGGGATCCTGGGAAAATCACCCCTTCATGTACTTCAGTTTTCTCATTTACAAAATGGATATGATAATAATACCCACTTCATGGAGACGCTGTAAGAATTAACGAGCTACCACACGTGAAGCATTTTGAACAGTACCAGGTATATGTTAAACATTCAGGAATTGTTCGCTATTGCTTTTTTTGAGGCATAATCTATTTACAATAGTTTTTTGTATCTTCTTTTGTCTTTGTATTTTCTTTAGTCTTCTTTTTTTGAGATGAGGTCACGTTAATCTGTAGTACCATTTCTCTTTAGTGATACTGATCAATGTCAATTAGTCAGGCCTTAAACTAAGAAAAATTTAGTCCAAGATCTTCAACAACAATATTCTTTTCTTACTCATGTTCCCATTAAGTCTCAGTACAATATTTTAAAGCAAATGGAGACCTAATTCTAGAAATCTGGAACATTCACTGACACTATTGTTAAAGTTGCTCTCATCAATGAGTTGTCTCCTGGAGAATCAGTCAACTGAAAATGTGTGTGTGCGTGCGTGTGCGTGTGTGTGTGTGTGTGTGTGTTCCTCTCAAGAATGGTAGGGTTGAAACCGGAAGCTTTAGTATGACATTTGCCTATCAACTATTTACAAATCTGTTTTCTTAGTTTAATACAAATTACAAAGACAAGTTGTTGTGACAGCCAGTTTATAGAAACAGGACAGACCTTAACTCAAGTGTGTTAGAGTAGTAGTTGGAAATGCAGTTTTCTTAATGTGAATCTTCCAATTGTGTTCACTTGAATAGTATGTTGATTGTGTCCTCCTTTATTTCATAGTTATCATATAAGGTCCCTGCTTTATACATAAGCTGTTAAAAGTTGTTCATGGAACTGTTTTGGATTCTATTTCATGGAAGTCTATACTAATAAAATCCATAAAAAAATTTGACATTTTTTGGTGTGTGTGGGGGACTGTGTATTTTTTATTTTTAAAGGTTTATTTATTTATTTGAAAGTCAGAGTTACACAGAGAAAGAACAAGATGCAGAGACAGACAGAGACAGAGAGAGACAGAGAGAGAGAGAGACAGAAAGAGAGAGGGAGGGAGAACTTCCATCTGCTGGTTCACTCCCCAATTGGCCGCAACAGCTAGAGCTGCGCTGATCCAAAGCCAGGAGTCAGGAGTTTTTTCTGGGTCTCCCACATGGGTGGGCTGTTATGCCACAGCGCTGGCCCTGTGTATTTTCTTTAGAGTCTCATTTTGTCTATAAACACTTGTATAACTAAGAATATTGCATTTGTTGGTGTGAGAGTTCTTATTACCAGGTGCTGACAACGGGACTGCCATATAATCGGCACCAATCTTCAGTTTGGAAATGAGATGAATTGCATCTCATTTGGTTTGCTGTCTGCCTACAGAGTGTGAATAGGACTGATACCCAGCGAGCTTTGGGTACGGAAAGTTGTAAGTGAGGGCATTTTCTTGTTACGGGGATAGAACGTGGAAACAAACTATAAATCTGGAAGCTGGAATCTGCTTGTTTGATGCTCTTTAGGAATCAGCATAATCTTCCCTCCAGGATTGGACGTGTATGGATTGTATGTGGTGCCATTTTGTGTGCAAATGGATTCATCTCTCAATGCTTTAATTTTCATAAAAGAGCATGGGTTTCTGGCGCTGTGGCATAGCCGGTAAAGCTGCTGCTTGCAGTGCCGGCATCCCATATGGGTGCCGGTTCATGTCCTAGCTGCTCCACTTCCAATCCAGCTCTCTGCTATGGCCTGGGAAAGCAGTAGAAGATTGCCCATGTGCTTGGGCCCCTGTAACCCATGTGGGAGAACCAGAAGAAGCTCTGGCTTCGGCCTGGCCCATTGTGGGAGTGAACTAGAAGAAGATCTCTCTCTCCTCTCCTCCCAATCCCTCGCAACTCTTTCAAAAAAATAAATTTAAAAAATCGTAGAACAAAACTAGCATCATACATTCTATTCAACAAATGGTGCTGGGAAAACTGGATTTCCACATGCAGAAGCATGAAGCAAGACCCCTCCCTTACACCTTACACAAAAATCCACTCAACATGGATTAAAGATCTAAATCTACGACCCGACACCATCAAATTGTTAGAGAACATTGGAGAAACCCTGCAAGATATTGGCACCAGCAAAGACTTCCTGGAAAAGACCCTGGAGGCACAGGCAGTCAAAGCCAAAATTAACTTTTGGGATTACATCAAATTGAGAAGTTTCTGTACTGCAAAAGAAGCAGTCAGGAAAGTGAAGAGGCAACCGACAGAATGGGAAAAAAATATTTGCAAACTATGCAACCGATAAAGGTGTAATAACCAGAATCTACAAAGAGATCAAGAAACACCACAACAACAAAACAAACAACCCACTTAAGAGATGGGCCAAGGACCTCAATAGACATTTTTCAAAAGAGGAAATTCAGATGGCCAACAGACACATGAAAAAATGTTCAGGATCACTAGCAATCAGGGAAATGCAAATCAAAACCACAATGAGGTTTCACCTCACCCCGGTGAGAATGACTTATATACAGCAATCAATTAAGAACAGGTGCTGGCAAGGATGTGGGGGAAAAAGGGACACTAACCCACTGTTGGTGGGAATGCAAACTGGTAAAGCTACTATGGAAGTCAGTTTAGAGATTCCTCAGAAACCTGAATGTAACCCTACCATACAACACAGCCATCCCACTCCTTGGAATTTACCCAAAGGAAATTAAATTGGCAAATAAAAGAGCTGTCTACATCTCAAAGTTTATTGCAGCTCAATTCACAATAGCTAAGACCTGGAATCAACCCAAATGCCCATCAATAGTAGACTGGATAAAGAAATTATGGGACATGTACTCTATAGAATACTATACAGCAGTAAAAAAAAAAAAAAAAGGAAACCCGGTCATTTGCAACAAAATGGAGGAATCTGGAAAACATCATGCTGAGTGAAATAAGCCAGTCCCAAAGGGACAAATATCATATGTTCTCCCTGATTGCTGACAACTAACTGAGCACTTAAAAGGAAACCTATTGAAGTGAAATGGACACTATGAGAAACAATGACTAGATTAGCCCTTGTCTTCACTGTCAAGGAACAACTTAGTATTTTATTCCTTTTAGTATTTTTTTGTTCTACTTAATACCATTGGTTGAACTGTTTAATTAACACACAATTATTCTTAGGCATTTAAAATTAACTGAAAAGTGATCCCTATTAAGTATAAGAGTGGGAATAAGAGAGGGAGGAGATGTACAGTTCAGCACATGATCACTTGGACTTGGCCCTAATGGTCGAGCTAGAAATGTGCCAGGGGATTCCAATTCAATTCCATCAAGGTGGCATGTACCAATGCCATCTTGTTAAAGTGATCAGTTTAAGTTCATAATTTATCAAAAAGATAGAATTTAGTGTCAAAAGGGATTACATAAATAAGACCAGTGTCTGCAAATAATAATCGATAGAATTAAAAAGGAGAGAATGATCCTACATGGGAAACAGGATACACAGCAGACTCATAGAATGGCGGATGCCCTAAACAGCACTCTGACCTCAGAATCAGCCCTTTAGGCGTTTGGATCTGGCTAAAAAGCCCATGAGAGTTTCACAGGCATGGAAAGCCAAGACATTGTGGCCAAAAAAAAAAAAAAAGACCTAAATGAAACATCTCTGTGAGTGAGATCCAGTGGAAAGAAGGAGCCATCAAAGAAGGAGGTACCTTTCTCTGAAGGGAGGAGAGAACTTTCACTTTGACTCTGGCCTTGTCTAAATAAGATCAGAGTTTGTGAACTCAAGAGGCTTCCATAGCCTTGGCAGCTCATGACAAGAGCCTCAGGTGATTACTGATGTCATAAATAAGAGTGTCAATTGTGCACTTGCTCCCCATGTAAGATCTCTGTCCTTAATGTGTTGTACTATGGGAATTAACGGTAAAACTACTACTCAAACAGTACTTTATACTTTGTGTGTCTGTGTGGGTGCAAACTGTTGAAATATTTATTTAGCATAAACCAAGTTGATCTTCTGTATATGAAGCTAATTGAAAATGAATCTTGATGAAGAATGGGATGGGAGAGGGAGTGAATGATGGGATGGTTAGGGGTGGGAGGGATGTTATGGGGGGAAAAAGCTGCTATAATCCAAAAGTTGTACTTTGGAAATTTATATTTATTAAATAAAAGTTGAAAAAACAAACTTGCATCATAGTATTTTAGCTTTTAGACCCCTTGATAATGACAGTTTATGAAGGTAATAAGACTCACTTTTCAGTTTAGTTCTGGCTATTTTAAAACCAAGACTGCAAAGACCTATGTGAAAAGACTAACACAGATGTTGCCCTCTGAAGTAAGCACAGTACTTTCAGAGAAGCACTGTCTTGCTAACTCTCCACACAGCAGGAGTTGATAAATGCTTATTGCCCAAAGAATGTGATTCCTTACAAACTGCTCTTTATTAAAGTCAAAATGGATATTTCTCTGGTTTTCATGTTACTTCTGGGACTTGATATTGAGGTTCTATCTGTATCAGGTTTCATGTCAGAAAGCACTGTCTACTTAATTTCAAAATACTGTGAGCCAACTAGAAAGCAATTTCGAGGGTCATATACTCAGGTGCACATATCCATTGTTGTTATCCAAGTAAATACCTTCCAGAATATTTCTATTGTCTTTGTTACTTTCTAGCCTTTGAAATCTAAACTCCACCTTGGACTTGACTTTTCTTAGCTACGAAATCCACCAAATAGGAATTTCAAGGAGCTTTCAGGTACAGGACAATGGATATTAAAATGGGATACAATGCATCAGTGGTAACGGAAATACAGCTTCATTATATGTTACACATTGCAAATTTACCATCCTCTTACCCACTGAAAAGCAGTAATGATTTTCCTCCTTCTTTAGGAGGATGGGTGTCAAGAACCCTCGCCAGCAAGGGTCCAACCCATGGATTCAGGACACGACCGCTGTTGATCAGTTCTCAAGGAACTTTTATTTTTAGTGATAGCAGAAGGAAAGGAGAAAGAGAAAGAGAAGAAAGAGAAGAGAAGTAGCCGAGATCAAGAAGGAGAGAAAGACTGAAGAGACTGCTCCCCTTCCCGCCCCCATCCAGGTCTCTTATTCATTCTCAGTTCCCTAGGGGAAGCAGTCCATTGGTCAGATCAAAGGGCATGCATATCCTCAGGTTGAAGGTGTATCTCTTGCATGTCTAGTGGTTAGTACTTCCTTGACTTTGTTATGCTCAGCAGGTTAAGGCAGATTGCAATGAGGAGGTCCCCACAGGTGGCCGGCCCGGCCTGCGGTTCCCCACAGATGGGTTTGTTTTGGAGAAATTGGCATTGAATGTTTTCTCTGTCTTTCTTATGTTTAGGTGGGTTGTTGCATCTCCTGGGGATTTATGCTGCTTATTTCTCCCTAGGCTTTTCTTTTCTTCCATTTCCACTGCCCTGTACAGTGATGCAATTGCTTTCATTGGTAATTCATTATTGTCTGTGCATGGAGAGTTTAGGGATCAGTGTACTTGTGTTTAAATCTTATTAGTGATTTCTATTAAGTTTCAAGGTAATTAGCAAAGGATTAGTTGACAATTCTGTCTACATTAATGTTTACTATTCTTTATTTTTCCTTTGAGTAGGAGTGTCTGATGGGATGAGAATTACGTCATTTTAGTGACAAGTCTGGAGTATATAATGAAGGGAATCTCAAATGTGAAGGAAGTGATATGGGAAAAATTAGGCAATTACAGAGCAAATGAGGTTATCTGGTGCTCCGGGCCAATGTCTGGAGAATAAATAAATATGGTTTGGACAAGGATGAGTTCTCTACGTCACTGGTTCTTGGCACTGATGTTAGTTTGTGATGAAGTATCCCTAACCCATAGCAAAATGAGAGAAATAAGGCAAATATTTATAGTTTTGGTAAAAACCAAGTATTTGAGGCTTTCTTTGTAGCCATATCATCCCTAATATATTTTGTGTTAAAAATATACCTTTCAAACAATGGCAATGAGAGATGGTGCCTTTTTCTAATGCCTTTACTTTTAAAAAAATTTTAAAAAGTCAACTTCATCTTAGCCCCATCTTAAAAAATATTTTTTCCTGATCTGTTATCAAATACTAAAGTTAGGGAATCACTGATCTATTTATCTTTGCTATATACTAGTATGATCTTGCTATGGTTCCTTGTCCATTCAGTGGAAAATTGGTACTGATAAATAAAAAATAATCCTGATTTTGACATTTTTCAGCCCGTGCTTATCCTGGCTGAAGAGATCCATTTGGTAATCTGTGTATGAATCAGTGGATCTCTTCGTACATCCCTCCTGCTCATTTTAAGTTATACTTCTTCGCTTCTTCCTACTAAAAGTCTAGAAGAAAAATGACCCTTTGCTTACTTCTCAATCTAAAGGTAAAGGTGGATTTCCAATGGTTATCATCCCTAGGAAGCAGCATTTATTCAACACACATGAGCTTGCGACCATTTCTCCAGTAAGCTGCATGTTTTTTCTGGCTGAATAGAACATCCAAAGGCGCAAGGCTTTGAATGCATTTTAGAAAATAACAAATATTAAAGCTTTCCTGTTATTTTTCAAGCACTTAAAAATACTCATGTCTTTAAAAACAAACAGAATTGCACATATTTTTAAAAATATTGTACCTGTCCTGTTATTTCTTTGAAAAGCGTTCCAGCTTGATGAGGAGTAATAAAAAAAAGATGAGCGTTTTTGACTTTCAAAGTTTTTAAAATAAAGATAAAAATTATTGGGGCTGGTGTTGTGGCATAGTGGGTAAAGCCGCGGCCTATGGTGCTGGTATCCCATACGGGTGCTGGTTTGAGTCTGGGCTGCTCCACTTTTTATCCAGTTCCCTGCTAATGCACCTGGGAAAGCAGTGGAAGATGGTCCAAATGATTGGGGCTCTGCAACCCATGTGAGAGACTCACAATAAGCCCCTGGCTCCTGGCTTCAATCTGGTCAGTCCTGGCTGTTGTGTAAGAGTTACACAGTTTTGGGCTGGCACTGTGGTGAGTGGGTAAAACCGCGCCTGCAGTACCAGCATCCCATATGGAAACCAGTTCAAGACCTGGCTGCGCCACTTCTGATTCAGCTCTCTGCTATGGCCTGGGAAAGCAGTGGAAGATGGCCCAAGACCTTGGGCCCCTGCACCCACATGAGAGACCCAGAAGAAGCTTCTGGCTCCTGGCTTTGGATTGGCTTGGTTCCAGCTGTTGCAGCCATTTGGGGAGTGAACCAGTAGGTGGAAGATCTCTCTCTCTGCCTCTGCCTCTGCATCTCTGTAACTCTTTCAAATAAATAAATACATCTTTTAAAAACAAAAATAAGAATTACACAGTTTTACGAAGTCTAAGTGCTCCAAAATATTGTGAGACCTGACTGACACTAGGAAACAGCACACAAACTCCAAACTTATGACAAACTTTGGGAATGCACAACTCCTTAATCTTCATTCACAGACATAAAGCTGTAAAACATAATGGGAAGGGGCTGGTGCTGTTCTGCAGCAGGTTAACACCCTGGCCTGAAGCGCCGGCATCCCATAAGGGCGCTGGTTCTAGTCCCAGCTGCTCCTCTTCTGATCCAGCTCTCTGCTATGGCCTGGGAAAGCAGTAGAAGATGGCCCAAGTCCTTGGGCCCCTGCACCCATGTGGGAGACCGGGAAGAAGCTCCTGGCTTCGGATTGGCGCAGCTCCAGCTATTGCGGCCAATTGGGAAGTGAACCCCTTTCTCTCTCCTCTCTCTCTCTCTGCCTCTCCTCTCTCTGTGTAACTGTGTAACTCTGACTTTCAAATAAATAAATAAATATTTAAAAAAACATAATGGGAAATTATATTCAGTCCTATAGTAAGCTGAAAACAACATATACACCTGTTTGAGAAGATTCTATGAAGATGTTCCTAATATCCTCATACGAGTCTTATGATTTCACATAATTTTCATTCATACTTGCATATCTAGCTGTATACGGAAATGTAAAATAAAAGAATAATAATAATAATATAATAATAATAATAATATAGGGACAGGAGTCTGTTCTAGTGGTTAAAACACTGAATAAGGCAATTGCCTCCCATATTGGAATGCCTGGGTTCAAGTCCTGGCTCTGCTCTGGATTCCAGTTTCTTGCTAATGTGGATCCTGGGGGTCAGCAATGATGGCTCAAGTGATTGGGCCCCTGCCCCACACATTGAGACCTGAGGTAAGTCCCCCCCACCCCAACTTTGGCCTTGCCCAGCCCTGGCCATTGCAGGCTTTGGAGAGTGAACCAATGGGTAAGAGCTCTCTGTCAAATAAAAAAATTCAGAAATAAAGAGGTCCATGTGATGGGAACCATTATCAATAAAATATAATATTCAGGCAATGCAATCATTTCCCTTGCTATCTTTATTCGTTTTTCTGTCAAACTAGTATTGTTCTTTAGTCTAATCTACCAACAGATACACTGTCACTAATGAAGTTAAAAAAAAAAAAAGAAGTAAAAATTGACTGACACCTATTACAATTCAAGGTTATTATTCACAGACATTCCATGGCATGATTATAGGAACAATAGAGACATTAAAGAAAACCTATGATCAACTTTACAACCGATTAACAGACACCTTAAAAAGTAAATTGAGCACAAAGTTTAAAAAATCTAAATTACTCATTTGGATTTCTTCAATAACCTATCCATTAGAGAACAAGCAACAGAGTTCCCTCAAAGAGCCCAGAATTGTCCGAGGTAACTGTAGGTTCTAAAAGATAATCATTACAGTTGCAAGGAACAGACAGGAAGAAATAAAAAATTGTAAAAATAATATCAGTCATGTAAATTACACTTACAACGTTCCAAGTGCTGCTCTAAGCACTTGGCCTCTATTTAACCCTGATAATCACTCTGAGGTAGGATTGATGGTTACACCAGTTTTGCAGGTAAAGTATATGAGTCACAGGGAAGACAGTAACCCGCAGGAGGTTGCAGGAGGTGGGGGTAGGTGATGAGCTGGAATCTGAAGCAGTTAAAAGGCTGCATATTAAAGACGATCTTATTGTTGGTCGTGTTGCACATATTCTCTTTTAGCTGGCATGACAACACCAGGGTAGGTAACATCATCTCCAATGCAGTGACAGAGAAAGACCTAAAGGTTTGTACCTTGGGGGGCGTCACGAAATACATTGACTGTGAAGCTGGGGTTTCAAGAGAGAGGTATCAGACTTCAAAGCCCTAGGGAAGAGGGGCACCAAGATGAGGTGATCCCTGTGATCCTTCAGGACCTTGCATAGAGAAATGATCTACCCTACGTGGTGATAGGGAGAGCCACTTTGTTCTGTTCATCTCAGGGAGTTCCAATCCCTCACCTATGTGAAGCACCCTGCACATTCTCACACTTAATAACTCACCACAGTCCTCCCAGCTGCTAACAGTCACTACACTCCATAATCCATCATTCAATGTCTCTTTCCCACAGACTCTATGCTCTGCTCCTTTACAGGGAACTTACTGTGTACCAGGCAGGCAGTGTTCAATATGTCAGCGAATAAAGTGAAGATCCTCACCCTTTGCTTATTTAGCTTTGCACCCCGCTACCTAGTGGTGTATCTTGGTTCTGTATAAATATTTACTCAATGAATAAGCGAATCACTTAGGAGAGACAAGCAGAAGAAAAAGAAAAAAGCAGTACAAAGAAAAGGCAGTATTTCATTTAGAACTACTAATGCTCAGATTTTCATTAACAATCTTAAAATGCCTAAGATTAATAACTGTCATCATTTTTTATCCTTTAACTCACCCTTAAAAGCAGAAGTTCTACAAATAGATTTTAATTACTACAGTGAACTGTGATCCAGGTTCTGAAAGAAGACACATGTTTCGGGATGCAGCATGGGCTCTGCTGTCAGACTAGTTCTTCCAATTATATTCCCCAGACCTCAGCCTGTTCGTGTTCAGAGTTTTTCAAAAGGTGACTTCGCAAGGCAAGTTTTCCCCCAGTGATTAGAGGCATTTATCTTAAAGCCCATTTGGTTTTAGGAAGTGAGGTTATAGGCTGTCATCCACATCATTATAGACTCCCTCAATTACAGGCAACGGCATTTCACCTCCATGCAAAATATTAGTAAATTAACAGTCCCCTCTCTGCATTCGTTTGGGAAATTGCTCTGCTTGTGATGACGCACGTGACATGTAGGGAGTAATCAGAGGCACTGGCAAAACCTTGAAGCGTTGCCATGTCAATTAAAACTCCAGCTCTGTACCTTGAAGTTGGGGTTTGGTCTGTAGGGTAAACTTCTTTTTTCAGGACATAATGCAGAACTCAGCATGGATAATGGATGAGAAAAGCACACAACAACTCCAACCAGAAACAGCCAAAGAAACAGCTTCCCTGATTTTCTACAATCTTTCCTATTAGTCAATGCCTGTTTTAGACAATGAATTCTGGCATTGTGAACAATTTTCGGATCATATTTACAACTCATTGACATGACAACTTTGACTCAAAGAGCAAATTGCAATAAATATTCCAAGGCTGCAAAGAGGTTATTACTCAAATGTCGTAACTATCTCTTTCAGGTCCAAGGGCATTTAGTGCAATGAACATGAAGCCAGAAACTGTTTTAGGTCACAGGAGCTCTGTGGATGGGTTTCAGTTGATTTACCTAAGCCTTTTGAAAAACATTTTCCATGCCTTTTATGATGCACAGTTTGTGATGATGGGCAAGCCTCACTTTTACCCCCACCAGACAAGAATCTTTTATTGGATGAGAAGGGCCCAAGGGCTGAGAGTTCTACTGATGCCTGCCACCACCCGGCTGTCACGGAGCTGCCGGGGTTTTAGCATCCTCTTGCATGAAGTGCTTTCTTCAGTTGTCCTGTGGTCCTCTTTGTGTACTCTCTGCTTTCATACTCAATATGATGTTGGGGGTCAACAGTTCAGTCAAGCACCTCTGATGTCCTAGATTCTGACAGCTGCATTATCTCAAGATTTAGCCTCATTCTTCACTGGTGAATGGAATCTCACTAATCACAAAATGAACTACACATTGAGGAAAATGCTAATATCTGTACTGCACCAAATGGAGCACAAAGATGAATACCTCCCATTTGGATATGCTATCATTTCTTTAGGATGAGTCAAACCCTCAGGAAGCTTTTTTTTGGTGTGCAGTCAGAATCTCATTTCTTTATGTGGCACACTTTGATGAATAAAGCCTAACTTCCAATTTAAGTCTACTATGACACCACACCAGCTGTGGATTTATAAGTCTATCCGTTTTGTTGGGTTTCCAAAGATGGAAGAGTTGAGAAGCTGGGTGAAAACTGCTTAAAAATACCCAAGTAGTTACTACGTTTTGCTGCAGACATCTAGCCAATGTTAAAATTTATCACCTTTTATAAAAGATAAACTAAAATGGAAGAGTTTATTTTTATCATTACAGTTTAATAAAGAAAACTCAGATAAATGATTTTTTTTCATTGATTATGTACCTCAAAAAGACACTTTTTAAGGCACAGAGCGTTTCTAAGCAAGAACACAAGCTTATCAGAAATTGGAAAGACTATTCTTGTACTGGACATAGGAAGACAGAGCCAACTTACTGTCATGATGAGCCCCTTCTCCTGGAAATATTTAACCAGTGGAGTAGCGTTCTGCTTGAAGTTCGTTAGTCTCCTCTGGGTGGCTTTCGGATTGTCATCAGGACGCCCCTGTTGTTCTGCGCGCCTCGTTAACCTCTCTTTGAGCCTCTGATTGGTGCACGCCAGGAACACCACCAAGTCCGGAGTACAGATCTGTAGAGAGCATCAGACAAGCAGAGGGACATTCAGCAAACCAAGCAATGGGCAGTGGCATTCATCTCCTCTGGCCAAATTTTACAGCAATCTGCAAGGTGAATATTATCTCCATTGTGTAGGCAGGCAAACAGGGCTCTGAGAAACTAAGTACCTGTCTGGGATGACATGGTTAGTAAAGTGAAAATCAGTGTTTGAACCCAGGTCTGTTTGGCCTAAGGTTTCCATTCCCTTCACTATCACTAAGAATCAAAGGGCCCAAAGTGCTTCATAGATTTCTGAAAATACCAAGGAATGACCTGAAAACAACCAATGAAATAGTGAACTAAATTACAACTAGTATTGCATGTGAAAGGTTTTTGTTCCAGGACTTACCAGCTGAATAATGGGCATATGGCTTACCCTTGCCAAGCCTCCACACCCTCATCTGTCAATAGAGATATGTGAATCTGCCTCCCTCAATTATTATGAAAATTAAATTAGATAAAATATACAACACACATGTGTTTCCTGGTGGGTGCTCAATAAGTTAGGTATGTTTATTATCCCTTGGTTTTCATGATTCTGTGTGGCTCTGGTTCTCCTTGAGCCTCTTCCTTTTTATTATTTTTTTATATTTTTAAAAAGATTTATTTATTTTTTACTTTAGAGTCAGAGTTACACAGAGAGAGGAGAGGCAGAGAGAGAGACAGAGAGAGAGAGACAGAGAGAGAGAGAGAGAGAGAGAGAGGTCCTACATCAGCTGGATCACTCCCCAATTGGCCGCAATGGCCGGAAATGCGCCGATCTGAAACCAGGAGCCAGGAGCCTCCTCCAGGTCTCCCACATGGGTGCAAGGGCCCAAAGACTTGAGCTATCTTCTGCTTTCCCAGGCAACAGCAGAGAGCTGGATCAGAAGAGGAGAAGCCGTGACTAGAATCGGCGCCCATATGGGATGCCAGCGCTTCAGGACAGGGCGTTAACCCACTGGGCCACAGCACCAGCCCCTTCCTTTTTATTTTATTATTTCTTCCTTTGCTCACATTTCCTCCTCAGCCGCTCCGAGAGGGGGATGTCGCTTCAGGTTTCAATCATACTTCTTCCATTTCCATGTTCTCATCCTCTCAGTGTCCTCTCACTGTTCTGAGTTCAAATCTACAATTTGAGCACTGACTTTTTTTTTTTTTTTTTTGGACAGGCAGAGTTAGTGAGTGTGAGAGAGACAGAGAGAAAGGTCCTCCTTTTTCCATTGGTGCTTCCTCCTGGTCTCCCATGCGGGTGCAGGGCCCATGCACTTGGGCCATCCTCCATTGCCTTCTGGGGCCACAGCAGAGAGCTGGACTGGAAGAGGAGCAACCGGGACAGAATCTGGCACCCCAACCGGCACTAGAACCTGGGGTGCCGGTGCTGCAGGTGGAGGATTAGCCTAGTGAGCCACGGTGCTGGCCGACTTTTTTTTTTTTTTTAACTTTTATTTAATAAATATAAATTTCCAAAGTACAACTTTTGGATTATAGCAGCTTTTCCCCCCCATAACATCCCTCCCACCTGCAACCATCCCATCTCCCACTCCCTCTCCCATCCCATTCTTCATCAAGATTCATTTTCAATTAGCTTCATATACAGAAGATCAACTTGGTATATACTACGAGTTCAACAGTTTGCACCCACACAGACACACAAAGTATAAAGTACTGTTTGAGTAGTAGTTTTACCGTTAATTTGCATAGTTCAACACATTAAGGACAGAGATCTTACATGGGGAGCAAGTGTACAGTGACTCCTATTGTTGATTTAACAATTGACACTCTTATTCATGACATCAGTAATCACCTGAGGCTCTTGTCATGAGCTGCCAAGGCTATGGAAGCCTCTTGAGTTCACAAACTCCGATCTTATTTAGACAAGGCCAGAGTCAAAGTGAAAGTTCTCTCCTCCCTTCAGAGAAAGGTACCTCCTTCTTTGATGGCTCCTTCTTTCCACTGGATCTCACTCACAGAGATGTTTCATTTAGGTCATTTTTTTTTTTTTTTGCCACAATGTCTTGGCTTTCCATGCCTGTGAAACTCTCATGGGCTTTTTAGCCAGATCCAAATGCCTAAAGGGCTGATTCTGAGGTCAGAGTGCTGTTTAGGGCACCTGCCATTCTATGAGTCTGCTGTGTATCCTGCTTTGCATGTTGGATTGTTCTCTCCGTTTTTTTTTTTTTTTTTTTTAGTTTTTATTTATTTGACAGGTAGAGTTATAGACAGTGAAAGAGAGATATCTCTCCTTTTTAATTCTGTCTTGTTTATGTGATCCCTTTGACACTTAATCCTATCACTATGATCAGTTATGAACTGAAACTGATCACTTTGACTAGTAAGATGGCATTGGTACATGCCATCTTGATGGGATTGATTTGGAATCCCCTGGCACGTTTCTAGCTCCTACCATTAGGGATAAGTCTGAGTGATCATGGAGCACCTCTTGTCTGTATTGTCAAATGTCTAATAGCTCTGTCGATATGTTTTAATGTAACCTGTGACTTTGTAAGATCAAAAATTAATCTTTCCACCAAAGGGAAATTCCTACCTTATGTATTTCCTTAGTCATTGTTATGGTATCGATATTCCTTTCCTAAATCACCCACCAGAAACCTTAGTATCATCTCTAACCCCAATTCATGAAACTTTGATCTATTCAACTCACTGTTGTCCACTTTTAATTAATTTTTGTCACTGTTGCCTATTGATTTTGTCTTTGAAACTTCTTTTAAACTTCCCTTCCTCCTATTCTCACCACCACTGTGTAAGCACAGGAGCACACTAGGGGAATACAATTAAAAGTATGAATTTACAATCAGATCATTCTGAGTCTGAGTCTAGAAAATGTCCTCTCAGTTGTTTGTCCTTGGATAAACTGTTCAATCCTTCTGAGCTTCACTTTTCTCAAGTGTAAAATAAGGGGGAACCCTCAATTCAATATTTAAAAAAATGTAAATTACTTCTGAGAAACTTAAAAATTTAGAAAGATACTTATAAGAGATTGCCTGAATTAAAATTTTTTTTATCTAATATTCAGCCTTACCTGATATAAAAAGGACATATTTTAAAAATGTATTAAAAGTAAATTATATAAATAAAAAGATAGTTTTTGATAAAGATGACATTATATTTTGTTTGGTTTGATTATATTGTGTATTTAAATATACATAAAAACGGACCTAAACTATTAGTTCAGTATTGAATGCAGGAGAAACTTACATTTTGTGCTTAAATTAACTGGTTTATGTTAACACAGTTTGTGCTTTGATTCAGATTTCTAAATAACACAATGAGATCATGGGTAATCTTTTTTTTTAAAAGAGACTTATTTATTTATTGGAAAGTCAGAAGTACAGAGAGAGAGAGAGAGAGAGAGAGCGCGAAATCTTCCATCCACTGGTTCAGTCCACCATATGGCTGCAGTAGTCAGGTTGAGCCAGGCTGAAGCCAGGAGCCTAGAACTCCATCCAGGTCCCCAGGGTGAATACAGGGGCCCTACCACTTCAGCCATCTTCCACTGCTTTTCCAGGGACATGAGCAGGGAGATGGATTGGAAGTAGCAGCTGGGTTTGAACCTGTATTCATGTGGGATGGCAGCATCCCTGGCAGTGTCTTAGCCTGCTGCACCACATCCCCAGCCCCTCTATGAGAAATCTTATATTTGTAATCATCGCTGTATTATTATTTTTTTTGACAGGCAGAGTTAGACAGTGAGAGAGAGAGAGAGACCCCCCAAATGGTCACTACAGCCAGCGCGCTGCGCCGATCCAAAGCCAGGAGCCAGGTGCTTCCTCTTGGTCTCCCATGCGGGTGTGGGGCCCAAACACTTGGGCCATCTTCCACTGCCTTCCCGGGCCACAGCAAAGAGCTGGACTGGAAGAGGAGCAACCAGGACAGAATCCAGCACCCCAACCGGGACTAGAACCCGGTGTGCCGGCGCTGCAGGCAGAGGATTAGCCTAGCGAGCTGCGGCACCAGCCGATCATCACTGTATTTTTAGACTATTGGCTTCTGAAACACTAAAAACCTATTGGCTTCTAAAATACTTTGAATAAAATCACATTTTGTTTACTTATTTTTTAATTAATGAACATTGTTTTAGATTTACAGAAAAATTGAGTGGCATTCATAAAATTTTGATCAATGAATACAACTTCAGGTCTGATAACAATGATTTTGAAGTGAATTTGTAAAGTCGTTTCACTTTGTTACTGTGATTAATTTGCTGTTTTCTTTTGGTATCCATTAGATAACATATCTATGGGAATAAAAACCTTAAAATGTAAAGTTGGAAGACCACCACAACAACTAGCGATGACCAGCTGACTGTACAGCCACCGTAACTGCATGCATGCTTGTCCAATTCCCAGGAACCCCACCTACATCCACTCAACATGGCCTCTTGCTCTCCAGCAGTGCTACAATTTTGAGAAAAAAATTTATATTGTTTGCTTTTTACCAAGCTTTAAAAAATGCAGCACCATTCTGTAAAGCCCATAGAATGTTTTCATGTAAATGCTTGTAAAAACTTGAGAAGACCAATGTGAAGTAATGCTATAACTAGTACTGAAACAGTATTTTTACACTTTGTGTTTCTGTGTGGGTGCAAACGGATGAAATCTTTACTTAGTATATACTGAACCGATCTTCTGTATATAAAGATAATTGAAAATGAAAAAAAAAAAACTTGGTGTTAAATTGGAAATTGCATAGAAAATTAATCAATTTTTTAAAAAAAAAATCATGTAGGATCTCTGTCCTTAATGTGCTGTACATTGTGATTTAATGCTATAACTAGCACTCCAACAGTATTTTTCACTTTGGGTTGCTATGTGAGGGCAAACTGTTGAAATCTTTACTTAATATATACTAAACTGATCTTCTGTATATAAAGAGAATTGAAAATGAATCTTGAAGTGAATGGAAGGGGAAAGGGAGCGGGAAAGGGGAGGGTTGCGGGTGGGAGGGAAGTTATGGGGGGGGCATTGTAATCCATAAGCTGTACTTTGGAAATTTATATTCATTAAATAAAAGTTGGCCAGCGCCGTGGCTCAACAGGCTAATCCTCCGCCTTGCGGCGCCAGCACACCGGGTTCTAGTCCCGGTCGGGGCACCGGATTCTGTCCCGGTTGCCCCTCTTCCAGGCCAGCCCTCTGCTGTGGCCCAGGAGTGCAGTGGAGGATGGCCCAGGTGCTTGGGCCCTGCACCCCATGGGGAGACCAGGAAAAGCACCTAGCTCCTGGCTCCTGCCATCAGACGAGCGCGGTGCGCCGGCCGCAGCGCGCCGACCGCGGCGGCCATTGGAGGGTGAACCAACGGCAAAGGAAGACCTTTCTCTCTGTCTCTCTCTCTCACTGTCTACTCTGCCTGTCAAAAAATAAAAAAAAAATAAAAGTTAAAAAAAAAATTGAGAAGAATCACCAAACAATATGGCTGTCCTAACACCGATGGCACACCTGTTCTTAGCCTACGCTCTCAAAAAAATATGTGCTGACTGCGTAAATAAGTAAATGAGAACAAAAACTGAAAAAATCACTTTTGTCTACATGGTGGTAAATTTCCAAACAGCTGATATTATTTGTCCCATTCATTAACTAAGTCAGTCTTTTCATGTTTCTGTCACTGCATTAACAACCCAACCTTTTGCTACCCATTTTAAAGCCCTTCTTGAATGACTGTATTGAATAATTGTGACTGCTTTTGTATAAGCAAAGATGGATTCACTATCAGACTGCAAAGTGAGCTCATTTCAATATTCTCTGTTCTTAACTGTCAGTGCTTTTGGCTGTTCTGTTCTATAGGAAGACATGTTAGGGCCCACATTCTATGATTCGGGTCAGCTACACGGTGAGAAACCAGGAAGCAACATGTAAACAAGATAGAAGATCACAGAAACACAGAAATTAAAAGACAGAAAGAACTTGGAGACTATCTAACCCTAATCAACACCAAATCTTTCTCATCTTTTCACCCTCTTGAAAAATGATTTGAGAACTTGAACATTTAAACTGGAATGTTCTGCTTGAACATTTCTTGTAATGGGCACTTACTGTTATGAAGCAGACCCATTTCATTGCTCCAACTGGGAATTTCTACTATTGGGCTAAAAATGGCTTCCCCATCCTGCTTCCAGGGAAAAGGCAAAATGAATTCTTTCTTTTAGTCATTAAACATTTATTATAATATGACTTTATCATAGGGGCTAGACTAGATCATTACAAAAGGAAAGAAGATAATTGGACTTCACTATCATTTAGCATGGAGATAATTTCTGGGCAGAGCTTTCAATAGACTATGAGGATAAGGGACAAAGACTGGTACACAAGGCCTACCCAGCAGGGACTGGAGAGAGATCTACTCCTGTCCCCATTCCAGGCTCTGCTTAACCCTGAAAGGGCTATACCATCACTGTATGTGAACCAGCCCTCACAGGACTAAATTCCATTCATAATTATTACAAATCCTCATTATATTAAGGCAATTAAATGTGTTCAACAACCAACTAGACACATATGGAAGAGAACTAGTGAACTAAATACAGGCCAGAAGAAAATATCCAGAATGAGACAAGGGAGATAAAAGCGTAGAAAAGGTTTGGAAAAGAGTGAAACAGACATACACGACACAGTTGATAAGTTCTAGAAGAGAGAAAATGAAGCAGCAGCAATATTTGGAAAAATAACAGCTAAGAATCTCCCAAACTGACAAAAGATACCTCACGTCCCAGATTCAAGAAGCGATATAAGGGGCTGGCACTGTGGCACAGTGGGTTAAGCTGTGTCCACTTCCGATTCAGCTCCCTGCTAATGGCCTGGCAAAGCAGCAGAAGATGCATTGACATGAGAAACCCAGAAGAAGAAATCCTGACTCCTGGCTTTACCCTGGCCCAGGCCTAGACATTGTGGCCATTTGGGAGTGAACCAGCAGATAGAAGATCTTTCTCTCTGTTTCTCCTTCTCTCTCTGTAACTCTACCTTTCAAACAAATTAATAAATCTTTAAAAAATAAGCTAATAAAAACCAAGAAAAATAAACAGAAAACTCAGATCTAAGTATGTTGCAGAAAAATTCCAGAAAACCTAAGTAGATTAAAAAAAAAAAACTTTAAAACATCCAGTGAAAAATAAATGAGATTATTTCCAGAGGAGCAGCAATAAGATTGATAGCCAAGTTAAGAATAATAATAAAAGCAGAAAGCAATGAAAGATTTCCTTCACGTGCTGGAATAAAATTACTGTCAATAAATATTTCTATATCCAGCAAAAATATATTTCAAAAACTAAGAATAAATACAGACATTTTGAAACAAACAAAACCAGAGAATTTCTCATTAGCAATTCTTTATTAATGGAATTATCAAAGATATTGTTTAGACAGAAGGAAAATTGATCCAGGCTAGAAAGTTGGCCCAGAAGAATGAATGAAGATGCAATGAAAACGTTAAGCACGTAGTTAAATCTAGACAAATATCGATGATAGGGGTGGGTGCTGTGGTGTAGTAGGTTAAGCCTCTACCTGCGATGCTGGCTTCCCATATGGGTGCCAATTTGAGTCCCAGCTGTTTCACTTCTGATCCAGCTCCCTGCTTATGCGCCTGGGAAAGCAGTAGAAAGTGACCAAAGTGTTTGGGCCCCTAAACATATGTGAGAGACCTGGAAGAAGCTCCTAGCTCCTGGCATTGGATCGGCCCAGCTCTGGCCATTGTGGCCAATTGGGGAAAGAACCAGTGGATGGAAGATTTCTCTCTGTCTCTCCCTCTCTCTGTCTATAACTCTGCCTCTCAAATAAATAAATAAATCTTTAAAAAATACTGAACATACAAAATAATACTAAAATTATTTTGTGGTATGCAAAAACAGAGATTGCACATCAGTCATGAGGGCATGTGAATGAAGTCCAACTGTTCTCAGGCCCTTGGCTTGTTCAGTAACAGCATCTACGAGACATTGATAAGTTACTGGTGCATGCTGTAATCTCTGGAAGAGTAGGTAAGCTTCTGTAGAGGGCCAAATGGCAAATATTTTAGGTTTTGCAGGCCACTTGGCCACACAGCCTGAAAGCATTCTTAGACAATAAAAAAAACTAATGGCATGGCTGTGCCAGCAAAACTTTTATTTACAAAGAGAAGCAGCCAATAGGACTTGGCACATGGACCCTTGTTTGCTGACCATGGCTCTAAAACAATCACTAAAGAGATGTAAAATAAAATGCAGTGAACAATCTAGCAGAAGGAGAAAATGTAAAAATAAAAATTACTTCATTTGATAGAAAGCAAGAAAGAAGAGCCATAAAACAAGTGGGACAAAAAAGACAAGTTACAGTAAATAGTAAGTTGTAAAATGAAAACCCAAATGCCATTTTATTCATTTGATAGAGAGACAGGGAGATAGCCCAGCTGCCGGCTCATTCCTCAATTGTTCTCAATGGCTGGGGCTGGGCCAGGCCAAAGCTGGAAGCTTGGCACTCAATCCAGATCTCCTAGGGCGGCAGGGATTCAGCTACTTGAGCCATCACCTGCTACCTTCCAAGATGTGCATTAGCAGGAAGTTGCAACTGGGAGCAGAGCCAGGACTCAAAACCAGGCACTCTGATATGGGATGTGGCTGTCTGAAGCAGAGGCCTACACAGCTGTGCTAAATGCTTGCCCCAACTTCTGCTTTTGTAGTGGAAGAAACACTGTATGCAGAAATGAGTGGTTAAGATAGGAGTTTAGTGAAGTTGCTTTTACCTATATAGTGTTGTGAATAGTGTTTTAGATAACTTTGCCCCCTTTCACAATTTGTCACAAGCCAAAGAATCATATCTGCTGAACACAGTGTATCATTAATGGTCTCAAATAAAAATTAATCTATAAAAAATACAATTCTGAGGCTTGATTTTGATGATTCAAATCTTCTTTTTAATGAAAGCTTCTAGCGTACATTAGGATGCCAAGATGTAAGAATTTAATGAAAGGTAAAGACTAGGGTTTTATTTAATACATACCAGGTTGACAGTAACAAAATGAATGTAAATTTACAATGTCTCTCTTGCCACTGTTTTGATTATTCAAGTGTCTATTTAGTTTATTCATTGATTCACTATTTACTAAGATCCTACTATGAGCCAGAAGCTGGAATTCTGGCAAGGTGGAATCTTAGATTACCTGAACTGTCTTCCACACTAAGCAGACATGGTGGGTTTTTTTTTTTTTTTTGTAAAATTAATTAATTTATTTGAAAAGCAGAGTTTAGGAGAGCAAGAGAGAGGGAGAGACAGAGATTGAGAATTTTCTATCTACTGGTTCACTCTCCAGATGTCCTCATCAGCCAGGGCTGGGCCAGGTCAAAGCCAGGAGCCAGGAGCTTCTTCCAGCTCTTCCCCGTTGGTGGCAGGGGCCCAAACACTTGGGCCGTCTTCCACTGCTTTCCCAGACCATAGTAGAGAGCTGGATAGGAGGTGGAGCAGCTGGGACACAAGATGGATCACAACATTGGCTTACAAATAGGTTGTATATTACAAACAGGGAGGTATTAGAATTAGTACTGGTGACAATGCAGGCACATAAGGAGAGTCTGGAAGCAGCAGATCACCTAGAAGAGTTAATGAGCTTCAACTGTCTACAATGATGGTCCACTTATGAGTAGGCGTCAAATGAAATACAATGTAAAACATGATCATTATTCTTGGTATTGTCTTAAAAGAGTGCTTGAGTTAATGATCACTGGGGAAAAGGAGGGACCTGTTTGTGCCAGCAATAGACAAACAGCACTGAAATAAAAGGACTTGGCAAAATTAGAGGGGAGAGAGGTGGCTTAACTTGCTACACTACAGTGCAGGCCTCCTGAACAAATGAATTTTAAAAACTCACTGCCCTGCCATCCAGAGACAAACATTATCTACATGACATATTCCTCCTTTCCCCACCACATACAGTTGTAATTTTCTACTTATGTGTCTTTTTACCTATACAGTAACAATATTCATAATTTTATTGGGAGTTTATCATGTGCTAGGTATTGTGCTTAGTGTTTTAGGTTTATTATCTCTTGAGGAAACGACACTCATGTCCCACACCAGAGTGCCTAGCTTTAATTCTCAGATCTGGCTCCTGACTCTAGCTTCCCAGTAGTACACACACTGTGGCTGTGTGATGGTTGAAGTAATTAAGTTCCTGCCACCCACATGGGAGACCTTGATTGTGTTCCTGGCTCCTGGTTCCAGCCCTGGTCATTGTGGGTATTTGAGGAGTAAATCAGTGGATGTAAATATGTATACTCTCTCTGTTTCTCTCTCTCTTCCCTCTTTCTTTCAAACAAATAAAAAATAATTAAGAGGCCAGCGCTGTGGCTTAGTAGGTTAAAGATCTGCATGAGGTCCCAGCATTTCATATAGACCTGGCTGCTCTAATTCTGATCCAGCTCCCTGCTGATGACTTACCTGGGAAAGCAGTAGAAGATGGCACAAGAGCTTGGGTCCCTGCACCCATGTGGGAGATCCAAAATAAGCTCCTGGCTCCTGTCTTCAGATTGGCCCAATTCAGGCCTTTGTGGCCATTTGGGGAGTGAACCAGTGGATGGAAGATATCTCTGCCTCTGCCTCTCTGTAAATCTGCCTTTCAAATATATAAATCTTTAATTAAGAAGTTTTGAAAATTCCAAAATACATCAGTTTTTCCTACAGTTATTGAATGTGTCGTGTTTGCCTGGTCTTTTTCCCTTCCCCTTCACTCCTTCCCTCCTTCCTTTCTCTCTCTCTCTCTTTCTTTCTTTGAAAGTTAGAATTACAAAGAGAGAGGGTGAGACAGAGACAGAGAGACAGAGAGAGAGAGAGAGAGAGATCTTCCATCTGCTGGTGGTTTACTCCCCAGACGGCTGCAATGGCCAGTGCTGGATCAGGCCGAAGCTGAGCCAGGAGCTTCTAGTTCTCTCATGTGGGTAGCAGGATCCCAAGCTCTTGGACAATCTGCTACTGCTTTTCCCAGGCCATCAGCAGGAAGCTTGATTGTAAGTGGAGCACCAAGACTTGAACTGGCACCCATATGGGAAGCTGGCATCGCAGGTGGTGGCTTTGCCTGCTATGCCACAATGCTGGCCCAACTTCCATGGTTCTCAGTGGTCAGTATATGCACTATTTCTTATAGGATTTGTGATGCGTGACTGATTAGAATGCAGAAAACAGTGGCTAATAATGAATTAATAATGTCTGGTGATGATAAGAGACTCAGCCAAGAAAAATCACCATAGGGATGTTCTTCAGAGTCTTATCAATGCTCTGCATTTAGTCAAATTCTAAACCAGCCCAGCTCTGCCTTGCCTCCTTACAAACAACTAACATTTAAACCCACAATATTGACAAGAGGCATAATTAATTGTGAGATCCTGTCATTGTGATGTGAATTTATAATGTTCACTCTTTTTTAAACTGTAGCAGTAGTAGTTACTGTCTTTTTAAAAATAAAGCTTATTTATTTGTTTTCATTTTTATTTGACAGGCAGAGAGATAGAGAAAGATGGATAGGTAGACAGAGATCTTCCATCTGCTGGTTCAACATCCAAACACCTGTAACAGCCAGGTTGGCCAAGGTGAAGACAGGAGCCGAGACTCAACCCAGGTCTCCAACTTGGGTGGTGGAGACCCAAGTACTTGAGCCATTATCTGCCATCTCATTGGCTGCACATCAGCAAGAAGCTGGATTGGAAGCAGAGTAGCTGAGACTTGAACCATGCACTTTGATATGGTATGTGGGTATGCCAGGCAATGACTTAGCCTTTGTAGTAAATGCCCATCCATGCCTACTATTTTCACAACTTTGTGCAAACACAGAAGACTAGAAAGAATCCTTAAAGACCATGTGGTCTAAATCCTTTTTTGATTTACTACATGACAATTAGTTTTCAAAAGAAAAACTATTGGAGCTAAACATGAGATGTATTTTTTGTTTCATTCCTTTGGGTTTATTCCCAAGGGTGGGAGATGGTTGGGTCATATGGCAGATCTATTTTTAGATTTCTGTGGAATTGCCATACTATTTTCCATAATAGTTGTACCAGTTTAGTTACCTGTACCCCCACATTTATAGCATCCCAATTCAAAATAGCAAAGATATGGAATCACAGATGTCCATCAACTGATGATTGGATAAAGAAAATGTGGTATATATACATGATGTAATGTTACTTAGACATAAAAAAAGAATGAAATCCTATCTTTTGTGACAAAATGCAACAGGAAAACATTATGCTTAGTGAAATAAGTCAGACCGAAAAAGACAAATGCACATATTTTCTTTGATTTCTGATGGCTCACATATAGAGTACAAAAAATTTAATGGATATTAGTGAAACTGATTATTGCTTGTTTAAGATTTATTTATTTATTTGAAAGACAGAGTTACACAGAGAGAGGAGAGGCAGAAAGAGAGACAGAGAGAGAGAGAGAGGTCTTAAATCCAATGGTTCACTCCCCAATTGGCCTCAAAAGCCGGAGCTGTGCTGATCCGAAATCAGGAGCCAGGAGCTTCTTCTGGGTCTCCTACCCCAGATGCAGGGGTCCAAGGACTTGGGCCATCTTCTACTGCTTTCCCAGGCCACAGCAGAGAGCTGGATCAGAAGTGGAGCAGCTGGGACTAGAACCGGCGCCCATATGGGATGCCAGCGCTTTAGGCCAGGGCTTTAATTCACTGCGCCACAGCGCCGGCCCCATATTGCTTGTAGCCCTTGTCTATATTTTTGCTGAACAGTTGTCTTCCTACTTTTTATTTGTTGATCTCCGTATTTAGAGAAACATTAAACCTCTGACTATAAATTAAAATATGTTATTGTAAAAATTATAAAGAAGTGGGGAGGGAGGGAAGATGGGAGTGAGAATAGTATTATATTCTTATAACTGTATCTATGAACTACATGAAATCTGTTCTCTTTATATTAATGAAAATAAATCATTTTTTAGGGCCAGCGCCGTGCTAATCCTCCGCCTTGCAGCGCTGGCACACCAGGTTCTAGTCCCAGTTGGGGCGCCAGATTCTGTCCCGGTTGCCCCTCTTCCAGGCCAGCTCTCTGCTGTGGCCAGGGAGTGCAGTGGAGGATGGCCCAAGTGCTTGGGCCCTGCACCCCATGGAAGAACAGGAGAAGCACCTGGCTCCTGCCATCGGATCAGCGCGATGCACCGGCCGCAGCGCACTGGCCGCGGCGGCCATTGGAGGGTGAACCAAAGGCAAAGGAAGACCTTTCTTTCTGTCTCTCTCTCTCACTGTCCACTCTGCCTGTCAAAAAAAAAATAATTTTTTAAAAGGAAATATGTTTTCATTAAATAGGATATACTGTACTCTTACTTATTTTACAAAACAAGAACAGTGTCTTTCTGTTGACCTATCTATTTTAGACAACCAAATATCATACTGGAATACTGCATCCATTTAAATACAAAAGTAGCTGAGAAATTATTAAAACAAGAAGCATATTTTCAAACCTCTTAAATGTGTTTTTTGGAATAAAATGAAATTCAAATTCTTATACAAAATATTAGAACTTTTGTGATCAATCCCATTCATAGTAACTGCAAAAAAAAATTATATACTTTGAAATACATCTAACCAAGGAGGTCAAATATCTCTAAGATGAAAATTACAAAACATTAAAGAAAGAAATAGAAAAAAAAAATAAAAAAACCTTCCATGTTTGTAGATTGGAAAAATATCATCAAAATGTCCATGCTACAGAAAGCAATTAACAGATTCAATGCAGTCCCAATCAAAATACCAATGACATTCTTCTCAGATTTAGAAAAAACAATGCTGCCGGCGCCACGGCTCACTAGGCTAATCCTCCGCCTTGTGGCTCTGGCACACCGGGTTCTAGTCCCAGTTGGGGCACTGGATTCTGTCCCAGTTGCCCCTCTTCCAGGCCAGCTCTCTGCTGTGGCCAGGGAGTGCAGTGGAGGATGGCCCAAGTGCTTTGGTCCTACACCCCATGGGAGACCAGCAGAAGCACCTGGCTCCTGCCATCGGATCAGCGCGATGCACCAGGCACGGCAGCCATTGGAGGGTGAACCAACAGCAAAGGAAGACCTTTCTCTCTGTCTCACTTCCCACTCTTCCTGTCAAAAAAAAAAAAAAAATGAAAAAGACAAAAAAAAGAAAAAACAATGCTAAAATTCATGAGATCCTGGATAGCTAAAGAAACCTTAAAGAATGAAAATAAAGCCAGAGGCATCACAATACCAGATTTCAAAACACACTAAAGAACAGTTATAATCAAAACAGCCTGGTACTGACACAAAAATACACATGTAGACCAAAGGAACAGAAAAGAAACTCCAGAAAGCAATCCATACATCTACAACCAATTAATCTTTGACAAAAGAGCTAAGATCAAGCTCTAGAGAAAGGACAGTCTCTTCAACAAATGGTGCTGGGAGAACTGGATCTTTGTGTGCAGAAGTATGAAACAAGATCCCTACCTTACACTTTATATAAAAATCAACCCAAAATTGATCAAGGATCTAAATCTATGACCTGATACCATCAAATTACTAGAGGAGAACACTGGGAAAACTGCAAGATGTTGGCATAGGCAAAGACTTCTTGGAAAAGACTCCACCAGAAGCACAGGCAATAAAAGCCAAAATTGACAATTGGGATTACATCAAGTTGAGAAACTTCTGCACTGCAAAGGAAACACTGAACAATATAAAGTGGCAACCAACAGAATGAGAGAAAATATTTTCAAACTATTCAACTGATAAAGGATTAATACCCAGAATCTATAAAGAGCTCAAGAAACTCCACAACAATAAAACAAAAAATCCACTTAAGAAATGGGCAAAGGACTTGAACAGGCATTTTTCAAAAGAAGAAATTCAAATGACCAACAGACACATGAAAAAAGGCTCAGGATCATTAGCCATCAGGGAAATGCAAATAAAAACCACAGTGAGGTTTCACCTCACACCAGTTAGAATGGCTCTCAAACAGAAATCAGCAAACAATAAATGTTGGTAAGGATATTGGTGGAAATGTAAAGTATAGCCATTAAGAAAGACTGGAGGTACTGCAGAAAGCTGAAAATAGATATACCATATGACCTAGCATTCCACTCCTGGGAATTTACCCATATTAAATGAAGTAAGCATATGAAAGAGATATCTGTAGCCCCATGTTTATTGAAACTCAACTCATAATAGCTAAGATATGGAATCAACCCAGATGTCCATCAACTGATGACTAGATAAAGAAAATGTAGTATGGAATACTACTCAGCTGTAAAAAAAGAATGAAATTCAACAAAATAGATGCAATTGGAAACCATTATACTTAGTGAAATAAGCCAGTCTCCAAAAGACAAGTACGGTATGTTTTCCCTGATCTGTGGTAACTAATGGAGTACCAAAAATATAATGTATAGGAGTGAAATTCACATTTTGAGATTTTATGATTGTTTATAATGCTTGTCTATACTGTTGAGGAACAGGTTTTTTTTGTCTTACTATTTGTTGAGCTCTTTACTTAGTGTAGGGTTAATCTTATGAGTGAAGTAAACTGAGAGTAGATTATTGTAAAAATTAAGAGAAGGAACAAGAGAGGAAAGAGGAGGAATGGTGGGAGCATGGGCAGCAGGGAGGGTAGGATGGGAAGTATCACAACATTCCTAAATCTGTATATAAGAATTATTGGAAATTTGTTGACTTTAAAAAAATAGAAAATCAAAAAAGGATAAAAAAGTATATCAAATATGACTTATATTGTGGGGACACAAAATAGATGAGAATTATGTAACAGCTCTATTAATACTTCATGCACAAACTTACTGAATGGAAAATAGGCTGAAAAGTAACCACAAATGTCATTTAGTTTAGGTGTCATTCTAAACAAAAACTGACATGTTTTTCTTGGGTATAAGTTTTCTTGATTTGTGCGGCTGAAAGAAAGCAACACTTTAAAAACAGAAGCATGCCTAATATAGTTTCATTTCACACTGATTCACATTTATCACTCAGCATCATTCAAACATAAAGACTTCCTACAAAAAATTTCAGAAAAGACGTAAGTTATTAAGGGCTGGAAGAGCAGTAATGGCATTTCTCTCCATTAAATATTACTACACCTCTCTGCTTAGCTTATCTCAGAATAATTTTTCTCTTTCATATGGGTAATGAAGAAAAATGCTTTAAATTCATATCCTCAGATAATATTTGAGGCAGGCCGGCACTGTGGCTCACTAGGCTAATCCTCTGCCTGCAGCGCCAGCACCCTGGGTTCTAGTCCCAGTCAAGGCACCGGACTCTGTCTCAGTTGCTCCTCTTCCAGTCCAGCTCTCTGCTGTGGCCCGGGAAGGCAGTGGAAGATGGCCCAAGTGCTTGGACCCTGCACTCGCATGGGAGACCAGGAGGAAGCACCTGGCTGCTGGCTTCGGATCGGCGCAGCGCTGGCCGTAGCGGCAAAATGGGGGGTGAACCAGTGGAAAGATGACCTTTCTCTCTGTCTCTCATTCTCACTGTCTAACTCTGCCTGTCAAAAAAAAAATTGAGGCGCTAAGTGAAACCCAAACAAATTCTAGCCCGAATTTGAGAACAAATGTGTAAGATATCTTGTTCTCAAGATTTTCTTGCAAATCCCAAGTGTGAGAACCATTAGGGAAGATTCATTTCTCTAATCATTCAATTCATAAGCATTTGTTAACTTTTTAATATGTACTTACAACTGTTAGACGGGTTCACTATTCTTTCACTCATTTCATTTTCTCTTTAAAATTATCCTTCAAATAGAGTTCTACCACTACCTGTAGATGCATTAATAGGTGTACACTTCAGTTCAACAAATATTTATTGAGTATCTACTATGAGTCATACTACATAAAAGAGCTACAAATTGGGCAAGATATAGCCCCTGCCCACAGGGATCTCATAATGTAACGTGGAAGCAGATCTATAAAATGGTATCCCAATACAGTGAAATTCCAGGGAAACTGCATCATACTGGATTGGAGTTCCAAAACAGAGTCTAACACAGGACTGAGAGAGGCACAGAAGAAGGCCTGGAGGTCTGGAAACATACGGTCCCTGTGAATACCAGGTGAACATACAGGACAATTTTCCCCAGCAACTTTCCATGGCTCTGCTTTTCCTGTGTCCTGGCAGGGGAAAATGAGTCTGTGAAATCCTGATTTGATCAAATTGTCCTTGTATCACTCACTCACTCACTCACTCACTCACTCAATGAGATTTTACTTAGTACTACCACATACCAGAAGTATAATGGATGGATTTCTTATTTAAAAAGTAATATATTCTAGGATCCAGGTCTAACTTTCTCTGATATAATACAGAATGTGATGTAGTCAAGGTTTGCTTTAGAAGTTGATGCCCTTGGCCGGCGCCGTGGCTCAACAGGCTAATCCTCCGCCTTGCGGCGCCGGCACACCAGGTTCTAGTCCCGGTGGGGGCGCTGGATTCTGTCCCGGTTGCCCCTCTTCCAGGCCAGCCCTCTGCTGTGGCCCGGGAGTGCAGTGGAGGATGGCCCAAGTGCTTGGGCCCTGCACCCCATGGGAGACCAGGATAAGCACCTAGCACCTGGCTCCTGCCATCAGATGAGCGCGGTGCGCCGGCTGCAGCGCGCTGTCCGTGGCAGCCATTGGAGGGTGAACCAACGGCAAAGGAAGACCTTTCTCTCTGTCTCTCTCTCACTGTCCACTCTGCCTGTCAAAAAAAAAAAAAAAAAAAAGAAGTTGATGCCCTGTGGGGCCAGGTTAAGCTGCTATCTGCCACACCCGCATCCCTTATTGGCACTGGTTTCAGTCCCAGCTGCTCCACTTCGGATTCAGTGGAGCAGCACCCGGAAAGGCAGCAAACGATGGTCCATCTTGGGCCCCAGCCACACATGTGGGAGATCCTGAGGAAGCTCCCGGCTCCTGGCTTCAGTCTGGCCTAGTCCTGGCTGTTGCAGCCATTTGGGGAGTGAACCAGCAGATGGAACATCTCTCTGTACGCCTGTCCTGTCTCTGTAACTGTACCTTTCAAATAAAATAAATAAATCTTTAAAAAAGAGCTTTTTATAAAAAAAGAAGGAATCGATGTCCTGGTAGCCATTGTCATATCCAGAACAACAAGCCAGGCCAAGAGGCTGCTCACCAAAGTGACCAACAAGATGTACGAAATGAGGACTGCTTCACACAGCCACCAGTGGTCTCTGTTCAACATTTCCCCATCCCACCTCAAGCTACTTCAGACACAGACACTCTGCCAGGAGGATAGGAAATGTTTTTATTTGTTTGTCTTTCCCCTATAAACATCCAATAAATGGCTTGGTAGATTGAGGCATACAGAACTTGGGTCGGGAACTCAAAGCGTGTAACTCTCTTGTTTGTACACTGGTGGTTTCTGGCCCCCATCCAGGAGGTTTAACATCTGCGATGGACAGAGAATCATCGCTGTTAATGATCATGGCACGTGGATCCAGTTTCAGAATCTCTCTCAGCATAGCAGGGTAGGGAGCCATTACCATTTGATAGGGTATGCAGGATGAAATCGTCCTGCTGCTGCTGGTTTATGCACATAAGAGGTGTTCTGCTAAGCCATTCATGAACATTAGTCACAGACTCATTCTATAGGCAAAATGAGTAACACAGTGTGTGTGCACAAACACACACACAGATACACACAGTGGTGAACATTCATAATACATTCCGAGTGCAGCTGAAGTAATGCTGAGCAGCAGTGAACAGAGTGCATTCTTATGAAAGCCAAAGTCGTCGTTTCCTAACACTGTTGACTCCCATATTGAGTGCTCTGCTCCGTGTGTTGGCAGGCTCTTCCTTAGCTTGCTCTCCCACTAGTAAATGGGTAAACTTCCAGGCTCTACACGGCAACAGTTAATATAAAAAAGAGTCTTTTCAGATTCTGCTGGTGTCACTGAGATGAGTTCAGACTTCCGAGTCTCTACTGGCCCCAGCAGCAGCTGCTCTCACCTGGACCACTCTGCTCTAACAGGAAGGATAATCTCTCTAATGGGATAATTGTAGGTTACTCATTTAATGCTTTATTGTTTCCTTATGTTTGGAAATGTATAAATGATTTAGGCAGAAGTAATCTGAGCTGGAAATGCATTCCAAATATTTCTCTCATCTCTCTCTTTTGCTAAGTTGTCTGTCTATCCATCCATCCACCCATACCTATATGTGTCTACATATATGTACATACACATATATGTATGTGTAGACACATATTGCTTGAAAGATAATATTTTTATTAGGATATTTGATATTTCAAGTAAAACACAATTGGATGAGTTTCTAAAAGGCTTATTATTAGATGTTACTAAAAAGCAAAGAGCCACAGATAAAGAAAGGGCCCTTGGAGAATTTTAACCATTACACATGCTACTGACTCATTTACTTAATCATTCATTTAGTAAATTTAAATGTTTAAACAAAGAATTCCTCAAAATTTTCAGATGAAAACAATCAACTGTTGGCTCAAATAATTTTCTTTCATGATTAACTATTGGTACTTTTAAGGAGATTTTTCTCATACATAATTCAAAATTATTTTCTGTTTTTTCAACTTTTATTTAATATATATAAATTTCAAGAGTATAACTTCTGAATTATAGTGGCTTCTCCCCCCATAACCTCCCTCCCACCCACAATCATCCCATCTGCCACTCCCTCTCCCATCCCATTCTTCATCAAGATTCATTTTCAATTACCTTTACATACAGATCAACTTAGTGTCTACTAAGTAAATATTTCAACAGACTGCACCCACACAGACACACAAAGTATAAAGTACTGTTTGCGAAGCAGTTTTACCGTTAATTTGCAAAGTACAACACATTAAGGACAGAGGTCCTACATGGGGAGCAGGTATACAGTGACTCCTGTTGTTGATTTAACAATTGACACTCTTATTATTTACACTGGTAAAGCCCCTATGGAAGTCAGTTTGGAGATTGCTCAGAAACCTGAATATAGCCCTACCATACAACTTAGCCATCCCACTCCTTGGAATTTACCCAAAGGAAATTAAATTGGCAAATAAAAGAGCTGTCTGCACCTCAATGTTTATTGCAGCTCAATTCACAATAGCTGAGACATGGAATCAACCTAAATGCCCATCAACAGAAGACTGGATAAAGAAATTATGAGATATGTACTCTATAGAATACTATACAGCAGTAAGAGGCCGGCGCTGTTGTGCACCAGGCTAATGCCCTGGCCTGAAGCACTAGCATCCCATATGGGCGCTGGTTCGAGACCTGGCTGTTCCACTTCCAATCCAGCTCTCTGCTATGGCTTGGGGAAGCAGTAGAAGATGGCCCAAGTCCTTGGGCCCCTGCACCCATGCGGGAGAACTGGAGGAAGCTCCTGGCTCCTGGCTTCGGATCGGCGCAGCTCTGGCCATTGCAGCCAATGGGGGAGTGAACCATCGGATGGAAGACCTCTCTCTGCCTCTCCTCTCTGTGTAACTCTTTCAAATAAATAAACAAATATTTAGAATACTATACAGCAATAAAAAAAAAAAACAATGAAATCCGGTCATTTGCAGCAAAATGGAGGAATCTGGAAAACATCATGCTGAGTGAAATAAGCCAGTCCCAAAGGGACAAATATCCTATGTTGTCCCTGATCGGTGACAATTAACCAAGCACCAAAAAGGAAACCTGTTGAAGTGAAATGGACACTACGAGAAACAGCGACTTGATCAGCCCTTGTCCTGACTGTTGAGGAACAACTTACTATTTTATTCCTTTTAGTATTTTCTTGTTCTACTTAATACCATTGGTTGAACTCTTTAATTAACACACAACTATTCTTAGGTGTTTAAAATTAACTGAAAAATTATTTTCTTAAACTCAAATACATTTACCAGCAGAGAAGACTCAGATAATAAACTATTTTAAAGCTTTTATATATATTTGGGAATAGTTCTGTAGCATTGACAGTAAAGGAAAACACATATTTTGAAGTAAACTTAGCAGTACTCACAAAAACTAAGCATACTTCCTCCTTCCAGATGGGTCATTTGGGACATTAACAATTCACTTTAATATGCTGTCTGCTCTTCAGAATGTTTTTGATCTAACTCCAGATAGTTCTTTTGAATGAGAAACCCCAGTCCTTTGAGACTAGATGGGATATTTAAAAAAAAAAAAAATTGATCAGGGGACAGCTGGGCGGAGAAAGCACTAGAAATGGGAGTTTGAGGTGTTTAATCCAGCTCTCATATTCATTTGTGCATTCCAGCCAATCACTTAATTTCTTTAGGACTCAATTTTGTCATTTACAAAATGAGTTCAATGGCTATTGATTTTTTTTTTTAAGAATTTACTTATTTATTTGAAAGGTAGAATTACAGAGAGGCAGAGGCAGAGAGAAAGAGGTCTTCCATTCACTGGCTCACTCCCCAAATGGCTGCAACGACCAGAGCTGAGCTGATCTAAAGCCAGGAACTTGGAGTTTCTTCCAGATCTCCCATGTGGGTGCAGGGCCCAAGCACTTGAGCCATCTCCACTGCTTTCCCAGGCCACAACAGAGAGCTGGATTGAAAGTGGAGCATCCGGGCCTGAACCAGCACTCATATGGGATGCCGGCACTACAGACTGGAGCTTTGACCCACTGAACCACAGCATCGGCCCCTACTGATCTTTTCTAAATCAAAGTCTCTACTTTCTCTTTTGAGTTATTTTGTGTTTTTTTTTTAATTGATTATTGTGAACTAGGAACCCACTGTGTTGTGGAGCATTAGAATTTATTCATTTTATCAGCTGTGTTTGGTACATGTCATTGTACTTCCCCTATTCTCTTTCCCCTTTCCTTCTCAGATTCTAGTAATCGCTAATATACATGTAATTGGTATTTTGAAAGATCTTATACAGATCAGAAAGAGCATGCAGTATCTCTCTTTCTGTGTCTGGCTTATTTAACTTAATATAATATCCTCTAGTTCCATCCATTTTGCTGTAAATGGCAGGATATCATTTTTTATGGCTGAATAATATTCCATTGTGTACTTATACCACATTTTCTTTATCCAAGCATCCACTAATGGGCACTTAGGTTCACTGCCTATCTATTCTACTGTGAATAATATTGCAACAAACATGGGAGTGTAGATATCTCTTTGATACGTTGATTTCATTTTCTTTGAATATATAGCCAGAAGTGGTAATAGAATTGCTTTCATGATTTCTTTCTCTGCAAGATCTTTATTAGTAGAAATGCTATCATTTTTGTATGCTGCTTTTGTATCCTGTAACTTTATTGAACTTGCTTGTCAGTTTTAATAATATAATGGTGGAGTCTAGGTTTTCTTCTATATAGAATCAGACATGTGCAAATAGAGATAATTTGACTTCCACCCTTTCTATTTGTATGCCTTGTCTTTCTTTCTCTAGCCTCATTGCTGTAGCTAAAACTTCTGGTACTAGACTGAGAGAGGTGGAAGTGGACATCCTTGTCTTGTTCCAGATCTTACAGAAAATGTTTTCAGTCTTTCCACATTGAGTAGTATGTTGATACTGGGTTTGTCATATATAGCTTTTATTTTATTCAGGTATATTCCATCTAGACATAATTTTTTCAGATTTTTATTTTATCATGAAGGGATATTGAATTTTAGCAAGTGCTTTTTCTGTATCCACTGAGATGATCACGATTCTTATCCATCATTTTGTTGATGTGATGTGTTACCCTGATTTTTTGTAGGTTGAACCATCTTCATGTCCATGGGATAAATCCCATTTGATCATGATGAATGATATTTTTGTGTATTGTTGGATTTGATTGCAAGTATTGTGTTGAGAATTTTTGCATCTATGATAGAGATATTCATCTATAGTTGTTCTGTTTGCCCTTGTCTGGTTTTGCTATCAATGCTATGCTGGCTTTGCAGAATGAAGTAAGAAGAGATCTTCCCCTTTCAATTTTTGGGAATAGTTTAAGAAGAACAGGTATGAGGTCTTTGAAGTTTTGGTAGATTCCAAGGGTGAGCATTTTAGAGGCCATATAAGATACCCATGTCTCATTTTGGAGTATCTAGGTTTGATACTCCACTCCGGCTCCTGATCCCACTTCCTGTTAGAGCAGATTCTCAAAGGCAATGGTGAAGATGCAAGAAATTGAGTTCCTGTGACCCACATGGGAGATCTGGATGGAGTTCCAAGCACCTCACCTCAGGCCAGCCCAGCCCTACTATTGTAGGCATTTGAGAAATGAATCAGTTCATGTGAGTTCCTCTTTCTCTCTCTCCCTTCCCTTGTCTATGTGTCTCTATCTCTCTGTCTCTGTATCTCACATAAATAAATAAAATTAAAAATGAAAAGTAGAACTTAGCAGTGAAACCATCTGGTACTGGCTTTTCTTTGTTGGGAAACTTTTCTATTTTTACTTATTCAACTTTATTGTTTGCTATTGATTTGTTAGGGTTTTCTGTTTCTTTCTTTCTTTCTTTTTTTTCTTTCTTTCTTTCTTTCATTTTTTTTTTTTTGACAGGCAGAGTGGACAATGAGAGAGAGAGACAGAGAGAAAGGTCTTCCTTTTCCATTGGTTCACCCTCTAATGGCCGCTACAGCAGGCGTGCTGCAGCCCGTGCACTGCGCTGATCCGAAGCCAGGAGCCAGGTGCTTCCCCTGGTCTCCCATGCAGGTGCAGGGCCCAAGCACTTGGGCCATCCTCACTGCACTCCCGGGCCACAGCAGAGAGCTAGACTGGAAAAGGGGCAACCGGGACAGAATCCGGCGCCTCAACCAGGACTAGAACCCCATGTGCTGGCGCCGCAGGTGGAGAATTAGCCTATTGAGCAGCGGCACTGGCTGGGTTTTCTATGTTTCATGATTCAGTTTTGTTGGGTTAAATATGTCCAGAAATTTATCCATTTCTTCTAGATTTTCCATTTTTTTGAAATATACTTGCTCATAATAGTCCTTAGTAACCCTTCATATTTCTGTTAAATCAGTTGTAATTAAATTTTTGCCACATGCATGGAAGACCTGGATTGAGAGCCTGGCTCCTGGCTTCATATTGGCCTAGCCCTGGTATTTTTCATTTCTGATTTTATCTATGTGGTTTTACTTTTTTTTTTTATTGGTTAGTCTAATTAAATTTTTGTTGATTTTGTTTATCTTTTCAAAAAACTAACTCTTCATTGATTTTCGCATTGTTTCTTAGTCTCTATTTCATTTATTTCTGCTTTGATCTTAGTTATTTCTGTCTACTAATTTTGAGTTTGATTTGTTCTTGATTTTCTTTTTTTTTACAATCTTTTTTTTAAACATTTATTTAGTAAATATAAATTTCCAAAGTACAGTTTATGGATTACAATGCCTCCCCCCCCATAACTTCCCTCCCACCTGCACCTCTCCCATCTCCCACTCCCTCTCCCATTCCATTCACATCAAGATTCATTTTCAATTCTCTTTATATACAGATGATCAATTTAGTATATATAAAGTAAAGATTTCATCAGTTTGCACCCACACAGAAATACAAAGTGCAAAATGTTGTTTCAGTACTAGTTATAGCATTACTTCACATTGGACAACACATTAAGGACAGAGATCCCACATGAGAAGTAAGTACACAGTGACTCCTGTTGTTGACTTAACAATCTGACACTCTTGTTTATGGCGTCAGTAATCTCCCTAGGCTCTAGTCATGAGTTGCCAAGGCTATGGAAGCCTTTTGAGTTCACCAACTTTGATCTTATTCCGACAGGGTCATAGTCAAAGTGGAAGTTCTCTCCTCCCTTCAGAGAAAGGTACCTCCTTCTTTGATGGCCCCATTCTTTCCACTGGAATCTCACTCACAGAGATCTTTCATTTAGTTTTTTTTTTTTGGCCACAATGTCTTGGCTTTCCATGCCTAAAATACTCTCATGGGCTCTTGAGCCAGATCTGAATGCCTTAAGGGCTGATTCTGAGGCCAGAGTGCTATTTAGGACATCTTCCATTCTATGAGTCTGCAGTGTATCCTGCTTTCCATGTTGGATCGTTCTCTCCCTTTTTTATTCTATCAGTTAGTATTCGCAGACACTAGTCTTGTTTGTGTGATCCCTTTGACTCTTAGACCTATCAGTGTGATTGATTGTGAACTGAAATTGATCACTTGGACTAGTGAGATGGCATTGGTACATGCCTCCTTGATGGGATTGAATTGGAATCCCCTGGCACATTTTAACTCCACCATTTGGGGCAAGTCCAGTTGAGCATGTCCCAAACTGTACATCTCCTCCCTCTCTTATTCCCACTCTTATATTTAACAGGGATCACTTTTCAGTTAAATTTAAACACCTAAGAATAATTGTGTTTTATTACAGAGTTCAACCAATAGTACTAGAACAAAACAATACTAAAAGGGATAAAGTATTAAATTGTACATCAACAGTCAGGACAAGGGCTTTGAGATTTACTCTTAAGCTCTTTATCTGAAATCTTTCTAACTTTTTTTGATGAAGGTGTTTATTACTATAAACTTCTCTATTAGTACTGCTTTTGCTTTATCCCCTATGTTTTGATATTTTGATTTTCTATTTTTTTTGCTTTGTGAAATTTTTAAATTTCCCTTTTGATTTCTTGGCTCACCCACTTTTATTCAATATCATGTTGTTTGGTCTTCATATGTTAGTAAATCGTAAAGTTTCTTTTGTTATTCATTTCTAGTTTTATTCCATTGTGGTCAGAAAAGACACATGATATGGATTTCAGTTTTTTGAATTTGTTGAGACTTGTTTGCAGTATAACATGTCATCTATTCTGGTGAATGTTACATGAACTGATAAAAAAAATGTGTGTTCTGCAGCTGTTGGATGAAACGTTCTGTAAATGTTAAGCCCACTTGGTTTATAGTATAGTTTAACTCTGAGGTTTCTTTGTTTATGTTCTTGTTTGTGATCTGTCCATTACCAAAAATGGAGCTTTGAAGGCATTCATTATTGTACTGGAGCCCTATCTCTCCTTTTAGATCTAATGATATTCTACAAGACTGGGTTGCTCCAGCATTAGATAAACATGAATTTACAATATTACAGCTTATTGTTGAATTGAGAGGCTTGTTCATTATATAGTTACCTTATTTGTATCTTTCAGTTTTTTTTTTTTTTTTTTTTGACAGGCAGAGTGGACAGTGAGAGAGAGAGAGACAGAGAGAAAGGTCTTCCTTTTCTGTTGGTTCACCCTCCAATGGCTGCCGTGGCCAGTGCGCTGTGGCCGGAGCATTGCGCTGATCCAAAGCCAGGAGCCAGGTGCTTCTCCTGGTCTCCCATGGGGTGCAGGGCCCAGAGACTTGGGCCATCTTCCACTGCACTCCCTGGCCACAGCAGAGAGCTGGCCTGGAAGAGGGGCAACTGGGATAGAATCCGGTGCCCCAACCGGGACTAAAACCCGGTGTGCCAGCGCCGCTAGGTAAAAGATTAGCCTATTGAGCCTCGGTGCCTGCCATCTTTCAGTTTTTATCTTAAGTCTATTTGTCCAACATAAGTACAATTAATCCTGCTTGCTTTTGGTTTCTATTTGCACACAGTATCTCTTCCATTCTTTCACTTTCAGTCTTTCAAGATTTATTTATTTATTTGAGAGGCAGAGTTACAGAGAGAGAGGTCTTCCATCTGCTAGTTCACTCCCCAAATGGCTACAACTGCCATAGATGGGTTGATCCAAAGCCAGGAGTCAGGAGCTTCTTCTGGGGCTCCAATGTGGGCACAGGAGCCCAAGCATCTGGGCCATCCTCCACTGCTTTCCCAGGCCACCAGCAGGGAGCTAGTTTGGAAGAGGAGCAGCCAGGACCAGACCCAGTGCCCATATGGGATGCCGGCGCTGCAGGATACTTAGCCTACTACGCCACAGTTCCGGCCCTGGACTTACTGAGTTCTTAATTCCCAAGAATTATTTGATTCTTTTTCCTGATCTCTTCCTCTTCACTGAATTTCTCTTTCATATCATGAATTGTTTTCCAATTTGTTGAATTATCTTTCTGTGTTCTCTTGAATCTCACTGTTTCCTTATAATCTTTTTTTGAATTCTTTATCAGGAATTTTGTCAATATTCTCTTTATTGGGGTTTGTTATTTGAGGGTCATTGTGCACATCATGTTATCTAGGTTTTTTTTTTTTTTTGTACTTCTTATGTTCCTATGTTGACATTTGCACATTTGGTAGCACAGTTGTTCTACCGCTTTTTTTAAGTTGACTTTTCCTGAGGATATGTCTTAGGTAGTTGCTTTTGTAGACTATGTTGGCTTTGGTTCCAGTGTTACACCATACTGCAGTCTTCTTACAGCTTCGTCAACTGCAATCAATGGCTTTGGGCAAAGTGTATGCAGCAACAAGGTCAGAGAGCCCATCTATCTCTCCGAGTCACTTCAGGACACTTGAGTGGCCTGGGCAGGTTTGTTGCACACAGCAGTGAGGATGTGGTTCTTATTGTGTGGTTTTTCCTGAGAGCCTGAGCAGGCATGTTGTAGTATGTATGAAAAGCAGCAGCAATGTTTCTGTTGGTTTCTGCAGAACACAGTGGGGTAGGGCCACTGCAGTGTGCCTGGATTGATGTGGTGCTGGGTGCTAGTCAGTCTCCACTGGCCATGCAAAGGGTCCTGTATAGATGTGGTGCCGCTTGTGCACCAGCCAGCACAGAGCACACCTGTCAGTCTCTGAAGCCTGTGCAGAAATACTTAAAAAAAATTTTTTGCAATCCTAATAAGTTCCATATGGCAAAAACTGTACTTTTTATATCAGTTGACTGAAAAAAGGCTTATGTTTGCTATGTTTTGTTTGTCTCTGAAATGACTCAGCAACCCCCAGGGGCAGAGAGCACTAAACTAGAGCACTAAACCAGATGCGGGATAAAGTAGCCTCTAAAGTTTGTGCTTGAGTTACTCTCCTATTAATCTATGTGCTCATGGAGGGCATTAGTGAAAGCATTAAAGAGAGGAATTTCCGTAGGCCATGATTCACAGAAAAACAAGGTACCAAGGACTACACACAGATTAAGTGCAATAACCAAGGGCTACTCAGATTAGAAAAGTAGTCACTACTCAATTTTCTGATACAATCATACTACATTTATCTTATCCACATATTTAGACAAATGCAATTTTTTATTCAAACAATGCTATTAAAAATAAAGTTGATCTCTTTCGAATTCAATATTTTAAAGTAATAATCTCCATGAGAAGTTAAACAATTAACCAGAAGTGGCTCACCTGTTTTATAATGAACATAAATTTGATGCTGATATGAGTACATATAATTATTTTGTACATTGCCCTTGTATTCCATGTCCTTACTCAATATAATTTTTTTGGTAATTATTGTGTAGATTCCTTAGGATTTCTTTGTAAACAATCATGTATAGGCAGTACAGGCAATTTTACTTCTTCCTTTCCTATGTTTATGCCTTTTATTTTCTTGTCTTTGAACTTCTAGCACGATGTTGAATAGAAGTAGTAACACTGGACATCTTTCCAATTACCAGTGTTGGGAGAAAGCACCTAATATTTCACCATTAAGTGTGATGTTAACTTACAGGTTTTTCTGTAGATACCTCTTCTCAGATTGAAAGAATTCTTTTCTGGGGCCAGTGGCACAGCCAGCTAAGTGGGTGCTTGCAATACGAGCATCCCATATCAGAGCACCAGTTTGAGTCTTAGTTTCTCTACTTCCTATCCAGCTCCCTGCTAATGTGCCTGGGAAAGCAACAGAGGATAGTTTGAGTACTTGGGCCCCTGTCACCCATGTGGAAGACCTAGACGGAGTTCCTGGATCCTAGCTTCTGCCTGGCCCACTCCTGATTTTTGTGGCCTTTTGAGGAGTGAACTAGATGTTAAAAGATCTCTTTCTCTCTGTCTCTCCTTCTCTGATACTCTGCCTTTTAAATAAACAAATAAATCTTTAAAAAAAAAAAAAGAATTCCCTTCTATTCCAATTTGTTGAATTCTTCATAATCAATGTTTAATGCTATCAAATGTTTTTCCTGCTATGCGGTTAAAGCACATATTCTATGTGATTCTAAGCTTTTAAATGTATTGACACAGTACAGTGACTATAGATAACGATAATGTGCTATATGGCTTTTAAAAGCTATAAGAAAAAACTTTGAAAGTTGTCACCATAAACAAGCTATAAATGTTTAAGGAGATGCATATATTTTCCCTGATTTGAATGCTACAGAAGAAGATATACCATGCAAACACTAAACATAACAGAGCCAACTTTGTTGATATTAAGGTATACATCAAGAAGAGAGTATTTACAATGTATACACACATCAAAACAGCACATGGTAGCCCATGAATATGTGCAATTTTTTATGTATCAATTTTAAAAAATTATTAAGATTTGCTTTACAGTTTAGTATATGGTTTGCTTTGGTTAATGTACCACACACTCTTAAAAACTGTCATGCAGTTATTGCAAAGTATTCTAGAAATGTCTATTGTTTGTCAGATCTTCCATGTCCTCAACTGATATTTGAAATATTGTTTTTAGTTGCTCTATTAAATACTGAGAAAGGATTCTTAAAATTTCCAACAATAAGTGAGCATTTGTCTATTTCTCCATTTACATCTATTAATTTTTGACTCATATATTTTGAAACTTTTTATTAGCATATTTATAATGTCTTTATGAGTATGAAATATTCATGTTTCTGAAAACACTCTGTCTTGATGTCTACCTTAATTTCCACAAAGTTGGCTTTGTTATGTTTGGTGTTTGCATGGTATATCTTCTTCTGTCCTTTACTTTAACTTACTTCTTTGTTTTTAAAGGCATTTCTTATAAAAATGAAGTATGTTCATCTCTACCCAAATAGTGAAAATCCCATTTAAATACTTCTGTAAGGTAAGAATCCTTTTGTAGTATGAAAAAAAATTGCTCTAGTTATTCATTTTAGAAATTCAGCATCTCAGACATTATTTTCTCTTAACATGCGGCATGTGCACATATTCATTCTTCAAACAATGTAATGTGCTTACCATCAGTGAGGCTAAATTGGTAGCATCTGGGAGCAGTATCTTAGATTTCCAAAATGCATGACAGCCAGCTTAATTTGAGTTTATTTTTTGGTAATTACTTAGGATACTCAAATTATAGCTGTATCTGCATTTTCTCAAGGAACTGGCCATTTCTATAAAAGACATTAAAGGAATTGGGCCTGGAAATTAAGGAAATACTATACTTCATGTTTGAGTGAATCACTGTGCAGAAGATACAAAATATTAACACCAGAAAAGCTTTTTGTCAGTCACTATTATCAAGCACTCTGGGAAAATGAAGGCAGTGTATAATAGCACAAAGGAGTAAAGATAGTTATTGAACAACCACTCTATGTACTCTATTGTAGACCTGTGAGAAAAACAGAAAGCATAGGAAAAAGCATCTGTCTTAACGAATCTATAATTATCCTGTACATTTTCCCTTTGTCTCGCCAGCTCCACTTCACACCACTGTCTCTCCAGCTCTGCCCTAGGTGGTTAACTCTTGTGGAACCCATCCCTGTTTCCCTCAACCTGTGGCCTTCAAGCTTCTCTTGGTCAGTGGTAAACCTTAGCAGATCAAAGGGAGGGATGAGAGGAGAGTCGGGTATTTGCTCATCTTGCCTCTTACCCTCTAGTATCATTGGCTGGCTACCTCTCTACAGATGATCAAGGCTGCTGTAAAGAATCCCTCTTCATACATATGAATGGGTTCTAGTAACTGCCTCTCCCCACCTAGAACCTGTAGGCCTAAGGATGGAAAATATGTCCCTTCTATCAGCCCTGTGGTTTTTATCTATCTTGTCTTTCCTTTTATTCTAAGCACACTTTATGAAAGATTTCCTTCACACACCTGTTTGTTGCTTCCCCATGTCTTATGCCTACCTTTATTAAACAATCTTCTATTTGTCTATTTGATTGTGTCATTGCTCTGCTGCTGGACACAGTCTTTGGAACTCTCAGGAACTAATAATTAACAACAGACATATAACTGATCCAGATGTAAACCAGAAAGGGAAAAACAAGTTTGTGGGCTGTAGCTGTCATTTAAGGCTTTCAACTAGGAGAGAAAATTAATGACAGTGGTCTCCAGCAAAATTTATCTGGATTGGGGTACAAGATAGATATGTGTGACAAGAATACAGACAAGAGAGTACATAAGAGAAGATTCCTCATGGCCAAATAGATTGGAGTGAGCACTACTGTAAAAAGACAAACAAGAGGTGCCAGTGTTGTGGTGCAGTGAGTTAAGCCACTGCTTGGGATGCCCATAGACCATATCCAAGTCCTGGTTTGAGTTTCAGCTACTCTTCTTCCAATCCAGTGTCCTGTTAATGTGTCTGGGAAGGCAGCAGATAGGATTGCCCAGGCACTTGGGTCCCTGTCACCCACTTGGGAAATGTGGGTAAGTCTCCTGGCTCTGGCCTGGCCTGGCAATGGCGGTTGCAGGCATTTGAGGAGCGAATCAGTGCATAGAAGTACTCTCTGTCTCTCCCTCTCCCTCTCTGTCACATTGCTTTTCAAATAATTAAGTAAACCTAAAAAAATACAAGCAAGAAGGGAGATGAGGGGACAGATATGAGCAAAGAGAATAATGAGCAGATATTTATTTTTTGAATTTCAAGGAATGGTGGTTTAAAACATGTCAACAAGTTTTTATTTAATACCCCATACATATCATACACACACACACATAGTGGATTTTAACTGTTCTGCCTTTTGAATATGGGCCAGTATTAATGGCTCTTTTCTTCCTTTTCTAAAAAATATTTCTTTTATTTATTTGAAAGGCACAGTAACCAACAGAGACACACATAAAGAGAGAGATGAAGAGACAGGAGAAGAAGATCTTCCAACAGCTGGTTCACTCCCCAGATGGCACCAGTAACTGAGGCTGGGCCAGGTTGAAGCCAGGAGCCAGGAACTCCATCTTGGCTTACCATGTGGGTGGCAAGGGCCCATGTACTTGGGCTACTTCCTGCTGCTTTCCCAGGCACATTAGCAGGGAGCCAGATCAGAAGCAAAACACTGTGGACTCCAATTGGTGCTCTGATATGTGATGTTGGTAGAGGCTTAACCCACTGTGAATGGCTCACTTCTAACATGCAGAAAATGGTCGAAGCGACTCTGTATGACTTCTGAAGTCTGATTGGAAAAGGTGAAGGGGCTTCCTTCTGGCCTTCTTGGGTAAATGCCTTTGAAGCCCTGAGATGCCATGAAGTCCACTCCCCCGAGACTTCCACACAGAGAGGAGAGCAGAGATCCTGAGGAGCCCAGCTGGTCTAGCGCCCAGCTGTTACAGTTGTCCCTAACCAGGCATCAGACACATGAGTAAAGGCAATTGGGATGATTCCACTCCAGTCAGTATCTTAATACAACTTTGAGTCAAAACCAACCAGCAGATCAGTTCTCCATTTCCTGATCCATAGGATACATGTGGCATTACAAATGTTGCTTTAAGCTACTAAGTGTCCAGGATCATTTGTCATACAGCAACTGTTCCTGAAACACACAGCAAAGTGAAAGATGACTCTGACTTTATTTTTGTTCAAAGTTTGAAAATTCTTTCTTCACTTTACAGAGGTCAATTATGAAAATCTCACTGTCCTTTTAACTTCATGGTCTTTTGGATTATCATAGTATGTTGAAATAGAAATAAATGAATCATCTCAAACTATATTCTCAAATTCAAAACCTAATTATTAAATAATTACAAACAAGCATCTAAATCATTAGTTCCACGGAAAAACATCAACATTTTCTTTAATATTCTGCATGAAAACGCTAATGCTTAGGAAAAATATTACATAATTAAAATTAAATCACTCCCCCTTAGAAGCAAATCAAATTTGTCCCCCTTAGGAACAGCAAATCAAATTACGAGTCTGTCAAATCAATTCACTATGCAAGTAGGATGACAGCCCTCTGAGGATTGATTTTCTTTTATCTCTAAGCTTTTTCTAAACCATATTTATCTAGTGAAGAATTTTTCGTGTTTCCGATCTCAGTCATTCAAAGTCAGCACTTATTCTATTTTTAGACTCCTTTTAAATGGCAAAGCTAAGGGTAAATGATAGACCTGAAAGGAAATCACAACTAGAAACGGAAAAAAAAATTAAGGATAGTCACATACACATGCTCTGACAGGTTTCCCCTCTTTCCTCCCACAAAGCATGATGGGTGGGGCTCACAAGGGCTGCATGTGCTCATGGACCCCAATACTCCTAAGCACAACTCCTGGAGTCCTTTCTGTATTCTGTAAGAAGCCTGGAGGAATGCAAACAAGTACAAGTGGCATTTAGTGTCTCAGAGGATTTTTTTGGTCCCCTCTCTACTATTTTTCGACCATGGTCACTCTTCTACAGAGCAAGTAAAAACTCTTTCAGTTGTTGCTACTAAGCATCAGTACCCTAAGATCATTACCCCTCCAAATGAGGAATCACACAGCTCAGAAAACAAAAACACCATGGTGAACTGCTGCTTTAAACAAGAGGATGAATTTGAGATGAGGAAGCCACTACTTCAGTTATTCCTCAAATGATCTTGATCTCAGTTAGGGATTAGACAGCTTAATCCCTAGTCCAGGATTCCTTCTGTAGGGTGCACGCATTCCAGGTGGATGGCTCACAATAATACAATGACTTGAGGTGCAGGAAGAAACACTAGATCTTCTATTTAAATTTACTTTTTAATTTTTACAGTAGAAGAGATTCAGTTTTGCCAGGCTTTGATATGTACATTGATACTGTGGCTCCCACCAGGCCAGTCACCTGTCACCTTTCAAGGTGGCAAAACAACAATTAAAATCAAAGGTTAGCCGGTGCTGCGGCTCACTAGGCTAATCCTCTGCCTGCAGCGCCAGCACCCCGGGTTCTAGTCCCGATTGGGGCACCAGATTCTGTCCCGGTTGCTCCTCTTCTAGTCCAGCTCTCTGCTGTGGCCCGGGAAGGCAGTGGAGGATGGCCCAAGTGCTTGGGCCGCACACCCGCATGGGAGACCGGGAGGGGGCACCTGGCTCCTGGCTTCACATCAGGCAGCGCGCCAGCCATAGCAGCCAAATGGGGAGTGAACCAATGGAAGGAAAACCTTTCTCGCTGTCTCTCTGTCTAACTCTGCCAGTCAAAAAAAAAAAAAAAAAAAAATCAAAGGTCACTATAAAGTCAGTTTGGTTTGAACCCTGTCTCACAAAGTTCTGTTTCGTCATAATTTTAAATCACATTATGCTTTAAATGTTAGTGAGAGAAAAAGTAGTTTCTGATACTAAAAGTTACTAAAATTATTACTTTAACTACATCTCATATTCTTAAAATGTCTGTATATTTGTTTTATAAGTTACAATATTAATGTGTATAGAAGCTAATGATTGACTAGTTTTCACTGATGGTCTTCATGATGAAGAAAAAGATGTTGGGGCCAATGCTGTGGGGTAGCAGGTAAAGCCGCCTGCAGTGCCAGCCTTCCATATGGGTGCTGGTTCGGCTCCAGGCTGCTCCTCTTCCAATTCAGCTCTCTGCTATGGCCTGGGAAAGCAGTGGAAAATGGCCCAAGCCCTTAGGCCCCTGCACCCACGTGGGTGACCTGGAGGAAGCTCCTGGCTCCTGGCTTCAGATAGGTGTGGCTCTGGCCATTGTGGCCATCTGGGAAGTGAACCATCAATGGAAGACACCTCTCTCTCTCTCTCTCTCTCTCTCTCTAATTTATTTGACAGGTAGAGTTATAGACAGTAAGAGAGAGAGACAGAGAGACAGGTCTTCCTTCCGCTGGTTCACTCCCCAAATGGCCACTACGGCCGGTGCTTCACCAGTCTGAAGCCAGGAGCCAGGTGCTTCTTCCTGGTCTCCCATGTGGGTGTGGGGGCCCAAGCAATTGGGCCATAGCAGAGAGCTGGACTAGAAGAGGAGCAGCCGGGACTAGAACCGGTGCCCATATGGGATGCCGGTGCCACAGGTGGAGGATTAACCGAGTGAGCCACGGCGCCGGCCTCTCTCTCTCTCTCTCTTTCTCCACCTCTGCCTCTCTGTGACTTTGACTTTCAAATAAATAAATCCTTTAAAAAAGAAAGAAAAATAGGTTCACAAGTGGATAAAGAAAATGTGGCATATATACACAATGGGACATTATTCATACAAAAAAAAGAATATAATTGGGGCAAGACGCCAGTTAAGAGGCCACATGAGACACTGGAGTACCTGAGTAGGATGCCTCCCTCAGGCTCTGACTCCAGCTTCTCGCTAACGCAGACTCCAGGAAGCAGCAGAGATGCCTCGAGCAATTGGGTTCCTGCCACTCAAGTGGGAGACCTGGACTGAATTCCTGGCTCCCAGCTTCAGCATGACCCAGCCCAAGGCCATAGCGGGCATCTTGGGAGTAAACCCGTGGATGGAATCTCTTTCTCTTTCTGTCTCTCAAATAAATTAAAAAGAAAATGAGAGAGGGTGGGAATTTGGTGCCGTGATTATGTCTCTGCTTGGGATGCTTGCATCCCATATCAGAGAGCCTGGGCTCAAACCCTAGCTCTATTCTTGATACTAGCTCCTGCTAAGATGCACTCCGGAAGCAGCAGGCGATGGCTCAAGTGCTTGAGTCTATGCCACTCACGTAGAGACCCAAAGTGAATTCCAGGCTCCTGATTCTGTCCTGGCCCAGTCCCAGCTATTGCGTGCATTTGTAGAATGAACCAACAAACAGAATATCTTTCTCTCTGCCTTTCAAATGAAAAAAAAATTGAGAAAAGTGTATACAGTTCTGTATTTTACAGCAAAGTAGATGGAACTGGAAGACATTACGTTAAGTGAAATAAGCCAGGCATAGAAAGATCAATACTTCATGTCCTGTCACTTGTGGATGCTGAAGAAGAGGGTGGAATAGTGATCACTGGAGACTGGGAAGGGATGAGAGAGGGACAAAGAGAGAGGCCAGCAATGGGCATCAAAGCACAGGTCACTGGAGGAATTAATTCTCGTGTTCCATAGCACAGGAAGATAACTACAGTGTATAGCCATTTGTGGCATACTTCAAAATAAGCACCAAGGGCTGGCGCTGTGGTGTAGTGGGTAAAGCTGCCACCTGCAGTGCCAGCATCCCATATGGGTGCTGGTTCTAGTCCCAGCTGCTTCTCTTCCAATCCAGCTTTCTGCTATGGCCTGGGACAGCAGTGGAAGATGGCCCAAGTCGCTGGGCCTCTGCACCCTGCGTGGGAGATCTTGAAGAAGTTCCTGGCTTCTGGCTTCAGATCGGTGTAGCTCTGGCTGTCGTGGCAATCTGGGGAGTAAATCAGTGGATGGAAGATCTCTCTCTCTCTCTCTCTCTCTCTCTCTCTGCTTCTCCTTCTCTCTGTGTAACTCTGAACTTCAAATAAATAAATAAATCTTTAAAAAACTTTAAGCATCAAAGAGTCGGAAAGCTCCAACATACACACATGATAAATGTCTGAGGAGGCAGAAATGCGAATTACCTTGATTTTATCACTATACATCATACTGGTACATATACACTGAACTATAATATGTCCTGTAAAAATTTATAAATATTATGTGCCAATTAAAATTTTTAAATAAAATTTCAAATGTGTGAGGAACAATATCCAAATGTACTAAGTGAAAAAAGCAAAAAAAAAAAAAAAAAAAAAACAAGTGAAAGAAAGAATCTATATATGTATTTCCTTGTACAAAATATCCCTGGAAGGGTACATTATGTTCTAGGAAGTTAACTGGGGATAAGAGTAGGAGAGTTTCCAGAGCATGCAATTTTATATCCTTAAAACATTCAAATATGTACATGTGTTCTTTATTCAAAACTGAAGTTTAAAATGAAAAACATATATACAGAAACCACACAGTAAATACTGCATGTATTTACACCCTATTATGCATAATTATACACATATACATGTGTTTCTATCACAAAGGTACATGTATTCATTCACTGTTATGAAGTCACTTCACTAGAACATTGAAGTGGCTCAATAAATATCTGTTGCTAATGACATTTCTAGAGGCGTAATGTGAAAAGCCCTCATCTCTTCCTGAGATACCACACCCTCTCATGATCTAGAATATTGTGGATCTTGCAACTGTTCTCCTCTCTTTCATTCACTTAATCACCCTACTAGAATTAAACAATAACTTTAGTGGACTATATTTGTATAATCTTCACTTGTTCCATTCTCAAAGTCCTTTTTAAATTTTTTTGGTTGTCACTTGTTTGTTTCATTTGGTATGCATCAAATTTAGGCTATAAAAGCAATATTTAGGCCGGCGCCACGCTCACTAGGCTAATCCTCTGCCTGCAGCGCCAGCACCCCGGGTTCTAGTTCCAACTGGGGTGCCGGATTCTGTCCCGGTTGCTCCTCTTCTAGTCCAGCTCTCTGCTGTGGCCCAGGAGGGCAGTGGAGGATGGCCCAAGTGCTTGGGCCCCACACCCGCATGGGAGACTGGGAGGGGGCACCTGACTCTTGGCTTTGGATCGGCCCACCACCGGCCGCAGCACGCTGGCAGTAGAGGCCTTTTGGGGTTAAGTCAACAGAAGGGAAGACCTTTCTCTCTGTCTCTCTCTCTCTCACTCACTGTCTAACTCTGCCTGTCCAAAATAAATAAATAAATAAATAAAGCAATATTCAGGGGCTGGCCCTGTGGCGCAGGGGGTTAATGCCCTGGCCTGAAGCACCGGCATCCCATATGGACACCAGTTCTAGTCCCGGCAGCTCCTCCACCAATCCAGCTCTCTGCTATGGCCTGGGAAAGCAGTAGAAGATGGCTCAAGTCCTTGGGCCCCTACACCCATGTGGGAGACCCAGAAGAAGCTTCTGGCTTCAGATCAGTGAAGTTCTGGCCGTTGCAGCCAACTGGGGAATAAACCATCAGATGGAAGACCTTTCTCTCTCTCTCTGCCTCTCCTCTCTCTGTGACTCTGACTTTCAAGTAAATAAATAAATCTTTAAAAAAAAATAAAAGCAATATTCAACATTGTAGCTAGAGGGTATTCTGGCATATAAAAAATGAAGGTGCTGGTTAAAGCTGAATCCCAGGACCTACCTAGCCTGCCTTGAGTCAAATCCTACATCTGCCTCTTTGTAGCCGTGTGACTTCGAGCTGATTCCCCAAACTCTTTGCAAATCTGGCTTCCACTTCCTTATGTATAAAACAGGAAGAACTGTTTAACTTTTACTGTAGGATTGTTTTGAGGATTAGCATATTTTAATATATGAACATACACAGGTTCTGAACAGTGTCTGACACATAGCAAATTCTCAATATGTGTTCCACATTATCTTTACTAGAGCTCTTATGAGGGTATTGTTCCTCCTTTTCTTCCCCTGTGTTAATCAAGCAAATAGCTAGTTCTGTCCTTGACTGTCTCACAGAAAACCCGTGGCAGGTGATTTCTGTTTTCCAGGAGTCTCCTACAGGGGAACTGGCAATGATCTGCAGGGGACAGTGGGAGGGAGAGGAGTGACCGCAAGGTCCCCTCTGCGTTAACATAGGCTGTGCTGAGAAGTAATGGACTCCCAGTGCACTGGGAAGCAGAGGACATAGGATGACGGGAACAATGAGCAGCCCTCTAGACTCAGTGCTGTCCAGACAGCGCTATGGCCACACAAGGGGAGGACAAGTGGCACTGGAGAGCCTGGTCACTTGGCCTTAAAAGTATCCAGGTTAGGGGCAGGCAATTGGTGTGATGGTTAAGCTGCCTGTGCCCCAAATCTGAGTGCCTGGGTTTGATACTCAGGTCTGGCTCCTGATTCCAGATTCCTGCTAATGTTGACCCAGGGAGGGTTCCTGCTACCCAAGTGGGAATTTTGCATTGTAGTACTGCCTCCCAGCTCTGGCTTCACCTAGTTCTGGCTGTTGTAGACATTTAGGAAGGAAGAGGCAGATGCGAGATACCACCCCCCCATTCTGTCTCTGCTTCTCAGATAAATAAGTAAATATATAATCATTAAATATGTCAGGCTGGCGATAGAATGGAGACACAGGGCTGGGTTGGGGTGGCACAGCTGAAGAGCACCTACCTTCTCTCTGTCTCTCTCTTGATCTCTCTCTCTCTCTCTGTGTGTGTCTCGTGATCTCTCTCACTCTCTCTGTCTCGTGATCTCTCTTGCTCTTTCTCTTGATCTCTCTCCTTCTCTCTCTTTTCCTTCCTAGCCCCTTCTATCTGGTCTGTGGGTTTACCCCAATAAACCCTTTCCCTAAACAAAACAAAACAAAACAAAACAAAAAATCTAACAATAAGAGTTTCTATTCAAATGTGTGAATGTGGACCTGGAGCTGCCAAATTTCCACTTTTTTTTTTTTTTTAAAGAAAAGCAGAAATATGCTTCTTTGTTTGGAAAGTTCCATTGATAAAATTTGGGATAGGAGCCAGCATTGTGGTGCCGTGGTTTAAGATGCGGCTTGTCACAATGGCATCTCAAATCGGGGTGCCCGTTTGAGTCCCGGCTACTCAGCTTCTGATCCAGCTTTCTGCTGACGCAGCTGGGAAGGCAGCAGAGGATGGCTCAAGTGCTTGGGCCCCTGCACTCATCTGAGAGATACAGAAGAAGCTCCTGGCTCCTGGCTTTGACCTGACCCAGCCCTGGGTGTTGTGGCCATTTGGTGAGTGAACCAGCAGATGGAAGCTCTCTGTCTCTCTGTTTCCATCTCTCTCTCTCTCTCTCTGTCACTCTGCCTTTGAAAAACTAAATAAATAAATCTTTTAACAAAATTTGGCAAAAATCTTTTAAAAAAATTGTATTTAGCCAATATTCAGCTTGAGGACTGCCTACTTTTGATCTCAAGGTTAGAGAAGGTTAGTACTGGTCTGGAGTCTGTATTCACTCTGAGATTGAAATTCTGTCTCTGTCAACTTGCTAGTGACTTTAGTCAAGTTACTTAACTTGTCTGCACTTCAGTTTCCTTAGCTGTAAAGCGGCACAATAACAGCTAATGTTGAGATATAAAATAATAATAATATAGAAAATATATATTTGAATATAAATAATATTTTAGAAATATAATTTACATGCACCAAAAGTAGCATTAAAACTATAGAAGCAGTAGAAAAATCAGGCCAGTTTAACATCAATCAGTGTGTATAAATACAACAGAAATTAAACATGCAACTCTTGCAATATATGGGTCACTAAAGTAAATCTTTAAAACATACCTGGAACAAAACTAACCAAAATTATCATATAGAAAGATCTGCAAAGCCCCTTAATAAGGTAACTGGGGACACCAATCACTCTTCTCATTAAAATCACATATGTAAGTGCAAGTACAAGCCTAATTAGGACAAGGAAGAAGGCAGCAGGAGAGAGAAGCTGGAATGAAAACTGGCTGGAACCAAAGAGGGCACACAGAATGCAAGGAGTTTTTTCTTATTTAAATATGAATACCTCATATCTATATCTGTCTGCACTGGCTGCCTCAGTGGTGGTGAGAATGAATTAGATGGCTTCAGGACCAGTTCTTAGAAAGTGGTGTTGACAAGAGGTTATAGTGAGAGGGACAGCAATTATGGAGCCTGACCCATCTCCTTGTACCTTTAAGGAGCAGACTGCCCAGTGCTCAGGTGGATGGGCATGGGGGTGTCAGGTGGGTGTGCACAGCTTCCTCACAGGGTTGAGATGAAATAAGATGGTGGATTTCAGCCACAACACAGTGCCTGGCACTCAGCACCTGCTTCCTCAACATTAGCTCCACTGTGGGCTCATCTGGGAATTATGGATGATCATCACCTCTGGCTTCAAATAATCAATAATTAATCTTTTTGCTTCAGGAGGAGAAAGGGAGGGGAGGGCAAGGGGAACAAGACATGTTAATTAGGGAGCTCTCAAGTGTTTGCTGTCCAGTGGTGTGAGTGCTCCAGCTGACAGATCCCTGGAGGGGTTTCCAGCCATTTGTAGCAGCAGAAAACTAACTTTCTCTCTCTCTCTTTCAAAAATATTAGTTTATTTGAAAGTCAGTGTTTCAGAGAGAAAGGGAGAGACAGACAGCGAGAGAGATCTTCCATCTGTTGGCTCACTTCCCAGGTGCTTGCAATGGCTAGGGCTGAGCCAGGCCAAAGCCAGGAGCCAATATCTTCATCTGGCTCTTCCACATGAGTTGCAGGGGCCCAAACACTTGAGTCATCTTCTGCTGCTTTTCCCAGGCCATTAGCAGGGAGCTGGATCAGAGGCGGGGAGCTGAGACCTGAACTGGCACCCATATGGGATGATGGCACTGCAGATAGTAGCTTAACTCACCACACCGCATGCCAGGCTTTCCTCTTTATACATCCACTGAGAATTTATGCTCGATGCAGTCTAAAACCACTTTCTTTTGTTGAGCATTTACTAGAGATGGCAAACTATGTTAAGAACTGTAGTATTTTATTTCATTTAATCTTCACAGTAATCCTGTGAGATATTAACATCTTCCTTCTTCAACAGTGAGGTTTCAAAGAGAAAATTTGCTAAGACCACAGTAAACTAGTGTCAAAATCTAGGAGTAGTCCACTGACAATATAATCAACTTCACTGATCTAGATGAAGATCTGGGAAACTGAACTCAGGGTCAGTGCCGTGGCTCAACAGACTAATCCTCCGCCTTGCGGTGCCGGCACACCGGGTTCTAGTCCCGGTCGGGGCGCCAGATTCTGTCCCGGTTGCCCCTCTTCCAGGCCAGCTCTCTGCTGTGGCCAGGGAGTGCAGTGGAGGATGGCCCAAGTGCTTTGGTCCTGCACCCCATGGGAGACCAGGAGAAGCACCTGGCTCCTGCCATAGGATCAGCACGGTGCGCTGGCCGAGGCGGCCATTGGAGGGTGAATCAACGGAAAAGGAAGACCTTTCTCTCTGTCTCTCTCTCTCTCTCTCTCACTGTCCACTCTGCCTGTCAAAAATAAATAAATAAATAATAAATAAATAAAAGAAACTGAACTCAGAATCACTCTTTACATAATTACTTGAGGCTCTCCTTTCCTTGTAGGTATCCGTTTGCCACTTAAGGTCAACATCTATTTAACAAAACCCAGTATAGTAAAAGAATGTACTAAATTGGCAGGCTAGGTGTGAGGGTCCTTGGGTGGTAGTGGTAAGAAGGGAAGAAAAGAAGGAAATTCACAACAGGAATGAGTAAAGTTTGGGTTGAAGAGAATATAATAGAAGCCTGTCAGGGGAGACAGACAGACACACCCACAAACACAAATACTTCCATAAAGATCAACAGAGCACTAAGAAGAATTAGTTGGGAAAAGAAAGTAGTTTGTTCATGATAACAGGAAAACTGTAAACCACCTCAGAACAAAGCTACTAAAATTAGTACAAGATTTTTATGTAGAACACTATAAAACTTGACTTAATGAAGAACATAAAACTAGACCTAATAAACAGAGTGTTAATGTTCATGGATAGGATAATATTAGTTCTCTGAAAAATTTATATGTTATATATGTATATATATATATATATGTAAAGTCTATATTGAAATTAAAATCTAAATCTCAACAGATCTTTTTATGGCTCTGATAAACTTACACTAAAATTTATAAAAAAGAGTAAATGTATAGGCATAGCCAACTTGGAAAAAAAAGGAGAAAGTGAAGGGACTATCATTTAGATATCAGGGTTTAATTTAGATTTCTTGCACTGAAACCATGATATTAGTGAAGAAATATATAAATGGACAAAAAATTGAACACAGAAACCACAAGCAGATCTATGTCCACACAGGAATAAATCACTTCAATGGGGAAAGATGAATATGTCAACAAATAATCTTTGCAGAATTGAATACATTTTCATTTTCATTCAAAACATACAATAAAATACCATCTGTACTTTAACCTATACAAAAAAATTAATGCAGATAGGATAAATACCTGAACCCTAAAAACAAAGCATGCAACAACTAGAAAAATATAGACTTTTTTTTTTTTTTTATTTTTTATTTTTGACAGGCAGAGTGGACAGTGAGAGAGAGAGACAGAGAGAAAGGTCTTCCTTTGCCGTTGGTTCACCCTCCAATGGCCGCCGCGGTCGGCGCGCTGCGGCCGGCGCACCGCGCTCCTCCGATGGCAGGAGCCAGGAGCCAGGTGCTTTTCCTGGTCTCCCCATGGGGTGCAGGGCCCAAGCACCTGGGCCATCCTCCACTGCACTCCCGGGCCACAGCAGAGGGCTGGCCTGGAAGAGGGGCAACCGGGACAGAATCCGTCGCCCCGACCGGGACTAGAACCCGGTGTGCCGGCGCCGCAAGGCGGAGGATTAGCCTGTTGAGCCACGGCGCCGGCCCGAAAAATATAGACTTTGATTATGGAACACTTAAGACCCAAATGCAAAATCCAAAGGAAAAATAATAATAAATATACACCACATCAACATTTAAAATTTCTGCAGGACAAAATGCACCTGAAACATGATTGAGGAAAATGTAAGTGGACTTAAGACACAGAATCAGTATCCAGTACCTCCAACTCAATTTTATTAAACACAACCATCTAATAAACAAGGGTGGGGGGGATGTTATGTTTTTGCAGTTAAAAAAAAAAGAGAGAGAGAGATAGAAATAGCTAATAAGTTTCAGCTTACTAATAGTTTGGAGAATGTAAATTAGAATAGCAGCACAGCAGTAGTTTTAATCTATCAGGTAGCCTATAATCAAAAGACCTGAAGTTAACTATTTGTGAGATGTGTGAAAATGGGAACAAAATTAGTCTCAAATTTGGAAGACCATTTTTAGGAACAAAATCTAAAATACAGATTTTAAAGTATATATTACATATTTGTATATGCTGTATATGTATTTTCTAGGGTAGATATTTCTACTAACTCAGAAATAATTCATTTCCAGAAATCATCTTATAGATGTCTACCACATGAAAAGGGAGATGTGTAGTATGTGGTTTGCAACAGCCAAATTTTAAAGCAACCTGCGTATCCACTAATAAAATATGACATATTTATAGAATGTAACACTACAAAACAGTTCAAAGAATGAGCTAGGTCTGAACGTATCTGCACAGTAGAGCTCAACAACAGTGCACAGTGAAGAAACAAGCTATGGAATGATATAAATAGCATGAAGGAGACAACAGGAGCAGATCACTGTGAAAAAGAGGTAGTGGTACAGCATGCAGAACATAAAAAACTGAAAAAGCACCAAGGGTCAGACAGTGGAATATATTATAAATTACTGGCAGTTTGTGATTTTTAAATTTACTTGATAAAGGGGCTGGCGCTGTGGCATAGTGGGTAAAGCCGCTGCCTGCAGTGCTGGCATCCCATATGGGTGCTGGTTCGAGTCTTGGCTGCTCCACTTCTGATACAGCTCTCTGCTGTGGCCTGGGAAAGCAGTAGAAGATGGCCCAAGTCCTTGAACCCCTGCACCCACGTGGGAGACCTGGAAGAAACTCCTGGCTCCTGATGAACGCCATCTAAGGAGTAAACTAGCGGTTGGAAGTCTCTCTCTCTCTCTCTCTCTCTCTCTCCCCCTCTCCTTCTCTCTGTGTGTAACTGTAACTTTCAGATAAAACAAATTTACTTGATATGGACTTCCTTCATCCATTTCCAATAACAGCACCTTAGAGTGCTTCCAGATTTCAGATTATTTGGTTAAAAAGTCCTATTGAAATCTAGCTTTTCTCCCATCTTCTAACCTATGGATATGAAATTCTACAACCTTTAATGAACACTGTGCTTAGGGTTTTCACTGTGGAATTTGCACTCACCGAGTGAGATCCTTGCTTGTGCAGTACATCAGTGCTGGAAAGACCTTGGACTTCCTCTCTCGTCTATCTCAATTCCTTCCCCTGGCTGATCTGTTATCTCTTTTTAAAGGTGAGAAGAATACACTTTTCAGTTAAGTAGAAACTACTATACTAACCCAAGGAATACAAGCATGGTTCTACTATGGTAATAGGAGAGTCTTAGCTCCTCTCCTTCTCTTGAAATGTCAGACCTGGGAACTGGGAGAGCTTGGTGTAAGCAGGACAGGAGGGAAGGAAAGAGGATGTGTCTATCAGAACCTGCTTTTTCCTTTCCTCTGTAATAACAACTCTGTCAGCAGACCCTGGCTACATTCCCCAGCCTACGCTGTGGCTGGCAGGTAGCCACACAACTTAGCTGCTTGTCGGTGGAGAATGTGAAGTGATGTGTGCAGCATTGAGGTCTGTGGCTTAAGAAACTGAGCATAGATCTGCATTCTGCAATCTTTTCTCCCTCTGGACCAGCTGGAACTCAGCCATGGCAGTGACTGATGCAGCTTTTACCACGCTGATGTCCACAATGTCCTTGGACAATGGTTCTTTTTTTTTTTTAATATTTTTATTCATTTATTTGACAGGTAGAGTTACAGTGAGAGAGACAGAGAGAAGGGTCTTCCTTCCGTTGGTTCACTCCCCAAATGGCCGCAACGGACGAGCTGTGTCGATCCAAAGCCAGGAGCCAGGAGCTTCTTCGAGGTCTCCTGAATGGGTGCAGGGGCCCAAGCACCTGGGCCATCTTCCACTGCTTTCCCAGGCCACAGCAGAGAGCTGGACTGGAAGAGGAGCAATTGGGACTAGAACTGGCGCCCATATGGGATGCCAGCGCCACAGGTGGAGGATTAACCTAGTGTGCCATGGCGCTGGCCTCTGGACAATGGTTCTTAAAGTATGCTCTGGAGACCTCTGGGAACCATCAAAATCTTTTCCGGAAATACACAGATCAAAATTATTTTCATATTGATACTAAGACATTATGTGCCTTTTCACTCATTCTTCCTCACAGGTACAGTGGAATTTTGCAATGGCTACATGAAATGAAATATCACAACAGTTTAAACACAAAAGAGAAAATCCAGCACTCATTGATTAGATAGAAGTTAAAGAGATGTGCAAATATGTAAAGCAACATTTCCCTCATCATAATTTTTTGGTTTTAAATATATGGTTACTTTTTCATAAAATGTGTTATTTATGTTAACTAGTATGAGTTACTGTTATTTTTAAACAATAAAGAAATATTTTAAATTTCTGTTCTAAGTTCTCATATGTTGAGTATCAATAGGTGAGTTCACATCAATGAAAACTTTGAGGTCTTATAACAGGGGCCGGCACTGTGGTAAGGTGTGATATGAGTGCTGGTTCAAATCCCAGCTGCTTCACTTCCTATCCAGTTCCCTGTTAATGTGCCTGGGAAGGCAGCAGAAGATGGTCCAAATCCTTGGGAACCTATCACCCATATAGGAGACCCAGATGAACTCCAGGCTCCTGGTTTTGGCCTGCCCAGCTGTAGTTCTTAGAGCCATTTGGTGAGTGAACCAATAGATGGAAGAGCTCTCTGTAGCACGTGCTCTCTCTCTCTCTCTCTCTCTCTCTCTCTCTCTCTGTCTCCTCCCCACCCCACCCCCCAACTCTGCCTTATAATAAAGAAATTTTTTTAAGGAGAAAATTGGTCCTGAAAATTGTTGCTGTATGGCTAAAGAAGCAATGACTTAGAAAGAACCTGCATCTGGGAGTGAATATGAGGACTGAAGCTACACTGCTCTTATTTGCAGTGAATCCATGCACTACATACAAGAGAAGTCAGTTTCTGTGCTAGCCTCGGTACTATTGTGTATTTTCATTATGATTCTCATTACAGATTTACTCTAAGTCACACAGACAATAGTCATGCAAGTGTAAGTAAGACACTACTATGTCAAAAAACTCAAATACGTGGCATCGGTTTGCTTGGGCAGTAAGGGTGCAGATATTTTAGGCCAGAAAGTTGATGCTCCTTGTTGTGCCATTGTGAAATATCTGGTGTAACTTTAACAGTGATAACTTGGAAGGCAAAATAGATTCCAGTAGAGCCCATGTAGAGGGAAGAAATGGCTAGAAAGAGTTTGAATGTTAGGATATTCTAGCTGCTCTTTGCCAGGTTTGGCAACATATTCCAAGAAACAGATAAACTCAGGAAAAAAAAAAAAAAGGAACAATTTGCAAGCACATGAGGGAGAAGGAAGAATCACTATGTTCCTAAAGTTGCATTTATGAAATGCTTGAAGTTTGTATACTTTAAATAAAAGGTTTTTGGGTAAAATCAATCAATCAAGTACCCAGTAATTTTAGACCTCTTAAGGCTGGAAAAGGCAGCTGCTTCTAACCCTCCAAATAGTAGATGAGACAGTTGTTGCTCAAGGGACTACCATTAAGCTCTCTTCCCCACGACCACTGCAAAAGGTACCCAGCCCTCAGGTGAAACCCAGACCAAGGATGTTGCCTTTCAACCCAAGCCTGCTGTTCTACAAGGCTTCACAGTAACTGTCATTAAAATGATTAATTTTTTTTAAAAAAAAGTAGCTTAACAACCTCAGCCTACATGTGTGAGAGCTGCTGGAGAACAAAGACAGGAAGTCTGTGTGGTTGAATAGTGAAGAAGATACCTTGGAAGCAATCCAGCATTTTTACACTGAAAGTCTTGCTCATGTCCAATAGCCTTGCACTTGGGTCAAACCTTCTGGGGACATGTCAGAGGAATTGTCCCAGCTCTGCACCAGGTGGGCTATCTGGCCCAACAACATTGAGCTGATAAAGCCCTGCGAGGAATTTCAAAAATTCCATGCCCAGAAAGTCCTTCATGGAGCAACATTCCAGAAGAACAGGGAGGGGTGGAGAAAAACAATGGGGCCATACCCATAAAACTCCAATCTGAATGCAGGCTGAGCTCTTGATTCTTGGACCACCAGGTGTATTCTTTTCAGTAAGCATCACTAGCCTGTTTACTGCTGATCTCTGTCTCACACCAGGAATTCTTTTCTTACATGAAGTCAAGAACTTTTGTACTGGCTATCTCCTGTAACAGCTATGGGCACTGATAGGAAGCAAAAAGAGCAGAAACAAACCAAATATTTCCAGAAAAGGTTTTTACCAAAGTAAGCACAAGCCTAGCCAGAAAAGGCTTGTAGGGTTGTGCGCGTGTTTTCAAACTTAAAAATCAGCACCAAAGATGGCATTCTTGGATGTGGCTGTTAGGTAAGAAGGTAAACACTAGCCTTTGTGTATAAGAGAGAACAAAGAACAAAAATGGGAGTTTTGTGAGGTTGAATGATGGAAAAAATACAGGAGCATGCCTTGGAAGCAGACCAGCATCTGCACATGAAAGTCTTGCCCAAGTCTGATGACCTTGTTAGATGGGTCCCAGTCTTCTCCTGGGTGCATCTTAGGAGAATCCTTCCACCCTGCACCAGGCAGGGACATTAGGTCAAATAACATGGTGCTGATAAAGTAAGTCTCCCAAGAAACTTCACAAATTCCATGCCTAGAAATCCCTGTACCCGCCAATATTCCAGAAGAAGAGGGAGCAGGGAGGAGAAACAGTGGACTCACAGGTATAAAAACTCCACTGTGAAGGCAGACTGGGTTCTCAGTTCTTTGCTGAGATGCCTGCCTGACCGGTCTGGTAGATTCTCTTCATTAAACTCGGCTATCTCACTTACTGCTCCTCTTTGACTCACATCTAAAGTAGTTCTTTTCTGGTGTGAAGACAAGGACCTCTAATCTAGCCACCTCTGGCAACATGGCCATGTAGGGAAATGGACAGGCAGAACCTCCCAGAGGGTCAGGGCCTCAGAAGACAGCAGCCAGAGTGACTCCAAGATAGTGGAACCAGGAGGGGCCAACAGGCTAACTGTGGAAATCACTCCACCGCCAGGCAAGGCTCTTGTGCAACCCCCAACACACAGGTTCCTTGCCATGCTTCATGACCATCACATAGATTTCCACCTTCCCCATCCTGCAGGCGAGCCTGTGTTTCACTGATCCTGGTATGGTCTGTCCCGGTCTGTTGGTGACTGAGAGGGAGGATGACTTAAAGTTCCGTTTACAGTTGGTTGAGGATGAGCTGTTAAATCTGGACCTATTGAAGAGACCTGTGCCTCAAGCAGCGATTCTCAGCTGTTGAACTACATGATGGGTCTCTGGGTTGTTTTCATTGAGGAGTCTGTCAGTCTGGTCTATGGGTGGGACAAAGGGGGCAGGTCGACAGTTGTGTGGCCAGAGGGGACGCTACTGTAGAAACCTCGGCTTGGAGCCAGGGATGTGGCTGCCCAGCTGGATTACACACAGTAACTTCAAAGAGCTCGTCACAAATCTGAATTAAAAGGTAAGTTTTACTTTTGGTGCCAAAAAATTATGAAATCTGTACCTACAAGAGATCTTCAAAACATTCATGGAAAATGAGTATTATGAAAAACTCTGCATGGATGCACCAAAATAAGCTCCATCCCTCCCCACCACCAAACTTTTAAAAGCACCCTCCTGTTTCCCAGTCTCCCTCACGACTGCATCATGAGCAAATGCCAAGCGAGCAGAAGTGATAGATGTCATTTTCTGGAACTTCAGAACTTTGTGTCTCTTTCCCTTATGTGCCAGTTGCGGCCCATATGTGATGGCAGCCCTGCCTTGACCACACAGATGATAACAACGTCCTACAAACAGCAGAGCAACTTAGAAGACCACAGCCCCAACATGGCCCCAGGCAAAGAGCTGTCAGCCAATCTAGGCCATTTATGCACTTCTCTACTGTGTAGATCACTTTGTTAGGTCTTCTTGTTACAATGGTCTTGTCATAGCCTGTATGTCACTGATGTCACAAATCTCCCTGTCCTCGCACTCTGGACCCTGGAGGAAGTCAGGAAAAACGCCTGCCTGGGTGCATGTGCCCACATTTTGCACTAGGAAAAGCTGAGTCAGAGAAAAACCTTGAGGAGCTGCTGTATAATAAAAAATATACATTTAGTCTTTGTCCTTGGTTCTTGGCACAGAGCTCCTAAAATATTGGATTCTCCGGAGTGACAGCTAGTTATTCATGACAAACTCCTGCTGACTCCACCTGGGTCTGTACTAATGAGGTGACTAGGGAATCAGCCCTGGATAGCCTCAGATGGGGCTGGTCACCAGCCAGACCAAACACCCATGGATTAGAGGGCAAGGACTTGCACTTCCAGTCCTTGACCTCCAGGGAGGGGAAAGAGGGAGGAGGTTGGGTTATAAAACTCTTGACCAAATGAGATTCATAAGCTCTAGGGTTGATGAGCACCTCAAAATGCTGGGGTGGGGAGTGGCTTGCCCTGAGAGGGTATACTCTCACCTTTCTGATTCATATTCTTTATGGTAAACCAGGAAAGGTGGGCAAGGTATTCTCCTGAGTTCGGTGTCATTTTAGTGAATTATGCAGCCTGTGAAGGGCACCCGGGGAACCCCTAAATTGATGGTCAATCAGAAGTACGGGTGTTGCTGGGACTTGCCCCTGCTGCTGTGGAATCTGCACTACCTCTGGCTAGTCAGTGTGCGAGTTGAGCTGAATTCCTAGACACCCCGTTGGTGCTGGAGAATCACTATGGAAACTCCTCACACATTTTGGTGCCACAAGTGATAGCGGAAGCTTCGTCCAACACAGGACGTGGACTGACCAGGGTGGTGTACCACACTCAACACAAGCACTCCTGCCCAGCCCCTGGACCTCCTACAGGGTCAGAAATGGCAGTGCCATCCTCAGACACCTCTGAACTGCCCACAAGGCCAGGAAGCTCCAGGATGCTATGCAGCTGACCTAAGCAGATGCTCATTTGGATTTCTTTCAGCCTTAGAACAATACATGCAAGTGACTACACAGTCCACAGAAAGCAGACCATCCTATAGAATTTGCTCCGTGGCAAAGTACTGGGCCCCTTGGCACAGCAGCCCACGTCAAGGGTATATAAGATGGAAACTGTCCCAGTACCTAGAGAGAGTTGCTGCTGATCTATGTGTTTCCTGCCCCTTCTTTCTGTGGGAGGAAACTCTCCCTCCAGCCCCCTCTCCCACTCCCCCTCTCACCCCTCTGCAAGTCACATAGGAAGAATTTCACAGCTCCAAGACACTACTCTAAGTTTATATGCCTGAACCAGGCCTAAGCTGAGGTAGCTTAAATGGAATGAGAAAGTGAAGTTTGGCTGGACTTTTATTAGGTGAAAACAAGACCGCCTGTTAATGTTTTTAAGTGACCACATAGCTGAGGGCATGCCTGAGTCATTACTTGTGGAAAAGGAGACAAATTCAACATGGCATGTCTAAATGGCAACAGAGAAGGGAGCAGGGAGCCTTGTTGCTTATGCCTACCAACGGCAGTGCCTTCCAGCTGGGAGGGGAGCAAGGTTTGGGTATGCCTGCCTGCCTGGCTCACAGCCACCAATCCCAAAGACCAGCTGCCATAGTGTGCACGTCAATAGCAACATCATGTAACAGCAACAGCAGCAAAGGAACATGGGCCAGACTTTTCCTGTTTCTCTCTTTTCAAGGCCAGAACAAACAGAACCAAACCCTGACACAGACCGAACACCAGACTTACAGTGAGAGGGGGAAGCCAGAGGAGGGGAGACAACCATTCCAGTGTCATAGGTGTTCCCAAAGTTTAATTGGAAGATTCAAAAAGATGCTATGTGCAGCTACTTTGTGGCCTTGAAACTGCCTAATTCTGAGCCGCTTTTATGTGAATCATCAACTTACATTGTTTAACCTAACCCTGTCTGATACCATATCTGTAGTATGTTACCAGCTCCTTTAAATAAACAAGAAAAAGATAAAGCATGACTGCAGAAACATGGGTAAAGGGGAGCAAGTATTTCACACAAGGAATAAAATGATCAATAAGTTTATGAAAAGGCACTTAATAAAACCCCAAGAAACAGAAATTTTAAAAGTTGAAACGTCATTTCTTACTTAACAGGTCAGCACAAGCTTTAAATATGAATGATTCTGGCTGGAGAGTGTCTGGAGCAACAGCCACTCTCATTCAACAGAGATGGGAGTGTGACTTGGAAAGGTGTTTTTGGAGTGCAGTTTGGAAACAGATATAGAAAGTTAAATGTATTTGTACAAGAGTGTGTGCACTTGTGTATGCATCCCTGTGTATGTATGTGTGAAGGCATGGAAAAGGCATGAAATAGCATATAACAACTTGAGCACAATGTCTGTTAACTCAGGAAAGGAGGAACAGCAGATAAAAGGAGAGTGTCACGGCCTTTCATTTTTCACAGTGGGGCTTGACATTTGTCAGATCACACATTATTTTTGTCATTAAAAATTTTAAATAAAGATGAGTCATTTGAGCTTTTAAAATTTTAAATACACACACAAGGGATCCTAATTGATGTATTTCCCTTCCAATCAAATGTAGTGCATGTTGTGCACGCAGAGTCTACTCAGACTTGAGTAAAATTTGGCAGCCCTGAGTTCCCCAGTAGGTAAGAGCGTGTGCTAGGTGGTGGTTCACATCTCTAGACAGTGCTGCATATAGCTGGCTCTCAGTAGTTAAAGACTTTTAAAATTTTAGGAAAAGTTATTTGAAATACAGATTAGACAAGTTTGAATTTTTTAAATGAAAATAGTGAATTCTGTTATTGGTTTTTATCTTTCCTCTTGGCAGAGACTGTCTTCAATTTTTAAGCACTTGCCAAGGAAATGACCTTCTGCCAACCCATACTGACGAATTTGCTGTGCTCAGATCAGAATTCATTAAAAACGACAACAAAAAAAAACAGCAAGTCTTCCAGTAAATCTTTTTTTTTGTTTATCTCAAAATTTTAAGCAAAAAGCAGGCCATTTAAAATAAAAGGAGACAATCTTACTTGGTCCTCAAAAGACAGCGCCTGGGCAACATCTCTCGGGAATCCATCAATGACAATGCCTTCTTCATCAGGTATCTGCATCAGTTTCTGTTTTATCTCTGTAATTGTTGTTTCCTTTTATGAAGAGAAAGGGTGAAAAGCCACAGTGAAACTTCATCCGCTCACAATCGGCATACAAATCACTGCGGACCTGAAGCAGTTTATACAGTAGTACCTGAGGTGCCAATTCTCCATTTGTGATGATCTTGGCAATCAGACTCCACTTCCTGTTGCTGCTGGTACTGTGGATTTTCTTTCTTAGTAGTTCTCCCACTGAAATGTATTGGAATCCATAACGTTCTGCAATTTTCAAACTTTGAGTACCTTTTCCACTTCCAGGACCACCTGTTATGTAAAACAGGAAAATTGTGACCTTCGAATACACGAAGGGACGCCCCTTGATATCACTGCTCTGGATCACTAACAGCAGGACAGGTACTGTTTCACGGATAACATTCTCAGTGCTGCCTCTGAATGCGGAGCAAGCAGACGCCCTCCAGGGAAAGGAGAGGGTAGGACTATCTTGACCAACCCTGTCAGATCAAAGAGACATTTTCCCCTACACTTGTTACAATAGGTAACTTTTTAATTAAAAAAGTGTTTTTTTTTTTTTTTGAACAATGCAGTTGAAAGACATCCCATCTTTCTGTGTAAAAATCTAGTCATTTCTCCTTTGGAATCAAGGAAAAATCTATGGGGTATCAAAGACAATGATCAAAATAACAGAAATGTGGTCCATGCCCACAGACAAAAGAGTTAATGTGTAATTTGGTGAAATGGAACAACAATTTTTAAACCAAAGGCCCATCAATATTGTCACAGTTTATTCAAATCTTTTTCTGAAACTTGTTTGCTCATGCGTGTTCTTGCCTTATTGCCTTCAGATTCAAAATTGTATATAAAAAACACAGACAGTGAGTGGAATTGATACTTAAGGAAGAAAGGTTTCACAGAACTGATAACTGATTTTGTGATGTGTTTGTATGAAATGACTTTTTGCAACATTCACTCAATACTAATCATCAGTAATTGCCATTTGTTTTTGAAAACAAAGTCAAAATAATTACAACCCAGATTTTATTTCTAAACATGTTAGATTAATTTTTAGTCAAAATAAATTTCTGAGCAACTTAGACAGAATATAGATTTGGAATAAATTTTCAAACAAAATGCATAAGCATCAAACCAGTCTATAGTTATTTGATGGCAACTATAAAAATGAAATATTTTCAAGGACTTAAGCATAAACTACTGAGCATAGGCAATGTCTTTTTTTAAAGATTTATTTATTTATTTGAAAGGCAGAGTACAGAGAGGCAGAGGCAGATGCAGAGCCAGAGAAGGAGGCTTCCATCCGCTGGTTTACTCCCCCCACCCCACCCCCAACCGGCTGCAATTGGAGCTGTGCCAATCTAAAGCCAGGAGCCAGGAGCCTCCTCTGGGTCTCCCACATGTGTGCAGGAGCCTGAGCACTTGGGCCATCTTCCACTACTTTTCCAGGCCATAGCAGAGCTGGACTCGAAGTGGAGCAGCCGTGTCCCGAACCGGCGCCCATATGGGATGACAGCACTTCAAACGGCAGCTTTACCTGCTACGCCACAGTGCTGGCCCCAGCAATGTATTTTTAAAAGTCGATGCTTGGGGCCTGTGTTGTGGTACAGCAGGTTAAGCTGCAACCTGCAACACTGGCATTCCATATTGGAGTGCCAGTTCAATTCTCGGCCACTATGCTTCCACTCTATTCCCTGAGAATGAGCCTGGAAAAGCAGCGGAGTATGGCCCCCAAATACTTGTGGGAGACCCAAATGGAGTTTCAGGCTCCTGGCTTTGTCCTGGCCCAGCCCTGACTGATGCTACCATTTGGGGAATAAACCAGCAAATGGAAGATCTCTCTCTCTCTTTCTCTCTCTATTTCTCTCTCTCTCTCATCTCTCTATCACTCTGCCTTTCAAATAGATAAATAAATACATTTTCTTTAAAAAAAAAAAAAAGTCAATGCTTAGTAAGTTATGAAATGTTTTGGTAATATTCATTGAAAGATAATTATGATTTAATAGGCAATACTGAAAATAAAAACTGACAGAAAAACAAGTTGATGTTTTCTCTACTAACATCAAGTCTTTTGTGTGTTGAAGTCATTTTATATCTAATTATTTAATAACATTCTATTCTTTCAGATAAAAATAAAATAAAATAAAAAGCTTTTTTTTTTTTTGGTAAGAAATAGTTCCAAGTGGGCAGATTCAGTCAGTGGAATTCTAAGATCAACTGATACAAAAAGAACCATTTCTTAGTTCCAATCCCAAATAATGCACCGAATAACTCCAGCCTTCACCTTTCTATTGCTTTATCAAAGTTAGCTCAGGAATTTGTTTACATTTTTTACCATTCTCAGATTTCTAAGTGACTCTAACTCTTCCCTATCAGACTTTAACAATATGAACTACTTCTATCAATCAACATCTTTAAAATTTAAAATAATTTCTTTATTTGAAAGGCAGAGTAATGGGGTGCGGTGGGAGGAGATAGAGAGAAAGAGAGAGATGGAGAGAGAAAGAGAGAGAGAGGGAGAGAGAGAGATCTTCAACTGCTAGTTCACTCCCCAAATGGCCACAACAGCCAGGTTTGGGCCAGACCAAAGTTATGAGCCAGAAACTAGACCCTGGTCTCCCAGATGAATGGTATTTGGGCCACAGTATTTGGACCATCATCTGCTACCTTCCCAGGCATATTAACAGGAAGCTTTTAAAAAAAAACTGTAGTAACAAAAGAGATATTTTGTTTATTTAGAAGTAATATCATTGGGCATCTATATCTCTCCCATACCTTTTCCAGGTTGGAACCAATAAAAATTTGTAAGATTCTGGGACAATTATTTTATAATTCTTCAGAAGTCATAAAATTGTCCCAACCTCCCAGGAGAACTAATGGTTTGCCTTTTCCTTTCTTCCTTTACCTCAACTCTCTAAAAATTATATAACCTCATTGGTTCTCAATCATTTTTTTACAACATAAAATGCTACAATTTAGCACATAAGTCTATGATGAGAATCATATTCTTAAAGCAAGTTGATTTCACTGAGTGAAAAAGAGCTTGGAGGCCAGGAATTTGGCCCAGGGTCTGAGATGCTACTTGGGATACTGGCCTCCCATATCAGAGTGCCTGAGTTCAGGTCCCAGTTCCACTCCTAATTTCAGTTTCCTGTTAATGGGCACCCTGGGAGGCAGCAGATGACAGTTCAAGTTCCTCTCACCAGCATGGGAGATCTGAATTGAACCCAGGCTCCTGGCTTCAGCCTGGCCCACCATTGGCTGTTGTGGGCATCCTGGATGTGAGCCAGCAGATGGAGCTTTCTGAGTAGCCATCCATCTGTCTTTCTATCTCTATCTCTGCCTTTCAAACAAATAAAAAGGAATAATAATTTTTGTTTAATTAAAAGAGCTTGACCTAGAGGAGATGTAAGCATTTGTATCTTCTTCTAATATATTAACTTATTGATGTTTGAATCATTCTCATACAAGACTCACAATGCAGAAAAAAAGCCTAAATGTTTTACATAAGAGCAATTTGGTATTACACGACCTTCATGCACAGTCTTCAGTTTATTCTTCCTGTTAACAATCACCAATATTTCACTAATAGTAACAAGAAAAACAAAACTGATCTACACATAAACCATAAAATGATAAAAAATTTCTCAGTTATTCTTCACCTATAGCTCCATCTGTTAATAAAGTATTTCCTTGTTGTCTAGGCAAACATTCCCAATTTTTAATTACAAAAATGCTTTTCCATTTTCATGAACACAGACTTATGGCATCATAAATAAACCAGAGCCCTAAGAATATTCTGACCTCTTGAAAGCTGATTTCTAAACTCTCTTTATGCAATAGTTTCAATAATTTAGGGCTAACTACATTTCTAATGTCATTTTCACTTCACTGAAATGTACAGACATCACCTCTTCTAGGCTGGTGAGATGAAATTCTGGTGACAGCACTGTGTGTCTCTTTGCATGCTTTTTCCCAGCTGCCATCATGGTCATGTCCCTCAGGCCACAGCTTCCCTGCATGACTCTGCACAGGACTCAGGTCCTCTGCACACGACGCAGTCAACCACTACTGGACAGCACAGCTTTGGACATCTCATGCCAGGCTTCTGCCTGCGGGCATGCTGTGAAAACTGACTACATCTTGCTTCATGACTGTGGTCTCTTTGTAAGTTTTACAAATTTTGGGAAAGAATTTGCAAGCATGTCAAAAATGCAATTTTGCTGAAATATTTAAGACATTTTCATTATCTATTCCTTAGGAGATGGCATTGGGCTGAAATTTTCATATTCAACAAGATTCACAGTGCCAATTTTAGGAATGAACGATTACTGTTATTTTGGTTAATACTCAGATATTATGTGCTGTATAACACACTATTCTATTAGTTTGTCTAGTATCATTAAAACTTAGATTTGAATGTTAGTGCCAGTTCTCTATAAGGAAGATTTATTTGTATGAATCTTTCTTGATATATTATTATTTATTTTTTCTTCTAAAGTTAATAGTGAATAAAAATTCAATTTGTTGAGTTAAAGGGGAAAAAATTCAGAAAACATCTAATGGACTCATTATGTTAAAGGTATTTTTTGTTAAAGGTATGCTACAGCTTATTAAGTAAATAAAACCAAAAGACAATAACTGTTGAAGAAATCACTTACAATTCATGATTAAGAATTTCCGTGACATTTTAGTGGGTGTCTATAAAAATCCAAAAGGCATCTGATTTTATAATTAAAACAAGTTGCTTTATTGAAAACTATCCTAAAATTGTTTCCATTTTCTATTCCTTGTGATTTTGTTTCTGTTGTCAGTCATGATCCAAACAAGTACTGGCAAATATAATACATCACAGACATCATTTTTGAACTGTAAATAGGATGGGAATAGGATGGGATTTTGCTTCTGTCATCATACCTATGACAAGAATAATTTTTGGTCGAGGTCTAGTAGGATCGAAAACCTCATACTCCTCAATCAACTCTGCAGTCTCAGACAGATCCGTGTCACTTTCTATGGAGAATTGATGAATTGGAGGAAGTCGGTCATAACGCCGATATGGAAAGTTTGAATTTTCGGGCATTACTGCAAAAGAATAAGATAACTTTGAAAAGGAAAAAGAGCACAAAAACCACATTTCATACTTAAGCAATTAATATAATAAATTTAAGCATTAAATGAATCATTTACTTATTTATTTTTGTCAATTGGCAGAAGCTCTCTACACAAACTTCGTTAGAGGGCCAGACAGTCAATACTCGGGCTTTGAGAGCCAAGCAGTCTCATGCTCAGCTCAGCAAGGAAGCAAGAAAGCCATTTTAGACACTAGGAAAACTAAAGGATGTGCCTTTGTTCCAAGAAAATGCTTGTAAAAACAGTGACATGAGCTTGGCCCATGTGCCATAGTTTGTCATCCTAGGTTCCAGACCACCCTTCTCAGATATGGTCCCATCTTACTGGGTAGGCTGCCGGGCCTTGGCAAAGGGTACTTGAGTAGTACCAAACTTTCACAACTATATGTAGCTGTTCATGAACTCCCATATGGATGCCAGTTCAAGTTCCAGATGCTCCGCTTCTGATCCTGTTTCCTCCTAATGTGCCTGGGAAAAGCAGCAAAAATAGTCCAAGTGCTTAGGACCCTACTACTGATGTTTGAGGCCTGGAAGAAGCTCCTGGTTCCTGGCTTCAGCCTGACCCAGCCCTAGCCATTGTAGCCATCTGGGAAAAAAAACAGCAGATGGAAGGTTCTCTCCCCACCCCATAACCCAGACCTTCAGATAAATAAATAAATGTATAAAGAAAAATATGAATTTGGGGGCAGGCATGTGGCATATAAGCTAAATCACTACTTGGGACAGCTGCATCACATATCACAGTGCCTGTTTCAAGGCTGGGCAACTGTGCTTTGAATTCCAGCTTCCTGCTAACATGCACCCTGAGAGGCAGCAGTGGTGTCTCAAGTACTTGTGTCCTCGCCACCCATGTGAGAGACCCAGGATCAAGTTTCTGGCTCCTGGCTGTTGTGAGCATTTAGGGAGTGGAGCAGCAGATGGAAAATTTCTGTCTCTGCCTTTCAAATAAAATTAAGTATTTTTAATTTTTACAATATTTTTAAAATATAAATATGAAGGTTTAAATGTCTGTCTAAACTGGCAACAAATACTTGCCATAATGTCAGACGTATTAGGACTTGTAAAAGCAGCAAGACTAGAACTTTGAAAGAGAAGAAATGTTGAAAAGAATGTCCCAGTTGATGGAAACAACACAAAGACTCAGAGTCAGAAATATAAATGACACACTCAAAAGGACCAGAGACAGCACTGGCAAGCCCAAATCAGGCAGATGGTCTTTTTTTTTTCTTCAAGATTTATTTATTTATTTGAAAGGCAGAGTTACACAGAGAGAGGAGAGGCAGAGAGAGAGAGAGAGAGGTCTTCCATCTGATGGTTCACTCCCCAAATGGCTGAAACAGCCAGAGCTGCGCTCATCCGAAGCCAAGAGCCAGGAGCTTCTTCCGGGTTTCCCACGTGGGTACTTGGGCCATCTCCCATTGCTTTCCCAGGCCACAACAGAGCGACAGACTGGAAGTGGAGCAGCCGGGTCTCGAACTGGTGCCCATATGGGATGCTGATGCTGCAGGCCAGGGCTTTAACCCACTGCACCACAGCACCGGCCCCCAGATGGAATGCCAGTGCTTCAGGCCAGGGCATTAACCCACTGTGCCACAGTGCAGGCCCTGTGGCAGATGGTCTTAACCAACTTCATGGCTTCCTCTCTTCTCACTTTATCAATCAGTATTTCAGAAGGCATAGAGAAACCTTAACTACTCCCAAAGGCCCTTGCACAGAGACACGAGCCCACTTGTTCTTCCATAAGGAATTTTGCTAAGGAAACTACAATATCTTAGATGGTGTAAGACTCACATTTCCTCTCAAAGTGTTGATTACCTAAAAACTTTCACACTCTATTGACAAAACAAATGAGGCCACTGGCCATTGATTCATTTAGTTTCACAAAAAGAGTAGGATAGTCTACAGATGACAGGTTACAAAATGCTTGGAGAGGGGGCCGGTACTGTGGTATAGCGGGTAAAGCTGCTGCCTGCAGTGCCAGCAAACCATGTGGGAGCCGGTTCAAGTCCTGGCTGCTCCACTTCTAATCTAGTTCTCTGTTATGGCCTGGGAAAGCAGCAGAGGATAGCCCAAGTCCTTAGGTACCTGCACCCACATGGGAGACCTGGAAGAAGTTCCTGGTTCCTGGCTTTGGACTGGCCCAGCTCTGGCCACTGCAGCCATTTGGGGAGTGAACCAGTGGATGGAAGACCTCTTTCTCTCTCTCTCTCTCTCTCTCTCTCTCTCTCTCTCTCTCTCTCTCTGCCTCAGTCTTTGAGCAGAATGCATGGGAAGAGTGAAGATCTCTTTAGGACTGGAATGGTTCTAAGGGTCAAATCAAAATATCAGAAGCAAATTCAATTTATCAAACATACGAAGACCTGGCCTTAGTCTTAGCTCTTACCACAGAATTTATCAACACAGCTTATTTTGTAATGAGTGATGCCTTATCATCTATTTACAGAAGATGGATGGGAGTGAGAGACCTTGCACAGCAACAAAATCAATTTCTCCCCAGGACTCAGTGGACAAATCATATTATCTTATGGTTGCACCAAATGTTTTCTAATTATCTATGTTTTCTAGTCTGTTACAACATTTGAACATTTCTGAAATGGGGTATCTCAGCTGCTTCTCAGATGCCCTGGAAGATTTGGTTGGCGGTCATATCTTCTTTGGGCAAAACATCTGAGTATTCAATACTAGTCACCTCCTACTGAATCCTGCATGGACTGAGGCCTCTTCCTTCTGGGAGGTGTTTTGGGGAAATGCTGTTTCTGCCTTTCCTCTTCTGCTTGTGTTTTTTTTTTTTTTTAAATTAAGATTTATTTACTTATTTATTTGAAAAGCAGAGCTGCAGAGAGAAGGAGACACACATTACAGAGAGAAAGAGAGAGAGAGAGAGAGAGAGAGAGAGAGAGAGATCTTCCATTTGCTCATTTACTTCCCAAAGGGCCACTACAGCTGGGGGGGGGGTGGCCGAAGCTGGGAGCCTGGAACTCTATGTGTGTCTCACACGTGGGTGGCATGGGCCCAAGGACTTGAACCCTCTTCTGTTGCTTTTCCAGGCACACTAGCAGGGAGCTGGATCAGAGCTGGAGCTGCCAGGACTCTAACCGGCTCTCTGATATGGAAAGCTGGTATTGCAGGCGGTGGCTTAACCCACTGGATCACAACGCCAGCTCACTTGTGTTTCTTTCTTTTTTTTTTTTTTTAAGATTTATTTTATTTATTTGAAAGCCAGAGTTACACAGAGAGAGGAAAGGCAGGGAGAGAGAGACAGAGAGAGAAAGAGAGAGAGAGAGAGGTCTTCCAGCCGCTGGTTCACTCCCCAGATGGCCACAATGGCTAGAGCTGTGCTAATCCAAAGCCAGGAGCCAGGAGCTTCTTCCAGTCTCCCATGTAGGTGCAGGGGCCCAAGTACTTGGTCCATCTTCTACTGCTATCCCAGGCCATAGCAGAGAGCTGGACTGGAAGAGGAGCAGCTGGGACTAGAACCAGTGCCCACATAGGATGCCGGCACTTTAGGCCAGGGCTTTAACCCACTGTGCCACAGCGCAGGCCCCTTTGCTTATGTTTCTTAAAAATTACATCATGATTCTTTCCTCACACTGCATGTAAACAGTGACAAGCTGAGCTTTATTTCCTCCTTATATTTATTACGAATAGAATTATCTCCACCTTAAATTGTCAGTATAGCTGAAACATTTTGTGCCACAACTTTTGAGAATGGTTGAAGTTATATAATATAATGATCTTGCCCACTAGAAAATAATTCAGTTTCTCCTGACTGGGAGTGATTCCTTTTTTGCACACACAACTATTATTCTTCCCAAGTTCAGCTGGGGTTGAAAGGCTGACTCATGGTGAACCTTTAATTTTGAGAAGCATATTTTTTTCAGAGAGAGAGAAAAATCAAAATATCATGATTCTTTTCTAAGAAACTCCAGTTCTTAGTTCCAAACTCGTTCTAAAATTTAAACAAATTAACTTCTTCTACTTCTTTTACAGCACCCAAATGCCCAATATAATATATCATATTCAGTAGCTGCTTAATACATCCTTATTGAATTAACTGGCATAAACTTTACTGGTGCATTGATGCAGATGTGTTAATATTAACTCTGCATTTGAAAACACATTAATAAGCCAAATCTCTTTCCAGCTAATGAAAAGTGTGGAACTGCTATGTAATAACTACCAATTTTCTCCGTATCCTACTTATTAAGTTTGAAAAATTTATTTGCAATTTAAAAAATTCAGGGTTTGTTAATGCAATTCATTTTGCAAAATAATGGAGTTAGCAATATAAAATTTCATTAAGACTTCAGTCAACTGCTGGACAACGGTATGTCATTTTGTTTGTCAGGGAGGTGATTAGAATTAGCTGCAAAGAGAGATTAATTGTGTTCCAGGCACTTATATTCTCCTGCATTTGTAAATCCAATAAATGAAATCACTGCCTGTGGTCTACGTGCACTTTTTAAAGAGAAATGCTGTACTTTGAAAAAGGTCTATTATTCTACATATACATTACCACTTCGTAGAAAGGATCTCCGGGACTGTCCTCCATTTAGCGGAGGTAAGGTCTTCTTTTCCTGGCTGACAAATGTATCCCATTTCACCTTGTCACAGCCACCCAGTTCCTTTACTTTCTGTAAACAACTTTCCAAGTACTCGACTGGGTCCTCTGGCTTGGAACACATCAGTCCATTCAAAAGGCTCTGAAATACAATAAAGTATGTTTTTAAACCACCTTTGCTACAATGTAAGTCCCGTCTTTGAATTCTAGGTTGTTTTTGTCCTTTGCATTTGTGTTTTCACAAGCAATTAGAGTTGGAATTATGATGTGATAGAAAATTAAGATAAGCTCTTAAAATTCTTTACCAGTTTTTCACTCAGAATTCTCTGTTTATTAAACAATTCAGGCAACTATGTAATATAAGATAGAAGAGCCCTATCTGAGAGATAAAGTGTAGTGTGTGAAAATGCCCCTAGTCGTTATTTATCTCATTCTTACCCATCTTTAAAGACTCCAGGCCTCAAGTCATTGTTTGTTTTTTTTTTTTAAATTAAAAACTTTGGTATTGGGGCACAGGTGTGTGGCACTATGGTTAAGTCTTTTTTTTTTTTTTTTTTTTTTGGACAGGCCGAGTTAGACAATGAGAGAGACAGAGAGAAAGGCCTTCCTTTTACCATTGGTTCACCCCCGAAGGGCCGCTATGGGGGCGCGTTGCAGCTGGCGCACTGTGCCGATCTGAAGCCAGGAGCCAGGTGCTTCCTCCTGGTCTCCCATGCGGGTGCAGCGCCCAAGGACCTGGGCCATCCTCCACTGCACTCCTGGGCCACAGCAGAGAGCTGGACTGGAAGAGGAGCAACCGGGACAGAATCTGGTGCCCCAACTGGGACTAGAATCCGGTGTGCTGGTGCCGCAGGCGGAGGATTAGCCTAGTGAGCTTCGGCGCTGGCCTGGGGTGAAGTCTCAACACCACTTCCTATTGCTTCCTATTCCAGTTTCCTGCTAATGAGCAGGGCATCAGCATGACCCTGAGGGGCAGCAGGGAATGGCTCAAGTGGTTTGGTTCCTGCCACCCACATAGGAGACTCAGACAGAAAACTAGGCTCCTGGCTTCAACCTTGCTCAGTTCTAACTGTTGTAGTCATTTGAGGTGTGAAGCAGGTGGAAGATCTCTCTCTGCTCTTGGTCTTTCAAATAAAATAGAAATAAATTTTAAAAATTTTACAGAGTTTAGTATTTGTATGGTGCATATTACACACTTGGCGGTACATGTCAAGTATCCAGTAAACCTTCTTTGTAGTTTAAGTTGTTATTATTACCAGGAAGTCCCCAGGAACACCTTGGTTGGCCTGTGGACCCTGACTCAGCATTCCCATACTTGTCATTTCTACTGCAACATTGGTTTATGTGTTGGTTTCCTCTTCTAAACTATCCACTCTTCCACAATGAGTCGGTCTCACTTATTTTTCAGTTCCAACCACATGACATTTTCCCTGGCATATAGCAGGTACATATTAAACTATTTTCTGATTGGGGGAGAAATCACTCAAAACTCAAGTCTGAGTGACACACAAAACAAGGGAAGTCAGAGACTCAAGAAATTATTTAAAAAGTCGTCAGTTACCACAATACCCACTGAGATGATAGATGTGTAAAAAAAGACAGGGTTCTGCTATTACTTTTTCTGTGCATGGTGTCTAATGTGTCACATGTACTCGCTTCTAAAACGGCTACAATTTTGGAAATACTGACTTCCAGGAACTTGACTGAGCCGCAAAATATTTTCCTTCAGAGTATTTCATGGAAAAAGCATATGGTACTATTATTATCAATACACATTATTAAAGCACGAGGACGAAACACACACCCTTTGAAAGGCACACATCTTTCCTAAATGCAGAATTTTATTTTCAAATTATTCTTGTGCAATTTGCTTCAAATGGTGAGCAAATGTTACTAGGTACATTCATTTTCCAAAATACTAAACAGAATGAGTTGGAATACACATTTCTATCAGAGAAGGTCAATAGCAAATGGTCGGGAAAAAACTAACCTGGGCCTCCATATGCACTGTGTGTCAAGATTTATGCTACACACACTCTGTAGTTAAGCTTCTCACATCCCTCCTACATTCTATTAATTATAGCAATGTATAAATACCGAGTGTCTTCCATCAGCTTATTCCAAGCACAGTCAACCCTGTGTGGCATTTTTAGCCCCATTTTATAGATTAGGAAATCATGGCTAAGATGTTAGAGACTTGTCCAAGATTGCTTACTCAAAACTAAAAAACCCCGGATTCAAACTCCATGTTTTTGATTATAAAACCCATATATTCGTTTTTGCACATCTTACAAAAATATCATATAGGATAAGAGCAATAATCAGATTCTCACTGTCCCGTGCATTAGCCAGCTACAATAAGAATCAGTCAAGATGAGGTATTTTAATTTTATTCTTACTATTGCCTGAGAAGGCTCGGCAAACTCAATAAACGTTCTGTGACTAGAAAATACACTTTTCTAGCCTTCATAAACAAAACTTTTACCCCAAAGGACACAGGTTTTAAAAGGGGCCTATGAGTTTAAATCCTTTTTTCTCATAACCAGTCCTTATCAAGATTTGAAGACATCATTACTCAATCTCCTAGTTAATCCTTTAAGAATTTAAATCATCTAACTGTTTTCTATAGTATTCAAATTAATTCTGGTCTAAGGCCCAAGACCAGCATATAACATCATAAGGTTAGATAGACATAAAAACTCAGAGACATAGAACTTATGACAAAATTTTTTGAAAAAAGAACTTTTAAACTAAGAATGGGAACGTAATTCTAAATGAACCTACCAGGGATATGCAAAATCTCATTTGGCCTAACTGATGTCACAGTCAGGAGGATCTCTGAAAAGGTCTGTCAGCTGTATCTACTGTCTGACAAGAGTGCAGATTCAATAATCCATCACATGACCTACAATGGTGTCTAATATCCACAGCTGGGTCCAATTTTTAACCCATCTGATAAACCTCATCTGCCCAGAACACTGTGGTATTGATGGGGAAAATTCAGTTTAGGATTCTAAAATATTTGGTTTTGCTGTCTGGCTTTTCACTTGCAGAACTGCCAGGTTTGGCATTCCTCCTGCACTGTGCATAGCACCCATTCATCCCACCAGAGGGACAGAGGCTCTGGAGGTGACCAGTAGTCTCCTTCCATCTTCCCATTGTCAAGGACTGAGCAGAAGTACAGCTGATGACTGCATTCCACTCCACCAGGCTGACTTCCTTTTTTGGGGTGTGCCTATCTTAAAATGTCCCATTCACACGCAGAAAAAGCTACTGGAAAGTCTCCACTTATTTGCATACGCAAGATAGATTTTCCTGAGCAAATTCTCAAAATTCTCTGGGGTGACCTTCCACCCAAGAGGAAAACCAGTACCCACATGTATAAAGACCAGGCACCATTCAGCAGCATTCTGCAGAGAGCTCTCAGACATTTATTTCTAAGAATGCTTTTAGAAGTGTATCAGTGAATTGATCTCAGTGGTAATCTCTGTGATAAAACATTCAGCTCTTCATCTCCATATTTATTTGCTAAAAATTTTTTAGAAGGAGAAAAATTCTTAAGATTCCCACTCACTTGTAAGACCTATTCTTATGTAAAACAGCCTGATTGTTTGCACACAGGAGTAAGACACGTGCTAGATTTGAACTTCACACCCCAGGCCTAAGCTAGGTGAGTGGTTCACGGGGAAATGTTGGCTTGTAGAGGTGAGAGTGAAGATCTGTAACCAAGGCAGCCCATTGAAAAGATAGTTTGGGGGTAATGGGGGGAACATTATTTTCCCAAGTGGTATTTTAACATTCCTTTTAAAAAAACAGATCCCCCGAACAGGAAAAAGAACAATTCACGATCGTTAGTTTACTAAATCAGTGTTATCATTTCTCAGAAATGGGGACCTGAGTGGGTTTCCCCTAGGAAGCTTGGCTTTCTTCCCATCCTTTCCTTTGCTTTTTTTTTTTTTTTTTTCTCTCTCTCTCTAGAAAAACACTTGGGATTCTGCGATGTTTTAAATTCAAACACAAGAGAACGAAAAGAAGCGAAACAACCCAAGCGGAAGGCTGGGGCTGCAACTGATCAGGGTTCCTTTGGTTCCTGCCTCGGGGGGTTCTCTGCCATTCTCCAAGCGGCGCCCCGCCGCCGGGGCGCCTGTGCAGACCACAGCAGCGCTGCGGTCAGGGGACGCAGCAACAGGAGTCCCGCCCGCCTCCGCTCCTCCCTCACCCGTTTGCCGCCAGGTGGGCTGCGGAGCGCACGCGAAAGCGGCCCTCACGAGGCGACGGTAAACGTGCTCAGGAGTTCATTCACGAACCGCGCCGGGCAGCGCTGCGTGCCGGGCACCGCGAGGCAGCGCCGCACTTGACGGCTTGGGATTTGTTTTTTGCATCTTCATCCCTCTCCGCCAAGCAATCTGTCCCCAGGGAGGGCTGCTTTCGCCCCCACTTCCCCCTTCTCCGCAGGGCTCCCCATTTTCGGCACGGAGAGGGACGAGGGCTCTGGACCCTTCGGTTTCCAGTCCTGGATCAGCGCTGGGCGACAGTGAACCCACCTGGCCTGGCCCTCGCCCCCAGGGCGCGCGCGGCCCGGCTGCTGTCTGCAGCCCACCCCAGGTATCCACATCCGAGTGGTGTGATGAGGGGCAGCCTGATTCCACAGTCCGAAGACTGAAAGTTGGGGTGCTAGATGGGGCTCCTGAGCCCGGCCATCTGCAGCGGCCCCGGCAGCCCGCGGGCAAAAGGCGACCACCCTCGGGCGCGCGGGAGAGGGCACCCCTGCAAACCCTTTGCTTCTGCGCCGGAGCGCAAACTGACTGACCCGACCCGCCGACCCTCCCGCCCCTCCGCTGGCCATGGCCCTTACCTCGAAAAGCTGAGGGATTTCCCTCCGGGCCAGATATTCCTTGGCATCGTTGGTGTTCATGGCTGTGCCGCGCGTGCCTCAGCGCTCAGGCGGGGAGGCGGCGGGGCTGCGGAGACGCGGGTTGGGGTCGGGGCCGGGGCCGGCGCCGGGTCGGGGGTCCGGGTCGGGGATGGGGATGGTGGGGTGTGCTCCGGTCACGGATGCAGCCCGGACTCTCAGACACCAACACTCGCACGCTCCGCTCTCTCCACGGTCTCCGCGCGCCCGCCGCCCTCGCCTTAGCGCTGGTACCCGCGCGCGAGCTGCGGGCTTCGAGCAGCGGCGCCGCGGCTTCCTTCGCCGGCTTCCAGGCTGCGCGGCCGCCAGGGGAGGGGCGGAGGGAGCGGAGGAGGGAGGACGGCGCGCCGGCAGCGAGGCACCAGCGCGGCACCAGCGCGCCCGCCCGCCTCACTGGCTCCGCGCGCCGCGCCTCTCCACACCGGGTCTGCGGCGGCGGCCAGTCAGGCTGCGCGGGCGGGCACGGCCAGACCGGCTCGGGGTGCGGGGGTGGGGAAGAGCGCGCGCCGGGGGCTCGCACTCACGCCCCTCAGATCCGTCCCGACGGCCCCCCGGAGCGTGGCGCTGCCCGGCTCGCGCTGGGACCAGGTGGCTCGAAGAGCAGGGCTGGGGGTCTCTTGGAACCTGTGACCTTTGCGCTTCTGTGGACCGCACACACACCTTTTATCCCCAGACCCAGAAGGCGATTCCGGCCAGGGGAAGCCCAGTGCAGAATGTGTCACTTGTTGCTACGAATCTGCCACGATAGGGAGCTGGGGAAGGGAGACTCGTGGTGCAGAATCCTCTCCCTCAAGGTGATTTTTAGATCTTGAGTGTCTCCATCCTTCGGAAAGTTTTGCTAGCTGCTGAGTACTTTCCCTCTATGGCTATCATAAATCTTTGCTGCATCAGTACAAGGCCTTAGTCTGAACCTGAAATCTTGGTTACCAAAAGAATCAGTGAGTAAGCAGTCAACCTGTTAATTATTTCCATGGAGAGGAATGGCAAGGCGGAAGGGAGAATGCAGGGTGGCGGAGTGCTGGAGGCTGCTTGTATTGGCGAGGACAGGCGTCGTTAATGAGATCCGACGACTACACCGCCACCGGTGGATTTCAGGCCATGGGGACACCCCCGCCCCACGGTGAGTATGGATGGGTATGGATGAGTATGCGTGGACCGCTCAGGCACAGCGGTAATGGATGGGAATGGATCGTCTCTCAGCAGCCCACTGTCGTCAAGGTGCATCCAACCCTCCTCTTGGTTCCCGAGATGACTCATTTCCCCCATGAAGTTGTCTTTCCTTTGCTTGAGAAGTGGTCCAAGCCGTGGAGAATCTGAGCTCTAAGGGCGTGCAAAGCCCCTCACGGTGGAAGGGGTGTGTGAGAGAAGGAATTGGCAGCCAGGGTCTGGGGCCGAGAGGAGGAACGCTGCCAGCGTCTACATGCCACCTGTGCCTGTTCCTTTTCAGTTTGTCTTCGCAGACCTTTGCTTGCTTCCAGTTCTTGTCACACAAGCCGCTGCTACCCACGCCTTAACTGTAGCTGCAGCGTAACTTTACCCAAGAGAGGAAACTCAAGAATTAGTTGTTTTGTAAAGTGAATGGAGTTTTGTGAACACTGGTGAAATCATGTGTCATATGGTAGCCTTTGCCAAGCCAGGTATTTCCGTTCCCAGAAATGTGTTCCTGCCTGCAGAATTGTGCCACATCACAGACAGTCCTGCTACTAGCATTCCTGTACCTTATTTAAGAGTAGGCTGGGGCGGTACTGTGAGCAGTAACTCTTCCCTAGGCATCAGTGCTTGAAAAATATCTGAGCCTGTGGCATTAAGGCTTACTCTGTGAGCAGGTACAGTGGAGCAAGCATGTAGGACTGGAGGCCACTTGCTTCGGGTTTTTTTTTTTTTTTTTCAAGGTCATCCTTTAAAGACAAGAATCTGCCAAAGCACAGCTCTCATCTCTCCCTTCCTGGCCCCAGCCTTTGAATAGATACATGATTCTAAGTGCACTTTAGTGTGTCTGGGCAAGTGATGGCAGCTGGCTTGTAAAAAGACAGTGGGTAAGAAAGACTGCATTGCACTCAGCGTCATAGGTAGTCTGAAAAACATAGCAACTGGAGATGTAGCAAGTTTTCAAGCAAGCTTAGGTGCTGACAGGCAGTGCTTTGTGGTGAGTCCCTAGGTGGAGAGAGGGAGATGGAAGAAGTGAGATGTGCATAACTACTTTGGTGAAGGGAATTGAGCTCTCCTAGGGGAGAGTTACGTACTTAAAAGCCCAGCTGATGGTTTGGAAGAGGAAAGATGGCCTGGAAGGGAATTCTAGTGGTGGGTGTAAACAAGGGGCTCACAGCCCTTTGCACTTTGTTTATTTAGGGATGCACTCCTGCAAGTTCTTACAAATCAAGCTGATTACTGCATGTCTGCTTATGTTCCTTAAATATTAGCACACCAAGACTTTTTCCCACAGAGCATTCAAATAAATTCAGATCATAAGTGTAGAGGCTTAAACGAACTGAGACTTGTTGCCTCCTTATATTTATTGCAGTATAGCTGACACTTTTAGTGGTACAATTTTTGAAAATTGATTAAGCTTGAATACATACTGATCTGGGTCCCTAGGAAAGAATTAATTAAAACGCCTCTTCTGATCACACTTTGGGAGATGAACTGGGTGCTGAGATAAGACAGTCAATGAGGCAGGCATTGATTTGCAGAGTGTGTATAAGTAGTGCAGACTGACAGTAAGTGAATAAGAATGCCTAAATAGCATCTGGCATCGTGGCATAGTGGATAAAGCTGCTGCCTGCATCCCATATGGGCACCTGTTCGAGTCCTGATTGTTCCACTTCCAATCTGGCTCCCTCCTTATGGCCTGGGAAAAGCAGTGGAAGATGACCCAAGTGCTTTGGCTCCTGCTGCCCACATGGGAGACCTGGAAGAAGCTCCTGGTTTCAGCCTAGCCCAGCCCTGTCCATGCAGGCATCTGGAGAGTGAACCAGCAAATTGAAGATCGATTCTCCCTCTCCCTCTCCCTCTCCCTCTCTTTCTCTCTCTGTATCCCTGCCTTTCAAATAAATAAATAAATAAATCTTTTTCAAAAAGGACTAAAGAACATCAGATAGTAATCCACAAAGGGCAGATAAGAAGAAAAAATACAAAAAGGGCATAAGTAAGAACATTTCAGAGAGTGAAGTGTGGTGATGCAGCAGTTAATGCTGTTGATTTGAAGCTAAGAGGACAGAGGATCCAAATCTGTTCTGTGAAGTGGGAGTGGGGATAACTATTGGGATGATGACTAGGACTTCCTGAGGCCCAGATGACCTTGAGGGGGAGGCTTTTGATGGGAACATTTCCCTGAGTCATCTCTAGAGGGACTTCATTGCTGACACACAGGCTAAATCTCAGCCAAGGGCCATGCTTGCTCTGCCCTATTATTCAAGAGTCTATAAGTAGGGACTTTTTGCCCCATCCACGGAAGGAAGGTTTAAAGTGCTGTGTACCCAGTGCAGCCCTCCCCATCTCGTACAGACACAGCTGGAGCCTAAAATCATATCCTCGTCCTCTCCTCACAGATATTTATGCCATCTGTAATCTGAGGGGGGCCAGTTTAGCTATAGAAAATTTTAGCAACAAAGTGCAAAATACTTTTTCTGTGGCTACTTCTTGCCCCAGATAGAGACCTAATGGGATCAGCCATGGGTCCTGGTCTGATTGACAGTAACGATGCAAGGACAAGTGTGTCCATAATACAAGGTAAAAACTGGTGGAACATTTGTTTTGAGTTAGGCATTGTGATAAGTACTTTATATAAAGAATACAGTATTACCTACTACACATACATCATATTGAATTCATAAGACAATCTGTTAGATATTTTTTGTTTTCATTATGTAAATAAAATAACTGAGACAGAGAGCTTAATTTCAAGGTTGTACTAATAGTATCAATCCAACTGTGATACTGTGCCATTTATTGCCTATATGCCACTATTCCTTAGAACATAATCATCGTCACACCTTTTAAGTTTACAAAGAGCCACAATTTTTCTTTTAATCTTTCAGAGTTTTTGAAGGAGACTTCCATCTTTCCTTTCTTTTTAAAAGCAGATGTTGTTTGTGTATTTTGGGGGAAAATGTGTTATTTAAAACACAAGCAACATAACAAAACATACACAGCAACACATTTGTCTTTGTAGATTTTCAAACTGATCCAAGTCCTTTTCTGTTTGAAAGTTGCTGTTGGGTTCAAGAGGTTGTACAGGCAACAAAACATTCCGATTTCTTGAATTTTTAAGTGCTGGCTTTCTCTCATCAGTAGGAAAAACACTCTATGTCGCCTAATTGTTCTATTTCCCTCACTAATTGATAACCCACTGTGCCATTTGTATCTGTGGGAATTTGAAAATACTTTGCTTGTCTAGAAAAGTAGTAAATACCTAAGGCACTCCTTCCTATGTTTGTGTGCATCATCCTGATAATTATGCCTCTTCTTTGCAAGTACTCTTTTTAGAAGATCTTTCTGGGCTTTTTACTTTTCTGGTAAGTATGGAATGAACACTCTAGTCTGTTAAATCTGAGGTGTGTATCACAATTCTTCCAAGAGGGATTTCCCTGTGTACTATTTTTTTGCTCTACACTGGCCAACTAGCTCAGCCAGACACATAGAATCTGGATCTCAAAGACCACCAGGAGTTGTTGGATTACAGGTAATAGATTCATAGCACTTACCAAGCATCTTAAAGGATTAGGAAAATGTCTAGGTTACATAATTTCTATGCAAAAAAAAAGAGCAATGAATTGGAAAATGCTATATGAATACCTATGTATTAGTTAAAGCATTCATTATTCAAACATTTGTGAAATAAGCTTCTACATTTCAGACCCTTGTTTGGAGCTAGGAATACAAAGAACATTATTCAATGGATTCATTATTTAATAGGGAGAGTCAGAGTTGTAATACTACAGATAAATATTATATTTCCATAATAGGATGGAAGTAGATTCAAGAGAAGTGTTGTTGTGGTGGAGACACAAAGGTGTGTGACTCACATAAATGTGTAAATGTGTATATGATAAAAAAAACTTACCAGAAAGTTTTTTTTTAAGATTTATTTATTTACTTGAAAGTCAAGTTACACAGGGAGAGAAGGAGAGGCAGAGAGAGAGAGAGAGAGAGAGAGAGAGAGAGAGAGAAAGAGAGATCTTCCATCTGCTGATTCACTCCCCAGATGGCCACAATGGCTGGAACTGCGCTGATCTGAAGCCAGGAGCCAGGAGCTTCTTCTGGGTCTCCCACATGTGTGCAGAATAGGATTCACACCCAAGACCATGTCACCTTAAATCACATGTCCACTTTTCTCTTCTGTGCAGTTTTATCATTTAATAAGCAGATCTCAAAGTGAATTTGCAATATATGGCCCTTTGTGCATTTATTGTTCCTCTTAGAGTCAGATGGTGGTTATAAGCTTTGTATTTTGGTGATAATTTGGGCATACCTTCATCTCTTTTTTCCTGCATATGAGCATTTCACAGCAGCAACCATGTCCTACAAATCTTTATATTCTTAGTGCTTTGGACAATGCCTGGCTTAAAATAGGTTCACATGACTGCAGAAATGAAGTATCTATATCTGTATCTGTAAAATGCTTAGGAATCTGTCAAGATGGAGAAAGGTACTCTAGCAGGAAAAGGGAAACTTCCTTTTTAAACAATCGTGTTAAAATCTTTTTTTAAAAAAACAGTTTAACTCAATTATCTTTATTTCAATGTATCAGAAGACATTTGCATTTTCTTGGTACTATCTGTATATGTAACAGCTTTCTTCAGGGCTTCAAGACTGGAATTGTTTTACATCTTTGCATAACAGGATGAGACTAAAATGATGAAGGTAAATCCTAAATTCAGTGTGTGACTTTATTACCTCAACTCCAAAGCTACATGCAATTCTTGGAGTAAGTTACCAAAACAGCTCTGTAATATGAAAGTGGTTAGTGTCTATCACAGTTTATGTTTGAGAACAAAGCAAGTATTAACAGCATCCTCCAATGGCACCTGTTGTGCCCTCAGTCAGAAAGTCCTCAAAGATGAGAACAATCTGTCAAGAGGGTTGTCTCATACTGGTTGACATTTTGCCACCCTGTTTACAAAAAGGTAATGTGCTCAGTCTACTTTAAAAATTACACTATTATGATTTGAAAGAGTTAATTCTATTTATAGAGATTCCTGACTTACCATATGGAAGTATCGTTAGGTGCTGAGAAAATATAGCTGAAGCAATTCTTTGTAATGTCTAGAAATATAATAGTTTATAAATATGCAATGAATCTACAAAAATTGCAAAGATAATTCATTCAGTCAATATATATTTCGTGAGCACCTACTGTGTGCCAGGCATTGTGCACTGCTGTATTGCCAGCACATAGATAAAACACGTGCATGGCTACATATCTAGAAGCAGGAGATAATAACAACAGATATCATAAAAAGCATATTATATAGTTGCTAGAAGGTGGTAAATGTCATGGGAAAAGGAAAAAATGAGGGGAATAAGGAGGAGCAGAAGGAGGTTATAATTTTAGATAGAGGGTAAGCAAAGAGCCTTGTTGAGGAGGTGACATTTCAGCAAACATTATTCTTTTTCTTCTTTTTTTTTTTTTTGGTGGAATGCAAGCATCTTTTTCCTTTTTAAAGATTTATTTATTTTACTTGAAAGTCAGAGTTACCCACAGAGAGAGCAGGAGAGGCAGAGATAGAGAGGAAGAGGGAGAGGGAGGGGGAGGGGGAGAGGGAGAGGGGGAGAGAGAGAGAGATCTTCCATCCGCTGGTTTACTCCTCAATTGGCTGTAATGGCTGGAGCTGCGCCAATCCGAAGCCAGGAGCCAGGAGCTTCTTCTGGGTCTCCCATATGGATGCAGGGGTCCAAGGCCTTGGGCCATCTTCTACTACTTTCCCAGGCCACAGCAGAGAGCTGCATAGAAAGTGGAGCAGCTGGGTCCTGAACTGGCGTCCATAATGGGATGCCAGCACTACAGGCAGTAGCTTTACCTGCTACGCCACAGCGCTGACCACACATTTTTCTTTTTAAAGATTTATTTATTTATTTGAGAGCCATAGCTACAGACAGAAAGAGAGAGAGACAGAGACAGAGGTCTTCCATCCGCTGGTTCACTCCCTAAATGTCCATAACAGCCGGAGCTGAGCCTATCCAAAGCCAGGAACCAGGAGCTTCTTCCAGGTGTCCCACATGGGTGCAGGAGTGCAAGAACTTGAGCCATCTTCCATTGCTTTCCCAGGCCATTAGCAGAGAGCTGGAATGGAAGGGGAACAGCCAGGACTGGAACCGGTACCCATTTTGGGATGCCAGCACCGCAGGTGGAGGCTTAACTTACTACACCACAGTGCTGGCCCCTGAGCAAAGATTCAGGTGAGGAAGCAACTAGTTCAAATGTCCTGGGCAGGAGAGAATTGCTGGCATGTTGTGGCTTCTGTAAGGAGCCAGTGTGGCAGCTGTTCGGTGGGGTAGGAGAAGAGCAGAGAAGAATGGGGTCAAATCACTTAGGACCTTGGAAGCTGTTAGAAATTTGTGGTTTTTGCTCGGAATTAAATGGGAAATTGGTGAAGCATTTTGAGCCAGGTCTCACATGAGCTGACTTACATTTTAAAAGGATCCTCCATCTGCTGGTGTTTGAATAGACAAGAGAGAAAAGATAGCAGGAAGAGTAATTGGGAGGCTATTGTGACTCAGGTCAGAGAAGACGGAGGCACAAAGTACGATGTGGCAGCAGAGGCACTGAGAACTGGTTAGATTCTAGATACATCGACAGAATAAGAATAAACAGGCTGTCTTGACAGATTGGACGTGGTATATGAGAGAGAGGAAAAACATTAAGGGTGACTTCATAGTTTGGAGGCTTGAAGATGGTATGGAGAGGACTAATGAATCTCAGTAGTTTACTGACTTATAAAATTAGATACATAGCAAGGAACTGTAACCCAGAGGAGTGACAAGAATAACACGCTCAGAAGGGGGCCTGGAACATGCTGGGTTCTCCCTACTGCTTCTCCGCCACATTTCTCATTTTAATCCACAGCCCTTGTCTTATGGCAGCCCTTTGAGCTCCAAAGTTAACCTACATTTTGGATTCATCTTCATGTTGTCCAAAATCTTGTGCAAGAATCTGTAGGGTTCATGTCGCAGCACAGCAGGTTAGGCTGCTGCTTGTGAAGCTAGCATTCCAAGTGGGAGTGCCAGTTCGAGCCCCAGCGGTTCTGCTTTTGATTCAGCTTCCAGTAATGCACCTGTGCTGGTTGTAGAGGATGACCCAAGTGCTTGGGCCCTTGCAACCCATGTGGTAGACTAGGATGGTGTTCGAAACTCCTGGCTTAAGCCTGGCCCAGACTTGGCTATTGTGGCCATTTAGGTGACTGAATCAGTGGATGAAAGATCTTTCTGTCTGACCCTCTCTCTGTGTTGCTCTGCCTTTCACATAATCAATTAATTAATTTTAGAAATTAATTTTATTATATAGTTGCTATATGTATAATATATATTAACATTTCCATATCAATTCTTACACATAAATATTTTGCCTACCTTTGAGAAGTCTCTAATTGCATCCAAAGTAGTCATCATCAGTCAGCCAGTCAACCTTACTTGGCCATGGTAGCTTTAAATAAGGGAACAGCTTGAATTCCAAGGAATTATAAATTTCAGTGCTGCAGCTAAAATGTAGAGAGAAACATTTTCATCTTAAGTTAAACAAATATTCTGATGTATGTTTAAAAGTAAAAGTTATTTGAGTCCTATATAAATCTCAGAGAAAGACAGAAATGAGATGAATTTATTTTTTAGCTTATTTTTATAGAATGCAAGTAACACATGTGACTTTATTACTTTTTTTCATTATTGATGAATAGCAATTTTGTGCACAGAGATCTAAAATTTTGAAATTGTGCAACTGTGTCAGCAACACCATGCCCTTTGGAATGTGAAATTGCTAATTTTTGTGTCCTCACTATATGTCTCCTGAACAACATATTAGTAATGAATACATTAATCACACTAGGATGAGTAAAGTATAATCTTTCCATCCAAGGAATAAAATAAGCTGTTTCTCAACAGTCACAAGTCATTTATTTGGTGTGTTCGAAATTTGTAAAACTTACCAGAATTTACCATCTGTTCCTGTTTTTATCCACTCCATTTAACTATGTTTCTTCTATTAATTGTTCTTCTGCAATTCAATTAATAAGCATTCACACTGTTTTCCTAACTAGATGAAATCATTTAACTAATGATCTAGTAGAGATTCAGGAGCAGTGATTAATTTAAAGAGGTCTCTTCCCCAAGTAAATCAATATTTCTGACTGTGCAAAGGGAAACTGATGCTAAAGTTCCTCTGCAGTCATGCCACTCTCTTGTGCAAATATTGCAGTGGCTGCAGTTGTCTGGATGGATGGCAATGGTGCCTAGTAGCCACGTTGGCCAATTATATTGCAATACTTTAGTTTACATTTATTTATTCACATATATTACATTTATATTGAAAAACTTTAGTTTCTTAGCAGAACTAGAAACATTTCAAATGCCCTATAGCCACATACTGCTAGTGTCTACTGTATTAGATAATGTAAATATAGCACAATTCTATCAATACAGAAAGTTCTGTTGGAACCGGCATATAAAACAAATAGTAAATTTCTTAGCCTGGAGCTCCAGGTCCTCCATAATCTCAGTATATTTTACCTTATTCACCTAAGATAACTTCCACTATTCTACTCACCTGCAACCCATGCATCCTGCACTTTTTTGTTACCAAGCCCTTATTGATTGCTTCAGTTCATAATTAGTTTCTTTTGTTTCCCACACAGTGAAATATTCCTATACCTCCAAGACTGCACTTAAAGACATTCTTCTCCATTAAAGCAGTCTTTCTTTAGCTCTAATGGATTTAGGTAATTTCTTCCATTGTCCTCTCTAGAATGTAACTCATACCTCTAATCCTGTATTTCTATCATTTACCCAGGCTCCAAAATATATCTTCATAGTTGCATCTTTATGCAGCTTATTACAGTGTCATGTATATAATACTCTAAAATAACTATTTGAATAATAAATTTAAATAATGCTTCTGTTTTGTGAACATTTACATTCCATTGTTTAGTATATTTTGAATTTGTAAATTTACTTGCTCTATGATTTTCTAGAATTTTCATTTCAAACCCCAGCAAAACTACCTTTAGATGGGGATGGGTGGGTGAGGAGACTGAATACATCAAGCTATGGACATAAGTTTCTCTTTTTGTGACTAATTTAGTTCTAAAATATTTCAGTTGCTTTCACCATTGTCTCGCATGCCTCAGTGAGCAAGCAAGATGCAACTGAAATCAATCAAGTAAATACAATATCTACCAATCCCTGATAATTGATGCTAAGAAATAGGTGACCGGCCAGCGCGTGGCTCACTAGGCTAATCCTCCACCTGCAGCTCCGATACTCCGGGTTCTAGTCCCGGTTGGGGCACCGGAGTCTGTCCCGGTCACTCCTCTTTCAGTCCAGCTCTCCGCTGTGGCCCGGGAGTGCAGTGGAGGATGGCCCAAGTGCTTGGGCCCTGCACCTGCATGGGAGACCAGGAGAGGCACCCGGCTCCTGGCTTCGGATCAGTGCAGCAACGGTAGTATCAGCCATTTGGGGGGTGAATCAACGGAAGGAAGACCTTTCTCTCTCTTTCTCTCACTGTCTAACTCTGCCTGTCAAAAAAACAAAAAACAAAAAAAAAAGAAAGAAAGAAAAAAGAAATAGGTGACCTTAGCATTCAGCTCTCCCTGGTCACTGTTTTTGCAGAATCACAATCATCGAGACAGAAAATTGTTATGACCTTGTTTATGCATTTCTAAAAAAAAATATTGCCCACTGCTACACCTTCGTTGTTTGGAGCACAACAAATCCTTTCATCAACTTATGTTTTTTAAATTATAAGTTCCAGATAGATTCCCAATCTTTTTATCTCCAGAAAATCCAACATAAGATCCTGGCATAGTCCTTTTAAGGAAATCTTGAATATATTCCTCTTGCCATCCACAATGTTCCCAGCTGTAGTTCTCAGAAATTGGCAGGTATCATTTGTGAAGATTATGTCACGCTAATGAAATGGTGGAAGTGCCAGTGTTGAAACTACCCCTACGAAAGAAAAGAACGTTTTTATATCTCTGTTATCTTGAACACAAAAGAAGGTGTTTTATAACATGGTCCTGGCAGCTTCTAGGGGACAATCATCCTGATTATCTTTGGGCTTGATTTGTAACTTGGTAAGAGTACAAATAGAAATTATCCTTATGCTTAGCCTGAAGTTAAAGTCTTCATTAAATGCTCTTTAAAACGTACTATAAACACCTTTCTTCTCATCTGCTTTGAGGATACAGTAATGGCCTCTAAGCAGGTGATTTGTTCACCTAAATATATTCAGCTTTGGCTTCTCCTCTGTGCTCCAGTTCTGCCATGACTGCCATTCTTTCATTCAGCTTTCGTTTATTGGTCATATGCTATATGCCAAGCAGTGTGCTAGAATGTTTAGGAAGCAGAGTCAGCTGTAACATGCTCATGGTCTCACCAGAGGAAAATGTTACTAAACCAAAGGTGACAATCAAGTGAGGAGCAGCATAGTGGAGTGGGACAGCATAGGTTGTGGATTCTGAGTATTCAGCCTTGTCTCTTGCTTCTGCAGTTCTCAAGTTATTAACCAGTTTGCGCCTCAGTTTTCTCTTTTATAAAAATGGGTATACCAATCACTAATTGAGTTATTGCAGGTGTTAATTGAACTAGTAAATGTAGAGTTGACACTTAACCTAATTCTTTGTCTCCAAATTCTAGTTCATTGCCTATGGAATTGCTTCATGTCATTGAAGACGGTGATTCTAATTATTTACTGCCCGCTGTTTTACACTGTAAGCTCAAATTAAACTGATTTACTTCTAGTTCCCTGGGTATACTTGCCTGCTGTCTCCTTGTCTTTGCTCAGGCTTGGTTTCTTCCTAGAACACCTCCACAATTCTGCACGGCTAAATTCTTCCTGCTTCATGGATTTTGATGATATATAATCTTCATAAAGCTTTCCTTGGTCTCTGCATCATGAAATAACGACTTCCCATAAAATCCTCTAGCGTCTTGTTCAACCTTTTTTGGTTAATTATGTTTTTATGAGGCAAGGTACATCAAGTACTAGAATGAGAATGATAATTAATATCTATGCATTGAAAACATTATAACCACAGCCGCAGCCTGTCATTTGAGCTTGAGATGTGGTGGCACAATCTTCCCACTGAAATAAAAAGAAATTAATGGAGTGTGGAAAAGAGATCAACTTTCCCCATATCTAATCCTCAGTCTGCCCTTGCTGCTTCTGTTCACCACTATTTCCTTTCTTTCCATTCTCTTCAAAAGCTGTTTTTATGTCTTAAAGTGCATTAGAAATCATGGTAATGAACCTGACAGAAAAACTAACTGATATAAATCTATATGAACAACTTCAGAGTGCATATTTTTAAGCTTTACTCTGGCTCTTGGTAAACATGGGTTTGTTAGCTTATTTTTCTCTGAACCGTCTCTCAAAAGTCTTGAAAATGTGACTCTCTAGAGCTTCAAAATATTTAATTATTGAAGAGAGAATAGATTTTACTGGTAATCTCATTTGCTTCATATGCCATTTGTCTACCAAACCAATAAATATGTTGAACCTTTGTAAATAAGAAATACTTTCCGTGGCAGCAATTTGGAACTCATTGTTATAAAGTTTGTTTTCAAAGACTTGAGAAATACATAAAATATAAAATTATTCTTTACCAAAGTAATGTCACTTTCTGGTTTTGTGCAAATAGTGAAGTTTGATGTCTATTAAAGACTAGGCTCTTTGATGATTAAATATGATTTGATTGTGTATTAGCACCATTTTCTTGTCAGTCATCAACAACCAAATAGAGACCAGAAGGTGCTGTGATCAAACCATAAACAGCTCTGTGTGTAGTGTTGCTTGCCTATTGACATTACTAACTGTAGCTTCATTTGCAGGAGCAGCCATCACCTCTACTCCCCCAGAAAATGGACATGTATAAATTATAATGTGTAAGATAAACTTAGGTATAAATATGTACAAATGGTCCTGATGAACCCTGTGAACAACTTTATCTTGTTAATCCCAGTTCACAGTTTTCTTTTTATGCAATGAAGCAAATGAGATTGGTTTGCTTTTTTATGTTGCTTCTACATTGGTCATTACTAGGAGTTTTAAAACATTGTTGGCTTAGTACCTCTACACATTTGATTTCAAAATCTTTCTCATTTTATCTGTCTCTTCTAGTCAAAACAGACCATAAATATCCCTTCTTTTTAGTCACTGTTGAAACTGCTATAGAATTTACATTTTTTACTTTTCAAGTTCTTTAGAATTTTTGGATTTCTATTAATATCAAAAAATTGTTGTATTGAATATCTCTGCTACCTATTTCCCATATTATCTAAAATGTGACATAGCATTTTCCCTTATTTATCACATCTCTAATTTAGCCAGCATTCTAAATTACTTTACCCTGTACAGAAGGCCTTAGTCATCCAACTAGCTCATGGATAACAGCTGGCTGATGACCACTGCCCACTGCTAAATTTCTCTGGGAGGTATTGCATATCACACTACTTGATCCATGATAGCATGAAGGAACTGGGGACATGGTTTGATAAACTTGCTTCTAGTCCAACCATATCCGTATCCAGCAGCTGCATCTCCACCCTGGTCATACGGTGGGGTTCTCAGCATGAGTACCTTCCTGAAAGAGAGAAGGCAGGTCTCATGGATGGTGCAATTTACGCCCCTGGGAAGAGTGTTCACCCTTCTTCCTTACTGGTACTTACTGCCTTCATATCAGTAGCTGGAAGTATTGGCTCTGGTAGTAATTTGTCACATGGCTAGTGTGAGACAAGAACACTTCCCTCTTCATGGTCTCTGGTTCCCTATTACCAGAGGGTGGAGGACATGAATTTCATCCATCTGTCTCTTTTGGTGCCTTCATTGATGGAAAAAAGAGCTCAACTTGACTGTTACATAACCTCTTACTATTATAGCACTACATAGCAACATCAAAAGGATCCTAAGGAGACTGGGAAATCAAGTCTATGCACGATTATGGGCCACACATGGCAAAGATCCCACCAGTGTCTTCGCTGAACCAGGCGCGCTAGTGCCTTAAGTGATTCTGGAACCAAATTCACTGCTGACTTAGAATCATTCCCTTCATGTGATTTGAACTGAGTCATCTGTTCCGCTGAATTTGTGGACACATTGGTGTATTTTTAACTTTCTAGGAGCCAGTCTTCTAGAATAAAACAGAACAGAAATGCAATGCACAATTGTCAAGGGAAAAATGGTGTGCAGTGTCTTGAGTGGAGCTCCATGTCCTGGGTCTTGCAGGAGGTGATGAAGGGATCCAGGGCTGAGGGCCCCCAGACCACATTGCCCAGGGCCATCTTCTCAATCCAGCAGCAGAAGCAGCACAGTTTCCCAGAGTGAAGGGTTTCTCCTATAACCTTGGGTTTCTGTGTCTGCCTCTCTTCTGTACTCTGTCTTATTCGCCTTTACAGCTCCCAAAGCAAGAGCTGGTGTTTAAATCATAGTGGAATCTGCAGACACACCTGTTGAAGCCATCCACTCATTCATTCATTTGTTCATTCCTTTGTTAGCAGCTGTTTATTAATCAGCTGGTATGTTCAGGAGCCTGTGGTGGTCAATGAGGATACAGCAGAGACAACACAGTTCTTGCCTAATAGAGCTTCTCTCGCTCTTGCTTTCACTCTTGCCCTCGCTCTCTGTTTTGAGGGTAGGAAAAGTCAGACTATCTACTATAATTACACAAATAATTCCAGCTACAAAATGTGCAAATGCTCTGAAGGACAATGGAATCCTGGCCAAACTCTGCTAATTAACTAGCAATGTCTAACACAGGCCATTACTTAACCTCCATCTGTCAGTTTTCTCATTTGTAAAATAAGAGATTTGTATGAGCTAATATCCTGAACTCTGTTTTGTTGTGCTTGCTTCATGAAAAATGTTGATTTGTGCAAAAAGCATCCGATTTAAATTAGTCATTAAATAATACCAGTAATGATGATTAGAAGGTAACATTTTTAAAATTTCCAAACTCTCAGTCACTTTAATGGGAATTTCAACACAGAAATAAATAGGGGAATCTTCTAAACAAAATCAAAACAAAACACAGTCACATAAAGAATTAGAGTGAAATGGATGAAGAGTCTGGGATTCTAGTTGTGTTGGAATCATGTTGAATGACTGACAGGATGGTGTGACGTATTAACTGATTCTTTTCACAGTTCTAAAACATTACAAATAGAAAGGGGGCTACAAAACAGATAACACTTTATTGAGAAGAAATTACTAAATTCTCCAGTGCTGACAGTTACAATTTTTAACATCTATTTGACTGGAAGAGAGAGGGAGAGTGGGTGGGAGAGAGATCTCCCATTCTCTGGAAAGGTAGTCCAGTTCTCCCTCGTGGTGGCAAGAACTAGCTACTTGAGCCATCACGCTGCCTCCCGGAGTCTCTCCAATGCTGAATTTTATATTCTTGACAAGATATTCCTGATTTGTTTTCAAATGAAAGAAGCCAAACTGAACTTTACCAGTGAAAGAGATAAGAAGTGGTGGGAGGCAGGGACTTCAGAGTGCTGTAGGGATTTTTTTCTCCTTTCTCGTGGAGGAAGGAGACCAGATTCTTCCCTTCCTTATAACCGAGTCCGAGATTCCCTCCTGAGTTTTGTAGAGTAGCTTGTGGAAGAACGACTGACACCTCAAATCCTTGTTTTCATCTGCTGACCTATGGTTTTCAAAGTCTGTATTTCTGACTCCCTATACATTATAACTGAATTCTGCAAATAATTCTATCACAACTGATCTTTTAAGAAGCAGTGTATTATAGAAACAGCATGATGCAGAAAATCATCTATCAGTGAAATTATTTAAAAATTTAACATTTATTTTCATTTCTATTTGAAAGAGCTCTTCCATCTACTCTTTCAGTCTCCAAATGTCCACATTGGACATTTAGCTGTGGGTGGGCCAGATCAAAGCCAAGAGTCAGGAACTCAGTTCACGTTTCCCATGTGAGTGGCAGGGACCCAAGTGCTTGAGCCATCTTCTGCTGCTTCCTAGGATATGCATTAGCAGGGAGCTGGAATTACAAATGGAGCCAGGGCTTGAACCCAAGAAATTTGATGTGAGACGTGGGCATCCCAAGTGGCATCCTAACTGCTATAACAAACACCCACCTTTTTTTTTTTTTTTTTTTTTTTTTTTGACAGGCAGAGTGGACAGTGAGAGAGACAGAGAAAAACATCTTTCTTTACCGTTGGTTCATCCTCCAGTGGCTGCTGGGGCCGGTGCGCTGTGGCTGGCACCTCGCTGATCCGAAGCCAGGAGCCAGGTGCTTCTTCTGGTCTCCCATGCAGGTGCAGGGCCCACGGACTTGGGCCATCTTCCACTGTACTCCTGAGCCACAGCACAGAGCTGGACTGGAAGAGGGGCAACCGGGACTAGAACCTGGTGTGCCAGCGCCACAGGCAGAGGATTAGCCTATTGAGCTGTGGTGCCGGCTCAAACACCCACCTTGACAGAAGCTATTTTGATATGAAATAAAGCAGCTTCATTTCCCAGCTCTGCTGTTATTAAATGAGTGTCCTTGGGCACATTGCTTAACCTCTCCACCTCGATTTCTTCATCTTTACAAAATATAAAATAATAGCCACCCTGTAGGATAATTATAAGGCATAGTTATAATTATATAACTATGTATATACTTATATACTATATATAGTATATATATATATACACACACCCATAGTCTTTGCAATCCAAATAATGCTAAATAGTTACATTTACCATTCATATGGTTACAATATGCTATGGCTTTTTTACTTTTTTATAACAAAGAAATCAGAATCACTGGCTTTGGCTTACTATTTGCTTTGTATGAATAAGGCCCAATAAATCTCTTAGCTACAGCCAATTCTCCTAATACGTGTTGTAGACAGCCCAAGCTTACCAAAAAACCACCCTGGGGATTAAATTCTATTTGCTGTTGACATTACTTTCCTTTCTTTTAAGGTAAAATATGCTTCTTTGATGAATTATAGAAAAGGAAATGAAAAGAAAATTTGAAAATTAACTTTAGAAATAGGTAAAATTCTTGAGACTTGTTTTTTAGACAATGAAAATGGAGAGTTATAACATTTTTAATTCTCAAAGGTAGTCAGGCTAATTTTGATTCCAGATTCCTTTTTTCAAACTAGTAGGAATTTTTTGTCCTAAAACATCAAAAATTACTTTAATTTTCCTTAAAGACCTAAATAGATACACGTCTAGATGGAAAAGGCATAGAGAGAACATGAACTATTTATGAAAATAGTGATAGATAACAAAAAGTATATTTAAAATAGCATAATTTACCAGTCCTATAAATCCAAGAGTAGCAAAGAGTCCTGAGCTTTTCTATAATTTCTTTTTTCTTTTTTATCTATACCATTTCTCCATGACAAAAAAAATGTTTAATAACTTACATTGAAAAAAATCAATAACAAAACATCTGAAGCTTCTTAGTTCAGGCTGACATGAAATATACAAGCCGGTACCACCGCCAAGATGGAAATAGAAAAGTTGTAGTGCATCCAGGTATTTCCTGTAGAGTAGTGAACTCTTATCCTTGGTTTTACTTTCAGCAGTTTCAGGCACCTGAGATCAACCATGACCTGAAATTTCCAGACACAGATAATTCATAAATTCTAAATTGCATTCTGTAATGAGCAATGTGATGAAAACTTACACTATCCTACTCCAACTTACGTAGGATCTCACCTTTGACTGGTACAGTCACTCTGTGTATACGATCACACGTTAGCCACTCTCTGGCCATCTCCGTTGTCAATCAGCTGTCATAGTATTGCAGTGCTTGTGTTTGAGTAACCCTTACGTGACTTAATAATGGCCCTGAAACACAAGAGTAGTGATGCTGGCAATTTGGATATGCCGAAGAAAAGCTGTGAAGTACTTCCTTTCAATGGAAATGTGATAGTTTGCAACTTAAGAAGCAAAGAAATCACACCATATGCCAAGGTTGCTAAAATTCTACAGTAAGTTATTGCTATTAATCTCATATTGTTTCTGATTTATAAATTAAACCTGATGATAAGTATGTACATATAGGAAAAAACAGTACATGTAGGGTTCAGTACTCTGCTGTTTCAGGCATCTGTTGAGTGTTTTGGAATATATCCCCTGTGAAGAAGGGGGGACTACTATATTTACATCTTTTATTGTTTGAATCAAATATTTATGTTTTTTTTTTTTTTTTTTTTTTTTTTTACAGGCAGAGTGGACAGTGAGAGAGAGAGACAGAGAGAAAGGTCTTCCTTTGCCGTTGGTTCACCCTCCGATGGCCGCCGCGGTCGGCGCGCTGCGGCCGGCGCACCGCGCTCGTCCGATGGCAGGAGCCAGGAGCCAGGTGCTTTTCCTGGTCTCCCCATGGGGTGCAGGGCCCAAGCACCTGGGCCATCCTCCACTGCACTCCTGGGCCACAGCAGAGGGCTGGCCTGGAAGAGGGGCAACCGGGACAGAATCCGGCGCCCCGACCGGGACTAGAACCCGGCGTGCCGGCGCCGCAAGGCGGAGGATTAGCCCGTTGAGCCACGGCGCCAGCCATATTTATGTTTTTAAAACTGAATTTTGTTAAGTTTTAGCTCTGTAACTAATCATGTATGCTCATAATGTCAATATTGTCCCAATAATTCTTTTTTGTTTTTAAAATTTATTTGAAAAGCAGCGTTAGAGATAGAGAGAGAGAGAGAGAGAGAGAGAGAGAGAGAGAATCTTCCATCCACTGGTTCACTCCCCAAATGACTGCAATAGCCAGGGCTGGGCCAGGGCAAAGCCAGGAGCCAGGAGCCAGGAGCCAGGAGCTTCCTCTGGGTTTCTCACTTGTATGGTGGGGCCCAAGGACTTGGGCCATCTTGTGCTGCCTTCCCAGGTGCATTAGTAGGGAAATGCAGCAGCCGGGACTTGAACTAGCACCCATATGGGATGATGGCATTGCAGGTAGTGGCTTAACCCACTATGCCACAACCCCCCCCCCCCCACTTTTCCCCCAGTATTTATGCTTTCTGTAATTACAGTGCCCCTTTCTGCTCCATGTTACAACTGCACCAGTCACTCCAGGACACCTGCAAATGCAAACATTCTATCCATTGGTCCCTCCTCCTCATTCATCTATGGGCACTAAATACCTCTTTTTTATGGGCTCTGTTTCAATCTTTCTTTGTGTCACACTTGGGGGGGAACTTATGAATACTCAAAAGCATATGGAAAACAATCAGAGAGAGTGCAGACTCAGTTGTTGATTCATATGTTGATTCATATACTGATCATATGGAAATCCAATTAGACTTAGCAATGAACTTGGAGGCAGCAGAATGATAAAGCCCAGTTTTTGTCCTGCATCATTGACCACCCTTTTCTTGTTACTTTTATTGGCTCTTATTCATCTCCCTGACTCTAAAATGTACTGGGTATCAGGACTCAGCCCTTGAACTCCTTTTTTTCTCTCTGTGGACCCACTTACTTAGTGACCTTATCCAATATCATGGTTTCCTATGCCATCCATATACCCTTAGTCTTTCCAAATTTATATTCCTAGCTTAGACCTTTACTCAAACCACAGAAACTCTTGTGTACAATGCCTATGAGATAATTCCATTTTAAAGTCTAACAGATACTCCGACTTCAATATTCCAACCCCAACTTGCTGATCAGCCCACCTGCCCCCATCCGTGTAGTCTTCACCTCACTTAATTGCCACTCACTCCTTACAGGTTCTCAGGCCAGAAACTTCAGCTCATCCTGGACTATGTTCTGCCTTTCATACCATACACTGTTGGCTTTAGCTTCAAAAACATGTTCAGAATCCAATCACTTCTCTTCACCTTTGTCACCACCACCCCCATCCAAGTACTGCCATTTCTCACCTGCCGTATTGTAACAGCCTTCCAACAGGTCTCCCTGCTTCCATTCCCTGCCACCCATTCTATTCAGATACAGCAGCCAGAGTGATCCTGTTTAAAAATTAGGTCCCATCGTGGCATTCTTTGCTGAAAATCCTCTAGTGGCTTCCATCACACTCACAGAAGTCAAGATTATTTTACAGTCACCAAAAATGCCTTATGCAATTTGCCTTCACATACAGACACACAAACACACACAGAGACACAGGCACGCATACACACGCACAGACACACACACCACACATCACCCTTCTCTCTCACACTGTGTTCACTCTGATTTTATGATCTTACCTCCCACTATCCCCACTATTCTCTGCCTTGTGTATTCTGCCCCCTGGGATTCTCTGAACCTTCTGGCTGAGTTCTTTTCTCAAGGCCTTTGGCTTACTGTTTCTTCTGCCTGGTCTGCTCTTTCCTCAAATATCCCAGTGATTTATTGAATCCTTGCCTCGTAGCTTTGCTCAAGTATCTGCTTCAACCAGGGACCCCTTCCTTGAAAATCTTCTTGGCTCCTCTTGCTGTTCTTCTACCCTAGAACTTCCTATCCGCGCTCTCCTCTTTACTTTTCTATGTATGTCTTAGTACTACCTAGGAAACTAAAGAGTTTGCCATTTATTGTTTATGTTTTCTATCTAATAACCTTATCTTAATCAGAAAGTGAGTTTCTTGTAAGCAGTGTCTTATTTTCCTTCATTTTAAGTGCACTGAACATAGGAAGAACTCATTAAATGTTTGTGACATGGGTAATAGTGGAACATACTGAACTTTACATGTATTTACTAATTGAAATCTCACAACAACCCTATGAGATAGATCCTATCTTCATCTTCATTGTAAAGTTGAAGAAACAGAAACAAAAAGTGAGTAAGTACCTGGCCCAAGGTCTCATAGTACAGTGAGGGAGCTAGCTGCAGAATCTGACATCTTAACTATTTTGCTAGATTGCTTCTCACAAAAGATTGTGTCGAGGTTGAGTAACTTCAAATCAACCCCCTTTTAAATGGCTTTACTTCGTGCTTTTCCTTTCTGCTTTATTAAATTAGAACTTAGTGAAACAAGGGTGCTTACAAAACCTTGGTGTCAGTTACAACTCAAAGTCATAAGTAGGCAAAGACTAGCTATTGCCCCTTCCTTCATATGCAACTTTAGGGTTTAAGATTTCTGTCTTTTTTGCGAATAGCTAAAGCAATCCTTTACAATAAAAACAAAGCCGGAGGCATCACAATTCCAGACTTCAAGACATACTACAGGGCAGTTATAATCAAAAGAGCCTGGTACTGGTACAAAAACAGATGGATAGACCAATGGAACAGAATAGAAACACCGGAGATCAATCCAAACATATATAACCAACTCATATTTGACAAAGGACCTAAAACCAACCCCTGGAACAAGGACAGCCTCTTCAACAAATGTTGCTGGAAAACTGGATGTCCACATGTCAAAGTATGAAGCAAGACCCCTACCTTACATCTTATACAAAAATCCACTCAACATGGATCAAAGAACTAGAGATACTCCATGACACCATGAAACTAATTGAGAGCATAGGGGAAACCCTTGAAGACATTGGAACAGGCAAAGAATTCCCGGAGAAGACCCCAGAGGCACAGGTAATCAAAGATGAAATAAACAAATGGGATTACCTCAAATTGAAAAGTTTCTTTACAGCAAAAGAAACAGTATGGAAGACATTATTTGCAAACTACACAACTGAAAAAGGATTAACAACTAGAATCTATAAAATGATCAAGAAACTCCACAGCAACAAAACAAACAACCCAATAAAAAGATGGGCCAAGGACCTTAACACACATTTTTCAAAAGAGGAAATCCAAATGGCCAACAGACACATGAAAAAACGCTCAGGATCCCTAGCCTTCAGGGAAATGCAAGTCAAAACTACAATGAAGTTTCACCTTACCCCGGTGAGAATGGCTTATATACAGAAATCAACTAATAGATGCTGGTGAGGATGTGGGGAAAAAGGGACACTAATCCACTGTTGGTGGGAATGCAAACTGGTAAAGCCACTATGGAGAGTCCTCAGAAACCTGAATACAGCCCTACCACATGACCCAGCCATCCACTCTTTGGAATTTACCCAAAGGGAATTAAATGGGGAAAAAAAAAAGAGCTATTTGCACCTCAATGTTTATTGCAGCTCAATTCACAATAGCTAATATGGAATCAACCTAAATGCCCATCAACAGAAGACTGGATAAAGAAATTATGGGATATGCACTCTATGGAATACTATACAGCAGTAAAAAAACAATGAAATCTGGTCATTTACAACAAAATGGAGGAATCTGGAAAATATCATGCTGAGTGAAATAAGCCAGTCTCAAAGGGACAAATATCATATGTTCTCCCTGATCGATGGCAACTAAACGAGCATCTAAAAGAAAACCCGTTGAAGTGAAATGGACACTGTGAGAAACAATGACATGATCAGCCCTTGTCTTGACTGTTGAGGAACAACTTACCATTTTATTCCTTTTAGTATTTTTTGTTGTTGTTCCTTTTTTCTACTTAATACCACTGATTGAACTCTGTAATTAACACACAATTATTCTTAGGCATTTAAAATTAACAGAAAGTGATCTCTGTTAAATATAAGAGTGGGAATAAGAGAGGGAGGAGATGTACAGGGCGGCACATGCTCACTCAGACTTACCTCCAATGGTAGAGCTAGAAATGTGCCCGGGGATTCCAACTCAATCTTATCAAGGAGGCATGTACCCATGCCATCTCATTTGTTGAAGTCATAAGTTTAAGTACATAATTGATCACAAAGATAGGTTAAGTGTCAAAGAGATTTCACAGATAAGACCAGTGTCTGCAAATAATGAAGGATAGAATTAAAGAGTGATCCTGTGGGGGAAGCGGGACACACAGCAGACTCATAGAATGGCAAATGCCCTAAAGAGCACTCCAGCCTCAGAATCAACCCTTGGGGCATTCAGATCTGGCTAAAAGGCCCATGAGAGTCTCGCAGGCATGGAAAGCCAAGACACTGTGGCAAAAACAACCTGAATGAAAGGTCTCAGTGAACAAGATCCCAGCAGAAAGAATGGGCCAGGAAAGAAAGAGGCACCTTTCTCTGAAGGGAGGAAGGAACCTCCACTGTGATATGGCCTTGACTAAACAAGTTCAGAGTTGGTGAACTCAAGGGGCTTCCATAGCCTCGACAGCTCATGGCAAGAGCCTCAGGTGATTACTGACATCATAAATAAGAGTGTCAATTGTTAAATCAACAACAGGAGTCACTGGGCACTTACTCTGCACCTAGGATCTCTGTCCTTAATGTGTTTTACTATGAGAGTTAAAGATAACACTACTAGTTGAACAGTACTCTATATCTTGTGTGGTTGTGTGGGAGCAGTCTGTTGAAATCTTTGCTTAGTATATACTAAGTTGATCTTCTGGATATAAAGATAATTGAAAATGAAGCTCGATGAAGAGTGGGATGGGAGAGGGAGTGGGAGATGGGAGGGCTGCAGGAGGGAGGGAGGTTATGGGGGGAAAAGCCACAACAATGCAAAAGTTGCATTTTGTAAATTCACATTTATTAAGTAAAATAAATAAATAAATAAATAAACAAGTTCAGAGTTGGTGAACTTAAGGGGCCTCCATAGCTTTGACAGCTCATGGCAAGAGCCTCGGGTGATTACTGACGTCATAAATAAGAGTTTCAATTGTTAAATCAACAACAGGAGTCACTGGGCACTTACTCTGCACCTAGGATCTCTGTCCTTAATGTGTTCTACTATGAGAATTAACGGTAAAACTACTAGTCGAACAGTACTCCATATCTTGTGCGGGTGTGTGGGAGCAGTCTGTTGAAATCTTTGCTTAGCATATACTAAGTTGATCTTCTGTATATAAAGATAATTTAAAGAGAAACTTGATGAAGAGTGGGATGGGAGATGGAGTGGGAGATGGGAGGGCTACGGAAGGGAGGGAGGTTGGGGGGGAAGCCACAACAATGCAAAAGTTGCACTTTGTAAATTCACATTTATTAAAAATAAGTAAATAAATAAATAAAGAGACAACTATAAAAAAATTTCTGTCTTTTGGCATAAAGGCACCAAGGTCTTCCTGGCCTATTTGCAATATCAGAGAATTAGATCAGACTTCTCAGCTCAAAGAAGAACTTTTCTCTGTCAGACCTTGCACTCTGATTTTCAGTTTAGAAATATTATTATCTATGGCCATACCACCCTGAACACATCCGGTCTTGTCTGATCTTTATTATCATGTAGGCCTGAAAGAAACAAAATTGTGCTCAGTGAGGTCTGAGTGTTGTGTTGGTCAACTTTTCATTACTCTTAAAAATTTTTTAACATAGGCTATTTATAAAGGAAAGAGATTTATTTTGCTTGTGGTCCTGGAGAGTCACTGTACAAAATTGGGTGAGCCCTGCTGGTTCAACCTCTGGTGGTAGGGTTCTTGCTGGCAGAGTGGCAAGGTGGCGCAGAGTCACAGGTCAAGAGAAAGGGAACGTGCACACTGTTTGTGTCTCTCTTTAAAAAGCCATGAGAATTTGATCATTGGCGCTTGCCCTTAATGACCCAACCCAATCTAATCACTTCCCAAAGCCACACTTCTATACACTGCATGTGGATTAAGTTTCCATTGTCTTACAACCATTAACCTAAGACTATGGTGTTTGAACTCTTGAATGAGTTTGAGGACCAAATCCTGTTCAAACTATACTAAGAAATTTGCAAAACATCATAACAAATTTAGCTTCCCATCTTTCAAATGAGGCTCATTGTACATATCTTGCCTACTGTGTTGCTTATCAGTGTGGTATAAATATGTTATTGTTATCAGTAGATAATATATGTATCAAGTTGTTTCCTCAACTTCTACAAAGATTAGAATTTAAATGGAAATAAACACAGAGTGTAGATTGTATCCTCTTTGCCAAGAAGTGGTTTGCTCTTCTAATATTTATTTCAACATACAATGTGTTTATGCAATATTAATATCATATATCAGTGATTAGAAGCTCTAATTTCATTGGCTACAAAGATATTTTAAAAGTTAGATAATAATTTGAGGGAAAAAAGTAAGATTGATTTGATTTGATAAGACTTAATTACCAGAAAATATTTAAAGTCTTGGCTAAAATTGACTGAGAAGTTGTTTGTTTAAGTACAAATCCTATATTTCTTTTCTTTTTTTTTTTTAAAGATTTATTTGTTTATTTGAAAGGCAGAAAGAGAGGAAGAGAGAGAAAGAGAGATCCTCCACCCAGTGGTTCAGGCCCCAAATGGCCACAATGTCTAGGGCTGGGGCAGGCTGAAGCCTGGAGCCTGGAACTTCTTCCAGATCCCCCACATGGATATCAGGGGCCCAAGTACTTGGCCCATGCTCCACTGCTTTCCTAGGCACATTAGCAGGGAGCTGGTTCAGAATTGGAGCAGCCAGGACTCTTGCTGGCGCTCATCTAGGATGTGGGTATCACAGGTAGCAGCTTAACCTACAATGCCCACCCCCACGTATTTCTTATTTAATATAGTAAGCATAATAGCTGATTATTTTTAAATAATAATGCTATCTGTCAATATCTTTGCAATTTGATTTAAAATTTTTCCTAAAAAAATCTATATTTTGCTCTTAAAATTTTGCCAATGCTTTCTGGTATAATTAGTAATAACATATTTTGTTTCATTTTGGTAATGGTTTAACATTTCCAGTGTCTTTTTTTTTAAGCACTTGAACAACATTTAAATTTTATATACATATGTATTATATTTATTTTTCATTTAAGGTATTTATGTCATAGCAGGAAGAAGATTCTTAGCATCTCATTTTCTCATCACTTCTCCTACTCCGTCCTCCCCTGCCTCCCCTGCCTCCCTGTTCTAGTGCCCTGTTGCCAGCTGCCCAGCCACTATCCTTCTTGCCCTGGACTTTACTGTGTGTTTTGGGATTGATCATTCCTTAAGGTATTTCCAAATCTTTTGTAAAATACTGCTTGCTTGTCTCATTTGGTTTTCATGGAAACTACTGTTAAGTTTGAACTTTTTTTTTTTTATTTTAGATTTATTTATTTGAAAGGCAGAAAGAGGGAAAGGGGGAAAGAGAGAGAGAGAGAGAGAGAGAGAGAGATTTCATTTGTAGGTTCATGCCCCATGGCAGCAATAGTGGGGGCTGGGCTAGTCCAAAACCAAAAGCCACAAATTCCACATGGGTGGTAGGGACCCAACTACTTGGGTCATCATCCACTGCCGTCCCAGGTGCATTATCAAGAATCTGTATTGGAAATGGAGCTAATGGGATTCCAATATGAAGTGTCACTATATCAAGCAGTAGCTTTACCTGCTGTACCACAATACTGGCCCAGTAGGCTTGAACTTTGTGCCCTCCTGCACCTAGCTGGGTGGAGAAAAAGGAAGAATATTGAGGGGAACCCATAATCACATATGCCTGGAAATTAGGGCATCAAACCAAGTTCCAAAAATATCTGAGGGACAAGGAAAATAGAATTAGACATTAGATCACAAAAATCTTACCCTACACTTCAAAGAACAGTGAGGCTATCCACTTAAGAAAGAATCTAAAGGAGTCTTTTGAAATCCAAAAGACTGGAAACTATTGCCCTAGCCATCAGTCCCAAATCCTATTAGACACATAAGTACAATCTGTGTGCACATTTTCCAAAAGTAAAAATTATTTCCTAGGAGGGAGCATTTAGACTAGCTGTTAAGACACCCATATTCCATCTTTGAAAAAAAAAAAAAAAAGACACCCATATTCCAGATCGGAGTACCTGGGTTTGATTTCCAACTCTGGCTCCTGACCCCAGCTCCCATTAATGAAGATCCTCATAGGCACCAGTGACAAATCAAATAATCGGGTTCCTGGTAGCCATATGGGAGACCTGGATTGCATTCCCAGCTCCCACCTTTGGCCTGACGTAGCCTCTGCCACTGGAGGCATGTGTGGAATGAAAGGATGCTTGGAAGCTCTCTCTGCCTTTCTGTTTCTGTTTCTGTCTCCTTCTCTTCCTCTCAAATAAATACAAATTTAAATTCTATAATATAAAGTAGAAAAAACAAAAGCAATTCATGATGAAATATAACATTCAATATACAAAAGTATGGCTAAAAAGTACTCTAAGGCCGGCGCCATGGCTCACTTGGCTAATCCTCTGCCTGCGGTGCCGGCACCCCAGGCTCTAGTCCCAGTTGGGGCACAAGTACTGGTCCCGGTTGCTCTTCTTCCAGTCCAGCTCTCTGCTGTGGCCCAGGAGGGCAGCGGAGGATGGCCCAAGTGCTTGGGTCCCTGCACCCGCATAGGAGACCGGGAGGAAGTACCCGGCTCCTGGCTTCGGATCGGCGCAGCACCGGCTGTGGCGGCTGTTAGGAGAGTGAACCAACGGAAGGAAGACCTTTCTCTCTGTCTCTCTCTCACTGTCTATAACTCTCTCTCTCTGTCTCTCTCTCTCACTGTCTAACTCTGCCTGTCAAAAAATTTTAAAAATGTACTCTAAAAGAATTAATGTGACATCAAATGTTCTCCATGTAAAATCACTTTGTATATAGCAGGTACAAGTTCAGGACTTCAGGTTGATACAAATGTGTTGTAATGGTTTCCATTACACATGAGGTTAGGTTGAGACCCTTAGGCATAGCATGTAAGATCATATAAGCTATTAGATTTGCCCATGTCTCATGTCCATTTCTCTTTGTTCTATTCCCTGTTTTCACACACACACACACACACACACACACACACTCACACACACAATGCTATTTTGTGGCTTATTGCCTGGAAATTTGGAATCAGCCATACAAGATTTAGCTAATCTGTTTGCATTTTCTCCACCAGGAGGCCTTCCAAGAACTGGGCCCTAGACTAATTTCTCATAAAACCCATGCAAAGCTGATGTACTTATCACATTTTATTGAAATTATCTGTTTACCTCCTTTCTCTTCCACTAACCTGGAAATCTGTTAAGTGTAGAGGTCATCTCCTTCTATTGTAGGCTTTTAGTACTTGTTGGTACTTTGATAGAGTTTGTGAATTAAATGGTTTCAGCAATAGCGGCAAAGATACTGATGCCACTACTTCTCCCTCCAACCAAATTGCTCAATTTAATTCTAGGCCACTCGTAGCTGCTACTTCTCGGTTTTCCAGTAGAATGCTACAGCTATGATGCTCTTATGCAGGATGTTAGAGTCTCTGTTTATTGAGAATTTTTTTTGTAATGTACATTGTTGTTAATCCATAATGGAAAGTATCCAGCCAAATGTCATACTGAAAAACTTGTAATGAACCAGACTTAAAATCTAGAGAGTGTGTTTGGCCTTGTGGTTAAACCACCAGTTAGGATGCCAAGCCCCATACCAGAGTGCTTAGGTTAAAGTCTGGCTTTACTTCCGATTCTACTTCTCTGCTAAGGCACACCAGGAGGAATCAGGTGATAACTCAAGTAATCTGGTCTATGTCATTCACATGGGAGATTTGGCTTGAGTTTCCAGCACTTGGCTTCATCCTGGTCTAGCAGCCCTGACTATTGTAGGCATTTAGATGGTGAGCCAGGGCATGGGAGCACTCTCTGTTATCTGTCTGTCTCTTTCTCAAATGAAATTTTTAAAAAGCTTTCTTTGTTTAATCACAGAAATATTTATTTTAGTTTGGGGTGAAACTAGATGATGTAGTTTAGTAGTAAGAGACCAGTCTTGGGAGTCTGACTACAGGAATTTGAATCTGGATTCAGCCATTTACACCAAGTTACTTACACTCTTTGTTAAGTTACTCAAACTGTCATTGCCTTAATTTCCTCATTTGAACAGTGAAGATAGAATCACGACTATCTTAGAGAGTTGTACATATCAGTGAGTTAATAGGTGTGGAGTCTTTGGACCAGGGCTCAAGAAATGTTGGCAATTATTATCGAGCAGTGACTTGAATGAGGCCATTGAACATGCCACTATGGAAACAAAGTACATTGGCAGAATTTTTGCAATGATTATTCATTTTTTCCTTTAATTTAAACTATTTTCAAAATAATAGCACCTTTCTTCCCAAACTGATGAGAACTCCAGGTGTGGCCCCTGGCAGGAGAAAGGGCCCCAGGCTGCAAAGACAGGCATGCTGGGAAGCAGAGGGACCACTAAGCCTGTCTGGAAGGGACAATTTTGAGCTTATCTGAGCACCTGCTGAGAGGTTTTAATGGGAATACAAATCTGATCACTACTGTCACACCCTGACTGCCATCTATATCATTCAATGGGCAAAGAGAAGTGCAAATTCAGCCCTGTGTGCTGGGAATCTGCAGGAAGCAGAAGCTACCAGTAAAGCTGAAGAGGGTGCACTAGCAGAGTGTGGTTGCAGAAGAACCAGAAGTGCTTGCTGCCTCCTTGGAACAATAGACAACCCCTTATTTCACCTAGATCTGGCCCAAAGTAGCCGCCAGCTTATGGGCTTGCCCAGGTCAGACACTATAGTATGAACTCCCATGTCACTGTGAGGGTTGGTGAGGATATTCAAATAGGTTCCCATGTTCAGCAGCACCTGGAGAAAGGCTCTGTAACATCTATTGTCTCCAGAAGTCTGTTAACTGACAAGATGAGTTGTGGGGTGGAAGTGAGAGGAGGGGATTTTACTTATTTGATATGACCAGTGAATTTTTCAAACCACCTTGGGTAGGTGTGCTAACTCTGAATAAATTCTTTCTTCCTCTACCAACGGTATTTTGTATTAGGCACAGTTACTTGAGGGTCTACGCTGAGCCAGGCCCCATATCGAATGGTCAGGCTATAGAAATAACCAACACTTCCTTCTTGACTTCACTGACTTCCAGTCAAACTGAAATCATTAAGCATTAAGGCAACAGTCGTGTTGAAGAGAGTGGTGGTGAGGCAGTGTAGGATTCTGCTAGAGAGTTGGAGTAAGAAGGGGTAATAGTACAGCCAGGTCAGATGACATGAGATTCAAGGTTGGAATTTAGGAAGGAGGAAAGAACGACCAGGAGGTGTGGAGACCAGGCAGGGTCAAATCTGAGATGTACATGAGAAGCCTGAATGACACTTCAGGGAACAGGGGCAAAAGTCACCGTGCATCATGTACTAGTCTGAGAATGTTCCTTGGCTGGATACCGTAACCTCCTTTTCTCATGCAGCTGCAGGCTGTCTCTGTCCTTGAAGGCAAATATTTTGGCCACCTTTTTAACACGGTTGTTCCTTCAGATTATATGAAACATGAATATTATCCCCTTTAAGGGAAAATATATTTCCTTGAACTAATCTTGTTCTCCTAGTACTAACCCCCTGAGAAAAGCAGCATGCTGTGACTGTGGGAGTATTAAAGCCCTTGTAAAACTAATAACTTTTGACTATTGCTGTGACAGTAGTCCCTGCCCATCTTTTGACTCGCAGTTCCAGACCTCGCTGGAAAACGGCACAAGGAGGGGAGGATGGAGGACACCTATCCCATATTCTATTTTATCCCCAGGCCCAATATTTACAGGAATATGGGAGGGGGGAGCCACCAGATGAAAAAACATTGGAGGAAGTCAAGTTTACAATAAAGCCAAAAAGGTGAAAGAAATATTGAGAGAAGACTCTGAGAAAATAAGAGAATTTGTTGACGACTGACTGTGAGTTCTGGGGGATATATCCCCCCCCCCCCACTCTTGTCAATGGATAAGTAGACACTCAGAGCTTGGAGATCTTACTCTGAGAGTCTCTACAGCAGGCAGAAGCTTTCTATTTTTTGAAAAATCGTGAGTATGTATTAGAAGAATCTGTATTCTTTTGTATTTCTGTATTGGAAATGACTTTTGCATTTTGGGCTAATGCAGTTTGTCTGCTATAGGAAGCACCTAGAAGTAGCACTAATCCATGTATACATTATCAGCTTTCTGTAATGATCACCTAAAGGAACTAATCAGAAACAGAGGAGGGACCAATCTGAATAGATACTGGCCCCCTAGTACTACTAGTACTATTGTAATATTAGTACTATTGAGCAAATTGTGGGGAACCAAGCCTTCTGACCCTCTCAGCAAGTCCCCTGATTGGTAAAGAGAGAGCTGAGGTTTCTGGGCCATTTTGCAGTACAACACTGATGAATTCCGTCATTCTGCTGGGTAAAAGTTCATAGCAAAATACTTTAATATTTATGTAGTTTTTGTTATGTTCATCCCCTTGCAACTCTGCTGTCTGATTGGCTAGGGTGCCTGAGAAAGCCAGGATTACATAAATCTTAAATTGATTAAATCTTTCAATGCTTGGCACTCAAGGAACACGCTGCTCTTTTTTTCCCTCAATAAGTACTCACTGACATTAATTCAGAGCAGTAAATGGAGTTGCATTTTCTTCACAATGATTTTTTTTTCATTAGACTAAATCATCACCACACTTCACAATTGGAATAATGTAATGGATTTTTAAAAGCACCTTCTTCCTTGAAATGATATCTGGGGGTAAAAACTGATCTTTTATCCAAGTTGTTTCAAAATAATTCTATTGATCTGTTTCTGGAAGATTCTGTTTCTACGTTTCATAGAAATTGAATGATATTTGACATACTTAAACTGTACTGATTATATTTGATATACTTTATAGTCATTAGTAGAAGAGAAGTAATGGACATCAAGTGGTTGTACCAGTTAATTATATGCAGTAATATAAGAAATTTATTTTTCTCTGACACCTATAACTTCATGCATAACTCAATGGCACTATTACATATTGCTTAGACACAATTTTATCCATAATGTTCTAGCATTTTTGTGCCTTATGTTCCCTGCATCAAAACTAGAATATTGTGATCATTCAAAAGTCAAATAATTATTTGTCAATTTGTTTGTGTAGCAGGTATAAGTTTCACAAACAGAAATGCATATGGGCAAAAGATGGTAACACATTATTTTTCATAACTAAATTTAATTTCCACCTCTAATACCTGTTTCTGTCTGATGGAAGAAAGCTTTGTCTTGTTATTTGGAGTACGTTCAGGCACGCACAGTAATTTCTGTCGTTTAGGTGTATATACAGTCCAGTTCAGAGCATTCTCCTTTCTTCCTGTCTCCTCAGGGTGGCGTATTCTTTCAGGATGGCATCAGGGGCTGGAAGAGTCATTCTTGGCATCAGGGCCTTGGCTAAGCTGAGCTTTGTGCCCTGGAATCGACTGAGGTGGCAGGTAGTTGCTCATGCTCACATACATCACATCTGCCTTGGTTTCCTGCTTGCACAGTCCACATTGTATCTCTTTGAAGAAATATAAGGTGTTTACACCTCTATTTCCTTCGTGTAATTTATTTTCTACAACAGGTGGAATCTTTGGCTTTTGCCCCTCACCTCCCAGGGGCTATGGGTAACTGAGAGCTGACCCTGACCACCCTCTGCACCTCACTTGGGCCCAAGCACTTCTTTGAAATCATTTGCACTTTACTTGCTGAGTTCTGTGTATGGAACAGACTCAAGTTCCCTCTATAGAATCCCTCAAAGTTTATTTGGTGTGCCAGTTATCCACCACCCTTCCTAAAAATCTAGCTTTTGCTGGGACAGGAAAAGGTTCTCATAAGAAGCTTTCAGGGACTAAGATTTCTCCGTTCACTCTTTTTTCTCTTTTAATTAATTAATTTATTTGAAAGGTAGAGTTACAGAGAGAGAGGGAGAGACACAGAGAGAAACATCTTCTATCTTCTGGTTCATTCTCCGAATGGCTACAATGGTTGAGGCTAGGCCAGGCTGAAGCCAGGAGCCTAGAACTCCATCTGGGTCTCCCTCATGGGTAGAGAGACCCCAGGCACATTAACAGGGAGCTGGATCCTAAGTGGAGTGGCCAAGACTCGAACTGCTTTGCATATGGGATGTTGGTGTTACAGGCAGCGACTCAACCCACTATGCCACAGTGCTGGTCCTTCTCCTTTCACTCTTGTAACTCTTCTCTGAGGATGGCAAATGGGTGTTATTTTGGCTTTTTGGGGAAACACTCTGAGTTCAGTTTTCTTAAAACTCAAAGCCCACTAGTTTCAAGAGCCTACTTTGGAATTTGCAATGGAGTGTTAAGTAGAGGAGGCTGATGAAGCATGAGGAAGTGCTGGGGACTGGGCAGTGGATGAGATATAGAAAGCACTGGAACAGCATCGGTGAGTACTTGGAGTTATTATCCCATGGCCTCCGCTCTGAGCTGGAAAATATTACCATTGTGTATTCTTCTCTGCTTTAGGAGGCATTGTTCTCTTCTAATTTCCTTCTTACCTCTTCCATCAGTTTATTTTTAACTTTTTTCTTTTCACTTCAATCATTTCATTCTTCTCCATTCCTATTTTTATCCCAGAAAGTTCTGGGTTTTGGCTCTTGATTTTTCTGTCTTCTTAGTCTGCCTTTGAGATTTCATGCATTTCTATGTTTCATCTTGGCACACTATCCAAATAGTGTCTACTTTTAATATTTACCTGTAGGGGCATAAAGGTAAAGCCACTGCTGGTTTGAGTCCTGGCTGCTCTTCCAATCCAGCTCTCTGCTATGGCCTGGGAAAGCAGTAGAAGATGGCCCAAGTGCTCGGGCACCTGCACCTGCGTGGGAGACCCAGGAGAAGCTCCTGGCTCCTGGCTTCAGATCGGCACAACTCCAGCCATTGCAGCCATCTAGGAAGTGAACCAGCAGATGGAAGACCTCTCTCTTTCTCTCTCTCTCTGCCTCTGCTTCTGTATCTCTGACTTTCAAGTAAACAAATAAATCTTTTAAAAAAAATTGTCCTGTAATTTTGCATTTTAATGACCTCGAATATCTTTTTAATTGGATATAGTATAACCCTAAAATAAGATGTCCTAAAACAAGTTTTTCATTTTCTTTCCACCTTTCAAAATTATTCCCACCTTTCTTCCCATTTCTGTTAAATGTATTTCTAGACACTAAGCTCAAAATTTCTCCCCTCTTTAGTTTGTAGGAATCACCAAAACTCATGCATTATTATTTTGAAGTAGCCTGAATACTTGTAACCCATCACCATTTTGACTCTTAAGATGGGACTGTGGCAGCCTCTTGTCCCAGAACTTGCACTTTGCCTTAGGAATCATCAGCCTCTCCTCCCGTCATGTCCACCCTTCTCTGATCTCTCACTTTTGCTACATCTTGGTTCTATACCTGGACTCTCAGATTCAATCTGACCTTCTCAGATGAGTGAATAATTTTGGATGCTTTAGTCTGGCCCTGATTCTGAGTGTTTTCCAGGGTATTTGTTCAATACCTATGCCAACCCTGGATGCTAACTGGGTTGGTGGAGATTCCATTTGACAGAGCCTTGTCCACACTTGACCCCTGCCAATAGGAAGAAGGCTTCAGCCTAACTCACTTCGCTGCCTGCAGTCTACTGCACACCATGCTCAGATTAATGGGAATTTTGTCCTGTCTCCTCACTTTCTAGTCCTCAGGGATTCTTTACTACCTGCAGGAGAAGATTCAAGCATGTTGAGTTCGCTTTAAAGATCCACAGGTTCTATCACCAGCAGACTTTCTAGCTTTGCTGCTAAAGACAGTGGCGAAAGAAGCTTCAGTCAGCTCACTAAATTGGTCTAATTAGCATCTCCCCAGCACGTTTTGCTTTTTAAAATATTTTCAGAATTCTGAAAGATACCCTCCTCTCCTCACTGCACATAACCTCTTGGAAAAAATACTCTTGTTCTAAATTTTATCTCGTGTGACTTCTTTTTTGTGTCCTTTAAACATTTTATTATATGTGCATTCTCAAATACAGAAATCTTAACATCTTGCATAAATATCTTTCATAAACATTTCTTTTTTTTTATTATTATTATTATTTTTTTTGACAGGCAGAGTGGAGAGTGAGAGAGAGAGACAGAGAGAAAGGTCTTCCGTTGCCGTTGGTTCACCCTCCAATGGCCGCTGCGGCTGGCGTGCTGCGGCTGGCGCACCGCGCTCGTCCGATGGCAGGAGCCAGGAGCCAGGTGCTTTTCCTGGTCTCCCCATGGGGTGCAGGGCCCAAGCACCTGGGCCATCCTCCACTGCACTCCCGGGCCACAGCAGAGAGCTGGCCTGGAAGAGGGGCAACCGGGACAGAATCCGGCGCCCCGACCGGGACTAGAACCCGGTGTGCCGGCGCCGCAAGGCGGAGGATTAGCCTGTTGAGCCACGGCGCCGGCCCATAAACATTTCAATATTTAATCCTATGCATTTTTTCCATGCTCTTCGGTCATTCGGTATTCAAAACAGACTTCATAGTCTTCCGAGGAAGTTGGCTGTGTAGTCAATTTTTGTTTTTAACCTATAAAATGGCTTGTAAATGGCTAATAAAGGATTTTCATCCTGTGGTCACAGTGACTATTAAAAATATTATGGAGGTACATTGATCTGTAATTCAAAATGATCTTAAAATGATAGAAGTAAATTTGTCTTAAGCTTTTCCAAACACATTATGCCCTCAACTTGTTTTTGTTCTCCTGAGTGTCAAATCAAAGTTTGTTTCTGAAATGTTGCAAGTGAGACCCACTGAAATGAATGAGGAAGTGGGGACATTTTCTCATGGCCAAGACACGGCCATGGAATTGGAAGTGTGAGGTCACAGGGCAACAACATGACTCAGTGTGATAGCAGCCAATTCTGGAGACTGTGCTTTATTATAAAGTATCCTGTACAACTTGAGGAAGGAAATTTAACTCATAATCTGAATTATTGTTCTATTCATTTATGACCCTGTCTTCTCTCTAGCTCCCTATAGATACTCTATTCTCAGATACTTTCAGAGCTGGTCATTGGAGTGAAGAAAGCTCTTCACTGACTAAGGGACAGATCCTAAAGAGAAGGGATGTCATTCTGTCTAAAGTATTCTTGGAGGATTGAAATAACAAACCAGAAGCTTCCAACCTGTGCAATAGGCCCTAATCAGACTACCAATACCATGGTTTTTCTCCTAGCACTACCATACCCATTAATGCCTTTTGCCAGAGTACTTCTCAGGGCCTTGTCCCAGTGCCCTGAATAACTCATTTTGTTTTGCAAAAAAATTTAATAACGTATTTAATAGAATTATAGAAACCAGCAAATACTGAAAAATGAAAGTAAAATGTTTGCTATAGAAAATTCTGTATCTAGGATTTTAACTGGTTTAATTGATTCCGAGTAGTGTAAATTGGCACCCACTATCATGGTTGATATATATTTATTCCAAGATCTCTCAAAAGTTAATTTCAGAAGAAGCAATTGAAATCGGACATGACCCTCATGCCTGTTTACTTCACAACCTCTTTTTGATCCCAATTTTTAATATGTAGGAAGTGGGTGCCTGTTTTACTTTTCCCATGAATAAGATAAATCTCAATAATCATAGCTTAAGAAATCAGGCCGGCGCCGTGGCTTAACAGGCTAATCCTCCGCCTTGTGGTGCCAGCACACCGGGTTCTAGTCCCGGTCGGGGCGCCGGATTCTGTCCCAGTTGCCCCTCTTCCAGGCCAGCTCTCTGCTGTGGCCCGGGAGTACAGTGGAGGATGGCCCGAATGCTTGGGCCCTGCACCCCATGGGAGACCAGGAAAAAGCACCTAGCACCTGGCTTCTGCCATCGGATCAGCGCGGCAGCCATTGGAGGGTGAACCAACGGCAAAGGAAGACCTTTCTCTCTGTGCCTCTCTCTCACTGTCCACTCTGCCTATCCAAAAAAAAAAAAAAAAAAAGAAATGATCAATTATTACCAATATTATATTTGTCAATGTGATAAATAAATTTAGTCATGTACTCAATATTTTGAACATTGTAAAAATTTTCAATTATCTTGAACTTTTTTCTAATCTTCCCCAACTGTTGTTTTTTAACTAGCTATTCTGTCAAATTCCAGGTAACGGTATTCCTGAGAATACATCTTGTGACAGTCTTATGTACATACATACATATACTTTAGCCTCTACATATAAACATTCAACACATTACATTCAACACATTTAAGGGCACTTTAAATGGAACAGATGCACACATCTGAGAAATCTCAGTAGTCCCAGTATGAAAACATTCCCCCTTCTGTAAGGCCCTGTTTTTCAGAGTGGATGCTTTTTTGCAAAAAACAGCATTAGCTTATTTTAAAAGTTTCTAATAGACTTCCAAACACTAGAGTGAAGGAGTCAGGCTAAAAGGCAGACAGAACAGCACAATCCTGTTGAAAGCAGCCCAATATTTAAAATATATATATATATATATATATATATATATAGAGAGAGAGAGAGAGAGAGAGAGAGAGAGAGGTATTTATGATTCTTGTTGAATATGTAACAATCTTCTTTGACTCACCTACTTTTTAAATATTTGATACAATTATACATAGAGAATCTGAATCAAGAATCAAGAAACTGGAACAAGGCACAAAGGGACTCACAAGACTTAGACATAATTACCAAACATAAGGCCTCTGACGCTAATTGAGCAGCATAATTTGTAACAGGCAAAATATATCAGCTTATAATCAAACCACTTACATACATACTTCTTCACTTGGGAATTAATTCAGCATTAAGTGTAATGATGTGAAAATATTATAAAGCATCAAAGAGAAATTTTTAGTTTTGTTCTTTTATCTTTAATTCATGGAGATCTTTCATTCTTTTAGTCAACAGGACCACAACCCCAAGTTATTCTTAAAATTATAAATCACAATATGAACAATTTCTGTAATTCCTATAAGCAATTATAACAGAAAATAATTTCCTTTATGATTAGGATAGGTTTAGTATGACTTCCCTTTATATACATAAACATTTCACAGCCAATATAGTTGAAGTTTAAGCATATAGAATGTTTTAAACTCATCTCAATGTAATCAAAGTCTATATTTAACTTCAACTTGAAGACTAGAACACACACACACACATACACACACACACTCACACACACTCCCCACCATGCCAATTTAGGTATGTATATGAGTTGTTTATATGCTTTGTAGTTATGTAACAGTTTTCTAGTATAAGCTGTTAAAATTTTGAAATTCAATTTTGACCTATAGAATGCCCAACCCTACTTTAAGATCAATAACACAGTAAGTATTGGCTTCACAAGCCAATTATACCTTTCTTAAAGAAACTGAACTTTACATTAAAGTTCTATTTGTAAAATATACAAACTGGCAGTGCCTATGAAGAAATTCCTTGCTTTAGAGCTTTTTTCCTAATAAACATAAGTGTCCTATGGATTCATAAGAATATTGTCACTATTGATAAAAAGTTATTTTGTCGAACAAATTGTAACAACACTAATTTTAATATTTGAAAATATGCCCTCAAGGGCAGGCACAGTATACCGTAAGGGAAAATAATCTTATTTCCCAATAAATCCTGATCTTGCTTCATCACAAAGATGAGGAAATGTTGAGAGGCCATTCCTGTGAAAGGGTGGCAAGTGTACAGAGTGAACCTGGCCAGCAGAACCTCCTCATTCAGCAGCCACTGGGGAGGAAGAGGGGGCTGAGGCAGCTAAGATGTCCTCTGCTATCACGTCAGAAGACTCAGACCGAACCCCAAAACTGGCATGGGGCTCGGCTGTCAACCACTCGCAGAAGCATTCAACCCAAAACAAAGTCATCAGCAGATCAGAAGCGACCTTCATTGAAACTCAGCCCGAATCAGCAGCTACCCCAACAGACACACTTTCTGCCACAGGTCAACTGCAGGGTTGCAGCCCAGACCCAGTGAGAAAACCAGAGGGCATGGATGAACCAACTTCAATTCACTCTCCTCCTTGTAGGAGCATCTCATTATATCCAGACTCATATCAAAACTTTTGTCGTGATGCTAAACATCCTATACAAACTGATCTTTTTGGCTTGATTCTCTCCAAACTCATTTCATGCCATTAATCTGTTGCCAAACTCTAATAACTCACGCTTTTTCTTTAAACCTCATAACCAGCTCATAGGGATTTTTAACATGTTAGTTTAAATGTTAGTTTCTCAGAGTCACAACTAATCTAACCAAAATAGCCCCTTCTTTTTTGTTTTCTATTATTCATCCTTCTTCCTTTAACTACTGAATGGTAGAAGAGTATGCTGTGACAAAATAGGCCACTTCAGCATAAAGGTTATTTTGAGCTAATAGTGCTTGAAAAAAATTCAACAAATGTAAAAAGGGTGCTGATTCTCCTTTTTTTCTTCCTGAGGGAAAGGTGTCCCCCTCCCCCAAATGAGAAGAAGAGTGATATTATTTTTTTTAAAAGATTTACTTATTTATTTGAAAGGCAAAGTTACTGGGGGAGAGAGAGAGAGAGAGAGAGAGGTTTTCAATCTGCTGGTTCACCCTTTAAATGGCTATAATAGCCTGAGCTGGGCTAGTCAGAAACCAGGAGCCAGAAACTTCTTTCAGGTCTCCCAAGTCAGTGCATGGGCCCAAGCACTTGTGTCATCTTCTGCTGCTTTCCCAGGCACATTAGCAGGGAGCTGGATTGGAAGTGGAGCAGCTGGGACTCTTACTGGCATCCATATGGGATGCCAGAGCTGCAGGCAGCAGCTTTACCCACTATGCCATAACACCAGCCCTGAGAGTGATATTCTTATAAAGGATGGGAAATTAAGGGATGAGCATTTGGTAAAGTGGTGAAGATGCTGCTCAAGATAGCAACATCCCATATAGAAATATCTGGTTCAAGTCTTTGAGAGTCCTAGCATTGCTTCTGATTCCAGCTTCCTATTAATGCACACCCTGGGAGGTAGCAGGTGTTGGCTCAAGTTAGTTGGGTCCCTGCCTCCTTCATTGGAGACCTGGGTTGAGTCGTTTGCTCCTGGTTTTGGACTGGCCTGGTTTCAGCTGTTATGGGCATTTGGGGACTGAACCAGTGGATGAAAACTATCTGTCAGGTTTTCAAAAGAAATAAGTCAGGCCAGCGCCGCAGCTCACTAGGCTAATCCTCTGCCTGTGGTGCCGGCACTCCGGGTTGTAGTCCCGGTTGGGATGCCAGTTCTGTCCTGGTTGCTCCTCTTCCAGTCCAGCTCTCTGCTGTGGCCCGGGAAGGCAGTGGAGGATGGCCCAAGTGCTTGGACCCTATGCCCAATTGGGAGACCAGGAAGAAGCACCTGGCTCCTGGCTTTGGATTGGCGCAGCGCACTGGCTGTAGCAGCCATTTGGGGAGTGAACCAATGGAAGAAGACCTTTCACTCTCTCTCACTGTCTAACTCTGCCTGTCAAAAAAAAGTAAGTCAATAAATAAATAAATTCAAGTTAACTTTATTTTTTAAAAGAAACACAATGTGGCCGGCGCCGTGGCTCAACAGGCTAATCCTCCGCCTTGCGGCGCCGGCACACCGGGTTCTAGTCCCGGTCGGGGCACCGGATTCTGTCCCGGTTGCCCCTCTTCCAGGCCAGCCCTCTGCTGTGGCCCAGGAGTGCAGTGGAGGATGGCCCAGGTGCTTGGGCCCTGCACCCCATGGGGAGACCAGGAAAAGCACCTGGCTCCTGGCTCCTGCCATCGGACGAGCGCGGTGCGCCGGCCGCAGCACGCCGACCGCGGCGGCCATTGGAGGGTGAACCAACGGCAAAGGAAGACCTTTCTCTCTGTCTCTCTCTCTCTCACTGTCCACTCTGCCTGTGTAAAAAAAAAAAAAAAAAAAAAAAAAAGAAACACAATGTGATGTTTAGATGGAGAAAATTCTACAGAAATTTTGTTCAATTTTGTGTTCCTAGTCACTTTACCCATAAACTTTCCTAGTCCAAGCCCCTTTGCTTTTCCACATTTCCACAATGTACTACTCTTTGTCTGGCTAAGAATGTAAGTGCTTAGCTCTGATTGGATTTGGTCCTTCATTTTTCTTATGAAGGGGGTCATGCTGTACAAAACCTGTGTTGTATAAATTTGTGTATTGTTCTTCTGGGGCTCTGTCTTTTTTTTTTTTTAAGATTTACTTATTTATTTGAAAGTCAGAATTACACAGAAAGAGGAGAGGAAGAGAGAGAGAGAGAGAGAGAGAGAGAGAGAGAGAGAGAGAGAGGTCTTCCATCTGCTGGTTCACTCCCCAAATGGCTGCAATGGCCAGAGCTGCGCTGATCAGAAGCCAGGAGCCAGGTGCTTCTTCCGGGTCTCCCATATGGGTACAGGGGCCCAAGGTCTTGAGCCATCTTCTACGGCTTTCCCAGGCCATAGCTGAGATTTAGATTGGAAGTGGAGCAGCCAGGTCTTGAACCAGCACCCATATAGGATGCAGGCGCTTTGGGCCAGAGCATTAACCCACTGCACCACAGCACCAGCCCCTGGGGCTCTGTCTTATGTCAACTTAATTTTCAGGTTCAGCCAAAATACCCCAAGAGGGTGGACATAAAATTTTGCATCCCTTCTACTATGGATCCTCCCTACCACTGGCAAACAAATTTCATGAGCTGCCATGTCTATGTCTTCACTGTTGTAGCCATGGTGCTTGCCACGTAAAGGAATACAGTAAATCTTCCTTGAATTAAAAAAGAGATTGGTCAGCCAACTCTCTTGACTCTACTTTCAAAGCATCCCTTCAATACGACTTTCCTTTCTGTTCTGAGTTTTTCTAGCTTGAGTCTTAGGACTTCTGTGGTGGTGAATGAGAGTTTGCATGCAGATTCAAAGGTAAGATTGCTCAGGTGTGAATTGCAGCCTCAGCACTTAAAACATGGAAACTTGAATTATTTTATCACTATATACCTCAATTTGAACATCTGGAAAATGGAGATAATAATAGAATTGGCCTTAGAGGGCTGTTTTAAAATTCATATGCCTAAATACATGCGAAACAGTTAGCATAGGCACTTCACCTTATGTGTAAGCTGTTATTACTTTTCTCATATGAACTACTTTCATAGCACTCTAACTACTGCTAGTCTTTTTTTGCTGTTCCCTTCCTCAGATATAAGTTTGATTATGTTACTTTGCTGCTGGAGATTTTTGGTGGGTTTATGCTGTCCACAGGATGAGGAAATTCAGCACTCCAGCATAGAGAATAAGGATCCTTATAGCCTCGTGCCATTGTCCATCCCTTAACCCAATGCTCTTAGCTTCCAGGGTTATTCACTCTTCATCCAGATTTTCCCAGATGCCTGTCCTTTGTTGAATGCTTTTGCCTGGACTGCCCCTTGCCTTTTCCACATAGGCAAATTCTTACTCTTTCTTCTGGTTTCTGAAGACACACTGCTAGTAGTGCCCGCTCAGTGAAGCCTCCCCTGAATCCTCCTGATAATAATTATAATAATGCTAAAAAATGATGACAGCAGCTATACCTATAAGCACTTACCATATGCCAGACACTGTGCAAAAACACTTTGTATTTATTATATAATTTCATCTTTTTAACAACCCTATGAGTTGGGTGAATATTGGTCTTCATTATGCAAGTGGGCAAACTGGGATTAGCATTTTAACTAGAATGAATAATTTCTCTCTACTCCAGATACTAGATGTCTCTCTATTATAGCTCTGTGACCCTTACATATATTATGTGTTCAAGTAGTTGCTCTTTGCCTCCTTTCCTGCCGAGTAAGCTATTGTAGCTAAGAACTGTGCTACTCAACTTTTCATGCACAGGGTTCCGTGTGACACCTAAGCCCAGGGTCAGGAGGTGTTTTCTCTTGCCTGGATTGTGTCTTCTCTCGTGAGTTCAAAATCATTATTTATTTATTTCATTGACAGATAAAACAAAATCAGTTTCAGGTAACTTTTTTTTTTTCTAATTATGCCTCAAATTTCCTTTGAATCCTGGGAACCAGCTTAAAATCATCTTGTTGAAGTATTTTTTTAAGTTGATAATTTTTATAAATCCTCTTTAAAAAGTGAATGGAGAGAATAAGAAAGAGCCACATGGGGACATTTAAATTTTACATTTTGAAAAATCAACTTGGGCCTCAAATGGTGAAGACCATCTAGTTGTAAAGATAAATAAGGTATAAGCAAAGCATTCATGTTCATTTTATAATACTGACATGCAAAAAAAGGAGTAAAAATCCATTTTATCTTGATTACGTTTGCTCTGAGACCTCTATACATAATAATACCCTTAAGAGCAAAAGTAATTTTTGCACATTTTTGAAGCAATAAGATTGCAACTTTAGAAATTTATTGACATAATAGCCCTAGATATCTTTCACTGATGAGTACTTATCTATTCAATCTATTTTTTATTGGCAAAGAAGCTTTGAAACAACACATGAAAAGATTAAGCTTCTTTTTATCAAAAATGGCAGATAAATGATGTAGTTCTCATGAAATTATTAGTTTTCTTTTTTTTTTTTTTTACCAGAATTTGCTTCTACAGAGGGAGATTTCTGGAAATGTGAATTATAAGTTAGCTTTATTTATTTTACTATATCCATGGAAATAAATATTGGAAATAATAATTTGAATTTTGAATAGATTTCCTTGAAGTTGTGGGAATAAACAAGAGTACTGAAAATAAAGTGTTTTATTAATTAACTAAATGGAACTCAGAATGAGAATGGAAGTAAATTTTGTAGTGTAATTACAAGTCAGATGACCAGAGTAAGTTTTGCTACCACTGACTGGTAATATGGTGTTGTATAAGGGCAGATGGTGGATGGGCTAGAGTCAGGGAAAAAGGTTGGCAATAGGGAATGGAATAAGAAATATTAATAACTGATGTTAATTGAACACTCATTATGTATTAGACCTGCAGTTAAGGGCTTTAGCATGCATATAAAGAAGCATTTCTATTATTCTCATTTTATAAATCAGGACACCAAAGTTTAGGATTATGTACTTTGCCTACTATGACCCAGCTAATGAGGTCCAGCTGAGACCAGTGCCCAAGCAGTCCAAAAGCTTCACTTTTAACAGCTGTGCCAGAAGAGACTCTGGACTCCTCAAGGGGTTCTCATGGTTCTGTCTTCAGCATTGGCCTCCATAAATAATAACTTATGGTGAGTCCATGTAAGATTGTTAGGTTCTGCTTAAGAAAATCAAGAAATAGGAAGTTGAGCTAAAATGTTTCTAGTCCAGAAATGGTTATGGGGGCTTTGAAAGAGGCTCCACATTTTAATTATGCTCCTTTAGACAATAAGAAAACCAACTGCACAAGTAGACACACACATAGAATCACATCATTTTAGATGATAACTGAAGAGGATGAAGTGCCAAGAAACATTATAAAGATACGGTCTTTGCCATAGTCTTAAAAATTCCCAGAGAGGGTAGTTCACAACCACCTATTAAAAAAAACCCTATGGTCATGAGTTTCCTTCTGATGTCTGACCTAAATCTATCAAACTGAATTTTCAACCTCTATTTTCTTAAGCATAAGTGCTGCCTGTTTGCTTATCTGTTGTAGATTCAAGGAAACAGTTCAAAATACTGAGTATAATCCTTCAGAGAAATGTCACCATTTCGACTAACTCATAGTTATTACTGGGCAGAATTGTTAGGCTATTGAAAAAATCTTCTGAGTCTCAAAGAATTTGTTTTAATTTATTCATTTATTGGAAGGGCAGAGTTATAGGGAGAGAGACAGAGACAGAGGGAGAGAGGGGGGTCTTCTATCCACTAAAGGGTGCAACAGCAGGGGCTGGATCAGGCTGAAGTCAGGAGCCAGGCACTCCTTCAGGATCTCCCACATGGGTACAGAGGCCAAAGAACGTGGGCCATTTTCTGCTGCTTTCCCAGGTGCGTTAGTAGGGAGCTGGATCTGAAGTGGAGCAGCCAGGACTCAAACCTGCACCCGTATAGGATGCTGGCACAACAGGCGGCACTTTACCTGCTATGCCACAACACTGGCTCCTCAAAGAATTTCATAAGAGTTGAGGAATCCATCAAGTGTTGATTGATAGCCAGCACTGAAGTTCTAGGACCAAGGGTAGAAAAAAAAATTTTTTTTTTCCAAGGGCCATTTGGGTATTTATAACATCATTCATAGGCTGTACAAAATTATCAACTTAAAAATTAGCTTTCCATAGATTTATTGAATTGTAAGTTCCACCTGTGGTTGCCACACCAAATGATTTTCCAGGTTTTACATGGCCTGCAAGCCAGACTCTCCTCATCTCTGTTTAAGTAATAAAATATTTACTAGAGGATAAAGTAGTACCTAGTCAAATGAGATTACATATATTTATATATTTATTTAAAGATTTATTTTGTTTATTTGAAAGGTAAAGTTACAGAAAGAGGGGAAGAGACAGAGAGAAAGATCTTCTGTCTGCTGGTTCACTACACAAATGGCTACAATGCCAGGGCTGGGCCAGCCTGAAGCCTGAATCCAAGAACTCCTTTTGGATCTTCTATATGGGTGACAAGGGCCCAAGCACTTGGGCCATCTGCTGCTGCTTTCCCAAGTGCATTAGCATGAAGCTGGATTAGAAGCAGAGTAGCCTGGACTTGAACCAGTGCTCTGATGTGTCACAGATGACTGCTTAACCTGCTGTGTCACGATGCCGGCCTCCATGTGTATATAAGTACTTAACATTTTATTTCACGCTAGTTTTACATTCACAAAACAAAAATTGCAAATAGTAAGATGAAGACTCCCCATGTACCTGCTCACCTCATTTCCCCTATTAACATCTCACAATAGTATGTGTCACAATTAATGAACCACACCAGGTTCCCTCTTTTTTAATCCAAAATATTTTATCCCTCTCTTGTCTCCCAGCTTATAGTAATCAGCATTTTGCATTCAGTTTGAGGGATTTTTGTTTGTTTTTAAATTTCGTCTTCCACATATAAGGGAGAACATGTGGTATTTGTCTTTCTGAGTCTGGTTTATTTCACTCAACATGATGTCTTCCCATCAAATCTATTTTGCTACAAAAGAGTATTTAATTTCTTCTTGGAGCTGAATAATATTCCTCTCCCTGTGTGTGTATCTCACATTTTCTTTATCCTTTTATGTGATGATGGACACAATGTTTTTGCTTCTGTGAACACTGCTGCTATAAACATGGAGAAGCAGGTATCTCTTTCACACAATGGGTTTGTATCTTTTGGGAATATACTGAGTAACGAGATTGCTGTGTGATCTGACAATTCCATTTCTAGTTTTTAAATAGATATCCACACTGTTTTTCACAGTTGCTATGCTAACTTATATTCCCAGCATTAACATACAGGAGTTCCACATCCTTGCCAGCTTTTGTGGCTTTCTCCTGCTAGTGAAGGAGCTCCCTGCTTCCTCCTTTTTTTATTTTAGAGATTTATTTATTTGAAAGGCAGAGTTACACAGAGAGGAGAGGCAGAGAGAGAGCGAGGGAGAGAGAGAGAGAGGTCTTCCATCCAATGGTTACTCCCCAGATGGCCGAAACAGCCGGAGCTGCACTGATCTGAAGCCAGGAGCCAGGAGCTTCTTCTGGGTCTCCCATGTGGGTGCAGGGGCCCAAGTACTTGAGCCATCTTCTACTGCTATCCCAGGCCATAGCAGAGAGCTGGGTAGGAAGTGGAACAGCAGGGTCTTGAACTGGTACCCATATGGGATTCCGGTGCTTCCCGCCAGGGCATTAACCCGCTGTGCCACAGCGCCGGCCCCCATGCTTCCTCCTTTGACTGGTGGAGTTTAGTAACTTCTTTGTTGGGGCATTTTCTTTAAGCTGTATTCATTTATTTGAAAGGCAGAGTTACAGAGAGAGAGGGAGAGACAGAATGGGAGAGAGAGAGAGAGAGAGAGAGAGAGAGAGAGAGAGAAAGAGAGAGGGAGGAAGGGAGGTTCTTCCTCCCATTGGGTTACTCCCCAGATGGCCGCGATGTCCAGGGCTGGGCCAGGCTGAAGCCAGGAGTTCATCTGGATCTCCTATGTGGTTGCAGGAGCCCAAGCACTTGGGCTACCCTCTGCTGCTTTTCCCAGGCCTTAGCAGGGAGCTGGATCTGAAGTGGAGCAGCCAACATGCCAACTGGCATGGCATTGCTGGTGGTGGCTTAACTTGCTACATAATACTGCTGCCCCCTTGAAGTTAGCATCTTCTTAATTGGAAGCTTGGTTCTGGCACCTGAGGGGTGGAGGGAGACAATGTAGGCTCCCTTTTGGGAACGAATTAGAGAGAGAGAGATGAGAGACACAGAGGTCTCGGACCCTCTGGTTCACTCCCCAAATGGCTGCAGCATCCAGGGCTGAGCCAGGCTGAAGCCAGGAGCCAGGAACCTCTTCCAGGTCTTCCATGTGGGTGAAGGAGCCCAAACACTTGGGCCATCCTCTGCTGCCTTCCCAGGTGCATTAGCAAGGACCTGGATCAGAAGTGAGCAGCTAGGACTCTTAGGGGATGCTGGTGCTGTAGATAGGTGCTTGCCCATTGTGCCACAGCACCTGCCCCCATCTTAATTTCATTATATATAGTACTTACATTTAATGAAGGATATCGTGGACAAAGCTGAAAGACAAATTACAGAATGAGGAGAATATATTTTCAATGTCTAAAACAGAAAAAGGATTAAATATCTGGACTATGTAAGGAATATCTGCACATAAAAATGGAAAAGATTGAAAACACAACTTAAAAATGAGTAAAGAATGTAAGTAGTTAACTTATGAAAGAGAACATCTAAGAGGTTAAAGCATGCTAAAATGTATTAGTAATGAGAAAAATGCATATTAAAACAATGAGTTATTGCTTTACATCTATTAGAATGGACAGAAGAAAAGAGAAGAGCCAAGTATGAGGACTTATGAATCCTTACCCATTTTTACTGTGTGTTTAGGGCAAGTGTTTATTTTGGAGAGCCATCTGCCTCTTCATAGTCAAACATGTATATCCTTTGACCCAACAATTTTGCTCCTTCTTCCTTACTCAAGGGCTGTTTTATGAAGCAATGATACCAGCGCTTAGGGGTAAATACTAGGGTATTTCAAAAAGTTCATAGAAAAATGGCATTAAAAGATGTTTATTTTGGTTCCAAAAATTTTGAAATCCATGCATAGTCTTTTTGTAATAAGCATTTACATAAACATGTTGAAGAGCCCTCAGAGTAATGGATCTCGACTAATCTCATCAATCTTGTGCCTCTTTATCATGGCTCTGAGACCATGCCCCGGACAATCGAATAGAAGAGAAGTCTGCGAGGAGGCTACTGAGATTGTGTTCCTTGGCAAAAGGAGAGAAATGATATTTGGAGCTGCAGGACTCACCTTGCTGCTGTGAGGATCAATCAGAATCCCCAAACCTATGCACTGAGGTGGTGGAGCAGGGAGACCTCTGCCTTTGAGAAAACTGCTGAGTTTGCACACTAGTGCTGAAATCACTTTCAGTGGACTGCCAGTCTTGACAAATAAATAAATATCTTTGTGGCCTATATTACTTGTAGCGGGGTTTTCTGGTGCTGTTGTCAAAATCATCCAAACTGGGGCTGGCATTGGGTTAAGCATTGGCAGTGGGTTAAGCCTCCACCTGTGATGCCAGTGTTGCATATTGGAGCACTAATTTCAGTCCTAGCTGCTCCGCTTCATATCCAGCTCCCTGCTATTATGACTGAGAAGGCTGAGGAATGCGGCCCAAGAACCTGGACCCTGCCACCCACGTGGGAGACCCGGATGGAGTTCCTGGCTCCTGGATTCTGCATGGCCTAGCCATAGCCATTGCAGATATTTGGGGAGTGGCCCAGAGCATAGAAGATACCTTTCTCTCTATCTCGCTTTCTCTTTTTGTCCATTTGCTTTTTCTAATAAATAAATAAACACATAAATCTTAAAAAAGAATAAAAATTATCCAAATTGATTCAGTGTTCAAATGTTTGCTGCATGAATTAATACTGATTGTTACAGGTGTTACAAAATAAACTGTTCTTTTCGTGTGTGTTTCTACATGAAAAAGTTAAAGTGGAGATATAATGCCTAGAGATAGCATAATACTAAACAATATTAATTAATTAATTTAATTAGTTATGAAAATAGCTATATTAGATCCTATGTTAGCTTCCCAGAGCTACTGTAAAAAAATTACTGCAAATTGGGTGGCATACAACAATAGAAATTCACTGTCTCACAGTTACAGAGGCTGGAAAACTAAATCAAGGTGCTGTCAGGGCTACAGGCCTTATAAAGATTCTAGGGAAGATTCCTTTTTTCCATTTCCCAGCTCTTGGAGTCTTCTGGACATCCTTGCATTTCTTGCATTCTAATGTTTGCTTCCATTGTTACATGGTCTTCTTTGTGTTTGTGTCTTTCTGTGTCCTTTCCTCTTGTTGTAAGCACACCAGACACTGAATTTAGAACCACCAGAATCCAGTAAAATCTCATATTGATCCCTACCTTGACTATACCTGTGAAAAGCTTGCTTTTAAATAGATCACATTTTAAGGTTCTGGATATACATTCGTTTAAGGGGGATACTATCCAACCCTCTGCAGATTCTAAATATTTTCTTTACTTCATCTGTAAAAAGAATATTTGAAATTCGACTTACCATTTTTGATGACAATCTCATTGATATTTTTAGTTGTAGTCTTTATTATTTGCAATTTAGCTGATCAACTGTCACAAATAGTATATAGTTTCTCCTAATGTCATCGTCATTATGAGTTAATTCTATATATTATACATTGTTATTAAACACAATCATATTTATGACAATTCTCATTAAAAGACTCATTACCACTGAAAATGTCACAGATACATAACTAGACTGTGAAGCAAGTAAACAAAGACAAAAAGGATTAGCTAAATAAAATTGATAGCATTTTGTTTTGTGATTTTTGATGACATTATTTTACTAACAGACTTTCTTTGTTTTCCTTCCTTTTGGTTTTCCTAGAAATGTTAATCATTAATTATAAAATCATTAGTGTATATTGGTTATGGAGATGTAATTCTCTCCCACTTCCCCAAATGAAATCTCAAATCATATTGTGGAAAATTACTACTCATCTGGGAATTATAACTGAAGATTCTAACGCTGAGAAATCTTGAATCCTTACCTTTTAATATCCAGTGATATCTATTTCATTTATGAAATTCCATTGGAAAACTGTGTTATTTTAAAGTAACTCTTTTCTTCTTTCACATATGATCCTTCATTTTGTTCCCATAAATAAGAACTTAAGCTGGCAAAGAAGCTGGGTCCTATTTCCTTCAGGGTCAACATTAAGTGCATTTCATAAACTCTTTTTGATAGACTGACTTCCAAAAGGTCAAATATCCCATAGTTTCATAATGTAATCTCTGGATAGGGAGGCTATTTAAACATTATGTTATTTTATTTTAACTTTTGTCTAGTAGTCATTTATTAACTTAAGATATTTCATTTGAAATATCAGAATTAGAGGGAAAAATGTCTGATTATTAAATTGAGCTTGGCTAAATCAGAAAGAGTAGACTATTTCCAGTACTGGACAGTTGCTATTAGATATAACAGGAGGGGGAAGGGAATGTTAGCTACTTCTTAATAGAAAACAAAATATTAAAATTTTTTATGAAAAGTGATATGTGCTCTTTATAGAAAATTTTATTTCCTCTCCGCCTTGCGGCGCCGGCACACCAGGTTCTAGTCCCGGTCGGGGCACCGGATTCTGTCCCGGTTGCCCCTCTTCCAGGCCAGCCCTCTGCTGTGGCCCGGGAGTGCAGTGGAGGATGGCCCATGTGCTTGGGTCCTGCACCCCATGGGAGACCAGGGAAAAGCACCTAGCACCTGGCTCCTGCCATCGGATGAGCACGGTGCGCCGGCTGCAGCGCGCCATCTGCGGCAGCCATTGGAGGGTGAACCAACGGCAAAAGGAAGACCTTTCTCTCTGTCTCTCTCTCTCATTGTCCACTCTGCCTGTCAAAAAAAAAAAAAAAGAAAGAAATAAAAATAAAAAAAAAGAAAATTTTATTTCCTTTCTCTGCCTGATAAATCTCCATTTATCTTAAACTGGTACATGATGATGTCATCCTGAAATTTATGACAATACAATTAAATAATGATATGTGTAATGATATGATTAATATTTGTCTTCCCTACTATGTGGAAGTTCCATGAGGGCATGGATTGTATCTGTCTTGGTCTCCACTGCATTCTCTGCTTCTCAAACATTCTCTAGCACAGAATAGATGATCGATGAATAACTACAATGAGTGAAAGAACAGATAGAATTCCCATACTCTCAATAGTTGAATAAAAACTGGTAACATTTTGATAAGCTTAACTTATTCTTTTTTTTTTTTTTTCTTGACAGGCAGAGTGGACAGTGAGAGAGAGAGACAGAGAGAAAGGTCTTCCTTTGCCATTGGTTCACCCTCCAATGGCCGCCGCGGTCGGCATACTGTGGCCGGCGCACCGTGCTGATCCAATGGCAGGAGCCAGGTGCCAGGTGCTTTTCCTGGTCTCCCATGGGGTGCAGGGCCCAAGCACTTGGGCCATCCTCCACTGCACTCCCGGGCCACAGCAGAGAGCTGGCCTGGAAGAGGGGCAACCGGGACAGAATCCGGCGCCCCGACCGGGACTAGAACCCGGTGTGCCGGCCCCGCAAGGTGAAGGATTAGCCTGTTGAGCCACGGCACTGGCCAAGCTTAACTTATTCTACACACTGAGTCTATACCATCTTTTATGAGACATAGTTTGTCTTTTAATAATTATATACTTTTATTTGGGAAGCAATATAAATCCATGATAGAATTAGAAAGTTCAAATAATAGTACAGATTAAAAAGTCTCTTAGATCTCAATCTTAATTTCCAACTTTCCAGAAAATAATCACTCTTAAAGTTTTAAATTCTTGCACTAGTTTCTCATGCTACCATAACAAATAATCACAAATTTAGTGGCTTAAAACAAATGAGGTCCAAAGTGAGTAGGTAGAACCGTGTTCCTTTTGGAGGCTGTAGGGAAGACTCCATTTCTTTGCCTCTTCTAGCTTCTAGAAGCTACTTTCATTCCATGACGGATGGTCCTTCACCATTCTAACCTCGGCATTTGCTTTCACATCTTCTCTTTTCCCGCCCTCCTGCCAGGCACTTCTATAGACCTTTGTGATAACGTTGGCCTAATTCAGTACAATCTCCTCAACTCAAAATCTTAATTTAACCATATTTGTAAAGTTCTTTTTGCCATGTAAGGTAATATACTCACAAGTTCTAGAAATTAGGACACTATCCTGTTTACCATGAAACCCTTCTGGCAATTTTCTCCAACACGCACACACATACACACACACACACACTCTCTCTCTCTCTCTCTCTCTCTCTTCCTGCCCTTGCCCAACACTCTACTATCGTCTTAAGAGAGGTCTTTCAATATGTCTTATTCTTCAAGATACATGGTGAAATTAGAATATCTATTAAATGCCCTTGGGATTTCAGAGAATCTTACATGATGCTGAATGAACACAATCAATGTAGAATTGAATAAAAATCAATTGTATGAAAATCAACTGTGCTTGTAGGAAATTCTCAGCTCCTGGACACCTGACTTCATCAATCAGCTTTGTACCAAAAGAAGCATTGGTTTCTCAATTGACAAGGGAGGACTCACACTATTAATGAGATAGCAAGCTTTATATTACTAAAGCATTTGATACGACTTCATGTCCAGGTCATTATGTCATTTTAATCAGAAGATTTCCAAAAATGAGACTCTGAGGGGCAGTTGCTCTACTCTTGCACTGAAGCAATGTTATTGTGGGCTAGTCTAAAGGTAATGAGAAGGGCAGGAGATAGAAGTGGACTACAGCAGAGTGACAAATTATTATTAAATGATTCTCTGAAAGGAGAGTGAAAAAGTAGTTCAGGCTAACTGAAATGGAATAAAGGCAGTACAATATCAAAATCATAAGTAGAAAATGACACACATACACAGGACTGAAAGCCCTTCTGCTATATTCTAATTAATTTATTTTCTATGTATATTTTATTACATATGTAATTTCCTCTTACTAAATTCTATCTTGCTCACAGAAACATTTTGACTATTAGATATGAAATGATCCCGTCAAATACTTTGGGTGCTGATTGGTGTAGCAGACTTGCCTGTAGCAATTAAACTGCATTTTCCAAAGCACACTGCAAAATCTCTCTCATCACAGGGGCCATGCTCTGAACCTCATCAGATTTATCCCGTTCATCCATTTTCTTTTGTAACAATGTTTATTTAGTAGACATAAAAGTATTTATAATAGGTCTATGTAAACTGGCTTCCAAATTGCTCTGGGTAAATATTTAAAGCAGACTTTACTTGTATATAAATCCTAAACCTGATCCACTTCCTGTGGTTCTCATGTTTAAACCAAAAAAGACACTACTATGAATTCAGTTGTACAAACAAGATATCCAAAAGTCATTCTGGAAATCATCCTTTCTTTAACTTTGTAATTTTGAAATCCCTAATTGATTTTCTCCATTTTTTTAATCATCTCTCCTTTTGTCTCAGCTACCGTTGCCTGGACTGTAGCAATGGCTTTCAAATGATCTTCCAAATTCTCCCCAGTGGAGCTATCATGATCTCTGCCCTTCTGAGGCTTTCCACCACTCTTATGATTCAAGCCAATGTCCATAACCTGACCCACAGTGGTCTGAAGGAAGTGGCACTTGCTTAGCAATTCAGCCTCATCTTAAAGCACTCTTTCTTTGGTTCTCTGAATTGAAGACCAAGGCCATTCTGAAAGTTCCTTTAATAAATCAGGTTCTTTTCTGCCACAAGACCTTTACAAATGTTGTTTCCTCTGTCTTTCGTGTTCTTCCCTCTCTTCTATTTTTGCATTCGTGAACTATTAATTTCAATTCAGTCCAGTTCCCCAGGGAAACCCAGCCTGGTTTTTTCAATGGCTGAATCCACACTGGGAATCCTCCTGTTAGGCTTTTACATTTGCTTCAGTCCTTCTATATTAATGTCTGGTTCCTCTAGATTATGACTCCTAGAGGACAGGCACTTGCTCAGTTTTTGCTTTTTTCTCAATTGCCTGGAGCTAGTACAATACATGGCACCTAGTTAGTGCTTAATAATTATCCATTGAGTGAATGAATAACACAATTGTGCTCCTGGTACAGAAAAGAGGAGAGAGAAGAGAAGGAAAGAAAAGGTATGGAAAAGATAGAGGCATAAGAGAACAAGAATAAAGTGATCCAGTAATGATCCTAAAGTCAGTAGGATGCATCTTAGGTATCACTCAGTTGAAGAATAACAGTAAAAACAGCATGGGTAGCCCTTTTTTGTTTGTTTAGATTTATTTTGTTTATTTGAAAGGTAGAGAGAGAGAGAGAGAGAGAGAGAGAGAGAGGTCTTTCATCTATGGTTCACTCCCCAAATGATCACAACGGCTGGGGCTGGGCCTGGCCAAAACTAAGAACCAGAAGCTTCTTCTTATGGGTCTCCCCAAATAAGTGCAAGGACCCAAACACTTGGGTCATCCTCCGCTGCTTCCTAGGCACATTAGCAGAGTGCTGGCCTGGAAGTGGAACAACTGAGATTCGAACTGGCACCTATACGGGATGCCAGTTCTGCAGGTGGCGTCCTAAACTGCTATCCACAACACCACTCCAGCCTTGTGGTTTGACTTACTGTGAGAGTCAACTATAAAAGCTTTTATTTAAAAAGCCAGAGGGGTGTGTGTATGATTTTGACAAATGCTTGTTTTCTTTTTTAGTTGCCAAGTTGTCTTAATTTACTTAATATAACTGAATTAAATTCTAGTTTTAAAACAGACTATAATTAACAATTTTGACCAAACAATTCATAAAAAATGCTGTCTTATCTATTAACATGTAAAAAAAGAAGGATTATTTTCTTTTTTAAAGATTTATTTTATCTATTTAAAAGAGTTAAAGAGAGAGGTAGAGACAGAGAGGTCTTCCATCTGCTGTGTCACTCCTTAGGTGGCCGAAATGGCCAGAGCTGCACTGATCCGAAGCCAGGAGTCAGGAGCTTCTGGGTTTCCCTCATGGGTGCAGGGTCCCAAGGACTTGGACCATCTTCTACTGCCCTCCCAGGCCATAGCAGAGAGCTGGATCGAAGAGGAGTAGCCTGGACTAGAACCGGCGCCCATATGGGATGCCGGCACTACAGGTGGCAGCTTTACCTGCTACGCCACAGTGCCGGCCACAAGAATGATTATTTTCAACGTTGAATGGTGTTTAAAACTGTTCATATGTTCTTTTTAAGGTATGAAGTTGGCTAAATCCTGTACATAAAAATAATGGAAATGAAAAAACAATGAAAAATGGAAATCCACTTTTTAAAAATTAAAAAAAAAATTCACAAGCATAAAACTTGTACATATTTGTGGAGGAACATAAGATGATTCTCTATATTTACACATTGTATTATATCTAATCAAGGTAAATATTTTTCCTTTCAAACATATAGCATTTCTTTATACTGAAAACACCCCAAGTACTACCTTTTAGCTTGAGAGAAATACATAGTACATTAATATTATCTATAGTTACCCTTCTTCTGAAATGAGATCCCAGATTTTCTTACTCCTACTAGATAAAATCTAGTACTCTTAATCAACTTTTCCCCATCTCTCTCTCATCTTGCCCTCTCCAGCCTCTGGTAACTAAAATTACACTTTTAACTTTCATGATCACCAGATTTTTTTTTTAAGACTACACATATGAGTGAGAGTGCATGATACTTGTATTTATATGCTTGGCTTTTGTATTTAATCTATTTTATTTAATATAATGACCTCTGGTTCCATCCATGTGCAAATGACAAGATTTCATCGTTTTTAATGGTTGAGTAGTATTTCATTGTGTATTTGCACTACATTTTCTTAATCCCTTCATCAGTGAGTGAACACCTACAATGTTTTCCATTTCTTTGCCATTGTGAATAGTGCCACAATAAACATGGGAGTGCAGCTGTCTCTTTGGCAGAATGCTTTCTTGTCCCTTGGATCATACCCAGAACTTGGATTGCTCAATTATATAGTAGTTCCATTTTTACTTTTCCATACAGTTTGCCATAATAGTTGTACTAATGTACATATCCACCAACAGTGTGCAAAGGAATCCTTGTACATCCTCACCAACACTTGTTATCTTCTGTCTTTTTGATAAAAGCCAATCTAACTGGGCTGAGGTGGTATCTCACAGTTTTGATTTGGATTGTCTTGAAGATTAGTGATTTTGAGCATTTTTTTCATGTACTTATTGGTAATTTGGTTGTCTTCCTTTGAGAAATATCTGTTTATATCTACTGCCCATTTTTTAAATTAAATCGGGTCTTTATTTCGCTATTGAGCTGTTTGTATTCCTTTTATCGTCTAAATATAAACACCTTTGTCAGATATGAAACTTGAAAATATATTCTCTTATTTTGTTGGTGTTTTGTTTTGTTTTGTTTTGACAGGCAGAGTTAGACAGTGAGAGAGACAGAGAGGAAGGTCTTCCTTCCGTTGGTTCACCCCCCAAATGGCCGCCTGGGCCGGTGTGCTGCACCAATCCGAAGCCAGGAGCCAGGTGCTTACTCCTGGTCTCTCATGTGGGGGCAAGGCCCAAGGACTTGAGGCATCCTCCACTGCCCTCCTGGGCCACAGCAAAGAGCTGGACTGGAAGAGGAGCAACCGGGACAGAATCCGGTGCCCTGACCAGGACTAGAACCCCAGGTGCTGGCGCCACAGGCAGAGGATTAGCCTAGTGAGCTGAGGCGCCAGCCTATTCTCCTATTTTGTAGGTTGCCTATTCACTTTGTTGATAGTTTCCTTTGCTGTGGAGAAGTTCTTTACGTTTTGATGAAATTCCATTTGTCTATTTTTGTTGTTTTTTCCTGTGCTTTTGGAGTTGGATCCAGAAAAATCTTTGCCCATTCTGATGTTCTGAAGCACTTTCCTCACATTTTCCTCCAGTAGTTTCAAAGTTTCAGGGCTTACATGTAAGTCATTAATCCATCTTAAGTTGGTATGAGATATAGAGGTTTAGTTTCATTCTTTTACGTGTGGATATACAACTCACACATCCAAAATCCAAAATCCAGCACCATTTATTGAAAAGACTATCCTTTCTCCAATGCATGTTTGTAGGCCATCTGCCAAATATCAAGGGAAGGTGTTGTGGTGCAGCAGTTGTGCTGCCACTTGGCATGCCCACATCTCCTATAAGAATACATTTGAGTCCTGGCACTTCTGCTTGCCAGCCAGCTTCTTGCTAATGCATCTTGGGGAGCAAAATTGATGGCCCAAGTGCCTGAGTCCCTGCCATCCATGTGGGAGATCTGGACAGAGTTCTGGGCTCCTGGCTTCCGCCTGGCCCTGCCCTGACTGTTGAGGGCATTTTGGAAGTGTTAGGTTAATGTGATAACCACTACACTATGGAAACTGAAGTGAAGCATCAGATGAAGATCTCTCTCTTTCAAATAGATGAACATAAATTACTGGACATTTTTAAAATATCAGTTTGCTGTAGATGCATAGGTTTACTTCTAGGGTCTGGTCTGTGATTCTGTTTTTTGTTTTTTTTTTTTGCCAATACCATGCTGTTTAAATTACCAAAGATTTGCAATATATTTTATTTTACTTATTTATTTTTTTGACAGGCAGAGTGGACAGTGAGAGAGAGACAGAGAGAAAGGTCTTCCTTTGCTTCCTTTGTTGGTTCACCCTTCAATGGCCGCCGCAGCCGGCGCACCGCACTCATCCGAAGCCAGGAGCCAGGTGCTTCTCCTGGCCTCCCATGGGGTGCAGGGCCCAAGCACTTGGGCTATCCTCTACTGCACTCCCAGGCCATAGCAGAGGGCTGGCCTGGAAGAGGGGCAACTGGGACAGAATCTGGTGCCCTGACTGGGACTAGAACCTGGTGTGCCGGCGCCGCAAGGTGGAGGATTAGCCTGTTGAGCCACAGCGCCGGCCTTTATTTTATTTTTTAAAAGATTTATTTATTTATTTGAAAGTCAGAGTTACACAGAGAGAGGAGAGGCAGAGAGACAGAGACGAAGAGAGAGAGAGAGAGAGAGAGAGAGAGAGAGAGAGAGGTCTTCCATCCGATGGTTCACTCTCCAATTGGCTGCAATGGCTGGAGATGTGCTGATCTGAAGGCAGGAGCCAGGAGCTTCTTCTGGGTCTCCCACATGGGTGCAGGGACCCAAGGACTTGGGCCATCTTCCACTGCTTTCCCAGGCCATAGCAGAGAGCTGGATCGAAAGAGGAGTGGCCGGGACTAGAACAGGCGCCCATATGGGATGCTGGGGCTTCAGGCCAGGGCATTAACCCACTGTGCCACAGCACCAGCTCCTGTAACATATTTCAAAGTCAGGTAGTGTGATGCTTCTTGTTTTGTCCTTTTTGTTCGAGACCCTTTGGCTATTTGGGATCTTTTCTGGTTTCCTATAAATTTTAGTAGCGTTATGTTTCCAGTTATGTTAAAAATGTCATTGGAATTTTGATAGGGATTTCATTGATGTATAAGTTGCTTTTGGTAGACACATTTTAATGATATTGATTCTTCTCATTCAGTTTTGCAGTTTTGTGAATCCTTTCATTAATTTTAATGTTGAGATCATGATTATAACATGGGATAGACTTGGTTGGGTGCAATATGATGGAAACCTATTCCTTTAAGATGACAATGAGTACTTACTGTAATACCAGTACTAATAATAGACTTAATGGAAAGATGCTAAAACTATTGATTTTAAAACCAAAACAAGATGAGAAAGGCTGCTTGCAGTCAACATTATTACTACTGAGCCATAACATACATACACTATGGAAAAAAAATTTAAAATATATTGCTGAAAAAAAAGAAATAAAAAGACAATTCACAGATTATTATAAAACCAGAAGTCAGAACAATTTAACAAACAAAAGTTTTAAATGATTTTCATTATTAAATAATGAAATAATTCTTATTATGAAAATAATGAAAGAACAGATATAAAATATGGCCCAGACATCAGAAATAACTGATTAAAATACACAATAAATACTATAGATGTTACAAATATATAATTTATATGTTTTAATATATAAAACATACGTTTTCCTTCATAAAAATCCTTTAAGTATTTTAACAAATATAATCATATTAATATACTTCAAAAATTAATAGTACAATATGTTTATTTTGATACAAAAATTTTTGAAATTCATAATTATCTTTTTTTGAAAGTGCATTTTCCATGAACTTTTTGAATATCTTTTATACTTAGGAAATAGTTTGATTATCGGTATCAGTGGCACAAAGATTTACTGACATATTTTTAAAAGAGACTTCCATATCCCCAGATGAAAACAATATTTTAAAGATACCAGTTTCACTTAAAATTATTAATAAATGCTATATAAGAATAAAAATGAAAATCACATTTCTTATGATTTGAAAAGTTTTTTTATAAATTTTGGCTGGAATATTAGCAGATGACAACATTTCTGTGAAAAATGAAGTACACCAAAGTGGCTAGCTCTAATGTTAAAATACTCATATTAAAACATATAAAGGCAATAGTAACTAAAATGATGTGGTATGAGTCTCAAAATAGACATAGATTTAAAATTTTAAGTGTTTATTTGAAAGGCAAAGATTCAGAGGGAGAGGTAGACAGAGTGATCTCCCATCTTCTGGTTCATTTTCCAAATGCCTACTATAGCTAGGCCTGGGGTAGGCCAAAGGCAGGAGCCCAGATACCAATCTGATCCTCTCCTATGGGTTGCAGGGACCCGAACATTTGAGCCATCACTTGCTGCCTCCCAGCGTGCACAGCAGTAGGAAGATGGAATTGGAAGTGGAGCTGGGACTCTAACCCAGGCAATTTGCTATAGGACGCAGGCATCCCATGAGGTGTCTATCCCCTGTGCCAAATGCCTATCCCAGACATGTATTTTAATAGAAGAAAACAAAATATGAAGAAATACACTGTTTTTATAAGAATTTAATTAATAAACAAAGGGCTAGCATTTAGCCTAGCATGTAAGACACTGATGGCCCACATTGGAGCATCTAGGTTCAATTCCTGATTCCAGCTTCCTTCTAATGCAAACTGTGAGAGGCAATAGTAATGATTCAAGTGGTTGGGTCTCTGCCACTGATGTCGGAGACCTGAACTGAATTCCTTGCTTCCGGCTTCAGCCCGGCCTGATCCTGGCCATTGCAGATGTTTGAGGAAATGAACTAGTGGATGGGAGCTTTCCCTGTTTCTCTGCCCTGCAAAGAAATAAATTTCAAAAGTAATTTAACAAAGAAGTGTCATGAGTCAATAGAAGGGGTACTGACTACGTAGATAATTTTATTAGATAACAGAACACCAGTTTTGAAAGCCATGGCCCCTCAGAGTTTGGACATACCATAATATATTGGGTGTTTAATAGATAACTCACACATTATCTTATCGAGTATGCCAAAATGTATTCCAGATAGTTGAATGATTAAATATAAAATTAAAACAAATAAGACTAGTGAAAAAATAAACACTGGAAATGCACTGAAGGCTGGTGCTGTGCTGTGTAGGTTAAGCCTCTGCTGCGGCACTGGCATCCGTGTGGGCGCGGCTTCCGACCCGCTGCTCCACTCCCATCCAGCTCTCCGCTGTGGCTTAGGAAAGCAGTAGAAGATGGCCCAAGGCCTTGGGCCCCTGCATCTACATCACAGACCGGAAGAAGCTCCTGGCTCCTGACTTCGGATTGACCCAGTTCTGGCCGTTGTGGCCAGTTGGGAAGTGAAGCAGCAGATGGAATCTCTCTGTCTCTCCCTCTCTCTATCTGTACCTCTGCTTCTCAAATAAATAAATAAATCTTTTTAAAAAGTTCACTCCCCTCCTGCCTTCATTTGCAGGGCTAGCTCTTCATCATTCAGGTCTCGGATCAAATATCACTTCTACAGAGAGGATTTCCCTGATCACCCCACCAAAGTAGTATCTCCTTTTCCCTTCAATTTTGATCACTTTATTGCATTTGTGTCTTAATGAGAATGTATTGTATTCATTTTTTTTTCTGTGCTTTCCTTTCTATATGTAAGATTTATGAGAGCAAGAACCATTCAAGTATTTCTTGCTGCAACAGTCTGGTGCCTTGTCTGAATTCAATAGATATTTGTTGAATTAAGGAATAATTGGAAGAAATTCTGATAGTGTATTGATATTCTATGTTTTAAAGAAAAAGATATTCTATGCTTTGTATGACAGGAAATCTAAACCAGTCACAAAGTGCAAAAGCAAAGTAAACAAAAGGAGAGACAAAAGAATAGGAAAAGCAATAGCATAAAGTATGGCAAGGGTTAATGTCACTTCTTCATAAATGTATCATTGACATTCTTATGTAAAAACATATATACAGAAAATTTATACCAGAGGACATATAGGTACGTTAAAAATTTATTTATTTGAGAGAGAGGGTGGGTAGTTGGGAGAGAGGGAGAGAGAGAGATCTCTTCCCCAAATGCCAACAATGTCCGCAGGATTGCGATGGCTTGGACTGGGTGCTGGCTGGTGCCAGAAGCCCAGAACACAGCATATAGTATACAAACACAGGGAAAATATCAGATCCTGACAACAACGAAAAAAAGACTTGGAAGTCTAACAACCTTGAGGGAAGATTTCATACCAAGGAATTTAAAGGGAAAAATGGCATAATTTGATGTTAGGTTGTATATTCTGTAAATCTGTACGCTTTTGGAAGCAACATCAGCAGTAGATGTTAGAGTATTTCTGAATCTTTTCAGCAAGATTCTTATGCCAGAAAAATTATCTCAAGAAAAGAATTCATCAGGTGTAAAAAGCCAACTGCAAGCTTTACAACACTATTTTCTCAGTAAAAATTATAAGGGCAATGACTTTGGCTGTGGCATCAATAACAGATGGAATTTCATGTTGCCATTAAATGTTAAAATAATGAGGATTATGAAACAGCACAGAAATGGTCATGTCACACAAGATGAAAAGCAGAGTTTAAAATTGAGTGCATAGAATAAAGGGGATAGTTGAACATATATACATAGTTTATGTCTCTTTAAGAAATGTTTATATCCAAAATTGCAGAGGAGTCCAAATACATTCAGTTCCTTATCTGTATCCTTTCAATAAGTGATGGATCCAAGCCTCCGAGTTGCAGCACCCACTGCATTTCTTTTTGAAGTTTGTTCAATTAATTAATAGTATTTTGTATCCAAACATTGTTCTCCCACCACATCTCACTTCATATACTCAAAGAATTGGAAACACTATGCAAAAGAATTTTTTAAAATTACTTAGTTGAAGGGCAGAGAAAGGAAGGGAGAGAGAGAGAGAGACAGAGAGAGAATCTATTCATTGGTTCACTCCCCAAATGACTATAACCCAGGCAGAAGCTACTCCATCGAGGCCTCCTGTGGGTGGCAGGGGCCCAAAAACTCGGTCCATCCACTGCCCTCCCAGGTACACTAACACAGAGTTGGATTGCAAGTGGAGAAGCCAGGACTCAAAAGGGCTCTCCAGTGAGATCCCAGGTGGCTTAGTCCCCAGCGCCACAGTGCTGGCCAGTTCTTTTTATGGAATTATGGGTTTTTCCTTAACATGCTTCAAGGTTTCCTCCCTCCCTCCCTCCCTGCCTCCCTCCCTCCATCTCTCCCTCCCTCCCTCTTTCTAGATTTATTTATTTATTTGAAAGGCAGTTACTGAGAGGCAAAGGCAGAGTGAGAGGTCTTCCATCCACTGCTTCATTCCCCAAATAGCTGCAACAGCCAGAGCTGCGTGGATTGCAAGCCAGGAGCCAGGAGCTTCTTCTAGGTCTCCCTTGTGGGTGCAGGGGCCCAAGGGCTTGGGCCATCTTCTGCTTTCCTAAGCCATAGCAGAGAGCTGGATCGGAAGTGAAGCAACAGGGGCTCGAACCGGTGCCCAAATGGGATGCCCGGGGATGCAGGCCAGGGCTTTACCCACTACGCCACAGCGCCGGTCCTAAAACTTTTTCTTATTCTATCTATTCTACAATACAATAAGTAAAAATGCAGCTAAAGTTATAAAGCCAACATTCTCTATTCACGCGGACCCTGGAACACTAGAACTCGGTGGAAGCGCGGACTTCCAAAGGCTGGAGGGAGGCGGGACTCGAGGAGGTGGGTGTGGCGTCGCAAAAAAGTCGCCGCGCTGCTTTACGGCACTCGCTCCGCCCCTCCAGGTGCGGGAAGTCCGAAGCCGACAATCATGGCCGCCGCCTACTGTGTCGGCCAGCCTGCGGCTCTCTTGGCGGTGTTGTTGCTCTTGTCCTTCGGCAGCCTGGCCGCTAGTCAGATCGAGGTAGGAGTCAGCCTCTTTTGACGACGGAGCCCTGGGAGGACGGCTGTTTCGTGGGCTGTGAACGCCCCGGCTGATGTCCGACACACAGCTGCTGAGTGAAACCTCTGACCCAGGCTGGGCTGCAGTTGGGGTGTCACTGGGGGTGGGATAAGACAGGATGGGTCCGTTTCAGCCTTTGAAAACGAAAATTTAAAAGGATCAGGTCCTCGGAGAAAGAGAACTGATGCTTTGCTCCTACGTTTGTGCAGTGCATAGTGGGGAAGTGTTACCGCCAGTGAACGGCAGCTGCTCTCCTACGACTGAATGGCATCGCTCTCTTGATAGCAGTCGGATGGGTACAGTGTTTTTTTCCCAATTTCCACCCCCCTATTTTTGGTTTAAACCTGGCCGCCCGAACTTCTGGTCGTCTTGTAACGTTTTCACTCTCCTGTATTCTGATGATTCCTCAGTCCAATTCTATAAGCGACATCTCTAGCTGCATTCCCAGCTTGCGAAGGGACCGAGGTAATCAGATATAGTTGGAAATCGGTGTCCAAAGATTTTTCTTCTGTTTATCCCACCTCCTCTTAAAAAGACACTGAAAAACTAAGGCTTCCTTTCTCCTGCATTTCTTAGCCCAGAAACGTTGCTCCTAAGCTAGAAATACAAGATGTTGTATCCCACATTTTGATTATCACTAAGTTGTATGTTCTGAACTCTTAAGATTGCTTTCACTTCTCCAGTTCCACTGGCTTCATTCAGGCCCTGGCCACTTCTGGTCTAGATGATTGCAGTTACTCTTCCTTATTTCCTCTAGGTTTCTGTACTCCATCACGGTGATGCTAGTCTTCATAAAATGTTAGCTGGATCAGGTTATTCTGATTGAATCCTTTCATTAATCTTTGTTTCATAGGTACAAAATAAAGAAAGTTAACATTTTAATCTGGTCCCTGCTTCCTTTAATAGTGTTCTTCCCATTACCTCAGCCCTTGAACTTGGGCCCTAACTTTCAGTTAGAAAAAGATAATTGAGCATGCACTCTATGTTCATGCATTACTGATAATTTATGTATTCAATGTGTATATAGCGTATTTTTAGATAATATAAATATGAGTAGAAGTCCTGTTTTTCCTTCTTCATTCTAGTGGATTATCTTGAATACTTTGTTTTAGATACCATACAATTGCTGTGCCTTTTCACTTTTTTATGTTTTATACATTCTGTTTCCTCTATTTTCTAAGATGCAGTAAGAGGATAACTTCTAGACCTTATCCAATCCTTATCATTGTCTTTTTCTTTTGTAATCTGCATTAAAGCTTTTTCTGTTGTAATTTGTATTAAAGCTTCATCTATTGAAACCCATGTGTACTTTGTGCTATTATTCTGTCATCTCTCAGGTGCAGGCGTTCCTTAACTTGTCTGCCATGAGTCAGTCAGTCTTCCTTCCTATCTGTTCTCCAAGTGCAGTGCAAATCTGATTGTGTCACTCTTATGTGCTTTACTGTTGCTTTGAAGAATAAACTCTTCGTTGAGACTCAGAAAGAAAGCTGCATAATTGACCTCTGCTTATATTTCTTTTGTTGTTGTTGTTGTTAAGATTTTATTTATTTGAGAGGTTGAGTTACAGACAGTGAGAGGGAGAGACAGAGAGAAAGGTTCTTCCTTCCGTTGGTTCACTCCCCAGATGGTCACAATGGCTGGAGCTGCACCCATCCGAAGCCAGGAGCCAGGAGATTCTTCTGGGTCTCCCCTGCGGGTACAGGGGCCCAAGCACTTGGGCCATCTTCTACTCCTTTCCCAGGCCATAGCAGAGAGCTGGATTGGATGAGGAGCAACCGGGACTAGAACCTGCACCCATATGGGATGCCGGCACTGCAGGCAGAGGATTAACCTACTGCACCACAGTGCCGGCCCCTCTGCTTATACTCCTAATTTGTGTTCTCTCTCCCCCCTCTTTTCCTCTCTCACCTCTCTCATTCCTCCACCCTTCCTTTTTCTCACCCTTTCTTTCCTCTTTCAGTCTTCCAGTTCTGCTAGTCTTTCAGTTTTTCAAAACCATTAGGGCTCATGTTCCCTCTATCTGAGCTTTTCTTCCCTCATATCTTCATCTTTTGGATCTTAATCCAAATGCCACTTCTTTAGAGAAACCAAGTCAGGTCCCCCATGTTATACTGTTTTTATTTACTGTGGGTCTTTCTTTGATAGGATTAATAGTTTTACCTTAACTGCTTAATGTGTGTCTAGTTGGATAGTAGCCTCTTTGAAGGCAAGTAAGTACTGAGAGAATAATTGCTCATCATTGTATTCTGAATATTCAGGGCAGTGATAAGCACATGATGTTCAATCAGTATGATGAATTTATAATGTTACGTTGTAGTGAAATAGGTTTTCATGCTTGTCTTTACTGAATGCTGGTATTCTTGAGAGAAAGCAACATACTTTTTAGTAATTTTTCTATCAGTGTACATTATATAGTACCTGGCATATGATAGGTGCTCCATTAACTGTACACGGAATGAATAACTTTATAGTGACTATATTGCCTAAAAATATCACAGAAGAGTTTTGCCATCTCAAATGTACACTAAAGTCTTAAGGAATTGACTTTGGAGCTGGAAGGTACATTACATAATGTTTGGGTCAGTTATTATTTCATATATGAGGAAAGTTGAGTCTAAAGTACTAAATGGCTTTTCTTGGTCTCAGAGCAGACTGGAGAAAAACATCTGGTATTTAGCTCAGCTCTTCAAATTCTCAGACTAATGCTTTTTCTACTGCAATGTATTGCTTTCTTCAGCATCTAGGCAACTCTTGAGAAAACTTTAGTGGGTGAAAAATTTTATTTATGTGTATACCACACACACATTTGAATGGAATTTTTTATTTTCATTCTCCCTGAAATTTTTGTGTTAGCCAAAATTTAAAACTGCTAACATTTTTTAGGCAATTATGTGTTCTAGTTACTGTTACTACATTTTTTTTTTTTTTTTTGGACAGGCAGAGTGGACAGTGAGAGAGAGAGACAGAGAGAAAGGTCTTCCTTTTCCATTGGTTCACCCTCCAGTGGCTGCCGCGGCCGGCGCACTGTAGCCGGTGCACCGCACTGATCCAAAGGCAGGAGCCTGGTGCTTTTCCTGGTCTCCCATGGGGTGTAGGGCCCAAGCACTTGGGCCATCCTCCACTGCACTCCCAGGCCATAGCAGAGAGCTGGCCTGGAAGAGGGGCAACCGGGACAGAATCTGGCGCCCCAACCGGGACTAGAACCCGGGGTGCCGGCACTGCATGTGGAGGATTAGCCTGTTACTACATTCTGTGAGTCAGACAATATATTGCCATTTTCTAGGTTGGGAAATGGAAGGACAGAGAAGTTAAGCAGTTTTTCTAAGTTTGGAAGCAAAAGAGCCTAACTTTGAATCCAGGCACTCAGATGATTTAGTAATTACACTATGTGGGAGCAGATCTACATGATTTGTATCCATTTATTTTTTTGGACAGGCAGAGTTATACAGTGAGAGAGAGAGAGATGGAGAGAAAGATCTTTCTTTCCGTTGGTGCACCCCCCAAAATGGCTACAGCCGGTGTAGTGTGGCTAGCGCGCTGCGCTGATCTGAACGAAGCCTGGAGCCAGGTGCTTCCTCCTGGTCTCCCATGTGGGTGCAGGGCCTAAACACTTGGGCCATCCTCCACTGCCTTCCCGGGCCAGAGCAGAGAGCTGGACTGGAAGAGGAGCAACTGGGACAGAATCTGGCGTCTGACTGAGATTAGAACCCAGGGTGCTGGCGCTGCAGGTGGAGGATTGCCTAGTGAGCTGCATTGCTGGCCGATTTATATCCATTTTTAATATATAATTAAAATCATGTTGATTAGATGTCAGCATAGTATTGGATGCTGAAGTTTTTAATGTCTCAATATACAGATATAATTCCTACTTTAACAGATTAGTGAAAGGGTACATCAAATAACACTGAAATATATTATCAATCAAATATCTTGGTGAATTCAAATAAATTACTAAGCACATAAGACTGGATATTGAATGAAATTAGAAGAATTTGCACAAAGCAAGAACAGATGTTGAATGAAGTTTTAACAGGAAACATATTAATTAGAATCCAGACATGACATAAGCCATTCACAATTTGAAGACTGAATGGGAAATTGTAAGACAGTGAGGAAGCCCTGGCTGTGTTTGAAGTAAAATGTTTAAAAACAAACAGCTTTTACTAATACTACCCTACAGCAAAAAATAAAGCCCAACAATTTTTATGGATGCTTCAATACATTTGTTTGAACTTTAATATTGGTTACTATTGTGACCAGTATTAAAGACTGACTCACCACAATTGTATAGATTTTAGAAAATCAACAGTAATGATTATTAAGTGACTAAAGCATTGAAGACTTATATGTGACATTTAAGGGGTGATAATTTTGCTTCGCTTGAGGGTACAAGGGGATTATGTTATGTCTCACAACAAACTTAAGGGGAAAAAAACTGTATTACCTGAGTGAAATATTAATCTTTGAGAATTTCCTGGCATAAACATTTTAATCTTGAATTCTTATGGCAGAGAATGATCACTTTAGTAGAGGCATTACCAGAATGTAACCTAAGAGGAAACTTTGAGATTTGTAGTTGTATGGTACAGCCTTTATGTAGTAGCTGCTTGTGCTGAACCCATCATCTATGTGGTTTCCGTGTTCTAGGAGAGACTCTTGCTTTGTTCACTTCTAGTCAAGGCATTTAGACCATATGTTCCTTAATTCAAAAAGTATTTATTCAAAATCATAAATAAGTTAATGATATATAGTGGAAGAAGATGGTGAACACAATGGAGAAAATAAATTATGGTGGAGAAAATAGTGAGGCTTAGTTGCAATTTTAAATAATATCCTGGTTAAATCTGTTAAACCAAGTCCTATGTTCTCTATCGAGCATGCTTTCTTTTTTCTTAATTGTTCTCAGGGTATGGGAAATAGGAAGATGTGAACTCTGTAAAATGCTTTTATTTGTATAATGCTTCATAATTTTTAGAGCAGATGCTCTTGTACAGGCATGTTTCCAGTCTATAAGATAAGTCTGGTGTAGGACTGGCATTGCTTTCATTCTGCACATTAGGAAGCTGAGTCTTACGAAATATTAGTATCTTGATTAAGGTTGCTATGTTTTATCAGTGTGTAAACCACAAATAAAACCCAGATTTCCAGTTCAGGACTTTTTTCAATATTGTAACTTTTTTTAAACTTTTACTTAATGAATATAAATTTCCAAAGTACAGCTTATGGATTACAATGGCTTTTTTCCATATTGTAACTTAAGCTGTAAGTTATTTTTGTTCCTTATTATGTCCATAAGATCAAATACTAGAATATTCATGAACTTATAATGTTATGAATATTCACAAATTTATTTCCTAAACTTAAGATGATTGTTATAATGACTCTTAAAAAAAAAAAAACCTGTCCTTTATTCTTATTCTGTGAAATTGTGGCCTTTTTTATCTATTCATTTTGCTTTTATTTGCCTGATAGGATCAAGCAGAACAATTCTTTAGAAGTGGCCATACAAACAACTGGGCTGTTTTGGTAAGTAAATTCTCCAAAGATATACCTTGCTGTTCACATTAGATAAATGTCTGAGAAATTTTGTGGAACCAAATTTTTGAAAATAAAATTTATTTTCCTGTATTTTTTAAAAGATTTATTTTATTTTATTTGAAAGTCAGAGGTTTTCCATCCAGTGGCTCACTCCCCAATTGGCTGCAACGGCTGGAGCTGCGCCGATCCGAAGCCAGGAGCCAGGAGATTCTTCTGGGTCTCCCACGTGGGTGCAGGGGTCCAAGGACTTGGACCATCTTCTACTGCTTTCCCAGGCCATAGCAGAGAGCTGGATCAGAAGTGGAGCAGCCAGGTCTCGAACTGGCACTCATATGGGATGCCGGTGTTTCAGGCCAGGTGTTAACCCACTGCGCCACAGTGCTGGCCCCTATTTTTCTGTATCTTTTTTTTTTTTTAAGATTTTTATTCATTTATTTGACAAGTAGAGTTACAGACAGAGAGAGAGAGAGAGAGACAGAGAGAAAGGTCTTCTCTACACTGGTTCACTCCCCAAATGGCCACAACAGCCAGAGCTGCGCCGATCTGAAGCCAGGAGCCAGGTGCTTCCTTCTGGCCTCCCATGCGGGTGCAGAGCGCAAGCACTTGGGCCATCCTCCACTGCCTTCCCGGGCCACAGCAGAGAGCTGGACTGGAAGAGGAGCAGCCAGGACTAGAACCAGGTGCCCACATGGGATGCCGGCGCCACAGGCAGAAAATTAATTTAGTGTGCCATGGCACCGACCCCTTTTTTTGTATCTTATAACAAACTTTTTATTTTGACCTGGCCATGTTTTAAATTGACTATTTCAATTAATAATACTCTAATAATATGCTTTGCCCTCAATATGTATGTTAAGTGGTAACCTGAAAATAAATATGAGAATAAATTGGCAGAGGGAAGGGTGGGCTTGTGGCACAGCAGATAAAACTGCTACTTCTTTTTTTTTGACAGGCAGAGTGGACAGTGAGAGAGAGAGACAGAGAGAAAGGTCTTCCTTTTCCATTGGTTCACCCCCCAAGGGTCACTGCGGCTGACGCTCTGTGCTGATCCGAAGTCAGGAGCCAGGTGCCTCTCCTGGCCTCCCATGCGGGTACAGGGCCCAAGCACTTGGGCCATCCTCCACTGCACTCCCGGGCCACAGCAGAGAGCTGGACTGGAAGAGGAGCAACCGGAACAGAATCCGGTGCCCCAACTGGGACTAGAATCTGGTGTGCCAGTGCCTCAGGCGGAGGATTAGCCTAGTGAGCCGTGGCGCCGGCCTGAACTACTACTTCTAATCCACCTCTCTTCTAGTGCACCTGGGAAGGCAGTAGGTGATAGCCCAAGTACCTTGGGTCCCTGTCCCATATGGGAAACCTGGATGGAGTTCCTGGGTCCTTGTGTTGACCTGGCCTTATCCTGCCTATTGCAAGTATTTGGGGAGTGAGCCAGCAGATAGAAGACAATCTCTTTGCTTTTCAAATCAATCAATCAATCCAATTTTTTAAAAAAGAGCAAACTAGGAGTGCTATTATTAAAGGAAGCATTTCTTAATTTTAAAAATTTATTTTCTTATGGACAGACAAAATGTATGTATTTATGTGCAACGTGATGTTTTGATATACAAGGGTACTTTTAAAAATTCATAGAAAATGAAAAAATCAATTTATTTTGGTTCAAAAAACTTTGGAATCTTTACATACTTTTTTCTTTTCTTTTTTTTTTTTTTTTGTTGACAGGCAGAGTGGACAGTGAGAGAGAGAGACAGAGAGAAAGGTCTTCCTTTTGCCGTTGGTTCACCCTCCAATGGCTGCCGCGGTCGGCGCGCTGTGGTCGGCGCACCGCGCTCATCCAATGGCAGGAGCCAGGTGCTAGGTGCTTTTTCCTGGTCTCCCATGGGGTGCAGGGCCCAAGCACTTGGGCCATCCTCCACTGCACTCCTGGGCCACAGCAGAGGGCTGGCCTGGAAGAGGGGCAACCGGGACAGAATCCGGCGCCCCGACCGGGACTAGAACCTGGTGTGCCGGCGCTGCAAGGCGGAGGATTAGCCTGTTGAGCCACGGCGCCGGCCTACATAGTTTTTTCTTAATAGGCATTTCTACAAATGTTTTAAAGATTGCTTGTACTTATGAATTTGCATTTTTTAGATTCAAAATTATCTTACCATTTTTGTACAAAAATCATTTTATATTTAAGAGTTTTTGATTGGGCCGGCGCCGTAGCTCAACAGGCTAATCCTCCGCCTTGTGGTGCCGGCACACCGGGTTCTAGTCCCGGTCGGGGCGCTGGATTCTGTCCCAGTTGCCCCTCTTCCAGGCCAGCCCTCTGCTGTGGCCCGGGAGTGCAGTGGAGGATGGCCCAAGTGCTTGGGTCCTGCACCCCATGGGAGACCAGGAAAAAAGCACCTAGCACCTGGCTCCTGCCATCGGATGAGCACGGTGTGCCGGCCGCAGCGCGCCGTCTGCGGCAGCCATTGGAGGGTGAACCAACGGCAAAGGAAGACCTTTCTCTCTGTCTCTCTCTCTCACTGTCCACTCTGCCTGTCACAAAAAAAAAAATAAAAAAAAGTTTTTGATTACCATAAAATACTTCTTTATGGACTTTTTTGAACTTTTTATGCACTTTTATGAAGTACATTTTTATGGACTACAGTGCACTGTTTATTTCAACGCCATATAAACTTAAACTAGGCAGCTAGTTTTTCCTTTGTAGACTACCAGCTGCTCTATTTCATTTTGGTACAGGACATGACACATTATTGTCATTTCCATTTCCATCAGAAAGTTGAGTACTTATTTCCCTATAGTTTTACCAATATTGGGAATTGTCAGATTTTTTGATACTTGTTGTATTTTTAAAGTATGATTGAGTTTGAGCATCTTTAAGAGTTTTATTGTACATTTTAAATGTGTTTGTTATGAGATGCTTTCTCTTTTACCCATTTTCAAAAGTGTTCATTTTTTTCTTATTGAGTTATAATTAATATTAGTTTTTGAATATAATTTCAAGTTTTTACATTTAAATTATAGTTTTATGCTGTTTTTTACATGGATTTATATTTTTATGTATTTGATATTTTATTTGATTTTTAAGTTGGATTCCAGGTTGAAAAATTTACTTTAATGAAAACAAACAAACTCCTCTGTTTGGCAAGAGCAAGAGCAAGAGCATTTATGCTATTCTCAAAATTGTTTTTATATCTACTATAAGCAAAACCATGTAGTAGGAGGCAGGAGTATGCTTGATGGATCTCATACCAACTGATGCCAATCTTTGTTTACTTGCCTTAGAATGGCTTTTTAAGAACACTGACTTTTAACATGAAATTAGATTTTCCTACTTGGTATAATTTTTGGGAATATTTCTTTGTAAGTATAAAAATTGATTGCATTATTTCTGGTTTTCTGTTCATTTCAATAGCTTCTTTATAATACATTCTCTTTTGTGGCCAAAACCCTGTTTTGTATGTCAAGTTTTAGTCTGTTTCCTATGTTTCTCACAATTAAGGAAGCAATCCAGAATGAAATGAATGTGATATGACTCAAAACATCTAATTTTGTTTTGTATTCTGTGAAGAAATTATGGGCATTGTCTTTTGTTTCTAAAGAATTTAATCTTAGAAACAGACATATTAAAGAATCATAAAAATTGAGAGTAACTGAGTTGGTTCAATGTTTAATTCAATTCCATGAATTTAAGTTTAATGGTTTTTTTTGTTTAATACTAGTTAGGAAGGATTGTTCTTCAGAAAGATTGGTTTTTATTGATGGTTCTCCATGTACGTTGCTGTTTATAAGCTTGAAACTCTTTTTTAAGCCATCCCTATATCCTACTTAAAGAGAAATATTTCTATAACTCCATGGTTTATTTTGACTCATAAAAAGTGTTTTTTTTTAAATTCTTTAGGTGTGTACATCTCGATTCTGGTTTAATTATCGGCATGTTGCAAATACTCTTTCTGTTTATAGAAGTGTCAAAAGACTAGGTATTCCTGACAGGTAAGAAATCTTAATAAAACTTGACTTTGAACTCCAGTGAAGATCACACTTAGATGATTGTTACTGTATTTGCATTTTCATATTGCTTTTGAAAAAGATAAAGAAACCTGATTTAAAGTTTTATTTATGTTGTTATTAGAACAGACCACTATGTATGAATAGTTATATCTTAAGATGATGGCAAATTAAAAAAAAAAAAAGAGAGGGAAATCAAGTATTAAGATAAACAGATTTGATAAAATAGGACTGTTTAGTGTTACTTTTTATTAGATACCTTAGAGTTTTTGTTTTACTTTTTCTTAAAAAAATGTATTTAATTTGAAAGCAGGGTGATAGAGAGTAAGAGAGAGATTTTCTGTCTACTCGTTTACTTTCCAGATGACTGCAACAGCTGGGGCTTAATCAGACTGAACCCAGGAGCTGGGAGCTCCATCTGAGTCTCATATGGGCGGCAGGAACTCAAATATTGAATCATCATCTGCTGCTTCCCAGGCATGCTAGCAGGGAGCTGGATTGGAAGCAGAGCAGCTGGGAATTGAACTGGCCCTTCAGTGTGGATGTGGACATTCCAAGCAGTGGGTTAACCTGCTGCACCACAACACCTGGTTCTGCCAGAGGGTTTTTAATTGCAGGCAACAGAGGGCGCTTGTTGATTCAAGCAGAAAAGGAATTTATTGAAAGCATGTTGATTACTTCACTGAATTGTTAGGAAGGCTGTAGCTCTGGCTAGTCAGGAACAAGGAAGACTAGATAGCAGAAAAGACATCTAAAAGTCATGGCGTGAGACGAGTCCGGTGACAGTATTGCAAGCTGCTGAAGGCTAGACTCAGCCACTGCGTGACTGGTACTGTTGCCTTTAGCAATTTAATGTTGCTGCTTTCTCCTGCTGCCAAAATCTTACCTTCATTGTCCTGGCTGCTTACTGTCTCTAACTCTTATAGAGTCCTTTTTGGACATGTCATATTGGCAGAGGCTAGATCAAGCACCATGTCTGTGCTGCAGGGTTTCTGGAAGAATGATGTATGGCATTATTAGCTTCTGTATAGGAAAATTAGCTCTGCTTTCTATGAAGACTCATAAACTGGGAAGTTTCCTATTTGTTGGACATGAGTTCAGATGTAAGTTTCCACTCTCATACCTCTACTCACATCACATCCTCTACATAGACTTTGTCTATGATAGATTTGTTTTTGCAGGTACAGCAAGAAACTGCCATGAATTCAGCTATTTTGGTTTGATTTTATCAACTACTGTGAGGCATTGGGGAAGGATCTTTTTTTTTTTTTTTTTTTAAAGATTTATTTTATTTATTTGAAAGAGTTGCAGAGAGGGTAGAGACAGAGAGAGAGGTCTTCCATCTGCTGGGTCATTCCCCAGATGGCTAAAACAGCCTGAGCTGCGCTGATCTGAAGCCAGGAGCCAGAAACTTCTGGGTCTCCCGCATGGATGCAGGGGCCCAAGGACTTGGGCCATCTTCTACTGCTTTCCCAGGCCATAGCAGAAAGCTGGATTAGAAGAGGAGCAGCGGGACTAGAACTGGCGCCCATATGCGATGCCGGCACTGCAGGCCAGGGCTTTAACCTGCTGCGCCACAGCGCTAGCCCCAGGGAAGGATCTTTGTAGTCAGATATGAATTTGAAATCTGACTTCAGAGGAGATTTTGTCTAAGTCATTTCTCTATCCTAGCCCATTTCTGAATTTACATGATGATAGTGCTTTTTTCTTTTCAAATTTCAAGTACTTGCAGTAAAAAAAGATATGGATAAAGTGCTGCAGGAGTAGAAAGGAAGCAGTGCATCGCTCAGGAAGCAGTTATATTTTGTTCTATGTAAATAGGTCACTTTAGCCTAAGAAACTGATAAAAGCACAATGCAATTTCTATATTTCATCTGGAAATTAAGGCAGTTAGCTATTATTATGATTTTAAAATTACATTAAATTAAGTCTGAGAAGGAGGTTGATTTGTTCTATCAAGTGTATAATTGTAATTCTTGTCATTTGTCTGTTGGTTCTTTTAAATTGAGCTGTTTAGTCCTTTGCTTTTTAACTGCTATTGCTTATTTACCTAATGTATTCCTCAGGAGAATCACTATGCATTGTTGGGTAGAGGTTTTTACTTTGGTAAATGAATCTTTATGTGTTCTGTGAATCAGCTGAAATTGAAATAATTTACATATGCTTTGGAGGGAATTTTTAGAAATAGAAGATACTATTAAGATGTGTTCTGTATATTACATTTTGTAAGTTTGTCTCTAGGTTTATGAAGGAATTTCTGTAAAAGCTTATTTCTGTTTTCAGTGGTTACTTGTCTGTGTCTCTGTTTGTGAAGTCTTTGTTGTGAGAGTGAATTGGGGATTTAAGCAGTTGATAATTTAAACCATTTAAACTTGTTTGTTAATTTGACAGAGACAGAGAGAGAGAGAAAAATGGGCATAGACTGACAGAGAGAGTTCTCACATGCTGGTTTACTCTCCACTTCCTACAGTGTCCAGGACTATTGGGCTGGGCTGAAGTAGAGAGTCGTGAACTCAATCCAGGTCTCCCATGTGGGTGGTAGGCACCCAACTTCAAGCCATCACCTGCTGCCTCCCTGGTGTACATTAGCAGGAAACTGGAATCAGGGTGAAGCTGGGATTTGAACCCAAGCACTTCAATATGAGACGCAGGTGTCCCAAGTAGCATTTTAATCTCTAGGCCACATATCTGCCCCAAACCATTTATTATTCAACAAATCGAAATCAATAGAAAAGATTGTTGTGCCTTTAGTGTATTATGGTAAATGTTCCTTTTACTGGTTATGTATCATTTTGCTCCAGCCTAGAATTGAGTATAGAAGTACAACTGTAGATAACCTTTAGTCAGAAAGTAACAAATTGTTTTAAAATAACAATTTGAAAATTTGAAGTCATTAAGCACCATTTGTAATTTTAAAATTTGAATTTTAATTATGTATATTTTATACATTATGGAACACTTTCAGTAACTTCTATCATAATTCCTGAAATGATATTGAGGGGAAATGATTGATCACTACATTTAATAGCAATTATGAGTAATGTTCTGGGTTATTGGCTTCTCTTTGTTTTGAAATAGAATGTGTTTGTACTAAGTCTTCCCGTGTGCTTCAATAATAACTTAGTTCATATATAAATCATTTACTAAAGCTTTTGGAATAGATGATTGTCTTTTGTTTTGAAAGTTCTTGTTAATTATGCTAGTCTGGTTTGAAATACATTAGTTATAGCCCTAGTCTTCTCATTTCTCTCTGGTTTTGTTTTTGGATTTTTAGATACTCCAGCCTTGCTAAACTATTCCCTAGGCCTGAAATGGCTGCTTGTCCTTCTAGTGTGCTACTACCTAGGCCTGGCTTGGATTCTGAATCAGTCATGGCACACATTAAAAATATGTATTTCTCGGATTTGGAAAATTCTGTTTCATAAAATCTGAAATGAGGCTAAAATATAAGCTCTGATTGTGGTTCTGAAATTTGGGAAATGCAACTTTAATTTTTACCTTACCTGCCCGTTTCCCTTTATTCAGGTATAGTTCCTGAGTTTGTTCTTTTCTTTTCTTTTCTTTTCTTTTCTTTTCTTTTCTTTTCTTTTCTTTTCTTTTCTTTTCTTTTCTTTTCTTTCTCTCTCTCTCTCTCTTTCTTTCTTTCTTTCTTTTTGACAGGCACAGTGAGAGAGAGAGAGAGAGACAGAGATAGGTCTTCCTTTTCTGTTGGTTCATCCCCCCAAATGGCCGCTGTGGCCGGTGCGCTGCGCCAATCCGAAGCCAGGTGCCAGGTGCTTCCTCCTGGTCTCCCAATTGGGTGCAGGGCCCAAGCACTTGGACCATCTTCCAATGTCTTCCCGGGCCACAGCAGAGAGCTGGACTGGAAGAGGAGCAACCGGGACAGAATCCGGCACCCCAACCAGGACTAGAACCCCAGGGTGCCGGCGCCGCAGGCAGAGGATCAGCCTATTGAGCCACTGCACCGGCCATTCCTGAGTCTTAAAAAGGCATTTCTTGACCCCCTTGTTTGTTTTTATAATATCTTGTGGATACATTCATTATAGCATGTTTCTTTTAGTTGTAGTATGTCTTACTCATTAGACCATAAACACTTGGATCTACCTGGCACTCTAGTAGGAGCTCAGCAGGTATTGGAGAAATAAGCAAGTGCCTTGGAAATATTTTTTTGTCAGCTGTACAAAGCAAACACAGACTTGACTTTTTTTTTTTAAAGGATTTATTTATTTAATTTGAAAATCAGAGTTACACTGAGAGAGAAGGAGAGGCAGAGTGGGAGAGAGAGGTCTTCCATCCACTGGTTCACTCCCCGATTGGCCACAATGGCTGGAGCTGCGCTGATCTGAAGCCAGGAGCCAGGAACTTCTTCCAGGTCTCCTACGTGGGTGCAGGGGCCCAATGACTCAGGCCATCTTTCACTGCTCTCCCAGGCCATAGCAGAGAGCTGGATTGGAAGTGGAGCAGCCGGGACTCGAACCAGCACCCATATGGGATGCCAGCACTGCAGGTGGCAGCTTTACCTGCTATGCCACCGCGCTGGCCCCCCAGACTTGACTTTAAAAGTAGAAATATTTATATCCCCTAAATTGTGTTAGTATAGTTTTTAGAAAATGTTAATTTATAGTGAAAATACTTTAATAAATATGGTGCCAAGATTTTATATTATTTCAAAATATTGACTCAGGAAAAAGTGCTGTTGATTCTAGGGGAGAGGTAAGGGAAAATATACTCAATTTTATAGCTAAGCTGCATGCAAAAGAGGTGTCTTATAATTTGTGCTCAAACTTTTTCTTTTCTTTTCTTTTTTTTTTTTTTGACAGGCAGAGAGAGACAGAGAGAAAGGTCTTCCTTTGCCGTTGGTTCACCCTCCAATGGCCGCTGCGGTTGGCGCGCTGCGGCAGGTGCACCGCGCTCATCCGATGGCAGGAGCCAGGTGCCAGGTGCTTTTCCTGGTCTCCCATGGGGTGCAGGGCCCAAGCACTTGGGCCATCCTCCACTGCACTCCCTGGCCACAGCAGAGAGCTGGCCTGGAAGAGGGGCAACTGGGACAGAATCTGGCGCCCCAACTGGGACTAGAACCCGGTGTGCCGGCGCCGCAAGGCGGAGGATTAGCCTGTTGAGCCACGGCGCCGGCCTTCAAACTTTTTCTGTAACTGTACTCAGTGCTTAGAGATTTTGTTTTTATATGCCTGGTTTGAGCTTCCTGAAATGTCTAACTATTTTTAGGCAATTTTCTGTCTTCAAATAATTGTTTGGACTAAGTCCCTATTTAGCTACTTACAGAGTGCTTAATAAGATTAAGATGAGGAAGAGAAAAGGCATTCAGCAGAGGTTAGGTTCTGAAGTCAGTAGTAGAGCAAAAATTGAGCCTTAATTACTCTCAGAAGTTTTTTAAATAGCTCATGAATTACAGGATGATACTATCTTTCATCAGGTCTGACGTAGTCAGCTTTTCCTATAGCATAGATTACTGTTCTCGTTATTTGAGCACTGGATAAAAGTGGTTTTCTTATGATTAGGAGCCACGTTATATGAAAACTGTGCGTATCTTTAACACTGTAATTGTGCTGCTCATGCTGAGAGGCACATGGCAATTGAGGCTGGCTGGGGAAATGTAGAATCACAGTTCCCATCTCAGGTTTGCTCTGGGAAATAAAAACATTTCTTATTAGGCTGGAGATCTGTCTTGTTTTCAGCAGAATGCATAAGCTTAAATTTATGGAGTCAAATGTGTATGTTTTTCTTAAAATATAATTTAGCTTTACTATAATTTTTATGGATATAAGTCTATATAATGATCCTTGTAAGGAACTACCTATTTCTATAGTAAAATCTATAGTAAAATCCAGTAGCTTTTTTTGAGTCTATTTTTTCCTTTTTCCATATTTCAATCATTATATGAGTCTCATTCTTAATTTAAATCTTTTATTCATCATCTCTTATTCAGGAATTTTTAGTATATACAGAATAAGTATCAAATCCTTATCCTGGTACTCAAGGATTTTTGCCATCTGGTTCCGCATGTGCTATTACGATATTTCATTTCAACCCCTTTGTGCTCCAGCCGGTTCCTTCTTGTATGTTCTTGTGTTGGCTTTCTCATTTGATTTTGACAGGTCCCTTTATCTACAGTTCTTTCCTCCCTCTCTACTTTCTGGTTTTCTGATATCCAAATTCAATTCATGCATTCCCTAAAGCTTTCTTGCTTCTTCTTGCATAAATATTATTTTATTTATTCTTATGGGACTTTTCTTGTGCTGGTCTAATTTGCTCAAGGCTGGATGTGATACTCTATGTTCCTGGTAGTGTATAAGTGAGTGAATTGTGTTCTAAAGATCCCTAGCTAAATGAGACTTTATTGATCTAGATCAGAAAGGAAATGTTTATGAATACTGTTTGTTTGTATCTCCTTTAATTTTGTTTCTCAAACTCAACAGAGCTAAAAGTGTTTGATTGTTGATGTGATAAACTATTCCCTAACTCCTACTTTAGAGATCCATGGGCGGAGAACAATCTTACTTCGATACCTCACACTGATTTCTTTCAGACAGAAAGTTTTAAGAATTTTGCCTAAGACAAGTCAACTTCAGCCTGATTTATCTGCTGCCTTCCTACCATTTAAATCATCTTAGGATGTACTTTTTCTTTTCCACTCCTTGTCCTTTTTAATTTCTTTCTCAAAAATAAATTTTCAAATTAGAAGTAGCATATACTTAGAAAGTTATATGAATTATGATAATGTTTTAGTAAATTGGAAAAGAAAAAATTCTAATTACCTGTTATTGTTTAAAAATCTTATTGGTAATATAACTTTCCTGTTGCTGCTTATACTGCTGTGGAGTAGGCCTTGTGTGTAAGAGTGCATATTTTCAGATAAATAATTAATGAACTATCTCAGCAAACTTAATTCCTCATTAATAATATAGAAAATATTATAGTTCCTTGAATGCATTTGTGGCTTTTTGCCTAATAAGGGCAGCCAAGATGGATCCCTGGTTCTGGCCTCCTTCCCTTACCCTCCAACATACTTCTTTATACTGCATTATTTCATTTATTCTTTGAAGCCTTTATGGGAGCTTGTTTTTTTCTCATTTTGCATATTAGAAATGTTTGCTCACAGTGGCTAAAGACTTGCTTAAAGTCCATTAAATAAAAATTGAAGCAGAATTTGAATTCAGGTCTTCTGACTTTATGGTCAGAACATATTTTTTGTATCACACCTATTTCCTCCCTGAGAAGTTAAAGCAGTTACTGTTTATGTATATTTACAATTAGAGAATTTTTAAAAAAAGATATATTTATTTGAAAGGCAGAATGACAGAGAGAAGGAGAGATAGAGAGAGAGAGAGAAAATCTTCCATCTGCTGACTCAGTTCCCAAATGGCTGCCATAGCCAGGGGCTGGGCCAGGCCAAATCCAGGAGACTGGAACTGCTGGGTCTCCCAAAGGTGGTGGGCCCAAGTACTTGGGCCATCTTCCATTGCTTTCCCAGGTGCATTAGCAGAGATCTGGGTCAGAAACGGAGCAGCTGGGTCTAGAACTGGCACTGTGGTAAAGGGATGGCAATTTTGCAAGTGGTGATTTAACCTGCTATGCCCCCCCCCCCCTTTTAAATTTTTTTGCCAGGCAGAGATAGACAGAGAGAGACAGAGAGAAAGGTCTTCCTTTCCATTGGTTCACTCCCCTGATGGTCCGCACTGTGCCGATCTGAAGCCAGGAGCTGGTGCTTCCTCTCGGTCTCCCATGCAGGTGCCGGGACCCAAGCACTTGGGCCATCCTCCACTGCACTCCTGGGCCACAGCAGAGAGCTGGACTGGAAGAGGAGCAACTGGGACTAGTACCCAGCGCCCCATCCAGGGCTAGAATCCAGGGTGCCAGCACTGCAGGCGGAGGATTAGCCAAGTGAGCCACGGCACTGGCCTAACCTGCTATATACCTCAATGCTGGCCCCAGTTATTTTATTCTCATGACAATCTATAGAGGTTGATATAATTGTGAACATTTATCATTTAAATGCCTTACTGAATTTTAAGATGTCTATCTAACATGGTAAATGCAGTGACTGTAGTACAGTCAAAATAGTTAATAGGGGCCGGCACTGTGGCTTACTTGGTTAATCCTCAGCCTGCAGCGCCAGCATCCCATATGGGCGCCGGATTCTGTTCCGGTTGCTCCTCTTCCAGTCCAGCTCTCTGCTGTGGCCCAGGAGTGCAGTGGAGGATGGCCCAAGTGCTTGGGCCCTGCACCCGCATGGGAGACCAGGAGGAGGATCCTGGCTCCTGGCTTCAGATCGGCGCAGCACACTGGCCGTAGCGGCCATTTGGGGAGTGAACCAACAGAAGGAAGACCTTTCTCTCTGTCTCTCTCTGTCTAACTCTGCCTGTCAAAAAAAAGTTAATATTAGTTTAAAAAATATAAGGAATACCTCTCATTTTCCTATTATTTTTTCCATAGTTTTTACTTATTTCATGCTTCTATACTTCAGACAGCTTTGTAGCTGTTTATTCACTGCCTCTAGTCTCTTTCTCCCTCCAACTCATCCTACACACAGCTGTTAGAATTATCTTTCTCAGATACCAGTTCCATCTTTTCACTCCCACAATCAAAAACCGGCAGTGACTCTCTGTTGCCTTTCTAACAATTCTAAAAATTTTAACCAACCTTCAGGCTTTGACTAGTGTTTTTTTAATGTCAGCATGATGTGTTCCTGTGTTGATTTGTTGTGACATCTACTACATAGTATTAGTCACTCTTGTTTTTATTTTTGACTTCTGTTCCCACCTACAGCACCTAAGGTGTCCTATGTTTCTCTCTCTCTTTCTCTCTCTTTTAGATATTTAAGAAATTTATTTGAAAGGCAGAGTGACAGGGAAGGAGAGGTATCTTCCATCCAATGGTTTACTCCCTAAATGGCTTCAATGGCCAGGTCTGGGCAGGGTGAAGCCAGGAGCCTGGAGCTCCATTTGGGACTCCCACAGGGGTAGCATGGACTGAACTGTTTTCCCTGGTGTGTTAGCAGGGAGCTGTATCTGAATCAGAGTGCCTGGAACTTGAACCAGTGCTCTGATGAGGGATGCCTGTGTTGCAAGTGGCCACTTAACCCTGTACACCACATCGCTAACCCTCCATGTTCTCCTTTCTATTCATAGATTCTTCTCTGTGTTGTTTCATTATGTAGGTCTTTGTAGAATACTCTGTACAAGAGGTCACTGTCTGCCTTGTGAGAAAGCCATTACAGTTAGTTTGTAAAATTTAAAAAATAACAATATGCATATAGCTTTGACATTTAATCCTTTTACTATTTTTATATTATTTTAATATACTCATGATCATATATTATTTTGTAATCTTGCCTGTTTTTTTAAAAAAATATTTATTTGAAAGTGAGAGAGATGGGGGAACGCAGACATTTAACATAGTTCACACACAGAATGCTTACAATTGCTGAGGCTAGCCTAGGTTGAAACCTGGAACTGGTAACTCAATCTGAGGCTCCCACATACACAGTATGAACCCAGTCACTTGAGCCTTCACCTGATGCCTCCCAGGATATTCATTAGTGGGAAGCTGGAATCAAGAATGGAGTCAGGACTTGAATCCAGGCACTGTGGTATAGAATGTGGGTGTCCCAAGCAATATTTTAGCTGCTGTGCCAAACATCCTGTCCTTCCCCCTCCCCCCCTTTTTTTTGAATGAACAAAATGACTGGCATTGTAGTAAATTGTATTTTGAAAATAATTTGCAGCAGGGCTGGTGCTGTGGCTCACTTGGTTAATCCTCCGCCTGCGGCACCAGCATCCCATATAGGCGTCGGTTTCTAGTCCCAGGTGCTCCTCTTCCAGTCCAGCTCTCTGCTGTGGCCCGGGAAGGCAGTGGAGGATGGCCCAAGTGCTTGGGCGCCCACAACTGCATCAGAGACCAGGAAGAAGCACCTGGCTCCTGGCTTCGGATTGGCGTAGCTCTGGCCGTGGTGGCCATTTGGGGAGTGAACCAATGGAAAGGAAGACCTTTCTCACTGTCTCCTCTCTCACTAACTCTATCTATCAAATAAATAAAAAAAAATAATTTGCAGCAATTAAAGATTTATTTATTTATTTGGAAGGAAGAATTTCAGAAAGGCCGAAGAAAAGGCAAAGAGAAAGAAGGCTTCCATCCACTGGTTCACTTCCCAGATGGCTACAATGGCCAGAGCTGGGTTGATCTGAAGCCAGGACTTTCTTTTAAGTCTCTCATACTGGTGCAGGGGCCCAAGGACTTCCCAGGCTAGAGCAGAGAGCTGAATCAGAAGTGGAGCAGCCGGTTCTTGAACCAACGTCCATATGGGATGCCAGCACTGCAGGTAGAGGCATCACTCATTATGACACAGCACTGGGCCCCAATGGCAGCATACTTTCATACTTATAGTCATGATAATTTTTTAAAAGATTTACTTATTTATTTGAAAGGCAGAGTGACAGAGAGGGAGAGACAAAGAGAGATCCAGCATTCTCTGTTTTACTCCTTAAGTCACCACAGCCAGGAGTCTGGAACTCCATCTAGGTCTGCTACATGGGTAGCAGGGGCCCAAATACTTAGAGCATCATCTACTGCTTTCCCAGGTGCATTACCAGGGAGCTGGATTTGGAAGTGGAGCAGCCAGGACTCAAACCAGCACTCTGATAGAAAATGCCTGCACCATATCACAGGTAGCAGCTTAACCTGCTGTGCCACAACACTAGCACCCTGTCACGATAATTTTGTTTCATGGCTTTTTTTTTTTTTTTAAAAGATTTATTTATTTGAAAGGCAGAGTTACAAGAGGCAGAGGCAAAGAGGGACAGAGAGGTCTTCCATCCACTAGTTCACTTCCCAAATGGCTGCAATGGCCTGAGCTGGGCTGATCCGAAGCCATGAGCCAGGAGCTCCTTCCAGCTCTCCCATTCCGGTGCAGGGGCCCAAGGACTTGGGCCATCTTCTTTTGCTTTCCCAGGGCATAGCAGAGAGCTGGATCAGAAGTGGAGCAGCCAAGACATGAACTGGCGCCCATATGGGACTCCAACACTGCAGACGGAAGCCTTACCTGCTATGCCACAGCGCCAGCTCCTGTTTCATGGCTTTTAATATTCTTCCTGTTGTCTCCTGTCATTTCCCAATGGTTTTTTTCTCTTATACTTTTTAAAAGTATAAGTAATATGGGTACTTATGTATTCTGAACAATCTGTCAGTTTGACTCTCATGTTGGCAACTGATTTGATGTACCACATGATGTTCCTGATGGAGAACTATATAATATCTTAAATAAAGACACATTTAGAATAGAGAGGAAGCTGAAATGTGCACTAAGGAGAATAATGACAAAGGTCAAATGATAATTTTGTCCAGTACCTTCCTGCTTGTATGTTTACATATTAAATAGGACCAATTTGCAAGACTAAGAAGACCCTGAAGGGGAGAACATTGGGGAAACTTCTTTATTGACTTATAAATAGATAAAGTCTTAAGATGTTGAAGACAGGAGTACTTCTTCCTTTAGCAATGTCACAATATCTTCACTGTTGTCATTAACCTTATATCTGCTAACCTGTTTTCCTTATATTTATAATTTAGAATTTTCTTGACTATTGTTGGGTCTTGTTTTTCCACATTGTTAGAATCAGCTTGCAAAGTTCTCAAAAAAAAAAAAAACCTTATTGGGATTTTGATGTATGTTGCCATTTGGTAACGTTTAATTGTTCTATAATATTTATTTTTTCCTATAAATATCTTTGGTAGAACTTTTTAGGTTTTTTTGTTATTGTAAATGACATCTTTCTAAAAACGTGTTTTCTAACCTCTGTTGCTGTGCATGCAGTGGATATTTATATATTATTCTCAATGTTTGCTGAACTCTTACTAATTCTGATTAACTTGACTATAAATCCTTTTTTATAGCAATAAAATCTGTGAGCAATATGAATTCTTTCAAATCTTGTTTTTTAATTTTTTTATGTTAAGATTTTGGTATTTGCAAATTTTGGAATAAAAATGACCTTTAAAGGTCTCGAAATTAATAGTCCAGAAAAATATTTTTTTTTCTACTTGAGAAAAATACATTCCTGAGAGGTAAAATGACATTTAAGGTCAACAACCACCTGGTGACACACTAGAATCGTGATGTAGTGATTATATTATAGTGTGTTGCCCAGTTTATCAGTGTAAATATTAAAATAATGGAAAAGAGTAAGTGAAAGCCTTTAATTTAAATTGAAGATAAATGTTGATATGCCTTAAAAGATCAAATTTAGATAACTTAATATACTTGATTTACTCTTACAAATAGTAATAACCAAAATTGTAATATTTTATCTTCAGAGCCTTTTTCTATAATAAGCTGTTCATTTATTTCAATTTGAGGATGAATTAGCAAATTATTTTATTTTAGTTTTTTAAAAAGATTTATTTATTTATTTGAAAGAGTTACAGAGAAAGAGGGAGAGACAGGGAAAGAGTGAGAGAGGGAGAGAGGAAGAGGGAGAGAGGGATCCATCTTCCATCTGCTGGTTCACTCTGCAAATGGCTGCCATAGTCAAGGGGGGGGCAGGCCGAAGCCAGGAGCCAAGAGCTTCATCTGGGTCTCCCATGAGGGTGGCAGGGACTCAAGCACATGGGCCATCTTCTGCTGCTTTCCCAGGCACATTAGCAGGGAGCTAGATTGGAAGTGGAGCTGCCAGGACTTGAACTGGCACCCATATGGGATGCTAGTGTCCAGGGCAGTCAATTAACCTGCTGTGCCATAATGCCAGTCCTAGCAAATTATTTTTATTCTTATTTTTTGTATTTTTTTGCAAATTATTTTTATTTGCACTGTGATACTCCCAATTTAGTGGACCTTACTGATGCTTTACATCTAATATTTATGTCAGAATGTACAATAGCTTGGTTTCTTGAGTATTTCTAGTGGCCTTTTAAGTAGCTTTGTTTAATGGTTGTTTTAAAATAAATTACAAACCAGTTTGAAATTCATATGCTTCCAAAGATTGTGTGAATGTAAGGACCTTAGATGGGAGGCAGTTTGGCATAGTGTTTAGGAGTATAGGCTGTCTAGTTAGACTAGTTTAAATTCTAATTTTCTTACTGAGTGAGACAATAAGATAAAGCCTGGCCTGATTTTTAGAGATAGACAAGAAGGACAACATGGCTTATTGTTTTTGTTTCAGATTATTATGAAGCAACACAAAGCATGTTTGAGGTAAGGGTATGAGTTTATGGCTACAGCTTCTCTCCCCTAGTTTCTTACTGTGGTGATGTTTGGCAGTGAGCATAGCCTGTAGAGAGAGAGAAATCTGTAGATCAGAGGAATTGAGAATGGTCAATACGGGAAGGATTTCAATCTGCTATCACATTTGAGGGTATTTCAGAAAATTTTTGGAAAAATGGAATTAAAAGATATGGGTATTTTGGTACAAAATGGTTCAATCCACTCATAGTTTTTGCATAATATGCCTTTTCCATGAACATTTTGAAGACTCCTTATAAGGCATTTCCTTATTATGCCTGAGGTTCTTACTTAAATGTTTTACTTCTTATTATATCATCAAGCCTTCAGTAAACCTAGAGTAAAATTTGAGGTGTAACAAGGGTTAATAACACCCTTTCTGCATAAGAATCTGATTTTTGAGGCCTGCGCCTTGGCTCAACAGGCTAATCCTCCACCTTGCGGCGCCGGCACACCGGGTTCTAGTCCCGGTCGGGGCACCGGATTCTGTCCCAGTTGCCCCTCTTCCAGGCCAGCCCTCTGCTGTGGCCCGGGAGTGCAGTGGAGGATGGCCCAAGTGCTTGGTCCCTGCACCCCATGGGAGACCAGGAAAAAGCACCTGGCACCTGGCTCCTGCCATCGGATGAGCACGGTGCGCCGGCCGCAGCGTGCCATCCGCGGCAGCCATTGGAGGGTGAACCAACGGCAAAGGAAGACCTTTCTCTCTGACTCTCTCTCTCACTGTCCACTCTGCCTGTCAAAAAAAAAAAAAAAAGAATCTGATTTTTGATCACTTTGTAACTTTGTTCCTTTGGAAATATGATAAAGGAAGGTGTGATATTGCTTATGATAAAAATGTCCCCTTATTAATTTGATGACTGTAACTGGACTATGACAAATAAGCAATAAATACTTGAGAAACACCTATCTTTGTGATGATTTTTATAATTGAGGTTTTTTTTTTTAGACTCCTTGAACACTGTATCTATGAAGTTGCTACATAAAATTACCAGCTCCAGTGGAGCATGAATTTTCTAAGCCAAAATTAATACTGTGCTCACCTGGTGTAAATCTTATTCTTTTATACCTGAGTTGTCACCTGAATGACCAAAGAGAACAGCATGGGAAGAATACACACACACACACACACACACACACACGCCACTCTGTCAGCAGCAAATTCTTTGACATGGAAGACAGAGAAAATCCTGAGCAGTTAATGTGTATTGAGAACCTCTGCTGTTTAGAATACATTTGTCAATTCGTGTAATTTCCACTAAATTGGAGATATAAGGAATTAAAAATAGTAAGAGAATAAAAGCTGAAGCCCTCAAGAAAAAACTTAAGTACTTAGGTGCGGACAGTAGAAGTGACATCAGAATCAGATTCAACTTGCCATTTTACCACAGAAAGTGGTGAAAGTAATGTTTCTAAGAATGTTCCAAACTCTTTACCTGCTATGCCACAATGCTGGCCCATTCTGAGCTCTTTTAATGGAGAATCGATAGAAACAGTGTTCTTTCTGTCATGATGTACCTGACTCTTTCAAGGGTATTAAAAAAATAAGTGAAATGGACATTTGTGAATATGATTTTATTTCCTTGGAGAAAAGATATTTCACAGAATTTTATACTAATGGTTTCCAAGAATTTTGCCTTAGCATGAGTGGAAGGCTACCTGACTCAGTAGAAGGTACCCTGATGTTAAATTTTTAACACCTGTCCTTTAACTTATGTTTAAAAGCATATTTCTCTAAGATTTCAAAAGATATGTTATTTTAGCAAGTAAAACTCATATTAATCAGATCTTAATTCATGTAAATTTCTTTTTTTCCTCAACCAGAGTGGACTTCTGTAAAAAAGAAGTATAAGCCAATCAAATAAGACCTTGTAAAGGAGCATGCTCTGCAAGTGTATTTTAGGGATTATTATATGGCAAGTAAAATCTGATGTAATTTCTTATCTTTCATCTAGTTCTTCTGATACTTTTATGCTTAATTATTAGGCTTAATAAAAATAGATATTCAAATGTTAGTTTTTTTAGGAACTATTGTGGTTAGTAGATTGTATTTACTCAAGTATGTTGTTTAGACATTGCCTTTTATTTTTTGTTTGAATTTCGGTATTTATTTAATGTTTGATGCTTGCAGTAGGCTTTCACAAGTTGGAACACTGAGAAGTTATTTTTCGCAGAAAACTATAACTGCATGTTACCAGACAGTATAAATATATGGTTAAGCTAACATTAGTAAATATCACCATTTTATTAGTTACATTACAAAACAAATTATCAAATATCCAAATAGTAAATTATACGCTCAAAGGCATATAAAATATTAGATGTCTACTCAATTCTTTAGCAGAAATCTGACTTTTTTTGTGAAAGGGTTTGGGAAGAGAAGGAAAAATATGTATGTCAAACAAAAAAATAGCTGGGAAACAACTTCTAGTAAGTTTGGAAGAAAATAGCAAGAATTCCAAAAACTTTATAATTGAAATGTTTTCAATTTAAAAAAATGTACTAAACTTATATATTCTTCATATTCTATACTAGAGAATGACAGCATTTCATTAAAAGTAGTTAAGAGCTCCTATGAAGTGACCAGGTAAATAACCATGTATGTCTGGCTTTCAATATTTGAAATGTCTGAAAGGATAAACCACAGAAGATCTAAAGTGTTCATAGTGCCTGTGTTTTATTTCTGTATGACAAATATACCTTATGTATTGATAAAATTATGGTGTGGGAATAGATTGAAAGAAGACATAATTCAAAACTACACAATTTCAGGAAAGGTAATCCTTTACAGATGATAAGCAAATTAAAATTGTTTTTCAAAAAATCTTACATGAGAGAGAGAGCAAGAAATCTCACTGATTCATTTCCTTTATGGCTGTAATCACCTAGGTTGGGGCAAGCTGAAGCCAAGATCTGGGAACTCAATCTAGGTCTTTGATGTGGGTGGCATGGACCCAAATACTTGAGCCATTTCTGCTGCTTCTTGCTTCTGAGGTGCACATCAGCATAAAGCTAGAATTGGGAGTGGCCTAGGACGCCAACCCAGGCACTCCTGTATGGGATGTGGGCATCCCAACCTGTAGCTTAACATCTAGGCCAAATGCCAGCCCTAGTAAACATATTTTAAATGCTAAACACTAAGGATGTTTTGCAGAATTTCCGAATAGATTGCTTATAACTCAAATGTAAAAATTTTGTCTAGCTTATAACTTGATAAAACTGCTTTTCAATATTTTTATGGATGTGTTGTCAGATTTATTACCCAAACTTACTTTTTGGCTAATATATGTGGCAAGTTAGATCCTGTCTCAAGCTCTGCTGGGAAGACAGTAACATCAGGCACCCTGGTTTTATGGTTGCAGCAGTTGTTTCTGAGACCACTTGAGTCTTGGCAACATTTAGGATACTTTTCCAGATACAACAGTGGTGCATTTGTCGTATGGACTACATATTCATGTTTCATCTCAGCTTTTAGTAATGCTGAAGTAATACACACTGGAGTTGCCCCAAGGTCTGCAATGCTGTGAACAGAAGTACAACAAGCAGGTTCTTCATGAAACTTGATTTTTACAAGGCTTATCTAGTCATAAACAATCTGGATGGTGGAACACTTTTATCAGAAGAACAGTTGAGAATATGTGGATCTTGTTGTCATAAACTGCTTCACATAGTTTTACTATTTTAGTGATTCTGTACTTCTTAAGTTTCTCAATAAATTTGTTTAAGGTTAAATTGGTTGGATTGTGTGTAATAAGAAATAGCATGCTCTTGTCTTGATTCCTATAGGAGCTGGATGGTTTGTTCATGCTGGGTCATCTTAGTTAAAAAAAGTAGAGTTATAAAACAATTTTAGAAATTGTATATAGAAATCGTGTAATGAAACTGAAGTCTTCTTTAATATACTTCCCCTCAAATTCTCTGTGCTTTGTGTATAAAGTCGGTAGTAACAGGAAATGGAATGTACCTCTCCCATGAAGCAAAAGTTCTTTAATCTAGCAACACTGAGGTAATAGAAAGGAGTACATCAAGGCTTACCAGGTCAGGGTCAGAGTTGTAAAATACTCTCCCAATTTCTTTTCTTCTTTTTTTAAAGATTTTATTTATTTATTTGAAAGGTAGAGTTACAGACAGTGAGAGGGAGAGACAGATAAAGGTCTTCCTTCTGTTAGTTCATTCCCAAAATGGCCACCAAATGACTGGAGCTGTGCCGATCTGAAGCCAGGAGCCAGGTGCCTCCTCCCAGTCACCCATATGGGTGCAGGGGCCCAAGCATTTGGGCTATCTTCTGCTCTCCCATGCCACAGCAGAGAGCTGGATTGGAAGAGTGGCAGCCAGGACTAGAACCTGCACCCATATGAGATGCCGGCACTGCAGGTATAAGATTAACCTATTGCACCACGGAGCCGGCCCGTCCCGATTTCAGTATAACACTTTTGTGTCCAGATTACCTGCTCTTATGAGGATTCTTTAATGAATAGTATTATAAATTTCTACATGTCGCTTGCCCTCATAAAACTTGAGCTTGGCAGTAATCTGCATTGCCCTTCAGCAACTCTGTCATGTATAACTGTAAAAAGAAGTGTTGGCCGGTGCCACGGCTCACTAGGCTAATCCTCCGCCTGCGGCACCGGCACTCTGGGTTCTAGTCCCGGTTGGGGCGCCGGTTCTGTCCTGGTTGCTCCTCTTCTAGTCCAGCTCTCTGGTGTGGCCCGGGAGTGCAGTGGAGGATGGCCCAGGTCCTTGGGCCCTGCACCCACTTGGGAAACCAGGAGGAAGCACCTGGCTCCTGGCTTTGGATTGGTGCAGCGCTCCGGCCGCAGCGTGCCAGCTGTAGCGGCCACTTGGGGGGTGAACCAACGGAAAAAGGAAGACCTCTCTCTCTGTCTCTTTCTCTCACTGTCTAACTCTGCCTGTCAAAATGAAAAAAATAAAATAAAAAAAGAAAGAGGTGTTTTTACTCATTGAAGATTGCGGTCTAATATATTGCTGGTCCCATGGTAGAAGCAACACAGGTGATGGGAGTGGCTGTGGGTGTGAGTGCAGAACAGAGGTCTGTGGTGATTGTTAGTGGGTGCACTAGGCCTATAGTAGGTTTGTTATTTAATTTGGAAGGCAGAGACAGATATACACACAGACACACACACACAGACACACAGAGTGAGAGGGTAAGAGAGAGAGATGTGAGAGACAGAGAGGGAGCTCTCTCATCTGATAGTTCACTCCCTGAATTCCCCAACAGCTGGCCCAGGGTCAGGCCAAAGTCAGGAACTAGAAGCTCAATCCAGGTCTCTCACATGGGTTGCAGGGATCTGCCCAGCTACTTGAGCCATCACCTGCTACCTCCCAAGTGCATCAGGAGGAAATTGGAATCAAGAGCAAGGTAGGGAATTGAACCCAGCCACTCCAGTGCAGGATGTGGGCATTACAAGCAGCAGCTTAACAACTGTGTCAAATGCCTACCTTTGGCATAGGTTTGAAAAAGAATTTAAATCAGAGTGTCTCATTCTTTAAGCATTATTAGATAGATTTTATTTTAATTAAATTTGGTAAAGATCCTGTTTTTAAATGTGAGAATAATCAAACAGTTTTTTTTTAATTAAAAAAGTATTTGCAAAGAAATTTTGAGCATACATTACTTCGACCTTTGAAAATGGAACTAAGATGAGATTCTTGAAATGAAAAGCATTGTTCTCTTACTACTCTGTAGTAGTATGGCTATAGAACGTATGGGAATTTTAAGAAAACACTGTTACAACATTTTGACTAATATAGTAATTTATTTAAGTTTCATCAGTGAAGAAATTTTACTATAGTATACTAGTCTATTATAAGTGAATCATTCTGCACTTTGAAATTTCACACTTTAATGGTCCATGACTGTGAAAGATTATTCATCTATTTAAAATGTGTTTATTTTAATTGTTTTAAATTAATTCTTTAGTTTCTTATTCCTGAGTGTGCTAGGGAAGAGTTTCAGGGATATAGGTAAAGAATGGCTTAGCAGCCTTGTTGTGGGAACTGTTCCTTCAGTTTTGACAAACATAATAATAGGAGCATATTTATTTTATATTATTTTTCCTCATGTTTGTCAGATTGGATTTCATGACAGTTGTTTTCTGAAAAGTATTAAAATATCATTTTCAGGCTGGCACCATGACTTACTTGGCTAATCCTCTGCTTGCGGATTGGCACCCTGGGTTCTAGTCCCGGTCTGGGCGCCGGGTACTTCTCCCGGTTGCACCTCTTCCAGTCTAGCTCTCTGCTGTGGCCCGGGAGGGCAGTGGAGGATGGCCCAAGTGCTTGGGTCCTTGCACCTGCATGGGAGACCGGAAGGAAATACCTGGCTCCTGGCTTCTGATCTGTGCAGCGCGGGCTGTAGCAGCCATTAGGGGAGTGAACCAATGAAACGAAGACCTTTCTCTCTGTCTCTCTGTCTATAACTCTACCTGTCAAATTAAAAAAAAATTTCATACTGATGATGATCTTAAAAAATCTATAAGCTTGATCAGGAGCATCCTATTTCAATCAGTTACCAAATAGTGGTAAAGGAAGAAAATATTAGCAATTTAAAAAAATGTTTGTTTAAAAAAGTTATAGTGTGTGTGTGTGTGTGTGTGTGTGTGTGTTTACAGTAGTAAATATATAAGACAAATTAGATACATATGGGTATGTTCACATGATTTTCTTTTAATGGTTTAAAAAAATGTGCAAATAACTGCTCTGTAACTGAACTTGCCATACACTTTGAGTGTTCACTTCTCTTTTGGTTTTGTGTTGAGAGAAGGCCATATTGCATATGCTTTGTTGTGTGAAGTAGGTTTTGTAGGGGCTTGAGAATGAAGTGTGATAGTTGAATCATCAAATATGATAAGCAGATTTGCCAAACTGTAAGAATGTAATTTTCTTGCATCTATTAGATGTGTTTGGGGAGGGTTGTTGTCTTAATTTACTAAGATACAAAGAAACTTGTTATTACTTACGGGAATGTAGTAACATATCTTCAGTGTAGTTTTTTTTTGTGCTTGATTTCAGCAGATTTATTTGATATCCATATCAGTGAAGACTTAAATAACTGCTGTGATGCTAACCTGATACATAAGTGTAAAAGACACTTTAAGGAGTCATCAAGTGAGAGCTCATAATGATTGGCTTTCAAAGAATTTTTCCTGGCAAATGCTTATTTAAATAGAATATTTGATTTTCCATGAATAGTAAACAGAGACTGGAAGTTAGGAATTGCACATTGTACAACATACTTTTGTGAATAGGCATTTTTTTTTTTAATTTTTAAAAATTTATTTGAAAGAGTTACAGCACGAAGAGAGGTAGAGACAGAGAGAGAGAGATGTTCCATCCTCTGGTTCATTCCCCAAGTGGCTGCTACGCCTGAGCTGAGCTGATCCGAAGTCAGGAGCCAGGGGCTTCCTCCACTACTCCCACATGAGTGCAGGGGCTCAGGGATTTGGACCATCCTCCGCTGCTTCCCCAGCTGCATTAGCAGGGAACTGGATTGGAAATGGAGCAGCTGGGCCCCAAACCGGCACCCATATGCGGTGCCAGCGTTATATGCCAGGGCTTCAATCTGCTATGCCATAGCACTGGCCCCATGAACAGACATTTTCGAGATCATCATATTATATTTGTAGTATAAAGAGTAAAATACAGGGAAAAATTAAATATAGAATCAGACCTGAAGCTGCCTGTTCAACATTTAGTTTTATCAAAATAACATAATCTTTCAAATAGGCTTACTGCTTTTACATTATTATTAGTTTGGTAGTTTTGATAGAATTTAATTTTGAATTTTATCAGGAATCTATAACTTTATAAGAACTATAAGCCTAATTAGTTTACTTGCTTGTATATATTTAAAATACCATTATACAGGCTGGCGCCGCGGCTCAGAAGGCTAATCCTCCGCCTGTGATGCTGGCACCCTGGGTTCTAGTCCCAGTCGGGGTGCAGGATTCTGTCCCGGTTGCTCCTCTTCCTGTCCAGCTCTCTGCTGTGGCCCAAGTGCTTGGGCCCTGCACCCGCATGGAGACCAGGAGAGGCACCTGGCTCCTGGCTTCGGATCAGCGCAGTGCGCCGGCCGCAGCAGCCACTTGGGGGGTGAACCAACAGCAAAGGAAGACCTTTCTCTCTGTCTCTCTCTCACTGTCCACTCTGCCTGTCAAAAATAAAAAAAAAAAATATCATTATACAAATAATTTAGCTCTAGAATGAGAATTTTTTTTCCTCTAGAAAAGAGTTCTGAACATTTCTTAAGTTTCTGAAATAATGAATTGGAACATGCTAAACTTTTGAAATCCATTCTGTTTCCTGGCTTGTTTCTCATTTATCCACATTATGAATATATTGATTTTTAATGATATTTTGACTAAGTTATTTAAAGGTCATTATGTGTTACTTATACTGGGGCTCAAAATCATCTTCAGGGAAAATGTTGATTGAATTATGAATTTGCCTCTTTTTATTGATGTTGACATTGCATAGATATTAATTATCATTTAATCATAGAGTAAAATTAACCTCACACAAAAACTCTACCCTAAAGGAATACTCATTGATATTGGGAGATCAGTCCAGTTTTGTTTAACAATAAAATATATGATTTTTAACATCTTAATGCAAATTAGTGATCTCCTTAAGTTTTAAAAAAGGAAATATAATTTCCATTTTAAGAGTAATAACTTTCACCATCTTGTGAGTATGAATCAGTAACAGCTGAAGATCTGATCTTTGAATGTGGCAGGGTTGGAATGCTTTCAAAGTAGAAATCTAGCCAGTTTTCAAGAAAAATCACAATGTTTCAGTTTTGAACTTTAATGTATTTGGACCATATGCAGTAGAACATTTTCTTCTTGCCAAAGTAATTACACATGCCACATTAATTTTTCTCTTATGTTTGGGAATTTTCTTCCATGTTATATTAAAAAATATGATAGAACAAAGAATTTGATTCATGTTCACCAGGTTTAATGATAGGCTCCAGATGACTTGTGTTTATTGCAATTTCCTTTTAAAGAAATTATATGCATAAATGAAAATGTTTCATTCACTTAAAATTATTTATTATCTTCTTTTTACCAAGATATATTACTAAGTCTAAGTGTTATAGTGGTGCGTAGGACAAATAAAGTCTCTGTCCTTAGGGAGGTTATATTTTGATGGCTTGCTGGTGAGAAATGATTTTTTTAAAGATTTTATTAATTTATTTGAGAGGTAGAATTACAGACAGTGAGAGGGAGAGACAGAGAAAGGTCTTCCTTCCATTGGTTCACTCCCCAAATAGCCACGACAGCTGGAGCTGTGCTGATCTGAAGCTGGGAGCCAGGTCTTCTTCCTGGTCTCCCGTGCGGGTGCAGGGGCCCAAAGACTTGGGCTATCTTCTACTGCTTTCCCAGGCCACAGCAGAGAGTTGGATTAGAAGAAGAGCAGCCGGAACTAGAACTGGCGCCCATATGGGAGGCTGGCGCCTCAGGCGGAGGATTAATCTACTGTGCCACTGTGCTGGCCCCAGAAATGATGATTTTTATATTGATAAATGTTCTATAGAGAATAAAACACACGAAATAGAGTGCCCTAGCTAATTGGAATGATAGGAAAATGTAAGAGGAGAGAGATTTAGAGTTGGTCAGTAGTTCCATAGGGTTAGCATATTCCTGGAACAGAAGGAATATGTGTAGGAGAGCACAGTAAATGTAGTGGTGAAGTTGGAGAGAGAGAGATCAGATTGAATGAGTTTTTTAGACAGTGTAAATTATTTCAGATAGATTAATTATAATAGCGAGTCCTTGGAACATTTTAAATATTTAATGATTTGACTTTCTAAAGGAAGATCACTTTGTGACTTATAGGGAGAATGAACTAAAAGGGAGAATGTGGGAAAAAGAAAGGGAGAGAAAGAGCAGGCTAGTATTAGGGAGATGGAGTGGGTCTTGGGTAATGATTGGATTGGAGATGGGTTCCTGTGCTACACTGGTCACGCTTGCTGATAGATCACGTGTTTTCATACTTAAACATTTGGGGTTCTTTGAAACATTGTGATTTAGTGTGGACTCTAAGATTTGAGAGTGTAAAATATTACTGAAAATATTTTTTTCGATGTTCAGGGAAGACATTGTTATACTTTTAACTTCCTTTTGCTATATGACAGAAAGTATACCCTGTAGTAACTTCATGTTCTGTGGTAAAGTTAATGCCATGTTGCCTTAACTTCTTTACTTTAACACTTCATGCTGATAAGAAAAAATAATTGAAATATTTTTTTAAGTATGTAGCAAAAATTTTACTTATTTGATGAGGAAATTGATATCATTGCCACATGACATAAATAAAACTTATGTGTTTAACTTTTTGGTTTTATTTAAAGGGTATATTTATTGGGATTTTTTTTTTCCTTAGTCACATTGTCCTAATGCTTGCAGATGATATGGCATGCAACCCTAGAAATCCGAAACCAGCTACAGTGTTTAGTCACAAGAATATGGAGTTAAATGTGTATGGAGATGATGTGGAAGTGGATTATAGAAGCTATGAGGTAAATTGTTTAATTTAGTGACATTTTTGAAATATTGTTACTGTTAAGCTCTGAAACAGTGGTAATATAAAATTGTCTTAGATCTACCATATGACCCAGCCATCCCACTCCTGGGAATATAACCAAAGGAAATGAAGTCAGCATATGAAAGAGTTATCTGTACCCCCATGTTTGTAGTAGGTCAATGGCTAAGATGTTGAATCAACCTAGATGTCCATCAACTGATGATTGGATAAAGATAATATGGTATGTATACACTAAGGAATACTGCTCAGCTGTTAAAAAAATAATAAAATCAGATCTTTTGCAACAAAACTGGATGCAACTGAAAACCATTATACTTAGTAAAATAAGCCAGTACCAAAAAGACAGATATCATATATTTTCTCTGATTTGTGGTAGTTTAATTGGCATCTTGTGATTGGATTGTTGTTTATAGCCCTTGTCTATATTCCTGAGGAACAGTGGTCTTTGTACTTTTCACTTGTTGATCTCTTTATTTAGAGGATCATCAAGCCTCTAATTATAAAGTAAATTTTAAGTGTGTTATTACAAAAAATTAAAAAAGAAAGGAAGAAAGAGGGGGGGAAGGAAAGTAGGAGGGTTACATTTGTAGAATTGTATCTATGAAATACATGTAATCTGTTCTCTTTATATTAATAAATGTAAACATAGAAAAAAATTTTAAAAATATAACTACAAATTTCAAAAAAGAGTTTTGTTACTTTTTTTTAAAACAGGCTCTTTACATGAAATACAGTGTTCTTTTTTTAAAGATTTATTTAAAAGTCAGAGTTACACAGAAAGAGGAGAAGCAAAGAGAGAAAGAGAGAGAGAGAGAGAGAGAGAAAGAAAAAAAGAGGGAGAGAGAGATCTTCCATCCAATGGTTTACCCCCCAATTGGCTGCAACAGCCGGAGCTGTGCTAATCTGAAGCCAGGAGCCAGGAGCTTCCTCTGGGTCTCCCATGTGAGTTCAGGGGCCCAAAGACTTGGGCCATCTTCTACTGCTTTCCCAGGCCATAGCAGAGAGCTGGATCAGAAGAGGAGCAGCTGGATCTTGGGATGCCGGTGCTTCAGGCCAGGGCATTAACCCACTGCTCCACAGCGCCAGCCCCACTCTTTTCTTTAATCTTAATTTTTATCCTTGATGTCTATGGAGTTCAAATTAAAGAAGCAATAAATGAATAAAACTATTAAAGAATGAACATTATATTTGCTTCTATGTATTTTTTTAAGATTTATTTATTTATTTGAAAGGCAGAGTTACAGAGAGGCAGAGGCAGAGAGAGAGAGAGAGAGAGAGAGAGAGAGAGAGAAAAGAGGTCTTCCATCTACTGGTTCTCGCCTCAAATGGCTGGAATGGCTGGAGCTAGGCTGATCCAAAGCCAGGAGCCAGGAGAGTCTTCCAGGTCTCCCATGCAGGTGCAGGGACCCAAGTACTTGAGCTGTCTTCTGTTGCTTTCCCAGGCCACAGCAGAGAGCTGGATCTGAGGTGGAGCAGCTGGGACTCAGACTGGTGCCCATATTGGATGCCAGTATTGCAGGCAGTGACCTTACTCGCTACACAACAGTGCCGGTCCCACTTATATAGTAGTTTAGTGATGCTTCATTTGTGAACTTTCTTTTATAGCAAGTATAATGTTTGTTTTTTGTATTTGATCTAAAATTTGAAGTTTATCATTTTTAGTACATATGTTGTGACAAAGTATAATGGTTAACAAAAAACCCACCCATATTTCCACTACTTAGTGATAACCATCTTTAATATTTTCAATATTTTTATGCGTATATGATTAAAACGTAAATTAAGAAAATGTCACTATGCTGTATTTTCTCGCTTTGGAATTTTATTTTAAATTTAATAATTTTGGGTATGTTTAAAATTTGAAATCTTTCCAGATAATTCCTCACCTTTTACAAAGTCTACCAAAAGCAACAGTTTTTCTTCTGTAGTTTTAGATTTCTTTTGAAGCAATCTTAAAATTAAAATGTACCTGTTTCTTCCTATACTGCCCAGTTCCTTGAAAACATGGCCTGTATTCTTAATATTTTTATTTTAGGCCACTTAAAAATGTTCAATGAATTAATTTTATGTGAATGTTTAATTATTTACTTGTTTATCTAGTTATCTTAAAATGTAAGCCAAAAATTTCCTTTCCTTTTTTGTTAGTCAACAGGAAGTCCTATTAAAACAGTTGGCATTTTGCTGTTTTGTGGAAAAATGTAAATTCAACAGCTTACTCAGCCACACGTATATACATACACATTTACATAACCATGATCTAGGAAAAAGTTTAGCAAGAAAACTGGTTAGGTTTCTAAATTTTGGATATGCATAATATATGACTTGGCTGTTCACTTTAAATTAGCATTTTACTCTTCATGAGTTTAAAAATGCCTTCAAAGAATCTTGGGCTAAAAATTTCAGACTGGTAAATGTGATTTAAAGTAAATGTGATTTATAAGTTCTTTACATGTTAAAGATACCAAGTAACACAGTGCTTTTAAAAAAAAAGGCGTATAATCTTGGAAGATTATTTATGAAATTTTCTTTTTAATAGTTAATCTATAATTGACCAAGTAGTTCCACAGAAAAATTGCAATAATGTAGCTGAATTTATTTACAAATTCTAATATTTGGGGGCAGCTGTTTAGTATCGCGATTGAGGCATTGCTTTGAGACATCTTTGACAGGGCCAAGGCAACTTCAGCTGCTGACAAGGTCACAGCAGAAGATCTGTCTCAGCAAGGCATGAGAAAGACAGCTGCGGTCCTCTCGGTGGTTTTAGGTTTGATGGGAACTACACTCTGCATAAGCAAGCCAGAGCTTCCTGATGGTCCTGCTAATGATTGCTGTATTCCTAATTTTAGGGAAGAGCACTTAGTCTCATAACCTCCAAAATGTTCATTGCCTTGAGGATTTTAATCAAGCAGAGTGTTAATGTAAAAGAAAGGGTTAATGCCTTATGCAAAGTTGAGCTGTTTGTAGAAAAGAAATATAAGGCAACAGGCTCTCTGGTATATACTTCCCACTAATATAAAGATAGACGTTAATAGAGCTTTAATTCACTATATGCTACAATTACTACAATGGTTAGGATGTCAAAACTGTAGAATAGATCTAAGTAAACCTTTAAATAAGTGCAATAAAGAAATTAAAGAATTACAGAAAAAATTGCAAAGAGGGGATACATTTTAAAAAGGGTCTGCTTTGAACTTGGGGCTTCTAGTAAAGATTAGATTAGGAAGGTACTATTCTAGCTTATGTAGCCAATTTCTGCATAGTTCAGCAGCACTCGAGGCCTTGGCTTGTGTGGGCAGCCTGTTATCTTGCACCTGTCTGTGATTGTAACCCATGCTCTGAGTATGCCCTTGAAAATAAAAAAAATTGTAATTAGAAAAAATGAACAACAGGCTTTTCATTGTAAGAAGAAAAAATCATTATGTGGCTTATAATATAAAAATAAAGTCTGGTGCTTGAAAGCCAGAGCCATGCCATTAGCCTTGCTGTGAGTGTGTCTCATTTCCTCGAGCGCCGACACCTCTCCTACCTTGAGGCCCCTGAACTGGCTGGAGCTGGTCTCCGGCACATCTTTATACTTGGGATGCCTGCCTCCTGTATTGGAATGTCTGCATTTGAGTTGTGTCTTTGCTTGTGATTCCAGTTTCTGGGTAATGCACACCTTGGGAGGCAGCTGGTGATATGTCAAGTGCTTGGGTCCTTGCCACCTATGATGGCGACCCAGATGGAGTTCTGTGTTCCTGGCTTGGGCCTGGCTCTCTCCAGGCTGTTCTGGGCATTTGAGGAGTGAGCCAAAGATGGAAGAGCTCTCTCTGTTCTGTCTCTGCATTTTAGTTTAGGCTGAGTAATTCATAGAGAAAGAGGATTTTTTCCAAAAAATTTATTTATTTAAAGATTATTTAATTTTTTAGTTATTTAAAGATTTATTTATTTATTGTGAGCCACAAAGTGAGAGAGAGAGAGAGGGAGAGAGAGAGAGAGAGCGAGAGAGCGAGCTTCCATCCACTGTTAACTTCTCAAAGAGTGGCAACAGCCATGTCTAGGTCAGGCTGCAGCCAGGCACCAGGAACCCCATCTGGGTCTCCAGTGTGGGTGACAGGGGCCTAAGTATTTGAACCATTTTTCTCTGCCTTTCCAGGGGTTAATGGGGAGCTGGTTTGGAAGTAGAACAGCTGGGATGTGAATTGGCATCCCATGGTATTGGAAGCAGCAGCTTAAGCCACAGCACTACAATGCCAGCTTCTGAAGGAATGTTTCTGAAATTTAAAAAAAAATTTGCCAAGTTTCCTGTCTGATTTCTCTTTTTCTCCCCAGGTAACAGTGGAGAATTTTTTAAGGGTGTTAACTGGGAGGGTCCCACCTAGTACTCCTCGGTCAAAACGCCTTCTTTCTGATGATAGAAGCAATATTCTTATTTATATGACAGGTAACTTTGGGATTTGGTGATCTCATAATAGAATATATCAAAATTCTTTTCAAAACAATCTGCTTGGAGAGAAATTTAAGTACATAAGTTATTTTTTGATTAAAATATTTTATTTGTCACGTCATTTTTTTCATGTTCAGTGGCTGTATCTTGATTTAAAAAAAAAAACTTTATTTACAGTTTACAAATTTCATGTAATTCCTACATAAGGTTCAGGAACGTAGTGACACTTTCCACCCTACCCTCCCTCTCGCCCATGCTTCCACCCTACTTCCTCTTCCCTCTCCTATTCCTATTCTTATTTTTTCAAAGATCTATTTTCAGTTAACTTTATGCTCATAAGATTAACTGTACACTAAGAGTTCAACAGATAATAAGAAGGAAAAAAATGCTGTCCTCAGCAGTCAAGATAAGGGCTGTTAAAAAGCATGGCATCTCAAAGTGTCAATTTCACTCCTATAAATACAGTATTACTTGAAATGGCATTTGAACATAGTAGAAGTTGAAAATCCCGAATCTGAAAATCAGAAGTCTGAACTGCTCCAAAATCTGAACCTTTTTGAGCTCCAATATGATGCCACAAGTAGAAAATTGCACACCTGACTTCATATGAATAATTGTAGTAAAAATGCAGGTACACATAAAAATATAGTATAAAATGACCTTCAGGCTATATATGTATGAGAAGTGTGTATGAAATTATGTCCTTATTGTCAAGATACCTCATGTATATACACATACTCCAAAATCTGAAAATATCTGAATCCCCAAATGCTTGTGGTCCTAAGCATTTCTGGTAAAGGATATGCAACCTCTGTGTCTTTGTGTGCTATTCCTATTTTCTGTTCTTTTTACTGTTGCACTGATAAAGTTTGTCATCTTTTATTTGATATCCTAGTGTAACAACCGTGCCTTCAGGTTTATTTTCCTGTTAATCATCTTCCTAAAGTGTTTAGTAGAAACTGGAACTCTGACCCTCCTCTGCATAAAGCTTTATAATGATTTCCTACTGACTGAGCCACAGATTTTATTATGCCTAAGGATTACTTGAGTGTAGATACTTTGGCCTTATGTTAAAATTTGTATTCAGTTTTGTTTTGGAGTAGGATTCATGAAAGTGCATTATATACACATACTCCTCAGATGTGAGATGTAACATATGAGCTATAGTAGTCTTTTGACTACCCTTTGAGAAATAGTGGTGATCAAATGCTCTGTAATATAATCTAGTTATATAATCTAGTTATATATATATAAATCTAGTGTAATAATGTATAATACATGTTATGATTTAGTTATATTGTTTATTTAATTTCAGTTTTACTTATGCTTTTCCTAATTCCCCTTCAAGCACCTGACTATCCTGTTCTCCAAACATATGCTTAAGCAACTGCCTTTTCCTAATGATGTCCTCTCAGTTCTCTGTCTAACTGATTGATTATTCCTTATCTTTTTTAGTGTTAGCTCAGTGATTTTTTTTTTTAAACTTATTTGACAGGTAGAGATATAGATAGAGAGAGAGAGACAGAGAGAAAGGTCTTCCTTTCGTTGGTTCACTCCCCAAATGGCTGCTACGGCTGGTGCTGCACCAGTCCGAAGCTAGGAGCCAGGTGCTTCTTCCTGGTCTCCCATGCGGGTAAAGGAGCCCAAGCACCTGGGCCATCCTCCACTGCCTTCCCGGGTCACAGCAGAGAGCTGGACTTGAAGAGGAGCAACTGGGGCTAGAACCCAGCGCCCATATGGGATGCCGGCACCACAGGCAGAGGATTAACCAAGTGAGCCACGGTGCTGGCCCCTAGCTCAGTGATTTCTTATTTTAAGATTTATTTTATATATTTGAAGGAGTTACAGAGAGAGAGAGAGGGAGAGAGAGGGAGAGGGAAAAAGACACTCTTCCATCTACCAGTTCACTCCCCAAATGGCTCCAGTGGCCAGGGTTAGGCCAGACAGAAGGCAGGAGCTAGGAGTTTTTCTGGGTCTCCTGTGTAGGTGCAGGTACCCAAGAAGTTGGGCCATACTCTGCTGCTTTCCCAGGCACATTAGCCTTGATCAGAAATGGAGCAGATGGGTCTTGAGCCAGTGGCTATATGGGATACTGGTGTCACAGGCAGCAGCTTAACCTGCTATGCCACAGTGCCAGCCCCAGTGATTTCTTTTTTTCTTTATTTCTTTTTTTTTTAAGGTTTATTTATTTACTTGAAAGACAGAGTTAAAGAGAAGCAGAGGGGAAGAGAGAGTATAATGTATACTTAAATGTCAGTATAATGTATACTTAAGTATACATAAATGTCAGTATACTTAAATGTCAGTCTTCTGAATAACTCTCATGGGGCAATGGTCAATGGTAATAATGACATCAGATTTAGGTGAGAACTGCACTTCCTAGTAGTAATAGCAGTCAAATTATACACAAGGAAGTATTCTAGCATACCATGGGACTAACTGGAGTCTTATCTTCTTTTGTAGAAAAATATTTGCCTGGTATTGAAAAGTTTTTATGGATGGAATACATTTCTTAAATAATAATAGAGCTAGTGGAAGTGTAGAAATGTGAATTGTTGGAATTAAATGATTGAAAACTCTTAAAGATATTCTATCTAATATTTTTTACACAGGTTATCACTATTCCCTTTTGAATTGGTATAATAAAAAAGCTATTTGTTTTCATAGAGGGATTTTAGAGTATTAAAATCATATTAAATATTGCAATGAAATAGATGTTTGTATCTGGGAATATGTAATTTACATTTAAGTATGTATCTACTTGATCTTTTTGACTCTTTCTACCAGGACATGGTGGAAATGGTTTCTTGAAATTTCAAGATTCTGAAGAAATTACCAACATAGAACTTGCAGATGCTTTTGAACAAATGTGGCAGAAAAGACGGTAATTAGCAATGACTTTTTTTAAAGGAAAATTAGTATTGCTTTCCCCTTGGTAGGTTTGTAGCTTTATTTATTTATTTATTTTAAAGATTTTTAAAAAAATTTATTTGAAAGACAGAATTATAGAGAGAGGTAGAGACAGACAGAGAGAGAAAGGTCTTCCATCCACTGGTTCACTCCCCAAATAGCTGCAAGGGCCAGAGCTGAGCCAATCTGAAAGCAGGAGCCAGGAGCCTACTCAGAGTCTCCCATGTGCATGTAGGGGCCAAGGACTTGAGCTATCCTCCTCTGCTTTTCCCAGGTGTATCAGCAGAGAGCTGGATCAGAAGTGGAGCAACGGTGACTTGAACTGGCACCCATATGGGAAGCTGGTGCTGCAAGCCAGTGCTTTAACCCACTGTACTACAGTGCCGGCCCTGATTTGTAGCTTTTATTAATATTTTAACTTATTTTATCATTTGTCCTACTCTTTTACATTTCTTATTTCTACTTAACTGAATTTTTTAAGAGAAAAATCTCAGGCTTATTATTAACATGACAGAATCTCTTGTTATTTAGCATCTTTTTTTTTTTTTTTTTAGGATTTACTTATTTCTTTGAAAGAGTTACTGGGAGAGAGAGAGAGAGAGAGAGAGAGAGAGAGAGAGAGAGAGAGAGAGAGAGATCCTCCATCTGCCTGCCCACACCCCAAATAGCTGCAATGGCCATGATGGGTCCAGGATGAAGAGAGGAGTCAAGAGCTTCCTCCAGGTCTCCCATGTGGGAGCAAGGGCCCAATTACTTGGACCATCTTCTGCTGCTTTACCAGGCACATTAGCAGGGAGCTGGGCCAGAATTGGAGTAGCCAGGACTAGAATTGGTGCCCATATAGTATGCCAGCATCTCAGGTGGCAGCTTAACCTGCTGCACCACAATACTGGTCCCAGCGTCATTTTTCTGAAGGAAATACGAGTCCCTTCAGCCAAGTTCTCTGTTATTTATGGATATTCTGAACATCCGTGTATTTTTCAGCTTGTGCCTATTCTTTCTAGCATGTTTTGAAGTCCTCAGTGTAGTAGCAAGTGTTATTTATTCTTTGAGGGTAAATTGTTAACATTATGATTAGCTTAAAATTTGTGGCTTAACTCACATTAAGGTTAATATATTTATATTAATCCTCAGTTAGTATCCCTTTAGTTGGAAGTTGTCATAAACATGAAGTTAAATGAATTCAAAATAGCAAGAGAGTGGTTTTTAACCTCATTACCTTTGGTTAACAGTTATGGAATTCTTTCTATACATATGGTACAAAGGGGAATGTCATGCTTAGTCTATCTTTGAAGTGTTTAAAATCTTGTGGAAAACAGAAATATGTATACAGCTGTGCTACCAAATAAATATACATGCTGAAATGTAAGCATAAGTGGACTGTGTGGAAGTGTTGAGGAGGAAGCTTTTTATTAGATACTGGTTGTGTCTTAGTCATAGGTTTACCTTTATTGAATGCACACTAGATACTAGCGACTGTGTTTTACACATACTGTGTTTAATTTTAAGAGCAACCCTGAAAGACAGATGTTATTGTTCTTATTTTTATAATGAATAAACTGAAGGACAGATAAGTAACTTGCCAAACTTTATACAGCTAGTAGTGTCCCAGCTGGGATTAATGCCCTAGTGGTCTGATCCCAGAGCCTATACTCTTAATTTCCTTAATAGCCTATACTCTTAATTGCCTTAATTGCCTATATATTGCCTTTTAGAACCTTATTTTTTTGAAGATTTATTTATTTTATTTGAAAGGCAGAGTCATACACACCCACACCCACCTAGAGAGAGAAAGAGAGAGAGAGAGAGAGAGAGAGAATCTTCCATCCACTGGTTCACTCCCTAAATGGCTGCAACATCCAACTCTGGGACAGGCTGAAGTCAGGAGCCAGGAACTCCATCCGGGTCTCCTGCAAGGATGGCAGGGCCCTATGTACTTGAGCCAAAGTACTCTGCCTTAGGCTCATTAGCAGGGAGCTGGATTGGAACCAGCCCTTCATGATGGGATGCTAGTGTCATAAGCAGTGGCTTAACCTGATGAGCCACAATGCTGGCCCCTGCCTCTTATAGCTTTTTATGCTTCTGATCATTTAGGGCCTCTACAATTTGTTTCTGAGCAAATATGTTAATTGTGTCTCTGTCACTCTCTTGGATATTGTGGTTCAGTATTCTATGCTATGCCTTCTAGGTGTGTTACTAGCTGTTTACCTAGTCCCAGCTTATGAAAAGCATCTCCTGGAATGTTTATCTCCTTCCTTTTTTCACCATCACTAGCTAGCCAACTTAGTGTAAATTAGAAATCTGAAATACTTAAAAAAAAGCTTAAGTATTGGGGCCAGTGCTGTGGCATAGCGGGTTAAGCTGCTGCCTGCAGTGCCAGCAACCCATATGGGCATCGGTTTGAGACCTGGCCTCTCCACTTCTGATCCAGCTCTCTGCTATGGCCTGAGAAAGCAGTAGAAGATGGCCCAAGTCGTTGGGCCACTGCACCCACACGGGAGACCTGGAAGAAGCTCCAGGCTCCTGGCTTGGCTTTGGATCTGTGCAGCTCCGGCTGTTGAGACCATTTGGGGAGTGAACCAGCAGATGGAAGATGTCTCTCTCTCTCTGCCTCTCCTTCTCTCACTGTGTAACTCTAACTTTCAAATAAATAAATAAATATTTTTAAAAAAAGGAAGTTTAAGTGGCTTTCGCAAACTTGTAAAAAAATTCTAGATTTCATATAGGATATTTTACAAATTAACCCTACACTTTGCCTTTTTAAAACCTATTTCCTTCCATTCATCCAAATTTAGTTTGAACTCTGTTGTCCTTTTCCCAAACATTTATACTTTGCCACAGCAGGCACTTTTTCCACTGCTGGAATGTGCTCTCCCTTCACGGCCTGTCAGCTATCACCTTTCCCTGACCTGCTTTCTTTCCAATTCCCTCTATTCCTTTCTGAGTACTCACAGAGCACGTTAGCTTTGTTAGTCTCTTAGCTCCATGAGGGCAGAGATTTTTATATCCCTACCATGATGTGAGGCACATTATACTTTCAATATATATTTGTAATAATTATCACATTCCCGTTTATTTGTCTCCTAGTTACATTTTAAATTCTTTAAGTATGGTGACTAAAAATATTTATATATATATATTTCTGAACCTAGTTCAGTTTCTAAGACAATATAGCTGCAAAATAAGATTTTGTTGAGTTGACTGTTCAGGTTCTGAATCATGTGGCGAAGACAAGGGAGAGGGAAAGAGTTGGGGCAGCTACTTACAGCACAGCCACTACTCTCTATTGACAGTGCTTTACTTTTAATTTTTCTAATGCCAAATTTATGTTGGAAATTCTAGTGAAAATTCTTTAAATTCTTAGCTACAGAGATAATTAAGATATTACTTAGTCATCTTATAAAAGTATCATAGAAATATTATTCAGTGTATGATTGATAGAATGATTCGTGTCAAAGATCTTATCACTTTTCTTTCAGCTACAATGAACTACTGTTTATTATTGACACTTGTCAAGGAGCATCCATGTATGAGCGATTTTATTCTCCAAACATAATGGCTCTGGCTAGTAGTCAAGTGGGAGAAGATTCTCTCTCGGTAGGTGCCTTTTCCCCATTTATGAACTACAGTTCTGAAGTCACTTAAATGCTTTCTCAATGTATTTGTTATTTCTTATTCATGGACTTGTTTAATATTTTAGAAAAATTTTTACTACATTTTCAACATTTTGTTATAAAGGTACTATTAAACATATATATATATATATATATATATATATATATATTTGTTTTGTTTTGTTTTTCCTTATAGCATCAACCTGATCCTGCAATTGGAGTTCATCTTATGGATAGATACACATTTTATGTCTTGGAATTTTTGGAAGAAATTAATCCAGCTAGTCAAACTAGTATGAATGACCTTGTAAGTATTCACTTGATTTGAGTATAGCTTAAGGTAGGCTAATTTTACTGTGGTAAGTGAAGTTGGTTATTCTGTGCATATCAATGGACTGCTGTTTCCATATGTTGAACTGTGGCCTTTTAAACTGTTTTAAATATATCTTCATACTAGTATCTGTCTTTACCATGAGAGGCTTAAAGCTGTAGTCCAATTCACTTGTTATTCCTGAGGTACTTTCTGTTTTCATTCATTTTTTGAAATTTTTTCTCTACAAGAAATGTACCTTTCTTCTTGTTGAATTTATACTTCTGAGGTTAAAGCAGATCATGCCTCCTCCTGGACATCTGCCTCCATTCTTTGCTGTTGGAGTTTATTTTTCCTTTTCAGATTCTCCATACAACTTTCTTGTTCTTTTTTTACATTAATGAAGTCTTCTCTTTTATTGACCATATTAATTGCATTTCTCACTTAAAGGAGAACTCCTGGAAGGGAAGGACTTTATTTTACATATTTTTGAGTGCCCTGTTACTTCTAGTAGAGTCTTTTAGCAAGACATGTTGTATTTAGTTTGAAAAGTTTTCCTGACTTTTTATGCTGCTTGTCTATTTTTAGTTAAATCTACCATGAAGTTGTTCTTGAAAGTAGATATAATAAGACTTGATGGGCTGGAATTGTGGTGTGGTAGGTGGAGCCACTGCTCTCTACTTGTGTCCTGTCTACTCTGCTTCTGCTTCAGCTCCCTGCTAATGGCCTGGGAAAAGCAACAAAATATGTTTCAAGTATTTGGTCCCCTGCCACCCACTTGGGAGACCCAGATGGGGCTCCTGGTGCCTGGTTTTGGCCTGGCCCAGACCTTGCTGTTGTGGACATCTTGGGAGTGGACCAGTGGATAGATTCTCTCTCTCTCTTTCTCCCTCTCTCTTTGTAGCTCTAACTTTCAAATAAATGAATAAATCTTAAAAAAAAAAGAAACCTGAAAATACCAGTTCTAGACTGTATAATCACTGTATGCTAATGACTTTCACTTTTTTTCTTGCAAATGCATACCTTGTTCATCTGTTCAAACATTTCTTGAGTTTGCTAAATGCCAAGGCCTGGCTGTACGCTAATGAAAGAATTAGACTCTGTTCCTGCCTATATAGTACGTAGGAACAAAAGGAGGAATGAGCAGTTCTCTTATTATATAGAAACTTCTTAGGTAAATTTTAACTAATTAAAAAGGTTCTGATACAAAACTTTGAAAACCATTGCCATAGACTATCAAATTGTACAGACATACTTACTAGCCTTTTTTTTTTTTTTTAAGATTTATTTATTTATTTGAAAGGCAGAGTTACAGAGAGGCAGAGGCAGAGAGAGAGAGAGAGAGAGAGAGAGAGAGAGAGAGAGAGACAGGTCTTCCACCTGCTGATTCACTTCCAAGATGGCCATAACGGCTGAAGCAATGCCGACCCGAAACCAGGAGCCAGGAGCTTCCTCTGTTTCTCCCATGCAGGTACAGGGGCCCAAAGATTTGGGCCATCTTTCACTGCTTTTTCAAGCCATAGCAGAGAGCTGGATCATCAGTGGAGCAGCTGGGACTCAAACTGGTGCCCATATGGGATGACAGCACTGCAAACGGTAGCTTGACCTGCTACATCACAGTGCTGGCCCTCTTACTAGCCTTTATTTTTTTTTTTTTGTTTGTTTTTTTTACTAAAGCTTTTATTTAATAAATATAAATTTTCATAGGTACAGCTTTTGGATTATACCAGTTCTTCCCCCATACCTGCTCTTCCACTCCCACCTCCTACTCCCTCTCCCATAACATTCTTCATTAAGATTCATTTTTAATTATCTTGATATACAGAATATCAATTCTATACTAGGTAAAGATTTCAACAGTTTACACCCACACAGACACACAAAGCATAAAGTACTGTTTGAAGACTTGCTTTACTATTAATTCTCATAGTACAAGTCACTAAGGACAGAGGTTCTACATGGGGAGCAAGTGCACAGTGATTCCTGGTGTTTTTAAAGGTTAACACTCTTATTTATGATGTCAGTGATCACTGGAGGCTCTTGTCATGAACTGCCAAGGCTACAGAAGCCTCTTGAGTCTACAAACTCCATCAGTATTTAGACAGGTCCATAATCAAAGTGGAAGTAATCTCCTCCCTTCAGAGAAAGGTACCTCCTTCTTTGATGTCCCCTTCTTTCCACCAGGATCTCACTCTCAGAAATCTTTCATTTAGGTTTTTTTTTTTTTTGTCACAGTGTCTTGGCGTTCCATGCCTGAAATCTCAATGGCTTTTTAGCCAGATCCGAATGCCTTAAGGGCTGAATCTGAGGCTGGAGTGTTGTTTAGGGCATTCATCATTCTATGACTTTGCTGTGTGGCCTGCTTCCCATGTTGGCTTATTCTTTTTTTATTTTATTTATTTATTTATTTTGACAGGCAGAGTGGTTAGTGAGAAAGAGAGAGAGACAGAGAGAAAGATGTTCCTTTGCCATTGGTTCACCCTCCAATGGCCGCTGCAGCCGGCGTGCTGCGGCCGGCGCATTGTGCTGATCCGAAGCCAGAAGCCAGGTGCTTGTCCTGGTCTCCCATGGGGTGCAGGGCCCATGCACTTGGGCCATCCTCCACTGCACTCCCTGGCCATAGCAGAGAACTGGCCTGGAAGAGGGGCAACCGGGACAGGATCTGGCGCCCCGACTGGGACTAGAACCTGGTGTGCCAGCGCCGCAGGTGGAGAATTAGCCTATTGAGCCGTGGTGCTGGCCTATTCTATTATTATTAGCAAACATTTGGTCTTATTTTTGTGATTCCTTTGACACTTATTCCTATCCTTATGATCAGTTATGCACTTAAACGGACCACTTTAACTAGTAAGATGGCATTGGTATCTGCCAACTTAATGGGATTTGGAGTCTCAGGCAAGTTTTTGGCTTTACCTTTAGCGGTAAGTCTAAGGAATGTATGCCAAACTGTACATCTCCTCCCTCTCTTATTTCCACTCTTATTTTTAACAGGGATAAATTTTCAATTGGATTTAAACACCTAAAAATAATTATGCGTTAAGTAAATATTTCAGTCAATGGTATTAAGTAGAAAAAGAAAATAGTGAAAAGAATAAAATAGTAAGCTTTTCCTCAACAGTAAGTATACGGTCTGATCTAGTCATTGCATCTCATAGTGTCAATTTCACTTCTACAGGTTTCCTTTTTGGTGCTCAGTTAGTTGTCACTGATCAGGGATTGTCTCTGTATATTAAGATTGTTGGTTTTTGTGTATTGATTTTATATCCTGCTACTTTACCAAACTCTTCATTGAGTTCCAGTAGTCTCTTAGTGGAGTTCTTTGGATCCCCTGTGTATAGAATCAGGTCGTCTGCAAATAGGGATAGTTTGACTTCTTCCTTCCAAATTTGTATCCCTTTCATTTCTTTTTCTTACCTGATGGCTCTGGCTAAAACTTATGGTACTATATTGAATAGCAGTGGTGAGAGTGGGCCTCCCTGTCTGGTACCAGATCTCAGTGGGAATGCTTCCAACTTTTCCCCATTCAATAGGATGCTGGCCATGGGTTTTTCATAAATTGCCTTGATTGTGTGGGGGAATGTTCCTTCTATACCCAGTTTGCTTAGAGTTTTCATCATGAAAGTGTATTGTATTTTTTCAGAAGCTTTTTCTGCATTTATTGAGATAATCATATGTTTTTTCTCCTGCAATTTGTTAATGTGGTGTATCACATTGAATGATATTCTAATGTTGAACCTTCCCTGCATACTAGGGATAAATCCCACTTGGTCTGTGTGGATGATCTTTCTGATGTTTTGTTGAATTCGATTGGCTAGAATTTTGTTGAGGATTTTTTTTTATCTATGTTCATCAGGGGAAATTGGTCTGTAATTCTCTTTCTCTGCTGCTTCTTTTTCTGGTTTAGGAATTAAGGTGATGTTGGCTTCAAACAAAGAATTTGGGAAGATTCCTTTTCAGTTGTTCAAAATAGCTTGAGAAGTATTGGACTTAGTTCTTATTTAAATGTCTGGTAAAATTCAGCAATGACTCCATCTGGTCCTGGGGTTTTCTTTGTTGAGAGTGTTCTTATTACTGATTCAATTTCTGACTCGGTTATGGGTCTGTTTAGGTTTTCCATGTCTTCCTGGTAAAATTTAGGTAGGTTGTGTGTGTCCAGGAATCTATCGATTTCTGATAAATTTCCCAGTTTGTTGGCATAATATAGCTCTTTTAGTAATTTCTGATGACTCTTTATTTCTGTGGTGTTTGTTACATTTTCTTTTTCATCTCTAATTTTGTTGATTTGGGTTTTCTATCTGTGTTTTTGGTTAATTGGGCAAATGGTGTGTCAGTTTTGTTTATTTTTTCAAAAAACCACTCTTCATTTTGCTGATCTTTTGTATTTTTTTGGATTCAGTTTTGTTGATTTCTTCTCTAATTTTAATTATTTGTGTTCTCCTACTAATTTTGCTTTTGGTTTGCTGTTATTTTTCTGCATCCTTGAGATGCATTTATTTGGGGCTTTTCCAATTTCTTGATGTTGGCATCTAATGCTATAAACTTTCCTCTTAGCACTGCTTTTGCTGTATCTCATCAGTTTTGATATGTTGTATTGTCATCTTTATCTGCTTCCAGAAAGTTTTTGATTTCTCTTTTGTTTTCTTATACGACCCACTGTTCATTCAGGAGCATGTTATTCAATCTCCATGTGTTTTCATATGCTCCAGAGATTGCTGAGTTTCCTATTTCCAGCTTCATTCCACTGTGGTCTGAGAGGATGTGTGGTGTGATTTTGATGTTTTTGAATTTGCTGATACTTGCTTTATGGCCTATTATGCGGTCATTCCTAAAGAAAGTTCCATACACTGCTGAGAAGAATGTGTATTCTTTAAGTGTAGGATGAAAACTTCTGTACATATCTCTTAATTCCATTTGATCTATAGTGTTGATTAAGTCTGCCATTTCCTTATTGATTTTATGTCTGGTTGGTCTATCCATTGCTGAAAGTGGAGTATTGAAATCCCCCAATACTATTGTATTGAGGTCTAAGTCTCCCTTTAAATCCCTTAACATTTTTTTTTTAATAGCCAAGTGTCCTGTAATTTGGTGTATATGTGTTTATAATAGTTACATCTTCCCATTGAATTGATCCCTTAATCATTACATGATGCTGTTCTTTGTCTCTTTTAACAGTTTTTGTTTTAAAGTCTATCTTGTCTGATAGTAAGATGACTATACCATCTCTTTTTTGGTTTCTGTTGGTATGGGATATCTTTTTCCATCCTTTCACTTTCAGTCTGCATGCGTATTTGTTGATGATATGTGTTTCTTTTAGGTAGCAAATACATGGGTTTTGTTTTTTAATCTATTCAGCCAGTCTGTGCTTTTTAAATGGGGAGTTGAGTCCATTTAGTGTCACTAATTGAAAAGTAATGACTTGCACTGCCATTTTTCCAAAGATATTCCTAAGTTACACTTGGAACTTCTTTTGATCTTTTACTGAGATTTTCTTCCTTTACCATCTTTCTTACTGATGACCATGTTTCTGTGTTTCTTTGTATAACACATCCTTAAGCATCTTTTGCAGGGCTGGATGGGTGGTGACAAATTCTTTCAATTTTTGTTTGTTATGGACGGTCTTTATTTTATCTTTTTTCACAAATGAGAGCTTTGCAGGGAATAATATTCTGAGATGACAGTTTTTTTCTCTTAGGACTTAGACTATACCTCACCATTCTCTCCTGGCCCCTAGGGTTTCTGATGAGAAGTCTACTGTGAGTCTAATTGGAGAACTTCTGAAAGTAATCTGGCCTTTCTCTCATGCACATTTTAGAATCTTGTCTTTATGTTTCACTGTGGTGAGTTTGATTACAGTATGTCATGGTAAGGATCTTTTCTGGTGACGTGTATTGGGAATTCTGAGTGGTTCCTGTACTTGGATGCCCCTTTCTTTCTCCAAACCCCAGGAAGTTTTCTGCTAGTATTTCACTAAAAAGGTCTTCTAATCTTTTTTCTCTCTCCATGCCTTCAGGAACTCCTAGAACCCGAATGTTGGGATTTTTAATAGTATCCTGTAGATTCCCAACAATATTTTTTAGATTTCTAGTTTCCTCTTCTTTTCTTTGGTTTGACTGTATACTTTCCTGTGCTCTGTCTTCTAAGTCTGATATTCTCTCTTCTGCCTCACTGAGAGTCTTTAAGGCTCTCCCCCGCATTTTTTATTTGTTCTATTGAATTCTTCATTTCATTTTGATTTCTCATCAAGTTCTCAATTTCATATTCTATTGAATTCTTCATTTCATTTTGATTCCTCTTTAAGATCTCAGTTTCGTGGGAGAGATTTTCTTTCATGTCCTGGTTGGATTTCAGTAGTTCATGTGTTTATTTTTGAATATTTCTAAGTAATCCTGTGATCAGTTTTTTGAGTTCCATTTCTTGCATTTCTTCTATCTCATCATTTTCACAATCTAATATTGATGTGTTGTGTTCTTTTGGGAGCATCATGTTTTCTTCCTTATTGTTGTTTCTTTTTTTCATTTGTTGTTCGGCATTTGTGGAGATACCTATTGTTTTCTTCTTCTTCTTCTTCCTCTTCTTCTTCTTCTTTTTTTTTTTTTTTTTTTTGCTGTAATGGCTTTCCTCATTCTACTATGACTCTGTAGATAAGTGGATTGTCTGCTTTCAGTGAATCTCTAGAGGCTTGTAGTGGGTTTGGCCAGGGAGCTTTGTTGAGTTCTCCAGAGTTAAGGGTGTGGCTAAAGTGACACACCCAGGTTTGGCATTGTAAATCTTCTCTCTTTTTTAATCAGAAGGGAAGTATACTCTGCTAAGCTGAGCTCTTTTCCTAAGTGGGGACCAGTGCCTGAGCACTAGCCCCAGTGGATATAATATTCGTCTGCTCTTCCCAAGGACCACACAAAGGATCTGTGCAGTCCTCGGTGTAAGTTCAGATTACCCAGCAATGTCTCTCACCAGGTAACCAGAAACACCTGAGCTTGTGGCATCTTCCATTGAGACTGCTCAAAGTCCTCCCACACACCTCAGTTTTTTCACAGTCCCAGTTCAAAAGCTTCAGACAGTCACAAGCTCCCAGCCCCCTGCCTTCTCTCCCACCAGAGTCAGGTTTCTCTGCTTGGCTGATTGCCGGGTGCAGACACGAGCTGTCACAGCTGTTACATATGTCCAAAATGGCGCCCATTCTATCGGCTTGTCACAGAACACCTTTGTAAAATGATTGGAGAGACAAAAACATATCTGTCCCGTCCTTTTTTTTTTTTTTTCCCTCCTCTATTTTGGCTGGTACACTTTCCCCCATGGGGCTTCAAGCATCATTCCCTCTAGGCTCTTCCTGCCACTTTTTCCAGCAGTGGCTTGGACTGCTGCAGTCCGGTCTCACCTCACTTTCTAGCGCTGGTACCGTAGGCTTTCGGCTGTTGGAGTTCCGAGCTGTGGGCGCCCATGCTCTCCACATAGGTCCACTGTGTCCCTCTAATTTCAATAGAGTTTCCTCTGCCATTTTTCCCCTAACTCTTCTCTGAGACTACACCATCTCCACTTTTTAAAAACTATCTTCTCCAGGGCTAGAGCAGTAAATTCCCTCCATACTCCACCATCTTGGAACCTCTCACTAGTTTTTAAAGATGATATATATTGATTAAATCTTGATGTGAATTTGAATATTAAAACAAACTTTGAGATAATGCTACTTTAACTATATTAATATTATAATCTTCTAAACTCCAGGTACTTTAAAAGTTTATTCTCGTTGTTTGTTTTGTACATTGTATATAATGCATGACATTATTTCAGAAGTTCAGAATCTCAAACTGTAAATTTCTAATGGATTCTTTAAAAACGCTTCTTCATTGAAATTATATAGGAAACACTGAGGAAACTAAAAAATTGTTTTTATTATTCACATTGCTATTTAGTTTTAAAAATTAAAAAATATATATTTGAGAGGCAGAAAGAGCTAGACAGAGTTCTCATATGCTCCTTTATTCTCTGAATGCCCACAGTGCCAGGGTTAGGAGCTGGAAACCTGGACCACAATCCAGGTTTCCCATATGGTTGGCGTGAAGAACCCAACTTCCTGAGCCATCGCCGTTGCCTCCCAGGGTCTGATTTGGTGTAAAGCTGTAGTCCAGAGCCAGAACTAGAAGTCAAACCCAGGCAACTCTCTAATGGAATGCAGGAATCTTAACCACTAGGCTAAATGTCTGCTGCCACTATTTATTTTTTAATGAACATTCCTCACAAATATCTCATCTTGCCTTCCCACCTTCATTTAAAAAATGTGTTAATATTTTAATGTTATTCAGTAAGAATGCTTCACTTTCTTTCAGTACAGTGATGCTGACATATCTCTAAGTCAGTTGTATAATAATACCTATTTCTGTTGGATTACATGTGTGTAATAAAATTTTGAGTGTCAGCTATATTGGTTGCTTCAATAGCAAGAAAATTAGAAGACTGATGATTATCCCCCTGAAAACATTTTAACACATTGATAAAGTGTGTTAGTAAATGTGAAGTTTCTGGACTCTCCAAGATCCTGTTTTTCTCTGTTAATTTTTTTAAAGATATATTTATTTATTTGAAAGTCAGAGTTACACAGAGAGAAGGAGAGGTCTTCTATCTGCGGATTCACTCCACAATTGGCTGCAGTGGCCGGAGCTGCACTGATCTGAAGCCAGGATCCAGGAGCTTCCTTTGGGTCTTCCACTAGGCCATGTTCCACTGTTTTCCCAGGCCATAGCAGAGAGCTGGATTGGAAGTAGAGCAGTTGGGACTCGAACTGGTGCTCATATGGGATGCCAGCACTGCAGGCAGCAGCTTAACCCAGTACACCAGAGCGCCAGCCCGTTCTCTGATAGTATTTAACTTATCGTATACCATCATTAACCTAATATTGCACTGTAATTGTTTGTATTTGTGATGTTATTGCAAAGCCTTGAGCTTCTTGAATAAGAAGTATAAGGACTGTGCTATATGCATCTTAATATCCGTAGAACTTAAGTGTATTATATGTTGTTTTGTCAGTATTCAGTGAATGCTTACTGAATGTATGAAGGGACTTGACAACAATGCATTTTTGTATGATTCGTTTAAATATAGTGGGGGCTAAATGATTAAAATTTTTCTTGGAAGAGGTAAATTTTCAGGTTTGAAGGAAGTATAGCATACTACAGGGAAATGGAATACCTGCAGATGCATGGTATAGAAGTTGGACTAATAGGGGATCTTTGGCTTTGGTAATAAATGTATAGCCTGGCTAAAATGTGGAAATTGTGTAACTGAAGGGAATTATTGCAAATTAGACTGAGTAATGTGGAACCTGTGGATCATTTTGTTGCTGAGGCTAAGGAAATCAGATTGAAATGATAAACATTCTTGAAAGAAGGAATGGTTTTATAAGTGGAAGTTTGCTTATTTTAGCAGCAAGAAGAAGAAAATAATACAGCTTACTGTTTCCCAAGCTCATTGAACTGTTTTTTATTTTCTTCTACTGGTGCCTAATAAACTAAATTTCTCATATAGAATTTTCGAGAAACCTACAACATATCTGGGACCTCAGTCTGTCTCTGTGTATTTTATCTTTTACGTTGTTTCTTCAACATTCCATCTGTTGTATTCCTGGCATTTTACTTTTTTGGGCTTCACCCATTCCCATCCACCCCCACCCCCTTCTTTATTTCTTAATTTATATCCTGTTCTCTTCTTTGTATTTTATTTTTTAAAGATTTAATTTATTTGAAATTTATTATTTATTTATAATAAAAGATTTATTATTTATTTGAAAGACAGAGTTACAGAGGCAGAGAGAGAGAGAGAGGGAGAGAGAGGGGTCTTCTGTCTGTTGGTTCACTCCCCAAATGGCCACAACAGCCAGAACTGGGCCAATCCAAAGCCAGGAGCCAGAAGCTTCTTCCAGGTCTCCTACACGGGTGCAAGGGCCCAAGCACTTGGGCCATTTTCTACTGCCTTCCCAGGCCATAACAGAGATCTTGATTTGAAGTGGAGCAGCTGGGACTCGAACATGCTCCCATATGGCATGCTGGCACTGCAGGTGGCAGCTTTATCCACTAAGACACAGCACCAGCCCCTCTTTGTGTTTTGTTGTACATAACTGCATTCTTGGTTGAGAAAGGCAAGGATTACTGGCAGTGTGATGTTGGGCAAATTGCTTAGTCTCTTTGAGCCTTAGTTTGAAGTGGAGATGTGGCTTTTATACACTTCTGAGTTATTAGTAGGCTTAAATGGGGTTATCAGCAAATTGCTTAGCACTGGGCTTAGAGCTCTGTGTTTTATAAATTGTGGCTGCTCTGCCCTTCCCCCTCTTTCTGTCCTCATGTTGGGGAATGCTTCTGCATCTGGTCTTGTCTCCATATGAATGTGGGTGCTGTGGGCCTAAGCCCTTACTGGCAGGCCTGTGAGTGCTTTATTTATGTATCTTGTGCTTCACTCAAGCTAGGTCATTTGCTCTACACATCTGTGCAGCTGCTCCCTTATTAGGAATGTTTTTATTACACATCCTTAAATTGTGCTTTCCTTCCAAAAAATAGCTTAAACTCTACACTGTCTCTCTTTTTTTGTTACAGAATTTTTCAAAAAAATTTTTACTTTATTTGAAAGGTGAAGGTGAGGGGAGGCTAGATAGCTCTTCCATTCGCTGGTTCACTCCCCAAATGGCCACAATAGCCAGGTCTGAGCCAGGCTATTGCCAAGAGCCTGAAATGCCCTCTGGGTCTCATTTGTGGTTGACAGCGGCAAATACTTGAGACATCAACTGTTGCCTCCTGGAGTGTGCATTAGCAGGAAACTGAGTCCAACATAGAAGAACTAGAACTCAAGTCAGACCTTCTGATATGGTACATAGGCCTCCCAAGTGACAACTTAATGTCTGTGCCAAACACTCTACTATATGAACTTTTCAGAAGGAGAAGCTCATCTTTCCCCTACCTTGCTATGTTTACTCATCTCTAGGTAGACTTACAGCCTTGAGGACAAGACTATGTCTTATCAGTCTTTGCATTCTCTGTGGAAGATAACAGTGTGAATTGTGTGTAAAAGACATTTTTTAATGCTTTGCTTAATGAGTGAATATGTGTCTGTCCTTGTTAATTCACAACGTGGACTATCACGGGTTATATAGCAATGAAGTGGTTTTCACACTGTGTTCTTTGGAGCACCAAAATTTGAGTGGAGGTGCCTGGAATTTATCTCTGTGATAGATATACTAGGAACATTGTTTGATTTATCAAATGACATATATTCACACAGTGGACAGTAAAGGGCGGCCGTAGCGGCCATTTGTGGGGTCAACCAATGGAAAAGGAAGACTTTTTTTTCTCTCTCTCTCTCCCTCTCTACCTCTGCCTGTCCAAAAAAAAAAAAAAAAAAAAAAGGAGTAAGGGGAAGGTGCAGTGGAAGGCTATGCTTCAATTTCCTGCAATCCAGAAGATTTTAGGCTTTTTTTTTTTAAAAAAAAAAACATATTTAATTCCCTTTAATACTTTCATATTTTATTTGAATTTCAAGTTTGATCAAGGATCCTGATTATAAAATGTTTGAAAACCATCTGAGATGAACATAAATACAGAAAAAATTCTGTTGTCATAGTGTTGAGTGTGTGTTCTCATTGGATAAAAGGATTCAAAATATACTTTGTAGTAGAAGGTTAAAAAATGAATATTTTTCCCTCTATCTTCCCTGTTAATTGCAGTATAATGTTTGTATAGGATTCTTAGAATATCAAGAATTACAGTAAGTATGAAACTTACATCTTTAAAAACAGTAGCTTCTTTAGGGTAGGAGAACTTTAAAAATATTACACTACATCTACTCATTTGAGATTTGGGTTTAATAAAAGTTAAATGTATATGTATGTGAATGTTTTATATATGTATATTTTTTCCAGTTCCAGGTATGTCCTAAAAGTCTGTGTGTATCTACTCCTGGACATCGCATTGATCTTTTCCAGAGGGATCCTAAAAATGTCCTGATTACTGATTTCTTTGGAAGTGTACGGAAAGTGGAGATTACGACAGAGACCATTAGTTTGCAACTGGATTCAGAAATCGTGGAGAGCAGGTATTCATCTTAAACAACTATATGAGTAAAATACTCTGGCCTCACAATTTGTAAATATTTAGGAAACATTCTATTAGGAGATGCAAGTTGATGTTTTTATAGGTGAAATTACATGTTCCTACCCAGTCTTTATGGTAGTTTACGTGTTTTTCTGATGTATGGACAAAAGTTTTAAATGTCAATGGGAAGCTAAGATCATGATTAGGGTTATGGGGAAGTCCCAAAATAGAATATTGGTAGTACAATTTGAGACATGTTAATAAGGTCTAAAACTTTTTCCATACCTGGCTGTTTTAGAAACATACTTTGCTGTTGGGACTCTTAATAATTCTTTGGGAAACTGAATAAGAGATGGATAAGCCATAAATTCCCTTCTTGGGGGAAGGGATTGTGTATTAGTGAGCAGTGAATATGCGTGTGTGTTTGTGTGAAAAATTGATTGACTTTGGATATATGAATTTAAAGATATTTGTAATTTTTGGCTTTTTCCTCTGGTCATTTTTGGAGGCAAAACACATTATTAGGATTAAATAATGGCTCAGTTAATAGGCATTTTCTTGAAACACAAATAATTATATTTTGCTAGCCATTAAACTTTATTATTTGTGATTGATTAATAGTATCTTGGCACTCATACCCCAGAAGACATTCTGGTTTGCCAGATGGCAACAAATAAGTGAAAATTTCAAAGCTTTATAATTGAACTTATTAATGTTATTGAACTAAATTTTAAATATAGCTCAAAATACTTTTCCTTTGAAGAGTAAGAGTCGATACTACTTCTTCTGGATTTTAAAAACCTTAGATTTCTTTCTCTTTTTAAAAAAGATTTATTTATTTATTTAAGAGGTAGAGTTACAGATAGACAGAAAGAATGGTCTTCCATCTGCTGATTCACTACTCAAATGGCTACAATGGCCAGAGCTGGGCCAGTCCGAAGCCAAGAACCAGGAGCTTCTTCTGTGTCTCACGTGGGTGCAGGGGCCCAAACACTTGGGCCATATTCTACTGCTTTCTCAGACTGTAGCAGAGAGCTGGATTAGAAGAGGAGCAGCCAGTATACAAACCAGCACCTATGTAGGATGCTGCATCACAGGCTGAGGCTTAGCTTACTACGCCACAGCACTGACCTTTCTTTTCTTATTTCATACAGCTGTTGGCTTAAAAATATTTAAGGCAGCAGATAAGATCCTATAAAAATATCACTTTTGTTTCATTTAAATAACATCTTTCAAATTGCCCTTGTAAAATTGCTGAATTATACCTTAATAGCTTAAGTTTACTGTGTCTTTTATCAAATTCATTTTATAATTTATCTTGAACTTAAGCCTACAAAAGAAATATTTACTTTCTCTTAACTAAGCATTGCATTGATTTGTTTTATAGGCAAAGGACTATTTTTATACTTCTGTATATGTAATAAAAATGATTTCAGTGGAATTCTGAATGTTCTCAAAGAATGGAAAATTTTAACTCTCCAGTATCCCCAGGTATTGAGAGAGACATTTGTTAGTGTGGAAGATTGTCTTAATTTTTATAGTATTTTGAGTATCGAAAGCTAGATATGAAGTATAGGCCGGCACCGTGGCTCAATAGGCTAATCCTCCGCCTTGCGGCGCCGGCACACCAGGTTCTAGTCCCAGTCGGGGCGCCAGATTCTGTCCCGGTTGCCCCTCTTCCAGGCCAGCTCTCTGCTGTGGCCCGGGAGTGCAGTGGAGGATGGCCCAAGTGCTTGGGCCCTGCACCCCATGGGAGACCAGGAGAAGCACCTGGCTCCTGGCTTCAGATCAGCGCAGTGTGCCTGCTGCAGCACGCCAGCCGCAGCGGCCATTGGAGGGTGAACCAACGGTAAAGGAAGACCTTTCTCGCTGTCTCTCTCTCTCACTGTCCACTCTGCCTGTAAAAAAAAAAAAAAAAAAAAAGATATGAAGTATAATTGAATTAGAGCACCCTCTAGTGTTTGTAAATTTCATTTAGGATGTTTTACCAGCTGATTTTGTAATCGTTGATATTCTTTAGTCACTTTTGAGAATTAAATTTCAAATATGCTTCAGCAATTTTAATGTGGATGGTCCAAATCTTGTCAGTGTATGTTGGTGCTATTTACATGCAAATATGATTAGTAACTGGAAGTTTATTTACAAAAAAGTATATGAAGTCAGATATTACAAAAACCATTTTATTCACACTAGAATATATAGTTTTTCAAGTATTGATGCAGTGTAATTAAAATTGGCACTTATATTTTTAAAATAATACTTTCTGCATGTATTAGGGAAACAGTGCAATCCATTGGTTCAGATTCTCCATGTTTATATTTTGCATGGTAATGTACACTAGACTAAAATCAGGTGTCCTGAACTTAAGTACATAAAACTGAATGGAAGGCTGGTGCCCCGGCTCAATAGGCTAATCCTCCGCCTGCGGCGCCAGCACCCCAGGTTCTAGTCCTGGTCAGGGCACCAGATTCTGTCCTGGTTGTCCCTCTTCCAGGCCAGCTCTCTGCTATGGCCTTGGAGGGCAGTGGAGGATGGCCCAAGTGCTTGGGCCCTGCACCTGCATGGCAGACCAGGAGGAAGCACCTGGCTCCTGGCTTTGGATCAGCGCGATGCGCCGGCTGTAGCGCACCAGCCGCAGCGGCCATTGGAGGGTGAACCAACGGCAAAAGGAAGACCTTTCTCGCTGTCTCTCTCTCTTACTGTCCACTCTGCCTGTCAAAAAAAAAAAAAACTGACTGGAGTTGCTCTGTGAAATAAGAGTCAGTTTTGCATGTTTTCTGAAATTTAGATATATTAAGCAAGATAAAATTATAATACTGCTGTGAGCCTCGTGTGCCTGTATCTCTGACACACTTGATTTCATTTGGACATATAACCCAGAAGTAGGATTGCTGAATCTTACGGTATTTCTGTTTTAAATTTCTTGAGGAACCACCAAACTGTTTGTCATTATGGTGTGTTATAAATTTGTATTTCTACTGATTTTTCAAAGGTTCCTTTTTCTTCATATCCTTGCCAAAAATAGTGCTTGTTATATTTTGTCCTTTTGATAATAGACATTCTAACAGATATGAGGTGATAGCTCATTGTGTTTTTAATTTCTATTTTCTTGGTGATTACTGGTATTGAACATTTCTTCATATTTCTGCTTATTGTATATGTGTCTTTTTTGAGAAATATTCATTCAGATCATTTGCCATTTTTTAAACTGGGCTGTTTTCTTACTATTGAGTTGTTTGACTTCGTTATGTATTTTGGATACTAACCACTTATAAGATGTATGTTCTGCAGATTACTTCTCCAATTTTGTTGGTTTTCTCTTCACTCTGTTGATTGTTTCTTTTGTTAAATAGAATATTTTTGTTTGATGCAATTGCATTTATGTATATTTGCTTTTATTCCCTGTGTGTTTTGACCAGCGTTAAAAGCATTTACCCTGTGTTTTATTCTGTTCATTTTACAGCTTTAGGTCCTAAAATTAAATAGTTAATACATTTTAAGTTTCTGAGATAGGGTTCATTCTTATTCTTCTGCACGTGGATATCCTGTTTTCCCTACACTGTTTATTAAAAGGACTGTCTTTTCCCCACCATATGTTCTTGGCACATTTGTTAAAGATTAGTTCACCATGAATACTTGGATTTATTTTTTGGGTTGCTTGTTCTTTTCCATTAGTCTGTATATCTGTTTCAAAGCCAGTATGATGCTTGATTATTATAGTTTTGTAGTATATTTGGAAATAAGAAATGTGATACTTTCCATTTTGTTCTTTTTACCCAAATTTTCTTGGTTATTCAGACCTGTGTGGCTTCACACATATTAGAATTTATATTTCTGTTTCTCTCTGAATTGCCCTTTTTAATTTTCATGGAGATTGCATTGAATCTCTAGATTGCTTTCGGTAGCATGTACATTTTAACAATATTAAATCTTCAATCCATGAACATGGGGTGTTTTTCTATTATTTTGTGTCTTCTTCACTTTCTTTCATCAGTATTTCATAACTTTAAGTGTACAGACCTTCCCTTTCCCTCTTTAATTAAATTTATTCCTATTTTATTTCATTCATTTATTTTTTGATGCTATTCTTTTTTGTTTGTTTTTTTCTCCAATGAAGCTGTTTATTTAATAAGTACAAATTTCATAAGTACAACTTTAGGAATATAGTGATTATTCCCATCCTATCCACCCTCCCACCCCCACTCCCACCCCACCTCCTTCTCCTCTTCCTCCTTCTCTAATTCCCAGTCCCATTCTCCATTAAGAAAACAAAAACAAAAACCTGTTCCTTGACAGTCTAGACAAGGGCTGTTCAAGTCATTGCTTCTCAAAGCGTCAATTTCACTTCTACAAATTTCCTTTTAGGTGCTTTGTTTAGTTACCACAGATCAGTGAAAACTTATGGTATTTTTTCCCTTTGGACTGGCTTATTTCACTAAGTATAATGTTTTCCAGATTCATTGTGATGCTATTCTAAATCAGATTGTTCTCTTTATTTATTTATTTTTTTGACTAGTTGTTGTTAGTGTTCTGGAGATTTACAACTTTTGTGTTCATGGTATAGCCCAGATAGAGAATGAACTGTTTTCTCATTCTAAATTCTCCAGAGGTTTTGTGATTAGCCTAGCTTAGTTAAGTGTCCACTAGTGTAGTGGTCATGTAACACAAAATTGTGGTTGTTGGGGTGCTCCCTTTTTTAGAGGAAGTGAACCCACAAAAAAATGACTTGGGAGCCAGGCAGATATCCAAAAGGGTGGTAACATCAATTTCATTTAATGCACATGGTAACTGTATGAAGCAGGTATTATTTCTCTGTTTTACAGATGAGTAAAGCTTTCTGAGGCCCAGAAAGTTTAAGAAACCACATCTAATAAATGGTAGAGCCAATATATGGTTCAGAAATGCATCACACTCCTAAAAATATATATATATTCTCTTATTCTTTAGTAATTATCCTGAGCTATTTGCCTTGCTTTCTTTTAAAATTAATCGTTTTTCCTATTACACATACAGAAAAGAGCATAAAATATAAATTTTATAAAAGGATGTAACATACAAAAGTTATAATATAAACAAATGAATTATCACAAAGCAAATACTTATTGTAACCACCAGAAAAATAGAACAATGCTGGTATGCTGGAAGCTCTGTATCCTTATGCTTCTTCCTAATCTCCTACTTCCTTTCTCTTCATTTTAGTTTGATCCCCCAAGCATGTATCCCTAGACACTCTGTTTTGCTTCTTTTGTTAATATTATATTTGTGAAATTCAGTTATGTTTTTGTGTATGGTAGTAGTTTGTTCACTTTTTTGGTTTCTAAAAAATGAAGTATAATTTACTCACAGTAAAATTAGCTTTTTTGTTTATAGTTCTGTTGGAAAAGATACATACAGTTGCATAAGTACCATGTTGGTCTATCACCACAAGACAGTTCCTTAGCCTCTTTTTGTCCAGTTTTTCCCCATGTGACTGGAAACTCCTGATCTCTTTTCTGTCTCCATAGTTTTGCCTTTTCCAAAATGTCATACAAATGAAATCATACATTTTTTTTGCCTTTTGAATCTGCTTCTTCAGTAGTGTAATGCATTTGCAGTCCATGCATGTTGTTTATTTCTGAATAGAATACTTCTGTATGAAAATACCTCAGTTTATCCATGCATCAACTGAAGTATGTCTTGCCCACACCCAGCTTCCAAGAATTATGAATAAAACTGCTATAAACATTTGCATTCAAACATAAATTTTTATTTTATTTGAGTTAATATCTAAGATTGGGGTTGCTGGGCCATGTGGAAATGCATATTTAACTATAAGGAACTTCTATTTTGAAGAATTGTGTATTCCCACAGGTAATTGCTCCATCTTGGCTGGTTCTTGGTATTGTCTTTTCTTGTTTTCTAGTAGTTGTGCAGTAATATCTCATTGTCATTTTTATTTGCCTATCTTTGATGACTATGCACAGAGAGCATTTTTTCATGTGCTTATAAGTCATTTGTATATCTTTCATAAAGTACTGTTCAAGGCTTTTGCTTATTTTTTTAAAAATTGGATTGTTTTCCTTACTAAATTTTAGAGTTTGTTATATATTCTGGTGACATGTTGTCAGATTATAAGTATTGCAAATTTTTTTCCAGTCTGGTTTGCCTTTTGTTTTCTGATAGTGTCTTTTGAAGAGTAGAAGGTTTTAAAGTTGATGAAGTCCATTTATCAGATTTTTCCTTTCTAGGTAATGGTCCTTTCCACAAGGAATCTTTGCCTAACCAAATGTTAAAAAGATTTTCTTCTAGAAGTTTTATAGTTTCAGATTTTACGTTTGTGTATATGATTTATTTGAATTAATTTTTGAGTATGGTAAAATATAGAGGTTGGGGTTCATTTTCTTCGTTGTGCATATCCAATTATTCTAGAAAATTTTGTTAAAAATATTCATTCCTTATTGAGTTTATTTTGGTGCCTGTGTCATAAATCACCTATTTGGGTCTATTTCTGGATTCTTATTTTGCTGTATTGAACTCTGCATCTTTACACTTATATTAGTGTCTTGATTATTGTACCTTTTAACTAAGTTTTGAAGTTAGGGGTGTAAGTCTTCTAAATTTTTCTTTCTCAAAGTTGTTTTGACTTTCACTAAATCAGCTTGTCAATTTGTTTACAAAAAAAGAAAATAGGAAGGAGGTAGGGAAGGAGATTTAAGAAGGAAGGAAGGAAAAATCTAGGATTTGATTTACTCTGTATATCAATCTGGGAAATATATGGACAGCTTAATAACATCGAATCCTCCTATCCATGAATATATCTGTACACTTAATTGTTTCTTCTGTAATCTCTCTCTGAATTGTTTTATAGATTCTAGTGTAGATGTGTTCCTCATTTTTCACTAAGTTAATTAGGTGGTTTTTTTTCTTTTGAGTACTGTATTAAGTAATTTTCCATGTGTTGCTTAAATATAGATATCCTCTGTGTTTTTTTTTTTTTTTGGTGGAAATTGACAAACTGACTCTAAAATTTATTTGGAATTGTAAAGGATAGCATATATTATATCATTGAGCATATGGATGCTAGTTTACACTGCTTACCAGAAAATTAAAAGGTAAATGCTCATATTCAATAGAAACATCTGAATGTTGAATAAAATTGAACCTGAGGAATATGAAACTTTGTGATCAGGTGTTTCAGTGAAAATTGCTTGTAATAAATTGACATGATTATAAAACTTGATGAACCAGGAGGTCATCAGAATGGTGGAAATAACAGTTGATAAGATTTCTGCCTCACTTTTCTGCCTACAACTATATTTTTCAAGGTGATTAATTCCCTCATCAGTATAATTCTGTATTATCTGAAGTATCTTATTTGGCCATTTGTTTTATAATTGTTAATAACTGTCACTTCAGTTATTTGAGAACTCGTTAAAATGTAGATTCAGTGGTTTCTCAAGATAGTAAAATTGATAATTAAGTTACACATTTTGTCATTTTGCATACACATAAGATTCTTACTGTTATAGTTTCATATTGTATTGATCATTTTTATGAAGTTTTAAAAACAAACTTTATCACTACCCTTAATTAAAAAAGACATCCATTGAGTTGTTTTTTAACTCTTAAGAAATCCATGTATGTAAATAGTATATCTCAAAGTTATGGTATAGATCACATTATACTTCTTTGTTTAAATACAACATTTCTGAAAATTAACTGATAGCTGTCCTGTTAATTAAGAGTAGTAGTTTCCAACTAATGTTTTTTACTGTTTCAAAATATATTAAATGAAATTAATTTAAATACTAAACATAAAGACCTGAAATTTTTGAATTGTATAAAATATAAAAATGATATATTACTTCTAAAATCATTAGTATGCTTAGATAATAAAATTCTGAATAATATGGAAAAATAGATCATGGATTGATTACAGTTTCTCCTAATTCTTTGATTCTATGTCCTGTGACTCCCCTGATCTCTAGACTATCTGTAATATTGCTGTACTCCATTAACTTAAACCTTAATATTCTAAATGCAATAACTAATCTATTTAATGTCTACAAGCAGACACTTCAAGGAGTATTATAGCATAGTAATTATAAGTACAGTCATTGGAATTAGTCAACTCCTGCATTCAGATTCTATGCTGTATAATTAACTGTGTAACCTTGGGAAAACTGCTTGACATATTCCCAGTTTCTCCATCTATAAAATAGGAATAATAACTCCACATCATAGTGATTAAGGGAATTCACTTTCTTCTGTGCCTCAGATAGTATAAAATATTCAATACATTTTCAACATTATTGAGAGAACTTACCACTAACAAAGTCAAATTACTACTAGAATTCTATTTATATATTTTTGCCCATTTGCTTAGATTATCTATATTGCTTTTATGAATTACTTATTTCATATCTGGAGGATCTCACTTGTAAAAATACTATAAAGAGTTGGGAAACTGTTTCACCACAAGATGGCAGTAGTATTACATATGAACAGTCTAATTTTTTTTTAAAATGCTGGAGATTGAGGTAGGTTCTTTCTTCCAATAAATCAGGATACTTGTTTCTTCAGGCCACTGATAGAAGAAAAAGACTTTTAATATTGAATTGCCAGTTTTAAAAAGGATGGTAGGAATTTCTCTTTATATGTATGTTCTCTGTAAGATGCCCAACAGTATGGTACTTTACCCATTAAATAGGTAAATCTATAGGATTTAAAAATATATAATTTAAAAATCTATAATTTTTAAATTACCACTCTCTGGTGTATTTTTAGATATTAGTTTTACATATCATTAAATACTTGATTAAGAAATCGAAGGGTCAAAACTCAAGATGTTATGTATGAGGATAATTTATCAATTATCAGTAATGAAGATAACAATTTCTGAATGGGGAAAGTGAATTCAACTTTTAGAGAAATGGATTTATATATAACAATGTTAGTAGTTATTAGGTAAAACAAGAGACAGAGGCATTTTATTAATAATACAAATCTGTAATCTCCTTTTGGAAACTGGTATTTTTATTGAAATCATGGTGTGCTTCTTACCTGGTTTTCTAGTATTCTGAAGGTGAGGTGTTGCCAAATTGCCTTTCCTAGAGGTAGAAGGAATGTTTAATTAAAGGTAATGCAATGTAGAAACAAGCACATGGTGGTAAGTGGACTTGGATTCACATTTTGGTTTAGTTACTTGCTCTGTGTCCTTAGGCAGGTTATTTAATCTGTCTTAAACTCAGATATTTCATCTGCAAAAGGGTGATCTACTTTCTACCCTCACAGTTATTTTGAGGATTGAAGATAAAGTCTATAAAATGAGCATACTTTGTCAATACCTTTTTTGAAAGCTCACCATTTATAACTCGTCTCCGTTATATTGATGTCTTTCCTCCAGTGCAAGAGATATGGTGGGAGTGTTATATTTATTTAGTATATTATAGCTCTATTTATATAGCTCGATTTACATTTTTCTCAGCTGTGCCACATATGGCCTGTTCTGAATGGAATTGTTGTTAGCCTACCCTTTCCTACTTAACAGTATAGTTATTTTAAACTATGCCAGGACTTTATGCTTATTTTTTATCTTAATATTTATAACATTAGGTCATTGTTATAGCCTGTCTTTTAGAATACTCACTCTAACATTGCACCTGGGAAAGCAGAAGAAGATGGCCCTAGTGCTTGGGTCTCTGCACTCATGTGTGAGATCTAGATGAAGCTCCTGGCTCCTGGTTTTGGCCTGGCCCAGCCCTGGCTATTGCAACCATTTAGGGAGTGAACCTGCAGATGGAAGAGCTCTCTCTCCCTCCCCTTCTTTCTCTCTCTCTTTGTGTCTCTTCTTCTCTTTCTGTAACTCTGCCTTTCAAATAAATAAATTAAAAAAGAAAAGCAGGAGATTAAAAAATCATGTTGATTTTGGCTTTGTTCTTTGCTATAATGAATGCATATGTGAAAAAGGGAAATGTGTTTCTTCAGGAAACAAAAAATTTTGTTGACAATTGTCATTTAAGCTATAGATGACATTAACCTACTAATAATAACTAGTTCTATTTTCATATTTCTCTGTTTTAAATTCTTATATCCAAAATTGTTGTCATCCTCAGTAATATACCAGACTTTGTACTTCCTTTAATTTCATCATGGGAAACACAATACTAACATTGATATGGAATGCCACTTTCAATGAGAATGATCATCTTCATTTTAACTTCAATATGAAGAACCTTTCTGTGTTCTTTATCTGATAGTATCAGCTTCTAATGTTAATTAGTATTTTCTAGTATGATTTCCTAGTAGATGAAAAACAAGTAAAAATTAATAAAATACAAGAACAAGAGTTATAGGATATGATTCCTGAATTTGTCACATGATAACTACTGGTCATCATGTGAATTACTACTGTTGGCTGGGAATTATTTTGCACCACACCATATTTCTAGTCAGAGGTTCAAAAATACTTGGAGTGAGCAGTATAAACTGGGTTATATTAAAATGAGTATTATTAAAATGAGTATATCTTTATACCAAAGATGAGTATACTCATATTTAGAACATGTATATTGAGAGAGAGGGGTGGGGGCAGGAACTTAGTATTTTAGATTTCTTTCAGCTGTTTTAAAGATTGCATGATTCCTTTTGCACTTTTCAAGATTGGTTTGATTTCTTCATTTGAAAGACAGAGTGACAAAGAGAGATCTTGTATCCGTAGGTTCACTCCCCAAATAGCTGCATAGCTGGGGCTGGGCCAGGCTGAAGACAGGAGCCAGGAACCCACCTGGATTTCCCACATGGGTTTCAGAGGCCCAAGCACTTGGGCTATCCATCATCTGCTGCTTTCCCAGGTGAATTATCAGGGAGCTGGATCAGAAGTGGAGTAGCTGGGACTCAGACCAGACCTTTGACAGGGGATGTGATCTTTGCAAGCAGTGGCTTACCCTGTGTGCCATAAAGCTGGCCCCAATCTATTGCACTTTTATTTTAAGGTACTGAGACAGATAAAAATGAGCTTTGTGGTGATACATAAAGTTGTAAATGATGTAATTACTTTGTATAAGCATGATATATATTTTTAAAATCTTATATCTAACTGAAGGTCAAGCTGTAACTTACACTTTTTTGTTTTGTTTTGTTTTGTTTTGTTTTTCCATTTTTGACAGGCAGAGTGGACAGTGAGAGAGAGAGACAGAGAGAAAGGTCTTCCTTTGCCGTTGGTTCACCCTCCAATGGCTGCCGCAGACGGCGCACTGCGCTCATCTGATGGCAGGAGCCAGGTGCTAGGTGCTTCTCCTGGTCTCCCATGAGGTGCAGGGCCCAAGCACTTGGGTCATCCTCCACTGCACTCCCGGGCCACAGCAGAGGGCTGGCCTGGAAGAGGGGCAACCGGGACAGAATCCGGCGCCCCGACCGGGACTAGAACCCGGTGTGCCAGCGCCGCAAGGCGGAGGATTAGCCTGTTGAGCCACGGCGCCGGCCTGTAACTTACACTTTTAAGAAGTAAGCGATGGTCATAATGATTTCACTTTAGTGTGCTAAAATACTATTAATATGTGTCTTCTAAATCATAGGCAATGATTAAACTATATCTTACATGGTTTTAGTGTTAAGGTTAATTTTTTTTTTGTATTTCTTTGAAAATTAGGTACAGTGAAACCTTGAGTATCTAGAAAATTGGATAACTTATGGTAATAAAGAGTACATTAAAAGAGTGAGTTAACACTAAATACAAGAAATCCCAGATGTAAAAGAGCAACTTGCTTTTAATGATCTTTGGCATTCATAGCTTCAAATTTCATCAGTAAGAAGCTTTTCCAAATGAAAGAATGCCCTATAGTTTTCAGAATGAGTTGCAGGATTTCACTTTTTCCAAAACAAGAAATTAATAAAAATAAGTTACAGAAGTGATTTGAAGTTAATAATAATCAATTGGTTTCACTTTTGGAATTATTGCTGACTGGATTTTTAGAAAAACTCTTTGTTATAAAATACCCAGATGCTGTTTGAATTACCAAAACACACTTTTAAATACATAGCTGAGCTGCCAAGGGAATAGGTGTGTGGAGAGAAATGACATTGATAAATAGCGTTATTGGCTTTTCTCAAATTGAACTAGAACTGGTGGCACTCCATTATTCAGTGGAAGGGGCCAATCAGGCTCTAACTTTCTAAATTGTTTCTGGATGGTAGCAGCTCTTATTCCAAACTTGCACCTTCCTCTAGCAATTGGCAACAAGCTCAGATTCTTTGTTTCCTTTTGGAAATCCAGTTTAGATTTCCTATAAAAACAGACTATCAGTGGAGTGGAGTCCTCCAGATTTAATTCTCTGAAGTCATTTAAGATTGTAATTTCCTTCTTTGTCCAACCCATGATGTTTCCAACTGCATCTTGAACCAAACATGCCTTTATAAGGGACTTTGTGCCTTATCCTGCTGTTGACCTGTTTATTCATGAGGAGAAAATATTTCCATGAGCCTGTTGCAAAACTGTAGCTCTCAGTAGTAAGCTTAGCTTTGCTTAGCAGTAGGGAAAACTTTTGAGGAAAAATACATGAGGAACTAAGACCTAGGTGCTGTGTGAACATAGACAAAAGGCTGTCAAAATGATAGTTACTGATATAGAAACCTAGAGTTTTGAATTAGAATGGATTTGTGTGAGAGTCAGGACAAGAGACAATGGATCCATATGTGGATACTAGGGCTAAAGAATTGCATAAAACCACTAACTTCCAAGATTTTACCCTCCATGAAAGGGCAGAGTGGAACAAAATTTAATATACTTTATGGAAGAAACTATGGAAATGTCTCTGATTTGCTTTGGCTTCAGATGGAGAATGGAAGGGAGAGGCTTCTATGAGAATATGGAACCTTAGTGATACTCTGACCTGGCTGAGAGTTGTAATTTCCTTCTTGCTGGAGAATTTTAGTTGAAAAACTCAGCTGCAGTAATGCCAAGTTCATAGGAATCCAAAGCAAGACAGAAGCAAACTGAAATTCTCTTTTGAGGAATCACCTTCAAATGAGGTTTGTTAGAGTCCTCACATATTAAGGTCTGTCATCACATGGTCATGATCTTAAATTGAAATCAATTTGAGAATATTAGCCTCCATGAGAATGTCAGTTTTCTATTGCTGTATAATAAAATGCCACAAGTTTAGTAGTATAAACAATACTCATTGTCTCACGGATTGTGTAGGTCAGAAGGCTGGTTATGGGCTAGGTGTGTCTTTGGTCTAGAATCTCACTGGCTGAAATAAAAATGTCAGCTGATACTGAGTCCTGAGTCCTCATCCAATCTTATCTGTTGTTGGCAAAATTCATTTCCTTTCACATCAGGCTGAAATTCCCCTTTTCTCACGGAGTATCAACCAAGAATCATTCTTAGCTTCCACAGGCTGCCTTAACTGCTTACCTATGGGCCCCACCCATAGGCAGTTTGCTTCCTCAAGTTCTACAGTAGAATTTTTTCTTTGAATCTTTCTGATTTTAGAAAGGACATAGTCCCTTTTAAAAGATCACTTGATTAAATCCGGCCCACCCAGGCCTATCTCCTTATTAACTCAGTGTGAACTGATTTATGTAGGATCTTAATTAACATTTGAAATATCCTCTTGAACTGGCACATGACATAATCTGTAATCTAATCAGAGGAAGGAGCTCCATCATATGCTAGGTCTAGATTACAGGGTGTGAATACCAGGGGATAATCTTGAGGACCATTTCAGAGTTTTACCTACCACAGCATAGGAGAAACATATTCATTCCATGGTTCATTTAATTTGTGTACACAGAGCCCATGGATATAGAGGGCTGACTGTATTTACAATGGAATAAAGCTGTATCAGCAATAAACATGTTAATTTTTTTTAACCCAGAAACCTTTTATTTAAGGTGTACAAACTATGCATTTCATAAATACAAATTTGGAACATAGTGATTTTTACCACCCTACTCTCCCTTCTACCTGCATCTTAATAGCAACAGGTACTAGAGCAACTAATGTACTAGGTACATTACCAATAATATATTGAGAGAAAAATAGCTGTCTTTTTAGAATTTTGCCCATCTAAACCATTTTAAGCTGTTAACTTTAACGCTTGCATCCCATTTTGGAGTTCAAGGCCCAACTGCTCTGCTTCTGATCCAGCTTCATGCTAAAGCACCAGGGAAAGCAGTGGAAAATGACTCAAAATGCCTGGGCTCCTTTCACCCATATGAGAGACTCAGAAGGAACTCCAGCTCCTGGCTTTGGCTTGGCCATTGCAGGCATTTGAGGAATGACCCAGCAGATGGAAGATCTCTTTCTCTGTCTTCTCTCCTCTTCCTTTTAAATAAATAAAATAAATCTTTTAAAAATAAAGAATGAACAAAAATTATACTTCCAAAATACAAAAGATGAGCATTTTGTAACACACCTTTACTTAAATGACACCTAAAGCAGTGTATTTCTGGAAGAAGGAAAATGAACCAGAGGGAGATTTGACTGAAAGTAGGAAGGCTGAGCTAATACATTGGCAAAGTGTGAATAAATTTATTTATTTAGTTTTTTATTTAAAAAATTTTTTTAAAGTTTTTATTTAATGAATATAATTTTCCAAAGTACAGCTTATGGATTGCAATGGCTACCCTCCCCCCGTAACTTCCCTCCCACTCGCAACCCTCCCCTTTCCCGCTCCCTCTCCCCTTCCATTCACATCAAGATTCCTTTTCAATTCTCTCTATATACAGAAGATCAGTTTAGTATATATTAAGTAAAGATTTCAACAGTTTGCCCCCACATAGCAACACAAAGTGAAAAATACTGCTGGAGTACTAGTTATAGCATTAAATCACAATGTACAGCACATTAAGGACAGAGATCCTAGATGGAATTTTTTAAAAATTGATTAATTTTCTATGCAATTTCCAATTTAACACCAAGTTTTTTTTTTCATTTTCAATTATCTTTATATACAGAACATCGATTCAGTATATACTAAGTAAAGATTTCATCAGTTTGCACCTACACAGAAACACAAAGTGTAAAATACTGTTTCAGTATTAGTTATAGCATTACTTCACATTGGACAACACATTAAGGACAGATCTCACATGAGAAGTAAGTACACAGTGACTCCTGATGTTGATTTAACAATTTGACACTCTTGTTTATGGCACCAGTAATCTCCCTTGGCTCTAGTCATGAGTTGCCAAGGCTATGGAAGCCTTTAGGGTTTGCCGACTTTGATCTTATTCCGACAGGGTCATAGTCAAAGTGGAAGTTCTCTCCTCCCTTCAGAGAAAGGTACCTGTTTCTTTGATGGCCCCGTTCTTTCCATTGGGATCTCACTCACAGAGATCTTTCATTTAGGTCTTCTTTTTTTTTTTTTTTTTTCCATAATGTCTTGGCTTTCCATGCCTATACTCTCATGGGCTCTTGAGCCAGATCTGAATGCCTTAAGGGCTGATTCTGAAGCCAGACTGCTATTTAGGACATATGCCATTCTGTGAGTCTGCTGTGTCTCCCACTTCCCATGCTGGATCATTCTTTCCCTTTTTGATTCTATCAGTTAATATTAGTAGACACTAGTCTTGTTTGTGTGATCCCTTTGACTCTTAAACCTATCAGTGTGATCAATTGTGGACAGAAATTTATCACTTGAACTAGTGAGATGGCATTGGTACATGCCACCTTGATGGGATTGTATTGGAATCCCCTGGCATGATTCTAACTCCACCATTTGGGGCAAGTCCGATTGAGCATGTCCCATATTACTGTTCTCCCTCTCTTATTCCTACTGTTATATTTAATAGGGATCACTTTTCAATAAAATTTAAACACCTAAGAATTATTGTGTGTTAATTACAGAGTTCAACCAATAGTACTAGAACAAAACAGAGAAAAAATACTAAAATGGATAAAGTATTACATTGTACATCAGCAGTCAGCACAAGAGCTGATCAAGTCACTGTTTCTCATAGTGTCCATTTCTCTTCAACAGGTTTCCACTTTGGTGCTCAGTTAGTTGTCGCCAATCAGGGAGAATACATGATATTTGTCCCTTTGGGACTGGCTTAATTCACTCAGCATGATGTTTTCCAGATTCCTCCATCTTGTTGCAAATGACTGGATTTCATTGTTTTTGACTGCTCTATAGTATTCTATAGAGTACATGTCCCATAATTTCTTTATCCAGTGTACTATTGATGGGCATTTGGGTTGATTCCAGGTCTTAGCTATTGTGAATTGAGCTGCAATAAACATTAAGGTTCAGACCATTTTTTTGTTTGTTTGTTTTCTAATTTAATTTCCTTTGGGTAAATTCCAAGGAGTGGGATGGCTGGGTTGAATGGTAGGGTTATATGCAGGTTTCTGAGGAATCTCCAGACTGCCTTCCATAGTGGCTTTACCAGTTTGCATTCCCACCAACAGTGAGTTAGTGTGCCTTTTTCCCCCCATCCTCGACAGCATCTGTTGTTGGTAGATTACTGAATGTGAGCCATTCTCACAGGTGTGAGATGAAACTTCATTATGGTTTTGATTTGCATTTCCCCTTTTTGCTAGTGATCCTGAACATTTTTTCATGTGTCTGTTGGCCATTTGGATTTCCTCTTTGGAAAAATGTCTATGGAGGTCCTTGGCCCATCTCTTAAGTGTGTTGTTTGTTTTGTTGTGGAGTTTCTTGATCTCTTTGTAGACTCTGGTTATTAATCCTTTATCTATAGCATAGTTTGTAAATTTTTTTCCCATTCTGTCTGTTTCCTCTTCACTCTCCTGATTGTTTCTTTTGAAGTACAGAAACTTCTCAATTTGATGCAATCCCAAAAGTTAATTTTGGCTTTGACTACCCACGCCTCCAAGGTCTTTTCCAGGAAGTCTTCGCTGGTCCCAATGTCTTGCAGGGTTTCTCCAATGTTCTCTAATGATTTGATGGTGTTGGGTCGAAGATTTAGGTCTTTAATCCATGTTGAGTAGATTTTTGTGTAAGGTGTAAGGTAGGGGTCTTGCTTCATGCTTCTACACGTGGAAATCCAGTTTTCCCAGCACCATTTATTGAATAGACTGTCCTTGATCCAGGAAATGGTTTTAGATCCTTGATCAAATATAAGTTGGCTGTAGATGTTTGGGTTGATTTGTGGGGTTTCTATTCTGTTCCATTGGTCTATCCATCTGTTTCTGTACCAGTACCATGCTGTTTTGATTACCACTGCCCTGTAGTATGTCCTGAAATCTGGTGTTGTGATGCCTCTGGCTTTATTTTTGTTGTGTAGGATTGCTTTAGCTATTCAAGGTCTCCTGCGTCTCCATATGAATTTCAGCACCATTTTTTCCAGCTCTGTGAAGATTGTCTTTGGTATCTTGATTGGTATCACATTGAATCTATAAATGGCTTTTGGGAGAATGGACATTTTGATGATGTTGATTCTTCCAATCCATGAGCATGGAAGATTTTTCCATTTTTTCGTATCCTCTTCTATTTCTTTCTTTAAGGTTTTGTAATTCTCATCGTAGAGATCTTTAACATCCTTGGTTAAGTTTATTCCAATGTATTTGATTGTTTTTGTGGCTATTGTGAACTGGATTGATCTTAGCAGTTCTTCCTCAGCTGTGGCATTGCCTGTGTATACAAAGGCTGTTGATTTTTGTGCATTGATTTTGTATCCTGCTACTTTGCCAAACTCTTCTATGAGTTCCAATAGTCTCTTAGTAGAGTTCTTTGGATCCTCTAAATAAAGAATCATATCATCTGCAAGGAGGGATAGTTTGACTTCTTCCTTCCCAATTTGTATTCCTTTAATTTCTTTTTCTTGCCTAAAGGCTCTGGCTAAAACTTCCAGAGCTATGTTGAATAGCAGTGGTGAGAGTGGGCATCCCTGTCTGGTACCAGATCTCAGTGGAAGTGCTTCCAACTTTTCCCCATTCAGTAGGATGCTGGCCGTGGGTTTTTCATAAATTGCTTTGATTGTATTGAGGAATGTTCCTTCTATACCCATTTTGCTTAGTGCTTTCTTCATGAAAGGGTGTTGTATTTTATCGAATGCTTTCTCTGCATCTATTGAGATAATCATATGATTTTTCTTCTGCAGTCTGTTAATGTGGTGTATCACATTGATTAATTTGTGAACATTGAACCATCCCTGCATACTAGGGATAAATCCTACTTGGTCTGTGTGGATGATCTTTCTGATGTGTTGTTTTGTTCGTTTGGGGGCGTCATAATGGGTTCATTGTTCTTGTTCCCTCGGTTTCTGTGTTTATTGCTTGGCATTTTGGAAGAATTCTTTTAATTGTTCTTCTCTTACTGTGAGTGTTTTTTTTTTTTTCTTGTTATACTATGACTGTGTTAAGTGGGCTGTCTGCTGTTGGAGGAGCCTGGGAGGCTTGAGATGGGTGTAATCAGAGAGCTCTGCTTAGTTCTTCAGGGTTAGGTGTGGTAGATCTCTCTTTTTATCTATCTATCTATCTATTTATTTTTTCTCAGGAGGGAAGTAATACCGCACAACTGAGCAGAATTGATGGTAGTTAGCTTCCAATCTCTGGCTTTTGTGTGTGTAGCATTCATGATCAGGTGTTTTTGAACCCTCAGTTAGTGTGCTGGATCCTGCTCTCTTCCCATAGGCGCTATTCAAAAAATTTTTTTGTTTTTTTTCCTGGTAACTTGAGTGGATTGGCGTGAGGGCTTTGAACTTCCCTCCCTCGCTGTCTGCCCCTGCATAAGAGTGTAGTGTTGCAACACTCCCCCTTTGGACTATGCCCCCAAAGATTAGTGCCAAGGCAGAGGTAGTTCTTTAAGCCCTAATGTAAACAAACAAGATGGCTGTTTCCTGCCCGCTGCAGCTCCGATATGGGGGAGGGTGGAGGTATCAAGGGCTCCTGGCTTGCTTAGTCCCTCAATTAGTCTCCCTTAATCGCGCACTCTTCCCGTGGGTGCTACTCACTCTGTTCCATTTTCTATTTCCTCCCCTGCTCTGTCTTGCTTGTCTCAATGTCCGTCCCAGGGTGGGTTGGGGGAGGGGCGGCGGTGGCTGGTGCAGAGGTGCTGGGCAAGCGCCCTGTCTCACGTCAGCTTCCAGCGCTGGTGTGTACACAGTCCCGCTGGTGTCCTGTGCTTCAGGCATCCTCGTCCTCCTTGCAGGTCCACCCCATCTCCCCAGTTTTGGAAGAGCCTCCCCTTGCCCGAGACTACAAATTCTCACCACTCTTCTTAACCTTCTCTTCCCGGACCATCGGTGTGCTCCCTCCCTATTCCGCCATCTTCCCTGTTCTCTGAATAAATTTAAACAACAAATTACTGTAGTTTATAATTATGATAATAATAGTAATGAAAATGCTGCTAATTTTTGGGGACAATAAGATACATTTAGCAACAATATTATGTTAGAGAAGTGATTGATTTTTAAAATATGAGATTTTCACTTTGTTTTGTTTGGGAAAAGGATCATAAATTTAAAATTAAAAAAAATTTTAATTTATTTGACAGGTAGAGCTATAGACAGTGAGAGAGAGGGAGAGAGAGGGAGAGAGAGAGAGAGAGAGAGAGAGAGAGAGAGAGAGAGAGAAAGAGAGAGAGAAAGGTCTTCCTTCTGTTGGTTCACCTAAATGGCCACTATGGCCGGAGCTGTGCCGTTCCAAAGTCAGGAGCCAAGAGCCTCTTCCTGGTCTCCCATGCGGGTGCCGGGGCCCAAGCACCTGGGCCATTCTCCACTGCCCTCCTGGGCCACAGCAGAGAGCTGGACTGGAAGAGGAGCAGCCAGGACTAGAACTGGCTCCCATATGGGATACTGGCGCTGCAGGCAGAGTATTAACCAAGTGAGCCATAGTGCCAGCCCCATGGGAAAAGGATCATAAATTTTACCTTTAGTTTGTGAGGTAATTTTGCTTTGTGGTTTTTTGATGACTTTTAAATGAATAGAAATAGAGGAAATAAGATCAGAAACAATACAAGAGAATAAAACAGAATTAGAAAATCCTTGAGAAGGCAGCAAGGAGGGTAGATGGAATATAGAAAAGCAGGACAAATACGTAGAAATTACAAAGGCAGAAATAATTTTACTTATTACAATAAATTTACAATAATCTTAATGCTTTAAGACAGAGATCATGATATTAAGATAAAAATAATTTTTACCTATACTCAGGAGATGTAATGATATTAAATAGCTGAAAATAAAAAGATTACCAGGTAACTGCTAATCAAAAGAAAGTTATATAGGTATGTTAGTATTAGGCAGAGTAGACTTAATTAAACAGCATTATTAAATATAAAGAGTATAACTAATGATAAAAGATTTATCTCACCATGAAGAAAAATCATGTAAGCCTTTTAAAAATTTGTTTAATTTATTTTTTTTATTTAGTAAATATAAATTTCCAAAGTATAGTTTATGGATTATAATGGCTTCTCCCCCCCCATAATTTCCCTCCCACTCACACCCCTCCATCTCCCACTTCCTTTCCCATTCCATTCACATCAAGATTCATTTTCAATTATCTTTATATACAGAACATCGATTCAGTATATACTAAGTAAAGATTTCATCAGTTTGCACCTACACAGAAACACAAAGTGTAAAATACTGTTTCAGTACTAGTTATAGCATTACTTCACATTGGACAACACATTAAGGACAGATCCCACATGAGAAGTAAGTACACAGTGACTCCTGTTGCTGACTTAACAGTTTGACCCTCTTGTTTATGGCGTCAGTAATCTCCCTAGGCTCTAGTCATGAGTTGCCAAGGCTATGGAAACCTTTTGATTTCGCCGACTTCAATCTTATAACACACAATTATTCATAGGTGTTTAAATTTTAACTGAAAGGTGATCCCTGTTAAATGTAACACTAGGAATAAGAGAGAGAGGAGATGTACAATTTGGGACATGCTCAATCGGACTTGCCCCAAATGGTGGAGTTAGAATCATGCCAGGGGATTCCAATACAATCCCATCAAGGTGGCATGTACCAATGCCATCTCACTAGTTCAAGTGATAAATTTCTGTCCACAATTGATCACACTGATAGGTCTAAGAGTCAAAGGGATCATACAAACAAGACTAGTGTCTGCTAATACTAACTGATAGAATCAAAAAGGGAAAGAATGATCCAGCATGGGAAGTGGGAGACACAGCAGACTCACAGAATGGCAGATGTCCTAAATAGCAGTCTGGCCTCAGAATGAGCCTTTAAGGCATTCGGATCTGGCTCAAGAGCCCATGAGAGTATTTTAGGCATGAAAAGCCAAGACACTCTGGAAAAAAAAAAAAAAGAAGACCTAAATGAAAGATCTCTGTGAGTGAGATCCCAGTGGAAAGAGCGGGGCCATCAAAGAAGCAGGTACCTTTCTCTGAAGGGAGGAGAGAACTTCCACTTTGACTATGACCCTGTCGGAATAAGATCGAAGTCGGCGAACTTTTTTTTTTTTTTAACATTTATTTATTTATTTGAAAGGAAGGCAGAGTTACAGAGAGAGGGAGGGAGGGAAGGAGGGAAAGAGAAAGAGAGAGTGAGAAATCTTTCATCTTCTGGTTCACTCCCCCAAAGGGCCTCGATGACCAACTTTATACTTTAAGGTGAAAGACAGGGACATGATGAGAACACAAGCTGTTATTCATCTGTTCATCATCATGGTACAAACTTCAGCTAATAGAGTACAGTAGTAAAAGAGATAGGAGGTATAAGAATATGAAATGGCTGGTACTGTGATATAATAGGTTAAGCTTCCACCTATGGTGCTGGCTTCCCATATAAGTGGCAGTTCAAATCTGGGCTTCTCCACTTCTGATTGAGTTCCCTGCTAATGTGCTTGGGAAAGCAGTAGAAGATGACCCAAGTGCTTGGGCTTCTGCACCCATGTGAGAGACCCGGGAGAAACTCTTGGCTCCTGGCCTCAGGTTGGCCCAGCTCCAGATGTTGGTAGCTGAACCAGTGGGTGGAAGACCTATATCTCTGCTTCTCTCTGTCATGTAACACTGCATCTCAAATAAAAATAAATCTTACAAAAAAGAATATGGAAGATGAAAACTCATTTGCCCTTTTTAAAAACAATATAACAAAATCTAAGAGAATCTACCATTATTAAATTTATTTATTTTTAATTAATTTATTTTTTAAGGAATACAAATTTCATATGTACAACTTTAGGAATATAGTTACTCTTCCCACCATACCTGCCCTCCCACACATGCTCCCACCCCTCCTTCTCCCTCTCCCCTTCTCAGTACCATTCTCCATTAAGATTCATTTTCAGTTACCTTTGTACACAGAAGACCAACTCTATACTCAGTAAAGATTTTGAAAATTTGTGCACACACACACACACACACCGAAAAAACTTTGAGAACAAGTTTTACAGTTAACTCTCATAATCAACTAACTGAGGACAGAGGTCCTGCATGGGGAGTTAGTGCACAGTGATTCTTGTTGTTAATTTAACAATTAACACTCTTATGTATGATGCCATTGACCACCCAAGGCTCTTGACATGAGCTGCCTAGGCTATGGAAGCCTTTTGAATCCACAAAATCCGTCAATATGTAGACAAGGCAATAAGCTAAGTGGAAGTTCTATCCTCCTTTTGGAGAAAAGTATATCTTTCATTGATGACCACTTCTTTGCACTGTGATCTCAGTCACAGAGATCCTTCATGTAGAATATTTTTTGCTGCAGTGTCTTGACTTCCCAAGCCTGAAATGCTCTCATGGGCTTTTCGGCCAGACCAGGAAGCCTTAACAGCTCCTTCTGAGGTCAGAGTGTTACTTAAAGCAATTGCCATTGTATGAGTTTGCTGTTTGGACTGCTTTCCATGTTGGAACATTCTCTCAATTTTAATTCTGTCCGTTATAATTACCTGACACTTGATCCTATTTATATAATCACTTTAACACATAATCCTATCTGTGTGTTCACTTTAACACTTAATTTGATCACTTTAACACTTAAGATGACATTTTTATTACCCAGCTTAGTTGGATTTGGGGTCTCATGACAAATTTTTAAACTGTACCCTTAGAAGTAAGTCTTTAGGAATGTATGCAGAACTATACAGCTTTACAGTTACAAAGTTCCTCCTCCCTCTCTTATTCCCATGCTTATTTTTTGCGAAATCTATTTTCAATAGACTTTATACACATATGATTAATTGTAAGTTAAGAGTTCAACAAATAGTATGAAGAAAAAAAGATAAAAAAGAAAACAAAACTGTTTCTCGGCAGTCAATACAAGTCATCCCTTCTTGAAGTGTCAATTTCACTTCTACAGATTTCGTTTTAAGTGTTTTATTAGTTCTCACAGATCAGGGAGAACATATGGAAATTGTCCTTTGGGACTGGCTTATTTCACTAAATATGATATTTTCCAGATTCATCCATTTTGGTGCAAATGACTGGATTTCATTTTTTTTTAATGCTGTGTAGTATTTTTTTTTTTTTTGACAGGCAGAGTGGACAGTGAGAGAGAGAGACAGAGAGAAAGGTCTTCCTTTGCCATTGGTTCACCCTCCAAAGGCCGCCGTGGCCGGCGCGCTGTGGCCGGCACACCGTGCTCATCTGATGGCAGGAGCCAGGTGACAGGTGCGTTTCCTGGTTTCCCATGAGGTGCAGGGCCCAAGCACTTGGGCCATCCTCCACTGCACTCCCGGGCCACAGCAGAGAGCTGGCCTGGAAGAGGGGCAACCGGGACAGAATCTGGCGCCCCAACTGGGGCTAGAACCCGGTGTGCCAGTGCTGTAGGCGGAGGATTAGCCTATTGAGCCACGGCGCCGGCTGTGTAGTATTTTTTTAAAGGTTTTTATTTATTTATTTGAGAGGTAGAGTTACAGACAGTGAGAGGGAGAGATAGAGAGAAAGGTCTTCCTTCTGTTGGTTCACTCCTCAGATAGCCCCAATGGCTGGAGCTGCACCAATGCAAAGCCAGGAGCCAGGTGCTTCTTTCTGGTGTCCCATTCGGGTATAGGGGCCCAAGGACTTGGACAGCCAGGACTAGAACTGGCACCATATGGGATGCTGGCCCACAGGCAGAGTATGAACCTACTGTGCCACAGCGCTGGCCCCAATGCTGTGTAGTATTACATAGTATACATATCCTGTAATTATTTTATCCATTCTTCGGTTGATGGGCATTTAGGTTGGTTCCATGTCTTAGCTATTGTGACTTGAGCTGCAATAAACGTGGAGGTGCAGATAACTCTTTTATTTACTGATTCATTTCCCTTGGGTAAATTGCCAGGAGTGATAAGGCTGGTTCAAATGCTAGGTCTATATTCAGATTTCTGAGGTATCTCCATACTGTATTCCATGGTGGCTTTACTAAATTAGGTGGATTAGTGTTATTTTCCCTACATCCTCATCAGAATTTGTTGTTTGTTGATTTCTGTATGAAAGCCATTCTAACTAGGGTGTGGTGAAACCTCATTGTGGTTTTGATTTGCATTTCCCTGATGGCTAGTGATCATGAACCTTATTTCATCTGTCTGTTAGCCATTTGGAATTCCTCTTTTGAAAAATGTCTGTTTAGGTCCTTGGCCCATCTCTTAACTGGGTTGTTTATTTGTTGTTGTGGAGTTTCTTGTTCTCTTTGCATATTCTGGTTATTAATCCTTTATCTATAGCATAGTTTGTAAATTTTTTTCCCATTCTGTCTGTTGCCTCTTCAGTTTCCTGACTGTTTCTTTTGCAGTACAGAAACTTCTCAATTTGATGCAATCCCAAAAGTTAATTTTGGCTTTGACTGCCTGTGCTTCCGGGTTCTTTTCCAATAAGTCTTTGCGGGTGCCAATATCTTACAGGGTTTCCCCAGTGTTCTCTAATAATTTGATGGTGTCAGGTTGTAGATTTAGATCTTTAATCCATGTTGAGTGGATTTTTGTGTAAGGTGTAAAGTAGGGTTCTTCATATAATGCACGTGGACATCCAGTTTTCAGAGCACCATTTGTTGAAGAGAGTGTCCTTGCTCCAGAGATTGGTTTTAGCTCCTTGGTCAACTGTAAGTTGGCTGTAGATGCTTGCATTGAATTCTGACAATTCTATTCTTTTCCATTTATTTTTGTACCAGTACCAGGCTGTTTGGATTATAACTGCCTTGTAGCATGTCTTGAAATCTGGTATTGTGATGCCTCCTGCTTTTATTTTGTTGTGTAAGATTGTGTTTCCAATATAATTTCAGTATCATTTTTTCTATCTGTAAAGATTGTCTTTGGTATTTGATTGGTATTGCATATTATCTATAAATTGCTTTCAAAATAATGGACATTTTGATTTTTTCCACTTTTTTTTAAAAGATTTATTTTATTTATTTGAAAGATAGAGTTACAGAGAGAAGTAGAGACAGAGAAAGAGGTCTTCCATCCGCTGGTTCACTCCCCAAATGGGTGCAATGGCTGGAGCTGTGCTGATCCAAAGCCAGGAGCTTCTTCTGGGTCTCTCACATGGGTGCAGGGGCCCAAGGACTTGGGCCATTTTCTGCTGCTTTCGCAGGCCATAGCAGAGAGTGGGATTGGAAGTGGAGCAGCTAGGACTAGAACTGGCACCTGTATGGGATGCCAGTGCCTAAGGCCAGGGCTTTAACCCACTGCACCATAACGCTGACCCCCGTTTTGATGATATTGATCCTTCCAATCCATGAATATAGAAGATTTAAAATTTTTTTGTATATTCTTCTATTTATTTATTTTTAATGTTGTGCAATTCTCCTAGAGATCTTTGACATCCTTGGTTAAATTTATTACAAGGTATTTGATATTTTTGTAGCTATTGTGAATGGGATTGATCTTAGCAGTTCTTTCTCTGCCATGGCATTGCCTGTGTATAAAAAGGCTGTTGATTTTTGTTACTGATTTTATACTCTGCTACTTTACCAAACTCTTTTATGAGTTCCAATAGCCTCTTAGTGGAGTCTTTTGGATCCCCTACATACAGAATCATGTCATCGGCAAATAAGGATAGTTTGACTTTCTCTTTCCCAACTTGTATCCCTTTGATTTCTTTTCCTTGACTAGTAGCTCTGGCTAATATTTCCAGGAGTATAAGGAATAACAGTGGTGATAGTGGACATCCTTGTCTGGTACCAGATCTCAATCGAAATGCTTCCAACTTTTCCCCATTCAGTAGGATGCTGGCCATGGGTTTGTCATAAATTGCCTTGGTTGTGTTGAGGAGTGTTTCTTCTATACCCAATTTGCTTAGAGTTTTCATCAGAAAGGCTGTTGTATTTATCAAATGCTTTCTCTGCATCTGTTGAGATAATCATGTGGTTTTTGTTTTGCAGTTTGTAAATGTGGTGTATCACATTGATTGATTTGCGAATGTTGAACCATCCTTGCATACCAAGGATAGATCCCACTTGGTCTAGGTGAATGATCTTTTTCTGATGTGTTGTTGGATTTGATTAGCTAGAATTTTGTCTGAGATTTTTGTACCCAGGTGGGAGACATGTATAGAATTCCTTAATCTTGGCTTCAGCATAGTTCAGCCTGGGCTATTGGCCACTTGTGGTGGGAATCAGAGGATGGAAGCTCTCTGTCTCTGTCTCTTCCTCTCTCTCTCTAACTGCTTTTCAAATAAATAAATAAATAAATATTTAAAAAGTTATTATAGAATATATTGGAACACCGAAGTGAAAGGTAGACCATGTTGAAGTGAGAAGGGTAATTATCATGTCATTTCTACCAGATATGTTAATACAAATTAATTTTTCTTAAATTTCCAGTATTTAATTTCCAGCATTATTCTAAACACTTCACATTTATTGACTCATTTAGTTCTCAGAACAGCTGTAGGATGTGTGGTCATTTTACATTTGACTATAGATGCAGGGGAGGTTGTATCTTGTACAAGCAGTGCTATCTGTCTGCTTTAACCATTCCTGTATTTTATCCTTCCAGAATTCTTTATGGAACTTAATAAGCTGGTGACCAAATTCATGTGGACTAGTTAAGGAGCAAAAATATCCGAGGACATTTAGATGATTAAGGCATATGGGTAAAGGTGATGAAAGAGAGCTGTTGACTCTGTTACTAACACTCTCTATTTTAAAGTTGTAGTGACCAAAATAATGTGATACTGGCTCAGTTGATGTAAATACATATGTAACAAATTATAAATAAGTCAAAAAGAGATCTAAACATAGCAATTTATGGCAGTTAGGGTTTTATAAAAAATTGGAGGAAAGAATAGAAAAGACAAAAAGTTCACATTGAAGAATTGGATTGCTACACAGCAAAAAATAAGATTATATTTCTCTTCACACTGTACATAAAAACAAAGAAATGGATTAAGAATCTGAATGTAAAAAGAAACATCACAACTACTAAAGAATATCTTTTTGATTTAGGGTTAGGTTAAGATGTTATGCTACCCAGAGTATAATTTGAGAAGAAACAAACATTATTAAAGTTTCCAGAAACCAAAGTAAAGTATCTGGAGTGGACCTTTACCTTACCACTGAAGATATCCAAACCTGAGGCTGGTATTGTGGTGTAGCTTGTAGAGCTGCTGCCTGCAATGCCTGCATCCTATGTGTGTCGGTTTCTGTCTCAGCTGTTCCAATTCTGATCCATTTCCCTTGCTAATTGCCTTAGAGACTCAGCAGATGATGGCCCAAGTGTTTGGGCCCCTGCCACCCACATAGGAGACCTGCATGAAGCTTCTGCCTCCTGGCTTAGGACTGGCCCAGCCCTGACTGTGGCAGCCATTAGGAATTGAACCAGTGGATGGAGGAGCGTGTGCTCTCTCTCTCTCCTCACTCACTCTCTCTGTAACTCTGACTTCCAAATAATAAATCTTAAAAGCAAATAATAAAAAGATATTCACATCCCACATCAGAGGACCTGAGTTCAATGCCTAGCTCTGACTCCTGACTTCAGCTTTTTTGCCAATGCAGATCCTAGTAGGCATTGGTGATGGCTTAAGTAATTGGATTCCTGCCACTCATGGTGGAGACCTGAATTGTGATCTGCTCTTCTGGCTCTGGCCCTGAAGTATCCACAGCCATTGCAGGCATTTGGGGAGTAGACCAGCAGATGGAAGCACACTCTTTCTCTGTCTCTCAAATTAAAAAAAAAAAAAAAAAAGAAAAAGAAAAAGAAATACTATACTTTGGAAAAAATAGCAACCTAAGTTAGAAGAGACAGTTTGGATGAAATTATTTGCAATACATGTCAAAAGAATTTCTGTCTGAATTATGTTAGTAACTCTTGCATATCGATTTTTTTTTAAAAAAAAGACAAGCTCAATAGGAAAATAAGCAAAAGAAGTACAGTTTGAAAAGGAAGAAAGACTTATGTCCAGTAACCATTTAACTGTTTTTTAGAAAGGAAATAAGGGGCCGGCACTGAGGCGCAGTAGGTTAATCCTCTGCTGGTGGCGCCAGCATCCCATATGGGTGCCGGTTCCAGTCCTGGCTGCTTCTCTTCCAATCCGGCTCTCTGCTATAGCCTGAGAAAGCAGTGGAGGATGGCCCAGGTCCTTGGGCCTCTGCACCTACTTGGGAGAGCAGGAAGAAGCACCTGGCTCCTGGCTTCGGATCGGTGCAGCTCTGGCCATTGCGGCCATTTGGGGGGTGAACCATCAGAAGGAAGACCTTTCTCTTTCTCTCCCTCTCATTGTCTGTAACTCTACTTCTCAAATAAATAAAATCTTTAAACAAACAAAAAAAAAGGAAATAAAACTTAAAACTGTGATAACCTGTTGTTTTTTTTTTTTTAAGGAGTTATTATTATTATTTGAAAGACAGAGTTACAAAGAGAGGTAGAGACAGAGAGAGAGGTCTTCCATCTGCTGGTTCACTTCCCAGATGGCCGCAAGGGCTGGAGCTGCGCCAATCTGAAGCCAGGAGCCAGGAGCTTCTTCCAGGCCTCCCATGTGGATGCAGGGGCCCAGAGACTTGGGCTATCTTCTACTGCTATCCCAGGCCATAGTAGAGAGCTGGATTGGAAGAGGAGCAGCCCAGACTAGAATCGGTGCCCATATGGGATGCTGGCGCTTTAGGCCAGGGCTTTAACCCACTGTGCCACAGTGCCGGCCCCGAGATCCTGTTTTTTATAGAGTTGCTGATGGAAGGAAATGAGAACTACAAATTTCTGATAGTGGTATAAATTGATACAGCCACTTTGGGTAACAGTTTGGGTTATTTCTAGCAAAATTTGAATGTGCTTAGTTTTAACCTACCAACTCTACTTCTAAGTAATTATTCTAGCATAGAAATTGGGCAGTTTTTTCTGAAAAGTGCCAGATAGAAACTGTTTTGGCCTTCGTAGGTAATATAGTTTCAGTTGCAAAATCCAATTCTGCTGTTGTAGTGCAGCATTGAAAATTGACTTTTATATACTTTTTACTTGTGGTGAAATGTTACTCTTCTTTTGACTTGTTTTATTCAGCCATTAAAAAAATGTGGAACTACTCCTAGCTCACAAGATATCCAGATAGAGGTGATAAGCCATATTCGACCTCATGTATTTGGATGAAAATGAAGTGACTGAATTATACCTACAGAGATAATTTATTAATCTAGTGATTTATAGATATTTATGTATTTTTCATATGTACAGGGATATCTATGTAAAATTAAAATGAATGGAAAAAATATGTATCTCCTGATATATTTAGTAGCTTAGAGACATGGAGGAGTACACAGTGATTTTGATAATTGTTTCTCTGACCCTTTTCCTCTTGACGCTCTCTGTGATTTTAGATTTGGCTTCAACTCTACAAAGATAGTTCTTTATGTTTACAAGGTAATTGATTGGATGATCTTTTGGAAAACCCACCTGTAACTTCTTCCAGACAAGAATTTCCTTCCAGAGTTCCTCAAATGAAAACTAGTGCCTTGCTTTCTAGGATTTTATTATATAAACTTTACTGAGTTCATTGGGAGATACTCTTTTTTAACTAATATGTACATTTTTACTACTATATTGCAAAGTGATGGTAAATAAGGTACATTACAATAGTAAGGCTATAAATTAGAGTAACCTTAGTTCTCTTGGGAGTTAACTTTTATTCTACTTCATATTATGTCTCTTTGCCTGCCTCACAATCTTCCTAGTGGTTTTGGTTATAACCAAGGTTAACATTAGGGTCTGGGCTTTATGCTTCAGTTAGGTGAAGAAGCAACTGATTGAGGCAGGAGAGTTTTATTGAAAATAGAATATCAGAGAAATATTGTGTTCTACCAACACTCTGTTTCAAAAAACAGTAAAATAAGGAATACCTTTTTTTTTTCATTTAGATTATTCCCTTATTAAATCATTTAAACAGACTCTTAATGAAGTGATGGGGCTTAGGAAGAACGGGTGACCAGAAGTAGCAATCTTAAAAAAACACTATCTGGGATAATGGAAGACACCTTGCATGAGGCAGGATCAGACTTGGGGACAGTTGGAGTCTTGGTGATGAAAGGAAGAAGAGAGCACCGTGAGATAAAAGCTAGATGAAAATAAGATCCTTACCAAAAAAAATCAATTGTATCCTCTTGCTCCACCACCACAGAAACCATCTTTGATAAAAAGAAGCTACATTTCATTCTAGTTACAGAAGAGGGTGCTGTAGAACTGAGAAACCTAAGAAACCAGCTTATCTCCCTTCTCCATTATCACAAGATAATTTGCTATGGCTAATCCTGAAAAAAAAGCCAATACAAGCATTCCTCAACAGAAACAGAAGCCAACTCTTCCACAAAGTTACTGTAAAACAGAAAGGTAAAATTGAAACCTTTCGATAAATTAGACACACACACACACACATAGACACGTGCATATGCACACAGAGTATGAAAACAGAAAAAGTAAAGAAAAACAGGACAGAGGAATTCTGAAATGCTGCACTTGAACACAAATCATGTCTATTAAGTAAGCAGTTGCACTAGAAAAGGACACTGTGAGTGATGCCCAAATATTTACAGTTGAAATGGGCAGACAGCTTTGAGAAAAGAAGTGACAGAACTCAGGAAAGAAATAGACAAAAAACAAAAATCATTTTGGAAATAAAAACTAAATTACAGGGTACATAAGGGGAGATAGATATTACCAAAAGTTAAGTAAGAGGCATAGACAATAGATATGAAAAAGATTCAAGAAAATGATACTGAAATAAGAAAAAAAGAATCAGAGAGAAAATTAAACACAATTTCATTATATTAAGGCTTTGAAATAGAAAAAGAAATGGAAAATGAACAGAAATAATATTTAAAGTAAATATTTTTTTCTGAAATAAACAAATCTGGATCTCTATGTTGAAAAGACTTGTTTCTTGTGTGCATAGGAGAATTGCTCTAACAACCAGCTCTTAAAGTATACTCTAATGTTAGGTCTTGAAATGAAAGGAGAAAGACCCCCCCCCCAACAAAAAAAAACTGAAAGTAAAAAAATGAATAATTTAAAATTAAAAATAGATAAAAAATGAAAGAAAATCAACTTGATATTATGCTTCTTGATAGAAATAAATGATGCAAGAAAACAATAGATAAACATTTTTAAGAAATTGTGAACAGGAAACATTTAATAGATTGTGAAACACTAAATAAGTAAAATACTCTTATGTCCTAGTGATACCCATGTGAATTGCACTTTGGCTTTGGAAAAATGCTGCCTTTATTAAAATTTTCAAGCATATCTTGGATAAATGCTAAAATATTTAGATGTGAACTGTCAAATTGTCTGCAAATTACTTTCAAAAATAGTTCAACAAAAATAATATATAAAAATGCTTGATATTTTATAACAACTATGGCATTTAAAAAGTTACTGAAAACAAATTGCAGGATTTTGTATATTTGCATGCTTACAGAAATGCCTTTTATATTACTGAGAAACATTTTATAAGTAAAATCTATTCCAATTTTTTTTTTAAAGATTTATTTAATTTACTTGAGAGGCAGAATTACAGAGAAGAGAGACATAGAGAGAGGTCTTCCATCGCTGGTTCACTCCCCAAATGGCCACAGTAGCCACAGCTAGGCAGATCCAAAACCAGGAGCCAGGTGTTTCTTCTGGGTCTCCCACGTGGATGAAGGGGCCCAAGTACTTGGGCCATCTTCTATTGGTTTCCCAGGCCATCAGCAGGGAGCTGGATCAGAAGTGGGGCAGCCAGAACTGAAGCCGATACCCAAATGGGATGCTGGCACCTCAGGTGGACGCTTAACCTACTATGCTACAGTGCCATTGGCCCCTATATTCCATCTTTTTAAAAAATATTTATTTGAAAGGCAGGGTTACAGAGAGAAGATGAGACAAAGAGAACAAACACATTAGCAGGGAGCTGGATCAGAAGGGGAGCAGCCAATACTTGAACCGGGGTGAGGGTAGGGATGGGGGTAGGGGTAGGGGTTGGGGAGAGAGAGAGAGATTGATTTTGCATCCGCTGATTTACTTCCCAGATGGCTTCTACAGCTCAGACTGGGCCAGGCTGAAATCAGGAGCCGAGCCTGGAATTCCATTCTGGTCTCCCACATCATGGCTGTTGCCTGAGCACTTGAGCCATCATGTCAGTAGGAGGCTTGACTGGATGTGGAGCAGCTGGAACTCAAACTAGTGCTCATTTGGGATGCTGGCAGTGTACCAAGAGGTGGTTTAGCCCACTGCACCACAGTGCAGGTCTGCAAGACTGAATGTTTTGAGACAGCTTTTTTCCCTCCATGATTAGTGGGAATCTTCAGAGTTCCCAAAAATTAAGTTAATTTTATGCTAATTCTGCAAGTTTTATAAAGTAACTTTACTTAGAAAAGAGGTTCTTGAAATTCTTAAATCATATGCAAACTTTTGTCTTTATTTGTAAATCTACATTTTTCTTGGGAGAGATTCCAGAGTTCTCATCAAATTGCTTAACTGTAGCTCTAGAAAATTAGACCCATCTTGTTTCATTAATTATTCTAGGTAAAATTTAATTTTCATTATGTATAATTCTCAGAAAAAAAGACTAAAGGAAATATTTAAGTATGCTTAGTCTTTATTGTCTTAAAATTCCATGTTTATTTACTATTTCAGAAAATGTTGATAATTTGAAAAACATTTTATCAAATTTGTTTGAAAAGATTTTATTTTTTAGTTTTCTGCCCTTTACTATTTACTGTTATATTAGGTATGCATTGTGTCATATTTGCATCTCCTATTCAGTGCAGATCTTAAAGAAAGAAAATGTTTTCCATATCAAATAACCCCTGAGTTGTTTTTATTTCATTTTATTCATATATTCATGTATTCATTCAGCAGACATTTATTGAATCTTTATTATATGATAAACATCATATATACGAAGAAGAATAAAACATGATTTTTATGTTCAAGAATGTAAAAAGAAAGTACCCGGTTGGGAATAAACAATATATTTTTAAAAAGAATAAGGGGAAGATGTTTTCCACACTGGTTAGGAAACTTCATTTCATGCTTGTAAAGTATGTCAGAGATCCTGGGTTTGAGTTCTGCCTTTACTCCTGATCCCAGCTTCCTGCTGACACACCCTCAGGAAAGAGCAGGTGATGATTTAAGTAGCTGGGTCCCTGCCGTCTGGATGAGAGACCTAGATTGAGGTCCTGCCTCCCAGCCTCAGCTTCAGTTTGGCCCAGTCCTAGTTGTTGCAGGCATTTTGGCAATGAACCAGTGGATGGGAAATCTCTGTCTCTTTCTTTCTCTTTCTCTCTCCTTTTCGAGTAAATAAATAAATAAAGTTTTTTGTTTGTTTCTTAAATAAGCAAGAGAATTGGTGTTTGGTTCAAATAAATGTAACAGCATGGGAAAGTAAGAAATGTAACAGCATGATGGGGGAGGTGCAGGCCAGTAGCTGAATATGGCCAATGATAGGCCAGAACACAGAGATGTTGCTAGAGGGAAAGTTTGAAAGTGTTTGGAGCCGGGCGTGAAAACCTTTAAATGAAGTGATAAAAAGCACCTTTGACCTTACTCCAGCTAGAATGGCTCTATTACAGAAATCAGCAAATGATAACAGTTGGAGAGGATGTAGGGAAAATGTACCCTGATCCACTGTTGGTAGGAATGTGAACTGGTGCATACTCTGTGGAAGACAGTATGGAGATACATCAGAAATCTGAATATAGACCTATCATATGACCCAGCCATCCCACTCCTGGGAATTTACCCAAACCAAAATAAATCAGCACATGAAAGAGTTACCTGTACTCCCATGTTCACTGCAGCACAATTCACAATAGCTAAGATATGGAATCAACCCAGATATCCATCAACTGTAAACTGTATAAAGAAATTATGGTGTATATATATACACTATGGAGTACTACTCAGCTGTAAAAAAAAAACAAATGAAATCCTGTCTTGTGCAACAAGATGGATGCAATTGGAAACCATTTTACTTTGTGAAATAAGCCAGTCCCCCAAAGACAGATATGTTTTCCCCGAGCTGAGGTAACAGAGTACCTGAAATGTAATGTAAATGTAATGTGTTGGAGTGAAGTAGAAAATTTTGAGGTTCGATGATTGTTTATAGCCCTTGTCTCTTCCATTGAGGAACAGTGATTTTTTTTTTCTCTTCATACTATTAGTTGAACTCTTTTACTTAGAGTAGGGTTAACTATATGATCATAAGTATAAGTATAAGTATAAGTATACTGAAGTATTCTAAAAATAGATCTTTGTAAAAATTAAGGGTGGGAATGTGGGGGAGGGAGGAAGGGTTGGAGTGTGGGTGTGAGGTGGAGGGAGTATCACTATATTCTTTAATCTATATATATATATAATCTGTATATATGAAACTTGTATAACTTAAATAAAATTTAAAAATGAAAAAAGCATCCTTGAGGAACACTTACTTACCTTTAAGTCTCAGAGTGAATGACAGGATCTGAGACCATTAAATAATGTTAGCTTATCTTATTACACCGTAATTAAATACAATCTAGATACATCTTTTATCATTAAAATTTTTTATCATTAAAAATGTCATTTTTATCATTCAAAATTGTATTAGGTGATCTTTTAGAAGTTATTGGTAAATATTGATTATTTCCAAAACTTACATTAAATGTATGTATTTAAAAATATTTCACATTTGTCATATTTAAATATTTACCATATTTAAAAATGGTATTTTCTTAGCTTTGTGTTTTTTATTTTTTTTTACAGCTTTAAGGAAGACCGAATGGATGAAGAGCTAATGGAACCTCTTAAATATGCTGAACAACTTCCTGTAGCTCAGATAATACACCAGGTTTGCTTTCCATTTTATTCTTTTGAAAGAAACAAGAGTTTTAATCTCTGAAAAGTAATTGCTTTTGTTAGGTTTTTCGGAATCAATGTGCTGTGGCTGAAAGGCATTCCAGGCTGTCTGTGCCTATTTAGACTGCACCTATTACTGTTGAAAGTCTCTTTCAAAGCACAATGGTAAAAGGCTACTTGCTGTGTAATAATAAAATTCTTACTTATATAAAATACAGGGTAAAATCAGAATTATCTTTTGTGTATTACTTAACAACAAAACTTAATTTCAGAAAACTTTCATTTTGAACCATTGTATATAGTACTTGTTAGTGACAAGGAAAAAGAACTGAAAAAGTATCACTTAGTATAATTTTTTGGAGTAGCTAAAAAGAAAAAACAGTCTTACCCTACTTTCTCCACCTCACCCCGTTATCAACCCTTGTAAAGTGTAATTCTAAATGTCATATGGGCAATTTGTTCATTTCCAATTATAATGACTCTGTCATTCCTTCTGTATAACTATAATCTTAGAGAAAGCAGTGTTGTAAGTATTTAAGCTTAGACTTTGTACTGTAATTTTGACAACATATAACCTCCGCCCTGCTGGGCCAGAATCTAACAGTTTTAAATGGTCTGTTGACTAGAGTTACAGCCTTTAGACCTAGAAGATTTTTCAGAGCCTTTCAGATGATTGGAAATATTAAAAGTCTTTCCATGTCAGAATCTCTCAGAATTGTTCTGAATGTTAATTTTTATTGTCCGTCTTTCCATATGTCATTTTCAATCAAAAGAATGTATTTAACTGATATGGGTCAATTAGAGGAAGTCCTAGTTTGAGCTTATTAAAAGAAATAGAAGCGTTTTTTAAAAAAAATTATTTATTTGAAAGTCTAAGTTACAGAGAGGGATCTTCCATTGGTTCACTCCCCAAGTGGCCACAAAGGCAGAGCCAAGCTGAAGCCAGGAGCCTTGAGCCATGCATGGCCCAAGCAGTTGGGCCACCTTCCACTACTTTTTCAGGGAGCTGGATTGTAAGTGGAGCAGCCCAGACTTGAACTGGTGCCATAACATCCTTCCTTTTTAAGAGCATGGAAGCAGCTATCACATTGTGCTCAAAGGAATGAGCTGTAGACAATTGGTAACAGTAAGTTCAGATAGCTACCCCTATACCCCCAGTCTTTCTTTAAAAAAATCTTCAAAGGCTGTGTTTTAAAACCATACCCACAAAGCTTATGGGTGTGCCATAAACCCTGAGGTAGAATATGGTTTGCAATGAATAGTCCCCCTCCTGTCTCCCCACCACAGAGCTCGCCTTCTGAACCAGAGATGTGCCGGTCACTTTGGGGGGACTCCTGCTTTTCCGACTACTTCTCCCCGTCTGCCCATGCTCCTAACGAAAACAGCCTGTTCGGTCCTCATCCCTAGCCAGGCTCCCGTCCAGCGGCTCACAAAGTGGACATTGCATCCTCTGCAAAGGCTATCCATGAAATTTCCCCTCGGTACGACCATTTTGGCGTCTGAGTTCCTATAGGACAGTGGTAGAGTTCATGGCTTCTCTCTGTGTGCCTCATAAAAACAGTGCTTTGACTGAAAGGCCAGGTAGGCGAAGAAATAGAAGCTTTTACTTTAAAATGTTGGCTATGTGGATCTTTTCATCGACATTAAAATTTAGTTTTAAAATTCTGCGAGAAATTACCAAAAGCCGATCAGGAATTTGCTCCTTTGGGAAGCTTATCTGTGCTTGGTAATCAGGTCCAGTTTGTATGTCAGGAATTCCCTAGTGTTGTCAAAGCTTAAATGACCTAAGAGTCTGCAAATGTCACATTTAAAATTCTGTCTTCATGGCTGACTCTTGGCATAAATGAATTAAATAGCAGAGCAGGCAGCAAGTCAATATGTTCTTAACAGTAAGAGTGAGCAATGAAACAGTTTGTGGTTTGTTCAGAATAGGTAAATAGAATCCTCCCAGAACAGTTCGCCTAGAATAAAATCTGAAAGAGTAACCAAGAATTAACCTTTAAGATGGTTGATCAGATGAAATGTCAGTAGTATTTTTATAGCGTGAATGAACCAATAACTACCTGGTTTGTGTAACAGCTGCATTTTGCTATTATCCCTTGTGTGAATTTAAAGATGAAAATTTTTGACTCTGCTGAAAATTTTAGATTGTATTTTTTGCAAGTATAGGAGACTGTATTAATTTTAATATTTAAGTTTAAACATAATTACAGTTCTGCAGTACTTATTTTACAAAATTTAATATTTAAGAAGTTTTCTATGATATAAGAATGTAATTTATTGAATAAAATTAATTGTTCTCAAAACAAGTTGAAAAGGTCATTGTTAGTACATTTTTTTTATTACCCCCCCCCTTTTTTTTTTATTTTGACAGACAGAGTGGACAGTGAGAGAGATAGACAGAGAGAAAGGTCTTCCTTTTGCCGTTGGTTCACCCTCCAATGGCTGCCGCGGACGGCGCGCTGCGGCCGGCACACTGCGCTCATCCGATGGCAGGAGCCAGGTGCTAGGTGCTTTTTGCTGGTCTCCCATGGGGTGCAGGGCCCAAGCACTTGGGCCATCCTCCACTGCACTCCCGGGCCACAGCAGAGGGCTGGCCTGGAAGAGGGGCAACCGGGACAGAATCCGGCGCTCCGACCGGGACTAGAACCCGGTGTGCCGGTGCCACAAGGCGGAGGATTAGCCTGTTGAGCCACGGCGCTGGCTGTTGCCCTTTTTTGATAGTGCTACAGCTTAGAGACTGTTACATTGGCCTGTCCAAGTGGTTTTTAAGAAACATGAGTAATGTTGCCAGAAGTTCACTTATAAGTGAATTATTTGAAAGTGACATTGCCCTTCAAGATTAATAATACTCATGATAATTATGTGCAGCCAATTCCACAAATATTTTTATACTTAACATATATAGAATCATAGCATTTTGTAGGATATATCCAACCTCTACCTGTAACTCTGTTTTTAAAAAAATCGTATTTGTTTGAGAGGTAGAGAGAGACAGACAGATTAACAGACAGCCACAGAAGGCTCTCTTTGTTGGATCATTCACCAAATGCTTACAATATTTGGGGCTGGGCCAGCTGAAAGCCAAGAGCCAGAAACGTAATACATGCCTCCTGTATGTGTGGCAGGGACCAAACCACTTGAGTCATCACTCACTGACTCCAAAGGGGCACATTAGCAGCAAGCTGGAGTCAGGAGCAAAGGCAAGACTCAGACCCAGCACTCTGATATGGGATACAGGTGTCCTAAATGCCAGGCCACATGCCTGCCCCCCACCTTTTTTTATGAGAAATAATCTTACATCATACATTACCTGTGTCATATTTTTTAGAACATGTCACTGCTCTTTGACATCAAGTTATTTACGTATCTTATATTTCTTACTCGATAATCCATTTGGACAGTCTTGATTTTTTGGTATTTTTTTCAGCATCTTACCTTGTGCCATGTCTGAATGGATGAGTATATAACAATACCTTAAAAGTCAGAACCACCACTTCTTTCAGCATCAGATGCTAGACACTCATAGTGGTAGCACAATTTAAAAGCTGCAGGTGAGATGGAGACTTTTGGAGCAGGAGCAGGGACAGATGAGCATATTGAGAAACAGGAATGAATCTGTCATCTGAGTAATTCGTTTCTTGTATATGGCATTTAAGTTGCTTTTTACAATCAAGAGCTAGTTAGGATTCTCACTGTTGCCATTTTGTACTGCCAAATTATTTACCTTTTTTTTTTTTAGTTATCCTAGCAAAATATAATTTATTTATTTATTTATTTATTTTTATTTATTTTTTTACCAGTCTTTTTTAATTTGATAAATGTAAATTTACAAAGTGCAACTTTTGCATTGTTGTGGCTTTTTCCCCCATAACCTCCCTCCCACCCACAGCCATCCCATCTCCCCACTCCCTCTCCCATCCCACTCTTCATCAAGATTCATTTTCAATTATCTTTATATACAGAAGATCAACTTAGTATATACTAAGCAAAGATTTCAACAGACTGCTCCCACACAGCCGCATAAGATATAGAGTACTGTTCAACTAGTAGTTTGACTGTTAATTCTCATAGTAAAACACATTAAGGACAGAGATCCTGCGTGGGGAGCATGTGCCCAGTGATTCCCGTTGTTGATTTAACAATTGACACTCTTATTTATGATGTCAGTAATCACCCGAGGCTCTTGCCATGAGCTGTCAAGGCTATGGAAGCCTTTTGAGTTCACCAACTCTGAACTTATTTAGTCAAGGTCATATCACAGTGGAGGTTCCTTCCTCCCTTCAGAGAAAGGTGCCTCCTTCTTTGATGGCCCATTCTTTCTACTGGGGTCTTGTTCACTGAGATCTTTCATTCAGGTTGTTTTTGCCACAGTGTCTTGGCTTTCCATGCTTGCAAGACTCTCATGGGCCTTTTTAATCAGATCCAATGCACTTCTGAGGCCGGAGTGCTGTTTAGGGCATTTGCCATTCTATGAGTCTGCTGTGTGTCCCGCTTCCCCCACAGGATCACTCTCTCCCTTTTAATTCTATCCTTCATTATTTGCAGACACTGGTCTTATTTGTGAAATCTCTTTGACACTTAACCTATCTTTTTGATCAATTATGTACTTAAACTTATGACTTTAACAAATGAGATGGCATGGGTACATGCCTTCTTGATAAGATTGAATTGGAATCCCCTGGCACATTTCTAGCTCTACCATTGGAGGTAAGTCTGAGTGAGCATGTGCCGACCTGTATATCTCCTCTTTCTCTTATTCCCACTCTTATGCAAAATACAATTTAAATCTAAGGAACTCAAGAGATTGAAGTTTTAAATAAGAGAATTAATAAGGTAATTTGTGAGATAGCCAGATATAAGCTAAATAAAATTGATAGCTTCTCTATATTTTTAGTGATGGAAATGGGGAAGTTTTTCTGTCATAACAATGAAAAGAACTGTAAAAATCATTACAATTAAATTTAACAAGTAAATCATGTAAGTACCATGGAAGTGTACCATATTTCAGAAACAGAAAGAGGTGTCAGAAACCTGATGGTAGAAAGGGAGAAGCAATATAATAAGAATGAAATTCTCCTTGATTAGCAACTCTAGTTAGACTGGAAACAAATTTTTAAAAATATTTATTTACTCGTATTTTATTTGAAAAACAGAGACAGGGATTTCTCTAGTAAGCTAGAATTGGAAGCAGAGCTGCAACTCTAACCCAGTACTCTTATGTGGGCCAAATATCTGCCCTCTTTGTTTATTGTTATTTTTTAACAGATTCAATATAGTTCTAAGAATATAATATTTCCTCCTCCTCAAATGGCAGCTATGGCCGGCATGCCGCACCAATCCAAAGCCAGGAGCCAGTTGCTTCTTCCTGGTCTCCCATGCAGGTGTAGGGTCCTAGCACTTGGGGCCATCCTCCACTGCCCTCCGGGGCCACAGCAGAGAGCTGGACTGGAAGAGGAGCAACCAGGACAGAATTGGTGCCCTGACTGGGACTAGAACCCTGAGTGCCAGCGCCACAGGTGGAGGATTAGCCTAGTGAGCCGCGTTGCTGGCCATCGAGCACTTCTTATCAGTGTCACAGGCACCTCTTCAGTCCATACCACATTCCCTATCTGTGTCTCTTTGCATTCTGTACATCTTGTTAACAGAGAGTATCCAGTATAATAAGAAGTCTCTCTTGAGAGCAACGGTTGTGCAGATTTGTTCCAGCCTCCTTTAAAGTATTTGAGATTTCCTAATCTTGGGATTCCTTGCCTGTTATCTAACACCTGTGCATAGCCTCTACCTGGATCTCCCACTGCATTGCCTCTGTGAGACTTGGGGGATAAAGTGAACTGGTACACATATGAAGCTCATGCTGATGCAATAAAGTCCTTTGTCTTTGACAGGAGTCTTATGCCAGTCAACTGTGCTAGTTTGGTAACTTGGAAATGGGGCATACTTCAGCCCCTTCAGAGTTTTAGACAATAACTGACTAATAAACCTACTAGAAAAAGCAGAGAGAAAACATGGAGGGGAATATATATTAAAGATTAGAAGAAATCTTTTTCAGAATTCCATAGTTCATTAAATGCTCAGCACAATGAATAGCAAGTATATCCCATAATAAGGATCAATCTTTGAAATTTTACATCAGTAAAAAAAAAAAAAATTCCAGAATGAAAAGGGTACAATAACAGCAAAAAGACTCAGAATATCCTCAGACTTTCTCATAGAACACTTGAAACAGGGAAGCTATCTCCAAAATTATGTGAAAAAGTAATTTACTGCTTAAGAACCTATGTGTTTCCAAATCATCTTTCACGTATCACGATATTCCAAGTCTCAATAAATGCTTTTTTTCTTTTGTGTTTATCTCTACTCAAGAAATCACTGAATATTTGATTTTTTGAAGGAAAGAATAAAACAAAAAACCCAAAATGATACCCAGGGCATAAGAAATTGTTCACACAAGTGAGATTGCTGGTGCAATTCTCAGATTGATGGTAAAGAGGAGAAAACTTGGGGTGACAGCTGTGTAGAAGTTTAAAGAGTCAAGAGTTTAAGTTGGAGCAGGACAATAGACTTGAAAATGGGCACATGGGATCAGTAGTATGATGCTAACTTGTCCAGTGTGTTCGACCATACTAAGAGAAGTTTTTGATTTAAGAGATTTAGTTGCTGTACAAGATTGCTTCAGCTATTTGAGGCCTCTTGTGCCTCCATATGAATTTCAGCATCATTTTTTCCAGATCTGAGAAGAATGTCTTTGGTATCTTGATTGGTATTGCATTGAATCTATAAACTGCTTTTGGGAGAATGGACATTTTGACGATATTGATTCTTCCAATCCATGAGCACTGAAGGTTTTTCCATTTTTTCGTATCCTCTTCTATTTCTTTCTTTAAGGTTTTGTAATTCTCATCGTAGAGATCTTTAACATCCTTGGTTTAGTTTATTCCAGGGTATTTGATTGTTTTTGTAGCTATTGTGAATGGGATTGATCTTAGCAGTTCTTTCTCTGCCATGGCATTGCCTGTGTATACAAAGGCTGTTGATTTTTATGCATTGATTTTATATTCTGCTACTTTGCCAAACTCTTTTATGAGTTCCAATAGTCTCTTAGTAGAGTTCTTTGGATCCCCTAAATAATCATATCATCTGCAAGGAGGGATAGTTTGACTTCTTCCTTCCCAATTTGTATCCCTTTAATTTCTTTTTCTTGCCTAATAGCTCTGGCTAAAACTTCCAGAGCTATGTTGAATAGCAGTGGTGAGAGTGGGCATCCCTGTCTGGTACCAGATCTCAGTGGAAATGCTTCCAACTTTTCCCCATTCAATAAGATGCTGGCCATGGGTTTTTCATAAATTGCTTTGATTGTATTGAGGAATGTTCCTTCCATACCCATTTTGCTTAGCGTTTTCTTCATGAAAGGGTGTTGTATTTTATCGAATGCTTTCTCTGCATCTATTGAGATAATCATATGATTTTTCTTCTGCAGTCTGTTAATGTGGTGTATCACATTGATTAATTTGTGAACATTGAACCATCCCTGCATACCAGGGATAGATCCCACTTGGTCTGTGTGGATGATCTTTCCGATGTGTTGTTACATTCTATTGGCCAGAATTTTATTGAGGAATTTTGTGTCTATGTTCATCAGGGAAATTGGTCTGTAATTCTCTTTCTCTGTTGCATCTTTTTCAGGTTTAGGAATTAAGGTGATGCTGGCTTCATAGAAAGAATTTGGGAGGATTCCCTCTTTTTCGATTGTTCTGAATAGTTTGAGAAGAATTGGAGTTAGTTCTTTCAATGTCTGGTAGAATTCAGCAGTGAATCCATCTAGTCCTGGGCTTTTCTTTGTTGGAAGGGTCCTCATTACTGATTCAATTTCTGACTCAGTTATGGGTCTGTTTAGGTTTTCTATGTCTTCCTGGTTAAATTTAGGTAGGTTGCGTGTGTCTAGGAATCTCTCCATTTCTGATAGATTTCCCTGTTTTCTGGCATACAAGTCCTTGTAGTAATTTCTGATGACTCTTTTTATTTCTGTGGTGTCTGTTGTTACATTTCCTTTTTCATCTCTGATTTTATTGATTTGGGTCTTTTCTTTTTTTAGTTAGTTGGGCCAATGGGGTGTCAATTTTGTTTATTTTTTCAAAAAAACAGCTCTTCATTTTGCTGATCTTTTGTAATGTTTTTTTTTTTTGATTCAATCCTGTCGATTTCTTCTCTAATTTTAATTATTTCTCTTCTACTAGTTTTGGGTCTGGTTTGCTGCAGTTTTTCTAGATCCTTGAGATGCATTGATAGCTCATTTGTTTGGTGCCTTTCCAATTTCTTGATGTAGGTACCTATTGCTGTAAACTTTCCTCTTAACACTGTTTTTGCTGTATCCCATAAATTTTGATATGTTGTGTTGTTATCTGTAAACATTTCCAAGTATACTGTTACGTGTCTATCATCTATTTGTCTAGTATATGTCATATACCTGAAAGGAATCTATATAGAATTTAAGAATAACAATAAATTATGGTTGTACTATATCCCACTAAACAATAAAAAATGAGATTTAGTTGTAACTACCTGGAATAATATTAAACCAACAGAATAAACTGTTAACTAGAGTAATAAAGATAGTATGGGAAAAGAGTATCAGTATATTTTATGAGTCAGTTCAAACCATAGTTACATAGTTGTAATAATGAAATGATAATTGTTGAAAAATTTTCAACCTAAGGATGAGTTTACTACAGTATACCATGAAAGCATTAGAGGTGTGGTGTGGCTCAGTAAATACAGAGTTTGAACCTCCCAGTAGCCTCTCTGTTCGTGGTCCTCATAATTATTGATCCATTTGTGAAATTAAATTGATCTTTACTTTTTTACCCCATTCCTATATTAAGCAAGCATATATGGCAAGATTTAAAAAAGCTTGAATAGAGATATTTTGGTAGTTCCTTACCTGAGGTTTAAAATGTGTGAGAGATTAGATTCTGGAACTCAACATCATGAAGTAGTTTTCTCTTCATCATTAATTTAGCCCTCCCCAGTAAGACAAAAGCTCTGTGTAAACAAAACCATAAACTTATATATGTTTTGTATGTTTAGAAAAACTTACTCAAATGGCTATTTTTGCTTTGAAATAAAAATATTATCTACTGTCTTTCTTTGTGTGTTCTTAACCACATTCCAGGCCTTTTTTAGATCTCCCTATTTGAATTAACAGACTTCTTACATATCCTTTTTTGGTGACATTAGTAAATTGCAAGATTTCTGTTTTTTAATGCATCACTGCACACTGTATGTGATGTGGTATAGTATAATCTTACTGTTGTCTTATGTTTGACAAGCTGCACAGTCATTACAGATTTAGTTTCTTGGAAAGAAGACTGGAGTGTCCTTGTAGGCTCCCACTTAAAACCTAGATTTTCTTGCACAATCTGGTTTCATCTGTTGTTATACCTTTTTAGTCCTAAATATTTTTTTTTCTACTATAACCAGTTCATTTAGTATCCTGGTGTTCCCATTGTCTTTCTTTGGGGACATTATTGTCATTTGCTAGGGCAGTTTTATTGTGTAGGCCTGCTGTGTGCATTCCAGGATGTTTGGCTCTCTGATCTTTCAAAACACTGATTGCCAGAGCATTCCTCAGTCAGTGTGATACCAAAAAGTGCCCTCACCTCTTCTGAACTCTTGTGCTTCCTGTGGAGGGCAGTGCCACCTCCCATTGAGGTGCAGGTAATTATTTACCATGTCTGTTACGGAACCATAGTACACTGTAGGAAATTATTAGCTATGACTGCCTGTACAAACTTTTATTTATATAACCCAGCCTCTTAACCTTAAAAGTGTGATCTTCAAAATGTCTATAATTGAGAATCTCTTCTCACTTTTTGACTTTTTGAATGTTGCAGTTCTAGCTCCTGTCATTGTGAGGCATGGATTGGGGGTACATTTTGAGTTCTCCTGTCCTTGTTTATGATTACTCTTCTTCATTTTATTCTTCTATAGCTATTTTGGCATTTTAATGTTTTTCAATTTGAGTAATGCCTACCCTTTTATAGATAAACTTTACTAAAGGTTGACTGAAATGTCTATCAGATAGAAAGTCCTCTGATACCTTCTTTTGAAAAATGTAGCTATTGAATTATCGATATCTGGAAACTCATCAAAAGAGTGCTCAATCTATATCACTCTCTCTGCCTGGGGACTGACTGACTTATATTGCTTTAAAATCTTAGGGAGTTTTCCCTAACCATAGAAACTTTAAAACTAAGTGTAATGAAAAATAAAATACTGTTCCTTTGTTTTCATTGAGATTGTATGGCCAGTAATGAAAATTAAACTGCTTGAAGTCATGAGCTATTCTTTTAATTCAATTGGAATATGTTTTTAAATTAATATAAATTAATCTTTCATTTTATAACTTATGACAGTCACTTCTAAAAATGCCACTTCACAAAGAATAAATGAAAGTGTAAAGCTGTTTGATAATAGTGATCAAAATTTCAATAATGATATTTCATCAACTTTATCTAAGTTGGAAAGTTTTTGATCCATCCATAAATTTGTCATCATACTACTTTCTTATATATTGAATTCCTATATTAGAAATGAACATCTGAGCCTCATTGGTCATTACTATTCATAAATAAAAGCAGATACTTGTTTCCATGAAATTTGTGAAGATTTAAAAAATGAGAATAGTTGATGCAGCATGGAGGTGGGCATGCTTACCATCCTTCTTTTTTCCCTCCCTCTGTTTTCTCCACCCCCCCCACCATTTTCTCTCCCTCCCTCTCTCTCACAATATTCATATATTACTGGATTTTAATTCCCATTTATTCTCTCCCCTAACCTGTCTCTTTATCTGCTTCATTTCATTTTGTTATGCAGCTGCAAGCAGCTGCAAAACTTCTTATTTCACAGTGGATAATCATCATCATCATCAAAAAATAACTGGTACATCTTTGTAATACTACCTTACAATTTTTGTTTTGTAAATTAAAAACTATTCTGAAATAAAATTTAAAAAAGAAAGTAACTGGTGTAATTGAAGTTATTCCCATTTTCCACATGAATAAATGCATGGGGTTCAGAATAGTTTAACTAATTTACCTAAGATTTTCCATTTTGTGAGTAGCAAAGCCAGAAATAGAATAAATTTCAAAGTTGATCTTCCTAAGTACTAGGCCATACTTTTTCCTTATGAACCTTTAAAATTTCTTACAAAGGAATTTTGACCACATAAAATTTGATAAATGAAATTTCTTTTTTTTTTTTTTTTTTTTTTTTTTTTTTTTTTTATAAAGCTTTTATTTAAAGAATATAAATTTCCAAAGAACAGCTCATGGACCACAATGGCTCCCCCCCCACACAACTTCCCTCCCTCCCCCCACCCTCCCCTTTCCCGCTCCCTCTCCCCTTCTGTTCACATCAAGATTCATTTTCAATTCTCTTTATACACAGAAGATCAATTTAGTACATATTACGTAAAGATTTCAACGGTTTGCCCTCGCATAGAGACACAAAATGATAATACTGTTGGAGTACTAGTTATAGTATTAATTCACAATGTACAGCACATTAAGGACAGAGATCCTACATGATTTTTTTTTAAAAAAATTGATTAATTGTCTATGCGATTTCCAATTTAACACCAAGATTTTTTAATCATTTGCAATTATCTTTATATAAAGAAGATCGATTCAATATATACTATGTAAGGATTTCATCAGTTTGCACCCACTCAGAAACACAAAGTGTAAAAATACTGTTTCAGTACTAGTAATAGCATCACTTCACATTGGATAACACATTAAGGACAGATCCCTCATGAGACGTAAGTACACAGTGACTCCTGATGTTGATTTAACAATTTGACACTCTTGTTTATGGCGTCAGTAATCTCCCTAGGCTCTGGTCATGAGTTGCCGAGGCTATGGAAGCCTTTAGGGTTCGCCGACTTCGATCTTACACAGCAGACTCATAGAATGGCAGATGTCCTAAATAGCACTCTGGCCTCAGAATCAGCCCTTAAGGCATTTGGATCTGGCTGAAGAGCCCATGAGAATATTTTAGGCATGGAAAGCTAAGACACTCTGGAAAAAACAGAAGACCTAAATGAAAGATCTCTGCGAGTGAGATCCCAGTGGAAAGAACGGGGCCATCAAAGAAGGAGGTACCTTTCTCTGAAGGGAGGAGGGAACTTCCACTTTGACTATGGCCCTATGGGATAAATGAAATTTCAATAAGTATAATTTACAGTCTGGCTATTTGAAGCCTTATTTTGGAAGAACTGTATATTCACAGACTTAGTTCAATTTTTTTTTTTTTTGCTTTTTGTCTATTTTTTTCTTTTTTTTTTAATTTAGTAAATATAAATTTCCAAAGTACAGTTTATGGATTATAATGGCTTCCTCCCCCATAATTTTCCTACCACTCCCATCCCTCCCATCTCCTGCTCCCGCTCCCATTCCATTCACATCAAGATTCATTTTCAATTCTCTTTATATACAGAAGATCGATTCAGTATACACTAAGTAAAGATTTCATCAGTTTGTACCCACACAGAAACACAAAGTGTAAAATACTGTTTGAGTACTAGTTATAGCATTACTTCACATTGGATAACACATTAAGGACAGATCCTGCATGAGGAGTAAGTACACAGTGACTCCTGATGTTGACTTAACAATTTGACACTCTTGTTTATGGCGTCAGTAATCTCCCTAGGCTCTAGTCATGAGTTCCCGAGGCTACGGAAGCCTTTTGAGTTCGCTGACTCCGATCTTACTCTAACAGGGTCATAGTCAAAGTGGAAGTTCTCTCTTCAGAGAAAGGTACCTCCTTCTTTGATGACCCTGTTCTTTCCATTGGGATCTTGCTCACAGAGATCTTTCATTTAGGTCTTCTTTTCTTTTTTTTCCAGAGTGTCTTGGCTTTCCATGCCTAAAATACTCTCATGAGCTCTTGAGCCAGATCTGAATGCCTTAAGGGCTGAATCTGAGGCCAGACTGCTATTTAGGACATCTGCCATTCTATGAGTCTGCTGTGTATCCCACTTTCCATAATGGATCAGTCTCTCCCTTTTTTTATTCTATCAGTTAATATTAGCAGACACTAGTCTTGTTTGTGTGATCCCTTTGACTCTTAGACCTATCAGTGTGATCAATTGTGAACTGAAATCGATCACTTGGACTAGTGAGATGGCCTTGGTACATGCCACCTTGATTGGATTAGATTGGAATCCCCTGGCATGTTTTTATGGTGACTATTCCTTTTTATAATTCTATTTCTGATTTCCTTCTCCACTATAACTGCATTTGGCTCCCCACTATGAAGTGGAGACAAGTAGAGATCTGTAGGAATGTGGATATAAAACATGATAGGGAAAGTGCTAAAGATTGGTTTTGCTTATTTAAAACTTTACCTGCAGGTTATTCACTATATATTTTAAAAAATTATTCATTTATTTATTTGAAAGGCAGAGTTGTAGAGAGAGAGAAAGGAAGAGATAGACAGAGAGAGAGATCTATCCACTGGTTCACTCCCCAAATGGCCACAACAACTGGAGTTGGGTAGTCCAAAGCCAGGAGCCGAGAACTTCTGGTCTCCCACATGGGTGGAGGGGCCCAAGTCCTCGGGCTGCTGTCTTCTGAGCTGCTTTCCCAGGCACATTAGCAGGGAGCTAGATAGGTAGTGGAGCAGCCAAGACTTGAACCGGAGCCCATATTGGATGCCAGTGCTTCAGGAAGCGGCATAACCTGCTACGCCACAGTGCTGGCCCCAGATTACTCACTTTAAAAAAGAGTAATTTTTACTATGTGACCATCTGTTTTGAGGTTTTATATTTAGTTGAGATTACTTAAGGTTAAATAGGCTGTGGTGAACTATCTAGAAAATCTAACCACCATTTATAGCTTGAATTTCAAGAACGTTTTTTCTGGGAGGGTGTTGTGGTACAGGGGTTAAGCTGCTGCTTGGTACGTCCACATCCCATGTTGGAGTGCCTGGGATCAAGTCCTAACCTCCACTTCTGATCTAGCTTCCTGCTAATGCACCTGGGATACAGCAGAAAATAGTTTAAGTACTTTGTTCCTGCTGCCCACTTGAGAGACCTGGATATGGTTTGGACTTCTGGCTTTGGCTTGGCAAGTCTCCCCTGTTGTGGGTAGTTGGGGACTGAACTAATAGGTGGAAGAAATCTCTCTCTCTCTCTCTCTCTCTCTCTCTCTCTCTCTTTCTCTCAGATTTTCAAATAAATAAATAAATCTTTTAAAAAAGAACATTGTGGGGCCAGTGCCGTGGCTCACTTGGTTAATCCTCCACCTGCGGCGCCAGCGTCCCATATGGGTGCCAGGTTCTAGTCTTGGTTTCTCCTCTAGCAGTCCAGCTCTCTACTATGGCCCGGGAAGGCAGTGGAGGATGGCCCAAGTGCTTAGACCCCTGCACCTGCATGGGAGACCAGGAGGAAGCACCTGGCTCCTGGCTTTGGATCGGCGCAGCGCGCTGGCTGTAGCAGCCATCTGAGGGGTGAACCAACAGAAGGAAGACCTTTCTCTCTGTCTCTCTCTCTCTCACTGTCTAACTCTGCCTGTCAAATATAAAAAAATAAATAAATAATAACATTATTATTGATTCCATAAAACTGATAGCAAAGACAGTGTTTAGATTATAACTCGTTCACTTGTTGGAGATTGCCTCCACTATTTTTTTTTTATCTGTTCCCTTCTACTATGGGCAACCTGATAGATGATGTAATGTCCAAAGTTGGATGAAAACTGAATGACAAGGAACCCTGATGATCACTTATGTGAGTGGACCTTGAATACTTGAGAATCAGCTATATACAACTAAACAACCAGTAATTGGAAACAGCTTGATAAGTACATCTTTCTTTCATAAGTCAAAGGGACTTAAAATTTGTCATATTTAGAAAGCAGACATCCCTAATGAATATGATGTTTGATTCCTTCATATTGCTTTGAATATTAAGCTATTTGGTAATTAACTTTATTCCCTTTGTATTACAATTTCATCATCTTAATTACTAAGACAGAGGCTTCCAGAAAAGCTTTCGGTGCTTCTTCACAGAGTATATTATAATTTTTTTCTTTAAAATATTTTTATAAATAGTAAAAACTTGTTAAGATATGTTTTTAAGTGGTCTTCATTGTTTGAAACAATATGATAGAATCATTTGGCAGTTCTAAATTGAGTTTTGGTCTTTTAAAATTCCTTATAATTTTGCAAATGTGCCAAATATGAAGGTGTTTTATTTTTCTATATTCCGTTATACCAAAATGTGTCACATAGCTTCCAATATTCTTAAGTTTCCTCACTATATTTGTCTCAAGGATGGAGTATAAACCATAATATTAATGGCATGAGTGTGCTTTAGTGGAGGATTGATGATTTTTAAATAAAAGTTAACTTTCTGAGGGTTGAAGTAAGTAGTAGTGGAAGTAAAGAGATGCACACTTTTCTAGAGCCAGGAAAGAGAAAAGTGATGCTAGTTCTCTAGCTATGTATTTGCACCAACTTCTAAGGAGGGGGAACTACAAGGGAGAAAAAAAAAAAAGACATTGCATAGTGAAGAAGGCAGAACCAAATTACTCATGCCTATTGTGTCCTGTTAGCATTATTATTTATAGTGCAGTAGGTAGTATCTTATTTTTAAAATACAGACAAAAGAAACAGTGAGCAAGATACATAGTTGCTCTTATCAGTTGACTGATTTTTATATGACCATTTTAATAAACTTGACATAAGTCAAACCCAGAGATCTACCACAATTTTAGAAGTACTAGTGGAGGGGCTAGCATTTGGTCTAGTGGTTAGGATGCTGCTTGAAATGCCCACATCCTATATTGGAGTGTCTAGGTTCAAATCCTGGCTCCTCCCCAGTTCTAGTTTCCTGCTGTTGCACACCCTGGAAGACAGCAGATGAAGGGTCATGGAGGGTCACTGGGTCACTGCCACCGTGCAGGAAACCTGGATTACATTCCCAGGTCCCTGTCTCTGGCCAAGCTTAATTCTGGCCATTGCAAGCATTTGGGGAGTGAACTAATGGATTAGAGCTCTCTTTGTCTCTGTCTCTCTGCCTTTTCAATTAAAAAAAAAAAAAAGTACCAGTGGAAAAAGAAGCAATTTAAGCCCTGGGGCATCTCTTCATATATAGATGAAGAAACTGTTTGGAAATGCTCATAATAAAATACAGGTCCCTTCAGGATCATGCTATATACTTGGTAGTAGCTACATACTTATTTGTAGCAGATTGAAATTGTGTAACTGGGAGTTATTTAATCTGTCATCTAAATTGACCTGAAGTCACCTTAATGTGCTTCCTGATAACAGTTGAGATTATCGTTTACTTTGAAGCTGATCTATTCATTTCAGAAAAGCTACATTTTATATTAGAGGAATCAATATCTTTAGTTACAGATTTAACATGCAAGGTTAATTTTAATTCATTGTACCAATCATATTTGATAAATAACTTTGTGTATTATTATTTCAATTGTCTCACATTATAATATCTGATAATTTTTAAATAAACACAAGTTTTTCTTTTAAAATATTTTATTTCCTTCAATCTGTGTTCAGTGGTATTCATCAGTATCTAATCAGTGTATTTTAAAATTTTGTTTGTGTCTTTTTTATTTACCAGTTCTATATCCAAGTTTATTAATACTAAGTAAAAACAGAATAATGTCCATGTTACCTAGTTTTGATTAATTAAGGTTTTTCAAAAAAATTAAGGGTTTTCCTCGAGAAAACATAAGATATACATTAACAAATGAGGAATAAAATGTTGTCATTTAATTTTAGTTATTTACTAGAATATGACATTTTATCTGGTTTATTCTGAAAAAAAAAAGTAATATCTCAACAGGATATTGACTTTTACATGGTTAGAAGATGATGTTTTTTTTTTTTTTAAATCAAGCATCCCTTAATCAGAAGTGAGGAATAAAAGGCTGTACAATTTTTTAGCTCATGCTATTAGAAGTACAAGTAGAGAACACAAGTAGATGAAATGTACAAGTAGAGAATGGCTGAGGCCATCAAATTCTGAGAATTGATACATTGCAATTAGAAGTCACATAATTAATCTATGTTATCAAAGCAACTCACTGTGCAACCATTGGTTGAAAAATGAACTGAGTTTTTCATAAAGATGTGGTAATTCTTTTTTATTTTAGATTTTTTTCAAGTTTTATTTGTTAAATATGAGTTTCCAGGGTGCAATTTTTGGATTGTAGCGGCTTTCCCCTCTGTGGCCTCCCTCCAACCCATAGTCGTCTCATCTCCCGCTCCCTCTCCCATCCCATTCTTCATCGAGATTCATTTTCAATTATCTCTATACAGAAGATCAACTTGGTGTATACTAAGTGGGGATTTTGGCAGTTTGCACCTGCACAGATGCACAAAGTGTAAAGTGCTGTTTGAGTGGTGGTTTTACCGATAATTCGCATAGTGCAGCACATTGGGGATGGAGATCCTGCATGGGGAGTGAGTGCACGGTGGCGCCCATTGTTGATTTAGCAGTTGATGCTCATTTGCGACATCGGTGGTCACCCCAGGCTCTTGTCATGAGCTGCCAAGGCTGTGGAAGCCTCTTGAATTCACAAACTCCAAAGATGTGGTAATTGTTAACATTCAATATTCAATACAACTCTGAGGGTAGATTTGCAATGTTTATCTTCTCGAAACATTTTTACAGACTCTAGGTAGGACTAGTCAGGACTGCTCTGTTGCTTCCTGCAATCCGTTGAGTATTGCACTAGAACACCATGAATCATGTTTTATTATAGAAAGTTGTTAACATACTTATTTTCCATCTCAGTGTCATTGACTATTTAAGAACAGGTAGTATGCTTTTATGTTTTGCTGAAATAGTACAATTTGTTTAGTTTTTAAAGCTGGTGAAATCTAGATACTGCATGGAGCTAAAAGTATAAAACCATCTTCCAAAGCTCAAATTTGCTGATTATCTTACAGCACTGGGTTACTATATCATCAACATCACCACAATCACCACCACCACTACTGCTAGATGAAATAGCTGGCTTTAATTCAAGACAGAATTATAAAACTTACTTACTTATTTATTATTTTTAAGAGCCAGACAACTTTAAAACCATTCCTCAAGCAAGTCTTCACATTTTAAGTGTATTACTTTGTTTGTGGTTTTGCAATTTCCAGGATATTTTATTTTATTTTACTACCATCTGATGTTACTTTTTTATGTTAATGTGATATTAATACAAAGAAAACAAATTGAATATAGCTCATGGATATATTCTAAGAATATAATGATATTCCTTTTCTTCTCCCTCCCTCTCCTTTCTTCATTCCTTCCTTGTTTCTTCTTTCCTTTTTTAGATTTTGAGGTAACATTTTTTTTTAACTCACATTACACACAAGGGCTTAATTTTCCATGAAATGAAGAGTTCAACAAGTAAAAAGAGTCTTGTTCAGTGGGAATATAATCAAGGGCTATACACAATAATCAAATGGAAAGATTTTTAAAAATAAATTTTTGAGGACCGGTGCTGTGGCACAGTGGGCTAATGCCCTGACCTGAGGTGCTGACATCCTCCTATATGTGCTCCGGTTCCAGTCCTGGCTGCTCCACCTCCTATCCAGTTCTCTGCTGTGGCCTGGGGGAGCAGTGAAGGATGGCCCGAGTCCTTGGACCTCTGCACTCGCATGGGAGACTGGGAGGAGGCTCCTGGCTCCTGGCTTTGGATCAGCGCAGCTCCTGCTGTTGTGGCCAAAATGGGAATGAGCCATTGGATGGACGACCTCTCTCTCTCTCTCTCTCTCTCTCTCTCTCTCTCTCTCTCTCTCTCCTCTCTGTGTGTAGCTCTGACTTTCAAACAAAATAAAACAAATTTTTAAAAATAAAAAAAATTAAGGGTTTTCTACTTTGTAAAATGTGCCAATAGACATCTTAATTAAACATGTTTACATTTAGGAAGTGCTGTTCCATCCATAGCATCACTAGATTGACATGTAGTGATTTCATAGATATGGTATGCAAATTCAAAGTATGTTTTCCTTCTTCTAAATAGCTCCCTATTATGATTAAAATGGTTCACATTTGCAATAGAATACTAGATTTAATCAACATAAACTATTAATTTTTTAGAGATTTCAGACTTATTTTTTAACTTCTTTTTTGGCATACCTTAGTTGACTGTTTGCTTAAAATAAAATAATTATTCTGATTGACTATAAACCTTAGCTTGCCATCTTGAATTGGAATGGAAGTAGAAAATGAGTATTTTAAGAGCTTTGTCATTGATTAGATAGAAGTTTTTTATTCATGGAAAAATCATTATAAGTAGAATGTGAAGAAAAAATTGTCTTTCTCATAGAAGTATGTTAAACATTTTAATAATGGCTACCATAGCTAAATGTGACTTCATTTGTTTAAAAACACTTTGTCAAACTTTAATTTATTTTAAAAGTAATTTAGCTTATGATCTATTGATACAGGAAAATAAAATTCTAAAAAATTAATTTGAATGAAATTAACTTATTTCTGCCAAATGTGATTTCATTTAAGCACAAAATAGACTTACTAATTTGTTCTTCAAGCTATATATCTTAGAAGAGAAGACTTTAGGCCTCAGACTTTGTACGTTTAAGGCATTGTGATTCTCTTGAGTGATCCATATTATAGAAGTTAAAAAAATTTTGCCTCAAAACAAAGATTCTGAGTCTAACTTTTGTTTAAACAGTAAAGTAACAACTATTTACTGATTTAGAAATAACTGTACAGCTGAAAATAAGTATTATTATTCTTTATTGGTGGTTTGTTTTTTGGTTCTACAGAAAATGTAGTTTTGATGTAATTTTTGGATTTTCCTATAGAGTGAGTTACCATAATTAAGTATTTGACATTTCTCTGACCAGTGTGAGAAAATTTCCCAGTGTTTTAAGATCACAAAATAAGAGTGGGGATATTAGTATCTCACTACTTTCATATAATCAGATTATCTTAATGTTATAAGATCCTCCAAGGGTGGAGAACCTTTTTTCTCACAAGAGCCACTTGGTTATTTATAACATAATTCACATGCCACACAAAAGTATCAATGTAAAAATTAGCTAGCTATAGTTTCATTGAATTTTGAGTCTGCCTGTGGTTGCCTTAACAGTGCCACACCGTTTTTCTGGGCTTAACAGAGGTTGATGTTCCCCACACCTGGACTAGATTAGTGTTATTATTTTGAAATACATTCAATCCTTTTGTCTCTTGAATTGCATCTCACAAAATAGTTGCTTAGTAAAATATACATTAAGATATGTGATGGACAGTTTGTGGGAATGCAAACTGGTTAAAGCCACTATGGAAGTCAGTCTGGAGATTTCTCAGAAACCTGAATATAACCCTACCATACAACCCAGCCATCCCACTCCTTGGAATTTACCCAAAGGAAATTAAATTGGCAAATAAAAGAGCTGTCTGTACCTCAATATTTATTGCAGCTCAATTCACAATAGCTAAGACATGGAATCAACCTAAATGCCCATCAACAGAAGACTGGATAAAGAAATTATGGGATATGTACTCTATAGAATACTGTACAGCAGAAAAAAAAAAATGAAACCCGGTCATTTGCAACAAAATGGAGGAATCTGGAAAATATCATACTGAGTGAAATAAGCCAGTCCCCAAGGGACAAATATCATATGTTCTCCCTGATCTGTGACAACTGAGCACATAAAAGGAAACCTGTTGAAGTGAAATGAATCCTATGAGAGACAATGACTCGATCAGCCCTTGTCCAGACTGTCAAGGAACAACTTACTACTTTATTCCTTTTAGTATGTTTTTGTTCTATTTGATACCATTGGTTGAACTCTTTAATTAACACACAATTATTCTTAGGTGTTTAAATTTAACTGAAAATTGATCCCTGTTAAATATGAGTAGGAATAAGAGAGGGAGGAGATGTACAGTTCAGCAAAGCTCACTTGGACTTACCCCTAATGGTAGAGCTAGAAACATGCCAGGGGATTCCGATTCAGTCCCATCAAGGTGGCATGTACCAATGGCATCTCACTAGTCCAAGTGATCAGTTTCAGTTCATAATTGATCATAATGATAGGATTAAGTGTCAAAGGGATCACATAAACAAGACTAGTGTCTGCTAATACTAACTGATAGAATTAAAAAGGAGATACGATCCAACATGGGAAGTGGGATACACAGCAGACTCATAGAATGGCAGATGTTCTAAACAACACTCTGGCCTCAGAATCTGCCCTTAAATTTGCTAAAAGGCCCATGAAAGTATTTCAGGCATGGAAAACCAAGACACTGTGGCAAAAAAAAAAAAAAAAAAAAAAAACCACCACCACAACAAACCAACCAACCCTAAGTGAAAGATCTCTGCAAGTGAGATCCCAGCAGAAAGAATGGGGCATTAAAGAGTACCTTTCTCTGAAGGAAAGAAAGAACTTCCACTTTGACTATGGCCTTGTATAAATATAGTCAGAGTTGGTGAACTCAAGAGGCTTCCATAGCCTTGGCAGCTCATGACAAGAGCCTTGGGTGATTCCTGATGTCGTAAATAAGAGTGTCAATTGTTAAGTCAACAACAGGAGTCACTGTGCACTTACTCCCCATGTAGGATCTCTGTCCTTAATGTGTTGTCCAGTGTGAATTAATGCTATAACTAGTATCAAACAGTACTCTATACTTTGTGTGTCTCTGTGTGTGCAAACTGTTGAAATGTTTACTTAGTAAATACTAAGTAGATCTTCTGTATATAAAGATAAGTGAAAATGAATCTGTATGGAAAATGGGATGGGAGAGGGAGTAGGAGATGGGATGGTTGCGGGTGGGAGGGAGGTTATGGGGGGGAAAATCCACTATAATCTAAAAGTTGTACTTTCAAAATTTGTATTTATTACAGTTAAAAAAAAGATAAGTAATGGAAAAGTCCTCTTTAAATCCCTCAAAGTAGCCTGTTCTTTCTTTGGCTACTTTGTTGGAAAATTGTTTCTTATATTTAGTTGGAGACATTGTCTCATATTTTACAATCCCTTTTTAGTTCTAGCACTGAAGGCAGCCTAAAACAAATCTAGCCGGGTCTTATCTGCCAGCTATCTTCAGATATTTGAAAAGTCGGAGTAGGTGTTTGGCAGTGCTTGGGACACCTGCATCTCCTATCTTTCCCTCTATTCCTTGCTGTAATTTTTAAAAATGAAATTATTATTTCTCAGCTTTTTAGGATTCTGTCTTAGGGAGGACGTTGTGGTGTAGTGGAAAGAGCATGATCTTTGAAGTGCACGGAGACCAGGTTCTTACCAATACTCTGTTAAGTAATAGTTTTGTTGCCTTGGGCAATTTACTTATGTCTTTAAGGCTAGTTCTTCATCTGTAAAATAGGCTAATAATTTTTTGTATGTGGTGGGGTAGTATTTCTTCTTTTCCAATTTTTCCCTTTTTTGTTAGTCTCTTTAAAATATTTTTTATCATTTAGTTTTTAATTAGTTTAACAGATTCTGAATGGTTTGTAGGTACAATTCTAAGAACATAATGGTAAGCACCTGCTCCATTCTTGACACTTAGCAATGTTGTTTTTTGATATATGTTGATCCTCTTACTCATCCTCCTGTCCCCTTTTCCAACATTCTTCCCCCAAATTGAGGAGAATTTATTTAACAACACAATTTTATTTTTGAGGCAGAGGTTAGTTAGAATAAGGAAACCATAGGAATCACTTAGCTAATGCACAGTTATTGGGAGGAAAGAATAAAGCAGCAAATCCTCTGCCTGTGGCTCCAGCACACCAGGTTCTAGTCCCAGTCAGGGCGCCGGATTCTGTCCCACTTGCTCCTCTTCCAGTCCAGCTCTCTGCTGTGGCCCGGGAGGGCAGTGGCACATTTGTCGAGACCACAGTTCTTACAGTGGAAAGCCTCCTATAAGGAAGAGGCTGAAACCGTGGCAAGGAATAATGTTGCCTGTGGAATAGCAGTAACCTTTGATATGCTTATAAGCTGCAGCACCTACATATATCCTTATGAACAGGCCCGCATTGGAGTAGTTGCCTATTTTGATTAGGTCAGAGATTTGTCGCGTAAAGCCTTAAAAAATATAAATCCTCCTAATTATAGTCAACTCTTTAGAAACCTAGTTCAAGGCCCAGGCAAATGGTTCCCCGATTTCCTTGCCAGAGTCTTGGAGGCTGTAGAGAAAAGATTACTGCTTGGCCCTGATCAAGACAATTTGGTCAGACTATTAGCTTGGGAAGGTGCTACCACAGAGGCAAAAGCTGCAATCGCCCCAGCCCGTAATGAAGACATTTCTAAATGGATAGTAGCTACAAAGGAAGTAAACCCTGCTGACACACCCATACAGGCCTTAACTGCAGCCATTAACAAACTGAACACAAGGAAGTCTAATGACCCTCCAGTTTGTTGGGATGTCAGGAAACGGGACACCTACGGCGAGACTGCCCAAACACTGACAGATGCCCCAAACGCTGTGACCCAGATGTAAAAAAGGCTTTCATTGGGCAAAAGATTGCAAGACCAAGTCTTTAAACTCCCAGCGGGGCGGCCCTCAGCCCAGCAAGTAAGAGAGAGTCCCACCACCATTAACTGGTAGATGCCTATCTTCAATCTGAGGCCAAAATTGACCCTATATTTAGATGACATTGCCTTTATGGATTTAATTGATATGGTGCAGATGCCACTGTCTTAAAAGCTAGGGATGCAAGAAAAATGCGACACTGGAAGACAGTGCCCTGGCCCGACCTCCAAAGCATTGGAGGATTAAAATTCTCTGATCAGGTCATCACTCCTGTAACGTGATGAGATGACAATGGAGATACGGGAACCATCTTTCTGCTAATTGCTGAGGTTTCCATGACCTAATGGGGGAGAGATGTGTTCTCACACATGCAAGCGGTCCTTACTACGGATCACAAATCTCCACAAGCCAACAGCTTTAATGGAGAGCCTATAAGTAAGATTCCCCCTCAATTCTAGGGGCCACTGCTCACCTCATACAAAAGCCAGGCCTGGCCGGAGCTGCGGCTCACTAAGCTAATCCTCCGCCTGTGGCACCAGCACACTGGGTTCCAGTCCCAGTTGGGGCACTGGTTTCTGTCCCAGTTGCTCCTTTTCCAGGCCAGCGCTCTGCTGTGGCCAGGGAGTACAGTGGAGGATGGCCCAAGTACTTGGGCCCTGCACCCCATCGGAGACCAGGCCCAATCCCCATTAAGTGGGAAAAAATAGGAAACATCTGGATAAAGCAGTGGCCAGTATTTTTTTTTTTTGACAGGCAGAGTTAGTGAGAGAGACAGAAAGAAAGGTCTTCCTCCCGTTGGTTCACCCCCCAAATGTCTGCTACGGCCGGTGCGCTGCGCTGATCTGAAGCCAGGAGCCACATGCTTCCTCCTGGTCTCCCATGTGGGTGCAGGGCCCAAGTACTTGGGCCATCCTCCACTGCACTCCCGGGCCACAGCAGAGTGCTGGACTGGAAGAGGGGCAACTAGGACAGAAACCAGTGCCCCAACCGGGACTAGAACCCGGGGTGCTGGCACTGCAGGCGGAGGATTAGCCTAGTGAGCCATGGTGCCGGCCAAGCAGTGACCAATATTACAACCCAGACTTGGCATCCTTAGAGAATTGGTACAGGAACAATTGGAAAAGGCACACATAGAGCCCTCCACTAGCCCTCAAAACATGCCCATTTTTGTGATACCAAAGAAACAGCGAAAATATAGGCTACTACAGGATTTGAGAGCCATCAACAAAATTTTAAAAAAGGTGGGAACATTCCAGGCTGGCATTCCCCATCCAAGGGCCATTCCTAACGGATACCACATAGTTACCATTTATATCAAAAATTGCTTCTTTTCCATTCCCATCACGGAGGAGGATAAGGCCTACTTCGCCTTTACAGTATGGGAGCCCAATTTCCAGCTCCCCGCAAAAAGATTTCAGTGGACAGTACTCCCACAAGGCCTGAAAAATAGCCCTGCCACTTGCCAAAGATACATTTCTCATGTGTCCAGCACACTTAAAGATCAGTGCTTGGTCATACATTATGTGGACTATATCTTACTTGCTCACAAGAATGCGGCAACTCTGAAGGCCTAAGTGAGACAGTAAGAAATTTACAATTCCTGGGTTTGTCTATTGCCACAGAAAAGGTACAACATTTTCTTCCCTTTCAATTCTTGGGTTATCAAATCTCCTCCTATATATCTCCAAGGGGCCCAAACCTAAAAGTCAAGCATAAATACTCACTTAATGAACATCAGCAACTATGCACCCAAATCAGTTGGCTGAAGCCCTTGCTTCCCCTAACACCTACAGAACTTAGACTGCTATATGATTTGCTGACTAAGGGGAACAGCCCTTCTTCAAAAATCACATTGACACCCACAGCCAAATCCACTATAGAAAAGATCAACACCCAGTTGTCAAATTTAAAAGCCTTTAGATATGACCCTCAGGTGCCTGTATTTGCCATAACCATATCTACCCTTAAGGCTCCCTTAGGAGTTATTTGGCAACAACACGGACCACATTTTTGGGTGCACATATGGAGTGAGTGTTGTAAAATAGTTAACAAAGTAGATGCCATCCTTATGATGGGACTTAAATTAAGATATTAAGCCAATAAGATATTTAACACAGAGCCAGACATAGTGCTCCTACCCCTGTCACAATTAGAACTGTCGACATTGATGCAGAATAGCACAGTCTTTCAAACTTTAATGATAAATTTCCCAGGACGGGTTGACAATCACCTGCCAGCGGATAGGCTACTCCAAACATTACAAACATTAGAAATAGGCTATCCAAAACATGCTTTCCCTGCTAATCAACCTATACCCATGGCACCGTGTGCGTTTATGGATGCCAGCAAGTCACTGCTTTGGAATAGTGTTCAAATCCTCAACAGAAAAAAATAAGAGCCATGTAGAACACCACGGGGGATCAGTACAGTTGGGAGAAATTAGGGCAGTAATCAAGGTTCTACTCCTTAGCCAGGATGGGCCGGTAAATATATTTTTGGACAGCAAATACTCAGTATAGGTAGCAAAGACGATCCCTTTTGCAGTCTTTAACCCGGCCAATAAGCCAATTGACCAGATGTTCTCAACACTTAAAGAGCTAACTGAGAACAGAAAACACCCATGGTATATCTCACACGTAAGATCACATATTGAGTTACCTGGCTTTATTTTCCAAGGCAACAAAAAGGTTGATCATCTTATCTCCTGCAACATGGCTTCCATTGTACACCTACAACAAGCTCGTATTCTACACCAAAAATTTCATGTGTCAGAAAGCAACATAAAAGTGCTTTTCCCAGAGCTAACAATGAGCCAATGCAAACACCTAGTGCACTCTTGCAAGAATTGTGCACCCCTCGCCCCGTTAGGCCTACTGCAACAAGCAGGAGTGAACCCGTGAGGCCTTGCTCCTAATAAGCTCTGGCAAGTGGACGTCACCCACATTAACTCCTTTGGTAAACTTAAGTTTGTCCAGGTGGTAGTAGATACTTATTCAAAGGCTGTATTTGCAACAGCCCAATCTGGAGAAAAGGCTAGTAATGTGATAAAGGCGGTTAAGTCAGCCATGCTGGTCCTTGGTGTCCCCTGGACCATAAAGACTGATAACGGCCCAGCATATGCATCACAGGAATTTAATTCCTTCCTGAAATCTGGAACATACAGTCTGCCACAGGTATCCCATACAACCCACAGGGACAGGCAATCATTGAAAGAACTCATAGGACAATTAAAGATCTCTTACAAAGACAGAAAAACAATCATATGCCCTCAGACCCACAGCTTGCTTTGACTGAGGTCCTTTTCACTATCAATTTTCTTACTTTTGATTCCCAAGGGATCAGCCTAGCTTATAAACACTGGGGATCCTTCCCATCCCAGACCCCAACCCCTGTGGTTAGGTGGAAAGACCCCCTGACAGTAGAATGGAAGGGAACACACCCTCTGCTAACCAATGGTCGAGGATATGCTTGTGTCTTTCCAGAGAATGTGGGACAACCCATTTGAGTGCCAGCCAGAAACATCAAGCCTGCAACTGACAGCCAACCAGAACCAGCTGAACAAGACTGAGAGTCCGCCTTGTTAGCGGACACAGCTGCCCTATCATCCTACCCTGAGGAACTGCCTATAGCCACATCTGCTACTGTTTTATACCCCACTTAGCTCTGGTCAGCCACTCAAATGGCCCACAGCTTGTGTGTGGTCATGTCATTCCTGATTACCATTGTTCCTCATTCCTACCCCCATCTGAGCAAGCACTCCTGTGGTCTCCCATTTTGAGCGCTGGTTAGTCAATGATGGGTGGGTAAGATTCCCTGGGGGACAACCTAAGACAGGCACAGCCGCATATGGAAACCACATGGAAACGGGGTCAACAATGGTATGGCTAAGAATCATGCCTCCCATTGCTCAAAAATAAATGAAAAGGGGGAAATGTGGTGGAATGAGAAGGTCATGCCAAGATGGCAGCTGGCAACAGAAACTTCCTGGCAATAGGCTGTTATTGGATGGTTTCAGAAACCACATGGCAACAGAGCCTGACAACAAGTTGTGATTGGATGGTTTTGGAAACCACACAACAACAGCATAACTGACAATAGGCTGTGATTGGATGGCTTTGGAAACCACATGAGAGTGGAGCCTTCCTGGCAACAGGCTGCCATTGTTTCAGAAACTGCCTGGCAACAGATCCTGACTGGCAACAGGCTGTGAATGGATGGCTTCAGAAACTGCCTGGCAACATGGTGTGATTGGTTAGGGCATAGACCGCCCTTGACCAGATTGGTTGCCTTGGCTATATAAGCTGCTGTACCAACTGAAATAAACGAGTCTGTGGGCTGCTTGCCTCTGGCCTGCTTTCACCCAGTTCCCGGGGTCTGTGTGGTAACTCCACGCCTCTTGCCCCCACCACACTCCTTCTCAGAATGAATCCACCATAACACCCTTCTATCTTTTGTGCTGTTGTATACATCTATATTCTACACGTTTTGAACCTCACAATATCTTATTTTTAGAGAATAAAATGAATATTTTATTATTTATTTTTATTTAAGTCCATATATTTACTCTTTTTATCTTTCCTCTCTTTCCTCACTTTTTAGTGTGAGTTCACATTTACATCTGATATAATTTTCCTTCTGCCTAAAGAATTTCCTTTAGGGGCTAGCACTGTGACATAGTAGGTTAAGCCTGTCTATGGTGCTAGCATCCCATATGGGCCCTGGTTTGAGACCTGGCTGCTCCACTTCTAATCCATCTCTCTGCTAATTGCCTAGGAAAACATTGGCAGATGGGCCAGGTGCTTGGACCTCTGCCCCCCCCCCCCCATTGGGAGACCTGGAGGAAGCTCCTGCCTCCTGGCTTCAGATTGGCCTCGCATCCATTTGAGGAGTGAGCCAATGGATCTGTCTCTAATTCTGCCTCTCAAATCAATAATTTTAAAAAATTTTGGGGGGGGCTGGTGCTGTGAATTAGCAGGTGAGGCCACCGCCTGCAGTGCCTGCATCCTGTATGGGCTCAGGTTTGAGTCCTGTCTGCTCCACTTTGATCCAGCTCTCTTCTATGGCTTGGAAAAGCAGTAGAAGATAGTCCTAGTGCCTGGGGCCCTTCCCGGAGGAAGCTCCTGCCTCCTGGCTGCTGGCTTCAGATCGGTGCAGCTTCAGCTGTTGTGGCCAATTGGGGAGTGAAGTAGTGGATGGATGACCTCTCATTCTCTCTGCTCCTCCTTCTCTGTGTAACTCTTTCAAATAAATAAATAAAATCTTTAAAAATTCATTTAAAAAAAGAACTTTTTTTTAAACACTTCTTGTGTTAAAGTTTTGCTGATGTTGAATTCCTAAAGCTGTTTTACTGAAAGATGTTTTATCTTAGTCTTCGAAAGGAGTTTTTTCACTTTAGTACATTTCCCCCAGACTTCTCGGTTAATAGTTTTTCTTTCAGCACTTTAAAGCTGCCTTTCTGTTGTCTTCTGTCCTCCCTGATTTCTGACAGCCCATCTTCAATCATTCTTATGTTTGTTCCTCTGTAGCAGGGGTCCACAAACTTTTTTTGAAAGAACAATAGTAAATATTTCAGGCTTGTGAGCCACATGGTATCTTGCAGTTTCTGTTTTTGCTGTAGTGTGAGAGCAAGCGATAAATGAGCAAGCATAGTGTATATCAATGAGACTTTATTTATAAGGTCAGGTGGCTGGCACATGTGTTGTAGATTTACAAACCTTGGTAAGTAAGAACAAATCTGTTGATCTAATTGTTTTTAAGAGTCTTTGTTTATCATTGTTCTTCACCATGACATCCATTTGTATCACTTTCTTCATTGTATCACTTTTCTTCTAAGTAGTTTTTGTGCTTTGTGAATTTAGTGAATTATGGTTGTAGAAATTTGGAATCATTTCATTCATTATTTGCTGTAGCTATATTTCTCCCTCCCACTTGGACTCCTAATGCTTGAATGTAGCCCTGAGTAGCTCACTTTTAAGTGCTTTGTCCTGCCCTTTTTCTTTCTGTATTTCACTCTGAATGATGTCTGTGACTGTCTTACTCACTCTGATATTTCTTATGCAGAACCTACTCTGCTATTAATTCCATGTAATGTAGTTTTTACGTATCATAATTTAGATCCTAGAATTACTATGTGAAATTCATTCATATATTATATTTCTTTCCTCACATGTTCATGTTTCCTTTACATCTATTTAATAGCTATTTAAGATCCCTGTCCTTTAAACCCATCATATGTTTCAGTATGGCTCTGTTTCTGTTAATTTTTCTCTTGATTGTGTCATATTTTGTCCCTCTTTACATGTCTTCTTTTATTTTTAATTGGATACTACATAGTATTATATTTTGTTATTGTTGGCTTCTAGATTTGAGGGGGTTTGTTTTATTTATATAGTAGTGATAAATTTTCTTCTAGGGCCAGTTTGACCTCTTTAAAATTGCTTTTGGGATAGACATTTGGCCTTACCATTAAGACACACTGGTCCCCCTGGCAAAGTTTTAAAAGGACCTGTTTCCGAACATTTCTCTTTCTCTCCACTTCTCTCTCTCTCTCTCTCTCTCTCTCTCTCTCCTGATCTTTGCCTCTTAATCTCTCTCTCTCTTGATCTCTCTCCTACTCTCTCCTTCTTCCTCTTTTCCTTCATCATCCCTTCCCTCTGGTTTTTTGGGTTTCCCCCTTAAAAAAAAAAAGGATACACTGGTTCAGATGCAGGCATGCATATTGAATTTCTGGGTTTGGGTCCACTTCTGATTCCAGCTTCCTGTTAATGTGCACCCTGGGAGGCAGCAGGGGATGGCACAGATGGTTGGATTTCTGGTTCCCAATTTGACCCGGTCCAATTTTGATGAAGGTGAGGATTTGGGATTGTGTCAGGGATAGCAGCTCTTTGTGATTCTGTTTCTCTGTCAAACAAATAAATAAATCTTTAAAAATCACTTTTAAGTAATTTTAGGTAGATCTAGAATAATCTTTTATAAAAAAAATTTGCTGTCCCGAATGTGTTGTTGGGTTCAATTAGCTATTATTTTGTTGAGGATTTTTGCATCCATATTCATCAGGGATATTGAGCTATAGTTCTTTATCCTTGTATGTTTTTCTGGTTTAGGAATTAAGGTGACACTGGCCTGATAGAAGGAGTTTGGGAGGATTCCTCCCCTTTAAATTGTTTGGAATAGTTTGAGAAAAATTGGAATTAGTTCTTCCTTCAAAGTCTGGTAGTGGCCGGTGCTGCAGCTCAATAGGCTAATCCTCCACCTGCGGTGCCAGCACATGGGGTGCTAGTCCCGGTCGGGGTGCCAGATTCTGTCCCGGTCGCTGTCTTCCAGGCCAGCTCTCTGCTATGGCCCGGGAGTGCAGTGGAGGATGGCCCAAGTCCTTGGGCCCTGCACCCGCATTGGGGACCAGGAGAGACACCTGGCTCCTGGCTTCAGATCAGCGCAGTGCTCCGGCTGCAGCGCAGCGGCCGCAGTGGCAGTGCACTGGCAGCAGCGGCCATTAGGGGGGTGAACCACCAGAAAAGGAAGACCTTTCTCTCTGTCTCTCTCACTGTCCACTCTTCCTGTCAAAAAAATAAATAAATAAAAAGTCTGGTAGAATTCAGCAATGAAGCATCCAGGCCTGGCTTTTTTTTCTTTGGGAGGGTCTTAATTACTGATTCAGTCTCGTCTTGGTTATTGATCTGTTTTCATTTTTTGTGTCTTCATGACTCAATTTTGATAGACTGTATGTGTCCAGGAATCTATTTCTTCTAGATCTTGCAATTTGTTTTTTGTTTGTTTCTTAAAGATTTATTTTATTTATTTGAAAAGCAGAGTTACAGAGAGAGGAAGAGACAGTGAGAGAGATCTTCCATCATGTAGTTCACTCCCCAAATGGCTGAAACAGATGGAGCTTGGCCAATCCAAAGCCAGAAGTGAGGAACTTCATCCTGGTCTCCCATTGAGTGCAGGGTCACAAGGACTTGGGCCATCTTCCTCTATTTTCCCAGATACATAGCAGGGAGCTGGATTGGAAGTGGAACAGCTGGGACTTGAACTGACACCCCTATGGAATGCTGACACTGTAGGTTGCAGCTTTACCCATTATGCCACAGCACTGGCCCCTAGAGTTTCCAATTTTATGGCATATAGCTGTTTGCGGTAATTCTGGATGACTCTTTTTATTTCTGTGGTATCGTCATTACATTTCTTTTGCCATCTCTCATTTTATTGATTTAGTTTTCTCCCTCGACTTTTTTTTTTTTTTTTTTTTGGTTAGTTGTGACAGTGGTATATCAATTTTGTTTATTTTTTTTCAAAAAAAGCATCTCTTGATTTCATTGATCTTTTGTATTCTATTTTTGGTTTCAATTTTGTTTATTTCTTCTCTAGTTTTCTTTCTTTCTTTCATCCTATTAATTTTGGGTTTGGTTTGTTGTTGTTCTAGATCCTTGAGATGCATTGATAGCTTATTTATGTGGTACCTTTTCAATTTTTTTCTTTCTTTCTTTTTTTAATTATTTATGTATTTCTTTGAAAGGCAGTTACAGAGAGGCAGAGGCTCCCTGTATGGCCACAACAGCTGGAGCTGTGCCGATCTGAAGCCAGGAGCCTGGAGCCTCTTCTGGGTCTGCTATGCTGGTGCAGTGGCACAAACATTTGAGCCATCTTCTGCTGTTCTCCCAGGCCATAGCAGAGAGCTGGATTGGAAGTAGAGCAGCCGGATTCAAACCGGTGCCCGTATGGGATGCCAGCACTGCAGGCAGCAGCTTTACCCTCTACACCACAGTGCCAGCCCCTCCAATTTCTTAATGTAGGCAGCAGTTGTTATAAAATTCTCTCTTAATGCTGCTTTTTCTATATCCCATAAGTTTTGATGTTATATTGTCATTTTCATTTCTTTCCAGAAATATTTTATTTCCTTTTGATTTATTCTATGACCCACTATTCACTCAAGAGCATGAAATTGCATATCCATGTGTTTGCATATTTTTTTAAACATTTTATTTATTTACTTGAAAGTCAGAGTTACAGAAAGACAGAGGCAGTGAGAGAGAGGTCTTCCATCCACTGCTTTACTCCTCAATTGGCCACAATGGCTGCAGCTGCACCGATCCGAAGCCAGGAGACAGGAGCTTATTCTGGGACTTCCACGCAGGTGCAGGGGCCCAAGTATTTGGGCCATCTTCTACTGCTTTCTGAGGCCAAAGCATAGAACTGGATTGGAAGTGGAACAGCCAGGACTTGAACAGGAGCCAATATGGGTGCTGGGCCTGCAGGCAATGGCTTTACCCAATACACCACAGCGCTGGCCCCATTTTTGCATATTTTCTAGAGATTCTTAAATTGTTAATTGCAGAGATGGTTCAGTATTCACAAATAAATCAATGTGACACAACACAATAACAAACTGAAAATAAAAATGATATGCTTATCTCAATAGATGCAAAGAAATAATTTGATAAAATACAACATCCTTTCACAATGAAAACCTTAAAAAAAATGGGAATAGAAGGAACATTCCTGTACATAATCAAGGCATTCTATGACAAACCCACAGCCAACATCTTATTGAATGAGGAAAAGTTGGAAGCATTTCCACTGAGATCCAGAATCAAACAAGGATGCCTATTTTCACCATTGCTATTTAGTATAGTCCTGGAAGATTTAGCCAGAGCCATTAAGTAAGAAAAAGAAATCAATGGTAGACAAACTGGAAAGCAGGAAGTTAAATTATCCCTGTTTAAGATGACATGAGGGGCCGGCACTGTGGCTCTGCGGATAAATGCTGTGGCCTGAAGCACTGGCATCCCATATGTGCACCAGTTCGAGACCCGGCTGCTCCACTTCCAATCCAGCTCTCTGCTGTGGCCTGGGAAAGCAGTAGAAGATGGCCCAAGTCCTTGGGCCTCTGCTCCTGTGTGGAGACCCAGAAGAGGATCCTGGCTCCCGGCTTCAGATTGGCACAGCTCTGGCCATTGCAGCCAATTGGGGAGTGAACCATCAGATGGAAGAGCTTTCTCTCTTTCTCTCTGCCTCTCGTTCTCTGTGTAACTCTGACTTTCAAATAAATAAATCTTTTTTTAAAAAGATGACATTTCTATATATAGAAGAACCAAAAGTCTCCACTAAGAGTTTGGTAAAGTGGCTGGATATAAAATTAACACCCAAAAATCAATGGCCTTTGTATACGTAGGCAATGCCATTGCTGAGAAAGAATTTCTAAGATCAATCCCATTCACAACATCTAAAAAAAGAAATTAAATACTAGAATAAAATTAACTAAGGGCATCAAAGAACTCTATGATGAAAATTATAAAACATTAAAGAAAGAAATAGAAGAAGACACCAAAAAAATGAAAAAGTCTTCCATGTTCGTGGGTTGGAAAAATTGATATCAAAATGTCTATATTTCCTAAAGCAATTTATAGATTCTATGTGATCCCAGTCAAAATACCAATGACATTAATCTAAGATATAGAGAACAAGTTGTTTAAATTATATGGAAACAGAAAAGACCCTGAATAGCTAAAGCAAACTTCTATAACAACAACAACAAAAGCAGGAAGCATCACAATACCAGATTTCAAGACATGCTACAGGGCAGTTATAACCCAAACAATCTGGTAATGGCACAAAAATAGACATGTAGAGCAGAATAGAAACCTCAGAAATTAGTTCTCACATCTACAACCAACTTTTCTTTGACAAAGGAGCTAAAATCAATCCCTAGAGCAAGGACACTCTCTTCAACTAATGGTATTTGAAAATTGGATCTCTGTGTGCAGAAATATGAAAAAAAAAACCTCTACTTTATATCTTTTTCGTTTAACCTATTTTCCACCCTTTTGATGTGGGCATGGGTATATAATTTTTTTTAAGATTTATTTTATTTGAAAGACAGAGTTATAGAGAGAGGGAGAGACAGAAAGGGGTCTTTCATCCAATGGTTCACTCCCTAATTGGCCACAATGGCCAGAGCTGAGCCAATATGAAGCCAGGAGCCAGCAGCTTCTTCCAGGTCTCCCACGTGGGTGCAGGGGCCAACAACTTGGGCCATCTTCTACTGCTTTCCCAGGCCATAGCAGAGAGCTAGATCAGAAGAGGAGCAGCCAGGACTAGAACCAGCACCCATATGGGATGTTAACCTACTGCACCACAGCACTACTCCCCCCCCCCCATATCTTATACAAACGTCAACTCAAAATAGACCAAGAATCTAAATCTATGACCTGATAACATCAAATACTAGAGGAGAACATTAGGGAAATCCTGGAAGACATTGGCATAGGCAAAGACTCCTTGGAAAAGATCCCAGAAGCACAGGCAATCAAAGCCAGAATAGACAAAAGTGATTTCATCAATCTGAGAAGCTTCTGCACTGCAAAAGAAACACTCAACAAAAATGAGAGACAACTGACAGAATCAGAGAAAATATTTACAAACCATACAACTAATCAAGGATTAATATCCAGAATCTATAAAAAGGTCAAGAAACTCAACAAGAAAAATGAACCATCCAGTTAAGAAATGGACAAAGGATTTGAACAGGCATTTTTCAAGAAAAGAAATTAAAATATCCTCAAGACACAGGAAAAAATGCTCAGGAGTGCTAGCCATCTGGGAAATGCAAATCAAAACCACAATGAGGTTTTACCTCAACCCAGTTAGAAATGGCTTTCATAGAGAAATCAACAAACAATAAATGCTGGCAAGGATATGGGGAAGAAGATACTCTAATTCACTGCTGGTGGAAATGTAACTAGTACAACCACTGTGAAAACATAATGGAGATACCTCAGAACACTGAAAGTAGATATACTGTATGACCCACGTTTGGCCAGTTTCTGTGTCACTTAGTTTTCTATTGCTGTATAACAATCTTAGTGATTTAAAACCATCATTTATCTCAGTTTCCATGGGTCAGAGATCCAGGCATGGATTAGTTGGTCATCTGCTTGGGCCTCACAACTTCAGTCAAGGCAGCAACTTTAACAGAGATCTCATCTGAGGCTTCCAGGCTTACTAGTTAGTTCTTTGAGGTTGTAAGACTGAGACTGTTCCCTGCCCACAGTCCACTCCACCACATTTCTCATTTCTAAGAGGAGAGCATCTTGACTCTTCTAAGGTAGCTGTCTTTCTGACACATGTTTTTTATGTCTAAAATGTGAACTCTACCACTCATAAAATAGTTGAAGGCTATTTTCTAAGTTTTATAAGTAATTAAAGTGTAACAGCTTTCTATAATTAAAAATTGATATATAGTAATTGCGCATATTTATGTGGTAGACTGTGACATTTCCATGTGTATATACAATGTGTAACAACAAGATCAGGGTAATGCTACCACCTCAGACATTTATCATGTCTTATTATTGAGAACATTCAAAATCCTTTGTACTAGCTGTTTCAGAAGTATACAATTATTATTGTCAACCATGGTTATCCTTCTGTAATATAAAACTTTAGAAGTTACTGCTTCTACTTGTTCAATATCCTGTTTCTATCTTCTTCCTCCACAGATTCCACAGGCCCTGGTAGTCACTCGTCTATTCTCTATTTCTATGAGATCAACTTTTTAGCTTCCCCATATAAGTGAGAACATTTGAGGTTTTCTGAGTCTGATTTATTTTACTAACTATAATGTACTCCTGCTGCATCCAGGTTGTTGCAAATGACGGAATTTCATTCTTTTTTATGGCTGAGTAATATTTTGTTTGTTTTTACATACCCTGTTTTCTTAATCCTTTTCCATCAAGGGACACCTAAGTTGATTCCATGTCTCTCAGTTGATTCTGTATCTTGACTATTGTGGATAGTGTTATAATAAATTTGCAAATGAGGATGTTTCTTCAAAATACTGATTTTATTTCCTTTAGAAAATGAAAGTATTAGTGGAATTGCCAGATCACAAGGCAGTTCTGTTCCTAGTTTTTTGAGGAATCTCCATAATGTTTTCCATAATACATTATGTACTGCTTTGTAATTTTGTATTTCCTTAGATATAATTTAACTGAACTGATACCTTCCTTATGCTTTAAGAAAATAGTCTCACTGAAACCTTGGATGTTTTCTATTTGCTTACTAATAAATGCATACAATTTAAAAATATTCAGTTCTTCTTTTTATATAATTTTCATACTTAGACCTATGCTCTGTTAACTCTTTTGGAGTGAGGTGGTAGCATTCTCCTAGGGACATGAAGAGGGAGTGCAGTGTGTTGCTTAGCTACCTATCTTTGTAATTTGAAATATTAGGCATTTTGGTAATAGGTAGCCCTTAAGCTTTTAAGTGTTTGCTCATGACACATTGCAGTGTTTTATGAATGCTTTTCACCTTTGTATTGGAACTGTTATTGTGAAAGGTTAAAAAGAAAGGGGAGTGTATTTAATAGTAGTCAGTAGAGTACCTTTACTACATAAAATCAGTCATTTTATAAGAAGCTCCAATGGACACAAATGAAATAACAAAATATGCCTTAACATGAAGTTACCCCAAATATAACTATACTACAGAATGTAATAATTATACCAGTCTGTCACTTAGTAAAATCATTGTAGAATGTCTGAAATATTGTATATGGGAGCTTTTCAAATAACTATATTGTTATACAGTAGCAATATCATTAAACACATACTGAAAAAGCAGTTTTTATGTTGCTGTCAAGCTATTCATGTTACTTCTTAAACTAGAATATCAAGTACTAAGCAGTATTACTGCAGTGCGTCTCCTAATTTGGGAGAGAATAAATGAAAATTCTTGCAGGTGGAATCTTGTAATACAAATTTTTCCTACATATTCTCCCCTTTTCTCCAAAATAATTAAAGAAATAGAGACCTTTGTAGAAAACATTTTCAGAAGTGTGAATAATTATACAAAAGAGATTAAGAGTTACCTGTAATTCTAATTCTCTCAGAGAAACAATACAGACTTTGCAGTGTTTCTCTGGTTTGAATATTATAGAAATAAAGGTCAATTTCATATTCATATTGCATCTTTATTTTAGCATAAGCATCTCTCCAAATCATTAGAATTGTTTGAAAGCTTTATTTTTTTTCTTTTAAGAGGCAGACAAATGGAGGGCACTTCCATCTGATAATTTACTCCCAAATACCCACAGTGGACAGAGCTTGGATTAGGCTGAAGCCAGGAACCAAAAACTCAATCTTTGTCTCCCACATGGATGACAGGAACCCAACTGCTTGAGCTATTCCCTGCTGCCTTTCAGGGAGCTGGAGTTGAGACTGTAAGCTGGGACTCAAATCTGACACTGTAATGCGATGTCTTAACTGGTGTCTTAACGCTAGGCCCAATGCCTATCCCTAAAAACATTTTTTTAACTGATTAATATACAGATATGCACTGTTATCCATACTACTATTATGTATATAGATTGTTTCCTGTTTTTTTATGATATACATAACACTAAAAAGAAAATCTTTGTACAAAATCCTTGTCAACATTTCTGAATTCCTTAATATATATCATGAAAGTGTTACAGATCCTAGGAATGAGAAGAAATAAACATTTTAAAGACCTTTGAACATGTCATTGGATTACTTTCCTGAAAAATTGACTTATTATTTACTGTTTTTATTTTTATAGAGGAAGCAATAGTTAATATACTGTTTTTTGTTTTGTTTTTTAGGATTTATTTATTTATTTTAAAGTCAGAATTGCAGAGAGAGAGGTCTTCCATCTATTGGCTCAATCCCCAAGTAGCTGCAATGGCCAGGGCTGAGCCAGACTGAAGCCAGGAGCCAGGAGCTTCATCTGGGTCTCTTATGTGGGAGACAGGGCCGAAGTTATTGGTCCCTCTTCTGTTGCTCTTCTCAGGCCATTAGCAAGGAGCTGGATGGAAAGCTGGGCAGCTGGTAAACAAACTGCTTGTGGTGCCCATATGAGCTTTGCACCCTATGCTACAATGCTAACGCCAGTGTGGTGTTTTTATAGTTAAGAATATTGAAGTTTTTCAAATATTAAATAGCCATTTGTAATTCTTTTTTTTTTTAATTTTTCATTTTAGTGTCTCATTTGTTGACAAATCCCTGGTGTCTTACTTATTTTTAGGAGAGCTTTGTGTTCTGAATTTACTTTTCTGTCATATTCTCCAGTTTGTCTTTGAAGTTGATTTATAGTTTGTGAAATACATATCTTTGAGAAAATTATTTTAAAAATCTTTTTACCTTTTGCTTTTAAAATTTTACCTGTTTTCATTTTATTTGAAAGGCAGAGAGACAGAGAGATCTTTCACTTGTTAGTTCATTTCCCAAATGGTCACGACAGCCAGCACTGGGCCAAGCTGAAGTCAGGAGCTCAAAAACTCAATCTGGGTCTCCCGTGTTGGGTGGCAAGGACTCAACTACTTGAGCCATCGTCTGCTGCCACAGGATATGCGTTAGCAGGATGTGAGAGAGCTGGAACTCTTAACCAGGCACTTCGATCGACAGGCTTGGAAAGCAGCTTCTTTAAATGCTGTGTCAAATGCACATCCCCACTCCACTTTTCTTACTTATTTTCATTCATTGCTTATAAACTTATAAATCCATCTGCTGTGCCTATTTTCCTACATTTTATCTCTCTCTCTCTTTTTTTTTTCCTTCTATTTTAACATTTAATTATAAACCATGTACAGTGTCTTTTGGTTTCACATGTTAGGAACTAACTTTTTTATCTCAAATACTATTTTGTTAGAAAATGAGTAAGAATACATTCTTTTGCCTCCTGATGATGTCTTAGTGGTTATCATATACTAAATTCTTAGATAATGGACTGGTTTCTTTGTATTTTATTTCTTTTATTTCTTTATTTTTTTATTTATTTATTTTTTTGTTGTTGACAGGAAGAGTGGACAGTGAGAGAGAGAGACAGAGAGAAAGGTCTTCCTTTTCTGTTGGTTCACCCCCCTAATGGCCGCTGCAGCCAGCGTACCGCGCTGATCAGGAGCCAGAAGCCCGGTGTTTCCCCTGGTCTCCCATGCAGGTGCAGGGCCCAAGGACTTGGGCCATCCTCCACTGCACTCCCAGGCCACAGCAGAGAGCTGGACAGGAAGAGGAGCGACTGGGACAGAATCCGGCGCCCATACTGGGACTAGAACCCAGTATGCCGGCGCCGCAGGCGGAGGATTAGCCTATTGAGCCACAGCGTCAGCCTATTTTTTTATTTCTAACATAAGAACCACATTGCTCTTTTAGCATTATCATCTTTTAAAAATTATTCTTGACTGTTTACCCCCTCTGTAGAGTAAAATGCATCTCTTATTTTCTTATGCTATATGTTTTCCTATTTGTGATTTTTATTGCTTTTCTGAATGAATTTTTTTCTATTTATCTGTCCCATTTTAACTTGTATACTTTAAGATTTAAGTTATACCTGGACTGATCAGATATATTTCCCATATTATTAGTAATATTAACAGAATTATTGTCACAGAAAAGTTAAAATCATGGTTAAGGAGAAATTATGATCAACTTTCTATTAAACCAAAATCACTGTAGAAATAAACCATCCTTTATTATCTAAGATTAGATTAACTGCTTTGCAAATATGCCATAGGTAAAGTGCTTAAAGCTCTTGAAAGATGTTCATCTCTCCAGCAGGGGGCAACATTTGATTGCCACTAATTGGTAGCTTTAAGAAGGAAAGGAGCCCACTTCAAATCTAGATTGTCCTGGGAAACAGGAAGTATAGCAGGAAGCTAGGTGAGCTTGTCTCCAGATTCCCCCACAGCAGTTCCTGACCTGGTGACAGGTGAGGTCTGTCTTTCCAGGAAGAATTTAAGGGAGAGCGAAAGGTGAGCAGCATTACAGCTCTCTTAAGTGAGGAAGGTGACAAAGATCATTCACAAAACTGACCTCTAGAAGACAGTAGAGCAGGAGTTTTATTTGTACAGCTTCATCAGAATCCAGAGCCAAGTACAGGTTGAGTGTGACAGGTGGCTGTGGGAGTCCTTACTTTGTGGACTGGATAATGGGGCTAGACTTTTCATTCTAGGAGGGTCAGTGAGATTATCTTGACAGACCTCCACCACCCCACAGAAGTTCATGGTAGACAAGGCTTTTGATCAGCTGCCCTTTATGCTATTCTTATTTATAATAATGTTGGAGAAACCTGAAGCTCTAAGTATATAAGTGGGAACTGTTTCTGTTTTCCTATGATGAAAAGGATCAGGGTTCTTCTTTCCACATAGATTGTCACCTGAGTGGATGTATTCCATAGCTTTTGATGCATTAAAAAGAAAAACACTATAAAACTAAGTGACTTAAAGTGTCAGCCATTTATTTAGCTCCTGATTGTGCAGCTTGGCAACTCATTTGGGTTCAACTCTAAATGAGTTAGGTGGCCTGATGGAGGTTGGCTAGTTTTTGACTGAGGGGACTTCTGTTCTCCCCCATATAATGTTTCTTCCTCCAGAAGCTTGGGCTTTTTCTCATGGTGGTGGCAGAGGTCTGAGTGACAGCAGAAGTACACAGAGCCTCTTGAGACTACACTTGGAACTGTGGCATTATTGACTTGCATTGTATTCTCTTGGCCCAAGGAAGCTGATTTAAGGGGTTGGGGAATAAACTCCACCTCTTGATGAAAATAGTTTTAAAGCTGCCTTGCAAAGGATATGGACACAGGGAAGTGTGGAAAATTGGGGCCAAATTTGCCACCAGTCTAACACAACTGGGTGACTGAAGGATTCGGAGGTGTGCTCAGAACACTATGTTCCTCATCAATGGGAGTTTCAATGTTGTTATTATAAAATAATGTCACCCAAATCCCTTTTTAACTCATCCTGTTGTCTTGGTGTATTATTTCTTTTTGTCTTTATACCATTATTTTATTTCCATTGCTTATTCAACTTTGTTAGAATTCTTGCCAAATGCATTTTTTCTGAAATTATCTTTTGGTTCCTTATTGAATTCTATTCAGACATATCTCCTCTGCTTCTTCAGCACATAATTTTTTTGTTCTCTGCAGAGTTTTTCTTGTGGATGTTGAACCTCCTCTTGTCTGCTTTACTGGGAATTGCATTGAATATACAAAGAGATGTGCCACTGGGGAGTGGGAATGACCAACAGAACTCTGGCTGCCTTATAGCACCATCCTTCCACTACATAAGCACATTGTCTCTTAAACAGCTGGTGGAAAGAGAAAGCAAAGTTACTTTCCCTTCTCAGCTGGTAGAATTATTATGTTTCACAGAGCAAAGCTGTCATCTGCCTGGGGTGTACCAATCAGAAAACTGGATTTTGCAGGGTGGACATTTGGCACAGCGGTTAAAATGCCACTTGGGATGCTTGCTTGCATTTGAGTCCTGGATCCACTTTCAATTCAAGCTTTCTTCTAATGCATACCCAGGGAGGCAGCTGGTGATGGTCCAACTAGTAGAATCCATGCCACCCACAAGGAGAGATCCAGACGGAGTTCTGGGCTTCTGGCTTCAGCCTGGCCCAGTCCTGGCTGTTGTGGGCATTTGAGAAGTGAACCAATGGATGGAAGATTTTTCTCAGTTTCTCTCCCCCCCCACTTCTCTCCTCTCTCCAGTGTCATTTCTCTCCCTCCTTTCCTCCCTCCTTTACTCCTTCCATCCCTCTCCTTTGCAAATTAAAAAGAAAAAAGTGTTAAGTGCTACTAAAAAAAAAAAAAAAGAAGGAAAATTAATTGAGTCCACCGTTAATTTGTTTCTAGACCTGTTTCTGAAACTCAGATAGTGAAACAGACTTCTCATCAGAGGTTAGCTTAATTCTGGTAGGAGGTGCTGTTGTGTTGCTCTATGCCTTTGTATGGACAGTGATGAGAAGATAGGAAGAGCTGCACTGGGGGATTCTTATTATATGCCCTCTTAAACTGAGTCTAAATTATGTTTAATTAGTAATGCATTTTGTATTTTTTTTTTTTTTGGTACTCAAAAAGATCTGATGAGTGTACAACAAAGAAACACAAATAGCATTTTTGAAAGGCCAAGATCTGCTGTTTTTTTTAGCTTTTGCAGTATTATAATGTGAATTAATATACTATCCTATTATAGTTGTGAAATAATTGTGTGTATATGTGTGTGTGTGTAATCTTTCATTATTATTTATGAAGTTTGCTGTTGAGAACTACGGCTCTAGTGCTTTGCTTTTCTCTTTGACCCTCATCTGGCCATCTGGTAGTCTAGATGTGGCATGCATGCCTGTCCAGGAGGTTAAAGGACCAGAAAGTGGTGCCTCCAGAATTCTCTGAGCCAGCCAGCTAGCCCTAGGAATGACAGATCACAATAGCTGCTAGGGCTAATTGCTGCATCTTTGGAGAAATGGTAGTTACTTTCAAAGGTGGTGTTTTTTTCCTTAATTTTTTTTCCTTAGTTTTTCCTTAGTTTTTTTCCTTAGTTTTTCCTTAGTTTTTTCCTTAGTTGTCTTATCTCTGGCAAGTGTTGCTGGCTGTTAAGTTTAAAACCTAATGGTAGAATTACAAACTCAGGGAATCCATTTCATGAGAAAGTTACTTGAGTTCCTAAAGCTGTAGAAATGAGACTTAATATTAAATACTTGATTGTTATGTACTGTAATGAGTAATAGAGCTTAAATGATCTTCACTTTTTTTTTTTTTTAATATAACTTGGTTTAAACACTTTCTGAACTCTTAGCACTGATGGTCATTAATTTGATTTATAAAACAATTGTCTATAGCCTGTTATCCCCAGTTAAGAGTTTAATGCCACATTTTAACAATATTTATTTCACTTTTCTGCTGTAATAATATACTTGTGTGTGTGTGGGTTGGGGGGGCAGAATCATTTCTCCTTAACCAGGAGAACTGGGCACCCAGGGAACATCTGCAGGGTGTTGAGTAAAAGTGTGCTGCTACTAGTTACAAATAGTGCTAATCTTTTCCCAATTTGTGGAAAAATAATTTTTAGGCTTAAGTTATTTTTGATCCTTTTATATTCACTATTAGAAAATAAGTGGGACAAAACCCAGTGGTAGTCAGTCATGTTTAGTGCACCTGCTTGTTTTTTCATTGATACATGCTTGTGATATTTCTATTTACATTACTTATCTCTAATGTAACTATGTTTAATGTTAGTCTAGCATTCCTACTATAATTAAATCAAAATGTGTCACAGTTGTACAAAGAGCACTGAGACTTCCAAGAGTTCTGCTATTTAATTGGTTTGGAAACTGCTGAATTGATCATCTTGTAAGACAGAAGGCAGGAATTTTTATCATCATCATCATGTGCGTAGTCAGAAGCCATTGCAGACCTTTGATGGGAAGTAACGCAAGGGAAATCAGATTTCATATATTGGAGCAATATTTGGGGGAGTTTTCTGGAAGAGGAGAGGTAGAAAGTGAAAATGGATATAGAAATGAAGATAGAATACAACCTTGGCAAATGATATTGTTAGCTCAGATCATATTAAGCATTTGATTAGAAGTTCCTGTAACTCTAGCATCATGATTCAAATTAAAATTTTAGGGGCCGGTGCTGTGGAAGAGTAGGTTAAGCCTTCACCTGCAGCACCGGCCTCTCAATGGGCACCAGATTGAGTCCTGGCTGCTCTACTTTCAATCCATCTTCCTTCTGATGGCCTGGGAAATCAGCAAAAGATGACCCAACTGCTTGGGCCCCTGCACCCACAGGGAGACCTGGAAGAAGCTCCTGGCTCTGGCTTTGGATTGGCCCAGCTCCAGCTGTTGCAGCCATTTGAGGAGTGAACCAGTGGATTAAAGGCCTCTCTGTCTGTAACTCTACCTCTTAAATAAATAAATAAACCTTCTAAACAATTAAAATATTAAGGTAGCTCTCTTTAGTTTAGCAAGTTAATTTTGCGTTGATGAAAGTTACACATAGTAAAGCAAATTTTAGATTACAGTTTCTCTTTTTAATCTACTTTCAAATATGATTCTTCTATCATAAATATTCTTAGAATCTTGAATAATAATTCAGTAAGTAGATTCCTAAAGAAATCATAGTCTCAAGTCTATAGATACTGGAGTACAATGTAACTGTTGAAATGGAGAAGACTGGTCCTTGCTGAATAAGAAAACATTCAAGACATTTGGCTGGGGGATAGGAGTGAAATAAGGGATGCAAAATGGACTCAGACTTGGACTCCAGGAAGTTTTCATGGATATGAATGATAAGACAAATTTAATGTTAATAGTAACAGTAGAAGAAATTACATATCGGGTGCCAAGAGAATAATATAACAGCTTGAAAAAATCTAAAGGAGTTGGTATTTGAGTTAATTACTTTTGAATAGACAGAATGGTATAAAGAGCATTCTGCCTTAAGGAAGAAATACAGCCAAAGACACTGGCCCCTAACACAAATATTTGTTGGGTAATTTAATGAATGGAATTGGGTAGCCTTTGTTTTTCTGTTGATTTATTTGGTATGACACATGAGTGCCTCCTGTGTGCCTGCTACTGTGGCAGGTTGGTAATGGGATATAACAAGATGAATTTCAAAGAGTTATAATCCAGTAGGAGAGGTGGATAAAACTGACAAATGAATATAGAAATTCAAAGTGAGGAGGACGACTAAGTTACTGAGTAACTTAATAAGGAAATCTGGTTGGATTGGATAGTTAGAGAAGGCCCTTTTGAGAAAACTAAATATAAGCTGAAAGGGATCTTTGTTAGAATCTGATATACCTTGTGGGATATGGTGGAAGCCTTTACCACTGTTGTTATTTCTAGTACACATAATCTGGCTAAATTAAAAACACAACGTGTGATATTTCTCTTTTTCATCAGTGTTTACTCTGTTGATTACTGAATTATTTACCTATTGTTACTTTTGTTTTGCAGAAACCAAAGTTGAAAGATTGGCATCCTCCTGGAGGTTTTATTCTGGGATTATGGGCACTCATTATCATGGTTTTCTTCAAAACTTATGGAATCAAGCATATGAAGTTCATTTTTTAGACTTTGATATATGAAGAGAAAGCATGGAAGACTGCAACCTTGGATAAAAATTTCTGTCATATGATTTTAAAGATACAATTCTCTTTGCATGAATTGGAGAAAATTATAAAGAAACTAAATTTAAATAAGCTGTTGATAACTAAAAGAAAAATATTTGTTAATCCAGTTGCTTAATGGCACCAATTATATTTCAGCTTTATTTTGTGTGTTATAAAAACAACTGGGGCAGAGAAATGGGAATGTACTGATTGATTTTTTTAGAATAACAATTTCCCTATATCCCCTGTTTATTCAAAAAAAAATTGTAAAGTCGTGAAATTCTCACTGATAGAAGCAACTTTTTAAATAATTTTTGTGTCCTCCTGGTCTTTTTATTTTGCACTTATTTTCCCCAAAGTAGAGATCATACAAGAAAACACTTTTGTAATTTATCCTTTTTCATTTTACTATATATAATGTTTCCCTCTCATTGGATATTCAAGAATGCCTTGTGAACTGCTGCATAGTACCCGTTATATGAGTGTGTAGTCCTTTATTTGACAGCCTTAGGCTGTTGAACTACTGACCTTGTTCCCAAAGTTTTCTTTTGATGATTCTTTAATGTATGAACCTATTAACATTTACTTTCAGTCACTCATAGAATTCTGTAGCTTTAATTGTAAGATTAACAAATTGATTTCTTAATCTATGACACTGACAGTCCTCCAGTACTTTGTTTGTGGTCAGTATATCTGTGACTTTGTAGCCGTTGGGAATTTTACATATTGATTGCTCAACAGAAACAAACTCCATTATTTTTGATTTCTAAGTGTTATAATCTTTCAAAATTGGTCACCTCCTTCTCAGTTTCCCACTTGAAACAGACATCCAGCAAAAACTTTTATTTCATTTTGTTTAAGATAAATCTTGCCCACTGGCAGGATCTGTACTTTGCCTGAGAACAATCCCATAAAATGGGTGACCTACTTAACTCTGTCATCACATTTGACTAATGGGTCACACAGGCATTAAGTCCTTTCAATTTTTAAGCCTAACAACCAGCTTCACATCTTTCCCATGGATATATTATTGAGATTCTGCTTTCTGACTGTGATTTCTTTTTAAATTTTTGCATGTGAAGAGGGAAAGGGCTAAATGCTCAGTTCTCTTGTCTCAAGGAAAACCTTTATATGTGTTTTATCTATTCTATCCAAGAACTTATGTGTTCATCTTTATTCATTGTGGTTATCTGTCTTATAATGGTAGATAATGTTAAGAACAACTCATCCACCACAGTGAAAGCTCCTAAAATTAATACTATTTAGAGTTTCCCTTTTTTTTTAAAATTAATGAACTTTTATTTGTTTTAAAATCATTAATCATTCAAAGCTAAAAAAATTGTACTTCCTTTTTTTTTTTTTAAACTTTAATATTGATTACAGGATGAATGCCTCTGGTTATATTAACAATGGGGTTAATTTTCTTTGCTGTAGATAGTGTTTTATTTTCCCACAGAAACTTTTCATTTAAGGTGTAGAAACTTCATGCATTTAGTAAAGAATGTGTTTTCCTTTTAGCACTTAACGTATTGTCCTTTAATAACAGGCAAATGGTCAGACTGTTTCACAGACAAGGGATATGTGTATCTCCCTTACAGCTGATGATAAAGACGCTTTCATTAGTTCTGAATCTTCACTTGAATTATTTATTGTATTGGTGTACCATACAAGAAGATAATGTGCATTTCCCACCAACTTTTTGAAGATCTCATATAAATGAAGCAGGACAATTTTATCTGATTGTATAGGGAAGAATTTTTTTTTGTACCTATTTGAATAGCCTGGTCACAGTAGCACTAACAGACAAAAAGACTGGCCATGTCATCCTCCACTCACTTACGTAAGGTCGTGAATACTTTGGTAGAGTGGAGCGATTTAGAGAAGTAAAGGAATTTCACGAGCCAAAGTAATTTAGCTAGAATAAAATGAAGCATACCCTGATGGTAAAGCCTGCTGGAAAGTAAAAGAATCCCTCCTTCGAGGTTGTAGAAGGCGCCTTTCTTACTTAAAACCAAACTGGGAAAAGTAGTACTGGATATAATATACAGGATTAATTTTGCCTAGGCAGAACTTCAAAGGGCAATTATTTTTTCCTCTGTTTCATTATTGAATTTTCAGAATATAGTTAAAGCAAAAGGCTTAAAATATGTTAAATGTTTAGCCCATGACCATAATCTTTTCACATAAGGTATATTCTGTCTTCAATAATAAGCAAATCCTCTGCACGGGAATATTGTAGTGCAATTAAATGGCCTAGAGTTTAAATGCTTACATAAAAGCACATCATTAAATGCATTCTGCTGGAGTCACAGCGAGCTAAATAATGGGAAGATGTTTGCTTTTTTGCCTTTGTCTGACAGTGTTGTGCTGAGGATCCGATGAGATAATGTTATGACTAAACACTTCGGAAATCAGAAATACATGCTGGTATTATATCCATGTGGGAAGATGCCTGGGGAGGAAGTGAACGGTGATAGTGTCCCTCTTCATGTTGCACTTCTTTAGCTTTCTAAGCTACTCATTGTGTCTCTTGTTCTTCTCAGGATTTGTTTTGTCCTTGATGGTGTCCTTCAGGGAGACAAGATATGTATAAATGGACCCCAGAAAACCTGTTCTGACATTTCAGAGAGGGACAAGGTGTAATGACACCATTCTGCAAAGGCAGTCTGAGTGCAAACAAAAAACCCAATGATGTGGATTTTAAAATTACAAAAGATATTCATTTGCAGCTTATGAAAGGAAAATGTAGTTTGCACGCAAAACTGATTACACTGGATCAAGGAAAATTAGAATTAAAAACAAAAATAATGCATGTATTTATGGTTTCAATTTTTATATATTCTCAGCTGCTTGGAAATGATGACTCCCAGGACAAGCATAACTTAGCTTGTTTGTGCTTACTGAGTATTTTCTACTATGGTATATATTGATAACACTTCTTCCATTATGTATGTTCTATAGCAGAGTTACAGTTACTGTGGGAAAAATCATTTGAAATTTCGACTCATGTTTCTAAAATATTTACAACAAATATTGTATTAACATAGAACCTTTTTTGGTGGATTTTACCAAAATTAGTCCCATCTATGGTAGACACTGTTTTAACTTATGAAATATTTTATAAGCATACTATAAGGTATGGCTATAAGATAATGAGATTAGTGTCCATTTTTGCTTCCTGGAATCAACTTTATTATTTCTTTTTTTTTTTTTTTAAACAGGCAGAGCGGACAGTGAGAGAGAGAGAGAGAGAGACAAAGGTCTTCCTTTGCCATTGGTTCACTCTATAATGGCTGCCGCGGCTGGTGCGCTGTGGCCGGCACATCACGCTGATCCGAAGGCAGGAGCCAGGTGCTTCTCCTGGTCTCCCATGGGGTGCAGGGCCCAAGCACTTGGGCCATCCTCCACTGCACTCCCTGGCCACAGCAGAGAGCTGGCCTGGAAGAGGGGCAACCGGGACAGAATCCGGCTCCCCGACTGGGACTAGAACCCGGGGTGCCAGTGCCACAAGGCGGAGGATTAGCCTATTGAGCCGCGGCGCCGGCTCAACTTTATTATTTCATTGTCACATCTCAAACTTCAGAGCATTTACCACAAAGAAAGTAGTTTTGTTGCTACCTTCCCTACCTACACATGTACCTGCTGCTTAAATTGGAAAACTTTTCAGTTCATGGACAACACATCTTGGTGATAATCAGGCTGGTTTTTTTTGGGAGGGGGAGAGAGGAGAGGGTTAGAGGTACAAAAATTTATTGTTGTAGAAATGTATTATAAGCTATCTGGCTAAATTTAACTTTGTCAACTATAGGATAATGGGATTGATATAAATGGAGGTGTAACCAAGAAATAGGTTATTAAAAATTCATGAACTCCAAATATGGAAAGATTATGCTGTAATTTTTGTCTTACCTATGCTGCTTGTGGTCTGACTCAAGAGAACTTTCAGATTTGCCTGTGTCATAGAGTATGCTTGTGGCAGCCCTAGGATATGATCCACATTCAGTTCTGGCTGTGCTAGAAGTTCAGGGACAATGGCATGAGGATGTAGGTGTAAATTTCGTACATTACAGCAGGCTGTAAGTCCTGTTTAGGACATGGCCAGTGTTTTGTTCATTGCTGAGTGGGAGCCTACCTTCCTACCTACCTTCCTGTCTTGCTTTAACCTTTATTCAGGGCTGCTTACTTCTTCAAGAGTGTAGCTTTACTTCTCCTAGGTTGTACAATTCACTTCTGTTCTCAGCAAACATCATTTTTGTATGACAGTTTATTTTCATTTTTGTTCAGTGTTATCCAACAATTCCAATCCAGACTTTTTTGCCTTTCCTGGATTTTTTCCCCTGTTTTAGGTGCATTGAGGCTTTTCTCAATTTTCCCTGATCTTTAGTTTTATAGCTGTAGTTTTCTAATGTCTCTATAGCCTATAGCTTGGTACATCCTCACTCCCACACCCCAGATGTCTGGTTAATAATCCTGGTTCCCTAAGAGTGGATTCTGTGCTTCAGGAAGACATCTCTTTTCACCCAGTGTTGGAACTTTTTACGTTTCAAATTTTAAAAACTCATCTAGAGCAAAGGCAGTCCAACAGGGGAATTTGCTGGAGAGGTATTATCATATCACATGTAAAATTCTTGTGGGACAGGGCTTGGTCTGCACCTCTTCAGGAGTTGGAATGTCACCTGGATTCTTTTCATTCTGCCTTGATCCCTCCTGGAAACTGTCTTTTTGCATGTGGCTAGTGACTACAGAGCCTCAGAGCTCATTCTTCTACCATGAAAACAATTACTGTCTTCCTTTAATCCCAGTTACAAAATCTTGTGGAAGAACCAATTTACCTCATACTTCCTCAGATGGCCAAGGACTTATAAGCACATAAAGATCTCTGTTGACATGGGGAAGAGAGAGAGAACAGGAGCTAGGCAGTCACTCTTACTTTCTTCTAATTTGCTATTCAACAGGTGGCCTTGTAAATCCCAGCATCTGTAACATCATCTGAAACTCTTTAAAATGCAGACTGCCAGGCCCCATCTGTGAATGAGAATCTGCACTTTAACCAGATCCCCATGTAATTTGAATGCATTTGAAAGTAGAAGGAACATGGATCTATTATACCTTCCTAGACTCAATAGTTCAATTTTATCTCCTAAAAAGAGATTGTAAAAGAAGATCGAAAACACTCTTGTACAACAAACAGCCATGGGTAGCATATTTTATATGTTAATTTACTCAGGCATCATTACCAGCTTCTACTCAGACCTTTTAAGACTATGTACCCTTCACATTTTTTTTGTTGTTGTTCCTTCTGAGACTTATTCAAAATGTGATAAATGCTTAAAACAGGCATCTGGTTAGCATTTATTGTGTGTAGTGTCTGCAACTTATTCGATACTTCAAGAGGTGAGAGTAAATTCCTCTCCCCTTGAATGTGGGCTGACATTAGTAACTTAGTTTGATAAGTGACAGTATCAGACTGCATAATTTCAGAGGGTAGGCCATACAAGGTGATAGAGCATCTGCCTTACTCATTCTCCGCATACTGCTCTTGGAATGCAGCCACCATCCCCAGATGAAGCCCAACCCACATGGAGAAGCCACGTTTGGAGGACAGCCCAGCGATGTCCCAGGTAAGAGCCAGCATCAAGCTCCATGGATACAAGAGGAGATTCCTGACTTCCTTTTTTTTTTCTTTTTTTTTTTTTTTATAAAGCTTTTATTTAAAGAATATAAATTTCCAAAGTACAGCTTATGGATTACAATGGCTCCCCCCCACACAACTTCCCTCCCTCCCGCTACCCTCCCCTTTCCTTCTCCCTCTCCCCTTCTGTTCACATCAAGATTCATTTTCAATTCTCTTTATACACAGAAGATCAGTTTAGTACATATTACATAAGATTTCAACAGTTTGCCCTCACATAGAGACACAAAATGAAAATACTGTTGGAGTACTATAGTATTAATTCACAATGTACAGCACATTAAGGACAGAGATCCTACATGATTTTTTTTAAAGAATTGATTAATTATCTATGCAATTTCCACTTTAACACCAAGATTTTTTAATCATTTGCAATTATCTTTATATACAGAAGATCGATTCAATATATACTATGTAAAGATTTCATCAGTTTGCACCCACACAGAAACACAAAGTGTAAAAATACTGTTTCAGTACTAGTAATAGCATTATTTCACATTGGATAACACATTAAGGACAGATCCCTCATGAGACGTAAGTACACAGTGACTCCTGATGTTGATTTAACAATTTGACACTCTTGTTTATGGCGTCAGTAATCTCCCTAGGCTCTGGTCATGAGTTGCCGAGGCTATGGAAGCCTTTAGGGTTCGCCGACTTCGATCTTATTCCGACAGGGTCATAGTCGAAGTGGAAGTTCTCTCCTCCCTTCAGAGAAAGGTACCTCCTTCTTTGATGGCCCCGTTCTTTCCACTGGGATCTCACTGGCAGAGATCTTTCACTATGAGAAACAGTGACTTGATCAGCTCTTGTGCTGACTGTTGTTGTACAATGTAATACTTTATCCATGGTAGTATTTTTTTTTATCCTAGTACTAGTGGTTGAACTCTGTAATTAACACACAATTATTCTTAGGTGTTTAAATCTTAACTGAAAAATGATTCCTGACTTCCTGACTGCAGCCACAGGGGAGGTTCCCAAGTGAGAACCACTTGGGAGATCCCCAGAACTGTGAGAGGTAATAATGACAGAAAGGGTTGTTTGCCCCACTGGTATAGAGTGCTTTGTTGTAACGCTCTTAAATGTGTTGCCCACTCTAGATACTAGCAATGTGGCATAGCAGGTTAAGCTGCTATGACTCTGGCATCCCTTAGGGGAACAGTGTGAGTCCCAGCTCTTCTGCTTTTGATCCAGCTCCCTGCTAATACACCTGGGAAAGCAGCAGAAGATGTCCCAAGTACCTGGGCTCCTGCAACCTACCTGGGAGATCTGGATGGAATTCTTGACTCCTTACTTTGGCAGGTCCAACCCAGCCATTTTGATCATATGGAAAGTGAACCAGTGGATGGAAGATCTATTCCTCCACCAATGTTGCTCTGCATTTCAAATAAATAAAATAATTTGTTTTGAAAAATGTGTTCCCACTGTAGTAGATGCTTATGAGTGAATATAAACACGATTGTTCCTAAAAAGTCACAAATTGATTCTAGAAAGACATACATGAAAAAAGAATTTAGCAGGAAATGACAAGTGCCATTTAAGAGGTATATGATAGGGGCTGGCACTGTGGCTAAGCCTCTGCCTGAGGTGCCTGCATCCCATTTGGGCGCCGATTTGTGTCCTGGCTGCTCCTCTTCTGATCCAGCTCTCTGCTGTGGACTGGAAAAGCAGTGGAAGGTGGCCCAAGTCGTTGGACCCATGCACCTACGTGGGAGACCCGGAGGAGGCTCCTGGCTCCTGGTTTTGGATCATCCAGCTCCTGCAGTGGCAGCCATTTGGGGAGTGAACCAGCAGAAGGAAGACCTCTTTGTCCCTCTCTGTGTGTAACTCTACCTCTCAAATAATTAAATAATAAATCTTTTAAAAAATGGATATGATAGGAAGTTTAAAGAGAAACTGCTTTTTTAATAATGTCTATGTACATGAAAGTTACCAATATTTATCAGTGAAGGGTCAGAGAGCATGTGTAGGTTGAAGTGAAATTTGAATGAGGGTTTAAAGACAACCAAATTATATTTATTTCTTCCCTTCTCCATTTTCTGCCATTGTTTCAAAATTGTAAGTTGGGACATGCTCAATCAGACTTGCCCCAAATGGTGGAGTTAGAATCGTACCAGGGGATTCCAATACAATCCCATCAAGGTGGCATGTACCAATGCCATCTCACTAGTCCAAATGATCAATTTCAGTTCACAATTGATCACACTGATAGGTCTAAGTTTTCTTCAATTTTCTTGTCCCTCCAACTCAGTTCTTCCTATCATCATAAAGCTTTGCTTTGTAGTCAGAAAATTAAATTAGGAAAGATAATCAGTTTGACTTCCAGCTCTATCTCCTACATAATGACGTCTATTTTCTCCCATCTCACCCGTACCCTACTCCTTCAGACTCAAAGGAGTGGACAACCCTCCAGTTGTAGTCATTGATCCCATTCCTTCTGGAATCTTATCACTAATAGACAGTCATCTCCCATTTCTTCCATCAATTTCTTTTTGCATCGAACTGCTTTCCCTTATATTTTATGACGTTTAAACCTTCCTCATCTTAAAATTTCCTCTCAACAATCACATGTCCTCTTCTGAATGCTTTGCAGGGCTCTGTTCTACTTTGTTTCAAAGATATTATTTTAAATGAGGGAGCCGGATTCAGTGCTGAGCCTTCCTGCCTTGCCTTCATTGTGAACACTGCAATTTAGCTTCGCTCCTACCACTCCCCTGAAGCTATTCTCTTTACTGATAACAGCAAGTCTCTCTTTGCCAAATATAATGTAAAATTTTCTTCCTGTCATTTCCACTTTTGTTTTATGCATTTTTAATTCATTTGAAAGGCAGGCAGACAGAAAGAGTTCATCCATACTGGTTCACTTCCCAATTGCCTGCAAGAGGCAGGACTGGGCCAGGTTTAAACCAGGAACCTGGTTCTCAATTGTGTCTCCCATGTGGGTGGCAGGGACTCAAGTATTTGAGCCATCACCTGCCTCTCACAGTGTGCAATAGCAGGAAGTTAGAGTTGGAAACGGAGCAAGGATTCAACATCAGTCACTTCAGTATAGTACATGAGCACAAAGCACTCACAACAAATCCCACTTTTAGGAAAACTTCCCTCTCCTGGGGGCCAGCGCCTCAGCGTACTAGGTTAATCCTCCACCTGAGGCACTGGCATCCCATATGGACACTGGGTTTTAGTCCTGGTTGCTCCTCTTCCAGACCAGCTCTCTACTGTGGCCTGGGAAAGTAGTGGAGGGTGACTTAGGTGCTTGGGCCCTTGCACCCGCGTGAGAGACGTGGAGGAAGCTCCTGGCTCCTGGCTGCTGGCTTCGGATCCACACAGTTACAGTCATTGCGGCCATTTGGGGAGTGAACCAACGGAAGGGAGACCTTTCTCTCTGTCTCTTTCACTGTCTGTAACTCTACCTGTCAAATAAATAAACATCTTTTTAAAAAAAGAAAAGAAAAACTTCCCTCTGCAGAAAGCAGACATTCAGCCTAGTAGTTACAATGCCCGCCTCCCACAGTGGAGTGCCTGGGTTCAGTTCTTGACTCCAGCTTCCTGCAAATGCAGGTGCTGGGAAACAGCACTGATTGGCTCCTGCTACCCAAGTGGGAGACGCATTGAGTTCCCAGCTCTTGGCTTCAGCCTTCTGGTTGTCTCAAACATTATGGGGTGAGCCAGTAGTTGCAGACTCCCTGACTGACTTTGTATCTATCTGTCTCTTAAATAGATTAACTTAACAAAAGAATATTTCCCCTGCCTTAATGATCTTGGTGTCTTCCTAGTTTTTCTGCAGTTAGCCACTCATTTTCAGTCTTCCAAGTGCTTCTGTACAGTAGCCCACTCCAGATGTTCTGCGGAGTTATTTTCCAAATTTCAAATTCTGCAATCTTTGGATAGGCTCTTCCTGATCTGTGATTTCCACATTTGCTTTGCATTATTGGCAGCCAACTTTCTTTAAAAAAATTTTTTTCTTTTAATTTATTTGAAAGTCAGAGTTACACAGAGAAGGAGAGAGAGAGAGAGAGAGAGAGAGAGAGAGAGACTTCTATCCTCTGGTTCACTTCCCAGATGACCGCAACGCCCGGTGCTACATTGATCTGAAGCCAGGAGCCAGGAACTTCTTCTGGGTCTCCCACATGGGTGCAGGGTCCCAAGCATTTGGGCCATCTTCTACTGTTTTCCCAGGCCATAGCAGAGAGCTGGATCAGAAGTGGAGCAGCCAGGACTTTGAACTGGCACCCATATGGGTACTCTTCTTTTTCTATTTTCTTTTTTCTATTTTATATTCCAAACCCTTTCTGAATGGTCACAGATTGTGAAGGTGTATGTCCTATGCAATACTACCATAGAGTATTCACTGCAGTGGAGGTTCTTATCAGGTGGATAAACTGACATACTCTGTAGATGTCAGCTTCTTTTCCCAGCCATCCTGGTGATTGTTCAATGGACTCCTGAAAAAGTGGAAATAGTGCAAGGATAGATAATATGTTTGTACTGACAACTTGGACTTCCCCTCACCAATACTTGACCTGGCTAATGCTACTACTGAGTATCCAAGCTGCCAACTGCAGATAACAACACTGAAACCCACCCACCAACTATATGGTGCCTTCATTTTGTAGGAGTCAGTCACTCAACTGGTGTTAGGTTTATGACATTGTTTGCTTTGTTCAGAAGGGTAGGTAGAAACATCCTCACTGGCATAGACATATTCTGGGTGTGGATTTGAATTCTCTGCTTTAGGGTTTCTATCAGCATCATGTGTGAACTCACAGATATCTTGCTTACCATCACAGCATTCTTCTCAATACCGAGTCTGATCGAAGAATTCATTTCATAGCATGGGAGTGCAACAATGAGCTTAGACTCAAGGAATTAACAAGACTTATCATATATTCCATAACCTAGAAGTAGCTGACCTAATTGAAGATGGAATGCCTTACTGAAGACTCAGTTATGTCACTGAGACACTGTTGAGACTGAAAGGAGAGGGTTCTGTTTTACAGGGTGCAGTATAGTCACTGCATGGTATGGTTTTCCCCATAGCCAGGATGCATAGATCTGGGAACAAGGAAGCAAGTGTAGGGGTTTTGAGCCTATTACATCATGTGCTTATTCTATCTGGTGACTTAGAGCTTTGCTAGTTTGGAGAGACTGAAAGGAGAGGGTTCTGTTTTACAGGGTGCAGTATAGTCTCTGCATGGTATGGTTTTCCCCATAGCCAGGATGCATAGATCTGGGAACAAGGAAGCAAGTGTAGGGGTTCTGAGCCTATTACATCATGTGCTTATTCTATCTGGTGACTTAGAGCTTTGCTAGTTTGGAAGTCTTAGCCTCCAAGGGAGGAATGCATTCATCAAAGGCAAAATCAAATGGAATTTGATTCCACTGCATGTGAAGGAAAGATTGCCACCTGATCTTTACAGGCCATTTATATCACTAAACCAACAGGCTGTAAATAAGGTGTTATTCTGCTGGCTGGAGTGGTTGGTTCCAATTACCAAAGAGAAATTAAGTTGCCGCTACACACTGGGGATGAGGGGGGTTTTGTAGAATCCCTGGGATTCTCTGGAGCACCCTTTAGCAGTTCAATGGCCAGTAGTAAAAGTTAATGAAAAACTGTAACAAACCTAAGCAAACAAAAACAGCAGGACAATTGGGTCTCTCTATCAGATAAAGTATTAACCAACTGAACTTCTGGTGGAGAGCAAGAGAAATATACTTCAGAGGCATCAACTATAGTCTTACAGACAACTGCTAAAGGACCAAAGTCATTTAGCATATTATCTTTGCCTATAATATGTGTTAGGAGTATGCTACTTTTTCTCTTTTTTTCCATTTTTATTTTTATACAAATTGTGGTACTTAATCTTGTGATACGATCTGTTCTAAGAATTATTTATTTACTTGAAAGGCAGTAACTACAGAGAAAGAGCAAGAGAGTGAGCTCCCATCCAATGGTTACTCCCTGAATGACCTCAATTGCCAGGCTGAAAACAAGAGCCTAGAACTCCATCCTGGTCTGCCACATGGGAGGAGGCAGCCCAAGTCCGTGGGCCATCTTCCAATGCTTTCCCAGGCTTATTAGAAGGAAGCTGGATTGGAAGTAGAGAAGCCAGGATTTTTTTTTTTTTAATATAAAACTTTTATTTAAAGAATATAAATTTCCAAAGTACAGCTTATGTATTACAATGGCTTCCCCCCCATAACTTCCCTCCCACCCGCAACCCTCCCCTTTCCCTCTCCCTCTGCCCTTGCATTCATATCAAGATTCATTTTCAATTCTCTTTATATGCAGAAGATCAGTTTAGTACATATTACGTAAAGATTTCAACAGTTTGCTCTCACGTAGGGACACAAAGTGAAAAATACTGTTGGAGTACTAGTTATAGTATTAATTCACAATGTACAGCACATTAAGGACAGAGATCCTACATGATATTTTTTTTAAAAAATTGATTAATTATCTTTGCAATTTCCAATTTAACACCAAGTTTTTTTTAATCATTTCAATTATCTTTATATATAGAAGATTGATTCAGTATATACTAAGTAAAGATTTCATCAGTTTGCACCCACACAGAAACACAAAGTGTAAAATACTGTTTCAGTACTAGTTATAGCATTACTTCACATTGGACAACACATTAAGGACAGATCGATCCCTCATGAGACGTAAGTACACAGTGACTCCTGATGTTGATTTAACAATTTGACATTCTTGTTTATGGCATCAGCAATCTCCCTAGGCTCTAGTCATGAGTTGTCGAGGCTATGGAAGCCTTTAGGGTTCTCTGACTTTGATTTTATTCTGACAGGGTCATAGTCAAAGTGGAAGTTCTCTCCTCCCTTCAGAGAAAGGTACCTCCTTCTTTGATGGCCCCGTACTTTCCACTGGGATCTCACTGGCAGAGATCTTTCATTTAGGTCTTCTTTTTTTTTTCCAGAGTATCTTGGCTTTCCATGCCTAAAATATTCTCACAGGTTCTTGAGCCAGATCTGAATGCCTTAAGGGCTATTCTGAGGCCAGACTGCTATTTAGGACATCTGCCATTCTATGAGTCTGCTGTGTATCCCGCTTCCCATTTGGATCATTCTCTCCCTTTTTGATTCTATCAGTTAGTATTAGTAGACACTAGTCTTGTTTGTGTGATCCCTTTGACTCTTAGACCTATCAGTGTGATCAGTTGTGAACTGAAATTGATCACTTGGACTAGTGAGATGGCCTTGGTACATGCCACCTTGATGGGATTGTATTGGAATCCCCTGGCACGATTCTAGCTCCACCATTTGGGGCAAGTCCAATTGAGCATGTCCCAGATTGAGCAGCCAGGATTTAACCAGCAGTGGCTTAACCTGTTGGGCTACAATGATGGCCTTTTTTTTTTTTTTAATTTCAGCTTCCACATGTAAGGGACAGCATGCAGTATTTCTGTGTCTGGTTTATTTCTCTCAACATGATAGCCTCCAGTTTCAACTATTTTGTTATAAAAGATAGAATTTCATTCTTTTTAATAGCTGAATAATGTTCTATTATGTGTGTGTGTGTGTGTGTGTGTGTGTATAAAATATTTTCTTTATCCATTTACCTGATGGTGGATACCTTGGTTGATTCTACATATTGGCTATTATTGACAGTGCTGCTATAAACATGATGGGACAGATATCTTCAGTACAGTGAGTATATCCCAGTAGTGGGATTGCTGGATCATATGGCAAGTCTATTTCTAGTTTTTAAAGAAATCTCCATACTGTTTTCCATAGTGGCTTTACTAATTTTCATTCCCACAGTGTATAAGAGTTCCCCTTCCTCCACATCCTCACCAACATTTGTTATTTTCTGTCTTTTGGATAATAACCATCCAGACAGGGGTGAAGTGATTTCTCATTGTGGTTTTGACTTGCATTTCTCATATTGAGCATTTTAAAATATATTTAATATATTTAAATAAATATAAATATAATATAAATATAAATATAAATATAAATAAATATATTTAATATATTTAATATATTTAATATATTTGTTGACCAGTTGTATTTCTTTTATAGGGAAACTATTCAGGTCCTTTGTCTTTTTCTTAACTGAACTGTTTTTTTTTTTTATTGTTGTTGTGGAGTTTTTTGAGTTGTTGATACATTTTGGATAATAATCTTCTATCAAATAAGTAGTGTTCAAAAATTTTCTCTCATTCTGTCAGATGTCCCTTCAGTATATTTGTATCCTTTGCTATACAGACACTTCTGAGTTTGTTATAATCCCATTTGTTTAGTCTTGCTTATGGGGCCTTATCCAAGAAGTCATCACCTACGCCAATGTCTGAAGTATTTTCCCTACTTTTTTTTCTAGTAAGTTCATAGTCTGAGGCCTTAAAATTAATTCTTTGATCCCTTTTGAACTGATTAATGTGTATGGTGAGAGGTAGGGATCCAATTTCATTCTTCTATATATCTCCAGTTTTGGCAGTAGCATGTATTAAAGAGACCTTTCTTCAATGTATTTCTGAGCATTTTTGTCAAACATCAGTTGACTGTATGTATATGAATTAATTTATGCACTCTCTATACTTCCTATTGATCTATATGTATATTTTTATGCAGCTCCATACTGTTTTAATTATGAAAGCTTTTGAGTATGCTTTGAAAGGAGGTATTGTAATACCTTGAATTTTAGGATTATTATCTTCTAGTTCTGTAATGAATATCACTGGTATTTTGATAAGGATTACATTGAATCTGTAAATTGTTTTAAGAGTATAGACATTTTAATTCTTACAATGCATGAGAAAGGAATATATTTCCATTTTTTGTGTCCTTGATGATTTCTTTTGTCAATGTTTATAATCTTTCTTGTAGAGATCTTTCATTTTGGTTAAATTTGTTTCTAAACATTTGATATTTTTGTGGCTTTTTTGAATGGAATTTTTTTCTGATATATATTTTGGGAAGTTAATTATTGGTGTATAAGAAAACTACTGTATCTTTGTATGTTTATTTTGTAACCTACAACTTTACTGAATTGGTTTATCAGTTCTAACAGCTTTTTGGAGAAGTTATTTAGATATTTTCATATACAACAGCTTATCATCTGCAAGCATGTTGACTTTCTCTTTCCAATATCAATGCCCTTTATTTCCTTTTCTTCCCTAATTTCTCTTATTAGTATTTCCAATATTATATTGAAAAAGAATGTTGTAGTGTCACATGTTTTCATGATGTTTACTTCTAATGTAAGACTCCCTTTAGAATTTCTTTTAAGGCTGATTTGGGGGTGATGAATTCCTGTTTTTGCTTATCTGGAAAACATATTATTTCTTCTTCACTTCTAAAGGATGTCTTCACTGGATATAGTAATCTTCTTGGTAGTTTTTTTTTTTTTTTCTTTTAAGACACTTGAATATATCATCCCATTCTTTTCTGGCCTTTGGAGTTTCTGGTGAGAAATTTGCTGTTAGTCTATTTGGTGTTCCTTTATATGTAATATGACACTTTCTCTTACTGTCTTTAGAATCCCCCCTCCCCTCCCCCGTCCTTAACTTTTGGTAATTTACTACAATATGCCTTGGAGAAGATCTTTTTATTGGTTGAGTCTGCTTGTAGTCCTTTGAAACTTCTATATCTGGATGTTCATATATCTTTCAAGATTTGGGAAGTTTTCAACTACTATTTCATTTAATAGGTTCTCAATGCCTTTTTCCTTCTATTCTCTTTCAGGAATCCACATAATACAAATATTTGGTTGTCTAATGGTATCCAATATTTTGCATAGCCTTTCTTCATTCTTTTTAATTCTTTTATCTTTATTTTTGTCTGGATTATTTCAAAACTCTTGCCCTCCAGATCAGTAAATCTTTCTTCTGGTTGGTCTATTCTGTTGCTAAAGTGCTCAACTGCATTTTTTATTTTATTGATTAAGGTTTTCAGCTTCAAAGTTTCTGTTTGGTTCTTTTTAATGAACTCCACCTCATTAATGAATTTCTCATTCATGCCACCTATTGTTTTTCTCATTTCTTTAAACTGTCTATCTGTATTCACTTGTAATTCATTGAGTTTCCTCAAGATTGTTATCTTTGAATTCTATTTCAGATATTACATATATTTCCTTCAGATGAGGATCTATTTCTAGAGGACTGTTGTGTTCTTTTGGAGATGTTATGCTTCCTTGCTTGTCCGTGTTTCCTATGTTCCCATGTTGACATCTCTGCTTCTGGTGTAATAGTCCCTTCTTTATGGAGTATGTTTTGTTAGGAAAGGGTTTGTTAGGAAAGTGTTTTTTTTTTTTTTTTTTTTTTTTTTTTTTTTTTAATCTGGGATGCAAGGTATCACTTGGCTTGTTGCTTTGGCTTTGGTTTTAGGTGAGCCTGGAAGTGTGACATCTGAGTGATTTGTTTTGCTTCAACCAATGTCAGCAGTGTCTATAAGTAACACAGTTGTCTATTCTGCAGCAGTGCATGGAGGTCTAAATACATCTTTGAAGCAGAAGTGGACTTCTTAGGGTGTATATCTTCAGTCTTCAGAAAGTTCTGTATCAGTCACACTCAAATTTCTAATAACCTGAGCCTTGTTTTTGATGCTGAGAGACACCAACGGCCTGCCCCCAATCCCACTGGGGCTTTTTGCACCAATATCCATGGCTCTAGAACTGTATGAAGTGGATAGGACCTTCTCCAGGTTCTGCTGGGAGACAGGTGCTGGGTTTTATAGCACCAAAAGCCCTACTTCCAGAACTTAGCAATATGGAATGGGGACCCTGCTGTGGATCTGTATGGTAACTGCAAGTTACATTGGAGATTGTGCACTGGCAAGTATGAGTCTGGACAGGTGAAATGCAGCAGGTTTTTCCATGGGTCTCACAGGGTAAATGGTGATGAATCTGAGGAAATTAATAATAATTCTAACAGTCCTGGTCCTGTGGAATGCTGTGGGGTCATTACCTACGTCTCCCAGGATTACAGTCAGTTGTGTTGGGAATGGTGGTAATTACTTTCCTGAAATAGCATCTCAGATAGAGCTCTCCAGATACCTCAAGTGAGTATGAGTTACTCCAGAGACTGTAATATCAACATCAGCATCACAAGTTCTGTAAGGCATAGATGGAAATGCCTCCCAATTCCCACATGACATGCAAGGGTGATACTGGCTGGTGTTTGTGCCTTGGGTTCCCAGCACTGTAATCTAGGAGGTGCAGAGGTAACTTCCTCCAGTCTCGTCCTCTTGAATTTTATCTAAGCTGCTCCTGGTGTTAATGCCAAGAAACCAAGAGGAAACCCCCTGAATAACACATAGGGAGTGAGCTCAAGCCCAGGGTCTTATCCCTAGAATTCTCACAGTCACAGGGCAAGGGTGTCTGCTCTATGCTCTGAAAAGCACCCTGTTCTGGCACTGGTGGCTTTTGGTAGCAGCAGAACTGCTTGCTGTCCACTAGAACAGAGTTCAGTGGTGAATCTACCACAGTGAATTGAGGCTGGCACTTTGGCAGGGAGAGAACATTTGGCTTTCCTATTTAGAGCAAAATTAGCTTAGACACCAACAAGTTCCCTAGGCTAGGCTTGAAGTTAGTGGGGACCATGGAATTCTGACACAGTTAGGACTGCCAGTGGTGGGAACCACAGCACCTTCTTACCTCTTCCCAACATGATGCTGTTCCCTGTCTGAAAGCTGGTGGAGTAGGTGCTGTGGCAGCTGGTGACAGCGCTATGTCTGTCCTCTCTCTTTGCTGTCTTACAGAGTCTTTGTGCTCTTCTGTCACTTCTTTGTTGGAAATTTCTCTCAGTTCCCTCTGAACACAATCCTCCCTTTGTTTTACTGGAATTTCTCTGTGGCTGAGATGAGTGCAGTTGCTCACTCTTCAGCCATCTTTGATCCTGTCATGATATTTTCTTGGTCTCTTGATTGATATATGTATTCTCTTCTTGTTGTTAAAAAACACATTTGGAAAGTTTATTTTCCTTTTGTTAAAATATGTATCTATTTTAAAGTCAAGGTTCCAAAGAGAGAGATCTCCCATCCACTGGTGTACTCCCCAAATGGCCACAATGGTCAGGACTGGGCCACACAGAAGCCAGGAGTCTAGAGCCTAGAACTCTATCCAGGTCTCCCAGGTGGGTGACAGTGGCCCAAGTACTTGGCTATCTTCTGCTACTTTTCCCAGGCACATTGGCAGGGAGCTGGATAGAAAGCAGATCAGCTGTGACTTGAACCAGTGCTTGTATAGGATGCTGGTATTGCATATAATGGCTTAATCTGCTCTGCCACAATGGAAAGGTTGTTTTCTTTTTTTTTAACTTTTATTTAATAAATATAAATTTCGAAAGTACAACTTTTAGATTATAGTGGATTTTTCTCCCCATAAACTCCCTCCCACCCGCAACTATCCCATCTCCCACTCCCTCTCCCATCCCATTCTTCATCAAGATTCATTTTCAATTATCTTTATATACAGAAGATCTACTTAGTATTTACTAAGTAAAGATTTCAACAGTTTGCACCCACACAACCACACAGTACTGTTTTAGTAGTTTACCGTTGATTCTCATAGTACAACACGTTAAGGACAGAAATCCTACATGGGGAGTAAGTACACGGTGACTTCTGTTGTTGATTTAACAATTGACACTCTTATTTATGATGTCAGTAATCACCCAAGGCTCTTATCATGAGCTACCAAGGCTTTGGAAGCCTCTTGAGTTCACCAACTCTGATCTTATTTAGACAAGGTCATAGTCAAAGTGGAAGTTCTCTCCTTCCTTCAGGGCAAGGTACCTCCTTCTTTGATGGCCTGTTCAGAAAGGTTTTTTTCTAAGTTGTTTCTTATATGTCCAGTATTAGAAGTTTACGTAAGTTTTCTCTGGAGGATTTAAATATAGTTACATGACAAAGTTTTTAAAAATTGCTTTGTAGCATATGTTCACTCTATAATGGGCATATATTCTACTTTCTATCTGACATAGTCTTTTTTAAAAAAATATTCTATTTATTTGAAAGATAGAGTTATATGGAGAGAGTTAGAGACATAGAGGGACAGAAAGATCTTCCATCTGTTGGTTTATTCCCTAGGTGGCCACAATAGCCAGGGCTGGGCCAAGCTAAAGCCAGGAGCCAGGAGCTTCCTCTGGGTCTTCTACATGGGTTATTGGGCCATCTTCTACTGCTTTCCCATGTGCATTAGCAGAGATCTGGATCAGAAATGAAGCTGCCAGGACTCAAACCAGCACCCATAGGAGATGCCGGCATCCTAGGCAGTAGCTTGTCTCACTGCCACAATGCTGGCCCCTGATATGATCTAAAGTCAATATTCAGTGGAACAGTAGATTCAGTGAGTGTTGGGTAAACGCACTTCCTTATTTTGGTTTCTTCATTAAAGAATAGGGATATTTTGTTAGGTCGATATACAGCATTCTTTCATTGTATAGAATTCAACTGTATGAAGCACGGTGATTGAGTAGCCAAAGGAATCCACTGTTCCAGTTACTGATTCCTTATCTTTCATCTCCACATCAATCCTTGCTGTTCTATGAGAATGGACTTGAACCCTTTAAGGATTTCTTCTTCACAGTGAACCTGATGTTAGCTTTACCACTAGAGTATGCTGGAGGAGGGTTGTAGGTGGATGGATTTTCTCTTTCTGTTTCTGGTATCCTCCTCTTGCAGTGTGTGTGTGTGTGTGTGTGTGTGTGTGCACATACATGTGTGCATGAGAGTATGGTTCTTGCAGTGCCCAACACCTGGTAGCACAGCCCATCCTCCTGTAGGCAGCTTCATAAGGAAGGGCTACCAGCATGAATGGCTTATGAATGGCTGCCTTATGAATGGCTGCTTCGGGCAATCTAGCCTCAGCAGCCTTGCAGTGAAATGCAGTTGATGGGCACATCCTGGGAACACCTTTCTTCAGCACCCCTCCTTGGAGTGCTACTGGCTGGACACCTCCCCTGACCAGTATTCCCCACTCCCTTCCAGGTGACTTTTCAGTAAGTTTTTGAGACATGGCTCCTCCTTGAGATAATAAATAAATAATAAATCCTTGAAGATTTCTTCCAAATCCCACTGAACTTATCTGCCATCCAGTGAGCTTCACCACGCCTTCTCCAGCGATGTCTGGACTTCAGCCCACGGAGTGAGAAGGTCTCTCCCTTGTGTTTTTTCTCAGTCATAGGGGTTGCCACCTCTCATTTTTTAAAAGATTTACTTATTTTATCTGAAAGGCTGAGTTACAGAGAGGGAGATATAGAGAGGGAAAGCTAAAGAGAGAGATTTCTTTCATTTGCTGGTTTACTCCCCAAATGGCCGTAATGGCCTGGGGCTGGGCCAGGTGAAGCCAAGAGCCTGGAACTCTGTCTAGGTCCCCAAAGTGGGTGCAGTGGTCCAAGCACTAGAGCCATCTTCTACTGCCTTCCCAGGTACATTAGTAGATTGGATTGGAAGTGCAGCAGCTGGAACTCAAATCGGTACCCATATGCAATGCTGGTGTTGTAGACAAGGGGTTAACCAGCTGTGCCATGACACATGCCTCTCTCTCTGCTTTGAGTTCTCTTTATCTCTTGCTAGTAAATCCTCCCTCCGTCTAATGTCTTGCTTAAATTACCATGTGATGCATGTCTCCTGATTGGACTTTGACAGATACAGCTTCTTACAAAAACCAGATGGCAGTAAATGGTGAAATCCTTGTTCACATTCATTTTTTAAAGGTTTATTTATTTATCTGAGAGGTAGAGTTAGAGACAGAGAGAGGGAGAGATAGAGAGAGAGAGCGAGGTCTATCCGCTGGTTCACTCCTGAAATTGCTTCAATAGCCAGAGCTGAGCCAATCGGAAGCCAGGAGCCAGGAGCTTCCTCTGGGTCTCCCAAGTGGGTGCAGGGGCCCAAGCACTTGGGCCATCTTCCACTGCTTTTCCAGGCAATCAGCAGGGAGCTGGATGGGAAGTGGAAGAGTCAGGAGAACCAGTGCCCATATAGGATTCCTGTAGTACTGCAGAGGGAGGCTTAACCTACTACAGCACAGTGCTGGCCCCTCACAATCATTTTTATTTTTCAGATTATTCTTTAAAAAGAAAAATCCCACCCTTTACCCCTACCCCACAAGAGATGGACTAAGGGTCAGAGCCCATTCTTTGCCATCTCATTCAGAAGGCTTCCCTGGAGATATCAACTAAGGGTTGCAAGATGAGCGGGGCACTACCTCTGACATGGTTCTGGCTCGTGGCATTGGCCTGGTGATGCACACAACTATCATATACGAGGTGTCTTCAAAAATTCCTAGAAAATTGGTGTTGTTTAAGAAACTATACATAGATTTCAAAGGTTTTTATTCCCCAAAAAAGCAATTTTATGCATATTAGCTAGTTTTCATTCAAGAAAAAGAAAGAGGGAGAGAGAGAGAGAGCACACTCCCATGTACGGGTTTACTTCCCAAATGCCTGCAATTGATGAGGCTGGGCTGTGGCTTAAGCTAGGAGCCCCAAACTCAGTCTAAGTCTCTCAGATGGTAACAGGGATCCAATTTCTTCAGCTTTCACCTGCTGCCTTCCAGGGTCTACATTATTGGACAGCTCCATTCAGGGGCTAGAGCCAGGAATAGAACCCAGATACTCCAATAGGGATCATAGATGTCCTAAATGACATCTTAATCCTCAGACCAAAATCCTGCCCCTCCATGAACTACCTGAAGTGACTTCATAGATTGAAACCATCCACCAGTCTCATCAACTGACTTCGCTTTAAAAAGCCCTGATTTTTCTGGTCCGGGCAGTTTTTCCTGGCTCTGTCTAAGGAATATAAGGAAATGGAATGATTCAGGCAACAGGAGATCTTTCTGTAAACCTGCCAAGAATGAGGACGGATCAAAAGAAAAAAAGCCATGATGGGCTGATGGGTGTGGGAGACATCTCATTGAGTGAACTACAAAGGTCTTTACAGATTAAGAAGTATGAATAATGAGTGGAGAGGTGAGGAGCCTAAGTTTTGCTCATCACCTGGATGAATACATACTATCCAAGCAACAGAAGAATTCAAATGGTAAATAATGTAAATTGATTTGCTTTATAAACCAATGAAACCAAAGGCAGGGGAGAAGACCTGACATTGCAATAAGAGCAACCAAACAAAAACAATACATGAAACAGTTACAAAACAAAACCAAAAGCTCAGAAATTAAAAATAAAAAACAGTGAAAAATGAGATAAGAGGAATAAAATTTAGATATTAAATGAGAAGCTGCGGCTCAATAGGCTAATCCTCCGCCTTGCGGCGCTGGCACACCAGGTTCTAGTCCCGGTTGGGGCATCGTATTCTGTCCCAGTTGCCCCTCTTCCAGGCCAGCTCTCTGCTGTGGCCTGGGAGTGCAGTGGAGGATGGCCCAAGTCCTTGGTCCTGCACCCCATGGGAGACCAGGAGAAGCACCTGGCTCCTGCCTTCAGATCAGTGCAGTACGCCGGCCACAGCGCGCCGGCTGGGGCAGCCATTGGAGGGTGAACCAATGGCAAAGGAAGACCTTTCTCTCTGTCTCTCTCTCTCACTGTCCACTCTGCCTGTCCAAAAAAAAAAAAAAAAAATGAGAAGCTAAGACTCTAAAGGATATACTTATGAATAAAGTAAATTACAAATTGGAAACAAAACTCTTTTCAAGTTAAAATAATAGAAGGGAAAATTAAATTGAAAATAAAGAGTAATCCAGGTAGCTGAAACATTTTAAAGGAAGATTAAAAATAAGCTCACATTAGTGAAAGAATATAACATTCTCTAAGTGCTAAACAGTTAGAGAACAAAACAACTAAAAATAAATACAGAAGATAAGAGATGAACAATTTAAAACATGAGAACATTTTTCTAAAAGGCAAATTACCTGCTTTTAAAAGACATCTAGCTTTTGTTATTCTCCAAACATTAACACAGCCACAAGTTCTAGTAGCTTGTATCTGTGGCTTTGATTTCCAAGGACAGGATCTTGGCAAAGCACTCTTCAGAGTCCCATTGGACCAAACCCAAAGGTAGCAAGCAGTTAAGAATGTTTAGCTTTTCTATTTCCACATTCTCCAAAGGCTCCTGTCTCCTCTGATTGCCTGGTTTTTAATTCAGTATCTTGTAGAGTTGGGTATGGAAAGAGGCTAGAGCAACACATGCCCTGGCTTGGCCAGCCCTGTTTGCTGTGGCTCTAGGAGCAGGGCTGCCGATAAATCCTTTACTACCAGCCTGGAAACCAAGGAGTAAGCCTATAAGGATGCGGATTCCCCAGGTGTCTCCTGATGCTGAGGTTTCTTCCCCTCACACTGCTGGCTGCAGCTCAAGTAATCAAACTGCTTTGTCATATTTCTTGCCCCAGGAAAAGGCACATTAGTGTTTTTCATACCTTTTGGTTAGAACCTACAGTAAGAAATACTTTTCCTATCTTGACTCAGTATATATATGTGTGTATATACATATCTATAGGACTGAAAAAGCAATTTTACAAAACAAGTCCCTCTCTGTATCATTTTCTATTCTTTTGTATTCTGTATTATGGAATTGTCTCAAATGGGAGTTAGATCAAAGGTTTTCAAAAAATATTTGGCTTCCATATACCCTAAAAATGCATGTTATATTGTGTTTCCTAATGCATATATATGCATATGCATGTACATAACTAAAATAAAATCTTACAGAACAATTATGAGTCTTCTTTCATGTAGTGCACCTTTTAATTTTCTACTCTATTGTGTTATAGTTCTTAACTATATCTACTCTACTTGCATCTCCAAGCTTCCCACTAAGCCAATGCAGTGACAGCATGGAGAACCACAGCCAAGGAAAGTTGTCAGCAGGGTGGTTTAATAACCATACACATTTTAAAAAATGTTTTTATTTATTTATTTATTTATTTATTTATTTGAGAGGTAGACTTACATAAAGAGGAAGAGGCAGAGAGAAAGGTCTTCTATCCACTAGTTCACTCCCCAAGTAACTTCAATAGCCAAAGCTTGGCCAATCCAAAGCCAGGAGCCAGAATCCAGGAGCTTCTTTTGGGTCTCCCACATGGATACAGGGGCCCAATGACTTGGGTCATCTTTTACTGCTTTCCCAGGACATAAAATAGAGCTGGATTAGAAGAAAAGCAGCCAGGCTTGAACTGGCACCCATGTTGGATGCCAGTGCCACAGTTAGAGGCTCAGCCCACTATACCACAGCACTGACCCCCATTCACATTTTTGTACCAACAGCACACTTAACTCCTCCCTCTTGCTGATTGGATCTATATTTTGCACCCTTGTTCCTTTAATGTTTATGAAGTATAAATACTTTGTATATGAATGAAAATCTCTTGGGCCGGCGCCGTGGCTCAACAGGCTAATCCTCTGCCTTGCGGCGCCGGCACACGGGGTTCTAGTCCCGGTCAGGGCGCCGGATTCTGTCCCGGTTGCCCCTCTTCCAGGCCAGCCCTCTGCTGTGGCCCGGGACTGCAGTGGAGGATGGCCCAAGTGCTTGGGCCCTGCACCCCGTGGGAGACCAGGAAAAAGCACCTAGTACCTGGCTCCTGCCATCGGATGAGCGCGGTGCGCCGGCCGCAGGCTGCGGCGGCCATTGGAGGGTGAACCAACGGCAAAGGAAGACCTTTCTCTCTGTCTCTCTCACTGTCCACTCTGCCTGTCAAAAAAAAAAAAAAAGAAAATCTCTCTTTGAGGTATATACGATAGAGGATGAAGATCCAGGACCCTGGTAAAAAGAGCTCCAAAAGGGTTTCTAGAAGGTGGAGACATTGAATAGACATTGAAAGTTCGACACAGGTTTTTCGAAAGTGACAGAACCAACACACATATACTTAAATAAAAAGTCAAATTAATTTATGTAACTGAATCTCTAGTAGAGATTTGTCTTCAGGCTCGGTTTAATCCAGGACATGCTGACATTCTGGGACCCATTTCTCAGTTCTGTTTCCTCTCAGATGGCTTTGCTCTCAAGGTGGTTCCTCTTGTGGTAACAAAAACTTAAGCCCTCCTGAACGCTAAAGGACCATGAAGTGAGGTGAGAATGGGGGGGAGGTAGAGGAGAGGAGTTTGTATCCCTTTATAGGATCATGTTCCTATCTCAATTTATTGTCTCTGGAGAGACAATAAAGAGACAATAAATGTTCCCATCTCCATTTATTGTATCTGGCCAACAAGTTTAAGCCAGTGAGGTCCTGTCCCCTGCAGCTACATATAGAGCATGTCCCCCATAGAGTGGGCTGATTTTTCCAAAGAAAACATGGGGGATTGTGTGTGAGAAGATGTAGGCTGGTGTTTATCCCCAGTGAGCCTTGAAGGCTGTGTGGAGATGGATACAGAGTTTGACTGGGGAGCTGTGTCAACAGTTGGAGACTCAAAGGAGGAGACAGTGCTTCATTGGGAGTAGCAGCTGGCGTGAAGCCTGGAGCCACCTTTGCTCCTCTGGAGCGTAAGCATACACTGGGAGCAGTGGGAGGTGAGAAAAGCTGGTAAGGCAGCCTATGGGTTCTGAAGTCCAGGCTGCAGAATGAGGACCACATCCAGCAGCTGGTCATTCTCCAGAGAAACATCTTAAGTAAAACCACTACTTTCAGACACTAATTTTGGGGGCAGCAAGGACTAGAGGAAGACAATCCTAGAACTTCACACTAGTCCCAGCAAGAGTTCAGTGAATGCCAAACAGTGAAGCTGTGGTTGTGGAGGGAGGAGGGAACCTATTGGGAAGCTCTTGGCTCTCTGCCTCATAATCCCAGGAAACTTTAAATAAATGCTGTTGACTTATGCTGTGTAGGAGAGATCCTTTAATAGTTAATGACATTCAACAAAGATTAAATAAATTCAACAGGCTTTACTTTCCAAAAGAAATCACCTTTTGGAAGAAAAACAAACTAATGGTTATGCGACTCATTAACCATATCAACCTTATCAAATGGTTAAATTACTCCGTAGTATATGAGAGAGAAAAATACCACCACTTCTAACTCACCAGACAAGCTCCAGAGGCCTCCCTAGAACCTTGTGGTCACAATTCCTCTCCCTTTCCTACAGAATGAGGTTCCAAAGGTGTTGTTTCAGCCTTGCACTCTCCTGTGTGCATCTTTATGGCCTCTAGTTTTTGGTCAGTATGACAGAAAGCTCTTGCAGTTGAGTGAAATAATTTCCCAAGCACCTGTAGCTGGATTTAAGCACTAGAGATACAGAGATGAATCTCAGCAAAACCCCAAAAAAGGAGGCTCTATTCTAGTGTGTCAAATGAGATATTTGCAGAGTGCAATGGGAGGAGAGGTCAGCTGTGTGTGGCAAGAACAAGAAATGTCTCACGTGAGAGAATCTTTAATAATGAGTCTTAGAAAATAAGTAGTCAGAGAAGATGGGTGGGAAAGAGGAGAGCCATGGGGAAGTGCTTCCCTGGCAGATGGTTGTATTCACTGGTAAGGCCATAACAACTTTGACCTCATGGATGTCTCAAGAAATCTGTGGCCATTTCTTTAGAGCATGGTTGGAGCTCCGTTCCAGTAGCCTGAATCCAAACCGTTGCTTCTACCCTTGCTCGGGCTGGTACCGATTATTCTAGTGAAAAACAACGTGCAGACTGATAGTTTTTCAGGAGCCTTTCACATGGTCTTTTTTTTTTTTAAGATGTAGTCATTTATTTAAAGGCAGAGTTACAAAAAGGAAGAGAGAGAGAAGGAAGCTTCAGAGCTGTGCCGATCTGAGGCCAGGAGCTTCTTCTGGGTCTCCCAAGTGGGTGCAGGGGTCCAAGGACTTGGGCCATCTTCTAGTGCTTCCCCAGGCCATAGCAGAGAGCTGGATCAGAAGTGGAGCAGCCGGGACTTGAACTGGCGCCCTTATGGGATGCCGGCACTGCAGGCAGCGGCTCTATCTGCTACGCCACAGTGCTGGCCCCGATCTTGTTTAATTCTTATAATAATGCTGGATGATAGGAATGATAGGAAGGATGTTAGTTCTATGGAAATCCTCAAGAGGCACTCAGCCAGGAAGGGAGTGGAGGGCGGCCTGGGAGAAGTTGTGGCTCACAGGTCTATTTGCTCCACTAGTATATATGGAAGTCACCTTCTCTGCTTGCTGGACTCTGTGTTTTCAGGGTTGGATCAGATTTGAGAACTGGGGCTCTTTTTGCTGCTCACAGTGATTCCACTACTTCATTTTATGTATCAGTCATCCTTACAGTTTTTCCATTTGCTTGATGAAGAAACCATTATAGATAGAATAAACTGTACACACACAGGCACACACACATACACACATATCTGGCAAGAGTAATGACAAATGTATGGTAAATGATGTATGACCGTAGGAATACAAGTTTACACTGATAGTTATACTGAGAAAAAGGAGTAATGTTGTAGAAATTGAAACATTGACATTTAATGTCATTTTGATGTCTTTCTTTAAAGGAAAATTTTTATCAGAAGAAAAAGTTTTTACTATCTCTAGAACTCTGTAAGTCATTCTTTTATTCCCTACATCCATACTTAATGAACTTCAGTGATACACTGCTAACATTGCCAAGTCCATACCCTTCAACTTGAGATTCAAGGTGTATTTCACCACAGGCTATGTTCCTAGTTACACATCCAAGCTGTCTTCCCCACCCCTTGTAGTTTCCCTCCTCTGTCCCTGCTCACTCCTCTCTCCTTACCTTCAGTTTTCAGCCTCCTCAGTGAGACCTACTGCTCTTGACAGTGCTCTCTGTGCTGAGAATACTTGGCAGTAAGCCAAAAACATCTTCTGAGGACTAAAGCCTTGATGTGATATGTGATATGTGGTGGACACAAATCTCTTGCCAGTAAACTCTATATAGGTCTTCTTTCACCTTGTGAGTGAACCTGGATGCAAGTACCTCCTTTTCTAGATATACATTTTTAAAATAATTTAATTGATTAATTAATTTGGGAGGCATAGACAGAAACACACACACACACACACACACACACATTTTCCATCTGCCTATTCATTCCCCAAATGCTCACAATAGCTAGGACTGGGCCAGACCAAATCTAGGAACCTAGAACTCAATCATGGTCTTCCTTGTGGGTGGCAGGGACCCAAGCACTTGAGCAATCACCAACTGCCTCCCAGGGTGAGCATTAGCAGGAAGCTGAATTGGAAGCAGAGCTGGAACTCAACCCAGGAACTTCAATATGGAATGTGGATGTCCTAGGCCATGACTTAACTGCTGCATCAAATGCCTGCTCTTAGATATTTTATACAAAAGAGTAGCTCTAGTATCTTGGATGGCCTGTAGGTGGATGGGCTATTTCATAACCATCAAGCCCATACCTGATTATAACCTCAAAGAAGGACAGGTACTGAGAGCGAAAAGTCAGGGCATAGGATTTCATCAAATTAAAGAGCTTTTATATAGCAAAGGAAACAATCAACAGAGTGAAGAGACCACAGGATAAGGGAAAATATTTTCAAGTTATACATCTTATAAGATATTAATAGCCAGAATATATATGAAGCTCAAGTAACTCAATGGCAAAAAACCCAAATTCAATTTAAAAATGGGAAGTAGATTTAAACAGATATTTCTCAGACAAAACCATAGGAATGGCCAACAAATCCACAAATCCAAACCACAATGAGATATCACCTCATTCCAGTTATATGGACTGTTTTCAAAAAGATAGATGATAATAATTGCTGAGAAAGTTGTGCAGAAGAGAGAGCCTTGTGATGTTCTTGGTGGGAATATAAATTAGCACAGCATTTGTGGAGAACAGTATGGAGATTCCTCAAAAACCTAAGACTAGAACTGCCACATGACTCAGCAATTTCACTACAGGGTATATATCCAAGGGATATGAAATTAGTCTGTAAAGAGACATCTGTACTCTAATGTTTATTGAGGCAAGATTCATCACAATAGTCAATAAATGGAAACAACTATTCCATTCACTAATGAATGAATTAAGAAAACGTTGAACATGCAAATAATGGGATATTGTTCAGCAACAGAGAATTAAATCTTGCCATTTCCAGCAACTTGATTGGAACTGGAAGTCCTTATGTAAGTGAAATAAGCGAGCACAGGAAGACATATATCATGTGATCTTCCTCACATGTGGAGCCTAAAAAAAGGTGAATCATAGATGCAAAAAGCACAATTGTGGTAACCAGAGGCTGGAGAGAGAAGAATAGGAAAATGTTGACTAACAGGTACTAAGTTATGGCTAGCTAAGAGTAAGAAGTTCTGGAGTTCTCTCTCAAAGTAAGGTGACTATGGATAATGTTGATGCATTGTATATTCTCATATATAAAGAAAAAAGTTAGAATACAAGATTTTGAATGTTTATGCCCTGTAAAGAAATGTTAAAGGAGGAGATGGGTGTATTTACTCTGATTGTACACTCTACAATGTGAATGTGTGTATATTGAAACATAACATGGAACTCTATAAATACATACAATTTATTTAAATTTTTTTTTAAAAAGTAAAGCAAGTCATAAAAGCATACACACAAGCAAGCAGGCACACCCCCACTTCAGTGCCTTGTCTCATCTTATTCCTTGTTAAAAATGCCAAGGCAGTTAAAAGAAAGACTCATATGTCTCTTGAAATCCAGAGAAGGAAGGAGGCAGGAGTGTGGGCCAAAGAGGTGAAAGGATATGGTCTGATGCAGAGAAGAGGAAGCTGAAAACCACAGCACAGAACTGCAGGGAAAAGGCTGGTTCTCAATGAGCCCAGCTTCATGGGAAAGGGCTTGGAGCATTCTGTGTTTGAAGGAGAACTTAAGAGAAGGAAGACAGCATTCAGTGTGCGCTAACTTGGTTTTCTTTTTTAGGTTGGTGACAGGCCATGGGGATGATAGAGACAGAGAATGTTTGTATTGCAGTAACATGACTGAACAAGTCTACCTCTGCATCCATGAAAAAGAAGTGGTGAAATCTGCTGTGAATCCCAGTAACAAGCACCAGGTGGACAAGCCACATCCAAATTACCAGCTTTCTATTACTATCCGAAAGCCTTAGCTGCAATGCCATCTTCTAATAATACAAATATCTACTTCATGCTTGGCATAAACTATAAGCGATGCAATATTAGAAATGACAGAATTAAAGTGACTTTAGCAAGCAGACACTGATATCATTACGTTGAATGTAGATAAATATTGAGTTTTATTTAGGCTGTGTTCTTCTAAAGTTGATGTGATCTGGTCTAAAAGGAGTATAGGCAGATGTTGCTATGGACTGAAGGTCTGTGTGTCTCTGAACCCCTCCTATTCCTGTGTTGAAGCCTGTTCCCCAGTCCAATGGTATTGGCAAGTAAAGCCTGCAGGTGGTAATTAGGCTCTGAAGGTAGAGCCCTCATGAATGTGATTAATACTCTTCCCCACCCCCCCACCCCAAAGGCAGGGTTCGAAAGGGAGAAACAGAGGCCAGTGCCGTGGCTCACTTGGTTAATCCTCTGCCTGCAGCACCAGCATCCCATATGGGCGCTGTGTTCTAGTCCTGGCTTCTCCTCTTCTAGTCCAGCTCTCTGCTGTGGCCCGGGAAGGCAGTGGAGGATGGCCCAAGTGCTTGGGTGCCTGCACCTGTGTGGGAGACCAGGAAGAAGCACCTGGCTCCTGGCTTCGAATCAGCGTAGCTCCAGCCGTGGTGGCCATCTGGGGGGTGAACCAATGGAAGGAAGACCTTTCTCTCTGTGTCTCTCTCTCACTGACTAACTCTACCTGTTAAATAATAAAAAAAAGTGCTCAGAAAGGGAGAAACAGACAGAAAGGTCTTTCATCTGCTGGTTCACTCCAAAAATGGCCACAATAGCCAGAGCTGGGCCAGGCCAGAAATTTCATCTGGGTTTCCTGTGTAGGTGTAGAGGCCCAAGCACTTGGGCCATCGTGGCTGCATTCCCAGGCACATTAGCAGGGAGCTGGATCAGAAGTGGAGTAGCCGGGAATAGAACCAGCACCCATATGGGATGCTGGCACCGCAGACAGCTGCTTTACTTGCTATGCCACAGAGCTGGCCCCAGATTAATAACATAGTAAAAGGAGGAGACATAAGATCATTCTGCTGTGCACCACACGAAGGTTCAGAAAAGAAGCTGGTCCCTTTTAAACAGTGATCTTGGACATCCCAGTCTCTAAAACTGTAAGAAATGCTTGTTTAAGCCTCCCAACTTCTGGCCATTTGTTACAGTAGCACAGACTTCATAAGATACTATGGAGAACTGTAGTGGCTGATATGAAAACTTGCTGATTTGAAAATCCATGTAAAATATTTTTAATATCCCACTATAGTTATTTTATATTGGATATGTAATCCCAGCCTCTTTTTAAAACAATATTTACTTATATATTTTATAGTAAAATATTTATTTATTTTACCCAGAAACCTTTTAGTTAAGTATACATACTTTATGCATTTCATAAATACAAATTTAGAAACACAGTGATTCTTCCTACCCTATCTTCCCTCTCTCCTGCACTCACATCCTTCTTGTTCCCTCTCCTATTCCTATACTTATTTTTTACTAATTTCTATTTTCAATACATTTCATACACATAAGACTAACCTTACATTAAGTAAGAGTTCAACAAATAGTATGAGAAAAAAAAAACTGTTCCTTAGAAGTCAGGACAAGGTCTGTATAAAGTCATCACATCTCGAGGTGTTAATTGAAATTCTATAGATTACATTTAGGTACTTTATGAGTTATCACAAATCAGGGAGAACATATGGGACTTGTCCTTTTGGGACTGGCTTATTTCACCAAGTATAATGTTTCCAGTTTCAACCATTTTGTTGCAAATGACAGGATTTCAGTTTTTTTCTTACCACTGTGTAGTATTCTCCATGGTATACATATCCCACAATTTGTTTATCCAGTATTCAGTTGATGGACATTTAGTTTGATTCCGTATCTTAACTATTGTTGAGCTGCAATAAATATAGGCATATAGATAACTCTTTCATATGCTGATTTCATTTCCTTTGGTAAATTCCCAAGAGTGGGATGACTGAGTCATATCTTAGGTCTATATTCAGATTTCTGAGGTGTCTCTATACTGTCTTCCACAGTGGCCGTAGAAGTTTACATCTCACCAATAGTGGGTTAGAGTATCTTTTTCCTCATTTCCTCACCATCTTTTGTTGTTTGTTGATTTCTGTATGAAAGCCATTCTAACTGGCATGAGGAGAACCCTCATTGTGGTTTTGATTTGCATTTCCATGGTGTCTAGTGATCCTAAGCATTTTTTTATGTGTATGTTGCATTTCCTATTTTGAAACATGCTTGTTCAAGTCATTTAGCCCATTTCTTAAGTGGGTTGATTGTCTCTGTTGTTGTAGAGTTTCTTGAGCCTTTATAAATTCTAGATATTAAACCTTTATCAGATGAATAGTTTGCAAATACTTTCTCCCATTCTATCAGTTGCCTTTTCACTTTCCTGAGTGTTTCTTTTGCAGTGCAGAGGCTTTTCAATTTGATGTGATCCCATTTGTCAATTATGGTTTTGATTGCCTGTGCTTCTGGGGTCTTTTCAAGAACTCTTTGCCTGTGCCAATGTCTTGCAGGGTTACTCCAACGTTCTCTAATATTTTGATGGTATCAGGTCATAGATTTAGGTCTTTGATCAACGTTGAGTGGGTTTTTGTGTAAGGTGTAAGGTAGGAGTCTTGCTTCATACTTCTGCATGTAGAGATCCAGTTTTCCCAACACTATTTGTTGAAGAGACTGTCCTTGCTCCAGCTATTGGTTTTAGCTACTGTGTCAAAGATAAGTGGGTTGTAGATGCATAGATTGATTTCTGGAGTTTCTGTTATCTTCCATTGGTCTAAAAGTCTGAAAGTCTGTTTTTGTGCTAGTACCAGGCTGTTTTTTTTAAACTTTTATTTAGTAAATATAAATTTCCAAAGTACAGTTTATGGATTACAATGGCTTTCATCCCCATAACTTCCCTCCCACTCACACCCCTCCCATCTCCCACTCCCTCTCCCATTCCATTCATATCAAGATTCATTTTCAATTATCTTTATATACAGAAGATTGATTTGGTATATATTAAGTAAAGATTTCATCAGTTTGCACCCACACAGAAACACAAAGTGTAAAAATACTGTTTGAGTACTAGTTATAGCATTACTTCACATTAGATAACACATTAAGGACAGATCCCATTTGAGGAGTAAGTACACAGTGACTCCTGTTGTTGACTTAACAATTTGACACTCTTGTTTATGGCATCAGTAATCTCCCTAGGCTCTAGTCATGAGTTGCCAAGGCTATGGAAGCCTTTTGAGTTTACTGACTTTGATCTTATTCAGACAGGGTCATAGCCAAAGTGGAAGTTCTCTCCTCCCTTCAGAGAAAGGTACCTCCTTCTTTGATTTATAACTGCCCTGTGGTATGTCTTGAAATCTGGTATTATGATGCTTCCAGCTTTGTTTTTGTTGTATAAGATTGCTTTAGCAATTTTGGGTCTCCTATTTGTTCATAAGAATTTCAGCATTGTTTTTTTCTGTAACTGAGAAGAATGTACTTGGTATTTTGATTGGTATTATATAGAATCTTCAAATTGCTTTTGTTAGTATGGATTTTTTTAACTTTTATTTAGTAAATATAATTTTCCAAAGTACAGTTTATGGATTACAATGGCTTCCCCCCCGCCACAACTACCCTCCCACCTGCACCCCTCCCATCTGCTCCCTCTCCCATTCCATTCACATCAAGATTCATTTTCAATTCTCTTTATATACAGAAGATTGATTTAGTATATATTAAGTAAAGATTTCATCAGTTTGCACCACACAGAACATAAAGTGTAAAATCCTGTTTGAGTACTAGTTATAGCATTACTTCACATTGGACAACACATTAAGGACAGAGATCCTACATGAGTAGTAAGTACACAGTGCCTCCTGTTGTTGACTTAACTATTTGACACTCTTGTTTATGGCATCAGTAATCTCTCTAGGCTCTAGTCATGAGTTTCCAAGGCTATGGAAGCCTCTTGAGTTCGCTGACTTCGATCTTATTCCAACAAGGTCATAGTCAAAGTGGAAGTTCTCTGCTCCCTTCAGAAAAAGGTACCTCCTCCTTTGATGGCCCGTTCTTTCTACTGGGATCTCACTCACAACTCATAGAGATCTTTCATTTAGGTTTTTTTTTTTCCATAATGTCTTGGCTTTCCATGCCTGAAATACTTTCATCTTAATGCCTTAAGGGCAGATTCTGAGGCCAGAGTGCTATTTAGGACATCTGCCCTTCTATGAGTCTGCTGTGTATTCCACTTCCCATGTTGGATTGTTCTCTCCCTTTTTGATTCTATCAGTTAGTATTCGCAGACACTAGTCTTGTTTGTGTGATCTCTTTGACTCTTAGACCTATCAGTGTGATTGATTGTGAACTGAAATTGATCACTTGGACTAGCGAGATGGTATTGGTACATGCAATCTTGATGGATTGTATTGGAATCCCCTGGCACATTTCTAACTCCACCATTTGGGGCAAGTCCGATTGAGCATGTCCCAAATTGTACATCTCCTCCCTCTCTTATTCCCACTCTTATATTTAACAGGGATCACCTTTCAGTTAAATTTCAACACCAAAGAATAAATGTGTGTTAATTACAGAGTTCAACCAATAGTATTAACTAGAATAAAACAAATTCTAAAATGGATAAAGCATTAAATTGTACATCAACCATCAGGGCAAGGGCTGATCAAGTCACTGTTTCTCATAGTGTCCCTTTCACTTCAACAGGTTTGCTTTTTTGTGGTTGGTTAGTTGTCACTGATCAGGGAGACCTGATCATGTGGGAGACCTGAAAGAAGCTCCTGGATCCTGGCTTTGGAATAGTGCAGCTCCGGCCATTGTGGCCAATTTGGGAGTGAATGGAGGATGGAGGATCTCTCTCTCTCTGCCTCTCCTTCTCTCTCTGTGTAACTCTGACTTTCAAACAAATAAATCTTTAAAAAAGAAGAAGAAGTTATTTCTCAGCCATGGCATTGTCTATGTATACAAAGGCTATTGATTTTTGTGCATTGATTTTATATCCTGTTACTTTATCAAATTCTTTTATGTGTTTCAATAGTCACTTAGAGGATTCTTTTGGATCCCCTATATATAGAATCATGTCATCTGCAAATAGGAATAGTTTGACTTTTCCTTCCCAATTTGTATCCTTTTGAGTTCTTTTTCTTGCTAATGGCTTTGGCTAAATCTTCCAGGACTATAGTGAACACAATGGTATGAGTGTGTATCCTTGTCTGGTTCAGGACCTTAATGGGAATGCTTCAGCCTTTCCCCATTCAATAAGATGCTGGCCATGGGTTTGTCATAAATTGCCTTGATTGTGTTGAGGAATGTTCCTTCTATACTAATTTGCTTAAGTTTTCCATTATAAAAGGGTATTGTATTTTATCAATTGCTTTCTATACATCTATTGAGATAATCATATTGCTTTCATTCTTCAGTTTGTTAATGTGATGTATCACGTGCATTGATTTGTGAATGTTGAACCATCCGTGCATACCAGTTGGTCCAGTTGAATGAACTTTCAGATATGTTGTTGGATTCTATTGACTATTTTGTTCAGGATTTTTGTGTCTATGTTCATCAGGGAAAATGGTCTATAGTTCTCTTTCTCTTTTGTATATTTTTCAGGTTTAGGAATTAAGGAGTTTGGGAATATTCCCTCCTTTTCAATTATTTTGCATAGCTTGAGAAGAATTGGAGTTACTTCTTCTTTAAATGTCTGATAGAATTAATCAGTGAAGCCATCTGGTCCTGGGCTTTTCTTTTTCTGGGAGGATCTTTATTACAGTTTCAATTTCCATCTTGGTTATTGTTCTGTTTAGGTTTTCTATGTGTTCATGACTCAATTTTGATAGGTCCTGTGTGTTCAGGAATCTATCCATTTCTTCTAGGTTTTTGGCATTCTGGTTTTTGGAGTAATTCCTAATGATTCTTTTTATTTCTGTGCTATCTGTTGTTATATTTTCTTTTTCATCTCTACTTTTATTGATTTTGGTCTTCTTTTTTTGATTAGTTGAGCCAATGGGGTCAATTTTGTTTATTTTTTCAAACAACCATCTCTTTGTTTTGCTGACTTTTTCAAATTTTTGTTTCAATTTTGTTTATTCTCTAATTTTAATTATTTCTTATCTCCTATTAATTTGGGTTCTGGTTTGCCATTGCTTTTCTAGGTTCTTGAGATGCATTCATGGCTCATTTATTTGATGCCTTTCCAATTTCTTGAGGAAGGCAGCAATTGTTTCAAACATTCCTCTTAACACTGCTTTTTCTGTATCCCATAGTTTTGATATATTGCATTGTTGTCTTCATTCATTTCCAGAAATTTTTGATTTCTTCAATGACCCATTGTTCATTCAGGTGAATGTTGTTCAGTCTCCATGTGTGTGCATATGTTCCAAGATTCTTGAGTTATTGATTTCCAGCTTCATTCCATTGTGATCAGAATATATTGATGGTATGATTTCAATTTTTAAAAATTTGTTGATACTTGCTTTATGGCCTAGTGTGTGGTCTAATCTGGAGAAAGTTCCATGCACTGGTGAGAAGAATGTGTATTCTGCAACTGCAGGATTGAAAGTTCTGTAGATATCTGTTAGTTCCATTTGGTCTATAGTGTTGATGAACTCTGCTGTTTACTTGCTGATTTTCTGTCTGTTCACTGCCCAAAGTGGAGTATTGAAGTCTCCCATTACTACTGTATTTGAGTCTATGTCTCCCTTTAGATCCATTAACTCTTCTTTTAAATAGCCAGATGACATATAATTGGTTGCATATGTCTCCCTTTAGAACCATTAACTCTTCTTTTAAATAGCCAGGTGACCTATAATTAGTTGCATATACATTTATTAAAGTCACATCTTCCTGTTGAATTGATCCCTTAATCATTACATAGTGCCCTTCTTTGTCTCTTTTAACAGTTTTTGTGTTAAAGTCTCTTTTGTCTGATATTAGGATGGCTACACCAGCTCTTTTTTGGTTTCTGTTAGCATGGATTATATTTTCCATCCTTTCACTTTCAGTCTGCATGTCTCTTTGATGGTAAGATGTGTTTCTTGTAGGAAACAAATAGATAGGCTTTGTTTTTCAATCCATTCAGCAAGTCTGCATCTTTTAACTGTAGAGTTGAGGCCATTTATATTCAAGTTAACTATTGATAAGTACTGACTTGCCCTACCGTTTTTCCCTAAATATTCCTATTATTTACTTTGGATTTCCTTTGTACTTTTACTGTGACATTTTCTGCCTTCATCTTCTTTCATAGTGATGACCATATTTCTTTGTTTCTGTGTGTAGCACATCCTTAAGTATCTTTAATTCATTCATGGATTTGCTTCAGATTACTTCTAGTAATCCTTTAATAAATTTTTTGAATTCCATTGCCAGTATCTCATCAATCTCTTCATCTTCACATTCTAGTTTTGAAGTATTGTTATGACCTTTTGGAGGCATGATGTTGTACTCCTTATTCTTGTTTCTTGAATTTCTGTGTTTATTTTTAGGCATTTGTGGAGATACTTGTTGGGTTTTTTTAGCCCCTGTTATGGCTCTTATATTTGGACTATGTCTCTGTGGCTTAGTGAAATCTCTGCTCTTTCAGTGAACATCCAGAAGTGTGTGCTGGTTGTAGCCAGTAAGCTCTGTTTAATGCTCTAGCACGAGAGGAGTATCAAGGTGATACCCAAGTTAGATGTGATAAATCCCCTCATTTTATTTTTTATTTATTTATTTTATCAGAAGGAAGGGTTTGGTCAGCTCTGTTGGTGTAGTCTCATGCTCACCTCTCTTCCAAGGTAACTAATGCCTGAATGCTAGCCCCAGTAGGTGTAATGTATTTCCATACCACCACAAGAACCACACAATGGATATGTGTAGTCCTCAGTGTGGGCAGAGATCCTATAGCAATGGCCCTCCCTAGGCAATGAGGGAACCCCGAGTGTGTGGAGCTGCCCACAGTGAATGCCCAGAGACTGAGCCTCATCCTGCACCCTCTCACACGGCCCAATTTTTTTCACAATCCTAGCACACAAAGCTTCTACAGTCATGGGCACCCAGTCTCCTGTCAATTCTCCCAGCATCTCCTCTCGGCTAGTTGCTGAGCTAGAGAAACAAGCTGATGTAGCTATTACATATGACTAAAATGGCCCCTGGCCTCTCTCAGATAGTTACAGGATGCCAGTAACTAGGTGATCAGGAAGAGAGAAACATGCCCCCTTTTTCCCCTTTAGGTTGGCAGGTACACTGTTCCCCACAGGGCTCCAAGCCAGACTCATGCCATGCTCTCCTCACAGATTTATCACTGGTGGCTTGGGCTGCTGCAATCTGGCCTTACCTCACTCTCCAAAGCTGGTGCTGAGGTTCTCGGCTGCTGGGGTCTTGCATTGTTTCCGTGTTCATGTTATGTGTCTACACTCTCCATGTACATCCACAGCATCCCTCTAACTTGCTGGAGTTTCCACTGCCATTTTCTCCTTATTTATTTTCTGAGATTTCACTCTCTTACTTTTTTAAAAAACTATCATCCCCTGGAGTAGAGCAGTAAGCTGCCTCCCTATTTCACCGTCTTGGAATATCCTGTATTTTTTTTTTTTATTTATTTATTGGAAAGCAAGAGTTACAGAGAGGGAGAAAGAGAGAGCGAGAGAGTGAGCGAGAGAGAGAGAGAGAGAGAGAGAGATCCTCCATCTGTTTGTTCACTCCCCAAATGACCACAATCATGTCTGGGCCAGGCTGAAACCAGAAACTAGGAATTCCATCTAGGTCTCTCATGTGGGTAGCAGGGGTCCAAGTACTTGGCCCATCTGCTGCTGCTTCCAATTCCAGCTTCCTGCTAATGTGCATCCTAGAAGACAGCAGGTGATGGCTCAAGTACTTGGGTCCCTGCCAACCATGTGGGAGACCTAGATTGAATTCCTGGCTCCAGATATCCACTTGGCCTAACTTCGGTTGTTGTATGCATTTGGGAAGTGAACTAGTAGATGGAAGATTTCTGTTTGTCTCTCTACCAAGCAAAATAAAAATAAACATGTTTTTTTATAAAAAGAGTGCAAAGATTTTTGAAGTTATATGATTTATATAAGGAAATATACATGTATTTTGGTGTGAAAATTTTGAAATGTTCAAATTTTTTTCATAATATGCATTTTTATGAACTATTTGAAGTACCATCACACAAATTAAGATCACAGTGAGGTATAATTTATATACACCAGCTGGGCAAAAACTTACAGTCTGGCAATGCTGAGCGTTGGCAAGGGTATGGACAATTCCTGTTAGGAATAAAAGGGGCCCAGTCACTTTGGAGGAAAAATTGGCAATATTGTGTGCATATGGACAATTGTACTCACTAGCACAGCAATTTTATTTGTAAGTATATTTTCTAAAAAATTCTTGCACACATGTATGGGTACTAGAAGAACTTTCTAAGAATATTCAGAAAAACATTGAACCTATGCAGTGATTCAGATGTGATTTGTCCCCAAGGTTTATGTGTTGGGATTATGGCCCTCAGTGTGGCCTTTTTGGGAGATGAGACATATTTAAGAGGTGTGGTCTAGTAGGCGGTCATTAGGTCATTGGGGCTATCACCCTAAAGAGGTTAATGCTGATCTTGTGAAGTGAGTTAGCTATCCCATGAGAGAGTTGTTATAGAAAGAGCAAGCTTGGCCCACAGATCCCTCTCTGGCTTCTTGTCTCATCACATGTTCTCTTCCCCACACTTCCCCACCGTTGTGATACCAGCTGTCATAAGACCCTCACCAGGGACCAAATTGGTAGGGTCTCCTAATCTTGGACTTTCAGCCTCCAAAACTGTGCGCTAAATAAATCTTTGTTTTTAAAAAGTAAAAAGACATTTTTTATAGCAACATAAAACAGGCATATTAGTAACAAGCAGAAGACACAAATGTTCACTGACAAAAGAATGGATAAAAATAAATTATGATGTATCCACACAATGGCATTATACAAGAGTGAAAATAATAAAGAACTCTATGCAAAGAAAATGAATAAGTCTTTAAATAAAACAAGTTTCAGAAGACTCTACACAATTGTTAAAATAGTCATAATGTTTACAAATATGTAAAACTAAAGAGTATAGTATTTATAGATGTATATGTAATAAAACTATTTAGAAATCATGAGAATGGTAAATAGAAATTCAAAGATAATAGAAGGATAGTGTCTGCTTCAAAATTTGCACAATTGTCACATTTTGTATGGTATGTATCAAATATTATTATGCAGTGATTATTCTAATAAAATTGTTACCTATAAGATTACAATTCTGTAATAAGAACATGGTGACCAACAAAAGAAACTGCACAGATGCACTGATTTTTTAACTGCTTTTCCCACTTAATAGTGGAAAGACCTGAGGTACAGAAGTGTCTTGTACCTCAATTTTCACATCTGTAAAAGGAGAATGAAAAAGGAACCTAGTTGATGGGATTGTTGTGAGAAATAAATGAACTTACACACATAAAGTACTTAGAGGAAAGCTTGGTACACGCACACTGTATGTCCATTTTTGTGCCCAAATGCACAGCTTCTCTTTGTCTCAGTTTGCTTATTTGTGTAACAGGATAATAGGATTATGGGGAAATAATATGAGTATATATGTCATGAATGTTATTTGCAAAACACAGTAGATATTCAATGGATAAAAATGTAGTTTCAAAGATTTTGACTCACTTTCATGGATTTCCTATATTTGATTTTAAAATTAAATATCTAGCCTCATGCTAAAGAACTATAACCTTGAGGTGATTTATGTAGTGAGTGAAGACATTTTTTAAGTGTAGTTACATGTGGCTATCTTTCCTAGCACCCCTGCTAGAATTCCGTTTGATATCCTGTTACAATGTCTTTTAATATTTTATGAAGTAACATTTTGTGATTGTAATAAAAGTATTGAAAATATGTGAAAATCTATATAATTCTATCTCTTCAGAAATAAGTACTCAACTCAGTTTAATGTAGTGTCTTGTAGCTTTTCCCTTATGCTTTAAAAAGTGAAATTAAGGCCGGCGCCGTGGCTCAACAGGCTAATCCTCCGCCTTGCAGCGCCGGCACACCGGGTTCTAGTCCCGGTCGGGGCGCCGGATTCTGTCCCGGTTGCCCCTCTTCCAGGCCAGCCCTTTGCTGTGGCCCGGGAGTGCAGTGGAGGATGGCCCAGGTGCTTGGGCCCTGCACCCCATGGGGAGACCAGGAAAAGCACCTGGCTCCTGGCTCCTGCCATCGGACGAGCGCGGTGCGCCGGCCGCAGCGCGCCGTCTGCGGCGGCCATTGGAGGGTGAACCAACGGCAAAGGAAGACCTTTCTCTCTGTCTCTCTCTCTCACTGTCCACTCTGCCTGTCAAAAAAAAATTAAAAAAAAAAAAAAAAAAGGAAAAAAAAAAAAGTGAAATTAAGATCACACAATTAAGTAAGTATGTGGAAGAGCCAGCAATGAATGAGAGGTGTTCTGAAAAAATCCACATATCCAAGAAAGCAATGGTTATGATCCCTCCCCAGGGCAGCTACTGGCAGTGAATTGACCTTTACTGGAACTGTGAGGTCCCTAGAACCAGGTGTTGGCCAGTAGTGATTCAGGAGCCTGGGACACTCTGCCAGAGACACCTTTTCCCAAGAATTCTCCTTTCTCTTCATGTTGTGAAAACGTTAAAGCAAGATTTGATTGTTTCATTTTGTTCTTAAGATAAACGTGCACTTAATTTTTATACATCCTTAATAACCATCAGTTGGATTCCCAATAGCTTTAGGAGGCTGTCAAGGTTAAATTAAATTACACCTTGTCTCAGTTTAGCCCTTCTTTTGTTAAATCACAAAGTCAGAGCCTGAGCTGCTTTTTTGCCTTTCTGCTTATGGTGTAGCATTTGTCAATACCAAATTTAATTTCAACTAGGACCAGTGCATGAACAGCTAAAACATAAAGCTTGTTAACTTGACTTTGTCTGTGTGCTCCGTACATCCAGCATTAGCAAACCTAATGAATTCAGCAACATTATTCTATCCAAATCTAGGTCAGCTATGTTGATTAAAAAATTATAAGATTAAAGACTGGCCTTATAAAAACCCACTTAAAATTTAATTATATCATAAGCTATTGCATCTCTTGTACTTTTAATATAGAATGTATTTTACACCCAATTACCAATCCGGTGGGTCAACATTAAGAGATCATCATCAACAACAGACATTTATTGAGCGCCTATTGTGTGCAAGGCACTGTACAAGGTATTGGGCTACAAAAACAAAGGAGAAATAGTCCCTGCCCTCAAGGAGCTTACAATCTAATTAGACTCACAGGACACATACATACAAAGACAAAGAACAATCCAAGGTAGCATATAATGTTAGGGCACTGAGTAGAAACCAACAAGATTTCAGCCTTTTTTGCATTTGCATTTCAATACCCTGAGTAGGTGGGGGTGAGTAAGCTAGAATAGAGGGGCCACTCTTGTTGACACTCTCACCTCTTTCCATGCCAAAGTATCTTCTGGCATGTGATAAAACCTAGACAATGGTTTACTCCCCTTACCCCCACCTCCCAGCTCATTATAGTTCTTGAGGTGGCAATTAGACAGGGTGACCTCCTGTCCCAGTTCCAGGACTGCCCTAATGTTAACATTGAAAGTCTGTGTCTTGGAACTCACACCTCTACACTCCTTTCGCAGTCTTGGGAAAACAAGGAGGGTAATTCTGAAGTACCTTGTTTGGTTGCCAGATGTATGCCTCCCATCTACGACAGTCATTACTCTGGCAGTCATTACTCTATCTGTTCCCCAGATAGTTCTCTAGCTAAGAAACCTGGGAGGAAGACCTTAACAACCACAAAGACTGCTGGTGTAGACAAAAGAATGACAACTCAGACAGAATGGGTCCCAAGAGAGATGTGAGGATGGGAGGAATGATTGAACCAGTTATGAAATATGTCGTGCGTTGCATTATTGCATCTTTTCCTAACACTGCCAAATGAGAATGTGGCACAGACTCTCTTAGGGTAGGTCTACTTGACATTTGGAATCACCACTCTGAACCCAGGATAGACTGCTAAAATGAGGCCACTCTACAGGGGCAAATATTTGGACAGGTACTAAACAGGTACAAGTGCATTTAACTAGCACTGCCTTCATCCTAACAAAATTTCTACTTTTCCCTTCCACTATTCAGCTAGCATTCATTAGCTTATAAATGAATCATTTTAACTTTTCAAGGGGGAGTTTATTTCAAATGAGATAATTTCCCTTCATTCTAACGTAATTCAGGTAGATCAGGGATGGAGAGAACTGCAGAGCAAGAGCAATTTAAGTTGGAAGGTATCTGATAAACAAATGTGGTAATAACCTAAGGATTCCAAAACACAAATGTGGTACTAACCTAGGGATTCTGAGAAACCACATGAATTTCTCTTTTAGGTTCAATACTCTGTTATACTTGTTTGTTTTTCAAGAAAACATCTAATTCTGAAATCTAAGCATGTTGGACATTCCAGAAGTGCTCTAGTTTTATGTCTAGCCCTTAGGATTACACATCAGGGTTAGCAAGGCACAGGGACTTAGTTGCCAAACACCCATTAACAGTAATGGAAATCACATAGCTAAATCCCCATGCAGCATGCTGAATATTTACCTCCTAATGTTCTTTTAATGTATGTTTTCTTGGGTGAATATTTACTGTAGAATATTAAATGTGAGATTCCTCTTTTTATGGGCCATTTGCAGTGATTGATTGTGTTTGTGAATCCCTGTATCTTTGCCCATAATGGCTATCTATTGTAATGGCCTCTGCCAAATGTTCTTGCATTGAAATAACAGAAGCCTTGGATCGACCAGCTGTGGGATTGTATTACCTTGGTCTTAAAAGCTAGGAGGGAGCTCATGACACAGCTGGAGAGAGAAGAAAAAGGTATGTTGCAGGAGTGTGTGACTTGGGCTTCAATCACAATCCTATCCAGTGAAGTCAGTGAGGTCTGTAAACGTGATTTTGTAGTCATCTTTTATATCAGAGTTTATATTGAATGGTGTTGAATGATGTTAAGACTGACAGTCATGAAATGATAGTAGCAAGACAAGAATTCAATTGCCCACAACCATGTCCATCAGCACAATCTATCAGAATTCTAGGCATTTCCCTTCATGCTGTGATAAAGCATCTATCCAAGCAATACTTTCTTACAATTATTTACACCACCATTTTTTAAAAAAAATGTGAACTCAAATATCCTAGCTACATGTGATGTAAAACATTTCCCAGTGAAGCCAGGATTCTCAGAATTTGGTTGCTTTTCACTCTTTTGAGTATTGAAGAGGAAACAGTTACCAAAAATGGAATTATCATGATTTTTTTTAAAAAAGAAATCCCTAAAACCTGAAATACACAGACATATGAGATACTATTAGATAACTATATTTAGTTATATCCTTGCATGTCTCAAGTAGTCCATACAGATTTCCAAGAATAGAGAGTTCTTAAAGGATTCATTTACATCTGAGTAATAGAATCTACCCAAGTGACTGTAAAGTGGTCTATAGGTAATTGTACTGAATTCATACACCTTTGCAGACCTTCAGAAAATATGGTATTCAGAGTCCATGCTGCATAAGATTATTGGAAAAAAAATTCATAGTCCCTTCAAAAACTAGGAGAAAATTTAAAGACTGTGTTCTAGTTTGTTTTCATTAGCCATTTCAACTTTACTGGCTTTTAACAGCTCAAGCCACATCACCCTAATACTAACTTTGGTTTTGCTGTGTGAACACTTGGACTATGTTTGTATTTCAACAATGGCACTCTATAATTAAGAGTACTAGCTAGTGTAAGGGGCTGGAACCTCATTACTAATTTTAAAAGTAGAAAGATGTGGTAATGTGAGTGACCTTTAATCACAAGCCAGGTCATGTTCTATAAAACAGTGTCAGATTCCATACATAATATTTGCTGGTGCATTCAAATTTGAAATTAAAGAAACTAATGCCTCCTAATCCTGGTGTAAGGAAAACATTATAATATTTTTAAAATACTGTTTTTGAACATGACCCTTTTTAAAATGAAAATCTATAATACTAATTGATCTTGTCTCTGAATACTATAAGTCCTTCATATTCCTTCAGACCAGGTAATGGTAGTGAATATAATCTAAGAAGATTTGCAGAGAGTATAAACAGTTCGTAGAATAAGTGAGTTATCTGATAGGAAATCTCTTTGTATTATTTTTTCACAGAAGGTCAGCTCCTCCCTCTTGTAGACAGAAAATACTGCAGAAGTAAGTCTGTGTATGTGGGTGTGTGGTCCTTTCAGAGAGGCAGGGGATGGATTTTAGCTAATGGAAATAAATGCAGGAGGAAGTATGTTTTTAACCATAAGAGGGCGATTACTAGCATTATGGAAATATTAATGCTCCCCCCATGTTCTTACTATTGTTGTAGTCTGATTTTTCCAAGTATAAAGTTCTCAAGTGGGTCAACAAGAGGCTCATAGAATTGTAGATTCAGAATAAAACCTTAGAGGTCATCTGGTAGAGCGATATCACTCTACTGAAGAGGAGAAACTAAGGCATTCAAGAAGCTACTTACATCACCTATTATTCAAGAAAACTCTCTTTAGGTTTTATCTTGTTAGCATGTTTTTGTTTTAATAACACAGTTTTTGGTTTTCAATTTTGTCTTTTTGGAACAGTTCTGCATATTAGAAAATGTTGTAGCTATTCTTGTTATGAACAAGCAATTTGCCTGAAGCCTAGGTGTTCAAAGAATGCAAGACAACATTTCCAAGTCAAATACCAAGTGCATGCTAACAATGAGTATTGTGAACACAGTAACTCATCAATCCAATTCTAGGCCATTTTCAAAAATCATTCAGGATTAAAGAGTTAGGAAGAATAAATCACCACAGAATCATAATCTATAAAAATACTGGCCTAGAGTGCACTAAAAAACTCTCAATAAATAAATATTGGACATTTGTTTTATGAAAGTTAGTGGAGATGTGCTCTTCAGAAATCAAGTCCATATTTTCAGATTGCTTTGTACAAATCACACATACAGAGTCCAACAGATGACAAAGGTTACAGATCAGGTTAGAATACAACTGGATAGAAAAATGTCTTTTGACATGGTATTTTTATAAAGGAATGTGATTATTCTTGTTGAGTTGCTCATGTTTCGGCTTCAAAGGCAATACTTAAAGTGATCCAAAATGTTTTTAGCCAGGGCAGCATCAGTGAAATGAGTGTTGAGCGCCTAAGGTAGCCCCTTTCAAAGAGGCAACACTCATTAGGATGGATTAATTCTGGTATTTTCTCTTTAAACCAACTGTACTGCCTGTAGTCATGGGACTTAGGCATCTGTCCATGGTACTAGAGGAGTGAAACTGTTTTTTGCTACCTGTTCCTGTCTGGTGGATCAGGAAGTCCAGCACCCCTGTGTCTGGTACAGTGGGTATCTGAGATTTCAGCCTGGCATGCTCATTTCTCAGAATGTAGGTTTATTTTCAGGATGATTTATAGCAAGTGGTTCTGGTTTCCAGTCTGGCTGAAAAAAGTGGATATTGAATGTCCGTGCCCAGTTCTTAAAGACTCTCTTCTCTGTGATAAAGCGGTGATGACTGCCCTTCCGTCCTCGCTCATGAGAGAGATACATTGTACATTCATCAGGTCCAAAAGGCTCATAATAATGATAAGGGACGGAGAGGTGATTGGGATCCCTGTAGGAGAAAAAACAAGATAACTGAATAAAGCAAAAAAATTTTTTTCCTTTGACTGACTCAAGTAAGATGTTATCTTTAATAAGCTGATAAGCACAAATTATACTTTCTAGTTAAGTGAATTTCAGGAAATGATTTTTCTGATGTTTAAGCAATAAACAAGTAGAGAGTTTTTGGGGTTGTTAAATAAATGCAATGACCCTCAGTCTCAAAGAGATTAAATCTGTGTTGTGGGTAGTCAGGCTTCCAGGATGGAGACATAACATATCACTAAAGTACCACTGGAGGTCCTACTTCCACTGTTGCCCCCTTACAGTCTGTTTACACCAGCAGCTATAAAGGTATTTACAAAGAATAACCATATTACGCCCCTCCTCCACTCCAACCCCTCAAACCCTGCAGAGGCTTCCGGTTATACAGAGAGCACGGCATACAAGGCGCTCCATGAACGGGCTATTCTCCAGAGTCTTCTAATTCACCTTACTTGTTCACTCTGCCCTAGACATATCTGTCTTTCTGGTCATTTGCTTCAGGTCCTTTGCACTGTTGGGAACATTCTCTGCATGAGTTCTCTCCTCGTCGGGAACATTCTCTGCATGAGTTCTCTCCTCGTCACTGGGAATAAACTCAGATGTGTATCCCTCACAAGAGGCTGTTCCTGTCACCTACTCCTTTTACTCCATCACATCTTTCTTTTCTTTATAGAATTAACTGCTCTCCAAAATTGCTATTTTTGTTCATTTATTTATTGACTGTTCATGAAGGGAGAGATTTGTTGTATTCCTGGAATATCACCTGGTAGATACTCAATAAAAATTTTGGAATTTCTTGTTACTGAAAATGATTTAAATGGGCTCAGCAGCTAAACAGCAAGCTTCTAAAGACATTTTCTCATCCAAGTCTTGGAAGTAGATTTCTTAATTTGATCTCATGGAAGAACAAGGAAAATACCAAGTCAGACATTTCTATGTTTCTCTTATTGCTCTAAATGGTTTATGTGTAATGAATACCCCAAGAAGTTCATGGAAAATGAAATTAAAAGATCAGTTCATTTTGCTACAAAATCTTTTGAAATCCATGCATATTCATACTGAATGTTAAGTCAGTCCAAAAATTTTAAGTTGTCAATTTCTTGTTGGTAGTCTGGCAATCCCAACAACTTTTGGCCTTTATATCCCCCCATCTCAGCCTCAAACAAGAAACATTGGCTCATTTCTTTAAAGCAATGTGTACAGGAATAACATGCCAGGATGGTGGTGGTAGATGACCTTGTTGAAGGGTTAGTAGACTATTTAACTCCCAAAGAGTACTGATCTAAGACTGGTCTCCATTCTATGTCTACCCCATTTTTTCTGTCTTTTAAAGAGTAGATGAAAAGGCTAGTCAAGGTTTCTCAGAGGACAATCTTTCTATCTTGAGTTTTGCTCACCAATACACCTTGCTGAAGAGCACAAAAAGGGAAAAGGCGCAGGCTTCCCAGCTTCAGAAGAATCCCCTTTCAAGGCTGATGACCTGGGGTTCCCTCTCCAGTTGCTTAGGCTCTCCTGCAGGTTTCACAACTTGATTCCCCCCGATTCTCCTCCTGCTGGACACCTACATGTGTTTTCAGAGGAGATCAATACACAAATGGCTTTTAAAGTAGCAACTTTACTGGGGTCAAAGATTGAAGTCTTTTATCATGAAGGGTATTGAGTTTGTGGTTCTGACAATAAACATTTGAGTGGCTTCTCCTCTCAGGGTAACGTTCTTCCAAGAAGAGAGATTTTTTTTGTCATATAGCATTAAAACATTTCTTATTCCACCTTGGATACTGTATTGAATTAACACTCTGGATCTCTAACATGCCTGTCTCAGAAATCTCTGTGTTCTGTTGTAAAACTGTGGACTCGCCTGTCTGATTATTGCATAGTTCACTAATTTACTTACTTTAGAACTGGGATCCCTGTAACATTTTAATAGATATTATAAATACAGAAAATATTGCTAGGAGCAGTCCAGTATAAAGAAGGAAGTCAACAAAAAGGAAGATAAAGTTATGAGACAAATCTCCCCAGATTCATGTAGCATAATTTGGGTAAGCTGCCAAGGTCAGCCTGCCATGGTATACTTAGGGTTAAGCTCCTGTTCAATCACAAGGCAGTCTCTAAATCCGGTCCATCTAAGTTTTGGACACATTATTGGCATCAGTCTGACGAAAGAAACAATTAGGTTTCTAAAAATATCAGGAGATTGATTAGACATCTAGGAATAGAAGGTAATTGGAAACCAGCTAAAGGATGCTATAGGATCAATTTCCTTATTCAGGAAGACCATCTCTTTGAATGGAAATTTATCTGGCTCCATATTCGTCACCTAAAGGGAGAATTGAATTTCTGTATTTGGTTGTTAAGATTTCAGAGATATCCAAATAAGTTATTTGTGTAACTGAGAGTTGTTGTTACACTGGAAATTTTGTCCACCTGGCCGAAAAGTGCTTTGCTGGACTTGGAGAGGCAGAGCCGGGAACTGCATGAGCAGCTCTCAGGCCCTGAAAGCTTAGGGTCCTGATTCCTGAGGTCTTGTCTCAGGCCCACCTTTCTGAAAGCAGCCTTTTCTCCCTCTGCCTGACTACAGTGAAAACATCAGCAGAATTTCCACAGGAGGAGGCTGCTGTGAAAGGAGGGATTCTGGTGCCCAAGCTCCTGTTTGGGGCCAAGAGAAGCCAAAGGAGAGGACTGTGGGCTGAGGGTAGACAGGAATATGGGTGTGCTAACCTCCAGTGCAGGAACAAATCCTGCCGAACATGCAACGAAAGATTTTTCTTAAAGAGAAAGCAGAGGGGAGAGAGAAGCAGCTAATGTTTAGTGCAGACAGAGAACTTGAAAGAAATACCACTGCATGTACTCCACAACCATAGATTTTGGTTTACATGATTCGGTGAGGGTCCAAGGTAGGGATATTTTTAAAAAGTGCCATAGCATCAAAATAAATAATGGTAGCATTGAGTTATAAAATCTGTAAAATGAAATAAATGTCTATGAGTCCTTGATGATTTCAGTAAATAGCTGAATAAATAAATAAGGGAGGAGAAAACAGCATTTCATTATAGAAGCAGATAAATGCAGAAAGAATGAAGGAATAGAACATCACCCATAGAACAGAGCAGCAATTGTAGTGGGCAAGATGCACCAATAAACAGAATATTTTGAGAGGGAGAAATGAAGAGAAATATATTATTTGCATACTCCTAAAATTTCTCCCTGAAGGTATTTATGAATTGCAAGGGAAAACTCAGAACTTTAGAATGGGTAAACTTAGCAGACACCACTTTCACCAAGTGATCAAAGTTGCCATTGCCAGGAATAAGTCTTACTGACATTATGCACTTCCTGATATGAGATGCTGGGGAGAGCTCATTGCTTCTGTGGCAGTCTCCCTAAGAAAGCATAACCTCAATCTACTCATGGGGAAGTTACCAGACAAAGCCAAAGCGAGGGACATTCTACAACATCCTGACCAGTACTCTTAGAAAGAGTCAAGGTCATGGAGGACGAGGAAAGATTTGGAGAGATTAAAGAGACATGATAACTAAATGCAAAGGGACCTTGATTAGGTCCTAAAAGAGAAAAGGACATTAGTGAAAAAATAGATAAAAAATCTCAATAAAGCCAGTAATTCAGCTGAATCTTGTACTGATGTTCTTGCTTTTGATAACTGGCCCACACTTATGCAAAACATTAACATCAGAAGAAGTGGGAAAAAGGGTTTATGAATTCTGCCACTTTTGGAATTTTTCTGTACCTTAAAATGAATTGAAGCAAAAAATTAATATATAAAATATGTATCTTTATAATAAATATGTGATGCCCCTTCAAATTGTTTGTGGGGAAATGTAATTAAAATTAAAATTTATTTTGTGCAGAATAGTTTGAAATTGATGTGTAGTTGTTTTATATTATGTATTTCCCATGAGCTTTCTGAAGGGCCCTCGTGGGCTCTGCTTTACGTCTCTGTCTCCCTCTAAGGCACATTTTGCTGCTCCTGTTTGGTAAGTGAACACCTGGCACCCAAGTAGAGAGTTCTGTGCCTGGCTTTAGGCACATACCCTCGACCATGTCAGGCTAGCATGCAGGGTTCAGCACTCCACATATGGTAATCCTCACAACTTTCCCTAAGAAAGGTAGTATTCCCACCCTTATTTTACAGATGTGAAAACCCAGGCACAGGAAAGCTGCAGATGTTTCAGAGCCAAGATATGGACCAAGACCTGTTGCCAGCAGACCATGTACTATCAACAGGGAAGTTGTGGGTCTTAACAGAACTCCTGTCCTGTGGGTGGCGATTCTGTATTAATGGCAGCCTGAGGCTTCTGTGAGAGCAGCCGTAGCACATAATCATGCCTCATGCCTCATTCTTGCAAGGTCCTTGCTGCAAAGGTGCCCTGTGTGTGGTGCCCGCTCTGTGGAGCTGGTCAGAGAGGATTCAGACAGAGGCCTCACACTCATCACAGTTCTCCCTACTAATACTCATGGCAGCAGGGGCAGCTGAATATTTGAAATAATCCACACTTGAATCTTCTAAGACTGAACTGAGCAATCAGGAAAAGAGATCTAATAACATTAACAAGCAAGGCAAGATACTTCCATTCTGGGTAGGGTCATGTCAGACTACCCCAAAATATGGTATTTTGACAGAGGAAACTGCAGAAGCAGGAAGTTTGTTCTCATTTTTTCCTCATCCTTCTCCTTTAAAACAGAACACAAAAGAATTCTCCAGCCTTCTTCTAAAGAAGATTAAAAAAAATCCCTTCATTATGGACATATCCTAAAGTGAAGGAACACTCTTATTCTTGAAGACACAGAGGTGGCAAGAAGAATCTTAACAAACAGGCCTTGTAAAATCTCCCACATCTCAATTTATTACCAGTAGATCACATACTCTTTGTCCAACCATATTTCTCCACATCTATTAACTTTTTCAGCATCTTTGTATAAAATATGCATGAATCCCTCTTTTTTCTCTTCTTTTTATTTAAGATTTATTTTATTTACTTGAAAGACAGAGTTGCAGAGAGAGGTATGGACAGAGAGAGAGGTCTTCCATCCTCTAGTTCACTCCCCAAATGGCTGCGATGGCTGGAGCTGAGTTGATCTGTAGCCAGGAATCAGGAGCTTCTTCAGGGTCTCTCATGTGGGTGCAGGGGCCCAAGGACTTGGGCCACCCTCCACTGCCTTCCCAGGTGCATTAGCAGGGAGCTGGATCAGAAGCGGAACAGCCAGGACTTGAACCAGTGCCCATATGGGATGCTGGTGCCACAGGCCAGGGCTTTAACCTGCTATGCCACAGCACCAGTCCCATGGATCCCTCTTTCTTAGGGTCTTCATTTCTGAAGGCTCCGGTGTCCCAGAAAACTCATATTAAGTAAATGTGCTTGTTTTTCTGTTGTTAATCTTTGGGTATAGGAGCATAGCCATGAACCTGCTGGTGGGTGAGGGAAGGAACTTACTTTTTCTCCCCTAGAGTACCATTGAAGGTTGACCCTGCTCCTGGGTTTATGGCTTGACCACCAAAAATGGAAACATATCCCAAAGACAGCACGTGGTCTTTGCCTCTCTCTCTCTAGACTCTCAGACACTCTCTCTAAACACATTTCTGTTCTTGGCATGGTACCTGCCTATTGTAGGTAGGAAGTGTTTGAAGAATGGTTGCAATAACAGCTGTCAAGTGGCTGGCTTGTTTTGCAATTGGGTTGTATAGGCAGCCATTAGGGATAGAATGTAGCATTCAGATGAAAATGTTCAACAGTAGCCCTTCCTAAACATCTGTCTCAGGCCCATGAGATTCACTTGGCCAAATTCAGTGTTTTTGATTGAGTTCTTGCCCTTAGAGCCTCTTTAAGAAGTATCATGGCTGCATACCTTGGAAGCCTGTGCAATGACACTTGTGGGTCTGGGACACATGGGACATCAAGACCTATAGCTGCCCATCCTTCATGTGGCAAAGAGACAGAATGAATCAGCTGAGCCCCACCCAAGCCCCACAACCCAGGCACCTCAGGTGGTGCCATACATCTCATAGTGGAACAATGGTGCCCACAACCCAGGGACTAGAAAGAGTTGACCGAAGTTGGAAGAAACAATAAGCATTGAGGAAGAAATGCCACAGTATATTTGAAGTATATGCCATAGACTGTAAGCCACAGGGAGATATTACTATTCCACACCACCTTCTGAGAGCACCCCCTTCTGCAGGGTAGACTGTCACCAAGCAGGAACTCTCCCTGTCACTGACACTGGCAGCTTTATTAATGTTCACTAAGTAATAATTCCAGCAGAATCAACTCTCCGGCATTCATGATACCTTTGAGATGTCCTTCACATTATGGATGAAATATTAATTTAGTTCCATGACAGTGATCACTCTGAATCATTACCCCACTAATTAATACTGAAGAAATGATGGGTAACAGAGAGTTGTAAACTTGGTAATGTGCTAAGTATGACCGGAAATAAGATTATTAGGTGGAATTTAAATGCTAGACCCATTATCATCACAAATAATTTACAATGGAGAATGAGATTAAAAATACGCACCGTAACTTAGTTTGGAAAGCAATGATAACAGACCTTTTCACTGCAATTTATAGTCCATCCAGAGAGGATGGATTGAGCTTCCTGTGTGGAGATGGCAAGATTTAAGGGTCTACTATCCACAGAATAATATATTTTGATGCTCTCTCAGTGCAACATGGCATTAATATTCTCCAGTTTTCAGAACACTGATGAGCCCGAAGTCTGGTGATGAAGGAAGGTGGGGCGGGAGGTGGGGGGAGGGGCTGATGCCTGAACCCTTCTCTGAGAATCCCAGGCTGGCGGTGGCTTGTGATAAAAACACGATGGCCACCATTGACTTCTGGGAATCCCTCAAGCTATGAATTTGCCATTTGCTCATTACATTTTTCATTCACCTAGCACTTTTGGCATTATAATAATAAGTCTAGAGTTAATCTCTCAAACACCCCCCAAAAAGGTCTTTTTGTTAAACCAATATATTATAGTTATATTTATATTGAGTATAAACTGTGTGCCAGACACACACGGTGATTGAGTCATGCCCCTCCTCCCAGGAGCCCAGAGGCAAATGAAGGAGATGGGGCAGGGTGGAAGCAGAGGAAGGCCCATCACACCCAGAAGGTCTGGTTCAAGTCAGCGGTCAGGGAGGGTGTGCAGAGGAGCAGCTGCTGTCTCTGACACAGTGGAATGAAGGGTTATAGACGTGCTTTTGAGCACAGGAGTCCTGGATTAAAGTCCTAGCTAGCTCTGCAATTTATCTGTTCCATGACCTTGGCTAGCTGTCTGATGCCTTTTAGCCTCATATGTAAAATGATGAGAGTAAAATGCCTATTTCATAGGATTATTAAAACCAACTTCAATGAAAGAATGCATGTGTTCATGCAAAGCATAGAGCTGGCATGAGCTATGCAGACAAAATGTCAGCCATTATTATTATAGTAAAGAATGGTCATCAGGTAGATTAAAAAAGTGGGGTGTGTTACAGTGGGTTAAGATACCACCTAAAATGCTGGCATCCAGAATGAGCTTTTTTTTTTTTTTTGTAAACAAAATTTACCTTATCTTTATTCCCTGACCCAGAGATAGTCATTGTTAATGTTCCAGAGTCCGAGCTTTCCGACTTTTCTTTGTGAACCACCACCCAAAATGTAAGTGATATTATGTTATGCCCTCTTCTCACGGCATGGTGAATGCTCGTAGGACTCCAGAGACACATGTAGAGGGATCACAAACTAGGCCCAGTCCTCTCTGTTCCTTGGTAGGTGTGGTTTGATTCCCAGCTGCTTCATTTCTGATCCAGCTCACTGCTAATGCACCTGGGAATATAGTGGAAAGTGATTCTAGTGCTTGATCCCCTGCACACATGTGAGAGACTGAATGAGATCTAGGGTCCTGGCTTTGGTCTGGCCTAGTCCTGGCTGTTATTACCACTTGGGGAGTGCAACAGGGAATGGAAGTTTCTCTCTCTCTGTCTCTCCTCCCCCTCTAACTCTGCTTTTCATATAAATATAAATGAATCTTAAACAAAGAATAAACTGGGGGGATGAGCTCTCCAGGGCAAGGCATAGGGACTGGTGTCTGCAGGATGAGTTTTTTGGTAAGTTTTTCAGAGTGGCTAAGATATATCTGTGACTACAGAGATGTGATTAGAGCAGCATGCAGAAATAGAACTCTGAAGGGCTCATGTGCTAAGCTAGGGAGTGTGAACTCTGTCCTAAAAGCTTTGAGGGAACAAGTGAAAACCTTGAAGTAACAGGGCCAGATTTGTGGTGGTATCTAGCAGCACAGGGATGGTTGGTGAGGAAGAAGACTAGAGTGGGAGAGAAGCAGGAGGTTTTATGGAAGCAAATGAGCATCCTGCTCAAGTGACTTTTGGTCATTATTAGACTCTGCCAGGTGTTGAGTAAGAAATGTCACTCATCTGCCACCATGGCCTCTGCTTCCACGGGTGGTTTTAAATATGAATATGGGGATATCTTTCTTGCCAAGTAATCTACGTGCCTGACAGTTTTAGGGGCTACTCGACGTTTTCTTGCCAACAAATGACTGACGGCTGGAAGTAACTCAGGCCCTTGGGTGGGCTGAGGTGGCCAGACCTCCAGCAAGCTGGATGGAAAATGACAGTTCCAGCTTAGTAAGGATGAACATTCTACCCAGGCTGTCTGGGAGATCAAGCACTTGGGGCCTGCTTAGCTGCTTTTCTCCCCCAGAGTATAATTCAGGCTCCTTCTGCATCCCCTCACTCACGACCAGGCCGGTCACTGACCATCCCTTTGGGCACCACCACAGGGCAAGTATAGTGCTTTGTTTCTCTATGCTCAGTCTTCCTGGCAGTAAGGAGGTGATGAGTAAACTCTCCTGAAAAATGTGTGAGAATTTAATTTAGGCCAGAAAGCAGCACGATTGCATCTTACTCCAGAGGTTGTCAAAGTCCTTATCTACCACGGGATCTTTCATTTGAAAGAAATCACAAGAGCCCATTTGTAAAACAGATCCAAGGGAGTCCGTTGTTGATCAATTTGGGTGTGGGTGGGGGGAATCTCAGGTTCTTTGGCTGCAGAGGAATGCAGATTTCTCCAAGTCCACTTCAAAGCCAGAGGCAGATGTTCCAAGAGAACTCAGTGGTCCGATAGGCAGAGAGTGAATATTTTTTTTCTCTTTCTCATGAGCACCACTGTCCCTCAGGACTGGATTGTGGTCCAGTGAGACTTGGGTCACTGAAGGCAGACTTCCTCATGTGTCTTTGATTACCTCCCCAGTGCCCAGCATGAGTTAGTGGAATGAATGAAAGTCTCTGTGAAATATTTAGCTAATGACTTCTTTTGAGGGTACTAATTGCATCTTAAGTTCAGAAACTGTTTGCCAAAAATGAACAGTTGGCTCTCCATTTCCTTGCTGAAATCATGGATTGGGTGGCTAACTTTCAGTCCACTGGGGGACAGGGAACTTTGGAGAAGCAACAGAATGATTGGGTACATTATGGGCAGGAGCTGGGGGTCATGGGAAGCCAATTCTCAATGGGGAAGACAATTGAAGTCCTGTTCACACAAAGATAACATGTAGCCCTCCCTTTTCAGGAACCAGGCCCCCCTCACCAATGGGCATTGATCATTCATGCTCTTGGGCTCTTCTGTAAATTGTGCTAACGCATACCCACACTTGAAGACTACCAAATCCTCCTGCCCTGGTAACTTTATGTGTGCATGACATACCCCGGCAGAGCGCTAGGCACTGCTCCTCCACCATCTCCTGGAACTCTCAGAGAAACTCTCAGGGCAAATATCGTCCTCAGCACTCTACAGATACAGAAGCTAAGACTTCAGGACACAGTCATTAAGTAACTTGCCAGGGCCTCTAAGGCTCAGTGAGGTCAGATAACTTTGCCAAGATCACAGTTTCTGAGAAACCAACATGGTTATTTTTCATTCATATACAAAACCCTCCACCACAGCACTAAAGAGAGAGAAGAGGATGAAGTCACTGACTGACTTAATAATTGAGAAGCATCTGCTGTATATTGGGACAGTACAGAGCTACAGCTCTGTGCAGTAGGGTCCAGTCCTGAACCAAACACACAGAGCTCCCTGCCCTCCATGAGGTTATGTTTGAGCATGCTGGACTAGTTTCAGCTGTGCTCTGTCACAAAACTGTGCCTAATCTATTTGGGTCCTGGTAGTGATATCTTATCTCCTTAGGTTATAGATCTCATGGCATATGGATCATGCTTTGGGTCTCTAACAGTTCTCAGCTTCTTTCAAAATAAAGACAACAGGGCAATAGTCAGACTGGTAGCAGGACTTATAGATTAGTATTTCATTCTCACATGGCAGATACTGTTTGTAAAGGTCTTTGGGCTCTTACACAAGTATTGCAAAAGTTGCTTCCTTTCTTTTTTTTTTTTTTATTTATTTTACAGGCAGAGTGGACAGTGAGAGAGAGAGACAGAGAGAAAGGTCTTCCTTTGCCATTGGTTCACCCTCCAATGGCTGCCACAGCAGGCGTGCGCTGCGGCCAGTGCACCGCGCTGATCCGATGGCAGGAGCCAGGTGCCAGGTACTTATCCTGGTCTCCCATGGGGTGCAGGGCCCAAGCACTTGGGCCATTCTCCACTGCACAGCATTGAGCTGGCCTGGAAGAGGTGCAACTGGGACAGAATCCGGTGCTCCGACCGGGACTAGAACCTGGTGTGCCGGCGCCGCAAGGCGGAGGATTAGCCTGTTGAGCCACGGCCCTGGCTGAAAGCTGCTTCCTTTCACAGTCACATGGTAAGTGGCTTTGCCCATAGTCCTTTTTTTTTTTTTTTCCTTTTTTTTGTGATAAGGTTTATCATATGCCTGTAGTAGGCAAGTGTTCTGGTCTATTTTTAAATATTTTTCTCTAAATTCTCTGTCTCTCTTTTTCAAAGATGTATTTATTTAAAGTGGGGCCAGTGCTGTGGCATGGATGGTTAAGCCTCTGCCTGCAATGCTGGCATCCCATATGGTGCCTGTTCAAGTCCCAGCTGCTCCACTTCCGATCAAGCTCCCTGCTAATGCACCTGGGAAGGCAGTGGAAGATGGCCCAAGTGCTTGAGACCCTGCAATCACATGGGAGACCCAGAGGAAGCTCCTGGCTCCTGGCTTCAGCCTGGTCCAACCCTTGATGTTGTGGCTATTTGGGGGAGTGAACCAGTGGATGGATGATCTCTCTCTCTCTCTCTCTCTCTCTCCCCCTCCTTCTTTTTATGCTTCTATCTTTCAAATAAAATAAATAAATCTTTTAAAAAAGTGAAGATGTGAGGAACAAGGGCATCAGTCTTGCTGCTCTGGGGGTCCCTGCTGAGCCTCCGCCAGACTGGCATCATGATGGCTTAGAGGGGAAAAGCAGGATGCACTCTCCAGCCCCAAGCCTCTCCTCCATGCATTCCGTCAGAAGCTGGGCATAGGCATCCTTTTGAGCCATTCTTGTTGAACATTGTCTTGTGCACATAGCTATGGAATCTTTCTGATGGTAGCTGAGGAACAGAAACTCAGAGCTGGTGGCAACATATGGTGCCTTGACATTATCTTAATTTCCTTGTTAGTATCATTCAATGAATTGTTTCCATCCTACTGTACAGGAAGTCCTAATGAACTAATTCTGAGTTAGAGAAATGACAGGTTAACTTGACTTTCATTTGTTTTCCATGATAAAGGAATATTCTTTGAACACTTTAAGTCATTAACATTTCAATTTATTCGCACTTTCTCTTTCTGGCATCCTAATGGCAACAGCATGTAATTACATCTGCTGTGAAACCATCAGTGTTGACAGGGCCTTGCATGTCTGTAAGTGTTGCCCTACTGCCTTTGTTAGCCTGTTGGTCTGCAGAGGCAGATTGCTTCCTTATGGCATGCTACCTACTTTTTGCACCTACATTGTTTAAAAAGGAAACAAAGCCAGTGAATTAAATGCTGAGGAACTGGGTGAGGATCCAAGCTACTTGCCTCGTGCTTGGTATGTCCTAGGTGCTGTTGCAAACATTTCACTTGTATTCATTTGGTGTATCCGCCCCCGACCTTCTGAGGCAGAGTCTATTATCATCATCACATCCACTGGTATAGCTGAGGAAGCTGAGATGTAGACAGATCAAGTGACTGCTCAAGGTCACACTAGTCTGGTAAGTGCCAGGCTAGCCTTCACTCCTGGGCAGTCAGTCGGGCCCCAGAGTAGCAAACCCATCAAAAATCAGCTTCATCCCTACCTTCCCTTCTCCTCTATACCTTTTATAAGTTGGCACTGCTGTTGCTTTGGATCTTTAGGCTATAAAAAGTGGCAAAATTCTAATGCTGTTGCCATGGTTTGAATGTCCTCACCCAAACTCAAGTGGAAATTTCATCTTCATTGTGAGGTGTTTAGAGGTAGACGGGTGGGATTTTTAGATTAGGTTGTGACAGATTTGCCCTTGTGAATGGAGGTGGATGAGTTAAGCAGTTATCTCTAGGGTGGGTCTGTCATTAAAGCTGGTTTGGCTCTGTTCTTCCTGAATGTGTCCTTCCTGCCTTAAGGTGCCCTGGGCTACTCCAGACTCCGCACTATGTCCCCAACAGCAGATGAAGCCCCTTAACCTTGGACCTCCTAGCCATAGAACCATAACCTGAATAAACCTCTGTTCTTTATAAACGACCCAGTCTGTGGTCTTCCATTACATAGCAACAGCAAACAGACCAACACAGACATGGTTAAGTGCCCTTTCTCATCTTGGCTTTAGACCTTGACTTTCTAGTTTTCGCCTGAAGACCCAGAGCCTTTGTGTTCTTGTTAGGTTTAAAACACATGAAAGTTTAGGTAAGCACACATTTTAATGAGCAAGTTTAAAAATGCCCCCCATCCCAAGTCTGACCACTTGAAGATCAGGGCACTAGGTGTTCCTGAAAATTAGGGAATTTTTTTTTTTAATTGATTGTCTGCAATGCTTTCAATTATGGGTGAGTAGTGGGCTTCCGCAAATCAGGCCCTGAATTTCATTCAGAGACTCTGTTGGAACACACCAAACTCTGAATACAAATATTCCCAGAGGGGACTTAGGTAGCGATAGAGATGTGCGCATATTTCCTTTAAAGAGATACATCAAAATAATTTGCTGGTGTTTTTGGTCATAAAAGTACAAGCTGAGGCTATTTGTGTGGCAAGGGAAAGGAGTCTGGAGGAGTATTTTAATTTTAGAAAGCAGACCTCACTGTCAAAGGAATTGCCCTCTTTAGTTCATTAGAAAATTATCACATCCTTTCAAATGAGAATAAAACTGATATTTCTTAATCCTTGTTCTTCGTTAGTATTATGTCAATTATTGCACTACTTTCAGGTGATAAATATTCAGAGGATAAATGAAGCCCACAAGATGGATTAATTCTCCATCAGTACAAACAAAAACTTTCAATATTTTATATCACATAATTAAATGCGGTTTGTTGTTTTTAGAACCAGAACTTGGGACATGCTAATTAATTGCTTCCAGAAGACAGTTAGATATGTCTCATGGTTGATATTCAGAATCAGATTATTTATAAACACTGTGCAGCACTGCTGATGATTTACATTCACAGAATAAATCCTACCTGCAGAAGTCCGGGGGCACCATGCCATAAACATTGATCCTGTCACAGAGTTCCAGTGCAATCGTCATGGTGAACCAGCCAGTACTCAGCCAAGTGTTGGAGATCTTCCTGGAAGGAACCAAAATTAAGCCTGCCAACTGGTAGAACTATCATTACACCAGGCACAATTATAGCTACTACCATCCTGAATCCATCCTGGAGTAAGGCTGACCATACACAGACATGCTCTTGCTCTTTATTTTTCACCAATTGGTAGATATCTGGAATTTCACCAAATTGAAATCTCTTAGCAATATTACCATAATCATTAACTTGCATCGATTCTCCATCACGATGGATTTTTGACACTAAATGATGCTCAAGGGACTTCTACATCCTCAAAGTCGATGGCCAAAGTTTCGATGTTCAGTTGTGTGTTAGCTTAACTCAATTCCTTGTAGATGGTAATGTCTGCATGACAATTCTTTAGTAACTAGAGTGCTTGACTAACTAGAAGTTCTCAAAGCAGGCTAGATAATGAAGAACTTATGAAATATGAATAAACATGTGGATGTGAATATCAATCAATATGTTGTTCAATCAATCTCAGAGTAAAAGGTTGCTTTCAAGTAAACTAATTAATACCAACATCTTGATTGAATGTCTTTCCTTATGAAGAATACACTCATTTTGGAAGAGGTTAAAGACCAGAGAAAAAGGGCCACAGAAATCCTAATATTTAAATGAATATGTGCTGTATTTTATCTCCAAACATTCAGGGCCCTTTGAACATTTTTATTCGAAGGCCAAAAACTGACAAAATTTAAGGAATAAGTCCATGCATTCTACCATTCATTACTTTGCCCATTCACAATCAGTACCTAGCTTCATCCATGTGCCATGCCTATGGATAACCGTGGAGACATTAACATCAAAGTCTAAACTGAACGTGTGAGAACAACTCATTGGTCTACCACACTGTGCTGCGGCTGACATTAATTTCAATTCATCGGGGGTTGCCACTTTTACTTTTTTTTCCAGTGCTTATGGCATGCCTCATTAGCCAGTTTCAAACACCTTATCCCCAAGGTCAGACTGTCTGCCTTTGTCCAGCCATAGCACCATATGTGATGTGAATAACAGAGTTGCAGAAAGCCTTTTCTGCGTGCACTGTGTGGCCCCCTTCTTTCAGGAGCAGGAAGATTTTTGTGTTCAGCACTTTGCATTATTTCCATTTGACATAGGACCAAAGAAGAAAAAAAGAAAAAAGAGAACATTTTAAGGAATCCTTTGTTTTGTCAAATATCTGACAGGCAAGGGTACTTTGGTTATTCTGGAGTTGATGGCTTCACCTTTCTAGTTCTTCAGCTCCCGCTCACTCACTCCGGGCTCCCCTGCATTCTACTGTGTCCTGACCCAGTAATGTCCTCAGAAACCAAGGGGGCATTAGAAGTTCATGGAAAATGCATGTCCTAAAAAACACCATGCATGGATTTCAGATTATTTTTGCAGTAAAATAAGCTTATCTTTTCATGTAATTTTCTATGGACATTCTGAAGCCCCCTCATACATACAAAAAGCTTCCAACGATGGGAATCTCATGGGCTTGAATATTACCTGGTTCTAGCTTGGACAACTGCATGATCTGAGGCAGCTTATTTCTGAACTTAGACCCTTGATTTCTGATCTATAAAGTGGAAAATGGTAGTTGTATCCTCTAGGCTCTTTGGGAACTAAATGAGAGGCCATCTATGAAAAGCATCCTGCTTGATGTATTGATACATCCAGATCCCTTCCTTCTATCTTTGTTGCTTAGGTGGATCAAATGAAGTAATTAAGTCATTTCTGTCTGTGCTTTTTAGTATCCATGAAGAGAGTCCTTCCAACACTCTGCTGCTGGGTTCTTGCAGGAGCCACCATCAGCAGTCAGGACACTAATTACAAAATTCAGTAGCCTTCAGCTTACAGAGGTATTAACAACTCCTTTTGTTCTCAGCAGAGCTATATATTCATAAGGCATTCGAGACTGAAGGAACCAGGATGGAGCAGAGTTGAGTAAATGGTGAAGGCTAAGGGCAGAAATGCTTCCCTTAAGTTAGAGCCTCTCTTCACTTCTGTGCTGTGACAGTGAACTCGACTGTCGGTCTAGACCTAGTCTGAGTGAGTGCATTAACCGGGGAAATAGGATCCATGAAGTGAATGGCAGCTTCCTTGAATTGCCAAGATCCTGATGTGGGAATCCAGGCAATAGCCCCATTTACAGCTAGTGGAAACACCAAAGGGGATTTTTCCCAAGGGGCATCCTTTGGGCTCTCCTTTGCGTAATGCTGGCAGGATCACCAGCCACAGCCTGGACTCTGGAAAGATGTGGCTCTACAGAAAAAAAACTTAATGAGTAAAAATGGGGAAGAATACAAACTAGGGGACGAAAGAAACTAAAGTGAAGAATTCTGTAAAGCACCACTTAAAATTCCCCAGACTTCCTAAATAATAGCCTTCTGGTATCACGTGCTACAGAAATGCAACTGCTTTGTACTGTCTTCCTAAAAGGATTTGAACTCTTTTTCCAACAAAGGAATATCTACTGTTTTTACACTTAATCAACTGTAATGAAAGAATATGAAGAGCTGTCATGTGCTTATTAGGGAAAATTATCAGATATTCTTTTATATGATGAAGTAACACACTGAGCTGATAATTCTATAGTGCACACTAAATTACAATTAAAGGCCTTTCTGCTCCACCAGAATCTCATTTATAATCTCTATGGAAATATTCTTCCTGCAGTTATTTCATTTATGCTTCCTTTATCTAATTACTATAATATTGGTTCTGAATCATATTTTCCTAATGTACCCTTATTCAATTATAAAGTTATTTTCAAGTACAGTTACTTTCTAATATCAAAGAATACCACTTGGCCATCTATGTCATTTGTCATGCTTCTTAAATGCAGATTGCTCCTGAGCCATTTTCCCCTTCCAGTTTTAAGTAGAATCAAACTTCTATAAATTCAAACTTATTGAATAATCCAATGTCTTCAAAGTATTAGTCTGAAATGAATGTTCTGATCTTGAAATATGCAAATTAGATATTCCACACTCCTTGTAACTTCAATATATGCTACCGTTTTGTTGGGTTTTGAGAAAAACACACACAGAGGAAATACTGTCATGCACTAAGTCTTTTGTGCTTTAATTTACAGATTTAGCTTTGTTGTGAAGGGCTGTTTCTGACTTTTTTTTCAGCTTATATTGTAGCAGGCTACTAGTCAAGAATGTAGACACATGAGAGTATTGGGTGAGTACAGTACTAAATTTGAAAGACAGTTTCCTAAAGGTGACTGGCACAGTTTGTAGAAGTAGCATGTACTTAGTCACTCTACAAATCGTAAGTGTGATTCTCCTGAGTAGGGACTGTGTGGCCCTACGTAAGGTGGATGCTTGCAGAAAGAATCCCAGTAGCCAGTCCATGAAGATTTGGCTCCTTCCTCATCAGCTGGGACTACCAGAGACATAGACATGGTCAGACTTTAGTGAGTAGGCTTTGTCTTTTAAAGATTTTATTTATTTATTTATTTGAGAGGTAGTGTTACAGTCAAGGAGAGGGAGAGACAGAGAGAAAGATCTTACAAATATTGGTTCCCTCCCCAAATGGCCACAACAGTTGGAGCTGGGATGATCTGAAGCCATGAACCAGGAGCTTCCTCCTGGTTCTCCCACATGGGTGGAGAGTTCCAAGCACTTGGGCCATCTTCCACTGCTTTCCAAGGCCATAAGCATAGAGCTAGATCAGAAGAGGAGCATCTGGGACATAAACCAATACCCACATGGGGTGCTGGCACAGCAGGTGGAGGCTTAGCCTACTATACCACAGTGCCAGCCCCCTAGGCTTTTTCTTGATATGGGATTATTTCTTAAAGATCCTAAGTGGGCAAGTCTTTAAATGATGAATTTAAAATAATAAATCTTTTTGGAGATCTAGAGCAATGTGTAATTATCCTAAATAGCTAACCCTGCAGCAGGGTTTCACAAGAAGTTTAATTTAGCAAATAGTCATTACCCTAAAAAAAAAAAAGAAAGAAAAAAGAAAGAAAGAAGTGTTTCCTATCGAACAGGCAGTTTCTACTGATATTGAATTTTCCAACCAGAAAAAAAAAATAATTCCAGGCACACTCCACTCCTTTGTCTCTTATAAAATGCTTTCTTGGCTAAGGACTCACGCAATTGATGGGCAGTTTCTGTATTTGTGGATTTTAAGGGCAATGCCTGCTTGGATTTTGTAGCATTTTGTGCTGGTGACAAGGATGCCCAGAGAGACCCAATGGCAGAGCTAGCCTGGGGTTTGCTGGGCCCTCCATGTGCCAACAGCAGCTTTCTCTCTCCTGCCTCTACCAGACTCCAGCCCACTCCTGCCAGGCCAGCCCTCATGCAGTCACAGTCAGGAGGTTTCCAGGATGTAGAAAAGGTAGCTCCTTAACACAAAGAATCTGGGGACAATGGACTTTAGTCTCTTTTTAAGACTCTGTTCTCCAAACAATGTGTTTAGTACTTTATGCTCCTTATTTCAGTCATCTCTGTACTTCTTAAGATAAAAACGGGCTCAATAGTATTTTCTCGTATGAGAGATTAATGATATGATTAAATGTACGTTGATTAGAGAGCCTGTGTTTTAGAATTGAAGAAGCAAGGACGTTCAACTGTTGGAATAGGCCACCATGTTCTTTTCACATGTGAGGTCACCAAGTCTCTAAAAGGTTAGCCAACTTGAGCAAGGCCACACACCTGGGGAGAGATGGAACCAGACCTCCAACCCACAGCCACATATTTGGGCAACTCCATACTGCTACTCTCAACACTGAGCTGTCCTTTATCCCATCTAGGTTTGGGCAGCTCGTAATCCTTCATCTCTCAACTTCCCCTTGTGCCACCCCACCAGTCTTTCTGATCACAGCCATGGAGGGCTTTTCTCCATCCCTCTACATGTTCCCTTATGTGTGATTTCTTGAATGCTAGGGAGGTCTCTCTCTTTCTTCCCAGTTCTTTCCTTGGATAAATACAGGATTCCTTGGTTTGGGTCTTAGGTTAAACACACCTTTTTGACAAAATCTTTCCCTTATCTCCTAGAGAAGTAATTTTCAAAAATTTTCAAACTAAGGTGAAAAATACATCTTAAATCATAATTAAGAATTATATAAAGGATCTTCAAAAAGTTCACAGAAAATACATATTGCAAAATAACTGTGTAACATTTGAAATTTTTTGCACCAGCAAACACAAGTATTTTGAAGGATTCCTTTATATATTTTTCATTTCATTTTATTTTTAAGCATGTAATTCAGTGATTCTTTTTTTTTTTTTAAGCACATTCACAGGTGTATACCATTAACTCCAGAACATTTTTCCTGGCCTCAAAAAGAACTTGACATCTATCTGTTTCTAACAAAGTGAAATAAAATTTTATGAAACAATACTTGGCCTTACTATGTGGGTTGAATGCTGAAATTGTCTGTTCTCTTCCATTCCATTTGATTCTACTCCATTAGAAAATAATCTTTCAGGGTGTCACTACATTGATTTCAAGTTTCATGACTGGGTTATTGCAAAACGTGGCCCTAGGTCACGGAGTGTGTCTCTACTCTGCATGGTACAGCACCATTCTCTTCCCCTGGGTGACCCTCAGCACACTGGTCGCTACCTGGTGAATGTCTATGCCTTTATTTTCTTGGGGGGGGGGCAGGATCTTGCTTTTGACTATCCTCAGTGCCAGGTGCACTGTTGAGCAAGTAGTTGGTGTTCAGTAAATATTGGGTTGACTGAATAAATGCCTTTGGAGAGACGAAGAAACCCACACACTTCTTTCTGATTAGTGTTCACACAAGCAAAATGAAATGCACCAGAGCTACTATATTGCACTTTTTACCAACGTAGGCCAGCAGCTGGGAAGCTTCTTTATCAAATATAAAGATTGGGCCCTGAATTATCCACAGAGTTGTCCCAGTGCTTCATTTCACTTTGCTGTTATTTTACCTTGAGTAGCCATGTCACCAGGAGGACCCTTCATGTGACCACTGCTGATGAGCCATCAGCAAGGGCTGCGACGAAACCCTTAGGGGAAGCTTTACTGGTGGTGAATCAGCTGACAACCATCTGTCCTCCCCTCCCTGCCGCCTCAGCTGCCTCCTCCCCTGTGCCTCTGTACCTGTCTTTGCCCGTCTCCTGCTTGAAGAGCTCATCGAACTGCAGCATCTTGTGGCGCGTGATCATGAAGGCCTTCAGCCGCGGCAGCACTTGGCTGAGCAGCTGCAGGTTGTTGTAGACCTGGCCTTTGCCGTCCCGTCGCATGTAGCTGCTGGGGCCCCAGAAGATGAAAACAGTGCCTTGGCTCACGTTGAGCAGATCATGGCGGTTGCGGAGGATCCTCTGGATGCTGGAGTGGGCGATGACCCTCAGGCTGGTGCGATTGCCCACATCGCGCCCGTAGCCGCGGGTGGGGGCATCATTCATGCGGATGACACACTCTGTCTGGTCAATATGGGGGCCTTGGTGACTGCGCAGCAGATGCCCTGAGCTGGTCACCAGGGCACAGTCCCTGCAGTGCATTTTCAGAGGCTGAAAGGCATGAGGAGAAGGACGTTGTCAGGGGCAAAACGGCCTAACCCTCAGGTAGCACCAGCAGGTTACTTCCCTGCCTCAGGAACAGGGTATGCACCTTCCTTCTCCCTTCTGCTCTGGCCTCATGGACCCATACATTCTCTTCTACAGTGGTGACAGGAAGCAAAAGGCAGGAGATAGAGAAAGCAAGCAATGACCTGTCAAACACTGAGCTGGGGCTTTGCAGACGTTAAATGACCAAATCAAAACATCAACCAGCAATGTTGCTCTGATACTTGTTTTACAGATGAGGATACTGAGGCTTAGAAATGGTGAGAAATTTATGCAAGGATGCATACCTAGCAAACAAGGAAGTCACACTTTCTAAAGGACTAGAACTCTCCGAATCCAAAGTTACCACCAAGCGAAAGCAGACTAGACTGCCAATTGCTGTGGAAACAGAACTCACCTTGTCATGAGTTAAGCATTTATAATAACATCCTTGAGTGCTGTACAAATACCTTTACCGTAAACAAACAGCGTCTTGGAATTATACAAGAAGTGAAATGCAGATTGTAACCCCTTGAAAATCTGAAGTTCACGTCACAGACCTCATTCTGGAATCACAGGGGGGCCTGTCTCCTTCCTTCATCTGCATTGAACACATGTCCTGGGGAGGCCCTTGGCAAGTAGTGTCCACCGAAGACAATGCCAACAGCCGTGTTCAGTTCAACACCCTGAACTCATGATTTGCGCTATGAACACCTACGTTCTAACAAATTAAACATTCTCTTGTTCATGTTTAATGAGAAGTACCTTTTAGCTGCTATTTGAAGATCATGTAATTAAGGCCTGAGGCCAAGGCCAGGAAGTGCACAAGAAAATGACAGTCATGAGTTTCCGAAGGAATGTTGCATTGTTGGATTTTCCCCAGAGCTCCTGCCCTTCTTCTCTGCTAACTCTGAACAGGGCACACTGGTTCCCTGCACAGCCTCAGGAAATCGGATCTAATTTAGTGCTGCATATATTCATTCTTGTGTCTACTCTGGGAGTTTCCTGAGCCATGGCTCTGTCTTCAAAACCAGATCAAGAGCACCTGAGGGCAGCCACCTGCCTTGTTTCCACAACCTACTAGCTATGGGACTTGGTGAGAGACTAACCTCCACTACTTCAGTTTTCTCATCTCTAACTGAGGATAAACTCTCCATTCTGCCTGGATAGAATTAAAAAATTAAGATACCCACAGTATTAGACTGAGCCATTTGAAATTGCCAATATTTGACCTGTGAAATTATAATTGCAAATTGTTGAACCCAAGCCTTATCATAGGATCTGTCACAATAATCACTCAGTAAGTAAAAGGTATGCTCATAGGATGTTCAGAGTGGGGAACGTTGTTGCTATTCACTGAATCCATACTGAACACCATGGGTTGACAACAGACACATTCACTTGTAAATGGTGAGAATCTCCTCACTCATTTAACACCCAATTACTCTTGGGTTCTAGGCACTGTGCCAAGCAGAATGCAAAAATGGGGAAAGCAGAACTCCTCAAAGCTTACACTTTAGTGAGGGACACTGGATCAGTAAAAGAGTGCATTAAAGTGTGAGAATAAAGGCAAGAGTGATCAATTAGCTGATATTTATTGAGTGCTCTTCATGTGCCAGGCAGTGTTCTGAGCTTTCTGTGTAATTGTATTAATCCTTCAAATAATCCTGTACTACATTATCATCCCAATTTTACAAATGAGACTATCAAAGCATGGTACAGGGAAGCAATTTGCTCAAGATTAAACAAGAAGCGGCAGAGCTGGGACTTGAACCCGGGAAATCTGACTGCAGAGCCAATGGAATTGACCATTGTACAGTGCGGTGGAATAAGTAGAATAAGTGTAATGGAATGTTTGCCTAACTCAAAGTCTGCCTTATTTCATCCCAATGAGAAACTCGGTGATGCTTTCTTAATCAGCAGTGTTGCTATTACTGTTCTGAGGGCACAGGGTTGGGTGGGTGCTGTGAAGGGACAAGGATCTTGTAGGCAATGCTGTGTTCCTCAGAGAAATCACTGACTAGGATTCTGAGTCCATGGTGGTGAAATGTGCAGTAGCCTGTTCTTCCTTTTGAGGAACAGCCACACTCCAGATGATCAGAAAGTGTTCTTTGTTTCCCCTAGGAAATGGCTAGAACCTGGAGTGAGGAGTGTTCTGAACCCCCTGGGTGAACTTCTGGGGCAAGGGGCAATTTCACTGGCCAAAGGATGGGGGAAATACATAACATTCTTATATGCACATCCCATACTTAGATGCTGAAGAGGGAGAGTTTTACAATAATTTATTCAGTGGCGGAATTCCCAACATGTGCTGGGCACTGAACGTGCTGCTGTTGATAAAAGGATAAGGAACCTTGTTGTGCAGGGAGAGGGTGCCCCAGATCAACCACTACAGGACTGGGCAGGAAGCACTGTCATATAACCCCAACAGAGGAGACTATTTCAGAAAGGAGGGAGTGAAATGGAATCTTTCATGACACAAATAGACCTTTGATGATTGTTCTTCTGGTCAGCAACTCCTACAGGCCATCTACGTCCTTATGAAATCATGAGTGATTCTCCTAGGCACCATCCTTGACCAGTGGTGCATCATGTGATAAGCAGTTAAGAGAAGTTCTCTTTATTGCCAATATCTTCCTAAATGCACCACAGATTTGTAGTGTAGTAAGTTTGGAATAGATCTCTTTATCTAAATTTCTGTATCAAATATATCAAGCTTGACTCATCTATCATAAATCGCAGTAGTCAACTGGTCATCGAGTTATGAGTTTCTACAAATGCCAGTGATAATTTTCTCTCAGAATAACCTGGGTCCAAATTGTTTCAATAGAAAGAGTTCCCTTTTTTCCTTTCTTTCTTTCTTCCTCCCTTTCTTCTTTCCTTTTTTCTTCCCTTTCTCTCTGTTTTCTCTTTCTTTTTTCTCTCTCTTCCTTCATACCTTTATTTCTTTCTTTTCTTTTTTCCTATGTACTTTCTAGGTTTTAATCCAGGTATACATCATTATAATTCTTCTGGAATTACAGTTTTTTTAGTTGCACATTATATTTGTTAAATAAAATATGCATCCTACTTTTTACAAAGACCGATTTCTTTTTTTTTTTTTTGTAGCTTTAAAATAGATTGTTGTGGCAGAGTTCCAAGATGGTGGAGTAGGGAGGGAGCTTACTGCTGTAGTCTAGGAGAAGATTGTTTAAAAAAAGTGCAGTGTCAGGGAAGAGTTAGGGAGAAAATGGCAGAGGAAACTACTCAAATTAGAGGGACACAGTGGACCTATGTGGAAGACGTGGATGCCCACAACTCAGGACTCTAGCAGCTGAGAGCCTATGCACCAGTAGTAGAAAGTGAGGTGAGACCAGACCACAGTAGCCCAAGCCACTGACTTGGAGCCACATGGGGGATAGTGCATCTGCCGAACTAGAGAAGAAAATGAAGAGGGACATGTTTGTCTCTCCTTGAGCACTTTACAACAGTGTCCTGTAACAAGCCAATAGAGTGGGCATCATTTTGTACATAAATAAGAGCTTTGCCGGCTCATGTCCATGCCCAGCAACCAGCCTAGTGGAGACTCCTGATGCTTGTGGGCAGAACTGACAGGGGACTAGGAGCTCATGACTGTGGGAAGCTTGTGTGCCAGGATTATGAAAAAGCCTGATGCCATGTGGGAGGACTCAGGATGCGGCTGGGACTTTGGGCAGTCACTGTGGGAGATGCCACATGGTAAGAGCTTCCTGGTTACCTGATGAGAGACGTTGTTGGGGAATCTGAGCTTACACTGAGGAGAGAACTAATCCTTTGTGTCAACCCAGAATACTATACTGTACAAAGCTTTCATTTATGATTAAAGGTGAAATAAAGACCTTCCATAACAAAGAGAAATTGAAAGAATTTGTCACCACCAATCCAGCCCTACAAAAGATGTTCAAGGATGTGCTTCACACAGAAACACAGAAAGATGATCATCACTACAGAAGAAGGTAAATGAAGAAAATCTCTCAGTAAAAGTTCAAAGGAAAGTCAAAGTAAAAAATATAAATGTTTTTGGATAATGGCAGGGCAAAGTTGGTACTTACCAATAGTCACATTGAATATAAATCGTCTCAGCTCTCCAGTTAAAAGACACAGACTGGCTTAATGGATTAAAAAAATAAAACCCATCTATTTGCTGCCTACAAGAAGCACATCTCACCAACAAAGATGCACACAGACTGAAAGTGAAAGGATGTAAAGATATATTCCATGCCAAATAGACCAAAAGAGAGCTGGTGTAGCCATCCTAATATCAGACAAAATAGATTTTAATGCAAAAACTGTTAAAAGAGATAAAGTCACTATGTAGTCATTAAGGAACAATCCAACAGGAAGATGTAACTATGATAAACGAATATGCACCTAATTACAGGACACCTGGCTATTTAAAAGAAATGTTAATGGATCTAACGAGAGACATAGATACCAACACAACAGGAATGGGGGACTTCAATACCCTACTTTCAGCAGAGGACAGATCAACCAGATAGAAAATCAGCAAGGAAACAGCAGTTAATCAACACTATAGACCAAATGGACCTAACAGGTATCTACAGAACTTTTCATCCTACAATTGCAGAATACACATTCTTCTTACCAGTGCATGGAAATTTCTCTAGGAGTGACCACATGCTAGGCCAGAAAGCAATTCTCAGCAAATTTAAACAAAAATCAAAATCATACCATGTATCTTCTCAGACCACAATGCAATGAAACTGGAAATCAGCAACTCAGGAATCTCTAGAACATATGCAAACACATGGAAACTGAAAAACATGCTCCTGAATGAACAGTGGGTCATAGAAGAAATCAAAAGAGAAATCAAAAACTTTCTGGAAACAAATGAAGATGGCAACACAACATATCAAAACTTATGAGACACAGCAAAAGCAGTGTAAGAGGGAAGTTTATAGCAATAGGTGCCTACATCAAGAATTTGGAAAGGCACCAAATAAATGAGATATCAATGCACATCAAAGATATAGAAAAACAACAGCAAACCAAACCCAAAAGTAGTAGGAGAAAAGAAAAATAAAATTAGAGAAGAAATCAACAAAATTGAATTGAAAAAAAATAATACAAAAGATCAACAAAATGAAGAGCTGTTTTTTTTGAAAAAATAAACAAAATTGACCCACCATTGGCCCAATTATCCAAAGAAAAAAAAAGGATAGGGAACACACAAATCAATAAAATTAGACATTAAAAAGGAAATGTAAGAGGCACTATAGAAACAAAAGGAATCATCAGAAATTACTACAAAGAGCTGCATGTCAACAAAATGGGAAACCTAGAAGAAATGGCTAGATTCCTGGGCATGTCCATCCTACCTAAATTGAGCCATGAAGACATAGAAAACCTATACAGGAACATAACCAAGATGGAAATTTAATCAGTAATAAAGGCCCTCCCAACAAACAAAAGCCCAGGACCAGATGGATTCACTGCTGAATTCTACCAGACATTGAAAGAAGAACTAACTGCAATTCTTCTCAAGTTATTCAAAATAATTGAAAGGGAGGGAATTTTCCCAGATTCTTTCTATGAACCCAGCATCAACGTAATTCCTAAACCAGAAAAAGCAGCAGCAGAGAAAGAGAATTACATGCCAATTTCCCTGATGAACATAGATGCAAAATCCTCAACAAAATTCTACCCTATCAAATCCAACAGCATATCAGAAAGATCATCCACTCAGACCAAGTGGGATTTTTCTCCGGTATGCAGAGATGATTCAACATTCACAAATCAATCAGTATGGTACACCACATTAACAAACTGCTAAACAAAACTATATGATTATCTCAATAGATGCAGAGGAAGCATTTGATAAAATACAACACCCTTTCATGATGAAAACTCTAAGCAAATTGGCATAGAAGGCACTCAAATTTTATTGATATGGATCTTCTCTCTATTCATCAACACAATCAAGGCAATTATAACAAACACATGGCCAGTGTCCTTTTGAATGGAGAAAAGTTGGAAGCATTCCCACTGAGATCTGGTAGCAGATCCACTCTCACCATTGCTATTCAAGGTAATCCTGGAAATTTTAGCCAGAGCCATTAGACAAGGAAAAGAAAGAAAAGGAATACAAATTGGGAAGGAGGAAGTCAAACTACCTCTATTTGCAGATGATATGATTCTATATATAGGGGACCCAAAAGACTCCACCAAGGGACTATTGGAACTCATAGAAGAGTTTAGTAACGTAGCAGGATATAAAGTCAATACACAAAAATCAGCAGCCTTTGTATTCACAGATTATGCCATAGTTGAGATTGAGCTTCTAAGATCAATCCCATTCACAATAGCTACAAAAAATCGAGTACCTTGGAATAAATTTAACCAAGGTTGTCAAAGACCACTATGATGAGAATTACAAAATATTAAAAAAGAAATGGAAGAAGATACAAACAAGTGGAATAATCTTCCGTGTTCATGGATTGGAAGAATCAATATAATCAAAATGTCCATTCTTCCAAAAGCAACTTACATATTTAATACAATACCATCAAAATACCAAAGATGTTCTTCTCAGATCAAGAAAAAAATGATGCTGAAATTTATATGGGTTCACAGGAGACCTCAAATAGCTAAAGCAAAAATATACAACAAAAACAGAGCTGGAGGCATCATAATACCAGATTCCAAGACATACTACAAGGCAGTTATAATCAAAACAGTCTGATACTGGTGCAAAAATAGATGGATAGACCAATGGAACAGAATAGAAATGCCAGAAATCAATCCAAGCATCTACAATCAACTTATATTTGACCAAGGAACTAAAGCCAATCCCTGGAGCAAGGACAGTCTCTTCAACAAATAGTACTGGGTAAACTGGATTTCCACGTGCAGAAGCATGAAGCAAGACCTCTACCTTACACCTTACACAAAAATCCACTCAAAATGAATTAAAGATCTAAATCTACAACCCAACACCATCAAATTATCAGACAACATTGGAGAAACCTTGCAAGATATAGGCAAAGGCAAAGAATTCTTGGAAAAGACCCCAGAGGCACATGCAGTCAAAGCCAAAATTAACAAATGGAATTACATCACACTGAGAAGTTTCTTTACAGCAAAAGAACACTCAGGAAAGTGAGGAGGCAACCAATAGAATGGGAGAAATTATTTGCAAACTACGCAGTTGATAAAGGATGAATAACCAGAATATAAGAGATCAAGAAACTCCACAACAACAAAACAAACAAACCAGTTAAGATATGGATAATGGACTAAAGTAGACATTGTTCAAAAGAGGAAATCCAAATGGCCAACAGACACATGAAAAAATGTTCAGGATCACTAGCTGTCAGAGAAATGCAAATCAGAACCACAGTGAGGTTTCACCTCACCCCAGTTAGAATGGCTTTCATACAGAAATCAACCAACAGCAAATGCTGGTGAGGATATGGGGAAAAAGTTACCCTAATCCACTGTTGGTGGGAATGTAAACTGGTAAGGCCACTATGGAAGGCAGTATGTAGATACCTCAAAAATCTGAATATAGACCTACCAAATTACCCAGCTATCCCACTCCTGGGAATTTACCCAAGGGAAATGAAAGCAGTACATAAAAGAGTTATCTGTATCCCCGTGTTTTTTGCAGCTCAATTCACAATAGCTAATACATAGAATCAACCTAAATGCCTGTGAACTGAGGACTGGATAAAGAAATTATGTGATGTGCCCACTATGGAATACTACACAGTGGTAAAAAAAAAAATGAAATCCAGTATTTGTAATAAAACGGAAGAATCTGGAAAACATCATACTTAATGAAACAAGCCAGTCCCAAAGGGACAAATACCATATGTTCTCCCTGATCTGCGAAAACTAATAGAGCACCTAAAATGAAATCTGTAGAAGTGAAATTGACACTTTGAGAAAGAGTGACTTGAGCTGCTCGTCTTGACTGTTGAGAAACAGGTTTGTTTATTTTGTTGTTTTTTCTGTTTTTTCATACTATTTTTTGAATTATTTACTTAACATAGAATTAATAGTATGTGTACTGTAAAGCTGTATAGTTCTGCATACATTCCTACAGACTTACTTCTAAGGGTACAGTTTAAAAACTTGTCATGGGATGCCAAATCCCATTAAGCTTAGTGGTAAAAATGTCATCTTACTTGAAAGTGATCATATTTAGTGTTAAAATGAACATATAGATACGATCAAGTATCTGGTAATAAAAGATGTAATTAAAAAGGAGAGAATCTTCCAACATGGAAAGCAGTCCAAACAGCAGACTCATAGAATGACAATCACTTTAAGTAAAATTCTGACCTCAGAATCAACCCTTAAGGTTTCCTGGGCTAGCTGCAAAGCCTGTGAGAAATTTTCAGGCATGGAAAGCCAAGACACTGTGGCAAAAAATGTTCTACATAAAGGGTTTCTGTGAATGAGACCCCAGCAAAAAGAAGTGGTCATCAAAGAAGGATGTAGTTTTCTCTAAAGGGAAGAGAGAACTTCCACTTTGCTTATGGCCTTGTCCAAATATTGTCAAAGTTTGTGGACTCAAAAGGCTTCCATAGCCTAAGCAGCTCATGTCAAGAGCCACAGGTGGTTACTGCCATCATACATAAGACTGTTAATCATTAAATTAACAACAAGAGTCACTGTGCACCAACTCCCCATGAAGGACCTCTGTCCTCAATTAGTTGTATTATGAGAGTTAACTGTAAAACTAGCTCTCAAACAGTTTGTGTATGTGTGTGTGTGCAAATTGTTGAAATATTTACTAAATATATTTGGACTTCTGTGTACAAAGTTAATTGAAAATGAATCTTTTTTTTGACTTTTTAAAATTTAGGTTTATTTAAGTTATGCAGATTTCATATATACAGATTTAGTAACATAGTGAGTTTTCCCCCCTTACTCTCCTTCCCCTCCACACTCCAACCCTTCCTCCACCTACCTCTTGGATTCCCATTCTTAATTTTTTTGTTTTTTTTTTATTTAATAAATATAAATTTCCAAAGTACAGGTTTTGGATTACAGTGGCTTTTCCCCCCCCTAATTTCCCTTCCACCTGCAACCCTCCCATCTCCCGCTCCCTCTCCCATCCCATTCTTCATAAAGATTCATTTTCAATTATCTTTATATACAGAAGATTGATTTAGTATATAGTAAGTAAAGATTTCAACAGTTTGCACGCACACAGAAACACAAAGTGTAAAATACTGTTGCAGTACTAGTTATAGCATTACTTCACATTGGACAACACATTAAGGACAGAGATCCTACATGGGGAGTAAGTACACAGTGACTCCTGTTGTTTTCTTAACAGTTGACATTCATGGCTGGCACCATGGCTCAACAGGCTAATCCTCAGCCCTGCGGAGCCGGCACACTGGGTTCTAGTCCCTGTTGGGGTGCTGGATTCTGTTCCGGTTGCCCCTCTTCCAGGCCAGCTCTCTGCTGTGGCCCGGGAGTGCAGTGGAGGATGGCCCAAGTGCTTGGGTCCTGCACCCCATGGGAGACCAGAAGCACCTGGCTTCTGCCTTCGGATCAGCACAGTGTGCCGGCTGCAGCGCACTGGCCGCGGCGGCCATTGGAGGGTGAACCAACGGCAAAGGAACACCTTTCTCTCTGTCTCTCTCTTTTTCTCACTGTCCACTCTGCCTGTCAAAAAAAAAAAAAAAGAAAAAAAAAAAAACAATTGACACTCTTGTTTATGGTGCCAGTAATCACCCGAGGCTCTTGTCATAAGTTGCCAAGGCTATGGAAGCCTTTTGAGTTTGCCAACTCCAATCTTATTTAGACAAGGTCATAGTCTAAGTGGAGGTTCTCTCTTCCCTTCAGAGAAAGTACCTCCTTCTTTGATGGCCCGTTGAAAATGAATCTTAATTGAGAATGGGACTGGCAAGAGGAGAGGGAGGAGGTGGAGGGTTTGGGATTGTGAGTGAGAGGGCACGTATGGTGGGAAGAATAACTATATTCCTAAAGCTATACTTAAGAAATTTTTATTCCTTAAAAAATAAATTTAAAAAAGGAAACCAATTAGGAAAGAAAAATAAATGTAGTAAAATAGAGTGTCGGATTTATGTTTTTAGGTATTACATATTGGTTGAATTCCTTGGATCTGGACTTTATATTTCTCTTAAGAGAGCATCAATACAATGGTCAGAGTTTTTCTGAACAAGAAAGTGTCATATTTTGTGTACTGTAAATGTGATTGGAATAAACCTTTAGAATAGACAAGCAACAGCAAAAAAAGAGGGTGTGTTCAGTGGCATCAGAGGCCACAATAGGACCAGTGAAACAGGACTTGGAGCGTGTTGCTTAGGTCTGATGACTTCAGGAAAAATGGTCTCTGTTGGGCCGAGGTGACAGTCTGACTGTGGCTAGCAGGGAGGAAGCGTGGCTGCAAAGTGTTGGTAGAGTTGATGGTGGAGCTGGGCAGATCCACGGGACTGACTCTCACGCTTTTAGGGTGACCGGCTGACTGAGTTTTCCAGGGGCTGTCTGGGTTTTGCATTGGAAGTTCTACTTCCTGAGAATGTCCTGGCTACTCACAGACAAGCCCCATTAAAAATCTGCTGCAGAAATGATAAGGGGCGTCTATAGATAGTGTGCTATTCCATCATGAGTAGGGCCAGAAAGCTGGAGTCTTTAGCTGACTTTTTCACAAATGAGGGAATTAATTTTCTCATTCATTTCAAACAAAGAGAAGATCAATGAGATACTTGTGGCCAGGTGACATTGATTTGTTCATTCATTCAAAAGACCTTTCCCAAGCACTTAATATACCCCTGAGGTTCTGTGTAGCTCTGTACATGTGCTTCATAAGGTTACTTCGTCAGTTCTTCTCAGGTCCCCAGAGGCTATGGGAGCCTGCTTTTTCTCATGACACTTACTAGAATCATCCTGCATTTTCTTGATTGATCTGTAATTTCAAGACATCGTGAATATTGTCACTGAGAAAAACATTCTGAAGACGGGTCCCCACAGCACCTCTTTCCCCCAGCGTTAACTGTTCGGCTGTGATTTTCACAGGTCAGGCTGATTGACCAGTGAAACCCATGTCATTTAGTGGCATTACAGCGGACCTCATGTGCTCTCTCTTCTCTGTCTTCGGCCCATAAGAGACCAGCTGCAAACCCTGACAGGCAAGGCCAAAGTGGATGCACCGTGTTGACCCCTTGAGATCACTGGGCACCTCAGAGCACATGGGGTCCACCCCGTTCTAGAAAGCCTTTCTTCATGGTTCCTGCCCACCTGCCTGAGCTCTGCGGTACCGATTACTTCGGGTACTAACACCCATTCTTTGAGTTGCACAGATGCACCAAACAATGCCAAAAAGATTGAAGTCTGAATTACGCCTTAAGTGCCTTTTGGCAAGTGGTGCCAATAAAATGACAATAGCTGTTCTAAACACAATGCTACACTTTTAGCAGCTGAGAAGAGCATGTACCAAAGTCTGAACCACTTCCAAAGGAGGAAATGAAGTCTGGTCTCAGCATTCCAAGGGACTGATGATGCAGAATGACTAAGAGTTATGCACGTGGTGTGACCTTGTTTCTCGGGATGTGCCCTGATTCTCTGAGAGAGCCATGTCCCTCCGTATCTCAATACTCTTAGTACCCTTTTATGTCTTGATGACATGGGTAGAAATATTCATGCCCTGGTGAGTTCAGATTCTGGATGCAGTATTTGCAAGTTCTTCCCTTAAGCATTCAGATGCTGGTTGATGAATCAGTAAGCAGAGTGTGGGATGGTGAACTCGGGACTCTGCCCATGAGCTTGTGAGATAGAGCACAGCCAAGAACACAGGAAGGGAGGCAGCCTCCGGTGGACTTGCTGTCCAGCCAGATCTTTTCCCTGGCTCCTTCCTCACAGTATTCAGTCTCCCAGATTCTTTGGGACATTTTCTTTAAAATCTCAGGCGGTGAGATTCTCTGTTCATTCATTAGTAGGAAACAGGGTCACCCATATTAGGTTAATCTTGATCATCTGTCTTCCATCCTGACACATTAAAAGCATTTAATTAATACTGAATAGATAGATGGATGGATAAATGAGTAAATGAAACCCAACCTCTTGACCTTTCTGTCTTCTGAGAAACCCTATGTCCTGAGACACAAAAAAGCAGATGGGACGTGAAGCCCTGATAACAATTTGCCTACAACCCCAGCCCTTGCTGCTGATGCCACAGAGAGAAGAATGGGGAGTGAGCTACAGAAGCCTTGTCTACAGAGAAAGAGGCTCAGCCAGTTGCCTCACGGCAACCTCTGGATCCAGGGAGCCATAACGGCCAGAGCCCAGGTCACCGCTTGGAATTAATGGCTGAGGGGAAAATGGCTCAGGACACGGTAAGGGCCATTAAGCCCAGCCAGTTATTAATCCCCAGTAAGAGCTTGATGCCAAGGTTATCAGAGCTGTTGTGAGGTGAAAAATGCCAGGAAAATCCACAGCACAGGGAGGAGTCACCCATCTCCAGGTAACAGGCTGGGCACGGGGCTGCCCAGCACCTGTGGGAGCTGAGTGGGCTCTTCAGAGAGTGTGCACATACGCACAGACCCAGAAACTGAACACATGGAACTTGCTATTTATTTTGATGTCACTTTTGCTCTTGAATGTTTTGTGAGCATTTGCCATCACCCCAGAAGCTACAACAGTGTCTGCAACTTAGTGGGGGGGGGGCTCATGCATATTTTAGAATGTGTAAATGAATGTCTCCCTCCCCTCCACCAACCCCGGATGCCTTTCCCCCACCAGAAAACAGCACACCAACTCAAAATCAGGCACCAGGGCAGCATGACAACTTTCATCACAACAGACTCCTTCGGGCTGTGGTGACCAGAGCAATACCTCTTGGGCAGGGGAGCTCTGGGAATCAAGGTCTGATTTTCTGTCACCATCCAAAGACCAAGAGCAGAAGGAATTCTCTCTGTGACCCAGCTGATGCCTCTAGAGCCTTTCTTAAGAGAATAGAGCGGACCAAGTCAAATTAAACTTGACACCTAAAACACTCAGTGATGTCCTTGCAAACATTTGCAGCACGGCAATCTCAGGCTTCACTTTGTAAAATTCTGATTTATTTGGCAGAGGGAAGGATACTTTAGAGCATAATGCCCATTAGCTCAGTAATGAGCCTGCTCTTGCTCTGGGAGCTGCCTCCTGGTCTGGAGCAAACATCAGATATATTAAACAGCTTCAGGTGTTTCGAGAATCTCTGCACTTTCCAATCTGATGTTTTCCTGTAATTACTGGGCTTTCATTAGCTGTCAATCTAGCTCAGGCTGACACAGTGTAAGCCATGCCGATTATTTAATGTGATCCACTAGAAAAATGTTCCTCTTCCAAGCCTCTCCTTTCCCCTTTATTTGACAGCAAGCCTCCACTCAGCCTTCATTGGCAAGAAGGCTCCTCTCTCCTCTGGACTCCAGCTCATCTGATTCTCACCTATTGGCTGGCAAAGGTTGGATGAATGCTACGCGGAAGTCAGAACTGAGCAGCATTTAAAATACAGCCCTGGGAACCCCTGACTTTGTGTTTTTTTTTTTTTAATTTATTTTATTTATTTGAAAGAGTTACAGAGAGAGGTAGAGACACAGAGAGAGGTCTTCCATCCGCTGGTTCACTCCCCAGATGGCTGCAATGGCCAGAGCTGAGCCGATCCGAAGCCAGGAGACAGGACCTTCTTCCGGGTCTCCCACATGGGTTCGGGGGCCCAAGACCTTGAGCCATCCTCTACTGCTATCCCAGGCCACAGCAGAGAGCTGGATTGGAAGAGGAGCAGCCGGGACTAGAACCGGCACCCATATGGGATGCTGGCACTGCAGGCCAGGGCTTTAACCTGTTGAGCCACAGCGCCGGCGGGAGCCCCTGACTTTGAATCTGCTTTTCCCAATCCTTGGGTGGGTAATTTGGGGCAAGATTGCTTAGCTTTTCTGAGCCCCATATTTTTCTTCTGTAGCATAAACATATCTAAAGCCCATCTGAAAGGGCAGAAATATAGGCAGGCATTTGGCACATGGTTAAGATGCCACTTGGGATGCCCACATTGGAATGTCTGAGTGTATCGAAGTGTCTGAGTTCAAGTCCTTGCTCTTTTCTCAATTCCAGCTTCCTGTTAGTGTGTTGAGGGGCAGTAGATGATGGATCAGACATTTGGGTCCCTGTCACCCTCATGGGAGATCCAGAAGGAATTTCTGGCTCCTGGCTTTGGCCTCCTCTAGCTGTAGCTGTTGTGGGCATCTGGGGATTGAACAAGTAGCAGGGTGTTCTCTGTTTGTCTCTTCCCCCCCCCCCCCCCCGTCTGTTTCTCTGCCTTTCAAATAAATTAAGGAAATGAACAAAATTAAAATTTACTTTCTTAAAAAGAGAATTTTTGCCATCTTGATTGACAATACATCCTCTATTCAGCTGCTCAAGTGAAAAATTCAAGGATTGGCCAGCGCCGAGGCTCACTAGGCTAATCCTCTGCCTGCAGAGCTGGCACCCTGGGTTCTAATCCCGGTTGGGGTGACGGATTCTGTCCCGGTTGCTCCTCTTCCAGGCCAGCTCTCTGCTGTGGCCCGGGAAGGCAGTGGAGGATGGCCCAAGTGCTTGGTCCCTGCACCCGTATGGGAGACCAGGAGGAAGCACCTGGCTCCTGGCTTTGGATTGGCACAGCGCACTGGCCGTAGTGGCCACCTGGGGGGTGAACCAACGGAAAAGGAAGACCTTTCTCTCTGTCTCTCTCTCTCATTGTCTAACTCTGCCTGTCAAAAAAATAATTCAAGGATTTTTTTTTGAGGTACTTCCATATTGTTTCCCACAGCAGCTGTCCCATTGTATTTTTAAATTTTTCCTCTATTTGAAAGATAGGCAGAGCTAGAATTAGAATGAGAGCAAGTGAGAGACGGTTGATTCATCCCTTTAATGTGCTCAATAGTCAAGGCCAAGCCAGGCTGAAGCCAGGAGCCAGGAAATCAATCCAAATCTTCATAGATGGCAAGGACCCAAGTACTTGAGTCATCTTTTGCTTCCCAGGGTGCATTGTAGCAGGCAGAACCTGAACTCAAAGGATTTTTTTTTCCAAAAAATTTTATTTATTTATTAAAAGTCAGAGAGAGAGAGAGAGAGAGAGAGATCTTCTATCTGCTGATTTACTCCCCAAGTGGTCACAACAGCCAGGCCTGGATAAGGCCAAAGTCAGGAGCCAGAAGCTTCTTCCACATCTGTCACGTGGGTGCAGGGGCCCATCTTCCACTGCTTTCCCAGCACATTAGCAGGGAACTTGATGAGAAGTGGAGCAGCCGGGACTCAAACTGGCTCCTATATGGGATGCCAGCATTGTAGGCAGTGGCTTAACATTCTATGCCACAATGCTGGTCCCAACCCAGCATTTTAATAACTGTGTCAAGCATCTGCTCCTAAGGACCATTCTTGATAACCTCTCTCTCTCTCTCTCTCTCTTTCTCTTTCCCTTACAACTCATTTAATCCTCCTGGATCAACCTACATTCATCCCAAATTCTACCACTTCTCATTATCCCCACTACTCCATCTACATTAACATCGTCCCTCCTTAGCTTCTGCAGCAAGGATAGCTCTTAACTTTACTTCCCTTACTTTCTCTCTCCCTGACATTTCAGCCTCCATGAATCTCCTGGCAGACCCTTAAACATGTAAATCAGATCACATCACTCAGCTGCTCCAAACCTCCCGTAGCTTTCTATTATACTGGGAATAAGAAACCAGAGTTTAAGCCCTGCACCTTCTATTCTTGTGTATTGTTCCAGCTTCCTCTTGCACAATGCATCCCCACTGCTTGCTGTTGGAGGTGCCTTATGCTGGCTGCTGCCTCCACACAACCTACTCTTCTGATCACATCCTTCAGGTGTTACCTAGGGAGGTCTTACCCGACTCTAAACTCTAAACCAATCCCCTCTCCCATCTGCTGTCACTCTCTCCCATTATTCAGGCTTATTTTTTTAAAACTCATATCATTACTTAAAATAATCACAATGATTGATTGTGTTTATTCTATTCTCTTTTCTTTCCTAAGATGTAAGCCCCACAATATTTAAGGTTTTGTCTTATTCACATTGTATCTTCAACAACAGGAACAGCATCCAGGACTTAGAAGGTGTTCAGCAAATATTTGTGAATGAATAATTGAATTACAAGGCATTGTGCAGCACTTGCCCCACTACTTGGCACACAGTGCTTTTTGTATTTAAGTTTCATGATTGTGTTAGTAATCAGTACTTTTTTTTTTCACTGGATTGCTAGGTTTTAATATCTAAAGCAGAGTATTTAGAATGGTGTGTGTAGGTCATAATCACCTGTAGCAATAAGCGACCCTCAAAGAAAGGCTGAGGAAATTCCATTAGTTTTTTAAATTTAATTGTATTCTATTTTTAAAAGGCCTTTTTAAACAGCTTTATTGAGATATAATTTGCATCTATAAAATTCACCCATTTTAAACATGAACTGGGCAGCCATTACCACAATCTAATTTTAGAACATTTTTACCATCTTGAAAAGAAACCTCATGCCCATTTATAGTCAATTTCCATTACATGTCCAGCCTCAGGCAATCACTGATCTACTTTTTGTCTCCATAGATTGGCCTTTTCTGGACATTTCTCATAAGTTGAATCCTACAATACACAGTAGGCCCCCCTTAACCACAGTTCCACTTTCTGCAGTTTTACTTCCCATGGTTTCAATTACCCATGGCCAACTGTATCCAAAAATATTAAGTGGAAAATTCCGGAAATAAGGAATTCGTGTTTTAAGTTGCTTGTTATTCTGAGTAGTGTGATGAATCTGGCATAGCCTACCAGGATGTGAATCATCTCTGCATCCAGGGCATCCATCATGTATCTATTCATTGCACCTCTTATTCACTGAGAAGCCATCCAGGTTATCAAATTGCAGTATCACAGAGCCACCCTTACCTAGTAGCCTCACTCAGTGTCACAACATCTGCATCATTCACTTCATTTCATCTCATCAATAAGGACTGTATCATCTCACATCATTAACAGAAGGGTGGGGACAGCAAAACTGGGATTTTGAGAGAGAGAGAGATCACATATGTTTTATTACAGTGTATTATAATTATTCTATTTTATTATCGGTTATTAGGATCAATCTTTTACTGTATCTAATTTACAAATTAAATGTTATCATGGGAATATTCTCACATGTATAGGAAAAAGCATAGTCTATAAAGGGTTTGGTACCACTCTCATCTTTGGACTTCCACTAGGGGTTTTGGAAAGCATGTCTCATGGGTAACTGGGGATCGCTGTGTAGTCTTTTGTATCAGGCTTAATTCACTTAGCATGATAACTTTGATATTCATCCATCCTATAGCATGTATCAGCTCTTTGTTTCTACTTGTTGCTATAATATCTCATTGTATGCACATACAATCTTTTGTTAGTCCATTCATCAGTTGATATAATTGGGTTGTCTCCAAGTTTTGGTTATTATGAATAATGGTATTATGAACATTCACATGCAGATCTTTATGTTGACATGTGTTTTTACTTCTCTTGGGTGGATATTGAGGCATGGAATTGTTAGATCATGTGATAATTTTGTTTAATCTTTTGAGAAATTGCTAAACTACTTTCTAAAGTGGCTAAATCATTTTATATTCCCACTCAAAATGTATAAGAGTTTCAATTTCATTTATTTTAAGATTTTTTTATTTGAAAGGCAAAGGTACAGAGAGAGGACAAGAGACAACAGAAAGAGAGAGAGAGAAATCTTCGATCTGCTGGTTCACTCCCCAAATGGCTGCATTGGCCTAAACTAGGCCAGACTGAAGCCAGGAGCCTAGAGCTTCTTCTGGGTCTCCCACATAGGTGCAGAGGCCCAAGTATTTGGGCCATCTTCTGCTGCTTTCCCAGCTGTATTAGCAGGAAGCTGGGTAGGAAGTGGAGCAGCTGAGTCTCCAACTGGCTCCTACATGGGATGCTAGCATCGCAGGGGGAGGCTTAACTTGTTATGCACAACCCTGGCCCCAAGAGTTTCAGTTTCATATATCCTTGGCAACACATTATTGTCCCTTTTTGATTATAATAATTTTAATGAATGAGAAGAAGTGTTACATTGTGCTTTTGATTTGCATTTTTCTAATAGCTAATAATGTTGAGTATCTTGTCATGGGCTTATTTATGCCATTACTGTCAAGTTTCTTATCTCATCTCTATGCTTCATCAACCATGTCCAAATAACTGCCACCAAAAGTAGGTGATTGTATTGAACTTTGAGTGTAGCACTCAGCTGACTTCTGCAGGAGTCTTGTGTGCATTGGAATCACTAGCCAGAAGAGTGTGGGTGGTCTCCTAAGCCAAGAATGGAAGGAAAGAAGGGTTATATAATCAACATCCTTATGTGTGGAGAGGTAAACTCAAACTAAAAAGCGAGGTAAGCTGTGGCTAGGAATATTTTTAGATTATAATCAAACTTGGCTCATTAAAATTAGACAATTCATTTTACTTGCCCATATTGTTACTGGAATTCTGAGTTGGTTCTTTGACTCTTGATGATGAAGAATTATGACACAAACAAAAACAAAGGGGGTTGAGCAGAGTAAGCGAAACTATATTTAATGTAGAGACTCCTGCTTGCTGGGATGAGGGGACTCCCCAAGGGAGGAATTTGTTCTAGATCTGGGTATTGGGAGCTTATATAGGGACTGTATATCAATTGATCAGTTCTTCTACAAAGTTCCAATACATCAGGGAGTCACTTTTTTCTCCCTTCTATGTCTCTTGTGTAGCGGTCATGGTTCCTGACCAGTTAACAAACGTTACCATGTTGACCACTTGAGATGTGACAGTTGAGAAATATTGTTGACCTGAGCAATTAAGGTAGGTTATGTCAACCTGATGAGTTGCTAAGCACTTGAGACGTGCTGCTTTGTGATGTGTTCTGGTGTGATGCCAGAGCCTAGCTTCTCATAGGGTTATCTATGGATATAGGTCCCATTGTGATCCCTAAATATCAATCTTTACGTTTTCTTGGGACAATATTTTTTGTCTAACCAGCTGATGTCAGGTTTTGTACAAACGCCTGGTTCTTTATTCTCACAGAGGTCTTCCTAACTGGCTGTTAACCCTTTAATGCCTCACAATCTCTCTGGCAGAAATCTCACATATCATCCAATAATTCTCACAGTGTGATTGCTGCTGTCACAGGACAGCAGCAATAGTCAAGGACTTGCTAGAAACACAAATTCTCAGGGCTCACTCCAGATCTCCTGCATCCGCTGTTCTAAGGGGTGGCCCAGGTCTTTGTATTTTAATGAGTCCTTGAGAATTCTGATGAATCCTCAAGGATAAAAACCACTGGGCCAGCCTACGACCCTCATTTAACAGATGAAGCTGAATTCAGGGGATTATGAGATTTACTCAAGGCCACATGTTAAAGGCAATACCTGGGATGAATCCCAGGTCTCCTCATTCCTAAAAATCTAAGAAAACACATCTACATTCATTTTATATGAATGTATAACTTTGACTTGTCAAAGTTACTGATGACTCACTGAAAACAAATCAGGAATTGATAGCACTTAACAGGCAACATAAAAATGAAGTTGGTTTTTGGAGACTGATCTTTGAGAAGGAACCTCCTCTGTTGGGTGTGTTGTCCCTGCTCTGCACGGCTGTCTGGCTCTGCACCACCTGCCTGCTGACTAGAGTGAGAGACCTGGCACAGCCCCCATTATGGTACCAAATGCTTCTGTGTGTCACTAGGGGCTGCTCTTGGTCCAAGAGGTGGACCACTGAGGCTTCTTGTAGACTAGCACAGTCTCTTCGAGGCCAGCCAGCTAGGATTCTCCTCTTTGTAATAGTTGAATTGTGCATCCCCCAAAAGATGTACTGGGGTTGTGAACCACAGTACCTGTGAACTTGACCTAATTTAGAAAAAGTTTTTGCACACACAATTCAGATGTAATTCAAGCTGAGGTCATACAGGATTAGGGTTCTCAGTCCAATCAGAGAGGAAGTTACATGAGATGTAGAAACACAGACACACAAGAACACCCTGTGATGAGGAAGGCAGAGACCAAAGGGATGCCTATACAGGCAAGGAACACCAAGGATTCACTGGCTACCACCAGGGGGCTGGAAGACACAAGGGAGGATTCCTCCTTAGAGTCCTTGAGGGAGTAGTGTCATGCTGACAACTTGATTTCCAGGCTCCATAACTGTGGGAGAATACACCTCTGTTGTTTGATGACTCCTCAGGTTAGAGTGACTTGTCCCACCGACCCTAGAAATTAACACTTTGCCACCAACAAGATCACTAACCTCTGCCCAACACCATTCACCAGCATCACCACTCTTTCCTTGCTATTTTTGCCCCCATCTGTCAGCTTTCACCTTGATGGCTCATTCCTGGCATAGCCACCAGAATAGTATTTCAAAGCATAGCTCAAGCCGGTGCCGCGGCTCACTAGGCTAATCCTCTGCCTGCAGAGCTGGCACCCCGGGTTCTAGTCCTGCTTGGGGTGCTGAATTCTGTCCAGGTCGCTCCTCTTCCAGGCCAGCTCTCTGCTGTGGCCCGGGAAGGCAGTGGAGGATGGCCCAAGTGCTTGGTCCCTGCACCTGCATGGGAGACCAGGAGGAAGCACCTGGCTCCTGGCTTTGGATCAGCACAGCACGCTGGCCATAGGGGCCATTTGGGGGGTGAATCAACGGAAAAGGAAGACCTCTCTCTCTCTCTCTCTCTCTCTCACTGTCTAACTCTGCCTGTCAAAAAAAAAGCATAGCTCACCTCGCCGCCATGCCTGGCTCATAGAAGAAAACTCAAGTTCTTTCCCTGGTCAGAGTCTTATTGGCCTGATAGTTCTCACCTCATTGCCTGCTCCCTCTCTCTTGCTCTCCTTCTCCAGACCTGCCAACTGCCCATCTCTTGCCTGTTCCTGGGAGACAGCAGATGTTCTTTCACTGATCTCCAGCCTTTGCCTCTCCAGCTATTCATATGCTTGGCCTCTTCTCATCTCTCAGGTCTCAGCTTAAAAACTATCTCCTCCAAGAGGCCCTCCCTGTCTGCCTCCTCTACTTATATATAACATACACTAATCACTCAAAATGCCAATTAAACATTCACCTAACATGCCAGGCAGTGTTGTGAGCACAGAAGGTACATGATGGAACCCAATCCTAAAAGTAGCCCTGAGAAGCAGATTCTACCATTCTCTGTATCAGATGAGGAAGTCAAAGCACAAGTAGTAGTCTGTCATGATCCTGAACACAAGCCTCAGTGATTTAACACTATTATTTCTTCATTGTCTGTCCCCAACCATTAAAATGGGACTTCCAAGGGGGCGGGGATGGCTCACGGTGCAGGTACACGGCACACAGCAGGTGCACAAGGGAGAGCTAAAGCGATATCTTGCTACTTCACTGCCTCTCTTTCTTGGCAAGCAATTGCTGATATTCCATCGTCTGACAGGGGTGTGGCTGAGCTGTCAGTGGGAAAAACCAGCTTCTAGAGCCCATTTCCGCCTGGAATGCTGGCACACTGGTTGATGTTTTGCACTGGCTCACCTTGGTGCCTTCAAATAACTCCCTGATGTGATTTCCACAAAAGGTCACTCATGTGCAATACTTCCTCCAGGAGGAGAGTGGACCTAAAGGCCCCCTGTGCTCATTAAAACAAACAAAAAGCTGCATTTTCATTAGAGGAAGGTGAGATTTAATGTGACCAGACAAGCCTGATTCCACAAAATTGACTTCTTTGGCCTCTGCTGCATTTGAAAAGGCCCCAGGATAAGCACAGCATGGCCCCAAATCTGGAAAGATAACTGAGAATTGATTGTCAAATTCAAGACAATGATGAGAACCTAGAGTTCCATATATAGCTGAATTAGGTGAGGGAGGAAGCCATATTTTCTGTTGACCCATTGAGATAAAAAGTTCAAATGAACAAAACAATGTATGATGTTAAAGTGTAAAGACTACCAGCTTGGGAGTTAGACTTGGGTTGAAATCACAGTTCAGTCTCTTACTGGGATGTGATTCTATATTGTCAGCCTCAGTTTTCTCATATGTAAAGTGGCCATGATAGATATTCAATAAGGAATAGCTAAAAATGTATTCTTATGCCTTAATTTTACAGAGATAAAAAAGAGCCCTCTTAAGTAATTCACTACCCTCCTAAGTAATTCAATACCCTCTCTTCATGTCCAGTCACTCATTTACCCTGTTGACGTTAATCATTTTGATCCACCTGAATGCTTCCCCCATACCACCTCTGGTTTGACTCACCATTGCATTCAGCTGATCACTGCCATGCTCCCTAGGCAGTCCTCCTGCTTCCATTTCTGTCTACAACAATTATAGCAGCCTTTCTAAACTGCAACTCTGCTTAGTATGGCTAAATGGCCTCCTGTTGCTTTGAGGATGAGGTACTTCTAGTGGTTAACCAAGCCCTGATACCTCACCAAGAACTTCTGGATCTTCTTCCACTCATGGTTGTTGTACTCAAATCCCAGACACTAGCTTTATCGGACCTTGTATTTCCATGTGACTCCAAGTGCCACCATTCATAAAGCTTTGCCTCAGGGCCTTTGTACATGATTTCTCCAAAGCCTGAATAGATCAAAACAGCAATAACTATCTTGCAGTTATTTTGTGGCTTAACTAAGATAATAATACAATTCAAAATTTCCTTTCTTGCCTTCTCCCTCATTTATAACTTTTGTAACTGCTTCAATTCTCATTCAAAGGATCACTCCCTTGGGAAACCTTCCTTAAATTCTGCACTCCATTCCTCTTTTTGTAATTAATTGTCATTATATCTAAAATCATTGAATCAATGTCTTTCTTCTCTACAAAATTACAAGGTTCTTAATAACTTGTTTCATGTCTGTTTCAGGTTTAGATTACCATAGTATTCTTAGTGCCTACCACACAGAAGATACTCACTAAATATTTGTTGTACAAGTAACTAAATTAACGATTGCAGGGGAGGGGAACATCCCATTTCCATTTGATTTGCCTAAAAAGAGATTAAGAAACAAGTTTATCCAAAATAAAAAAAGAAACTAAATTTGGAGGCAAATACTTATTTTTCTCATAGAAGGCAGAGTAGCAAAACTAAACCAAATTACGCTATAACCTGACTTCAAATCTTTTTATATCAGCAGAAGGGTTTCCAGAATGAGTTACCATGTGAGGCTCTGGACACTGACTATTGCCAAGCAGCAAATAACCAGATTGTGTCAGTGTTGACACTTTGGTTCTCCAGCTGATGATTTGTTTATTGAACTGCCTACTTAAGGGGCTCTGGGAGGATAAGAATGGTCATGTGCAGCCTGGATAACAACTCAGCACCCCAGCTGGAAACACATGAGTAAACAAATTCATAATTTTTCACTTTGCAAAGCTCAGTAAACTCCATCTTGATTAGCTACTAGCAAGGTAGCCATTAGTTAAATAAATAAAGCATGAGACCAGGAGCAGGGTTTCTGATGCAGGCATGAGCTACTCATTTGCTGACCACTGATGGGCATTAACCACGATGTACACACTGGGGGTACTTTACCACCTGCGTTAATATTGCTAAACATGATGCGTCCTCTGGGCGACAGACAGGCTTACTCTATATTAGTGAAAAATCACATTTTCTTCCTTTCCCTTTTCATTTGCTCAACACATAGATACTAAGCACCTACTGTTTATGTAATGGAAACTCTTAGGCAAGTTGCCCAGTACAAAACTGCCTTCAGTCCTCTGGCTATATCCAGCCTTGGCGAGGGGTTGTAAAATACAAGGAAGCAGATTCTTGGCAAGAGGAAACCGAGGCATCCCACCTCCTTCAAGAAGCCTGGGAGCAAGGGAAGACAGACAGGATTGATAGCTTCAGAGAGTTTCATGGTTCAGGACTCTGAACCCCTCCCCCAATCTGTTTTTGAGAAAGAGGGAAGCTTTTTACCTAGTCATCTTCCAGTTTTAATTATCTTCTTCAGCTTCATCCTTTTATAGTAGATCTTTCTTCTCATTCTGCTCAAGTACATTACCAAATCCCTAGCTCCTTGGAGACTTTCAGGAGCCTGACTCTTGGGTTCAGCCATACTCTCCTTGGAAATGTCACCTTTCTTCTAGTTTTTCCTCTATCTGGATCTGGATTCCAATTCTCCGGAGCCCTGTGGGCCATTTTTATTTCTATTAACAGTGGCAAAACCAGGTCTCATAAGGGCAAAAATAACAACAATAATGAGCACCAATTTTAATAGAGAAGCATTTATTATTGTTATTATTACCTTGGCTAATTCTAAAGTAAACCTGTAAGAAACATCTTGTCTTGTATTTCAGGAAAAAAAATGGGGAAGTCAAATCATTCAAGGTCACAGAGTTTCCAAGGCAGACCTTGTGTTGGCACAAAGATCAACAACACTTCTGAGTGCGTGTATGCGGTTTCCACCACAAAGCTCAAAACAAAATGAGTGGAAGGATTGAAAACAGAAGGAGACTAGACTTACATTCTAAAGAAAGATGAGCTCAAGAGGGGAAGGACCGGCAGGTCAAAATGCTGAGAAATGTGTAAAAGAGAGGCACTAAGACACAGGGACGGTAAAATTCCTGGGGGGTCCACGAAGGTTAAAGAGAAATCTTGGTGGAACTACCTAGAATTCAGGAGGCCTTCAGTGCTAAAACAAATATTTCCATGCCACTCAAAGGCTGTTGGAATACAACATCCTGCTTTACGGTAAATGACATTCACAGTGGCGATCCTGAGTCATCAAGAAAAGCTTAAATTACGTTAAGCTTTGTTCACTTAGGTGAGAACGCATAAAATCAATTTGGAACCTTCAAAAGTAATTTAGACAAATAAGATTTGGTGCTAAAAGGGCCTGTGCTTATGTTACTTTAAGCTGCATTTGCTCATAAAGCTCATTCCTTAGCCAGGCTTCAAAATGAGGTGCTAGACGATGAAAAGTTATTGCTGAAGGATAAACAAGCTTTCTTTCCTCACTCAGGTAAACTAATGATGGTTAACTCTCCATCAAAAGTGGTGCTTCCCCTCCAGGGTGTAAGTCATGTTTGGAAGTGGCTGCCCAGTTAGGGACTGCATTCCCAGTTCCCAGGCCTTGAGGGGAAAATGACGTGCCACCTTGTTGGATTACATCAGAAATCATGGGAAAAAAGCAAGAAGCATTTTTCCTACTCTCTCTCTTCTGAAGGCAGGAAACTTAGAAGTCTCATGTCAAGGGTGGAGTGCCAAGCAATTAAAGGAGACTAAGTCCTTGGATAACTAGTTGGGCGAGAAACATTAGGATCGCCCACTTTCGCAACCATTTTAACAAGAAAAGTAGATTTTGGAGGTATCTACTTGTGACAGCAGAAATTTAATGCAAATATTATATCAGGCAGTCAGGGAAGTTTCTTTTTTCCACTTATTTTACTAGGTGGAGAGCATCTGGGGATCATATGTTCTTTCTATCATTTTAAAAGATTTGTTTTATTTATTTGAAAGCCAGAGTTAAAGAGAGAGAGAGGAAGAGATAGAAACAGATGTTTTCTACCTGCTGGTTCATCCCCCAAAGGATTACAATGGTGGGGCTGGGACAAGCTGAAGTCAAGAGTCAAGAGCTTCATGTGATTTCCAAGTGGGCAGCAGGGGCCCAAGCACTTGAACCATCTTCCACTGATTTCCCAGGCACATTAGCATGGAGCTGTATCAGAGTGGAGCAGAGAGAAATTAAACCAGAACCCATATATGGTGTGGTATTGCAGGTGGGGACTTAACCTGCTATACCACAATGCTGGCCCCTATATGTTCTGTCTAAAATACAATTCTGATGCCACTGCTCCTGTTCAATGACCCTCTGTAGCTCTCTATTACCTACAGAGGGAGAGCTGCACTCCTAAAAGTGACCCTTAATGGTTTGTCTATCAATGATCTGTTTCAAGAACTCAGAATTCCCCAAATTGGGCCACTATTCACTTATCCATATACGTCCTGTCCTTTCCTTTGCAAAGTGACAGACCCACCTCCACCTGGTAGTTCTCCTGGCTGTCTCAGGTCTAGCCACTGAAAGTCAACCCCCTCTTCCAGGTCCCATGCAAAGGCCATGGGCTCAATAAAGTTGTCCTTAATCAAGATTGCCTGGGTTCAAATTCCACTCCTTATCAACAGTTTCCTCTTATTCTCAACATGGGAAAGTTTCTCAGCTTCCCTGTGTCTCAGCTTTCACATTTACAAAATAATAGTAATGAGAGAACACATCTCATAGGCTGGGAGAATTCAATGAGCAACTCTATAGAGGAGCTTCTACCCGCTCATGTGCCACCAGCAGAACCCACTTCACCCTGCAGTTATTTCTGAGCCAATCGGAACCTTTCATGTGTCATGTCCTTGGAAGGCAGAACAACTTTTGTCTCTGTGTCACACACTGTCCCACCAGTTGCCATAGGAAGTACCCAGTAAATGTTGGTTGAAGGAATGAATATATGAATTTGTGAAGCTGCAGGAACTGAGTTTCTTCTTTGCTGTCACTCAGGCTTCATCCACAGGAATGATGACATTTTCCTTCAGCTTGATCTCTAATTGGAGAATGACAGACCCTTTTTAATCTGCTCAAAATTTGAAGAGACCCTGATCACTCTTCCAACTCCAGTGAAGGTGTCTTCTCCTTGATCACGGAGCACCTGCTTTACTTAGATATTGCATTTCAGCTTTGAAAGAACAAGACTTAGTGAGTGGCTCCAGTCAGGGTGGGGCAGAGGAGCCTGCTTCTTATTCTGTGCTTATCCCTAGACATGGCTGAGATTTCAGAGATACTCAGGATTTGCTTTGAGAAACCATGAAAGGGTTAAATAATTTGAGGCTTCAAGGACTAAATATCCTTTAGAGCTGACAGTGTAGAGGCCCAGGGCAGAGGCCGCTGAAGGAAGTCATTGTTAAATATGGAGGCTGACAGACCGCATTCCCGGTTGGGCTGGCCCCGCTCATTTTTAGTTGCACTCAGGGCTGCTAGGCTGTTTGTTTCAGAAATAAGATTCACTTAGGAGGGATTCCAGAACTGCAAATCAGTCTCTTGTCAAGCACAGGGGACACATTCTCTAGAACACTACTGGAGTTAAAAAATATGAAAACAATGAAACTCCCCCACTTTAAAAGTGACATTGCGTATTAAATTATTTCACTTCCTAATGATCTCTTCCCCTTGGATAGCACATAGAAGCTCACAACAATACAGCAAAAGCCAGACTCATCTTCCATCTCTCCAAATCTGCCACTCTTCCTTCTACATGGTGAGGGTCCCAACTCTACCTGGATGCACAATCAGAAACCCGGGAGTCACACCAAGCCCTCCTTTCCTTCTCCACCCCAACCAAACCATCATTCAGTCTGCTATCCTTCATCCCAAATTTCTCCCAGCTCAGTTCTCATCTTTCCACCCCCTCTGTCAACACCCCAGTTTCTATCCCCAAATGACTCCACCCCTGCTCCAGTGGTGATTGGTTTTCCAATGTCCCACTTCCTAGATTGCAGATGCCGTGTGGATGTTAGCTTATCCATAGAGTTTGACATACAGTGGATGTTCAGTAGACGACCATGGAAGAGACCAATGGGAAAGCAGACCTTCGCCTCTTCCCCCAGGACCAAACCTCTGAGTCTGGGTTATAAGTGTAAGGAACTGTCAACACATTTCAATCCATCTTCAGCATAAAGGCTAGTACTAGTTTTTGCTGGAAGTGACCAGAGGGCAGAGAACATATCATTTGGGATTAATTGCATTCTAGGACCCTGAAAGGATCCACAAGCCCCATGCAGTGGGAGTTGGTGCTGGCACTGTTGCTTGCCTTGGTGTGTTTGAAATTCATTATTTCCTGTCATTGGAGCAGAGATGAAGAAACTCTTCTGTGAGCACCATTCTTCCTGGAACTCCATCGCTTGGGGGATCATGCAGACTAAGAAAAAGAGTTCTTGGGTGGCTGATGACTCTTGCCATTGTGCCCACAGTCTAGGATTCCTCTCTGCCTTGCTCTTAATCACATTAGACCTAAACAAACTCCAAAGTGCATTCCACAGAATGGCGTATGTACCCAACACATCCCCATTCACTCATTCAACCAAATAGTTCTTTAGTAGTCTTCTATGTTCTGGAAACCGGGATAGATGCTAAGGATACAAGAATGAGTCAACCTGACAGAAACTCTACCATCATGGAGGGTACAAACAAATTGAGAAGACAGACAGTAAATCGATAAACAAGTAAAACATGTCTACTTGTTGACACCTGCTGTCCTTTCTCTGCTGACTTTGCAGAGCTCTGCTCATTCTACTGCTAATTGGCACAAGGAATCAGGGCTGTATTTCCTCTGCCCGGGGGAGGTGCTGAGGATAGCCCTCTGAACCCCTCTCAATGACACCTCTGTGGTCCAGTGCCAAGGTTGGCAGTAGGCCCTCAAGATGAATGAGTCCCAACTCCACACAAAGAAAGCCCAGCCAAGACACATGGATGTGTGCTGTTTAGACAGCAATTTCAAATGCAGTCGGCCATGCTGTGCCCTTATATGTAGACAGCAGGGTTGGCAAAAAACGGGGAGGAAAAAATAGCTCAGGCTGAGCCACAGATGCTCACAGGGTCTGAGCAGGAAGTTCCTCTCTCCCAGCGGACAGGCCAGAGTCCTTTACTTAATCAGATCTTCCAGGGCTTTCTTCCCAAGAATATAGCAGCAAAGTGGCCAAAGGGGGGCTCACAATATAATATATCTCATTAATATACATTATACATTAAAAATAATATACACTAGATTATATTTATAATAAACCAATAAATACCATGGAAGAAAGAGCAGCCCTGGGGGGTGAAGGAGTTTGCCCATGGCTACCCAGTGAGTCAGGGCCAAAACCAGGACCAGAAATCAGGTTACAATATCCAGCCAGTCCCTTTCCCATTTTGTGATGCTTTCTACTAACAGAAAATCTTGGGGGATAGTACTTTTTCCTGAAATCATGTCTGGACAAATCTGCCCCCCTCCCAGGGTATCAGAGCTACTGACGTGCCTGTATTTACCCGTTGCCCACCTGTGGAGGTGGCTAGGTCTGTGGCTCCTGGCAGAAAGGAGGAGACTGTCTGCAGTGGACGGGGAGGCTGAGCTGGGCCGGCTGACCTTGACATAATAGCTAGAGCTTGAACTAGCAAGCTACATCTTCCTCCAGCCCCTTCTCCCATTCTCATCTTCTGTGCATCATCTCCACGTGACTCCCCATCGCTCACCTCATCACGTCATCAGCACCTTCATGTAGCCTGCTTTTCCACCACACCAGCATCCCACTGTAGCTACATATGCATCTCATATGCCAGACCTTTCTTACCCAGATTTCCTGATCAAAATCAATCTACACCATGACCCACTTTTGAAGACTATTTCAGGGACCCCCAAAAGAACTGATTCCCACAAAGGAATTGTGTCCGGGTATAAGGAAGCAATTCTTTAAGTCAAAAGAGTGACTGTCATCAAAGACGGAGGTACTTTTCTCTGAAGGGAGCAGAGAATTTCCACTTTGCTTATGGCTTTGTCTTAATACTGACAGAGTTTGTGGACTCAAAAGGCTTCTATAACCTAGGCAGCTCATGTCAAGAGTCTTGGGTGATCACTGATGCCATACATAAGAGTGTTAATTGTTAAACCCATGCAGGACCTCTGTCCTCAAAGAGTTGTATTATAATTATGTCTAAAAAGATGTAACATTCTTGGGTGTTTTTTTTTTAAAGTTAATTAAGTTTCTAAAGGAAAAAAAGGAGTGAAATTAACTTCAAGATGCAATGACTTTGAACAGCCCTTGTCTCGACTGTTGAGGAACAGGTTTTTTTTGGTTGTTGGTTTTTGTTTTGTTTTGTTTTTTGGTGCAAATTGTTGAATTACTCACTTAGTACAGAGTTGGTATTCTGTGTATAAAATTAATCAAAAATGGATATTAGTAGAGAATGGGGCTGGGAATGGGAGAAGGAGGAAGAAGAGGGGTGGGAGTGTGGGTAGGAGTGAGGGTATGGTGGGAGGAATTACTAAATTACTAAATTGCTAAAGTTGTACTTATAAAATGCATGAAGTATGTATCCTTAAATAAAGGCTTTCTTTGGGGGAAAAAGGTGACTGTGGTGAAATATCAGATATTTTAGCATTCTTAGTGGAATAGGGGTGGGGATGGGGTAAAAGGCATCAGAAACAAGGGTGCTTTCTCAGCACGTCTCACGGCCTAGGGCAGACAAAATCCAGAAAGGGGGAGTACTGGCAGCCACGAGTCAGAGACAGAAGAGGGTAGAAAGGGTGGATGGCAGGGAGATGATTTGCCCAGTGTTGGGGCAAGTGGAAAGGTGGGACATGGCGGTGGAGTTGGGAGATAGGAAACTTCTCTCCATGCTTAGCTGGGCAGCGGGGGATTCAGGTGCGCTGTGGACTGCCAGGTTTTGTAGGGCAGGGCTGGAGGCTGCTGAACAGCCTATGTATGCATCTCCTCCTTCCCAGATCCCATCTTAGCCCAGACGTCACAGCCAGCACCCCGACCTCTGCCATACTTCAGAGCTCTTTCTGAAATTCCAAGAATCAGATGCTGCTCTTGGGCCCTTCTCTGGCCTTCCAGAACACACGGTATCAGAGGTGAGATGTTGACCCAACCTACGTCACAGCACCTGCAATCTGGGGCCCTGAGGCTGGGAGAGGGCATACACTTCTTAGCTTACCCCTGGCAGGACCCTACCTCCTGCCCTTGGCATCCCGTGCATCCTACGTTTTCCCATACCCATGTGAAGTTCTGATTATTTGAAGAAGTGAAGGTAGTACCTACGTTAATTCATTCATTCACTCATTCAACAAAAATGTCAACTTTGCTAGGGACCACACTAGCTACTGAGGATACAATGAGAGTAGAAAAGCCACAGCTGTAGCCACCAATACATACTTTAGTGGGGAAGGGAGATTTTAAAGACATGATTGCACCAGCACAGAATTACAAACTGCAATAAAGGCAGTGAAAGCAAGTGTAGGTGCTATGCAAACATTCTCTAGGGAGCGGGTCCATTCTGCTGCTGAGGTGACAGGATACAGTTGTGTAGCCCTGGCTTCTGAGAAGCCCTCCGGTTTCCGAGTCCACAGCGGGCAGGCAGCTCTTTTGGCCACTGCCCTGTGCCTGTGATGCTGCTTATTGCCTGAGCTCTCTCGGAACCATTTCCATAACAGCGACCCCTTTATCCATTCTGCTTTCTCTGATCGATGTAACTGGGTCTGAAGCTTAAAGATGAAATAGAAAACAAAGCTGTCTGGCCTGATTTTGCCAGCACCAGCCCAGGACACCTGCCGATGGCCTTCGGATGGCTTCATTCTTTTGGTCCTTGTGAGGAACTCTGCCACTGCTGTGTGCCTCATGCTGTGCTGGTCGGCTCCAGAGTGGCCCAGTTCTCCCAGACCCCCACTCAGGGCCTCTGGATTCTCTGCACACTGTCAAAGACAGTGGCAGGAAGCATGGCAGACACAGACACAGACACAAAGGCCCCTCCTATATCCTAACTTGGAAGGCTTCTGCCTCCTCCTGCGCCACCATTGCTGAGACTGTCCCGGAGGTAGGTCTGCTCTTATGGGGTCTCCCCCCTCAACTGGGTCACCCCACAGTTCCAATGGCTCTGGACTCTCTCATTGGACACTGCTTTCTCAGCACAATCCTTGGGTTACTTTCCACAGCTCTCAGCGGAAGCCTGTGTGGGATGGGTTGAAATGCATCTGTGGGTGCCCAGGCCCTGCCTGACTCCACGGAGAAGTAGACTGGGCCACAGTCACTTTGTGCAGAGCTACAGCTAAAAGTGTGCAAAGAGCTTTTACTTAGTTACCTAGAAAAGTGTGTTGCTGTTATATGCAGGCGAAGCTCCCAGCTTACTAGCTTGTTAGGGCTATCACAACAAAATGGCAGGCCACAGGGCCTCAGCGATGGAAATGTGTTTTCCCACGCTCCCGAAGCTCAAAGTTCTGGACGAAGGTGCTGCGCGTTTGCTCTATGGTCTGCCTTCTCACTGCCTCACGTGGTTGCCCCTCAGGATGTGTTGTCTGCATCCTCATCGCTTCTCATAAGGATGCCAGCTGATGGGATTATGGCCTCCTGAAAGACTCCATTTTCACTTAACTGTCTCATTAAAGGTCTTACCTCCAAATACAGTTCCATTCTGAGGTCATGGGAATGAGAACTTTGATATCTACATTTTGGAGGGGCACAGTTTGGTCCCAACACCCGATGTGCTGGGAAATCTTTATCCAAAAAGAATGCTGGTGTCAGGGCAGGAAATCAGCTTCTGAAATATCACCTCTCCTAGAGGCATCACACTTCCCGCTGTGAGGACAAGATTGGGAGTAAAACCCAGCTATTCAAAACAAATTCAGTGTTTGCATATTTGTTTTCCACAATAGAAATTCAGTCAGCATCATTTCATATATAACTGAATTTTTCATTTAGAATATAGAACAAACCTAATTTCATAACTCTGTTTTACTGGTTCACAGTGTAGCCGTACTGAAGTGTGAACGACAGCCTTTTCCTCTGAACTTCCTGTAAACTAATTAGTGAGTCCTGAATCTAGCCTGGGTTGCTTAAGTTTGAGTCCCCTCAGTCCCTTCCATGTTCTGAGTGCAGGACTTCGTTTCCAGGACACACCAAATCCAGGACCTTTTCAAGTGAGCATTGCATTACAGTGGCTTCCTTGGCCTGCATATTTATGGGGTATAGAAGTCACATGAGAAACCAAAACTTTTCATAGCACACTTTATTGGGTCTGGAAAAATCAGACTTTAACACTGAAGCATATGTGAAACAAAGAGGTACCATTGCCTATTGCTAAAAATTTCAGGGACTCAGTTTCCCAGGAAGAGTGAGTGGGTCTATTATAAAGCAAGTTTCTGCTTCTGTGAGGGGTTTGCAACTGCACTAATTTTCTGTTTTCATAGAACTGATGGCAAGCAAGAGCTTTCATTAGAGTAATTAAAATACCACTCTCCTCAGAAGAGAGAATGATGCATGCTGCGCTTCTAGAACTGGCCAGGTCCCAAAAAGCACTTACCTAGATGTGCATTTTGTTGGCTGGGAAAAAAAAAGACTAATGGGGGGCGCAGCATGGACTGCTGATTGACAGCATCTGCCTATGAAAGGCATTTCTGTTCTTATTGGGGGTCTGATTACACGGTTCTCAAATTCCCCCTTAAGCCTCCTGAGATGTGTGTGAGGTACAACCTTGTAAATTGTCAGCACACAGAAAGCTAAGATTTAGAGAGTGGTTTCCACTGTGCATCCTATAAAATGTGTCCCATGAGGAAGATTAGTATCAATCACAGGCTTATTGGAGAGGGAGATAGGATCCAATGATAACCTGGCACCATCAGCTAGAGTAATGGTCTAAAAAGCAAAGGCAATCAGAGAGGAGAAAGGGATATCCACAAAGAAAGACAGAAGTAGAAAATCGGAGTGCAATGCATCATATTGATGAACAGAAACTGTTATCCAGGACAAAAGCTCATGTGAACAATGGAGGTACTCACACAATGGATAATGCCTATTGCTTATCTTAAGGAGAATGGGAGGGGACACACATGTCACATAAAGCAGCCTGACTCCACATACGGCAGCACCAGTGTAATGAAGTCATTACACCCAGGTGTCTTACCTGTGCTACCTCAGGATCATTTCTAATTTCAAAAGAGCAGCTAGCACTGTAGTTTCATCAATAACTCCATCTTGGAGGCAATAAAAAGACAACATACCCCAGCCCCAGCCAATTTTGTTAGGTGGAATCTGGTAGAATTATGCCAGTTGTTATTCCTCAGGACATGATAAGAAGGATATGGAGGAAAAGTTTGACTACTTTTTCTTTTTTTTTCTCAAAGTTTTTCATGTTTTGAAATTATTTGGAGGTTAATTCCCCTTATACTAAATGTGGGATGATCTTGGAGCCTCCACTTCCAATGACCAGAATGCAGTGAATAATGTCACAGTGGTTAATGATCCTGTGACTCCTGAGGATAGATTAGAAGTAGCAATATGACTTCTGTCTGAATTTCTCTCTTGGATTGTTCCACCATGGCGAAAGCTCAGACAACACAAAAAGGCTGTTTGCAGATGTTCTGGTCCATAGCTCCTGCTAAGATCCCAGCCAACAACCAGCTTCCGCTCCCAGCGATGTAAGGCAGCCTTTAATGACTCTATTGCCAGCCACAATCTACCTGCAACCACAGGAACCGAGAGACACTGAGGGAGACCTATCTGACTATGTTTGGTCAACTCTCATAATTCTGGGAAATAATGATAAATGATTCTTGTGTTATGACATCAAGTTAGGGGTGGTGGTTTGTTAGTGATTCCTTCAGTAAGAGGCATGGCACAAAGCAGAGTAAGTGCTCGCTAGAGATAACCAATGGGGCTGCTGGCTACATACCCATGCTGACCTGGAGTTCATTAGAATAGCATTATAATAAAATTACCATGGCTGACATTCCTGCTACCATAGTGCACCTGATGCCATGACAGTCCTGAGAGTCCCAAGAAAGAGCAAAGAAATGGATGGGACTCAACCCTGCCCCAAGCTTGCCCTCTAAGAATATTCAAACTCTGTCTCAGACACCCCTAGCCATGCCTCTAGATCATACAAAGCTTGCTTTGCTAAGCTTTACTTATGTCTCATCCTTGATTTCTAGACAATGAGACAGTCTGAACCTTGTTGAACATGGCTGCACTTCTGCAAGTATGTGCTTTTGGTTTGCATGCAAATAAATTCTGTTGCTTTGCTAAGCTTTACTTATGTCTCATCCTTGAATTCTTTTTGGTATTAGAAATAAGAACCTGGACCCCACTGCCCCATCTGATTACATCTTGACACAGCAAACCTATTATGCTAAATTCCTGGAATTATGAGCAAATCAACACATTAAAAAGTATTATATATATAATACTTATTTATAATATATATAAAATACATAATACTTATATATATTATATATGACATATCAAGAGAGAGCTAGAGAGAGACAGACGGACCTCTCCTATTCATTGGTTCACTCCTTAAATTTTTGCAATGACTGGGTCTAGGCCAAAGCTGGAAGCTCAGAACAGAATGCAGGCCTCCCACATGAGTAGCAAGGACCCAACTACTTGAGTGATCACCACCACCTCACAGGGGGACATTAGCAGGAAGCTGAAATCAGGAGTGGCACTGGGACTCCAACCCAGGCACTCCAATATGAGATGTGGACCTTTTAATTGCTAGTCTGAACGTGTGCCCAGAACATCAATCTTTAAACATAACAAAGCACATTTTAAAAAGCATGTACTGGGCTGCAGGCACATGTAAGGTGGATTTTCCAGCAAAATGGAATTAAGCTCCTAAACACTGCAATTGTAACTGGATCAAACTTTCAGGACCCCTTCTGCTTCTCCTAGCACTTTGAGCAACGGGCTCAGGGCTGACTTTTCCATAAAGCTGAGTTAATTATAAATTCTGTGCAGAAATTCCTCCCGGCCAGCCTTTAGAACTGACTTGATGTGAGAATTGAAATGGTGCTCCAGATAGTTCTGGGACCTTTTCGCAGGAATTGCCTACATGAACTGCTTTCTAGCACTCTGCTTTCCTTTATATGTGAAGTCTGAGGCTCTCATGGTGGGAACTTGTAGCAGTTTGAGCATCTTGCACCACAATATGATCAGAAGAGAACAAGGGAGATGAACCTGGCACTGAAGGGCGTTTGCTTGCCCAGGGTCACCTGTGCTGCCAGGTGCTTGTGTGGAGTCAGCAAAGTGTGCTGCCTTCCTGCTCCCCTCAGTTGGCAACATCTGGAAGAGGTGTTCTCCAGTGTTCCATGGTTCCCTGCCACTAGCCCGTGGGGAGCACTGACTCCTTCTGTGTGTAACAGATGACATAGTGCTTTCTCTCTGCCGCATCACCTGGCATAAGTGATTTCTAGACAATGAGACAGTCTGAAGCAGACATGACTCCCCCCCCCCCCCCAGAAGCTCTGGAATTGGTGTGATTTCTTTGCTTCCCCGTGGACTTTGAGGAAACCATCCGTTCAACTGGCAGGGCTGAGGGGCTGGACGGGGGCAGCACATGTGCTTTCTCAGCCCCTGTCTCTGGCTCCCTTGTGAAATGTCAAGTGCATCTATTAAGTGATTTCCTTGCCTTTCTGCATGACAACATGGCTTTGCAACCTTTTTCTTTGGGCAGTTTAGTAAGAGCCATTAGAGAATACTAATGGACTTATAACAATAATCATCATTATCTATTAAATGCTTCCAATGTTCCACTTATGGGACTCAGTACCCAGCATGCTTTATGCAGGGTTCACTAAGCCTCAATCAGAATTCTGATTCCTTCCCAATTATAGGACAAAATACTGAGGTTTCAACAAGTCACATTTTTTTTTCAAGGTTATTTAGCAAGTGGCAATGCAGGATTGAAACTGAGTCCTCACTCACAAGAGCAGATGGTATGGTAGGTCCTGTTTTGGCCTCTTGATGGAAATCATAATCCAAGCTTTGGCATGAGGGTGCTGGGTCGCCTGGCCCTCTTTGCTGTGTGAATGCACACATGGCTGTTCCCTTCTAAGCCCCAGGTCTTCCCTCTGCAAAACAAGTCCAAGAATGGGTCTGTAGAAGACTTTGCTAGGGGCTGCTGTGAGGAATGTGGTCCTAGGTCCCGGGCCCAGTACCTTGTGTGGTGAGAACTTGTAGGTAGGTGATTGTTGCTAGTGGGATTCTTAACTCTTGATGGGAGGCTGAATTAGGATTTTTAAAACAGAAGAGGGGGGAATTCTAATGGCCAGAGGCCCAAGGTGTACTAGCACTTGTCTAAGGGGCAGCCCTTACTAGAACCATCTTTTTTCTTTTCTTTTGTCTTTATTCTATGAACCTCTGTCAACCTTGTTATTCTTGCCTGGGCTTGTGTAATGGAAGAGAACCTCATGGTTCAGAGTGAAACAAAGAGTGCTCAGTGCTGCTGGTGACGGGACACCACTGAGGGGCTACGGCCGGGTGTCAATGTGGGTGAGGCTGCCGCCATCCAGCCAGAAGAATCTGAATCCAATCTTTGGTTTTATAGATGAAGAAACAGAGGCAGGGGCTGACTACATCCTGGCCTGTGGATGCACAGAGATTTAGAAATTCTTTAGTTGGTGTCCAGTGCTCCTTCCATCGTGCCACCTTATTCCTACTCATGTATCATCTCTGCATGGGTGATATTTAACACCAAATCCTAGCCCCACATTCATCCCATCTCATGTTATTGAGATTCACACAATCCTGAGTATCCATGATATACAGTAAGCTATCACTTTTCTTCCTACTAAATGAAGGTACGAATTTATTTCCTAACATCTTAATTACATGATAACACCTCAGAGTGAGGCATTTGCTCATTTAGAAATAAGAAAAAGGAACCTACAAAACCCAGAATTTCTGCTTCCCTTGAAAACTCGGGGTACCTGCATCACTGGGTCCATATTCCCTCATGCTCACCATCATTCGGAGCTGAGCGAAGTCCTAAATGTGCAGGAATGGTTTTGGAACCAGTGCCCCGGACACACACCCGGGGCAGCCGCACGCCAGTCAGCCTCACGTGTCTCCAGCTCTTGCCTGGCTCCTGGAAGCACTGCTATTTGTACCCTCTAAAACCATTCTAACTGGAAGTTTACTAACTCTATTATCTGTGAAGAAAGAGTAGGGCTCTCTGACATTTAAATAGCTCCTGGAAATACCCCCTTCTACTTCACTGACATTCTGATACCAAAGGAGACAGAAATGGGTGTGAGGATGCCTCTCAGCGTGTGGGCCCTTTCGTGTGATGTTTACTGCTCCAAGGGGGGGCATTATGTCTCCACTTTCATCTATTTTTTGCCTTTTCCGGGTTATGGAGCCTGTAATACAAGTCTGAGCCTGGGCCAGCTTCCTGCTCCCTCGTGCTGGACAGCACTCAGATATTACAAGGCCCATTCTCTTCCTCTCTTTTCCGTTCAATGATTATACACCGTTCATGCCACTGCTATTTATCCTTCCCTGTACATTGTTCATGTCACCCAGAAACAAGAAGCCTTAATAATGAGGCTTCTCACATTGTTTCAGCAACAATTATGAGTTTATTACTTTCTTCCAATTAGAAAGGAAACATCCAAGAAGTTGTTAGAAATCCTATTTTCAGTGCAATGTCCTCACTCTCTTTGTGGATGTAGGCTCGAGAATGATATCATTTTCTCCAACATGAAACAATCTGGAAGAGAAAAAGATGTAAATGAAAGGGTGTGCATCACAGTGAGTTTTTGAGTGGAAAGGCAAACACACAAAGAGGCCAAGGAGGCATTTAAATCACACAATGAAAGCAGCTGGGGCAGGCAGCCTGCTCTCAGACCCCAGAACTCTCCCTTCCCCTTCCATGGTCGAGGTGGTAAACAAGTTATAGTGGCTCCCGTGCAAGAGCTAAGACTCTGCTTTTATGATCAGCCTGGGGTGCAACTAAGTGAAGGCAAGAGGGAAACACAATCCCAAGAATGACAGGCAATGATCCTTTACTTATGACTTTATCCACAATTTGCCTTGACAATTGATGGGAAATGAAGTGTGATCAATTTTAGCCGACTGCACATCACTTCCCATTGACTGGCCTGTCAAATCACTGATTGAATAATTAGTTAAAGTTCAGTCGGAGCAGCTATTTTGCACAGTCTTCTCTGAGACAAGTCCTAATGGCATCCCAGAAAGGCCAGCCTGCTAGGAGCTGGGACATTAGTTGTTTATCCTTTCACTTAAGGCCGTGTGCTACCATGTCGATGTAAATATGTGCAATAGTCCCCAAGGGATGAATGGCAGCTGGGAGTGTGGCCAACCACTTAAAGAAACAGTGTGGCTTCAGGTTGTATAGATAGCATCTCCTGGAAGCAAGGGATATACCCTTATGCGCATGGAAGCCCAGGAGAAAACAGGTCACCACACAGTGCTAGGTTATGAGAGGACACTGCTCAGGGACTGATTCAGGCAAACAGCTACAGTTGGCTAGAAGCTGCCAGTAAAGAGTGTTATAAGGGATCTTTAAAAAGTTCATGGACAATGCATGTTACAAAACAACTATGTATGGACTTCTGATTGTTTTGCTCCCAAATAGATTTATCTTCTTTTAAAATGTTTTATTTATCTATTTTACTTGTTTGTGAAGCAGATGCACACACCTACACACACAATCACACACATACAAAGAGAGAGAGAGAGAATGAGAATGTGATCTCCCATCCATTCATTACTCCCTCAAAAGCCCACATCAGCCAGGGCTGAGGCAAGCAGAAACCAGGAGACCCACTACCTGAACCATCACTGCTGCCTCCCAGGCTGCATATAGGCAGAAAGCTGGAATTGGAAACAGCCTGGCTTCAAACTCAGACACTCTGAAACACAGGAACTACTCAAGAAATACTAGCTCCTTTCCTCCTTGGCAATTCTAACTTCACATGAGGGGTTGACCAGATTTTCATGCCATCTATTTTCCAGGTGATATTTACATCAACTTATGCAAAGAATTACACAGGAGGCTCTAGAAACAGGGATATTGACTTCTTGCTGGGGAATAGACCTTGACTTGGGATTCTCAAGCTTGTAGATTTAGATTCAAACCCTTCCCCAGAGGGGCTTCTAAGAGATAAGAGAGCAGAGACTGGTTCTGGTTGCTCTCAATGCACTTGTAGGCTTGTGGGGCTGTCCCTGCCATCTGTTGTCCTATGCACACACTATCCAGGGGAATGCCCTCCCACAGCTCAAGTACTCCATAGCATAGTGCAACTTTGCCTCCTGAAGGCACTTTGCTGGACTTTCTCATCCCTAAGAAGTCTAAGTGTCCTTGCCCCATAGGCATTTTAACAATTCTTTAATATATATTTTTAAAAAATGATTTATTTATTTACTTGAAAGGCAGAGCTATAGAGAGGTAGAGGGGAAGAGAGAGAGAGAGAGAGAGAGAGAGAGAGAGAGAGAGAGAGAGAATCTTCCATCCATGAGTTTACTACCCAAATGGCTGCAATGGCTGGAGGAACTTGGCAAATCTGAAGGCAGGAACCAGGAACCTCCTCCAGGTCTCCCATGCAGGTGCAGGGACCAAAGGACTTGGGCCATCTTCCTTTGCTCTTCCAGGCCATACCAGAGATCTGGATTGAAAGTGGAACAGCCGGGACTCGAACTGGTACCCATATGGGATGCTGGCATTGCAGGTGGTTGCTTTGCCTTTTATGCCACAGCACTGGCCCTTTGAATACATCTTACTCACCTTATGCTGCTACTGGTTTTCTTGTCTGTCTTTACTGTAAATTTGTGAGATTCTTATTGAAAAAGACCATTTTCTCATCATTTCTGTATCCTCTTCCACCAGATGCTTTTCTTCACTCACTTGAGAACTACCTGGCTCATGAAAAGCCACTTTTTTTGCACCAAGAAAGTTTACATATGAATAAATAAATGTTCTTAAAATCTGTTACACAACTCTTAATTCACCCATAATCTTCTGGAACTTTGATTAAGAAGTATCTAGACCAGCTTTTATAAAAAGCCCTTCTACTTGCTGGCAAAGGGCAAGGGCTCCCTCTGTAATTAGAAGTCCAGGCAATCCAATCCAAACTTGTCTTTCTAGCTGTTTGTGTCAGTGCAGAAAAACAGAGAACCTAACCAATCTTTTCATCAGAGATTTGAACAACAATCTCTTTGCATTGTGTGTCTTTCACTCTACTGTCCCTGGTTCTATCTGACATGCAGAGGCAGGCTGCTCTCCCATCCCCAGTTGGATGTAGCCCAAGAATGGCTATACACTGATGCTTTTTCTTCCCCATCTCCAGAGCAGGTCCTGACCTGGATTCCACACTTCTCTTGGCAACTTGGCTAATGGGCTTCTGCAAAGTCTTTTATTTTTAACAGACTTGGACATCAACCAACTAAGTCTGCTCCTGACCACACATAGATGGTCTAATCTACTGAAGACTCAAAAAACCTCTCACCACTAGTTCTGCAGAGAAGACATCATTCTTTCTCTTCCCACAGATTTTTTTAATCCTCCTTCTTTTTATTGATAAGTGATGCAACGTTCTCCAAATTTTAAAAACTTCTGGTCCTGTGGATTCTGCGCAATGTGCTAGTGTAAATGTCTCAGACACCAGAATCTCCAGTTTTGAGTGTCAGTTCCAGTTCCAGCACTTTCCAGCTAAGGGACCTTAGAACTTAAGTTCTTTGTGTCTCTCTGTTCTCATCTATAAAATGGTGGTAAAAGCAGCACCTCCTTCAAAGTCATTATAAGTATTAATTGTGATAATACATGTAGAGCAATTAAAACAATATCTTGTATATAATAAATAGTACTTGTATATGCATAGTTAATATATTATAACCATTATTGCCACTTACCAAATATCAATATTGTATACAGAATAATCATATTTTTGAGTTATATATTTTATACACAAAATGTGAAAAGAAAATTCTTTAACTTACAAACTTATAATAAAATAGATTACATAAAATTAAACAAGTTTAATCAGTCTAAGATACAACTATGTAAACTACATAAAGGAGATTGCTCCAAAGAACTGTAATTTCCAAACACTGTCATGTTGGGATACCTACTAGAAAGCAGAAATAACTGGGCTACATACCTGGGGAATATCTCTAAATGGCTTTTCTGCCCCTTGACAGTGAATAAGATTTTATTACTTCAGGACTTGACCTGATGTCCCCTCCACTGACCGCACTTCTGCATCCCTAAGTCTCTTCTCTGGTTTGAATGCATAACAGACCTTGTATGGACCAGCAAGACCAAGGTACATGGAGCAAAAATTTTTCTCCATCTCTTAACTGCACACTAGGTGTCAGATCTCACAGCAAAATGTTCTCATTAGCTCTGGTCTTCACCTTCTACTGGCTGCCACTGCTAGGATTCTGTTCCAGTTGTGGGTAGTCTAGCGAGGTGCCTTCTACCTTTTAGGAAAGTGCTTGGCTGTTCCGTCCTGTGCTTTTCAGAAGCCAAGTGCGGCAGCCTCAGATGTTAAGGGAAATGATCAAAGGCTGTAATCAGCACTGAAACACCGGGGACTGAAGAAATTTCTGCCTCTCAAGGGTCTCCAACATCAGAATAATATGCAGAGAAGACAGAGGCAGCTCAGCTTTCCGTTCAAACATCATTTTCAGGAGAACTAGTGAAGTGAATCAATTTGTCCCCAGGCTGCAATAGCTTTCAGAAATAGTCTAAGAAATTCCATTTCCAAACCAATTAGAGCATGATCTTTAACATCTTTAAGGACAGGGGTAGTCGAGTGTTCAGTCCAGAACGCCCAGGTGTCCTGGAGCCCCAGGTTTCGAATGGTTGTCACACACTGAGCCTTCCAGCAGTAAAGACCCTGGGCCACACATTCAGATGGCTCAGCTGAGGAGGACTGCTCCAAGGAAGCAGGAAATTGCAACTACACTTGGCAAGGTGGGTCTTTTAAGGGATAGATCGTCTTCACAAACACTGAGTAAATGTTTGGTAAGCAGAGATTGTTCACCAGGTCTTGTGTTAGGGCCTGGATAAGGCAGGCACAGTGAATGGAAGCCCTCTGTCTATAGTGCAGTCACTTCATGGATGGTCACTGGTAAAAGTACCCAAGGACTCGCTTGGAAACAAACATTTCAGTCTGTAAATGTGGTTGTTGCCACAAGGATGACAACTCCTTCCTTCAATTTTTCTGTCTCTAGTCTAGAAATCAGAAAAAATAGCCAATGGGAAGGGATCAAGGTCACCCTATTACAAAAAAAAAAAAAGCATTTTAATGGTTTCCATAAAAGAGGAAATTGGCAATCTGTCCTAAGAAAATACCCCAAGACTTGTAAGAAGCTTGAAGATACCTCAGTTTTCACAGTGATAGAATTACGATTTCCTCGAGGTGAAAAAGATCACCTGTAACAAGGTAGGAGGTGAGACACAAAGCAAGGAAATAAATACAGCCCCTGAAGGGAATACATCCTGCAGAGATCTGCTTCCTCTCACGTGGTGCAGGACAGGAAGATGGGACTTTTTCACACCATGTTAAGGTTGTTCCTGTAACACAGCTAAAAAGTTTGCGTTCCATCCTTATTCATTTTCTCTCTGGATTTCTTCCTGACTCCTGATCCTTACCTCTCTGCTCTCCCCAACTCCAAAGCAGTGCAACTTCTCCTGGCAACCCATAGGGAGCATCTGACCCTCTCCTGTGCCCCAGCTTTATGCTGAAGCAAATGTGTTGCACGATTTCTATAACCATGCGAGATCTCTCTTTTCTCCTCTTACCACATAGGACCCCTATTTCCATCTATCCAAGTCTACTTGCAACTAAACTCCCACTGGGCCCAGCTGTTACTTTCAGCTACATCCAAAGAGGAAATCAATCAACATACATTTTAGTAGTGAGGCCTTCCAGCAAGTGTGGTGGGAAGTTACACAGGTGATATTTTGGAGGTGTTGTTCTAAGCCATCTAAAACTGTCCCTGCCAAGGTGCTAGTATTTGAAGCGCTGGTGTTTGATGTTGTTGCAGAAGGAAGGACTGCTTTTACAGTGGCTCCATGTCACAGAAAAATTGCAGAAATAGTGGGAAATAGCTCAAATCGGAATCCCTGATTGGCCATTTAAAGGGAAAAATTCAGTTTTATAAGTGTCTTTATCTCAGTGCATGCTAGGATATTCACCGTGCCTTCTCTGTAGCTTAGATTCTGGCCCCAAGCACCTGCATGTGGTGAAGAATCTGTAGGTCAGAAAAGTACTTATTGAGATAACAACCTTTATTTGATATTTTTATCATGTGCGTACTACAGGTGCTATCCCAAGCATTCTACATGCATTATCTTAGCATTTCTAATTTCGGGAGGCAGCTAGTGTTATCATTCCATTTTATAGATAAATAAATGGAGATTAAGAGACCTTAAGTCATTTGCTCAAGGCAAATCTGGGTAATGGACATATCCGTCTGAATAAAGTGCTGCTGTGAACATCCCTATGGGCCATCTCCCGATTCTCCTGATGGCATTGCCTGGTTACCCAGAACCATGAAGCTTGACAGACAGGCAGTGAACACTCTTGTTCATATCACTCCCCTATACTGAGTGTCCCAGCACCTCTGAACCCCCAGCTGGACATTAAAAGTCAATCTCATCTTCAGGTATTGACCCACATTTTGGATTATGAAAATAAAAAATTCCAACAAAGTAATGATATTTTTAAAATGTTGAATTCTACTATTTTCCCTCAGGATTAAACACTGGAGATAATAAAAAGAAAAAAAGAAAAAGTATCCATAGGAAATGTTTGTTCTAGGTAGCCATCATGGTTCAGCATGTGTCATTCTTGGGTGCCCTTGAGCTGTCAACATCCTCCCTTGGGCATTATTATAAAGTTTTAGCCACCAAGCCTTGCAGAGACATAGAGAAGGTGCTTATCTCCCAGTCTTCTACAAAGATTACAAGCCAAAAGTGAATTCTCATGTCCTAATACAGTTTCACATTTACTTCTTTTTTTATTATATTTTTTTATTTAGTAAATATAAATTTCCAAAGTACAGTTTATGGATTACAATGGCTTCCCCCCCATAATTTCCCTCCCACTCGCATCTCTCCCATCTCCTGCTCCCTCTCCCATTCCATTCATATCAAGATTCATATTCAATTACCTTTATATACAGAAGATCGATTTAGTATATATTAAGTAAAGAGTTCATCAGTTTGCACCCACACAGAAACACAAAGTGTAAAATACTGTTTCAGTACTAGTTATAGCATTACTTCACATTAGACAACACATTAAGGACAGATCCCATATGAAGAGTAAGTACACAGTGACTCCTGTTGTTGACTTAACAATTTGACACTCTTGTTTATGGCATCAGTAATCTCCCTAGGCTCTAGTCATGAGTTGTCAAGGCTATGGAAGCCTCTTGAGTTTGCTGACTTTGATCTTATTCCAACAGAGTCATAGTCAAATTGGAAGTTCTCTCCTCCCTTCAGAGAAAGATACCTCCTTCTTTGATGGCCCCGTTTGTTCCACTGGGATCTCACTCGCAGAGATCTTTCATTTAGGTCTTCTTCTTCTTTTTTTTTTCCAGAGTGTCTTGGCTTTCCATGCCTAAAATACTCTCATTGGCTCTTGAGCCAGATCCTAATGCCTTAAGGGCTGATTCTGAGGCCAGAGTGCTATTAGGACATCTGTCATTCTATGAGTCTGCTGTGTATCCTGCTTCCCATGATGGATTGTTCTCTCCCTTTTTCATTCTATCAGTTAGTATTAGCAGACACTAGTCTTGTTTGTGTGATCCCTTTGACTCTTAGACCTATCAGTGTGATCAATTGTGAACAGAAATTGATTACTTGGACTAGTGAGATGGCATTGGTACACGTCACCTTGATGGGATTGTATTGGAATCCCCTGGCACGTTTCTAACTCCACCATTTGGGGCAAGTACGATTCATTCAAATACTTGAAACTTTTAACTAAACTATTTTCTTATACTCAAATATTAACAAAATTACAAAAGGATGAAGAGTAGAGAATGACTAATATTTTCCATGTATCTTTTTCTTTTTTTTTTTTCTTGACAGGCAGAGTGGACAGTGAGAGAGAGAGAGACAGAGAGAAAGGTCTTCCTTTGCCATTGGTTCACCCTCCAATGGCTACCGTGGCCAGCACACTGCAGCCAGCACACCGCGCTGATCTGATGGCAGGAGCCAGGTGCTTATCCTGGTCTCCCATGGTGGTGCAGGGCCCAAGCACTTGGGCCATCCTGCACTGCACTCCCTGGCCACAGCAGAGAGCTGGCCTGGAAGAGGGGCAACCGGGACAGAATCTGGTGTCCCGACTGGGACTAGAACCCGGTGCGCTGGCGCTGCAAGGTGGAGGATTAGTCTAGTGAGCCGTGGCACCGGCTACCTTTTTTTTAAAAAACACAAAAAGCTTCCTTCCTGGATATTTGAAGGATCCAAACACTTATTATCACCCCTAAAACTTTTGCGCCCACAGTAGAATGAATGTGAGTCCCAGGAGAACAGGGACTTGAACTATATTGCTGATGTCCTTATCCCCAGGGCCTGGAGGAGTTCCAGACACAGTAGATTCACAGCAATCATCTAGCAAATGAATGAATGTGCATACAAATGGAGAGCATTGTAGAGATGCTGAGGCATGTAGTTCTGAGGCATGCATACAACTTCAGACACTATTATGCCCCCATTCACTGGTTTATTATGACCAGAGAAAGCTTTCAGATAACCCACAGTTCATTAGAAAACTGAATTAAGCAGCAGGTGAATTGTGGTGGAGTGCAAATAGCATTCCCAGTTCTTTCTGCCTCTCCATATTCACACTGTTTGATGGCCCAGGCTTGCTTCCATGGTTGAAAGTTTCTCAGTGCAGCAAGAGGGCAAGCCAACAATGCAGAAGTGCCATGCAAGTCTTTGTGAGCATTTTGTTTGCATGTCCCATTGGCCAAAGCAAGTCATCTGACCGTGCCTAGGGTCCATATGGAGGGTACTACCAAATAGTGCATGGAGTATAATAGCAACATTCTACTCAACAGCCAAATGGTGGAAACCATCCAAATGCCCATTGATGGATGAGTGGATAAGTAAAGTATGTACATACATACAATAGAACATACTTCGCTTTGAAAAGGAATTAAATTCTAATAATGTTGCAACATGAATAAACCTTGAAAATAAGCTAAATTGAAATAATCTAAGACAGAGTAAGAACAGGGCTCACCAAAATCAAGCCCCACCAGACCTGACATGTATCCATCTCCCAGCCCAATATCTTTCCATCTTTGGCTCCGAACTAATCAGGAACAAGGACTCTTCAGATCCTAACAGCAAAAGACCTCCTGCTGCCCTGATAGGGACTTCTCAGACCTGATCTGTACACATGTTCCAAATAGACCAATGTGGCAGACATACGGCCTTCCTGGGGTGGTGCTAGTGAGCAACACTGCCTTTTTGAGCATGTTGTATAGAAAAGAAGAAACTAAATCTGTGCAGAGCTTGGATCCAGGTGCAAACCACAATGCTGGGTGTCAGGGTAGGGGTGGGGTGAGGGGGGAAGTACCATACTTTCCCACTGGATAAAAAGTTCTTCCCTGCTCCTCTCATTGAGCCAATTGGTGAAAATTCTTCCCTTGTGCTTGAGTATAAGCCCCTAGTAAACCCTGTATAGGGTACGCATTGACCTCTATCTAATTTTTATTGGCAAGTGAGCCAAATAACCTGGAGTCAGTAACAAGTCCAGAATTCAAAAGTATAAATGCTATTTGATTTCACTTACACAAGGAATATGGAATAGTCAAATTCATAGACAGAAAGCAGAATAGTGGCCCTCAGGGGCTGAGGGGAGAGAGGAATGGGCAGATACTGTTTCATGAATACAGAACTTCAGTTTTGGAAGATAATAGAGTTCTGGATATGGATAATGGTACTGTTTGGACAGCAATGTGAATGTACTTAATTCTACCAAATCGTACACTTGAAAACAATTAAAGTGTTTTATTATGTATATTTTACAATATTTTTAAAAAGATTTATTTATTTGAAAGAGTTACAGAGAGAAAGAAAGAGATGCAGAGAGAGAGGCAGAGATAGAGAGAAGTCTTCCATCCTCTGGTTCCCTCCCCAATTGGCCACAGCAGCCAGAACTGTGCCAATCTGAAGACAGGAGCTTCTTCCAGGTTTCCCCATGCTGGTAGAGAGGCCCAAGGACTTGGGCCATCTTCTACCACTTTCCCAGGCCATAGCAGACAGCTGGATCGGAAGTGGAACAGTCAGGATTTGAACTGGTGCCGATATGGGATGCTGGCACTGCAGGCGGTGCCACAACGCTGGTCCCTGTTATACTGCAATTTAACAAAAATGCTGAAGCTACACATTTCCAGACCTGACCCCAACCTTGGTCACTATCTCCAGGTGCAGGACCAGGTTTGTACTAGAGCAGCCCATCTTCCAAATTGCCTCAGTATATAACTTCAAAGCATGTCCACATGACATTCAGAATTAAAATGTCTTGCCTCTTTACCAACCATGGATATATCTGGAAAAGTCACAAGATAGAGGCTATGTTTGAAGGATTAAGTTAAACATCTAAATCCTTTATTTAATTCTAGAAAGGCCTCAGATTTCAGATAAGACACAAAACAGGGAAATCCCATAGTGTCCTCCAGTTCAAATCTGGCAAAACTGCCTATTTTCCATAGCTTGGGCATCCAGGGGAAATACTATGCTGAATCCAAAAGGTGATTCTAACCTTTCTATTTTCCTGCAAATTGGAGCAAGAGTAAGTTAAACCCCTGTCTGAAAAGAGCCAGCCATGTGACTCTACTTCCCTTTCATAGTTACTGGATCTTACTAATAATGAAAAGCTATGGCATGGAAATGTTTCTTAAAACATTTCCATTCCAGGTATGAAAACACTGCCTCTCTTCTGTAAGAGGCTGACTGTTACTTATGCTAGATAGAACTTTCAAATAGTATCCCCAGGTAGGTAATTCACATGGCAGAAACTATTCCATATTCTGCGGTGTATAATTACAAAAGAGAGTTTCATCTTCAAACATTTCACACATATTAGTCACAGAACTTTTAATGCCTCTGGATTTTTGATGGATTACTCAATGATGGTTCAGGTTTTGCAGAAGTCTCTGTGGATTTAAAAACTCTAAACTTAAAAAATTTAAGTCCTAATAATGAAAAGAAAACCAATATGCAAGCAATATGTAAAAGAATGGAGATTTCCTTTTCCTGCAGAGTGCCCTTCATTCTGTTCAGCAGTGAACATAATTCATCTCCTTGTCTACAGTTATTGCAGATTGTAGTTGGATCTGAAATAGGAATACATCTTGTTCAAGTACACAATGCAGTTATTTATAAACATTATTCCATTTAGAACGTCATTTATATTGTATTTTTATGCAAGATACAACCTAAAATTGTTAATGTTCCAAATGTAACTTGGATTATAGACACTTGATTTGACTTCTGTATTACAAAATGGAAGGAGGACATTGGATCTCGACACTCATTGTAGTATTCAACAAATGGTATTTGAGTTTCCTGGACTCTTTATGAGGAATCAACTATTAAAAGTACATGAGAAGCTCCAATCCATATGGAAGAATCTTCTATACTAGAGAACTGCTCTGTTGAAAACTTTATATGGAAGGTTTTTAGGTTGTTTTGACTAAGGTGCCATAGTATCATTACTAATTTGAGTGTCCCCCAAGGACCCTGTGTTAGGGAGCTTGGATCTCAAAGTCTCATGTTAATGGATTGTTAATGATTTGTTGACTAAGAGTGTAGACGTAATCCAACTGTGATGGTGAAGGTGGGCCTTTAAGAAATGGTGACATTAGATTAAGTTGGTGGGGTGAAGGCGCGTGATTGAATCCAGGACACATGGACATGGGGGACAAGTGTTGTCCCTGCCTCTCTTCTTTCTGGCTATCCATGTGATATTTTTTGTACATGTCAGATCAATGGACTGCCCAATCTTGAATTTGGAACCTTTACAACTGTGAGTCAAAGTAAATCTTCTAAGTACCTTCTCCTAGGCATTTGCTGTAGTGGTAAGAGCTGACCAATCCACAAAGCTGGCTCAATCTGTGTTTGTTGTACTCTGTGCTTCATGAAATGACTCCAACTTAAGTACCACTGTCCCTAATGAACTAGTCTTCTACCTTTTTGAAAATTAGAAAATCACACAAACCCTCTGTATCTTCCACCTCCGAAAGTGAATTCTCTATTCAGGTTTCCTTTCTGAGTTTCCATGCACTTGCAAGTCTATTATCCTCTTTTATTTTTCAAGGACATGTGCTGTGAAACAGATAAAAATGCATTTGTTTTGTACTCCGCACTTCCTGGGACCTCATCGCTGCTGTGCTCTACCAAGTGCACCCAATCTGTGGGCATGATTGCCAATCAACCATCTCTGCTCTCCAGCAGCTCCAGTGACATTCCCGAGACTGACCCTTCTGGGAAGTCTTTTAATCAAAACGTAACACAGCCCAGTACGAATCCTGGAAGATCACGGTCATGCATGAAAGTGCCATTTCCTTCCCTGTCATCTCTGATGATCTTACCTGCTCAAATTTTGCAATTTGCTTTCCATCTCACCCCTTTGTAGATTCTTGTCTCACTTGGAATTCTATGTAGACACTCAACAGTAGAATGAGGGAAAAGACAAAAATGTGCTTGCTGCTTCTATTTTCCAGAGCAATTCCTTGACAATGCCAGTCTGGTTCCAGCTGTGCAGGCTGAAAGAAGCTCCATGACTATTTCTAAAATGCAGGCCTCCTAGCTCCAGCTCTGCAAAGACTCTCAATGGTCAACATATGCGCAGAATGATTAAACTCCAAACCTGAAGCTAAGTCATCATGCCTTGCTTTTCCATCCACTTAACCTGTATTTGACTATAACAGGAAGTCTGATGGGATTCTGACCACACTCATCAACTTGAATTGGAAATTTACATGCTCAAAACACTTCACTGGAATTAGATTATGAGTGTTTTCAAGAGCAAGGACCATAATTCATTCATGTTGGCCACTTGAAAACTCCATGCAATGCCAGGTATAGACTATATGTTTAACATCCCTCTGTTGAGAGAGGGATGAGCTGCGATCGTGGCTTTCTACATGCATGGAGTGGCTTACTCTGGTACAGAGAAGTCATCATAAAAGTAGAAAAGGCTGCCTATACAGGGAGCTCAGCCGGCCTGGCTCAGGGTTAGAAGACAAGGGTGCAAAGGGTACAAAATTTTGTTCTGCCACAATTTAGCTGTGCAACTTTAGGCAAGTCATTTACCATCTCTAAGTCTCAATCTCTCATCTGAGATGGAGTAGGGGACAATCAGGCCCATCCTCTTTAGAGTAAAGCCATGTTTGTAAAAGCCCATTGTAAATGATAAAGGCACTTATAAGACAGAAATGTGATTGAGCCACATTGATCAACTAGACAATGAAGTCTCATGGTCTATTTTTCATTTATTTGTTCATTTGATAAACACATATTTAGCCTGCTTGGACTCTCTGCTTAGTCACTGAAAATGAAATGGTGAACTAGAGACACACAATCCTTTCTCTCATGAAGCCAATAGTCTCACAGATGACACAAGATGTAATAAACACTTAGATCAATGCCAAAGCTATGGAGTACGCATTACACACCCAAAATAGAGGTTCTTCATTTGTGCTCATAGTTTTCAATGAATGTCATTTGCATTATTTTCTTCTTTCGTTTAAAATTAACTCAAGGAGACAGAGTGAAAGCAGAAGGAAGTAGAGAGAGAGGAAGAGGAGACATAGCAATTTGAAAAGTGCTGGTAACTTGTTTGTTAACAAGACAGTTCAAGGTAGGGTCTACTCATCTACTCTTCATCACTCTGTACCAGATCTTTGCTTCCAAGGCCATTCTGAAGGTGACTCCTAGTATTTCAAGATACTAAATTTTCTATGAGGAAATCTCACTGAAGTACCAGTAATGGGTGATTTATAGATTTTGGTGGATAGTTCTTACTAAACGTCATTGTCTCTTTAAAATTGACTTTAGAATCAATCCCAGTATTGAGATGTATTACAAAGCTGGGGGCATAAGCTTGAATAGATAGGACAGGAGTCTCCTCAGTCCTTGAGTCTGGCACAAACCCACATTTCTACAAGGGGCCACGACCACCTTTTTAGTAATTCCCTCCAAAATGTAGACCCAAAGACTAGCCAAAAAACCAAGTAGGACTTCACTGCCTTTAACTTGGAATTGTCCTGTGTGCCCTTTTCTTTGGATACTTCAGGAGATGACCACACTGTGGTCTGAGTCAATATGGGGATACCCATGAGTTCCTTCCTATTTGTGGTCCAAAACAGCATTTTAGGGTCAGGTTTAGAAGCAGGTTTAACACCTAAGTTACCCAAAATGAAGGTTCCAAGTATGTGTTGTGGTTTTTAACACATCGTCCACATTCTCTTTCATTAAAATAAAACTTGCCAAGAGGTATCCATTTCATTGAACAGGAGGCCATAATGCAAATGGCTCCTGAGAAACTTCGGGAAATCAGTAACCTACCCCAGGTCATGTCATTTTGAATTTTGTTGTGAATGTTTTGTCCACAGAAAAAATTCTCACCTTCCTGAGTACTACAAAGTCATTTTGGAAAGAGAGCCAATGACCAAATTAATTCTTTTATGGAGCTGTCAGATTTGATTACATTGTTAGACCACATTTTAAAACTCATTAGCAGGAACTATCAAGCCATTTTGTAAGTGATTTTTTCTAACATCTTTACATTTACTGTCCTGGAAGGCTTTTGGTGTCAATCAAAATAGATGACAATGCTAAATCACTGGCTTTATAACATAATTCAATACTGGCTGAATTCAGCTGTCTCTGTGAAATATGACCTTGCCAGAGCAGCTGATTTGCCTGTTGTCTTCTCTGATAAGAAAGATATATTTATAACTATGTTGTGATTCTATGTATATTTCACAGTATATGTTACTTTATAAGAAATCTGTTTAATTGTAAAGAAGCTGTTTCCAATATTAGGTGAAAGAATTAACCTTTAAAAGCAGCTCACTTTCTTCTTTTTCTCTTTTTGGGCCAAAGATTCCTCAAATAGATTGTAAGTCAGGAAGCTCCAGAGGAAAGAAATTCGCACTTGAAAACAGAAGGAATATGGCTTTACTGGGTGAACTTAATGAAAGAAAGTGAAGACAGTTGGATAAATCTGCACAAAGGAGGCGTACAATGAGCACTTTTCAAAGCTGAAAGCTAAACATAACACAATAGCAATTTAACTGCTTAGGTACAAGGACTGGAGCCTGGAAAAGTCAAGCTTTGCAAATTTTTCTAACCACACAATTCCTCGGATGGAAATCTCAGGGATTTACCAAATAAAGAGTTACAGTTATTATTTCTAGTAACACAAGAAAAGCATCCAGTACCTTCCCTTACCCATGGAGAAATGCATCCTAAGACTCACCACAATGGATGCCTGAAATTGCAGATAGTACTGAACCCTTAGATTATTTTTCCAATACAAGCATACTTATGATACTGTTGAATTAATAATCACTGTAAGAGATTAACAATCATGTATAAGATAGAAAAATTGCATCAATAGATTGTAATGGAAGTTATGTGAATGGTCTGCATCTATTTAAAGGGTTAAGATGAGCATGTGACAACCACGGATGACTACTGCAAATGCAGAAAGCAGGGTCATGGATGCCATGGATGCCAGGTGACTGCTCCATGTAAGAATTAAGTTCTCATGTGACCAAAGAAGAGTACAGCCATAATCCATATTTTTTACAGAATTCATTAGACAAAGCTGCAGAAAAATACAACACTGAAACATAGAGAGATGGTTCTGCTTAATGGAGACGAAGAATGAACCATGAGTGTAGGCTAATAAAGGCCTCACTAGCTTAGCAATCATTGATTGAGTTCTGCCATTTTCCAAATTTTGCCTTGAGGGAGAGAAACATTATAGTATCATGTGGTCCTTCTGGGCTTGTGTTTGCCAGGTAGAAGTTTCAAAATCTAATTAATGGACAGCACAGAGAACAAAACACTGCAACCTCAAAGAGAGGGAGCAACTAAAGCAAGTGAGTTCACAAGGGCATCATGCTGGGTGATATTTGAGCTGTTTCTTTTGCAAATTTTTATTAATATAAAGAGAACAGATTTCAGGTATTTCATAGGTGTAATTCTAAGATGATAACTGTATTTCCCTCCCTTCTATTCTCTTTTCTGCCCTTCCTCCCATCCTCCCTCAATCCCCCCTCCTTCCTTTTTCCATTTTTTTCTTTAATTTTTGCAATAACATAATTTCAATTTACTTTATAATCACAGGCTTAATGCACCACTTTGGGGTGTTTCTTAAAGCATGAATAATAACTCCCAGAGTAGGAAGGGGGCATGGCACAAGAAAACATTTTCAGGGACAGTGAAAAGTTGAAGTATCCCACTTCTAAGAGAGTAAATTGTAAGGACAGAAATGTGAGTATAAAGGCAAACCTACAGCCATGCTAAAGAGTTGGGTCTTTGTAGTAGCAGATGATGCTGTGGCTTAGTAGATTAAGTTTCCACCTGCAGCAATGGCAGCTCATATAGGCGTCGGTTTTATTTGTGGCTGTTCCACTTCTGATTCAGCTCCCTGCTGATGGCCTAGGGAAGAAGTAGAAGATGCCCCAAGTACATGGGCCCCTGCACCCATGTGGGAGACCTGGAGGAAGTTCCTCTCTCCTGTTTTTGGATTGGCCCACCTCCAGCTGTTGAGGCCATTTGGGAAATGATCCAGCAGATCGAAGACCTCTCTCTCTGTCTCTTCCTCTCTCTGTCTGTAACACTGCCTCTCAAATAAATCAATCTTTAAAAAACCAAAGAAGTAAGGTGTACTGTGGGGTCAACACTCAATACTCAGGAGTTATTTTGGGGTCTAGCAAGAAAGGGAGATGTGGTAGGGCCAGAATTTCACTTTAGGCAGGTAACTGGTGAAGGGAAAGGATTAGAGGGGGTACATTTGGAGGCAAGAAGGGACTTGGCAGGCTTTTTAGTGCTCCAGCAAAATAACCTGAAGATCATGCTAGCAGCAGAAATTAAGTTCTGGAAGTAGAGACAGCTAGAAGTTTGAAAGACGGAGAGTCAGTTATTCAGTACATAGTCATTCCAGTGTCACGCTCTAGGAACACTGTACCATACAGAGAAGATACAAGTTGACACCATGGATTTGGATCACCTGCATGGGGGACCCAGTGTGGGTATTGAGAATTACTCCTGGGATATGCATTTGGGAAACTGACCCCTCACAGACTATAGAAATTGATAATTTGCTTTCCATTGTAGGAAGCATTGGTGAAAAATTTGAATATTTGCTTTTTATCTCTACTCAAAAAGAAATTTTCTCCATACATTTATCTATCTTTGTTAGAAAATAAAAATGAAGAGAATAGAATGTTAACTAAGTTTGTAATTTAGGAGCAGGCATGGTGTGTGTGTGTGTGTGTGTGTGTGTGTGTGTGTTGGGGATCATGGACAAGAAGGCATAGGATACCACTTTGGGTTTTCACATGTCAATTTCAGACACCTGTGGTGTGTCCAGGTGAAAATGTCTAATAGGCAGTTAGACCTATGAGCTGGGAGAAAAATAGTTTGAATCCCACCGAAGAAGTGGGAATTGGTGTCAGAGAACTGTACAAATCTGTCTATGATAGAGTAGAACTGGCAGAGAAGTATGCTGAGATAGGAAACCTAAGGATTAAAATGAGGTGGGAAGAAGGAGACTGTTTATGGAGATTGAATTATATTTGCACAGGGAGATTCTGGGTGAAATGGTAACAACAGTGAAATGATTTTCAGATAATGTGCAGTGAGTACATGTTCAAATAATACTATGGCTTAGCTGTTAGCGAGGTGATTATTCATTTGAAAATAATAATATATATATATGGTGAGCCCTGAAATTCACCATGTAATTAACATATGAGCTCAGATTTATGTCTTCTTTAGGCAAATCTTATGTTTGCTTTCTGTGAGCCAACAGTCTTTATCGCATGTTGGCGACAGGATAAAATGCCTTGCAAGTTTTGTCTCATTAACTGGTGGATCTCTAGAGTGCAGTTGAACTTCTGTGTGCCTTTCCAGCTCCTCCCTCCACTCTCCTCCCTCTTGTCCTGGGAGACTGACCTTTGTGGATTGATCAAAGCCTTCTTTTGCCATCTGGCTTTTAATCGAGTTTGCCTGGTGAGAGGCACTGGCAAGAGCTAGGAAAATGAGAGCCAGGAGCTGGGATTTTTCCTTCCTTTCCTCCTTATGCGGGCTACATTCCTTCACTGCCAGCCACAGCTCCTTTCTGGAAGTCCTCTTGATAGAATGCCCTCGCCGGGTCTGTAGCATTCCTACCTCGGTCCCCTCAGGCCTAGCGATGGCAGAGAGGCTTCCTGCCATTGGTAAGCCCCAAATAGTACACCGTCTCTTCACTGCTTTTCCCAGACACTGAACGAGGATTCGTGGTCCCGCAGGGTTAATCAATAGCCCCTTTATTCAAATTTCAAGCCACACAATTTGAATGTGGTATCAAACCGGTTGCTGCCAGAAAGAGCTTAGTTCATAGAATACTTTGTAATTTGTCAGTGATGAGCCCGGTATTTAGGTGGGGGAGAGAGCAGCAATCAGTCTGGGGAGGGCAGAGATTTCCTGCACTTGGAGTCTGGCTCTCTGCACAGAGCCTTGGAGCCAGCATCAAGATCATCCTTCTAGGGCATTTCTATGTAACCCTTTAGCAACGAGAGCCAGAGACAGCAAGAGGCTGAGAAGGTTCACGTTTTGCCCTGACGGAACTGACGGATGAGGGGAGGAAGCCTCAAGTGTCTGGGTTTTCAGGAAACTGCTGTTGGAGTTCATACTCAGAACCATCAATTCTGTGGAGGAGAAGTTTCATCAATCAGCCTGCCACACAGTGAGCAATGCCTCCAGTTGCAAAGAAGATATTCTGGTACTATTTTTGGCCACTGTATAAAGAAACTAAGGTGGCAAAAGAAGGAATTTTTCAAAACATAGAACAATATCTTTCTGGTGGAGGTTGGGGATGGAGTGGCAACTCCCAGCATAGACACATGGCCACATAGCTCAGCCACCCCCCAGCCTTGTCTACCTGCAAACTGCCCTTCAGCAAATGAAGAGCGGACAAGGCACACAAGCACTCAGTTCCTAACAAAACTTCAAGAGAGAGTCCAATCTAATTTTAAGCTTTCCTAAAAGCAGAAGTGAGAGAGCTGAGGAGAGGAGCTCAAGATCTCTGTGGGAGAAGCCCAATATGGCTGATCTCAGGACATACCCCCAGCCACCCACTTCTGCGAAGTGAGAGTTCCCTGGGAAACAGAGCCTGTGCCCCTGATGGCAAAGGTGTGGCAGAAACAGGTCACTCTCCATCCCAGGAGGACTGGAGCGAGTCCAGTGAAGAGGAAGAAGTAAGGCCAAATGAAGATTCAGACAGACAAGGGGCACTTTTGGAAGCATCCCATGTTTGTGGAAACTCTGAAAAGAAGAGATCTTTTGTATTGTGCAACTCTGTGCTGGACAGGAGTGCTGAACTGATCCAGCCATGAGAAAACTCTTATTAACAAACACCTGGTCTAGGAAAATGTAAACCATTTAATAATGCATAATCTACAAGAAACATCATGCTGTCCATCTGATGATACTCTAAGATAAATGAGTAAAAATGGACAAAATGTCTTAACAAAGTACATTCTACTATAAAATATTACCATAGGGTAATTGAATATTTTTTTTAAAAGTGTTTATTTATATGAAAAGGAGAGAGAGAGAAAGAGAGAGAGAGAGAGAGAGAGAGAGAGTTGTTTTACTCCCTGAATTCCCTTGATGACTGCGTTTGGGCCAGGCCGAGTCCAGGAACCAGGAACTCCACCTGGGTCTCCCACATGGTTGACATCTTTTGCTGCCTTCCCAGGGGCATTAGCAGGTAGCCGGATTGGAAGCTGAGCATCCTGGACTCAAACTGGTGCTCTGATATGTCATACCAGTATTACAAATGGTAGCTTACCTCATTGCTCCACAGCACTGGCTCCAGTAAATGAATCTTGTGAATAAATTTTTTTGAGATGAATTTGGAGAAAAAAAAACAAATGAAGTTATCATTTAAATGGACAAAGATGTATAATAATGCAATACTGGGAGAATTCATGGAGAACATGGTAGGAAATAAGATATGAACCCACAGAACTTAGAAAGGTGTACAATTTTTAAAAAGTATTAAAGAAATTAAAAGACAGAAACATAAAAGCGAATAAGCACTATCTAAACCACAGTAGATTCATAGAGGACAAGAATGAAAAAGTTAATGTAATGAAGCAGCAATAATAGAAAGACCCAGAATGAACAATGAAAATACTAGGCTTCAAAGATAAAGAAAAGTTCTTTTGAGCAGACAGATGAAAAGATCAGGTCAATTTTATAAAGAGAGAAGAACCAAGCTAACCTCATATTTTTGCACAGCAACACTGAATACAGATATTAGACCTACAAGATTCTCAAAGAAAGTTTGAGATAAGGACGGTACATTCACACAGACTCTTCCAGGATCAAAGCTACACACAATGATTTAAAGGTGCAGAACACGGAGAAGTAAATATTTTGTTGGTATCTTTTTGTAGAAACTAATAAAGCACAGCATTTGGCCAATCAGGCAGGAGGCTGCTTATATTCACCAATTCCACTAAACCAGAAGAAATGTATGTCCAATGGAAGACAGCACAACTGGACAACTGTGAGGGAAAGATGGAAAAATCTGGAGGAATGCTTGCTATTTCATACCCAAGAGCTGGAAGCCAAAGGATTTCTTTAACGTGACAAACCAAGTAACAAAACTTATGCACAGATAACTGTAACTAGGCAAACACAGGGAAAGCAACACAGACTAAAATCAATATGCTGCAAGAGTGGTGGAAGGGGAGAAGAGGGCTAGTGGTTGAACTCTTCATAATCATAAATAATATGAAGACAATTCTGAAGATAACAGGATAAAATACATTCTAATAAGAGCAAAATAAAAAAAAACTTCACAAAAGAAAACAAAATGAAGAAAACTGACCATCAAAAGGTCAAATTAATTAAAATTTATGTAAAGCACATGAGAAGAAGTGATAGAACCAATGCCACACCTATGCCATATCTATAACTAGCTGGACCACAATTACTGGGTAAATGAAAGTGATTCCAGATGGGCTATTTGGTACAATAGAGACATATTTAAAATGAAGTGAATCAGAAAAGTAAAACAAAAATTACAAAATGAACAGATATCTTAGATAAATGAAAACAAAAAAAGGAAGTTGGTGTTATGGTCCTAATAGAGCTTAGTAATTGACAATATTGAATATTTATACAGCACTTGCTATATTCTAAGAATAATTTCAAGGGCAGCATATATGCTAACTTATGTAATCTTCTCAAAACCCAACAAGAGAGTTGCTTTCAGGATGTCCATTGTTCTTTTCAGTTGAAGAAACTGGCACTAAGACACATCAGCAATAAGCTGTAAAGTCAGAATTGAAACCTGGTCAACCCAGATTTTGTGATTTTAATGGTGATATTTCCTGCCTATTCAGGCAAGAAAGCTTTAAATGAGAAAAAAATGTCAAAAGGTACAATTCACAAAGCAGAATATAACAGTTCTAAACTGCACATGCATCTAAAAACTGGTATTAAGATTGACAGAGTAAAACCTTAAAGGGATTTTTACAAAGAGAAATAAATAAGCAGAAAAATTGTAGTAGAGGTAACATTAATTTTTAAACAGCATCATGGAAATAAAATTCAGATGCCACGCATTTTACTCATTTAAAGTGCATGACTTGCTGGTTTTTAGTATATTCACCAGGTTTTGTATCCATCACATTTTCATTAAACCAAAAAGAAATGATGGACTCACAGCAGTCATCCCCAGGATCCTTTTGTCTGCCCCCTCCCAGCCCTCGGCAGTCAGTAGTCTATGAGGGTGCTTTCAAAAGTTCATGGAAAAGGGCGTTAAAAGGTAGTTTTATTTTTCACAAATAATTTTGACATTCATTCATGCGAAGGATTTTCAAAAAGTACATGGAAATGCATGCTACCAAAAAAGTGGAAGGATTTCAAAAATTTTTTTTGCAACAAAATATACTTACTTTTTAATTCCACTTCCTATGAACTTTTGGAATTATCCTTGTACTTCCTGTCACTGTCGATTTTCCTATTATAGGCACTTCATGTAAGTGCAATCAGAAGCCATGTGGGCCTTTGTGACTGGGTTCTTTCACTGTAGGTTCTTTCACTGAGCGTATATTTTCAAGGCTCATTCATGAATGTATCTGTACTTCATTTCTATTTGCTACTGTACTGTATTCCATTGTATTTATGTACCAGATTTTATATATCATTTCATCAGTTTGGAATGTTTCCATTTTTGGCTATCATGCATAATGTTGCTATAAACATTCAGATATAAGCATTCTGTGGATATATAATTTCCTTTCTTGTGGGTAGTTGCATAGTAGTAGAATTTCTGGGTCACACAATAACTCTATGCTAACTCTTTGAAGAACTGTCAGAATGTCTTCCAAAATGGCTGATTATTTACATTCTCACCAGCAACAAAAGAGGGTTCCAGTATGTCTACATCCTCACCAACACTTGCCATTATCCCTTTTTTTAAATACAGCCAACCTTATGGGTGTCAAGTAATATCTTAACATGGTTTGGGATTTGCATTTCCCTAGTGATTAACAATAATTAATCCAGGTGTCTACTAGCCATTTGTATATCTTTGGAAGAAGGTCTATTCAGATCTTTTACCTATTTTTTAAAATTATTTGTCTTTATTATTCAATTAAAGTTTTTTCATATATTCTAGATGCAAGTCTCTTGTCAGGTAATGATTTGCTCAAAATTTCTCATGATCTTTGGGTTGTCTTTTCACTCTTCTGATGATGTCCTCTAAAGCAAAAAAAAGCTTATAATTTTGATGCTTTCCAGTTTGTTTTTTCCTTTTGTTGCTTGGTTTTGTGGTGTCATGTCAAGGGTTCCATTGCCTCATGAAGGGATTTTGTACTTTTAGCTCTTACATTTCCATCTCTGATTCATTTTGAGTTAATTTTTGTGATGCAAGTTAGGGCCCAACTTCCTTACCTTCATGATTGTATCCACCTGTGCCAGCACTATTTATTGAAAAATGATCTTTCTCCATGTAAATTAGATTTGCTTATTTCTACTTAGAACTCATTAGAGAAAAAATTTGAAAAAGTGTAGAAGTGTTAAATAATTTAATACCTAGCACTAAATGACAAAGTATTGCTGATATGTTCAAACTGTATACTGTGAAAATCCAAATTTCAGGATTTTATTTTGTATTTGTGTAACATTCACCAAAATTAACCACAATTCTGAGCCTCAGAGAACACTTCAATAAATTTTAAAAGCACAAAACATCTGGTCACTGTCTCTAATTACAATGCAAAAAAATTAATATGATTCAGAAAACAAAGGTCCAGATCAGTTAAGAACTTCTTTCATACAACTCATAGGCACAACTGAGAAATATCCAAATATCTGTAAAAAGAGATGGTAAAAATGCCATATGTCAAAGTTACTCAAGCAGAAGATAGTTGTCTTCACAACAATTCATAGAAACATTCAATATGATAAATGATTAATTACTTTAGCTAGTGAATTAACTTTTTAAACGTATTTTTCATTAATAAACAATCAAATGGAGTGAAAATAAAAGTATTGAATATCTGTTTCAGTATATTGGGAACAAATTGAAGGCAGAAATTACTACAGATAAAAACATATAATGAGAAGAAGTAGATGTGCTAGGACATTATCATGCACAATTTGAGCCTTAGGCTAGCAGCATTGGTATCCCTGGGTACCGGCAACAAATGCAGAATCTTGGATCCCAGGATAGAACTACTGAATCAGGGTCAGCACTGTAGCTAGTCTTCTAGGTGATATGCAGAGAGTGCAACGTTTGAAAAGCAATGATTTAGACACTATAGTAACCAGATAAATAATAAAAATATACAACATTCCAATTATTAATTTCATTAATTAAGGGAAAATAGGAGAATATTCAGGTTCACAACTAGAAAATGACATGGGAAAGAAAGCCATTAAAACAGAGGAAATGAAAATATTTTAAGGCACTACTTTATTTTGATGCAAATAAGAAAACCTAGATAAAACTGAGCATTTTCTAGGAAACTGTAATTCATGAAATGTGAACAGGAATACTGAACAGTCCTAAGTGGACCAACTTTTATAGACAAGCAAATCTAAAGCTTGTGGGGCAGCCATTTGGCCAACAGTTAAGACCTTCCATCCCACATTGGAGTTGGAGTTTGAGTCCTGGCTCAACTTCCTGCTCCAGGTTCCTATTAATATGTATTCTGGAAGGCAGCAGGTAAGGGCTCAACTATGTTTGTTCTTGCCCCCGATCGGGGAGACCCTGATGGAGTTTTCAGCTCCCAGCTTTGGCTTGACGCAATCCTGGCTGTTGCTGACGTTTGGGGAGTGAACTTGCAGAGGGGACATGTCTGTCTGTCTGTTTCTGTACCTGCCTTTCAAATAAATGAAGAAAAAATAAAAATTTTAGAAAAATAGAAAACTGTTAAAGAACGATCTTTTCTGAAACATACAGGAGAAAAAGCAGGCTGAGACAGATTTACAGGAGACTTCTACTAAATCTTTATACAATGAAGAAATTAAACTGGTAAGAACAGATACTACACTTGATCTTAGCCAAAAGGCCTAGAAGCGATATACAATGAAGAAATTACACAGTGATTTTAACACTTTCTGAGCTAAGACCAAAACGGTGTAGTTCCAAGATCTGTGATGTAATCAGCATACCAAGTTTCAAAAAATGAATAAAAGCAAGAGAAAACTATGGACACCTTCACTTTTGGATGATGTAGCAAAAACACTAAATACATTATTAGCAAATAATTTAAAAAGGCTTTTTCATAGCCTAATAAACACATTAGATGTAAAGCTCTATGAATTATTGTAGAACATGCATGTGTGCAAACACTGCCCACGTCAAGATTTCAAACATTCCAGCACCTGAGAAATCCCCTCATAACCCTGTCCAGTCACCCTTCCCTGTCTTTTAAAGTAACTATTCTGACTTTCACAACTGACTCCATAAAATACACATTCTCATTTATGACAGCTTAATTTTTCCACATCTGTATGTATACAAATAAGGTCATGTACTATTTCTTCTTTGTCTTTTTTTGGGGGGGGTGGTAAAGGATACAAAGTTAGTTTATAAGATTTATTCATCTTGGTGCAGATTCTCATAATCTGTTAATTTACATTTACTCATAATTTAAAAACTTTGCCTTTAGTTATTTTTGAGAGACAGAGAGACAGATAGAGACCACAACAGAAAAAGGGCTCCCACCCACTGGTTCACACCCTGAAAGCCTGAAATGGCTGTGGCTAGGCCAGGATGAAGCCAGGAGACAGGAACCCAGTCCAGGTCTCCCATGTCAATGGTAGGAACCCAACTACTTGAGCTACCACCACTGATGCCTCCCAGCGTATGCATTAGCAAGCAGCTGGGCTTGAGAGCAGAGCTGGGACCTGAATCCAGGCACTCTGATTTGATATGGGATGCAGGTGTCCCAGTTGACATATTAACCAATAGACTGAATGCCCATCCTCATGCATAACATTTTACATATAAAAACACTGCAACTTCTCTATCACTCTGTTGATGATATTGTAGATTGTATTTCTAGTCTTTGAATTTGATAATGCTGTACCAAACCTTTTAATCCTGCAAAATTAATCATTATGATCGAATAGAATTTAATGCAGCTATACAAAGACTGTTAAATATTGGGTAATATATAGGTTAAACTTAGCAGTTTAATAGGTCAAGAGAGAAAAAATATAATCTTCATTGATATAGAAAATCATTCAAAACATCTAAATCCATTTTTGAAAAACAGTAATTTGTTAGCAAATGATGTTAATCAATAGATTAACATGAGCCAATGAATCCACTTCTGTCCCAAAGCCAGTGCTATTATTGATGGAGAAACACTACAAGAATCCTCACAAGAAAAGAATATCAAGTATTAACATTATTATTTAACTATGTACTAGACTTTCAATCTCATGAAATTATGATGAGAGAAACATCAGTTATGAAAATTGGAAAGGAGAAGGAATGATATGATTTCATATCTAAAATTCTATCCAAGCAATAAAGAAATGCAGTAATGTATCAGGTAATAAATTAATATACAAAAATCAATAACTTTCATACCACACCCCATTTACAACAGCAACAAAAATAATAAAATATCTATGAATAAATTTACTGAGAAAATTTGCAGACTTCTATTAAGGAAAAATGCCTCTAAAACAGGTCTCAAGAATACAAAAGCAGACTTCAACAAATGAAAAGGCGTACTACGTTTTTTGAAGCAAAGAGTCAAAAATCACAAAGATGTAAATCTGTGCTGATAATTTCAATTAGAATCTAATAAAAGCACTTACCATTTCTTCCCTGTAACTAGATCAGTTGATTTTTCTCTTTTATAAATTAGGATAGTTAAGAAAACAAATGAGAGGTAGAACTAGCTTTGTCAGAAATTAAAATACTCTGGAAAGCTTCAGCAATTAAAGTAGCCCAGGGCTTGAGATGCCTTCGTCTGAATCAGAGTGCCTGGGTTCCAGCTCTGACTCCACTCCCAATGCTAGCTAGCTTCCTGCTTATACTCACCATGAGAGGCAGCAAGTGAGGGCTTGAGTATTCAGGTCCCTGCCACACACGTGGGGGAGGGAGCCTTGCTCTAGTTCTAGGCTTTTAGAATAGATTTGACACAGCCCTGGCTGTTGTAGACATTTGGGAACTGAACCAGTGGATGAGGTCTCCATATTTCTCTCTCTCTCTCTTTCTCTGTCTCCTCCTCACCTTTCAAATAAAATAAATGTAAAAAAATTAAAAGAAAGCCCTGAAAACAAGCAGTCCATTTTCATTGCATAATTAGTCAAATGAATCAATTCCATCAGAACACAACGCTCTGACAGAGATCTAAACACACTTGAAACTTTAGTAAAAGGTTGACATCTTAAGTCAGTGGGGAAAATAATTATGGTTCTATTCAATATATGATATTGGTACAACTGGATACCTTCTGAACACACACACAAAAGATAATTTTCAATGGAATTTAACATTTAACATAAAAAGAAAACCATTATTGGTAAAAATGGAAGGATTCTTTTATAACTTCGAAGTGGGAGAGAAGTCTCCAAATATGACACACAAAGCCAGAAGCTGTAAAGGAAAGTGTGATAGATAATTTCATGTGTCAACTGGCTGGCTTTCGGTGCCCAGATACTTGGTCAAACGTTATTCTAGATGCTTCCCTGAGGATGTTTTTGGAGGTGATTATCATTTGAATTAGTGGACTTTGAGTAAAGCAGATTGCTCTCCATAAGGTAGGAGGGTCTCATCCAATTAGTTGAAGGCCGTATTGCTGCCCCACAAGGAAGAGGCAATTCTTTGAGCAGACAGTCTTCAGATTGTAACTACAACATTTGCTCGCCTGTGGGTCTCCAGCCATCCAGCCCACCTTGCAGAGTCTGGACTTGCCATCCTCCATAATTGTGTGAACCAATTTCTTTTTAAATAAACCTCTCTGTAGCATCATATGCATCCTATTGGCTCTGTTTCTCTAAAGAACTCTGATTTAGAAAGCTTGATAAATTCTGCATTTACAAAAAAAATTCTCTATATTTCAAACAAAACTATAAACAGGTAAACAAACTGAAACAAATTCTTTCCATCTGCAAAGTCAATGCACATGTTGCAAACTGGGAAAACTTTGCTAAGACAAATGATTAATGTCCCTAATAGAGAATTCTCTCCTACCAGTTGATAAAGACCAACCAAGCAATGGAAGGGTGGGTAAAGGGGTAGCGCTGTTTTACATGGTTACTCAGCATCCACAACCATGCTCACGCTGTTCACAACTAGAAATAAGAAATAAAGCCACCAAGAACAACTGAATTCTGAAAGTATTAGCTACTGAGAGTGAGAATAGGTAGAAACAGGCAATTTCAGTTATTGATGATGAGAGTGTAAAATGGTACAACCTATATGGAGGGCAGTTGGCACTGTCTGCCAACATGACAAATGCATCTACTTACAGACTCAGAATTTCACTTCCAGAAATTTATTCTACAGACAGTATATTCTCATGTGCAACATGACATATATACTATGTTTTAAAATTATGAAAACGAGGGAAGAGAAATAACTCAGAATTTCATGATCAGGGTACTGACTGAAGGAAGAGGTGTGGTATATTCATAGGAGAGAAATCTATGCATTATCAAAAAAGAATGAAGATTCGTATGTATTGATAGGAAAAGCTTTTAAGGATGTATTAGGCAAGTAAATAAAAGCAGAATTGTAAAGTATAACTTTTGTAAAAATGGGAAGGTAGTAAAATATTCTTTTAAAAATTATTTTATTTATTTGAAAGAGAAGGCCTCACATAAAAGCACAATAGACAGATATCCAAAGAATCCCTGTGGTATTGAAATGTTTTGATACAGAATTTAAATGAATGAAAACAGAAGGTTGATAATTTGGTTATAGAACTGGAAAAACAAGGAATTGAATAGAGGCTACAGAGCTAAAAAGTTACCAACATCAAAAAGGAAGTTAATAATTTGATTTAACAAGCGATCGTAATTAGTGAATGACAAGTCCTAGCATAGTGAAGCACAAAGGGAAAGGACAGAAGATACTTGGTCAGCGTAAGAGGAAGTAGCTACAAGGAAGTTTAACATATACACAACGACAATCCCAGGATCAAGGACAAGAGGAGGGGTAGTAGCTGTAGTTGAAGAGATAATGGCTGATGATTTTTCCAAACATAAGAAAATCATCAACCACAAACAAAACGTTGTAAAAACATAAAGTGGAGGAGTAACAGAACAACACTCACATTTAAACACATCATGGTGAAATATCCCAGCAAATTAATGTTTAAAAAATTAGAAAACAATCAGAAAAAAAAACTTATACATTATCTTCATAGGAGAAATAATTTCATTGATATGTTTCCTTCTCAATTAAAGAAAAAAACAACAAATAATGAAGGTCAGAAGGGGACAGAAAAATATTTTTAAAGTGATAAAGGAAAATATCTATCAACCTAGAATTGGATACCCAAAGGAAATTTTCTTTAAAAATGAGATTAAAATGAAAATATTTCCAGACAATTGAAAATGAAAAGAATTTGTCACTGACAGAGCAACACTAAGAATATGAAAAATTCTTCAGGCATAAGGAAACAATCCCTGATAGGAAATTGGAACCACAAAAAGAAAAAAGCTATGTAAAGCAAGGAAACTGAGGACAGGCATTGAGCCTAGTGGTTACAACATTCACATCCTGCAATGGAGTCTCTGGGTTTGAAATCCAGCTCGAAGTCCTGACTCTAGCTCCCTGTCAATGGGAGGCAGCAGCGCTCGCTCTCTTTCTCCACCTGCCTCTCAAATAAATAATAAATGAAATTTCTTTTAAAAAATGAATTGTTTGGGTCCATTTAAATCAATATTGTTAACTATACAATAACAATAATGATAATGTTTTTGAGTTTTAAAATTTGACAAGCTTTAATACTTATGATAGGAATTATGCATAATTTTGGAGTGAGATAACAGAGCTAAGTATTCTAAGATCTTTGAATTGTCTAGAAAGGTTAAAGTACCAGTTGAGATTAGACTGTGATAAATCAAGGAATGCAGTTTATAATCTCTTACAGTGGTTCTCAAAGTGTGTGTCTGACTAGTTGTGTCAGCATCACCTGGCAACTTGAAATACTTTTTCCCAGATTGATGGACTGAAATACTCAGGGGATAGAGCCCTGATACCTGGAAGACATTCTTCAAAATGTTGTGAGAAATGGGAATAAAAGGTAATTTTATTTTGGAACAAAAAATACTTGAAATCCATGCATATGAAGGATCTTTAAAAAGTTCAAGAAAGTACATATGAAAACTTGATTTTCTACTAACTTTTAAATCTTATTTCCTTTTTTAATATTTTTTTATTTATTTGAAAAGTGGAGTTACAAAGAGAAAAAGGCAGAGGCAGAGAGAGAGAGAGAGAGAGAGAGAGAGAGAAAGAGAGAACTTCCATCCGCTTGCTGGTTCACTCCCTAGACGGTTGCAATGGCTAGGGCTGGGTCTAACTGAAATCAGAAGTGAGAAGTGTCATCCAGGTTTCCCAGATGGGTGCAAGGGCTCAAGTACTTGGGCCCTCTGCCACAGCTTTTCCAGGTGTATTAACAGGCAGCTAGATGGGAAGTAGACCAACCAGGACTCCAATTGGCACCCACAGGGGATGTTGGCATGGCAGACTGCAGCTTAACCCACTATACCATAGATCTGGTTCGTTAAATCTGGTTTCATCTTCTGACTTTAAAAAGTCCTCCAGGTCTAATCCAAGGAAGGATCCTTTTAAAAAAGTGGAAAGAGTGCGGTCTCAGGTAAGAATTAGGGATAAAACAGCAGAGGAAACTCTACACAAAGTGGAACTACGTGGAGGATGTGGATGTGCACAACTCAGGACCCAAGCAGCAAGAGCCTCTGCACTAGTGTTGGAGAGTGAGGTGAGACCAGTCTGCAACAGCCCAAGCCACTGGCAAAAGAACTGCTGGAAGAGCATAAAGAGCATCTGGCTTGGAGCCCCGTAGGGGATAGAGTACCTGTCCAACTAGAGGAGAAAAACTAAGTGAGGGCATGTTTCTCTCTCCACGACCATCATGCAATGACATCCTGTAATAAGCTGATAGAGAGCACATGCCATTTTGAACATATGTAACAGCTGCACTAGCCCCTGTCTGCACCCAGCAACCAGTCAAGTGGAGATTCCTGAGTCTTGTGGGGAGAACAGACAGGGGGCTGGGTGCTTGTGATTATGAGAGACTTGTGTGCTGGGATTGTGAAAACACTGAGGTTGTGTGGGGAGACTCAGGGTATGGCTGGGACTTTGGGCAGTCACTGTGGGAGGCTCCACATGCTTGGAGCTCCTTGGTTATCTGGTGAGGGACATTGCTGGGGAATCTGAGCTTTCACTGAGGACTACACAGATCCTTTGTGTGGTCCTTTTGGCATAGCAGACAAGCTAACACCCAGGCCCTGGTCTCCTGTGAAGAGAGGAGCTCAGCTGAATCTACACCAACAGACAAGAACAAACCCCCCCTCTGATTAAAAAAAAAATGAGGGAGATTTACCACTCCAAACCTGGGTGTGTTACCTTAAGACATGTCCTTCACCCTGGAGAACTGAACAGAGCTCCATGGCCACACCCACCACCCACCTCTAGGTATTTACTGAAAGCAGACACTCCACTAATCTGCAGAAGAATTGTACAAAGATAAAAGCTGCCACAGTGAAAACACAAAGAAGAAACCAAGTATCTCCACAAATGCTGAGTTAAAAACACACCAATTCAAGAATCAAGAACAAGGAAGACAATATGATGCCTCCAAAAGAACATAACACTTTAATACTAGATTGTGAAGATGATGAGCTTGAAGAAATGCCAGAAGTGGAATTAAAAAAATTATCATAGGATTACTTAGAAGTATTCAGAAGTATATACATAAACTAATGAAATCCATACATGATGTGAAAGAAAATTTCTCCCATTAAATTGAGAAATCAAAATGAGATCTTGGAAATGAATTCAATAGAAAAGATAAAAAATGCAGTGGAAATCCTTAACAGCAGAATCAGTGTAGCAGAAGAAAGAATATCCAAGTTAGAAGGAAATCCACAGGAAATTATACAGTTGGACCAAATACATGAAGAAGAAATTAGAAAGCTAAAAAACATTGTTGGGGTCGGCTCTGCTGCTCAATAGGTTAATCCTCCGCCTTGCAGCGCTGGCACCCCGGGTTCTAGTCCTGGTCGGGGTGCCAGATTCTGTCCCAGTTGCCCCTCTTCCAGGAAAGCTCTCTGCTGTGGCCAGGGAGTACAGTGGGGGATGGCCCAAGTGCTTGGGCCCTGCACCCCATGGGAGACCAGGAGAAGCACCTGGCTCCTGCCATCGGATCAGCACGGTGTGGAGGCCATTGGAGGGTGAACCAACTGCAAAAGGAAGACCTTTCTCTCTGTCTCTCTCTCTCTCTGTCCACTCTGCCTGTCAAAAACAAAAAAAAACAAAAAAAACAAAAAAACAAAACAAAAAAAACCTGTTGGATATCTACAGGATACTATCAAACAATCCAAATTACAGGTTCTAGGAGTTCCTGATGGCGTGGAAAGAGAGAAAGGATTAGAAGCTCTTTTTAGTGAAATAGTAATAGAAAATTTCCCTAATTTGGAGAAAGAAAGGGGCATCTAAGTACAGGAAGCACATAGAACTCCTAATAGACATAACCAGAAAAGATCTTCACCATAACACGTTGTAAGCAAACTCTCCACAGTAAAACATAAAGGAAAGATTCTAAAATATGCATAAGAGAAAGGCCAGATTACTTTCAGAAGCTCTCCAACTAAACTGACAGCAGAGTTTGAGTCAGAAACCCTACAGGCTAGGAAAGAATGGCAAGATTTTATATTCCAAGTCCTAAGAGAAAAGAACTATCAACTCAAATACTATACCCTGCATTCATATCAACTCAACTGAAATACTCTTCATGGGAGCAATAATTACATTTCCCACAACATTTTGAAGGACGTCTTGCAGGTATCACCTGTATTCATTTCTGAACAAAGGTGAAATAAAGACCTTCCATGACAAAAAGAAATTGAAAGAATTTATCATCCAGCCCTGCAAAAGATGCTTAAGGATGTGCCACACAGAAGCATTGTCAACACTTCAAAAGAAGGTAAAGGAAGAAAATCTCCTAGTGAAAGTACAAAGGAAATCCAAAATAAAAAATAGGAATATTTATGGAAAAACAGCAAGGCAAAGTCGTTATTTATCATCAGTTATTTTGAATGTAAATGACCTCAACTTTCCAGTTAAAAGGCACAGACTGGCTGAATGGATTAAAAAATAAAACCCATTTATTTGCTACCTATAAGAAACACATCCCACCAACAAAGATGCACAGGAAGTGAAAGGATGGAAAAAGATATCCCATGCTAACAGAAACCAACAAAGAGCTGGTGTGACCATCCTAATATCAGACAAAATAGATTTTAACACAAAAACTGTTAAAAGAGACAAAGAATGGCACTATGTAATGATTAAGGAATCAATTCTGCAGGAATATGTAACTACTATAAACATATATGCACCTACAGGGCACCTGGCTATTTAAAAGAAATGTTAAGGGATCTAAAAGGAGACATAGACTCCAACACAATAGCAATGGGGGAATTCAATACCCCACTTTTAGCAATGGACAGGTCAACCAGAAAAAAAAGCAGCAAAGAAACCGGATAATTAATTGACACTATGAACTAAATGGACCTAACAGATATCTACAGAGCTTTTCATACTTCAGTTTCAGAATACACATACATGCAGCTTCTCAGACCACAATGGAATGAAACTGGAAATTAGCAACTCAGGAATCTCAAGAACACATGCAAACACATGGGGACTGAACAATATGCTCCTGAATGAGCAGTGGATCATAGAAGAAATCAAAAGAGAAATCAGAAACTTTCTGGAAACAAAGATGATAATACAACATATCAAAAGTTATGAGATACAGAAAAAGCAGTGTTAAGAGGAAAGTTTATAGCAGTTGGTGCCTACATCAAGAAATTGGAAATGCACCAAATAAATGAGCTATCAATGCATCTCAAGGATCTAGAAAAACATCAGCAAACAAAGCCCATCTATTAGGAAAAGAGAAATATCGAGAAGAAATCAATAAAATTGAAACAAAAAATACAAAAGATCAGCAAATCAGGAGCTGTTTTTTGAAAATATAAACAAAATTGACACATGCCATTGGCCCGACTAACCAAAGAAAAGTGAAGATCCAAATCAATAAAATTATAGATGAAAACGTAAATGAAACAACAGACACCACAGAAATAAAAAGAAGCATCAAGAATTACTTTTTTTTTTTTGACAGGCAGAGTGGACAGTGAGAGAGAGAGACAGAGAGAAAGGTCTTCCTTTGCCGTTGGTTCACCCTCCAATGGCTGCCGCGGTTGGCACGCTGCGGCCGGCGCACCGCGTTCATCCGATGGCAGGAGCCAGGTGCTAGGTGCTTTTTCCTGGTCTCCCATGGGGTGCAGGGCCCAAGCACTTGGGCCATCCTCCACTGCACTCCTGGGCCACAGCAGAGAGCTGGCCTGGAAGAGGGGCAACCGGGACAGAATCCGGCGCCCCGACCGGGACTAGAACCCGGTGTGCCAGCGCCGCAAGGCGGAGGATTAGCCTGTTGAGCCACAGCGCCGGCCTCAAGAATTACTTCTAATAGCTGTATGTCAACAAACTGGAAAACCCAGAAGAAATACACAGATTCCTTGACACATACAACCTACCTAAATTGAGCCATGAAGAAATTGAAAACCTAAATAGATCCATTACCAAGATAGAAATTGAATCAGTAATGAAGACCCTCCACACAAAGAAAATTCCAGGATTGGATGAATTCACTGCTGAATTCTACCAGATATTGAAAGAACTAACTCCAATTCTCAAGTTATTCAAAACCACTGAAAGGGAGGGAATCCTCCCAAATTCTTTCTATGAAGCCAGGATCATCTTAATTCCTAAGCTCGAAAAAAACACAACAGAAAAAGAGAATTAAAGACCAATTTCTCTGATGAGCATAGATGCAAAATCCTCAACAAAATCTAGGCAATTGAATCCAAAACACATCAGATATATCATACACCCAAACCATGTGAGATTTATCCCTGGTATGCAGGGATGTTTCAGCATTAGCAAATCAATCACAGTGATACATCACATTAACATCTGCAGAACAAAAATCATATATGATTATTACATAGATGCAGAGAAAGCATTTGATAAAATGCAACACCCTTTAATGATGAAAACTTTAAGCAAATTGGAAATAGATTCAACATTGCCCAACACAATCAAGGCAATTTATGACAAAGCCCCAGACAGAGCAGTATTGAATAGGGAAACTTTGGAAGCATTCTCACTGATAGCCATAATCAGACAAGGATGTCCACACTCACCATTGCTATTTAGTATAGTCAGTTTTAGCCAGAGCTATTAGGCAAAAAATAAATAAATAAATAAAAATTAAAAATTAAAAAAATTAAAAATCAAAGGAATACAAATTGGGAAGGAGGAAGTCAAACTGTCCCTATTTGTAGATGACATGATTATACATATAGGGGACCAAAAACTCCACCAAGAGACTATTGGAAATCATAGAAGAGTTTGGTAAAGTAGCAGGATATAAAGTCAATACACAAAAATCAGCAGCCTTGTATATACAGACAGTGTCAAGACTGAGAAAGAACTTCTAAGATCAATCTCATTCACAATAGCTATGAAAAAATCAAATACCTTGGTATGTTTTTAACCAAAAATGTCAAAGATCTCTTGGATGAGAATTACAAAATATTAAAAAAAGTAGAAGAAATTACAAAATATGGAAAAATCTTCCATGTTCATGGATTGGAAGAATCAATATCATTAAAATGTCCAGTCTTCCAAAAACAATTTACCGATTCAATGAAATACCAATCAAAATACCAAAGACATTCTTCTCAGATCTAGAACAAATGATGTTGCAATTCATATGGCAACACAGGAGATCTCGAATTGCTAAAGCAGTCTTATATAACAAAAACAAAGCTGGAAGCATCACAGTACAAATTTCAAGACATACTACAAGGCAGTTATATTCAAAACAGTCTAGTACTGGTACAAAAACAGATGGATAGATCAGTGGAACAGAATAGAAATGCCAGAAATCAATCCAAGCACCTACAACCAACTTAAATTTGACCAAGGAGCAGAAACCAATCCCTGGAGCAAGGACAGTCTCTTCAACACATGGCACTGGAAAAACTGAATCTCCACATGTATGAAGAAAGACCCCCATCTTATACCTTACACTAAAATTCATCCAAAATGGATTAAAGACCTAAATTTTTTGACCTTATACCATCAAATTATTAGAGAACATTGGGGAAACCCTGCAAGACATTGGCATAGGTAAAGGGTTCTTAGAAAAGACCTCAGAGGAACAGGCAATGAAAGCCAAAATTCACAAACAGGATTACATCAAACTGAGAAGCTACTGTACTGCAAAAGGAATACTCAGGAAAGTGAAGAGGCAATCAATAGAATGGGAAAAATTATTTGCAAACAATGCAACTGATAAAGGACAAATAACCAGAATATACAAAGAGATGAAGAAATTTCACAATAAAACAAACAATCCACATAAGAGATGGGTAAAAGACTTAAACACATTTTTCAAAAGAGAAAATCTAAATGGCCAACAGACACATGAAAAAGTGCTCAGAATCACTACCCATCAGAGAAATGCAAATCAAAACCACAAAGAAGTTTTACCTCACCCCAGTTAGAATGGCTTTCATACGGAAATCAACAAACAACACATACTGGTGAGGATGTGGGGAAAAATGTACCCTAATCCACTGTTGATGGGAATGTAATCTGCTAAAACCACTATGGAAGTCAGTTTGTAGATACCTCAGAAACCTCAATATAGACCTACCAAATGACACAGCAATCCCACTCCTGAGAATTTACCCAAGGGAAATGAAAGTAGTACATAAAAGAGTTATCTGTATCCCCATGTTTTTTGCAGCTCAATTCACAATAGCTAAGACATGGAATCAACCTAAATGCCCCTCAGCTGAAGACTGGATAAAAAATTATGGGATATGTACCCTATGGAATACTACACAGCAGTAAAAATAAAAATGAAATCTGGTCATTTGCAACAAAATGGATGAATCTGGAAAACATCATACTTAGTGAAATAAGCCAGTCCCAAAAGGACAAATACCATATGTTCTCCCTGATCTGATAACTAAAAAGCACCTAAAAGGAAATATGTAGAAGTAAAATTGATACTTTGAGAAGAATTGACTTGAAAAGCCCTTGTCTTGACTATGGAGGAATAGTTTTATTTTTTTTTACTCTTCATACTGTTTGTTGAACTCTTTACTTAATACAGAGTTAATTGTATGTGTATAAAATCAATTGAAAATTTAAAAAAGTCCTCCAGGAGTTTTTATGTGTTCTAAAGTTGTAAATCATTGTTTCAGTATAACCACTATAAGGATAATGAAAGAGTATGTAATTTCTGAGTTAATGAAAGGATGAAATGGAATAATTAGAATTGCAATCAATCCAAAAGAAAGCAAAAACACAAAGATACAGAATCTCAAGGAACAAATAAAAATCAAGTTGTAAATAAATACATCAAATACCAAGCACATCAGTAATTTCATCAAATGTAAATGCAATAAGTGGAGCATTTTAAAAATAGTTGACATATTGGAGTTTTTCTAAAAAAACAACCATAGGCTGGAGACATTTCTAAAATACACAGATATAAAAATTTCGCAAATCAAGACATGGGAAAAGGAATCATGGGACAATAAGTGAAAGAAATCTAATGTATCTCTATGTGCATCAACAAAGAAGAGAATAAGATGAGAAGAAGTTCTAGGAGATAATAAAAGGAGCAGTGTCCTAGGTAGATAATAATTCTAAATTTGTACCAAATAAAATGCTTTCAAAGTTAAAGCAAAAATTGGCATAGTTACTAAAAGAACTAGATTAATCAACAATCATAGTAAAATAATATTTTAGTACTACTCTGTAATAGCTAAAATATGACAAAATATATTTGTATTCACAGAAGATTTGAATAAGATGCTACAGTAACTCCTATAATTGGTTGACAATTATAATGCACAATAAATGCACTGTGTTCATTCTATATAAGATCATACAAAAATTTACAAATATCATTCATTTGCTGAGTCATAAATTACTGAAATAGTATAGTACATTTTGTTGACCATATAGCAAACTAGTGATCAGTAACCAAAAACATCATTAGAAAGTACTGTGTGTTCAGAAATTAAGAAATGTTGTTCTAAAAAACCACTGGGCAAAAGTACAAAGCACATGGGAAATTAGAAAATACTTTAGACTAAGAATAAAACATGACTTGTAGGCTATATTTATATTCATGTTTTGAGGGAAACTTATTTAAGTTATCCATTTTGATACCTTAGAATAACAGTAAATTAAACTCAAAAGGAAGACAATAGCAACAGCAAAACCACTCATGTACAGATTCTTAGAAAAACATAATTTACCAAAACAGACCCAATAGCAATAGATAATCTGAATCTCCAGTTCAAAAATTTTCCAATAATGAAACTCCCTATCTACATGATTTCTTTGATGATTTTCACTCAACATCTAAGGAAGAAATTGAAATAGAAAGAGGTCATCCCACAGCTTGCCTTATGAAACCAGAATAACCCTGAGTGTAAAATCTTATAAGAACATCATGAGAAAGAAGAACCATGAAATAGTCTCATTTATGACATTGTAAAAATCCTGAATATTAGGAAGTTTAGCCCAGCAAAACAACACACACACACATACACAGACACACACATACACACACACCAGTGTGAGCACACGTGCATGTCATGATCAAATTCCAGGTATAAAAGATTGGGTTAACATTTTATTTTATTTATTTTTTGACAGACAGAGTTAGACAGTGAGCGAGAGAGACAGAGAGAAAGGTCTTCCTTCCGTTGGTTCACCCCCCAAATGGCTGCTACGGCTGGCGGCGCAGCGCTAATCTGAAGCCAGGAGCCAGGTGCCTCCTCCTGGTCTTCTGTGTGGGTGCAGGGCCCAAGGACCTGGGCCATCCTCCACTGCCTTCCAAGGCCACAGCAGAGAGCTGGACTGGAAGAGGAGCAACCGGGACAGAACTGGCGCCCCAACCAGGACATGAATCTGGAGTGCCGGTGCCGCAGGCGTTGGATTAGCCTAGTGAGCCATGGTGCTGGCCGGGTTAACATTTCAAAGATTAATTTAATTCACCTAGTAACAGTCTCAAGCAGAAAATATGCTATGATCATGTTGGTAGATGTGAACTAATTGTAAATTCCAACATTAATCCATGTCAAAAGTGTTTAGCAAATTAGACACAGCAGAGAATTTCTTTAATCTGATAACTGCTTTCTACAAAACAAAAAAATAACTCTTACCAAGCATCATACTAATACTGATTTGCTGAAATCTTTCTTTGTGATATTGAAAATGAGACAAAAATGGCTATCTTCAAAATTTTAATTCACAACTGTAGTAAAGTACTAGACAATGCAATCAGGAAAGCACAAAACAAGATAGTTTTGGAAAGTGTCTTAATCTGTTTTCTGTTGCCATAATAAAGTATCTGAGCTTGGGCAATTTAAAAAATATATGCAACATTTTTTGACTCATGGTCTGGGTGCTCAAAAGTTCAAGAGCAAGGTGTTGGCATGAAGTGAGGACCTTCTTGTTGTCATGGCATAGGGTATCACAAGGCTGGCAAATGTGCCAGCTTAGATCACTCTTCAACTTCTTATAAAGCCACTAATGTCTGGGCTGACACTGTGGTATAGAATGTTAAGCCTCTGCCTGTAGTGCCAGCATCACATATGGGTGCCTGTTTGAGTCTTGCTTGCTTCTGTTCCAATCCAGCTCCCTGCTGATGCACCTGGTAGGACAGCAGAAGATGGCCTTAGTGCATGGACCCCTTTCACCCAAATGGGAGACCCAGAAGAAGCTCCTGGCTCCTGGCTTTGGTCTGGTCCAGCCCCAGCCATTGTGGCCCTTTGGGGAGTAATCCAGTGGATGGAAGATCTCTCTCTCTCCTTCTCTCTCTGATATCATCATGAGTGCCCTAGCCTCATGATCTCACCTGTTCCAATTACCTTCCAAAAATCTCACCTGCAAATACCATTAATATATATCTTTGAAGATTGAATTTTCAACAAATGAAATTTGGAGGGACACATTCAAGCTAAAGCAAGAAGCAACAAAATTTTCCTTGATTATCTTGAAGTAATTGTTTATGTAGCAAATCCAAAAGACTTCATAGATGAGTTATTTGAATAAAAATGAACAAATTCCAAGTACAAGCAAAGTATGATTCTCAAAGATAGTACTGAATGAAAGTCATACTGAAAGTAATACTAATTCATTATTCTATTTATATAATATTCAAGAAACTGAAAAAAATAAATTTTATAACTTAAAGACATACACATAGATCATTACATTGTGAAGAAAAGCAGGAAAACAAGTATAAAAGCCAGGAAAGTCACATCTGAGGGGGAATTTCTGTGCCCAAGGTGGGGGAGGGGAGGAAGGTAGTTTGGGCCATTAATAATTCTGGGTTTGGTCTTAAAAGAATGGACTCATTGAACAGTTTTAAGCCAGCCAATATTATTGAACTTGTATTTTTCAAGAGAACAACTTGGGACAATTAGGGGTTATGGAAGGACAGAACTGGAAGTAGTGGAATCAGTTGAGAGGCTATTGCAATAACTAGTTCAGGTGACTATAGCTGGCGGTTAACATTAGAGGACTGTATTAATTTTCTGTTGCTCTTGCAACAATTTATCACAAACAGAGAAGCTTAGAACAGCACAACTTATGATCTTTGCATCTCTGTAGGTTAAAAGTCTGATACAGGTCTCACTGGGCTGAAATCCAGGTACTAGCAGGGCCATCTTCCTGATGACTCCAAAATAGAAGCCATCCCTTTCCTTTTCTAGTTCCTAAAGGCTGTATACATTCCTCGGGAACTAATCCTGTACCACAAGGCCTGATCCACTTCTACCAGACAGTGTTTTTCCATTCATGAGGATGGAACCCCAAGACCTTATCACATTACACTAGGCTCCATCTCTTAGATGCACCATCATCTTTTCACTACCACACTGGAGACCAAGCTTCCAGCATTTGAGCCTTTGGTGGACAAACCATATCCAACTAAACCCACCACCTTAATATCTGCCAGTCCCGTTAAGTGAGGTAAGGAATTGGAAAAGAACATACTCACAGGTTCCAGGGATTAAGACACAGGCATCTTTGTGGGTTTTTATTCTCCTACTACAGTGGTACAGGTAGAAGTGGAGTGAAAAGTACATGCTCAAAGCATTGGTCTGCCTTTGAGAAACAGTCTGGATGCCTCTGGTAGTCTTCATTGACCGACCATGTGAGATTCCCAACCCACTCTGCATCTTATGTTTACTAAACCAGGCCAGACCAATGATCTAGGCACCCCATTCTTCAATTCAAGCCTGCCCTGAATTTATTCCTTAGTCTCCATCTTGCTCAGTCCTACTTATTTCCTCTTCTCAAGGGCAAACATATTCAGATCAACTAAAGTCTTTGATCATGCACAGTTCCATGATAATTTTGTAAGCAGAACTATAACTGCTCTAATGGCAATAGTTGTAAATGCACTGCAATCCTATTAGCCATAAAATTCGTTGTGTGACCTTGGCCTATTATCAAAAAAGCAGTGGATAGTCATATTAAATTTGATTTTTCTTTTTGCTGGAAAAAAGTCATATGACAATTTGTAGTTAACTACATTCTTTAATGTGGTAAATATAGACAAGTTCTATTTACCACAATAATTTTGTTTTGTCACCTGCCTTTGCTATGTCCTTAGTCATCATACCAACTCCCTTCTCTATTCTCACCATATCTTCCACAATTGTACCTAATAATTCTATGTACAAATTCTCCAGAGGGTGGAAAAAATGTACTTCAAGAACTATTTCATGTCCATACCAGTATGTGGTATAACACAAACATTCTGCAAAATGTCAATGTTCAGCTATTTCCTTCAAAGCTTTTGGCAAACACTAAGGATTATAAATCTCCCTTCACTTTGGGAGTCAATATGATACACTAATGAGTAGAAAACAACAGCTAAATTCCTGCTTCTTTCAGACTGTGATAAAAGAGGCTGATTCAAATGCAAGATAAATGTGTAGTCCTTTGATTTAAAAGATCCAAATTACTGCCATATTTTTGTTAGACTCTTTAAAAATACTTTTTAAAAAATAAATGAGAGAGAGAGAGAGAGAGAGAGAGAGAGAGAATTCATTCACAGATTGAACAATGCCTTCTCATTAAATAGCAATACCTTCTCATTAAATAGCAATACCGTATACTACCTTATATCTTTAAGTCCTTTAGTTGCTGTTGACAATAAAAAATACTTCATACATTTGCTTTGAATTGCTAGGATCTCTGCTTTAGGATCTGTGCTATGTAAGCAGGTATTTGTTAAAATGAAAACAGCTGACATGATCACATGCAGCCATTGAGCTTTGAATCTGTTATTATATCTCCTTCAAGTCCTCTTGACTTTCCCCTTACAAATCTTGAAGCTGTCTGTGAGCTGCCTGATACTGGATCTAGGATCATGCACGCTGCCCCGCCCCGGCTCTTCTCCCTGTCTTTGCACTCCTGTGGCAGTGATGTGACTAGAAATGAATGCTGCTTTCAGACACAGGCATCAAGTAGCTCTGATATTTTGATCATGTTTTCTTCAACCTTCTTCCTCAACTTTTCCTCTTGTTAATCCATCTGTCTCTCAGGCTATGTACATAGTTGTTTTAGTGTCTTTGTCAGAGATGACCAAATAATGACTTTTTAAAAAATCAACCAACTGTTCATCTGTCTAAATGATTATTCCATGTTTGTTTCAATTTAGATAGCCCTCACCAGCTGCTATGTGTTGATCAATTCCTTTACAAGTGCAACAGGAATTTTATACAGAACCACCAGCAGGTCAGTCTTTGTTCTAGGCACATAGGAGTCAACAGTTGGCAAAAGTTAATTCAGTTCTGCACTGGTGGAGAATATAGTCCCATGGGGGATGGAGGAGGACATTATTAGTGAAAAGATCTCACAAACCATAAAAAATTACAACTGTAAGGAATGCCCTAGAAGCATTAGTTGTGATAAGGCTTGGTAACAGGGGCATTGACTGTGAAGGAGTCTTATTTGACCTGAGATCTGAACAACACACAGCATGAATTAAGGAAAGAGTTGCAATTGGTGCAATCAAGGCAGTGGGAACAACATATGCATACACCTCTGGTGGGAAGATTCTCAGAGGTTTAAGAACTGAAATGAAGGCAGTGTGGCTGGTACTCAGAGAGCCAGAGAGTTGGGGCAGCAGATAATACTGCAGAAGATGACACTAGGTAGACTATGGAGGATTGTGTAGGTACTGTTAAGGATTTGCTCCTCATCCTAAGACAAGAACTGTTGCAGGGCTTTATCCAAGGGAGGGGTTATTTCATCTAATTTTCATGTTTCCCTGTCTTTTTTTGTTCTTTGTTTGCATTCCAGGAAGATGTGTGTGATATGTATAACAATTGTAAGTAGGAAAACTCACAGAACTTCAGCTCAGATCTTTTGAATTTGCAAAGAGTGATTCTTAATGGGATTCATAATCTAGTCCCTCTAAAGTGCTTTATGGGCCTTGCCTCGGCAGCCAGCTCGTGGGTGGCTGTTGTTGGATATACCCATATAATACATATTTAAAAGGGAAGAGCGACAGCTTCCCTTTTCTTACCACTTCTTGAGCAGAATGAAGTGGCCTGAGGATATAACAGAGTCAGGTCTCAAAGCCCATGAGTGCTCCTGGCCTCATTCCTGCTCAGGTGCCTTTCTTTCCCATCAGTCCCCAAAGGAAACTAAACTGCTTTTGATGTAATACCTCTTGTGATCTCAAGAGTGAGGCTTTCAAAGGTGATTGAACAGTCTCTGAGTACCTACTCTGGGCAAGGCTCCAGCCAGATGCCCACAGAGGAAGGAGGTAGGAGTCGCTCATGAGAAGATGAAGCTTAATAGAGAATTTGGGGCACAAGCAAGTGACTAAGAATGAGACAATCCAAAGCTGCTCTGAGGAATCTGACAAGCCGCCAGATTTGAAGGGCAGTTGGTTCTCAAAAAACTCAGTGGAAATGAGAGCCTCAAGTGCCAAGAGGCTCGCACTCAACTTTTCTAAGAAATTTGCAATCAAGACTTCCCTTGCTCCTGCCCATTTTGTGCTTCAAAAAGCATCGGCCACATTTGGACCACATTTGGACAAGGCCCTTGCTTGCCCCTCATTTCTCTAAGCATCTGTCCATTTCTAAGCAAACTGGGTCATGGTTCCTTATGTTCTATTTTGCCCGCAGGCAAGAACAGAAGGTCTAGATAAACAAGCCAAAAGCAAGGAATAATTTCAGAAGAATTAAAGAGTTAAATATAAAAAAGAAAACCACAAAAATTTGAGAAAAAGATAGACATAATGCCTCTATATTTGATTTTAAAAATCCAAAATATTCATACACAATTGTATTTATGTTCAAGCATCAAAAAACTAAAAATACATATATGCAGGCTTTGAGTTTCTACTCATTAAACATGCAATTCTCCACAGGTGTCCTCTGAAATCTATAGAGATGAGCAAGGAGAGAAAATAATTCCCTCCTACCCCTGTCTACAGCATAAATAGGAGGCATAAGTAGAAGGCAGAGAATTCTACAAATTTCAATTCACACAGAAGTAGGGAAATAAAATCTGAAGCCTGCAGAGCCTCTGCTGGGGCTGAGAGTTAGCTAGAGAATATTCAGAAAAGAGGAGAGACAGCAGGAGTGAGCAGTGCACCACACAGATCAAATCACTGCCTGTAGGAACATGTTACACTCAGAGAGGACAAAAGTCCAGAAAGGCCTCTGACCTAGGTGACTAGAAATTGCTGCAGGTACACAGATTCAGAGGTGACCATCTGGGAAAGGCACACCTTCTGGAAGAAGAGGTGTCCTTGGAGTCTCAGTGGTGCAGTAGAAGAAAGTCTTTGAAATAAAGGGTCCATTAGAAAAGGAAGAGAAGGTACAACCCCCTTGCCCCACCCAATACACAAAGTATACCTTCTGTTTTAAGCTAAGTTCAGTGCACTTCTTTAAATCAACAGAAGACAGTGCTCTTTTTTTTTTTTAAAAAAAAAAAGATTTTATTTATTTATTTGAGAGGCAGAGTTACAGACAGTTAGAGGGAGAGACAGAGAGAAAGGTCTTCCTTCTGTTGGTTCACTCCTCAAATGGCCGCAACGGCCGGAGCTACGCCAATCCGAAGCCAGGAGCCAGGAGCTTCTTTCTGGTCTCCCATGGGAGTCCAGGAGTCCAAGCACTTGGGCCATCTTCTACTTTCCCAGGCCACAGCAGAAAGCTGGACTGGAAGAGGAGCAGCTGGGACTAGAACCAGGGCCCATATGAGATTCCAGCACCACAGGCAGGGGATTAACCTGCCACGCCATGGTGCCAGACCCCACAGTGCTCTTGAACCAGAAAACCAAGTAAGCCTCCTCCAAATCTGATCACTATCTATACAGAATTAACCTTTTTTGCTAGTCAAGGAAAATGCAAGGTAATTAAAAGCTAAAACAGCAGATAACATCTCCACAAAGCCCCTGGAAAATGAAAATCAAAATACTTCAGCAACTACATGGCAGAAGCTCCAAAACTGAGCTCAATGTCTACTGAAGAACACTTAGAGATTTTTGCTACAAACCACTCATCAGAAGTTCAGAAGCTCGGAGCAGAAAAGGATAAATGAAGAGACAACAGGAATCAAGAATTGTGGGACTCAGGGTACAAGGTGAAGTACAATGGGGAGCTACAGCTGTAAGTATCATGGCTAAGGGATCATCCTCAGCATCACCACTTAGGGAGCAGAGTGGCATCAGGAGGCTCTTGATGTGATGGATCAGGTGTACACAGGGTCATCCATGTCATGTTCTCCCCAAAATGTCTAACCTGACCCTCGTGATGAGGAAATAATCAGACAAGTTCAGAGTATGGGACATTCTCAAATTCAATTGGCTTGGACTCTTGAAAAAATCAGTGACATGAGAAGAAGGGAAGTATTTTTCTAGCCAAAATTGACAGAGACATACTAAATAAATCTCATATCTGATGCTTTGATCAATCCCAAATTTGGGGAGAAAACTTCATCAGCTATAAAGAATATTTTTAAAATAAATAAGGACATTTGAATATTACCTCTATATCAGCAGTTCGAGTGGGTGGATAGAGGGGTGAATGAAGTTAAGGGAAAACAAGCATATCAAAATATTAACAACCAGTGACTGTATCTGTAAGGAGTTGAATAGTGTCATCTCCCACCTCCCTCCCATTCATGCAAACTCAGAAGTGCCGAATGGGACCTTACATGGAAATAGGGCCCTAGTGGATGTAATTGCATTGAGATGAGGTCCTGCTGGATCAGGGCAGGTCCTAAATCCAGTATGACACATTCCTTATGAGAAGAGGAGACGGACACACAGGGGAAAGGTCGGGTGACCAAGAAGGCAGAGGTTGAAGTGATGCATACACAAGCCAAGGAAAACCAAGGACTGGTAGCAGCCACCATAAGTTGGGAAGAGGAAAGGAAAGCTACTTTCCTTGAGACTTTGGAAAAAAGGCCCTTCTGATATCCTGCTTTCAAATTTGCACCTCCCAGAACTGTGAGACAATACATTTCTGTTGCTTTTTCTTTTAATTATGTTTATTTGTTTGGGGCGGGGGAAGAGAGAGAGAGATCCTTTATCTGATGATTCACCACCTAAATGGCCTCAATGGCCCAAGTTAGGCCAGGCTAAATTAGAAGCCAGGAACTCCACCCAGGTCTACGTGGGTTGCAGGGACTCAAGTCCTTGTATTGAGTCATCATCTGCTATTTCCTCGGTGTATTAGTAAGGAGCTTGATTGGAAGTGGAGTAGCTGGGACATGAACTGGTATACGGATAGGGACTGTGGGCATCTCAAGTGGTGGCTTAAGTCCCTGTAGCCCAATGCTTGCCCCAAATTTGTGTTGTATTAAGTCACTCAGTTTGTGGTAATTTGTTATAGCAGCCCCGGGACACTAATATGGGAGTTAAACGTATATAGTGTTCAGTATAAATATTTTTAGTTTTTTTTTTTTCTGTGGTTCTGATTTATTTCAAATCATAAGCTTGGTAACATAAAAATAAATGAAATAAACTTAAAAAATGCATGAAGTATAATTAAATACACCAATTGAAAGAGGTTTTCCCTGACTGTGTTAAGAAGTCCTTAGCTCCCCAGTGACTTCAGAAAAACCTCCTAAATATTTATTAAAAGACATACTTAATCATCTCCATCCATCATTCTCAAATGACCAGGACTGTATGTAGCTTTGGTTATTGGGTAAAGTTTCCACATGTTCAGAACTAGGGAGATAGTTGGGAGTTACACTGCTATGAATGGAAAAGGACTTGGGCTTCAGGGAAGGTTCTGGAAAGAGGGTAAAGGCATATGACACCTTCCACTAACAAGAGAAATAGGCAACATCACATAACAAGCTAGATATGGACAAAGTCAATACAGAGAGAAAGAAAGAAAAGGTGTTGCCTTCACAGAGCAGGAAATGTGTGGGGACAGGAGGAGGGCTGGCAGTGGTCACTCAGTGGTCTGGAGTCTCACACTGATGGTTGGCTTGCAGATTCTGGCCCCAGTTCCCCTGGGTCTGAATTCAGGTTCTGTCTCTTTCTGCCCATGTGACTTTAAAAATGGGGTCATAACAGTACTCACAAAGGATTGTCTTTGCCATGCATTTAGAATAGTGCCCACACCATAGTCTTAGGCAGGTAATACTGATGTGCGTTTGTTTTTTTCCTGGATCTTTGACCCATGTTTGGTATTTTAATTAGTCTCAAACTGCTGTAGAGGCAAAGCAGCAACCTTAGCAGAGTTTAACAACAAAAGTTTATAGTTATCACACCCACTTTTCGAGGACAGGCAAAGACTGCTAACAGTAGCATCACAAATAGTTTCTATTTTGTCCTTTGCTGTTTTTATTCAATTTTCTTCCAATAAGGCAACACTTATTTGATAATCAAGAAAAAACAAAAGAAGGAAACAGAAAACTGTTAACCATGTCTCTCTTACTCTTCATCTTCCCACCAAATGATGGAGGTGGCAGAGACAGTGACGAGGAGGAAAGAATGTGCTTTTAATTTGAAGCAAGACCATCAGCCAAGAGGCGAAAGCCCTGAGACGCCTGCACAACCCCATCTGTGTCTTCTGCCTCCCAGACAGCCCACACTGCAGCTGGGCACTCAGTAAGTCAGACGAGACTTAGTGAAAAGCAGGCAAAAAGTTAAAATGAAAGAAAAGATTCAGACTGAGGTCAGTGAATCACTCTGATGAAAATATATAAGGCGAGCTGGAAAGCAAAAGGATATCAATAAGGTTGGGTGTTTATTTAATGTGGATTTATGGACTTCATTACAAAAAAACATCGATCAACAATAACATACTTCCCAAAAAAAACTTGAAATGTACCAAGAGTTGAAAATAAAATGGGTCAACACTTCAGCAGTCGTCTCATAGTCTTAGGTTTCAGAAGCCTAGCTCCTTAAGTCTTTCCACTAATTCAGTTCATTAAGAGCACAATGAGTAGAGAATATAGTGGAAAATGTGATTAAAATATGAATACCTACATCTAATCCACTGACTAGCATATTCACTGCTGAATTTATTTGCATGATTATGTAAATAAAAGGAACAAACCCTTGCTTGCCACTTATGATGGTCAGAGATTTTTAAAATAGAAGGAGGACCTTACAGCACATGCAAGTTAGGGCTACATACAGCAGGCAGTACAGTATGCAGCAAAAGTGCCAGGAGGCAGGCCCGTAGATGAGTCTTTCCCAACTTTTTCCTGAGCCAGGTTGGTCTTAATTTAATCCGTAAGGATCAGGACAGCTACCACTTGGTGACTTCCAAGTGCTCAGAGCAGTGCTGTGTATTTTGTTGCCTGTGTGAATAACAACACCTGCATTATTTCCCTTGATGCTGCTTATCAAAATTGTGGCACCAGTTTTCTGGGGTGCTTATTTGTTCACCATCCATCTCTTCCCTCTTTGCATAGTTTCTCTGAGTCCAGAAATCATGGCTATATCTCCAGTCCTCTTTTTTCTTTTCTTTTCTTTTCTTTTCTTTTCTTTTCTTTTCTTTTCTTTTCTTTTCTTTTCTTTTCTTTTCTTTTCTTTTTTTTCTTTTCTTTTCTTTTCCTTTCTTTTTTTTGACAGGCAGAGTGGACAGTGAGAGAGAGAGACAGAGAGAAAGGTCTTCCTTGTCCGTTGGTTCACTCCCCAGTGGCCTCTGCGGCCAGTGCGCTGTGGCCGGCGCATCGCGCTGATTCGAAGGCAGGAGCCAGGGACTTATCCTGGTCTCCCATGGGGTGCAGAGCCCAAGGACTTGGGCCATCTTCCACTGCACTCCCGGGCCATAGCAGAGAGCTGGACTATGTCTCCAGTCCTCTTTACACAGCCTAGAACTCATCAAGTATTTTTTAAATTAACGAACATAGCTTCTGACTACCATGATTCAACATCAAGGGAAATTTAAGATGAAGCAAGTGGTTCCTCAAATACTGGTAAATGTCACAGCCAAGAGTCAGATCCAGCCCCTTTTGACCACAGTAACCGTGACTGTGGGCTGAGCTTCCCACCCACCCAGCTTGTTTGAAGGAAGCCTATTAAGTTCAATTAAACCTATTAATCAATTTAAAATTGATACTGTAATTACATTCAATTTTAGTTCCCTCCCTCTAAAGCTGATAAAGTGTGATTTTCAAATCTGAGTTTTAATTTTCTAAAGATGGTACTAATGCCACCCCTTTGGGCCTTGAGGCTCTCTACCAAGTTTCCATCAGATGTTTCAGAGTTAGCAAATGCTCATCATCCATAATCATCTTTATGATGGCTTCCCCCCTTCTAATTAATAACATAAAACATAGTTTAAACTAATGGGGTGTTGGAACCAGCCATTATTGGCTCCCAGAACCAATTGCTAATTTTTTAGGAATTTTGTGAACTAGTTATTAAGCATAGTAATAATTAAAATTATTATGAAATAGACTATATTAAAAACAAAGAAAATTTCAGTGGATAAATTCTTCAACAAAAGGTACTAGAACATTTGAACAGCCATAGGCAAAAAAAAATGAACCTTGATTTAAAACTTCATATAAGTAGTGGGAGTTTGGCACAGAGGTTAAACCGCTACGGGAATACCAGCATTCCATACTGGAATGCCTGGGTTTGAGACCTGCTCTGCTCTCAGTTCCAGCCACCTGATAATGGAACCCTGGGCAGCAATAGGTGATAGCTCAGTACTTGGGTCCTTGCCACCCATGTGACAGACTCTGATTGAGCTCTCATGTTTTTGCCTGGCCCATCCCTAGCACGGCGGGCAATTGTGGAGTGATCCAGAGGTTGGGCTATCACTCTTTCTCTTTCTTTCTGTCTTTCTGCCTTCCAAACAAACACATAAATAAAATAATTAAAGACAAACCCACCAACCAAACAACATTTTTATGCCATATAAAATTAATTCAAAATATTTCAGGATTTAAAGGTAAATATTCAAACTAAAAAAAACTTTTATAAGAAAATTTAGGAGAAAATCTTCAGGCCCTAAAGCTAGGTGAGGATTTCTTAGCCATGACAGCCAAAGTATGATCCATAAAAAAAAAAGCTGAGAAATGTTGTTTGAAATAAAAAAACTTTTGTGCTGTAAAAGACCCCTGTAAGTAGATGAGAAAACAAGTACAGACTTGGAGAAAAAGCTTGAAAACCACATATTGACAAAATCCTCATATCTGGAATACATAAAGAACTTTCAAAACTTAGTATTAAGAAACATATAATCCAATTAAGAGATGAACAAAGACATGAAGAATCATTGCATCCACAGTCATTTCCTAGTTTGTTTGCCAGCACTGGGAAATTAATATTGTGAGCTAGTAGCAAATATGAGTTAAAACCACAATGAGATGTCAGTTACACAATTGTTCAAACAGCTAAAAGGAAATATATTGATAACATAAAATCCTATGAAGGATATAGAGAAGTTTGGTCTCCCACACACGCTGGAAAACAGTTTGGTGGTTTCATTAGTCATACCACTCATAATCACTCCTGGACACTTATCCCAGAAAAACGAAAAACTACATGTATACAAATGTTTATGTATCTTTATCCACAACAACAAAAAACAAATCAATACAAATGTTCATCAACAGGTGAATAGTGGAACAGCCTCGTTATGTCCATACAGTGGGATGCCTCTCCAGGAATGGCCCATGTAACATTGTAGATGAAGGGCAGTTGTGTTTCCTACTAGTTAAGATGGCTGCACAGCATACCAGAGTACCTAGGTTTAGTAGCCAGATCGACCTCCTGGCTCGTTTTGTGTCAATGCACACACTGGAAAGAAGCAGTAATGACTCCAGTAATTGAGTTCTAGCCACCCATGTGGGAGATTGAGGTCCTGGTTCCCCGCTTTGGCCTGACCCAGCCATGGCTGCTGTGGGAATTTGGGGACAGAATGAGCATATGGGAACTTTCTGTATCTCTGACTCTTTCTTTGTCTCTGAAACAAACAAAAGAACAATCTAGATCAAAGGAGATCATGCTTAGTGAAAAAAAATCAGGCTTGAAGGTTTACATACTACGTGGTTCTGTATTTATAACATCCTGGAAATAACAAAACTATACAGATGGAGATCAGATTAGTGGTTGTCAGAGGATGATGAGGGGTTACTAATATGGGGAGAAAGCAGGAGGGAGCCCCTTTGCTGTGACAGGACAGTGCTGTAACCTGTATGCTGGTGCTTACATGAATCTATACATGGCACTACACTGCATAGAACCACACGTATGTATCCCACTCATAAAGGAGTGCACATGAAAATGGTGATAACTGGTTAAGATCTGAAAACTAGTAGTAGCATACTAGTCTCAAGTTCCTGATTGTGAAATTGTACCAAGTTATATAAGCTGTCAGCACTGGAGGAAGCTGGGTGAAGGGTAGGCGGCACTCTATGTAACATTTTTTTTCCGATTTCCAGTACATTTATAACTGTTTCAAAATAAAAAGTAAACAAAACAGAACAAGAACAGAAGAAATAAATGACACATCATTTTCTAATTGGCTACTTTTTAAAATTAACTATATCATGATCATGAGGCTGTTTACATGATCTGTATAGTGAGTGTATCAGTTTTGGCTGCTGTAACAAAATGCCATAGACTGGGTGTCTGAAACAACAGACACTTATTTTGTATGGTTCTGGAGACTAAAAGTCCAAGATCAAGGTGCCAGCAGAGTCAGTACCTGGTAGAGTCTTGCTTCCTAGTTTATAGCCAGCCACCTTCTTATTGTGTTCTAACATAATGGGAAAAAGAGAGAGAGGGAGAGAGAAGCGACGGGGAGGGAGGAAGAAAGTGGGTACTGGAGCAAGCACCACTCTGGTCTCTTCCCAAGAGGTTATTAATCCTGTCATGAAGTGCCACTTTTATGAGCTCAGGTAAACCTAACTATTTGCCTAAAGCCCCCCTGCCAAATACCATCACACTGGTGGCATTGGACTTCAATGTGGGAATTTTGAGGAAACACAAATATCCGATTCATAATAGTGCAAACAACACTGCCACTGGCTCTCTTCCCGGTTGTTTACTAAGTGATGTCTCTCCAACAGCTGAAAACTAGCCATATGGGAGTATTTAGATCAGAAATAATCCAACAGGACCAGTCAGAACTTGTTTGTTGTATGATTGATTGCTAAGAGACTGATGGATGTTGCCTCTGGCTTTTGCCTTTCACAGATGCCAACTTTCAGGGACATCAGTCTGACCTATAGTATGTCCAGAATCACCATCTACTTTAACTGTAACTCCTGTGACTTCACAGGAAAAGTGTTCTAGTTTCCCCCCATGAAGAGACTAACAGTGAGCCAGGTCAGTTCCAATTTGCTTGTAAGTTTTCTAATGGTGTACAAGGTTCCTGACAGTTTTTCTTTTCTTTTCTTTCATTTTTTTTTCTGTAACAAAATCAGAAAGTAGGATTTCTCTATGGTAGGTGGTTCATGAGAATAGTCATATTCAAGCCTTATACTTTACACCCACCATCTCTTTGTTGTGATCATGCATGGATCAAATGTCAAACTCCATGATCTGCTCTTTAACCCCTTGTAGGGTAGTGACTCTTAGGCTTTTTCTGGCTTTTCATCCCCAGTTCCAGTGTCCAGAATCTACTCTCATTTTAGAGACATGATTTAATTATCTTGTCCCTTGTATTTCCTTCCTAACCCATAAAATATAAAAACAAACAAACAAAACCACATCTGTTTCACTGATTTCCCCCAGAATCTAACCAAAATCTCCTCTCACCTCAGTCCTATCCCTCTGTTAGAGTACTGTTACACATGTCTGTGGCTTTTGTTGTATATTACCACCAACTCCTTAAGGGCAGAGTTCTTTCCCAATTTTTCTCTAAATTCCACCCCAGTGACTAGTTGAATGCCTGCACAAAGTAAAGGTTCAGAAAATGTTCAATGAAATGAGTAGTCTTTATGTCACCAAATGTAAGCTTCAATTTTCTCACCTATAATCTGTGAATAAGAGGTTACAGATATGTTATATATAATGTTAAACATATTTATAAATATATGTGAATATAGTTATCTTCTTTGGCACTGTCATTATCATATACTATTGATTTTAACATTGATTATTTTTTATTTACTTGAAAAGCAGTTAAAGAGAGAGAGAGAGGTCTTCATTCACAGGTTCACTCCTCAAGTGACTGCAACAGCCATGGCTGAGGCAGGTTGAAGCCCAGAGAAAGGAGCTTCCTCTGGGTCTCTCATGCAGGTGGCAGGGGCCCAAGTACTGGGCCATCTTTCACTGCTTTCTCAGGCATAGTAGCAAGGAGCTGCATTAGAAGTGCAGCAGCTGGTACACCAACTGGCACCTATATGGGATGCTGGCATTGCAGGAGGCAACCCAACCAGCTGTGCCAAATGCTGGCCCCCAAATTAATATTCTTAATATCAGATTCAGGCTTCAGTGAGCTTGCCTATGACTTATCCAGTGCAACGTAGTATAAGAGAACTGGCCTGAAAGTCAAGAGTCAGAGATATAAGTTCTCATCTCAGTTCTGTACACTGTTCATGACCTTGGGTTAGTTAACCTCTCTGGCCTCCTGTTCTATTGTCTGCAAAATGTTCGTGAACCTTAAGTGTTGGCAGGACCTCTTTGCAGCTTTGTCTGTAAGTCCACAGTGCTGTGTGACATTTTTGACGGAGCTGGGCTCCCAGTGATGGGTGCCATTCCACCTGCTCTAACTTCCTCTCTAAACCCCCAGCCTCTCCCTTAGCAGTGGGCTATGTTCTGTTTGGTAAAGATGTATTGGAGACATAGTAGCTGCAAAGATACCTGGTGTTTCTACTTTGGTAACTGTACCAATTGGAGAAGGATTATTGCTTTCTTCAATTTGTGACCATAGAGAGCATTTGGAAGTTATAGGAAAAAAAATCAATACCAATGGGCTGCAGAGGTGAGGTGTCTAATGGAATTTTCTGGGAAGTCACTGTGGGAGGGATGCTTCTTGAGTTGATGAACCTGATGACACTGCTTCAGTCCATCCTCCCTGCAGACCCTGTGTGACCCAGGACTGGGGACCTCAATTACAGAGGCAGGATCACAGATGCCCAGAATAACAGGCTGTCACAGCTGGAAGAACTCTTGTTTAGTCCAAGCCTTCAATTGTACACATGAGGAAACGGGAGCTGAGCGAGGCCAAAGGGCACCTCCAAGGTGGCAGGGCTCCCTGCAGAGCTGGGTGTGGGAAGAGCACTTCCTGGAGTCCTGGTTTGCACTTGCTGCTCCTCCCTCCAGCCCCACCCACTGGGATCTGGCATCTCTGAGAGCAAAAATGAGTTCCAGGTAGCCATGAACAGGCAATGGCTGCAACTTATCTTCCTCCGTCATTCGCAAATGAAGTCCAATAGATCAAGGCTATCGGAGATAGCTGAAGTGGATCTGGAGAAAAACTAGTTCCCAATTCTTAACTGCAATACAAATAGTAAATCCTTTGTCTTTAAGATACTGTGGGCCTATCCTGGAGGAGATTCTTCTGGAGCTGTAAGCACGGTGGGTCCCAAGGCCTTTTTCTTTTTATGACTGAGCACATACCTGGCAGCACACCTCAGGGTTTGTGTTGCAAGAAGCAGTGATTATGCTTCCTGTAGTATCTGTCAGAACTTGGATGGCATCTGCTAGACCAGGGGCGCCTTGAGATGGATACAGCCTCAGGATCAAGCTGGCACAAGGCCTAGTACTTGGAGGACATTCAAAATGTTGGTTGGATGAGTCCAGCAAGTGTCACTCATGCTGATGACCACAATGTCACAGATTGTTTAGTAGAATATGAAACAGCATAGAATATGAAATAGAATACAAAAGAAGTGAGGCTAGGGTAGGTAATGAGACTCAGGAAAGAAACTTGAGGTTCATGATATATTTTTGGAGTAAGAAATCAGCCACACACCTGGTCATATTCACTGCAGTGGGAGTGGTTACACAGGACGAAAGCAAGTGGAGTGAGAAGTGTATTTAGATTTATTTCAATAGTATGAGTGTATTTTCTTATTTTTAAAATTCTCTTTCACTCTTGCTCTCTGAGAGAATGATGTGCTGGATGAATTCTACTCTGAAATTCTATGCTTTGGGGGCATTTTATGATAGCTGCTCCCACCCCCGTCCCGCTTCCATCTCCACCTCCCCATCCCCCTCTCTCTCACTGGATGTTTTTTCTCTTTGGAAGGATGTTAGTACTGAGGGATCCAGAGGTGCACAGCACAGCCCTGAGGAGGGAAAACAAGGATCTGGCTACGAAGGCCAGAAGAACATATTGGAATCATGAAGTCTCCGTTGGCAGTTTCAGTTCCCACTTCATGTCCTCTGCCTGACCACACCCTTCCCAACTTCCCTGGTCTCTAGTTGGGTACATGTGGCTGAGCTCTGATCAGTGAAATGTGGAAGGAAGAGTCATCTGGCACTTCTAAACCTGGCCATTCTACACATATCTGGTGCACATTTCAGCTCTCTTTCCTTAACACAGCAACCTTGTATAGGCTCCCAGAAGGAAGAGGGCCATGTGATTCATTTTGGACGTTGAGTACAAAATAAACTCTCAGTTCATGACAGGTCCCTCTAGGGAGTTTGTTACTGAAGCTTGCCCTACTCTCCCCTGACTTTTCTTCTGATCTACTAAGCTTGCCTCATCTGAAGCTGACAAGGAGGCAAAAATGCAGGCCAAGGAACTTCTGCGGGATTAAAAATTTTCATTCATCTACAGGTCCGGTTCTGTTCTGTTAGGAATAGGAATGTGTCAGTGCAGGAAAGAGGGATGTGAGGAGAGGTCAAACACAGACCCAGATTTTCTCTTCCACTTTACCACTTTCCCCGAGTCATAGTTTCCCTAATTTCTCTTTTTTGGTTTTAATGTATACTAGAAGAAAACTTTCAAGATTAAAGACAAAACTTAAGGATGAGTGACATATTTCAAGTTGTTTTTGAACTATAAACTTTAAATAGTCATGTAATTTAAAAAATATTGAAAGGCAGAGTTACAGAGACAGAGAGGGAGAGAGAGGGAGAAGGAGAGAGAGAGAGAGAGAGAGAGAGAGAGAGAAAGAGAGAGATCTTCTATCCACTAGTTCACTCCCTAAATGGCTGCAATGACAGGGGCTGAGCCAGGCTGAAGCCAGGAGCTTCTTCCAGGTCTCCCACAGGGGTGCAGGGGCCCAAGCACTTGGACCATTTTCTATGGCTTTCTGAAGCCATTATCAGGGAGCTGGATCAGAAGTGGAGCCACTTGGTCTTGATCCAGCACTGATATGCAATAGAGATGGGGATGGGTGGTTTAACCTGCCATGCCACAACACTGGCCCCAGACTTTTGTAATTTTTTACTAATCATGATCTAAGTTGAACCTGAACAATCCATCATTTCAAGTTAAACAGTTTAAAGAGCTTAATTTTAATTTATTTCCTGCTATATGGTAAAGGAAAATTTCAAAAAGCCACAAGAGATTGCTGCTAGGTCAACATTATTCATGTTATCATCAACTTAGATGTGTAAAATATATTCATCCTAAACTTGGTTAATGTCTAATGAATATACAAGTAAATCCATGAATTCCGGACCTGGTTGTGTTAACTTTGTCTCAAAGTTAATCTGTTGTTAGAAAAATAAATTATTGTTATGAGTTTGAGTTATTGCCCATGCAGATTAGACCTATGGGTGATTATAAATAAATAATAACATGTTTGAGTTATTTTTTTATATTTAGAGAAGGAAAAAGCAAGATGAACAGAAGAGAGACGAGAGAGAGAGAGAGAGAAAGAGAGAGAGAGAGAGAGGGCCCCCATCGACTTTTTCACTCCGCAAGTGCCTGCAATGGCCAGGGTTGGACAGGACCAAAACCAGGAGCCAGGAACTCCAACCAGGTCTCCCCTGTGGATGTCAGGAGCCCATATACTTGAGCCATCACCACTTGCTCATAGTGTCTACACTAGCAGGAAGCTGGAGCGAAGAGGGGAACCATGTATCAAAAACAGGCACTCTGTATAGGATATGGGCATCTTAACTGGTAGGCTATATATTCCTGCCCAGAGCATTGGTAAATTTGTGTCAGCTTAGTATTAAACAAGAGGAAACCAGACTCAGCTTACACTTTTTATATACTAAAATGATGTAATTCATATCAACTTAATTTTGTAATGTGGCAGAAAGTGAATCTACCTATTTAGGTAAAAGGTCACCCATCTGAACATTGGTGCGTGTGCTTATCCTTGCATACAAAGGATGCATCATCAAATTTAAATACAAAAGCACAATTCCAAAGTCATTTAAATGCTTAGATTAATTCACCTGAAGTATTAAAACTAAACAACTGCCACTTAAATTTTTTAACATCTGTAGACCACTGGGGATCACTCTTGCAAAAAAAGTTCACAAGGCAATTTGGATTGGTGGCATTTTTCTTCTTTGCCTCTTCTGAATACAGCTTTGTATTAGCATGTTCAATAAAGCAAGTAACACTTCCACTGGATTACTTGGAGCCGTTCTTGACCCTCATTTCATTCTAGTTGGAGGTAATTACTTGCTTGCTGCTAATGCAAAAAGACTGCTAGAGATGGCCTTAAGTTCTGTTGAACTATTTTATAGACTGGGAATCAAACCTTTCCAAAATCTTCACTTCAAACAGCACCATAACTCCATTTGCTACTTCTCAAACACAAAAGTCAACATGATTTTTGGGAGTAAAAACTTTTTACTCCAAGTAAAATATTGCCCTGGACCTGGTGGAGGAAGTGGGTGAGTTACTTTGGAAATGAGGTGGGGATTGCCGACGTTGATCATAGCAGAGGTGAAGTGTCTACCTGCCGTGAATGATCGGAATGGTGGAGCGTGGTTTCCAGTCCCTTTTCTCATAGCAGTGTGAGGAAAACACAAGCTTCTGTCAAGGCAATCTAAGAAGCAACTCTAAAATTTAGTTACAGTCACTGAATAATTGTGTTGTTTATATGAATCTAGATGGGAACTCTGAATATTAACTCATTTAAATTCAAATCAATCATTTCTCTACACTAAGAATGCATCTTTGGATTAATAATATTTACAGTAAATTGGAGCAGCATTTCTCTTAGCCTGATTCCTGGAATCAATAAAAAACAATAGTAAAAGGCTCATTTTTTTGTGAATACCTAAATGACTTCACAACCATTATTCCACTCAGAGAAAAAATTATTCTTATATCACAGCAAGGGGGAGAGAATGCACAGCTTCTCTTAAGACTAATGGAGGCTGAGACACAAAGTTCAGTTACGAGGATGAACGTTATTTGCCACAGGCTTGGGGAACTGGAGGGGAATTTACTAATTAGCTCTTTCTAAACCAAGGAGCTTTCTGTTTTTCTGTGTCTCCTTCCTGAGAAAACAAAGCACAGGATCATCACAGATTCCTGCAAAGAGTAAATTAAAGATCTTCCAAAAATTAAGAAGACGGCAAATATAATAAAACAAGCTTCAGTGCATGGGGTTGTGCATTAGTTATTTTTCACAATGTAGAAAATTATGGACTACAAAATACAGCAACCTTATACTTAAAAATTAGAGAATAGAAGGGGATGATTTATTATTTCATTTCATCCCCAGAGGGCAGGCCCCAAGTGTGTTTTCTACTACATTCTACTGTTTTCCATTTTCTAAAATTATGCATCTGTTTTAATCAAAACACTATTTTGACACAGCCTTTTTAATCTCCCTTTTTATCCCTCCCACATACACCACCTCCGACACCACAAATCCATTTTATTGGCAACTATAATCTTATGCTTAACAACTCATCCTTAACCTGGGACCCTCTGGACGTCTTTTATTTGATCTGGATGAATCCTAGAATCTTAGAATGTCAGACTAGGCTCAGGTCACTGGGGGAAGGCTTCACAGAGCTTCAACAAATATGGCCCCCCCCAAAGACATTTCACCCAGCGCCTCAGGCATTGCCCCACTGTTCTGCTGCGCCAGGACAGACTATAGGTAGTCCTGATTCCTGGAAGACCCAAGTCAGGCTGGGTCTAAGCTGCTGAGTGTCCCCACAGCAACAGAGCTGTCTTGAGCTCCGGATCTTCTGCATCTCAAAAGATGGTCAGAGGTTGGGGTGACTCAGTTTGCCAAACTCCAAATGTCAGGGCAACATACCTTTTGCTCAGGTGAATTATGCCCAAAAAAAGCTATCTCTACACATTCTATACAAATGCTGCGCACAAAAACTGGGGGAGGGAAGCAGAAAACCATTGCTAGGGAAGAAAAACATTGTTGGTCTGGAAGCTGACACAGCAAACTCGACTGTGTTCTCTTTACATTCTGCTCCTTAACCAAGGTTGCTGCTTTATAGACACTGTGTTGGCTTATTTTAAGCAATTAATTCTTTTGGTGGGATAATGCTTCAGATTGCAATTCATTCATTCCTCACTTATCAACAAGTAAGTGCTGAATACAGACTATTGCCCTGACTTTGTTCATGGCACTGGGAATACCTCATGGACAAATGGACAAGATCCCTACCCTCATATAGTTCACTTTCTTGGGAGGGAGGAAGAGGCTGGAGGTATAAGGAAGGGCAATCGAGAACAATTTATGTATTTATTCCCAATGCCCAAAACATCTCTCAGTACTCATCCGCTTTGGGCCTAGGATTAAACCAAAATCCTTTTCCAAACAAAACTCTCTCTTTTTTCATGTTGTATCACAAACATCTCATTTCTTAGCTACAGGCCATCTTGACCTATAAGCCATTAGCTGTGGAAGTGATATAATAGCCATCTATTTCTCTCTTTTAGAAAATGAAAACAATTGTTGTCAGCACACTCAGAACCTGCATGCTTTTCTCCAGACTTCTCACACTGTCCATCAGCATAAGTGCTCCTGCATCCTATCAAGATGAAAACTATTGCCTTGGGCAGCCTTAGGGTAAGAGAAGCAGAGCTGGGGACAGACAGTCCTCCCCTTGTTTGATCTGCTGACATTTGAGCCCTTCAGCTCCTCAGCACATGAACACTAAATAAATGACTTGCTGGGCCCACAACTTTCTTGCATTCTACCTGTGCAAGCCCACTCTATAACTTTTGTTGAAGAATACAATATTCAGGTATTATTGTACTCCACACAAATCCCACACAATGTGAGCTGTGTCCCAAGTGAATCCTGGTTACTAATGTGCCCTTATGCTTTATGAGTGGTTTCCATGAGTTAGATATATTGCCTTGTCACAATATTGAATTAAAAATCATGAATTATATATTGAGATATTATGAATAAAAAGGATTCTGGTTAAATGCTCACTCACTTGTATCTTGGATCACTCATATAAGCAATTAGGCACCTCTCCAAATGGTCACAAAGGGATGTTGTGTGGGGAGAGCCCAGGCTGTATGGCAGAAGTCACTGCAGCTGGGTCCCTTCTTTCAGGGCACAGAAGAATGGACTGGAGAAGGTGCTCTCTGACTGGGAGCATTTTTTTTAAGAAATTACCTATTTGTTTATTTATCTTATTGAGAGGTAGAGAGACACACAAGAACTCTCATCCACTGGTTCACTCCCCAAATGCCTGGGAGCCAGGAACTCAATCCAGGTCTCCCATGTGGGTGCAGGGATCCGACGACCTGGCTCCTTCTATGGTGTGCATTAACAGGAAGCTAGACTCAAAACTGGAGCCAGGCTTCCAATGCAGGCACTCTGATATGCAATGTAGGCGTCATTGACCAAATACCCACCAACTGGGGGCGCTCTTTAACACCCCTAAATGCAGGACTTCAGTGAATTACCTTGACACTTTAATATTCACTTTCCCCTTTTCCTACCATTTGACCTCAAGCAGAGAGATTAGTACCAGGTAGTCAAAGAATCTGAATTCTTTACAGTTTGGCTACTGATGAATCAAAATCCAGTCGCAGATAGGTGAACAATGCATGTTAGTTTGGTTCTATGATGGCAGTCTAGTATAATGGTCAATGAGCCAAACTATCTGGATTTGAATCCCACCTCTACTCTCTAGTTGTATGAAAATTAAGCAAGTTACTTAACCTCTCTTCAACCCAGTTTCTTTATGTATAAAATGGAAATAAATCACCTGTCTCAGGATCAAATGAATTAATAACTCTAATATGTTCAATGAAGTATAGGGCAGAATAAATGCTCAATAAACACTCATTTTAACTAAAGGTTGCTTGTGAAAAACAATTGGAATTGGCTAGTCAAACTCTTTGTGACAATTTTTATCCTCAGATTATAGGGAAAAATAAATATGGAATTTATTTATTTCCAAATTGTTTTTGAGAGGGAGGGAAGGAAAGAGGAAGAGAGAGAGAGAGAGAGCGCGTGCGTGCAAGCTATTACTTCCATCTGTTGGTTTACTCCCCAAATGCCTTCAGTGGCTAGAGCTAGGTCAGATCAAATCTGGGAACTAGGAGCCTAATCTGTATCTACCTCAAGGGTGGCAGAGAACCAACTGTTTGGGCCATCGCCACTTCCTCTTTGGTTCTGCATTAGCAGGAAGCCAGGATCAAGAACTAAGACTCAAACTCAGTACTCCAATGTAGGATATGGGTATCTCAAGTGGATTCTTAACCACTAGGCCAAACACCTGGTCTCTTTAAGGAACTTATGGTTAAGAAGGGTAACTCTTCAGAGAGCTGAGTGGGAATTCCAGTGGAATTTGTTGAGCTCTGTCTAGACCTGGAGTTGGAAGAGCTGCTCCAGATGTGTGTGGAGGTGGAGAGGGAGAGGGAAGGAGATTTCAGCCAAACACATGGTCCCACATTCCCACAAGCCTCACAGGTGACTGCATCTACTCCAGAGCTCTCTTTTGGAGTCTGGGTTGTTCTGACTAATGCAGGCAGAAAGAAGGGCCTGAAAGAAAACCAACAAAATTGGATCCCAAAGGGATTTCAGAGAACACCAAGGTCAGAGTCTGACCAGATCCAGAGGTGTGCTGCTGCGCTGAGTGCTCTAGGAGTTCAGCACTGAGTCTGTTCTGCACTCCGCTGTGCACCAGGGGCCTTACATGGTCCTGGCCCACATGGGATGCATAGGCCCCTGCAGAATGAACATGGGGCAAATGTGAGTAGCATCTCTCTAGGTGCACCCAGTCAGTGCTATGAGTGCTCCAGTCTTTCTGGACAGTAATCAGATGGGTGTCCCTTCATCTATTTGCAGGTGAACTTGCCAACACTGGAAAAAACTGATCCTTTGTGTGGCAGACACAAGAGAATGAATGGTAAAAGAAATATGAACTCTGATTTAAATAAGCAATAGAAATACTTAAAAACAACTTAGAGAATATTACTTGCTGGAGTGGCTGGCTCAGAGGTCCAATTGTTCTTATATTACAGGTTAGAAGGAAAAGGCTGAGATGTTCTTTCAACACATGCATGTGAGGAAGGGAAAAATGGAAGCACGGGTGAGAAACAAGCAGACAAGTCTTTTCGGGGTGAAGCACCTGTGCAGGAGGATATGTACACATTTCTTCCAGAATCTCAATGTCGGGCTTCCTTACTGCTTCTACCCCACAGGGCCTGCTTGTCTCTTCACCTGCATACCCATGTTCTGCATGCCCCCACCTCACACTTCTCATTCAGAGGAGAGCCGCCTTGCAAGTGTATCATTTTCTGGTGCCACTGAAACCAATTATTACCACAAGCTTGATGCCTTAAAACAAGAGAAATGTCTTATCTCACAGATCGAGTGACCAAAAGTCAGAAATCACCTTGCTGGCTGGGCCAACCTCCTTCTGAAGGCTTGAGGAAGGGGCCATCCTTCCTTGCCTATTTCAGACTTTGTTGCTTCCAGATATTCCTGGCTTGTGGCTGCATCATCCCAATCTCTGCCTGCATCCTTATAAGGCTTTCTTTCCTTCTCTGAGTGGGTGTCTTCTCTTGTCTCTAATAAGAACACTTGCCATTGGATCTGGGATGCACCTGAGTAGTCCAGGACAAGCTCAATTCAGGATCCTTAACTTTATTGTAACTGCAAGCAACCCTTTTTCTAAAGAAGCTCTCATTCACAGGTTCTTGGGCTTAGACAGAGAAATGTCTTTGGGTGCCACCATTCAACCACATGGCAGGTGAGTATGCAATCAGTTCTCCTGGCTCCAGGGGTGGAAGCCAAAGAACTCTGCACATGAAGAGTGATGAAAGGGTAGGGGCGCTGTGGCACGGTGGGTAAAGCTGCTGCACTGGCATCCCATATGGACACTGTTTTGAGCCCTGGCTGCTCCACTCCCCATCCAGCTCCCTGCTAATGCTCCTGGGAAAGCAGCAAAGGATAGCCTAAGTACCTGGGCCCCTGCACTCACATGGGAGATCCAGAGGAAGATCCTAGCTCCTGGCTTTGGCCTGACCCAGCCCCAGCCGTTGTGGCCATTTGGGAAGCGGATCACTGATCTCTCTCTCTCTCTCTCTCTCTGCCTTTCAAATAAACAAAATACATCTTTAAAAAAATAATGATGAAGCTCCTTGATATGGGAAAGCTCATGATAAAAAGATAAATCCCTGTCTACTTTGAAAGGTGCTGCCTACTGTCCTTCCTGACTGCTGTCTCAAGTTCAATGCACACAGCTCAGCACAACATGAGATATTTAAGACAGGACAAAAGCAATGTTTAAGAAACATGTGGTGAACAGAAAATTTCAAAATCTTTGACCCATATCCAGGCTCACAGTCATCAATCCTGACATCTGGTCACAGCCACATTTTTTATCTCTTCTCTCCAAATACCACTTAACTGGGTTGTGCCCAGCCATGGCAACTGTTACTCCACTCCATGATTATTTTTATATTATAAAATATATTTTACATATTTTAACTTTGTGAGGGTACCAAACAAAAGTTTTTTTGTGAGTCTACACAAGCATAACTCATCCATAGCAACGCCAGCAATGAGCCAGCTGTGATTGTCAGTCCCATGATTTCTGTGTTAGGGTTTTATATTCACAAAGAACCGAAAAACACAGGTGGCAGCAAGACAAGGAGACTTAGAAGGCAAAACTGGTGCACTCCAAACTTCTAACTAAGCTTGCCATGAAAGAGAAAGGCATCTGCAGCCTACCACTACAGACGTGGACCTTCCTCCTTGTCACTGTCCTCACACATGAGAAAAACAGCCAGGGGGCGAAGCACTGTGGGGTACAGCAGAACTTTTGCAGCTGGGGCAAAAGAGGGGATTTTAGTTCATGGTTTACCACCGCTGTTACCTAGCCAGTTGCTTCACTTCTCTAAGTCTGAAGGTTTAAGCCCCTGAGAGAGCCACACTAGTCATTTCTAAGGTCACTTCCATTAAATTTACGTTGTCTGTATTCTGCCATAATGATGCAAGTTAACATGCATGCACGTGTGTGTATGTGTGGGTGATGGGTGTTCACGTGGGGGTGACAGCTACTATTCATATTTGATGTGTACAAGCGCCACTCTTAGGGTCCCACAGTCAGTTTTACTTATGAGGCAGAAGCTCATCATGAGTTTCTGATTAATACAAATATTTTTAAGCCTATTAATGATAATAAACAGTGCTAATAACATCCAGCATTTATTGACTCACTCAGTTCATATAAACTGTAAAACTAATGTTCCTGACTTGCTCCCCAGACTCAGCTGTGCTCTCTAACATCTGGTCACATACAGCCCTGTCTTCTGTTCTTGTTTCCAACTGCTACTTAAACTAGAGTTGTATCCAGGAAGAGGACTTTTGATTTAATATTCATAATTAAAATGAAAATTTTGTTAGGCCTCAAATACAAGTTTTTAGTGAATTGATACATGCATAAATAATCTACAACCTCATGAGGTTAGTTGTAAGTGCCAGTCTTAGGGTTTCTGAATTGTACATGTATTTTCATGTGCGTAATAACATAATCATAACTAACCTATGAGGGGAATGGTTATTCTCATTTTACAGGGCTGCAGAAGTTAAGTTATTGCCCCAATGTGATTCAGCTATTGGGTTGCAGTTGTGACTCAAATCCAGGAGATTTACGTTCACTGGACTGTAAGTTCCATAAAGATAGCAGCCACGTCTGCCCTGCCTTCTCTCTCAAGTGCCTGGCACGGTGCCTGCAGACAATATGTGATCACTATGTATTTGTGGAATGAATGGAAGCCTAATGTGTATGACTCCCTCTTAATCACTATATGCTATACAGATCACATGATCAACCCTCCCTGAGATTGGTAATTGGTGACAAGACACTGCTAGTGAGCATAGGTAGATTAGCACAATTCCTTCTTTCTCCACTCCAACAAAACCAGCTGAAACTAATTCACATTTTTTGTGTCATGGTCCCCATATTTTCATACAAAGGAAATTGGCCCTGTAAGATTTTTGTGCCAGAAATGCCAGGGGAGATAAGCCTGTATTGTTGGCCTTTGGAAATTGTATTCTCATTGACAGCCTTGAATTTGTTTTGGAAAAGCTTGCTGGCCAATCAATTGTGTGAGTGACTATCTCTTATAGGATTTATGATTAGTTTTCATCATGTCTCTGCCTTTTGACCACAAAAATGTTTTGCTTTCCTATCATCTGCACTGGCTCCTAGTTAATGAATTCTCCAACCCTAACAGAAAAAGAAATTGTAAGGGAGATGGCAGGAGTGTCCCACTGGCACTCAGCCTGTTCATGCTAATGCCTAGCAGGGCGATTCATCCAATTAGAGTTGACAGAGTGTTTCTGAGACAGAAAAGGATGCTCTGGCTGAAACCAACAAGCCAAGAGTTCACTCCCCTCCCAAACACTGGTGTGCAAAGGAGGACCCCTGGAGCAAAGGTTTGCTGCAAATCAAAAACATTTAGCTATGTGGAAACCAAGAGGGTTGATTGTTTAGTAAATATTTCATTGAGAACATTAGCTGTGGAATTTGGATGCTTAAGTAATGCAGATAATTAAATGTAAATAATTAAAAATTAATAATATTTGAAATGTTAAGCATAATTAGGTAGGCAATCCATCAGTAATAAAAGGGCTCCATTCATGCTGAAAATCTGCTCAGCAACTTCAGGGCTGTGTCATAGCAGAAATGACCTACTACAATTCCCAGCTGTTCTGGGGGGAGTCACCCTTCATGCTGAGTTGGCGAAAAGCCTTATCTGCCGATGTCTTCTGGTAGAAAATGTCACAGTACAGGTATCTTTACAAATGGACTACACAGATCATCTACTCGGGTGTGTTTGAAGGGGAGTAGAGGAGATTCTATAAATACATTGTGAGAAATCACACTTGCAGTTAGAAGGAGCTGGAAACAAAGATGAATCCACATTTGTTTAGTGAAATATGTAATGGAAATAAGCTCTCTGGGGAGTTGTTCCATTTATTTTTTTCTTCTGTTCTTGCTCTCTCATCTTCAATCACTTCCCTTTTCCTCCTCAGTAGCTACTTCTCTTCAGTCTAAAAATAATACATTCAAGCGTTCCTTGTTGTACAAAGAGAATTTGCTCAACACATCTCTTGCATGAAAGCAGCCAATCTTCCTTGCTCTTTTCTTTTCGCATCAAACTTGAAAGAGTGGAGCATATTCCCTCCCTCTCTCTCTATAGCTGCCTTTCCCTGGTGTGGCAGCCTGGCTCTGCCCCCACTCACTACACGAGAGCGGCCCTTACCACAGTAACCAATGCTGTCCTACAATGATGAGAACCAATGATCTCGCTAGGCCTCTTGGCAGGATGTTATATTCACAGCTCTGATCCTTCTTTGGTTACTGCTCTAGTGTTTTCTCTTGGAACTCCATCTATGCCTCTGATGGCCAGTTCTTAGTTTCTGGTTTGCCCTTAAGTGTGATGAGTTTTTCCCCTTAGGAATGTGTGAAGTGGATGAGAGAGGAGGGAGTATAAAATTCTAGGGATTGGTGCAACCTGTGGCAAATGGGTATTGAGTACCCCAGTCCTTAGTGCAGTCTGATGAGAATACAGACAGTTCTGATCTCTTCAGGAGCCATACTGTGGATAATGAGTTACAAGCATAAATAGTCTTGGCCAGATAGGGTAGGCAAGAGAAAAAACTATTTCTTCATCATGATTTTTTTCCCACCATTTTAACAGTAGCTTAGCACCAAGTGTATGAGCTAGTTGAATGCATGCATTGCCTGTTCTTCCTTTAAATTTGCATGCATTCCAACTTGGATCTTGGGCGTTTGCCCTTGCTCTTTCTTCTACAACTACAAGTCTCAACTTTTTCTTACAGTGCCTTTCATAAAGCTATTAATCATTTTCTTGAAAAAAAGATATTGGAAATTGGACATTTTTAAAAATCATGCTGATAATTGAATACTGTTGTCTGTTAGTATTATGATTGCAAATCTATGAGTTTTAAATATTTTGCCATATTTCCATGTTCCCCATAATACTGATTATTTTTAATACATAATTTGTAAAATTTTTGTCTTTCAGAAAAGCCTATATAGTCAAACATTAAAAAGAAGGAAAAAGAAATGACAAGCCAAAAATCAAAAACCACTTTCAGGGCCAGTAGAAATATCTATTGTTTACCTCTCCAAGCAATTTCAGTTTTCTTCCAGGCTTCTGTTATTGCCAACATGTTGCTGACTCCCAGATTTATCTTCTCCAGATGCCATGGCTTGGGTATTAGTTGGGTGTCCCTCAAAGGCCCATGGGTTAAAGGCTTTTTCCTCAGGATGTTGCAATTCAGAGGTGGTAGGACCTCTAACATTGGAAGAGGTCCTTAGGTCATTGGGATTGGACCTTCAGAAGGTGGCTCTCTTGTGACCTCATGAGAGGGCTGTTATAAAGGCCTGGTTTGGGCCCCCCTACTCTCTATTTCCTGGCTTGCCTCACCCTTCTTCTGCAAATACTCTATGCACTCTACCGTCTCCCATGGGGCCTTTCCCAAAGCCTGTCTCACGCTTTTTGATCTTTATTCCCCAAATCTTTGTGCTAAACAGACCTCTCTTTCTTTTACAAGTGTCCTGTCTCAGGTATTCAGTGATAGTGATGCCAAGCTGACAAATACACCAGCATGGTCCACTTTCTTGAGAGAGAGAGATGATATTCAGTGATCTACAAAACATCTCAATGTGACATCTCCAAAGACTGTGTCCAAAGTGAATGTCTCATAACTCCTATTTCACCTCACCACACACACACACACACACACACACACACATGTACACACACATAAGAGACAGAGAGAGAGAGACAGAGACAGAGACAGAGAGACCCTGATTTTCTTCCCATTATGACTTGGTTTTCACTTCAGTCAAACCAAGAACTAAGAATCAGCCTAACTTCTTCAGGATCCATATCAAAAGTCATGAGCTGTGAGGATAAACTTCATTAATCAAGTAGATCAGCAGCAAACAAAATCAGATCATCTTGAGAAACATTTAAATTTGTTCCATCTGGCCAAGGACCTAAATAGACATTTTTCAAAAGAGGAAATCCAAATGGCCAACAGACACATGAGAAAATGGTCAGGATCACTAACAATCAGGGAAATGCAAATCAAAACCATAATGAGGTTTCACCTCACCCCGGTTAGAATGGCTCACAGTCAGAAATCTACCAACAACAGATGCTGGCAAGGATGTGGGGAAAAAGGGACACTAACACACTGTTGGTGGGAATGCAACCTGGTAAAGCCACTATGGAAGTCAGTTTGGAGACTCCTCAGAAACCTGAATATAACTCTACTATACAATGCAGCCATCCCACTCCTTGGAATTTACCCAAAGGAAATTAAATTGGCAAATAAAAGAGTTGTATGCACCTCAAAGTTTATTGCAGCTCAATTCACAATAGCTAAGACATGGAATCAACCTAAATGCCCATCAACAGAAGGCTGGATAAAGAAATTCTGGGGTATGTACTCCATAGAATACTAGACAGCAGTCAAAAACAATGAAATCCGGTCATTTGCAACAGAATGGAGGAATCTGGAAAACATCATGCTGAGTGAAATAAGCCAGTCCCAAAGGGATAAATATCATATGTTCTCCCTGATCGGTGACAAATAACTGAGCACCTAAAAGGAAACCTGTTGAAGTGAAATGGACACTATGAGAAACAATGACTTGATCAGCCCTTGTCCTGACTGTCGAGGAACAACTTACTACTTTATTCCTTTTAGTATTTTTTTTTCTACTTAATATCATTGGTTGAACTCTGTAATTAACACACAATTATTCTTAGGTGTTTAAATTTAACTGAAAAGTGATCCCTGTTAAATATAAGAGTGGGAACAAGAGAGGGAGAAGATGTACAATTTGGCACATGCACACTCGGACTTACTCCTAATGGTAGAGTTATAAACATGCCAGGGGATTCCAATTCAATCCCATCAAGGTGGCATGCAGCAATGCCATCTCACTAGTCCAAGTGATAAGTTTCAGTTCATAATTGATCATAATGATAGGATTAAGTGTCAAAGGGCTCACATAAACAAGACTAGTGTCTGCTAATACTAACTGATAGAATTAAAAAGGAGAGAGCAATCCAACATGGGAAGTGGGATACACAGCAGACTCAAAGAATGGCAGATGTCCTAAACAACACTCTGGCCTCAGAATCAGTCCTTAAGGCATTCAGATCTGGTTAAAAAGCCCATGAGAGTATTTCAGGCATGGAAAGCTAAGACACTCTGGCAAAACAAAACAAAACAAAACAAAACAAAACCTAAATGAAAGATCTCTGTGAGATCCCAGCGGGAAGAATGGGCCATCAAAGAAGGAGGTATCTTTCTCTGTAGGGAGGAGAGAACTTTCACTTTGACTATGGCCCTTGTCTAAATAAGATTGGAGTTTGTGAACTCAAGAGGCTTCCATAGCCTTGGCTGACATCATAAATAAGAGTGTCAATTGTTAAATCAACAAAAGGAGTCACTGTGCACTTACTCCCCATGTAGGATCTCTGTCCTTAATGTATTGTACTATGTGAATTAACGGTATAACTAGTACTCAAACAGTACTTTATACTTTGTATTTCTGTGTGGGTGCAAACTGATGAAATCTTTACTTAGTATATAATAAATTGATCTTCTGTATATAAAGATAATTGAAAATGAATTTTTATGAAGAATGGGATGGGAGAGGGAGTGGGAGATGGGATGGTTGTGGGAGGGAGGTTATGGGGGAAAAAGCTGCTATAATCCAAAAATTGTACTTTGGACATTTATATTTATTTAATAGAAGTTAAAAAAATAAATTTTTTCCATCTGATGGATGTCAATAGTGAATGAGAGTGATTTTCTAAGCCTCTGGTACTTAGAAGATCTTTTGGTAGATGTCTGTTGAATGAATGATGAATTGTACACAAGCATCTTAGGAATTACCTCCTCCTCCCCCAACACATATCCACCCTGCACCACCACTCTTATTTCAAATTCTGTCTTAAAATTCTTCCATCAGCAAGAGAAAAGGGAAGCTATCCAGTATCTGGTTAGAAGGATTGACGTCAGGGGATCTTTTGCTTCTTGGAGGTGCTCAGAGAGCTGATGATTGAATCTGGGGATTGCTTTGCTCTTGTTAACACAAGGGGATACTTTCTTTTTCAGTCTTTTGCCTTTTCTTCCATCACCTGCTTCTATTCAAAGGAGGCTGAGTCTGGAGGTGGTCAAATGCTAGTTCATTATATATAATAAATCAATTAGAAACTGTCTGCTACTATGACTTTAAAAATGTCATTTTAAATGATTATGTAGAACACTTTTCTCTACTTCAAATTCATTTGGTAATGTCCAATTACTTAAGTGGTCATTAATGGACTCCCTAGTTAGGCATTTATGACTCTTTACAATAGGTCCCTACCTACCTGTCCACCTTCAGCCTTCAGCAACTCATGTAAAACTGCCTACAGTCTGCTTATCCTGTTCTGTTATTTTAAGACTTTATTATTAGAGAAAGAAGGAGAGTGCTCATTTGCATTGGTACACTCACCAAATGCCTGCAACAGACTTGTTTCAGGAACTTTATCTGGATCTCCCATGCAGGTGGCTAGGACCCAAATGCTTGAGTCAACACCTACTGTGTCCCAGAGTGTGCACTAGCAGGCACTGGAATCAGGAGAGGAGCTAGGACTTGAACCCAGGCATTCCGATAAGGAAAGGGAATGCAGACATCCCAAGCAGCATCTTAACCACTGCATCAAATGCCTACTCCCATGCTTCTTTTTAAAATACCTTATTTATGGTCTTTCTCTGTTTTGGCTTAGTTATTTACTTCAATCTGTTGTGTCTTCTCCTTTGAGTTTCTCTTTTATCCTTCTGAGCCAGATTCATAATTTCCTCCTTTATAAGGACTTTCCTGACCCTCTTTCCCTTTAAAACTGAATATGTGGTCTATCTCTTTTAAATCTCAAATTACCTAGGAATTCAGACAATAATTTTATCAATAATGGCATATTATATGGTCCTTCCAATACTCTGAATATAATTAACATTTTAGACTACAGTTCTTTGTTTTCTTGATTTATTGCATACATTAACTTCTTGACACTAATCATGATGTCTTATTCAGCTCTGCATCTCCTAGGACAACCAAATGGCATCTCTGATTCTTGGACATGGTTCCTGTCTCCTTTGCCAGTTCTTCTCCTTTATAAAACCATAATATTGGGGCTGCTCAGGGTTATATCCTGAATTATTCTCATCTCATGCATTTCTTATATTATACATTTGCATAGCTTTAAATATGCCTACTAACAACTTTCAAATGTGTGTCTTTGGCTTTAAATTTTCATGTGAACCTCAAACTCATACAATTAAGAATCCAACTCAGATATTTAAGACTCAATATGTATAACTGAATTCTTGAATTCCATATCTTCTATGAAGGAGAAAAAGAAAAAGGAAGAATTGAGAGAAAGAGAGAGAGAGAGAGAGAGAGAGAGAAATCACATCTATCAAAAAAGGTGAAGGCACAGGCATTTAGCCTACTGGCTAAACCTCCAGTTAAGATGGTTGCATCCCACATTAGAGTATCTGAATTTGATACCTGGTTCTAGTTACTGATTTCAGCTTTCTGCTAATATAGACTCTGGGAGGCAAAAATGATGGCAATGATGGCTCAAGTAATTGGGTAGTACCATGCGTACAGGAGTCCAGGATTGAGTTCCTAGGTCCTCACTCAGCCTGTTGGCTATTATGGGCATTTGAGGAGTGGCTCACTCCCATGAACCTAGAGTTGCAAACTCTTCAAGGGGCCTTAGAACCATCTAGCCCACATCCTCATTTGCAGTTCAACACATTTTCTGGAACAAAGTCCAAAATCCAATGTTCTTTCCACTGCATTACCAGATAACTTCTAGTATTTAGTATTCATGATTCATTATCAAAAGTTCAACAATTAATATAACTTCAAAAGGTTAGTGATTATAAATTAAAGTAAATGTCCCAAAATTACTCCATTTGGATAACTGCAAAAACATTGTTGAAATATCTTATAATTTCTCTAAATTAAGGGTTGACTCCACAAAAGGAACTACCCCCTAGAAAGGATTCTTCTCCCTCAGATTCCAACAGCATATGAATGTAAAATCTCAACAAAGAATGTCCTTCAGTGAACCAGGCCATGAATTTTCCTCCAAAGGGAAAGACTCATTTGGAAAAAGAAATTGACCATGATTTTTGGTGTAGACCTTTTCTTACTACATGCTGGGTTCTTACTTCAATCTGAAGATAATTTGTTGCTTTAAAGTTAATGATTCAGACATTTGCTTTAAAAAGCCATGTATCAACAAAATAAATAAAGTGACAGACACAGACACTAGTATTAACATGTACAACATAGAGTATCTTAATTAATTAATGAGCTTCAAGTGAATGTGAGAAAACTAAGACTCCTGGAAAATAGTCAGACAATTTATGAAAGAAAATAATACAATGAGTAAACAAATATGTGGAAAAATCACAACCCAACTAGAAGTGTCTTTATTGTCTGCTTTGTTAGCAAATGCCTTTTGGAAAATTAGGAGTTTTCATGTGGTATGCATTTGGCTTAACAGTTAAGATGCTGGATAACACACTTGTACTCCATATCTGAGTGTCTAGGTTCAATGCCTAGTTCTGGCTCCTGATTCCAGCTTCCTGTTAACGAAGACCTTGGGAGGCAGCAGGTGATGGCATGGGTGGTTGGGTCCTTGCTACCCACATGGGCAACCTGGATTAATTCATTACTCCCAACTTTGACCCAGCCCAGCCTTGGCCATTGTGAGCATTTAGGGAATGAATCAGCAAAGAGGAGCTGCTTCTGTCTGTACATCTCTCTATTCTCCAATCATCCAATCCTGTCTCTCTAACTCTCAATTAAAAAACAAAAACCAAAAAAACCCCAACAGGTACTTTTACTTCTACAGGAGATAAACTTTTGACCATTCTAGAAGAATGTCTGAGGGTTTGTGGAATCAGACAAGAGCTACTTCTTAGTTTTTCCCTAGTAAAAAAAACGATTGCACAGAATTTCAATTTCCTCTGGTGAAAGATTTATCATCAAATACACCTGAGATGGCATACACAGAGTCTGGTACAAAAGCCATGCCTAATCAGCATACGTTCACAGGAGTGGGCTGTAATTCCCATGGGCTAGAAAGTGTCTGGACTTTGCAGGCATTTAATAATAATCATAAGCCTTGACTTATATTATGTCAAGGTAATTTGAATTAGCATCTTGTTATGGGCCTTTTATACAAATCCCAAATGTTTTTTCTTTAAATACTAGGGCCAAAGGTCTTTAATTTCAGCGCTAGTTTTGCAATTCTATTATTCAACATCTGGGCAATTTCCCCTTTACAGAAAATAAAGAAAAGGGTTAACCAAAGAATTTAAATCATAACAACCAACCTGTGCAATGATAATTCATTTCCAAATTAACAATATTACTTTTAGTTATTTAGCACTTCACAGCAGAATTAACCAGCCAACCTACACTTTATATTATATACATATATATATACACATATATTTGTTCAGTTCAACTGGTGTGTGTTCTGCCACACTCGCTGAATTTACCACTACTGAAGATTTGTGCCTAAATAATAACTCCTGAATACAGCTCACTGTTTTATGGGTCTTTGGTGAGATTTTTAAAAAATAAATTCTGCACAAGGGATGACATTAGAAAGGAAAAAAACCCCATAATCTGATTTTCCCCCCATACGGACATTGTGTTAGTTTCCTTTTATTAATCTAAGCAATAAAATCACTTTGACACACTGTTATTTATTATTTATTTCCCACATATTTCCAAAAAAGGATTTAAAGTAGTTCGTTTTAACATGCTGCTAGTGTCTTCAAAAGTTGGTTCCCTGGAAACAGCCATGAAATTGAATATATACAGCTAAGCTCCAGCTAACATATTATAGAGCCTACTCCTCCCGTGACAAATAAATAAGAGTGTTTATTATATTCCCACATACTTATTTTGCTGAAATGACTTCTATTAAATCTGCAATTAAGCAAAGAGAAATTTGACTTATGAAACAACCAATAGTAGAATGAGACGAAAGTAATTACAGTTTAATTTGTGAATATTGCATATAGCTTTTGACTATGACTTACAAATTCCTAAAATAATTGATTAGCTCAAAATGTCAAATTCATAACAGAAGACTCCACAGAGACTTTCAAGAGGGGGCTCACTTTCTTCTCTGTCCTTTTCTGTTTTCTCTTTCCTCGGATTGCTTCAGAAGATCTGAGCAGCGAGGCTTCCCGTTTAGCCTGTTAATAACCACCAAAATATTCACAGTATTCCCTGGGCTTTCACCACTCCTCACATCGCCAGATTTAGCATGCAGGCCTTACTCTCAGCCCAATTACCTGGATATGAAGCAGGAACTTCACAGCTGTCACAAAACACCTAGACCATTTTAGCAAGGCATTGCTATCAATAATCAAAAATGTGGGATTTCAGCGCAGACAATATGTGTAATTGCACCTCTCCCGACAAAGCCATTGCAGGGCCCCAGTGATAATATTATTATAGTAATTACCATATGTCTTACATCAAATGCAACTCCAGCTTGATTATCATTCAGGTTTTCTGGAAGGAGATAGGAGAAAGCTGTCAGAGATAGACAGAGAGCTTGTCCTCTATTCAACTGCCAACACTGGCTTTCTATTCTCCTCAAAGAAACACAATTACAGCTCCATTTGCATTGAGAACAGGAGAAGCCCTGGGTTAATTACAGGTAAGGTTCTGTTTACATTCCCTGGGGCCAGCCACAGCTCAGATTCCATTTCTGAGGTGAAAAAAAGCTGCTGGAGTTTGACCTAAATCCACATTTTTTATTCCACTCTTGAAATTCTGTGTGGCCAAAGGGAGCCTGTCACTCAATATCTTTCAAACGTAACCTCAGAAACCTTCATTTTCCGGAGTCTGAATATAGTTAAAAAACCCCAAGTTCAGAACCCAAAGCCTAAACAAAAGAAGAGAAAGTTTTGGGGACCCCTATGTGTGGATCAGGAAGAAAGGAGGTGACACTGTGCGTATTATTAGTGTTAATGCAATCAATTGATAAAAATCCTAAAACATGGGGTTGCAACTAGGGATTAGGTGTTATGGAAGTAATCTTTTTCTCTCAGGCTTACTGTCCTGTTCTCTTCTGGCTTTCTGGATTTGTTTTTGGTGAGCAGGAGGACAGGTGCACCCTACTCAGCTCAGCTGATGTCAGGGGTGTGACTCTGCTCTCAGGCCCACAAAAGGGAATCACTTTTCGTGACTTAGATTCAGCTTTCCAAAAATACAGGCACAACAGATCTTATGCCACTTAGGTTCCTGCCAAGGCACTCACACGCAGTTTAGCTGTCCAGCTACAACTGGAAAATCAGAACATGGCAGATCCTGGGTCTCTAAAGCCAAGATATTTTAGCCGTTGTCCATCACCTGTCCTGTAATAGTTTGTTCAGACATATGCACTCCTCACAAAACACAGTTTTGTCTACTTGTTTATTTTCAACATCCCTCTCTCTTACTACACACACATACACACACACACACACACACACACACACACACACATAGACGTTGGCTCCCTGAAGCAGGCATTCTTTCCTGGAGACAGGTAGCATCCGATAGGCAATTGGTGTTTAATCATTGTGTTATAATGATTTTAGAGGACCTGAATGCTGGCTATGGAAGTAGCCATTGGCAGGCTCCATCTATATAAATATGGTCTAGATATGGAGAATTTTTTTATTTTTACATATCATTTCTCTTTCATTTAAAAAAAATAGAAAATGATTCCAGTTTTACAGTCTTAGATTCCTTTACAGAAAAATAAGTTACCTTTAATTTATTTTTTATTTTTTATTTTTTTTTGACAGGCAGAGTGGACAGTGAGAGAGAGAGACAGAGAGAAAGGTCTTCCTTTGCCATTGGTTCACCCTCCAATGGCCGCCGTGGACGGCGCGCTGCGACCAGCACACTGTGCTCATCTGATGGCAGGAGCCAGGTGCCAGGTGCTTTTCCTGGTCTCCCATGGGGTGCAGGGCCCAAGCACTTGGGCCATCCTCCACTGCACTCCCGGGCCACAGCAGAGAGCTGGCCTGGAAGAGGGGCAACCGGGACAGAATCTGGCACCCCGACAGGGACTAGAACCTGGTGTGCCGGCGCCGCAAGGCGGAGGATTAGTCTGTTGAGCCACAGCGCTGGCTAAATAAGTTACTTTTACAGAGTTGTAATGCAGGCACAGTTTCCAGAAGAGCAAGTCCTGACGGATGAAGAAGGGATGAATTTTATCCCATTTTCCTTAAACATGGAGAAGACAGAATGGGGACTGACCATATTTGCAAAGGGAAGAAAAAAGTAGAGTAGCATCACTTCTGGTGAGCATGGCATACCACCTACTACAAGGAGCAACTCCCACAAATTGAATTCCTCACTTCCAATCTGAAGATATGAAGTTTTTCTTTCCATGACTTCACTACATTAAAACAATACAAAAACCTAGTTTTTTTTAGCCAAGAAGCATGAGAATAGTCTGTATGAGTGCAGGAGGAATGGCACTGGCAACAGGCCTGGAAGCTGGGCTCGAAGGTATTTCTCAAGTTCAGATTCCTCACTCTGAGGGAAGCAAACGAAATTCCCTTGACCTTCAGGTGCAAGGGAAATTTCATGATAGTGTTACTTTCAGATTAGTGAGATTTTCAACTCTTTTTAGGAGCTTAGCTGTGCTCAGCAAGTCATTTGTGTTTAGTGGGTTTTCCCTCTAATTTCTAGCAGCAGTTTTGCCTTTTTACCCAATTCCCTAAAACCCCTACTCACCCCACTCCCCCTTTACTCCCAGCAAATAGGAAAACCTGAGGTCATAGGAATTCTCTGATTCCCAATCTCACATCTATTTATGTTTCTACTCCCCACACAGGCTAGTTTTCTTCCTTGTGGCTGGAGAGAAGGAGACCTTCTACACCATCTAGGACCAAACACTCCTGGACCTCGCTTTAACAATGTTCTCCTTCCCTTCCCATGTGGACTTGTCTTATAACTCCTCAAGGCTAACAAAAATAAACACCTGTTCCATCACTAAAGAAAGACTCTGCCCTTGACTAGATGTTTTCTTTAGCAGTTCCTTAAGTGAACATTTAGCTCTTCTTCCTCATTCCTAACTTACTTAGTGACTCACTGAAATCCAGCTTCCAATCCACCTTACTTACAGTCAAGGATCACTTCCTAATTCCTAAATCCAACTAATTCAGGTATTATTTTGCTTTTTTTTAAGGTGTTCTCTTTCTCTCTTAGGTGAAACTGTTAGCACCTCTGACATCACTCTCCTAATCTTGCCTACCTTTCTGACTTGGTTTTCCTTTTGCCAATTCTTCCTATGTATTATTCTTAAACGTTGTTTCTTTCCTGGACCTTATCCATGGTACTTTATCTTCTACAGATGATCAAGCGGTTTATTCCATTTCAGGAGCTCTGACTACCATTTGGAAGAACGAATAACTTGAAAAACATTTCTCTGGTCCAGAACTCTCTCTGGAACTCTAAACATGTTTGTCCTGCATTTCTAGCTACACAGTCATGTCAGATCTGCATGATGGAAAGTGAATCACAATCTACTAACCAGGAGTCTGTCACATATAAACTACTTAAAATGCTATGACATATTGGAAATGTAGAAGCTGATTTTATTATCATTACACACCTAAGTCCTTCAGATAGGCTTACTGAGATGGCAGATGCTACTAACAAGAAGGAAAAGAACACTGAGTTCCAATAATTTCTATGTATATAACATGCTTTGTTCATAAAATATGTCTAGAGGTTACATTTGGGAAAGTCAAACTATCAATATGAGAGTTGACAGCTGATTACCATGAGTTAGTGGCTTAAAATAACAGAGACTTACTGTCCTAATATCTGTGGGTTAGGTTCAGGAGCCGGGAATTTTGCACTGGGCTCTACTACAGTCTCACAAGGTTACAACCAATATGTTGGTGAGGACTATTGTCTCATCAAAGACATGACTTGGGAAGGATCCACTTCTAAACTCAATCTAGTTGTTGGCAGAATTGAGTTCTTTGCAGTGGTACAGTATTGGCTCGCTGGTTGTAGAGGCCGAGCTCAACTACAAGAAGAACCAGCAACTTCTTGTTCCGGGTGACCCTCAACACAGATGTCTACTTCTCTTCATTAGGGGAATGAGAAACTTCAGGAAGACAGGCACTACCATTTTATGTTTATATTATGGAATCATGAGCATCCCATCACCTTTGCTATTTTGTGTGCATTAAAGGACACCCTGTGTCCTTCCCACACTGTAGAGCAGCCATCACACAAGGATGTTAGCACGGGGAGGCAGGGATGGGGGGCCACCTTCAGTGTCTCTCTGCCACAGTCCATGTATTTTTACCTTAATATGCAGATTTCATAAACATCTTAATTTTTGAATGACCTCAAAGACTCTCTTCTCTAGTTAGTTAACAAGCACATGAATGCATGGAGGTTTGTGGACGGCTGCCAACAATGCTCATTAGAGGATTCATTTTGTGAAGAATTCATTCCCTAACTTCGAAGCTCGGATTTTCATATTTTAGATTTCTTTCAAGGTACCCATGCAAAGTAAAGGAATCACAATAATATGAAAAAAAATTGTAGATTTGCTATTCATTTCAACAGCCTTCTCCCAGAGGCTCTACTAGAGAGTAATGTAATTCATTCACTTGAGTTTTGCTCCTTTCCCTCTATCTTTTCCAGAGGCAGGATTTGGGGGCTGGAGGTAGGGAGAAAAAGGCAGAGAGAAGGGAAGTGAACAAATAAACCATCAAAAATGTTCACTGTGTCAGCCTATGATTGCTACTGCTGCCCATAGGAAAATACAGGCTATTCATATGACTGTTGTTTAAAAAGTATTTTATTTCTTTGATAATTCCAACTAACGGGGTGAAAGCGCAAGTGCTAGTAGATTTATTTACTTTATTCAACTAACACGTTAAGAATGAATACTTTATGCCAGACACTATTCTAAATGACTCACATATGTCAACTATTCTAACAAAAGTCTGAATTAGGTACTAATACTATCTTCATTTTGTAAGATGATAGGCAAGAGATTAAAGATAGATTAAGAGGCTGGACACTGTGGTATAGCAGGTAAAGTCACTGCCTGCAGTGCCTGGGCGCAGGTTCATATCCCGGCTGCTTTACTTCCGATCTAGCTCTCTGCTATGGCCTGGGAAAGCAGTGGATGATGGCTCAAGTCTTTAGACCCCTGCACCCACGTGGGAGACCCGGAAGAAGCTCCTGGCTTCGGATCGGCCCAGCTCCTGCCATTGCAGCCAATTGGGGAGTGAACCAGCAGATGGAAGACCTCTCTCTCTCTCTCTCGCTCTCACTCTCTCTCTCTCTGCTTCTCCTTCTCTCTGTGTAACTCTGACTTTTAAATAAAATAAATATGTCTTAAAAAAAAGATAGATTAAGCCAGATACTAAAAGCTGTAAACTGAATAGGGAGAAGGATTTTGATCTGAAATGAAGCAGTCTGCCTTTAGCCTCAGCCATCCCTCACTGTATACTTGCCTTAAGCAGTAGCAACATAACGTAGGCCACAAATAAAGCCACATAAGCAATTTTAAATTATCTACTAGTCATAGACATAAAAGAACCAGAGGAAATTAAATTTAATAATATTTTATTAAAACCAAACTATCAAAAATACTAACTCAACATACAATCAATGCACAAATTATTGAAATATTTTAGATGTTTATGCTAAACCTTTATGATATGGTGTGTTTCACAGAGAGTATCCCAACTCTGAAGAGTACATTGCAAGTGGTAATGGCCGCATGTGGCTAGGGGCCACTGTAACTCACAACACAGCTCGCTCTATATTATGTATCTCTAGTATACTGTGCATCAGTAGGAAAGCTCCAGATGCAAGTTTTTAAATTTATTTTTTGAATATGAGGGGATACTTGATTTGTTTGTCCAACCTGAAATGTGAAAGCATGTGACTCAGACAAACAAGACCAATGGGTTATTCCACAGATTTTTTTTTTTTTTTTTTTGGACAGGCAGAGTGGACAGTGAGAGAGAGAGACAGAGACAGAGAGAAAGGTCTTCCTTTGCCATTGGTTCACCCTCCAATGGCTGCCATGGCCGGCGCGCTGCAGCCGGTGCACCGTGCTGATCCAATGGCAGGAGCCAGGTGCTTCTCCTGGTCTCCCATGGGGTGCAGGGCCCAAGCACTTGGGCCATCCTCCACTGCACTCCCAGGCCACAGCAGAGAGCTGGCCTGGAAGAGGGGCAACAGGGACATAATCTGGTGCCCTGACCGGGACTAGAACCTGGCGTGCCGGCGCCACAAGGCAGTCCACAGATTTTTAAGTCCCCAAGGCAGAGGTTATTTGTATCACTTTAACCACTGCACTCTTTGTGCCAAGAACAGTGTTCACAAAATAGCCAGCACTCGATGATTATTTTTGAGAGGAAGAAAGAAAAGCTTGAAGAAAGCTGAACTTTGTGTTTAACCATCAGTGGTATACATTCACTGCTCAATATGTTAACATGATAAGACTGGGTTCACCAAGACCCCAGCGGAAGGAGCAGGCTATCAAGGAGGGAGGCGCCTTTCTCCAAAGGGAGGAAGGAACCTCCACTGTGATACGGCCTTGACTAAACAAGTTCAGAGTTGGTGAATTCAAGGGGCTTCCATAGCCTAGACAGCTCATGGCAAGAGCCTCGAGTGATTACTGATGCCATAAATAAGAGTACCAATTGTTAAATCAACAACGGGAGTCACTGGGTACATGCTCCCCATGTAGGATCTCTGTCCTTAATGTGTTTTACTATGAAACTTAAAAACAACACTACTAGTCAAACAATACCCTATACCTTGTGCGGCTGTGTGAGGGCAGCCTGTTGAAATCCTTGCTTAGTATATACTAAGTTGATCTTCTGTATATGAAGGTAATTGAAAATGAAACTCGATGAAGGGCGGGATGGGAGAGGGAGTGGGAGAGGGGAGGGCTGCGGGAGGGAGGGAGGTTGCGGGGGGAGCCACAACTATACAAAAGTTGCACTTTGTAAATTCACATTTATTAAATAATAAAAAGAAAAAAAAAAGACTGGGTTCATGCAACTGAACTCATCAAATGCCAACCATGCTAGTACCTAGGACAGGCACTAAGCCCAAAAGCTATACAGATGACAGGCCCAGATCTTGCCCTTAAGATGCACACCAGGAAGACCGATACTTATACAACGCAGCGTGGATGTGGAATACAACTTGAATAGCCTTGGGGATGATTAATCGACTACAGGCAGAGGGTGAGGGTAGAGGAGTGGGGACGCCAAAGGTCACTTTCACGAGACGACAGGTGACAAATGATGCAATGAAGGAAGAGTAGACATGCACATTTTCAAAATATCTCACATAGAATGGCTATCTAATTATTTCTGTGACCCATATGGTTGGGGGTAGACTCACCTATCTGATGAAGGTAAAATGTCATGGAAACCACAAGAAAAACTTCCAATTTTTTAAAACAACTGAACGACCTAGGTAAAGCAATGGGATGAATGTGCTGCAACTATTGCCATGAAATTGGGAAAACACACCCCTACTGAATTAGATATATGAAGGACTTGATGTGACATGGATGATATAGTATAAACAATGACAAATATTTCCTTTTATTAAAAGCCAGACTTCCAAAAGCATAATTTTGGTGTGGTACACTAATGAAAAAGGCTGTAGTACATCAATCTCATCACGCTAAAAATCAATGAAGGATGAAAATACAAATATAGTATCCAAAACAATTCAGATCAGGATAAAACTGTTAATCTTTATGTTCTGTTCCCTGGATTTAGTGGAGAAAGGAGAGAGGGAAACAACAGAGCCAGTAGTAAAATGTGAAACTATATTTTATCCTGGGGCTGAGAGTTCCACAGTGTAAACTGTTGAATGGCAGCAAAGTAATACAAGGTCTGCCTGGGGGCTCCCTCCCAACTGTGTACTCCCAGATTGTCTCCATCAAACTTCGTTTTCCTCCAATAAATCACACATTGAAAAGATCACAATTTTCTACTTTGAACCCCAAATTAGACCCCACAGCATATGGTTAATCTTCTGTAAAGCAGCATTAATACTGGCATACACAATTATACCAGAATCACAAATAAATGACTTTAACAGATTTACAAACAACCTTTCAGAATAAACTCATCCATCAAATTTAAATGCTTGAATAACGCAATGATGCCATTTATTAGACAAGCATACAGAGGATGGATATATTTTATTGCTGCCAAGAGTAACAAAATGATATAGAGATCATTTGAGACCTTGTAGTTAAGGGGGAAAAAGACCTTATGTTCCATTGAAACCAGCAAAAATGATGTGCACAATGAAGAAACATGGGGGCTCAATTAAAATCATAGGTCTACCAGAGCACACAAATAAAATATGCAATGGTCTTCTGTCACTGAGAAGAAAAATTATTTATTTCCCCCCCCCGGGGTACTTTTTCTTAACATGAAGCTCATCTTCTTTTCAAAATATTCCAGTGGGGTCTTGGCTAAATTTTGCTTTCTTTCCTAGTAGTGATTAAGGAAAAAAGTCTCACCTGGCTTTCAGTTTCTCTTGTTACCAGAATTTCGAGGATCACAGCTACTTTATTTTCTCTCTGCTCATCACCTCTCTAACTCTCTAAGATAGAACTATTTATAGTGATGAGAAACTAAAAGTAAAATAAAATAGAGAAAAACAACAAACAGTAAGGAAACAATGGTACAATGCTAAAGTGGTATTTTATATATTCATTAAAATATTGTTACAATCTTTAATAACAAGGGGAAAAAGCAATACAATGTTAAAAAGACAAAGGACAAGTATGATAATTTGCATTAGGTGTTATTCAAGGGTCCTAAAATATACACACAATCTGAACATTTTTGTGTAGTAAAAAATATCATGTTTAAAAAATGACAGTGCAAATATTTGTAATACATAACATACATTAAATATGTATTTACAGTATAACATGAGCCTTTACAAAACCATTTTAAATGAGGTAAAAGGCCAATTTAAAAACAAGTGGTTCAGAAAAGACTTAAGATGGTCAATGATGCTTGGCTGCACTATTAATGAAAAATGACCATTAACAAAAATGACCCATCATATTTACCAAATGAGGCAATTATCTCATTTTATCTTAATAAATTGGGAGAACATTAGCAACACTGATAAGACTTTGGGGAGTCCTCTTTTCTTATGAATTGCCAGGGGGTGCATAAATTTTCACGACCTTTCTTTTATCACTCCTGAAATGGATATCAAAATTGACCCAGTAATTCCTCTTCTAGAAATTGTTCTCAGAGAGCTATTTGGTTAAGAATAAATTTCAAGGAACTTCACTGAAACATTTCAGACTAGAAACCAGAAACAACTGATATACTCATAAATAAGGGATTAGCTGCCTATATCCAAGAACATCTATCCATCCATTTAAAGGGATTATTGACAAAAAGCCTTTTTATATATTTCCTGATATAGAAAGATCTCTCTGAAATACACTTGGACAAAAAAGAGCAAGATGCCAAATATGATATAGAGGATGACCTCCTGCATGAATTATAGGGATAAGAGCTTACAGGAATGAATAAAAGATAACCTGGTATTCACTGACATATGTATTATTTACTATTTTTTGAGATAACATATTTTTAATTTACATTTTAGCCAAAGGCTTGTTGGCGCCACTTAATAAAGGGCTCAATAAATAAAAATGAAAAGACCACAGTCAAGCAGGAAAATTGGCATGGACTATACACAATAATCAAAGGAAAAGACGTTAACTTCACTGAATAAATTTTAAAATAGTAACAAAATCGGGCCGGCCCCGAGGTTCATTTGGTTAATCCTCCACCTGTGGCGCTGGCATCCATATGGGCACTGGGTTCTGGTTCCAGTTGGGGCGCCAGATTCTGTCCCGGTTGCTCCTCTTCCAGTCCTGCTCTCTGCTGTGGCCCGGGAAGGCAGTGGAAGATGGCCCAAGTGTTTGGGCTCCTGCACCTGCATCGGAGACCAGGAAGAAGCACCTGGCTCCTGGCTTTGGATCGGTGCAGTGCCGACCGTGGCGGCCATTGCCGTGGCGGCCATTTAGGGAGTGAACCAAAGGAAGGAAGACCCTTCTTTCTGTCTCTCTCTCTCACTGTCTGTAACTCTACCTGTCAAATAAATAAATAAAAATCTTTAAGAAAAATAAAAAATAAAATAGTCAAAAATTATTAAAAGTATGATAGTAAATAATTGCTATCAATTTGTTAGGGATGGGTTTTTTTCCCTATATTGATTGAATTTTTTAAATGAATAATTATGGAAAAAATCTTTATAGACAAAGATAAAATGATTTTTTATTAGAGGAATTGCATTTTTTCTTCTTCAGTTTTTGATATTTTATAATTTTTTACAATTACTTTGCTTTATTTTCATAACACTAAAATAAAATAACAAGAAAGAAAATAATTTCTCTTGATTCTACCTGGGAGATTTATTTGTGCAGTTTTCTCACAAATATGTCAGCTTTTGGGAAGTCAACAGTTGTGTGACTTGTCCATGTTTTAAGTCAGTGCAGTCAAAACCTGCATGTGGTATCCTAAAGAGATGAGTGTGGATTGAAAATCCTGGTTTCATTGTGACTGGCTTACAGATTAACATGTCAGTCTAGGACTTAAACATCTCTTCTGGAGAGTTTTGTCACTAGTTATCTTTTAAGATACTGTCTCTGTAAGGTTGACAAATGCAAAACAAGTATAGTTTTGAAATGGCAATTTGTGTCTCCTACAAGTTCAAGAATGGAGGAAACATTTGCACTTACTAATCATAGTCCTGCAAAAAACTAGAGTCTGGGGTTTGATTTACATATTTGGTTCTATGACATGATTGGTGATAGAGTATACCACACAAGACACACATGCCCCTTTAACTGCTAGTCTTTTTAGGTGTCAAATATTGGGCTTGGTGACTGTACCACATGATGGATGCATTTCCAAGAATGGCCCTGGTGTTGCAAATTTTCAGGCAAGGGACAGGCTGTTCTTACTCTTAATTAAGTTGAGTACAGTAGTGACTGACAGCAGACAAATGGACGTTGCTCTGTTCTGTTCAGCCCTATGATCTTCAAGGATGTGTTAATCTGATGGCAAACATAAAATAAGTCTTCAGTTTTGAACCAGCAAGTTACAAGATTTCTGGGGTCTTCAAAGAAACCAGGCATTTAGAATTATTATTATTATTATCATTATTTTTGTTTCAAAAAAGTGAAAAAAAGTCTAATTACTGCTCATAGTTCTGTACTTGTCAGCAGTGTTCGAACCAAAAAGACTACTTATTTCTAACCTTTCAAGGTTTCTTGGAACCTCTTGACATGGCACCTAATACAAAACTCTGTGTGTTTGAGTCCATAAAACTGGAAAAGTTTCAGTCATTTTGTAACCTTGGTAGAATGCAGAGAAACCTTGCTCTGTGTGTGAAAACATCTGAGGAAGCTAGAGAAACACGGTTCCATCAGTGGTGATGTCATCACAGGGAATGAGCAAGACAAAAATTCTGGGTTATGAACATTTCAGGGAAAGGACAGTGTAATAACGGTATGGTGTCCTCCATCAAGTTCAGCAAACATTAGGCACACAGCTTGAGCTCAGTGAAATGTGTGGATTTGCCCCACCACTTAACAAATACGTATGTGCCCCTATATTAAAGTAACTGTGGTTGAGATAACAAGAGGCATATGTACCTGCTGTGGAGGAACTTTGCTTGAATGAACTTTCCCAAACAGAAACCCTGTCTTTTGATACTTAGGTGGTGGACTATCCCTTCAATGTTCTGCCTTTCTTCTCACAGCTGAAATTGGAAGGGAAGGGCTTAGTGGAATAAAAGCAAAGCCACCAAACAGACTCTGGTTCCTGTGATTTACGACATAATACTTATATCTGGAAATAAATATTCTTAATTTGGGCCTACGCTTACATAATCTCTGTCTCTGTTCTATGTCTGTCTCCCTCTCTCTTGCACGCATACGCACACACACACACACACACACACAGGCAACCCACAGAAATCTCTCTCCCTCTCTGGCATCACAGTAGTTCCGATTTCCCCCTACTCAGTTCTAATGCTCATTTTAGTGCCATCATGCTGTGTTTATTTGACCATGTTTTCATTTGGACTTTTATCTGATGCACTTGCAAAGCCCAGGGGTGCCACATGCAGTATCTTTTCTTTGGAATGGCACATTGATTTTAAAAACCTTGAAGCTGATACATGATAGCTTCTGTGAAAATCTGCATGGTTTTTACCAAATGTGATATGTCATGGTCATATCTTGGAATTATGCTTTTCTAAATACAGTTAATTATGTAAATTATTTTATTGCAAATCCATGAGATTTGACTTCAGCAGGGCTAGTGATGGAACTAGATAATTCTTTTATTCATCTTCAGTTGACAAACAAATACCTTCCACATTGGGGGTTCCAAAGCTTGTCCTGTGGCTGCTGGGTCTCTAATCTCTAGCCCTGATCTTCCATTCACTCTTTTTCTTTTTCTAAAATATTTTTTTTGAAAAAAACCTTTTTGTTTTGAAATAATTATAAACCTCAACTACACAAAGTTATAATAGAGATATGGTACATGCCTTTTACCAATATTTCCCAACTATAACATAATACCTTGCAAAAGTATAGTATAATATCAGTATTATAGTATCACCATTGATACAGCAAAGACACATTTCAAAGATCCCTTATGTTACCCTTTTATGCTCCAACACCATTTGTGAAAAATGCTATCCTTCTTCCTTTGAATTCTTCTGCATTTGGTTGACGATCACTTGAACATATTTGTATGAGTGTATTTTGGGGTTCTGTATTCTATTCCATTGATCTATATGTCTGCCCTTCTGGCAATAACATACTATTTAGATTACTGAAGTTAAATTGATTACTCTCATTTTAATGTTTATATTTTAAGAATTTCAGCTATTCTAGGTCCTTTGTATTTACATATAAATTTTAGAATGAGCTTGTCCATGGCAACAAAAATCTTGCTTGTATTTTAATTGCATTTGCATTAAATTTATAGATCAACTTAGAGAAAATTGGCACCTTTGTTACCTTGACTCTTCCAATCCATAAATGTAATGTTTCTCCATTTAGTTAGGTCTTCTTTTATTTTTTGTATTGCAGTTTGTGGTTTTTATTATGCAGATTCTGCATATTTTGATAAATTTATGCCTACATATTTCATTTACTTTGGAATGATTACAAATGGTTTTGAGTTTTAAATTTCTATTTCCATATGTTCACTGTGCGTAGATGAAAATGCAATTGCTTTGTACATGTTGATCTTTTATCTGTGAATATACTAAAGCTATTTATTAGTCATAGCAGGTTTTTAAAATAGATTCTATGGAATTTCTTACATAGAAAATATGTCATCTGAATAGAGACAGTTTGAGTTCTTCCTTCTCAATATTTAAAAATGTTTAAATTTTTTGATAACATATTTTTAATTTGTATTATAGTCAAAGGTTCAGTGATCCACAAATAAAGATATCAACAAGTAATCAAATGAATAGACATCAATTTTAAAATAACCACTGATGATTAAAACTATAGGTAGTTTGTCATTCTTAACACCTCATTTGACTAAGTTATAAAATGAAGTTTGACAAAACAATATTCGTAACAATACTGTTACACACTGGCCTTTCTCGTCTTGCTTTTGTTTTTTGATTGCTTAAAAAATTTTCTATCTTCTGGCGCCACGGTCTAATAGGCTAATCCTCCGCCTTGCAGTGCCGGCACACCGGGTTCTAGTCCCGGTTGGGGCGCCGGATTCTGTCCCAGTTGCCCCTCTTTCAGGCCAGCTCTCTGCTGTAGCCAGGGAGTGCAATGGAGGATGGCCCAAGTCCTTGGGCCCTGCACACCATGGGAGATCAGGAGAAGCACCTGGCTCCTGCCTTCGGATCAGTGTGGCGCACCAGCAGCAGCGTGCCGACCGCGGGGGCCATTGGAGGGTGAACCAACGGAAAAGGAAGACCTTTCTCTCTGTCTCTCTCTCTCTCACTGTCCACTCTGCCTGTCAAAAAAATTTTTTTCTATCTTCCAAATATAGTGGAAAACATATGGTATTTGTCTTTCTGTATCTAGCTTATTTCACTCATGATGTCCTGCCTTTGTAACCATTTTGATGCAAATGATAGAATCTCATTATTTTTTTGTAGCTGAATAATATTCTATTGTGCATGTGTGTGACCTCTTTTTATCCTTTTATGTAATGATGGACATCTTGGTTGATTCCATGTTGGCTATTGTGAGCAGTGCTGCTGTAAACACAGTGGTACAGGTATCTCTTTGATGCAACATGTTCATGTCTTTTGAGTATATACCCAGTAGCGGAACTTCTGGATCATATGCAAGTCTATTTCTACTTGTTAAGACATCTCCACATTGTTTTCCATGATGGACTACATTCCCACCAACAGTGTATAAGAGTTCCCCTTTCTCCATATCCTCCCAGAATTTGTTACTCTCTGTCTTTTGGATAATAGCCATTCTGACAGGGATGAGAGCAGTATTTATTGTGGTTTTGATTTGCATTTCTCTATTGATTTTGAGCATTTAAAAAATATTTTTCTGGATCATTTTTATTTCTTCTTTTGAGAACTACCTGTTGAGGTCTTTTCTTACCTTGTTTCATTAGCTGACAGTTCCAGTACAATGCTTAATGAGTATGGTGTCAAACATCCTTTCCTTGTTCTTAATTTAAAAGGTGTGTTTAGTCTTTGACTGTTAAGTATGATGTTATCTGTGAGCATTTGTGTGTATGTGTGTGTGTGAGAGAGAGAGAGATGTCTTCTCTAGTTAACTAAGTTCCCTTTCTATTCTCAGCTTACTGAGAGCTTTTATCATAGATGGATGTTGAATTTTGTCAAATGTATTTCAGTGTCAATGGACAGAATCATGTTTTTTTTTTGTGCTTTAGTCAGTTAATGTGGCGATTGATTTTCAAATGGTGAATTTGTTTTGTACACCTCTGGAGCTCTTTAATTACAAATTCAATTTCATTAGTGATTATGGGAGTATTTAGATTCAGGTTTGGGAGTTTGAGGTTATTAAGAAATTGTTCTATTTCTCCCAAGTTGTCAAATTTCTGAGTGTAAAATGGCCTCTTGTATCCCATTATTATCCCTGTAATGGCTGCAGAATTTGTAGCGATATCCCTATTTTATTCCCGATGTTGGTGATTTGTGTCTCTCTCTCTTTATACCTTTGTCATTCTTGCTAGAGGCTTATCAATTTTATTGACTTTTTTGAAGAGCTAGCTTTTTGTTTCATTGATTTCCTTCATTGTTTTCTTGTTTTGCATTTCCCATTCTTCTTTATGCTAAAGATCAGGTCTTCAAGACAGGAAAAGAAAAACTTTTCCTCTCATCTTCTTCCTTGGTGTTTCCTCCTATTATTTTTTCAAGCCTTCTGCCAGAGGAAGATTCTTTTTTTCCTTCTTTCCAAAGCTAATCACCCTCTTCCAAGTTTGTTTCAGTTTTCTCTCATGCTACATTCAGTAACTTTGCTTTATGTTCCATCTTTAAGACACTCCTCAGCTTATAAATTGCCTCCCACCTCCATCCCTAAATAAAGTCCCCTAAGTAGAATTCCTGCCATACTATGACTTTATTGCTTTCCTTCATCAGCAAACCTCTCAAGCAGCTGGTCTACATTCTCTGCTGCTAGCACCATGCTTCTCCTTCACTCCTAGTCTCATGACTTTTCCCTAACCATAACGCGGTTTTCTTCTGATTGTTGGTCAGCTTCCACTCCTCCTGACATTAACTACTCACTCAATGATGGTTTATTGTGCTATAATCAACTTTGACCTCTCTCTTACTTCCATTCTGTGTCTTCTCTTTTTCGTGGTTCTGCCTTACTGTCTGCCTGTTACCTGTGTGTTTCTGGGCTTTGACATGGATTTAAAATGTGCATCTCTACATTCAAACTCATGAAGATAGCACAGTGGCATAGTAGGGTAAGCCTCTGCCTGCAGTGCCAGCATCCCGTATGGGTGCTGGTTCATGTCCCAGCTGCTCTTTTGATCCAGCTCTCTGCTGATGGCCTGGGAAAGCAGTGGAGAATGGCCCAAGTCCTTGGGTCCCTGCACTTGCATGGGAGACCCAGAAGAAGCTCCTGGCTTTTGGCTTCGGATTGGCCAGCTCCAGTCATTGCAGCCATTTGGGGAGTGAACCAGTGGATGGAAGGCTTTCTCTCTCTCTCTCTCTCTCTCTCTCTCTCTCTCTCTCTTTCCCTTTGGGGACTGAACCAGTGGACGGAATTCTCTCTCTCTCTCTCTCTGCCTCTCAGTAACTCTGCCTTTCAAATAAATAAATAAATCTTAAAAAAAATTCACTGGAATTTCAAAAACCCTGATGTGTGGCACTGCCTGGAGAAGTTGTTCTAGGATGGTTGACTCTTCTTTCCTAGACGTGAGGGATGTGAGTACTCTTTTCATCCCCCCCCCCCCCCGCCTTTTTCTGATTTACATGTGAAATAAAGTCATCATCAGACAGATGGATACAGCATGTCAAAACATGAAACAGGACATTATTTCTCACTGCCTTACTTCTCCACAAATATTTCCATCTTCAAGCTTCGGCACAGCTTTCTACCCTATTTAACACCATATTTATGGTGTTTTCTCTGATTTTTATTAGCAGTCCTCTGTGAAATTGGTTATGGGTCTTTCCTATTATTTCTTGTACAACACTAAAAAATTCATTCAACAGCACTACAGTTCTCATTCTCACTTTAACTTCAACTCCCTGATTACAAAGTTATTTTTAGGGAAAACATATTCTGAATTTGACAAGATTTTAATGAAGAAAGGTCAGAAGTTTATTGTTTCAAAAATGTACCTATGAACTCTTGCCTTCATCTTTGGAAATCAACTTGGTTCAGCCCACAATTACCAAGGGCTTACACTCTGCTCAGCCCTGGGGAGGATAAAATGAATCAATACAGATAAATAAAATATTAATAAATAATAAATCAAAGACCTAACAATCTAGTAGATGAGTTAGTTGGAAACACACCCAATGTCACTATTGCTAAATTTCTTCTGGGTGGCAGAGGGAAGGCGCCTTGTGTTTTCGAGGGAGCAAAAGAACATGTTAGAGAAAACTTTCCAGACAGGAAGATGCCCGAGTTGTACCTTGATGAAGAAAGGGAAATTCATAAGGAGAAGCAGGTGGGAACTTCAGGAACTCATGAATGGCCCTAAATAGTGTGAACAATAGCTCATTTTTTCATACTATTTAGCACTTCTAGAGATGACATGGCTGGCTTGGAGCAGAGGAACCTGGAGCTGATTAGGGCAAGATGGGAGAGTGAGAGCAAGCCAAGCTGAGTCGTCACTCAGCCCTCAGCTTACTGAGGCTGTCTGGAAGTGATTTAAGTTGGCAGAGCCCTGGTCATACTGGTTCTTCAGGGGGCCAACGGATCTGTGGTACGGAAGATGAAAGTGAAGGAGTAAAACCAGAGGCAGTCAAAGCAGTTGAGAACGTTCTGCACTCACAACTAAAGAGAAACATAACAAAGGCCTGAGAACCCAGTCACTGGGAAAGAGCTGAGAGGGGCTTATTCAAGGAAGTGAAAAGGGATTCTGATGCTCTTCTACCACAGGAAACATAGCCTTGGAATACAAAGAAATGGAGAAGAGCACAAGAAGAGGGCAGAATACAAGCCTTATGACTCTTCAGTTAGAGAGGAAACTTCATGTCAATAAACTTCGTTTTAAATCTGTGTGTGCATAAAATATACATTTCATTTAACAGAGTCATGTGTGTTACTGTCTGGTAAAGGAAGGTGTCCACTAGCACCCAATTCTGGCAAACACTAAAGCAGAGAGAAGGATGAGACGTGCCTGGACCAGGGTTTGAGGGCTGATTCCTCTGACTTCCTTCTGTGATACTAACTGATACATTGGTAAAAATGACCCACACGTTAGAAATATTTTATTTGATATTTCTTATTTCCCTCATTTTCAAACTGAAATAGAAACTGGAGAAGGGATTTCACACATCATCAGCTCAACTCTCTTCTATGACTTTATTTTCTAGGACAATACTTTCTATTTAACTGATTAACTGTCTTTTTTAAAAACTTTTATTTAATACATATGAATTTCCAAAGTACAGCTTTTGGATTAGAATGGCTCCCCCCCCCCATAACTTCCCTCCCACCCTCAACCCTCCCATTTCCCTCTCCCCTTCAATTCACATCAAGATTCATTTTCAATTATCTTTATATACAGAAGATCAATTTAATAAATATTAAGTAAAGATTTCATCAGTTTGCACCCACAGCAAAACACAAAGTGAAAAATACTGTTTGAGTACTAGTTATAGCATTATTTTACATTGTACAACACATTAAGGACAGAGATCCTACATGGGGAGTAAGTGCACAGTGACTCCTGTTGTTGACTTAACAAATTTGACACTCTTGTAATCACCCTAGGCTCTTGTCATGGGTTACCAAGGCTATGGAAGCCTCTTGAGTTCACAAACTCTGATCTTATTTAGACAAGGTCATAGTCAAAGTGGAAGTTCTCTTCTCTCTTCAGAGAAAGGTACTTCCTTCTTCAGTGACCCGTTCCTTTCACTGGGATCTCACTTGCGGAGATTTTCCATATAGGGTTTTTTTTTTTTTTTCACCAGAGTGTCTTGGCTTCCCATGCCTAAAATACTCTCATGGGCTCTTCAGCCAGATCTGAATGCCTTACAGGCTGATTCTGAGGCCAGGGTTCTGTTTAGGACATCTGCCATTCTATGAGTCTGCTGTGTACCCCGCTTCCCATGTTGGTTCATTCTCTCCTTTTTAATTCTTTCAGTTAGTATTAGCAGACACTAGTCTTGTTATATAATCCCTTTGACTCTTAATCCTATCATTATGATTAATTATGAACTGAAACTGATCACTTTGACTAGTGAGATAGCATTGCTACATGCCACCTTGATGGGATTGAATTGTCTTTAAAAAACTTTTATGTGTTATCTAATGTAGTAGTTAATTTATATCAACTTGCCTGGGTTACAAGGTGCCCAGACATTAGGTCAAATATTATTCTGGGTGTTATCTATGAGGATGTTTCTGGCTGAGATTAAATACTCGGAGTAATGTGCACTCCCTTATGCAGGTGAGATCCATCCAATCAGTTGAAAACTTCAGTAGAACAAAAAGATACAATAAGAGGAAACTCCTCCTACTGACTGCATGAAGGGAAACACTGGTCTTTTCCTGCCTTTGGAAACAAGTCTACAGTCTGGCTTTAATTGAGTCTGATGCCTGCCAGCCTTTGGACTAGAACATCATTGGCTTTCCTGGGTCTCCTGCTTGCCAACTGCAGATCTTGGGACTTTTCATACTCCTTAAACACAGGAGCCAATTCTTTAGAGGAAATCATTCATTTCCAGAGGATACCAAAATCTTAATGTACAAAGAATCTTACATTCATTGAAAAATAAAATTTAGACCAAGACCATAACTGGAAGTGAGAATGTCTTGGTTATGATACCTTAAATTCCAATTCCTAAGACCAATGCATGGCATTTGAACAGGGTGTACAAAGTTATTTTTAGTTTAAAAGGAACTAAAGAAAAAACAAGCAGATTTAGAGTCTCTCTGGTAATGCAAGACTTTTTGAAATGCTGAACAAGGATGAGTTGTTAGAGACTATTTGAAGCAGCTGCTTACAGCTGTGTGGGGTTGGCTTATTCACGTCTCTCCTTGATGCACTATCTGTTCTAACTTCCCACCTGCAAACTCTGTGTTTCAGAGACACCTTCTTAGCACACAGGCACAGGATTGTTTGCAAACAAAATTCGGATTCCTTTTTTCATTTAAAGATAAAAGAAAGTTTTCTCTTAAAGATTATGAGTTTGCTCCAGCAATGTGGTTCAGTGGGTGAAGCCACTGTTTGTGAAATTGGCATCCCAAAGTTCAGGTTGCTCTGACTCCAAACCAGCTCCCTGCAAATTCACCTGGGAGGGCAGTGGAAGATGGTCCCTGTACTTTGGGCCCCTGCCATCTATATGAGAGCCCAGGATGAAATTCCTGGCTCCTACCTTTGGGCTGTCCCAGACACAGCTATTGGGGAGTAAACTAGCGGATGGAAGATCTTTCTGTCTCTGTTTTTTTTTTCCCTCTCTTTGTATGTCATTCTGCCTTTCAAACAAATAAATAAACCTTTACAATATGAAAACCTATGAATTCAATGAATCAGTGGGAGATCTATTCTATGTGAGTACTTCAGTGCATTGTTTTTTATTTTTTATGCAGATAACTAAATCAATCTTGCTTTAATTTTGGTGGAAAATGTGTTTTCCATTCACCTTCCAAATTCTCAAGTACACAAAATAATTATCATCAAGAAATTTTATAAATGTTTTAACAAAGATGTATACCAGGCTCAAGTATTCTGAGTGAACATATATACTCTTCTATCAATAAGTGCAATTCTTTAATTGAAGATGAATGTAGCTCAATAGACTGGGCTGTCAACACACATGGAATTCTAGGGCTAAAGTGGTTAGCTTGATTAAAACCTGATTTAATTAATGTAGGATTCCAGTGGATGCTGAAGTTGAATTTTGCAATTTTTGTGGCCTTGACCACTGAAGTATACTATTTACCTAACATGTAATTAGTGAAACAGAATTGTAGTCATAAGGATTTTGAAAGGCATATAAATCACCACGATTTCTGTCATTACATCAGCATAAATATTTCTAGCTTTGTAGCTAGATGTCAATATTGACTATGTATATCCAGTTCAGGGTGTTAATAAATGCTTCTTCAAACTCACATTGATAAAATGTGGTAAATGTATAATTAGAAGTATTTTATGTGTTAAAGCTAATACAGAAACTGCAAGTGATTTGCCAGGCAAGCATCAAACTGGTTATTTAAAGCTAAGATTTCTAAATCTCTAAGTTTTCAGAACAAGCAAAAACAAAACCTCTTATCTATGTTTAAATAAAAATGTTTGGTTGATTTCTTTGGGCAATCAATTTAGACAGTTAAAATACTTTCCCCTGAAATTACTATATTTACATGGCTTTTATTTTTTTTCAAAAATTAAAAAAATTATACATCTTTAACCACTGCAATTGTGACACTGCGTATCACCACCCGCATGTTCTAATTCCATGATTGCATATATTTGCACAAATTATATAATAAGATGCAATTACAATAATTACAGAGGAATAGGCAACAATTGAAAAAATTAGAAATTCCTACTAACATAACACTAAATGATATGAAAATCATCAGACAAACCAATAATAGAAAAGAAACTGTTTTAAGATGAACTCAACTATAGCATGGCAACCAATCTAGAAAAACACCTTAGTCTTAGCAAAGTGAAACATATTACACTGGGAAATTGAAAGCTTAAGGTTTAATGGTCAGATTCTTTTCTCCTTTAAACTGGATTCTTTGTCCTACCATGTTAATGTTTAATATCTTGACTTTCCTAAACATATTATGACTGGAGAAGCTTTTTCCGTGGTGATTTCTTATTGTTATTTCAAAGGAAAGAGGAAGGATAATTACTAAGGTAATAAAACACAACAACTCTATGGAATTTTAATTAGGAAAGAGCAGGTCCCGCCATGCTTTTCTTGTCATCTTTGTCTATAAGCTGTCTCCAAGCGTACATCTCATTTGCAAGGATTTACGTTCTTAGGATATTGCTTGTTTTCCCTTAAGGAAAGGCTATTCATCAGATAAGTTATGCAACTCATACATTTGAGCTCTCTATAAATTGTCCTATAGTGTATTTTATTTGTATCCTAATTTCTTAGATTGTTTTATGGTTCAGACAAATGTACTTAATATTAAAACTGGGACATTTACCTCTTTGATCTCTTTTTGTAATGAATTGCTAGATCTGGGACCATGTCTTACCAACTGTCTGTGGCAGTGAAAAATCAATGTTTTGATACACTTGTTTTCTTCACAAAGGAATATAGGTGTATTCTTATTCTAGGTTATTCATAATGTCTACATGAGCCTAGTTCTTTATGTATATTGTATTTTACATACTGTTTCATAAAAGTCCTGTGAGATGATCTTTCATACCAGCAGAAACCCCATTTTAAAGACACACAAACAGAGGTTTTGAAAGCCTACATATAGCTAGGTACTGGCAGTTACAAAGTAATTGAGGCAAGATGTAACATTTGCTGACTTGAAACACTGTGTTAGCTATGAGATTATGATAACTGCAGTACATGGTCACTGCCTTTGAGGCTATCGTACTGCTTTTTAGGTAAGAGAGACCCAATCACTGGTATTTCAACACAAAATGGGAAGTGCTGAGAGGAGGGCTTCAAGAGATTTTACTGTGAAAAAACTTTATTTTTTTAAAAAAGATTTATTTATTTATATGAAAGGCAGAGTTACAGAAAAGCAGAGGCAGAAAGAGAGAGGGAGAGGGAGAAGGAGAAGGAGAGGGAGAAGGAGAGGGAGAGAGAGAGGTAGAGAGAGAGAGAGAGAGAGAGAGAGAGAGAGAGAGAGAGATCCTCCATCCACTGGCTCAGTCCCCAAATGGCTGCAATGGCCAGAGCTGAGCTGATCCGAAGCCAGGAGCCAGGAGCTTCTTCGGGGTCTCCTATGCGGCTGCAGGGGCCCAAGGACTTGGGCCATCTTCTACTGCTTTTCTAGACCATAGCAGAGAACTGGATAGGAAGTGGATATGGGATGCCAGCACTGTAGGCAGTGCCTTTATCTGCTACACCACAGCACTGACCCCGTGAAAGAACTTTTTAATTTTCATTGTAGAGATCTTTAATGTCCTTGGTTAAGTTTATTCCAAGGTATTTGATTGTTTTTGTAGCTATTGTGAATGGCATTGATCTTAGCAGTTCTTCCTCAGCCATGGCATTGTCTGTGTATACAAAGGCTGTTGATTTTTGTGCATTGATTTTATATCCTGCTACTTTGCCAAACTCTTCTATGAGTTCCAATAGTCTCTTAGTAGAGTTCTTTGGATCCCCTAAATGAAGAATCATATTGTCTGCAAAGAGGGTTAGTTTGAGTTCTTCCTTCACAAGTGTATCCCTTTAATTTCTTTTTCTTGCCTATCTGTGTATAAAGAGATTTGAAAATGAATCTTGATGTGAACAGAAGGGGAGAGGGAGCAGGAAAGGGGAGGGTAGCGGGAGGGAGGGAAGTTGTGGGGGGGGGGAGCCATTGTAATCCATAAGCTGTACTTTGGAAATTTATATACTTTAAATAAAAGCTTTATAAAAAAAAAGAACTTTTTAAGGTAGTACTAGATGCCTCACATGCTTTATTGTATAGTAACATGGCTTTATTAGACACTGGGTAGTGATGATTTAAAGTAGGGGTAAATATATTCCTTAACAAATGAAACTAGTGTATAATTTCAGAAAATAATATTTAAAGGTATTAGAGCATCAGAGGATTGCATGGAATTGTAAATTGTTTAATTCACTGATGCAATGGCGACCAGAATGTTCTATTCACTCATTTATTAACAAATGATCATTAGTTACTTGTACTGGGTGAGGCATTGCAGCAGGCTCTGAGGCTGTCAGGATGAATAAGAGAGAAGAATCTGCTGTTAAGGAGATACACCTCCTCCAAACAACCCAACGTACTTGTTACTTGCTGTGTGATGGGAGAGGAAGGTGCTGTGCAAGCACACCAGGAATCCCAAACCCACCTGTTCTGGAGGAAAGGAGGTCTACAAACTGTGATGAAGCAGACAAGAAACAAGGAAGAGTAGGGCCCTGGTGCTCCTGAGGCCACCTCTTATATAAAACCTCTGCACTTTGGCTCTCTCCCAAATGTGTGTGTGGACATCTGCTCATCAACGTGATGGTGTGAAGGGCAGATGGGTGGGGAGGGCAGAACCCTCATGAATAGGATTACTGCCCTTATGAGATGCCTGAGAGAGATTGCTCACATCTTTTGCTATGTGAGATTACAGTATGGGGCTGGAGTTGTGGTGCAGTGGATTACGCCACCACCTGCAACACTGGCATCCCGTATGGGCACCTGTTTAAGTCATGGCTTCCAATTCAGCTCCCTGCTAAATGCATCTGGGAAAGCAGTGGAGGATGGCAAAAGTGTGCGAGCCACAGTATTCACTTGGGAGACCCAGATGAAGCTCCTGGCTTCTGGATTTGGCCTGGCCCAGCCCTGACCATTGTGGCCATTTGGGGATGGAGCCAGCAGATAGAGTCTCTCTCTTTCTCTCTCTTTCTGTGTGTGTGTGTGTGTGTGTATGTGTGTGTTTGTTTCTCCTTTTCTCTATGTAACTCTGCTTTTCAAATAAATAAATAAATCTTTAAAAAGGGAGAGGGGAGGCTGGGTTGTGTCTGAACACCTGTAGGGATGGCCTGCCTTAAAAAATTTTTTTAAAGCAAAATGATCAGTGTCTATAGAAAAGTGGTCCCTCACCACACCCAGAATCTACTACCAACTTGATCTTGGTCTTCTTACTCTCCAGAAATAAATTTTTATTGTTAAAAGCCACCTGGTTTATGAAATTTTTAAATAATATCCCAAACACTCTTAGAGAACATGGCAAAAATATGAACTTGAGAGAAATTTAGTCTGCTTGGAGCCATGAGTGTGAAAGGAAAATGGTGAGAGACCAACAATAGATATTGCATTAAAATTGGGCTGGACCTAGTTATATAAATGGAAGAGGAACCTTTCCAGAGGTTCTGCAGGTGGTAACACAAGCTAGAAATATCTCAGCTGTTACTCAAATAGAAATACTGTAAAATACACTAAATTCATGCTTGTCAAGTTCTTGGTTAACAAGATGTATTGACATAAAGCTAAAATATAATGGGGGGGGGGCTGGAGCAATCTTGAGACTAAAACTAAAATGAGTAAAGGTTGTAGGTGGAGTATGCTACATTCAGCAGAGACAAAGTTCAAGCACCCATCTTCATGACACTAATTATGAGAACTCTGTCTTTCTGTAAACCTCAGGTTAATGGAACCCTTAAGACTGGGGATAAGGTAATGTAGGCACTCAATTGAAGTTGGAACAATATGGGGAAACATGAGTGAATTAAAAGGACTGAACACAGTCTGGTCATGTAATCGATTGTGGAGAAGAACTTTCTCTTACTAGTGAAGCTAGATGCAGAGAAAATTAACTGACTGTCTCTCCTACTCATCACCATCACTCAGCAGAAGGTCCCTCATTCAGGACTTGCTAGCTTTAAGAGTCATCTTGGGCTAAAGCAAAGCTGACAGTTTGTTACCTCAACTGCACTTTCTTGCTGCTAACCGAGAAGGGTAGGCATTCTCAACAATAGAACTGTGTGATTCATAGTGGCTAGAGTTGTAAAAAGGGTCAAAATCTTGATAGAACCTACAGACCGTATTATGGATTTTATACCAAGAATGATAGAAACCCCAAAATATTGATATAATGAAAGAGCCCCTCTACGATAATGATTTAAATGATGAAAGAGAGTAGGTGGCCACAGGAAGACTAGTTAGCAGAATGTTGAAGCAATCAGGTGGAGGAATGATGGCAGCCTCTGCTAGATGGGCAACAACAGTGGGCTTGCAGAAAGTGGTTGGATTCATAAGATCCACAGGAGGGGATGCAAAGGGGGTGTGTCCCTGGAATTGCAGAATCCAACCACGATGCCTTGATGTGTGATTTTTTTTGAAAGTGACTTAATAATGATTAATAGAAAACAAAAATAGGACACACTAATAAGGGGCCAGTTTTGGTGGGCAGGAGAATCATGAGTTGAAGAATTTTATTTTTAATATATTGAATTAGCATCCCTAGGGGGAAATTTTTTACTTTTTAAAGATTTATTTATTTGTTTGAAAGTCAGAGTTACACAGAGAGAGGAGAGGCAGAGAGAGAGGTCTTCCATCTGCTGGTTCAGTCCCCAACTGGCCGCAACGGCTGGAGCTGCACCGATCAGGAAACCTCCACGTCTCCCACATGGGTGTAGGGGCCCAAGGACCTGGGCCATTTTCCACTGCTTTCCTAGACCACAGCAGAGAGCAGGATTGGAAGAGGAACAGCCGGGACTAGAACCAGCACCCATATGGGATGCCGGGGCTCCAGGCCAGGGCATTTACCCACAGCACCGGCCCCTGGTGGGGAGCTTTAAAGGGGATATCTCCAGCAACTAGTTGATTACTCAGATCTGCAGCTCAGAAGAGAGGATATATAGAGATGTCTTGAGTTAGTCACCAACACTTGAAAGCAAAAAAGAGACAAATTCAATTTCTATACACATATACCTTACTATTTAAGAGAGATTTCTTAAGTTGCTTTTTTATATTCCATCAGAAGTGTCTTCTTAAAATTCTCATCATGCCTGTACTCAACAATCAAAAAAATTATGTGGGGAATACTGTATTGAATGATAGTATTCTTCTAAAATTCAACAGTTTAAGTGATATTAATTCTCTTTTCCTATCTTATACAGACTTTCAAAAATAATTATCTGATCAGGAAGTTCAAAAGTTCAGATATTATTTTAACTGCCTTTCTCAATTCAAATTCTCCCTTCACCTTTTTGCAGCAGTCATGAAAGACATCTCCACTTTATCTCCCTCATGGAGAAAATGATTCTTGAGAAATCCTGCCAACAAACACCTGTGTGAGAAACCTTAATGAGAGCAGCCTTATTCTAGAAGCTCTCAGAAAACCCACTTCGGCTGGGGGTTGTGCCACTTTTCCTGTCATATTCTTCATTGTGAAAGGGCTTTTAACTTGGTTATATTGTTGTCCAGTAGAAAAGAATTTTGGCAGGTCATTTTTGTTTTACAGTAGGTTGGAAATTTGTGTTGCTAGATAACAGCTTAACTATCACTGCTATGCTTTGGTTAAGAAAAAGGAAAAAGAAAGGAAAGACTTCTCGTGGCTTTTCCTCCCTCCAGGTGATGCACACACTGATGATTAGAGCATTTTGTTTCCTTTCTAGAAGTCAGGTCAGGCTAACTTTCTGCCTGCTTATGAGAGTGAAGTGGCTCAGCAACAGCACTAAAGAAGACACCTTTCTTAACCTGAACAGCAGCTAAAAAAATCGCTCTGCCCTAAGAAAAGATTGTAGCATGTGAAGGAGATAAATGGATCATTCGTCTCCCTTACCTCAATATTCTCATATATATCAAAGACACCTAAACATATCTAGGGAATTTATTGGAAAGATTTTCTTGATATATGGGCCCCAGTTTGCAAAAGACTGATTGAAGAAATTAAGGTTTTGTCCTATGAAAGTAACTTCGCGATGCAGAATAGAAGTTTTGTCTTTATAAGTGGGAACATTATTTTCATTCATTATCAAAGCACAGATTTCCTAGTGCTTCACAAAACTCAAATACATCTTTTCCCAACCAACCACAGTTTGAAGAATAGGGCCTTGATAATTAAAACTTATATATCTTGGGGCTGGCTTTGTGATGTAGTGGGTTAAGCTGCTTCCTACAACACCAGATTCCATATGAGTGCTGGTTACAGTCCAGGCTCCTCCACTTCCAATACAACTCCCTGCTAATGTGCCTGGGAAAGCAGTGGAAGTTGGCCCAAGTACTTGGGCCCCCGCCACTCACAAGGGAGACAAAGAAGCAGTTCCAAATCGTTGCTCCAACTGGGCCAGTCTCAGCCATTGTGCTCATTTGTGGAATACACCAGGGAATGGATGGGAGATCTTGCTCTCTTTCTCTCTTTCTGTATCTCACTCTCTGTGTAACTCTGCCTTTCAACTAAATAAATAAATCTTAAAAATTATATTTCTTACTGATTAATGAGCAAGTTAGAGGATGGCTTCTAATTTGTATATAAACACACCATAGAGAAAGACACTTTGTTCCCTCACCCATTTGCACCCCTGACTATACTACACTCTTTTAACTATATGTAAATCTGGGAGGGAAGATGTCAGAACAGCCTGACCAATGTGCCAGTGAATGACCACAACCCTTAGCTAACATGACATTAGGAAGGACTCTTGGACAGTTCACCTACAAGACAGTAAGAACGAAAGGTCAGGCTAGAAGGAAGTCTATTGCTTAGGCAACACCCTGTAGCTCTGAATCCTGTAAGTGATTATCCCTCCTCTGTCACTGGGAAAATCTCTAACCCTGCTGTAGACATAAACATTATTTGCTTTCTCTCTTTACAGAAAGTAGGCAAAGCTCTTTACTTCTTTTCTTCATCTTTGTCAAAGTACAAGAGACATAGAGAAAGGCAAATAAATAATAAGTACACAGCTCAATGAAATTTCATGAAGTGAAAACCTTCAGAGCTCATGTAAACAGCACCCAGATCAAGAAAGAGAACATGTCAGCCCCTGCAGCCCTTCCTTTCCTCCCTGTTTATCCACAGCTCCCCACAAGGATAAACACTAATCTGTCTCCTTATAACACAGATTTATTTAGACTACTTTTGAACTTTAAGTAAATGGAATCACAGTTCGCATTACCATGAATAGCTCTTTTCATTCAATATTAGATTTGTGAGTTTCATTCCTATTATGTGCCTTAGTAGTTTATTAATTCTTGCTGCCATACGGTATACCATTTTGTATATATAATGATACATTTGTTCATATATTGATGAATATTTGGAGCTAATAATGCTATTGCTGTATATGTTCTTGTACCAATCTTTTTTTTTTTTTAATGATTTTTTTTTTTTTTTTACAGGCAGAGTGGACAGTGAGAGAGAGAGACAGAGAGAAAGGTCTTCCGTTGCCGTTGGTTCACCCTCCAATGGCCGCCGCGGTCGGCGCGCTGCGGCCGGCGCACCGCGCTCCTCCGATGGCAGGAGCCAGGAGCTAGGTGCTTTTCCTGGTCTCCCCATGGGGTGCAGGGCCCAAGCACCTGAGCCATCCTCCACTGCACTCCCGGGCCACAGCAGAGGGCTGGCCTGGAAGAGGGGCAACCGGGACAGAATCCGGTTCCCCAACCGGGACTAGAACCCGGTGTGCCGGCGCCGCAAGGCGGAGGATTAGCCTGTTGAGCCACGGCGCCGGCCAATCTTTTAATGAATGTATACATGCCGGGCACAACGCCCTTAGTTATGAAGTTGTCCCATCTTCTTTCTTTTCCCAAGTGAAAATCTTATATAGCCCTCCTTTTCTGAAGACCCGCACTATTGACGAGCACAAGAATATGTGCAGTAGACTTCTGATCATTTACTGTCTGGCATCTATTCATGCCCTTTCCAGGAATAGTTCCTTATGCCTTTTCATAGCCCGTGTATTCAGGCAGAACTCCTCACCTGAAAGAGACAGGGAGCACCCAGCCTGGGCCCAAGACAGGGAACCACATCCCTGTGTTTTATTTTTACATCTCCATTGAGACATAATTCACAGGACATAAAATTAGTTCACTAAAGTGTATCAATGAGTGGTTCTTATCGTATTCAGAGACAGATGAAACTGCAAACCATAATGAGTCTTAGAACATTTTTATCACTTCACAAGGAACTCCACGCCCTTTGTATATCATCCTTCTATCCACCAATTTCCCCCAAACCAAAGTTATAACTAATCTGATTTCCATGTCTATGAGTTTGCCTATTGTAGACACTTCATGTGAATGGAATCAAATATTCAATGGCCTTCTGTGAGTGTTTTCTTTAAGCATAAGGGTTTCATGATTCATCCATAAGTAGGATCTATCAATACTTAATTTATTTTCATGGCCAAATAACATTCAATTGTATGCGTATGCCACATGTTGCTTATATGTTCAATAGCTGATGGACATAATACTGCCATAACATTTTTGTACAATTTCTTTTCTAACTAGATTTTTTCAATAAATTGGTATGTACTCAGGAATGGAATTTGTAGGATATATGGCATTTCTGTGTGTCACTGTGGAAATGTCACACTGTTTTCCAAAGTTGCAATACCTTTTTAAATTACCATCAGCAGTGTATGAAGGATCCAATTTATCCACATCCTTGCCAATAATTATTGTTATATCTGCTTGAATACAACTATCCTGGGGGGGGCGGTAGTGGTATCTAATTGTGTTTCTTGTTTGCATTTCTCTTATCACTAATGATGTTGAGAATCTTTTCATGTGCTGTAGTGCATTTGTGTATCTTCTTTGGAGATATGTTTATGGAGATTCTTTGCCCATTTTTAAATTGGGGTATTTCTTCTTAACATTGACTTATGAATTCTTTATATATTCTGGATACAAGTCCCATATGGATACAGGATTTTGAAACATTTTGAAAACTCTATTCTGTCATTGTCTTTTCCTTTTCTTGATAAAATCCTTTGAAGCATAGAAAGTTTTAATTTGAAATGAGCACTAATTTATTTTTAATTTTGTGGCTCATGTTTTTGGTGTCACATCAAAGAATGCATTGTTGCATCCAAGGTTATGCTGAGTTACCTTAAACTTTCTTCTGAGAGACAGAGCAAAGATAGTGGGATAGGGAGGGAGCTTATTGATAGTCTGGAAGCAGACAGATTAATAAGTGAAGATAATGTAGTCTCAGGGAAGAATTAGGGAAAAATCCGGCAGAGAGAACTCTTCCATAATTAGAGGGACACAGTGGATCTACATGGAGGGCAAGGGCACCCACGGCTCAGGACCCCAGCTGCCGAGAATCTCTGCACCAGTGCTGGAAAGAGAGGTGAACCAAAACTGCAGACACTGATGGAAAAGTGGCAGGAAGAGCCTAGAGAGAATGAGGTTTGAAACCCCATGGGGAAAGTACACCAGCCTAACTAGAGGAGAGAAAAAATAACAGGGATGGTACGGAAACAATTCTCTCTCTCCAATCACCTTACAAAAGCCTAAGAGCTGATAGAGCGGGCACCATTTTGGACATACATAAGAACTGCACCAGCTTGGGGCTGCAGCCAGCAATCATCCAAACAGTAAAACCTTACTCTGGTGGGGAGTAATAACAGGAGACTAAGACCTAGTGATGGTTGGTCCTCCGCCTGTGGTGCCGGCATCCCATATGGGCACCAGGTTATGGTCCTGGTTGCTCCTCTTCCAGTCCAACTCTCTGCTGTGGCCCGGGAAGGCAGTGGTGGTTGGCCCAAGTGCTTGGGCCCTTGCACCTGCATGGGAGACCAGGAGGAGGCACCTGGCTCCTGGCTTCGGATCAGTGTAGTGCCGGCCATGGCGGCCTTTGGGGGAGTGTTCCAATGTTCTGTCTCTTTCTCTCACTGTCTATAACTCTAGCTGTCAAATAAATTTAAAAAAAAAGATTAAAAAAAAAAGACCTAGTGAATGTGTGGAGCTTATGAACTGGGACTGTGATTAAAAAAAAAAAAAACTGAGGGTGTATGGGAGAATTCACAGTGTGGCTGAGACTTGAGTAGTCTCAGCGGGAGATGCCACAAACTCAAGAGGTCCTGGCTACCCTGTGAGAGACACTGCAGAGTAATCTGAGCTTGCACTGAGGACTGCACAGATCCTTTGTGTGGTCTTGGGACAGAGCAGACAAATATTATACCCACTGGGGCTAGCACTCAGGCACTGATCACCATCGAGGAGAAGAGCTCAGCTGAGCAGAATTACTTCCATTCTGATTAAAAAAGAGAGAGAGAGAGCAATTTACCACAGGAAACCTGGGTGTGTCACCTTAGGCATACCCTTAACCCTGTAGAACTGAATAGAGCTTTCTGGCCACATCCATCACAAGCCTCTAGAGAGCCAGCGAAAGCAGACAGTCCAATTATAAATGCCAATAACAAATGCAACAACTGAGGAAATAAGAACAAGGAAGACAACATGACGCTCCCAAAAGAACATGACACATCGATACAAGATTATGAAGATGACGATAGAAGAAATGCAAGAAATGGAATTCAAAAAATTTGTGATAAGAATATTTAGAAGTAACCAAAAACAAATGCATAAAATATTGAAATCCATGCAGTACATGACAGAAAATCTCTCTCATGAAAATGAAATTTTAAGGAAGAATCAAAATGAAATGAGGAATTTAATAGAACATGAAATTGAGATATTGAAGAGAAATCAAAATGAAATGAAGAATTCAATAGAATAAATAAAAAACACATTTGAGAGCCTTAAAAACAGAATCTGTGAGGCAGAAGAGAGAATATTGGACTTAGAAGACAGAGCACAGGAAAGTATACAGTCAAACCAAAGACAAGAAGAGGAAGTTAGAAATCTAAAAAATATTGTTGGGAATCTACAGGATACTACTAAAAAAAACCAACATTCAGGTTCTAGGAGTTCCTAAAGGCATGAAGGGAGAGAAAGGATTAGAAGGTCTTTTTAGTGCAATACTAGCAGAAAACTCCCCGGGTTTAGAGAAGGACTGAGACATCCAAGTACAGGAAGCACAAAGAACTCTCAATATATATGACCAGAAGAAATCGTCTCCACAACACATTGTAATCAAACTCACCACAGTGAACAATAAAGGAAAGATTCCAAAATGCGCAAGAGAGAAATGTCAGGTTACTCTCAGAGCAGGCATGGAAAGCCAAGACACTGTCAAAAAAATGACCTAAATGAAGGATCTGTGAGTGAGATCCCAGCGGAAAGAACAGGCCATTAAAAAAGGAGGCATCTTTCTCTGAAGGGAGGAGAGATTTCCCACTTTAATTATGGTCTTGTCTAAATAAGGTCGGAGTTTGTGAACTCAAGAGAATTCCATAGCCTTGGTAGCTCATTACAAGAGCCTCGGGTGATTACTGACATCATAAATAAGAGTGTCAATTGTTAAATCAACAACAGGAGTCACTGTACACTTGCTCCCCATGTAGGATATCTGTCCTTAATGTGTTGTACTATGTGAATTAAATGGTAAAACTACTACTGAAACAGTACTTTATACTTTGTGTATCTGTGTGGGTGCAAACTGTTGAAGTCTTAGTATATACCAAGTTGATCTTCTGTATATAAAGATAACTGAAAAAGAATCTTTATGAAGAATGAGATGGGAGAGGGAGTGAGAAATGGGATGGTTGCAGGTGGGAGGGAGGTTATGGGGGGAAAAGCCACTATAATCCAAAAGTTGTACTTTGGAAATATATATATATTAAATAATTTTTTTATAGCTTTTATTTAAAGAATATAAATTTCCAAAGTACAGCTTATGGATTACAATGGTTCCCCCCCCCATAACTTCCCTCCCTCCCGCTACTTTCCCCTTTCCCGCTCCCTCTCCCCTTCCATTCACGTCAAGATTCATTTTCAATTCTCTTTATACACAGAAGATCAGTTTAGTACATATTATGTAAAGATTTCAATAGTTTTCCCTCACATAGAGACACAAAGTGAAAATACTGTTGGAGTACTAGTTATAGTATAAATAAAATTTTTTTAAAAAAACTTTCTTCTAAGAGTTTTATAGATTTATAATTATACACATCTTACATTTGTGTCTGTGATCCATTTTGAGTTAATTTTTTATATGATGCAAGGTAAGTGTCAAAGTTCAGTCCAAGAAGGATAAAATATTAGTTTGAAGAAAAAAGCCTTTATAGAGCAATAGGAGTTCTATTCAAATTGAAGCAAGAACAACCATAAAATTTATGGTGAAGTAGAATGGTGAAATCATTGACACTTTATGAAAAGTTTATGGGGATAATGTGTCAAAGAAATAAGCAGCTTACCAATGCATAACTCATTTTAAGGGATGAGATGATGTTGAAAATGAAGTGGCAGACCAACCATGTCAACTTGTGAGGACAAAATTAACCCTTGTTTGAGCCCTCAGGGAAGAGGACCAAAAAGTAACATCAGAAACAATAGCCAATACCACAGTGTCTCAAGTGGTTCAGTGTACACAATTCTAACTGAGAAATTAAAATGAAGCAAACTTGATGCTTGATAGGCAACAAAGCTGTTGTGCCTAGATCAGCTGCAGATAAGAATGAAGCTTTCAATGGAAACAAAAACAACTGAGATCAAGATCCTGAAGCATTTTTTCAACTAATTGGAACAGAAGATCAGAAATGGTTTTACCAGTGTAATCCTGAAAGGAAAGTACAATCAAAGCAATGGTTATCAAAGCCACGTGTCAATCAAAGCAAAAATGGTACAAACAAAAGTGTACCAGTTAGGAGCAAAAGTAATGTGACAACTGCTTTTTTTTTTTTTTGATACTCAATATATTTTGCTAGTTGAATTTATAAAGGACCAAAGAAAGTTTATTATAAAGGAATCTTCAGCGGAACAATCCCCAGAAAAACTTCATCTGGGGGTCTTAACCTTAACAATATTCCTGCTCCTTATTGTCCTCAAACAAAAGCAATTTTTTTTGAGAGATTCCAGGGGAAACAATTAGGTACCCACTTTGCAGTCCTGATTTGGCTCATTGTCACTTCTTTTTGTCTTTTAATGTTAAAAACAAATCATCAAAGGACACCTGTTTTTCCTCAGTTAATAGTGTATAAATGATTGCATTGGCATGCTTAAATTCTCAAGACTCCGAGTTCTTCAGTGGTGGACCAAATGGATGCTATCATCACTTACAAAAGTGTCTTGACCTTGATGGAGATTGTTGAGAAGTGAATTTTTATAATTTTTACTTTCATATTTAATTCCATTTTTATGTGAACCTTTTGAGGTCCCCTCATATGTCTATTTCTATGTTAGTAATACAAGTCTTGACTACTGTCAATTTTTTGAATTTGAAAGCTTCCAACTTTATTCTTCTCTTTTAAGATTGTTTTTGGCTATGCTGTGTCCCCTAAAATTTCATAAGAATTTTGGCGTCAGATTGTCCAAAACTGGTATTCCAGTAGGTACTGCACTGAATCTGAATTATTTGTGAAGTACTGTCATTTTAACAATATTATGCTTTCTGATCCATGAGTATAGACTATTTTTCCATTTATTTATGTCTCCTTTCATTTCTTTCTATAATGTTTTGTAGTTTCCAGAGTATAAGATTTACATTTCTTTTGTTATATTTTTCCTAAATAATTTGTTCTTTTTGATACTATTATAAATGTAACTATTTCATTCATTTCATTTTCAAATTGTTCATTTCAATTACAATTAATATTTGGATACTGAGCTTGTATTCTGCAACTTTACTGAACTCATTCACTGTTTTTATAGTTTTTTACTATGTTCCTTAACATTTCTTTATAAGTTCAAGTCCCACGTTTTTTCCATAAGAAACATAATCACCATAAGGATGGAATGTACAATCTCAATGTATCATTTCTTAACAATTTTCTGGAAATGAGAAGATGACATCTTCTGACCCTTAGAGAGAAATCTGCAAAGGAATTCAGAGCAGTGATACAGTCCACTCCACTTTGTCAATTTGCTGTACAACTGTACTGGCAAAGAAAAAATGAAACCGCACATAATATCTGCTCGTTGAAATAGGTTGTCCTAGTAAATGGCTTAAATGGCTGCCTGGTGAACACACCCAAGAGAAATTTAAAATCAGCCATATAATAAGGTGAGAAAGTAAAATTCAATTCTGTAAAGATATTATGGAAACTTCCAAAAAATAATTAGGCTTATATTTGCTACACTAGATGAAAGATCAAGATAATATTAACCAGTTCAGAAGACTGATATAATGGAGCCAATTTGCAAATAGAAAATTTACTCATACCCAGTACAAAGTATTTCTCATTTTCAAAATACCTTATATTCCCAAAGTACCCTGTTCTCTTGGTTTTTTTGTTTTTTCAATCAGCAGTTTTTGAATGTATGATAATTTATTCTCATGTTTCCCAGCTACAGTGCTTGATGACTGGTAATCAAAGTGCTAACATGATACCACGGTAGACTGTGAGAACATGTCATCACCACAGCCTGACCTGAATTCTTACACAAAAGCACCTAGGTTTTAGCCATACTAACAACCGCCCACTGAGCCCTGAGCTGGCAGCAATCTCAGTACTGCCCTCTCTTGGTGAATGCCAAAGGAGGGCATGGGCAGCAGCATTTGGATTCACCAGGCTCTTTCCAACCTAATTGGGGAAAGTCCTTTGATCCTACTAAAGAAAACTTGAGGATTAAGGAGGCAAAATGTATCACATGAATCCATATTTTTTCAGGATCTCGGAATATTCTGTGGCCTCACTCTTGATGTGTTTAAATTTACCAGTGAAAATAAATTTTCTTTAGAAGAGGATGTCGAATTAATATACCATGAACAATTCTTGCAACTGTCCCATTTCCTCAGCTTCCATGTTCTAAAGCTAAACACTTTCTCATTCTCAAGACTACCGAGGCACTTATAAAATATGAATTATTTAAGTAAGAAATCTATTGACATCTAATGAGAATAATGTGCTAACTAAATATCATCTTAATTGCTTAAACATTATGTTCTGAGCAAAGATTAATCCATAAGAGTGTTCACAATGCATTATATTAATTACATATTCAGATAATTTTCAACAAACCAGTTCTTAAACTATGAACAATATTCATTAGCAAATTTATCTACATGTGATTAACATAGAGGAACTAAATATATATTTAAGAAAAATTATTTATATTTACAAAAGATAAAACAGAAAGATTTGAGATGACAATTCTAAGTTGTTCACTTTTGAAATTACAATTGGCCACTGCCTTACTTTCCTTTTGTTCAATGTGAGATTTTTCATATCCTGTGATCAGATATCAGGGAAATCTAATCAAATCCTAGAAAGAAACACTGCTAATTGACTTGTTTTTATGGCAGGTTTGATAAATACTTTTTTTTTTTTTGCAAAAGTACATTCTGTTGTTGGAAATATCCTTTATGTGATGTGACTCATACAAGCTTTGATAAATGTAGGTAGGAATCTAAAGTCCTGGTTTTACTACTGATTGTGATGAAAACACCAAATCTTCACTAATTTCACACCTCAAACAGATCTTGATATTTATCTTCTGCCAACCCACTTTTGTTACACACCTACCGCTTGTAAGATATTTGGTAGCATTTAAAAGAATTTGGATTAACTGCTGGAAAATCACCATCTCCACTCATGAAGCTGCATTGCTGAAAGATGAAAGAAAAGGCTTTTTTTATGCCCCCTTGAGTGTGACCTCAATTACCAGGTGACAAGTGACAATAGGGAGTCCATCAAGTTCACAGGGAAGGCCCATTGGGCACAGCTGGATACAAAGATTCCTTGCCTAAAGTCCCTCCTGTCTTTTGTGTGCTCCAAACTCCCATGTCCGCTGATAGCATTACCTACACTTGGCTGATTTTTGACATAATTCCCCACCTGGAGCTCCTTAGGATTCTGAACACTGCTGCCACAGGGTCGGTGCAGGCGAGAGACACACACTGTACAGGGACCGAGCCTGTTTGGGTCGTCAGGAGTTCAGCTACCAAGAGACCTCATTCCTGCCGCTCCAAAGTAGATTCAAAGTAAACCTCAAAAAGTTTTATGATGATTTTTCTATTGAAGCTTCCAGGAAGGTCAAGGGAGAAACTTTAGAAATTTGACAGATTTTAGAAAGGCAAATGACACAAGAAATACATTGTTTCTTCTGCAGAAGTTTTCCATGAGAGCATTGTCTTGAAGTCATTTCAAAGGTAAAGAAACATCTAAAAACCTACCACTCCTGTCTGAGTTGGAGTTTTTATACTTACGTGTCATGGTTACATTTGACAGTTAAAGACAATCTGAATACAAGCTGCTTTTTTTTTTTTAAATTTATTTGAGAGGTAGAGTTACAGACAGTGAGAGAGAGACAGAGAGAAAGGTCTTCCTTCCGTTGGTTCATCTCCCCCCCCCCCCCAATGGCTGCTACAGTCGGAACTGCGCCGATCCAAAGCCAGGAGCCAGGTGCTTCTTCCTGGTCTCCCAGCGCCCTTATGGGATGCAGGTGCCGCAGGCGGAAGATTAACCAAGTGAGCCACAGCGCTGGCCCACAAGCAGCTTTTTAAAATTACTGAGTAATATCCTCTGAGTTGTTTTTATGTGCTGGGTGTTGTACTAAATAGGTAACACTTACTATTTAATTAAATCTTCCAAATAATCCATGAAGCAGATACTATTACTCTGTACATATTATGTAAGGAATTGGGCTCAAACATAATTAAGTGAATTGCCCCAAACCACAGCTGATGAATGGCAAATCTAAGATTCAAATCAAGGCTGTCTCCAAAGTTAACACACACATTTTCCTCTCTGGTCCTATGCTTTTCTGAACATTTCTGGTCTTTTATGCCACTTCTGTGTCTCAATATAATGAGTTCGTGAGTTCATTCAGTTCCCTTTCCTTCCTTTTCTTCCTCTTTCTTCGTTTCTATATTAACGAAATTTACCAAACACGCTACACCGAGCTATCTTCTGAGTGTTAACAAAGCCCCCAAAGCTTATACATTCCTTGAGGTCAGCTTCTAATTTTTTTCATTGCAATATTTCCTATTCCTGCCAAGACACAGGCATATATTAAAGAGTGAATAGTGGGTGATGTTTAGAACAAAACTCTTCTGTCTAGGAACAACATGGCATGCTTGAGGCTACAGCAGTGAATCTGGTTGCCGCGGCACAGACACTGGATAATGGAAACAAACAAGTTATGGTGAGCAAGAGGCAGGCATTGATTCACTTTGGGGAACTGGCTGTGAAGCAGCTAGAAGCACAAGCTGCTTATATGCATGTCTAATTCTCCTTTGGTTGCACAACTGGACAGACTAAGGTGCAAGAACTTAAAAAGAGAAATTCAGTTCTGCATGCTGGAGTTTACCAGGTGTGCCTTATGTTGTTTCATTTGTTTGTTGCTCAATTGACACCACATATAAGAAAGTGACTCTCTCCCGCCCTTTCCCCCATTTCATAAACTGTGCAGTTGTGTGGTGTCCCTCTGTACTTCCATCTCAGACATGCAGTGTTTCATTTTGGAATGAGTTTAAATGGTCTGGAATATTTAAAATACATTTAGGTGTTTGTAGAATTGAAAGGGAAGTTTGAGGAAATGCTTTTGTTCTATTCCTATTTGCAAACACATAGACTTTTCATAAAGATGAATATCAGAAACCACATTTATCTTCAGTGTTTGCAAGTAATGGCTAACACCTTCCAGGAAAAATGGAAAAATCAGAGACTAAAAGGGAAAAAAAAGCATTAAACACAGCTCTCTAAGATCCTTCCTAAGGTGTTGCTGCTTATTGCAAAATGAATTTGGACAACAACTTCATGAAACAAAGAAGCCCTAAATGACAATAGCAGCACTAAAGATGTAAAGATGTAAAGTCTTTCTCTCTGTCCATAGTAACACTCTCACAGGAATACATTTATTTGAGACTGTCATGTACGAGTTGTGAAATCAAGCTTTCTGCAAGTGTGAGCTCTGAGAGACTTGAGAAATTTTACAACCTTTTAACTACGGATTCAGTAGCGTACAAAGTAGACCTATTCTTAGTGTGTGTAAACCAAACAAACTCTCAGCTGAGCAGGCATCTTCACAGGTTCATAGGATCTTGGAGCTAACGGATAGTATTCTATTCCATGGTCAGTGATCATCATTATCTGTGCCAGTCTTAAGCTTTTAAGGACATGTGATGCCTGGCATGGTCAGGGATGATAATGCAATGTGTGTGTGTGTGTGTGTGTGTGTGTGTCTTATTTTCCAATCTCTACTTGATAAGAGTGCCAAGATGGGGCAGGTTTTGTGTAGCAGCTGTTCATCCCATCTGGGCACTGGTTTAAGTCATGGCTGCTCTCCTTTCAATCCCGCTCCCTGCTAATGTGCCTAGGAAAACAGCTGAATATGGCCCAAGTGTTTGGGCCCTTGTCACCCATATGGTAGACTGGGATAGAATTCCAGCATCCTGAGTTTTGCCTAGCTCTGGCTGTTGCAGCTGTTTGGGGAGTGAAGCAGAGATTTGTATGCATTATACAGAGATTATAGAGAGATCTGTAACTTTGCATTTCAAATTAATTAATTAATTAATCTTTAAAAATGAGTGTCAAGATAATTAAATAGGAGAGAAAATAGTCTTTTCAGCAATGATGCTAGGACAACTGGATGTCCACATGCAAGAGATGAAGCTGGACCTCTATGCCATGTCATATACTCAATTCAAGCTATTGGAAACCTAAATGTAATAGATAAAACTATAAAACTCTTAAAGAAAAATCTAGGAATAATTTTTAATGATCTTGGATTAAGTGATGATTTCTTAGATAAGATGACAAAAGCACAATGAGAAAAAAATCTATATAAATTGATATCATAAAAATTAAAAATTGTTACTCTTTAATGGGTACTATCAAGTGACAAGCAATTCACAAAATGAGAGAAAGTAATGCAAATCATATATTTCACATGAAAATTGTGCCCAGAATATGTATAGTCTACTTACAAACTCAAAAATAAAGGACAAATAATCCATTTTTTAAAATGGCAAAGGATCTGAACAGACATTTCTCCAGAAAAGGGATAAAAATGAAAAGTAAACACATGCAAAGTTGCTCAATGTGATTATTTGGTTAGAAGAATGCAAGTCAAAACTTCAATGAGATAGTGCTTCACATGCACTAGGGTGGCTAATATAAGAAAAGGAGAGATGCTAAGACACGTTGGCAAAGATGCAGATAAACTTGAGCAAACACTGCTGATGGGACTGTCAAATGGTCCAGCCACTTTGGAAAACCATCTGATGGGTTCACAAAGGTTTTTTTTTTTTTTTTTTTTTTCTGTTTTTCCCCATTTATTAAACAAACTGAATAGAATTCAGAACACACTACTGAACAGAATGTAAAAAAGAAAGTCAACTAGAAGCAATAATTCTATTTGTACACAGCATAAATCAATATACAGTATTGTATATGAACGACACTAATAGGCTTTAAAATTAACTTTCTGCTTCAAGGCCAATATCTCTGTAGAAGTATCGCTAGGACAGGTCAACTTCTTTATGATGTCGCATTATGTGCTGGTTCTTCTCTGAAGGTCTTTGGAACCCTTTCTTGCAGTACTCACATTGGTGAGGATAGTCTAACATCAGATTACCACATGATCTAGTGATTGCACTTCTAGGTATTTGCATAAGAGAAATGAAAACATGTGTTCCACACAAAATTTGTAGTTCCACAAGAAGATGAATTATTACTACTTTTACATTTTAATTGGATATATGAGGATTTAGATAATCATTTGGAGAGTTGATATGATTTGCTGCAATCCTCTCTATATAATGTTCCATCTTTCCACTTGTGAATATCTTTAATTATGCTTAAATCGATATACATGATATGATCTCATCTATGAGAAAATGCACACAGAACAAATCAAAGTTTTTACAAGGACTATGCTGTGTATACTTTATAAAATTCCTGATGATTTTTATTTTATGTTTCTCCTTTTCTATGATTCTAAATTAATCATAATAACCAATTATTAATTTAAAAATACTTTAAAAGTTGCCATTGATACAAGCACTCACATTACAGAATTTCTAAATAAAGCCAGGTAAAATATTTTAAAATCTTTTGTTACTAAGTGAATTAACAATTAAGTCAGAGAGATTCAGAGACCCAGCGATGAAGCTGGAATATAAATGTACCTAAGGAGCAGGCACTGAAGACAGTTGCAGCTCTAAGGGTAATGGGCTGGTTCGTAGCCTGGATTCTTGCATCCCAACAGACGTGGTAGGAAAGAAGGCAGAGGCTTGAACCTAGCTAATGAGGAGAAATAAAAGGCCTTATCTGTGAAGAAAGAATAAACTAGAGAAAGAAAATCCAGCCTATTCAGGAAAGTCAAAGAAAATCCATTAGTTCTGTCCTTGGCTCTGAGAGAAGAGGTGAAAACCCTCTTTATCAAACTTGAGAATTTATAAAATTTATGTAGATCATTGCTCTACGGTCACACTACTGACATGTGAGTGGAAAGTCCAGGCTTATTTTAGAATACTAGTTCTTAGTTGTTAGGGCCTCCAGGAGCTTGGTAAAAGCAAATACAATCCTTCTTTGGAGAAACACATTTTCAACTTGGGCAACTGAGAATTCCCTAAGACACAGTTCAGTTGATCATGGAGTCATGATTAACATACAAATCCAAACAAACAATACACATAACGAAATAAATTCCTTTGAGTGAAATCAGCACGGAAACAAAAAGTATCCTTGCAAAGATTTAAAATAATGGAAGTATCAGGTACAGACAGAAAAATGCATATGTGTAATAAGACACCAAGAAAGAAAGACCATATGACTTCAAAACATTCTAGAAATGGTAATTGAATTATTAAAATAAAATACTTGGAAAAATACTTAGTAGATGAGTTAAATGACAGATTAGACTCAGGCTAGTAGAAAATTAATAAAAACAACATAAAAATACATCTGAAAAAAAAAAAAAAAAACAGCAACAAAAACAGAAGAAATTGCCCAGAATGCAGCATAGTGAGATAAACAAAACATTGTAAAGTGAATAGGCTATGGGAGCGATGATGTACTTAAAGAGTCCATAGTTTAGAATATCTAAAAAGTGAGCTGTGGGCAAGATGGCAGAATAGGAAGGGAGCACACCGATAGTCTGGGGAGAGACAGTTTAATAAAAGTGGAGATACTGCAGGTTCAAGGAAGAGTAGGGGAAGAAACAGCAGAGAAAACCCTTCCAGAACTGGAGATTCACAGTGGACCTGCGTGGAGAGCGTGGGAGCCCGCAGTTTGGGACACCAGCAGCAGATTCAACACACCAGCGCTGGAACGCCAGGTGAGCAGAACATCAATAGCCCGAATTACCAGCAGGGAAGCGGAAAAGGGAGCCTAGAGCGAACAAGGCTTGAAACCCTGCGGGGAAAAGTTCACCGGGCTAACTAGAAGAGAGAGAGAGAGGGAAAAAAAAAAGTGACCCATACGGACACGAGCTTCTCTCTCTCCGCTCACCTCTCAAAGGTGAGCAAGACAAAGAGCAGGCGCCATTTTGGAATACGTCATAAGCAGGGCGACCTCGGGTCAGCACCAGCCCCGAGCCTAGCAGAAAAACCTGACTATGGGTGGGAGGGGTGAAATAACAGGAGATTAGAACCTAATGAATGTGTGGTGCTAATGAACTGAGACTGTGAAAAAAGAGACGGTGGGGGAGAGAACTCACGGAAATCACGAATTCATGTGAGTACTCTCCAGAGACGCTACAGTTCAGTAGCCTGGCAGCCCAGTGGGAGACTTCAGGAGAATCTCAGCCCACGCAAAGGGCCGCAAAGATTCCTTCTCTGGTCCTTGGGAAAGAGCTTCCGATCTCTGGCTCCTGTGGGTATATCATTCGCCTGCTAACCACCCCCAATTCCATTCAGCTGTGTGGAATTACTTCCCTTTTGAACCAAAAAAAAAAAAAAAAACTAACAGAGAGAGATTTACCACGCCTAACCTAGGAGTGTCTCCTTTGACACACCCTCAACCCTGAGGAACCAAACAGAGCTCTCAGGCCACACCCATCTCAAGCCTCTAAGGCTCCATCAAAAGCAGACAGTCCACTTAATCTAGAGTCATAGTATAACAAGAAAAAAACACCACAGTGAAGAAACCAATATGCCAAACAACAAACGCAAAAACCGAGGTAATAAGAACAAGGAAGACACTATGGCATCCCCAAATGAAAAAGACACCCCAATTCAAGATTACAAAGATGATGAGATAGAAGAGATGCAAGAAGCAGATCTCAAAAAATTGATAAGAACACTAAGAAGTACTCAAAAACAAATTCTTGAACTACAGAAATCCTTAATGGACAAGGTAGAAAATCTCTCTCGTGAAAATGAAATATTAAGGAGGAATCAAGCTGAAATGAAACAACTAGTAGAACATGAAACTGTGATAGTGACGAGAAATCATAATGAAGTGAAGAATTCAATAGATCAAATGAAAAACACATTAGAGAGCCTTACAAACAGAATGGGTGAGGCAGAAGAGAGAATATCGGACTTAGAAGACAGAGCACAGGAAACTATACAGTCAAACCAAAGAAAAGAAGAGGAAATTAGAAATCTAAAAAATATTGTTGGGAATCTACAGGATACTATTAAAAAACCCAACATTCGAGTTCTAGGAGTTCCTGAAGGCATGGAGAGGGAGAAAGGATTAGAATGCCTTTTTAGTAAGATAATAGCAGAAAATTTCCCAGTTTTGGAGAAGGACAGAGATATCCTAGTACAGGAAGCTCATAGAACCCCTAGTAAACATGACCAAAAGAGGTCCTCACCACGACACGTTGTAATTAAACTCAACACAGTGAAACAGAAAGAAATGATCCTAAAATGCGCAAGAGAGAAACGTCAAATTACACTCAGAGGATCTCCAATTAGACTCACAGCAGACTTCTCATCAGAAACCCTACAAGCTAGAAGGGAATGGCGAGACATAGCCCAGGTACTTAGAGAGAAAAACTGCCAGCCCAGGATATTATATCCTGCCAAGATCTCATTTGTGAATGAAGGTAAAATAAAGACCTTTCATAACAAACAAAAATTGAAAGAATTTGTTGCCACTCGTCCAGCCCTGCAAAAGATACTTAAAGATGTGTTACACACAGAAACACAGAAACACGGCCATTAACATGAAAGAAGACAAACGAAGGGAACCTCACAGCAAAAGATTACAGGGAATTCAAAGCATACATTTGGATAAAGAAATTATGGGACATGTACTCTATAGAATACTATACAGCAGTCAAAAACAATGAAATCCGGTCATTTGCAATAAGATGGAGGAATCTGGAAAACATCATTCTGAGTGAATTAAGCCAGTCCCAAAGGGACAAATATCATATGTTCTCCCTGATCGGTGACAACTAATTGAGCACCAAAGGGGAAACCTATTGAAGTGAAATGGACACTATGAGAAACAGTAACTTGATCAGCTCTTGTGCTGACTGTTGTTGTACAATGTAATACTTTATCCATTTTAGTATTTTTTTATTCTAGTACTATTGGTTGAACTCTGTAATTAACAAACAATTATTCTTAGGTGTTTAAATTTTAACTGAAAAGTGATCCCTGTGAAATATAAGAGTGGGAATAAGAGAGGCAGGAGATGTACAATTTGGGACATGCTCAATCGGACCTGCCCCAAATGATGGAGTTAGAATTGTGCCAGGGAATTCCAATACAATCCCATCAAGGTGGCATGTACCAAGGCCATCTCACTAGTCCAAGTGATCAATTTCAGTTCACAATTGATCACACTGATAGGTCTAAGAGTCAAAGGGATCACACAAACAAGACTAGTGTCTGCTAATACTAACTGATAGAATCAAAAAGGGAGAGAATGATCCAACATGGGAAGCGGGATACACAGCAGACTCATAGAATGGCAGATGTCCTAAATAGCACTCTGGCCTCAGAATCAGCCCTTAAGGCATTCAGATCTGGCTCAAGAGCCCATGAGAATATTCTAGGCATGGAAAGCCAAGACACTCTGGAAAAAAAAGAAGACCTAAATGAAAGATCTCTGTGAGTGAGATCCCAGTGGAAAAACGGGGCCATCAAAGAAGGAGGTACCTTTCTCTGAAGGGAGGAGAGAACCTCCACTTTGACTATGACCCTGTCAGAATAAGATTGAAGTCAGCGAACCCTAAAGGCTTCCATAGCCTTGGCAACTCATGACTAGAGCCTAGGGAGATTACTGATGCCATAAACAAGAGTGTCAAATTGTTAAATCAACATCAGGAGTCACTGTGTACTTACGTCTCATGTGGGATCTGTCCTTAATGTGTTGTCCAATGTGAAGTAATGCTATAACTAGCACTGAAACAGTACTTTACACTTTGTGTTTCTGTGTGGGTGCAAACTGATGGAATCTTTACTTAGTATATACTGAATCAATCTTCTGTATATAGATAATTAAAAATGAAAAAAAAATCTTGGTGTTAAATTGGAAATTGCCTAGTAAATTAATCAATTTTTTAAAAAAATATATCATGTAGGATCTCTGTCCATAAAGTGCTATACATTGTGAATTAATACTATAACTAGTACTCCAACAGTATTTTTCACTTTGTGTTGCTATGTGAGGGCAAACTGTTGAAATCTTTATTTAATATATAGTAAACTGATCTTCTGTATATAAAGAGAATTGAAAATGAATCTTGATGTGAAGCAAGGGGAGAGGGAGTGGGAAAGGGGAGGGTTTCGGGTGGGGGGGAAGTTATGGGGGGGAAGCCATTGTAATCTATAAGCTGTATTTTGGAAATTTATATTCTTTAAATAAAAGCGTTATAAAAAAAAAAGAATATCTAAAAATTAGTGAAAATTAGCCTGACAACAAACAACTCAATATGAACACCGACATGGAGAAAACACAAGAATTAGATTTCAATATATTGACAAAGAAAATAATTGATGTGGAGAAAGTATATTTTCAGATAAAATGAAAGAAGTACATTAGTGGAATTTATAGAATTATATTTTGGGAAGAAGTATAACAGAGATCTAAGTTGCAAAAAAGAATTGTGAATGAATAAATTGGTAGCATGCAAGTAAATCTATTTAAATACTGACTATTTGAAATGACAACAGTAATAATGTTAATATCTACTTTGTTCAGCTTAATAAAAGTAACATACCGCAATACAATGGCAGATAATATTAGTGTTTAGGTTTACTGGAGTGGAAGTGTTAAGGTCCTTGAATTATCTAGAAGATTAAATACATTAATTAATTAATTTATATGTGGAATAAAAAAGTTGAACTCAAGGAATCAGAGTAGAATGGTATTGACAAGAGACTAAGTGTAGGGGAAGAGGGGAGATGATGTTGGTCATAGGATACATTTCAGTTAATTTGGGAGGAATAAGTTCAAGAGACCTATCACACAGCATGGTGACTGTAGTTAATAACAGCATAGTATATACCTGGAAATGGCTAACACAGTAGCTTTTAAGTATTCTCATCACAAAAAATAAGTATGTAAGTTATTCATATGTTAGTTAGCTTGATTTAGGCATTCTACAATGTATGCATTTATCAAAATATCATATTGTATACAACAAATAGATTTTCATTGTCAAATAATTTAAAACTATATCAATTAATTTAAGATTTTTTAAGTATGCATGTTAAAATCTTAAGATTGGGGCCAGCCCTGTGGCATAGCAGGTAAAGCTGCCACCTGCGGTGCCGGCTTCCCATATGGGCGCTGGTTCCAGACCCAGCTGATCCGCTTTTGATCCAGTTCTCTGCTGTGGCCCAGGAAAGCAGTGAAAGATGGCCCAAGTCCTTGGCCCCTGCACCTGCGTGTGAGACCCGGAAGAAGCTCCTGGATCCTGGCTTCGGATTGGCGCAGCTCCGGCTGTTGAGACCATCTGGGCAGTGAACCAATGGAGGGAAGACCTCTCTCTCTCTCTCTCTCTCTGCTTCTCCTCTTTCTGTGTAACTCTGACTTTCAAGCAGAATAAATAAATCTTTTAAAAAAAAAAAAAGCCTCAAGATTGATGTTAAAAGAGTAGAAACAAAGAGTTTAATTTGTAGGCCCTTATGACTCTAAAAAATGAAATAAGAGAGAATAATAAAATTCAGAGAAAGGAGAAAAGCAGGCTGAAAACATAAGCAATACCATATGATGTAGGCATTTGGTCTAGTGGTTAAGATGCCGGTCAAGAGGCTTGCACCCCACATCAGAGTACCTGAGTTTGATGTCCAGCCTTGGATTTTGATTTCAGCTTCTTGCGAATGCAAACCCTGGGAGGCAGTGGTAATGGCTCAAGTAGTTGTGCTCCTGCCACCCATGTGGGAGACCAGGGATTGAGTTCCAAGTTTTGAGATTTGGATCCCTGGTATTGACATTTGGAGAGTGAACCAGCAGATAAGACCTCTCTCTTTTTCTGCTTCTCAAATAAATAAATAAATAAATAAATTTTAAGGATATCATAGAAAGTGTCAAATACAAAACCAATATTTAAATAATAGAAAACTCCCAACATATCAGTAATAAACAGTAAAAATTAAAATAAATGTATATGAAGTAAATATAACTCTTAAAAGACTGATTGTAATTATAAATTAAGAGTAAATTTCAGGTATATACTATTTACATAGGAGACACACAGCATTAACTTTTACTATCAGATAAGAGTGGTCCCTATCCTGAATTGTATGCTTCAGAATCTTGCTACTCCAAATACAGATCTTGGACCAATAATAGCAGTGACATTACTCAGTTGCATTAGAAATGCTGACTTTGAGGCCCTGCCTAAACCCAGAGATTCAGGGGCTGCATTTCATACGATCCTAGGTGACTCACACACGCATTAATGTTTGAGAAGCACTAAAATGGCATAGTCTATCACATACAAGCACACAAATTACATTAGAGACCACAGAGCACCTCTGTCATTCTGTCACAGCACCATCTATAACCTTAAGCAACCACCGTTGTGTCTAACACTGCTGTGACTCCAGAAAAAGTGCTTCTCCATATTACTTGCCCTATAGTCTTGAAACAAAAGGCCACTGTGCTCAAATGCCATGAAGATTTGTGTGTTGTACTGGCTTCTCAGGAGGAGCTAGTCATTGCCTTAGGGTATATATGAGGGGCAGGGGAATAGAATGAGCAGAATTTGAGATTGTGATAAAATATAACCAATGAGAAGGAATCCTGGGGTTGGGAAGGAGCTGAAAAAAATAAATAGACAAATAGGCAGTCTGCTTACATTTTTAAAAACTAGAAATAATTAAAGTGGGTAAACTTCTGTCAAGCATTACCCACAAAAGACATCCCAAGCAGCATATTTCATATCTTTTATTCAACACAGATTTACTTACTTAATAATCACAATAAAATGAATAAGAGAATTTCTCTGATCAAATTCATAATTGGAATAGGTCAAGTGAAATGTTTGAAATTTTAAAGTCTTCCCCAAATGAAGAAAAAAATCAGTGAATAAAGCAACTAGAATGTATGTGGACTTCCATTTGTACTGCTGCCTCAGAGCCTGCAACTGTTAGGGACCAGGCCAGGACATATGAAAATGTGAAGTACTCTGAAAACCTGAAAATCATAGGATGGGAAGTTATAAAAGGCGAATGCTAACTAAAGGAAACCTTACTCACTATTTTAATCAGTAAAGCAGACACAAAACAGACAAAATCTCATGCACATTTAAAAACTTGTAAAATGCTCACATTTGGATTTAAAAGAGAATACAGGGGCAGTCAGTCAGTCTAGCTGGTAAGACACTTGTTTAGGACACCTACATTTCATATTGGAGAGCTAGGGTTTGTGCTCTGCCACCACTCCTTCTTGCTAATCTACCCTAGGAGGCAGAAGGCGATGGCTTCTGTAGATGGGTCTTTGCTACCCACGTGGAAGACCTGGATTGAGTTCCCAGTTCCTGGCTTTGGTCTGGCCCAGTCCAGGCTGTTGTGGGCATTGGGGAGTAAACCAGGGGATTGGAGATCTATCTGTCTCTGTCTATCTGTCTGTCTCTAAAGCAAACAATTAAAAACAATGTCTGTTTCTAAAAGAAGCAGTAAAAAATGTCTTTTTAAAAATAGAATGCAGTAATGCAAAAAGTATCAGAGATAAATCAAAATTATATCATTACATAAATGAAAGTATTAGTAGGATTATGGGAACATTTTTAATTTCCTATTTTCTATACTTTTCAAAATTTCTGACAAGAATACAATTAGTGCAATTAATTAATTTTTTGATTTCTATATTTACTTATGCATGTGCATTTAGGAGGGAGCAGCTGATCCTGGCAGCCTTGACAGGTATGGGAGCTGGAGAGTAAGATGCTGCCATGAGGTTGGGAAGCAGGGAGGTTCTTATAAAAAGGAATGGGAGTACCATTGCTCATTACCACATTATTCTCAATAGCCAAAGGGTAGAAATTACCCAAGTGTCCATCAACAGATGCCTGGAAAAACAGAATGGCCTATTCACACCATAGAATATCATTTATCCTTTGAAAAGCATGAAGTTCTGATACATGCTGCAACATGAATTAACCTTGAAATAATCATGCCAATTGAAATTAGACACAGATGACAAATACTGAATGATTTCACTCATGAAATATCTGCAATAAGCAAATTCATAGAGATAGAAAATAGAACTGAAGTCATTGGGGAGTAGGGGGAGAGAAGAATGGGGAGTAAATGTTTAATCATTAGAGAGTCTCTGGGGGTGATGAAAATTTTGGAAATAAATGGTGATGATGACTGCACAACCATGAACATAGTTAATGCCACTGAATTGCCCACTCAATGACTAAAATGGCACATTTTATGTTATATATATATTTTATGTTACCACTGTAAAAACATTTCCAAAATAAATGGGAAAGATTCAGTGGTTCCTCCATTTAGAGTGCAAAGCAGAGCTCAGGCAGCAAAACAAAGGACTGATTTGATAAAGAGCTTGTTGGCAAAGATCTCTGGTGATCTCAAACTCATCTCTCCTTGGAAGCCACCAACCAAGACACATAAAACTATCCTCCCTGCCAGTTGGCTGTCATGGGAGAAGCAGGCCCCAGCATCACTCCTGACAGATTTATCCTATCCATGGACTGGAAGAATAACAAGGAGTTTTGAGGCCATGCCAAAATCAACATATAACTGTATAACAGTACATATCTGAAAAATGAAAGAAATAAAAAGTAGCTCAAAGACCTTGTGTCATGTGTGTATATATATATATACACTATCAAGAGGAACTGCAGTAGAAATTATAAGTTGGGCTAAATAATATAAAGGATTTAAAACATTTTTGTAAAGCAACCAGTGTTGTGGCACAGTGGGTTAAGCTACCACTTGCAATACTGGCATCACATATTGTAGTACCAGTTCCATTCTTAGCTGCTCCACTTCTGATTCAGCTCCCTGCTCATGTGCCTAGGAAAGCAGGGGCGGATAGTGAAAGCACTTGGGTCCTTGCCACCCACACAGGAGACCCGGATGAAGTTCCTAACTCCTGACTTTGGCCTGGCCCAGCCCGAGCCTTTTTGGGGACTGAACCAGTAACTGGGCAAGCACTTTCTTTTCTCTGTCTCTTCCTCTCTGTCTGTCGCTCTGCCTTTCAAATAAATAGATGAATTTTTTAAAAAATGTTTTATAAACACAGAAAATGAAAACAAAATACAGAAAAGTCTGCAAATTAATAAGAAATTGATGATTATAATTATTTGTGTTGTAGCAAACAATGATGTGAAAATAGATCTGTGCTATTTTTGGACATGTAATTAGATCTGCATTATTTGTCAACAGAGAAGTAAGTCACAGAGTAGGAGCCCAGAAAATAAAGACAAACATGAGGGCCACTTTATTGACCATAAAGGTAAAGGTCACTTTCAACAGTGTGAAGTTATCATGACATCCCCAAAGTTGCTACTGATCAAGGGGAGAGAATTTAGAGAAAGTTGACAGGAAGGATTAAACAATTACTGGGCATGATTTATAAAATTTAAAAATTGCTGGAACAGGAGTGGGGATTGCTGCACTGTTTAAGACACCACTTGGGATCCTGCATCCGAGTGCCTCGGTTCAAGTCTTGGCTGTGCTCCCAAGTCCAGCTGCCTGCTGTTGCATACCCTGGGAGCCAGCATCTGCTGGCTCAAGTACTTGGGCCCTGCAACCTTTTTGGGAGATCCAGATTCAGTTCTTTCTGCCTGGATTTGCCCTGACCCATTCCTGGCTGCTGTGGGCATTTGAGGAGTGAAACAGCAGATAAGAGGTCTCTGTCTGTCTCTCTCAAACAAAAAAATAAAAATTGCTGTAACATATTTTGTAGTTGAGTAAACGGGTCAGAGGTCAAAGATAGAGGGGGATATATTGTCACAAGATAAATGTCTAGGAGCTGGTAAACAGCAGGGAAAGAAAGGAGATCTTAAGCTCGTAGAGGGGTGTATGTACCTCCAGGATTAGTAAGTGGAGAATTTAGCATAAATGTCAAGACATATTTCTTAATATTCCCACTCTAATTGGAAAGTATTTTAGTTTTAAGTGATTAGACAAGATAAGTCTTTATAATTAGGGACTAACAACAATATGGCACCCTCCTTTTTACCACTGATCATATTGGTAAATCAATGTACACACAGATCCCACAAATCCAGCATAAATGAATAAAACAGTGAAAAGAAGCACATGAAAATATCATATATTCACATCATGTCATGTATGAAAATATCTGTTAAAAATTCATTAACATATCAGCAACAGTAATGATATCTTGGTGGAAGATTTCTGACTGCCGGCCTCCTTTTTTACCTTTTGTCATTTTGAGAAGACAAAGAGTATTAAAACATTTACAGCTTTGAAGGGGGTAGTGATTGTTTCTCAAGACTAGCATTCTGGCCCTCTCCTTCCTTATTCAACATACTTCAGTGGGGATGGGATGAGTCAGAGGAAAAATTTCCCAGATAGAAGGAATTCCATATTCTTATATCTGGTCTACAGGCACAGTTTGCAAGAGATTCTGTTGAGGTTTGGTGTTCACAGTTTGGTTCAAAACCTTTGAAGACGCACAAAGTAAGGTCTGGTTCCATTCTATCTTGCCAAGCTTCCAAAGGTTCGGATGCTCTGTGGGCCCATTAAGAATAGTCCTTTTCTTGGCAGATCAGTCAATACCAAGATTTATGACTCCCTAGAGGACCCTAGTCAGTGATCACAGAAGGGCACTATTGTGTTCATTCCAGAGTAAAGGAAGCCCCCTTGCTATTCTTCCCCAGTCATCCTAGGCAAAAAACTTACTTTTGATTGATTCCTTTGTCCACTGGTATTCTGTTATTGAACAACATATAAAATCATAATCAAATGTAATGATGTCAAAATAACAGTGAACCCTTTTTAAACACCTCAGAGCCCATGACAAGCTACCCTTAACTGGCCTTCCAGAAACCAATCAACACTTCATGTGTAAATTACCAGTAGGAGTCCCTCTGGAAACAGGGAAGAAGCACTTTGCCTTGTTTCTCACTCCAGTACTTCCTCTTAGTCTTAGGTCTAATTATGCTGTGTTAACCTGTTATGGTTTGACTGCCTCCAAAATTCAGGGGATGCCAATATGATAGGATGAAGAGGTGGAGCCTCCTAGAGCTGATTAGCCCAGGAGGGCTCCTTGCTGGTGTATGGGATGAGACGCCCTTAAAGAGGGGCTTCAGAGAGGGCGCTTGTTCTTGCCATCCCATCATCTACCACATGAGGACACATTCCCTCTGGAGGAGGCAGCTCTCAACAGACACCAAATGCTGTGGCCTCTATCTTGCACTTCCTCCAGAACTGTGAGCAATACATGTCTGTTCTTTGTAAAGCACTCAATCTGTGGAATTTTGTTATAGCAGCAGCAAATGGACCAAGACAACCCTTTACCCCTTCAGGCTCATTCAGGCCGCACACCTTGCTTTCCATAATATCTTTCTCTGACTTTTATTTCTAAACATTTGGGTTAAAAACTCATCACATTTCAAATTGAGTCCCAAACCAATTGAGTCCCAAACCACACTCAGTTGTAATAATGGACATAATTCTTGCAGGAATTAGTGATGGCAAGTACCAAGGTAGAGCTTCATTCATGGTGGCAGGGGCATTGCTGATCGGAAACACACACAGGTGCCCACAATCCCTTTCCCAAGTGCTAGAATAAAAGCAGCACATTATCACTTCCTGCACTCTAACTGTTCCAAACCTGTACATGTGGAATAAAGATTAAACGAACCAGCTTTACGATTTTCAGCACACAGTGGAAGCATATTCCATGTCAGCTAATGTGAGAAACGTGGATATATCCCTGACAGCAGCCTGGCAGGTGTGACATTGCCAAACAACTCCAAATATGGGCCCCATAAAGCTGGAGTTCATTCAGATGTACAGTATACGTTTTTGCTACCAATCAAAAGCTTTTGAATAAATTAGGATCCAGACTCCTTCTTGACAAATTTTACATTACTTTATGGCCAATTTCCTTCTGAGGCAAGTGAAATGGAAACGTTACTGTCCTTAGAAGTTGTTACCAAACTTCAGTGATTTAAAAGAATGGTAATTGCTCTCTCTATAGCTACATGGGAAGTGAAAAGCGAGGAAGCCACTCTCTATCCCATACTTCTACCTGGTAAGAAGGATTCTGCAACAGTCTCCTTTGACAAGGTTATTCAAGAATAAAATCTGCTCCCCACCCCGCCCCTACTAGAATCATTGCATGATAAAGTCTCTGCCAACACACTTATTCCATGTCCCTCTGGCTCAGCTGCAGGTGGAGGGTTTAATTCCTGTTTCTGCCAGTACACATCATGGAGTCCCCACAACAGCTTGCTTCAGCCCTAACCATAATGACACCATTTCTTGTTTTGCTCAAGTCAGTATGTGGTATTAAGATGCACAGCGAGGTTCAAAATTAGACAAAGTTGAAGCGCCATCTGTGATCCTCCTCAGACTCCCTCCACCACTGATGGAGAGGCAATCTTGAACCTCAAACCTTATGCTGTTGGAGAAGTTCCATTTAGCAAACACAGTGGGATGAGCAATGGCAGAAACTTAGAGTGGGCAGAAACCTTAGGTGTCTTCATCTTTGGGACAGCATGTCATTCACTGAGACCACAGCGATGTTCTGCTGACTGGTCCCTCTGCAATAACCAAGGGCTACTGCAACTGACCCCATCCCAAAGCCAGGGTTACCCTCTGAAACCCAGAGCTGTTGGAGTCACTCTGCTAATTTATCCTTAAAGCCACCTCCAGAGGTCTCGGGATAAGAGCCAATGTTGGCAGCATATAAATATTTTTATTCAAATCTGCACTGTAATTTTAATGACTCTTTTTTTTTCTGCCTCTCCTAAAAGAGGTAGGGTTTATGGAGTCAGAGATCACACCTTATTCATTGTTCATTGTCTCTTGGGTTCTGAACACAATGTCAGGAATACAGAAAGCACATAATTGCTACCTGATCATTGAGGGAATGAATGTATATCATTTAACTCCCTCTTCTAAGACTAACTCAGGCCTACAAGTTTTGTGACTTGCTCAAGAGCTCACATCAAGTAAAAGGCTTGGGCATGTACCCTCGCCTTCCATGATGCTATATGCTCTTCAAATATAGAACCTGACACTATTATATACTAACATCTAGTCTCCCATTCTGGAATGGTCAGCACACGTTGCTCTGTATTTAAATGAGAAGCAGAAAGTAAACATGTGTGACAGCCATATGTGTGAAGCCCTTTTTCCTCTGTTTATCATTTCTGGGCTTTTCTTGGTTACAATTAACAAGTCTACTGGCCAGACGTGTTCAAATATCCTCCTAGTATATGTAATTACAACAGGATTTTGTTTAACCCTGATCAAAGATTTACTGGGCTTCAATGTGTCTGAGAAACAATTTTAGGTTCTGGAGATATCCAGAAGGACAAATTATGTTCTTAGCCTTCAGAAGGTAGTTTAGACATTGTGCATGAAGTTGAATAGTTGCAATATTATGTTATCAGAGGTATGTGAGATACAAAAAATAATTTAGCACTTCCCAAATATATATAATATTTCCTACGCTGATTCTCATTTCCCCCTTCTGTCTAACACTTAGTAGGTCTCCAGCCAATATGTGATTGATAACTGATGCATGAATGGTATGAGAGAATGTCTGGTCTACTCTGCATGGCTATTGCTTCTGGAAAAATTTTAGAAAGGAACTGCTTGAGATGGATCTTGAAGAATTTTAATTTAAATACAGTTCTCCACCTGGCAGAGAAAGGGAGAAAGGATACTCTTTGCTAAAAGAAAAGCAGAAAAGTAGACAACCAGCTGTGTTCTCAGGGTGTGTGGAGCCTGGGTTTAGGGGAGCTATGGGAGATAAGGTTGGGGATTTAGGCCACAATGACCCTGTATGACCTTGTAAGTTTTACAAATAGTCACATCTTGATCTTCTAGGCAAAGGAAACATGCAGATCTGTAGCTAGATCTGTATGCTTTGCAGATCTGTAAGCTAGAAATTTTAACAATACGTGTGGTTCAGCAGGTAGTGATGTCCCACATGTGCAATTAATTTCCAGGATATGCTTTCTTATAAAAAATTGTTTACCTCTGCATTTCAGTTTGCAGCATTGACTCAGACTCTGTGAGGTTCCCAGGAATTCCACAGACACCTCCGTAGCCATTAAGAGAGAACAGAATACAAGTTTCCTTTTCATACTGAGCTACCATAACTATCCAGGTTAATTTCCCTACAAGAGGTGAAATGGTTTCTTATTTGTCTCAAGTAACTCTCCCCCAGAGCAAGTATTACCTCTGAGAATGTAGGGGGAGTCCGTGGTCTCTGCATGATGGCAGTTCTCCACGCAGTTGCTTAACTGCGTCTCCTGATGATGATTTCTTCCCCACTGTGGAGAAGGTAATTCAGCTAAACGAGTGGTCTGTTTGTGTCATTTCCTGCAAATAATTAAACATGACCCTTTTTTGGGCTTGGTTTACTTTTTAAAGGCAAAATCAGATTGCTCCAATAGCACTAGTACCAGGCATTTTATGCGGCATTCACAGTACCCATTGCAAGTCAGTCATGGGTGCAAGGCTGTCTTTAACTATCCAGAGGCATATTCATTTCAGAATAATAAGATGTTTAAATATTTATTTCTTTCCAACAACTGGGTAGGCCTGGGCTCATCATTTTAATAAATTCTATCCAAATAATGTTGAGTCACTGCTTAGAAGATATTGGCATCGACTTTCCTTTATGGTAATGATGTTCATGTCAGAGACCCACATTTTATCCCCAGCTCTGCTGCTAACCTGCGACCTTGGGCAAATCACATGACTACTCATGAATTCCTTTTGATGATTTTTAAGTTTTCCTTCTAGCTCTAAAATTCTGAGTATGTTTGAAGAGATCTGATTAGTACAAGAAGGTAGAAATGAATTAGTTACAGAATTACAAATTGTAGCAGGAGAAATTGGTATTTATGATGTGAAGCTTTTTTCAGTAACTCCATATGGTCAAAAACTCTTGAGGTAGGCTTATTTTAGAAGAAATTTAAAATTCTTATGTGGATATACTCACTCATTCAATAAAAATGTATTGAAGATGCATTATATGCCAAGGACTATGTTAAAGGCTAGGAATACAAAGGCAAAAGGGGGAGGAAAAATCCACGACCTTCAAGAACTGATCATTTACTGAAGAAATCAGCCAATGCTAGACAAGAAATAACAATAAACACGAATAGGTATTATCATGGGATCCTGGCTATGATGACCAAATACAAAGTTCAGGTCTAACAGGCCTACCAGTCAGGGAAGGTTTACCTGATATGATAAGCTGAGAATAAACATCCCTGTGATCTGTATTTGAAGATCATATTGAATACAGCATACAATAAAATATTTATTTGTCCTAGGTTCAGACTAAATAATTAGGAGCAAAAGAGCCTGTGAAGAAGACTCTGAGTAGATCTCATAAATGTCCCTACTCAAGTTTTTATCAATCATTTGATCATAAATTCACTGGTCCCAGTGAATTCTTCTGTTGGATCAATACTATTTACAAAATGATCATTCATGTCTTTCCATATTTAAAATCTTACATAGCTGCTTAAACAATATAATATGTGAGCGGGAGGATTTGAGCAATGATTTGATGATTAATGATACATTTTACCTTTTTGAAGTCTTTCTCGTTTTGAATCTCACTTTATCCCAGTATTTGCAGGACAGGAATTATGCACTGCCACCTCATCCTAGAGGTTATAGAAATTCATCTCTATAACAGATGTCATGTTTCCAGGACAGAGCCGATTGCAAATATTCTGTCTTGTGGCCAACACAATTATATTTGCATTCATCATAGCCTGAGCTATGAGATTTAGGTTGGATAAAGTGATCACCATATGTTATAGTGACAGTGGAACCAGGTTAGCTTCCTTCAAGAATCCAGAAGAATGTATGTCATGCCAAAGGGAAATTACAGAGGCTTAATATTTTTAATTTAAAATCAATCACTTTGAAGTTGCTTAGATATCCAAACTTCTTACTCATTATTGTTTGGATGCCACACACACATAAACACCTACATGAGGTTAATAAATAAGGGAATGTTGATTTGAAAGTTTCACAAACGTATAAGGTATTGATAGTATTTAACTTACTTTATAAATGGAGAAAGATCAGAGATATTACCTCCTTTTAGTGTTAGTACCTTCATTTATTGCTTCCTGGTTTCATATTATTATTCAGTAGTTGCTTTATTAATTAACTCTCCTTGCTCCTTTGTCTTTTCTCTCCAGTTAGATCAAAGGTTCTTTGATGGTAAGGACTGTGTTATTCCTCCAGAATGCCCCATTTTCAAACTACTAGGCCTCTAGTGAGCTTTTATTAAGGGTTACAATTAGTTTCAAAATGTAGACATAAATTAACTACATAATTATATAAAGTGATAACTAAAAAATTTCAAATGTTGATTCTTAAACTTCAGTGAGTATAAGAATTTTGAGAGGCCGGCGCCATGGCTTAATAGGCTAATCCTCCACCTGCAGCACCAGCACACCGGGTTCTAGTCCCAGTTGGGGCACCGGATTTTGTTCCGGTTGCCCCTCTTCCAGTCCAGCTCTCCGCTGTGACCCGGGAGTGCAGTGGAGGATGGCCCAAGTGCTTGGGCCCTGCACCCCATGGGAGACCAGGAGAAGCACCTGGCTCCTGGCTTCAAATCAGCGTGATGTGCCAGCCGCAGTATGCCGGCCGCAGAGGCCATTGGAGGGTGAACCAATGGTAAAGGAAGACCTTTCTCCCTGTCTCTCTCACTGTCCACTCTGTCTGTCAAAAAAAAAAAAAAAAAGAAAAAAAGAATTTTGAGAAGCTGTTGAAAGCTAGATTCTTAAATCTCAAAGATTCTTATATTTTATATCATTTCCTCTTCTTTTTTTACTATTTAATAAATGTGAATTTACAAAGTGCAACTTTTGTATTGGCTTACCCCCCCAACCTCCCTCCCTCCTGCAGCCCTCCTCTCTCCCACTCCCTCTCCCATCCTGCCCTTCATCAAATTTCATTTTCAATTACTTTCATATAGAGAAGATCAAATTAGTACATACTAAGCAAGGATTTCAACAGGCTGCACTCACACAACCGCACAAGGTATAGGGTATTGTTTGACTAGTAGTGTTGTTTTTAAGTTTCATAGTAAAACACATTAAGGACAGAGATCCTATGTGGGGAGCATGTACCCACTGAATCCCATTGTTGATTTAACAACTGGCACTCTTATTTATGGCGTCAGTAATCACCCGAGGCTCTTGCCATGAGCTGTCTAGGCTATGCAAGCCCCTTGAATTCACCAACTCTGAACTTGTTTAGTCAAAGCCATATAACAGTGGAGGTCATTTCCTCTTCTTCATCCCCAATACTATTACCTTTTTTGCAAAATAAACTTTGAGATGATTTCTGATACTGTTACATATTCTAAGGAAAATAAAGCAGACTAGTGTGATGAAGAGTGACTGTAGAGGAGGGAACTGTTTAAAGAGTGTGGTCTACAAGGGGATGACATGTGACCTGAGAACCAAGTGACCAGAAGACACCAACAGTACAAAAGACCTTGGGGAACAGCTTTCAAGGAAAAGGGAAGAACAAGTACAAAGGTCCTGAGGCAGAATGAGGATCAGAAAAAAGTCAGAAAGCTTGGAATTCAGAGTGAGCCAAGTTAAACTCTTCTATTAGGTACAGGAAGATGGAGGTATCTTGGGATTACCCCTGTGGGAATCCACAGCAATGTTCCTGGATGTCATAGAAATATGAACTCTTCTATTAGAAGCAAATATATTACAGCAATTCCTCTCCTTGGGGAAAATAGTTCATTTCATGATTCCTTTTGGTTGATATTTAGTAGTAGTAGGATTTATCATCATTAGCAGTTTATATCTTGTGCTACCCAAGTACTGAAAAATAGATCACTTGAATTTCCTAGAAATGCAAATGATTTCTCATTTATTGGCTGACTCAAATATCATAAATAGGGTCTACTAAATGGTGTAAATGTGTATTTGACAATTTATATACTTTTCTAAAGAAAAAATATGACTACTTTTAAAATAAGTTCTATGGTATATGTCTTTTTCTGATTTGAGATGATTTTTTTTAATTCTGACATTAACCTGTCTCAGCACTTGACATCTACCAAAGTTTAACACTAATACTACTACCATAAGTGGTTCTGATCTGTCTGAATAGCTGAGTACCTAAGGAAGGAAAGGGTCAAGGACAAACATATTATTGGTATGTGGTTAAATCCATCCCTGGGAGCCTCTTCTAAAGTGAAGAGATACCTGCTCAGCTACAGACCCACTGACACTGCCCTTCCAGAAACTAATTCAGAAAACAGTAGTGCAGGATGACAGTAGGCCCTCTTCGATAAAGGCCTGTCCACTGGGAATGGGAATCAGCTCCCAGTCTGATTTCATAGGGTCTACCAGATGGCCAATGATTTTATCTACACAGGCCAAATCTGGACTAGGAACTAAATCTGATTCCATGCCCCTTCCATTCTGCTGCAAGACATGGAGCATTCCTCTGATAGTTTCATGATTTAACGTGTGTGAGTATGTACATGTGTTAGCTTGGTTAGACACTATGCTGTAGTTCTAAATACAGAAGTTTCCCACACCATGAAAATTGGCTACTTCACTTGTATCTGGCTAACCTGGTCAAAAATCAATGGCTTCCAGAAATGGAAACCAGGGGAGTAATGGCAGAATCCAGGCACACTAGCTGCAGTGACAAATACCCAAGATGTAAATGAGTTGGTGGAACATTTGTGAGAAAATGTCTAGGGTAAGGTATTGGGAAATAAGGGAAAAGACTATTAAACAGAAAATGAAATGTTTTCATATCTCAAGAAACTCTGAGTAACCTTCATTTAGACACACTGGAATTACAATTGCAGCTCACATTGTTTGTGAAAGAGGAAGTAGGGAATCTGACCGGGGAAAGTGATATTTTAAGCTTTAACACATACCGCTCATCACTGACTTGACTTGCAGCATATCTTTCAACAAAAGCGCACTGTGATTTAATCTCAACAATAATTCAGGCAGCAGCCATATGAGACAAGACTATCATTGCAGACAGGCTGTAATTTGTGAAATTCAGGTGCTGGGGATTAGGACCACCTGTTGAATTTAATCTTGGAGTTATAATGTTAATACCATCATGTAGCTGAACATAAACTCTACATATTTATCAGTCTGTGGGACCTCCAGCTATGGTGATGTGAACATTTCCAAAATAGTATCTGTAACTCTCTCCAGGCTCAGTAAATCAACAGCAAATAAAAAGTCTGCTGGAATTCTGATTCAATATGCAGCAGCATATGGCTTGGTGGACATCACATTCAACATATCCTATAATTTTTCTGAGACCTCATGTGAAAGTGAAAAAATACGCAATCTGAGTATCGTTGGCACTAGAATGAGAATAGAAAAGCTTTCATGTCTTACCATGCCTGGCATAAACAGGAGGAAAATATCTCCAGCAGCATAACAAATGATTTCAACCTCTGCTTAAGAAGACTATAAGAAAATCTCAAACAAAACCTAATGGACAGCAGCTTTCAGAGAGGACCCAAACAACATTTTACAGATGTACCTTTGGAAGTGGAACTCTTAAAGCGATTGAGTGAATGTACTCTGAGCACAAAACTTTGCATACAGTTCAGTGGGTCATTTGTGATAATTGTTACAGAGAAGGCATGGTTTAATATTTGCTTTTGTTCCTTTGCTTACAGTGGTACAGTAGTTTTGTTGACTCCTTTGGGTGTAGAATTTTGAGATACTGGCTTTCTATGAAGAATTTCATTGGGATTGATAATGATCCAGAAGGACCCTTCTGCCAAGAATTCCAAGGGCTTTCACACAATATTTGTCACTCACATAGCATTCCAGTCTATAAAGCCCTTTTACTAGATTGTTTTGATTTTCATGTAGAATTTCACGTATTATGAATCTCTTCCCCCATGCACCTCAGCAAGTGTACATGTTGATACCCCTATTAAGCAAAGTTTTACAAGTAAAATGGCTTCCTAAGTTAGTCATTTCCACAATAGTCATGAAAGCTCCCAAGTTCAACATATTCCTCATATACTAGTTACACAGAAACAGCACATCCATCCATGTCCCAAAGCTGATGTCTACACTTTCCTAGAACTTCAGCCCTTATGGGTTGCTTGCACAGGCAGACACAAAGTACACAATCAGTCAACAACTAGGACAGAAAACTGAAACTGGCATTGTGAAACAGATGGTCTCTGCTTTGGGGTTATAGCAGTCTATCACCCCCTCTCATCTCCACCCCCCCCATCCCAGTTCCTTCCTAATGAACTTACTGCCTCTCATCTGCTCCCCTGTGTTCTTCCAGAACAAGTTCCACCTTTTCAAAGAAACTTTCCTTGCTCCTTCCAGAAGACTAATCTTTCTTATCGCTGCACCTCTATAGTACTAAAAGCTTATACCCAGCATTTACTATGCATTTATATATCAGTGTACCCATCTATGTACATCTCTTGTTAGTTGCTTGTTTCTCAGGCATTGAAAGATCCATAAAGGCTAGCTCCTGCCTTAATTCTTTTGTACCCCCCAAATCCTTAGCATTATGCATTGCTCCAGTGAGTGACAACATTTGATTGTCACTTTAAAAAAAGTTTGCTTTTTTTTTGATGCCCACTAACAGTGATCTTTATGCACAAAGGAAGCAGCTGCTAAATATTACTTTGATTCACAGTGATAGAATTTAGTAAAATAGCAAGTGGGATAACTGGGGGATACCAGGACATCCTCTAGCTGTAGAGCAGATAGAGTGGAATGGCGTTTTAATAAAAACATATTAGCAACTTCAGATAATGAGGAATACATTTAAACGGAATTAAAATATCTTCAGGATCAGAAAACTTGATTAGGATTCTCCCAGAGGTTTCACACACTGAAACCAGAGATTTATTATTCCAGGGAAAGAAGGCTCAATTTTAAAAAATTCATCTTATTAATTATTAGCCAAGCCATGAAGCCGCTTCCCGAAAGGCAGAGGAAAACAGGCTTTCAAGCCAGTGCAAGCTGTGTTTGTGCCTCAAGCCTTCTGCGGCCGCCTGGGCACCGCTCCCTGGGCCTGAGAAGGCGAGATCAGAGGAGCACCTGCGGTTCTCAGCGGCGACCGGCCGCCGGCGCCTCTCGCGGTGGGAGTCCCGCTCGGGGTGGAGCCCCTGCCATCCCAGCTTCCTCAGACCAGGGCATGACTTGGCTGCCAGACCCGGAGCTTTCGCAACCGGACATACTCTGGCAGCTGCAATGCTGAGGATCAAGGGGTTCTAGATTCAGGGTTGGTTCCCTTAGAGGAATTGGGTTTGGGATGCACGCATCTCACGCCTATTCCTTGGAAAACTTTGCACCTTTCTCCAAATAGGAATCCAAAGCAGGTCGGAACTAGCCCACCCACCCCGAGGGTCCACTCCCACTCCAGCCTCCGCGGGGCACCTACTCACTGCGCCTCCCAGCCCCGGGAAAGGGGGGAGGCTCAGGCGCGCGGGATCCCCAGGCTGAGTGGCGCGCGGGCTGGTGGGCGAGCCGTCACCTTGTGGTCCGCCACGCCGAGGTATCCGTCCAGCGTTCGCGGTCCCGCGGGGGCCCCGGCGCCCGGCTGGGGGCTGCTCTCGGCCGCCGGCTGCGCGCTGCCCGTCTCAGGCGGCTGCTGCTGCTGCTGCTGCTGCGGGGGCCGCTCTTTCAGGCCGCCGAGGCTGCTGTACACGAGCAACAAGCTGGTGCACATGGTGGTGAGCGCTAAACACACTGCCAGACCATGGCGCTGCGGGCGGGCGGGAGAGAGCAGAAGAGAGCTGCTGAGCGCCCGCCCGGAGGAGCGCGCCCAGCGAGGGGACCCCGGCGCGCCGCTCAGACTACCCGGAGGTCGAGGGTCCTGGGTGCCTAGGACCCCTTCTTCCGCGCTCAGCCGGGGGGCAGAGGAGGTGCTGTCCCCGCGCCCGGAACGGGATGCTCCCGGCGCGTCTCCGCTCCTGGCCGCCGCCGCGCCCAGATCTCTCGGTAGAGGGCAGGTGGTGCGCGGCGCCGGGCTGCGGGAGGGAGGGCGCGCCGAAGGCCAGGGCAGGGGTGGGCTCGCACTTTGGGGAAGGAGGCCCTGTACCCCAGCCTAGCTGCTGGCATCTTTAGCCTTGGCATCCCCTCTTTGCTGGACCCCCAATGGCTCTACCTCGGCGAGCCTTTGCAAGTTTTCCACCTGGCAAGGAAACCAAGAAAGTCTGCAAAGGTACCCCTTACCCTCCCCTCTTAGTTTTTGCCAGGCTGTTGCTTTGGGGCATCTCTCGTACCCGCGGCGTCCTGCAGGCTCCTCCACCACTCCTGCTGCTTTGAGCCCGCCCTTCGGACCTCTCGCGGCAGAGCCAGGAGCCCAGGCAACCCGAGTTCCCATCCCGGCTCTGGGATTCCCAGCCAGGCGCGGCCGCGGATCGGGAAGCGACGCGGAGCAGGTGGAAAGTTGTCCCTTTGTACCGGTCGACCTGGCGGCGCAGGGTTGGGCTCCCCCAAGGCTCCCCGGAGCTCCCCGGGAACGTTGAGCCCGTGGATCCCCACCTCTGGTCAGTGGAGTTGCCACAACTGACTCACCATCAGGGTCTTCATTTTGGGCACCTATTTTGTGCGGAATCCTCAGGCACGCGCGTCCGGGGCCACTTTTTCTTGGAGGGTTTCCATGGTGGGTGATGGGGCGGAGGTGGCTCCGATTCTCGCCCGCGGCCGGCCGCTGCTGAGCGGGCGCGGGAGCGGCGGGACCCGGGAAGCGCCGCTGTTGCAGAGATTAGAGACAGAATTAAAACTGAACCGGACCCTCTTAGTCTCTCAGTGATCTACACAACTGCCGCCTGCCGCCGCCTGCTGGGTCCTAAAGACCTCTGCATCCCCCCTCCCTGCCCCCCAAATAATAATCCGTTCAGCAGACTGAAATTTCTGGGGCGAGAGAGTTAACTGTGCCAGTGTAGCCACTTCTTGGTCCGAGGGCTTATTTATCTTTTATGAAGTCATCATGTGAAAAAAGGACGGAGGACCTGGCTGCTTTCTGAACGTGATAGCCATTTGAAAATTTTCAAACTAAATTTCCTGTTTCGTGGTTTGCATAAAAACAAGTCAGCCTCCCAAATGCCAAAAGCTCTATTTATGGTTTTATTTTTTGCATTTATGTTCATAGCATGGAGAAATCTATCACGAAATCATTTCTTCTAAAAATTTATTGATTAGCTCAGTTTTCCTATGTAAGCATTATAATTTTCTCTTTTCCTTTAATTTTATTTTCTCAAAGCCACTTATTCTTATGCAATTGTTAGAGCACCATTTTCATCTAAATTATTTCATATATTATTTGCTTCAAATATTGTACTTTATATTTTTACTCAAACTTCAAGGTTTCTAGCAGTGTTCATCCAAAGGATTTTAAAGTTTTAAAAACCTTCAACATATCATATCTACATGAAAAACTGGACTTATCGATTCTTCCTAATTTCAGTGAGGACTTTCTGGATACTGGAGATAAAGCTGTCTTTGGTTTATTTCATAAGAATCCTAAGGCCTTTGGTGCTGGCTTTATGTTGATTCACTGCATTGATGGTACATGATTTCACATTTAGAACTTCAATTAAAATAAAAGATGTAACTTGTTTTATGTTGGGCAATTCACATCAATAGCCTGTTTTAAAGATACTTTCTTCCCTGCATTGAATTACAAATGGCATTTGTTGAATGTCTAATTTAGCTAAAACCATATTTCTTGTGACATTGCCCAGTAAAAACAGTTGTCTTAATATATTACTTAACACTTCACCTGTAGCAGTGTAATGTTAAAGATTACATTAAGATGAAAATAATCAACAGGCCAACTGAACCATGGGCACAATAAGAGTGTTCTCAAGGCCAAAAAAGGCATTACAATCCTTTTTTAATCTTCACTAATCTACTGCTAGACTGATGATACAACAGTAACTATTTTTAAGCTTTGAGGCATTTTCCATACTTAGTATTAAGAAAGTTAAAATGAATGGTGCGATAATGAATATCTAGGCAACATATTTTGGGAAAGGGCAAGAAATACCCGGGATTCAGCCTTTCAGGGAAAAACGAAAAATTCAAAACACTGTCCAACATTGCCAGTCTTGAAGCTATTTATTCAATTTGTGCTTTAGGCATGAATAGTACCCCTTGTTAGGGCAGGCGGAGCAGCAGCCAGAGGAGAATCTTATCTGGTCCTGGCAATTCTTTATTGTATGGTTGCACTTGACACTCAAATTAATGAAACAAAGAGCCAACTTGATGAATCATTGCAAGCAGATTATCTGTGTTTCTCCAGGGCTCCTTTTGAGATGCCACTAGACACAGCTCTTGCATTTTTCAGGATTGTTCTCCCCTCATCTAGCAAGTTGTCCAGTGACCGATAAAACACTTCCAATATATTTTGCCATGCCAAGCAGAGGCATCGTATTGATGATTTAAGCTCATGGCAGCACGTTGGACATCTGTTACATGGTATGTCTGACCAAATTCATTAAGCTTCAAGCTTATGCTTTCTCTCCCCTCCCGGGATAGAAGTTAGCTAGTTGCTAAATCTACTTATGAAATGGCCAAATTAAAAAATTTAATTCTGAGCTTGAGTTGAATGATTTCAATGATTTTAAATTGATGTGACTCTTAGGCATTCTGGATGGAGAACCAAATGGAGAGAAGGCAGATAAAATAGGAAAAAGTAAGGGAAGCTTCTTCAATTCAATTATCATTTATCAATCACCTGTTATCTGGTGGCTCTGTGTTAAAACAATACAGAGATGAACAAGATGTGTATTTTCCTCTAGGGGATCACAATGTTGTATTTGTGTTGACATACATCCGTGAATAGGGAATGAATAACAATGTTATAGATTCAACATATGGTTATCAAGCAACTATAATATTAAGTCCCTTCTATGTTGAGCAGCTAATGTAGGTCAAGCATTGGAGAATAGTTGGATCAACAAAAAAAAATAATGTCCTAAAGGAACTCACAGTCTATTCCCAGGTAGGTACAATAAAGTTTTATAAAGACTAGGAATAGGAGATGGAGGAAGGAGGATGGTGGGGTGGGAAGGATCAATATGATCCTAAATTTGTATATATGAAATGTATGAGGTTTGTATATGTTAAATAATTTTTTTTTAAAAAAAAGCCTTTGATTTTCCAAAGTACTAGGAAGAATGAACATGCTTGATTTGCTCTTCAACTCCCCTGAATGCCTGCTTACTTAAGATCTGAGGGGTTTGATGTTTTGAAGGCATTCATCTATGTTTATATAGCTTGATGCACACCTCTAACTTAATAATTTGAATAACCAGAAAGAGCAGAAAATAGGCAGCATTCACTAACACTTGATTGACTTAGAGACAAGTAGACAGGTAGACAAGTCAATGAAGCTTTTTCAGTTCATCTAACTTGCAGAATTCAACACAATTTGCTCCTCAAAATTCCAGTAGCTGAGATGGATTTCTCACCATTTAAAATTTTGCCACACTTCAGCCTTTGGTGCCTTCACATCCAATCAAATTGATTTCTACTTAAAAAAAGGAAAGAAAAGGAATGGAAAATAAATTGAATGTTCCACAATGTAAGTTATGTGATAAAATGAAGGTGAGAATTTATGAACCCAGGTATGCCATGAGATGATGAGGGAACAGGTGGGATCCAAAGCTCAGAGGGAGTGCCAGCCTATGCGTTCAGCCGCAAAGGCTCCCCAGAGCTGCCAAAGGAGGAGGGAAGACTCCTGGAAATCTGTCAGCCCTGCCCACAGTTCCCAAGTGACTTCTTGAATCAGAAACAAATGTCTCAAACATTTCAAAGATGGATGAGAAGCAAACAACATGGTATTAGCAGTGTTTGAAATATGACTGCTTTCTATCTTTTGATCTCAAAGGAAGAGAAGAAAGTTGTGCGAAAGGCAGCAACAGCAAAACAAACAAGCAAACAGTTTAATAATGGCAGAAAGTCTTGAAACAAATTTGATGCTTAGCCATTTGTGTTCTTCTGTGTATATAACTGTCTTCGTTTCAGAGGCCAGGCCAGGAGGGTTGGTTGGTTGAGAACGAGTGCCTGGAACCAGGCTGCCGGGAATGTGGTTCTGACTTCACCACTTATGAAAGTTCCATGACCTGGGGTGTGTTACTGCTATGCCTTAGTTCCCTCAATTGCCAGACAACAGCCACCTCAAAGCACTGCTGCAAAGGTTAAATGAGATACTACAAGATATTGCTGTCATCTTGGGTGACAGCAATATCTTGTTAATAGTGCTTTATGATTGTGATTAATTGACTGAATTTAAAGCCAAAACACCAGACTTGAGCTTTATTTCTAATAGTTACATAACCTACAGCAACGGACCTAAAACTATATTAAGTTGTTAACTTATCTATAAAATAAATATAATAAATTGCCCAAAGGCTTACTAAGATACTGTATATGGTACTTTTTTGTAATTGTGAAGCTTTGCATATGCCAAGGTGATGATAACTCATTTCTTATTTCAACAAATATCAGGTGAGCATCTGTGTGCCAGGTGTTATCCTAGGTGGGTCCTACAGATGTGAAGAAGCCCCACCAGAGTGCTTCCCCATGAGGCTTAGCGTTCAAGAAAGGGCTGTAAACCAATATAGGATGTCAGACCCTAGGAAGAAAAGTAGACTAAGCATTTAGAGCTGGAGGTGTCTGTTCTGTTTTGGTCAGGGTTGTGACAGTTGAGCAGAGATGTGGATGAAGTGAGGGAGTGAGCCATGAGACAATCAGTAAGAAGGACATTCCATGCAAAGGGAACAACTTACTCAAAGACCACAAGGCAAGAGAGCTTGCTGGGTATGTTAAAGAGACACAAGAAGGCTGAAGTGGGGGAACCCAGAGGGAAGATTGGAGTGATAGGGGCAATGAGATAGTTTAGGGCCAGATGATCTTGGACCTTCTAGGCCATGAAACAGTGTGGAGAAAATCTATTGGAGGGTTTAATGCATTCAAGCATCATGCTTCATGATGTTTCAGAAAGATCACCTGGCTGCTGTGATGAGAATCACTTTGGGGAGAGGGAAGAGTAGAACCAGTGAGATCAATTCTGCTATTGCAGTAGTTTAGGGAGGAGGAGGAGGTCATTTAACATTTAGAAATGCTGAGTTCACAACTGGGCTGAATGATATATATAAGATAGAAGAAGAGAGGAGACAAGGAAATCTGCAAGATTTTTGGGCTGGGCCATTTGGAGAATGGAGTTGTATTTCTGATATGGAGAATGCAATGGAAGAGGCAAGTATTAGGGGCCATGAATGAAGAACTTGGATTAGATGTCCTCAGTGTGAGATGTCTTAGGTAATTACAGTTCAGGCTCACAGGCACATACAACTGAGAGCCAGGACCCAGAAGAGAAAAAGTCACAGGCTTGAGCCCTGGCAGGTCTGAAAATTCAGATGACAAGGACAGGAGGAGTCATTGTAGTAACCGTAATACTGAAGAATAGTAAATGACTATCTGAACTTGATTTGATTTAGGTGGCTGACTGTTTTCATTTTGAATGGGTTTTCCATGCCAAGGCAGTTAGTCATTTATGTTCTCAAAGCACTTTCAAATTCTATTATTGTGCCAAGCATATTTGGTCATGTTTATTTATGTATTTATTGTTGATCCTCCCTTCTCAACTATAAATTTTCTAGAACTAGGACTATGTCCTACTGCTGTTTATATCCACCAAGCCTGGCATAAAACTGAGGATAATAATATTAATCACTAACAATTTATCTAGCCCTTACTATGAGCCAGTGCTATTCTAAGAGTTTCACATCTGTTAGTATGTAAAACTGATTTAGTTCCCCACAACTACAGTAAGATGAACACTATGACTATCCTCAGTGCATGAATGAGGAATCAAATGTCTGTCCATCATGTATCCAAAGACACCCAGAAAGAAAGTGCTAGCATTGGGATAAATAAATATTTATTAAGATAAATATGTACTTGGTAAAGAATGAATGAATAGCAACATTGTAGGTTTTCATTATCAAGTTCTTTAACTGAACTCTAAATTGGTCTGCTTTGCAAGAGTTTTGTTAGAATCTGATCTTTAGGCCGGCGCCGTGGCTCAACAGGCTAATCCTCCGCCTTGCGGCGCCGGCACACCGGGTTCTAGTCCCGGTCGGGGCGCCGGATTCTGTCCCGGTTGCCCCTCTTCCAGGCCAGCCCTCTGCTGTGGCCCGGGAGTGCAGTGGAGGATGGCCCAGGTGCTTGGGCCCTGCACCCCATGGGGAGACCAGGAAAAGCACCTGGCTCCTGGCTCCTGCCATCGGAGGAGCACGGTGCGGCGGCCGCAGCGCGCCGTCCGCGGCGGCCATTGGAGGGTGAACCAACGGCAAAAGGAAGACCTTTCTGTCTGTCTCTCTCTCTCTCACTGTCCACTCTGCCTGTCAAAAATAAAAAAAAAATTAAAAAAAATAATAAAAAAAAGAATCTGATCTTTAGAGAATATAACCAAAGGCAACTCTTCATTGTGTGATATATTTTTTTGCTATTGTGTTTCAGGATGTATACATATGTAAAATGTACAAAATGTAAGTGCACAATTTGATGGGGTTTGACAGAATTATACAGTGGTTTACCACTACCATTGCCAAAGTACAGATCATTTCCATCACTCCATGATGGCTTCCTGCAGTCATACCACCCCGACCTGATTAGTAAACAAGGAAGCACTATTTTTGTTATTTTATAAAATATATTCTATTTATTATTTTTATTCTTGATTTATTTGAAAGGCAGTGGTGCAGGAGGAGAGAGAGCGAGGGAGATACGGAGAAAGATTATTCATCTGCTGGTTTATTCCCCAAATACCTACAGGGTATTTTGGGACAGGTCAAAGCCAGGAGCCTGGAACCCAGCCTGGGTCTCCCATGTGGGTGGCAGGGCTCCAAGTACTTGAGAAATTGCCTGGTGCCTCTCAGGGTGCACAATAGCAGGAAGCTGGAATCTGAAACAGATCTGAGACTTGAACACAGGCACTCTGATAGGATATGGGATTCAATTATCCCTACCAGCTTCTTAACTGCTGCCAAGTGCCCACCCCTGTTCTGGTTTTTCAACCAAGGATGTTGTTTTTCTGAGTATTCTTGTCTATTCTAGAACTGAGTTTAGATGGTGCCATACAGTAAATACCTTTTAGTCTTTCACTTATCATAATTTTTGAGTCTTATTCATGCTGTTGCTTGTATTGATACTTTGTTCCTTTTTTATAGTCCACTATTCTATTGTGTGACTACAGCACTCATTTTTAATCCATTATCCTGTTAATGAATATTTGGGCCATTGAGATTTGGAACTGTTATGAGTAAAGCTACTGAGAACACAATTATCAAGTCGTTTATAGATCTAAAAGAATGCTTAAATTTTTCTTGTGTGAATACCTAGAAATGGAATGTTTGGGACATATAACATGTGTACAGTTACCTTAGAATAAATTGTCAAACTGTTTTCCAAAGTGATCTTACCAGTTTATATTCTATCCAGAAGTGAATGAGAATTCCATTTGTTCCACATCCTTGTCAGCACTTGGTGTGATCTTTTTTTTTTTTAAAGTGTGCTTTGATTTTTAAAAAGATTTTTACAGTTTTGAAGAAAAATTACAAATGATTGCCTAGTGCTCTTCATAACTATGTGCCCTTCATTCCCTTTTTACCTCATCTCCTTATCCTCTCCAAAAGAATCATTTGAACTAACCACAAACACTGGTGTTTGTATTCATTCATTGAGTCTTTCAAGAAGCCCCTCTGTCTGTTACTCCTTCTTCACATTTCAGGCTGTACCCCTCCACCAATATTCCTCACTTGCTAAACCTCCAGGAAGCCAGTGAAGTCCCTCTTTTATGCTTCCATAATTCAGTTCAAAGCACCAACTCACAATTATCCAGACCAGGTTTGCCAGCCTCTGATGCTTAATTCTAGTATGACCAAGATAAGTCACTGATGGCTCTTCTCAGTTTCCTCATTGGTAACAGGTAGATAGTCAAAACTTTCTAGCACAGTGCTGTGTGGATAAAGTATACTAATGCATGTAAAGTGCCTGACATCTTTCTGAGTATACAGATGGATCAATCTATAGGTATTTTTTTTTAGGGGACAGCCTGTCTGGTATAAAGGGAGGCACATTCATCCTTGCAATGTTTACTGAGCTTATAGCAAAAGTAATAGTTAATATGTGTTGTGTGAATGCTGTCAGTCACGATGCTTGTTATGGGCAGCAGTTTATTTAATCTTCACAGGAACTATCTGAAGGGTAATGGTAATTTCTCCATTTGCCACCAAGAAAACCAAGATGTAAAGATGTGACACCATTTGTCCAGGGCTACAGGGCTAGAAAGTGACAGGTGCTGTGTTTGACCAGGTCTGTCTAACTGGAGAGTCTTCTTTACCAACCTCCACATCCCACACTCCATCCTGACTCTAGGCGGAGCCCTCCACTAGATGGCTGGGGCCACTAAGGGGAGTTACTGTGGAAGACAAGCCCATGAACAGATAATTATAACCCAATGTGCTAAGAGCAGCTTGAGTTATAAACAAAGAAGACAAAGTGGCTTGGAAGAGGGATGGCTCGGATATGATTTTTAGTGAAGCAGAATTGTTCAGAAGGTTTTAAAGGATCGCTAGGAACAGGCCAGCAGATCAGTGTTTCCTGACAGAGAGGATGGTATAAACAGCAACATGGAAGCATGGGACCTCATAATAGGTGTTGGGAGCAGACAAGCAGTTTGTGAGAGAGGCTGGGGAGTTGAACTGCACACAGTTGTGCAGGTTGTGTAGTGCGCAAGAATGCACATCTAAGTAGGCATCACTCCTCACAAACATTGAAGATTTGTATATTTATTTTATCAATTTCCTTGAAAATGACTATTAAGCATCTTAATTTCTAGAATTTTACAAGAGTTTCTCATCAGGTAGAAGCAAATTTGGGCAGCAGGTAGTCTGGTGAGAATTTTTGTTTTCTGGTTGGACATCACTGGAAGTAGACAGCAAGAAAGATGGGTTTGTGAGGGGAACTGGAGCCAGAGAACAGCCAGGAGACTTAGAAAATTGCAGATGAGAGACACAGGTTTCTACCACAGTGGTGTTGGTCCAGATGTATTGAATTTTTAAGCATACATTATGTTATACTGACTGACAATGGATCAAACTCAACTTTTCAAGAGAGAACTTACAAATACAAAGTAGTGCTTTCCCCATGCAAAGAGTGTATGGATTCTGATCACTTTTCAAAATGATATGGAGTAATAATCATAAATGATTTACATGTTGTCTTAATCTGAGTTCTCTCAGAAGCAGACCCTGGGATAAGGATTCACATGCAAGTGTTTATTTGGCAGGTGATGAAAATCTCATCAGAGGAGTAGTGAAGTTACATAGGAAGGGAAGGCAGCCAATGAGTGGTGCATTTCCAAGCAAGTCACTCCTGCAGGCAACTTGAGCTCAATCCTGCTGGGAAAACTCTGGCAGCCAGTGTAGAACCTAGGCCTCAGTTATTGCAGCTGAGGGTGACAGAAGGACAATGCATATTTGGTTGAGGGCTGCTCTGGGTGTGGGGTAGGGAACATTGATTCCTTGGCACACATAGCCTGCAGCACAGGTGGCACAGGAAGCAAGCTCTTGAGACTAGAAAAATCCCTCAGACAGACATGCAGATGCTAAAGGGTTCAGTCCCCAGTTTGCACTGAAGTGGCAAAAGCATGTGGATATGGGCAAGGTGCCAATAGCATCTGCTGCACATGGAGATTACTCTTTAGAGTTTTTGAAGGCTTACAGTTTATTATGTCGTTTGGATCTCCAATAACCTTGTGGTGTAGAGGAATGTGAAGTTGTCAAACTGTATTAATCTGCTCTTTGACACTTTATAAAATAGGCAAGCAGAATTTTTGTTTTCTTAAGAAAGTGTTTATTTCAGCTTGTAGTTTGGAGGCTACAGTTCGGGATCAGTTGGCCCCATAGCCCGGCATCTGTGGAGGCTATTCATGCTAGGTGTGGAGGAATGACCGCATGTGGAGCTAGGCAGAGCTTGAATTAAAATAATAATCAACCCTCTAGAGAGAACCACCTTCTGAGGGCATGCCTACAAGGACCCAAACCTCCAAAAGACCCATCTCTCCGACAACACAATTAGATCAAGTTTTCATCCTTAATCCATCAACCATTGACATTAAGACCTGCATGAGTTTTGGGAGACAAATCCTAAATTTTTAACACAAATTAAGTCAGGGAATTCCTTATGAATGGCCAGTTCCTTCCACCTTTGTAGCTACTATTCCCACTCAGAACCATCTCTTGTCAAGAAACATCATGTGATGGATTTGTCTCCTGATCTATGCTATGAGTGGCTGAATTTAGAAGCTTTGAATTAGTCACCTTTGCTAGCAAACAGAAGGTGCACATCAAATGTGAATGTGAATGAGTAAATTATTATCATCATCATTATTTTAATTGTGAAAACCAAGAGAGCTAAAAAAACTTCCCCAAAGTCACAAACTAGTTAGTAGCAACACAACTTGGACTTAGCACATTCACATTTGAGAAATCTTTGTGGATATGGAAAACCTTTGTTGAGGATGCGTAAACCGTCCCTAGATGAATTAAATGTTGAGTATCTGTGGATGCAGGTCAAAAAGTGCATGCTTCCACCTCCCAGTGGAACCTAACTCAGAGTCCCATTAGTGGCTACATCTAACTTGAAGCCCAGTAATACTACACATTGTCCATTGCTCTTTATTCCCTTTAGGATATTACATTCATATTATACAGATAAGGATTAGGGGAAGTGGGAAGGAAGGAAGAAAGATATTTGTTAAACTAGGCACATGTAAACATGATACACCATGAAGGACTATCTGAGCATAAGCCAATAACTGTGAAGAACCACCAGCAAGCTTCAATAAAGGGAGCTTATCACATTAGAAACTGATTTTTTTTGTTTTATATTTATAATGTGTCCAAATAAAATGGGGAAGGACAAATAGGGGTGGACACTATACAGCCTCCTTAAAAATACAACAACCATGTCCTCTAAATAAAAAAGATAAAGGACTGTCCCTTTATCAGGATCCCTGCCACATAACTCCCTGTGTGCCTGGCTAAATCAGGAAGTCAAGGATGATACTGGCCCACACTGAGAAAGGAAGGGGTTTTTGTGCTTTTAACACAACATGCAACAGAAGCGGTAGCAGCTGCAAGCAGGGAAACCAGTTAGTTTTCAAATGAATTAAAAGTGCATTCTTGAGTGTCCTTGTGATATCTCTGCTGATGTAAAAGGCATGATTGATCCATATGCATCCTTCTGCCTTTCTTCCCGTGCTAATTTATACCATTTTTAGTCTTCTTAATTTTTGTTTGGAAATGTTGCATATGCCATTTTAAAGAGCTGATTTATTTAAACAGCATTGAAATGTTGAACTTTTAAAAGTCAACATTAAGAAAAAAGTCAATCAGAGCCTTGCCACCTCATCCAAAGATCTAAATTTGAGATTTTCAAATCTCTTTTTAATCTGTGGCAACTACAGTTCCCCACTGTGTAAGATTAAGCATTCAGGCTCTCCTGTTGACTGGAACTTTGTTTCAATCCCAGCTCTGCCACTTAGGGTCTGTGACCTGGCTCAAGGTACTGAATCTCTGAAAGCCTCAGTTTTCTCACCTATTTGGGGGACATGACAATACTGCCTTCCTCATATTGGGCCATTGTAAGGATGACACAAAAAATACCTTACTGTGTATACATTATTTTTTTGCATAATCCTCACAACAATTGTTTCAGGTAGGTTCTGTTGTCTCCCTGAGACACAGGGAGGCATGGTATATTGTCCAAGATCACCTCGTTTCTATTTGGTGGTATCAGTGTTTCAACCTTGACATGTAATGAATTTAAACAAACAAATGCTGTTAATTATTATTGTTGTTAACATAAGAAGCTCCCCAGAAGCTCATGGTGTAAATTGAAATTGGAGCTGCTCTGCTTGATGTAAAAGGGGGTTGTTCAGATATCTCCCTCCTCCTGAAGTGGCCACTCAGGCAGTTTCTTAAAAAATAAGCATGGAGTCCACTGGACTTCCAAATGCTGGTGGAGAAAAACACACTTTAATAAAAATGAAAACAGGCTAGTAGATCCCTGTGCATTATGCTCTGTTTCTAGTGTGTCCTGTGTCTTATTGGCTACTTTTCACCACCTCTCCAGTTGTTTCCCAGGTAGACAGCAGCATGTCTTACCGTGACAGTCCAAGGCAAATCACCATCCCTGCAATTTTTTGCTCCTCTTTTTATGATATCCAAACATGTGCATGCCATTGGTACAACCAGATTTTTCTGTGTTGAAACTTGCACTTAAATAGCAACTTACAATGTTTAAAAAATGTTCACTCATTTTTTTCCTTCCTTCCTTCATTCATTCAACAAATATTTATAGAGTACAAAGTATGAGTCAGATATGGTTCTAGCATGGGCTGAATATACTGAAGCAGAAACCCAACTGCATGCCCTTACCTCCTCCCTTGGTTCCAGCCAGCGCCACTACTACCTGCTTGTGCCAGCCTGCGTGTATTCTAAATGATCCCTCTCTTTTTGCACCATCTCAACGTGACACTGACATCTTTCTGCACTAACCCCTTGTGTTCTGTAACATTTCAGCAAAGAGAAAGCCTTCTCTTTCAGGGAAGGCATGGATTGTTTTTATTTTTATTTTCAGAACCTCTCTCCCATTGCTTTCCCACCATGGCTAACTTCTCTGATTTCCCTTCTCAAGTCAAGTAGAAGACTGGGTTCTCCTTAAGACAGTGCTTCTACAGCACCTAACTTGCTAGATTATCATAAAACTTAACTTTAACAACTCTTTTGACGCATGAACCAGACCCTGACACTTAGTAGACCCTCAGTGACATGAGATTTCCCTTCTGCTTTAGGAACATGGTAGCTTAAATGAAATACTATGTGATCATTTACAATTTATTCATTGTGATACATCAAGGGCTTAAAAATATGGGGGTCATTTCTTCCTTTTGTAAGTTATCATCAAATAGAATTTATGAACCTCCAGACACATGAGGATGGGATGCATAGAGCAAAATTGAGGCAATAAAACTCCACTCTATACTTTTGCTTAGAATGTCTTTCTCACATGTTTTCCTACCTAATAATAATATTTTGCAGTTGTAAAACATATTTTCAACCTGAACATCGCTACCAGGGTTGGTGTTGTATCATACTTATGTTAAATAGTTATGTGTCTCAACAAATAGAGTTTTAAGATTTTATATATGAATTTGAGCCTGGATTTATATGCTTCCTAAGTAAAATGCCAATTGAGAAGTGATGAGGTTTAAGTTGAAGTGACTTGACACGCAGTGGTTTCTAAGACTAATTAATTAATTACTTAATTCACTGATGAAGCATTTATTCAGAGGCTACACTGTGAGTGGCAGCAGGCTAGGAACTGATGCTATGAAGAAGGAGGAATTTCTTGGGTTCCTGGCAGACAGTTTCTTTCGGGAAGTGGAGTGTTCTGGTGTGTGGAAAGTGCAAAAAAAAAAAAAAGAAAAAAGAAAAAAAGAAAATTCAAACCAAACAATCCAAACAAAAAAGGCAAAACTAGTATGTTCATGTATTGTGGTGGCAATAAAGCAGGAGCAATCCATTCACAAGTTTTAAGATCTAGGTTTTGTTATTGTTCAGGTTTGGTGAGGGCAACAGATCAGGAGATTTTGCCACTGAAAATATATTCAGGCATCCTGATAAAGGAGGTACAGCCTGCTTGGAAGCCTCAGGGGAAACATTAGACTGTCAAGAGGTGAAGGCACAGATTAACATTGGCTGCTCTGAAAAACTTCAGCATAACTTCAGTAGACTTTGGGGGTATAAGAGAACTGTTCCTAGTTGTATGGCACTTGGTTCTAGGCAATTAGAATACATAAGAGGGCACTTCAAAAACATGTGTGGGCAAATGGAGTGGATGTTTGGTCTGCTGGTTAAGAGGTCTGCATCCCACAATGAAGTCCTTGGAGTTCAAGTTCCAGCTCTCTTTGGGATTCCAGCTTCCTACTAACATGCACCCTGGGAGGCTGCAGTGATGTCTCAAGTAATTGTGTGGTGGGCAGCAGGCTCCAAGTTAGGCATATTGTAGATTCTTTTCTCCACATGTGAGATAATTCAAAGGTGGAGGTATACAGATGTACAAGAAAGCAGGATTTATTTTTTTTTAATGCAAACTCAAGAAACTAGTGCATGACCAAACAACCAACAATGCAAAAAAAAAAAGACCCAGAAGAAAAACTCACCACGATAAAACATCCAACAGTGAAAAATTCATTTATCAAAGAAAAACTCCCAACTAAGAAAAAGCCTTTCAACCTGGTTAGTTGGACTTTCCTTTATACCAAGGTATAAAGGGTAGGGTCCAGTTGAACATTCTAAAGGAGATGTGATTTGGGATTGTGCTAGAGCAACACTCATGATCATACTCTTTTAAAAAACAATAGAAATGTCATGGCATCAGGTGCATAGTAGGAATGGGAATACACTTCACGGTAACTATTATAATGGCATTATAATGACCTAAAAGTCATGAGCAATAGGGTATGGATTACACATCCTGCAGTCATATTGGATATTTCCAGTTAGCACTGCTTCTAAGTTCACAACATTATAGAACTTGTGGCTTTCACTACCAGAAAACGGATGGGATGGAGGTCCTTGTTGGTACATAAGAGGTAGGCCTAGATGGTGCACAGAAAGGGATGCTTGGGATATACACAGAAAGGGAAGGTAGTTTGAATGGTGTGCAGAAGGGGGCTTGTCATGCAGGCCTGTGGGGCTGTCTCATGAGCCAGCTGCAGTCCTCCTGCAGGGGCGGGGTTGCCGCTCTCAACCCATGGATTTCCTGGAGCAGTCCAACACCAATCCAGAGAATGAGCAAGGAGCTCTCCAGCAGTGGTTCAGCTGAAGCTACCAGACCTCAGCTTCTCTCTCTAGCTACCTTTGTTTCCGCAACAGGTGGGTCTCTGTCTTTTGCATAAGTTGCTTGGATGAGTCCTGGCTTTGTTCTGGACTGGTCATTGAGGGTATTTGAGAAGTGAACCAGAGCACAGGATTTCTCTGTCTCTCTTTCCTCTCAAAAAGAAAGGACTAATTTTATTTTGGTGCAAAAAATTGAAATATAGACATAGTTTTTTTCAAGTTGTGCATTTTCTGTGAACTTATCTACTCTATGTGGATGAGAATTGATAAAGAAGGCAGTTGGGTTTCTGTGCTGTGGATTGATCAGTTTGCATATCTTATTCTTGTGTTAGTTGTTTACTATCTCTAGGAATTAGCTGAATTTTGGAGGGGCAATCACTCTAAAGGTCAGCAATGATCAAGGCATCACAACATCAAAATATACAAAATAAACCAAATCATCATTAATACAACCACGTGAGGTCAGAGTGGCTGGGAAGACAGGTGTAAATCAGAAGGAGAGAAACCTTCTTGACAGACAGTTCATCTTATGCCAATGCCCAGGTATATGGAAGAGCTTGCTTGTATTTCAATGTGTTTGGAATCTGCAGTGAGGATGCAAAATGAGTAATAAGACAGCAGTGAGTGAGTGAGTGAGTGTGTGTTTGATGAAGGCAGGGGTCAGCTCTTGAAGTTTGGCTAAATAATTTGTACTTTAAAGACATCAAAGAAAAGATAAATGATTTTACATTGGAGGGTGACAGTGATTTTAGTTTGCTTCTGTTTGGTGAAAATCTATGCCAGTAAATCTATGCTACTTAAAAATTAATGAAGTTTCACATTTCATTTTTGTAAGATAAACAACATGTTATGTTTAGTACTTTCAATGGTTATGTAAAGAATGTTTACTCTTTCTCTCTTAGGGATTATAAATCCTTAGTGTTTTCTTTCCAGTGCCCAGATCTCAGGGAGTTAGTACAGCAGAGTAGAGTCTAAAGCAGTAATTAGATTATCAGTGTCCTGGTTATTGCATTGGTTGAGTCACCTAATTTCTCTATGGAATGGCTCAGTGGTTAAGATCATCTACTAGAGGCAGACAGTGGGTGTGAATCCTGTCTCAATCACTTACTGTGTGACCGAAGGCAAGTTATTTAAGTTCCAATTCAATTGCCTCATATATAAAATGGAAATGAGAATATGTGCGTCAGTATATTGATAATATTTGGATTTTTTTCCATACTAATCATGAGTCTGCCTGCACCAACTCTGGGCATATTAATACCTTTTGCAATGTTATGCTCATCGACACTACAGTAAACCAAATAATGCACAGTGTAGCAGAATAAAGGGCAATGAGATGAAACTTTTTGGAAATCACTGGTACATATATATATATATATATATATATATATATATATATCACTGGTACTATTAAAATTAAAAACTATATAAATCACTGGTACTGTTATATCTCTTATCCAAAATGCTTGAGGGGTACACACTTGGCACAGTGCTTAGAATATTATTTAGGATGACCCCCATCCCATCCCATAGTGCCTAGGTTTGAGTCCTGGTTCTGCTTATGGTTCCAGCTTTCTGCTAATGCACACTTTGGGAGGGTGTACTTGGCTCAAATACTTGGGTCCCTGTCAAACATGTGGAAGACATGGATTGTATTCTGTGCTTTGTATCCAGGCTTTGGCCTGGATGTTGCCAGCATTTGGGGAGTGAATCAGCAGATGGAAAATCTCAGTATCTTCCTACCTTTCAAATAAAATGAAAATAAATACATAAAAATTTTAAAAAATGCTTGAGATCAGAAGTGCTTTGAATTTCTTTAGATTATAAAAATTTTTGTATATTTAATGTAATATCTCGATAATGAAGGCCATGTCTAAACATGAAGCCTATTTATGTTTCATATACACATTGCACACATGGTCTACAGGTAATTTTATACAAAATACTTAGTGTGTCTATGTTTCAACTTATCTATCATATGAGATGAGGACTGGAATTTTCTACCTGTGGCATCATGGCAGTACTCAAAAAGTTTTGGAGTTTTGGAGCATTTTGAGTTTAAAATTTTTAAATCAAGAATACTCAATTTGTATTTTCACACCTAGGAGCAGCTACTTTTATTCAGTGGAGGAATGGAATATTGAAGAATATCATACCTGGTTGACACTAATACCCTGTGAAATTGATGTACTTTTCTAAATATTGGTATAAATCAGAGATCAATTTATGGTCTGTTTCCTCCTCCTGTGCTCCAAACACAGACATCAGGGAAACAACAGGCAGAGGGAGTGGTGACTTGCAGTCTTGCATCCAATGGCCTCCTAGCAACGTTTTGCTGTTGTCCTTGTGATGTTGGGTTCCATGTGTACCAGGAAGCACAGTTATTGTTCACTTGAATTGGCAGCTGCCTGTGCTGCTTTGCTCTTTCAGGTTCTTCATGTCAGTAGGCAATCACACAAAAAGAACTTGTGTGGGCTGGGATGATTGACCCTGAATAGCAAGGTAAAATAGAGTAGCTTTGAGAATATCAGAAAAATGGAAGCTGTAGGTGTATGGAACATTGACAGAAAACTATTGAAATCCCCATAAGCAGATATCCCAAATGTTCAAATCCCTACAGAATGAAAGTCTTCATTAAGAACTGGGAAAAGAATCCCAGTGACTGAATTGATGATTGAAAGCAAGAGAACACAGAATGTGTGTTTCATTCCTTGCCATTCTGTAGAAATGATAGATGAATGTCACATATATATGTTTAGCAAAATTCCATCTCAACATGAAAAGTAGGATTTACTACCCTGCCACATGTTCTGCTACTATAAGTTTAGTGAAAACAGAATATTTATTAGTTGGTCTTTGAGTCACCATGAAATAAAATGTTTTCAGTTATTAGTTATTTAGGAACTACACCAACTATTACAATCAGAATATGTTCTGGCAGGCGCCGTGGCTCAATTGACTAATCCTCCACCTGCGGCACCGGCACCCCGGGTTCTAGTCCTAGTTGGGGCGCCGGATTCTGTCCCAGTTGCTCCTCTTCTGGGTCAGCTCTTTGCTGTGGCCCGGGAAGGCAGTGGAGGATGGCCCAAGTGCTTGGGCCCTGCACCTGCATGGGAGACCAGGAGGAAGCACCTGGCTCCTGGCTTCAGATTGGCACAGCATGCCAGCTGTAGCAGCCATTTGGGGAGTGAACCAATGGAAGGAAGACCTTTCTCTCTGTCTCTCTCTTTCTCTCACTGTCTAACGCTGCCTGTCCAAAAAAAAAAAAAAAAAAAAAAGAATATGTTCTAATCATGTTCCAAATAATTATAATGTAATCACTCTCTAATTTGACCATACTCCCAGCTCCTCTAGAGAAAATAACAACTTAAGTCTAGCTCCATTTTAGAACAGGAGCTGAATGGAGTACAAAAGTAAACAAAAATAATTTATTGATGTATTCTTCCTTTGGGATAAAGGAAATAATTAAAGTTTTGTTTTGACTTGGTTTCATGACTCTATCTGATAATATTATTGCATGAATTAAGTCATAAAGAAGTTTTGTTAATTTTCGTGCTGCCCAGAATCCGTTCTTCTTGATTTTCTTTTGTAGAATGACCTCTTCCCCATTTGTCGCATCTAGATGGCACTCTCAGTCACTCTCAGTGCCCTCCTCTAGCCAATGGATGAATTTATGATCCATGACATGTGTCCTAGGTCAATCAGCCTTTCCCTGCTGGGACTTGAGAAGTTGAGCATAGTGATGAGGAGATGGAAATAATCTGATTGAAGTGGACTTCTCCTAGGGTAGCACCTGTGATTGACTTCTTCATCAGAAAGGGACTCTTGGTTCTTACCACTTCTGGGCCTGGTTCTGCTAGTATTCCTTCAACCTTGTGCACCATCCTATAGCATTCCCAAAGATTCATTTTGTCTTGTGTTAATCAGAGTCTTGAAGTTTAATAACCCTAAGTCAGAGTGTAAAAGCTTTTAAAACAGGCAGGAAGGAGAAACTGATACTCTTGACATAAGGAAGATAGCAAAATGAAGAAGGTCTCAAAGAATAAGATGAATCTGGATAATCCCAAATCAGACAAGGAGAGGGCACAAAATTAATTCTGAAGGAGTTTTTAGGCTCACTAAGTGATTCCTATTATGTGGGCTGTGGGCCCCTAGGGTACTGTCCAGTCTAAAAGACAAAGTCATAAGCATTCATATGTGGCCAAATCTCATCTATAGACTGAATGAAATCCTTAGTGTTACTATAAAGTGGTATTGTGTGAAAAAGTTTAAAATGGGGCCAGCATTGTGGTGTAGCAAGTAAAGCCACCACCTGTGACTTCGACATCCCATATGAGTGCTGGTTCACATCCTGGGTGCTCCACTTCCATTCTATCTCCTTGCTATGGTCTGGGAAAATAGCAAAAGATAGCTCACGTGTCTGGGCCCTTGCCACTTACATGGGAGACCAGGGAGAACCTCCTTTTTCCTGGATTTGTTCTGGCCAAGCCCTGGCCTTTGCAGCCATCTGAGGGGTATACTAGTGGATAGGATGGTGAACCAGTGGGTAAAAGATAGCTCTCTCCCTTTCTCTCTGCCTCTCCCTCTCTCTCTGTAACTCTGACTTTCTAATAAATATATATATATGTTTCAAAAAATGTTAAAAAAAGAAACAGTTTAAAGTAGGAGAGTTCTGACACTGGTCTAATTCAGCAGTTCTCAACCTAGACTGGTTAACACACTTTGTCAGGGAGCACCTTGATACTAGTATTAGTTAAAATGTCAAGGTTTTTTAGGTGCATGGCTTCTTTTACAAATCAGGGCAGATTCAAGCTGTCCTTTCTATAAATATATCTTGTCTACTTGTATTCTGGTTTGCTTTCTTGAGTGGAAGAGAGTGGTGTAGAATTTTAATAGCTGCTCCGAGAATTGCACACCAATCACCATCTATGCTATTATAGTAGCAGAGCATGGGAGGCCACTGGTATTGATGTGACATTAATAACTGCAGTGATAATGAATTATTATGGTATTTGTGACTTGTAATTCCATCATTACTTCTTATTTATTTTTCATTTTACCCATATATACATTCATTATTTTTTAATCGTTTTTTTTATTTATTTGACAGGTGGAGTTAGACAGTGAGAGAAAGAGACAGAGAGAAAGGTCTTCCTTCCATTGGTTCACCCCCCAAATGGCCTCCAGGGCCAGAACTATGCCAATCCGAAGCCAGGAGCCAGGTACTTCTTCCTGGCCTCCAAAGCGGGTGCAGGTGCCCAATAATTTGGGCCATCCTCCACTGCCCTCCCGGGCCACAGCAGAGAGCTGGACTAGAAGAGGAGCAGCTGGGACTAGAACCCGGCACTCACATGGGATGCTGGCGCCGCAGGTAGAGGATTAACCAAGTGAGCCACAGTGCTGGCTCCCATTTATTATTTTTTTTAAATATCTTATTTAAAAAAATCATTTGGCCTAGTGGTTAAGATGTCATGTGGGACATCAACATTCCATATCTAAGTGATGGATTTGAGTCTTGGCTCCACTCACAACTCACTTGTCTTGCTAGTGTGTACCTTGAGAGGCAGCAAATGGTGGCTCAAGTGGTTGGGTCCTTGTCACCCATGTGGGAGACCTGGAGTGAATTCATGGTTTCTAGCTTTGGCCTGTCCTAGCCCTGGTTTGTTGCAGGTATTTGGGTAGTAAACTGGTAGATGAGAAGTCTGTTTTTGTCTGTTTGTCTGTCTCTATCTCTATGTGTCTTTTTGCATTAAAATTACTTCTATTAAGTAATTCTAAAAATTCAATTGTATGCAGAAGTTAACAGAGCAGTACAAAACATTTTCCAATTCACTTCACCTGGATTTCTGAACTGTTAAAATTTTATCACATTTACCCTGTCTCTTCTCATAAATTGTGTATATAATACACACACACACACACACACACCATTCATTTCTGAGGTATTTTTGCAGAGAATGCTTCTGATCATGACAAAACATTGTATGAAGCCAAACTATGAATTTAGCTGTCTTGTTTCTTAAGTCTCCTTCAATCTGGAACATTTCAGTCATCATTTGTCTTTCACATTAATGACAAGTTTTTCTTTTTTGAAGGGTTGTGGCAGGGTTGGAGCTAGGAGCCAGGAATTTGATCTGGGTATCAAAGAACCAATTACTTCAGCTATCACTACTGTCTCCCAAGGTCTACTTTGGTGTGAAGCTGGAGTTAGGAACCAGATTTGGGAACTGAACCCAGGCACTCAGATGTGGGAGGTGGATATCTTACCACTAGATGGAAAGTTCACTTCCTTCACAATATGTTTAATACAAACCTTTCATTTTTTGGATAGCTTGCTCATTCAGCGCATGAACCACAAATATATTTAAAAATTGTCTAGTGGCCACATTACAAAGAGCAAAAAATCTAAATGAAATTAATAATCATAATAAATTTATTTAGCACATTACATTAAAATGTTATTTCAAAATATAATCAGTGCAATGAAAAGCCCTGAAAAGCTAGCATTAGATTTCACAGCAGAAACCTTGCAGGCCAGGAGACTGTGGGATGATATATTCAAAGTGCTGAAAGAAAAAACCTGCCAAGCAAGAATACCATATTCTGGGGCCAGCATTGTGGTGTAGCAGGTTAAGCCGCCGCCTGTGGCACAGGCATTCCATATGGGAGAGAGTTTGAGTCCTGTCTGCATTACTTCAGATCCACCTCCCTGCTAATGTGCCTAGTAAGGCTGTGGAAGATATTCTGAGTGCCTGGGCCCCTGCCATCCACATGGAAGACCCAGATGGAGTTCTAGGCTTCTGGCTTCAGCCTGGCTCAGCCCTTGATGTTGTGACCATTTGGGGAGAGAACCACCAGATAGAAGACATTCTCTTTCTTTCTCCCTCCCTCCCTCCCTCTCTCTCTCTTTCTCTCTAACTCTGCCTTTCAAATAAATAACTCAGTCTCCAAATGAATACTATGTTCCACAAAACTGCCTTCAGAAATGGAGAAGAGATAAAAACTTTTTCAGAGAAACAAGAACTGAGAGGATTTATCACCATTAGACCTAACTTACAAGAAAAGCCAAAGGAAATTCCTCAAGTTGAAATGAAAGGATGCTTATAAGCAACATGAAAACATACAAAAGCGGGGGCCGGTGCCGGCCTCACTTGGTTAATTCTCCACATGTGGTGCCGACATCCCATGTGGGCACCGGGTTCTAGTCTCGGTTGGTTGCTCCTTTTCCAGTCCAGCTCTCTGCTGTGGCCCGGGAGGGCAGCGGAGGATGGCCCAAGTGCTTGGGCCCTGCACCCGCATGGGAGACCAGGAGGAAGCACCTGGTTCCTGGCTTCAGATTGGCACAGTGCCGGCCCTGTGACCATTTGGGGAGAGAACCAACAGAAGGAAGACCTTTCTCTCTCTCTCTTTCTCACTGTGTAACTCTACCTGTCAAATAAAAAAAATACAAAAGCACAAAATTCACTATAGGCAAATATATCGTTAAATTCAGAATATTCTAATACTGTCAGGATGGTGCTACTTTCAACTTATATAAAAGTTATTAGCAGTAAAGTATCTGTAGATACAATAATTTATTAATATATATAATATATTATATATTTAAATATAAAATATATATATTATATTATATATAATATAAAAAGATGTAAAATGTGACATCTAAAGCATAAAATGTTGAATAGAGGGGAGTAAAAGTCTGGACTCTTGTATGTATTTGAAGTTATTTTGTAATCATCTTAAAATAGGCTGTTATAACTATAAATGCTTTATGTAAACCTTATGGTAACCATGAGGGAAAAAATCTCTAGTAGATAAACAAAAGTTAAACAGAAAACAATAAAACAATACCACTAAAAATAATCAAATTACAAAGGAAGAAGACAAAAGAAGAATAAAGGAACAAAAGAACTATAAAATAGGGGCCGGCGCCATGGTGCAGTAGGTTAATCAGTCCTCTGCCTGCCGTGCCGGTGTCCCATATGGGTGCCAGTTCTAGTCTCGGCTGCTCTTCTTCCAGTCCAGCTCTTTGCTATAGCCTGGGAAGGCAGTGAAAGATGGCCTAAGTGCTTGGACCCCTGCATCCGCATGGGAGACCAGGAAGAAGAGGCACCTGGCTCCTGGCTTCGGATTGGCACAGCTCTAGCCGTAGCGGCCATTTGGAGAGTGAATCAATGGAAGGAAGACCTTTCTCTTTGTCTCTCCCTCTCACTGTCTGTAACTCTACCTCTCAAATAAATAAATAAAATATTTTCAAAAGAACTATAAAATATAAAACAAAGAACAAAATGGCTGACATAAATATTTATCAATAATTACTTGAAATATACATGGATTAAAATCTCTAAGCAAAAGACGGCATAGCTGAATGGGTTAAAAACAGATTCAGGGCTGGTTCTGTGGTGCAGCAGGTTAAGACTTGGTCTCTAGGGCCAGCATCCCATATAGGCACCCATTCAAGTGTCAGCAGTTCCATGCTAGTGCATCTGGGAAAGCAGTAGAAGATGGCCTAAGTCTTTGGGCTCATGAACCCATGTGGGAGACCTGAAGGAAACTTCTGCCTCACAGCTTCAGTCTGGCAAAGCCCCAGCTATTGCAACCATTTAGGGGTGAACCAGTGAATTGAAACTATTTCTCTCTCTCTCTCTCTCTCCATCTCGCTTCTCTCTCTGCCCTTCAAATCTATAGATAAACAAACAAATAATAAATAAATCTTTTAAATAAAACAGATCTAGGGGCAATTGTTGATACAATGTTTAGTTATCCATTTGGGATGCCTGCATCCTGTATTGGAGAGCCTGGCTCACATCCCAGCTCCATTTCTGATTCAGCTTCCTACTAATGTGCATCCTCAGAGGCAACAGATGATGACTCAAGTACTTAATTCTCTGCCACACATGTGGAAGCCTGGATTGAATTCTAGTCTCTTATCTTCAGCCTGGCCCTGCTCTGGCTACTGCAGGTATCTGGGAAGTGAGCCAGCAGTTGAAAGATTTCTCTACCTCTCTCATTTCCAAATAAAGTGAATAAATTTAAAAAAATTTAAAAAGATTTAACAATATGCTTCCTGCAAGAGATTCACTTTAAGGATACAGATAGACTGAAAGGAAAAAAAAAAGATATTCCATCCAAATTATGACCAAAAGAGCAGGAGTAACTATATGTATACCACACAAAATAGACTCTAACTCAAAAGCTGTCCTAAGAGGCAAAGAAAATCACTATATAATGATGAAAGGGTCAATTCAACAGGAAGGTATAATTATGGTAAGTGTATATACATCAAATATCAAAGCACCAAAATATATAAAGGAAATATTTTCCTATCTGATGTGTGAAGTAGAAAGAATGTAATGATAGTAGATGTCAATGCACCACTTTCTACAATGAATAGATCATTCAGAGAGAAAACCAATAAGGAAATCACACAAATGAACAACACTATAAGCCAAATGGACCGGGTAGACACACAGGACTTTTCATGCAACAGTAGAATAATACGGCTTCTCCTTAGGAACTTAAAGAACATTCTCCAACCTTATACGTTAAGTCACAAGATAAGTTTTAACAAATTCAGGAGGATTGAAATCATACCAAATAGCTTTTCCAAGCACAATGGAATGAAACCAGAAAGTAACAGGAAGAAAATGGGAAAATTCACCAATATGGGTAAACTAAAGTGGCACACTCTTGAACGCTCATGGATCAAAGAGAAAATTAAAAGGAAATTTCATAGATGTCTTGAGAAAAAATGAATACACAATACTAAAATGTATGAGGTATAGAAAGGAAGAGCTAATAAGGGAGTTCATATCAACAAATTCTCAGGGAATGAGAACAAGAGTTATCAAAAGGAAGGAAATAAAGATTAAGGAAGTAATAAATAGAAAAAAGTTTAAATCAACCAAACCGATATATACGTACCAAGGGGAGAGCGGCAAGATGGCGGAATAGGAAGGGAGCACACCGATAGTCTGGGGAGAGACAGTTTAATAAAAGTGGAGATACTGCAGGTTCAAGGAAGAGTAGGGGAAGATACAGCAGAGAAAACCCTTCCGGAACTGGAGATTCACAGTGGACCTGCGTGGAGAGCGTGGGAGCCCGCAGTTTGGGACACCAGCAGCAGATTCAACACACCAGCGCTGGAACGCGAGGTGAGCAGAACATCAATAGCCCGAATTACCAGCAGGGAAGCGGAAAAGGGAGCCTAGAGCGAACAAGGCTTGAAACCCTGCGGGGAAAAGTTCACCGGGCTAACTAGAAGAGAGAGAGAGAGAGGGAAAAAAAAAAAGTGACCCATACGGACACGAGCTTCTCTCTCTCCGCTCACCTCTCAAAGGTGAGCAAGACAAAGAGCAGGCGCCATTTTGGAATACGTCATAAGCAGGGCGACCTTGGGTCGGCACCGGCCCCAAGCCTAGCAGAAAAACCTGACTCTGGGTGGGAGGGGTGAAATAACAGGAGATTAGAACCTAATGAATGTGTTGTGCTAATGAACTGAGACTGTGAAAAAAGAGATGGTGGGGGAGAGAACTCACGGAAATCACGAATTCATGTGAGTACTCTCCAGAGACGCTACAGTTCAGTAGCCTTGGCAGCCCAGTGGGAGACTACAGGAGAATCTCAGCCCACACAAAGGGCCACAAAGATTCCCTCTCTGGTCCTTGGGAAAGAGCTTCCGATCTCTGGCTCCTGTGGGTATATCATTCACCTGCTAACCACCCCCAATTCCATTCAGCTGTGTGGAATTACTTCCCTTTTGAACCAAAAAAAAAAAAAAAAGTAACAGAGAGAGATTTACCACGCCTAACCTGGGAATGTCTCCTTTGACACACCCTCAACCCTGAGGAACCAAACAGAGCTCTCAGGCCACACCCATCTCAAGCCTCTAAGGCTCCATCAAAAGCAGACAGTCCACTTAATCTAGAGTCATAGTATAACAAGAAAAAAACACCACAGTGAAGAAACCAATATGCCAAACAACAAACACAAAAACCGAGGAAATAAGAACAAGGAAGACACTATGGCATCCCCAAATGAAAAAGACACCCCAATTCAAGATTACAAAGATGATGAGATAGAAGAGATGCAAGAAGCAGATCTCAAAAAATTGATAAGAACACTAAGAAGTACTCAAAAACAAATTCTTGAACTACAGAAATCCTTAATGGACAAGGTAGAAAATCTCTCTCGTGAAAATGAAATATTAAGGAGGAATCAAGCTGAAATGAAACAACTAGTAGAACATGAAACTGTGATAGTGACGAGAAATCATAATGAAGTGAAGAATTCAATAGATCAAATGAAAAACACATTAGAGAGCCTTACAAACAGAATGGGTGAGGCAGAAGAGAGAATATCGGACTTAGAAGACAGAGCACAGGAAACTATACAGTCAAACCAAAGACAAGAAGAGGAAATTGGAAATCTAAAAAATATTGTTGGGAATCTACAGGATACTATTAAAAAACTCAACATTCGAGTTCTAGGAGTTCCTGAAGGCATGGAGAGGGAGAAAGGATTAGAATGCCTTTTTAGTGAGATAATAGCAGAAAATTTCCCAGTTTTGGAGAAGGACAGAGACATCCTAGTACAGGAAGCACATAGAACCCCTAGTATACATGACCAAAAGAGGTCCTCACCACGACACGTGGTAATTAAACTCACCACAGTGAAACAGAAAGAAAAGATCCTAAAATGCGCAAGAGAGAAACGTCAAATTACACTCAGAGGATCTCCAATTAGACTCACAGCAGACTTCTCATCAGAAACCCTACAAGCTAGAAGGGAAGAGACATAGCCCAGGTACTTAGAGAGAAAAACTGCCAGCCCAGAATATTATATCCTGCCAAGCTCTCATTTGTGAATGAAGGTGAAATAAAGACCTTTCATAACAAACAAAAATTGAAAGAATTTGTTGCCACTCGTCCAGCCCTGCAAAAGATACTTAAAGATGTGTTACACACAGAAACACAGAAACACGGCCATTAACATGAAAGAAGGTAAACGAAGGGAACCTCACAGCAAAAGATCACAGGGAATTCAAAGCATACATTTGGATAAAGAAATTATGGGACATGTACTCTGTAGAATACTATTCAGCAGTCAAAAACAATGAAATCCGGTCATTTGCAATAAGATGGAGGAATCTGGAAAACATCATTCTGAGTGAATTAAGCCAGTCCCAAAGGGACAAATATCATATGTTCTCCCGATCGGTGACAACTGATTGAGCACCAAAGGTGAAACCTATTGAACTGAAATGGACACTATGAGAAACAGTAACTTGATCAGCTCTTGTGCTGACTGTTGTTGTACAATGTAATACTTTATCCATTTTAGTAATTTTTTTATTCTAGTACTAGTGGTTGAACTCTGTAATTAACAAACAATTATTCTTAGGTGTTTAAATTTTAACTGAAAAGTGATCCCTGTGAAATATAAGAGTGGGAATAAGAGAGGGAGGAGATGTACAATTTGGGACATGCTCAATCGGAACTGCCCCAAATGATGGAGTTAGAATTATGCCAGGGAATTCCAATACAATCCCATCAAGGTGGCATGTACCAAGGCCATCTCACTAGCCCAAGTGATCAATTTCAGTTCACAATTGATCACACTGATAGGTCTAAGAGTCAAAGGGATCACACAAACAAGACTAGTGTCTGCTAATACTAACTGATAGAATCAAAAAGGGAGAGAATGATCCAACATGGGAAGCGAGATACACAGCAGACTCATAGAATGGCAGATGTCCTAAATAGCACTCTGGCCTCAGATCAGCCCTTAAGGCATTCAGATCTGGCTCAAGAGCCCATCAGAATATTCTAGGCATGGAAAGCCAAGACACTCTGGAAAAAAAAAAGGAAGACCTAAATGAAAGATCTCTGTGAGTGAGATCCCAGTGGAACGAATGGGGCCATCAAAGAAGGAGGTACCTTTCTCTGAAGGGAGGAGAGAGCTTCCACTTTGACTATGACCCTGTCGGAATAAGATTGAAGTCAGCGAACCCTAAAGGCTTCCATAGCCTTGGCAACTCATGACTAGAGCCTAGGGAGATTACTGAGGCCATAAACAAGAGTGTCAAATTGTTAAGTCAACATCAGGAGTCACTGTGTACTTACGTCTCATGAGGGATGTGTCCTTAATGTGTTGTCCAATGTGAAGTAATGCTATAACTAGCACTGAAACATTATTTTAGACTTTGTGTTTTTGTGTGGGTGCAAACTGTTGAAATCTTTACTTAGTATATACTGAATCTATCTTCTGTATATAGATAATTAAAAATGAAAAAAAAATCTTGGTGTTAAATTGGAAATTGCCTAGAAAATTAATCAATTTTTAAAAAAATATATCATGTAGGATCTCTGTCCTTAATGTGCTATACATTGTGAATTAATACTGTAACTAGTACTCCAACAGTATTTTTCACTTTGTGTTGCTATGTGAGGGCAAACTCTTGAAATCTTTACTTAATATATAGTAAACTGATCTTCTGTATATAAAGAGAATTGAAAATGAATCTTGATGTGAAGCAAGGGGACAGGGAGTGGGAAAGGGGAGGGTTGCGGGTTGGGGGGAAGTTATGGGGGGAGAAGCCATTGTAATCTATAAGCTGTATTTTGGAAATTTATATTCTTTAAATAAAAGCGTTATAAAAAAAAATTTAAAAAAAAATCAACAAAACCAAGAGTTGCATTTTGGTAAAATTAAATCAACAATACATTAACTTGACTAAGAAAAAAAAGGATAACTCAAATAAACTAGAGATGAGAGGAAAGAAATTATAATGGGTGCCTCAGAAGTAAAAAGGATCAGGAGAGATTATTATGAACCATATATGCCAAAAAATTGGATAATCCAGATTTGTATGAATTCCTAGAAACACGCAAACTATCAAAACTAATCAAGAAGAAACAGAAAGTCAAAACAAATCTACAATAAAGAGATTGAATCCAAAATATAAAACATCTCACCAAAGAAAAACAGAACTATATATCTTCATGGGTGAATTTTTCAAAACATTCAAAGGACAACTGATATAAATCCTTCCTAAACGCTTGAAACAATAGAACAGAAAACACATCCAGATTCATTTTATAAGGCTAGCATCACCCTATTACTAAAGGCTGACATTATAATAAAATTATAATACTAATTAACATAGATGCAAAAAACTTCAGTATAATAATAGTAAACCAAATTCAACAGCACATTGAAAGTATTATTTATCATAAACAAGTGATATTTATCCTTGAATGCAAGAAAGGTTCAATATCAATCAATCAACCAAGTAAACAAATAAGAAAGGAAAAAACCCACATGATCATTTTAATAGGCACAGAAAAACCATTTTACAAAGGTTTACATCCATTCATAATTAAAAATCTCAGTAAAATAAGTATTGAGGAACTTACTCCAGTGCAATAATGGCTATATATGAAAAAACCACAGCAGACCTCATAGTCAGTGGGGGAATTGGATATCCACATTCAAAAGAATAAAACTGGATGGTTATCTAATATAATGCACAAAATGAACTCAAAATGGATAAGAGATTATAACATAAGGCTTAAAGCCATAATAGAAAACAGAAAAATCCATTGACATTGGTCTTGGTAATAATCTTTTTGGATATGACACCAAAAGCACAGGCAACAGAAGCAAAAATAAAGAAGTGAGGTTGCATCATATAAAAAGATGTACACAGCAAATGAAACTATCAACAGAGTGAGAAGACAATATGAGAATGGGATTATGTATTTGCAAATTCTTTATCTGTTATGGGCTCAGTATCCAAAATCTTTAAGGAATTGGATCAATTCATTAGCAAAATCAAACAAACAAACAAAAACAACTAAAATGAACTGAAGATATGCTAGACATTTCTCCAGGCCAACAGGTATATGAAACTGCACTTAGCATCACTAATCCTTAGGGAAGTGCAAACCACAAAGTGATATTGCCTCAGTCCTATTCAATGGCAAAAGATAAATGTTGGCAAGGATGCAGAGAAAATGCAACTGTTGTACATTGTCAGTGGAAATTTCAATTAGCATATTCATTCTGGAAAACTGTATGGAGGTTCCTTAAAAAATTAAAAATAGAGACTAACATTGTGACACAGTGGGTTAAGCCGCTGCTTACAAAGGTGGTATTCTGTTATCTGAGTGCCAGTTAAAGTCCAAATATTCTGCTTCTGATTCAGCCTCCTGATAATGCATTTGGGAAGGCAGTAGGTGATGACTAGAGTACTTGAGTTCCTGTCATCCATGTGGAGACCCTGTTGGCATACCTGGTTTTGGCCTGGTTCAGACCCAGCTGTTGTAGCCAATTGGGGAGTGAATCAGTAGATGGAAAAGCTCTCTCTCTCTTTCAATTCCTGTCTTTTTCTGTCACTCTGACTTTTAAGTAAATAAATGTTAAAAATGTGAAAACAGACCTATCTTATAATTCAGCAATCCCCTTCTCTGTATCCAGTTAAAGGAAATAAAGTCAGTATTCCTAAGTTCAGTGTACCATTATTCATAATAGGAAAGATAAGGAAACATACTGGGTTCCCACAGATAGATGAATGAATAAATAAAATGTAATATGTATGTATACATGTGCATATGTGTACATATATACAATACATGTATACATGTATACAATAATATGGAAAATATTATGCAGGCGTGCATCAAATACATATACATTTAATGTGCATATATATCCATATTTATACATTAATTACAAAATGAGTTCATTCTTATACTACCTATTCCAATCCAACACCTTGGAGTTCTTTCTAGGCTTTTCCTTTTCTACTTTGTAATCTTTTTTCTGACAGTGAGAAACTTCACGCCCATTATGTTCAATATAATTTTTTTGCCATCATCCCTAAGTATCCAAGGGGATTTGCTCCATAATACCACTTTACTCAAGCATACCCAAATGTTTCTTGTATGAAATGATATACTATTTGCAGATAGCCTATGCAATTCTCTCTAACATTTTGCTATTCATCTCTAGATTATTTGTGATACCTACTACATTGTAAATGCTATATAAACAATTGTATTGTTTATGGAATAATTACAACAAACAATATCTGAACATGTTCATTACAGATATTTGGTCGGATCCACAGATGTAGAACCTGAGGATACGGAAGGCTTACTGCGTTTGTTCAGTCCCAGACATATCATCACTCTAGGTCATGCTGCTGTTCTGGGTCCTCATCCCTATTGTTGACTGGTGGCCTTATCTCTGCCTTCTTGGTCCCACTGCCTTCTCATATGCATCTTTGCCTCCTTGGCTCCCTTACCCTGCAGCCACCTCTTCGCCCCTGCTACCTCTCAGCTTCATCCCTCTCTTAGCCTCAACTATGCCACTGTCTACAAGAGAAAGGGAAAGGAAAGGGAAAGAAAGAAGAAATGCTTCTTTTAAAAAAATTAAAAAGTCAAGCATAGATTTGGGATTTTGGGAAATGTGGCAGATTAGTTATTTTGAAAACTCTCCCACTGTTAGACACCTCGAGTGTGGATAAATTAAAATCAATTAAATGAAAAAAAGTTTTAAACATATTTCTAAATGTGCAAGAAAATAATACCAGTAAGTAAGGCCAATAGACCTCAACTACATGATAAAGGAATAAAAATTAAATTACAAAAATTAGGATTTGAAACCAGAGTGATAAGTGGACACAGAAAGCTATTACTGTCTTGGCTGGAGGGAGGGGCAGGAAATGCAGCTGCCAGTATAATAGAACTTTGAGGGTTAATGCCACATGCAGGGATAGAATATACTAGTCCTGAGGGCTATGCAATGTGGACAGCTGAATGAGTCACTCCTACCCTACACTGGAGGCAATATATGGAGCCACACTTTCATTGTAAGAGTGGGTTAAGCAATGACAATGCCGTTGAAACTGTCCAGGTGGCAGAACAATATTTCTGGAGAATTTTCTGCCACAGACCTACTCTTATGTGGTATTAGGGGTTTAAATCTATACCACATTTGTGACCAAATAGCAAGCCAAGAGATTAAACTGCTTCCAGCATTTTAAGTTTTTTCAGAGCTTCTCCTTACATGTTTAAATTAAGTTATGGCCGGCGCCGCAGCTCAATAGGCTAATCCTCCCCCTTGCAGCGCGGGCACACCGGGTTCTAGTCCTGGTCGGGGCGCCGGATTCTGTCCCGGTTGCCCCTCTTCCAGGCCAGCTCTCTGCTGTGGCCCGGGAGTGCAATGGAGGATGGCCCAAGTGCTTGGGCCCTGCACCCGCATGGGAGACCAGGAGAAGCACCTGGCTCCTGGCTTTGGATCAGCACGGTGCGCCAGCTGCAGCAGCCATTGGAGGGTGAACCAATGGCAAAAAGGAAGACCTTTCTCTCTGTCTCTCTCTCTCTCACTGTCCACTCTGCCTGTCAAAAAAAATTTTTTTTAATTTAAAGTTTAAGTTATAACAGATATTAGTTCATGATTAAAAAAATAACTTACCAAACACATGGGACAACCAGCTACCATGTTTGAATATCAGCAGAAACAACCCATCAAACTCTGGACTCTATCAGCTTCAGCTATTTGGAATATCATTTACATAATAGAAAATCCCTTCTATATGCTGGATTGTGTTCCCTTCACTCTTCAATGTTGTGTGTTGCAATCTGGACCAGTAGTACATTAGTATGCGTATTTGGAGGTGGTGACTTTAATAAAGTAATTAAAGGAAAATTAGATCATTAGGGTGGGGCCCTAATCCAATATGACTAGTGTCCTTATAAGAACAGGAAATTGGACTTGGATCTGCACAGAGGGAAGAAAAATGTGAAGACAAGGGAGAAGGCATCATCTACAGGACAAGAAGAGAGGCTTCAAGGAGATCCTCTGCTCGTGGCTCCTAGAACAAACTAACCCCAACAATACCATGATCTCAGACATCTAGACTTCAGAACTGTGGGAAAATAAGCTTGTGTTGTGTATGATGTGTAAGCCATCCAGCCTGTGATACTTTGGAACAATAGCCCTATGAAATCAATACAATAACTATGTATGAAATGGAAAAGAAATGAAAAACAAATCAAAGAACAGAGGAGAAAATCAGGATCAGGTGCTGTGTGTTTTAGTTATGGCAAGGCTTGGGAAGCCCACATCCCATTTCAGATATCTACATTTGAGTCCTGGCTCCACTCCTGATTCCAACTTCCTGCTAACACACAAATGCACACCCTGAGAGGCAGCAGTGAAGGCTCAAGTAGTTGGGATCCTGCCTCCCATATGGGAGACAATAGTTTGAGTTCTTGCCTCCCAAGCATTTGTGGGCTGAATGAGTAGATGAGCCTCCTTCCTTCCTTCCTTCCTTCCTTCCTTCCTTCCTTCCTTCCTTCCTTCCTTCCTTCCTCTCTCTCTCTCTCTCTCTCTTATTTCTTTCTTTTTCTCGCTCTCTAGTAAATAAATAAATAAATAAGTAAATAAATATACACTTTTTAAAACCTATATTTAGGAAGAAATATAGAGTATTGAAATTATGAATGGCTCAAAAACATCCAGAATTCTCATTTATGTTGGAGTGTACATTGGTACAAACACTTGGGAAAACTGATTGTGTCCATTAAAAGTTAACTTGTAGCAAAATTTACAGCCCAACAATTTCATTCCTAAGTGGGCATGTATGTGCACCAACTCATGTCCTAAAAGGTTCATATCAGCAATATTTTTAATAGTTCTTAACCAAAAACTGTCACATGGCCTTCAGCAATGCAATATAATGACATATAAATTATGATAGAGTCATATAATGGAAAATTGTTAAGTAAGGAGAATGAACAAACTACAAATTCACCCAACAAATGTATGGACTTCACAAATAAGTTATGATATTATGTGGAAATCAGATACAAAAGAGTATATAGTTAGGATTCTATTTAGTAAAAATTAAGAACAAAATGAATTCATGCTGTGGAGGTTAATGATCTCTGGTGGCATTAGTGACTGAAAGTGCATATGAAGAGGCAGTGAAGTTGCTCAGCATGTTGTGTCATCTGTTGTGTTATGTGTTGGTTACGTGGATTTGTTCAGGTTGTGAAACTCATCGTGCTATACGTTTAGAGTCCGCAAGTATACTTTTCACTTTGTATGTTTTGCTTTAATTAGAAGTTTGAATCATAAAAACATGCTAACTTAAGAGATAGTGAATAGTGCATCAATATTTAACCATTCGTAAACAAATGTATTTTTCACCTGTTCTTACGGGGACAGAGCAGTTAAAAATCTTGTCTGTAGAGTTTATGTTCTGCCAGTGGTGGTGGAAAATAAATAAGCAAATAAACAAATGCATAATAAAATTTCAGGGAGTAACATATTTAAGAAAGAAAAATAAAAGATGTAAGGAAATAGATGGTGTTGAGTGGGAGCACTCATTAAAGTCTCCCTGAAGAGGTGCCAATAGGGTAGACATTGGAGTGAAGTGAGAGAAAACTGTGTAAAGATCTGGGATGATGACAAAGGTCCTGAAATAGGAATAAATGTGTGGCTCTGTAGAGAGGAAAAGGGAAAGTCAACTGTGCTTAAGAACTGAGATGGGCAGGATTTAGGGATTATCTCTTCATGAACTGAAATGGGCCACTTGTTGCACATGCGTAAGTTTCGTGTGACAAACATTTGCAATACTGTTTGCTTTACTTCTCCATTAAATCTTGGCAGTGGGCTTTGGTCAGTGATGTGTTTGATGTTTGTCCTGTGCATTGCCAGGGGGAGGTTTCTGAAAGTCATTGCCCTGGGCCACGAGAAGCCATTGAACAGAATCAAGTAGGAGAGGAACCTGATGAGATTTTATTCTTATGTTTTTAAAGGATTATTCTGAACACCATGTTGAAGATAAATATAAATTTCCAAAGTACAGCTTTTGGGTTACAGTGGCTTTTACCCCCTATAACCTCCCTCCCCCCCGCAACCATCCCATCTCCCTCTCCAACTGAAGGCTGGATAAAGAAAATATTGTATATGTTCACCATGGAATATTCACAGCAGGAAAAAAGAAAAGAAATCCAGTCACTTGCAGCAAAATGGATGAAACTACGAAGCATTATTTAGTGAAATAAGCCATTCCCAAAAGACAAATACTATATGTTCTCCTGATCTGTGGGACCTAATAGAGTATGTAAAATGTATTCTATAAAAGTGAAATTGATACTTTGATTTTTTTAAACTTTTATTTAATAAATATAAATTTGCAAAGTACAGCTTTTGGATTACAGTGGCTTCCCCCCCTCCCATAACCTGCAACCCTCTCATCTCCTGCTCCCTCTCGCATTCCATTCACATCAATTCATTTTAAATTATCTGTAGTATGTCCTGAAACCTGGTATTGTGATGCCTCTGGCTTTGTTTTCGTTGTACAAGATTGCTTTAGCTATTCGAGGACTCCTCTGCCTCCATATGAATTTCAGCATCATTTTTTCCAGATCTGAAAAGAGTGTCTTTGGTATTTTGGTTGGTGTCACATTGAATCTATACATCGCTTTTGGGAGAACGGACATTTTAATAATATTGATTCTTCCAATCCATGAGCATGGAAGAGTTCTCCATTTTTTGGTATCCTCTTCTATTTCTTTCTTTAAGATTTTGTAATTCTCATCGTAGAGATCTTTAACATCCTTGGTTAAATTTCCAGGGTATTTGATTGTTTTTGTAGCTATTGTGATTGGGATTGATCTTAGAAGTTCTTCCTCAGCCATGGCATTGCCTGTGTATACAAAGGCTGTTGATTTTTGTGTGTTGATTTTATATTCTGCTACTTTGCCAAACTCTTCTATGAGTTCCAATAGTCTCTTAGTAGAGTTCTTTGGATCCCCTAAATAAAGAATCATATCGTCTGCAAAAAGAGGGATGGTTTGACTTCTTCCTTCCCAATTTGTATCCCTTTAATTTCTTTTTCTTGCCTAAAGGCTCTGGCTAAAACTTCCAGAACTATATTGAATAGCAGTGGTGAGAGTGGGCATCCCTGTCTGGTACCAGATCTCAGTGGAAATGCTTCCAACTTTTCCTCATTCAATAGGATGTTGGCCGTGGGTTTTTCATGAATTGCTTTGATTGTATTGAGGAATGTTCCTTCTATACCCAATTTTCTCAGAGTTTTCATTATGAAAGGGTATTGTATTTTATCAAATGCTTTCTCTGCATCTATTTAGATAATCATATGATTTTTCTTCTGCAGTCTGTTAATGTGGTGTATCACGTTGATTGTTTTACGAATATTGAACCATCCCTGCATACCAGGGATAAATCCCACTTGGTCTGGATGGATGATTTTTCTGATGTGTTGTTGCATTCTATTGGCCAGAACTTTATTGACGATTTTTGCATCTATGTTCATCAGGAATGTTGGTCGGTAATTCTCTTTCAATGCTGCATCTTTTTCTGGCTCAGGAATTAAGGTGATGCTGGCTTCGTAGAAAGAATTTGGGAGGATTCCCTCTTTCTCAATTGTTCTGAATAGTTTGAGACAAATTGGAGTTAGTTCTTCTTTAAATGTCTGGTAGAATTCAGCAGTGAATCCCTCTGGTTCTGGCCTTTTCTTTGTTGGGAGGGCCTTTATTACTGATTCAATTTCTGACTCACTTATGGGTCTGTTTAGGCTTTCTCTGTCTTCATGGTTCAATTTAGGTAGGTTGTATGTGTCCAGGAATCCATTTCTGGTAGATTTCCCTGTCTGCTGGCATACAACTCTTTGTAGTGATTTCTGATGACTCTTTTTATTTCTGTGATGTCTTTTGTTACATTCCCTTTTTCATCTCTGATTTTATTTATTTCTTCTCTAATTTTAATTATTTCTTTCCTCTTAGTAATTTTGGGCTTGATTTGTTATTGTTTTTCTAGGTCCTTGAGATGCATTGTTAGATAATTTATTTGATGACTTTCTAATTTCTTTTGTTGTTAAAGATTTATTTACTTGAAATGTAGAGTTACAAAGTGGGGGGGGGGGGGAGGCCAGCGCCGTGGCTCAACAAGCTAATCCTCCCCCTTGCGGCGCCGGCACACCGGGTTCTAGTCCCGGTCAGGGCGCCGGATTCTGTCCCGGTTGCCCCTCTTCCAGGCCAGCCCTCTGCTGTGGCCCGGGAGTGCAGTGGATGATGGCCCAAGTGCTTGGGCCCTGCACCCCATGGGAGACCAGGAAAAAGCACCTAGCACCTGGCTCCTGCCATCGGATGAGCGCGGTGCACCGGCTGCACCGCGCTGTCCGCGGCAGCCATTGGAGGGTGAACCAATGGCAAAGGAAGACCTTTCTCTCTGTCTCTCTCTCTCAGTATCCACTCTGCCTTTCAAAAAAAAAAAAAACCCAAAGTGGGGGGGAAAGTGAGAGAAAAAAGAGAGAGAGAGATCTTGCATCTGCTGGTTTACTCTCCAAATGCTTGCTACAGTTGGAGTTGGGCTGTTCTGAAGCCAAGAACCATGAGCTTCATTCTGGTCTCCCACATGGATGGCAAGGGCCCAAGCACTTGTGCCGTCTTCCATTGCTTTCCCAGGCAATAAGAAGGAGTTGGATAGGGACTGGATCAGTCAGGACTTAACAGGTGCCCATTTGGGATGATTACACTGCAGAGAACAGCTTTACTGGCCTCACCACTGTGCAGGCCCCTCCAACGTGCCTCTTAACACTATTTTTGCTATGTCCTGTAGGTCTTGATATGTTGTGTTTTCATCTTTGCTTACAGAACTTTTCTGGTTTTCCTTTTGACTTCTTCTATGATCCATTGTTCATTTAAGAGTTTATTGTTCAGTCTGTATGTGTTTACGTATTTTCTAGAGTTTCTTAAGTTGTTAATTTCCAGCTTTATTCCTTTGTGATCAGAAAAGATACATTGTATGATTTCAATTGTTTTGAATTTGTTGAGACTTGCTTTATGGTCTAGTGTATGGTCTACCCTAGAGAAAGTTCTAGGCTTTGATGAAAAGTATGTGTATTCTACATCTGTGGGATGAAATTTTCTGTAGATACAAATTAGGTCCATTTGGTCCATAGTGTAGATTAGCTGGATGTAAAGAGATACTTGGACTCCAACACAGTAAAAATGTGGGACTTCAACACCCCATTTTCATCAATGGACTGATCAACTAGACAAAAAAAAATCTGTAATGGAACAACAGAGCTAATCTAAGAGAATTAAGTTCATCTTCCCACCACCTCCACCACCAGCGGCTTTTAGTCTGTGGTAATGCACAAAACAGTTTGTTACCTGTCAACTTGAGTGATGCTGACTTCTCCCACTGAGTTCGTTTAGTCATCCTGGAATATGAAAAGTTTTCATTTCCATGTGAGCTTCTATCGGCTGTGGATCTCTCCCTGGAACTACTGTGGACACTCACAGGACTGTCATAATCGTGTATGCCTTCCCACAAAGTTATTTAACTGAGGGTACATACTCCAGAATAGGAAACAATGCATTTAGCAACAGAAAAGATGTTAGTACATATGCAAATATTGCTAGCCTTCAACAACAGTATTTTCTTTGTAGGCTTTTGTTTGTCTGCAGTACAGTGAGAAGCATAAGTAATGTCTTTTTAAAAAGGTCCTACTTATTGTGACCTTCCCAGCCCTTCACTTCAGAGGATGAACAAGGGATGAAGCACTCACCCATGGCTGTCTGCATCCCTAACAGGAAAAGGTGGTGCCTGATGGAAGGGTCCATAACTTAAGAAGAATCTTTATCTGTTGTTAATATCCGAGATCGCACAATTTCTTCGTTAGAGATTCATCATCTTGATTTAAGGAAATGCTTTCTGCCTCAATACAAAACCATCTGTGGAATGTCAAGAACTGAGAGGAGTCCGAGATTTGACCCACTTGCAAGGTAACAAGTTAGCTTGCCACTGTTTCTTAGGTGCTGGCAGGAAACTTGAGACACCTGGGTCAGAGACAAATGCTGTTATTGCTGACCACACAGCACATGGCATAAGCTTCTTGTTCATACCGGTTCCCCTCTTCCCTAAGTACTGCAGGGGAGATGCAGAGGCAGGTGTAGGAGATGCTATACACGAAGTGGGTTAGCAGCAAGATGAGGAATGCCCTGTCTTGCAAAGGCATATGCTAGTAAGCCTGCCCAACTGTTGCCCTAGAGGGCGATCTTATCTTTGCCACCCAGGGTCTGGAAACAGGCTCTCTGTAGATAGGAGGTCCTGTTTCTTTTTGCAAACATCCTTGGAAAACTATTCTTGAACAAAGGCTGATACAGGACTCTAGAAACACCATGGAGGATTGTCAACCAACATGTGAGAGAAAGGATGTTAAGACCTTTGAATTTCATACACATGACCAGTTGAGTCAAGGACACCATCTGAGGCTGTCTGAGTATGGCTCCCTAAGAAAAGAAAGGCAATCAGTCAATAGTTTCTAGGGTCCCTGTGGCCTGGTACTCACACAGAGGGACATATTTGGATAAAACATCAACTGGAGGCTGATAAGAGTAGAGATGTCTTCACATACTTGTTTATAAAAGAATATTTGTTTTATTTATTTGAAAGGCAGAGTTACAGAGAGAACGAGAGAGAGAGAAACAGAGAGAGGTCTTCTATCTGCTGGTTCAAGCTCCAAGTGGTCACAACAGCCAGGGCTGAGCCAGTCTGAAGCCAGAAGCCAGGAGCCATGGGCTTCTCCCTGGTCTTCCATGTGGGTGCAGGGGCCCAAGCAATTGGGCCATCCTTCACTGCTTTCCCAGGCCATCAGCAGGGAGCTGGATCAGAAGTGGAGCAGCAGGGACTCAAACTGGCACTCATCCAGGATGTTGGTGTTGCAGGTGGCAGCATACCGGACTATGACACAATGCTGGCCCCTCCCTCACATACTTTACTTTGTTTCTATTCCTTCCCTCTTCATCAGCATAATACTTTCCTTTTTTTTCCTTCAAGGCTCTGCTAAGGCAGTTCTTTCTGGGCAACACCTGCCCTGAGCTTTTGCCTCCAATTAAGATAGGCATTTACATCTGTGCTCCCATAATAGGCCTGGTTTACTTTCCTCAAGAAAACCGTGTTTCACATGACATCACCACTGTTTGCATTGATAAGCTTCCCTTAGTTAATTTTAACCTTGAGGGCAAAAACTGGCTATTTGAATAACTGAATTGAGTTGGCAAGAATGTGAGTAGCTGAATTTGACCTTGCATCTTCAGCTGCCATTAATTCAATATAAATTCTATACCAGATTATAATTTCCTTTAGAGAAGTAAATTTTTCTTTGGATTTTTTGATATTTCTTTATGAGTGACATTTAATAGTAGGAAATCAAACTAGATAAGGTCTTCTTTTTTAGGAATTACTAAAGCTAAATGAACAAAAAGTTACTCAAGGTTAATGAGATGTTTACCAAGGCCAGGCAGTTGTTCTGGCTTCCAAGGGGTCTACTATCTAACTCAGTTTGGTAGCAGTGATCCTTGAAGTGTTGGTCAGCAAACAAGGTATACTGCTGTAGCAGACATCCCCAAACACAAGGCCTCCAATCGAATAGAAGTTTATCTTTCATGTAGCAACCTGAGGTAGATAAGGAGAAGGGACAAGGTAGTGGGTAGTTTTGCTCCAAATACATAACTTCAGTTTGTCACAGTCATGCTTCCATTTCTACTCCCTGTTATCTGAAAACAGTCATTTTTCCTCTGATTTTAAGATTTTACATTTATAGACTGTATTCATTTCATTTCTTCTCAGAATTTCCCAAGTTTTCTGAGGTATTATTTATCTTGTAATGTTGCCAACAAATACCAACTATTACATTTTGGTTTTCCAACCTTTCTTCTTAAGCTACTTTTTTAATAAGCACACAATCTGCTTTCTATATCACCTATGAGGATGGTTCTACTGATTACATTATGTAGATGTCCATCTCTCCAACTTCAGACAGTAACTTTCTCCAGACCTCACTATGAGATCAATGCCATATTTGATAGTTTTGTTCTTACTTTTGCTTTGAGTGACAGCTCAGCACTTTTATTCACAAACACATACATTTGTCAAAGTGAGAAAGTGTGCTAGATTGTACTATTGCTTCCAAATATTTTCTGCAAATCCTCCCCCTTCCTAATGGAAGTATTACAGTTCTTTGCTACATTAAAATAAGGCTTGGCCACATGACTCGGTTTGATCAGTGAATGGGGATGGAAACATTGTGTACCACTTCTGAACAAGTTTAAAAGCCATTTAGTGTGGTTCCACCAGCTCTATAGCTTCTCCCATGAGAACAGTGTTGAAGATAAGGGCTGCTTCTTCATCCTGAACATCTTGAGTCCTAGAAGGAAGTGGATACATAGAACAGAGATGCAGCCTGTTCACAGGCATATTTGATGTGACAGCATCTAATATTGTTTTAAGTTACTGGCAATTTGTAGTTGGTTATTTTCACAGCATGAGTTAGTGAAAACTGACTGATTCAGCTAGCCTAACCAAATACCCCAAGTCTTGGTGGCTTAACAAAAAAAGAGTTTAATGCTCTCATTTAGGGTGGTGTAGGGGAAGCTCCATTTTTCTAAGATATAACCTCCTTGTAGGCATTGCTAAATCAATTGTCATGAGGAACTGTGGCTTTGAGCTTGATCAACCTGTATCTATAACACACATAACAACATATAAAGGTATTTCAGAAAGTTCTTGTAAAAGTGAAATTAGAAGCTAAGCTAAGTTTGGTTAAAAAATTTTGAAATCCATGTACAGTCTTTTCTTAAGAGTGTTTTCCATGAGTCTTTTGGAGATACCTTCTATAAACACATCCACTAGGATGAGACCTCATATAAGGGCCCAATTATTTTTATTTTCTTGTACTTCAAATCCTCTTCACTTGTTTAAATAGCTGGATTCTTGTCATTTTGAGATTTGTTTGGATTTTGGATGCGCCTTGTCTTTTTATCATTAAAGAAGGATTAGTTTGTTCAGTCCAAAATGAATTCCATTCTGCTTTCCAAACTCAATATTCTTCTGAACTATTCTGGAAACTTCACTGGTTTAATGATGATAGTGCTTTTGGGGCTCTGCAATCTTGGTGTGAGGGAGAATGTTTATACACAGCACCTTACCTCCTTGCTCTCAGCCTCAAACATCACATAGCATTTCTAAATGAACCAAAGTTGCCTGCTTATTTCTCTCTTATCTAAAAATGGTGATTATAATGAGCTCAGTGCTGTAGTTCTACGAGCTTTGAACAGATTGTAGCAGCTCAGTCCATCTTTGATTAGGATATGTTCATTTAGGTGATTCACTCTTTTAAAAACTCTTCAGTAAATTTCCAAGCCCCTTGTCTAACACAACTGACCGATTGCTTTTCCAACTCCCAGTCCTAAAGGAGTCTAAAATCATTTCTCTGACATTCTCATTGACTAATTGGACTTTGAGTGGTGTCAGCTGCTGACAACTGTGATAAAACTGTTTTCAGTAACCATCAACATTCTGGAAGTGATATTAGGTCACTTCCTCACACTTACAAACAGCAATGTTTTACATTCTAGAAGACAGTTGAAACTATGGATAATCTTTTATTCAACAGTTCTGAATTAAGAACTGACTGTGTGTCAGGTAGTGTTGAATTAGGTAAACATTTACTCCTTTTTCCAAATCATCATCAAAGAGCAAGTTCATATAACTGGAAAAGATGATAAGTCTAGAAGGAAGGAAGTACTGCCCAATTTCAAAATCACTATGTGGCGAGGGAGAGTCCACATGTCGAAGAAAAAGAGACAAGAAGATGTGCACAACAGCCACTAGCTTACCCTGTGGCAAACGTAACCGATGGAGGTATATGTGTGGTTGTGTATGAGTGTGTGTGTGCACCTGTGTGTGTGTGTGCATGTGTGTGTGTCTGTGTGAGACACACAAAGAGAGAGAGAGAGAGAGAGAGAGAGAGAGAGAGAGAGGGAGAGAGAGAGAGAGAGAGAGAGAGAGAGAGAGAGAGAGAGAGAGAAAGCATGGTGCTTTCTGTTCACTTGCAGTCTACATACAAAATAGACTTCACATGCAATAACTTATCCCATCTAGCCACCACTTCCATGAGATATTATCATCCCCATTTATAGATGAGAAAACTGACCTCCTCCTGGAACTCATTAAGGACCTGTCATTAGCTCAGAAGTTGTACAGGCTCCTAAGGGAGGTGGCTGTGCCAGTTAGAGGAGAGAGGCAAGAGCCCTGCTCACATTCTGGCTGCCGTGGCAGAAAAGAACCGGAACTGCTGGCACAGAGATGGGGCTCCCTGCAGTGACTAACCTGGGGCTGCAGCTCTATCTGATTTCCCAGGGCAGCCAGATGGCTCAGCTCACAAAGGGAAATGGCAATAAATCTAAATCCTTTTTTTCCTATTTGTCTTGAGCCTGAGATATTTGATCAGAGACCCAAATTCTCAATGGCAGAATCTTCCTGAACTCCTGGGGCTGGACAAACAGAGCTGTCCCTTTACAGAGTGGCCAACCAGAAAACTCACTGAATACATGAGCAGCAGCAGCAACTCAAAAGACAGTGGATTCACTAATGAACCAGGGCAAAGGTTGTCCTTTAAGTGGCAGGAAGCAGAAGGAAAACTCTCAGGAAATCTCATTAGAATTTTCGGCAGTTGGATACTGCATTTATGATGCAGATATGGACAGGCTTCCAAAAGAGTCCAAGAGTCAGATGTATTTTTTGGACATGAAAAGCATGAATTCTGAACTCATGTAACAAAGGAAGCAGACAATAAAGTGAACACAGGGGAAAACTCAATGAATGGGTGAAAAATAAGGTTGGTAACTTGTGTGAAGACACTAGGGAAGGATGAAAGAATGGAAACAATGAGAGAAAAGAGATTGTGGGATATAGCCTTGCTACTTTGACAACATATACCTGAAACACCTTTAGGAGAGAACAGGTGGAAAGAAGTAACAATCACAAAAATAGCAAAAGAAAAATATTTTTAATAGGAGGAAAAATTTTAATCTTAGAATTGAAATAATTAAAATGACTACATGTATCAGGGAAGAGTTTTTTTTTCTTTAAATTTGTTTATGTATTTATTTTCATTTTATTTGAAAGATAGACAGAGAAAGGGAAAGAAAAAGAGACATCTTCATCTGCTGATTCACTCCTCAATGGCCTGCAGCATCAAGGGCTTGGGCCAGACTGAGGTCAGGGGCCTAGAATTCAATCCAAGTTTCCCAAATGGGTGGCAGGGACTCAAGTTCTTGAGCCATTATCTGCTGCCTCCCTGGGTGAGTATTAGCAGGAAGTCGATCTGAAGCAGGGGAGCTGGTACTCAGATCAGCACTCCTCCATGGGATGAGTGCATCCCAAGCACTGTCCCAACTTGTGCACTACACCCTTGTCCCAGGGCAAAGTTTTTAGATTACAATGATTTTTCAGTCCTTGAAAGTGGGTAGATAAATTTGAGAGAAATAAATAGATTTATTGTTAAAGAAAATTATCTAGTTGACATCAGAACTCTTCTCTTTACAATGAGTACTGGCAAAAAGTAAGGGGATGTTGTCCACATAATTTCAAGGGGCAAAATATTATATTCTTTTTTATATATAAAGCTTTCATTTAAAGAATATAAATTTCCAAAGGACAGCTTATGGATTACAATGGCTCCCCCCCCCATAACTTCCCTCCCACCCGCTACCCTCCCCTTTCCCACTCCCTCTCCCCTTGCATTCACATCAAGATTCATTTTCAATTCTCTTTATACACAGAAGATCAGTTTAGTACATATTACGTAAAGATTTCAACAGTTTGCCCTCACATAGAGACACAAAGTGAAAATACTGTTGGAGTACTAGTTATAGTATTAATTCGCAATGTATAGCATATTAAGGACAGAGATCCTACATGATATATATTTTTTAAATTGATTAATTTTCTATGCAATTTCCAATTTAGCACTAAGTTTTTTTTTCATTTTTAATTATCTTTATATACAGAAGATCGATTCAGTATATACTAAGTAAAGATTTCATCAGTTTGCACCCACACAGAAACACAAAGTCTAAAATACTGTTTCAGTACTAGTTATAGCATTACTTCACATTGGACAACACATTAAGGACAGATCCCACATGAGACGTAAGTACACAGTGACTCCTGATGTTGATTTAACAATTTGACACTCTTGTTTATGGCCTCAGTAATCTCCCTAGGCTCTAGTCATGAGTTGCCGAGGCTATGGAAGCCTTTAGGGTTCGCTGACTTCCATCTTATTCCAACAGGGTCATAGTCAAATTGGAAGTTCTCTCCTCCCTTCTGAGAAAGGTACCTCCTTCTTTGATGGCCCTGTTCTTTCCACTGGGATCTCACTCGCAGAGATCTTTCATTTAGGTCTTTTTTTTTTTTTCCATAATGTCTTGGCTTTCCATGCCTAAAATATTCTCATGGGATCTTGAGCCAGATCTGAATGTCTTAAGGGCTGATTCTGAGGCCAGAGTGCTATTTAGGACATCTGCCATTCTATGAGTCTGCTGTGTATCTCGCTTCCCATGTTGGACCATTCTCTCCCTTTTTGATTCTATCAGTTAGTATTAGCAGACACTAGTCTTGTTTGTGTGATACCTTTGACTCTTAGGCCTATCAGTGTGATCAATTGTGAACTGAAATTGATCACTTGGACTAGTGAGATGGCCTTGGTACATGCCACCTTGATGGGATTGTATTGGAATCCCCTGGCACAATTCTAACTCCATCATTTGGGGCAGTTCCAATTCAGCATGTCCCAAATTGTACATCTCCTCCCTCTCTTATTCTCACTCTTATATTTCACAGGGATCACTTTTCAGTTAAAATTTAAACACCTAAGAATAATTGTTTGTTAATTACAGAGTTCAACCACTAGTACTAGAATAAAAAAATACTAAAATGGATGAAGTATTACATTGTACAACAACAGTCAGCACAAGAGCTGCATGGTAAGTGCTTAGTAAACATTATTGTTTTTCCTGTGTTGCAAATATGAAAACTGAACCACAGAAAGTTTTAATTGTCTTGTCCAAGGTCACATAACTAGAATATGGCAGAGCCTGGATTTGAACTCAGGGAGTCTCTGTGTCCAGAGCCCTGTGGTCTTAACACTACTCTGCGGCCACTTGAGAAGACAGGAAGCAGTTGTAAAACATGAGAGAGCACTGTCCCCAAAGCCATGTTTAAAATACAGCCCTGGCAGCCGGTGTTGTGGCATAGTGGTTTAAGTTGCTGCTGTAACACTGGCCATCCTCTTTGGTGTGCCAGTTCCAGCCACTCTGCTTCTCATCCAGCTTCCTGCCAGTGCACATCCTGGGAGGCAGCGGATGATGGCTCAAGTGCTTGAGTCCCTGTCCCCCATCAGGGAAATCCAGATAGAGTTCCTGACTCCACACTCAGCTTGGCTGAGCCCCAGCTGTTGTAGGCATTTGGGGAACAAACAGTAGATGGAAGGATGCTTGCTTGCTCTCTGTTTCCCTCTCTCTCATATTCTGCCTTTCACATAAAATTAATCAAAACAACAAATCAGTGTTTTCTAAAAATGCATCCCTGTAGTAGATAAACACCTATAGCTTTAGGCTGGATGTGTTCCCCAGGTAGTAAATTAGTCAAGCCTACTCTAGCCTACTCTAACCTATGATCTGGCTCTCAGAATGTAATCTTAAATCCCAGCAGGTATACAAAGAGAGGACTAGCAACAAAGATCGCTGGGGAGCTAAGGACATGGGGCAGTGATTTGGCATAGAGACTTGATTAGGGGGCAGAGGAAAGGACCTGGCCCCAAGGGTGCAGCTGTGTCATCCCCAAAACTCAGTCGGAAATTGGGTAGGGAGAAGAGAGCCACTGATTTGTGGGCACCCAGCCTGAAAGCCAGGAAGAGGGTGGGCGGGAAGAGCAATCTGGGATCTTCCCTGCAGCTCTCCCTCCTCCTCTTTTCCCTATAAAAGAATTCCAGGATTGGGAGTGACTGGGCCTGGAAGCTTCTGGATAAACTAGCCCAACCAAAGTGAGGAAGCAAGGAGGCCTGGGGGTCAAAGAGCCAGAATGTTAAGACAGGTGGTCTAGACTGGAGCAGGAGGCACAGATGGCTATAGTTTAAACAAGAGAGAGAGAATTTGCAAACTGCTGGGACAAAGGCCTCCTCCAAAGGGCAAATATCCAGAGCCACTGTCACCTAACTTCTCTGGCTTAATTTCCAAAAAGAGGAGCTTAAGCAGCTCCAGCTCCTCCATTAAATTACAGTCCTACTCACATTAGTTTTTACTTAGGAGGGTAAAAGAAAAACAAATTGGGGCCAGCGCCGCGGCTCACTAGGCTAATCCTCTACCTTGCATCGCTGGCACACCGGGTTCTAGTCCCGATTGGAGCACTGGATTCTGTCCCGGTTGTTCCTCTTCCAGGCCAGCCCTCTGCTGTGGCCCGGGAGTGCAGATGAGGATGGCCCAAGTGCTTGGGCCCTGCACCCCATGGGAGACCAGGAGAAGCACCTGGCTCCTGGCTTCTGATCAGCGCCATGCGCCAGCCGCAGCATGCCTGCTGTGGCAGCCATTGGAGGGTGAACCAACGGCTAAGGAAGACCTTTCTCTCTCTCTCTCTCTCTCTCTCTCTCTCTGTCCACTCTGCCTGTCAAAAATTAAAAAAAAAAAAAAGAAAAGAAAAACAAATTGATGTTCAAGGCTTCAGAAAGTGTGCTGTCAGTGTATCCTTCCTGAAAGAATTACTTGAATAAGTGCTTCAGTGAACCAAGAAATTAATCATCATAAAGAATTGAGAAATCAGGAAGATTTATCAAAGAAAATGTAGTGAAGGATGGAAGCAGTGGAGTAGCATTAGATTTAGATTGCTATTGCTAATGCAGTTATGAAATTTAGAGAAAATGTTAAAAATAAAGCAAAAGAGGAGATACGGAATGTCTAAAATGTATTAACAGGATTGAGATCTAAAATCCTAGTCATTTCCAGCACAAACTGAGCAGTGAGTTGTGTGTGCATGTGAAATTTCCCATTTTACAAAGAGGGGCAACTACTGTGTCACACTGGATGTGATAGAAAAATATTTCATTTATGTTTTTAAAGATGAATATCACCATCGTAGGTTACATTTTAGTTTCTAGCAAGTTTCTAGCACGTTTCTAGCAATTGAAATCCTCCCCTCTCTCCTAAAACACAGCACACACCCGAAAATGAAAGAGACACCTGTGAAGGCTGCTCTGATTGAGACAGAGCAGCAAATCCAAGACTTTAACTCCCATCTTCCGCTTCACTTGCATCACGGTTCTGAGGCTCTGAAACAAAATCCTAGAGCTCTTATAACAAAAGCTTTTTATTGATTCACTTAGTTATTTATTTGAAAGGCACAGTGACAGAAAAAGAAAGGGTGATGGGGCGGGGTCAGGGAATCTTCCATCCACTGGTTCACTCCTCAAATAGCAGCAACAGTCAGGTCTGGACCAGGCCAAAGCCAGGAGCCAGGGATTCCATCCTAGTCTCCTGCAGGGGTGGCAGGGCTCCAAATACTTGGACAATCTTCTGTTGCCTTCCTAGACACAATAGCAGGAAGCCAGATCAGAAGTGGAATAGCAAGGACTGGAACGGACACTCGACGTAGGATGTTGGCATCACCAGGGGCAGCTTTACACCTTGCACTAAAATGCCGGACCCCCTCTTATATAAGAGTGGGAATAAGAGAGGGAGGAGATGTACAATTTGGGACATGCTCAATCAGATCTGCCCCAAATGATGGAGTTAGAATCGTGCCAGGGAATTCCAATACAATCCCATCAAGGTGGCATGTACCAAGGCCATCTCACTAGTCCAAGTGATCAACTGCAGTTCACAATTGATCACACTGATAGGTCTAAGAGTCAAAGGGATCACACAAACAAGACTAGTGTCTGCTAATACTAACTGATAGAATCAAAAAGGGAGAGAATGATCCAGCATGGGAAACGAGATACACAGCAGACTCATAGAATGGCAGATGTCCTAAATAGCACTCTGGCTTCAGAATCAGCCCTTAAGGCATTCAGATCTGGCTCAAGAGCCCATGAGAGTATTTTATGCATGGAAAGCCAAGACACTGTGGCAAAAAAAAGAAGACCTAAATGAAAGATCTCTGCGAGTGAGATCCCAGTGGAACGCACGGGGCCATCAAAGAAGGAGGTACCTTTCTCTGAAGGGAGGAGAGAACCTCCACTTTGACTATGACCCTGTCGGAATAAGATTGAAGTCGGTGAACCCTAAAGGCTTCCATAGCCTTGGCAACTCATGACTAGACCCTAGGGAGATTCCTGACGCCATAAAAAAGAGTGTCAAATTGTTAAATCAACTTCAAGAGTCACTGTGTACTTACGTCTCATGTGGGATCTGTCCTTAATGTGTTGTCCAATGTGAAGTAATGCTATAACTAGTACTGAAACAGTATTTTTACACTTTGTGTTTCTGTGTGGGTGCAAACTGATGAAATCTTTACTTAGTATATACTGAATCGATCTTCTGTATATAAAGATAATTAAAAATGGAAAAAAAAAAACTTGGTGTTAAATTGGAAATTGCATAGAAAATTAATCAATTTAAAAATATATATCATGTAGAATCTCTGTCCTTAATGTGCTATACTTTGTGAATTAATACTATAACTAGTACTCCAACAGTATTTTTCACTTTGTGTTGCTATGTGAGGGCAAACTGTTGAAATCTTTACTTAACATATACTAAACTGATCTTCTGTGTATAAAGAGAATTGAAAATGAATCTTGATGTGAATGCAAGGGGAGAGGGAGTGGGAAAGGGAAGGGTTGTGGGTGGGAGGGAAGTTATGGGGGGGAAGCCATTGTAATCTATAAGCTGTATTTTGAAAATTTATATTCTTTAAATAAAGCGTTATAAAAAAAAAAAAAGAAAAAAAAAATTAAAAAAAAAAAAAATGCCGGACCCCCAAATTTTAGAAGCTGCACTACTAAAATGCAATTAATGAACTTCTATTCATTAGACCACAATTTTTAGCCAACGTGCAATTAATGGATAACAGGCATGCTATGAGCTACTAATCTCTGACCCTGGGGTTGCTGGATAGACCTAAGACTTCGGGATCCCAGAGTTTCTGACTTGAAGTCACCTCACCCATATTCCATGAAAGATGTGGGTGTGGTGGTCTGATAATATGCACCTTGGTCCACTGGCTGGCAATATGCTTTCTTCAGGAGGTTTTCATACCACTGGCCATCTTTCATCAGCAGCGAATGTTAACAAGATGTTGTGTCTGTGTGCCGGGCGGAGGTGGCGTGGTACTAGCTGCAGATGGGGTTGATCCCATGTGGCGGCTCCAGTGGGTATAGTGTCCAGTGATCCCCTCAATCTGTGTATTCACACATATCTAAAACTAGCCATTTCTGGCCGAGTGTCTTTCATAGCAGCAACTTAGCCAGGTTCAGGATGGTCTTTCTAAGAATATATGCTCATTCTGAAAATGAGAGCATTACCATTATTTTGAAATACTTAATAAGAGAAAATTTCAGTGGATTCAAAATCCATTCACATTATCACAAGAAATTTCAATATTACATTAAGAGATAAAAGAAAAGGCAGAGCTGTTAGTTTTTTTAAACATAATTTAAATGAGTACATTTTTGAATTATTGTAAAAATGCTTAAAATTTTTTATCACCTACATATGCAAAAAGAGTTTGTCATAGAAGTGCCTTTAAAGAATTTAAAAATATCACCTTGAAATATTCTTCTTCAGGAGTGTTGTACAGTTGTTTCAAGCCTAAAACCTGACATAAATAAAAGTTAGAGTGAGGACACAAGCTCAAGATTTCATTAAACACCCTGAGAATGTTTTAATTGGAAGCTTTATACAAATTCCATACTTCATGTGCTCTTCGTTTTTAGTTTATGTAACTATTTTGCTTTTCAAATCAGAATATTCTATAATCTAAGAAATATTTATATTTGCATCGAACCCCTTGTGTGTCCTCAATTTTCCTCTGGTTTACTAAGGGTGCCATATATCTTAGCATAGTTTCATATGTGTGTGTGCCATGGTGCAATGTTTTAGGAAGCACTGCATTAGGGAAACAACTATGCAGTGGATTCCATTAATTACAGAGATAAAGGGGCGGGGATGCAGGAAGCTCATTAGCTATTGTACATTAAACGAAGGAGAAGGTCATTAAACAGTGTATGTGCTTTATGTGCACTTGGCAAAATAAAAATATTAAAACTACCATTGGTGCGTATGCGTGATGGTCTCACCAGTTCGCAGTGCTTCCTTGTTTCTTGTCAGCCCAAACTTGCATTTGCAATGAGAGCAGGAAAGTTTATAGGACATGGGCATGATTAAGGATGGCAACTTTGGCCAATCCTTGTTTCCTTGCTAGTGGGTTTTGGGATTGTGAGCAAAAGTGTTCAGCAGCTGTACAGCCGCTATATTGAATACAGTTTTAAAATCATAAGACACTGGTGTTAGTCATTTCTTGTTACAAAATTAGGAAATGAAAGTGAAGGAGACAGAGTATAAATTTCCCGAATTCCCTGTGTTTTAACACAGTCTCAGGCCTGAGGTGTTGTAGAGCGGCGTGCATGGAGACAATCTACAATCCTCATAATAAACCATCCTTTTTCTCCAATTACTTTAATTAGCTTTCCTTTGCCTACATCCAATAAGTGTATTATCTATATACTGAGTCACAGGGAAAGATCAGAGGAAACCTTACACTAAAAACATCAATGGAACTTAACTTGGAGGGTGGAATATGGTCAGTTTTGTTTTTGTTTTTAGCTAGATTTTTCTAAGAAGCATGTATTGCTCTTGTGATAAATGGAAAAATTAAAGAAATTATTTGTGTAGGGGTGAGTTGGGTAACATATCCAAGTCAAAATTTTTACATTTAGGCTCTTCATTTTGCGTCTTATTATTCATGACATAAAATGAAAGACAGCTAATAATTCTGAGAAACTGTAGTAGTATAATCTTATTACTATGACTATAATACTGAAATAAAAATAAAGAAATCTAATTTTTCTTTAAAAATTATTTGAAATTCAGAGTTGGAGAGAGAGAGGGAGAGATAGAGAAAGACCTTCTATCTGCTGGTTCACTCTCCAAATGACCTCAACAGCTCGGGGCTGGAACAGGCTGAATCCAGGAGCCTGGAACTCCATCTGGCTTCCCACATAGGTTGCAGGGTTCCAAATTCCGCTACTTTCCCAGATGCATTAGCTGGGAGCTGGATCTTAACCTGCTGTGACACAATGCTAGCCTCAACTGTTTAAATAAATATGAAAGTAGCTTTATTTTTAATTTACCTGCTAGGGGAGGAACTTAAAAACTTTTTGTTTGCATGAAAGTCATACTCCATTTAAAGGAATATTTAATGAAGAGGATATTTGTCTTCAATTAAAAAAAAGAGAGAAAAAGAAACTATAGGAAAAAGGAACAGATTTCCAGTCCTGATCTTTTTTGGTGATTTTACACTTCCATGCAATGTTTGTGACATCAACTGAAAGGGGTAAAGGATGGTGAGCAGGGGTGAGGACAATGGGTTTAGGAGCTGCCCACATGTTACTGGATTATCAAGAGACACCCAGTTTTGATACAGTAGAGAAGTAAAAGGGTGCAGGCTCTGAAAAGGCAGATTGCTTTCAAAATTCAGGAACGCTAAGCCCTCAAAACCCTAGTCTTAAATTTGTGATTCTAGGGTGGTGTGAGTTAGAACTTATTTCTGCATTTAGTCTCTTTCTGAGAGAAGACAAAAACATCCAGCACATTAATAATTTGGCAGAGTTGGCCATCTGACTCAAAAAGCTCACTTGCTGAAATAATTCATCCTGAAGATTGTGTGGTTTTATGCTTAGCACAGATGGGTTCACCTGTGTGAATTTCTGTTCTTATTTAACATTGTTGTCTTTAAGGTGAGAAATGGAAGTTTGACATTTTCTGATGCATTTTCATGGGCAAGTCTGGAGCAGAAGTAATCACTAGCATTATTTGTCTCATGACAGTACAATGGGTTAAAACGAATGATGACAGCCCTTGGCACCTGTGCTTTGTGTGAGAAAGGATAAGAGTTATCTTTAGGAGAAGGAAGAAATATTTGCTTAAAATAAAAGACTGTTGTGTAAAACAGTGTTCAAATGTGTGGAGCACTCTTTTTTTCCTCCTCGATACTTAACTCTACAGGTTGCTTAGATCTTGTTCTTGAGTCCTTCACAGACCTCAGTTTCAAATTAGGAGCTAGTGACGCTGAATGCCATTGTTAGTACTCTCTAAGTCCAGCCAGAAATCAGTTACAACGGGCAGCAGCCCCTTTCTCAGGTGTCTCATCAGGGTGAACCCAGTCTTTGCACTCGTTTGAATCCCAATTGTAAAGCAGTACTTTGAAAGGTAACTTAATCTCACTGAATTTTGTCTTTCTTCCCTATAGAAAAGGCTAATAATACTCACCTCCCATGTAGGGATGAAGTGTGATGAAACTATCCGTTATGTTCTCTGGCATAATATACACTCATGCAAAATACTTCTGTTCTTTATTGGTATTATCCTTAAGGCTTAATTTCTGCTCTATACTTGTCCTCTTAAAAATGCACAAAATAGCCTCTGTACTAATCTGTTTTCAATTGTTTTACTATCTGAGACTGGGTTCCTTATAAAGAAAAGAGGTTTATGCAACTCAAAAGTTTTGGAGGCTAAAAATCCAAACACAATGCTGTCTTAGGCAAAGGTCCCCGTACTACCCAATATCACGGCAGACAGCATCATGGTGGGAGTGTGTGTGACAGAGAAACCACATAGTGAGAGAGGAAGTCAGAGATTGGGCAAGGATTAGCCTTGCTCTTTGACAACAACCCTCTCAAAAGCATTAACTGGGGCTCCATAAGAACTACCTCAGTCCCATCTGAGGGCAGAATTCTCAACGGCCTAAGGACTGCGCACTAGGACCTGGCTCCTAAACATCCCACTACCTATTAATTTTGGCATACTAGAGACCAAGATTTCAAAATGTGAACCCTTGGGGGACAAGCCATAATGAAGCAATCATAGCTTTCTTATCTTTGTTTACTGCATCTACATTCTTATTTCTTCAGGATTATCTAGACATTTGCCATTTGAAAATTTTTAAAAGTGTCTCCTAGGACCTTCTTTGCTCTGAAATTGATGTCATTAATTGTTGGGTTTGAAGACCGTAATTAAGTCAATGGATTGGAAATAAGACTTGTTTCTGAGAATTCAACTGTGGTACTATCACAAATTAGAGGTTGGCTAGACTTGTCTTATATGGTTATTGTCAGGACTAAGTTAGGAAGCCATTGGCATGATGCCTTGATGAGGCCATGTCTATGGTGATGCCGATTATATTGTGTCTTAATCTGTGTTCTGTTGTTAATGACACAATACCACAGACTGCTTGAAATTATAATGAAAAGAGGTTTATTTTGGCTCACAGCTTTGACCCAAGGTTAGGGTGCCACATCTCTTGATGGCTGTCTTGCTGGCAGAAGCAGCACAGGGCATCACAAGGTGAGAAGGAATGCACTAGAGCTAGCCAAACAGGCTTTTAGAGCAGACTCATTCTTGAGATAACCCATGAATTCATCAATCATATGAGCAGGTTAATCCATTCATGAGGCAGAACTCTAGTCCCTTCTTAATGGTCCTTCTTGGTCCCATCTCTTAGCATCTCACAATAGCGATTAAATTTCTAGATGAGTTTTGGAGGAAACAAACCATATTCATACCATATCATGTTGAATTGTCTTAAGTATGTCAGGTTAAACAACAATTTATATGCAGTTAACATGTTGAAAACTTTTCTCACGTAGTAGAATAATAGATACAGGATAGAGATTCAAAACAGGGCCTGACTTCTCTGCCTGTACGCTGAGTTAAGGAAATCCCAGCTGTGAGAAAAGGAAAGGAAGTGCTGATGGGTGGCATTTATTTAGTAGACCTCTTCTAGATCATTTTTTAATATTACTTTTTTTGTCTGAAGCTTGTTTAGGTGATTCAAAAGATTTTTTTGATTAATCTGTCTTTACTCATTCTCACTTTCTAGTGTAAAGAAAATCCTCCTTGATGAAAAAAATTGAAGGATAAGATAATGAAAAACATATTCAAATTCCACTGAGGTAGTTACTGGAAAATTATAAGGCAAAAGAGTCATTATCAATTTTATAGTTAAGTAATCTATAAAAACTTGGAGAAAAAAACTGATAGTAATTAAAAAGAAATAATAGTAATTAAAAAGAAAGACTAGGGGCCGACACCGTGGTGTAACAGGCTAAGCTTTTGCCTGTAGTGCCAACCTCCCATATGGGAACCGATTTGAATATTGACTACTTCACTTCTGATCCAGCTCTCTGCTGGCGTACCTAGGAAGGTGGTGGAGGATGGCCCTAATGCTTGGGACCCTACATTCGTGTGGGAGACCCAGATGGAGCTCCTGACTCCTGGGTTTTCCCTGGTCAGTTGGCCATCTGGGGGAGTGAACCAGCAGATGGAAGATCTCTTCTCTCTCTCTTTCTCGCTCTTTCCCTCGCTCCCTCCCTCTCTTCTCACTGTAGCTCTTTCAAATAAATAAATAAATCTTAAAAAAAGAAAGATTAACACCCGTTGAAATCCCTGATCAATCAAGACAGCAATAGTGTTTTCTGACAACCAGTTTTCTTCCTGCAAATGTAGACTTTAACTACTGTGTGTTTGTGCAGTAGAATGCTTCCGGCATTGCCAAGCCTTGTAGAGTAGTCAGACTTATAAGAATCCTACATTTAGAAGTATTTAGGCCGGTGCTGTGGCTCAACAGGCTAATCCTCCGCCTTGTGGTGCCAGCACACCGGGTTCTAGTCCTGGTCGGGGCGCCGGATTCTGTCCCGGTTGCCCTCTTCCAGCTCTCTGCTGTGGCCAGGGAGTGCAGTGGAGGATGGCCCAAGTGCTTGGGCCCTGCACCCCATGGGAGACCAGGGAAAAAGCACCTAGCACCTGGCTCCTGGTTTCAGATCAGCGTGGTGCACCGGCAGCAGCGCGCAGGCCGCGGCAGCCATTGGATGGCGAACCAATGGCAAAGGAAGACCTTTCTCTCTTCTCTCTGTTTCTCTCTCTCACTATCCACTCAGCCTGTCCAAAAAAAAAAGAATTTAGAAATTCTGGTTGCAAACAAATTTTAGTTTAATGTGACAAAGATTACTAATAGTTTCCTAATATCCCTGAATGGACACTAGACATAGTACTTATATGTATTTGGAGGCTTGTGGAGATTAAATAAGATGGCAAATGAATGGTGACAATATTGGCTGGCACACAACACAAGCACAAAAAATGTTAGTTATGAATTCAAGCAATTTTTGGAATTCTAGTGAGGTGCTACTACTTAAATTCTTCTCCTATCTTTTTATGAAACTCTAACTACAGCACTTGAAATTTTTTCTTTATGGTTCTGAGGAACATTTAAAATAGCATACCAACTTAAGATGACTAACTCTTCATTCCTTTATGCATGTAGCATATTTGTAAGTGCCTGTAATGAACCAGACACAGTGCAATGTCCCACTAGGGGAAACAAGTCACTGAAGCAAATGTCATGGTCCATAACCCCGAGGAACTACGAGTCATTCTGGAATGTGCATGGCTGCCTGGCTTAGTCTGATAACTTCTGTGATCTGGCCCCAAAGTCTCTTTCCAAATGTATTTCCCATCACAGTATATTATGCTGTATCCACACTGAACCATCATGATTTCAAAGTAATCCTTGTGCTTCTCCAACCCTATGTCTTGTGTGCATTGTATTTTTGCTACTTGAAAAATTACCATTCTCATATTTGGAAGAAATAGGTTAACTATAACATTACCTGTGAAATGTATTTTGCAAATTTTTATATACTTATTTTATTTGTTTGAGGAGCAAGAGATAGAAAGCTATCTTCTGTTTTCTGGTTTACTCCTCAAATGCCTACAACAGCTAAGGCTGAACCAGGTACAAGCCATAATCTGGGAATTCAATCGGGATCTCTCATGGGGTGGAAGAGACCCATGAAATTTATCACAGAAAAATCTATAATAAAGTACTAGAGCCATAATCTACTGCCTCCCAGGGTGTGTGTTATCATGAAATTTGAATCAGGAGCAGAGCTGGGACTTGAACCTAGGCACTCTGACATGGAATGCAGCCATCCCCAGCAATATCTTAACCTCTTGTCAAATGTCTGTCCCAATTTGTAAAATCTGCATATCAGTATGAAAACAAGCTTCCTTGCTTCATGTAGCTATCACAGTATATATTTTTTTTTGGGGGGGTGTGAATGCTTATGTGAATGAGTAGTTAAGTTTTAATATTATCATAGTCAAGAGACATGGGAAACAGTATGTCTTGGGCATAATAGGAGAGTCTGCAGAATAACATGACGAGAGATTCTGAAGACCAATATCAGTGGCTTGGAAATTAATGCATATGTACCAGAAACCATGCTGTCCACTGAGGCACCAGGTCTGGAATCAAATTCCATCCAGGGGCCAGTGTTGTGGGGTAGCAGGTAAAGTGTCCACCCTCAACACATCATCCCATATGGATGCTCCACTTCTGATACAGCTCCCTGATAATGGGCCAAAAAAGCAGCTGGAGATGGTCCAACTGTTAGGGTTCCTGCCACTGAGGCCTGGATGAAGCTCCTGGTTCCTGCCTTCAGCCTAGCCCAGCCCTAGCCATTGCAGCCATCTGGGGAGTGAACCAGTGGATGGAAGATTATCTCTCTCTTTCTGTCACTCAGACTTTCAAAATAAATGAAAAAGCCGTAATAAAAAAGAACACCTCCATCCAGCTCCAGCTTGCTCTCCAGTGTATGTTCTCAGGCAAGTTACTCAGTTTTCTCATCTGTAAAATGGATATGGCAGTAATGTCTACACCTTTGGGCACTGAGAATTAAATAAGGTAATGAAGAGTAAACTGTTAACATGATCTGTACTGAGCATATGGCAGGAATTAAACAAGTGTTAAGTATTATTATTATTTGATATTTTGCTGACTTGTCATTCCCCATGGACCTGTGAAAGACTAGGCCTAGTGCTTGTTTTGAATCTAGCTTTTTGGATCCATTCTTCTTGGCAGATAAACATTGTAATCTTTTCTGCAAATATAAAATTGGAGACTGTCAGGAGACCATTTTGAGCAGCAGGAAATGTGGTTTGTGGAAGTTATATTACCTGTTTCAGATAAGCCAGTTCTCTAATTGGCCACTTCGATGTGGTTCCTACTGCACTGTCTTTCAAGATCACATCTATCACATTTGATGGTCATCTCCTCTTGTTAGCTGGCAATAGTTGAGACCAATTAAAATGCAATTAATAAATGATAACTCTAGTGCAGAACGATGCTGGCTAGTGGCAGAGGCGTTTGGAGGCGAACAGCCCAGCAGGGCTGTCAAGTTGGCAGAATAAACTGGAAACCTATTTAAATGTTCTTTGAAAACAACCAAAATGCTTTCCTCCAAGTGTCAACAATCAAGCACAAAAACACAAAATCCAAGAGCATATTGCTGTGGTGCTGTTTGCAGCAAATTTCCCTGATCAGGGACAAATACATTGTTTATACTCTATTTTTTGTGTGCATATGAACGCTTAAGAAATGTATGCCATCCACGAAAACAGGAAATTTGGATAATGTCATTTAGAGAAAGGTGCAGATGAGAAGATTAGAGCCTTATATTCTGCAACACTAGAAAGGATGTGAAACTCAGCATTTGAGGTCACTCACGTTCTTTGAAATCATTTTACATAAGGTACTTAAGCTACACCTCATTTGCGGTTTCACAGTTTCCAAGTGGATGCATAGGTCAGAGAATATTTGGGTGAATCCCTCACACAACAGAACTAAGAAATGTTTGAACTAGGGATGAAACATGACAGGAAGGAACATCATGGGGGAGAAGAGCTGGAGGAAGAAATGGCACTTCCGAAGGTGCTATAGCTGAAGTGGTTATCTGCTCCAGTTTGCTTGGGAGAGTCTCAGCTTATTTTTTGTTCAGGCACCTTATCTATTTAGCAACATTTTCCTCCCGTAAAAATGTCTTGGTTTATGCAATAAACTATATAGCCACCAACATTAACACTGAAGTGCTCAATTTCATTCTCCAAAGCCCAGGAAATGTTATGTGGGGTCAAAAACCTACCCCTGATTGCTGAAATTCCATATTGCTAATAGGGATTTATTAGGAAAGGCAGGAGGATGCATATGGAGAAACTCAAGTACATTCACTTGGTTACTTAAAGATGGCACACCTAGGACTGGCAAGCTCATCAAATGTGTTCATACCTAACACAGATTTGGTCCTCTGGAGGATTGGTAATCAGTTTGCCTAGAATCTCCTGATCACTGTGTGGCAAAATGTTGCTCACTTTCCAAGGTGGTTGAAGTAAGGGGCAAGTGATGTGGCACAGGAGGTTAAGCTGCCACATAGGATGCCCACATCCTGTATCAGAGTGCTCGTTTGAATCCCAGGTACTCCACTTCCAATTCAGCTCCTCGCTAACGTGCTTGGGAAGCAGTAGATGACGGCTCAAAAACTTGGATTCCTACCATCCACAGTGGAGACATGGATGGAGTTCCTGGCTCCTGGCTTTAGTCTGGCTCAACCCTAGTAACTGAGGCCAGCAGATAGAAGGTTTCTCTCTCTCTCTCTCTCTTTCTCTCTCTCTCTCTGTCTCTCTCTGTGTGTGTGTCTCAAATAAATTTTACAAATCTTAAAAAAAGGACAAATCTCATAGCTAATCATGAGAAGAAGGAGATAGGCTAGATAGAGATATGGCCAAGGGATGATTCCAGTCCAAGAGCTGGACTTTTTTGTCCTGGAAGCAGACCCCACCTGTTCAAACATTTCCTTAGATATCTGCGTGTCTGCCTTGGAGGGGCTTATTACCGACTGGGAGAGTTAGAATTTAACTTGCTTTTCTTAGGCAGCACATATGCTAAAAATGGAACAAGTCAAAGAAGGTTAGCATTGCTCCACTCTAAGCACATCCCAGAAATGTTCCAACTATTGTAAGCCATATGTTACATTGTACTGGTGATTCTAGCCATTGGTGTAATGCAAGAAAAAGAAACAGAAGTTATTTTGACTGGCAAGAAATAAACAAACTGAGACTATATAAAAATCGTCTAAATAGAAGATCTAATGTATCCTGACATAGCACACACATACACAGAGTTTAATAAGATTGTTAGAGGTATGATGATAGACAATTGAATTAAATAACAACCAATAACTGTAAGATGTTAATTTTAGATAAAATGTGCTTTTAAAATAGCAACAAATATATGATAATAAGGAGTAAATTATACAAGAAATGTTTGAGTCCTGTTTAGAAAACTACAAAATTTTACTGAAATGAAGATCTAAATAAATGGAGATCTGATGTGTTTCTAGTTAAGATGTTTGTGTTTCCCATATTCATTGGTTAAAATATCAGTAAATCATATATATATATATATATATATATATATACACTTTAAAGATTTATTTATTTGAGTTAGAGAGAGAGAGAGAGAGAGAGATTTTCCATCTGCAGTTCACTCCCCAAATGGCTGCAACGGCTGGAGTAGAACCAATTCAAAGCCAAAATCCAGGAGCTTCATCTGGGTCCCCTACATGGGTACAGGCATTTGGGCCATTTTCTGCTTCTTTCCCAGGCCATAGGAAGAGCAGGACCCAGGACATGAACCAGCACCCATATGGGATGCCTACTATGCCATTGCACTGGTCCCATCAATTGAATTCTTTATGAAACTTCATGGATAAAAAGAATAGGAAAGAGGAAAGGGTGAATAGGCAAGAGCATCTCATAAAAGAAAACCATGGAGAAACATGACTTACCAGTTGCTGAGATTTGTTAAAAATCTTTATGCAAGGGGCTGGTGCTGTGGCACACCTGGTTAATCCTCCAGCTGTGGTGCCGGCATCCCATGTGGACACTGGTTCTAGTCCCGGTTGCTCCTCTTCCAGCTCTCTGCTGTGGCCTGGGAGAGCAGTGGAGGATGGCTCAAGTGCTTGGGCCCCTGCACCCACGTGGGTGACTAGGAAGAAGCTCCTGGCTCCTGGCTTCGGATGGGCACAGTTCCGGCCGTTGTGGCCATTTGGGGGGTGAACCAACGGAAGGAAGACCTTTCTCCCTGTCTCTCTCTCTTTCACTGTCTGCAACTCTATGTGTCAAATAAATAAGTAAAATCTTTTGAAAAATCTTTATGCTACTTTAGTAAATGGGCACATAAAGAAATCACCTAAACAGAAGAAAGACCCAGAAACAGATCTACTCATCCATAGAAGTCACAGAGCTTTCATTGCATGATAATGGGGGGAAATGCTATTGGCTCAATGGCCTGTCCTTGTGAGAATAAGTAGAAATGAACCTCTCTCAGATTCTAAACAGATCCACTTTAGATGAATTAAAAGCTTAAAAGTTAGTTTTATTCTTCATATCTTAGCTATTCACCAGATATAATTTTGAAGATGTGAACTGTAAGATGTGAAAATATTAATTTTTAAAGTTTCCAGCTGGCCACAGACCCTCATCAACTGATCCAAGCACCTCACTTATGTGCTTATTTACAACTGGATTTATAATTTTAACTTTGGCTCATCCCTGAACAAATTTACTGAATATGGTCTAGTGATCAGATTAGCAGGCCTCTGTAATGTTTTAGCCAATCCCAACCTCAGCATATGCATAATACAATTTTAATGACGCAGAACAACATATTTAGTCATCAAGTATAAGCAGTTTCCCCATTAGCAATTTCATTGGAAATCCCCCAGTATGTAATTTCTATTAGTGACTTTATTATGAAGTTCCATTGCTGCCTGCTGAGGGCTATACCAGGAACCAGATTTGATGATTCCAACAAATGTTACTTCCCCAATAAAGCTTTACCAAAGCCTGAAGGCAAAATTTGTTACTCCCTTCTGCATATCCTTGTTTGCAAAATAGAGACTACTGACATCTACTGTCTATATAGGTCACAATGAGAAACAAAAGAATTAATGCCTTTAGTGCTCAGCAAATATTAGCTACTCTTAGATTTGTTTTGTATTTATATTCTTATTCAGACGACTCTATTATAATGCATACCACAGTGTGACATGAATCAACTAATTATTTATACCACTATCTCCCTCTTAATATAAACCTGTTGAAGATGAGAAGTGTATTTCATTCATCCATGATTTCCTAGCACCTAGTATTGTTCCTAGTGGGTGGTAGACACTCAATACATATTTCTTGAATTTGATTTAAAAAGAATTGCTTTCACAGTTTCGTATTCTTTCAAAACTCAGGATTTCCATATCTATTCCAGGTTCCAGTCCTTTGAAAGCTCCTGAAATTTGTGTCCCACTGGGAGATGACAGTTCTTTTTTTGTTTGTTTGTTTGTTTGTTTTTTGACAGGCAGAGTTAGACAGTGAGAGAGAGAGACAGGCAGAAAGGTCTTCCTTTTACGTTGGTTCACCCCCCAAAGTGGCCGCTACGGCAGGTGCCTTGCGGCCAGCATGCTGCGCTGATCCTAAGCCAGGAGCCAGGTGGTTCCTCCTAGTCTCCCATGCGGGTGCAGGACCCAGGCACTTGGGCCATTCTCCACTGCTCTCCCAGGCCACAGCAGACAGCTGGAAGAGGAGCAGCCGGGACAGAATCTGGCGCCCCAACCGGGACTAGAACCCAGGGTGCCGGTGCCGCAGGCAGGTGATTAGCCTCGTGAGCTGTGACACTGGCCTAGGAGATGATAGTTCTAATTGCACTTGCCCCATTATTGGATATAGTCAAAGGCTTAGTGATGCCACATGACAAAATTGTAACAATTTAATAATATTAATTGGCTTTATTTGTGATTTTAGAATAAAGTAACACTTCCTTTCATAAATAGAATAAGTTTTCCAAAGAGCTGAGCAGAAGTTGGATTTATAGACAAAAAAGAGCTTAAGAAAGCAGAAACAAAGAACAAAAGGTGTATTGGTTATTTCAAAATTACTTTCATTGTAAGGCAGGAACAGAGAAAACAGAAGATAGGAGATAGTTAATATAAGGTTACTTCAGGTTGCTTTTTTTTTTTTTTTAAAGAAAGGATTACACCAGAGGCAACTTCATTATCATGTTGGACTGTTTGGGAAATTTAGCCATTACCTCTCCTCCCTCCTGATTTCTTGGAAGGCCAGATAACTAAGGTTTAATAATGTGGAACTCCGATATGAGTGACTCAACTTTGTGTGTGTGTGTGTGTGTGTGTGTGCTTAAGATTTACTTATGGCCGGCGCCGTGGCTCAACAGGCTAATCCTCCGCCTTGCGGCGCCGGCACACCGGGTTCTAGTCCCGGTCGGGGCACCGGATTCTGTCCCGGTTGCCCCTCTTCCAGGCCAGCCCTCTGCTGTGGCCCGGGAGTGCAGTGGAGGATGGCCCAGGTGCTTGGGCCCTGCACCCCATGGGGAGACCAGGAAAAGCACCTAGCACCTGGCTCCTGCCATCGGACGAACGCGGTGCGCTGGCCGCAGCGTGCCATCCGCGGCGGCCATTGGAGGGTGAACCAACGGCAAAAGGAAGACCTTTCTCTCTGTCTCTCTCTCTCACTGTCCACTCTGCCTGTCAAAAATAAAAAAAAATAAAAAAAAAAAAGATTTACTTATTTATTTAAGAGGCAGAGATACAGAGAGAGGGAGAGACAGAGAGGTCATCTATGTACTGGTTCACTCCCCAGACAGCCTCAATGGCTGGAGCTGGGCCTCTCAGAAGCCAGGAGCCAGGAACTCCCACATGGGTACAGGGGCCCAAGCACTTCAGTCATCTTCCACTGCCTTCCCAGGCCATTAGCAGAGAGCTGGATTGGGAGAGGAACAGCCAGGACATGAACAGGTGCCCATATGGGATGCGGGCAATGCAGGTGGAGGCTTAACCTGATACACCACAGTGCCAGCCCCTAGGTTTTGGTTTTTAATCTGGTCTATTGGAGCCTTGTGCAGGATCTTAGCCCAAAACAATGGCTTCATATAACTTCTGTTTAACCAAAAGATGATAGAATTCTCAGAAGCACTCCCTGAGGAAGATGAGAAATGTCCAAGTTAGGTTGCATAGTTTGCTACTCTGGACAAAAATTTCTTAAAATTGACTTCATTACTACCTGGGTTGGCCAGAAAATGGAAAATGTAGGATCCAAGCATGAAAAAAAAAAACTTCTTTACCCAAGACTGACTGATTTATTGAAAATATCTCTTTCAAGTTCATTTAGAGATAGATCTGATCAACTGGCTGCAGATTTTATTTATCTTTGTGGGTCAACCTGAGAAACAAATGGGAGCTGATCCAATTCATGGCAAGGTGAGGGCTAGGGACTGGGGACATTGAGGAATTAATGCAGACTTGCATTCTAATCTTGACATGTGACTGATCCTAGCAGTACAGTCATGGGCTAAAAGTGTTTAAGAATATCTCCGAGAGGCAACACAATGTGATATGATATGTAGTATAGATCAGTTCACAATTTTATTGGAAATTTTATTAGCTTAATTAATAAGCATATCAATGTATTTGGTTAGAGGGTTTATAAAGATATAATTATGTGGTTACGTATGCTTGGAAACAATTTGTGTTATGTTAATGGAAATGGAACATAATAAACAGAGAGAATAGGTTTTTAGATAGTAAGCTATTTTAAGGTATTACTGAAATGGAGAGGAAGAGGCTGTACGGATCTCTGTTTTTGTGATCATAGTGAAAGTGAGAGCTGGGAACATTATCAAGAAGCTCATCAAGTGGGTCAGAAATCTTGGGAAAGAATAAATTCTATAGGCATCACTCTTGGTGATCCAAGTACAGAACCCCTCCCTATATGGAGATGTTAGGAGAAGAAAATTGCATACAAATGCAGTTACAAAGGCAGAGCAGAGCATGGTCTTATCAGCTGGCCTTTTGAGTAAAACTTGGGAAGGACTGAAGGAATGGTTGGTGTTGCTGGAAAGTATGAAATCAGATGGGGAAGGACTTTCATGGAAAATAAGCAGGGCATGCCCAGCTTTCACCACAAGAGCCTGGTATGAGGAGCAGTGCTCTGACTGGTCATTTGCCTTCTTGAGACGCCGTGACACGCGTCAGAAGACAAAAGTTCAGAGGCCCATATTTCCTCACTGCTACAGTCACTCTCATGGTGTGGAAGGAAACCCTACAAGCAGCTGGTAGGGAATCCCACAGTATAGAAACATCGGACTTTGGAGTTAAGCAGCACTTAATAATTAAGGCCAACCTTTGTCATTCATAGGATATGAAATCTTGTGTAGGTGACCATTTTTAAAACAGTTTCGAAAGATTTTATAAAATGGGATGTATCTAAGTTCTTTTTAAGCTACTTATTGATTGTTCTGCTGTATTTTAATTGAAAATTAGGGGTTGTATGTATCAAGTACCTGGTACATTGTGGGTCCTCCAAATCTCCAAATTTTCCTTTACTAATAAGCATTCTTTAATGTTTATTTTTATGCACTTGAAAGGGGAGACAGAGAGAGAGAGAGAGAGAGAGACAGAGAGACAGAGAGAGACAGAGAGAGAGTCTTATGTCTGCTGGTTCACTCCCCAAATGCCTGCAACAGCTAGGGCTGGGCATGGCCAAAGTCAGGAGCTGAACTCTATCTGGGTATCCCACATGAGTAGCAGGGACCCAAGAACTTGAGTGATCATCTGCTGTTTTCCAGGATGGATTAGCAGGAAGATGAATTGAAATTGAAGGATCTGGGAGTTGAATAGGCACTCTGATGTGGGATGAGAGTGTCCAATGTTCTAGCTTAGCCTGCTGCCTCACAGTACCTGCCCTCACTATTAAACATTACTGAGTCTTGGGGCCAGCGCTGTGGCATAGCAGGTAAAGCCACAGCCTGCAGTGCCAGTATCCCATATGGACTGCAGTTCGAGACTCGGCTGCTCCTCTTCTGATCCAACTCTCTGCTGTGGCCTGGGAAAACAGTAGAACATGGCCCAAGTCCTTGGGCTCCTGCACCCGCTTGGGAGACCCAGAAGAAGATCCCGGCTCCTGGCTTCAGATTGGTGCAGTTTCAGCCATTGTGACCATTTGGGAAGTGAGCCAGTGGATGGAAGACCCCTCTTTCTATGCCTCTGCCTCTCTGTAACTCTGCCTTTTCAAATAAATAAATATCTCTTTAAAAACAAAAAGAAAAGGATTAAGTTCTTTTGAAAAAAAATTACTGAATCTTACTCTGTCAGCTCTGTGCCAGAATCAGGGAAAGAAAGATGAATGAAGTGCTATTTGTATTTTCCTTCAAGGATCTTACTATCTGGTTGAGACAATAGGTAAATCTGTGTGATAACTGTTTTATAAAGAATGAAAGAAACTGCTAGATGTCATTTAGTATCCTTATTTCTTCTTTCTTACAACCAAGAATTTCAGCTTTTGTCGAAAACATTTCCCTTTAGCTAAAATAGTATTCTTCCAACCCTATTTTAGAGCTAAATATGGCCTTGCAGTTAAGTTATAGCCAATGAGATAAGCAGTTCTGCATATGACACCTGGGATATTTCCGGAAGGTGAAGAGATATTCTTCATCATCTCCTTTTCTTTGTCTGTTGTCTGGAGTGTGGATGGGATAGGTGGAATTTGAGCAGCCACTTTCAACTTGAGGTGGAAATGTGGCAGGGAGAGAATATTTTAGCAGCAAAGCAGATTTATCACTAAATCTCCATCTTTGATGATCATGAAGCCAGCCTCTGATTTTGGACTTCTACCTTATTTTTTTTTAGAGAAAAGTAAGTGTATCTTTTGTTCTTTACAGTTTTATGCAACTTGCCATCTAACTTAATTGAACTAATGCAACAGGATACAGCTAGAGACACTAAGGAGGGATGCAGCCTTTTTATTAGAACCACAGAAGACTTCTTGTAAAAGATGATGGTCAAGCAATATGGAAGGGTAAGCAGCAGGGCCTCCCGCTTGACATTGTGCTTCATTAAGAAGATGGCATTGGATCTATTTATGATCTATTATACATATAGTTAGCAATGCCTAGACAAGCTTATTAGAAGGAGGGTTTGAGAGCTTTTAGGTAAATTGGCTTGTCTTTTCTTAAACAAGACAAGGTTGGAGATTTTCATTGGAAGGCTGAAACAGCTGGACTTGTATTTTATAATTTCCTCAGTTGTGTGTGCGTGTGTGTGTGTGTGTGTGTGTGTGCTTGATATAATGCTTTGGAAATATCAATATATTTTTTCTCCGTGTAGTTACTTTTATTCCTTGACCCTTCTCTGACATATGACCTTTTAAACTATTCAGCGTTCATTGGATCAGAAGAAAAAAGTGACTACATAGAGAAGAGAAAGGGAATTGCTTTTCTGGCTTTTAAGTTTCAAAAGCAGATTCTGAGCTGATTCTCATATGGCCCAACAAAGAATGGAAGAGAAGCAGCATGATAAGTCTCTAAGGAGATTCTGTGTGCCTGAACTGTAAGCCCAGCTCCCAGTCAGGGTGCAGGAGACCACTGGAAAACCAAGTTGAGTTTTTTGGATCTGAACAAAGAAGGACTCTACATTTTCTTGTAGGTCAGACACTAGGTAAGGGAGAGGCTCCAGAAGACAAGTGATTGTGCAGAGTCTAGGCAGATTAGACCTCATATACCCAGAAACCCCTTGAATTCCACTGTAGAGTAGGAACTGCAAAATGATGCCAGGAGTGGCCCAGAAATAGCAGAGAAAGAGCTGCTACACCCAAGGGAGTCTAATTGAGTAAGAGAAATGACTCAGTAAGGCCAGAAGGGATATTCTGTGTGGGTGTCAGCTCAGAAGTATGACCTTGAAATCTTGCTGTCTAGCCTCCACCATCTTATCACTGTGTGAGATCCCAGATCTTACATGTGATGACTCCACCAGAGAAGAGAGGCTGAATCACACACTGTCAATCTGGTAAAGAGCAGCTTGGTGCAGTTAAAGGGAACAAAAACCAAGAGATTGTTCTTGTAGACCTGAGTGTGAAGATACAGATTAGGATCTGTTGCTGATTCATTCAATCATACAAAAATAATATCTTGAGTGCCTACTAAGTGGTTGACACTGTTCTAGCTATTTTTGATTCTGTAATGCATAAAACAGATGAAATTCCCACCTGATGAAGATAGGCAATACAGAGATAACACAAATACTATTACATTATTGAGTTAGGTAGCATTAAAAATGAGGTAAATTGTTCAGTATTTGGTGCATGGCTTCATTTTCTGGATTGCTCACACCCTGTTTTAGTTCCAGTTCAAGTTCTGGCTCCCCCCCTTTTGATATAGTTTTCTGCTAATGTATATCTTGGGAGGCAGCAATTGAGGGCTCAAGTACTTGAGCACCTGACACCTGTGTGGGGGACCTGGATGGATTTCACTTCAGCCTGGCCCAGCCTTAGCTGTTTTGGGCACCTAGGGATTAAAGTAGCAAACGAAAATTTCTCTCTCTCTCTCTCTCTCTCTCTCTCTCTCTCTCTCTCTCTCTCCCCCTGTGTGTGTGTGTGTGTGTGTGTGTGTGTGTGTGCCTTTCAAATAAAATGAAAATAAATGTTAAAAGACAATTTATAGGGTATGTAGAAAAATAAAGCGTGATAAGTAATAAGTTACTCATACTAAGTAGTTAATGATGAGTCTGAACAGAACTCTTTGATCTTGTTACCAATATTGTATGCTGTATTGATCTTGTACAACTGAACTGATAAGAACACACACTCATTGATCATCCTCAAGGTGGTGGATGCAAGAAATGATGATGAAGTAGGTAAATTTTCTATCCTGATTTCAAAGATGAAGGTCAAATTAAAATTTGGTATGAGATTTTGACTCTGAACCCCAGTACTGAAGCTAAATATCAGTGTCAACCTCATGAATTATATTTTTGAACCCTTACATACACCCCACATGGCAAATATTTGTGCTCAGTTTTATAGATGAGAGCACCATCCTTCAGAAAAATTAGTCACCTGGATCAAGGTTGTACCAGAATACAAATTTAGAACTATGAGTCCAGAAGGCCCTTACTCTAACGCTACACTATTTCAAATAGTCTAGGAGTGTTCATAACAGCACTTCTGGACTCATTCTTTGCAGCCAGTTTTCCGATTTCAAAAATAGGAAAGGCCTGGGAAATCCTCTGAATTGATAAAGGGCCCACTTTTGACAGGTATGCCTCAGAGTCACAGCAGAGCCATTTGAGATGGAGGGTGAAGTGGAGAAAGAGGAGATGTTTAGCAATGAGATCCACAGAAGTGTAGGTCACTCTGTAGCATGCTTCCATAGGTCATACTAAGTTGCTGTGACTTTGCAGATGACAAAAATGTAAGCTGTAGTCCTAAAACAAAGGGTCAGAAAGTTGGGAAAGGTCTTGGAGGTTTCCTTACCTTTGTAACTGATGAATTTCCTCAATGGGATCTCTGAAACAGAACCACTCCATCTCTTTTACCCACCTTCTCATCTCTTGTTTTAACAGAGAAGTTCTTATCTCACTGAGCAAAACACTTATGTTCAAATCATTCTTTCTGTTCTAGAGGTGAGCAAGAGTAATGACCAAATGCCAGGGATGAGTAACCTTATATTGTCTGCAAGGGGCAACTAGGGACAAAACTCAAGGGACTTTGTCCTGATTCCAATGAATTAATTGCTTATGGCAGCAGGAGAAAATTGGAGCTGGCTATAACATAGTGGGGGCCATAGATGTCAATTTCATGGCTTTCCTCAATAACGATATTAACAATTGGGCAAAGTTATTCACCAATTGACTCAAAGAATAAGCATTAATAAAATAATTGAACCTGAACAATGTGCTGTTTTATGGCTAGCACATGTAGGCTCACCTGTATGGATTTACTATGCTTATTTAATATCCTCTTTAAGATGAAAAATGAGACAGCTCAATGTTAATAGCATCTTCTGACACTGAGAAAGTGTCCCTGTGGATTGAGTGGAAGTTGCTCCGTCTTCATACGGAGATTGAAAACTTTACCTTGAATGTCTTGCACTGATGATGGCATCCCTTGAGAACATGAGCACCAGAGTGCACAGTAATGGAACAGTGCATTGCAACAGGTATCTTGACTTTGCAGGCTCTCCAGTCATGGATGTCTTGGTTCAGAAAGCCTTTGTCAGTTGCCGCAAAGCTGGAATAGGAACGGCCAACTAACTCCTGTTTTATTTCACAGGTAAGTTCTTTAGAGAGATATTGTTTTCCACTCCATACCTTATTGCAGTACCTCTTTGAGTCTATAAATCCTATGACTTGGGAAAACTATAGATTTATGGAAATACTCTGTTATAAAATTATCTGGAGTTCCCATAAAGATGCTAAAAGTGATGGAGAATGTGCTATGGTAATACTCCAGAAAATTCCAGAGCATAAGAAACAGGTACTGATATTTCCTGAGCTTCAGATCCTGTCTATAAACTTAGGGAGAGTCTGAAAATATCATTTACCTCTCATATCTCAGAAACCTATAATTTATTCCCTGCTTTTAGGAATAGATTTTTAGGAAAAGCTTCCTATTCAGTCATCCAATGTTTTTTTTCATTTTTTGTCTACATAGGATAGTGTAAGCTGCATATAGCGCTGGGCAGAAAACAGCATTGGAGTAGGACTCAGGAAGCAAATTATAGCTATGATGAATGAGATTTGTATGGCTTTGAGTAAATCACTTAATTTATCTAAATTTTGGTTCATTTATAAAACAAAAGCACTAGATAAAACTTTTCTTCTTAGTTCAAAGAGTCTAAGTTCTTGTGGACTGTTGAGATTATGCTATATGAACTGTTACAAAAATAAAACAACAAAATGTACAATTATTGTTTTGACTTTTTTCTAATAAGGTCAGAATCCTTTAAATAGAAAAAAGGATTAGCGTTTGGGGTGATTACACTGGGAGTGTGGGTGGAATACTGCATAAACCAATATTTTTAGGGATGGTTTTCATAGACATCTAAGCAGCTATAAATGCATTCTAGGGGTCTACAGGTTCTTATGTCTGATAAACACTTGTCTAGAGCCACCAAACCAAACATTAAGGAGTTCAGAATCTGTCACCCTAAAATAAACTACTCTGGCATATTAACTATTTTGGGATAAAGGCACTGGCAAAACAGTACATGCAAGTACACTCTGAAGTTTCCTTTTCTTCCAAAAGCAGGAGATGGGCCTCTCCTGTGAAAGCTGCTCTCCATGTGATCAAAGAAGAGAATCATTCTTATTACCAGGAATAGCAAGTTGAAGCTGAGGGAAACCTGTGCAAGCAAACATTATTAACTGAATCTTTATCTTCCAATTACCCTTCCAAGATCAATGTTCTAGACCAAGACTGTTTGCCTTGTCATGGATTTCATTTTTACTGCATTTTGTCCAATTTAGAAATAAATATTCCTTTCTAATTTCTTCTTTGTGCCTTCTTTGTGACTTTGGTCTGTTCCAGCTTTGGCTGTTTGAGGGATTTTGGGAGTGAACCAGTAGATGGAGATGCAGCCCCCAAGCCCTTTCAAGTAAATGAAAATAAACAAATAAATGCATGTTTAAAAACTGGACCTAGGGGCCAGTACTGTTGTGTAGCAGGTAAAGTCACAGATTGCGGTACCTGCATTCCATATGGGAGTCAATTCGAGTACTGGCTGTTCTGCTTCCGATCCATCTTCCTGCTGATGCACCTGAGAAAGCAGAGGAAGATGGCCCAAGTCCTTGGGACCCTGTACCCATGTGGGAAATCCAGAAGAAGCTCTTGGCTCCTGGCTTCAGTCTGGCCCAGCTCTGGCCACTGTGGCCATTTGGGGAGTGAGCCAGTGGATGGAAGACTGCTCTCTCGCTGTATCTCTCCCTTTCTCTCTCTCTAACTCTGCCTTTCAAATAAAATAAACAAATCTTTTTTAAAAACTTGTTCTAAAATTTATATAGAAACTTGATAGTTTCTCACAAGTCCTACTTTCTGTGAGAGGTCAAGATAAATAGAGACAAGAATATTCTAGATTTGTGGTTGTTGGAAAATGAAATAAAAATATGCCAGAATTTTATTTAATTGTTGGTGTTTATTAATGATGCCATTTGTTTTTACAATTTCCTTTCAAGGTTGCTATCTTAATCTGGTCTTTAAAACAACACTTTAGGTGTTTTTTTTTTTTTAATCCTCACTTTATAGATAAAGAGAAGGTGGCCCAAGAGTTGGACCAATTTGCTTGAGGTCACACTGGTAGTAAGTAGAGCTGATTTCAACGTTGATTCCACCACACAGCTCATTACTTTGAAAATACTGAATGCAAAATTCCTTGAGGGGGATGCTAGAACACTAATTTATTCATCTCCTACCTTTTCTTTTTGCAAATGAAAAAATATGACAATTTTATTTGTAGCCTAATGGACTAATTTTTTTGAGAATTGAATTTAAACATTATCATCATTCACCTTCACAGATGATATTTGGCTTCAGGAAATTAAATTAAAAGGTTTAAAGCAGTTAAGCATGCGTTTTATTTCTCTTTTGCATTTTTAACAGAACCAGAATAGAGTATAACATCCATGCCTGTTTATTGTTTTCTAAATACTATATTTAACTTGTTTTCTTCTTTAATTGAGCAAGATTTCATGTCAAATTGAGAATCTGCAGATGGATTGTTTATACATAAATGTCAAGTTTCTAGTTCACACATTTCACTTCTTTTTGGCCTCAGAGAATTCCTCAATCCTAAGGAAACTGTTAGGTAGGGAAATGCAAAGAATCTGGCTGCTGTCTGGCGGTTTCCTTCCTCTTTATGTATTTTTATGCTATCTATTTTGCAATTACTAAATGGTGGTCTCAGGGATACCCATCTGTCATGCCTAATTAGGGACTATAAATGGGTCTTCAGCAAATATTTCATTAAAAATGAGATTTCCAAGTAATAGAAAAATATTATATCCAGACTATAATGGCAAGTGCTTTACTAAAATATTACAGAGAAATAGGAGAAAATGAATAATATACTATATTATTCCAATTTTAATTAGACTCATAGAATGTTAAAATGAAAAGAGAGCTCAGAGAGAAAGTGGCTGGGAGGTAGAGAACTAAACATCCATTTAAATAAATGTTCTTCATTTAACACCCACAGCATCACTAGCAAATGGAATAATTATTGTTATTTTACACAGATGCTAGGGCTCAGAAAGGCTTTCAAATTTGCTCAACATCACACAGCCAGACAATTGAAAACCAGGATTTGTAACTTGGTTTGTCTGGATTAGTCTCACAAGCTCAAATGACAAGTAAATTATATCCATAAGACCAGAACCCAGACTTTGTGTCTCCTAGCCTAGTGTTCTTCCTACTCCTTATGATGTCTCCAAGACACACTCTGACACTAAGAATAAAGCCTGAGGCTTTGAATGTTTTCTTTACCCCTACTAATTCTCTCATATTCTTTAAGTAATCACATGTGTGAACTTTATTTACATTACATGTAACTCACTTGTATAAAGAGAAAGAACTGAAGAGATATCTATATCTAGTTCTTCTTCATTGTAATTAACTTAAGCATCTTATAATATTCTCAGTGTGTCAAGAGTTATGAGGCATTCGGATCTGGCTCAAGAGCCCATGAGAATATTTTAGGCATGGAAAGCTAAGACACCCTGAAAAACAAAAAAAAGAAGACCTAAATGAAAGATCTCTGCGAGTGAGATCCCAGTGGAAAGAACGGGGCCATCAAAGAAGGAGGTACCTTTCTCTGAAGGGAGGAGAGAACTTCCACTTTCACTATGACCCTGTCGGAATAAGATCGAAGTCGGCAAACCCTAAAGGCTTCCATAGCCTTGGCAACTCATGACTAGAGCCTAGGGAGATTACTGATGCCATAAACAAGAGTGTCAAATTGTTAAATCAACAACAGGAGTCACTGTGTACTTACGTCTCATGAGGGATCTGTCCTTAATGTGTTATCCAATGTGAAATAATGCTATTACTAGTACTGAAACAGTATTTTTACACTTTGTGTTTTTGTGTGGGTGCAAACTGATGAAATCTTTACATAGTATATACTGAATCGATCTTCTGTATATAAAGATAATTGCAAATGATTAAAAAATCTTGGAGTTAAATTGGAAATTGCATAGATAATTAATCAATTCTTTTAAAAAAATCATGTAGGATCTCTGTCCTTAATGTGCTGTACATTGTGAATTAATACTATAACTAGTACTCCAACAGTATTTTCACTTTGTGTCTCTATGTGAGGGCAAACTGTTGAAATCTTTACTTAATATATACTAAACTGATCTTCTGTGTATAAAGAGAATTGAAAATGAATCTTGATGTGAATGGAAGGGGAGAGGGAGCGGGAAAGGGGAGGGTATCGGGAGGGAGGGAAGTTCTGGGGGGGGGGACCATTGTAATCCATAAGCTGTACTTTGGAAATTTATATTCTTTAAATAAAAGCTATAAAAAAAAGAGTTATTTTTAAAAAAAAAAAAAGAGTTATGATTGCTTAGCAAATGTTTGCAAAGCCATGCTTCTGAATGGGTATCATTGGCTTTGGGAGCCAGATTATTCCTTAGAGATAATGTCAGCTTTCCTCCTATATTACTCCATATACGGTAGCATATATAACAAAATAAGTAACTCTCCCAGAGATCTTGTTATCTGAAGTCATGCATTCAAGTCCCAGAATTCTTCTGGCCTCCAGGAGAATGTGTTAGGTTCATGATTGTTCCAGAAACAACAGCAAAACAATATAAACAACAAATAGTCCCAAAGCATGTTCTGCTGAAGCAAAGGAAACTCAAGAAAAATTTAGAAGTGTCCTATTGACATTCACAGGGAAAGAGCGAATGATATTCCAGAAAGAAAAATCAAATTGGCCTCAAGTTTTGGAGATATTGGAGTGATTTTTTTAGAGATCTGAGAAGAATAAAGAGAAACTCAAGAATTTGCATCAAACAGACAAGAGAAATATATTCTCAAATAATTGAGCTATCATTGATGAAGAAATCAAGCCAATCATGAGAATCTAAAGAAAGTACTCTTCGAAGTCGGCGAACCCTAAAGGCTTCCATAGCCTCGGCAACTCATGACTAGAGCCTAGGGAGATTACTGACGCCATAAACAAGAGTGTCAAATTATTAAATCAACATCAGGAGTCACTGTGTACTTACGTCTCATGAGGGATCTGTCCTTAATGTGTTATCCAATGTGAAATAATGCTATTACTAGTACTGAAACAGTATTTTTACACTTTGTGTTTCTGTGTGGGTGCAAACTGATGAAATCTTTACTTAGTATAGACTGAATCGATCTTCTGTATATAAAGATAATTGCAAATGATTAAAAAATCTTGGTGTTAAATTGGAAATTGCATAGATAATTAATCAATTCTTGAAAAAAAAATCATGTAGGATCTCTGTCCTTAATGTGCTGTACATTGTGAATTAATACTATAACTAGTACTCCAACAGTATTTTCACTTTGTGTCTATGTGAGGGCAAACTGTTGACATCTTTACGTAATATGTACTAAACTGATCTTCTGTGTATAAAGAGAATTGAAAATGAATCTTGATGTGAATGGAAGGGGAGAGGGAGCGGGAAAGGGGAGGGTAGCGGGAGGGAGGGAAGTTGTGTGTGGGGGATCCATTGTAATCCATAAACTGTACTTTGGAAATTTATATTCTTTAAATAAAAGCTTTATATATAAAAAAAAGAAAGTACTCTGGAATTAGAAAATCATAGAAAATGAGAATTAAGAGATAATAAGCTATGATAATTAAAAATGTAAGTGTTATACTTTAAATGTAAAAACAACAATATAGTTGGCAATGCCAAGATGTGAGGTGGTAGGAGTTTGAAAAGGAATAAGGAAAGAATTCAATAGAAAATTGTTAAACCAGGAAAGAGAGACATATGTGTATTTTATGTAGTTACAAGAAGCAGCGTCGGAAGAACTAAAAGCAGATCAGAAATGAAAATTTGCAAAACAAAATAAAACTAAAATCAGACCATTGAACAAACGATTGAAAAGCATGAAAATGAGGATGGTTTTATGATCTCATTTATATAAAAATGAATGCATATAAAATATTTATACCTCCCACACAGTACCTGTTCATAATGATGACATATGGATTGAACTGGGAAAGGAAGGGGAGAAACATAACTTTTTACCCCTAGCATTTTTATTTTATACTGCATGGTATCACTTTTATAATATAGTGAATATAATCAGATATTTTAAAAATTAAACAAGCAAATGAGAAATTGCCCTATAATAGGGCAATAGAGATTATCTTAAGCTTTTAGCAATTATTCAAGCAAAAAAAAAACCCACCCTGGGATATATGAATAACTACCTATCATCTGCAATTAACTACTAACATACTGTCACCTCAGTGTCCCAGATAGCAATTGGAATACCATGTCTGGCTGCCACCAAGGTTTTAGACACTTTGGAAATCACTAATACTTTCCTATACCCAGATTGGGTTAACACAGATCTACTAAATTGTGTAAGAACTTAAACTTCATATCCAATCCAGTTATTTTGGCTCATCTACATAGAAAATTATTTTGATACAAATTAGACTTTTCTTTATTCCACAAATGGTACAAGCAGAACTTTCAGTTCTTTCTCTGCCTAGGCAAGTGGGATGCAATAGCAAGCTAGGAATAGAATGTGACAAAAAGCAGGGAATTCTTCATCACGTTTTGAGAAGTGTGTTCTTACACATGACATCTGATCTCACCAAGCATGCCTTCAAGTTCCCTTTCTGTTTTTCCGTTGGTGTATGGCCTTGCAACTAACACCACACGTGATTCAATAAAACATTTGTTACATTTGTTTCTGTGATTTTGAATATTTTAAAATAAATTTTTATAGTACTTTACTCATTTTCAAATATAATGATACATTGCTTTTGAGTGACTGAAAACATTTTAAGCTGGGGTATTGAGTGACAACAAAGTAACTTTTTATTTCTCTATATAAAGTTTTAATCTCTATGAAATGCTGTTTTCCTTCAAGACAATTTATTGATAATACAAGTTCAATAACTATTCTTTTATAATATTATGTTATTTATAAATTTATGAAGTATTAAGAAATCTGGTTATTCAAAATGCAGATAAAATGTGTGTTATGTGTGTTTTAGTGTGTCTGAGTGTGTGTAAGCATATCCGTTTGTAGTTGTGACAATTTGATCCTGACAAATTATAGTAACCATCATCTTACCATTTTACGTCTACTTCAGACTACAGAAACATCATTAGTCCCAGGAAGGCAAGAATTACATTTGGGAATAGATCAGAAATAATTCTGCCCTGGTCCCAGTTAAATCAGTCTCCTTGAGGTTCAGTTGTTTATTCAACAAGTATTTCTTAAAACTTTTGTATGTGTCAGGCAGCAGTAGGCACTAGGAACACAGTAGAAACCAGAGCTATGATTTCAATGTTCTGGTAAGTTGTGTGGGTTGGTGTCCCTGGGGAACACACATGTAGCTGGGAATGTGTTAGGTTGTGTTCTTGGATTCAGCACATGGAGATGTGAAGGGCAAAAAGTATTATATGTCGGCAGAGTGAGCAGCCCTATACACTTGGGACTTTAGAATTATGGAGACATCACTCAGCGACTCCCTCTTGTGTAGGCCTTGTTCGCTTTATTTCTATCTGTGTCCTTTGAGGCCTTTGACTAAATAGTCAAACCATTTCCCACTGTTCATTGATTCATGTATACTCTAGTTTGGGCTACTTTTCTTTTGAAACAAATAGAATGACCCAGGAAACTGCCCAAATTTTTGCCTATTGAGAGGGTTTCCACCCATTGCTATCTCAAAGGCACTCAGTGTGAGGTTACATGCTGATGCTCTCCTTTTTAATTTTCATTTCTACACCAACTGTCCTATCTGTAAACCAAGTGTGGGGGACTATTACTCATCCATGAATGGGTCATGGAGGGTATCCCATGATGCCACAGGGTTTGGCAAGGAGGTGATAGAGAAGTGTTGGTGCAAGAATGTAGTATGCAACTTGTGGATCTGTCCTATCTCCTCTTGTACATTATTTCTACAGTCACAAATTGCTCATGCTCAATCCTGGCTGTGCCACTTCCAACTTAAAATGGGTTGCTGCTGGACCCATCCAATTTTATGACTTGGTGAGTCTGACAGAACTTGGGTCATGATGGACATTTCTGCCGGCACGAACATTTGATGTCCAGTGGTCTGCCTTTTTCACAATGCCAAGAGGCAATACTGCAAATATGCACTGCTTTCTGTTCAAGGGAGTCCAGCCATTTCTGATCCTCTTTGCTGATAGGGTTGGAGAAGAACTCATTTGCCAGATCAATAGCTGTATAGCATATATTTGCAGTTGTGCTAGTCTGTTCTAGTATAGATAACATATCTAGCAAGGCAGCTGCAATAGGGGTTCCTACTCTTTGAGGTTTTAGTAGCACACATCATTCTCTTGATTCCATCTTCCTCTCTATAGGCATCAGATTTATAAATTAAATGCTGTTATTATGGGGATCACTATCCTTACACCTTTAGGTCTAGAAGTGGCACTAATTTCTGCAATTCTGCACGAGAAGTGAAATAATTTTTAATTTCCTATCTTGGTTTAGAATGTGGAGCTATTTCAGAGACTCCTACTTGGTTTTGCACACCAGGATAATTCTTGCCTTACAGATTAAACACTCTCTGTGTCAGTTGTGCTATCTACTAGGTGTGATCATACTAATTATTCATCTACAGGCTGAGGTAATGAATATTTGGTAGGTACATAATAGATCCACTATGAACTGAACCTGGACTTAATAGATCCACCATGAATTGAACCTGGGACAGTGGTAAATTTATTGTCTTTTTACTGTATATTTGCATACTAACGAGTGACCATGATGCCACCTTGAGTATCCACATATCAATGTCAACTCAGACCCTGTGTCTAAAAGTCTTCTTACTGATTGATTAATTTCCTTTCTTCAGTGTACTGCTACTCAGCAAATAGCTGTAGGTTTTGGGCATGTGATATTGTGACACAATGTATATTATAATGAATAAGTATTCAGTCTCTTTTTCCAGTTCTTGGCATAGAATTCTTTTTTTTTTCTTTTGACAGGCAGAGTTAGACAGTGAGAGAGAGAGAGAGAGAGAGAGAGAGAGGGGGAGAGAGAGAGAGAAAAGTCTTCCTTCCATTGGTCCCCCCGCCCCAAATGGCTGCTATGGCCAGCTCTGTGCCAATCCGAAGCCAGAAGCCAGGTGCTTCCTCCTAGTATCCCACGCAGGTGCAGGGCCCAAACACTTGGGCCATCCCCTACTGCCTTCCCGGGCCACAGCAGAGAGCTGGACTGGAAGAGGAGCAACTGGGACAGAACTGGCACCCCAACTGGGACTAGGATCCAGAGTGCCGGAGCCACAGGCAGAGGATTAGCATAATGAGCCATGGCAGCAGCCATTTGACATAGAATTCTTAAAGTTTTAGTAATTTCCTGAGCAATAGCACCTTCAATTATTAGTAATAAATTCTTTTCAACCATACCAGAATCCATGCTAATTAGATGACTCTTGGTGAGCCCCTAGATAGCTTCAGATCAGGGACTGCTTACCAGAAGATCCAACCACGTCATTAGAGGATTGGCGCATTCAGCCTTACCCCATCCTCTAAGAGAAGGGTTGGAAATTATGTCCAGTCTCCAATACCTGATAATTTTATCAACCATGCCTAGGCAATGAAAACCACCCGCCCACCCCACCCTGCCCCCCGTAGAAATCTCAAGTGACGGGATTTGCAGAGCTTCTGAGTTGGTAATATACATTGAGGGACTGGGAAGGTGGTGTGCATAGAGAGGTGGGGAACCTCTGCAAACTCTTGTCCCCACACCTGGCCCTGTGTATCACTTCCATTTGGCTGTTACCGAGCTATATTCTCTATAGCAAACAGAGTAGTAAGTCAGCTGTTTTCCTGAGTTCTTTGAGTCATTACAGCAAATTATCGTGTCCAAGGAGGAGGTTATGGGAACCTTCCATTTATAGCTGGTCAATGGGAACCTTGGGAGGTTTGGGTTTTCAATTAGCATCTCTGTGGCAGGAGGTGGGGTAGGCAGTCTTGTGAGACTGAGCCCTTAACATGGGGGATTTGATACTAACTCCAGTTAGATAGTGACAGGATTGAACTGAACTGTAGGACTCTTTACTGGTGTTGAAAAATTGATTGATATGGAAAAAAAAATTTTCACAATTTGGTGTCAAAATAGTTGTGAGTGAAAACAGTTCCTAAGGGGAAATCATCATTATGTACACTTGTGTGGCATTATATGGCCCTTCCTCCTGTGGCTCGGCTTCTCTTCCAGTCAATGGATCTGTGTCCGAAAGCTGGCTCATACCTGAAACTGGGCAAGGAATTTAAATTTTCTACTGGGTGACTTCCCTCTGTCTTGATTCTCATCTTTGTAAGGTATCACTTCATTTATCCTTTATTTCTTTTGATAATATTTAATTATTAATACCATTTTGACTATTTATCAGTTTATCCCTCAGGGATGTCTATAAGCAATTATCTTCATAACCTCTATGGGCCAGCATACTCCAACCCCCCACCCAGTCCTTTGGACTTTGTCATTGACCGTGATTGCATATGTTTAGGTCTTTGATGTTTTAGAGTCCTATCATCTTGCTATTTGTGAGCCCCGTCCTGCAATGGCATCTTCAACTGTAAGCTTGGCTTGCAGAAGAAAGCCATCAAACCTTCTGAGTGACATTGGTATCCATCTTATCAGACAATTCTTTGTTACTTTGGTAAATTTGTGTCATTTGAACTCTTGGGAGAAACATACTGCTTGAGTTGTTTTTCCAGTCTTGCATCATATATCCACTTTATTATGGCCCACTTCTTTGAATTTCTTATTCTTTTCTTTTACCATCTGTCATAGTTATTCTAGCTCACTTTGCGTGGATCACCATTTTTACCATCTTCTAGGTGTTATCCTACTAGTATGCTCACATCATCTTCCAAAATCCTTGCCAGGGTGTTAAATCTTATATCCTGGGAGAGTGCTCCCAAACTGATAAGTTTTTCCTTATAAACATTATGTTCAACTCCTTGATCAAGCATCCTCAGAATCCAGTCGCATATGTAATCTCCCAGCCCTGCCATTACATGCTAGCTATGTCTTACAGCTCTGTTGTGGTGTAATCCTTTTGCTCTTATCTAGTCCAACATGTTTCTGGCGGGGTTAAACTGTAATTTTACTCTAGTCATTTGCTTAGTGACCAGGAAACAAAGTGAAGTTATTGCTGGAGTGGAGTACATTTTGTCTTGAACAGTGGCCTCTGCATCATCCTTGCTCAGGGGAGGAATGCTAGTTCTTAAATTCTGGGTTACTTCTGTAGGCTCAGAGAGTTCAGGATGAGGGATTCAGTAATTTCAGGTGCATCAACCCAGACATCCCTGTCCCATGTATCAAGGTCATGTTCCATTTTAATCAAGGCCCTGAGCTAGGCATAGCTGACATTCCCTGGTTGACAATTTGACTTTACTTGAAGTCTGCTACTCTTCCAATAAAATATCAGACTTGGGTTGCAGCTTTCTTGGTCTTTACCCTTAGGAGATAATAGCATTTTTACATGTTTCTAATGAATTCCTATGACTTTCACAGTAAGCTTTTAACTAATGATTAAGAATTCCTAACTTTTTTTTTTTATCAGTTGTAGAGGTCAATTTGGCTTGAAAAATAATCATCAGTTCTATACTGTTAATAGCTATAATTTCTCCCATATCTCTCAAAAACTTGATACATCAACCAGCTCATACGTTACCATCCACTAATGTACCTTCTTAATTTACTGGTGAAAGTTTTAACAACAGCATCATGTGTCAAGGACTATCAGTTCTTTACCTGCTACTAGTGATGAAGTTCTCATTGCCATCCCAACATTTCTTTTTCTAATGTTCTTTAGCACTAATTGTTTCAGGTTTGGGAAGCAGATTCTAAAGTGGAGATTAATGTGCATAATTTTTTAAAGATTTATTTATTTATTTGAGAGTCAGAGCCACAGAAAGGGGAGAGGGAGAGACAGAGAGAGAGAGAAGTTGTATATCTGCTGGTTCACTCAAATGTCTTCAGTGGTCAGAGCTGGGCCTATCCGAAGCCAGGAGCCAGGAGCTTCTTCTGGGTTCCCCATGTGGGTACAGGGGCCCAAGCACTTGGGCCATTTTCTGCTGCGTTCCCAGGCACATTATAAGGGAGCTATATGGGAAGTGGAGCATCTGGGGCTCAAACCAGTGCCCACAAAGGATGCTGGCATCTCAGGCAGAGGCTTAACCTACTATGCCACAGTGCAAGTCCCAATGTGCATGATTTTTATTGGCAATATTCTCAACTGTGGCAAGAAGCCTGTGCGGGAAGAGGGAAAAAGTTAAACTGTGATATATAGTCTCAGTGGAGGCTGAACTGACCCTAAGGGGTATTATAAAGCTGGGGAAAGCCTATAGAGTTGCCCTGAATTGGAGTGTAGGGGTTGAGCCTTTATGTCCCATGTGGATAAGTCATTGGGAGTTGGTTTCTCTGATTAGTGATGTGACCTAAGAAAAAGTGGCTCAATGGGCCCTTGACTGCCCCTGTAGGAGCTCACAGCTAGGAACTTTCTGCTGGCTGAACTCTCTACTAGGGACAAGATGCTATCTTCCTATAGGTAAATCTGTGGTGGTGCATCAGGTTCCACCACAGTCATAACAATGACAGTCAGTATTTCTCACAATTTGGCCTATGCTAAGCATTGTACCATGTATATTATTGACATTATTTTATCTAATCTTCTCCAGAGTCCTATGGGATAAGTACTGTTATTTTCCAAATTTAAATTTTAAAACTGAAGCCTGGAGTGCTAATGTAACTTTTCTGGATGGATCAATAGTAAGCAAGGGAACTGGGAGTTGAACTTATACCCAGCAGCCAATATGGAATCTTCCGCCTATTCTTAGCTGAAGTCATCCAATCAAAATTTAGCCCAGCTGAACAAGAATTTTGTATCCTTTGCTGTCTATTCTGACCCCTTCTTCAATATTCAAGAATGCCATTTGCCTACTGATGCTGAGACTTTGTGAAAATTAGAAAATTGTGCCTGCCACCCCTTTCTCCAATGAGTGTCACAGTTTCTGGGGGCATGTGGCTTGCCCAGAAAACAGGACATGTTGGTGAACATTCTTTCCTCTAAGGATCCAAGGTCTGCTCCAGGGTATAAGGCTTGGTAAGTCAGATCCAGATTGTATTTGAGCCCCACCTGTCTCTTTGAATCAGTGACTGTTCACAGCACATCACATGAATGGCTTTAAGACTGCTGCTGAATGCAGTTGGCTCTTAAATTCTCATTTCCAGCCCACAACACTGCCTTGAATTTCATACCTATTGAATCAATGAGCCGCTAGATATCCCCATTTGTAATTTCTTACACACACTTAAAACTACTCATGCCTAAAGCAGAAATTCCTCATCTTCCTCCTACATCCCCACAAAAATCTGTTCTCTGTTCTGTATTTTCTAACTCTGTTATTGGCGCTGTCCTCATTTGCCTAGGATAGAAGCATGAATGCAACTATCTCATATATATCTGGTACCGTAGTTATGAATAATACAAATTCCTTCTCGTCATTGAATTTATGGTATAGTGAGAGACAGGCAAAAGCTAAGGAAAAAAAAGTAAAATAATTTTCAGTTGAGGTTTCTATTAAGAAAAATTTTAAAATTTTAGCACAATGATATAGTAGATATTGGGAAGGGATTTATTTTTAATAAGATGGTCAAGTACTACTTTTCTGATGAAATGACATTTTAACTGAGACATGGAAGGAGAAAAGCAAGTGCAGGTGTTTCAAGTTTGATGAGTCATTTGCAATACTTCAACCTCCTGCAATCCACACAATCCAGGTCTATGGCTTGTATTTTCTAAACAGCTCATGAATCAGCCTCCTTCCCTCCAGTTCCCCTGCATGGTCTTGCATTTAGGTCATCATGCTGTTTTGCTTTAATTACTTCAAATGCATCCAACCACTGCTATAGTCAACTGTACTGACCTTGCTGCATCCAGCTTCCATAAAATCATACAAATTCATATCATTTCCCTCCTTGAAATACTACAGTGGTTTCTCTCGTATTAGGTATCCTAGCTTGGATACTGTCAGTCTCTCCAGATTCCCTCTAAAAATTCTCTGCATTCATCTTGCCTACCAGGCACAATGAATCACTTGCATGCACCATTTCCTCTCCTCCATTAATTCTATGCATAGTTACATATATCCCACCCTCTCCCCTGGAGCATATCAACATGCTTGGTGCTGCGAGGCTGGTGGCCAATCTACTTCCTCACAGTCTTTCCTTGAGCATTTCTAGTTGAACCCTCATGATGGCACCTTTCTTTGTCATACCTTATGCTCTCCATTGAATATTCTTGATGGCTATATTTATTTACGTTTCCCTTGCACACATCTCCGTTTAAAACACTCTAGTTCAGATGATTGTTTTCTTTCAGAAATGTTCTTCTAGTTTGACAGATATATGGACAGAGAACTCTGATTCATTCTCCAAATGCCTGCAATAGTTGAGACTGAGCTAGACTGAAGGCAGAAGGTGGTAACTTAATGCAGTTCTCCTACATTGGTGGCAAAGATCCATCCACTTGAGCGATCAATCACCTATTGCCATCTAGAGTGTGCATTAATAGAAAGTGGAGTCATGGAATAGAGTTGTGTATCAAACCCAGGCACTTAAATGTGAGATGTAAATGTCTTAACCTCTAGGCTAAATATCAACCATTCTTCCAGTTTTTGTGATATGTGTTTCATCTTTTGCCAGAAATTGCATCCAACACTATTTTTTGCTCACCTAACATCCTGTTTAGAGATATTTGATTCAATGTGTTTCTTTCTTTTGTGGAGACAGAAATGTTTGTTGGAGTAGGGTAACGAAATGTGTACAGGTGGTCAGGAACCAAGAGTGTAGCAATGGTCAAAGTCTCCTTGAGTCACCAGTACTATCTATAACTTTTGGCAGAGCCTGCGTGCAGGCCTGCCCAACAGCCCAGACACCTGCAAGCCTCAGCTCTCTGAATAAAAAAAATTTGACTTTTCCTGATAGGATCCAGACAAGGCTGGAAATAAAACTGCATATGCAGGCCCAAGAATTTAATCTGGATGAATGTGGTACCATGGCACTGGATCTTAAGATTAAGAATGAAATTGATTCTACCTTGACTTTCTGAAGATCACACAGAGAAGTATCCATGGCTCTTTTGCAATGGAGGCAACATTCTGGCTTGCACCTGAAGGATTGACACGAACCTCAGTAAGCTCTCAAAACTCATCCATCTACTGCATATGTGTGTACTAAAGGACCTCGTTCCTGCTTTGAGCAACTCTAATACACAGTACAAATCCATTGAGCTCTATTTGAAGAAGAAGGATGAATCTCAGGAGGGCAAGCAGCAGTTCCTGCTGTCCATTGAGGATCATGAGAAAATGGATGTGCTACATGAGTGCATCCTCTGTACTGGGGGCAGCATCAGCTGTCCCAGCCACTGATGGAACAAAGACAAATACCAGGGGCCTACAATCCTTATGCATGCCTATCACTGGATGATTGGCTCCAGAGATGAGCTCATGGAGGAGCACCTGGCCAAGCCACAGGACCCTGATTCTCTACCACTACCACATCATCATAAACTGTGCTACGACTTGTTTTAAAGGCCTGAATATAAGGAAAGCTACTGCTGACATCAAGAAAATGATGACAACCAATAAAGAGAAAGAGTTAAGGTTTAAAACTGTTTCCATGCTAAACACAACTTCCAGGCAGCTCAGAGTTGAGCATAATTCATATATAATTTGAGTCCCTTCAAAGTTCTTGATTTTTCATGAGCATAGCACGTTCAATAAAAATTTTAAGAAATAAAAAATGTTCATAGGCCTCTAAGTCCTACTATTGCCTTGTAAGAATTTTGAACATACAAGGATAATAACTACCTTTCTCTTAGTTATATCATTAGCTTTGGGGATATTCTCATCACATATAATATTTATTCATTCATTCAAATATCATTGATGGAACACCTTAGTACAGCTATTAAGTTCAACATGCATAGATCAAATCTTATTCCACAATGTTTCAACTCCTGCTCAAGTTATTCAAACTCTCTGAGCACGAGTGTCTTTATTCAACACTGATAAAGTGGGGAAAATTGACTCCCATGATTGTTTGATTAAAAGGTAATGATGTATATGATGCACATAGCCCAGTGCCTGGCACACAATGAGTGCTCAATAAGCAGTGGCTCATTTACACAAAGACACCCTACAAGGGGTGGGAAACACTTTTCTGCCAAGGGTCATCTGGATATCTATAATATCACTCATGAAACATACAAAATTATCAACTTAAAAATTAGCCCCATATGCATTTATTGAATTTCAGGTCCATCCTCTGGTTGCCTTGCTACGGCTACACCAATTGATTATGCAGGCCTTATACGGTTATTCCCCACCAGCACTGAACTAGCAGCTAGGCATCTATCTTGGATGTCGGGACAGAGTGTCCATTTTCATGTCACAGTGGCAGAAACAAAAATAATAATACTTATCCATTTTCTCCAAACCAATCCATGCTAAGTGTGTTATATGTCTTGTAGTAGATGTTCACAGCATCCCTATAAGTATGTGTAATTAGTGCCTGTTTTATAGATCAGAGATTAAAGGGCTTTTCTAAGTTTGCTCAGCTAACGAGAGTTGGTCTGGGTCTAGGCCTGCCTGACTCTAAATCACAACATTCTTAGCTAATCCTTCTGGTAACTGCAAGGGAATTTATTTCACACTTAATGCTTGTCTCTTCTCTTTGAGATTAGAGAAATACTGCTTCTCATCTCTCTCCATAAACTTTTAGATATATTTGTTACAGCTCTGGAGATACTATTTTCTCCTTATTTAAATTTAGTTAAGTTTGTTGAACATGTCAACAACCCAGACTATTTTTTGAATAGTTAATCTGATTTTGAGTAGTATAATTTACTGGAAAAAAATCAGAACAGCATTAGGATATAAGTTCAACAACACCCATCTCTCTGTCCATTCTGAATATTTGATATTTACTTATTTTAGTGCTTTTAGAAATTTTTTATTACTCAATTCCTGTATAGTTATTTTATCTTGTCTTAAAATTTGTCATCTTAACAATACATAGTTACACAGAAAGAATTCCTCAAGTTTTTTTCCAACTTAATTTGCTTACCTGCTGATTGGTTTATATATTTTATATATATATATATATATATATATATATATATATATATATATATAAAGCTTTTATTTAAAGAATATAAATTTCCAAAGTACAGTTTATGGATTACAATGGATCCCCCACACACAACTTCCCTCCCTCCCGCTACCCTCCCCTTTCCCGCTCCCTCTCCCCTTCCATTCACATCAAGATTCATTTTCAATTCTCTTTATACACAGAAGATCAGTTTAGTACATATTACGTAAAGATGTCAACAGTTTGCCCTCACATAGAGACACAAAGTGAAAATACTGTTGGAGTACTAGTTATAGTATTAATTCAAATGTACAGCACATTAAGGACAGAGATCCTACATGATTTTTTTTAAAGAATTGATTAATTATCTATGCAATTTCCAATTTAACACCAAGATTTTTTAATCATTTGCAATTATCTTTATATACAGAAGATCGATTCAGTCTATACTAAGTAAAGATTTCATTAGTTTGCACCCACACAGAAACACAAAGTGTAAAAATACTGTTTCAGTACTAGTAATAGCATTATTTCACATTGGACAACACATTAAGGACAGATCCCTCATGAGACGTAAGTACACAGTGACTCCTAATGTTGATTTAACAATTTGATACTCTTGTTTATGGCATCAGTAATCTCCCTAGGCTCTAGTCATGAGTTGCTGAGGCTATGGAAGCCTTTAAGGTTTGCCGACTTGGATCTTATTCTGACAGGGTCATAGTCAAAGTGGAAGTTCTCTCCTCCCTTTAGAGAAAGGTACCTCCTTCTTTGGTGGCCCCATTCTTTCCACTGGGATCTTACTCGCAGAGATCTTTCATTTAGGTCTTCTTTTTTTTTGTTTTTCAGAGTGTCTTAGCTTTCCATGCCTAAAATATTCTCATGGGCTCTTGAGCCAGATCCGAATGCTTAAGGGCAGATTCTGAGGCCAGAGTGCTATTTAGGACATCTGCCATTCTATGAGTCTGCTGTGTATCCCGCTTCCCATGTTGGATCATTCTCTCCCTTTTTCATTCTATCAGTTAGTATTAGCAGACACTAGTCTTGTTTGTGTGATCCCTTTGACTCTTAGACCTATCAGTGTGATCAATTGTGAACTGAAATTGATAACATAGGTAATTGGTTACCACCTAGATAGGAAGTTAAATAGAATCCTTACCTTGAAGGCAAATACAGCTTTGTGAAGACATTCATATAAAATCCTGGAAGGAACCATGTGGGATTAGAAGTGAACAGAGGTTATTTCTGGGTGGCACCTTGTTGGCTGATTTTTTAATTGATGTCTTTCAACTTCTTACATTTCTTACTTTCAATTCTCTTCAGATTATTGGAGTGTTTGGAATACCTTTCTCCTCCTTAAAAAATAAATGCCTGCTTTGTGGAAACCTAGCTACATAAAGTCACTTGTTACAGATAAAAATTCTAAGCTGTCTTGGCTAGTATTCTCAGTCTATACCATCTCTTTGACCATCTTCTGAAATGTCAGTATTAACATGAATTAAAGCCATTCATATTGCCAAGCTCTATTGATTTCAGGAAACAGCTATTCACAAACCCATGTTCATGAAGCTATACACATTCTAAGTTTAGAAGGGGCTGATATAAATCTTTAAGAAAATGAGAAGTGCCCAATAGAAAGTGGGCCAAGAGTATACAAACATAATTTACAAAAAGCAGAGATATAAACAGGCACAATATTGTAACTTATCCTTATTAGTAACCAAAGAAAAATAAAGACTATTATTGCTCATTGGAATATTAAAGATTTTTAAGTTGCTATTAGTTGAAGCTAGTGAATATTGAATGAAATGAACTCATGCTGGCAGTGGACAGTAATTTGGAAATTTGAATTCCAAACTTTACTCATCATATTCTTTGATGCAAAAATCCCTTCCCAGAATCTGGCCTAAGGAAATAACTACACAAACAGACAAAAATTCAGTAACAAAAATATTTATTAGAGTGCTATTTAATAAAAGAACAACAAAGAAAATTATCTCAGATTAGGTGGTAGGGTTAGGTAGAATATGTATATCTGCATAATGAAATATTAATGCTAGCTATTAAAATTATATTTATTAAGAATTGTAATGTTATGGTAAAGTGATAACATTGTGTCTCATGAAAAGAATTCAAAATTGAATATTTATATTGCTAACAGCTTTGTAAAGATATTCATGTAAAATCCTGGAAAGAACTATGTCAGATCAAAAGTGAACAGCAGTTATTTCTGGGTGGCACTTTGCCGGCTGAGTTTTTAATTGACATCTTTCTACTTTACATTCTCCTTCCTTTCAAGTCCTCAGTAGCAAAATTAACATTATTTAAATAATCAGTATACCAGAGCATTCTTCTTACTATCTGTTGCCACGTTCTAATTATTTTGTTCATGTTGACTATCTTAAAAAAACTGTCCTGATGTTGTTTCTTTCCTGTCCTCAATTGAGATAAAGGACTAGTGCAGCTGGTCATTTGGAAGCCATGTCATTTATAGTCCTCAGAGTACCTGGTCCTCCTGTCCTTGGCAAAGCTCCCCACATCCCAGTCTTCTTTTGTAATTGCCCTCAGGAAAGGGGTCCTCAGAAGATACAAGGAACTATGAGCTTTCCTTCCTGCTACTCTGCCAAGTAGAGGGAGTAGACCAGGCACTTGCCCAGAGCTATCAACTCACAGCTGCAAATCAAAGTAATTGGCTGGATTTGGTCAGATATATGGGGAGGGCATCTTTCTCGGAAATAAGAAAATGGCAAATTGGTTCTGTCTGTACTCACTTTCCTATCCCTTTATTCCTTGTTTCTAACATCATGTGCTCAATGACTTATGGACTTCTGAGATAGGAAGTGTTGAATAAGTCTTAGTTTTATATGTGGTTTGGATCAGAACAGTATATTTATTATAGAAATACTCAAGAGACATTAATAATCAAGATGAATTGTGTTTTGAGTGGTTGCTATCACAAGACTCCTAATAAAATACTAAATTCCTGAGACTGTCAGGAAAACAAATGTAGAGATACTGATGCTGTGGTGTGTGCATACAGGACATGTTGGGGATTTCCCTTTATTATTTGGTGTTTTATGTAGATAGTGGACAGAAATACAGCCTTTTGTTCATTCTCCAAGCCTATATGACAATTATAAAAATACTCAACAGTGAATAATAATTTTTATGACATGTTCTCATATACACTACCTCATTTGAAAGAGGAATTCAGCATGATAAAGGGAAGGAATTCAGGCTTTGGATTCAGAAAGGCTTAGACTTATGTCCAAACATAGTCATGCACTACTTGTTGTATCTGTAAAATTTGGAATTCATGCCTACTTCACAAGTTTGACAAGAATATTATCAATTACACAAGCAACTACCTGGATTGCTCATTCTTTTTTTAAAAAATTATGGAAGTTATACAAGTTTCATGTATCTCATATTTATAGATTTAGGAACATAGTGATTCTTTCCACCCAATCTTCCTTCACACCCACACTCTGACCCATCTTCCTTCTCCCTCTCCCATTTCCACTTTTACTTTTTCAAATATCTATTTTCAGTTTACTTAATGATCTCAAAGTTAAACCTACACTAAGTAAAAGACTTCAACAAACAATATGAGGAATAAAAACACTGTTCCTCAATGGGAAGAGACAAGGGCTATAAACTAAATCACTGAATCTCAAAATGTCCATTTCACTCCAATACATTATCTCAGATCAGGGAAAACATATGGTATCTGTCTTTTTGGGACTGGCTTATTTTGCTAAGTATAATGGTTTCCAGTTGCATCCATCTTATTGCAAAAGACAGGATTTCATTTTTTTAACAGAGTAGTATTCCATACACACACACACACACACACACACACACACCATAATTTCTTTATCCACTCAACAATTGTTGGACATCTGGGTTGATTCCATATCTTATCTATTGTGAATTGTGCTGTAAGGAACATAGGGGTACACATAACGCTTTCAAATGCTGATTTATTTTGGTTTGGGTAAATTCCTATGAGTGGGATGGCTGGATTATATGGGAGGTCTAGATTCAGATTTCTGAGGTGTCTCTACTGTCTTCCATAGTGGTTGCACCAGTTTACATTCAATTAGCTAATATTTTATTGAATATTTTTGCACATAGGTTCATCATGGATATTGACCTATAGTTCTCTTTTTGTATCTCTGGATCACACGTGTACACGTGAGCCACTGGCTAAATGTTGCTAGTGACTGCTAGCCCCCAGGGCTTCGTTCTGAACACAGGTCATGCTCTCCCTCTGGCTATATCACCACCCTAGATCACCACGAGTTGCTGCAGTCCATTCTCATCTCTGTCTACATGCTGCTGCCTGCTCTGCCTTCTCCACCAGCTCTGGCACTCAACTGCTGCAGTCTTGTGTTGTGTCCATGTTCATACTGCATGTCCATACCTTCCACACAAGTCCACAGTGCTCCTCTCCCTTTTGTAGAATTTCCACTGTGGGTTTCTCTCTATTTCTCCCTGAAAGTGCACTTCCTACATTTTTTTAAAAACTACTTATCCCTAGCCTAATGCAATATGTCCTTCCCTTATCCTCCATCTTGGAATCTCCCTCATTCTTTTACTGACTATTCAAAAAGCACTGGTTTTGTTCAACCTCAGTAATCAAATAAACATTAAAACAACAAATATCAGAGTGGGAACAAATCAAATATCACCCCTTTTTATATAGTGAATCTAGATAAATATTAACCAAATGATAACAAATACATTAAAATGATTATTGTGATAAATATAGAAAAGAACCTGTTTCATATCTTAGTTAGGAAAATGTGCCTAATCTGAGATCTGAAGGATGTATAAGAGTTACAGAGAAAAATCAGTGAGGAGCATTCTAGGAGGGAGACAATATGTGCAGATCCTGGGAGTGTGGTAAGTAAGGGACAGATGGAGAGTAAGGAACAAAGTGACAAATGTTTAGAAAGGATAGCAAGGGCCAGGTTGTGCAGGGATTTTTTTTGTGAGTTAATAAGTTTGTTTTTATCCCAAGATGATTCAAAGTCATTGGTGAATTTTAACCAGTTAAGAAAATGATCATATTTCGTGTGAAAAATTGTGGCATAATTATAAAACTATATTCAAGAGAGTCCAAGAGAAGATACAATTAGATTAGTTAAGAGAATAGTTTAGCAGAGATCAAGGAGAGAGACCAAGATAGCTAGGATGGGATCGGTGATGGTGAAAGTATAGAAAAGTTGGTGAGATCCAGAAAACTAGATCCAGCAAAGTAGAACTTGCTATAGAATGAAAGTGTAAAAGTGTGCATTGAGGTACATGTCTACAAAGCCTCCTCAGTTTCTGAATTATGTAATCCAGAGGCATAAAAACAACATTGAAAGGCAAAGATTAGGAGTTCCTAGTGTGGATATGTTGAGTTTGCAGCACTTTTGTGGTATTAAGAGGAGAGTTAAATAAGTGGTTAGTATGTTGTCATTGATAAAATGGCATGTATTCATCCTGTTATATAAACAATTTAAATTTGCAACATTATAAGAAACAGCCTATACTATACATTGTTCCTTAGGTTAGTACTTTCTTGACTAGTCAGGGTCCTCTTTTGGAGACAACTGAATCTACTCTAGGTATTTTTTGCAGAACAGCATTTGTCAAAGAAAATTGGTAGACTCAAATAATCTATAATAGGGTGAGATGACACTGATAGGTCTAGGAGTCAAAGGGATCACACAAGCAAGACTAGTGACTGCTAATACTAACAGATAGAACTAAAAAGGGGAAAGACTGATCCAACATGGGAAATAGGATACACAACAGACTCATAGAATGGCAGATATCCTAATAAATCACTCTGGCCTCAGAATCAGCCCTTAAGGCATCAGGATCTGGCTCAAGAACCCATGAGAGTATTTTTGGCATGGAAAGCCAAGACACTCTGGGAAAAAAAAAAAAAAGAAGAAGAAGAAGACATAAATGAAAGATCTCTGTGAGTAAGATCCCAACGGAAGGAACAGGGCCACCAGAGAAGGAGGTGCCTTTCTCCGAAGGGAGGAGAGAACCTCCACTTTGACTATGACCCTGTCAGAACAAGATCCAAGTCAGCGAACACTAAAGGCTTCCATAGCCTCAGCAACTCATGATTACAGCCTAGGGAGATTGCTGACGCCATAAACAAGAGTGGCAAATTGTTAAATCAACATCAGGAGTCACTGTGTACTTACGGCCCATGTATGATCTGTCCTTAATGTGTTGTCCAAGGTGAAGTAATGCAATAACTAGGACTGAAACAGTATTTCTGCATTTTGTGTCTCTACGCGGATGCAAACTGACAAAATCTTTGCTTAATATATACTGAATCGATCTTCCGTATAGAAAGACAATTGGAAATGATTAAAAAAATTGGAAGTTACATAAAAATCAATCAATTAAAAAAATAATATCATGTAGGATCTCTGTCCCTAATGTGCTGTACAACGTGATTTAAAGCTACAACTAGTACTCAAAGAGTATACTTCACTCTAGGATGCTATGTGAGGGCAAATGGTTTAAAATCTTTTCTTAACACATACTAAACTGAACTCCTGTATACAAAGAGAATTGAAAATGAATCTGAATGGGAATGAAAGGGGAGAGGGAGTGGGTAAGGGGAAAGGGTAGAGGGGGGGAGGGGAGGTATGGGTGGGGAAGCCATTGCAATCCACAAGTTGTACCTTGGAAATTTATATTCTAAATAAGAAAAAAAAAACCCCACGCCTAAAAAAAAATAAGGTGAGATGATGCTTTATAGTCATTAACAACACAGCTAGGAGCAACACACTCAATAAAAAATGCCCAACCATACTCCTGGGCTATTTGGTGCTTATTAAGCTTAAAATAGAGAGCCCAGAACTCTGGCAGCAACCAAAGGACCAGACATCTCTAGTGGATGGGTGTGCTATTGAATGCCAGGAGCCAGAAACTCCACTTGGGTCTCCCACAACTTAACAAGCTGTGCCACAATACTCGCCCCCTAAGCTCCTGTGATTATGTAATCTTGTTATTTAGAATCCTTCAATTTTTTCCCATTACTCAAAGAAATAATTCCACAATCTATAGCCCAAAATTCACAGCATGCTCTATTCAACCTACCTCAACAGGCTTGCTCCTCCTTCACAGGCTCTGCACACACCAATTTACAAATTAGGAGAAAAATTATTAGAAATCAAAAATTTTTATTTTAAAAAATACAAATTCCTAACAGGAAGTCATCTATTTTTCTAACTCATATATTTCTTTTTTTAGACAGGCAGAGAGGACAGTGAGAGAGGGAGACAGAGAGAAAGGTCTTCCTTTTGCCGTTGTTCACCCTCCAATGGCCACTGCGGCCGGTGCACTGTGGCCGGCACACTGCGGCCGGCGCACTGCGCTGATCCGATGGCAGGAGCCAGGTGCTTCTCCTGGTCTCCCATGGGGTGCAGGGCCCAAGGACTTGGGCCATCCTCCACTGAACTCCCTGGCCACAGCAGAGAGCTGGCCTGGAAGAGGGGCAACCGGGACAGAATCTGGTGCCCCAACCGGGACTAGAACCCGGTGTGTCGGCACCACAAGGCGGAGGATTAGCCTGTTGAGCCGCGGCACCGGCCACTCATATATTTCTAAACAACAGCAAAATATGCTTTCATTACTCTCACATTTTCTGAATTGTTCATTTTTAACAGTTCTTTGATGTCTAAAGTTTTTTATTTTCTGAAAGTAAATCATGTATTTTCTCCCCCTACTCAACAATTGATCTACTAGATCAAACTACCTTTTAGATGTCAAAATTCTCTTCTCTTCCCTTGTTTTCCCATTCTTCGACATCATGAATTTCAGTTAATGAATTCATTGTACATCCAATTAGCCAAGGTAAACCCTCAGAGTAACTTTTCACTCCTCTGTCCCTACATCATATCCTATTCCAAATCCAATTAGTCGCCAAGTCTGGTTAATTTCATCCATAAAATAACTTTTAGCTTGTGGTGTAAGGAGCAGAAGTTTTCAAAAATGATGCTGGAAGCTGACCCTCACTGTTTAAATGAGATAGAGAAAGCAGGCACCTGGCACCAGGACTGCTTCTTCTCCCCTCCCAGAAGGAGGGGGTGTACCCAAGCTCGATTCTTGTGGATCAAGAAGTTTACCCTCTCTAGCAGGATCAAGTATAATAGCTACTGGACCAAGTTTCCAGTTTCAGAAGAGCCATCCATCCGGGTAAATTCCTAAACAGTTGGCTCCTCAAATTCAGTTTTATACTGGGCAGCCTGTGTATCCCTCCGATGGCAACAGCACTTTCTCAAACTTGTCCTATAAAGAGTGAGCATCTCACACTGGAACACAGACCCAAAATGCATGTCTGGCAGAGATTGGGCTCCAGCATCACCCTATGTGGAATAGTATTATGATCCAGAGACCCTTCCCTTTTTTTGACTTTTTGGCCTAAGGCAATTACAGAATAGCTAAAGCAATCTTGCTTTTTTTTTTTTCTTATAGCTGCTGAAAAATATTCATGGCTCCAGAATGGAGACAGTAGGCAGATATCAGTAAATTGTGGAAGTGACTCATTGAGATTGTTTGAAAAACACTTGACTATAAGTCAATAGTCTAATGCATTTCCATTTTGTCTGAGATTAGGAAGAAAGTTTATTTAAAATATAGCAAAAGCCTTGTTTAGAGTGCCTCATGATGTTATTTGGCTTTTACTTGACAAAAATAAGGGATTTTCTTAATAATTCAATCTTTCTTCCTTTGCTATAATCCAGAAAAGCTTAAAGGGGTACATAAAAATGTTGTTATCATGATTTCATATCAGAGACTCAATATACTGGTTACTTTATAAAGCAAAAATCATATTCTACGAAAATGAGTTATATTTTAACTATCATTAAAAAAGACTTGAAATTTTAACTGGTAAAATAATCCAACATGGATACAATGAATACAGTGTAGGACAATTGTCATATTGACATTTGAATGTGTCAGTTTAACCCTATGCAATCAAGTGTATTTACTAGCACATTAAAAGTTGAAAACTGCCACTTTAGGTCAGAGTTGCACAATGTTGGTGCAGTATTTTGTTTGGATTGCACAATTATTGCTTTTAAAATCAGAGTTGAATACATTTTAAAATGGAGCATGCAGTCTTTAATAGACCACAGGCCTTACCACTTTGATGGGTTTATAGCTAGAATTATAAATTATTTACAAAATGAAATCTATTAAGTATTCAGCTCCCATACTCTATCAATTCAAGGTGACTATAATGGAACCATGGGCACCATATGATAGTAATTAAATGATCCAAAACATATTTATATTCATTTTATGGTTGTTACTTTGTTTTTGCTTTGTTCTGTTTGAATGGTCATCAAAATGGGGGGAAATATTTTTTTCTGGTAGAACTTTTGCACGTTAAGAGTGTTCCCTTATTTCTTTGACCTTAAGGGTTCAGGGTCTATGGTTTGATACATACTGGCTTATAGGATAAAATGTTCCTAAAAGGAGTATCTACTCCATTTGAGTGTCAGTAGACCTCCACACAATATAATCTATCCTCCAGCTACATGAATTTCTCCTCTTTCCTTAGGCATTCCATACGTGTGTTGATGCCTGCACATATTATCTTTCTTCTACTTAGAATGGCTATAGCACTGAAAAACTTTCACTCATGATTCTTCGCAACCCAGCTGAAGTTTTATCTCCTCAGTGCAGGGTGTCCACGCTCCCCATTGCAGACTTAATTGCTTCTTGCTCTGTTTCTTAGAGTACTATTTTAAAAATATTTAGTTGTAGCACTGACCCTTTGGCACTGTAATGAACTCTTTGTGGATCACTCATTAAGTCCTCTACTTCACTTTTTTCTGTGAGAGGCTGGGAAGCTATATCATCACCATTTTTCTAAGGGCCAGAGGCCTTACAGAATTTTTCCAGGGCAAATATAGATGATAAGAGTAAATGAAGGAACTGAAAGCTAAATGTCAAAGAATAAAGAATGCTGTGATGAAAAGATCCAGCTTGCTCTAAACACAAGGAAAAAACATTCAGTTTGGAGCAGTAACCTATCATCTGCTATTTTCTTTTCAAATATTGCTCCCGTTCCATTCTCTCTCCTCTCCTTCTGGGAACCTGACTTAAATGTGTGTTATACAGTCTCAAAGTATCTTTGTACACTTTTTAATTTCTTTGTGCTGTAGTCCATAAATTATCTTCTGACCTTTCTTCCAGTTCACCAGTTCTCTCTTCAGCTGGATCTAACATGGTTTAAATACTGCAACTTAATTTTTAATTTCAGTTATTGCAATTTAAGTTTTAGAAGCTCTGGTTATTCCTCAAACTTGCAATGTAACTTTTTAATGGTTTCATTGCTTGCAGATATGCTGTAGCATCCCTTTTATTTAAACACAGTACCAAAATGTGTTGTTTTTTCTATTTCTGATAGTCGAAGCTAATTTAGTGCTGTGGGTTTAGAAGATGCTCCTGTTGCTCCACCCCAGTGCCTTCGGCCTTTACTCTTTCAGTGTCTGTTGTCCCTACTGCTAGCATCTGCATCTCTCTGAGGTCTTTCTCTGATGTTCTGATAAGGAAGCAGCTTTGCCTCTGCTGTCTTGCTCCTGAGGTGAAATTTTTGATTTCTCAGATCCTAAAATTCTTCAGCAGGATTGAGTTCCAATCTCCTGCAGAGATAATCAACTTGACAGCCCCATGCCCTCTATGGAATGTTTCCTTTCCATGTATGCATCTCTACTTCTCCACAGGTTACTTTTTTTTTTAAATTTGACAGGTAGAGTTATAGACAGTGAAAGAGAGAAACCGAGAGAAAGGTCTTCCTTCCATTGGTTCATCCCACAAATGACCGCCATGGCCAGAACTGTGCAAATCTGAAGCCAGGAGCTAGGTGCTTCTTGCTGGTCTCCCATGCAGTTGCAGGGTCCAAGCACCCAGGCCATCCTCCACTGCCTTCCCAGGCCACAGCAGAGAGCTGGACCAGAAGAAGAGCAGCCAGGACTAGAACTGCCGCCCGTATGGGATGCCTGCACCACAGGCGGAGGATTAACCAAGTGAACAGTGGCGCCAGCCCCCACAGGTTACTTCTAACTCAAATACTCAACTCAGTGAATCCCACATTAAAGTAGTGAATGTGTTTCTGTTGTGCACTTTCTTCTTCTGGCTATCTTGCTTAGAGTATCATGTTTCTATGCTATCTGGAAGTATTTCTGTATTAGCTACTATATTTTAAAATATTCTAAATGTATAAATCGCAACCAAGGATAATGCTACTTTTCATCAAAGGGAATTTTTGTTGACCTATAGCTGGGGCTTGGGGTAATATTAATTTTGGACAACATTAATCAGAGTTTAAGAGTTGAGATTCCCTAGACCCTGAGGTACTATGAACCTGGACTGAAGGTCCAGCAAGGCTTCATTTATTTCTGGCTCAATCTTAAGACTAAGCCTCTTGGAGCCCCACTTTAATGTGATGGAGTTCTCAGATTTCCCAGTCTGGGCAGGCTCTAAAGTCTTCATTTTTCCTCTCATCATTTAAGACCACCAGAACCACAACTCAATTTTGTGGCTATTTCTTCCAAATAGGCAGGTGTGCTCAAGGCAAATGCAGCTTCGAGTTTTGAGCTGACTTTTTTGTATCCTCTGCTTCTGCAAGAATGCAGATCCAAAAGAATGTAGCTGAGTCACTCTTCATGAGTTGCTACCTCTTAGGTGCTTATTACATTCCATCCCTTCTCTTTGCAGTCCTCAGTAAGAGGGTTGATTAAAATGATGTAGATGACCATCATTTGAAGAAATTTCTAGGTGGTGGCTTTATTGAAAAATTTCTTTGACCCTTAAGCTTTTCATTCCCAGCATCTGGAACAGTGTCAGGCACTTGGTTGGCACTCAACAAATTTTTGCTGTTGGTAGAATCTCTGAAACACTGAAAGCAATATCTAACCTAACGAGCTATTTTAGGGGGAGAAGAGATGACATACGTGAAAACAGAAATTCAAGATGTCATAGGACAGATCCAGAGGGATTTAGTCCTCTGTTCAAGGTCCCAAATCTTAGTGTGGAAAGCAGCAGAGGGTAAACCTGTATTCCTGATTCCCCCTCTGGATTTCTACGACAAACATTGCTCCAATGAATAATTGTGTTGTGGTAATGGAACTCAGTACTAATAGCCTCTTGTCATGACAGAACTGTTTCAGTGCAACATGACTGCTTCCTGGGATCTTCCAGCATGCGCATAAATTGACTATCTCAACTCACAGTCTGGTGATACTGCATTGCATGCACAATTCAGTGAAGCAACAAACCAAATGAATGTAACATGCATAGCACTGCTACAAAAGTAAAGTAGCCTGGGGAAAAAGCAGTTTTTCTCTGGTCACTGTCTCTGCCTTAAAATTGAGTCTAGATCTGTACTGACTTTGACTGGAACTATGTAGTGGAATGCGATAAGAGGAATGTTGTTGAGGATTGAACCTTTAATCTATTCACCTTAAGCTTCACTCATTAAGATTGGCTTAGTCAGCATCCACTCATTAAAACTGGCTTAGGTAGCACCCACTCAGTTCAATAGCGTTTACTGAGGCCAAGCCATGTGCCCTGTGCAAAGAGTTTGGAGATCAGGAATATTAATCACACACTGATGTCTAGTGGGTATGGAAAGACACAAGGACACAATTACTATATTTCAGATGTTTCACTATAGATGCCCTCCAATAATCATTGATTGGGTGTCTGGGTGTGAGCGCATTTCTACAGGTGAGCCCAAAAATTTCAATCCAGTGAACATTAACAGAGTAGACACTGATCTCTGCATTAGGCGAGTGTTTGACCTAAACAGAAGTGACAACAGACTCACTTACTGTTTCTAAGAACGTGTGTATTTCCTTCAGTGATGTGTCCTTTAGTTGTGAGAACAGTTTCCCTGGTCCTGCATTTTTCCAACTGCCAGAAGGAAAGAGTGTTCTCAGTTGAAAATTCTGCCTCAAGAGAAGCTGGAGACTATGCAAATCTTCTGAGAAATCTGTTCCTCACCAAATTATTCATTCACTTTACAAATTCAAAAGCTGGGGTAAGTTTCAGCAAAAGAAAAAAAATCTGATAAGCTCCCATGCTTCTTAGCTTTTGGGCACTAATTCACTCTGAACTGATCCAGCTTTTACCATCTAATATTTCCACACATCTCTACAGGATACAAAGAATAGAAATCTCTCAATTTACAGGTCAGGAAATAGTGTGTGTTGGGGCGGGTGAGGGGTTATGATGGGAAAGAGTGGAAATAAAGCCTACCTGAAATGAAAATAATGCACAGCCAAAGTGAATCTGGCATTTGACACTGAACAGGATGAATTTTCTGCATAGTATTTGATATAAATGGGAAAAGGGAGGGAGGGGAATGGTGCTGTGTCAGCATATGGATTGCAAATGCAATAACAAAAAAGGTATCTGGAACTCCGAGGGGGAAATGAGAAGCAATGTGAAACACTGAGTAGAAAAAGACACAGCAGGTAGAGCTGCTTAAATGGACAAAAATAAACGCGAATTAGAAAAGGAAGGGGGGAGAGGAAGAGGAAGACGGAGGGAGGAAGGTAATTAGGGAGGGAGAGAGGAAGGGAGGGAAGGAGGAAGCCAAGGAGGGAAGGAGAGAGGAAGGGAGGGAGGGGGGGAGGGAGGAAAAGAGAGAGAGAGAAGGAGAGGGAGAGAGAGAATGCTGATTCTAATTCTCGAAGACCTTGGTCTTCCTTCAAATTTTGTGAAAGTAGGAAGGTATGTTCTTTGAGAACTGTCCCCCCTGCCTGCATTCCCTCTTACTATTTTTCTTCTATGTGCCCACCCTACATTTACTCTGGCATCCAGTCTCTTTTAGGATCCTGAATTTTCCTGTTAGTAAGGCAAGTTCTTGGATAAAAGTCCCTGACACTGAAGTGCTAAAATAACATTCTGCCTCATGGAGATCTGATAAAATCATTGCTAGTAGCAGAAGCATGGGAGCTGTGGTAGAGACATCTTCCAGAAAGACCACCTTTCTAGAAAACTTCAGATACATCTTCCAAGTCACCAACAATCACACCATACCAAGAGCCAGTTCTGAGAATGATGGCAAAACAGAAACTAAATTCAAAACAAGGTTTCTAAGAGGTGGAAAAAAATACCCCAATATTAGGGGAAATAGGTACAAGTAAGACTTTTCATTATTGAATATGTACAGACAGGCTTTAAAGGTCCATGGAAATTTGAATTAAATGATGTTTATTTGGGTATAAAAAGTTAAAATCTTTATATGGTTTACTCATACTGCACATTTTCCATGAACTTTTCAAAGATATCTGGTATTTTCATAATGTCAAGAGAGTAATGTATAGGTAGTATTGTAATTATCAGAATGGAAAGAGAGAAAGCATGTATTGATTACTTACTAAGGCCAAGTGTGTTAACATTTGTTTTAAGATGTGCTGTCTCCATTCCAACAATAACCATATGATGTAGCTTCTACTATGTGCATTTTACAAGTGAGAAAACTAAGGCCCAGAAGCATTTGTAAATTTACTTAGGTTAAACTAGCTTCTAATCACTACCAATAACAATGCAAAATTATCAATTATTGAGAGCTTCTCTTGTGCCACACTCTGGGTTCAGCACTTTACGAACACCCACGTTAGTCCCACGGGTGATCTTTTGAAACAGTTATCAATTCCTCTAAATTACAGGAGAAGGAAAGATCATGCAACCAGTAATGGCAGAGAATGGATTGAGTACAAGACACCAGATTCAGGCTGACATTCCTCATCAAGAACCCTCCCTGAGCGCTTGTGCTGTGGTCCTGTTTATGGCCCAGTTGCTAATGACCACATCCCAGACATTGGTTCTTCACAGTGTTCCTTTGTGTCTTCCTTTAACTCTGGACAGCACGGCCTACACCCTGACCTTGACCTTACTCCTCAGCAGTAGGTGCTGTTCTGCATGCACCAAATCTTTAAAATCACCTGCAAAGTAGACATTAATATCTCATCTTACAGATGAGGAAACTGAGGCTTAGGGAGTCAGCTAACTCTCAAGGTCACACACTTGGAAATGATGGGTTTGGGGTTAAAATGAAATCTGTCTCCTTCTGAAGTCTGTGATTCCTGCAGGGTCTGTCGAGCCTGTTCTGGGGAGTAATTCTGTCCTCACAGTGGGGCAGGGGATTAGAATGATGAACATAGTGCTTTCTAATCATTTTACTGTCAGAAGGCCTCCACTTTACTTAGTACCAAACTCCAATTTTTCCAGCTTGAAAGGGAGCCTTTGCAAAGTAAAAAAAAAAAAAAAAAAGTATTTTCATTCCAGAGAGAGCCCTAGGAATGGGAAAAAATGGGGTGGGGAAGGAATGGGAAAAGAAAAGCAGTGGGAGAGAAAGTTAATAGCACTAGTTTCATTCTCATAAGGGAAAGAAAAGGAGACATTTCAGAAAAGATTCATTGTGTGAAGTTGAAAACAAAAAGTAGGGTTGGAAGTGGTCAAAGTCTGTAGAGGAAGTAACCACCAGAATAATAGCCTTGATTGCAAGCCAGTGTTAATTAGGCTTGGGGGGGCGGGGGACTGTAGTGAGCAAAGATTGAGCCCTCATCAGATGCCACATGAAGGCTTTTTGTAATGTGAAGAAAGTTATTTAATTTTCCTTTCACGTTGTCCTATTGAAATCATACTCTAATAAAATCATTTTCAGTTGGAAATATGAGCAGAAATGCGAAATACTAACAGCAAGGTTTTTTAAAAAGCTACCCATAAGAAGCAGCTAGGAAATTGATACCTGAGTGCCAAGCACGTTTTTACAGTTTTGCTCTTTACCATGGACCAGAGATCATTGTCCATGTAGAATTTCCAAGTTTCTGGATGCATCGTGCTGAAGAATCCAGCACGAAGCAAGCACTGCTGCATGCTTGGCTTAACTGATGAGAGAAAACATGAAACTAGACAGAGTTTGCACCAGAAGAAGAAGGTAAGACACTCTGGGAAAAGAGAACAAGAGAGAATCTTTCTCCATCGTGTAATCTCACCATAGCCTGAGCATCCTGTTCTTGATATTGATGAATACTATTTGCTTAGTATCCACTTCCCTTGAGGTTGGGGTTATATCACTCAATCTCTGTGTAAGGAGAGTTAGGATTACTGTGTTCAACTTCCAGCTTTGCTCCCTCCCATCTTTGTAACCTTGGAAAAGATCAATCTTCTAAGCTACACATCAAAGATGGATTGTCAGGCCAACCCACAGGGTGACTGGAAGAGCAGAATGCTTCCATATTTGTGAATAGTGTCCGATGCTTGGATACAATTCTGCTGCTATAATTATTCATCACAGCTGCTTGCTTGGGACTTAGTATAGTGATTACGTTTAGAGCAGTTAGAAAAAGATGAATGAATGAGACAAACACTTCATTTCTTTTTCCTCTTGGAATAAAATAGCTTTTCTCTTAAACAAATGTGTCCAAATTGGCCAAACTATCTTCATTTCACCCCCAATATAAGAATAAACTCAAAATCAAGATAAAAACCCAAAGTGGTACGCTAATATTTCTTGCTCATGTTTCCACACTCCTAGTGAGTCTAACATATGTGTCTTAGTTTTGTGTTGCTATGATAGAATACCACAAACTCTGTAATTTATAAAGAAAATGAATATATTTCTTATGGTTCTGGGAATTCAAAAGTCTGTAGCCCTCATTTATTCAATCATCCCATGGGGGAAGGCATAAAGGGAAAAAAAAACATGATGGTAGAACACTCATGATCTGATCTCCTTTTACTTTTTTTTTTTTTATAACGCTTTTATTTAAAGAATATAAATTACCAAAATACAGCTTATAGATTACAATGGCTTCACCCCCCATTACTTCCCCCCCACCCGCAACACTCCCCTTTCCCACTCCCTCTCCCCTTGCTTCACATCAAGATTCATTTTCAATTCTCTTTATATACAGAAGATCAGTTTAGTATATATTAAGTAAAGATTTCAACAGTTTGCCCTCACATAGAGACACAAAGTGAAAAATACTGTTGGAGTACTAGTTATAGTATTAATTCACAATGTATAGCACATTAAGGACAGAGATCCTACATGATATATATTTTTAAAAAATTGATTAATTTTCTAGGCAATTTCAAATCTAACACCAAGATTTTTTTTTTCATTTTTAATTATCTATATACAGAAGATAGATTCAGTATATACTAAGTAAAGATTTCATCAGTTTGCACCCACACAGAAACACAAAGTGTGAAAATACTATTTCAGCACTAGTTATAGCATTACTTCACATTGGACAACACATTAAGGACAGATCCCACATGAGACATAAGTACACAGTGACTCCTGAAGTTGACTTAACAAATTGACACTCTTGTTTATGGCATCAGTAATCTCCCTAGGTTCTAGTCATGAGTTTCCAAGGCTATGGAAGCCTTTAGGGTTCGCTGACTTCAATCTTATTCTGACAGGGTCATAGTCAAAGTGGAGGTTCTCTCCTCCCTTCAGAGAAAGGTACCTCCTTCTTTGATGGCCCCATTCGTTCCACTGGGATCTCACTCACAGAGATCTTTCATTTAGGTCTTCTTTTTTTTTCCAGAGTGTCAAGATGGCGGAATAGGAAGGGAGCACACCGATAGTCTGGGGAGAGACAGTTTAATAAAAGTGGAGATACTGCAGGTTCAAGGAAGAGTAGGGGAAGAAACAGCAGAGAAAACCAGATTCAGAGTGGACCTGCGTGGAGAGCGTGGGAGCCCGCAGTTTGGGACACCAGCAGCAGATTCAACACACCAGCGCTGGAACGCGAGGTGAGCAGAACATCAATAGCCCGAATTACCAGCAGGGAAGCGGAAAAGGGAGCCTAGAACGAACAAGGCTTGAAACCCTGCGGGGAAAAGTTCACCAGGCTAACTAGAAGAGAGAGAGAGAGAGGGAAAAAAAAAAGTGACCCATACGGACACGAGCTTCTCTCTCTCCGCTCACCTCTCAAAGGTGAGCAAGACAAAGAGCAGGCGCCATTTTGGAATACGTCATAAGCAGGGCGACCTCGGGTCGGCACCGGCCCCAAGCCTAGCAGAAAAACCTGACTCTGGGTGGGAGGGGTGAAATAACAGGAGATTAGAACCTAATGAATGTGTGGTGCTAATGAACTGAGACTGTGATAAAAGAGATGGTGGGGGAGAGAACTCACGGAAATCACGAATTCATGTGAGTACTCTCCAGAGACGCTACAGTTCAGTAGCCTTGGCAGCCCAGTGGGAGACTACAGGAGAATCTCAGCCCACACAAAGGGCCGCAAAGATTCCTTCTCTGGTCCTTGGGAAAGAGCTTCTGATCTCTGGCTCCTGTGGGTATATTATTCGCCTGCTAACCACCCCCAATTCCATTCAGCTGTGAGGAATTACTTCCCTTTTGAACCAAAAAAAAAAAAAAAACTGAGAGAGATTTACCATGCCTAACCTGGGAGTGTCTCCTTTGACACACCCTCAACCCTTAGGAACCAAACAGAGCTCTCAGGCCACACCCATCTCAAGCCTCTAATGCTCCATCAAAAGCAGACAGTCCACTTAATCTAGAGTCATAGTATAACAAGAAAAAAACACCACAGTGAAGAAACCAATATGCCAAACAACAAACGCAAAAACCGAGGTAATAAGAACAAGGAAGACACTATGGCATCCCCAAATGAAAAAGACACCCCAATTCAAGATTACGAAGATGATGAGATAGAAGAGATGCAAGAAGCAGATCTCAAAAAATTGATAATAACACCAAGAAGTACTCAAAAACAAATTCTTGAACTACAGAAATCCTTAATGGTCAAGGTAGAAAATCTCTCTCGTGAAAATGAAATATTAAGGAGAAATCAAGCTGAAATGAAACAACTAGTAGAACATGAAACTGTGATAGTGATGAGAAATCATAATGAAGTGAAGAATTCAATAGATCAAATGAAAAACACATTAGAGAGCCTTACAAACAGAATGGGTGAGGCAGAAGAGAGAATATCTTCTCTTCTCTTCTCTTCTCTTCTCTTCTCTTCTCTTCTCTTCTCTTCTCTTCTCTTCTCTTCTCTTCTCTTCCCTTCCCTTCCCTTCCCTTCCCTTCCCTTCCCTTCCCTTCCCTTCCCCTCCGCTCCCCTCCCCTCCACTCCCCTCACCTCTCCTCTCCTCTCCTTCTCCTCTCCTCTCCTCTCCTCTGCTCTCCTCCTCCTTTTTTTTTGGTGATTTTTACTTTTCTCTCAATTAGCATTGATATAAGATAATTGGATTACTGGGATCATCAGGATTTGGAAGCCAGAGGGATCAAAGTGGGTCCTAAGGTGAGGATGAGAGTGAATTGAGCCATCAGTCTCTAGCCTTGATTTTAGTCTAAAAGATTATTCTTGAAATTTCCATGTATACCAGCCCAGTTCACACCACGGTGGGAGACACGAAAAGAAAATTAGAGCAAAAGCCCAGTTAGTGACTAAATTTGAAATTTCTGAGGTCTCTTTTAGACCTCTATTTATTGGAAGGCAAACTGGGAGCTAGGATTCAGTTAACTCTGACTGTAGCTATAAAACTTTGGAAGGAACAGCAAACTCTTGAGATTTTTTTTTTGTTTAAATATTGCTTTGAATTTTCTACACACAATCTTTAGATATAATATTGCTAAGGTGTCTTCCTCTAAAGGATTTTGCAAAATGCTGGTCTCTTGATTCCTGTTAAGAAGGTACATGAGGGGCCGGCATCATGGCTCACTTGGTTAATCCTCCACTGCCTGCGGCACTAGCATCTCATAAGGGGGGGCCAGGTTCTAATCCCAGTTGCTCCTCTTCCAGTACAGCTCTCTGCTGTGGTCCAGGAGGGCAGTGGAGGATGGTCCAAGTGTTTGGGCCCCTGCACTTGCATGGGAGACCAGGAAGAAGCACCTTGCTCCTGGCTTCGGATTGACACAGCGCACCAGCCATGGCGGCCATTTGGGGAATCACCATGGACAGAGAGAGAGAATTTCCATTTGCTGGTTCACTCCTCCTGATGCCTGCAATAGCTAGGGCTGGGTCAGACTGAAGCCAAGGGCCAGGAATCTGGGTCTGCCACATGGGTGATAGGAACACAAGTACCTGTGCCATCATCTGCTGCTTTCCAAGGCATATTAGCAGGAAATTGAATTGGAAGCAGAAGAACTAGGACTCAAATGAATCACCTGGATATGAGATGCAGGTGTTCCAGGTGGTGACTCAATCTGCTGCCCCGCAGCATTTGCACCATCATATTAGAACTAAATATTCACTTTTTTGCTGCAGTAATCAAGATGATATTCCCAAGCTGCAATACCAATACTGCTCATCTTGACAGCACATTCTATTAAATGTAAGCATATTCATCAAGTATACATTAAGTGCCAACTCTAAACCAAGCATCTAATTAGTTACTGGTGTTGCAAGGTTGAATAACATTGATTACAGGTGATTACAGGTGTCAACAGTCCATATACAGGTTAGTTCTAGTAAATGATACTATTCACCTACTATATGCCTGTTGCCAGAGTGGGACAATTGATATACATAGAAACATATCAATAAATGAGTTTGGCACTTTCCCTCCATTGCTACAATCACTGAGTCATTCAATAGTGACTCACACAGCCCTTACAGAGGGGAAAGAAGGTATTTGGTGATTCTGCCCTCTCTGGCCTCTCTTTGTGTCAGCTCCCACCATTGTCACTCAAACTTCTCAGACCCAAAACCCTGTCCCACTCCCCCGACTGCCATAGTTTCCCACCTCTCTTGCTCCAGAACAGGCCGCTGGGTTCTCCCCAAGCTAAATTCTTACTGGCTTCCTTGTCACTTAGCGCTTGGGAACAGCTCTTTGAAGGTGGCTGAGTGGGTGGTTGGAGTCTGTCCAGCGCCATTTGGCTTGTTCTAATAATTTGGAATGTTTTGTTTCTTTCATTTGTTTCCCATTCTGGACTGAAAAAATGAAGATCTGTCTGGTGAGAGGAATGGAAAGGTAGTGGGTGGGCGAGGCTGGAAGAACAGCACTGAGCGCACCATTCCTGCCACCTGTTAGCTGAGAAATTCAGTTCCTTTCTCTTTGGTGCATTGTCCCAGCCATCTGCCAAGCTATATTAGTCAGGTATATTTGGTTATGAATAACAGGGACTAACTTGATCTCACTAAGTCAAGTAGATGTTTCGGTTAAGGATACAGGGATGTTTCACAGAACACAAAGGCAGGAATACAGGTGGACCTCAGGAACGACATAGAAAGAGCACTTTTGACAGTCTGGATCTCTCCTTTCTCCATTCCTTATCTTCCCAGCCAATCTCAAAGATCCTTGTTCAGTTTCCTGTCCAGCCGCTGGAATGTGGCCACCCTGCAGCATTCAGATGCTACGGTCGCATTCCCTGTGCTATAACTTATACTAGGACAGCCATGGTGGCTCAGGAGACAGATCCATAGAGGAGTCCCGGAAAGGCTACAAGAGGATGCCAGAGGAATATGCTCACCTCTGAAAGGCCAACGATCTCAAATGCTCTTGGGTGTCACACTGACCATAAGCCCTGCTCAGGAGCTGCAGCCCAGATGGATTATAATCCAGAACTCAGTGAGGTGTGGAGATGGGGGTTCCATGCATCAGTATTAAAAATCTTGACTAATGATATCAATGTTCAGTTGAGACTGAGAATTACAAGGTGACAAAACTATGCCTCCTGAAGGGGATCAGAGGGGCCCGTAGCATTGCCTGGCTTATATTTAGTTTCAATAACAACAGTAAGCAAGTTTAAATAGAAATTCAGTATCCCCAGACTTCTACACTCTGGGGAACTTGATTTGTTAGCAGAAACAACAACAAAATGAGTGGCTTTGGGATGAAAGACAAAAATACAGTTTGAAATAAAATGCTGCCGGCACCATGGCTCAACAGGCTAATCCTCCACACTGGGTTCTAGTCCTGGTCGGGGTGCCGGATTCTGTCCCGGTTGCCCCTCTTCCAGGCCAGCTCTCTGCTGTGGCCCGGGAATGCAGTGGAGGATGGCCCAAGTGCTTGGGCCCTGAACCCGCTTGGGAGACAAGGAGAAGCACCTGGCTCCTGGCTTTAGATCAGCGTGATGCGCAGGCCACAGCGCACCGGCCGCAGCGGCCATTGGAGGGTGAACCAACGGCAAAAGGAAGACCTTTCTCTCTTTCTCTCTCTCTTTCACTGTCCACTCTGCCTGTCAAATATTAAAAAAAAAGAAATAAAATGCTGTGATTTTTCTTCTTTTTGCTTATAAAATTTGCAAATTTTGCCCATGCAAGGTTGGATTCCTACCATATTTTACACCTTGCAGCAATTTTACTGCCTAGCATCAGTTGCCTTCCAGCCCCACCCTCTGGTTCACAGATCCAAAGAGGTTGTGTATTCCATCTGAGAAATTTATTCTTCCTTGAACTTACAACATGTTTCTACTCTGAGGGCATTTGGAAGGAATCGCTTAGAAAAAGCCCGGCAGGGAGGCTGTCATAATGATGCAGTTTTAAGGAACACCCCGGACCACTTGGAGGGAATCACTAACCACCCTCCTGTGTTTTGTTTGCTTTCTAGGTCTCCAAGCTTGCTACAGATCTTTGGTGTGGTTTCCAAGACAAAATTTACGACATATTGTTGACTGAAGAACAATTCAATTTTATACACCAGTTTTGTAGGGTTTCAATTTCTCACCAGGAGGACCAGGTAATATTTTCCCATAGTTTGTCCCAATATGTTCCTTGTGTATTGTGTTCCATATCTTTCCTTAAGGTGGAAGGGAATGCGGGTGGGGGTGGGGCAGCTAAACCAAATGCCCTTCTCAAAGCAGGTCTCAGGTGGAGATGTTACTCCTGTTTTCTTTTTTTTTTGACAGGCAGAGTGGACAGTGAGAGAGAGAGACAGAGAGAGAAAGGTCTTCCTTTTGCCGTTGGTTCACCCTCCAATGGCCACCGCGGTCGGCGCGCTGCGGCCGGCGTACCGCGCTCGTCCGATGGCAGGAGCCAGGAGCCAGGTGCTTCTCCTGGTCTCCCATGGGGTGCAGGGCCCAAGCACCTGGGCCATCCTCCACTGCACTCCCGGGCCATAGCAGAGGGCTGGCCTGGAAGAGGGGCAACCGGGACAGAATCCGGTGCCCCGACCGGGACTAGAACCCGGTGTGCCGGCGCCGCAAGGCGGAGGATTAGCCTGTTGAGCCACGGCGCCGGCCTTTACTCCTGTTTTCTAAACAGGGCAGCTGAAACTCTGTGTCTCTGCAAGTATGCACGTGTGTGTGTGTGTGTGTGTGCACATGCACTTGTGTCCTTTAGGGTGTGGGAATAAAAACAGAATGAATCTTTGTGGATGGCTTCAAGTAACAGGAGCTCAGACTCGCCTTGCAGACACTGACTGCCTACTTGAGTTTTGCGACACATTGCCTTGGCATCTGAATCTCTGAGCTTTCTGCTCAGCTAATTGTTCAGCCTAGTAAGCAGCTGTTTTGTGTGGATATGATTGGGATTTAGAGGATGGATGGAATTGAATGGCCGGGAAGTTTGCTTGCAAAGTTTCATTTTTAACCAGAGGATGCCAGTTGCCTGTTCTTACGAGATCATATACCGTTTTATGTGTACCTAGAAGAACTCAGTTGAGCGATTTTTTTGAGCACACACACACACACACACATACACACAACACCCCACAGAAAAGCTAAAACTAGACTTTGTATGCTTTCCTCAACTGTTTTCAAATGATTTATTCAATACTTGTTTCTCATCAAATTTTGAGCATCACTTCCCACCTCTTCACATTCCTGAGGCTAGTTTGCTTTCCAATTAAATGACCCGGCTGGCTGTCCTTCTCTCTTTGCGCTACCATTGTTTCCTTCTCTCCTTTGCTAGCAGGCCTGAAGAAGACTCCACAGGTGTTGTCATACTTAGCATATTTTCCTAGCAGGTCCCACTGAAGACGGTGCCTCTGCAGTGTCTGATATGAGTCCACGGGCGAAATCGATAATAAGCCTGTCGAGACAAATAGGCCAGCAATTGTTCTAGCCAGGCCAAAGAAGGCGAGCAAAATGCCAATTGCAGACCCAGTGGTGAACCGGGCTGCTGCGAGCAGACGGGACCGGATTAATGAAATCGCAAGCGCTCAGCTTGCGCCCAGAACTAAAGCAGCTTTGCGAAAGGCGTATGGCAAAAAATAAGCCCAAGTTAATCGCAAAGTCAGGCGTCCAATAAAGCAGCATCTGCTAGAAAAGGAAAGCACATCAGCCGCTGCACAGTGGCCTCCCTCCTGCTCTGTCAAGCAAGGGAGGTTCAGAGAGGGATTAGCGGAGCAACGGCCCACTGCGCGCGGCTGCCAGGGTGGCGCCGGCTCTGGCGCGGGTGCCGGGGATCCCAGTCCCGCTGGCGCACTGATCTGCTGCCGGGCTGCAGCAGGGGCGGCTCCGGGGCTCACCCTCTCTCCCTTTGCTTCCTGCGGGAAATCACCATGGCCTGTTGATACTCCCTGCCCAGTTCTACCTGCGCTGCCAGGGACCTGCAAGTGTCTGTGATAGATTTTCCCCTTCTGGGAACTCCTGGTGCTGCTGTAATTGCCCTGAAGAGTTTCTGAGTCCGGGACTTAGAAACACTCCCATCTCCTCCCAAACTCAAGAGAAGAGGCCAGAGGATTAGGGATGGCCGTAGGCTTACTAGGTCGCCTGGCATTGATTTTCCCTGCTGTTACACACCACGAGTTCAGTTTAAGTCTTGGACTACTCTCAGATTGGGTTATTTGAAATCCTCCTTTTTCTTTTTTTTTTTTCTTTTTTTTCTTTAGATGTATTTCTTGGAAAGCTAGTGGGATGTAAATGGGTGTCACTTACTACAATAGATTTCCAAGTAACCTACATTTAAGAAAGATGACTTTACCAAGTTTTCTTATTGTACAAAGCATTTTTATTGTACCTGACTCAATATTTTTAAGGGGCCTTGTGGATGTGAATAGTGTATAGCACTGGCACAGTTTCCCAGTTTTACTTTGACCTTAGAATTTTTTTTTGGAAGAACATGATATTTTTGGAAGTAGGATAATCACAGATGTAGTTAGGTAAGATGACATCATACTGGAGTGCCTTGGACCCCAATTCTATATGACTGATACTCTTATAAAGAGGAAAATTTGGCAAAGCAGAGAAGTACACACAGACACACACAGAGAGACTGACAGGTGAAGACTGGAGTTCTGCCATCGTCCAGGAACGACCAGGACGTAGGAGAGAAGCCAGGGACAGACCCTTCAGAAGGAACATGGTCCTGCTGATCCTGATCTCAGATTTCCAGCCTCCAGATCTGTGACACACAAATGCCTATTACAACCATTCTGCTTGTGCTACTGGCCACAGCGTGTAAGGGAATACTGTTTTGATGAACTTACTCTGAGCAATGCTGCTGACCAGGCTGACCGCAGTAGCTGAGATAGCGATCTGAAAACATACTTTTAGAAGTTTACCATTTTAAGAAGTCTGAGGCTCCATTTAAGTTTTCCTACATATTTTGGATATTGTTAGTTCTCACTATATTGAGGCTACTTCTCATTTTGAAGAAAAATCTTGGCCCAACTATCTGAGATATTTTCTAAAGGAAAGGGACACACTGCATCCTTATATCCCCACATGCTCAAATTATAAAACTAGTTTCATTACTTAAGCAGGTGATAACCTTTATGCCTTGCTTGAATAACTGCAGCAGCCTTTAATTAGATGGGTTGGCAAAATTGTCCCAGGAGTTACACTAGCCTGTCTGTATTGTATTCCTTTCTCCCACAGCCTTGAATTAAAATGGAATGTCTTACAATCCATGGCTGCACATGAGCTAGGGTGCAGCTACTTTATGGAAGAAATTTCTAAGGTTGAATAGTAATTATTCACATTTGGGTATTTCATAGGCTAGTAAATATTAAAAAGTTAATTTGGGGACCTAGGTTCATAAACGTTTCATTTTGTCAAGCCAACAACTGATAAATCAAATAAGAATCAAGAATCACTATACTGGGTAAGAATGTCTATGCAACCAACCAAACATACACAAAAAAATCAAAATAAATACCTTTAGTAACCATGCACTAAGAATATTGTTTAAAAAGTAAAGGATATTTCCAAAAAGGCAGAAAGAACCACTCATCATGTGATACCAACTGTTTTGAGAGCTGTGTGCTAGCCATTGTTTCAAATTCTGGATGTGCTTAATTAAACGCAGTCCTCACAAAAATACAAGGTTGAAATGATTACCTTTACTTTATAGGTAAGGAAACTGAGGCACCAGGCTTAAAAGGTGACTGAGATCCCTCACTGGCCACTCATCGTCAGGAACCTGCATCACTATTTAGATGCTTTCCAAAGAGGAAACCTCAGCAGTCTTACTCAGATGCGGATGAATGTGTGTGGCTCTTGTAGTCTATTTTTCCCACTTTGCTGCAGATTCAGGATAAAATCATCACCAGGCCGTCTGGGCTGGCATTTAGGAAGTCCTAGCCTGCAGCTGTAGGCTGCAAGCCGGTAAAGGATCCAGAATGGAAACGTGCCATGTTGTGTGTAGAAGGAACTTTTAAGATAGCTGGGAAGTGACTCATTTTTCTTTAATCAGCCATCCATGTTTTGTGGAAGGGCTTGAGCAACTTTCTAAAAGGTGAGTAGAAATCAATCATTTTAGGTGACATTTTGAAAATACTTCAAGGGTGGCAGAAAGTTAATGTATCAAATGTCATTAGAGGTTAAAACAACCAAACCAAAACTGATATTCTTTAAACTTAACCTCAAAACATGGGGAGTTGGCCAGCGTGGAAGCTCAATAGGCTAATCCTCCACCTGCGGTGCTGGCACCCTGGGTTCTAGTCCCAGTCAGGGTGCCAGATTCTGGCCTGGTTGCTCCTCTTCCAGTCCAGCTCTCTGCTGTGGCCCAGGAGTGCAGTGGAGGATGGCCCAAGTCCTTGGGCCCTGTTCCCACATGGGAGAGCAGGAGAAGCACCTGGCTCCTGCCATCGGATCAGCGTGGTGTCCCGGCCGCAATGGCCATTCTCTCTCTCTCACTGTCCACTCTGCCTGTTAAAAATTAAAAAAAAATTAAAAAAAAAACATAGGAAGTGATTCAATGTTGAGCTTGGAGGGTGTGCATTTCTCTCCCCCTCCCTTCACCGTGTGTGTGTGGTGGGGGGGAGACATATGATTTGGTTTTGATAGCCAGGATATGAAACAGTACATAAACCACTCAAAAGGTAATAATAGTATTAAGAACAGAAATGACTTTCTGCACTGGAAAATTATAAAGATACAGCTTTTGCAAGGGAAAACATTTGTAGTGTAGTATGATTTAGTGAAAGGAGCACATGGTTAAGAGCAGGTTAACGTGTGTGCAGATCACAGGTCTATTCTTTCTTGCTAGTGATCTTGGAAAAGTCAATATCTAAGTCCATTCAGGCCACTATAATATAAACTAGAAGGCTTAGAAACAAGAAATATTTCTTTCTCCTAATTCTCAAGGTTATGAATTCCAAGATCAAAACATTGTAATACTCAAAGTTTAGTGGGAATCCATTCCTCATAGATGGTGACTTCTCATTTGGTCCTCACTTAGTGGAAGGTGCAGATAAGCTCCCTTGTATCTCTTTTATAAGAGTGTAAATCCATGCATGAGGACTCTGTCCTCATAACTTATCACCAATCAAAGATTCCACCTCTTAGTTCTCTCACACTGAGGATTAGGAATCAATATATGAATTTTGGGGAGACAAACTTCAGGCTATAGCAGCCACCAAATTAACCATTACAAGGCCTATTTCACTTGTTTTAAATGAGAACAATAAAAACTTATCCTACAGTTTCAAAATGAGGATTAGGATAATTCATGTCCAATGGCTAGCATTGTTATTGGTCAAAAAAGGAATTTTATTTTTAGCAGGTATTTATGCAACATTGCAAATATTCATAATAACTCTATGAAGGTAGGGATTATTATTGTTTCTACTTTATAGTTGAGAAAAATGAGGCATAGAGAGATTGCATGACTTGTCCAAGGTCCCAAAGCATCTGGGAGTGGGCATCTGCCTCCAGGATGGCTCTTTTTTTTTTTTTTTTTTGACAGGAAGAGTGGACAGTGAGAGAGAGACAAAGAGAAAGGTCTTCTTTTTGCCATTGGTTCCCTCCAATGGCTGCTGCGGCTGGCGCACTGCGTTGATCCAAAGCCAGGGGCCAGGTGCTTCTCCTGGTCTCCCAAGTGGGTGCAGGGCCAAAGAACCTGGGCCATCCTCCACTGCACTCCTGGGCCACAGCAGAAAGCTGGCCTGGAAGAGGGGCACAGGGACAGAATCCAGCGCCCCGACCGGGCATAGAACCCGGTGTGCCGGAGCCACAGTTGGAGGATTAGCCTATTGAGCCACGGTGCTGGCCCAGGATGGCTCTTACTCCTCTCTTGTCTCTTCTGTTTCCTTAGAGCATCCTCTCTGGCATGACCCACCTCATTTACCCTTAGTGTTTTGCCCTGATCCTCACCGGATGCTATGGCTCCTGACCTCCTTCCCTGGCTTTCTGCCTTTGTGACTGTTGGAGGTGTGGGCTGCCATTCTTCCAGCTCCTACCCTGATTCTAGGACACTCTCTTCCTTATCTCTCTTCCTCACCACCACTCAGACTCTGACCTCTTTCTTACACAGAACTTCACCAGTCCTGCCTCTACTCTGAAGTCCCATCAGCCTCCTGTCTTTTTTCCTTTCCTTCACTGACATACATCTTAAGGGAGAGTTTGTACTCGTGCTCTCTCCTCTGTCTGTGCAATTCACCTCTCAATTCCTGTAGTCTATTTGGCTTCTTTCCACAACACTTGACTGTATGGCTCTTGTAGTGGTCATCAATGCTGTGTTAATTGTTGAATCCAATAGCATCTTCTCAGTCATCTCACATGACCTCTCAGTGAGTCCCTGCATGGTCTGGCCCAAGGCCAACTCTCTTGCTTCATTTCCTATTATATCCTTTTTACTTACCATGCCACAACTCCAGTGGCCTGCCTACTGTTCTGCAAACAGTAGTGCTGTCTTATGGCCTTTGCATGTGCTGGTGCCTTTGCTCTTAGAATGTTATTCTTCCTGATATTTGCAAGGCTGTCATCTGCTTTCAGATCTCTGTGTAGATGTCACTCATTAAAGAAGCCCTTTGTGAACACTGCTTTCTAAAACAGCAACTCAGCTTCTCATCACTCTCCATGCCCTACCTGATCTGGTTTTCTTCAAATCACTACCTACCCGTACTTCATCTATCCCCACCATGTACAAGGACACTACTTTTTTTGGCAAGTTTATTTTAGCAACCATATTAGTACCCAGCACACAGTAGATTTCTCTATAAATATTGAATTGAATGGGCAAAGTTGGGTGTCCATCATCTCAGCCTCTGTGGCATCACCCTTTCTGGCTCTTCATGACCATGACTTCTCCTGTTTTTTCTTGATCTGCTTTATCCACCTTGGGTATTAAAGGATTTTGTCCTTGGTCCACTTTCTTTGTATCTTGCTCTTGGAATATTGTAGCCTGTCCTCCTTTTCAAGGTTATGTCTCTTATGTTTTTATTCCTGGAACTTTTCTACCAAGAGTCAGATCCACATTTCTAACAGCTCTTTGGACAGCTCCACAAAGAGATACCTCAAAGTCAACATAGGTTCTTTATTCTCTGTCTCAATTGATGGCTCTCTTATCCACCCAGTTGTCTACACTAAAAACACCTCACGTTTCCCCACTTATCTAATCTGTGGGAGGTATAATTCAGAAGACATCAATTTCTTTCACCATACTTGCTTCCAGTCCTCATCATCTCTTGGCCAGACTATTTCAATAGTGTACTATATGGTCCTCTGCCCTCAGTTCCTCTCATCACCTTTCTGACATAAGTACATAAACCACAGCCACAAATGTTTCTCTAAAATGGAAATTAATTGCCATTTTCCTCCTTCAAGCATCTTGGTAGTGAGGCTGGTGTCATGGTATAGTTGGTAAGGCCACCACGGTGATACTGGCATCCTATATGGATGCCAGTTCATGTCCTGATTGCTCTGCTTCTGATTCAACTCCCTGCTAATGGCCTGGGCCAGGTCACCCACATGGGAGACCCAGAAGAATCTCCTAGGTCCTGGCTCCTTGCTTCAGCCTGGCCCAGCCCTGGCAGTTGTGGCCACCTGGGCCACAGCAGATAGAAGAGCGCTCTCTCTCTCTCTCTCTCTCTCTCTCTCTCTCTCTCCCCCCCCCCTCATATTCTTTCCCCCTCTCTCTGTAACTCTTTCAAATAAATAAATAAAGACAGCTTTAAAATAAAGAGTCTTGGTAGATATCCACTGTGTCAGGATTAAAATCTGAACTGCTTAATATGGCTCCTAGGCTCTCATGATGATTTTTAAGGTACTTAGAATTCTGAGAGAAAAAAGGATTTAATGTGCCTTTCCGTCTGGCAAAGAGAAAGGCCACGTGTTCTCCTGTTTCATACTTCAACCTGGTTCAGGTGGGACAGGGACTAATGAAGGTTTCTCGGCATGAAGTGGGGGTGAAGTAGAATAGTCAACCTAAGGAGTTAATTCAATGCTGTTCCCACTGGCAAAATGTTCCTTCCTCCCAAGATACAGAGCTGTTAGTGAGTGTCCTTATGAAGTGTGCTTGCTTCATGGCAAATAACAAAGTTTACCATTCACTATATGTGAGGTATTATTCTAAGCACTTTTGTATGTATGTATTCATTAATCATTAAGCAACATTAGGTTGATGTAATTCTCCCCACTTTACAGATAAAGTAAAGGTCTGGGATTAATATTCAGGCAAGGTGTCTCCAGTATTAGAAAAACATCAGGGGAATTGCAGGTCTCGTTGAGAAGGAAGTGCTATTGGAATTGATGGATTCATATTCCCTTCTTTCTTAGGGCTCTCAATAAATGGACTGATGAGAATACCATGAGTAACTGAGGCAAGAACAAACTTGTATGGGAAGAAATTTTATGGGGAAGAGTTTAGTTTTTTTGAACAGTTTGAGTTGCTAAAGAGAGATATAAAGGAGTAATTTGGAGAAAAAATGGTAATGGATGGAGATATGGAGTGGGGAGAGAAAGAGAGCGAGAGACACACAGAGAAATATCAGAGGCCAATGGTACTGTTTGTGCCCTCCCTTCTATGAAGCTCTGAGGATCTGGGAAATCCTTCTATTATTTGATGTAAGTCAAATGATTAAAATGTGACTCTTTGTTCTTCTCTCCCTGGCCTCTGCTATCCCTCTAAGAATCCATATAATACTGTATCTCTTGGAGAGTTTGGTCAAGTGGCAGTAGTTGGACATAGTACCCAGAATATGGGTTTATTTCATTAGTCTTCTGGATTTTGATGGTGAAGGCATTACAGGGATTTCTGATACTGCCCTGGAATGGTGTCTTCAACTGCTCAGAAGACTCACCATTAGAGGCAGTTGTTTGGACTAGCAATGAAGATACCCATATCCCATCTTGGCATTCCTGTGCTCTATGCCAGATTCTGGCTCCCAGTTCCAGATTCCTGCTAATGCAAACTGGGAGACAATGGGTGATGGCTCAGGTGGTTGAACCATCTCCATTCATGTGAGAAATCTTGATTGCATTCCCAAGTTTGGGCTTTGGCCCCTTGTCAGCATTTGGGAAATGAATTAGCAGATGGGAGTGATCTTGCTTTCTCTCTTTCCTCCCCCTCTCAAAAAAAAAAAAAAAAAACTCACCATTGACTACTCACTAACTTGTCAACCTGTATTCCTTCCATATCTGAAATTATCAATGTGCTGTCTTCTCAGATGACCTTCCTCCTCCCTCAATTTTCTCCTCTTTTCAACTTCCTTAATTTCTTTTTTTTTTTTTTTTTTGACAGGCAGAGTTAGACAGTGAGAGAGAGACAGAGAAAGGTCTTCCTTTTGACGTTGGTTCACCCCTCAGTGGCCGCTGCAGCCAGTGCACTGCGGCCAGCTCACCGCACTGATCCGAAGCCAGGAGCAAGGTACTTCTCCTGGTCTCCCATGCAGGTGCAGGGCCCAAGCATTTGGGCCATCCTCCACTGCACTCCCAGGCCACAGCAGAGAGCTGGACTGGAAGAGAAGCAACCGGGACAGAATCCGGCGCCCCAACTGGGACTAGAACTCTGGGTGCTGGCACCACAGGCAGAGGATTAGCCTTTTGAGCCATGGCGCTGGCCTCAACTTCCTTAATTTCTTTCTCCTCTCTGTGGAGGGCTCATAGATCTCAAAAAGACATGGTTATATTTCTATTATCATATAAAGCATATTAAGTTATGATTCTCTTACTAAACTGAGAACTCCTCTAAGAGCATATTATAAATTTCATTTTTGATTCTTCCAGCAAGAGATATAGAGCACATGGTAGGTGCGTAATAAATGTTTGATGAATACATAAATGAATGAATACCTGTAAAACATTTAATGTTGCTACAGCTGTTGCTGCTGTCACTCCCCATGCATCTCAGTGGATTTTATTATTTTTGTGTGTGCTGTTCCCATTGAGAAATAAATAATCCTTTTTCCCTTAGGATATTCCAGGGGTGTTGTTAGTTACATGGTGCTCCTTGTGGCAAGCAAATAATCCCTCTTCCATTGTCCTTTCTGTTTCCTGATTTAAGGAATCTGATTTGTATTAGAACTCTCCTCTGACTGAGAATTGCCAGCAAAAATACTTTAATTCTTGATGATGTTTGTGGAAAAATGCCACTGAAGGGTTTACTTTATGTTAGTTACTGTGTTAGACACTTTGAATAAATTTTCTTATCTAATCTTTAGAGGAAATTTTATTTTTTTAGATTTATTTAGTTATTTGAAAGGCAGAGTTAGAGAGAGAGAGAGAGAGAGAGAGAGAGAGAGAGAGAGAGAGAGAATGGGAATGAATCTTCCATCTCTGTGAGCACTCCCCAAATGGCCACAATGGCAGGAGCTGGGCCTATCCAAAGACAAGAGCCAAGAGCTTCTTTCAGATCTCCCACATGGGTGCAGGGGCCCAAGCACTTGGTCCATATCCTGCCACTTTCCCAGGCATATTAGCAGGGAGCTTGATAGGAAGTGGAGCAGCCAGGACTTGAACCAGCACCCATATTGGATGCTGGTGCCACAGGCATTGGCTTTAATGGCTTTGCCATCATGCCAGCCCTAATAAATTTACTTTAAAAAGCATTATTTCTAATTTTATAATGTAGATACTGAGGCCTAGACAGGTTGTATAACTTTCTTAATATAATCTTAGTAAGAGGAGAAGTCAGAATACAAAGCCAAATTCATTGGAGTCCAAAATCTGTGCAAGGAGTAGCCACATTGAGACCTGTGTCAGGAGACCTTTCTGATGGCTGCATGGGTACCTCTCTGAGGCCCACAGTTGGAATATGAGTACACGGCCTTGATTCCTGTGAGAAGTGACTGGCATCTCGGCTGGGCTCTGGTGATGTGGACAGAGAAGCAGACGGATTGACATACTTAGGACATAAAGTTTGAGGAATGTTATCATAGATTAGACATAGAAGTTATACAAAGGAAGATTTGCTGGTAACCTTGTGTAGACATAGGGGTGCATCACAGGAAAGACTGATAAAAAGGAAACAGGATTGGTGGGGAAAAATTAGTTTGAGTGTGTATACATAGGGATATTGAGAATCATACACTTGGGGGTTCCAAATGGAACTAAAGTTCAGAGGGAATGAGTCTAATCTTCTGTATAGCCATTTGTTCTATGTGATCATTGATTTAAAGTTCTTTCTAGTTAGTAAACGTTATCCACTTAATGCAAATTAAAACTACAATGAGGTTTCACCTCACCCCTGTTAGAAAGGCTTTCATACAGAAATCAACAAAATCACATACTGGTGAGGATGTGGGAAAAGGGTACCCTAATCCACTGTTGGTGGGTATGTGAACTGGTCAGCCACTGTAAAAGACAGTATGGAGATATATCAGAAATCTGAATGTAGTCCTACCATATGATCTAGTCAGCCCACTCCTGGGAATTTACCCAAGGGAAATGAAATCAGCATATGAAAGAGTTATGTGTACCCCCATGTTTGTTGCAGCTCAATTCACAATAGCTAAGATATGGAATCAACCCAGATATCCATCAACTGAAGGCTAGATAAAGAAAATATTGTATATGTTCACCATTGAATATTCACAGCAGAAAAAAAAAGAAAGAAATCCTGTCATTGCAACAAAATGGATGAAACTGCAAAGCATTATACTTAGTGAAATTAGCCAGTCCCAAAAGACAAATAGTATATGTTCTCCCTGATCTCTGGGACCTAATAGAGTATGTAAAACATAATCTATAGAAGTGAAATTGATACTTTGACATGTGATAACTGAACAGCTCTTATCTCAACTGTTGAGGAACAGTTTTTTTATACTATTTCTTCAACTCTTTTTTTTTTTTTTTTTGACAGGCAGAGTTAGACAGTGAGAGAGATAGAGAGAGAGGTCTTTTTTCCATTGGTTCACAGCCCAAATGGCCGCTATGGGCGGCGCTGCACCGATCCGAAGCCAGGAGCCAGGTGCTTCCTCCTGGTCTCCCATGCGGGTGCAGGCCCAAGCACTTGGGTCATCCTTCACTGCCTTCCCGGGCCACATCAGAGAGCTGGACTGGAAAAGGAGCAACCGAGACAGAATCCGGCGCCCCGACCGGACCCAGGGTGCTATTTCTTCAACTCTTTACTTAGTGAAGGGTTAATCTTATGTGCTTAAAGTTAACTGAAAATAGATCAGTAAAAAAATAAATGGGAAAAGGAGAGGGAGGAGGAAGAAGGGTGGGGGTGCAGGTGGAAGGGAGGGTGGAATGGAAAGAATCGTTATTTTCCCCAATTTGTAAATATGAAATGCATAAGCAGTTTGTATATCTTAAATAAAATGTTTCTAGGTAAAAATAAATTAAAAGTTTTCAGCTTAATGGTGAGAGAAAATGAAATGAATGTCAATTATCAAATCAGAGCCTGCTTGTCCATATTATTCTGTTAAATGATTGGTTGAGGTTTCTCCTTTGTTGCATTTTCCCATGCCTGAAATCATCTGGCATCCTTGAATTTATTACATTGCCTGTTGTTCTTCCTCAGGAAACAAATAACCAATTGTGTCACCTGTACTTATATAGTCTCAAGCCTGTCTTGGTTGTGATGTGGAATATTCACCTTTATGAATTGTCTCCAGTTGTCCCTTTTAAAATATGGTTGTAACATCTATTTCTATTATACATAACCTAATTTTAAAGAATTGCTATTTCTTTGTCCCATCAATGTATCCTTGTTTATAATTCTGGGTAAAAATGAAAATACTGTGATTAAATAAGCTCAGGAGTCCCAGCTCATATTATCTCACCAAAGAGATGGCAAAATGCTCTAAGATAAAAGGGAATACAGTGTGATAACAAAGAATAGAAGCATTATTTCATTGGACGCAGGAAGGAGGACACACAAAGCAAATGTGGCTGACTGCAGATTTCTCTGTCTTACATTGGGTGTCCAGTGTAGCTTGCTTACTGGAGTTGACTATTGTGATGAATTTTGGCTTCCCTGCATCTGGACAGCATTCACATGTTTGTGAAACCCCTATCAAATTACAGAGAACTGGCTGCTGCTAGAGAAGCTGAAAACATCATGGTCGTTCTCACAGACCCTGAAAGCTAGGGTGAGGGCACACAACACAGATGCTGGCAGTGAGAGATGGCCACGCAAGCCTCACAGTTGGAGGCTGAGGAGAAGCATTGATCACCTGGACTCCATTCTTGTGAGAGTGGCAGCACGGCAGAAAAACAGTTCCAGAGGCAGCAGAAGGACATTCTGGGGACACAGTGCTGTGTCCACTGCCATGGATTGGAAGTTCACATGGAGGAATCTGTGTCCAGCTCTTGTGTCATTGGTATCTTCATCAGACTAGCTCTGCAGTATGTGATTTTGGACACTATTTTTGTCTGCAAAACCTCCATAGCTGACCCTCTTAGGGATTTTGTAAACTACCTAATACCCTTTTATAAATCCATTTTCTGTTATCAGCCAGCACTGCCGTCTGTTGCTTCCATCTGAGTGATGCATCCCCAATTCCATGTACCATACTTCATTTGAAGAGTTCTGATATTCTGTCCTCACATACTTTTTCTTTAGAAATATCATTAGGATGAATTTCCTTTTGTCTTGCATTATAATTACATCTATTTTTAAATTTTATGTATTCAATTAATTTGAGAGCAGAAAAGCAGACATACAGAGAGATCTCACATCAGCTGGTTCACTCCCTAAATTCCGAGGAGATGGGAGCAAATCCAGGCCTCCCATATGGACAGCAACCATCTAAGCATTCATCCATTGCCTCCTAGGCACAATAGCAGAAAACTGGAACTGAGAACATAGCCAGGCCTCAAACATGGGCACTGTGATATGACAAATGGATCTCCCAAACAGAGTTTTGACTGCTGTGCTAAACACTTGCCTCTAAATGAGAATTTTGACAGGCCAAGGCTGTATCTGATTCATCTTTGTATCCTTAGGCTAATGCCTCACTCCAAATGCATTAAGGGGAGTAAACAATATTTACAAAATCAACTTCAGCAGGATGTTAAATAGGTGCTACAGCTGCAAGAAACAATGTGAGCTAAGCCTACTACTGTGACTGGACCATGTACATCTGAGAAACACCAGTCAGTCTCCTCCCACGGTTAAAACTTAAGCAGTGAGATGTTCCCCAAGAGGCCCTGCCTGTTAGGTCTAGGCAACTGGCAAGTAATAGCCAGAGTCAGGGCAGAAATCCCTCCTCTAACAACCTCCTGTCAGGTTTTATTCCCTGAGCAAAAATACTCTGCACCTCAATGCCCACTGCATCATCTACTGTTATTGTATGGGACCAATGCAATTCTTTTCTACAGTGTAGTTGGAAGCTTCTGTTAAAGAAGAAAAAAGGTAGCTCTTGGTAAGAGCTGTGTGTGCTCCATGTAATAGTCCATTTCTGAGGAGCTCCTTTCCTTTTATGGATATGAAAAGAATCCCTATATGAGGTTTGCATCTATTTCTCTTACACAAAAGTCCACCCAAAGCCTAATTTTTCATGATACTTGTTGGACACACATAAAATATGATATCTATAGTCATATTTCACTGCTATTTGATATCAGTCTAGTTATCACACCTCTATTTAGTATGCCCATCAAACCTGAAATTGACTATGGATCTAGCTCATGGTAGCATAAACATGACTTAACATCATTTTAAAATAATTTTTATTTATATAAGCTGAACAAATTTCATGTATTTCATATATATAGATTTAAGAGCATAGTGATACTTCCCACCCTATCCCCCCTCCCTCCCTCCCATGATCCCAGATTCCCCTCTCCCTCCTTTCTTATAATTTTTAAAAAATTTTTATAATGACATTATTTCAGTTTATTTTATAATCATAAGCTTTACCCTCCACTAAATAAAGAATTCAACAAATAGTAAGAAAAAAATATTGTTCCTCAAAAGTAGAGATAAAGTTTATAACAATAATCAATTCTAAAAATGACAATTTCACTCACACACATTATATTTTTATACTCTACTGGTTACCACAGATCAAGGAAAACATGACATTTGTCTTTTTGGGAATTGCCACCAGGGACTGGCTTATTGCATTACATAGAATGGTTTCCAGTTGTATCCATTTTGTTGAGAAAGACTGAATTTTATTCTTTTTTATGGCTGAATAGTATTTCATGGATGAGTAGTGTGTATGTGTATATATTTACACATACACACACGTATATATCACATTTGCTTTATCCAGTCATCAATTGATGGACATTTAGGTTGATCCCATATCTTAGCTATTGGGAATTGAACTCCAATACACATGAGGGTACTGATACCTCTTTTGTATGCTGATTTCATTTCAGTTGAACAAATTCCCTGGAGCAGAATAGCTGGGTCATATGGCAGATCTGTTTTCAGTTTTCTGAGGTATCTCCATACTGTCTTCCACAATGGCTGTACTAGTGTACATTCCTACCAACAGAGGATTAGGATACCTTTTCCCCTACATTATTGCCAGCACTTACTGTTTTTTGATCCATCTTTGAAATTGATTATTGATACTTGCCTTGCCATTTCAGTTGCATTGTTGATCTCTTCCCTACACTATGATCTTAAAAGATATGTGAATTCTATTTACAGTTTTTCTCTAACCAGTTTACTGTGACTTACCAAATAACTTTATGAAATGACTTCAAGAAGTTTATGGAAAAATGATTTTAAAAAATCAAAATAACAATATAAATTTTATTTGTAATATAAGATCTTCAAATTCAAGATACTTTTGTAAGCCAAAATACCAGCCATTTAGTCCCTCTTTAAAGAAAAATGAGAGTCAGAATTTAATCATGTTAATGAAGTCTTTTTAGAATATTAATTGAAGAAAAATAGGTTTCCTTTGGAGATTTTTTAAGATTAGGAAACAAAAAGAAGTCAGGAGGAGACTAATCAGGACTGTAAGGTAGATGCTTAATGATTTTCCAAGGAAAGTCTTGCAAAATTGCCCTTGTTCAATGAGAGTAATGAGCAGGAGAATTTTCTTGGTGAATAAGGATTTTCTGGTGCAGATTCCCTGGGCATTTTCTGCTAAGGTTTTGATTAACTTTTTCAAAATACTGTCCTAATAAGTAGATGTTATCAATGTTTGGCTCTCCAGAAATTTAACAAGTAAAATGTCTTGAGCATTTCAAAAAGCTGCTGTCATGATGTAGCTCTTGACCAGACCACTTTTGCTTGGATGGGACTACTTCTACCACCTGGTAGCCACTGCTTTAATTGCACTGTGTCTTCGGGAGCATTCTGGTAAAGTCATGTTCCATCACTTGTTGCAACTCTCTGAAGAAATGCTTTGGAATCTTTCTTGATCCCACGCATTTAAAATTTTTGTAGAAAGTTTGTGTACAGCCTATATGAGTGCAATGGTTTTTACATTGATCAGAAAGTACACTTCACTTAATTTTTCAGCTAAAGTTGTGTGAAATGAATAAGTTAAAGTATCTATGATGTTAGCTATTATTTCTGTTGTTAACTATTGTTTCTCTTCAATTAGGATTCAGACAAAAGTAATTTTTTCCTCAACTATTGATGTGGATGGTTTTCTGCTTTGGTCTGCATTTCAACACAATTTTGTCCCTTCTTAAAATGAGTCATCCATTTGTGAACTGCTCATTTCTTTAGAGCTTTTCAAAAAAGCATAAATTATTTCACCATTGTTCTACCCAAGCTTTTTCATAATTTTGATGCAAGAAATGCTTCATTTTGAGGAGAATCTAATATTATTTTGCTCCAATAGGAGCCCTTTCAAAGTAATATGTCATCTTTCTCAGTGCCTCAAACTACATATAACTCAGACATGCTATAAAAAGTTACTATGAGTTACTTTTGTTATTTTTCTCACTTAACCTATTGTTAAGTGTAAGTTTGTCTCCAGCACAATCCTTAGGAGAATAGTATAATGTAGTGGGAAATTACACCTTTTGATATTAGACTGTTAGGGATCAAATCCCAGTTTTTCCATTGGATAGTTATGGACTATTAACGTCATTGGACCTTCATTTCCTCACCTGTAGTAAGCATATACTAATATTCTTCAGTGTTGTTGTGAGGAATAAATTAATTTTCACTTGTAAAGACTTAGAATGGGGGTTGCAATATGGAAGAATAGAAACAGGTTGATCTCTTTTAGGCTAGGAAAACTGCCAGGGAAAATTGTAGTGGGCGGTCCTGAGAAAGCAGTGGAAATGTCCTGGACCTGAGTGGAAGGCAAAGACATGCAGCAACAAGCATGAACACAACAAAGGACCTGCAGCCTGCTCTGGTTAGCAGGTAAAGTCAGACTGTATGGGCCTGCACCACTTGATTACAGTTGAAGGGAGAGTCTAATGGACAGCACCATCTCTGAGCCTGGCCCAGAATCCTCAAGGAAGTGAAGTGACTGCTCACTCGGAGGGGAAAAAAGCAATGCATCTCTTTCTCCCCCATTCCTCTCTCCAGAGTAGCACCCTGTGGTTAGCTGTGGGAGGGCTGCTGCCATTTTGGGCATTAACAGGTAGCAGTGCTCCAGCTATTCTGTGCATACCCAGAAACTAGTGGGGACTGTCGGCAGGCAAAACTGTGGCAGTTTGAGTCAACTGGCAGAGATTGTCCCAACCTTGTCATCGGTGCAGCAACACCAGCTTGACTGAGCCCACCTGGCAATGGGTGGGAGAAGAAGGCATCCCAACCAAAGGGAAGTGCTGCCCTCGGGGAATCTTATACACACCCAACACAATTGTGGAAGGAGGTTAAGACCTAGTGAAGGTGTGGAGGTAATGAACTGAGACTGTGAAAATCTGAGACTGTGGGTGAGAGAATTCACGGAGTACACAAACTCAGTACCCTTGGCAACCTGGTGGGAGATTGCATAGAAATTTGAGACCACACTGAGGTCTGCATAGACCCTTTGTGTGGTCCTTGGGGTACAGCAGATGAATAACCACAGAGGCCAGATTTCATACATATACAACAACTACCCTCAATTCCACTCAGCTGTGTGGAATTACTTCCCAACTGAGTTAAGAGAGAGAGAGAGAGAGAGAGAGGGAGAGAGAGAGGGAGAGAGAGAGAGAGAACAATATGGGTGAGTCACCTTTGGCACACCCTTACCCTGAAGAATCAAACAGAGCTCTCTGGAAACACCAATCACAGCCTCTAAGGATCCATCAAAAGCAGACAGTCCACTTAATCTAGAGTCACAGTATAATGAGAAAAACCTCTACAGCGAAGAAACCAAGGAATATCACCACAATGCCAAGCAATAAATGCAGAAACTGAGGAAACAAGAACAAGGAAGACACTGTGATGCCCCCAAATGAAAAAGACACCCCAATTCAAGATTATGAAGATGATGAGATAGAAGAAATGCAAGAAACAGATTTCAAAAAATTGATAAGAACATTAAGAAGTTCTCAAAAAACAAATTCTTGAACTACAGAAATCCTTACTGGACAGGATAGAAAATCTCTCTCGCAAAAATGAGATATTAATGAGGAATCAAAATGAAATGAAGCAACTAGTAGAACATGAAACTGTGATAGTGACAAGAAATCATAATGAAATGAAGAATTCAATAGATCAAATGACAAACACATTAAAGAACCTTAAAAACAGATCGAGTGAAGCAGAAGAGAGAATATCGGACTTAGAAGACAGAGAACAGGAAAGGAAACAGTCAAACCAAAGAAAAGAGGAGGAAATTAGAAATCTAAACTATATTGTCGGAAATCTACAGGATACTATTAAAAAACCCAACATTCGAGTTCTAGGAGTTACTGAAGGCATGGAGAGGGAGAAAGGATTAGAATGCCTTTTTAGTGAGATAATAGCAGACAATTTCCCGAGTTTGGAGAAGGACAGAGACATTCTAGTACAGGAAGCTCATAGAACCCCTAATAAACATGACCAAAATAGATCCACACCATGACACGTTGTAATTAAACTCACCACAGTGAAACAGAAAGAAAAGATCCTAAATTGTGCAAGACAGAAATGTCAGATTACTTTCAGAGGATCTCCAATTAGACTCACAGCTGTCTTCTCATCAGAAACCTTACAGGCTAGGAGAGAATGGTGAGATATAACCCAGGTACTAAGAGAGAAAAACTGCCATCCCAGAATATTATATCCTGCAAAGCTCTTATTTGTGAATGAAGGTGAAATAAAGACCTTTCATAGCAAACAGAAATTGAAAGAATTTGTCGCTACTCATCCAGCCATACAAAAAAATGCTTAAAGATACGCTACACACAGAAACACAGAACATGGCAATCAATATGAAAGAAGGTGGCCAGCACCATGGCTCAATAGGCTAATCCTCCACCTGCGACACCGGCACCCCAGGTTCTAGGCCCAGTCATGACGCCGGATACTGTCCCAGTTGCTCCTCTTCCAGACCAGCTCTCTGCTGTGGCCTGGGAGTGCAGTGGAATATGGCCCAGGTCCTTGGGCCCTGCACCCACATGGGAGACCAGAAGTACCTGGCTCCTGGCTTCGGATCGGCATGATGCACCGGCTGCAGCGTGCCACCAGAGCAGCCACTGCGGGGTGAACCAATGGAAAAGGAAGACTTTTCTCTCTCTCTCTCTCTCTCTCTCTCTCTCTCTCTCTCTCTCTTTCTTTCTAACTGTTCACTCTGCCTGTCAAAAAAAAAAAAAAGAAAAAGAAAGAAGGTAAAGGAAGAAAAACTACCAGTAAGAGTTTATAGGAAGCTCAATCACATACTAGATAATATCTTTGGGAAAACGGCAGGGCAAAGTTACTGCTTATCAATAGTCACATTGAACATTAATGGACTCAACTCTCCAGTTAAAAGGCACAGACTGGCTGAATGGATTAAGGAACAAAACCCATCTATTTGCTGCCTAGGAGAAACACATCTTTCCAACAAAGATGCATGCAGACTGAAAGTGAAAGATTGGAAAAAGATATTCCATGCCTTCAGAAACCATGAAAAAGCAGGCTTAGCCATATTAATATCAGACAAAATAAACTATAACACAAAAACTGTTAATTGAGACAAAGAGGGGCACTATATAATGATTAAGGTTTCAATTCCACAGGAAGATGTAACTATTATAAATGTATATGCACCTAATTACAGGGCACCAGTTTATCTAAGAGATATGTTAAGGGACTTAAAGGGAGACTTAGATTCCAAAACAATAGCACTGGGGGACTTTAATACTCCACTATCAGAAATAGATCAACTGGACAGAAGATCAACAAGGAAACAGCAGATTTAATTGACACTATTGCCCAAATGGATCTAACACATATCTACAGAACTTTCAATCCTACATATAAAGATTTTACATTCATCTCAGCAGTGCATGAAAACTTCTCTAGGATTGACCACATACTAGGCCATAAAGCAAGTCTCAGCAAATTTAAAATAATTAGAATCATACCATGCAGCTTTTCAGACCACAGTGGAATGAAGGTGGAAATTAGCAACTCAGGAATCCCTAGAGAATATGCAAACACATGGAGACTGAATAACATGCACCTGAATGAACACTGGGTCATAGAAGAATTCAAAAGAGAAATCAAAAACTTTCTGAAAGTAAATGAGGATAACAACACAACATATCAAAACTTATGGGATACAGCAAAAGTATTGAGAGGAAAGTTTATAGCAATAGGTGCCTACATCAAGAAATTAGAAAGGCATCAAATAAATGAGCTTTAAATGCATCTCAAGGATCTAGAAAAACTGCAGCAAACCAGACGCAAATCTAGTAGGAGAGGAGAAATAATTAAAATCAGAGAAGAAATCAACAGGATTGAATAAAAAAAAAATTACAAAAAAATCAGCCAAGTGAAGAACTGGTTTTTTGAAAAAGTGAATAAAATTGACACATCATTGGCTCAACTAACTAAAAAAAGGAGAGAAAAGACCCAAATCAATAAAATCAGAGATGAAAAAAGGAAATGTAACAACAGACATCACAGAAATAAAAAGAGTTATCAGAAATTACTACAAGGACTTGTATGCCAGCAAACAGGGAAACCTATCAGAAATGGATAGATTCCTGGACACATGCAACCTACCTAAATTGAACCATGAAGACATAGAAAACCTAAATGGACCCATAACTGAGACAGAAATTGAAAGAGTAATAAAGGCCCTCCCAACAAAGAAAAGCCCAGGACCAGATGGCTTCACTGCTGATTCTACCAGACATTTAAAGAAGAACTAACTCCAATTCTTCTCAAACTCTTCAGAAAAATTGAAAAAAGATGGAATGCTCCCAAATTCTTTCTATGAAGCCAAATATCACATTAATCCCTAAGACAGAGAAATATACAGCATTAAAAGAAAATTACAGGCCAGCACCGTCACTCAATAGGCTAATCCTCTACCTGCAGCGCTGTCACACTGGGTTCTAGTCCCAGTTGGGGTGCTGGATTCTATCCTGGTTGCCCTTCCTCCAGTCCAGCTCTCTGCTCTGGCCCAGGAGTTCAGTGGAGGATGACCCAAGTGCTTGGGCCCTGCACCCACATGGGAGACCAGGAGAAGCATCTGGCTCCTGGTTTCAGATCAGTGTGGTGCGCCAGCTGTACCAGCCATTAGAGAGGGGGAATGAACAGTAAAGGAAGACCTTTCTCTCTGTCTCTCTCTCTCACTGTCCACTCTGCCTGTCAAAAAAAAAAAGAAAAAAAAAATACAGAACAATATCCCTGATGAACATAGACGCAAAAATCCTCAATAAAATTCTTGCCAATAGAATACAACACAACACATCAGAAAAATCATCCACCCATACCAGGTCGGATTTAACACTGGTATGCAGATATGGTTCAATGTTCGCAAATCAATCATATTAACAGACTACAGAAGAAAAACCATATGATTATCTCAATAGATGCAAAGAAAGCATTTGATAAAATACAACACCCTTTCATGATGAAAACTCTAAGCAAATTGGGTATAGAAGGAACATTCTTCAACAAAATCAAGGCATTTTATGAAATTCCCATGGTGAGCATCCTATTGAATGGGGAAAAGTTGGAAGCATTTCCACTGAGATCTGGTACCAGACAGGGATGCCCACTCTCACCACTGCTATTCAATATAGTGCTGGAAGTCTTAGCCAGACATCAGGCAAGAAAAAGAAATTAAAGGGATACAAATTGGGAAGGAAGAACTCAAACCATCCCTCTTTTTGCAGACGACATGATTCTTTATTTAGGTATCCAAAGGACTCTACTAAGAGACTATTGGAACTCATAGAAGAGTTTGGCAAAGTAGCAGGATATAAAATCAATGCACAAAAATCAATAGCCTTTCTATACACAGGCAATGCCAAGGCTGAGAAAGAACTGCTAAGAGCAATCCCATTCACAATAGCCACAAAAACAATCAAATACCTTGGAATAAACTTAACTAAGGACGTTAAAGATCTCTATGATGAGAATTACAAAACCTTAAAGAAAGAAATAGAAGAGGATACCAAAAAATGGAGAAATCTTCCATGCTCATGGATTGGAAGAATCAATATCATCAAAATGTCCATTCTCCCAAAAGCAATGTATAGATTCAATGCAATACATATCAAAATACCGAAGACATTCTTCTCAGATCTAGAAAAAATGATGCTGAAATTCACAGGGAGACACAAGAGACCTCAAATAGCTAAAGCAATCTTGTACAACAGAAACAAAGCCAGAGGCATCACAATACCAGATTTCAGGACATACTACAGGGCTGTTGTAATCAAAATAGCATGGTACTGGTACAGAAACAGATGGATAGACCAATGGAACAGAATAGAAACCCCACAAATCAACCCAAACATCTACAGCCAACTTATATTTGATCAAGGATCTAAAACCAATTCCTTGAGCAAGGACAGTCTATTCAATAAATGGTGCTGGGAAAACTGGATTTCCATGTGCAGAAGCATGAAGCAAGATCCCGACATTTCACCTTACACAAAAATCCACTCAACATGGATTAAAAACTTAAATCTACACCCCAACACCATCAAATTATTAGAGAGCATTGCAAAAACCCTGCAAGATATAGGTTCTGGCAAAGACTTCTTGGAAAAGACCCCAGAGGCGCAGGCAGTCAAAGCCAAAATTAACATTTGGGATTGCATCAAATTGAGAAGTTTCTGTACTGCAAAAGAAACAGTCAGGAAAGTAAAGAGTCAACCGGCAGAATGGGAAAAAATATTTGCAAACTATGCTACAGATAAAGGGTAAATAACTAAAATATACAATGAGGTCAAGAAACTCCACAACAAAACAAACAACCCAATAAAAAGATGGGCCAAGGACCTTAACACACATTTTCAAAGAGGAAATCCAAATGGCCAACAGACACATGAAAAAATGTTCAAGGTCACTAGCAATCAGGTAAATGCAACTCAAAACCACAATGGGGTTTCACCTCATCCCCGTTAGAATGGCTCACAGTCAGAAATCTACCAACTACAGATGCTGACAAGGATGTGGGGATAAAGGGACACCAACCCGCTGTTGGTGGGAATGCAAACTGGTAAAGTCATTATGGAAGTCAGTCTGGAGATTCCTCAGACACCTGAATATAACCCTACCATACAACCCAGCCATCTCACTCCTTGAAATTTACCCAAAGGAAATTAAATTGGCAAGCAAAAAAGCTTTCTTCACTTTAGTGTTTATTGCAGCTCAATTCACAATAGCTAAGACCCAGAATCGACCTAAATGCCCATCAACAGCAGACTGGATAAAAAAATTATGGGACATGTACTCTATAGAATACTATACAGCAGTCAAAAACAATGAAATCTGGTCATTTGAAACAAAATGGAGGAATCTGGAAAACATCATGATGAGTCAATTCAGCCAGTCCCAAAGGGACAAATATCATATGTTCTCCCTGATCGGTGAAAACTAACCAAGCACCAAAAACGAAATCTGTTGAAGTGAAATGGATACATCGAGAAACAGTGGCTTGATCAGCCCTTGCCCTGAGTGTTGATGAACAACTTAATACTTTATCCCTTTAAGTATTTTTTTGTTCTACTTAATACTATTGGATGAACTCTGTAATTAATACACAATTATTCTTAAGTGTTGAAATTTAACTGAAAAATGATCCCTGTGAAATATAAGAGTGGGAATAAGAGAAGGAGGAGATATACAATTTGGGACATGCTCAATATCGAACTTGCCCTAGAAGGTAGAGTTAGAAACATACCAGGGGATTCCAGTTCAATCCCATCAAGGTGGCATCTACCAATGCCATCTCACTAGTCCAAGTTATCAATTTCAGTTCACAGTTGATCATAATGATAGACCTAAGAGTCAAAGGGATCACATAAACAAGACTAGTGTCTGCTAATACTAACAGATGGAATAAAAAAGGGAGAAAACGATCGTACATGGGAAGCGGATACACAGCAGACTCATGGAATGGCAGATGTCCTAAACAGCACTCTGGCCTCAGAATCAGCCCTTCAGGCATTCGGATCCAGCTGAAAAGCCCATGAGAGTATTTTAGGCATGGAAAGCCAAGACATGCTGGCAAAAAAAAAGATCTCTGCAAGTAGATCCCAGTGGAAAGAACAGACCATCAAAGAAGGAGGTAAATTTCTCTCAAGGGAGGAGTGAACTTCCACTTTGACTATGACCTTGTCCAAATATGATCAGAGTTGGCGAACTCAAAAGGCCTCCATAGCCTTGGAAACTCATGACAAGAGCCTAGGGTGATTAGTGATTCCATAAACAAGAGTGTCAATTGTTAAGTTAACAATAGGAGGCACTGTGCACTTACTCCTCATGTAGGATCTCCATCCTAAATGTGCTGTACATTGTGAATTAATGCTACAACTAGTACTCTAACAGTACTTTACACTTTGTGTTTCTGTGTGGGTGCAAACTGCTGAAATCTTTACTTAATATATACTAAATTGATCTTCTGTATATAAAGAGAATTGAAAATGAATCTTGATGTAAATGGTAAGGGAGAGAGAGCGGGGGGGGATGGAATTTATGGGGGGAGCCATTGTAATCCATTAGCTGTACTTTGGAAATTATATTCATTAAATAAAAGTTAAAAAAGAAAATAGATATAAAAATCCTTAACAAAATTCTAGCCAATCAAATCCAACAACATATCAGAAAGAACACTCGCCCAGACCCAGTGAGATTTGCCAATCAATGTAATACATCACATTAACAAACTGAAGAATAAAAACCATATGATTATCTCAATAGATGCAGAGAAAGCGTTTGATAAAATACAACATTCTTTATAAATGAAAATATTAAGCAAACTAGGTATAGGAAGAACATTCCTCAACATAATCAAGACAACTTACGACAAACCCAGGGCCAGCATTCTATTGATGGGGAAAATTTGGAAGCATTCCCACTGAGATCCAGAACTAGACAAGGATGCCCACTCTCACTATTGGTATTCAGTATAGTCCTGGAAGTTTTAGCCAGAGTCATTAGGCAAGAAAAAGAAATCAAATGGATGTAAAAAAGGAGAAAGTCAAACTAACACTGTTTGCAGATGACATGATTCTCTATATAGGGATCGAAAAGACTCCACTTAGAGACCAGTGGAACACATAAAAGAATTTGGTAAAGTGAAAGTCTACAAAATCAACATACAAAAACCAATAGCTTTTGTATTCACAGGCAATGCCATAGCTGAGAAAGAACTTCTAAGAGCAATCCATTCACAAAACTTCAAAGAATTAAATACCTTGGAATAAATTTAACCAAAGACATCAAAGATCCCTACAATGAAAATTACAAAACATTAGAGAAAGAACTAGAAGAAGACATTAAAAAGTGGAAAAATCTTTCATGTTCAAGGATTGGAAGAATCAATATCATCAAAATGTCCATACTATAAGAAGGCACTTAGAGATTCAATGTAATCCCAATCAAAAAACAGACAACATTTTACTCAGATCTAACAAAAAATGATTCTAAAATTCATATGCAAATACAAGAGACCTTGAATAGCCTTCTTAACCAAGAAAAACAAAGCTGGACGCATTAGAATACCAGATCTCAAGACCTACTACAGGGCAGTTATAATCAAAACAGCATGATACTGGCACAAAAATGGAACTGTAGGCCAATGGAATAGAATGGAATGTCTATAAATAAATCCACAGATCTACATCCAATCTATATTTGATGAAGGTGCTAAAATCAACCCTAGAGCAAAGATAATCTCTTCAACAAATGGTACCGGGAAAACTGGATCTCCACTTGCAGAAGTATGAAAGAAGGCCTGTACATTATATCTTACACAAAAATCCATTGAAAATAAATCAAAGACTAAATCTATGACCTGACACCATCAAATTACTAGAGAACATTGATGAAACCATACAAGACATTAACATAGGCAAAAAGTTCTTGGGAAAGACCCCATATGCACAGGCAATCAAATCCAAAATTAACAAATGGGATTACATCAAACTGAGAAGCTTCTTCACTGCAAAGGAAACACTCAGCAAAGTGAAGAGGCAGCCAACATAATGGAAGAAAATATTGGCAAACTATGCAACTGATAAAGGATTAACATTCATGTGCTGTACATTGTGAATTAATACTGTAACTAGTACTCCAACAGTATTTTCACTTTGTGTCTCTATGTGAGGGCAAACTGTTGAAATCTTTACGTAATATGTACTAAACTGATCTTCTGTGTATAAAGAGAATTGAAAATGAATCTTGATGTGAATGCAAGGGGAGAGGGAGCGGGAAAGGGGAGGGTTGCTGTACTTTGGAAATTTATATTCTTTAAATAAAAGCTTTATATATATATATATATATATATATATATATATATATATATATATATAAAACATTCAGAATTTATAAAGAACTCAAGAAAATTAACCACAATGAAGCAAATAAACCAGCTAAGAAATGGATAAAGGACCTGCACAGACATTTTTCAAGAGAGGATATTCAAAGGGCCAACAGACACAAGAAAACAGACACATATCCCTAGCTATCAGGGATATGCAAAACAAAGGCACAGTGATGTTCCACCTGTTAGAATGCCTTTCATATAGAAATCAACAAATAACAAATGCTGGAAGGAAGTGGGGCATAGGGTACTCTAATGCACTGCTGATAGGAATGTAAACTGTTGTAGGCACTCTGGAAGACATTATGGAGATAATAACCTCAGAAAGCTGAATGTAGATCTGCCATATGATTCAGCCATCCCATTCCTGGGAATTTACCCAAAGGAAATGAAATCATCATCTGAAAGAGTTATCTGTACACTTATGTTCACTGCAGCTCAATTTACAATAGCTAGAATATGGAATCAGCCCAGATGTGCATCAGCTGAAGACTGGACAAAAAAATTATGGTATGTATACATGATGGAATACTATACAGCAGTAAAATAAATGAAATCTGGTCATTTGTGACAAAATTGATGCAACTGGAAAACATTATACTCACTGAAATTAACCAGTCTCAAAAAGACAAATACCATATGTTCTGCCTGATCTGTGGTAAATAATAGAGTACCTAAAAGGTAGTCTATATGAGTGAAATTGACACTTTATGAAGCTATGATTTTGAACAGCCTTTGTCTTGATTGTTGAAGAACAATGCTTTTGTTTGTTCGTTTGTTTTTACACTTTATACCTTTTGTTGATCCTTTTACTCAGTGTAGGGTTAATTTTATTAGTAAAAAGTTAATTGAACATGAATCTGTGAAAAATAAAAATGGGAATTTGAGAGGAAGGTGGATGAAGAGTGGGAATATGGATGCAAAGGATACAGGGTGGGAAGAATCACTATGTTCCTAAATTTGTATTTATGAAATGCATGAAATTTGTATTCCTTAAATAAAATTTAAAAAAAAGAACATTTGCTAAGGCAGAATAATGATTCAAGTGTGCTTACATGTTATGATGCAGAAGTAATTGACTACATTTAAGCTATTTTTTAATTTTAAAGGTAATTTTCACAATTTTGTATATGTTTAGTGAAACATAGAAATGGAATATTTAAGGAGAATAATTAAACTTGAAAATATTTAATAAAGATGATTTCTTGTAACAAAAGAAGACTTAGAACAAAGCATGAGTCTTAATAAGACCTCAATCAATGTTAGCTCTCTTTATTCAATTTTTCTTTATTTGTACCACTTGCAATAACTGTAAAAGAGAACAGTACTTAGGTTTTCTAAACCTATAACAAACAGAATTCAAAAGAAACCAGTACTAACAGTAAAGCTTTGAATTTGCTGTTTAGCATGTAAAATAGATGTAGAAGAAAGTTGTCATAAATTAATTTTAAAAATCTAGTAAATTAATTAATTATTATTAAGTACCTTCTATGCCATGAAAGCATTATTTCACTGAATAGGAAATTTGTTCCATGTAGTGCCTAGCTTTCTTTATATTATAAGCATGTGATTCAAAATGGAATTCTGGCATTTTAGACATTTTAGACTTGTTTGGGGTCTTAGGTATTAGATGTTCTCACTTATGTCTGAGAAGAAAGCCCAGTTGCTCAAGTCTCAAATAGTTAGAGATTTCAAGCCCTATAAAGCTCATGTTTTGAGTAGCAGGAGGACTAATTGGAAGGAAAGGAGTTAACTTTAAGACTGTACTAACTACCAGGGTACACACCAGTAAAAGAATTTAGTTTACATAGAAGTAGACAATGTTAGACTTCCACCGTTCTAAATGATTCTTACGGAGTAAAATTCATATAATAAGGGAATAAATGTGTCCATATGACTGAATTTTACAGGTAACTAAAATTTAATCTTAAGAATTTACTATTCTCATCATCCAAGTCTCAGATCAAATGCCACTGACTTAGAAAGTGATTCCCTAGCAAGCTAAGCTAAAATTTTCCCTACCTAAGTAGCTCTCTCCCCTTAGAATTTATTTGTTTTTCTATATTTTCTTCATAAACTCTATCATTCATTTACTTTTATTCTCTCTGTGTCTTATTAGAATGTAAATTCCATGAAAATATGGAGTATTTTGCTTAATATTCTGTTTTAGAATTATGTCTGAGAAATAACAGTGTCTCAGTAAAAATATATTTTTCCTATGAATTAGTACATGAAGGGTTTGCTTAGGAAGTTTGGTAAGTGCAGTTGAAGAATTTGATAGAGTAGAGTAATTGATCAGGTTTATATGTTAGAAAGACCCTCTGGCAGCATTATGTGTCTCCATTAGTGCATAGGAAATTAAGTTTACTTTTTGAACTTAAGTTGAAAAATACCAGCAAATGTCATTTGGGCAAACAAAGACATAGAGTTTGAAGAAACTTGAGATTAGAAAAATAAAAGAAGCAAAGAGAAAGAAGGAAGAGGAAGAAGATGAGAAAGAAAAAGATGTGAAGAAAATAAAGGATAGAAACTAAAGGCCTGTGAAAACAAATGCCTAGGAAAATCAACCCCAGACAACCAAACTGACTCATCTTCGTAGTGTCAGGGAAAGCCCTGGCAAGAGGGAAAGCTTAACTGAACTAGAGAAGTCCCCTGTTACAAGCACTGGGTTGTGAGATGCTCTATACCTGGAGGTCAGTTAGGACCTGCACAACGTTAGTTTCGGTTACCCCACCATCTTTTCATCCACATTTCTCATTAAATTCTGTACTGATGCATGGACTTAACGATCCAGGAAATTTCCTATATCTTGGGGACTCTATTTAACCCTCACAGTCATGTATAGGCACCAAAGAAACTGCTGGTGAGATTGAAGGTGGGGGAAGCAATTTCAACACAATGATGGACATTGCTAACTGCAGCAAAGAATAACAAGGTCTCTTAGAATGATGGATTCAATTGTAAAACCTCAGGTGATGAAAAGGAGAAGCCACATAATTAACTTTCATTTAATGGAAAGAGAACAGTGTCATGAATCATATCAAACAATAGATCATTTTAAAATTGCATATAAAACTGGACTTCAGGATGCACTGTGACTTCTTTGGCAGAAAATTTAAAATCATGTTTGCTTTTCTTAAGCTAATAATTAAATTAGTTTGTGTTCTCTCTGTTTTAATATTTGGCAGTAGGTGGATTTAAAGAAAAAGTGTAAGGGAGAGATAAGCTCCAGAAGAATTTTTGGCTTTTTGGAAAGTTCAGGCCAGGATGAAAAATTGCCATCCATATGTAACCTGTATGGAACAGAATTTCTACACATCTACAACAAAGAAGGAACTGTATAATCTATTGCTAAAATTGAAAGTAGCAGGCCCAAATAATCTGCATTCAATAAATATTTGTTGAATGGATAAGAAATTTTTTCTCTGCATTTGAAGTAAGAACTCCTTATTTCATGGTAAATATGCAAAAGCATTGTTTAATTTTTATTGAGTGCTTTCTTGATAAGAAGTTGCTTTAGTTGGGGATCTCCTGCTCTGGAGGGTCTAGACATTTTTGATACAGATCAGCACAACATGTGCACACTTAACTATCGCTATTGAAACTAGAAGCTCAGTATTTACTTACCCTGATACTTCTGGCCAGCATCAAGACTATTCTCAGCTGGCTCTATCAGAGAACAAAGTTTTGGCCACCTCTCCAAGATAGCCTAAGGCAAGTGGACCTAAGGCAAGTGAGCCTAAGGCAGTGCAGACTGTTGCTCTTATACAAGTTGGGACCTATTCATAAGAAGTAATCCAGATCTGTGGCTATCAAAATAATGCCCACTAGTGGGATGCTGTACAGTCTGCCACAAGTGGTGAGAAACTTGCACCCCTAATCTGTTCTTTGGTGGGGGACCCTCCATTGTCATCTACCAGATCTCAGCAGGATCAAGGTATCAAAGTCTGCCTGTGTTGGTATCCAGGGGCATGTGAATTTATAACTTCATATCATTAGACTAATCTTGGAAAGAATCTGCATCCATGTCCTCCAACTACATAGGCATCTGTTGTAAGATACTAGTCTCTAAAATCTCATATATACCTAATCAAATGAGAAGATGCCCATTTCACTCATATATAGTACATTTGAAAATAATCACATCATTAAAATTATAGTAATATGTCTATTATATATTAACACATATATATAATATACAATATACATATAACAAAATATATGGCATATGTTATATAATATATAACATAATAATAAATATATTATATTAAAATAAAATAAAATAAGCTGAGAAAGACATTTGGCATCATGAAAGAATGTGAAGACAGAAAACCTCCTAGTAAAAGAACAAAGGAAGGGTGGGTGTTGTGGCAAAAGAGGATAAAGCTGCCCTGCTCAGTCCCACCCTGGCCCAGGGTCTCCCCATTCAAGTCCTCACCATGCCAGGAATGAATCCATGCCCATATGGTATGCTGGCATTGCAGGCTGCAGCTTTACTCAGTACACTACAACACTGACACTTATACCTGGGTTCCTAAAAGAGATTTTGTTTGAGATAATTTATTTGAAAGCAGAGTGACACACAGAAAGAGGGTGGGGAAGGGAGAGAGAGAGAGAGAGAGAGAGAGAGAGAGAGAGAGAGACTCTCATCCACATGTTTATACCTTAAATGGTCACAGCATCAGGGATTTGTCAGCTAGGAACCTGGAACGCCATCTAGATCTCTTACATGTGTAGCCCAGCAATTTGGGCCATATTCCATTGCTTTTCCAGACACATTAGCAGGAGATGGATGGAAGCAGAGGAGCTGGGACTCAAATCAGCTCTCCGGTATGGGATGTCTGTTGGCCTAACCCATTGCACCATAATGCTGGCACCCTACATCTGGTTTGAGTCCAAGTTTTGATTCCTGATTGCAACTTCCTGCTAATGTGGACCATGAGGGGCAGTGTTGAAGGCTCAAGTTCTTGGGTTCCTGAAACCCATGTGGGTGACATGGATTGAATTCCCAGCTTCTGGCTTTGTCCTTGGACCACTCCTAACCATTGTAGCCTTTTGGGGAGGGAAGGTGTGTTTGTGTGTGTGTGTGTCTGTGTGTTGGTCTCTGCCTCTCAAATAAATAAACTGTAAAACATTACAAAATAGTATACAATAAGCTTTTCTTATATATATCCTGCTTTTTCATGAAAAGAGTATAAGGAATTGAAGAATCGCTACTACTTTAATCTAGCTACTGTGGGAAACACACACATACCATAGCTTACAGATAGCTGAAAAGATAAAGTATCATTTAATTTACTGAAGAAAACATTGAATAGTTTGATGGATGGTTTTTGAGAATATAGGAACCCATGAATACAGGAATTAAATTAAATGAATAAGGAATTAAAACACAAGAAAATTCAGCTAAGTATTGTTACACAGTGAAGGTTTTAAAACTCTAAAATGGGTTAATAAGGTTCCTTTCACTAGGAGCTTTAAAAAATACGAAAGGTTCTTATCTGTGGGAGGGAGTTTAAGTGCGGAACGCTAAGAATAGACCATGCGGCCTGCCTCCTTGAATGTGTCTTTGAGCCTTATAATCTCTAAACTCTGAGAATTCATTATCACTTCTGCTTATTTACTTCAAAATAACAACTGACACTTTACAATTTACAAAGTGCTTTCACACATAGCCTCTCATTTAGTTCTCACAGCAGCCTTCTAATATATTATGCACGTTTTCCCAGAAGTAACAAAACTAAAATTTGAACAAAGTTCTACAGAATGTAAATTGGATGCTCTTTTCTGTACAACACTTCTACTTCTCATTTCTGGGTGGTCATGCTGTGGCTGGAAAGCTGGGGGAGTTCATTGCCTTCCACTTCAAACCCACTCCTTTTATAATCCTGGCTTTTGTTAGTGGAACCACTTTCTACTCACTTGCCTGAATCAGAGACCTAAGACCCATACAAAGCTATCTGTTCTTGTTCTCCCATCTCCAGCCAATCATCAGGCCCTACTGATTTTAGCTTTAAATGGTCCTCAAACATTTTCCTTCTCTCTACCCCACCATCAGGTTTTCATTTTAAATATTTAATTTTTTATTTGAATTATTTCAATAATTTCCCCTTAGATTTTTTTCCCTTTAGCATTTCTCTCTCAGCTTCAAACTGGGGTCAAAGTAAAGATCTTTTAGAAGGAGAGAAAAGCCATGAGTTTCTCAAGGAATTTCCCAGCCTGGAGCCCTTCAGTAACTCCTTATCTCCCATTGTACTGATTTCTACACTTCAGTTGTCTTCAAAGTCCTTGCATATTGCTGCAGATGTCTTAAACCACTGAATGTGATACTAGATATATTGTTGAAAGCATACATTAATACCCACAAGCATTCAATGTAAGATACTCCATGCTACCAACCCATATTATGTGCTCTTTCCAACTATCCAAAGAATTGTGAGAAAAGCTTCAGTTGTTTAGGGTTGCGACATTCCTGACAGAGCACTAGGCCTGAAATTCATTAGTGTAAGTAAGATGCATCACCAGGCAACTATTTTAGTTAACCCAAGACAATTAGTTGAATGTGTTAGCCATGTGTCTCCTGAATATTTATTAAAATTTATATATATATATATATATATATATATATAGTGTTTGGCATTAGAAAGTAGTTTGTCTTTTGTCTGAAACCATCCCTCTATGCCAGTGAAAAATTTGTTGTACCTTGGAAACTTCTTAGTATGACATCCATGAGTCTATCATTTGGCCTCTGGTTCACAGGGTAGACTCATCTGTAGGGCAATTATATAAGTTACAATACAAATCAGAATACTTTGAGTGTGAAGTGAGGGGTGCTACTGGCAACACAGATAGAACAAGTATAATACTGAACCACCTCCGGAAAACCTGGGCATATGGTCATCTTACTCATCTACTCATTTCTAAATTTCCGCTCTAAGCACTTGAACAATACCCAATATATACTCAGTATTTTTAGCTTTTTATAAATACCATGTGATTTAAAGCCCTAGAATTTTTGCACACCCTATTCTTTCAGCCTGGAAATATTATCTTATGTTTCGTCTAGTATCTAATTCCTAGGCATTACCTTCTTCAGTAAGCTCTGTAGACTTCAGAATGTACCTAATGGCTATTCCTAGTATTTTCTGATAATTATTAACAAATTTAACTTATTTTAATTTTTTAAAGGATTTATTTATTTGCTTTAAAGGCAGAGATACAGAAAGGCAAAAGCAGAGAGAGAAAGAGACAGGTCTTCCATCCACTGGTTCACTCCCCAGATGGCCACAAACGCTGGAGCTGTGCTAATCCAAAGCCAGGACCCAGAAACTTCTTCTGGGTCTCCCACGTGGGTGCATAGGCCTAAGGACTTGGGCTATCTTCAACTGCTTTCCCAGGCCACAGCAGAGAGCTGATTTGGAAGTGGAGCAGACTTGCCTTAGAATTGCTGATATACACTTACAAGCTTTGTGACTTTGGGCATATTTTTCAATTTGTTTAAACTTCAATTTTATTGTCTATAAGATCTGGATGATAATTTTGTGGAGATTAAGTACTATCATGCAACTAAAGAGATAATGATAGTGTGTATGTGCAATACATGCTCAATATAAATGTCTCAGAAAGTGAGGCAGGCAACATGACAAAGTAGGAGAACTTGAGTACTTCTTATCCTACTAACACACCAATCCAGGAACAATTCATGCATATCCTTTTTGAGAAATAAGAAACTATTTGAATGACTCTTGCCCCTTATAGAAAGCAAAATATGACTTGACAAAGCCAGTCAGGAGATCTGGGACACTCTTGCCAGAAGCCCTGATACCAGTGCAGCCATATATGATCAGAAAGAGACTATCAAGCCTCCAACTTAACCCAGAGGAGGCAAGGGTTTCCACACATTTAGCTCCCCAACTTTTATGAAGAGACTCCAACAGGACAGGCTTCTGTGTTGAGAATCTTAGAGCTTTGATGGATCAGCACAGTCTAGCCACATGTGGGAGAACAAAAGTGGTGGCTTGGCTGATAGATGCCATTTATCCTCAACCCTGCTCTGTTCAGAGTGAGTAGATGAAAGAATCCCAGCTGTCAGGCAAGAGAATGAGATGATCCATGCATCCAACATTCTTATATCAATGAATCTATTCAAAGAATGAGCATCTCTCCCACCAGCCCTCGTGCCCCCAACAGGTCTGGCACATTCTAGTCATCTGGCACAAAACAGAGATATCTGCTTAGATAGATAGATGTCATAGCTCTACCTTCTAATTTTTCACAGTGCAAGCAGACCAAACTATTACTACAATGGGGAGGGGAAATGTTGACAGAAGGCCCTATAATATGACCAGTCTGTTTGGAGGGCTCCTCTCTACAAGGACTTTGAAGCCTGAAAGAGATACTCACTTTGTCTAATGAATAGACACCTCCACAGAGTTAAGGATAATGAAGAACCAGGTAAAAAATTTTCAAACAAAGGAAAAAAATAATGAATCTCTAGAAAAAACTTTAAAGAAAGTTATATAGAGAATTAAAATTAATTCTTATAAAGGTCCTCACTGAAGCAGAGTGGACAATGTATGAACAAACTGAGAATTTCAACAGTAATAGAAAGGGTTAAAAAGTACCAAACAGAAATCATGGAAATGAAGAACACAATAACTAAACTGAAAAATTTACTAGAGGATTCAGGTTCTACAGGAACAGTAAATTAAGCAGAAGAAAAGATTAGTGAACTTGAAGACAGGTCATTGGAAATTACTTAGCAAGAATGAAAACAAGTTAAGAAAATTAAAGGGAATTATGAGAAACCATCTGATGAACATATATTGTATGAGTCTCAGAAGAAGTAGATGGAGATAAAGGGACACAAAGTTTACTCAAAGAAATAATAGTTATAAACTTCCAAACTTTGGGGGAGAAAATAGACATCCAGATCAAGTAAATCCAATATATACCAAATAAATTGAAATATAGCCACACACACACACACACACACACACACACACACACACACACAAAGTCCACATTGAGACAAATGGTCAAGTCAAGGAAAATTTTGAAAGCATCAAGATATAAGTCACTTGTCTCCTACAAGGAAATCTTCATATGACAATAAGTAGATTTTTTTTCAGTAGAAAGTTTGAAGATCTGAAAGGAGTGGAATGATAATTCAAAATGTTGAAAGAAAAATAAATTCTGAACCAAAAATATGCCTGACAGAATTCTCTTTTCAGGAGGTGTTTGGCACAGTAGTGAAGTTGTGATTTAAAATGTTCATATACTGTATCAAAGTGCCTGGATTCAAGTCCTGGTTCTACTTTCAATTCTAGATTCCAGCTAATTTGCATCCTGGGAAGCTACACATATGGCTCAAATATTTGGGTGCTTGCCACCTAAATGGAGTTCTGGGCTCCTGTATTTGGCCTAGTCTACCTCTGATTTTTGTGGGAATTTGGGAAGTGAACCAGCAGGAGGAGATACAATTTTAAAATAAATAAATAATTCTAGAAATTATCATTCACAGTTCTAGTTTACTGTTGATCATAATGATAACATTAAGAGTCAAAGGGATCACATAAACAAGACTAGTGTCTGCTAATACTAACTGATAGAATTAAAAAGGAGAGAATGAACCAACATGGGAAGTGGAATACACAGCAGACTCATAGAAGGGAAGATGTCCTAAACAGCACTCTGGCCTCAGAATCAGCCCTTAAGGCATTGGGATCTGGCTGAAGAGCCCATGAGAGTATTCTAGGCATGGAATGCCAAGACACTATGCAAAATCAATCAATCAATCAATCAATAAATGACCTAAATGAAAGAACTCTGCGAATGAGATCCCAGTGGAAATAATGGGCCATCAAGAAGGAGGTACCTTTCTCTGAAGGGAGGAGAGAACTTCCACTTTGACTATGACTCTGTTGGAATAAGATTGAAGTCAGCGAACTCAAAAGGCTTCCATAGCCTTGGCAACTCATGACAAGAGCCTAGGGTGATTTCTGATGCCATAAACAAGAGTGTCAATTGTTAAGTTAACAACAGGAGTCACTGTGCACTGACTCCTCATGTAGGATCTCTGTCCTTAATGGGACAGGGGAGAACTGAAAGAGGCTTCTGACTTCTGGCTTCAGTCTGGTCCAGCTCTGGCTGTTGGGGCCATTTGGAGAGTGAACCAGCGGTTTCTCACTCTCTCTATAACTCTGCCTTTCAAGGAAACAAATCTTTAAAAAATAAAAACAACACACACACACACACACACACACAAACACACACACAAAAGGAAGCTACCCGTCGGGAGACCCGTGGACCTGTGTCTTGCTTCAACAGTGTTTGAACGGAACCGGCCCAGGGACTCTCTCACAGGCTTCGACTGCCCTCTGACCTCCTCTCCAGACAGAAGCTCCAGGACCACCTACCGGCCACCTCCTGCTTCTGGGACCAGCCCACCACGGTTCTGTGGTCATCTCACTGCCGCTAACCATGACTTCCCAGATCCGTCAGAATTACTCCCCCGAGGTGGAGGCTGCTGTCAACCACCTGGTCAATCTGCATCTGCGGGCCTCCTACACCTACCTCTCTCTGGGCTTCTATTTCGACCGCGACGATGTGGCTCTGGAGGGCGTGAGCCACTTCTTCCTCAAGTTGGCGGAGAAGCGTGAGGCCGCCGAGCGGCTCCTGAAGATGCAAAACCAGCACGGAGGCCGCGCCCTCTTCCAGGACGTGCAAAACCCGTCCCAGGATGAGTGGGGCAAGACCCTCAACGCCATGGAAGCCGCCTTGGCCCTGGAGAAGAACCTGAAGCAGGCTCTCCTGGACCTTCACGCCTTGGGCTCCGCCCACACGGACCCTCACCTCTGTGACTTCCTGGAGAACCGCTTCCTGGACGAGGAGGTGAAGCTCCTGAAGAAGATGGGAGACCACCTGACCAACATCCGCCGCCTGAGCGGCCCCCAGGCCTCACTGGGAGAGTACCTCTTCGAGAGGCTCACACTGAAGCATGACTAGGGGCGCCCGGAGCCAGCGGCGCCACGCGTGTGCCCGCGCTCTCCTGCCAGCCGCTAGGCAGCTTGTTCACAGCCCAGAACCCTCTCCCAATCCTGGGACCAAACAGAAATAAAGTTTCTTGCTGCAAAAAAAAAAAAAAAAAAAAAAAAAAAGTGAATTAATGCTATAACTAGTATTCTAACAGTGCTTTACACTTTGTGTTTCTGTGTGGGTGCAAACTGTTGAAATCTTTACTTAATATGTACTAAATTGATCTTCTGTATATAAAGAGAATTGAAAATGAATCTTGATGTGAATGGAAAGGGAGAGGGAGCTGGAGATGGGAGGGTTGTGGGTGGGAGGGAAGTTATTGGGGGGGAAGCCACTGTAATCCAAAAGCTGTACTTTGGGTTTTTTTGTTTTTTGTTTTTTTTGACAGGAGGAGTGGACAGTGAGAGAGAGAGACACATATAAAGGTCTTCCTTTACCATTGGTTTACCCTCCAATGGCCGCCATGGCCAGCACACTGAGGCCAGCGCACCATGCTGATCTGAAGCCAGGAGCCAGGTGCTACTCCTGGTCTCCCATGCAGGTGTAGGGCCCAAGAACCTGGGCCATCTTCCACTGCACTCCCGGGCCACAACAGAGAGCTGTACTGGAAGAGGGGCAACCGGGACAGAATCCCGCACCCCGACCGGGACTAGAACCCGGGGTGCCAGCGCTGCAGGTGGAGGATTAGCCTATTGAGCTGTGGCGCCAGCCCCAAAGCTGTACTTTTGAAATTTATATTTATTAAATAAAAGTTAAAAAAATGAAATAAATAAACAAATAATTTCAGAAATTATCATTCACCCTTTCTTTTTTATTTTTTGAGATAACATATTCTAAATTTACATTACAATTAAAAGACTTAATAATCACCAAATAATCATTTTCACAAGTAAAAAGTAAAAAGACCCTAGTTTAGTGGGAATGTAGACAACTACTATAACAAAAAATTGAATGGAAAAATGATCATTTCACTTAAAAACAGAAATTTTTAAAATAATCCCAGAACATTAAAACTATTGAAAAAAAGGGAAAAGAAGAGAAGCTGAGAGGGAAAGAGGGGAATGGAGGATGGAAGGAAAAATAACATTATGTTGTTAGAATTGTATCCATAAAACACTAATTAAAAGTTTAAACAACCAATTTAAATTAAACTTTAATTTAATTTTAATTTCAACTTAAATTAAAATAACATTAATTTAAATTTAAAATAAATAATAAATATTGACAATTAATGAAATCTGAAATTTCTGCTGATGACAATAGCATGATTTTCTCTATAAGGGTGCATCTGTTTTTATTAATGTCTTACATTATCCAACTGATAAACTGTACTATAAGGTTTTGAATGTTAAAATAAATTTTTTGAAGGTCCAAAAGATTATTATTCAAAAACATAGGACAAACAAAATCTGTGGAAATGTATTTCCACTGCATGTCTTATAAAAAACACAAAAAGGGATTCTTCAAGTTAAAATAAAGATATGGTAAACAGCAACATCACAGCATACTATATTACTATAACAGTGGTAGCTAAATCACTTTAAAGTTTATAATAAAAGCTAAAAGACAAAATATTAAAAATAACTTAAGTAAAAGTATGCTAAAAGATATACAATTAAAATATATAAATTATGACAACAGCCTGAAGTGGAAAGTGGAGAAGTGAAAATATAGAATTTTTGTTTTAGTTTGAACTTAGCTTGCTATCATCTTAAAATAGACTATTAAAACTATATTTTATGTAAGCCCCAAGGCAAGTCCTCTACACACACACAAATGCACACACACAAACTATAAAAGTTACGAAAAACAGGAAGGATCAAAGGATATCCAGATTTTAAAAAATCAACAAAACACAAAGTAAACAAAGAAGGAAAAGCTATATGAGTAAACCACAAGACTAAATGAAACATCTAATGAGATGAACATATTTCCCTATGAATAACTCCCTTAGAGTGTAAATGGATTAACATTCTCCAATCAAAAAACATAGAGTGACTTAATGGATGAGGAAATTAGACTTATATGCTATTAGAGTTTTATTTTGTTTTAAAAATTTAATTATTTATTTTCATTTCATTTGAAAGGCAGAGGGACAAAGTAGGAGAGAGTAAGAGAAGTTGCAAGAGTGGTTCAATATACAACAATCAATAAATGTGATGTAACACATTAGCAGAATGCAGGCTGAAATCACATGGTCATCTCAGCAGATAAGTAAAATATATCTCAGAAATTCAACATCCTTTAATAATAAAAGCTTAATAAACTATAAATAAGAAAATTACCTCAAATAATAAAAGCCATATAGGAAAATTCCACAGCTAACAAACTAAGTGATTAAAAACTGAAATCTTGGGGCCAGCGCTGTGGCGCAGCAGGTTAAAGCCCTGGCCTGAGGCACAAACATTCCATATGGGCGCCAGTGCTGGTCCTGGCTGCTCCTTTTCTGATCCAGCTCTCTTGTGGCCTGGGAGGGCAGTAGAGGATGGCCCAGGTCCTTGGGCCGCAGCACCCACGTGGGAGACCTAGAAGAAGCTCCTGGCTCCTGGCTTCCGATCAGTGCAGCTCCGGCCATTGCGGCCAATTGGGGAGTGAACCGTCGGATGGAAGACTTTCTCTTTTTCTGCCTCTCCTCTCTCTGTGTGTAATTCTGACTTTCAAATAAATAAATAAACCTTTAAAAAAAAAACTGAAATCTTGTCTTCTAAGATAAGGGGCAAAGCAAAGATACCTACCCTTGCCACTTCTATTCAATATAGTATTGGGAGCCCTTGTCAGAACAGTTAGGCAAGAAAAAGAATGCTGGGACTCAAAATTTGAAAGGAAGAAACAAATGCAAGCGAAATAATCATAAATGTTGAACAAATTAAAAAACAACAAAACAACCTATTAGAAATAATAATTTCTGTAAAGTTGCCACATGCCAAAGCAATATTTACATTAATAAATATCTGAGGAGGAAATTATGAAAACATTCCCATTTATAATAGCACCAGAAAAATAAAATACCTAGGGAAAAATTCATGAGAAGAACTTGTGTACTGAAAATTAGAAAGCATAGACGAAGGAAATTAAACCAGGCACAAAGAAATGGAAAGACATTCAGTGTCCATGAATTGTAAAACTTACTTACGATTGCAATTTCCATTCCAGCAGCTATGACGAATGCTTAGGTTCCTTCAAAATTCGTGTGTTGAAACCCTACTCACCCTACTCACCAAATTAAGGATATTTGTAGGTGTGCCCTTTGGGACATGATTACATTATGGAGATGAACACTAATGAGTAAGCTGAGTACCATTATAGAAGTTCCTAGTGAGATTTTTTTTTTTTAGTCAAAAAGTAGAAATTTATTATAAGGACATCATAGCATTTCCCAGAATCTTTGAACTCAATTGCACTTGGATATCAGGAGGACTTTTCTTTTTCCTGCATTACTCTACATTATCTAGCTTTTTTTAAAGAAAAATTTTATTTAATAAATATAAATTTTGAAAGTATGAGTTTTGGATTATAGTGGTTTTTCCCCCCCATAACCACCCTCCCACCTGCAAACTATCCCATCTCCTACTCCCTCTCCCATTCCATTCTTCCTTAAGATTCATTTTTAATTATCTTTATATATAGAAGATCAACTTAGTGTATACTAAGCAAAGGTTTCAACAGTTTGCACCCCCACACAGACACACAAAGTATAAAGCACTGTTTGAGTACTAGTTTTACCATTAATTCGCGTAGTACAACACATTAAGGACAGAAATCCTACACGGGGAGTAAGTGCAGTGACTCCTGTTGTTGATTTAACAATTGACACTCTTATTTATGATGTCAGTAATCACTCGAGGTTCTTGTCATGAGCAGCCAAGGCTATGAAAGCCTCTTAGTTCACAAACTCCAACCTTATTTAGACAAGGTCATAGTCAAAGTGGAGGTTCTCTCCTCCCTTCAGAGAAAGGTATCTTCTTCTTTGATGACCCGTTCTTTCTGCTGGGATCTCACTCACAGAGATCTTTCATTTGGGTCATTTTTTGCCATAGTGTCTTGGCTTTTCATGCCTGGGAAATTCTCATGACATTTTAGCCAGATCCGCATGCCTTAAGGGCTGATTCAGTGGCCACAGTGCTGTTAAGGGCATTTACCATTCTATGAGTCTGCTGTGTATCCTGCTTCCCCTAGTGAGATCTTTTAATCCTTCTGCTATGGGAAGTTATAGCCAGAAGACATCCTCTTCTGAAGCATTGAGCCTTCAGCAGACATAGAACTTATGGTGACTTGATCTTAGACTTCTTGGCCTCTAGAACTGTGAAAAATAATTTTTGTTGCTTATAAATCATCCAGTTGATTTTTTTTACTGTAGCCTAAATATACTAAGAAACTTCCCAAAGCAATTTATATGTTCAATGTAATTCTTATAAAATTGTAGATTTTTTTAACTGAAAGAGAAAAGACAATTGTAGCATTCATATGGAACTACAAACACCATGGATAATGAAACAAATCCTTAGGGGAAAAAAAAGACAGCTGGAAAAAAAAGGTAACATCACATTTCTTGACTTCAAATTACATCACAAAGCTATAGTAATGAAAAAACATAATACTTGTGAAAAGACACTCATTTTAAAAAAATACCCTTTTATTGATGCTTAACATAAATACAATAAAGTATTCATATCTTAAGTGAAAAATTCCTTAGACCGGCCGGCGCCATGGCTCAACAGGCTAATCCTCCGCCTTGTGGCGCCGGCACACCGGGTTCTGGTCCCGGTTGGGGCGCCGGATTCTGTCCCAGTTGCCCCTCTTCCAGGCCAGCTCTCTGCTGTGGCCCAGGAGTGCAGTGGAGGATGGCCCAGGTGCTTGGGCCCTGCACCCCATGGGAGACCAGGAAAAGCACCTGTCACCTGGCTCCTGCCATCGGATGAGTGCGGTGCGCTGGCCGCAGCGCGCCAGCCGCGGCGGCCATTGGAGGGTGAACCAACGGCAAAAAGGAAGACCTTTCTCTCTGTCTCTCTCTCTCACTGTCCACTCTGCCTGTCAAAAATAAAAAAATTAAAAAATGTAAAAAAAAAACCAAAAGAAAAATTCCTTAGACCACATATGTGCACATTCATAAAACCACCCTATCTCAAAACATGGAACCCTTGTATTTCAATAGCTTTTGTCATGTCCTAGCCTAGTTGATACCACCAGAAACCCAACCTCTAGCACCAAAATCAGTTTTGAAGTTTTTTAAATTTAGAACAATGGGACACAATAGGGAGCCCAGAAATGTAACTACACATTTATGGTCAACCAATCTTTTACAGAGAAACCAAGAACACATGACAGGAAAAGTACAGACTTTTCAAAAATAATAGTGGGGAAATTAGATATCCACATGCAAAATTAAAAAAAAAACTGGATCCTTAACTTATACTATACAGAAAATATCAGTTCAAAATGGATTAAACACTTGCAAGAACTAAAACTATAAAACTCCTAGAAGAAAACATAGGAAAAAACTTTCATCACTTTGAGCTCGGAAGTGGTTTTGTGGATATGACACCAAAAAGTCCAGATAACAAAAATAAAAATAAAACCATTGAGACTACAACAAATTAAAGAAGGCTTCTGCTCAGGAAAAAAAAATCAACAAAATGAAAAGGGGTTAATCAACATATCTAAGGAACTCCTACAAGTCAAAGTAAAAATAAAAACAACAAACTAATGAAATAAAAACTAAAAGCAATTAAAAATCCTATTAAAACAAGCTAAGGACTCAAATACACATTTTTTTTTTCTTTTTGACAGGCAGAGTGGACAGTGAGAGAGAGAGAGACAAAGAGAAAGGTTTTCCTTTTCCATTGGTTCACCCCCCAAAGGCTGCTGCTGCTGACATGCTGCCACCAGCGCATGGCGCTGATCCGAAGCCAGGAGCCAGGTGCTTCTCCTGGTTTCCCATGCAGGTGCAGGGGCCAAGCACTTGGGCCATCCTCCACTGTACTCCTGGGCCACAGCAGAGGGCTGGACTGGAAGAGGAGTAATCAGGACAGAATCCGGCGCCCGGACCGGGACTAGAACCCGGTGTGCCGGTGCTGCAGGCAGAGGATTAGCCTATTAAGCTGCGGTGCTGGCTTTCAAATACACATTTCTTAGAAGATATACAAGTAAGTGGCCAGCTGGCATTTGAAAAAAAAAATGCTGACCATTACTAATCATCCAGGAAATGGAAATCAAGCCACAGTGAAACACCACCTTTCATCCTTCATGATGGGTAATACATTTAAAAAAAAAAAAAAAGTGTCGGTGAAGATGTTGAGGGAACTGTAGCTGGAAATGCAAAATGGTGCAATTACCATGGAAAGTCGTTTGGACCACCATATGATACAGCAATCCTACTTCTAGATCTACATACAAAAGAATTTATGTATGGATCTCAAAGAGATTCAAGTCCCCGAAAGTCCATTGCAGCACTATTTACCATTGTTAAAATGTGAATGAATGAGTGAATGCTGAATAAACTCTGGAGATCTTCTGTGTAACATTGTACTTAGTCATCAGCAATGTACACTTGTTGGAGAAAACTCAAAATTCATGCTGCATTTACACTACTTGATGAAAAGAACGTTCAAAATAAAAATAGTATTGATTACAATAAAATTAATGAATAAATGCAAGTATATGCTGTGAGCTTATAGACTGACTCATTAGAGAACCTTGGATTTTCATGCCTTCTAGTCTTGAACCCATCACAAAATACCATTTGCCAAATTCTCAGGTATTAAGGAATGAAAGTGGAGAATGAAGATCCCACTTTAGGTTACATATATTTCCTGACATATGAAAATTGAGCTCTAAAAAACATTAATGTTTTTCTTCTACAATATAGCACTGAGATCATTGTCTGCTTGAGTTGTTTTTGTACCTCTTAATGCCACATCTTGTGTGTATCCTGAAAAATAAATAGATTTTAAACCCCTAGCATCATCTCCTCTCTGTTTCATGAACAATCTGATTAATTAATCAATCATGCAGTAATTAATTAATTGATGAACCAGAGTATTATGTGTGTATAACATAGCAGGTGCTTTTCTCTGCTGTCATCATGTATTTAACATTGTAATATTTACCAGGGATACAACGATGATAAAGTAAGTACCTGGCCTTAGGGCTCAAGTTAGTCAGATAAAGCTTTAATTACATAAGTTCCATAAATGTGGCAGGTAGGTCCCTGACAAAGCCATGCCCAGGTGCAAAGGGAGCATAGGGGAATGGTAGTTAACCACCCATGGGAGTAGGAGGGGCAAGTTAGGAAAAGCTTCTGATTTGTTTCATCATTTTTCATTAATGGAGATTAAGTGACATGGATGATGCAATCAATCTGAGAGGAATTTCACAGGGCAAAAGCAAAGGCCTTTTTTACAGGGTCCTCTGACATGATAGTTTAATAAGGCCATGAGGATGTTAAGGCACACCTCCAGGGATTCAGCACTATCTCTCTGCAACATATCACCAACCCCACCCCCCAATGCCCAATGTCTGGATAGAGAGAATTGGGTAAAAAGGTACTTTAATTAGGTGATCTCTAAAATGCTAGGAATAAAACACAGGCAGGAATAAATGGAATGGAAAAAAAAATCTCAGTTTAAAAGAAACCAAAGGAAGGGAGAAGAATTTTGATGACAGCAAGATTTCAGCCTAAGGTGTCTTGATGATGATGAATAGTATCAGGAGTTAGGGAATCATGGGAAATGGCTACAATGGAAGATTTACCTCATTTTTAAAAGGATATAATTTTTAACAAGAGCTGATCTTTCTCTGGGACTGTAAGTGGCAATTGCCTTCTGCTCAATGTTTTCTCATTTTCTTAGGTTCCAAATAGAATGGATATTGTCAAACATGTCCTAGTGCTACCTAAACACTCTCGATACAGAGTAAATTTAACATTGATTAGAATGACAGTAGAATTCAGTCTCTGCACAGCTCCAGGCAAACTGTCAATTGTCAGCAAATGATTTCCAACAACCCATCAGTTATTTTTTTATGTTTCTGTAGACATGTTTTGAAAAAATGACAGATTAAAAGTGTGGTGGCTGCCAACCAATATTTGGCATGCTATCCTTGACCACCTAGGTGGCATACGCATCCTTGAAATATTCTTTGAAATATCACACTGTTGAGTACTTAAAATAAACTTTGTCACATTGGTTTACAGTGCAAAGATCATATCTAGTAATACTGTTCCAGGCACGAATAGTCAGGAAAATTCTGGACTGTGAATTCTCTTAAAACAATTGCAAGCGTCACTACACCCACTCTGTGTTGTGTGGATTATGCTGACCAGTGTGTTGTTAGATAGCTGTCCAGCCTGAATACAGAAAGAGAGAAGAAACAGGAGATGAGGTGGAATAGTGGGTGATGTCATGCAATATACATTGACAGCACTGCTGTGTCTGAACTGTGGAACATGGAATTGGTAGAAAAAAAAGGAATCAGGAAGACAATAGAAAGAAGTTGTTAGTCTAAGCAAGGGCCACCTACTGCTTTGGAAGTTGAAGATGGTGAGAAGGGGTTGAATCTGAATATCTATTGATAACTGGATCTATGGACTTGCTGAAAGATGAATGGAGGATATGCTAAAAACAACAATTAAAGATAATTTTGGTTGGGGGGTGGTATGTGTGTGTGCTGTGGCAGAGTAGATAAAACCGACACCTGCAGTGCTGGTATTATTACCATAATACCAGTTCGAGTCCTGGCTGCTCCACTTTCAATCCAGCTCCCTGTTAATGTGCCTGGGAAAGCAGCAGAGGATGGCCCAAGTCCTTAGCCCCTGGACCCACATGAAGACCCAGAAGAGACTCCAGGTTTCTGGTTTTGGATCATCCCAGCTCTGGCCATTGCAGCCATTTGGCAAATGAAATAGCAGATGGAAGATCTCTCTCTCTCTGCCTCTGCCCCTGCCTCTCTATAACTCTGGCTTTCAAATAAATATATAAATATTTTTAAAAAGGGTAATTTGGGACTTTTGGCTTGAGCTTCCTGGTCAGTGGTGCCATTTACTGAGATGGGAGCACTGGGCAAAGTGGAAGCAGAGCCTGGTGGCATAAAATCCAGAGCTTATTTTATAGCATATTAACTTTGGGGTATATTTTTAGACATTAGAGATCTCTCATAGATTGTCATGGTTGTATATCAGTAACTAACAAAAGGGTCAGACTTAGTGATATAGATTTGGAAATCCTAAAGATAGATCAAAGAGGTTAGGGCTTAATAAATGTATGACTCCTCTAGGGTCAGTGGAGGACTGGATTGGGAGGACCAGTAAAATGCAGTAAGAAGAAAGACACCCTGCCCTACACCTAAGAAATGCATCGAGGGGAGATAGAGAGGGAAAGTCCACTCTTGGGAGAGTTGCTAAGAAAGTGACATCTTCAGCAGGAAATTGTGGTTCCAGTGACAGCATCAGAATCTTCCAGGGAATTTGTTCACATAGATTTCTGTACTCCTTCCCTGCAGTATTGGACTTAGTAGGCCTGGGGTATGGCCTGACAATTTGTATGTCTAACACAGTCCCAGTGTGCAGACCATGCTCTGAGAACCACTGACTTTGAGTCTGAAGCTTCAGAGAAGAAGCTAAGGGTATCAGGAAAGGCTGCTGGTAGGAGTGGTCGCTAAAGACTCATGTGGGAATTTTGGGAGAACAGGAAGGGATATGGTTCCCATGATGCCTGAGGACACCAGAGATGTAAGGTATCCTAGGCTGAGTTCTTGCTGAAAGATGAATGGAGGATATGCTAAAAACAAGAATTAAAGATAATTTTGGTTGGGGGGTGGTATGTGTGTGTGCTGTGGCAGAGTAGATAAAACCGACACCTGCAGTGCTGGTATTGTTACCATAATACCAGTTTGAGTCCTGGCTGCTCCACTTTCAATCCAGCCCCTGCTGGAACGAAAATGATGGGGAAAAGCCTTTTGGTTTAGGTCAGCACGCGTCTAATTACTTTTCTTACTTGGACTGTTATGCTAGTCAGCAGCACAATCTAGGGGCTCCATGAAGGCAATTTTCCGTCCCAGCAGGAATGAGAGATGTGACCGTTAGGCCACTGGCCTCTCTCTGCAAAGAGGGCCTGACTCCACATGAGGGCAAGACTTGCTGTAGGGTACCAGGCAGCTGAGGTCACATGGCTCGAGGTATCGGGTCATTTGGGACTTGGAGAGGTTTCAAAATAAGTTGGGCATCTGGCACAGCAGTTAGGATATCCCTTTAGAAGCCTATGTCCAATGCCAGTGTGCCCGAGTTTGAGTCCTGGTTATGCTTCCAAATCTAGCTGCATGCTAATGTGCACCCTAGGAGGCAACAGGTGTTGGCCCAGGTAGTTGGGTCTCTGCCTTCCATGTGGGAGACCTGAATTGAACGCCAGGCTCCTGGGCTTCATCCTGGCCCAAATCCAGTTGTTGTGAGCATCTGGAAAGTGAGCCAGCAGATGGGATGGGTCTCTCTGCCTTTAAAAAAAAAAAAAAAAAAACAGCTAGATCAAAATGCCTGGAACCCTTTTTCTGCATGATGACCAAAGTAGGGGCTATTATGTCAGGACAGGTTTTTCCCATTAGTGTCTCCAAATCCTGGAAGTGAAGAGATAAGGGGAACTTCATTAGTCATGCCTCTTTCTATTGCCAATCACTTGGAGTGAATATTTCCAGGCAAAGCTGGATCCAGGTGCTGAAATCCTGTCATTCAGACTCTCTTGCTCCTACTTTCTTCCTCAAGAATTGAAGCTGTGTTGGCTTCATTTCCAGGAAGGATCTCTCTTTCTGGCAGTGATCAACAGCACCAACTTTGTACCCTACCACTTAGAGAACTCGGTAGAAGAAATCTTCCCTTTTCCATTAGCCTCACATCAATTGGGAAGACTAATACATGAACCAAAAAATGGTAGCCAATGGTACAGGTGCTCTGATTTGACCAAGCTTATGCAATACCCTGGACAAGAGAGGATTGTGGGATCCTCTATCAGCTACACTCGAACCACATGGATGGAAAACAGAGGGAATTTGTTTCCTCAAATAAAGTTGTATATTATGATACAAATGAAATAACATTTTTTGTTCATAACTCTGGTGTTTTACATGCACGATCTCATTTAAGTTTCACAATGCCTGATGGGCGTAATGCTATTATTATCCTAAATTTTGCTTGAGTACTGAAAGCTTAGGTCATTCCTTAATCTTAAAGGACTTGTGAGTGGGCAACGAGCAAGGATAAAGTGCGCATGGGAGAGTGAGAGTTCTGATACAGGAGCCCAGTAAGAGCTGTCTGGACATAGATGAAAAGAGTGAGGCCAACGGTGGGCAGGGCAGTAGCAGGTGTACCTGGGAGAAGGCCCATTCTTAGCGCAGGGGTGGGCAGTGTAGACAGCTGCTCAGCAGTGCCAGGAAAGGAAGCAGCTCAGGGCAGGCAGAGAGTGTCAAAAATGCAGCACTTTCAAACTCAGAAAACTTCAAATAAGCAACGATGGACTTAATGAGGCTTCACTGTACTAAGCTGCTCCTGTTATGATCACTTACACCATCTGCAAACGTATTTAAGCTGAGGTAGCACAAATGTTGACGGTGAGAGAACTTGAGTCATGTGCCATATTGATACTCCATTGACATGTTTTGGGGAGCAATCATACATTTCCCATCTGTTTTTCAATTTCACTTCATGAAATCTGGATTCTTTTGCTTACAGATACACCCCTTCCCCCCTATAGGGCAGAATTGAGCAGAATTATACTGAACTTGAGTAGAAAAAAAAGTGATTATAATTCCAACTGTAGCTGTAAGAATTTTCATGTTGTATTCCCCACACAACACTTTGAAGTAAGATTATGGAATAAGAAATTGATTTGAAACTTTTTGTAGTTGTGAAGCACATGGAACCATACTTGTTTCTTTTGCTCATATCCAGAAAGGAACCATTTGGTGACAAAATCACATGGTCATGGTGGGTCAGGTATGTGGTGGACTAATGTGGTGGAACTCCTCCTTTGCTCTTGTAGGTTTCCCTCTCCTTGTTTGCCTTCAATTGATCATAACTGTTGCCATAAGATGCACTTCACTTTAATAAAAATGAACCAGAAAGACTATGTCTGTGCGTTCCAACATAGCTTGCATAAACAACCACTGATCTGGAAGCAGGCTGTGTCTTAGCCTACTAATGCTTAACTTCATCTTTCCCCATCAACTTTCAGTGGCTGTTACTGTTGCCTACAAAAGAAGTGCCCTAGCAGAACGACAGGGTAGTGGAAAAACCAGGAAGTCTCTCCAGGGTCAACAATTCATCATCAGGAAAATTGCAGAGGCCCATGTATGTTCACTGAATAGTTAAAAACCCTTGCTTTTCTCCCCATTATATCATAGGCATCAGGCTTGCTGACTGTCATCATTCAGTTCAATTTCTTCAGTATAGCTGATAATTGTACTATCGAGCAATTGATTTTGTATAACCACATAACCAAAGCTGCTTTGGCTGTCATTACTATGAAAGGGAAAATGACAGTGGTTGTGGCTGAATGCTGTGTACCCCTAAAGAATTGTTAAGGAAAGTTATACTCAAAGGAATCTAATTCTCCTTTCTGGATAGGCTGTTTTGCCAGCTCCTCATTGTGATGTGAGAAGACAACCTGGAAGTGACAGCAAAATGACACCACGCCATGGCTGCCTTCACTTTTATTCTGCAGTTTCCATCCTCTCCAAACCACAAAGTTTATGGATTAATGAGGTCATTTTGCCAAGGACACAGACCTCAGAGTGGTTCCAAGAAACACACATCAAGTTGTGTGCTCTGCCTCTTATTTTAATGGAAACAATAAAGTCTGTAATATTCCATTCTACTCAATAGAGGTTTATCAAGTGCCCAGCACATATCTCCAACTCTGTGTTTGTGGCTGCAAGTCCTGTGATTTCTGTACACCTTGTTTCCATTTGTGTTTGAAAATGCCATGGGGATGTTTCCTGGGGAAAGCATTTCACTGTCAGCTAGATTTCTGCTTGACTCCATGGCTGTCATAGTGTCTTATTGTGTCAACTAAGCACTTACAAAAACCACAGACCGAGCGGAGCACCATAGCTGTTGAAATTCCAGGTGCCTTGCCCTCAAGTAGGGAGATGCTACTGAGCTAAGTGGACTTCACACTGCTGGGGAGACTCAGTAAAATATTGGGGAGTAAGACTTGGCCTATTAATCCTATGCAAAGAAATGATAATTGAAGATAAAGAACAAGAAAATGTGATAAAAACACATTAGGCTGGTGTCAGTGATGGAGCTGGGAAAGGCTTTTTGTTTAGGCAGAGTGAGCCTCCTCCAGAAAAACAAAGCTAAACAGCGAGTTGAACAAGCCAGCCATAGGAAGAGTATTCCTGTTAATGAAGACGAGACCAGTAAATGCAGAACTGTAAAGAGGAAGCCAGCTTAATGGGCTGAGGGGACTTGAAGAAGTCCCTCTAGAAGACCCTCTAGCTGGAGCAGAAATGGAACAGAAAGATCAGGAGGGAGAGACTGACAAAGGAACACCTATTTTCAACACAGTATTTCTATGTGAAAACCAAGCCATTGGAGGATGGATTCTTTTACTTCCTTTGAAAGATTTGTTTATTTATTTGAAAGGCAGAATTACAGAAAGGAAGAGACAAAGAGAGATTGACCATGTGTTGGATCACTCCCAAAATGGCCTCAATGGCTGGGGCTGGGCCAGGGTGAAGCCAGGAGCCAGGAGCTTCTTCTGGATCTCCCACATAGGTGCAGGGACTCAAGCACTTGGGCCATCTTCCACTGCCTTCCCAGGTGCATTAGTAGGGAGTTGGATTTGAAGTGGAACAACCAGTAGTTGAACTGAATCCTAAGGGAAGCCAGTATCCAGGCAGAGGCTTAACCCACTGTGCCACAATGCCAGTTCATTGGAGGATTCTATACAGGGAAATAATAACAATCAGTTTATATTAAAACAAAAAAGAAAAACTTCTCACTATTATGTGAGAATGATTGGAGTGGGAGGAATGTGACTAGGGATGCTACTGAGGAGTTTATTAAAGTGAACCTTGAGAAAGATGATAACAATTTGAACAAGGGAGTCCAAACCATTATCCTAGAAAAAAGTGTATTTACATTATCAGTATTTATATTATCCAGGGGTATTCACTTATTGCCATGGTAACTAATGTATGGGCAAAATTTAGCAATAGTCTCTTTGGAATATAACCCATATGAACATTTGGATATTCTAATCAGGGGTGTGAAAACTCTGTTAGCCACTAGCAAGACTGAAGCTGGACAGAGAAAGAAAAATGAAAAAAGACGTTGTGTGCACAAAATAGGAAGAGTGAGAAAAAAAGGAGTGGCCAAGGGGAGAGACTAGAAATAGATATTCAGGTGGTTGTGGTGAGTGGTGATGCCTTTAAAAACTTCCACTCACTTGGCACTGGTGACAAAAATCATCTACCTCCTCCAGCATTGTGTCATCAGCAGAAATTAGCTAACTGTTGGAATTTAAAAAGAGGTTGGAGTCCCATAAATTGTTCACAGTTACAAGGGCTCTATTGTCTGAACTATGGTGAAATCTTATTAAAATATGAAAATAAGCAGCAGAGTCTCAGGCAGGAACAGTTACACAGAGCAACAAGATGTCATCTCCAAATCACTTCTCTAATAATTACACATGAAGGGCTTGGTCTGCACCCTCTTGCATGCACTTAACTTTCAAATGAAGCCAATTATAAATAAAGAATCTGACTGTGATGCCTTCTCCTGTTTTTTTTTTTTTTTCCGCACCCTTAATTCTAATCACACCTTTTTTCTGTCTGTATACGTTGTTAGCTAGTATCCCTCTCCCAGTGACCCAAGAGCAAGGTGAGCAGGGTGGGGAGAAGAGTAGGGAGCAATTTAGAACTAACTGGCTTACTTTCACTCAGACAAATGTCTCCTAGGTAGGCAGTGTGTGGAAATCTTCGTTTGCCTGAAATACCTCGACAGAAATTGGGAAAATCCTATATTCATGGAATAATTGCTTAGAGTAAGAGATGGCAAGAGCTGTGGAATGAGAGACGTGATTTGAATCCTGCATCTGACAACTTCTCTGTGATTTGTCAATTTATGTAAATTCTCTTGGTGCCTCAGTATTGATATCTACAACATACAGGTGGGGCTACCTGTCTTGCAGAAATGTGGGGAGGAGGAGATACAATCATAGCAAAAAGTGCCTTGCACCCAGCAAGGGTTCACTTTCTCCTTTGTATTTCTTTGTATGGATCATAGAATCAGGCAAACACTCCTTCTCTTTAGCCTACTTCTTCTAAAGGGACACATCTATGTGTTTAGAGACCAAAAGAATTTGTAGCTTCTCCCTCACTTGTCACCTGTCCCTTTGTCCACTAAATCCTGCTGCCGCTCTCTGGTGGTTGAAGCGTTGAGATTTCAACCTGTCAACTCATTGAGCCATTTTGGATCTGTAAAACCTGGTTAAGGGCCATGGAGTATGTAAATAATGACACCTCTTAAAATATTTTTAATCTTTCATTTTGATGGATGCTTTTGTGTTTCACATTTGTCCCTTGAGAAAGGAGAAGAAAACTAATAGCTCCTCCTGTTGACAGGTAATTACACACCAAGGGCTATGTTAGCACTAAGCAGTGTATTGAGATGTCGTGCCAAAGAACAGAGCTGTTCAAAAACGCACTCCCCTTCCTGATGGTGCTCAGAGTAGGTCAGTGAATTTCTAATCACAAGGAACACTGACTCATCAGAGAACGGAGAGCTGTTGTTGACTCAACAGTTTTAGAATTGTCCAGTAGTCAAGAGGAGACACCTCAACCTCAGCACCAGACTGCTGCAGACCTTTGGTTAATTTCCAGAGTTCTGAGGAAGTTGATTCTAGAGCGTTGTTTGTTGTTGTTGTTGCTGTTGTTTCCATGGATTGGTGGAACTTGGATTTCTTTACACTGCCATTTTTGCTGATGTAATTCCTCTGATTGATTTTTCTCCTATTAAAGGAGTGTATTTTCCTGATTCTTTGTATGCCTAATACTCTTTAAATAGAGATAGACATTTTGAATATTATAGTGTAGGTGCTGGATTTTACTGTGTTCTTTTAAATATAATTGGGCTTTGTTCTGGGGATTAAACTACTTGGAATAGGTTTGAGTCTTTTAAGGCTTACCTATGAATTTTGTGAACTGGGTCCAGGGCAGTTTTTAATCAGGGTTAATTTGGCCCCACTACTACTGTTACACCCTTCCGTGGACTCCATCCATGTTCTATGTACCGGTGATTCGTCTACTGTGGATGCTTGGAATGGAAACTATTCCCAGCCCTGTGGGAGCTCTGCCAGGGACTTTTCCGTCTACTCCTCTTTCCATCGCTTCTTTCCCAGATATAGAAGCTTTCTTTTGAATGTGCACATTAGTACTCAGATGAAGATTTGAGGAGTCCCTCTGCAGATTTCTCCAGCTGTGTCTTTGTGTAATCTTCTTCACTCTTCTGTTTTGCCCCACAAATTCTTACCATTTTGCATCTCTAAAATATGAAATATGTCTCCTCAGCATAACAACACTGCTCAGAAATGTGGCTTCTCTCTCCCTGCACCTAAGCCTGGAAACTCACCCCATGCAGTAAACTGGGAAAACTGTGGGCAACCTCCTGTTCAGCTGCTTTTGCTTTTTTCTGTTGTGTGCTGTCTACAGTCCAATGACTGAAAACCACAGGGGCACGTGTTTTCTCTGGTTTCCCGTTTGTTTAAGGTGAGATCACCTTTCCAGCCCTGACACTTCCAGCAGGGCCAGAATCAGAACCTTCAAAGCACTTTGATTAACATGGATGTAGATGCCTTTTTGTTTTATTAATACTTTGGCCAACATTTTTTAGATCACCTTATCCACTCCATTCCTTTTGCTCGGATTTATTTTTATTCTGCTGGAAGAAGTGATTCTTTGGTGGCATGCTTTCCAAATATTTTCATGTGTAAAACTATCCCACCCTTCATTCATTCATTGACTTAGCAAACAAATCTATATTCAAAATAGTCATGCCCTAAAGATATTGCTTGATTGTTTGCCAGAATCTAGTGTTTCATAAAAGATTTCTAATATAAAATTTTGATAATATATTAGATTTCTAATAGCAATTTATTCCTTAGAAGCACTTATAGTTTTATGTTTTTCTTGGAATTCAGAAATAAGTCTGTATTATGAATCAAAACTCAATTGCTTTGATGGAAGGAGGATGCAGGAATATATTTTTAAAATCTAGTTTTCAACTATGAAAAATAATCACCCCCTCCCCAGTCATAGATAAGCTGTCTCTGATACCTCAGGCCTGCTTGTGTCCACCTCATTACTTTGAACTTCCTTATCTAGTATGAAAATAGTTCTTCTCTAATTTTGTAGGATATTCAGCCCTGGGAAATAGGGATTTTACTTCTTTTGTTAATAATTATTTTTTTCTCTACTTAGATACAAATAGAATGCTTTATTTTCCTTGCAAAGAATTGAAGAGTTGTCAGAAAGTTATCCACTATAACATATAGGTTTTCACAGCTTAGCATAAAAATGCTCTAGAACGAGGTATCAACTTGATATTTGGGTTTAAAAGAAAAATACTTTGGGTGGAGACTCAAATTACAATGTAGAGATGACATATACTTACTGGTAAACATTACAGCCTATAACAATTAACTTGAAGCTTAAATAGGCATGAAAGAATGATATTAGAGAGTGAAAATGTGTCAAAGGAAACATTACAATGCCCATTTTCATTTTGTAAATTGTTCTTAAATTATGTAATGTCATCAGTACTGAAGTCAGCCTATGGAAGGCCACAGCTGTTGATTAAAGTAGTTAAAGGAATGTTGCCTGTGAGTATTTTTTTTAACATAGTGTGTCTGTGTCTGTAGTTAAACAGCAGAAGGAGTGACTATTCCCTTCCCAAATATTCAGCAAAAAAGGGGGGGGGGAGGAAGGAAATAATCTTAGATAGATGCTTTTGATAAAAATATGGTATCAAAAGTGTAGGTTTCAAGACATTCCACTGAGTGTCTTCTGACAGATGTTTGATCTGTCATATAGAAGGTGGGAAGAGAATAAGTTATCTTTGGGTTTTAATACTGTATACAAAGAAGCATTTCCTTAAATGCTTTCATCAACAATGTTAATTACTCCTCATCTTGTTCATCTCTGTGGCTACAGCATAACTATATTCAGTGCCATGTGCCTTTAGGACAGAAAATACTTGTTAGGGATTTTGTTTCCAAACTTTAAACAAGTTGCAGAGCACAACAGAACACTCTGGAAGGGGATAAAACACAAAAGGAGGTTGAAAGGAAAAGAAATATGAAGTGATACACTGTTAGGGGTTAACCTTAAAAAGCAGGATGTAATTGTTCCAAATGTCTAGTAAGTGATACCCTGTTAGGAATTAGCTCTAAAAGCATGATATAGTTGTCCCAAATGTCTAGTGTCTATTTCATTGCCTTCTGTGAGCTTCCACCAGTTGATGTGTATTCAGGATGGCCCCAGGGAACAGTAGGTGGATGCTACAGAATGTTAGTGGATGGGGTTACCACTGCAATAAAGAAGTAGAGGCTTGGGCTTAATCAACGCATCATTGTTCTGACAGGAGAGTGCTTCTGCTTAAAAATGCAGATAGCTAGAGAGTTAGCTTCCTACAGCCCCTGCCTATATTAAAAGACTGATAGGGAGAGTTTCTTTGAAAGGATATTTTACAAGACATGCTGAAGGTGGTGTAGCAAGCTGGTGAAAGTCTGAGACTTAGGTAGAAAATCACGTATGCTATGTATGGAAGAAAGTTCATTTGGAAGCGCAGATCTTAACAAATACATTGAAGTGGGACAGATGTATGTGTTGTGGTTAAGATGCTGCTTGGAACACCTACATCCCATACTGGAATGCCTGGGTTTGATTCCCAGCTCCTTTGCTTCCCATCCCTACCAGGCATGCAGGAGACCTGAACTCCCATCTTCTAGCTTTGACCTGCCCCATCCCTGGCTGTTTCTGGCACTGGGGAAGAGAATCAATAGATGAGAGATCTCTGTCTCTCAACCAAATACATAAAAAATTAAAAATTTACATTTAATACACTATTGAGATATTCTTAGGAAAGTTGGGAACCCTGTGCACTATTCATAATAAATGCTTCTTTGCAGTAAGAATGAGCTCTCGTTGCAGAAGTAAGACCATTTGGTGCAGAAGGATGGATCTCCTGATCACAGTTTTGCCAAATCTAAACTATTGTGGTGTCAATCTCATTGGTGAAGAACCTGTTTAGTTTAGTTTTTCAAACAAGGAGAAAAAGAGTCAAGAACTTCCACCTTGGGAGAAAGAACTTAGGACAGCAGAAATGATTAATCCTGCAAATGCCAGCTGAACGCATTTAAATTGGCACTTTTGTACATTGGTGGTGACAATTGTAGACTAATATGATCCTCTTGAACGCAATATGACAACATAAAGCAAGAACTGTGGAGATGGTAATAGCCCTTAACCCAGGAATCACACCTTGGGGAATAGATCCTGAGGAAATAATTCCACAGAAGGCAAAAACCTATATGCAAGAAAATATTCATGGTAGCAGCTTTATAATAGCAGCTACAAAAAAGTCTTTGAGAAATAACATATGTATAAAATAGTTGTGAAATTATTTGGTAAATTATGTGATATTAAGCCTATAGAATATTTTTCAGCCATTAAAATTACAATTATATAGACAATGAAAAAGAAAAATTTTTACATTATAATGTTATTAAAAGTAAACAGTAGAATTAAAAGAATATGCACATTATGATTACATATGTTTAAAAATTTTTCACATAAAGGAAACAAATGTGTAAACCTGAACCATAGTTATGTATGGAGGAATGCTGGCAATTTCTCCTTTGAAAATTATGTTTAGGCCGGCGTTGTGGCTCAATAGGATAATCCTCTGCCTGCAGCGCCGGCACCCCAGGTTCTAGTTCTGGTTGGGGCACGGTTGTTCCTCTTCCAGTCCAGCTCTCTGCTGTGGCCCGGGAGTGCTGTGGAGGATGGCCCAAGTGCTGTGGAGGATGGCCCAAGTGCTTGGACCCCTATACCCGCATGGCTTCGGATCGGCGCAGCACCGGCCTTAGCAGCCATTAGGTGAGTGAACCAATTCTCTCTGTCTCTCTCTCTCTCTCTCTCTCTCTCTCTCTCTCTCGCTGTCTATAATTCTACCTGTCAAATAAAAAAAAAAAGAAAAAAAGAAAATTATGTTTGATAAGTGATTAATATATTTTAATAAAATGTAATAGAAGCATACTGGTCAAGGAGAGTAAAAATAGTAAACATTGGGATAAAGAGAACATATGTGGGTATACTATGTAATGACTGTGGAATTTCTATTGCATTGGTTTAAAGGGTAAAACCACCATAAGTATGTATATAAAAGTTATCTTTTATAATAAAAATGATTACATGGGTTATGTGAACCAGTGGACTTGTTCTGCCCTGTAGCATAAAGAACACAAGTTTCTTCCCATCACCATCAATTGCAGAGATTGAGAGAATGCAGAATCAATGAAACCATTAATTTATTGAAGAGAACAGATTGGCTGAGTTCTGATTCCCTGTCCTGAGACAGCGACTAACATCTATTCCTACCAAACTTATTCTCACGGGTTTAATATGTACAACTGAATATGTGACTTGCGTTTTTTCTTGTGTTTGAACATGTCTATGTTTTTTTAACTTTTATTTAATAAATATAAATTTCCAAAGTACAGCTTTTGAATTACAGTGGCTTCTTCCCCCACATAACTTCCTTCCCACCTACAACCTTCCCATCTCGCATTCCCTCTCCCATGCCATTCACATCAAGATTCATTTTCAATTCTCTTTATATACAGAAGATCGATTTAGTATATATTAAGTAAAGATTTCATCAGTTTGCATCCACACAGAAACACAAAGTGTAAAGTACTGTTTGAGTATCAGTTATAGCATTAATTCACATTGCACAACACATTAAGGACAGAAATCCTACATGAGGAGTAACTGCACAGTGACTTATTATTGTTGACTTAACAATTTGACACTCTTGTTTACGGCATCTATAATCTCCCTAGGCTCTTGTCATGAGTTACCAAGGCCATGGAATCCTTTTGAGTTTGCTGACTCCGATCTTATTTAGACAAGGTCATAGTCAAAGTGGAAGTGCTCTCCTCCCTTCAGAGAAAGGTACCTCCTTCTTTGATGGCCCTGTGCTTTCCACTGGGATCTCACTCACTCACAGAGATCTTTCATTTAGGTACTTTTTTTTTTTTTTTTGCCAGAGTGTCTTGGCTTTCCATGCCTAGATTACTCCCATGGGCTCTTGAGCCAGATCCGAATGCCTTAAGGGCTGATTCTGAGGCCAGAGTGCTATTTAGGACATCTGCCATTCTATGAGTCTGCTGTGTATCCCACTTCCCAAGTTGGGTCGTTCTATCCTTTTTGATTCTATCAGTTAGTATTACTAGACACTAGTCTTGTTTATGTGATCCCTTTGACTCTTAATCTTATCAGTATGATCAGTTGTGAAATGAAATTGATCACTTGGACTAGTGAGATGGCGCTGGTACATTCTACCTTGATGGGATTGTATTGGAATCCCCCGGCACATTTCTAACTCTACCATTTGGAGCAATTCCGATTGAGCATGTCCCATGTTGTACATCTCCTCCCTCTTTTATTCCCACTCTTATATTTCACAGGGATCACTTTTCAGTTAAAATTTAAACACCTAAGAATAATTGTGTGTTAATTACAGAGTTCAACCAGTAGTACTAGAATAAAAAATACTAAAATGGATAAAGTATTACAATGTACAACAACAGTCAGCACAAGAGCTGATCAAGTCACTGTTTCTCATAGTGTCCATTTCACATCAACAGGTTTCCTTGTCTGAACATGTCTTTGTGTATATGCTTTCACTGTTCAAAAATTGTGGGGTTTTGTACATATAGAAAAATGCAGGGAATATATAGGCATAATTTTCAATAATTATGACAAAAACACTTGCATAATCATCTTCTAGACTAGAAACTGGAAAATATCAGTACCTTAATCACAATCTTAGAAGCTCTTAATCACAGTACCTTCTGTCAATCATTAGCAGTGACCCCAATCAGTGACCCTTGATATTTTTGGATAATCATTTCCCAGTTTTATGTGTATGGTTTCTTTTTGTTTTTAGGACCCTGCTGCACAGAACTGCCTTAATCATAATTCTTGGTTCATGGCATTCTGTCATAATTGGTCTACACATAGTCCTCTATTTCCTTTCATTTCATAATGATGTATTTATGAAATCATTGCCTAAGCCAAGAAATAGGTCACTATCACAAGCATACAGCTTTTCCTGTGTGCTCCTCACCTATCCCATTCCACTGTCTCCTATGCAGAGGCACCCAACATCCTGCACTGTGTATCAGTTTTTCCCTTTTAGAAATGGTTATACTGACTATGTGTATATCGTTAGAAAATATGTGTTTAATTTCATCTGATTTTGAATTCACATGGATGAAATTCTATCATGCATATTCCTTAGTAATTTGATTCTTTCACTAAAATTATTATGTTTGTAGGATTAACCACTATTGATGTGTATTTCTATAGTTTGTTTTCAATTCTGAGTAGCATTTGATTATATGAATATACAACCATTTATTTAGTCAATTTCATGTTGATTGGCATTTGTTTTCTAGTTTGTAGAGTTTGAACGCTGCTTTTATGAATAATTTTGAGCATGTCTTGAGATGCACACACATAGAAGTTTCCTTGGGTTACATTCTGGAGGTATACCAGATGTACACTTTGGCAGAGTTTTAAAATCAACTTTCAACTAGAGTTGAGAATTAATATAAATGTCATCATAATAGAATAAATTCTGCAATATACAATATTCTGAAATTTTATATAAAGTTTCATACCATAATTTTGTGTTAAAATGTTTAGTCTTAAACATTTGATGAAACACTAATTTCTCAGTGTTGTTGACTACTCTCAGTTTTGTTGAGACACTGTGTTCACATATGGCCTTTTTGCAATAGACATGTTGAGTTAGAGTCTACTTAGAAACAAGATACCATTTTAACCCCTGTGTCAGTAAAGCATTCTGTTACAGGAATTTTGTCACAATTGTTATTATATTTTTCTTTCTTTCTCTCTTGTTTTTAAAATTGATTAATTTTAGAAACAGAGACAGAGCCTTCATCTGCTGGATTACTCCAAAATGCCTGCAACAGAAGGGGCTATGCCAGGACAAAGCTGGGAGACTGAAGCAAGGAACTGAATCCAGGTCTCCCACATGAGTGGCACAGACCCAGTTATTGGAGCTCTCATCTGTTTCCTCCAAGTGTCTGCATTAACAGAAGCTTGAATTGGAAGCAGAGCCAGGTATCAAACCCAGATATCCAGCACAGGATGTGGGCATTCAACCAAAGGCTTAACTGCTAAGTCAAATGCCCACCCCCTAATTTTCTTAAAAATGGTAAAGGACCAGAGTGCTATTTAGGACATCTGCCATTCTATGAGTCTGCTGTGTATCCTGCTTCCCATGTTGGATCATTCTCTCCCTTTTTCATTCTATCAGTTCGTATTAGCAGACACTAGTCTTGCTTGTGCGATCCCTTTGACTCTTAGACCTATCAGTGTGATCAATTGTGAGCTGAAATTGATCACTTGGACTAATGAGATGGCCTTGGTACATGCCACTTTGATGGGATTGTATTGGAATCCCCTGGCACAATTCTAACTCCATCATTTGGGGCCGTTCTGATTGATAATTGCAAATGATTAAAAAATCTTGGTGTTAAACTGGAAATTGCATAGACAATTAATCAATTTTTTAAAAAAAAATCATGTAGGATCTCTGTCCTTAATGTGCTGTACATTGTGAATTAATACTATAACTAGCACTCCAACAGTATTATCATTTTGTGTCTCTATGCGAGGGCAAACCGTTGAAATCTTTACGTAATATGTACTAAATTGATCTTCTGTGTATAAAGAGAATTGAAAATGAATCTTGATGTGGGCGGAGGGGGGGAGGGAGCGGGAGAGGGGAGGGTAGGGGGAGGGAGGGAGGTTGTGGGGGGGGAGCCATTGTGATCCATAAGCTGTTCTTTGGAAATTTATATTCTTTAAATAAAAGCTTTATATAAAAAAAATGGTAAAGGACTATTATAAAGACATATCTTCCTCTCCATTTATGGACTTGTAAACTTGATCTATAGTGATAACACAAGTTCACTGAAACAAAGTGAAGTTTTGGATACTTGTTGAATAAGACTATGTCTGTCTATTTTAAAAGTAATATTAAGGGGCTGGTGTTGTGGCATGGCAGGTTAAATTGCCACCTGCAATGCCAGCAGCACATAAGGGCAGCAGTTTGTGCCCCAGCTGCTCCACTTCCAATCCAGTTCCATGCTGATGACCTGGGAGAAGAGACAGAGGATGGTCCAACTGTTTAAGCCCCTGTCACCCATGTGAGCAACATGGAAGAAGCCCCTGGCTTTCGCCTGGCTCAGCCTTGGCCATTGTGGCCAACTTGGGAGTAAGCCAGTGGATGGATGATCCTTCTTCTTCTGACTCTCTCTCTCTCTTTCTGTAACTCTTTCAAGTAAATAAGTCTTTTCAAAAAATAGACTTAAGACTAATATTCTTAGTTATCTTTAACATTTCTAATATTTCTGGTTTTAATTTTTCATACATGCATAAAATGAGAATGAACTTGTCTTTAAATCTTGGATTTAGAAATAAAGCAATGTAACAATGTGATTTGCTTTCAAGATAAAAACTAAAGAAGTCATACTGAAATTTCCATCTGTAACTCAACTTTCACTGCATGCACAATAATTTTAGATTCTTCCTGAGAGAATTATCAGATTTTTAAAAAATTTTTTCAACAGGTGTCAGGCAAGAAACACTAGCATTCTAAAGGCACATGAGTTTGTTGCTTCTGCAACAGCTTCCAGGAAATAAATTATTTCAGTGCATACTAGTCCATCTTGCTTTATTGATATTGTTCACTGCATTGAACATTAAAGTATTAAATTATTTTTGTCATTCCTTTTATTAACATAGAATACCCACTTTTCTGATGTTAAAAAAAAAATCTTACATCCGTACAATACCAGACTGCTCTCAAATCCCTCATGTGTCATGGAGATTGACTTTGGCGGGAGAGAAATAAAAGAAGAGATTCAGTATCATTCTATTTATGATCAGCAATTTTTCAGTTTTACTATTGAAGACTGAACACACAACTGAAGGAGGTCAATGCAGTGTCAGATGCATGTAATTTTTGAATCTCTTGTAATCTTTGCCATATCATTTTGTCACTAATGAGAATTGCATCTCCTTTAGGTTTGCTGATTTTTAACGGAGTTAAGTAATATGATTGGTAAATTTTATCCAATGGATATATATAAGGGTACTTCAAAATAGTCATAAAAATGGAATTGAAATATTAGTTTACTTTGGTACAAACATTTTGAAATCCAGCTATCATCTTTTCATAATATGTTATGAAACATTTTATTGTTTTATGAACTTTTTGAAAACCCCTCATATTACAAGAGAAACTTTGTTTTAAATAAACAAAATTTGAACATTTTCTGATTCAAAAAACAAATATCAACAGGTATTTAAGAACAAAAATCAAACAGAATATGTTCTGACCACAATAAAATTAACCTAGGAATCAAAATTTTTAAACTATGTATTCATAAGTTTAAAAACATACACTTCTGTAGACAACTTATGGATAAAAATATAAATCACACTGGAAGTCAGAAAATATTTTGACCTGATAATTATTAACATGCTACATAGCAAATATTGTAATATTTCACAAAATTGGTTTTTTATTTTTTATTTTTATTTATTTATTTATTTATTTTTTTGACAGGCAGAGTGGACAGTGAGAGAGAGAGACAGAGAGAAAGGTCTTCCTTTGCCATTGGTTCACCCTCCAATGGCCGCTGCGGCCAGCGCGCTGCGGCCGGCGCACCGCACTCCTCCAATGGCAGGAGCCAGGTGACAGGTGCTTTTCCTGGTCTCCCATGGGGTGCAGGGCCCAAGCACTTGGGCCATCCTCCACTGCACTCCTGGGCCACAGCAGAGGGCTGGCCTGGAAGAGGGGCAACTGGGACAGAATCTGGTGCCCCAACCGGGACTAGAACCCGGTGTGCTGGTGCTGCAAGGCGGAGGATTAGCCTGTTGAGCCACGGCGCCAGCCACAAAACTGTTTTGAGTGAAATTTTAACACTAAACCTAAAAATGCTGACATTTGGAAAATAGGAAAACTAGAAAAAAATCAATCAGCTAACCAACCAAATAAGAATCAGAGCAATATATATATATATATATATATATATATATCTCCAAACATATATATCCAAAGAATAAATAAATATCTCCAAACATAGATATCCAAAGAATTAAAAAATGAAATTAAAATATAGAAGCAGAAATAAATGTATACAATTAAAATGTATAAATAGAGGGTTAAAAAGACAAAAGTTATTTGAAAAGACATATAATTGCCAAACTTATGAGTGAGACAGAAGGAGCAAAAAAGAAATTACCAAACTATAGTAAAAATGTGAAAGAGGACAAAAATGTAGAAGTTGCAGACATGAAAAAGATAAAAATGATTATTAATTTATAAGCAATTTCTTGGAAGTAAATTTTTAAAAATTTGTAATAAGATAAGTTATGTCCTATTAGTAATATAAGGTACAATATTATGCAGTGTAAAATATAAATATAATAGAAAACACTCTAGGAAAGTATAACTCAAAAAATCTGATGCAGAAGAAATGGGCCACCTGAATTATAAACATCAAAGGCGTTTATAGTATGAACTACAGGCACTAAAAGAGCTGTACACGTAGTCGGAATTATTCCCACAACACACATCCCAGTGCCACATGATTCCACTGACAAGTTTCACCAAGCATTTAAGGAAAAGGCTCTTTTAATCAAAAACTATTCAAGAGATATGAAGAAAAATGAATGCTCTCAAACTCACTTTATTGCCAAGCTTTATCTTGATACTGAGAACTGAATAGAAATCACCAAGAAAGGAAGACAAGACATTTGTAAATGTAAATGCAAAAACTCTAAACAAAATATTAATGAATTGAATCCAGCAATATGTAAGGGTAATATATCACAGCCACTTTGGATTTAATTCAATAAAAATAATTTATAATTGATTTAATGTTATTAATTGATGTAACTGCATCAGCAGATGAAAGGAAAAAATTCACTTGATTATATTCATAGAAGCACAAAAACTGTTAGATGAAACCTAACATCTATTTAGGATTTATACTCTGAGAAAACTAGAAAGGTTTTTTTTAATCCATAAAATATTTACAATAATTTTTTACCAAACCTCATATTTACAGTAGTGTTGAAAATTTGCTTTTTACAGTGGAGGATGCTTGGGCCCTACACCAGCATGGGAGAATGGGAAGAAGTACCCGGCTCCTGGCTTCAGTTTGGGGGGTGAACCAAGGGAAAAAGGAAGACCTTTTTCTCTCTCTCTCTCTTTCACTGTATAACTCTGCCTGTCAAAAAAAAAAAAAAGAAAGAAAGAAAGAAAATTTGCCAATTAAATCAACAGAACAGGCTTCAATTTAAACTTCTTATAGTGTGTGTTAGAGATCCCAGCCAGTAGAGTAAAGCAGGAAAATGAAACAAAAACATTTTTAAGAAACACAGTTGTGATTTTTCAACCATGGTAATGAGATTATTAGAATTAATAATTTTTTATTGAATCTATAACTGTATCTGTTCTTAAAGCATCATTGTTTTCTACTACTCAGAACAAAGATGATCACCCTTACATTCTGAAACTGCCTTGACAATGGTCCGGCATACTGTGTGAATTTGTCTTTTTCTCAGTGCAGAGGGACTTAATTTCTCCAGCTTTGCCAAGTTCAGGAAAGTTCTTCTGGCCTCAGTGTTGTTACCTGATATATGGTAGACAATTATTTTGCCCTCAGTAGCAACTTGTCACACAACTTTCTCACTTGTGAAGATTTCCCTTTCTTTCCTTCCAGCCTGGTATTATTTTGCAAGTATATTTATTTTCATTTTCCTCCCATAATGAATATTAGTACCTAGTTTCTGCTCTGTGGCTTTGTTTATGTGCCTTTTTGTATACTCAATAACTTTTCAAAACTCAGTGTTTGTTTTAAAAACATCTTAATCGACTATTACACTTAGCACATGTAGCTATGATCAACTTAATTCATTCATAGGCAATGATGATTGCTACCTAGAAAGTAATGATTGTAAGTTAGATTATAAGATTCATTTAAATTTCAGAGATCAGGGCTGACATTGTGGTGCAGAGGGTTAAGCCGACTCCTGGGGTGCTGACATCCCATATTAGGGTGCCGGTTCAAGTCCTAGCTGCTCTACTTCTGATCAAGAATCCTGCTAATGTGCCAGTGGAGGATGGCCCAAGTGCTAGGGCCCCTGCTACTCCTGCATGAGACCAGGATTCAGTTTCTGGCTCTTGGCTTCAGCTGGCCCAGACCTGGTTGCTGTAGTTGTTTGTAAAGTGAACCAGTGGATGGAAGATTCTCTCTCTCTCTCTCTCTCTTTCTCTCTCTCTTGTTCCCCCTCTATCCCTCTCTCCCCCTATCTCCCGTCTTCTCTCTCTGATGTTTTGCCTTTCAAATAAATAAATCTTAAGTTTCAAAGATGTTGAAATTGTAAATTTGTTTATATATAATACATTTTAACAAGTTTGGAAACTTCAAGATGAATACAAGAAAAAAGATTGCATTTTTTAAAAAGGCTATTTATTTTAAAGGCAGAGCTACAGAGAGGCAGAGGCAGAGAGGGAGGGGGAGGGGGGAGGGAGAGGGAGGGGGAGGGAGAGAGAGAGAGAGAGAATATCTTCCATCCACTGGTTCATTTTACAAACAACTGCAGCAACCTGGACCAGCTGAAGCCAAGAGCCAGAAACTGAATCCAGGTCTCTAGGATCAGGAGCGGGAGCCTCTTCCCAGTCTCCCACGCGGGTGCAAGGGCCCAAGGACTCAGGCCATCTTCTATTGCTTTCCCAGGCCAAAACTGAGAGCTGGATTGGAAGTGGCGCTACCAGAATTCCAACCAGTGCCCATATGGGATGCTGGCACTGCAGGTGGAGGTTGCTTTACTGGCTATTCCTATGCCACAGCGCTGACCCTAAAAGACTGTATTTCTTGGCCAGCAACAGGACATCCAGTGAGTTGGGCTGAAGTCGCAGATTTTTTGCTCTACGTATGGCAATCTTACATGGGGCAAAGCCAAGTACAAGAAAACTTTCTCCTGCCTCTTGGTCTCCCACTTCAGGTGTTCTCCCAGCCCTTTGCACTCCAGCACGCACGCTGTGAGCCAGCTGCCTTCTTTATCTCCAGAGGCTTCTCTATTGCTCTTATAACATCTGAAAATCATGAACCTTCCTGTGGCTTTGAGCCTTTCCAGGAATAGGTTTGGAGAATGGAATGAAACCTGAGTGAATTTTTTCATCTAATAGAAATATTAAATAGAAAGGTTCAGTTTAGCCTTTTCTAAATCTTTTTGAACCTCTCATAAGTGTTGTGTATACTTAGATTTTCTTTTAACAAACAAGGATGTGAAGGATATTTAAGTTATTTATTGTTGCTGTAGAATAGGAGAAAAATCCCCTTGTGATCCTTTTCTTTGTTCCAACATTTGTAGTGTTCATAGGTATATATGTGAAACAAGTACTTTTACCAAGTCCTGCCATTCAGAACAGTTATTTTAAATAAATCATCACAATGTTTGCTATTTGGTGCTAACTCTCAAAGCTCTAGTAAGAGCTTGTAATATACAAGGTATATTAGAATTATGGCTGTTGTATATATTTTCTTTAGTTGTGTCAATTTCTCTATATCTGAAATCTAAAGAGAATCAGAACAGTGAAGACAGCCTATTCTCTAATTACTTTACAATCGATACTTTCAAGAAACTTCCAAGCCTTGATTATCTAATTTCATGTTGCACTAAATAAGCTCTAATGATAGTCACCTTATGATTGACAACCCTGTTAAACTTCTCTTTTTGGTAGTTGGCCATTTTCTAAAACATATAACCACCAAAGATCACCTGTTTGATGAGACAGGTAGGAAATCTGTTTTTAGACTGTGGTACTTGCCTTTTCTCTCTTTCTCCAGTCATCCCTGCAGCCATGGTAGCCACAATCTTCCTGGGGTGAGTCCTTTGATTTCATCAGCTAATGTGCCTCTTTCTGTTAATCACACAACATGGATTTTAGTGGCCCCTCATTTTCTGAGCTCTTTCTTTTTCTGTCTTGGTCATTGTGTTGTGAGCAAAGGAGCAAAAAATAAGATACATTTACCATATTTCTTTGGAGGAAAATGACTGACAAAATAACACTATCCTACTCTATATAACTCTTCCCCAAGTGACACAGCTGACTGCTTTATCGACAACAGCAAATGTTCACTTTTGGTAATGTCGCAAAAATGAAATAGCCAAGGAAGAAAAAAAGAAACGTCATTCGGTTTTTACTATTAGCAATCAAATCATATCTAAAGTCTCAGCGCAAAATTTATGGGACTGAAATGTAAAAGACAGGAATACTCTGACACTTTGATCGAGTTTTTGTGATAAAAGAATTTTGGGATTGGGACACATTGAAAAAGTTTGGAGATGACATATATATGTGATAAGTATGTTGTCAATTCTTCCTTGTAAGAAAGTTATTGGGCTAAGAAACTATAAACACTCTAAAGTACATTCTACAGTTATTTCCTTTGGTCTGTTTTGTGAATAGGCTTATTGTGTAGGAGAATTGGCAGCGAAAGTTTGTTCCTGGTTGTCAGTTTTGCTCTGTTACCTCTGATGCCTGGGTACACTGATAGGAGAATCAATTTATCAGAGGTAACATCAGTGTGCCCAGGCAAGTGACAGAGTTATCCAGGGCTATTTAACTTTTGCTGCCATATAAATATTTGTAAGCTCCTTTCATGATTTATAGAAAGACCCTCTTTATAACAGTGTCAAAAATGTTTACCAATGTGGGCTCTAGACTCAAGAATTATTAGCTATGACTTTGTGCAAGTTACACAGCCTCTCTGAGTCTCAGATTCCTTATCTACAAAGTGGGAATAACAAATGTACCTATCGCACAGGGATTAAGTGATAGTAGTGCATAGTCATGTAGTGCAGAGCCAAAAAAAGAGTAAATGCTTGACAATTGTTAGCTATTATTGTTTTAACAGCAGAACAAATGAGCATGGGAATGCTCGTGTGTATAATGAAGGTGAAGGCATAAGGGGAACAACTTCATCTGTGCCCCATTTGACACCATAAGTCATGTTACTAAAAAGGTTTCTGTTATGCTTAACAAAAAACAAAATCTGAAGGGTAGAAGATTCCCAAAAACTCAGAGAGTTCAAGTGACCTGGACAGAATTACAGAGCTAATCCCTTGACTATCAAAATAACCTTTCATCTTCAGAAGGAAATAAAAGCTAATGTAAGGAATGGAGGTCAAATGGCAATCTTGGAAGTGATGATCCGCTGATGAGTAGGTGATTAGAAAACTCTTTTAAAATGAAATCATACCTAGATCAAAGCTTTTGGCTTATGTTTGAGTAATTGCAGCCATTTGAGGAGTGAACCAGTGGATAGAAGACCGCACGCTCTCTCTCTGCACCCCCCCCCCCCCAGTTAGTCTGCCTTTCAAATAAAATAAATAAATATTTTTAAAAAGCAACATCAGATGTCTTAGAAAAATTTTTTCAGCCTCATACATAGACTCCAAAGCAAGCAAACAACCAAGAAAAACAAAGCATATTGTGATTCTCAAATATGTACCGTCAGTAAGTTAAAATTTCTTGTCATTTCCCTATTACCTCAATATAATCTCACATAGTAACAGAATCTGCTGCATCAAACAGAGTAGGCAAGTGCAGACAGAAGTGAGATATCCAGAAATGTCAAGCAGTAAGGGCAAAGAATTCACTTTATTATCATGAGCATTGCAGACTGTGGGTTAACAATCCCATAACCCTTGACCCACGTGGCTCTTATTTGATGAAAAAGCCCCACAAATTTACTATGAGAAAAGATAAATCAGAACTCTTGAAAAATCCATTAAATCTTAAGTGTTAATTTCCTTAGTGAAATCATCTCTCTATCACCTTGCTATATATGAATCACGGCCTTGAGTGAGGAAGCAGTGATCAGAGACATTGAAGGCTGAACATTACGGCTCCCATTTTAGGTCAGGTTCTCAAACTCTACTAAAAGCTACCAATTTCTCAGTGTCTATTTTCCAGAATATCTCAAATTGGAAGGGCAGGTTGGGGGGACATGTGGATCTGAACAAATAACAAATGAAGACAAATTTCACAGGGATCTCATTGACTTTTAGAAATACTTTGAACAACAGCCATGGGCACTGGGGTGCTGTAATGACATGCCCCATTATAAAATGTAACACTAAGTAAATGTAGGAGTGGAAATTTAACAATTGAACATTTAATGGCTGCAATTATGGCAAAAGAATAATGAACCTATTAGACAGGAGAACTGGCAATTACTCTACAGCTTATTGGAATACAGCTGTGAAAAAGTAATACAGTGGCATCCTTAAGAATGGTTATTAAAAGGGGATAATGCATTCTGTTTACACTGACAGAAGCAATTTTTCTTCTGAAATGAAATGGTGCTTTTTGGCTATCAGACGTATGAACTCAGATATGATGAATCCTACTATTTAAAGGTAATGCATTTTCAGTTATGCTTCTGTAGCTGTAAATGATGCCTCCACTAAGACTATAAGGGTGAGCTTTTTTGGTGGAAGAAATAGAAGAAGATGTCAAAATGGACTCATAAACACTAAATAAATCACCTGGAGAAAAATGGGCTAAATTTTAAATGATCCAAATAGCGGCAATAAATGAAATAGCTACAAGTTCAAAGACGAGGATTGTCAAGAGAAGGTGTTCAGAACAATTACGTGATCTACGAAATCATCATTTTGGTGTCTTGGAGTGATGGATGTGTCCCATTAAACTTTCAAATGTATACACTTCTAAGTACAATTTCTAAGGCCCTCTCCATTTTCAGATATATTCTTCAAAATGTAGTTATCAGAACCCAGGCTAGCTGAAAACAATAATCTGGATAAAGGGTTGGGCACTGAAGTGCAGTTGAGGTGTAAGAAAAGTGTCCCACCTAAGTGCATTTGACAAGATGGAGAGAAGGCTTAGCCCCTGAAGACCTTGACACTGGCTCAGAGATTGGTTTTAGAGGGGAAGATACATTCTTGTAACAAGGTGTCATTTCAGCAATTTTCAGGGCAGAATGGAGGAATAGAAAATAGAAATTTAAAATACACAGAAAGTTGGAAATTCAGAGATCCTTGAGGGGAGTCCTCTGGTCCATCCACACACCACCTAGCAGAACCACACCCAAACAATCCAAAATGGATGGAAAGATTACATTAGCTTCAGTCTTTTACCAAGGAAGACTATATGTTTAGGATACTGAGAATAAGTATGTCTCTCCTTTGCTGTAGAAATCTATCTGAAACTTTTTTATTATTTTCATATAAATATTATAGGGCATGATTTGAACTTGAACATGCCAGGAAAACCATGCGATGCAGATGCCACACCTGGGTCTACTTTGCTTTATGCAATAACCAAGTCACCTGCCTGGAGCTCTAGGCCAGCTGTTCTCAGTATGCCCTAGATACTAAGCTTCTGTGGAAAGGGATTCTTAATGATCTGTTCTGTCTGGTCTAGGACCATTTTGATGTCTCACACATGATAAAAGAAAATTATCTGTTGACCTGGAAGGAAGTTGCTTAGGGCAGGGAATGAATATGAGGCCACAAAACAAGTATTTTTTAGTTTTAGGGTTGCAAACCTGTTTTGAGGATCTGATGGAATCTATAGACAATTACCCCAGAAAAACATTACAGATGAAAAGGTCTTCAAAACGTTCATTGGAAACATGTATTATGAGAAAATGTATGGATTTAAAATTTGGGCACCAAATGAACTTATCTATTAATTCCATTTTCATGAACTTTTTAAACTACCTTCAGATATCCTAGTTTTGCATGAAATTTCAGAACTATAAACCCTGTTAGTCTGCTATCCTAGTTTTAAACTTACTTAAGATGTGATCAATATCAATTTTGCTAGCCCCTTTCCCTGATATTTCTCAAACATTTGATTTAATAAGACCAATAAAAGTGGTAACAATAAATCAATGTAATTAGAAAAGGAGTATAGTTAATAGTTTTCCTAGCTTTCCTCTCTAGTCAAATTCTGATGTGCTTGGATATTACCTGTTCTTCTTCCATGTTTACTTTGATAGATGGTGAAATAAAGAACAAAATGTCCAGTAAGTGGGCAAAGGGAGAAATTTTAAATAACCAGATTTGGATGAAAGTTGACTTGTGAGAGAGAAGAAATGAAAGATTAGACAATGGCTTAGTCCATTTTTTTTCCACCAACTCTGACCTCTCCTCTGAACTATCTTCTCTCCATCTAAGTATTGGAGGTAATGAGAATTACCTTCTTCAGGACATCAGATACAAGTGAGTGGAAAAGACTAATTCCTTTCTGGGGTTTCCATAGTGTACCCCAGGCCCTGCTCTATTCTGTATCTGCCCTCTTACTATCTAGACTCCCTGGCCCCTCATCTAGGCTTCCCCTTTGTCTTTGGATTTGGTCTTGAAATTAAAACACTGCTTACTCCTTCTATCTTATGATCTGGTTTGTTCTTGTGAGTTTTTCTTTTGTCTTAAAACAGCTGTTTGTGTTTCCTTCAATGAACTCCCATTTCTGGTTTAGACCTGCTCAACCAATTTCTACCTCTCAGACTCTGAAACCTGGAGAGGGGGCCAGAGATTGGTTATGAGTTTGTGCTTCCTGCAGCTACCACATTCTGCCATCCCTGGGTACTGGTAGTAGAAGAAAGGGAAAGATGATGACTTTTAAAAAGTATTTGTGTATGTATTTATTTGTAAGATGGAATGATGGGGAGGGGGAGAGCAGAGAGAGAGAGAGAGAGAGAGAGAGAGAATGAATCTTCCATTTACTGGTTCACTCCTCAAATGTCTGAAATAGCCAGGGCTGAGCCAGGCCAAAACTGGAAACCAGGAACTCTACCTGGGTCTCCCATGTAGGTGTCCCACATAGCTGGCCAAGTACTGGGGTCCCTTATCTGCAGCCTCCAGGTGTATTAACAGAAAGCTGTTTCAGAAGCAGAGGCAGGACTTGATCCTAGGCCTATGGGATGCAGACATCCTGAGCAGCAACTTAACCTACTGTACCAATGCCCACCCCAATGATTATTTAGAGTTGGTGGTGGTGGGAAGGGAAGGTTCTTGGTTCTTATGTGCACAAAAGTACTCCAGTTTCAGCTTCTGGCTTCTTGAATTTGATCACACAGTTCAGAAAGAGGTTAGAGACACAGGTGAAAAAGAGGGCATCCATCCTACAGTTTAGACTTGTGCAGAACATGAGTTTCAGATCACAATGCTAATGCGCAGTGAAACACAGCAATTCTTTTAAATGTCATAATTATCTTATGAATAGTGTAATTATATTGCTTTGTGTGTGTACTAAGATTGTCAATTTGTTAAATGAAAACATTTGGTATATGAATTCCAGTTCATCATTTATTTTCATATACCTGAAGCTTCAAAAAAAAAAGGAAATATTCCAAACTTCTGTGTATTTTTGAAATCCCCCAGACCTCTATCCATTTCTGAGAAGCCCTAGGGAAAGACAGGAGAAAGGAAGGGTGGGGAAGAAGGAAAGATAATAAAAGGACAGGCTTTCTAGTTTAGGTGCCCTTGAAGAGATCTGTCTGCCTTTCCTCAAAATCCCTGGGAAGTCACTTTCGTTTCTCTCCTCGAACATTGAGATGCTTCTCCCCGCTTTAGTTTTCTGTCACCTGATTGTGTCCTGGTGAATATATGCAGATTAAAATATGTGGAGGACATGACTTGACTTCCATGAGAAGTTTTGTTCCATGGAGTTTTGTTAAATATGGAAATGCAAAGTGGTAAAATTTTCTGATTCTGTGACGTCATATTGTAGAGTCTCGGTTGTAGAGTCTCAGTAAACATTCGTTACTTTGAATCCAAGTAAATGAATTTTGAAAGAGTAGTTTAGCTTTGAATTCTTCTCCAAATACCCCGGGCAAATCCACAGGTAGCTCTGCCTGCAGATAACCCCGGGGGTCACTTGACCAGTGCATCAGCTCCTGTTCTCTCCTGCCTCCGCCGGTCAGCCATGTGCACTCTGTGTAACACAGACATGTCTGGTCAACTGAGAACTGGAGTTTCTAGTGCCAGCTCTGTCTTCAACTACCCATGTGATCTTCAGTAAGTCCCTGAACCTTCCTGGGTTGTTTCTTTCTCTGAAAATAAAGGTAGTGAGTTTTGACGGCATGAAAAACATTATGTATATTTCAATGTCTGTGATTCTGTGCTGTTAATTATTACTTAACGTGGTACAGTTTGTGCCATGTGATACAAACTGCTTTATTTTTTCCCCCCAGAAACCTTTTATTTAAGGTATTCAACTTCATTCATTTTATAAATTCAACTTTAGGAACACAGTGATTCACAGTTGAAATACCCTGTGTCAACATTCCTAAGGCAATTATTTCAGCATATAACTGCTGTGTCCTTGCTTTTCTGGGAACATCTACAAATAGTTCTCATTTGGCATGCCCGTACAGAGTCATGGGAACTGGGCTGAGGGACAACTGGAGAAGTAAGGCTTGGGATTACTAAGAAACTTATGCAGATTTCGCGACAGAATCCAGATCCTTCCCGGGTTGCCACGATGAGATTTTAAGTCTGAAGCCATTCTTAGTCTACTGCTGGAGAATATAGGTACATGTTTAGATTTTTATTTTTTTATTTGAAATGCAGAGAGACAGACATGCAGAGATTTTCCACCAGCTGGTTCATTCCTTCCAAAGCTGGCCACAGCTATGGCTGTGCCAGGCTCTGGCGAGCTCCCAACTCAACCCAGGTCTCTCATGTGGGTGGCGGTGACCTGAGTACTTGAGCCATCACTTTCTGGCTCCCAAACAGCTGCCCCTGACTCCGTGGTTAGACACATTTGATTGTGCCCCAATGGGAGGTGGGGGAAAGTATCAGCAAAACTGCTTTCTTGTGCTGGAACTTTCCGTCATGCCGTCAAGGGCACAGCTGTTTTCTTTAGGAAGTATTTTGTCGATTACAAAATATAAAAATGAAGCTTAAGTCTGCTAAACAAGGCCCTCCGAAAGGTGGTTAATAAGAAAGGAAATTATATTGCAACAACACATCTTCATGAATGTACACTCCCCGCAGCTAACATCTGAGACCAATATTTTGGATGTTGAATGAGCTCATAAATGCCGTTATCAATAGAATGATATCAGCATAATTCCTTGTGAATACATGTACTTTTTGAAAGAATAAAAATAACTCTTTATGAATAAGTTGTGAAGCTTTATCGATTATTGACAGAAAAATTAAATTACAAAAACAGTATGAGAGAACTCTTCAGAAGAAACCATTCAAGCTCATGCTCCTCTAAGTAAACCATTTTATAGGAAAAGGAAGCAGAGAATCTTATTTTACTTACACGCAGCATCATCTTTTCAATATTTGCTTTGCTGGCTTTCAATGTTCATGGGGAAGAAAGTAGCTATTTGCAGCCAGTGTACCCTTTCCTTGGCTTCCTTCAACTCTACCAGACTTGGAAAAAAAGAGCATATTTCTTTCACAAATACAATGCAAAAATTTCCTGCACAAGGGAATAGCTCTACCCTTTTGAATCTAACAAAGTGAGCAAAGCTTTTATTTCTTTTTCTCATTTACTCTCCCTATGGCATATCACCGCACACATCATTACTGGTGTATTAATAATATTTTTGTGATAATTATATTAGCGACATTAATAAAGTATTTTAATTCTCTTTTGCAGTTAAATCTATTCTCTTGTGCTAAAAAGAAATCATTAGTAATTCCACACTGACTCACAAAATTTTCCAATTATTCCAATGCTGAATTTTAGACTTTCACTGAGATGTGGTAAACAAACACAGCCTTTGCATGTGACAATTCAAACCCTTCCATTGCAGTTTCTTAAGTGTGGCATTTTGGGGAGCAGTTGTAGGAAAGGAAAGGCAGGCTGCTTGAAGTGTGACAAGAGCCTGGGAGTCTGCACCTTCATTTGCCATTTCAATCAAAGGTTTCTTCCATAATGCAGAAGTCAGACTGAGGTTGTACTTTCTCCTTTGTTTCTTTTCAGGAACCTTAATAAATCTTGCATATTTGTTTTAATTTTTTTACCACTTTCCTTTGTCTTCCTATATAGCACAGTCTTTTATATTTATCAGAGCGCTAAGTTAAAGAAAGCCGCAATCTCCTTGAATTAACCCAGTTGACATTTTGCTTACTCATGGCACAGCCCACTGTGTGTCAGTCCTGTAAGGCTCTCATCTAGGCTGTGACTCAGATTATTTCCATCATGCAGTGAAGAATCTCAGATTCCTTTGCCTTCGGCCTCTGAGCAAGAAGAAAGAGTGTGTGTGCATGTGTGGAGAAGGCACACACACTCCTATTTGTCTCACAATAGAGGGGACACAGCCTTCCTTGTTTTAATCACCCACTAGCAAGAATTAGTCCCATGTCTCCTTGGACATGCATGAGGGCAGAGAAGTACTGTGGTGCTCACAGATATTTTGAGCAGCAACACTCCCAGCCACATTTTATTAAAAATTTAACTTGTATGTTTCTAAAAGGAGGAAAGAGAAGCAAAATTCAAAGTGTAGCTAAACCACCCAGAGAAATCATCTTGTCTCCCAAGAACGTTCAGAGTTTTGGGGACCTGTGAAGTACACAATCAATCATATCAGTAACTCTGATATCAAAATGCTGATGCCACATGTACATGTGGGAACTTCTACTTTGGAGAACACTTCTAGAATAGTGTGCCTGCAGTCTCTTTTGTAGTTTCTGATAGATAAGTTGATCCTCAATAAATGTTTGTTGAATTAACAAATGGATATTAGTTCAATTCAGGCCTTTAAAAGCCTTGAATCCCATCACTGGTCGGCTGATGGGGCCTCCGGTGACAATATAACTTGTCACAGATGACTTTGCCACAGCTCATAAAGATCATTGGGCAGCAAATGAACGGAATTGCTCTCCTTCTTTGGTTCTGCCCAGCCAGCTGGTGTATTCAGAACTTCCCTGGATCTGTTCTCTACAGAAAAGGAAAAGACACACAATTGTGGCTTTGTTTTCCCCTCTTTTAAAAAATATCTTTCCTGTTTGAGGTTAGGGTGAGTTGTAATGCTATTACAGGGAAAGCCCAAGAGCTCTGAAGTTATCTTACCAAGGAAGTTTAGTCCTTACCCGTGGCAGCATCCAAAGCAAGTAATCCTAGTCAGGCCGACTGTTTTACAAATTGCTATAATGGCTAAGCGTATTTCCATCTCAACCCTGCACTGCCTTCAACTTTTACCCCCAAGTCCTCTCCATGCAAGTCATCTGGAGGGAGAGTGTATCACAAGAGATCTTACCTAGGAGTTCTCACTATAAGGGTTTTTTTTTTTTTTTTTAACAAACCTGGAAGTTATGTGCATCATTTCTACATATTTTTTCTATTGACCAAATTTTTGTCATATGGCCATTTTCAGTTGTGAGAATGTTAGGAAGTGTTTTCTAGCTATTGTTCTTGAAGGGAAAAAGCCGACTATTACAATTGTGGACACGGATTAAATAGAGGTGGTATTTGAATGTTATGTATCACTTACGGAAAACATGATACTTATGTTAATAGGACTTAAACTTTTATTGCATTATGCACAGATACATATTTTACATTTCAGTTATTTATGCTTTCTCAAAGCTCCCATCCACTGAGTAATAAAAAAAGAAAAGAACCAAAATTTTCATTCAATTGAGTAAAGCAATACCATAGAAGTCTTCTTGCCTGAAGTGCTCAGTTCAATATGTTGTGGTTACTTGAAGAAGTTTGGTAAGGCAGAAATCATAAAAACAAAGTCATGAAGGATTTTAACTTAAAACATGAATGCAGAGTATTTTACATAGTTTTATACAAACTCAGACCCTTATTTGTGATGGGTTATTGACTAAAGTACCCTTTAGCTTTTTTGCATAAACTACATCCACCGTTTGCTTTCTGCAATTTTTAGTTTCACTTTTCTTAGAATAAAGTAAGAAATTTCCAACTCTGTATTTTAAAGTTGTCTTTCTAACACCTAATTTGACAATCACATTTTAAAGTATGCAGTTCAATGGTTTTAACATATTCATACAGTTGCTTAACTATCACAACAGTCTAATTTTATAAAGTTTTCATCACACCCCAAAGAAAACCCACACCCATTCGCAGCGACTCTCATTTCTCCCTTCCCCCATTTCCTGACAACAGCTAGTTCATTCTGTTTCTATGGATTTGATTATTCTGTAATTATTGAAACCAAATCCCTGATGTTAAATACTTTATGTTGCTTCTACATCTTTGCTGTTATCAACAAGGCTTCTCCAAAACTGGGAAATTTTCTGCTATTATCTCACTAAAAAGGCATTCTAATCCTTTCTCCCTCTCCATGCCTTCAGGAACTCCTAGAATTCTAATGTTGGGTTTTTTAATAGTATCCTGTAGATTCTCAACAATACTTTTTAGATTTCTAATTTCCTCTTCTTTTCTTTGATTTGACTGTATATTTTCCTGTGCTCTGTCTTCTAAGTCTGATATTCTCTCTTCTGCTTCACCCATTCTGTTTGTAAGGCTCTGTAATGTGTTTGTCATTTGTTCTATTGAATTCTTCACTTCATTATGATTTCTCGTCACTATCACAGTTTCATGTTCTACTAGTTGTTTCATTTCAGCTTGATTCCTCCTTAATATTTCATTTTCATGAGAGAGATTTTCTACCTTGTCCATTAAGGATTTCTGTAGTTCAAGAATTTGTTTTTGAGTACTTCTTAGTGTTCTTATCAATTTTTTGAGATCTGCTTCTTGCATTTCTTCTATCTCATCGTCTTCATAATCTTGAATTGGGGTGTCTTTTTCATTTGGGGGTGTCATAATGTCTTCCTTGTTCTTGTTACCTCGGTTTTTGCGTTTGTTGTTTGGCATATTGGTTTCTTCACTGTGGTGTTTTTTTCTTGTTATACTATGACTCTAGATAAGTGGACTGTCTGCTTTCAATGGAGCCTTAGAGGCTTGAGATGGGTGTGGCCTGATAGCTCTGTTTGGTTCCTCAGGGTTGAGGGTGTGCCAAAGGTGACACTCCCAGGTTAGGCGTGGTAAATCTCTCTGTTTCTTTCTTTATTTTTGATTCAAAAGGGAATTAATTCCACACAGCTGAATGGAATTGGGGGTTGTTAGCAGGCAAATGATATACCCACAGGAGCCAGAGATCAGAAGCTCTTTCCCAAGGACCACAGAGGGGATCTCTGCGGCCTTTAGTGTGGGTTCAAATTCTCCTGCAGTCTCACCACTGGGCTACCAAGGCTACCGAACTGTAGCGTCTCTGGAGAGTACTCACGTGGTTAATTCCGTGAGTTCTCTCCCCCACAGTCTCTTTTTTCACAGTCTCAGTTCATTAGCACCACATATTCATTAGGTTCTAATCTCCTGTTATTTCACCCCCACGCCCAGAGTCAGGTTTTTCTGCTAGGCTCAGGGCCGGTGCAGACCTGAGGTCACCCTGCTTATGACGTATGTCCAAAATGGCGCATGCTCTTTGTCTTGCTCAACTTTGAGAGGTGGGCGGAGAGAGAGAAACTCGTGTCTGTATCGGACACTTTTTTCTTTCTTTCTCTCTTCTAGTTAGCCTGGTGAACTTTTCCCCACAGAGCTTCAAGCCTTGTTCGCTCTAGTCTCCTCTTTCCGCTTCCCTGCCAGTGTCTCGGGCTATTGAGGTTTGGCTCACCTCACGATCCAGCGCTGGTGCATTGAGTCTGCCGCTGGTGTCCCGAACTGCAGGCTCCCACACTCTCCTTGAAGGTCCACTGTGAATCACTAGTTCCGGAAGAGTTTCCTCTGCTGTTTCTTCCCCTACTCTTCCTTGAACCTGCAGTATCTCCACTTTTATTAAACTGTCTCTCCCCGGACTATCAGTGTGCTGCCTTCCTATTCCGCCATCTTGCCCATCTCCCCTATAAGCCAATTTTTTATTTATTTGACAGAGTTAGACAGTAAGAGAGAGATACAGAGAGAAAGATCATCCTTCCTTTGGTTCACCCCCCAAATGGCTGGAACTATGCCGATCTGAAGCCAGGAGCCAGGTGCTTCCTCCTGGTCTCCCATGCAGATGCAGGGGCCCAAGCAATTGTGCCATCCTCCATTGCCTTCACAGGCCACAGCAGAGAGCTGAAATGGAAGATGAGCAACTGGGACTAGAACCCAGCGCCCATATGTGATGCTGCCGGCACAGATGGAGGATTAATCAAGTGAGCCATTGCGCTGGTCCCTCATAAGCCAATTTGGTAAGTTAGAGTTGTCTAGGAATTTGCCCATCTTATCCCAGTTTTCAAATTTCTTTTTTTTATAAAGCTTTTATTTATGGAACATAAATTTCCAAAGTGCAGTTTATGGATTACAATGCTTTCCCTCCCCATAACTTCCCTCCCACCCGCTACCCTACCCTTTCCCGCTCCCTCTCCCCTTCCATTCACATCAAGATTTATTTTCAATTCTCTTTATACACAGAAGATCAGTTTAGTACATATGACGTAAAGATTTCAACAGTTTGCCCTCACATAGAGACACAAAGTGAAAATATTGTTGGAGTACTAGTTATAGTATTAATTCACAATGTACAGCACATTAAGGACAGAGATCCTACATGATTTTTTTTTAAAAAATTGATGAATTATCTATGCAATTTCCAATTTAACACCAAGATTTTTTAAATTATTTTCAATTATCTTTATATACAGAAGATCGATTCTAGCATGATGTTGATCATGATTTTTTAAAGAAAAAAAAAACAGATTTATTTGAAAAACAGTCTCTCTCTCTCTCTCACACACACACATACACACACACACACACACACACACACAGAGGCAGAAAGAGAAAGAGAACACTTCCACCTGCTGGTTCACTCTCCAAATGCCTATAACAGCCAGGGCTGGTCCAGGTTGAAACCAAGGGATTGAAACTCAATGTATGTCTTCCAGGAGGATGTCATGGGTCAGTTACTGTAGCGATACTGTAGCAATGACCTACTGATTTCCAGGTGCACAGTAACAGGAAGCTGGATCAGAAGCAGAGTGCCAAGTACTCTGCTATAGAATGTGGGCATTCCAAGAAGTGACTCAACTGCTGCACCACACGCTCACCCTAGGGTACAATATTCTTGCTATTTTAGGTGCTCATCATGTTGTCTCATCTATCCTCACTGAATTCAGATGACTTATACTATCAATTATCGAGAACATTATATTTTAAATACTCTTTTATGGTAGTGAGTTACTACAGCCAATTTTAGTTTATTAACAGACTTTCAAATAAAATGTTAAGAAAGCAGATGAATATAAGAGTCTTGAGCCTAGAGAATTGGTCCATTGTGGAAAGAGAATCTAGGAATCACTCCTACACTTAAAAGATGCTTCAGGTCTGAAGATTGGCCAGAAAAACACAAAGAGTGACAAAAGCGAGCAAGTCTGAAGATTGAGCAATGGAGTACTCCAGTAATAATGGACTGGGAATAGGGAGGATTTTTAAAAAGAAGCCAAAAATGTAGGGAATAAGCCCAAAGACAATGATACCCTTAAAGTCAGGTGAAGAAGGGAACAGGAAGTGATTTGTTCTGTCAAATGTTGCTGAATAGCTAAGTTAGATGAAGACTAAGAATTGAACAATGAACAACAAATCCAAAATCTCTCATTGCCTGATGTTTCAATTGCTGGGAGCAGAAGTCTATGCACCAGTGATGCGAGAGAGCTCCTATTGCTGGCTACTAGAATCCAGAATGGTGGCCCTTTCTTTGCCATCAAAGAGCTAAAGGGGAGAAGGAGTCTAATAAATGTTCTCAGGTTCTTCCTTCCCTGTCAACCTTGTTACTTATTCACTTTTACTCCAGTGCGGGTATCCCCACTCTGGTTTGCAAAACCCAGTGCCTCCTCCACAGGCCTGTAAAGAGTGGGGCAAGAGTTCTTGTGCCCTCAGAGCTCATGTCCATAATCCAAAGCCCCACTCCCTTGCAGCCTGTAATTCACAAAACGATGTTCTCAATTGGTACCCTTTCCTTCCTCTGGTAGACTCCTGCCCACATGTCCTTGCAACCAGAAAGTCAGTTTTTCTTCACCAACACTGTATTATTTTACTCCCTTTCCAGCCTCAGTGGCAAAGGATATTCTTCTCTACATTGGTGAGAAAGGTGGTGAAATATGAGCTAAAAATTTGAAAAGTTAAATGCTTGATAATTGAAAATTCATAATGTTAACCTGTAAGAAAGGTGAGTTCCCTGTCTTACTCTTCCTTCCCAAATGTGCATAGGCCAGTTCCTGGGGGAAATGATCTACTATTTATAGCCCTTGTGTATATGCTTGAGAAACAGTGGTTTTTCTACTTATTACTTGTTGAATTCTTTATTTAGTGGAGGGTTAAGCTTGTGAATATAAAGCAAATTGAAAGTATGTCATTGTAAAATTAAAAGAAAAATAAGAAAAAAGGAGGGAGGGTGGGAAGTATCATCATGCTCTTATAACTGGATATATGAAATTTGTTCTCTATATAAATAAACACAGTAAAAACAGAGATTGGTCTTTAAGGGGAGATTAATATGGAATAGTCAGATAAAGCAATCATCTAATTGGAAGGCTAGGGAACATCCAATATGAAGAGCCCTTTATTATAACCCTCAGGAATATCTTTGGAAGAGTACAAGTTCCAAGGTAACTCAAACAGTACAAAGTGGATGGTAGAAGTAATGACTGCATCCCTGGGTAAGAGATGTCTCTGCCCCACATCTTGCACCTTGGGGAACTAACTTTGGCCCTTCTTTGTCTACAGCCATCCTATTGGAATAAGGGTGCCATAGGCAAAGGGACAGGCCTTCCAAGAAACTGCATCCACTATCACCACATTAAACTTCTTGATCATACTCTGGGTACCCATGACCCATTACTCAATGTTGCTTAGAAGGGTATATGCCTAATTGTTTCCTGAATCTATGATCCCAGATATGAACTATAGCTCAAATGAACATCCTCTAGCTTCTAGATATGGCCAGTGGCTGGATATTTGTGGCTAAAGAGGTGTGATGAAACTTGACAAGTAGACAGGAATATTAGATTTCTAAGTATCCCATGATGTGGGATAAAAGCAAGCATAAAAAGGAGGAGTAGGCAGTGGATCATGAGATTTTCCTAAATTTACTCCAGCATGGAATTTGGAGGATTTTAAGAACTCCTAAATTCCAAATTGGTCTTCCAGGTGGTTCTGAAATTGTACTTATCAAAATAAGACCATGGAAGAATTTTCATTTAACATTTTGTTAGCTGTATTCATAAACCAGAAATATTTAAACCCATCATATGTCATGCTCTGGGTTATACAGATGTTATGGCTGATATGTGTATAAAATAATGTCATTAAATTATGTATATTAATATAAAATACAAGTCATTAAAAATGAACTTGTCTTTTAGGAAGGTTCAACATTTTGCATCATCTTTTCCCAGGCCTTTGCAGCTACCTTAACTTCCTTACTTATGGGGTGGTCTTGCTAACCAGACTGACTGTCACACTTGTCTGAAATCTCCCTGTAAATAAGAGCTACTTCCTTATCCAGATTGTATGTTTTCCTCCTCTAGTATTTCTCTTGTCTACCTGCTCAACTCTAACAGGCCACTTTACCAGTTCCTCCTGGTCTACAGACAGGAGAATCCTACTTGTCACCCTGGTCTGACAAAGCTGACATCGTGGTGATTTCTGGCCATCTGTCTCTGTTCCGTCTCTCATAGTATCATAGAAAGCCCCTGAGGTCAGTGACTGTATCTGATTCATTCTGATTTCTCCAGGCCTTCCCCAGAATCCTACACATGCAGGCATTCACTGATGTTGGGAAAAGCAAATAGATTTCCTGCTTCTTACATCATATGTGTCTGGCATGGTAGGGTTAGCCCTGGATGATACACGGAATGGAAAGCAGCAGGAGAGCTTTTCTCATCTGCATACCCTGTCTTACCAACTGATTTAAAATTTTCCAAAGGGCATTGTAATTTCCTTTCCACGAATCTTTCAGAATAACTAGCATGCTTGTAAGATTATACAGTTGGTTCCTGGTCAGACCCTGTTAAGTTGATTAGAGAGTAAAGGAAGTAAAGAAAAGAATTCAACATAAAAATAGAAAGCAGCATTGCTAGAACAATGGGAAAGAATGTCCCATGTCCACAGCTGTATTTTAGTGAAGGAGAAGGAGAGAAGACTGGAAGCTGGGAAGTTATTTCAAGACACTGCAATGAGAATTCTATTTTTTCCCCTCCTCATCACTGTCCTTATTTTTAGGACTCAAAGTAATCTTCGAGGTGATCTCCTCTGTCACTACACTCTTCCCTCTTAGTGCAGGCTGTCACACTGCTTGACAGTTGCATATTTCTATCAAGTTTATACAACTTGCAAATATCTTCCTAATACAGTACTGCCTTGAAAAAATAATATTGACTATTCAACTCTCTTATTCCTAGCCCAGTAATAGAGCTTTAAAAATCCTCCAACTAATTCATATTGGTCTTTGGAATTTTTTTTCCAAGAATCAGCATAAACTAATTATGACCTTAAGTTTGTTTTTTTTTTTTTTTTTTTTTAACTATACAGTTGGGCCGGCGCCATGACTCACTTGGCTAATCCTCCACCTGTGTTGCCAGCACCCTGGGTTCTAGTCCCGGTTGGGGCACCACGTACTAGTCTTGGTTGCTCCTCTTCCAGTCCAGCTCTCTGCTGTGGCCTGGGAGGGCAGCGGAGGATTGCCTAAGTGCTTGGGTCCCTGCACCCGCATAGACAACCAGCATAAAGCACCCAGCTCCTGGCTTTGGATCAGTGCAGCACCAGCCCTACCGGCCATTAGGGGAGTGAACCAACAGAAGGAAGACCCTTCTCTCTCTCTCACTGTCTATAACTCTCTCTGTCCCTCTCTCTCACTGTCTAATGCTGCCAGACAGAAAAAAAAAAAAAACTATACAGTTAAGATGATTAAAATGAATCAGGATCAAGCCAAAAACTACATTATGATTATCCAATATATCACGAGAGCACCATTCCCCACAATTCAGATCAAATAAAAATGAGGAATAGAGAAGGTGATGGTTGAAAAGATGAAGAAATACACCACTGGCAAGTTCCTTTCATGCTTGTGAGCAGCGCCAAGGCTGAGGACGATGCAGGTGGACAAAGATGGCGGGAAAAGCAGATCAGGGAGAGACAGCAATGAAGGAGATTGCACATATTTTATTTACTTATTTATTTTAATGTTTATTTATTTATTTTATTTGTTTGAAAGGCACAGAGACAGACAAGAGCTACCACGTTCTATCTTACTCCCCAGATGCCCCCAACAGGCAAAGGTAGGTCAGGTCAAAGCAAAAAACCTGGAACTCAATGTGGTTCTGCCAAGTAGACAGCAGGGACCCAAGTCAGCCACTGTCTACTGCTTAACATAGTACACATTAGCAGGAAACTGGAATCAGGAACAAAGCTGAAACTTGAACCCAAGCACTCTGATGTTGGATATGGGCATTCCAAGCAGTGCTTTATCCCTTATGCCAAACACCCACCTTGGGTAACTTAACCTCCATGGGTCTTGATTTCTTCATGCTTCAATAAAGTTTTGAATAACATGAAACCAGAATTAAAGGGCAGTATTTGAGATAGTAGTACATGTAGCTGGTTGTAGCAAATGGCTTTCTCTTGAAAGAAATTTAATAAGACAATAAATAAAATTCTTCTCTCATAAAAATCACATCAGCTGCACAAATGCAATAATAATTACGTGCACATCCAGAGTGGGATTCACAGAACTTCTTATAAAATAAAAAAATACAACAATTTTAAGTGTTGTACACAGAAACTCTATAGAGGAAATGATATGTGAATTAGGTCTTGGAGGACAAATTTGAGCTCCCTGGGAAAATATTTTTGGCAACAAACAGATTAAATTTATTCTCGTTACTCTACAGGACTCATTGTTTGGATTATTAGAGAGGACTTCAGGTCACTGGGGAACACGTCTACCCACCAGAATTAACAAGAGCGAAGTGGGCCTTTTCTGGAACAATTAACACTACAAGCCTGCAAATATTGAAGTGAAACCTGCACCAAAGGCAGTGTAGTATAATTGTTAAGAGCTCACATTCTGCAGATAGGCTGACTGCTTTGAAAGAGATCAGTGCACTAAGTGTCTTCACAGCATGTTGTATAAAAAATAAAGGATGATTGCTTTGAGCATGGTGAACATGTCTCCTTGCTATGAATATGAAGCGTCCTCAGGGTTCAGGGAAGCCACTCTCATGGGGGTCTCCACTATGGGGTAATGCAATCATTCATAGTAAACAGCTTATTCATGGTTCTCAATGCCTTAGTCTCCTTGCTCTCCAATCTACCCACAAACCACTGCCTGAACTTTCTTTCTAATTTACTTTTGCCTAACACCCTTTAAGAACTCCCCATTAGTCTCCAGCATTACATGTAAAACCTTTCTCTAATAACCCGCAGCTTTTACCTGTGGTACAACCCCAACATCTAACACTTGTCTCAATTGAAACTGCTGACCACCTGTGATGTTTGTTAAACTACAGCTCTAGGGGCTCCACTCAGATGTTTGAAATGGGTCTCTGAAGCTGAGACTCAGAAGTGAAGAAACTCAGCCAAACTACTCCATCCACATTTGCTCTGGCTGTCACTACAGAGGTGGCAGTGGTCTTTGCTAAATTGCAATTTGAATAGAATGATGTTTAGCCCCAGCCTCCGCACTCCCTCCCTTTTAACAGCAGAAGAAGCACTTAACAAAGCAAAAGATGGCTTAGCCCTTTTCTCAGGCACTGTGTCTTGTAGCTAAACTGGAGATATAATTCATGGCAGCAGACCTGAAGCTGCAACTCTTGACAGATTAATTCCATAACAAAAATCAATCATGGCACTTGTTGCCAGCATGCATAATATCATGAGTTTCCTGTCTTGCACCACCAAGACAAAAACCTCCTTGACCTTCACTACATTAAAGGAATGTGCCCACCCATTAATGTAATCAGCCAATCAGTACATGCCCCATCATCCTAGCTCTGCTTACCATTGATCAGTGTCAGCTCTTGCTTGGCTCCTGTGGAGCAAACTATCCCAACCAAATTACCATATTTGCTAGCAGAAAGAATGTTTCCTTTATCCCAAAATAGTAATTATAGCCATATCCTGAGAAGGTCTTATTTTTTGACTGGTATACTTCTGACAACAAACATGTCAGCTGATATTCTTGCTAGTTTTTCTCTGAGCAAATATCTGCCAGCAAGGAGAAGGAAAAAGAAACCTGGAAATCTCAGTTTCAGTGTGGGGAAAATAATCTCCTGTTCAGAAAACACCATTGTTCACTCCAATGGCCAAAGAGACTGAACAGGAAAGAAAACGTGGATAGGCAGTCAGCTGAGCACATCATTTGTATAACGAAAGAACTGTAAAAGTTGGTGTCATGGAATGAAAGGTAAAAGGAGTGAAGAGAACACAGACTCTCTTTTCTATGATCAGAGAATCTGAGGGACTACAGTGCTCCTGATAATATGGTTTGCAGTTGGGGTAGAAAAATACTCAGGAAAGGGGCTATTGACTCTTCCCTTAAACTGCTCAACTCAGCATTCAAATACCAGAAGAGCTAAAACTCTCATAGTCAATGTCATCTGAAAGACAAAGCTTCTAAGTAGTCTAGAGTGAACCTCATTGGAAGCATTTTTTCATGTACGAGGACCATGCTTGTTGACTACTCTCCCAGTTGGTTATTTACAGACAAAGCAAGAGATGTTTGTGCTACTCAGGAGAGAAAGCTGATGTGGCCACCATCCTCCACAACTGATGTGTGTCTGGCTTCTAACCAAAAGTCACCCTGCATGAGTATTTCGATAAGACCAAGATGGCTTACCGACACACCTGGATATGGATACCTCAGTGCCAAATAGAGATGTAGCATTTTCAAAGTTCTTAATTTAACATTTTATAGAACAATCATGTGGCAAAAGAAAAGAGCTAATTAAGCATTTCATTATCTGAATGATACAACAAAGCACAAAGTGACAAAGGGAAAAAAAATCAGCATGAAGAAGCCATCTGTCTCACTCTAATGTTAAGAATTTCACAGCCCAAGACAGCATCTGCAGATAGAGGCTTTAAAAAATTGAAATAGAGGAATCTTCAAGTAGACTGTTATGGAAATACCACCAGGGACTACACTGCGGGTGACATTTGCTCTTCAAACCTGTACATAGAATTTATTGCTCTTAGAAATGATAGTGCACCCTCGTACAGAGGAACTCATGTCAAGTCAGCAATGATTTAATGAATACAAGGAAACTATACTGAGGTTTACTAGGTATTGTCTGTCTTATGCTCCAGGCTTTCCCAAGTGACTTTCTAACAAATAATTAAAGTATAAGAGCCCAAGGACAGTGGGCAATGGTAAAATATCACCTTTTATCCTAGTAGTTTATAAATTCCTTTGACAATCTCCTTAGTTGATACAGGAGTATTGATTGTTGACATCGTAGCTATCTCACATTTACTTACTTGAATGTGTAATGAGATTGGGGGTTCTCATTAATTACTGAAATGTAATAGTGAATTCCTCTTTTAGCCTTTTCCAATAATATTATGGTAAATCAGTATGCAGGTACTGCTATTTATATATCCTGAGTAGGACATATGTTCTGTGTAAGACAGATCTTTAATATGACCATAAGCAAATAAAAGTTCTCAATTTACTTATTTATATCATAGAATTAATAGATGATTAGTATTAGAGAATGCAGAAAGCATAAATAAAAGAAGTAAAAACTGATTTATAATCTCAAGCTAGGGAGAGATAATTGGCACATTTCTTGGTACACAGTAGATGCTTAATAATGTTAACTGAAAATTTCTTGTCATTCTTTTTATTGCAAATACATACATTGTTTATAAAAATTGGATCATTTTATACCTACTTTTCTGAAACCTGATTGGAAAACCTTTTACACCGGGTTATAAGTGGTTTCCCAAGCCAATCAATATTCTTATTCTTTCAATTAACTGTGTGGCATTACATGTTTGGACACATTTGAAACAAAAATTTTATAACCTTTAATAACATAGTCATTCTTTCATCTAGTCAATAAAATGTTTATTAAAAAATTACTATGTGTCAGCCAGCACTGCGGCTTACTAGGCTAATCCTCCGCCTGCGGCGCCGGCACACCAGGTTCCAGTCCCAGTCAGGATTCTGTCCCGGTTGCCCCTCTTCCAGGCCAGCTCTCTGCTGTGGCCCGGAAGTGCAGTGGAGGATGGCCCAAGTGCTTGGGCCCTGCACCCGCATAGGAGACCAGGAGAAGCACCTGGCTCCTGGCTTCGGATCAGCGCAGTGCGCCGGCCACAGCACGCCGGCCACAGCGGCCATTGGAGGGTGAGCCATCAGTAAAAGGAAGACCTTTCTCTCTGTCTCTCTCTCTCACTGTCCACTCTGCCTGCCAAAAAATTACTATGTGTCATACTTTGCTTACATACTTCTTCACCACCAAAGAACAGACACAATTTTTGTTTTTGCCTTCAAGGAATTTTAATTGTAGTGGAAGGAGAAGGATCATCACAAAATTAAGCATAATAAATAAATGTTTGAATAATACAAACATCATGGAAAAGAGTAAATTTGGATTAAGGACATAGTGAATAATAGTAAGTAGGGAGCAGAGTAATAATTATAAAAAATGATACAGGAATAAATTCTTGCAGAATGAGAGGGGTTAGAAACATAGATATTTTCAGGAGAGTGTTTTTCGCAGAGGAAAGACCCAGAGCAAAGGCACAAAGTTAAAACTTGGCTTTTCTAAGGATCAGTAAGGTGGTGAGATCCTCCATAGGAAAATGAGAGGAGTAGGACAAGATTGAGAAGCAAAGAGAAGATCAAGTAGGGACTCAGAAGTCACCTGTTGAAGAGTTTTGGCTTTTCCTCAAAGGGAACCTGGGAGCCCCTGTTATGTTACAAATGGAGGAGTGCAATGATCTGATTTCCATTTCCATAGGCTCTGCCTGAGTGCCAGGGTAATAACAGAATGTGAGCAGAGAAGGAGAGAGCAGAGAGAGAGCAGTTAGGAGACTACTGCAATAAAGCAAACAATATTGATGATGGCTCAGACCAAGGTAGGATAGAGAAGTAGGTGGAAAGTTCAATTCTAGGTAGATTTTCAAAAGAGTACCCTTGCCATGTCCTGTTGCAGAGGATGTATGTGCAAGAAAGAATAGAATGAAAGAAACTGAAGGTATTTGTTGTCTTATAGTAGAAGGAGAGGGTGTAGGTGGAGCCAATTTCAGGAGACAGAGATCAGGGTTCAGTTTGGGTCATGTTAACTTTGAAATGCCTCCGCGCATGCAAATGGAGATGTGGAGGAAAGAGCAAAAAAAATTTTTTTTATATAAAGCTTTTATTTAAAGAATATAAATTTCCAAAGTACAGCTTATGGATTACAATGGCTTTCCCCCCCCATAACTTCTCTCCCACCCGCTACCCTACCCTTTCCCACTCCCTCTCCACTTCCATTCACATCAAGATTCCTTTTCAATTCTCTTTATACACAGAAGATCAGTTTAGTACATATTACATAAAGATTTCAACAGTTTGCTCTCACATAGGGACACAAAGTGAAAAACACTGTTGGAGTACTGGTTATAGTATTAATTCACAATGTACAGCACATTAAGGACAGAGATCCTACATGATTTTTTTAAAAAAAATTGATTAATTATCTATGCAATTTCCAATTTAACACCAAGGTTTTTTTTTAATCATTTTCAATTATCTTTATATACAGAAGATCGATTCAGTATATACTATATAAAGATTTCATCAGTTTGCACGCACACAGAAAAACTAAGTGTTAAAATACTGTTTCAGTACTAGTTATAGCATTACTTCACATTGGACAACACATTAAGGACAGATCCCTCATGAGACGTAAGTACACAGTGACTCCTGATGTTGATTTAACAATTTGACACTCTTGTTTATGGCCTCAGTAATCTCCCTAGGCTCTAGTCATGAGTTGCCGAGGCTATGGAAGCCTTTAGGGTTCGCCGACTTTGATCTTATTCTGACAGAGTCATAGTCAAAGTGGAAGTTCTCTCCTCCCTTCTGAGAAAGGTACCTCCTTCTTTGATGGCCCCGTTCTTTCCACTGGGATCTCCCTCACAGAGATCTTTCATTTAGGTCTTCTGTTTTTTCCAGAGTGTCTTGGCTTTCCATGCCTACAATATTCTCATGGGCTCTTGAGCCAGATCCGAATGTCTTAAGGGCTGATTCTGAGGCCAGAGTGAAGAGCAAAATTTTTGAAATACTTATTTATTCATTTATTTATTTATTTGAAAGGCAGAGTTATAGAGAGGCAGAGGAAGAGAGAGATCTTCTGTCCACTGGTTCACTCCCTAAATGGCCATGAGCTGCACTGATCCAAATCCAGGAGCCAGGAGCATCTTCTGGGTCTCCCATGTGGGTGCAGGGGCCTAAGTACTTGTGTCATCTTCCACTGCTTTCCCAGGCCATAGCAGAGAGCTGGATCGAAAGTGGAGCTGCTGTGACTCAAACCAACGCCCATATGCGATGTCAACTCTGCAGGTGCTGGCTTTACTCACTATACCACAGCACAAGCCCCAAGTAGGATTTGAGAGCTTGGGGTTCAGAAAGGGCTCTAGAAATATGAATATTGGCTGGACATATAATTTGGAAAACCATGGACATAAAGATAGCATTAAAACCAGGGGAGCAATTATATCAGCTGTTTAAGTGTGTACTTATGAGAACTAAATATGCTAAAGCATTTCTACCTTAGATTGTCCATGAGAGAAGACAAAAAGCCAGTTAAAAAATACCAAGAATAGCAGTTAGTGAGTTGGGGAGAAAACAAAGAGCAGGCTAAGACAATGTAACAAGGAGGAAAGAGCGGTTAACTATATCCACCACTGTTAATAGAATCCCTGGTTCTAATCAATGTAGTACCTTGTGTTAAATAGAAAAAAGAGCTATGCTCCTTCAAATATGCCACTCACCAATCAAACAATACAGAGTAAATTTCTCTGGCCCACCCAGATCTCTTTTCTACTTTGTGCAGAAAAATTTGTACAATTGTGCAAGGTAATCTTTGCTGTTGGTGAGTAAAGCAAGGACCATGAACTGGCCATTGAATTTGAAAACATGAGTGTCACTAATAACATTGACACAAGCAGTTTGGGAAGAGTGACAGTCAGAAATAAATCAATATTAAAGGTTTAAGAAGGAATGAGAACAGAGGAATTGGATACAGTGAATACATAGCGTTTGGATGAGGTTTGCTGTAAAAAGGAACAGAGAAATAGTATGTAGCTGTTGGAAGAAAAAGGGTCAAGAGAATGGAAAAATAACCCATATTTGGGAGCCAGTGGGAGGGACACATGGTATTGCCTTTTGCTTGGACCACCGCAGTGCCTTTCTCACTTGTTTCCTTATTCTCCTACAGTCTTTTCTCCAATTAGCCCCTGTGTATGACCCTCTTAAACCATACATTGGTAATGAACTCTTTCTATCTCACTCAAAGTAAATGCATTCCCTGATAAATTTGGGAGATTGGCTCCAGAATTTGTCAGAGATACCAAACTCTGTGGATGTTCAATTTCCTTATTTAAAATGGTGTGGAATTTGCATATAACACACACACATAGACACACATCTTCCTGAATCCTTTAAATCACCTCATTACTTGCAATGCCCAATACAATATAAACTTTTATCATTTAGGAACTAATGATGAGAACAAAAGTACACATCCAGTACAGATGCAATTCTTTTTCTCAAATATGTTCGATCTGCAGATGATGGAAGTCAAGTCAATCAGGAAGCACAAGGCCCTCTGGGCCAGCTCTTGTTTCCACTTATCCCCTCAAGCATGCAGCTGCAGCCTTACTGGATGCTGCTGTTCCTCCCATGTAGCTAGTATTCTGCCACCTCGGGGCTCCTGTACTTGCTGTATTCCCCTCAGTAACTCTCTTCTCCATATTTGTGCATGGCTTACTACCTCATTTCATTCAAATTTCTCCATTACCGTCACTTCCTCAGTCCTGGTCTGACACCTGCCAATCTCTATTTATTTGCCATATTTTTTTCTTTTTTAAATTGTACTAATTGCTACCCGATTTTATGATTTTCCTTTTAACTGTGTCCAAAAAATGTAATTCCATTGTTTTTGTTTCATTTGATTATGTATTTACCCCTAGCTCATTGCACCATTATGCCTGTCTTATAGAAGGCATTGGTAAGAATATTTTAAAGAAATGAATAAATTATTGAAGAATAAATACAACAAACACTTTAACACCTTATAAGATTTTGGCAGTTAGGGTGTGAGTTTGAGTTCTGTTTGGCCTCTAAGTTGAACAGAGAGAACTCTGATATGCACCCTTCTTTTTAACACACGAGTGCTCTAAAGATATCTAAAGGCAAAGCACCTTTGGTTCAAGCTGATCACATTGTTTGGGATTTTTAAATTTAAAATTAAAAAAAAAAACTTGGTAGAAAATAGAATCAGAGCTGTGCTCACTCTAATGGAAAACATACTGGATTTGCATCAGAGGCTGGGATTCAGGTCTCCACTTGACCACTTGTCAGTACTGTGTGACTTTCTATGTCACCACATCTCTCTTTGCCTTAAGTCCCCAGTTTTAAATTTGTGACAAATAATACCTCATCTATTTCTATCACCTCATTGCTTGTGAGCTCAGTGAGATATTTGGGATAGTGCTAAACAAATGCACATAAGTATTTTCTCTGGATGAAAAGGAAGGGAGGCTGGTCCATGGGGACGCAAACAAACAGTTTTGCAACATCGTGTGCACCATCTGGCTCTTTGCAATGTGTCCCTCAGGAAGAAAAATGAGACTGTCGTCGAGACTGCAGTAAAGAAGCATTTCAAAAGTGATATTTTTCCAACTCTAATAAGTCTGTGATCAAACAATCAGTTTCTGGGGTAAAGGCCACCACTTCCCACCAACTGACCTGGAAGCATGTACCATATATTTAATGTCAAGAGTGTGCACGCATAAGCAGTTGCTGCCTGTGAAGAGCAGAAAATGACAGGCTATAGGGTAAGAGACTAGACATCCTCATCCGGCTGGGAACTGAGAGATGTGCCTCTGAAGACCCTGCCTGACACAATGCCTGGCAAATGCCAGCCTGTCCCCGGCGGGACCAGGGGTGGCACTTTAAATGCAGCGTTGTGTGTGTTATATGTAAGAAGAGAGGAGTTGCCTGGAAGGATGTGAATGCTAGAAACAACAGAAGTGTAGAGGTAGCTCAGAGCTCGCTCTTTCCTGGCAGCATTTTCTTTTTGCCTTCACCTGCTCCATTGTGCCTTTCATTCCTTTCCTCTGCTTTATTTCTGCCCCATTACTTCAGTCTACACACGACCCTCTCAGACCACCTGAGCTTGTGTCATTCTATCTGTAGAATGGCCCCATTCTGTCAGAGCTCCTCAGTCTCTGAGTTCCAATAGCCACAGAGGAACCTTCAGCCTGGCCACAGAAGTCCTGGATCATTGGTGACTTTGGTTTGGACTTCCTCTGAGAGAGATGCCCATCTTGGATAATCAGCTGTGCCAGATGAGTGGGTGGTGCAGGGCAAGGCTTGTCTTGTTGAAAGAGACTGTGAACCTGGACAGAACCCCTGAGAAAGGATTCGGTTGGCATCGGCATTCTAAATGGTGAGGTCATCTCATGGGTGTGGGTTGTCCCATAGTCTCTTCCAGGATCATTGTTGACGCAGAAAGTGGAGATAATTACTCAGAGACAGGTTCAATAGGTTACTGAGTCTCCCACTTGAACATTTATTTACTTTCCATCTTGATTGTCAGTCTAACATATATTATACCAACCTTAATAATTTTTGAACTTAATAAACTAGGTTCTAACACATCAAAAGCGGGCTCATAGGGCTGGCGCCATGGCACAGTAGGTTAATCCTCCGCCTGTGGTACTGGCATCCCACATAGGTGCCGGTTGGAGACACTGCTTCTCCTCTTCCAATCCAGCTCTCTGCTGTGGCCTGGCAAAGCAGTGGAAGATGTCCCAAGTCCTTGGGCCCCTGCACCCATGTGGAAGACCAGGAAGAGGCACCTGACTCCTGGCTTTGGATTGGTGCAGCTCCAGCCGTTGCAGCCATTTGGGGAGTGAACCAACGGACAGAAGATCTTTCTATCTGTCTCTCCCTGTCACTGTCTGTAACTCTACCTCTCAAATAAATAAGTAAAAATCTTTTAAAAGGGGAGGCATACAGTAAGTCCCATTAAGTTGGAAGAGCTATTTCACAATATACTGGTATACTGAGGCTGTCCAATATATCAGCCCTCATAGTGCAGTATATAGGATTAGACTATAGTAACCTTTCCTTTGTTGCTCACCTCCCCCCACCAACACTCCATTCTCCAGGAAATACTTCATGATTTCTAGCAGTGAGAATTGGACATCAGGCCATAACCTCACTTCCCAGGAACATACTTTTGGTTAAACAAATCCAAGAGAACATTCAATGAAACAGAAGCTACTATACCACTTTCACCTGTCACATTGAAAATGGAGGTTTCATTGACAAGGAAGATCAGGTAACTTTGTTTCTAACACGAATTTCTCAAATATCATATTTTTAGGAAATATATTTTTCCATTCATTAGTGTAGTGGCAGGAACTTAACCACCAGCACTACCTGATATCATACTTGGTCCAGAGGTTGGAGAATGCAGTGTGACTGGGAACTCTATAACCAACTCTATCCCAGCAGGTACAGCACAGTGAAGCCCTCATGCTACCCACACCATCAGAGCCAGAGAACTGAGTCCTTCAGGACTCTCTGGAAGTGGAGGCTCCTGTGGCATTATTTGTCATGCCCACTGACTAGCAAGTTGCAGTTTGTTAAAAAGAATTAGAGCTCTGGCTTTGCTTGATTAATGGGCTTATTATGTAAGGTTGCTATGACACCCATTCATTTCTAAATTTCTGAACTGGTCCATGGAGGTATTCACACAGACAGATTTCTGGCAGACAAATAGCCTTTCTACGGTTGAGAGGGAAGATCGCATTTCACATCTTATCCAGGTAGTATGATTACCTAGAGATTGGATCTTAGAGAGCCCGAAGGTAGGGTCTCTAAATTATGTCCTTAATGAACAGAAAGTCTCATGAGGGTGAAGATGATGATGATGATGATGATGATGATGATGATGCCATTCAGCTCAGGATATATGCTGAGATTAAGTGCGTTAGGTAGGGTCACATATGTAGAAGGTAGCCCCAGGACTGGAGAAACAGGTTTCACTGACCATTAAGGCTAAACATGCAGATGTTTGTTTTATACTCCCATTCTCCAGCTCAGTCTGATTACTTTTAAAAGTAGAACTAGGGACTTAGACTCAAGAGATTTAGGGACTTTTTTCCATCTTGGAGCACCCTCTACCTGACTAAAGTGTGATTAGGGGAGCGGTGAGGGAGAGTCAACAGCAAATATTGCCCTAGAAGGCTGGCCTATTCTTGTATCTACTTTTCAGACAAGGGGAAATAACAGAAGAACACACAATACACATTTTGGTAAGAAGGATAACATTGGGGTTCTGAAACTCTGCTGTCAGGTAGAGTTGTGCAGATGAGCACTCCAAAAAGGGTGTGACCTAAGCAAAGTGGGGAAGTGTTAGATAGCATGGCCTGTTTATGGGGCTGGTAAATCACAGAACTCCTGCCATGGTGCCTGAAGGGCAGCAGGTCCTCGGGAATGACTGAATGAGTGACAGCCAGAATCTAAACCCAACTTTGTATTCCAAAGGCTGTGTAGTCTCCATTCTGACAGTCTGCATCCATCTTAAATATCTTTCATTCATTAGCACCGAGAGAAAAAGTTTTCTTAATTTTACATTTTATCTCAGATGCAGAAATACCACATTTTGATATGAAATAATCACCTCGGAGCAATATATGAAGATAGTAGGAGCTTAGTCATTCTAAGCAGGCCACAGTCTGCCTGGCACATCTGTGTTTGGCAGTGGACTACTAAGTGAGTCTAAAATTAGTTTCAGTGAACACTGGAAGGCAAGAGTCCCTCTGGAGATGACTGTGTTTCTGTGGACGTGATGTTGAGCCCGAAGTGAGAGGGGCAGCATGATTGTACATGGATACACAACTGCTCAGACCTGGGAGGGACCATTCCTGACATCCTTCAGTTATGGTAATTCAGCACAGCTCCATGATGTAAAGGCCAGTTGAAAATGATTGCTATGGATTATCTCTGTAATGCATCCTGCCACCACTTGGAATTCAGTGTAAACTTAAATAACTTATCCAAGGGAGTTATCTTAATCAAGTAGCAGAAAAGAACTTGTACCAAGACATTTCTCTAACAAGGCAGGGCCATAATAACATGAGCAGGGACATTGCTGGTTAAGAACTCCCTTTGATTTTTTAAAAAAGATTTATGTATGTATTTTAAAGGCAGAGTTTCAAAGAGGCAGAGGCAGAGAGAGAGAGAGGGAGATCTTGCATCCACTGGTTCACTCCATAAATGGCTCTAAGGGCCAGAGCTAGGTCAACCCAAAGCCAGGAGCTGGGAACTTCTTCCAGGTCTCCCACGTGAATTCAGGGGTCCAAAGACTTGGGCCATCACCTTCCACTGCTTTCCCAGGCCATAGCAGAGAGGGATCAGAAGTGAAGCATTTGGGACTCAGACTGGCACCCGTATGGGATGCCAGCACTGCAGGCAGTGGCATTACCTGTTAAACCACAGCACTGGCCCCCCCTTTGATATTTGTAACAGAGGGAAAATTACTTAATAAGAAGTTTCTTTGATTTAGAGCATCTCAAAACTTTTGACTCCCTTCCCCTCCCTCTTTCCCTACAACACACAATGTCTCTCATCTCACCCCTCTTCCTCTTTTCTTTCTTGAGTTCAGTGATCAGGGAGATGTGTAAAGTCCAGCAAATTTTATATCTACTATAACTAAATTAGTGAAGCTCTGTCTCATGTGATGCTTGATTCATGAAGCTGAGACACTGTGCCCAGTATAAAATACATTCCCTTCTGTGTATTGCTTCAACAGAAATTTTTCTTTTCATCATCCTACCAACTAACATGTTAAATTTTAATTTTATTTCTTATGAATGTAAGCAAATACTTCACCTGCCTGGTGAGGATTAGTTAGGTATCTGCTTCCTGCCTGCCTGCCATGGATGCTGGGAACCGAGCCTGGAAAAACTGGCAGAGGAAACACAGAAGGACAGGGCAAAATATGCCAGAGTCAAGAACGGGATCTACATCTCCCACCTTCTGGGCCAGGATCAAATTACTAAACTGTATCGGTGTGCAAGAGGCTACTGTAAGGTGACCTGTCTATCCCTGAATGTGAGGGATGGGTTCCATCCTGTCCCACATCTGTCTTTCGTTTCCTTGTGGTATGGATCACATAACCACCACTAGGCAGCACAGAGGTGGGGACCAGGGACAAGTGGGACAGCATCCACAGCTGGCCAAATCTATGAGGGTGCATCGCTGGCAGTCAGCTGTCTGGTCTGGACTAGAAGTAGGATGTTTTCAACTTCTCAGGCCCCAGCATCCCTGCTTTCCCAAATTGTAGAGTTTGGTTCAAAAGGCAACATGATCTTCAGTGCTTTTCTAGCTCTGCAATGATTATTGAGTCTGAAGTAGAATCTTAATTACTCTGTTCACCTAGTGCCCAGCACCTAAACCAGCCTGTCACCTGTTATTTTTCCCTTAAAATATATTTGTAACCTCAAAACTCACTTTCCCCTCCTTCAAGTTTTAGCAACTTAAACATGGATCAAGGGTTATCACATAGCTCTTTCATACAAGAGCATTCATTTCCCTCAAAGGAGTTGGTGGTGAAGTAATTCCTTAATTAGCTCAGATCATGGTTCTATTGTGCAGGGTATGTGTGGAAAGGGCGAAAGGTGAAAGAGGAAAAAGAGAATCATAAAAAATTCTAAATTAGGGAGAAAAATGCTTCTGGGAAGGAGTTTATTTTCATAAGATCTTCCTCTCTTTAGAGGTCCAGTAATTTTATAAAATGTAGACTTCAAAATGATGATTCAATAGCCATGCTCAGGTGGTCGTTCATCAGTGAACTTAAGGCTTGGCTGTAAACTAGAATTTCCTTGGCATCACGTGGAACTATCCCCCTTACCCCCACAACTGGCGGATTATGTATTTTCAGCCACATCTCACTTCAATAGGCTGTGTGTGAAAAAATACCATGGCAAGAGGCTGTTGCCTAGTTTAAACAACAAATTCTGCAGCAGGGAGATCACCCCTGGGGCCTAGGGGTCAGTGGATAGAATACCAATCTAGAGAACCTTACAAATCTGGAGAAAATTACCTTCAGCTGCATGAAAAGCATGATAAATTTCAAGAAATATCATTTTTATTTTTAGAATGTGAAGACTAACACCATCCTTAACCTTGAGATTCTAATATTACAGGAGCCGTGGTGTGGTCCAGCATTGCATAATGATAAAGCCATAGTGTCAGAGATGGATTTATCTGAGGGATTTTATGCCATCCTGATATTAAGACTGCAAGAGGAAAAATATGTAGGTGGGTAAGCAAATCAAGTTTTGCATTTTGTCCTGAGAAAGATTGAAAATGATGTTTTTCAAGGCAAAAAATCTTCCTGTTACTTTTGTTTAAGTGAATTGTATTCCTCCCACATGGCTGAAGGCTATTTTGGGTGTAGATTATAAGCTGAGAAAAAATTTTTGGTGGTATGGTTTTTACTTGATAAGACTGACTTCTACAGACATCATTTATAGAGATATCTCCAATGTACAGCCCATGTGTCTGGTGAAAAGTGCATTATATCATCATTATTCCTCAGAACTATTAGCAGAAGCCTTTAGGGAATCCTATATTGCTTTCTTCTATATAATTGCCATATATTTAATCTTTTGTTGTGGTGATGATGATAAAATAACATATATAATACATTTGTCCTTTTAATCATTTAAGCATACAGTTAAACTGAGTTGCATTATATTCATTTATTATATATATAATCAAACTCAGTTTGATTATATTCATGGCATTGTGCAACCATCACTGCTATCTATTTCCAAATTTTCTTTTCACTTCAAACAGAACTTTTACCGTCCTGCCATGTATTCAAAGAATTCTGAATACTGGCTCAAATGGACCAGACAGCATGTTAATTTGTAAGCTTTTTATTCAGTGAGAAATGTGCAGGAGAGTGAGGGCTTTATTTAGGGAGAAAGAGAAGTCTAGAAACTAAGTTGGGTCCATACCAAGCAGAAAGCAGGCCAGGAGAAAGCCACATGCAACAAGCGTACAGGCCAGAAAGCAGGGAGTGGCACCCAAAAGCCTCACGCCCCAAAGATGTGGGCAACAAGGGAAACAAAAGTTGGGTCCACCCATGTTCCAGGCCTTTAATCCACTTCCAAAGGGAAGTGGTTATGTAGACTGATTGGCAGGTGGATGTACAGGAGGGATCAGGTAGGGATGTGAGATCACACAGGGGCGTGGTGAAGGTGTGGTCTTCCAGCTCACAAACCTAATAAATTTTATGCTATCTGCCTGCCTACATCAGAACCATTGAAACTTTCAAGTAATTACTCACCATCACCCCTACCCCAGTCCCAGATGACCCCTCATCTACCTTCTACCTCTATGAATTTGCCCATCCTATACACTTCATGTGAGTGGAGTAGTGCAGTTCCTTGCCATTGTGTCTGGCTCATTTCACTTGCTGTAATGTTTTCATTTACCATTGATATTGTAGCATGTGTAGGAACTCCATTATTTTGCATGGCTGAATAATATTCCATGGTACTTACAGATTAGATTTTATTTGCTCATTCATCTGTGATGGGCACATGGCTTGTTTTCAACTTTTAGTGCTTGTAACTATGATTCAACTACCTATTTAAAAAAAATAACTTGGAGTAGACATTTGCTAAACAGTAATTCTTCCCTGGAAGGTTAATATGTTAATATTATTTGCTTAACTGAGAGAAAGAGAGAGAAAAAGTTCCCATCTGCTGATTCACTCCACAAACTTCTGAAATATGAGGGATCAGTCTAGGGTCAATGTTGTGAACTAGGAACTCAATTCACTTCTTCCATCTGAGTGGCAGGGATCCAACTACTTGAGCCATCATCTTTGCTTCCCACGTTCCTTATTGGCAAGAAGCTGGAGTCAGGAGGCAGAGCCAGGAGTCTAATACAGCGTCTCCAACATGGGATGTAGGCATCTTAGAGGAAAAACTAAATCTGTGACCCCAAGGTTCATTTTTCAAGGTCAGTTTTTAAATGCCTTTACTGGGGAAGAGTTCCCAGATCAACACTGGCTGGTTAATAAGGTGGGAATGTCTCTTGCTCTGAATATTAAGTGAGCAAAATTGCTTCATAATTTACTTTAGCTCTACCAGTATAAACTAAGGAATATCATCATACTATTGCTGTCCTAGAGCCCCAAATGAATGTGGATGATAAACAATACTCAGCCACAATTCCAACAGTAGAAGAGAAGTGAGATTCTAAGAGAAGAACAAGAATTATCACCAAGAGAGTTAGCAGCTGGATGAGCAGTGTGGTTTTAGAGCTGAGGATAATGAGCCAGGCAGATTCCTTCATGAAATGGAACCACTTAGAATACTTAAGGGAAGAAGGTATTTTAGATGGGGGACTTGATTGCTTTCAAAATTGCCAGGATGACTGAGGTGGGGACTAGGAGGGCACTAGGAAGATTCTGAAAACCACTCCTTATTGACCCCTGCAGGAATTATACCTATGAAGCCATCATTAGAGATGAGGATTCCAGAACGCGTTCATGCCCCTGTGATTCAGGGTGTGGGAACCAGGGATCATTGCAACAGGTTGACCAACCTCCTCCTCCTTCTCTCCCTCTCTCTTCCCCTCCCCCTTCCTCCTCCTCCTCTTCTTCTACTTCTTCTTTGCTTTTGATACAGAAGTCTATTAGTGCCAGTGTCATGGCTCAATAGGCTAATCCTTTGTCTACAGCGCCGGCAACCCAGGTTCTAGTCCGGTTCAGGGCGCTGGATTCTGTCCTGGTTGCCCCTCTTCCAGTCCAGCTCTCTGCTATGGCCTGGAAGTGCAGTGGAGGATGGCCCAGGTCCTTGGACCCTGCACCTACATGGGAGACCAGGAGAAAGCACCTGGCTCCTGGCTTCGGATCAGCGTGGTATGCAGGCTGCAGCGCGCCGGCCGCAGCAGCCATTGAGGAGTGAACCAACAGAAAAAGGAAGACCTTTCTCTCTGTCTCTCTCTCTCTCACTGTCCACTCTGCCTGTCAAAAAAAAAAGTCTATTAGTAGAGAACAAGATGTTTATAGGTCACTTTGAAAACTGGTTTAAAATAAAATTTCTGCACTTTGTGTCAAAGTAAGTTTTGGTATTTCCCAATTTTACCGATAGATTTTTGGTTTTGGTTAAAACTTTAGAAACTATATATCTGGCATCATTTAAAGCATCTAGTCGTGACTAGCACCTTTACACAATTTTTTTTGAAGTTAATATCTTTTAGTGGGGTGATGAGGCTGAGAATTTAGGGGAGAGTGATGAATTAGCATGCAAATTCAGCCACAAAAACTGTGGGTTCCTGGGTAAAGCAAAGAAGAAAGAGAGGAGAGGTCATTGGTAGGGGATGGATCTATGGACCTATGTGGGCTGTGAATTTTGGGTTTCAGAAGAAGGATGGATGCTGAATTCCAGTGAATGATTGACTTTTCTTCTCAATTACCTATTTATAAAATGATAGCCCTGCCATGATGATTCTGGGGAGGGGAGTTGGGCTCCAATGTGTGTGTGAGTGTATGTGTGTGTGTGTGTGTGTGGTGGAGCAAATACTTCCATGGACTCTCCACTAGAGTTCTCTGGTTGGTGAGCTTGGGAAGAAGAATGCTTCCCTTCTTAAGGAGTCAAGTGCTCTCAGGATGTACATAGGCTGCCCTGCTCTCCTGTGTTGGTTTTGCAGATGCCCAGTGGAAATGTAGGAGCACTAATTGTCGAGCACAGTCCATGGTTTTTTGGTATTTTAGTCTTTGAACTTCAATTTCTGCTAATTTAAATAGAATAGGTTGCAGTATTGTTATTGGAGCACTGATGTGCTATGTCAGACATTGTAACTGGATAGGATTTGGGATGCAAGGTGAAACAGGGGAGTGGGTTTTCAGCACTGAGCACAGAATGACCCTGTACTGCTGTATCCTCTACTCTTTTGATGCACTTTCAGGTGTTTGGGGGGAAATTCTAAACTTACCACTGTGATTTGTAAAAGACAATTTTTTTCTTCAGGGAATAGCCATGTCCCAGATTGGCACTTAGGTTAGGGAATATCTAGAAAGAACATCATACTCCTTTATGAAAGGACCTCAAATAATTAAATGCATTTGGTGGTACTGAAGACACATGACTTAGCCCCTTCCTCTTCTGGGGGTCTTTGGAGACAGGTGTCGACAGCGTATAAAGTTTGCTTCTTTGCTCCTTCCTTCCAGGAGAAGCCCACGATTATTCAGTACTTCCAATGACTGTGGATGGCTGTGTCTATTTAAAACAGAGCAAAGTATCGCCAAATCCAGTTGGCCAATAGACCTAAATCATCTCCATTGTTATCTCATCAATAATCTCTCTGAATTCATTGATTCTGAACTTGAGTAGGGAAGGATGAGGGGCGTTAAGGATGAGGCTTCTCAGACTCTTAGAGGTGAGAGTGGAGAGACTTTTTCTCAGTCATTTAGCTTATGCCGTGTCACATGGTGCACAAATAAGAACCCAAATGCTATGTCTTGGACACAGATTCTGATTGTAATGCCACCTTCTCACTGTAGCCATTCTTCCAACCTGGGTTGCTGGTGTTGTCATTTGGGGAAAGCTTTGGCAGTGCATTTACTTTCCAAATGAATTATTAGCCAGATACATTTTAAAGTAATATCCAAATAAATCCCAAGGTTTGACACGATTTAGTTTCATGATAGCATCTTTCACAAGGAAAAACAGTCCAGAAGCCATAACCACAAAATTACTAAAACATGCTGCAATTAAAATTTTTACTTACCTTTGCTAAAGGACAGTAAAAGGTATCCAATTAAAATCACAGAAACACTTATTAAAAAATTCTCCTATTTCTTCTCCAGGTTTCTCAAACCATTGTTTGCTTCCTGAGCCTTCTGCTCAGGACTTTGCCAGGATCTCTTTACCACTATTGCAGTTGTTTTCTGGTTCTCCCTTCTCTGCTGTGTTCTTAGTTCTTTATGTGTTTACTTCATATTTTCCCAACTCTACTTGCTTATATGGAAAACTTCAGAATAACGGAGACTGCAATGTTGATAAGAACTTTGTAATATGCGAGGGCAGTTTTGAGTATAAAAAGAATTTGGTTTTTATTTATAGTTAGAGTTTGAGTGTCTTATCCAAAATTCTTAGGATCAGAATGCTTTCTATCTTGGGTTGATTCAGATTTTGGAATGTTTCCATATACCTAATGAGAAATTTTAGGGATGAGACCCAAGTCTAAACATGAAACTTACTTATGTTTCCTATACACCTTATACATAGACTAAAGTCAATTTTATATAATACTTTAAATAATTTTGTACATGAAAACCAAATTTTATGGTATAGAATTTTCCATTTGTGATCATGTTGGCACTCAAGTAGTTATAGATTTTGAATCATTTCAGATTTTCAATTTCCATAGGAGGGATGCTCAACCCATATCTGAGATTTAAATTCATCTCAATTTATTTTAATATTAAAACTCAGTTTTCTTTAAGTTTAAATGTTGAACTTCAAGTCTTTTTATACTATTTATAAATTTTGAAAATTTAGAATCAAGTTAGAACAATTTATTAATGTGTATTAACTCAAGTTAAAAAAACTAAATTCCCTGTAGCATCAATCAATGGGGCCACCTCATGCACCACTCTTCACTACTGTATAAAAATCCATGCAGCACTTTGATGCAGTGTGTTATGCCACCTGTGTTGACAGCATCACACATGGGTGCCGGTTAGAGACTCAGCTCCCTGATAATGGCCTGGGAAAGCAGCAGAGAATGGCCCAAGTCTTTGGGCCCTTCCCACTCACATGGGAGATCCAGAAGAAGCTCCTGGCCCCTGATTTGGGATTGGGCCAGCTCCATTGCAGCCATCTGGAGAGTGAACCTCTCCCTCTCTCTTTGTAATTTTTCTTTCTTCCTGTCTTCCTGACTTTCTTTTTCTTTTCTTCTTCCCTCCCTCCCTCCCTCACTCCCTCCCTCCCTCCCTCCCTCCTTCCTTCCTTCCTTCCTTCCTTCCTTCCTTCCTTCCTTTCTGTTTTTTTATTTATTTGAAAGGCAGACTTACAGAGAGGCAGAGAGAGAGAGAGAGAGAGAGAGAGAGAGAGAGAGAGAGAGAAATCAAGCTTCCATCTGCTGGTTCACTCCCCACATGGCTCAATGGCCAGGGCTGAGCTAAGCTGAAGCCAGGAGCCAGGAGCTTCTTCCAAGTCTCCCATGAAGGTGCAGGGACCCAAGTACGTGAACCATCTTCTGCTGCTTTCCTGGGTGCATTAGCAGGGAGCTGGATCAAAAGAAGAGCAGCTGGATCTTGAACCAGTGCCCATATGGGATTCCAGTGCTTCAGAGAACAGCTTAACCCACTACATCACAATGCCTAAACTCTGCCTTTCAAATGAAGAAATAAATCTTTTAAAAAATCCATCCCAGTGAACTCCTTAAATACTCCACAATTCTCTAGCCATCTTACATGACATCAAACTTTGTAAACAGAGGGCAACAGAGATTGTGGCAGGAAAGGGCTTTCTTCTTGATTCCAGGGTGCTCCTCTCGGAAACCTTGCGGGTTACTTCTGCCAGTGACCTACTGCAGCATGAGTGGCTTCTCTAAAGTCTAGATATTTCTGTATAGATGGCTTTTTCACTGCCACACTCCTGCAGTGTGCAATAGCTAGCAGCAGCATCTGAGAGTCAGTGGCGTTCCCAGCTCTGTCTCTGAAGGTCTTGTAGCAACACGCTTCTGGTAACCTGCTCCCATAAACAGATGTCATCTTACCGTGTAGATTTCTAAAAATGTTTCAGATAGTAGGTTTTCTGATGATTCCACCAATGGAGCACAATGATTTCCCTGCCACCCCATGTGCTATGATATTGCCCTCTGCATTAAGGTCTGTACCTCAGTTCTGGATAGGCCTCATCCAGTGTATTGTGTCTCTCTTCAGGAGCAGGTTGCTTCTTGCATCTGTTGTTTCTGTAGTCCTGAAAGTTCTCTTAACTTCTTACCAAACAATCTCTTGCTACTGCAATCCTCTATTATAAGTATTAACTTTTTTATTCAATGCGTCCTGTTAAATTACTGTGCAGCTCCTATCTCTTGATTACACCCTGGCTGCCATCTAGGACATCATATTTGGATCATCATTTGTACATTGTAAGATATTATATGGGTTAAACAAGCAAGTAGTCCCATGTCCAACCTAATTCATTAAATAGGCTTAGACACTTAAATTTCATCTAAAATATCCAAAAGAGTGAACTTAAAGTCCCCAATAAGAAAACTCTTCCCAGATTCCTAAGATAGCCTTCTAAATCTAACAAGTTAAATTTATAAATATAAGTAATGTAAAGTTCAAGAGTGTTGCAACTTGCTTATAAGCAGTCCAATTTTTTTAGAACTTTGTACTTAAATCTTCAATCATCAGAAGATTGATCTCTCATTATATAAAAGTTATCTTTAGCATTTTGAATAAAGACGGGGTAGGTATTTGGCCTCATGGCTAAGATACTTCTTTGCCCAGTGGTTAAGATATTGTAGCCCATGCTGGATGTTGAGTCTCACCTCTGTTCCCAATTCCAGATTCTTGCTAATGTTCATTCTTAGAGACAATGGACATGGTTCTTGCAACCCACATAGGAGACCTGGGTTGAGTCCCTGGCTCCTGGTTCCAACCCAGCTATAGTAAGCATTTGGGGAGTAAAATAGTGCATGAGCAATCTGTCTTTCCATTTGTCTCCCTCTGCCTTTCAAATAAAAGGATAAATTTAAAACAATAAATATAGGTTATCTTGAACTTAATACAATAGTATCCACACTACAGCTTTGAGTTGCTTATTCATTTCTTTCTTGCCAAACGTTTCAGGGATAGAGGAGATACTGACCTAGCTAAGCTTATTAAATCAACAATTCATAATGCACCATCTTGGACAAGCTAAGGAAACATTGATACTTACTGAGCAGGAGTTTGAGACCAAAGGGGAAACAGGATGTCCTCACTAATCCAAGTCATTATTTCTGAAGAATAGGCAGATATGTTTAGTCCTTTTTAAAAACTAGCCTGATATTAAAAGGAGACTGAATGGTCATATCCTTCCTAATTTTTTCATGCGATGTGAGAAATAGGAATCCTATATTTTCATTTGTATTTCAGTTAACTTCTGTTGGGAAAAGCAGTTTCATGCATGCAGTTTTTGACCCTGAGTAGGCTGCATAACAATGGAACTTGGGCCTGGAAAACTTCCTTGCCCATAAAGTGCTCACATCCTGTGCTAAATGTGTCACTTGTGTGGAAATCTTTCTCTCTCTGATTTCAGATTCAATGTGCCCCTCCTTTGTCTCATTTAAGCATGAGGGTCAGATGACACTTGCCCAACCCTACCATTACATCTGACTATTATTTCAGTCCCCTGCAGGGATGGGATTGGTCCTTCTGCTGCAGCCCAGAAGGGGCATATGCAGGCCAACTGCCCTGCCACTGACATGCCAATCCACTGGCCAGAGGGGAACAATGCCCATGATTGAGGCTGATCTTGCTCTGTCCCTTGTCTGTATAAATAAAGCCTCCATCCACCCAGTGCTTGACTGTGTTGTGTGTTATTTGGCAATTCCAATACCAGAATACAGTGAACAGAAGTGTCCGGTCTTCTACTTCTGACACATAAACAGCAGATAACAGATGTCATTTGCTTGATAATGTCTGTCAATACTTGAATGAATTATTTTTTATTTTGTTTATTTGGCAGATCTTTCATTAATTAATTCAGAAAAAAATAGATACAAGTTATCCTAGTCTTATCTAGAGCATGATTTTGTGAACTTCAGAATTTATACATAGAAGCACATGCATGTATGTACTCATACAGGCTATGAAATCCTTTATGACAGGCACTGAATTAAGTAACTGCTTCTGAAAATGTTGTCATTGATTTCTTATGATAAAAAACCTACAGGACTTGTTTTCATACATAGTTCAAATTAATATGTCTAAATACCATGACTCACAAGGAAAAAATTTATATTTATATGATTTAGTATCACATAGACTTTAATGGCCTACTAATAATTTTATTATAAACTTTGGAACAACTATGCAAAGAATCTAGAAAAGCAAATCTGTTGTTATACACTACTCTCTTATTCTATGTTCTTAATATTAACATTTGAGACTTTAATTAAAAATACAATTGAAGAAATTACTTTTTCAGTACTGAAAAGCAATATTGGCCATATTGGCACTATGGTACTAACACATTTTCAAAATTCCATTTAATTAAGACCTCATAATAGTGTGCTGCCAATAGAACAATGTATTTTTTTCTTTCAGATCATTTCAGTGTTTCCATCAGCAAAGATTGTAAGCTACTGTGACAATTCTAAAATCTGAAGGAGAAATCTAAATGAGAATACAGAGAAGAGACATTAGCTGTTAATATAATGTTATCAAAATGAAGAGCTTTTGTAAATTAGAAAACCAAATTTCCCCTGGCTACAGGTATTGTGGCCCAGTGCATTAAGCCTTGTAATCTTTCTTTGGAAAATAGACGTCAAGAGTTTAAGTGGGGAGAACCAAGTTACCACTATGATTGAAGTATGCCTGGCAGAGACACAGTGGTTGTGTCTCAGTAGAAGGGCAGGAGCCAGGGCTGGCATCATGTTGCAGGAGGTTAGGCCTTCACCTACAGTGCTGGCATCCCATACGAGCTCTATTTCAAGTCCCAGCTGATTCACTTCCAATCTAGCAACCTGCTAAGTGCTTATGCAAGCAGCAGAAGGTGGTCCAGGTGCTTGGGCATCTGTCATCCATGTGGGAGACCTGTGTGGAGCAGCAGGCTCCTGGATTCAGCCTTGCACAGTGGAGGCCATTATAGCCACTTGATGAGTAAACCAGCAGATGGAAGATCTGTGTGTGTGTGTGTGTGTGTGTGTGTGTGTGTGTGTGTGATCTGCTTCTGTCTTAGTAACTTTGCATTTCCAATAAATAAATAAATACCTTCACCAAGATTTCCTGACCTACATACACTAACTCAACTCTGTTGCCAGTGTAAACTTGAAGTCTCCTTGCACCAAACAGTATCTATTTGGTACCCAAAATCTAAGACTTCTTCAACTGATGTAGTCCATGGATCATTGATACCAAATTTGCTGGAAAACCTCAGAGAGCTGGATGGTTCATCGAGCACTGTGTAGAACTGCATGATGTCATTCTCAGCCATCCTCATTTTGTGGCAACAGTCTACAGAAATCATACTTTTCCAACATATAAAACATGTCATCAGACTTTATTTGGATCTTCCTTTTTTCATGGCTTCAGGTGTTAAGCAAGCATTCTTCTACCTAGTTGGAGAGTTATCACTTCTGGAAGGCCACTGGAGCAGGCCACATGCAAAGTGGTCCACTGTAATTGGCAGCGTTTTCAAAATTCCCTCATCAATATATTAAATATTAAGGTATCACACAATTTTAGTGACTTGCATTAAACGCAATAAGGCATATGCAGCATGTCTCTGAGCACTTCAAGTTAGATGGTTGGCATTTAAAGAAATTTTAGTGGGTTCGGTGCTGTTGTACAACAGGTAAAGCCTCCTTCTGCAGTGCTGGCATCCCATACAGGCGCCGGTTCGAGTCCTGGCTGCTCCACTTCTGATCAAGGTCTCTGCTATGGCCTGGGAAAGCAGTGGAAGATGGCCAAGTCCTTGGGCCCTGCACCCATGTGGGAGAACCAGAAGAAGCTTCTGGCTCCTGGCTTTGGATCAGCTCAGCTCTGTTGGTTGGGACAATCTGGGGGAGTGAAACAGGCGATGGAGGACCTCTCTCTCTGCTTCTGCTTCTACCTCTCTGTAACTCTGCCTTTCAAATAAATAAATAAATAAATCTTAAAAAAAGAAATTTTAGTTCCTAAAAGTTTTGTCCATCTTGTCTTGGTAGTTTGCACCACTTTCCATGCAACAGGAGCTACTCAGTTGGGCTCGTTCACCTATGCAAGCTGCTCTGTGGATCTTCCCCAGATCCTGGTCTCACACCTGGTGCCTGGACTATAACTTTACCCCATTACCCTTGAGTGAATTCTTAATTTCTTCAACAATCACTTACAATCATAACATTGTTCAATCACCATGTATCAGGTGTGCATTTCTACTCATATTTTTACCTGGTACTTGGGGTCTCAACTCTCAGGTAGTACTATTGACATCTTGAAGCTGGCTCCAAAAGCTGTAATCTTTCCATCTGTGAGCTAGGGTAAAGTTTGTGAAAATCTTTTCTTCCATTTCCTCTTTCACTTGTGTTTCTGAGACCATGGTATCTGGCACTAGATAGGCTGCTTGGAGACAAAACATTCAAATAATTTTTGGTTTTTATGCTATTTCAATGTTCACATCTTTTGCAAAGGGTAAGCCTGAATCCTACATCTCCTACTCCTTTATTCTTTGTGATATAGGCAGACAGATTGGATTAAATCAATTAGTTTTTTGAACTGGAGACCACGCCCCCTGTGGGATCTCAGACCCCTACCTGATTTCACTAGAATGCCCACTACCGAAGCACCCCCCTTTGGGAGTAAATAAAAGGCCTGGAGCACGGTGCACCCCTCCCCACCTTGTTGTCCCGTGCCTTCAGCCGCATGGCCTGTTGGCAGCTGCTCTGCCTCTGCTTTCCTGCTCACTCGCTTTGCCCCACGTGTCTCCCAGCTTGTTCTCTGCCTGGTATGGACCAAACTTGTATTTCTAGACTTCTTTCCCTCCTAAACAAAGCCCTCATTCTCCTGTGCATTTCTTTCACTGAATAAAGGTTTTACTATGTCGCCTGGTTTATTTTGAGCCAATATTCAGAACTCTCATCTGAATAGATGGAAAGAACCCACAGAATTATTAATATTCAAAATTCTTAATAAGGAGAGCCAATGTCATTTGTAGTTCTCTTTACATGGTTTCCTCAGCCATCCCGGTCTTGGGAATAACTGAGTGCTCCTGTGTTTGAAATAGAGCTGCTCAAGTACAATGCCCAGACTCAAAACTTGCCTATCCCCTTCCTTTGAGGCCCACAGTGGCTTCACATTTTTACTATTTTTAAACTGCTCTTTATCAAGAACTCTATCCTATATTTACCTTTCTTGGCCAGTCCTCATTCCCAAGAGCCTAGCCTTTGCTTTCAGAGTTCCCTTCTTTTTGGGAAAAGCATGGAGCCTTCAGGCAAATAGGATTCCTGGAGGCCTGTCGTCATGCCCAAAATCCCTAAGGTGGATAGGCAGCATTGAGAACCACCTCACAAGCAAGAGTCCCATTTCCTTCAGGAAGAAAAACCTTCACAATGAGCCAAAGGTAGAAAAATAAAAAACCCAAACAATCAAATATCCTTGCCAGTTTGCCGCAGTCCAGATTTCTCGGAATTCCATCGTTCATCGGCAATTCAGGGACTTTTGCTCATTGCCATTGATTACCCAGATCCCCGTTTGCTGTGCAGGTCATGACAGGCTTGCTGAAATTGCCTGCCTGGGACTCAATTACTGCGATTGCATTGAGATATTTTGTGTGAGGGAATGGCCTGTTACAGAACACACAGAGGGAAGCAAAACACTGATTATTTAATTTGCATTGTTTTTCCATGAATCTAAAGAAACTCCCATCTGCAAGGAGCGTGGAGGCAAAATGATTAAGACAGAACAGCCAGAATAGAATGAAATAAACCTAGTTGCTTAAAAGAATAAGGGAGAAAAAACTCAGGGAAGCAGAAGCAGTCATTAAAAACCATGTTATTTAAATAATACTATATCTCTCCTGCCTGATCATTCTGATTACATTGGACTAATCTACAAAAATTGAAAGGTAATGAGCAGTATTTCCTTAAAGCACATTAAATAATAGTGTCAAAATGCAAATTTATTCATTAAGTATAGATGAGTATGTTAAATATTCATGAATTGTTGCTCACAGTATATAATTAATCCCATGATCTTTGTGTCCAGAGCATCGAGATGATAAAGGGTTGTGCCATCACTGCTGTAAACTGATACCAGTCTTCAAAATACCCTTCAGGGCAATGGTCAGGCACCTACCTGGCAGACTCCAAACCAGAACTTCATTTTATCAATACAGTAGGTTGCATTTCAATAGGGACATGATATGTGATGACAAAAGATTCATACTTCCAACTCCTGCTGTCTGATAATCTACATGGGAAATAAATATTTCAGGCTTGAAGAAGCCCCTACCTGGCCTGGATATACTAGATCTGAAATTCATTTTTGTTTTGTTTTTGACCTTGGGCAAATAGAAGCATTTTCTAGAAGTCTCCCTCTTTAGCAGAAAATGTCATGTTTTTATCTCCTTCTCTACTCTCTTTTCTTATTATTATCAAATTGAGCCTTTCTTTGGGGTGTAGCTCCCTGGTTTTAGAATTTCTTGGAAATGCAACTCATTTTCTCTTCATTGTCCATCTTCTCAATGGCCATAGGGAGCTTGAAAAGTAAGCTTTCTGTTTAAATGACTTGGATGACTTTGTAGATTCTGGAAAGTAAAGCCACTCACTTTTAGTGCTCCTTATTCACTTCCTAGGTTACTTGGATCACTGCTTATTTTGATTCACAGTTATTATTATTGATTCCTTGGGAAACTCACAAATGCAAATTAGCAACAAAAATCCAGATATTTTACCAAAAGCCCAAGAATCTATAATATTTGTTCCTTCTCTTATATCTAAGTCCATTGATAACTTTTGTAGTGTTTGGAAGTTTTAAAGCCTGGAACCAGGATCTTCTAATTCTGTAGCTATTATCAAGAATGAACTACACACTCATGATGGCTTTTAGGTAAAACTATATAAATATTTACATGCATTTACCATGAGAAGAGCATACTCCGAGGAGCTGTTAATCCAGGGAATTTGCAAGAAATGTGGAGCTGACCTGATTCCAGTGCTGAAGTTGGAGGCAAGCCCAGAGCTGATCATCTGAACTCCAGACAAGCCGTAGCCTCCCTGCAGACTCAGGAGAGGGAAAATGAATGTCACTGGGTTTTTGGAGTGTGCATGCACACACACGTTATGTCTCTGTCTTCATTACACAACATAAAATTTACCAGTTATGTCACTTTTAAGTATATAATACTGTGGCACTGAGGACATTCACATTGTTGTGTAACTATCACTGTCATTCATTTCCAGAACTTGCCCTTCTTCTGAAAGTCTGTACCTGTTGAACACTAACCACCCCCCACCACCTATTTCCCCCTCCTGCCAGTCCCTGCCAACCACCATTCTACTTTCTCTCTTTTTATGAGTCTGATTACTCTCGAAATCTATGAGAGGAATCACACAATGTTTCTTCTTTTGTGGCGGGCCTATTTCCCTAAAGGCCGTATATTCCATGTTCATCTATGTTGTATGTGTTCGTATTTTCTTCCATATTAAGGCAGAAGAATACTCCATTACACATATACACTACATTGGATGTGTTCATGCTTCTGTCCATAGACAGCTGAACTGCTGCTTTCACCTTTTGGCTATTTCAAATAATTCTGCCATGAACACGGTTTTAAAAATCTCTATTCCAGTTCCTGCTTTCAATACTCTTGAGTGTACATCCAGAGGTGGAGTTCCTGGATCATATGATAATTCTGTGTTTAAGTTTTTGAGGAACTGTCATAGTGTTTTCCACAATGCCTGGACCATTTTATCTTCCCTCCAACAATGCACAAGGATTCCAATTTCTCCATGTCCTTCCTAACCCTGGGTATATTCTAATTATTGTAATAGTCATCTTACCAGGTGTGAAGTGACATCTCACTGTGTTTAGTATTTAATTTAAATTCAGATAATATTTGTATGCATCTATTGGGTACACCATTGTAATTTAATATATGTATATAAATGTGTAATGATAAGGTCAGGATGAGTAGCACTTTCGTCTCCTCAAAAGTAGTCATTTCTTTGTATTAGGAACCTTAAAATCCCTTATTCTAGTTATTTGAAAATAAATAATTAATTATTAGAGACTGTGGGCACCCCAGTATGCATATTATCATTAGAACTACTTCCTCTAAAGTGTGTTTTGATGCCCAATTTCCACCTTCTTACTCTTCCATTGCCCCTTCCCTCGCCAGGCTCTGGTGATTTCTATTCTACTCTCTACGCTGTGTCATCAACTTATTTAGCTTCCACAAATGAGGAATTCAGTACGGTTTTCATTTGCATTTCCTTAATATAGTGATGCAGTGATGTTATAGATCTTTTCATGTACTTATTGGCCATTTGTATGCTTTCTCCTAAGAAATTTTTATTTAAGTACATTTTTATTTATTTATTTATTATTTTTTTTTTATTTTTTGACAGGCAGAGTGGACAGTGAGAGAAAGAGACAGAGAGAAAGGTCTTCCTTTGCCATTGGTTCACCCTCCAATGGCTGCCACGGTTGGCGCGCTGCGGCCGGCGCACTGCGCTCATCCGATGGCAGGAGCCAGGTGCTAGGTGCTTATCCTGGTCTCCCATGGGGTGCAGGGCCCAAGCACTTGGGCCATCCTCCACTGCACTCCTGGGCCACAGCAGAGGGCTGGCCTGGAAGAGGGGCAACCGGGACAGAATCCAGTGCCCCGACCGGGACTAGAACCCGGTGTGCCGGTGCTGCAAGGCAGAGGATTAGCCTGTTGAGCCACGGCGCTGGCTTTATTTATTTATTTATTTATTTATTTTTTTATTAAGTACATTTTTAAAAACATCAAGGGCCGGCGCCGCGGCTCACTTGGCTAATCCTCTGCCTGCGGCGCCAGCGCCCTGGGTGCTAGTCCCAGTTGGGGCACCGGATTCTGTCCCGGTTATTCCTCTTCCAGTCCAGCTCTCTGCTGTGGCCTGGGAGTGCAGTGGAGGGTGGCCCAGGTCCTTGAGCCCTGCACCCGCATGGGAGACCAGAAGGAAATACCTGGCTCCTGGCTTCGGATCCCCGCAGTGTACCTGCCCGAACGGCCATGTCAGGGGTGAACAATGGAAGGAAGACCTTTCTCTCTGTCTCTCTCTCTCACTGTCTAACTCTGCCTATCAAAAACAAAAATGAATAAATAAATAAAAATAAAAATAAATAAAAAAATTAAGGGCATGTTTTGGCACAGTGGTACAGTTCTGAATACAGTCCTACAGACTTACTTCTAGGTAAAGTTTAAAAACTTGTCATGAGATTCCAAATTGATGGTAAAAATGCCATCTTAATTGTTAAGGTGATCATATTAAGTGTTAAAGTAAACATATATATAGGATTAAGTGTTAAAGCATTCATATATATAGCATCAAGTGCCTGGCAATAATAATAGACAGAATTAAAAAGGAGGGAATGTCCAGCATGGGAAGCAGACCACACAGCAGACTTACAGAATGACAATTGCTTTAAGTAACACTCTGACCTCAGAATCAGCCTAAGAGTCATTATTATGTGGCTAAAAAGCCTAGAAGACCATTTCAGGCATAGAGAACCAATACACTGTGGCAAAAAAAAAATATCATACATGAAAGATCTCTGTGAGTGAGATCCCAGTGGAAACAAGAGGCCATCAAAGAAGGATGCACTCTCTGAAGGGAGGAGAGAGCTTCAACTTTGCTTATGGACTTGTCTAAATACTGACAGAATTTGTGGTCACAAAAGGCTTCCATAACCTTGGCAGCTCATGGCAAGAGCCTCGGGTAATCACTGATATCATAAATAAGAGTTTTAATTGTTAAATTAACAACAGAAGTCACTGAGCATTTACTCCCCATGTAAGACCTCTGTCCTTAGTGAATTGTAATATGAGAATTAACTTCAAAACTTGTCCTCAAACAGTACTTTTTACGTTGTGTGTGTGTGTGTGTGTGTGTGTGTGTGCAAACTGTTGAAATCTTTACTTAATATAGAGTAGGACTTCTGTATATAAGGTTAATTAAAAATAATCTTAATGAAGAATGGGATGGGAAAGGAAGTAGGAGGTGGGGTGGGAGTGGAAGTTGGAGGGTGGGTATGGGAGGAAGAACCACTATATTCCTAAAGTTGTACCTATGAAATTGGCGTTCATTAAATAAAAGCTTTGAAAGAAAAAAGATACTGCTTAGGACATGCGCATTACCTATGAAAGGAGTGCCTGGGTTTCCTGTTTTGTTTTTGCTTCTGATTCCAGCTTCCTGCTAATGTGCAACTTGGGAAGCGGCAGGTGATGGCTCCAATGGTTGGGTCCCCGCCTCTCACATGGGAAACTCAGATTGATTTCTGAGCTCCTAGTTTTGGCCCTGCCCAGACTGGGGCTGTTAAAGGCATTTGGGGAGTGAATGAGCAGATGGAAGATTTCTCTCAGACTGTCTATCTTTCTGTCTCTGTATCTCTGATGTTCAAATAAAACTAAAGTTTAAAAAATCAGCAGTATACAATTATCATAATATATACTAGCACAGGAAAAATGTACATAAGAACTGCATAGTAGTAATCACTTATAGAAATTTCGATGTTTTATTATTCCATTTGTAGATTTTATGTCATTTGAATATTATTAAGTATTATTTTTGTAATTAGAGAAAACAATAAAATTATATTCATGCAAATTAATTACCTAAACCTTGTGCGGTAAACATGTGTTCTAAGTCCTTATGTAAGCTCATGGCTGTTTTTTTAATACCTCACACACAACATTTAAGTGATGAATTTTCATAAATTTCTGACTTCTTTTGGGAAAAATTACAAGGAGAATCTTGCCTTCCATCCTGCCAGGGTTGAACTATGGCTGCCGACCGCCTTCCCTCACTCCTTGCCCATGGCACTTACCATGGCAGCGCTATCTGAATCTGTGACTGCTGATCAAAACACAGCTGTGCTGGAGCTTTGGAACACTTCACTTATTGAAGGCCTCCAATTCTCTGTGCGTTAATATGAAATAACAAAAATTGTCAAAGATTTGACCTTAATGAAGCCTGAAGTCAAATCCTATCTTTGTATTGTTCTCTGGTTGACCCTGCATGAGTATCTCCATTTCTCAAAATCTCTGCTCTTTTAATTATAAAATGGCAATACGAATTTTTCAGGGCTCTTATGAACATTTTAAGAGACAATACTTCAAAAATATCTTCTATAAATTGATTCACCTGGTTCACTCCCCAGTTGCCTGCAACAATTGGGACTGGGTCAGGTCAAAGCCAGGAACCAAAAACTCCACTGGGTCTCCCACATGGATGACATGGATCCAAATACTTAACTATTACCCACTGCCTCACAGGGTGCACATTTGCAGTGGTGTCAACTGCTACATCAATTGCCAAACCCATATCTACAAATTTGTTTGAAGTATTTTTAAATATATCATATATTTACCTAGTTTTTTTGACATATATAAAATACATTTAACAATTGTTTTAATACCCTTGTCTTCTAATACTAACATCTGTATCAATTCTGGGTAAGTTTTAATTGATTCTTCTTCATATATTCTTGCTGCTTTAAATTTCTAGTAATTTTTTATTGAATGCCAGACATTGTGAACTTTAATTTTGGGGGTACTGGACATCTTTACAGTTCTATAAATGTTCTTGGGCTTTATGTGAGGATGCAGTTAAATTACTTGGAGGCAATTTAATCCTTTTGGGTTTTGCTCTTCAAGTTTGTTAAATGGAATCAGGGCACTATTAAGCTTAAGGCTAATTATTCCCTGTTATTCAGTCAAGAACTTTCTGAATAATGTACTCGATGCCTTATAAATTATGACGCTTTCCAGTTTTGCTAGTGATTATTGGCACTATTCCCAGTCTTGTGTGAACTTTGGCAATTGTTCCCTCTAATACTTTCGGATGATTAATTTCCTGGCCTCAAATGTATGTGCTGATGGGTATACAACTGAAGATTCTAGGGGACCCTGTGCAAGTCACTGAAGTTCTCTGTGCGTCTTTCTCCTGTCTGGCACTCTTTCTGTCCTAGTATCTCTGGAATCCTGGCTTTCTCCTTGTCCTCAGTATATCCACTGGACTCTGGGTTCTTTTTGAGACGATCGCAAGGGTCACCTTGTTTTTTTTCCCATTTCTGAAAGATTATTGTTCTTTGTTACTTGATGTCCAGCAACTTGGAAAGTGAAGGTTTTTTTTAAAGGTTTATTTTATTTATTTGAAATGCCAAATTACAGAGAAAGAAGGAAAGATGGAGAGAGCTAGGTCTTCCATCTGCTGGTTCATTCCACAAATGGCCACTACAGCTGGGAGAGGGCCAAGCTGAAGCCAGGAACCAGGAGCTTCTTCTGGGGCTCCCACATAGATGCAGGATCCCAAGGATCTGGACCCTCTTCTGTTGTTGTTTTCCCAGTAGCCTTGGGAGCTGGATCAGCAGTAGAATAGCTGGGACACTAACTGGTGCCCATATGGGATGCCAGTGCCACAGGCAGTGGCTTAACTCACTAAGTCACAGTGCTGGCTCCAAAAAGTGCAGTTTTATATCGCTCTTTTTTATTTTTTGCTTGTTTCAGGCATAAAGATAAATCCAGCTCCTCTTTATCTTGGCCAGGAGAAGAAAGCTTTGATTATTCTCATTATTTAATTATATATATAATATAATATACAATATATAATATATATAATATACATAAATAATTACATATATCCTTATATATGTATATATTTAACATAATAAAGGTCAGTGGATGAATTTATTTCTTCACTTATTGTTTAGAGAATGCTACCATTGGAGTGTGGCTACTACTATTTGATTTTTAATGCTAAGTTTAAAAGAGCGATACCAGAAACTGTATTAAGAGAATGGAAGGAATGATCATTTATGTAAAAAGCACACCATACACAACAAACAGTAAAAGAGAGAATGATTCCACCTTATTTGTGAGTGACTAGAGTTAGAGAGTGCAAGGAGACTTCTGCACATAATTGGAATCACCACAGAGTAGGGCCACAGGCAGGCAAGTTGGGTTTTGGGGCACACTTATCATTGTTAGTGAAATCATTCAAGAGGCGAGAGAATATATCGTGTAGAGCATTAGAATAAGAAGGTCCTTGTGAAAGATCTGTCTCTGAGATGTAATAAAGGATGGGAAATGAAGTGACTACATTGATTCTTCCCTCTAGAGTTATGAGACCATAGGTACGCTAAGTGATAACCAAAATGCTTGACTAAGCACAAACAGTGGGGAAGCTGAACTTGGGTTACTTGTACATAGTACAGTACAGGATATGAAGTGGGCTAATGACGGTGGTCCTTGGACCTTCCTCAGAGAGTTTGCTGTAGAAGGAAGAGTGAGGAACAAGTGAGAAGGGACATCTGTCTGACTAATTATCACCAGGTGACCCAAGAACATTTCTAATATTTTAAAAGGGATCCTAGATTGTTTCCTTATATTCAACCTGGCATTTGTGTTTCCATATTGAATCTGCTTTCATATTGCAAATTAAAATAAATATTTTAAAGTACCACAAAAACTATTACTTTAGTCTTGAGTAGTTTAACTATAACTGACCAGGCATTTTTGTTGTTGTTTCTGATTCTCATATACAAATACTTCATATATAGGAATGTAGAGGGTAATAATAATAATACTATTACCAGAGAGAACTTATTGGGTTCAGTATGAATGAAGTCCTTTACATGTATCAAGCTGTTGATGTCAATATCTATAGAAATGAAATACTTTAGCACTTGTAGATGAGACTTAGAAAGATTAAGTGATTTATTCAAAGTCATCCATTCTATGGGTAATGAATCTGAAAAACCCTGGATTCTTCATGTGAAAATGTAGACAGTTATTGGATTTCCTTTGATTGTTCATCCTAACCTATATGTGTGAAAGACTTTTAGTTACATGCCTAGCAAAGAGGAGGTACTAAACACATGCAGGCAAGCATCACCTTCATTTTCATCAGTATTTTCTCAAGGTTATGCAGTAAATTGAAGCTGGGATTGAAAACCACATCTTCTGATTTTTGGGTCTCAGTGTTGAACCACTGCTGTCCTGTCTAATTTTAAAACTCTTATAATCTATTTCATAAAGATTTGATGTGATTGAAGAGAGGATCCATGGTTTCCAACGGAGCAGGTTTCTTCATACAAGGCACACTAGAAGCTTCCCCTGCCTACTCCAAACCTGAGGCATGATAGCATACTAAGAGTTGACCAGCTGAAAGATGACTTACTTGCCAACTACAGAGGAATGCAGGGGATGCCATCAGAAATTCTTGTGGCTATCAGTCAAACTGGAAATGTGATGAACAGAATGTAGCAAGTAGTCCTCCATGACTACCAACAGATCCGTGCAGTGAATAGCTGACATGGCCGGCAAGACCAAGGACAGAGAGGCAACTGGAAAGTCTTAGACCTTTCTATGTATTGGTAGTTTCTTAAAGCTTCTTGGTGGATTCAAGGATCACAGGACAAAAATAAAATTCTTGAAAAAATAAAACTTCAAGACAAGAGCTCAGTGAGAAAACAACCAGAGAGAGGAAATGTTATTGTGTGACAGGAGCCGTCATGGATGCAGCTGTTATGCTCTAACTCTCCATTTATTTAAATCTTTTTTGGTTTCTTTCACCAAAGTTGTATAGTTTTCAGCACATAGATTTTCTACATTTTGTTAGATTTACACTCATATATTATTTCCCACTCTTGACCCTATATTCTATATATTTTTTTAACTTCCAAGATCTCTTTTGCTGCCACACTTATTTCTTAACTATTACAACTGTTCATACGATATAATACAGTGGTAAGAGATCTCAGATTATGCAAAGAATGAGCTTTTGGAGCAAGACCATAAGCACCTGAGACTATCAGAAGCCTGAGAGGCTCTGCAGATCAGGCTACTATAACCAGGGTGTTGCAGCAATTTTGCTCCAAAGTTGTAGCTGTATTTTTCTTAAACCCCTCCAGATGCTTCTCACCGCTCTCCATAGATCTCTGATCCCTAAATTAGGGACTTACAGACCTGAGATATGATTTTTCTTAATTTCTTATTGGCATTGTGACTTTGAGTAACAAATTTATACTCTTTCAACTTCATTTTCTTCATCTGTAGAGGGGGAATATTATAGCACTTACCTAAGTTGAGTTGATGTAAGGAATAAAACAGAAACCCCTGAAGTCTTTATATCTAATAGGTTCAAATTCTTGATCCCTTTTTCTTTAGCCTGTTAATACTACCTTCTCATCCCCCAAACTCATCACTTATATTTCCCTTTGGCTATTTTCTTCAACCACCCTCATGTTCCTGATGTTTCTACATGTCCAGGTTATTATCAAGAAATTGATCGACATTCTTTAAAAGGCGTGTTTTGCTGTTAAATTCAGTGTGCATACAAAGTGAAAGGGAACACAAATGTAGAGCTAAACAAATTACCCCTGTGTGACCCCGTCTAGGACTCTGCTACAAAATAATCTACACTCCCAACCTTTTCTTAGAGTTTCCATCTCTTCTTCACATTAGTGGAAGACTCATTTTTTCCTGTCCACACAGAGTTCGTCATGGTTTTGTGAAAGAAAGTGATGATATTTGTTTGTGTGCCAGGAACTCCCCTGAGGAAGGAATGCAGAGCAAGGATAAGGGAAACACGGGAGAGAATGAGGAAATGAGCAGCATCTGACCAATTAGCCTTCTCGAGGGAAGACCAGCCATCCAAACCACCTGTGCTCAAGTGAACTACATTCTATGGCAAATACTAAAGAGTTTCATCTGTGAACTCAGGGCCTGGTATTGGAGTTTTCTGGTTGAACCTGCTCTGATACTGACGTCCAGTGGATATCTAAGTTTTACCTAGCAGGATCTTTCTATAGAACGTGGGAGTTCCTGAGAGGTGATCCAGGGTAAAGCCTTGAGAGGAATTTGTGATTGGGCTGCATTCCAGAACAGGGCTCCAATAGGGTGAGTGACTGTGATTCAGAAGCCTGAGCAAAGAGTATGGCCAACAGATGGGCCACAGGAATTGGGGCTTAAATGGAGACCCTCGGACCTAGAACTCCTGTGGATTCTCAACTTGCCAATTAATCCTCGGTATGAGTTCAGCCGAATGTTAATTTTAAACTAAGTGATGAAGTCTTTAGAAACTCACAGTAGTAGGGAGGAGTTGGGGAAAAAGTGTAGCCGTGGGTTGTTAGATGCTGCTCCTTGCTCCTCCTCTTTATACATTCCTCTGCCACTTTTCGGCACTTCGATTTGGACTTGCAGGGAGAACTGGCCTTTTGGGGGAGCTGGGGGACAACCCTACCGTTGTTCCACACTTAGGCAAAATTCTTTCTTCCTATGTGTTTAATGTCATCTGACTCTGTACCTATTTTTCCTAGTTTTTGTTGCATTTTGATTTTAGGAAATTCCTCAGCATTCATAGAGCACTGAGACGCCCATGTTTTCTTCCCTTTTATCCGTTATCATCATGCTTGGTGACTGAGAAGCAACCAGTATGTTCAATAAGCAATTTAAGATTATGGCCAAAACACACCTTTTTGTCATCTATGGTCCCTCTGAACCATATGGAATGGATATGATAGAATAAAGACTTAGATAGGCATTGGTTTTTCTGATCACTTTTAGTTTATAACCTGTTCCTTAAGTTATGAGAAATACGGCTTAATTCAGAAGCTAAAATATTTTGTTCTAAGTAACAGTCAATATTCTGAATATAATTTAATAATCAAGTCACTCCCCTCCCCCAGCTTTTCTTGGCTTTGGGCAAGATCCTTCTACTTTCATTTCTTAAAATAATGTTAAAAAAATCTAACAGACACATAAAAATTGTACATATTTATGGTGTACCATATGATAAACAGTCATGTACACATTGATGTGACGTTCAATCAGGATACACGTGTCTCCTCAAACATTTAACATTTCTTTGTGATGAAAACTTTTTTTTTTTTTTTTTTTTTTTTTACAGGCAGAGTGGACAGTGAGAGAGAGAGACAGAGAGAAAGGTCTTCCTTTTGCCGTTGGTTCACCCTCTAATGGCCGCCGCGGATGGTGCGTTGCGGCCGGCGTACCGCGCTCGTCCGATGGCAGGAGCCAGGAGCCAGGTGCTTTTCCTGGTCTCCCCATGGGGTGCAGGGCCCAAGCACCTGGGCCATCCTCCACTGCACTCCTGGGCCACAGCAGAGGGCTGGCCTGGAAGAGGGGCAACCGGGACAGAATCCGGTGCCCCGACCGGGACTAGAACCCGGTGTGCCGGCGCCGCAAGGCGGAGGATTAGCCTGTTGAGCCACGGCGCCGGCCGTGATGAAAACTTTCAAAAGCCTATCTTATCGTTTTTACTTTTAGAGAAATACACAGCACATTATCATGATCTAAAGACACCTCACTGTCTCCTATTTAGCTATAACTCAGTACTCATTAATCACTCTTTCCCTCAACTCTCCCTCCCCTTTACTCTTTCCAGCCCCTGGTAACCACTATTATTATACTATTAACCTCCAGGAAGGCAATTTTCTAGTATTACATATATATGTGAGATCATGTGGTATTCTTCTTTCTGTGCTTGGGTTATTTCACCTAATATAACGATGCCTTATTCCACCCATATTGTTGATGACAAGATAATGGCTGAGTAGTATTCAATAGTGTATATGAACTACATTTTTAATGGACCCTGAGGTTGTGTCCATTTCTTGGCTGTTGTGACTAGGGCTGTGATAAACATGGGAGTGCAGATGTCTCCTACAGAGTGAGTCCATTTCATCTGGCTATATACCGAGTAGTGGAATTGCTGGATCATATGAAAGTTCTATTTTCACTTTTTTGAAGAACCTCAGTATTTTTTCACAATGGCTGTATTTACATTCTCACCATCAGCGTACATGTCTTCCCTTTTCTCTACAATCTCACCAATACTTGCTATCTTTCCTGTTTTTATAATAACCAATCGAACTGGAGAGAGGTGATACCTCCTTGTGGTTTTGATTTTCATTTCTTTGTTTATAGTGATGTTAAGTATTTTTCATGTACCCATTGATCATTTTTTCCCTTTCTTCAGAAATGTTTTTAGAATTATGCCCTTTTTAAAAATTGGATTGTTTAGTGGTTTTGTATTTGTTTATTTGTTTTTTCTTTTGAACTATTTCAGTTCCTTATATATTCTGGTCATTAACTGCCTGTCAGGTATATAACTTGCAAATATTTTCTCCCATTCTTTAGGTTGTCTCTTCACTCTTTTCTGTTTCCGTTGCTCTCAAGAGGCTCATTTGTTTGATAAAATTCCATTTGTCTATTTTTGGTTTTTTGGGATGTGAACTGAAAAAAAATCGATTTGCATCAAAATGTCCCGAAGCATTTATCCTATGTCTTCAAATAGTTTCAGAGTTTCAGGTCTCACAGTTAGGTCTTTAATCTATTCTAAGTTTCTGTATACATGAGGAAACATACGCATGACTTAGTTTCATATTTCTATGTGCAGATATCCAATTTTCCTAGCACCATTTATTGAAAAGACTGTTCTTTTTCCAATGTATTCTTAGCACCTTTGCCAAAATCAGTTAGTTGTACATGCAGGAGTTTACTTCTAGAGTCTCTATACTGCTGCATTGATTGGTGTCTCTGTTTTTATGCCAATAGTATGATGTTTTAATTATTGTAGCTTTGTAATGTATTTTAAAGTCAGGTAGTATAATGCCTCCTTCTTTGTTCCTTTTGTTCAAGATTACTTTGGCTATTCAGGGTCTTTTGTGATTCAGTACAATTTTAATTTCTAAATAAATTTTTAAATTTTTATTTGAAAGGGAGAGAGAGAGCACTCCCCAAATGCCTGAAATAGGAAAGGCTGAACCAGACTGAAGCTAGGAGACTGGATCTCAATCCAGGTCTCTCCCAAATGGGAGACAAAGAACCAACTACAAGAGCAAACATCTGCAGCCACCCTGGGTGCACATTAGAAGGAAGCTGGAATTGATAGTGGAGCCAGGACTTGAATCAAGGCACTCTGATGTGGGAGAGATGTCTTTTAATTAGTTAACTAGTTAATTATATTTCAAAGGCAGAGAGAGAGAGAGATTGATCTTCCATTTAGTGGATCACTCTCCAAATGCTTGGAACAGCCAGGGCTCGGTCAGGCCAAAGCCAGGAACTCAGTTGAAGTCTCAAACATGGGTAGCAGGAATCCAAATATCTGAACCATCACCTGCACCTCCCAGGGTGCACATTATTAGGAATCTGAATTGGAAGCAGACCTGGAACTTCAACTCAGCCACTCTCATATGGGATGGGGTTGTCCCAGGCAGTGTCTCAACTTCTGCAGCAAATATCTGCCCCCTCAAGTGGCATCTTAACTGCTAAATCTACTTCTATACAAAATTTGCAGGGAGTTTTCTTAGTTCTGTAAAAAATGTCATGGGTGTTTTGATAGAGACTGTATTGAACCTATAAATCAATGTGAGTAGCATGGACATTTTAATGATATTTATTCTTCTGATTCATGAACACGGTTTTTTTTTTTTTATTTCTTTTTGCCCTCTTTAATTCCTTTTGTCAATGTTTTATAGCCTCCTTGTACTTTCTGTTATTCTGCTAACCTCCTCTCACATTTCCTATGCCTTTTGGATCCCCAGTGTGTTCTTGGTATTGGCTGTATGAAGTGAGGACAAGGGAATAAATCTGTTTATAATTGATGGGGTAGCTTCTAGAGCTGTGGGCCTGGAAGATATTATCAGCTAGGCATTTATGGGGATCCTCAAATGTTTCCCATAGGATCCCTCTCTTCTGCAGTTCTCTAGAGCTGGCTGATAGATCTGTATTCTGTGCAACCCCTTTGTTCTGAATAGCTGTGCCAGTAGACCATATCATCATACAAATTGTTCTCATGGCTGTGCCACTAAAGCCCACAGCTTTTCATCATCTAGATTTTTCCACTAGGGATTGGACTTCAGTCCACACTTTATTTTACCTGTCTTTGGTGGGTCATTCAACCAGTTCTGTGTTTTCCTCAACTTGAAAGCTCTCCTAACATCTTTCTTTTTAAAAAAGATTTATTTATTTGAAGGTAAGAGTTACAGAAAGAGAGAGAGAGAGAGAGAGAGAGAGAGAGACATAGAGAGAGAGATATTCCACCCACTGGATCATTTCCCAGATGTTTGCAATGACTAAGCCTGGGCCAATCTGAAGCTGGGTTCCAGGAGCTTCTTCCAGGTCTCTTTCTCAGATGGCAGGGGCCCATGCACTTGGGCCATCTTCCATTGCTTTTTCCATGCTATTAGAAGGAGCTGGATCAGAAGTGGAGCAGACAGAACCTGAACTGGCACCCAGTTCTTAATTCATGAGTACAAATTTGAAGCTGTTATATATGCTTGGTGAACTGACTTATTATTAAATGTCTGTTTATCTCTCAATACTTTTTTGGCTTTCCAGTCTCCATTTATGTTGATCTAGACACATCAGGCTTCTCTGAACCAGTGTTTGCTCAGTATATTTGCTTTTATCTTTGTATATCCAACTATTCCATATACTGATATTAAGATGTATCTTATAAAAGACAGATTTTCCTTTGTCATTCTTTGTCATTTAGACTTTAATGTTTTATTAATATCTTGGAGTTGGAACCAGGTACCATGCTTCCATTTGGATTATATCTGTCCCACTGGTGTATGTTCCTCCATCTCTACTTTATGACCTTCATGTGGATTAAATAGTCTTCTTATTGTTTTTTTCCATTACTGTTAGCTTGTTAGTTGTTTAGTTTATTGTTAGTATTATTTCCAGTGGTTACCTCGAGATTACAACTTATCCTTGATTTGTTAAAATATGATTTAAATTTATACTTCTACCATTTCTTGGATGATAGAAGGAATTTAGAAATTAACTTTTATTTATGCTGGTCTTATCTACACTTTATATTATATTATATGTTTCTGTTAAATGTGTTTTAAATTTCACAAATTTCTCATTACTGAGGATTTATGCCATCAATATTCACTCATTTATATATTTATTCTTTGTATGGCTCTTTACTGCCTTCTACATTTCTGTGTTTCCATTGGGATATTTTATCTTCTGTCTTAAGAAACACTTTGCTTCATTTCAGGGCAAGTTTACAAGGTAAAAAAAATTCTTTGTGTGCAAATGTTATTGTTTTGACTCCATTTTGATATTTTCACTGGTTATAAAACTCAGAGTTGGCAACTCTGGAGGCAGTATTAAATTCTGTCCTGATTCCATCATTTCTATTAGGAGTCAACAGTTAGTGTAACTGTTGCTCCTTTAAAATCAATGCATCTTTTTTTCTTAGGTGTAGTATAGTTACCTAAATATTATTTTATTGTAGGATTACTTATCCTTCTTGGACTTTAAAGCACTTCTTAAGTCTGTAGCTTGGTGTTTTATTTGTTTTAAAAAATCTCTTGCTTAGGCCGGCGCCATGGCTCAACAGGCTAATCCTCCGCCTTGCGGTGCCGGCACACCGGGTTCTAGTCCTGGTTGGGGCGCGGGATTCTGTTCCGGTTGCCCCTCTTCCAGGCCAGCCCTCTGCTGTGGCCCGGGAGTGCAGTGGAGGATGGCCCAAGTGCTTGGGCCCTGCACCCCATGGGAGACCAGGAAAAAGCACCTAGCACCTGGCTCCTACCATCGGATGAGCGCGGTGCGCCGGCCGCAGCGCGCCGGCCGCGGCAGCCATTGGAGGGTGAACCAACGGCAAAAGGAAGACCTTTCTCTCTGTCTCTCTCTCTCTCTCACTGTCCACTCTGCCTGTCAAAAAAAAAAAAAGGTTAAAAAAAATCTCTTGCTCATGCATCTTCAAGTGTTCTCACTCTCTCCTCCCTTTAAGACTTCAGTTACATGACTATTAATCGTTTCCCTGTGCCTCTGCCTGGATATTTATGACTGACATACATTTTAGCTCACCAGTCTTCTCTTCAGCCATATCTGGTCTGCTACAGAACCAGTAATGAGTCTTTACTTTCCACTTTCCATTGTGCAACTTCCACTTGATTTTTTGGTTATCTGATGAATTGTTCCTCTTGTATTTTTCCTTGCATATGTTAGATCCAGTTGTCTTTGTGTTGTATGTGAAATCACCAGCATTTGTATTTTCTGTAGGTTTTAGTGCCATTGTCTACTCTTTCCCTTTTATGATTTGCTTACTACCTTTTTACTTAAATTTTTAGTTTGCATATGAAAAATATAGAAACAATTTGACTCCCAGACATATAATTTTCCTTCAGAGAGGGCTTATTTTTTTCTGGGAGAAAGTCTGGGGGACAGATCACTTTCTTACCATTTAGAATTGAGATAATTGCAATTTTGTTTCATGTGGATTTGTCTATTTCTTCTTAGCCTTTCTCCTAGTGAATAGACCTTCAAGGGTCCCAACTAACATCCTAGATCTTTTCCAGAGCCCCTTGTCTTTGTTGGAACCTGAGCTTGAATTTCTTATTGCCATGCCTCATGAGAGCGCTGAATATTTTGCTTAGCTTCCCATCCTCTCAGAGCTGCCTACAAATCAGCAAATGCTTTCAAGGGAAAAGTAGAGCTAAATGTCAGACCTGCCTCTGTACTTCCCTTCTCTGAGAATGTTGGCTCCTAATATCTTCGTGCCTTGATAGCTCCCTAGTGTTTTTTAACAGACTTTTTGTTCATATTTCATCCAACCTTCCCAGTTGTTCTTGGCAGTAAAGGTTAGTCTTGTATAGGTTAATGTGCCATCTCAAGAATCAGAAACTCTAATCATGCTTTTCAAATTGTATTTTTTGATGCACACATTTTATCTTTACTATTAGGTGGTAAATTCCTAAAAGGCAGGCATACCTTTTCCTTGTAACTCCTTGCCCTGCTACAAATATAATCATATTTATTGACTGCCTAAATTAATGAATTTTTATTGGGAGTCTCCCAATAAAAACATAATGCTAAGTTCATTTTCTTTAGGAGTTAATGCTTCACATAAAAATGCTATTGAAAAGTCATTGTGATAAATGAATATAGACTCAGAAAAATGAACCAGCTAAAGTACATCAAAGTTTGAAAATAATGTCAGAAGAGTCAGACACAGAAATTCTGAAAACCTTTAACTCTCCAGGATTTATTCATTCTACATGAAATAGGTGTTCTCCCAGTGACACTTTGATCCAACACCCTCATGTTGTCAGAGTTCAGAAGCCTTAAGGTCTCAAAGTGCTCCTCTCATTTTGATCCAAAACCATAGTCAGGCTTTGATCCATTTCAGAAGAGAGGCCTAATCTCTCGAGTTCAGCAGCAACCAGGGCACCATTATCATTATGTGCAGACCAAAGGCGCAGTGAGGGGCAAACAACTGGCAAATGTGTTGTTGCAAATGTTTGTCCCCTTCCTTCTTCTGCTTCTTTTATTACCGGGCATGATTATATTTATTTGTCTTTCCTAGTTTTAATAATGATTTTTATTATCACTGTTCAGTTAGAAATGATTTTAGTGTTTTCCATGACTATTTGCATAGCTATCATGGAAATACTAGGGCTTGGTGGATGCAGAGGGAGACGTGAAAAGTATCAAATAGAACCCCTGTTTTATGTAATTCCATGCACTTCTTGTTCTTAAAGTGGGGGATATATATGTGTGTATGTGTGTTGTGTGTGAGTCTGTAGGTGTGAATTAATGATGATATTTATAATCAAGAGAGTAGATAGGTCAGGCAGAATACCGCAGGAGCCAGCTTCCAAATGTTAGACCGGTCTTGCTGTGGAATATGTATTTATTGGATAAACAAATGGGTTTCCAGAGATTGTTGGAGTGTAGATTTTAATTGCTACTGAAAGTGCTTCAGTCTGAATTGCTTTGAACTGAAGTCATATGAAGATAGTATATTGGGTTAACAGAATATGGCAAATATGTTGTTTCTCTGAAATTTGAAGTTTTGCCATCACAAAAAGTAAAAAATAAAAATTCTGACCTTCCAACAGACAGGGAAATTGTGGGAACTCACCATCCCTAAAAGAGGGATTTTATTCTAAGTTGGACAGTTCAGAAAAACACAGGCAAGGGAATTATGCCTGAGGCATGTGAAACTGTTATTATTAGGTGAGAGCTCCATAGTGCAGCCCACAACTGAGAAATCAGTTCTGGAAACTCGAACCACGAGGATCCATATGCCTTAGAGTGAGTGCTTTTAAACCAGGTGAGTGGATTAATTGGTGTGGTGGACTCACAGATACCTGACTTACTCAAGAAAGGCGCAATCAAATCCTTCATTTTACCAGAGAAGAATCATGGTGGTAACCACTTCCCTTTCAACTCATTAGTGAAGGCTTCAAACCAAACTAGGAATATGGTGTTTTAATGATTATGAGATAGCACTTCATTAATCTTTTTTTCCATAATTATTTACTGAGAAAATTCAAGGTGTCTGCCACCATCACAAGATTCTTAGGGAATTGCCAGTGAAAGATATTGAATATTAGAATAGATTTGACTCCCCAATTCACTCCCCAATTGGCTGCAATGGCCGGAGCTGCACTGATCCGAAGCCAGGGGTCAGGAATTTCTTCCAGGTCTCCCACATGGGTACACAGGCCCTAGGACTTGGGCCATCTTCCTCCGCTATCCCAGGCCGTAGCAGAGAGCTGGATCAGAAGTGGAGCAGCTGGGACTCAAACTGGCGCCCATATGGGATGCCGGCACCATAGGTGGTGGCTTCACCTGCTACGCCACAGCACCAGCCCCTAAGAGTTGTTTTAGTATATAGATTTGTATAACCATAGCCATAAATAGGATGGAGAACATTTCCATAATCCACCCAAGTTCCTTCACCCTGCTTCTTTGAAGTGACCATTCATTTGACCCAACCCAATCAATCACCAATCTGTTCATGCTTATGATTTATGCCTTTTAAGAATGTTGTATAAATGGAATCAGATAGTATGTAACTTTAGCACTGCTTCTTTCCCATGACACAGCACATTTGAGATTTACCACGTTGTTGTGTGAATGATAGTTTATTTCACTTTATTGAGGAGTAATATTTCTTTGAATAAATGCACTACAATTAATCTATTTACCTGTTGAAGGAGATTTTGGTTGTTTCTATCTGGACTGATTACAGATATGTTTTTTTAAAAATTTTATGTATGCATGTATTAAATCAAAGACAGAGAGTGAGAGGGAGAATGAGAGATAGAGAGAAATCTTCTATCTTCTGGTTCACTTCCAAATGTCTGCAACAACCTGGGCTAGACCATGCCAAAGCTAGGAAACAGGAATTTAATCCCAAACTCCCATGTGGTTGACAGGGACTCAGATACTTGAGCCATCACCTGCCTTCTCCCAGGGTATGTATTAGCAGAGAAATGGCCTTGGAAGCAGAGCCAGTTCTCAAACCAAGGAACTCACATAGGGTACATGGGTTTCCTAGGCAACCTCTTAACTCCTGTGCCAAATGCCCATTACAAATAATGTTACAAATATTTGTGTGCTGATTTTTGTTTTGAACATAACTTAGTTCCTTTAATGCACAGCAAGAGAATTTCTGGTTCACATGGTAAGTTTTTTTTTATTGTTATTTTTTAAAATTCTATTTCATAAATATAAATTTCCAAAATACAGCTTATGGATTACAATGGCTTTTCCCCCCACATAACTTCCCTCCCACCCGCAACCCTCCCCTCTCCTGCTCCCTCTCCCATCCCATTCACATCAAGATTCATTTTCAATTATCTTTATATACAGAAGATCATTTTAGTATATATTAAGTAAAGATTTCATCAGTTTGCACCCACACAGAAACACAAAGTGTAAAATACTGTTTGAGTACTGGTTATAGCATTAATTCACATTGAACAACACATTAAGGACAGAGATCCTACATGAGGAGTAAGTGCACAGTGACTCCTGTTGTTGACCTAACAAATTGACACTCTTGTTTATGGCATCAGTAATCTCCCTAGGCTCTTGTCATGAGTTGCCAAGGTGATAGAAGCCTAAGTTTATACCTAATGTTATAAGTTTCCAGTGTGGGTGTACCATTTTACACTCTCTTTTTTTTAAAAAAAGGATTTATTTATTTATTTGAAAGTCATAGTTACACACAGAGAGAAGGAGAAGCAGTGAGAGAGAGAGGTCTTCCATGCACTGGTTCATTCTGCAATTGGCTTAAATGCAGAACTGGGCCGTTCTGAAGCCAGGAGCCAGAGCTTCTTCTGGGTCTCCCACATGGATGCAGAGGCCCAAGGACTTGGGCCATCTTCTACTCCTTTCCCAGGCCATAACATAGAGCTGGATCAGAAGTGGAGCAGCTGGAATTTGAACCAGCACCCATATGGGATACCGGCACTGCAGGCGGCGGCTTTACCCGCTATGCCACAGCACCAGCCCAAGTTGGCTTTTTTTTAAGGTAACCTGATATTTGGTCAAACACATCTGAGTGTTATTGTGAATATTTTTTAGAGCAGATTAACATTTATATCAGCATAATATATAATTTATGTACTATAAATTTATATATATTTATACTTATATAATAAAACAGATCATGCTTCATAACATAGATGTGTCACATCCAATCACTTGAATGACTTAAGAGAAAACTTGAAGAAGAGGGAATTATTCCTGCCAACTGCCTCTGGACTTGAGCTACAGCATGAACTCCTCCCTGGATCCCTGGCCTACAAACTTGCACCATAGATTTTGGATTTTCCAATTTCCACAATCACATGAAATTTCTTAAAATAAGTTCTAACTCTCTCTAGAGAGAGATTTCATTGGTTTTGTTTCTTTCAAAAACCCTGATACATCATCCAACTCTTTTTCCCATTATTACTTTGTATATGTTAATTTTTCACTGTTGAGCTTTAGGAACTCTTTGTATTTTCTGGATAAAAGTTCTAAGTTGGATATGTGACACATATATACAAGTATTTTTCCTGAGCTGTGAATCATTTTTAAAAATATTCTCTTTAAGATTTCTTTGTCATTTTAGAAGATTTCAATTTTTCTGAAGTTCAAGTTTTCAATTTTGTAATGGATTATGGTTTTGGTATCTCCAAGGTCATGAAGATTTTCTCCTAAAAGTTGTGTAGATTTAAGTCTCTGATCCATTTTGAATTATCTTTCGTATATCATAAGAGGAATAGATTAAGTTTCTTTTGTTTCGTAAAGTGCTATAAAATTGTTCTTGCACCATTTGTTGAAAAGGTTATCTTTTCCTTATTAAAATGCCTCTGCATCTTTGAAAAAACTCAGTTCAACATATTTATTTGAGCTTCTTTCTAGATTCTCAGTTCTGTGGCATTGATGTACATGTCTATACTTTCACAATACTACACTGTTTGGATTACTGTAGTAAGTTTTTAAATTGAATGGTGTGAGTACTCCAAATTTATTCTTGTTGCAACTGGTTTTGTGTGTTACGTTTCCTTAGTTTTTTCATAAAATTTTAGGATCAGCTTTTCCATATGAAAAAACATAATCCTGCAGGAATTTTTGCTCTCATTTTCTTTAAATATATAAATGCCATTAAAAGGACAGTTTGAAACAATGGGTAGCCAGGGCTTTGCTTGGAAGATGTGTAAGAATGTCAGACACCTATGAAAAATTGTGTTCCAAAAATTCACCCTTAATTATTTCTCTTCTTTTAGTATTATAAATGGTCTCTTTATTTTTAATTGTTTTTTGCAAAATTAAATATAGGATTGATTCTTGCCCATAAATCTTTTCTAACACATTACTAAAATCCCTAATTAGTTCTAGAATTTGTTTATACATCTGGTTTGGATTTCCTATATTAGTATTTTCATGTTATTTAAGAATAAGGAATTTTATTCTTCCATTCCTATCCTATCATCTATCATATTCCTTTTATTTATTTATGTATTTTGTAAGCTTATCACACTGGTTTCAGCCTCCAGAACAATACATATAGGAATGATGAAAGCAGATGTCTTCCTTACCAAATACAGAAGAAGAGCGCTGCTTTTCAGCAGTCAGAATATTAGTGGGATTTTGTAGAGGCCCTATAGTCACATTTAATGTATCTCCTTCTCTGTCTCCTTTCTCTCTGACTTCTCCCACATACTCTGGCTCTCAATGCCTGGATTTCTGGAGCCTTTTGGCTGCTTGGGTTGCTCTGCCCTTCCTCTCATTCAGTTTACCTTCAAGTCAAAAATTCAGAAGAAAGACCCTCCAGTGTCACTTTTGCTACTGCCACTATTATTTTAGTATACAACTTCCTTACTGTATCTCCATCCTATAGGAACTTCCTTTCCGGTTCTCTGATTGGAGAAAGAGAAAATGTTTTCTGCAGATTTTTATGAATATGCATAATGTATATACAATTCTGGAATTTTGGCTACCCTAAAGTGAGGTCTAGGAGGTACAAGGAGAAAAAAATATCACAAAAAGCCCAGAAGCCAAAATTCACTGTTCTATGTCATGTTCTTCAATTTTTTTCTATCCGCATTCTGAATGATTACTTATTTTTCAAAATTCTCAGATAGTTGGGCTGGCACTATGGTGCAGCAGGTTAAAGCCCTGGCCTGAAGCACCAGCATCCCATATGGGTGCTGATTCTAGTCCCAGCTGCTCATCTTCCAAAGATGGCCCAAGTCTTTGGGCCCCTGCACCCATGTGGGAGAACCAGAAGAAGCTCCTGGCTCCTGGCTTGGGATCAGCACAGCTCCAGCCATTGTGGCCATCTGGGGAGTGAAACAATGGGTGGAAGACCTCTCTCTTTGTCTCTACCTCTTTCTGTAACTCTGTCTTTCAAATAAAAAAAAAATTCTCAGATAGTGCCTTCAGATTTTTTTTTTAATCTGGAGATTTTAGCTGTAATCAACAGGAGACAGGGTGGATTGTGCTGATGCCTTCTCAACTGGGACAAGAAAATTGTCAACTATCCTTATGGGAGTCTCAACTTCAAGCTCATGCTACAGTCACATTTACATCTCATTGTCTGAAATTTAACCATATGATTTAGACCCATCGAAAGGCACATGACTATGCACCCAGTCCAATAGTAGAGATTCTGTTACCACAGAAGAAAGACAATCAGATTTAGAGAATAGCAAGCGTCACTACCCTTGCCTTCAAAAATCTCAAAATTTAGTAGAAGATACAGACACATGGTCCATCCTTATATTGTAAATGCTACATAAGAGATTTGTGTGAATGTAGTTTCCACACTAGGATTTCTGGAAATGTGGGTACTTTAAGAAAAGTGATGCACTCCTCAAACAACTGTACTGTTTTGGGAAAACTCACAGAAGCCAAATGCTTTCCATAGAAGTAAATAAAGCGTTATACTTCTTTTCTTTTGGCAGGAATTCTATCAACTCAATTAATAAACCTAGTTTTCCCATCCTGATTTGAAGTTTAGAATAGATGTAAAACTTCTCAGTTATTAAAAAAAAACAAATTTATTTTAACTTAATAAATACAATATATTAGATAATATCTTTAAAACATGGAGTCTTCACATTGTTGGCATATTTTCTTTTCTTTTTTTTTTTTTTACAGGCAGAGTGGACAGTGAGAGAGAGAGAGACAGAGAGAAAGGTCATCCTTTTTGCCGTTGGTTCACCCTCCAATGGCCGCCGCGGCCGGCGCGCTGCGGCCGGCGCACCACGCTCATCCGATGGCAGGAGCCAGGAGCCAGGTGCTTTTCCTGGTCTCCCCATGGGGTGCAGGGCCCAAGCACTTGGGCCATCCTCCACTGCACTCCTGGGCCACAGCAGAGGGCTGGCCTGGAAGAGGGGCAACCGGGACAGAATCGGTGCCCCGACCGGGACTAGAACCCGGTGTGCCGGCGCCGCAAGGCGGAGGATTAGCCTGTTGAGCCACGGCGCCGGCCGGCATATTTTCTTAATCTAGGTTCTTTGACAGCAAATAGCAAAATAATAAAAGTCCAATTCAATTTTTAGGCACTCTGAAACAAAAAAGAAAATAGGCATTTAATGTCTCATTCCACTGGTGAAAAATACTAAAATCAATGTCAGTCACAATTTGGGGAATGGGCTTGAAAATATCACCAGTTTCCTTGCAGCATTCCCGTTAGTGGGAAAATAGCTCTTAGCCAGATATGTTGATAACATACTTATAACAACAAAAGTGGAAAGAGATAATTTCATTCTCACAGAATCTATACATCTGTCATACACAAGGGATCTAATTGTTCATGCTTCAGATAAATGCCTTTTCTAAATTAAACGCCACGGCCAATAAGATATGGTACAAATTTTGGCCCGTCCTGGATTATAGCTCCACCCTTATGACCATGCTTTATTAATAAATGAAGAGAGAAAGATGAAGCAATTAATGCTGGGAGAAGAAAAGAACAATAGCTACCCAACATGAATATGAAGTGCAGTAAGAAATGTTACATCTGAGGTTATTTTCCTGTATTTTCTTTTTGTTGAATATCTTTTTCATTTAATTCAGTTCCATCTCTTTGTCATCCACCAAATTTTTCCTTTGAGAGAGATCATGAACACAGAAGTTCCCTAAATTATTACTTGCTGTAGATTCCAAACTTAACTTTGTTCTCTCTGCCAAGAGTTCTGAATTGTCACTTTATGTCCTCAAATCAGGAATATTTTCTATCATTAGAGCCAGAAAAGATATCTCAACTTCATTTTAGCCGTAGGTGGTATAGATCTGAAAACTCTATTTTACTTTTCTCTATCCCTTTGCCACATTCCAGCTGTGATATAGATAACCTTGCACCAGGCTAGAGTGTTAATTTGAAATATTGTATGTTCCTAGTTAGAAAAAAGTACTGGATGTTTTTCTTAAACTTTGAACTGCCACTTAGTAAATACTTGTTAAGTGAATAAATTAATAATTGTTTATTAATAGATATTATTTATTCAAAATATCAGATGTCAAAGCTATTTTTGTCATTTTTTGAGATCTTGAAATTTCCTTTGTATATATACCACTTATATGCATATTTTACTCTAATATTAAAACATCATTTTACCTTTTTATTTTTTTGTCTAGACTGGGTTTTGCATTTCGGAAAAAAATATTCTTGACATCACAAAGATTTTATTTTATTTTAAAAATATTTATTGATTTGAAAGGCAGAGAGAGAGAGAGATTGAGAGAGACAGACCTTCCATCTGTTGGTTCATTCTTGAATTGACTGCAACAGCCTGGCATGAGCCAAGCTGAAAACAGGAGCTAGGAACTTCATCCTAGTCTTCCACATGACTGTCAGGGGCCTAAGTATTTGATCTACCTGCTGTTGCCTTCCCAAGGTATACATTAGCTGGAAGCTGGATCAGAAGTGAAGTAGCTAGTGCTCAAACAAGTACTACCACGTGGGATCCCAACGTTACAAGTGTCCACTTAACCAACTGTGCCACAGTGTCATCCGATTACATAAATTTTAAATTTATGTGAATGCAGTTCTCATTATTTCTATTTCTCTGTCAACCCAGAACCTACTCAGTTACAATGTGTTTAAGATCTCAATTCATAGTGTGTATACAAGATCTCAATTCCACTTGGCAAGCAAAGTCACAAACCATCCATGCTTAGCAACAAATTCTACTCCCTTAAATCATAATGAAGACTGAGTTAATACTCTTTCCTTCTTTCTTTTTATCTATTTATTTGACAGATAGAGTTAGACAGTAAGAGAGACAGAGAGAAAGGTCTTCCTTCTGTTGGTTCACTCCCCAAATGGCCGGAGCTATGCTGATCCAAAGCCAGGAGCCAGGTGCTTCCTCCTGGTCTCCCATGCGGGTACAGGGGCCCAAGCACTTGGACCATCCTCCACTGCTTTCCCAGGCCACAGCAGAGAGCTGGACTGGAAGAGGAGCAACCAGGACTAGAACCTGGCGCCCATATCAGATGCCGGTGCCGCAGGCAGAGGATTAACCAAGTGAGCCATGGCGTCGGACCCTACTCTTTCATTCATATCTGATTCTGTTATGCTTCCTTTCACCACCACCTCTACTCTATATATGTGATATTCTTTTCATCAATCATCTGTACATTTGTAAACATTTGATTTTGATTTTCTTTACAAAACCAATTCTATGGGATTATTTTTAATTTGGCTTCATTTTCTCTAGCTATACCAGATTTTTACAACTTTATAAATTTTGGTCAGATTGGTCTACGATCAATCTTGACTTAGGAAACTATGAAAGTTTTTCCAAAAAGTACATCAAGATGGAAAACAAAAACGTTATTTTTTCACCTTGTTTATCTGATTCTTTAGAGTTCACATATCTTCCTTCAGATTCAAATATCGCTTTTATTGTGGAGATCATTTTATCCATTCCAGCCACAGATGGGGTGTACCTGGACACTCCAGGCACACACTCAGTGGACTTTCAAGGTGGCCCTCAGTTGTTCTGCTCTCTGGCCTTCTGTGATTCCCCTCCTTTGGAGGACGTGTTTCAATAGAATTGTTACAATAGAATTCTCAAATTGAAGGGATGGTGTACCCATGACTAGATTTTAAGAGATTCTAACTTTTTTCTTGCTAGCTGTCTTTCTTCTTTGATGACTCTCAGGAAGCAAGCTGCCACGTGGTGAGCTGTCCCATGGAGAGACAAATGTGGCAAGGAACTAAGAGCAGCCTCCAGGTGGCAGACATCAAGGAATGAATACGGCCAACAATCACATATATTGGAAGAGGGTCCTTCCACAACAGAGCTTTCCAAGGAAGTGCTAGTCCTGGTTGCTGCCTCCACTGCAATTTTGTGACAGATCCTAAAGAAGAGGACTCATGTAAGTCATGCCTGTATTCCCAGTCCACAGAAACCAACACAGCTATATGCTAAGCAACTAAACATGTGGCAATATGTTCCACAGAAATACCTAACCAATAGAGATGATTTCTCATCCCTTTGCACTTTTATGGCATTTCTGTGTGTGTTCGTACGACTTGTGAATCGTTCATGATTTCTCCCCATCCCAAGTCCTTTTAGACTGTTATATATAATACTCCTTTATCGAAAGCTTTTCCATGCTTTTCATGCATTTCTCTTATAATTAAGTTAAAACCCCCCATTAGTGCCTGTAGGAATTGTGTGATCTGATCTCTGATTGAATTGTTCATTCTTCTCTAACCATCACTTTCCACCACTCACCCTTGTGCTTTTCCTCCAAGCTGCCACATTAACCTTCTTTCAGATGCTGCAACTTGTCATGATTTCTCTCTTCGTCTTGACCTCCTGCATTATATCATTCAATGTTCACTCTTGCCTTTTCCAACTCCTCATTATTTTATTCACTTCCACTCATCATTCTGGATTTTTCCAAGAAAACATTCTTGACAATCTTGGGATGTCTGCCTACCCAACCTCTTGTCTGTGTTAGTATGTCCTCTATTATTATGGAAGTACAGAGAGAGAGTAAGCGACAGATCTTCCATCTGCTAGTTCACTCCCCAAATGTCTACAAAGGCTGAAACTGAGCCAGGCTGAAGCCGCAAGCCTGGATCTCCATCTGGGTTTCCTATGTTGGTGGCAAGTAAGTGCCCAGATCCTGGGCCCATTCTTCTACTGCTTTCCCAGGCACATCACCAGGGAGCTGAATTGGAAGTAGAGCAGCTAGGACTCAAACTGGCACTCACATAGGCGATGCTGGTGCTATGGGCAGTGGTTTAACCCACTGCACCATAATGCTGCACCCTGTTTTGTCATTTTCTTAATAGAATCAAAAACAAGCTTTGAAATTTGACAAAGTCTCATTTATCAATGTTTTTCTTTTATGATATTGCTTTTTGTGTCCTAGAAAATCTTGGACTAACTCCAAATCACAAAGATTTTATTCTTTGTTTTCTTCCAGAAATTTTACAGTTTTACTTTTTATGTTTAGGTCAGTCATCTATTTTAAGTTAATGTTTCCATAAGGTTTGGGATCCTTTCTTTTTTCAATACAGGTATCCAGTTGTTCCAGCATTATATGTTGAAGACTATTTTCTCACACTGAATTACATTGGCATCACTATAGAAAATCAGCTGACCAAATATTTATGTATCTATCTCTGAATTTCAGGCTATTGACAATGGCTGGAGCTCATATGATCACCTTGGTGGCCGTTTCAGCTGATATGTAATAGAGAAGGAGAACATTTGGAAAGAACATAAGATTTCAGCAGAAATTGGAAAGAGACATAAGAGTGTATTAATTTATGATCTGGGAACAAGCTATCTCCTTCCCATTTACCCTTTTCCCCACCCAGAATAAAGCACCTATCACATAGGACAGTAATTGTTCCTGGGAACCTTGAATCACCTTCAGGAAGACATTACTAGGTTATTAGGAGCTTGCAAGCCACTTAATCAAATAAAATAATGTGATTCCCCCCCCCCTTAGGTTTTCTTTGGACAACAGGTAAAAGTTGGGATAGGTGTATATTATGATTTCTGCGTTCCCAGCCTGTTTCTTCACCTTGCTAGTATCTCCAATTAGGTGTATACAGGTGTCATTACATTCAAGCTCTGTGTATAAGAATAGATAAAGCTGTCATAAGAGAAAACATAATCAGGGTAATTCACATTCATGGTAACTCCTAAAGCTGAGAGCAAGTGCATATGAGGAATAAAAACACAAGACTAATTGGTCTACATTGATAAAAGGGATAAAATGAGTCCATATTTACACCTACATTTGTTCCACATACTATGCTATTTGAATTCACAGCTTACTCTGAAATGTCTTTGAGAGGTGCTATTTGTTCAATGAATACATTTAAAAATAGTACCAGAGCCTTGACTGAACCCTGGCCTCCCTAGAGGATTCCAGAGAAGATAGGAGCAGAATTCTTAGCATTTTACTCTCCTATGGTTGTTTTTATTTCATTTTTCAAAAGTAACCTCTACATTTTCAGATAAACATTGCTCTTCTACAGGACACTGCTGTCAGGAAGCCTCATCTTGTGTTAGATGAAAGCATCTTTCTGTCTTGGCGGCTGTCTCCTCTATTAACCATCTCTATAAAGCATTGCTAATAGAAGTTCAAGATGAACTTCCTGCAATCCACCATGCACTGTGTCACCCCGAGAGTCTGACTCACCCTACAGGTATATGGGAACACTACTTGCACATACAACTCAATGACAACTTTTAAATCTGAATCATCATTTCACTATGCTTCTCTTCTGTATCACATATAATAAATTTTGTTTGCATCAGTCTTGTGGCCATTATTTTGTTCTGAGTCATCTTGTGGTTATTCAGAATTTTTATTTTTTCCCTAAGACTCTTTTATTAAACCCCATAAAGATAAATATTACAGTCTGCATATCTCTTTATTCTGCAAAGCCCTAATGCAGTATCAGAGATTTGATTATATTCAATGTATATTTATTGAGGTGATATTTTTGTGTAGATATTAAGACTAATTCTCTATATAACAGTCATATTATCAAGCTTTCACTTTAGTTATATTGCCAGGGACACAATTATGCTCATGGCCTATCCAGCTCTCAGAACTGAGGAGACAGATTTGACAGTGTGGGATGATTAAAATGCTTAATGTTCAATTAGCCTTCTTGGATTAAGTCTGGTAAAGGAAAAGGCAGGTAATTTAAAGTTGTATTATAGAGAATATTATTTTATAAAAACCTTAAGAGGGCAATTTGAAAAGGGCATTGATTGCTCAAAACTTAAAATATCCAAGACATCATTTTGAAACTACAAAGAACAGATAAAAGGATTATAAATATACTGGATGTAAGTGGTACAGACCAGAACACTGAAAAATGCAGCAAAACTCAATATGAAGAATTTATTTAATCTCACAGAAGTAGGGAAAAGTGGACAATATAAATGGCTCCTAAATCTACAGTGACATCCATTATCATAAATTATCAACATGAGGAATGTTATTATACTAAATGTAATTTTCTTGAGTCATTACATTTCAAAGACATCACAATACCAAGTATATAAAAATATAAATGTGTGAAATGAGAATGAATTTCCCCCACTGGGAAGCTAAGGTATTTGTACCTTTTGTGAAGCAGTTTGAGAATAAAATCGGTGACAGGAAAGAGTAGATCTAGGGGTGGTGGTATGTTGTGTATTGTGTATGTCTCTTTGTGTACCCACCACTGTGAATCAAATGCTGGACCTTAGCTGAGTGAAATTAGCCATCAAGAGAAATAATCTGTTTTAAAAGATAGCTCCTGACTGTGCTACTGCTAATACAAAAATTTTCCAACACTTAATCATTTTAGACTTTTTTTTAGATTATCTGGGTCAAATCTTGCTTTTATACATTGTAGATGCACTCTATGTCATAGAATGTGTGCTTTGGAAGGGATCTTACTGGCTATTGTATCCAACTCTATCTGATCTCATGAATCACTACAAAATGAAGTGGCTGATTCATCTGCAAATACTTCATATGATTCCACCCATTCTAAAAATTCATACTCTCAATTTGTACTCCAAATATCTTCCTGAAAGAAAATCTGAAATTTCATTCACTGGCTCCAATTCTGTCCAATTGAGTCACAGAGTTTAAAACCAATTTCACATCTGCATCAATGCCTTCTAAATATTTGAATTTAGTTCTCCATCAAACAATCTATTAAACTAGTTAAGTATTTCCAACTCCTGCTGAGATATATAATTTTTAGTTCCCTCATGACCTTCGTCACTCTCAAACTGTTTCCTCTCTTTTGAATGAATTCTCATTTGTCTGTATTTTTAAAGCATGGTGAATCCCACTGCAATAGAAAAATGAACAAAATGTAGGAAGAGCCAATTCATGAAAGAGGAAATATAAGTTTCTAATAAATACACAAAAAACTAATTTTCATAGCAATCAATTAAATGCTAATTAAAAGAAGCTAATGTTTTACATATATAGAGTCAGCAGAGATAAAAAAAAAAACACCACATTTGGCAAATGTTCAGGGAAGCAGGTACTGTTGTATATGAATAAGAAAAATCCATGAACTAAACTGCTCATCATATAACAAAAAGTGACAAAGGGAGAAAGATTATATAGATTTTGTTAAATGTAGCTACTGAAAATCTTTTAAGATATTTTAATGACATCAGAGAAAATGTTTGTGATTTCTTACTAAGAAGTCAAAGCAGACTATCAAACATTATACACATTTATATAATTTTATTAATAATATCTACATAAAAATGATTAATATTGGGTAGTGTGATAATGAGCATCATATCTGTCTATTCAATATTTTTGACAAGGAAAATACGTTTCTTGTCCAATCATAAAGTGCGTTTTAAAAAGTTTTAAAAATACTTTTAGCAATGGTATGATCTTGCTATTCATTCCTAGACTCCTATCTTTCCAAAGGTCAATAGTGTCCTTTTAAGTTGCCCTATGTTCTATTAAAATGCCCTACAACTTCCAAATATACTCATGACTATCATTATTAGATCAGATTCATGACTTTTTGCTGAATGTGTCTGTTTTTTTCAGTTGTTTCTATCAAATTCTATTTGACTTCATTGGACTCAGATGTGGTGGTATTTTTCTACTGTTCTGTATTTAACAACCATTTGCATGACATTAATGTTCTCATCCAACATTAATGTCCTGTGCCCATCAAAGATGAGGAGTATATTGTTCTTAAAAAGCTAGAAATAAAACCCATCTTAATTAGCATTATTCAAAGATGTGTTGGCCAGTTTTAATCTGAAGTAAAACTAGCACTGAATATGAAAGACTGTTCTAGCTAAATTTAATTATAAGTGGTATACTTCAGAAATATAGGCATTTGAAGGAGAATATTTGTGGAAGATTATATAGATTTCAAGTGGTTTCATAAGCATGGAAAGTGGGATATTTGAAAAAGTTAATCAATTTTAGATGCAAGAGCTCTCAACAATGTATAGTATGGGGTGAACACTATGACACAGTGGTTAAGTTGCCATTTGGGATGCTTGCATCCCATATCAGAATGGTGGGGTTCAGTTCTTAGCTCTGCTTTGCTTTCCAGCTTCTTTCCACACCTTAGAAAGCAACAGGTGATGACCCCATTGGAGTTTCAGGCTCCTAGTTTCAGCCTGGCCCAGCCTGGGTGTTCCTGACATCAGGACATTGGGGAGTGGATTAGCAAATGGAAGATCTCTCTTTCACTCTCCTCTCCCTCCTGCCTTTTATTCAAAAACAAAAGAACAGGCGGAGCCAAGATGGCGGAATAGTGAGGACGCGCACTAGCAGTCCGCAAAAAGATAGTTTAATAAAAACAGAGTTACTGTAGCCTCAGGAAAAATCTCACGGAAAAAAATGCAGTGGAAATTCTTCCGGACCCAGTGAATGAGACGCAGAGGACCTAGGGGAAAGTAAGTTTGCGAACGGCAAATCGTGCCTTAGTGGCACGGGAGCTGCCGGGAGGGACGGGAACCGGACGGAACACAGTCGCCATTGGATTCGAGCGCTTAAACGGGAGCCGATACAGGGATCCCAAGACACTGGCGGGGGGAAGCAGACCCCCCACGGGGGAAACAGCACAATCGAGGCGAGCCCACACGGACACTAGCCTCTTTCGTTGCCCACCCTGCTAATTCTAGCTGGACTGAACGCAGTGGGACGGCGCGCGCCCGCCGGCTGAACCGGAAGCCGGGCGGAACACAGTCGCCATTGGAACTGAGCGCTTGAACGGGTGCCGATACAGGGATCCCGAGACACTGGTGGGGGGAAGCAGACCCCCCACGGGGGAAACAGCACAATTGAGGCGAGCCTGCACGGACACTAGTCTCTCTCGTCACCCACCCTGCTAATTCGAGCTAGATTAAACGCAGTGGGACAAGGCGCGCCCGCCCGCCCGCCCGCCCATCACTGAGGCAGACGGAACCAAAAACCCGAGGCTGTAGAAACCTGAAGGGGATCCAAAAACTGGGAACACACCGCGCACACAAACTCCGTTACCTTGACAACCCAGAGAAAGAGTGTGGGGAAAAAAAAAAAATGCCAAATAAAAACAGATTCCGAGGGAGCAAGATCAAGGAAGACGCTATGATGACCCCAAACGGAAAAGACACCCCAAGTCAGGATTATGAAGATAATGAGATAGAAGAAATGCAAGAAGCAGATCTCAAAGAATTGATAAGAACATTAAGAAGTTCTCAAAAACAAATTCTTGAACTACAGAAATCTTTAATGGATAAGATAGAAAATCTCTCGCGCAAGAATGAAGTACTACGGAGAAATCAAAACGAAATGAAACAACTAGTAGAACAAGAAGCTACGATAGTGACAAAAAATCTTAATGAATTGAAGAATTCAATAGATCAAGTGACAAGCAATCTTGAGGGCCTTAAAACCAGAATGGGTGAAGCAGAAGAGAGAATATCGGACCTAGAAGACAGAGAACAGGAGAGGAAACAGTCAAACCAAAGACAAGAAGAGGAAATTAGAAAACTAAAAGATATTGTCGGGAATTTACAGGATACTATTAAAAAACCCAACATTCGGGTTCTAGGTGTTCCTGAAGGTATGGAGAGGGAGAAAGGATTAGAAGGCCTTTTTAGGGAGATACTAGCAGAAAACTTTCCAGGCTTGGAGAAAGACAGAGAAATCCTAATCCAGGAAGCTCATAGAACCCCTAATAAACATGACCAAAAGAGATCCTCTGCACGACATATTGTAATTAAACTCACCACAGTGAAGCAAAAAGAAAAGATCCTAAAATGTGCAAGAGAGAAACGTCAGATTACTCTCAGAGGATCTCCAATTAGACTTACAGCTGACTTCTCAACAGAAACCCTACAAGCTAGAAGGGAATGGCGAGACATAGCCCAGGTACTTAGAGAGAAAAACTGCCAGCCCAGAATATTATACCCTGCAAAGCTCTCATTTGTGAATGAAGGTGAAATAAAGACCTTTCATAACAAACAAAAATTGAAAGAATTTGTTGCCACTCGTCCAGCCCTGCAAAAGATACTTAAAGACGTGTTACACACAGAAACACAGAAACACGACCATCAACATGAAAGAAGGTAAACGAAGGGAACCTCATGGCAAAAGATCACAGGGAATTCAAAGCATACATTAGAAAATATCTGGCAAATGGCAGGGCAAACTTACCACTTATCAATAGTCACATTGAACGTTAAAGGTCTAAACTGTCCTGTTAAAAGACAGAGATTGGCTGATTGGGTTAAGGAACAAAAACCATCTATTTGCTGCCTACAAGAAACACATCTTTCCAACGAAGATCCATACAGACTGAAAATAAAAGGATGGAACAAGATATACCATGCCAACAGAAATGAAAAAAGAGCGGGTGTAACCATCTTAATATCGGACTACATAAACTTTAACACAAAAACTGTTAAGAGAGACAAAGAGGGGCACTATATAATGATTAAGGGATCAATACTACAGGAAGATATAACAATTCTCAATGTATATGCACCTAATTACAGGCCACAGGTTTATTTAAAAAATTTGTTAAGAAACTTAAAGGGAGACTTAGACCCCAACACAATAGTACTGGGGGACTTCAATACTTCACTCACAGATATTGACAGATCGACAGGACAGAAGATCAACAAGGAGACAGTAGATTTAAACAACACTATAGCCCAAATGGATCTAACAGATATCTACAGAACTTTTCATCCTACAAGTAATGCATTCACATTCTTCTCAGCAGTACATGGAACCTACTCTAGGATTGATCACATATTAGGCCATAAAGCAAGTCTCAGCAAATTCAAAAGAATTAGAATCATACCATGCAACTTCTCAGACCATGAGGGAGTGAAGTTGGAAATTAGCAACTCAGGAATCTCTAGAGCATATGCAAACACATGGAGATTGAACAACATGCTCCTGAATGAACAATGGGTCACTGAAGAAATCAAAAGAGAAATCAAAAATTTTCTGGAAGTAAATGAGGATAACAGCACAACATACCAAAACTTATGGGATACAGCAAAAGCAGTGTTAAGAGGAAAGTTTATATCAATAGGTGCCTACATCAAGAAACTGGAAAGGCACCAAATAGATGAGCTTTCAATGCATCTCAAGGATCTAGAAAATTTGCAGCAAACTAGACCCAAATCTAGTAGAAAAAGAGAAATAATCAAAATCAGAGAAGAAATCAACAGGATTGAATCCAAAAAAACATTACAAAAAATCAGCCAAACGAGGAGCTGGTTTTTTGAAAAAATAAACAAGATTGACACCCCATTGGCCCAACTAACTAAAAAAAGAAGAGAAAAGACCCAAATCAGTAAAATCAGAGATGAAAAAGGAAATATAACAACAGACACCACAGAAATCAAAAGAATCATCAGAAATTACTACAAGGACTTGTATGCCAGCAAACAGGGAAACCTATCAGAAATGGATAGATTCCTGGACACATGCAACCTACCTAAATTGAACCAGGAAGACATAGAAAACCTAAACAGACCCATAAGTGAGTCAGAAATTGAATCAGTAATAAAGGCCCTCCCAACAAAGAAAAGCCCAGGACCAGATGGATTCACTGCTGAATTCTACCAGACATTTAAAGAAGAACTAACCCCAATTCTTCTCAAACTATTCAGAACAATCGAAAAAGAGGGAATTCTCCCAAATTCCTTCTATGAAGCCAGCATCACCTTAATTCCTAAGCCAGAAAAAGATGCAGCATTGAAAGAGAATTACAGACCAATATCCCTCATGAACATAGATGCAAAAATCCTCAACAAAATTCTGGCCAATAGACTGCAACAACACATCAGAAAGATCATCCACCCAGACCAAGTGGGATTCATCCCTGGTATGCAGGGATGGTTCAATATTCGCAAAACAATCAACGTGATACACCACATTAACAGGCTGCAGAAGAAAAACCATATGATTATCTCACTAGACGCAGAGAAAGCATTCGATAAAATTCAACACCCTTTCATGATGAAAACCCTAAGCAAACTGGGTATAGAAGGCACATTCCTCAATACAATCAAAGCAATTTATGAAAAACCCACGGCCAATATCCTATTGAATGGGGAAAAGTTGGAAGCATTTCCACTGAGATCTGGTACCAGACAGGGATGCCCACTCTCACCACTGCTATTCAATATAGTGCTGGAAGTCTTAGCCAGAGCTATTAGGCAAGAAAAAGAAATTAAAGGGATACAAGTTGGGAAGGAAGAACTCAAACTATCCCTCTTTGCAGACGACATGATTCTTTATTTAGGGGACCCAAAGAACTCTACTAAGAGACTATTGGAACTCATAGAAGAGTTTGGCAAAGTAGCAGGATATAAAATCAATGCACAAAAATCAACAGCCTTTGTATACACAGACAATGCCACGGCTGAGGAAGAACTGCTAAGATCAATCCCATTCACAATAGCTACAAAAACAATCAAATACCTTGGAATAAATTTAACTAAGGACACTAAAGATCTCTACAATGAAAATTACAAAACCTTAAAGAAAGAAATAGAAGAGGATACCAAAAAATGGAGAAATCTCCCATGCTCATGGATTGGAAGAATCAATATCATCAAAATGTCCATTCTCCCAAAAGCAATTTACAGATTCAACGCAATACCAATCAAGATACCGAGGACATTCTTCTCAGATCTGGAAAAAATGATGGTGAAATTCATATGGAGACACAGGCGACCTCGAATAGCTAAAGCAATCTTGTACAACAAAAACAAAGCCGGAGGCATCACAATACCAGATTTCAGGACATACTACAGGGCAGTTGTTATCAAAACAGCATGGTACTGGTACAGAAACAGATGGATAGACCAATGGAACAGAATAGAAACTCCAGAAATCAATCCAAACACCTACAGCCAACTTATATTTGATCAACGATCCAAAACCAGTCCCTGGAGTAAGGTCAGTCTGTTTAATAAATGGTGCTGGGAAAACTGGATTTCCACGTGCAGAACCATGAAGCAAGACCCCTACCTTTCACCTTACACAAAAATTCATTCAACATGGATTAAAAATTTAAACCTACGACCCGACACCATCAAATTACTGGAGAGCATAGGAGAAACCCTGCAAGACATAGGTACTGGCAAAGACTTCTTGGAAAAGACCCCAGAAGCACAGGCACTGAAAACCAAAATTAACTACTGGGATTGCATCAAATTGAAAAGTTTCTGTACTGCAAAAGAAACAGTCAGGAAAGTGAATAGGAAACCGACAGAATGGGAAAATATATTTGCAAACTATGCAACAGATAAAGGGTTGATAACCAGAATCTACAAAGAAATTAAGAAACTCCACAACATCGAAACAAACAACCCACTTAAGAGATGGGCCAAGGACCTCAACAGACATTTTTCCAAAGAGGAAATCCAAATGGCCAACAGACACATGAAAAAATGTTCAAGATCCCTAGCAATCAGGGAAATGCAAATCAAAACCACAATGAGGTTTCACCTCACCCCGGTGAGAATGGCTCACATTCAGAAATCCACCAACAATAGATGCTGGAGAGGATGTGGGGAAAAAGGGACACTAATCCACTGTTGGTGGGAATGCAAACTGGTGAAGCCACTATGGAAGTCAGTCTGGAGATTCCTCAGAAACCTGAATATAACCCTACCATTCAACCCAGCCATCCCACTCCTTGGAATTTACCCAAAGGAAATTAAATTGGCAAACAAAAAAGCCGTCTGCACAGTAATGTTTATTGCGGCTCAATTCACAATAGCTAAGACTTGGAACCAACCCAAATGCCCTTCAACAGTAGACTGGATTAGGAAATTATGGGACATGTACTCTACAGAACACTATACAGCAGTCAAAACCAATGAAATCCGGTCACTTGCAACAAAATGGAGGAATCTAGAAAACATCATGCTGAGTGAATTAAGTCAGTCCCAAAGAGACAAATATCATTTGTTTCCCTTGATTGGCGATGACTAACTGAGCACCAAAGGGGAAACCTGTAGAAGTGAAATGGACACTATGAGAAACTTACTGGATCAGCTCTTGTGCTGACTGTTGTTGTACAATGTAATACTTTATCCATGGTAGTATTTTTTTTTTCTTCTCTTTATCCTAGTACTAGTGGTTGAACTCTGTAATTAACACACAATTATTCTTAGGTGTTTAAATTTTAACTGAAAAGTGATCTCTGTGAAATATAAGAGTGGGAATAAGAGAGGGAGGAGATGTAAAATTTGGGACATGCTCAATCGGAACGGCCCCAAATGATGGAGTTAGAATTGTGCCAGGGGTTTCCAATACAATCCCATCAAGGTGGCATGTACCAAGGCCATCTCATTAGTCCAAGTGATCAATTTCAGCTCACAATTGATCACACTGATAGGTCTAAGAGTCAAAGGGATCACACAAACAAGACTAGTGTCTGCTAATACTAACTGATAGAATGAAAAAGGGAGAGAATGATCCAACATGGGAAGCAGGATACACAGCAGACTCATAGAATGGCAGATGTCCTAAATAGCACTCTGGCCTCAGAATCAGCCCTTAAGGCATTCGGATCTGGCTCAAGAGCCCATGAGAATATTTTAGGCATGGAAAGCTAAGACACTCTGGAAAAAACAGAAGACCTAAATGAAAGATCTCTGCGAGTGAGATCCCAGTGGAAAGAACGGGGCCTTCAAAGAAGGAGGTACCTTTCTCTGAAGGGAGGAGAGAACTCCCACTTTGACTATGGCCCTGTGGGAATAAGATCGAAGTCCACGAACCCTAAAGGCTTCCATAGCCTCGGCAACTCATGACCAGAGCCTAGGGAGATTACTGACGCCATAAACAAGAGTGTCAAATTGTTAAATCAACATCAGGAGTCACTGTGTACTTACGTCTCATGAGGGATCTGTCCTTAATGTGTTATCCAATGTGAAGTGATGCTATTACTAGTACTGAAACAGTATTTTTACACTTTGTGTTTCTGAGTGGGTGCAAACTGATGAAATCCTTACATAGTATATATTGAATCGATCTTCTTTATATAAAGATAATTGCAAATGATTAAAAAATCTTGGTGTTAAACTGGAAATTGCATAGACAATTAATCAATTTTTTTTTAAAAAAAATCATGTAGGATCTCTGTCCTTAATGTGCTGTACATTGTGAATTAATACTATAACTAGTACTCCAACAGTATTATCATTTTGTGTCTCTATGCGAGGGCAAACCGTTGAAATCTTTACGTAATATGTACTAAATTGATCTTCTGTGTATAAAGAGAATTGAAAATGAATCTTGATGTGAACAGAAGGGGAGAGGGAGCGGGAAAGGGGAGGGTGAGGGGAGGGAGGGAAGTTGTGTGTGGGGGGAGCCATTGTGGTCCATGAGCTGTTCTTTGGAAATTTATATTCTTTAAATAAAAGCTTCATAAAAAAAAAAAAAAAAGAACAAAAAATGTATAATATAAAATGTTGCTGGGAGACACTGTTTACTCAGATTATTCAAGAAATTTAGTCATGTATTTAGGGACAGTGAAAACTACCACTCAGATTTGACTAAACAACTTAGCCTTGTAAAGCAGCATTAAGAGAGATTCTTAACAGTAGTTACAAATACTTAGAAAGTGTCAAATCTGTGTCATTTACCAACCAGACACCATAGTTTCTTGTCCTTAAAAAGCATTTCACATTGGATTGAAATAAGGTAAACATTAGCATATTCTCTTTAATTATTTTGTTTTTACAGTCTCAGCTAATTTATCTCAGTGGGCTTAGAAAATATATATGTTAATATGGAAAGTACTTTTTTCATGGTAATGAATAATTTATTATTAGTTGAGAAGGAAATTTGGGATACAAAATTCTATTTGAATTTATGGACTATGACTTCTACATACCTTTTAAAGAAAATACTATCAAACATTAGAAGTCACAGGAAATCGTAGAAAAGTGTTAGGAGAGAAGGAAAGAAGCATTAAGTCCTCTCTTCTTGGGCTGGGATGTTTTGGTGAGAGCCATTCTGTCTATGGCATATTAGTAAATTTTAAAAAATATGTTCCTATGCCAATGAGAAAAAACATAAAGAGGAGTGAGAGAGAGTTGCAATTTTAAGATTTCCAAACCAGCAATTTCATATTTTATTTGAAAAAAAAAAACTCATCATAGCTTTGCAATAGACTTGAAAACCAAAGGAGAGTGGAAAAGAAATGAGTTAATCAGGAGTAAAGATGGATCTATTTTATGTTAACCATAGATCATAAAAACATTAAAAGTAATGTTACGGATTTTGTTGGTAGAGTTGATTCGCTTAAAAGTGTATCTAGCATATCAGCTTTTCTCTTTGCTTCCTTGGGCAAAAGAAATCATTTCCACTTTTTTCAGCAGAAAAGAACTTAGGTCAGCTTTTGTTCTGTAGTTTATTCTGTTTCATGTGTGGTTACTGACATGTGTGTAGAAAATGTTTTTTCTCAAGTGCTCCTATATTTGAGCAAAGATAATCAACAATAATAATTCAAATTGTTACAGAAACTGAGAAATTTTTTGACCCTATAGCCTCATGTCTCAGAATATTGTGGTGGAAATTGCTACATGTTCATCAAACTCAGTTCTTTTTCCTACTGAGCCCACAATTAGAAAACTGCCCATCTCACTACCAGACCATGAGACTGAATCTGGCCGGTGAAATGTGATGGAGTGATGTACACCACTTTCAGACTTGCCCAAAACCTCTCCAACGCAAGGTCCCTCTTAGGTCCCAGATGGAGGAGGGTGAAGGGACTAGGAGAGCACAGCTACCTGAGAGAAGATGCCGCGGTCTCTGAGTCACCCTCGGAGGTTGGCTGGTTGGAGAGGAGATGCTATGTAGTGCTCATCTTTTGGGAGGAAGCAAACCTATTCTGTTAGGCCACTGAAATTGTGGGTTCCTTGGTTACATCTGTTAGCCTTCCTCAACCAAGTATAGACTTTGGGCTATACTGCCTTGGTTCATATTCTATCACTAGCTGCATGAGCTTGGGCAAGCTATTTCACCTGTCCATGCTTCAGTGTCCATAGAGGTGGAAGGGCAGTAATAATGCAGCATTGGGGATTCAACATAGAATAAAGCCCTTTAATAAATCTGGCTTATAAATTATTATTATTTCTGAAGAAGACTCTCATTCTGAGGTCACATCCAAGTATGGGAATCTTATAGAGTTGGATAGAGCACTATATTTTTAAAATGCAAAATTATTCAATTTTGATACTCCACTGCAAGAGTGGTTGTGTTTTATGGAAAGAAAATAAGGGAGGAAAGGTGATATTGAAGGAGGGAGGGGAAAAAAAGGAGAAAAGGAAGGAGGAAAGAAGGGAGTCTTACCTATTTTAAGCAGCTGAAGGGCTATATGACTTTGTAAGTAGGTCTGACACAACAAGGAAGGAAACCCACCTCAGCGTCAAAGAGTTAATGTGGAGCTAAACAATGCTGGAGGCTGACCAACACTTTCTGTAATTATTATCTGTGGCAATTTTTTATATCTTTCTCCCTTGAATATTTAATATCCCCTACCACTTTCCCCTTTAGTGACAATTACTCTTTACGCTTTGTTAACATATGCTGTTGTAAAAATAAAACAACTTAAAATATACTAATAGACCTTTGCTGCACCGAAAGCTTTATTCTAAGACATGGTGCCTATAAATAAAGCAATGTGATACCAGAAAAAAAAAATCCCTCACCAAATGCACAAAAGCGCATTTACCGTCTCTTCTATAAATAGGAAAAGATTACAGGTTTTTCAAGTGAATGAGAGACTACAGCAAAAATGTCTGAATTCAGAAAAAAGATTATAAAATATACTGTATGTAATAGAAATGGGTATTTACTCAGTAGCAGTGACAACAAAGTTAAACACAAGGAAACTAGTGTTTTGGAAGCTGGATAGCAAGAAACGGTGAAATGCTCTGGTTTTCATCCCTCTGGGGTGAAACTGCTCATTTGCAGGCAAATCTATGAATTTGGCAGTGGCTGTTTATCACCAAGGTGTTCTCCACCTCTATAAAGTGGGCTTCTGTCTTCCTGGAGTCTCCAAGGCATGAACAAAGGAGAAGTGTCCGCGGAGAAAGAACTTTTCTATCTCAAAAATGAATTGTGCCTATTCTGAAGACGAAGAAAAAAACCAGTAGAGGACTTGGAAGAAGCTAAATGAGTTTTCTGCGCTGTTACAATGCCCAAGGACAGTTCTGACCTGATGCCTTAGCAATTTACATGGAATTTTACTCTGGTGAGTTTTCCAGGTTTCAGCTAAATAAGCGACAGGACAATAGACCATTTCTGAGCCACAGGAAACCATCCTCAGAGCGCAGCACATGTAGTTTCTAACGTCTCCACTTCTAATAGTGTCAGATAAGTGAACTGTAACTCTCAACTTGCATGCTGATTGAATCTTGCGAGGCATCTGGAGCTTTCATTTATCTTCCCCACGGATATGTGGGGTCAAAGGTCATGTGCAGTGCAGAGATAGCGAGAATCAGAGGGCAGGACTTCACTAGCTAGAGGTAGTGGATTATTTCTTTTTTGTTGTTGTTTTAAAGATTTATTTACTTGAAAGTCAGAGTTACACAGAGAAAGGAGAGGCAGACAGAGAGAGAGAGAGGTCTTCCACCCGCTGTTTCACTCCCCAGATGGCCGCAGCGGCCGGAGCTGCACCGATCCCAAGCCAGGAGCCAGGAGCTGCTTCTGGTCTCCCACGTGGGTGCAGGGGTCCAAGGACTTGGGCCATCTTCCTCTGCTTTCCCAGGCCATAGCAGAGAGCTGGATCAGAAGAGGAGCAGCCGAGACGAGAACTGGCGCCCATAAGGGATGCTGGTGCCTCATGCCAGGGCACTATTATGCTGTGCCACAGCAATGGCCCCAGTGGATTATTTCTCTAAACCAGGTAGCTCAATTGGTTTGAAGATGAGGACACTTCTGCTCTGGGCCAAAGCTGAAAACAGAGTGTGCCAGCTTCACCAGAAAACGTCCATCACTCATCAGCCAGCTCCTAGTTATCAATGACTTGATCATCCTTGATAAGAAAAAAGAAGTAAGAAACTCACCTTTATGTTCTTTAAACTAGTCCTAGAATTTCATAGTAATAAAACATGGCCCAGTCTTTGCAGCAAACATAGAGAATGACAAATATAGATAACTGCTGGGATATCTTCCTTTGTTTGTGGGAATGTTTCTATACTCCAGAGTGGGGTTCTCTGAATTGGAGTAGAATCAACGCTGATTGGAGACTGTGGTTTCTGTGAATAGACTGGGATTCAATTCTATTTTTTCCAGCTGTGATTCTGTACTTAAAAAAAAAAAGGTAGTTGTAAAAGTATTACAAAAGGAGACATGATATGAGAATGTGAGTCTCAGTACTGTCATAAGGCTGTTTCATAGGCATAGGCAAATCACGTCACCTCTGTAGGTTTCATTCTTCAACTTCAAGGTGGAGGAGCTAGATTGCTTGGTTTTTAAGGCCTCTTTCAGCTCTAAAAGTCTAGACAATGGATGCCACTGACTCCTTCAATCACTGGATCTATGTACACTATTAAAATGATGAGGTCTTGCCTTTAAAAATTGCAATTAAGGACAAAGCATTTTTACCCTCCATGCTCTGGCAATGTAATTAATTGTGGTGTTAAGACTTGCAAACAACTGACACTGGACAGTATAGTTGATTCTTTGCATTAGACCTGTCATATTAAATGCTAGATGTGTATGTTTTAAAAAAGAGCAAGCTGTCTGATTATGTTTTCCTGCTTATCAAAATTAAACTGATCTTATAATTAACATCCAATTTACATCACCAGATGAAGTACTTGAGTGTGTTTTTTTCTGAGAAGTAATGAGTGAGTCTGTTCTGATGGCTTTATACTTCTTGGAAGGTCAGCAGATCTCCAATTCAAACTCTAGCTCCCACATCAGCTGATTCATGCCAAATTCTCAAACAGTAATCTCCTTATATAATTTTCTTTTTTCACAATGGTCACAGTTCTCTAGCTATGTAATAAAAATCATGCAAATCCCAGTTTTGCTTATGCTAAAGAGTGGCTTATTTGAATAGGAGGACCAGTGTTCATTTACTTCAGTGTGAATGAAGCTTGATGCAATGTTTTTCAATGTGACTTTACTAAGCTGCAATCGGCAGAGCCTTACGATACAGATTGCTATACTTGCGAGTCTGATTTGTGACAACTGTGGCATCTAATTGTGTCCTTAGTTCTAGATTTAGCAGTTTCTTTAGCTTTATTCTTTTGGCCAGTTTTGAATATGATTTTATGTACTCTTAGCAATCAGTACATTTAATTTGGAATTTTGCTTTTTTCATCGGAATTCAAAATGTAACGCAACAGATTTCAGATGCAGTCAAAAATAGAGACTTTTGTGATTCACGCATATCAATGGGAATATTGGATTTCATGTATGCCTTTATATATAGTTATGAGTATATATGTGGATATACTTTCACACATACACTTAAATGAACTCTATGTGTATTTGTGTGTATTAAATATGTATTATATAATACTATATATATATAATACAAATATCCTCCCAAATCATTCCAAATTCTTTAAAAGTACTGATAACAATAAAATATTGCTTATTCACATTATCAGTGTGACAATGTGAATTATTTCTACTTGTCACCAGGTTAACTGAAAGAATTCAAACATTCATCACAAAAAATCTTTATAATTTCCTTTCTTTCTCTAGGATTCTGAAGAATTAGAAATAATATTTACCCTAATTTTTTTAGCTTGCATATTTTAATGACTATTACAAAAAAAAATCATGGCCATTTTTCACAGTCCATTTGTCTTGGATAGTATTAAAATATTTTCTTTTCTACAGATTTTAATTAACTTCTGGTCTACATATGCATCAGCAATAAGTTCAATCACATTTCCCAATGTTTAGATGCTGGAGAAAATCTCTTTCAGTTGATTAGAACCTGTAGAATTGACTAGAAATTTTCAAGACAAAACAATCTCCTGGAATTGCTCCTTTGTAAGTTCTCTGTCAGTAAATTTGAGGGGAAAAAATTCTTCTCAACATGAGAGAAACCAAACTTTGTATTGCCCTTAGAAGTAGAAAGCTGGAATAATGGAGAACACGAACAGGAAGTAGATTAATTAAATTAATTACTAAAAAAAAAAGTCATGGAATTCTATCAAAGTTCTGATTATACTGGAAATCATTCTTTTGGGTATCCAAATTGAGAATAATGTGTTTTTTGGTTTCCTGCTTTCAGGAAGGAGAGAGAGAGAGAGAGAGAGAGAGAGAGAGAGAGAGAGAGAGAGAGAGGAGAGGGGAAGTGAGAGAGAAAAAAGCCCATGCTAGCCCTGCAAAAAACACTGTTGATGAAGCATGGCGCCTGCTATTCCATGCACACCCACTGCCCACAGTGAGTAGGGCAGGGTACTGCAAAGCCCCCCTTTGTCTGGAAAAGCTGTGATAAGGCAGCAGGGTAAGGAAGTTTTCTTTTTTTTTTTTTGAAAGCTTCTCATCAGTAAGGGCTAAAAGAAACAGAGTTGACTCTCCAGTCACTAGAAAACCAAATAAACTACATTATGACATTTCCCGAAGCATTCTGATTAATTAAGGATTCCTTTTTATTTAAAAGTAGAACTTCAGTTTCACAACAGGGGGAAAAAACAGCCTGTATTACAATTTTAACCTTTGTATCTATTTTTCCTTTAGTTGGCATTTCTATCCATCATTAACTAAAGAAAAAAGAAAAACAACTAACATTCACAAAACTGAAAATCACATAAGGAAACAATAAAATAATAACTTGCTCCAACAATGGAACTGGAGCTTGGTAATTTTATGGATGAGTACTGGGGTATCATAATAGCAAACAGAGCAGAAAAGAGGGTTTTACCTAAGATGGCACATTCTAATGATAACTCATGATATTTAGCACTGATACAGACCTGCTCAATGCGCCTGTGGTGAAATGCATCATTGCTTCCAGCCTCCAAAATAGTCTTTAAGTTGAGCCTGGCTTCTGTCTGTTGAATCATTTTGTGTGGATGTCTTTGGATTCTTAGCTATTCTTTTAGCCAAGCAACGCTCCAACATTCAATTAGCAATTAGTATACAGCGAAGAGAGTTGTCTCAAACCTGGGACAGGAAACTATATTTCTCTGCTCTCAGTATTTCCTGCTGTCCCTGCTTCCTCAGCTTTTCCACATTTAAACAGATGCATTAAAAAGAAAAATCAAAAGTATCTAAGCTCATAATCTTAGTCAATGGCCAAAAACATATTTTTTGTGTGCAATCCTGATACAATATATTGCATTTGGCACTGAAATCAATTGCTTACTAGTCTACATAAATGCTATCCTATACACATATTAGCAAGAAAAGCAATCTGGAATAAGAACAATTAACAAATTATAGATCATGTACTTAACAGATGGCACAGTGGGCAGCAATAATCCCAAAAAATGGGCATGGGCATCACATGGTACAGCACATGTAAAAGGATTCTAAATGACAAAGCACTTTGGATAGTAAGGTCATTATTTTTGTTGTTATTATGGTATATAACAACTCATACGCAATGGGGAGAATAAGCCCCAAGAAGGCAAAAGCTCTGGTCAGATTTAATACAAAGAATCATTTTCTCTCCATGTCTAAGAGTTGGCACTTGGCAATACTAATAAAATGTATGGAGTGAGACATCTTGGGCCTATAAAATAGAAATTTGATTATACAAATATATATTATGAAGTATGATAGGATATAAATTGATGTAAAAATATGCTTTGCTTTCCCTGTTTCATGATTTTAAAAAGCATATACACTTGTGTTGTTGGATGTTGAAGTAGAGTTGGGAGACCCTTTGGTTATATTTTAGGAATGTTTTCACAGTATGTGTTACTACAGTGTTGAAGTTGGTATCTTACATGTTAAATAGCCTTTGGACATCATTAGGATTCAACAAAAATAACTAAACATTAACATAGAGCATTCTAATAAATGTTTAGTTATATGTTTTGGGCAGTAAGAATGCAGTGGTGAGAGTGGAAATTCATCAAGCTTACTACTTGGCTGATTGTGAATTTAGTATTTGAGATAGTCAAGTGACTCCAATGTGTAGGAAGTCCATGATATCTTCCTTGTTAATTGGGTAATGGCCTGAGGCTTTAGCTGATGGTATATAAGGAAGAGATATTTTCCCTTTCCCAGATTAACTAGTAGCTGTGGTAAGATACTTGTACCCTGATAGCATTTCCTTGGGTCAGTGTTTGTGACAACCATTCTTCAAGACAGGGGAGCTTCTCAAGTTCAAGAAGCCATGGAGTCAATAACCTTGCCTCATGAGGCCACATTCCATGACTTTTGGAAGTTACTACTTAAGAATTTTGAGCAGCTACCCTGAAGGGTAATCCCATTTCTCTTGTCACAGTTGTCATGTCACTGGCCTTCATTTCAATTCCAGTTAATATATAAAGTGCAGTGTGTAGAGCTGAACCTTCAGAAAGAACACAATGAACACAATCACCCTCCACCGCATCCCAGTTGAAATTACTAGCAGATTCACCATCCATATCTGAGAATGTACAGGAACTTGATCATCATTGTTGTCTTTATCATCACCACCATCATACTAGCATCACAGTTGCAGTATCATGACCATGTCAAGTGTAATGGCAAGATCAGAGAAACCAACATCAGGACACTGTCCAGTTTGGATGTGTAAATATTATCCTGTGTTTCTTGGCCCATTTTGCAAACACTTTCTTTTCAGTGATAAACCTATGCCCCCCATATGGTGCATGTTCATGAAGAAAATATTCATCACATTCGTCTCGTCCTTGTTCATAGTAGTGGTAGGGGACTTTTCTATACCCTTCGGTCCTAGAAAAGAAAAGAAAACAGAAAAAGAGAGAAAGAATGAGATGAGGAATAAAGCATTCATTTACAAGAATCCATTATGCACTCAATAAATGCATTTCCTTGCAATCCCAGACATGATTCTTTTCCATGAACACAGTTAAAAGCTATTATGTTTGAAAGCTTTTAGGAAGATGAACTAGGTTCTTAGTGCTTTAAAAGATCAAATAAAATTTATACATCACACCAATTACATTTAGACATATGGCCATCCTTTGAAGGAGGAAATGGTGTATAATGGAAGCAAACTCTGGAGAGAGGCAGATACTCTTACATAAACTCTGTGATTTTTCACAGCAATGTTCTGAGTTCTTCTGTGCTCCATTATGCCCTTAGATTAGGTTGATGTGTTTGTTCATAAAGATTGTGACTGAGAGCTACATTTTGACAATATGATTAAAATTGTTTCTGAATTACATTGTCAAATGTTGAAAGAGAAATACAATTTATCACCTTGATGAAACATGGGATTTTTTTTTTTATCTAGTTAGAAAATATCTGAGGTCAGCATTGTGGTACAGTGGGCTAAGCCAGCACCTGCATTGCAGCCATCTCAAATGAGCACCTGTACAAGTCCTGGCTGTTCCACTCCTGATCCAGCTCCCTGCTAATGACCTGGGAAGGTAGCAGAAGAAGGCCCAAGTTCTTGGGCCTCTGCCACCCATGTAGGGGGCCTGAATGAAGTTCCAGGGTCCTGACTTTGGCCTGACCCAACCCCAGCTGTTTGGGGAGTGAACCAGCAGATGGAGCATCTCTCTCTCTCTCTCTCTCTCACTCTCTCTCACTCTCTCCCCCTACCCCTCTCTGCTTCTGTCTGTAACTCTGCCTATCAAATAAATGAATAAATCTCATTTTTCTGAAAAAAAATCTCATTGCACAGGATATACTATGGGTAAACATTCATTTTAAATAAGATCTGGCAGATTATTCACTTAGTGAAATATAATTTCCAAGAATTCTTGTTAAACTGTCAGTTTGTCTCAGGCTTCAGGACATTTTGTCCTTCATGATCAAATATAACCCTTGAGTCGATGGCCATCCATCAAGCCATTAGGCCGGCAGAATTGACACACTTGCTTTTGCAAATTAAATAACTACTAAACTTTGTTCTGCATTTCCTAGCTGAAAGTCCCTGATATGCCAAGGATGAAGGGAAAAGTGTTCCTTCTGACATTTGGCATTCGATTGTGGTAAATATTTTTCTTTTTATCACTCCTAAAAGTCATAATTTGATGCACTGACAATAAAATGTCATGTCAGCAAAGAACACCAGGAAATAATTGTTGCTTTGTCTGTTTCTCAGATTTATGGTATTAAAATGAATTGTGATATTTTGACAAGATATCAGAATTGGAGCTGCATAAAAATAATTTCCTGTGATCTTACTTGCAGTAGGTGTCATTTATCATCCCGTAGACGTGAATGCCGTAACAGGCATCCATGGCCAGAATGAAGGTAAACCACCCCGTGCTGAGATAAGAGCCGGACTGGACTCTGTAGGGGGAACAGAAACAAACAACAGACAAAACACAGAGAACACATACAGAAAAAATAAAGTGTGATGAGAAACGAGCAACATTTTATCAAAAACATAGCACTTGTTATCAGGAAAAAGCATTAAGAAACTTGACAATCTGTCAAGGATACACACTTATTTTGAATTATCTCTGAATAATTTATAGGCATGCTCTTGCTCTTACTAGCTTAAGCCTCAAAGCGATGTTGTGTGGAAGAGAAGCCATATGGCAAATATCTGAAGTCAAATAATCCTGCTCCCTTCAGGTGAAAAATAGTTTATTTGATTTTTCCATAAGACACAAATTAGTGTTGTGTATCAGAGGACAGGTTTTCTAAAAGAGTTTGGAGCCCTGATGGGAACTAAATGATAATGGTGTTATCTTGCTTACCTGTACCTATTACTTTCTTGAAGGCTCCTTGGGTTTCTAAGTGTAAATTGGAAGCAGTGAGGGTGAATGACTTGGTCTATAAATGTATCTGAGAAGTTCTCCTAAAGTGCCTTCCTGGTATCATGAGATAACACTTTGCTTTTGCAAGACCTATGTTACCAGCTTGTTCAATATATTTTTACTGAGCCCCTACTATGTGTCAATCACTCTTTTAGATAATGGAAATACGCAAATTATTAAAAAGATCAAAACTTCTGTCTTCATGGAGGCCAGAGGACTTGATTTTAGTGTAGCTATGTGATAATGGTTGGTCAAGAAAGACTTCTTTTATGGTGGGAGCAGAGATCTGAACAGAGTGTGGGTGGGGAATGGTGGGGCATTGGAAAGAAGCCACGTGCACCACTTGAGAGCCAAGTATTTCAGGAACAGAACACATCAGAGACAAAATCACAAATGTGGAAATGTGTCTGGTATATTCAAGGACGAGCTGGGAAAGATGGTACCTGAGGGGGAATGCTCGATATAGTGCTGATTGGAGGAGTCTGCCGAGTCCCAAAGGGTTCAAGGGAATATTCATTGAAAACTTGGATCTCCACATTTGTCTTTACCAAGGTGACCTCGACCATCTAAAACAGTTGACTGCCTATCTCTGAAAAATTCTCCCCACAGACCAATTTGGGTCAAGTTTGCTAGTGGAGCAAACACCTCTAGAAAAGACTAAATACCTCCCGTCTTTCATCTGGATTTGATGGCACAGCCAATTCTACGAACTGACACACAGACATTGATGGCCACTTCCTGGGTGCAGCCCTCCAGCCGCCAAGTTGCTCCCTACTGATGCCCAATATTGTCGATGCACTTCCTCATACCCAAGCCCTCTGTGTGTTTCAATTAGGACTCCTGAATTTTTTGGTGCTGCTGCTGCTTTTTTTTTTTTGCATGCACTATTCAGTATCAAGTTACTGCATGCCAGAATTTCAATAGCTACACCAATTAAGTGGGGGTTGAAGGCTGGATATCTTATCCTTTATGTTTGTTGTCTTTAAGTGATTGGTAAGGAGAGACAGACTTAGCTCAGATATAATCCTTCTGCCTGCTTGTCACTGAGCTTTAAATGCTAACACACAAGTAGCCATTCCTTCGCATCTCCTGCTTCTTGTCTTCTGAATATAAAGCATTACAGAAGGTGGCTGCCACTGGTTACTCACACATTTCTCTGTGATAGGAATAGTAGCAGCAACCTAGTTCAGGCGTAGGTGCTGCAAGGGTGGGAAGACAGGACTGTGAGGTGAGCTACACTAAAGAGCAACCGTGCTGATTAAAGGACTTAACCTGCATTGAATTCTGCAACCTGGGACCCGACAAGGGGCAGCAATGATGGGAGCTGCCTGAAACACCATCTGCTTCAGAAGTCCTTATTGGAAAGCAGGGAGAGATCAGCAGAGAGAAGTGCCTTGACAACAAGCTCCCAAATTGAATCTAGGGATTTGCCTAGGTACTGAATTGGTGTGGTTATTCTTCCTACTGAACTGTGTGCTCCTTTCCCTTCTCTGTGCTTTCTTGTGTGACTTTGTCTCCCTCCCTTCCCCCCCCCCCTTCTATCCTCTCTGTCATGTGTCATTACTAGGCTCACCCAGCACTCACAGAGGTCGGAATTACAGCATTTGTCTGTTTGTACATGATGAAAAAAAAGTCTCACTTATTCACTCACTTGTTCATGTTTTCCCAACAAAGTTTAAAGGGGTCTTATGAGCCACAGACTGTGCTAGAAGCTGGTGGTGAATGTTTTCTTAAAGAGAAAATGATCTACTGGAGGAGGTCCATACATTACAACAATTTATCACCTTATAAGGCAATAACACCCAAGTCCATGTGAGTCAAGGTCAATGCAGAGTGCAGAACAGAGCTGAAGTGAGGAAACCTGGTTTCACCTTGCAGCTTTATCAGGACTGGACCATGAAGCTTTGGACAACAATAGCCTCTTTGATTCTAAATCAGATAATAGAACGTGGTCCTATCTGAGGATTTCTCCTATTTTAAAAATTAAATCATTCTTAATAATCTATGACCAAGTGTTAATCAAGTTAGGCAGTACCATGTTCTGTGCACATCGGACATTACAATTACTGAACACATTAATCTGTTGATCCCAGTTAGTGCTCACTTGCGTGAGGGGCATGCCTGTACATGTGTGGTGTTTGTATAAAAAGATAGCATCTTCATATGGAAACTCTCATGGAGAGAAGTTCCATGTCTCCCTCACAGATTCATTTATAGAAGAGGCTGGAATGGCTGTCCAAGTGAAGCACACAACTGAACCATAGGACTGAGGACAAAGTTTAGTATGAATAAGAAAACAATAAATCTAATTTGGGGAAAATTGCCTTTCCTTTGATGTGGTCCTTTGATGGAAGAATCAAGATGACATGTGCGGACTTTTAAAAGCTGGGGAAAATGCATATCGTAAAAATATGCAACACTTAAAAAAATTTACTTACCAAAATTAGTCGATCTTTTAATTGCATGTTTTCTACAAAATTTCCAAAGTTCCCTTGTATCACAGCTCAGGATATGGGGCAAAGGATGGCAGTGGAGGAATATTTTGTGTGACACATGGACTAATACTCTGCAAAACAAGCCTTCCTGCCTTTCACCCCGCAGAGTCATTCTTAAGAGCTCAACAGTAAGCTTTGCAATGAAGCCCTCAAAAGAAAATAGGATGTGCCTGTTGTAGGGGCTCCGCTGTTTATATATCATCTCTCCCACAGAATAGAGGGTCCAGAAGTTCTGGGTTTGGTATATGGTCAAGACCTTTCCATCATACTACTCACCAAGAAAATTTTGTTATACTTGTGATACTTGATTCCTTTTAGGTCTAACCTGATTTATTTTGTTTCTGGGTAGACAGACCATGCTAATTAGCCAGAAAGCTCTTCAAACAGTGTGTTGCAAGTGATCAGACTGGGGAGGCTATCCTGCCCAAGTGCCCTGACCTACAAACAGCACTTAATTAGACAGTTGCGTTTGTTCTCCCTGATGTCTCTAACAAATTTGGGATGTGGTATCCCATGAGGTTTGCTATCCACTCTACATGCTGGAGTTAGCACAGTGGTTTCTTTTCAAAATACTCAGAGCTAATGTCCATATAATGATGCTTGCAAGGGAATAATGACAATTGCTGGATGAATCCAGGGATTCTAGTGATCTGCATCCCTAAAGGAACTCACTGGTTTTGATGGATCCAGCCTTGGGAATTCTTGAAGCTGCACCATTTCCAAACTTCCCTATTCTGCTGTGTGGCCACAGTACAAATAAGGAAGTATAAAATATACCAAAGCAGACCTTTTCAAGTTCAATGAAAACAAAAACAAAAAGACTTGGAAGGATGTATGTGAAATTGGTTATGCTTTTCAGCTTGGAGACACCTTGTGATAATTATGAAATTACTTAAATAACTCTTAAAGGTCTTCTCTTGGGCCAAATGTACATTGTCACTCATGCATGCTGTACTACGTACCAGCTGGCCATCAGCCACGGCACTTTTCATACCTTCTGCATTTAAGGATTGATGAAAGCCATAATTGTCATCCACAAATAAGCAATCAAGATTCCCATAGGGATGGTAAGAGAATTTAGCCCTTAATTCAGTACAATAAGAAAGCTTAAATTAATGCAGCAGAATAATGAGCCGTGCCATGGAAAATAAAGACAGGAGTGTTAACAGGAAGCTATCAATCATTTTTTTTCTGCTGGCCAGGCTATGCATCCCACTGCTCCTTGGTAATCAAGATACTTACAACTTGGAAACTACTTAAATTTACTTGCTCATCTCTTGGAAAAATGATGCTGTCAACACCTTGATGTAGCACATGCTTGAAGGCAAATCATTTAAAATATGATCTTTCATCTCGTTTATTACCAATAAAATACAAGCTACCTTGCTCCTTTATGTCTGCCCCTACCCCTGGATGTCAAAAGGCCACCACATGGGCATAGGAATTCGTTGTCTGTCAAGGTATCCTTATTTTTACCAATCTCAATATTTTTGGCCATCAGCATCTTTTATTTGCTAGCACTCCTGCTTCACTGCACATAATTTCTTCTTCTCCTTTCTGAAAACATATTGTGAAGCACTTTTCTCCCATTACCTGGCAAGGTGGAACCTTCTACTGAGTGACATTTTTCTTTCAGATAATTTTGGGGAAGGAACTGAGAAAACGGAAATAGTTACTCTCCAAAATGAAAAGTGGATAATGCTGAATGTGCAATCTATTCACAGGATGCTCTGCTAATTATTCAACACCATTAGCTCCCTGACTTAGAATCAGGAAGATTATGTTTTGATGGACGCAACAGCACTTGCAGTCAGTCAGATCTTCTCAGTCTCAACACTACTGATATTTTGGATGATTTGGAGGATGAGACCACTCTTTGTCCTGGGGGGCTGCTCTGTGCAGTTTCCTTTCACATTTACCTGACACCCTTCTGCTCTAAGCTTACCTAGGCCTAGAAGGCAGACCTGGATCCCCAGTGCTGACTCCTGGCTAAGGGTGATCTGCTTTGACAGTGTCCCTGGCCCTAAAATGACAGATGTGCTTTACCTACGGTTGCTACTCTGACCACTCACTGCCCCTCAGGCTTTCCTCATTCAGCAAGCATCTTCTCACTTTATGTTTTCTTTACAAGACTATCTGATGCCATTCAGGTTTGACCAATACTGCACCATGACCTTACCTTTTAATACAACCCTAGGCATCATCAAATTCACTTTGCCTAGACCCAAAGGACAGGTTCTGGCCTGCCACAGGGGACTGTACAATGATGAATGGGGAAACGAGTCAGGTGGGGACAAAGACAAGTTGTTCAGGAGCCTCAGTTTCCGTGGCTGCCCCCCTTCATGAAGTGATTCCTTCATGGGCCTTTGGCTCAAACTTTATAGCCTCAGTTCTACTACGTCTTAGTTGTTTCTTCCGTGAACCAATGAACACTAACCCTGGGCCACTCAGAGCTAACGTTTTAAACGCATAATAATCAAATCCCAAGGGGGGACCAAGGCCCTCCCAATATTGGAGGTTTATTGGAGAACACAATATTGGCTCAGGAGTAAAAAGGGAATTTAAAAAAAAAGAATCAATTTTTCATGGCTTATTTCAACACTATTGGACCTCAGCTCTCTCATCAGCATACTACACTGGCAGGATAAATAAAAATAGCAAAGTAAGCTTCCAGATACCTTCCTAGGGCAAGGAATAGCTGACAGAATACAGATCATCCAATTAAAAGTATTGTTTTCCCCCCATTTTTTCTAAAAGCTCATGGATAAAGAAAGAATACATTTGAACAAAGAGACTTGGCGAGAAAAACAGCTGATGTTTATCAGTAATACCTTGGGATTCAATCTAAAATTGTGAACCAGTCTAGGAGAAGCAGAGCTCCAAGCGTGGAAACAGTGCTAGCTGTTTCCAAGTCATATATTTTTGTATATTCTTCAACAGTCAGGAGCTATGGAAATGTTCTGAAAGTTTGTCCAATGCAAAGCATTGTATATCTGTACCATCCATCAGTGGGCATGCTCAGCTCATTTTTCGCTAGCAACAACTTTTTGTAAATCAAGTGGTAGAATTCTCAATTTTGGCTTAAATCATTTACAAATGAACATAAACTTCTTATATGGATAAAAGCATCACCCTATGGAAGGTATACTTAACAGAATGCACCATATGAAATGAATTCAGGCCTGGAAAACAATGAAAAATAGACAAGGGTAAATGGAGAAAGCAGTAAATCTTAGAGGAAGACTGCACTGCTATTCCGATCAGCCTATAAGAAAAATCTGTGCTAATCAGTAGGCACTTGGACTGTGCAAACTACAACAAATACTTTGGCTGCAATAAAATCAACAGGACTCACTGCCTATGATGAATGCAATGAAATTGTACAAAAGGAGCAAAATAAGAAATGACTGTGTTCTTTTCAAAATGTACATTTAAAAGTAAAATGATACAGCTTCCAAAGATATGATTTATGGCCGCTGTAGAAATAGAATATCCTACTCAGAAAAATAACTTTATTCATTCATCTCAGAAATTAAAAGTTTATTTTTTTCCCTTTGGGCTTTAGTGACCCTTCAATTGGAAATGTTGATTTCTGGGGTTTCATTTGCTTTCTGAAAAGAATCATAGAATCCCAGGAATAGCAAGGGTGGATGATGGAGATCTTTTTGGTCCACTTCATTTAACAATGATCAGTTCCTTAGCTACTCAGTGAACATGAATGCTATCAGTTGTACTGTATTCTTCCAAAATGTGTATATTGAAGCCCTATCCCAAATTGTGATGACATTTGGGGATGAGGGCTTCTGGAGATAATTGGTTTTAGATGAGGTTAGAGGGATGGGTCTCCCTGTGATGAAGTTAAAAGATTGTGTCCTTCATGATGAGATTATCTTCCTTATAAAAACAGAAAGACAGCAGAGATCCGTCTTCCCATCATGTGAGGGCATGGAAAAAAAACAGCCATCTATACGTTAGGAAGACAGATCTCACCAGAAATTAATAATGCTGGCATTTTGATCTTGGACTTCCAGAATATAGAACTATGATTAAATATATTTCTGTTGTTAAGCCATGAGGTATATGAAATTTTGTGATATGACAGTCAGAGCAAACTAAGATGACAGATGTTCCTCAAGACCTGCCTCCAACAAACCTAAAGCTCCCACTGTTCTGTCCAAGACTTCCTTTAATGAACTGTCTAATCTTGTCATGAGGGCTCATTTATTGCTCCATAAACACACATCATGTATGTCAAAGTCTGGTTTTATGCTCTTGTTTACACTTTTGTTCTTCCTGAAATCCCCTCTGTAGTTTCTAATTTTAGCTTCAATTCTGCTTAATGTGATCCAATCAAGGGATATATATTGAGGACATGGTAGGTGAGAAGCACCGTGATCAGCCCTGGGATTGCCAAGTTGCCCCTGATTTCAAACCACAATCAACTGAAGAAGACAGACTCAAGATGATTTTCAAAACCAGGGTGAAGGGCTGGCTTTGTGGTGCAGAGGGTTAAGTCACTGCCTGTCTGTTCAAGTCCCAGCTGCCCCACTTCTGATCTGGCTCTGCTCATGTGCCAGGGAAAGAAGTGGAAGATGGTCCAAATATTTGGGCTTCTGCAACCCACTTGGAAGACCTGAAAGAGTTACAGGTGCCTGGCTTCAGTCCTTTTGGACCACGTGGGAAATGAACCAAAAGAATGAAGAATTCTCTTTCTCTGTCACTAACTCTGTCTCTCTCTGCCTCCGCCTTTCAAATAAATAAATAAGTATTAAAAAACAAAAACAAAACCAAGCCATATGCTCTGGGAATACCAAGAAAAGAGTATCAAAGACAAAGACAACTATGGGAATTAAGGAAGATAATTCCTTCCCCAAGAAGAGGTCAGAACTGAGCTATAGAACAAGCTACATAGAAACACTAGGCAGAAAACTGGGACTGCTTCAGGCCATGGAAATGACATATACAGTTGTACTGAGGTATGAGGATAATGGGAAGAGAGGAGAGTCTTGATGACTTCAAAGTATCATCAGTGCTTATTTCCATAATAGATTGTTGGGGAGACAGAATGCATAGATAGCATTGATTTATTATTATTGTTCTTTCTTACATTATGTTTTGATATATTAAAGATAACTTGACTTTCTGTATAGCTTTTTTTTTCAGATGAAGACAATTTATGGATCTGGAGAAAAGAATCCAGAACAAACTGGCAGAATTATGTTTTCTCTTCCTCATTAAATTCCTCATTAATTCAGAATTGAGAATGAATGTAAACAACATATGACTAAAGAAAAAAACAATTAAAATGTAAGAAGATAAAGGATGTACCTAGTGGTGCTCATCTGTGTCATAAACTAAGTTACAAATGGTGAACAAACTCATCTAACCCTCACTTCCGACCAACAGGCTTCCTCAGTACACACCTGGAGGCTCTCAACCTGTTCCATTTATAAGGCAAACAGTTTTTACACAAACATTTAATTTAATGATTTTTTTGATTAATGGAAATGAAAACAGATACTGTTGATGTTCATAAGTTCAACTCTGTTCGTGGCGTCTCAGTGTTGCCCATGACATCACATGTCTGATGGGTACCCATCACAAGATCTGTTTTCTCTTCTGACTCTACTATTAATCCTCTGGGAAATCTTGGACATGTCACTTTTTCCTGGGCTACAGTTCTCTTAAGAGGATTGGCCTGGGTGTGCTTAGGGTTTTTTTTTATCATTAACTGTAATTCTGTAATTGCAGTTTCAGTGAAACAGTCCATGTTAGAAAAAGTATAAATCTAGGACTATATTTTTATTTGTTTATTTATTTGGGAGGTGAAGAGACGGAGAGAGCACACTCCCATTTGTTGGTTCACCCCTAAAGTGCCAGCTATAGCCAGGGTTGGGACAAGCTAAAGCCAGGAGCCCAGAACCCAATCTGAGTCTCCCACATGGGTAGCAAGGACACAACTACTTGAGCTTTCATTGCTGTCTCCCGGGGTGTGCATTAGAAGGAAGCTGGAATCAAATTCTGGAAGTGGACATTGAACCCAGGCACTCCAATATGGGATGGGGGCATCTTAACCACTAGGCCAAATGCCCAACCCAATTGTATCTTAGTACATAGACACAATCACCACATTATTTATTTGTGCTTGTAACTTTAACTCAAAACACTGTCTTGAATTTTAGCTGTGCTCATATTCACACAATAGTTTTATGCCGCTGATGTAGATAGATGTATCAACTTTATAGGAAATCAAGGGATAACACCTGAAATAAAGACAAAGCTCTTGGATCCACTTCATTCCCCACGCCTAGCTTCCTTCTAATTCTTGGTTTCTATCACATTTAAATAAATTCCCCTCTTCCGTTTTTGTCAGCTGGAGGATATGGTGTTCCTTGTAATCTAAGACAGGTTCAATTGCTTGACCTCCAAGATCTTCTCCAATACAATTGAACTAATTATTAAATATTCTAGGTATGATTAGGAAGTTTACTTCCAACTAATCCTTAACTCTTACTAACAATTCCTATTTTATCCAATTCTAGTTTAATGCTTAGGTTTGAAAAGTTCCGTCTTACGAACTTATCCTTCAACTCACCTTGAAATCATGCCCTTGCCCGATTGATGTGGGTGTCAGTATTTGAATACTAATCACCTTTCTCTATATAACACATAGGTGCCTGTTTCCCCACTAGCCTGATAAAGCTAATTAAAGGAAGCTGTTAGCTTTGTCATCTATTTCTATCAGCCATTCCTTCTGCACATCCTTTCCCTATGACTTAAAAAAAAAAAAGATTGAAATCAGGTTTGAATGTGTTCGAGCAAAATAACTTCCTGCCAGCTTAATTTTTTAAAGAGAAATGAAATGACTTTTTCTTTAGCCTTTTTAAAAAACTTTTTTGTTTTGTTTTTGGAAAAGCAGAAAGGTGGGGGGGAGGGGAATCTTTCTTCCATTTTTTTTTTTTTTTTTTGACAGGCAGAGTGGACAGTGAGAGAGAGAGAGAGAGACAGAGAGAAAGGTCCTCCTTTGCCATTGCTTCACCCTCCAATGGCCACCGCAGCCGGCGTGCTGCGGCCGGTGTACTGCGCTGATCTGAAGCCAGGAGCCAGGTGCTTCTCCTGGTCTCCCATGGGGTGCAGGGCCCAAGCACTTGGGCCATCCTCCACTGCACTCCCTGGCCACAGCAGAGAGCTGGCCTGGAAGAGGGGCAACCAGAACAGAATCTGGCGCCCCGACCGGGACTAGAACCTGGTGTGCCAGTGCAGCAAGGTGGAGGATTAGCCTAGTGAGCCGTGGCGCCAGCCCTCCATTGTTTCACTCCCTAAATGCCTACAATGGCAACGGTTGGGCTAGGCCTAAACTAGGAGCCTGGAACTCAGTCTGGGTCTTCTAGGTGGGTGGCAGGGACCACCACTTGAGACATCTTCTCCTGCCTCCCGGCAGGAGAGGTGGAACAGGAGGCTGAGCGGGAATGGAAAATGGTCACTTGGACATGGCATGCAGGTGTCCAAAACAGGGTCTTCACTGCTTTGCCAACCACCTGCCCCTCCCTTAGTTTTTTACTTAACTGAAGCTTGAGTTAAACCAAGCTTTTTCTTTAGAAATAATTGTAGTGCAAGATCAGACTCAAGCTTGTGTCTGACAAAAATACTTTCTGAGTTCCTGTTCTCTTTCACAAGGAAAATTTACATATAAAACTAAGTTGGAAACGACTAAAAATTCTAACAAGAACTTGAGACCATGATTTGAAAATGGTTTCACCTCAGAGGGGGGATCGGGGCTCAAAGCTCATTGCTAAGGTCTTCAGGAACTCTTGGATTATCACTAAACCACCTTCAGATAGAGCCTAAGCCATCAGCTCCCCACGGAAATGCAATGCAGCAAAAACAACTCAGTTCTGCCCCCCTACTGATTATAAGAAAAAAACAGGTTTATAAGCCACTCCCTGATTATCTGAAACTATAGTCAGTCACCTTTGTGACTGAGTTACATGGCTTAATAGGTCCCGAAAAAACTTACATGTAAGGGAATATTTATTTTCAATGAGAAAAGCTAAAGTACACCACCACTTCCTCCCAGCTATTAAAAATGCTTTTATGTGGCTCACAAAAAGGAACAAATTCAATTAGAAAAGGTCAGAAGCAACAACTGACACACAGGTCTTCAGGCATTTGGAATTTTAGTTTCTAACCTAAAGAAGAAGCATTAAAACCTGTTGTTCCCCTACTATTAGCTGACCTTGATTGACTATCTCATTCCTAGTATCTTTGCCAAATAATAGCCTATCACCAGTGTAGCAAAGTAGGTGCTGGTCTGGTTCTTGGCTCCAGCAAACTCTTATGGGGGAATCTATCTGCTTCATCAGAACATGACAGGTGATATCAAATGACTTGGTCAGGGAATCTTCCTTGAAACAGTCAAAGGTAAGAGGTCCCATGGTAGAATGCAATTTCAAGTAAATTTTGCCTAAGAATTTCAGTCCTAAATATACATTTTTCTCTCTATTCTTAAGATCAGATGGGATTTAAAAGGAGAGAATTCTTCCTTTGAGGTTCATCTGGGTGTTCCATTAGAACTAACTTCATGTTCAATGAAGGGAAGAATTTTTTGTGGTGGTGGTATCTTTGCCCCGGTCCTGCCCTACAGCGCAGCTCACAGTCCAGGGGTAGAAAGCCTGTGTGTGTATAGTGCCTGCAGTAAACCTGTAGTTGGGAAGAAGTCCTTCTTTGCACATCCTCCTTGTACCAGAATTTCCAGAAACCTGTACAACCAGGATAATCCTGTCCTCTTTTCACAAAATTTTATTCCATCTACATTAGAGAAAAAAACCTGAAATATCCAAAAATGTCAGAAGAGAGCATTTTAAGGACCTTCTCTGAACACAGAGAAAAGTAGTAATTCCCTGTATCTCTGAAATTCAGCAAGGGCAGCATATTTTTTTTCATCAAGAGTGGTCAAAACATCAAAAAGAAGGAACTAGAACACACAGCTGAAACTATCTGTTCTAGGAGACATCAGGAAAAAATACAGGGTGGAAAGTGTGCCTTATTTGAAAGCAGCTGATGGAAATATCAGAGTGTTGTATGTCCTCTGATTTTGCCACATTGCACCAATCACAGTGTCTGAGAAAGAAGTCTCCATGCCTGGCTATGAAAATGGGAGGGGCTCAGCAAAACAGTCAAGGAGATCCTCCACCTGGCGAATTTGCTTTCTGCAGTTGCTGATAATACTTGATGCCCACGTTTCTGAATTCCGGAGTTCTGACTAAAGCAATTGCAAGAAGTTTTTACTTCTGATCAGTTCCTTTCAACTGCTTTAGCTGAACTCTGCAAGTCTTTGGATAGCAGCAGAAGATGTATAGGATTATCTGGCTACCCCTATTTTTTGGAACTCTTTTATTGGATTCCTTCTGTCCTTCCCCCTTATCTGAGCTGAATATTAAGGATGCATAATCCCCACAGTCAGAGGAAGAGGATTAAAAGGACTACCTACTGGAGGACATATATGAGGCAATACATCTTACAAAGACCTTACTCCCAAACAAGATAATGGATTGAAGGTAGCTCTTTCCTTCCTCATTAACCATACAAAGGTTGCTGGGGAGTGACCATGACCAATGAGATCCTTACTAGCTCACTGCTCATCACTGCAGCATCAACTCTTGTGCTCCTGGAATGTTCTAGTTCTCACTATCATCTGCTTACTCCTCAAAAACCCTTCACTGTCAAGAGTCCAAAATCTTTTACAGATTGCAAGCTCAGAGACCTATTCCTTCACTGAGGGGCATGTTGTTTTCCTCTTCTAAACTTAAGTGCCACAATGTCCCAGATCCCACCCCCCAAAGTCCTGCTCTCTACATCCAGTCACAGTCTTGTCCCTCAGGGTACTGCTTCCAAGTCCTCACTTCCATTTTCCAAGCATCATTTCCCACACACTGCTACTGATAATGGATTCTGATTTTATTTTCCTGGGGGTATAGTATAGTTATTGGTACTTTTTAACTTTTTCAAAGAATTCCTGGGTGAGTATGTGCAGTGTGTAGCAGCTGGGTTTGAAAATCACTGCTGTAAATGATGGTTAGGCTTGAGGATTCTATTAGAAGTTGAGTTCCACTTTATTATGTATTAAATTAGCTTCTGGGGATTGGCTTGAGAATCTAACCACTATTTTAAAATTTGTTTCTTTAGGAAAATGTGTGGTAGTTTATAAATAGGCATCTTGCAAACTAGCTGGACATCTGCCAAAGAAGGGATACTGGTGGGCAAAGGTAACTCATCTAAGTCAACCATGCCTGGCACACAGTAGGTGCTTAATTCGTTCAACTTCATTGAATACTTTTTGGCATACAGCCTGCTCATAAGTAGGAAACTGTGAACATATTGTCCACAGGAAATTTTAAACATTTTGCTAGTATTTTCTCATTGATCACTTAACAGAGACTTACTGGTGTGTATACACATATAACAGGGATATGTCAGGGATACTGTCTATATTTCCACTCTGTTTCAGTAAATCTCAATGTTGCCATTTATGTCCAGAATCAAGTTTTAAACTCTTTTTTTTTTTTTTTTTTGGTTCCACTCAGGTGACCCATAGCTCAGCCAGTTCAGAAATTGAAATGTGCTCTTTACTTTTTACAAATAATAAATGGTAGCAAAAGACTGGTCACAGAAAAGGAATAAACAAAGATAAGACTCCAAGGACTAGAAAGATGCGCCTCCCTACTTTATGGGATCCACGGAATATATATCAGCACCAAGAGGCCTAGGAACTGTTAAATTCCCGAAATCATGAGGTAAGATATCAACTTAACCAAATTAATTTCAGTGTCTGAAATCTTCATTGAAGAGCAAACTCTCTAAAAATTTAAAGTATCAATTGTACCACCACGAAGTTGTCAAGTACACACTTACTGGAATCTTACGGCAACTGACGTCTCAGGTCATTCTACAGACACAGGCTTTGTCTCTAGCTGCAATCATACATTCCTCTTAGAGCTGCAGCCTCCGCTTCTACAATTGACAAAGTCCAGAAAATGTCATGTGCATGCAAGCCTTCCCATAGGAAAGTCTGCTTAGTTCTGTCAGCACAAATGCTTTCAATTCCGTTCAGTCTCAGAAGTGTAATTTTATTCATCAGAAGGCCACTTTACAGTTTTTAAATGGCTTTGCATCTGCCACTTCTTTGAGTTACCCTAACCATAAGTGCAGTGGCCATTCCCCTTGGCCTGGGTTTGGAGCAACACTCCATGACCAGCAGGCTGCTAATGCTGTAAATAGAACCGATACATTTAGGATGGTGCCCAGACTTATTAAGGAGGCTTTTAAAAAGTGCAACTGCTGACTTGTATCTTGTGAAAGAAGGAAATCTAAGAGCTCAGAACTGTGCTGTAGGTACTATTTTCTCCCATTCACAGTTCAGGAACTGATGGTGATATTGACATCCAAGTGACATGCAAGTTTGTATCTTGCTGGATCCAGCCCTTGCATTAATTAATTAATGTCTTTGATAGTAGCATCATCCTTCTCAAGGACAAGGATCCAACTCTTCACCTTGTCCTCTTCCTAATCCTCGATGTCCCTCCCATCAGTTGCTGAGTTGTATCAATTCTTTTTCATGTTTCTTTCTTATCTGTTTCTTCCTTTGGTTCTCACTGCTACTTTAGGACTTTGGTGACAAGGCTCAGGTCTAGTTTTCCAATTTGTACATCCATTCACTACAGAGCCCCTGAGATCTGTGATCACCTTTACTAGAACCGGTTGGGCTGGTGACATGAGTGAATCCAGTCATAGGGATGTATCATCATCTCACAAGATGACCCGTGCAGTGCAGTCACATTCTTTAAAACCACACAAATGGGAGGCAGAGAAGGGGGTGAAATTAAAAAATAATAAAACGCTAAATCATTGCTACCAAAAAAAAGATATGTTTTCACATCTCCCTACCCAGTAATTTTCTCAAGTCATAGGTGACTTTCTTGTGGAAACAGCCTCTATGAATTTCCCAGTCAGGTGTTGGAGAAAGTACAAGCTGGGTTAGACACAAAATCAATATTGTTTGATTCAACCTCAGTGATTCATCATGGCACTTTCCCACATCATCTCTTTCAAGAAGGCAGTGCAACAGGAAAATCAGATTTTTCTCTAATCAAAGGTAAAGAGTGATTTTTAGCTTTGTGATAATCAAGGAACTTCAAAGAAGTGAGTGTCAGTTAAAATACTATGGCCAGTCCAATCCATATTGCAATATGCTACCAAAATATTCCTTTGATTTTTTTTAACTTTGTATGACACTAGAGAAGAAGTGGTATTTAACAGTCATGTAGAAGTAGACCTGGAGCTATTAGGGGGCAGAATCTGTGGATGAAAGAATGGGCTCTGACCTTCTCTCAACAGTTCACATAGAAGCATGGGCCCCTTTGAAAACAGGGAAGCGATGTAGAGAGGGAAGAACCACTTTCCTATGGATTATCATTGTTTTCCTCTGACATACATATTTCTTACCTAGGCATTCGCCATAATACAAGGAATATTTCACATATCTGTCATCTTACCAATTTCCTCTTTTTTCTAACAAAAAATTCCAGGATTTGGTTAAGGAATTATATCATGTGAAACTCATGTTTTAGACAGAGTCACGGTCTTTCTATTTTTTAGGCTATCCAGCATATGAAGAAACAAAGAAACCTAGTAATTCATCAGCCTATTTGGAAAAAAATCAGTTTGAATATTGACATGACAATATGTAGAATAATTTGAAAACATTATTAATCTTGAAAGTACCAGGACAAGGAGAATTGAAAGGTAAAATTTCAGTGCTAAGAAATATACCAACTAAAGAGGGATTTAAAAAATCACATACTGAGTAATTATGGAACTATATTTTATATATAAGGATGCTTCTAAAAGATTGTGGACAATGGATTTAAAAGATAATTTTTATTTGGTCCACAAACATTATGGAATTCATAGTTTTTCATAACATGCATTTCCCATGAATGTTATGAAGACCCCTGAGTGTGTGTGCATGTGCTGCACTTGTGTTTGTGTGTGTAACATATATAAAATTGATTAATTTCTCCTGATCTAATTATGTCCCATGTTTTAGGTATGCATCTTGCATAATATAACACCTATTAATTTATTTCACAAACACTATGCACTTAAATCAACCAATACCAAGCACATAGTTAAGTGCCTACTATGAGTCTGGCCCAACACAGCTAAGGTATTTTGCTTTTTAATGATGCATAATTCCTGTATCAGGAAAGAAATCACATGAAATCTGTGTGTGATTTTATGCCTAGGGCCTTAGACGATTTGTGAAGCATTTTCTTCATAATGACATGGCATTTCTCTGAATAAAAGGTGATGTGATTTGGGAGGACTTGGTCTCAAAACTTGCCCAGTCCCTCCTCCCCCTTACATATCATAAATGCCCAGCATCCTCTGTAGGCTGCTTCAAAGGAAGTGTTTTCAAAACAGAATCAATAGTCTTCGACCCTCTTGCTGGGATTCCAGACCCCACAATTCACAGGGCTCTGTGGCCTCCCTCCCTCCAGCCTTCATGCTTGTCACCTGACATTGTTCCTGGGGTCAAGGACAACGTGACCGTGGAGGAGTTTGATTCTCCTGCCTGGAATTCTGTCCCACTTCCCTGACTTGGCTCTCATGATTCTCTGTTCTGTGGGGATACCGGAGTCACAAAAGCAAGGAGGTAGCTGCTTCAAAGCAGAGGGGATCCTCTGCACCATGCCCTGTGAGTAGACAGTGTCTGTGTTTACCCACATGGAGGAAAAACAAAGGCACTTGAAGCCACAGTCAGCGGAGAAAACAGAGCCAACAAGGGGCTCTAATTACAAGCTTACCCACAACCAACCAGTTCTGTGTATGAGTTCATTTCTCATTTGGCTATTTCATGAAAAAAATTTCAAATTAAGAAAATAAAATCCCACAGTAATTTCTGTGCTGCATAAGTTGTTTCAGAGCCCAGAAAATATGGAGCATATCCCAATTCGTACAACTGATCTAGCATCACACTGATATCCAAATCTCAGAAAGAGCCAAAAAGGGATAGAGATTAAAAAAAAATGACAGCACAATACCATTTATAATTACCGACTCAAAAAATACTCAATTAAAACCTAACCAGCTGATCTTCACACCAAATTAAAAAGCCATAATCTATGGCCAAGCAGTTCCTATTTCAGGATTGCAAGGATGATTTAATATGAGGGAAGTTCATAATATCATACTTCTCATGTGTGTTAGATTGAACCCTAAGTCAACAGGATGCTTACAGCTGTTATGAAGGCAAGGGGGCAGGTAATGTTAGAAATGATGGGTTTAACAAAGTTAACTGCGTTTCCAGACTGTTGGATTTCTCATGTCTTTTCTGTGCTAATGAGCTAATGAATCTTGAGCAAGAAAATATCCTATGTATCATTTCCCCAATAATCTCCCTTGGCCCCCCAGTGATTAATAGACTTGCTTGCCTATGAAAGTTTTTCTCTGGGAAACATTTCTTATAGACTGCACATTAATTTAAATCATTGAATCAATTATTTAAAGAAGAAACACCATATCATTTCTTCAACAGATGCTAAAATGAATTTGATAAAATTCAGCATTCTAGCCAAATCAAAATGTTTTAATTTGTGACTAGAAGCATATATTATTGACACCTAACAAAAAACACCTCTGTTAAAGAACAACATCACGTGTAATGATAAAATGTTAGAGGCATATGTCACTAAAATCAAGAACAAGGAAAATGTGTATGCCATTATCTTTTTTCTTTAACAGTGGCAATTGTAGTGAATGGAATTAAGATATAAATTGTTAATGAGAATAGAATTTTTTAAAAGAAGAATATCTGTGACAATATTCTTTTTAAATGAATTTTATATGCTTATTTTCAATTTACTTGAAAAGCAGAGAGAAAGAGAGAGAGAGAGAGAATATCTCTTTCATTTGCTGGTTCATTCCCCAAATACCCACAACAAACAGTCACTAGGCCAAAGCCAGAGCCAGAAAATTAATCCAGGTCTCAACTTGGGTGGCAGGGACCCAAGTACGTGAGCCATCCAGAGTACACATTAGCAGGCAACTGGATCAGAAGCAAACACAGGACTTTAACCAGGTGCTCTGACATGAGATGTGAGTGTTCCCAGCAGACTCTCAACCACTGAGGTAAACACTCATCCCCAGAAATCTTATATTTTGATGAAAACCTGTTTAGAAATAGTATACGGAAACTCCAAACCATCAGAATGAGAGGATTTGCTACAATGATTGAATACAAACACACACACACACACACACACATACGTAGTTTTCTCTTATAACCAAAATCAATATTTAGATAATGCAATGTTTCAAAATAACCTAAATTTATCATCACAGCAGAAATATATTTTGGCCGGTGCTGCAGCTCACTAGGGTAATCCTCTGCCTGCGGTGCTGGCACCCCGGGGTTCTAGTCCGGTCGGGGCGCCGGATTCTGTCCCAGTTGCCCCTCTTCCAGGCCAGCCCTCTGCTGTGGCCCAGGAGTGCAGTGGAGGATGGCCCAAGTGCTTGGGCCCTGCACCCCATGGAAGACCAGAAGCACCTGGCTCCTGCCTTCTGATCAGTGCGGTGCGCCGGCCACAGCGGCCATTGGAGGGTGAACCAATGACAAAAGGAAGACCTTTCTTTCTCTCTCTCTCTCTCTCTCTCTCTCTCTCTCTCTCTCTCTCTCTCACTTTCCACTCTGTCTGTCAAAAAAAATTTAAAAAGAAATATATTTTTTTATTATTTTTTAAAGATTTAGTTATTTATTTGAAAGTCAGAGTTATACAGAAAGAGGAAAGGCAGAGAAAGAGAGAGGTCTTTCATCCTCTGGTTCACTCCCAGTTGGCTGCAACAGCTAGAGCTGTGCCGATCCGAAGGCAGGAGCCAGGAGCTTCTTCCAGGTCTCCCACATGGGTGCAGGGGCTCAAGGACTTGGGCCATCTTCTACTGCTATCCCAGGCCATAGCAGAGAGCTGGATCAGAAGAGGAGCAGCCGGGACTAGAACTGGCGCCCATATAGGATGCTGGCGCTTCAGGCCAGGGCATTAACCTGCTATGCCACAGCACCAGCCCCAGAAATATATTTTTAAAAAACTGAGAGAATCTTAATAAAAATATGTGAGACTTTCAAGACTAGACTACCAATTTCACTGAAAGAGGAGACTGTAGATATGTCTATTCTCCCCAAATTAATTAATATGGTTGTATACAATTCTGATGAAAATTCTACTTGTGCAAAAATAAGGAAAAATACATTGATAGTATAGGGGAAAACATTGGTGATGCGCATGGGAAAACAATAGAAACAATATCCTTTTAAAATGATTGAAAAGGGCACACACTAACAGAGTGGGCGCATATCCACATGCACACTCACTTCTGCCTCAGGGCCTTTGGTCTCACTCTGATGAATGCTCATTCTTAGTGAGTTAGCTTGTGACCTTCCTGCAACAAATACCAAATGCCCCACCATTAGGCACTCCCAGGTCTTCTAATATGATTTCATTTTTCTCCACAGCATTTCTCATCACCTGACATGGTAGGGATTTTAAACTTCATTGTCTTTCTATTCCTTTTAGACTGCAAATTACATGAGTGCCATTTATTTGGTTAATCTCTATTTTTCCAGGATCTAGAGTAATAATCATAATATAATGGAAATTCAATAAATATTTGTTGATTTAATGAATACCACTTAGTCTCCTTTAATTATTCTATGTATTTCCTAATTTATTCTATTTGTGACTGTCATTTCCATTCATATTAGACTGTGCCTCAAGTCCATATATTTCAGATTACCTCATTTGACTTAACACGGACTTGCTTTTTTGTGATGAAATTACATTTCTCTAACCTGTAGATACAAAATATAAAGGTGCCCCTTCCAGGTGAGGGATTAATGAAAGGATTCTCATTTGTCTTCACTGACATCACTTCTAGTGCCAAATGTGCGGGATTCCTTTCCCACCCAGCAATTCACTACCCACATAGAGTTAGCACAGACCTTACAGGTGAATGGTGCAGTCCTACAAGACAGAAAACAATTGCAAGTCTGGGTCTCCTACACATATGACCAACTGGCTACAAACTGGAGGCTTCTTCAACTCCTTCCTTGTGCTCAATGATTTTCTAGATCAGCTCAGAGGATTTAGGAATACAGTTTACTATTACCAGTTTATTACAGAGGCTACAACTCAAGAATAGCCATTTGGAAGAGACACATAGGTAGGACAAGAGACATGGAACCTCAAAGTCTTTCTAGTACTGCCATCTTCCCTGAACCTCCATATATCCATTAGTCCCCAAACTCTCTTAATCTGATTCTTTAGGGATTTTATGGCAGTTCCATTTTGTAAGCATGGCTGCTTAAACAGTAGCTATTGGTGGTTGAACTCAACCTTGAACTCCTCTCTCCTGTCCTGGGATCTGGCAACCAGTACCTATCCTGAAGCTGAATGGGAACTCTAGCCATCAGTCATCTCGTTAACATCAATAGGCTAATCCTCTGCCTGTGGCGCCAGCACACCGGGTTCTAGTCCCGGTCAGGGCACCAGATTCTGTTCCAGTTGCCCCTCTTCCAGGCCAGCTCTCTGCTGTGGCCCGGGAGTGCAGTGGAGGATGGTCCAAGTGCTTGGGCTCTGCACCCCATGGGAGACCAGAAGCACCTGGCTCCTGCCTTCTGATCAGCGCGGTGCGCCGGTCGCAGCGTGCCGGCTGTGGTGGCCATTGGAGGGTGAACCAATGGAAGGAAGACTTTTCTCTCTGTTTCTCTTTCTCTCACTGTCCACTCTGCCTGTGAACCAACAGCAAAGGAAGACCTTTCTCTCTGTCCACTCTGCCTAAAAAAAAAAAAAGGCACTTCTATCACTCTGGGGGAGTCCACAGGTCCTTGATGCTCTGCTGTCAGAAACCAGGGCTAAGACCAAATATGAAAACAAGAAATGCTTCTTTATTCTATCACTCAGGATACTGCAGGTGTTTTGGAAACTCTGTGCCAGGGATTGGAGTCAAAGACCAAATCCTTCTTTCTTATAACATCATAATGTCACAGCCTCCCTTCCTTCCTCTGAACTGATGAAGCCAACGTGAAGGTGAAAGTCTAGCCAAGTATACTCAGGATTTCAGGCCCCACATGCTCCCAGGCTCCCTCCAGTGCCTTGTACGGGAGACAAGCTGCCCAGCCATGATGGTGGCTCTGATTCTGACTCAGAAGTCTTGCATGTTATGTGGCCCTATGGTTGCCTCAACCAAACCTAGCATTTGCCTAATTACCCTTGAAAATCCTCTTGAACTATTGAGGTGAAAACATTAATCAGTACAAATGGGGATTTTCATACACTTCTGACAGACTCCAACTGAAATGTGCTTTTTACTCCAAACTGTTTCATAGAATGTGTAACCTCATCATTGAAATGAAAAATTCAGAGGCCAAGGTATTTTAGGATATGAGACAACCGAGTTTGACTTGTATATGTTAAATTTGAGATGCTTCTGGGATCAGAGCTTGGGAAACTCTGATCTGAATTTAGAATGTGAGTCTGGACAAGTCAGGTCTGGATTCAGAGATCTTTAAATGATTAGATTACACGTTGTGGAGGGAAGACTAGAAACCGAGAAGAAGATAAGAATGGATCTTTCCAGAACACCAACATCTGACTCATGAGCAGAAAGCAAGGGGCCAAGGAAACATGGAGGTGAGTGCTACAAAGATTTCACTGGTGCATGATTCGCTTAGAGCTTGCTAGGTATTGCATTCAGTTTCTCAATTTTTCATGAGATTTTCATTAATTTTTTAAAATAGAAAAAACACTTCACCTAGGCAGCCGAAATTTATAATATAAAATTTAGTATTCTTCAGTATTCTAAAAGAGGTGTCCAGCATTTCCTGAACCTTTTGGATTACAGAACCTTTAACACCCAATGTTTCACTGAACATATTACAGAAAATACTATACTACATCTCTTTAGTAATGTATCTTCTTCACAAAATTAAACTAGGATATTTATTATAATAGTTTTTTTCTTATTTATTTACTTATTATAAATGAAACACTGAATTGATTTTTCCTATTATTCAAGTATTCAACCATTCTTTGAAAGAACTATGACACCGCAAAATTCAGACAATTCTTTTTGTAATTCATAGTGAAAATCACAGATTTATGTACCTAACCCATATGTATATTTATATAGACCAACACCAGTGACTTTCTCTGCACTTATCTTTCTCATTTTCATTTTTGCTCATTTTTACATTTTTTGTTATGAAATATTCCATTCATATTTCATTCATATGAGGGACTATGGGTAAAGTGATCATAGATCGACACAACAATAATCCACTACATTGAAAAAAGAAAGCACTGTCCATTCAGGCACCTGTGTTTCAATCCTGTTTTCCAGCAGCAGTAATTGCCATTTTAGTTTGGGGATTTATTACTTAATTTTTTTTCAGTACAGTTTCAATACACATTTATATGACCATAAACAAAATATTCTTTCATTTTCTGAGTTTTTCACCTTTACAAAACAGCATCATTTTGTATGCATTCCTGTTTGTGAGCTTCATCTCTGTTAATGCTTGTGCCTCTAGTTCATTCATATTTTTACCACCATAATAAAATCTATTCATGAATATATAACAATTTATTTACTCATTTTTCTGTCAGTGGATAGTCAAGATGTTTCTAATTTTCTTTTTTCGCTTGGAAACATTACCACTATAAACATTCATACAGCTGTAGTAGTGTTTCTTTAGGGAAATATCTAGGAGTAGAACTGCTCTGCAGGAAGGTAAGCCCGTGTTCAACGACAAGAGAACTCGAATTGTTCTCCATGATATTGGGACAAATCCATACTCCCCTCAGCAGTCTACACCAGCTCCTGCTGCTCTTCATCTTCAGTGATACTTGTATTTTCAGACTTCAAACTTTTTGCCAATCTAGTGGGTGTAAAATCCAATTTAATTTTGGCTTGAATTTGCATTGCCCTGATTACTAATGAGGTTGAAAATCTTCTCACATGTTTATTAGCTATTCATGTTTCTTCCGTGACATGCTTGTTCGGGTTATTGCTGATTTTTTCCAGTGGATTGCCTTTTCCTTAATGGTTTTTCAGGAGTGCTTTATGCTATTCCCATGTGTATGTGTTGTAAATATTCTATCCCACTGTGGGTTGTCTACTTTTTTTCTTTGCAACTTCACATTTTAAGTTCAAATTAACCAATTAAATTGATTAAAGTTAAAAATAAAAACCACCCCTTTTATATAAAATTAACAAATCAATTAATAAAAGTAACAGTTTGTGTTTTGGAGTGTGCTGGGGATGGCGTTGTGGTGCAACAGGTGAAGGTACTGCCTTCAATGTCGATGACCCATGTGCTTGCGCTCCTGCCACACATGTGGGAGGCCAGGACAGAGTTTCTGGCTCCTGACTTCAGCTTGGTCCAGACCATTCTGCAGCGGCCATTTGGAAAGTGAACCAGCCAGATGAGAGATTCTCTCTCTCTCTCTCTCTCACACACACACACACATTATTGTTCTGCTTTTCAAATCAATAAATCAAAAGAAGATAAATTCATCCTTAAACTGATATGAAATTTAAGATTTATTTAATAACTTACATTTTCTTTGCTCATCTTTCAACCTAAAATCTCACATTTATTATTCTATGAATTTAGTATTATTTTACCAACAACTGAAACAATAGTTGGAGTTTTACTTTTATGCTTTTCCTCCTCCTATTCCTCTTCCTGGTTCCGCCTTATATTTATTAACTTAAACTTTTTCTCATCCACCCATACTTACCGTCTCCTGTTTTGCACCTGTAAGTGTGCACACAGAGAAACACCGAGAGAGATTTGTCTACATGCAGGTCCTTTTTCTTCTCTCCCCACACTCACCTCCAGTCTGTCCCCCTCTGATGTATGTGTTCCTGCCTGTAACATGGGTGAACTGGCACCATGAGATTTTCATACTTCAATTATGTGTTGCATGCAATCTTGAACAAAGCTGTCTGTAGTTAAATCCCTCTTTCATTTTTCTCAAATTCTTTCTTCTCTTTCCTGAAATTTCTTAACATTCTCGCTTTCTCACATGATAACTTCATCTCTTCCTTGTAAAGCAATGAGAGACTAATAAAAAGTCTTTAAACTGTGTTTTCTTACCTATTTTCCCCACGGTCCCTGAACTTGTCTGCATCTATTATCTGTTCTCATTCATTAAGATAGAAGAAGGAAATCTGCCCCTTCCCAGACTCAACATTGGATCTTGCCCCAAACGCTTCTAGCTAGATTTTCTCTTGTTTCTCTGAAATTTCTCCATCACTCTCTCTTTCCCTGTAGTGTGTGACGGTGCTCTCCTTTCTTATCAAGAGCTCACTCTCAGCACTGCCTGTGCCAATCTTTCATTTCCTTTCCCACTGGTTTTGAATCCTGCATTGTCCAGGATGATTGTTATGATCCTGGGAAGACAGACAGGGAATCTCTCTCATCCACAGCATCTTTATAAATAAAACAGTTACCTCTACCTCATTAGCTTATTGTGAGGATTCAAACTGAGGAGGCCTAGAAAATTATAATCCAAAGGATGGTACTTTGATGTGCTGTGCTGAAAACCAGTCTCGGAATTAAGGTCTCTCTAACCATCTCTTGCTTTTCCTCCAAAAGCAAGGAGAGTTCTCTCAGTTCCTTATATGACTGAGAAAAGCAAAACACATGCAGTTGTCTCAAACTTCTTCCCTCAAAAATATCATCAAATAACCAGAAAGGATGAATCTCCAATGAGGGAGGACTGAAAATTCTCATCACGCGCATACTGTTCATCTAAACTTCTGAGAGCAGCTTCTAGAGATTACCTGGAGACCTCATCTGTAAAACAAGATGCCCCGGTCTACAGTGAAGCTCCACTTCCGACCCTCTGGTGACTTGTTATCCCCCTCACTTCCCTCTGCCTTGGGAACCAGAATTTCCAAGCATCTGCAGCTCACTGGGTCAGCAGGTGACCACAGTCTTGTGATTTCCCTGTCTCACACTAAGTCTGCATGCCTTCTTCTGTTCTCAGTGCACTCTGGCGATCCTGATGGTGAAACGGAAGTGTTTTCTGCTTCACTTTTAAATGCCACGTGAGATCTGAAACTGAGCTTCCTGCCAGTATGTGGTAGGAACTGTATGTGTGTAAATTCTTCCTTTATCCTTTAATTTAGTTTCCTCTTCTTTAATCCAGTTTCAGTTTTGAAAAATGGGTTTCTTTTACTTCCTAAACTAATGAGTTAAATTCTTTTACCCTATGATTATCTCTTTTCTTTAACTGAAACCCATTGTCCCGATTTCTTTATTCATATGAAAATGACTTAAACTTTCCTCAAAAGATCTGACTCATTTCATTTCAGTCTTACTGTTTATCTAGTTAGATTTCAATGAATACTGGACAATAAAGAGAAAAAAATTGAAATTAGGGAACTTTAAAATGCTGTTTTCTTGAAAGAGAAGCCTTTCTTGAGGTGGCACCTTGGCCTCAGTACATCTTATCCATTTTGTTGATGACAACTTCCAGGAAATTTTTCAGTGAAATGACATTTCAAAAAATACATTAGACAAATGGCTTTTGAAGTAGTGTTCTAATCTAATTATTAAAGCCAATCTATATTCATAAGTTGAAAGTTGGCAAAAATATTGCTTTGATGCATTTATTTCTTATTATCTTTGACCCGCTTCAAAATGTCCCAAACATCTTTAAGTGGCAGCACCATGCTCGTGCAGCACAGTGGAACAGCCACAAAGGCAGAGGAATTTATTTTTAGAGGGAAAAGGGCAGAGGAAAATGAGCAGGGAGCCTATCTTATCAGTGGTTGTGTGCCTAAATTCTAGCAGAATGTACATACTCAGAGAAGATCAGACTGCATAATGGACATGGGGTTGAGTTATGACTCCTCATGCAGAGAGGTAAAGGGGATACCATTCCCAGACAAGTCTGCCTTAGTTCAGGCTGCTGTTACGGTGCTGTTAGCTGAGTGGCTTATAAAGAATGGAAATTTAGTTCTCACAGTTCTGAAAGCTGGGAGTCTGAGATCAGGGTGCTAGCAGATTGAGTTCTGGTGAGGACCCTCTTTTGTTCAGACTTTCAACTTCTCATATCTACACACAGCAAACAGCACAAAGGAGAAACAAACTCTCTCACAGCTCTGAAGTCCCCATCTCAATCATGAGGGCTTCCCTCTTTGACCTCATCTAATGCTAAGTACCTCCCAAAGAACTCACCTCCTAGTACTACCACATTAAGGGTGTAGGGTTCTATTTGGGGGTGGAATTTGGGGGAAACATAAACACTCAATCCATAACATCTGTCTTAAAAATGATCTTTGTTCTGGGGTGGGCATTTGGTGCAGTGGATAATAGTCTGCTTGGAATAACCAAATCTTATATTGGAATATCTGAGTTCCTGTTTTGGCTCAGCTTTCTGCTAATGCAAACTGTGGGAGGCAGCAGGTGATGCCTCAGGGACTTGGGTCCCTGCCACCTAAGTGGGAGCCTTGAATTGGGTTTGTGGCTTCTGGCTTCAGCCTGGCCCATCTCCTGTCATTAGGGGCATTATGGTTAACTCCATAAATGTTTGCAATGACCTGGGCTGAGTCAGGCTGAAGCCAGGAGTAAAGAATTCAGTTTGGGTCTCCCACATGAGTAGCAGGGCCCAGTTACATGGATCATCATTTGCTGCCTCTCAGAGTTCACTTAGATTTTAATGACAATTTATTTGTCTCTTTCCATTAGATCAGTTTTCTAACTGAAAAAGAATAATCACAACATATAGGATACTATAGAATGATATGCTCTGCAAATTGTGTTATTGATCATAATCTTGTTAATGGTCATCATGCAAAATAATAAACATGATGCTGAATGGAATTATTTATTAATATTTCCTAAGAAATAATCCTCTTACCACACCCCCTCTAAAGTGGACTTAAAAATGATTGAGTGACAAAATAATCAAACAACCTATTTTATTGTAATTCTTTGTAGATTTCAGGTAATTTTTCTAGATTGAAGTATAGTTGATTTCTCACATGTAGACACACACACTTAGCTCCCTTTCACTATGAAATGTTTACTTGACAATGCTTTGTTTACAAAAGGCTCCTGTTCTAAAATTGGAAAAAAATATTAGGAAATCTTAAATGAACATTTCAATTATTTGTATGCATAAGAGAACTATACAATAATTTATTTTAATGTGAAAAGCTAATGAAAAATAAATGAGAAATATTACTGTTACTTCTTTCAAATTTATGGAAATCAACAATCATAAAAATGTCTGTAAGGAAAAAAAGCAATGCAATGAAATTACAATCATGGGAAAAAACATAAACAAATAATACTAAAAAAGGTAGATTACTTTTGAAAATACACACTTCAATATTTATAAGATTTTTACTTATTTTCCCTTTCAATGAAAAACATAGACAGCAATGAGAATTAACTAAATGTACTTAGATTTCACAAATTTTTGTCAGAAATGAATTTTTTCTGTAGGTATAAGAGAAGGTACATGGTAGACATTGGTATTATCAGAGAAATGTCCTAATCAGTCCTCACTTGAATACTTAGTGAAAACAATCCTTCATTTTCAGTCTAAGAGGGGCTTACCATTTAGTTTTTAATTAATGAGGCATTTATGGCCAGAATGAGCAGTGAAAATCTGTGCTTGTCTATAAAGAACAGTGAATCATGATTGCAGAAGAGATTAACAGAAGGATCAGAGGAAGTGTGAGAAGGCATTTTACTCTTTCCCATCATTGAATACAGTGAAATGGATAAAACAATGTGGTTTTTTTTTTGATCCAGAAAGACTGAAATAGAATTAAAATCCACATTTCCTTACCAAGTGCTCAGCATCAGTTTAAATTTCTACTCATCAGCAGGGGTTGGTCTTTCCTTTGGTACTTGGACTGGCTCAACCTTCTGAAAGTCACACATGGTATGGAGTGGACTAACAAGTATGAATGCATGGGAGCCTGGCTCTCCTGGCAGCTGACTGGCATCTGCTCATGAAACATCCTTCTCTTGGTCGAGAAAGCATTGGTTATGACTTACAACCTCAATGTTTACATGGTCCCCAAATGAACATGTCATAACTCAACCTCTAACATGCTGGCATTTGGTGGGGGGGCCTTTGGAAGGTGATTATGGGAATGGAGCCTTACGAGTGGGGTGAATGTCACTGCAGAGCAGACTCCAGAAAGCACTCTCACAGGTTTTGTCATTTGAAGATACCACAAGAAGGCACCATCTATGACATCAATCGGAGCCCAACAGAGTCTGTAGTTAACTGGATTTTGAACTTCCTAGCTTCTAGAACTGTGAGAAATAAATGTTTGTTGTTTAGCCTTCTATAGTATTTTTACTTTGGACCCTAGAATGGACTAATACAGTTAATTTGCACTAAAATTGAACCTCAGTGACTACAATCCGGGCCTAAGGGGAGACACAGCAGACACAGCAGAGAGCAAGAGCAAGGGCACAACACCGGGAGTAACTCAGTGGAAACGGCAGACCCCAGAGCTCCAGTCCTAGCTCTGCTAATTATCAGCAGTTTGAATTTGATCACTTTCTTCCTTAGTAAAATAGTGATACAATATGCTAACTAACAGTTTAGATTTTCCAAATCTATTCAGAGGTCCGTTTGCTTGGTAAGTCGGAATTAACTGATTTTTAAATTTCTATCAAAATGGCAGTCTAAACTGCTCCTTCAGAGTTAAGAACCAGGCGTATTCTCTCTTTCATACAGGTATATATTATTTAGTGGTCACGTTTTCTTGAAACAGAATTCTTCTGCTCATTGAAACCCCTGGGAAAGGTAAGCAATCTCTGAAGCCTTCCCACCAGATGATGTCCACCGTTCTCCCAAGGAGCACTCCCAGCTCCAGTATCTGCACGCGGTGCCTGTCCCACTGCTTCACAGGGTGTAGAATTGAACAGTGCATGAACCTATGGAACCATCCTCAACATAAGAGGACAGTTTGATCAGAAGCTATTTTCCGTGGCTTGCAAATCATTCTTGAACAATCCTGAGTTAATTTATAGTGGGTCTCAGTCAGATATATATATATATATATATTTTATTTTTGACAGGCAGAGTGGACAGTGAGAGAGAGACAGAGAAAGGTCTTCTTTTGCCATTGGTTCACCCTCCAATGGCTGCCGCGGCCGGTGCGCTGCAGCCAGCGCACCGCACTGATCCGAAGGCAGGAGCCAGGTGCTTCTCCTGGTCTCCATGGGGTGCAAGGCCCAAGCACTTGGGCCATCCTCCACTGCACTCCCTGGCCACAGCAGAGAGCTGGCCTGGAAGAGGGGCAACGGTGACAGAATCTGGCGCCCCGACCGGGACTAGAACCCAGTGTGCTGGCGCCACAGGGTGGAGGATTAGCCTAGTGAGCCGTGGCTCCTGCCTCAATCACATATTTAAGGCATAAATTTCCTATTATTTTTATTTTGAGCTTGCATTCATTCAGGTTGCATGAATAGAATCACAATTGTCTCTTTTAGGCAGTGCAAGGCCTCTCCTTTCCTGGGGCTGCATATTTTTGCTTCAGGGCCTATGCAGTAATATCTGGTCCTTAGTCACCCTCATGTGTCACGCTGGATCCACCCAGATATTCCTGTGTCCATTGGCTCTTTGGTCATTGATCCATTGCAATGCACAGCATGAAAACTCTGCATCCTGATCTTTCTCAGCTACTTTTGAGGTTCTTCAAGGTTCAAGGAAAATGACTACATGGTTATTTCTTATTCCACATGGGTTGGTGGGGAGTCTGCAAGGTGGTTTTCGATGCCTCTACCCATTTACTCCCTTCAACTACCACTATCCAAGTTGCTCTCAGAATTCTTTCTGTAAAATGGCTGAAACTTTCCTTTTCAAAATTTCTATTGTCAATTTGCTTAGGTGGGTACAGTGTATGTGATGTTCCTCTCTAAGGCCCTGTAGGACTGCCACCACTTACATACAGTAGAAGTGAGTTGTTCATTGGGAGATGTGATGTCATGAGGGCTGCCTGCCCAGATCTCTCATTCACTAGTTGATGCTAATCTCTTTTCAATTCAATAGGATTAAATATTAAATTCCAAAAATCACCTGTGAATATTTCTTCTAGGAGAGTTAGCTTATTTGGCAAAGACTGGATCAGACTGTGTGGGCTCAAATCTCAGCTCTATCCCTTACTAAATGTGTGCCTCGGTCTCCTCATCATTAAATACAGACAATAATATAAGCAGTGTGGAGGCACAAGGCTATTGTGAAGATAAATCAAATTAATTTATCTGTAACACTTAGAATAGCACCTAGAACACAGCATAAGCTGTTTTCAATTATTTTAACTCGGACACAGTCATTAGATGAATCAGACTTAAGCTCTCAGGAAATCGTGTTGAGAGAACAACTCGGTCTGCCTGGGAGGTGTGATGGACGATGACTGGCACAGTGATCTCTGCCTATAGTATTATTTACAGTAAACAAAAGAACATGTGTGGGGGTAAAGGATTGACGACATTCTCATCATGGCAGGAATCCTGGTGTCCTTTGCAAGGAGGGAAATACAGAGAGAGGCAAGGGTTAGAGACAAAACTCATGTTTGGAGGAAGTGCCATGAAAAGACCAGGGTTCCGGTCTGTGTGCCTTTCTCCTCTGAAACAAAGCTGCTGGTTCAGACAAGCTGACCACCCATAGGCTTTATGTGGCAGAAGTGAAGTAAAGTGGGGTGTGTGTGTGTGTAGGTGTGTGTGGTTTTGTGTGTGATAAACTATATGGAGACTACTATAACTAAATACCATAAACTTGGTAGCTTATAAGCAACAGAAATTTGTCAGTTCTCGTGGCTAGGAAGTCCAAGGTCAGGGTACTTGGTAGATTCAGCCTCATTCTCGTCTAGATGCCTGAACATGTGAGGGGTCTCTCTAGTGTCTTTTTTATAATGGTACAAGTCTAATTCCTGAAGGGGCTGCACTCCTCACCTAATCACTTTTTCAGCATGTTGGAAGTTAGGATTTCAACTCAGGAATTTTGTAGGACCAAAAACATTCAGACCACAGCATTGTGTAGATGTCTGGACTGCGTGCAGAACTCTCTGTTAGGAGTTGGCCATGGGTTCCCACTAGAAAGGGCAGGAAGCTCAGCATTGTCAACACTGGGACCCAGCATATGGTAAGCAAGCAATACATATTCACTGAGTAAACACATGACTCAAAATGGATGATTAGACCAACTGGAACATGTGGGCTCTTTGCGACCTTGTCAGAGCCACTCCCTACTCACCAGCTGTTCTGGCTAGCAGTACTCAGCACAGGACTCCTCCACCAATCACACATACAAACTGATCACTAAAAAACTGTGCGGCATGCCCTTTAGGCTTTTAGACCCAGACTAAACAATGGATTTTCCTACTTCTCATTAATGTCCCCAGAAATCTATGAGGCTAGTAACTCTCATGGGAGGCATAGCAGAAGTTAGTGAGAAGGTACAAAAACAACCTTTAAAGTCAACTCTTACAATAAACTCAAGGATAATTAGAAACTCACACACATAAACATGTTCACTTAAAACTGAATTCAGACCTGAAGAGACTGAGTCACAGCATCTCATTCATCTATTTGTCTGTGGAACCCCAGACAACCCCAAGTGCTTGGTCCGTTGGTAGCAGCAGTCACACCAAGTGTCCAAACATGCCAACTATGGGAAAAAGTCCTGGACGGACATTATTTCAGCTTTATTAGGGCTCAATGGAATTAGCCATTTACCTATTAACGACCCCTGTCTCAATATATGTTGCTTTGATGTCTGAAATGAGCTGTCAGGAATGTCAAGATATATTCTTTAAATAAAAAGTTGGATAGTTGTCATCTTTCCAATAAATACCAGTAGCCACAAGAGAATATACAAATTTGTCTACATTGAATTTCTAGAACTTAGGAATCAGTGTTTGTCTGGGAAGATTTTTTTCAAGGTAATACTAAACTATATCTTTTCTTAAGCTCATGCTCACTGTCCCCACCCCCTCTTTCTAGGATACTTACTGAGCTACTACTGCATGCCAGCTGTGTTAAAGGCTGCGGTTATCTTACATGAACAGTCATAGCCTGTACCTGAGAAACTGGCTGTCTAACTGGGGAGGCTGGCACTGAGAAAATAATTATAATTCCGCATGATAAGCAGAATAAAGAGGCATGAATAAGTTATTAAGGAGGAAGTAATTAATTCTGCTTGAGTGGCAAAGGGAAACAAAGTGAATGCAGAGGTCCTTGTAGAGTATTCCAGGAGTCTTCTAGGCTTTGTGTTAATAAACAAGGCCCTCACTCCATGTGTTTAGCTGAATTAAGAAGATAAACTCTGCATTTTCAGATGCTGTGGTTTTTGGGCTTGGTTGTGTATTACAGTCACCTGGGGAGCTCTTAAAATTGGGGACCAGGAGACTACACAGATCAATTCAGACAGATTCCCTGGAGTGAGTCTCAGAGACTTTTAAAAGAGTTCCCAGGTGATTTTGAAACCAGGACTGAGAACAGCTATCTCAAGTAATCAACCACAGGACGTCCTCTTCTCCCTAAGTCAAGGGAACCCTTATTTTGAGGGAAGGGTTAGAGATGCAGCAGAACTGAACTATATTCATCTATAATCTCAAAGAAAAGTATAAGAAAATCACAGTTTTAAATCCATGACTTCCCTTTTATACACCTAACTACAGTCAATATTTACACTAACTAGATTGCATTTGATTACCGATATTCATAAATGATATTTATTGATAGTTATTGACTGTGTATTGAAAGTTATACATGAGTACATAGACTCGAAGACTCATATTTTAAAGATTTTGGGGTTCTACGTACTTGAGAGGATTCCTGCTTCCCATTAAACTATAGTGAGTGATTTCTAAACATGTAAAGTGAGCAATGGATTAATGATAAGATATATCACCAATTAAAGTTTTTTCTTTTTGAAAAAACTGAGGTAATCTGAATAAACCATGGACTGTAGTTAATAACAATGAAGTATGTAAATATGGATTTACTAATTATGACAAATGGGAAATGTTAATGTAAGTTGCTAATCATAGGTGAAGCTGGGTGAGAGATATAGGGAAACACTCTGTACTATAATATTTATGATATACTGTATATAGAACACTGTTCAACATCTTAAAACTTTCTTTTTAAAAAAATATTTCCTTTTATTTTGAAAACTGATATACAGATTTCAGTGCCCCCTTTCCCGTTTTGCATGAAAATTTGACTTTCAGTTAACTTTCTAGCTCTTTTCCCCTATAACCTAATAATATATCAACTGTTTTTTACTAGGCCAACATTGCTTGTGATAAAATTGACACCTGGTTGATAAATTGCATTTGAGCTGAGAGAACTATAAACATCTGGAAGAAAGCCATAGCTTTGGAATTCCTCTATTGTGGGAACTCATTTTGACTGGCCTGATCCTTGAAGGGGACTTGAACTTTCCCTATGGAGCTGTTGTAGGAGATTGGCTTTTAGGAGGCTTGAAGGTTTTAATCCATGGCAGCTCACACACTTTCCGAGAAGAGGCTCATTTTCTTAGACTTAAACAGTGATCTACATGCAAAGAGATTATCTCTTAGTGAGCTGCATTCATTCTTCAAGTTGTTCCCCAAAGAGGAGAGTCTGATACTGCCCTGCTGTTCTAGAGTTTTCTAAGTAACCAAATTGCTTAACATGACCTGGGGGAGATGTGAGTCTGCTAGGGGAATATCACCTGACAGAAACTAGTACTCATGTTATGACCTCCTTGGGGAGGCTGTAGACAGATGAGTAGTGCTCTATTATTTTCTCGCATATATCCAGACATATCTATCGAGTGGTCACATAAATCAAATCAAAGATCAGTAGTGACTTAGGGACTTGTTTGGGCTAATTCAGTTGCACTGTAATTTACTCAATGATGATCAAAAAAAGAGGTAAAGGGCCTAAAGAATCATATCTAAATATATATATATCCACCCATCCATTAACCCATCCATCCACCCACCTACTTATTTATTTATTGTTATTGAGATTGTTCCTTATTAAGGAGAAATATCAGAATGCAGTTAAGAATAATTTGTTGAAGAATTTATCTTGGCAACACACATATTCCAAAAAACCAGAAGGAACACAAGGCACAAGAGATCTTTTATACTTTTTAAGGTCTTAAAATTCAAGACTGGTATTCTTGGAGGAAGGTATCATCCTTAAAAGAATTGAGCAGGGGCCAGTGCTGTGGCACAGCAGGTAAATCCAGTGCCTGTAGTGCCAGCATCCCATATGGGTGCCGGTTCATGTTCCAGCTGTTCCACTTCTGATAGAGCTCTCTGCTATGGCCTGGGATAGTAGTAGAAAATGGCCCAAGTCTTTTGGCCCCTGCACCATGTGGAAGACCTGGAAGAAGCTCCTGACACCTGGCTTAGGATCAGCGCAGCTCCAGCCATTGTGGCCAGTTGGGGAGTGAACCAGCAGGTGGAAGATCTCTCTCTCTCTCTCTCTCTCTCTGTGTAACTCTGACTTTCAAATAAATACATAAATCTTTAAAAAAAAATAATTGGGCAGATGAAGCATCTTTTTCTTCTGTCTTTTTTATCCACGAATAATATTACAGATGGGAATCATGGAATATCATATTTGTAATACTGACTGATGGGATTGTTAGGCTTTTAGTTAAAAAAATTCTAAATTGTAGAAATAACTTCATTTTTATGTAAGTATTTCTGCATTCATTACTCCTCTGAGGAAAATATATTTTCAAGAGTCACAATTGAAGACACATGTTAATATGTCTGAACTTCAATAGCCATGGAACAATTTGTCTCAACACATATTTAGAGCCATGTTCAAGTCAATCCAGAAGGTCCTGTGGGTGAAACAGGGGTATAAAGGGCAGCATGAGGATCCCCTTCCATCTTGGGTTCTTTCTTACACTATTTGTGCTGGGCTCTGTGTGAATCTAGATAATTCTAAGATATGTTCATAGGTGATTAGTTGGCTTATTCCAAATGAGTGAGCCATTTGCCATCCCTGTTCTTATGACCTCACATAAGCATACCTATAAAATCACACTGAAACCATTTGTTTACAAGCCTCTGCTTCTCACTAGACTCCTTTGTGAGTGGTTTGAAAGCAGAGACTGAGTCTCATTTATCTTTGATTTCCCAACAATCGTCACAACTAGCAAGCATTCAATGATGAATTATTAGAATGAAAATTCTCTTGGAGAAGTAGAGTGAACAGTTTCAAATAAAGTATCTGGCAGATGATTCTAAAACTCTGGACTGGGTTTTACCAGAGGTGCATTTCTTACTAAAGAAAGGAAGAGTGAAGCTCATTTAGAAAGAGTCTTGTTGAAACCTCTTTTTCTTCTACCAAGTTCAGTTTCTCAAAATTGCATCCTGTTTAAGGCTATCAGAGGGGTCTGAGCCCATTTTCTATCTTTGACAAATGCCTACTTCCAAATGTTCACCATGCCAATATTTTGTTATCAAATATTGGCACCCAGTACTCTAGGTAGGCACTAATAACCTTGCTGTTATTAGGGCTAACAAATTAAAAATTAACTATGCAGCCACACAAAATTCTAGTGATAACATCACAGTTAGGTCTGCAAAACAGCACAGTGCTTTACAGAATCTTCCTTTGCTTCTATACTGCATTTTGTCTGATAAGCAGTTGCCAACAAAGACATCATACTAATTACAATTTGTTATACAAAGCGCAGGAAAACTGATAAATGATTCATTGATCATTTTCTTTCCAAAATAATTCATCTGTTCTTGTCCTCGAGTTCCATTTGGATAATAAATGGAAGCCTTAAGTGCTTTCCCAAGGAGTTAGACAGAAGAAATCATGTGGAGAGTTTTAATTCTTAGTAACTGTAAGTGAATACACATTTTATAAAAAGGAAGAGAACACAAGAAATAGCTAGTGTTTATTTGTAAGGAAAATAATTGCACTTTGAAAAGTTGATCTGTGTTATAAAATGTTCTTTGGTTTCTCTGAAGTCTCCAAACCCCACCATTCCAAGTTTAGTAAATGCAGTTTCCTCTCCTCCTGTGTTCCCAAGGGACTGTGTCAGCAGGACAAGATGCCTCTCAGCACTTCTCCTGGTTCTATTGCCTTGGAAATGTCAACACATGATGGCCAATTTGTTCATGGAGAATGACTCGGCAAGAGCAAGAATTTGGGGAGATGAAGATGTGAGCCAGGCCACAAGGTCTTCAGTGAAGGAATGACATGGAGGCCCAAGATGAAGAAGAATGGACAGAGAAAGGGCTGGGACTCCAAACAGTCTCTTGTCTTATTTTCTCTAACTATCCTCTCCTGGTAAGCAACGTTATGATAACCAATTATAAAACGAGGCCCAGAGCTCCCTCCATCTGGATAGTTCATTCATGTGTGCCCAATGCACCTCACCTATAACATGCCCCACACTGTAGCCTCTACAAACTCTTTGCCTATTTCTGAATCCCCTTACCGATTATCGGTATCTTTAGTCTGTGGAGCAGAAACATTGCTTCATCATCTCTGTCTCATTGTTCTCACTTTGCCTCATATTTAATTGCTGGATTTTACTATAAAATATTCCTCAGATTTATTCCCTGAAAATTCCTTCATGGAGAACCTCATAATAGTCTCTGCGCGGACAACTGCAATCATTTGCTATTGAATCCCTCTGCCTTAATTCATCTCTTCCCTTTGGCTGTGCCTTAAATGCCTGCTTTTGTAGGTTTTCTGTATGCAAAGCTGATTCTGTCATCCCCCTTGATAATATGACTCCAGTTGATTCTCACCACACACATTAGAGAATATCAGTCTAGCATGTTTCACTTCTCATAAAAAAATCTGACCAATTTTACTGCTGTTTACATTTCTGGCTTCCTATCTTCAGGCTGAACTTCTATTTGCATGGTGTATTTGATTCATACAGAATACCATGTAGAACTCCTTACTGTGCCAGTTATAATTTAAATATATATTTATTGTTTAGACACCAGGTACCAGGTACCAAGTACTCTTCTAGGTTCAGGTGCTAATCCAGTTCTATCCAAATATAATGCCTGTGCACATGCTGTTTGGGATGCCTTTCCTCAGCTTCCTTTAAAATTCTCTCACATTGGGGTGGGCATTATGTCAACTGGTTACGATGTCCACATTCCAAAATTGGAGTGCCTGAGTTTGATACCTGCCTCTGGCTCTTTTATTTATTTATTTACTTGACAGGTAGAGTTATAGACAGAGAGAGAGACAGAGAGAAAGGTCTTCCTTCCATTGGCTCACTCCCCAAATAGCCGCCACGGCTGGCGCTGTGCCAATCCGAAGCCAGGAGCCAGGTGCTTCTTCCTGATCTCCCATGTGGGTGCAGGGCCCAAGCACTTGGGCCATCCTCTACTGCCTCCCAGGCCACAGAAGAGAGCTGGACTGGAAGAGGAGCAACCGGGACTAGAACCCGGCACCCATATGAGATGCCGGCGCTGCAGGTGGAGGATTTACCAAATGAGCCACAGTGCTGGCCAATCTGACTGTGGCTCTTGACTGCAGATTCTTGATAATGCAGACCCAGGGAGGCAGCAGTAATGCCTCAAATACTTGGGTCCCTGATACCCAGTCCAAGAAGACCTGGACTGAGTTTATGGTTCCTAGAATCAGCCTGACCCACCTCCAGCAGTTGAGGGCATTTGGAGACTGAATTAGTACATATAAACTCTCTATCTCTCAAAGAAATAAGTAACAATATAAAAAAAAAACCACAATTGTTCTCACATTTTATCTCCTCTGCAGGGGAAGCCTGGCCATTTTCTGTGCTGTTAAAATCCACTGACCTCATACACACAATGTGATATGACATATTATAATATCTATGTTAGCATATCTTCCCCTCACTAAAACTGTAGATTGATGTCTTTAAAGACAGAGGCTATGTCTCATTACCTCTGTGTCTTTAGTGTTGAGGGCAATGCTTGGCATAGGGTAGTGTGATAAACAGTTTCTGAATGATGATCATGCAAGATCCATGGATGGATCTGCTTCATGCACACTTGCCTTGTCCTCTCATCACTAGAGGACCCTCTCCCTGCCCCCACACCCCTAATGTCAAAGCAATTCCTCTAATTGCAGAATCAAAATAAGATTCATTGCCCTGAAAAAAATAAACATAACTAGAAGGGAATTTAACAACGGTTGCTTCAGGCTGGTAACATCCAAAGGAAACCTGGACAAATACATGTACGTGAACAAACACACACACACACACTCACACACGCATGCATTTGCACATCCTCCCTATCTAGTTTACTCTCACTAATCCTTCATATCTCATTTGCATTTCTCTGGAACCATCCCTCATTCCCAACCCCAGAGTAAGTGAAGTCCCCTTGTCATGTATTCTGTTTAATGTTTATTTGTATCTATTTTCATCTATTTGAATGGCAGAACAAGACAGAGAAGAGAGTAAAGGAGAAAGGAGAGGAGAGGAAAAGAGAGAATAACATTCCATCTACTGGTTCACTTCTGAATGCTTGCCATACCCAGGACTGGGCAAAGATGGAGCCAGGAGCCTGGAACTCTATCTGGGGGCTCTTCACATGGATGGCAGGGACCCAAGCACCTCTCAAAGTGCATCAACAGAAGCAGGATCAGAAGTGGAGGAGCTGGGACCTGAAACAGCACTCACATATAGGTTGCAGTTGTCCCAAGCAGTGGCTTAATCCACTGTTCCACGAATTTTTCCCTTGCCATGTACTCTTAAAATAGTAAATATCTTCCTTTAGTAGTTTTTATAATCTATAATTATGTTTACTTATGTAATTATTTCATTAATTTATTTCCTTTTCCAAACCATAGGTTCAACAGGGCAGGATTAATGTCCATTACCTATGAACAATACATAGTTGTTGAATAATAAACAAATGAATGATCTATTTTAATCTTCATAATAATGAGCCATGGCGATGTATTTTCCAGAGAAAATGGACTTTGAGTATGCTGAAGTAACCTGCACACTGTTGTACAGTCAGAGATGAAACCTTGAGACTATTACTGGATTTCTGCATCTTGGCTTCCTGAATCAAAAAGAACTAATTTAGAGCTATTTAAAAAGTTTAAATAAATGAGCTCAGCCTTATTATTCATTGTTGAATGGCAAGAAAATTATTAATTTTAAATGTAAGTTTAAAATATGAGTGGATCCACAGAGAATTTGTCTTATTTGATCTCAGCTCTGGTTGGAAGTAAGTTCAGTATTAGCAGTGAAATCCCCACTATGAGGATCTGTGTGGGGAGCCCTGTAATCTAACAACAGAAAACATGAGGCTAGTTCTTTCTCACATATTTAATTCTTGCATAACTCCCAGTGTGAATTTGAAATAATTAAAAGTAATCTGATATTTGCAATTGAGGGAAACATAGCTGACAATTGGGCATTGAAGACTATGCTCTTTTCCAGCCTGCCTAAAATCCTTATCGCTCTTACAGAATGGATGTATTCTTTCCTATTGAAAGATATGGAAAAATATTTTCAGGTGAGATGTGGTCCCGCGACGCAGCTGCTCAGAACCAGAGTAAGGGTCCATCTCAATTACACAGAGAGCTCTATGGACCCCACTTAATGACAAGCAGAAGCAAGCTACACCCGGAATACTGAGGAACCATATGGGTAGAACTGGACAGCACTGAGAGGTTTCCAAGACACTTGCTGATGGTGCTCTTAGCTGCCACTGGGCTCAGACTTGAATAAAATACATTCCCAGTGGCAGGGAATTTGCCCAGTACTACTACAAAGTGGTTTATAAGAATAAAACTGAACCCCAGCTCCTACCCGTCAGATGGCAAGTCAGGATATTGTTGATCCCTACTTCCCAAGTTTGCTCTGGACAAAATGCTATTTGCACGAATGGGTGCTGATTAGTAAGGAAGAAATGATTTCTAACTCATGAGGTATCTGAATATCCAGTTCATTGGCCTCTTGTGGGATCTTGCTATTTCCAAAACTAACTTAAGCTACCTTTAAAGACAATGAAAAATTTCTATTGCCTTTCTTTTAGATGTATTCTCTTAAAATAACACAAGAAGCCAAGTACTTAGGCAGAGAGCTTTCAGGAGTCAGCTCCCCTACCTGACATGTTGTATCACATTAATGCTGAATTTCAGACATGAATTATTTTAATGGACCATTTTATAAGCCGTTCATCGTCTGGATTCTTACAAGAATTAGCAAGTTTGATACCTTAACCACTTAATAAGACTCTCCAGGTTTTCTCTTTAAGAAGAGATAGATCAAGACACATTTGTCCCAGGGGCCATGCCGATTCCTGTAGACTAGAGCAATGGGCAGGCCTTCTGGTGGTTAGAAATGCTCACAGGCTGTATGGAAGGAAGCTCAGGGCTAAGGGAAAAGTCAAAAGTGTTCTCACTTGGGAATTTGCAGAATTCTTTTAAATCTCTGTAAAAGTACTTGAGTGTCATATGAAATTAGTTTACCCCTAATGAAAAATCCCTGGAATAACAAACAGGGAGCTATTTGCCAGTAGCATGAAATATTAGTGACTAAAGGACTGCTTTGTTGTGATGAAATATCTGGGAACATTATTCATGCATTTTTGCTTTTATTCAGACCTATGCAGACACATTTCTGCTTAAATACATTACATTAACTTTCCGAATTCCATGAAATCATTGGGCAGAAATAGATTCAAATCACCACCATGTGGAGTGAGTATATCAGTCAAGGTCTAGAAAGGAGAATAGCACTTCAAGTAGGGAAATTTTAACATCTGGAAATGGTTACACAGACACTAGAAGACTTGAAGCCCATCAGGGAGAGGTGAAACTACCCAAATACATGCAACAGCAGGAAACCCACCCCCAGGGAGTAGTATTTCCGGAAACCAGTACACTCAGGAGGAAGCAAGTGTCAGAGTACAGACTGGAGACTGCCCAGAAGTTGGAGCCATGGAGGGAAGGTCTGTCCAGTGGGAACACAGCATCTGCTGCAGGTGCTTGCTGGAGGCAAAGGGAGAAATAACTGGACTTCTCTCCTCCTTTCACTTTCCAGTTCTCTATTGTACTCCAGGATGGGCAAAAACACCCAAAATCTAATTGTCAAGAGAGCTCCAGGATGGTGTTTCCTGTCAGTGACAGCAGAGTGGAGGAAGGGAGGCAAGTGACTGTTAGGACAAGCAGGCAAGTGGCCAACCAGCACACCTGGCTGACCCCAAACAGCCTCTGTGGCAAATATCAAGTACATTACTTTTGTGCTACAATGTTTGAAATTCCATTCAGCTTTTTCTTTTCTTTTGGTTATAATTCTTATTGACATTTACTGACCCACCCCTTGCGACCTGTGTGGCACACTGATGCTGGAGTTTGCTGTCATATAAAAGCAGAATATGTGGAAAGGGAGGGGACAGATGGAGAAAGTAATGTACGTTTATTTGGATCAGGCTTCCTTAAAAAAGACCTTGGTAGACTGCCTTATTCTTTTCGACGTTATATTGATTTTGACAGCAATAATTCATGATTATGAATATTGTGCATTCACTGGGTCCATTATTTATTTTTACACGAATTGAGGGGCAGATGCAGTACAAAGAGAAACAAGCTCTAAAATGAGGTCTGGTCTGGCAAGGAGTAGATTAGCTGTGTGAAAAAAGAAGCAAGGGGCTCACTGTGCTCTGTGTCCATCATTCTTGCTTCCCACCTCCATTTCCTTTGGTTTCTATCAGGTTTTCCAGGGCACAGCTCCCCTGACACTCCCCTCATGCCCTTTGGTCCTGGGTACACCCTTTCCAAGAGAAGGCTTATGGTGAGCTGGTGCTATCATAACCAGTAGCAGAATCTGTCTGTACCTATAGGTGTTATAAGCCTGACTCTCACCAACCTGCACCTGCACCCTTTGCCACCCACATGCCATTTCTCTTGTCCCATTGGAACTCATGAGATTGAATCAAAGTGCCTGAAGGCCAGGTCCTCCTATGAACTTCCATTTGCTCATTGTGTGCCTAGAATTGGACTGGACACTACGCCTGGATGATTTTATATAATCCCCACATGAATACTCAGTTATAGATGAAGAGACAGGTAAAGAGATGAAAGAATATGCCCTGGTCATTCAACTAGTTAGTTGGCCATATAAATGGTATCTCAATCCGATTCTTTGTGGACAAGCATACACTACATTATACTGCCTCAAACAGAGTGGGGTCAGGAAAGAGCTGTGGACCCACAGGCTCCTTATCATTTAAATGAGGCTTCCTGCATCTAGAAAGTTTTCTGGTTAACCAGGCTCCTCAAAGCCACAGTCAGAGCTCTGGACACTCAGGAGCTGAGGAGACCTGGATGCGCAGTAGCATCTTTACAGGGACCAAGCAGCCAACAATGGTGTACACACTCATTGTGTACTGACCAGGATTCACACAATACACATGTTCAGTTCCTGGACTCCCAATTAGCCTTGTATCTCACAGAGTGAATCCGTGTCAGGTAATCAAACACATTTCTTTCCTTGTCTCTTCTCATTTAGAGCCTGTATCTACTTCCTACAGCTTATTTTGTTTCACTTATCAGAACTAATATAAAATCATTCCAATAATAATCCACCCATCTCATCTTCATATGTGGTGTCTGGAATACAACACAAATCTTTTTATTTCAGTTTAAAAGCATTGCTTTATCCCTTTAATTTCTTTTTCTTCAACTGCAAACTGACACATAATCTAATGGAAAGGTTATGGATCAGTAAGTAAATGCAGAAATTCTATTAGTTTTCAGACCTGGGATTTATGCCATTCATTTTAAATGAAATCAAAATCCTATATGGAATAGGAAAAGCACCATGGATAGATTCATTTTTAACAGCATCCACTTAACTATTACACATAGGCCAGGAAGGTAGTGGTCTCGAGACTACAGCATGTAGATACTTTTGACTCATGTTCATTGATTTTGACAAAGACAATAAGTAGCATACCAAAAATAGATGCATTTTGAAGAAATATTAAAATACTGACTAATGTAACATTAAGAGACATACAGTCACTTGCATAAAGAAAAAGAAAAATTAAAATGTCTTTGGTTCTTAATGAAACCACATCAGAGTTACATAAATCTAAATTTCTTACCTTGAGTTTAAAATAATAGGCTAACTTGACAGTACTTTACAAATCCTCACAACCAACATTATCATTTATAACCAGAATGAGTGATCATAGGAGAAGAAGAGAGCTAGCACATGCTGGGAAGTGTCCAAAGAGTTTAGCAAGACAATATTTCTTTTTCACCATACAAAGATAAAACAGTCATAAAACTCAGAGTTCATTTCATTCATTTGGAGGAGAAGGGCAGGTGGGTGTTCTGGTTAAACAGATTGCAACCCTCTCCTATAGAAGCATAAAGGAGAATGAACAAACACACAAGGTAATATTCACTCCACACTGCAAGAAGGTACATGGATTTAAAGTCCATCACAGTAATTAAATTTCAATGTTGACACAGTACATCTCCACATTCAGAGTTCTAAATATATTTTATACAGTGCCTGTGAGCAAAATGTAATGCACATGAATATTTATCTCTGTAGCAAGCTTCTTCTTCCACGTGCTCAGAAAGGAAGGGTGGGGATTAGAGAAGACCAAAACAGAACACACAGAATGTGAAGATAATCATTTCAAAATAATTGAAATAATAACATGGTCTTATCAGAAGCAATGATTTCTAAGTACTTTTGGTTGCTGAACCCTTTATACAAATGAAATCTAATTAGAAACCAAACATTTGAAATACCTTGAAGTAGAATAGCTCAGTTGATTTCTGAAGGGTGTCCCAGGCCCCTTACTCCTCTATGGCACACTAGATGCTGAGGAACACAACCTAAAACTACTCTTTTAATCATTAAACAAGTAAAATGAAAACCCATTTGGCATTTAATTGATTTTATGTACTGTTGTGATTTTAAGGTACTGACAGATGGAAAAGAGCTATATATTACTAGGGAAGAGCTTATGGAATTGGTAGATTATGATAGAAAAGAAGCAATAGGATCAGAATAAGTAAATGTTACTTCCTTTCTGCCCCATGAAGGAAGATGCTTTCTTCTTTCACATAATTCCCAGGCCCTCCTTTGTGGGCCCATGTCCCTGATTCGTGTCTACTTCTAGCTCTAGATGTCTGACTATGCCCTGAGAGTTGGCGTCTGCATCCAGGTACTTCCTCAGCTGAAAGTGCCAGACTGCAAGCTGCTCTTCTTCCTTTTATGCATAGCATGTTTCACCAGCATCAACCCAGATTTACTCAAGCATATACATAGTTTATTAGTCAGCTGAGGTTGTTAGCATGCTGTGGGAGCAAATAGCTTCAAAATCTCATTGATTTATAATAACTTACAAGGGGTCTTCAAAAAATGCATGAAAACTATAATGAAAAAGTTCCGCATGGATTTTTAAAGTTTTTGCACCAAAAATAATTCACTTTTTAAGTATTTTTAAACTTTTATTTAATAAATATAAATTTCCAAAGTACAACTTTTGGATTATAGCGGCTCCCCCCCCCCATAATCTCCCTCCCACCTACAACCATCCCATCTCCCACTCCCTCTCCCATCCTATTCACATCTAGATTCATTTTCAATTATCTTTATATACAGAAGATCAATTTAGTATATACTAAGTAAAGATTTCAACAGTTTGCACCCACACAGAAACACAAAGTAAGTGCCAGGGGATTCCAATTCAATCCCATCAAGGTGGCATGTACCAATGCCATCACTAGTCAAAGTGATCAGTTTCAGTTCATAATTGATCATACTGATAGGATTAAGAGTCAAAGGGATCACATAAACAAGACTAGTGTCTGCTAATACTAACTGATAGAATTAAAAAGGAGAGAACAATACAGCATGGGAAGCAGGATACACAGCAGACTCATAGATGTCCTAAACAGCACTCTGGCCTCAGAATCAGCCCTTAAGGCATTCAGATCTCGTTAAAAAGCCCATGACAGCATTTCAGGCATGGAAAGCCAAGACACTGTGGGAAAAAAAAAAAAGTGGCCTAAATGAAAGATCTCTGTGAGATCCCAGCACAAAGAATGGGCCATCAAAAAAGGAGGTAGCTTTCTCTGAATGGAGGAGAAAACTTCTACTTTGGCTATGGCCTTGTCTAAATAAGATGGGAGTTGGCGAACTCAAGAGGCTTCCATAGCCTTGGCAGCTCATGACAAGAGCCTCTGGTGATTACTGACGTCATAAATAAGAATTCACCTTTTAATTTCATTTTTTCCACTAAAGTCTTAAAGTACCCCTGTATTTATTATTAGTACTGCCTAACCATATATGTTGGCTGCATAGCTCCTTCACTCTGGGACCCAGGCTAATAGAACACTCACCTTTGAAACATTACTGGCCTTGTGATAGAGAAAAAGCCATGTGGCAGTATACTACATAAGTCTTCTGGAAGCTTCTATTTCCACAGTCTTAGTTTAGTTTATTTGGTTACATGATGCCAATGGTAGATATGATGCTTCTCTAGAGTTGGCATGACTCATGCCAATTTCCACTGAGAGCCAGTTGTTCAGTTCCTTCGATATTTTTCTTTTAAAACTGGTTTCTCATTTAAGTTATGTCCACTAAGTAATTCCATGTCTGAGGCTGCTGCTAGCATTTAAGCTATTTGGAAAGCAGATGACACCTAACATATCCTGAACAAAAGGATTATATATCTAAGTGTTGCTTACTCTCCCAGAAGTATGATTTTATGGAATCCCATAAATACAAAATCACAGTTCAAAACTATTTTCAACTCATACTGAGAGTGAAAGATAAGACAAACATCAAGAGAAATTGGGCTTTGCATCATAGATGCTTATTAATGGATTCGTGGATCCCATGGCATATTCATTCATTCATCCATCCATTCATTCACCATCTACTGTGAACGAAGCAATCACTGTGCCAGATCAATTCCTGCTGTCATTGATTTTACAAACACAACCCAGTTTGAATCATGACATCATGAATGGCATATCCAACACTGGACATCATCCCAAATGCTATATTGCTTCTCACTCACTGTTTACTGACAATAAGATTTAGGACAAGTTACTTCACTTCTATAAGCCTCTCCAGACATACTTCCTCATACATTTGTTGTGAATATTTCCTGATATGAGAGGCACATAATCATGCCAGGAGCCTCAAAAATATTTAAAAAATAATCACAGACCTCATCATCACTGTGACCATAACTATGTGAGACTGATCAGGAAGAGAAGCTGTTTGTAGAATTTTATCTGAAAATGTTCTGGAAGTCTTCATTGAAGAAATCTGAGATGGGTCAAGGGTATAATGTAGCTGTTTGAAAAGCTGAAGCCAATTTCATCAATAGATGAAAATGTCACATCATAGAAAAATTATTTCTAATTCAGTCTTTCCTAAGTGAAACTCACCTAGCAAAAAGAAATGTGCTTTTTTATGTGGGACTTTTGTTTCTGAAAAAGAGTACCTACTGGATCTGCCTCATGTAGAGTCCAAAGCACATCATCCTAGAGAGATGAATTCCTGGCATTATACAGTGCCAGACAAGCTTTCATTTTTGTTAAATCACTAGATATCATGATATGTACTAGCCTTAGTTTCTTCTAGGAATTTTTCAGGCAATTGTGGGTCAATCCCACAGGGATGCTTTACAATGCCCTTCAGAATGTCAAAAGGACTTATACCAATCCCTAATTTCCTGCTGATCTTTACCATCTGTTACCTTGACCTTTTCATCAAAGGCTCCTCAAGCTGCAGAAAGCTCTGTGTGTTAACACCCAGTATGATATTCTTCCTCTGTTTCTTTGCCTCAGTCTCAGCACTATCACTTGCATACATTTTGCCTACCATTACGGTTTCAAATAGTTCACCTGAACACAAAAATATATGGCAGGAAGAGAGGCTCCTGAGGGGTATAGAACACACATTGCTGAACACTTTCAACTCAGCATGGTGCACTAGAGTGTTCACTGACTAAGAACATTTGCCATATGGGGCACAGTGTTTGCTGCCTGGAAGCATCTAGTGCAGCCTACCTTATCAGCTCTCATGGGCTCAAAGCACGCTGGCACTCTGAGGATCTGAAAATCATACATTAATAGTAGATGCTAATGAACTGTTCTATAGATACACAGATATTTCTTTTGGGAAACTAGTTCATATACAAATAGTATTGCAACAATCCAACCAGCAAAAAGCAGTATTAAATGGAATACTGTGGTTTGAAGAGAATATGGCTTCCAAACTCATGCAGAAATTGAAACTCCAAATTCATAAGTAAATCCAACAATGGTGTTTGGGAGATGGGCCCAGTAAGAGGCCTTATGTTATGGGGGGCATGTCCTCAGAATGTGGTTCTCTCAAGACATTTCATTATAAATGCTGAATTGGGCCCAGTCACTCGCTCTACCCTATGGTTTGCGGTGCGATCCTTCCTCTGCCTGTACGCCACACTCTACCATTGCCACTCCTCATCAGGGACCAAACCAAAGGGATTATCTGAACTCAGACCTGAACAAAAAGCTGACTAACAAAATGGAACCTGTGTTCAAACTTAATAGAACTTTAAGAGGGATAAGAATAAGCTATTGTTGCTTATAAGATGACCATATGATTGGTGCATAGGAAACTTTGTAAGAGCAACAAGCAATGGGAGCATTTGAAAGACAACACAGTTCAACTGTATGCTACTTTTAAGCAAAGAGAAGCTTACTTGTTCTGTCTTATTCCAGAGGGCAAAGGAGGAACAAAACTTGGAAGAGAAAAGAAAGCCTATTTCTGACCAGCTTAAGAAAATATTTTGCCAGCGCTGTGGCTCAATGGGCTAATCCTCCACCCACAGCGCTGGCACTCCGAGTTCTAGTCCCGGTCAGGGTGCTGGATTCTGTCCCGGTTGTTCCTCTTCCAGTCCAGCTCTCTGCTGTGGCCTGGGGGTGCAGTGGAGGATGGCCCAGGTCCTTGGGCCCTGCACCCGCATGGGAGACCAGGGGGAAGCACCTGGCTCCTGGCTTCAGATCAGCGCAGCATGCTGGCCGCAACGTACCAGCCATAGCGGCCACTTGAGGGGTGAACCAATGGAAAAAGGAAGACCTTTCTCTCTGTCTCTCTCTCTCTCACTGTCTAACTCTGCCTGTCAAAAAAATAAAGAAAGAAAATATTTTTAATATTTAATACTGTCCTAAATGGGGACAGTTTGCATTCTGTGAAAAAAAGCTTTGTCACTAGAGGTAGCAGATTTGATGCTTTTAAGTATGCTATGGGATTCATGCATGGGGTAGAATGGTGGATTATAAACAAAAGCCAAAGATGCTTCAATATTCTTTCCACAGAAAGGACCATGTCCTGTCCTCTTGAATCTGACTTGGCTTGTAACTGGTTTAACTAAGGAAATGACATTGTGTGACTTCCAAGATTAGGTCATAGAAGTCTAGACAATGTGCTGGTTTTCTTGAAACACTTACATTTGAGATGCTTCATCTCAGAACCTAGCCACCAGGCTGAGAGAAATCTGAGCCATGTGGAAAAGCACATGTGGGAAGCGCAGCTCAAGTTAGATTTAAACTTTCATTTACATTTGAAAAATTATAAATATATTCTACAAAAAATTAATGTCCTACTTGACATGAGTACCATCACTCATCCACATGTCACAGGGTCAACAAAAATCCCTTTGAGGATATAATGACATATTTTGATTTAATTTGTCTGGTAAAACTGGCTTATATATTTATTATATCAGTTAGTTTTGAATTTTAATTAGCCCTCACACTAGAAAAATATATTTCTTCAAAAAAAATTGGTTGACAAAAAATAGTAACTTTGCAAGCACATGGACATGAGAAACTGGCAGTCAACTCATCTAGTTTGGGCTTATAGTTAGAAAAATGCTAGGGTAGAAACTGGCTATCTGATTTGATCAGAACTCTCTAAACAATTGAAAATTAATCAGGAGACTATCTAAAATACAGATTATATCCATTATGTGAGTGATCCTCATCTGAAGAGTTATTGTGTGTTAGTATTCTAAATTGTGATAGTAGTACTTATGTATGTGTGAATATTTGTAATTAACAAGTAAAAATGAAAGTTGAGAAAACATGAAATTGCCAATGCTCAACTATTTAAAATCCATTAAATATTAATTTCATGTGGTCCAACCTAATTTTTAGAGGTTAAATGCTCAAAAATTATTTGTCATTGGTGGAAATGCAGTAAAAATTGTGTGTAGACTATTGATTTATGGAATAAGGTACTTGACAACCATGGATTTAGTAAGTGCACAGGGAACAGTGTATATGTGAACACAGATACATGGCATATTACCAAAGAATTGCTTCATCTGTTTAGGAGACAAATAATTTTGTTATAACACATAGACCTTTTTCCAATTAGGATGGCTATTCGTGCCTGGATAGATTATGAAACACTGACTTGAATGACAATGATCATTTCTTTCCTAACTCCACTCTGCAGTGATCTATCTAAAAAACCAACATTCTTTAGGAAGAAAACAAGGCTTTAAAAAGAATGATCTTTATGGGAGCTGGTGGTTATAGAGAATTTTAGTGCCAATAAAAAGAAGATGAGGATTACTTGTTCCTTTGAGGCCGTGAGGTAATTAAAAAACAATATTTAGTGGCTTTTAGAACACCTATTTCCATGAAATCTCGGCACTAAACAATTCAGGGAAATCAGAATACATAAATCACCTAAACAGATCAGAAAAAATGGATTAAACAGCCATAATTCTATGCTACCTCTACCCATCCAGATTCATTAAATTATTTCAAACTCTTGGCACAAAACCCATAACCCTCCAAAGCATGTGTCTTGTTTTGGTGCTTATCAAAATTAGTGTCTGCAAAAACCACACAGGGAATACTTCTCCTTATAAGGGGCAGTTTCCTGTTGAAGCCCTCTTTGCAGAAGGTTCAGGAAATGCACTTTCATTGTGCTCATACCGTACCAAGTCTCTCTTATCCACTGAGTTGGTTGTCAGTTTCACAGCAAAATATCTAAAATGATATTTATGTCTCAAAATTAAAGTAGATCAATGGTTTATTTGTTCAATCATTTTTATTGATTCATGTAAGTAGTTAAGTGACTACCATGTGCCAAGCAGAGATGAAGACACACAAGATCATAGCAATTTGCAACCTGTGGTTAAGAGACCACCGAAAATTTAGAGTTCAAAACACCAAGTGAATGTGGATCCATAAGAAAACATGAAAATGTGAGTACTTAAGATAGCATGAACATGTGAAGAATTTTAAAAATCTGTTGAAACTAATGTTTGCTGGCATATCTGTGTTGCACAATAATTTATATTTGAAAACTAGGTCCTTGAGGAGCCAATGTAAAATTAAAACCATGTTATAGAACCCTGGAAAGAGGAAGAGAGGGTAGGCTGAGTAAAAGGAGAAGTATAGCAGCCATTTCCAGACACCCTGTGATGCAACAACCTGGGGTAAGGAGTTAAAAAGAATATGTGAAAAAAATCTTAGAAGACAACATTAACAGTGAAAGATGGCAAAATTTGAGCCTTAATAAGAATGAAAATGACAATGGATAAAAATACTTCAATAAATTTTAAATCCATGAAAATTGAAAACTGATGGAATCTACCAGGGGGGAAACTAACTCATTATTTTGAAAACCTAAAATAAAGGAATCAAGAATTTAGCCTCCTTTTTTACATTAACTGGTAACCAATGAGTAGATATTAGGAAAATTTTTTATTCTAGAAATACCATCAGAAAATAAGACGATTACCATGGTCTAATTTCTTTTTTTTTTTTAATTTTGTTTTTATTTGACAGGTAGAATTAGACAGTGACAGAGAGAGACAGAGAGAAAGGTCTTTCTTCCACTGGTTCACTCCCCAAATGGCTGCCATGGCCAGCACTTTGAAGATCCGAAGCCAGGAGCCAGGTGCTTCTCCTGGTCTCCCATGTGGGTGAAGGGCCCAAGGACTTGAGCCATCCTCCACTGCCCTCCAAGGCCACAGCAGAGAGTTGGACTGGAAGAGGAGCAAGCGGGACTAGAACTGGTGCTCATATGGGATGCCAGCATCGCAGGTGGAGAATTAACCTAGTGTGCCACAACACCGGCCCCAACCATGGTCTAATTTCTAATGAACAAAAGACCTAGGCATCTTCAAAAGACACAATAAATACTGTGCGCTTTCCATTAAATAGACATCACCAGTTATGTAGGTGACTTGTCAAAAAAAAAAAAAAAACAGATCTTTTATTATCAATCTCTAGATCCAGTGTTAATTTTGGTAAATAGGAAACCTAAGAACATATAAAACTATACTATTGGGATCGCTACCAGTAAAAGACAGACTGCATGGAGCTACAGATCAAATAGCCATGAGTCTTCAACAAAGGCAACAGAAAGTGGATACCCTTATATTTTAAAAAGTCTTAAAGATATATCAATCAGCCTCAATGTGTGGGCTTAATTTGAATCTTAATGTTTTTGGAAAAAGTATGACACATGAGAATTTCATTTATAGGATACTTATTGATAGTAAGAATTATGGTTAACCATTGAATATGATATTGGTATTTTGGTTATACATTAAAAACCGGAATTTCTGGGGCCAATATTTTGAAGTAGTGAGTAAAGCTGCTCCCTGCAAATCAGTATCCCATATGGGCACTGATTCATGTCCTGGATGCTTCACTTCTGGTCCAGCTCCTGCTAATGGCTTGCGAAATGGAGCAGAAGATGGCCCAAGTGTTTGGGCCCCTGCAACCAATGTGGGAGGCCTGGATGAAGCTCCTGGCTCTTGGCTTTGGCCTGGCCTAGCCCTGGCTGTTGCAGCCATCTGGGGAGTGAAACAGCAAACTTGAGGGATTTCTCTCTCTTTCTCTGTGTCTCTCCCTCTCTCTGTAACTCTGCCTTTCAAATAAATAAGTACATTAAAAAAAAAAAAAAACCTGAGTTTTTAGCTTTTGAAAGTACATTATGACATATTTATAATTGGAATCAAGTCATGCTTTCCATAATGATATTTTGGTCTATGATGGACCACATACAAGTATAAGATGGTGGGTCTATATTTCTTAGTGATTTCTGCTTTAGTCTGTGTATGTACACACTATGATGTTCCCACAATGACAAAATAACCTATTGATGCACCTCTCAGAACATATCCCCATTGTTAATTGATACATGACTGTAATATGATCTTGGATTTGCCTCAAAATCATAGTGGGGAGGGGTTGGGAGGATGGGATTGATGATGGAGATGGGAGAAGATTGACCAATGAGTTGATATTTGTTGGAGATGGTGTTGAATATGTAGAGGCTCATTATACATTTGTGTATTTTTGCAATTCTCCACAAAGCAAAAAGAGAATACAAACTAGTGGACTTACGTACTCTTGTATCTAAAAGATAAGAAGGATTTGGCTAATTTATGCTCTTACAGAGTTTCCAGTCAAGTTTCACATCTAATGGTCAGGAACATTCAAAGATATACTCAATGTGGAAACATATGCATATATGTAAACATCACGGAAAGAAAACAGGAAGTTCCTGTGTCAGTACATTTTTATAGAACATATAAGTATGTACATCCATGTACATACAAATCTGCATCTGCACAGATATATTCTCCAGACGCATCTCACTGACATTTTTCATGAATTTTTTAACCTTGTCAGAGAAGGCATCTCTGGATAACAATTAAACAAATATTTCAATTAGCAGAAAAACATATTTTCAGGGGATTGGATTAAGATGATGGAGTAGTGAGGGAGCTTGCTGCTCAAGTCTAGGAGAAAATAGTTTTTAAAAAGTGGAAAGAGTACATTCTCAGGGAAGAATTAGGGAGAAAATTGGAGGAACACAGTATACCTACATGGAGGGCGAAGAGGCACACAACTAGGACCCCAGCAGCTGAGAGCCTCTGCACCAGTGTTAGAGAGTGAGGTGAGACCATGCCAGCCCAAACCACTGGCAAAAAGCTGAAGGAAGAGCCTAGAGAGAAGCTGGCTTGAAGCCCTGTGGGATATAGTGTACTCCCCAAACTAGAGGAGAAAAAAAGTAGGGGGCACATTTTCTCTCTCCGCGATCATCCTGCAAAGGCATCCTGTAATAAGCTGACAGAAAGCAGGCGCCATTTTGGACATACATAACAGCTGCACCAGATCCTGTGTGCACCCAGCAATGAGCCAAGCAAGAGACTCCTGAGTCTGGTGGGGAGTACAGGTAGGGGGCTGAGTACTCCTGAATGTGGGAGGCTTGTATGCAGGGACTGTGAAAACCACTGAGGCTGCATGGGAGGAGTCAGAGTGTGGCTGGGACATTGGGTAGTCACTGTGGGAGGCTCTATGTAATCAGGGATTCCTGGTTACCTGGCAAGGACATTGCTGGGAAATCTGAGCTTACAGATCCTTCATGTGATCCTGTGGCAGAGCAGATGAATAAGATACTCACTGGGCTGGTGCCTAGGCACCAAGGCTATCCTTGGTGGAGAGGAGGTCAGGTGGAGAGGAGCTCAGCTGAGTCTAAGCCAACACACAAGAAGAAATCAGCCCTCAGAGTAAAATAAAAAAAGGAGCTAGACCACGCCAAACCTAGGTGTTTCACCTAACACCTCAAACACACCCTTCATCCTGGAACATTGAACAGGGCTCCTTGGCCTCTCCCACCACAAGCTTATAGGTATTCACTGAAAGCAGATACTTCACCAATCCAATCAGACATAGTCCAAAGAAAAAGCTGCCACAGTTAAAAATCAAAAAAATCAAGGAGTATCCCTACAAATGCTGAATAACAAACACGTGAACCCAAGAAACAAGAATAAGACAACTTGACACCCCAAAAGAACACAACACTTCAATACTAGATTGTAAGATGATGATATTAAAGAAATGCCAGAAATGGAATTTAAAAATTTGATTATAAGATTACTTTGAAATAATCAGAAGTAAATTCATGTACTAATGAAATACATACATAACATGAAAGAAAATTTTCCCCTCAAAATTGAGATCCTAAAGAGAAATCAAAATGAAATCTTGGAAATGAAAAATTCAATACAACAAATAAAAATATGGTGGAAAGTCTTAAAAACAGAATCAGTGAAGCAGAAGAAAGAATATTGGACTTAGATGACAAAGCACAGGAAATTAAACAGTCAAACCAAACACAAGGAGAAGAAATTAGAAAACTAAAAAACAGTGTTAGGAATCTACATGATACTGTTGAATGAATCAACATATGAGTTCTAGGAGTTCCTGCAGGTGTGGAAAGAGAGAAAGAATTAGTAGGCCCTTTTAGTGAAATAATGAGAGAAATATGCCCAATTTGGAGAAAGAAAGGGGCATCCATGTACAGGAAGCACATAGAACTTCTAATACACATGACCAGAAAAGATCTTCATGATGATACATTGTAATCAAACTCTCCCAGTAAAACATAGAAAAGATTCTAAAATGTGCATGAGAGAAATGCCAAATTACTTTCAGATGATCTCCAATTAGACTCACAGCAAACTTCTCTCATCAGAAACACTACAGGCCAAGAGAGAATGGCAAGATATAGTCCAAGTCATAAAAGAAAAAATTGTCAAACCAAAAAAGTATACCGTGCAAAGCTCTCATTTACCAACAAAGGTGAAAAAAGATCTTCCATAACAAACAGAAACTAAAGGATTTTGTCACCACCAATCCAGTCCTGCAGAAGATATTTAACGACATTTAACAACGTGCTGCACACAGAAACACAGAAACATGGTCATCAGTATGGAAGAAAGTAAAAGAAGGAAATCTTGCAGTAAAAGCACAAAGGAAATCTAAAATTAAAAAAAATAGGAATATTTACAGAAAAATGACAGGGGAAAGTTGTTACTTATCAATAATCACCTTGAATGTAAATGGCCTCAAGTTTCCATTTAAAAGACACAGACTGGCTGAATGGATTAAAAAACAACACTTATCTATTTTTGCTGCCTACAAGAAACACATCTCACCAACAAAGATGCATGAAGACTGAAAGTGAAAGGATGGAAAAAGATATTCCATGCTAACAGAAACCAATAAAGGGTTGGTGTAGCTATCCTAATATCAGACAAAATAGATTTTAAAAAAAAAACTGTTAAAAGAGACGAAGAAGGGCACTGCATAATGATTAAGAAATCAATTCAACAGTAAGATGTGACTATTATAAATTTATATGCACCTCATTTAAGAGCACCTGGCTATTTAAAAGATATGTTAATGGATTTAAAGGGAGACTTAGACTCCAATACAATAGTATTGGGGGACATCAATACTCCACTTTCAGCAATGAACAGATCAACCAGACAGAAAATCAACAAGGAAACAGCAGATTTAATCGACACTATACAGCAAATGGACCTGACTGATATCTATAAAGCTTTTCATCCTAGAGTTGCAGAATACACATTCTTCTCACCTGTGTATGGAACCTTCTCTAGGATTGACCACATGCTAGGCCATAAAACAAGTCTCAGTGAATTAAAAAAAAATCAAAATCATACCATGTATCTCCTTGGACCACAATACAATGAAGCTGGAATTTAGCAACTCAGGAATCTCTAGAACATATGCAAACACATGGAGACTGAACAGCATGCTCCTGAATGAACAGTGGGTCACAGCAGAAATCAAAAGAGAAATAAAAAAAATTCTGGAAAAAAATGAAGACCACAGTACAACATATCAAAACTTATGGGATACAGAAAAATCAGTGTGAAGAGTAAAGTTTACAGCAATTGGTGCCTACATCAAGAAATTGGAAAGGCATCAAATAAATTAGCTATCAATGCATGTCAAGGATCTAGAAAACAACAGCAAACCAAACCCAAAACTAGTAGGAGAAAAGAAATAATTAAAATTGGAGAAGAAATCAATGAAATTGAAACAAAAAATATAAAAGCTCAGCAAAATGAAGAGCTGGTTTTTTTCAAAAAATAAAAAAAATTGACATATCATTTGCCCAGTTAACCAAAAATAAATAAATAAATAAATAAAAGGAGAAAGAAGACCCAAATCAAAATTAGAGATGAAAAAGGAAATGTATCAGTGTGATCAATTGTGAACTGAAATTGATCACTTGAACTAGTGAGATGGCATTGGTACATGCAACCTTGATGGGATTGTATTAGAATCCCCTGGCATGTTTCTAACTCCACCATTTGGAGCAAGTCCGATTGAGCATGTCCCAAATTGCACATCTCCTCCCTCTCTTATTCCCACTCTTACATTTAACAGGGATCACTTATCAGTTAAATTTAAGCACCTAAGAATAATTGTATTAATTACAGAGTTCAACCAATAGTACTAGAACAAAAAAAATACTAAGAGGGATAAAGTATTACATTGTACAACAATAGTCAGGACAAGGGCTGATCAAGTCACTGTTTCTCATAGTGTCCATTTCACTTCAACAAGACTAGTGTCTGCTAATACTAACTGATAGAATCAAAAAGGGAGAGAACGATCCAACATGGGAAGTGGGATATACAGCAGACTCATAGAATGGCAGATGTCCTAAATAGCACTCTGGCCTCAGAATCAGCCCTTAAGGCATTCGATCTGGCTCAAGAGCCCATGAGAGTATTTTAGGCATGGAAAGCCAAGACACTCTGGAAGAAAAAGAAGACCTAAATGAAAGATCTCTGTGAGATCCCAGTGGAAAGAACAAGGCCATCAAAGAAGGAGGTACCTTTCTCTGAAGGGAGGAGAGAACTTCCACTTTGACTATGACCCTTTCTGAGTAAGATCAAAATCGCCAAACTCAAAAGGCTTCCATAGTCTTTGCAACTCATGACTAGAGCCTAGGGAGATTACTGACACCATAAACAAGAGTGGCAAGTTGTTAAGTCAACAACAGGAGTTACTGTGTACTTACTTCATGTGGGATCTGTCCTTAATGTGTTGTCCAATGTGAAGTAATGCTATAACTAGTACTGAAACAGTATTTTACACTTTGTGTTTCTGTGTGGGTGCAAATTGATGAAATTTTTACTTAATATATACTAAATCAATCTGTATTAAAGATAATTGAAAATGAATCTTGATGTGAATGGAATGGGAGAGGGAGTGGGAGATGGGAGCAGTGTGAGTGGGAGGGAAATTATGGCGGTGGGGGGAAGCCATTGTAATCCATAAGCTATACTTTGGAAATTTATATTTACTAAATAAAAGTTAAAAAGAAAAAAGAAAAAGGAAATGTAACAACAGACACCACAAAAATAAAAGGAATCATCAGAAATTACTATGAAGAGTTGTATACCAACAAACTCGGAAACCTGGAAGAAAGACATAGATTCCTGGACACATACAACCTACCTAAATTGAGCCATGCAGACATATAAAACCTAAACAGATCCATAACCAAGATGGAAACTGAATCAATAATAAAGAACCTCCCAAGAAAGAAAAGCTCAGGAGCAAATGGCTTCACTGCTGAATTCTACCAAACATTTATAGAAGAACTAACTCCACTTCTTCTCAAGTTATTCAAAACAATTGAAAGGGAGGGAGTCCTCCAAAATTCTTCTATCAAGGCCAGCATCACCTTAATTCCTAAATCTGCAAAAGACACGAGAGAGAAAAGAACTATGACCAATTTCCTTGATAAACACAGGCACAAAAATCCTCAACAAAATTCTGGGCAATCAAGTCCAACAACACATTAGAAATATCATCCACCCAGGCCAAGTGGGATTTATCCCTGGTATGCAGGGATGGTTCAACATTTGCAAATCAATCAATGTGATACATCACATTAACAAATTGAAGAACAAAATCCACATGATTACCTCAACAGATTTAGAGATAACATTTGCTAAAATACAGCACTCTTTCATGATGAAAACTTCAAGCATATTGGATATAGAAGGAATATTCCTCAACATAATCAATGCGATTTATGACAAACCCACGCCCAGCACCCCATTGAATGGGAAAAAGTTGGAAGCAGTCCCACTGAGATCCAGAACCTGACAAGGATGCCTGCTCTTGCCATGGCTATTCAATATAGTCCTGCAAGATTTAGCCAGAGCCATCACACAAGAAAATAAAATCAAAGGGATTCAAATTGGGAAAGAGGAAGTCAAACTATCCTATTTGCAGCTGACATGATTCAATATATAGAGTATCTATAAGACTCTACAAAGAGACTATTGGAACTCATAGAAAAGTTTGATAGAGTAGCAGGATATAAAATCAATACACAAAAATCAACAGCATTTGTATACACAAACAATGCTGCAGCTGAAAAAGAATTTTTAAGATCGATCCTATTCACAATAGCTATGAAAAAATCAAATACCTTGGAATAGATTTAACCAAGTATATCAAAGATCTCTACAATGAGAATTACCAAACATTGAAGAAATAGATTACAAAAAAATGGAAAAATCTTCCATGTTCATGGATTTGAAGAAGCAACATCATCAAATGTCCACTATTCTGAAAGCAATTTACAGATAAAGTGCAACACCAATCAAAATATCGAAGATATACTTCTAGATATAGAAAAATGATGAAGAAATTCATATAAATACAGGAGTCCTTGAGTAGCTAAAGCAATCTTATACAACAAAACAAAGCCAGAGGCATAACAATGCCAGATTTCAAGGCATACTACTAGGAAGTTATAATCAAAACAGCCTGGTACTGGTACAAAAACAGATGGATAGATAAATGGAATAGAATAGAAACACCATAATTCAATCCAAGTATCTACAACCAACTTATATTTGACTAAGGTGCTAAAACCAATCTCTGGAGCAGGACAGTCTCTTCAACAAATGGTGCTGGGAAAACTAGATTTCCAGATGCAGGAGTATGAAGCAGGACCCCTACGTTCACCTTACACACACATACACACACACACAAAACATTCAAAATGGGTTAAAGACCTAAATCTATGACCTGATACCATCAAATTACTAGAGAAAAATGGGGAAGCATTGCAAGACATTGGTACAGGCAAAGCAACTTGGAAAAGTCCCCAGATGCACAGGCAATCAAAGCCAAAATCAACAAATGGGATTACTTCAAATTGAGAAGCTTCTATACTGCAAAAGAAACACTCAGGAAAGTGAAGAGGCAACTGATAGAATGAGAGAAATTATTTGGAAATTATACAACTGATAAAGGATTAAGAACAAGAATATATAAAGTGATCAAGAAACTCCACAACAATAAAACAAACAACCCAGTGAAGAAATGAACAAAGGATTTAAGCACACATTTTTCAAAAGAGGAAATCCAAATGGCCAACAGGCTCATGAAAAAATGCTCAGGATCACTAGCATTCAGAAAATGCAAATCAAAAGCATAATGATGTTTCACCTCACCCCAGTTAGCATGGTTTTCACTCATAAATCAACAAAAAACAAATGCTGGCAAGGATGTGGGGAAAAAGATACGCTAATCCATTGTTTGTGGGAATATAAACTGGTAAAATCACTATGGAAATCAGCCTGGATATATCTCAGAAATCTGTATATAGACCTACCATATGACCCAGGCATTTCACTCATGGGAACGTATCCAAGGGAAATGAAATCAGCAAATAAAAGAGTTATTGGCACCCCCATGTTTATTGTAGCTCAGTTCACAATAGCAAAGACATGGACTCATCCTAAATGCCTATCAACTGAAGACTGGATAAAGAAATTATGGGATATGTACTCTATGGAATACTATGCAGTAGTAAAAATTGAAATCCAGTTTTTTTGCAACAAAATAGATGAATCTGTAAAACATCATACTTAGTGAAATAAGCCAGTCCCAAAGGCACAAATACCATATGTTCTTCCTGATCTGTGATATCTAATAGAGTCTGTGAAAGGAAATCTGTAGAAGTGAAAATGACACTTTGAGAAGTAATGACTTGAACATCCCTTGTCTTGACTGTTGAGGAATAGTTTATTATTTTATTATTTTTTTTCTTAATGGAGAATGGGACTGGGAATGAGAGAGGGAGGAGGATGTGGGGTGGAAGTTGGAGAAGGAGAGCAGGTATGAGGAGAAGAATCACTATATTCCTAAAGTTGTACTTATGAAATTCGTACTCATTAAATAAAAGATTTTGTTGGGAAAAAACATATTTCCGGTTATGTACCAGAGATATAATCTTGGTGGCATGGGTAGCATATTTGTCAGCTTTTCATCACCTCCTCAATACCATAATTTAATCAAATTTCCATCCTTTCAATAATATTAATTAATTTATGATTTTGGAGGTTAAAGGTCTGCATGAGTCTGGAAACTGTATTATTTTCAAATCAGAGCAGGCATGTGACAGATATGAAATGTGCCCATGTGGATGTGCATGCAGAGGCTGTGCCTTGAAGGCTAAGGGAATTCTACACCATCAGGTGTCTGTCCTTTTGTCAATTTCAGCCTGCAAAAATGTACTAGATTTAAGAATTTCACAGTAGCTGAAAATTCCCTGGTGGCTAATCTTTAATGCTAAATATAGAGAATCTTCTCCAGTCTCAAAAATTAAGCCAAAAAAAGAAGTGTTATCTATTTCCATATCAAAGGTCAAAGTGCCCATCCTACCACTACAGTATGAAATTGCTAGTACAATGAAATTACTACAGAGCAATACAAAAAATCAACCCAAAAATCCAAACTCCTAAAAAAGTAACAAAGTCTAGAATATAATATGAAAATGGTTTCTTGCATCTGTTTGTTTACTACATCTAGCTGTTTACACAATATAGAAATCCTTACTTGCAAGCTGCTACATTATTTTCAAAAGTCAGTACGCTTCAAGAAAGTAGTAGATCATTGTAGATGAAAGTGTTTTATCAATAGGGATTTTATGGTTAGCAAATGTGATTATATATCCATTAGTATCCACAAGCCAAACAACCATGTTTCATTTACATCCCAGAAACACCTCAACATGGATATTCTAATTTCCTCTATTTCAAATGGACAAAAGAATTGTTTCTACAGGCATAGCCAAAGACAGTTTTCTAAAACCTGCGCAGGAAACTATGGCAAGTTATTCCTGCCACTGAAACAGTTACCAAGTCCCCATCTGTAACCTAAGGATAAATGGCCAAAAGACTTGTCTGTCATTGTCATTTTTGAAATGTGGTAAATATTGACCATCTACTTAAATTAGTCTGCTGTCCTCATCCACTTAACATATGGAAATTTTAGAAGAGAGAAACTTGGGGGAAGTGGTAAATGCTCTCTTCAAGTGAACCTAACAAAGGCATGAAGGATAAGGAAACTGCTCTCCCAGACCCACATGGTGTGACTCTAGTTCTGCCAAGGTCTCTCACTGCACTGAGCTTGCAGACTGCATTACCATCACCTACAGCAATGTGCATGTCAGGGACGAGCATAGCGCCACGGTGCTTTGAAAGCGCCCATGCTGAATATTTTCCCACTGTGCCACAGCTTTGGTTTTGACAGGTACTGGTATGCTGTAACGAACTCTCAGCAACAGCTGGAGGAAGAAGACATGCCAGTTTTCAAGGTCTATGGGAAAATGAGTGTTTTTATGACATGATTTATAAATGATATTACATCTATGAAATTTTAATGCTTTAATTTTGGCCCACATGGCATGAATTAGTGAGCCAAGATACTATCAGGCCTCATTTTCACAAGACCAATTTCCACTAAAAGATGAAGAGGCCATAGCTCTTGCTAAAGGTTATCTTCCTAGCAGAAGGAGGCGGAGGCAACAGAAACCTAGCATTGAGTTTTTTGTTGTTTTTTTTTTTTCAACAAAACAATTCCCTTGGAGGGTTCAAAAAGCTCTTCTTTCTATTTTCTTCTAATCAAAATTAGAGTAATGAGAAGATGAACATGTACTTGGATAAGATTTAATGAGGACAAATTAGATAAAGCAAAACAGATCAAAAAAGAGTGAAAACATTTAAAAATTTTCTCCTTTTTTGTTGCCATCATATCTGAGTAATTATGCAGCAAGTCTACAAAGAACTTGCATAAAATCACAATCTTCATTTTTGAACAACAGGAATAGATATTTGCTTTGTCTTGCTTAGTTCTATTTTGTTTCTTTTTTCCTTCCTCTCTTTCTGTTGGGGGTAGAGCAGTGGTGTGGCTGCTGTCCAATGAATCCATGATACTTGCTGTTCTAGATAGCAATGTCAGAGCTGGTTTTGGGCTCACTGTATGGGAGGGGAAGTCACCATTACAGAACAATCTCTCAAAGTGGATGATCACACCATTTTAGGCACAGACTGTACATATTCAGGGATAAGGGAAATCAAGGATGTCAACAGCCATTAGGAAAGGGCTTTATGAAGAGATGAAGACAGGGCTTTATAAGACAGTGAAGGCAACAGAATTTTGAGAGCTTCAGGAGGAGGGGGCACACTAGGCAAGAGATTCCACTAGATCAATAATGGACTTTCTAGTCTTTGGAGAATTAGTGTGGTTGGCAGTTTCAGAAGAACATACAATACACATGTATATACATGTAATGACACTGAAGGGAATTAGTTATTTATGCAAACTGACTTCTCTAGCTATGAGAATTCTCTTGTCTTTTGCAACTACAGTGGAAATGGCTGCTTGGGCTCTCCCTCCAGCATTTCTTCTGACACATCATCTGTTCATTCCAAAGTTATTATACAACTTTTATGAAACTAAGTCTACAAGACAGGTTCTAAGGTGTAACTGATGTCTCTTTTGTAAGCCAGAGAAATTTTCACAGTCTGTGTCTCAGAAGACAAATGCTTCAGCTCCTTTTGGGGTGTTATTACCTGTTTGTGTCTGGCTTCTGCAGCACTAGCCTGCCAAGATTCCTTGGTCTAACTGCAGCGAGGGGAAAGCTATCATCAGTTACAGATTGAGAGTAAACAATTAACTGCAGGAAGCAATTCAAATGAAAGCCAAAAATTTCTTCTTGGTCATTTTGTGATATCAAAACTTTGGTTTAACAGGTAATGCAAAAACGTTTCATTTTCCATAGTGTCTATGGGTGCTGTTGAGTTCTATTCCTTGGCCTCTCTTCGTGCCTTTGTTAAAAAAAAAAAAGCACCATCACAGAGAGAAGTACCACTGCCAAATAACTAATAATCCTGTTCTCCGGCTGCCTCTGACAGTCTCTAGGGGAGAAGCAGGGAAATTCTTTGTGCGGAGTTGCCTAAGGTTTCCCTAGCTGGCCTTGACTACACTGGCCACCTGTTCCCTGTTTAGAGAAACCATCCTCCTCCCTCAACCTTCTGTTCCTTGTCTCAGACTAACGATGATATATGGGGTGCTGTGTTCCTCCTAATTATGAAAATTGCTTTCCATTGGTTCCAAGATTTTTATTTGATATCTTCTTAGAATCTTGGCTAGCCTTGGAGCTATGGGGCCCTTAAGTAAAATTAGATCTTAGAGCCCCCATATGGGATCTGACATGCAGCTTTCAACTAGGAGCTCTTATTTAAAAAAGGAAAGCTAACGCTTCAAAGAAAAGGTGCCAGTTCTTCACCATGCAGTCCATTATTCCACCAAGCTGAGCTTCCCTATCTAAAAAGAAGTTCCCAGGCCCTAACGCACAAAGACCATCACTGGTGAACACAGCACTACCTATCATAGTTGTAACTGCACAATCTGACCCCTTCACTACACCAGTAGGGGCACCAGCACCCCTTTCAACTCTCCACATCAGAAATTTGTGGGTTTTTCTTGGTGCCCCCACCATTCTCATACTTGCTACCATCAAATCTGCCTCCTCTTCTCACCTAACCCTGCCCACTCTGATCCATTCATATACTACTACTTTGTTTTCTTTAGGCTTTCACGATTTCCCACTTACATTCTAGAAAGCAAGCAGTAATCCACTCTTGGTTGCACCTACCCTCCTTGTCTTTACCCTTACTCTCTTTTAATTGTTTCTGCACACTCCAGTCAGAATGAGTGCTCTGAAGTGAAATTCTGCTATTATTATTCTTTTCTTACAAACGAGTCAGTAGCTCTCCACTGCCTTCAGATGACATACAAGCCTTTTGCCAACACTGTACAGAATGTTCTTCTCCTTTGGCCTCTGTACTTATGATAGTGCCTGACACAGCCTTCGTTCTTAACATCTGTTTGGTGAATACACTATGATGAAATTAATGAATAAAATCTTTCTTTCTGCTGATTGACCATTAAAGGCATAAGAAGATATGACACCATTTTTCTGGTGTTACTGGAGATCACAAGATGGAGAGAAGACTCAATTGTTTCTTTTTTACAATGAAATTGTTAATGTGTTAGTGATGATGTTGTAAAGGAAACAAACAATTATTATCTTTCCATTGGTAATTAAATTAGATTTTCATTTCCTTTGCACATAATGATAAACTTTTCAATGTCTCGTACCAAGACACTTCAACACTGACAGCATCAGCATATTCTGCATGTTAGAGTATCTTTCCTTCTTTCAAAAAGTAGGTATTTTGTCTGTCTCAACCTGCAATTATATATTCAGGGTGTCTACAGAAATGGCTCAGCTGTTGGGATATATTCGACCCAATGGAAGGGTCAGAGTTTAAAAGGCCAACTTCTTTGTCTTAACATATGGCTCAAAAAAGGATGCACACAGATCAGTGAGGGAGGAAGATGCCGCCTCCTCAACTTGCCAAATGAGTTAATCAACCTCGCTAAAATGCAATGACAGATGTCAAAGCCAAATCACTTTATTACCAGTCTTTCCATGTACCCCTGGTGTTCTTGATAAACTGTCATTTTCTTCATCAGTTTTATGGAAGAATCTCGCATCTTGGAGACTTAAATGATGTTTAAATGTTGAAGCTTGGGAAAGAAAGAAGTTCACGCTTCTACCTTGCTGCCTGAGACAGTTCCCAGAGACTTGCACATAACCTTGAGCAGAAGAAATGATGGGTCCATGGATTTCAGATTAATATATGGAAGATTATTTTTAAAACTGGAGCTACTGGCTGGTGGAACATGCTGCTTCAGAAAGTAGAGAGCTTTCTCTATAAAGAGCTTTCTATGCCTGGAGATTGTTACTGTTTAAAATGTCAAAGACAGAATTCAGCCATGGGGAGAAGGAGGATCGAGTAGGTTGGAACAGAGAGAACAGACCATATAAGTTCATCTCTGAGAGTCTATGATCCTAATATATCCTATTCAACTGGTGATAAATTCTGCGTGCAACTTAAATAATTGTCAAAAGACTGTAAAATATCATGTAGAAATAAGACTGATATGATGTCTCATCTTTGTGTAATCCACTGTTTTAGACTCGCAGTTAGATAAAATTCCTAATTTTGAATTTAACACATCATCACTCAAAACCATGCCAGATACCAGGTCTTATCAGTATTTATTTAAAACAGTTTGGTTATAATTTTTTATTAGATTGTTAAGTTTTTTTTTCTGAGTATTTCTACCCTCTGCCTTCTACTTTCCATAGATTATAACCTCTACTAAGACAGTTCTGCATTATTCATTACAGTATTTCCAGTATCTAAACAGTACTTGGCATATAGTAGGTGTTCAATGAATATTTATTGAATTATGAGCATTTTATTACCCACAAGATTGGAAGGGAAAGATAAAGGTATCACTTCAGGGTGAATATTGTTCTTGGAGCCTTTTCTGGTGCTCCTGCCACCCACCATTCCCACCATTCTTGGGAGTCCAAGAACATGACCAGACGACTCATTACCTCCCGGAAGCACAAGACCAGAGGGAAAGTACAACTATGTTAACAGTATTTCTATCTGGAGAGGAAATTCATGAATTTGCTTTTTTTTCATTATGCTATTCAACTTGTGATGACTTTTCCTAAAATGAAATTTGATGCCATGTATCACAAGGAAATTTGCCGCCTTGGCCACATCTTCATACAAATTGGAATTAAATGTGGAAAGAATAGGCAGGTGACAATGACCCACTAGTGGGTTCATGTTGGCTCTGATATTTCAGTGCATGACCGGATGCTTGGGAGAGGGCCTGCAAGGTAGTACCTCTCACCAGGACTAGTCATTACTTTAGCAGTCTGTAAGCATCAACAGATGCCTTGCACCTCTCAGATTAAACATGGTCAAGTGACCTCTGAGACTGTCCAGCATTGCCTTCAGCCAGAAGTACATCTGAAAAGATGAAGCCTGTTCCCTACAACTTCCCTGGAAACTCACTTCTAATCTAGCCACATCGATCACTGCAAGAAGATTATCACTCCTACAAAACTTCGTTAACTTTCTGGACTGGTCTGAGATCAACAAGCCTTCTCTTTAACTGATAAGACAAGCAATTTCATTTTCTTCTCAACTGAGTTTAAGGTACTAAGTCACTACCTAGAATTGTTCAAAATGGTATCTCCTTGTCTTCCTGCCAAGCTGTGAGACTAACAATACTTTTGACAAGCTGAAAAATTCCTTAGCTGCCTGCTGTCTCTGCAGCAAATTTTCTTCATCAACTAATTCACTAATTTGGGCCTTCTTGAGAACTCAGCTAATTTGTAAGAACAGGTGGCTCATTCCATAAGTGTTCAATAAAGATTCACACATGATTACACATACAGCATTGCCTTAAAAACAAATGAAGAAATGTGTGCAGTATTTTTGGAGAAGCTAAAGAGACAGGCAAAAGATTCTTTAGTAACTAACAGTGTGCATCTGGTGATCTGGCAAAAATTCTCCCAAAAATTGATGGAGGAAGGGAGTGGAAACAGGTGACATAAGGATATAAAGTGCTTGTCACATGTACAATAAATTATTTCGGGGAAACTACCATGAAGTGATTGGTATAAAACAAACAAAAAAATTACTAATCATAGCTTCACTCTTATTATTTTTTCATTCCATCTGGCCTTGAGTTCATTCATTCATATAATATTGATTGATCACTTAACAACACTTCATATGTGCCAGGTACTATTTCAATGATCTAAGTCCACCATCTTCTTTCATTACAAAAAAAAGAAATCGTATGCTATATTGTTAAGAAACTACCATTACCTATTTACACATTAAATTAGACATTGAGATATTATTGGGATAGGTAAGAAAAAAGATGATTCAAGTGAAAAATTATAAGCCAATCAATCCACCAGTTGCTTGGACATTAAGGGGAAAAAGATGCAGCAGTGATTCTGGCTGGCATTTTGTTGATTTTTAAGAAACTGATTAATTATTTTATTACAAGGAAGATAAAATTTGCATAAGAGAAAATGCTTACATGCAAGAAAAACAATAGATACAAAATGATGTATGTAGTCATTATACCTTTTGCTTAAATGGGAGACAATTTTTGTTAAGAAAGTTGCAACAAAAGGCAGGAGCATTCCTCCCTTTGTTCTCCCTTTGATTTTGCATAAATCATTACTCTACAGATGATCGGGGCCAAATAGTACAAAGTACAGTGAGTGCCACAATGGTTTTGAATCAACACATATGTAACAGGGTGATAATGAATTCTGCCCCTCATTAAATATGTGAAACAGAGCACACACTGACTCAGGCACAGAGACATTTTATTTCCTATTTATAAATCCTAGTTATCATTCCATTCTTTTGGCCAGGAAAAAATAATGTTTGCATTTATAAGATAGCAAATACATCTAGAGCTCTGAAGGTTTAAAATGGAGGTTAATGGGGACGAGGGTTTTAACACAATTCCCTAACAAAACACAGTTTCTGCAAGAAAGAGGATCTACAAACTATGATAACATCATGGCTGAGAAAATCCTTTAACTGATACACAAATGACTGACCTTTATCAATGTTGAAACTACCTCTGTTAAAAGTAGATGGATATAGAAGTAACCGGTATTTTTTGATCCAAGTGCTCTAGAGTGGCTCAGTCACTTCCTCATTCTTTCATGAATTTATTCATTTCTTCTATAAATATTTACTGCACATCTAACAAGAGCTAGGCATCATGATAAACTCAAGGTCCACGAATGCACACTAAATGTTACCATTCTTGACTAGAATAAAGTTAAGCAAGGTTAAGAGAGGGTAGGTGAACTACAGTGGGGGCTTTAAACCAGACTTAACAGTAGAAGTCATGATAAGTGTTGAAAAATAAGTTGGAAGTTGAAGAGGAAGAGGATTGAAATATTATCCTAGGGCAATGGGAAGACTTGGAGTGATTAGAGGAAAGACATAATGTACTTGTAAAAATCAAAGTAGTGTATATAGCCATAGACTTGGGAGGGAGCCTTGGAGGCAGGAGAGACATTTTGGGTGAGTTAAGAAAAAGTCTCATATTTTAAACCCAGGCCTAGGAACAGTGGGAATCCACAGAGAAATTTTAACTGAATCTGTCATGATTGTATTTGCATTTTGGAGAAGGCTATACCAGAAGCAGGGAGATTTGAGAACATTTTGCATAATTCAGTGGGTAAATGACAATGTAAAGGCCCTGAGAATGAGAAGTGTGCTGATATGTGGTAGACTGGATAAGATTTGGTGTAAAAATGATTGTAGAAAATACATTAGAAAAACATGGATGACTGAGTTTCTGGTTTTAGGCCTGGATAGAAGCTTTGAGCATCACCAAGAATATGCCAAAGAGAGGTTTTGGGAAAGGAGAGGATGCTTTAATTTTGGGGAAATTTCAGTTTTATTTGTACGCAAGGATCTTGAAATAGAGACATATGGCAGACCTTTGGGTCAGGATTTCAGCAGGCATTGACTGAGAACAGGATCAAATAAGAGATACCTTAGCCATAGACATGAATGGTGCCACCCTGGGGTGAGATGTACAATGGAAAAAGAGGGAACCAAGAAAAAAGTCCTGGAGAAGATGGTATTTCTGTATCATGAAGAAGCAATGAATTCAAAGAAGGAATTGAAGAAAAAAACCAGAGTTCTGTCCCTGAGTGCAAGAAACGAGGGCATTTTGATAAAGGAAGACACATCAAATGCTCCACAAAGACAAAAACAAAAATATGTTCCTGTAGTTCGGCAACATTGGATGTCATTGGTAACCGTTCTGGTGTGAAAGTGTCAGAAAACAGATGTGTGAGTGAAAAGTCTGAATGTTTGGAGGTAAAGACATTGAAGCTATGCAGCTTCCTTATAGTTAGCCATGAAATATGGAAGACTTATCACAGGAAACTGAGGAGAATATAGGATTCGGGGAATAAAAAAATGAAAAAAAATGGATAGAATTAAGCAACTATGTATGCATTGCAAAGAAAAATGAACAATAAAGAGAAATAACTGAAGATACAATAGAAAGAAAGAAAAAAAAGAGGGAGGGAAAGGGGAAACAGTGAAGGAGAAAGGGAAAGATAAAGAAAAACCCTTGGCTTAAGGACAGATGAGCCAAAGCACAGGTGAAGGAGTGCTCAATACTCTAAACACATTTTTATTAATAGTCCATAAAGGTGTATAGTTTGTAAAGATATTTTATATAGGTTTACATTTGTTATTGATTTATTGTGGACATTATTAGCTCAACCAACATGAGTGCACACTACTCAAACAGCTGGATTAATTATCCACATTGGATCCATTACTTCCACAGTTCAGATCATGGCCCGGTCCTCCTCTAATTTTGCTGCTTGATTACAGAAAGTGGATGAGGTTCTCACCTCACCTCAGACAGAAAATGATCATTGAATTCGACTCTTTGACAGAGAGAAGATGCTGTCATTTGATTCTTGAAGAGAAAAGTAGATGTTAGAAATTGATTTTCTTAATTTTATGAACATCAAGTCTAAGAACATAGGAGTTTCGTAGCTGAAAAAAATTACTGATGCTAATAGCACAAGTGATAAAATATGGGTCTAATCAAAATGACTCAGTATTGAACAGCAAGCCCTGCGGCACTCAATTACTCAGTGCTGTTTCTGGTGAGAAATAGGGTATTCGGGAGTATAACCTAACTCACAGCCATAAATAATAGATTGGGTGAGAAGAAGTAGGGAGAAGCTCCCAAATGATGTGATCCTAATTGTACACCTATAAAAAGATTAATTATTTGGGATTTATTTTTTAGGCAATCAAATTTTCTCATCCAAGCAGCACTTTTCCCAAAGTTGACTTGCTAATAAAGTTGCATTTGCAACTGACATTAACATGATTTTATTTTGAACATGTCATTTTGGTTTGCCTAGGAGTCTTGTTTTGATTTGCCTGGGCTAATTTTGCACCAGGACAAACACAGAAATTTCTTTAGTTGTCTTAGCCCACACAAGGTTAACTTGACAGCCCCTGTGCTTGGGTAAATGAGCGACCTGCCATGTTTCCATTAATTCATTTTTGGCAAGCCAGAATCCATTTCCTGGCTGGAATATTTCCTTTTCCTTGCATTTACTGATCTCGTTTTGTACCACTACAACAAAATATGCCTTGGAAGGAAAATGTAACTTGAAAATAGAGAAGCCAGTGGGGGTTTTTTGTTTTGTTTTGCTTTTGTTGCCTTCACTTCAAACAAGTGTATGTTTGGGCAGCAGAGACAGCAGTATATGGCCCTTCATTCATTTCCCTAGAGGATGGTTTATCAACTGCTAAAAAAAGGAGTTATTTTATTCTGTAAAACGCGACTCAGATCCTTTGACAAGCAGCACTCATTACAGTCTGCTCTGTGTGCCTGGGATGCATCCACAGACAAACCATCCCCAGGGGCAGTTTAACCCCATTTATTCTTCTCAATTTTTCTCTAGGTTTGTAGTTACAAAAATAACAAAATAAATTAAATTAACAAAATCCATTTGGAAAATGAATCTTGTATGACGGGTTCCAGGAAATGTTTAGCACAGGCATGAATATGCCTAGCATTTCCATCACACATGAGAGAGATGACTTCGCTTTGATAGATGAGCAGACAGACTCTTGGCAAACCTGGGATTTGAAGCAAAGGCTCATTAATGCACCTGCACGCTAAGTAATGTACTGTGTGTCAGTATTGCCACGATGCCTTTGTATCGTCTCAGCTCCATAATGCAGAACCTTAGTCTGCTACCGTTTGGTTGGGTAAAAATTGTCAGTGTACATGGGAAATGGTTGTGTGTGTTGAAGGAGATGTTAACTCATGCATTGGTTCAATGCAGTTGGGCTCCTGTAGAGATTCCAAATTACAATGTGACTGCACAGGGTTTATAGACAGCCCACACGCTGAGACAGAGATGGCCTGCAAAGAGAGTGCCATGCAGAAAGTACACACACTACATAGAAGCAGGCTTGGGCACACAGCTTCCAGAACACTTCTGTAGATAGGCTTTGGTGTGTTAAAACAATGTGAAATACTTAACACCCAAATCAGTTCAAAGGCTGAAGCAATGTGCAGGTATCCTGCAAAGAGTAGCATACAGCACTTACAAGGGAAAGGTTTGGCTCAGGTCTCTACTGTGTCCTTGTCGTCTGATTTTGGGCAAGCCACTAGGCCTCTCTGAGCTTTACAAATAGGGGGTATTAATAGCTGCTTCACAAGGTGGCTTACCAAATGGAACGACACAATAGATAAGGAACTTCCAAATGCTCACAGTAAGTTAACTGGGCATTTTGCCAGGCACAGGGATACAAAAGAATAAAATATGATTCCTGTCTTGACTTTAAAGTGTTTTCTTCCTTTCTTTAATTTCTTAAGCCTCTTGTCCCATTGTCATAAGAACTCAAGGTAGCAATAATCTTATTTTTACCAAATAGACATGACTGCTGAGGCACTGAGATATATAATTATTTGCTTAGTGAAATTGTAACATCCACTTGTCAGAATGCCTGTGGTCCTGACACCAAACTGAGAGTTCCAGGATTAGGAATTTAGAAAAAGCAGCCCCCCCCTCTTCTCATCACCCATAAACTGATCACAGAGTTCCACATCCACTTTGGACAAGCTGAAGTACTGTCAAGAAAAATAACAGAAATGCACAATAGTTATTTGGAACCACAATATAAGGATCCACAAGAGAGATCTATTTTCTGTAAGTATCAGTCTGATTTGATTTGGGCTGTTCAAAGGATATCTCTGAAATATCAAAGGAATTAAAACCACAATATGATTAAGTACCTTCACATTTGGATATTATTGCCTCTGGTGGAGTGGCTCACAAGTGCCTGAAGGTGCAGCTTTAAAATGTACAAACGAAAGGAAAATATGACATTTTAGAACAGCACATTGTTAGTTTTAGTGCATTATTAGAAGCAGTCTCTTTTTTGAGTTTTTCTAGTAAAATATCATACGTAAAAAACAACTGGCCCTCCCCTTTGCTTCTTTGATGACTGGTCTCCTGTTGGTATCTTACTTGGCCAGTCATATCAAAGTAAGGCAATAGTGGATTCTGTGGATGTGCATACTGTTAAGAGTCTATGCCAGCTTGCCTGGTACATTAAACCTAGAATTGAAACTCTAATCAGATGTGTTATGGTGCTGTAAAGCATCAACACCTAGAAGAAGAAGGCCTTAAACAACATATTTAATTGATCCAGGTATCTCCTGAAAACAGAGTACAAAAATCTCCCTCTTGTTTTCTACACATACAGCAGGGAAATATAAATATCCTTTCTCTATTTCCTTCCTTTCCACTCTACTGTCCTCTTCTCATCCCTTCTCTCTTTCTGATTTTTCATCCTATTTATTGAGGATTGGGTTGCCAACTGTCTGGGACTGCCTGAAACAAATGAGTAGGGATGTGGACATTCCAAATAGAGACCTGAACCACTGAGACACAACACCTCATCCCCTTCTTGTGTTATGATTTGATGTCTCCAGTTCAGTGTGGACAGTGGATCCATTCCTAGTTTGGCACTGAATTCTGAAACTGGCCTTGCATTGCAGGTTGGCATCATCTGCTGAATTAAGTACACTGGTAGGGTGGATCCACATCGCATAGGCCCTGAGGCCCATACAAATGGGAGCAGATTAAGGGTCTTTAAGAAAAAAATAATATTACAAATTCAAATTAGGTACAAAAAGAAGTATTTAGAATGAAAAAATAAATCACAATACATTATTGGAGGCTTGGCGATTGTTTCCATTCTTCAGTGATTACTTTACCTCCTGCAGGGGTCAGTGCATCCAAAAGGCACCGGCATGATCAACAGCGTCCCATTATTTTGTTTCCTACAAGAACCCATACTGCAAGATCAAGTTTATGGTCTAATTAGGGGAAAACTAACAAGCCAGAGGCACATACTCCTTTGCATGACAGTCCTTGGAGGAGAAGGAATGTGCTCAAGCCTCACCTGCTTGCTCCCATACCTGTTGCTTATGTCTTTAAAAAAAAAAAAGATGTATTCACTCATTTGTTTATTTAAAAGCAGAGTTAGAGTGAGAGTGAGAGAGAGAGAGAGAGAGAGAGATCTTCCATCGACTGGTTCCCTCTCCAAATGGCCTCAACAGCCAGGAATGGGCCAGGTCGAAGCTAGAAACCTGGAACACCATCCTGGTCTCCCTACATGGGTGATGGGTGGCAGAGGCCTAAGCACTTGAGCTACCTTCAGCTGCTTCTGAGGCACATTAGCAGGGAGCCAGATGACAGGCAGAGCAGCTAGGATTTGAACGGGTTCTCCAATATAGGATGCCAGCATTTCAACTAACCAGCTGTACCACAACACTGACCTCTGCTGTCGATCTGGACACCCTCTCTCCTCGGCACACTTGGGTGCTCCTGTCCACAATGAGGAAAATAAGAATCATTCTCTACTGCTGAACATATGAAAGACATTTACTGTGTGTTAGTCAAGGTATTGTTAGCGGTACAAGAGGGAGAAAGAACTTCTGCTGAGCACTCTCTCTGGAGCTGTGCTAACAACAATTCTATGGGCTTTACTTTATTTTTCTATGGAGAGAAACTTCTGGGTCACATTTTCTCATAACAAAATCAAACAAAACATGTATTGAACAGCTAAGCAGTATAGCTTTCTCAACCAAATAAATTACATAAGACAAAATGTGAAGTATTCTGTAAGTGTACAGTGCTAAATAAATCTAAGATATTCTTATAATTGTTATTGTTATTATTTCTACTACTTTGTGGCATGAAAATTAAATTGGCTTCTAAAGAAACCTGACTTTGCCATCAGGATGTTGCTGAGACTTGATATTCAAATATTATCTTTCTTCAAGGAATACTGAATAACACTACACAGGTGAAAAGAGCACCATTTCAAGGGAAGTTGCCAGAAACAATCAGCTTGAGTTGTTGAGATACCGCCAGATAAAACAGACATCAGGATCTGCCTCTCCAAATTCGTCCTTTTGTCAGCACATGGAAAGTGATGCAGATTTCAAAATAGATGCACCAACAGGGTTTAAGGTTTAATTTCATCTCTGGCTCAAGGCCTAAAATTCTTTCCTCTTTTCCTCCAGGTTTCTGCCTGCCTAGTTTAGGGAAAGAGTTGCCAAACAAAATTGAAAACTGATTGATTTCCCATTTTGATAGAGCTACGATGCTGGCTGCATTATTCCTTAGTGGTGTTGGTTAAATATTTAATGGAATATTAAGAGAAAAATTCTGTCTGTGCAATGTAAACATATTGTTGGGTTGTCTGAAAGGGTCACATCTTGATTAAGCGGAATGTCAAAAGTATCGATGGTACCTTCTCAGTATTCCAGAATATGCTGTCAATAAAAGCCCTACATTGCATCAGGGCTGTTATGCTTTCTGTGCACAACTCAAACATATTCATGAGAGCTGGTCCAACACCACATGTGAGCTTGATCTTTTCATCTGTACATCGGATTAACGGTTTAAGATGTTCAAAAATAGAATTCTAATTTGAGAATTTGTGTCTCTGGCCTTTATTGTACAAACATTTATACATTCTATCATCTACAAAAGATCTTAATCATTTATTGAACAAACAAAAGTTTTCATACTATCATATCTACTTTTTACAAAGCAGATTTAAAAACAATGGGTAGATGGCTGTAGAAACAAATTTTGCCTCAAACAGTAAAATCAATTAAAATGATGATTCAGGTAAGCAGGATAACTCAGGGGGTGGTGACAGATGGTTTATATCTGTTTATATATATATATAATTACTTGAAAGCCAGAGACAGAGAGACAGAGATCTTCCATCTACTGATTTATTACCAAAATACCCATAACAGTTGGGGCTGTGCCAGGCTAAAGCCAGGAGCAAGGAACTCAATCTAGTTCTCCCATGTGGATGACAGAGACCCAAGTATACCTTTTTCTTTTCTTTTTTTTTTTTAATTTTTTGCCAGGCAGAGTTACACAGTGAGAGAGAGACATAGAAAGAGTTATAGACAATGAGAGAGAGACAGAGAGAAAGGTCTTCCCTCTGTTGGTTCACTCCCCTAATGGCCACCACGGCTGGCACTGTGCCAATCCGAAGCCAGGAGCCGGGTACTTTCCTCCCTGTCTCCAATGTGAGTGAAGGGACCCAAGCACTTGGGCCATCCTCCGCTGCCCTCCCGGGTCACAGCAGAGAGCTGGACTGGAAGAGGAGCAACCGGGTCTAGTACCCGGCACCCCAACCGGGACTAGAACCTGGGGTGCCGGCGCCGCAGGCAGAGGATTATCCTAGTGAGCCTTGGTGCCGGACGACTATACCTTCTTATACCCTGTCTTCTACTATAATACTTAGTGATCTTTGTTCCTCTCCCCCAACAGCTTTATTGTGATTTAACTCACATGCCATGTAATTCACCCCCTTAAAATGGGTTCAGTGGGTTTTAGTATACTCACTTCAATGTGCATCCATCTCCACAACCTAGTTTTATAATATTTTCATCAGCTCAAAGAGAAACTCTGCACCCACTGGTGGTCACTTCTCATTCCTGGTCCTGCCCCCTCACTCCAGCCCCAGAAAATACGAATCTACTGCCTCAGTGTATTTGCTTATCCTGCACATTTCATATCAATGGATTCACATGATAAGAAGCCTTTTGTGAGTGGCTTGCGTCACTTAGCATAGCGTTTTCAAGATTAATCTATGTTATAACAGGCATTGGTACTTTTATTGCTGAATAGTATTGTACTTTTGGATATGCTATTTAAAAAAAAAATGAAGGACGTGTAGGATTTGCCCACTCTGGTTACATACAATGGCACTTCTATGAACATGCACATACAAGGTTTTGCATGGATATATATCTTCACTTTTCTTGGAGTGAAATCACTGGATTATATACCAGGTTTATGTTGAATGTTTTGAGGAATTCCCATACAGTGTTTCAAAGGAAGTGTAGCATTTTGCCAACAAAACAGTGTATGAGAGCTCCCATCTCTCCCTCTGTAAAATCATGCTACTAGCTCTTGCTTTGATAGTAGCCATTCTAATGGATGTGAGAAACCCTATCTCGTTGTGGTTTGATTTAGTTTCTGATGCCTAATGATGTTGAGCATATTTTCATGTGTGTACTGGCCACTTGTACTATTTTCTTTGGAGAGATGCTAATTCAAATTCTTGGACAATTTTTATAATCGTGTTGCAATCATCCTTTATACATTCTAGATATAAGTCCCTTATTTGATACATAATTTGCAAATTTTTCTCCCATTTTCTCATTTTTTAACTTTCTTGATGGTGTTTTTAGAAGCACACTTTTATTTTTAAAAAGTCTAATTTTTCTATTTATTGCTGCTTTTGCTTCTGATGTCAAGGGTAAGAAACCACTGCCTAACCTCAAGTCATGAAAATTTACTTTTGTTTTATTCTAAGAGTTTTATAATTTTTGTTCCTATGTTACATCTGAGATTTACTTTGCCAGTTATTATAGACTGTGAGGGTGGGTTCAAGTTTCACTCTTTTACATGTGTGTATGCAGTTGTCCAATCACTATGTGGGCTTCACTGCACTTCACAAACAAAATTTTTCAGTAGTTCACTATTGTCTGTGTCAGTGGATTAGATTTCATGAACCAGCAGGATGAAATAGAAGATTTACGAAAACCTTTTATTAATCCAACTTAGGAGAGCAAAAGGAAAAACAAATATCATCTATACATTTTCTCCACAATTTAGCAGGATATTTTGCGTGTATGAACATATGGTAAGAAAACAATCTCAGAAGCCAAGTATTTAAGCAATCTTAGTTTTATTGAAAACTCAGTGCACATTCCTTCTTTTTCCTCCCATGTTTGTGTGTACTTTGAGAAACAGCACTCACAGGTTATCATTTGGGAACCACCATGACCCCTCTTACCTAAGAGGCTGTGTCTTTTTTCAGGTTCTTCTAAAACAACTTTATGATTCAGTCATACTGAAAAAGGATGACTCATTTTCTTACCTTACCTACTTTTAGCTGGAAGGCTGCCCTTACCTACTCCCATTATCTAAATGAGAGAAATATGTATGTAAACGCTAATGCAATATGAATGTTACATTAGTTATACAAAGGCCTTTCACAGGAATGTAAGAGTTTCCAATCTATCTAAACTACTTGTCTCTTGGGGAGGCAGTTATAATAATTAATGCAAAAACCCAAGATGAATTTTGACATCACTATTTATATAACTATGGATAAGACTTAATCTTTCTTAGACTCCGATTTATTAGCTTCAGACTGGAGTATCTATCCCATAGGGTTACTATGGGGATTAAACAACAAAAGAAATGTAAATCACCCAGTCCAGAAGCTGGATGAACAGTAGGTGATCCAGAAATGTTCCTCACCTCTCTCTCAGCCCAGTATCTGTGGTTTGCAGCCCTGATAACACATCAGAATTGCCTTGGGAATTTGAAAAAGTCCATGTACCATTGACAAGCTAGTCCTAAAACTCATGGAAAATTAGCAGATCAAGAAAAGTCGCAAACAATCCTAAAAATGAAGACAAGTTGGAAAGCTCATGTTTCCTATTTCAAAATTTACTATAAATCAGTAATCAAGGCTGCACATACTGTCATCTGAATAGTCATGACAATGAATGGAATAGAAGTAAGAGTCAAAAGTAAGCTCATATACCTGTGATCAACTGATTTTTGATGAGTGCCAAGACAATTTATTTAATCATTTGCCTTTTCAGCACATAGTGCTAAAATAACTATATATTTACATGCAAAGGAATGAACTTGAACCCTCTATCACACAATTTCCAGAATTTGACTCAAAATAAATCAGAAAGCTAAGTGTAAGATTAAAACTAAGAGTTAATATGCATGTTGGGGTAGACAAAGTCTTCATCAAAATTAAAAACTTTTGTGCTTCAAAGGACAATGCTAAGAAAGTGCAAAGACAATTTGCAGAATGGGAGAAAATATATGTAAATTAGATTATAATTAAGAATGTGTGCTTAGAATAATAAAAAGTTATTATAACTCCATAACAAAGAGATTAATAAGCCAATTAGAAAATGAAAATGAATATTTTTTCAAAGAAGACATATAAATAAACAATAAACATGTAACAGATATGCAATATCTTTAGCCATCAGGGAGATACAATTAAAGTCATAGTGTGGTACCACCTCACACCCATCAGCAGGCTACTATCAAAATGACACCTAATGACAAGTGTTGACAAGCATATGGATAAATCAGAAATTCCATAAACTGTTGGTAGGAATGTAAAATTGTGTAACTATTCAGAAAAATAATTTGGTAGCTCTTCAGAATTTTGAACAGGGAATTATCATATGACTTTGCATTTCAACTCCTAGGTACATATCCAAGAGAAATGCAAACCATGTCCACACAAAAACTTGTATATTACTGCTGATAGTAACATTATTCATAATAGCAAAGAAGTGGAAGAAATTCAAAGATCCATTCACTGACAGTGAATAAATGAAATGTGTATGTATATATCCATATAAAGGAATATTATTCAGCCAAAAACCAATAAATAAGTACAGATATATCCTACAGCATAGATGAATCCTGAAAGCATTATGTCAAAAAAGGCGACATAATGTATGATTGATTCCAGTTACATGAAATATCTAGAATAGACAAATCTAGAGAGACACAAAGCAGATTAGTAGTTGTCTAGATTTGTGGAATAAGGAGAATTGGGAAATGACTGCTAATGGGTACATTTCTTGGGATAATAAAAACATTTCAGAACTTTGGTCGTGGTTGCCAGATTCTCAATACACTAAAACCACATAGTCACACATTTTAAATAGGTGAATTGCACGGTAAATGAATTATCTATCTCAATAAATCTGCTTATAAAATATGATGTCCTGCCTCTAAAGTTTCTGATTGAAATTGTTGACATCCAGTCTCCTCCAAAAACAACAGACTCTTGGTAATTTAAACTTGTCTCCTCAATTTTGCTGACCCAGTTACTGTAGGAAAATTATGCAATTTGTCACTCCAACCTCCCTTCTTTATACTTCTTTTTTCTCACTCTATCAACCTCCACCTTACCTTATCCCCTAGCCCCTCTGAACCAATCAATGTGTTTCGCCTTCTTCAGATCTCAAGCCTCATCTCCAGGGGACTTTTAATGGCCAGCTTCACTTTGAATCAGTCAACCCTTGCTGTGTCTTTTATTTTGATTTGGTCCTATAAACTTGATAGAAGCATTGACTTACGTTTGTGAATGGGAAGGATCCTTCAAAGGAAGTAGTTATCTATCTCAACTCCATCATTTAGCTGATATTAATGAAGTCCAGAGAAACTAGAATCTATTTAAAGTATTTCCAGTTGCAAATGTGTCAACATATTGTTTTTTAATTATTTCAACTATTCCTCATGAATTTATTTCTCTGATTTGTTTAGGGTCTTTTTAAAGATCTACAGTAATTTTATTCTACCTAAAGTTTTTTATGCTTGCTAACAATAAAATACATGCTTAGTGTAATAAGCTGACACTTCTAGCGTCTTACTGACTTGTCTCCTTATATTATTAGAGACTTTTACTTTGAAGGGCACTAAGACTGTTTTGTAAGTGACAATAATCAACTTGTCTGTTCCCATTTTATGGAAGACAAAGGATTTAACCTAACAAGGAGAGATACTGGTCATCTTGGGAAAATTATTTGAGTATTTAAACCTCAGTTTCTACTGAAGAAATGACCCAATATCTACCACTTATATTTTTTCATGAGCACTAAAAAAGTTAATGCTTATTTAGTGTTCAATGAGTGTGAGCATGTGATATCTGCTCAGGAGTTATTAATTACTGTTATCATCATAGTCATTATGATTATTGTAAGTATTTCTAGCATAGAATTAGTCCTTAGCAGCCCACGGATTGAAATGTATTTTTGCTTTGGGTTATTCAAGCGGTTCTTCATTAGCCTATTCGACTTAATAGAGTCTCTCACATAGCTAACTTTCTTGCCAATAAGTATAAAAGCTTAGAAGACTGTATGCAATAAATGTTAAAAATTATTAGTTTCCACTTGCAACCAGATCAATCCTCATGGCTAAAGGTTCTGGTTTCACTAAACATGTAATCTCCTGGCCATGTCCTTCAGAGAAAGAAGAGCCTGGGTCCCAGAACACACTGCCTCTAACAAGAAATCACACGTCCCACGTGAAGCATCCTCATTAGTTAAGTTCTGCCATCAATTTTTAGGTGGAAGGGTTTTTTGTTTTTTATCTTTTTTAACTGAGTAAAGCTGGCTTAATTGGCTTTTCCCCCCTGTAGCAGAAGTTTTGGGGAAAGATGTATATCTGGAAATCTAATTACATATCTTAACTGTAACCTGAGAAGCTTAAAATTCACAGATGCACTTTATCTGTCAAATATAGAGACAGTTGGCAAATGCAGGCCATAAAGGTGGAGATTTAATACCCAACTGCAAGAATTGTTGCTGCTTTCCTATGTTTATTACTTCACAGTTAATCAAGGAGATAACTCCCAGGAGCTTGGTATTTTTCTCCCTGTGTTCTACATGATGAGGAAGGAAGGAGAAAAAGATTATTCTCTTTGTAATACATTTCCAATTGGAGTAAGGTATTTGGTTCACAAACCCATGAACGAAGGACTAGCACTAAATGTTTTAATCAATTCCTGAAATCTTTTTTAAAGCCAACAGACCACAGCACCACATTATTATTACTATATGTATACAGTAATTTCTTAGCAATTGTATGAATATGTGTATGTTATTAGGACAGATATTCAGAAAAGAAGGACTCAGCAACCATTAAGAATATATTTCCACACTGGCTTGATTTTTACAACAAAGAGCAACTATACTGAAATAGTTTTGTAATATGGAAGCTCTAATTACCGAGCAGAGCATGGTTCCTTTGCTGAGCATCACAACGACAATACATCTTACAAGTATATGAGTCTCAGAAATGATTCAATGACCAAAGCGGAATCAAAAGAGCAGAAAACAAAAGTGGCTCTAGGAGAAGCAAAGCAGGCCCATTCCCTTTGCGCGGTCATCACGAGTGCTACTCAGGCTGACTTCTAAGAAGGCAAATCCTCCCAGTTCACAAGCAGAACCCAGTTACATGGAGCAGCCAAGACTGGATTCCTAAACGCTTCAGCATACAGAGTCACCAGGTCTTTAGACAAATGGTCAGCATGATTCACCTTTCCAGCAAGGGAAACAATACTGGAACTGAGCAAAGGTCCCCCAGAAATACTTGGATGAGAGATTTTCAAATCCCAGAAGTACTTCTGAGGAGGTTCTACCAACCCTTCAGTTCAGGATCCAAAACAAGCCGAGCTAATGCTTCCATCTTCCTAATCTGCCTCCTTTCATGCCTATTGCTACTATTATAAAAGCTTTACAGGATTCATTTAATAAAAAAGTAAAATATTTAATAAATGATAAATTAAGCACAGAATGGCCAAACAACTGCTTATGTGTGAAATCAACTAAAAATAATAATTGTTCAAAAAATTGGGGGCTCATTATTTCTTTGAAACTCTATGGATAATCAATGTGTAATAGGATTATGAATGAAAAACGTTTTAAGAGAAAATAGTTTTTTAAAAAGTGGAAAGAGTACAGGCTCAGGGAAGAGCTAGGCAGAAAAGAGCAGTGTCTTGGCTTTCCATGCCTGAAATGCTGTCATGGGCTTTTTAGCAAGATCTGAATGCCTTAAGGGCTGATTCTGAGGTCAGAGTGCTGTTTAGGACATCTATGAGTCTGCTGTGTATCCTGCTTCCCACGTTGTATTGTTCTCTCCTTTTTAATTCTATCAGTTAGTATTAGCAGACGACAGTCTTGTTTATGTGATCCCTTTGACTCTTAATCCTATCAGTATGATCAATTATGAACTGAAACTGATCACTTTGACTAGTGAGAGGGCATTTTACCACCAATTTTAATGAGATTTGGAGTCCCATGACTATACCCTTAGAAGTAAGTCCATAGGAATATATATATGCAGAACTATATAGCTTTACTGTTACAAACTTCCTCCTCCCTATTTTTTTACTGAGATCTATTTTAATTCACTTTATACACACATGATTAACTCAATGTTAAGTAAACAGTTCAACATATAGTATGAAGAAAAAAATCAATGAAATAACAAAGAAAATCAAACTATTCTTCAACAGTCAAGAAAGGGCAGCTCAAGTCATGCGTTCTCAAAATGTCAATTTCACTTCTACAGATTTTGTTTTAGGTGCTCTCTTAGTTCTCACAGATCAGGGAGAACATATGATATTTTTCTTTTTGAGACTGGCTTATATCACTAAGTATGATGTTTTCCAGATTCATCCATTTTATTGCAAATGACTGGATTTCATTTTTTACTGCTGTATAGTATTCCATAGTGCACATATCCTACAATTTCTTTATCCAGTCTTAAGTTGATAGGCATTTAGGTTGATTCCATATCTTAGCTATTGTGAACTGAATGGAAATAAAAATGGGGGTACAGATAGCTCTTTTCTTTACTGACATCATTTCCCTTAGGTAAATTCCCAGGAGTGGGATGGCAGGGTCATATGGTAGGACTACATTCAGATTTCTTTTTTTTTTTTAATTTTTGATAGGCAGAGTGGACAGTGAGAGAGAGAGAGAGAGAGAGAGAGAGAGAAAGGTCTTCCTTTGCCATTGCTTCACCCTCCAATGGCCACTGCAGCCAGCACACCACACTGATCCAAAGCCAGGAGCCAGGTGTTTAACCTGGTCTCCCATGGGGTGCAGGGCACAAGCACTTGGGCCACCCTCCACAGCACTCCCGGGCCACAGCAGAGAGCTGGCCTGGAAGAGGGGCAACCGGGACAGAATCCGGTGCCCCGACCGGGACTAGAACCTGGTGTGCCGGCGCCGCAAGGCGGCTGATTAGCCTGTTGAGCCACTGTGCCAGCCTACATTCAGATTTCTGACATATCTCCATACTGTCTTCCACAGCAGCTATACCAGTTTACCTTCCCACCAACAGTGGATTAGAGTACCCTTTTCCCCCACATCCTTGCCAGCATTTGTTATTTGTTGATTTCTGTATGAAAGCCATTCTAACTGGGGTGAGGTGAAACCACATTGTGGTTTTGATTTGCATTTTCCTGACAGCTAGTGATCCTGAATATTTTTTCATGTGTCTGTTAGATTTCCTCTTTTGAAAGATGTCTGTTTAAGTCCTTGGCCCATTTCTTCACTGGGTTGTTTGTTTTGTTGTTGTGGAGTTTCTTGATCTCATTGTAGATTCTGGTTATTAATCCTTTATCGGTTGCATTGTTTGTATATAATTTCTCCCACGCTGTCAGTTGTCTCTTCACTTTCCTCTTCTTTGCCGTACAGAAGCTACTCAATTTGAAATAATCCCATTTGTTAATTTTGGCTTTGACGGCCTGTCTTCTGGGGTCTTTTCAAAGTTGCTTTGCCTGTGCCAATGTCTTGCAGGGTTTCCCCCATGTTCTCTAGTAATTTGATGGTATCAGTTCGTAGATTTAGGTCTTTAATCCATTTTGAATGGATTTTCAGGTAAGGTGAAGGTAGGGGTCCTGCTTCATACTTCTGCATATGGAAATCCAGTTTTCCCAGCACCATTTGTTGAAGAGACTGTTCTGGCTCCATGGATTTGTTTTAGATCCTTGGTCTAATATAAGTTGGTTGTAGTTGTTTGGATTGATTTCTGGTGTTTCTATTGGTCTACACATCTGTTTTGTACCAGTACCAGGCTGTTTTGATTATAACTGCCTTGTAGTATGTCTTGAAACCTGGTACTGTGATGCCTCTGGCTTTGTTTTTGTTGTATAAGATTGCTTTAGCTATTCGAGGTATCCTGTGTTTCCATATGAATTTCAGCATCATTTTTCTAATTCTGGAAGAATGTTTTTGATATTTTGATCGGTATTTTATTGAATTTATCTCATTCACAATAGCTACAAAACAAATCAAATACCTTGGAATAAATTTAACCAAGGATGTCAAAGATCTCTATGATGAGTATTATAAATTAAATAAAGAACTAGAAGAATATACAAAAAATGTAAAAATCTTCCATGTTCATGGATTGGAAGACTCAATATCATCAGAATGTCCATTGTTCCAAAAGCAATATACAAATTCAATGTGATAACAAACCAACCATATGTTCTCCCTGATCTGTGATAATGAAAAGAGCATCCAAAAGGAAATCTGTAGAAGTGAAATTGACATTTCGAGAAGCAATGACATGAACAGCCTTTGTCTTAACTGTCAAGGAACAGTGTTTTGTTTGTTTGTTTTTTTGTTTTTTCTCAATGGAGCCTGAGTCTAGGAATGGGAGAGGAAGGAGAATGTGGGTTAGGAATGTGAGTGGGATGGTGGGTATGATGGGGAGAATAACTATATTCCTAAAGTTGTATTTAGGAAATCTATACTCATTAAATAAATGACTTCTTTGGGAAAATATTTTAAGATTAGAAAATATTAATTGGTATTTTTAACAAAATAAAAATAAATAATATATGATAAACTCAATAGGTGCCAAAAATGTTAATAAACTAGAAAAAAGAAAACTTGCTAAACTTGATTAACACTATCTATCAAAGATGTATAATAAGGATCAAAACTAATAATTAAAGTTAAGGAAGAGTTCCTGATAGAATAAGACGAAGATGCCTGCTATCGTTATTCATTCTTAATTCACTTACAAAATCTCAGTCAACCCTTAAGATGATAAAATAAATGATACATACGATAGAAAGATAGAAACCAAACACTATTTGTGTAGTTCACATGATAATCTATAAGGTCCCCAGATACAGGAACATAAAAGTAATAATAGAATTTCTACATAACAGTACTAACTCATCTAAGAATAGAAATGCAAAACTCTACCTTATTTACAATAACAACAACAAACTAAAAATTTAACAAATATGTGTTGACTTTTGTGGAATGAATTACAAAATTATTTTCTGATTGGTATAAAGGAACTGAATAAACAAAGAGGTATACCAAATTCATGGATAAGAAGACTCAAATTAATTCATATATCTTTACAGTGACATCTGCATTTTCAACACTTAAAATTATTGTTGAAGAACAAAAAGTTAACTACTGTTTTTTAAGAAGAAAAAAAGGGATAGAGGTTTCCTGTACTATCAGATATCACAAATACAATAATAATATACATATTAATATTATCAATACTACCAGCTGATTTTATTGGATATTAAAATTCCAGGAAAAAGTTTTTCAAGCATTAAAAGTTTGATATGACTGTTGTCATCATTTTACAAGCAAGAGAAAACTGGGGTACAAAGAAATTAAGGAACTCTTTCAAGGGTAGACAGTGTCAGAGTTAGGATTCAAATATAAACGGCATATGTCCTAAGCTCCTACAACTACTTTGCAGTAACATCTCTAATGCTACAGTAATAAACAGGGTATCATACTGACACATGTACAGAAAAATAAGCTATTAAATCATAATACAGAATCAAAATGAAACCCATGCATAAATGGAATCATCAATCAGTGATCAAAAAACGGACCACTCAATAATGTCACTGTGATTACTACTTATCCATGCAGAGAAAAAATAAAATAAAATCCAATCCCTCTATAATATTTAAAAATATAAAAATTTGCCCAACTGGCCCACATGTAGAAAATCAAACCTCAAAGCGTTTACAGGAAAATACGGAGAGTATATTTTTAGGAATTTGAATATCTATATGACATAAAAAGCCCAAAAGAATAGTTGATACATTTTACTATATTAAAATTGAATATTCCTCCTCAAAAAGCAACATCATAAACATAACAAACCTAGCAACATTCTGGGACAAGGTATTGGCAATGTGTGTTAACAAAGGGTTGCTATCCAGAATGTATAAAGAACTTCATAAATCAGAAAGAAAAATAATTCATAATTCCCTGTTCCCTTAAAGAGAGAAATTAATAATAAAAGTAGGTGATTTGCATTAAGGAAAGGCAATCGGCCAACACGTCGTTTGAAAAATCCCAACCTTCCCCATTGTCAGGAAAAGTAAAACAACGTACCATTTTCTACCAGTAAATTAGCAAAAGTCATAGTTCTGAAGATAACAAGTACTGAAATACAGAAGAAGAGTTCTCTCATCCATGCCTGTGGGATTATGAATTGGGACAACTATCTTGTAGAACACTTTGATAAAATCAAAGAAAATTGAAAAAGCCTATTTCCTTCACCCTGTAAATTTATTTCTAGGCATAGACCAAGGAATATGTACAAGGATGATAACTGTATATAACACTAGTGATTTGTGATAGGGAAAGACTATGAACAATCAAAATGTTTACCAATGGAAAAATGGAAAAAATAAATTACATTAATTTCATACAATAAAAAACTACATAGCTCCATACAAAAAATGTGGTTAAACATCAGTAATAAGACAGACTAAAAAGGTAATAAGATTTTTGGTATTTATATAATCTACATAGTAGTGTTTATACAAAATACTATATTTATATTTAGCTTAAAACATTCAAAAGAATATCTTGTAATTTTATATTGCTTATGGATATGTACATAGATAATTCATAGTATAAAACACCCACTAGACTAATAAACCCAAGTTCAGGGTGATGGCTACTTCCAGAGAGAAAGGCAGGAGAATGAAACCAGGAAAAGAGACACAGCAACTTAAACTGTATTTGAGATATTTTGTTCCTTAAAATGTAACACAAGGGTGGACATTCGACCTAATGGCTAAGATGCTTACATTCCAGAGTAGAGACAGCTGACAGATGGGAGAAGATACTGACGAACTACACATTTGATAAAGATTAATATACACTTAGAGGGAGCTCAAGGAATTCAGCAACAAAAAAACAATCCAGCAAAATAATAAGAAAGGAAGGGGAAGGGAAGGTGGGAGCATGGGTGGGAGTGAGGGGGAAGTATCACTGTGCTCTTAAATATGTATATATGAAACACATGAAATCTGTTGACCTTATATAATTAAAAAATTGAAAACAAAAGAAATGGGTATAGGGTATGAATAAACATTTTTGAAAGCAATTAATAAAAATGATCAAGAAACACATGAAAAATGCTCAGTATCCCTAGCCATCAGGGAAATGTAAATCAAAACCACAATAAAATATCACCTCACTCCAGCTGCAATGGCTGTTTTCCAAAAGATAAAAAATAATATATATGCTGGTGAGGTTGTAGGGAAAAAAAGGGAACCCTAATACACGATTGGTATAAATGCAAATTAGTACAGCTATTATGGGAAACAGTACGGAGATTCTTGAAAAAAAAATAGGTCTACCATATTATCCAGCTATCCAATTTCTGGGAAAATGTATGAAACGAACTCAGCATATGAAAGAGATAGATACCTGCACACCCATTTTTTTTATTGCAGCCCAAATCATAATAGCCAAGATATGGAAGCAACCTAGATGTCCATCTATGGACGAATGAAGAAAATGTGGCATCTATACACAGCAAAAGATTTCTGAGTAATGAAAAAGAATGAAATCTAGTATTTGCAACAAAATGGATGAAACTGGAGATGATTATGCTAAGTAAAATAAGTCAGACACAGAGAGACAAATATCAGATGTATTCTTTCTCCTATGTAGGAAATCTACATATGACATTAACACACACACACACACATAGTAAAAAATGTGTGCAAGGCATATCATTTAGAATATAAATATTGTCTTTACTGAATTTATACCTGCTATATAATAACATACTCTTCTTCCTTCATTTTTGATTTCTATCATTAATCTTATTTTATATTAATATATCTAGACCAGCTTTAAAAATTGAGTGTGTGTTAATGTACATAAATATATAACATGTTTACATATAAAGCAAATATATGGCCAAATGTTAAAAATTATGTGTCTGTGCTTTTTTCATTAAATTCTGCTTTATACTTTTCTATGTTATTGGAAATACTTTAAAATAAAAAATAAAATAATTTTTAAAAGATATCTACATCCTATATCAGAGTACATTGTTTCAAGTTCTAGCTCCAGCTTTTCATCCCAGCTTCCCACTAGTGTGGATCCTGTGAGGCAGCATGTGGTAGCTCCAGTAGTTGGGACCATACTGCCCACATGGGACATCTGGATTTAGTTTTCACGTCCTGGCTTTGACACAGGCCCCTGGCTCCCGGCCATTACAGGCTTTTCGGAGTGACCAAGAGGTATAAACCCTCTCTCCCTGTCTCTCTCTGTCTCTCCGTCTCTTAAACAAACACATCCACAGATCTCAGGGGTCGATGGCAAGATCTGTGAATCCGAGAGAACCAAGAGGCAGGTTTTTAAATGTTCCTGACTTTATCTCAAACACCCTTCTTTGTACTTGACATGTTTTATAATAAATACAAGGAGATATGTGTGAATTTTGATAACCAGAATCGTATTTTCCCAGGAAGTTGTGATTGCGTGATCATTTCATCTCTCTTTTCATCTTGCAGCCAACCAGCCCCCAACTTGAACATTTCAGTGCCTGTCATCCATCAGACACAAAGCTAGGTTCTGGGAGTTCAGTGGGGAGGCAACAGCATTGGAGTATGTACGTCCCAGTGGGATTATAAAGGTACAACTACAAGTCATGATAAATGTCATGAAGGGAAGGAAGGAACCCTAACAGAGTAACCAGGGCTTGGCCTGGGAGGTGGGAGAGGCAAATACCATGGCAGACGCTGAGGTCAGCCTGCTTTAACATGACTCTCATCCCCTGCTCCCTTGCTTTGCTGTAGTTTAGAGGTTGAGAAGTTAACCGTGACTTCCCCAACTCCCTGGCACATGTCACAGCTCTATCCAATTAGATATAGTTAGCAGTCTCCAGATATGGTGCCCCCTCTTGAACAAAAAGCAAAGCCTCAGTGGAAGAAAAGTCCTTGAGCCCCCTTAACTCCAGTCATGGCACCCTGCCTGGGGCATGGATGGGACACTGGGCTGAAGCAGACATCTTGAAATAGAGAAGTTGGATGCCAGTGGTGGGGGTGGAGCTAGGTGGCTGCTGGGTCCTTCACAACATCCTGGAGCCGTGGTACTGGCACTACATTCCTTGCTTCTGGATTTTGTTTCAAACATATGATTATACTGATTGGCTCGAGCCATTATCAGTATTGTTTCCTTTTATTTGCATCCCAGATCATCACAGACACTCCATAGGATGGTCCTTAAAAAGAGGTGACATTTAAGGGGAGAGGAAAGGAATGAGAGGAACCCAGCCATGCAGAAAGCAGAGAGAAGGGAAATGGAATGGAAAACAGACTAGGAGAGTGAGAAACAGGATGTTTCTGAAGCCTGGCAGGTTTGAGAAACTGAAGGAAGCCTGCAGCTTCATAATGGCAGTGAGTGCTTTGCAACTGGCTGGAAAGTGGAGACTTGACTCTCTTACTTAAGTGCTAGGTTAAGAACAGTGTGGTTAATGATCTGTAAACAAACATCGATTCAATAGCACCAAGGGGGGTTGCTGTTTTTAGAGATTACTTTCTATAAAACAAAGAATTACCCTGAAGCCATCTACTTGGATGGGTGCCACAAATCTTTTAAAAGTGAAGTCCCCACCCTTGCAAGCCCACAAGTACAACCTTCTCTACTCCCTACAGCTGCTTGCCTGGAGTGGAAGCGAGAGGATGGGGTGCGGGGCGGGGGTTGTCAAGAGAGGGGGCAGTTATGGGCACAGGACTAGTATTTTGTTCTCTTCCACAGAAAGCAAATTGCATTGATAGATTTTAACCAGAGCTTAGCCAACAGTGTCTTAGGCGCTGTCTGTGCTACAAAGTTCCTATTTTCTTCATTTGTCTGAATGGGAAGAGGTAACTTCACTTGTGAAAAGACTCAGAGGCAGCCACAAAACAACAATTGAGTTCCTTTAACCTGGTCCTCACTGAGGAAAGGGCTGGCTGATTTTTAATGTGCTTCCTATTGGTCTTGTTCTCAGGTCTTATACTCCTTTGGCAAACAAAGGTTATTTTATAAGATAATGTGTTTTGAGTGCCTGAACAGGTACAGTAGCAGTTCAGGCAAGAGACCCATGCCTTGGAAGAAAATGTCTATTTTCATCTGAAACATCTGGGTATTTTGCAAGTTTCCACTTGGCTATTAAAAAGAGCTTTGGATATTTATTACTAGTTTTCAGGCATCTCCTTCCTCTACTTTCCCCTTGGTTTTCTGCAACTAAACTGTAGCTATCTAGTCCTTTTAGTCTTTCATTGGTATTCTTCCCTTGGCTCCAGAATTCATTGACTCTTGTTGCTATCCTCTGCACTTCTTCCAAATGGCCTGGGCCTCCCTAGGAACAAAGCGGTGGGAACACGACATGTGGTGCCAGGTGCTGCACAGCTAGAACTGTCCACAAAGGAACTGTTACTCTGTGTCTTTCTGTACAGTCAGCCTCAACCTGGACTTTCCTTTTATCCTGCCAGACTGCATGGCTGGCCTGAATTGAATATACGGACCACTGTACCCCCTGGGTCTATTTTGGCATCCCTGAGATCTGGTGTCTGCCTCCCAGAGAACAGCTCTGGGTTTGGATTCTCTTTCCCCAGGTATATTCACTCACTGCCTTGCTTTATTCAAATGCTCACAGTTAGTGGTCCCATCCTACACACCTCAAATCTCAAAGGTTGTTTGCATTTTATTTCTGTTGCCTGAGCTGCTCAAGATATTTTCCAAATTGAAATCATTAATGAATTGCAAAAACTAGCAGTTTCTTCCTTTTCTCATCTAGGTCATGAATAAGAATGCTTAAATCAGGGGCAGACCCACAGCATCAGCAACAGAATAGTGGACAGCACATCTTCTTAATCCTCTTTCGGTAGTAATCCCTCCACCAGCATCATCACTCCAAAACTTCCTAGGTTACTGGAGTTTCTCAGCCAATTTTAAATCCACATTCTCCAACTTCCAAATATTTACTATTACATAATGTGCTATAAGGTGGTCTAAATCATGTCAGACACTATCTTTGCCCCTCAAAAGGCTACTATCACTACAGAATATCAAAGATTTTCCATAATTCACTTGTAAATAAGCACCTTAAATACACCATGCACCAATAGATGTTGAAAGTCCAAATAGGAAAATTATAAAGTCCCAATGAGTTTCTATTGCAGCAGATGACGACATGTAAATGCAATACACTGTAAAAACAGCAATGCAATACATATCTCAGATACCAATATTGTGGCCTCGGTTTCTTCATCTGTAAAATGGCACCAACATTTTAAGTTGTAGTTGAGGCTTATCTGATATGAAGTGTGGCCAATACTTAGTGCCATGGATTACACCAAGTACTAAGAACGCAGTTATGAACAAAAGTAGCTGTAAAAAATAATGGCTGTACATATAATAATAAAATTATGTATTATTATTATCTCCTACAATCAATCGGTTTGATCAGGGCTGTCTTGGACACTGTAATAGGAGAATTCAGAATATAATACCAGGTTCCAAACAAATGAATATAGTGATAGATGCCATTAGGTGAGGGGTAAGAAGAGGAAATATTTATGTAAATGGTATGGACCCTGTTAGAAGCAAACAGACTATAATGTGCAACATAGTCCTCTCACTTAGGAATGTCACTAAATGCAGAGGAGTTACTGGCTTTGCACTGTAGGAGAGGGGCCTGATGCCATCTTGTGGGACCTGTGCCACTCTTTCTCATGTTAAATCGATTCAAACTCCAAATGAATTTCAGGCTTGAAACATCTCAGAGGTCAGGTGAACCTGGGTGTAGATAAGACTTTCTGTACCAAAAATGAAGTCATTTCTGCTTAAGGCAACTACAGAAACTCCAGGTCAGTGGTTTGCAAACTACTGTTCCACAACACAGTTCTCACTGATTTGCAGAAAAATGAGGATGAGAAGGACATTGGAGAGAAATTTCTTGCAACTAAATGTCCTTAAATTAAAGGGCTGATAATGCATTCTTTCTATTTTGTGGATGTTGAAATGTCATCCCTTTCACAGAAAGATGCTCTGAAGATTACCCCTCCTGTATCAGACCTCAAAATGTTCTGAGTTCCATGATGCTTATTCCTGTGAAACCTTATCTACTCCTATGGCTTTAAATACCATTGATATGCCGATAAGTCCTAAATGTGTATCTAGTGGCAAAACATTCCTCTAAGCTTCTGACACGCACAACTGCATCCTCCTGCCTTGGATATCTCACAGGCAACTTAAATTTAATACACTCAAAAAGGGTCCCTTGATTCTCCCTTCTGGCCTCAACCCGTTCCTCTCTTGGTCTTTCTGGCACATAAATGTTGTACATTAAAGGGCAACTTGCTCTGCCCAGAGGAATCATCCTTGACACCTGTCTCTTTCTTTCTCCTCCTCCCACCCCCGCTCCCTCACTGCAACTTATCAATGACTTTCAGCAATTCTAGTTCCAAAATGCATATCATATCCAGTTCATCACCAGTGTCATGGCTGCCACATTAGTCACGTCTAGGCCACTGAAATACCACACAAACTGACGTCATTCCTTCCACTCCTGCTTCTCTCCCATTTATTCCCTAGCAGCATTCAGGGGAATCTTTGAAAACATTAATCCTGCTTCATTTGTTAATGGCTATCCATTACTCTTATAAAGTGTAAAATCCTTACCATGGCCTACTGTATATTTGTATCATGTTATTTATTTATTTATGTTAAAGTTCTTAGAGAGAAGGACACACACACACACACACACACACACACAGAGAGAGAGAGAGAGAGAGAGAGAGAGAGAAATTTACTTACTGTCTCATTACTTCCCAAATTACATTACTTCCCAAATGTCTGTAATGGCCACATTTGGGGTCAAATCCAGGGGCATGGAACTTAATCTAGGCTTCCTGCATTGATGGCAGGAACTCAACTCCTTCACGCATCCCTGCTACCTTCCAGAGTCTGCATTAGCAAGAAGCTGGAATCTGAAATCCCAGTCAAACCCAGATCTCCAATGTGGGATCCAGGTGTCCTAAATGGCATTTTTACTGCCAGATCAAATACCTTCCCATATCAATTTTAAAAGGGAAAATTTCTTTTACACATTCTGCCCACAAAAAAATATTGTTACATGTTCAAAAAGAGAATCGCTTTTACTTCTTTCAGAGCACCGATCCCAATGTGAATGACACATATATTAGTGTAATTAATTGACTAATAGCATCTCCTCCATCAGACTGATACTTTAGGGCATGGGTTGTATCTAGTTTTGTTTTTTATTACATTCCCAGGTCACATTTTAGTAGCACAGATATTAAATGTTCAATATACATAGAACTTACAAATGTGTAAAAAAGAAGAAAATTAACATCTTTACCTAGTAAAGCTGAAGGATGACCATCTTTGGTAGGATTCCTATTAAGAAAAAAATCTTGTTTTCCTGGTCTCTGAAACTCATAGTTCTGAGAATTGATGCTTGGTGGCTGAAAACACACATCAGCTCGTGGTTCTTGATGCCATTAGGAGGCGCAGTGACTATGCAATGGCTTTTGAGAGATGACAGAGGACCCTGTTCTCTGGGATGGTATAGTTGCTTTGGTCCAATTCTAGTTCCAGAGTTCTGGAATTCTTGAACATGGCTCTAGACCTCTTTAGTAAATGCCTTAAAAGAAAAGGAATAAAGGAACACGGTACACACCTCACTAAACTCTTCCTAAAGCTCTGCATTATAGAATAATTTACTGATGGAGTGGGCATTTGGCCTCGCAGTTAAGATGCTAGTTAGGATGCCCACATCCCATACTGAAGTGCTTATATTGACACCTGGCTCCACTCCTGACTATAGCTTCCTGCTAATGCAGATCCTGGGAGGCAACGGTGATGGCTCAAGTAGTTGGATTTATGCCACCCAAGTGAGAGACCTAGATTGAGTTCCTGGCTCCTGGTTCCAGGACACTGGCTTGTGGCCACTGTGGACATTTGGGGAGTGAAACAGTAGATGAGTCTCTCTGTCTCACTCCCTCTCCATCTGTTTCTCTCTCCCTCCCCTTCCTGAAATAACTTCAATAATTTTTAAGTTTTATCTTCATACATTCTTTTATGTTTTTATAAGAACTAAAGACAGAAACATTTATTTAATGTGAAATCATGTCCATTCAACAACTGGCTCTATAGTATTTCAATTCATGACATGTGCAATATTGATAGATTCTAAGCCAGCCAATCAGATTTACATTCCCCAAAGAAGCTTTTGTTAAATATAACACTTGGATTGTCACATCAAACAATTTAAGATCCAGATGTTCCAGTTCCTGACCTTCCCGAGTGAGTAGCAGTCAGGTACTCCTGCCCAAAACAAGGCAGTTGGTACTTAACTGTCACTCCCACACTTGTCAAATGTTCTCCAAAGAATATGAAATTGCTTGTCATCTTGTCAAAATTACATATGAATGGGATATTTGCTATCTGGGTTGTAATTAAAAACTCAATTAAAAGAAATTTTGAAATCATTATCAACTTTTTCAGGCATGAGTTGTTCTGCAGCAAAGCAAGCTGTTCAGGGCTCAGGCATTTTACCAGCATTCAGGAGATGGCTGAATTCCAACACAGGCCCAAAGAAAGGGTGATATCTAGACAACAGGGGAGGCAACAAAAGGCAGCGCAAAAGCAAGGTGCAGACAGTGTCATGAGCACTTAGGCAGCACTTCCACTCATGACAGCCCTGGTCTGGGTTACTGCAGTCCTCTAAGTGGATTGTGTCATTTCATTAACGTTGAGGACCATGGTCCCTAATGAATCTCTTCAAAATGAGCAAACAGGAGGTAGCTTATCATCATGGCCCTCATTTATAATGTGCCTATCTATTAGATGGATATTATTGGGAAAAAAATAATTGTGTTACAGCAGGTGCTATTGAATGTAAGCTCATTGCGTTTTTAGGGAAACAATCACCCTAAGTGGCTGATCATACTAATTGACTACTGAGAGCAGGAATCAGGGATGGAGATGTGTGTGCAATGGTGGTGCTCCATTTTATAACCACGTGGTTGAGGCCGGATGAGAAAGCAGTCCCAGGCTCTGGCTGGAGCTACTTAAACCAGACATTTTCTTATATTAAAGCATGGATTATTAATAGTAATACTTCAATAGCAGGTGTCATTTATTGAGCACTTATTATGTACTAGCAAGAGGCTAAGCACTTTAAATTTATGATAATATTTAATCTTCACAAAACTCTGTGAACTATGTCTCATAGCTTGTAAGTGGTAATCTGGAAGCAAATCAGTTTGACTCCAAATCAAGTACTTCTGATCACCAAGTTGTGCATTCTAGATCCAGACTGAGATCCAGCAGATAACAGAGCCTTTGGAGTATTTTGCTTATTAGCCCAGTCTTTTTTTTTTTTTTTTTGACAGGCAGAGTGGACAGTGAGGGAGAGAGAGACAGGGAGAAAGGTCTTCCTTTACCATTGGTTCACCCTCCAATGGCCGGCACACTGCGCTGATCCGAAGCCAGGAGCCAGGTACTTCTCCTGGTCTCCCATGCGGGTGCAGGGCCCAGGGACTTAGGCCACAGCAGAGAGCTGGCCTGGAAGAGGGGCAACTGGGACAGAATCCAGCACCCCGACCGGGACTAGAACCCAGTGTGCCTGCGCCACAGGCAGAGGATTAACCTATTGAGCCATGGCGCTGGCCAATTAGCCCAGTCTATCAGCCTGGGTATAGACTATACTCCTGGGCATAAGAAAGTATTCAGGTTAGAAGTAACTGTTCCCAAAGGCCAAGTGTTAAAAGTGGGGGTCCAACACACAATTATTCTTAGGTGTTTAAATTTTAACTGAAAAGTGATCCCTGTGAAATATAAGAGTGGGAATAAGAGAGGGAGGAGATGTACAATTTGGGACATGCTCAATCAGAACGGCCCCAAATGATGGAGTTAGAAACGTGCCAGGGGATCTCAATACAATCCCATCAAGGTGGCATGTACCAAGGCCATCTCACTAGTCCAAGTGATCAATTTCAGTTCACAATTGATCACACTGATAGGTCTAAGAGTCGAAGGGATCACACAAGCAAGACTAGTGTCTGCTAATACTAATTGATAGAATCAAAAAGGGAGAGAAGGATCCAACATGGGAAGCAGGAGACACAGCAGACTCATAGAATGGCAGATGTCCTAAATAGCACTCTGGCCTCAGAATCAGCCCTTAAGGCATTTGGATATGGCTCAAGAGCCCATGAGAATATTTTAGGCATGGAAAGCCAAGACACTCTGGGAAAAAAAAAAAAAGAAGACCTAAATGAAAGATCTCTGTGAGTGAGATCCCAGTGGAAAGAACGGGGCCATCAAAGAAGGAGGTACCTTTCTCTGAAGGGAGGAGAGAACTTCCACTTTGACTATGACCCTGTCGGAATAAGATCGAAGTTGGCGAACCCTAAAGGCTTCCACAGCCTTGGCAAATCGTGATTAGAGCCTAGGGAGGTTACTGACGCCATAAACAAGAGTGTCAAATTGTTAAATCAACATCAGGAGTCACTGTGTACTTACGTCTCATGAGGTATCTGTCCTTAATGTGTTGTCCAATGTGAAGTAATGCTATAACTAGTACTGAAACAGTATTTTACACTTTGTGTTTCTGTGTGGGTGCAAACTGATGAAATCTTTACTTAGTGTATACTGAATCGATCTTCTATATATAAAGATAATTGAAAATGAAAAAAAAAAGTGGGTGTCCCCCATCGCAATATTAGAGGTGGTGGGAACTTTAGGAGGTGGGACCCAGGGGGAGAGCCTTAGGTCCGTAGGTGTGTGCCCTTGGGAGTTCTCACAAGAAGAATGTTATAAAATCCTGATTGTGGTCCCACCCCATCTCTGCTTCCTCCACATTTGCTCTGCTGTCTACCATGGGGCCTTTGCCAAAGACTACAGTAATGCTATTTTGACTTTCAGCATCCAAAACTGTAAGCCAAAGAAACATCTTTTCTTCACAAGTAGTTTGTCTCAGGTATTTCATTGTAGTAACAGCAACAAAAAAAGCTGACCAATAGAGGCAATCAAGTAAGATGGTGAGTCCAAGGACCTTCTGCAGGTACTTTTTTCCTCTATTACTTGGAGATTATTTGGACATTTACAAACACTATATATTAGAACAGAATGATTAGCCTTTGCTTCTGTCATTGTAATAGTAAATAGAAATCAGCATTCAAGCCTGATAAAAAGAAAAGTGACATTGACTCTAATCTTTCTATCTCTTAAGACAGAGAGGTGAGCAGTATTCTAACCTGTAACTGAAAACGTGTGCCACGTGGTAGTAATGTGTGTCAACCCAGACGGAGCAGCACCCTTCTTCACAGAGTGCTCTGTGGCATTGCCGGTTAAGGACTGTGACAGCAGGGATACCTCAAGAATTCTCTGCTGCCCTAATTATTACTTCAGCTTTATGATTGTCAAACTATTTCCTTCACTTTCTGGAACAGTGAAGACTTACGAATGACTGGAGTATAGAGTGCATACGAGTGGAGTGCTGGGAAGACAGTCTGTATAGAGAGGTGGAGTGTAATAACACATAAGGCTCTGAAAGTCAGTGTACATCAAAAAGGCAGATGTTCCTAGGAAGGCTGGCCCTGTTGGCTGGGTAACAGGTATGGGAAAATTCATAACACAAGAGTACTTCTAAAGGTTCATGGAAAGCGCATTTAAAAAAAACTATGCCTAGATTTAAAGTTTTCGCATCAAAATGAACTTTTATTTCCACTTTTCCATGGAGTTAGTGAAGAACTCTCATATTCTTGAACGCAATCAATGAATATTGACAGTAAACATTGTTAGTGGGAAGACTGTGCATGGTGGGAGACCTCCAGAACTGCTGCAGGAGAGCAGGTGGACAGGAGACCCTCCTGCCCGCTGGAGGTGGTAAAGGGCATCAGAAGCTTGGGCTGAGACTCTGAGAAAGCAGGGACACATGGGCAGCTGAGAGAGAATGCTTGAATGGTTGGTGAGAATGTTCTCTCCTGCACTGATTGCAATTGGACTTCTCCTGCTACCACAGTGTTGACTGCTCTGACAAAGTCATTTAATATCATGACTTTTTTAAATTTAAGGATCTCTTTCTAAACCTAGATCTTAGATTCCATTGCTTCAGCTTCATTTTGAATGACACCCATTTTGAAACCACTATTCCTCCTACCTCTGTGAGGTGAGATTTTCTTTGGTCTCTTCGTCCAATTTAACAGCTCCCTATCGGTCTCTTTCTGAGCCTTTTCTTCTTTGATTCCCCCTCTAAGAGCTGCTATTCCTGGGTTTCTGTCCTTTCCTCTCTTTGTGATATTCCTAATTATGAAGTTCATCTTCTCCCAGGGGTTTAACTTCTTCTGCCTTCTTATAACTTACAAAGTAGAATTTCTTAACAAAATCTGTTCTTTACAGTTAAGGGCCATATATACAATGGCTGCCTGGATGCATTCCTTCAAATGTCTTGCAGAAACATTGAAATATATACCTCAAGAGATGAACAGGTAGCTTATCAATTTTTCCTGATTGCATTTCAGTATTCTGTGGTTAAATGGTACTATAATATGGGAGCTAACTATAAGACTGAGGTTAATCTTCACAAACTCTCATAAAATCAATCACCACACATTATCTTTCTTAGCTTTTTTTTTTTTTTAGAAAATACCCTACTCTGTTTACCTCAATTATCTCCTCCTTACTGTTCTCCAGTAAGTTGAGCCCATCTTTCATAGTCTCCAATATGGACCCCCTTATTCCCTTGTGTCATTGTGTCTTTATAACACACAGGATAAAATCTGAACCTTTCTCATCACATTTAGACCTTCTTTGAGCTCTAGAAATTCATTTTCTACTATCCTCTGTTTAACATTTTAAGCTCTGGTAATGTTGATCTCTTCTGAGTTGCAACTTGCCATGATATTCTTCACCCCAAGGTGACATTCATGCTACCCCTCCTCTCTTGCTCCCTTCTCCTATTCTCCCCAGCTTCCTCTAACTCCAAAACTTTAGTTAAGGGGTTCCTTTCTATGTTCCCAAGCATATTTACATATCTCTATCATGCCCTTCACCACATTACATTGACAGATGTGTCTGTTTCCCCAACATGACTATGCAGTCTTTAAAGGAAAAGATCAGTATTATTTCTCTGGGAATGGCTCGAGCCTAAAGCAATTCCTGGTACACAGTAGGCACTTTTCTGATTTTTGTTTAATGAAACAGTAACAAACAAATACATGCACAGGACCCAAGAATTTTCAAGTTGCCTTTTATATCATATGGAAACCAAGGCAGTGTCAGCTGAAAACCATATAGTCCATATAATGTAGAATTACCATTGTTAGAACACAGTCCATCATTATTTTAACAGTAAATATGACATTCTCCAAAATTAAGTTCATGAGTAAAAAAATAAAAATCTCTAATTCACCATGTAAGTCTTTTGTTCAGTGTTTTTGAGCTCTATATAAAATGATTTCTGTTCATTTTCCTATGTTGTTATTGAAAACTGAGTGTTTTACCTACCTATTTCTCCAACTGTTTGAGTGAAAGTTTTAATTCTTCCTTGCTCCCAAAATTTCTAGCTCACATGAAGCTTCCAGTTCTTATTTTTAATTTTTATCTGTTTTTTTTCAAAAACAAGGTTTATATAGCAGATGAATTCAAAAGCAGATTTTTCATGTAAAAGTATTTAACAGAAATGATGTTTGATTAAGACTTCTTTTGCCCATTAAACTAGAAGAATAAAGTAGCTGTCAAATGCTATTTTTGCTCATGAAACAAATACAGTTATGTGATAAAACATACAGCCTATTACCAGTACCATTTAATGTTTCCTTTAAGGCAAATAGCTTTACCTTTTGACCTGAAGGAAAAAAAAAATGTTTATAGTAACAAACAAGCTCATGTTTTAAATGCTGTTCAGAATTTTAATAACAGTTTGTCCAATATTTGGATTCACTTCCCTGAGGATAAAAGAAACCAAATTAGATTACTTAGTTACTACTTCATCACTAAAGGAGAAAATATCATCTGCATATCATAGTAATAGATTCAGTTCTACAGCACTGGCATAGTAGGTTAAGCCTCCGCCTGTGGAGTCAAAATCCCATTTGGGCACCAGTTCACGTCCTGGCTGCTCCTCTTCCAATCCAGCCTCTACTTATGCCTCAGGAAAGCAGCAGAGGATGTCCTACATGCTTGGGCCCCTGCACCCACATAGGAGACCCAGAAGAAGCTTCTGAATTCTGACTTTGGATCAGCCCAGCACCGGCTGTTGCAGCTACTTGGGGAGTGAACCGGCAGAGGGAAGACCTTTATCTTGCCTCTCCTGCTCTTTGTCTGTAACCCTGCCTCTCAAATAAGCAAATAAATGAATCTTAATTTTTAAAAAAATGGTATATTGTGCTTTCCATTCAAAATAATGACATTAGAGCAAAACACATTTCTTAAGTTTATAAAAACACAAGGTTGGGTTTCTTGGGATGCCTGGGTTCAAATCTTGGCTCCATTTCAGATCCAGCTTCCTACTAATGTGTACCCTGCATGACAGTAGCTGATGGCTCAAGTACTTTGGTCCTTATCACCCATATGGGAAGCTCGAATGGAGTTCTAGGTTTCTTTTTTTTTTTTTTTAATAACGCTTTTATTTAAAGAATATAAATTTCCAAAATACAGCTTATAGATTACAATGGCTTCCCCCCCCCATAACTTCCCTCCCACCCGCAACCTCCCCTTTCCCACTCCCTCTCCCCTTCCATTCACATCAAGATTCATTTTCAATTCTCTTTATATACAGAAGGTCAGTTTAGTATATATTAAGTAAAGGTTTCAAAAGTTTGCCCTCACATAGCAACACAAAGCGAAAAATACTGTTGGAGTACCAGTTATAGTATTAATTCACAATGTATAGCACGTTAAAGACAGAGATCCTACATGATATATATATTTTTAAATTGATTAATTTTCTATGCAATTTCCAATTTAACACCAAGATTTTTTAATCATTTGCAATTATCTTTATATACAGAAGATCAATTCAGTATATACTATGTAAGTTCTAGGTTTCTGGCTTTGACCTGGTCTAGCCCTGGCTGTTGCAGCCATTTGAGGGTTGAATCAGCGGGTGTAAGATCTGTCTCTGTAGCTTTGTGTCTGCCTTTCAAATAAATTTTTAAAAATAGTAAAATTTTAAAAGTGTGATACACAATATGAAGAAAAACAGGTTAAAAGAATAGTAAAAACTTTTTTTTAAGAGACAGATAGAAAGGTCTCCCTTACGTTGGTTCACTCCCCCAATGGCTGCTACAGCTGACAATGAGCACATCTGAAGCCAGGAGCTAGGTACTTCCTCCCGGTCTCCCATGCGGGTGCAAGGGCCCAAGGACTTGGGCCTCCTCCACTGCACTCCCGGGCCACAGCAGAGAGCTGGACTGGAAGAGGAGCAACCGGAACTAGTACCCGGCACTCTAACTGGGACTAGAACCCGGGGTGCCAGCGCCGCAGGCAGAGGATTAGCCTAGTGAGCCACTGTGCCGGCCAGAATAGTAAAAACTTAAACAAAAACTTACTATGTGCCAGTTTTCTAAGCACCTTACAGGCAGGAGCTCATTTTGTTTCCCCAATCTTCTACCTAAGATCAGAACCACATAGTGTTCTCTCCCTAAATCCACTATTTTCTCTTCCATGCCCTATAGCCTTTATTATTCTGTACACCTTAGAATTGATTTCACACTGAAGATTGTCTTACTTAGTTGTGAACTGAACAGGACTAGGCTCCCCAAACACATGTGGACATTTAAACCCAGAAGTCTTATGTTAATGATTGGTGGAGACTTGATTTAATTATCGCCTCCAGTAGGCGGGACTGGTAGGCAGTGTTTAGGTCACGGGTGGCTTGCCGTCAGAAGGGAGTTCTAATGAGAGGAATGGTTATTTACATTGATTTTGGTTTAGTATCTCTCTCTGCTTCCTGGTCCTTACCCTGCATATGCTCCCCATAGCCTCCACCAGATGACAGACTAATGGGGTCACCCAATCTTGAATCATGACCTCCAAACAGTAAGTCAAAATGAACCCATTGCTCCCTAGGAAGCTCTGTTAAGGTATTTTAGTCAAGGTAATAAAAAGGTGACTAAAACATACTTGGCTGCAGTGGGTTAGGCAGCTGCCTGTGACACCAGCATCCTATATGAGCAACAGTATGATTCCCAGTTGTTCCACCTCTGATCCAGCTCCCTGCTAGTGGTCTGGGAAAGAAGCAACAGATGACCCAAGTACCTGGGTCCCTGCCACTCACATGGGAGACCTGGATGGTGTTAGAAGCTCCTAGCCTTGGCTTGGCCCAGCTATGGTTGTTGTGGCCATTTGGTGAATGAATCAGCAGATAGAAGATCTCTGTCTCTGTCTCTCTGTCTCTGTCTCTCTGTCTCTGTTTCTCTCTCTCTCTCTCTCTCTCTCTCTCTCTCTCTCTCTCTCTCTCTGTGGTATGTGTGTGTATCCCTCTCTAATTTTGCCTTTCAAATAAATAAATCTTTGAAAATAATATTTGATGCTAAAAACTTGTTAATGAAGACACAGTCTTAGGAAGTTAACATGGACAAAGATCTGAAAAAATTCTTCTAATACAGATGCAGAGGCTACCTGATGTGCCCAGTATCAGACATACAGTTTTTGGCAAATTAGATATCAGAACATAGGTATCCTTAATCCCACATAACCTACCATTTCATAATTCTTTTCTTATGTGAAAGGTGAGATATTTACTTATTTCAAACCTATTTTTATCACTGCAAACGTGCCAAGGAGCCATTTAAGACACTGGAGACAAGGTTGTGAACAGAAAATACCCACCATGGTGGAGTCATGCTATTCAATTCACTTAAATAACTTTATTGAGCACCAATTATAAACTAAGCTCCGAAGAAGGTCTACAGAGATGGTGACAGGTAAAGGGGGAGGGAAGTAAAAGAGATGATTGCTCTTATCTATGAGATATTTTGTCTCAAAAGAGTTCCATAAATCACAGGGGAGAAACAGGGAACTCTCACAAGAAAATACAAAATCATACATAGGGGGCTGGTGCTGGGGAGTAGTGGGTAAAGCCACTGCCTGCAATACTGGTACTGGCTTGAGTCCTGGCTGCTCCACTTCTGATTCAGCTCCCTGCTAATGGCCTGAGAAAAGCAGCAGATGATGGCCCAAGTGCCATGGGAGATCCAGAAGAAGCTCTTGGCTCCTGGCTTCAGATTGGCACAACTCCAGCTATTCTGGTCATTTGGGGAATGAACCAGTGGATGGAAGATCTCCCTCTCTCTGTCCTCTGTTCTCCCCGTAACTCTGCCTTTCAAATAAATAAATACATCTTTAAACACACACACACACACACACACACACACACACACACATCTTCAGGAGCCTTGCAATATCCTTAGGAAGAAGGATCTTGATGGTAAAGTATCCAGGAATTTAAGCTGTGATGTTCAAATGTGCATGGATTAGACTTGACTTAGTGGTGTCCAAGGGAATGGGGAGGAAGGAAGATGGGACATTACTGTAGTTTGAAATGACCTATTCCCTCTGAGACTCATGTTGAAATTTGATCACTGTCCTTGTAGTGTTGGGAGGGGAGCCTTTAAGAGGTGATTAGGTTGTTAAGAGGGATTAATGCCTTTCTTGCAGGATTGAGTTCTTGCTCTCACAGGGCTGGATTAGTTACAGCGAGAGTGGGCTATTATGAAATGAGGCTGCCTCTTGTGTTTTCTCTTTTCTCTTTTCACCTGATGCCATGTCATGATGTAATGGGAAAGTCTGCACCAGAAGCTGCTATCATGCCCTTGGACTTACCAGCCTCGGAAACCACAAGCTAAGTCAACTTCTTTCCTGTATAAATGTCCCTGTCTCAGATATTCTGTGATAGCAACACAAGTCAGACAAAGACAGGCACGTTTCCTGGGAAGACCGCAACAATACCACAGGGTGTATTAATTGGGTGCTTGTCCAGGACATTTTCAAAAGTTTGCTACAAAGTAGAAGTGGTTCCTGAGAGCAGTTAAATGGGTCACTCACTTAGCTTTCCTTAGTGGTAGATTAATTAGCCAGCTGTAACTCCCGGATCTCTATTTTTAAGTAATGACTTGCATAAATCTCTGAAGACAAGAACTCACCACTGGTACACAGCATATTCCAGCAGCTGCAAGTTATTATGCCCAGTGGAAATTAAATATCTTTTAGGGAAATCATGCAAGATCTCATGATAAATATGAAATTAACCCCTAGCACCTCTATGCCCACCTCATTTTTTTGCTCACCTGCCATTCCTAATAAGCAGAGTCTCTGGGGTCTTGGAATGATAATAGAATTGACAATAATTTAAAAAGGCATAATTCATCTATAAGCAACAATGAAACATAGAGCTTTTGTCCTTGGGTGGGCTAGAAGCTCTGGAAATCAAACATAGATAAATACACACAACAGGTTCCTCCTAAAATACTATTAACCCATTGTCAGACAGAGGAACTTATAACTCCAGGGATGTAAACAAGCCAACAGAGTACTTTAATTCTATAGACATTTTGCTTCCTCAGCCTAATACCCTCAAGTTCACACTTCACTTTCTTTTGGAACAAATACATTCTGGTTCTTTATTATTTCTTACTTCATTCCCAATCTCCAGCTTTCAGAAATTAGGTGAAATTTAGGTTTCTGTTTCACTCCCCACTTTTATATTGGGTTCTGGCTCTTGTAGTTTGTAGGAGATATGAAACACGGGTTCTTGGTCAGTGGAAACAGTACAAGGGACAGTACAATTGGTGATCAGTCACTCCAACAAGCTGCAGAAGGAAGGGTCCAAGAGTCTGGACCAGCATGTGACGTTCAGGGATCATTTGTAAAAGTATGTTTAATAAAATGACAGCCAATGCATTTGTCATGGTTACCAAGGGTAGGCCTCCGGTTGTTTGGCTACTTTGATTAAAGGCAGATGTCAGGATACCCCATGGTTTTGGCAGGAAGCCCTTCCCTGGATGGGTGAAAATAGCATGCCCAAGTTTCCCAAGTTATTGTCAAGATTGCATAACACATTTCTGATTTCCCAGTTGACTACCAACAATCAAGAATATAGGAGGGGAAAAAGAAGTAATGCCTCGTGGTAGGCAGTACAATTTGGGGCTAGATGCAGAGCAGAGGAAATCAGTAAGGATCTAAAGAGCATCTCTTCTCAGAAAGCCCCCTCCCGCATGCCAGTCGTCATGGAGTCAGGACTGACTGCTTCCTTATCAGATCCACCTTGGCTAACGAGGCCTTCCCTCAACTTCCCACACACTCCGGGATGTCTGACTACCCTAAGGAGGGCTGCAAACTCCAAGACAGCTCAGCAGCACTGCTTTCCTCTTTCTCCCTGGGTCGACACAAGGCTACTGCCTGGGCTTTCACCTTCATCTTCGACTTCTCATAAAAGACGTTAACAAGGTTCCTGCCTCCAGTGAATAGTTTCCAACATTGCAGAATTGAGTCCATCTTATCAATTATGGGAACTTCAGCCTTTGGCATAAAGGTCGTTATTGTGTTTTGCACCTGGAATCATATTGTAATGAGGCAAATCACATTCTCTTACAGTCAATGAGGGAGAAAAAAAGGCGCACAAAATGGAAATTACTCCTAAAATGACCTTGCTAGGTTTCTACATCTGGCTAATGAAGCCTGTTTCTATACATCAAGAAACTGACATGGCAGTTTTGTCATAGAACCAGGCAGCCCAATCCCATGCTAGCAAACATGCTATTATAGAACATATGGCATAAGCCCATTAATAGTGTGCACAGTTGATGAATTCCCAGTGTAATACCCACAATGTTTACTGATTCACTGCTACCCTGCCCCAGGCTGCTTCCAAACATGTCAGAAAAATAAAATGTCATCCGTATTTGCATTCGGAAGTTATTCCATATTTACACATGCTAATAAAAACAAAAGCCTGCTTTTTAAGGAAGGGGCAAGGTCCATAATCAATTTTCTGAGAGGTCCAAGTGTTTGTCGTGTTCTGCATACACTGCATTCATGGGAATAACAACTTGAAAGATACGAGTAGACTGGCTCTGTGGCTTCTCACCCCTTGCTGGTGACAGTTGCTGAGAGCAGACAGCCACCCTTGAGGGCTGAGAGTACTTGCGGGTCACTCACATTCCTACCTAAATACTTGTCTGAGATTTTTTTCTTAGTGCCTGGACAAATATTTGATGGAGCAGTGAATGACTTAGTTGTAAGGATAGCCATGACTTGCTTGCCCTTTAACTCCTTTCATTAAGAGGAAGCTTCCTGTCCCAGCTCCTCAGCCTTGCTCTTCTAACTGGAATACAGCATTGGTGGTCACTACATAGGGCATGAAGTTCTGGCTCTGAAAATCACTGCTCCTGGTATTGCGAGCAAATCACTTAACCCCTCTGAACCTCAATTTCCTTATCTATAAAATGGGTGAACGATAGCATTTGTCTTGAAGGAATTGTTTTTTAAGTTGTAAGACACAGAAACCCAACTTAAACTATTTTAAGAAACATATAAAGAATGTGTTTCCTGGTGTAGGTGCTTAGGAGATACTGGACTATCTTACCAAAGCAAAGATGGGGACCAGGGATCCAAACTCAAAAGTCACCAGAATTCTCTTCCTCCCTCACCTTTCATTTCAGCTTAACTCTGCTAGTTTCATCCTTACTACAATAGCTGTGCTTTCTATATATGGTAATGGACTTGCTCATTTTAGCCCCAATCTCATTTTTCTAGCATCATGAACCCAGAGGTAAAACTGCTTATTCTTTACTTTCAAATCCAAATCCTTAGTTAGTATTCCAGGGAGGCCTCAGATTGGTGCTACTGGTTCATAGGTGTTCCTGAGGATAAGAAATACATGAGGTCCAGGCAGGGGTTGTGTCTACTGCTGTATAAGGGGTGAACTCACAAGAGAAGGGGGGATAAAAACCTTGCTGAGAAAATAAAGTAAAACAAAAGCTCCCACTCTACTAACCCATCTCACCAAGGTGTGAGGTTCCTGGCACACAGCAAGTACTGCATAGGCACAGTTTAGTATTATAAATGAATAGGCTGTTAAACTGCTGGAAGCTCTGAGTCCTAGCAAGATAACTATCATTCTACTTATTATTTCTCTACCTGCAGCTGGGTCTAGCTCACTGTTAATGGAAATTATAAAGGTAACAGATAACTGCTTTTCTGAGCATCTTATATATGTGAATTATGAAGAAGGTTCTGTCATTTCCCCCAATGTACACATAAAGAATCTGATGCAAAAAAGGAGGGAAAACAGGTTGCTCAGAGTTGCCTCACTATGGTAGTGCCTGTGGTGGTCACGCAGCCCAGGGACGAAGTCATTGCTTGAGGTGTCCACATTCCATAGCAGAATGCCTAGTTTGAGTCCCCGCTAGTCTGCTTCCAATTCAGCCTCCTGCTAATGCTCACCCTGGGAAGTGGCAGTCTCTGCCACGCACCTGGGAGGCCTGGACTGAGTTCTAGGCTTCTGACTTTGGCCTGGCCCAGCCCTGGCTGTTGCAGGCATTTGGGGAGTGAAGCAGCAAATGGGAGTTCTCTCTGTATCTCTGTCTGTCTCTGTCTCTCTGCCTTTCAAATAAAATGAAAATAAATACAAAAATATTTAAAGCAGACAAATAAAATTAATTGTGGAGCCAGGGTTCAGAACTGAGGAGTTTAGAACAGAGCTCATACTCTCAACTACCAGGCCTTTCTGCTTCTCAATTCTTCCTGTACTGGAAGTTTTGGGGTGTAAGTCTGAAAGAAACAAATATTTCACATCGTCCTCTTTTCTTGATGTGCTGAAAAACCTAGAATATTGATGACTGTGTCTATCTCACTCGTAGTTGCATATTTAAGGCTTGCATGACTGCTATGAGAAGAGCAGAGATAATTAGGATCAGGCGAGACTTTCAGTTGAGTGTCTGAATATCATTCAAATAACAGTGTGCTGAAAATGAATATGTACATCCATTTTTCTGAAATTCAGAAAAGATGCATAATATTCAGGGTCTAATAACTTGGCTGCTAGTTAATCATGCTTGACACTTATATAGCACTTCACCTTTTAAAATCATTTTAGAATATGTTAGTTCATTAATCTCTGCAACATCCATGCGAGACAGGGAAGGTTCCTGAGCCTGCCTCTGATCTTCCTAACATCTGATATCTAAATATATGGTGGACCAAAGTAGGACGAAAAGAACTGGATAAAGCAAGCGAGAAACAACACTAGTATGCAAAAAGTACTTTATACTTGTGTGTCTGTAATCTGCTGAAATCTTTACTCACTACTGAGTTGATCATCTGAATATAAAGATGATTAAAAATGAATCTTGGCCAGCACCACGGCTCACTTGGCTAATCCTCCGCCCTGCGGCACTGGCACCCTGGGTTCTAGGCCCTGTTGGGGCACCGGTTCTGTCCCGGTTGCTCCTCTTCCAGTCCAGCTCTCTGCTGTGGCCCCGGAAGGCAGTGGAGGATGGCCCAAGTGCTTGGGCCCTGCACCTGCATGGGAGACCAGGAGGAAGCACATGGCTCCTGGCTTCTGATCGGCATGGTTCTGGCTGTAGTGGCCATTTGGGGGGTGAACCAATGGAAGGAAGACCTTTCTCTCTCTCTCTCTCTCACTGTCTAACTCTGCCTGTCAAAAACAAAGAAAAAGAATCTTAATGAAGAATGGATGTGAGGGAGTAGGAGATGGATGGTTTGTGGGTGGGAGGGAGGTTATGGGGGAAAAACCACTGTGATGTACTTTTAAAATTTATATTTATTAAATAAAAGTTTTCTAAAAAAAAAAACCAACACCAGTCATCAAACCAATAATGACACAGGCCTGTGGGTAGTGAATATGAAAGGTATTTCCAGACTTTAGAGAGAACTGCCCTTCATACACAAATCTTTTACACATAATACCCATATGATAATAATTGTTTACTTCTGATTTATTAAAGTGTAAGAAAACAGTGATCAACCTGCATCTTTGCCTTCAAATGCCTGTATACCCATCACTTCACCTACCAATAGTCATTGCCATTGATTAAAAAGTGCTTCTCATTCAATATTTTCATATTTGTGCACTTAATAGCAGTATTAGTGAACTTGTGGGTTACTACAACCAAAATAATTTACAGAAGCTACTTAGGAAGTAAGACTGCTTATTTTGGTTAAAGTTTTGAAAGTTAACAGTCCAAGATTGGATTACTCCATTGGTTTAGGCATCTGATGAGACTGGGGAATGGCAAAGCTGTAATCACACGGCAAGCCAGAGAGCAGGGAGAACAGCTAACATAAGGAAGTACCATCCCAGGACAAGCCCCCAAAGACATACAGACCTTCCTATAAAGCCATCCACTTCCCAGACACCATAAAGGCATCAGTTTCCCATGCCTACTATTAACATTAATCCATTATCATTTACATAATACTTTGAGGTGTAAATATCTTCTTGAGTTGGGGAGTTCAGTCATGTTCAACTATAGCATATTCTAAGTGCTATTCCCCACCCCAACTTCTACTTTTCTCAAAAAAACTTAATATTCATATTTGATATGGTTTTAGTAATGTTCAGTATAGATTACTTGTGGCACCTTGTTATTAGGCTAACAGTTGTTCTTAGGGGATAACATTGAGTTGATCCCATGGTCCACTGAACAAAGATGCTTTGCCCATTGTCCTTCGCTCATGCACTGCTCCTACTTCTGTTTCACTTCAGGCATGGATGATGATCACTCTGACAATCGGACACAGTACATAGAGGAAAATGTCCCAGACTAGTTAACAGACCTAAGACAAAAATTCTGGGACGCTTTGGAGTCACAAATAACACTTCCAGAATTAGTGAGAATATACTTCTATTAAAGAATGCAGGATAATTCAGACACAATCCAGGAGAGCTTGCCCTGTATGTGTCTAGTTGGTAAAGAATCATCTTCTTTCTAGCATCAGCTCATTCTGCTTTCTCAGAGCACTGAGGATTAAGCCAAAACCAGTACAGAATAAGAGTCATGAGCTAAATTCTACTATCAGGAAGGCCTAGGTTCCAATTGACGACCTAATTACTGTGTGACCCTAGGCAAGCTGCTCTGTCTCTCTGTGTGTATTTCCACTGGATAATCCTAGAAGCTATTCATAGAATTTTTACAAGATTAAATGATGTAATCACTCATAGGCTTCACATAGTGCCAGAGTTATAGCGGATAAATGCTCAGATGTCAATATCATTAACTGTCTACAGGTTTCTGATATTTTCATATTTAATTTTAAGACATAATATTGAAGCTACCTTGAAATTGTAAGCCCAAAGACTGTGTATCTACATGATATATATATATATATACACACACACACACACACAAAAGGATTCTTTATATATAGATATATATATTGTCATATATATATGACTAAAAAGATACTCATATATAAAGATATATATAAAGATATATATAAATATATATATATATATATATATATATATATATATATATAAAGGAATATATCATGGCCTGTGTTACTACATAACAATCTTCCCAAACCATGCTAGAAACAGAAATGATCTAGGTCCCTAAAGATGTCAGATCCTTGTCAGTAGTTAGCAGACTCATATGCAAAGTTGGTCCTGAGCAAAGTCAGAGAAAAGATATCTATGATGAGCCTACATTTTCCTGCTTGCACTCTCTTCCTCCTTCTTGGGATGTTATCTCTCCTTTATCTTATTTGGACCAACTGAGACCTTTTCAAACATCTTGGAATGATCACGTTACCTACTCATAAGTGTTACAGCAGCAGAAGACTCTCAAGGTTACCAGTGTTAGCTTTTTTTTTTTTTTTTTTTTTTTGACAGGCAGAGTGGACAGTGAGAGAGAGAGAGACAGAGAGAAAGGTCTTCCTTTGCTGTTGGTTCACCCTCCAATGGCTGCCGCGGATGGCACACCGCGCTCATCTGATGGCAGGAGCCAGGTGCTAGTTGCTTTTTCCTGGTCTCCCGTGGGGTGCAGGGCCCAAGTACTTGGGCCATCCTCCACTGCCCTCCCGGGCCACAGCAGAGAGCTGGCCTGGAAGAGGGGCAACCAGGACAGAATCCGGCGCCCCAACCGGGACTAGAACCCAGTGTGCCGGCGCCGCAAGGCGGAGGATTAGCCTGTTGAGCCACGGCGCCGGCCACCAGTGTTAGCTTTTGTCCATTTCTCGTAACCACATGATTTACCTGGAAGAATGACTTTTCGGCTCCTTCCCTTCCCTTCTAACAGCTACATAGACAATTCAGGATAAAAGGACTTGACAATGTATCTGATTACCGATTAACATGAGAAGTGGCAAGTATGGCAGGAGTTGGGGGAAGGTGTTAGCAAGTTCATGGGATAATTTGCAACATCAAAAAAGTAGATCTTTTTTAGAATCAATCCACTGGGGGAGACTATAGAAGGAAGCATTCAACCCACAGTTCTCAAGCAGAATGAATACTTATTTCACAGATGCAATTACAACTGTCAGGGGAGAAAATTTTTCCAAAACTATTTAATCTCTGAAATGGGCAATAAGCCTGCCAGCTTCTTGGGCACTTCAACCTTGATGCAATGGCTCACAGCAAACCCTTCCATGACCAAAGCCATCAGATTCATCAAGTGTCTCCATTCTCTCCGAAGGCTCAGAGGATGCAGTAAGCTTCGTGTGTGCAACATATGCTCCTTTCTGTCACCAGGCAGAATGTGCAGGAAAGGGAACCTTGAAAAATCAGATTTTAATCTTGCAAGGTTTGAGATGCTATTCCAAACCTAATCTCTCCTACAACCAAGGAGTCTGGTTCAGTTCAAGCCCAATTCAAGGTTCTTTTCTAGAACATCTGGTAAACCCTCAAAAACATGAACTGCATCCTTGCTTTGTGTCTCACTTTCTACCCCCTGTCTTATCAGCCCCATGAGCTTCATGGGTATGAAAAGTATTAAAATTAAGACTAGAATCAGCAGGGAAAAAATGGCTAGATGTAGCCTCCCTCACCCTTTTTACAATCATGTCTATTAGTGACTGCAACATCATAAACAATAAAGTTTAATTAGGAACTAAAGTGTCTGCTGCAATTAAATATGAAGGAAGTATTCAAAAACAGCAGGAAGGATCATGTTTTAACACATTTAAATTGCAAATGATGTTGATAGAACTTTTAAAAGAAATTTTTTGTTTGAGTAAAAAAAAAAAAGAAAGTGAGAAGTCTAAAGTTAAGAGTTGACGCTATGGTATTTACAGACAAATAAATATTTAGGATGGATCAATTTCAACCATGAGCAGATGCTTCAGGAAACACATCAAAGTAATGGGAGCAGTCTTTAATTTCTACCTCACTGAGTTAAATGAGAAAAAAAAGAAATCAACTTAAAGGATTCCAGAGTAATGACTTGACTCATTAGTGTTCAGACCACTTCAAATTAAAGGATTTATTTTCAGTTACTGAGAAGAGAATTATTAATGAATTTCATGCATGAATATTTGGAAATGGCTTTGAGCATAAAACCACCTGAAGTTGTAATCACCAAAGTGTAATTTTTTTATATCAAATTCTAAGAAAATCGTTGCCCTACTGATTCAATAGCCCATTGTTGATGAACAGTGCTAGAAATGAAAGCATTGTGCTCACTATCCATTGAGCAGATATGAAAGTGTTATGAACAATATAGACCTAGTATGTACTGGAAAGAGGGAAAATTATCATCGTGGGAAAAATGCAAAGGAAGGAAGAAAAATCAGTCTTCTTTCCTTTACATTTATTTATTTATCTTATAACTAATTTTTTAAAATTTTATTTAAGGTATACAAATTTCATGTATTTTATATATACAGATTCAGGGACATAATGATACTTCCCACCCTACCCTCCCTCCTTGCCCACACTTCCACCTTTCCTCCTCCCTCCTCTCTTATTCCCTCTATTAATTTTTACAACGATCTACTTTCAGTTTACTTCACCCATAAGATTAACCCTAGACTAATGCCCTTCTAAAACACAGTGGTAGCAATTTGGGAGGACAATGTAAGAGAAAAGTCAGTCAACATGTCTCTTTCCGAATGCTCTGAAGGACTGTACAGCTACTGATTATGTCACTGGTTTTGGTATTTACCCAAGGGCTTCCATCTACACCATCACATATTAGGACCATTTCAGAGTGGTGTCCATTTGGTATTTGGAGGGACTATGAATTGTTTTGGTTCTTGCAAACAGGTTATATAAATATTCTATGAAAAATTAAATATTCCAGCGGGTAAACAGGGGAAAAGTCCAGAATACAGGGACTAAAAGGGGATTGAAGTATTTTTATACAATGGTGGTGCTTCTTGTACCTGTTGTTGAGGAAGATTTAAGATTCTATCCCCACTGTTAGAATTCTGACAAAACAGCTGATCATTTGTTCGCTGGCTCATGAGATGACCAATATCAGTAATTCATTCCTAAGTTATGGAAGAAAGGAGCAGAGGCTGACCTTTTTGGAATTCCCTTTTAGTGGCCAGAAAGAATGCTAATTTTATTCTTAGTAGAATTATGTTTCTTTGTACTCTGTGTTTGAATTACAAAGGAACAGAAGCATATCATTCCTCAGTGAAGTTCTTCAACTTGACAGCCTGATCTATTTTATTTATCTTGAAATCTAAATTCAAAGCCAGCATTCATAGGTACCTTCACAGCAAGCTGCAGATCTCTGGGAAGTGCTCTTGGCTCCTTTATGTATCTAAAGTTGGGCCTCCTCATTACATTCAATTAATATTTCAGAGAGTTCATTTTTTTCTGAAAATGGAATAAAAGTTACTTTCCACTAAGTCATTTACATGGCTATTCATTTTCTTTTCAGTGCCTTGTTTATGACTAAAAATGCACTGATGATTTCATAATGTGAGCATATTATATAGAAATGGGAATATAATCTTTGAAAAATATGACTTTTTATATGTTAGGTAACATTTCCCTTCAATTTCTCTTTTCATGTGATTGTTTTTTCTTTTCTAAAGGGAAATATAGTGTTAGAAGAGAACTAAAATATATATCACAAAATCTTTTATATGTATTTCTTCAAGTACTATGAAATCTAGAGGGACTACATGATTAAAGTCCTTCATTTTTAAAGAATTCTCTTTGAGAAATCCCAGAAGCTAAAGATAAATTGTTTTTATTATTGCATAAATTGTGTAGGGACATAGAATATAACAGTTTCTGTAATAAAACAAAATATTTGTCTTTATTTTTCCAATGTTATATATAACATTTTGTATTGTTAAAAGTAATACTACCCATCATTTATATTTAAATCCACTGAATATAAATTTCATGTAGTCATTTATGCATGTATTCCATAAATTATTTTATAATTAAATGACAAGCACCAACTCTATGTAATTATATATTCTAAGCATTACAGTAAGCATGGATTTCAATAACATATAGTCTATAACATTAAAATTATAATACAGTAGTAGAGACAGATATCTATATTATAGTGCAAAAGGTTCAAATATTATAAGATTTCCAGATCAAGTCAGCCTACTGAATGTACATTTTCCCTTCAAAGATCACACATCTTCCCTCTCAAAGAACTGTGATGTGAACTTGTATCAAGACATTAAAAAAAAAAAAACCACAGTGAGACTGCAAAACTGGTCTTCATAACAGCACAGCAGTAAAGTGGTCTGAATTGGGGGAAGATATTAAATAAGAACAGATTGACAGACTTTTTCTGTTCCATGAAGATTGAAGTGTTTTTCAGTAGATCGATTTACCTGCTGAGAAGAATTGAAACACCCCCCCACACACACACACACCAAGAGAGCATGTGTTTAGGGGTATACAATAGGCAGCTGTAGAAATAATAAATAGAGAGGTTGAAGTCATTAAAAAGGGAATTCCCTGGAAAGCTGCTCTAATGACCCTTGGCTGCACACTCCTGGGAAGCTGTGCTGACTCTTGGCATGGGTAGGCTGAGATAGCAGGCTCTCACTGGACAGAGGTTTACTACTGAGAACAGATACACCAGTAGGCATTCTGGCATTTACCTGAAATAGGGTCACAAAACTGGGTACTTGAGGAGCCTGAAAACATAACTGACGCTCTCTCACAATATTGGAAAATTCTAAAGGTGTTCACAGTAGAGCTAAAAAGCCAAGTTACAAATTCTGAGGAGTGGAACATTGTGTGTGTGTTGGGACTGAGAAGACTAACCTGTAAGGGAGAATTGACGTAGTAAACAAAGCAGTCTCTTAACTACAATCAATGGAGGTCTCTGGACTACAGAGAAAGAAGACTAGTGACAGGTTGAATCCTTTTTTGTTTTTAAAGATTTTATTTATTTATTGGAGAGGTGGAATTACAGACAAAGAGGGAAAGACAGAGAGAAAGGACTTTCATCTGCTTTTTCTCCCCAAATGGCCGCAGGAGTTGGAGCTGGGCCAATTTGAACCAGGAGCTTCTTCCAGGTTACCCATGTGGTACAGGGGCTCAAGCACCTGGGCCAACTTCTTTTTTTTATTAAAGATTTATTTATTTATATGAAAGTCAGAGTTACATAGAACAAGAAGGAGAGGGAGAGAGAGAGAGAGAGAGGAGAGAGAGCGCTCTTCCATTCACTGGTTTACACCCTGAATGGCCACAAAGGCCAGACCTGGGCCGATCCAAAGCCAGGAGCCAGGAGCTTCTTCCAGGTCTCCCATGTAGGTGCAGGGGCCCAAGGTCTTGGGCCATCTTCTACTGCTTTCCCAGGTCATAGCAGAGAGCTGGATCAGAAGTGGAGCAGCCAGGACTCAAACCGGCACCCATATGGGATGCTGGCACTTCAGGTGGTGGCCTTACCCACTATGCCACAATGCCGGCCACATTGGGTCATCTTCTACTGCTTTCTTAGGCCATTAGCAGGGAGCTGGATTGGAAGAGGAGCAGCTGTGATAAGAGCTGGTGCCCTGATGAGATGTTGTTGCCGGAGGCAGAAACTTAACTTACTATGCTCCAGTGTTGGACCAGGCAGGTTGAATCTTCTTCAAAGTGTCAACTGGTAAAATCAACTCATTCTTGAGTGAGTTAAGGTGATAGCCTTTTTTCCTGTCTACCCAGTAAGGGAAAGGATAATCTTCCAACGCATAATCATGATATCTAGGGCCTTTTCAATATTTACCCTCAGTGTTCTGCACTTAATACAAACATTTTAGGCATGGGAAGAGACAGGGACATGTATTCCAAAACGAAAATTTAAAAATGAGCGATAGAAACAGATTCTTAGATGATAAAGATAGTAAGATAAAGATTATAAAATTATTAATCCAAACAAAAAAAGAGAAATTATAAAGAAAAAAAAGATGAAATGTTGGAGAATTTTGCCAGGTAATAAAAATCTAAATCAGGCATTATCTATCCATCTATCTAGTTGAAAAACCATCTTAGGGTTGGTATATATTTGTGTTTCAAGGTTAAGCATTTGAGAAAGGAAAATGAACGGATGTTTGGGATAATGAAAATAAACTGGAATCCCAAGGAAAGTCCTGGAACATGTGAGGATAGAGTAAAGCCCATTCCAGTTTTTCACTGCCTCTAACTTTACAGGCAGTTGTAACAAGAAGCTTCTACCCTTCATCATCCATTGACATACATTTTGCTCAGAATTCAGAGAAACTAAAAGAGGAGTAGTTAAAGGTATGGTTGCTACCCAACAGCAATGAGGTGAATCATGGCAATGCATGCGGCTGCAACAGCATTAGTTGTCTCTTCAGGACCTTCCAAGTATAAATCCATGATGTCACTGACTCAATTACATCTTTCAACATTTTATGTACTATAACATCATCTGGGCCCACCACAACTGGAAACATGGAAAGAAGAGAATCCCAAGAAACATGCTTCAATCTAACCTGATGGACATAAAACTACCATAGACTCTATAAAAAGTAATTATATGGGAGTTGCAGGAAAAAAAGCATAACATCATTACATAGGAACTACATTGATGTACATAATACCAGATTGAACATAGTTCAGGACAAAATTAGTGAACATCAGACACTCAATTAAAAGGATTCAAGTGGTAGCACAGCGAGAAAAGAGAGGAGGTAAGAATAAATCAAAAGATAAACCACAATATGAATGTAACCAATATGCATGATAAACCAATATGCATGAAATAGAGGAGAGAATTCAGCAGAACCACTATTTGAAGATATAATAATAAAAAAATTGCAAATTGGAGTGGACATTTGGCTAAGCAGGTAAGATGCTGAATAACACATTCATTTTCCATATCTCAGCACCTGCATTTTTTTAATAATTTTTTTTGACAGGCAGAGTTAGACAGTGAGAGAGAGAGAGACAGAGAGAGAGAAAGGTCTTCCTTCTGTTGGTTCACTCCCCAAATGGCTGCTACGGCCAGCACGTGGCGCTGATCCGAAGCCAGGAGCCAGGTGCTTCCTCCTGGTCTCCCATGCGGGTGCAGGGCCCAAGCACTTGGGCCATCCTCCACTGCCTTCCCAGGCCACAGCAGAGAGCTGGACTGGAAGAGGAGCAACAGGGACAGAACCGGTGCCCCAACGGGGCCTAGAACCCAGGGTGCCAGCGCCGCAGATGGAGAATTAGCCAAGTGAGCCATGGCACTGGCCAAGATTCATTTTTAATTATCTTTATATTCAGAAGATCAACTCAGTAGTGAGTAAAGATTTCAACAGATTGCACCGGGACTAGAACCGGAGTGCCGGTGCCGCAGGTGGAGGATTAACCTAGTGAGTCGCAGCGGCAGCCAGCACCTGCATTTAATACTCAACTCCAGCTCCTGGCTTTCTGCTAATGAGGACTCTGGGAGGCAGGGGTGATGACTCAGGTAACTGGGTTTCTGTCACCCATGTGGAAGACCAGGATCGAGCTCCCTGCTCCCAGATTCAGCCATGCCCAACGCCCAGCAGTTGCAGACATTTGGGTGTGAGCTAGTGAATGGGGAACTTATCTCTGTAAGTCTATGTCTCTCTATGTGTCTGTCTCTCTACCTCTCAAATAAACAAATAAAAATTTCCAAACTGAAGCAAAACATCTATCCATCGGTTAAAAAAAAAAAAAAAACTCAGCAAACTACAAGCTGAATACATATTTTTAAAACTCACTAAGACACAGCCATAGATAAGCTGATTTAAAATATAAATAAATTAAATCTGCCACATACATGGGAGACCTGGATGCAGCCCCTAGCTCCTGGCTTTGTCCTGGCCAAGCCCTGGTTGTTGCAGGTACTTAGAGAGTGAGCCAGTGGATGGAAGATTCTGTGTGTGTGTGTGTGTGTGTGTGTGTGTGTCTGCCTGTCTCTCCCTGTCTCTGTATAATGCTGCCTTTCATATAAATAAATCATTTTTAAAAAAATCTTACAAGCAGACAGGAATAATTTATATTATCTTCAAAGGAGAATCAATGCAATTACAGTTGATTTTTCAGTAGAAATGATGTAAGCTGGAAGATATTTTAAAATGCTGAAAATAACTGTCAATCTAGCATTCTAGTCTCAATGAAAATGTACCTCAAAAAAAGGGTGAATGTGGCCAGCGTTGTAGTGCAGTGGGTTGACAACCACTAGCAACACTTGCATTGCATATCAGAGCACCAATTTGGGTCCTGGCTGTTCCGCTTCAGATCAAGCTCCCTGCTAATGCACCTGGGAAATCAGCAGAAGATTGCCCAAGCCCTTGGCTTCTGTCATCTGGGATACCCAGATGGAGTTCCAGGCTCCAGGCTTCAGCCTGGACCAGCCCTGGCCATTGTGACAATTTGTGAAGTAGTAGATAGAAGATTTTTTCTGTCTCTCCCTCTCTCTCTCTGTCACTTTGTCTTTCAAATAAATAAACATATATTTTTAAAAAAAGTGAAATAAGAACATTTTCAAAAATTAATCAAATAGGATATTCTACATCAAAACAAATATTAAAGACCATTCTTCAGGCAAAAAGAATATGAATATAGGGAAAAATTCTGAAATGGAAGAGGAAATTAAGGCCCAGAATTTAAATATGTGTGTACAGTTAGGTGAATATACACAGCACAAAACAACAGTGGTTATAACTTGGGAACTTAAAATATTTATAGAATTAAAATGCATGACAATAATATCAAAGAGGTAAAGTGTTTTGAGGTTCTATCATTACTCTAGAAGAAGTGAATATAATCATATTTTAGGCTATAATAAATCATGGATACATATTTTGATCTTTTAATCACCAAGAAAATTGTTTAAAAATGTAAAAGTAATAAGGTGATAGGAGAAATCTGAATGAATAAAATCACTTGATTAACCCAAAAGAAAGCAAGAGAGCAAAAGGAATTTAAAATCTAGATAGGCCAAATAATAAATAAATAATAAGATGGATGTAAACCAAAACATTTCAGAAGTACATTAATAAGAAATAATTATTATTATAATATTATTAATAAATAATAATAATGTTGTCCAATTAAAAGGTTAATATTTTCAGGCTAGATTTTTTTTATATGTGCTTATGACAATAATGAGATAGTATATGCCACATAATTATGAAACAAAGAAAACTGGTGTTTTCTAATGATATTTCCAATTCTACATTTCTAATGATATTAGTCAATTGACTTGAAGACAAAAAGCATTATTATAAAAAACAAGGTCATTTCATAATGATAAGGTACCAGTCCCTGAGAAAATATGTCAATTCCAAATGCATATGCACTCCCCCTGCTCTTTCCCATCTCCCAAATCCCTGAGCAGATCTCTGCAATTCTGTTAACCACACAGAAAAAAGTGTCTCCAAAATTAGGTGAATTTTTCCAGAAAAATCGACACTAACCACCAGATCAAAAATAGTAGTGAAGGATGGGAATAGTGGAGAATGGGTTGTTGATGAGTAATTTTTATTATTTGCATGTACATGGGGGAGGTGAGGCATGTGCAGGCGTGCTACACCAATCCCCTGCTCTTAGAGGAGTTGATGTCAATGTTTACTTCTAGGATTATTCTATAAACATAGCTCTGCAAACTGAGAATTCTGAGAAGTACCTCTAATAACTTATGGTGTTCTGTGTCAAGAAAAGAAGGTATAAGCTCTCCTTAACAAGGAACTCTTCTACCTAAGTATCTCTCTCCCATTCCAAGTCCCAAGGTTGCTGATAGCAGGGACTATATTTGTTAAGGTAAAAGTGGGGTTGAATGATCAATAATTAATTAATTGAAATTTTCTTTTGTTCCACCAACATTAAATATCATTTCAATAAGCAATTTAAAACAACTACCCATACTTACTAGAACCAACCTAAAAATCTAGTTGGAAGATTAAGAGGAAGCCAGATAATAAAACTTTCATTATGTTCTTAAACCTGCATATATGAAATACATGAAATTTGTTACCTTTATATAAATAAGATTAAATAAATGAAAACATTAAAAAGGGGGATTCTCATTTGTGATGAATAAAAAAGATGTCACTATCAATACTTTTGAAGCAAGATCCTCATATATAAATATAAGCAAGCATCAATGAATCACTAAACATTTGAGGGAACCACAAAATGAAAAAAGAGTCAGTAACTCAACAAACAGAAGTAAACACAAAGGAAATGGAAGTTAACAGAGGAAACAGGAATGTGTGTGTGTGGTGAGATATGTATGTGTGCATATATGAATGTATACATTTATATAACTCTTTAAACATTTAATATATATTATAAAAGTTACTGCTGCTACCACTATAAAACTAAGTGGACAGAGTCCTTGCATTGAAAATTAAAAGCACCATTATCATAAACTTAATAAATCAGCAGAGTAGTTCAAAATTGAATAATAAAGATCAAAGTGAGAGATTACAGTAGAAAGCAGTATAAATAACAAAAGGCTGAAGTGTATGACATACCTCAGGGAGAATGAGAGTGCATACCAAGCATCAGTAAAGACGAATGGGGGCCAGTGTTGTGGCACGGATGGCTAGCCACTGCCTGTAATACCGACATCTCATAGGAGCACTGATCAAGTACTGGCTGCTTCACTTTCAGCCCCTGCTAAGGCACTTGAGTAAGCTACAGAAGACAGCCCAAGTTCCTGGGTTCCTGCCACCCATGTGAGAACCCAGGATGGAGTCCCAGGCCTCTGGCTGCCGCCTGGCCCAGACCTGGCTCTTGCAGACATTTGGAGGGGTGAACCAACAGATGAAAGATCTCTCGCTCGCTCTCTCTCCAGAACTTTGCCTTTCAAATGAAAAAAAAAACAAAAAACAAAAAAAAACCAAATGGAACAACTAAGTATGTCTCCATGAGTGTAGGGCTGCATTAATACAACACTTACCAGATACCTAAAGTTATTTAAACTCAGGTTTAAATAAATTAAAACAATAAAATTAAAATTTAGTTCTCCAATATACTACCAAGATTTCAAAGATTCAAGAGTCACCAATTAAGGCCACTGTTATGGTATAGCAGGTAAAACTGCCACCTGTGGTGCCAGCATACCATATGGATGCCGGTTAAAGTCCCAGCTGATCCACTTTTGATCTAGCAGCCTGCTAATGCACCTGAGAAAGCAGTGGAGGATGGCTTAGATACCTGGGGACTTACACCCACGTAGGAGATCCAGAAGAAGCTCCTGGCTCCTGGCTTTGGATTGGTCCAGCTCTGCCCTTTGCGGCCATTTGGTGAGTGAAACAGTAGACTAAAGATCTCTGTCTCTGTCTCTGTCTCTAACTCTGCCTTTCAAGTAAATAAATAAATCTTAAAAAGAAGTCATCAGTTATAGTGGGTGCCATTTTGAAAAATTCAGTGAATACTGATCAGTTAGAAAGTAAAATCCAAAACTGGGTGACATAATTGTTTTCATCAAAAAATTTGGATGATTTACAGAGATTACAGAACAATGTTACTAAAATTCTGGGGGAAGATGATTTTCAACCTAAAACTTTACAATTCAACGATGTTTAATATATGAAGATTGGATTAACATTTTCAGATACAATGTCTCAGGATTCTTCATCGTACAGGATCTTTTTGAAGGGAATACTTGAGAACATAGTGAAGAAAAACAAAAGCATCTAACAGATGATGAATACTTAAGCAACGAGAAATAATGGTCAGCAACTCAACTAGAATGCATGTCAGAAGATCTAGACATAGGTAATAATAAGGCTACAACAGGTAATGCAATCTGCTCAAAATAATTTCAAGAAAGTTTTTAAAGAACAAAGTATATAATTGCTGGTCATTTATTTCAACAATACACAGGAAGGGGTAGTGTAATAGAAGGAAAGTAAAAGAGTAAAAGTATTAAGAATAGTTGTAGAAAATACTTAATGTCAAAAAAGAACTGGAAATCATAAGTTTATATAGTTTATTTAAACAAACATTATGTCAGAAAAGCGGAATGTGCAACTCATTACTAAAGAAGTAATGAAGAAAAAAAAGAAAATCCAGGGAAACCAATACAATAGAAAACAAATGAGGAAAGAAACAAGTGGAAGATATAAGATGAAATATTCAGTTATTACAATGAATGCAAATTAGCTAAATACCTTATTAAACATAGAAACTATATGGGAAACAAAATGATTTCAATCATGATTTTTCTAGTTATACTTACACTAACATACAGAATGGTTAAATATAATAAATCAAAAATAGCCCTATCAATCATAAATATACATGAGTTTAAGATAAAAATAATAATAAAGTTGATATATTACACATGCAATTGTCCCTTGGTGTCTGCGGGAAACTGTTTCCAGAACAACCAAGGATACCAACATCTACAGATGCTCAGGTTCCAAAGGCATAATATTTGTATATAACCTATGCACACTTCCCTTATTCCTTAAGTGATTTCTAGATTTCTTATAGTATCTAATACCATGTAAATGCTATGTAAAGAGTGATTACACTTAATTATTTAGGGAATAATCGTAAGTCTGTACTTTTAGGTACTAATGCTTTTCTTCCCCCAAAAAACATGTTTGATCAGCACTTGGTTGAATCTGCAGATGTGGAATCCACAGATACAGAGATTCAGATGTATTTATCAACATGCACCCAAAATATAAGTTAAATAATAGAATTCTCTAAGGAGAAATAAACAAATCCACAGTCATATTTGGACACTGCAGACCTACCTCTCTCAGATCTCGATGATGTGAAGTTGTCAGAAATAAACAGTACTGGGGTCAGCGCTGTGGCGCAGTATGGTAAGCCTCCGCCTATGGCACCAGCATCCCAAATAGACATCAGTTCATGTCCCTGCTACTCCTCTCCTGATCCAGCTCTCTACTTATGGACTGGGAAAGCAGTGGAATATGGCCCAAGTGCTTGGGCCTTTGCACCTACGTGGAAGACCGGGAGAAAGTTCCTGGCTCCTGCCTTCAGATTGGCCCACCTCTGGCCATTGTGGCCACTTGGGGAGTGAACCAGCAGATGGAAGAGCTTTCTCTCTGTCTCTCCCTCTCTGTGTCTGTAACTCTGCCTCTCAAATAAATAAATAAAAATCTTTAAAAGAAAGGGAATAAATAGTACTTCAGTACTAATTTTTGTTTATTGAATACAATTTTAACATTGTAATTTTATTATATTACAATATTATTACAATATTATTGTTATATAATATTATAATATTACAATATTAATATTGTAATCAATAAACAAAAATTAATCATTTCCAATATCCATGAAATCCTTATAAAAACTGATTACAGAGGGCTACAAAGGAATCACACACATCTTAAAAAATAGAAAATTAAGATCTGCAGGTTTCAGCTAAATAAATAGTAAAAATAAACAAACATTTTCTTCCTAAAAAAATGGAAAAAGAAAACTCTCCAATCATAAATGTAAAGAAAGCTTTATAAAAATAGATCTTGACTTTAAAAGTAAATGAAAATTAAAATCACAACCTTAGAAACAAGTAGCAGTGAATAGATATTAAGTTACCTCAAAGAGAAACTCAAAGGACAAATTATGGCCTAAGATGTACCCATTAATGATGGAAAATGTTGAAAATAATCAGTTAACTGAATAATGTAATAAGTTGAGCAAGTCTATGTTAAAAGAAAAAATAAGGGTGGAAAGTAAACACTGGAAGGATAGTTAAACTACAGGAAGGCTCTCCAGGAATAAATAAAATATACAAAACATTGGCAATTCTAAATAAGATAAAATGGAAAATAATCAGCTTTTCTATAAGCCAAAAAATTAAGAGCCTACTAAAAAACTACAAAACAAGCAGACATAAAGCTACCAAAAATGTGCAAGATTTATATGAAGTAAGCAATGAAATTTTACTGTAAGACATAAAAGAACAAATGAATAAATGAAGCTAATTATCATGATCTTGGGTGGGAATAGACCATATTTAAAATATGTTGATTTAAAAGTGTTATATAGATAGATATAAATCTATAAATTAAATAAAATTTCAAATTTCATGATTATTGATCAGTTTGATATACTTTTTAGTTTGCATGTAATAATGAAATGTACAAGAATCGCAAAGAAAATTTTGAAATGAAATCACAATGGATTGGAATCTACCCTCCCAAACATCAAAATTTAAAAATAAATGACAAGGGCATATATTTAGTACAGCTCTACAGACGCTGCCTGGGATGCCCACATTCCCACATCAGAGTATCTGGGCTTATGTCTTGAGTTCATTTCCAATTCCAGTTTCCTGCTAAGGTGCATCCTGGGAGGCAGTAGTAACGGTTCAAGTAGTTGGGTCTCTGCCACCCACTGGGAGACCCAGCATCAGCCTGGTCCAGCCCTGGCTGTGGCGGGCATTGGAGGAGTGAACTTGTGGATGGTGATCTTTGCATGTCTCTCTATATATATCTGCCTTTCAAATTAAAGCAAACAAACACAGAACTCCAGTGGCAGAATCTAAGAAGAGGCAGAAAAAACCAACAACACATGTAAGTGCATGATGCGGGTATGCCTGTGTGTACATGCATAAAGAAAGGGGTGGACTCTAACTGGGGACAGCAAATGTGTGGACAGCAGAGCTAGCTTGCAGGAGAAATCAAAGCAATCTTTCACTGTTTTCAGTCTACTTTCTGAAGTAGTAAACTCCTCCCTCACAGAGATCACGCTATTCAAGTTGGAGATTTTCCATGTGAAAGCAACCATTTAATGAAAAAGAGATTACGTGATGGGTGCACAGAGGAAGAGGAGACCACTGCCAGGAAATAATCCCAAATCTGGAGTCTAGACACAGTCTCTGAACTCAGGAGGTAAGAGAAGATGAGTGCTTATCTGTTCAGCAAGCACACAATACAACACAGAGGTCCAGTTGGGAGGTCAACACCAACTGTAAGAGAAGTCAGGAGAGAGCTGTTGCCTCCAGAACGTTATCTAATAATTCATTTTCTTCTACCACTTAATGCTGAGAGGAAAATTCAATTCATTTGAAATCATTTATTCATAGCCCTAAACTGAACAGCATATTGATTTTGATATTCATTTTCGCTACCTTTAAGAGGCCTTCCATGTGGAGCCCTTTGCATTTTTAAGTGTCCTTGAGTCACCCACGATTGTACTGTCACTAATCCAAATGACAAAAAAGGCACAGTTACACAGTGACAGCTCTGTCTCATGTACAAATAAGGGGGGCTGGTACTGTGGCATAGTGGCTAAAGTCACTGCCTGCAGTGCCAGCATCCTATATGGGTGCCACTTTGCACCCTGTCTGCTCCACTTCCAATCCAGCTCTCTGCTGTGGCCCGGGAAAGCAGGAGAAGATGGCCCAAGTCCTTGGGCCCCTGCACCCCCATGGGAGATCCGGAGGAAGTTCCTGGCTTCCGATACACACAGCTTGAGCCATTGCAGCCAATTGGGGAGTGAACACAGTGGATGGAAGACCTACCTCTCTCTGCCTCTCCTTCTCTCTCTGTGTAACTTTGACTTTCAAATAAATAAATCTTTTTTTTGGACAGGCAGAGTTAGACAGTGAGAGAGAGAGAGACAGAGAGAAAGTTCTTCCATTTTGTTTGGTGTCCTGGACTACAGTGAAAGCTGTACAGAGGGGAAGAGTTTGAGACACCATTTCTAGGAGGTTTGTTTTCCAGACATGGGTCAGAATTTTTAAGTGAGTTGACATGCAGATCTTTGTGTATGGCATAAAGGAAGCACCATGGAGCTGTTAGTTACCGTTATTTTTGGATCCACGATGCTTTCTCTGTCTCTTGGCCTATATACTTTCTGTTCCTTCTTCCTGGACCATCCTACTTCTTTGTTTTTTTTTAATTTAATAAATATAAATTTACAAAGTCCAACTTTTGCATTGTTGTGGCTTTTTCCCCCTTAACCTCCCTCCCACCCACAACCATCCCAAATCCCACCCCTCTCCTATCCCACTCTTCATCAAGATTCATTTTCAATTATCTTTACATACAGATGATCAACTTAGTATATACTAATAAAGATTTCAACAGACTGCACCCACACAACCACACAAGATATAGAGTACTGTTCGACTAGTAGTTTTACCATTAATTCTCACAGTACCACACATTAAGGACAGAGATCCTATGGGGGAGCAGGTGCACAGTGACTCCCGTTGTTGATTTAACAATTGACACTCTTATATATGATGTCAGTAATCACCCGAGGCTCTTGCCATGAGCTGTCAAGGCTATGGAAGCCTCCTGAGTTCACCAACTCTGAACTTGTTTAGTCAAGGCCATACCCCAGTGGAGGTTCCTTCCTCCCTTCAGAGAAAGGTGCCTCCTTCTTTACCATCCTACCTCTTTCTGCTTCCACAGCTTCTCTATCATTCTCATCACAACAAGTTCCAACACCACATATGCTAACTCTGGCCTCCAGACTGCAGGGTCCTTACCTTACTTGTATCTTCTTCCTAGCTCCAAGCACATCACCTAGCATGAGGGTTTCAAGACATTTTTGGAGAAGGCCATTCTATTTTACTATTTCTGGCCCACAATCACACCTCAAAATGTAAGTTGATTCAGTGTGAACACCTATTCTAAACTTCCCGTCTTGAGTTCCTGGTAAACTGTGGGATAAATTATGTTGACATCTTTGTTCTGTCATCTCTAACCAGAAAAATCTCTGTGATCTAAATCTTCCATTCCAGCAGTAGCACAGCACAGGACAGCACAGTGTGTTTTAACTGTTCCCTGCAGAGTGCAGCTTAGCCCTCATGGAACAAACACACTCTCTTCCACCTGCAGGATGATATTCAAATGCTTGAGAAGGCAGAACAATTGCCCCACTAAACATGTGTGCCTACTTTAATCCTTGACACCTGTGGCTCTGTTACATTACCTGGCAAAAAGGACTTTTACAGATGTGATTAAATTAAGATCTGGCACAGGAGAGATTATCCTGGATTATTCAGGCCAGTGCAATCACACAAATGCTTACAATAGAAAGAAATGGGGGCAGTTCAGAAAAGGAGATGTGAGAATGGATGCAGAGATGAGAGTGAATGGGGCTGTGAGCCAAGGAAGGAGAGCAGCCTTGTATTTCTTGCTGGAAAAGGTATGGCAATAGATTTTCCCTTAGATCCCAGAAGGAACACAGACCTCCAGCCAATTTTAGAATTGTAACTCCAGAACTGTAAGAAAATAGATTTTTGTTGCTTCAAGTCACCGAGATTGTGATAATTTGTTACAGCAGCAACAGGAAGCTAACACATTTCCCTAAATCAAGTATCACTGGTGCAAGGCATGTCCAGTTTACTTGTTCCCTTTGATGCAGCTCTTGTATCCCAAGAACTGCTCTTACCTTTAAAAGTGTTAGAATTGTCATGGCTTTTTCTAGTTCTTTCTTTGATTCTAACAAAAAAAATCACTGTAGTAGCAGCCAGACAATGTTAATATTATATAGAATTACTTACTCTTAGGATGGCCTCAGTGTGACCCGAGTCAATTCTCTGAATCTTGTCTACATTCTTTGAAACATTCTTTGAATGTAAACTGAATAGCAACTGCATCACTCACCAACTCTTTTCTGTATCTTCCATTTAATATTTCCTTGCTTTTCTGGTTTTTAGTTTTGATCTGCATGAGTGATACAAGATACTTTCTTTGACCATCAACATCTGAATCAATTTATACTGTATCAACAACTGAAGAAAGATTCCAGAATAAATAACACCAGTATCATTTCCTGATGGAACTTAAAAATGACAAGCTAGTCAACTCGTGGAGTCTTCTCTTTTTTAATTAGAAGCATCCCAGACCTAGAAAATTCAGTCCCTTTCTGAGGCCCCTTCCCTGGCAACACAGGGGCTGTAGTGGCAGACATCTGAAGGTTATGCCTTGGTGGTCCTGGACCCCAGGTGGCAAGCTTCAAACATGCGCAGTCTGCCTGTGACTCTCTGCAGTGACTCCAGAAGCTATTTTGTCCACAGAGTCTAGAGTGTTGAGATTTGTCTGCCCTTACATCTCCATCTTGCTGAGCCAAATCTAAGGCAAGTCTACTAATGAAAATAAGCAAATAGAAGGAGTTAATAAGCACGTGTAAAGATGCTCAATATTATCAACTATCAGGAAAATCCAAATCAAAACCAGCATGAAATACTACTTCACACTCAGTGCATGGCTGCAATCAGGAAGAGAAACAGCAAATATTGGTGAGGATGTGGAAATGCTAGAACCATCAGATATTACTACTGGGAATGGACAAGGGTGCAATTGCTTTGAAAACCAGCCTAGAACCTCCTCAAAACTCTACACATAACGTTACCACATGACCTAGCAATTCCACTCCCAGGAACTTAGTCAAGAGTAGTGAAAACTTGAACCCACATAAAAACTTGGACATGAATGATCATAAGTGTATTCTTAATAATAGTCAGAAAAGGGGCCAGTGCTATGGTACAGTAGTTGATCCTCCACCTGTGGCACTGGCATCCCATATGGGCGCTGGTTCTAGTCTTGGCTGCTCTTCTAACAATCCAGCTCTCTGCTGTGGCCTGGGAAAGCAGTAGAAGATAGTTCGAGCACTTGGGCCCCTGCACCCATGTGGGAGACCCAGAGGAACATCCTGCCTCCTGGCTTCAGATCGGCTCAGCTCTAGCCATTGTGGCCATTTTGGGAATGAACCAGCAGATGGAAGAACTTTCTGTCTCTCCTTCTCACTGTCTGTAACTCTCTCTCAAATAACTAACTAAAATCTTAAAAAAAAAAAGTCAAAAACTAGAAATCCCCCAAATGTCCACCAGCTGAGGCGTATATTAATACAAAGTAATATATCAACATAATGGAATATTATTCAGCCATAAAAAGGAATGAAGCACTGATCCATGTTACCATACAAATGAAGCTTGCAAGCGTCATGCTAAGTGAAAGAAGCCCACTACGAAGGACCACATATTGTATGATTCCATTTACATGGAATATGCAGGATAGGCAATTCTGTAGAGACAGAAAATAGGTTAGTTGTTTAGTGGCGAAACAGGACCAGCGAGTTCTGTGAGACTGAGGGGTGGTAGCTAAGGGGTGTGGATTCATTCTAGAGTGGCGTTCTGTTCTGTAATTGATTGTGGTGATAACTGCACAACTCTGAACATATGAGACACTATTGAATTATCTACCTTAGATGGCTGAATTACAGGGTATGTGAATTATATCTTAATAAAAGAAGTGGCAGCAATGAATATCTTCCACCAGCCTCATTTCCGGAACTGTACCACTGATTACTTGCCCACATTACCTCCTCTAACCACCTCTCCCTCCAGCCTAATTACTTTTTACTTAGGATCTACATGATCGAAACCAGCAGCAGTTCCTGAGAGACACAGGTCTGGACTGGCCAGAATTTTATATGTTTTGTTTAGTTTGGTGAAAAAATGAATAGCAGAGGCATTTGTCTGACCCCGTTTGCTTCTTTCTGAAAATTCCTGGCAGGGCCCAACTGCATGTCGTTTTTCATTATTTCCAGGGAAATGTTCACCTTAAATATTTATTTCTGCCCCCTCCATTCATGCTCCAGGGCTCTAGTCCACTATGTCAACATTCATATGTATTACTTCTACTGACTTCTAGTAATTTCTCCAGGGCTTGCCCTACACAGACAGGTGACACTGATTGCCTTTATGACATGAACTCAGCGTTGTTATTTGATCCAAGCCTCCTTTGACAAATTATCTACATCCTCCTCATCTCACTAGCCAAGCCACCTGCGGGGGGCCCAAAACTCTTATTTAATGGCTTTTCCTTTGGGATAAAACTCTAAAACCTTGAATTACAGATGTGCCTTGGAAGGGACAGCATATTGAGATGTTCCTACATTTAATTCCAAAACACAGTCAACTACAATAATTGCTCAACAATAGTTTTTAAAGGAAGACCTTTCTCTCTGACTCTCTCCCTCACTGTCCACTCTGCCTGTCAAAAAAAAAAAAAAAAAAAGAATGCTCTGGGAAGGTCAATTGTTATGTTCTGGGAAGGTTTTGCTATGTTAATAACCTCAGTGAAGGTGACCAGGAAGATTCACAGAGCCAGGGGAAGCCTCTGGCAATGAAAATTTACTTAAGCAGGTCACCAAAAGGAGAAAGGGAACATTAAAGAGATATGAGGTTTCTTCAGGTAAGGGATGTTTCACTTCATTCATAAGATTTGCTGGGGACAAGCCCAGATATTTTCCTTCCTGAGACAGTCTTCTCATTCTTTCTTCTGCCTTAATGCGATCGCCACTGCTGTGATATTTCAGTGGTACCAGAAGTGGTTCCCATCCCCCCACCACACACAGGTATACAGCAGCTGATAAATATTTATGAGAGCCCCAAGAGTTGATGAGGTGAAGGGGACTACACGTGATGTAAGCAGAAGACCACCTTGAGCTCACAAGGTCCATTGCAGAGTCTTAGCAACATTCTGGAGTTTATTAGCAAGTGATATGTCAAATGAAGCTCATGTTTCACATAGAGCACCTTGTTAAATAATGATTATGTCTCAGAGTAGCAGCTGAACATATTTCATTTTTTCCTGTGCTGCCAAACAAGGAGGTTAACCTCAGTGGCTACTGACATGTACACTCAAATCAACACTGTCTGGCACTGAAATTAAGCAGCACCCCTTCCCCATGCATGTGCTGTTCCACATGTCCATTTAAACATTATTTCTGACTTTTAAGATTAGCAAAGGTGAAGCATTCATAACACTGCCGCCTGAGGCCTTCCATTCTGAGCTCTATTTTCAGTGCTTTTTAATATACAACCCTGCATTGCAAGCAATGTTTAGCCAGAGGGACTAGATCTGCTTCTCCAGAGATATAGAGGTGATTTTACTACTAAGCTAACTGAAGTCCCTGCCTCTCGGAAATAAAATTCTCAAATTAGACCGAATGAGTCCTGCCAATCTTGGCTGTGGTTTAGATTTCACTTGGACCTATTTATAAAAGTGAAAAGCAGTCGCTCCCTATGGTATCAATAATTGATGATGCAGGACAAGCTCTAGTTTGATTACATGTCTAAGATGTTATGACATATTACCCTGAGTTTTCAATATCAGACTGCTTGTTTCTTGCCAAAAGATTCTAATTAGCATATCTCTACTAAAAATAATAATGCTTTTACTAGGTACTAGAAAACATTTGGTCACATTACCTAACAGAGCATTGTTTTCTGTTTAGTAGGGCTGTGATGTAAATGTACTTGTTTCCTTGATGAGTATGCTGAATTTCATATGTGAAATTACAACATGCAATAGAAAGATTCAAAACCTCTGCCCTCTCTACCCTTGAACAAGGTCACACCTCAAAAATTCCAGAAAAGTGTTAATGATTCTGTTGAAATGCTTCCATGTATCAAGCATATCTTTCTACAGTCTAAGTCTTTTTAAAATAACCAAATACCTAGTATGATAGACAACACTACTCAGTTATTTATAAATGCTCAAGCAGCAAATAATATAACTTAACTCTAACAATAGTAAAACCTTACTGTAACATGACCTATCATCACTGGGCCTAAGATGTGCCCACTCCTCCTTATCCCTGGTGGGGTGGAAGAAACATGTTGTTACTCTCTAACACAAGCATCTGAATGTTCTTTGAACAACCATTGGGTTTCTTGTGCTATATGTATGTATGATCTACATTTATAGTTTCATATATTTTTTTTGACAGGCAGAGTTATACAGTAAGAGAAAGAGAGACAGAGAGAAAGGTCTTCCTTCCGTTGGTTCACCCCCCAAGTGGCCACTACGGCCGGTGCATTGCGACCGGTGCGCTGCGTTGATCTGAAGCCAGGAGCCAGGTGCTTCCTCCTGGTCTCCCATGCGGGTGCAGGGCCCAAGGACCTGGGCCATCCTCCACTGCACTCCCGGGCCACAGCAGAGAGCTGGACTAGAAGAGGAGCAACCGGGACAGAATCCAGTGCCCTGACCGGGACTGGAACCCAGGGTGCCAGCACCACAGGTGGAGGATTAGCCTAGTGAGCCGCAGCGCCAGCCAGTTTCGTATATTTTTTTTTATTTGTTGACAGGCAGAGTGGACAGTGAGAGAGAGAGAGACAGAGACAGAGAGAGACAGAGAGAAAGGTCTTCCTTTGCCGTTGGTTCACCCTCCAACGGCCGCTGCGGCCAGTGGCCGGTGCACTGCGCTGATCCGATGGCAGGAGCCAGGTGCTTCTCCTGGTCTCCCATGCCGGTGCAGGGCCCAAGCACTTGGGCCATCCTCCACTATACTCCCGGGCCACAGCAGAGAGCTGGCCTGGAAGAGGGGCAACCGGGACTAGAACCCGGTGTGCCGGCGCCGCAAGACAGAAGATTAGCCTAGTAAGCCGCAGTGCTGGCAGTTTCATATATTTTTAAATACAGCTTGCTTTGTAGTATGAATGCAAAATTCTTCACACTAAATATTTAAGCCATGTTCACAATTCATTCATTCCTTACCTATTTATTCAATATTACCTTAATGCAGTGGGTTGGATTGTGCCCTCTGCCCAAAATACATCCCCCTAGAACTTCGAAATATGACCTTATAGAGAAAAAGGTCTTTGAATGTGTGATTAAGGAACAGATCTTGAGATGAGATTTTGGATTAGAGTGGGTCCTAAATTCAATGACAAATTCTTATAGGAGAAGAAGAAACAGACATAGGGAAAATGCTAATGTGAACATGGAGGAAGGGACAGAAACCAAACAGCCACAAAGCAAAGAATGCCAAGTTCTATCAGCAGCCACAAGAATTTGGAGAAGAGGCAGAGAGCAGACTCTCCCCCGGAGCTTCTGGAGGAAGTCAACATTGCTGACATCTTGATTTCAGATGGTTGACACCTTGGTTTCAGATTTCTGGTCTCTAGAACTGGGAGAAAATAATTTTCTGTCGTTCTAGCCATCAAGTCTGTGGTATTTTGTTATGGCAGTCTAAGAACCAAAACAAATATCAGCAACATGCTAAGTGCTGGGCTAGGAATTTGAAAAATAGAGACAGAAAATCTCTGGTTCCTTCCTCCACTCTTTGTGGTCATGTGGGAGAAGAGTAAGCAATAAATCACAATGACAAGGCATTCAGATGGAAGAAAACTGTGGGAATGCCAAGGAAGAAAGCAACCTGGAGGATGAACAGATTACCAGGGAAGCCTTCAGGAAGAGGTAACGATTGAGCTGAATGCATAAAGACTTTCCAGATTAATCAGATTTAATGAGCATCAAACACACATTTCAGTCAACTACTACTATTCCTTCTGTAGAGGACGGACCATTAGAGCAAGCAATCACCTACTGTAGACATCTACTGAGTCTACCACATTCTTCCAGATTGGAAGACATCTCTGGCTCTCTCAAAGCCCCTCATCCTCTTGATCTTACTAGACCATCCACCTCATGAAAAACAAAATTAGGATTCTAAGTATAACTGCTTATTTTTCTGTTGGCAGAACCAATCTTCCAACTCCATGGTTAGATATGAAAAATACTGGGAATCCTAATTTCAAAAATTTATCCTTTCTGAGGGTTGGGAATTTCAAAGACATTTCTTTGGATAGAGAATGTATCCTCTGAAAAAACACACATTTGTCCTGTAAAGTAGGAACGGATTTTGTTATTAACAGTCAGTAACAACTTAGCAGGAATTAACCCAACAGTTCCTACTGAAGAGTGGGACCTGGAGGTAGAAAGATGGGCTTCACAAATCTCAGTAGTGTAAAAGCAAATAAAAAGGCCCGTCGTGGGGTGTTCTTGTCTGCTTGGATGGGAGCTAAGCCACATGGAGAAGAGCTGGGCAGTGACAGTGGGAACCTGTGGGGATAAGAGCATTAGAGGCACACAGGTTTGGGGTGGGAAAGGACAACTGAACAACCAAAAGAAAACCACAGCTGAAAATAGGTGAGTTTTAAGAATCTTTGGATGGTTTCATCACTGGCAAATCCTGCTTGAAAACAGTGTTTGGTGGGCCAGTTATTCCCCACCCTATTTATTAGTAAACTTTCAACACAACAACTAACATACCTGAGAAGAACATATTTACAAGTTTTATTTCAGCTCACAGATTTGAAAGGGCATTTGGAAGATTGGGAAGTCCCATTTGAGGCCATGGAAGGCAAAACATATGTGAAGGGAAGATCACATGACGAGTCAAGAAGCAGAGAGAGGCAAGCATACTGCTTGCCTCATATGACCAACCTTCTCAAAATAAGACAAGCCCCCAGTGAACTAAAGACCTCCCACTAGGCCCACCTACCAGATGCCATTTTAGAACAAGTCTCCACCCTTAATCCAACTACTAAAAGCAATCCATTAACCATTACCACAGGCTTTGAGCTTTAAACATATGCATGAGTATGGAAAGTCAAATCCTGTTCAAATCATAACATTCCGTTTCTTTCAGTTGTTCCGAAGGCTTTCTTTATTTTAGAGAGTAGAGCTTGAAGCATGTAACTTTTAAATTCTGTTTTGCTTTATCTGGTTTACAAATATAAACTACATCTACACTAAGATACAGATTAAAACATTTTAGTTTAGATAGCCCTATAAATTTCTACACTATGTCATACATACTAGAAATATTGTGGCCGGCGCCGTGGCTCAACAGGCTAATCCTCCGCCTTGCGGCGCCGGCACACTGGGTTCTAGTCCCGGTCGGGGCGCCGGATTCTGTCCCGGTTGCCCCTCTTCCAGGCCAGCCCTCTGCTGTGGCCCGGGAGTGCAGTGGAGGATGGCCCAGGTGCTTGGGCCCTGCACCCCATCGGAGACCAGGAAAAAGCACCTAGCACCTGGCTCCTGCCATTGGATGAGCACGGTGAGCCGGCTGCAGTGCGCCATCCACGGCAGCCATTGGAGGGTGACCCAATGGCAAAGGAAGACCTTTCTCTCTGTCTCTCTCTCTCACTGTCCACTCTGCCTGTCACAAAAAAAAAAAAAGAAATATTGCTAACTCTATTTCTCATGAGTTGATTCCCATTTTCTTGTGTTGTAGTGTAAAGAACGCAAATTTATGCAAAGGCAGGGTAATCCCTGTGAACCTTGGTTTCTTCTATAAAGTAGTGGTATGAGTTAAACTGTGTCCTCTTAAAATGTGTATGTTGAAATCAAAATCCCCAGGATTTCAGAATGTGACCTTATTAAGAGATGGGATCCTCACAGGGGTATTCAAGTTAAAATGAGCTTGTTAAGGGCAGGTGTTGTGGCACAGAGGTTAAGCCACTGGTTGGGACACCTGTATAACCTTACAGAGTACTGAGCTAGAGTCTAGTACTACTTCCACTTCTTATCCAGCTCCCTGCTAATGCAACTGAGAGGCAGCAGATGATGGCTCAAGTACTTGGGTGTTTTCCACTCAATGTGAGACCCAGATGGAGTTTGGCTCCTGGCTTTGACCTGGCTCAGCCCTGGCTATTGCAATCATTTAGGGAGTAAACTGGCAGATGAAATAGCTCTGTCTCCATCTCTCTCTGTCACTCTGCTTTCAAATAAGTCTTTGAAAAATGAGGTTATTAATATGGGCCTTAATCCCATATGACTGGGATTCTTGTAAAAAGGGAAAATTTAGACAAGGCAGCATTTGTGGAAGGAAGGTGATGATGAAAAGAGACCTGGGGAAAAGACTGCCAACTCCAAGTCAAGTAGAAAGGTGGACAACAAATCCTTCCCTTACAGCACTCAGCATGACCAACCTGAAGACACTTGCTTTTTGATTTCTAAGTTCCAAAACTATGAGACCATAAATCCTAATATCAAAGCCACCCAGGTTATGATATTTTTTTACAGCACCCCTAGCACACAACCCAGATGGTGATGAGAATACTTAGCTCCAAAGGTGTTTTGAGAGGATTAAATCTTGTCTTGCTTTCTAGCAAAGATCTAATTTTCCTTAGGTATAAGGAAGAGATTCCTTGATCTCAGAGAAGGGTGAGCTTGTGACACAGCTATGGCCAATGAGATGCACTGGGAAATGGCTGGGTGTTCTCAAAGAGATATAACTTCCCTGAGAAGACAGACACAGGAGGAGAGTGCTGCCCTATGCCAGCCTTCGTCTCGAGGCTTTGGAGTGGAATAAGGGAGGATATGATACTGAGCCCTGCTGCCAACACCTGAGACTGTGGGAACGCTGGGGAAGCCAAGAGTCCCAGAAATGCCGTGCTGATCAGGAGCTCAGATTTCACTGATTTGCTGAATTGATTCTAGGGAATACCTACATCCAGAGAGCCTGTTCACGCACTATTGTTCACGCACTGACAGCTGACGATCCTGCAGCCAAGTGAAGAGGCCAGGCTTCTGCTTCAAAAAGTACTGTCCCTGCGTGCTTGCTCTGTTTGCCCTTGGTCCTCAGGCTGGAGCTCTGCTTTCTTCCTCGTTCTGCCTTCTGACGTTGCTTGATATCCTGCTTCTCTATCTTTGGTGTTCTTTACTTGGGAAAACTGCAGTCAGCCTCCTCATCAGACACATTCTTCTGTTTTGTTTGACCCATCTCATATAAAATTTGCTTCCTTCAATCTATTTTCCACAAAATGACCTCCTCTCCTGCTGTTTCCACTCAAGATAATCATTTCTTCTTCACTGGCGTTTGCGTGACTTGGAGTATAAGCCAAGGACCTTGCTTTTTGAATCATTTGCCTCATAAACAATCACATACATATTTGGAAATGTACAAATTAGAGACAGAGTGTGAGCGATTCTTTGGTGGGTGGCTCCAGTAGGGAATGGATGGGGAAGAGGCTACAGTCATTGAACAGGCTCTGCTCTTTTCCAACGGGGAAGTCAGTGGTTTAATTGGCACAAGGTAATAGCAAGTGAAACTCTAAATGAGAAATGGCCAATGAGATTGGCGAGAGGAAGGAAAAAGGTGCATTCAAATTAATTTAAAAAAAGTGCAGTTCATTTTAATACATCACTGCCAACATTGCAATAAGGGTAAAATAAAAAAACATGTGTGTCTTCTTCTTTATCTTGGGGTACCCCCCCGCAGGAATCACAATGTATTATTTCCGAAAAGGTTTATGAATATGTGGCCACATAATTACAGATAATGTTTACTGGGATGGGGTTTTTATTTGTACAAATGGGTTCACTATACATACTATTCTGTAATCTGTTCTTTTATTTCAGAATATATATTATAATCTTTTTATATAATGTATATAATTTTTATATATATAATCCTTTTCCCACATCTATATACCTAACGTAAGTGCCTGAGTTAAAGGTGAAGTTACTTCCCTAAAATCATCCTTCTGAAAAGAAAACTGTACATATTTGCAACCTTGCAACATCTCATTATTATGGGAAGATTTATTCATTACTGTATTTTGAACAAAAGATTGTTGTTTGGGAAAAATTTGTATGCCTGAAACAACCTCAAGCAATACATGTGGTAGATACTTTTTGGGGTCACCTAATATAATTGAAATGAAGGGAGTTAAAAAAAAGTTATTAGAGATTAGTCTTTACTCCTGGGAGTAACAAGTCAAAAATTCAAATTTAAGATTATATAAAGAAGCCTTTCAAAATCACTAGTTGTTTTGTGAAATCCTACATACTCCTCTTACAGAATGAATGATAATAAAAAAACATTCCTGGTGTTACATGAATGAGTTTTGTGGATTGGGACAAAAATATCTAGAGAGACCATCTTATGTGGACCAACAAATACTGCATCCCAAGTAACTGAAGGGAAAAAGGCAAATGTACTCTAAAAATACATGTTCAATGACTCAGAAAGCAGCTCCTGTTTCTAAGAGTCCAAAGTCAAACATGTATTGAAGTATTTAAGTAATGCTGATTAAAGAAATGCAGAAAGTAGAGGGTGGGTATTGTTGTGCCCTAGGTATGGGTGCCTGCATCTCATATCATAGTGCCTGGGTTGGAGTCCCAGCATGCCCCTGATTCCAGCTTCCTGTTATTGTGCACTTTAAGAGGCATCAGATGCAGGATCAAGTTCTTGGGCCTCTGCTACCTATAAGGGAGACTCAGGATGAATTCCAGACTCTTGAGTTTGATCTGGTCCAGCCCTGGCTATGGCAGGCATTTGGGAAGTTGACTAGCAGGTGGAAAATCTCTCTGGGTCTGCCTCTGTATCTCTGCATTTCAAATAAATTACATAAATAAGTTTATTTTAAAAATGCAAAAGTGGAACTATAACAGTAATGTTATAAGATATGTGTTCTTAAATGTGAATGTACAATTAGATGAATAAATTAAATATGATACATTGGATAATTTCATTTTTAACTCTAGAAGCATGCATATTTAAGATGGCCAAAGTCTTTTTACAAATATCCACATCAGGGGCCAGCGCTGTGGTGCAGCGGGTTAATGCCCTGGTCTGAAGTGCCAGCATCCCATATGGGCACTGGTTCGAGACCCGGCTGCTCCACTTCCAATCCAGCTCTCTGATATGGCCTGGGAAAGCAGCAGATGATGGCTCAAGTCCTTGGGCCCCTGCACTGGTGTGGGAGACCCAGAAGAAGATCCTGGTTCCCAACTTCGGATCAGTGCAGCTCCAGCTGCTGCGGCCAATTGGGGAGTGAACCATTGGATGGAAGGTTCTCTCTCTCTCTCTCTCTCTCTCTCTCTCTCTCTCTCTCTCTTTCTACCTCTCCTCTCTCTGTGTAACTCTTTCAAATAAAATAAATAAATCTTTAAAAAAATCCACATTAGAGAATCAGATTATTTGATAATTCTAAGTGACTTTCTTATAGAACAGAATTGAAGACCTATTGCTTTATTTCCTTTTGAAGATTTATTTATTTATTTGAAAGGCAGAGAGAGAGAGACACCTTCTATCTGCTGGTTTACTCCCCAGATTCTCACAGCAGCCAGGGCTGGGCCAGGATAAAACCAATAGCCAAGAACTCCATCCAGGTATTCCACAAGGGTGGCAGGAACCAAGTACTTGTGCCATCATTGACTGTCTCTCAGGCACATAAGCATGCAGCTGTTTTAAAAGAAGTGTATCCAGAACTCAAACTGGCACTCCGATGTGAGACATGGGAATCTCAAGCAGCAGTTTAATCCTCTATACCACAATGCCAACATCACCTGCCTCCCTCTTATGGATTGCACAACTGAGATGTGCCTTGGCTTATTTATTGATTATCTGTTCATGACATTAAATTTTATGTTCTACAGTTACAAATAAGGTGGTAATTTCTGACCTCAGATGTTATCTTTAGGTACTCTCACAAACATGATTATGGAATAAAGTCCTTCAAGTGTTATTTCTGGGTCAAATTATGCCAGAGCTGGTTATAATTTTCTCTCTTGCCCACCACAAGGGAAGTTCTATTATTACAGTACACATAAGTAGTGGTGAAAACCAATAGGGGAAGTATTTTCTCTTACATGTTTCCATTCTAAAGGGCAAAAGACCCTCCCCCTTCACAAAAGCCCAGAGCTCAAAGAACACAATAGGATCCCACCAGAGGAGATCCTAGTAGAACTGAGAACCTTGTAGCTGCAAACCAGAGGCAAGACTTCAAACATAACACAGCTGTCCCAGGAGGGAAAGAACCACAGAGAGGAGGTGAGAGATGACAACACAGAAGGAAATGAAAGAAGAGGCTCCCTTTGATTTGAGATGGACTCTGTGCAGTCTGATGGGTGTCCCTGTGGGAAGAGCGACAGCATGCTTTGCTCTAGCTGCGAGCCACACAGATACTTTATTTTTGGTGGCGGACTAGACTTTCACACTGTTAATCTAGGCATTACTAAAAGTTTTTAATAAATACAACCAATTACCTTGTAGAAGAGCTGTCTCAAATTATACTCCAAACAGTTTTCCCCCATATCTTCATCATTGTTTCATAACATTATCTTTCAATTATTGTCAATCAGTAAAAAATGATATCTCAGTGATATGTTTTTAATTATATAAATGTAAACAACTTTTCATGGTGATTAGGCAACTGTATGAGGTGTATTCAAGTAAATCATTCGAAGTGTGCGTTATCTTTTAAATTCTATTTTTCACAAACTTGTTCCAGTACCCTGTCTGCTTTCTTGTTTTCCTGTTCCTTTGGTTGTTTAAATCTTTCTTATTGACATATAAAGAGCATATTGTATATTAAGGAAATGAACCATGTGCCAATTGTAGCAAATTACTCCCTTATTTGTTATTTATCTTTCTATATTGTTTATTAATTAAAATTTACCATAATTCAGCAGGTTTGCATGCATAGTTTCATGGAATCAAATTATCAGGCTTTCCTAATCATTCTGGACTTTTATGAAATGTCATTCTATTTTAAGGACAATTATTTAACATACCAGAACACGAGAAAGCAGTTAGAATCTCATCCCAGCCACTTGCCAGCCAAGTAGCTTTGACAAGTCACGTGAACTTCAGTAAACGTCTTCTTCTACCAAGAAGAAACTTTCTCTTCTGCCTCTCTCTGCTTTTCTCTGCTGTCTTAAGATTCGAACAGCCAAGTTTCACAAAGGCTATTGATCCCACACAGTCTATATAAATGATAAAGATAGTTTATATACTTAAATAGAGGGAAAACATGAGGAATTTTTACCTTTTGAAAGTTTGTATTTACATAAAGTGAACAAATTTCATGTATTTCATATGTAGAGATTTAAGAGCATAATGATACTCCCCACCCTACCCTCCTCCCACACATGCTCCCACACTCCCTGCTTCTTCCTTTCTTATTTTTAAAAATATTTTTACATAAACATACTTTCAATTGATTTTATAATCACAAGCTTAATCCTCCAGGAAATAAAGAATTCAACAAGTAGTAAGTTGTAAAACCAGAGGCAAGCAAAGTTAAGAGAGATTTTCCACATGCCTCTTTCCCCTGCTAATCAAAACTCCCCATAAACATGAGCCATCAGGTCATCCAAATGACCCTCTCATTCAGGAAGTTGTTAGTTCCTTGTGTCTCTTCAGTACTGGAGATTGGCAGTTAGGAAAAAAAAAAAAAACAACTAAGCACTCACTCCCCCCACCCTGCCCCACTTCGGGTTATAACCAATTGAGCACAGTGAGGAAGAGCTAATTGATGCTCAAAATAGAGTATCATTTATGTGGGTGACAAAAGGCTTTCAGGAATGTGGGAGGACCTTCTGCCACCTTTTATGGACCTAAATACTGGGAAGAAAGGCCTCTGACTCAGCCACAGGGTGCAAACAGACATGCAGATGCAGACTAGGGCTCTGCTCAGAGTGTTGTCGGGCTCCTGTGTGACCTGTTTCTTGCACAGAGGAGCAAAGGCAAGGTCCTTGGAGCAGGACACAGACTAGTGTACAGGGCATGTGGGAGAGCTCAGCCATAGTGTGGCCTGGGTGAGTTTCAGTATTGTGTTCCTGCCCTTGACCATTGTGGTCAAAGAATTTCAGGGTGTCCACGTTCTCCCTTTCACATGAGGTCTTTCCTGAAAGAGGAACAAAATATCATGCCATTCAGTATGCCACCTGGAGGCGCTGAACGGAACTCCCTCATCTTCTATTGGAACAATGAGGGAGGGAGCAAGAGATCCTTATTTATCTTCTATGATAAGGGCTATGATACAGTCTTCGCTACGGTGGTAGCCAGGCTCCTTTGTGTAGTTAAACCATGTGAGCCCAAGCCGCCTCCTCTCCAAAATGGGGTATGAATAAAGAGACAATCCATACGGAGCACTAAGCAAAGTTAACTAGAGCAGAACATGAACTCCATAATGTTCGTTTTCTTTCTGTATCTCCCTTAATCTTCCTAAAGACCAGGATTAGTTTTGCTCCTTCACCTCAGTGAAGGTGAATAGTTACAAATCAACCCTCTACGAGGATTCATTATTTAGCTGCACACTCTTGAGGCTAAATACAGTATTTCTCCCTTCCATTATTTCAGTTACCTACTATTGTGGTCCAAAAAATTTAAATGGAAAATTCCAGAAATAAAAATTCATAAGTTTTGAAATAACTTTTATTACAGTATATTGTCATAATTGTTTAATTTCACTATATTGATGTTGTTAATCTCTTACTGTGCTTACTTTACACACTAAACTTTATCGTAAGTATGATGTCTAGGTAAAGAACATAGCATACACAATCAGCCCCCATTTCATGGGTTCCACTTCCATGGATTCAACCAGGCCTGGATCAAAAGTATTCAAACCTGGGGCCGGTGTTGTGGCACAGCAGAGAAGGCTGCCGCCTACAATGCCAGCACCCCAAATGGGTGCCTGTTCATGTCCTCGCTGCTCCATTTCTGATTCAGCTCCCTGCTAATGGCCTGGGAAAAGCAGCAGAATAAGGCTGTTAGGGCCTCTGCTACCCATGTGGGAGACCCAGATGAAGGTCCTGGCTCCTGGTCTCAGCTTGGCCCAGCCCTGGCTATTGTGGCCATCTAGGGAGTGAAACAATGGATGAAAGATATCTCTATCTCTTTCTCTCTCTCTGTCTCTCTCTCCTTCTCTGGCTGTAATTCTGACTTCCAAATAAATAAATAAATCATATATATATATATACATATATATATGTATTTTTTAATATATATACATATTCAAAAAGGAGTCTCTTCCTGTGGCTTGTGGTCTTCCAAAAGCTGCCTGCCCCCAGTTCTGCCTTACTCTTGACCCAGAATGGAGAATCCCTTTCTCTGAATTCACTTGGTGTCATCGAGTCTTCATTTTTTCTCCATTCCAGAGATCGTGGCTCCCTCTTTCTCAGAGAATCTCAAATGAGGGTTATTAATTCTCGTGACCAGGTCTCCTGAAGAAAGCATACCATCTGGCACCTTTGGCAAGGATCCAGATTGAATGCATTAAAAACAAATCCTTCCAAATAAAAGAAAAAGAAAAAGAACTTACACAAAACTGTTAGGCTTCTTCAGTCATCTGAGGAAGCCAGATGGCAGAATGGTCTCAACATTGGAGACAGTTCCTACCCTCTGCCACAGAGCAGTCAGCCTTAGAGGGCAGCGACTTCTGGATGTGACATATGGAGAGGTCATTTGTTTCTCATTTACCCAACAGATAAGAATATGGAAATAGTCTCAGTCCATTTGTTTGATGGGCCTCCTAAGCCAGTGATAAACAAATCAATACAATTAGTTTGGGCTCATCAAGAAACCCTCACTACTGGGACAAAATTTAATTATACCTCTTGTTCCACAGGAAAGGAAACCTTTTGAGTTGGGTGGCTTCTCTTGGGATCACAGTAGAGCAGTAAGTAGCAGGTGGGGAGTCTCAGAGGCAGTGTCTGTTAGACTTCTTGAGAATACTGAGAGTGTGTAAGTCACAGCAAGGGTCTGACCAGGCTGATTCTAAGTGTTTCTGCTACAAATTCTTAGGAATTCAAGCAAAACTGCATTTTATGTGATGCTCAGAAATGCAACAATGCTAAGATTTAAAATAATAAACAAAGATGAAAACAACATGTAATCCAGCTCTAAAGTCTCACTAGAAGCCAGAATTCCTAGTTTGGGTTCAAGGGCTTTCACACCCCTCTGTGATGGTGACAGAAGGACAGAATTGCCTCTGCCTCTTTTTCCCAGCTTACTCTCTAGACATTATGATGAACAAGAAGTTAATACTCTATAAATGAAACTCAGAAACTTACGACTACTTGCCAGAGCACTCTTTGGACTATGGCCTGTGCTCAGTGGACTTCTAGTTTTGAACAGCATCCGTCTCAGGTGGATTGTTTCATGTGAATGGAAGAACCATTTCACATCTTTCCACCTGTTCTTTTACCTCCAAATAGATCTCATCTTTAAATCAAATCTAAAGAGATTATCACCCAATTAGAATAATTATAAGTTGCTTTTGGAAGTGATTTTAGAAAACTCAATGTGCCTAACACCCTAAGTTCCAAATGAGGGAACCAGTAGCAACAATGGTTAACTGATTTGACCAGGTTGCCCAGAATGACAGGGAAAATCTGGTTCTTGAACCCAAGACACTATTGGCTGTCCCCCTCTGCTAACAAGTCCAGATTTTCAGACATGTTTATTAAGGAAGATTCCCCAAGTAACAAAACACTTTTGCTAGTGAATTTGCTATTTCAACCTGTTGTCCCTTCCCACTGGGTTCCAAGGAGATCATCAATGACAAAAAATTATTTTTGTTATCAAGTAGATTTTAAATTAATCAACTAAATGCAAAATTTTGGAACTGATTTTATATCACCTTTTTTCCTCCGATTACTGTGAGATACTCAGTGTTTTAAATGCTTATATTTAAGCTTGTGTAAGGGATTTGGACTCCATAACTTGAAGGTAAGTTACCTAGAAGAGCTTCCTGGCCTGTATCAGACTGGGAAGAAAATGAGAAATAGCTTTAAAAAAAAAAACTAAAGTGGCAATATAGTTTGTAGCACTACTTACCATGACTAATACCTGAGACTTTTCACAATATTGTTTGAGATCACAAAGGCAGTCTTAACATATCTTGCAGCCAATACCAAAAATCCTAACTCTTATTTAACATATTATGATGAGCACACTATTATTCTCAGCAATATTTTCTAAGGATAGTAAAGTTAACTTGAATAAAGATGTGTTAAGTATGTACTGGCACACACACAGTATGCTCTCTCTGCTTATTAATCTTGTTGTCAACTTAATGAGGCCATGGGGTGCCCATTTAGTCACAGACTCTGGATGAGTCTGTGAATATGTGTCTGGGTAAGATTAACATTTGAATCAGCTGACTAAGTAAAGCAGCCCATTCTTCCTAATGTGGGTGGATCTCAATCAGTTTGGTGAAGGCCAGAATAGAACAAACAGCTGACTTCCTTGCAAGTACCATGGAATTTCCTTCTGTCTATCTTGAGCTGGGTTTCCAGCTTGTCACCTGTATATCTTGGGATTCAGCAGCTTCCATAATAACATGGGCCAATTACCTATAATAAACCTTTTCATATATATTATAAGCATATAAATACAACACATAAACAATATATTTATTTAATACAAACACACTCATCCTATTTGTTTTGTTTCTCTGGTTAACTGGAACTAATACACACTTAGGGTTTGTGAATGAATGAATGAATGAATGAATGGATTAGAACACTGAATTCAAGAAGCTTAAGTGGCTTGATAAAATCAAACTGTCCTGCAAGAAAGAAAAGCCACTTTACATAAAATGTCAGAATGATATTACTAGATATTTTAGGTGGATTCTAGAATGCACAGGATGTGGTCAAGATATCATTTAGCCTTCAAAATGGATAAGAAATGTATTAAGAAAATGGCACTAGGAGTGTGTTCGGAAATCTTGCTGCCAAGATTAAGTTGAGATTTTAGTAACACACAAAGACATTTTGACAAGATATTCTATTTTAAAACTTCACACAGTTTCAGAAACCTACAGCAGAATGTCCTGCTAACGGCCTGGGCAGAAGTGACAAAGCAATGCTGGTGAGAAAAGGGAACAAACACAAAGGTGTTGAAAAGCGCCATGGGCCTGGTTATATCCCCGAGGAAACTGGCCCTTCACATCCGACATTGTCAGATTGTGGAGATTCCTGCTAAGTTTGTTGATGCTACTTTGAAAAAGTTTTGAGTGACTGAGTTCCATGCCTACTCCTCTTTAATACAAATGACAAAGTGGTCAAATAAATTAATGCACTTATGTTGAATATGTATTAAAATCTGAATAAACTGAACAAGGAGATAAATGTCAACCTTAACACTGGTGATTTCATTCTCAAGGTTTGAAGACACATCTTATCTGTTATTCCACTTACAGCAAAGAAACAAGAATACTCCTTGGACAGTCCAAGAAACCTCACATATTAAAAAAAAAAAAAAAAACTCAATTTCAAAATAACAAGGGAACATTTTAGAAATGGTTAACAACCAAAATCAAGAATTTGTACTTTGAGATCATAATGCAAAATCAGGATGTGAGAAGAGACCAGAGAGACAAAGGGATTACAGCTGTAGTTGTTGTGTCATTTTTCCATACTAGGCTCCCTTTCTACTTCCTGAATCCCCTAGCTGTAGGGCTCACACCAAAGGGCGTTTTCCAGCACCTCATCTGCTCAGTTTCTCTGGGCTTAGTGTGTCTGTAGGTCATGTCTTTTGGACTTTGCCAATTCTCTACAGCAGCATCTGCCTCTCAAGCTACTTGAAAAACCTCCAGCATAAGTATTTTCATAACAGATGTTCTTTACTTCCAAAGACAGCATTCAATTTTGAAAGGTTGCTGAATGATCTAAGCAATTGAAAAAGAAAACCTAAAATTGAACTTGATGCAGAGTAAAATTATGTATAAAATAAGTCTAATGGTGCTTTAAAAATAAGTCAACAAAAGTAAAAAATTTAATCGTACTGTTCCCCCCACCCTCATGGCCCAGCTGTTACAGCTGTAACTGTGAAGGTAAAGTAAGGCTGTAGCATTGAAGCAAACTTAGACTGTCCCCATCACAGGGCACCATGAGACAACGTATCCAATCTGCTAGTTGGTAGGACAAGTGGAGAAACATGGCTCAAGAATATTATTACTGACAATACTCTGCAAAAGATCTGGAGGATCCCAAAGCTTCTCAAATATGTGCTCTATCTTACAGATTTATTTAACTCCAAATCCCTCTTTTAACCATTCTCTAATTTTGAGTCCACTCAGATTTTTGCTTGAGTCCACTTAGATTTCCTCATCACACCATGGGTTATTTCCACGTCCAAGTTGGTTTGCATGTTTATATCCTTGTATTACCACAACGTTGCAACATGGAAATGGTTTTGTGTCCCAAGACACTTTGTACGGTATGGGTGGAGTTCATTATTGTTGATAAGACATGGCTAGTCAACTTTCTTTCAAATGTGGGCAAATCACATTAAGTGTTTATTATCAAATAATCAGATGCAGTTTTCAATGCATTTTAAGTTTTACTTAAAATACTCATATTTTAATACTCATATTTGTAGGTCTATATCTTTGTCTTTCTTTGAGGGAAACCAATTTTCCTCACTCAAGCATACTTATTCTTTTTAAATTTTAACTTAACTGATACATGGTAATTGCATATAATGCACAATGTGCTGAGAGTAGGGGAAGAAACAGCAGAGGAAACTCTTCCAGAACTAGTGATTCACAGTGGACCTTTGAGGAGAGCGTGGGAGCCTGCAGTTCGGGACACCAGCAGCAGACTCAACGCACCAGCGCTGGAACGCCAGGTGAGCCGATCCTCAATAGCCCGAAACACCAGCAGGGAAGTGTAAAGAGGAGACTAGAGCGAACAAGGCTTGAAACCCTGTGGGGAAAAGTTCACCAGGCTAACTAGAAGAGAGAGAGGGGGAAAAAAGTGACCGAAACGGACACGGGTTTCTCTCTCTCCGCCCACCTCTCAAAGGTGAGCAAGACAAAGAGCAGGCGCCATTTTGGACATACGTCATAAGCAGGGCGACCTCAGGTCTGCACCGGCCCTGAGCCTAGCAGAAAAACCTGACTCTGGGCGTGGGGGTGAAATAACAGGAGATTAGAACCTAATAATGTGTGGTGCTAATGAACTGAGACTGTGAAAAAAGAGACGGTTGGGGAGAGAACTCACGGAATTCACCACGTGAATACTCTCCAGAGACACTACAGTTCGGTAGCCTTGGTAGCCCAGTGGTGAGACTGCAGGAGAATTTGAACCCACACTGAAGGCCGCAGAGATTCCCTCTGTGGTCCTTGGGAAAGAGCTTTCAAACTCTGGCTCCTGTGGGTATATCATTTGCCTGCTAACCACCCCCAATTCCATTCAGCTGTGTGGAATTACTTCCCTTTTGAACCAAAAAAAAATAAAAAGTAACAGAGAGAGATTTACCATGCCTAACCTGGGAGTGTCTCCTTTGACACACCCTCAACCCTGAGGAACCAAACAGAGCTCTCAGGCCACACCCATCTCAAGCCTCTAAGGCTCCATCAAAAGCAGACAGTCCACTTAATCTAGAGTCATAGTATAACAAGAAAAAAACACCACAGTGAAGAAACCAATATGCCAAACAACAAACGCAAAAACCAAGGTAATAAGAACAAGGAAGACACTATGGCATCCCCAAATGAAAAAGACACCCCAATTCAAGATTACAAAGATGATGAGATAGAAGAGATGCAAGAAGCAGATCTCAAAAAATTGATAAGAACACTAAGAAGTACTCAAAAACAAATTCTTGAACTACAGAAATCCTTAATGGACAAGGTAGAAAATCTCTCTCGTGAAAATGAAATATTAAGGAGAAATCAAGTTGAAATGAAACAACTAGTAGAACATGAAACTGTGATAGTGACGAGAAATCATAATGAAGTGAAGAATTCAATAGATCAAATGAAAAACACATTAGAGAGCCTTACAAACAGAATGGGTGAGGCAGAAGAGAGAATATCGGACTTAGAAGACAGAGCACAGGAAACTATACAGTCAAACCGAAGAAAAGAAGAGGAAATTAGGAATCTAAAAAATATTGTTGGGAATCTACAGGATACTATTAAAAAACCCAACATTCGAGTTCTAGGAGTTCCTGAAGGCATGGAGAGGGAGAAAGGATTAGAATGCCTTTTTAGTGAGATAATAGCAGAAAATTTCCCAGTTTTGGAGAAGGACAGAGACATCCTAGTACAGGAAGCTCATAGAACCCCTAGTAAACATGACCAAAAGAGATCCTCACCACGACACGTTGTAATTAAACTCACCACAGTGAAACAGAAAGAAAAGATCCTAAAATGCGCAAGAGAGAAACGTCAAATTACACTCAGAGGATCTCCAATTAGACTCACAGCAGACTTCTCATCAGAAACCCTACAAGCTAGAAGGGAATGGCGAGACATAGCCCAGGTACTTAGAGAGAAAAACTGCCAGCCCAGAATATTATATCCTGCCAAGCTCTCATTTGTGAATGAAGGTGAAATAAGGACCTTTCATAACAAACAAAAATTGAAAGAATTTGTTGCCACTCATCCAGCCCTGCAAAAGATACTTAAAGATGTGTTACACACAGAAACACAGAAACACGGCCATCAACATGAAAGAAGGTAAACGAAGGGAACCTCACAGCAAAAGATCACAGGGAATTCAAAGCATACATTTGGATAAAGAAATTATGGGACATGTACTCTATAGAATACTATACAGCAGTCAAAAACAATGAAATCCGGTCATTTGCAATAAGATGGGGGAATCTGGAAAACATCATCCTGCGTGAATTAAGCCAGTCCCAAAGGGACAAATATCATATGTTCTCCCGATCGGTGACAACTAATTGAGCACCAAAGGTGAAACCTATTGAAGTGAAATGGACACTATGAGAAACAGTAACTTGATCAGCTCTTGTGCTGACTGTTGTTGTACAATGTAATACTTTATCCATTTTAGTAATTTTTTTATTCTAGTACTATTGGTTGAACTCTGTAATTAACAAACAATTATTCTTAGGTGTTTAAATTTTAGCTGAAAAGTGATCCCTGTGAAATATAAGAGTGGGAATAAGAGAGGGAGGAGATGTACAATTTGGGACATGCTCAATCGGAACTGCCCCAAATGATGGAGTTAGAAACAGGCCAGGGAATTCCAATACAATTCCATCAGGGTGGCATGTACCAAGGCCATCTCACTAGTCCAAGTGATCATTTTCAATTCACAATTGATCACACTGATAGGTCTAAGAGTCAAAGGGATCACACAAACAAGACTAGTGTCTGCTAATACTGATAGAATCAAAAAGGGAGAGAATGATCCAATATGGGAAGTGAGATACACAGCAGACTCATAGAATGGCAGATGTCCTAAATAGCACTCTGGCCTCAGAATCAGCCCTTAAGGCATTCAGATCTGGCTCAAGAGCCCTTGAGAATATTCTAGGCATGGAAACCCAAGACACTCTGGAAAAAAAAGAAGACCTAAATGAAAGATCTCTGTGAGTGAGATCCCAGTGGAACGAATGGGGCCATCAAAGAAGGAGGTACCTTTCTCTGAAGGGAGGAGAGAACCTCCACTTTGACTATGACCCTGTCGGAATAAGATTGAAGTCAGCGAACCCTAAAGGCTTCCATAGCCTTGGCAACTCATGACTAGAGCCTAGGGAGATTACTGATGCCATAAACAAGAGTGTCAAATTGTTAAATCAACTTCAGGAGTCACTGTGTACTTACGTCTCATGTGGGATCTGTCCTTAATGTGTTGTCCAATGTGAAGTAATGCTATAACTAGCACTGAAACAGTATTTTACACTTTGTGTTTCTGTGTGGGTGCAAACTGATGAAATCTTTACTTAGTATATACTGAATCGATCTTCTGTATATAGATAATTAAAAATGAAAAAAAATCTTGGTGTTAAATTGGAAATTGCCTAGAAAATTAATCAATTTTTAAAAAAAATATATCATGTAGGATCTCTGTCCTTAATGTGCTATACATTGTGAATTAATACTATAACTAGTACTCTGACAGTATTTTTCACTTTGTGTTGCTACATGAGGGCAAACTGTTGAAATCTTTACTTAATATAAAGTAAATTGATCTTCTGTATATAAAGAGAATTGAAAATGAATCTTGATGTGAAGCAAGGGGAGAGGGAGTGGGGAAGGGGAGGGTTGCTGGTGGGGGGGAAGTTATGGGGGGGAAGCCATTGTAATCTATAAGCTGTATTTTGGAAATTTATATTCTTTAAATAAAAGCGTTATAAAAAAAAAAAGAAAAAAAAGAAAAAAAAAAAAAACAATGTGCTGTTTTGCTATAGCTATATATTGTATAATGACCACATCAGGGTAATTAGTATATCCATTTCCTCAAATATTCATCTTTCATTATGGTGAGAACCTTCAACATCCTTTATTCTAGTTATTTTGAATAGAAACTGTATTATTGCTAGCTATAGTCAGTCACTTTCCTGTGTAATGGAACCTCATAACTTATTCCTTCAATCTAAATGTAACTTTGTACTCCTTTACTGATCTTTTCCTATCTATCCCTCTTCTACACCTTCCTCATCTCTGGTAATCATTGTTGCATTTTCAAAAGAGGTGAATTTTTTTTAGATTCCACACATGAATGATATCATGCATTGCCTGTCTTTTTGTGCCTGTCTTGTTTCACTTTACATCAAACCCTTCAGTTCCATGCACATTGCTACAAATAAAGGACTTGATCTTTTTATGGCTGCATAGTATTCCACTGTGTATGTATGTATTCACTTACATATCACATTTTCTTTATCCATTGTAGATGAACACTTAGGTTGATTCCAAATCATCTTAGCTATAATAAATAGTGCTGTAATAGGCAGGTATCTCTTTGATAGAATGATTTAATTTCCTTTCAAAATGTCATACCTAGTACTCAAATTCCTGGATCATCATATCATCAATAATATTACTCCTATTCATCAACTCACTGGGACTCCTTTGCATTCTTAGAAGGGTGGAGTACTAACTTGCAAGAAGAGAAAGAGTAAAGTCAGAGACAGAAAATCTAACTAGTCATGGTGCCTGTTACTTGACTTCTCTGAACTCATATGCCAAATGGGAATAATAACATTTAGTGCCCACGCCACGTGATTGTTGTGTGCATCTATATACGTATTATGATATTAAAATGGAAGTTTTGGCCGGAAATTCAGCTTTCACAGATATCAGACACCTAAGTGATTTGTGAGACAGAACAGGCATTTTACACTTTGTGTTTCTGAGTGGGTGCAAACTGATGAAATCCTTACATAGTATATATTGAATCAATCTTCTTTATATAAAGATAATTGCAAATGATTAAAAAATCTTGGTGTTAAACTGGAAATTGCATAGACAATTAATCAATTTTTTTATAAAAAAAATCATGTAGGATCTCTGTCCTTAATGTGCTGTACATTGTGAATTAATACTATAACTAGTACTCCAACAGTATTATCATTTTGTGTCTCTATGCGAGGGCAAACCGTTGAAATCTTTACGTAATATGTACTAAATTGATCTTCTGTGTATAAAGAGAATTGAAAATGAAAAAAAAAAAAAGGAAACTAAAATAATTATACGTCTGGTAAGCAAACCAGTCACACTAAAGCTATAAAGGTGTGAGAGAGGAAATAACTGCAAGGGGAATTTCTTTAGCAAGAGCTGTGCTCTGAAGTCCCCCCTCCAAAGTGTCTTGCCTCTTCACTTCTAATCTAGTGGAAGAGACTCCAAAGGACCACTTGGAAATTTGGTATCTGTCCCCTACAGCTGAGGAGATACCATGAATGGTCATTTTAACTCCAGTAGCAATAAGAGCAGAAATTTTTGCTAGGATTTCTTGGACTAGAAGCTGTGGGTTTCTTTTAAATTGAACATAGGCTACGTAAACACTAGGACCAGAGTGAGGCTGTATTAACTCCATTCCAGCCAATGGGGCCTTTGGGATAAGAGACTGAAAACTCAGCATCTGGGGCGTGAACATTTCCTTCCTCTTCCCCACCAATTCCTGGGGATTGTGGGAGAAGTAAGGACTGAGTCAGAATAAAATGTATTGTCTCTATCAAGAGATCTGGGGATCTGAGAGATACCCAGCATCAGAAGTATGGGAGGAGTCCAACAAACCCACGAAAGTGTTCCATGAGAGAATGAGACAAAATATTGGCCAGGCCTACAGGGCATGAGAATGGCACACAGTGGAACTACTGATGTAAGAGCTTGCCTCTCCATAATTTTTCTCCAACTTCAACTGGTCTACAAGTACCCGCTAGCCGATAAAGAGAGGAACAAGAAAAGAAACCGAATGTATCACATTCCCAGGCTGCCGGCCCACTGGTGAGAGAGAGGGATAGCAGCCGTAATTCTGATGGAAGTTGGGAGGTTTGCCCATTCCATAGCACTGGACACTAAAGTATCAAATTGTGACAGCATCTTGTTACTCAGAGGCACCAGAATACCTTTCTTACCTAAAAGGTAGCAGAAAAGTCATGAGAATGCCCAAGTTGAATTTTCATCCAGGAGCAGGAGAACTGAATGTATTTTAAAGGGAAAGGTAACAACAGCAGCAAAAACTTTTATCATTGCATTCCACAAGCAGTCTGTGTTTAACCTAGTTGATCACACACACACACACACACACACACACACAACATACAGATCTATATATTTAAGTCTATATTTTGCAACAGTATACTAAAAAATTGAAGTATCTACAAAAACCACACAACAAAAAGGATGGAAATTTCCAAGCCAACTTACCATACGAAGATTTAAAAAAAAAAATTCCTGGATCCTAGAATTTTCTTCTCCACTTTCAGAATACAAGAGGATCCAGAGTGAGTGCAGCCAGAAGGAGTGAGGGTGAAGGAATTTCATCAGAACGTTCTCACTTTGCTGACAGTCTCTATCTCCCACCCAGGAAGGGTATCTTCGGGAGAGTCAGGGAGAGACCTGTGGGCTCTGTTTCCCGGTCAGGAGAAAGAGAAAACCAGTATCTACTTCTGACTAATGAGCTTCTACTTGCAGAGTCTGTTGTGGGAGTTTTCTTATGACATGAATAAAAGTGCCTGGAAAGCACATAGCATGGCTGGATGTGTACCCTCCAGCTCCTAGGTGTCAAGGGAATGGCCACCAGAGACCACCCAAATTAGAATAATGCTTAGGATAAGGGTCCTCAGAAAAAGGGGTCCAGGCTCTGGAGAGCCTATGAAACCTTCCTTGAACCACCTGCCAGACCAACATGTAAGACTAAGTTATTATCCCCTTATCTCTCCTCCCACCTCTCGTCCAATCTTGAGATTGTAGGGAGAGGGGGAATAAATCTGAAACAGCAGCTATGATGTAAAATAAAAAGAAAAAAAAGTGAGCATGTAGAGGGCAAAGAGCCTAAGTGCCAGGACAACCACCCTAGGGCAGGGCCCCACCTTGGTGAGGGAAGAAAACTTAATTTTTCAGAATTTTGGTAATTCCGGGGAACTAGACACCACAATTACTGATATGAGTTTGTGACTTCAAGGCATTTTAGGTTATCTGTTATCTGTGAGCAGGCAGAGCAGTTAAACAGCCTACGAGAATTTTCATCAAGAAGCAGTGAATGAGAATTCCTCCCTCCAAAGTACTTATTTACGTATTTAAATTTATTTTTATTTCAGAGAGAGAGACAGAGACAGAGAGAGAGAGAGAGAGAGAGGGAAAGAGAGAGAAAGAAAGCTGTCATTCAATGGTTTACTTCACAAATGCATGACCTGTCTGGAAGCCAGGAATGCTATACAGGTCTCCATGTCAGTAGTAGGAATCCAATCACTTGAGCCATCTCTGCCACTTACCAGTGAATGTGCATCTACAGAATGCTGGAGGTAGGAGCTGCAGCCAGAAATTGAACCCAGCTATCCCACTATAGGATGTGTCTTAACCATTAGGCTAAATGCCTGCTCCCAAAAAATGTATTTAAAGGGATCATGGAAGACAAATTTGCAAGTTGACTAAGTGTCAATAACACACCCCAATTCCTAGAACAGACCTGGCACAGAATGGGTACAGAACAAATAATACCGACTAAACAAATGACATACTGGATAAACACACACCTGAAACTCGGGAAAATATGAAGCTTCCAATAGTAATGCTTTCAGATAAGTATAATATAATAATAGTTATTAATGGTAATAGAACCCATTCACCTACAATCTTGATAAGCAGGGTTTGCAGTAGAAAACATTTACCCCACCCACACAATCCTGGATTTTAGTAATAAATGTAGAATAAATAATTACTTTATTTGTAGGACTCATGCTGAGCACTGGCGATATAAATAAGGTGCTGCTCCTGTCTTCACAGATCTTACTGTCTAAAGAGCAAGACAAGCGAGCAAGCAAACTGCTTCTAGAAAGGTTAGAATTCTTTACTGGTAGAAATGGAAGTAAAGAAGAGGAAAGGCAATCAAAAGGTTCACCAGGGGAATTTGCCCTGGGTCTGCTAACTTCTCAGCAGCCCCCGGCCAGTGTGAAAGACAACATGAGCTTGGAAAATGGCAGTTTCAACAAAAGAGAGGGAGAATAGGCAATTGAAGAGGCATTTTGCTTTTTACACATTTGTGCAGAACTGGTCCTGGGAGTGGAAGCCAGAATGCATTACAGAGTCATGGACAAGCAACAAATGCTACAGTGGACTAGCATGGATGACTAGTGGGTGTTTTAGGGCCACAATGTCAGTTACTTGTCTTACATTGTCTTGCTTTTATCCATGCATTCACTCATTCAATAGTTACTGAGCCAGCCCTTGAAAGCAGAGGGTGGGTCTAGGCTCTCGGGAACTGTCATTTGGAAGCCCACTCTGTTCTTCATGCCTTTTAGTTACCTGTTCCTCCCAGGGCTTCTGGTCCTACTGTTCCCTAGAGAAAGCAGCAGCATAGTTGAACAATTAAGAATATTGGCTTTGCATCAACTCTGTCTGGGTTTGGTCTATGTGACCTCAGTCAAGTTATTAAACTGAATCTCAGTGTCTTCTCGGGTAAAAATGTACCTAATTGTAGGGCTGCTGAGTGGGTTTAATGAAACAATACATGTGCCGGACTTGGTGCAGTGCCTTGCACACAGGGAGCCCTGAGTAAAGGTTACTTACTTGTCACATTGTTCTCTTCTCTTTCCTGCCCTGCTTCCCTGAAAACTGGGCACTTTGCTTGCTCACCACAAATATTGTGGTTTGTAATATATTCCTACTGTATGAAGCCACTTAATCTAGGCATGTGGAATATCTCCCCCTTTTCCTCTTCATCGGGGCTATTACGAACATCTCAGAAGCAACTCAACAATTATGACTCAGGAGGGAAATCTCATGGGCTCATAGCATTTCAGCAAATAAAAGATTTCTTGGGCTGAAATTCCAAACGCTGGTTCTTATTGCCAAGGTGAGGGTTTTGTGTGAGTATGAAGAGAATTTGACAAAATTATCTTTGACAAATTTCTGAGTCATTGGAGCATGAAAAAAGGTGTTCCACAGCCCTTGGAAGAAATTCCAGGTGCCTTTCTCAGTGCATGAATATCTAAATAAGCAGCTTGATTTTCCAAATGTCAGACTTGCCACCGAACTTGGTTCTTAGGGAGGACAAATGTCTTTGATTTGTTTGAAGAAATTTGATTTGGAAATAGCCAAGTGATTAGCTGTTGAGACCAAGGCTTTGAAGTCACAGAGTATGAATTTCTATTAAAGACCCAAATGGAGCCTCAGACATCTGCATGCAAAATATTTCTAAATCTTTTGCATATGCTTAAATATTAAAATAAGTATGCCTAATACATTTCAAAGATCCCATCTGTCATGTACACAATGCATTTTAAAATGCTATCCAATGAGAAAATATCATTTTGTATTTAACTTTAATGAAATAAGAGAATGAACACGTACTGCTGATGAACTATGCTTGGTGAAGTCTTAAATGCAAGTTGTATTTAATTCTATACACTGCACGTTTGGGATACTGTTAAATAATAGCTCTTAGGAGATCTCCATTCAAAAGAAATCCAAGAATGTGAAGCTGAACCAAATGAAAGTCAAGAATCATTTAAGCATAAAACTAGAAGTCTAAAAAGGACAACGAAAGGTTACAACATCTAATTCCTACTTCAAGTTACAGACTTTCAGGATGTTAGGATTGGGAGGAGACTCAAGGGAAATCATTCCCTCTAAACCCTTCATTTTATAAATAAAGAAATTGGAGTCCAAGTTAGAGTTCATTGTAACTTTATTTGTGTTTTTCTTTGGGAGTTTTAGAAAAGAAAATTCTACAACTTCCCCTAGCAATATATTCTAGTGTTTAATCATCTGGAAATTGCAACTAATTTATTTCTACCAATTATACCTATTTTCTTCATGTATGTGGCCTTAAAATAACAGTACATCATATGTCTAAGTGACTAATGCTAGGACACAACATTATGACATAATGTTAGGAATGGAAAATAAATAATGCGAAAATCAGAAAGCTCTCAGGGTACCCTACCAAAGCCCTTCAGTAGATGCAAAGTTATCTTACAATGGTGGAGGGTCAGGGGGACTTGGAGTATGTGGTCTGATTCAGAATTCCATTTCTTTCTTATAACCTGGAACTGGTCAAATTACTTACCTTCTCCAAGTCCCTGCTTCGTGAATAACAGCAACAGATACCAGTACAATAACACAAAAACAAAGGACAAGAATTTCTGATCCATTCAAAGACTCAACACATGGCACTTTGCTTTTGGCTATATTATTATCTACAAATATTTGCAGGATAATAAAACAAGGACAGTGACTGCTTTTTGTTATCACCTCTATCATCTCTAACAAATATTTAAGATCAGCAAAAGAAAGTTTAAAAAGACTAGTGTTTGGGGGCACAAATGAGGGGAATTCTATAGATGATTCCTGAAGGATTTTTTTAAAATCCATTACAAATGATCATTTAAAAGATCATTAAGTAAGACATCAGCTAGAAGTTTAACAAAAATTTCATGGAAAATGGAATTAAAGTGTAAGTTAATTTTGCTGGAAAATAATTTTGAAATCCATGCATATGGGAAGTCTTCAAAACATACATGAGCAAATGTATATTCAAACAAAACTATGTACAGCTTTCAACATTTTGAACCAAATAAACTTATCTTTCAGTTCCATTTTCCAAGAACTTTTGGAAGTCCCCTCATATGTAAGTGACTGGACTAGGTGACATTCACATATCTTTCAAATCTATGATGTCTTGACCTTTGTTTATCTAATATCATCTTCAGTTCCATCTTATTTTCTTCAGCTTCATGTGGCAGTCACTCGTATTTACACCTAAAAGAAACTTAAGATCAGATAATGACAGCCACATGCACAATGTTTATGTCCAAGCTCGGATCCAATTATTTAAAAAATAGCTATTATTTTAATATTTTCTCAGAAAAGCAGAAGATAAGTCTTGCTTGTTGTCACTGGAGAGTCTAATTTATCTAGGTAAAATGAATTCCAAATGATTATTGATAGTAGTATCTCTTATGCAAATCTATTTCAGTTGGCAAGTTGAATGTTAATTTGCACCATAATGAAAAGCAAATCTTCTAAGTTCTTACTCTCATCAACGAATACAAATTGATGTCACAACATGACAGGTAAAGAAAAAAAATTATCTTTCTCTATTATTTCCATTTGTTAGTTTCACACATTTAATTACAGACCTGGGAGCTGTCAATTCTACTGCCTTTATCAACCAACAGCTACAGACAACTTGACTACTTTCAGGCCAGTATGTTGTATTTTAAAATGGGAATTTATTTTTACCTGTGAATTGACCTGAAAAAGGATAAATCTGAGTAATAAGAGGTTGACATTCTCATACTCAGTGAAATCCTTATAAGCCAGGAGGTGACCAAGAAATTGTTTGCATGAAGCTATGAGAGGTTTGAGGAAAAGGAAATGATTTTGACTTCATGATTATGTCCCAATGATTTTTTAAAAAGCCTGTTTACTGGGGTAACCTCTTCTAGTGATGTGATGATACATGCAGTTCAAAATATCCTTTCCTCCTATGAGTGGACATTATTTCAATCCTGCCATATGTACACAGAATGTGACTTTAATCATGCTGATCCTGTCTGGCAGGAGGACTTTAGGAATCAGTAAACTAGAGACAGGGCTACAGACACAAATCTGACCATGGAAAACAAGGTAAATCAAAAAAAAAAAAAAAGGAAAAACAAATAACTATTGACACATGATTGGAAAAAATAATATTGAAAGTATCTTGACTTAAGAACCAGAGTATCAGATTAGTTTCCCTTGTAGGCAATAAATGTCCATTCTCATCTGAATGGGAGTTAGAGAAACTGAGCCTGTGTGGCAAGGTACCTAACTTCACCAAAGAACTGAGGTCTCCCTAGACATTAGTGACAGTAAATTAGAACAGAAAAGCCTGGATATGCCAACCATAGGATAAACGTTGGTTCATCCTGGAAGTCAACAGCATTTCACCAGGAAATAAACCAAGATGACCTCCAAGAAGCAGCAGAAGAAATTTCTATAAAAGGTCTGAACAGGAAATCCACCATGCATCCAGTGAAGGGAATAGTTGAGGAAGGAACACCCTAAATGAAACCTCTGATTGCCATGGCATGATACAGATGTCAACCGCAGAATGAATGAGCCAGGTCAGGGCTGAATGGGCTGAGATTTCATTTAAATATCATAATGTAGGCTGAAAGGATATCGGCCCCAGAGCAAGCAAACAGAAGAGAATCAGATGGGCCCAGCAGATGAAACTCACAGGAGGGGGCTGGCGCTGTGGCACACCAGCTGCTCCTCTTCTGGTCCAGGTCTCTGCTGTGGCCTGGGATATTCGAGTAGAAGATGGCCCTAGTCCTTGGGCCCCTGCACCCACGTGGGAGACCCAGAAGAAGGTCCTGGCTCCTAGCTCCTGACTCCTGACTCCTGGCTTTGAATCGGGGCAGCTCTGGCCATTGTGGCCATCTGGGGAGTGAACTAGCTGATGGAAGGCCTCTCTCTCTCCATGTCTCTACCTCTCTCTGTAACTCTGTCTCTCAAATAAATAGAATAAATCTTTAAAAAAAAAAAAAGAAACTCACAGGAGGGCACATATTATCTAGCCTGGAGGAGATCTCTTTATCATGCTAAGAAGCAAGGCCTACATGCAGAGGAAGCTCACGTCTCCCTTCTCCCCACTTGCTGCCACCCATCTCTCCAATGAAGAACATGCCATGGATGAGTTAAGTTCAAAGACAATTTCCTTGGTCGCAGGCTCATATATTTCACAATGCTCAACAAAGTCATGATCAAGGACAGAGCCCACAGAAGAGCGGGATCTTCAGAGGCATCTCTTCGGAATATGGTATGGAGTATAATCATCAGAGACCTGATGTCTCAAGTTCACTGTTTTGCCCCAAGTTAATTAGCACAGTGTCCAGATACACACTAAATCTGTCTGAATGTATGAGCCATCGAGTCGATCAGTAAGAGGAGTCTTGTGGGTGCTTTCTCCCTTGTTGCAACCCTGGCTGTGATGCTGTCTGAAATGAACAAGCTGGGACACAAATGTGCTCAGGCTCACCTGGACTTGTATGCTTTTCTTTCTTGACCATGGGCTCTCCCAGAGCCAGCTTTCTCTCACTACCAGATCAGTGAGATGCCAAAGGCCAGGCTGCAACCTGGGTGAAAGGGAAAAAGGAAGTGGCACTAATATTCCACTAAAATCAACATAACCAAACCCAGAGAAAATTCCCGGTCCAATCTGGCTTGGAAAAGGACTCCTTTTGGGATTGGGATCATTACCTGAGCCAAGGTACCCCTTGCCTGACCTTTTATTCTCATGGCAATAAGGGTATAGTTGAGGGAAGGAACAGAAGATTCAGATGGTGAGTTTCAGTCCCATCTTTCTTTCTAAACACAAAATATAGGATTCACCAAAACATGTCCTGGGATAAATATTTTGGAGTACTTTGTTTGTTTTGAAATTGCTTCATTTTCTCTGTCTTCACAGTCAATGAGAAGCAGAGGGAAATGAAGGAGAAGAAAACAGAGAAAAGAGAGGGAAAAGTCACTCTATAGATAGGTCTAGGGAGGTATCCTGGGACACAAGGCAGAGAGTAAGAGATCAAGACAATTCTGGACCATGGCTTCCAGAAGAACATCTGCTGGGTCCACAGAGAGACACAGGCAGGGGCTGAGGCTGAAAGCGACGCCAGTTGCTGGTAAGAAACTCCCTCCCAGTGACTGAGAAGAAAATGTTCTAAAATCCTTGAACAGGAAGAGATACTCACGTTATTGTTTACAATGCTGATAGAGTTGAGCGTGAGCGATGGTCTGGCGCTGACCAACTGCTCATTTTCATAAGCGGCAATGCAATATTCAGTTTAGAGCGTTAGTGGCAACCTAATGCCTGATGTCATTAAAAACCTGTATCCAAACTGCTCCTCTGAGGAAGAAGAAGAAATTTGTGCAAAGTGCAATGATAATGTTTGGAACAACTATGCTGGATGGTGCCCAGCCCTCACTGGACTCACGGTATGTCAGTGAGAATGCTCCTACCCCATTAAGGCGTACACTGGATGGTCTTATTTAAACCCACCATATGTCCAGATCAGTTAAACAAATGGATATCTTAAATATGTAAGAATCATTTAAATGTTATTTATTTAATGCATTTTTATTCTGTTTTAAAAAATACTTTCAGGCTTATGTACTTTAAAATAATCAAGATATACAGACACTATGCAAGAGTCTCCAAACACAAATTATGGGTCATTTTCAATCAATTCTCTGGTTTTTTTTTAAGATTTTATTTATTTATTTGAGACCTAGAGTAGCTACAAAGAGAGGGAAAGACAGAGAAAAAGGTCTTCTATCCTTTGGTTCACTCCCCAGATGGCTGCAACAGCTGGAGCTGGCCTCCAGGAGCCAGGAACTTCTTCTGGGTCTCTCATGCAGGTACAGGGGCCCAAGCACTTGGGCCACCTTATACTGCTTCTCCAGTTCATAGTAGAGAGCTAGATAAAAAGAGGAGCAGCTGCAACGTGAACCGGTGCCCATACGGGACACTGGTGCCACAGGCAGAGGCTTAGCCAACCACCCCACAGGGCCAGCCCCTGCTCTGGTATTTTCAGTGACTCAAAAATCATGATTATATTTTCAAACAGTTGTAAGAAGTGACAAAAAAGATTAAGTGATAGAGAACATATGTGGCTTGCACAGCTAAAGTATTTATTTTCTGGTCCCTCACAGAGAGTTTACTGACACATCAGAATATTATCTATTTTCTTACATTCAAAATTACAAACAAAAAAATAAAGAGCGGCCAGTGTGTTGGTTTGGATTTGCAGGCAAGTTTATAAAATTCTGTGAAACAACATAATTTGTGCTCCAGACTTACTTGTAAATTGTAAATTATAAAATGACCTGTTGTTACATAATGTTTTATTTATAAGACTATTTTAGACATTTGTTACATTTAAATTATGGACAAACATGCATTTGGACCTCATTTTCTTACTTGATAAAAACTCCTAAGAAATAGTTTGTTTTAAGCCAAATGTGTGACAGTCCTGGATTACAAGCAATTCCAGTGACAATAGTGACCACTGTTTGTCAACTAAACGCTTCTCATACACCGTTTCTTCTACTCTTCAAAACAAGCCCACAGAGTGGACAGTAATCTCTCCATTTTGTAGCTGAAATGACTAGAGCCCATAGGGATTAATCTCTTCCCCAAGATCTCATAGTTAGTGGTAGGACAAGGCTATGAACTCTGTTCTAGTGGACCACAGGTCATGAGCTGCTACACTACACTGTAGTCCTTCCACGATTCTGTCTCCCATAGAAGAGAGGCCTATGTTTTATTTCTTCATTCTTTTGTGCAAATATCACACAACTTAGTGAGTGAGCCGTGATCATATGGCCTGCCTGGTGGAACCTCACAGTCTCAGCTTCCTCTCTGGGCACACAGAGAACAAAAGAATCCTTTGTGAAGGTGTACGATCCAGACAGGAAAGCATCTTTTATTTTTCACTGTGACTGAAAAAGCTGAGGTTAGCCTTTCCTATTTTCCTCTGTTGCTATGTAAAGGGAGAACCCAAGAATGATGATGCTGTTAGTCACGTGTGGGTGTGTGTGGTTCTTATTTTTGCCTAAACAGTGAAGCATTCCAACAGTCCCACAGGAGGACAGCTTGACTTCTTCCCTTCACCAGAATCCTTGTCACCCTCTCCTTTCTTTCTCCCTTCCACCTTCACTTCGGGTCTCCTTTGTTGCTAAGCACAGGAGTTAGGAAATATCCTGTAGTCTGGAACAACAGGGAAAGAGAGCCGGCTGCATCTTTTTGTTTGAAAGCGCCAAAAGTTCTGACCCCTACTCCGTCTTCTGTTTCAGGCCTCTCTCTCCAGCTGCTACTGGAACTTTTTTACACAGAAAATGGGCTGTTGCATCAGGAAATAACAACTGTCAACTGGACATGCTCAAAAATCAAGGTGGACATAGGCCAGCGTGTGGTCTGTCCATGACATCATTTGTGAGACAGAAAGTTCCCTAGGGATCCTTCTTTCTCTTTCTCCTTTCCTTCCGATCCAGTCCCAGGTCTTACAGAACCTTACCACAGTTTCCTACCATCTTCGCACGTTTTTCTCTACCTCTGTGTCCTTTCATGCACATCACGTGATATCTGGTCTCCCTAACTTGGGACTCTTCCCCTTCACATCCTATTGTAGCAGAATAAACCCCTGCAAAGCTGGCTTTAAGCAATGGTCACTATTGCTTTACCCATAATTCTGCACTGTGGGTAGGGTTCAGTGTCAATGTTTGTCTCTGTACTATGTGGATTTGCTGGGACAACTCAATCTGGCACTGCAGGAATGTTGCTGGCACTACTAATGTGTCTTTCTTCTCTGCTGGGTTGGCTGAGCCCACTGGGGCTGCCTCAACTTTCTATCTCCTCCCACAGTTGCATCTTCCTACGGCTCTGTCTACCTGGCCTTTCCTCCAGTAGATCACAGAAGTCAGACCTTTTTACTGGTTTCTTAAGGTTCCAGGAGGGTGAAAGTGGAAACCACTGTATCTCTTAAGACCAGGGCACAGAAGTCACTCTGCTTCATTTCTGCCACATCCTGATCCTGATCCAAGCATTGCTTAATGTCTAGCCCAGAGTCAAGAGGAAGGGATCTACAGCCCTCCCCGATTTCATGGGAAGACTGACAAAATGACATTGCCAAAGGCCAAGGAGGATAGAAGAGATTTTTTATGTGGTCATCACACTAAAGTAAAATTCACATCATAATGCTTATGCTTCTGAATGGCTTCTAGAATGGTCAATCCAAGTAAAGGTGGATTTCTTATCTTTAAGTATTTTCAAGGATGGACTGGGTGGCACAGGGATAGGATCTAATTCAACCCTAAAAATCTATCTGCATGATCACATTGCAAATTTCAAGGAAAGATAGAAAGAATTCAATAAGTCAACAAAAGTATGGATACAATGGATATATAATGAATCATTTATTTGTGGTAAAGAAAAATCATTTTAAATTCTAACTTCATACTGTGGACCACAAACATTTTCAAATGGTTTTAGACTTGTCATCGCCTGGAAATATTTCACCTATGGAGGCATACACCAATGTCTCACTCTGTGAGCATGATTTCTTACCGTGCTGGGATTCTCACTCCTTCTGTCAGACTATACATTCTGGCTGCTGTCATCTTGTCTCCAGGAGTTACTGCTTTGTAACTTCTTCATTTATTAGCCCTGCCCTATTCCTCGTGCTGCCACCTCTTCTCTCCTATCAGCCAAGCCTGTTCCTGCTTCACAAAGTCTGAACTATTCATCCTGAGTGCTTTCACCTCTGCTTCCCACCCACCAAGACTGGCATCCTTAGATTTCCCTCTCCTTTTTATTTATGCTTTTATTATGCTTTTATTTATATTTATTTTATTTGAAAGGTAGAGAGAGACACAGACAGAGATCTTCCACCTGCTGGTTCACTCCTACAAATGCCCAAAACAGCCTGGGCTGGCCAGGCCAAAGCCAGGTGTCTAGACTCATTCCAGGTCTCCTATGTGAGTGACAGGGACCCAAATACTTGAGGCATCCTCTGCTACCTCACACAACACACATTAGCTGGAAGCTAGACGGGACATGGAATAGCCAGGACTCAAAACAAGTGTCTGGCATGGGATGTGGGCATCCCAACCTGTGAAATAACTGTTGCACCACATGCTATCCATGTGGGAGACCCGGAAGAAATCCTGGCTCCTGGTTTTGGCCTGATCCAGCCCTGGTAGGTACGGCCATCTGGGGAGTAAACCAGCAGATGGAAGATCTCTCTCTCTCTCTCTCTCTCTCTCTCTCTCTCTCTCTCTCTCTTCCTCCTTCTCCCCCCACCCCGCCTCTATAACGCTGGCTTCCAAATAAATAAATAAATATTGGAAAAAATATGCTTCTGATTTTATTCCCATTTTACAGAAGCACAGAGTGAGGCAGAGCTGAGAGAGAGAGAGAGAGCGAGCGAGAGAGCAAGTGCCCAGGACTCACTTGCATACTATTGATTCAACTGTCCATGATAACCCAGTCCTCTGTAACTGCTTCCCCCTTTACTGCTTTCTTGAAACTGCTCTCGTTGAGGGCATTCTTGTTGCCAGTGTAAATGGACACTTATTGTCACTCATAAGACTTAGCTAACAATTATTCATGAAGTGGAACAACAGAGGAGGGAAACTGGAATGCAGCTGTTGGTCTCACATACAGCGAGGGAGACAGCTTGGGAAACTCTGCCCTTGTCCCTTGTGACTGAGAGCAAGAAAATGAATCTCTTCTCTCTCCCACCCATCCACACATTATGCATTTTAAACCAAATTTCTACATCTGAAATGTCAGTCAATTCAAATTACAAACTCAAACATGAAGGCAAGTTGCTCAATTGTACTTGCAAGTGACCCCACAAATGGAATGCTTACTTCATTAAATGCCAAGTTTGCTATGGCCATTGAATACTTTAACTCACCAACACCTGCAGAGAACAAGGCCTGCAAAGCCCTTTGGCTATTAGAAGAACTTTATGAAACCCAGTCTTTTAACAAAGGGTCACTGACACTGGCATGTGCAATTATTGGAAAAAATGTCCCATTGTTTAAATAACTGATCTTAATTCTGCTCAAGTTAAAAGGCAGAACTTAGACATCTTATAAAAGCTGGTTGAGAAGTACAATGACATGTTTCAAAAATGATGCCAAAAGACTGAAAGGGGAAAAATTTATTCTTAGCTATTTTAATATTTAGTATTTCTAGCTCATTTAGAGAGTCTGCATATGTTTATTGTATGTTGATCACATGCATGTCACCACAGTATGTGGTAGAGAGAGATTTACGAGGAAACAAGATCCTACTCGTAGGCTGTAAATGCAGGTGTTCAATAAACTCGCAAATTGGAGGGACATATACTCATTCATGAGCTAGGTGCTAATTGCCCAGTACAAATCAGTAAGTCAAGATCTTTAAGAACTCCTCTTTCAAAGAGCTTATATTTTTTGGAGGAAAATGCAAGAACACCACGAGTAAAAACACAAAGTAGAAAAAAAATGTTTGAGCGCTTAGAACACTGATACATACATAGTAAACATCTACCAAATATTTGTTAAACAACAAGTAATGTAAGGTAGGTGCATGTTAAATGTAGCACATGTTAGCTGAAGGAAACCAAAGGATTTTTCCTGAAGACAGGATCTGAAATGAACCTTAAAGACATTCAGAGTGTTATGGAGGCAGTCCAGGATAAAGCCAAAATCAAGAAAGCCCAAAAGATATAAAAGCAGGATTAGGAAATAGTCTGGAATTGAAAGGGAGGTTAACCAAAGAGTGAGTGTTTGGACCAATGGGTAACAAAGAACCAGCAGCATTATTGGAGACAGGATCAGAATTTAAGATGAATTGCCAACAGGATATTAATATGGGTAATGTAACTGGGCTGAGATTCTGAAAGAGATCAAGTCGTGTCTACCTTTCTATCAAAAACATGCTCAGGGTGTGGCTATCAGTAAACACAGTGACATCTGTCATTTGCTTATGCAGTCCCATTTCTGCCTCAGGTAAAAGCACCTCAGCACAGCCACCCGCCCCATGCCTAGGCTAGTTTGTGTGGAGCTGACCCAAACTCCAGGAAAGACTGTGAATCAGGGACTCTCTTGGCTTCAGTGATGGGCTCTTGGGAGGGACAACTGACACAGTTTGGACTAATGAGATCAGACCTTGAGTTTTCATGCAAACTCATGGGAAGAGAAGCCTTTGATTTTTTTCCTATTTCTGTTGGATTTGGGGAAAACCTGTTTGAAAATGGAGATAATGGGGCCAGCACTGTAGTGTAGCACGTAAAGCCGCTGCCTGCAATGCCGGTATCCCATATGGGTGCGAGTTTGAGTCCCAGCTGCTCCACTTCCCATCCAGCTCTCTGCTATGGTCTGGGAAAGCAGTGGAGGATGGCCCAAGTCCTTGGGACCCTGCACCCACATGGGAGACTGAGAAGAAGCTCCTGGCTTCAGATCAGCACAGTGCTGGCCATTGCTGCTATCTGGGAAGTGAACCAGCGGATGCAAGACCTCTCTACTTCTCTCTCTCTGCCTCTTCCTCTATAACTCAGCCTTTCAAATAAATAAATCAATCTTTAAAAAAAAAAGAAAATGGAGACACACAGGACAAAGCATATCTCATGTTTGTGACATAATAATGTCCTCAGCTCTTCATTGAATCATATGAATGACTTGTTGCAGGAGATGTACAATTTGGGACATGCTCAATCAGACCTGCCCCAAATGATGGAGTTAGAATCGTTGCGAGCTAGGTTTTAGAGAGACAGCAACTCACAAAGGATGCTCTTAAAAAAGGGGGAAAAAAAGGTAGTAACTGGGGGATCCAGATCATTATTGTTAATAAATCAACAGTTTGAGCCCTGAAACATAAATATGGAATGGGAGGTTAAACTTTCACCTTTTTCTTCAAGATGGTGACACCTTGGTCTTACATTATGTCACAATGGTAAAAACTGTTGTCAAATTAGTAATTAAAATCTTACTATATTGCAGTTGCCAAATACTAAAGCAAATGAACACACACCCATACAAAACAAATCCCATTGTACACTGTAAGGAGAGAGGGACTGATTCTATATTAATCCCACTCAGCTGCCCCCAAATAACCTCCATTGGGCAGAAGTTAGAGGGCATTTGTGCTCACCTGAAGCAATGGATTCATTAATACCAAAAAATAAAATAATAAAACAAAAAAATAAAAATTCAAAGGCCAGTCAGAATATTTCAACCTCATTTCATTCTGGCAGCTCACCACAAACTGATCGCAGCCACTCAGTATTCTCAAAATGCCCATGGTTGCATTACACTGCCCGGCCTGTGGCTGTTCTGAAATAAAGTAACTGCTCATCCCTGCCTCACCTAGCATATTGGCGGGCTTATACATCATTCATAAACCTCCTGCTGTTATTTATTGTGCATCTTTCTGGCTCAAGTCACATTTGATCAACATACTGAAAAACAAGTGTTCCAGCCACTATACAAAATTCTTATAAGAAGGGAAATGATTTGAAACGTGTTCGAGATCCAGCTTACCTTAATACAGTTAACTGGATTACCTGTCAGGGATATGTCCCTTTGTGAATTATTTAATAAATTTGTGACATTTTCCCCCAGAGTTCTTAATTTAATTCACTCCACATTGGCTGATCATCTACACTATGCCAGACATGGTGACAGGTGCTGGGGCAATCCCATGTGCTATATGATTAGATATCATTCCTCAAATCCATAAGGAACAACAATGTAAGAGATGAGAGCCTGAAGGAGAAAACGGAAGATGTGTTGTGTTAGTTTAGCAGTAAATAGGGGAAAGAAGTCTTTTCATCAATAATGTTTTATTAGGGAAAAAGTCATTTTTTTTGGCTACCAAAAATGCTAAACCATTGCAACACATAACTCTAAGAAATTAAGCAAAGCAGATATCAAAATTGTCCGCTGCATAAATAACACCCTTTTATTATCTAATAATACTGTAATAGTCATCGGTTACTTTGTTGTGAGGGTGAGGTTTTCTCTATTAAGCCAGAGAGACTGAAAAAGCAAATGAGCCTACATCAACAAATAACAGTGGCCAAGGAAGAACTGGTGTTTTCCGTGTGTGAGTCCACAGTATTTTCTCCTTTCCTCTGTTCTATAAATATTTGTACAAAAACCAATAAAAAGTTAAGGAGAAATTTCCATAGTAATTGTTATTGTCAAATTGATTAGAAAACCCTTCTAATGATTACTCTCGGCCATTACACTCTGGGTTGGAAATCCCAGTCTCAATTAGGATAATCAGAGTCCATATCCTCAAGTACTACAAGCAGAGACAAAATTTGTTGTTAAAAAAAATGCATAAAGAGGGGCCAGCATTGTGTCACTACGGGTTAAGCCACTGCTAGGGATTTCCACATCCCATACAAGAGTGCCAGTTTGAGCTTTGGCTACTCTGCACTTCCAATCCAGCTTCCTGCTAATGCACCATGGGAGGCACTTGATGTCTCTAGTACTTGGGTCCTTGCCACCCACTTGGGAGACCTGGATGGAGTTCCTGGCTCCTGGCTTCAGGTTTTTCCAACCCAGCTGTGCAGACATTTGGGGAGTGAACCAGCAAACGGAACATCTTTCTCTGTCTCTCTCAGTCACTCTGCCTTTCAAGTAGGTGAAAGTAGATTTAAAAAATATAGAAAATCAATGAGGTATACAATTTAGTTGTTTAAAAAACTATGTAAACAACAGAAAGAGAAACAAAAGTGAGTGCCTCGTTTTCCAGCACACTCCAAGCAGTGGTGAACATAGCCCGGAGAGTTTGCCTCAACTTATTAACTTCAGGGCTGGTAATAGTGATGAGAAGTTCACAAATTTCAGGGCCAGACTGCTTCACATATATTTGAGGATCATAAATAAAAGGTACAACATTCTCATTTTCAAAGTATTCTGTTTAATAAGGTTCAAGTATAAAGTATTTTTTCTTATTGTATTAAACCAGAAAGCTAACATCAGACTCTTCAATGTGAACAAAATAGCTATTTAATTCATAGACACAAAAGTACTTATGGACACAGTCTGCATTTAGGTGCCACCAATACTTCAGGGAGAATTTTTGTTATCTGCTTACTTTAATTTTTTAAGGAATTTATGAACCCAAGGTCTTTTAAAAATGAGCAAACAGGCCCTAGCTACTATCATAGAACTGAGAGGAAGAAAGGAAGAAGGAAGGAACTAAAGGAGGAAAGGAGGGAGGGAAAAATGGATTGATTCTGGTGTAAATATGACACTGTAAGTTTAGTACCCAAAAATTTAAAAAATGAGAGAGTGTCAGGAAGAACTTGTGTATACATAAATACTAATAGTTAGCAATTTAATGCAAGCTATGCACTGGGTAAAGTTACATGAAAAGAAAATGTCTTTGCATAAACACTACTGAAGATGTTTATTCAATTGGTATAATTAAAACTGTATTTCATTTTATTGTAATTTATATGTTGTCTCTCAAATTATTACAGGCAACAGTTCATTCATTATGGATTTGGAAAACTACATTAAATTCAATTTAAAAAATTATCACAAACAACCTTCTCTTAATTATGTTAGTAATGTACATTATGGGAGAAAATAATTGGAAAATGTGGCTGTGAAAAGGGAATTGTCTTCTATCCCAAGATCCACATGACTACTATAGATAAGTTCGTGTTTTTATAATTTCTTTTTTCCTATGTATGAGGGTGTGAAAATTAGAATTGTATTGTATGCATAATTTTCCTATAGATTTATTTATCTAATTATTTGAAAAGTAGAGTGACAGAGCTGAGAGAGAGAGAGAGAGAGAGAGAGACAGAGACAGAGAGAGAGAGAGAGAGACAGAGAGAGAAATCTTTCATTTGCTGGTTCATTCATTTCACAAATCACCACAACAGTCAGGACCGAGCCAGGGACCAGGAACTCCATCCTGCTCTCTCACATGGGTGGCGGGGAACCAGGTTCTTGGGCCATCACCTATGGCCTTCCCCAGTACATTAGCAGGAACCCAGATTGGAAGCAGAATGCTGGGACCTGAGCCCACACTCCAATATGAGATGCCAGGAGTCACAAGTGGTGGCTTAACTTGCTGTGCCACAGTGCTGGTGCCTCTATGCATAGTTTCATGCATCCTTTTTCTCTTTCTTTTCTTTTTTTTTTTTTTACATAACTTTCCTGTAGATATTTTCAGATTAACATATGATTTTCTACTTTTAATTCCTAGTTAATAGATAACCAAATGATTATAGCATACTTTACTTAACCAGCATGCTATTGTTGGATATTTAAGTACTATCCAAAGGTTTTTTTTTTTCTATTAGATATTTGTAGATCTGACTCAAGCCTGACAGGGATCACCCACATATTATACAGGTTATCCTTGTGTCCTGTAGTTCTTTAGGACAGAGTCCTTCCCAGTCTATTTACCCAGTTCCTATCAGGACATTTCACGTCCAGGGCCTCAATCAACACTGTTTCGACATATTAAGGGAAATGATTTTTGCCTAAATTATCTGATAAGAACTTCTTACTCCAAGTGCCAACATAAAAAACTCAAAAAGGAATAAAAATGGGAGGTTTCATTGGGCTAGACTGCAGTGGGGAAACTTCTTTTCTGCTGAGGGCCAATTGGATGTTTATAGCATCGCTTGCGAGCCACACAAAATTATCAACTTGAAAAATAACCTGCTATAGATTTATTGAACTTAGAGTCCTGCCAGGGATCGCCTTGGCAGGGCCAGACCAAATGATTTCACAGGTCTTACACGGCCTTTGAGCCGGATGTTCCCCGGTCCTGAAAGGAGGTCTTTCTCTTTCGGTGTCTATTTGATTTCTCTTTTACCTAACTTTGATGACTTAGATGCCAATTTTTCAAGTTCTCGACATTCTCTCAGGACTCAAAGGTTAATACTTGGACAACACAATATTTTCAGGAAAGTGCCACTATTCTAAAAAATTTTTGTTTCATTGATACTAATCTTCACAGTCAAGTGGTTTTTAGAATTTGATATTGCTAAATGCAAAATAACTGTAAACTAAAATATAACCTAAAAGCTAAGTCAATACATTTTAGCAAATTTATTCCTCACATGCAAAAATAATTTTATATGTTTGCAGTCCTTTTTTTCATTGAGTCCTATCATAAAATTTTATGTTACCAACTAGCATTCATGTATCTAATCATAATAGATTTTTTAAAAATCAACTAATGGTGCCTCCATTGTTTAGTGCTTAGGCTGTTTCTAACTACTCATTAATCTAAAAAATTCTGCAATGAGTATCTTGTCTTTTTTATTCTTTTAAATGATTTCCTTATGTGCAATTCCCACAAGTGTAATTAGAATATCAAAGGAGATGAACTCTTTTCTATACTGCCACAATGCTTTCCACAGCAATCACACTGCTTCCACTAGTATATACATCCAGCAGCTTCACCAATACTATACCAGCAGTAACTATTACACTTGAAAAATGCTTTCTAATTTGACAGGTGTAGAAAGGTAAATGCCCATGGTTTTTAATCTATGTATTTCCATGAACTGCTCTCTCAAGAACCCTGGGGAACTATATGCAGGAGTTTCCGTGGCATAATTGGTGAACTAGCCGTCATCATAATCAGGTACCCAAGTAAAATGGGTCATTTAAAAGCAATTTCATTTCATTGAGACATCTCACCTCTTCTAAACACAAGATGATCTAGGGAGTTGGTACACGTTTGTATCTCCTTATATATCTGAGATCATGTCATCATCACAATGATTTAACCCAACTATTTGAAACTGAAGGTCAGTTTTTCTGGAGCCTAACAGTATTCAACCTAGATTTATTTGAGATTAGGGCTATTACAAACCATGACAGGGAGAAACGTTTCTTATGACACAATTTATTTTTATATGAGCATCCTTTATACCAAGAGTCATAAAACATTTTACAGTGATACATAAGCTAATGGTCCTTGTAGAATGCTGATTTCTCAATGTTTATGTAACGTGGGATGAAAAATTGGTTGTTTTATTTTCTGGCAGGTAACAGCCGAGTTTCCCATAACTGTTTGGGGAAACAATCCCAGAGGTTGAGAAAGACAAGGACCCGGAACATCATGATTTACCCTTTCCTGATGCCTCACACAGAACCGTGGTAGTACAACCATGGCAAAAATAAAGAAGGGAAGGAAAAGAATTAGGAAAAACAAACCCACACTCACCAACAGGGGAATCCTTCCACCAAGTAAGTTTCTGTTCCCTAAAAGAAGTGAAAATACTCTTCTGGTTTTTTTTCCAGTAAGATTGCAACCCCTCTGCTATTCTCAGTGTTTGGCTGATGTGACATTTGAAATGTTAAAGTAAGACAATTGAAGTTCACCATATCAAATATAGAAACTGCTCCCCATGGAACCAGGAATAAGAATCAATAGCTCTCCTCTTGGATGCTTTAGCCCTGTGGTGTTATTTAAATAACAATAAATCAATTATACATAAATTGAATTTATAATCAGCTGGATTGTTTTCTCTTGCTTTTTCAGAGAAGTCAAAATATCCTTACTCCCCTCTGAGTATGACACTGACAGTTCTCAGCTGGACATCCTGGCTTTCTCTTTTCTTTAGCTCCAGTCTGCACCCAGTGTGGAAACTCTGAGAACTGCTTGCTTCAGAGAATAAACTACTGGTAGGATTATTCTAAGTAGAAGTCAGTCAGCCAGGCAACAGTAAAGCCTTTTATTCTCTAAGGACACAGTTCAACATCTGCAATCAGGAGAAAGGCTCACTGGGTCACAGGGCAAATGACTCAATATCTAGCATGTAGAAAATTCAATTTCTGATTATTATGCACCTGGGGGTTCCCTGGGCCTTTTGCTAATGGGCAGTTCATTTATTTCTCCTCCTTCTCCCTCAAATTCCATGCCCTCTACTTCTTTTGCACTGGAAGGGAATGAGATGAATGTCAATCAGATTTTTTAAAGAGTTTATAGAATCCTAAAAAATTGTTTGAAACTTTGGTAAGATCAAACATGATGCCAAATGCAATATTTGGCAAAGTTTACAGCAAAAACAAGGAAGCTTTTGGGAAACAAATCATGTAAAGAACCTTCTAAGTTAGATGGTGCTGGGTTCAAATCTCTGAAAATTAATAGCTGTGCACCCTGGACAAGTTACTTATTTTCACTCCTAGCTTCTCCATCTATAAAATGGAATTAAGAGCAATGTTATCCAGTAAACTGTGATTATGAAATAAGACAATGACTAGAGCCTAGGGAGATTACTGACGCCATAAACAAGAGTGTCAAATTGTTAAATCAACATCAGGAGTCACTGTGTACTTACGTCTCATGAGGGATCTGTCTTAATGTGTTGTCCAATGTGAAGTAATGCTATAACTAGTACTGAAACAGTATTTTTACACTTTGTGTTTCTGTGTGGGTGCAAACTGATGAAATCTTTACTTAGTATATACTGAATCGATCTTCTGTATATAAAGATAATTGAAAATGATTAAAAATAAACTTGGTGTTAAATTGGAAATTGCATAGATAATTCATCAATTTTTAAAAAAAAATATCATGTAGGATCTCTGTCCTTAATGTGCTATACATTGTGAATTAATACTATAACCAGTACTCCAACAGTGTTTTTCACTGTGTGTCCCTATGTGAGAGCAAACTGTTGAACTCTTTACATAATACGTACTAAACTGATCTTCTGTATATAAAGAGAATTGAAAATGAATTTTGATGTGAATGGAAGGGGAGAGGGAGAGGGAGAGGGGAGGGTTGCGGGTGGGAGGGAAGTTATGGGGGGGGAGCCATTGTAATACATAAGCTGTACTTTGGAAATTTATATTCTTTAAATAAAAGCTCTATATAAAAAAATTAAAAAGAAATAAGACAATAATTTAACAATTTTAATGTGATGACCATCAAGTACAGTGCTTGACACACAGCAGACCATGAGTCTGCTTTCAGGGGTTTAAATGATCTCATCCTTTTGTGCTTTTCCCCAAAATATATGGCCCTTCTAAAATAGCACTCACCAGGTGAATGCTGTGGTTAAATTGTCAGCAAGGTAGTGAGTACTCCTGCTCTTTGGCAAGACAGGTCCTCTCAGGATATTTACCTCCAGTGTCCTCAAAGCCCAGTGAGCTGGGTAATTAACAGTGAGGGCTCAGCCCTGTTCATGGGTCACTATCAGCATCACCCACAATGGTAAATAGTTATCGGGATTTTCACATAGAGATAACACCTATTGATCAGAAACAGAGGATGTGGTTTTAAATATGTTCCCACACTGATGAATAATATGGCTTCCTGGAAACATACGCAAAAATAAAAAGTCTTTGAAATTGTTCCCACTTTGTGGGGCAGGAAATCAGTTAAGGTTTAAGTCATGAGCCCTGAAAGGTCCTTATGCAAAGAGTTAAGAGGTACAGTGGTGCTTGGTGAGGTACCCGTGAGTGTCAAAGGGATGACTTGGGAAAGTATGGGCAGGATGTAGAAGAGCCACTACCCCAGGCTTGGGAGTGTGGGGAGGAAAAATGAGAGGAGCAGTCACCCCAGATCACAGGGTAGGAAACAGCAGTTGGCCTGAGAGAAGCTGGGACTTTTGTGGACTGAGTGAGTTTGCCTGGGTGTCTCTGCAGGGAGGTCACTGGGAGAATACATCTTCCCAACTCACTCTTCTCCCTCCATCTCCTGCTAATGTTCTGCAATGGTTTCTTTTTTTAAGATTGTATTTATTTATTTGAGAGGTAGAGTTACAGACAGTGAGAGAAAGAGACAGAGAGAAAGGTCTTCCTTCTGTTGGTTCACTCTCCAATGGCTGCAATGGCCAGAGCTGCACCGATCCGAAGCCAGGAGTCAGGAACTTCTTCTGAATCTCCCACATGGGTGCAGGTATCCAAGGACTTGGGCCATCTTCTACTGCTTTCCCAGGCCACAGCAGAGAGCTGGATTGGAAGAGGCGCAGCTGGGACTAGAAACGGTGCCCATGTGGGATACCAGCACCACAGGTAGAGTATTAACCTACTGAGCCATGGCACCAGCCCCTCTGTTTGAAAAGTAACCACCCAAAACCCACATGGAAGCTTAGTTTCTCCATGCAGCAGTGGTGGGAGATGGGGCCTAGCGGGACAAGTGGGGTCATGGGGGAGGAGGCCTCGTGAAGAGAGGAGCACTGTCCTATGGATGTATTTTCTCACTCTTGTGGGACTGGATCAGTTACCACAAGAGTACAAGAGTAACTCATAAAGCCAGGCTGTCCCTTGTGTTTTTCCTACTCTGCATGTGCCAGTTTACCATTATACTTTCTGCCATGAGTTGAAGCCGCACAGGTCCTCACCAGAAGTCAAACATGCCAGCATCATCCTCTTGGACTTTCACAACCGTGAGCCCAAATAAACTTCTTAGCTTTATAAGTCACCCAGTCTGGCTGTGTTCTGTTCTAGCAACATAAAACAGAGTAATGCTGAAATGCATTATAGCCCAGAGAGAAAGAGAGCACCTGGCTGTGCACATATTAACCAGGCTCACAAGGCAGAGAGCAAGATGGAGAAGGCTCCAGAGTGGGCTGGGAGAGCAAAGGAAAGATTGTCAGTCTACCCATAGATCTGGGGAAGAAGATTCTAAGCTCTACGTAAGTCTTAGACGAGAGGATCATTTACAATAAAGGTTGCTTCGTGTCTGTTTTTGTAACCTCAGTGTCTAACAATTACCTACCTCAGAGTAAGCACTCAACAAATATTTGGCTTAGGAAAGGCAGCATGGCTTGGTATTCACTTTAGTATTAGATTTTCTTAAGAAGAGCATTTTCAACTTGCTGCTCAACCGATCAAAAGCCTGTCTCTGCAGAATCATAGAGAAATATGAAAATAGACAAAGTGACAAAAGTTTGGCATGTGAAGTCAAAACTGTCTTATCTCCAATGAGCTGTGCAAGGCAGCTCTGCACATGAATGCACTCCCCAAAAGAGTCAGGTTTCTTCAAGCAAGTTAAAGTTTAAATCCTGTATTAATGCTATTGGTTGATATAAATGGGGCCTCCACAATTTACCTAAAGCAGTAAGGTTTTGAGGTTATCATTTGGAGGAGCAAACTTATAGGAGAGGAGAAAATGAAATAATTCTCCAAATTTCAGAGTTAAGCTATCAATATTAAAATTTTTAGAATGTTCTGTTTTTAATATTAAATTCTCTGCAGTATTTATATTTAACATTATTAAAAAGTTGTACTAGGAATTAAACTTTCTAGACTTTGGTGATAATTTTTACAATAGCTTCGAGTAAATATAAGACTTTACAGACTATCTAAGCCAGGCAGGTGATGGTTGACCACAAGTCATATATTAGGATGTCATTTATATATCTCAAAACAGTAAGCAATGTAGTTGACATAACAATCTAGTACAAACGCGCATATGGACTGGGTCACAGTGTTAAATGTTTTCTTAACTACAAGGGTGGTAAAAACATTTGGAAGCACACTGCCTTAATTGAACATCTTTTATGGCATTTATCCTGTTGTATCCATGTCTTAATGTATGATTTAAAAGTTAGTGCTATTGATATATGCACCTATCTTGTGTTTGTTTACCATCTGAAATAAATTCTGTCTTTCTATGTGCTTTCTTATACAGATAAGTTCTGTTCTGTGCTATTTTCTTTTTTTTAATGTGCTGACTGTCAACCACTAAATTAATTTCAAGATTCACTAATGGATAAAATCCTACAGTTTTAAAAGGCTTGATTTGGCTTAGCTCATATATCAGCACCAATTGTAGAAAATAAGAAAGCACAAGTTCATTGAAAAAAGAAAACAATGGAAACTAAACAAACTAAAGGGAAATATAATGGAGTACTTTATCCAGCGATTATGGAAAGAGTTGAGAGAGAGGGAGCAAGAAACTATTAGCTCACTTACCCACACATTCATTTTCTCCTCCCATTCATTCTTTTTTTTCTTTTTAAGATTTATTTATTTTTTTGAAAGTCAAAGAAACACAGAAAGAGGGGCAGAGAGAGTGGGAGAGAGGTCTTCCATCCGCTGGTTCACTCCCCAACTGGCCACAACGGCCAGAGCTGCACTGATCCCAAGTCAGGAGCCAGGCACCTCGTGCAGGTCTCCCTGTGGGTGCAGGGGCCCAAGGACCTGGGCCATCCTCCACTGCTTTCCTGGCCATAGCAGAGAGCTGGATTGGAAATGGAGCAACCAGGACTTGGACCGGCAACCGCATGGGATGCAGGCACTGCAGGTGGTGGCTTCACCGACTAGGACATAGAGCCGCCCCCCCTCCCCACCATATTCATCTATAAACTTGGAACTCCAGCCCTGTGAGGTATCTTGAAGACACAGCATCTTTGCTCATAAGACAACATTCTAGAAAGGTGGTGACAAGTATGTCATACCGATGATAATGGTCACCACAAAGGCAAGCACAGGGTATCAAGGAAATTGAAGGTCACGTGGTCAGTGGGACTGAGAGAGTCAGGTGCGCTGTGCAGAGGAGACCAGGCCAAAGGCATGCTAGGTATATTTAAGAATCTTGCTTTTTCAGAGGTGCACTCACATAATCTCTGTCTGAAACCTTATGCTTTTACTACCTGAATAACCTTGAATAACCTCTTGAGCCTCCATCTTTTCATTTGTGAAATAAAAGGTTAAAATCACCCATCCTGAAGGGTTTCAGTTAGGTTCAAGCAGGGCAAGTGATATAAGGAGCCTAGCATAGCACCAAGAGTACAACTCATGTTCACTGCAATGAGAGTACTTCAAAAACTTCATTATGCTCCTAAATCTGTATATATGAAATACATGCAATTTGTTCACTTCATATAAATTTTAAAAGTTGAAAAAAATTTCAGGGAACAATGGAATTAAAAGGTAACTTTATTTTGGCAAACATGTTTTGAAATCCAAGCATAGTTTCTTCATACTATACATTTTCCATGAACTTTTAGAAGACTTCACATATCATAATGATTGCTGTCAACACCAAGATGATGGGTCACCTTGAGCTTGTAACAAGCATGGCAGATGTCCATGCTGAGACAGAAGCCTCAGCCTGAAGTCATTAAAAGAGAAGGAACTAGAATAAAGGGCACATCCAGCAGGAGGCCCCATGGTTCTGCAGGGCGTGTCTTTTCCTGAAGTTGTAATGTTCTCATCTGAAGTGTTTAATTGTGTGTTTTTAAATATTTTGATGCTTTTGAAGCACAAGGTATAATTACTTAGAGATGAGATATAAAATAAGGTATAAAGAGCTAGCAAATTCCATACTCTGCCACTGGTAACCACTGGGGGAGAAACTATTGAAATATAAAATACAGCTGATAAAAAATTGCACTAAGATTCAAATGGCAACTGATCGTTGATCGCTATGTGTTTTGAATAGTTAGAAGATTCCATGCAGGATATGAACTACCAGCAGATACAGAGTATAATAAAGAACAATTTTATACTGAGAAGATGACAGCAGAGTCAGCTTAAATTAGACAATGACCAATTTTGAGGCCCAGGATCCAATTCCGCCTCCAGCTTTCTTAAGTTGGATCTTTCTGTGCTATGAACTTCAATAAATAAGACATCCAAACAAAATGTTCACAAATATTACTCTGACTCACCTCAGCCAAAGCCTACAGCAATTTAACCTAACCATTATAAAACCTGCCACCATTCCTCCTCTTGCACATTTACCCAAAATGCTTAAACAAGATCAGAAATTCTGAGTCTCCCACCTAGTCATGGATATAAAAACGAATTTACACACATTATGGGGCTAAATGTTTCCATTGAAAATGATTTTGGAAGAGAATGTGAAGAGGGAAAGTAAATGCTCTTTAAAAGGCATCCATTTCTATGTATTAAATCAAATAAATGATAGATAACATGCTGCTGGCTTGGGTTATAATCTTGTAACTGCTTAGAGCAATTGTTAATGCAAATGAAGAATAATGAAGTCAGGGCCATTTAGCGATTGTCTTTGATGGCAGTGCTGACTCCTAGAAACCCACAGAGACAAGACTTTTCAGAGGCAATAATGTGACTCCGTTCTGCAGTGTCTCATTTATTTTTTGGAATCAAAGCCTGGCTTGTTTCTTGACAGGTGAAGCCAGAGGACCAGTGATCAAAGGGAATGGAAGGGGAAAAGGACCTCTTAGTGAGCAGTGGGCAAAGAACTTAGCAAAATTTACCCTTGAGATTTTTCCAGGTTATAAGATTTGTAATCAAATGGTCCATCAGTAACTTCTACTTTTTCTAATGGTTTAGGGAGGCCAGCATTGTGGTGCAGTAGGTTAAGCTGCCACCCACCAGCATTCAATATGGGAGTGTCAGTTTCAGTCCCACTGGCTCTGCTTCCGATTCAGCTTCCTGCTAATACAGGGAAAGCAGCGAAAGATGGCCCAAGTGTTTGGGACCTTGCCAACTGTGTGGAAGACCTGGATGGAGTTCCTGGCTCCCAGTTTTGGGCTGGCCCACCCTGGGCTACTGCAGCCATTTAGAGAGTGAACCAACAAATGGATGATCTCTTTCTCTGTCTCTCCCTGTTTCTCTATCTCTCTGCCTTTCAAATAAATAAAATAAATAATTGGAACATTTATCCACTGCTGGTAGGACTATAAAATGTGAAGGCACTGTAGAAAACAATGTAGCAATGCATCAACGCTATGATGGACACAGTTGAGTGTCCCCAAAGGTCCATTCCTTAAAGTCTGTTGTTAATGGTTAATGTTAATGGAAATATGAGGGTAGAACCTTAATCCAATTATGGTGTTTATAGCTGGGGCTCTGGGAGTTGATTGGATTGCACTGGAAAATTAGAGTGAATTCCCATTACTAAGTGTTGGTAATTTTATAAGAAACTGCATAAACATAGCCATATATATATATATATATGTTCCCTCTTGCCATGGGATGTTTTGCACAACCTCAGGACCCTGCCATCAAAAACACAATCCCCAGATACTGAGCCTATGGGACTGACTCAGTCTTGGACTGTGAACCTCCAGAATCCTGAGCCAGAATAAACCTCTCCTTATACACGCGTAAGTTAAATATGAAATTTCCATATGGTTCAGAACTTCCAGTCTTAGTTATGTTTCCAGAAGAGCTGAGAACAGTATTCAAGCAAAAACTTCTACAAGATTGCTTGTAGCATCACTATTCACAAGAGCCAAATAGTAGAAATGAGTCAGATGTCTATTAACTGATACATAATTAAATAAAATGCCCATTTAATATTCCAATAAACAATTTACAGTGTGATATTATTTGGACATATACAGGGAGGAAATACATGTGCTAAAACATGAATGAAACTTGAAAGTATCATATGAAATAAGATTAATCAGACACAAAAGGCCACATATTGCATGATTCTACTTTTTAAAAATTTATTTACTGATTTATTTGAAATTCAGAGTAAGTGACAGAAAGAAAGAGAAAGAGAGAGAGAGAGCTTCCATCTTTTGGTTTATTCCATAAATGGCCACAACAGCTAGGTCTGGGCCAGGCAGAAGCCAGGATCTCCAATTGCGTCTCCCATGTTGGTGGCAGGGGCACAAGTACTCAGATACTTTCTGCTACTTGTCCACGTATGTGAACAGAAAGCTGGATCAGACGCAGAGCAGGCAGGACTCAAACCAGTACTCTGATCCAGGATGCTGAAATCACAACCAGCAGCCTAATCTGCTGTACCACAATGCCAGACCCTTATATGATTCTATTGCTGTGAGTGCTATCAACAACTGGACACACCCATACAACTAGAAAGCAGCTTAGTGAGTGCTTGGCTGTCAGGGGCCAGGGGGATGGGTAACAAGTAATAGCTGCTTGATGAGTGTGGCATTTCCAATTTGGGGAAGAAAGGGTTCTGAAATAATAGTGATAGTTACAATGCATTGTAAATGTATTAAATGCCACAAGAATACTTTAAAATGGTAAATTCTATGTTGTATCAATTTTTTTTTTGACAGATAGAGTTAGACAGTGAGAGAGAGAGACAGAGAGAAAGGTCTTCCTTCCATTGGTTCACCTCCTAAATGGCCACTACGGCCGGAGCTACGCCAATCCAATGCCAGGAGCCAGGAGCCTCTTCCTAGTCTCCCATGTGGGTGCAGGGTCCCAAGCACTTGGTTCATCCTCCATTGCCCTCCTGGGCCACAGCAGAAAGCTGGAGTGGAAGAGGAGCAACTGGGATTAGAACCTGGTGCCCATATGGGATGCTGGCGCCACAGGTGGAGGATTAACAAAGTGAGCCACGGTGCTGGCCCCTATTGTATCTATTTTAATGCACATACATCATGACAATTTCAGAAGCTTTATATAGAATTAAAGGAAATGCTTACTAGTAGCAACATGTTTGAAACAGGTTCAAAGGCTGCTTCAAACTGTGTTTGTTAGGTATGAACATGGTTTACACTTAAATGCAGTACATTGGTGGTATGGTTAAGAATAAGTCACTGATGGAGATTAAAGATGGGGAAAGGGTGGGTACTGTGGCTCAGTGGATTAATCTGCTGAGCTCTGGTTTGAGTCTGGGCTGGAGTCCTATCTCCTCTGCTCCTGATCCAGCTTCTGCCTGATGCATCCAGGGAGGCAGTGGATGATGGTACAAGGGCATGGGCTACTGTCACCCATATGGCAGACCCAATGGAGTTCCTTGCCCCTGGCTTCAGCCTGGTCCAGCCTTGGTTGTTGTGAACATTTGGGGAGTGAACAATCAGATGGAAGATCTCTCTCTCTCTCCTTTTCTCTCTCTCTCTTTCAAGTAAACACAAATAAATATTTTAAAAAATAATAAGCCACCTATAAGTCATTTAAAAAAAAGGTGCAAAATAACAGAATCACCTAATAGTATCATCAATGTTGAAACACCTTATTGAAATAGCCAGTTTTTCAAACATCAGATGATTACTATGGAATACTATTCCTTGTAGTAGAGGCATTGAGAATAAAATAGACTTTGTGCATTCAACAGAGTGTGTGTTTCATCAACTCTGGTGAATAAATGAGTGCAGCTGATATTATCTGCTCCTGATGTTCCCACTTTTCTCCCTTGTGCTAGGGAGACACAGCTCATTTTCTTCTCCACTCCCCTGGCGATATTTATTGTTCTGTATAACAACAGGAAACAAGAATGTTTACACACTAGCAATAAGCTACTCCCCTCAGCAGCCTACAGTCACTTCCATTCTCCCCATATCTCTCTACCAGGCAGGGATGCCTTATTGTCTAAGGACACTATTAATTTGCCAACCCATCCTGGATCTAAATTTAAAAACATAAGAAAGGAATAAAATTTCTCAGAACTGATAATTAGAAGTTATTTCTGTACAACCTAAACTGAGGTATATGAACCCATAGGGATATTTACAAACATGCTGGGAGGTATACAAAGCTCAGGAAGAAAATATAGTACATCTTCCTGAATTGTCTGTCTCATTATATGAAAAGGGATAGAAGAACATTTTTTTTTCCATTGAAACAGATAAATGATGAAGCAAGATGCAAGATCCACATGATATTTGCAATGATACAAGAACAAGTAATGTCTCCCTAGCTTCCAGTTGCTAAAGGGGCAAGTTCTTTCTGCTCTGCCTTTGGGGACTTAAAAAAGCACTTGTAAACTGCAACAGATCATACGAATCTACAGTAAGGTAGTACTAGGTATGCTGGTGAGAGAAGTCTCAATCATTTTGCAGAACTATATTGTGCTTTAGACTTAGTTCACAATAATGTTTTAACATATATAAATCTTTCAGTACTTACAATGACTCCCTGAGGTTGTCACTTTACAGATAAGGATACTCAGAAAATTTAGACCATTTTCATTTCTAAGGATAGTAAAAAGCCATACTAACAGCCCAAGTTACTCTAAAAGGCAAAAGGAAATGCCAAAAAGAAGAGTAGGGAGTTGACTAAGAGTTGGTATTTAGGCAATTGTCATGCAACTATATTCCTCCCTAGAGAGGAGGAAAATGGTTATTCTCCACAGTAATTAAAATAAGGGGAGAAATAGGCACACTTGAAAATGGAGCAAAACCTTACAGCTGCAGCAGTCAAATCAACACACTGAACAGAACTATCTTCAGCATTCTAGCAGCAAGGGTTATGCCTGCAAACAGAAAATTGGTACATTTTCTGTAGAAATTCAATGTTACCCTAGAGTAAATCCAAACTAAATGAACACAAAACCATAGACTCAACATATAACTATTTTTTTTTCCCAAAAGGGAATCATTGTCTAAGACCTAGTGAGTTTTTAAGGTTTCTTTATTTTGTTAATTTTAAATTTATACAGCAAAGATTGTGGGGTAGTAATAGGAGGAGTTCCTAAATACTCCTCTTTATTCTTAATTATTAATTATCAGCATAAGATAACCATAAAATGAGAAAAGCTACCAAAGTGAAATCTAAAAATCAAAATGAACTGAAAATAAGGAAATGGCAAAAAATAACATGGGTTCATAATATTTGCAGGAAACAGAAGAAAATATACGAATATGTAGTAAATAAGAAGGGATACTATATCCATAAAATAAGAACAAATTGTTGTAAAACAGAGCAATTTGATAATAAAAAGAATACTTGAAAAAATATTTAACAGCCAAACATTAAAAAAATCTAATAATTGAAAAATATATTAAAACAAACCTTCTAGAAAGTAAAATATAAAGAGACTGAGGTTGAAGTTGGAAAAAATAAAAATAAATCAATATTTAATATATAGCAATCAGAAGACTCAGAAAGAGAGAGAAAAACAAGAGAGGAAATTATAAAAGAAACAATTCAAGAAACTCTCCCTGAATTTAAGCACAAAATCAGAGTCTATACTCAAATGGCTCACTGACACTTAACACAATTAATTTAAAAGGACATACATGTAAGCACATTAAACTGAAATATATCTCCAAAGTATGAAAAAAAAAATCTTAAAGCTTCCAAAGAAAAAAAATCAGGTCACAAACAAAGGAATAAAATTTACAACAATGATTCCAAAATTCTTATGGAAATGATTTTTCACCTAAATTCTCAAAGAACTTCTCTTATTTTTTCCTTTCTCAGATGCCGTCTGGTAAAATGAGGGCATTAACCAAGAAAGAAAAAAGACAAGGATCCAGGATTTAGGAGTCCAACAACAAATGTGTGACAGTGACAACTACACAAGAGGCCTAGAGGGCTGCTAGTCCTTTTGTACCCACCATGTTTGGATATTAGACTGAAAATGATTAAAACCTGCGGTGTTGATGGACTGTTAGAAAACAATCCCAATAAAAACACATTCTCAGAAAACTAGGAATGGAGAAAACTTCCCTCAGTTATAAAGAACATCTACAAAAAACCTAAGCTAACATCAGATTCCATGGTGAGACATTAGAAGCTGCCCTGCTAAGATTAGGAATAAGGCAAGAAGATCTTCTCTCTCCAATTATTTCAAGATTGTACTAGAAGTCCTAACTAATACAATAAGACAATAAAATAAAATAAAACAAAATAAAATATATACATATTGGGAAGAAAAAAATTTTTTGTTCACATGTGATATGGTTGGCTATTTAGAAAATCTGGAAGAACTGACAAAAAATTCTACTGAAACTAATAAGAAACCACAGCAATGTTTTAGGATACAAGGTTGATATACATATGTTCATCAACTTCCTATATGAGCAATGAGTAAGCGGAATTTAAATCTAAAAACACAATAATATTTAAACAAAATTAGTATTAGCATTCCCCAAAATTAAATCCTTAGGAATACATTTAACAATTATATACAAAGTTATATAAGGGAAACTCAGATAAAAGAAAAAAAGAACTAAATAAATGTAGAGATATTCCATGTTCGTGGATAGAAAGATTGACTATTGTCAAGATGTCAGTTTTTCCAAAATTAACCTATAAATTGAATATGTTCCCAATCAAAATTTCAGGAAATTATTTTGTGCATATTGACAAACTGATTCTAAAGTTCATACAAAGAGGCAAAAGACTCAGAATTTGAAATAAATGAACACTTAAAAAACTCACACAATTTGATTTTAAGAGTCACTGTAAAGTTACAGTGATCAATCAGAATGATACTAATTAATGAACTGACAGACAAATAGACCAATGAGACAGAATAGGGAGCACAGAAATAGATTCACATAATCAACTGATTTTTAAAATTATTTATTTATGTGATCGCGCGCATGTGTGTGTGTGTGTGTGTGTGTGTGTGTGTCTGAGATAGAGAGTGCTCTCATCTGATAGTTCACTCTGCAATGCCCACACTGGCCTGAAGATAAGATCCATGAACCCAACCCAACTTTCCCATGTGAGTAAGTGAGTGATTGGAACGCAATAGCTTTAACACCATTGCTGCCTCCCAGGGTCTGCATTAGCAGGAATTTGGAGTAAGGTATCAAACCCAGGAACTTCTATATGGGATGCAAGCACAGCCTCTAAACCAAATTACTGCTCTCTAATCAACTGATATTTGACAAAGAAGCAAAAGCAATATAATGGAACAAAGAGTTTTTTTTTTAACAAATGCTGCTGGAACAACTGCACATTCACATTCAAAAATGAATTTAGATATGGGCCTTAAATTCTTCACAAAACTTAATTCAAAATAGATCACAGATTTACATTTATACATTTAAAATGCAAAATTACGAAACTCCTACATGATAACACTGGAGAACATCTAGGTGTCTTGAGTGTGGCGATCACCTTTTAGTTACAATACCAAAAGTAACAATGCACAAGAGAAATAATTGCTAAACTAGATTTCATTCAAATTTAATGTTCTGGCTCTACAAAGTCACTATTAAGCAAATATCACAAGCCCAGACTGGAAGAAAATATTTGCACAAGATATATATATGTTTATGTCCATTCTACCCCAATAAAGCCATCACAAAAAATACATCTTACAAAAGACTATTATCTAAAATATACAAAGAAATCTTAAAACTCAACAGTAATAAAACTAACAACCTACCGTTACAATGGTCAAAATACTGAACAAAGAAGAGCTATAGACGGTAAAGAAGCACATTAATATATGTTCTATAGGCAATGCCATTATGTAATTGCAAGTTAAAGCAATAATTAGCTGTCATTACTTTCCTATGGGAATGGCCACAGTTCACAGGACGGACAGTATCAAATGCTGACAAAGAGGAGAAAAAGAAGCTCACTGCTGGTGGAGAGGCAAATGGTACAGTACCTTTGGAAGACAGTGTGGAGATTTCTTATAAAACTAAATGTATTATAGTAAATACACTTCATGACATTCATGCAAGTGAGCTGAAAAGTTATGTCCACATAAAAATTTGCACATGAGTGTTACAGAAGCTTTATCCATAATTTCCCAACTTGGGAGCAGACAGGATGCCCTTCAGGAGGTGAATGGATAAACTGTGGTATATTCAACAGTAGAATATTACTCGGCACTAGTGAGAAATGAGCTGCAAAGCCGTAAAAAAAAAAAAAAAGACATCTAGGAAGCTTAAATGCAGTATCATTAAGTGAAAGATGGCAGTTTGAGAGGCTGAATTCTTTTTTTTTTCTTTTTTTTTTTTTTTACAGGCAGAGTGGACAGTGAGAGAGAGAGACAGAGAGAAAGGTTTTCCTTTGCCGTTGGTTCACCCTCCAATGGCCGCCGCAGACGGCGCGCTGCGGCCGGCGCACCGCGCTCGTCCGATGGCAGGAGCCAGGAGCCAGGTGCTTTTCCTGGTCTCCCCATGGGGTGCAGGGCCCAAGCACCTGGGCCATCCTCCACTGCACTCTTGGGCCACAGCAGAGGGCTGGCCTGGAAGAGGGGCAACCGGGACAGAATCCGGTGCCCTGACCGGGACTAGAACCCGGTGTGCCGGCGCCGCAAGGCGGAGGATTAGCCTGTTGAGCCATGGCGCCGGCCGAGAGGCTGAATTCTGTATGATTTCAGTTACACAACATTCTGGAAAGAAAAAACTAAGGAGCCAATTAGAAGGACAATGGTTTCCCAGGTCAATGGAGAGGGAGATATGAATAGGAGGCATGCAGATTTTCAGGGTGATGAGACCACTCTGATACTGTAATGGTGGATACAATCCATCACACAGTTATCTAAACTTACAGCATGTACAAAACAGGAAGTGAACCCTAAGGTAAATTGTGGACTCTTGATCACAATGTGACTGCTAAGGTTCATCCATTGTAACAAATGTACCATGGGGGATATTGGTAATGGGGAATGCTGTGTAGGCACTGGGGCAAGGAGTAGACTGGTGATTTCTATATGTTCCTCTCAGTTTTTCCCTGAACCTAAACTGATATAAAAAGTGAAATCTATTTTTTATGTAGCCAGTAAAGCCATTGCCAGCGATGCTAGCATCTGATACAGGCACTAGTTTGAGTCCTGACTGTTCCACTTGGGATTAAGCTTCCTACTAATGTGCCTGGGAAACCAGTAGAAGATGGCCCAAGTGCTTGGGACCCTGCCAGCCAGGTGGGAGAACTGGAAGAAGCTTCTGGCTCCTGACTTCAGACTGTCCCAGCTGTGGTCATTTGGGTAGTGAACCAGTGGAAGAAGAGCTCTCTCTCTTTCTCTCTCTGTATATCTCTGCCGTTCATAAAAATAAGAGAGAGAGAGAAAGATATTCCATCTGCTGGTTCACTCCCCAAAGGCCACAATGCCCAAGGCCCAAAGCTTTTTTTTTTTTTTTTTGCCAGTGGGTGCAGGGGTCCAAATACTTGGGCCTTCTTCTGCTGTTCTCTCAGGCACATTATTGGGGAGCTGGACTGGAAGGGGAGCAGCTAGTTCTGGAACCATTACCCATATGGGATGCCAGTGTGTGGCAGCTTAACCCATTAAACCACAACATCAGTCCCCTGCCACCCACATGAGAAGCTCCTGGCTGCTGGCTTTTGGCCAGCCCAGTTCTGGCACTTGTAGCCATTTGGGGAGCTAACCAACAGATGGATGATTTTTCTCTTGGTCTCTCTCTCTCTCTCTCTCTTTCTCTTTCTCTTTCTTTCTCTCTCTCTCTTTCTCTGTAGAACTTTGCCTTTCAAATAAATAAATATATATTCTTTTTTTTTTTTTTTTTATAAAGCTTTTATTTAAAGAATATAAATTTCCAAAGAACAGCTCATGGACCACAATGGCTCCCCCCCCACACAACTTCCCTCCCTCCCCCCACCCTCCCCTTTCCCGCTCCCTCTCCCCTTCTGTTCACATCAAGATTCATTTTCAATTCTCTTTATACACAGAAGATCAATTTAGTACATATTACGTAAAGATTTCAACGGTTTGCCCCCGCATAGAGACACAAAATGATAATACTGTTGGAGTACTAGTTATAGTATTAATTCACAATGTACAGCACATTAAGGACAGAGATCCTACATGATTTTTTTTTAAAAAAAAATTGATTAATTGTCTATGCGATTTCCAATTTAACACCAAGATTTTTTAATCATTTGCAATTATCTTTATATAAAGAAGATCGATTCAATATATATTCTTAAAAAGTAGTCTATTTTTTAAAAATACCTAATATTATCTCAAACATATTTTTTTAAGAAAAGAAATCTTGGAAAGGGTGAACTAATGGCAAAAGGAAGACCTTTCTATCTGTCTCTCTCCCACTGTCCACTCTGCCTGCCAAAAAAAAAAAAAAAAAAAGAAAGAAAGAAAAGAAAAGAAATCTTACCACATTGTATCACTTGGCTTTGCAATGGACAGCATTCCTATAGTAATGAGTGTAGAACATTTTACTTTAACTAAAAATGATGATAAAGCTATATTGGGAATATGGGAGAATAAGTTATCTAGGATCATGAGAGACATAAATTCTCAAGGCTATCAAAGGAGCTTCATAGATAACATTTAAAATTAATATACAATAGGAGTATATGTATGTGATTTAGAAACATGAAGATAAATACCATCATCTAAGGGACTGAAAAGTAACTTTTACTAAAGAAAAGAATGAAGAGTGGCAAGGAGGTAGTGGGGAGTGGATATGCTACTAAGTACATTCTTTAATCTTTGCAAGCATTATTTTCATAAATGTAAAAGTTAATATAAAAAGAACTGCATGGTGTCTTACAAGACTACAGAAATGGTGATATAACCAATGCAATAAGATAATATGGAAACCAAATACCATATTACAAGGGAAAGAATGTTTGTGATGTGTTGTTGGGGGAAAATTAAACTAGGTGATAAGAGTAGGTACTGTAGGGTCACATTTTTATAACAAACACACACAGGGTGTATGTACTATGGATACAAAAATAAATGGCTCCTGCCCTCAAACAACTTCCAATCCAATGTGGAGAAGCATATATAAGTTGACAGTTTTAATGTGGTGTGTTTGTTAATAAAACACAAGAGTTCTCAAACTTGAGTGTGCATCAGAATTACTTGGAGGATTTTTTGAGACAAAAATTTAAACAACCATATCCTGGAGTTTCTAATTTAACAGGTGTATGATGTGCTGGAGGATTTGTATTTCTAACATGTTCCCATGGAGTGCTGCTACTTTGAGACAACACTGAGTTTGTTATATGCAGGGTTCTCAGGTTCAGTGTGGGAAAGCTTCCCGGTGGGGACATACCTAAGTTGCATATTGAGTAGTTCCCAGTTGTCAGAAGTTCCCGCAATGCCAGAAAACCACTGACAATTGTTAATGAAATTCTTGATTTACCAATGATAAGATTGTACACACTAACAGCATACAATGTGTATCCTTGCTTTGGACTCATTTGCTGATCAATACTAGTATTTGAGAAAAATCAGCAGCTATGCTTGGCAATGTTATATGACACTGATCAACAAAATGGACATAAGAAAAAGTGATTACCTAAGAATTGTAGATTAATGACCAAAACCATTCAAGGTGGGGCTGACTGGGAGGGGTCCTCAGTCTTCAATCCTTGATGATGAGAGGAGGGTAGTCCTGATGTGGTCTAACAAGGACAGGCATCTATGACCAGCTGGATATAGGACAGCCAGGGTGGCTCTCTGCTGTAACTTCTCACTGTAAGAAGCTGCTCATTTTTCTACAGAAGAGGTGATAGTGGAAAGTGGATAAGAACCAACATTAGTGGCCTTGACCAGAATCCAGACTAATCTGTGCAATAGAAAGTGATAGGAGGGGCCTGCACTGTGGCATAGCTGGTAAAGCCGCTGCCTGCAGTGCTGGCATCTCATATGGGCACTGGTTGTAGTCCCAGATGCTCCCCTCCAAACCAGCTCTCTGCTATGGCCTGGGAAAGAAGTGAAAGATAGCCCAAGTCCTTGGGCCCCTACACCCACATGGGAGACTCAGAAGAAGCTCCTGGCTCCTGGCTTCAGATTGACACAGCTCCAGCCGTTGCGGCCAACTGGGGAGTGAACCAGTGGATAGAAGACTCCTCTCTCTCTGCCTCTCCTTCTCTCTCTGTGTGTAATTCTAACTTTCAAATAAATAAATAAATCTTAAAAAAAAGGGAAGAAAGTCATTGGAATGGTAAAGTCACCCCTACATGCTTATCATGTTAAGGAAATATCAAAAAGCTCATCTCCACTCATATGATGGCCAGCTACTTTCTTATCCTTTTTCCACCTTTTAATATTTTTTTACTAAGGACATAAATAAGAGAAGCTGTTCTCCAGGTTCATTACAGTGTTTCATGAACTTGCCAGTCTCTTACTGCATTGTGAGTCTAGCCTAATGCCAGGTCCAGAACTGACATTGAATAAAACTGCTATGTAAAAGGGTAAGCAAGTACTATAGTAGTTGCCTGGCAGAACTAGGAAAATGTTTAGAGCATACAAGGACTTTTCCTTCTTGCAGCCTCAGAAAACTGAGGAAGATTTTTCTGGCTTGCCTTACTTAGTCCAACTCGTAGGTCTGTAACCGGATCCGTTTTTAGAGATGCACGCTAAAGACTGGCTGTTCTGCTGGTAGCTGTCAGTTGACTCCCTGAAAGAACAGATATCCTCGTGGTAGATATGGTGAAGCCTGGTAATTGGCCAAGTTTATTGTTAATTAAAAGCTAGCCCTTCTTTTTTGTCGCTGGTTACATGAGAAATAAGAGGTGAATTCCAGTTACCCAGCCTCAACTACTCTAATGAAAATTCGTGGAGAAAAATGACTGAAAACAATATTTTTTGTGTTTCTATAGTTACGAAGATGTCAAATTGTACCCATTCTATGGGCTCCTAGAAAATAAAAGCAAACAGGATTCATTTAAAGTTTAACTTTTTGTCATATTTTCTGGGTAGAATTTAGCCTCTTTGTCATGTGTAAGGCAAGACTCAAAGGCTACTTTCTATTGTAATATCATTATTTTCAAATCAGTTTGTTTCAAAATTCATGAAATAATTTTTCTGGAGCATAGTCTTGTATCTTTAAAAAAACTTATGCATTTTAAGAAGACTAAATCATAGTCTCCATCATACTTTGGCTGGGGCTATTACTTTTTGATCTAGGGATCCTTGAAGGGGATGGGGGAGGCACAGGGAAAGGACGTCTAGGAATTGCAGGAGCCTCAGGCTTCCTGTTCTGGTCAGTATTTCTGGGAGTCCTGCCTTGTACTCTGCAACAAATCCTGCAGATGGTAGGCAGGCTCCCCATGCCCCTCCCCTGCCTACTCTGGGGGAATGAAGTGATAGAGTCTTTACCCTTTAAGCCAAATTGGAAGAAACTGCCTGAACCTGTCCCAATAACTGTTTGAATTAACAATGATAGATATGCCTTTTGGCTTTGGTTTGGTCAGATGCTTGATCATATAATTAAAATGTCTATCAGTAAATGTGCTGGAATAAAACCAACTTTGGTACTCTCGAGACTTCAGAAAGTGAGACTTCAAGGAAGAGAAATTGTGAATATCATAATTGTGATACTACAGATGTCAGAGATCATAGCAGGAAGTTACAGAAAGCCAGTAATTTAAGGAGGAAAAAGTAGAGATCTTAAACACAGCAGGAGACTATTTTGATCTTCCTTATCAGTCTTATGTGGGGAAAAAATGAAGGCTCAATTCAACAGAAGTCTGATGGAGGAGGAATAGCTGAGTTTTTTTTTCTTCTTAAATTTTTGAATCTTAAATTCCATTAAAGGAAATACATATTCTGATTTGCACCATTTTCTATTGATGAAATCCAAAGACGGGTCGTGAAAGGGACAATGTCAAGGTGTCCACTAAATCAGGCAGCTTGCTCAAGGGTATGAGGCTAAAGCTAGGCTGGGTGCAAACCAAGAGATTCTCATCACACAACAGAGCTGTTGCTAGGAGCAGACAAAACTAGATGTGTCTTGGTTAGATAGATAAAAAAAGAAACACTTTAGAAATAGTACTGATTAAGATGGCAGAGTAGGGAAGGAGCTTTCTGCTGTAGTCTAGGAGAAGATAGTTTTTAAAAAGTGGAGAGATTGCAGTCTCAGGGAAGAGTGAGGGAGAAAACGTCAGATGAAACTCCAGGCAAATTAGAGGGACACAATGGACCTACGTGGAGGGTATGGACATGCACAACTCAGGACCCCAGCAGCAGAGAGCCTCCGCACTATCTTTGGAGAGTGAGGTGAGACCAGACTGCAGCAGCCCAAGCCACTGGTGATAAAACTGCAGAAAAAGCCTGGAAGGAATCCAGCTTGGAACCCTGTAGGGGACAGTATACCTGCCAAACCAGAGGAGAAAAAAAAGGGGGGAGATATTACTCTCTCCCCGATCACCCAACAATGGTGTCCTGTAACAAGCTAACAGCGAGCTGGTGCCATTTTGGACATATGAAACGGATGTGCAAGCTCATATCCACAACCAGCAATCAGCCAAGCAAAGAACCTGAGTCTGGATGGGAGCGCTGACAGGGAGCTGGGTGCTCATGACTGTGGGAGGCTTGTGTGCCAGGACTTTGCAAACACGAAGGCTGCATGGGAAGGCTCAGGGTGTGGCAAGGACTTTGGGCAGTCACTGTGGGAGACTGCACATGTTCAGGGCTCCCTAGTTCCATGGTGAGAGACATTGCTGGGGAATCTGCTTATACTGAAGACAACCCAGATCCTTCGTGTGGTCCTTGTGGAAGTGTGGATGAATATTATGCCCACTGGGGCTAGCATCGACGCAGTGGTGTTCTTTGCAGAGAGGAAGCGAGCTGAGTCTATACCAACATAGAAGAACAAACTTCCCCACTAATACATTAAAAAAAAAGAAAAGATTTACACGTGCAACCTGGGTGTCACGTTAACACTCCTTTTACCCTGGAGTACTGAACAGAGCTCTCTGGCCACACCTACCACACACCTCTAGATATTCCCTGAAAGCAGACACTCCACTAATACACAAACATAGTCCAGAGATAAAAGCTTCCACAGCAAGAAAACAAAGAAGAAACCAACAAGTATCTCCACAAATGCCAAATAACAAACACACTAATTCAAGAAACAAGAATAAGGAAGACAACATAATGCCCAAAAAAGAATACAATACATCAAAACTAGATTGTGAAGATACTGAAGAAATGCCAGAAGGAATTCAAAAAAACTGATCTTAGAATTACTTAGAAGTAATCAGAAGCAAATGCACGAACTAACGAAATCTGTACATGACATGAAAGAAAATTTCTCCCATAAAAATGAGATCTTAAAGAGAAAGCAAAATGAAATCCTGGAAATGAAGAATTCAACAGAACAAATTAAAAATGCAGTGGAAAACCCTAAGAACATAACTGTGAAGCAGAAGAAAGGATATCAGACTTAGGGGATGGCATTGTGGTGTAGCGGGTAAAGCCACCACCTGCAGTGTCAGCGTCCCATATGGGTGCCAGTTCAAGCCTTGGCTGCTCCACTTATGATCCCGCTCTCTGCTATGGCCTGGGAAAGCAGTAGAAGATGGCCCTTAGCCATGTGGGAGACCTAGAAGAAGCTCTCAGCTCGTGGCTTCAGATCAGCACAGCTCTGGCCATTGAGGTCAATTGGGGAATGAACCAGTGGATGGAAGATTTCTCTCTCTCTCTCTCCCCTCGTAACTCTTTCAAGTAAATAAGTAAATCTTAAAAAAAAAAAAGAATATCTGACTTAGAATCAAATCACAGGGAATTATACAGTCAGATATAAAGAGAAGAAGAAATTAGAAAACTAAATAAAAAACACTGTTGGGAATATACAGGATACCATAAAATGACCCAACATACAGGTTCTAGGAGATTCTGAAGGTGTGGCAAAGAGAAAGGATTAGAAGGCCTTTTTAGTGAAATATTAACAGAGAACTTCCCTAATTTAGAGAAAGAAAGGGGCATCCAAGTACAGCAGGCACATAGGACTCCTAATAGATATGATCAGAAAAGATCTCCACCATGACACCTTGTAATCAAATGCTCCATGTTAAAACATAAAGAAAAGATTATAAAATGTGCATTGGATCTCCAATTAGAATCCAATTAGTGTTCTTCTCATTAGAAACCATACAGGCTAGGAGAGAATGTAAGATTCAGACCAAATCTTAAGAGAAAAAAACTGTCAACCCAGAATACTGTACCCTGCAAAACTCATTTATGAATGAAGGTGAAATAAAGACCTTCCATAACAAACAGAAAATGAAAGAAATTGTCATCACCTGTCCAGCCTTACAAAAGATGTTTAAGGATGTGCTGCACACAGAAACACAGTCATCACTACAAAAGATGGTAAAGGAAGAAAATCTCCCAGTAAAAGTACAAAGGAAATCCAAAGTAAAAAAATAGCAATATTTATGGAAAAATAGCAGGGCAAAGTTACTATTTATCAATACTCACCCTGAATGAAAATGGCCTCAAGTCTCCAGTTAAAAGACAAAGACTGGCTGAAGGGATTAAAAAACACAATCCATCTATTTGCTACCTACAAGAAACATACCTCACCAAACAAAGATGCATACAGGCTTAAAATGAAAGGATGGAAAAAGATATTCCATGCTAACAGAAACCAAAAACAGAGTTGGTATAGTCATCTTAATATCAGACAAAATAGATCAGACAAAGAGCACTATGTAATGACTAAGGAATCAATTCAACAGGAAGATGTAACTATTATAAATGTATATGCACGGGGCCGGAGCTGTGCTGCAGTGGGTTAACGCCCTGGCCTGAAGTGCCGGCATCCCATATGGGCGCCAGTTCTAGTCCTACCTGCTCCTCTTCTGATCCAGCTCTCTGCTATGGCCTGGGATAGCAGTAGAAGATGGCCCAAGGACTTGGCCACTGTTCCCGCAGAAGAAGCTCCTGGCTCCTGGCTTCAGATCGGCGCAGCTCCGGTCATTGCGGCCATCTGGGGAGTGAACCAGTGGATGGAAGACCTATCTTTCTGTCTCTACCTCTCTCTGTAACTCCATATATCAAATAAATAAAATAAATCTTTTAAAAAATGTATATGCACCTAATCACAGGGTACGTGGCTATTTAAAAGAAATGTTAAGGAATCTAATGGGAGACATAGACTGAAATGAATAGTAATGGGGAACTTCAATACCCCACTTTCAGCAATAGACAGATCAACCAGGTTGAAAATCAGCAAGGAAACAACAAAATTAATCAACACTATAGACCAAAATGAATATCTACAGAACTTTTCATCCTACAGTTGAAGAATATGAATTCTTCTCAAAGTGCATGGAACATTCTCTAGGATTGACCACATGCTAGGTCATAAAGCAAGTAAGAAAATTAAAGAAAAATCAAAATCATACTACGCATTTTCTCAGACCACAATGTAATGAAGCTGGAAATCAGCAACTCAGGAATCTGTAGAACATACGCAAACACATGGAGACTGATCAACATGCTCCTGAATGAACAGTGGATCACTGGAGAAATCAAAAAAATTCTGGAAACAGATGAAGATGAAAATACATCTTATCAAAACTTATGGGATACACAAAAGCAGTGTTAAGAGTAAAGTTTATAGCAATTGGTGACTACATCAAGAAATTGGAAAGGCACCAAATAAATGAGCTATCAGTGTATCTCAAGATTCTAGAAAAACAGCAGCAAACCAAATCCAAAAACAGTAGGAGAAAAGAAATAATTAAAATGAGAATTAAAAAATTGATACCAAAAAATACAAAAGATTAGTGAAATGAAGAGTTTTTTTTGAAAAAATAAACAAAATTGACATAACATTGGCCCAATTAACCAAAAAAAGGGAGAAGACCCAAATAAATAAAATTAAACATGAAAAAGGAAATGTAATACAGACATTACCGAAATAAAAAGAATCATTAGAAATACTACAAAGAGCCGGCGCCGTGGCTCAACAGGCTAATCCTCCGCCTTGCGGTGCCGGCACACCGGATTCTAGTCCCGGTCGGGGCACCGGATTCTGTCCCGGTTGCCCCTCTTCCAGGCCAGCCCTCTGCTGTGGCCCAGGAGTGCAGTGGAGGATGGCCCAGGTGCTTGGGCCCTGCACCCCATGGGGAGACCAGGAAAAGCACCTGGCTCCTGGCTACTGCCATTGGACGAGCGCGGTGCGCCGGCCGCAGCGCGCCGACCGCGGCGGCCATTGGAGGGTGAACCAACGGCAAAGGAAGACCTTTCCCTCTGTCTCTCTCTCTCACTGTCCACTCTGCCTGTAAAAAAAAAAAAAAAAAAAAAGAAAAAAAAAAGAAAACCTAAACAGACCCATAATCAAGATGGAAATTGAATCAGTAATAAAGACCCTTCCAAAAAAGAAAAAACCAGGACCAGATGGCTTCATTGCTAAATTCTACCAGACACTGAAAAAAGAACTAACCCCAATTTTTCTCAAACTATTCAAAACAACTGAAAGGGAGGGAATTCTCCCAAATTCTTCTGATGAAGCCAGCATTACCTTAGTTCCTAAAGGTAAAAAAAATGCAACAGAGAATGAGAACTACAGACTAATTTCCCTGACAAACAGACACAGAAATCCTCAACAAAATTGTAGCCAAGAGAATCTCACAAAATATGAGAAAGGTCATTCACCCAGATCAAATGGGATTTATCCCTGATATGCAGGGATGGCTCAACATTCACAAATCAATGTGATACATCATATTAATAAACTGAAGAACAAAAACCATATGATTATCTCAGTAGATGCAGAGAAAGCATTTGCTACACTGCAACACCCTTTCATGATGAACTTCAAGCAAGTTGAGTATAGAAGGAACATTCCTCAACATAATCAAGGTAATCTATGACAAACCCACAGCCAGCATGCTATTGAATAGGAAAAAGTTGTAAGCATTCACACTGAGATCCAGAACCAGATAAGGATGACCATTCTCACCACTGCTATTCAATATAATCTTGGAAGTTCTAGCCAAACCATTAGACAAGAAAAAGAAATCAAAAGGATGTAAATTGGGAATGAGGAAGTCAAACTATCACTATTTGCAGATGACATGATTCTATACATAGGGGATCCAAATGAGTCTACCTAGAGACTTTTGGAACTCATAGAAGAGTTTGGTAAAGTAGCAGGATATAAAATCAATAAACAAAAATCAACAGCCTTTGTATACACAGAAAATACCATGGCTGAGAAAGAACTTCTAAGATCAACTCCATTCACAATAGCTCCCAAAAAAATCAAGTACATTGGAACAAATTTAATCAAGGATGCCAAAGATCTCTATGAGGAAAATTACAATATATTAAAGAAAGAAACAGAATATAAAAAAAGGAAAAATCTTCCATGCTCATGGATTGGAATAATCAATATCATCAAAATGTTCATACTTCTGAAAGCAATTTACAGATTCAATGAGATACCAATCAAAATACCAAGGATATTCTTCTCAGATATAGAAAAAATAATCCTGAAATTCATATGGAAACACAGGAGACTATGAACAGCTAAACCAATACTATACAACAAAAACATAGCTGGAGGCATCACAATACCAGATTTCAAGGCACTACAGGGCAGTTATAATCAAAACAGCGTGGTACTGCTACAAAAACAGATAGAAGGACCAATGGAACAGAATAACAACTCCAGAAATCAACCCAAGTATCTACAACCAACTTATATTTGACAAAGAAGCTAAATCAATCCCTGGAGCAAGGACAGTCTCTTCAACAAATTGTGCCAGGAAAACTATCTTTCCACACGCTTAAGTATGAACAAGACCCCTACCTTACACCTTCTACAAAAATCCATTCAAAATGGATTAAAGACATAAATCTTTGACCCAATATTATCAAATTATTAGAGAACACTGAGGAATCTGTGCAAGACATTCGCATTGGCAAAGATTTCTTGGAAAAAACCCCAGAGGCAAAAGCAATTAAAGCCCAAAGTAACAAATGGGATTACATCAACTTGAGAAGCTTCTGTACTGCAAAAGAAACACTCAGGAAAGTGAAGAGGCAATCTACAGAATGGGAGAAATTATTTGTAAACTATGCAACTGATGAAGTATTAATAACCAATGCATATATAAAGAGACAAAGAAACTCCACAACAACAAAATAAACAACCCAGTGAAGAAATGGGCAAAGGAATTAAACAGGTATTTTTCAAAAGAGGAAATCCAAATGGCCAACAGATACATGAAAAAATGCTCAGGATCATTAGCCCTCAGGGAAATGCAAATCAAAACCACAATGAAGTTTTACCTCATCCCATTTAGAATGGTTTTAATACAGAAAACAACTGGATGTGGGGGAAAAGGTACCCTAGTGTACTGTTAGTGGGAATGTAAACTGGTAAAGCCACTATGTAAGACAGTATGGAGATACCTCAGAAATCTGAAATATAGACCTACCATTAGTGAAATAAGCCAGTCCTAAAGGGAAAAATACTAAATGTTCTCCCTGACCTGTGATAACTAACAGACCACCTAAAAGGCAATCTCTAGAAGTGAAAATGACACTTTGAGAAGCAATGGATTGAACAGCCCTTGTCTTGACTGTTGAGGAATAGTTTTTTTTTTAATAGTATTTGTTGAATTCTTTACTTAACATAGATAGAGTTCAACATATGTGTATAATGTCAATTGAAAATAGATCTCAGTTAAAAATAAGAGTGGGCATAAAAGAAGGAAGAGGTAGAGGGGTTGGATCATGGGTGGGAGGGCAGGCCCAGTGGGAAGAATTACCATGTTCCTAAAGTTGTAATTATGAAGTATATTAAGTTGTAAAGTTATACATAAAAAATAGTACTTTAAGCCAAAAGAAAAGAAGCACTTTAAAACATTTTTTTCACTCTTCACACCATGACTTGCTAAAACCTGAAATGATGTATATCATATCCAGGCTGACTGCCAATTGAACAGGTATGTAATTAAAACAATATATGAACTCTGAACTTTAATGATAATGAAAGCCAACTGTGAAACATTATTCCAAAAGAGTGTAAAATTAGAAAGTCATTTATTTTTATATATAGAATGAATAAATATACACACACACACATAAAATTCAGGATGTACCAGGTTTACCTTTTCATTTTGCTGTGGAAATGTGAAAAACAATGTGTAGCCCATATATATATTGCTATCTTTTTTGTGGACAAGGACATAGGAGAAATAAATCAATCTGGGATGGAGTATTTCTAGAGAGAAATTCTAGGTGGCAAGTTTAGAGTTAACTAATCATTAAATTACAAGGGGAGAATGGACATGGACTCATTTTTCTGAAAAGAAAACTATAATGAGGCTAATTTATCTAACTCAGGACACCCAAGAGAGTTCCCAGACTCTTACTTCCAATTCTGTGTTCTTTCCTTCAGTCATATTACTTGTTCCATGCACCCGCACATTAGGACTTAGCACAGTTGACTGGAAGAACAGAAAGAAGCTCACAAAAGGCTCTGAAACATTAATAGAAGAGAAGACTTCAAAGAATTGTTTAGAGATACTAAAATACTTTGAAGACTGAGGTTGACATTAAGAGAAGCTGACTTCCAGGTGTGTCTTCACAGATGATGACCAGCGAGAGAACCAGGTCTGATGCTAATATTTATTTGGTGTTCTCAGAACAGGACAGGTAAATGTATGCACTCCAGAATTATATATGGTTGGAATCCTTTTTGACCAAATTTTCCCTTATTATTTTTCCTCTGCTACAGAATCTTTCTAAGGCTTACTTACCTTACTATAAAATGAAAATAATAATTATACCTGCCTCATAGGGTTATTGAGATTAGCAAATAAGATAATGTATGTAATACACAGCCCAGTGGTTAATATATAATAAGGGTTCAGTAAGTGACACCTCTTATCATTATAACAATAATTATATGAACACAAGCCTTTCAGTAGTTGGGCTTCAGCAAATACACATTCTTTGAGATTTCCTTAAGTTTGATGACTGTGTTGCTTTCTGTTTCTTTTTCTATTTAACAGATTTTTTTTGGGGGGGGGAGTACTTTTTTAAATCTTGTTTTCTCTGCCTAGTTACTGCCAGACAGGGACTCTCATGATAAAAAACACATTTAAATTTTCCATTGACCTCAACCAGCAAGTCATAAAATTAATCAATTATAGTTTATGAGGCTATAATGTTCCTGGATTGTTTGAAAGTAAAAGTCTAAACAGATTTTGATGATCAGAATTGGTGAAGAACAGTAGGATTCTACAAACACAAGTCATTGTCTAGGATTAGGGAAGGAAAAGCTTACAGTGGGTATTTTGCCCTTGGCATAGTCTCTGTTTTCAAATCCTGATTCATGTTGTCACTTCCCTGCACAGCATGTGTCCATCCTGGTCCCACTGTCTCTAACCTGGGTAACTACAATAACCAGTTAGTAACCCTAACTAGGCTCCATGGCTACATATTTTCACAAAACTCCATTTTTGCCACAATGCTCGCATTTCAACATATAAACATCTGGGTCACAAATTTCTGATCTGGCATACAATGCCTTTTATGATGTGGTGCCTAACTCCATCTCCACGCCATCTTCCCAATATTTTCCACTAAAAGAAGCTTCTATCAACACTGAACTTCTCCCGCACAGTTCACTCTTTCATGCTTTTATGATTCCACTCAGGTTGTTAACCTTTGCCCTAGAAGTCCTTTCTCATTTATTTCCTACAAAGTCCACATATCTTTGTGAAACCAAACATGATTATATTCTATTGAGCATATACTAGGTTTCATAGACTACTCTAAGCACTTATAACTAATAGAATGCTTACCACTTACAAACTAATTTAATCTTCACTACAAACCTAAGAGGTAGTATTACCAACTCTATTTACAGAAGAGAAAAGTCAGGCACGTAGAGGTTAACAGTAATGTGTCTAAAGTCACACTGAGGGTAAGTGGAAGCTACTTCTGCTCAGTCAGAATTAATTCTGCCCTCTTTTCTAGAGTAGAATCCTGTGCATGTTGCCATTTTACACCTGTTCCAGTCTGAGGAGTCCCAAGTTCCTTGTCTCATTGACCTCTGAATCCTCTATGTACAGCCCTGTAGCTCACACTGAGCCAGGGCTTAACTCATGTTTACTAACTGCATGAATCCAAATAAGACAAATCCAGCTGCATTCTCCAGATTTCCCTAACACCATGTAGGCTATTGTATCTTTAGTTGGTTGTGAAAATGGGTTTAGTGCAAACTCAATATAAATTGAGAGTGGTTAGATGAGAGTACATAAACAGTTTCAGAGATGGTGTATGTTTGTAAAAGTATGTGCTTCAACCTACAGCAATAACCAATTGCCTTACACACTCCTAAATCCTGAAGGATTACTGAAGCATATAAGGAGAAATTGAAAACATAAAGCATAGCTTTTCAAAGCCCCAAACCTTTTTAAACAAACTTCCTTTTTTCATTTCTATACATTAGGCTTTATTTTAAGTCATAGATATTAGGGAGAGTTAAGAGCCTCTTGAAACAGCTGTTTCGTTTTGACAATAACTCTTTTACAAAGACTCTTTACTGCACTACTTTTCCAGGACTCTCTTCTCCCCTTGGCTGTCACAAGAAAAAGCAATGGTCTATGATATTTCATGCCTTCCCTGGAGATCACTTATCTTGACCAATGGTCTAGGTGAAGAGTTTCCATGTCACTGGAAGATCTCCAGGTATTCCCAAAGACATCATCTTAGTATCCCCTTCAGCCTTTGGGACATAATGACAAGTGGGCCTTTATTTCAAAGAAGAAAAAGTGAATGATAGTATGTTGAATTCATCACAACACCACTTTCCTGAGTTTTCAAGTTCATATTCATTTAGCAGAGTGTTGCAGACACAGAACGAATAGAAGTGTCCTTTGGTCTCAAGAAAACATATTTATCTGTTCAGAAGGACATTTACTCAAATAACTATTATGTTCTACAATACATCCAGTACTCAAGAAATATGACATTTTAGAGGAAAGAAAGAACCATTCTGTCTAGGTGCAGTCATAGCATGGAGGATTGCAGAAGTGCAATTTTTGAGTATGCAGGAAATGCTGGATTTGGGGATGTATGGAGGAAGAAGGCAGGAATCAGAATGAAAGGCAAAAAAAAAAGTATCCTGAAAATAAAGATAGGAGGAGAAGCTTAATATACTGTTAGGGAGGAAAATGCAGAGTTTATAGGAATTGAATGAAATTAAATGCTTTAGAAGTCAGAACATGTTGTCTGGTAGAGTTCCATTTCATGATTTCAGGATTATTGAAGAAAATTTGTAAGGTCTTTCAAATAGATCACAAGTGACTTTTATTTGAAAAATTAATACCAATATTTCATTAAAAAATGTATAAGATTGACCATCTTAGACTATTTTAGTTTAAACCTGCATCACAGCTAGAGTATTCAGGTCTTTTTATTTTGCCATTAACTTTTTTAAACAAAGCTGTTGTTTACTGTGTAAATTATTAGAATTGATTTTAGAAATTGAGAAAAAATAAAAATGAAAGCTATTGCCCAATGAAACTCAATAATCAGCATTATTATTAATGTAGATTTATGTATATTTTTCTGCAATAAGTAATTCAGCAGGATAAAAAAAAAAGACTTCATTGGACACCAGGAGTAGACAAAGGCATGTTAAATTTCAGAGGGCAAATTCACCTTGGAAATCAGAAAAACACATTTGATTGTGAGAATAATCAGCACAAAGTTTTACAGAATTGGGTTGCTGAGAGGGAGTGTCATGAAATCTAGCAGATTTGCTCACATTTAGAATCCTGAGTTTCAGAAAAAAAGTTACGAATCAGTATCTTGAGAGAGCCAAGGAAGCTGCCCCAAAGAAATGATTTTCCAGGAACATGGTCCTCTCTTCTGTGAGATGAGACTACTGCCTTCTCATTCAGACTTGATTTCATAAAACACCTTTCCTCTGAGGATGTGAAGACGGAGGAGAAAAAATGAAACTAAGCAATCAAGAAGCTTTCGTTCATTTTGTGGCATTGCCTACTCGGTTGTGGGTGCATGGAGCTCCTGGGATTAAAGGTTAAAAGGAGAACCTTGTGTTGACAATAGTAAGAGCAGTTAGCTGAGGGCACAGCAAGCTCATCCAGACTGGAAGTCTGATCACAGCCACAGTGAGGGTCCACTTTCCAACATGCCACTTGGGTTGGAATTGGGGATAAAACTTCTAGTATATGCAAAAATTCATTTCCTAAAATGGTGATGATCTAACTACCATCTCAGTTTTCAAAATGGAGAAAATTTTTAAAATTAACAAAAGAATTACAAATGTTGTGTACCATTCTGAACCATACAAAAGATAACTCAGTTGTTTACACAGCACTCAGCACAAAGTCAGATCTCCATTCCGACATCTGCCACAGGTGGGTGGGGGAGGGGATTTTCCCACATGAAGTTATTTGTAAGAAAGAACTGAGATAATGTAAAAAAAAAAAAAATCATTGTCACAGTGTTGGATACAAAGCAAAAGATTCATTAAGTACTTTTGAAAGGCCCAAATATGGGGCAGGCATTTGGTTCAGTAGCTAAGTCACCATTTGCAACACATGCCTCCAATATGGGAGTGCCTGGTTGGAGTCCAGATTCCTTTGCTTCCAATTTTCCTTCCTGTTAATGTGACCCCAGGAGGTGGCAGATGAATTGTTCAAAAACCTGGTCCCTGCCATTCCTGTGGGAAACCCCGATGGAATTCCTGGCCCCTAGTTTTGGCCTGACACAGCCTGCCTGTTTGTGGGCATTTGAGGAGTGAACTAGCACATAGAAGACCTCTCTCTGACTCTCTGCCTTTCGAATAACTTAAAAATAAATAAAAACTTAAAATATATAAAAATGAGCCAAAAGCCATGTGCCACATAACATTTCATTCAAAGATGGACCAGAATGGGGCTGGCGCTGTGGTGTAATGGGTAAAGCCACCGCCTGCAATGCAACATCCCATATGGGCGCTGGTTCAAGTCCTGGCTGCTCCATTTCTGATCCAGCTCTCTGCTATGGCCTGGGAAAGCAGCAGAAGATGGTCTAAGTCCTTAGGCCCCTGTACCCACATGGGAGACCCGGAAGAAACTCCTGGCTTCAGATCAGCTCAGCTCTGGCATTGTGGCCAACTGGGGAGTGAACCAGTGGATGGAGGATCTCTCTCTCTCTCTCTCTGCCTCTCCTTCTCTCTCTGTGTAACTCTGACTTTCAAGTAAATAAATAAATCTTTAAAAAATGGATCACATATATAAGATTATAGCAACTGGCTATGTAGCCACCTTGGTTTGTGTAAGTACACTGTATGAATATTCACACAATTATGAAATTAACTAATGACTCAGTTCTTGAAAGATATACATAATTCTTAAGCAACACACAACTGTACTTATGAAACCACTATATATTTTGGGTTGAATCTATATCCAATATTTAAAGTATTAAATAATGTCTGATACATCAAAATAGGTAAAACTGTGATTTAAGTTAGATAGTCCTCATTAGGTTAAAATATCATGACTCAGGATACCTCAATAATAGCACTGGTTAATTCATTCCTAAAGAAAGCGATGTCCCTTTAGGCTTAAATATATAACACAACACATTAATGACCAGCCATTTCCTATATGTGAAATCCTGATGGATGTTCAGGTCCTTTCAGAATCACTGCAATCCTCAATCGGCTGTCCTTTAATCTCCTACGACTGGGACTCATTTGATTATTAGCAGTTCAAGCTTAAGTGAGTTTAGAAAATTGCATATTGACACAGAGAAAATTTATGCTTTTTTAATTCAAATGCTATAATGCAAAAGAGATTGGATTACAAATTTCATTGAAAGGAGTTTTTAAAATGAAGAAAGTAATTTTGGTTTTCACTGCATATCCAAAGACTTTAAAAAAAGGGTGAAGCAAAGGGCAATAACAGGTCTGCTTTTGATTGATTTGTTTATGATTCTTAGTTGATACTTAACTATCAACTGAAAATAATTTACCAATACAACCATGAAAACATAAAATCTATTATTTTGAAGTCATACTGAAATATTGATCTGAATTCAATGGAAACTATTTTTTCAGGAAGGAAAAAAACATTAATTTTAGGGGAATTATAGTTAAGTCTTTCTAGGTTTGGCTAACAAAACATTATTCACAAGGAGTATTACCAAAGTCTCAGAATAATACATTTCACATTTTTAGATTTATTCAATTATTTACCCAGCATTCAGGAAATCATTATCTGTGATCTATCATTCAACATGAGAATGTCAAGCTCTAACATGCCTTTAACCTTTTCTCTAGTAACTGAATAAGAATGTTCCTTATTTATGAAATACATGGTATCAGACATTTCTTACCCCTTGCCACATGTTCATATTTACTTTATAAATTCTTCTTCATAATAAAAATACATTTATTTAAATACATGTTCTCCCTAATAGTCATTGTGATTCCCTCATTTTTTGTGTATTCTCAAAGTATTTTTATATCCATAGCCTTACTTGAGATTTTCAAGCATTTCTTTGTTATACATTCTAAGAAAATCTCTAGGTTGTGTGCTTGGTGCAGTGGTTATGTTGCCACTTGGGGTGCCTGAGTAACAGACCAGAATGATGGGTTCACCTTCCGGCTTGTCTGCTTCCCATCCGGGTTCCTGCTGATGCACAGGCTTGGAGGCAACAAGAGATAGCTCAAATTCTCAGATTCCCACCATCCACATGGGAGACCTCAGTGGGGTTCTAGGCTCCTATCTTTGACCTGGCCCAGTGCTGGCTATTGCAGGCTTTGGGAGAGTAAACCAGCAGATGGAAGATTCTCTCTCTTTCTCTCTCTCTCTCTTTCTCTCCCTTTCATATAAATTCAGTATTTCTAACCCATATATTTTTGAATATAGGATACATGAATTATTAACTTTGCTATAGATGTGGAAATTGAAATTCTAAAAACCTAAATGAATGAGTATTCAAAATGAATTACAAAAATATAAAATGGCAGTCTATAATCATCTTCTAGTGGCAGCCCATTCTGCAATATATATGCAGCTCTATGTCATATGTCAGCCAGCTGTCGTAACTTCAATAGAAAGACAGTTTTACTGACATGAGAATTAAAATTGCTTAATATAATATTTTAGTTTAACTTTTCCCTTTAGTTTATCCTGTAAATAACTATGTTTCTAAAGTACTTTTAATAATCCTCCTTTGCATTTAACTGTTAATATGTCTGCTTTCATCCTTGGAAGTTCTTTAAGGAAACAGCATTGCTCATTATTGTAGGGTTCCAGAACATAGTTGATGTACAATAAATGCTTGTCGCACAAATGACATGCTGATTTGTCACACTAAGTGAGCTTGATCCCTTAGAAAAGAAGTTTATTTGTTAACACCCTGACAAAATAAAATGCTTAGATCATGACTGCTCATTGTCATGAAATACCACACTTACATTCACAAGGGAGACTACAGTGAATGGCAACAACTTCACAGGCATGTCAAAATGGGCCTATTCTCCGGCCAATGTAAATTATCTCTGGGACTGATTCCTAACATCTTCAGAAGGAACTAACCCGTGTTAATTAACAGCTCCACTCTTTGGGAAATAAAGCCTAAAATAGACAAATGGAATTGCACCAAACTAAAGAACTTCTGCACAACAAAGGAAGTAATCAACAAAGAGACAATCTACAGTTCAGGAGAAAATATTTGCAATTATATTTCTCACAAGAGGTTAATAACCAGAATACACAAGGAATTCATACAACTCCATAGGAAAAACAAAAATAATCCCGTTAAAATGAGCAGTAGATCTAAATTGACATTTCTCAAAATAAGACATACAGATACATGAGAAAAATGCTCAACATCACTAATCATCAGGGAAATGTAAATCAAAACCACAATGAGATATCACCTCATTCCAGTTAAATGGATGGGTTTTTATCAAAAAGAATATAACAAATGATGATGAGGAACACTTGCACACTACTGGTGGGGTGGGAAGGTAAATTAGAAGAGCCATTTTCGGCCAGCGTCACGGCTCACTTGGCTAATCCTCCGCCTGCAGTGCCGGCACCCTGGGTTCTAGTCCCGGTTGGGGCACTGCATTCTGTCCCGGTTGTCCTTCTTCCAGTCCTGCTCTCTGCTGTGGCCCAGGAGTGCAGTGGAGGATGCACCCGCATGGGAGACCAGAAGGAAGCACCTGGCTCCTGGCGCCGGATCGGCGCAGCGCACTGGCCGTAGCAGCCATTTTGGGGGTGAACCAACGGAAGGAAGACCTTTCTCTCTGTCTCTCTCTCTCATACTGTCTAACTCTGCCTGTCAAAAAAAAAAAAAAAAAAAAAAGAGGAGCCATTTTGGAAAACAGTATGCAGGTTTCTCAAAAAAACTAGGAATAGAGCCACCACAGGATCCAGCAATCTGACTCCTGGGTAAATATCCAAGGGAAATGAAATATCTCTGTGCAAGAGACATCTTCATTCCCTTGTTTACTGCAACATTATTCAAAATATTCAAGAACTGAACCTAAACTAAGTGTCTATCATTCTATGAATGGAAAAAGCCACTGTAAATCCATAAGCTGCACTGTGGAAATTAATATTTGTTAAATAAAAAATTTTTAAAAATTATGAATGGATAAAGAAAATGTGGTACATATGCACAATAAAATACTACCCAGAATAAAAACAGATGAAATCCTGTCATTCACAACCTAGATGGAACTGAAGGCCATCACGTTAAGTGAGAGAAGCCAAGCACAGAAAGATAAGTACCAAACACTAGCACATGTATGTAGAGTCTAAAAAAATTGTAATTTCCTAGAAGTTAAACATACAATGGTTGTTACCACATGAAGGACATGGAGGGTACAGAGAAAGATGGAGAACGGTTGATTAAAAGGTGCTAATTTATAGTTAGCTTGGAGGGAGAGGTTCCGGTGTTCTACTGCACAATAAGGTGACTTTAGATAATACTAACCTACTGTATACTGCTCTGTTTTAGAAACAATACAATACTTAATTGTGAACATTTTCACCATGAAGAAATGTTTGAAGAGATGGATGTATTTACCCTGATGAGACATTAGGCGATGCATACATGTATGAGAACATCACATACATGTTACTCTTCTCTTTCTGCCTCTCAAATAAATAAAAATGAAATTTTTTTCTAAAGATTTGTTTATTTATTTGAAAGGCAAAGTCACAGAGTGGCAGAGGGAGAGAGAAAGAGAGAGAATCTTCCATTTGATGGTTCACTCCCCAAACAGGTGCAATGGCCAGAGCTGGGCCAGGCTGAAGCCGGAAGCCAGGATCCAGGAGCTTCTTACAGGTTTTCCTCCTGGGTGGCAGGGGCTCAAGAACATGGGTCATCCTCCACTGCCATCTGCCATCCAGGCACATTATCAGGGAGCTGGACTAGAAGTGGAGCAGCCGGGACCTGAACGGTCCCACACGTAGGGTGCCAACACTGCCTGGAGGCTTCCCCTGCTAAGCCACAGCACTGGCCCCAGAGCTTTTAAAATAAAAATTATTTAAGAAAAGAAGGAAATCTGGGAGTTTCTATTGTATTGAGGTTCCTCCCTCTTTAGTTTCTGAGTGACCTTCCATGGTTTTTGAGATTATCTGTTTTGAGATTATCTGTTAGAAGTGAGCAAATAGCAACACTTGTCACACAACTTAAATAAGCATGCAGTAATCAATAAGAACAATCAATAAGAATGCTAAAATAAATAAATGAGTGAGTAAGTAGATAAAATGATAAATATACTCTGCAATCACAGCATGGTGCTATCATAATGAATAAGCATGATAATACTTCACCACAATCTGCTATCATCAGCAGCTCTCAAAAATAACTGTCATATTGGACTAAGGGTACTGGATTTTGCAAGGCAGTCAGCACTATTTCTCCGTATTTCTTCCATTTAAGAACAACTAGCAGCTAGAATCAGCCTTGGGGAATCAATAGAAGTCACCCATGACTTGCAGTTTTGTGGGTTCCCACTAACTGGGGATCACTCTACAATCACCATCCCTGTGGACTGCTGTCCATCTCCAGCTCAGCCAGCCACTGTAGCTTACACACAGTGGTGAAGACAGACAAGCGAAGGGAGGTTTGGTGGAGAGCCAGAAGCAAGACCTAATGCCAGGGACTCCTTAGGATCTTTTTCTTCACCAAAATGTAAACCGTTTTATTGCTTGTTCATTCCAACTAAAACTATCTGTGAATGTACACCATCAAAAATTCTCAGAAAGCACAGAATACTGAAACGAGGAAAGCCAAAATCACACATGACTCTACCATTCATGAGCTTCCCATCCTTTTGGATCTAAAACATATGATCCAAACACAATACAAAACACAGCAGGAAGAAAACCTAGAGTAAGAGTTAGGATAAAAATCTCATTCTCTCACTTATAGTTAAAAAAAAAAAAAAAACAACCAGACAACCCCCCAAAAATGCTTAAGAAAACATAAATCAAAGCAAAAACAAAATCCAACAAGAATGACAAACATCACCAGAAATCTAGAAGGTGCTGGGGGCAGAAAAAGTATTTATTTTAATAATTAAATTTATTATTTATGTGAAAGGCAGAGTTTCACAGAGAGACAGAGACACACAGAGAATATGAATCTTCTATCTGCTGGTTCACTCTCCAAATGGCCACAATGGCTGAGGCTGTGCAATGCCAAAGCCATGAGCCTGGAGCTTTTTCTGGGTCTCCCACATTGGTGTAGGGACCCACACACTTGGGTCATCCTCCACTGCCTTCCCAGATGCATTAGCAGGGAGCTGAATCAGAAGTGGAGCAGCCAGGACTCATAGAGTGTTGCAGGTGGCAGCTTTATCTACTATGCCACAAGGCCAACCCCAGAGAAAGCTTATAAAGGGTGGAAGAAGAGACAATTAAGAAGGCACTAAAAAGTGAAACTGATGGAGGCAGGAGTTCTGAGAATGAGAGACACAGAGAGAACATAGCAGGAATCATAAAGAAAGGAGTGTTAACAGAGCACAAGAGGCAAAGCAGGAGGCATGGCAAAAAGGTTTCAGTTCACCACAGGAAAAAAAAAGCAACATAATGAGAATGTAGGTTCTCTCATATTTTACCCTCAAAGTCCAGCTCTAAAAGCTTGGGCATTGTCAGGTTCCTTTATTTTAATTTCCATTAAACAATAAAACTTTTTAATTCTAATTTTACCCTTTATATTTTATTGGTTCATAATAATTGTAAATACTTGTGAGGTACAATAAATGAAGGAAAACAATTTCCAGTTGTATTCCATATCCATAATGTAAAATAGGTAAATCACCTAGCATCGTAAAAGAAAAAAAATCAATGAAGGCAACTCAGCTGTATGTATCACCAGTGAATAAACTCAGCCAAAAGTTTTTTGCCCCAAGGAGTTGAGAACTTATGTCCACACAAAAAGACCTGCACACAGATGTTTATGGAGGCTTTATTCATAATTGCCAAAACTTGGAAGCAACCAATATCCTTCAGTAGGTGAGTAGATAAATAAACTGTGGAACATTCAGACAATTTACTATTAGTCAATGCTATAAAGAAACAAGCCATCAAGCCATGAAAAATATAGGGAGAAATTTTAAATACTTGTTATTTGTGAGAGATGCCAATCAGAGAAGCCTGAATATTGTATGATTCCAACTTCATGACGTTCTGGAAAAGGCAAAACTATAGAAACAGTAAAAAGAGCAGGGGTTGCCAAGGGTTGGAGGGAGAGAAGGATGAATATGCTTAGCATGGAGGCTTTTTAGTGCAGGGAAAATACTCTGTGTGGTTACTGAATGGTGGGTACATGCCATTACACATCTGTTTAAACCCATAGAATGTACAACACCAAGAGTGAACTCTAATATGAATTATGAACTTTGGGTGATAATGATCAGTCAATGTAGGTTTATCCATGTAACAAATATGTCACTCTGGGGGCGGGGGCATGATGATTGTGATGATAGTGGGGGAAGCTATGCATGTGTGGAGGCAGATATACAGAATGTGTGCCTTTCAGTTTTCTGAGAACCTAAAACTGCTTTAAAAATAGTCTTAAAATATGTATATGCCCCTAATTAACTTATTAATTAATAACAAAGAAATAAATACAATGGTAGTCAGCTTTTTTATCTGGTTCCTATGTCCTATTTCATTTGCAGCACTTTGCACATTGATGAGAATCCAGCATGCAAGAAATTTCTGGAGGCCAACATTGTGGTGTAGCAGGTAAAGCCCCTAACTGAGACACCGGCATCCCCTATGGGTGCTGGTTCAAGTTCTGGCTGCTCCACTTACAATCCAGCTCCCTGCTAATGGCCTGGAAAAAGTAGTGGAAGATGGCCCAAGAGGTTGGGCCCCTGCCACCCATGTGGGAGACCTAAAAAAGCTCCTGGCTTCAGCTTGGACAAGTCCTGGCCATTGTGGCCAACTGGGGAGTGAACAAGAAGATGGAAAATCTCTCTAATTCTCTCTCTCTCTCTCTCTCTCTCTCTCTCTCTGTGTGTGTGTGTGTGTGTGTGTCTTTCCCTCTGTCTATAACTCATCCAAAAAATATTTTTATAGAAAAGAAATTTCTGGGAAAAACAGATTTGACAGAGAATTGTGTTGTGTTTGATAGAGAGCAGGAGGAAGAGAGAGAGAGAAAGAATTTGTAATGCATTTGTCTCCATGAAATAAATAGCTACAAAAGAAAAATCCAATGTACTTGCCTTGAATTTCACTATTTTTTCCTAGCGTACAACTTTTATTTTGTTGAAAGCTATCTAGCCTCTAATCTTTAAGAATCTCATCAATCTTTGATTCTAGAACTCCTCACCCATTTTAGAAAATAAGGAAATGGAACCTGGAGACAGAGAGCAATCTGCCAACTCACCTGGTTTAGTAATTGCCAAACTGGAGGCATGTACAGTTGTGTTCACCTGCTTTTGTTTCTGGAGTTTGCTATGTAGCATCAGCTACAGATGACCCAGCATCTACTCTTAGTGGAGACAAAGCAGGTTAAGAGCCCCTCTGGCATGGGAGATTAAGACAGCTATTCCTTCGGGAGCTGTGATGCTGGGCCCTGTTTGTGTGTTCTGCCCCATAAACTCTCAGCTAAAATGATATTTCCTATGTAGGAAAAGTCTTTGTGTTCAGGGCATAAGGCATTGTGTTTGATTCTGCCAAGAGGTTTTCTAAGACTTCTATAAGGAGACCCAGAAAGCAAGATTTTCAAGTATGAAATCAGCTCTAGGCACATTCCAGCAGTTGCAAGGAGATTTTTGAGTAGTGCCAACACGTGCTTACAAAATTGACATTCTTGTCAATAAATATCTGTTGTGGACCTAATATATATATTAGGTACACACACACACACACACACACACACACACACACACACACTGAGTACTCTGCACAGAGATATGTAAGACAGCCTTGGGGGCTGCCAACCTTGTCAATCTCCTTGGCCAGCTAGAATCATACATAAACAGCCAAACCAGTCTGCACAAGAGAAAGGGAGAGGGCAACAAAAAATAGATGCTTGAGGAATGTATGGGAGGGAGAGATAAATGGAGCTGTTACACAAAGCTACATGAGAGAGTTAATGCCTTAAAAGATTGATATAGCAAGAGTACATACAAAAGAAAGGGCATTTCAACTGGGGAAACAGGGCAAGTAAAGACAGAAAGCTCGGAATGTGTACTGTAGGATAATGAACAGACACAACTGGTTAGGCTAGAGAACATCTATCAGGGGCTACCTGGTGAAAAACTTAAGAGAAATTCATGGAAAAAATTATCAGAAGAACAAGAATGTCAGATGAAAGATTGCAAAGAGGAGTCATGCAAATTTTGTGGGCGGGCAATGAAATGCAAATTGACTTAGGAAGACTGATCTGTTAAATGTACCAAATGAAGACTGAGGGGCAAAAGGTGAGAATAGACCCAGATGATGGGAGCCTTGCAAGAGAAATAAAGCATATATTGAAGGGATATTATGAACTGAGATAGTGGACTTGGTAACACAACCACAATTTGGCTTGGAAAGATGAGCCAAGTTTAGACAGGTTACATTTCACATAGAAAATTCCTAACGGCCGACCTAGCTGAAGAGACTGACATTTAGAAGTGGTATTGGAGAAGCAGGCATCATGGAACTGGATGATTGACACTTTTGAAGTGAATGAGTCTTCCTGGGGAGGGACATTTCATTTGTATTGAACATATTAAGGAATTGAAGAAAAATCATGACTGGTGTCATGAATCCTTTGAAGGACAGTGGTAACTGAGTTTCCCAACCTCTACCTGGATTTTCTTAAACAGTGTGCTTCCTCATACCTTCTGATGACCCAAAACTGTGATGGGGCCAAGACTCACTACACTGAAAGGAGCCTCATAGTCCATGATTCTGAAAGTGAAACCTGAGCATTTAGAAGCCATGGTGATTTGATCAATGCTTCCCAGAGCTCAAGAATTTCACTGCTCCACACTGGAACATGCTGATGGCTCACTGAGCACCCTGTGCTGTTTTCAGTATGATTTATGTGATGGTTTCTTTTTAAATGAGGGACAAGAAAAACAGAACAAAAGCGATACTAGCTTGGGACTGTCCTCTTGATATCATATTATAGATGCAATATTACAATATGGATGTGATAACTAAAACTAATAATGTTTCCTAATGCTTACCATGTTCCAGAACATAGAAATAAAATTGATAAATAATTAGCTTAATTGTAACAAGATTGCAAAAGGCAGACATTGTTACTTTCATCCTCACTTTACACACTTGAACTAGAGGTCATGTGCAGGATGTTCTGGATGGGAGAATTCCAATCTACGGCAAGGAACTTGAACCTGCTTAAATCAACGATAACCCAAACCTGGGTGAAGCTCCCCTAATAAGCATTTTGTACAACAAGTCTATTGTTAAAAACAGTACACAGGTGACTCAAACATACAACATACACAAACATACATTCACACACACAGATTAATGTGAAAGGAAAGGCAAATGGGTGTTTTACCTATATCAATGACACAATCCAAGGAAGCTTTCCATAAAGCTACTTCTAGTAAGAACTCACATTTCCAGCTCATTAGCAAAAAGGCAGTGAATGAGTCGCAGTTTTTCATATGACTGGTGGTTACATTTTAAAACTCAGAGTTAGACATTGGCTTCATAATGTCTGCACATTAACTATTTCGAGCAAAATATAGCCCATTTATAAGAAGTACAGAAATGTTGTTAAATTTAATTAGATGTAATTGTCACACTTTCATTAGCTATTAACATTATGTAAAGATAAACTAATGCATAATGAGTTCTTTCATTGTCACATAATTATAATTTTAATGATTACATTATGACCATTATAATACAGTGCACAGTTTCAATTTTCCCATTAGTAGGCAATTATTTATAAGCTTTTCTATTACAATCTGTTCAAGAGACCACATTATTAATGCTCCCATTTTTCTATAATGATGACCACTGTGTTGAAATCAATATGATGGCTATGGAGAGAATTGCAAAGTAACATGGCAAGAACAACAAAACTACAACCATAAAGTCAGCTCACTCAGCACAAGTCTGAGGAAATTTCAAGATGGAGAAAAAGAACAATATATGAATATCCTTCTGAGAAATTCTAGTTTACAACATTTCCTCAAGTATATTTTGTCTCAGGTTTTTTTTTTTTCTTTTGCCTTAAATCTTCAACTCTTTCCTAAGCCAGTATCCATGGCATAAAATATTTAGTAGCCTAGGCTTTGAAAAATGCCTTAAACAGTTTTCATCACACAGATAATTAAATTAAACCCTAAAAAGCCATTTCCAAGAAATTTTTGAATTGTTCAATTTCAGGGTAGCACATTAAGAAGTAAAATGCTGATGAACTATATGATTCATCATCAAAGATGATGTAGCATGGAAGAAACCCGTAGATCAAAAGCGAAAGGCAGTGTGACTTGATTGTGATTAAGGCAACAAGGGGCTGGCTAGGGCTCTCACAAACTAATGACAATAAAACATTGTTAACAATAACATCTAATATAGCTTTTGCTTTTAATGACTATTTCCAATAACTAACTGATTTATTCACTATTCTTTGAGTGAAGGCCGAGAATATCTAGTGGACTTGAAGAGGAGATGTTCAGGAACAGACAAAGAGACTTAGGATTATAGCCTACTTATCTGAAATACAGAGAGAGGTAGAGCCAGAGAGAGAGAGAAAGAGAAAGAGAGAGGGCTTACATCTGCTGGTTTACTCCCCCAAATAGCCGCAATGGCCAGAGCTGAGTTGATCTGAAGCCAGGAGCCAGGAACTTCTTCCAGGTCTCCCACATGGGTAGAGGGGCCCAAGCACTCAGGCCATCTTCTACTGCCTTCCCAGGCCACAGCAGAGAGTTGGATCAGAAGTGGAGCAGCCTGGACTCAAACTGGTGCCCTTAAAGGATGCCAGTGCCACAGGCTGGGGTTTTAACTGCACCACTGAGCCACAGCATCGGCCCCCCTACTTGTCAGATTTAAATTCAAAATTTCAAAGCAGTTCGTATTATCTAACTTGATGGTAAAACTAAGCACATCTGATGTGGCTCCATGTCCTTCCATGAGAGAGGTTGTGGGTCAAAGTGCAAAATTGGCCAGCACCGCGGTTCAATAAGCTAATCCTCTACCTGTGGCACCGGCACCCCATGTTCTAGTCCCGACCGGAGCACCGCATTCTGTCCCGGTGGCTCCTCTTCCAGTCCAGCTCTCTGCTGTGGCCCAGGAAGGCAGTGGAAGATGGCCCAGGTGGTTGGGCCCTGTACCTGCATGGGAGACCAGAAGAAGCACCTGGCTCCTGGTTTTGGATTGGTGCAGCTCGCCAGCCACAGCGCGCCAGCTGTTTTTGGGGGTGAACCAACGGAAAAAGGAAGATCTTTCTCTCTGTCTCTCTCTCTCACTGTCTAACTCTGCCTGTCAAAAAATGTGCAAAATAAATGGATACTGAAATAGTTTTATGGTAATATAGAAATTTTAATTTTCTGCTAAGATGGAGAAGAAGCCAAAACCCTTGCACGTAAGAAGTCACTGGTTCTTAAACACTAGTAAGTGTAAAACACACCTAGGAAACTGATTAAAAGAAGAGCTCCAAATTCCATCCCAGAGATTGTGAGCCCACCAGGCTGAATACCGAATGCAAGACTTTCTAGAAGATGATGAAATAGATGGTCCACAGAGCATATTTGGGAAACACTTTAGCTAGTGCTCAATGAAGGAAAGTCATGTGGACCAATAAACATGGCTCTAGTCTAGGATTTATAATGCCTGGTTCCCAGGCATTGTAACCAGAAGTGAGATTTTAAGGAATTCAGTTAAAATTGCCTTGGTCTTAGGTTTTCTCATCCATGAGATGAGTGTGTTGGGTTCATTTCTGTTTAGCTTTACTGCTATCTTTTACCTCTAAAAGGACCATGAAATTAGCAATAGAAGTTCTTGAGCTATGTATTAAATTCCAAAAAGTTAAACAGTAAGAACTTACTTCCCAATACAAAAATCTTACGGAAATTCTCACTTTGCTAGTTTCTGGCTGGAACCATATCATCTCAAGGTTTCCCTGTTTATCACACTCTCTGGTGCAGTTATTAGAAGTTACCTCAAAATATTCATGGAAAATGGAATTAAAAGACAACTTTATGTTGATGCCATACAATTTTAAAATCTATGCATACGTGGGGTCTTCAAAGTTTCATGAAAAATGTATTTGTATGGATTTCAATTTTTTTGCACCAAATGAGCTTATCTTTAAATTCCATTTTCCTAAAAATTTCTTGTGTCTCAGATTTGTAGAAATAGATAAGTGAATTAAATAATACTTAGTAAGTATAGCTTTTTTGTAGATAATTTCTTTCAAAGTGTAAAGCTTGCAGTGGTAAAACTACACAGAGGAACACTAGCAGGAAAAATGCTGAGATACAGGAATGAAGACATTTCTAAGAATTCTTGACCAGTGCTGCTTCTTACATTAGTGACCTAAACAGCCTCATGTCACCCATTCAACAAATGGGTAGTGAGTGTTACCTGTGTCGGGTGGTATTTGAGGAGTAGAGATACAGTGCTAAAGGGAAGACAGAAAAGAGCAAACAAAACATCAGGCCATAATGAGTGATAAGGAAGAAAACAAAACTTGGTAAGCAGGTCTGGGAGCTCATGGGTGGAGGATACTGTCAAGGAAGGATTCTGTTACAAAGCAACATTTGAATTAAGACCACAAGGAAATGACAGAGAGAGAAAACATCTTGATATCTGGAGGAATTCCAGAAATATTAAGTTATCAAATATATACTTTTCAAAATAGGGAGCTGATTCATCTTCTACATTATCATAATCTTTACTTAAGCTAACATATTTATGAGCTCATGTTCTGGGCAGAATCTAGGCTTATAGAAAAAGCAGATGATCTACATTGCCTAACAGTTCTGTGGGGAACACAGGTGAAATCTCCAGCCCATTGATGGTCTGACACTGAAGTCAAACTTGCATGTTGGCACAGTACTTATTTTTGCTGCCCCAAGAACACATCTTGGATTGTTGCACATCAACATATTTTTATTTCACTCTGGGATTTGTTCTGTCTTGAACCTCTCAACTACTTTCATTTGCTACCTACTGACATCCTGATGAGCATGATTTATAAATATTAAAAATAAGGATATGAGACCAGATGCAAAAACCTGCCAACACATGCCAGAACCTGTGATGAGATGAGTTCACAGTCAAACTAAAGAATGTGTTTCAAATAGCAGTGGATCCCCACATCTAGGACAATGTCTAACACCTAGCTACCCAGGGAATAAGTGCTCAAAGTGTGTTTGTGAAAAGCTTGAATAAAGCTACATTTCTGTACTGTCTCTCTCAAATGAAGCAGAGCTTGGTATGAGTGTACGTGGGTGAGCATGTATGAGTCTATGTTAGTAAACAGGATGTTTTCTATCTTTTGTGAGAAAGCATGGCAGCTGCTCACTGTGCTCCTAATAGGGGAAGCTGCTAGTTTCCCATCCTTGAAAGCCCCTATTTGCATAGACCCTATTTAGAAGGCAGACGTTAGGAATGGAAACAGTATCTGATCACCAGATCTCACTTGTGCTAGAAAGTTCCGCCTGTGGCTTGTGATTTTTGGAAATATGGATGTGCTGACAACAAAATTAACTTCTCCAAAGAACTGAGAATTGCCTACTCTCATCATCCCTCTCACTATAATTTACATGACTTGACGAAATGAGCCTGTGATTTTCATCGAGGTGATCTGCAAAATCATGAAATGATGTGTATTTTGGGAACGCCTAATTAACTCTTCTTGGTTCCACTGAGGTTTCAGCTAGGAAGATAAGCCCAGCAAGAATCATGGAGGTGTTCACATATAGCCTTAGCAACCACAGAGACACTCAAAGGACTTGAAAGAAAATTGTCTTTAGAAATCAGGCAATGATGAGAATTCAAATCAAATGGCGAGTCCATGAAGAAAAATCAGTTATACACAAATGTTCCAAAACTTGCCTTGCATCAAATAGGAAGAAATACTTTTATATTTGAAGCCAATATTAATCACCAAAACAGAATTACAGACATATACACACAAAGTCCATCTCTATTCAGTTTTAATCACAAACATTAACTAATATTGATCAAGCTGTTTGCTACAAAAGTTTGCCTTAACACATAATCGGCATCTGAAGTCAGAGCCACATTTCCTAGACAATTGCCAGCACCTTGTGTCACACTTGTAAATAATAGTCTACTCCTATTGAGCACCATCTGCCTAATAGAGAAAAATGTTCATCTTAATTAGGGAATTCTTCTTATTATTTAATATTTATCGAACACCCACAATGTGCTTGGCAGCAAAAATGCCAGACACATACTCTGCCCACCAAGAAGCCACCTGCTAAGGAATTATGATGAATCAGTTATGCAGCTCTTTCTGTTTTTAACATATTTTATGTTATCTCTTTCCAGGTGACAGAGTTGCAAATGGTTCACTTTTGGAAGGGTCTTCTTTCCTAATTAATGATGAGCTATCAGATGATTTATAAGAGAAGATAAAGGGCAAATTAACCACAATTGCCATTGAGCAAAAGCAAAATTTGCTCCATTGATGGAAGAAAATTTAATGCACTTCTAAATAAAACCAATTGTATTTGTCATGGACTGATGGATTTGGACTATAGAACATACCAGAAATATGGAATATGTAGTGGAAAAGTCACCTTGGAATAACAACACTTCTTTATTTGCATTTACCTTCAGAGCTGCTGTGTTTACACAAGGATACAACTACACTGCAGAACACACATTTCAGTATAACAACATTAAAATCTTGGCTAAAAATATTTTATGACTAAAGATCTATACCAACTAGAAAAATTAAGACAGGGTAAAAACCCTTCCCAGAAGGTCCTACAATCAACAAAAGTTCAAGAAAGCCCCACACATTTAATATTAAAACTATGTAGGGAAGCATTCTGCAGAAGAATAAATGACCTATTCATATAAGGAGATTAATGATACATGCATGTTTGTTATATGATTTCTGTGAATTACCCAGTAAGAATTTAATTCTTCTTTCACTGGAAATTATAAATAAGAAGAAAACAGATTTTTCTGAAATTACTGAATACCTTAGATATGACTTTTTTCCAAGTTTTGAATTCTAACCAGTTCACTTCACACGGTTTCTATATTTCTGGAAAAGGCTTCTCATTCACTTTGCCAGGGTCTCACTAAGTATTTCAGTTTCTTATGTTTTTAACACTTTTAAAAAAATTATATGAGGATAGCAGACAATAAGCAAAAATATTGACTTTGGTCTTAATGTTACTTTTATTGTTCTCAGATTTTACTATTTCTCATCTATCAGCAACACTAACCCCACAGCTGGGAGCTCCAAGGAATGGCTCAGGTTCTCCAATTATAACACAGTTAGTGAGACAATAGGAAATTATTCAGTATCTTAAATTTATGGATAAGCATCCTGGATAATCACTTTACTCAGATATTTCAGGCAAGAGAGATATTAGTGGAAGTAATGCTGGAATGATGGCAGTTGTCAAACAGTGTCAATCGGAACTTACAAGGAATATGATGTGAAATGAATTCATGGTGGAGGAAAAATGACTGGCTCATGCATTGTCAGGGTAATAAAAACCTAATGAACAGACTTGGAACCAAATAATAGGTTGAACATATACCCAAATATTGACTTTTGACTCAAAAGTCACAGAAAAGAATGATTTGTCTCTTATCTAGAATGATAAGTATCACTTCCTTATAAGCTAATGAGGAACACCATCTGGCATGATTACGGAGGAGCAAGAGCTTAAGAAATTGAAGAATAAGGCCGGCGCCGTGGCTCAACAGGCTAATCCTCCGCCTTGCGGCGCCGGCACACCGGGTTCTAGTCCCGGTCGGGGCACCGGATTCTGTCCCTGTTGCCCCTCTTCCAGGCCAGCCCTCTGCTGTGGCCCAGGAGTGCAGTGGAGGATGGCCCAGGTGCTTGGGCCCTGCACCCCATGGGGAGACCAGGAAAAGCACCTGGCTCCTGGCTCCTGCCATCGGACGAGCGCGGTGCGCCGGCCGCAGCGCGCCGACCGCGGCGGCCATTGGAGGGTGAACCAACGGCAAAGGAAGACCTTTCTCTCTGTCTCTCTCTCTCACTGTCCACTCTGCCTGTAAAAAAAAAAAAAAAAAAAAAAAAAAAAGAAATTGAAGAATAAAATGACAGAGCTGCAGTAGGATTTCCACAGGAGGTTAAAAAATTCCTCACCATTAAAAATATCACAACAGGAATAACTGTTGAGGTTCGATAACAATACACCAATAATAGGAAAGTTAGAAGGACAAACATTTTCAAATATTTTAAATATGACTCAGGATAATCTTGGGCTATTTTCTACCACAGTGATTCTCAAAGCATATACCCGGTACCAGTAGCAGCAGCACTGCCTGAATACCTGATAGAAATGCAAACTCGGGTCTCAACCCCCAGAAACACTGACTCAAAAACTCCAGGGCTGAGCCCAGCAATCTGTCCTAACCAGCTCTCCAAGTGATTTGGATGCAGGTTCTACTTTGGGAACCACTATTCAACCAATCCCAAAAAAGAGAGAGAGGTGTTTGTTATCTCTATTGGAAAACAAAGAATTCTCTAACTTGGTCCATTTCGTTTAAACAATTTGCTCCATGTGCTGAAGAATAACAAGTCAGACTAGTTCCTGGAGGAAAATAATGATGTCTTTGAATGAGAGCCCCCATCTTAGTACCCTATAGCTTTAAACTCCAACTTGACTGCATTGGTCCTGTATTGTATTGTATTTCTTAAACTTTGGGAGTCCCTTAAGACAAGTTTTGCAACTTTGCCTGATTCCTTTATTTCTTTGTTTTTCAATTTTTAGGTCATTCGATCAGCAAATATTTAGTATCTTTTTTTAAAATTTTTAAAAATTTATTTATTTATTTATTTTTGACAGGCAGAGTGGACAGTGAGAGAGAGAGACAGAGAGAAAGGACCTCCTTTGCCGTTGGTTCACCCTCCAATGGCCGGCGCGGCTGGCACACAGCGCTGATCTGATGGCAGGAGCCAGGTGCTTATCCTGGTCTACCATGGGGTGTAGGGCTCAAGGACTTGGGCCATCCTCCACTGCACTCCCGGGCCACAGCAGAGAGCTGGCCTGGAAGAGGGGCAACCGGGACAGATTCCGGTGCCCCAACTGGGACTAGAACCCGGTGTGCCAGCGCCGCAAGTTGGAGGATTAGCCTATTGAGCCTCGGTGCTAGCCTAATATTTAGTATCTTATAAATGTATGTTATGCTCTGCTTGTACTCTTAGTGCTAGGTCTACATCAGTAAACAAAACAGCAAATCATCCCTTAAGATTCTTTAAGGAACCTGTATCCTCATGTAAGAGATAGACAAAAAAGCAATAAACAATCAAATAAATGAGTATATTATATAGAATGTTAGAAGACACAATGTTATGGGGAGGAGGTAGAGAACAGAGTTTGGATCTGAGTATGTGAGGAGGGGATTTCAATTTTATTTAGTTAGTTATTTAGTTATTTGAGAAGCAAAGAGACAGAGAGACTGACACAGAGAATGAGAAAGACAAAGATAGTTTTATCTGCTCTTTCACTCCACAAATGCCTGAAAACAGCTGGGGCTAGGCTGGGCCAAACTGGGATCTGGGAACTCAATCAAATCCCCCACATGGGTGGCAGGAACTTAATCACTAGAGCTATCTCCACTACCTCCCAGCATGCATATTAGCAGGAGCCAGAGACAGAAACCAAACCCAGGTAATCTAATCTGGAACATGAGCATTTTAACCAGTACATTAACAGCTAGATTAATTGCTCACCCTAGGGGATTTCAGTTTTAAGTAATATCATAGTAGACTCCTTGAGCAGGGACCAGAAGAGGAAAAGCCTGAAGGAGATAATAATGGAGTAGGTCCTGCTATGGCATAAAGATGCTGTTGCAGCAGCAAAGTAGAGACAAAACCCAAAGGAGTGAGCCCACCCTGTGTCTGTGGTGGGTGGAACACAGTGAGCTCAGGGTAAGTGTAACCAACAAAGGCCAGAGAGGTTATAGAGAGCAGATAACTGGCAATCAGTTAAGTCATTAAAAAACCAAAAACAATTTAAAAAAACCTTGCGAGTCTCATTCTAAGGGAAACTGGATTCTGAGAAGAAAAATGACATGACCCAAATTACCTAAAAAACTACTTTCCTTAATTGTCATTTCCATTTCCATACACATACATCAACCATTCATCAGGGAACTGGAAGTCAGTGCTGCCATTTTTCTCTTTTGTCTTCATCTTGAAGATAATAACAATATTTTCATTAAAATGATTCCCTTTGTTATCAAAGAAGAAAACGCTTGTTTCCTGGAAGAAAAGGTACAGCTCAGGGTGTTTCAGTAGTTTTCAGTTTTCCCTTACTTGAGTCTTGTTTTTGCCCTCTGCGGTGGTCGTTATATTGGCCTCCTAAGCCCTACGAGTGCAACTCTGGGTTTGGGTACTAGAATTTGTTTTCTCACCAGGCAGCTGACAGCTAACAGAATTGTGAGTGAAGTCTGGGAACCTGTTTCACAATGAAGTGAAACTAAAATGGAAACCTGTGTTTGAGGAATGGCTCTGTCAGGGACTTATAAAAAACCCAGTGCCCAGTTACAAACACCCTAGAGAAGGTAATAGATTTGCCAACCTTTGGGTAAGATAGAGCAAGGGGTGGTCTCTCGGTATAGCACCGTGGAAACTTTTCTATCACAATTCAGTCCTAAAATTGGCCTCTTTGGCATTGCTGTGACCTTTCTATATTGAAGAAAAGTGTTTTGAAATTCACAAGTGTTTCAGCAGATGGCAAAGGGACTTTTAAACTTAAAAAAAAAAAACCAATTTCAGGTATTATTTGTTTCATGTTCATATTTGCTCATTTATCAAATATTTACCAAATACAGGTTGAGTACGCCTTATCTGAAATGATTAGGACCAAACGTCTTTCAGATTGCAGAGTTTTTATTTTTTTTTTAAATTTGGAAATATTTCCTTAGATTTTACCAGTTGAGAAATCCTAATGCAAATGTTCTGAAGTTTTTAAAAAAAGATTTATTTTATTTGAAAGGCAGGAAGAGAGGGAGGGAGAAACAGAGACAGAGAAATCTTCCATCCACTGCTTCACTCCCCAAATGGCCATGCTGGCCAGGGCTGGGCCAGGCTGAAACCAGGAGCTTAGAACTCCATCCAGGTCTCCCATACAGGTGGTAGAAGCCCAATTACTTGGTCCATCTTCCATTGACCTCTGCAGTGTATCAGCAGGGAGAGGGATCAGAAACAGAGCCACTGGCACTTGAACCAGCATGCTGATATGGTATGCTGGAATTGCAGGCAACAGTGTAACCTGCTGCCAGACTAATATGAAACCTTTTGAGCATCATTACAATGATCAAAATTTTTCATATTTTAGAGCATTTTGGAATTCAGATTAGTGATGCTCAGCTTGTACCTATGAGGATCAAACATATCAAGATGGTTGGGGAAAAGAGATATAAGAGTTAGTGTTCCCTCAGAGAGTTTATGGATCCCTTGAAGAGATCAAATAAATGGCAGTATGTATGGTAGAAAGTGATGATTATTATTTTAATTTTTGGAAGTTATTTTTAATTTTAAAATTTTAAACATTTTTAGTTTTTATTTCAATATAGTCCATAGATACAATCTAAGGACATAATGATACATTATTTTAAAAAGCCCATAATACTGCAAATTTTCAGAGGAAATGTGAGTTCTATTTATTTATGAAAGAGTGCATGAAAGATACATTATTTGATTTCATAATAAAGGATAGGCTGCACTTGGGGATATGGGGAGGGGAGGATGTACAATTTGGCCAGAGGGAATGGACTCTGCAAGAGCATATGAGAGGACCATCTTGGCAATGACATGTGGGAGAGGCAAGGGAGTACAGAGGAAGAGTATTGGCAGCGGTCACCACAGAAGAAAGTCACTGAAGGGTCACTAAGTTCAACTCATTGAAACCTGGAACATCTGTAGGTCATTTTGTTGAAAGAAGAAGAGTGGAAAAGAAATCCCCCCCCCCCATCTTGAAGGCAACTACCACTATTCTAGGGCTGATAATAAAATGGAGATGGGTACAGGTGTTTGGCATGGTGGTAAGATGTCACTGAGGATGCCCACATTCCATATTCAGTGCTTGGGTTTACATATCAGCTCTGTGCCCAATTTCAGCATCCTGCCATTGTGCACCCTGGAAGGTGATGATGATGGCTCAAGTAGGTAGGTCCTTGGCATTCCCGTGGGAGATCTGGATTAAGTTCCTGGCTCCCAGCTTCAATTCAGCCCTGTCCTGGCATTGCAGGCATTTGGAGAGTGAACCGGAGGATGGGAGCTCTTTTTTCATTCTCTCTGTCTCTCAAATATATATATACATTCTTGAAACATTCAAAAGTATGACAAACATAGTCACTATCCTTAAAATATGCATTGTCCAATGAGAAAAGTGGAAAAATATACACTAAGTCAAAAAATAAGTTCCTTGTCAAATTATTAGGGGTTTCTAAGCCCCACCGTTAATTGGCTTAGGAATAAGGCAGGAATAAGATCAATAAGATCCCATAGTTGGAATGCAACTACATATAGTTTACCAATGCTATTTGGTAAATATTCTTTATTCATGTATTTCTGATACAAGAAATAATAATCGTGTCTTGTTTATTTATTCAAAGCAAAGTGCAGTTCCAAGTTCTGTCTGCACTGGCCTAGCCTGGAAACTTGCTAGAAATACAAATTCTCAGGTCCTTCCCCAAATCCCCTGAGTCAGCAGGCAACTTGATGCACATTAGAGTTTGAAAAGTACTGTACTGATATAGGGGACCTACCTGCAATTAAGAAAAAGAGCTTAAGTAGGGAAGTCCATTTAGAAGGTCAGCCATATCACATCTAATAAGAAGTCTCTTTGTTTTCAGAGAAGCAAAAATTCAGTTCAGCAAAGATTTAAAGAGCTCCCACAATGTTCCAGATTACCTGTAAAGTATTTTGCAATGGTTGTCCAAGCAATTACCAATCTAGCTGTACAGATGGGCATGGTCTAGGATGCAAATTCGTAAAACAACTACCTATGTCATAGAAAGGGTCAGGGCAGGCAAGAAGTGAGGAGAGAGGAAAGAGATTGCTCCTGACTCATCATTTCAAAGAAAAGTATATTCATATGATTCTTCTTAATTTTAGTAATTTTGACTTAATCTGGAAGAGAAATGAATGGTCTAAGAAATCAAAAAAAATCAAGAGAAAAAACAATTCAAATTATAGAAGGAGGGAGCTAAATCAACTGTAGGGATAAATCCCATAGCAAATAAATAAATAACCTCTAAATCCTGTAGAAAATGTGGACACCTCTAGGCTGGCACTGTGGCATAGCTGGTAAAGCTGCATCCCATATGGGTGCTGGTTTGAGTCTTGGCTCTTCTGTTTCTGACCCAGCTCCCTGCTAATGGCCTTGGAAAGCGGCAGATGATGGCCCAAATACCTGGGCCCTTGCCACCTTTTTTGAGATCCAGAAGAAGCTCCAGACTCCTGGCTTTGGCTTGGCCCAGCCCTGATTGTTGCAACCATCTGGGGAGTGAACCAGCAGATGGAAGATCTCTCTCTCTCTCTGTCTTTCTGTACTCTGACTTTCAAAATAAATAAATAAATCGTTTAAAAAAAACCAAACTTAAAAAAAATGTAAAAGTCTGGACACATTTGAATGAGCAGTCTACTTTAACTCTTATTTGTCTTTGAGTTTCACATCCTTTGCAGCATTCAAAAGCCCAACGTGGAGGGTGCCGTTCAGCCCAAGTGTCTATTGGGACTTACTTTCTACAGGTGCAGTCTGCCCCTTTATCTGGCTGTTCTGTCATCAGATCTTCTAGCCCAGGAGACTGGCTGCAAGTCCTGGTTTCTAGAGCCATCACGGGTCTGTCTAGCGTTACTTTTAAAAATATGATCCTTGAATTTGAGGTGTTGTTCTAGTTTTGATCCTAAATTAAGCTGTCTTGTCAAATATATCCTATTTCCACTGTGTGTGTGTGTGTGTGTGTGTGTTTGTGTGCACACATAAACGTGTGCACGTGCCATGCATCTAGTCTGTTCCCTATGGTTCCAAATATTGAAGACTGGGTCCCCAGTGCTGTTGTTGTTGAGATGCTGGGACCTTTACAAGGCTGGACCTAGTGGGAGATCACCTGGGGCCCTATTCTTGGACGTAATTAAGATGTGACCCCTTGGTAGTCCTCAAGGGAAGGCTGTTCTAAAAGTCTGAGCATGGCTCCACCCAGCTCACTCTGGCTTCCTAAACTGAGAAGTAATCTCTTCCTCCCACCAGGATGTGATGCCATCCACCAATGGACACTCAAAATCAGAGCTCGGCCAAAGCCAGTGCTCTATGTCCTTCAATTTCCAAATCTCTAAGCTAAATGAACTTCTTTTCTTCATAAGCAGCCTAACTCAGGTGTTGTGTTGCAGTAATACGTAACTGATTAATACAGTGTGTTATGTGCATGTGCACATATGTGTACTTTTAAAAACATGAGACGTCAGTACTGATATCCTGAAAAACTTCACTCCCATCATCCAATTTCTATTGGATGCTTAATTTCCAGTGTAAGTGTATTACAGAAATGGCCTAATGCAGGTCACTGGATAGTGGGAAAAAGGAAGTCCCCTGTTGCCCGGTGCTTGTTAGCATGAAAACACAGTCCTGGATGCCTTGTTATGTTTCCTGACTCAGGAGTCCTAAGGGCCTGCCCATGACTGCTCTGTGCACTTACTGTTCCTGCCGAACACATCCACTGGGTTGGGGACATTAATTCATTTTAACAGAGCTATGTCAATGCTGCCCCTGAAAAGTGCTGAGACGCTGTCTTTGCAAACAGTCTTCACACAGGAAACACAAAGGAAAACACGGGTTTTATTACTGCGTTCTGTCCTTCAAATCCAAGACATTTTCTACTTTGCTATTTTCTCTTGGCCCAGGTTGTCCTTGGGTTAGGAGCCATTTGTTCCAAATTATGAATAACTAGATATATTTGAGTTTAGAGTCCAGGTCCACTAATAGTGTATCTTTGCATGAACCAGGTATGGGGCCCTGTCTCATGGCTGGTCCACAGTGTTGGCATAGCTGGCCTGGCTGTTCTGTGGGTTTTGGTTTGGGTTCTTAACCATCTCTCTGGCTGCACTGTGTTTCTTGAGGCATCTTACCTCGTTCATGGACACACAAGATTCACAGGGATCCCCAAATTCTCAGAAGTTTGAAACTCTTTCTTGCTCTAGAAACTATTAACAGTTTGCAAACTAAAGGGACATCAATCAGTGAATGGCACAAGAAACTTTCAAAATGGTCATGCTGAACCAGAGAGAACTGGACTGCACTTAAAACCCTGATTTCAAAACTCATACCACAAAAGGCAGCGAGGAATAACACGTGGCTGATTTCTTTCTCTCTCCTTCATAGTGAGTGGGAATGGAAGGAGCACAATGGCAAAGATCAGCCAGGCAAAGACCTGATATTTACGAATCAATGTATGCTCTGGTTTCTCTTTAGATCATAGAAATCTTTTGCCTTTTACAAATCAGTGTCCTGTTTTGTCAGTCACCTGAAAGTGACTTTTGTGCATCTTTTCCCTAAATGATCCTTAAAAGTGACACCCTTTCTTCTCATCATCTTCACCCAAAGCAGAAATACCTTGAAACATTCATCTCCTTGCTGCTAGCATTAATTTCATTCATCCCTGAAGGCGGAGTCACATTGGTGCCAACTAATTAAGACCCATTTAGGACAGCTCAAAGTCCTTTATCAGCGCAGAATTAACATTGTTCTTTTAATGGGACTACATTTGCCAATGTGTTTACATAGTGGGATGCAAACTGCATTTGCGGATAGTAAGCAGAATATCTCCCAGTGGCTCTCCATTGCTTCTCCAGAAAAGTTAACATTCCCTTTTCATCTGACCCTGCCAGACACATAATCATGTTCTTCAATGTTGAATGTGGCTTCATGTGACACTGTCAGTTCTACACCACCTGTAGGAGGTTTCAGTCTTGAGATGAATTAACGCAAACAGGTATATGTCACCAGTCTAATATTATTTGTTTATACCCATCACTGAAAATGGGAAAAAGAGGATCTAGTTTTTTTCCAGATTGTTTTGAATATAAACTCTTTCACCCCAAGGGTTTCTAGAAGTTGATTTTCTAGTTTGTTCCTACATTTGGTTGAGTGAAAACATAACAGTGACCACTGCCCAGAGGCCCTACAATCCCACAGAACATGGGCACCAGAAGATGAAGAGAAAAGGGACAAGCAGCCCTTTCTCTGCATTATCTCAGTCTTCCCTACAAGGTCAACCTCTCTAACTGTGACCAATCAAACAAGTTTAGCTATAATTGACAAGAAAGAAGACTAAACTTTATTTGGCTTGAAAAAAAACATTCTACTATGCTTAAAAGTAGATTTGGGCACATCCTAGGACAATCACATTTTTTTCTAGTATTTTATGTTTCAGCAATTAGAAAGCCTTTAAAACAAAAACAGTTCACTGGGAAAATAAAAATGATTCCTACCTTAAGTGGAGAGTGATACTTTTTCTTAAAAAGGACTTTGATAATATAAGGAAGCAAACTGAGAAGGAATTTTTTCTTTGAGGGATTCCATCTGATCATTTTCCAATCATGAATCTCTTAACTACTAGCAACATAATTTTTTAATCCTATAAATTATACATAATAATGGTGGCTTGGTCTTGCCATTAACTAAAGGGACATCAATCAACTAAAGGGACATAAAAACGAGCATTTGTTAAAAACCTCCAGTAAGTGCAGGCAAACCTTCAAAGTAGCTTTACATAAGTAACATACAAAGATACCCCTTTTCCTCCTACTCCCTTATTCCTGTGACACTTAACTCATTCCTATTTACTTAGGAGAAAAATATCAAACATTTTTGGGAGACTATAACCACCACACACTTTGTGAGCAGAGACCCACATGAATTCTTGTAGTAAGGATACCTTCCTTGGGGCCGGCGCCGTGGCTCAACAGGCTAATCCTCCGCCTAGCGGCGCCAGCACACCAGGTTCTAGTCCCGGTCGGGGCACCGGATTCCGTCCCGGTTGCCCCTCTTCCAGGCCAGCTCTCTGCTATGGCCAGGGAGTGCACTGGAGGACGGCCCACGTGCTTGGGCTCTGCACCCCATGGGAGACCAGGAGAAGCACATGGCTCCTGCCATCGGATGAGCGCGGTGCGCCAGCCGCAGCGGCCACTGGAGGGTGAACCAACAGCAAAAGGAAGACCTTTCTCTCTGTCTCTCTCTCTCTCACTGTCCACTCTGCCTGTCAAAAAAAAAAAAAAGATACCTTCCTTGATGAAAAATAATCATAAAATGTTTGCAGCATTCATATTGCTTGTTATGCAGTTATTCTAAGATTGTTGTATGTGCTGTCAGATAAAGTAGATGAATAATTACATTGCTGTCTATGAGACCTGTGACTGTCAGCACGGTAGAAAGAAGAAACAGATGTAAGATAGATGAGATATAATAAAAACCTGGTCTCCCTGAATCTGAATTGAGTTTCAATTTGAATTTGTAATCATTTCATCTTTAAACAACATACATAGCATAGATTTTATTCATTCTAGCTCTGTCCACTGCAACAGTCAGAAACAAAGATTAACTCAGTAGCAATGAGCACCCACAGTAACAAACTGATGTTCTTTGGACAAAGTAACTGAGGCTCTTAGGATAACTGTCTGTTTCCAGGTCTGGATATGTACCAGAAGAGCTGGAGACATCTTGAAATACCAGGATATGAATAAGCTATTCAAGATATCTAAAGGCACATCAAAAGGACATAATGTCAAATTGATGAGGCTCCCACTGGTAAAAACAGAACAATTTATACATAATGATATACTTTTAATGAGTTGAAATACTTCAGACATGTAAATCAGTAAATATGCAAGTATTATTAATAAGTTCACTGGACACTTCTGGAGGATGCTAGAGAACAAATGTATTAAAACTGTTTATCAAAGAGAAGAGACTAGTACTACCTTCTATCCCATATTAACTAAATGGTTAATAAGGGTAAGTTTTTATTTTTAAAGCTTATCTGTTTGAAAGTCAGAGAAAAAGAGAGACAGAGAAACACACAGAGACTGAGAGATCATCCAGAGAGAGAAAGAGAGGAGAGAGAGATTCCACTGACTGGTTAACTCCTCTAATGCCTCAAACAGTGGGGGCTAGGCAAGGCTGAAACCAGGAGACAGTAACTCTGTCTGGGTCTCTCATTTTGTAGGCAGGGATGCATGAGCCATCACCTGCTGTCTTCCCAGGTACATTAGCAAAATGCTGGATGAGCAGTAGAGGCACAGATGGGGACTCGATCCCAAGGACTCAGATGTGTTAAGCAGGAATCCTAAGCTGCAGCTTAACCTGCTGTACAACAATGTCTGCCTCAGTGAAGGCATATTTTACTTTATAAAGTGTATCCATTAACAGGCAAAAAAAAAAAAAAAAAACCACACACACACACACACACACACACCAGAATATCTCCATTTTGCAATCCCAACAAATGATTGCATCTAGACAATGATCATTAATATCTCTTGACATAAAAAGAGAGAAAACTAGACATTATTTCACCCTGATAGAAGCATGACCTAATGGTTTTAGAAAAAAAAAGAGGAATAAAAAAGAAAAGAAGAAATTAAAAAAATGGACCTGAATCCAATTGAGCAACAGGAATATCAACGTAGAAAAAATACGAAATACCATGGGGGTGCAATTAGCAAATCTAGATTGGTGGAAAAACTCTATAAGACAAATGCCTAGGTGTCTTCAACAACAGAGAGATGAAGGGAGGGAGCAGGGGAAGGAGAGAAAGAAGGAGGGAAGGAAGGAAAAAGGGATGAACAGCTATATAGGTTATCAGAAACAGAAGAAACACATCAATCTCCTTTATGCTAACCCTGTTTCAAACTAACTACTAAAAATATATTACTGTATTTTATATGCAATTAATATATAATTAATATATAGTAAATAAATATAGTATATAAATGGTATATTTATAGATATTAATGAGACAACTGAGATGTTTGCAAACTGATTATATCATGATATTAAAAAGTTGTGTTGATTTTATATAGGACAATGGCATGATATTTAAGAATCTATCTTTTAGAGACATACACTGAAATATTTATGAATGAAATTATATGGTGTCTGAGATTTCCTTCAAAATAATTCATGAGGAAGAAGCAAGTACATAGAAATATAGAAGAAATAAGAATGACCATACATTAGTAAATAAACAAGCTGAGTGGTGCCTATACAGAGATTCATTACACAACTACAGTTTCTACTTTGTAAGTTTGATATTTTCCTTTATAAAAAGTTTTTAAAAAAAATCTGGTTTGGGCCGGCGCCGCGGCTCAATAGGCTAATCCTCCGCCTAGCGGCGCCAGCACACGGGGTTCTAGTCCCGGTCGGGGCACTGGATTCTGTTCCAGTTTCCCCTCTTCCAGGTCAGCTCTCTGCTATGGCCCGGGAGTGCAGTGGAGGATGGCCCAAGTGCTTGGGCCCTGCACCCCATGGGAGACCAGGATAAGCACCTGGCTCCTGCCATCGGATCAGTGCAGCGCACTGACCGCGGCGGCCATTGGAGGGTGAACCAACGGCAAAGGAGGACCTTTCTCTCTGTCTCTCTCTCTCAATGTCCACACTGCCTATTAAAAAAAAATAAAAAATAAAAAATAAAAATCTGGTTTGAAATCCAGTATTGTCAAACCACCATGGGGAGGAATCCTTAAATCCTTATACAATAAAAGTCTATTTTGATCAGTAAACATTATATGTATGTATGATTGCACAGCCAGTTCAGTGTCTGCTTGCAAGGCTGGCATCCCATATCTGAGTGCCAGTTCAAGTCCTGTGTAATTTGCTTCCAACCCAGTCCCAGCTAATGTGACTGAGAAGGCAGCGGAAGGACCCCTGTTACCCACGGGGGAGCCCAGGATGAAGCTCCTGGCTCAAGGCTTCAACCTGGCCCACATACATGGCTGTTGTGGACATTTGAGGAGTAAATCAAAGGATGGGAAGAACTCTCTCACTGTCTCTCCCCGTTTCTCTGTTGCTCTGCCTTCTTACTAAATAAATAATCTTTAAAAAATGTTGCATTGTAGCCCATAAATATGTACCATCACTATTAATTAAAAAAAAAAAAAAGAAATCTTGAGGCTGACACAACATTTGGGCCACTGCCTGCAACAACTACATCTCATATGAGAGTAGGTTCGAATTACTTTCAATCCACTGCCCCACTGATTGGAAAGCAGTAAAAGATGGACCAAATTATCTTCTGATACCTGTAAATTGCTCCAGAGCTTATAGTTGTGACTATGGGATACCGTGAGGGCTAAATCAAACTAATACAAAATATATATTGAATGAATTGCATTTCCCTGGGTTAAAAACAAACCAGAAATTTCCAAAGCCTTTTGAGAAAGATCTTTAGATAGAATGCTTCTACATATGAGTACATTTCTTTGAAGTACCATACCTACTCCTTTTATTTCTTCTTTTTTGGGGGGGTGGTTTGACAGGCAGAGTGGACAGTGAGAGAGAGAGACAGAGAGAAAGGTCTTCCTTTTGCCGTTGGTTCACCCCCCCAGTGGGCCACAGTGGCTGGCCGGCGCACAGCGCTGATCCAACGGCAGGAGCCAGGTGCTTCTCCTGGTCTCCCATGGTGTGCAGGGCTCCAGGACTTGGGCCATCCTCCACTGCACTCCTGGGCCATAGCAAAGAGCTGGCCTGGAAGAGGGGCAACCAGGACAGAATCCAGGGCCCCGACCAGGACTAGAACCTGGTGTGCTGGCGCCGCTAGGCGGAGGATTAGCTTGTTGAGCCGTGGCGCCGGCCACTCCTTTTATTTCCACCATTTCTTTTGATTGCTTATGCTACAGTGATTTAAATCTAAACTTTGGGATTCTTCTCGTTAATTCCAGCAGTGAAAAGGAACAGTTTTATGACTATTTCGGTCATGCATTGCATGTGAAGTTGTGCTGTTTTGGTTCTCAGAAATTGATAATGAGAAACTCAAAACAACCTACATACTCAATAGAAAAGTTGGTCCACCTAATATTTTAAAATAATTATTAGAATTCAAATTACATCCAGCGATAACAGAAACTGCTCCTCCTAATCCACATACCCCAGTATAATTAAAACACTAGATATGATAATACATGAGGTCTTCAAAAACATTTATGGAAAAATGTAACAAAAATCTAAGCTTATTTTGGTACAAAAGAACATAGGTTTTTCATAAAATGCATTTTCCAAGAAGACTCCCCCCATCCATGTTGAACAGTTAACAATAACTGTTTGGAGAAAATCAGAATGTAATATTGGAATTATGGTGGATGTTCAATTTATCCATGCTTTTGTGCAAATAAGCAAAATTCACAGATAATTTAAGCCTTTAGCAACTGGTTGCTATGTCTTCCTTCAGCAATTCTTTATTAAAGTAAAAATATGAACCAAGATCGGTTGATTTATAATTCTGACTTTCTGCCTTATCCTGGCAATCCTTCTAAAGGGGAAATGCAAGTGGCAGGCAATAGTGTTCTATGGGAGATGAAAGGGCTCTTCTTTCAAGGAGAAAGAAGGCGAAGGGGAAGAATGAAGCACCCAAGCCTCAAGCAGAGGAAGCAGGAAGAGTGATTACTGAACGTTGCAGAAAAAATGGATGTATTAAAAATGCAAATTGGTTTTTGGATAATTGAGTAGAATGTACATATACATAATTTCTCTTCAAGAATCCAACTGTTAATGATTTGAAGTAATGCATAATTTCAATATGTGATTCCGCTTAACATATTAGATACCAAGTTGTGGTGTTCAGGATCACAAGGTCTATTTACATTCCGGAAGCTGTGCAATCTTATCAGATAATCAATAATCTGTTGTGTTTGTGATCCCAGGAAAAATTCTGAAACAGCTTCCAATGGAGTTTAGATCAATACATAATCCTGAAGTTCCTTAAACATTTCTATGCTTTGAAACCAAAATGTGTAGACTTCTTTTAGTTGAAATTCAACTTAGTCATCAACAAACTGAGCTAAGTAAGAAAAAAATCTAAAGATATCTTGGGGGAAGTATGCAGTGTTTCTTGGAGCCTTGAACCAACCAAAATGGAGAGAACAGAAGGTAGTGTAGGTGGGATACATGGGATCTAGCTGCTGGCTCATTAAGTAACCATAATAGTCAAAAACATACCAATCAATTTAAAAAATAACTCTGTTCATTTGATAGCTGGCAAAAGCACTCCGCAAAGACTTAGCAATGAAAGACCGTGTGACCACCTCAGCCAGGACTCACCTGTCTCTCCCAGTCTCCTTCTTAAAGACTCCATCACAGTAACTCATGCGTTTCTCTGTGGTCACATAAATTTGGGCATTTGGATAGACATCAACCGTCTTCTTCAGCATGTTGTAAACGATGCCATTGCCATCTTTCCTCATGTTGCGGAAAGGGCCCCAAATCACATAAATAGTGGTGTTGGCTTCCTTGAAAAAATAGTCAGGGTTTTTTAACAAAAGAGGAACACTGGTATGGGACACAACTCGAATCATTGTCATGCGGCCAACGTCTTCTTCATAACCCTTGGTGGGGGCGTTGTTCATTCTCCAAATGCAGGAAGACTGATCTATCTCATTTCCAACCTTCTGGCCAACCATCTGACCTGAGTTTGACACTATGGCACAAAGGTCACAGTCCAGTTGCAAAGGCTGAAAAACAGAAAGAGAGAGAGGCAGGTAGTAAATTCCACATAGTCAAGTAAGTTCCTTTGGGAAAAGAAATAGTTCAGACATTGCACAATTGCTGAATATGGAAAATGTGACACACATAATATATTTTCTCCTACAGTCTCTGCTATAAGCTATGAAGTTACGAGCATGCTTCCGTTAAAAGAGTAAACACATACTGTTAAAATGTAATTTTAATTTCTAAAATCCCCATGTGTTGGTTTAAAAACAAATGGAGAAATAGTCATTTGTTTCCCACTCTAAATGATAAATTACTTTTTGTTCAGAACTGTAATTTCAAATAAAATAAGGAAACATGGAAATAGTTGATCTCTATAATAAGGTTGGTGGTTATAAAGGAAATGCCAAAGAAACATATCCAGACATTAATTCCATATTTTACTTATACATACACATGGTTATGTAGCAATCAATAAAAATATGAAAATTTCAGCAAATGATGATGTTTTAAAAAAGATCTTCAGAAACCACAGTGATTTAACACAAGTCCGAGGCTGACAAAATACTATAGAAACTCAAATTTCTTCAAGTCACTGTGTTAACTGGCTTTTGTGCTCATGTTTATTCCAGATAAATAAGGAAAAGCCTCTTGGAAAAGCTCAGAGAAGGCATGTCTACAGTCTTCAGAGCTAGTCCAACTCCCTCACTTTTCATTTAAGCATGGAGGCAACACTAATAGAGGTTAAGCATCAACTTTTAGGATTTGAAGTTGATAAAGCAGTGCTGGGAGATTCAGCTCTAGATCTTCTAACTTACAGTGCACTGCTTTTTTCATTATTCCTTGCTTTACTATATCCTAAAAATAAGCACATAAATTACCTTTGCTACTTCTCTCCCACATCAAGAAGCTATGCTATTTTTTTTGAAAACAGTGATAAAGAAGCAATATGCTTTGTTGACATGTATCTTTCTCATCTTCTTTCTGTGAGATTTCACATTTTGTACATGACGTTTGCTCCTGAATTTTTATTTTGTTTATTGGTGAGCAGCTCCTCACATGCTGGGTACTGCCCTTATTTTACTCATTGTGTTGCACTTTAATTTATGGTTTAATTATGTCTGTCCTCTAGATAGTAAACTCAGTAAGAACAATGTCTGCTTCATTTCAGTCTCACTCCCTAGAGTCCCTGGAATACACTTGGAGCTCAATTGGTTACTTTAGAAAATGAAAGCAATTGAATTAAAATAACATATTAGAAGTCACAGCACTGAACTTAGTGTTAGAAAAAACATATACTTTTCCAGCTTACTTAGAATTGTTAATTTGGATGAAAGAGAAAAGCAGTCCAAAAGAAGTCCAGCGACATGGCAATCTCCATAGGTAAGTTGAGATGTGAGAGAAAGACAGGAGTCAAGGATAACTTCAGATTTTTAGCCTAAGCAAAAGGAGGACTGGAGTTTCCTTTAACTGAGAAACAGAAGGTGTGAGGAAGACTTCAGGAAGAGTAGGATCAAGGGAGGAAGATTGGAAGCTTACTTTTAGACCAGTTTAATTTGAGATGCCTTGAACACAGACACTGCCTTGAATATTACAACAAAATTATTATTTTTTAATTTGACAGATGAGTTAGACAGTGAGAGAGAGACAGAGAGAAAGTTCGTCCTTCTGTTGGTTCATCCCCCAAATGGCCGCTATGGCCGGAACCACACTGATGGGAAGCCAGGAGCCAGGTGCTTCCTCCTGGTCTCCCATGCGGGTGCAGGAGCCCAAGCACTTGGCCCACCCTCCACTGCCTTCCTGGGCCACAGCAGAGAGCTGGACTGCAAAAGGAGCAGCAGAGACTAGAACCCAGTGCCCATATGGGATTCCAGTGCCACAGGCGGAAGATTAACCAAGTGAGCCAAGACACCAACCCAGAACAAAATTAATTTAAACTGCTTAAAAAAAAACTTATTAAAGGAATAAGAGCACATTGTAGTAAAATTGAAAAATCAAAAATAGGTAAAAATAATAAGTAGACTCCATATTCCTAGCAATAATCACTATAAACTTTTATAACATATTATTTATCATTCATTTTTCTCTTTTCTGTACATATTATTTTAGACAAATTGAAAAGTTTCATATATTCAATTTAGCAGCACTGGTTTCCCAATTAATTTCATATCCTTAATCTTTTCCAGGTCATGAAATTTCCCTTAGAGATATTCTTAGTGCCTGCTCTATATTCCATTATATGGATATACCATAATGTACCTATTCACCTACTGCTGGGCATTTAGCCATTATCTTCTGTTTTTTTTTTTTCCTATTCTAAAATAGTTCTCTGATGAACATATTTGTGCATCCAGCTATGTTTGGGATGATAATAGTTATTACATTAATTTAGATTCCTTTATGTTTAATTATGCTTCGATAAAATATGGTAGACAGATCAACGTGTTTGGCATGTCAAAATTAAGAATTGCATTAATATCTTGACTTGAAGAATCCATAAATGTCTATTTAGGAGGTGCTTTAAACCTCTGTTAGCGAAAGGGCTGTCCAAACCCCATGCCACAGTAAGGATTCTTATCCAAGGCAAGCAGCAGGTCATTAGAGTAGGCCCATGCAAGGTAGGTGAGTATATTAGGCCACCTGGAAATGTGGTATTTTAGGTTGGGAGCATAGTGAAGGCTTTACCAGGGACCACATTGGAGGCACACGAGGACGCCTGTAGAAGTCAGGCATTGATCTGAGACCTTTCATCATCCATTTAGGGTTCATATATTTTAGGATATAAAGTAAAACACAGTGTTTTCAGTGGACAGTTTTCCTCTACCCATTGCACCTAGTCAAGTCCTGCAAACTCAGAATCATGCAAACCAGATCCTGATTTAAATTGTGTTTGTGATATGGCACACTCCAGTTTATCATCAAAGATGCATATGGTATGGTAGGTTACATTCCATTTACTCTGCCAAGAAATTGTCTCAATGTATAATTCAAGCATTTTGAGAGGATAGTCCTAACAAGTTAAAAAAATCGAAAATAAATAAAGAAAAATATTTGGGGTGTGTTCTAATCTATAAAATGCAGCAATTTGTGTTGGCTTTCCCAGTCATTAGAGTGAATTAGCTGGTTCTGCTGTAACAAGGCTTAATTTAACTAATAAGAATCAGCACATTGGTCTCACTTGACAATTGTAACCTCGGAAAGTGATCAATTAAGACATCACAATCTGTTTCATGACAACATATTGGGATGCCACAGCTGTGCAGATTATGAGGTCAGCAGCTGACTTACAACTTGAGGGCAAACACTGGGAACAACAGCCTCTTGTTTATGTGACAAATATGCGATTGGGCAGATGTTATGAATACGATAGCTTTAGGGGTAGACAATCATCCTGAAATTGTCCCCTCCCCCCTTTTTTTGACTATTCACTTTGCCATACTGTCACTATGGTCAGAATCTTAAGAGACTCGATCACATGATCACATGCCTGTACTTCCTGGTCACAGTCCCGCCAGACTGTCTGACTTCCTGAATGTGGTTCCAGGATCGAGGGCTGAATGGGATGTCTGCTCCACTTACTGCTTAGTCTTAGGTATCATTTCCCAAGAATGACTGCATTGTGAGCCTGGATGCATGAACACTCCTAATCAAAACCAGAAGCTTCATGTAGCACAAAGAGCTGACTAAGCCTGAGGAACTCATCTATGTGTTTGAAGGCACCTTCAAACCACAGTAAGCCATGAGAGATAGAAATGCCTCAGCATGAACGGATGACTTGCCCCAAGAGCTGCTCTTATCCGGTTATCACCACTCTGTATATTAGCTTTATTGATACATTTTTTGATCTCAAGTTTCTTTGTTAAAATGTACAGCTGTCTCTTGAAACTCATTTACATTATTTGATTTGGGGACCTTGCTTAAAAGTTTATTCCATACGTCTCCACTCACTCGGTTCAGCCTCAGTAAGTAGTTACTTTTTTATTTTTCCCTAAAATTGAGACCCTGGATTTTCTAAGATCTTTGTTAAGACTTATCTGGTTCCACCTTATAAAACCCTATCTTAGTTTTGATTTTTTTTTAGTTGTCTCTATTTTTTGTTTTGTTTTGTTTTCACTAAAAACAAATTGGCCTTCCTCATTTTGTCTGTTGTGCGCTTACAACATCTTGTGCACACAGTACACTTGGGCTGGACTTGGACTGCATTTATCAACTAAGACCACCACAAATACTCAGGTGACCCTGTCTGAGCAGTTATGTCTCTGTTAAAGAAAGCCCACAAATATCAGGAACTTCCTTTTATTTAGGTCTAAAACATTGATTTTTAAAATGCTAACAACACTATATTTGTTTTGGATATTGTCTTCCTCTGCCAGAGTATACTAAATCTGCACTAGCATATTTGGTTATGGATACTCAGCTTGGGAAGAGTAAAGAATCTGTTGATCAATCAAGTACTTAGCATTTATTCTGTGCAAGGTCCTGTGAAGGGTAAAACAGTTTTACAATTCGAATCAGTGTGGACTTTAACCTCAGTACACAGTTCTAAAGCATGGGTGGGTGGGTGGCAGTTGGAGTAGAATTCCGTCATCAATGAGGGTCAATTCTCTCACCATTTTAGAGGCCTAAGGGATTGCCTTGAAAAACAAATGATTTCACTGCTAACATGAATCCTGACATTTTGCCTCCTTACAAGCAAGATGATTTGCTTATTGGCTAGGACAAAGTGAGAGAGAGAGGAAGTGAAAAAACTGCATGAAGGAGACACAGAAATACTGCACCTCATGTGGACTGATGTGTACCTGATTGAATGCTTCTTATAGGTCAGTCATACTGCTCAGTACTTATTATATGAGCTCACTTCATTTCCGTAACAGATTTTTTTTCATGTGGCTCAATTTATTTGCTCTTTAGGACTACTAATTCTATAGGTTTTACATGGTACATTCCTCAACTTCTGTACTGTTATACTAGAATTGTTAGCTAAAGTGGAGAGACACTCTTTCATCAGGGTGCATGCACTGGTGAACTCTTTTTTTTTAACTTTATTTATTTGTTTGAAAGAGTGACACACAGAGGGAGAGACATAGACAGATAGAGATCTTCATCCACTGGTTTATTCTCTAGATGATCCCAATGTCCATGACTGAGCGAGGCCAAAGCCAGTTGAAAGCTTCTTTCAGGTCTCCCACATAGGTGCACATCTTCTGCTGTTTTTCCTAGCCATTAGCAGGGATCTAGGTCAGAAGTGGAGGAGCTGAGACACAAACTAGCATCCAAACTGAGATGCTGGCATTGTAGGTGGTGGCTTTACTCACCACACCACAACGCTGGCTTGGAACTCAACATTTGAGTGACTGGGGAGAGAGCTTTGGACTGAAATCCCACCTCCATGGCTGTGTGTAAATTTCCTCTGGGCCTGCTAGCAGTAGATTCACAGTTGTCCTTCATAACAGATTTTTAAAGCTAGTTTGTTATTATTTCCCAGGATAGCATTGAAGACATTGAGATAAATGTGATAGCCTGTAGAAACTACCTATCTTTCCAGTTAAAAAGAGGAGCAAATGGCATCTTTCATGAAATTCACTCAGCAGATTTACAAGTGGGAGATATGAAATATATAGTTATGATTTTTTCACTGTTCTTAATATAGGTAAATGCAAACATGTATATTACCCAGTGTTATATTAAAATAATTAGTTGAGGCTGGCATTGTGGCACAGCAGGTAAAGCTGCTGCCTGCAATGCTGGCATCCCAAGTTGAAGTGCTGGTTTGAGTCCTGGCTGCTCGTCTCCTTGTCTAGCTCTGAGAACGTGCCTGGGAAAGCAGCGGAAGATGGCCCAAGTGCTTGGGCCCTTGCCACCCAGAGACCAGGATGGAGTTCCAGGCTCCTGACTTTGGCCTGGCCCAGCCCAGCGATTGTGGTGTTCGAAGAGTGAACCAGTGGATGATTTTCCCCCACCCCCATCTCGATCTGTGTGTGTGTGTGTGTGTGTGTATGTATGTGTATCTGTCTCTCCCTTTCAAATAGATAAAATTAATATTTAAAAGATAAAATTAGTTATCATACTTTAAAACATGCTGGGAGCCAAGAGTGTCACTAAAAGATGAAGTCCCTCAGCTGATGAAAGGCTCCAAGGACGTCACAGTGTGCGTATGAGTGGACACGGCCTCTTTCCTAGCATGGCAGAAAGAAGTGCTAATGTGTGAATAGTACTTCTCATAATTTGAGCATGAAATATGGCTGAAATTTCATTTTAAAATAAGCTAATCCTGAACATTTTGTTGCTTTTTAAATGGTCCTTTGCATCTGCTTATTCAATTTGCTTTTCAAATTGTTCCTGTCACCATTAAACAATTTTTTAAAAAAATAGAATAAATGAAAAAATGAAGCAAAAACTACGGCCAAGGCTGAGGGTGTTACTGGCTAAAGGGAACGCCTCGTCCTGCCCATTCACTCCAGAAATTCACACCGCCTGGTTCCAAGCTACTGGGAATCAAAGTCAGCCAAAGACTGGAAAGCCATCCTCTATCTCACGAAGTTACGCCCCAGTCCTTACACAAACCCAGAGCACAGGCTGTCTGGAACACTGGCTTACTCTACAGGTCGTTTGACACCATTCCTTGTTTTATTTTTACTTCTGTTATAAACAAGAAGATTTGAACAGCACAAAAATTAATTGTTTAAAAACGATGCTGTGGGTAGTGGGTTAAGCCACTGCCTGCAGTGTAGGCATCCCATATGGGCACCAGTTCGAGACCCAGCTGCTCCACTTCCAATCCAGCTCTCTGCTATGGCCTGGGAAAGCAATAGAAGATGGCCCAAGTCCTTGGGCCCCTGCACCCACGTGGGAGACCAGGAAGAAGCTCCTAGTTCCTGGCTTCGGATCGGCATAGCTCCGGCCATTGTGGACATTTGGGGAGTGAACCAACAGATGGAAGACCAACCTCTTTCTCTCTCTCTCTCTCTCTGCCTCTCCTTCTCTCTCTATGTAACTCTAACTTTAAATGAAATAATAAACAAAACAAAGCAAAAACAAAACAATGCTGAAGAATGTAAGCAGAAGGGTACTGACCCCCTGTGATGGGTCCATGTTCTCTGGCACCTCGAGATGGGGGAAGGGGCAGATATTCTTACCCCTTTGTAAAGATCTGTGGCATTTTTATAATCAATTTTATTGCTCTGCGTTTGAACAATATATGTATTATTCATGTGGGCCCCAGAAATCAATTTACCATGATATGCTCAACTGATCTTTGCCTCATTAAAAAAAGTTGTGGGGGGGAACTTATCTAACAGGTCATTCACCCTGATTGGTAAATGACCCCTTTTGTGAGTCATTCACTTTTCTTTTTAAATTAGTTCAGCACATGCCTGTTTCTCTGTGCTGCATTTACTTAGGCACATGCCTGTGCATGAGCGTGCACGCGCGTACACGCACCCCCCACTACTTCCCCGCAGTGGATGGGAAAGCTGCCTCTGCCAGACACTGCTCTCTCTGCCTGCTTCCCTCTTCTCCTCTTTGAGCCTGACAGATTGCCCTGTCCTTTCTGAGTGATACACTGGGCAACTGCCAAGCACGTCCCATTTTAATTAGCATAAAGCATGCAATATTTAACCTTTACTTTTTTCTCTCTGAATAAGCTTATAGACAATAGAAAAGGTAATTAAAATCTGTGAAAGTTACAAAACAGTGTGGTTTCCTCAGCAAAAAGGAACAGCCATGTACGAAAGGTCACCTGTCAACTAGTTCTAGTTATTAAATCTCTGTATTTATCACTAAGATGACTCTACAGAAAACGAAGGTCAAGACATTAAATTATGAAACAGTGAGGATTAGAAAAGGTCACCAAAAATCCAAGTAAAATTTCACCAAACCCATTAATTCTATGTTCTGGTAGCAGGCAGAAAAAGCCAGTGATGAAAACACAACACTGAATAACTCTTTCTTTTTAATGGTTATTTTTATTTTTGTCTAAGTGAAAGGCAGAGTACCAGAGAGAGAGAGAGAGAGAGAGAATCCTTCCATCTGCTGGATCACTCCCAAAATGCCTGCAACAGCAAGGGCTGGGCCAGGCCTAAGCCAGAGCACAGACTTCCATCCAGGTCTCCTGCCTGGGTGGCAGGGGCCCAAGCACTTGAGCCATCATCTGCTGCCTCCCAGGATGTATGTTAGCAGGAAACCAGAAGGGAGGCAGAGCAACTGGAACTGGAACAGGCAGTGTGATAAGGAACACCGGTATGCAAGCAGCAGTTTAACTTCTTGTGCCCCAAAGCCCACCCAACGTTGGGTGGCTTTAATCTTTCTCCCTCCTCTAGCTTTGCAGTGAAACTGAACTTCTATTTGATGCCTTGAAGTCTAAAATGAAACTTGCTCATCTCAAATAAAAACAGGAGCTTCGATAAATATTTCAGAACAAAAATCATGTTTGAATCGAACCAGTCTAAATTATTAAAAACATTGTTTTACACTACTCTAATGGTAGCTTTCATTTCAAGCCTAAGAATGTAATTTTAAAAACTGGAGATGGGGCACTCACAGCACCTTAAATGCTTTGCAGGACAATTAGCAACTCACCACTCACTAATTTACTACTTTAACGTCGAAACAAATGTGATCTTTGCTTTTCATCATCCAGTTTGAGTGAATGTGAACAAAGCACGTTGAACAAAGCTCCAGAGACACACTCCTCAGTTTGCTGTCATTTATTCTTCTGCTCTTCCTGAATGTCTTTAGAGTTTTAGTTTTAGAGCCTTCAACATGTATAATGACGCCATTGGGGAATAGATTTTGCCTTTATTCTCCTTGATGTTCTTTTGAGGTCTTTCAAGTGAAAGGTACAAAAGAGGCATTAACAATCTGGCATTGTTTTTATTGCTTGACAAAGAAAAAAATGTATTTTAATTTTTCCCGTGTTTCAGGAATGATTAAGCAAGCTGTTTTCATCTACCCGGAGTCACTTTCAGCAGACCTCTAACTGTGAGCAAAGAATTGTGAAGGCTGCTACAGAGGGAAGTCAACACAGGTCAGCCGGGCTGGCCTGTACAGGTCCTTATTGCCCCTTCGCACACTAGAATCTTCAAGGCATTCAGCTTTCAAAAGCAGCACATATAAGTCACACACTATGAGCAGCAGCACATGAAGAGAGCGATTTGATAACCCTCTGCTTGGCTCTGATCCTCTGTGGATTTTGGATACAGCATTTACCGTGGTTGCTACCTAGTGGCATTATATCCAAGCATAAAACTTAATATGGGGGTGCATAAAAATGTTAATGTCAAGAAATAATTCTACAACAGGCAACATAAAGCGATGCTTCTCAGTTGCTATAGATGATGTGTTCTCTTTATTTGGAAGTTTCTCGAGGGAATGGATCTGTATAATCATGTAGGTGTGCCAAAGGAAAACAGCTTGCTTTTCCCTAACTGAAAAGCAACAAAAAATAAGGCTTTTCAAAGCAGGAAGGAGTTTCCACCTACACACCCACAAATACACACACACACACACACACACACACACACACCAAGAACTTGAATAACAGGAATAACTCATGTGTTACTATCACTACCAGAACATAATAAAAGTTGGCTAATTTTATGGCTGATTTACCTGTGGATTATTTTCCTCTCCTTTCAGAATAATCTCAAGACTTACAGCTAACATACCATTCAGACATGTCAAGAAAGGGAGTAAGAAAACTGATTCATGCTGTGGTGATAGTATCATAACATGCCACTTGAAAAGAAACATGGTTCTCAACTGCTGTACATTGCAATGATCAGCAGAGCTCCAAAAATGATAATGGCTGCATTCTACCCCTGACCAAATGAAACAGACAGCTCTGGAGGATGGCTTTGCACATTAGTATTTAAAGTTTCACAAATAATTCCAATGGGGTTCTAAGTGTGAGGAACCTTGTCCTACAACAATCAGCAATCATAAAAGAGGAGATCACAACAATCAAAGCAGAAAGAAACAAAATGGTAGGGCTGGTGTTTTGGTGCTGTGGGTTCATCTGCCACCTGGAACACCAGCATCCCATATGAGTGCCAGTTTGAGTGCCAGCTGCTCCACCACTTATCCAGTTCCATTCTAATGATCCTGGGAAAGCAGCAGAAAATGGTACAAGTGCTTGATACCACTCATATGGGAGAAGCAGAAGGAGCTCCAGGCTTCCGACCTTAGCATGGCCCAAACCCAGCTGTTGTAGCCACTGGGGAGTGAACCGAGGCTGAAACAGCTTTCTCTGTCTCTCCTTCTCTCTCTAACCCTGCTTTTCAAATAAATAAATACATCATTCATTCAAACTGTTGAAATCTTTACTTAATTTATACTAAATTGATCTTCTGTATATAAAGATAATTGAAAATGAATCTTGATGCGAATGGACTGGGAGAGGGAGTGGGAGATGGGAGGGTTGTGGGTGGGAGGGAAGTTATGGGGGGAAAAAGCCATTGGAATCCATAGACTGTACTTTGGAAATTTACATTTATTAAATACAAGTTAAAAAAAAAACACAGTACCCTGTGTGTACATACATTTATATATATGTAAATGTATATATTTGCATATACATTTGTAAAGCTCTGATCATTTTGTAATGATAACTTCGTAGAAGTAGAATTTCTGCAGACTTTTTTATACTCTAAAACATACTGCCTCGTTGCCATTCAGGAATACTTTATCATCATCTTTATATGTGTGGGAGTGGCCATTTCTGTGGATCTATGCCAATGCTGTTTTGTCACAAAAAAAAATGATGCCTAAAAAAATAAAAATAAAAAATAAAAAAATGACACTGTACCTCTGGGGCCCTTGGTAGGGAGGATGCTGGGGTAGAAAACCCTTCCAGTTGTCTTTCCAATAATGCTAGACTGTTGAGAAGCACTTACATGTGGAATCAGCCATAGAAGACAGACATTTTAAAGAATGATTGGAGAAGATATTGTAAGCTTGCACATAGTACCAAGCAGGAGAACTTTTATTTCCTGCGAAATTATTATTAATTTTATGGCACTAGAGATTTTCTTACTGGCTAGAATTTGCTTTGGAAGCAAGGAAAATCATGGTATCTTATCCATCCTCTTAAATGTCTATGGAATTCTTATGGCTATGCAAGGCTTGTGGTAAATCAAGCATTCACTGATATTCACTCAATATAAAGAATTTTCAAAAAGTTCGTGGAAAGCTGTATTAAGAGAAAACTATTCATGGATTTTAAAAAATTAGCAACAAAATAGATTAACTTAATTCCATTTTTCTATGACCTTTTTTACTTATCCTGAACAGGCTTCATTTTTGTTTGTTTTCTAGGCTAGAGGATGATTTAGTTTGAGTGGGAGAGGTTGGTAAAGATGGAGTAAATGAACTTATAAGAGAACAGTCCACTGACATAAGGAGAACACAAGGAAGATACAATAATCTAAGATGATCTTAGAAGGCAGGAGAGCAATTAGAGTTCACTCCAGATTCTCTTCTATTTCTATAAGTCAAGTAAGGTTTAATTATAGCGAGATGGCTACTGGGAGGTAAGGTTAATGGGCTTCAGATGAAGGATGGACTTTTTAGAAAGAATTTTTTGAGCAAGAAAGCTAAGAATAAAATGGATTGTCAATAATGTCTCCATTGATTTTTTTTAGAAGATTTATTTATTTATTTGAAAAGCAGAGGTACAGAGATGCAGAGGCAGAGAGAGAAAGAGAGAGGTTGTCTATCAGCCAGTCATTTTCCAAGTGGCTGCAAAGACCAGTGCTGAACCAATCTGAAGCAAGGAGCCAGGAGCTTCTTCCAGGTCTCTCACATGCATACAGGGGCCCAAGAACCTGGGACATCTTCTACTGCTTTCTCAAGCCATAGCAGAGAGCTGAATCGGAAGTGGAGCAGCCGGGACTTGAACCGGCACCCATATGGGATGTTGGCTCCACAGGTAGAGGCTTAGCTAACTTTGCCACAGTGCCAGCCCCTCTACTGAAATTCAATAATTATAGATGTATGATGACACTAATATAAGGTGATGTATTCTTTCCAAAAATGTTCAGGAGCACAGAGCCAGGAATGAAGACAGAAGCTAGAAAGTTTGATCCCAGGCTGGCAATTGTGGCAAGCAGTGACTGAAAGTTCATAGTGGAGGAATAATCTTGCTCCTCGGAAACACGGACTAGATGCAGAAAGCAGAAGGCAATGATGACAAAACAAGTAAATGGGAGAAATAAGGATGTCTGAGAAGGTTATGTACATACTTTGGAGACAAGGAGATTGCATATCCTAAGGCTTGGTTGGTATTAAGAATATGGAGAAAAATGTGGCTTGTATAGATTTTAATTAAAGGTTTACAATTCCAACTGGGGCAGGTTTTAGGGAAAAAAGTTGTAATATAAGTAATTCCTTCTGGTTTCAAAGCAGAGAACCAAAATATAGAGGATATACTCTCTTTTTATTGTTAAAAAGTACCACCAAGACAGCTTCTTCAATAATATTAACTCACAAAATTCAGACCAATTTTCCCATGGAAGATAAGAAGTTATATAGAAATTATGTCTTTAAAATAATTAAAGACTTGCCGGTGCTGTGGTTCACTAGGCTAATCCTCTGCCTGAGGTGCCGGCACCCCAGGTTCTAGTCCCAGTCAGGGCGCTGGATTCTGTCCCGGTTGCTCCTCTTCCAGTCCAGCTCTCTGCTGTGGCCTGGGGGTGCAGTGGAGGATGGCCCAGGTCCTTGGGCCTTGCACCCGCATGGGAGACCAGGAGGAAGCACCTGGCTCCTGGCTTCGGATCAGCACAGCGTGCTGGCTGCAGCAGCCATTTGGTGGATGAAACAACGGAAGGAAGACCTTTCTCTCTGTCTCTCTCTCCCTCTCTCACTGTCTAACTCTGCCTGTCAAAAAAAAAAATAATAATAATCATTAAAGACCTTACGGGATGGTGAGGAATTATCTGCCTGGAACTCATTAGCAGATACTATTATTTTTTAACATTTATTTATTTATTTGAAAGGTAGATTTGCACGGGAAAGGGGGAGAGTGAACAAGCAAGCTTCCATCTGCTGGTCTATCCCCAAGTGGTTACAATGGCCGGGGCTGGGCCAGGCAGAAGCCAGTAGCCAGGAGATTCTTCTGGGCCTCCCACATGGGTGGCAAGGCCCAAGCATCTGGGCCATCCTCAGCTGCTTTCCCAGGCACACTAGCAGGGAGCTGAATCAGGAGTGGAACAGCTGGGATTCAAACCAGTGCCCATCTCGGATGCCAGTGTTGCAGGCAGTGGCTTAATCCACCAGCCACAAGAAATACTTTTGCCCCAGGAGAATGGTTAGTTCTGGAAGAGGTACATAAGCTCTGACTATGACAGCCTCTTGGACCCAGGAGGTCAGAAATAGGACACAGAGTCTATCAAGGATAAATGAATAAAAGCATTTAATTATGATTTCTAGCTCAATTCTAAAAGCATCAACTGTTAAACAATCAGTCTTGTAAAGTCTCATCCTATTTCACACCAATTGGCTGTCTCAGAAAACTTCAGTTTCAGAAATTATGTTATGTAGTCCTGTTCCTCTGATGACTTTGGATACTGGGAATAAACAAAGAAAAATTTTCTCCAGAGGCAGATAATATCATCCCAGGCATCAATTATTTAACAAATAAATTTTCAAATATAATGTCCAACACACAAGCATAAAACCCAGACATATGAAGAAACAAAACATCGTTGGAGAAACACAACAAAACAGTCACATAGGAGTTACAAATAAGGAATTATAGGACATATACTAAAACAGATGTATTCACTGTGTTGAAAAATTTGACAAGAAAATGAAAACTACGAAAAGTGACAGAGCAGATGTGTAAAAGAGTCACTTAGAAGTCTAGAACTGATAAATCCATAAAATGAAGAACACCAGGGTTTAAGAAAAATTGATGAAGGTAAAGAAAGAATTTTTAAACTAGCAGACAGATACAGGTGTTTGGAATGACTCATGAGATTTATAAAAAAGAGGAAAAGATTCAGAAACTATTATAAGAAGGTCCACCAAAATTCCTTTGAAATTCTAGAGACAAAAGATAGTACCGTAGATTGAGAACACAGCCAAAATTTTTCAAAACTTTATGAGAATCCACAAATTGAAAAAAAACTCAATGATTCCCAGGAACAATAAATAAAAAATAAATCCAGGCTGGCGTGGTGGCTCAACAGGCTAATCCTCCACCTTGTGGCGCTGGCACACCGGGTTCTAGTCCCGGTCAGGGCGCCGGATTCTGTCCCGGTTGCCCCTCTTCCAGGCCAGCTCTCTGCTGTGGCCAGGGAGTGCAGTGGAGGATGGCCCAAGTCCTTGGGCCCTGCACCCCATGGGAGACCAGGAAAAGCACCTGGCACCTGCCATCGGATCAGCACAGTGCACCGGCCACAGCGCGCCGGCCGCAGCGGCCATTGGAGGGTGAAGCAACGGCAAAGGAAGACCTTTCTCTCTGTCTCTCTCTCTCTCTCACTGTCCACTCTGCCTGTCAAAAATAAAAAATAAATAAAAATAATAAATCCATATCTAAACATAAAGTAGTGAAGTTTTATTTTTAAAAAAGGGATAATTTGGAATTAATATTAACACAAAATAGCATGCAGTTTGGAATAAGGTGATAAATTTCAAGAATTTTAAGTTTACTGCATTGTCATGGGTAAGAGGAAGATATGTATCAAGTAACATCACACCGCCAAAAGCCTAGAACGCCAAGGCTTTCAGAAGCTCAGGGCAGCAGTGCTCAACTTTGGGTCTTTGACCTCCAAAGTTCAAAAGATCGTTGATGTGACTCGTGTATATCAACAGTTAACATATTAGATGTTGTAAATAAGAAAAAAATTAAATATCCATTAATCTGTTTTAAAATAACAATAAACCCACATATCATAAAAATAACATTCTTACAAAAGAAACTATATTTTCCCAAGTACTAGAAAGAATGAAATTATTTGTAAATGTGTTTGCAAATTTCTTTCATGTCTAGCTTAATTAAAGACATCTGGATTCTCTTTCAGTCTGTTTCTGTTTTAAATTCATTGTGATATATTATTTCGGGTAAAGTAGATGAAGACGGCTGGCGCTATGGTGTAGCAGGTGGGGCCTCTGCAGTGCCGGCATCCCATATAGGCACCAGTTTGATTCCCGGCAGCTCCACTTCCAATCCAGCTCTCTGCTATGGCCTGGGAAAGCAGTGGAAGATAGCCCAAGTCCTTGGACCCCTGCACCCACATGGGAGACCCGGAAAAAGCTCCTGGCTCCTGGATTCAGATTGGTGCAGCTACGGCCGTTGAGGCCAACTGGGGAGTGAACCAACAGATGGAAGATCTTCCTCTGCCTCTCCTTTCTTACTGTGTAACTCTGACTTTCAAATAAATCTTAAAAAAAAAAAAAGTAGATGAAGAAAATCCAGCTTTATATAGTTATGTAGTGGAAAAACAGAAACAATTATAGATATTTGTCTTCAAATCACCAAATTTGACACCTTGGACCATTTCTTCTGGTTTATTCACAATGAAGAATGGTTACATTAAAATCCATTGGTCTATCTTTTACTATCATGAATATTTTACTCATGCATGATTTTATAATATCATATACTGGTAATCTGAAAAATATGAATCCAATGAGTCATGCAAATATTCTAAATGTTGGAACTCTCTATTATAGATTTTGTATTCATCTGTTTAAGCTGCTATAACAAAATACCATAAACTGGGTAACTTTAAAAAAAAAAACAGCTTTTGAGGATGAAAAGTTCAAAATCAAAGTGCCAGTAGATCGTCCAGGGAGGGCCCTCTCTTTCTTAGGTGGGGACTTCTAGCTATGCTCTCCCATGGTGGAAGGGGCTAGCTGGCTCTCTGTGGCCTCTCTCACATTCATGAGGTTAGAACCCTGATGAACTAATCACCTCCCCAAAGACCCATCTCTCAATGCTGTCATCTGGGGGATTAGAACTTCCATACATAAATTTTGTGGAAAAATAAACATTCAGATCATAGCAATTTAACATTTTATTTATTTGAGAGGCCTAGAGTCAGAGAGTTAGAGAGAGAGGGGGGCACACATATGCTCCCATCTACTGGTTCACTTCCCAAATGCCCATGATGACCAAGAGTGGGCTAGGCTGAAGCTGAAAGCTGGGAACCCAATCCAGGTCTCCTACATGGGTGGCTATCACCACTGCCTCTCTGCAGGAGTCAGAGGCAGTCATCAAAGCCAGGCATTCCAACCTGGACACAGGCGTCTCACCTGTTACCTTAACTGCTAGGCCAAAGGCCTGCTCCAGAGCATAGTAATTTTTTAAACACTCTGATGTTACCCCCATCTTGTAAGTCTTCTAGTTTTGGGAAACTGGCAAGCTGATGGTGACAAATACGTTTTTCCAAAATGCTAATTTTGACTTGAAAGCTCCGTTTTTGTCATTAGTAAAATATGTCGCCTGTTATTTCTTGAAGTGACAGGCTTACTTCATTCATTTGTTAAAAATGTCTGCCAAATGCCTACATCTGAATATTCATAGTTTGTCTTTTGGCTGTTATTCCAAGGAAAATAGTGTTTGATGAAACTTTCAACTCATCTGAAATTTTGCAAAACCAAAGGTCAGGCAGAAAAGTAAATTAATGTAATCTGCAATATTAATAGTTGAAATCATCTGATCATCTCAAAAGAGAAAATCACTTTGACTATGACCCTGTCAGAACAAGATCCAAGTCGGCGAACCCTAAAGGCTTCCATAGCCTCAGCAACTCATGACTATAGCCTAGGAAGATTACTGACGCCATAAACAAGAGTGGCAAATTGTTAAATCAACAACAGTAGTCACTGTGTACTTATGGCCCATGTATGATCTGTCCTTAATGTGTTGTCCAATGTGAAGTAATGCAATAACTAATACTGAGACAGTATTTTTACACCTTGTGTCTCTGCGCGGGTGCAAACTGACAAAATCTTTGCTTAGTATATACTGAATCGATCTTCTGTATATAAAGATAATTGGAAATAATTTTAAAAAATTGGATGTTACATAAAAATCAATCAATTTAAAAAAAATAATATCATGTAGGATCTCTGTCCTTAATGTGCTGTACAATGTGATTTAATGCTATAACTAGTACTCAAAGAGTATATTTCACTCTTTGATGCTATGTGAGGGCAAATGGTTTAAAATCTTTTCTTAACACATACTAAACTGAGCTCCTGTATACAAAGAGAATTGAAAATGAATCTGGATGTGAATGAAAGGGGAGAGGGAGTAGGTAAGGGGGGAGGGAGGTATAGGTGGGGAAGCCATTGCAATCCACAAGTTGTACCTTGGAAATTTATATTCTAAATAAAAATCAAAAAAAAAAAAAAAGAGAAAATCATATTGGCTGGCGCAGCGGCTCACTTGGTTAATCCTCCACATGCAGCGCTCCATATGGGCGCTGGTTCTAGTCCTGGTTGCTCCTCTTCCAGTCCAACTCTCTGCTGTGACCTGGGAAGGCAGTGCAGGATGGCCCAAGTGCTTGTGCCCCTGTACCCACATGGGAGACCAGGAAGAAGCACCTGGCTCCTGGCTTCGGATCAACATAGCTCCAGCTGTTGCAGCCATTTGGGGAGTGAACCAACGGAAGGAAGACCTTTCTCTGTGTCTCTCTCACTGACTATAACTCTACCTGTCAAATAAATAAATAAAAATCTTTAAAAAACAAAACAAAACAAAAACATTATGCTGAATAGAAGCCATATATCAGGAAGGAATTAGGAGAAGATTCTAATTACATAATACCCTTAGTAACTTAAGAGAAAGACATTCTTGTAGTACAATAGAGAATGTCATTCTGAAACCAAAACCAACATCACAATGTATGGGGCCCTTCCAGGGCAGCACAGTCACACTCTAAGATGTTAGAAAGGGGTTTTCCAAAATAGCATTTTCTGGTCAAATGAGTTAGGAATCGTTGTATGCTTTCTCCACAATGAGGAAATTGTCAATACATATTAAATACTAAAGGTTATGGAATTTAGCTACTGAAAAAATTATCTCATTTGGGTTAATGCACTTGGAAATGTTATCCTCATTTTTTGGTGGGAAACAACCGTTATGGGATAATGGTTTGGAACATAATTTGGAAACTTTGAACTAGGTATATTCTGATTAGGGGTGGGAATAAGATATGAATGACCACTGATGCCATGATAATCTAACAGTGTTCTAGAAATCCTACTCAATATAACAACAGAAGCACAGAGCAGGATAAAGGGAGAGAACAGTACCAGAACACAGGAGAAAAGTCACTGTTGTTTATAGATGTTGTGGTAGTGTTTCTTGCAAATGCAATAGCCAGGGGAAGGTATTAGAACTAATAGATACACACAATCACCAAGAGTTAATTGACAAAACTTAAAACTCCAGAATTACAAAAGAAAGAAACTTAACCTACAATATCAACCAAAATGTAAAGTCCTGGGTGGGGGTGGGGGGAGAACATTTAAAAAATATGCAAGGGAGGGCATTATGGTAAAGCAATGAAGACACTGCTCGGGATGCCCTCATTCCATATCAAAGTGCCAAAACTTAAGTCCCAGCTCCATTTCTGATTCTAACTTCCTGCTCCTCTGCAACCTGTGAGACAGAAGATGATGGCTTTAGTACTTGGATCCTGACCATGCATGTAGGATACCTGGATTGAGTACTGGGCTCTTAGTTTGGGCTTGGCTCAGCCCCGGATGTTGTTGTGGGCATTTGGGCAGTGAACCAGCAGATGGGAGATCACTCCCTGTCTATCATTTGTCTATCCCTCTCTCTCTGCTTTTCAAATAAATAAAATAGCTCTTAAAATGTGAATGATATAGACAAATGAGCACTTTATATTAGAATGAGTACAATAAGCTGTCAGTCTGAATATTTAATTTATAAGTGATTAAAAACAAACAAACAAACGTCTACACCCCGAGAGGATATCTACTAAAGTTCATTTCAGGAATAGGATCTTATGATCTTTACAACTGCAAGAGCTAAAGTCTTTGAGTTCTAGGAATCAGATGTTATTATTTAAATGTAATATTTATACTTGCTTTAGAGTCTTCTATTCCTTTACTGCTATGGTAATTATCATTTGAAATCCCTTTCTTGTTTGAGTAACTATTTTTAAACTACTTTAAATCTTCTTCTAGATATCATGGGTTATTGACCCAGTAAATGAAATTACTGGGCCCACAGTATTTTAATGTTTTAATGAAGTGGCATGCTCAAATGCCCAGTCCCTGTGACCATGTGAGGCATAGCAATTAGCTAAAACTGAAAATTACCACCCTCCCAGCAGCCAAGATTGCAAAAGCCACACAAACTAAAGATCCCATTCAGACTTTGGAAGATAAAAGACAAACTATAAATCAGTGATTATTCACAGGATGATTACACCAAAATGTCAAAATGAATACTATGGCTTTAAGAGCAGATTCTAAACTTAAGGGATGTCTTAGGTTTTTTTTTTTGTTTTTGTTTTTGTTTTGTTTTTTGTTTTTGCTGCTATATAACAGAATACCCGAGACAGGATAATTTATAAAATGCAGGGATTTATTTCTTACAGTCCTGGAGGCTAAGAAGTCCAAGGTGGAGAGGCCCACATCTGGCAAGGGCTTTCTTGCTGCCTCATCCCATCATTGGAAGGTGGAGGGCAGAAGGTATAGAGGGCAGAGAGGTAACAAAATGTTCACAAGCTTTAAAGTGCTTTTGGGACTGGTGCTGTGGCATAGCAGGTAAAGCCACTCCTTGCAGTGCCAGCAAACCATATGAGCATCAGTTTGAGGCCCAGCTGCTCCACTTCCAATCCAGCTCTCTGCTATGGCCTGAGAAAGTAGTGGAAGATGACCCAAGTTTTGGGTCCCTGCTCCCATGTGGGAGACCCAGAAGAAGCTCCTGGCTCCTGGCTGTAAATCGGCACAGCTCCAGCCATTGTGGCCACCTGGGGAGTGAACCAGTGGGTGGAAGACCTCTCTCTCTGTCTCTCTCTGCCTCTGCCTCTCTGTAACTCTGCCTTTCAAATAAATAAATACATCTTATAAAAAGAAAAAAAAAAGAAAGTGCTTTCATGGGCCAGCATTGTAGCATAGAGGGTTTAGCCACCACCTGTTACATTCTATATGGGTTCTGGTTTGAGTCCTGATTGCTCCACTTCCAATCCAGCTCCCTCCTAATGCACCCAGGAAATCAGTGGAAGACAATCCAAGTCCTTGGGTCCATACACCGACATGGGTGACCTGTATGGAGTTCCCGCCTCCTGGCTTTGGCCTTGCCTGGCCGTCTCTCCATCTCTCCTTCTCTCTCTCTGTAATTCTGCCTTTCAAATAAAATTTTTAACAAAGTCCTTTCATGCACATGAAGCAGTGAAGGAGAGGGAGGAGGAAGGAAGAAGGAGGCCAAGTCCATCCTTTTATCAGGAGCCAATTTCCATGCATTAATCCACTTTATCATGACGTAAAGGTCCCATGTCTCAAAACTTTCACATTGGGGATTAAATTTCCAACTTGGAGGAGCACATTCTAACTACAGCAGGGGGTTTTTCTTAGTATTGTTTCCAAAACCTACAAAACTCAAATGTTGATAAAGAGCTATATTGGTGTCAAAGAACAAGATTTCAAAAAATAGATTCACATTTCTGCCTTTTGTTTTTAATTTTTGAATAATTATTCCTTATTTATTTGGAAGGCAGAGATAGAGACAGAGAGGGATTTTCCAGAACAAGATTTCAAAACATAGATTCAAATTTCTGCCTTTTGTTTTTAATTTTTGAATAATTATTCCTTATTATTTGAAAGGCAGATAGATAGAGACGGAGAGGGATTTTCCATCTGCTGGTTAGCTCCCCAAATGCCTGCAACAGCTGAGGATGTGCCAGGAGAAAGCCAAGAGCCAGGAACTCAATCCAAGCCTCCCACATGGATGCAAGGGGCCCAAGGACTTGAAGCATCATCTGCTGCCTCCCAGGACATATATTAGCAGGAAGCTGGGATTGGATATTGAGCCAGAACTAGAACCAGACACTCTGACATGGTATGTGGGTGTCCCAAGCCACATCTTAATCATTGTGCCAAACATCTGCCCCTTTAATTGGCTTCTATCAAAGATTCATGAATCAAGTAGCATGCCATCTATAAAATAAAAGGATACTCTGATGAGCTGACCAGAGTCTGTGGGCTTCAGTAGCTGAGGAAAGAAGAAAGAAGGACCAAGTGGGTTGATCATTTCAAAACTAATTTCCTTACAGAGGGGTGGGCGCTATGGCACAGTGGGTTAAACCTCCATTTGGGGTACCTACATGCCTTATCAGAGTGCTGGCTCAGAGACCTTGCCACTCTATTTCTAGTCCAGCTTCTTGCTAATGTACCCTGGAAGGCAGCAGAAGTGCTCAAGTCCCTGCTGTCCACTTGAGAGATCCAGATGTTGTTCCTGGCTCCTGGCTTCAGCCTGGCCCAGCCTGGTTGTTGTAGACACTCGGCCAGTGATCCAGTGAATCAATCTCTCTCTCTCTCTCTCTCTCTCTCTCTCTCTCTCTGACTTTTAATTAGATGATAATAAATTTTCCTCTTTTTAAAAATTTACTTATTTATTTGAAAGTCAGAATTACCTTAACAGAAGGAGACACACACACACAGGGAGAGGGAGAAGGAGAGCGAGAGGGAGAAGGAGAGGGAGAGGGATGTGAAGTTTATAATGCAGTTTATATATTATATCTTTTTACTGCCAAAAGAACATATTTTTCCATAAATATTTGCCAGTATAGATTAAATAAGGAAGAAATAATTTTAAATAAGTGCTATTAGGACTCTGTAAGTTTAATTTAAAAGAAATATATAGCCATTTAGAGTAATCCCAGTACCAAAAAACATCAACATCTCATTATGCTCCACTTTCGTTTCATCTTAAAGAATTTAAGATGTTTTGAGAAAATTATAGGACAACCAGTTTTTGTCAGCAGAGTACAACAAAAATAAGTGTTGGTTCTGTCATCAGACATACACACAAATCCCTCTCTTCCACTTTTTAGCTATATGCTTTCACATCAATTTCTCCAATCCTTGACTCTGTTTCTTGACTTCTGCTATCTATTTATTAGTTACCTACAAGCAGCCTCTCCATTTACCCCATTGCAACTGTGAGTAAGATTCAACACATTACCCATCTCCCATGACAGGAAAATCATCCCACAGGGCATGAGAGGATGGTGTCACCATTGCAGAAGATGATTCGGGGAGATGGAAGAAGAATCTCCCCTCCCTGGTCATTGTTTCTCTGGAGCCACATATCCTAGAGTCTATATCTCTCTATTTCTTTCCAAAGTATTGATCTCTCCTGGTTTGTCTAAGCCTGATCTTCACAACTGTCAGTCACTCTGTGCACGTTACCAGGTTCCATCCTTAGGAGTTAGCAGAAACTTATCAATAACAGAGCAGGTGATTAGCAAACAAAAGCACACGTACACATATTTCACAAGGGGAAATATGGCCTTGCCATCTCTAGTACTGTATAATGTCAGAATTCCCTTCAGGACCTGTAAAATCATTGCTTTGGTTTTAGCTGTTTGTTATTTTTCTCAGAAATTGCTAGTCATAAAGTTAAATGTCTTTCAGAATACATAATATACTTGATACCTTCATTGGATTTGCATATAAGTGTGATTGGTAGGAAAAAAATTCCTAGAAAACATCAGGAGGCAGGAGCTGCCATTGAGGCACAGCAGGTTAAGCTGCCTCCCGTGATGCCAGCATCCTGTAGGAGTGCCAGTTTGAGCCCAGGCTGTTCCATTTCTGATCCAAATCCCTGAAAATCTGCCTGGGAAAGCAGTGGAAGATAGCCCAAGTATTTGGGCTCCTGACACCCATGTGGGAGACCCAGATGAAATTCCTGGCTTCTGGCTTCAGACTGGCCCAGCTCTAGCCATTGCAGCCATTTGGAGGAATGAACCAGTGGATGGAAGATTCTATCTCTCTCTCTCTCTCTCTCTCTCTCTCTCCCCCCCCCATTCCCTCTCTCTCTAACTTTTCCTTTCAAATAAATAAATAAATATTTGGGGGAAAAGAAAAGAAAACACCAGGAGGTCAATGCTAGATGTAACTTCAAGATTCACCGAGTTCAGGTTTCTGTGTGAGTAGGTAATTGATGGTGAGGGTAAAGTGTGAATACTATCAATCCTCCACCTCATGATGAGAAATACAACATAGACAAGGAAGATTCTGCTAAAGGTTATCTGGCTTCGTGGAGTGACACTTGATTCCAAACTACTGCCTAAACACAGCATTGGGTTTTAGTTCTTAGAAACAAATTCCCTCACATTTTTTAAAAGAAAATTAACTTCAAAATAGATTTCCTGGCTGGTTGTTAAGAAGACTGTTCTCAAAATATAAAGTGTTATTTGTAGTGCTTTTTGGAAATCGGATAGGATTTTACAGATATTATGGATAACCACAGATGGCAGAGAATGTATATAATATATGCAATGTGGGGATTGGTTCCAGGCTGGTATTTTGTCTTTGGAAAACTTTCTAATACTTCCACATTAATAATGAGACATTATCCTGACACTGAGACAGCTAAGTCCAAACACCATGCGACTTGCAGCCATGCTATGCAGGTGTTCTTGCTGTTAGTGATCTGCATATTAAATGTAGTATAGCCTATAGCTTCCCAAGCTCAGTTGTGACTTATTTTTGTCCAATTGACCTGTACTCTGGTTTCTGACTGCAATATGAGGTCAATCAACAAAAATATCCTAGATGAATGGGATGACATTGCCACAAAGCCATGAGTTCCAATTCTATGGTTGGAAGTCTAACCTCTAATTTACTTCAGTCCCAGGCTCATTAGACCCATTATTTAATGAAGTCTCTCTTGGTTGTCTATCAAGTTATTTGTATTCATGGAGAGAAAGTGATAAGCCAAAATGCTAATTATTCGTTTTTCTAAAATAAAAAGTTCATGCTAAGAATAAAAATGAGTTATTAAAACAGCACTTTTCATCTGACACAATACATCTTAACAGCTCTTTCAATCCAGGGATTCTCATTGCTGGACAACTTGCCTAATAAAAAGGAAGATGTTTACTTTCTATCTACTTAGATTTGGCTAGCACTGGGCATCAAATTTTGAATTTGAATGGCATTGGAAATCATGAGGTAAGATGAGGAAAATTTAGACTTTAAAAAACTGATTATAAGGGGCTGGCGCCGTGGCTCACTTGGTTAATGCTGGCCTGCAGCACCAGCATCCCATATGGGCGCTGGGTTCTAGTCCCAGTTGCTCTTCTTCCAGTCCAGCTCTTTGCTGTGGCCCGGGAAGGCAGTGGAGGATGGCCCAAGTGTTTGGACCCTACACCCGCATGGGAGACCAGGAAGAAGCACCTGGCTCCTGGCTTCAGATCAGCGCAGCACACCGGCTGTAGCAACCATTTGGTGTGTGAACCAACGGAAGGAAGACCTTTCTCTCTTTCTCTCTCTCTCTCTCTCTCTCTCACTGTCTATGACTCTACCTGTCAAATTAAAAAAAAAAAAACTGATTATAAAATAACAAATCCCTATACTTAATGTCTGTATCATTACTTGTCCAAATACCTGGATCTAAAGTAGTAGTTCTCATCTAGGACTAAGTTTCCTCTATAGGGACATTGGACAAGGTCTGGAGACATTGTAGATTGTTATAGTTTTGGGACAGGACTGGTATCCTGTGAGTAGAAGCTAAGGATGATTCTAAAAAATCCTACAACTAACAGCACAGACACAAACTACCAACAGGGAAACACCTGGCCCAAAATGTAGCTAGTGCTGAGGGTGAGTAACCCAGGTCTAAAAGAAGTAAAGGAGTTCTGGTATATGATTAGCAAGTAGGCCTCATGAAATTACACTATATACATGTCATGAAATTAATTTTTTCTGTGTTTTATTGTGTGTGTGTGTATATGTGTGTTTTCTCGCAAGAGTCTTCCTTCTGAAAACAATACTAATTGTATTAATATAGGTCAGGCTGTGATTCACAAGATCCCACACATTTTGTGTTAAATGGAAAATTTGCCCTCCGATGAAGAAAAATATGTACCACTAAAGAAAGAATAAAATAGAAAGAGAAATCCAGGGCAGGTAAAAAGAACATAGGGATGATTAAAATTAAGTGAAAACACTGTGATATTATGACATGATATTAAGAGTACAGAAGGAAGCAAGGGAGGGAGGGAGGGAGAGAGGAAAGAAAGGAAGGAAGGAAAGAAGCAAACAAGGGAGGGAGAGAAGTTAGAAGCTCCTAGGAGCTTCCTAACTTGTTTCTAAAGAATCTTCAATTCTGCAGAAATTTTGCTTGCTGGCTAATTTACCTCCACAGCATCAGCTGCCCATAAAACTCACAATTTGTTCATGCACAACCACCCACCCAGGATAATCTCTACCCAGCACACACAGCACAAACTCCCACTGAAGGCCTTTCACAGGCAAGGGCTGCCTTAAGCTCAAGAACTGAAATACCATCATCACCAGAACTAATACAACGGTCATGATCAACAATGACGACTTTTAAGTAATTGGAAGTAAAATGACTTGTCGAGTATAAATAATGTAACATGTTGTTTTATGTATGAAATGGTAACACTGAACTTACAATATAATGATCCAAGTCATGTTCTAACCACATAACAACTACAGGTTCAACGTCTTCCTATCTTCCTAGAGGACACGTCTAAGAAAAAACCGCTTATTTTCTAGAGAGGCTTCTGTTTCCTTGGCACACAAACTCCTGGCACTAGAGAGCTGTGAGGTACACAATGGTTTGGGGTTGGCAAGCTCTTAGCATTGCTATTCCCAGCAGCCAGCCTCTTCTAAGTCCTGCCAAAGCCACCAAGCAACATTTAGTCTTTGTAGCCAAAAGCCCTTGGGAGAGAAACATCATTTGTGCAAAAACTTAATATCTGCTCCATTAGCTAAAAGGTTGATTACCAGTAGCAGAGATTTTAGTAAGCTGTAGCTGGAATTTTAAAGATACTAGTATTACAAGAGTTTGGAAAACAGAAGCCTATCTATAACATAGATGTTACAGAAGGGCGACACCTCTGCTACTTAACACCGAAGTCCCTCTTGTGGGTTCAGAGTTAATTCTGTAAATCTCTTTCAAAAATAAAAAGAACTTGGAGATCAAAGACAATAGTTGCTGTAGTGGTAGAAAGAATAATGAACACTTATTTTTATGTAGAGCAGCTTACCTAAAATCCATGGATGTCTAAAACAGAGATGATTGTTACAATATGAGATGGCTCCCCCAAAACAGTACAAAAGAAAACACATAAATATAAACACTATGAAACTAACATAAATAATAAATCATTTCTATAAATAAATAAGCACAGGGAAATCTATCACAACCTATTAAAATAAAAAAATACACACGATAATCTTGTGTAACAGCAAATTAAAGGTCAGTGTATTCAATGGCAGGAAGTGGTAGCAGATCATTTGTAGAGACAGCACATAGACAGCTGCTCCAAATTGTTGGCTATTATGAAAAATTTAAATTACATACATTCTTAATAAAAGGTTTCAAAAAGTTAAGACTGAAGGTATAAACTCATGGAAGCAAAATACTAGATTATCCAAAAAACAAATACATGGGGATATTTGCACTTGATCTTTTTATGTGTTATTTTCTCAAAGTATGATTTTTTTTCCACTTTCTCATTGACAGCTGAATTGTGTCCAACACAAAAATCTTCCAGAAAAAAAAGTGACTAAAATATCATTGATGGGGACCAGCGCTGTGCCATAGTGGGCAAAGCTGCTGCCTGCAGTAGTGCCATCCCACATGGGTGCTGGTTCAAGCCCCAGCTGCTCCACTTCCGATCCAGCTCTGTGCTATGGCCTGGGGAAGCAATGGAAGATGGCCCAAGTCCTTGGGCCCCTGCACCCGCATGGAAGTCCTGGAGGAAGCTCCTAGCTCCTGGCTCCTGACTTTACATTGCTCAGCTCTGGCTATGCCATTTGGGGAGTGAACCAGTGGGTAGAATACTCTCTCTCTCTCTCTCTCTCTCTCTCTCTCTCTCTGTAACTCTTTCAAGTAAATAAATAAAACCTTAAATATATATATATATATATATATATATATATATATATATATAATTGATTATTCCCATACATTTGAAAAAGAGAATTTTTTGTTAAAGGATGAATTAAATGTGATCTCAAGGTTAAATGTAATGGAGTACATCTAAGATACACAGCTACCAAGTAAAAACATATTTGTGATAATTAGCATTCAAAATAAATGTCGAGATTTTAATCTCTGGAATCCACTTCCCAAACTCTCACAAGGCACATCAATCTATAAAAGTAAATGAATCAAAACATTAACCATACAAAGCAAGCTACTGCCCTTTGGCACTCCTAGGTGTAAGGAACCTTAAGGAAACTGCTGTGTAACTTGTATCCACCCCAAAATCAACAAACCTTCTATTGCATGTTGAATGAACTCCAAAACCCTTCCTATGGCTTCAGGGCCTCTGGACTCTGGACCTTTTAGTCGTGGCCAGCCAGCATACTTAATTTCATTGAGCTTTTCACTCAAGCCATGTTCTTGCCTCAACCTAAGGACTTAGACCATTTTGTTTATCGTTTTCCTGGAATTCTTTGCCCTCCACTCCCTCACATTTTGTAGACATCTCATAATGCAAGACCCAGTTCAGATATCTGCTTCTCAAAAAGTTCAGGGTAAATCTCCAAAAGGCCCTTTCATGAAATCCACGTTGTATCTTCAGAAACATTTACTGTAATTACAGTTGTGTACCTATTAACCCACCTGCTCACTTTTTTGTCAGTCTCTCCCAGTAAATTCTAAGTTTCTTGAAGGACGAGAACATTTCATTTGCAACTGTATCAAGCGCATGGCTCAAGGCAGGTGTTCAATAGTTCTGGGTGCATAAAAGTAAATTCAGAAGCACTGAAAACGTCCCACTGGTTAAAAGACTTATGTGTGATGTTTACTGAAAGACTGGTTTTAACACCATTACCCGACACTGGTGTTAAATAGGGTCCATTTTATTTGCAGAGCTTATACTTTATAGAATATAAGTCTTTTTAAGGTGTTTTAATTTATCATACTTTTTAAATTTTAGAGGCAGAGAGAGAGAGATGTGAGGGTGGTGGGAAAAAAAGAGATAGAGAGTTTCTATTCACTGGTTCACTTAAAAAATGCTTGCAACAGTTGGGGTTGGGTCAGGCTGAAGCCTGAGCTGAGAACTCAATCCAGCAGGTGGCAGAGACCCAACCGCTTGAGTCATCACCTAGCCTCCCAGGGAGCACATTATCAGGGAGCTGGAACCCTGAGTGTGCCCAGGTCCCAACCCCAGGCACTGGGGTATGACATGTGCGAGACCCAGTGAGTGGCTTAACCAGTAGACCAAATGCCCACCTGTGTTGTTTTAAGCACAGGGGATTCTGAGGAATCTCTAAGAATATAGAGACTGAGACCAGTGGCACCGCTAGGACATACTCTTTATCAGCTTCTTATGGAGCACAGAAGCAACATAAAATATATTCATTGTTGGCTGGCGCCGCAGCTCAATAGGCTAATCCTCTGCCTGCGGTGCCGGCACACGAGGTCCTAGTCCAAGTCGTGGTGCTGGATTCTGTCCCGGTTGCCCCTCTTCCAGGCCAGCTCTCCACTATGGCCCAGGAGTGCAGTGGTGGATGGCCCAAGTCCTTGGGCCCTGCACCCGCATGGGAGACCAGAAGAAGCCCCTGGCTCCTGGCTTCGGATCAGCATGGTGCGCCGGCTGCAACGCGCCGGCCGCGGCAGCCATTGGAGGGTGAACCAACGGCAAAGGAAGACCTTTGTCTCTCTCTCTCACTGTCCACTCTGCCTGTCAGTGTTGTCAGTGCTTAAACCACACAATTACATGTATGCATGTACATGTTTCAAAATACACCTATACACACATTCCTACTCAGAGAGCTGTGACAGACTGTCCTGAAATAGATATGGATGTTTGCATCTCTTGAACTTTTTAAAAACTGCTTTTATAACCATGCATTTTTATTTCAAAATCCAAAAGCTCTAATAGATTTCAGATAAATCATCATATTGAGTTGAAGGGATTGAGGCCAAAACAGACTTGAATTTGTAATAACAAGGTTATGATAGCTACAGAGACCAGGATCATGGGACATCTCTCATTTGAGCAGGTTATTCAAACAGGCAACCTGAACATGGAAAACGGGGTTGAGGGCCAGGAAAATAAAGAGTAAAACCACAGCAGAATTATCTACCTACATATAAGATCATAAAATTATTTCTTAGCTCAAGGTTTAATTGAGGAAAGGGAAATTTTAGGAAAGGGTACAAGCTATAACTTTCAATTGCAATTTTAATGATAATATTAATCAGATGGTAAGTTTTATAAATCAAAGAAATGATTTTATTCTCTGTACAACTTCAGCATCTAGAATAATGTTGGACATCTAATAGGTACTCAATAAATATTTGTGGAATGAGAAGTAACAATAACACCAACTACTATAGATATTGATACTTTGTCAAATACAATGTTCAGCAACTCACAGCACATATATCAAAAAACCTTTGAAGGAAGGTTTATTATGATCATCATATAGACAAGCATATGAAACCCAAATAACTTCTCAAAGTTCAGAGAGGAAGGCCAGAATTCACATCCAGGGCTAATCAACTATAAAGCCTATGTTTTTAACCATTACACTAAACAGGTTCCTTGGCCATACAGAATTACATGAAGGTGTAATGTGACTACATTTAAAAGGATATGTCAGAGGGACCTGTGGCCTAATAGTTAAGCCATGAGTTTCAATGCTCTTGTCTCACATAGGAATATCTGCAGTCAACAGCTGACTCCAGTTCCTAATTCCAGTATCCTGGTAATACAGAACCTGGAAGGAGCAGTGGTGCCTCGAGTAGTTGAGTCCCTGACGCTCACATGGGAGAAATGAACTGAGTTCCCAGCTCCTGGCAGCCACTGCAGTCGGTCTCTCTCTCAATTTCTCTCTCTCGCTCTCCTTTATAGTTCTGTCCCTCTGTCTCTCAAAGAAATAAAAACAAATAAATGAAACTATGTACAGAAATAAATTAGAATGTAAGATGAACCAGAGAGCTGGAGAATGAGACCCATTTCTGTTCAATCAGTTCACTGAAGCTGCAAGCACAATGTCTTAGGATATTGCAGAGGTGGCTAACGGCAGTACGGGAGTGAGAAAGGGAGGCAGGGGAAACCAGAGAGCAAATAAATAAAGAGCTTATTCCTTTCCATAGTAACAACTATACCTCTAGCCGCAACAGTGCCAGTGCTGTCAGAAGAACCTTATAGAAATGAGGCAGACCTTGTTTTTCAAAAGAGTAATAATGAAAAAATAAAGTCCTGTGGTGCTTTTCCCCTATCAGCTCTGCTTATAAATTCATAGCACAGCATGGAGGTTATTAAAATCCCATATGTGAGAACCACACACAGCACAAAGAGATATGAATTGGTGTTCCATGGAGATAATGCTATCTAATGGGCAAAACAAGTAGTAGGGTTTCATTTTTATTCCAAGAACATTTGAAAAAGGCTCAGCATCCAGCTACAGTGCATGGACAGCTGACTGTCCAGAGCTCGTTTCCTCTCTTCCTTCCTATGGATTAATACGTGGGATATAAAGAGAAGGGCTGTTATCTGCCCAAGTCTGGATAGTCCCATAGCATTTTTTTCTTTACCTGTAACTGTTTGAAATAGAGTGGATTAAAGGCTTCTCAGGCTGCAGTGACACAGAAGGGAAGCAGAGCAAGTCTCCTCCCGCGCCCTTGCAGAGCATCAAGCAGGCCAAGGCCTCAGAAGAAACTTACGGTTTCTGGACAAGAGTCCAACAGAGCCTGCCAGGGACTTGCCTTCAGGGCCGGGGCAGGTGGCCCGACTACTTTGCTACTGTTGGGGTTTATTTGTTCATGGATTCTTATTTTTTAATTTTTGGTTTTTGACAGAAAAGACTACTCTTGGTGAATGTCCTATCAAGGAAAATCCCATACAACGAAATTATACAGTAGCAAATGCTACTCTACATGATTTGGCAAGGAAAATATAATGCGCTCCTCAAAAACCAATGATAAAAACACTCCACGATTTTAGTCAACAGAACATCTTGCCTCTGAAATCTCCTAAATAACTTAGTGTTAGAAGTTAAAGCAAAAATAATCAAGATCTTATTAATTTATGCCACATCCAATGTTTAAAAGCAGGTAAATTTGTGGTCATAAGCACTTGGGCTAAGGGGTGGGGAGAGAACTCAGCTGAGCTAGAAGGTTTACAATCCAAGTAAAGCACAAAGATGTTCTACTGCTTTCCCAAGCGCCAAAAGAGAAACCAAAATGCATCGGAACAGAATCTAAATCGAACGTCTGAAGTGTACAGTAAACGTGATCACGTGAAATTAACCGACATATGAGGTATTTATGAGTTACAGCATCATTGGTTCAACAAAGGTTTGATGAGTACTTGCTATGAGCCAGACAGCACTGTGTGCCCTGGGGGATTCTGCAGGAAGATGACAGGGTCCTTGTACTCACAAGCTCCTACACTGGTGCTGAGATCACAGTAAACACCTCCCACAGTCCTAGAGTTACCATTGGTGGTGAATAAAGGGCTTGGCTGTTGACATAAAGTTTCCTCAAGGAAATCTTGACTCCCCAGTGTGAAAAACCATAGCTGAGTCTATGTTGGTGGCTTGAAATGAGGAGCCAGGCGGCTGGTGCTATGGTGCAGTGGGTTAAAGCCCTGGCCTGAAGCGCTGGCATCCCATATGGGCACCGGTTCTAGTCCCGGCTGCTCCTCTTCCAATCCTGCTCTCTGCTATGGCCTGGAAAAGCAGTAGAAGATGGCCCAAGTCTTTGGGCCCCTGAACCCACGTGGGAGAACCAGAGGAAGCTCCTGGCTTTGGATCAGCACAGCTTCGGCCTTTGCGGCCATCTGGGGAGTGAACCAGCAGATGGAAGACCTCTCTCTCTCTGTCTCTACCTCTCTCTGTAACTCCATCTTTCAAATAAATTTTAAAAAATCTTAAAAAAAAAAAAAGAAGAAGAAGAAGAAATGAGGAGCCAGGATGCTGAGATCTGTGGGATAATCATATTCAGGCATGTGGACAGAGACCCAGAAAAGCCACCCTACGAGGGAGAAGGACCAGCAAAATGCAAGGCAATGCTGGGAAGAAATAAAGGTTGAAAGAAACCCCAACTGGGAGAGTGGAATGTCAGACCCTTAAAAAGAACTTCTCCATCAAACCTCCTGGACTTCTTTCTTTTTTTTAAGATTTATTTTATTTATTTGAAAGACAGAGTTACAGAGAGAGGTAGAGACAAAGAGAGAGGTGTTCCATCCGCTGCTTCACTCCCCAGATGGCTGCAATGGCCGAAGCTGTGCTGATCCAAAGCCAGGAGACAAGAGTTTCTTCCAAGTCTCCTACGTGGGTGCAGGGGTCCAAGGACTTGGGCCATCCTCTACTGCTATCTCCCAGGCCATAGTGCAGAGCTAGATCGGAAGAGGAGCAGCTAGGGCTAGAACCAGTGCCTATGTGGGCAGTGCTTCAGGCCAGGGTGTTAACCCACTGCACCACAGTGCCAGCCCCATCTTTCTGGACTTCTTTAAAACTTCTGACCTGTGTCAACCAGCTAACTACCACATCCGAAGAGAGAGCAATTCTTTCACTAGTGATTTAGGGTAACCTTGCTTCTGGAATCTCCTACATGGAGATTATATTGGGAGTTAAGAATGTGGACAGAGTAGGAAGGAATTGAAATCTCAAGGCCGGCACTGAGGAACATGGAGCTCTAGGTTTATCTCTAACACCAATAGGCCAATCACTTTATCTCTCTGTGCTATTATCTCATATGCCAAGTGCAGATAACAGTATTTACCGTGTCTAAACTCTCAGGGTTGTCCGGAGAAGAGAAACAAATAGACTTTTTAAAATACAGAAGGAACACACTGGAAGAGCTTACAGAGCTAATTTTCACCAATCACTTCAGCCTGGGTTGAGCCTCTTGGCTGAGGGAAATAAAAAGGGTAGCATCCACAATAATAGTAATTGCTGTGATTTACCGAATGCTTAATACATATAGCAGGCACATTTCTGAATGAGTCCTCACAACCACCCTATAGGGTTCCCATGATTATTAGCCACATACAAGAAATGAGAAAGCCAAGGCCCGAGAAGCCAAGCGTCCTGTGAAAATGCGTAAATAGTAAATCACACCCAAATCCATCCGACTCCTACAAGTTAAACCACCGAGCCTTGTTTTGTATCTTACCCGTCTTTCAAGATTTGTCTGTATTCAAGTCAGCACAATTCAATTCCATCAATCCACAAACTTTTACCACACACACACACACACACACACACACACGAGCTTCCAGAGTTCATGCAGTTTATACGTTTGTAGAAAATGACACACACCTTTACTAGAGGCTTCCAACTTAGCCATGAATGAGGAATACCCTGGGAGCAAACTGATTGCACAGAGTGGGGACAGGGAACACACAACTTGGCACTCGCCACTGCGTTCCCTAGCAGAGCCGGAAGCTGCTCACAACCCTCTCCAGGGTCATAGGGTCCTGGCAGAGTTAAGAAAACAAATTCTTCTGATCCTATTCCTAACACTTACACTAATTTATGCAGCTCTATTTAAGCTCCTGGTTCATGAGCCAAACTTGTCATCAGTGTAAGCTCATCTTCATCCACAGAGGGAAAACAGAGTCAGTTCCCAAAATATCTTTGCCTCCAGCTTTCCAGAAAGCCCATCTTCCTGGTTCCCAGTGTAGTTCTAGGGATCAGAGGGATTTAAAACAAATATAAGGAATGATCCAATCTTCCAAGGTAATTATAGTAGCAACAACAAACATTTATAGAGTGCTTACTTTTGTGCCAGATACTGTTTTAAGTAATTATTGACTCATTTAATTCTCAAAACAGCAATGTGACATAGGTATTTCTATTACTTGCATTTTACACTGAAGAAACAAACGCAGAGCTTAAGTGACTTGTGCAGATGGCACAGCAGGGAGTTACACCAGCTAGTCTGTTTCCAGGGCCTGTCCCTGCATCCTGCTGCCCAGCAGCAATCTGGATGGGGTAAGAAAGGTTGGAGACACTTAGGTAGTACTTCTCATTGACAGATTTGTTTCCACAATAAATAACAGATAAGAATGCTAATGCAGTTCAGAAGTAAACATGAACTTGGTGGAGGATGGGACCCGAAGGACACAGAACTTGAACACAAGACAATTTCTGCTTGCAATACTTGTCCACTTTTCTTCACTCAGAAAATACTCCTGCATTTTCATCTTGAGCTTTTTTTTCTTGTTTTTTTTTTAAACCCATTTTTAATGAGGTACAACATGTATACAGAAAAAACAAAATAGTATTCTAACATGTATCACTATAGTTAAATTTTACCTGCTCTGGAATTTATCAATGGGATGAAGTGGTCAGCACTCTCTGTGCCTGGCTTTGCCATCAGTATAGCCACAAGACTCATCCACGTTGCTGAGTATAGCAGTCATTCATGTATTATTCCACATATACACACTATATAATTTTTCCATTCCACTGACACTAGGGCTTTTTTCAATTTTCAAGAACATCATTATACATTCTCTCTCATGTCAAATGTACCTATGTGTGTTAGATACCTCAAAATTCCTGGGTCATAGATATGTAAATGTTTTTGTTATCTTTCTGTTTTTGAGTTTATATATACTACATTCACTATGATCAGAGGAAATACTCTGGGCTTCAATCCATTGAAATTTTTTTTAAAGACTGACTCTATTGACAGGTAATAATCAATTCTATTAAATGTTTTATGTTCGCTTGAAAAGAACATGTATTGTGTGGCTTTTGAGTGTAGATTCTATATATACAGCATTTTGTTAATCTGGTGAGGGCAGGCTTTTTGCAGGGCAATTAAGGTGGGTAAAATGCTGTTTGGGGAGCTTGCATCCCATGTTGCAGTGCCTAGGTTTGTGTCCTAGTTATTCCAGCTTCTGCTGATGCAAAAACCCTGGGAGGCAGCAGATGATGGCTCAAGTGGCTGGGTCCTGCACCCTCATGGGAGACCTGGATTGAATTCATTGGCTCCCAGCTGTATTTGTTTTGTGCCTGGCCCCAGCTGTTGAAGACATTTGGGGAGTGAGCTAGCAGACAGGAGATTCTCTCTCTCTCTCTCTTTCTCTTTCCCCGCCCATCCTCTCACCCAGCACTGTATATCTCTGCCTTTCAAACACAACAAATGATATTTTTTTAGTTTGATATCTGCATTATTCGAATCAATTATATTCTTACTTATGTTTTAGTCAGACAAATTGTTTACACGTCTTCTTAGTTCCTGTCTGCTCTTGCTTTAAATACTTTGTGTTATTAAATGCACACCTTTTCTGATTACTGAATATTATCATAATTTTACTAGTTCCCGACATTGTGCAGGGGGTTAAAGGTCTGCTTGTGAGGCTCATATCCTAGGTCAGAGTGCTTGTTAGAGTCCCGATTCTCCCACTTCCAACTGTTTTCTGGTAATGCATCCTGGGAAGCAGCAGATGATGGCCCGAGTGCTTGGGTCCCTGCCACCTTGCAAGAGAGACATCCAGATGGAGTTCCAGGCTCCTGGTGTTTGTCTGACCTAGTTCCAGCTGTAGCACCCATTTGGGGAGTGAACAAGTATAGATGAAAATGCTCCCTTTTTTTCTCTCTCTCCCTTGAACTCTCTCTCTCTCCTCTCCTCTCCCTTGATGTCTGTCACTCTTTTAAATATTAACATTACCCATTTTCTCATTATGACATGGCACCTTTCATTTTTAGGATGGTTTCCTAAAATCTATAGTGCCCAATGTCAGTATAACTGTATCAGTTTCCTTTTGATTAGTGTTTACATACTTTTTCAATTCTTTTACTTTCACTCTGTATTGTTATTGAAGATTATGTCTCAGTAGGTAACCTAAAATTATGTTTAATATAGTTGAGAAATATATCTTTTAATTGGAATAGTCAGGGCATTTATATTTAATATAAATATGAATGCATTCAAATTAAGTATCTACCATATTCATATTGCTTTCTATTTCCATTGATCCTTTGCTCCTGTATCTTGTCTTTTTAAAAATTAATCAATGGGGGGCCAGTGCTGTGACTTAATGGGTAAACCTGCGGCACTACCATCCCATATGGGCGCTGGTTCAAGACCCAGCTGCTCCACTTCCGATCCAGCTCTCTGTTATGGCCTGGGAAATCGGAAGATGGCCCAAGTTCTTGGGCCCCTGCACCCACATGGGAGACCTGGAAGAAGCTCCTGGCTTCAGATCAGCCCAGCTCCACCCTTGTGGCCATTTAGGGAGTGAACCAGAAGAAAGGCCTCTCTCTCTCTCTCTCTTTCTCTCTCTCTCTCTCCCTCTTTTCCTCTGCCTCACTGTAACCCTGCCTTTCAAATAAATAAATAAATCTTTAAAAAAATAATCTAGGGGCCAGGTGCTGTGGCATAGTGGGTAAAGCCACCACATGCAGTGTTGGCATCCCATATGGGCATCAGTTTGAGTCTTGGCTGTTCCACTTTCATCTTAGCTCTCAGCTATGGCCTGGGAGAGCCACGGAAGATGGTCCGAGTCCTTAGGCCTCTGCCACCCATGTGGGAGACCCAGAAGAAGCTCCTGGTTCCTGGCTTTGGATTGGCCCAGTTCCAGCCATTGCAGCCATTTGAGGAGTAAACTAACAGATGGATGCTCTCTCTGTCTCTCCCTCTCTCTTTAACTCTGTCTCTCAAATAAATAAATAAATCTTTAAAAATTTAATCAAAATATTTTAAATAAATTTTCTCACTTCTTTTATATTCGTTCATTATTTCCACACTATGTTGTGTTCTTTTGTTGATTACTTAAGAAATTTCATTATTCATTCTTGATCTATTAGAGCATGGTATAATTTATACTTTAATTTAACTCCCAAACATTGCAAAGTCCTTACAATACTGACAATTTTCCCAGCTCCTGCATTTTTGGCTATTATTGAATTGTATTTTAATTTCTCCAGATATTATGTTTGTTTTGCACAGTATTTGTTTATACTTTCCTTTTTCCTGATCCATTCTCTTGCTCATCATTCCTTCCATCATTTTCCGACTTCCATTGGGGATTTCTTTCGGACTGAATATCTCCTTTTAATATTTCTAGTGTAAGTCTGCAATAAATTCTCTGCTTTTATTTGCCCACAAAAGTCCTTATTTAGCCTTTTCTTTGAAGCATATTTTGAATTTGATAAAGAACTTGGTCTGTAGCTGTAACCGTTCAGCACTCTGAAGATGCTATTCCATAGACCTCTGGACTCTGCCTTGTCTGTAAAACACTAGCTTTGATCTTCCTACTGTTCCTTTGAAGGCATTCTGCTGTTGGAGGTGGCTGGGGCTGTTTTTATTTTTACTTTCCTAGCAGTCTTTAAGGCTTTTTCTTTATCTTCATTTTCAACAATTCCATTCTGATGTGCCTCAGTATGTTTTTAGTTGTATTTATGTTATTTAGTGTTCATGGGGCTTCTTGAAGTTGTTCTTTGAGGTTTTTATTAGTTTTGAGAAATCCTCAGTCAACATAATTTCAAATACTTATTCTTTCCCATTCTTTCTCTGCCCGACTTCTAAAACTCCAAGTATACTTAATTATACTGATATGTCTCAAGCTACGAATAATGAATATTTTTTTCCATTCTTTATAAACTTTGTAGACCAATTCTTTCCCAAAATACACAAAGCTCCTATAAATGTATTTAAACACTTATTTTATTTACTTTCCTTGTCAGGGACCAGTACCAGAGGTGGTCTTGGGATCATATTGTGAGAAGCATCATGTTGGAATTTTCACTGGATTTCATAGGTCTGTTGTTTACTTTCCTTTATCTTTCACCACTTCATCCTCAATGCTTCAAAACATCATTTTTATTAACATCTATCATCAGCTTTCTTAGTCATCCATTCTTCTATGCGTAATATGCTATTAAAGACATTCCTTACAGACTTAGTTTAAGTTTTTCAATTATAGGATTGCCATTTGAGCCTCACCTATGGATTCTGGCTGTACAATAATTGAACCTTTTATCCATTTTCTTAAATAAATTATTACAGTTGTTATAAAATCTGTTTGATAATCTCAATATATAAATAACCTATAGTTTATTTCTATTTTCTCTTAGAAATTCACTTATTTGGTCCCGATTCCTGACATGCCTAGTAATTTGCTATTGATGATCACACATTGCATGTAAAATGATCACCTGGGGTCTGGATATTATTCTTCTAATGGAAAGGACTTCATTTTCCTCTTGAGGACAATGTATAGACAGATTATCTTGACACAATTTTCCCTTACTAGGAGAGTTAAACTCTTCAAGGTTTCAATGGAGAGTCTTCCCCTTCTTCCCCGGGGACTCTGAACTACAGTTTTTGTTGTTGTTGTTGTTGTTGTTGTTATTTTTCTCTTCAGTTCTGTAGGACTGCTTAAATCATTGCTTAAACTTTTAGCCTTTTAACTGCCATGTTCATCTTGGCTACTTAGTGGTCTCACTTTGCCCATGCACATTGTGGACGTCTGCAAATTCCTCAGGGAATTTCAATATACATAGAGAACCTTGGCTCCAATCACTGTGGTTCCCTTTTCTCCAGGATCACTGTCCCTCAGAGTGTGCTTTAGTAGAGTTGACTATGAATTGTAGTCTGCTCATTTCACTGAAATTCCTGTACTATCTAGGCTACTACTTTCTGTTCAAGCTTTTATGTCTCTTTTATGTATTGCAAATGCATCACAGCAAAAATGTCACAGAAGTCCATTTTGCCTCAATGCATTCTCTTCTCTCAGTGCTCTGGATCTCTCAGTTCTAGCCATTGTTGTGCACTCTGATAAATTCAAAGAGCAATCTGCCCAGCTCTTCAGTGGGAAATCAGTCTGATAATATTGACTGCAAACACCACGCTCTTATGTCTAAGACTTATCTAACACTACTAAATAATGTAACCAATTTTTATTATTATTATTTCTACCAAGTAGTTGGTAAAAAGTATATCTTCAATGTAGTATTTCTTTTTTTAAAAAATATTTATTTATTTATTTGAAAGTCAGAATTACACACACACACACACACACACACACACACACACAGAGGGGTCTTCCATCCGATGGTTCACTCCCCAATTGGCTGCAACAGCTGGAGCTGTGCCAATCCGAAGTCAGGAGCCAAGAGCTTCCTCCGGGTCTCCCATGTGGGTGCAGGGGCCCAAGGACTTGGGCCATCTTCTTCTGCTATTCCAGGCCATAGCAGAGAGCTGGATTGGAAGAGGAGCAGCTGGGACTAGAAACAGTGCCTATATGGGATGCCAGCGCTTCAGGCCAGGGAGTTAACCCGCTGTGCCACAGTGCTGACCCCTCAATGTAGTATTTCTAAAAGTCCTTACTCCAAACTCCCAATTGCAAGTGTTGTTTATTCTTACACTTGTCCCTGATACTGACATATGCAGATATTGCCTCTTTTTTTTTTTTTTAGTGCCCGATCTATTTTCAACCAAAATCTTTACATGGATCCCCAATCAATGGATCCAGAACTGCCTGCTATATTCACTTCTATCTCACCCCTCCTTGCAATCTACTGATAGATAGAAGACTGACACATACATACATACACACATATATACATAACTACCTGGTACTCCCGAGTTTCATAGTCTTGGATCCCAAGAACTCTGAAGGCTCCATTTTAAAAACTACTGCCACAGTGACAATTTCTGGACACTGCATCTCTTAGAACAAAATAATCCTTAAATGTTAATGCCATAATTTGGGAAATATTACCTAGTATCTTATCCCATTTGTATCCCATTATAGAAAGGCCACAATGGTTTGTTCAAAATTTCTAGTCATTTCCTCACATCACTCCGTATCTTTGGGGCTCATTAGAATTGAAGTGATCATTATATTTCCTTCATAATGTGATAAATACATAAATGCCCCAAGTACTAGCCTGTTTATCATCCAGAATTAACAAGCACCAGATAAAGCAGCAGAGGCATCTCACACAAAAACAACTGTGACTCAGCATGCCCCAATGCCAATCCTGACTCTTCATTGCTGGAAGAGAACTATTCAGAGAAGTGTGTAGCATGAAAGAATGGAGAAGGAAATAGAAAACGAAATAATAAACAATCAAACATGTTATAGAAGGGTAAATCCTGCAGGTCCCATGTAGAATCATTTAGGTGTAGTGTCACAATGAATTCAAATATAATAATCTAAAACCTACCCTATGGGTGAGATTTAGCCTAGCTGTTAAGATGCCAGTTGATGATACCACATCAGGGGGCTAGCTTTTGATACCTGGCTCTGGCTCCTGACTGCAGCTCCCTGTTAACACAGACCTAGGAGGCAGCACTGTGGCTCAAATAATTGGGTTCCTGCCACTTATGTGAGAGACCTGGATGGAGTTTCCAGATCTCAGCTTTTTTTGAAGGGCACAGTTCAACCATTTCAGGGCTTATAAATCAGCACATGGCATCTCTGTCTCTCTCCATGCCTCTATGTCTTTCCAATCAATACAAATAAAATATTCTATTTTAAAAATATTCCAATCTGACCTTGGTCTATCAAGTTAAATTAACAAATAAAAAACCTAATTTATCATCTTACATTATTTCTTTTCCTTCCTTTAATAAGCTTTTAAAACCAAAGCATATAATCCAGAAAAATCAGAAATCATAAATGCATAACATAATGGATTATTTCAAATTGGCCATGGATATGTAACTACCACCAATGTCATTAAGTGGAAAACTATAAGGTCCCCAGAAGACTCTCACAATGTGTTCCTAGGCACTACTCTTTCCCTGCTCCCTAAAGGCAGCCTATTATCTCAGTGTAGATTAACTCAGCCTGCTTCTTAATTCTATATAAATGGAACCATAGAGCATGTGGTTTTTAACATCTGATTTTTGTCTGTTATTATTTTTGTAAGACTTGTCCACATTTCACCCATCCCATGCTATATAATGTTCCATGATAAAACTATACATGATCTTTACCCATTTCATATTTTATTATTTCATTTTTTTTTTGACAGGCAGAGTTAGACAGTGAGAGAGAAAGACAGAGAGAAAGGTCTTCCGTCTGTTGGTTCATCCCCTAAATGGCTGCTATGGTCGGCTATGTGCCGACCCAAAGCCAGGAGCCAGGTGCTTCTCCTGGTCTCCCATGTGGGTGCAGGGGCCCAAGCACTTGGGCCATCCTCCACTGCCTTCTGGGGCCACAGCAGAGAGCTAGACTGGAAGAGGAGCAACCGGGACAAAATCCGGTGCCCCAACCAGGACTAGAACCTGGGGTGCCAGTGCCGCAGGTGGAGGATTAGCCTAGTGAGCCACGGTGCTGGCCCCCATATTTTTATTATTTCTAAATATGACTATTTTGAATAAAGATCCTATAAATATTTAGGTACATGATACTCAGTGCTCAAATATACTCATCAAGTTTGTGCATACATTCAGAAGGATCACTGTTATGTTATGGAATGTGCATATCTTCATTTTTTTTTTTTTTTTTTTGACAGGCAGAGTGGACAGTGAGAGAGAGAGACAGAGAGAAAGGTCTTCCTTTGCCGTTGGTTCACCCTCCAATGGCTGCCGCGGACGGCACGCTGCGGCCGGCGCACCGCGCTCATCCGATGGCAGGAGCCAGGTGCTAGGTGCTTATCCTGGTCTCCCATGGGGTGCAGGACCCAAGCACTTGGGCCATCCTCCACTGCACTCCTGGGCCACAGCAGAGGGCTGGCCTGGAAGAGGGGCAACCGGGACAGAATCCGGCGCCCCGACCGGGACTAGAACCCGGTGTGCCGGCGCCGCAAGGCAGAGGATTAGCCTGTTGAGCCACGGCGCCGGCCCATATCTTCATTCTTAATTGACAGCAATGAACAGTTTGCCCCAAGGGTTGGGCTAGCTATACTCACACTACCAGTGTGAAGGAGCTCCAATTCCTGCATATCCTTACAAACACATGGTTTTGTCATTTTTGTGTTAGCTATTCTGGTAGTAGTTTTTATATCATTGAAGTTTTAATTTCCATCCCCTTGATGAGTAATGAGGCTGAGTACCACTTCATTCATGTACTACCCATTTCACTCTCCTCTCTTGTGAAGCGCTTGTTCATGTTTCTTGGACATTTTAAGAACATTTCTAAAAAGTTCCCTTCTGCCCTTCTTCTGTTCACTTCACGATCCTCTCCATATCTTCCTGTCATTTATTTTTTCTTAACATAAACTGACGTGGTCTAGCTACCTCACATTTCTCTTTTCTTCTTCCAATACTCAGATTCACCCCAAGGAAAGAGAGCCAAGGGACAGATGTGGTTAGCAGATAACCTATGGACTCACTCCCTGCTGGTACTTTCCCACTCTTATATCTGCATCACCAAAGGCCTGGGAATCTTCTCTTTAGAAATTTCTTGTGTGTTCCCTGAGGTTTTTGTTATTGCTGTTGTTCCATTTCAAGCCTTTAGCACTCCCCTGTGCCATGTTGGGCATCTGGCAGAGACTGAATTCTGCAGATGAGCTAAAGAAAAAGGACACCCACAGGGGTTCCCTCTTAGGATTCAGATTCCAAATTTGACCACTTGCCAGGGGAGAACCCTGTTTTGCTGGAAGATGAGCCACACATTGCTTCCCAGCTCTCCTAATCCTCCTCCAGGGAGGCTCATTTCTCAGTACCCCCAAACCAGAACCCATTATCAGATTCTCTGCCTTTCTTCATCATGGAAAACTACTTGGCCACAGTTTGACAGGCACAGATGGCACTACCAGCTGTAAGTTTTTTCAATTCTTGTTGACTCTAAACTGCCCTTAATATTAATCTTGCTGCAGTTTGCTCAATAGAATGGAAGATGGGATCAAACTTTTACCTAGGGAATAAAATTCCTTTTGGGGGATTTAGCAAAGTCTGGTTGATAAGTGAGGTGACATTATGGATTTTGGCAAGATACATGGGGAAAAAGCCCTGGAAAGAAAAGATGTAGATAGTTAAAATGAATTAGAAATTGTTTAAACAAATTATCCAGATTTATAAAGGGAAGAGGCACATGGAGAAAAATATATATTCTCAGTTCTGGTGGTAATCTTAATTCTGGTCCACAAAGTTGCATATCAAGTAAGAAATGAGAGGAAAAGAAGAAAGATCATTCCAAGAAAATGACCTCAGTGTGGTTAGAATATGGTAGGATGACTATTCTGACTGTGTGGAGTTACATCAGATTTGGATGATCATTCATACTACAAAAATACTAGAAAAAGCAACTCTAAGAGTCATTTACATATATCATGGGTTTTGTAAAATACAGATAAACATCACACATTCTCTGTAAGACATCTTATCCAAAGATCCATCAGCAAGATGACTGGAAAGATGGAAAAGTCTGAACATATTTCTTAGCGCTTGGGACAAGGTTACCAGTTCTGACAACTTTTTCACATCCTCCCAAAGAACGAACCTACAAATCCATATTCAGCTTCTTTGTAATTTGTTTTTCATATTCAAGCTAGCATTTTACAAGCCAAATGCTAAGGCCATCAGTTTAAGTCAAGGGAGATGAACTAAGCAGGATGACACAAGCCCTTTTCACCTGCCAAACACCTACATCCCCATGACCTTGCTAGACTCTCAGAGGAATGATCAATTCCATAATACCAAGTATTCAAGTTTGTTCATGTGCTAGACATGACACTAAGAAATTAATATCCATTCCATTTTTTCTGGGGAATATTCACAATAGCTTTTATTCCTCTTGCAGTTGGGACTTAGAGAGTCTGAAGAATGGAATGAGGTCCCCCAGGTGGTGAGTGGCAGGTCATCAAAACCTCAAGGTCTGGATGCTCAACAATGTGCCTTTCTCTGCTTCATGCTTCAGAGGTCTTGGCCAGCCTCCAACTTGCCATTTCTCAGGCATGCCCTGAAAAACTTGATTTAATGCTTTTTCTTCTTATTCTAGCCTTTTCGAGCTATTTCTTTTGAAGTGCTTTTTTCTTTGTTTCTCTTCCTGTCTATAGTTTGTACCAGGTGAGTTTTATTTGTTTGTTTCATTTATTTTCGGTAAATGTGTATGGGGAGGCATTGTGGTTTGCTAGTTTTATTTATTTATTTTTTAATTTAACTTGTAGAGGATAACAAGTAACCCAAAAGGCAAAAAGGGAATATAATACCAGTAGACACTACTAATTTATGTATGTATGTATAATACCTAGAGCAACCAATAGGAAAATTATTCAATACTATAGACCCCAAGACACTAAAAAGAAATAAATGTGGAATACTAAAAATGTTCAAATAACCCTGAAGCAGGTAAGAACAGAAAAAACAGAAACATGAGAAATGCAGGAAACAAACAAGCAGATATCCAATAATAAAATGGCCGACTGAAGCTGGAACATATCAATAATTTTCTCACATGCAAATGGTCTAACTATGCCAGTTAAAAAGTCAGATTTTCATGGTGGATAAAAACAAGAATCCAACAATATGCTGGCTATAAGAACTGGTATACCCAACAACTTAGATGAATCTCAAGAAAATACACTGAATTTAAAAAACCAGTTTTACAAGGTAACATACAATATGATGACCTTTATACAACACTCTTGAAATGACAAAAGTGTGACTATGGAGATGAGTGGCAGCCCAAGAGGAGCGAGGTGGGGAGAGAAGGAATGAGGTAGCTGAAGCTAACCAGCAGTAGTACACGATATTCTTGTGATATATACGTTCTGTATCTTGACTGCAGTATTTGTCATGTAACTTCCACAATCACTAAAATTACATAGCACTGAAACCTTACAAACATAACACAAATGGATGTAACACTGGTGAAATCTGAATAAGGTCAGTGGGTTTTATCAATGTCAACTTTCTGGTTATGATATTAAACTACATTTATGCAAGATATTACTGTTGTAAGACATAGAATTAAAGATATATAAGAGTTATATTACTTTCTACATGTGCATGTGAATCTATAATTATCTCAAAATGAAAGTTTAAAAGAAAAAACAAAGAAGAGGAGGAGAATATACACTGTAAGATCCCTATCTCCCTCTGTCTCCCATCCTGACTCCATTCTCTTCAGTAATCACTGCTGTACTATTTCCTTGCCTGGTCTTTTAGAGCTAGCCTGCAGATCCCTTGCCTATAAACATGCATGAATGCACACACACACACACACACACACACAGAGATTTATAGTTTTTACATAAATTTTAACATATGTACACTTCTCCCACCTTGCTTTATAAATTTACAGTTGCACTTCCAATAAGATGAAACTTACCATTTTGGGAGCAGCATTGTATTCCATTATATGAATAAATTCTGATTTACTTAATTAATCTTTCCCAGAAAAGAATGGTCCAACAAAAATGTAATTTGATTTTTACCACAAATATTTTCTATTATAGATACCCCGGGGAGTGATGATGAAATTGATTTTTTTCTAACCATGGGAGCTGACCTCATCCACATTTTTTTAAATTTTTTTATTTTATTTTTTTACTTATTTGACAGGTAGAGTTATAGACAGTGAGAAAGAGAGACAGAAAGAAAGGTCTTCCTTCCATTGATTCACTCCCCAAATGGCCACTACTCCAAAGCCAGGAGCCAGGTGCTTCCTCCTGGTCTCCCATGTGGGTGCAGGCGCCCAAGCACCTGGGCCATCCTCCACTGCCTTCCTGGGCCACAGCAGAGAGCTGGACTGGAAGAGGAGCAACTGAGACTAGAACCCGGCACCTATATGGGATGCTGGAACTGCAGGCTGTGGATTAACCAAGGGGGCCATGGTGCTGGCCCCTCATCTACATATCTTTAAAACAAGGTCCTTGGCACAGGGTTTCTGAAACGAGGCCTACACTTTCTAGTCAATCACTATTGTGTCATGATGCCCTGAACACAGTAGATATGGAGCAGATGCTGGTTTATCTTTGTGACTGTGGCCTTATGTCCACATTATTTGGCTTCTCATTGCTATTTTACTCTATTTTTAGGCTTGCAACTTTCCCTTAGCCAAAGTGAACCTATTTATAATTTCCTTCAGACATTTTTCTCTATCCTGAAAAAATTTCCCCCTCAGTCCTCTCCCAGGACCTCGAACACCTTCTCTGTTTTATTCACTTCTCTGGCCACCTCTTTTATGATATTTCCTCCTCGAACAAGGAAATATTGTTTCTTCCAATCCCATTTTGACAAACAGACATATAGTCAGAAGTACAGTTCACTTTTTTCCTTCCTTTCAATGAAAGTAGGGTGTTCTGACACACTTTGCATGTGCACTGACATGTATAAATGGCACGGCGTGTGCTCTCTTGGGGTGCTGGCACTTACGTGTTGACATTATATGATCCCTCTCCCTTTTCTCTTCATGCACCATCTCCCTTCATCTCTGTGGAATCTGCAATCTCCATAACAGACACTTTAAAGAGAACAGCAGGTACAGATCGATGAATGTTGCTAAGAAAAACAAGAACAAGAAATAGAAAAGCTGCCCACTTCCCAGTGCATATTGCAGAAAACCAGAACATAAGGCATTTTTGGGAGATTTACTATATTTTCATTACCAGTGTCAAAGCTCAGTTCTTGCAGTTGTATGTGAGTTCATTTTTGCCAATGAGTGAACAAAGAAAAATGCTGACTGAATTGAATGGGTGTGTGTCTATTTGTGCTTAGCTATCAACAGTAGTGTAAAAATGAAGGTGCATTAGGTAAGTGACAAGCACCCACGACAGATCCACAGTCTCCTAAAACTGGCCCCAAGTAATTTTTAAAAGTACATCTCCAGGGTCTGGTAAATGATCAATACATGTTTGTTGAATGATTTTGAAAGAATAAATGAGAATGCCCTGCTGCACTTGGGTTCCTCTTAGAACACCTGCATCTAAACGTCAGACTTCAGTTTCATTAGTATTGCATGGGCCTGTGATTATGAATGCTTAATAACAATTAGGTGATGAAGCTTTTCTTTGGCTTTTGCTCCTTGCATAAATATTCTATAGCCTTTGCAATATTCCATTACGTGCAAGCTCTGCCTTATCCCTAACCATTATTACTGTGTGCGGCAAGGCTATTTTAATGTCTGATCTATTCCACCAGGTGAAGCAAACAAATTAGACAGTGTACCTCAGCTGTGTGATATAGGATGTCCTCATGTTTGTGCTCCGTTTTTAATACACCCAAGCATCACATTTGTTTTTTCAACAGCTGCTGCACAATGAGCAGACTTCTTAATTAGCTAATGTTTGGAAAGCCCTTTGAAGATAAAAAGCCCTATATAAGTGCTAAGTGTTATTATTACCTTGACAAAAGAGTTCTCTTTTACCTTGGCTCACTGAAAAATGCGTGAGCTTTCCTTCTCTCTAACTAGCAGTAGTCAAACTACAGGCTACATAAATCACAGGAGAAGGAACTTAGAAATTCAGCAGTGGCTCCTGCACACAGGCAATTGGGCACCCTGGAATGTTCCTTCCCGTCCTAATGCAATCATCACCAGGCACCAAAAGAAAAGACCTCTAGAGATGGGAGGCAGCTAGAAAACACATTTTTCTCAGCCTCTAAGACACTTTAGAGCTGGGCATAAAAATACTGACAACACCCTTTTTCTTGAAAGGGCTTTCAATATGCCACCACTTAATTTGTTTCTGTTAGTTTGTTTTGGAGAAACAAAGCAAATGTTTAGAGATCACAGACTATGTCCTTGCCCGTGGTCTGGAGACCAGAAACCAATTTGCCTGAGCCAAATTCTTCGGAGTTGCCTTCTCCTCTTCCCTGTGGCCAGAAGGCAAGATAGTAAATACATCTACTCAAAGAGAAGGCAAAACGCCAAGAGGCTTCCAGGGTTCAGTATTCACCCACTATCCACCACGCAGCACTGCTTATGAAAAGCACTAGCCTTCAAGCTGTATAAGATGCAGCTTCTGTCCTTGGGAACCTTCATTTGGGTATCAATGAAACAATAGCAATAAGGATGGTAATAATGTCCATGGGCACCGAATTACCGGGCCCCATGCTATGTGCATGTGTCCTACAAGTACTATTTACTTCCCACAACAACCCTGAAAAAATACAGTTACCATTATCTCCACCTTACAGGTCAGAGAACAGGCTCGGCTAGGTCAGGGGACACTCCCCAAGCTACCCAGAGGTCATAGTTTGAACAAAGTTTGGCCACAAACATGAGCCCTTTCCACTAACAAGGATACATCAAAGCCACAGGGGTTAATGCCCGGATAGTGCTAAAAATAGGGAGGGTGTCATTTCTGCTACAATTTGTTTTCTCTTGAGGTAGGAGAGGCAAGGATCCCGGCTGGCTGATCTGGCCAGGGAAATCCCTGCAAACGCGACTCTGAGGGCTTTCAGAAAGCATTAGGTTTGCTGTACTCAACACAGTGTGAGTCACAGCATTCTCGGATCACTGTTTGACATTATTTTCAGCCCAGTATTTATTCAAGACTTGGGTGTGAAAATAACAGAAGATGAATTAGAAATTAGCACTGGCCTTCAGTAAGTTATCTTTATTTCTTTTGTAAGTAAATAAATGAATGAAATTTATTTAAAATAAATTGCGCTATTGCCAGTTTTTCCTACGGATGCTGAAGTCCCAAATCTGGGTACTCAGAAAGATGGAACAGTGGTGGCATTAACAGAGAGGGAAAGAAGTTAGAGGACAAGAAATTGAAAATGGGGGAAATGATAAATTCTATGAACCTGTCCCAAATTGGAAATTTTTCCATGAAAACCCCCAATCTGTCTTGGTTATTTGTGAGTAATATTGCAATACAACTTACACATATATAGCAAAACATTATCTTGGACCCCATAAACATATACAATCATTTGTCAATCAAATAAAAATTTAACTTAAAAACTAAAATTGTATGGGCAAGGATTTTAAAAGAGGCATTAGTGTCGGCCTGCACACAACTCGTCACCAGCCTGCTTCTCCCATCATTTGAGAGCTGCTGTCTCTGCTTCCTGGTGCCAAGCTACACTTTTGGAACAAGGACACACTTGACAGGCTCACATGCCAAGATCAAAACACTTTTTTTTGGTGTCTTCCCTAAATGAGGCTGAGAGTAGAAAATACTATCTGTTATTCCACAGCTCTAAGCTGTAACTTAAACACTTGTGAAGGTAGAAATCTGCCCTCAAGATCAACTTTAAAGAAACTTTTATGAACTGGGGACAATTCATAGCTCTCCAAGGAAATGCAGAAGCAGGGAAAGTGATTTTCTCAGTAGTGAGAGTTTGTTTGTGGCTAATATAGTAGATAAATTATTCAAGAAAAACCTCCATGTGAGCCCTGTAATTACTGCCAAGTAACTGAGCTTGTTGACCTACAAAATGGTGATCAAAGATTAAAATCTGCATTTCATGCGAGATTCCTTCCAGGCTCCAGCAAACTGAGCTGGCCAAGTCTACTTTGAAAACAGAAAGCACAAAGTATTGTCACTTAGAAATTACACTGTAGTCACTCTGGCAAGAGAAGATTGGACTTAACACTGCCAACAGGTCACACCAATATCCTCCAAAATCAGACCCAATCATTCGTGTCAAATAGCTCTCCTTTCCTACCTCCAAGGTGGACCAGCTTCCTCTAAACTGAACCAAACACCTTTTAATCTTCTACCTACCCCATATTTCTCACCTCCACTTGTCAATTCCAACTGTCAGAATTTTTTAGAATGCCTTTCCACAACACCCCATTTCTAAATCCTTCCTCTTCTTGAGTAGCCATCTCATATGGCACTTCTTCAGGGAAGAATTTCTCTCAAGTTGAAGAACAAATAGCACTGCTACTTCATTCCTCTATCATTTGTACAATGATGCGACTGAAAGCATATATATTGGTGATGGCTTCATTTGCCTAGGATCTCCTCGACACTGAGATCCATGTCTGCTTCACCTTAGATCCTTTGTGGTGCTCACTTCAGTGCTTGAAAGTGGTAGATACTAAATAAATACTAAATAAAATTTTATATAATAAAGGTACCCTCAAATTCCTCACATTGGCTATCATTTGTGGCCAGGTAATGTCCTAGGTGATAGGGATAGGCCATGAACCAAATGGATTGATTTTTCAGATCTAATGGGATATTTTTCATTGTAAAGCATGAGACACATGATAGGTGAAATCAAAAAGTCGCATAAAATAGTAGAAGAGAAGTGCAAAGAGGAAAAATAAAGCAGAGAAATAATATAAAAATATATAAACAGTCAGAATGATGGATGGATGGGTGAGAAAGTAGATTTATTAAAAGTAAAAAACTGACCTTATTAGTTGGTAAATTAGCTAATAAATCTTCCAAAAACACTTTGTTTTCTCACTATACATTATTTCTGGGTTCAATAAATGACAATTCATCTCATCCACAATTTTATAAAAATAAAGGACAACACTTCTGGTTTCTGAATTTGTTGCCATATTGACTTCTGAGTCCCCAAACAAGTCCCTTTTGGTGATCTTGCAGGAAAACAGGCTGACTTCCTATGAGCTTGTGAAAAAACCATTTCTTTGGTTCGGAAAGATCATGTTTTAGTCTGGGGATACTCCTGTATAGACAACATTTCTTCAAATGAGAATTAACCACTGAAGACGGAAACAGGAGAAGATAAAAGTTTGGGAGGAGAGGAGAAGATTTTAAATGTAAAGATGGATTAAAGGAAAGGTTGCATATGGTGTGGATTAGAGGGCTTGGACAGTCAGCAATCTCAGCCCCAGCACAGAGGGTTTAAGGCATCAATTCAGAATCAGACTGTCCAATTTCAATTCATTGCTTCACAGCTACTAGCTGTGTGAGTTGGGGCAATGTAATTAACCTGTCTGTGCCTCAGTTTCTTGTTTGGTAAAATAAAGATAATGCCATGACAGTCGACCTAGTAACTATATGAAAATCCCTTACAGATCTTAGATGCCTGGCACTTGGTGAGCTACAGATAAGCATTTGTCAGTAGTTGTTGTTTTCCATGCAAGTGGAAGAGGAATATAAGAGTGGTCAAGGTCCCGGCTTCCTCTGGCCAGGATGCAGAGTGAGGTCTGAAATTGCTGGGCAGGGTTTTAGAAGTGTGCACCTGATGGGGACAGAGGAGCTTCTTCGAAAATACATCTTCCCAAGGACTGAGCCCAACAATTTGGACCTAGTAATGAAACATTGGTCTTTGTGGAGGGAAGGATTATTCTGACTATAACGGATCCTGATTCCAATCTAATCTACTACACTTCTGTGAGTTTCAGGGATATAATCAGCTAGCTACATTAACAAGAAAGGAGATACTTCACTAAACACCCTGTAAAACACTGGAGTATAGGGGCTGGCATTTTGGTGCAGCAGGCACAGCTGCCACCTGGCATCCTGTATGTGTGCCAGTTTTAGGCCCAGCTGCTCCACTTCTGATGCAGCTCCCTGCTAATGTGCCCAGAAAAGCAGCAGAAGAGGGCCCAAATACTTCAGCCCCCTGCGATTCACATGGGAGACTTGGGTGTCATTCCTCACTCCTGGATTTGTCCTGACCTACCCTAACCACTGCAGCCATTTGAGATGTGAACTTGCAGATGGAAGAATTTTCTATGTGTGTGTATCTCCCTCTCCATCACTCTACCTTTCAAAAAAATACATCGTTAAAAAGCACTAGACTACAGAAGGTACTGTTCTGGGATCCTCTCTTAAAAGGTAGATATTTTTAGGACTAACTAATTAAATAAATAAAAATAAAAATAAAATCAAAAGAGTAGAAGACAGTGAGAGGGACAAAGAGATCCTATCTTCTACCTTGTGATAGCAAAAGAGCAATTGGAGAAAAGGGAGGGGGAGATGAAGCATTCTCCAGTTAGCTAAAGGGGACTAAAATGGTAGAGTTCCACAGCCCTCTGAATGCAACTGGAGCAAAGGCACAGTTAAATCTTTGCTTTGTTACAATATGGGAACAGGGTGACATGGCTCATCAACCACAAAGTCAGAAATAAATTTCACCCGCTAGACTTAACGATCCTTAAGGAACTTATACATAATTTCACCCATTAAATATTAAACAAATATTTATTAATTCCCTTCTATGTCCCAGACACTGTGTGTTAGCTGCTAGGGATATGGAGCCAAGAAGCAAGTAGGTTGTGCTTCACCAAACATATACTCTGGAGTGGAGAGAGACCAGTCCTGGACAACTAGAATCAGTGGGTGCTCGGGAGGAAGATTTTAGGGGCATCAGTGAGGAGAGAGGCAGCAGCAGTGTTCCAAGCAAGGGCAATCACGTACAAGGTACAGATTCCCCCTGTTACAGGACTTTCATCAGTGGGGGTCAGCAAGCTGTGGCCTGCAAGACTCTGCCTGCTTTTGCAAATTTAGAATTATTGGAACACAGCCATGTTCATTCATTTGCCAATTGTCTATGTAGCTGGGGACAGAGGCAAAAATATGTGCTAGCTGAGCTTTTATAGGAAAAATTTGCTGATCCTGGGCTAGAGCACAGAGGGCAAGTGCGTGTTATGGGTGGACCCTTCAGCGCTGTTCAGGTGCTGGGCTGGACAGCAGCGTGAAGCAAAACGCTACGGGTCGCCAGGGTCCCGTCTCTGTGCTCCTTACAAGCCGGCCATCCAGCGCTTGCCCCTGCGGCATCAGGAAGGCAGAGGTGTTTCTGTAGCACATGTTTGCGTTTATGCTTCACGGAGCCTGTTCACAGGATACATTTTTATCCAGGTACTGGGAGGCACTAACTCACTGCACACCGCTGAGACTAAGAGCCGTGTTTCTAGTCGGTGGCCTCACATTTCCAGCATCCTGAAGATTAAATACACTGTCTGACAAGCTGCATCACAGGCCCTCTCCCGGAGAAATGCTGAAGGGCACAGGGCACTCTGACCACACCAGCACCTCCCGCCTGCAATCACAGCTCACGGTCGCCCGGTTCAGAGAGCTATCTATAATACATAAGCAGAGCACTTTTACTTCCTGGGGCTTCTAATCACAAGGAAAGCTTCACTGAACTTTTGTCCCATGTGAAATTTACAACACACTTCTGCCTGGAACCCAGCCCCCCACCCCTGCCCCCACTGTAACGCTACCATCCTTGTTCCTCATTACCTTCATTTCCTAGGCCCACAAGGACTCAGAAAAATATTCCCACTTCCTGCTTCCACCTGCTTCCCACCACGCTTACCACACAGTAGCATTTCTTCCCTCGCTGCCTGTCCCGTTCCTGTGAGACACCTGACGGCAGAGCTGCGTGGTTTTCACCATTGTAGGTCTGGGCCTGGGATATTTGTGAGTCTGGATGCAGATTTATTTAATACATAACAGCTAATAATGACTGAATTTATACAACAGAAAGAGAATTTTACATATAGTTTACTCTATAGTTAACAAGGATAATTACAGGGGTAATGAGCCGTATGTTTCTGGCATTAACTCCCATTTTCTTCACACCAAGGAGCTAGCATGGTGTTGCTTAGAGAATGCTCCCTTCTCTGGTGTAGTCTGAATGTTACTCTGTCTTCTCTCTGTCCAGGTTGTGCGTCCCTACTGAGTCTCTGCCTTGGAGTCCAACACTCTCGTTTTCTAATACTGACCTGCTAGAATGTTTACTTCCTTGCATCAGAACTTTCAATACTTACCACAAATGCTTCTCAGTCTCTTACAAACTTTGGCTTCACAATTCATATTAGGGAAAGCTAATTAACTGTATTCCTATGGGGATTTGTTGTTCATTCTAATTTGTCCTTCAATATGCTGGTTTCCAAATCCTTTGCCTAGCTTTGGCACTAGTTGGCTGATGATATAGTTTTCTGTTTTCAGGACATGCATTTTTTGCCAGACAAGTGAAATGGGAGGTTGTCTTTATATAGCACAAATAACAACTGATTTCTTGATTGTTTTCAAGTTACCATATCGGGGGCACCTTGATACTTTCCTGGGTGGTAATTTTCTGGGTAAGCATTTTAGATCCAAGATCACCTAGACAATAAACCAAACAGGGAAGGACCTAGAACCTCTCCATGAAACAACATATTCAAAATGGGAAAAAAGCTGTCTTATATTTATTTTATTCTTATCATTTAATTCTTTTGGTAAGTAGATATTCCACAGGGGAAAAACACCACAAGTGTTTTCTCAATAATTTCAAGAATCAAATAGAAGTCATTATGCACATCTTGGGCACTTAAAAATCTACTTTAAAATTTTTAACAACATAAATGGTACACACTTCATTTTTTTACAGCTAAATTAAGTCAGGAAATAAAGATAGAATTAGACAATCATATCAGGCTTTTAAAAGAACTTGAATTCACAGAGTTCTTAACTGCCTTGAAAGCAAAAAGGGCACATTAGACAAGATTAAACTGGGCTACAAATGGAATGTTTCATGCATGAATTTATTTGTAATCAAATATGACATAAGTAGAAGGAATTCTGAAATGGATTATGAATCAGCTTAAAAGAAAAACACAAGAAATTAATTTTAATTTTACTTATTTATTTATGTTTACTTATTAGCTTTATTTGAAAGGCAGAGAGAGACAGACAGAGATCTTCCCTTTTGTTGGTTCACTCCCAGATCACGCAGATGCAGCTAGGTCAGGCAAAGCCAGGAGCCCAGAGCTCAACCCATGACTCCCTCATGGATGCCAGAGACTCAACTATGTGAGTCATTACCTGCTGCATCACACAGTACACATTACTATGAAGCTGGTATCTGGATTGGAGCTAAGACTTGAACCCAGGCACTCTGTTATGGGATGCAGATATCCTAATCAGCATCTTTTTTTTTTTTTTTTTATTATTTTTGACAGGCAGAGTGGACAGTGAGAGAGAGAGAGAGACAGACAGAAAGGTCTTCCTTTTGCCGTTGGTTCACCCTCCAATGGCCGCCGCGGATGGCGCGCTGCGGCCGGCGCACCGCGCTCCTCCGATGGCAGGAGCCAGGAGCCAGGTGCTTTTCCTGGTCTCCCCATGGGGTGCAGGACCCAAGCACCTGGGCCATCCTCCACTGCACTCCCGGGCCACAGCAGAGGGCTGGCCTGGAAGAGGGGCAACCGGGACAGAATCCGGCGCCCCGACCGGGACTAGAACCCGGTGTGCCGGCGCCGCAAGGCAGAGGATTAGCCTGTTGAGCCACGGCGCCGGCCCCTAATCAGCATCTTAACAGCTGTACCAAATACTACTCCCTCTCACAATTTTTAAAATGAAGAAATAATGTAATGGGAACAGAAGAAAAAGGGTTGGATTCATTCTGAAGCAGCAAGGCAATAGCTTCTTCTGATGCTGATAATCCCATAATTTTCATGTCTAACATATAGGTATTGCCAAGGATTATGGATAATAAAGGGGGGGGGGAGAGTAGAGATAGAAGAGTAAGCATTAGTAGAAGATTATGCTTAGCAATGTATACAAATATTGTTGACAGGAATCACATTAATGAACTCAATCTTCAGAAAATTGGAGACAGGATAAATGGTTCTGCTAAAATATCAGTTTTAAGAATATGGAAAATTGTTTAAAACTATGTTTGTCACTGTAGCATCGGAATACTTGGATCTATTTTTACATACATACTCAAAGCACTCATAAATTCTTCTTAGAAAAGATATTTATGTGAAAGATACTGATTTTCTTTCTTTCTTTCTTTCTTTCTTTCTTTCTTTCTTTCTTTCTTTCTTTCTTTCTTTCTTTCTTTCTTTCTTTCTTTCTTTTTTGACAGGCAGAGTTAGACAGTGTGAGAGAGAGAGACAGAGAGAAAGGTCTTCCTTCCATTGGTTCACCCCCTAAATGGCCGCAACGGCCAGTGCGCTGTGCCAATCCGAAGCCAGGAGCCAGGTGCTTCTCCTGGTCTCCCATGCGGGTGCAGGGCCCAAGGACCTGGGCCATCCTCCACTGCACTCCCGGGCCACAGCAGAGAGCTGGACTGGAAGAGGAGCAATTGGGACAGAATCCAGCATCCCAACCAGGACTAGAACCCGGGGTGCTGGTGCCGCAGGTGGATGATTAGCCAAGTGAGCTGTGGTGCCGACCCAGATACAGATTTTCAATAGATCTCTCAGGCACAGATAATTTAATCATGGGATTATTTAAAATACCACAGAAAACTTTATTCACTACAGCATTAAAACAATAATAACTATGCGACCGTGTTGTGGCATAGTGGGTTAACCCACCACCTGCAACACTGGCATCCCATATGGGCACCGGTTCAAGTTCTGGCTGCTCCACTTCCAATCCAGCTCTCTGATAATGCACCTGGGAGGTGCACGGGAGGAAGTTCCTGGTTTTGGCTTTGGCCTGGCCCAATCACAGACATTTCAGAATGAACTAGCAGATGGAGAATCTCTCTCTCTCTCTCTCTCTCTCCCTTCCTTCCTTCCTCTCTCCCTCCCTCCCTCCTTCCTTCTCTCATTCTCTGTAATTATTCCTTTCATATAAATTTTTTAAAATTGTTACTTCCAATAAGTGCATAAAATAATTTAATTTTAAAGATTCTTTTTAATGGGATAGGTATCCCTTAATAATTCTGTCCAAATTCTCTTTGGTCTGATTTGGAAACAATATTTTCAAATACAAATAATACCTAGTTGAATAAATTACCTAGTTGAAAAAAGCCATGAGATGGATACAACAAGAATATTTATAAACAGATGAATGGAGAAACAAAATGTAGGATATGGATGCAATAAAAGATTAGTCAGCCTTAAAAAGGAATGGAATCTTGATACAGGCTACCACATGGAGGAAGTTTGAGGACTTGATGTTAAATGAAGTAAGCTAGTCACCACAAAGCAAATATCCCATGATTCCACTTACATGAGGCATTTCCAGTAGAGAAATGCATAGTCAAAAAGGGAATGGCAGTTCTGGATGGCAGGGGAGGGGAGGGGGAACAGGGAGTTGCTGTTGAATGGGTAAACACTTTTAGTCTGGAAAAAGTTCTGGAGTTCTGCATCACAACAATGAACATACACTTAAAACTACTGAACTGTACACTTACAAATGGTTACAATGGTAAATTTTATGTTATGTGTTCTTTTACTATAATTAAAAAAAGCCCTAAGGTATGTTTCTGACTCATTTACATTTAATTTATCGCTCGTTTGTGGAGAAATCAGAGGGCCATGAAACCCTTCCCTTTAGTTCCTTAATTAGCCTCTAGCTCTTTCTTCTTAAGACACAAAATCTCCTATATTGACAGGATTAAATGAACAGGAGTATATGAAAGGAAAAGTTTAAATTTTCCTTGAAGTTGAGACACTGACTCCCAGCGGGCCAATGAGGTTCTAAATTTGAAATGTACACTTGACGATCACTATTAATAACTAAAATATATCATCAGACAAATTCCCCAGCCTACTTATTATGTATGAACATAAGCAATTATGCCTTTGCACAACACATATACTATATACTGCAGACAGCGTATGGAATCAAACTAATGCATAAAATAATCTAGCATGGATAATTGATAACAGGAATATTGATTAGCTAGCAAAAATATTTTAGCCCAACACCTTGAATTTTCATTATTAAGCAAGGAAATAGGGATATTTATTATTAAACCACAGAATAAAATACCTGGGGTAGAGAATATTTGAAACTGGGGTCCAAACTTGTTAACTCTCAACAGAATAGCAGTTATTAAGTGATGTATATGCCTTAGCATTAGATTCAGGCAAATCGACAATGCTTGTTCTTTAGAGATATTAAAATAAGGAAGTGTTGGGCCTCCATTTTATCAGAACACATATTGGCCGGCACCGAGGCTCAATAGGCTAATCCTCCGCCTGTGGCGCCGGCACCCCAGGTTCTAGTCCCAGTCAGGGTGCCAGATTCTGTCCCGGTTGCCCCTCTTCCAGGCCAGCTCTCTGCTATGGCCCGGGAGTGCAGTGGAGGATGGCAGCGCGCTGGCCTCGGTGGCCAATGGAGGGTGAACCAACAACCAAAGGAAGCCCTTTCTCTCTGTCTCTCTCTCACTGTCCACTCTACCTGGCAAAACACACACACACACACACACACACACACACACACACACACACACACATAGAGTATAATATGAGGACTGCGAACAAAGAGGTGTAAGAAGGCAAAAGAGAGGGATAAACAGATCAAAGACATGGATTTACAGTCATTCAGAAGCATCAAAAATATAATTTACCTTCCAGAACAACCCATTTCTTTTTGGTAAGAGCTCCCTTTAACATACAATTATCTGGAAAAGTTACACATTCAGTCTCTTTCCTCATCTACATGCTAATCCTTATTAACCATTAGTCATTAATTAATATCTTGGTTTATTTCAACATTCATGAAAGTGGCTGGGAAATCCAAGTGTAGCTGAATTGGCATTACCATATGAGAATTTAGAAGACAAGAGAGAAATCTTAGGTAAAGATGTCTAATTGGAGTCATCAACCAATACAAGGGATTTGAAATTCTCTATGGTTTCCCAAGCCATTCTCCTCTCAATTCTGAAATTTAATTATTCATCCAACTTAGCTGATTCTACTTTCAAATTAGCTCTCTAATCTTTTGTCAATCACTCTCACCTCTCAATGGTGCCACATGCTCTGCCCATATGCAGTTTTGCACACTTCCAAACAGTTCTCCCCACCGTAGCCTGAATTACTTGGCTACACAGGTGTGCCAGGACTGCTATTATAAAGCACCAGAAACTGAGTTGCTTAAAAACAGAAATTTAGGGTCTCGTGGTTCTGGAATCTAGAGGTTTGAGATCAATGTGTCAGCAGAGCCACACTACCCTTGCAGGTGTTAAGGAGAGATGAGTTCCAGGCCTTTCTCCCAGCTTCTGGGTAGTCCTTTGATTTGTAGCAATATAACTCATCTTCACATGACATTCTCCCTGTGTGCATTTTTAAATCTCCATATTAAAAAAGGAAAAGAATGCCAGTCTTCTTGGTTTGGAGGTTTATGCTGTCCCAGTATGCCCTCATCTTACTAATTTTATCTGCAATGACCCTATCTGAAGTAAGGTCAGATTCTGAAGTACTGAGGTCAGGGCCTCACCATACAAATTACAGCAGTGAACAATTCAACTCATAACACCACATGTAAATATAATTCTGTCCTTTCCTCTCATAATGATCTTGTAGTTCCCCAGTGCCTCTAGGATGCAGTCTAAAATGTGTTAACATGGTTTATTAAACTCTTCAAAATCTGGCCCCTGGGTCCTCTTGTTTTGTCTCTTGCAACCCCTCTTCTCTCCCTCCCAGAAACAATCAGCAAGGAATGTAAAATTGCAATAACAATGTATGTTTTCAGTACAGGGTACAATAGGAGAGTCTCAGAGTAGATCTGGTTTAGTCAGGGAGATCCAGGAAGTGATGACTGATCTGAGGGGAGGTCGGTCAAGTGAGCTCTAGCGAGAAGAGCAGCCTGGATAGAGGGACGAGTTTGTCTTCCACGCCTAAAGCTTGGACCAAGAAAGGTGAGGGGAGCATGGCAAGGGGAGAGTGGAGAGGCAGGCAGGGCCAGATGGAGCAGAGTCCCAGCCATGGGCCATATCCAGTCATCTGCTGAAGGCACAGGTAACCATGGGAATCTTACCAGGGAATGAGGCACTAAATCAGCATTTCAGAAAATCATCCTGGTAACTCTGGAGAGCTGTGGAGAACTAAGTGAGCAAGGGAAAGATGGAAATGGGAAGGGAGTTAGAAGCTACTGAAGACACTGAGGCAAAGGTGTCCTGTATGAGGATGGTGGCTTCAAGGTGATCTCTCAGTGGATGTTAGATACACCAGGAGGTAAAGGGGCTGGTGCTGTGGCAATGCTGGAATCCCATGGGGGCTCCATTTTGGAAAGAAGGGGCCCAACTATTTTTTTTTTTGACAGGCAGAGTGGACAGTAGGAGAGAGAGACAGAGAGAAAGATCTTCCTTTTCCATTGGTTCACCCTGCAATGGCTGCTGCAGCTGGTGCATCGCGCTGATCTGAAGCCAGGAGCCAGGTGCCTCCTCCTGGTCTCCCATGTGGGTGCAGGGCCCAAGGACTTGGGCCATCCTCCACTGCACTCCCGCCCACAGCAGAGAGCTGGCCTGGAAGAGGGGCAACTGGGACAGAATCCGGCATCCCAACCGGGACTAGAACCCAGGGTGTCAGCGCCGTAGGCAGAGGATTAGCCTATTGAGCTGCGGCGCTGGCCAGGTGTTCTGCTTATGATCCAGCTCCCTGCTAATGCATCTGGAAGCAGAGGATGGCCCAAGTTCTTGGTCCCTGACCCCCACCCCCACCCCGGGGCCACGAGAGACCCAGATGGCATCCCTAGCTCCCGACTTTGCCTTGACCCAGCCTCAGCCATTGTGACCGTTTGGGTGAGTGAATCAGCAGATGAAAGGCTTTTCTCATTCTCTCTCACTCTCTCTCTCTTTTAATAAAGAAATATTTTTTTTCAAATGAATAAAATACATCTTGGAAAAAAAAGGAAGTAAATACTGAGAGCCGAGAAGTGGACTGGATGGGACTAAGGAAGAAGATGCCGGGGGTGTCTTCTACAATTTTAGTTTGGGTGCTTGGGAGGCTTGCTGTGCCTTTCATTAAACTGCAGCGGCTGGAAAAGGCCGTGAGTTCCTTTGACACATGCTGCATCTGTGGAGCTTTTGGGGCACCTTGGGGGAGATGCAGAGCAGGCAGTTAGGGGTCCAAAGACATTGTCTGGACTGCATTATAATTTTCATGACTCCCCAGATAGATTATAGCTGAAGCCACAAGCATCAGTAAGTCAGAACTTAGAAGAAGAGCGTGTCTAGGACTGAGTTTATGTTCCAACATTTAAACACTGGTGGAGGAAGAAGAGCTAGCAAAACAGATGAAAAGGATCAGGATAAATGATGGGCAATGAAAGGAGAAAACATTTCAAAAAAAGGAGTGATAAACACTGAAAGTATTGCAAGAAGGTTAGTTAACAAAAAGGCTGGGTCGGGGGAGGGGAGAGAAAGAAAATAAAAAAAGATGAAGACTTTAAAACTTTGCCTTTCACAACCCTTCTGCTTTACAAGTTGAGCATCCCATGTATTTTACTGAGAAAGTATTTCAGGACATCTTACCCCTTTTTGGGCCTGTGTCTGGAGACACGCCTCTACAAGGACACTTGTACCTCTTGAGTATGCTACTGAGCGGCTTTGTTAATCATTCCTTTATCCATGCTGGACTTGGAGCCAGACATGGGGGAGAACAAGAGACCAGTCAGAGCAGAAGCCTACCCTCAAAGAGCTCCTAGTCTACCAGAAGTGCTGAGGCACACATTTACAAAGTAAATATAATACTGAATGTTTAGAAGAGTTGGTCATCAGCGATCCTAAGAAGACATGACTATTTCCACTAAGCTGTCATTGCAGAGGAAACATCTGGTCTAAGTTTAATATGGGATAGAATGTAAACCCTGTAACATGGTACAAAAAGATTTTCTAGCTAGAAAAATAGCAAAAGCAGTAATGATGGAGATCAGAAGACATGTTGGGAGGGTGTAGAGCACTAGGAAATTATATTGGAAAATAGTAAAGAACCATATATATATTATATATATATATTAGATTAAAGACTTTAGGGCTTTTCTTTCTGGCAGTAAGCAGTCACTGAAAGCTACCCATGATCCCCATTTGTGTCTTGCTCTGGCCCCTGGAAGTCCTGCCTGGTGGATCTTAAGTTAGCTTTTGTGGGAAAGCTTCTTTGGATCAATCTGAGCAATTTCTCTCAAGCATAATTCTGTATTTAGGTCTCAACAAGGTTCCCTGGAATTGCTGACCTAGCAGGAGGATGGCTCAGAGACAGGAGACTAGCTAGGCAGCTATTCTAATGCAGAAGGTCCCCAACTTACAATGGTTCAACTTCTGATTTTTTCAACTTTACAATGGTGCATATTCAATAGAAACTATAGTTTGCATTTTGGATTTTGAATTTTTTTCAAGGCTACAAATATGCAGTATGATGCTCTCTCATGAAGCTGGGCAGTGGCAGTAGTCATAGTTCCCAGTAAACCATACAATGAAAAGGATAGTCAAGTGGTACTCTGCAGGGCACTGTTGCTCAGCTCTGCTATTCAGTAGGATGGCTGTAGTTCTGACCAAGGATATTTTCCATTTATGATGGTGTTTCAGGGGTGTAATCCCACTGTAAACTGAGCATCTGAAATGCTTGTTGCATTACGCTCGGGCATAGGGAATCACTCACTGTGATGGACATCAAGACTAGGAAACTGGGTGGATAGAATGAGGATCCTTTTGACGCATTCCTTTTGTTCATACTACTCCTTTAAGTTACAGTTAACTTTCATTATCAACCTCATCACCTGTGATCTATTCCATCCTTGTCCATCCCAACTCCCCCTCTGACCCATCACTGATTTACTTTTCTTCACAGCACTTATCAACATGCATCTACATTTTATTTATTCGTGTTATTTTTCGTCTCTCTCCCCTGTCTCTCCACTAGGATGCAAGCTCCATTAGGCACTTCTTATCTCTATTTGTCACTGCCATATCTCCAGACCCTACATCAGGCAGGGCTTAACATGTAGCAGGCAGCCTCTGTTATTAAATGAATTACTTAATTTATTTTGGCCTCTATATCTGAATCCCAGAAAAACATTCTAAACAGATTGCTTTGCTTCTTTCAAGACAAGAAGGCAATATCGTAAGTCCCAGTAAACAAGCATAATAGAGAATGGTTTCATGAAACATCCAGGAGATAGAATCCAATGGATTTGACAATTGAATAAATGCCTGGAAAAAGGCAGAGAAGGAAATAAATAAATGATTCAGGTTTTCAGAATTAGTGAGTTGGAAAAGAAGGCGCTACTGGCAACAGTAGAACCAGGAATGCCAGAAGGGGCAGATTTAGTATATTATAGTTAATATAATGTTCTAGAAACTGGTCAACTCTACAATTATAATTCCAATTTTTCTCCATAATATAGTATTTTGAAAAATCATAGGGAAATTATATAAGCTTGCATTCCAAATAATTATTTTTAAGCCAGCAGTGTACATATTAGAGAATACCATATGGGAAAGTGAGACAGAGTGATGCAGAACAAAGAAACTCTGTCTCTGATAGATTAAATCTTTGACTTGATAAATGGTTCATGCAGATCAGTAATGGGAAAGCCTACATGCCAACAAAAAGAGCCAAAAATAATCTTGTAGTTCAAAAGAGTGAATGAATGATACAGCACTCTGACTTTGGAAAAGCCTCAGCCATGATCATGAAATCTGTATCAAAAGCACTGGCTCTCTGGCTGATATCCCCTCCAGCTGTGGTGACAGTTATGTTTTTTCTCTGATACAGAGTGGGCCAAATTCAGATTACAGATTCTACATTTTATAATTCTTCCAGCATAAATTGCTTCAAACAAAGCAAAATCCAGAATACACTTTTTCTTGGTTGGTGGAGAAGGTGGCAGTCTATAAAAGGAAATGAGGCAGCAGATTTATCCTCTTTGTCACACAGGGAGCTCACAATACATAGCTCAGAGAAGAAGAGGAAAGTTCATATATCAGAGAAAGAACTGAAAGGAAATACACTGAAGTGAAAATTATCTTTGGGCGGAATATACATATTTTATTTCTTTGAGATGAATATATATTATTCTCCAATTAGAAGAAATAAAATGAAAGGATTTCTCCCTGAGAATGCTTACTGGTCCAAAGCTGCTTGGTGTTGAGCTTACAGGTCATTTTTAAGAAATGCTGGGATTTCCACTGAAAGAAGATGGGGGTAGAGGATGGCATTTTGAATTTTATTTCATTCCCAAATCACATTGAATTTAAGCAAGATAGAATCAACATGATTGTTTTGGAAACAGCCAAAGTGCATACAATTAATAATCACTCAGATGAGACAATAGTACATTTAATCATTCATAGAGACTTCTTAAATTCTGTTTCAGTCAATAAAGTCAACCTCTGCATCCAAAAATTATTTCAAGTCATTCAGTATTTTTCTCTTAAATTCTCCCTTTTATCTCAATAAGTGTCTATCAAAATGGGATTTTTTTTTTGCTTTGCTTTGTTCTAAAAGAACACAATGAAAAAGAAAAATAGCAGAATGGCAAGTGATCAATAACCAACCTGAGAGCTGATTGTAGATAAGTATGGAATTGTCAATACTGGATGCATTCCCCCAAACCAACATTCTTAGACATTCAGACGCAATACTGGCCAACTGTAACTAATCATTTGCAAAGAAATAAAAGAGAAACCACTCCCTTATATACTCATCTCTACAGGCACACACCTTACTAAATTCCACAAAATCTCAAATATATGAAACCTTGGATTGCTTGATTTTAAAACCATGAAATCAAAAACCCTTCCAAATACATCAATGCTCAGCATTTGATGATATCACCTCCATTATTTAATAATATGAGAATTAAGCCAAAAAGTCCACTGCATAAAACATACACACAAATCCCTACTGTGGGACAACTGCTGTCCTAGATATGAGAATAAACATGTTGTAAATGGAGAAACAAGTTTCTTTTCTCAAGGAACAGTGGGAGGTCAGCCAAAAATGAACAAAATAAAATGAAAAGGGGGAGCCATATGGAAATCTCAAATAACTGTAAGGGGGTGGCACAGGAAAGGCAGCACCTGGCCAGGGAGGCAGGAGAGTCACAGGGCCCATCTAGCTGGCAGGATGGTGTGCCCTGGGACGTGGAGCTAACTCAGTTCCCCGGGGCTGTCGCCATGGAACCAAAGCAGTGGCAGTGATAAGAGCAGGATGGTTTTTAGAAACTACTGGAAGAAGAAGATAGGTGGACACTTGGGGACCTTAGTTTCAGCCACACTCCCATGGCCATGGCTCCTATAATGGTAGGAAATGTTCTCCAGGCCTAGGGATGTACAAGGAAGGAGATCCAGGAGATAAGGTGAACTTGATGGAGCTCTATGCTATTTGTAGTCCTGAGGACCTTCACCCTGGCTGCCCAGGACCCAGTGGGTAGAGTTTGTGGCATAGGCTAGGGATCCAGGTCCATGTCTGCATCAACGCCTTTGTGACTGGGATGTGGCTGGGACCACCATACAGAAGGTCTAGTATGCGGCTGACTTCACTAGGAAGGAGTCTTTGGGCAGAAGTAGATTCATTACTAGTTGATCTGCTATTGCTCCTCTTTGGGAATGATAGCCCATGAGGTTCTCCAAGGGATAGAGGGCAGTGTGATGAGGGCTTTGAACGAGCCTGACCATACAGGCCTCACCTGCAACCACCATTGCAGAGTTCCCAGAGACTGGGCCATATACCTTCCCACTCCTTCCCACTACATTTTCTTGACCGACTGCCAGCACCTGGCAGGGGATCCTGGCCTAACCTCTTCTGAGAAACCCAACTGGAACCTTAGCCACATTGTTGCAATAAACACTTTAGTTCTAAATAAATAAATGAGAAAACAAGGCAAGGTAACTGCAGCATTGGTGAAAAGCAGTTAACATTAGTTATGGTTCTGGGAATAACCCTCTCTGAGGAAAAGAGTGACAAATGAACTGAGAGTCTCAGGCAAGGATGCAGTCATGAGGACCAGAGCTGGCAGAGTGCTCAGGAGAGGAAACAGACAGAAGCCCCAAGGCAGAAACTGATGCAGGACGTCCAAGTGATTTCTGTCTTTAAATAATGTCTGGTTACTCTCTGGAGAACAGACAATGGGGCAATGGCTGGGAGATGAGGAGAAGCAGCAGGTGACCACTCTGCATTACTAGAGAGCTATGATGGTGTCTTGGACCGGAGAGAGAACAGGGAACATCCAGAGACGGGATCAGCCGTGGATGGCACGTGAAGGAAGGCAGACAGTGAAATCTCCAGGAGGCACCTTGGAGAAACTGGCTTGGGAAACTGAGTAGACAGCAGTACTGTGTATGAGATGGGAAGGGATAGAGGAGCTCAGGTTTGAAACAGAAAACTCCTTTTTCAATACATAACTGATTGAGGTAACTTTTATACATCCACATGAAAATGTCAGGTAGGCAATGGGAATTACAAGTCAGGAGTTCATGTAGAGATGGACATGCAAAGATACACAGGGGATGTAAGCAATGGAACTGATGTGGGATGCAGGCACCCCAAGTGGTAGTTCAACCCTCTGTGCCATGTGCATCATGTATTATTTTTGTTGCATTTCTTGGGGATGTCTCTAACCTTCCTGTGTATTTTTTGTTTCATATTAAAATCATTTTAAAAATTAAAAAAAAAATTGTTCACTTTATATAAATTAAAATATTGTTAAAAAAGGATTACAAATAACAGTGAATCTGTTAAAAACTGATTAAAATTAAAATTAAAAAAATTCTAAAATAAAAAAGTTATAAAAATAATAAAACGACATGAAAATAGCAGACTTAAAATGTATCATATACCATTATACACGAAGAGATTTGATAACCTAGATAAAAAGACAATTTTGGGGAATCGACAGGTTTCAAAAATTTACTTAAGAAGGAGCTAAGAACCGAATATAGATATTCATGCATGAAATTGAAAGTGTTATCAATGACATGGTTCCAAAAAGAAATTTAGGAACATCCATTTCTTTGGTAAAAACACATCATGTTTATACTACACGACATGTTCTCAAGCAGAACAAAACAAAAAAAACCCGAAGTTATTCAGCTCATTTCATAAAACCAGCATAAGCATAATGCCAAACTGTACAAAGCTAATACACAACAAGAAAACTAAAACCCCATGTCACATATTAAGATAGACATACACATCCAAAAGAAATTCCAGCAAATTCATCTCTTAGTGTAGCTGACTGGTGTGTAAGCTGTAGGACAAAAATCTTCCCTGCTTTTCAACATTAACATACACTCTGAACTTCTGTACTTAGTTTTAACACATTTCTTACTCACATAAGCGAGGACTTAGAACATGATACTACAAATCCTTAGAATTATAAAAGTGGAAATGGGTGTCAGAAATTGAGATGTGGTGTTGAAAACAGCATGATAATATTTCAAAATAATAATACTTAGGAAAGCTCCAACAACTCAGTATTTGCTTCTCAACAGTCAGCCTCCACGTGAGCATGAGCACTAAAAGACATTATGACACTAATACTTCATGCCTTAGATGAGAAAATATAATACTTTTAATCCATTATCACAGTTTTAATCCATGTCACAGAGCTTTATAATAGAAAGCTTATCTAAGAAGCTGGAAAATATTTTCAACTGGCCTTCATTTAGAAATCTAAGATAGGATTCACACATTTCCCCTCTTATTGATGATTCTTTTATTAGATCATTAATTGCAGCTGAGCTGAGGAAAAATAAATCAAACTGATGCTTTTACAATGTGTCATTTAAAAGACATTTTTGCATTCTGTTTCTTAATCTTTTTAACTATCAGTAATTACATCTTAAAAAAATTAAAGCTTAAGCAACCCATTTTGAATCCAGTATTTAGTAAACATTTTGAATGAGATGTATGATTATATTCATGTACTTTAAATAATTTTTTTTAAAAATCTGGATTTTAAAAATGGACCAGAGATTTTTTTTTTCAATTTTTATTTTGAAAAGCTTTGAACTAACAGAAAAGTTTCATAAAGAGGAGGACAAACATGTACATAGATCCACCAGATATTAATATTTTGCCACTGTCCTTCATCATCTTTCTGTACATACATATTTTTGATAAACTATTTGAAAATATATTGTAGACTTCATGACTTTTCAGGATATATTTTATAAATACATTGTTCTCCCTTATATCAGTACAATTACTGAATTCAGGAAGTTTAACAATAAAATATTCTTTCTAATATAAAGTATATTTTAAAATTTTGCCAATCAAACTTACAAATCTTTGTGTATTAGTTCTCAAATATTATAATTAGGCTATGTATAATGATTATAAACTTTAAATTTGGTTAGAGAACCTAACATTAAAAACCTTGGCAATAAAAATCAGAAGAGAAAAGGAGGGGCGCTAGTATCCTCATCATAGGGTGTAGAAAAGAAAGACTATCTAAAGGTGATGGAACAAGAGATAGAGATCTAGTGTATTAATAAAAATTGAAAAGAAAACCAACAGAAGAATGAGGAGAGTCATACTTGTATGATTATCCAATTTTCAGCAGAGGAGAAGAAACATAGGAATAAAGTTGACACTAAATCCCCCTTTTTCATAGAGAGGAGGCAGTAAATAATGTTCAAAGGTCATTAATGAAAAAACAGGAAAATGAAGAAATATAACAAGATGGCTCTTTTACCCCAAGAACAATTTTCCACCATCCACCCTATCCCCACCCTATCCCCAGTCCTTATCAAACAAGAAAAGAAAACTTCGGAGAGTCAGAACAAGAAGTTTTCAGTATTTCTCTTTTTGGTGAGCCCAGAGCTTGGGGAAAGCTGTAAGAGAAGGCACCGGGCAACAAGGTGCAGGGATGTAAACGGAATCACTTCCCACACAGGTCTAGAAAGCAGCGTAGAAGGGATGTGATGTGAAGCAGAGGCTGAGTTTCACTGTGCACTTCCCCCTGCTAATTCATTGCCCTGTGTGCTTGGTATTCAATAGTCATGGACACTTACAAGATCTCTATCATTAAAAAAGCTTAAGAGGAAGACTTCCCCTTCTCCAGGGCACATCTAGACTGAAGGAGGAGATAACATCCCTGTGAGAGTCCACCAGAAGAATCACCACTGGTACTTGCATTATTTAGTACTATAGAGGTAACTATTAGAATTGATTTTTAAAAAGATTAAGATTCAAGAATATGACTAACAGTATCACTCCTATTTATTTCAACTATTCTGTGCTAGTAGATTCTTTACTGCAGACATTTACTGCTTTTGTAAGATTTTTAAAGAAATGATTAAAACTAATGGCTTTGATTGCTGAATATGTACCATAAGCCAGGTGCTGTGCTAGGTGCATTATATACATTCTCTTACTCTTCAAAAGAGCTATGTATTATCTATGTAATGGCATAACCAGGGAGGCTGGCTTGCTGTCAGAGACTCAACACGGCTTTCCTGAGAGGATTGCTACATGAAGGCACTGTGCAGGTCTATAGTATGCATGCGTGAATGAACAAATGTTGCATGCAAACCTTCAAGAGTTTGAAGCACTGCAATCATCTCCACCAACCGCTTCCCACAGATCTCATCACTCTGTAGGGATTGCATGCAACTGGCATTAGCAGTTTCAAAGTTCTTCAGTTTTCAAGGAAAAAAAAATAGAAAATCTATCATACAATGATAATTTCAATTTCTGTAGCCTCGCTGTCTTGGAAGTTCTCAGTCTCCAGCGGTTTGGAAGAGAGGAGGTTCATCCTGGCGCGGAAAACCTTAAATTAGAGTGAATAAATGAAGACTTGGCATAGCTCTTCTGAAAGGTTGCCAACCTCTGCTCAGCTGTCTTTTCCACATCAACTCTCATGTGCAAAAAGGAATCAGAATGTACAAGTTGCTGGAGATACATCCACATTCTGAAATGTACAAAAATCACAGGTGGTCTCTCACACTAAATTAGACTTTCAGTGTAAATCAATAGGGTCAGAAAGTGCACAAGACAATAAAACTACAGACTACACCAGTCACTGCTAAATAATAAGTTCTCTCTGCCTGCAACACAGTGTGGAAAGTTAGAAAAGGAATAATGGAGGCCACTTGCAAATGTATTCTGCATGGGCTATTTTAATTTGTAAGGCTCTCTGGGAATAAACAGCCTTTATGGTAAACACTTAGCTTTCAGAGCTTCTAATTTGTAGGCTTCTAGGAAAAACAGGAAGAAGCTGTCTTATTATACAATTACTGCAGAAAAAAAACTCAGAGTTTGCAGAGAGTACTAGCATTAAACACAGACAATATATTTGCAAAGTTTCATCTTCTTTAATTTCCTAAAATGAAAATCATCAATTAGTCATATAACTAATATTTATTAATCATGGGTCAGACACCATGCTAAATATATCATATGTATTTCTTCATTTACTCCTCAAAATAATCTCAGAAATAAGAGATGCTAATACTGTCATAAGTTGTTGGTATGCTCAAGCAAGTTTTCTAAGCCCACGCAACTGATAAGTGCCAGCACAAGAATCTAAACCCAGGAAATCTGACTTTTGAGCCATGTCGCAACCACAATGATATGCCCTTTTCATGTCTAGTAGGCAAATGTACAGTAACCATTATAAGAAGTCAATTTCTTCAGTAATAGCAGCATAAAACCTAGATATCTGGGAGAGCAAGTCAAAATTTAAACAGCTTATATTGTTGAATCCTTTGCTAGAAGACCATACTACATTGTATAACTATTCTATTTATGAGTGTGTATATATATGCTACAAATTCAGTATTCTCATAAAAATGCATAAGGAGTATGTGTCAAAGATACACAAAAGTCATTAATAAAAGAACCAAAAAAATTAAAGTCAATTCAAAGGAGAGTGAGATAGGTAGGTAGGTGAATAGATGCATGCACTAGACAAAAATTGCTGGAATATCATTTTTAAGTTATTTATCTAAAACTGCTTAATGGTTTAGAGGGTTTTAAAATCCTAACATCTGGACTTTTATTCTTTGCCTATTAGACAGCACTGATTTTGTACATCTTAGCATGTATCAAGTTTTGTACATCAGCTTCACGGAGTCTTGTCTGTAATCAACAGTAAATATTAAGCCAAATAAAACTGCATTGTCCTTCATAGTCTGATGTCTCTTAGGAAGGCCTATTAGATAATGCTCTGATATGACAGTGAAAGAAGATGCAATCATCTTTTTGCCTTAATTATAAATTGTAGATGCGAATTCTTAAAAGAATAATGATCTGAGAACAGACAAAATTTCAACTTCAACATTAGGAGGAGACTTCAGAAAATTCACAGAAAAGTAGAATTAAAGATAAGTTTATTTTGGTTCAAAAACATTTTGAAATGCATGCATAGTTTTTCATAATAAGCATTTTCCATGGAATTCTGAGGATACCACACATGCAACTGGTAAATTTCAAAATAATCGTAACAGCCACGTCTGACTGCTTATTGACCAATCCATTACTGTCATGTTCAATTCTTACAACAACCCTAAGAGCAAGCATTATTTTCATTTATCTAACCCCATTTCATGGAGGAGGAAATGAATGCTAACGCATTATGTAACTTGGTCAAGATCTCACAATCAAGAAACAGCAAAATCGGACTTTGAACCCACTATCTTTGGCTCCTAAAACTTATGCCATTAATCACCCACTACTGCATCCACAGCTGTTCAGCATAGTTTAAAAGGGAACAGGTCAAACTTCGAGCAGATGTGCTCCCACCCATCCCAACATATAGTCCCTGCTTTGCCTCTCTTCTTTCTGCCTGGGTTTACACAAACATATTTACATTGATCTTGACTGTGAATAGAAAGGCATCTCCTGATGTGCCAACCTACCCTTTGGGACAGGTGTCCTAAGAGTCTGGAAAGCCTCCAGGGAGCCACCTAACATGGTGGTTAAGCATGTGAGTCCACAGGGCTGGTGCTGTGGCGTAGTGGGTTAAGCAACCACCTGCACAGCCAGCATTCCATATGGGTGCTGGCTCAAGTCCCAGCTGCCCCACTTATGATCTATCTCCCTGCTAATATTCCTGGGAAAGCAGCAAAGGATGATCCAAGTGTTTGGGTCCCTGCACTTACGTGGGAGACCTGGAAGAAGCTCCGGGCTCCTGGCTTCAGCCTGGCCCAGCACCAGCTAAGTGAACCAGCGAGGGAAGACCATTCTCTCTCTGTGTCTCCCTCTCTGTCTCTCTGTAACTCTGCCTTTCATGTAAATAAAATAAAATTTAAAAAACAGTGTGAGTCCTGGACACATGAAAATCTCTACTAAAGCCTGGCTTCATCACCTGTTTTACTTCAGAAAACTTTCTTACCTGATGTAAGCTTATTTTTTTTCTTCTCTGAGCAATGGGGAAAAGCAGTATTCTTCTCTAGGGATATTATGAGGAAACAGAGAGTGACTACTATGAATCAAGCAAAAAGCTGACATAGCCTTATATTCACATTCTAGAGGCAAAAGACAACTAATCAACATAAAATAACATTATAAGCCAAGGTGTGAGAAGTGAGGGGGATGGGTAGTAGCAGGAAGGGAGGGCAGTGGGAGCTGACAGTTTATAGAGGATGACCACAGGGGACTTTCACAGGGAAAAGCAATGTGAAATGGGGTTGGGGGTGGGGGTGGGGGTGGGAACCAGGAAAGCTCTCTTCAGAAGCCTAAGGGTGAAAATCTCTGTTTGAGAGCATGTGACTGTGTAAATCAAAACCTACCCTTGTAAACACAGGCTTTCATGTTTTCCCAGACAGCCAGGGTGAAAATTGCTGCATTCCTGGCCTAGAACAATATACTTGGCTTCATCTCTTCAGGCAGGTCTCAGATAAAATTGCAGGAGGGCAGCCCTGACAGCCCTATCTAAAGTTGGTTCCCTCCTCCCTTACCTACCAGTCATAACTCTCTAGCATAATATTGCGTCTGTTTGTTTATAACACTTTCAGTAGTTTTTACTTTCCATATTTATATTTTTGCTTATCTGTCTTTCCCACCATTTATATTATGATTTCTATGAGGTCCAGGATAGTCTTGTCCATCACTTGTCCCCTGTCCAATGTCTGACATTTAGTGCATGCCCACAGTCTTTGATGAATCAATGAATGGAGATGCCACTTGAAGCAAGTTTCCTAGGTTGCCTGAATTCCTCTGTAAAATCTCATTTTGGAATTACTTTTGACTAGCACATGCATCATATAATGCAAGGGAATCCTACTCTTGGGTGACACTAACAAGCTATCAAGACTAAGAAAATAAAAGGCAAAGAACATCAAAGCTAGAAGGAGTTGTTTGGTTCTCACTTCCCTTTGTACTCTGTGAGGTTTGGCTTTAGATGTTGAGGAGAAGAAAGGAGGTTTGAGATGGGAATTGTTATGACCTTGAGGAGAGGGGAAGCTGCCTGCACACCAGTATTTGACAAGCCATCATTCCAAAGAGTTTTTCTAGCTGTTCATCCTGGCTGCCGGCCTAGTTTATTTCTGTTCTGGGCTACTTTCCCAAGCTTTCTAGGATACAGATTCAGCCTCCACAGAACTCACAGAACATGCTGATCTGACCCTCTTTTATTTTAATTTCTCCTGATTTGGAGTTGCCCATCTTGCTTAGCCCTCCTTTTGCTTTCTTAGTAGAGCCCCTGCTGACAGCGGAGGCTACTGATGTAAGAGGACCGGTTGTAGAAAAGAGGATCCTTCACTGCATGACCGGCATGGCTGAAGTTGTTCATTTTACCTTGGCCACTGTGGGATTAAAGAGAGAAGCCCTGCCCACTCAGACCATAAGACATATATACGAATATTTTAGTTCTGAAGGTATTTCATTTATCTTATCAAAAAGTAGGAAAACAAAATCTAACATGATAATAAAATTAATGAGCAAAATGTCTTTCAGCTACAAATGGGTTTTTTGGCATAAAGAAAGATGAAATACATACACATCACCATTGACCTGCCTTGGTCATTGTGAGATTAGATTTAGAACATGCACTGACAACACTCTTTAAGCCTAAGGTGTTAATGCATAGGTACATAAGCCAGCCAGTTCTAGGCTATGAGAGTCTTCTGGGTGCCTCATTCTCTGGGCCTCCTGTAATGCTCAGCCTAGCTTTCAAGGAAAGTCTCATTCCCAAACACAAAGTCATGTGCAGCATTCAGCATGTTAATTGTCTCAGCTTTTTATAAAAACTAGACCATTTCACCGCCTGCCCTGGAAAAAGAAGTGTGTGGATTATATTTCACATATTTCTGTTTTATCCTTTGGCACAACAGAATTCCTCCTGGCCATGAGCTGCTGGAAAAGCGGGACCAACATAGGGTGTCCTAACTGCTCTCTGTGCCCTGGCCCAGCAGGGGCTGAGGTCTTTAATTCTGGATTATTTCTCTCCTGGGATGGCAGGGCACCCCTGCGAGAGACACGTTGGCTGCTCTAAGCCCCATTTGGCTTGTAGGGAGCATTCTCAGAGGTATGAGGAGCACAGCATTCATCATACCCCAACACCACCACATGAAGGTTTGCCAGTGTGAAGGACTCATGCAAATCACCACCAGCTCCAGACTGGGAAAATATTACTATTTTGATACCTCTGGGCACCATATCCAGGGCCTTAGGTCAACAGCTGTTTCCTCCTCAACTGTGTATGGGCAAAATAAAAGTCACCCTCCAGGTCACTGGGCAGCCCCACAAATGCACTCCTGAGGCACTGCAGCAATAATAACATGCACAAGGTGCTTTAAAGTTCACCACACGGTTTCATGTGTGTGGCCCCAAAGTCTCTGCACAGTCTTGTGGGGCAATTTTCATCATGCTGGTATTTATCTCTCTGCAGCGCACTCCTAGCTCAAGGCATGTGTTCTTGCTGTTTCCTCTGCCAAGACTGAAATTCCTTGGAATATCTGCACTGGTTTCTCTCTCACTTCCTTGAGGATTTTGTTGAAGGTCATTTGATCACAAAATCTTTATCTGAATGTCTCCTAAGAAATAACAGTGGACTCTGCCTGCTTTATCCTATTTTATTTTCCTTTGTAACATGTAATCACTTAGATGTCATTTGCATATGCATGGATTTCTTTTGTAGTTCATTTTCAGTCTCCTGTCACTAGTTTTGAAGAGGGGCATGAGGGCCCATGCTGTGGCTTAGTAGGTTAAGCCTTCACTTGCAGAGCTGGCATCCTATATGGGCACCAGTTTGTGTCTCAGATGCTCCTCTTCTGATTCAGCTCCCTGCTAATGGCCTGGGAATGCAGCAGAGAATGGCTGAAGTGCTCAGACCTGTGCACCCACGTAAGAGATCCAGAAGAAGCACCTGGCTCCTGGTCTGGATTCCCAGCTCTGGACATGGCAGCCATTTAGGGAGTAATCCAGTGGATGGAAGACCTCTGACTCTCCCTCTCTTTGTCTCACCCTCTCTCTGTCTATAACTCTGCCTCTCAGAATTAATTAATCTTTAAAAATAATAAATTAATCTTAAAAAAAAATAGGGCATGGATTATATTGTTCACTATTCTATCCCAAGTGCCTACACACAGTAGGCACTCAAAAATAACTATTGAATGAATGGTCCAAAGAAGGATGAATAGTCAAGGCCTACTTTACAGTGGACCAAGTCTTATTTTACAGTGAGACATTCAAGAGAGAAAATGCCTTTTTCAATGTGTTAGTTTCCTACTGTTTATGTAACAAATGACCATAACCATAATGGCTTATGGTCATTATAAGATCTTTTTTCTTAGTTATGGAAGTCAGAAATATGAAATGAGTCTTACTAGGAATTCATAGAGTTGTGTTCTTCTGGAGGCTCTAGCAGATAATGAGTTCTTGTGTTTCTCAGTTTCCAGAGGTTTCCTCATTCCTTGGCTCATGGCTCCTTCCTTCATCCTCATTCCATTTTTAAAACCAGAAGCACAGCATCTTACAGTCTCTGACTTGGACCCACCTGTCTGCAGCTGTCTCTTTATGAGAATCCACTTCAATTATCTCCCTTTCTCAAGATCCTTGATTTAATCATAGCTGCAAGTCCTCTTTGTTATGTGAACATCTTTGGAGACCATTAATCTCTGCCTACCATTCTCAAGGTCAACTGGTACACTGCAGAACTGAGACCACAGTGTAAATTCGGCCTTCCAACCAATGGCTGCTTCATCATAATGTAGGGAAAAGAAGGCTGCGGATGACTCTAACAAAAGGGCAGCAGCCAGTATAAGCCCCAGGGCTCTCCAGACCGGTGGCAGTGGCCATGGACCATCCTGGTTTCTCTGGCTGTATGCTCATCTTGATTTCCTCCTGAGTGGATTTCTTAGAAGATAACCCTAGAAAACCAGATCTGATCCCCAACCTTAATTTCTTTATCTGCCAAGAAACAGAATACAAACTTGGCCCCATTTTGAGGGGTCAGAATCATAAATAAGAGTGCTCTGTAATCAGCTTTCCAGCCTTAGCACTGCCAATATTTTAGCACTAGCATCATCCTTGGCCTCTACCCACTATCCCTCCTTCATCCAGTTACAACAACCAAAATGTCCCCAGACATTTAGAAATGGCCTGTTGGGGGGAAATCACCCCAGTTACGAAAAACTGCTGTAGAGGAAGTACACCAACTCTTGTAAATGCCACTGCCCAAGTGCAAGGGGCCAGGGCAGCCAAGCCTCTGGAGTCCCGGAATCTGGAATTAATAGCAGTCTTTGTCTTCACATTTAGGTGCCTGTCATTTACAATACTGGATTCTGGCTGAAATACATTTGGCTGCACCACACTTAAAGTGCTTCCTCATCCTGCTGGCAAAACATAATTAACCAAATGACAATGGCTTTTACATACACATTGATTCCTGTAATTTCAAGTCTCCATTACTAGATAAATCAACAGCAGAATTATATTTATCAGCAAAAGCCTCCTCTCCTGGCAGACTTTTTGTTAAATATATTAATCCTAGAAGAGTAATACTTTCCTTCAGCTTTGCAAAGCAGTCCACCCATAAAAATGTTAATAGCCACAACATCATTTTCAGTATGCTGCTCCTCCATTAGCTGTGCAATTCCCCCACACAGGGCAGATGTTGCCTTTTTTGACTATAAGGTGCAATATAGGAAGTAGCTGCTCCACAGAGGCCCATGTGGCCCAAGGACTGCCAAGAGAAAGCCTTGGAATGATGCTTTGTTAATTTCTCGTGTGGATGTGTACCACCTTACAAAGCCCTTTGGAAAAGTCAGTCTGGGCAAACAAAGATAGGAGGGTTAATATTCCCCCAACTTCAGTACTGGAGGTAGATCTCTATTAGACATGCTTAACAGGCTACAACAGCAAATACAAAGTGGTACAACTCTCAAGACTTTTGCAAGCACGTGAGATTCTCCCCAGGTTCATTAGTATGATTTAGTATAAGATTTCTCAAACATGCAAACAAACCCTCTAGTGATGTTGTTCAAGTGCAGGTTTTGACTCTATAGGTTTGGGCTAGGTACTGGTATTCAACATTTCTTTCTTTTTTTTTTTTTTAGGTTAGCATATTTATTTGAAAAGAAGAGCTACAGCGAGAAGGAAAAGAGAGGGGGAGAGAGGGAGAGAGGGGAGAGAGAGGGAGAGAGTGCGCTTCCATTTGCTGATTCATTCCCCAAATGGCTGTAAGGGCCAGAGCTGGGCCAATCTAAAGCCAAGAGCCAGAAGCTGCTTCTAGGTCTCCAACATGGGCACAGGGGCTCAGGCACTTGAGCCATCTTCCACTGCTTTCCCAGGTGCATTAGCAAGAAGCTGGATCTGAACTGGAGCAGCTGGGACTTGAACCAGCACCCACAGGGGATTCTGGGGCCACAGGCAGAGGCTTTACCCACTATGACACCATACCAGCCCTTCGACATTTCTAACCAGCAACCCAGGTGACTGTAGGCCCTAGGCAATACTCCAGAATCAGGTTCCAGGGAGCCTGCTTTTAAACCCCTAACCATTTAGACAACTCAAAAAGGCATCCTCCAAGAGAGGGACATCCTGAGTGGAAAACACTGGCTCCCTCAACACAAACAGAAGTTGGTTTGCTGCCTCAGGTACCCTGGGTCCCAAATCCAGTGGAAAGGATAATTACCTGACTTCTTTCTGCAGCAGTATGATTGCACGGTAGGGCCTGCCATTTGTTAGCACACACATCTGGCAGTCCTCTTGCCTGCAGGCCAGCAGCTCCAGACTCTACAGTCCCGCAGAGCCTGGGCGAGCATCCAGCTGCTGACACGGCAGCAAGAGAGTGCTTGGGGAATGCAGAAATGACGTGCTCCCTGTCCAAGGGGGTCAGCCCTGCCTCCCATTCATCAATTGCAGGGAATGGATATGGAAGAAAGGAGAAAGCAAAGACTGTCTTCTGTGCACAAGGGCCCATGTCCCTCCAGCTGTGAGCAGCTCTGAGTCATTGGGGTGAGTGGCAAATGCAGATGTCTTCTTTGGCCTGTGAAGTAGACCCTGCATGTCTCCACTCTGGCTGCAACATTAGCTCATCTGGAGGAAGCCCCTGCTACTTGCTAATGCAGCTGCTGTTCACAAACCTGCCACAGGCCACAGGAGGAGGGAGACTGAGGGGTTCCTTTGGTATGGTGTTCTGCTTAGACTCTGGGGTTGTGGTTCCCAAATCAGCAAGTTGACTTGTATCATTTCACTGACCTTTCATTTGCCTCATATTTCAGCCACGGAATAAGTAGGGATAAAAGGAACTCCTCTGTACCCAGGTGCTGCGTAGTTTTGTGTCTGGATCTAGGCTGTTCTTGAACCAGGGGAGAACAAACTTGAGATGTTGCCACAGCACTCACTACTCACTGGCCGTTTTATTTTGGCCAAATCACTCAAACTTTCAGGGACCAATTTCCTCATCTACACATTGGAAATAAGATCTCAATGATTACTTCATGAATTTCTAATGAAGGTCAAATTAGAACAGGACTGTAATGCAAGCCACCCAATGTGCTGGAAGTCTCTCAATGGTACCACATCAGATAAGATACTAAGAGCCTTGTTTATACCACAAACACACACTACTCTTTGGGATTAGACACCTCTAATATACTGTCTTGGGTTTTACTTATATGTGAGTACTGCAAAAAGTCCATGAAAAATGAAAATCATAAATGAAAAGTGTGCATAGATTTTGATTTTTTTGCACCAAAATAAGCTTACCTTTTAATTTCACTTTTTAACTTTTAGAAGTACCTTGAAACTCTATGTAAAGCTAAGAACAGTTTGGAATCAAAGTTCTATCATTCCAACAGGTAATTGAAATGATCCAAAATATGCGAGATCACTGAGTTCTACCTTGCTCCCTCATGGAAATGCAATCCAGCCTGTGCTCCTCTTGGTAAGCAAATGGCACTCTCAGGAAATCCACAGTGAGAAATTGCAGCTTCCTCCCAGCCAGCTCAGTCTGCCCGCGCATTTTAATCTTTGCCTCCTGTCAGAAAGGCTTTGTGAGTGTGACCCTGCCCTCCAGACTGGCTTATTATCCTTCCCAGAAATAGAAGTCCTTATTAAAATCCATGCAGTTTGCCCCGCTGGGGCACTACAGGCTGAGCCCAAATGGGAGAAATTGAAAACAGCGAGCAAGAAGAGGAAAACAATTTTACATGGCTCCTTCAGATCAATAAAATTAATAATTTTTACCAGAAATAAGACATTCTTATTCCAGCCTGGTTAGAGACATGTGGTCAGTCAACCTAGCCTAGTGAGATATTTTTCATTGTAAGAAATATTCATTCATGTAACAAGCATTACTTGATCATCTACTGTGTCCCAAACAATGTTTGGTAACTAGCAAACACAATTAGGAAGCAGGAACTAACAGTCTCAAGTAATTACTTGCTTGGTTTTTAATGAGACAGGTTTTAGGTGCAATTACTTTTTGAAGAAAGTAATGTAGGCATTTTATCAAATAGTGAAAAATATACAGCGTCTGGACCAAATTGATAAAATCTCTATAGGATTGAATGCTTATCAACTTAAGCCCTTTGAAAGAGCTGGAGTAATGCTATGAATATGTGTAACTCAGTGAAGCTTCCTGAAATTACTGATTCCTGTGACCCTGATTAACATCTAAATCTGTAGTTCTCAAATGATGGTCTCAGGACTAGAAGCATCAACATTACTCGGGAACATGTTACAAATGCCAACTCTTGAAACTGACCTCAGATGAATCTGATGCATGCTAAATTTGAAAATCACTTCTATTGGAACTCAGGTGTGCTTACTGGAGTCTGATCAGTAATAGCGGGAGAGAATCACTGTTAATTTATTATCTGCCAACAGTAAGACTACTAATATGAGACCTAGTTCTAAAACAAATGCATGATGACCTTAGAAAGGCATACTGGTGAATGTCACTTCTGTGATCAGTCATTTCACTTAATTTACACAATATTACTATATTTGTACTTTTGATGTGGTATTTTCTATTGATTGGATGGTATATCTTCTACTTCCTCCTAGACTACATTCTGCCTACACTACACATTCAATAATATGGAAAAATGGCTATTTTTTGGGTGGCAATTTAGTTGTGCATACTATTGTGGCTCCTAGATAAGCAAAATGGAAATAGAGAAGTTTCAAGGAGGGGCAATTAACATCATCAAGGAAACAGAATCACATCCCTATGAGATCCAAATAAACGTGGGTAGTTAGAAAGTTTAGAAAATCATCAGCAGTACAGATTAGAAAAAAACATGAATTTGGTTAGCAAACACCAGAATACTATAAAGAGATAAGAACATGATTTTATTATTTATTTGGTAAATAAATATTTATTCTCCTTATTTGGTAGATAAAAAGGAACTTGAAAGAAGTTTTTAGAATAAATAAAAAGGACTCTATTAATTGTACAATAAGTGTGTAATTCTACCATGCAGAATCATTTTTGTAGATGAAAGATAATGTATTAGTCAGATTTTCATTCCTACAACTGCTTATGACGAGGTACTTATGATGGAAGGAGGTTTATTTCGGCTCTGGGGGGTCACAGTATAAGATTAGGTAGGTTCTATTGGGTCAGCCATATGATCAAGCTAGAGGTTGGTAATAGTTGAGCATGGGCCGAGGAATGATGCAAGGTTGGAAGCAGAGAGAGAGAGAGGCTAGGTAGAACTTGGCTTTTATAAACAACCATTTCATGAGAACTACCTTCTGAGGGCATGCCCCCAAAGAACTAAGGACCTACCACTAAGCCCTTAGACAGCACAACTGAATTGAGCCTCCACCCTTAATCCATCAACCATTAACATTAATCCACTAACAAGGAACATAAAACTTTGGGTACTGAGCCTTTTACCTGTGGGCCTTTGGGGGATATTCAAACTAATATCCAAAATATAATTTAAACCCTTATTGAATGTATTCATCTAGAGGCAATAATGCTTACTTGTTGTAAGATCAGATTTAGATCAGATTGTTTGTGGTTCTTCTACCTGGTAGCAATATGATTCTGGAAAAATTAATCTGTGCCAAAGTAGCCTCAACTATAAAATGGAAAAATACTATCTATTACATATAATGACTTCACCTGAGTAAAATGTCAGTAAGAATTTGTTAAATGTTAGCTACCATAATCATTACCACACAACCCTTGTATCTCATCTACTGCATCTGAGCAATTATTCAAGTATTTGTTGACTTAAATTGAAATAGTTTTTAAAATCTTAGAAATTTTATCCTACACACACAAATAAATATATGCATAAAGAGAAATATATACATATATATGTATACGTATATATATATATATATATATAGAGAGAGAGAGAGAGAGAGAGAGAAATGGAAGATAAACAAGGACAGCCAGATTCAATTTGGAGCAAAACCAAAGATAATGTTTTTTCATAGACCTTGACTAACAAAAAATTTCAAGTGATAGTTGAAATAAATTGAGGGATTTCAAAACAAGAATTAGCAATTATAAGAAGTAGATGATATTTGATCTGAAGTAAAAACAAAATATTAAGCTGAAAAAGGGTCTTGGCAAACACCTATTCCAAACCAATATAAAAATGTATATGATAGCATCCCTGTGAATCTTGGTGCAAACACCTCCAGTCATAGGCAAAACAGCACATTCCAAATTTGAACAGTTTAAATGCTCACAGTTACTATTTATATTGAACTCAGATCTGCCTTCATCCCTTCCAACCACTGGTCCTACTTCCTGAGATCTTGATGAAACACAAATCTTGCTCAGGATTCTGATCCATCGAACACACCATAACTGAGTAGAACCACATGTCTGGATAAAATCCATCTCCGTTTCTCTTAGGGCTGAATGTGCTTCTTCCTGAGTGGAGGTGCCACTAGTTGCAGGAAGGAAATGGGAAAATTTACTTGAGATGCAAAGAGGGCCCTACCTTTAAGGTACTTATAGTCAAAGGGAGAGAGCTCTGCACACATGTGATGACAAAAATTGCTATTGGTGCTTTGATAGAAACAGGCAGGCTACACTAGGCAAATCAAGAACAAGGAGTCAAGAAGAAAAGGCCTGGAAGGTAAATAACTACACCAGGTAAATGAGGAAATGAGCAGGCACTGAAAATTCAGAGAAGCATATAATATATTGTGCAGCTTAGAATTCAAAGTGATTAAGGACTTCCAAAGCACTGAGCTTTGTGGAAAGAGGGTGCAGTAAGAGATATGCCTTACAGGTAGAGTCTATAGACTGAATTGTGTTAAGGACTATGCATGGATTGATTGACAACACGAAGTCTAACTCTGTTACCAAGTTATCTGCTGCCTCAAGGAATGCCTTTAGCCCTGACACACTTTGCACAGCCTATGTTCTGGGAAAACCTGACTCATCTTGGCTTTATTTCTTTTCAAGGAAGTGGTATTGACTTTGTTCTATAGACGGTAACCTAGATCTCAGTGAATTTAAGTACCTTATCTCAATCTCAACAGTAGGAGGATAAACATAGGAAAATCAATGCCACAATTTGCCCAGCTCCAACTTTTCTAAATGTTTCCATGCCATTTCATGAATCAGAAGATGAGACAAAGAGAAAGACTGATAAAGAAAGTGCAGCACATCTCAGAGACTCAGGGAAGAGGAATTAATGAGATGCAGACTCCAGTTGTTGACAGGTTAGTGATAAAATCCCCAGAAAAGCAGTGGAGCAGGTTCAGCTCCCACAAGAAGTCAGAACCAAGTATCTCATTTTGCCTTTGGGTATCCCCACTGTCATTATCCTGGGCAAACTCCAATAAAAACACGGAACTGGTAGAAGATATCCTGAACACACTAATGCATTGCCACATTATTAACTCTGTGTAAGGAAAATCGTGAATACAAGGAAATTTAGCACACTAATGAGCTGATTAACAGGACACTAGGACCTGAAATCCTTGTGTTCTAATCAATCTTCTCGAAAATTTCATGAAAGAACACTTGAGGAAGAATAATTCTAGATTTTCTAGACAGGTCTCCTCATAAAAACAGAGGAACAATTGGGAAAGACCCAATACACTGACAAGTAGGATTATTAACTAGTAATTCTTAAGTTACCATTCCTTTTGGTAAACAAACGTCCACATTTACATTTATATTTGTTCTCCTTGCCGGAAGTCTAAATATATTATTTTCAAACAAAGCCCCACCGGGGACAAGCTCATCAGAACCAGCTCTACCCTAATCAGTGGCTGAGAAAATGAAAATATGGAACATTTCCGTGCCAAGCCAGTTACTGGAATGTGAACCTGCAAGTCACTCACGAATTTAATGATTGGTCAGATGGGGAAGTGATGACAATCTACCCAGTATTGAAATAGATAAGTTACAAAGCACTTGGGAACCAAGGATTATGGGCAGGGCAGAAAGAAGTGCTGAAGAAGTAGCATGTGAGCAGAAAATGGAATAAAAAGTTTTTTCAATCATTTCTTAGAAGGTGGAGGGATTAATTAAGCATTTGGGTAGCTGCACATCTACAGAGTGACTACAAATAGGAATGCATTTGGATGTAGCCCTCTGAGCATTTCTTTGCCTAATTAATTTTCCATTAAAGACAGCAGGGGCCAGCACTGTGGCTCAGCGGGTTAACTCCCTGACCTGAAGTGCCTACATCCCATATGGGCGCAGGTTCAAGACCTGGCTGCTCCATTTCCAATTCAGCTCTCTACTGTGGCCTGGGAAAGCAGTAAAAGATGGCCCCTGCACCCACGTGGGAGACCCGGAAGAAGATTCTGACTCCTGGCTTGGGATCGGCACAGATCTGACCATTGCGGTCAATTGGGGAGTGAACCATCGGAAGACCTCTCTCTGTATCTCTATGCCTCTCCTCTCTCTGGATAATTCTTACTTTCATATAAATAAATAAATCTTTAAAAAAAAGACAGCACAAGTTTCTCCACAGAAGCAACAGAAAATGTATACTTCTTTCTCAGTCTTTCTTTCTTCGAATGCTCATCAGCAAGTATTATTCAAAACCTCAAACTAAGTAGTTGTTCCATCTCCCCGCAGTGGTCAGGGTGATACCAATTCATATCTGAGTAACTAAACATTCAATGGTCATTTTTCAAATTTTTGATTAACATGTAAGACTTGTACATTTTTATAGAAATATTGGAATATTGTACTCTTGCAATATTCTAATATATAACATAAACATATACATATACATAAACTAATAAAATTGGATAATTACCAAAGTTATTTATATTTCCTTATCTTTTTTTCCATGACAGGAGCCAGGAGTATTTCTCCTCCAGTCCTTCATACAGCATATAATACATTATCGTGAACTATAGCAGTCTGCTTCGCCTATGAAACACCAGGCCTTATTACTTTTATCTAACTACTGTGCAGTATCTCATTAAAAAAAAAATGCCAATGGTCCCACATCATTATAATAACTATGCTAGATATGGTCTGGTAGTCAATACCCATTTTTACCTTATTCTGAGCTCTTCCTTCATTCTGCATAGCAGTGGCTGGAAATCTAACTCTGCATTCCAGTCCTTCTTGCTGCTATAGTTTTGGATGCCATTTCAATTCTGCCAATGGAATGTATTTCTGTAAAATTTGAAATGCAAGGGAAGATGGGTTCAATCTTCCTGTAGCAGTGATGGCTGTCTGGTGGCCTCCAGGAACTGTGGGATTTTACAGAATTTTCATAGACCAGATACCAAATTTATGATATAGAAAGATGCACATTCCCAACAGCCTCCTGTAGTTATCTTACATTAAATAAGTTATTTAACTTCTGCATTCTTCGAATTGTTCATTTGTAAATAGAGAGATAATAATAATATATATTACATAAGGTTGTTTTGAAGACTAAGAGAATGGAAAGAAGTCAGTAGTTATTACTGTTGCTGTAGATAAACCACTTAGGGGCAGGCACTGTGGGGCAGCAGGTTAAGTCACTGCTTGAGACGCCTGCGTCCCATGTTGGGGTATCATGAGATTTAGTCCAATCTCTGATTCTGTTCAAGCTTCCTGCTAATGTGCCCAGGAGGCAGCAGATGATGGACCAATAACCTGGGTTCCTGCTCTCTACATAGCAGATGTGAATGGAGTCCCCAGCTCCTGGCTTCAGACCAACATGGCCCCAGCTGTTGCAAGCATTTGGGAAGAGAATCAGTGGAGGAAAGATCTCTTCTCTCTCACTCTTTTTCAAAGAAATAAAACTTTATTTTAAAAGACCACTTAGAAAAAGGCCTGACACAGAAGAATGTTCAAAAAGTATTAACTAAGATGTTGATGATGAAAAATTTGAGGGGCTGGCATTGTGGCACAGCAAATAAAGCTGCCCACCTGGGACACCAACATCTCATACAGAAACCGGCTCAATTCCTGGCTTCTCCACTTCCAACCCAGCTCCTTGATAATGCACCTAAGAAAGCAGTGAAGCATGGCACAAATATTAGGGCCCCTGCACCCACATGGGAATCTCCTGGTTCCTGGTTTTGGCATGGCCCAGCACAGTCTGTTGCAGCCATCTGGGGAGTGAACCAATGGATAGAAGATCTCTCTCTCTCTACTTCCAAATAAATAAATAAATCTTAAAAAAAACAACAGAATATTTGAGAACAAGATATACCTAGGAAAAAGAGATGTGATTACAGAACACAGAGTATAGCTGTGTGGCATTAAATTACTTAAAGCCTGTGCTCCATTTGTTTAATGTTCTCATTTGAAAATGGAAAATAGAGTCAAGGTCACAAGATTATTAAGTGGGATAACTGGTCTACAGACTTCGTGAAACATCAACAACTACACAAGGGCTTAACTAGTAAATACCACAAGAGTTCACAGGAAGGAGCCATGATTGTTAGTGGGAAAATCAGGAAAGCCACCAAGGAGAAAGTGGCCTTTAAATTGGGCTTTGAGGAATGGGTATAGAGACAATATATTGAAAATTGTCAGTTTGAACAAAGGTATGAAGATGGGAAATTTAAGAGCCAATATAGAGTACATTATTATTATTTTATTCTAACATTTTTTCTAGCAGTTATGTCACATAAGCTTTGAGAAATAGTAAAGAGAAGGAATCCTAAGTGGAATCTCCTAATTGGCTTTCTGCATAGTTAACATCACTTACAGAGAAAAATGGTTATGGGGGCAGGATGTGTTGAAAAGAGAAGGCTCATGGGCCTGATTATGCAGGCTCCAGAATTTAAGAAGCATTCTTCTATGTTAAAAGCAGAAAAAGAAGAAAACAAGCTTCCTACTAGCCAGAAAAAGTAAAGGTGGCTCAGATGGTGAATTTCAATCTTTTGCCAGGATTCCTGTTTTTTTTTTTTTTTTTTTGTAGGCCTAAGAATTTTTGACACAGTCAACCACTCACTAAGGAGTTGAGTGACCCCAAGTTAGATGACTCCATTCCCAGCCTCTAAGTAGCGATGACAACAAGGAGCTGAGAGTGTGTTATTTAATGAAAAGGAGAATGATAATGATCATGCTGGATTTGAGAAGCAACTAAGCAAACTGACCACAGACCCATGCACTAAGAAAATAAATAAATCCTGGAGAGCAGGAGGGCAACTGAAGTCAGTTTATATTCATGTAGCTCCCATGAATACAAACGGAAATATGTCTCTTAAGTAGATGTTCAAAAAATGTAAGGGCTATTTGACACACAGCTCAATATCTACAACTTTGCCTCATTTTTTTTTAAGGATTTATTTTATTTATTTGAAAGACAGAGTTAAAGAGAGAGGTAGAGACAGAGAGAGAGGTCTTCCATCCACTGGTTCACTCCACAATTGGCCGCAACGGCCAGAGCTGTGCTGATCCAAAGCCAGGAGCCAGGAGCTAATTCGCGGGTGCTGGGGCCCAAAGACCTGGGCCATCTACTGCTATCCCAGACCATAGCAGAAAGCTGGATCCAAAAAGGAGGAGCAGCCGGGATTGGAACCAGAGCCCATATGGTATTCGGGTGCTTCAGGCCAGGGTTTTAACTCACTGCACCACAGCGCTGGCCCCACCTCATTCTTATTCTTATGGCCTTCTCACAAGCAATGTCAATTTACATCTAATTAAAAATCAAGAGAGATAGGCATTTAGCCTAGACACCTGCATCTCATGTCAGAGAACGTGAATTCTATCCCTGGCTCCATCTCCTGACTCCAACTTCCTACTATTGCAGACCCTGGTGGGGAAGCAGTCGTGTCTCAAGTAATTGGGTTCCCAGTACTCACATGAGAGACCTGGACTGTGCTTCTGGCTTCTGGATTCAGCCATTGTGGGCATGTAGGGAGTGAATCAGTGTGCTCTGTGTGTGTGTGTGTATCTCCCCATCTCTCAGCATTTCAAAAACATTTTTTAAAGAAAATAAAACCTAGTTCCTTAATTTGGGAAACTCAACATTTTCACCCTGAAAGTATGTCCTGAATACATCCTCTCAGAAATCTTATATTATTTCAAGAATACAGGGTTGAAAAGACTCAGTGCAGCCACGGATGAAACACAGTTATCAACCACACTGCTTTTGAAACAGTTTAAACACCTCAAAACAGCACTATTTCTTTTGAAAAATTCAGAGAGAGAAATATGAGGTCAATTCATCAGCAAGATGGCAAGAATGGTGTTGTTGTGGTTGTTATTCCTCTACTACAATAGAGTAAAAAGCCAGAAGGAGAATTTTGCTTTTGTACTCAGTCCAGAAGTGGACTGCAATAAGATAATCGACTTAACAGAGGCTCATACCACAAAGTGAAAATCTCCACTCCTGTACTTCTCATCCGTGAAGTTCCCCAATTCAACAAAAGCAATCAAGATGAAATCACACATGAGAATCACAGGTGGTTGGATCCTGAGTAAAGGAAGTTGAGCCTGTCTGGAGAACAACTTGTCAGCACACTGGATGCTTTTTCTCTACACTTAAACATAAGATTAAAAATTGGGGCTCAAAACTCAGCCCTGTCACTTTGAGTATTTGTGACTTGAAGTGAGTTGTACCAATTATCCCAGCTTTAATTTTCTCTTCTGTAATATGGAATTGTTAGGTAGGAAGTCAGTTATGAGCTTGTGTGTGTGTGTGACATAAAGGCCTAAAGAGAAGACATCTATGTCCAGCATATGCATCTGCATCTCAGAGTCATCCTGACAATGTTTCAGGGGCAGCCTGGCCTTAGCATCCTGCCCTGCCCCCTTTTACCTAATAACCTGCCTGGTGGGGGTCCCCGCCCCCTCTCCCAGATGCAGCCCAGTATCTGCATTTCAAACACCATTCTCCAGGGGGTCTTGCTCACTCTACCTCCAAACTCAGGATGGTGCCTTCCTTAGGGATGGCCCTTCCCTAATAAACCTTGCTATTTTACCTGCCACTACTCTCTGTCTCATGCCTGAATTCTTTCTTGCACGAAGACAAGAACCCTGCAAATTTCTCCAGTAACAGAATGATATTTTTAAAATTTATTTATTTATTTGAAAGGCAGATTTACTGAGAGAAAGGCGAGACAGAGAGAGAGAGATTTTCCATCTGCTGGTTCACTCCCCAAATGACCACAATGGTTAGAGCTGTGCCAGACAGAAGCCAGGACCCAGGAGTTTCTTCTGGGTCTCCCACATGGGTACAGGGGCCAAGCACTCAGGCCTTCTTCCACTGCTTTCCCAGACACATTAACAGGAAGCTGTATATGAAGCAGAGCAGCCGGGACTCAAACGGACGACCATATCGGATGCTGGCTTTGCAGGTGCCGGCTCCTTTGTATCTTTTTTATTTTTTCATGTTATTTGAAAGGTAGAGAGAGATAGAGCGATAGAGAGACAGTCAGGGTATTTTCTATCTTTTGGGTTAATCTCCAAATGCCTGTAACAGCCAGGGCCAGCAAGGCTAAAGCTAGCCCAGAATTCCATCTGGCTGGCAGGGACTCAAGAACTTGAATTATCTTCTGGTGTCTCCCAGGATGTGCATTACCAGCAAGCTGGATCAGAGGCGCTAAAACTTGAACCAAAAACTGTGAGACAGCATGTAGGTATCTCAGACAAAGATCTACCTGCTGTACCAAATGCCCACACTATGATTACTATTTAAGCCACTGAATTTTGGGGTGAGTGATCTGCTATATAGCACTATTATATAAATAGTTATCTGATAGAATCAGGATTTTCCATTTTATTCAATAGATGATGCTGTAATTCATATACAAGTGAATCTATTAAAGATTTTTTGAAAAAAGAGTTAGTATGTCTTAACTCCATAAGCAATAATAAATTAAAAATAGTACGTATAAAAATATTGATCCATGAAACAAAATAAAGAGCACAAAACAAAAGTAGAAAGAGGATTGTAGAATGGTATAATGATAGTTAGTAATGCAAAAAATAAACATAAACCTGTGCATGTATACACACACACAGATCACAACTCTCACTTCATAAATATGTTTTCATATAGAGAAAGGCTAAGTAGAAGACAATGCATGACAGGATATTTAAATAAAACAACTATCCTAGGCTTTCAAGAAAAGCAATAAATACTAGAAAATGTAGAATTAGTGCACAACACTTCTACACAGTAAAACTAGGGCCAAAATTATTTACACACCATGCTTAGAGAAAATCAAAATACTTCAGCTACCCTTCACCCACCTGCAGCATATATAAGAAACATATAGGGGCCAGCACCGCGGCTCACCAGGTTAAGCCCCTGCCTGCAGCACTGGCACACCGGGTTCTAGTCCTAGTTGGGGCGCCGGATTCTGTCCCGGTTGCTCTTCTTCCAGTCCAGCTCCCTGCTGTGGCCCAGGAAGGCAGTGGGGGATGGCCCAAGTGCTTGGGCCCTGCACCTGCATAGGAGACCAGGAGGAGGCACCTGGCCATAGCGGCCATTTGGGAGTGAACCAAGGGAAGGAAAACCTTTCTCTTTCTTTCTCTCTCTCTCTCTCTCTCTCTCTCTCTCTCTCTCTCACTAACTCTGCCTGTCAAAAAAAAGGAAACATAGAGGGACATTTCTGATGGATGAAAATAGTCCACTGAATTGTCTTCCTCTGTATCAAATCTCACAAGCCTTATCCTAACAAAGATGTGATTGATTTACATATCTTTTACATAAATCTTAGCTATTATCATAATAACAATAAGTGTAGTGGTTAAGAGCAGAGACTGTGAAGTCATAGCTCAAATCTCAGAATCTCTACTTTGAAACTGTGTTTTGAGCTTCTGTTTTCTTATCTGCAAAATGGGTTGATAAAAAATACCTAAATTAGTAAAGGCGTATGAATTCGGTAGAAACTAAAAGATAAAATGTCATATAAAGAGCTTAGAACTGGGACAGGTACTTCATCTAAACACAAAGAATTATCTACTTATTAATTCATTTATTTCTTTTCTAGGCATTATATTTGACCACTTTTCAAAATGATCTGATTATTTTTGCTTTGTTTTCCTTTTTTGATCCATTCTTCAACATTTAGATTAAGACAAATGCTGACGATTCCATCCCAAATAATTTGGGCCAGGTATATTTCAGAATTTGGGCTTTTTCAGATTTGCAAAAGAAAATAGAACAAATATATAGTAAATAAAGAAACACTGCAGCAGGGTATGGGAAAACGCATGGTGACCAGACTAAAATTTTAGCAAAATATGAATAACTACAATAAACAGACTTTTTTCTTATGCATTTTTATATAATTCTTAATTCTGCATTTTAACAATGCATTTTGTCTCAGTTATGTGACTGTTCTCTGGGGAGTTTTTAATACCTTTATCCCCAGTCAATTACTGACTGGAGACCAATTTTTGTTTGATGTCTTAGTTTGCAGGGCTCCCAGAAAATGCAAGTAGCAAAACTCCAGCTGTAAGAGTATTAGGGTGGGGGCCAGCACCGGGGCATAGCCAGTTAAGCCTCCGCCTATGGCACTGTTTGTGTCCTGGCAGCCCCACTTCTGATCTAGCTCTCTGTTATGGCCTGGGAAAGCAGTAGAAGATGGCCCAAGTGCTTGGGCCCCTGCACCCATGTGGGAGACCTGGAAGAAGCTCCTGGCTCCTGGCTCCTGGCTCCTGGCCCAGCTCTGGCTGTCACAGCCATTTGGGGAGTGAATCAGACGAGGGAAGACCTTTCTGTCTCTCCCTCTCATTGTCTGTAACTCCACCTCTCAAATAAATAAATAAAATCTTAAAAAAAAAAAAAAAGTACTAGGTTATATAAGCCCAGCGTTAAATTCCAGAGGATAATTTTTAGCTATCCAAAACCCAAATCTATAAATACGTTTGTTTTTCTTTGCCTTTTTTCACACTCCTCCCTTTGTCCCCCCAGTCTATCATCTGTCTAGGAAGAGCTTCTAAAGCCCTGGCCTCAGGTTGTGGGCAGGGTCTTACCCTCAGCCTATTCTGGGCGTAGGCCTTGGTTTTGGTATTACAGGGTTGATGTTCTCTTATCTCCTCACTTACTGATAATGATAAAGTTTTTGTCACATTATTAGCTTTCCTGATTATGTCTGCTATTCCTTCTCAGCTCTGGTACCTGAAGATTTTCCTCCTTTCTGGCAAGGCCAGCTGGGCAGTAAATAAAGTACCCTATCATATCCAGTATGCCCTGATGGTACAGCATAAGGGTTGTCAGGTTATCTTGGGCTACATACTGCCAGACCAGAACTCTTACTTTCCTTTTCCTTTTCATCAATAATCAATTTATTAGATATGGGCCAATGTCTACTAGTCAGTGGACTCAGTTCACCAGAAATATCACTTTCCTAGCCATGCAGGATAACATGTGGTACAGAAGCTACTTGGTTACATTTGAAATACAACATTCTGTGATGATCTCTCTCTCTGTGTAAACCTTTGTAAGGATATCCTGAAAAATAAGAAATCACAATTTGAAGCCATCTGCTTAGTGACCAACTATCTTCCAGAAGCTGAATACAAAGTTTAATTGAAATGACTTGAGTGTTGATTATTCTTAACAGTAACGGAATGAATCTGTTATGTAAGATGTTTGCTTAGCCTTCATAATTAGAGGCTGAAAAGCAATGCTCTTGTTAAGTAGCATTGTTCCAGAAGACTTGTAACCACCTCCATCTTGTTGTCTTCCTTAGTGAACACCAGTTTAACACAGGGTTCATCACTGATCCTTAGCACCTTGTCTGGAATAGAGTAAGCACTTACCACTTGTTTGGTAATTGGCTAATATTCATGGTGAATTACTAATTGTCATTCAATAAATGTTTTTGTGTTGTGACCTTGCCAGGGTATCAGCTCCAGAAAAGCTAAACAAAAACTCCTGTCATCAGGGACCTAATTCTATCATCTTTTCAGCCCTCAAATCAAAGTATTTGTGATAGGTGAACTGTTTTGTTTTCCTTAGCTTGCCACAAATGAGGTAATTTGATATGTGAATTTCTAATAGGCTCCTTTCAAAAGTGGTAACATGACAGTTGGCAAATGGGCATTTTTTCCACCTAAGATTTTGTAATGAATAAAATTCCCTCATATCTTCCTGGGGAACCAATTACAACATTGAAAACTATGATAATAATGGATCATTCATCAATAACACATGTGATATATAAAGTGAAAATCAATCTCTTTTGACTGTTGATGCCTCATAGCAACTGGAAAAGTTCATCTCATAATTATAATAAAGCGGCATGATTTATCAGTTGAGTGAGATGAGAAATTCAGTAAGGAATCAATCTTATGCAGGCACTTTTTGACTTTGTGACCTTGAGAAATTGTGACCTTCATTTTCCTCCCTCAAAATGATAATTTACTAAGCAATGTGTGCCTAGGCAGAGAGCACTCAACTCTCCTGGACATGGGAAGTATCTGATGGGTGTGACTTCTCATGCTTGGTTTCCGAGTAGAATTGAGAGGGCAGATTGGGAAAAAGAGCTGCTCTTCTCCTCCAGGTGGATCCTTGTTTAAAGATCTCTGGTTTTGGTTATTGTAAAATAATTGCAGTGTATCAGCTAGGACCATTTTGTTTGCAAGTAACAAAAAACACAGTTCAAACTAGCAAAACTGAAAAAAGAGGGATTTACTGGCTTCAACACTAAACCAGAGAGGAAGAAGGCTGGCCTCAAAATGGCTCAGCTCACGTCCAAGAATATCTTCTGTAACTTCTTGGAAGCCCTGAAACGAATTCTTTCTCTTTCAACATCTTGGTCTCATTCTCTCTGGGGAATAACGTTATTGACAAACAGAGAATTGCAATTCAACAGCTGTACCACCAAAGGAAAAAAGGGCTTTTCCCATCAGGGCTGCTCAGAAAAACAGAATTTGAAAGGCATTCAGAATTGCTTATCGTGGAGCATGTGCCTACCTCTACACCAATCAATTGTTCACTCCTGTGGCCAGAAGGGAAGGTTGGGTTGCTATACAAAATGGGAGGTTTGGGGCAGACAAGCACAAGAGTCAGTACATACACCTACCTGGTTGACTGACTATCTATCTATCTATGCCATTATATTTTGCAATGTAGTTATTTTATGTATGTTTGTACTTAAGAAAGTACAAATTGTTCTGTAAATATGTGTTCATGGGTGTATGTATTTTCTGTATATTAATGTCTATTCATTCATGAATATGGATGGATGGATGTGCCTATTGCATGCATACATGTATTATTGTCTTGTAAGTGTGTGTGTGATCTTTCCATGGATCCTACTCATATTCCTGGATAATCATTATCCAACGAATATGTCTTCTGTCTTCTTTTATAGCCTAGTGTAAGTTTGATTCTAGCCAGCCTGAGTCTTTCTATTTTCCCCATATGTCTGATTGCCTTCTCCAGAAAGTCAGTAGATCATACAGACCTGGGCAGTGCCTCCAAGGCTCATGGGTACGAAGACTGTGCTCGGATCAGGCACACACAGAAGGCAGCAATACTAGCAATGATCCTTGCGCAGTTTTCAGGCCACCAGGACTATGGTAAGTGGGCTCCAAGATTGGGTAACCAGCCAAACAGAAGAGCTACAAGATCGAAGCTACAGGTAGTGGGTCCAGAGAAAAGTAACATATGTACTGATAGAGTGTGAGGCAGTGGCAATGAACATGGCAGACACTGGGAGTTGAGTGCGACTTTTGGTGTAGTGCCCGTGGCCTACTGGGAGGTACAGGAACTGAAAAAAGGTGCATTATGTATGTTTTGAACTTTTGTTTCTGCTCTTTTCCCAATACTATATTCTCTCCCTTCTCTATTCCATCTAAATCTATCTCCTAAGAACATGTTTTACCCCTCCCACAAAAGCTTTCTGGAATTATTCTAAGCCCCAGGGATGACTATCCTAATTTGTCACTCAATCACAGATTGTCTTAAGATACAGCATTGACTGAGATTTGCGTTTTCATAACCAGACTGAGAAACAATCATTGCTCCACCCCTCAACAAATACATAGCCCCATACTTGGAAAAAGCAATAAATTATCCTTAAAATGACAAGTCCAATATGCACATGTCAAATAAGTAATCCTTATGTTAATTTAGTTGTTTCCTTTTCAAAGGCAATTTAATAGTTGAAACTTCTTTGGCTCTACAGTGACACAAATGAGAATATTCAGATTTTAATTAACAATTAAATTGATCAGTTTTAAACTTTTGGAACACACATTTGCATGTAATTGCTCTTAATATACTTATGTAAAATCCAAAGCCTATATTACCAAGTATAGAAAACCTATTCATGTCAGCTTTAGTTACATGTGTACATTTATCTGAATGTGTGGAGTGTGTGCTTTTATTGCCAAAAAAGTCATCTCTATTCCTTAATTGTTACTATAACCACAATTTGGGAAATTCTATTGCAACATCAATATGTTATGCACATCTTTAATTAGGCTAGTGCAGCCTGTCTGTCACAGCAACTCATCTTAAATATTCTTATTTAGTCTACTTGAGGCTTCATAATGTTCTCATTTTTTAAAGAGGCATACTTTGGCCTCATTAAATTGTTAAGCAAAGGAAAATGCAGTGCTCCACTTAATTGCTACATTCTGGAAATCCTGTGCTTCTCGGCACATCTTCAGTCCCCCCGCCCCCGACCTCCCCCCAAGGGTCCTCTTCCCCAAATGCCAGCAATCTCCTGTGGTTGCAGCATGTTACTGTCCTCTTATCACATGTGAGAGAGACATCTGTCACTCCTGCTGATCACCAGAAAGATCTGGCTGTGGTATCCTATTGATCACAGGGGCTTGATTCTCTTACCAAGTAGCAAATGCAAATAAACGGCTGTTTGCTCTAAGCAATGCCTTTGCACCAGGTCACACAACAAAAAGGACAAGACAATGACTGAATCCATAGATTGACAACTACAAATAGAACCCCGCCTGATGATCATTTCCTTCACTTTTCCCAAAATCTGCCATGATTGCAACTGGGAGAAGCAGTGATTACCTTGAACGTTAGTACTTTACCTTCCCTATATGCCATAATTAATAATTTAGAATGAATAGTCAGAACTTGTGTTAAGGGGGGTTAAGAGGGTCCACAGAATATGGCCAAGCAGAGATTTTCATCATTATTATTTTTGGGAAGCACATATGGATTACATATACTTTGTATCATGTGCAGGAAAGGGTGATAACATGATAATGGCCATAATCCTGTAGGTGGGGTTTCCCTGGTTAAAAATGAGAATGGCCTTACTGACAACACTGCAGTGCTATAGCAAAACAAGCCTGAGCAGTCAGGGCATCAGAGATTAAGGGGCTGCGCAGAGTGAAGGCAGTATAGACAGAGTCTGCTGCAAAATCTAAATCATTCCTGATCCAAGTTTCAGTGTGGTGCGACCTCCTGATTGTTGTCAGCTCAATCCTAAGGGCTGATGAAGAACTGCAGGGTCCTGTGGCCAGCAACTCAATCCCACATTCACACAGTCAGTTGGCACTCATTTTGTTCCTTAGCTTTTTGAGACCTTACCTCCCTTAAAGACAACAACTTTGTCTTGCACTGGCTGAGAAAAGGAATAAGGGACTGAGTAAACAATGGGAACTTATACCAATCTAATTATATTTACAGTGTCATAACCATGAGGGGATTTTTAAAAACTTACTTATTTATTATTTGAAAGGCAGAGAGTCAAGAGAAAGGCAAAGACAAAGATCTTCCATCTATTGGTTCATGCCTCCAAATACCTGCAACAGCTAGGGCTGGGCCAGATCAAGGCCAGAAGCCAGGAACTCAATCCAGGTGTCCCATGATGGTGGCAGGGACCCAATTACGTGAGCCATCACCTGTTGCCTCCCAGGGTGTGCAATGGCAGGGAGCCGGAATCAGGAGCAGAGTCAGGACCCAACCCAGGCACTCTGATAAAGGATGTGGGAGCCCCAAGGTGGTGTTTTCACTGCTGTGCCAAATGGCTGCTCCTGTGAGTGGTATTTTCAATCTTTCAATTAACTCCTCTGAAATGGTCCTCACAGTTTTTACAACACAATGCATTTTCCAAAGTGGTTGTTCTAACTGGTATTTCTGCTACTAGTATATAAGAGGTTCTCACAAGCACCTGCTACTGTCAGAGTACTCAATTTTCTGCCAATCTGCTATTTAGCATACAGTGATACTTCCTTGTGCTTTTAAAATTTTTCTCATTGTGGTTTTAATTCGCAAAACCCTGATTACTAATAAGATTGGGAATCCTTCCATGTGTTTACTGCCCTGAATACAGGATCTTTAAAATTTAAAAATAAATTCTGGCACTCCAGACTTTGCAATTTTGTACTAAGCATACTGAACACTTCATGGCATACCAGTCAGTACATGGGAAATAATAGACACTACTCACTGAACATCAATTTGGTACTCGGCACCTCATTTATTTTGTCTTATTTAAGCCTCATAATAACTTTTTCAGGTTGGTGCTTTTTTTTTTAAGATTTATTTGAAGGACAGAGTTTCAGACAGAGGTAGAGACAGAGAAAGAGGTCTTCCAATCACAGGTTCACTGCCCAGATGCCCGCAACAGCTGGAGCTGTGTGGATCCAAAGCCAGGAGCCAGGAGCTTCTTCCAGGTTCTCCCACATGGATGCAGAGCCCCAAGGACTTGGGCCATCTCCAATTGCTTTCCTAGGCCATAGCAGAGAGCTGGTTTGGAAGTGGAGCAGCCAGGACTAGAAACGGCACCCATGTGGGACGATGGCACTTTAGGCCAAGGCTTTAACCCGCTGCGACACAGCGCCGGCCCCTAGGTGGTGCTTTTATCTGTATTTTGAAAGTAAGGAGGGGCTGGCACTGTAGTGCAGCAGCTTAAAGCCCTGGCCTGAAGTGCCAGCATCCCACATGGGTGCCAGTTCTAGTCCCGGCTGCTCCTCTTCCAATCCAGCTCTCTGCTGTGGCCTGAGAAAGCTGTAGAAGATGGCAGAAGTCCTTGGGTCCCTGCACCTGCATGGGAAGACCAGGAGGAGGCTCCTGGCTTCTGGTTCCTGGGTTCAGATGGGCACAGCTCCAGCCATTGCAGCCACCTGAGGAATGAACCAGCAGATGGAAGACTTCTCTCTCTGCCTCCTTTCTCTCTCTATGTAACTCTGACTTTCAAATAAAATAAAATCTTTTTTTTTTTTAAAGTTTACCCAAAAGCTTATATTGCTTTTCAGAGTGTAAGTGTCAGAATTGAAACCCAAACCATGCCTGTGTGATTCCAAGGCCTGAACTCATGCAAGTCATCATGGTTCTTCCCAAGAAATAACATCTAGGTGCTAGCACTGTGGCATAGTGGGTAAAACCACTTCCTGTGATGCTGACATCCCATATGGGCACTGGTTCAAGTCCCGGCTTCTCCACTTCTGATCCAGCTCCCTGCTAATGTGCCTTGGAAAGCAGCAGAAAATAGCCCAAGTGCCTGGGCCCTTGCCAACAACTTGGGAGAACTAGAAGAAGCTTCTGGCTTCGAATAGGCCCAGCTCTGGTCATTGTGGCCATTTTGGGAGTGAACCAGCAGAAGGAAGATCGCTCTCTCTCTCTCTCTCTCTCTCTCCCCATAATTCTGCCTTTCAAAGAAACAAATGAAGCTTTTTTAAGAAAAAAGAAGTAATGTCTACAGGATCAAAATAATACTCAGTATCCTTTGGTAAAGTCACTGTACTATAAATGTTATCAAAAGGATTTCACAGGTAGCCCAGTTAAAATAACTAATTAAATAACTACATCCTTGGGTCTGCTTTTCCTGTAACACTCCAAAATTTAAATCATTAATATTTAAAAACAACCAAGGGTCTTTGATATTTGGTAGTCTTTCCCTTATGAGAGTCATCAGTAAGCCGCTTAATTCACGTGTTTCATTTTTGACCAGTAACAGGTACGGGTGAAATGATTAATGCTATACTACCGAATTTCAGAATAGTAAATGACAACCTAAAGTAAAAGTTACAAAAGATGAGAGTAAAGCAAACTATTCTCAAAGAGACTTAGTTTTATATAGGCAATCAATTAGGAGACAACAAAGCAATGGACATTTTAAAAAAATTAATTGAAAACAATTAAAGGATAAACATCAAGCAAGACTCCTAGGAATTTATATGCTATAATGCTACATTTTTTCCAGCTATAAAGGTCTAATAAAAAGCTTGTAAATCCTGCAGCTACAGAAACAATGTTCAAAGAATCAAATGAACCAGAAACCATGACTCAGGTAGGATGTGGCCTGCAAGAGAGGACAGACTACCCCAGCTTTCAACATCCCTCCCAGGATGCTAAGAATAACTCCAGAACAGGAGGAGGGCCACATGCATGACTCTCCCCTCTCAAGTCTTCACAAAATGACCTCTCCAGGGAATCCAGAATCCTCTCAAGAGAGGTAGACCCACTGCTGGGCTGTAGCTTTGTCACCAACAAGGCTTGGACTCTGCATCTACGAATATTAACTTCACATTCATCCCAGTCCACAAAAATGAATAGTGAAAACAATTTTATTAACCCCTTTGCATACCTCCTACATTTTGTGAAGTACATTATTATTATTTTTTATTTCATGAGACAAATACTTGCTGGCCAAAGTGCTGGCACTGTGTGCACTTTCAAATTATCAATATTCCTCCCTTTGCTCCTGTACTACCAACTGGCTACAAAGATTTAAAGGTTCAGTGATTATAGGTTTTAAATTATTTTAACCCCTTTAAATTTGAAAACTCTTTAAATCCCATTATCTCTGCAGCCACTGCGAATTTTAAAATCAGCTTGGCCTTTTCTAGCTGCAGGTCTCAGGATTACAGAGCTTTAAAGAGCACAAATGCTTTTCTGAAGTTCTATAAAGAGCTGTCCCCAACCAGTTGACCTACAGGAAATAAAGCCGGCCAGTTCTCCAGCTGGTCACTGCTGATCAGAGTTTCTGTATGGAGGAATATAAATGGTATGCCACAAACCACCAGGAAAACAGGTAATTGCTTCCCTGACACCATATGAAGCCAGTTTATCAGAAAATTTGCTGTAGGAGGGGCAGCACATTTTAGACACTTGTCAGTAAGTATCTCAAAGCTGAGAAAGCAGAGGATGTTGTCAGGGACCCACAGAAGCTGTCTAGGACAGACAGTAAATTCAGTGGATTGGAAGCCATCTTGCCCCTAAAGAAAAGCCGTTACCTTGGATACCCTCTGAATCCTGGGTAACCCTCTGAGCTCTTACCTCTTGTGTCCTCACATTCACATATCCATAATGAGTTCGAAGGGGCCGCCTGTACGTGTAGGAGAACGGTATCCATTTTGCACCAGGTTGTCCAAAGCAGTTTAGTAGCAAGGGGAAATTCACTTCATTCACAAGACGCAAGATCAGCAGGAAAAGGAATGCTGCTATGAAGCTCACTGCAATCACAGACTTTCTCTACAAAACAATAAAAAAGAATGAATGATTTGCAACCCAAAGCAGTCACAGGGGTCCCTTTATTGCTCTTTTTCTTTCATAAAGCTCAAAGGATTCTATCATTTAGGTAATTTCACTTGGAGACAAAACAATAATCGTGTGGTTATCTGGGCCTCTGCAAGCATGCAGAACAACTTTATTAGACTTTAACTTTCCAATTCTACTCTTCCTTACATCCCTGGCTTCCTGGCAAACTCCTATTCAGTTTGTAAAGCCCAAACCAGGGAATGCTAACTACTGAAAGTCTTAGTTGCTCAAGCCTCTCCCCACCACCACCATATGTTTATCCCCAACCTGCCCACCCTAAGAGAGACACGAAGTCTTGTCACTCCAACATTTTACTTTGTAGACACATCTACTGTAATTTTTTCACTGTGTAATTATCTATGTGATTCTTTTTCCATGTAACCATGAGTTCTAGAGAAATTTGGAAGTATGTGTCATATTGATCTCTGTACTCCAGGTCCTTAATATAGTATCTTACATAAACTGCAGGCACTTATCAAAATTAGGAATAAAATGATTGAATAAATAAAAGAATGATTTTTTCACATCCTTGTCAATACAGTTGCATTATAAGTCATTCTTCTGTTTCTGTACCTAGCACCCTCTATGAGCTGGGAAATCTGTGTTACACAATGTGGAACAAAAAGTACAAAAAAGCCAATAAAAAGAAGGAAAATTTCAAGCACAGAAGCATAATGACATTCTCCTAAAAGTCTTGTGATGGATAAAAGCAGGAACAACTACATTTATTTGGGGTGGGAGAAAGCAGAAACAGATGTAAGATTAAGTTTGACAAAATACATGAGTCTTAGGACAAGTTTTGAGCTTCAGTAGGTTAAGTAGCTGCTTGAGAAACCTGGATTCCATATCAGATGGTCAGTTCATATCCTGGCTACTCTACTTTGGATCAAGTTTCCTGCTTATGCATCTTGACAGGCAATGGATGATAGTCCAAGCCCTCTGATCCCTGCCACCCATGCGGGATACCTGGATGGAGCTCCAGCTCCTGGCTAAGGCCTGGCCCAGCCCTGGCTGTTTCAGATACTTGGAGAGTAAAATAACAGATAGAAGATCTCTATTTCTATTTCTGTCTCTGTCTCTCTTTCTCTCTCATTCTTCCTTTCAAGTAAATGATAATAAATACTTTAAAATAGGCATGAGTCTTCATTGATAGTGATATGTAAGCAGCAGAGCTTTCTAGGTAGAGAGAGGGCACAGAGCAGGTGACAGGAATACACAAAAGATCAACAAAACAGAAAAATCCTTTTTGAAAAGATAAAATAGACAAACTTTTAGCCAAAGAACAAAGAAAAAATTCAAATAAATAAACTTAGAGATGAAAAAGGAGACAACTGAAACCCCAGGAATACTAACCATCATAAGAAACAGGGAATTCCAATACAATCCCATCAAGGTGGCATGTACCAAGGCCATCTCACTAGTCCAAGTGATCAATTTCAGTTCACAATTGATCACACTGATAGGTCTAAGAGTCAAAGGGATCACACAAACAAGACTAGTGTCTGCTAATACTAACTGATAGAATCAAAAAGGGAAAGAATGATCCAACATGGGAAGCGAGATACACAGCAGACTCATAGAATGGCAGATGTCCTAAATAGCACTCTGGCCTCAGAATCAGCCCTTAAGGCATTCAGATCTGGCTCAAGAGCTCATGAGAATATTCTAGGCATGGAAAGCCAAGACACTCTGGAAAAAAAAGAAGACCTAAATGAAAGATCTCTGTGAGTGAGATCCCAGTGGAACGAATGGGGCCATCAAAGAAGGAGGTACCTTTCTCTGAAGGGAGGAGAGAACCTCCACTTTGACTATGACCCTGTCGGAATAAGATTGAAGTCGGCGAACCCTAAAGGCTTCCATAGCCTTGGCAACTCATGACTAGAGCCTAGGGAGATTACTGATGCCATAAACAAGAGTGTCAAATTGTTAAATCAACTTCAGGAGTCACTGTGTACTTACGTCTCATGTGGGATCTGTCCTTAATGTGTTGTCCAATGTGAAGTAATGCTATAACTAGCACTGAAACAGTATTTTTACACTTTGTGTTTCTGTGTGGGTGCAAACTGATGAAATCTTTACTTAGTATATACTGAATCTATCTTCTGTATATAGATAATTAAAAATGAAAAAAAATCTTGGTGTTAAATTGGAAATTGCCTAGAAAATTAATCAATTTTTTAAAAGAATATATCATGTAGGATCTCTGTCCTTAATGTGCTATACATTGTGAATTAATACTATAACTAGTACTCCAACAGTATTTTTCACTTTGTGTTGCTATGTGAGGGCAAACTGTTGAAATCTCTACTTAATATATAGTAAACTGATCTTCTGTATATAAAGAGAATTGAAAATGAATCTTGATGTGAAGCAAGGGGAGAGGGAGTGGGAAAGGGGAGGGTTGCGGGTGGGGGGGAGGTTAAGGGGGGGGAAGCCATTGTAATCTATAAGCTGTATTTTGGAAATTTATATTCTTTAAATAAAAGCGTTATAAAAAAATAAAAAAAAAAGAAACTGATATGAACAACCACATGCTAACAAACAGGAAAACCTCAAAGAAATGGATAAATCCCTAGATATATGTAACATGCAAAGATTAAATCAAGAACATATGGGAACTACAAACAGACCTATAATAAATAATAAGATTGACGCAGTAATTAAAAATCTCTCAGCGGAGACAGCACTGTGGCATAGTGGGTAAAGCCACTGCCTGCAGGGCCGGAATCCCATATGGATGCCAGTGTGAGTCCTGGTTGCTCCACTTCCAATCCAGCTTCTTTGTTTATGGCCTGGGAAAGTAGTGTAAGATGGCCCAAGTCCTTGGGCCCTTGCACTCTCATGGGAGACTCGGAAGAAGCTCCTGGCTCCTAGTTTCTGAGCTGCACAGCTCAGCCATTGCAACCATCTGGGCAGTGAACCATCAGACGGAAGACTTTCACTCTCTCTCACTCACTCACTCACTCACTCTTGCTCTGTCTCTGCCTCTCTCTAACTCTGCCATTCAAATAAATAAATAAATAAATCTTTTTTTAAAGTCCCCCATCAAAAAAAGCTAAGAACCTGATGGCTTTACATCTTAATTCTATAAAACTAATTACACGACCACCATTGTGATGTAGTGGGTTAAGCCCTTCTCTATGGTGCCAGCCAGCATTCCATATGGGCTACAGTTCTTGTAGTGGATGTCCCACTTCCAATCCAGCTCCCTGCTAATGGCCTGGGAAAGCAGCAAAGAATGGTCAAGTACCTGGGCCCCTTCTACTCCTGTGAGAGACCTGGAATAAGCTCCTTCCTCCTGGCTTTGGCCTAGCCCAGACCTGGCTGCTGTGGCCAACTGAGGAGTGAACCAGTGTAGGGAAGATTCATTCATTCTCTCTCTCTCTCTCTCTCTCTCTCTCTCTCTCTCTCCTCTTCTCTCTATAACTTTTTAAATAAATATTTTTTAAAAGGGAGCTAATCCCAATACCCTTCAAACTATTCCAAAATACTGAAATAAAGACCTTCCATAACAGAAACTGAAAAAATTTGTCACCACTTGTTCAGAATGCAAATGATTCTTAACCATGTGCTACACACATAAACACAGAAACATGGTTATCACTATAAAAGAAGGTGAAAGCAGAAAATCTCCCAGTAAAAGTACAAAGGAAATCCAAAGTAAACAATAGTATTATTTTTGGAAAAATGGCAGAACCAAGTCATAACCTATCAATAGACACCTTGAATGTAAATGGCCTCAACTCTCAAGTTAAAAGATAGACTGACAGAATGGATTAAAAATCTATTTGCTGCCTACAATAAATACATCTCATCAATAAAGATACATGCAGACTGAAAGTGAAAAGATGGAAAAAGATAGTCCCTGCTAACAGAAACACAAGAGAACTGCTGTAGCCTAATATAAGACAAAATAAAATGTAATACAAAAACTATTTTAAAAGACAAAGAAGCACGCTATGTGATGATTAAGGGATTAATTCAATAGGTAAATGTGACTATAATAAATGTATATGCACCTAAAAACAGGTCACCTGGTTATTTAAAAGGAATATTAATGGACCTAAAGGGAAACATAAACTCCAATACAATATTAATGAGGGACTTCAATACTTGACTTTCAGCAATCCACAGATCAATCAGACAGAAAATCAGCAAGGAAACAAAATAGTTAATAGACACTATAGATCAAATGCACCTAACTGACATTGACAGAACTTTTCATCCTATTGTTTCAGAATACATTGTTCTCACCAGTGCATAGAACTTTCTTTAGGCTAGTGCACAGGCCAGGCCATAAGGAAAGTCTCAGCAAATTCCAAAAAATCAAATTCATACCATGCATCTTGTATGACCACAATGGAATGGAGGTAGAAATCAACAAGTCAAGATTTTCTAGAACATATGCAAAAACATGGAGACTGAACAACATGCTCCTGAATGAACAGTGGGTCATAGCAGAAACCAAAAGAGAAATAAAAAAAACTTCTGGAAACAAATGAATACAATAATACAACATATCAAAACTTACGGGATACGGCAAAGGCAGTGTTAAGAGGAAAGCATAGAGCAACTGGTACATACATCAAGAAACTGGAAAGGCACCAAATAAATGAGCTATCAGTGCATCTCAAAGAGCTAAACAAACAAAAGCAAACCAAACTCAAAACTAGTAGGAGAAAATAAATAACTAAAATTACAGAAGAAATAAATAAAATTGAAATAAAAAATACAAAGGATCAGAGAAACAGAAATCTGGTTTTACAAAAAAAAATAAATAAATAAAGCTGATACACCATTGGCCCAAATAACCAAAAAATAAATAAATAAAAAGAGGAAGAAACCCAAATCAATAAAATAAAAGATGAAAAAGAAACTTTAAAAACAGACACAACAGAAATAACAATCATCAGAAATTACTAGAAAGAGTTGTAGACCAAAAAATCAGTGAACCCACAAGAAAAGGATGAATTCCTGGACACATACAGCCTACTTAATTGAGTCATAAAGAAACAGAAAACCTAAACAGACCAATAACCAATTGGAAATTGAATCAGTAATAAAGACCCTCTCAGGAAAGAAAAGCTCAGGACCAGATGGCTTCACTGCTGAATTCTATCAGACATTTAAAGAAGAATTAATTCCAATTCTTCTCAATCTATTCAAAACAATCGAAAGGTAGGGAATCCTCCCAAACTCCTTTTGTGAAGCCAGCATAACCTTAATTCCTAAACTTGAAAAAGATACAACAGAGAAAGAGAACTACAGATCAATTTCCCTGATGAACATGGATGCAAAAATCCTCAACAAAATATCAAATCCAACAACACATCAGAAAGATCATTCATCTGGATCAAGTGGGATTTATCCCAGGTACGCAGAGATGATCCAACATTTGCATATCAATATAATAGATCACATTAACAAACTGAAGAACAGAAACCATATGATTATCTCAATATATGCGGAGAAAGCAATTGATAAAATACAACAGCCTTTCATGATGAAAAATTTAAGCAAATTGGGTATAGAAGGAATATTCCTCAACACAATCAAGACAGTTTATGACAAATCCATGCCAGCATCCTATTGAATGGGGGAAAAACTGGATACATTCCCAATGAGATATAGAACCAGACAAGAATGCCTACTCTCACCATTGCTATTCAATACAGTCCTGGAAGATTTAACCAGAGCCATTAGGCAAGAAAAAGAAATCAAAGGGATATAAATTGGGAAAGAAGAAGTCAAACTATCCCTATTTGCAGATGACATAATTCTGTATATAGGGGATCCAAAAGACTCCACTAAGATATTATTGGAACTCATAGAAGAGTTTGATAAAGTGGCAGGATATAAAATCAACACACAAAAATCAATAGCCTTTGTATACACAGACAATGCCACGGCTGAGAAAGACATTTTAAGATCAATTCCATTCACAATAGCCACACACACACAAAAATCAACTATCTTGGTATAAATTTAACCAAAGTCTATTATGAGAATTACAAAACATTAAAGAAAGAAATAGAAGACACAAAAAATGGAAAAATCTTCTGTGTTCATCAATTGGAAGAATCAATATCATTGGGGCCGGCACTGAGGCTCACTTAGTTAATCCTCTGCCTGTGGCACCAGTATCCCATATGGGTGCCGGTTCTAGTCCCAGTTGCTCCTCTTCCAGTCCAGCTCTCCGCTGTGGCTTGGGAAGGTAGTGGAGAATGGCCCAAGTGCTTGGGTCCCTGCACCCGCTTGGGAGACCAGGAAGAAGCACTTGGCTCCTGGCTTCAGATTGGTGTAGCTCAGGCTACAGCGGCCATTTAGGGGGGGTGAACCAACGGAAGGATGACCTTTCTTTCTTTCTTTCTGTCTCTCTCACTGTCTAACTCTATCTGTCAAATAAATAAATAAAAAGAATCAATATAATCAAAATGTTCATGCTTCCTAAAGTAATTTATAGATTCAATGAGATACCAGTCAAAATACCAAGGACATTCTTCTCAGATACAGAAAAAAATAGTGCTGAAATTCATATGTAAACACAGGGGACAACAAATAGCTAAATCAATCCTATATGACAAAAACAAAGCCAGAGGCATCACAATACAAGATTTCAAGATACACTACAGGGCAGTTATAATCAAAAAGGCTTGGTACGGGCACAAAAACAGATGGATAGACCAACGGAATAGAATAGAAACTCCAGAAATCAATCCATGCACCTACCACCAACTTATGTTTGACAAAGGAGCTAAAATCAAAACCTGGAGCAGGGAGACTCTCTTCAACAAATTGTGCTGGAAAAACTGGATTTCTTTGTTCAGTAGTATGATGCAAGTCACCTATCTTACACCTTATACAAAAATCTACTCAAAATGCATCAAAGACCTAAATCTACAATATGATTCCATCAAATTATTACAGAACATCAGAGAAAACTTTCAAGGCATTTGCATAGGAAGACTTCTTGGAAAAGACCCCAGAAGCACAGGCAATCAAAGTTAAAATTAACAAATGTTATTATATCAAATTGAGAAGCTTGTGTACTGCAAAAGAAACACTTAGCAATATGAAGAGGCAACCAATAGAATGAGAGAAATTATTCACAAACTATGCAACTGATAGAGGATTAATAAACAAAATATATAAAGGGATCAAGAAACTCAACAATACCCCAGTTAAGAAACGAGGAAATGACTTAAACAGACATTTTCCTTTTTTTTTTTCTTGGACAGGCAGAGTGGACAGTGAGAGAGAGAGAGAGAGATAGAGAGAAAGGTCTTCCTTTGCCGTTGGTTAACCCTTCAATGGCCACTGTGGCCAGTGCGCTGCAGCCAGCTCACCACGCTGATCCGAAGCCAGGAACCAGGTGCTTCTCCTGGTCTCCCATGTGGGTGCAGGGCTAAAGCACTTGGACCATCCTCCACTGCACTCCCGGGCCACAGCAGACAGCTGGACAGCAAGAGGAGCAACCAGGACAGAATCCGGCGCCCCGACAGGGACTAGAACCCGGGGTGCCGGGGCCGCAGGCAGAGGATTAGCCTGTTGAGCCGCGACACCAGCCTAAACAGGCATTTTTCAAAAGAGGAAGTCCAAATGGCCAACAGACACATGAAAAAATGCTCAGATCACTAGCTATCAGGGAAATGCAAATCAAAACCACAACAAGGTGTCACCTTACCTCTGTGAGAATGGCTTTCATACAAAATCAACAAACAATAACTGTTGGTGAGGATGTGGGAGAAAAGGTACCCCAATCCACTGTTGGTGGGAATGTAAACTGGTACAGCCATTAAGGAAGACAGTATGAAGATGAGTCAGAAATCTAAAGAAAAGAAAAGAAAAGAAAAGAAAAGAAAAGAAAAGAAAAGAAAAGAAAAGAAAAGAAAAGAAAAGAAAAGAAAAGAAGAGAAAGAAAAGAAGTCCTGTCATTTCCAGCAAGATGATGAAACTGGAAAACATCATACTTAGTGAAATAAGTCAGTCCCAAAAGGACAAATACCACATGTTCTTCCTGATCTATTGTGATAACTATTAGAGCACCTAAAAGGTAATCTCATATAGAAGTGAAATTAACACTTTGCGATTCGATGACTTTGAACAGCCCTTTTTTCAATCATTGAGGAACATTTTTTTTTCTCATACAATTTGCTTAACTCTTTACTTAGAGTTAATCATATGTGTATAAAGTTGAAAATAGATCTTAGTAAGAAATAAGAATGGCAATATGAGAGCAAGGCGGGAGAGTGGTGGAAGTGTAGGTGGGAAGGCGGGTACAGTGGGAAAAATCATTATCTTCCTAAAGCTGTATTTATGAAATGCATGAAGTTTGTATTCATTAAATAAATTTAAATAAATTTTTCTAGGGAAAAATTAGGTATACAAGGAATGTAACTCAAAATGGAGACTGTAAATAACAAAATCACAAAAAATATCACGGTGAATAGGGACAAGCTGAAAGCATTTTTCCTCAGATCTAGAATAAGACAAGGATGTCCACTTTCTTCTTATTCAATATAGTACTGGGAGTACTAGAAACAGAGAAAGCGGAACTCGTTGGTAGGAATGTAAATTATTAGTGCTGGCCTTATGGAAATAGTATGGAGTTTTTTTAAAGACTAGAATCAATAACTATACTTTCAAATGCATATGTCTTTATTAATAGTAATATGTGAGCAGCAGAGCTTTCTAGGTAGAGGGAAGAGAGCACACGACAAGAATATACAAAAGATCCAGCCATCCCACTACTGATATATATCTCTAAAACAAGATCATTGCATCAGAGATATCTGCTCCACTGTGTTTACTGCAATACTGTTCACAACAGCCAAGATATGAAATTAACCAATGTGCGCATGCTCAGGTGCAAATGTGGTATACATACACAATAGAATATTATTCAGCTATAAAAAAGTAATCAAATCCTGTCACCTGCAGCAAAATGGATGGAATCAGAAGACATGTTAAATGCAATATGTCAAACACAGAAAGACAATACCAAATGTTCTCTATCATACGTGGGAGCTATAAAGAAACCTCAATGGGAACACGAATATTGATTATTAGAAGAGAATAGTGGGATGAGTGGGAGGGATAGAGAGTGTTTGGATTAAAAAAACAGGGAAAACTGGCTCTGGTTAATTAATTATTACAAATGCATTAACATGAGATGTTAATGACTGGGAAAGCTGGTTGTGGAGTACACACAACTATTTGTATTACTTCAGAATTTTTGTTTCGTAAATTTAAAACTATGCTGCAACTAAAAGTTTAAAAAATTGGCTTATTCACAACCAGAGCAATCGGTCTTACTGTGACAAGAAGGAGAACAGCTAGAAGCATAGATGATAATCTTAGGGTACACTGCCTCAGATACTGTACAGTGTGTGTTAGGTGAGGGAAGGTCAAGGGAGATCAATATGAGGGAATTAACTGTCGAACCCTCGCCAACAAAAGTCTTGCCAGCAAAGGTCCAACCCACGGAGTCACGACACGACCGCTGTTGATCAGTTCTCGAGGAACTTTTATTTTTAGTGATAGAAGAAGGAAAGGAGAGAGAGAGAGGGAAGCAGCCGAGAGAAAGACTGAAGAGGCTGCTCCGCGTTCCCGCCCCTAACACGGTATTTTATCCATCCCCAGTCCCCCAGGGCTAGGGCGAGTAGTCCATCAATCAGATCAAAGGGCACGCATAGTCTCAGGTCAAGGTACATCTCATCTCATCAGGTTGTTTGCAAGTCCTTTCAGGTCAAGGTGTGTCTCATCTCATCAAGTCAAGGTGTGTCTCATCTCATTTCCTTGGCCTTGTTCTGCTCTGCAGGATGAGGCAGTGCAATGAGGAGGTCCCCACAGGTGGCCGGCCTGTGGTTCCCCACAATTAACAACATCTCAGAACCCAGGAGGCTGATGAAGGTGTGGAATGCTGAAAAGAAATAGATTTCGAGAGTAGGCTTTGAAGAGGGCAGAGGGAGTGGAGTAAGTGAGAAAAAGATGTGATCACAGATGGAAGGTCCGCTACTTTACTCCAAGCAGTCTGGACATACACTGTAGGACCCAGGAGTCTAAATGTGGAACGAACGGGATCAGATGTTGGTTTGGAAAGTGCACTGTGGAGGTGGCCTGGCCAATGGATGGGAGAGTAGGAAGGAAGCTTTCAGGAAAGCTGGTGCCAGCAGTAACAATGCACTACCTCATCAGAAATCACTAATCGATTTTAAGTTAGATTCCTGACAACTAGCAAATATTACTTCCCAGATTGGCTTCTCTTCTGGTAGGGGGACCAGCTAAAGGTGACAATTAAAAACTACACCACATGTCTGTGTGTAAGACACTTGGTTGCAAGGGTCGAGAAAAGGAAGGCAGCAAATAGTTAAGAGCCGTTCCAGTTGGTCACGACAGAGGTAATGAGAGGTGGAAACTAGGTATTAGTTTTTGCATTTCCCTGAAGGAATAATAAAGTGGGAAAAAATGAGCAACTCGATCTACAGGGAAAGAACAGAATTGGGCTACTCCTGGGACAGAAAATTCCGAGACGCCCGAGACTTGGAATCTGGATCCTACAACAGTACTGATCCTATCAGGAGAAACCACAGCACTTAGAGCAGGAATTTATTTAATTTAAGTGGATAAGAAAATAAAACAACTGATTTTCCAGGTACTACTTTTCAGGGAGTGGTGAGTCCCCCCGATGGAGTTAGGTGGAAGGTCAATGCCAGGGCAAGAAGAGGAGCAGAGCTAAGGGCAGATCCCTGGCGCAGCTCTGCCATGAAGTGCAGAGTAAAGACACAATGAACTATTCTTTCACCAACGGGCTTGACCTGTGATTCCTCAACAGAGGTAAGGGCAGCCAAGTAACTTTCTGGGAATAACTGAATATTTGTAGTTGCTGTGTTTTCAGTTCACGACTTCCTGGCGGAATTAGCTTCTCGTCTCTTTTCACAGAACCCACCAAGGAAGAAAGGAAATCCAAAGCCAGCACCCCTGTCCTCCCTGGGCCCAGAGTCACAGCCTGCATCTGAGCAGCCGAACTAGACCAAGATGTCAGAGCCACCCATAGGAAGCCTTCCTTCTTGCTCAGCTCTGTAATTTGTAAAAGCACCATCGTTCTGTCTTGCCAGCCTAATTTTCCAATCACCCGAAAATCCCTTGTGCTCTGCTTCTTCAAAACCCTTATCTCACCACTAACTACCACAGCCTTACCTCATTTAACCTTCTAATCATGAAAAACCGTTTTAATTTGCTCCTCTGTGGAATCATTATGTCCACAACATTGCAATGTGTCAAGGTAACAGCTTAAATGAGGTGATGGATCTCACAAGTTTAAAGGGACACAGACCAGAACAGATGGCTAAATAAAAGCAAAGAGGCCAGTCACCCATTAAGTAAACAGGTAAGAACCTTTTTTATCGCCATCCAGTAGCTTGTTGCAAAAACAGCAGTTTGCTTTGAAGGAGCCCCAGATGGGATCTCTGCTTTTGTCTACTGCAGAGCCCAGCAGGGCTCTCTGGTTCTTGGGGTTGCTGTGTTGCATTGCATAACTGGGGGGGGGGGGGGGGCGGTATGGGGTGGGGTTGGGGACAAAGGCATGGGAGGGCCTTTCTGAATTTACCAGTTGTGAGAAGCAACACTTATAAAATGCCCACCTGAGGGGAAAACAAACTAACCATTTTGGGAAAATTTTCAAAGCAGAACGAAATCACTTCTGTAAAACCTGCTCCGTGGTACTCCATATCTGCCTCCCATGTTCCAACAAAGAGAACAAAGCATTGTGCACAGTCAGAATGAGGGGAGCAACAGGAGACTGGAAGCCAGGCAGGGGCTCTTCTGTGCTCCACTGGAATTGTATTCCGCCAGGACAGAGGGGTTCCTTTCACAGTTCAGGCCTCCAGCCTCATTTCTGTTGCATTGCCTGGATCTGATTTTTCGCAGTTCTTCATGTTTCCACATTCTTAGTTAACATGAAAGTGTCCTCATAAAGCTGACACACAACCACCTTAAAAAGCCACTAGAAAAGGTACAATTTCAATCACATTTGATGACCCTGATGGCAAGGACAACAGAACCAAACATGAATGTGGATCTTCTAGTACTCGCTTCTGCTAGATTGTGACACTGAACTTCAATTACTACATAGAAAACCAGGAAGAAGGCACTTAGAAGGCTAGTGATGACCAAACACGGTGAGAAGGTGTGTGTGTGTCTGACTATGGTACAAAGTGGGAAGCAGGAAAGTGAACAAAGTACTGCCACTCCTTCAAGTCAGGATTGCTCATGGAGTCTATAACTCTACACACTCATCCAGGTGCTAAAAAAAAAGAAACAAATTAAACCCTATAAGACCATGCTACCCAAGAGTGACAACTTAGTGCAGCTGGCAAGTAAACAAAAACCATAATATCATCCATCAAATGAGGTAAACAGAGGTATGCGCACGGCACTGTGGGAGCCCAAAGAGTGAGCACGGAGAGTTATGGGAGGGACAATGCAGGGAGTGCTTATCCAAGGTGCTAGGACTCAGTCCTGAGGAATGAGAGAGTTCATAAAGTGAATGTGGGAAGTGCCTTCCTGGCAAAGGGAACAGCAGTTTGAGGGTCCATAATTTGTTCAGAAATTCTCTTTGTCTTTTCTTTTTGTATTTATATAAAGGGAACACATTTCATGTGCTTCATGTAGTTTTTTTTTTTTAAGATTTACCTATTTATTTGAAAGGCAAAGTTACAGACACACACATTCACACACAAAGAGAGAGAGAGAGAGAGAGAGAGAGAGAGAGAGAGAGAGAGAGACCAATCTTCTGTCTTCTGGTTCACGCCCCAAATGGCCACAGTGGCTGGATCTGGGTCAATCCAAAGCCAGAAGCCAGGAGCTTCTTCTGGGTCTCTTCATGCAGATGCAGGAGCAAAAGGACCTGGGACATCTTCTACTGCTTTCCCAGACCATACCAGAGCCAGGTCTCAAACCAGTGCTTATATGGGATGCTGGCACAGCAAGCAGAGGCTTTACCTGCTATGCCACAGTGCCAATCCCTCATATAAATAGTTTTAAGAGCATAATGATACTCCCCACCCTACCCTCCCTCATTCACTCCCACCCTCCCTCCTTCCTATTTTTCTTTTAATTCTTACAATGATATCCTCTCAATTTACTTTATAATCACAAGCTTAACCTTCTACTAAATAAAGAATTCATTGAGTAGTAAGCAGAAAGACCATTGTTACTCAGGAGTATAAGGGCTATAAACAATAATCAAGTCTCACAATGTCAATTTTTCTCATATACATTACATTTTTTGTACTCTTTATATTAGTTACTGCAAATCAGGGCAAACATATATTTGTCTTTTTGGCACTGGCTTATTTACTAAACTTAAGTCATTTGGTAAGAAGGGCACATGGACTCTGCAGGAGATGATGCTAAACAGGGCTCAAATCATAAAAATAATAAGCCAAAAACATTAAGATGGATGCAATTATCTGACTTATCTTCCTTACTGTAGGATAATCACAGGATAAATTTTCAGGTTGCAATTATCTGTCTTACCTTCTTTATTGTAGCTAACAATAGGATAAATTTTCATCACTTTCCAATCAAGTGACAGTGTATCAATCACTTAATTGTACTCAAAATTGCCATTTATACACTATAACATTGTGTTTCCAATTACTTGATTTATTCCACCAATAAATTTACAGTAAAAGTTTTCAGTCTATCAACATAGAAAAATTTGAAGACTCTACTGTTCACACCTGTATTCTATGTCTAACAATTTATGGAATTAATCACTGGTGTCTTTACTGAAGTAGTCATAACATTTTTTTAGATCTAATATTCAACAGTAAGGTTAGAGAAAATAATCACCAGTTAGGTTATAGAAAACAATAATAAGTCCTTCTCAATTTATAATATGCAAGAGTTGACTCAACAAATATTCATTTTGCAAAAAACAGACATAAATTTAATAAATAGGTATTTTCCTAAAATCAGAAGCATGAACATTAAGTGATACAATGAGTGGAAAATGCAAAGCACAATTCCAAGTACAGAGTGAGCATTAAAGAAACAGAAAATATTAGGATTTAACCACTAATTTTTAGAGCCTCAGTAGACACTGGCCAGGTGGTGGGCAGTTGTCAAGAAATGTAAAATGCATGGCAACATCTAGAGAAATCTTCAAGTATTCCAAGCAGCTGCAAACCCTTGAACTGTTCAGTACAACTTATCCCTACAAGCTCTAAGAGATTGTCCCTGTGCCCAAATAGATCTGATGAATTGCTTTAGGGAAAGCTTTCTCCTCTTTTGTGCTTCATTTTGGGCAAGTCTGAAGGGGCTTTTAAGCTGAGACATTTAGAATTTAATCCCCTCTGTGCTACAGAAATATGCATCAAAAATGTGACATTCCAGTTGCTCGCTCTTAGGGTTGGAATATCATTTATTAGACTTTATAGCAGAAATGCCTATTTCAAATAAAACTCGAAGAGAATTCATGATTTGAGAATTCTATGCAATTGAGAACACAATTGCAGAGTTTTGAACCTAGCAAATGTGCACGCTATATTAATATGTATACGTTTTCATTCTTTCTACCACAGAATAAGTCATTAACCACAAAATAAAGTCTTTAGCCTTTAATTCACTCACTTGCTAGATTTGATTTTGTTTTCTTTCTTTCAAATGATAGCCAAGAGTATAAAAGTATATTCTTCTATTTAAATACTATTTAACAACTTGAAGTAGTTGCTTACTAGAGTATAATGGCAAGTACTTTTCCTATATGTTATCATTTAACCAATAGTGAAATAATAAATAAGAAATGCCATTCAATTTCATGATTTATATTAGTTCTCAATCACCTCACACATTGAGGAGCCTGTCCAAACCCACTGCTTATTTTAACCTCATCAAATGCTAATTCTTTGTGTCATGAATGTTATTCTACCTTGTGCCATTGGCCAAGCTCCAAATCTGGATCTCCCAGGATACAATACAGCTTCTTGCCATTTGCTCAAAGATCAATTAGCAAAGCTCTGAGTATATAAATAAAACTTCCATTTGTTTTGTTTTATCTGTTGAATCAACAATCTGTTTGGATACTGCTTATTAAACTAAAGTGACTTCTGGAGAAAATGTCAGCCATTTGTTGAGGCGTGGGGGGGTGGGTAGGGGTGAGGAAAGCAGGGTGATAAAGGGGTAAAAAGACCTGATGGATCAAGTCCAAACCAGACCTTATCAAGGTCAGGCAGTCCTAGGCAACATAACTGGTGGCAGAATCATTAAGGTCATCATGAGGAGAGCAGTGAATGTCAAACAAGATCAATATGAATTAACCACACGTCAGAATCCAGGAGGCTGATGAAGAAGGTGTGCAATGCTGAAAGAAATGGATTTTGAGAGTAGGTTTTGAAGAAGGAAGAAGGAGTCGAGTTAGACAGCCAGGAAGGGATGTAACCATTGGTGGAAGGTCTGGTATATCACACTGATGAGTCTGGACCTACATTACAGAATTCAAAAGAGAATAAATGTGGGATGGACAGGATCAGATTTGATTTTGGCTAGCTCACTTGTGGAAGTGGTATGGCAAACAGATGACAAAGTAGGAAAGACATTTTAGGAAAGACAGTATCAACAACAATGGACTACTTCAGCATACATCCCTATTGTTTTTTTTTTTTTAAGATTTTTATTTATTTATTTGAAAGGTAAAGTTAAAAACAGTGAGAGAGAGAGAGAGAGAGAGAGGTGTCTTCTACCTGCTGGTTCATTCCCCAAATGGTTGCAACAGCTAGAATAGGGCCAACCTGAAGCCAGGAGCCAAGAACTTCTTCCATGTCTCCCATGTGAGTACAGGGGCCCAAGAACTTGGGCCATCTTCTACTGCTTTCCTAGGCCATAGCAGAGAGCTGGATCAGAAGAGGAGCAGCTAGGACTAGTACAGGGGCCCATATGCTGCAGGCAGAGGATTAACCTACTGTACCACAGTGCTCGCCCACTAATGGATTTTATATGTATGACAACTAGCAAACATGCCTTCCAAAGATTGGCTTTTCTTCTCCTCGTAGGGCTACTTAGTAGAAGCACACAGTCCAGATAGAGTATAAATGGATGTATAATTGTTTAAGTATTAACAGAGGTAATATTTAGTGACTTTTTCAGTTAGAAAAATACTTGATATAATCCACATTTCACAGGCAAGCAAATAGAGGCACAGAGAGATAGAGGACCTCTTGCCCAAGGTCATAGATCGAAAAAAAAATGGTACAGACAGGACTTCAACTCAGGTATTCTGTTTCTATATCTTGCGTTCTAGTGTGTGAATTAACTGAGTATTCATTGTTATTCATACCAATGGATACAGATACATACAGCAGGTTCAGACACTTCAAAATCTGGTACCAGCTCTAAGATTTTGCAACGTGATTTGTAAATAGACAAAATCCTAATTCATACAGAAAATTCAGCTGATGTGAAGCACAGTAATTACATTTACTGCAAAATCAGCAATTACAGATAAATATAGTCCATTTTGCCTAGGCCTGGTTTGATTACCACATTTGAAAAGACAAGTGCAGAGGCCAGTGTTGTGGCTTTAATGGGTTAAGCTCCACCTGTGATGCTGGCATCCCCTGTGGGCATTGGTTCAAGTCCTGGCTAATCCACTTCTGACCCAGCTCCCTGCTAATGTGCCTGGGAAAGCAGCAAAAGATGGCCCAAGTCCTTGGGCTCCTGCACCCATGTGGAAGACCCCGAAGAAGCTCCAGGCTCCTGGTTTCAGCCCGGCACAACCTCAGCTGCTGTAGCCACTTGGGAATTAACCAGTGGGTAGAAGATGTCTCTATATCTCTCTGTCTCTGTAACTCTGTCTTGCAAATAAATAAAACAAATCCTTTTTAAAAGTTACAAAAAAGAGAAAAGACAAGTACAGGGTACTCAGCACTTAGGGAAAATAAGTAATTATTATTCTACTTGTATTAGACAGTACTAGTTTTGTCAGTTGATGGTACTGAATCTTGTTGTTTCTTCATTTTATCTTCATTTTACTTGAAAGACAGACAGACAGACAGACACATACACACACACACACACACAGAGAGAGAGAGAGAGAGAGAGAGAGAGAGAGAGAGATGCCATCTGTTAGTTCATTCCCCAAATACCCACTACAGCTGGAACTGGGCCAGGCTGAAGAAAGGAACCCAGAACCCAGTTCAGGTCTTCCACATGGGTGGCAGGGACCCAAGTACTTGAGCCATCACCTGACATCTCCCAGGGCGCACATGAGCAGTAAGCTAGATAGTAACCAGCTGCTCCTTTAGAGGATACAGTCATGCCCAGCAGTGGAGGCCAACGTGATGGGACATCTTTCTTCCTAAGCTGCACAATAACACGATCCTTTAATTCAATGAAGATACTGTCAAACTGTAAAATGTTGGTGGTTTTACAAAAATGAAATTAAAATTTTGAAAATAAATGTATACCTACAACATGGTTATCTATTTGAAGAATTTGGAGCACATATCAACATGTCACCTTCAGATAGGAATACAGTTCAGTATGAATTACAAATACAACAAAAAACCCAAGGCAATAGTTCTCGTGGGTACCAATGTCATGAATTCTGAGCAAACAGCTAATCCTAGAGAAAAATTACAGGTAGTCAGATTTTCTCAGGGATTCTTGACTCACCCACTCCAAGGAGATTTCCAATGACTGCAAACATTATTAAGAAGTTCAAGTTACCATGAGCAATATGAATTTGCTAGATGACATGATAAGAGGTCCACTGAACTTTCTAATACTCTGTTTAAAAACTACAATAAAAAACCCCAATAAATTTTAATATGCTTGCATATTTTCTTTCTCTTTTTTTTTCTTTGAGAAGTAAATTAAAGTTTCCCTGGCCTGACTGGATTTTTAAACTGTAAAAATCACATAAACATAAGCATAGCTACATTCAGTGAGTTTGTTTAATTTTTACAAAATTATAAATAAAAACATCTAACTCATTTTGTCTCTTCATCTATTTTTTTTTTTTTTGGACAGGCAGAGTTAGACAGTGAGAGAGAAAGAGACAAAGAGCAAGGTCTTCCTTTTTCTGTTGGTTCACCCCCAAAGAGGCCGCAACAGCTGGCATGTTGCAGCCGGCATGCTATGCCAATCCGAAGACAGGAGCCAGGTGCTTCCTCCTGGTCTCCCATGCAGGTGCAGGGCCCAAGGACCTGATCATCCTCCACTGCACTCCTGGGCCACAGCAGAGAGCTGGACTGGAAGAGGAGAAACTGGGACAGAATCCGGCACCCCAACCGGGATTAGAACCCGGGGTGCTGGCGCTGCAGGTGGAGGATTAGCCAAGTGAGCCATGGCGCTGGCCCTCTTCATCTATCTCATGTGACATCAGCATTTGTCCTTACATATAGCAGAAAGAAGTCAAACTCTTCAGAAACACAAAATAAGGCCTAACATGGATATGGAATTGAGTAAGCAAAATGAAGCATAAAGAAACCAAAGTACCTATGTGGTATGGCTGGACAGACACAGAGAAATTTAATCCAGGGGGTTAGGTCTAATGATGAGAACCCCAGAGAATGGGGTAGATGGCCATGGAGTTACATTTCTTTTTATAAAATCATTTTACTTGTGGGAAGAAACATGCTCTAGTCTGCCCATTGCCCCCACTCAGATCTTCTCCCAGGTCCCCTGGCACCCTGTTGTGGGAAGAGAGGTGCTAACTAGCCAGAGGCAGTGAAGGTAACCAGATAAGCAAAGGAGATACTTTTATTTCATTCTCAGCCACCTTCCAGTCTTCACTGGTCTTATTCTCTGCAAACATTTTTTGTCACCTCACTCTCAAAGAGATGGATTCATTGTGGGCACAGTTCTTACTTTCAAGTTGCTTAGGCACACATTCTGGTGGTCCTTGTGTCACAACAGAGGGCTTCCTGCCAGTGTCATCATAATGATGAACATGAAGACATGGATGATGACACCAGCTGGGACCTCTTATTTTTCTCTGGGTGTATATAACCTTACATTGAACAGCATCTGTCTTTTCAAGCACTACCCAAGAGTCTCTTTGACATGACTGAGGGAAGAAGGGAAGGGTGGATGCTTCAGTCTCATCCCCATTTCTCTCTATCCTCTCCTCCATGGAGTTCTCACCATTCTGCAGAGCCACTTTGCTAGATGGTTTTTGTGACTTTGTTCTTGCTGCTCCTTGCTGAGCCCCCTGGGGTTTTCTGCCACCTCTGCAAGTTCAAACATAACTCAGCTCAAACACGGTCTCCTCCTTAAAGCCCTCTTTATTCCTCCCTGGCTTTCAGTTCATGGATGAGGGTGCAGTGGGAGGGGGTGGGAGAAGGAAGATGGAGGAACAAGAGAAGGGGGGGGGGAGAGGGAAATATTTCTCTGTAATTTTGTCTTTGAAAATTCCTTGAGGATGTGAACAAAGTCTGAGAAACATCCTTGTATGACAGCATCGAGCACAGTGTCCTGAATTTAAAGATACTCAGTAAATATTTGTGGAAGGAATCAAAGCCCAAAAGAAAGAAACAAGGAAGAAAGGATAGGAGGATTAACTTGTTCTCTCCTAAATGTGAGTGATAAATTGTTTGAAATTTCACATTAGGATCATTAAGAAGAATATGTGTTTCTACAAGGGGGAAACCAATTCTTCTTTTCTTTTCTCCTGGTAACTAACATCACTTGGAAATTTCTGTATAGATTTGACTTGAGTGCGGTGGGAAGGTGGAAAGAGAGGTTTAGGATTGGGACTACAAAGTGAAGTGAGAAAAAATTGACTACCTGCTAAACTAGACTTTCCACTGAGAAATTACTTTGAAGCTCCTTCCAGGACTTGTAAATCTCAATGGCAGTAAAGTCAGAAACCTGCTTAGAGTGACAGTCTTTATATGGTATATAATGAAAAGACTTACATGAATTTATTTCTTTTTGAAAACCAACTCTTGACTGAGGATAGTAACACTTAAAGCTAGAATTTCATATTGTGGAATGAGAAAGAGCAAAAGGGTCTCCCAGTCTTCTAAGCCCTCTTAGTGGTGCATTTTCTGAGGAGAGGGGACTTTCAACAATTTGCTGTGTGTTAGGCAATCATTAGGTATCATGTCAAGTACTTAGAGGAACAAGAGCAGATTCTCACCTGCAGCCTAAAACATGGAACCATGTGAATCCATATATGCCACCTTGGGCACAGTGCTCAATCTCTTTATGCCTCTTTGTTTTCTTACCTTAAATTTAGGAAAACAATAGTGCCTATCTATTATGATCATTAAATGTTGAAATGAGTGACTACACATAAAGAAACTTTAAAATACTGCTTGACAAAATCAAAGTGCTAAGTAAATGTGAACTTTTGTCTCCGCAGCATTTCAATAACTATAAAACACCATCATTGACAGTCATACTATTACTCTAAATATGACAAGAAAGAACAGTGAGATGGATATTCTAATAAATGACCTCTAAAAAACTGAAACCCCAAAGAGTTGTTCCCTTACAGTCTGAATATCCTAGGAACGTAGCTGCCGTTCAGAAAGGCAGAGCAAGAGGAAGAGAAAAAAAAAGAATCTTCCCTGAGACTCTGAACAATAGGTACGCATGCAGGATTTTGAAACAAGTTCATTTGGTCAGTGTTAAAAAAATTCAGCAAATAATTTAATTTAAAGTGGTCTCAGGTTGTTAGTATTTCCTGGTGACCACCTGCAACAGTACAAATCCTCTGTGGGAGAATTTAACTTGTTGGCATACAGCAACTGCAAAGTGCTATTGAGTATAAGATACACTCCATTCTCAAATGCATGCAAGTATGGACAGCATCTTATAAATAAGTGAAATATGATAGTATCATTGTCATCATATTATAGTCACAATCATCATCATCATCATCATCATCATCATCCTAAGGAACAAAGAAAACCAGGAATGGCATCCAGACTAATTTAAATACTTATTTCTCCTCTCCTACTCGAAATGAGACACAACCACAAATTCATAAGGAGAGGATGACAAAGAATCTTTGGACTGTGCGGGACATTGGAATTTTTCAATGTAAAATACTCTTTGGGGTCTTTTCTTCTTGTTTAGATTGCACTATCAAGAGCAACCCTTTTTTTTAAAACATGGTTTAGACTATCTGGCATGCATAGGTAGAGCCCACCCATCCCCACACATAGATATCAACTATGGCAACTCTGAGCATCTCTCTTAGGAATATACAGTATTCTCTTGTAGGTCAAAGTTGAACCTTGGCAGAGTAACACATACATATTAAACAGCTTTCACTGAAACATAAACAGTTTTGCCACAGTACAGGTCTCATGGTGATAATAAATAGCACCATGCCAAGAACACTTGAATTTCTAAGTAGGACAACTTTCCTATCAATTCTGGATTTACCGTTGCATTGAAAGTAATTTGAATCATTCATACAACATAATGCATATGAGTTTATTACTTATAACCTCCTGAGCTAGACTAGCAAAGACATAAAGATCTCCATTGTTAAATAGAGTCTATATGCACACTATCATTAGTTAGTCATTGGTATTGTATTTTATATCACCACCAGATCCATGAGTGTCATATTCCCAACAGCTTACTAGCCATCTCAATCTGGATATCCCAGATGCAACTCAAAAGCAATAGTCCAAATCCAAACCAATGATCTCCACCCCCAACCAATCTACTCTTCTTCGCCTATGCTATCCCTCTGAGTAGCTGCCACCAGTGGCAGCATTGTGGCACAGGGGTTAGGTTACCACCTGCAACACCAGTATGCCATTATGAATGCCCATTCAAGTTCCAGATGCTCAATTTACAATGCAGCTCTCTGCTAACATGACTGGAAAAAGCAGCAGATGATGACCTACAGGTATGGGCTCCTGCTACCTATGTGGGAGATCCAGGTGTCCCAGACTCCTGGCCCAGCCCTGGCTGTTGCAGCCATTTTAGGGGGGGGGGGACTAGCACATGGAGGAAGAGATAGCTTTCTCTCTCTCTCTTCTTCTGTCTCTTCTTCTCTCTATTTCTGCCTTTCACATAAACATTTATTTAAAAAAAAATGACTCTGGAGCCCCAAAATTGAAATCTCACCTCTGTCTAGCAGCAAAATAACCTTAGACATCTCAATTTTCTTTGTCTCTGGTCCCTCATCTTTAAAATCATAGTCATTATGAAAATTAATGAGCTAACCAAGAAAGGGCCTTGCTTAATGCCCAGCTCACAGCAGGCAATCAATGATCATTAATTTCCTTTATTCCTCCACATATCAAGTGCCCTATACAAGGTATTCTTTCTTTACAGAGTTTCTTCTGCTGTCCTTTCTTCTTTCTCCTCAGGAAAACTGCTGCTTATCCTTCAAGACAACCACACTCATGATTTTCTCTGTGAAAGTGCCCTGCCCCTCCAGGAGAATGTTAGAGCACTTTGTTCTGACTGAAGCATACTTCACATGATGTAGCACATGTATAATTGCAATCAGCTTTTGTCATCCAACTAAATTCAGAAAATATCTAGCATACCATGTCCCCACTGTCTCCTCAGAAAGACACTGCTAATCAAGCACGGCACCCTGTCCTCCAGTCAGGATGCAACTTAGATTCCTTTCAATACAATGCCCTAGGCAATAGTGATACTAATCAATTTACTACTTAGCACTAAAGAGGCAGTATTTTAAGGCCAAAGGCTTTACCATAATGAGTCTATAACTTATGTGACCACAAATCAGACTGTTTATCTCTCTAGGTCTTGGTTTCCTCATCCATACATCCATTTTAGTATGTTGGTTCCCAAGTTGGGACCCGGACTGCTCAGAGCTGGTGTCACATGGAAAGCCAGCAGCACAGCTCTTCACATGGCTCCCACTCCAGTGCAGGCTTATCACAGTTAGGCATGCCTCCAGACACTCACAAATTGAAGCCAGTGTCTACGTAATTGAAATAGAAATGGGGTGAGAATTTGCGATCTTTCCAGCTTGGCAGATAGCGGCTGCCACTTACCAAAGCCTACCTGATTGCAGCTATTTTGCACCTGCTGAGAAAAAGTTTGCAGCAAAAGAGATTATTTCCTTTCTTAACCCTTGGCTGGGAGCAAGCCTCCATATTTTTACACCTTTTGTACAGAACAAAGCAGGTTCTTTCTCCCGTATGTAGATGGACACTGATGGGTTAACAAAACATGTTCAAACAACTTTCACTAAGTCCAGGCACTCATAATGGGAATTTTAAATGTCCACTCAGTTAGTTTGTTGAAAATCTGAAATCTTATCAGAAATGATGCTACACAAAGCAAAGAGAGCTTGAGCATTTTCATTCTGTGCATATTTCCTAAGATAAGGGGGGAAATCATTTTTTTATATCTTATACATGACTGCATAAAGATGAAAATTTCTCTGGAGATTATTTGTTTTATTCTATAAGCCAAATATTCAGATTTATTCCGTAAAGGGTATCATGATAATACATATAATAAGCTAGTTTCCAGGGAAGGAATTACCAATAAATAGTTGTGAAGAAACAAGACCATTTCCCCAAAGTTAGAGAACAGACTCAATTGCTAGGAGCAAAGTCTGCACTAGATCTAATATTTTAAGTAAAACTTCAGCTTTGGTACCCAAAACTGTCAGTGAGCTCCAGCTTTGCTGAGCACACTTTTGCAGAGTTAGATTCCAATGACTGAACTTTTACAACTGCTAAAGTGCTTAACCCACAAGACTCAAAGCCACCCTCACACAGCTGTCTGCATGGTTGCAATGATCTTCCAGACTGAGAGCTCTTGAAGACCAGAAGTTGCAAGTGCTTTGTTTACCCAAAACTTCCCCCCTGGAAAAGCAGCAAAGTGAGAAGGCTCATGTATACTGGCTTAGAGAACACACAAGAACCTGGCACAAGAAGAGCTGCTGGGTTTGTCTAGTTCACCCACAGATCTGTTGGCTTAGGCACAGCAGGAAGAGAAAGGCCACCACCACATCCATATTTCTTCTCCAGCAGTTCACAAAATGATGCTGAGAAAACACACAATTCACGTTCACTTAGAAACAGCACTCAACAAATTGGTTAGGTAATTTTCTGAAGCGTGAAGTTGGCCCATATTCTTTGCTTTTGTTTTATTTTTTAAGATTTATTTACTTGAAAGGCAGAGTTAAAGAGAGGCAGTGCCAGAGAGAGAAATAGAGAGAGGTCTTCCATCTGCTGGTTCACTCCCCAGATGGCCGCCAACAGCTGGAGCTGGGCGGATCAGAAGTCAGGAGTCAGGAGTTTCTTTCAGGTCTCCCATGCAGGTACAGGGGCCCAAGGACTTGGGCCATCTTCTACTGCTTTCCCAGGCCATTGCAGAGAGCTGGACCAGAAGTGGAGCAGCTGGGACTTGAATCAGCACCCATATGGGATGCCAGCACTGCAGGCAGTGACTCTGCCTGCTAACCCACAGCACTGGCCTCAGCCCATATTCTTAGCATATTTTGACATTCTTATGCACTTTATTTTTAGGTGATAGCCTTCCAATCAGGCTTTTCTCTTGATTTTGACAAAGCCTTTTCTTCTGAGTAAAATAGATGTTCAACAACATAGGGCAGCTTTTATCTGCAAAAAAATCTTCCTTTCAGCAGAGCAGACAATACAAGCAAAATGGAGGCAAATACAATATTTCCTATATGTGAATTGTCATTCTTTTCTACCACGGGATGTGCAAGTGGCAAGATAGTTTATTCCCATGTGGTGCTGATAGCAGGTTCTGAATACCTCTGAATATATCACTTTTATTGCCTTTTATATTGAATTATTGTGAATGAAAAAACATACTTTTGTGAAAATTCAAAATCAAAATACTTTAGGTGCTTTTAGAATCCACCTCCAAGGCATAAAGAAAAGCTTAAGAAAACAAGTAATTCTGCTCAGGGATACCAGACACCACTCCCACTGAGACAGGTCCTCCTTGGAGGAAGGAAGACCTTATCACAGGTGGACAACGACTTCCAGGGAAAACTTGCAAGTGTTTCATTTGGGGTTCAGGCACTTGAGCCCTCTACCTGCTACTTCAGACCCTGACACATAAAATCTGCTTCACGGTGCTTAGCCTGTGACATTTCTTACTGCGTACTCCTTCTGAGATTTTGTACTTCCTAATGCTTGTATCTCACTAGAAATATCACCTTTGCACTGTCCATCAGTCACAAGGATTCTTCTTCAATATATTATCACTTATTGGTTTGGGGTAGGAGGTAGTAGATTTCATCTCTTTCCATGTAATCAAGAATTCCACAAAGCAAGACATGTTATTTGAAGACTTCAGTTCCCAGCTTGCCATTTTTCATGCAGATGAGAGGAAGTCAGATAAAGTCTAAGTGTCTTACATGGCTCAAAAGCCCCTTCATGACTGATCACTGACGATTCATCCAGTGTCATTACTTAGCCTCCTGAAATTCAGATCTTTTACTTCACAGTGAGCTTATTGTGGTTCCTGGTAAACTCACTGATGTTTGCTATTCTCATGCATTGGCTTGGTTTTTGTTTTGTTTTGTTTTGTTTTTCCCATTCTATACAGTTTCCATTTCAGGGAAAGAATAAATCCATCTTCAAATCCAAAAAACTTGACCTTATCCCTGATAGTTCTCCTAGGCTTTCTACTGTATCACTGGGAAGGCAATTCCTAGATTGTTGAGGAATCCATAGCCATGTAGATGGGTAGGTTGGCAGATAGATAAATGATCGTTAGGCGACTGACTAAAGAGAGTAATGTGCTAGGCCCCTTCTACATATCACTTCAAATCTTTACGAATACAGTGCATATAAATACCCTATTCCCCCTTTTACAGTTGAGGAAACTATCGGACACAGGAGAAAATGACTGCCCCAATGCAACAGGAACTGAAGTCTTTTCCAAGAAATCTTTGCCTATGCCAATGTCTTGCAGACTTTCTCCAATGGTCTCCTAGAGTAATTTGCTGGTATCAGCTCATGGACTGAGATCTTTGATCCATTTTGAGTTGATTTTTATTTAAGGTGTAAGGGATCTTGTTTCACACTTCTGCACACAGAGATCCAATGTTCCCAGAATGATTTGTTGAGACTGTCCTTTCTCCAGGGACTGATTTTAGCTCCTTTGTCAAAGGTTAGTTGGATGTAGATACATGGATTGATTTTTGGGGTTTCTATTCTGTATCACTAGTTTATATGTCTTCTTTTGTGCCAATACCAGGCCGATTGATTATAACTGGTCTTTAGTCTTAAAATATGATATTCTGATGCCTCTGGCTTTGTTTTTGTTGTTTAAGATTGTTTTAGCTATTTGGGGTCTCTTGTGCTTCCATATGGATTTAGCATTGTTTTTTCTAGATCTCAGAAAGTGTTTTTGGTATTTTATTTGAGATTGCATTGAATCTGTAAATTGCTTTTGGTTGTATGGATGTTTTGATAATGTTAATTCTTCTAATCCACGGGAAGATTTTCCCATTTTTTGTGTGTCTTCTTCTATTTCTTTCTTTAACATTTTGTAATTTTCATTGTAGAGATCTTTGACATGCTAGGTTAAATTTATTACAAGGTATTTAATTTTTTGTAGCTTTTGTGAATGAAATTGATCTTAGAAGTTCTTTTTCAGCTATGGCAAAGTCTGTGTATGCAAGGCTATTAAAACGCTGGTGCTGTGTAGAAGGTTAAGCCTCCGCCTGCAGTGCCAGCATCCCGCACCAGTTTGTGGCCTAGCTGCTCTACTCTGATCCAGCTCCTTACTAACACGCTTGCAAAAATCAAAGGAAGGTGGCCTAAGTACTTGGGCTCCTGCACTCTCATGGGAGACTCAGAAGAAGACTTCCGCAGTGAAGCCAACAGTTCTGGGCTGTCTTTTGTGTGAGAGTCTTTATTACTGATTCAATCTCTGTCTTGGTTATTGGTCTATTTAAGTTTTCCATGTCTTCATGACTCAATTTTGGTAGATTGCATGTGTCCAGGAATGTATCCATTTCTTCTAGATTTTCCAATGTGTTTGCATATATATATAGCTGTTTGTAGTAATCCCTGATGATTCTTTTTATTGCTGTGACATCCATTGTTACATTTCCTTTTTCATCTCTGATTGTATTGATTTGGGTCTTCTCCCCCCCCCCCTTTTTGTTAGTTGGGCCAATGATGTATCTCTTTTGTTTATTTTTTAAAAAAAAAGTTATTCATTTCACTGATCTATAACTTTCATTTTTTGATTTTTCTGTTTTGTTTTAAACAGCTCTTCTTTCACTGATTTTTTGTAGTTCTTTTTTGGTTTTAATTTTTTGTCTTCCTTAATTTTAATTATTTCTTTCCTCCTACTAATTTTAGGCTTGGTTTGTTATTATTTTTCACAGTCCTTGAGATGCACTGGTAGTTCATTTCTTTGGTGTGTTTCCAATTTCTTGGTGTAGGCACCAATTTCAATAAAGTTGTCCCGTAAGTTTTAATATGTTGTGTTATCATCTTCATTCATTTCCAGAAATTTTTGATTTCTGCTATGACTGATTGTTCTTTCAGGAAAATGTTGTTCAGTCTCCAGGTGTTTGCATATTTTCTAGAGGTTCTCTAGTAAATCCCCAGAGGCATTTGCTTGCTCTCAGAAGTATAGCCATAGTGGAAGACATTATGGAGACTCCTCAGAAATCTGAAAATAGATCTACCATATGACCCAGCCATCCCACTCATGGGAATTTACCCAAAGGAAATGAAAGCAGCATATGAAAGAGCTATTTGTACCCCATGGTTATTGCAGCTCAATTCACAATAGCTAAGATATGGAATCATCCCAAATATCCATCAATAATGACTGGATAAAGAAAATGTGCTATATATTTACACTATAAAATGTTACTCAGCTGTAAAAAACAATGAAATCTTGTCTTTCGCAACAAAATGCATGCAACTAGAAGCCATTATACTTCATGAAATAAGCCATTTTCAAAAAGACAAATATATGTTTTACCTGATTTGTGGTAAAAGAGTAGAAAATAACTTAATATATATGAGTGAAAGTGACATTTTGAGAATTAATTATTGTTTACAACCCTGGTCTCTACTGTTGAGGAACAGTGTCTTTTTTCTTCTTATTATTTGTTGAATTCTTTACTTAATGGAGGGTTAATCTCATGATTATAAAATAAATTGAAATTATTATAAAAATTAAAAGAAAGAATAAGAAAGGAAAGAGAAGGAAGGTTGGGAGTATGGACAGGAGGGAGTATAAGGTGGAAAGAATCACTATGCTCCTATATTTATATACATGCAATACACGAAATTCATTCACCTTATATAATTTGAAAACAAATAAATAAAAATAAATAATTATAAATGAAAAATGATGTCAGGATTCAAATAAAACTTATCTAAAAAGCTAGTTATCTTTCCATTATACTCCATTAATATTTTATTCTGTGTTTATTCAGTCATATCTCTGTTTACTTCAACAAGTATACTGCCTTGAAGAAAAGGACTACATCTTGTACCCCTGGCACTCAAACTGATTGATACTTAGGACTGATTCTTTGGCCCCCTGAAATGTTAAATGAGTATAATAAATTAAATGAATATAATTATTTACCTCTGTGCTTTACAGGTAAAAAAAATAGTTGCTATAAGTAGAAATTGAATTACTAATTGGTAATTTTTTGGTGTTTTGTTGTAATTATTTTCAAGATGCTACATAACCAAAAGAAAAGGTAGATAAGAGATGAGATTTCAATTTTAGGCAAATCTACTCCTACAGATTTTCAGCTGTAACATCAAGATAATAAAAGCACCTTCCTCACAGATTTATGAGACTTAACTCTGATAAAGCCTATAAAAAAACTTTCTTTCATAGATTCTCAAGTTCCATACAAATGGTGACTGATGTTGATGTTGATGGTCAGCTACACCTGATATCTTTCTTAGCATTCCTTTTGTAACAAGAAGAAAGTATGGCTAAATAGATTTAGCATTTTCCATGAATCAATATATATTTATTGAGAACTTATATCATGCATGATACAGAACCTGAGTTTAATCCATTCTTCTAAAATAAGGAAGTTAAGGATAGTAGAAATATGAAGGGGAAAAACTGGCATGTTTTCCTTATAAAATAATTCAATGCCTTTCTATCTCTTTGGGATGGAAATTCTACATAGTCTAAACCTGTGTGCCACCGTGTCGTTCTAGTATAAATCTGATGTACAACTTGTGCTCAACAGACATTTGCTGAATACATGTTCACAGTTCATTGTCATGGCCATTTGGGTTTCTAAGTTAGGTCATGGCCTGGAAATGGCTGGTAAAAGTAAAAAGAGAGCTGAACAAAGAAAGAAAACAACAGGAACGTGCAACTTGAAAAGCCAGCAAAGGGAAGAAGAGAATGGTCAATACACGAAAGGAAGCCCAGAAAGCAGGAGCAAGCCAGGGTTTCAGTGAGTGACTCAAGATGTTCCTTTGAAAGAAAACACCTCAGCTTTTGCCATTTAGGGATATCACTACTCTCAAAGCATTTTATTGCATGAAAATGTATTTTCTCTTCAACTCAACACACACTCATTCACTCTCATTGTTTTCCCAGTAGGTTTGTCTCCCTCTCCAGGCTTCCATTCTTTTTCTAATTCCTTCTCTCTCAAGTCCACAGTAATGAGTCAGCAGGGATGTCAGAGAAATCAGAGTTTGATTCCTAGATTCCTCTCAGAATCTAGAAAATGAGTAGAGTCACCTGCCACTTCCCAGTGAGTATTAAAAGAAGTATGTTAGTGCTCTTATACAGGATAGGGTTTAGAGCACTTATCCTCAAATATGAGTTAAAAGATCACTCTAACCCCCTGTTTCTTAGAAACAGGAGTAGAAATTCTCATATGAACTTCATAGGCAAGATTCCTTCTCTATTCTAGGAAGAAAGCAACATCCTTACTGTTAGGGTAGGAAGTGGAGATGGAGAGAACTCTGTACAGATCCTGGTAAAATAACACCTGTCTTTCAGCCTCCTCTCACAATTACTGGCTATTTCACAACTTACTCGTCAGTATATAATTCAGTATATAAGTGTTCAACTCTGTGTCTCAAAGTCTTCATTTCCTTATGAAGCCTCATTAAATAAATCTGTATGTGTTTCTCCTTGATCTGCCTTATGTTAATTTTCAGGCCCAGCTGGAAGAAAAATCAAAAGGAGAGAGGTAAGATTTGGCCTCCCCTACATACACTGTGTATCTCACAAACAGGGAGTGTTCAGTCAATTCCACTGCCTTCTCCCTGTCCTGTCCTGGCCTGTCTCTGTTCATTGTATCTGGTCAGGGAAACAATCTGTAATCTCTGAGACTCAGAGATGGGAATGAACAGAAACACACGCAAACACTACCTATCACCTAATGCAACAGTCTGAAGTCCAACAGCTTCCAATAAAGAATAATACAGTTGGCAGAACATTCAGAGAGTTTTTAACTACAAAAGACCATGCTAGTAGCACATTGAAATACAACCTTTGGGTTTCTTTAGTTTGAAAAAAAAATCTTCAAGAAGCTCTTTGATATCAAAGAGCATACCTATTTTCAGTAGCTTTAAACTAAAATTGCACGGATTCCCTGGTGGGAAAAAATAAACTCTCATAAAGAAAAGAAAACATCTCAATAAAGGCTTCAGGGGAGGGGAGTGGAATCTCTCACCAGGTTTCAAAACTTCTTAGCAAAGCTCTTCCTTGGCACAGCAGCGAGTGGGGCAGCTGCCAGATAGAAGAACCAAGGAGAGAATGATGGCATGCCACAACCCATCAGCTCTCAACAAGCTGAACATCTTCACTTCCTCATCACAAACTCTAAAAATTTGAATTACTTCACCTTCTAAAAGGTGAACAAAATGTATAAAATAAACAGGATCTTCCCAGAACATTTGCTTTCCTAGAGTGATAGACAACTACATTAACTCCACATAAATTATATGCCTAAATACACCAGCTAACAACATGCTACCACATACCCATCACTCTGTTCCTCTTAAGTGAGTTGAACTTGACCTTCAAAGCCCTTGAAATGCAAAAAAAAAAAAAAAAAAGAGTACTCTTTTCTGACATTTATGAGTGTCTTTTCTGCTTGACTGCATTTTACCGCCTGAAAATAATAGTGAAAGCACTGTGGACGAAACCTGCTATAAACACTGACAAATAACAGGAAAGGCAGACAGTTTCATTCTAGGCAGGTTAAAGCTAATCTAATCAAATCTAATTCTCTCCTTTTCTAAGCCTACCACTATGTTCAATTTACTTTTTGATTAGAAGTGCAATATGATAGTCCTCTGTTGGAATAAAGTTAACAATACTATAGTTCAATTTTCTTCACAAACAACTCTAATGAAGAAATGTATTTTAAAGGAATTTTTTTAAAAATATACTTTATACCAAAGATGAGTTATAAGATGTCCTTAGAAGATTCTAAGAGAAACTGTTCACCAGTGCCTTTTCGATTCTGAAAACATACCAAATCTTTCTATTCTACCCAATAATAATACACATGTAGGAGGAAGGTTCCTTGGTCCTGGTTTCAGAGATTTCGGAAAAGATCTCTTTGAAAATACTAGCTAATGGCAGTAAAGACATCGCATTACATATATTTAAATATTCAATAATGGGAACAATGAGACTTATGGGTGAAGAATAGTTAGTAAGTCATTTAGCAAGGTACAAAGAGCTATTTTCTTTTCATTGAACAAATGTACAGTCCCTCATCAAAAATAGAGCTTTTGTAATGAGCACAAAGCAAGAGTATAGGGTCCTAAAGGGATTTGCAAAAATGACCAATTTGCTTTCCTGTGAAAAGTTTCCATTGACCAGTAGATCATACTGTTTCTGCCACTCCTCAAGAATGGTATAAAACAAATGGACATCTACTTATACATATACAGACCCCTCACTTAGACACACACATACACACACACACACACACACACACACACACTTGCTTCTGCTTACAGTGTACCAGCTTTTAGGCAACATTACCATGTTATTTTTTAAAGCTTTGTGTTTAGCTGTTTTACTGAAGGTCTTGGAAGAAGAAAGAAGAAATGGCTACTACTTTGCTGTATCTATCTTCGATACCAATGTTACAGTGCAGCACTGTTGGACAAAATGAGCATCTGAAAAACTGCAATAAATCAGAAAGAAAAATGGGTAAAAAAAAATTATGATTACAATTAACAGTGGTAAGTGAGTGAGGTCACAAATTCAGCTAAAAACCATTTTTTGAAAATCACTCCAGAAAAGATAGGTGGGAATATATCCTTGATAGTACTTGAAAGGAAAAAGATCTTAGATCTCAATTGATCAGGAATACAAAATGACTGACATAGTTGTTCAGAGGAAACAATTAATTTAGGGAACTAGGGATTAATTTGGAGCAGTGAAGACCTGAGGAGTGATTATGCATCAAACTACTAAAATGGAAGAGACAGCCAGACAGCCAGAATTTTTTTTTTTTTTTTTTTTTTTTTTTTTGGTGCAAAAGATAGAAGTAGATCCACCAAATGCAAGTTCCAGGAGACAGATTTTGACTTCATATAAATAATAACTTGGGTATCCTCTGTCAGAAAGTGTTTACAGGGTCTTTAAGAGTTCCTAATTGAGGTTAGGGGTACAGAAAGTGGCACAGACGCACACTCAAGGAGCCCATAGTCCTGCACTAGGCATACTACTTTGAGATAGAGTGAACACCCCAAAGAAAAAAAATAGTCAAGCAAGGCATTCTGATGACTTTTCCAGGGAAATCTTGTATTAGGATGTTGCTAAATTTAGTCTCTTTTCAACTGTAATTCCAGGTCCAGGGTGTGGTAAGCCATATTCTTTAAAAATTGTATAAAATGGGCCAATCTTACTTAAATATCAGTATAGAGGCTTTCATTACAAGGAGAACTTAAATGAAAGGAGGAGGACTCATGGTTGCCAGTCCATTCATTCTTGCCACAAACATTTCATAAGGGCTTCCCCAGACCTGCTCCACTCCAATCTGCCCTCGCGATGCTGAAAGCTCACTAGTTTCTCATGAGCATTCCTCAGCACTCAGGTGTATGAGGGTATCGTTTCCTACTACAATAAAGCCGCCATTTCTAATAAAACAATTGTAAAATGAGACTGAGAATGCTTTAATGTCCCATGAGATGCCACATCAACAACTACCCATTTTACAATGTTACTGCCCGAATATTAAGTTCCTGAGAAGGTTCAGTGCTCATTACTGGTTAGGGCAATGTTTTATGACAGGCTTCAAAGAATACAAATCCCAAGAATTATCTTGGAGGGTTCTCAAAATAGTGCCGCAAGATTTCCTCGGTGAGGCAGCTAAGTCTTCAGGCTATAAATCTCCCCCAATAACAGTGCTTATTCAATTTAAGGCTGCAAGCCCGAGAGAGATTAATGGGATGAGTTGTCCACTAGTCAAAGGAAGAACACAAGATCTATCCTATCTTATTTCATCTTCTGGCTTAATCATTATAAGTGTTATGTAATGTGACATTCACACATTATTGAAGACACTCAAGGAACAAATTGTGTATCACTAATCAGCAGATCATTTTTCATTTTCTTGCAGATTCTAAAATTAATGATGCCCTCCCTTTATTAAGTCATTTTTAAAAAGTTATATTACATAAGAAATTGCACATGGAAACAAAAAGCATTTTTTCTCTTTTGCAATTTGGGTGCTTTTCTCTAAGCCAACCAATCCCAGGAGGGCTGGAAAAGAGGCTTAAGGAATAGCAACTTATTTCGTTTCGGTTCGTTAGATCTCTGACAAGCAACTTGCTCCTTCAGGATCCAAAATGTTCTTTTCCCACTTGATTCTTTCATGTCTGTTATTCCTCTTTAACTCAGTGGTTGCAACACACTTGGATGCTATTTCCAAGCTGCTAATTGGGTCCTAGGGAGTGTCCTGGCTGTGCTGGGGCGTGAGGCCACGTTGAGCTGCCTAGCTCCATGCTCTCTGCCAGCTTCTGCTCCAGCAGGAGTGCCTTCTGACAGAGCTGCAGGGGTGCCCCCCTGGGCTGGGGCAGCTGAAGGGGGCAGGCACTCTGCCCAGAGCACCCCAGTCTCAATTTAGCCACCCCTCTGCCATGCTGGGGATTTTAATTAAGTCAGAAATTCTTTGGATATACTGTCAAAACCAAGCTTAAGTTCTCCAAAAAATAAACTTTCACAGACCCCACCAATCCATTTTATTTTAAAAGAGTATGGTCACTTACAACACCCATTTTTTACATTGTACAACAAAAGTCAGCACAAGAGCTGATCAAGTCACTGTTTCTCATGGTGTCCATTTCACTTCAACAGGTTTCCACTTTGGTGCTGACTTTTGTTGTACAATGTAATACTTTATCCATTGTAGTATTTTTTTTATCCTAGTACTAGTGGTTGAACTCTGTAATTAACACACAATTATTCTTAGGCGTTTAAATTTAACCGAAAAGTGATCCCTGTGAAATATAAGAGTGGGAATAAGAGAGGGAGGAGATGTACAATTTGGGACATGCTCAATCGGAACTGCCCCAAATGATGGAGTTAGAATTGTGCCAGGGGATTCCAACACAATCCCATCAAGGTGGCATGTACCAAGGCCATCTCACTAGTCCAAGTGATCAATTTCAATTCACAATTGATCACACTGATAGGTCTAAGAGTCAAAGGGATCACACAAACAAGACTAGTGTCTGCTAATACTAACTGATAGAATCAAAAAGGGAGAGAATGATCCAACATGGGAAGTGGGATACACAGCAGACTCATAGAATGGCAGATGTCCTAAATAGCACTCTGGCCTCAGAATCAGCCCTTAAGGCATTCGGATCTGGCTCAAGAGCCCATGAGAATATTTTAGGCATGAAAAGCTAAGACACTCTGAAAAACAACAAAAAGAAGACCTAAATGAAAGATCTCTGCAAGTGAGATCCCAGTGGAAAGAACTGGGCCATCAAAGAAGGAGGTACCTTTCTCTGAAGGGAGGAGAGAACTTCCACTTTGTCTATGACCCTGTCGGAATAAGATCGAAGTCGGCGAACCCTAAAGACTTCCATAGTCTTTGCAACTCATGACTAGAGCCTAGGGGGATTACTGACGCCATAAACAAGAGTATCAAATTGTTAAATCAACTTCAGGAGTCACTGTGTACTTACGTCTCATGAGGGATCTGTCCTTAATGTGTTATCCAATGTGAAATAATGCTATTACTAGTACTGAAACAGTATTTTTACACTTTGTGTTTCTGTGTGGGTGCAAACTGTTGAAATCTTTACATAGTATATACTGAATTGATCTTCTGTATATAAAGATAATTGCAAATGATTTAAAAATCTTGGTGTTAAATTGGAAATTGCATAGAAAATTAATCAATTAAAAATATATATATCATGTAGGATCTCTGTCCTTAACGTGCTATACATTGTGAATTAATACTATAACTGGTACTCCAACAGTATTTTTCACTTTGTGTTGCTATGTGAGGGCAAACTGTTGAAATCTTTACTTAATATATACTAAACTGACCTTCTGTATATAAAGAGAATTGAAAATGAATCTTGATGTGAACGGAAGGGGAGAGGGAGTGGGAAAGGGGAGGGTTGCGGGTGGGAGGGAAGTTATGGGGGGGAAGCCATTGTAATCTATAAGCTGTATTTTGGAAATTTATATTCTTTAAATAAAAGCGTTATTAAAAAAAAAACACTCATTTTTTTTACCTTCCCTGCACCAAACAAACCAGTCTCATAATCTAAGTGTCATTCCCTCCCGACACTTCTTTGGGTCTTTCAAATTTCAGCCACAGGTGGATGTGACTGTGTGGCTTTGGCACAACAGCTTGGCAAATAGGTTGGGTCAGGCACTTGTGTGAACCTCTCTGCCACCATTTTATTTACACACAGCTGGCCACCTCCCCAAAAACGCCTTCCTTCACAAAACACATGGTAGCTGATCTGTCATCTAAGGTGAGAAAAGAAGCAGAAATGTTCAGGCAGCCCCTGCGATGTCACAGCTAAGAAACAGGTTACCAACTGGAAACGCTCCCATTTTGGGGAAAGTCCTGGAGGCAGCTGTGGAATGGAGGGGAGGAAAGTGAATATCAAATCAATTAGGAACAAAAAGATCCCGGGGCCCTGGAGTACTCCAGGCCTTGGGCCCCAGGCCAGTTTTCTTTGCAGTAAGTGTGCAAAGTGTGCTGCAAACACATACCCATACACTCAAAGCATTTTTAGCTGTGGTGAAAGAAAACAAAATGGCAACAACAAATACCTCCCCATGAAAATGAAGTGGCTTACTGAGTAATAGGAAATCATACCAGGAGCGCACAGTGGTTTAAAAGAATGAGGTAGATCTGTATGTTTTAATATGGAAAGATCCCTAAGGCATATTAAGAGTAAAATAGAATAAAATCTTACAGTAGAAAGTTATGTAGAGTATATTATTATTAGTGCTTAAAAACTTAGAAAGCAATCCTGTGCCTACAAATAGGTTTACCCATGCATAAATAAATAGCAAAAACTGTGGGATGCATGCACTATTTATACGGGTTTATCCCTGTAGAGAGAGGCAGGAAATCAGACAAAATCATCACTTACTTCTTTGTACATGTGGCCAAAAAGTAAATGTAGTTGCTTCGAGGCTGAGCCTACAATAAGCTTTCCATAAATGCCTGTTGATGAAATCCTCTGTTGATTGAGTGATTGAAAGGCAGAAAGACAGGGAGCTCTGGCTGCTGATTCACTCCTCAAACGCCTGCAACAGGCTGAAGCCAGGAGCTAGGAACTCAACCCAGGTCTCCCAGACAGGTGGCAGGGCCCCAACTACTTGAGCCATCACCTGCTGCCCCCAAAGCTGCACACGACTAGGAAGCAGAGGAGCCAGGACTCCAACCGCACACTCTGATATAGGCCATGGGACTCCCAAGCAGGGTCTGACTTCTGCACCAAATACTGGTCCCCTGGGTTGATTAGCCTGCTTCAAAATACAAGAACTAAACCCCTTTTGGGATTCTATCAAAGCTTCATTGGGTCTAATTTAACAGGATTTTAAAACTTAATCTCATATTTCCAAGCTATTTTCTTTGACCTCGATCCTAAAAAGAAGCCTTGTTAACTAACAATTTTTCCTAATCTCATCATTCAGAAATAGAAATTTTTGCTCTCTTGGGGGTATTTATCATCCCCTGTTGAGAATGCAAGATTTTGGGCCAGTGTCATGAAGTGGGTTAAGTCACCACCTGTGATGCCAGCAACCCACATCAGAGCACAGATTCAAGCCCTGCCTGCTCCCATTCCCATGCAGCACCCTGCTAATGCACCTGGGAATTGGATAATGGCACAGGCACCTGGGACCCTGCTAACCATGTGAGAGACCTGCATGGCGTTTCACACTCCTGGCATCAGCATGGTCCAGCTCCAACTGGTGTAGCCCTTTGGGGAGTGAACCAGAGGATGGAAGATTTTCTTCTCTCCCTCTCTCCATCTCTCTGTCACTCTGCCTTTCAAATAAATGAAATGAATCCTTAAAAAAGAGAAAGGGAAGGCACAATTTAAGTTAACCAGTTTCTTCCTGTGTATCAGGTAACGTGTAAGCATTGCACCTGAGTTACCACGTTTACTCTTCAAAAATAGATGAGTGAGGCACAGAGAAGTCAGGTACATCTCATAGGTTCCACAGTAGTAAGGGCTGGGGCAGGCATTGTACCCAGACGGTCTAACTTCTGCCACCCCTCAGAGAAAATGTGCCCCCAAATGCATAAGGAATGTATCTTGCCTCACATAGAAAGATCAATGGAGTTTATTCCAAATGAAACTGTCAGCTTTTGGTGGTGTTTGTAGCAAATGGAGGTTGAGATTAAAGGTAACATCGCAGAGTGTAAGTAACGCAGGTCCTGTAAACACAGGTTTCAGGAACACAAGTGAGAGGAAAGAACAAACTGCTTTTACTGGAGTCTATGACACTGAAAAACGCAGCTTCTTCAACAAGATGGGAATAAACAGTAGCAGGGGATAACACTTTGGAAGTGCAGGCTGGCTCCAATTGGCACAGGTGAACATCAGTCCTTTGAGCACCACACCCCCAAGACCATGGCAGCACAGTCACAAGACGCCCATGGTTCTGCTGCCTGCGTGGAGCCTGGATCAGCTAATAGCTTTCCAGCCCATCACCCAGAACTCACAAAGCAGTGCTCTCCAGCCTGACTCTGATCATCGCCTGTCTCTTACTTTCCCAGAGTCTTGCTCACTCACCTGTGAGCTCTTCTTTAAATTGAATCTCATTCCTAAGCTCAGACAAGACCACATCCTGCCCTCTTCTTGGAGACCACAACCACCCAGCCATTTATGCTTTCTCTCTCATCAGCATTTACTACAGGTACTACTCATTCAAGCCTTTTTGTAGAGACAGCTGACAGCTTATGTGTCATTCCCTCTCACAGACCCCAAGTTCCTAGATGAGGAGGACTGGTAGAACTGACACTTTCATGTATTTTCCCCAGGACTTGTGCCAATACTGTTGGCAGGTTTGAGGGACTGGTATCTGGTATGGCTTGCTGTTCAGGATGTATATGCTAAAATATCTATATCAAAGTGGGAGGAAGACATTGGACCACTGAATTCAAAACAATTGTTGGGGCCAGCTTTGTGGCACAGTGAGGTAAGCCATTGCCTGCAAACACTGGATGTTATATCAGAGTAACGGTTCGAGTCCCAGCTGTTCTGCTTCCCATCTAGCTTCCTGCTAATGCTCTTGGGAAAGCAGTAGAAAATAGCTCAAGCACTTGTAGGAGATCCATGTAGGAAATCCAGATGGTGTTCCTGTCTCTTGGTCTCAGCCTGGCCCACTGTGGCCCTCTGTGGAGTGAAGCAGTAAATGAGAGATCTCTTTCTGTCTCTACCTTTCTGTCATGCTGCCTTTCAAATCAATAAATCTTAAAAAAAAAATCTTAAAAGGTTGGAAATGATAAAATAATCAACATTCCAGAGACAAACTTCCACAGAGATTTTATACTCTCCTAGCATACTTTCCCCTAAAGCTTCTAGACATGGTCATGGTTTAAGTCACAGGGTACAAAAATAGCAGATCAAGATCTTGGTATGCAGAAGAATGTGACCATCAGTTGAATAATGAATCAATATCCCTCAGTGAAATAGGAGATGGAACTCCCTATGGAGTTCCCTATACAGTGGGGAATAGGGTAAGAGCATGGCTCCCAAAGCAGGCTAATGGCTAAGCTTAGTGCTACTGCTCATAAGCTGTATGAACTTGAAAAAGTTACTTAACTTTATGACTCAATTTCTTCATCTAAAATGGAGTTAATAACAGCATTCCCACTGCAAGGCTGTAGCAAAAATCAAGTGTGGCACACAGAACAATTTTTTTGTTGGCCACACCAGATATTCATCATATAGATGTAATGTGAAAGATCAATTCCACCAGCTGAATTGACTTTTAACAATGCTTAAACTCTCTGGATAGCAATGTGTACATTTCTCAGATAATAGTCATAAAGCAGCCTTGCTTTGACAATACTTGTGATTTGGGCTACAGATGATGGAGTCACTCCTTAATTAACCTACTTCTACCAGGAGAATCCTAAATAAACAATTCATCTTCTAAACAGATGAGCTTCTTCCATCTACTAAGTGAATGCAAAGTGATTGCTGTTATTTTGATAGGTGAGGAGCTTCAGTTTATTGAGAGCATAATAACTCCATTCTGGTGGAATTTATAAACCATCCCATACTCCACTCACATCAAAACACAGCAAAAAAAAAAAAAAACCTACAACTGACACAAAGCAACTTATAAATAATTTCAACTGCCCTTACTCTCCTAACTGAGCAAATTATGTCCACATGATATAAGGAAGAGGCTGTGACTATCTTCACAAGCAGAGGTACTCTATGGTCATTTGTGCAGGTGAGAAGCTACCTCATCTCCACGACCAAGGATGTGTGCACAGCACCTCCTCAAAGCGGGTGCCAGTTTCCTGAGTACCCACTGCTTTACTTCCTCTCTGGCCCTGAATCCTGGGAAGGCCAAGTTACTTCTAGTTTAGCAACTTCCCTTTGAAAAAAAAAATATTGATTTCTTCCTACAAACATATCTGGCAAGATGAGAAGACCAGAATTCAGAACAGATTGAAGGGCATACACTTTTAGGTATAAACTATTTCATTTCACTGGGGTTTCTTGTAGGGCATTTTAAATGGCTTGTATCTTACTTGCTCTTTTATAAACAATCTCCACACCACCACTTCCCAATTTTCCAGAGACAATAAAGTCGCCTTTATTGTGAACTGTGTGGCTTTCAGTTAAAGGGCAAGGTCTTCAGATTCCAGTTGTCACAGTTTCCCAGGGAACCACAATCAAGGCAGTCATCCTGAGGCTGTGGCACTTCCTGCCCCAAACTAACCTTGACTTCAAAATTGCTTTGTTGAAGTACGGCTATGAAGCCAATGGCTTGATAGCAACAACCAAGCTGCTTTGTGAAATGGGGGGGGGGGGGGGGGTTGTTGAGTCATAGCATCTCCTCCCACCCACAGAGAGAAGGAAATCAGCCCAAGGTCAAGGACAAGGACTGACATCCAAGCTGCTTCTCAGGACTCCTATGTATCAACAGCATGGCCGGCTCCCTTTCTTGCCTCTTTTAAATCCTTGGCTGGAAATAGAGGTCAGAAAGCCTGCTGATCTGGAGCCAGGCTGGATTCTGAGCGGCTGAAGCACACAGTAAGCAGATCGCCACCGCATCCAGCCGCAGAACATTGCCCATGATGTGTCTGCCCGTGTCTGTCTGCCTGTCTGTCCAGATCTCAGTGTCTGCCCTATCTCTACATTTGCCTCACTCTATCTGCCTCTCTCTCTGTGTCAGGGTGTGGTCTGCCTGTGTCTCTCTGGGTGTGTGTCTGCCTGTTCCTCCCTCTCTCAGTCGCTATCTTTCCCTCCAGCTTCCTGCCTCTGTCGCTCTGTTCTGTCTCTGCCCATCATTTCCTGTCTCTCTGGACCTCTCTCAGTTTGTGCCTGTCTCAATGTCATTTGTCATTCAGGCCTGCGTGATGATTTTCATGGCTTCAGGCACTTTTGCCTTCAGGAGCCCTTACTTCCTTAGAGAAAAATATTAAAACATATTTTATGACTGCTTTGGGAATAGGCAAATATAACCCAGGCTGGATTTATTATTATATATTCACTATTATTATATTCATTTTTTTCCTCCTGATTTAAAATTTTCCTCGGAAATGAAACATTTTGGAGGAGCCCTATAACTGTCATGGGCTGAAGGCATTGTGACTAGGGTTCAAAATGGGTAACACACACACACACACACACACGCCACCCTTCCAGGCATGGAACTGCCCTGACTGGCACGCTGTCCCAGCCTAGAAAATTGTAGGCTACATCATCTAGCCTACCTCTGCTGTAGACTACGGGGCTCATGTTACGCTTCCCTCTATCCTTTCATTTTTTCGAGTTTACCGTGGTAAACTTTGTCTTTTCCTTATGATGTAATATTAAGCTTCTAATCAAAGCTTCAGGACAGAGATCAGCCAAGTGTGTGCCCCTGCTTGCTTTAGTTCTAGGTTATGCATAAGGAGTTCTCTGCAGGACCAGTCTAGCCCACTAGACATCAGCCTTGGAATGCAGCGGATGCCCAAGGAAGGACTCGGGGTTACTTTCCTTGCCTGGTTTTCTGCCTCTCTCAAGAACTGGGTGGGTGAAGGCAGGAGAATCCTGTGGCCTCCCATCTTCTTGTCCACACACATGTACCAGCACCCCGCTGTGACATGCCTTACACTCACCACTGTTTCTCTGAGTCAGGGACAGCTAGATCTGGCCACCTTGGCTAGTGAAGACTGAGAGGGTTTATGTGAGAGTTCTTAACAATAGCTTGCCACCAAACCTAACTGTTACCCACATTCTATCCTCAAGCGATATCTCTTAGGTTTGATATTCAGTTCTTCCACTTGCTTCTATAATAGTCCTAATTAAAAAGTCTCCCCCCCAAAAAAATCCCCAAGCTTTTCGCTATCTCCCAGGGAAATGGTATAAAATGAAATTGATTTTCTTCTTTATCAGCAAAGCTTGTAAATTGAAGGCACAAATCCCAGGAAGCCAGCACATTAAATTTATCTTAATGTTGCTAATTGGACACAAAAAAATGCTCCTTTTCTTGTTAAAGTTTTGAAAAACAACTAAAACAATCATACTTTCCTATCTATTTCTCTTTGCCCCAACAGAATAGAAAATATGTCGAATATACTCTCTAAAAATTAAAACTATCACTGTTGGGAAGATAATTTGAGTATTTCTGGCCTCAAATTGTCTTTTTTTGACAGTTTTTGCTTACAATGATATATTTTTCTTATTTACTAGTGGATTTCCTTTTCTAATCTTTTGGCATAACCTACACACTTTTACCTTCTGATTTCCTTCTGGTCTCAGAGATCTATCAACAATTCACCTTATCTAAGACCTGAGGAAAAAATTAAAATTATAAATCTAATAATGATAATACTTTAAAGCATAAATTTCTGTCCTTTCAACATCCTATGCATATCTAACTCAGCTCTCTGGCATTTCCATTGGTTTGAACTGATCATAAAATTCCCATCTTCCAACAAGCAAGGGCACAGAAAGGATGAATGACAAAGAGATTAGGTTCCTAATAACATATTCATGAAGGCTCCCTTATACATGGTCACATGAAGTGAACACCTTAGGCTCAATCTATGAAATTTCCAAACAATCTGAATTCCAATATCTGTAGGAAAGATATCCTGTATTTATTTATTAGTTAGATATGATCACACTCATTCAAAGAGGTTCACCTTGCAGAGGCAGGGTGGGGAACAAACAAAAGAACTGCAATGAGAACACTAAAGCCTGTGCCTGTATTTCTACTCCTCTCCTCCTTCTCAGCCCTGAATCACTGAAAAAACAAACAACAACAAGAAATGGAGTTTTGTTGCATGGGAAAAGAATCTGACCCTTTAAAGACATAAAAGATGTATGGGATTAACCTCTCAAACCCAAAGTTAGGCAAGAGATAAAAAGGGGCAAGGCATGAAGAAGCACACTTTTAATCAACAATGCCAAGTTTTTTATTGTTAATTTCCAGGAAATAGAGTAAATCTTGATGCCCTGTGCCTTCCCCCAAGTTGATGGGAGGAAAGACACAAATTGGACATTGTGGTCCCACTAGATATACTGAACACTTTCATTGAGCTCTAGAACAGACTTCCTGAGAGGGCCTGAGTTTGTTTAAATACAAAGATCCTATTATCACATAAATAGATAGGAAAAGAAAAACTAACATAACATCAACTGACAAAGTCACACATCAAAGTTCAATGTGAGTTTAAAAAAATGCATCTTGATCTTCTAAAGAAAAAACAAAATTTCAATACTCCAATAAATCAATAAATTATACTATTGTGGGGGAACAAAAGCTATTACTTAGCTCAGTGATCTTAACACAGAATCCTGGGGACTCTTAGGTATGTGCAAGCTTAGATATCACCTGGGGACAGCGTTAGAGGAGCAAGGGGGAAACCCAGGAGGAAAGCACCACTTATATGGGTTTTATACAGTGGCTTCACCATAAGATACTATGGAAAGGATGACTCCAGCACTTTAAAAAATTAGTGTGAGGGGCCGGCACTGTGGCACAGTAGGTTCATCCTCCACCTGCGGTGCTGGCATCCCATGTGGGTGCTGGGTTCTATCTGGGCTGTTCTTCTTCCAGTCCAGCTCTCTGCTGTGGCCCGGGAGGGCAGTGGAGGATGACCCAAGTGCTTGAGCCCCTACATCCACATGGGAGACCAGGAGGAAGCACCTGGATCCTGGCTTTGGATAGGCACAGCTCCGGCCATTGCGGCCATTTGGGGAGTGAACCAACAGAAGGAAGCCTTTTCTCTCTGTCTCTCCCTCTCACCATCTATAACTCTAACTCTCAAATAAATAAATTCAATCTTTAAATATAATTAGTGTGAAGATATAGATAATTCCTGATCTAAGAAAAAATCATGGGGCTGGCACTACGGCATAGTGGGTACAGCTGTCTCCTGCAATGCTGGCATCCCAAATGGGCACCAGTTCAAGTCCTGACTGCTCCACTTCCTATCCAGCTCTCTGCTTTGGCCTGAGAAAGCAGTGGGAGATGGCCCAAGTCTTTAGGCCCCTGCAAGCACTTGGGAGATCCGGAAGAAGCTCCTGGCTCCTGGCTCCTTGATTCACATCGGCCCAGCTCTGGCTATTGCAGACATTTGGGGAATGAAACAGCAGATGGAAGACCTCTCTCTCTCTGCCTCTGCATCTCTGTAACTCTGCCTTTCAAATAAATAAGTAAATAAATCCTTAAAAAATATGATATTGTGGTTGTAAGTGTTTTGACATGGGATAAAGTTCATAATAAACCTGCAGGGCTTAAACAGATAATAAAAGATTCAGTGAAGTATAACAATGGGGCATGCACTGTGGTGCAGTGAGTTAAAGCCCCAGCCTGCAGCATCAGCATCCCATATGGGCACCGATTCTAGTCCTGGCTGTTCCACTTCCAGTCCAGCTCCCTACTAATGTACCTGGGAAAGCAGCAGAAGATGGCCCAAGTCCTTGGGCCCCTCCATCCACGTGGGAGACCCAGAAAAAGCTCCTGGCTCCTGGCTTTGGATTGACTCAGTTATAGCCTTTGTAGCTATTTGGGGAGTGAACTAGTGGATTGAAGACCTGTCCCTCTCTCTGTGTCTCTATCTCATTCTGTAACTCTGTCTTTCAAATAAATAAAACAAATCTTTAAAAAAATGTCTAATAGTATTTCATTATGTCTATATAGTTATCATATATATGAAATTATATAAATTATATACACCTGTAATCACAAAAATACACACACACATGTGTGTGTGTATACATCTCTTCCTACTCTCCCCTTGAAATTCATCACAAAAGTATATTATAGCCCAGGACAAAGGAAATGAAACAAACTGAACAAGTGAAGCCAGAAAAAAAGTTGAGAAACACATATAATTTTTGTCTTCTCACCCAATTATAAATTATTTGCAATCTCTTTAGGTGACTTGAAGGCATTGATTTTAGAATTAAAAAGACTCATGCATCCTGCTTTGCCATGACTATTGTCTTTGCACCCTACCTTCTCCATGAGTGTATTCCTACCTCTTTCATTAAGATCTGAAGATATTTCTATTTTTCTAGTGTCATCAGTTGACTGACTCACATAGAAATGCCCACTATGGCACCTGACATGTGGTATGACTTCAGTATACGTTCCCTTCCTCAACCGTGTCTAAAAATGTGTTAAGGATCTTAAAAACTAATGTATCCAGGCCACATGTATTAACTTTTCCTTGAAAACTCTTAAGTAGGCAGTAAAACTGGATAGAAAAGTGAGGTTTGGGACCATCCCAAGGAGCAAACATTTGGAAATGAGAACAAGATGCTGCAACAGCCCAAGCCACAATCAGTTTGTAGACATTATTCTCTGGACCTCATGCCAGCACTCCGGTTAAACAGAAGGGCGCTGTCTGCTGGCCTGGTCTCATTTCCCGACACTTTCCCGGATCTTGGCCCCACTTGAATTCCCATCTGTGTGCTTTGGAGGCCTGCACGCGCTCCATGCAGATGAGGAGCATGGGCGGTGCTGCCTGAGCCGGCCCCAGCATCTCCCCCAGGCCTTTGGCAGCCACCAGACTTCACTGTGGAAAAGCTGCCCCACAGTGTGCCACCTCCCTCAGACTGGACCCGAATGTGAACACATCTTAAGGCAAGCATTCACCCCTTTACTATGTTAACACAGAAAATGAGCTCATAATTAAGTGTGCTTTTGTTTAATGTTGTTTTTTCCTAAGGCCTCAAACAGAGAAAATTTGCAGACTCAAGAGAAAAATATATATTGATTTCAAGGCAATATCTCAGGGCAATAATATCATCAGTTAAAGAGAAAAAACACATTAACGTATCTGCACACAAATATCAGTTGATGGCTTTGCTACTGACTATCCATGTGGCTTTGGGCAAGTGATTAAACTTATCTGTGCTTCGGCTTCCCTATCCTTAAAATGGAATAACTGTAGTAAGTACTGCAATGGTTATTTGATATTAAAGAGTCAAATGTGGGGGTTGGCACTGTGGCGTAGCAAGTTAAGCTGCCGCCTTCAATGCCAGCATCCCATATGGGAATTGGTTCAACACCCGGCTGCTCTACTTCCAATCCAGCTCTACTGTGGCGTGGGAAAGCAGTGGAAAATGGCCCAAGTCCTTGGGCCCCTGCACCCGCATGGGAGACCTGGAAGAAGCTCCTGGCTCCTGGCTTTTTGGATCAGCACAGCTCTGGCTGTTGTGGCCAATTGGGGAGTGAACCAGCAGATAGAAGACGCCCCCCCACCCCCTCAGTCTCTGCCTTTCCTTCTCTGTGTAACTCTGACTTTCAAATAAATAAATAAATCTTTAAATAATCTTTAAATCTTTAAAAAAAGAGAGACAAATGTGTAAAGTGCTCAGAATAGTACCTGACATGACATGAGCATTAGATAAATGTTAGATTGACAACACAACTGTACACATAGAATGCAAGCAATATATAGTGAACACCTACTCTGTGTAAGAGGATTTCATGTATTATTTACCTCTGTGACCAACTTGGAAATGATTATTGTTGGTCCCATTTACAGAAATGGAAACCGAGGCTTAGACGAAATAAAGCGACTTGCCCAAGTTTATACAGCTAGTAAGACACCGAGTTGAGATCTGAGCAGAGGTTTGTGTGAATCCAAATCTTTCTTTTCTTTCTTTTTTTTTTTTATTTATTTGACAGGTAGAGTTATAGATAGCGAGAGGGAGACAGAGAAAAATGCCTTCCTTCCATTGGTTCACTCCTCAAATGGCTGCTATGGCTGGTGCTGCGCCAATCTGAAGACAGGACCAGGTGCTTCTTCCTGGTCTCCCATGTAGGTGCAGGAGCCCAAGCGCTTGGGTCATCCTCCACTGCCCTCCCGGGCCACAGCAGAGAGCTGGACTGGAAGAGGAGCAACCAGGACTAGACCCGGCACCCATATAATGGTGGCACCCCAAGCAAAGGATTGAGCTACAGCGCTGGCCCCTGAGTCCAAATCTTTCTACCACATAACGTGCATAACATTAATTATAATAATAACAGTTGCCACTTATTTAATTCTAAATTCCATGCCTGTCATTTCATTTAATTCTTAGAAAAATCCTTGGCAAAAAGTACATAGAATCAGCCCCTGATGCTGGCTATAGAACATTCAACTCAATTTTGTGTTCCTGGTGGCAGGGGTGTGCAACAAAGGTCATGGTCTCCACCTTGGACCAAAACGCATACAAATTCAGTTTCCCAAATGGCACATTAGGTGTTGACTTGCCAAAAAATAGTAAATGCTAGAAGTACTAAACAAGAAATATAACCCATGAACCCAAACTGGAAAGGATGTAATGGTGCTAGAATAAAAACAAAGCACAGCACTCTGCAGTATTGCTTTCCTTCATTAGCAACCAATTTTTGAGAACATACCTCCGATGTACCCAAACGCACAAAAACAGACACAACTGATTAAATAAAACAAAAGGATAAGAGTTCCCAGACTGCTTCCAACTTTCCACTGTGGCAATCAGTGATTGAAAACACAGAGAAGGACAGTGGGGAGGAAGGAGAGAGGAGGAGAGGAAAGCAGCAGGAGGAACCGGGCAAAGCAGAGAAGGCAGCAAGGGAGAGAAGGAGCAGAGGACAAGGGAGGCGGAAGGACAAGCAGGACAGTGAAAACAAGCGAAGGGGTGGGATCCAGGCAAGGGGCAGGAGAGGAGGCTGCACTGGGCTGTGCTGAGCAACACAATGGGGGAAATGCGGAGTGCCCCTGCAGCCCAGCAGCCTCACCTCCACCCTGGTTCTCAAACTGCGATTCCGGGGAGGTCTCTGTTACACTTTGTACAGATTCTTCCTAATTCTTCCCTACTTCTGCTTTGAACTTTGGGGAGACACCGTGAGGACCCAGAAGTCCAATGTGCTTCGTGCAGGCATCATCACTGTGCCTCATTCCCCAAAAGGAGAGTTCGCCGGAAGAAATGGCTGCCTTGGACCCCGCTTCTGCCCAGGGCAGCCACTGGTGGGCCATCCTGGGGCGGCAGGGCTCTGAGCCCAGTCCAAGTAGCAGTTGCTTCATTGTGGCCACTTCTGAGCAGCCATCAGGAATCCTCGTCATCTCTCCCCCACCGAAGGCTCCTCCTCCCTGTGTTTTCTGGAACAGATCACCCCAGAAGCTCCAGAGGCCAGCTGGATATGCAAGTTGATGGATAGCAACTGTGTCTTCCAGCAGAAGATCCCAACCCTGGGGATCACAGATGGCCAGATGACTTACAGTCACTTTCTCACCCAAAAATCCTGGGCTCAGGCATCCAGGCCAGACTCAGCAGAGAGTTCTTTCCAGTGCAATCCACAGAGGAGAGTTCCGTAGCCATGAGCTTTCACTTGTGTTGTAATCAGAGTTTTCCATCTCTGACTGCTTAAGAAAATATTCAAAGGCCTCCACACAGACTGCTGCCTTGCCGTTTCAGCTCCCCAGCCTGGCTGTGTGCATCAAAATGCAGTCCAGGTGAAGCATGTTGGTGATGTCTGCTATCTGCTTCCTCAGGTGTGCAAAAGCTCTTCCCTGGGGACCATTCGGCTGCTTCTGCCAGCCACAGTGACAGGAGGAGATGGATAAAGTAGTTATCAAACCTCTGCTGACTACAGGGACAGGCGGGGGAAGTCATATAATTGGGCTGCCGAATGGATTATCCATTCTGGTCATTGTACTCAGTGCTTAGAAAATTCTGAACATTCTTCTTGCCTGGAGGAAAGCACAGTGTGATGAACAGAACCATTCTGGAGTGAAATCCACCTGATTTTAAATCCTGGCTTTACCATAAACACATTAGCTCTGTGACTTTGAGCAATTTACTTGGATTTCCTAAATCTCCTTTCCTTGTCATTAAAATGGGGGAAGGGGGAGCATTTGCATAGCCAGGTTAAGCTGCCATTTGGGACAAGCACATTCCACATCAGAACGCTGATTCCAGTGCCAGCTACTCAGTTTCCCAACCAGCTTCCTGCTAATGCACAGCCTGGGAGGCAGCAGATGACAGCTCAAGTGCACAGGCCCCTGCCACCCATGAGGGAGACCCAGATGGAGTTCCTGGTTCCTGTCTTCGGCCTGGTCCAGCCTGGATATTATGGGGATTTGAGGAGCAAACCAGTGGATGAAAGTGCACTTGCTCACTCTTTCCTTCTCATCATTCTACCTTTCAAATAAATTAGAAAGTATTAATTATGGTAGTATTTAATAACTTGAAGTACTTGATTGCACCTGAATTGAAAAACTGTGGTGAGGATTAAACAAGGTCACATAGGTGTGGTAGGCAAATGTGCTGAAATTGCTTTTTTTTTTAAAGATTTTTTTATTTATTTGAGAGTCAGAGTTACACACACACAGAGAGAGAGAGAGAGAGAGAAAGAGAGAGAGAGAAAGGTCTTCCATCTGCTAGTTCACTCCCTAAATGGCTGCAATGGTGAGGGCTGGGCTGATCCAAAGTCAGGAGCCAGAAGATTCTTTTGGGTCTCCCATGAGGGTACAGGGGTTCAAGGACTTGGGCCATCTTCTAATGCTTTCCCAGGCCATAGCAGAGAGCTGGATTGGAAGAGGAGCAGCCAGGATATGAACTGGTGCCCATATGGGAGGCTTAGCACACTACACCACTGTGCCAGCCTCCTGAAACTGCTTTTAAATTTTATTGTTCTCCCTTTGTTTTTAATTTATTTGCCTTTCTTTTTTAAAAGATTTATTTATTTATTTGAAAAGCAGAGTTACAGAGAAAGTGGGAAAGATTAGAGATCTTCCATCCATTGGTTCACTTCCCAAATGGCTGAAATGGTTGGGGCCAGGCCAGGTGACATAGTCCAAGCACTCGAACCATCTTCCCCTGTTTTCCCAGGTGCATTAGCAAGGAGCTGGGTTTTAAGTGGGGACAGGGCAGGGCACTAGAATCTGGGACTCAAATCAGTGCTCATATTTGAGGCTGGTGTGCAAGTAGCTGCTTAACCCACTGAGCCTAAACGCCACTCCCTTAATTATCCTTTTAAGCTGGTAGACAATCTCCATCATTCCTTACCTTAGGAATCTGAACTACTCAAAAAGTAGAGGAAGACATCAAAGGCTCTTCTTGATTTATGTGAACACCAAAAGACTTTGAAAACAAATGCAGATCCGGCTGAAGAGACCATGAGAGTATTTTAGGCATGGAAAGCCAAGGCACTCTGGAAAAAAAAATGACCTAAATGAAAGATCTCTGCAAGTGAGATCCCAGTGGAAAGAACGGGGCCATCAAAGAAGGAAGTACCTTTCTCTGAAGGGAGGAGAGAACTTCCACTTTGACTATGACCTTGTCTAAATAAGATTGGAGTCAGCAAACTCAAAAGGCTTCCATAGCCTCGGCAATTCATGACTAGAGCCTAGAGTGATTTCTGACTCCATAAACAAGAGTGTAAATTTGTTAAATCAACAACAGGAGTCACTGTGCACTTACTCCTCATGTAGGATCTCTGTCCTTAATGTGTTGTATGATGTGAATTAATGCTATAACTAGTACTCAAATAGTACTTTACATTTTGTGTTTCTGTGTGAGTGCAAACTGTTGAAATCTTTACTTAATATATACTAAATTGATCTTCTGTATATAAAGATAATTGAAAATGAATCTTGATGTGAATAGAATGGGAGAGGGAGTGGGAGATGGGAGGGTTGCGGGTTGGGGGGAAGTTATAGGAGGGAAAAAGCCATTGTAATCCATAAGCTGTACTTTGGAAATTTATATTTGTTAAATAAAAGTTAAAAAAAAAATAAAGAGCAGAAAATATAAAAAAAATGCTCAACTGTAGTTAGAATCTGTGATCCTGAATGTTATCATCTATAATAACAATTGTAGCCACTAAAGACAATAAATAGGTAGATATGAATAGAGATATGAAAGATTCAATATTGTGATGTTACAAAGATGTCAGTTCTTCCCAATGTCTATAAATCTAATATAATGCAATAAAAGTTTTGGAAATTTTCAAGCCAATTACAAAATGTACTGAGAAAATCAAAAGGCCAAGAATGATCAAGATATTCCTGAAGAACAAAGTTTAGGGGGTCAGGAAGTGGGAGGAAGCTTACAAGACCAGGTTTAAAACTTGTTATAAAAGTAGATAAGCGGCCAGCGCCGTGGCTCAATAGGCTAATCCTCCGTCTTGTGGCACCGCCACACCGGATTCTAGTCCTGGTCAGGGCGCCAGATTCTGTCCCGGTTGCCCCTCTTCCAGTCCAGCTCTCTGCTGTGGCCAGGGAGCACAGTGGAGGATGGCCCAAGTGCTTCGGCCCTACACCTCATGGGAGACCAGGAGAAGCACCTGGCTCCTGCCAGAGGATCACCACGGTGCGCCAGCTGCAGCGCGCCGGCCGCAGCGGCCATTGGAGGGTGAACCAACGGCAAAGGAAGACCTTTCTCTCTGTCTCTCTCTCTCTCACTGTCCACTCTGCCTGTCAAAAAAAAAAAAAAGTAGATAAGCTACCAGTAATGTGGTATTGACACAAACACAGACAAACAGGTCAACGACAGAGCATCCAGAAATTAATCCATGCATTTATAAGGAAGTACAGTAGATGACAGAGATGTTATTACAGATCACTGGGAAAAGATCCTGAGATAATTAATAGCCATATTCAAAAATTAAATGAAATAGGATCCTCCCTCCTTCATGTCAGGTCAATTAAAAACATACGTATGTGTATGTATGCATATTTATGTATATGTGTGTACATGTATTCATTAGTACAACGGCATACAAGGGTACTTTCAAAATACACAGAAAAACAGAATGGAAAGACAAGTTTCTTTTTGGTACAAAAATTTGAAATCCATGTACAGTTTATTCATACTCTGCATTTTCCATGAACTTTTTGAAGACTCTACATAACTTGTAAATTTGGAGGAGATAGTATAACGTACTTGAAGGTACCTCTAAAAGTTTATGAAAATGGAATTAAAGGATAAGCTTATTTTTGGTGGAAAAAATTTTTAAAAATCTATGCATCATTTTACAGGATTTAGTATGCAATGAACACCAAAAACATGTTAGGAGAGGTTTTATGAGATTTGTTTTTATGAGAAGGGTCCACCATATTATGAAAAGCTACCCAAATTCACTAAGTGTCTTTATCTCTAGACTATATGGTGTGGAAATATAAAACTTAGAAATGCTTTAGCTGTTTCTCCCTCATGGAGGAAGAGATCTAAGATTCAACATCCTATTCAGTTGGCAACACAGAGAGGAAGAATGAAACCATTATATTAAAAAAAAAAACATTTTTACTTATCTGAAAGTTAATAGTTACAGAGAGAGAAATAGAGAAACAGAGATCTTCCATCTGCTGGTTCACTCCCTTAGATGGCCATAACTGCCAGAGCTGTGCCAGGCTGAAGCCAGAAGTTTCTTCCAGATCTCCCACATGAGTGGCAGGGGCCCAGGTACTTTGGCCATCCTCCCCTGCTTTTCGCTAGGTCATTAGCAGGAAGCTGGATGGGAAGTGGAGCAGTCAGGACACACACCAGTGCCCATAAAGGATGCTGTTGTCACAGGTGGTGGCTATGCTACAATACCAGCCCCTGGAACCAGTTACTCAGTAATTGCTGAGTCAAACCAGTCCTGAGATTTAAACCATCCCTGGGCCATTCAGATACACAGTAAATCTCCTTATAATTGAAAACACATGAATACTGAAAGGAATTGATTTGCTTCAATACTAAGAATATCATCAAAAGAGAATAAAATGAAACAGTACAACCTAATTCTAGGTATACTCAAGAATAGGAAGGAAACAGAATTTTGGAGAAAAGAAACAGTAAAGAGGGAAAAAAACAATAAAATAGATACACATTTCATCATCACCAGTTTAGACTCAAGTATTGCCATGAAGCACCCTGAGAGTAAATCTCAGGATGGATCCTAGGCACTTTGTAGACTGCGGACAACTGGGTAGGTGTGAGAAAATGACCAGAATTTTGGCACAGCACTAATAGGTATGGGTAGAGCCCCAACAAGGCCAATGTTATTCTTCCTGCCCCCAAGGAGGGATGTCATTAAAATCAGAATATTTCAAAAATTTAAATATTCTATTTCTTGGACATCTTACAGACAAAGATTCAAAGCTGCCTCCTTGGTTAAAGGCCACAGCACAGCATCTCCCATAGGATGCCTTGGAAAACACTAATCTCATACAGGTTAAATATTGTATGTTACAATCTGTGCTTATTGATTCATAGTGCATGTTATCGACTTAGCATGTTAAAGTTGAGCAACAAATCTTTTTCCAAATTCCTCTGAGCAATCCAAACATTTCTAAAGAAATGTCTACCACAAACTGAGGAGCTGGAACTTCACCCAACACGTTTTGGAAAATACCATCTTTATGGAGCAGTCACCCTGTCTGACCACAGGATGTCGTGCCATCACTCGCTCACTCAGCTACAAGACAGAGCCCTGGGCTGCATTTACTGTGGTCTCAGAAAGTGACATTTTGCCAGCTTCTAGCTAAGTAATGGCCTTCTGCCAGGTCTGAAGTCGCCACAAGATGAAGTTCGACAGTCCCTGAATTTGAGCGCTTCTGCTGCCTCAGTAACAGACTGCTGCTGAGAGCTTTACCCGCAGCTGTTCAATCACAGGAGTCTGTCAGGACAGCGGCAAGGGAACACCCTTAAAAAGCATGCCTGCTCCATCTCCATCCCTTTAAAATGCCTATGTTTGCATCTACTGTTTCCTTCAAAGATTAGAAATCAGATGCAGACAGCCAGCACTAGGTTTTAAAAAAATAATCCCAGGGGTTGGTGCTGTGATGTGATGGATTAAGCATCCACCTGCAGTGCTGGCATCCCATATGGGCACAGGTTTGAGACCCAGCTGTTCCACTTCCAATCCAGCTCCCTACTAATGGCCTGGGAAAGCAGTGGAGGATGGACCAAGTTGCTGGGACCCTGCACCCACATGCGAAGCTGGAAGAAGCTTCAGATGGGCCCAGCTCCAATCGTTGCAGCCATTTTGGTTGTGAACCAGAAGATGGAAGACTTCTCTCTGTCTCCCCCTCTCTGTAACTCTGCCTCTCAGATAAATAAATAAATCTTTAAATAATAAAAATCCAAAATTTGGTGAGTTTAGTCTATTGAACTGCTGACACTTTCACTGTGTGAAGAGGTGTGGGCAACAGAAATAGCCTGCACTCGTCTCCCTACTAAGGCTCTTGCATTGCTTATATGAGGATTCAGAAAGCAGAATGATGAGTAATGAGAGATGAGGCTGATCAGAGATAAGGTGAAGACAGGTAAAATGCCTGAATTACTGGAGGTTAAAAGAAGCAGGGGGCAAACTCACAAAAGATGGCCCCATGCTTGCTCCAGGCCACTATATTGCTAAAATAGTTACAGATTCCATAGCTGAGTCCTCCAACATCCCTCCATATAGCAGGTATAATTTTATAAGTGTATAAATTAGGGGTGAAGTTTTAGCTTAGCAGTTCAGACTCCCATGTCTGATATCGGATTCCCAGCTGCGGCTCTTGACTCCAGGTCCTGGAGAGCAGCAGTGATCATGCAAGTGGTTGGGTCCCTGCCACCCATGTGGGAGATATGACCTGAGTTCCTGGATCCTAGCTTCAGACTGCCCACCTCCTGCTGCTCAAATTAATTAATTAGTTTTGAATGGTGGGCAAAATAGAATTTTTTTCAAGACTTTAAACATTTAAGGCGAGTTAGAATAAGTTCGGTCTAACAAACTGGATAAATGGGATATCAACTTGTCTGCATATATGTGTATATTTAATGCACCTGCACATGCACAAGTGTATAATCTATACATAGTTTGAAAAAACTTTCCATTATTCAGAGATGACAACTAAGCAAACCTTCCTTGAACTATGAATATATTTTATAATAATTAGAAAAGAAACTACTGAAATATTGACAATATCTAACTCTGATGATAGAGTTATAGCTGCACATTTTCTTCCTTTCAGTTTTGTTATTGTTCCAAAGTTTCTGTGACACGTACGGCTCTCACCTCCACACCATACAACACCATAGTGCTGAATGAAGCAGTGAGGAAATGGGCAGAGAGGATTGACAATAGACTTCCATGGTATATAAAACACAGGAGGGGCACGAAGAGTACGTGTATAGGGGAGACAGACTTCCAGATACTCATTTATTACCAGTAACTATGGTAAAATATGCTTATTGAACTTAAACATTGATGTTTAGATTACTGTCAATTTTTCCCAATTACTAACAAAGTGATGTAAATGTTTCCTCAAAATATAGTTTTCTTTCTTTTATGATAAAGTCCAAAAAGTTAGATGAATAGATGGCTGAATGTCGATATCTAAAGACTCTCAGTGGCAGGTGTTTGACAATACATCCCATATTACACTACCTGAGTTCAATTTCAAGCTCTGGCTCCTGATTCCAGCTTCCTGCAAACATATATGCTGGAAGGCAACAGATGGTAACTTCAGTAGTAGAGTCCATGCTACCCACATGGTTGCCTTGGTCTGAGTTACAGGCTACTGGCTTCCGGGTTTCCGACTGGCCCAGTGCTGTCCACTGTGGGCTCTTGGGGGTGAACTTGTGGATGAAAACTAGCACTTCACTTTCTCATGCTCTCTGTCTCTCCCAAGCCTTTGAATAAATATCTTTTTCTTTTTAATTTTCAACATCTTTCTCTAGTTAGATATCAAATAAATATTCACTAAATTTCCTCATAGATTTTTATGATTTTTCTCCATTACAATTCTAATCCATGTAGATTTTTATTTCTGTCAATGATATGAAAAGAAAATACAGTTTGATGTTTCGCCAGACATCTAATTTTCTCAACATCCTTATCCCAGTAATATTTATCCATCAAATATACTAAATTATTCTATAAGTGTATACCAGAATGTACTTCTTTTATAAAAATGCTATTTGTAAATATACATATTTTAAGTTGATAAATGCAATGAACATGTTGACACTGAAAAGACCATGAAGTAAATCCTGTGAACACTTGTGAATGGTCACTCCATCCTCACTCCCATCCCCGGTACATTCCATAAATATTAACCCATCCATCAATCTGTCTACAGGAAAGTATAGCCGTCTGTTTCCATTTTATGTTGGCGTTCTCTATCACTCTACCTCTTGTTACAGTGATCCTCCAAACTAATGAGGAGATCACGTGACCCCATCTTCTCACTGCCCATGTACTTAGGATGTAAACATCATGCGAGTCAGTCCTAAGAATATCAGTGGGGTTGCCGGGGCAATCAAGGGCTGAAGTTTAAGAAGACAATGCTTGATGATGGAGATGATGAAAAAAGTAGAATGGACCCCTCAAGTTGTCCCAGTGAAGAACAAGGACATTCTCTCTACTGCTGGAACTCACTCAGTGATACTAAGATGGAAAAGCTGCTCAAGGCTCAGGGATAGATGCACAAATGAACACTGAGCTAACACTGAAGAACCAGAGGCTCCCAACCTGATTCTGTCTCTAATGATCGTGGGGTCATCAGTAAACTTTCTAGGACATTGAGTCTTTCCTCTGTAAGATAAGTGGACTTGACCAACAGAAACTGTAGTTTGGAAGTTCACAGGCCAAATCAGTACAGATCAGTATAGTTTGACTGGATAGTGTTTTCCTTTATTCTTAATGTAGTAGACATGGTTCTCTATTGCTAAAAGTCCCTATTGAAGCTAGTTTCACTCATATGTATTACCTACCCAGCCTCAGAAGTGGTTTAAATAATCTAACACTCCTGTCAACTTTATTAATTTACCAAATCCATTTAAGTTCCACACCAGCTCCACCTTCAAAATATACTTGGAATCCAACTACATTTCACCTCCTCTACTGCAACTAACCTGATCCAAGTGCATTGCCAGGATTATTGTAAGAGCTGCCTAACATGTTTCCATGCTACCTGTTCTGCTACCTTTTCCCAATGGAAGCAGCAAAATGAGTCTTTTTAAAAGCATGATGTTGTCACTCAAATGTCATTTAGTCAGGGACACCTGCTCTGTCTAAAGTCGCCGTCCCTTTTCCCATGCTCCTGGTCACATTTGTTCTGCTCCGCTTTCCAGATAGAACTTTCCCCTTCTCATCACGTTATTACATGTGGTGAGTTCTGTTGGGTTTTATTTTGTTTTAATCTGTCCTTCCAAGGACAGGCATTTTTACTGGTTTGTTTAGTGGATACTGAGGCTACAGGATCTAGAATAGGGCCTGGTACAGGGTGGATACTCAATAAATAACTGGAACAAGTACGGATTTATGAATATATTTTCTTTCTCTCTCCTAGAATAAATCCCTCGGTTCCAAGATGTTACATCAGTGAAGTGACATTTCAAAATAGATACAGAACCCTCTTTTCTAACCTCTTCCATGACAGCAAACTGCTTTACACATACTCCAAAGCCTGCAAAATTCTCCCCAAGGAAGTTGCTTGCAAAATCAACATGCATTGGGGAGACTTTCATGTGACAAGTGTAAAGGCGGCCCACAAAGACAGGATTTCAAACAGGAGGGGGGCTACTTTTCCACAGTCATCAAGTAAGGAATCGATATAAGGATCAATTTATAAAACAAACATGCAGCCAGTCCCAAAATGCAGGCTGGGCAACGCTCATATGAAATAGGTCAAAGTTACATGACATCATCTATGTTCTTTGAGCCTATCATCCCTAGGGGCCATCTCCAGGTCTGCTTGCTGAATTCAAACATACTGACAATAAGATCTTTCATTTCTCAAGAGTAATACAATCTCTTTCAAAGATTAGAAAACCCAAAACCCAAGCTGCTTGCAACAGCTTTCAGAGAAATCTCTCCAGTGTGTCCTGAAAGAGGACACATTCCCCTCACAAAGGTGACCAATCTTGTTGAGAATGGACATTGTTGTCCACACCTACATATACCCCTGGATCATCCCATCATCCTTCTTCTCCCAACTTGTCATCAATTGAGAGTGTGCCTCAGATCTGGTCACAGACTCTCAAATTTCACAGAGCAACACAATCTAGAAATAAAAGAATCAAGAAAGATAGGAGCAGCACCACCCATGTGAGAGATCTGGATGGAGTCCTGGCTTCAGCCTGGCTCAGCCCTGGCTGCTGTGGCCATATGAGGAGTGAACCAGCAGATGGAAGATCTCTCTCTCTCTCTCTCTCTCTTTCTCTGCCTTTCAAATAATAATTTTAAAAAAATTAAGAAAACAGATGGAAGGAAAAATTCTAAGGTCGTCAACTTTTGATTTTTGTCAAGTGTATATATCCAATGGGATATTTTAATGCATTCAAGAAGAAAGTAGTTACATAATCTCAAAATAGGTTTGTTAATTTAAACTTTATGAACTCTTTATCTGCTTGCTTGTTTTCTCAGAGTATAAGTGGCTGGATACAGACTGATACTAGGCAAGCACTAGTGTCAGTGACCTGATCCCTTATCCAGAAAGATAACATCTAATCATAAGGCTCCACTGGGGACATGGCTATGACTTGATGCTCAGGCACACAGACATTATGGCTTCTTCTGTAAGTCTCAGCATTCCACAGCAGCCAGAGTTGGAGAGAAGACAAGATTTTAGAGGGTGTACTCATAGTGGATGCATCTCAGTCCATGGTTTTGAGATAACTAGGCAACTAGCTTCCTTTTTTTTTCTATTCCTTTCTGAATCCTTGCGCAGCTTTTGCTAACTAGCAAAAAGCAGCTGGCAAGTGACCAAACACACATGGCCTTCCACTAAGACAGAGATGGTAGACTAGGCAAACTAGTATACCTGGGTAGCTCTACATATAACTTTAAAGCATACCATGCAAACCAGTGGTATACAGCTGAACGTGGCACTTCACTTGTTTCAGATTGGGGTCAGTATCTAGGAGGGTTGTGTACACATACGTACCCACACTTTAACTGCCTGTATTTAACAACTGTAGAGATTACCTAAGATTCTGGATTTGTAACTCCTCTTAGAAGCTCTGAAATTTGACATCATTTCAGCGTGGCCATCAGTGAATATAGCTAAACATCACCTGCCTGGTACCTGTTGTTGATAGCACCTGGCTTAGCATAGAAGGTTATTTGTACCCCAGTAAATCCCTAGAAAACTGAAAGAAGTTTAACAAAAGATGCACAACAAGGGGAAAGGGAGAAGAAGGACAAAGAAACACTTAGATGAAGTCAGGAATAAGGGTGGGACTCACAGTGTCCATCCCACAATCCTATACCCTGTGCTGGTGGTGAGCTGCATATCTGGTTCTGGGCTTCTTCTTAGCTGATCAAAGCTTAGAGTCTGAGACCAAAACAGAGTCAATTTTTCTGATGAAATACAATGTTACTAGGGTAATACCATTAAATCCAAAAAAAGCAATTAAATATGCAAGAGAGAGGAATGCAGACAACATGATGTGCTAAAATGTGTGGTTTTGCTACACAGTGACCAGGATGAGCCAGGGGCATCAGTGAGTGACTAGTAACATAGAGAGGTCCAACAACTGCACCTTGAAAGATGGGTATATCATGGTTAGCAAAGAAAGCACTCCTCAGCAAAAGAAAACAAGATTGTGTCAAAGTGACAAAAAAAGAGTCAAATTCATTCGGCCATCAAGAAAAGCCCTTAATTTTCAGCAAATCTTTGCTTCCTAAAGTATTTTCTTTATCTGGGTTGTTGTCAAACTACCATGGAAAACTCCAAGCTAGTTAAAAAAGAACTGTTTCTTAAGAGTTTACTGCCTAAGTACTTCAGCTTGGAGACTTTGGGATCCAATTTCCTTTGCTCTCTTCAAATCAAGATCATTGGTGCATGGCCTGCCCGAGCTTCTCTGTGTAGGGGCCAAAGGGAAAGGCTGACTCCCACCAGGCAGGGCTTAGAAAGGATATGGTCCCGCCCAGCTGGTGGTCTCTTCTCCCAGCTCTGGCACCCTTGTGAAATGGATGGCTTTTTCTTTCTCTCTCTTAAATCTGCATCAAGTATCATCAAGACAAATCCTGGCAACAGCTTGACAGTCCCACCTGTATTTCTGCATGTCACTGATGCACAGTTTTTTATGGCCACAGTGAAATTAATGGCAAATCCACTTGGCAAAGCAAAACAACCCTTGAATTAACAAACAGCACTGCTACCACTTCGCGGTTTGTTAGCACAGAAAGATATATTTCGTGCATTTTCTTCAGTTCAATATCTTATCTGTATCAAAATGAGGAACAAAGAGCTCATCACATCAATAATGGAATTTCAAGCAGCCGTGGGTATAGGACTACAATTTTCTTCCCTACAGAAATGGAGATCTGTGAGTTCCACAGGGAATGGACCCTTTCCAGATGAATCAATTAAAAAATTATGAACCGTTTTGGTCGCTGAGTCAGATGGTCATGAGAACATCGCCTACTTCCTCTCCTCCTCTTTATTCTGCAGAAGGTAGAAAGTTAAAATCTTTTTTCATGAGATATTGACTACATCCTCATATCAAAGCAGCCACAGTCATTACAGAGTCTGCCCAGATTCCTCTAAGAAACACTATCTGGGGAGGATTTACAGACTATTGGCTGCTTTTGATTCACAAAGAGCTGATTTTAAAGCTGAGGTCTCAGAAGCCATGAATTCATTTCATTTGCATGTTACACATAGTCAGAGAAAAGCCATTTCCTGGGCTTCTGACCGTGAGCGATTTTTCAGAGGTGATAATTAAGATAACAGTCTACTTTCTTCACAAAATATGTATTTTTTGCAAATCTAGAATTACAAAGATCAGATTCTTATTCAGCCTTGACAGTGACATATTTTCCTACAAATCCTGTATTTTATTTTCAGGTGGGCCCTGAAGAAAAAATGGTAAAAAAAAATACAGTGAGGATGGTTGCAGGTGCTCTTTTCTGGCACAGAGAAGCAAAGTAGAGAGGAGAGGGGAAAATACAGCAAAGGATGGAGTTCCACCTGTGCCTGACATTGGGCAGTAGCAGGGAAGAGCTTAGACAGGATGAGAAGGGAGAGGGTGGGAAGGTGACCATAAAGATTGGAAGTGAAGCAGACTAGTGCCTAAGTCCACAGAAGTCAGTAAGAGCTGTAAGGACGAGGCAAATAGTTTCAGGGGTCCAGCAAACAGAGGCTCATGTTTGGAGACTGGACCTTGAAGGTCCATAATCTAAGGAAGCTAACTGAGCAACAAGAGTTAGTCATGGACCTGGGTTCAAAAAGTCAGGATGTAGGAAAGAGATCCCAACCCAGATCAGGGCTGTCATGCCCCAGAGCATTGCTAGAAGGAGAGACAGGATTCTCCTGGGAAACTTGGTGGCCTGTCACAGCTGGGGAGCTGGCTGAGCACCTGGCCTTCATGTAGCCATTGTAGGCTCCCAGCCCAGCTCTCTCAACCTTCACCATGCTGCCTCTCAGCAAGACCTGATCATCTCCTTACACCACACACAACCCAAAGAAAACTCCTCCATGGACCTCTGAGGCTGGTCCTACTGAGCACCTGAGCCTGCGACTGTAGGCCACAGAACCCAGCACATGGCAGGAGAAGCAAACAATGAGATGAGAAGTCAGATAATTGCCGACTTTCTGGTGTGGCTTTTCCCCAGCAGTACAAAAGGGAACACAATTAGTGAATGGCATACTTGCAAGAAGGGTGGGGGCAGGAAGCTTAGATTGGTGGCTGGCATCAAGATGGAACAGGCAGATGATCACTGGAATAGTATTTGGTAAGCCAGTGGCTCACTAAGGTCCTAAACACAACTTCTGCTCTTTTATCCCCAGACCGTGTCTCATCCTCCAGCCCTTAGAGCGCCTTGCCTTCATCTGCTCTCCCAGGAGCCTGTGCTCCACATTTAATGACAGAGTCAAGTTAACATGGGTCTGAGCCAGGAATGCAGAGCCTAGCCTCAACAAAGCACAGGCTTCAGGCTGTATGTCCTCTGAGGCAATTTCCTTGGAGACCTAATACCACTCTGGAGCAAGTGCAAGAGTCCTGGCAGTGGGGACTGGCAAGTGATCTAAGACCTATGTGATAGAGGTATCTGTAGGCTGAAGACGACAGCATGTCCCGGGAAATAGAGCCCTGGGCTCGCAGAGAAGGGAATTCACATTTAGTGTGCTGCCTCCATGCCTGCCTTGTTTATCACCGTGCTCCCCAAATCTAGGAGAGTTTGCCAGAGCAAAGGCATCCAATTATACATTATAAATGAATAATGGATCCCACAGCATCCAGCTCTCTATCACCAGCTATGTTCAGTTGATCAAATCACCCCTGAATGTTACCAATTATTTCTCTGTAAAATTTAGAGTATTTGACTGTAATCTGGAAACGTTTGAAGAACTCCTTTTATAGCCCATTTGCTTTGAATCTAAACCAGGCCATTTGTAACTATAACCCCCAGAATTAGCTGCCTGTGTAAATGCAGATTCCTATACCCAAACCAGACCTACTGCACCAAAATCCTTGAAGAGTATAGGTGAGCAACATGAGTGATACACATAACAATGAGAAACACTGAGACCTGCATGTATTGAAGAGTACTACATACTCAGTCCAAAGCTTGAGAAAACACACACTGTCATTTAATACTCACAATCACTCCATGAGGCAAGCATCACTCTCCTTACTGTACAAGTAGGCAAACTGCTGTCAACAAGGTCTCAGCCTAAATCCCAGACCCCTGCTCCCACAAAAACTAAAATGAGCTCAGTGAACATTAGTCATAGAACTTATAATAAACAAAATATTCTCTGCCTCATTTGCAATTTTATTTAATTTTGATAATTGTAAAGAACTGAGAGCAAATACAGTTGCATTTGGCAGGTGCTTATGTCCTCACTGCCTATCAATATGAGGAGCTGCAGGGGAGGGAACAACATTGGGAAGAAGGAAAGCAGCAACACAGATGAGCAAATGCAATGTTTGTGCACTGAAGCAAAATGTTACAATTGAATTTTGTAGTCTTGATTTAAAATAGTTAGCAACGTTGGGCTACTTTCCAATAACATACTTAGAACATGACATTGTACCAATATCATCACCTCCACAGATCCATCATAACCTGAATGCAGTTAACCTTGATGACACAGCTGTTGCCAAAAAAATAAAATGTACCAAAAAATGTTTTAAAAAATCACTGAAATCTGAAATGTTGATTTTATTGGGCTTACTCCAGCCAAAATGATGTTTTTTCAAAGCAGTTGTCACTGCCAAATATCACCTGTACAAACACTCCTGCAGCAAATGACATTGAGTTTTATCTTGTGGCTGTCAGAATGGTATCTTGATATTCCTAAATTAACCAGCTTCACATACTGAGGAATAGGTAATTTAATTTTTTGTAATCTAGAAGGATAAAGGCCATTCCTTAAAAAGAACCATGCATTAGAAATAACATCTGTTAGGTCAGCATCACGGCACAGCAAGTGACACAGCTGCCACTGTGACACCAGCATCCACACTCCAGTGCCGATCCAGTCCCTGCTGCTCTGCTCACTCTCCGGCTTCCTGATAATGCAACTGGGAAGGGCAGAAGTGGATGGCCCTAGTACGTGAGACCCGGTGACCCATGGGGGAGACCAAAAAGGAGTTCCTGGCTCCTGGCTTCAGCCTGACTCAGATACGGCTGTTGTGGCCATTTGGGGAGTGAACTAGATCTCTGTCACTCTGCCTTCCAAATAAATAAATAAAGCTCTAAACAAAAAAAGAAAAGAAAAGCACTAGTGTTCCAGTTAAGAGTCTTACATTCTGGTTTTATCTCTAAGAAGTCTGGTTTTCTTTAGGGCCAAAGAAAACTTCTCCATCATTTTTTAATCACTTGTTACAGTAATTACTGCGACTGTTTCAGAGGCATTTAATGAAGCTCCATTAGGTCAATAAATATGAAAGAGCTTTGAATGCAAAAGCTTTTATTTTACTGCAATGAATAAGGATCCTCACTGAATAAAACTAGGTTTTGATTTGGATTCTAGGAGATCCTGATACCCTGCCTTCCCTCTAAGGAGTCGCTCCACTGGAAGTTATTCCATATGCCATCTCAAAGCATGGATTTCAGGAACGGGCTCCTGCAAGGTACTTTGAGCAACTCATAGAAAGATACCTGTGAAGCACAAATTATTATTTTTAGAGAAGACATCAGAAGAGCAGGGCAGTAGTTAGTACAATCACCATTCAGTGAGGATCTTCTGAAGTGCATATGGTAGACGTGCTTGGTGACCAAAGTATTTTCATGTGTCTTAAAGGTTTAAACTAATAGCACCTATATAGTTACTGAAGATAATTTGATGACTATAATATATATATAGATAGATAGGTAGGTTCATTACCACAAATGAATTCAGTCGGGATGAAGAAAATTGAAGCTACTATAATACTGAGATGACTCCCCAGAGCTAACCTCAACTCTCCTGACACTTTCCCGGCTTGCTGTAAGTAATAGAATTTCAGACTATTACCTGCTTGCTAAGAAGTTTCCTCATCTGTAAAATTGGGGGAATAGAGGTAATCCTTGGCTCATCCAACTGAATGAGGAGACAATAGTTTCTGTATTTTGTACAAAATAACAATGGCGAGTGTCTTATCTAGCTGACACAGGGTTTTGGCAACCTTCTCTTATCTCCCAGCTTCAGCTACCCGGGTTGGCCAGTTACACTTAGAATTTGTCCATTTAGTGCCTCTTAGTTGCTGCTCTAGTTCAAACCTCTCCCTCCCTTGACCAAATGACATTCATGATAAGATGGCACTTAGGGGCAAAAGAAAACCAGCAGACAACAAGTGAAAAAAAGAGCACATCCTAGGCCCACAAGGAGGGTGATTCTGGCTTTGGTTTAATGAATGAGTCTAACACATCAACAGACAGAATATGCCAAGTAGAGCATCGAACATGAAAGAAACATGGTGCTCAGAGGGGCAACATGCATTTATCCTGCTATCTCCAAAAGAACGAGACACTGGAGCTAAGTCAAATCAACTCCACTTCCACAAAGGAATCTGCTATCACAGGTTTTCAATACTTTCTGCTTCTTGCCCAGAGCTTCAGCATCACATGCCTAAAGAACCTTTCTACTTTGTTGGTTTCAAACTCACTGAGCTACATTCTGATTATCAATTTGGTTTTTCAGTAACCCCAGTTGAAGAATGGGTTTGTAGGCAAAAGATGTGACAAAGAACACACACAGAGCCCCAGATATGGAGATTTGAAATTTGATATCCCTATGAAAAGAATGTCATAATAAGTTCATTTTGATTTGTAGCTCAATCATGATAATATTGGCATATACTGTTTAGTAAGCATTGGTATTATCCCCATTCTAAGTGCTTTGTATGCGAAAGGACATTTAGAAAGATCCTGTTCTAACATGAAGAAACTGAAGTTGGGACAAATGACTAATGTAACCAAGGTTAAAAAGTTAGAGTGGCAGAGAACTTGAGCTATTACCTGTATGCTCTTCTTCCAATTTAGTTTTCCAGAGTCAGACACTGAACGGAGCAACCTGAAGATCTGCATTTTCTACACCCACAAGACTGGGGATCAGATTTGGAACATGTTGGGTAGATTGAGATGAGGTTCCTAAGTCTTGGCTGGAGTTATTCAGTATTCTCATGGATGTGACTTACAGAACACCACACACCCACGTACACTGAGCCTCAAACAGGAGGAAGTGCTTCAACATCTAGGACATGACAAAGTTCCCTAAAGGGGGGAAATACCATGAACTTTCCCTAAGCCCTGGAAAGGGGAAGCGGGAAATGCCTGGGGTCACCTTTCCAATCCCCAGGGATAAATGTCACCCTGAAGGGTGATAACCATGCTCCCTGCTCCCATAAGCTACTCCTGGATGAAGACCTAATTGCTACCCACGTTATGGCCAACCACAATGTTTACCAACCTTTGCTGATTTACTGCTATTCCTACTGCCAGATTTCAAAGACTACAATAGCTTCTCGGATGCTTTCCTCCATTCCAGTTCTTACCATCCCTGCCTCATTCTACACAAAGTAGTCAGGGCAGCCGAGTGAATAGCGTTCTCATCATCACAGTTACTTGGGGGATATAAGTGTCAACATAAAGGAAGAGGCATCCACACTGATGAAGTAATACTCCCCTTTAGACTTTTGTACATGTCTGCTTTACCCCCTAAAGTATGATAGTAAATGTTCCCAGTCTCTTTATGCATACAAATTTCCATAAGCACTGAACCCAGTATTACAGAGTCACAGTAGCATAGCATGGAAGTAGCTCGGTGACACTGGTGTCAGGCAGAGCTGGCCTGACACTGGTCCCATCGAGATGGGAACATTTGGTACATTGTTGTGAGCCTTGATTTCCCAAAACAGGAAAAGGAAATGAAAGGGACATATTCCTCGCAGGATTGCTGTGATTGGTAAAAGGTTCAGGGCACGCTTTTCTGAAATATCCTAAGTGCTCTACACATGTTACCTATCATTCTATCATCATGATTACCACAGTGAGGCTAAGTAATCAAAACACATGGTTTAGGGAAACAGTCATGGTGAGGCAAGGTCTCTATAAATTTCACCCCAGGTGTTCTTTTTGTAATTTTTTTTTTTTGGTAAAGCTATTTAAACTGCTGAAGTTTCTTCATCTCAGACACTCTAGAAACATGGTTCGGTGATCGGCAGAATAAAGAGACAGAGAGGAAGAGGCAATGCTCAGAACAGTGGTAGCTTTTCAACCCTATTTTATCAAGGAGCATTTCGTGTGGGGCCCAGAGACAAACATCACATTCCTGTCCTCAGAGAGCTCACACCCCAAACCCAGGCAGTGCTGTTGCTGGGTCCTAGCCACGCGGTTGCTCCTATTGTCTAGCAACTGCGCCAGGCCAGGCACTGCTCTCAACCTGTGCACACCCTGTTCTGTTACTCCTCCTGGTAATTCCTTGGTGGCAATATTCTTTGTCTCATTTTTTATAGGAAGAAATTGAGACTTAAGACAGCTTAGATGGCTTTTCCATAGTCACACAGCAGGTGGGTGTTATGATCATGACCTGAAAGAGGGTCAACATGATTCTCTTACCTGGGTGTTCACCTCTGGGCTATGTCTCCTGACTGTGTGTGTGCATTGCCAATACTCAATTTTATCACACAGTAGCAGAGGACAGACAGCAACAATTTTCAAATGGAAAATTTACAAAAAGAAAAATGGAAATAACAAGAACAGCCATTGTTATTCAGAAGAACAATTCAGGCTATTCAAAAGAACAATTGAATAAATTATGATGTGTTCATCCCAATAAAAGAAGGTTTGAATAAATTATATATTCAAATACTAGCATGCAGCCATATAGGTACATAAAGATGCATACAGATACATAAATGGGAAGGGAGGGTTGGGGAGACTTGGTTAGTGGATACAAAATTTCAGTTAGGCAGGAGAAATAATCCAAAGTCTACTGCACATAATGGAAGTAATACTTAAAACAATATAGTATATACTAACAAATTGCTAAATAATTATATTCTAAGTATTCTCATTAAAAATGATAAATATGTGAGGTAATGCATATATTATCTTGACATTGTCATTCCATGATACATACAAATATCAACATAAAGTACACATGAATATATATTACTTTTATTTATCAATATTTTTTAATTTTGAAAAGACATTTTACATGAATACCTACAGTATATGGTAAAATTTTTTAAACGTTTAAAAATATTTTTTAAAAATGAGCCTAGGAAATCACTCGCAGAGATCTTTCATTTAGGTCCTTTTTTTTTGCCAGAGTGTCTTGGCTTTCTATGAGTGAGATCCCAGTGGAAAGAACAGGTCATCAAAGAAGGAGATACTTTTCTCTGAAAGGAGGAGAGAACTTCCACTTTGACTATGATCTTATCTAAACAAGATCAGAGTTGGCAAACACAAAAGGCTTCCCTAGCCTTGGCATCTCATGACAAGAGAGAGCCTAGGGAGATTACTGACACCATAATCAAGAGTGTCAATTTGCTAAGGCAACAACAGAAGTCACTGGGCACTTACTCCCTATGTAGGATCTCTGTCCTTGATGTGTAGTTCAATGTGAATTAATGCTATAACTAGTACTCAAACAGTATCTTACACTTTGTGCTTCTGTGTGGGTGCAAACTGTTGAAATCTTTACTTAATATATGCTAAATTGATCATCTGTATATATAGATAATTGAAAATGATTCTTGATGTGAATGGAATGGAAGAGCGATTGGGAGATGGGAGGGTTGTGGGTGGGAGAGAAGTTATGGGAGGGAAAAAGCCATTGTAATCCATAAGCTGTACTTTGGAAATTTTTATTTATTAAATAAAAGTCAAAAAAATGAGCCTGGGGTTGGCATTGTGGCACAGTAGGTTACACTGACACCTGCGATGCTGGCATCCCACTTCCAATCCAACTCATGCTAATGCACCTGGGAAAGCAGAGCAAGATGGCCCAAGTGTTTTGGCCCCTGCCACCCATGTGGGAGAATCAGATGGAGTTCTAGGCTCCTGGCTTTGGCCTGATCCAGCCCCTGCTGAAGAGGCCATATGGGGAGCGAACCAGTGAGTGGGAGATATCTTTCTTTCTTTCTCTCCTTCTTTTAATCCATAACTCTGATTTTCAAATAAATAAATAAATAAATCCTTAAAAAAACGAGCTTAAGAGGAAGAACAGAAAGAGGTAGATGTAGTAAATGCAATCTAAGTCTATACATAATTTTCTAGTCGTGTCCCAATTATCTTCAAGCTAAAGTATCTGGCAATTGTATGCCATGAAACATTCAAGAAGAAACACAGCAAGGTGGTCAAAATCACAAATTTGCAGTCAGTCCAATCCAGATTCATATCTTACTACCTGCAATCTTGGGCAAGTACCTTTTCCAAACCTGAAATTCCTCAACTGAAAAATGATGATGACGATGATGATGATGATGATACCTTATCTTATAGGGATGTTGCCCCAGTTGAATGAAATAATGTAAAAAAGGGCTGAGCCCAGTTACTGGTGCATGGCAAGTGCTAAGTAAGCAGTAGCAATTATTTTAACTAGATCTAATTGCTTAGAGATCAGCCTTTACTGCAAACAGAAATCCTTCCACAGATTGACATTTAAAAGGCCACCACCACAAAGAATATGCTTAGGCTTCCAGGAAGGTACTTGTGAAAGCGTGGGCTGATGAATAAATGACATTTGATTTTTCTGTTCCAACATCTTTCCATTTCAACATTTTCTGAGTGGGCAGCCACATGGTGCTCTCAAGCAGCCCAGCTTCCCTCCCACATTGTCAACCAGGGCTCTTCCAAATGTGGAACACTGTCCCCAAGGCTTCCTGCTTGCCATGATCACAACTCACCCACAAGTCTTTGTGTTCTATGGCCTGGAAGCAGGTGAACTAATTAGCTCAACGAACACAGCCCAGTTATCCCATGCCTCAGTCAGGAAAAAAAAAAGATAGGAAAAAAAGCTAAGCTAAGCTACAGCCAGAGAGACAAAAAAGAAGGCAGATGGGTCAGTCCCCATTCAGTCTCAAGGGCACTGTCCAGGTCTAGACTAACTACATGAATTTTTGGACAACCTTAGCTGCTTTGTAAATAAATACAAGCTCATCAGCAGTGGAAATGCTATCCTACCAAACTCAATTAAATATATCTTCAGAGTATGTGACTCAGCAGCAGCATTTACATACTATTAGAAGGAGGTAATATTTTCAACAACATATTGGTCACAACACCCATTTCTCTTCCAGTTTTCCTTACTGCAATCAATGGTGTTCTGGTTGCTTTTAGACCATTTAGAAGAAACCACTGGTTTTAAATTATGGAATTCCTCAGTGAGAAAGGCTTAATTTATATTGGAGAATGATGACAGTGGTGGTGGTGATGACAACAGTGAACATATGTTGAGCACTGCCTAGGCTCCAGGCATTAGCTAAGTGCTTTATGCAACAATGCATGGGATAGATGTTGTCACATGAAACAGGGACATACAGAGGCTAACTCACCTATTTACTCAGTGAAAGAGTCAGGACTTTGATCCTGGCTGTCTCTCCTTTGAGGTATGCTCTTACCACTATATAAGAGAATCTTCAAAAGTTCATGGAAAATGCATGGATGGAAAAAAAGAAGAAAAAAAAAAAAGCATGGATTTCAAAATATTTTTTGTACCAAAATATACTTATTTTCTTTCTTTCTTTCTTTCTTTCTTTCTTTCTTTCTTTCTTTCTTTCTTTCTTTCTTTCTTTCTTTCTTTCCTTCCTTCCTTCTTTTTTCTTTTGACAGGTAGAGTTACAGCAGAGAGTGAGAGACAGAGAGAACGGTCTTCCTTCCATTGGTTTACTCCCCAAATGGCTGTTACGGAGCCAGGTGCTTCCTCCTGGTCTCCCATGCGGGTGCAGGAGCCCAAGCACATGGGCCATCCTCCACTGCCTTCCCGGGCCACAGCAGAGAGCTGGACTGGAAGAAGAACAACTAGGACCAGAACCCGGTGCCCATATGGGATGCTGATGCCACAGGCGAAGGATTAACGTAGTACACCACCGCGCCAGCCCCGAAATAAACTTATTTTCTAGTTCCATTTTTCCACAAACTCTTTGCAGATGACATAGATGCAACTACTTCCCTTTGAAAGTGAACAACAGGCCTGGAGCACCTGGCCCACTCCCTTGTTGTCCCACGCCTCCAGGCACATGGTCTTCTGCTTTCCTGCCCGCTCTACACTACCTGCGGCTGCACCTAACTGCACACTTGCTCCACATGGCTCCCGGCTTGCTCTCTGCCTGGTATGGACCCAACTTACTTTCTAGACTTCTTTCTCCCCTACATAAAGTCCTCACTTTCCTGTGTATTTCTTTCACTGAATAAATACTAAAAACCGTACTATGTTGCCCGTTTATCATTTATAAGCAGCAGATATTTAAAATTCTTATCTAAATATATGGCAAGAACCCTCAAAATTTTGAGTAAAGGTCCCCGTTTTCACCCTCATGTTACTACCCACATAGGTCTCTAAAGTCCTTTGTCCCTATGGTGTCTGGCATTTGATTTCTTTTACCAATTGAAGTTTCCATTACTATAACTGCCTTTGATTTTTTTTTTTTGATAGCACATGGTGACCTAAAAGAATTTCATTCTAATGCTTCTCTCCCTATATATTCAATTTTTTCATCTCCTCAAAGAAATCATGGCCATTTTACAGGAGCATCATAATTCTGCATTCTTTCAGAGCATGTATTCGTCTTTTATCTTGCTGAATGAGGTTTGGTTTATAGCATATAAAATAGGAAAACAGGATTGAAAAGGCAGGGAGAGTACAAATCTTCTCAAAGAAACAAGACAACCTCACCACATCTGAAAAAATTAGAGTTCCTGATGCTCTCACTTTACTAGAAAATGCCAGAGGAGGTAAGTTTTGAGGGTCATGAGTACATACAAAAATATTTGCGGGGTAGTGTGCATTTGCCATGTAACTGGTGATTTTGATTTCTTCATTTACATCATGCATTCTGTCCTACGTTGTGTCTGATCTCTTCATTTGGGTTCACTGTATTTTTCTATGGGTAGATCCTTTTTCCCAGCTAAACTGCTAACCCTTTGACAGCTCAAGTCACACTTTATAGTGTAACACATGCCCGTCCCTCCCAAAGTAGTGTCCATATGATAGGGACTCAAAGTTTGATTAAGTCAGAGATCATTTATATTTTACGCAAACTCCAGAGCTCTTGAAAAGTCGACATTTTAAAAGGCATAGCTTTCTCCAATACTGTTTCATGCCCAGGGAGTCTTCAAGTGACAATAAAATTGATTTCTTGCCCAGCCAAACCTGAGACTCTGATGGCTTTGGAATTATCATCTGGACATCAACCCATCCATGTTAAATGCGGATATTTCTTTAAAGAGCTAAGGAAGCAAGAACCTGAAATAACAATATTGGATGAGACTATCTGGCCTTTTGGTTTAAAGATTACACAATTTTGTAAGGAGATGTACCATACTTTACAAACGAAATTGTGCTATACCTAGAAAATGCTTAAAAAATATTTACTGAAAGAATGTCTCCTTCCAAAAAAAATTAAACTTAACACTTCATCTGATTTTACAATTGAATTTCACTATTAAAGTCAGAGATGGGTTTATGATGAAAAACACTTTCAATTACATGTGAATCACTTAAATTAAGAACCAATTCTATCTGGAGAAAGGGTGAATTATACCAGGCTATTTAAATATGAAAAAGCCACTGCAATATGCTTATCAGTTTTATCTAGAATGCAAAAGCTTCAAGGTCACAGCAGTTTTGAAGGTCATTTGAGGCCTAAGGATATGAGGAACCTGGTACCTGAGTCAAAGGAGGCCAACAGGGCAGGGCTGGCAGAGAGAGCAGCTCCATATTCTTCTGTTTTATAGGGTGGGATTCTGCATATGATTCCATTTGATCAAACAAAAAGCAACCAAGAGCACAAAGACACTGGACAAAAATAACATCATTTGTCTTCTATCACACTCTTTTTTCCTGTATCATTCAGCAGAATAACCTGTCACTTCTTCTCAGCTTATATCGCTTGTGAATCTCAGCTCATTTTAGAAGCCTCTGGCTTTCATTAGTGAACAGTGGGTATAGGCCAAAAAGATAGGAAAAGAGCAGAAGAACTCAAAGTGTGGCATTGCAAGAGTAAATTGGGGAAAGATTTACTGGAGTAAATGTGGTAATAAGAGGAGTTACTATTACTGAGAAGCACGGCTAAAGGCACTGGAAAACTCTTTGATATGAATTAGGACTGTCCAAACCAGTGTGTTTAAAGCCTGACTGGTTCAGAGCTGGCAGTGGTGCTTGTTAACAATATAGATGCCTGGATTCTACTCCAGGTTTATTAAATCAGAATCTGGAGCGGTCAGGGGGTCCCCAGCTGAAGTATATTTAACAAGTCTCCTCCTTCCTCCCCCTCAAAAATCCCTATGTACACCCAGGCTTTAGAACCACCAGGAGAATGCCCGTCAGGGTCCTGGTGTGAATTCTTGACAATGTAATTTCTATAAAATGAACTTTTTTAAATTAAGAAATACCAAGACATTTTGATTGGTGATAATAAAAACCATATTCGTGTAGTATAGGTATTAAAGCACCTTTCGACATCCAAGAAAATGAACTGTCATTTTAAAAAATTGGGGGATTAAACCATAGGCTCTGAAACCCTCTTTATAAACATGACACTCTGATGCAATACCTCCCTGTAATAGTTCTATACTTGCAACAGATAAGAAAATTCACGGGCTTACTCCTAAGAACTAGCTGCTTTCTGACAACTGTCAAATTTTCTCATTGCTGAGATCTGGAGATTCATCAAAACCAATTGCCAGCTAGACATCTGGTTTTATAAGTTTCTTTAGAAATATAATCAGTAGCCTGAATATGGACAGGATATCCAGAGTACTATGATCACTCTAATTTTAATTTTTGTGACTGGGTGTTTTTCTCACTCCTGTGAAATCCCTATTCCTATTCAATGTGTCCTGTTTATAACTTACACAGTATTTGTTTTCTCAAGTCTCCTGGAGGTTTTAAAAAAAAAAAAAAACTAGTAATTTTATATGCTCAGAACTTTATGGACTCCACTTCCTTGAAAATACCTACTGTCATCTTATGAACTCATAATAAATATAAAAAGAGAAGATATTTTCAAATCTTACTTTGAAAAAAAAATCTAACCAAATGTATCCTTCAAATTTTCATGTTTTAAATTGGCTTATATTTTACATTTGGGTGATACAATTTAAACTCATGAAAGCAGTAGGGTGCCACTTATGACACCACTTTAACAGGCACCTACCCTGTGGGAAAGCTCCACGTTCTGTAACGTGCTTTTATTTCCACTGCTACTCTTTGCACCCTTAATGGGGTCTCTTGCTGCCTCTGAATTTCAGTGTCTTTTTGTTATGATCAAGGAATGTTCCAAACACATGGCCTTTTCTTGCAAAAGGATTGTCTTCTGAAATGACTACAATTTCGGAAAGTGGAGGATTTGCAATCTATTTAACAATGGCCATTCCAAAAAAAATCGAATTGGAGGGAAGGAGAGAAGACACCATTCTTCTATTTTTTTTAAGTTACAATAGCAATTTAACACTTGTTATTATAAGTCAAACAACTTTACCTATGTACACATACTAGAAATATTTTCAAAGTAGTTTCAAGACCCTTAATTTTTTCAAATATTACAGAACTTCAGTATTGCCAAGTCAGACTTGAGACCCTTTTATAGCTCTTCTCAATTGCACTTCTGTGTGTATATGTGTGAGTAACCACTGACAGCCTTTCAAAACAATTCTTTAATTTTATTATTGTACCATTAGACTTCATTTCCCCTTTTAGAAAAGTGCTCACAGTAATGTGTTTGATCTTCATTTTGCTTACTTTGTATCATTATTTTCCAGCCTTTATACTGAATTTTGCTTTTGTCCTTGTTTTCTTTCAACTCTTTTAGTTTCCTAAGATTATGCTGGTATAGCTATCCTCTTTAGCAAGACAAGAAAGATTAAGTCCTTAATCTAAGAACCCACAGTTTCATAGCAGGAACTCATCCTTACACCAAGGACTGTAAACTCAAATTAGTTCAAGGACCAGGCAGGCAACAAAGTGGTGAAAGAGGCAGGGTATAAGACATGAAGGAGCAATGGGGACCGTAGCAAACTGCATTTGAAAGCCATTTAAATGCATTTAAATTTATACAACTGAACCCAATACATAGAAGGAAGGAATTCAGCTTTGCAGGGCCAGCTTGCAACCTCTGCAAGATTTCATCCCCAATCTCATTTCATGTCTCTCCAGAGAGGCAGTTCAACTGATTCGTTCATATTTGCACCAACGGAAAAGTACTATAGCACAGGTAACACAAAAGAACAGATCATCGAAAAATGCAGATGACTCAGCATACAGTTTCCTTCTATAAAATTTATAATTGGGGATGGCACTATGGTATAGTAGGCTCTGCAACGCTGGGCATCTCATATGAGCACCAGTTCATGTCCCATCTGCTCCTCTTCTGATCCAGCTCTCTGCTAATGGCGTGGGAAAGCAGTAGAAGATGGCCCAAGTGCTTGGGCCCCTGCTCCTGTTTGGGAGACCTGGAAGAAGTTCCTGGCTCCTATCTTTGGATTGGCTCAGCTCTGGCCATTGTGGCCATTTGAGGAGTAAACCAATGGATGGAAGACCTTTCTCTGTGTTTCTCCCTCTCTATGTCTGTCAATCTACCTCTTAAATACATAAATAAAATCTTTAAAAAATTGACCATCCAACTGCAATTTGTTTACACTGGCCTAGTATTAAAAGTACTTTCTATACCTTGCAAACACAAGTAGCTCATTGGGAGAGGGAGGGGAATGGCCGAATGAATCCACAAGGCAATGAAACTGACACAGGTCTGCAGGCAACTGTTAAGTAATACTTGTGGGAAGCCATTGTTTTGGACTGAGCTCCTGCACTAGCCTCCACAGACAAGAGTAAACTAGAATAAAGTTGCTAGTGCTAGGTGCTCTATAAACTGAACTTAGAAAGAGGCCAGTTTTCCAGAAAAGAGGAGATTCACAACCATGAGTCACAAGCCACCCAGTTTTCCAGAGTCAGCAGCACATGGAAGCCCCCTCTGCTTAAACTAAAGAAAGAAAGTAACCTGAAGGGACATGCAAGTCAATTCGCGTTTCTGCCCAGCACAGCCTCCTGTTCCACACAAGTATCTCACAAAAATTGATCCCTCCACCGAGCCCAGCAGAGCACCTTCACAAGTCAGACAGGATGCTTCTCAATTCATGAATTGCTAATAAAATTAGATCTTTAAAATATTTCAAATATAATTAGATCTTTAAACTCAATTTGTTAAAATTTTGCTTTTTGACAGGGAAAAACAATCTAACAAACAAACAAACAAACAAAAAAACCAGCTGAACGTAAACTCCAAGACAGTTTTAAGACCAGGAATTCAGAAGCTGATAGTGGCTAGATTTCTCAAGGTCTATGGAACAGCCTTGAATTTCACCTTTGGAAAAGACTGAACTTGGTAAATAAAAGGCAGCTCTCCTCTCCCCTACCATTTTGCCATTGTCAGCGGGAATGATTCTTCACACAGCCTTTGAAATTTTGTCCAATGTCAACTCTGCCCACTGCTTGCCAAAAATGGAAACAACAGAAGAGGAAGATAATTGTCATTTTCTTCCAGCACAAAAGAGAGACTTCTAACAAACTGAAGGGGAAAAAAAAAATCAAAAGCACGGCATGAAACAGCTTTGCCATCCTGATGAAGGGTGAGTCACTAATTCCACAGCAGCTTCCTTAATTGCAACTAAGCTCACCAATATCCAGCTTAACCTTCATTTCTTTCTTAGAGCATTAGAACACTATTCTCTTATGATTCTTCTCAGGTCTCGAAATAGTAACTGTCCCAATAACGGAGCAAAATCACATACTAATTGGTGTGTACTTAGCATAGCTATGGCATTTTAAGTTTTAAGATATCACAGGACCATTTTCATGATTCCTTCCACCTTCAAAAGAAGAGAAATAAAGTCATTGGCCAAGGTCATAGAGGAAATTGTTAGAACAAAAATCCAAATATATAGCACCTTTCAGACCATGGCTTCATTCACAGAGGACTTCTAATTCATTTACACCATTTCCTTCTTAACTGCGGATCAGCCACTGAGGGGCTTCAGGAACCTTAAAAAGGTCTCAAGGACCTGTGCTTCGTTCACCATCCTTCCACAGAAGCCACGAGAAGATGTGTCAGTGCACAGGGAACTGACTGTACCCAACAACTCACACCACCTGCTAGAACACAGGAAATAGAAAGTCAGAAGGCTCTGCCTGTGCTAAAAGGGTTTTGGATGCTGTCTTGCCTGGTTTTCAGTGTTTTCAGTTTTGCATACAGCTGCAGATCACCATGGTGATCAGGGTTAATATAATTGCATCAATAATTTTTCATGGGAGGGATGCACCAATTGAGCCCATCTTAAATAAGAAGCAGTAAGAAGGGGCCAGTGCCATGGCTCACTTGGTTAATCCTCCACCTTCGGTGCCAGAATCCCATATGGGCACCGGATTCTAGTCCCAGTTGCTCCTCTTCCAGTCCAGCTCTCTTCTGTGGCCCGGGAAGGCAGTAGAGGCCTCTGCATCCACATGGGAGACCAGGAGGAAGCACCTGGCTCCTGGCTTTGGACTGGCACAGCGCTGGCCATAGCGGCCATTTGGGGAGTGAACCAACAGAAGGAAGACCTTTGTCTCTCTCTCTCACTGTCTGTAACTCTACCTGTCAAATTAAGAAGAAAAAAAAAAGAAGAAGAAGAAGCAGTATGAGGGCCAGCACTGTGGCATAGAAGGCTCAGCCTCTGCTTATGGCACCTGCATACTTTATGGGCACCGGTTCATGTCCCAGCTGTATCACTTCTGATCCAACTCCCTGCTTATGGCCTGGAAAAACAATGGAAGATGACCTAAGTGTTCGGGCCCCTGCACCCATGTGGGAGACCCAGGTGAAGATCCTGGCTCCTGGCTGCAGTTGTTGCTGCCTATTTGGAGAGTGAACCAGTGGATGGAAGACCTTTCACTCTGTCTCGCCCTCTCTGTAACTCTACCTCTCAAATAAAGAAAGTCTTAAAAAAAGCAGCAGTAAAAGATTTCTGTAATTTGACAACACAGAGCATGAGATACATGCTCTGTCCTGTCCTGTCATGGAACATCCTAAGTCTGATGCTTCCCATTCCTGAGACCTGGTATATAATCAGCGTCTCCACCACACTCTCAGAAGAACTTGATTCTGTGTCAGCTCAGGTTCACATGTAGCTTTAATGATGAAAACATGACATCTTTAAAATATTTTAAAATTTAAAAATTTTTAAAAATGTAAATTTAAATTGTAATTATTATTTGAGAAGCAGAATGATACAGACAGAGCTCCCATCTGCTGCTTCACTTTCTAAATGCCTGCAACCAGGCCAATGGCAGAAGGCGAGCGCTCCATCCTGGTCTCCCATGTGAATAACAGGGACTCAACTACTAGAGCCATTACCTGCTGCCGCCCAGGGTGCACGTTAGCAGAGAATTGGAATTGGGATCAGGGCTGTGGGACACAGGCATTTAAACAGTCAGGCCCAATACCCTTCCTGAGGTCTAACATTTTAAGTGAGCTACTCCATCTTTGCACAAGCCAAAGACATTAATGACAGCATGTTTTCTGTTCCAGACTTCATGTATCTCTGCAAACACTTGTTCCCACTTTCTTCTTCGGAAAAGAGATGGAGCATGCTCTTTGTTCCCAATGGACTGAAGAAAGAATAATACAGAAGGATCTTTGAGGTGAAAATGTATTCATCTGACTCCACAGCTTCCAGGATTTTTTTAAAACAAAAATTACACTTTTCTTTCTATTATATTTCCTTCAGACTTCTACTCATTCTTTTGTGAGTAGGCCTACATGTTTTTTTCCATACAATACTAACTGAAAACATTCCAGTCTAACAAATGAAGAGCACTTCCAATACCACAGAGTAAGCCACATAACACAGAAGTGGTAAAATTCTATTTTGTATCCTCACTTTGTCTACCTCTAGCATTTTACCATCAAAAGGAGAATCTGATCGATCAGTTCATGACAACAGACAGTGATTTAATTTCTGACACACGGCAATAAGGTAGACTTCATCAGCAATCTTTGCTCCATGAGAGACTGCCTTATGATTCTGCACTCTACAAACCTCATTTAAATTGAACACTCTCACGGAGCGGCTTACCAATTAAATCAAGATGTCTTAATATTACAGAAAAGAGATTCTTAAATGCAATAACAGCATTTTTCAGCTGTGTTTACAGCCTTGGACATTGCTATTTAAATACCTCCAAGGATAAATTCTAGTAAGAATTTCACTTGGCACAATTTCAATTCACTGGCGTTAAAGGGCATATCTCTCTCAGCAATAGTAGCTCTCAGGAATTACAGCCTGGTCCCCAATCCAAGAAATAAAGAAAAGGGACTCTCCTCAAGGTTACTGGATAGATACATTAGATATATACACATATACACATATTCTTTTAAACATGAATAACAAATAGCTCCCATTTGAAAAGTCCTTGACACATATAAGGACTTGGCTAATCACAGCACACCAAATATCCTATTTATTCCTATAAAACTGTGGAGGATGGTGTTTGCTTTATATCACAGTAGTAGATTCTAAGGTTCAGATAAGTTACACACATGACCACAAATGAAACTTAGAAGCCTGGATTCAAATCTAGTGTCCACATAAATGGCTAACACAGTGTCACCTCTGAAGTGTCACACTTGACACCACACACAAGGCTAGATACGTCACTCCAGGCTTGGTCCTTGGCAGCTATGGAAAATTCAGTATCACTACATGAATCCTATTTGGTTTCTCTGGGTTTCTGTTTCCACCAAAACCCTCTCCCTACCATCCAACAACAGAAACTACATATTTGCCTCCAAGTGGGTAATGACAGAAGTTTTAATCATGCTTGCCTTAATAAACTTACTCCCTAGACCCTTATGAGACAACTCCTTTGAGCAAAGCATTAAGCAAAAACTTGGTAAGACTTTCCTGCTTACCTAGAAGCAGACCAGTTATGGATGGAGATTTACAGAAGAGAGATTTAGGAAGAGGGAAAGGAAAGCAAGGGATTCAAAAAATGCATAAGGGGGTAAGAGCAATGGATTGCAATTAGATAAAAAGCTGTATACAATTCCAAGTAGGATTAAGAACCACAACAGATGTCTATGCAAGTTTCCACATATCTCAAGGAAGACTTTTTGGGTTCACTTTGCATCTAGAAACTTATAAAAGTGAGAAGAAAATTACCAGAAACTAGAAAGACACTCCAGGTGGAGGAAAGAGAGTAGAAAAAGACATGGGATACAAAAGACCATGGTGCAATGACAGAATAGGGAGGAATTTATGGCTAGTGACATAGGGTGAGAATGGGAGGTTCACGCAAGAATTAACAGGTGTACATAAGATGAACAAAGATGTAGTCCTGACTCTCCAGGCACTCGAGAGAAACTCGAAAATGTGTGAACAAAGGATTGGCAGAATGAAGTTTGTGGTCTTGAAAAATAACTTTGGCAGAAATGTAGACAAGGCATTAGAGGAGAAATTGTGTGTGGAAGAAGCTTTATATCATAATATTCAGGAAAGAAAGAAAGTCTGAACTAAGTGAGAGTGGAAAGGAAGTAATATAAATAGGCTGGAACTCGCTGTGTGAGGGTGAAAATGGGGGAATTCGGTAACCAGGGTAGGTTGTTGCGCCATGGTCAGAGGGGAGCAGACTGGTGAGTGTAAAAGAGGAGATAAAGAAGAAACAGAGTTTCTTTATGTGGAACTTGTGCCGTCAGGATTTCTACGTAAAATGTGTGATAGAGAGGTGGACATTCAGGGTAGAGCCCAGGCGAATATTCAAGGCTTAAACACAGATTTGGAAAATCATCAAATTGGACAACTTATAGCTGACTTTCATGGTTTTGGAGAGATCAGTTTGAAATGGTTGACTGAAGTCAGAATACCCTAACTGAGGAGTGGACAGAGAGTATCTTACGTTATTCGAGTACTATTTCTAATTATTCCCTGTGTTTATTCCGATTTCTTCCAATGAGCAGAAGTACCTCAGAACAGGCACCACAGCTGACCTTCCTGGGGAGCCTCCTGCAACCACGACCATGACCACAACCATGCAGCGCCCTGGTAGACACGTGCTGAGTGGAAGCAGTGAGGTGAGGGGACAACAGATGAGAAGGTCGTTTTCCAGACAGCCCTTGGACGTGCACTTGGAAGTTCCCAAGGCTCCCAGCAACAGCTCTTTCTCTTTCACCTCTGCAAATGAAATTCAGGTTTCCTCCTGGCTGAAGGCCTCCGCTTATTTTCCATGGATTACCGCTTCCAAGAGAGCAGGAACTGACTTGCCAAGTAGTCTAATTCACTTGGCTGGTGTGTCTCACTTAAAAAGCCATTAACAAGTCAGACGAGAGGGGTGAGGAATGTCCAATTAAGGCAATTGCTGCAGTGTCCAAATGCCTAGCAGCTGCGCTCTCCTCACACCACCAGCTAGCTATGAAAATAAGATTTTAACACTTCTTTGATAGCACAGCCAAAACTTTGTCTGGGAGCCATTGAGGCCTGACAAAGACGGGTTAGAAATTACAAACCATCCTCTCTGTAGATCTCTGTTTTTAAAGAAGTAAAAGAAACTTCTCTGAACTAAGATAAGGTGCCGCTGGCGCCGCGGCTCAATAGGCTAATCCTCTGCCTTGTGGCGCCGGCACACCGGGTTCTAGTCCCGGTCGGGACACCAGACTCTGTCCCGGTTGCCCATCTTCCAGGCCAGCTCTCTGCTGTGGCCCAGGAGTGCAGTGGAGGATGGCCCAGGTGCTTGGGCCCTGCACCCCATGGGAGACCAGGAAAAGCACCTGGCACCTGGCTCCTGCCATCAGATCAGCACGGTGCACTGGCCGCAGCGCGCTGGCCACGGCGGCCATTGGAGGGTGAAGCAACGGCAAAAGGAAGACCTTTCTCTCTGTCTCTCTCTCTCACTGTCCACTCTGCCTGTCCAAAAAAAAAAAAAAAAAAAAAGATAAGGTGCCTTAAATGTGACATCCATACCACAGGATAAAAAAACAAAGTGGGCTCCATCAAAATTAATAATGTTACATTTCAAAAGATATCATTGAGAACGTGAAAAGACATTGAGACACTGCTATAAAGAAAACAGAAAGCATTCTCATAACTCAACAATAAAAAGGCAAACAACTCAATTTTTAGAATAGGCAAAGGGACATTCCTCCAAAGAAGTTAGAAAAATGTCCCATAAACACAGGAGAAGACTTCCAATATTACTAATCAATGGAGAAATGTAAATCAAAACCACAAGATACCACATTTCATACTCAATAGGATGGCTAAAATAAAAAAGATGGACAATATCAAGTGTTGACAAGGATATAGAGAAATTTTATCCCTCCTATATTTCTGGTGGAATTGTAAAATAAAACAGCCACTTTTGAAATCAGTTAGTTAAACACAGAGTCATCATATGATGCACCTTCCAATTCTAAATATACCAGGGTATTTAAAAAAAATTCATGTTTTTTTTTCATAATACACATTTTGCATACACTTTTTGAAGACCCCTTTATATGAACATATTTTTTAAATTTTTCACCAAAACAACACATATTTTTTTTTGAAACACACACCACACAGCAAGAGAGAGAGAGAGAGAGAGAGAGAAATAGACAGAAATCTCCCATCTGCTGATGTACTCTCAAATGCCCAAAATTAAATAGCCAGGGCTGGGCCAGGACAAAGCCAGGAGGTAAGAACTCAATCTGGGTCTCCTATATGGGTTGTGGGAACCAACTACTTGGGCTATCATTTACTGCTTCCGAGGTGCCTGTTAGCAGAAAGCTGGTATTGGAAACAGAGCCAGGAGTGAAATCTGGGTACCCGATATGTGATGTCAGCATCCCAAGCAATATGTTACCTGCTACACCTACCAACTGCTCCTAACTTACCTTTTAATGCCATTTCCCACAAACTTTTTGAAGTACTCTCACACATCCAAGAAAAATAAAAACACGTCCACATAAAATTAGTACACAAATATTCAAGCAACATTATTAATACCATTCTGAAAATGACTACAAATGATGAATGAAGAAAACATGGCAAATTCATAGAATGTGATATATTTGATAATAAAAAAGAATGAAATCCTGCTACAAACTACAATATGGGTGAACTTCAAAATATTATGCTAAATGAAAGAAGCCAGTCACAAAAGGCTACATAGCATATGATTTCATTTATAGCAAATCACCAGGATAGGCTAATCCTTAAAGACAAAAAGTCAATTAAGAATTGCCAGGAGTTGGGGAAAGGGAGGAATGGGAGAAAATGTGCGCTTGTTTTTTAGAGAGTTGAAGAAATGAAGATATTAGATGGTGGGGATTGCTGCATAACTCTGTGAATATATTAAAAACCACTGAACTGTACACTATAAACTGGTGAATTTAGTGGTAAGTGAAGTAAAGCTCAACAAAGCTGTAATTTACAAATAAATTTGTGGATCCCTATCCCTCTCTCTGAAGATCACTCCCTCAAATGAGAACACCAAGCCTCCATCAAGGAAGTGAGAGGGGAACACTGGGTTGGAGGGGCTGCAGAGGCGACTTCGTTGTGGTGCAGTTAGGCTGCTGCTGAGATGCGGGCATCCCATATTGGAGAGCTGGTTAGCGTCCCAGCTGCCCTGCTTCCCAGCCAGTTTCCTGCTAATGCTGCTGGTAACACAGATGATGGCCCAAGCACTTGGGCCCCTGGCACCTAAGTGGGAGACCTGGGTGGAGTTTCTAACTCAGGCCTGGCCTAGCCCAGCTGTTTGGGGAGTTAACCAGTTGATAGAAGATCAGTCTCTGTCTCTCTCTCTCTCTCTCTCGCCCCCCCCCCCCCACTCTGTATGTGGTATATCTCCCCACTCCTCCCCACCCCAATCACTCTGCCTTTCAAATAAATAAACACATACAGTTTTTTAAAAAAGAGGTTCCTGGTAGCCATGGAAATATGATGCAAATCAGTACTTAGAGAAGACACCTATAAATGCTGGATCTTAGTGACTTCTGGATGGTTTCATGGCCATAGATGGTACAGTGTCTCAGTCTTTTCAGTCTGTCATCCTCTTCCCATCTTTGTAAACAAAGAAAAACAGCAGGAAGAGAAAGAGAGAAGAAAGAAAGGAGAGAACAGGAGAGACACAGAGAGAGGAATAAAAGGAGAAAGACAGACAAAGGGAGAGGTATAAAGGGAGAGATGACAGGAGTAGAGCAAAAAAGAGAGGAAAACAAATATTTGGTTCCTACAGAGCAGTACTGAAAAGACATGCTTCATGCAGACAGTCAAGGTTATGGATTTTCAATCAAAAACAATGAAAAATAAAATATTCCTGATATAAGAGCTATTGAGTTCTATCCCTCCCTTAGAACTTATACAGTAGTGATTGGATTAAAAAAAAAAAAAAGCATTTGCTAAGGAAAGGGCTTTAAGTAGAGATTGCTAGACTTGAAACCCATTTCTCTAATACCAAAGAAGCTAATTGCTCGCAGTTTCCTTAGATTAGATCCAGAGAGAGGTTAGCTGTTACTACTGGATGCTTAGCGAGATGGTGACATTAAAAAGGCTGTACAGGAGAACAAAAACAGTCTTAGCTCTGATGTCGCAAATATATTACAGAGGAGTTTTTAAAAGAGGAAACAAAGGCTGTTTTCCTTAATGAGAAAATTCAAAGTGGATGTAGGCTGTGATTATGGAAGCTGCTTTTGGATGAATGAAAAAGGTAGAAGAATAACAACAGCTGCCACTGGTGGAACAACTTCTGTACATCATGCCCTGTGTCTGTAAGAACTGCACTCCAAGTAACAGCCCTGCAAGATAAAACCCATCATGTCCGTTTAGAGAAACCTTGCTTCCCAATTCACATTATCCAGAGGTAACAGAACACCTCCACAGAGGTATTACAGGAGGTGTGTTTGCACCAAACATGAGCGGTCTCCAAGAATTCTTGGAAAACATATTATAAAAAACAATGCATTGACTTTGAACTTTCTGCACCAAAATGACCTTATCTTTTAATTCAACTTTCCCATGAACTTTTTGAAGTACTCTCATAATAATACTTTAATGACTACAGCAGGAATGTCTCATAGAAATGAAATATAAGACCTAGAAGTAATCTTACATTCTCCAGTAGTCATATCAAAAATAAAAAGGGGAATTAATTTCAATAACATTTATTTAACCCAAAATATCATCATTTCAATAGGTAATAACTATTAAGAATTTTTAATTCTCCCTCTTTTTTGTATATACTAAGTCTGCAAATTTCAGTGTGTATTTTATACTTACACAGAATCTGAGAACAGACTAAGTATTTTTCAGATACTCAACAGCTGACAGTGGCTGTCAGCTACCGTTTTGGATAGTTAAGCTCTATAGGACTCTACAAATTTAAAATTTTGACACACATTTCCCTAATTAACCTTAGCAACAACTCCATGACATGTTTTTCAGGTGAATTATCTTAGGCCCAAGAACTTACATGGTTCAACAAAGTCATATAGACTATCATTATTCTTTTTCAACATGGAGAAAAGTTGAATAAGTAAATAAAAAGATCAAATAGCTGAGAGGTATAAAGCCACCTTAAGCCCAGTTCTGCTGCAAGGTTCAATGCTCTTTCAAAACAGCTTAATTGGGCCGGCGCTGTGGCTCAACAGGCTAATCCTCCGCCTTGTGGCGCCGGCACACCGGGTTCTAGCCCCGGTCGGGGCGCCGGATTCTGTCCTGGTTGCCCCTCTTCCAGGCCAGCCCTCTGCTGTGGCCCAGGAGTGCAGTGGAGGATGGCCCAGGTGCTTGGGCCCTGCACCCCATGGGAGACCAGGAAAAAGCACCTAGCACCTGGCTCCTACCATCGGATGAGCGCGGTGCGCCTGCCGCAGCACGCCAACCGCAGCAGCCATTGGAGGGTGAACCAACGGCAATGGAAGACCTTTCTCTCTGTCTCTCTCTCTCACTGTCCACTCTGCCTGTCAAAAAAAAAAAAAAAAAAAAAAACAGCTTAATGTTTCAACTTTTTCTAATCATCTCAGTCAAATTTGGAAATAAAAGAAAAAAAATGAGAATTAAGGTAGGATAAACCAACAGAACAAAAAGATAAAATTTACATGGCTCAAAGGCAGGAGTTTATTTCCAAATGCCAAATTTATTATGTGTGCATGTTCAAGTTCACACATGTGTGCTTGGATGTTACTGGTTCGGCAGACAATCAGGAACTCAGAGCAGCCGACAGTTCAGTTGAGTGCCTTCCCAGAGAGCCTGGCCTCCCGCATCTTGACCAGAAGCAAGATAAGAATACAGAGGAGGGTTCAGAGGAAGCTAACAGCCAAGCCTGAAAGTGGCACACTCTGCTTCTACGTAACATTCCATCTATGAAAACTCTCAGGGGCCACATTTAACACTAAAGAAGGATGAGAAACCGAAGAAAGATGGTCAAGCTAAGAAGAGTAAGACAAGGGAGTTGAGCAGACAACCAGCAGTTGCTGCTCAACATTGGGTAACAACATAAATATCAGTCCACCAGGAACTGAGACATAAAAAGTTAAACAAGTTAGAAACTGTGCAGATCTGAAAGAGGAGGGGAGGCTGACATCTTTAAGCATGACATAAAACACTACACTAGGAATTTTATCTGTATTCTCCCAATTAACCCCCCACAAAAATCCAATGAAGTATCATTTTCTCAATTGAAAAAAACTAAAACTAAAAGTAGCAAAGGTTAAATAAGTTGTCCAAGGATAACTAATCATTGTTGATATAATTAATCTCTCAATTTAAATATCTTTTCATCACATCACACCACTGATGCGTACTAATAGTGAAAAAATACATGCAGCTATCACTTACAAATGCCTGGACTGTAAGGTACTATATAATGCAATATCCATGTTGTTTTATTTCATCTTCCCAGCAAATAAAAACACACAAATGGGGCCAGAGTTGTGGTGTAGCAGGTTAAGCCTCAACCTACGATGCCTGTGTCCCATACTGGCGGAGGTTCAAGTCCCAGCTCTCCGCTTCCAATCCAACTTCCTGCTAATGTGCTTGGGAAAGCAGCAGAGGATGGCCAAGTGCTTGGATCTCGGTACCCATGTGGGAGACCTGGAAGAAGCTCTGGGCTCCTGAGTTTGTCATGGCACAGCCCTGGCTGTTGCAGCCATTTGGGGAGTGAGACAGTAGATGGAAGATTGATCTCTCTCTCTCTCTCTCTCTCTCTCTTTTTCTCTCCCTCTCCCCTTTCTCTGTGACACTGCCATTCAAATAAATATAAATAAATCTTAAAAAAAGACATAAATTTATTTGCCAGTTTACTGTCAAGGAAACTAGGACCCAGATATGTTAAATAACTTTCCCAAGGTCCTGCAGCTAACCTAGTAGTAGTTTTTGGATTTGAATGCATCTGTATCCAAATATATATATTCCTTCTTCAGAATTAATTCATTATTGGCCACCTCAGTGGGGAAAAGGCAGAAATGAGTCAAAGGATGGAATCTTGTGCCTGGAAGGTGGAAATAAAGAGTAAAAGGGTGAGAATCTAGACGAAAAAAAATATTAAGATGCTAATAAAGAATTTTCTTCTTTGCATTTTATCTCAGCTGCACAGCAGATCTTATGAATTCAGACTCCTCTCTGGACATCCTCTCCATGTCCCTCCAAGGAAGAAAAGAGTTGAAACCAACCAGTCAGGTTCATGGATGCTGATTTAGCTCCCATACTCAGCAACTGGGAAAACAGAGGAAAGAGATCACTAGGGCACAACATCCCCTATCTGTTCTTTTCATGTGAGTAGGGTGATAAGAAGATTGGACAGTTCTCTTCTTGTATTTTTTCCTTCCAAGAGGCAGTGAGACAAGAAATACACAGCACTGCCCCAGGGCACCAGGCTCAAGAACCCCAGAAAGTGGCCAGGTCAGCTCCACCAGTGCCCTTGGAGCCTGGAGTCTCCTTGCTCTTGTGCTCCCTTCTTGCTTCTTGGGTCTCATCTCTTTCTGCACAGTAAAAATACAAGCTACAGGAAGGCAAGGCTAGTTACCTAAACTGTTCTATATTGATAAAGTCTTTGAATACCCAAATTAAGAAGACTGGACCCCTACCTTCCTCCCCCAAAAAATCCCTAGTCTTCATTACAATGTGCACAATCCAGAACATTTGCACCTGTCATTCCCTGCTCTTGTAACATGGTTTATGTCACACTTATTTCTTCTTCCACAAGGAAAAAGTCCTACTCACACTTTAATGTCCAGTGTCATCACTTTAATGAAAGCCTATTGGCCTTCTCTCCGTAGTTGGCTCCTACCTCCTCTAAGTTCTCAGAGTTCTTTGCTCATTGTCTGTAGAGGCAATGGCAGTGCCCTGCAATTAGCTTTGACTGCATTCTCCTTCTCTTCAGCTAAATTTTGAGCTCCTGGACACAGGCTGACTCTACAAATCCAGTGCCAAGCACCAGGCCTGGCAAGAAACAGATCTACAACAAAGGTCTCTGGAAGTACTAACAAATGAAGGCTTCACAATATCCCAAAATGGTCTGCTTGGTCACTGGCATTTCATGAGACTTGGCTCCTCCAGGCTGAAGGTTGCCTCATGCTGTGGGCATCCTCTTGTGCATTTTTCATTCTCCATAATGGCCTCTTATTATCATGCATTTTATTGATCTGTCTGAGTGATGAAATTTATTATTTATTAGATGTCTGTAATAGCTATGCTCCAAAGAGCACAGCAGGATATGTAGACTCCTAGGCAACAGCAAGGAAGACCAGAACAAAGGAAGCACAGTGTGGAAAATGGAGAGGAAGGCTAGAAAAGAGGAGGCTTGGAAGTCATTGCAAGAGAAAGCCACTGCCTTCGGCAAAGTGGCAGCCAGGCCAAGCTTGGGGGAGCCCTGGGGCAGTCCTACTCCCAGCCCAGCCAGGATTATCTGACAGTGTGTCAGGAGAAATAATATGGAAGGCATTTGGAAAAGCTAAAAGCATGCCACAAATGCTAAGTGATATTATTCCATTATCATTAATCAACATCAATATAATTCATTCAAAAGCAGGAAATATTTCATATCCAAGACATTGAGGTGAAAAGTTTGGATTATCTATCTTCTTCTAGTAGACTATATGTTCTTCTAAAACAAGGATATATATAATATACATATAAGATATATCTATATCTATATATATACATTTGCCATAATATGTGCTACATTAGTAATTTTATCTTGCTACAATAAAACACCCAAGTCTGGCTTCTTTATAAAGAAAAGAGGTTGATTTAGCCCAGAGTTCTAGGCACTGAATGTCTGAGATCAGGCAGCTCCACCTGTTTGGCCATTGGCGAGATTCCCATTGGCTGTGTCACAACGTGGCAGAGAGGAGAAGGGAACTGGCTGCATGCAGAAGAGATCAAGCCCATGGGGTGGACTTGTTTCATAACAACTTGCTCTTGAAAAAACCCACTCACTACTTGAGACCAGAAGTAATTCCCCATTGCTAAATTCTTTCCACAAGGACCCACATCTTAAAGATTTCACAGCTTCAGCACTGCACAATGGGGACCAGGCTGCTGGCACATGGAGCTGTAGGGAGACACCATCCAACCATATCCAAACTAATGTGATTGCACAACAAAATTTTCTGCATGACACCCAATGCAGCTTTCCATCCTCAGAAACCTATTCATTCTATCTGGAATCCCCATGGAGAGTAAGGTATCAGATACTTTATACATAACTTTCTTTCACTCAGGACTTTTTTCTCATGTGGGAGAGCCCTCCAAGAAAATAACTGATTTTCTTTCCTCAATTTGCAATCATGACTTTGTGAACTCTTTGCCTATGATACCCAAGTAATTTCCACCATATTCCCCAAAATTCCGGCACAGATTACTTGAGTTAAGAAAAATCCACATCTTTCAGCTTTGTTGAATGGTCACTTCAATGAGCATTTAAATGCTCAGATAAAATGGGCAGTCCTCCTCAAATAACTGATTCACTGACTCCATGTAAGTCCCTCCATAATCCTCCCCAGGTACCATTAACCTGATTCCTCCTCATTTACTCCAGCACCAAACATCCAGCCACTTCCATGCCTCCTACTGATGCCTGTCTGGCCAAGGCCCCTTCTTACACTGTCCTCCCAAGACCTTATCAAGTTATCTGGAGGCAGGAACCAGATTTTTATTGGTCTATGGATTCCAAGCACAAGATCAAGTATTTGTTCACTGAATGTTCACTAGATCAGGAATCTGCCACTATTTTAAAGTCATTTTTAACAAGAGGAAAAGAATATATCTGTTTAATTAGTAGTTCTTATGCAACAGTTGAGCTTCCTGTCTAAAAAATTATGGTGGAAACTTGATTACACAAACACAATGCATTATGAAGAAAATTGCATTTACATACAAAAGTTAAAGTGAGAAGTTATGAATTTTTGAAATATTCCTCCATTATTAAAGGAGTTTCACAATCAGATCGTGATTTCCTTCTTGTTTACATTCCTACACAGGTTATGAAGCCTCAGGCACACCAATATCACTTCACCTCTGTCTGCTTCCGTTTCCCTACTTGTAAGCTGGGCATACGGAGATCCAGAGTTCACTTTGCAGGTTTCTACAGAATTAAGAGGAAATGTCAATATGTTGCCTGACCCTAGGTTTTCAGGCAGTGATGATAATTGTTTTTATTGTTAGCCTTTAAGATGTCTAGTTACTAAAAACAATTAGAGTGAATTTCACATGCACTTTATACAGGCATTAAATCCATCCACACATAACCTACAAGGTGGTGTCACAGGTTCAGTTGTAACCCTACAAATTCATATGTTGAAATCCTAAACCCCAGTACCATAGAATGTGATTTTATTTGGAAACAGGATCATTGCAGGTAGAATTTTTAAAAGAGATTTACTGGGGAAAGGGAAGGAGGGAGGAAGGGAGAGGGAGAGGGGGAGAGAGAAAGAAAGAGAGTCCATTCACTGATTCACTCCCCAGATGGCTGCAACAGCCCAGCAGAGGCTAGGCCAGGCTGAAGCCAGGAGCCTGGAATTCCATCCAGGTCTCTCATGTAGGTGGTAGAGGCCCAAGCACTTGACTCACCATCCTCTGCTTCCCAAGCACAATAGCAGAAGCCTGGATCAGAAGCAGAGTATCCGGGACTGGAAGCAGCACTCCTATATGGGATGCTGGTGTAGTAAAGCAGAGGTTTAATGTGCTGTACCACAATGTACCGAGATGTAATCAGTTAAACTAAAATGGGGCCATCCTGTAGTAGGATGGACCCCTAATCCAATATGACTGAGGAACTTAGAAAAAGGGGTCACGGGAACACTCATGCACTCAAGGAGAACAACACGTGAAGAGGATGGTAGAGATCAGAAACAGCAAAGACAGCCAACAAATCTGCGGAAGCCCTCAAAAGGAACCAATGCTGCTAGCCCTTTATCTTAAACCCCTAGCCTCCAAAACTGTGACAAATTTTAAGTCACCCAGTTTGTGAGACCTTCTTACAACAGCTCAAGCAAATTAATACAGGCAGGGACTCTTATGATCTCCATTTTAGGGAAGCAGAAACAGAGGCATGGGAATATATTCACTATCTCAAGTAAGAGACACACATTTACTTATGGTTCTTTTTTTCTCTGTATTTTTTTAAGATTTATTTCCTTATTTGAAAGGCAGAGTTACAGAGAGGCATAGGCAGAGGGAGGGAGGGAGAGAGAGACAGAGAGAGACAGACAGTGAGTTCTATCTACTGATTCACTCCTAAGATGGCAACAATGGCTAGAGTTGGGTCCATCTGAAGCAAGGAGCCAGGAGCTTCTTCTGGGTCTCCCATACATGTTCAGAGGCCCAAGGACTTGGGCCATCTTCTACTGCTTTCCCAGGTCATAGCGGAGAGCTAGACTGGAAGCGGAGCAGCCAGAAATCAAACTGGCACCCATATGGGATGCCAGCACTGTAGGTGGCAGCTTTACCCACTATACCATAGCGCCAGCCCCATACTTACGGTTCTAAGAAAATAAGCCTGGTTTTCACAGGCATTCAATGAAGGCAAAACTTCACAATCACTTTCACACATGTGAGTTGTGACACTGAAATCTGTGTGTGTTGGGGGTGGGGAGGGAATGGTAAACTTTTTGCCCTTTTGAACAATGTTGGAACTGTTTTTTCTTTACCCTTGAAAGCCAGAGACCATCAGCTGAGTGACTGGCTCTTGGTGCTCCCCCATCCCCCACAATCTCTGCAACCAGGGGTTGAACTACCAGCATCACTGCAGAGGAGCTGCAGTCCATCCCTTGTTCGTAGCAGAAGTGGGCTGTATTTGCGGGGAGTATTTGCATCTGATTATCTAGGTATGCCCTCCAGGGTCCTCTTAGGAAGAATGTTGTTCAATGTAAACTTGCTTGACTTACTGCTATTGCTTATATTCTTCATCTTCCCTAGATCATCTGGGGAGAACGGAAAGGAATCCACTCATTATTTAAAAGCGACGCTGGAAATCCTGGCTAAAATGCAGAGACCACTCTATTTCTTCAAAACAGTTGCCTCTCGAATCACCACAAGGTGTTTCTCATGGCTGCCTCTGTTTCCTAGAAATGCATTTTGAAGAGGCAATTTCCTTGGAATTGCTACACAGAGAACTCGGGCGTAGAGCCCAGTTGATGAATCACAGCAGGGGATTCTAGTCAACAGGTCCAGTGAAGGCAGGAGCACCCCAGGCTTCTGTCGGAGAGATGTCTGTGCCTCCCTGCTTTGACCTGTGTGATTTCAAATCGCTTCCCACTGCCCTTGGGAGAGACCCTTGAAGGCCACTGCTCTGCAGAGGTTAAAACGCAAATACCCATTCCTCCTGCTCAAGAACAGGAATGTCTTCTGGAGCACTCCTCTGCTAACAACAACTGTTCTCCCCTCAGATCCTAGAGAAGTTTCTGGAGGATGCAGGCCCCCAGGAGGGGGGAGTACAGAGGTAGGGAGGAAGAAAGCAGACAAGCCTGTGGAGGAAGCGGAAGGCCAGAGAGGTGAATCAGCAAGAGGTGAAGCAATGGAGTGGATGAAAACACAGGCTCTGGCATCACACAGATGGCTGAGAGTCAGGGCTCTCCCATAGTAAGTTTATGTTCTTGGTCAAACAGTTTAACCCCTCAACCATATTTCCACAACTATCTGACAAAAATAATAACACCAATGGCAATACTTAGACTACTCATTATTGCCTCCATAAGGAGCCTTTGTAGACATATTTGATTTAACTGTCCCCCACATGAATTTTAATACCACTGATACATTATGTATCTGTTATATATTCTACATATATTTTTACATAGAGAAATGTATACACACACAACATGGTATGATTATTTACTCCTAAGAATCATTTTTGCCCTTGGGAAAGATACTGGCTCAACTGAGAATGCATGTATGGACAGTTGTTGTAAATGATCAACTACTGTGTGATCCAGCAATTGCGTTAATGGGCACACATCCTAAGGAAATGACACAGGTCTGCTGCAGACATCTGCACTCCCACGTTCATGGCAGCAGTATTCACAATGGCCAAGATATGGAAACAACCTAAATGTCCATAAACTAATGAATGCAGGAAAACCGGCACATATACACAATGAATCATTCTTCAACCATAAAAAGATGAAATCCTGTCATTTGCAATAACATGGCTGGAACCGAAAGTCATTATGTAAAGGGGAAAAAGCTAAACAAAGATCCCTCATATGTGGGATCTAAAAGACTCAATTTCATAAAAGTTGAGAGTGGAATGGTAGTTATTAGAGGACTGGGAGAATAGAGGGGATGGAGAGAGAGGAAAGGTTGATTAACATGATCTAACTTAAGAAAATTTAGGAATAAGAATTTCTGTTGTTTTATTTAATAGTGGGATGACTACAATAATAATTATGTACTATATATTTTTCTGAAAAAAATCGAGAAGAAAGGATTTCAATATTTTTATCATAAAGAAAATATAAATATTTGAAGAGACAGAAGTTTACTGAGCATCACATATTGTATATATGTATTGAAACATTACACAGTATCCCAAAACTGGGTACAATTTTGTGTTATCAGTTAAAAATAAGAGTTGTGGTGAGTGTTTGGTGTAGCCACTGCTTTGGATGCCTGTCTCCCACTTCACTCTACTCCATTCCTGCTTCCCATTAATGTGAACCCTGGGAGGCAGTCTGTGATGACTCACATGATTGGGTCTCTGACACTCATGTGGCAGGTCCAGATTAAGTTCTTGACACCTGGCTTTGGCCTGGCTCAGTCCCAACTGTTGTGGACAACTGGAAAGTGAACCAGCAGAAGGGAGTGCATGCTCTCTGTCTTCCAAGTGAATAAAATGAATCAAGAAATAAAGAGTAAATGAAACATTGTAGCTGAAATTCTTAGCACAATGCTTGGCAGTGGGGATGAAGCTCGAAGTACTCAACAGCAGGTGCTATATTGCCTCTAACAACAAGCACAGGCACTGTCCATTAGAAGTGCCCTGAAGCACTGATCAGTCACACTGGTACATCCCCTTGTAGATTAAATTACAGGTAACAAATCTTGACTCTCTTGTAGAGGCACTGTACACCCACATCTAGACTTGGCCTCACAACTGGGCTTGCTAGTATGCTTGTTTTGGTCAATGTATGTTAAAGAAATCCCAACTCAAATTTGACATGTCTTTTTTTTTTTTTTTTTTATGATGTTGCTAACTCATGTCTCATGTATCCTGTAACAATGCAGGGGAATCTTCGGAATCAAAAGCAGGTCTTCCTCCACAACCCCTGTAAGTTAATCATGTTAGACATCAGCAAATCTAACTAAACTGGTCTATTCCAGTGTTAATAGTATTCAAGTAGTGGTGGTAGTGGTTTTAGCTGTAATCATCAAAATATTATTATTATTATTATTACTATAGAGGACTTGGGTGGAAGTAAAAGTAATAAAACTGAAGGGGATGGTGTGGCAGCAATGAATATATTGAACAGTAATTGTATACTAGGCATTCTGCCAGACTTTATTTTTGATCCTACTACAGGATCTTTCTTTAAGATTTATTTATTTGAAAGGGAGACAGAGAGACTCAGAGAGAAAGAGATCTGTCATCCACTTGTTCACTTGTTCACTTCCCAGATGACTGCAACAGCCAGGACTTGGCCAGGTTGAAGCCAGGAGCCAAGAGCTTCCTCTGGTTCTCCCACTTGGGTGGAGGAGCCAAGCACTTGGGTCATCCTCCGCTGCTCTCCCAGGCACACTAGTAGGGAGCTGGATTGGAAGTGCAGATGCCAGGAATAGAACCGGTGACCACATGGAATGCTGGTGTTTCAGGCAGCAGCTTAATCTGTGATACCACAATCCCAGTCCCTCCACTACAGTCTTATGAAAGAGGCACTTCTCATGCATCTGTGTCTCAGAGGCCTGATAAAGTTAAGTACAGTTTTCAAAATCACATAGTTCCTAGGTGGTAAAACTAGGAATTGCTCTGGCTCCAAAACTCAGGCCTGTAAATTCTTGGAAGAGAGAGACCTTTCTGGATTAAACAGCTAACAGTGGTTCTTCTGGAACTATGTCTTCTTAGTTTGTTAGGTTCCTGTAAACCACTGCTTTAATCATCCAGTTAAGAATTCACTTACTCAAACATAGGTATAATCTGATTACTTCTGCCAAGTCACAGGTTACCCTGATGCAGGAGGCATAACCATCACCTAGAATAATGAAGCAGAGACTTGTGGATGGAGAGGAAAGGCGATTGTGGAATAAATGATTCACAGCTCAACTATAGTCCTGCTATCCTGGGGAAGATGGATGTAAAGCAGGGCCCATGGAATGAAATGGAGCATGGTGCTCCTATGGAAAGACCAATTAGAGAAAGGGTTCCTTAATCCCATATGGCCAAAGCAAAAGTTTGGTGCTACAGAGTAAAAGGTAGGCTTGGGTTTAGAACTCATCATGCCTCCTGTATCATTGCCCTTTGTTCAGGTCCACTTTACCCAATGCACCCAGCAGTCCTGCAGTGAGAGAAATGAAATGCCTAGAGATCACCTATTGCTATTCCCACTTCCATCAAGTAAGCCTTGGTGACTACACAGACATAAGGTAAGATGCCACCATATAATGTTTAACTATTGCTAACTTTAGAAAGGCATATTTCTTGAACTTCATTCATTATACAGAGCAATCATTTCTCTTTTTTTAATATTTATTTTATTTATTTGAAAGAGTTACAGAGAGAGGGAGAGACAGAGAAAGAGGTCTTCCACTCGATGGTTTACTCCCCAAATGGCCGCAATGGCCGGAAATGTGCCGATCTGAAGCCAGGAGCCAGAAGCTTCTTCCGGGTCTCCCATGTGGGAGCAGGGGCCCAAGGACTTGGGCCATCTTCTACTGCTATCCCAAGCCATAGCAGAGAGCTGGATTGGAAGAGGAACAGCTGTAACTAGAACTTGCACCCATATGGGATGCCAGTGCTTCAGGCCAGGGCTTTAACCTGCTGTGCCACAGCGCCAGCCTGTAGAGCAATCATTTCAATATTGCTGGTAATTGATGCTTCTTTTTGTCTAATGCAAACTACTAGACGTAAAAGGAATTCTGAACATGGTTTTTTATTGCAAAGTAGTACAGTGTACTAAAGAGCCAGGTGCTGGGACCAGACTTTATGACATCAAAGTCTAACCCTGCTTTCACAAAACATATGACTTTGGATAAATTAAGTTTCCCTCATTAAAAAATGGGAATAATGATACTGGCCACCTCTAGGCATTGTGGTCAAGACTTAATTTTTTAGCTATCACCACATAAAACAAACCAATGATGAATGTCTTAACAACTTGAAAGAAATTAGAAATACAAAGCCCATACGATCCTCTTAAGAGCAATTCCTCTTAAGAGTATATATTCCAGAGGAGAGCGGCAAGATGGCGGAATAGGAAGGGAGCACACTGATAGTCCGGGGAGAGACAGTTTAATAAAACTGGAGATACTGCAGGTTCAAGGAAGAGTAGGGGAAGAAACAGTAGAGGAAACCCTTCCGGAACTGGTGATTCACAGTGGACCTGCGTGGAGAGCGTGGGAGCCCGCAGTTTGGGACACCAGCAGCAGATTCAACACACCAGCGCTGGAACGTGAGGTGAACCGAACCTCAATAGCCCGAGATACCAGAAGGGAAGCAGAAAAGGGAGCCTAGAGCGAACAAGGCTTGAAACCCTGCGGGGAAAAGTTCACCAGGTTAACTAGGAGAGAGAGAGAGAGAGAGAGAGAGAGAGAGAGAGAGAGAGAGAGAAAGTGACCCATACGGACACGAGTTTCTCTCTCTCCGCTCACCTCTCAAAGGTGAGCAAGACAAAGAGCAGGCGCCATTTTGGAATACGTCATAAGCAGGGTGACCTCGGGTCGGCACCGGCCCCGAGCCTAGCAGAAAAACCTGACTCTGGGTGGGAGGGGTGAAATAACAGGAGATTAGAACCTAATGAATGTGTGGTGCTAATGAACTGAGACTGTGACAAAAGAGACGGTGGGGGAGAGAACTCACGGAAATCACGAATTCATGTGAGTACTCTCCAGAGACGCTACAGTTCAGTAGCCTTGGCAGCCCAGTGGGAGACTACAGGAGAATCTGAGCCCACAATAAGGGCCGCAAAGATTCCCTCTCTGGTCTTTGGGAAAGAGCTTCCAATTTCTGGCTCCCGTGGGTATATCATTCGCCTGCTAACCACCCCCAATTCCACTCAGCTGTGTGGAATTACTTCCCTTTTGAAACAAACAAACAAACAAAAAGTAACAGAGAGAGATTTACCACGCCTAACCTGGGAGTGTCTCCTTTGACACACCCTCAACCCTGAGGAACCAAACAGAGCTCTCAGGCCACACCCATCTCAAGCCTCTAAGGCTCCATCAAAAGCAGACAGTCCACTTAATCTAGAGTCATAGTATAACAAGAAAAAAACAACACAGTGAAGAAACCAATATGCCAAACAACAAACGCAAAAACCGAGATAATAAGAACAAGGAAGACACTATGGCATCCCCAAATGGAAAAGACACCCCAATCCAAGATTACGAAGATGATGAAATAGAAGAAATGCAAGAAGCAGATCTCAAAAAATTGATAAGAACACTAAGAAGTACTCAAAAACAAATTCTTGAACTACAGAAATCCTTAATGGACAAGGTAGAAAATCTCTCTCGTGAAAATGAAATATTAAGGAGGAATCAAGCTGAAATGAAACAACTAGTAGAACATGAAACTGTGATAGTGATGAGAAATCATAATGAAGTGAAGAATTCAATAGATCAAATGAAAAACACATTAGAGAGCCTTACAAACAGAATGGGTGATGCAGAAGAGAGAATATCGGACTTAGAAGACAGAGCACAGGAAACTATACAGTCAAACCAAAGACAAGAAGAGGAAATTAGAAATCTAAAAAATAGTGTTGGGAATCTACAGGATACTATTAAAAAACCCAACATTTGAGTTCTAGGAGTTCCTGAAGGCATGGAGAGGGAGAAAGGATTAGAATGCCTTTTTAGGGAGATAATACCAGAAAATTTCCCAGTTTTGGAGGACAGAGACATCCTAGTACAGGAAGCTCATGGAACCCCTAGTAAACAGGACCAAAAGAGATCCTCACCATGACACGTAATTAAACTCACCACAGTGAAACAGAAAGAAAAGATCCTAAAATGCGCAAGAGAGAAACGTCAGATTACTCTCAGAGGATCTCCAATTAGACTCAAAGCAGACTTCTCAACAGAAACCCTACAAGCTAGAAGGGAATGGCGAGACATAGCCCAGGTACTTAGAGAGAAAAACTGCCAGCCCAGAATATTATATCCTGCAAAGCTCTCATTTGTGAATGAAATAAAGACATTTCATAACAAACAAAAATTGAAAGAATTTGTTGCCACTCGTCCAGCCCTGCAAAAGATACTTAAAGATGTGTTACACACAGAAACACAGAAACACGGCCATCAACATAAAAGAAGGTAAACGAAGGGAACCTCACGGCAAAAGATCACAGGGAATTCAAAGCATACATTAGAAAATATCTTTGGCAAATGGCAGGACAAAGTTACCACTTATCAATAGTCATATTGAACGTTAAAGGTCTAAACTGTCCAGTTAAAAGACAGAGATTGGCTGATTGGGTTAAGGAACAAAACCCATCTATTTGCTGCTTACAAGAAACACATCTTTTCCAACGAAGATCCATACAGACTGAAAATAAAAGGATGGGACAAGATATACCATGCCAACAGAAATGAAAAAAGAGTGCGTGTAGCCATCTTCATATCGGACTACATAATCTTTAACACAAAAACTGTTAAGAGAGACAAAGAGGGGCACTATATAATGATTAAGGGATCAATACTACGGGAAGATATAACAATTATCAATGTATATGCACCTAATTACAGGCCACCGATTTATTTAAAAAATTTGTTAAGAAACTTAAAGGGAGACTTAGACCCCAACACAATAGTACTGGGGGACTTCAATACTCCACTCACAGATATTGACAGATCGACAGGACAGAAGATCAACAAGGAGACAGTAGATTTAAACAACACTATAGCCCAAATGGATCTAACAGATATCTACAGAACTTTTCATCCTACACAGAAAGCATTTACATTCTTCTCAGCAGTACATGGAACCTACTGTAGGATTGACCACATATTAGGCCATAAAGCAAGTCTCAGCAAATTCAAAAGAATTAGAATCATACGATGCAGCTTCTCAGACCCTTAGGGAATGAAGTTGGAAAATAGCAACTCAGGAATCCCTGGAGCATATGCAAACACATGGAGATTGAACAACATGCTCCTGAATGAACAATGAGTCACTGAAGAAATCAAAAGAGAAATCAAAAATTTTCTGGAAGTAAATGAGGATAACAGAACAACATACCAAAACTTATGGGATACAGCAGAAGCAGTGTTAAGAGGAAAGTTTATATCAGTAGGTGCCTACATCAAGAAACTGGAAAGGCACCAAATAGATGAGCTTTCAATGCATCTCAAGGATCTAGAAAATCTGCAGCAAACTAGACCCAAATCTAGTAGAAAAAGAGAAATAATCAAAATCAGAGAAGAAATCAACAGGATTGAATCCAAAAATCATTACAAAAAATCAGCCAAACGAGGAGCTGGTTTTTTGAAAAAATAAACAAAATTGACACCCCATTGGCCCAACTAACTAAAAAAGAAAAGACCCAAATCAGTAAAATCAGAGATGAAAAAGGAAATGTAACAACAGACACCACAGAAATCAAAAGAATCATCAGAAATTACTACAAGGACTTGTATGCCAGCAAACAGGGAAACCTATCAGAAATGGATAGATTTCTGGACACATGCAACCTACCTAAATTGAACCAGGAAGACATAGAAAACCTAAGCAGACCCATAAGTGAGTCAGAAATTGAATCAGTAATAAAGGCCCTCCCAACAAAGAAAAGCCCAGGACCAGATGGATTCACTGCTGAATTCTACCAGACATTTAAGGAAGAACTAACTCCAATTCTTCTCAAACTTTTCAGAACAATCGAAAAAGAGGGAATCCTCCCAAATTCTTTCTATGAAGCCAGAATCACCTTAATTCCTAAGCCAGAAAAAGATGCAGCATTGAAAGAAAACTACAGACCAATATCCCTCATGAACATAGATGCAAAAATCCTCAATAAAATTCTGGCCAATAGACTGCAACAACACATCAGAAAGATCATCCACCCAGACAAAGTGGGATTCATCCCTGGTATGCAGGGATGGTTCAATATTCGCAAAACAATCAACGTGATACACCACATTAACAGACTGCAAAAGAAAAGCCATATGATTATTTCACTAGACGCAGAGAAAGCATTCAATAAAATTCAACACCCTTTCATGATGAAAACCCTAAGCAAACTGGGTATAAAAGGCACATTCCTCAATACAATCAAAGCAATTTATGAAAAACCAACGGCCAATATCCTATTGAATGGGGAAAAGTTGGAAGCATTTCCACTGAGATCTGGTACCAGACAGGGAGGCCCACTCTCACCACTGCTATTCAATATAGTGCTGGAAGTCTTAGCCAGAGCTTTAGGCAAGAAAAAGAAATTAAAGGGATACAAATTGGGAAGGAAGAACTCAAACTATCCCTCTTTGCAGACTACATGATTCTTCATTTAGGGGACCCAAAGAACTCTACTAAGAGACTATCGGAACTCATAGAAGAGTTTGGCAAAGTAGCAGGATATAAAATCAATGCACAAAAATCAACAGCCTTTGTATACACAGGCAATGCCATGGCTGAGGAAGAACTGCTAAGATCCATCCCATTCATACTAGCTACAAAAACAATCAAATACCTTGGAATAAACTTAACCAAGGACATTAAAGATCTCTACAATGAAAATTACAAAACCTTAAAGAAAGAAATAGAAGAGGATACCAAAAAATGGAGAAATCTTCCATGCTCATGGATTGGAAGAATCAATATCATCAAAATGTCCATTCTGCCAAAAGCAATTTACAGATTCAATGCAATACCAATCAAGATACCCAGGACATTCTTCTAAGATCTGGAAAAAATGATGCTGAAATTCATATGGAGACACAGGAGACCTCGAATAGCTAAAGCAATCTTGTACAACAAAAACAAAGCTGGAGGCATCACAATACCAGATTTCAGGACATACTACAGGGCAGTAGTTATCAAAACAGCATGGTACTGGTACAGAAACAGATGGATAGACCAATGGAACAGAAGAGAAACACCAGAAATCAATCCAAACATCTATAGCCAACTTATATTTGATCAAGGATCCAAAACCAATCCCTGGAGTAAGGACAGTCTGTTTAATAAATGGTGCTGGGAAGACTGGATTTCCACGTGCAGAATCATGAAGCAAGATCCCTACCTTTCACCTTACACAAAAATCCATTCAACATGGATTAAAAATTTAAACCTACGACCCGACACCATCAAATTATTAGAGAGCATAGGAGAAACCCTGCAAGACACAGGTACTTGCAAAGACTTCCTGGAAAATACCCCAGAAGCACAGGCAGTCAAAGCCAAAATTAACTACTGGGATTGCATCAAATTGAGAAGTTTCTGTTCTGCAAAAGAAACAGTCAGGAAAGTGAATAGGAAACCGACAGAATGGGAAAATATATTTGCAAACTATGCAACAGATAAAGGGTTGATAACCAGAATCTACAAAGAAATTAAGAAACTCCACAACACCAAAACAAGCAACCCACTTAAGAGATGGGCCAAGGACCTCAAAAGACGCTTTTCAAAAGAGGAAATCCAAATGGCCAACAGACACATGAAAAAATGTTCAAGATCCCTAGCAATCAGGGAAATGCAAATCAAAACCACAATGAGGTTTCACCTCACCCTGGTTAGAATGGCTCACATTCAGAAATCCACCAACAATAGATGCTGGAGAGGATGTGGGGAAAAAGGGACACTAACCCACTGTTGGTGGGAATGCAAACTCGTGAAGCCACTATGGAAGTCAGTCTGGAGATTCCTCAGAAACCTGAATATAACCCTACCATTCAACCCAGCCATCCCACTCCTTGGAATTTACCCAAAGGAAATTGAATTGGCAAACAAAAAAGCCGTCTGCACACTAATGTTTATTGCGGCTCAATTCACAATAGCTAAGACTTGGAACCAACCCAAATGCCCATCAACAGTAGACTGGGTTAGGAAATTATGGGACATGTACTCTACAGAATACTATACAGCAGTCAAAAACAATGAAATCCGGTCATTTGCAACAAAATGGAGGAATCTGGAAAACATCATGCTGAGTGAATTAAGCCAGTCCCAAAGAGACAAATATCATTTGTTTCCCTTGATTGGTGATGACTAATTGAGCACCAAAGGGGAAACCTGTTGAAGTGAAATGGACACTATGAGAAACAGTGACTCGATCAGCTCTTGTGCTGACTGTTGTTGTACAATGTAATACTTTATCCATGGTAGTATTTTTTTTTTATCCTAGTACTAGTGGTTGAACTCTGTAATTAACACACAATTATTCTTAGGTGTTTAAATTTTAACTGAAAAGTGATCCCTGTGAAATATAAGAGTGGGAATGAGAGAGGGAGGAGATGTACAATTTGGGACATGCTCAATCAGTCGTGTCCCAAATGATGGAGTTAGAATTGTGCCAGGGGATTCCAATACAATCCCATCCAGGTGGCATGTACCAAGGCCATCTCACTAGTCCAAGTGATCTAATTCAGTTCACAATTGATCACACTGATAGGTCTAAGAGTCAAAGGGATGATACAAGCAAGACTAGTGTCTGCTAATACTAACAGATAGAACCAAAAAGGGAGAGAATGATCCAACATGGGAAGCAAGATACACAGCAGACTCATAGAATGGCAGATGCCCTAAATAGCACTCTGGCCTCAGATTCAGCCCTTAAGGCATTCAGATCTGGCTCAACAGCCCATGAGAATATTTTAGGCATGGAAAGCTAAGACACTCTGAAAAACAAAAAAAAGAAGACCTAAATGAAAGATCTCTGCGAGTGAGATCCCAGTGGAAAGAACGGGGCCATCAAAGAAGGAGGTACCTTTCTCTGAAGGGAGGAGAGAACTTCTACTTTGACTATGACCCTGTCAGAATAAGATTGAAGTTGGCAAACCCTAAAGGCTTCCATAGCCTTGACTACTCATGACTAGAGCCTAGGGAGATTACTGACGCCATAAACAAGAGTGTCAAATTGTTAAGTCAACAACAGGAGTCACTGATACTTGTGTCTCATGAGGGATCTGTCCTTAATGTGTTATCCAATGTGAAATAATGCTATTACTAGTACTGAAACAGTATTTTTACACTTTGTGTTTCTGTGTGGGTGCAAACTGATGAAATCTTTACATACTATATACTGAATCGATCTTCTGTATATAAAGATAATTGCAAATGATTAAAAAATCTTGATGTTAAATTGGAAATTGCATAGATAACTAATCAATTTTTAAAAAATAAATCATGTAGGATCTCTGTCCTTAATGTGCTGTACATTGTGAATTAATACTATAACTAGTACTCCAACAGTATTTTCACTTTGTGTCTCTATGTGAGGGCAAACTGTTGAAATCTTTAGATAATATATGATAAACTAATCTTCTGTGTATAAAGAGAATTGAAAATGAATCTTGATGTGAATGGAAGGGGAGAGGGAGCGGGAAAGGGGAGGGTAGTGGGCGGGAGGGAAGTTGTGTGCAGGGGGAGCCATTGTAATCTATAAGCTGTACTTTGGAAATTTATATTCTTTAAATAAAAGCTTTATATATATATAAAAAAGAAAGAAATTATATACAGAGTAAACATGTATCATCTGCATCATTAATAAACTAGAGTAGTACTTCCAAAAAAAAAAAAGTATATATTCCAAAGAACTGAAAGCAGGTTCAGAGAGAGACCTGTATGTTCACAGCAGCATTATTCATAACAGCCATTTGGGTGGAATCAACCAAAATGTGCACTGACAGATAAATGGATTAACAAAAAGAAACATATACACACAAAAGAATATTATTCAGTCTTCAAAAGGAAGGAAATTTTGAAAGATGCTACAGCATGCATGCATCTTTAGGGACATTATGCTAAGTGAAATAAGTCATTCACAAAAAGGTACAGTATGATTTCACTTACATGAAGCACCTAGATTAGTCCAATTCATAGAAACTGAAAGTAGAATACTGGTTTCCAGGGACTAATAAGATGTGGAAATGGGAAGTTTTGTTTGATGGGTACAGAGTTTCAGTATGCAAGGTGAAAAAGCTTCAAAGTTTGGTTGCTCAGCAACGTGGATATACTATTTAACTAAACACTTTAAAATGGTCAAAATGGTAAATTTTATGTGCATTTTAGTTCAATTAAAAATAAAATAATAAAAATGAAAACAACCATAGTTTTAGCTTATAATTCTGCAGATTAGTATTTTGGGTTGAGTATTTTTGGTGGGGAGAGAGGGGGAGAGGGGGTTGAGAGAGAGAGAAAGAGAGAGAGAGACTGATCTTGCATCTGCTGGTTCACTCCCCAGATGCCCACAAAAGCCAGAGCTGGGCTAGTTCAAAGCCAGAAGCCCAGAACTCCATCTTGGTCTCCAACGTGGGTGGCAGGGTCCAAGCATTTGAGGCATCCTGCTTTCCAGGATATCTTAGCAGGAAGATGGATTGGAAACAGAGTAGCCAAGACTCCAACTGGCCTTCCAATATGGGATGTAGGCAACCTAACACACAGTACCACAATGCCTGCCCCTACAAAATGAAATTTAATAAGACCAATTTCACAGTCTTCCTATAAACTAATTCAAATCAGCAAATTTACCAAATCATAACTGCGTAAAATTAAATTATCTTGGAAAAGTACTTGGACTGTAGTATATTATTGCAAGATCCTAAAAACTCAACCAATAAAATATAATTTGAAAATAATGTAGATCTTTCACCATGAACAGTGTGTACTTTTGAGTCCTTTTTTTCATCCTGTTAAAGCTGTATAATTGCAATTTTTAAATAGAATAATAACAGAATGAACACAGATAATGAACTCCGCACAGAAGACACCAAACACAATGCCAACATAAGGTATGATCTGGTTTCAATCTTTCTTAGGTAATTGGTCCAATTTCGTAACGTAATTCTTATGTGTGTCTTTAAGGCTTTAGGAGAGGTCATTGCTGAAATGTCATTGAGTTTTCATTAGAAAAAGATGAAGGAGTAGCTTGGCTTTGTTTCCACTGCCCTTGTACTGGGTCCTATTATCCGTACAAACAAAAGCATGAGGAAGTTGGAGCCCCTCTGCCAACTCATCCATAAACAAGCACTGGCCCTTTGCTGATCTGCTAAGCTCAGATCTCCTGTTCCCAAATCTTTTGAGCATAATGTCTGAAAAGGTTTTCCTTTGTACGTTTACATTTTTTAAAAACCATTGGCCGTGGATCTGTCACAAAGAGGCCCGTCTATTCCTCCCTTCTGGGTGCCATGAGAGTGAGAGTTCATGGTCAGACAGTGAAGCCTGATGCATGCACTGACATTTAATAATGTGCTTTACTGCTCTGACCTTTCCACACATGGACCGGCACCTGGGGGCCCTGGAGCATCTCTCAGGTCAGCTACAGCCCCCTCCAGGGCTAGGAAATGCTAATGTACCTGGAGGAACAACAGCCACGTAGAATTTCAGACCTACAGAGAACATGGAGTTAGAAGTTGTTCCTGACAATATTATCCTGGTTCCAAATGAAGACCAACCAAATGAGAAGAGCAAAGGCTGTTTATTCCAAGCTTGCTATAGCCAGGGATTCAGCCACAGTGGTCTCTTCATTTTGGCAGAGTCTCAAAGGCAGGCAGAGGGGTAGGGAAGCTTTATCCTGAAGAAAAGGAAAGCTTCAGATATGCCCTAATTAGGCACTGTTAGGGAGATAGCTGTAGGTGGGCTAACCAGAAACAGGCATCCTATGTGATTGGTTAGGGATGCTTTTTGATTTTTCCTGGTCGGTCCTATGTGGAAAAGGAGACAAAAATTAAGGAAGCTGCCAGTTGTTAATTAAGGCCTGGTCATTTGGGGCTAACGCTGTTATTATTGAGCTTTCTAGACTGGTGCTGGAGACAGAAGTCTGACCCCATACACATCTAATATACAGCAGCCTGGCTTCTGGGGCTGTTTCTGGTGCATAAGAGGTTAGTTTCCTTGGCAGAAGCTGCACCTTGAGGTTGAGGATTCTATTTATGAATATAATCCGGCTGCAATCTCTTGTACATTCAGTCTCTCAGCCCTGAATGGAAGCAGAGCAGGTGCAGTGAGCATTAGCCTGGAGAGTCTAATTTGGATACGACCAAGCCTACCTGAGCATGGCTCCTTTCCCCAACCTGCCTTAGTCTCTGTTCAGGTGTCTGCCAGCCTTTATCATCTAACGATGGTCATGCACATAGGCTCTCTTCCTGACTGGCATGAAATGCTTCCAGCAGAAATGGTCATTTATGTTGTTTCATTTCAATCCTACAAGTTAATGAATGGCAAACAATTTTGATCAAAATTGACTCTCAGCTAAAATAAAAAAGGTCATACCTGTTATGTTTTCTGACAGCAAAAAGTACATCTCATTTACAGTGAGCACTTTTTTCCAGAAAGTGAACCAAGTGGGATGTTTGAGGAGTGGATAATTAAAGAATAATTTGTAAGACTGACAGCAGAGTTTCCCTAGAGCTCTGAGAGCCACTTCCTCCAGGGATTTCAAATGTGCTGCTGTTTGGTTTGACCCAGAGCCCAGAGTAGACAGCACGGCAGATTCCGTCAGACATACAGAAGAGCAGAAATGAATCTGAAAGAGGGAGTCTTATTTTCACTTCAAAGTGACTCTTCTTTGCAAGGTTACTGGACTATCCATGAATTAACCTAGTTCACGTAAGTGCTTATGGAAAAGAACAGGATTTTTGTCTTTATCTTCTAGGTCAGTGGAAGACAGAGAAGAGCCAGAGTATGAGAATTAGTATGAGACAGAAAGCTGTACTTCAGTACAGGAGATTGTTCCAGGAGTCATGATTTGATTCATCTCAGTCCTACAATGACAGTGCTTTTTTGAAACTCGGTACCCCTGAACTATATCAGGTTCTTATAGTGGTGGGCAAGTGGTGGGCAAACTTCTGTGCAACGGTCTATTCCTACGATTCAATAGGAAAACCCATACTAGCCTAGAACACATGCATTTTGCTATAAAAGACATCTTTCTGCCTTGATATCCTAACCTCGATTCCTGAAGCATAACTGTAGCTGACTGGTGTTCATCTCCAGATACACATTTTGTTAACAAAGTAATGAAAGTAAATATTCCATAAATGAACACTTGGAGGTTTTAGATTTTATTTTCCTGAACATATATTCTAGCAACCACATCCCTTCCAAAAGGAACTGAGCATGGCATGGTCCAAGTTTACATACAGACACAACTGTAAATCTCTTGCACATTGGCTCTATGTGAATACTATAGGGTCACATGGGAGCAAAGCAAATAATACTAAACTATCACAGTGAGAAGTTTGTACTGACTAGCACTGCCATTGAACATTTCAAAATAGCTAATAAGGAAGTTCTGGAATTTTCCCTTGGGATTTTTAAAATATAGGACAGAAATTCACTCAGTGTTAGGGTGACAGACTAAACTGTTGCTACAATATTTTTCAGTATGTAGGATTAAATATAGAAATCTGCAAGACACAATGACACGTTTGCACTTAGCTTTGCATAAAAATTTTAAATATTCTCTATAATTTTAACCAATTTTGCAAATATTTACTGAATTCTGTCTGTGCTAGGTACCGCTTCAGTGATGGTGACACAAAGGTGGGTAAATACAGTCCCTATTCTCAACTACTTCACTGTCAATCACTTCAGGAAAGAATAATAGCAAGGACATCAATAAAAACGCATATTTCAGCATGATTGAAAAATATTTATCTTCTTTATTATGAAAGTTAGTTAAAACTAGCCAGAGAACTGGAATATTTCTCTGATGTTTCTCATTGTTGAACATCCTGTAAAATTATCTCTAACAAGTTCTAAATAGCAATTTGTAATCATTTTACTTCAAAGTAACTCTCTATGAGAAACAAAAGAAGGCATTCCCACCAGAGCAGGGGAAGTCATTGAAGCTCCCATGGAGACCAAAAAGACCCCTTACAAGAGGTCCTTGCATTGACACTGAGGGCCAGGGCAAACATCGATCAGAGATACACTTAGGAGACAAAGCAAATTCTCTTTTTCAGAAGAAACACACAGCATTAAGTCAAATTTCAATATTTCACACTCTCCACTATCTGCCAGACAAGAAGGAAAACCTCGAGCACAGTGTTTTATACCCACAGTCTGGATGCAATTGATTTACTTTCATTGGGATCATTCATCTATCAGGGCTAAAAACATAAATGTCAAAGCAGCCATAATATATTTGCACCAATAAAGTCATCAGTTATGCTTTCATACCACATAGAGAGAGAGGACTTTATTAACCTTCATGAGGATTAAATTTTAAAAATAACGTTAAAGGAAAATACTTGGTAGTATTCTGTGTGGCTGGTGTGTGGGTGGGTGGAGTGCGATGGAATGAAGCAAGTGAGTAATAATTGGGATCCTCAGATGACTGAAGCAAGAGAAAGTGGGCTCTTAAAATGAAATGGCTCCTCTCAGATCTTAAATCTTGCATGGTCTCATACAACACTCATTGCCCTCTCATCCCAATTTGTCATCATTTCCTCTCCATTGTGCAATTCATAGATGCATGCAACTTATTAGCAAACTATTTCCCCACTTCTCCACAAGCTATTATCTAAGTAATATTATTTCCTTACAAAATGAGAGAACATTAACTAGGCTCTCCAAATTCAGTGAAGCATACAGCAGGTTAGAAACTGCTTCCAGAATAAACAGTGGCATAAGCAATATGACTTTTGGTGGCCTTAAAGTCTACTGGAGTTTGCTGAGAGGTGAGAATCCTTCTCATCTTTAATGACTCAGTTTTTCCCCCTCGCTCTTTCTCCCCTCCATCAGTGTCTCATTTCTGGAAAGTAACTTCTGATGGACTCATTCAGACTAATACAGTTACACTTAAAAACCATAATACATTTTTAAAGGGCAAGAGGTAGTCAGACAGAGAGAGAGAGAGGAGAAAGAGAGAGGAGAGAGATCTCCCATCCATTAGTTCGCTCCCTCAAATGCCTGTAATAACTTGGACTGAATCAGGCAACGCCAGGAGCTGGGAACTCAGTCTGAGTCTCCCATGTGGGTGTCAGAGACCTAAGTCATTCGGCCATCACCGCTTCTTCCGGGGTGTGCATTAGTGGGAAGCTAGAACTGGAAGAAGTCTATGAACTCAAGTCACTCTGACACAAGAGATTTCCAAGTAGCATCTTTTTTTAATTATTTTATTTTTTTAATTTTTGATAGGCAGAGTAGACAGTGAGAGAGAGAGAGACAGAGAGAAAAGTCTTCCTTTGCCGTTGATTCACCCTCCAATGGCCGCTGCGGCCGGTGCACCACGCTAATCCAAAGGCAGGAGCCAGGTGCTTCTCCTGGTCTCCCATGGGATGCAGGGCCCAAGCACTTGGGCTATCCTCCACTGCACTCCCGGGCCATAGCAGAGAGCTGGCCTGGAAGAGGAGCAACCGGGACAGAATCCGGCACCCCGACCGGGACTAGAACCCGGTGTGCCAGCGCCACAAGGCGGAGGATTAGCCTGTTGAGCCACAGTGCAGGCCGCCAAGTAGCATCTTAACCACTGTGCCAAACACCGGCCCCATAATGCATTCTTCACAGAGGACCAAGCCTTAAGTGAATGTAACAAATTTTTAGTTATGCAATTTCTGGCATCCATTAGTAAGAGTGGGGACTGAGAAAGGGTTGTTCTTTGGATTGAAGGATTAAGATTCAAATATCAGGTTAAATCCCATTTCAGGAAATTTAGAGGTCTTTTAAAGGCTTTCAGCACACTGAATTTTGATTGTATCAAACACACTTTGAAATAGAATGGTTTTAGTAGATTAGAGGCAGGTGGCTATCATTTCTTAGCAAACAGAAAAATAAAAGAGAGCTTCAGAAGAGTACCACAAGTGCTACCGTGCAGGCTGCTGCTCCATCGGTGTCTCCAATCCACAAATATGGAAGCAGCCAACTGCCTAGGTATTTCCCTGGCCTACATGGCCAGGTTGACATCCACACAGTATATGATAAACCATGCTGGCCCTCCTGAGTTTTCTGCTGTCATCAGATGCCCACAATATCAACTAAATATCAGGGGAATCCAACTCCAGACAAGATCTCTGTATGTCTAAGGGATTTACCATCCTGCCAGAGTTACTTGATGGGTAAACTGCATCTTACTACAAGACAAAAGCTACCTTGCCATGCAGCACTTTTTATTAGGTTGATTTACATATTTCTATCCGCCTACACCCTTCGCCCTCTTGGAGATTTACTGAGAAGCTTATAACTACCAAAATCAATCTCTAGCACCAGAAACCTTTTGTTTCATAAAACTCAGAGGTATTTCTTATAATCTGTATTGAACCAAGAATCAATGTACTATTATTTAATATAGGAGACTGAGATACTGTAACCAGGAGACAAGCAACTTGGTGTCCAGACTCCAAAAACCATTCACCTGCAAGAAGGCAATGGTGGTTCCAATGATATGGCTCACCAACTTAACTATATCAAGGAAAGGATATATCTTCCATTCCTTTGCCTATTTATGCAACAAATATTTAATAAGCATTTACTTTGAACCTGCATCTTCTGGCTAGAAATACATAGATAAATGGATGCATTTCTCATTCTCAAACTTAGTGTGGAGGGGTGAGCATTGTGGTGTAGTGGATTAAGCCACTGCTTGCAACACCCACATTCCATACTGGAGTACATGTTCCAGTCCTGGTCGATCTGCTTCCAACCCAGCTTCCTGTTAATGCCTCTTAGAGGGCAGCAAACATTGCTTCAAGTACTTGGGTACCTGACACCCTTGTGAAAGATCTAGATGGAGTTCCTGAATCTGGGTTCAGTCTGGTCCAATCCTGACTGTTGCAACCATCTGGGAAGTAAATGAAGCAGTGAATGGAAGCCTTCTCTCTTTGTCTCTACCTCTCTCTCACTATTGCTCTGCCTTTCAAATAAATAAATATATACCTAATTTAAGAACTACTGCTAAAAGTAATGGTAAAGCTAGAGAGATTTTAGCAAGTAAAGCTTGCATGATAAAATTTTTAGGAAAAAAATTCACCCATCAATAAGAAGAGATTGGAAGGATGAATTAGCAGAGATGAGAAGACAGAAAGTTGTTGGAATAGTCTAGAAAAGACTATTTTACATGTTCTTAAAAACTGGAAAAGAATAATATTGTCACAGTTTTCCAGGAAAGACCATTACCCAGGTTCTTAACTGTAGTGAACAACTGCAAGATAATTGGATTTATGGATTTATATAAGTTCTGGCCAAGACTGAATACTTCCAAAAGGAGGATTAAAATGTATAATTTTTAAAACTCAAAAATAAGAAGTTTCAGGGCAGGTGTGCAGTGAAGTGTGTAAAACCACCATTTGGGACATCTGCATCCCAAATCAGAATGTTGGTTCAAGTCCTGGTTTCTCTACTTCTGTGGATGATGGATTAAGTGCTTGGTTCCTGCTACCCATGCAAGAGACCTAGAAAAACTTGCTAGCTCCTGGCATCAGCCTGGATTAGCCCAGGCTGTTGAGAGCATTTGGGGAGTGAACCAACAGATGGAGGATCTCTCTCTTTATCTCCCCCTCCTTCTGTCACTCTGCCTCTCAAATAAACAAATAACCCCCTTTTTAAAAATCTTTTGTATGTTTCATTTTTAAAATAGAGTTTTCACTAAAGCCCAAAATAGGGGGAAAACCCAAATATACACACATGAGATGCAAAGAAAATTTCACAGTTATCTTCTTCAGGAGAATGGCTACCTGGCCACAAATAAATCAGTCCCCCATCTCCATCACCAACACTATAGAATCAGAAACAAGTTCATTCTTTCAGCACAACCAAAGCTCACTCCAAGAGCTGGGTAATAAAGTTTTACAGAGACTGTGAAATTGCAATGGTATTTCTTGAGTCAAAGTATTTTTATCTTAAAAACTCCTATGCCAATAATCTCAACACTTATGTTAAGTAAGGGCGCTGTATTTCATTCATTATAGAGAACAAACAGAAACAAACCCAATCTTCCCAAAGTTAATGTTCAAGAATGACAGTGAATGTACATTAGACTTTTTTCCTCTTTCCTTTTGAGTTGCTGAACACATGAAATGAATGGAAAATGGAAGTCAGGCAAAAACAGTTATAGAGGTGGTTATTGACCATTTAAGAGACTATGAGTTGGACCATGGAAGATAACCTGAATGACATACTCCTGGGTAGCACTGGAGAAAGGAAGGTCTGAAGCCCAGGAGGAGGCCAGGACTGAGTGAGAGCTATGGTTGGTTTCTGCAATATCTTACGGTATCTATTTTCTTTTTTTTTATTAGATTTTATTTATTTATTTATTTGAGAGAGAGAGTTACAGAGAGAGAAAGGGAGAGACAGAGAAAGGTCTATTATCCACTGGTTCACTCCCCAAATGGACACAATGGCCGAAGCCAAGTTCCGGAAGCCAGGAGCTTCTTCAGATCTCCCATGTGGATGCAGGAGCCCACGCACTTGGGTCATCCTCCATTGCTTTCCCAGGCCATTAGCAGGGAGCTGTATTGGAAGAGGAGCAGCTGGATATGAACTGGTGTCCATATGGGATGCTGGCACTGCATGCAGAGGCTTAGCCCACTACCCACAGCACTGGCCCCCTAAGGTGTCTATTTTCAAACGGACAACATCACCACAACAAAACCCACATCATGGTGGAATATGTCAACAATGACTTCTTTAAAATTCTTTAATAACTGACCCCAGAACATGTGATTGGAGCTAGAATCCAGACCCTTTTGATCTTCCTAAATCCAGAGCTCTTTGCTCCATACAGCATGATTTAAGGGTCCAATTCAACTTTAAAGTTTGGTTTTTTTGTTTGTTTGTTTGTTTAACAGGCAGAGTAGACAGAGAGAGAGAGACAGAGAGAAAGGTCTTCCTTTGCCGTTGGTTCACCCTCCAAATGCCGCCGCAGCCGGCATGCCACGGCCAGCATACAGCGCTGATCCAAAGGCAGGAGCCAGTTGCTTCTCCTGGTCTCCCATGCAGGTGCAGGGCCCAAGGACCTGGGCCATCCTCTACTGCACTCCCTGGCCACAGCAGAGAGCTGGCCTGGAAGAGGGGCAACCGGGACAGAATCTGGCGCCCCCACTGGGACTAGAACCCGATGTGTCGGCACTGCTAGGCGGAGGATTAGCCTATTGAACCGCGGCGCCGCCTCAACTTTAAAGTTTTAAAGTTTCTTGGGAAAGTATAATCAAATTAGGCTATATGACTATGATCCACATGCCTCTTTTTTTTCTTCCATTGAGGGTTCCAGAATTAAACTGTTTCCTTATACTTACTCATTCATCTCATGCATATCACTTCTAACTTCCCACTAGGACAGTCCTAAAACCTTCATTTAAAAGGGTTTTCTGTCTTACCCAGGAGGAGTCCTACTCCTTGTTGCACCAGTCTGCATCAATTGTTCCCAAGCCAACCTGGCAATTAGGTGAGAATAAATTGTTCACCAGGCATGTGTCTTCACTAAGGACATGGGCCTGCCCATGTGACAAGTTCTGTCTTTGGAAATATCATGACAGACTATTCATCTGTCACAGGTGGGAGGGTTTTGAAACTACAAAATGTCATAATCAGGAACAATTTAAAATTCCAGTTCTTGTTCTTGTAAATAGCTCTGCAAAGAAGCTCCCAATAACACCATGGCTTGCTCCCAGCTCCAGACAGCTAGACTGGTTTGTTCCAGTCCCTACTTGACCTCAATGGGCTCACCAGTTAACCAACCTCTCCAGGATCTGGTAAACCCCAGGGGGAAGTCGATGTCCCCCACATCAGAGTTCGATAAACTATTGTATCCTCTCTTAGCACCTTCCCCTAAATTATAAAGATCTGACTACTTGCTTAAATCTGTCATATCTGTGAACACCTTGCATATGGTAACCCTCAGGTATTAGCTAAATGGAATGAATGACTCAACCATGTATTCCGGCATGAGAGACCTTTAAAATGAGCCAGATTTCTAAACTACTTTTAGTCTGTACATGTTGCTTGTTTTTCAAAGAACTCCCGAAAACAATAATGACTTACTTATATAAAACACATGTCTTCAAAACTATATTTTTACCAATGTTCCCCTCAAAATACAAAATTGGGGTACAGTGCTATTTAAAAAGTTGTCTGAAGTCAGAGTCTTCAGTTGCAGGGCAAGAACAGAAAATTTTACCCTGTCTTTACATTTCTGATGAAATTTACCAGAGTATTGAGTAGTATTCTGTGAAACATGAATCAAAAACCTGCAAAAATATTTAGCAAAAAATGGGCACAAGAATAAAAATAACTTCTACTTTAGCAATTTGGTATTGTATATTTTCTAGAAAAAAATAAGCATAGACAAATAAGAACAAGAACAAGAAAAAGCCTCTTCACTCACTGACAAGTGCCTTCTTTATAACAACCATCCCGATTTAAAGGAATTTCTCACGGCTGGGAGAGGACAACAATTTGGGAACCCACAGCAAGGTTCAGAACCACTCTCCTGGTCTCTGGTCTCTCAAAATCCAGTTCTCCAACTCCGACTAGAATTATAACTGAGTTAGAGGAGTCCAAGTCTATGTAATAGCATGGATCATTTTCTGCCATGGAATTTGATTCAGTTACAGATGGAAAATGGTACATTCTCAAATAATGCCACTTCACACATCACATGAAGCATTCACCAGATCCAATCCCACAGCTGCCTGCTGCCACTTACCAACAGGCACTTGGCAACAGACAGTCACACTTCAAGGCCCCTTGTTGACAGGAAAGCCCCACACAGGGGTTCTGCAGTGAGCTTATTCCTGGGCACAGGGGACAGCTGGGCTGGAGGAGCCACCTGGCCCCCAGCACCTGTTTGGCAGCAGAGACAACCTAGCAGAAAGCATCAGCACAGTTTTCACACCCAGAAGCCCAGGGGTTTGCATGTGGGCCTGCTCTGCCTTCAGCGCAAAATCACACAAGCCTGCAAAGCATCTCCTGGGTCTTCATTACTTCAGGCTTCATGCAGTTTTCTATGATAGTGAAAGAATAAAGATCCAGCCTTAAGTGAGGAACTAGGACATAGTTAGGGAAGAAGAAAGGATGCAGATTATTCCACCTTACAGCTTTCAGCTGCAGCAGATCTGAGTCAGCAATATACCTGTGAGCACATGCTTTGTGACAGGAGCCTAACTGCAAATGTGAAATATTTCACCTCATTGAACATCCCAAGCAACTTCTATGGCAAGATAATGTCTCCACTTCATAGTGGAGGGAGCAAATCTCAGAATGTTCAAAGCACAAAGCTCATGCCAGTTCTTTTACTTATTGACTAATATTTCAAAGCATAAATTCTTTAGCCAAAAATGAAAATAATAATATCATCTATATAATAGGATTGCAGTGACAGTGAAATGCAAAACGCATGCAACTCACTTAGTGCCCTATATGGAAAGAGACTAACAATTGTACATAGCAGATGTATTGTTGTCTGGGGCCAGCACTGTGGTGTAGTAGGCTAAGCTTCTGCCCACGACACTAGCATCCCATATGGGCAACAGTTCGTGTCCCAGCTGCTCATTTTCTAATCCAGCTCTCTGCTTGTGGCCTGGGAAAGCAGTGGAAGATGTCCCAAGTGCTTGGGTCCCTGCACCTGCATGGGACACCTGGAAGAAGATCCTGGCTCCTGGCTTCGGATCAGTTCTGCTCCGGCCGTTGCAGCCATTTGAAGAGTGAACCAGCGGATGGAAGACCTTTCTGTTTCCCTTTCTCTGTCTGTAACTCTACCTCTCAAAATAATAAGTAAAATCCTTATTAAGAAGGGGGGGGGGGTGCTTGAAAGCTTTTTTTTTTTAAAGAATTGTTGTCTACACAAAAAATGGTAACAGTAGTAATAATAAAAAATACAATAATAGTATGAAGTGACAGAGCTTGGATTTAAACGCAGGTCCATCAAGTTCTCAAGCCTTTGCCTTTGATTCATATATCTGCCATAAACTACTTAGTTAATACGAATCAGGCTGTAGGAATGAATGAACCCAGGAGGGGAAAGAAAGAAGAAGAGGGAAGGATGGGGGGGGGGAGAGGCAGGGGAAGAAAAAGTAGATAAATGTTTCATAAATACCAATATATATGACTGAATATATGTGAATACAGATACATAGTTTTTCCACAAACAACGGTGACTAACTCTTCTGTATCTAACAACGGTAATTCTGGGCAGGTGTCTGGCCAAGCACTTAAGATGCCTGCATCCCACATTAGACAGCCTAGGTTCAATACCCATTTCCTAACTCCAGTTTCTTGCTAATGCAGGCCCCAGGAGGCAGTGGTGATGGTTTAAGTAACTGGGTTTCTGCCAGCCTCCTGGAAGACCTTGACTGAGCCCCCATGGGGCTCCTGGCTTCAACCACTGTGGGCTTTGGGGGATTGAACCAGCAGATGGGAGTATACACAGTCTCTCTGATTCTTTCTCTGTCGCTCTCTCAAACAAATAACAAAAATAAATAAATAAAAAATGGCAATATGCACATATTGCATTGGTTCTTTAACGAGAATATTTTATAAACAGTACTGGTTCCTCACCAGTACCCAAGTATCTCCAGCCCTAAGCATACAATCTGACATGCAAAAGGCACTCAATAAAAATTTGTTTACAAGCATCCTCTCAAAGTAAATTTTGGTTAGGACATAAGTGCAGCTAGGAAAGCCTCCAAGGGCTCTGCCACGGACAGGGAAGCTGCTTCCTTTTGGAATGGCCAAGTGCTGCTCTAAGGAAGGGGGCCTCCTAGCCAGGACAAGCAAGCAGAATCACACCCAGCCCCCGCAGGAGAAGGTCCCTGCATTTTCTTGTCTGCAAAGTGAGGCATTCCAGTTACAAAGAAGCTGAGAGGCGGTCACCTTCTTAGGGGAGAGGAGGCTTTATCTGTGCTATATTCCTGAAGTTCCGCCAGCTGTAGGAATACAGGTTTTGCTGGATATTGGACAATAATTTATACTATCTCAACACGTTAGAGATAAAATATTTGATTCACAAAGCTTTCAGCCTCCTTCTCGACTATGATTAGAAGAAAAATCTACTTTTAAAAATGAAAAGGATTTAGAATCACAATTTAATTTCCTCTTCTCCTTGAGAAAAACACACAAGAACACAGGACAAAGTAACTGAGGATTTCTCAAAATTTTCTGTCAATAAAGAAATGTTATTAAAAAAAAAAAAGCAGAGAGATGTAAAGTCTTTTCCACAGGGAGTTTAAGGGTACTATTTGATTTCAGGACTTATATCTTGAAAGACCTTTGAATTGATGGATTTAATCATGTATGAAATTAAAATGAGGTGTTATCTTAAAAGGCTAAATTTATTTTAGTACAATTCAAGGATTTTAATATATGCCCAAGGCTGACTGTTTATTAGAGTTGGCATTTTTAAAATAACAAAGGATGATGCTAATATTTTTTTTCCTAACAAGATTTATAATTTATGTAGCAGAAACAACTTAATGTGCCAGTGATGTGTCCTCCTGCAACCGTAATTGATGACAGAGCACTAATTTTTTACACATCAAAGAAATTAAACCTAGCTTTCCTGTGCATTATTGACCTTTACTGTACATGAAGTGGCCCCAAAGAAACAAATTACACTGCAGTAAAGTTGTGGATTCCTTTTCACATTGGATTTTATTCACAGGTTGCCTGAAAACTGCCCACCAGAGAAGAAAGTTTTGCCTAGTAGATGCTGGTCCAGTTTGATGTGGGGAAAGAAAAGAAGAAAGAAAAAAAAAAGCTTGAAAAGTGATCATTCTAGCTACCCATTTCTCTCTCTTTTTTTTTAAAACACATGTAAGGCCTCCTTTGTTATCATACTTGGTACAATTTCTATGAGCTAAATTTTTAGCTTAACAGTGTTAGATTAATGTTATTTAATACATTGAAAACCAAGTGATTTGTATATTAAGTAAAACACATGCAATAACAAACATTTATAAGAATTCCTCAGAAAACAGAATGATAGACTACTTTCCATTTAGGCTTTAAAAAAGTGGTGCAATGACAGTATTTCAGGCATGGAAAGCCAAGACACTCTAGCAAAAAAAAAAAAAAAATGACCTAAATCAAAGATCTCCGTGGAAAGAACAGGTCATCAAAGAAGGAGGTACCTTTCTCTGAAGGGAGGAGAGAACTTCCACTCTGACTATGACCTTGTCTAAATATGATCAGAGTCGATGAACTCAAAAGCTTCCATAGCCTTGGCAACTCATGACAAGAGCCTAGGGTGATTACTGATGCCATAAATAAGAGTGTCAATTTGTTAAGTCAACAACAGGAGTCACTGTGCACTTACTCCTCATGTAGGATCTCTGTCCTTAATGTGCTGTACATTGTGATTTAATACTATTACTAGTACTCAAACAGTATTTTTCACTTTGTGTTTATATGTGGGTGCAAACTGTTGAAATCTTTACTTAATATATGATAAACTGATCTTCTGTATATAAAGAGAATTGAAGATGAATCTTGATGTGAATGGAAGGGGAGAGGGAGCGGGAAAGGGGAGGGTTGTGGGTGGGAGGGAAGTTATGGGGAGGGAAACCATTGTAATCCATAAGCTGTACTTTGGAAATTAATATTCATTAAATAAGAGTTAAAAAAAATGGGGCAAACAACATCTACATCAAAGCAGAAGTTCACTGGGGTTTTTCTCTTGTGATTGCCCAAGATCACATTAAGGAAGTGATGTATCTCTTTCTAAACGGGCAACTCACATGGTCTCCTTCACCAGAAGCTTGTCCAGGCCAGAACAGGGAATCCCAGCTACAACTGGTGGGAGTTCATAGAACTAGAAGATCCTGGAGATGCATGCAGCAGCCGGTGTCTCTGGAGCACCTCTAAAGCCCACACCATTCTGGCACCAGGGAGTGAACACACCAGACAAAGTCCCTGCCCTGGTGGGGCTTACCCTCCACTGTTCTCTTAGAATCACTCTTTCGCTTTCTTCACCCTTTCCTTGAAAATTGCCAATCCCCTCCTGGTCATGACACTTTCTGAGCACACTCCACGCTGCTTCAGGCAGGCAATCCAGCTTGCATTTTTCCATGCTGGTAACACTTACAGACTCAGTAAATATGAAAGGAACGGAAGTAAGCAGAACCAGTTTAACCACTGGTTCTCAAACTTGGCTTCACCTTAGGATCCTGGGTGGGGATGGGGGAGTTAAAATGCCTGACCCCTCACAAAGCTACCTCTCACACCAAATGAATAATGTCTGTCAAGGATCTAGTCATCAGCAGTTTTAACTTACCAAGAATCCCAATGTGCAACTCTGGGTCCCTTATTCCCACCGAAAAAACTCATTTTCTGGCAGCCACATCACATAGTGACCAATACTACATTTTAAGTCCTCAAAATTATATACACTGCAATCAAGCAAATATCCTCTGTCCATTACTGCCACAATTTTGAGTCAAATATAAATCATCGTATTTCTCCTTACAACACTTTAAAATATTAGATTTGGGCCACTTTTTCAGTTTACTAAGTTTCCCCTGAATTCTGATGCTTACTCTAGTTGGGCCATCCACAAATTCAATTAGCGTATCCTTATTGAAGTCAGAGATAGAAGCTTGGATAGGTCTGATTATAAACCACCTCAAAAATCCTGCTAGAGACCACCTGGGATGTTCATTCCACACTTTCAGTACAATAGTATTATGGGGTAGATTTTATGTTAACTTGAAGTTTAGCAAATTGATTCAGAAGAGTGAAATGGCTGCCTGAGATCACACAAGTTATATAAAAGCCAAGAATGAGAGGAACTCCAGTCTCATCTCCTTCCTCCCTTTCCCTCCCTTCCCCCCCTTTCCCCTCTCCTCTCCTCTCCTCTCCTCTCCTCTCCTCTCCTCTCCTCTCCTCTCCTCTCCTCTCCTCTCCTCTCCTCTCCTCTCCCCTCCCCTCCCCTCCCCTCCCCTCCCCTCCCCTCCTCTCCTCTCCTCTCATCTCCTCTCCTTTTCTCTTCTTGAAATACCAAGCCAAAATAGCATCTTCCATCTGCTGGTTCACTCTCCAGATACCTGTAATTACTGGACCTGGGCTAGGCTAAAGCAGGAACTCAGGATATCAGGATCTCCCACAAGCATGTCAGGAACCCAAGCACTTCAGCTATCTGCTACTTTCCAGGATGTGCAATAGCAGGAAACTGGATTGGAAGCAGATTGCCTGAAATGTGAACCAGACATGCCAATCTGGGATGTGGGTATAGCAAGCAGCAACTTGTCATTTGTACCACACCCCATCCTTGTAGCCTTATTTTGTTTCTGAGTCTCATGTTGTCTCCCTTAGCTGCTGTTGGTGGTCAGTTAACCAATTAGCAACTCACCCAACATCTCTATTTCCCAGCAACCATCTCTTCAAGAATGGCATGAGATGTTTACCCTTTTAACTTGATAAAAACTTGAGACAAACTATATCAATCAACTCATTTCTATGATAGTTATTCAAAAGATATCCATTGAACACCTATTATATGCAAGCACTTCGATATTAGGGACTCAGCAACAAAGAAACAGATGAAAACTCCCTTCTTTCAGTGAAGCTTAGATTGCTATGCCAGTCACAGAAGGAAATGAAGTGAATTTGTCATAACTTAATTTTAGTGAATGCTTGGTGGCTTCCAATTATCACAACTTCCTTTTATGAGTACTCAGAAATATAATTTTTGTGATTTGTTCCAGAACCTTTTTCCAGAATTTATATTACAACAATCTTGAAAATGTCTCTTGTGCTTTAAGTAAACAGCATAATGTTTTCAAGTATATGAAAAATTTTGGAAATTTGGTTGAATCATGAAAAGATCCAAATTCAAAAGTAGCTCTCTAGAATAGTGCTGTCTATTAGTATTTCAGAAGCAAAAAAAAAAAAAAAAAGTTTGCTATCTATGCTGCCCAATATGGCACTCACTAGCCACATGTGGCTATCGCACACTTGAATGGTAGCAAGTATAACTGAGGAAATAAATTTTTTAATGTTACTTAATTTTAATTTAAATAGTCACATTGACTACTGGCTACAATATTGGGCTGTATAACTCTAGAGAAATCTAGGCTGCAAACTGACTAACTCTCAAAGTGGAAGCAAAAGACAAAAAAAAAAAAACCTATCAATTTACTCCTTATGACCTTTGGTCATCTTTCTTCCTTGGGTTTCTTTCAGATATACTTAATTCTTTTCCCTGAAATCATATTGAGAGGCAGATGGGCCATTAATACAGTCAGAAAAAGTAAGCATTTACTTACAACCTAAACTAAATTCAGGAAGAGTCACACATGGAGTTCATGCATTTTGTCTCTGCACACACATCCATTTCCTCAGATTTTCACAATCCTAGAGCATATGTCAGAATTGGAGTCTGCCTTCCCTTAATCAGATGGTGGTGGCCACCAGAGATAGATGACTTCATCTGCTGGGTTGTGCAAGGGAAAGGAAGCTCCTGGACAGATTTCAGAGGTAGAACAGACACCTGGCACTATTCAGCTCTCAAAAGATTGTGTGTTCATTGTTTCAAAAAGTGTGTGAGTGTGTATGTGTGTGTGTGTGAGAGAGAGAGAGAGACAAATACACAACTGGCCTATAAAAGAGCAAGACCAATGTGTTTTTGATAGGACAGGCAGAAGTACATTTTGTTGCAGCATTCATTGCTTTCAGGTCAAGTATTTTGCAACATAGTAATACTAAGAAACTAGACAATGGGGACCTTTTTTATAATTAACTAGTAACCCCAAATCAAATTACAATAGCTTAAAACACAACAAAGATTTGTCTCTTTCTCAAATCACATCAGGTCCTATGCAGCTTAATGGGCGCCTCTGTTCCATGCAGCGTTCCAGGGACCCAGGTTGCTTCTGTGTAATAGCTCCACCAACCCCCCAGGTTTTCCACTGCATCCTCTGTATCCAGTTGGCAGTTAAGGAAAGAGAAAATTGGAAGGATATACAGGAGGATTTTTAGTTTTAAGTACCAGTTATCATTCCTACCAAACTCTACTGGCCAGAGTCCAATCCCAAAGCCCTATCTAACAATACATGATCACAAGTTGAGCAATCCTAGCTGTGTACCCAGGGAGGAAAAGAAGCACATGATATGGTCTTTGCCACTGTCACTAATTTGGGTTATTGGGAAAATAAGCAAACCTGAATTAATGAAGTCATTTATTTACTTATTCAATTATTCATTTCAAACATATGAAGCCAATTAATTATCTACCAAATGTTGCCAGCACAAAATCAGTCAGACTTGACTACATGTGACTCAGCTATTTTCTTTCTCCCTTTCTTAGACCTGCCACTGGAACTCACAGTACTATCCATCCCAGTGAGTAGCTAACAAAATAGTTCAAACAGAAAATTCATAACCAGAAAGTATCCCCTTATTTCACTAGACCGATGAGCTTCTTTATAAAAACCCGAAACACTCCATGATTAATCCCCAAAGAATTTGCATTTTTTAATCAAGCACCTGCTTTCAAAGTGGCCTGAAAAGCCCTCTTTCTCATGGAAAAAAATCCAACCATTGAGTTGTTTCTTCAATATTGCATGATGGGAGTGAAAATAGTCCTGCTGCTCCCTAAATATTTAGGGATTTGGGGATGATACTCAAATCCTCCTCCATGTTACTCTCACTATCAAAATCACCCATTAATTTTATGTACAAGTTGGGTATTTTTTCCTGAAAAATTAAAACTTCAAACTCCTCTGCATGGTCTAATACCCGAGAATCTATACTACAAGCCATCAGGAAGTATTTTTCAAATGATCAAAAAAAAGAGAAGCTGCCAAAAAAAAGGCTCTTGATTAAAAATCAACATGATTACTGCAAGCACAGGCTTGGGGCCCCGGGCCTGTAGAGCCCTTTGAGAATGCTGCTTATGGGACAAGCACGGTCCAGAAAACACCAATTTAATTTTAACAAAATGAGATTGTCTGGAAGCATTTCACTGCATTTAACATAGGGGAACAGTTTCCAAAAATGAGGCTTAGATTTCTGGATATAACAATTAGGAAGCTGTCTAAGGAGCAAGATCCAAAGTATAATTATTGCTAAATGGAGAGTTTTTCCAAGGGTGAAAATGAAGTCTTTAACAATGCTGCATGAGCCCAACTGGACAGAAACGGCACAACTGAAATGCCATTGGTTTAATATCTAGCAGATATCTTTACATGAGAAAGTTGAGCAAGGGAAGATTGTTATGGTCTGAATTATGGACCCCCTTTACTCATACTATTGAAGCACTAATCCTCATAACTGCATTTGAAGGCGGGGCCTTTAAAGAGCTAACAAGATTACAGTGTGGGGTCCGATCCAATAGGACCAGCAGCCTTCGAAGTGAGGCTTTGGTGGGTTACAGAGAGAAACAAGGGTGAATACAGAGAGGCTCACACTACATTAGTGCAGGCATCCAAAGAAGCAGCAAATTGTTCAGTACAACATGATCCAAGTCACAGACCTCAGAACAAAAGGCAGCATCAGGAAACGTCTATCAAACAGAAATGGACTTTCAACCCAATACACTAGTTGGAGAAAGGCTACTTGTAGGTCATATGAGGGGCAAAAAACCCCACAAAAACTAGGGTACATGCAGATCTCAAATATAATGACAGTGTGGCACAGAATAAAGTCACATCCCTATGTTGTTGGTTTCTGGGAAAATGCAGTCCTATTTGCAACTGGGCTTACCCTGGGCACTGACTGCCCAACCCAAGCTGAAAAATGGATGCTGGCTGGTCAGAGCTCCCTGGGATGAAGCTGTCCTAAAAGAGCTGTTTGAATGTAACTTGAGGGGCAGCAATTCCAGCTCAAAGCCAAAGGCCAAAATAATCCCCAAGATAATTCTCCAGGGAGAGTGGGACTCAGACCCAGCAGCAAGGGTGACCCAGGGGCTACACAGGTGGAAATGGGATGTGTAGCTCTGACTACAAGTCCCCTACGAGGTAAAGAGTAAGTGATGGGGCCTAATAAATCATCTTGAGTGTAGAATTCTGGCAAATGCCACGTGATTTTTTCACCACTTTCAAGTATTTTTTTTTTTTTTTTGTCTCTAATGACTTCATCTTGGGAAACATCAAGATGTAAACACCTGAGCTTGTGAGCCTTAGGAGCCCCTGTGCTATGAGACAGAAACGAGCCCATGCTTTTGTCACTGTGCAAGCCTTGCAAAGCTTCAAGAAGTGCTCCAAGGGCCAGGGTCTGGAGGTAGAGGCAGTCATTGCAACAGGCACAGCATTGCGAATCTACTCTCAAAGCAATGCAGCTTAGCAATTTACCAAGTAAATGCTGGAATAACAGGCTGAAACTATCTAACATATCTTTGGGAAGAGCAGCTTAAAAAAAATAAAAGACTTGAGAAAATTCCAGCAAGTAAGCAAAATGTGGCACTAAACCCCAAAGCTTTGGGATAAGAACTACAGAAGATATATTTATATCTAAAGACAAAGCATGAAAGGCTTCTGGAGACCAAAGGAAATCAAAACTGGGACCAGCAGAATTAAGGAAAACAAAAGAGACAGAGAAAGAGGGTGTGAGCAAGCTGGTAAAATCCTTATTGGCAGTAACAGAGAAATGGGAAGAGAGAATACCTACAGAATTCAGGGAACTCCAAAGAAATGCCTGTATAACGCGAGAACTACTCATGATGTATACTGCCCCAGATATGGACAGGGGCAGATGTTTGAAGAAAATAAACCAGCAATTCCTTCAGAAAGCCCATCACCATCACAGAAAGACCTGTTCTGTACAACAAGGGTGCTCAGATCCCAGCCCAGCCCAGTGCCAGAGGCAGGAGACAGGTCCAGCAGGCTGCACGACATCCCCAGACCCGCATGTGATGCATCTCAGCCTTCTGAAGTGTGACCCAGTGGCCTGACCCTGAAAGACTCCCTTAGAAATTTTAACTAAAATGCCCTTGGATTTCCCTGGTGCAGCATTCCATGCTAAAGGTGAAACTACAGAGGCAAAGCACACCTGGTTTTTGAGGCTCCGTTTGAAGCTTCTGATGGGTTGTAACCTATTAGACTGATCTTTTCACAAACTCTAATCTCCCAAGTAAATGTTTATGCATATGAGCTTTTGCAGCTTAAGTGGGAGTGACCAAATTTGGTGTGACACATTCTCATTTGCAAACTATTTTCATGGAGAGTTGCTGTCTTTGTGATAGGGTAGCCTGTGAGTTGTGGCACCTTCCCAATAGCCACCTGTATGTCTTGGGCCTAGGGATGTTCCCATGGGTGATAGGCAGGCAGCCCCGGGGAGGACAGACCAAAGAAAAGCTCTGGCAGGCCCTGAGACAGACTAAGGGATGGGGGTCCTGGGCTTCTGGCTAAGTGGCATAAAAAGGTTGTACAGGTTCTAGGTGAGCTACCTTCTCGGGTCTGAGAAGCAAGGTCACCTGTGAGTAGAAGCAGCTGGAAGGGGGCTAACGCAGGTCCCCCTGAAGCACAGTGGTGAGGCGCAGGGCCTGGGCCTGAGCATGAGGCAGTTCCTTCACAAAGGACATTTTCAATGTTAGGCACATTGGAGTAAGCAAGACAAAAACTTAAGTCAGGAAAGAATATGTGCTGGGTGAATCAACAGTGGAGAGTAGATAATTTAACAAGTACTTCTTAGCATCAACGTGAACATACGCCAGGTAACCACGGTTAGTGTAAACCTCCAAGTGGTGCTACACCCCACCCAGGCTGGAGCAATGGGAGCAGACACAGAAGCGGTGCAGCCCTCTGCTTGTGGCTCAGGTGGGTGGGCAGGTGAGCCCATCACCACAGCAGCAAGCCCAGGGTGGAGGCAGAGTCCCAGAATTCAAATCTCTCCTTATCACAGGCCAGCCAGTCCGGCAATGTGCATTCTCATTCAAAAATGAGGATTACACATACTTAATGGAACTTCTAGGGGAGTTAGATGAGAGATATTAATCATATAAAATCTTCAGCATGGTGAATATTAAAATCACAGGAAGAGGAACTAGAAAAGTAAGGTATCAGACTGACAATTGCCTCCTAATCCGGGAAAGGAAGCTGTCTGATACTTCTTTCCTGAGAATTCTTCTGCATTTTTTCTTTCAGTGGTTAACATTTGTTGGTTTGATTGGTTTTTGATTGTTTACTTATTTGGGAGACAGAAACAGAGACAGACAGACAAACAGAGACACAAATAGATACCCAAAACAGTGGGGACAGGGCCAGACCAAAGCCAAGAGGCAGGAACTCAATCCGGGTCTCCCACATGAATTTCAGGGACCTTATTGCTTAAACTATCTCTGCTAACTCCCAGAGTCTCTGTTAGCAGTAAGCTGGAATCAGGAGCAGAACCAGCAATCGAAAACAGGCACTTGGATACAGGTACCCCAAATACCTATCCCCAGGAATTTACAAGAAATGTCAATGGAATAAAGAGTAAAATATCATATTGCTTCTTTAAGGGAAGCAAACACCTCTCCGTGATGTATTGTCTAATGTTCCTAATTCAGAGGACTGAAAACTACTAAGCCTGTAGTACACTGAAAGACGGCTTCACTGGAACAGTGAATGGAATTGTTCTGCTGGAAGTTACCATTTAAATAAAAGCTTAGGAACTCAGAAGAAATATATTTTACAGCTTTTTAAAGATTATTTATCTGAGAGGCAGAGTTATAGACAGAGAGAGGGGAAGATGAGAGAGGGATTTTTCGATCCACTCGTTCACTCCCCAGATGTCCATAATGGCTGGAGCCAAGAAGATCTGAAGCCAGGAGCCAGTATCTTCTTCCAGGTCTTCTACATGGATGCAGAGGTCCAAGCACTTGGGCCATCTTCCGTGGCTTTCCCAGGCCATCAGCAGAGAGTTGGATTGGAAATGGTGCAGCTGGGGCACAAATCAGCACCAAATGGGATGCTGGTGTTTCAGACAGAGGCTTAACCTACTACATCATAGCGCCAGCCCCTCTTATGGTTATTTTTAATACTAGTCACCACTGGAAAACACACTATGGCACTACAGGTTAAGTTGCCACATGTGACGCTGGTACCCCATATAGGAACACTGGCTCCAGTCGTGGCTGCTCTGTTTCTGAACCAGTTCCCTGCAAATGTGCCTGGGAAGGCAGTAAAAAATGTCCCATGTACTTGAGCCCCTGCCACTCATGTGGGAGACCTGGAAGAAGCTCCTGGCTCCTGGCTTTGGCCTACTCCAGTCCCAGCCATTGCAGACATTTGGGAAGTGAACCAACAGATAGAAAATTTCTCTCTCTGTGTTTCACTCTGCCTTTCTGCCCTTCAAAATAATTAAAGTAGATTAAAAAACAACAACAACAACAGTTATCACCTATTAAGGGGCTTTTAAATTAGGGCCTTTCACATCTCTGAAAGATGTATTTAGTTTCTTTAGAAATATTAAGTCACCTGCCTAAAGCCGTATAACTGGAAAGCAGCAGGGTCAGGATTCAAATGCAGAAATAACCCGGACACCCACTCTCTTCCCACTGCCCTTCATGGCCAGGAGGAAAATGAAAAACCACTCAGCTGTCCCAGGCAGACAACACATGAGGCATCACTGTCCCATCCTGAAAGGTGCTGTTGTCCCCTCTGCTGCACTCTTCCCTCCTGGGCTCTCCCCCGTCACTTCAAAGGATCCTTTCACCAAGGCATCATGGACCGTTATCACATAAGGCTCCACGGGACTATTCTATGTTCTCATTTTTTCTGTTTCGAAATACAAGCTTCCAGGTCCCAAAGACCATGTCTCACATTTTGTTATATCCTTCCCAACAGCTAACACCAAGCCGGAGCATGAAAGGAGCTCATGAAATACTATTTGAATGATGTTCTAAAGACAGAAGTAATGTAAGAACCAAATTGGGAAGATATAATGGCACTGGCAGCGGTGAGAAACATAAAGGCAACTGCATTCAATTCCAAGATGGAAAATAACACTGACATTCACTGTTTGGGGATCCATGGTCTAATCTCCTTTCACGTCCCCAGTGCTTAATCTGTCAGTCACCACACACAGATTTAGTACTTACTGCCAGGTATTCATTCTCAATTCTTTGAAGCATAACATCAGCAGCATTGGATAATATAGCCGTGGAAATGCTTTTAGTTTCTTTGGGAGAAAAAAATATATGCACTTTCATTATTTCTCATTGCCATTGTAGATTTCCCTCCTCCTTTACAACATAAAAGCAGCAGCAAGGGGCCCATTCATAAATGCACACTAACTTTCCTTCTGAGGATGCCTGCTGGGACCAAACAAGATGCTGCTTTGAAAAGGGGCTCAGGTGTCTGGCTGGCATGTCACTGAGATCTACCCTCTCCTCCTCTCCTCTATCAAATCCACCACTCCTTTGGCCCTGAGGTCAGCCTTTTGTAGGGTGTGCTGAACTGGGGACTGATCTGTGCTTTGGGGAACCCTGAGCAGACACGAGACAGATGGGGAGGTGCAGCGGCCTGCCCACATCAGCACGATAAAGAGGAGGTTATGGACTCCTGAGCGTGCAATGGGCCCCTTCTTCTGAAGCAGCCAACACGGTGGAACGTTTGGAGACGTGAAGTGCTTTGCTCAGAGAGAACAACATGGAAATGCTTAAAATAATTGCAACAGTGTTTTCGGGTGAAATCAGATCTCAGCTAGCCAGTCCACTCAGTACACTAACAAGTGCAAACAATGAGTAGGCATTGCCCTAGGGGACTTGAAGTATAAGGCCAAGGAAGAGATCTGGCCTTCCCTCAAGGTCCCTGCAGTGCAGGAAATAAATGATGAAGGGAGTCACAGTGGTGCTGAGAAAGTTATAGAACTACCAACATCCACTGAGTGTTCCCCCTGTGTGTGGCATTGTCCTGGCTGCGTTTACATGTATCAAGTCATCTAAGTCTACACAAGACTATGAGGTAAGGCAGCATCACATCAGAATCCAAGGATATTGGCCCTCAGAGAAGTACTACGGAAACCCAAAGAAATCTCCCATATCATCTTGGACACAATTGTCCTAAGAGACTATCAGTAGCAGTTTCCAAAGGGCTAAGGGAAGACTGTAGGAGAAAAACTTAAATTGAGAAAATTCTGCCACGATTTCTACCAAATCTCCCTTACACCCCATAGAAAACGCCTGCTCTTGCCTGACTTCAGCATTAAGCTCCCCGTCCTGCAACAGGGAACATTCAGAATACTGCATGTTTGAGAAACACGGTTCCTGGATGTCCAAGTCAACGATTCCGCCAGTGACCACCCTCAGCCCCCCTCCACAGTGGCACCCACCTCCATTCGACACCCCACCCCAACCTGCCAAATACACAGTAGGCTTGCCTAGAGCCCAAAGCAGGCATCCAGCTCTCAAATCCAACCCTTCCACTTTAGAATTGTGAGTAATTGTATCAGGTAAGGGGATCGGGTTTTCATTTATCATGTACAATAATGGTGAAAATATATAATGGAAAAAGTATTTCCAAGAACTCCTACACTTTTAAAAATACAGCTTTTGTTATAATCCACATGCTAAGTACATTTTTTTATTTTAAAGATTTTATTTATTTATTTGAGAGGCAGAGTTACATACAGTGAGAGGGAGATACACAGAAAGGGAAGGGTCTTCCTTCTGTTGGTTCACTCCCCGAACGGCCGCACGGCTAGAGCTGTGCCAATCCAAAGCCAGGAGCCAGGTGCCTCTTCCTGGTCCCCATGTGGGCTCAGGGGCCCAAGCACCTGGATCACCTTCTTCTGCTTTCCCAGGTCATAGCAGAGAGCTGGGCCAGAAGAGGAGCAGCCGGACCAGAACCAGCGCCCATATGAGCTGCCAGCTCGGCAGGCAGAGGATTAATCTACTGCCCCACGGTGCCGGCCCCGCTAAGTACAATCTTTAATGTATTCACTCCTTGTCTTTTCTCCATTTTGATCACTTAAGCATAGACTTTCTTATACTTACCTCAACAGTTTCACCTGGAAGTCACTTTGCCCGCTCATGTTGGACATAGCTGAAGGATAACGCCTACACCCCTAGTTCTAAACCTTCCATGTGTACCAAAAACACCTGGGGAGCTGGCAAACTGCAACCCCCCCAATGCAGTCTCTAGAGGTTTTTATTTAATTAATGTTGCATACTTGCTGAAGCTTTCCAGGGTTTTCATGCAGGTCTCATACACAGCCGGTACACTGGAATCACCTGGGGTGGGAGTGGGGCTTTACAATCGAGCCAGGCCTGGGTTCCCCTCCACCAGAGTCTGATTTAATTGATCTGAGTACAGCTGCTGTTGATCTCAGTGCCATCTCCATGGAACTCAAGATTTACCTAAGGTGCTCCAGGGGACTCCACTGTGAAGACAAAACTAGGATGTCTTCCCATTTCTTCGGTATACATTCTAGGACCTAGCCCAGCACCTGCACATAACTGGCTTATTTCCTATGTTTTCTTTACTGTGTAATAAACTAATTTGATCATAAACATTCTAAACTCCAATTCTAAAACTCTGCATAAATAAATCAGAGCCAATAAAACCTCACTATATGTTGAAAGCTACCATACTTGGATCCCTAGAAAGCTGCAAACTGATTATCTCAAGGAGTATTTCCTTCCTTGACAGGCAATTTCCTCACAATTAAGAGAAAGTGAAGACCATCCAGATCTCCATATTTAATACCAAGGACTCAAAGGCCACATGGGTGTAAACCTAGTAAATCAGCACATTGAAAATGCAACGCACTGACATCATAAACAGATACCTTGCCTGGGTTTTTCAAGCCTCTACACAGAATTTTCACTAAAAATCCCAACTTATGAGACTGAAATGGCTTCATCTTTATAGAATGGGCAGTCTGATTGCAAACACTTTACACTTCTCTCTTCTCAACATGTCTAAGAATTACCTCTACTTTCAAAAACTTTCCGCATGCTGTACATTCATCAGTTCCTACTGCCAGATTTCCTGAGAGCCAGGACTGGGAGACCATGACAGAGAGGACTTGGGGTGGAGGTCGCACTGTTCTATTTCACACTGACCTTCAGCTTTATAAATGCAGGGCCTCACCCTAATGCTTCACCCACGTAGGCATCACCACCAGGACCTTGTAGATGCCTTACACAGTAAAGGTGCAGACAGACCCCTTGCATAATAAAAGTTCACAATACTTGTGTTTAATGTCTTCAAAACCTTGCAGCAGGCCAGCACCATGGCTCACTAGGCTAATCCTCTGCCTGCGGCACCAGCATTCCAGGTTCTACTCCCAGTTGGGGCGCCAGATTCTGTCCTGGTTGCTCCTCTTCCAGGCCAGCTCTCTGCTGTGGGCCGGGAAGGCAGTGGAGGATGGCCCAAGTGCTTGGGCCTCTGCACCTGCATGGGAGACCAGGAAGAAGCTCCTGGCTTTTTTGAATCGGCACAGTGCAGCAGCCGTAGCTGTCATTTGGGGGGTGAACCATTGGAAGGAAAACCTTCCTCTCTGTCTCTCTCTCACTGTCTAACTCTGCCTGTTCAAAAAAAAAAAAAAAAAAAAAAAGCCTTGCAGCTATGTGTATATAAGCACACACACACTTTCTTAAGGATCCCCTTGGAAACATCAACAGTTTCCACCTGTTCTTTGAGTAAAAGATACTCTGAGTTACAGTCAAATGTGTGTGCAAGGTCTTCTGTGTGTCACCCTTCCTGTTGTAGCTAGAAAATTCACCCGATTCCCCTTTGTGTCCTTCGAGGGCATCTCTGATGTCTGGTCACTTTCCTCAGATAGAATGCTGAGTCAGTTAATTACTTTTGCTTTAATGCAGTTTCCATTATTTTTACTAAGTCAATGTTCCCAGAGGCATCAGAACAGTTACATTTTACTAATGCATTTGCCAATGTATTTTGTGCATGCCAAACATCATGTGCAGAGGGATTATTAGTAATTATAAACTTGATATTATCACTTTTCTCCAAAGGACGGATTCCTGCTCCTTTGCATGAGGAGGCTTCTCCAAATTCATAGAAAACTGCATGATCTTTCAGTTCCATTTTCTCCCAAACTTTTTGAACCCCTTCATATGGCATTCTGTTAGAATCCCAAATGCTAACATTCAAGAACATTTCTTTACCTCTTTACTGCAGGAGCCTATGATTTTTCCCTTTTCCCCCTTCTTTTCCTTCTTTTAATTCTTTTAAGTTAGCAGCCCCATGGAAATATAGTTTATTCTTATCTTTGGGATGTACTTTTAAGAACAGCTATTTTCTCCCAACTAGCGTAGCTTCCCAAGCAGAAAAACCATTATTTTTGCTAGACTCAGAGAACTGCAAGCAATTATCATCAGTGCCAACTAGCCATGTAACCTGTGGAGTCAGTTTCCAACTCAGTGATGAATTCTCTTTTGCTTTCAGGTTCTCAGACTCAACACAGGCATTTAACAATCTGGACCTTTCCACAGACCTCCCTTTTTGTGCACAATGCTGTTTTTACGTTATTATCCCATGGACAGAAAATGTTTATTATTATTTATAATTTTCAAACATCTAAGAGTTAAGAGCAGTCTTCCCGATCATGAAAACATTGGGTCATTAAAAGGCCCTGGAAGGCTGGGATCTCAGGGTCCTGATTCCAAGATACAAAGAAATACAAGATATTGAGAACAAAAAATCTCATAGAAAAAAGCCTGGAAGCTACCTTTCATCCCAAGGGTTCTTCCGGGCCCCACAGCATTCTGTCTCCTTCTCACCATAGAGGGTTTCTACTCTCTTCTCCTTGTCCTCACAATGAACTTTAAAAGGCCTGGATCCATAAATCTTCTTCTACATACATACCCTTCCTTTGTTTTATGAAGCCAGTTTCAAACTTGTGTGCATTTTTTCCAGAAAATATCAATAACATTTAAACTAAAGACTAGCAACAACAAAAGCCAACCAACACTATTCAACTCATAAAAGAGCTTGTTTTAAGGGTATACACAAAGCATAGGAACAATCATCTACTTGGAAAATAGATATCAAGGCAATGGAACTCATTTCATTGTTCCCACCTATAGGAAACCACTTTGGCTGCTTTAAGCTAACAAGAGTACACTATTATAAGGATTCCAGTGTGCCTTGCAGAACCCAGAAACATAGATGAGCTGGGTTTTGGGAACTCACAGAACCTGAGAATTGAAGTGCTCCAAGCACAAATGGGAGTCATTTCTCTTGTCTCCACTACTTCCATTTCATTCTTCTACCTCTGCTGACCTGATTTCTCAGTTTCTCTACTTACATAGCAGGAAATGGCCACACCCAAAAGACATAGAGGGAATCTGGCATAACCAATTAGAGACTCCCAGATTCTTACTGGAATAATCAGGTTTTGATATCCAATTCTAGTCCAATTTGTCAGTGTTAAAAGCTGTGCTATACAAAAATGGGTTTTTCCATACGTGTAGTCAGGTAGGGTGGAATTACTAGGAAGTAGAATAGCATTAAGTTTGGGAGATAACCTACCACAAATTTAAGGCAAATTTTATTTTGTCCAGCCACATTTTTCCATGTGAATACACACACAAGCTCTCATTTAATCAAGAATCTTAACTCTCTCAGCTGGGATGGCTGTAAATCTCTACTTCCCAACTCCTTCAGGACCAATGGGACTCATAAATTAGGAAAATGAAGGTTGCCAGACCAGAAAATGTAAAGCTTCTAAGGGTTTTAATTCACATATGCGATACCAAGTGCATTTCATATTATGTAGAAAAAGTCATGAAGCATCTTATTTTAATTAATAGAGCATTGAAACTATTGCTGAAATTTTTAAGCATGAAATTCAAGCACATAGCACAGAATTTCCATTTAGTGAAATTAGCATATGACCACAGGATCCAATTCTGAAATAGTCATGATAAATCACAGTCATTTAGGAAGCACTGGATCTTAGTTTCATGTAAATAATACATTAATATCTTCAAAGGTCAGGTATCTAGAGCATACACCACTAAGGAAAAAAAAATTACACATATTATACAGTGCTGATACCAGAGATCTGGTTATGTGACATCAAAACACTTCAGTAAAAGCAACACCATCTCTAAGGTTGTTACTCTTCTGTTTTTATCAAACAGAAGTATAGTTCTACTATTCATCAACTTAAAAGGAATTTTCCTTAAGGAAACAGCAGATGATCTCTGGCTGAGGAGATGTGTCTTCATTACAAAGTCCCTACATAATTCAGCAGTCTGGCCCAGCATCAGTCCAGTGGAGGCACAGCATCTGTCTTCATCTCTGGAAGACACAGTCTCTATGTAAACCAACACTTCTGCTGGGGTTATACCATGGGTAACTGTGGCAATTTCCATAACCAGTCATACCCTGCTGCACCTTGGAAGACCCAATCACTTCATTGTGCTCCTGGTGAGTAGTTAGGACAAGATAAGACAAGGATCCATTGAAGAAATGGAGGACTTTGAACTCTAGGTAAGAGTTTAATTCTCTTTACAGAGTCAGCTCTTCCAAATGGCTCTAACAACACCATTTGCTCATCATCTTCCTCCAGTTTCTCCTCTTACCAGTCCCTCCCACTCTTGCTATATTCTGCCTGGTGTCAACCAGAACCTTGGTTTTAGTTCTGGCCTCTCCTCACTGAGTGAACACAGTCTTACTCAACTACCATTGACCCAGAACTGTCTCCTAGATTCCAGAACCAGAACTCTATTGACAAATGAGAATCACTCAGCTCTCACAAGGCACCCCAAATTCGATGTATCTAAAATCCAAATCATCAACTCTTGATTTCTCACATAAATGCACCAGTGAATAGCACGACCAGCTTCAGGGCTCAAAACAGAAAACATGAGTCAGCTATGACTCCTCAGCAACCACACTCAATTAGTCTCCCAACACTGTTGAATCTATCTCCTAATTATGACTCGAGTCTAGTTTTCTTTCCATTCCTACGACCATTTCCATAGATGAGGCTGCTTGTCCATCCATACTGCAGCAACACCCTCACATTCCCCAGCCTCAAATCCTGCCAACCCACAATTCATTCTCCAGACTAACACAGGGATTGCCTGAAGGTATAAATCTGGTCATGTCTTTCACCTGAATAAAACCTTGCAATTTTCTTCCACTACTCTAAACATAAGCAGAAAACTCTGTGTCATCAGTCAAAAACCAGGGGCAATTTTATTCTGCAAAGGAATACTGGCAATGTCTGGAAACGTTATTTAGTTGTCAAAACTGGAGGTGTGGAGGTTGCTACTGACATCTAGTTCAGAGCCAGGGATGCCACTACATCCAATATGCACAGGTTACAACTCCTGTCGCCACAACAAAGAATTGTCCAACTTGAAATTTCAGTGGTGCTAAGACTGAGAAACCGGAAAGCCATTGAGAGCACTATCAAATCTTTTCTTCTGAGTTATCATTCCTTACCTTCTACATATCTACTTTGTCCTGAATTCAAAGAGCCAGTGAAATTAAACTTCTCAAGGGCATTTTTCTCCTTCTTCTCCAGGTCCTACCACACACTGTTATAAGGCCTGGAATGTCTTTGTATTTTTGGTCTCCTCTCTTCACCTAACTTAATGAAAGTTTCCTTTAAGGTTTCCATTCAGACATCACTTTCCCTGGAAACCTTCCCTGTGCCCCCAAAGATGAGATGTGCCTTCAGCCCAATGAGCACTAAGCTTTGCATATACTCAGTGCTCACATCTTCGCAAATCAAATGTATGATCTGAAATCAACACCATTGTTAAATCATCAAACTACCAATACTCTTCCTCTAAAACATCTTAATCAGTGGCTTTGGAATCCCATATTGGTGCCAATTCAAGACCCAGCTGCTCCACTTCTGATCCAGCTCTCTGCTATGGATTGGGAAAGCAGCAGAAGATGGCCCCAGCACTTGGGCCACCTGCCCCCAAGTGGGAGATCAGGAGGAAGCTCCTGGCTCCTGGTTTTGGATTGGCCCAACTTTGGCCACTGTGGCCATTTGAGGAGTAACCCAGTGAATGGGAGACTGCTCGCTCTCTCGCTTGCTCGCTCGCCTTCTTCTCCTCCCAACCTCTCTATGACTCTGCTTTTCAAATAAATAGATAGATCTTAAAAAAAAGAAAGAAATTCTACAGTTCTTTAAGCCCCCAAAGAAAGCAAGTTTTGAAAAGTTCAGAAAAGTGGCAAAGTTGCTCTGGGACATTAGTCAGGGAGCTTAGAGTTGGTAAAAAATTATGCTGGTGAGGAAAACCAGCAGCAAATCAGGCAAGCCTTTGGAATGTAGTCATCTGACTCTAACAGCAAGTAGTTGCATAAAAAGAGAATATGTTAGAAAAAATGTAGGGGCCAGCACTGTGGTGTGGCAGGTAAAGCCGCCACCTGCAGTGCCGGCATCCCATATGGGTGCCGGTTCAAGTCCCAGCTGCTCCACTTCCAATCCAACTCTTTGCAGTGACCTGGGAAAGCAGTAGAAGATGACCCAAGTCCTTGGGCCCCTGCACCCATGTGGGAGACCTAGAGTAAGCTCCTGGCTCCTGGCTCCTGGCTTTGGTTCAACGCAGCTCTGGCTGTTGCGGCCAACTGAGGAGAACCAGTGGATGGAAGCCTCCCCCACCCCCAGCCTCTCCTTCTCTCTGTGTAACTATGACTTTCAAATAAATAAATAAATCTTTTTTAAAAAGAAAAAATGTAAATATTGGTTACTGTAAAGGTCATTGTTCCAATGAAAATAAAACACAAGGAAAATTCCAGCTCTTGAACATCAAATTAAAGTAAATCAAGCAGGAAAAGCAAGTAGACATTCTCCATCCATGCTGATGAATAACAGAAATTGGCTTATTGGGTAGCTAGGAAAGAAAAGGACACTGTTTGAATCGCTATGATTCAGTTTCTTCTAGGTGCTACCGGAAAAGAAGCTTCAGTACTGCCTGGAACTTGACAGAAATGCAAATCACGGCCCCACTTCAAATCATAACCAGAAACTTCAGAGCCAGAGCCCAACAGTCTGTGCTTTAATAAAGCCTTCCAGGGCATTCTGCTGCCAGGTGAAGTGTGAGAACAGCTGCCTGAGGTCATCATAACTAGAACAAAACTCATCCTTCAAAACAATAATACTTATGTAGGACATACAACATGCCAATCCGTATCCTAAACTGTGTATACCTTAATTCACACAAGAATAAAATGAGACAGTCCCACTTCACAAATGAGGAAATATGTAGACAGTGCCTTTCTATCACAACAAATTACTCGAAGTCATGGTTTTCCTTAAATAGAAATTATCCCAGAATCTGAACTTCTGACTTCAGGAGTCCTTGCAACAAATCATTTCTCTCTCTTACCAACCCCAATTAGTGGTTTCTCTGTTCCTCACCCCAAAGGCATTCCAAAGTTCTTAATCCTTGAATTTTCTGCTCAAACCAAGTACATGCTTTGTTCCTGACTTCCCTTATAGAACTCATCCTGATAGCACAATTCCTTTAGCTCAACAGTTCTTGAAGTCCAGTCTGCAGATTCTAGTGGTTGGAACTGGGGTAGAGGACTCAGTCTCTGCTGGGGGACCACAAAGCCAAAACTCTTTGTAAAAATGCTTGGGTACATTTGCCTTTTCTGTTATGCTGACAATCGCAACAAGCATACAAAAGCAACAGAAGGTAAAAGTGCTAGAAGCTCAGCATGAATTAAAGCAGGAGCTCCAAACTGTACTATTAGCCACTGTGTTCTTCAGGGCCAAGTTCTCAATAAAATAAATACCAGCTTCAATTAACAATGTTCTTGATGGAGCAATAAGGATTATTAATTTTATTAAACCTTAAGTAGACAACCTATTAATATCCTATGTGATAAAATATGCAAAAAGCATTCCTACTGCAAACATAAATACAACCCTGTCACAAAGAAAAGGTCTTATGAAACTGTTTGAGTTACAAGCTCAACTGGTTGACATTTTCATTGAAAATGAATTTTACTTTAAAGCATAACTTATAAGGTAAATTTACTTACACATGCACATTTGGAAAACCTTTTTTAAAAAACAAATGAAATGATCCTATCACTTTAAGAAAAACAACAGTATCTGATGTCAATGATAAAAATCTGATTTTCGGGCCGGCGCCGTGGCTCAACAGGCTAATCCTCCGCCTTGCGGCGCCGGCACACCGGGTTCTAGTCCCGGTCGGGGCGCCGGATTCTGTCCCGGTTGCCCCTCTTCCAGGCCAGCCCTCTGCTGTGGCCCGGGAGTGCAGTGGAGGATGGCCCAGGTGCTTGGGCCCTGCACCCCATGGGGAGACCAGGAAAAAGCACATGGCTCCTGGCTCCTGCCATCGGATGAGTGCGGTGCGCTGGCCGCAGCGTGCCGGCCGCGGCGGCCATTGGAGGGTGAACCAACGGCAAAGGGAAGACCTTTCTCTCTGTCTCTCTCTCTCACTGTCCACTCTGCCTGTAAAAAAAAAAAAAAAATCTGATTTTCAAGTGAGAATTAGGATTTTATAAATCTTGTATCTGCCATCATAACCTTGACAGCTTCCCAGTATTTAAAGACTTTTCTGATGAGATATTTGAGTGGTGATATTAAAGAATGTGATTGTTGGATATTATATAATGAAATGTGTCAGCCTTTGAAATTTCTGCATTAACTCCATGAACTGGTATTTTAAAATGACCAATGCAAGATGTTACAACAGCATGCATGGGTGGAAAATCCATTCAAAGTGCAAACTAGACCAATGGATTTTTAAGTAACAGAATTTGAAAAGTTCATTGATTCAGTTGCAGATCTCACATTGCAACTAACCTTTAAAAAACTACCAGTTGGAATCTTGCTGTAGTAACAAAGCAGAATGTCCATGATTCTCAATTCAAATATTCCTCCCTCTTCCAACTGCATATCTATGTGAAGCTAAATTTTCATCATCTACTCAACCAACACCACATACTGCAACAGATTGAATGCAGAAGCAGCTAGGAGAATCCAGCTGTCTTCTATTAAAGCAGACAGATTTGAAAAAAAAAGTTTCAAATGATATCATTTTTACTGTATTTTTATTTTGGAAAATACAATTATTTCCCATAACTATATATACAGATATATAAATTCACTAACATGTAAGAGATTTATTATTACTTTAAAAAAATTAATAAATAGTCATCCCAGTGAAATTCTAATACCATAAATATCAATAGAGTTAGCTTATATAAACAAAAGCTTTTTTGAGATTTGCAATTCTTTGTTTTAATGTGTAAAGTGGGGACCACTGCTATGGCTCAGAAGATTACGTTTCTGCTTATGATGCCCGTGTCCCATATCTGAATATTGGTTTGAGTTCAGGCTGTTTCTCCTGTGACTCAGCTCACTGCTAATGGGCCTTGGAAAGCAGCAAACGATAGCTCAAGTACTTGGGCCGCTGCCATCTATGTTGGGAGACCTAGATGAAGTTCCAGGCTTCTAGCTTCAGTATGATCCAGTCCCGGCCATGTCTGCCATTTGGGGGAGAGAACCAATAAATGGATTTTCTCTTTTTCTCTTTCTCTTTCAAAAAATAAATTAATGAATCTTTTAAAAAATAAAGAGTAAGTGAATCTTAAGACACAAAGTTTGAGAACCACTATTCTTGCTTATGAACACTCTTTATTACATATAGTTCCTCAAGCTCCTACTCAGTATCTCAGATTACTTCTTTTCCAAAAGTCTCCACTGCTTTACACTCAACCAACCCATTTTTCTACTCTGTGGTCCCTCATGGCACATGTAACACAGTTCAGATCTTTATAACTAAAGATCTGTTACCATAACCCAGCTTGTTAAATGCTCCTCATTAATAACAAAGATGGTACGAACTGATGCATGTGCCCTCTCTCCCCGGTTCAAATGTTGAAGCCCTGGGACCGGCACTGTTGTTTAGCAGATAAAAGCCACTGTCTGCAGTGCCGGCATCCCATATGGGTGCCGGTTCAAGACCCAGATGCTCCACTTCCAATACAGCTCCACTTCTATGGTAAAGCAGTAGAAGGCCCAAGTCCTTGGGCCCCTTTCCAACATGGGAGACCCAGAAAAAGCTCCTGGCTCCTGGCTTCAGATTGGCACAGCTCTGGCTATTGGTGGCCATCTGGGGAGTGAACCAGTGGATGGAAGACATTCTCTCTCTCTCTCTCTCTCTGCCTCTCTGTAGCTCTGCCTTTCAGATAAATAAATCTTAAAAAAAAAGAAATGATGAAGTCCTAATGCTTCAGTGTAGCTCTATTAGGAGTAAGGAAGTAATTTGGGTTACATGGGGTCAGTAGTGGGGAGCTCTGACCTGATGGGATTAGGACTTTTATAAAAGAAACACTAGAGAGCCCATTGTCTCTCTCCACCAAATGAGGGCATGGACGGTCTTCTACAACCCAGCAGAAGAGCCCTTACCAGAAACTGAGTTGGCCAGAACTTTGATCTTGGACTTTCCAGCTTTTAGAACTATGAGAAAATAAATTTCTGTTGTTTAAGGCATAAAACCTGTGATATTTTATTAGAGAGGCCCAAGCAATCTAATAAAGATTTTTTAAAAGATTTTTTTTAATTTATTTGAGAGGCAGAGACACAGATAGAGAGTAAGAGATAGAAAGAGAGGTCTTCCATCCACTGGTTCACTCCCCAAAGGGCCACAAGGGCCAAGGCTGGGCCTACTCTAAGCCAGGAGTTTCTTCCAGGCTTTCCATATGGGTTTAGGGGCCCAAGGGTCTGGGCCATCTTCCACTGCCTTCCCAGGCCATCAGCAGAGAGCTGGATCAGAAGTAGAACAGCCTGGACACAAACCGGTGCCCACATGGGATGCTGGTACTTTAGGCAGAGGCTTAACCTACCGCACCACAGTGCTGGCCCCCTAATAAAGAATTTGATGCCAAGAAATGGGCATTGCTTCAAAAAATACCTACAAATATGGAAGTGTCATTGCAAGTGGGTGATGAATGGTAGTTGTTAGAATTTTAAGGTGCATGGTAGAAGAAGCCTAGACTTCTATGAAAGAATTGTTAGTAGAAATACAGTCAATACAGGGGATTCTGCTGAGGGCTCAGAAAGGAAAAAGAGCTGGATAGAAAGACTCCAACATCTTAGAGAATATGTAAGTGATCATAACAGAATGTTGGGAGAAATATAGACATTAAACTCCATAATGTAAGATCTCAGATGAAAATGAGAAACATGTTGCTGGACACCGGAGTTAAAGAGGTTCCTATTTTAAAATGGCAAAAAATTTGCATAAGGTAGAATTTTGAGGAAACAAAATAGGATACTTAGCTTAGGTGATTTCTAAGCAACGTGTTGAGAGGCATTTGGTCCTGCTGACTACTTACATAAAACTTGAGAGGACAGAGATGAACCGAAGATGGAATTGTTAAGTGAAAACAAACTAGAATTTTGAAATGTGGAAGTTTCTCAACCTGTTCATGTTACAAAAAAAACACCTCTCATTTAGAAGAGGACATCAAAGGATTGGCTAGACTGTCTCTTCACAAAGAGTTTGTGGGTTTATACCAACAGAAACCAGACAGTTTGAACTGAAAGGGGTAGGGAAAGGATGACATGAAGACTGTCATACTTCTAGGATGCAAAGGACAGAACCTGGACTGGCTCTCTGACGTAGCAGGCTAAGCCTCTGTCTGTGGCACCAGCTTCCCATATGAGCGCTGTTTCGTATTCCGGATGATCCTCTTCCAATCAAGCTCTCTGCTTATGGCCCAGGAAAGCAGTGGAGGATGGTCCAAGTGCTTGGGCCCCTGCACCCATGTGGGAGACCTGGAAGAAGCTCCTGTCTTCAGATTGGCTCAACTCGCAGCTGCGGCCATTTGGGGAGTGAACCAGCAAATGGAATATCTTTTTCTCTGTATCTCCCTCTCTCTATCTGTAACTCTGCCTCTCAAATAAATAAAAATCTTAAAAAGAAAAGAAAAGAAAAGAAAAGAAAAGAAAAGAAAAGAAAAGAAAAGACAGGACCATGAAGTTTCTCAACTGTGAACATGCACAATTCTTGCAGAAATGGTTACAATGTCCCTCAAGGTGATTCAGAGATATCAAAGCTACCTCCACTTCTGTTTCATGGGGCGGAGCCACCACCATTATCATCCAGTTCCACAGTAAGGTTGCTCCCACTGCGGCCATAAGGGTGGGCTTCTGTCCCAGCAGGTCTGGAGGGCAGAGAGTCAAACCAGAAAGGGTTACTCCTGAGACTCAGGGTCTAACAGAATTTGCCTAACTAGGTTTCGGAGTTGCTTGGAGGACAAATCACTCCTTCCTCCTTTCCCATTTCTCCCTTTTGGAATGGGAACATCTTCAACGCCTGTCCCACCACCACACTGTGGAAGCATATAATTTGTTTGGTTTCACAGGAGCATGGCTGGAAAGGAATTTTGTCTCAGGATAAACTGCACCTTGGGGCTCACCCATATCTGATTTATGTAATATACAGAAGAGAATTTGAACTTCAGTCTTTAGAGATGATCCTGATTTCCAGAGGTTGTTAGGACGCAATGAACATTTTTTGCATACATGAAGAACCAGAATAATGTTGAGGAGTCAGGTGTACAGTGTTATGAACTAAATGTCTCTTCCTCGAATTCACACATTGAAGTCCTAAGCTCCAGTTTGGTTTTATTGGGAGTAAGGAAGTAATGATGGACAAATAAGGTCATAAATGTGAGGCACTTATCTGATGGGATCACCACACAGTCCTTTCTCTCTCTCTCTCCCTACGTTGTGAGCCTTCAGCAAGGAGTCCAGGAAGAAAGCCCTCCCCAGAAACCAAGCCACCCAAACTTTGATTGTGGACTTCTAATCTACAAACCTATTAGAAAATACATGTTTGTGGTTTAAGCCATCCAGTCTGTGATACTCCACTACATCAACCTCAGCAGGCTAGGAGCATTGGGAACATGCACTGGTAAAGCATTCAGCACAATTTCTGGTACACAGTGAGCAAAATAAACATTCTCTGATGCTATTATTCATTCACCAAATATTTATTCAGTGACTATCAGAGTTACCTAGGCTCCTGATATCATGGAGCTTATAGTTTGGGATAGCAAGTAAAGGGGATATAAAATAATTATCCCAAGAAAATCTGGACATAGTGTGAAATGTTGTGGAAGAAAGTAGGAAACTAAGAGCAATTTAAAAAGAAAGCTCTAATGTGAGGCAGTACACATGTTAATTTGCTCAATATGGACATTTCACAATATACACATGCTTCAAGAAAACATGTCGTACACAATAAATCGATACAATTTTACTTGTCAATTAGAAATAAGTAATTTTTCAAAAAGAATGAGCCCTATGTGGACTTGAGGGGGTAGTTATAATTAAGGAAGGGCTAACTGAGAAAGTAGCATTTATGCTGTTATCAAAAAAAAATAGTATTTTCCACGTCTAAGCTCCTAAACAGAAGAGCTCATGCCTTTCTTTGTAGATCCTGCACAGGGTAGAAGCATTTGTTACTTTCATTATTAGATATTTTTTCTATCTAATTTAAATTACACTCAGAAGCACAAAAGCTTGTTTTCATACGATACTTCTAAACTCAATGTTTATTCTGGCTTTTGTATGAATGTCCTAAACTTAGTGTTTGCTGAGAATTACTAAGAGAAGTAGAATTACCTTCTGGGGAAATTGAAAAATGACCTTTACAAGCAAAAAAGTGGAAGATAAAAGGATCAATAAACAAAAGTCCCCAGTTTCCCAATTCGGCTGACTAATGTTACAATCAGAAAGAATTTAATTCATAAGGTCAGACTCTTCAGAGAAGTAAAGACCAGCAGGTGAGAACAAGGACCCATGGGAGTCTATGAACGTAGATACCCGTCTCACTGTTAAGTGATTTTTTCCTGATCAAAGAGCAGAGGCGATGAAAAGCTTTGAAAAATAATCCTCGGGGCTGAGAAGTATGTAGCTGCAAATATCCCAGCTAAGACAGTGTATTTTAACCACCTGTCCTTAGAAACAAAACATCCTCTCACCAAAACACAGGCCCCGGCAACCGGAGTCAACAGAAGGATGAAAAGCAGCTCTACCTTCCTACTGGCAGACAATGGCAGGGGCCTGTGAGGCGGTGTGCAGAGGGAAACACTCCAGTGCATCTCTCTTTACCTTTTCCTTTGGCATTCCCACAGAAGGTCTGTGAGAACAGGACTGTTCAGAAATCTGTTTTCCAAGTCAACCAGAGTTGCAGCTCTTGATAAATCAAGCAATGTAAACAGCCTTGTGAAAGAAGCTGTAGCTGGGAGCCAGGAGAGCCCAATACCAATCTCAGCAGACAACCACAGGCAAAATCTGTCATGTTTCTAAGCCCAAGATTCTCCATCTCTCATGTGAGAATAATGGCCTTTGCAGAAAATTAGTTCATCGACAAAGAAGCTCAGACTTTTCAGAAATAAGCAAGCATTAATACAGTCCCAGATTTTGTGCCAGTATGATAATGGTTCCTTTAATTGTTTGATGTTCAAGGCTGGGATTTAATATACATAGATCGAGGGAGACTTCACTCCAGAGAGCTGGAAGGTGACCTGAATTGTTCAAGAGAATGACAAAGCAGGTTGTAACTCAGGTCCCCTTATTTTCTTCTACTCTTTGTTCCCATCCATGCATTTCTCCAAGAGTCCCTGCATTTCCCTTAAGTCCCATGACCAGCGCTTTACCCTGAGAAAATGAACTTACTTCCATGGTGAATGAAAATAAGTGACCATTTTTGAACACTCCAACTTCCTCAACACACAGATGGGTTTATATGCAGCTCCACCTTTTCTTCCTTCCCTCCCCACCCCGGAAAAAAAAAAAAAAAAAAACAAAAAAACAAAAAACAAGCGTCACTCATCCAGTATAATCCAATCTTTTTCCTGTGCCTGCATCTCAGACCTCTACCTCTCCAGGGACCTAAGCCACCTTTCTCTCCTTTCTTCATCTTCTTATCCCTAAAAGTCTCTTTTTCTGCACGTATAGACATGTTCCACTTGTGTCCAAATATAAAACACACACATGCCCGGATCCCATGCCTCTGCCCTGGCCAACTCACCTTTTGGCACAGCCAACCTTCTGGAAATGGTTTTATCCTCACCAGTGGTTTTCAAACTTTAACCATGCAAACCTATCACCTGAGAGCCATGGCAAGAATGCAGGTTCTAATCCAGCAAGACTGGGGAGGGCCAGAGATGCTCAGCTTCCAACAAGCTCCCAGGTAGACCACACGCTGGGCAGTTACTATACTCTAATTTCACTCCTGTTATTTTTGCTGCTAGAACCCAATATCAGTTGTTAATTGGGCTTCTAAGGATGAGAGTATAAATTTCAAGTAAATTATAGCATATCCTTACTTGCTCTTCTTCTATAAACATAAAAGCAATGGAAAATAGCACCCTATTGCCAAGGTTTGGTCTGGACACCTGGACAGCCGACACGCCTCACCTCAGGAAGAGGACTTCTCTGTGGTTAAACAAATACCCTACAAACCCAGCAACTGAGGTTTTCTCAATGATGGAACCATTATTTTACAGGTCTGTTCAACAAAGGTAGGTTAAATTATTAAAGCCCTTGTGGGCCACAGTCCTTATACATTTGTGGGAAATGGTGAAATGTGTGTAAAATTACCTCACTAAATCATTTTATTTGTGTTTGTTTATGGGTTTTATTTTTTAATGCTGTTTTATTTTGCTTGCTTGTCTTGTTTTATTTTTCAATATAAGGTAAACCAAATCCTTCCAGCAGCTGGGCTTATGTCCCAAGGCTTGCAAAGAAGGAAATAACTATTTCAAAGCAACAGGAAGTTACTATGCTGAAAGCTTGGAGTCCTTTGTACTTTTCCAATAATTTTGCATTACTATGCAAAAATGCTTCCTGAGTCCACATCTCTGAGTCCACCTGTCACCCTACTCTACCCTCCAATTTCTTAGTGCCCAAGGCAGGTAATAGGATCCCTGAGTCCTATCGTCCTCTCACAGAATGTGGTTAAACAAATCCTCATAAATTATATTATTTGTGAAATGTCATGAGTGCCATAAACGACATTACTTTGGTTGCATTAATTGCCAATCAGACATAATGAGTTGTCTAAAAAGGCAGAGGTACTCATAAGGAAGAGTATCCATCCCACACACTTTCCTTATTTGCCACACTGAGCTATAAGAATTCATACTCTACTGCGCTCCCAGGACTAAATGAAACTCATTCCCCAGGCAGGCCCAGGGATGGACTCTCACAACATCATCTTCTACTCAGTGACTTTGCATGGCTGTAAGATGATGCTTAAACATCTTAGTCTTGGGCTGAGAGCCTTCACAAGCTGTAGGTGGACTTGTTCTCTACCTGTCTCTGCAGCAGGCCCCACCTGCACCACTCATGCTCTCTGAAAGAGCCTGGCTTCCCCAACTCCCACAAGTGTGGTGAAGAGAATAGAAAGGAACCAACCTATTTGTAAAAATAAGCTGGAACTCCATCTAAAATTCAGAATTTTCAAACCCCAGACTTCTTTTGTTGTTAGATTTATTCTTTGAAGGTGTCTAGATCTCTTACTATTCATTCTACTTACTCAACAAGGGGTGCATTAGTCTTAGATTACAACATTCATTAATCACAATGACTTGTGGCTTACCCTTGTCTACTGGCTTGTCAGCTTAAGCCCAGAACAACACGTAGACACCAATAAGCTCCAAGTGACTGTATACAGAGGTAGACACAAAAGAGGCAACAGAAAGGTCCTACAGGCCTGGGATTATGGAAGCTATGGACTTCTCACAGGAGTGGTGTGAAAACACAGGAAAATGACAAAATTTACTTTACTACAAGAAAAGAACTTCAGAATTCGCCTTCATGAAGACAGGCATAAAAGGTATTCGCTCAGCAGGTGGGCAAACTCATCTGTAGGACCACACAGCTACTGGGCAAGGATGCCTTAAAGAAGCTCCTTTTCCTCACTCTCTCTTAGGAAGAGCAAGTAAGAGTTTTATATGCTCAGAGATTGGCTGCAGGCCTGCTGACCACCAGATATTAGTACCCAAAGGCATCCTAGCCAGGACCAAGTGCTTAAAAGCCTAAGCAAAATGGAAGGTCAACTTCCACACACAAGCATCCCTGAGCAATCTCATACATCTAGTATTACATGAGTGCATTCCCTTCTACTCCCAAAGGCACCATAATAATCATCTTTACCATCGCCTACAAAATACACACAGATTATTCCTGAATCTACTTTACTCAAAGGCTTATCTACTACTTTCTTTGAAAACAAATCAGATCCTGAGTTGCAGCTTCCTTAAGAATTCAGTCAGTCTCTAAGATATTTCTTGGGGAAATAAATGTCTAAGGTATAGATCTTTGTTTCTAAGAGGCCAGGGGCTGTAGAGAGGCATGGAGGATCATGGCAACTCTTGGGCAGACAGAGTTACTGGAAATTAGCTGTGTAGACACTACCAGGAATAGTTCTCTGAAAATACAAGGCTACTCACTGCTGTTTTCTGAGACATAGCATGTGAGTGAATCTGTATTTGTGTGTGTGTGTTTGTAGGATAGGGAGTCTTGCATGAACACAGCTCCGATGCCTAAGCAATGGGTCTGCATATTAACCTTCTGGACTCTACATGGCTACACAACCTCTTTTCTTGCCTTTCTTCTAGCAGAATCACAACATATGTCATAATACTTTGGAGAAAGTAAATGCTTCCTTGTTTTCTATAGTAATTCTTCCTGAGTTCAGTAATTCCAAAAATATTTTTAGTCATCAGTATCATAATCTATAAAAAAGCAGTGCTTAGATTCAATAATTAATTTATCTGAGGGTTACAAATTTATCAAAAGTATTCAGATAACTGAACGTTCATATACAGACATTAACATATACACACACACATCATAGCCTACCCTTTACCTTACTCTCAGGCCTCACAATGGAATACCAATCAAGTAATTATAGAACTACAGGATGGAAAACAACCTGGGTATTTTGGTTAAAAAAGCTGTGACTCTGTAGTATGATACATTCATCTATTGTGTGTCATAATGAAGGCAGTAATTTATTTCAATGCTATTTAGAATGCACAGCTATTCTGCAGAGAAGCATCCAAAACATTAAGAAGAAGATCAGAAGGAAAACTGTAATTTCCTAGGAACTGGTGCCAGAACTAAAACTTTAACAATAGCAAGAGGTTGAAATGGCACATTCTGAGTTTTAAAAACCTCAGACTTGAGGAAGTAGGAGGGATGGGGGAAGGGAAGGATATGCAGTTTCCTTGGAAACTAAATGTGATATTATGGCAGCAATAAGCCTCATTGTTTACAGGATGAAAATAACTGTTCATCTGCTAAAAATTGGACAAGGACACCTAAATAATTGTGATTGCTACAAAATCCTGAGGGAACTCTAAGACCATCTTAGGATGGAGATGCCACATATAAGCTCATAAATCTATAGAAGATGACAAAACAATAAGCCCTCCCCCCTCGATGAGGTTGCAGAAAGCAGACAAGGGTGGTAATGAATTACATGCACAATTTCCAGGGCAAGGATATAAACAGGTGCCAGCAGGCAGCTCATCCTCCAGCTATCCTTGTCCCTTTCTCCCCAGGTAAGTGAGGAGAGACCAACCGCATTCCGTATTCTAGCCCTACCACTCCTCAGCTCTCTGAGCTTGGACAACCCATTAACCTCATTAGTCTTTCTCTACAAAAACAAGGAAAATACCACTTTCTCTTTAGGCTCACTAGAGGATTTAGGAAAGGAGGAAAAGCCCCCAGAACACCGTGTTCTGGATGTTCACACAGGAGGGTGCTTGCACACGTGGGTGCCCTTTCTCCTCCCGAAGGTTAGTGGGTTTATTTTGACCATTCTGTGTCTTTCTACCATGGGTGTGCCATGTGAGCAAAGTATATTTCCTATGAGAATCCATGGCAGCAAGTTTTTTTTAAGATGTATTTATTTGAAACGCAGAGAGACAGAGATATAGGTTAGACTAAAGCCAGGAGCCAGGAATTCCATCATTAACTGCTACATGGGTGGCAGAGGCCAGCATTCAATGTTTTCTCAGGTACATTATCAGGGAGCTGGATTAGCAGGAACTTGAACCTGCATTTTCCTACGGGATACCAGCATCACAGGTGGTAGCTAAACCCAATGCACCACAAAAACCAATCCTGGCAGCAAGTCTATACGGAACTCACAGTGTGTGGCAGGCACCTGGTCAAACCAGAGTTGGGCTGCGTGGTCCCTAACTATCCTTTAGAAGAATTGATCCTGCTAAGGACAGAGGTCCAGTGAATGGTCGAGTGGTAGAAGATCATGTGTGGGCAAAGATCTGAGTTAAAGTCAGATGCCTGAGAAAGAAGTGAATACAAGGGTATTTGCCCTCAAAGGCAGGCACTATGCCCAGTTTGTTCATCTCTATGTCCCTAGGGTCAGCAGAGTGACTGAAACACAGTATATGCTCCATTAAGCAACTGGGCAATGGAGGTTAAGGGCAGCCAGGGTGTGTCAGGAGCGTACAGGCAAAGCCATCAAGGGATCAGGAGACAGAGTGGGGTGCAGAGTTGGCCCAGGCCAAAAATCATTTCCCTCTGATGGACTCTACAAAGTGTTCATGTATGCATTTCTGAAGTATTCATGTAGCACTTTATTCTGCTCTTGAAAACGTTTTAAGAGCTTCAGAGCAAAACAAAGAAAAGTCGTCCTTGCCGGGAGTAACACTCAGTTATGTTCCATTAAAATGCTGTCTGTGTCTTTTTCCACCACTCATCGCTGGGCTTCTTCAGGCAGGGCCTATATCCTGGTACTCTTGAATTCCTCGGTGCTGGCCACAGAGCCTGCAAGCCCAGAGTAAGGACACGATAAGGATTTGTTATTCAGAATGCAAAAACACCAAGAATCACAAGATGGCTTTGGCTTGGGATAAGAAGCAGTGTAGTGCTATCATTGAGTCTCAGCTGTAACAATGACCAGGCTGGTGACTTGGGCAAAGTACTACTACTCTCCGATTCTGAGTTTCCTCATCTGTGAAGTACAGATCCTAACATGGGGTTCACAAGGTTGTGGTGAGGGTTAAAATAATCAGTCAATGAGAAGCAGAACTTGCTGCTCCGCGGGTCATAGCATTATGTTGTTACTGCTTATCACAGACAGCAAACCAGGTGGCCATACTCAGTGGAACAGTGGGATAGAAAATTGGGCCAAATCTTCCCAGGTAAAACTTTTAACACAAAACAAGACAGTAGAGTACACAAGAACTGTATCCTACAGATAATAATGTCTGAAAAAGACCCTCTTCCCAGACCAGGCTGACAACATCCACTCTTGTATGACAAAGCATACAATCAGCAAATGCAATGCCCTCTCCAGAGTGAGCCCTGGTTTCCAGCCCAGCTCTCACTGCGTTGAGTCCCACTGACATCCTCATAGTTGCTTTGCTCCCAGTGACCATTCTCAGAAGCACAGGGTTTGACTTCATATTTCCACTGTCAGGCTGCAAATCTCTGAAGAAAACAGAACCCTCTGGCCTGGCTGTCCATTTCTTAACTTAGTCTGGTGACTTAGATAAACTGACTTATCTATAGTGAAGCACAAACAGTTCTGCCAAAGAAATATTCCTTTTGAGCATTACGTGGTTCACACTGAAGGTGATCAATAACGTAAGTAATGATTGGGAATGAACTAAAGGAAGGACATTACTACTAACATAGGCGGCATTATTTAAGTGGGTTACTTGACTGTGCTCTGAGTAGAGACAGAAGTGACAAGAAGAAACAAGAACAGGTGTGGGTAGGTACAATTTTACTTGAATGGATACGTAGCCCCATATATTTATGCATATGTGTGTATACTATACAATGTACTGTGGTTAAAGTAACATACACATAATATATTAAGCAGCATGTATATATACTTATTTATGTGCATGTATCTTTACTTATGTCTCTGTGTGTGTGAGTGTGTGTGCAGGTGTGTGTGTACAATGACGCTTCAAAGTTTATTGAAAATGAATTAAAAGATAAATTGAAGAGATGAATTAAAAGATAAATTGAAGAGATGAATTAAAAGATAAATTTAGGGGGTGGCATTGTGACACAGTGGGTTAAACCGCCACTTGTGATGTCGGCATTCCACACTGGAACATTGGTTTGAGGCTCAGCTGCTCAGTTTCCGATCCAACTGCCTGCTAATGTGCCTAGGAAGGCAGTGGAGAATAGTTGGAGTACTGGCTGGCGTCCCTGCACCCACACAGGAGACCTGGATGGAGTTCCAGGTTCTTAGCTTCAGAGTGGACAAGCCCCCAGCTATTGCAGGCATTTAGGGAGTGACCAGATTGAAGACCTCACTCTCTGTCTCTTCCTCTCTCCCTGTCACTCTACCTTTCAAATAAATAAATACATCTTTTAAAAAAGGTAATTTCTTTTGGTACAAAATTTTTTACATCTACAGATGGTCTTTGCATAATACACATTTTCCATCAACATACTGAAGACCACTTGTATATAACATAAATGCTTCAATAACATATATAGGTGAAATACATGTACATGTACAAATAGGTCTTCCACCCCCCCAAAAAAAAAGCTATTTCTGAAATCTACTATAGAAGTTAGTAACAAAAAGATATAAAAATCTGAACTTTTGTTATGTAGACAGTTTTCTTAATAATAAGGTAATATCAATCAAATAAATTGGAGACTTAAGTTTAAAAATAAATTGTATTCAGTATTCTCTAGACAAGTCTACAATAGTGGAGCTAAACTGGATGCTATGAGTCCTCGACCATATTTTATGTGTTGACATTTAATCCCACTATGAGATAGTAAGAGGCTGGAAACTTAACCCATGCATAGTGTTTAGGGGAAGGCACTTTGGAAAGAGACAGTATTAAACAAATACATTAGGCTGTATACTGGTGGCTTCATGGGATGAGGGAGAGAGACAAGACAGTCACACATACATACATGTGCTCCCTGTCTCTTGCCATGTGATGTTCTGCATTGCTTTGAGACTCTGCCAAGAAGAAGATCACTATCAGATAAGGTTCCTAGACCTTGCACTTCCAGAACCATGTACCAAAACAAATCTCTTCTTTGTAAAGATGCCTGCCCCAGGTATTTCGGCATATTAACACAAAATGTGTCAATTCATTGGTGTACAGAAAAGACTCCTGAACTCTCATTAGGTTACCATAAGATTTACAGTAACCATTACTGCATTATTATTCGTTTCTATTCTTTTCCATAATCATATATTGAATAGAACCTCAAACACAGCTGCATTATACATTGCAGCATATAAAAACTCTGTGATAGTCCTAATGTCTAGACTTAGACACCAATGCCATAAATACAGACTCCATTTCTCAAACGACAATTTTGCACATAGTAAAATAAGTGGCAAGTCAAAATTCAAATGACCGAAGTTGTTTTAGGTAATTCATGGGTTGTAAAAACTAATGAGAAGTAAAAAAAAATTATGAGGGTATTACAACACTCCCATTAAAATGAAAATCTATCTTACAACTTTATGCTCTTCAAATATCAGCAGACTGAAGCATCAACCAATATATCAAGCGTTCTGTTTATAAAAAATCACTTTGTTTATGTAGGTGACAGTCTTATTTATTAATTTTCAGAAATACTTGTTTAGCTGTCCTTTTTAAACCAGAATCATCTCCAATATATCTAACTTTTAATCAGTTATTCACTTGAGTAACTAATATGAAATAACTGCAAAAGACCAGAGTGTTTCATAAACACACACATACACACACACACAAACCTGCACGCACACACTCACACTTTTATTCCAACAGTGTAAAATCTAAGCAGATAGATATTTATATCTACAAAAAGAAAAGGAATGACTGTGAAGTCACTGTGTTATGAACAGTTTTATGAATAGCACTAAAGGATTTAGCACAGGTAGGAGAAACGACCATGCAACAAGACTCAATCAGCCAGTTATGAGCTTTATGCTGCAGAAAAGATTATCACTAGACTCGTCTGCAAAAGTGGCCTTGTTGTTACTCTTTTATTCTCTCTGAAAAGTGACTGCCCAGCGTCTAGAGGACCCTTAACATTTACATACTGATTGGACAAATGATTGGTGATAATTATATGGCATGATTTATCTTTTGAAAAATGGAATCAATTTCTAAGGAATACCAATAATGTAAATTATAAGCATAGCCCACAACAGTCAAAGTACTTATTTCATCTCCATCTTCAAACCCAGGTTGCAAAGAAAAGAAATAGGCAGAGTAAGTTTGATGCTGAACTCTCACATTTTCATCAGTAGGGCTGCTGATAACACAGGGCGATACTTGGCCAAATCATAAGAGTGATTCAGTGACCCTTGCAGGTATGAGAAATAAGCGTTCTAATTCAAATTTCTGAGTGATCCTGTCCTGTCACAGCATTAAAATAATCATGCAAATCTGCCTCCAGCTGGTCTTTGATTTGCATTCATTTTTTTCTGTCTGAAATGATTTACACATACTTGTACTAAATTTTAAATTCTAATCTTAACATTCAGTCTTGGAAGAATAGACATTTATTATATCTGAACTAAATTTACAATATTAATAGCTAGCAATTATTAGCTTTATAAGTGTGTGGCTGACATCAAACCCCATTAATAAGCAAACTACCTGTATGCACTTTCTTCACAGAATTTTTAAATAGCCATAATTTTAGAATAAGGTAAAAAAAATTAGCTGCCAAGGATATTACCTTCTTATCACATGGATGATAAAAGACAAAATATTACATGTTGATTAGATATAAAAAGATACAGAATGTCTTAGCAAACCTACTGTAATTGAAAGAACAGAACACTCCATTCTATAGTAAAACTTAATTTTAATGACTTGCTGAAGAACAATGAGAAAATTTACACTGAGGCAGTCCTTACTTATTCAAAGATCATACAAGCAGAAACCCAGAAGCCAATCTTAGCAGGTAAACCACACTCTTCTGAGAACAGTAAAACAGAAGCAACCAAAACTTCCTTTCTAGAAGAGTCACAGAGTATACAGCCAGTTCCTGGATTCTACTTTCATTGAAATTCTATCCAGACCTGAACAAATTCAGTCTGAAATCAAAGCTCACCTGATGCTACCAATGACAACAATTATAATAGCTACCAAATTTTTAATGTAAACTTGATCTCACACTTGTTTTTAGAAAACATAAGCATTAGTTCTATCCTACAACATGACCCCATAAGTTAATATTTACTTTTTACATGCAACAACTTGAACTCTAAGAAGTTAACTATTGAATACCACACAATCCATAAGTGACAAAGCTGAATGTTAAACACAGATTAACTAATACATTCATTCCACAAATCCTTTCTGAACATCTATGCACTGGCTGCTCTCCTAGACATCAGGATCTGTACTGAACAAAACTTAGGGACTGCCCCGCAGAAGACATATTAAGGTGTTTGATAGCGCTTTATAAATAATGAGCCTACAAAATAAATAGAATTTCAGGTGACGAAATGCGCTATGAAGAAAACTAAAGTAGGGCAAGGGGAAAATAAAATATAGAACTAGGGAAAGGGTTCACTTTTATATAAATTTTGTCTATACTAATTCTGATCATGGCAAAATTGTTCAGACTTGCAGAAAGAGAGCAAATGACAAAAATATCTAATTACAAAACAAAACAAAAGCATTCAGACTGGAGGAAGAAGGGATGGAGCCCCTAGGCACGGATGTCCTTGGCTAAAGGAGGACCAGCCGGGAAGCAAAGAGGAACAAAGCAGAGCAATCACAGGGCACATAAGCCAGAGATGAAGTGAGCGAGATCAGGAGGGCAGACAGCATATCATGGAGGGGCTTGTGGGACACTACAAAGTCTTTGGTTTAGAAGCTGAGTGACAGCAGTTCTGAGCAAAGCAGGAAGGACAGGAGATATGCTTTGAAAGGATCATTATGATTCCTGTGTTCGGAAAAGACGCAAGGAACAAGGGGCAGAAGCTGGTAGACCAGTTAGGCGCCCAGGTCTGTAATCTGGCCAACAAATGCTGGTGCCTCAGATCAGGATGTCCACAATGGAGACGATGAAAACAGATACTACTTCTTGACATACTTTAAAGGACTCACTCTTTCACTGTGGGGTGTAAAAGACAGAAGAGAGCTAAGAATGACTCCAAGGACTTGGGTCTTAGCAAACAAAAGACAGGCGTGCTATTTGTTGAAGAGAAGCCTCAAGAAAATCTAAGACCCACATCAGACGTCCTGAATTAGAATCTACATGAAGGAAAGGCCATCGGCGAGACTCAGAAACTCTACATGGTCTGGAAAGGAACACCCAGACCGTTGGGCTTGTAACTCGCTCACAGTCCACTTCCTTCCTCTGCGCACCCCCAGGCCCCTGAGTGGGCCCAGCACCCACTGAGCTTGTCAAAGTTTTCTTCAAGGGCTTAAAGGCAGAGCACTCTCCTGAGAAACTACTCCTGCTCTTGCACCCGGAGAAGCCCTGACCTGTCTCCAAAGTCCAGTACACAGCCTGTCTTTCTAAAATGATTTGTCCTGGTGGACACCGTTTATTCTCCTGTGTAAATACTGTAACTGCTGTTTAATCTTTCGGGGTCTGTGCCTCGAGGCAGAGGCTCTGCAGGGCACCACAGCTGCCCTTCCCTGCACAGGTGTCACTTGGAACAGGCATGGCAAAGTGAACAGCAAAACCTCAGTCTCCGCGCAAAGTACCAGGGAGGCCAGGTCAGGGTGTGCAGGCCTTCTTGGCCAAAGCCGGCCATCTCAATCCCTTCCATCCATTACACTGATGGATGACTGTTTCTATTGCCTCTTTCCAGGGAGGGGCTGGGTTCTGTGGGAAAGCGGCTCCGTCACTCAAGAGTGATGAAGTTGGTGGAGCAATGCCGGGCTAGAAATGATTACCAGAGGCCCGTTAGGAGGTGCCTGCGGAGACCCCATTAACCATCACTCCCTCTGTACACAGTGATCTGAGAGAAGGAAGAAAGAAGGCTTTCTGTGCTTCCGGTATCTTAGGGACTCATCTGACAGCTTATTTATTAAATGCATTTTAATATTAATTCTCCTCCGCACCAGAGCTGACCTTCAAAAACATTTGCTGAGTCTCAAAAACACACAGCACCATGGCTGAGGGAAAGGCATGAATGTGAACACTGCACTTACACTTGCTTTTTCCTGTGCAGTTACATATAAATTTCGTCTGGATTTAATATCACATTAGGCAGGTGATCTTTTAATATAGAGCCTAAAACAGATCAATTAGAACAAAATTAATTGGCAGCCAGCATATTTGATTATTTTCTCTCTGCACATTTCAGGGAAAAATGGATGACAGGAATGCACAAGGACATAAAGAAATTTTTAGCTCTTTCTCAAACACATTCTGAGTCCAAAATACACTCTGTCATCTCAAATCCCATAAAACAACAACGGGCTCCAGAATGATGGCCCTCATACATCTAGTAAATGCACAATTATATTTAATATCCTATATTAACTAAGACATGGCTCATGCCAAAAAGCTCTCCAAAAGAGGTTTCCAATTTAATCCTTTTTTAAAAATTGTGGTAAAATACACATAATAGGAAATTTACCATTTTAACCATTTTTAAGTTTATATCTTGGGGCCACTGCCACAGCTTAGCAGGTGAGGCCACCACCTGCAGTGCCAGCATTCCATATGGGCGCCAGTTCGAGTCCCAGTTGGTCCACTTCCAATCCAGCTCTCTGCTATGGCCTGGGAAAGCAGTAGAAGATGGCCCAAGTCTGTGGACCCCAGCACCTGTGTGGTAGACCTGGAAGAAGCTCCTGGCTCCTGGCTTCAGATAGGCACAGCTTTGGCCATTGCAATCATCTGGGGAGTGAACCAGTAGATGGAAGACTCTCTCTCTGTCTGTCTCTCTCTCTCTCTCTCTCTCTGCCTCTCCTTCTCTGTGTAACTCTGCCTTTCAAACAAATAAATAAATCTTTTTTAAAAAATTTGTATCTCACAGGTGTTAAGTACACTCACACTGTTGTGTAACCCTCACCACCATCTATCTCTGGACCCTTTTCATCTTGCCAGACTGAAATTCTGTCCCCATTAAAATACAGCCCCTTCTATTTAACACTTAACCAGAAATTTTCACTAGGTAGAAACACCATCCTTTAAATATTTTGACTAGGATTGCATTCTTACATAGGGTAAAAGTGGGACTATTTTCTTTTTATGATTTCACTCATATTTTAATATACATGATGCTTAGGAAAGTCTGTTATTTCATTTAACTCATGTGTAATAACCAAGTTTCTGAAAGCCAAAGCTGATGGTGACCAATCAATGCAGTTAGCTTGTTAGGAATCAGAAGTTTCATATGTCTTTGTTTACTCTGAATTAGTTCCTATCATCAATTAGGATTACAGCTATTTTCACAAGGATCTTGGCAATGACTACGTATAAAACCATATTTTAATCTCTGTAATGCACTAGGAAAAATTACTACCCCAAAAGCCATAAAATTTAGTGTTTGTGATCTAAACATTCCAGAAATCATCCCAAGCCTTTTCTACGCAATACTGCGGGTTTCTAACACTGGGAACCAATGGATTTCAGTCGTCCTCTAGCAGAGAGCCAGCAAGAGGGAGAGGGTGCTCTCTGGAGCATCAGTAGCTCAGCATGAGATGAAGCTCTGTGTCAGTCTTTCTTGGTTCTGAGTCATTAGTTCTAGGGAGGGAAGGCATTAGGAAACCTTTCAAGCCACAAACCACATATCTTAGGAAGATGGCTAATTAGAATTCACCCTAAACTGTGAAAGAATTAGCAGACATTAAATAATCATTATTTATAATTGGGGAATCAAGTTACCCAAAAGAAAAAAAAAGGCATAGCTCAGACTGCCTTGGCTAATGTTTAATTTAGAAAATTAAAGGGTATGTATATCCCCCAAATGACCAATAACTTATGTTCTCAAAGTTAGTAACTTAGAAAGTATTTTTCTGGAGACTAGATGTTCAAATCGCAATTAGAGTCAGCAAGTGCTCAGCCTAGCAGCTGAAATGCTCACATCCCACATTGTAGATTCTGGGTTGGATTCTCAGCTCCAGCTCTAGACTCCAGCTTCCCACTAAGGCAGACCCAGTGAAGCAGCAGTGATGGCTAAAGTACTTGGGATTCCTGCCATCCATATGGTAGACCTGGATGGGATTCCTTGGCTTCCAACTTCAGCCTGTCCCAGTTCCAGCTGTTTTAGAGAATGAACCAGTAGAAGAGAGTTCACTCTCTTTCTATCTTGCTGCCTCTCAAATAAAAAATATTTTAATTGCATAAATAACTTTCATTCTTTTTTTAAAAAATGACTTCCAAATTATTTTTGACTTATTTGAGAGGCAGCATTATAGTGAGAGTGAGAGTGAGAAAGAGAGAGAGAGAGAGAGAGAGAGAGAGAGGTCCTCCATCTGCTGGTTCATTCCCCAAATGACCACAATGGCCAGAGCTGGCCTAATTCAAAGAAAGGAGTCAGGAGCTTCTTCCAGGTCTCCTATGTGAGTGCAGGAGCCGAAGCATGCGGGCCATCAGCAGGGAGCTGGATCAGAAGTGGGGCAGCTAGGACTCAAACCGGCACCCATATGGGATGCCAGCACTGCAGGCGGAGGCTTAGCCACCACAGTGCCGGCCCCATGACCCTCATTCTTAAGAGCACACAAAAATTATTTAATCCAAATGTAGCTAGAGTGTAGGACAAACAGACCATCCTGAGCTAGGGAGTCATGGGCTAGTGACAGCAAAGCATGATTGAAGAAGGCAATTTTCTTCCTTCTTCTCGTGGCAAAGCATTTACTTAGGGGAAAAAATTTTAAAGCAAAAAAAAAAAAAAAAAAAAAAAAAAAAAAAAAAAAAAAAGCCTTTGATTCAAAGGTGGTTCAAAGCCAGTGAATCAAATCAGGCTTTATGTTCTCCATTTACCTCTAAAAGAATTTTCCAATACTTTGCCTCAAAATGTCAGAGAAACACAAATAAAAACATGAAAATACACTCTCATCAGATGGGCTAAAAATGCAGAAAAGAATAAGATTATTCGGGGTGAGAAGAATAAGCACTCTCCCAAATCTCCTCAAGGCAGTGTAAACTGGTTACAACCTCTCTGGAGGATACTAAAAAAGCTAGTGGGAAAATGGACTTAAAAAAGATAAATTTATTTGAATCCCCCCATTGGAATGCATGCATAGTTTTTTCATAATATACATTTTTCATGGACTTTTTGAGATCCCTTATCCATCCATGTCCAATGTTTCAAATAAAATTTTTTGGAAGATCTCATGGCACATTTATTTTCTTCATTTTATTCAAAGCCTTTTAAAATAAGCCACAGTTAAAAGTGATGTTGCAGTAGAGTGGTTATAGTTAATAACAATGCATTGCATGTTTCAAAATATGTAGAACAGAGGATTTTGAATGTTCTCAACACAAAGAAATGATAAAGGTTTGAGGTGATGGATGTGTCAATTACCCTTATTTTATCATTACACAACATATAAATGTTTCAAAATATCACACTATGCCCAATAACTATATACAATTACTACTTGTCAATTAACATTTTTTTTGGACAGGCAGAGTTAGACAGTGAGATAGAGAGAGAGAGACAGAGAGAAAGGTCTTCCCTTTCCATTGGTTCACCCCCCAAATGGCCGCTATGGCCGGTGCGCTGCGCCAATCCAAAACCAGGAGCCAGGCGCCACTTCCTGGTCTCCCATTAACATTTTTAATAAGTAATGTTGACAATAAGGTCTACTCTAAATCCCCTTAGCTATCCCCCTCAACTATATAGAACTGATGTAATCCATTGAGTAATAGTCAAATCACTGAAATTTACAGTACATGGGAATTTCAGAAATCAACATTCAATCATTATTTAAACATACTGGTTCCTTTGATTCAAATGAGGCTTCCAAAGTAGAATATGGAGGCTGGATGTGAACAGAGTATCCTTAGTGCCTCATTTCCACCTGCTGAAGACCAATCCCACACCCATGCAACCAGCACATCAATTGCTCCAGCCCAGGAAAACTCCTTCAGCCCTATATGGACCAGTTGTTACCAATTTAAACAAATTTTATAAGTATAACATTGACCCAGCAAAAACACAAGGGGCCAGTGTGTGGTATAGTGGGTAAAGCCAGCTGGGATGCTGATATCCTGTATGAGCACCAGTTCATGAACTGGCTGCTTCACTTCTCATCCAGCTCCCTGCTAATGGCCTGAGAAAAGCTGTGGGCCCTTGCCTACCATATGGAAGACCCTGAAGAAGCTTTGGCTCCTGGCTTTCAGCCTTGCCCCACCCTGGCTGCTGTGGCCATCTGGGCAGTGAGTGAGCCAGCAATGGAAGATCTCTTTGCGTCTTTCCCTCTCTCTGTGTATAATTCTAACTTCAAAATAAATAAATAAATCTTTTTTAAAAGTTGTATGAAATAAATAAAAATTGCACAAATATGAATGTATACAGGTGTTAAAAATGCCAACCAACAGAATGGGAAAAAATATTTGCAAACTACACAACAGATAAAGGGTTGATAACCAGAATCTACAAAGAAATCAAGAAACTCCACAACATCAAAACAAACAACCCACTTAAGAGATGGGCCAAGGACCTCAAAAGACGTTTTTCAAAAGAGGAAATCCAAATGGCCAACAGACACATGAAAAAATGTTCAAGATCACTAGCAATTAGGGAAATGCAAATCAAAACCACAATGAGGTTTCACCTCACCCCCATTAGAATGGCTCACATTCAGAAATCCACCAACAACAGATGCTGGAGAGGATGTGGGGAAAAAGGGACACTAACCCACTGTTGGTGGGAATGCAAACTGGTGAAGCCACTATGGAAGTCAGTCTGGAGATTCCTCAGAAACCTGAATATAACCCTACCATACAATCCAGCCATCCCACTCCTTGGAATTTACCCAAAGGAAATTAAATTGGCAAACAAAAAAGCTGTCTGCACATTAATGTTTATTGCAGCTCAATTCACAATAGCTAAGACCTGGAACTAACCCAAATGCCCATCAACAGCAGACTGGATAAAGAAATTATGGGACATGTACTCTATAGAATACTATACAGTAGTCAAAAACAATGAAATCCAGCCATTTGCAACAAGATGGAGGAATCTGGAAAACCTTATGCTGAGTGAGTTAAGCCAGTCCCAAAGGGACAAATATCATATGGTCTCCCTGATCAGCAACAACCAACTGAGCACCAAAGGGGAAACCTGTTGAAGTGAAATGGACACTATGAGAAACAGTGACCTGATCAGCTCTTGTGCTGACTGTTGATGTACAATGTAATACTTTATCCATTTTAGTATTTTTTCTTTGTTTTGTTCTAGTACTATTGGTTGAACTCTGTAATTGACACACAATTATTCTTAGGTGTTTAAATTTTAACTGAAAAGTGATCCCTGTGAAATATAAGAGTGGGAATAAGAGAGGGAGGAGATGCACAATTTGGGACATGCTCAATCGGACCTGCCCCAAATGATGGAGTTAGAATCGTACCTGGGGATTCCAATACAATCCCATCAAGGTGGCATGTACCAAGGCCATCTCACTAGTCCAAGTGATCAATTTCAGTTCACAATTGATCACACTGATAGGTCTAAGAGTCAAAGGGATCACACAAACAAGACTAGTGTCTGCTAATACTAACTGATAGAATCAAAAAGGGAGAGAACAATCCAACATGGGAAGCAAGATACACAGCAGACTCATAGAATGGCAGATGTCCTAAACAGCACTCTGGCCTCAGAATCAGCCCTTAAGGCATTCAGATATGGCTGAAGAGCCCATCAGAGTATTTTAGGCATGGAAAGCCAAAACACTCTGGAAAAAAAAAAAAAAGAAGAAGAAGAAGAAGAAGAAGAAGAAGAAGAAGAAGACCTAAATGAAAGATCTCTGCAAGTGAGATCCCAGTGGAAAGAATGGGGCCAGCAAAGAAGGAGGTACCTTTCTCTGAAGGGAGGAGAGAACTTCCACTTTGACTATGACCCTGTCAGAATAAGATCAAAGTTGGAAAACTCAAAAGGCTTCCATAGCCTTGGCAATTCATGACTAGAGCCTAGGGAGATTACTGATGCCATAAACAAGAGTGTCTAATTGTTAAGTCAACAACAGGAGTCACTGTGTACTTACGTCTCATGAGGGATCTGTCCTTAATGTGTTGTCCAATGTGAAGTAATGCTATAACTTGTACTGAAACAGTATTTTTACACTTTGTGTTTCTGTGTGGGTGCAAACTGATGAAATCTTTACTTAATATATACTAAATCGATCTTCTGTATATAAAGATAATTGAAAAGGAATCTTGATGTGAATGAAATGGGAGAGGGGACGGGAGAGGGGACGGGAGATGGGTGGGTGTGAATGGGAGGGAAATTATGGGGGAAAGCCATTGTAATCCATAAACTGTACTTTGGAAATTTATATTTACTAAATAAAAAAAATTCTAAAAAAAAGCCACTTTTTATAATAAAGAAAATTCCAAAACCTAAATGTCCAATGAGATCAGACTGTTAATAATGTAACTTCTTTACAATGGAATACACAAGAGTACAATGGACTACAATCATCAAGTAGCATATCATGGATAACTATTTATTGCTATGGGAAAAATTTTCACAGTTTGTGCTAAGGAAAAGGAAAGCAAGGAAGCACAGCATTTGGCACAGCAGTTAAGACAGAATCCCTATCAGAGTGCCTAGGTCCAAGTCCCAGCCCTGCTTCTGATTTCAATTCCCCACTAATACACACGCAAGGAGGCAGCAGGTGATGGTTCAAGTATTTGGATCCCTGACACCCACATGGGAGGCCCTAATTGAGTTCCAGGTTCCTGCTTGTAACCTGGCCCAGATTTGACTAGTGCAAACGTTTGAGGGAGAGAACCAGCAGCTGGAAGGTCTCTCTCTCTTTCTCCCCCACCCCCTTCTCTTGCTCACTTGCTCCAGCCATTTCTCCAAACCCCTTTAAAATAACAAAAAATAAGAAAAGAAAAGAAAAGAAAAGAAAAGAAAAGAAAAGAAAAGAAAAGAAAAGAAAAGAAAGGAAAAGTGCAAGGGTAGGTGTTTAGCCTATAGCTAGGGTGTTGGTTGAGACAACCATGTCCCATGTCAGAGCACTCAGGCTGGATGCCTGCCTGTGGCTCTTGACTCTAGCTTCCTGCTAAAGGATACCCTGGAAGACAGTGGTGCTGGTTCAAGAAGTCAGGTTTCTGCCACTCACGTTAGAAACCTGACTCCTATCTTCAACTCAGCCCAGCCTCAGTGGTTCTAGGCATCTGGGGAGAACCAATGGACAGGGGCAAGTTTGAGTGCTTGAATGTTCACTCTCTCTCTCTCCCTCTGTCTATATCTCTCTGTCACTCAGAATAGAATAGAGTAGAACAGACTAGAATACTAGGAAAAACATATTCCCTCTCTACATATGTGTATGCATATATAAAACATACAAAAAAATATAAACAGTGGCTACCTCTGGGTTGTTTTCCTTTGTGTAATTCTACAATTTTGAGGATTCCTGTACTAATCACAAAATTAGAAAATTCTATATAACTATTTAAGGAAAGCTATTTCTAATACAGAACACACACACACACACACACCAATAATAATATCAGTAGTTGGGATAGGATACAAAAAATGTCAGTTGCAAGTACAGATAGTCTGTAAGTCTGAGCTGTAGCTCACAACTGTGTATTGTTATTATTTGCAGTAACACTCTCCCCAAAATACACACACACACCAGCCACAATAAATATCTCATGGGTTAAGAACAAACAAAGAAATACAGTCTTTGAAAATACAGTTCCACCTTACTTTTCCAAAAATATTTGGCTGTTTAATCTACTACAAGAAATACTGTACATTCTGAGGCTTTAAATGCTTGAAATCATGTAAATTATTCTTGGGGAAATGTTTAAAAATTAATGTTATTTACTCCTGAGAGACCACAACGTCTTTCCAGATTGCACCAGACTATTCTGTGAAGCAAGGATTTTAATTTCTAAAACACAACAGCAATGCTGTGTGTCCAGATCAATAAAAGGAAATGAGCTAGTGTGGTTTGCCAGTCTTCCATCAGACAGCCACCACCCCCCCCCCCGGAATTATTCACAGTCCTGAGTGTATCAAAACTCCATTTGTAAATTAACTACCTTGTCTGATACAGAAACATAACTAAACCACATACCAAGCTCCTGGCCTGTTCTTAGAACCATGGATGCCACGTCCCATCCCAAACTCCTGGCCACTGATATGATTAAACAGACAGTGATGGGGGCCAGTGCTTGGCGTAGTGGGTAAAGCTGCCACCTGCAGTGCAGACATCCCATATGGGCACCGGTTTGAGTTTCGGCTGCTCTACTTCTGATCCAGCTATCTGCTATGGCCTAAGAAAGCAGTGGAAGATGGTCCAAGTGCTTGGGCTCCTGCACCTGCATAGGAGTCCAGGAGGAAGCTCCTGGCTCTCAGCTTCACATCAGCAATCAGCACAGTTCCATCTGTTGTGGCCATTTGGGGGGTGAACCAAGAGAGAGAAGACCGACTCTCTCTCTGCCTCTGCCCTCTGTAACTCTGTCTCTCAAATAAATAAAATGAATCCTTAGGGAAAAAAAAGTCAATGATGAACTGGGCTTTTCAAAGTCCAAAGCTTTAGAAAGACTTTGGAAATAAGCTCTTTTTAAAATATTTTGTTACCTTTCTCCAACAAAGTACGGTATTACCCTATTTTTTAAAGAAGCTTTGGAGGTAGACGCCCACATTTTTCCTATCAAATATATTTTTCATTCTGATTCTACAAAAGCAGGCTTGGTGTCGACTAACATCATTCTCTCTCCTTCCCAATTCATTTACTTCTATTATTTTTGATTTTTTGTTTTGTTTTGCTTTGCTTTATTGAAAGGTAGAGCAACAGAGATAGAAAGAAAGAGAGCAAGAGAGGTCATCCATCTACTAGTTCACTCCACAAATGGCCGCAACAGTCAGGTCTAGGCCAAACTGAAGCTAGTAGCCAGGAGTTCCATCCTGGTCTCCCACAAGAGTGACAAGGGCCCAAGCTCGTGGACCATCTTCCACTGCCTTCCAAGGCACATGATCACATGATCAGGATGCTGGTTTAGAAGCAGAGTAGCCAGGACTCGAACCAGCACTCTGATATGGGATGCTGGCATCACAAGTGGTGGCCTAATCAGCTGTGCCACAATATCAGCCCTTACTCCTAATATTTTTAAGATTATGATAGTAATTCCTGTGTTTGCAACATCCTATTATCATGCACAGATGTAACTACAGAATGTGAATACTGTCTATAAATATTGTTGATTTATTAAATTTTTCATTCGAGAATTGCATAACAGATAAGTGATCACTAGGGTTTGAATATCTAACTGGAATCGATGCTAAGAAATCCTAGAAAAACACACAAACATTTAAGTATCTTCTTCATAGCTACATAACATAAAAATGGTATTTTCGGACTTTGAATCACTCCTCTTTCTTCTTTAAAGATGCCATAATTTTCTTTAATAGCCTACTCTATGTCAGATATTTCTTCAGCTGGATAGGCCCTGTTGGAGCTCCTCTGGCCTGGAAAGTGACTCACCTGACCTGAATCTCATCTGTAGTCCAGCTCTAACCTCTTCCCCTCTTTCCTTGAAGCAAGCTGCAACAGACAGCCAGGCTCTCCTTGGCATCTTTAACAACATCAGCCTATCATTGTACCTGTAACTTCACAGGTAACTAGCATACAGTATCAGGGAGCCCACTGACCACAGGCATAAGCTCCATACTCCAGCTATTTAATTCTCCATCTGCTGGTTCTCACAACTTATTTCTCAATTGGCTCAAAATTTGGATAGGAGAGTGAGAGTTTCTCAAAGACTCCAATAATGTGAACATGCAGCCATGAACCTCAACAACAAGTAAAATCGGCAGAATACACTTGAGAGATCGGGGCCAGGCTGAGTAGCTTGGTGCTTCGGTGTGCTTTACTAAGCACGGGCCATACAGTGTAACTCTGGCAGTTTACAAATCTTATACTGGTCATGGGACTGGTTTTTGTAGTCTGCAGCTACCTTTTAGCTGCTATGGCTATGTCAGGTAAATGAACTGCGGACAAATGAATTGCGTACATTAACTTGAATTTTCACAACTCTAAAATGTAAAGGTTATTGTAATTCATCAAATCTAAAATGCCACTGAATGTAAGATACACCGTTATTTTATGCATCACTAACAAAGAAAAAATTTGCCAATTAAACTATAACATGTTGTCCATTTTAAGAAACATCCAAGTTTTAAAGCTATTATGGTGTAAAGGAAAAACAAACAAGTTAAACTCAATGATCTATGGTATTATCTTCATTTTTATGGTATCTCTCTTCAAGAGTGACTTTTCCAAGATCACACATGGTGGCATCATCCTTCTGGATCCTATGGGCAAGGCTTCCCAACACTGCCCAGGGTACACTGTCAGGTTCTGGGAAGATGATCTATCTCAAACCTCAAGCATTACATGTCTGTGGATCACTGTGGAGTCGTCACTGTGATATGCCCTTTGGAGAATCAGATAATATGAAATCAGGGCTCTTCCCATCCATGAACTTGCAATCGATTTGATGACTCAAGAAAGACACATACAATTTGAGAACACTTTTTAAAAGCATATAATTACTTATTGAAATATAAAACTGAAATGCTATAGGATTTTAGAGTAGAGCAGAATCACTTCTGAGTAGCCAGAGAGAAAGCAGTGAGACTTGAGTAAGACACCCCTGGTGTGAGTCAGGCTTCAGCATCCTGAGAGTGATCCAGAATAGTAACAACTATGGTTGACTGAGCACTTACTCGCTCAGGCCAGACTTCTCCCAGTTGCTCAAAACACAGCACATGCTCTCCAGCTTCTGAGCCTAGGCATATGCTGTTCTCCCCCTGCCTCAAGCAGTCTCGCCCAGGTCTGGGGATCTGGTTACCTCCTCTTTGCCCTTGATGTTAAATTTTCAGTACCTGTCCCCTGCAAAGTTTTATGTGACTGCCAGACTTGGCTATGCCTCGCTACTAAATGTTCTCATAGCACTTAAATACTTTGCCTTCTGTAATTATTTGTAATTGCAAATATTTACTTAAAGTCTTAGATCTGTTTATAGTTACATAGCCTTTGCCATTCCATCATGTCAGGGACTGTCCAGATTGCAAACCACTCCACTTCCAGGCATAACATGGAACAGGTTAATAAGTTCATGATTACCCTGACTAAGCATCCACAGGCCTTATCTCATTTAATCTTCACTATCACACTGTAAGGGAAGTACCAATATTTCCCCCATTTATGAAGTGAAGAAATTGGGAGCTTAACAAGGCTAATTTACTTATCAAGTACCACAACAGAGAAGACAAAACTCAGCCAGGTGGGCCTGACACCAAAGGTCATGTTGCTAACTGTTCAGTGTCACCTTCCTTCTGCTCATAAACAAAAGAATGGAGGCAGGGATAAAATGCCATTTCAAGGCATAAGGAAAATGGCCTAACCACAATGGATAAAGCACATGCAGTAGATTCAAATTAAACATGTGTTGAGTACCTGCCATATGCCAGATACTAGACCAAGAGGTTTTTTATGTGGATTATGTAATCCATTCTCCCCATGACTCCGTGGTTTGTGATTTATCATCTCCGCGATGCAGAAATAGAGGGAGCAAATAATATGCCCACTTACACAGCTGGTGAGCAATAGAGCCAGTGTGGTGAGAGTTATAACTACATACTTCGTGCCCACCAGATTTTTGAAGATTTAGGAGCACACTTTTTGAAGATCTCTTTTTTACTAGCCCTGTTCCCTAATCTGAATGTTGTCTTTGGCCAATCAGCATTAGAAAATGCTTTCCATCAGCTTTTTCTGACAGTCCCCAGTCTCTGTGGATTTTTTTAACCAAAGTCTAATAATATTTAACTCAAATACTAATGAACGCTGCTAGAATTAAGTAATATTTAGATAAAGCAGATCAGTAGAAGTACACAGAACCAGCATTAGAGTCCCTGTTGAACTAGTATACATACAGATTTGTGTGCAAATTAGGAGTAGCCCTTCAGGACAAAGTATGTGGCTCATTGCCGGGGCATGCCAGAGTTGGAAGAGCCAAAGTACAGATCAGCCCCTTGGTAAAACTAAATTTGACACTCTTTCCTCAGGAGATTGGGAATTATCTTCCCCGCATGCACTTTAGAACACCACTCTCAGCCCATCTGCAATATAAATTTAGATCTCAATTCAGCATATAAAGCATCTTTAGCCTGTGGTCATTAGCAGAGAAAAAGACCTCCACAAGTCCCATCATTAAATGAAGACCCACAGCATCTGCTGCATCCTCCAGGGAACCTGTCACCTGTTCTGCAGCTCCTATGAGGGACGGAGGGGAGGGGCAGGGAGGCAAGCAGAACAGGGGGAGACGGGGTCAGGGAGCTAGGTGCTGACCCCACTCTGCTGATCAGTAGTTCTGTGATACTGGACTAATCAAAAACTCTCTGGGTTACAAACACCCTCTAAGGTCTGTTTGTGCAGACGTTTTACTGATAACGGAATCTCCTTAATACCATGGCTTCTCAATTCAGTTTTGCTTTACGCTCAAGTGCAATAGAAATCATTACTCATGTCCCCTTTCCTGTGCTCTGTCACTTCTGAGAAGCCTGGAGAAGGAACTGTAACTCAAGGGTTAGAGGCTAGAAAGAAGCTGAACTCTGAAATGTAACTGGCTCTTTTTTTTTTTTTTTGACAGGTAGAGTTATATACAGAGAGAGAGAGAGACAGAGAGAGAGAGAGAGAAAGGTCTTCCGTTGGTTTATTCCCCAAATGGCCACTATGGTCAGCACTGCACTGCCAATCCAAAGTCAGAAGCCAGGTGCTTCTTCCTGGTTTCCCATGCAGGTGCAGGCACCCAAGCATGTGGGCCATCCTCCACTGCCCTCCCAGGCCACAGCAGAGAGCTGGACTGGAAAAGGAGCTAACAGGACTAGAAGCCAATGCCCATATGGGATGCCAGCGCCACAGGCGGAATATTAACCAAGGCGCTGGCCCTGGTAACTATCTCTTAACAATACTGTAGCATAGGAAGAGGTCATGACCCCAGCCCTCTGGAAAGACTTATCAATTACTAATCAAAGTTAAGTGGTCGATAAGAGTCACAAAATATAAAATTAAAAGATGAGCCCTTAATTAAGTGGCTTATCTGTAGAATCAAAAGAAAGCTTTTAAAGTGTTGAAACTTTCAAACAATATTTTCCACATGCAAGGTTTGGCTACAGAAAAAAGATATTTGAAGCACATAGCTTACGTATAACTGGTAAAATAAACTGATTAAATAATGATACTACTGCAGTTGTCGATATGGACTTTGCAAGCTGCAAAGAGACAGAAGTGTGCCCTGGACTCTAAATCAGCTCAGTCACTAAGCTCATTGTTTGCTTCAGGGGACTGTGTGTGCTCATGCACATGCAACACGCACCAAGTCTTTGTGGGTGAAGGACACAATGCATTGGTTTACTTCTAGTGCAAGCTCCTATCTCGATCCACAGAGCAACAACCAGCTCATAAACTGACTACTTTGCGGAGCACTGTCAGAGGAGTAAAGTGGGGCTTTCTGATATCAACAGGCACTCCCAATGAGATTCTAATGACCCAGGGACAGCTCCTTATTCGCTCCCTGAAGCAGCAACCCCACCACACCCACACACAGGCACACAAAACACCAGGCGCTTCCACCCCCACATACGGAAGCTGCTGCACTGCCTCCCCAAGAATATTACAGAGCATTCCAGCAGGCCCTGGCTGCACACACCCTGTGTCACAGGCACAGTGTGGACACACACCCCGGCCAGCCTTCACACCACTGCTATAAGCATCAACTTGACACCTAGCTGAACACTCACTCCCCTGCTTCAAATCCTCCGAGAGCTCCCCAAGCCTCCTGCATGAGCCTTCCTCTGCGAGTTTAGTCACCATCCATTTTCCACCACTCCCCTGGGAGGGATTAGTCATTCCCTAAACACATCACATTCACGTTTTCATCTGTCTTCCCCTTGTATCTACTGAACTCATCCTTCAATACCAGTTCAGAGAGTGCCTCCTCGGAGAGTGTCACCAATTATCACAAAAAGAAGCAGGCATTTAGATCCTGTCTGGGAGGCAGTTCAGCACCACCTTTAACCGGGCAGGCTTCGGAACCTGACTCTACAACACCTACCCAGAAAGCCTCAAGCAGGTTATTGGCTATCTCTGTTTCAGTTTCCCCATCTGTAAAATGGAAACAATAACAGTACTTCCTTCTTAGGGTTGATGTGACGATTAAGTCAGCTAAGTATGGAAAGCACTTAGCACAGTGCCTGGCACCCAGTAAGCATTCTGTAAGTTATTGTGTTCCCAAAACACTTGTTTTCATTTCTCTGATATTTATATTATAATTAATTAATATATAATATATTATATATTATAATTAATTAATAATTAATATTCTATAGGTATATTGTAAAAATAGAGCTTTGATGAGTCTCATTAACCCTTTTCACCTCTATCCATCCTTAGCACAGAGTTCGGCACACAGAAAGTACTAAGTTAAATGGACAATAAATGGGGACATTTACAAATGGCACAGGCTGACAGCAGCACTGGCCCAGCTCAGATAGCAATTCAGAAAAGAACTCCAGGTCTAAATCCCCCAACCTAACTCCCCTAACTAAAGACAGAGCCACCACCTTCCTCTCAGACTGTCTACTGGCTGTTCCGGGAGGTGTCAACGCTGCCTCCCTTCACCACCACATAGGAATCTGGCCCAGCGGACTTGCCAGCAAAGGGCCTTAGTAGGGTTCCCAGCTCAGCCACTTGCTGGCTTTGATCTTGGGCAAATGAACATGACCATTTCTTCATCTAAGATTGTGGATACTATTTCCAACTAGTTGCTAAGGAGATAAGCAAGCAACACAGCTTTATATTATAAAGCACTATGGAAATAAAGAGCTATTATTAGGTAATGGTCACAGCTACTAACCACCACAGACTTACTCATTGATAAGCACTGTGTTCCGTACTTTGTTCTTTATCTTATATAATCCTTATAACCAATGATATACCTACTACTACCCAGGTAGAAACTAAGGTAACTATAACCAAGAGAGGCTGATTCTGGCTGCAGGTTGAAGAAGAACCACCAAGAAGGAGAGGAAGAGAGGGATGGGTTTTTATATATCAGAGTTGCTCAATGAATAAATCCCTAAGCAGCCAGTCCAGGCTGAGCAGGGACCAGGGGCAGTCCTGGAGTTGATGAGCCTGTACTGTAGACTACGGACACAGAGATACCTCAAACCAGTGGGTTCTGCCTCTGGATTTCAAATCCCTAGGCTTGATAAGTGAATTGGGCTGACTCAATCAGATGCTACATCTGGGGAACAGAATCCCACAGCACAGAAACCCCACCATTCCTGAAAACGGGCAACTTGGTTCAGTAAGCCTTCAAGACACAAGAGGGGTCTCTGATACTTCCTTGTTACAGGTGAAGAGTTTGACCTTAGAACTCATGGTAGTCTAGGGTTCCAGGACTTGTAATTAACTGGTGGAGTCAGGCATCAACCCACGTCTCTGACATTAAATCAGAAACCCTGAAATTCCATACTATGCTGCCTACTTCCCAATAAAATGGATCCAGGCAATCACTTCATAAATACGTCCACTGAGCTGTCAAAAATAACCAGCATTCCTTCTTCATTACCTTCCAAGGCCACCTGCTGGGCAGCTAAGAGCCAGCCTAGCCAGCCACATTGCAGAATTTGAGGCTGTCTCCTCCACTTAAAATCTATGTGACTCAGACAGGTTGTTCAATTTCTGTGGGCCTGTGAGTTAATATATTTAAAGGACTTAAAACCATGTCTGCAGCAAAAAGCCTAGAATAGCCAATACAATCACAGAAGAAAAAAGTCAAAGGGATAACACTATTCAATTTACAAACGCATAATAAAAGTACAGTAATCAAAATACCGTGGTATTGGTGAAAGAATAAACACATGGATCACTGAAAAGCATAAGAGGCCCACAAATAGATTCACACAAATAGAGTCAACCCTTTTTGACAAGGGAACAAAGGCAATTCAATGAAGAAAGTAGAGTCTTTTCAACTAAACGTGCTTGAAAAATTTGAAGTCCTTATGCAGAAAAGGAACCTAAACACAGACTTCCCTTCTCTTACAAAAATTAATTCAAAATGCATCATAAATATAAATGTAAAATGCAACTTTAAAGTTTTCAGAAGAGAACAACGGTGGAAATTTAGATAACATTGGATTTGGAGATGAGTTTTAGAAACACCACCAAAAACATGATGCGTAGAAGAAAAAATGGGTAAGTCTGACTTTACTAAAATTAAAAACTTCTGTACTGCAAGAGACACTGTTAAAAGAATGAAAAGACAACCACAGGCTGGGAGAAAATATTTGAAAACACATATATGACAAAGGACTTGTATTCAAAAAACTAATAAAACTTAATATTTTTAAAAAATTAAAAAAGAACAAAAGATTTGAGAAGAGATGGTCACCAAGGAAGATATATAGATGGCAAATCAGAAGAAAAGATTCTGGGGCCAGTGCTGTGGTAAGGTAGGGAGAGCTGCCACCTGCAACACCCATACAGGCATCAGATTGAGGCCCAGCTGCTCTACTTCCAATCCAGCTCCCTGCTAATGTGCCTGGGAAAGCAACGGCAGATGGTCCAAATACTTGGACCCTTGTACCTACAGAAGAGACCTGGAAGAAGCTCCTCACTCCTGGCTTTTGTCTGGCCCAACCCTGACCATTGCAGCCATTTGGAGAGTGAATCAGCAGATAAAAGATTCTCTCTCTCTCTCTCTCTCTCTCTCTCTCCCTGCCTTTCAAATAAACAAAATATATCTTTTAAAAATGCTAAGTATTATTTGTTATTAGTAATTTTCCAAAATAACACAACAAATAAGAAACTACTTTAGATCTATTAGAATGACTAAAATTTTACAAATTGACAATATCAATTACTAGCAAAGAACAAGGATTCGCAACCATTACTGGTGGGTAAACAAACTCATACAGCCATGTTGGAAAAACAGTTTGGCAACTAATTTCAGAACCATGATGGAATGCCAAAACATTCATGGAAAATATAATTTAAAAATAGGTTATTTTGGTGCAGAAGAATTTTGAATTCACACACATGGTTTTCTCATAATATGTATTTTCCATGAACTTTCTGAAGACTGCTCATATATCCACAGAAAACTCTGCCTACAAATGTTAATATTGTTACACTTTTATTCACAATGGCTAAACACTAGAAGCAACCAAGATATACTTAAATAGGTGAGTCAAAAAGAAACTGGAGTATATCCATGCAATGGAACATTATTCAGCAATAAAAGAAAACGAGCTATCCACCTTTGAAAAGACAACAATGAACTTTAAATGTATATTACTAAGTGGAAAAAGGCAGTTGAAAAGTTGAAAAACCTGCATACTATACTATTCCAGTTATATGACATTCTGGAAAAGACAAAGCCACAGAGACTGTTAAAAGGCTAGTGGTTGCCAGGATTGGTGGTGGTGGTAGGGCACTAAGTAGGTGAGCAAATGAAGCACAAGAATGCGTAGGGTGCTATAGCTCTTCTGTATGATCCGGTAATAGTGCTGCAGAACACAGGCCATGGAGATTCACAGCACAAATAATGAATCAATGTATGCCAACTTAAACAAATCATTTAGGGAGCCAGGAAAATCCCAGGATGAAACAGCAAACGTAAGAAAATGATCTACGCTACACATGTGTGAAACAACTCTCACTAAAGGGGCTGCAGGAAAAAAGGTGCTATAGCCAAGTAATTCTGGAAAGGAGTGGGGTCTGTAACACTAAAGGCAAAATAAACTGTACATAAGCACGGCACTGTTGATGGTAAGGCGAATTTCCAAGGCTGGTCTGGTGGCACAGTGTGTTAAGCCACCACCTGTAATGCCAGCATCCCATACGACTGCCTGTTCAAGTCCAGGCTCTTCTACTTCCCTGCTACTGTGTCTAGGAAAGCAGCGGAAGATGACTCAAGTGCTTGGGCCCCTGCTATACACATTGGAGTCCCAGACAGAGTTCCAGGCTCTGGGCTTCAGCCTGGTCCAGCTCTGGCCGTTGGGGCCATTTGGGGAGTAAATCAGAAGACGGATGACCTCTCTCTCTCTCTCTTTCTCTCTCTGTCCCTCACTCACTCACTCTGTCACTCTGACTTTGAAATAAATAAATAACCCTTCAAAAAGTAAGTGAATTTCTGCAAAGATAGAGGTTAACGATTCTGATACAGATATACATGTATACAGTAGTTGAACAATTACATCTAATGCATGGCAGATGCTGGTAGCCAAGCTGATGACTTTTGGAGGCTACAGAAAAGCAAGAGGAGAAGGCTCAAGTGATCCATATGGTGATGGATTAGAGCTGGAGCCATCAGTAGGAACCTATGTTTAGCTTAATACAGATACAGATGGCTATGCACACATACACACCCATGTAAACTGATACATATTTTCCCTTGCTTCCTCGGCTGAGGGGGCTTACAAACAACAGCAGCAAGCACATCACAGTCCAGACTTTGTTTCCTAATCCCATTATAAAATAAAAGGAACCAGGACTCCATAGAAAAAAGATTGACTTGAGGCTTCTGGTAGGAGACACACAAGATAAGCCTGGAGTATCTTGCAATGCCAAAAAGTAAGAAATTCTTCAAAAATCAGCACAAACCACAATGACAGAAATATGTCAAAGGAATCTAGGGGCCAACCCCAAGTCCCCAGTGGCCAAGGCTAGAACAAAATAAAGTAATATTCAATTATAACTCTGTGTCTCACAGAATAAACTTCTATGAATCCATGTTGATAGGTACAAATGTTGAAAAAGTACATAAATGGAAGGGGAGACAAATTTCCCAAGCAGAGGAATTATTTGTCTAGGAATCCTCCAGAAAGTGGATAGTATCTCCACCTCTACAAGTGTGGATGGGCACTTCCTTCCAAGAGTACAGTGTAGAGGAGAATGGCCTGGTAACTGCACAGAGGTGGGAGGAGATACACACTTCCCCAGCCGGGGGATGGAGACGAGCATCCCAAGGATAAACTGATGACAGCAGGTGCCAGTCATGACGACATGCTCAGAAATCCAAATGCCTAGTCCAGAGATGGGAAAACACCATATAAATTCCAGTAGAGAAACATCACACAAAATACACAACCAGAACTTGTCAAAACTGTCAAGGTCATCAAAAACGAGGCAGGTCAGAGAAAACTGCCACCGCCAAGAGGACCCAAAGGAGACATAATGACTGATGCTGCGTGGGGTCCTGGATGGGCTCCTGGGACAGAAAAGGGACAAAGGGTCAAAACTCAGGAAAGCTGAGTAAAATATGGACTTTGGTTCACAGTAACATATTGACACTAGTTCAGTGATCATAATAGAAGTGCTGTTAGTAATGCAAAATGTTAACAGGGGATTGGACAAGCTCAGTACTCGAGTCACAGTTCTGTAAATCTGAAACAGAGTTTATGAAAACAAACAAAAATAAACATGCCCACCAGATTATAATCCTACGGTTATCTAGGAATAATAGAGGCAGGAGTAGCCATGGCTCCAGGGGGAAAAGGATTTGCTAATTGAATTCTTCATATTCCTACAGTGGGAATTCAGGGTCAAAGGTCTTAGAAATGATGGCTGTCACTGTGCTGGTCACTGAAGACAGTGACTCCACACCCTGCTCCAGGAACAGCACTGCCAGAGCTTCAGGGAGAACACTGGGGACTTCTAGGGAGGAGGGTGCTCTCCAAACCCTACAAAAGGAAGGTCACCTCACACATCCTCCCAGGCAAAGGAACTGAAAGAGCTCCCCATATGCTATTGCCACCACTGCCCAAAAAAAGGACTAGTGGAAATGTGAGGATTTGGTGTAGAAGTGCAAGGTACTCAGAAAGAACTTCTGACCCATGGCCAAGCAACAGACCCTACTCCATAGCTGCCAGGAGACCTGGAAAGCCCAGAAGTAAGCGCAGTGTTGTTTTGTCTTGGTTTTTGTTGTTGTTGTTGTTTTAAGATTGTATTTATTTATTTGAGAGGCAGAGTTACAGAGAGAGAGAGGAAGAGACAGAGAGGTCTTCTATCATCTGTGTGTGTGTGGGAGGGATTCACTCCCCAAATGGCCACAAGGGTCTGGCCGAAAGGAAGCCAGGGGCCAGGCAATTGTTCCTGCTCTCCCACGTGGGTGCAGGGTCCCAAACACCTGGGCCATCTTCCATTGATTTCTCAGGCCATAAACAGAAAACTGGATTGGAAGTGGAACAGCCAGGACGTGAACTAGCACCCATAGGAGATGCCAGCACCCCAGGTGGAGGGTTAACCTACTACAGCACAGTGTCTGCCCCAGGGCAGTGGTTCTAGTCAAAGGCAGTAGCTGCCAAGGTACTGAGGGAGGGAAACACGGCTCGTGTCTCCCTTGCCTAGACTCTTCAATCCTCTCCCTATGGCAAAGCTCACATCCTGCTGGTCCAGACCAACCATGGGCACTTTTAGCTCTCCCCAGAGGGAGCAACAATAGCACAAAAGGTAGAGGGTTTGATTCCTGTCTGACCTCAACAGGTGCATGCGCCTGCCGTGTTTCAACAGGTACCTGGGCAGGGGAGAAGCACAGTTTGGGTGCCCAGCACATGCAAAGGGAAGGCTCCCACAAGCCTAACAATGCCTCAGGGTGACTATCATGAACACAAGCAAGCAGAGGCTGGGCTGAACTCACCTCAGGGGTTTCCAGACACCAATCTTCCCATGTCTGACCGGGCTGGAGAGTGGCCCTGTGTTCGTGACACACCGGGGATGTGGAAAGTGACACACAAAGTAGGGATCCTAAATGCACTGCATTTCTGGGAACTGCAGCTAAGCAACAACCAAGGTTTTCCCCTGTACTTTTGCTTTAAGAGTGACAAGAGTGCCCTCTTGTGGGAGAGGAAGTGCCCAACAGCGCAGGATTGGTCACTGCTCTCTTTTCTCCTTTTTGTAATCTTAGTGGTGTTCCAGAATTGTCCATAAAAGTACATGAAAATTCTGGGGTAAATGGACAGACCCACCGCCAGGTGGAGTGCACTTCTCTCGTGATCACCGTCTGCCTGGGTTGATAGCTCATCCTCCTCACTCCTGACCACAGGCCACAGTGCTGACATCCCATCAGCCGCTCAGGAGGACCAAGCCAATTCTTTCAACCAAGAGCAAAAGTCTTAAAGAACACACAGAAATAGGAAAAGCTGCCCATTTCTGAAGGGCTCAAATAGGGAAATTTCTTAAACCTGGAAGCCAAGAGTATCACTGCAGGTGGAAAAGAATGAGAAGGGGCTCAGAGGCAATGGCCTGACACCTACTATGACTAACTGTCCCCTGTCTGGGCCACCTAATTAGAAAGCAAGGACAAATCAATCAAAGCCATGATCATGACTTCGAACAAAACTGAGTTTTTGTTTAAAAGGACAACATGGGACAAGTTATATCAACAGCAAAACACAGAAAAGGCTAACTTGGGAGAGCAAGCAGTAAACTCCTTTAACTGAACTGCTTTACTGAAATGAACAAGGAAGAAAGTCCCTGACTGAAATGCTGGGCATTTCAGTAATTAGATATAATTTACATGCAAGGCAGTGAGCCTAGTCTGGAGCAGCTCTCAGAGTTGGTCCATCTCCCCAGGGGCTCATGGGTACTCTCCAGCCAGCCTACAGGTGTATAGAAGCCCTTGGGTAAAATCAAAGGAGGCCTTGGCTTAGCTGAGGTCATCCTGCAAGCAAAAGGAAAGGGCAGGAGAGAACATCTTCATTGTCCCTCAAGAACAGACAACAGCAGATGACATGTAAATAGGCAATAGGCACTAGAAAAATATTCCATGAAGAGCAACAATATTCAAAGAAATGCAAAGCAAGGATGTTGTGTCATTTTCCACCTATCAGAAGGAAAAATAAAAAAGCCTAATGCATTTATTACTGAAGATCACCTGAGGAAAGACATATCAGAAACCACTGAAAAAATGGTCTTCCCATTTCTGAAAGCCAGATGAATCCAATACTCAGGGCATATCCAGGGCGGGCATTTGGCCTCCATGGTTAAGACGCTACTTGGGATGCTCACATTCCATATCTAAATGCCTGGCTGGGTTGGAGTCCTGCCTTCAGCTTCTTATTCCGGCTTCCTGCTAATACACATTCTGTGTGGCAGATGACTGCTCAAGTCAATGGGACCCTGCCACTCAGGAGTCCTGGACAGAGTTCCCAGTTCCTGGCTTCAGTGTAGCCCAGCCCCAGCTGTTGCAGACATTGGGGGAATGAACCTCTGTCTGCCTGTTTCTGTCTCCCTGCCTCTCAATTAAATAAAAAAATTTAACCTGTGAATCTTAAAACTTGGCAATTTCCTCTGAAAATTCTAAAAGAAAGACTTTGACAACCTTTAGTTCTATGAGCATGTGAATGATCACATAGGAGGGTCTAAACCTTTGGCTTCAGATAAGTAAGAAAATGAAGACAGAATTCAACAGCAAAAACACATGTAAGAACTGGGAGAAGTTTTGATGGAACCTCATACCATTGCTCCACCTCTCCAGTGGACATGATCTATAGTCAACCCCATGACTGGACCCCTCGGCCCCTGGGGTCAAAATGACTTGTCAGGCATCTAGGTAGTCAGGGGAGTTCAGAATCCTATACAAACACTTTATTTCCGATTTAAACATTTACAGTCTACAGGGTACTTGCATTTCTGCCAGGAAGACACAGTCTATAACCCGACGTGTGTCCTCAGCACAGGCTCCCACAGACACCTCCCGATGAACATCACAAAGGCCTGTGGGCATCTCAGACTCGAGCAGGTCCCCTGAACCTTTTACCTGAAGGAGCTGTGCAAATACCATGTGCACAGGACAGACCGCAGTCACACATCTCACCATTCCTCTGGTGGCACATATGCTTACCCTTGGCTTCTCTGTGATAATTGCTTCCTCTGCACCTTAAATAACCTGGACAGCAGTGAGCCACTGCTGAGATGATGGCTGTCAGACTCTTCCAGAATGGATCAGCAGTGTCCCTGGAAAAGCAAAAAGCTAGAAGCCCTAGTAAACACATAAGACACGACCAGAACAAAAAAGACATGAATAATAAATGCCTTAAAATAGGATCTTCCTGGGAGACTTTATTTACACACTCAGCCATTTTTTGCTCTTTCCCCAACTCTCAAAGAAGATTGAATTCTTTTGATAACTTTTCACTCAGAGAAAGACTGAGGAATCCATGGTGGAAAAGGAAATATTGTTCCATGAATCAGGTATAGTGTGCCTAATAAATCACCACAAATCTCAGTTTTTGCCTTGAGTAGCCCAGTGGAAAGAACACTGGAGCAGGAGTTAGGAAGTCTGGATTCTTGCCTAATTCTCACGAACCACTTCTGTGACCAGGGGTCTCAGATGCGCTTCTGAGTTTGGATTCATTCCCTGCAGAGATATTGTAGGTGCCTGTGAATTAATTATACAGTGAGCATGAGGCAAGGCATGCAGCAGAGCTCTCCATGATCCACTCACATAACCTTGACCTTTATAATGACAGAGCCCACCAGTCTCACCTCTCATTATTAGAGCCTGTCTGCTCAGAAGACCCCTCATCTCTCATGTGGGACAACATAGGGGCACTGTGCTACATTATTCCCAGGGGAACCGAGTTGTTCTCAAGGATCGCTTGATAACACATCCCTGGCCTCCTCTCTCCACTATCTCATTCCCCACTCTGGGATCATATCCCACATAAACGTCACACTGAAATCTCTGCCTCAGGTTCTGCTTTTGTTGACACTCAACCCAATACAGGACCTTACATGCCTTTCTAGCAGAACAAAGTCTTATCAAATGACCCATCCTTAAATTTACTTATTTCCTTTCTTATTCATTGGACAGGCAGAGACAAAGAGAGAGAGAGAGGGTGAGAATGAGAATATCAACTCCCAAATGTTTACAACATCTAGATCTAGGCTAGGCCAAAGGCCAAAGCCAGACACTGAATCCAGGTCTCCCATGAGGGTGGCAGGGACCCACGTACTTGAGCCTTTACCTGTTGCCTCCCAGGGTGTGCATTAGCAGGAAGCTAAAATCAGGAGCAGAGCCAAGACTCAAATCCATGCACCTGATTTGGGATGGGGCCACCTCAAGCAGTGTCTCAACCACCATACAAAACACCCACCCTGTCCTTTTACCTTTAATGCATCCTTGTGATATATGAAACAGAGAATTTTCCCCAGGGCTGCATACTTCTGAAAGTGACAAAACCTGATTTTACTATATCCCCCAACATCTCAAGGCAGTTCCAGTTGCTAATCCTGATTCTCAGTGAGTCGCACCAAGAAACCAACTTAAGGCAGGGGACCCAAAAACACACCTCCTTCCTCCCCATCAGAAGCTAAGGGCCTCTACACCCACTTCCTTGGTTCCCTGCTCCTTCTATGCTGCAGACTATTCATGTGCTAATTCACTCTTTTTTTGGTTTGTTTTTTTTAAAATATTTATTTTACTTATTTGAAAGAGTTGCAGAGAGACAGAGAGAGAGAGAGAGGTCTTCCATCCACTAGTTCACGCCCCTGATGGCTGCAATGGCCGGAGCTGAGCCGGTCTGAAGCCAGGAGCTTCTTCTGTGTCTTCCACGTGGGTACAGAGGCCCAAGGACTTGGGCCATTTTCTACTGCTTCCCCAGGCCATATTAGAAGGCTGGCTTGGAAGAGGAGTAGCCAGGTCTCAAACCAGCACCCAAATGGGATGCCGGCGCTTCAGGCCAGGGCTTTAACCCGCTGTACCACAGCCCTGGCCCCAACTAGTTCACTCTTAAATGGCAGTTTTGTCTCAAGATTGGGAGCCCAACTATACCTTTTCAGAATCCAAGAGGTTGAAACTTCAGAGTTGCAGCCTGATTTAACAATGGTGCCAAATACTCACCTTCACTGAGACCCAGACAATCCATGGCCTGACAGATACAGGATTGACTGCAGCAAAGATCTGATGCAATAGCCACTCTCTGGTCCCCTCCCTGCTGTAGACACAGGCTGCCACTAAGTCACCCCAGGAGAAATCTCAGCATCTATCTGAGGTGCTATGATGATCACGGTCCAGACAAAACATAGGTGGAATGCATATTGTCTACTCACACATTTGACAAGGCTCCCCCGTGTCCTCTCATTGCACAAGCCACACTCAGATGGAATCTACTGGACAGCATGCAACAGAAAACCACAGCAAGCCACAGAAAATCAGAAGACACCAAAGGGAAGGATGTGATGAAGGGGGAAATGTCAAGGAAAGTCCACAGCAGAAGAAGGAAAAAGGCAATTAGGAGAGAATGGTCTACCAGACGGAGACAGGATGAAATCTCACCCCACTCATGGATTTCACATCTCAACCAGCCTGATGAGCTTGATTTATCACAGTTGGCCCTACTTGACACCATTAAAGAAGAGAGAACAAAAGAGAGAAGGTTAAAGAGGAAAGTTGAGGTCAACTTGAAAGAACTGTGCCTTTCACACCAAAGCACTCAACGTAAAAGCCAGCCCACCAGGGACATGATTGATGAAGATGCCCTTAACAGGAAACACAAAGAGCCATTAAATGCGGAATGTAAAAAAATATATATATAGGCTCTGCAGCACAACAAGCATGAGAGATGATCTAGCTCAGTCTCCTTGTCCTACAGAGGAGGAAATGCTTTACCTGTCAACTGTCCGCACACAGGGGAGCTCAGTCTTGTTCTCCTGAGCTGAGCCCTTGCTGGACCATTGCCCTCCTAGGAAGAGCAGACTCAGGTTAACCCTATGTTCTAAGAAGGTTCCATGTATGATGACATCCCCAGATCATTCAGGAATGTCACTCAACATAGCAGCCAACTCCTAGAACTACCTTAGGATCCAGCAATCCCACCTCTGGGAATTTATCCAAAGGAATGAATTGTCTTGAGGAGTCATCTGCAACCCCATGATCATTGCAGCATTATCCATAATAGCCAATATCTGGAACCAACCTAAGTGTCCATAAACAGATGAATGCAGAAAGAAAGTGTAATATGGGAGTAGACATTTGGCACAGTGATTAAGATGTTGCTTGGAACACCTGCTTCCCAGATCAGAGTATCTCTGGTTGAATCCAGGCTCTGTTTCCCGCTCCAGCTTCCTACTAATGCATACCCTGGGAGGCAGCTGTGATGGCTTAAGTACTTTCTAGGAACCTTCTGAAGTAACCTAGTGGTTAATTATTCTGATCGTGGTAATCATCATGCAATGAATTTGTATACCTGTAGCAAAACATCATGCTGTCTATCAATACATGCAACTTCTAACTGTCCACTGTACCTCAATGAAGCTCAGTGAATGTATCCTAAGGTGCCTCCTTGCTTACAGGTCTGCTTATAGATGAATAGGAAGTGTCAGGCTTCCCAGGGATGTGTTCTTTCCCACAGCATTGCAGAGAGTAATCTTTGTGCACAGACTTTTCTTCAAAGGGCCAGACATGGCAAACCAGCCATGAGCTCAGAACTTAGTTGAATGGCTTGTTAAGGCAAAACCCAGCATGTTTGCCTTTCAAACAAAAGTGATTTGACCACTATGTGCTAGACACACAAAGATGAAAAAAGATGTCAGGGGAGGATGTTATGGCATACTGGGATAAGCTGTCACATGAGACACCTGTATTCCAGATTAGAATGCTGGTTCAAGTCCTGGCTTCTGAACCAGCTTCAAACTAATGCATCCTTGGAAGCAAAGAAGATAATGGTTTAAGCACTTGGCTCTTGACACCCACATAGGAAATCCAGATGGTGTTCTGGGTTCATGCCTTCAGACTGGCCCAGTCCTGGATACTGCAGCTATTTGAGCAGTGGACCAACAGATGGAAGATCTCTCGCTCTCTCTCTCTCACTAACCCTCTCTTTCTCTCAATCTCTTCTATCTCATTCTCTCACTCTCCCTCATACTCTGGCTTCCAAAGAAATAAATATTTTTGAAAGGGAAAATGTTCCAATCCTAAGATCCCACACACCAGGAAAGCAAAGCAACAGCAGCACTGGCGACAGTTTGGTCATTGAGAGAGGAATTACCAGGTACTATATAGTCCAAGATTTATGTGAATTATCAGCTCTGATTCTTGCAAGAACACTAACAGGCATGCATTGTTATCCCCATTTCATGGATAAAGACACTGAGGCTTAGAAAAGTGAGTTGATTAAACTACGATTACACAACTAGTAAATGAAGAAGCTAAGGATAAAACTCAACTCTGCCTGATTCCAAGCCTTTGCTATATTTCCTCCAAAATAAAAACATACTTTAATTCATTTAGATAATCCCTATCTTGGAGCAGAAAAAACTCCAGGTAGTTATAGATAAATACACAGAAAAGCTGTATGAGAAATGGCTTGGAGGGAGAACAAACTTCGACTTGACCTCTCTGAGCTCCCTTGGGGACAGGAGCTATGCCATGGAAGAAAAAGAAAGACTGTCCTGTGGCTGGATGGAAACCCAGTGTCAGCAGCCTCAGGACACGCAGGAGGCCTAGGCTTGCGCAATGAGCAGGGCCCCTTCCCAGCATTGTTTATACATTGTGGGGAGGATCTGAATTCTCTCAGAAGAAAGAGAGGGGAAGCAAAGAATAAGGACAGAGAAACAAAGATATTAGGAGAAAAGCCTGATAATGTTGCCTTCAAGTGGGCATCCTATTTGCCCAAGACAGGAAAACAGAGAAATGTGAAAATGAGACACAACAAGAATATTAAACCCTCCAGTCCCTCACAGCCCTCTTATCTGAGGTCTTAGACCATTCTCCCCTAACAAACACAATGACCAGTCAAAATGTTTGCAACAGAGCTTTGTTACATGTCAAGGAAATGTCTTGCAGGGAAAAAGAGCCTTTGGAGAAATAACAAATCGCAATAGCAGCTCTTGAGGGCATCGAGCGTTCATCTAAAGGGCTCAAAGGAAGAAGCAGAGGCATGGAGAATCCCGATGCAGTGTGTGATACACCGACTGAGACAAAGGTGGTCACTCGACAGGAAGTCCAATGTTGGGTTTGTTCCATTCATTATAACATTACTGAGCATATTTTACAGTGATGTAAGAGGCTAGAATGAATATCCTATTATATTTTTTCAGCTTAAAAGTCCAAGACAGAATAGAACTTCAGATAAGATGAGTGTAAACAGCAACATTCCAAAGACAGGGCCCCATACCCAAAGGGTCATGATTCAAGAAGACTTGAAGAAATGCAACTTGGAAAGTTAGATTCTGAGTGTGTAGAGATGGCAGATTGAGAATGAGGTCTAAAAAAAGAGTGGACAAAGGCAAGGAAACAGTATGGACTAAACACAGCAGAACACAGGCAGGAGAGAAATGGAGAAAGCTCACTCATTTATTCAACCTATAGTTGAAACACTTGCTGAGTATCTACTATCTGCTATTGCTATATGTGCTTGATGCAGCTTGAACAAAACAAATATTACAATCCTGTGCAGCTTATGTTCCAGCTGAAGTAAGACAGACAATAAACAAAATAAATACGTGAGTGGTACTAGGTAAGGATAACAGATACTTTATCCCTATAAAAAAAAAACAGGCACAGGGGAGAAGATCAAATGTTGAGAGAGTAGGAAGTATCGTTGCAAACCAATAGGTTTAAAAACACACAGGGACTTGAATATCAGTCCCTGAACTTGATTTCACAGACAACAAAGAACCAAAGGAACTTTTCTGAACAAATGCTCATAAAAGGCTTGGCAGTATATATGAGTGATCAGAGAAGTGAGCTACTGGTGATGATGTTTAATTCAGGATGGACTTCAGGATGCTCCATCTGCAGTAGCATGTGCACTTGCTAGGCACAGTACAGGATGGAGGCATGTAGGAGAGCTACCAAGGAGGGGGCTGGCAATGCATTTCATCCAACATTGGTCTTGCTAGATACTTCCCAAAAACATTCTACCGGGAAATAAATCTGGGAGTGAGACAACCACCCAGCCTCCTCCTGGCAACCTATAAAAGGTCCTGATTTGTTTTGTAGTTAAACCAACAAACAAAACCACATTTAACTCTGTCTAAATCAGCATTTTCCACTCTTTCCTGACCAATTAATTTGTTAAGGGGTGGGGAGAGGCAGAATACCTATTAAAACTTGGCAGGACAAACCCTGTGAATGCTGATCAAGAGGGAAAGTAATAAAACCCTGTAAATTGGAAAGAGAGAATGGATGTGAGAGAGAGGAAACTGAATGGCAGGCTTTGGCAGCCACTTGATGGGGAGTGTGGGTAGTAGCGCGAGGGAGGGCCTGGGAGGCACAATCAAAGTCACAGAGGACAGAGGACACCAGGGTGCCATGATCGGAGTCTTCAAGGACATCACCAGGAGTGGAGCCCACTTCAGGAGCGGCACAATCAACGCCACCCAACTTCTGAATGCCCACCATCTGACAGCGAAGAAAACAAGGAACTAAGACAGGGATAATCTCCTTTCATAAAAACAAAGAAGTCAAGGCAGAGACCCTTCAGAATCACACCTGCCATCAATCTGGAAGGGCTGGAGAAGGGCGGTGAATTTTGAAGAAGAAAAGGAGAAAGTGTTGTTGAGAATTAAGCCTCGTTTAATCAAGCTTGGACTATAAAGAACATCTTCACTCATTAATCTTGAAAAGCACGTCCTGTCCACTCACAGACATTCCTAACTCAAGCGGCTCTTTCCCTGGGCTGTTGAGCAGACTGTCTGTAATTATTAAGTCACCTTTAAACCTTCTGCAGGGCCTTAAGTTTTAACAAAGCAAAGCCCCAGTAAGCCAGTTATGTTTGCCAAATTGTCTCAGGAAGAGGCCCAGATTTTAAATATCACCGACTAATTGGAGAACAAATCTGTCAATTACTCATTTAAAAAAAAACTTAGAAAAACATATAAAATTTCTTTACTGAGCACACTATTCAGGAAAGCCATTGAGAAAGCAGAAGATAGCTAATGCACATTAAAATGTTCAAGCCTATATTAAACTGCCATGGAAATTCATATTTACTTAATTTTTCAACACACATGGAATTGCTGCTCCTACTCAAATGCCATCAGCTCTGCCAGGGCATGACGGCAGCATGAATGTAGATCTATCTGTTTAAACAGCCAAGCAGCCCTGACTCAGAAGAGAGATTCAAGTAAATGAATGGGAAATAAAAATCAGCCACACACCTGTGTAGTATTGTGACCCAGGAGTCTTCAATAGGCTGGCTGGTGATTCTCTTTTAAGGATTTATTTATTTGTTTGAAAGGCAGAGTGACAGAAGAGAGAGAGAGATTTTCCATCTGCTGGTTCATTCCTCAAATGGCTGCAACAGCTGAGGCCAAGCCAGGCTGAAGTCAGGAGCCAGGAACTCCATCTGGGTCTCCCATGTGGGTGCAGGGGCCCAAGCACCGGGGCCATTATCTGTTGCTTTCTCAGGTGCATTAGTAGGGAGCTGGATCAGAAGCACAGCAGCCAAGACTGGATCTGGAGGTCATATGGGATGCAGCATCACAAGCAACAGCTCAACCCACTGTGCCACAATGCTGGTCCAGGCTGGTGCTCTCACACAGCACCTGCACAGGACACATGTGAGGAGCTTGTTAAGATTCAGATGCTGGGGACCAGTGTTATGGCACAGTGAGTTAAGCTGCTGCTTGCAAGGCCAGTAACACATACCGCAGTGCCAATTGGAGTTCTGGCTGCTCCAATCAGAACCAGTGTATGGAAGATCTCTTTGTCTCTCAGTCTCTCCCTCATCTCTGTCACTTTTCCTTTCAAGTAAATCTTTAAAAAGAGAGAGCGAGAGCACACACAAGAGAAACACCAGTCTGTTCAAGATTTCTGGGTCAAAATACTACACAGGTATGTGGCTCTTCATAATTAATTATAATCAATCTTTTAAAAAGTTCACATGCAGATTCAATAGGACTGAGATGGGGCCAACACATTCCAATACTTCACTCCTACAAAGGGCTAGGGACTGTGAATATAAAAATGTAAATGATATGGTCCATGGCTACATTTCTGACAGGCTTCTTGCCAATGCCCATGCCACTGGTTCATGCCTTGTAGTTTAAGTAGCAAAGCAATAGATCATCTTCCAGAGCTGAGGGGAGTCAATGCGGTTTGTTGAATGAGGCTGGGTGATAGGGATTGAGTTGTTTTAGTTTTCCTGGTGATTTCTGCCGAATTTTCTGGAAAAGCATTACCACCCCTTTTGTCTGTCTAGGAAGATTCGAAAGCTCAGGTTACAAAGTCGTATTGCAAATTGTGGAAGAATAAATATTAAGAGAAATGAGAAATTGTAATAACAGTGTGAGGCTGGTGAAAGAATCTCTACTCTGAGCTGTTAATAATAATAAAGAGGACTACTATTAGGAGAGTCTGTGATGAGATTCGGGTTTTGGGTGTTTTATAAATGCCTAGCTAACTCTGAGGACCATACAAGTTGTGAAGATGCTATGCAAAATAACCATCCTCACTTCTACAATAAAGAAACTGGGAACTCAGATTATGCTCAAGCCCACCTGACTCACAAGAGTGCTAAGACACAAACCCAGCAAACCTTCTGATTCCAAGAAAAAGGTCCTTTCCTCTGAATTACACAACTTGTCACCAGTGGTTCCCAAAGCACTATTGATAACCAGTGTTTGAGAAAGTCACAGAAGCTGCCAGGCTCCAGGACACAACACTCCTCAATGTCAAATCTTCAAGAAAGGAAGCTACCAAACAAGAAATGAGTTTGCTTAACAAAACCAGGGTTTAGGGTGTAGAGGGAGGACACGGCGGATCATTGTGTTTATTGAAAGACATGGCAAGAATTAGGAGCTAGCTCGGGCCCATGGTCCATCGCTACCCCCAGATGGAACCAGGGCGGGCAACCCAGGCTCTGAAATCCAAGCTCTTGCTGAGTGATTAAACAAATGAATGAAATACGAACAAGCCAGCACATTCCAACATTTACTGAGCTCCTACTAGGGGTAGGAACTACGGAGGTAAAGAGTAGGGAGATATGGGTCCTGGCTGCGAGTGGCTAGCCTCTGGGTCTTCATTAATCATTTGGAACGTAGTTATGTTTCTTGCTGATGTGACACCTAATGTTCTGGTTACTCCTTCCTCCTTCCCATCCTTGGCCTCAAAGAAAGCGCACATTCCTGATCTTGGACCTGGCCCTTTCCTCTCTCCACTGAGGCCAAGCAGCAGGCTTTCCCATCCTCCTATTCTGCTACATCCCAGCCCACGTCCCAGAGTAGTGAAGTGGGCTCCGGAGTTTGAAAGCCCTCATTCACACTGAGTCCTGCCTCATGCTCTCAGTACACACAGCTGTAAACTTCAGTGGTCCTCACAGCACCCATGTGTGGTGGCATCAGACCATCTCACAGATGGGAAGACTGTGGCCCACAAAGATAGTAACTGGCCCAAAGTCGGTCAGTTAGAAAGTGGCCACATGAGTATGTAACCCAGGCAGTGGGGCTCTCCGTAACGGCACGCTGCCTTTCAACAAGGAGGCCTCAACAAACCCAGCAACCTCATCCAAGGATGGGAACCCCCAGCCTCCCTCACAGGCACATGCAGGCAGCCACAGGCTTCAGGGCTTCTTTCTTTGCAAACCAAGCCTTAGACTGCTATTGACAGCAATTCTCTCCCCCAAAGTCTTTATCTCAGCATGGTAGTAGGTCGAAGAATAATTTATTGAATCGCTTGGAAACTGTCTGTAGTGGCAAGGTTGTTGTTATATTCTAAGAACCATTCAGTTGATTTGTTTTTAAGTTTCAGGTTCTTTAAATGTTTTTACATGTTTTAAGTTCTCTTTCAGGGTACATCATTTTTGGAGAGGGGACCACTTGAGGAAAAATGGGTACCATGAGCTTATCTATACCAGCATGAGCCCTGAACATCCCATTTCAAATAGCACACACGAACAGGCTATACACCTACACGCATATTCACACAGCTTGGTGGGAAGTCCAGACTGGGTCCTGGGTGAGCACCTTTGTGATCACCTAAGACAGTTTTGACAAATGAGTTTGCTAACAAGAATGTCACATAACCAGAGAGGAATCGCATGTTCTTTCAGCACTATAAAAATTCTCTTCCCTTTAAGGACAGAAGACAAGTTAGTGGTAAGCAGATTACTTTTTAAATAAATCCAAAGTTAGTTTTAAACCTTTTACTGCCAAGATCCATTTCATTAAGTGCAAAAATAGGTTCCTTCTCACCGCTCAAAAAGCCTGCCACAAGGGTAAACAGGATAAGTTCAATTTTCCTAAAAATTGGTTTTTTAAAAAAATCACTCTGTCACTAGCTTAGGCCTCTAATTTCCTTTGATAAGAAAGTAATCCCTCCGTCCGTCCTCTCTCTCTGGCTGCTGGCCAACATTTTCAAGCAGAACATAGTCAAAGAAATAAAAGACACGGTGTACCCAGATCTAATCCTCCATGTGAACTGACCCGGTGTGGCTCAGAGCAATGTGATCCTGTAGCAGATGCAAAATTTAGAAGAAAAAGAGGCGGGCATTCAAGACGGTGAAGGGTGGCCTCTTCCAGCAAGTTCTCACCAGAGAGCTACAGCTGGCTAACCATCACTGGCTGACAAGGTCTAAAACATGATTCTTCAATGTCTTTCCAAAGTCTCAGATCTTTCCATTTTTATTCCCATCACAAGCACCTCACAATAGCACAGAGAGCTAATTGTCTCCTTTTGTGTCTCTAGCAACAGACAACAGATGTCCCCTCCCTACCCAGCCACAGGCCCAGTGCTGTCCCTCCTTGCAGCTAGGTGTGACAAAACATCTTAATTCTGGCAGGTGGCAGGTGTGACAAGTCCAGTGTGAGAGGGTTGAAGTCTAACCTCAAGCTTCAACGTTGAAAGAAGGCTGTCTTCCCTGCCCTTTGTCCCTTGACCCCAGCCCCCTACTCCTGCTCCCTGCCCTCTGCCCCAGGCAGTGGTAGATAAGGTAACCCAGCTTGACTGTGAGGACATGGATAACACCCAAGCAGATGTTGTAGCACCAAGACAGATAAGGCCTGGGTCCCTGGAAGACACCACGGAGCACAGCCAACTATGCTTTCTGGACACACAGCCACATCTACTCTGTCATAGGAAAGAGAAACAAAATTCTATTTAAGCCGCTGATGTTTAAAATCTCTTTGTTAAAACAGCTTTGCCTCCTCCTCAATAAATTCTCTCACCCTTGACTCCTGTCTCAACAAAGGGGGAATCTCCCCACTCTTCCCAGCATCCCTCCGGCCTCCCTGTCTTAGCTTTGGGGGAAAACAGTTTTCTGCTGGATATCCTCTTCTAAACTTAACATCCCTTTCTCCAAGACCCAGGATCCTCCTCCTCTCCTCTAAACAATCTCCCACTAACTGAATCCTCTTTCTCGGGGTTCTATTGCCCATTTGCTCTGCAGCTCTGGCAAATAACCAGGAGTTGATGAGCACAGGACTCTAACTGCTCTGTGGGTATCTCCTTCCTACCTCCACAAGAACACAGTGCAACACATCGGAAAAGTTGATGACCAAGGCAGGAGTCCTGGTGGAATCCCAACTCCAGAGCTTACTGGCAGCTCGAATGGGCAGCCTGCCGAGCTGCTCCTGCAGCTTTGCCCTTCCTTCCTCCTAAGTCTGGGGTGAAGTGTCAGAAGGACATGCCAACAGACCTGCTGAGATGAAAGTGCTCAGTCCATTTTGCAGATTCCTGTCATTTCCATGGGAGGGGCTCTATGTGGAACTTACTATAAAATTTCGTTATCAATCTGAATATAAAACGGGTTTTAATGAATTCCTTAAAAGGCAATATTTCCCGTGTGTTTTCTTTGGCTTTGCCATGAGTAAACATGGCGTGGACCATCCATACAAAAACAAGATTTAGGCTTTTACACACTGTTTTCTTTAAGATTTATTTATTTTTATTTGAAAGCATTACAGACACACACACATACACACACACACACACGGAGAGAGAGAGAGAGAGAGAGAGAGAGAGAGAGAGAGAGAGAGTTCTGCAACCCACTTGTTCACTCCCCAAATGGCCGCAATGGCTGGGGTTGTACCAGACCAAAACCAGGAGCCAGAAGCTTCATCTGGATTTCTCACATGGGTGGCAAGGGCCCAAGCACTTAGACCATCCTCCCCTGTTTTTTCCCAGGTATATTAGCGAACCCTGGATCAGAGTAGAACAGCTAGGACATGAACTGGCACCCATGTGGGATTCCAGCATTGCAGACGGCGACTACCGAATATGCCATGATACAGTCCCTTTCACACTCTTTTTTAATAAAAAAAAAATTAAAAAAAGCATGCTACCTTTTGCTGGATTTTGACTCTCCTCCACCAACCTGGATTCTCTGAGTTCAAATGACTGAGTGCAGGTGTTACAGGATTCTTGTGTCCCTGGGAGATAGGTCTTGCTTCAGTCTAAGTTGAGCATACTGTCCACTGACCTCAGCCTGACCCAGAGCAGATGAACACCTAAGCTCACTGCTTTTCTGGGTTCCAGATAAGAAGAGCCCTCTCTAATCTGGAAATGGGAACACCTCTCAGAACTAGTGTCCACTGCAAAAGTCTCTGTGTATGCAGGTTGTTGTAATTCAGCATCATGAAGTAGCACATGCTGACCAATTAAAAAAAAAAAGCACGTTTCAGGTCCTTAAGGTCTTCCACAAAGGACACTGGCCAGCACCCTGGGGCACTGGTAGAGGGGGTTGTCAAGGATATGCCAGCATGCAGTAAGTCTCTAGGCTACTAAAAATGCCATCTGCTCATCCCTATTTTGTCCAGACTAATTCAAGTCATGAATGATTTAGCAAATATTTATTGAGTATCTACTATAGGCAAGTCACTGAACACACAGTAAGAGACAGGAAAATGCCCTTGTCTTTGAGGATTTCACCATTCACTAGGAGAGGCAGAAATAAACAGGAAATTTCAATACAATCTGACAAACACTGTGCTAAAGGAAGTACAAAGATCAACAGGAATAGCTACAGGTGAGGACAGAAAGATTAGCAGGAGCCTTAGGGACCCAACTAACCCCCATTAGGCTCCACGCAGGTTCTGGAGCTGCCCATTTTCTTGCGCCTTCTCTGGCAAAGGCCTACCTGTCTTGAGAGGTTTGACAAGGGTGCTGAAGGCAAAAGGGTATGTGGGTATGAATTGCCCACAGTGTTAATGAAATACCTGTACATGCCAAACAGGTAGAATGCAAAACTTTCTGCTCAAGTGATCTTGAAATCTATGTCCATGGAGCATGAGATTCATCTCTGTCACCACCAAAATCGGTAAGAACTGAAACAACAGACAACTAGGGGAAGCATCCGCTTCTGCAGTCAGAAAAGCAAAATCAGACCAATTATACTGTTTAGCAGCCTCGATCTCATTGTGAGAGGCACTCTATGAATAAAGCAGTGACTGACAGATACATGTAACATGAGCACTGAGCAAAAGAGAGAAGAAGTGAAGAGGCACCATTATCTTTTGGTCTTGGGATTGATTTTATTCCTCCTCAAGGCAGGTGAGGATGCAGATCTTATTCACATATTCCTATTATGCCTTGTAATTCTTCAGTCACTGGGAAAAAGACATGCAAGGAATTTCCAAGTTACAATGTGAGACTGGATTTTACAAATGAGGAACCTGACTCAGAGACGGCAAGTGACTGCACAAGTAGCAAAAGCAGAGCTAGAATTCAGGCCCTAAACTTTCAGTCAAGTGTTTGTTCTATTAATCCATTCTCAGGCCAGAAACCCAAAATATACAAGTAATTAACTGGTAAAAATATGATTTGCTTGGAGGCCTTTGTCCTTTGAGTTATCTCTCTCACTGTGAGAATCTATGTTGTGGAAACACAGTTATCAAGACAAAAGCAGCAGCTGTTTAAAACCATGTGGTGGGTTAAGCCACCACTTGCAGTGTTGGCATCCATATAGGCACCAGTTCGAGCCCTGGCTGCTCCACTTCTGATCTAGCTCCCTACTAATGTGCTTGAGAAAGCAGCAGAGGATGGATCAAGTGCTTGGGCCTCTGTATCCACGTGGAAGACCCAGAAGAAGCTCCTGGTCCCTCAGCTTCAGCTTGGTTATTGAGCCATTGAATGAAAGATCTCTCTCCCTTCCCCTCTTTCTGTAATGCTATTAAATAAATTAAATAAATCTTTAAAAAAAGGCCACTGTCAACATATGAACATTTTTTCCCAGGAAACAGTACATGTATGTGTTGAGAATGTGTGTGTCTGGTTACAAGTGTGGGGGAGTATATGTGTATGTGTTTATGTGTGTGTATATATATATATATATATATGTATACGTATGTATATAACAGCATGTATAGAGTGGCTTCAAAAAGTTTTTGGAGGGGTGTGCATTTAGCCTAGCACTTAAAATGTCGGTTAACCTCCCTGTGCCCTCATATTGGGGTGCCTGAGTTTCGGCTCTGCTCCTAATTCCAGTTTCCTGCTAATGCAAACACTGGGAGTCAGCAGTGATGGCTCAGGTAATTGGGTCTCTGCCAACAAATGAGAGAGCTGGATGGAGTTCTGGCTCCTAGCATTAGCCTAGCCAAGCCTGGCCAGACCTGGCCTTTACAGGCATTTGGCATGTGAGCCAGAGGGTGGGAGATCTCTGTCTCTTTCTGCTCCACAAATTTAAGAAAGTTAGCATAAAATGGAATTAAATCACAAATGTTAATGCAAAAGTTTTGAAATCCATGCTTGGTTTTTTCGTAACATGCATTTTCCATGAATTTTTTGAAGACCTTCTGAATGTGTGTCTAACACTTGTGAATGTGTGTATACACGTGTGTGTGAGGAATTATTATGTGGATTTGTGTGTATAGGTGTGCATGTATATGCATGCACATGTTTATGTTTATGTGACTGGACATAGACGCCAGGAGTGTGTATATACAAGTATTTTTTAAAACTGTCATATATTCATGGGGGGAAGAGAGGAAAATTTTATCTTTCAAAACTGATTCTGGCTGCCTTTACAAAGCTATGCATCTGTCCCAATGAGGAGTTCGCTGGACTGTCCTTCTCTGGCAGTCCTTCTTTATTCGCTGTGTCCAGCAGATGGGAAGCCTGAAGAAGCACCAAGGGAGCTATGCCCCTAAGTAGCCAGCTCTTCAGGAGGTGTCACTTCTCCCCCTCAGAAAGAAGTCACATAAATCCTTGCTGAGCAGGACAGTGACACTGCACGTGGAAGGCTGCTTTGATTTGCACATACAACATGGGGAGGTGTCCTTCGAGAGTGCTAGCATGGCTGTGATGCAGAGCACAGGAGCTCAGCATCCATCTCTGGCCGTGTGGCCAATGCTGCCTCTTTTAAAAATTGGTCCTGAGGCCGGCGCCGTGGCTCAACAGGCTAATCCTCCGCCTTGCGGCGTCGGCACACCGGGTTCTAGTCCCGGTCGGGGTGCCGGATTCTGTCCCGGTTGCCCCTCTTCCAGGCCAGCCCTCTGCTGTGGCCCGGGAGTGCAGTGGAGGATGGCCCAAGTGCTTGGGCCCTGCACCCCATGGGAGACCAGGAGAAGCACCTGGCTCCTGGCTCCTGCCATCAGATGAGCGCGGTGCGCCGGAGGGTGAACCAACGGCAAAGGAAGACCTTTCTCTCTGTCTCTCTCTCTCTCACTGTCCACTCTGCATGTCCAAAAACAAAACAAAACAAACAAAAAAAAAAAAACAAAAACAAAATTGGTCCTGAGTCCTGCATTTGTTAGAAATTCTCAGTTCCTCTCAACCTCACCCCAGCCAGACTGGCAATGTCAGAAGCAGCCACCTTCCATGCTCAAGCAGCAGCTTGCACAAGGACACATCCCTCAGGGCTCAAGCAGCTCTGTCCCCTCACTGAAGCACTGAGTGGTTTGATGACACCCACTCCATAAGCCCTTCTGAAAACGACTTCATCTTTCTCAAGTCTTAGAAAGAAGGCTTGTTCTGGAGCTGATACAACAAAGGCACCCAGGTCACCCGAGCCATGCCAGTGGCTAAACAATGAGTATTGGGGTCAAGAATTTGTGAATGGCTTTCCTGGGGCACCAGTGAATTCAGAGCCACAGCTGAAAACAAGGAGTTCATGGGCAAATAAATTACTTCCTGCTGAACCAGACAAGCACTTTGACTTTGAACAGGTAGGGACTGAACCCTCAAAAGGACTTCCAGACCCACGGAGTTCACACAGACTCATTCTGTTTAAGGGCATGGCCACAAGTTAATGAGAAGGAAGGCCAGTAGCACCTTTTTCTTCAATACTGAAGACTACACATAAAAACTAATGATTATTCAATCAATATCCCCCTTGAGTTTTTGAGGGTGGTGGGTGGGAGATTTTGTACGCTAGAAGTTTCTTCTACTTTGAGCAAAGCGTCCTGAACTTTCATTGCATTTGTTTGGATCCTATCGACCTATTCCATGCTTCCTGACCACCATCACTTGACCAACTGCCTCTACACTTTGTGAAACATCCTTATTTAAAGCAAGTTAAATAAAGCCTCTTGTCTACAAGCAATTGGCCACTGGATCCCAAGAACAATCCCAACAATAAGTCTATATACAGCTGATGGTGTCTAAAAAAGGAATCAAGAACCTCTGGAAACACTCAGGCATCCCTGACAGACACTATATAATGGAAAGGACCAACTCCATAATTTGTTGCCAGGTAATCATTTTGTCTTTCAGTTGCATCGTTTCTGTTATGCAGGCACGATAGGAGAGCACAAGGCAGTGAAGCAGACTGAAAGTACACAGGCTCCAGGCAGGCAGACCTTGACCCTAATTCCTCCTCCACGATGGCCTTTCTCCAAACTTTTGACCAAGTTATTGACTCAATCTGGGTTCTGGTTTTCTTATAAAAGGACTGAGATAAAAGCATCAACTTTCTAAACTATGGGAAAGACTAAAGAAGCACCTAGATTGGACTCTGACACGGAGGAAATGATGTTAGAGGAGAAGTGCCATTTCTGAGGCCTATGGGTTTGGCAGACTTGGGAGAAAACTTTCACTGAGAGGCCAGTGATAGCTGTAATTCCAAATCATCCAAACCAAGGGCGTGAAAAGAAAGAGAAAACTTTCCAACTATTTCAAGCCTTTTCTAAGCAACAGTGAGTTTCCCAGAATTGGCATGCACAAGAGATGCCATCTAAGTTTGGGATCACATGGTGTCCCAGCTCTGATGCTTACCCAACTGTGAAAGCCATTTATTACAAGGCATCTTCTTGGGCTTGCTCATCTAAAGAGTATTACTTACACACACACACACACACACACACACACGTGCGTGCGCCCTTTGTTGATCAGTCCCCTTAGTGATTTTTATTCCCATGTGAAAACCAAGTAGGATAGAATTAGCTTAGGTATTCGTACATAGAATCACAGAAGTCACCAGATAATGAGATTGAGTATTACTGACTGAAATTCAACATTACAGTTAATAAAATTAAAATTAAATATTAAATTTGTTTATGTGTATATATGTATATATATAATTAAATAAAATTAAAATTACATATTACAGACTGAAAATTCAACATTAATTTCAACACCCTTGCACATTAGAAAGTCCTAGAAATGCATGTATTGTAAGCTGTACATCAAAGAACAAAGAGTTTATTGACAAGAAAGCTATTTCAGAGAAAGTTTGCCTCCCAACAGAAATAAATGCATTTAAAACAGCTATTGACCAGGTTCCTGCCATTTAGTAAACACTCCAAATTTGGTTTCTGGAAGTGCATCTATAAATGGCCTGTAGCTGTCTCTTTTTATTAGCTATTTACAAAGAAGAGTATAAACTTCTAAAATAAAGCACCTGTGTTAAAATTCCACCGTGAGTCTGTTAGTGGTGAGTGGTGCTGCTTCCCAGCCCTGTGCAGCTGATTCTCAAAGATTGCACAGGAGCAAGCACAAAAACCCGACTTCAGAAGGCACTCTCCCGAGCAGAAGTCTTTAGTAGGGGCAGAGCACAAATACCTGAAGTGTGCAATTGGATCCCAGATTCAAGCACACAACTGAGAGTGAGCCTTTCACAAGCCCTGCTGTGGGGCTGCTTCACCACAACATGTGGAGAGACACTTGTTGACACCTGGAATCAATAATGTGTGCCCAAGATTACAGTGGAGTCCATGGGTAGAAACCTACGCCAGGAGGGAAAGCAATCACATCTCTACCCGTACATCCGTGTACTGGATTGGCCTTGAGGACACAAGATCTCTGAATACAGGAATTCTGCCTTAGGCAGCAGTAGCTCCACCAAGAATGTCCTCCTGTGATGGTCAGCTTGGAGCACGGTGGAATTACATGGATATTTGATGGTCATTAAAATGCACAACTTCTGAAGTCATGTCCCAGTCAGATGATTTTTTTTTTTTTTTTACAGGCAGAGTGGACAGTGAGAGAGAGAGACAGAGAGAAAGGTCTTCCTTTGCCGTTGGTTCACCCTCCAATGGCCGCCGCGGTCGGCGCGCTGCGGCCGGCGCACCGTGCTCGTCCGATGGCAGGAGCCAGGAGCCAGGTGCTTTTTCCTGGTCTCCCCATGGGGTGCAGGGCCCAAGCACCTGGGCCATCCTCCACTGCACTCTTGGGCCACAGCAGAGGGCTGGCCTGGAAGAGGGGCAACCGGGACAGAATCCGGTGCCCCGACCGGGACTAGAACCCGGTGTGGCGGCGCCGCAAGGCGGAGGATTAGCCTGTTGAGCCACAGCGCCGGCCTAGTCAGATGATTTTTATTCTGGGCCTTATTAGCTCTATGATCCGACCAAGTGACATAAACATTCTGAGCCTTGGCTTCCTCAACTGCAAAACAGAGATAATAATGTCAACCTAATTAGAGCATTGAGCTAATTTCTATAAAACACCCAGCTCCACTTCTGTCACATCCATAGATAAGTATTTGATTCATTTTTAAACAAGTTATGCAACACCATGAAAAATATTTAACTATAAAATTTTATAGCAAAACATTGATACAAGTACAGTTTTGTGCAATAAAATGAAAAAATATATATATTTATACACCACAGAACAGGAAGAAATGCACTCAAATCTTAGCCACGATACCTTTGAGTTGTGGGGTTATAAGTAAATTTTTTCTTCTTTTCCAAATTTTCTCTTCTTTTAAAGATCTATTTATTTGAAAGGAAGAGTTAGATCTTCCTTCCACTGGTTCGCTCCCCAAATGGCCACGATGGCCAGGGTTGGGCCAGGCCAAAGCCAGGAGCCAGGCGCTTCAATCAGGTCTCCCATGTGGGTGCAGGACTCCAAGCACTTGGGCCATCCTTCACTGCTTTTCCAGACACACTAGCAGGCAGCTGATCAGAAGTGGAGCAGCTGGAACTGAAACTGCTGCCCATGTAAGATGCTGGCATTGCAGATCGCAGCTCAAGCTGTTTAGCCACAATGCCAGCCCCTCAAATTTTCCTTAAGGAGAAAATGTTACTTTTATAATAGCCTGACAGAAATCAAGGGTTTATGGTTCTTTCACCAACCCCCTGTAAACTGACAGGCTAATGGAAATTCTGGTCAGCCTCTGAATAAGCTGGGATAAATGGGACTTAACAAAACCCTCAGAACTGAAATGAATCAGGATGATAGGTCTTGGTAGAAACGTAGAATAGAGGACCCAAAAAAAGTATCTGCTGGCTGTTGCCACTTTGCTGTCCAAACAATTGGGATCTCAAGATACACAGACTAAAATAAAACCCTCAGCAGGGAGCTCTGACCAGTGATGCCTGACTGCCAAATGAGAACCATTTTCATGCAAGGACAAAGCACCCATGGTATCACTAAAGACACAATTGTGGCATTGTGCTCATTCCCTAGGACTGAGAGCAGGAAACTAAGGGACAAATGTGGTCAGAAGCCAGGGGAGTCTTCTGCTGCCTGTTTGATGGGGGGTCTTACAAGCCCCAATGTCTCGAGCATAAAGGCTAATTTGGGGAAGTTGTCAAACAGCCCCAGACTGTAACACATGTCTGTCTGCATCAAATGGGACAACTGAGAGGATGTGACATGACAAATTGAAGCCACTATTAGTTTGGAGGTCTGGGACACTGCCAGCACTGTATCCCATTGCAGGGGATTTTCCCAGAAGCAAGAACCCCTGGAAAATGGTTTAGGAAATCACTATAGCAATTAAGATAAAGGCCATGCATGCCTGGCTCTATGATCCTACCCTAGGATAGGACATGGCTGGAACCATCCTGTCCCATACAGCCCTAGATGCCTTCAATAGGCAGAGGCCCCCACAGTGGAAGACTCTCTGTCTCTTCTACTTTTCTCTGGGATTTTGGTGGTGGAGGCCATAGACAAGCAGCACAAATTTGCATTGTGTAGAGGGGGGATGATAACCTGCAGAGCTAGACAAGAGATCTTAGAGGCAAACATCAGGGAAAATGGCTCCCAAAGGTAAAAGGGGAGACAACCAAAGAGGACAGAAACTATGCACCCTGTAATAAGGTTGTTGCTCCTGAAACAAAAAACAGGTAAGACTGAGAAGATGGAAACCTCACCAAAGGCCTTCATCCATGGTTTAAGCATGCTGTCTTCCCCCAGAAGTGCCTGATCTACCCTGCCATTTGTCATCATTGGGTAGGACAAGTCTCAGCACAGGTTTTGCCCAAATATTATGTGGATGACACCTTGGTTTTGGGTCCCACGACCACAGTGACCAGAAATGACTTGATGCAATCCTGGATATGCCCAGCAAAGCCAAAATCTCTTTCATCTTACAGCCCTGTCATGGTGACCTGGTCAACACACAACAATACAGGACCTCCTCAGGCTATCAGTGCCCCCACCCACCACACACCTCCACTGATACAGGTTCACACGCAGAACCATTCCTGTGTTGGCCACATTAATGTCATCTATAATATACATAGAAAGGCCCTCACATGAGTCAGACATTACTGACTCAAACTGGCACTTGAGGCAGAGATGGATGCGTAATTTCTCTCATCAAGCCACAAGTGGAAATAGGCAGAGAGAACATGTAACTGGACTAGTCAAGAATACAACTGCCACACCCTGGTTGGTTACTTGAACTCCCCCAGGATATGTGTTTCCTTGTATGCTTTCTTGGGCCACGGAATGCCTTTCCCCAGGAGAAGGGTCTTGCTGTCTCAGAGTCCTTGGACCTGTTTTCCAAATGGTTGAAAAGACCCCACTCTTCTGGTCCATCACAGGACAGCACCTGACACCTTTCTCAAGGACCAGCCTAACAGCTGTCCAATTCAACTAGCCAAGAGCGTAGGCTTACATACCCTATAAAGATAACAGGAAACCTGTTTTTTACCACCACAGATATAGCTAGTGCTTCAGCCCACATCATTTAGAATCAACAGGGCTCACTGAACTGGCTAGCCAGGGTGGTGATGGATAACCAGATCACCCTGGATTAGGCATTGGTAGAAAAGGGTATCATGTGGGTTACTGCCAGCACTTCTTGGTATAAGTAATAAGGCAGACACAGAGAGAGAGAGAGAGAGAGAGAAAGTCTCCTATGTGCTGGTTCACTCCCCAAATACTTGCAACAGGAGCCCAGAACACCATCTGAGTCTTCCACATGGGTGGGAGGGAACCAAATACTTGAGCTATCTGCTGCCTCCTCGGATACATGCTAGTAGGAAGCTAGCTGAGAAGCAGTAGAACCAGGCACTCTGATGTAGGATGTGCACATCCCAAGAAGCAACTTAACTACTGTGACAAATGCCCTCCCTTGTAATAAACTATTCAGCGAAGATTATCTATCCTCAAGTAGGAGAGTTTTGTCTATACACCCACAGTTCCCAATATACTCTTTATTTGACCTGAGGGCTTTGGGCTGAAAACAATACTCCAGGAAGGTTTATTCCTCTTCCTTGGGCTGGTCCTGTTAGGAACTCTAACCAACTGCTACCTGAATTGGGAATGGAAGCTCTATGCAAATCATTCCCATACCATACTAAACTCAACTCTGTTTTCAGTGGTGAATATGGAAGCACTGAATATGTGAGGTGGTTGTTGGCCCTACTGGGTGTCATATGCTTTGATTTCTTTTGTTCCTGGCACCATGATAAGCGCAGCAGGTGGACTGTCAGGAAAGCAACCATTGCTAAACCTGTCACTCCTCCCTTGGACTGCCCAACTGATACCCTTGATTTGGAATCTTCCCTCATCAGGAACTGCCACTGGGCACCACGTCCTTCTTCCTTGTTAGGGAACTTCAATTCTTTGTAATACAGAAGTGTGTGTATCATAGGGTACCTGGCCTGCCTCACTTGCATATCTGGGGAGAGAACAAGATGTTCGCATGCAGTAGAGAAGGTTGTGTGCAGGCCACTATCCCATGGCAGCTCTCAGGAGGGACCTGCCAGCCATGGGAAACTGGTATACTGTAGATGCTGATCTTGCTGCATTTTTTCTCCTTCCTAGGAATAAAGCTTTGTTCCCTGCAGTGACTTGTATGTTGAGTCTTCCTTGGTGGGTGCTCCCTATAGCCATCCCACAGGAAATGCAGTTGGCTGAGGTCAGCAGACTTCCACTTCTAGTGGTTGGCATTTATTCTTCACTATCTTTTGCGGGGTGGGAATCTTCACCTAGTATTGGTGGCAGTATATTCCTGGTTAACACCTGACATAATATCAGGAGGCAGCATCAGCTACAGGGAAACATAGGGTAAGGTAAGGAAATACAGGACATCATGAATCATAGAGGAGCTCACAATGAGAGCAAAGACGGCAGATGCTGTTTGGCTTGAGAAGTACAACTGGAGGTATGTGCATGGTCATTTACCTTGCATAGACAGTTTCTAGATACGCAGCTTATGGCTCCTGGCACGAACAGGAGACAACACTGCCTCTCTAAATGGTCAGTTGGCCCTATCACCACTGTGCCATCTCAGAAGACAGACATCACTGATACACTACTAGGTGACTTTGCAGACTTTATTCCCACCTTTGGATGCCAATGAAAATACTAATAATACTTTTCTTAGAATAATGATGAGGAATGAAATAATCCATGTAAAATTTTTAACGCAATGCATGTGATAGGCATAAAATAAATATTGATTTAATATCAGAGTAAAATGTAGATAGACAAGTCCATTTAACACATAAAATTGACTAAATAAAGACAGAGCCTTGACTATTTCCAACCCACATTTGCAGTGAAGCCTACACTTTGAGCAACACAGTTGTTACCACACTCCCCTGACCAACACCTCTTGTGAGGGAGCAGGAAATGTTTATTTCCAAGCCAAATCAGATACAGTATTACTCTATTGCCAATAAAAAACATGACTAATGATTTGGAGCCCCTTGATGGCTCTTGATGTCGATTAGAAGCCCCAGGGGCAGTCAGTCTTCCCCACAGTAAGTTGTTGAGGCTTTTCCTGTGCTGCTTTGGCTCCACGACACCAGTTTCCTCTTCTACAAAACCAGCTGCGTCTCTGAGGACATAGGTTTACATAATACACTGCATGGAGTGCATAAAAATCTTGACCACGAATCCGGGAATCTACATTCTACCTTAGAACATGCCTCTTAGGCCGGCGCTGTGGCTCAACAGGCTAATCCTCCGCCTTGCGGCGCCGGCACACCGGGTTCTAGTCCCGGTCGGGGCACCAGATTCTGTCCCGGTTGCCCCTCTTCCAGGCCAGTCCTCTGCTGTGGCCCAGGAGTGCAGTGGAGGATGGCCCAGGTGCTTGGGCCCTGCACCCCATGGGGAGACCAGGAAAAGCACCTGGCTCCTGGCTCCTGCCATCGGAGGAGCGCGGTGCGCCGGCCGCAGCGCGCCGGCCGCGGCGGCCATTGGAGGGTGAACCAACGGCAAAAGGAAGACCTTTCTGTCTGTCTCTCTCTCTCTCACTGTCCACTCTGCCTGTCAAAAATAAAAAAAAAATAAAAAAAAATAAAAAAAAAAAAGAACATGCCTCTTGGGGCTTGTGCCCTGGTGCTGTAGGTTAATCCTCTGCCTGTGGTGCCAGAATACCATATGTGCACCGGTTCTAGTCCCGGTTGCTCCTCTTCCAGTCTAGCTCTCTGTTGTGACCTGGGAAGGCAGTGGAGGATGGCCCAAGTCCTTGGGCCTCTGCATCTGCACGAGAGACCAGGAAGAAGCACCTGGCTTATGGCTTCGAATTGGCGCAGCTCCGGCCAGTGCAGCCATTTGGGGAGTGAACCAACGGAAGAAGACCTTTCTGTCTCTCCCTCTCACTGTCTGTAAGTCTACCTCTCAAATAAATAAATAAAATCTTTTTTTAAAAAATCCTCTTAAAATCATCACTGCTAACACTGAGAAACTCTGAACTTCACTGCAATCATTTTCTTTCCTATGTGCCTGATAAGAGTTTTGGAACTACAGGAACTACTTTCTTGAAGTTATAAAGGTGACATCCTTTCTGGATTCAAGAAGGCTGAGACAAGACATTCCTCAAAGCACAGGTTGGAGCTGTTCAGAACTACCACCTGACATCGTCCACTGGGTGCTTGGCACTTCATATGGGCAACCTCCTTTAATTCTTTTTATAACATGGCCAGAAGATATTTCCACCCCCATATCACAGACAAGTTCATGGGTATACAGAGCAGTGACACTGTTTTTCCAGGATAAAGGGAGCACTGAGAAACTCATGGCTCTGAATCCAAACGCCACACTCTTTCTTCTGTCAGATGCTGCTTCCCAGAGCAATAGTCGGGGACAGGTAAGGAGGATACTCACTTAATTTAGAAGATAAATGTACTGGGGCCAGTGTTGTACTCAGTGGGTTAAGGCACCACTTGTGATGATGGTATCCCATATTGGAACACCCATTCTAGTCCTGGCTGCTATGATTCTGACCCAGCTCCCTGCTAATGCACCTGGGAAAGCAGCAGCAGATGGCCAAGAACTACCATCCACACGGGAGACCTGGATGGTATTTCAAGCTCCTGGTTCCAGCCTGGCTTACCCCTGGTCATTGAGACCATTTGGGAAGTAAGCCAGCAGATGGACGTGCTCGCTCGCTCTCTCTCTCTCTCGCAAACTTCAAATAAATACAATTAATCTTTTTCAAAAAGAAATGTACTTCATCATGAAACATTTTCATTTAGGTCTACAAGGGATATATATTCATTCCTCAATATAAGAAGAGAGGGAGGGGGGCTGGCGCTGTGGTGCAGTGGGATAACGCCCTGGCCTGAAGCGCAGGTATCCCCTGTGGGCACTAGTTTGAGACCCGGCTGCTCTACTTCTGATCCAGCTCTCTGCTATAGCCTGGGATAGAAGTAGAAGATGGCCCAAGTCCTTGGGGCCCTGCACCCACGTGGGAGATCTGGAAGAAGCTCCTGGCTCCTGGCTTTGGATCCGCACAGCTCCAGCCATTGCGACCATCTGGTGAGTGAACCAGCGGATGGAAGACCTCCCTCTCCCTCTCTCCCTCTCTCCCTCCCTCTCTCTCTCTCTAACTCTTTCTTTCAAATAAATAAATAAATATTTTAGAAAAAAAAAAGAGGGAGGGAGAAACAGGGGAAGGGAAAGAGACAAGGAAAGGGAAGAAGGAAGAAGAGAAAGGAAGGAAAGGGGGAGAAAAGGAGGGAAAGAGAGGGAGAGAGAAGGGAAGGAGGGAGAGGGAGGAGAGGAGGAGGATGGAAGGGAGGAAGAGAGGAGGGAGGGAAGGAGAGGAGAGGGGAGAGGGGAGGGAGGGTGGGAGGGAGGAGGAGAGGAAAGGGGAAAAGAAAGAAGTTCAACTTTTGCCTTAAGGCCATCAGTAACCAAATTTAAAAGTTAGTAATTAATTCTATTTGAAAAGGGGGCTTAAGGTTAATGAGTGAGAGAAAAGGGGAAAGGAATATAGGAGCGAGGCATTAAAAAGGCACTAAGGGATGGAAGGGCATGGAAAGAAAAGGCATTAAGAAAATGAAAGACTTCTTGTGCTTTGTGTCTCATGAAATGTTAGAAGTAACTTCCTTATCAGCAACACTCTTGAGTCAGACCTCTAAAAATGTCTTTCAAAGCAAAGCAATGAGGCCCTTGACTTTATTTTTTTTTTGAGGGGGGGGGGATTCTATATTAACTTAAGTCTTGCAAATCCAATAAGATTGCCAAACAGAATCCTAGGGGACCTCACTGTGTCCAACACCAGCACAAAGACTTACATTAACTGAACAGGGCTTTCCGCAGGGCCGCTCAACTGACTCCATCCATCTAAACAATATCCTCATGCAGAACTGGGAATAAAAGCAGGGGATTCGAGTGCTGAGTGTCAGCGACACCTTAGCCTGAGCACCAGTGGCATCCCCCGACTGGTTTTTAAAATGCCATCAGAATGCAGTAGATGCTGGTGTTCAAGGAAAGGCAGAAAACAAAAAGGTATCATCCCCCGATGAGCAAAAGCTGAGGAGATGCCAGAAACTGTCAACAACAAGAATTCTGAGCCCAGCTACAAAAGAGTCAGCCTTGTTCTGATGGGAAACACATGCTGTGCTGCAGCGAGAAGCCTGCTCTGATCTTCTGAGTGTATTCTAGGTACTAAAATAAGATCACAAAGGATGCTTTATGGCTCCTTCCAGATGGACCACAGAGCCTTGCACTGCCAGTTGAACAGGGTTCAGTGTGAATCGGAGCACCAAATCAGAGGAGGGAGCAGTAGGGAGGGTTGGGGGGAAGAGGTCAGAATCCTGAGGATCACTCACATGCAAGGACAGGGCTGCAGACAGGGAGAGGCCTGCAGGGGAGCCAGAGAAAGGTCAGATGAGGGTGAAGGCGAGACAGAGCAGGCAGCAGCGGGGATGACAGCCTTGGTACCTACACCCTGAGTAGGATCTGACTTTTAGGTGCAGGCATGGAGAGGAGCGGGGAGATCCACTGAGGGAAGTTAAATTTTCCTGGTCTTTCATTCTAAATATGGATTCCAGCAGATAGAAACCTTGCTGGCTATTCCTGGCCCATGGGTTTAGACAGCGGCTAGCCCAGGGAAATATAATGGCAGCCACAAACACAAGCCATGTATGTAATTTTTAAATTTTCTGATAATTTCATTATCAACAAGTTTTTAAAAGGTGAAATTAATCTTATATCTTACTTACATATCCAAAATATCCCTTAGTATATTTATCAAAAGTAATTAGATCCTGGACCTCTGTTTTTATTCTTGAGATAGCTGATATCCTGTTGGTAGTAAGTCTTTAGTAATTGGGTGTGTATATTCATCTTAATTCATATCTGGTTCACACCATCAACATTTCAAGTGCTCAGTGGCCATGTGTAGCAGGGGACTACCCCATTGGGAAGTACAGTTCCACAGTTTGTGAACACTTTACCTCTTCCCAGATTTTATTTAAACAAGCAAACCTCTGTGAAGAAGTACATGATCAACAGGATCTTTCTAAAAGGCCCAGGTAGCAGGCAGAATATCAAATTAAGAAAAACTGAGACAACTAGGAAGAATTTTTTCAACACTATTACAAAAGGAAACCAGCTGGGGATCAGTGTATCCCAGGTTGGTGGCAGAACAGCACAGCAGATGACAGCTGCTGTGGAGGGGGCATCAGAGCCAGTTCTCTGAGAGGAATAATACAGTGTTTGTTGAACTCAGTAGGCGGAGTACAGTTTGTCCCTGAGAAGGATCTGCTGCACTACGCAAGGCACGTGGGTCCCAACTTACCTACTGAGACAGGGCCCTCCCTGTCCCACTCAAGGGCATCTGAAGAATTTCTGCCTGCAAGTTCTCAAAATCTTCTAGTTATCTCATTACTTCAAAAGGCTGTGTGCGATTTCCTCATCATGGGGATACTGGCAGGACTCAGCTTTGGGGCTTCCCACCCGCAGCTCATCAGCAGCGAGGCAGGCAGGAGATGAATGGTATGTCTAGCTGAGGATCACCTGGCAACCCAGCGATCAGCTGGGAACCTGGCTGCAGTGTGCTTGCCTCTGTACTCCAGCTTTTGTGACCCTCACAGCTGCATCTGAAATCAAAACATTCCTTTTCGGCTGGCGCCGTGGCTCAACAGGCTAATCCTCCGCCTTGCAGCACCGGCACACCGGGTTCTAGTCCCGGTCGGGGCGCCGGATTCTGTCCTGGTTGCCCCTCTTCCAGGCCAGCCCTCTGCTGTGGCCCAGGAGTGCAGTGGAGGATGGCCCAGGTGCTTGGGCCCTGCACCCCATGGGAGACCAGGAAAAAGCACCTAGCACCTGGCTCCTGCCATCGGATGAGCGCGCTGCGCCGGCCACAGCACGCCATCCGCGGCAGCCATTGGAGGGTGAACCAACGGCAAAGGAAGACCTTTCTCTCTCTCTCTCTCTCTCTCTCTCTCTCTCTCACTGTCCACTCTGCCTGTCAAAAAAAAAAATTCCTTTTCTCTTTAGATAACCCCGAAAGATGTTCCTTAGCAATTTCCACCCCTGAGAAAGCAAAAGGGCAAAACACTGACACCCATGCCCGCAAGACAACCAAATCTCCAGTCTCACATTCCCCTCTCCATCTTGTGCTTCCCCACCTCCTATTTTGTAAATTCAGTTAGACCATACGGGTGGTGGGTGCTCCCGCCCTCACGCAAACATACACATGTAAATGCACACGCATGAATGCACGCATGTGCACACACTCAGATGAACACACATTCCAGAGACACAGAAATGGCTTTGAAGATCAATGAACCCAAATCCCACTGCTAACATTTGCTTGCTTCATACCCTTGGGCAAACTATACGACCTCTGTGAATTTTCATATCTAAAAAATGGGAATAATAACTGTAGTACAACAGAGACGTGTATAGACCAAAATGAGTTAATGTATTAAAACAAGTCAGCGCATTCTAAAGTAAAATGAGCAGAACTGGGCCTGGAGCATGTTAAGAACTCTACAAGCAATTACTATTATTTATTACACCACTGACTGCTCAGTTTTCAATAAGTGAAAGCTATAATGATGATTATTAAAATATTTACTTCTTTCTTCAAGGCTCCCCTCAGCTACCACCTCATTCTGCTGGCTTTTCTTGACCATTTACTACACCAGCCCCTTACCTGACACACAGGAAACACGCTCATTTAGATTGGATGCCCCCCCTCTTGGCAGCTAGCACTTCCTCCTCTTTGCATTCTTAATACAGTGATAATGTGTTTAGTAACCATCTGTTTTTGTGTTTGTCACTTTCCCCACAGCACTGCTTCCTCAACATTAACGTGCAGATGAAGCACCAGGACATCTTGTGAAAATGCACACTTTGACTCAGGAGATCTGGGTGGCGCCTGAGATGCCGCATTGCTAATGACTTTCCAGGTGCGACTGATATTGCTAATCCACGGCCCACACTTGAAGCAGCACCAGTGTAGACCACTTAGCTCCTCCTGAACAACACCCGAAGCTGTCTGTGCTTGGCAGCTCCAGCACTCATCGCAGTCCCTGCACCCGCTGGATGCTTAATAGAGTCTGGCTGAACTGGTGGGAATGATGCCACCTGTTTATTGAGCTCTGGTGTCTCTTCTGTAGCTGGTCCACACCACCAGGCTATGGAGGTCGAGAGAACATTCTGAGGCATAACCACCCTCACATTAAAGCCACCCAAGAGGCTACGTTTAGTCAGGTAGCAACTCTAGGGTTTGAAAACCTTATGAGCAGGTTACCACCTTTCATGAGAGGGTAACAAAATGTGTGCACGTTAACTATAAATGTCATGGCCAGCCAAGGAGGCTTCCAAGGAGTCATTTGGTTCACCCTGAGAAATTCTTGGTAAACAACTCAGTGTTTCACTAGCTTAAGAGAGGATGAGCCATTCACCTGTCTGCCTGTCTACCTCCCAGCAGACATGGGGCATATCTGATCTGCTCATTCATATCTGGGAAGGCATCAGAAAAACAAAGACTTTGCTGATATTACAAAATCAACCTTTTGTTCCACCATCTATGAAGAGGAAGTGTGGCAGACGGGAGGGCACACTCCACATAGAACCTGATACCCAGATTCACCCCAGATCCTACTTAAATATTAAGTTCTTATGTTCAAGGCATGATTTCAGTTTCTGAGAAAATGCAAATTCTCTACACTTGTGGAACTACCAGGAAGGCAGAAGATAAACTTGCAAGCAAAACAAGAGGACTTCAAAAAGTTCCAGAGAAATGAGAAATCTATGCATGAATTCAGAAATTTTTTGCCCAAAATAAAACTTATCTTTGAATCTCACTTGGAAAGCACTTGGAAAGAGCACTTGGAAAGTGATCCTGAGGAGGTAGCCTCTAAGCAGAGACATGAAAGAAGGCAGGGGAGGGGGCCACTGATTCAAGTCCTGGTTGCTGCACTTCTCATCCAGCTCCATGCTAATGAGCCTGGGAAAGCAGTGGAAGATGGCCCAAGTACTTTGGCCCCTACACCCGTGTGAAAGACCTAGATGAAGCTCCAGACTCTTGACCTCAAAGTGGCCCATTCCTGGCTATTGCAGTTATATGGGGAGTGAACCAGCAAATGGGAGATACCTGTGTGTGTGTGTGTGTGTGTGTGTGTGTGTGTTTCTCTGTTAACTCTGCCTTTCAAATAAATTGTTAAAAATAATAGCCAGAAAGAGGGCTGCAACAGTGTGAGCAGACATGGAGAAGGACAAGCAGTCAGAAATGCAAGGTCCAGGGCACAGAGGGTTGGGCCTACGCCCAGAGAAGCAGTCTGTGCATGTTTTTCTGAATAAGATATAAACCTGGAGGGTCTATGCACAGGGAACGGTTGTGGTTCCACAACCGTTTATGTGGAGCCGGTGGTCTTCTGATTCAGCTCTCTGCTATGGCCAGGGAGACCAGTAGAAGTTGGCCCAAGAAGATGATCTCTACGTACCAGAAGAAGCTCCTGATTCAAATAAATAAATAAAACCCTTAAAAAAAAAAGTGCTGATGCATGGAGAACAGACAGTGCCCCATTAATCCGAGCAAGAGGCTGGGGAGGTGGTGGTGTGGAGACCCAACAGAACTTGCTGATGTACTGGAGGAAAGACAAGAGGATGACCTCTTGATTTTGGCCTTAGGACTTGGAGTGGCAAGCAGAATAATGGCCCTCAAAGATGTCCACACACCAAACTCCAAAACCTGTGCATGATGTTCCACGGCAAACGGGATTTTGCAGATGTGATCACATTATGGATGCTGAAATGCGGGGAGTGTCCTGCATCACCCGGGTGGGTCCAATGTAATCACAGGGACCCTCATTAGGGAAAAGCAGAGGCAGGAGAGAGATATGACAATGAGAAGGAGATATGACAATGAGAAAGAGGCCAGAGTGATGCAGGCCTGAGCCAAAGAACACAAGGAGTCTCTAGAAGCTGAAAAAGGCAAAGAAAAGAGTACCTCCAGAAGTGACACAGCCTTGCTGACCCAGGCTAGACTTCTGACCTCCAGAATGATGAAAGAACAAATTCCCCCTGCTCTAACTTGGTGCTAATTTGTTACAGCAGCAAAAGGACACTAATACGCCTGGGCTCTCCTTGATGACACTTCCTGGGGCAGCACTGGAGAAGGAGCAGGAATCAGGACTTGGGCCTGCTGGATTTGAGGGATTCATCACCTTTCCACATGGAGACACCAAGTTGGCCAGTGAGAACCAACCCTGGAGCTCAGGAGAAAACTGGAACCTCAAGTGACCTTGACCAAGTTCCTTAATTTCTCTAGCTTCAGTATCTTGTATAAAATGGAGATTAGATCTTCTTTACCTCAAAGCCCAAGGAGACAATTCATCCATGTGTTCAGAGAACCACTAGTGCAAGGCAATAAAAATAATTTATTGCTAATAATTTATTGTAATTCCAGTAAATAAGCCTGTTACCCCAAGGTAATGGTTTCATTCCTCACAGAGACCTTGTAATATCTTCTGTCTCCACAAAGTTCATTATATCCCGCCAAGCTCCCCAGAAAGCAGAGGGAAGCACTGACAGCAATAAGCAGCTACCATTCTCCAGGAAACACCAGATTACACTGGGCAAAACCAATCCAGAGGACTGTACGGAAAATCCCACTTTCAGTGATCTCTGGACCTGCAGCTCCCTCCCTCAACCAGCCCTTGCAGACCCGGTGTCAAGCTTATACCCAATAGCCACATGACAGGGATGTTTATTTTATTTCCTGCCAAACGGTTAGTGAACGTGAAAGGACTTTAGAGGATGGTCAGTGAAGTCCAGGTTCCCGCCAAATGCACGACCCCTTCTTCCATTCTTAGCCCAACCATTTGCTGAGCAGTCGCAGAGGCCAGGCCCTGTTCTGGGTGCTGTAGGTACAGCACCACACACAGCTGGCCTGTGGTCGGGAGATAAACTCCTCTCACAACCCCGTAGCTGCCCACTGCAGAAGATATTTGCTCTCCATGAGGCTCTGGAGTGATTTGGGGCCAGTTCCCAAACCTATCTGAATCCCAGTTGCAGATCTATAAAATAGGTGTTATGAACCCTGGAAAGTACTTGGCATAAGTGCTTGGTGCTCACCAAGGACTCAGTATCCAGTCACCTTCATTATTATAGTTATTCTTCAAGTTTTATCTAAAATTGCTTATAAACACCCTAAAATATGCCTCCCTGCAATCTCTAATATGATCAAGTAAAATCCCTTGACAGCCTTCAAATACTTGTAGAAATCTTTCATTATACTCTTCTTCATCTCTCTTCCAAGCCAAATGCACTCCCGCCCCTCACACAACTGAATTCCAAGAATCCCTTCCCATGCTCCCATTGCTGGTCTTATATGCACTTACATTTGGCCACATCCCCTTAAAATACGGACTTCAGTGGGACACAGTGGTCTGGCTGACGTCAAGGTTGATGGGACTGTTATATAATATTTAGTATTAAAGGACCTAATCATTGCTTCAATTATTCACAAGCAATTCCAAAGACCCATGACTTGTTCCAGTGTAAAACTTCACAGGAGAACAAGTTCAGATACTCCAGGTGGGGCAGTCAGAGTTTAGACTCTCCAGGACCCAGCATCTTTCTGGCAATGAAACTTGAGGTTCCCTCTTGCCCTTGTGTACAGTCATGCCTGGGAAATGATGACCAACTTGGGTTCCTTCTGAAAAGGTTCCAACAAGCAAGAGAAAACCCTTCAGTCAAATGGTATTCACAGAAAAAGATCTGCAAAGGAAATCCCACGTGAATCCATACAGAAACAGGATTTGGAAAAAACAAAGAGCCTTATTAACACTTGCATATTCAGGAGCTGGAGGTTTGAAAGGGACTCCAACCACAGCTTTTGCAAATGTCATGTTTCCTCTGCATAGAAGTCAATGCTGAAGAGCACTCTAGGTCTTCTGCACAGGAAGCAGGCAGTGCCGCGTGTGCAGCTCTGAGCTCAGACAGCCCCCGAGCTCCACCCCAGTTCTGCCAGGCGCTGCCGGGCACTGAGAAAGCGTCTCTCACGAGTGCTTTGTTCTCCTTGACTGCAAAATGACAAGGTTAGATGAAGTCAGGGATTCTTAACCTGCTGCCTCGAGACAGGTAATTCGGGGGAAATGTTCACCCACTGAAGTCTTACATATATATGGGTACATATATTTTTAGAGTAAAAGAGCCGTAGCATTTATGAAAGTCTAGGCATTGTGACACTGCCTTGCATAATAGTCTCCATAATAACTGCTAATGCTTAAAAACTGACTATGTGCATCATAAATATTATTTTACTGAATCATAATAGCCCCATGAAGTAGGCACTGTTTTACTGAATTTTATCAGAAAGAAAATTGAGGGGCCAATGGCTTAAGCTGTTGCCTGCAGTGCAGGAATCCCATATGAGCACCAGTTCAAGTTAGCCGCTCCACTTCCAATCTGCTGTCTGCTATTGTGCCTAGGAAAGCAGCAGAAGGTGGTCCAAATGCCTGGATACTTGCACCCATGTGGGAGACCTGGAATGGAGTTAATTTAAAAAAAAAGAAAGAAATAGAGAAAGAAAATTGAGAATCAGAAAGATCCATAGCTTGCCTGACTTCACCAATGGTATAAACATCAGGTGGGCTATCCACACAGGTCCAAATCCACAGCGCCCACTCTCACCCTCCATATACTGCACGCTCCCAGGCAGCCCAAACACTAGGTAACCTCACTGGTCAACGATCACCCCACAGTGTGGAACCGTCTTTCATCTACCCATCTGCAGGCTTCTCATCCTCAACGCTCAGCAGCAGCTGGCAGGAGCTGTTCGTTCAAATTAGCAGGCCCCACGACCAGCCCAGCATGAGTGACCTGCTGCTAGGTAAACTGCTTGCCTGGAGCTGCCAGCGCAACAAGGACAGAATGAGGCAGGTGGAGCTAGTCACACTTATAAATAAACCGCCCTTGAGGTTTCCACTAATACCACTGCTGTTCCCATCACTTCAAAAAGACGTAAAACCTGAGAGGGCTATGAAGACTCAGATCAGAGATAACGCTACAGCTAAGTGTTGATTTCTTACTAAGTTTTTATAATCAGATCCATACATCATCTTGTTCAAGTGTTTCTGCTTATGCAGTGAAGTTCCTTTCATCATATTTCCATTCTTGGAAAATGTGAGATGAATTTAACCTCCCCTGTCCCTTTATATCCTAAACCTAAACTACACGACAACTGACTTTCCAGGAACCGACAAGCCCTGAGGCCCATCTGCAGTCCAAAGATGGACTTTTTTATTTTAAAATAATTATTTTATTTATTTGAAAGACAGAGTTACAGAGAGAGGTAGAGCCAGAGAGAGAGAAAGAAATCTTCCATTCACTTTCCAAAGGACCACAATGGCCAGAGCTGAGCTGATGCAAAGCCAGGAACCAGAAGTTTCTTCCAGGTCTCCCACATGGCTGCAGGAGCCCAAGGACTTGGGCCATCTTCTACTGCCTTCCCAGGCCACAGCAGAGAGCTGGACGGGAAGAGGAGCAGCCAGGACTCAAACCAGCACCCATAAGGGATGCTGGCGCTGCAGGCTGGGGCCTTAGCCCACTGCACCACAATGCTGGCCCCAAAGATAGGTCTTAAAGCAGACTTAATATATTTAACAGGACTTCAACAAGTTCATGGACAATGCACATTACAAAAATTATGCATGGATTTCAACATTTTTTGTACCCAAATAAAATTTTCTTGTAATTCCACTTTTCCACAAACTTTTCCTCCTATATCTTTGAATATCTGTGCAAAGACAATAATTTTACATTAGTTAGAGAAACAAACTGGTGAAAATAAACAAAATGGGGAGTTTCGTTTGTTTGTTTTTTGTTGTTTTTTAAGAGAAATACTCTTATATAACAGAAGCCCAAACTAGGACAAATGCTGGAAAAGTCTGGACCTAGGGCCTGGAGCATGAGCAGGACCCAGGCAAATGCTCCCCACTCTGCCTCCCCTCCAGGTCTGTCAGGACAGTCTCCTTCCTCCAGCTCCGCTCCTGCTGCACAGGCACTGCCAGAGCGAGGCCTGCAATACCACTTCACTTTGCTGCCAGGCAAGAAATTAACTTCTCTTTCTCCATCTCAATTCCAATACTCCAAGGAATTAAGTAAGAAAAACCTTTGGATCAATCAACTGTGGTAGGACAGAGTAGCCTAAAGCCACGGGGCTGCTTCCATGGTAACCATGGAGACAGCGTAATAGCCAGGCAATTTCCAGAAAGGGGGAGGGCTCAAGGAGACGCAGAAGAGTTGCAGGCAAAGCTGCAATATGATGTATTCCCTACATGTCTTCCCACGTTACACAGTGACATTAAGAGAGAAGAAAATCCCTAGTTCATGGAGTCTGAAGTCCTCAGTGGCCAAGAAGCTGCCTGCCCGGGCTCTGGCCTCCACTTCATCCTCTTCTGGGCACTCTCACCTCCCACATTCAGCATCAGGCCCTGCATTTCCTTTGTGCCTCTTCAGACACAGAGTGTTTCTCACTTCCAAGCCCTCACCTACAGTCAGCCCTGTGCTCCATCCCTCCCACCTGACCACCTCTCCACAGCCTGCCTTCTATTTAGACTCCTTCAGGGCCCCTGTCCAGGCCGCAGCACTGGTCACAGCTGCAATTAAAGGCCAGGCAGCTTTTGAGTTGAGTTTCTTTTTTTCCCGTTATTCAGTAAACTTGAGGGTAGAAGGTGTCTCTCTGGTTTGTATCTAATTTTGTGGTGTACAGTGCCTTTTAACAGAAAATGTTCAAAAGATATTTTTTATTGAACCAGGCAAAATTTTAAATCTTATGTCTAATATAACAGTATCGAAAAGGCAGGAGTGGCCTAGAATCAAAATATTTCTCACTTTTCATTTTCAGAGAGGAACCAATTGGCAGGCGATGGCTTGCAAGGCCAACTTCAAAGGCACAAAGGTCAATTCATTACACCAAGGCAACCCTGAAACAAAATCAACCCCTGGTCCATCAGGAAGCAGGATTCCTGCACTAAGATAAGCCAAGTATATGTTCCCATCTTTAATGTTTTTCTAGAAACAGCCTATTGGTCACTCATCTGAAAACCAGAAATCCCAAAACACAAGGATTCTTTTTGACCTAAAACCAAAAGATATATTACCAAATGATCATGACTTAACACTCACAGCTCCTGTTGAATGTCAATGATTCCTCTTGTTGCTTTAATACTAAATGTGGCTTTGGAATATGATAGGCATGTAATAAATTGAAATTCTTTCCTTTCTAACTGGCATTAAAAAATTACAACCACCCTACATCCGTCATGAATCTTGCCAGGTGGTGAGACAGGGGCCGGGAAGGAGCTGTCCAGTTTACCTGGAGACATAATGAAGTATACCGACTTGAAGCAAGTATACCAAAAGCAAGCCTGGGTTCCTAGGGCCAAATTCCCACCATGAAGTGTTTGGAAATATATCCTGAATTCTAATATATCTGACAAGCAATTCTACAGCGGCAATAGCTAAACAAAACCTAATTCCAACAACAGAGAACAAAAGGACAAACCATGCCATTAGTTTAAATGAGACAAAGCTGCCATACCAATTACTTGCTCTGGCAGGTATGTCCCTTCTCATTCCTGGCACACTTTGGACTCCCTCTAGGGAATCCTCTCCACTCTCCAATCCCTGAGATACAACTGCAGAAACCTACCATTTATGTGCACTCTGCCATCTGCTCCCTCCCCCCTTTTTTTTTTTGCTAATTCTTCCTAGGTAGGTCTCTTCTTCAACTATACAAGTATAATTTCTTTTTTTTAAAGATTTATTTATTTATTTGAAAGTCAAAGTTACAGAGAGAGAGAGAGAGAGAGAGAGGTCTTCCATCCTCTGGTTCACTTCCCAATTGGCTGCAACAGCTGGAGCTACACCGATCTGAAGCCAGGAGCCAGGAGCTTCTTCGGGTCTTCCACATGGGTACGGGGGCTCAAGCATATGGACTGTCTTTTACTGTTTTCCCAGGCCATAGCAGAGAGCTGAATTGGAAGTGGAGCAGCTGGAACTTGAAGCAGCACCCATATGGGATGCCAGCACTGTAGGTGATGGCTTTACCCACTTCACCAAAGCTCTGGTTCCCAAGTGTAATTTCTAAAAATAATATAGGATACTTAATTATGCAACTTCCATTTTAGTTTAATAAGACATGTGCTTTGTCATCAGGAAAACAATGTGCTCACTGTCACAATATAGAACTGGAGAAAAATCAGAAAGAAGAAAATAAGTACCTCTCAGTTTACTGCTCAGAGGTTTCTTTGTCACGACTCGTGGTCTAGCACTAAACAAAAGGTGCCAGTACCATGAAAGAACTGATAACCAACCATACAATAATGATTGAATTCTTCTACGTGCTGCAATGTAAAAGTACAGGAGAAGATGCTATAGAAACCATGATGGAACCCCTTGCCCTAGTTAATATTTGGGTGTTCATTCTTCCCATATTTTTTTCAGAGTAAATACATGTTAAATATGTGTACATTTTTTAACCCACCTGGAATTAGATAGTACATACTGCTTTTAGATAAAAGCTTCATTTTTGATTTCCAAAGCTAAGTTCCAGAAACAAAGGAGTTGTTTTTCTCAGAATGTCCTTCAGAAATTCCAGGGAACAATGGTAAGCAAGATAGCCATCACAGAATCACAACTGGCCACAGCTGAAACCAATGAATTGTGTTTTCCAGATCTCTCTAATGCAGTCAAATAATCCCTGGCCAAAAAGGGACCATTGTCAGTGCAAGATGAGGTCATCACATCATCTCAAAGGCACAATCAAGAGTATATACAGCATACATTCTAGATTCCTCCTCATCTTCCTGCTTTTAGGGTCTCAACTTTGTCAAAATGGCTCATCCACCATGACATCACCACGGAGTTCGGGCTTGCAGAAAACCCCTTGTAACAACATCATTTGGAACCCTCACCACCACCACCTGACCTTCCCTTTCAGCTCCATGTGAGATTGGGCAGGGATTCCAAAATCCATCTCCAATGGAGATCACTAAGACATCAGCCATTTTCTGGGTGGGACTTTGTTCTCTGATCACCTCTGTCTATAGGATTTCTGTTCCACCCCTCTACCCCCATTAATTTAGACATATAGTCTCAATGCTTTCCTCAGTTTCCACAAAACAATCCACTCAAAAACCATTTGTGAGTAAAAATAGTTACTAAAGATTCACAGGTCACAGAAACCAGATGGCACATCAAACCAGATACACATAAAACAAATTTTTAAATATTACAGTTCCTAATATCTCTAGGGTTTTCTTCTTGATCTTTTATAGCACACATCATCTAGTCTTCTGTCATCTTCCCATATTGTCTTCCTCTTTCCTCTCTCACGCCTATATCTCTTTCCCACCCCTTCCTAGAGCAGAAAAAACAAATTCGTTTCACTGACTCATGCACAAAAATCAGTCATCTCTTTTCATAGCTTGGGTTCCCCAAACACCAATGTTTTAAGTGTTTTACTACTGACTCCAAATGACTTATCATGGCATTTTCCCAAAGGCAGTTCCCTCCCTTAGGGAAAGTCTGGTACAACCCATTAGATTGTTAACGTTTTTTGCCTTTTTATAGTGGATTTTTAAGGACCAAGCTCCTTGACGAGGAAGACCATCCACTGGTGGGAATGTATAACCTGTCTACACAGGCTGCTTCTTCAAAATTCAAGCTTATTCTTGAACTCTCAGGGCTAGAAAGACCTTTAAAGATGATCTAAAGGAGTCTTCTTGTTCTACAACAGTTCAGTGAACTGACATTCGGAAGCCACAGTGCAAGTTATTGGCAAGCCAGAATTGGACAGTCCCCATTCTCCTCGGACAACACAGATAATTCTGTGCTCATGGAGACACATTATTATTGCAGACAATTCAAAAGCAAGACAAAGCCCAAAAGGTTTCTGTTTATTATTGAAATAAATAAGCATACTTCAACATGTTCATAGAAAAATAGAATTAAAAGTTTATTTTGATGGGGAGGGCATTTGGCACAGTGGTTATGATACCACTTCATCCCAAATTGCACTTTCTGGGCTCAAGTGTCAGCTCTGCTTCTAATTTAGCTTCCCTGCACCCACATGGTAGACCTAGAAGAAGCTTCTGGCTCCTTGCCTGGGATCAGCCCACTTCTGGCCTTTGCAGGCATATTCTCTCCCCCCCCCCCTTTCTCTTTCTCTCCTTTCTCTCTCTCTTTCTATGCTAATGTACACCTTGGGAGGAAGCAGGTGGCTTAAATACTCAGGTCCCTGCCATGCACATGGGAGAACCCAATTGAGTTCTAGGCTCTTTGCTTTGTCCTAGTCTATTGACAACTGTTGCAGGCAATTGGGAAGCGAGCTAGTAGATGGAACATTTTTGTCTGTATCTCTCTGTCACTCTTTGCTTTTCAAATAAAAAATGAAAATAAACTAATTGGGTCCAACTTTGCAGTGCAGTGGGTTAAGCCACCAGCTGTGACACTGACATCCCATGCTGGAGTGCCAGTTGGAATCCCGGAAGCTCTACTTCCAATCTAGCTCTCTGCTAATGCATCCTGGAAAGCAGCAGAAGATAGGCCAAGTGCTTGGGCTCCTGCCATCCACATGAGAGACCAGGATGGTGCTCTTGGATCCTGGCTTTGGCCTTGCCCAGACCTGGTTGTTACAGTCACTGAGACAGTGAACCACCAGATAGAAATCTCTCTCTCTCAGTTTCTCTCTCATTCTCACTCTGCCTGTCACTCTGTCTTTCAAATATGTAAATTTTAGAGTAAAAAAGAATTTTGTTTTTAAATCTTATATTGGTACAAAGAAATTTTGAAATCCATGCACAGCTTCTTCATAACAGATATTTTCATGAACTCTGGGAAGATATCCCCCAGAAGCATGGATTTCAAAAAAAAAAAAAAGTACCAAAATAAATTTATCTTTTAATTTCATTTTCCACTATAATTTTGAAGTATGCTTATTTTTAGGTACTTGTTTCTACCCTCTTTATAAAGGAGGCAAAGTCTTCTAATTCACAACAAATGATAACATTGAAATGCCACTAGTATTACCCATCTTTGGTTATGCAACATCCTTGTATTAGGGTATAGTATTTGAGGAGGAACAGGGCCAATATCCAGTTCTTTCCTGAGAACAGGGTTCCAAGGAGGAAGGGATATGAAGACTATGAGGGTGCTGAAAGAATGAAAATCAAAAAGAATAAACCCTTTGGAGAAAAGAACAGAAGAAGAACCAGACATGGTCAGCCCTTCCAATTTCCATCCAGATACCCAATAAATGGTAAACAGATTAAACTTCAATGATGACTCTTAACTCACTGCCTGATCCTCTCATACTCTGTCCTATTGTTTTAAAAATGAACTGGCATTATGGCACAGTGGGTAAAGCCTCCACCTGCAATGCCAGCATCCCATATGAGCACCAGTTTGAGTCCTAGCTGCTCCATTTCCAATCCAGCTCCCTGCTAATGGCCTGGGAAAGCAGCAGAGGATGGTCCAAGGGCTTGGACCCCTGTACCCACATGGGAGACCCGAAGAAGCTCCTGGCTTTGAGTAGGCCCAGTTCTGGCCTTTGCATCTACTTACTTTCTCTCTCTCTCGCCTTTGCATCCTCTCTCTCTCTCTCTCTCTCTCTGCCTTTCAAATAAATAAATCTAAATTAAAATAAATAAAAATGAGAGTGCAATACAGCACATTTTCAAATACTGGCCATTTTACCCCCACTGGAAATGTGCCTTAATGATCTCTTAGCAGAGGAAACAATAGAAGGACAAGCAATATGATTCCTTTCCATACCTGTGTTTGAAATAACACAGTTCCAGACTAATCCTAAACTAGATGTTGCTTAACTCTGACAGGGAAGGTTTCCCATCTCGGTTTTCAGGGAAGAATGACTTCACTCAAAGTGTGTCTGCATGCCCAGGCTCTGTGCAGTGCCCTGGCAGGCAGGCAGTGCCACGAGCAGCAGTGTAGAAGGCATGGTTGCCTGAGAGCAGAACTGCCAGGCTAGGGAGGAGGCTGGGTTCCTGCCAGGCTGTTTTAATCCAGCAAGACATGGAGCAGGACACCCTGTCCCAGTGCACAGGACCCATGGAAGATCTCAGGAAGGCAGAGATCAAACTTGGCTGCTTCTCTTGCATGGAACATTTCAGAATAACTTATATAAATCTCTAGCCAATAAGCCTCTTTGATCAATGTAGCCACAGCTCTGAACACCAAATGACAAACTCCCAGCCTTTCAGTTGCTTTGCCCTTTCTACCTCGTCTCAAGTTACAGGATGCTCTGGGTTTCTGCAGGGAAACTCAATGCCACTCTAGTTTGGGATTCCTGTTACTCCTAATGGGGAGGGAGCAGTGAGAGTGGAATCCAGAAGAAAGTCAGTGAAAAAATGTTATCCACTCTTGTAACCAGCCAACTTCTGTTTACACTGATGGGCATCATATCCATTGTCAGCCACATAAACCAAAAGAGCAAAGAGGGCCTGGATACTGTGTTCTCTCCTTGTATTCCAGGACGCTGAGTTATGTATGAGTCCTCCCAGGGCACCAGGGCTGCACCAGATCTGTCAGAGAAACTATAAATCATCTAATTAAATAATATGAAAGCAGAGTCAGAGTGTGGCAGCTTTCTGATTAGTTGTCGCACAGCTGTGAACTAAGGAACCCCAGAGGGAAATGCTCCTTTATTTTATATGGGAAAAGTTTCATTTCCTTCACACACACACACACACACACTCCTACAGCTCTTAGTGTTTTCCATTGGTTTTACGTTTTTTTCAAAATAACCAAGAATCCTGAAAATACCTAACCCACTGCACCTAACCGTTACTGAGATTTTCTATTTCCTCCTTCCTGGGATATCTATTTCACTCAAGGGACTTAAATTGCCCATGAGATATGCTGGAAACCTTCACACCAAGGCTCAGAAGCCAGCCCAAAGAAGACAATGCCTTTGCTAAGGACACATTTTTGATCCTGAGAAATTCTGCTTGACATTGCTTCTTCTTTACCCATCTTCTAATGCTTTACTGGGGAGCACACAGAACTGAATACAGTTCCATTCAAGTGTCTGGGTTGAACATCTACCTCTGTTCTCAATGGAATGAAGATTAGGATGTGGTTAACAAGGGGTCCTCAGAAGGGCTCCAAGGGATCTGTGAATCCCCTCCAACTGTGTGCAGAGGTATGTTAGACAAGCCCCTGCAGACACGGCTCAATAGGCTAATCCTCTGCCTTGCGGCGCTGGCACCCCGGGTTCTAGTCCCTGTTGGGGCGCCGGATTCTGTCCCGGTTGCCCCCTTCCAGGCCAGCTCTCTACTATGGCCCGGGAGTGCAGTGGAGGATGGCCCAAGTGCTTGGGCCCTGCACCCCATGGGAGACCAGGAGAGGCACGTGGCTCCTGGCTTCAGATCAGTGTGATGTGCCAGATGCAGCGCAATGGCCGCAGCGGCCATTGGAGGGTGAACCAACGGCAAAAGGAAGACCTTTCTCTCTGTCTCTCTCTCTCACTGTCCACTCTGCCTGTCCAAAGAAAGAAAGAAAGAAAGAACATTGATAAGGCAAGGAGACAAAAATGTATCAAGACAGAGCAGAAGTATGGTAAAAAATTCCAGAACACAACTCCCACAGGCAGTCCAGTCTGCGTTAAATCCTCAAACTGTGAGCTGGGCTCAGAGAGACAAGATAAAAATACGGTAGATCTCACTGGATTACTGATTACTCTGAGATAAAATAAGATTACATTTAAAGGATAATGTATGTGATTAATAACTAACAATAGCTGCTATGATTCTTGCCAGCCCTTGTACTCAACAGATTAGTAAGAGCACAAATTAGTCAGGAAAGAGGAGTTGAGCTCACTCCAGCTAGGGAAGAAATGTATGTACCACAGCGGCAAACCAGCATGAAAAGTCCCTCTATGACCAATTAAACTTACTGGGTTAGTGAGGAGCCTGATTGAAACCTGTGTTTCTTTGCATAAACTCATGACTGAGGAGCAGGTGATGATGACTCTTCAGGCTCACAGGAAGGGAAAAAACAGAAGTGAATTTCTCAATGCATTGTCTTCAGGCTCTGAAGATCACAGCAGCCTGGGCAGATGGAAGCCACTGCAGAGGGGACTTTCCCAACATACCCGTCCCACCATGCAACTGCTGGTGCGGGGTTGGGGGTCAAGCACTCAGGATGCTAGGATGCACCACTCTTGTTTATGTCCTTACTTGAGCAAACCAATTCCAGTCACCAGGCTTTATGGTGTTCTGCTTTTCATAAAGCTACCCCACTCCATCCAAACAGTAACAGTAACATTCCATCCAAACAGTAACATTCCTCATGTTTGAATTACGGATTGTTTCTGTTTGTTAATTTGCAAGTAAATATATATATATATTATTTCGTTGCTATAGCTCTGACTTGCCCCACCAAATGACACAAGTGCTTCAGCTTTTGACTAAACCTGAGGCCATCAGCAGAATCAAGAGGGGATATGATTACCCCAAGCATGGGGTACAGTGCTGAAGTCAAACTACAGACTCAGATTCCCTCACAGTGCTCAATGTACAAGATGAACAGAGTAGGAAGAAGAGCTGCAAAGAGTTTCCAAGATTATCTTATGGGCTTATCAAAATTCAGATCTAGTGGTTAATTCCGCCTAATGGTTAAGAGACCTAGTTCCCACAACAGAGTACCCAGTTTTGATTCCTGACTCCACTTCTGATTCCAGCTTCCTGCTAATGAAGTCCTTGGGAGGTCATGGTGGCTCAAGTAGTTGGATCCCTGACATCCACGTGGAAACCTGGATTCAGTTCCTGGCTCCTGGCTTTGGCCTAGCCTGGCCCTTATCTTTGTGGGCATTTGGGAAGTAAATTGCTAGCTTGCTCTCTCTCTCTCTTTTTCTTTCTTTCTGCCTGTCAAGTAAATAAAAAAAATTTAAGAAAAAATAACTATCAGTCCCTCGTGCACCAACAAACACTGTTCAGTTCCTTTTTCAAGGGATAAAAGTTGGAAAGAAAACAAAGATGATATGTGAGTCATCATAATAATAGCAGCACCATTTTTCCATCTTACAAATAAGTCAACTAAGAAAAAAAATTAAATCCCATTCCCTTTGATTATCATCACCATAAGAACAACAAAAAAAAAACATGATATGGGCAGTGTTGTAGTACAGCAGGGTATGCCTCCTGCATTCTATAGCAGAGCAACATTTGGAGTTCCAGCTGCTGCATATCAAACCATGTTCCTGTTGGTATTCCTGGAAGGCAGTGGAAGATGGTTCAACTACTTGGGCCCCTGCCACCCACAAGGGAGACCCAAATGGAGTTCCTGGCTCCTGGCTTCAGCCTGGCCCAGACCTGGCTGTTGTAAACACTTGGGGAATGAACAAACAGATAGAAGGTCTCTCTCTCTTTCTCTCTCAAATCTGCCATTCAAAGAAATAAATCTTTAAAAAATGCATGCCAATCCCAAAGGGACAAATATCATATGTTCTCCCTGATCGGTGACAACTAACCGAACACCAAAAAGGGAACCTGTTGAAGTGAAATGGACACTATGAGAAACAATGACTTGATCAATCCTTTTCCTGTTCCTGTAAGGAACAACTTACTACTTTATTCCTTTTAGTATTTTTTTGTTCTACTTAATACCATTGGTTGAACTCTTTAATTAACACACAATTATTCTTAGGTGTTTAAATTTAACAGAAAAGTGATCCCTGTTAAATATAAGAGTAGGAACAAGAGAGACAGGAGATGAACAGTTCGGCACATGCTCACTTAGACTTATCCCTAATGGAAGAGTTAGAAACGTGCCAGGGGATTCCAATTCAATCCCATCAAGGTGGCATCTACCAATGCCATCTCACTAATCCAAGTGATCGGTTTCAGTTCATAATTGATCATAATGATGGGATTAAGTGTCAAAGGGATCACATAAACAAGACTAGTGTCTGCTAATACTAACTGATAGAATTAAAAAGTAGAGAACAATCCAACATGGGAAGCAGGATACACAGCAGACTCATAGAATGGCAGATGTCCTAAACAGCACTCTGGCCTCAGAATTAGCCCTTAAGGCATTTAGATCTCGCTAAAAAGCCCATGAGAGTATTTCAGGCATGGAAACCCAAGACACTGTGGCAAAAATAAAATGACCTAAATGAAAGATCTCTGTGAGTGAGATCCCAGTGGAAAAAATGGGGCCATCAAAGGAGGTACCTTTCTCTGAAGGGAGGAGAGAACTTCCACTTTGACTATGGCCTTGTCTAAATAATATCGGAGTTGGCGAACTCAAGAGGCTTCCATGTAGGATCTCTGTCTTTAATGTGTTGTACTATGTGAATTAACAATATAACTAGTACTCAAACAGTACTTTATACTTTGTGTTTCTGTGTGGCTGCAAACTGTTGAAATCTTTACTTAATATATATTAAATTAATATTCTGTATATAAAGATAATTGAAAAATGAATCTTGATGAAGAATGGGATGGGAGAGGGAGTGGGAGATGGGAGGGTTGTGGATGGGAGGGTGGTTATAGGGAGAAAAAGCCATTATAATCCAACAGTTGTACTTTGGAAATTTATATTTATTAAATAAAAGTTTAAAAAAATATATGACTTATGGTCTGCTTATTATTTTGCATGCACAAGACTATCCATTTAATATATATTAATTATAAAAGGAAAGCATAATTGTTGTCATTTGACAGAGTAGAAAACTCCTAAGCCTTGAAGAAATTGAGAAATTTGCCTAATGCCATAAAGGTAGGCAATACCAGAGTGAATACTTGCACACAGAGATGTCTGACTTCTGCATTCAGACTCTTTCCTAGTTACCTGATGATTCTATTTGCTCAAGCATGTGAAGAATGGTCTCTCATAATCATAAACAATTATGGATCTCTGCAGTTTATAAAAAAAAGAAATAAAATTGTTTGAAGTGGTATTTGTACAATCATTTTAGGAAAGGTAATAGCCAAATGATAACAGTGCCAGCAATCTAAGATGTATTTTATAGAGCTATAAATATATGCCTTGAATGGTCAAATGCTTTGCCATTCACTTGAGGCAAGTAGTAATGGCCACTAAAACACGCCTTGGCACATTTTAATGCCGTATTATTTCATCACACTTGTAATGAAATGCTCTCAAATTTCAGTGTTATCAGAAAAGAAGAAAAGCAGTAGTTAAACATGGGAGCAAAGTATAGAAAAGACAAAAGTGCTCTGAGCTACAACCTGGGCCTAACCCTATATGCACCCATGTGACTTATAGCACATCCCAGACCTCAGGATCTCAGCATCTCCATCTGTAAACTGAGCTTCATTGTGCCACAGAAGACCTCTTCAGGCTCAGAGGATTTATACTCATTGAACAACATCGTACTGAGCACACACCTGGCACCAGCATACCTAGTACCAGGAGCTGGCAATACAGCAGTCTCAATGCAGAAGCCCCTTTCTCTGATACTAGACTTCAGAGGTCAATGGATGTCTACAAGCTGAGAAGTTGTATTACTTTACAACATTCTCTTCTTACACATCATGAAATTTCCATACAGTGTAACAAAGTCTTTATAACAGCTGTATTTGGGTGATGGTATGGGGGGGGAGGGGTTCTTGGCACTATTGTCTCTACTTTCATGATATCTGAAAATTTTAAGCATGAAATTTAAGATAAAGAGATGAGACAAGTTTCAAGGGGCCCTCTGCTTCTGTCAACAGTTCACTAGTTGAATCTGATAAATCTTCCCATTGGAGATAAGTAGGAAAGAGAGATAAAACACTTATTAAATGCTGTAAAACCTCTGACAGTTAATGAGAATGTGGGGGAAATGCATCAAACTAGGATCAGGGGAAGGAAGGCATCTAGAGAAAAGAGCATGGACCTGTTTTCGCTCTCTAGATATTTTGAGGAGCCAAGGAAAGAGATACTTGTATTCAGAGTCACAGAGGAGATGGAGGGCTGATCTGAGCATACTATTTGTTTTGGATTGAGTTCTTCAAAGAGCTGCACCCTGGCAGGAAGGGAGATCAGAGAGCCAACAAATGCTTACTGAGGATTCTAGATCATCTTCCAACCATCTCAGTCTCTAAAACTGAAACAAGGTGCTTTCAGAATGTTCACACTCCAAGTGCTTACAGAAGAAAATGTAAATCCTTCTAGACTAAATAATCCCATCCTTGACCTCAAACTATATCTAACAAAAAAAAAAAAAAACTGCAAATAGAATGTCACATACACAATTAAAAATAGCCAAGCACAAATGGAGATAAGATTTCAGCAAAGCCAACAGAAGTAGAAACATACCCATAAAGTTCCATATACTGGAATTATCTAAACCAGATTTTTCAAAAGAACTTCTACTATTTCAGGGAAGATAAAATTACAAAGTTGAGAATTTCAACATGGCAATGTGTAAATGATTTGAATTGTGTCCCCCGCCGAGAGATATGTCCATATCCTAAGCTTTGGGACCTGTTACAATAATGGCAGAGGTGACTAGTTTAACAGAAAAAGACATGTCTATGCTAAGGGTGTTGAAGGGAGGAGCTTACTTGGGATGATAAGCTGCGACTGCAGTCACATATGTCTTTAAGATAGTGGCAACATTTTACAACAGACACACAGAGGAGAAGGCAATGGCAGGACGCAGCAGAGAGAGATGGTTTCAAGGAAGGCCACCGGAAGCTGGAAGGGCCAAGGCATGGCCTCTAGGGGGTATGTGGCTGCTAACACCTCCTCTTACAGCCTCCAGAACTGTTGTAGAATACACTGCTGTTGAAGCTACTCAGTTTGAGGGAAATTTTTACACAGTGCTATGAATAATATGAGGAGAGTTCAAAGAGTTTGTGGAAAAATAGAATTAAAAGTGAAGCTTATCTGATTTGGATGTTCTCCCTCTATTGAATAGTAGCCTGTTGTTCAGGTTCTAGTTCCATAATATAAAATGGGAAACAGGAACTGGTTTGCTTATGACTGTCTTAAGCTTTCGTTTGACGTATGAGACATGCTGTGCTCCACTGGGTAAGAAGGTAAACTCATTTTAACCTTTTCAGGAAAGACTGGTAAACTAACTCCTGAGGTCATGCTGACACCTGTCACAGCACTGGTGTCACTGGAGCAATGCATCCCAATATAAGTTGTGAGCTATGGATATTCATAGCAAAGAGGGAGACATAAATATAGCAATTAATCTAGTTTGAAGATTTTGGAAGAACTGAGAATCCCAACAGACTGTTGTTTCATTTCTGGCTCCATTGGGGCAAGTTGGTTATCACTAGTGAATTTTCTGCTATCTTTTGTAAAGATCACACCATGAATCCCATTGGAGTCTTGAGAAGATTAATTAGAAATTAATGAATGCAATTGTTACAGGTGGAAACAAAAAAAGTTAAGCTTATTTTTGCATGGAATGGAAGGCTTCTTTGTACTGTTTTATTTTTGTGATATTTGAAATGTTTAATGGTAAACATTTATATAGAGATGAGAAAGACTTCAGGGAGAGTTCTGCTCCTGATAATGACCCAATAGTCGCATCAAAAAGTTTTGAAATGTGCTGTGGTATATAGGTTGAGCCTCCACCTGTGGTGCTGGCACCTCATATGGGTGACAGTTCAAGTGCCCCCTGCTCCACTTCAAATCTAACTCCCTACCAATGGCCTGGGCAAGCAGTGAACGATGGCCCAAGTGCTTGGGCCCCTGCAACTATGTGGGAGACCCAGAAGAAGCTCCTGGCTCCTCATTTCAGATCGGTCCAGCTCTAGCCATTGCAGCCATTTGGGGATTGAACCAGTGGATGAAAGACCTCTCTGTCTCTCCCTTCCTCCCTCTGTAACTCTGCTTCACAGGTAAATAAACACATATTTTCAAAAAAGGTTTTGAAACCCAAAACACAGTTTTTTTTTTCACAACACATATTTTCCACAAACTTTTTGAAGGCTCCTTGTATAAATGAGAAACTCAAAAAGAGAAAGAGTCAGAGATGTGTTAGACTTAAAACTATATTCACTAAAATTCATAACTTATTGAATGAATTTATCTCTGGAAGAATAAACATAGTTGAAGCCAAGAGAAAACATCTACAATAAAGCACAGGAAGGCAAAAGAATGGGAAAACAAACAAACAAACAAAACAGAGTAAGACACCTAACAGTGAGAAGCTATAACACACATGTAATTATAGCCCAAGGAAAAGAGTAGAATGCATGGGGCAAAGCATTATTTGACAAGATAATAGCTGAGCACTTTCCAAAGCTGAAGAGAAACATCAGGCCTTTGAAGGAGCCAAGAAAAGGAGCCCTAGAAGCTCCAAGCAGGATACATAAAAAGAAAACTCCAGTGAGGCACATGATAATGCAACTGCTAAAATCACAAAGAAAAAAAATTTAAAATTAGCCTAAGGGGAAAAAGGAACAAAAATTAGACTTTTAGCTAACTTATCAACAGAAATAAAGGAAGCCAGAAGTAAATGAAATATCTTTAAAGTGCTAAGAGAATGTAATTGACAGCCCAGAGAAAATACCCTCCAGAATGATACCCTCCAGAATGATGGTGAAATGAAGTATTTCAGACAAACAAAAACTCAAAGAATTGGTTACCAGCAGAGTTCCAATAAAGGAAATTCTAAAAGGTGTTCTTCAGGCAAAACAAAGGTGATCCCAGGTGGAAGATCAATGACACAAAAATGAAAAGTACAGAAAGAGCAAATATCTGAGCAAATCACAGTGAATCATGATTGAGTAGAGCACTAATAATATTGTCATGGGAATTTGAATGTTGTGGAAGTAAAGTACACAACAGTGACATGTGACAGTCAGTTGAGACACAGAAAGTCATTAAGAGTACTAAGACTGAAATCAGGACTGCATACCATAACCTCTCCTGCAGGCAACAAAACACCACCAAGATAATATAATACTTCCAAGTCTACAGAGGGGAAAAGTGGATGAGCTTAACAAAGACAGCATACACACTTTCAGTGGGAAAGGGAGGAAAAGCAGAGAAAGAGCAACGTGGAACAAACAGAAATAAAAGATAAATAGTAAGTACATAGGATAGTCAATTTTAATCTAACCATTGAGAATGCTCCAAAATACAAAGACTGTCGAAACCAACCACATGTTGTATACAAGAGACATATCTAAACAATAAAGCTAGAAATACAAGAACGAAAAGGATCAATATACACACCAATAAAATATTAACCAAAAAGCTGGCATAGCTTTATTAATATCAGATAAAGCAGACTTTATGGTAAAAACAAACTTTCTAGGTACATGGAGGGTCACTTTGTGATGAAGAAAAACGCAAGTCAATACATATAGTATGGAATTTAAACATACCTCTCTCAGAAACCTATACAACAAAAAAACCTAAAGAAATTGGTAAGATCATAGAAAATTTGAAGAACATAAACAGCAACGTCATTCAAATAAACATACACAGAACATTGTATGCAACAACTACAGAACATACTTTATCTTCAACACGGAGCTCACATGGACAAAAACAAGCCAAATGCTATGAAAACACACAATCTCAACACATTGCACAGTACTTAAGCCATTCGGAGTATATTCCTTGCTAACAATGCAATGAAGCTTTAAAAAAAAAGTCAATAATAAGGCAACTACTTATTGCTAGAAAATCTGTGGACAAAATTAGAAAATACTCTTAACTGAAAGATAATAAAATTATGTCATATACAACTTATAAAATAAAACAAAAACACTACTTAACAGAAACTATTTCTTGAATACATACAACAGGGCAAAACCTGAGAATACACAAACTATCTAATTTCAAGAAATCACTTACAAAAATCAACAAATTTCAACTGAAGAATAAAAGAAAGGAAGTAAAGCTAAGGGAAGAAATGAGTGAAGACAAAACATACAGTATAAAAGACCAACACAGGGAAATGTTGAAAACCTTAACAAAATTAATAAGCCTTTAGGTTAGAAATGATAAGGAATGTCACTATCATTCATACAAATATTAAATACAGGAAGATATTATGAGAAAATTTATGCCAGTTAACTTGAACTTTTAGATGAAAATGGAGCTAGATACAGACTTTATACTCTTCATAAAAATTAACTAGACTTTATACTCTTCATAAAAATTAACTCAGAGACAAGACACAAGACACAAACAGAAAACACAAAATTGCAAACTTGTAGAATATAACACTGGATAAAATCTAGGAGATTTTAGGTTTGGTAATAACTTTTCAAGAACACCACCAAAGCACAATCCAAAAAAGCAAGAATTAATAAGCTAGACTTCATTAAAATTAGACATTGCTGCTTTGGAAAAGGCACTGTCAAGAGAATGAAAAAAACAAACCACAGCCTGGCAGAAAATGTTTGCAAAAGACACATCAGATGGAGAATTCTTGTCCAAAATAAATAAAGAACTCATAAAACTCAGCAATAAAAACACAAACAATCCAATTTTAAAAATGGACCAAAGACCTTAACAGACATTTCACTAAATGATGGCAAGTCAACATAGGAAAAGATGCCCCAAATCACACAGTCCTAAGGGAAAGGCAAATTAAAGCAATGAAATACCAGTACACACCTATTAAAATGGCCAGATCCAGAACACTGACAACAAATGTTAGAGAGGATTTGCAGCAACAGGAACTCTCATTGACTGTTGATAGGAACACAAAATGGCACAGCCTCTTTAGAACACAGTTTGGTCATTTCTTACAAATCCAACAATACTCTTATCTGATCATTCAGCACTCACAGTCCTTGAGTTCTGCCCAAAAACTTACAAACATACAAAAACCTGCACACAGATGTTCACAGTGCTTTTATTCGTACTTGGGATGATGCAAACAAGTCATCCTACAGTAGGTGAGTAACTAAATAAACTGTAGTGCATTCAGACAGTGGAGTATGATTTGGTGCTAAGAAGAAAAGAGCTGTGAACAGACATGGAGGAAATTAATTGTAGATTACCAAGTAAAAGAAGCCAATCTGAAAATCATACTATATGACTCCAACTGTATGACATTCTGGAACAGACAAAACTCTGGAGAGGAAAAAGATCCATGGTTTCCAGGGGCAAAGGCAGTGGTGGTGATGAACTGGCAGAGTGCAAACACTCTTAGGGCAGTGAAAATACTCTGTATGGTGGGTGCTCTATGGTGAATATATGTCATCATACATTTGTCTAAGGTCAAGGAATGTACAATATGAAGAGTAAGCTATGTGCTATTCTATAAGAAGGTGCCAGTGTAGGTTCATCAGCTAGAACAAATGTACCACTCTGGAGGGGATGTTGATAATGCATGTGTCAGGGGAGTTATGGGAAATTTATACCTTCTCAAAACATCATTATAAAAAATACACCAGCTCCTGATGACTTCACCTGAAAATTCTATTTGAGAGACAAAGACAGAAACAGATTTTTCCTTTGGCTGGTCCACTCTCCAAATGCCTGCACCAGCCAAAGCTGGGCCAGGCCAAACTCAGGATCCCAAAACTCACTCCAGGTCTCTCATGTGAGTGGCAGGGATTCAAGCACTGTTGCCTCCCAGGTGCACATTAGCAGGAAGATGGAATCTGAATCAGATCAGGACTTGAACCCAGGCACTCCAATGTGGGATCTGGAGATCCCACCTGGCATCTCAATCTCTGTGGCCAAACATTTATCCTTAAAACAATTTAAAGAAGGCACAATGCTGAGTACACTCCAATACCTCTAGGAAACAGAAAACGAACAGGCATTTTCTGACTCTTTTTAAGCATAACCTTGATAACCCAAACCTCACATAGACTTCGCAAGAAAGGAAAATTTAATTTTGCTCTTGAACATAGAGGTAAAAAACATAAAGTAAATATCAGCAAACCAAACAGACCAATATATAAAACTATCTTAACCCAGCTGAGTTTATTCTATAAATGCATGCATATTTAACATTTTTTTAAATGGTATTCAACACATCAACAGAATTAAGGAGAACAGGGTTGAAAATTTCAGCATTTATTGATGAACAAAACCTCCTACCATTATAAAGGAAATTGAAAGTATGTCACTGTGAAAATTAAAAGAAATTGGGTCTGGTGCTGGGGCGTAGTGGACTAAGCCTCCCTCTGTGGCAGCACCCATATTGGTACTGGTTCATGTCCTGGTCCTCCTGTTCCAATCCAGCTCTCTGCTATGACCTTGGGAAAGCAACATAAGATTGCCCAAGTTCTTGAGTCCCTGCACCCACATGGCAGACCCAGAGGAGGCTCCCGGCTCCTGGCTCCTGGCTCTTAGCTCCTGAATCCAGACAGGCCCAGCTCCAACTGCCATTTGGGGAGTGAACCACACTGGATGGAAGACCTTTCTCTCTGTCTTTCCCTCTCTCTGTCTGTAACTCTACTTCTCAAATAAGTAAATAAATCTTTTTTAAAAATTCAAAGAAAAGTAAGAAAAGAAGAAGGAGAGAGGGTGGGGTGGAAAGTATCATTATACTCTTAAAACTTTATATACAGAATATATGAAATTTGTTTCCTTTATATAAATTTTTAAAAAAAGGGAAATTTCCCTTAAAATGTATCTTTAAAAATTCTATTGTAAATCTAACCCATTGATGAAACATTGAAAGCTTTCTCACTAAAGAACAATGTTATTAAGAGAGTAATCTCTACAACCAAGTGAGAAAAATAAATAACAGATAAAACAATTAGAAAAGAAGAGATACAGCCGGTGCCATGGCTCAACAGGCTAATCCTCCGCCTTGTGGCGCCGGCACACTGGGTTCTAGTCCCAGTCGGGGCACTGGATTCTGTCCCGGTTGCCCCTCTTCCAGTCCAGCTCTCTGCTGTGGCCCGGGAGTGCAGTGGAGGATGGCCAAAGTGCTTGGGCCCTGCACCCCATGGGAGACCAGGAGAAGCACCTGGCTCCTGCCTTCAGATCAGCGTGGTGTACCGGCCGCGGCGGCCATTGGAGGGTGAACCAACGGCAAAAGGAAGACCTTTCTCTCTGTCTCTCTCTCACTGTCCACTCTGCCTGTCCAAAAAAAAGAAAAAGAAAAGAAGAAATACAAGTGTAATTTTTAACAGAAGATATGATTATGATGTAGAAATCCAAAAAACTCTACAAATAGAATTAATAAGTAGATTTAGAGGGCCGGTGCTGTCGCATAGCAGGTTAAGCTGTGGCATGGCAGGTTAAGCTGTGGCATGCAACACCGGCAACCCACATGGGTGCCAATTTGTGTCCTGGCTGCTCAACTTCCAACGTAGCTCCCTGCTAATGCATCTGGGAAAGAAAGTAGCGGAGGATGGCCCAGTCCCTGAACCTCTACCACCTATGCAGGAGACCCAGCAGAAAGCTCCTAGCTCCTGGCTCCTGGTTCCTGGCTTTGGCCAGGCCCAGCCCTGGCTGTTTGCAGGCATTTTGTGAGTAACAGTGCAAGAGAACTCTCTTGTTCGTTCTTGTTCTTGTTCTCTCTCTCTCTCCCTCTCCCTCCTTCCCTCTCTCTCTCTTAAATAAATAAAGAAGTTTTTAAAAGACCACAAAGTGGCATATGTATAAAAATAGTAAAATAGATCAATGGATCAACGGAATTTTTAAAAAGGTTCAAAATCAGAGCTTAACATCTATGAGCATTTGGATGTCTCTGCCAAGTAACAGTGAAAGCATTCTTTTTAATGAATGGTGCCAGGAAAGCTGACTTCCTATTTTACATCAAACAGAAAATGAAATATAGACATAAACGTGAAAGGCAAAGTAACATAGTTTCTGGTAGTTAATATGTTAACATATTTTCATGAAATCAAAGTGGTTAAAAAAAAAAACTCCTTAAGGAGAACTTTTTTTAAAAGATGTATTTATTTATTTGAAAGGCAGAATTATAGAGAGGCAGAGGCAGAAAGAGAGAGGTATACTCCCCAGATGGCCGCAACAGCCAGAGCTGAGCAGATCTGAAGCCAGGAGCCAGGAGCTTCTTCTAGGTCTCCCACTCAAGTGCAGGGGCCCAAGGACTTGGGCCATCTTCTACAGCTTCCCACCCATAGCAGAGAGCTGGATCAGAAGTAGAGCAGGGGCCGGCTCACTAGGTTAATCCTCCGCCTGTGGCGCCAGCATTCCTTATGGACGTTGGTTCTAGTCCCGGTTGCTCCTATTCCAGTCCAGCTCTGCTGTGACCTGGGAAAGCAGTGGAGGATGGCCTAAGTGCTTGGGCCCCTGCAACCGCATGGGAGACTGGGAGAAAGCACCTGGCTCCTGGCTTCAGATCTGCGAACTCCGGCCATCATAGCCACCTGGAGAGTGAACCAATGGAAGGAAGACCTTTCTCTCTGTCTCTCTCTTTTTCACTGTCTGTAACTCTGCCTGTCAAATAAATAAATTAAAATCTAAAAAAAAAAAAAAAAAGTAGAGCAGCCAGGACTCAAACCAGTGCCCATCTGGGATGCTGGCACTGCAGGCAACAGCTTTAACTGCTATGCCACAGCACTAGCTAGCCCCAGGAGAACTTTTTTTTTTTTTTAAGATTTCAGAATTACACAGAGAGAAGAGAGGCAGAGAGAGAGAGAGAGAGAGAGAGAGAGAGAGAGAGGTCTTCTATCCGATGGTTCACTCCCCAATTGGCCGCAATGGCTGGAGCTGCGCTGATCCAAAGCCGGGAGCCGGGAGCTTCTTCCGGGTCTCTCATGCAGGTGCAGGAGCCCAAGGACTTGGGCCATCTTCTACTGCTTTCCCAGGCCATAGCAGAGAGCTGGAACAGAAGTGGAGCAGCCGGGTCTCGAACTAGCACCCATATGGGATGCTGGTGCTTCAGGCCAGGGCATTAACTCACTGTGCCATAGCACCGGCCCCACCAGGAGAACTTTTTAAAAACATTAATTATAAATGAAGGATGAATAAGATAGGCTGTATTAAAATTGTTTTATGCATGAAAGACATAAGCATGAAAATGAAAAGGCAAGCCAAAAAGTGGAAGATATTTGCAACACATATAACAGGAAAATATGTACTATGTGTAGGGGGTAGGACATTGGGCACAGCATCTCGGGATGCCCACATGCCCATTTCCAGGTGCCTGGGTTCAAGTGTGGCTCTACTCCTGACTCCAGCTTCCTGCTAATGCTCACCCTAGGAAGCAGCAGGAGATTGTGCAAGTACATGGGTCTTTGCCATCCACACGGGAGATCAAGATTGAGTTCCTGGCTCCTCGCTTTGTCATGGCCCAATCCTGGCTACTAGGCATCTGGAAATACCAGCGAATTAAAGATCTCTTTCTGTTTCTGTCTTCCTCTTTTCCTTTCTGCCTTTCAAAAAAAAAATCACAGCAAAAGAAAAGAGAGGAAAAAAAAAAAAAAGACCCAGACACCCGGTTTTTCAAAATAGGAAAAATACTAGAACAGGCAGTTCACACAAGAAAATATTCAAATAGCCAATAAACATTGAAAAGGTAGTCCACCTTATTCTTAATCAAGGAAATGTAAATTAAAACCACCAATAGATTACCAGAAAAATTAAAAACAGGGTGTTTGCAAGAAGCAACAGGAACTCCAGTATACTACGGGTGTGACAGTAATTTGAAACAATAATTTTGGAAAATAGTTTGGCACTTTCTACCATCAGGAAAAACTGTGAAAGATTTTGAATAGTGGAGACAAAAAGAATAATAAGTATTCAAATGAGTGCACCCTTCTGTGTTATCCTGCTTCTCATTGTCTGTGAGCTATTCTATAACTATTCAAGTTGCTGAAAACTGATCAGGATACAAATGCTTCTTGACCATATAAATGCAAATGACTTGCATCTGCTGGGATGCAATGCATTACTGTCATCTACTCATAAGTTTATTTCCTCATCTTTTATTGCCTGTATATTTGTGAATCTTTCAATTCTCTGAAACAACTGCAACATTTTACTGGTTCCCTCATTAATTAATAAGTTAAATGAAATCTTTGATACAAGCTCATTTTATATTTGTATTAGAATGTTTTTGCTTTTAGTAAAAACAGAAATAAAAAAACCTACCTTTACAATACTAAGGCCAAAGACAACATATATCCTGTGTACCAGCAACTCTACTCCTAAGTACACAACCAACAAAAATGCTTGTATATCTACTCCAAGAGAGAAGTGCAAGAATGTTCATAACATCATTATGTGTAATAACTTATAATACTAAAACCTTAGAAAAATCCCAAATATGCATCAGTAGTCAAACGTACAAATACTGAAATAGTATTATCCTAAATATGGCATGTCAGGGGGATGGCACTGTGGCTCATCGGGTTAAAGCCCTGGCCTGAAGCACCAGCATCCAATATAGGTGCTGGTTTGAGACCTGGCTGTTCCACTTCCAATCCAGCTCTACTGTGGCCTGGGAAAGCAGCAGAAGATGGCCCAACTCCTTGGGCCCCTGCACCCTCTGGGAGACCTAGAAAAAGCTCCTGGCTCCTGGCTTCAGATTGGCACAGCTCTGGCCGTTGCGGCCAACTGGAGAGTGAACCATCGGATGGAAGACCTCTCTCTAGCTCTCTCTTTCCCTCTCTGCCTCTCCTCTCTCTGTGTAACTCTGAGTTTCAAATAAATAAATAAATCTCTAAATACGACATGTCAGATGAATGAACCACAATTGCACATCATAACATACATGAACTTCATAAACATTAATACTGAGAAAAAGCAGCCAGACATAAAACAACATTGTATGATTCCATCTACATCAAATGTAAGAAAAAGAGACAAGACTGAATGACACTATTTAGAAATTCATGCTTGTGCTTCTAGTAAGAATTGCTTTTCTCTTCTTCAGAAACTCAAGGTAGAGGTTGAGAGAAAATTCAAATGGGGAAAGAGTTGGAGGAGCATTTGTGGGACAACTGCAATGTTCTCATCTTTACATTGATAACAACAGCAATTATAAATATATTAACTTGTGATACATCACTGAGCTATTTATTTCTTTGGTACACTTTTCCTAATATAACAGTCATTACCTTTCACAACAAACAGAACACTGAAAACCGGGGCAGGGGTAGGGGTGTTAAAGGAGTGAAGGATGCAACATGCAATTAAGAGACAACAGCTGTAGTACTCACTGTATTCTCCAACAAGCAGTTTTCCACATTAATATTCCCAGTCATAAAAGAAATGGCCTTCAGAGATTATTTTCTAATCTTTCAAAGCAGTAACACAAATTCAATAAGCTGCTGAAAAGACCCAAAGCTTTTTTTTCTTAATAGGCTTGCCAGGTTCTTTCTTTCTTTTTTTTTTTTTTTAGTTTAAGCTTCTCTCTCTGTCTCTCTGTCTCTGTGTGTGTGTGTCTGTGTGTGTGTGTGTGTGTCTCAAAACAGAGAATCAGCTGCCACTGGAAAGAGAAATTAACACTCGTTTCAAGAGACAGTTGTTTCTTTCCCTCCACAGTAACTTGATATACTTCTGCATGCATCAGGTGCTGGTGACAGCCCTTTTGTCACCGGCATAGGTAAATGTTGCCTAGGTAACCAAAGCCTCCACTGGCAGCACAAGCTCCTTCTGTCTGCCTGGTCTCAGCTCACTAGGCAGAGTGGACATGAGCCCCACACACAAGAAGCTGAGAAGTTAGAAAATTCAACCAACAACTAAGTTGTTCATGTTTTGATTCCTTATGTCATGATGTTATTAAGGCCCACCTGGGGCACCATGCCAGTGGCTTCACACATCTGCAAGACTCAATTACACTCAGTCTTAGGGGAAGCGGGAAGACTAAAGGTGGAATGAGTGAAGGGAGGGAAGGAAACTGGACAAACACTTCTCTGGACTCCCCCACTCCTCTATCACTCAATACAGCAATGCCAACTCCTTCCTTTTTGGGATTAAAAGGGGTAATAGTTTCTATTGAACACTTTCTATGTGCCAAGCACTTGACACAAAATATCTCATTTAGGTGTTGGCACTGTGGCATAGTAAGTTAAGCCTCTACCTGCAGTGCCAGCATCCCACACAGACACCAGTTCAAGTCCCTGCTGCTCCACTTCCAATCCAGCTCCCTGATAATGGCCTGGGAAAGGCAGCAGAAGACAACCCAATTGTTTGGGCCCCTGCACCCATGTGGGAGACCCAGAAGAAGCTCCTGGCTCCTGGCTTCGAATCAGCCCACTCTAACCATTGGGGCAGTTGGGGAGTGAAGTAGCAGATGGAAGAGTGCTCTGTCTCCCCCTCTCTCTATCTGTAACTGTGCATCTCAAATAAATAAATGAATCTTTTTTAAAGAAAATGTCACATTTAATCTTCACAATCATTCTGTCAAGTAGGCAGCTTTGTCTTTTGTTCCAGGAGGAAACTGTGGTGTCAAAAGTTAAGTGATATGTCCAAGACCACATGTGGAGAGCAGTCTGACCAGCTTCCTGGAGAAAACCGTTACCATCCTACCCGATACACACACACACACACACACACACACACACACCCCTCCATTCTAGTGGGAAAGCACCCAGTCTTCCTCAAAGGCAACCTATTAGCCAGTCTGCCTAAATCTCTCCAGCTTTGAAACTGATCAAGTCTGGGGCCAGCGCTGTGGTGCAGCAGGTTAACGCTCTAGCCTGAAGTGCCAGCAACCCATATGGGCGCCAGTTCAAGACCCGGCTGCTCTACTTCCGATCCAGCTCTCTGCTGTGGCCTGGGAAAGCAGTAGAAGATGGCCCAACTCCTTGGGCCCCTGTACCTGCGTGGGAGACCAGGAGGAAGCACCTGGCTCCTGGCTTCCTGCGGCCAATTGGGGAATAAACCATCAGATGGAAGACCTCTCTCTCTCTGCCTCTCCTCTCTCTGCGTAACTCTGACTTTCAAATAAATAAATCTTAAAAAAAAAAAAAAAGAAATTGATCAAGTCAGCATTCAGAAAAAGTAGAGTATAAACATAGTAAATAAAATTTATTTCATTACAGTCAATTTAACCAACAGTCAATTTAACCAACAAGCAGCATGCTGCCTGAGATACTTGTATCCCATATAATAGCATGCCTGATATCCAAGTTCGGGCTCTCAATGCTGGCTTCTGTAAAGTATACCCTGGGAGACAGCAGGTGCTGCTATAAATGCTTGGGTCTTGCCACCCACATGGGAGACCCACATTAAGCTCCTGGCTCTTTGTTTTAGCCTGTCCCAACCCTTGTTTGACAACTGCTGTAAGTATTCGGGAGTGAACCAACAGATAGATGTCTCTATCCCAACTTCTCAAATAATAAAAAATAAATAAGCTTTTAAAGATTTATTTATTTACTTGAAAGGCAGAGTTAGAAAACGAGCGACAGAGACAGAGAGAGAACTTCCATCTGTTAGTTCACTCCCCAAATGGCCACAAAGGCTGAGGTTGGGCCAGGCTGAAGCCAGGATCCCAAAACTTCATCTGGATCTTCCACATGGGTAGCAGGGGCCCAAGCATCCTCCACTGCTTTCCCAGGTAACAAGCAGGGAGCTGGATTGGAAGTGGAGCTGCTAGAACTCAAACAGGAGCTTACATGGGATGCTGGAGTCACAGGAGGCAGCTTAACATTCTATGCCACAACACCAGCCCCAATAAATAATTTTTAAGTATATAATCTTTCTTCTGTTCCTGAATAGTGGAGCAAAGATAATTCTGCTCAGTTTATCTCTAAGGTTCAAAGAGGCTTCCTATCTGACCTCAGAGCCCAGATGTTAATAAGGGAAAAAGGAAGCTAGTTCAGATTCTGCCTTCGGAGCCCCCAGTCATCTCATGTACTAATGATGACTCTAACAGTACAATATAGAGGTGCCCAGGGAGCAGGTGGATATTATAATGTATGGAACAGCATCAAGAGAAAGAAGAAAGCAAGCTGGGTTTCTCAGTGATACTGAGTGATGATGAAGTACAAAGATCATGGGGTAAAGCACAGAGGGAGGAAATGGGAAGTCAGTTCAGATATGGAACAGGAAGTAGGGGAACTAATTTGCAGTTGGAATTGACAGCCCAGGCTTGCCAAGGGAGGAGACAAGTCACTGCGGAAAGTCTGACTTCATAGCTTTTCTGGTGACAAACCAGAAATTCAACTTCCTGGAAACCCACACGTTTCCCTTCCACCAGTATAATCTTCAGAGAGGTAATTCATGTCTGTTTTCCCCATACTTCAAAATTCTTTGATCACTAGAATTGGAGCAACACCACCACCGGAGCACAAACTCTGCAGTCAGATTTCCTAGGTTCACAATCCTAGCTCTGAAATATAAGGAATGTGTCACCTTGGGCACATTACTGAAGTCACTACCAGTCTCTGATTCTTTCTTTGCAAAATGAGATTAGTAACCAATCCCAAAGGCATGTTGGAGAACAGAGATAGTTTGAGGCTAAACAGTGCCTAGCAGCTCAAAGGTCCTCAATAAATATGAATCATTTTGATCATCATCCTTAATACCTTGGACTAGAAATCCATTGCCCTTAGTTAAGCGCACAGTGTCTACCAGTGACTGGTCCCCACCTATTTCACCAGCACCACTTGCAATCATTTACTCAGGGCCAGACACTTGCAGTTCTCCCTAAGATCCCCATCACCTTGCTACGTTTGTTCTTACTCTTCCTTCCATCTAGACCATTCTTTCCTGTCTCTCTACCCTGATAATTCTCATGATCTTCTCTGACCCCTCTTAACTTTATCAGTGTTTTCCTGGTATTCTTTTTTTTTTGGACAGGCAGAGTTAGTGAGAGAGAGAGAGAGAGAGAGGTCTTCCTTCCATTGGTTCACCCCCCAAATGGCCGCTACAGCCGGCACACTGTGCCAATCTGAAGCCAGGAGTCAGGTGCTTCCTCCTGGTCTCCCATGCAGGTGCAGGGCCCAAGCACTTGGGCCATCCTCCACTGCCTTCCTGGGCCACAGCAGAGAGCTGAACTGGAAGAGGAGCAACTGGAACAGAACCGGCACTCCAACCGGGAGTAGAACCCAGAATACCGGCGCCGCAGGTGGAGGATTAGCCTAGTGAGCCGCAGCACCGGCCCCTGGTACTCTTGAGGCAACTTACGCCTCTGTCAGAGCTGCAATTACTCCATGATGCTCATCCAGGAGGAAAACGCACTTATCTCCATGGGTTTTTAGCTGGGACAAACCCATATAACAAAAGATGGAGTAACAGGAGAAAAACAACTTTATTAGCACAAACAGGAGATCCTAAGTAAAAAGTAACTCAAAGCAGTGATTAGCCTTCCGGCTTGTGTAGCAACTCCCATGGAACTGTGAATGTATCCAACATGAACAAAATAAAGAAATGTAGTTCTAAGCTTCCAAGAGTGGGAAGCCATAGGAAGGTACTACATGGGAGAGAACTAATGAAATGAAGTGGGTTTGCAGATCCCTCTGGTGCCCTCTCTGTGCTAGTAAGAGTCGAGAGTTGTCTTTGGGCAGGAAAGTGGGGAGACAGGACGTTTCTTCCATTTGCTGCTTAACTGTCTTCAGATCGAAAGAGCCTGTATGCCAAAGAGGCGTGTCTGGAAGTGACGTTCTGATTTCCCTCATTTCCATGCCTGCTTCCATGCACTGTCTTCCACCTTGGAGCTCTTGTGTCTTGCTGACCTCTGCGTCTTCACAGTAGGAAATGCTACCAGAGGGAACTCGGAATTTTCAGCTCTAGCCATGGACCATGGAAGGACAATGTTTGCCAAAGTGATGGAAATCCCCTTCTGTCTTTCTATATTTCCCTTTATTACTGCAATCTATGAAAGGCTAACAAGCAGCTTCTCATAAAACAGTCCATAAAACTGTATGTGGTAATTAAGTATGGCTGGTCCACAGTGTGGCATGCGGCTAAGGGGCCAGGGACCGCCTTCGCTTCCTCTGCCTCTGCCTCGGAGCCGCTTCCTGCTCTGTTTTTCTTTTCCCTCTAGTAAAGTTGTAGAAGACAAATATGTTATAATGGGTCCAGTCTACTCGTGTTAATTTTTAGGCTATGATTTTTCACTATGTCAAAGATGTGCAATTCTTGTCCTGGCTTCAAATCTTTACAACTTGCCTACAAACTTTAACAGGATATTGTGTGCATCATCCCACTGAGCTCAGACCCCAAGAAGCCAGCAAAGGTAAGTCAAGCAAAGATAAGTCAACAGGGATAAGGCAAACCATCCCTGTCTCAAGACAAGTCCAGAGGGACCAGCATTGTGGTATAGCAGGTAAAGCTGCTGCCTATGAAGCTGGCATCCCATATGGGTACCGGTTCATGTCCTGGTTGCTTCACTTCCAATCCAGCTCCCTGCTAATGTGCCTGGGAAAGCAGCAGAAGTTGGCCCAAGTGTCTGGGCCCCTGCCACCCAGGGAAACTTTCTGGGGAGACCCAGATGGCCCAGTATTGCCCATTGCAGCCATCTGGAGCGTGAACCAGCATGGAAGATCTCCACCCACCCCCAACTCCAACTTTCAAAATAAATAAATAAATCTTTAAAAAGAAAAAAAAAAGACCCAAAGAAAAAGAAGGACCTTGCTTTAGGAATACAGGTACAGAGGAAGCAAAAGAACATAACAGGAACTGAACAAGCTTGAAGCCAAGGCCAGCTGGGTTTGAGTCTAGAGTGCTACTCACCACTCAGTGGCCCTAGACAACTCACCTCCAGGACACCACTGACACTGTTTCTGGGGACACTGTGTGAAATGTAGGCTTCCTTGTTCAAAATTATGAAGGATTTGTTTAGCGTAATTACAGACTATTAAATAAGTTTGGGGTCCATCAAAGCAGGAAATCCTGTGTGATCACACAGGTCAAAATGATCATCTCCACATCCAGCCCACATTCATCTCAGTTCCCTCTGTCACATGGACACAATAATAGCACCACTATGGAAGAGTTTCTGTGAAGGCTGTATTAGAAACTCTCATGACAACTGCTTGTAAGAGTATCTGGTGCATATAAAGTAATGTTAAGTCTTGCCATTGCTATTTTCTCAAAGTCAAGCTATGAAACTAAATAACTAAAGTATTAATGTTACCGGAGAAATTTGCAGAGTTCTTGTCTTTGCGCAAGAAAGAATTCAGGCATGAGACAGAGAATAGTGGGAGGTAAAATAGCAAGGTTTATTAGGGAAGGGACATCCTTAAGGACGGACGGGCACCTCTCCAGACAGAGCCTGAGAGACTGGGGCAGGGGGGGAGGAGGGTAGTGAAGAGAGAGTACACCTGACCAGGTCAGGCGGGCGGCCCAGTTGAGGCTGGGGGTTTTTAAGGAGATGGGTCTTGCTTCCCCACCTCTGCTCCTCTTGGAACAAAGGGCTTTTTGGATGTAAATAGAAAAACTTCTATCTGAGTTTTTCCCTGAAGGTATCAGACAGGAGGAAGCCTAGCTGGCCATCCTGAGTTTGGAGAAAGGGTGAGCAAGAGCCCCTAGAGAATGGGGATCTGGGGCAGGGTGTTTGAAATGCAGATACTGGGCTACATCTGGGAGAAGGGGCATGGACCCCTCCACCAGGCAGGTTATCAGGTAGAAGGGGGCAGGGCAGGATGCAAAGGCCGGGCTGCCCCTGAAATGTTGTCAGGATGACTCTGAGATGCAGGTGCATATGCTGGACATAGATGTCTTCTCTTTAGGCCTTTATGCCACACACACATAAGCTCATAACTGACTTCCTACCTAACATTAATATTCAATCACAAAATAATTCTTTACCAAGGGATTAGTCATAAATTCTTCTAATAGTTAACTTCTTTATTTAATACTATTTAGTTTACAAGAGACAGATGCCTGTACTACTTGCTAAAAAATGTTTCAGGCAAAACAAAGTAAATTTCCAATCAGCAAAACAAACCCAAGAAAGAAAGGTGGGCTTGAGATAAAGGGGAAAGGGCAGGCATTTTTTAGTAAGTCTATAAAGGAAGGTGATTTCTTTCTCTGTTTCTATGATCCTGGCTCCCTGTAGGATGGTCTTATGTCTTGGACAGGGTTGGGGTTAAAAGCATGAGGTTTGGAGTCAGTTAGAAGAGAGCTGGACTTCCTGGCTCTAAAACCTCAACTCTTTGACCCTAAGTAATTAAATTCTCTAAGCCTACACTTCCTCATTAACAGTCCAACTTATAGAAGAATGAAAAACAGATTTACCAAGTTGTTGGAGGACTGAAATGACATAGATGAGGACACTTCAAAAAGTTTGTAGAAAAATAGAATTAAAACATAAAGTTACTTTTAAATATGTCATTTTCATGGACTTTTTGGAAATCTTTTGTATGCATGGATCTCAAAAAATTTTTGCACCAAGACAATCTTATCTTTTAATTCCATTTCCCATGAAGTTCTGAAGTACCCCATACAAAGGTGATGTTTAGCTCAAGGTTTGGAGCACAGTATTGTTCAAGAGCCAGTGGCCTGAGGGCACTAATATGGCAGAATGCCCCAAGTCAGCCCTGGGAAACAAGTAATCAGCACATAATGTGCAGTGGGCAAGAAGTACCTTAAAAACCCATCCCCTCCAAATTATACTTTAAGATCACAACCACTAGCTGTTCACCCATATCAGAAAGAACCTCAACTGGGGCCAGTGCTGTTAAGTAGTAGGCTAAGCCTCTGCCTGCAGCACCAGCTTCTCTTATGGGCACTGGTTGAAGACTTGCTGCTCCTCTTTGGATCCAGCTCTTAGCTACCGCCTGCAAAAGCAGTGGAAGACCGCCCAAGAGCTTGGGCCCCCGAACCCACATGGGAGACCCGGAAGATGCTCTCTCTCTCTGTAACTCTTACCTCTCAAATAAATAAATAAAATTTAAAAAGAAAGAAAGAGGCCGGTGCCACGCCACACTAGGCTAATCCTCCGCCTGCGGCACCAGCACCTCACGTTCTAGTCCCGGTCGGGGCGCTGGATTCTGTCCCGGTTGCTCCTCTTCCAGGCCAGCCCTCTGCTGTGGCCCAGGAGGGCAGTGGAGGATGGCCCAAGTGCTTGGGCCCTGCACCCCATGGGAGACCAGGAGGAAGCAGCTGGCTCCTGCCATCGGATCAGCGTGGTGCGCCGGCCGCAGCGCACCAGCCGTAGCGGCCATTTGAGGGGTGAACCAATGGCAAAGGAAGACCTTTCTGTCTGTCTGTCTGTCTGTCTCTCTCACTGTCTAACTCTGCCTGTCAAAAAAAAAAAAAAAAGGAAAGAAAGAAAGAACCTCAACTGTGCCATCAATGATCCAAAGGCTCAAAAAGTTACTTCCAATTTAGGATTAAATGAATGACTTAATGAAAATTTCATTACCTACATTAATAGTTTTATTGAATAAGAATATTTTAGTTTAATAGTTCTTCGAAACATATTGATACAATATCTTAGGCTCATTTTACAGATGACAGATGACACATTCTCCTTGAAGTGTGGTCACACAGACTGTGGTCTAGGGGCAGGGCAAGACCCCAGCCCAGCTCTTTGATTTCAAGGAACATGTGCCTCAAATGTGACTGTATCACACCTAGGGAGAGAGATGCCATTGCCATGTTTTAACTCAGAGCTTTTGGTATAATCACTAAGGTTGTCATAGCTGGAACAAATAATTTCCAAATACAAACGAGAGTGACTACAGCCAACCCTAGGACTCTGGACACTCTTAAAAAGACAGCAGACAGGGGGCCAGTGCTATGGCATAGTGGGTAAAGCTGCCACCTGCAGTGCTGGCATCCCATATGGGCGCCAGTTCGAGTCCTGAGTGCTCCATTTCTGAGCTGGCTTTCTGCTATGGCCTGGAAAGCAGGAAGAAGCTCCTGGCTCCTGGCTTCAGATCAGCGCAGCTCGGGCTGCTGCGGCCATTTAGGGAGTGAACCAAAAGACAGAAGACCCCTCTCTCTCTCTCTCTCTCTGCCTCTGTTCTCTGTATCTCTGCCTTTCAAATAATAAAATAAATAAATCTTTAAAAAACAAAAAAGAGAGCAGACCATAAAACACTCTACTCCCCACTTCAATGGCTCTACTACATTTAGTCTTGTGCATAAAATATCTCAAAGGAGTCCATTACCTACAGGGTCAAGTGCGAGCTCCACAGTCTGTCCACTCTTCCAGCAGCATCCAGAGACCTGACTAGCTTCAGCCACTCGAAATACCCACCTTTGTCCAGCCACTCAGAAATATCCACATTTGACTTTTGCCCACAAGTATCATGTTTCAAGTTTGAGCTAAAAAGACCCCAGAGTAGCTAAAACAGAGAAAGTAAGAAGCTGAGTTGCCTTGGAGTACACCAAACACAGAAGCAGAAATAGATCATGTAAGACACTGGAATTATGATAAAAAGGTTACAATTTATTCCAAAGGAAAGGAGAAGCCAATGGCCAGTTAAGAGGAGTAAGATCATCTCATGTGCATTTTTCAAAGTTACCTCTGGCTGCTGTGCCAAAATCTGATACAAAAATGATAAGCAAAGAAGAGGAAGTTGTGGCAGGGAGACCAGCAGACTTCTCAGCATATTATTCCAGCAAGCCTCATACTTATCCATCAAGATTCTGTTCAAGTAGCTGTTCATCAGCAAAGCTAATCCCACTAGGTCTGAAGTGAGCACAGCAAGTCAAACCGTCTTTATAAGTATAATCTAGTTTGAAAGTTCTTCAAATCAAAGGAAAGTTCAAGAAATTGCTTGATTTTTTTATATTCAGTTTAACTCAAATCAAAACTATTTCCATAAGCTCCTTCAACACATATTGATGTGTAGTTCTTTTCAAAAGTCCTACATGATTCTCTTCCCTATAGTGGTAAAATAGCATAAAGTTAAAAGCAGGGCATTTTGAGTGAGATCAGAATTTGATTTCCTGGTTATATCACCACCTACTTGGGAGAATTACTTAATTTCCTCAAGCCTCAGTTTCCCCATTTGTAAAGTTTGGCCCACATAATGTAAAATGATTAGTTCACTTGTCATATAGTAGGTGATTAATAAATAGTAACTGCTGCAAGGATAATAATATTGCCATCCCAAAGCAAGACTTGAAGACAGTTAATATATGAATATAATGGCCATTAGTACAGAGCTACCCGTTAGCATCTCCCTAACAGCAATATGTCAGTTCTATCAAAAAGAGCCTAAAATTTGCAATATAACATGTAAATAACTCTAGAAATAATTCCCTTAAAATTCAACAACCTAAACAACTAGTAATTTATCTTATAAAAGTTTATTTCATTTATTATTGGTCTGCCCTGGTTGATGCACACAACTCCAAGTTGTTCCATAAACAAGACACTTACATCTTCAGCACATTTTAATTTGCAGCATTCAAACTCTAACTCTATCTTTGCAGTCATCATAGAAAAATCGTAACTGGGATAAGAATTGTCAAACACAAAGGACAATGACCAGGGTTATCGCAAGGACTCTGAGTACCTGAGGGAAAAAAAGTAAGACAATAGAGTATTCTTCTCTCCTGCTCAATACCTCTACATTTCCAACCTGTTTAAAATACACTGGCGCTCCCCATTTCTAAAGGATAGAGTCTACACTACTTGACAGAGTCTATGTGATCCTTAAGGATCTGACCTCAATTGTAACATCTGTTTCAGCTCTCAAAGGTACTCAATGCCAGCCATTCACAACTGCTCACTGTTTACCAAAATGTCCATCCCTTCATTTCACCATACTTTTGCATATGCTATTCTTTGTGCCTGAAATTAACTAATTTGCTTATTGACTGCACTGTCCTAGATGTTAGATACACAAGCGATGAACAAAACAACTATGATTCCTGCTCTTTTGGTCTTTGGACTACAAATAAGCAAACAAATGCATGTATTCATTTGTTAAGAAAGTGCTATGGACATTAATAAACACGGAAGAATAATAGGAAAATCAAGAAGAGAGCTACATCATTAGCATTACCAGCAAAGTCCTATCCCAGGCAGTAAACTGCATTTTGGAGCTTGAAAGGTACCTCAAGCAAGAATAACTGCATGGTGGGGGGACATGGTATGACAGGTAGGGGGTAGCACCCTAGACACTCTGAAACAAGAAGGAACTTGACATTGTCCAAGAAAAGAACAGAAAGAAAATGTGACAGGGACCAAGGTGTAGCAGATAAGGTCTTAAGAGTAGTAGGGCAGGGGCCAGCACTATAGTACAGCAGGTTAAAGTCCCAGCCTGCAGTGTTGGCATCCATATGGGAGCTGGTTTGAGTCCCAACAGCTCCACTTCAGATATAGCTACCTGCTAATGTGCCTGGAAAAGCACCAGAGGACGGCTCAAGTTCTTAGGTCTCTGCACCTACATGGGAAACCTGTAAGAAGCTCCTGGCTCCTGGCTTCAAATCAGCCCAGCTCCAGACATTGCGGCTATTTGGGGAATGAACTAGAGTATGGACGATCTCTCTCTCTCTCTCTCTCTCTCTCTCTCTCTCTCTCTCTGTAATTCTTTCAAATAAGTAAAATAAAAATTTAAAAAGCAAGAGTAGTAGAGTAAGATCATGAGCAAGTTACACCATAGGAAAGAGTTTAGATTTCGTATGAAGTAAAAATACAGGGAACTCCCAAGATCTGATTCACTGTTTTTAAAGATGTGTTTTATTTATCTGAAAGTTAGAGTTACAGAGAGAGGGAGAGACATAGATCTCCCATCCATCGGTTCATTCCCCAAAGGCCAGCAACAGCAAGGGGTTGGGTCAGGCCAAAGTCAGGAGCCAGGAGCCTCTTCCAGGTTGCCCATATGGGTGCAGGGGCCCAAGCACTTGGCCATCCTCCACTGCTTTTCTAGGACATTAGCAGGGAGCTGGATCAGAAGTGAAACAGCTAGGACTTGAACTGACACCCATATGGGATGCCAGTGTTGCAGGTGGGGGCTTTATCCGCTACACCACAGCACCAAACCCTGATTCACCTTTTAAACAATCACTCTGAGTTTCTGCAGTGTTACCCCGGGGAATAAGCAATGAAGGGCAGAGGAGTGACAGAAGTCCAGAGAAAATGCCATGCCCCACCAGTCAGAATGATGTGCTTAAGCTCATACACCACCCCTAAAAGGAAATTAATTCCACCAGGTCTGACTTGACCCAACAGGGCCTTCCTAAGTGTGATCTGATTTAAGAACCTCCAAAGACTTTTTTTTTAAATCCTCCAAGGATTTTTTTAATTAAATTTATCTCAAGGCAAAAAAAAAAAAAAATCACCTTTTTTTTTTAAGTCTACAAGCTCCTTTGAAGTAGGTCAATTTGACACTGGAGTGGATTTCAACAGTCCTGAGTAAATTTCTAGACTAAAAAGTAGACCACCATAGCTGGCAAAAAATAAAACAGTGTAAAACAGTGTTTGTGCCATACATATGTTTGTTACATCCAAACACAGACTCCAGGAACAAACTGCCTGGGTTTAAATGTAACCGCTGGTGCCAGCACTATGGCATGACAGGTAAAGCTACCGCATGTAGTGCCGGCATCCCACATGGGCACCGGCTCAAGTCCTAGCCGCTCCATTTCTGATCCACCTCTCTGCTATGGCCTGGGAAAGCAGTAGAAGATGGCCCAAGTGCTTGAACCCCTATACCTGCTTGGGAGACTCCTAGCTTCAGATCGGTGCAGCTCCAGCCGTTGCAGCCATCTGGGGAGTGAACCAGCAGATGGAAGACCTCTCTCTCTCTCTCTCTCTGCATCTGCTCTCTGTAACTCTGCCTTTCAAGTAAATAAATCTAAAAATAAAATAAAATAAATAAGTCTAACCACTGTACAGCAGACTGTCATGATTTAAATCATTCTGTGCCCCAGTTTCCTAATCTATAAAGTGGGGCTTAAGTTAATAAATGTTAAAAGCTAGGAAGAGTGTGTTACTACACAAAAGTAAATATTAGCTAATAACAGAATTAATTATAAAAATAATATGACTTCACAGTTTTCCTACTTACCAGCCACAAGACTTTGGACAAAGAACTTGAGTTTTCTATAAGGCTCAGTTTTCTTACAGATAAAACAAATATGATGATAATAGTAACTTTGTAATAGAATTGTTGACTATGAAAGGAAATCATATGCATGCCTTAAAAATAATGCCTACCATAGGCAGGTACCCAGAAAATGTTTGCTGATGTTGTTTTATCATTAAAGTTATTATTATTATTATGGGACAGTTACAAATGTTTACTTATGTATGACTTCAGGAATACCTTCTATTAAATGTATTTTACCTCAGCCAAACTCCTGGACTCAAAAGCTACCCCATCTTTTACCAATAATGTGACTGTGAGCATCTCTGAGCTCACTCGCTTTCTTCTCTCTCTCTCTCTCTCTCTCTCTCTCTCCCTTAATATTCTCTCCCATATGGACTTTACAATAGTACCTACCTGATGCACTCATAAGTATTAAGTGAGATAATGCACAAATACATAGCCCAACACAGAACATGGAAGCAGTCAGCAGATACAAGATAGTATGATATTACTATTAAAAGACGCTAAATTGTCCTTGCTCTTTAGCTCCTCCTTATCTACACCCTCTGAACCCCTCCACACAGCTTGGATTCTAAGTGCTTCATAAATAAACTTCTTTTTTACACATCTCTATTTGCTGAAAATAAGTGGAGGAGAAAAAGGTCAAACACAGTCCCCTTTATCCTACATCAATTCAAAAGAATACATAGTGAATGTCAACTGCTGTAATAGAGAAGTCTAGAGTGGAATATGGTTTGGATGGGATGTCTTTAAATAAGGCTTTAATGTCATGGGTCAAAGATAGGTGAGCAGAAACAAACTTAATTTACTCACAAGTTAGAAGTCACCTGCAGAAATCTTGGCTCAGATAAAGTCATCAACCAGGCTGCTGAGGTTAAGCAGAATGGCAGAATCAAATCAACATCAAACCAGATGAGGAACAAATAATTAAGCAACATAACCCAGAATAGGAGAAAGAGATTCTCTCACTCTCAGCTAAAAGAATGAGGAGAAAAATAAGTTAAGGCGGTAGAGATAAGGTGGCCAAGGTTCAGGCACTTGCTGCCTCTGGGAAATGAATTTTCTCCTAGAAATGGAAAGGAAGGAAGGACAACAGGGTTCAGAAGGTCAGCAATAAAAGAGCAAACAGGAGTAGGAGTAAAATCAGCCTCCAGGCCAGTGTGGAGGTGTGAGGGATGACATCCATAGGTGGTCATAAGTGCCAGGTCACTGGTTTTATGCCAGGCATAGAAATGATGCACATTCCCCAGAGCAGAATTCCTAGCAGAATGGCTTATACCTTGGGACTCGGCACAAGGGCTTTTTATCCTGGTGATAGAGTTCTACAAGCTTCCCTTCTCTAGGGTTGAGATTACAGTCCTTGAGACCTGTTAGGTAATCGGCCCTACAACTCCTGCACTGGAAGGGGGCATGGAAGCCAGAGATGAAATGCAAAAATCAGAATTATGGGTTGCACAGTACCTAAAGACATAGAATTGGAGAGTCAAGAAAAAGCTAAAGCAAAAACCTTTACAGATCTATTTCCTACTTTATACCAACATGAGCCTAAAAGAAGGGATGACATCAGCAGTTTTCAAGATTTTCATTACTTACTAAACTCCCAAATAAGGCTATGAATCGTCAAAATTTTTAAAAAGCTATCATCTTTCACCAGTCTTCACTTTCCCCATTCCTAATCCTTAAATAATGACTTTTTAAATATGAGACTAAACCAACAATAAAGATAAGGAATTCTAGCACTAATGCATTAACTTTTGTGACCAAAGCCAGCACACTTTGACTACAGAAGCTATTTCCTGAACCCCCTAATTCTCTCGGGTAGCCAGCCAAGAAATCGTGGGGCCACAGAGCGAGAAAGGATTTGACATGTAATCAGCAGAAATGAAATCCCTTGGTTCAAAAATCATCATAATCTGACTTCCCAGAAATGCATGAGTCATGCCACCAGTGAGGGGTTCATTTCAGTCCCAGTACCTTGCAGCCAGGCACAGTGGCACAATCTTTTCAACAGGCAGTGTGGCCTGAGGCCTAGAACATTAAGAAAATTTGTGGCTCAATGAGAACAATGGAAGCAGCCATCAAGTGATTATAATGCCTAAAAACATTTGGGGGAAAATCGGGTTCAGGATTGGAATGCACCCGACTTAAATCTGTAAATTGACTTAAGTCTTTAATCAATTTCTTTTGGGGGAAATCAGGGTTTGAATCCTTGCTCTGCAGCTTCCATAACTCAACCATTGTTTATTGAGTCGGATGCCATATGGTAGAGCTAAGCAAAGTGGACATGGGCATTACCTGAGGGCTTGTTAGAAATGCAAAGTCTATGGTCCCATCCCAGGCAGCTGGAGTGGGCTGGCAATCTCAGTGTTAACTCACCCTTTAGGAGTCCTGATGCAGTTCAGGTGGAGCAGCACTTGGGTCAGACTATCTCTTTGGAGCACAGACCCTGCATCTCAATTCCAGCCCCACCACGTGACTTGGGGAAGTTACCTGTCCTTCTAAACTTCAGCCTCCTCTTCCACATATCAGGGCTCGGCTCAATGCTCAGTAAACAGTACCAATATCTACAGTGTGAGGCTCCAAGACTAGTGCCAGCATACATGGGAGAACGACACTGCACCTGACCCTGTCTCTTACTGTCTCCTGAAATAATTTAACAGTCCAGCACAAGGGTTGGCAAACTTTACCTGCAAAGACAAAGAGAGAGCACAAATATTTTTGGCTTCTCAGGTCATACAATCCTCCTCTCAGCCTCTCAACTCTGCCATTGTGGTATGAAAGCAGACACAAGCACTAGGAAATGAAGAAGCCTGGCTTTGTTCCAACAAAACTTTATTTATGGACACCCACACTTGAATTTCATATCATTTTCATGTGTCACGAAATCTTACTCTTCCTTTGATTTTTTTTCAACCACTGAAAAATGCAAAAACCATTTTTACTCACAGAAACAGGTAGCAGGCCAGAACTGACCCTGGGGCTGCAGGTTGCCGACCCTGCTGTTCTAACAATCTGACATGAGTTAGGTTGTTAAATTATATGAACCAGAGTTTCCTCCTCTGTCAGATGAAAGTAATACTGCCCATCCTAAAGGTTTGTTGTGAGACAATAAATATCTGTAAACACCGTGGTAGGCTGCCTGACAAAGAGAATGCACACAGCAAATGACACCTACTGCTCTTATTACAATGAAATGGTCAGCTCATGAAAAACTGCAAACACTCTATAGCCTAGAAGATTCGTGGAAGCAGGGCAGGAGCACAGCATGAAAGAATAGGCAAAATAGAGCTGCAGGTTTATAAATGTATTTGTCCCAAGCACCAGTGGACATTCTGCTCAATTTGTGTACACACAAGCAGTAAAAAATAAGCAAAATGTACAAAGGAACTCTAATCACATTACCCTCTTGACTTAAAAGAAGATGCGTGCTTTATTCTGGACGTCTAAATTGCACCCATATGTGCTCTCCCACCCCACCCCCCACCCCCCGGATCTAGGAAACAACTGAAATAAAAGTGTCTGTAGTCTGTCTCTGACCTCAAAGCCTCCAGGAGTTCACACTACCACACTGAGACCAAAGAGCCAACTCACACATGCCCTGGGGAGAATTCACAGCTGCAGGACATCTGGGGGGAAATGAGGCTCAGGATATGGAAAATCCTAGGTCCCCATTTTCAGACGAGATTTCAAGGGCTCATCAAAGGCTCGGCACTCATTACTTGCTCAGTGTTTGCCTGGCTTTGGCTGCCAAGAGCCTAACCAACAGGTGTGTCCACCTTCTGATCTCCACCTGGTAGGCAGTCCTTTCTGCATTCCCTTAGACTACTACTCTCATTGCTCTGAGTTCAGCAGTATTTTCTGAGGGAGAGGATGGACACACTGTCCAACACAATAACCATTAGCCTTATGTGAGCACTGAAATTTGGCTGGGCTAAGGAAGGATCCTCATTCTTAGTTTATTTTCATTTAAATTAATGTACATTTAAAAATTGATATTTCACTGAGCAATCAGAAAATATGTAAGAATGTTTGTAGTAAGTTGGACCTGCAAATCTACTTTTCTACTTCAAATGAGTAAAATCTAAATTCAGACCAAGTATTTCTTATCAAAATTTAGCATCTGAATTGAGAGATGCTGTGACTGTTAAATATACAGCAATTTTGAAGACTGCTTATGAAATGAGGGTACAGATTTTTTTAAAGAAAACTTTTATTTAATGAATACAAATTTCATAGGTATAGTTTTAGGAGGATAGCAGTTCTTCCCCCCATACCCACCCTCCCACTCCCGTCACACCTCCTACTCCCTCTCCCATCCCATTCTTCATTAAAATTCATTTTTAATTAACTTTATATACAGAAGACCAACTCTATACTAAGTAAAAATTTCCACAATTTGTACCCACACAGACACACAAAGTATAAAGAACTGTTTAAAAACAAGTTTTACAGTTAATTCTCATAGTGCAATATCATTAATAATTTTTATGTTGACCACAGTGAGAAATGATAATATTTTGGATATACTAGATTAAATAAAAAAGCAAATTCTACATGCTTCTTTTTACTTCAATATAGCAAACAGAAAATGAACAATTGCAAATGTGGACTGGATTCTATTTGTGCTGGACAGTACACCTACAGAGCATTAAATAAAGGTATTAGCATTACATTCCTCACAGAGCTGGAATTGGACTCAGAGTGGGTCTAGCTCTGACCTCAGTACCCCATGGTCTTCTTACCACCCATGCCCTTCATTAACCCTTGATTGAAAAGGCAAATTCCTCACAGAGAGGCTTTCACTTCTCTTTCCTTAGAATCCCACCTGCTGTTGGGCCAGGCACACATCAAACAATGACACCAGGAGTCACAGCTCTACTCTCCACAGGTGCACCTCTCACTTGTCCCATGGAGAGGAATCACTTCAGATCAGTCATCTGCTCATTCCAGTTCTTAAAACCTGAGATGGAGGTAAGCACTGTGGTGTGGTGGGTAACGTCACTGCAGTGCTGGCATCCCATACAGGCAATGGTTCAAGCCCCAGCTACTCCACTTCTGATCCAGCTCTCTGCTAATGCACCTTGGGCCGCTGCCACCCATGTGGGAGACCCAGAAGAAGCTCCTGGCTCCTGGGTCCTGGCTTCACTCTGGCCCAGCCCTGGCCATTGTGGCCATTTGGGGAGTGAACCAGCAGATGGAAGATCTGTCTCTCTCTCTCCCTCTCCATAACTGTGCCTTTCGAATAAATAAAATAGATCTCAAAACAAAACAAACAAACAAACAAAAAACCTTGAGATGAGCTCCGCAACCAGATTTCAGTCCCGGAACCATGACTCCTCCCCCAACCCAGAATGTATACATTTGACTTCTAATTCCCATGTGATACACAATCTTTTCAGAGCAAGATGCAAATACAGTTTTTAAAACTGACCAAAGAAGTTTTTTTTTATTTTGTGTCTAGTAAGTGCATAACTAATAAATTTGCTATGAAACAAATCAATCGTTGGAATTGAAGAGAAGATCCTTCCAGAAAAGGACTTCATGTACAACAGTTTCAACTCCAAATAGATTTTAAGATATAATTGAGGGGCCAGCGCTGTGGCGTAGCGGGTGAAGCCTCCGCCTGCAGTGCTGGCATCCCATATGGGCGCGGGTTTGAATCCTGGCTGCTCTACTTCTGATCCAGCTCTCTGCTGTGGCCTGGAAGAGCAGTGGAGGATGGCCCAGGTTCTTGGGCCCCTGTACTCGCGTGGGAGACCTGGAGGAGGCTCCTGGCTCCTGGCTTTGGATCGGCGCAGCTCTGGCCGTTGCGGCCAACTGGAGAGTGAACCAGTGGATGAAAGACCTCTCTCTCTCTCTGCCTCTCCTTTTCTCTCTGTGTAGATCTGAATTTCAAGTAAATAAATAAATCTTTTTAAAAAAGATGTAATTGAATAAACATGAATGTATTCAAGAGTACTTCAAAAAGTTCATGGAAAATGAAACTAAAGGAAAATTTTATTTTGGAGGCCGGCATTTGGCCTAGGGGTTAATATGTCAGTTAAGATATTGGAGTACTTGGGTTCAATAAATAGCTCTGCTCACAACCCCAAATTCCTGCTAACAGAGACCCTGGGAGGCAGTGGTCATGGCCCATTTAATTGGGTTCCTGCCACCCATGTGGGAGACCTGAATTGAGTTCCCTGCTCCAGGTTCCAGTCATGGCCCAGTCCAGCCATTGCAGGCATTTGGATCATGAACCAGTGGTAGGAGCTCTGTGTGTTCAGCTTCTCTACGCCTCCAATAAATAAATTGTAATTATTTTTTTAAAGATAAGTTTATTTGGTGCAAAAAACTACTTTGAAATCCGTGCATTATTTTTCATAATACAATTTCTGGCTCAACTTTTTGAAAACCCCTTGTTTAAATATTTACTATGTAGACACAGCACTGCAGACACACACACACACACACACACACACTTTTTACACAAACACTAGAATTTCCCAAGTACAGGATGTCTCCTTCCCTGGCCCCTAAGCAATCTCTGTAGGGGTTAACCTCTCCCGGATTCTCTCAAGCACCAGATGTTGCGGCTGGACTCCTCCACATCACACAGGAAATCAAAGAGAGGCTGAAGATACGCAGTGTGGGGCAAAGGGTCTCTCATACAACGTTACATACCCCCAAGGCTAATATTTATTGAAATCTCTTGAGATCCTAGGCCAAGGTCTCTGACTTAGCAATTTTAAATCAATTTAAAATCAGAACCAGAGCCCACTCTCAGTTCCTGACTTGAGGACGCGGCGACAGTGAAAGCACAGATGATCCCCTCACCTCATTCACCTTCCTGGCGACAACCCTCTGCAGAGCTGCTAACGAGGACAGGAATTAACCAACTGGGGTGTAGCACTTTCATAAACCAGGAGCTCACTGCAGCTTTTGGAAGGGGATTCTGGTAGCACTTGGAAATCTGCAACTCTTCAGTTAGAAAAATACCTTCCCTCCACTGTTTCGTAGAGCCTGCAAACAGAGTAGAACTCATCCCACACCCAACTCGCAGGCACAAGAGTGTGTTAAATTCTAAGAGACAGAACGGTTCTTCCTGGAGAGGAGACCTCCTAACTTTGGAAGCCATTTATAAGCCTCCTTGGTTCTCAGGTGGAAACCCCTCCTTTATTCCACCTACTTCCACGACAAGCGTCCCAGATTCCAGCTGTTACTATTATTGTTAGCATTCATAAGAGTTTTGCCGTTTCTACTTCATCTGTGCACAGTTCTTTCAGTTCCAACACCACCCCAGAGGCTGGACTGGGTGCCTGAAATGTATCCATTTTGTGGGCCTCTTTAAGAAAGTGAATATAGAATCATAAATGCAGAAATGCTAGGGCCTCTCCCTAAAGGACTTGAAGTTTGGCCTCAGGGCAAATCCCCACTCCCTCACTCCCACCCTCAAAGCAGTGGATTCACATGGGAGGTCCAGAGTCAACGGGCAACTCAGTGTCAGACACAAAAGTAAACTCTTGATCAAGTCTCCCCAGTCTTTGTGGCCCCTCCAGTTCGTCTGTCACAAAGGAAACTCAGAGGAAGGAACAAATCAAAACAACACAGAGAAAAGTGGTCTCCACCAGGCGGTGTGTGGAGGGTCTGAATTGAGATGCCAGGGTAGAAGCTGGTGACAGAAACTCAAAGGCTCCACATCCACCTAACTGACACACTACACACCACAAAATTGAAGCAAAGCTCACCTCCACCACCCACAGGCCTTGGGACCCGGGACAAAGTTCCTTAAAACTTCAGTATCTTCATTTGTCATCAAAGTTTTCTCAGCACAGGACCCAGCCTCAGCACTCCATTGTTTAATAAGCAGCAACTATCGTGGCTGCCTTTAACATTTTGTCCAAAGAATGCGGCTTTAACGTGAACAGCGCGTTCCCGTAAGTGTGTTAATGTACACGGCAAAAGCGTCGGCTCAGCCCCAGTAAGACTGAAAATCAGGCCAGGCGGCTCCTGAGACCTCGGCATTTTCCAGGCAGCAGTGAGGAATGTCACAGCAGATTTATTAGACAAAGCACCTCGTCTCGACTGCACGTGGGGTTATCCGAGAGTGTCAGCTTTATCATCTGTGTATCTGGAAAGTCTCTGTGGCTTTCCTGTCTCACCGAAGCCATTTTATTTTCAAAGTTTCACAGTTTGAGCACCACGCAACTGCCTGGTTGTGGCTGTTTGGCTTTTGTTTTGGTTTTTTGTTTTTATTTCTGTTCATCTGGGGAACCAAAACAATCAAGTTAAGCCACCCCTATCTTTCCTGTCTTCCTTTCTTCCAGTCCAGTTTTTCCCCCCACTCCCACGAGATTTCAAACTGGCTCCATATTTTTTACGAGGAGCAACAACAGATAGACAAGAAAACAGGTTTAAGAAACAAACTAATTGATGACCTCTAATTGTCTTGCTATTCCTTAAAGTGAAAAATCCATATGATCTCCACGAACAATTCATTCACTTCCAGAAGACAGGTTAGACCCATGCCTATAATTGGCATCTCAAAAAAATAATTAAATAACACCATTTGTGCACTCAACAACTAGCTTGATTGGAATTGCATGTTAGCACAATACTCTGGCCAAGATGGGCAAGCATGTCAGAAGCCTAAAGGCAACGTGGCTATTTAAAAATACAGACCCAATACCAGGCCCTGGACAGGGCAGAGCGAGCAAGGTTGGAGAGTAAAGGGCAGATTTGGGAGATTTTCCTGCAGAGAACTGATGTAATATGGTGAAAGATCAGGTCTGAGGTAGGGGAAGGACCAGGAATAAAAGAGAAGATCTCAAGTTGATATCACCATTCAACCAATTTTCCATCTATAAACACATGAAAACTAGTGACTGGGAGAAGATAACAAAAGCTTAGTCATGCATCTACTATATTATCATCTAATGGCTTCATGTTCATAAGCCTTATCAGCCTGGCAAAAACCATAACCTTCCACAAAGCAGACATGACTCACAAGTATCTTGTGTCTATGTGTCCATTCAGCATCCACTTCAGTATTAGACATAAAACTTAATATAATTAATCAAACAGTTGATAAGTATCAAAAATGTACAAGACACTGTATTGAAAAAGTACCAGCTGACCATAGAAAGAAATATGAACAGGTTTCATTACCTAAAAGTCTAAAGTGTCTGTGCAAAGGAACATTAGTGGCTAATATAAATTTAAAAGTTTAACTTCACCAATAATCAAATAACTACAAAGTAATACAGGTAACTCTCTTGTCTACCAAATTTCACAAGACTTTTTAATACCACATGAGATCTTTCCTTTTTCTTTGCTGGGGCAAGTGAACATAGAGGAGCCAGTGGAAAACTCCAAGGGTGGTAGGAGCCAGCAGAGCTTCTTGAAGGAAGCAGACTCGTCTTTGAGTGGATTGTTCATTGGGTCACAGACCTAACCAGAAAAGCTGCCTAACCAAGGAACACAGCAAGAAATAAACCTACTAAGAGCTATAGGTGTTTTTGCTTTTGTTTTCTGAATCTAACTAATAGACAGGTATTCTCATTTAAGCCCTGGAATAGTCCATTGAGAATGTAAACTCATCCCCATTTTGGACACTAGGACAGTGCAATCAATAAGCTTGTCTGTGGCTCTACAATTAGCAAGTGGTAAAGGCATAATTAAAACCCACATATTTCTGATTCAAAAGCTCATGTAATGTGGAGTGAGTACATATTCTACAACTAAATAGTTATGAGGAAATAATCATTCTGAGAACCAGTCACACGCATGAACAGAAAGGGCCCTCTTCATGCACAGTGCCTTGAGGAAAAAGTTCCATAGCCCCTAAAAAGACCAACATTAGCTGACATGGCTTGTCATAGTTTGTCAGAGTTTTCCACTGTTAAAGTCACTCTTGCACAGGCAATAATGACACTCTACATCTCTGTATCACATTTCTTTTTTATGGTCAAAATGGATAGGAAAATTGGGGCCAGTTCTGTGGTTAAGCCATCACCTGCAGCACTGGATCCCATGTGCACACTGGTTCAAGCCCTGGCTGCTCCACTTCTAATCTGGCTCACTGCTAATAGGCCTAAGAAAGTTGCAGAAGATGGCCCAAGTCCTTGGGACCCTGCACCCATGTGGGAGATCCACATGAAGCTCCTGGCTTCGACCTGTCTCAGCCCTGGCCATTGCAGCCATTTGGGGAATGAGCCAGCGAATGGAAAATCTCTCTCCGTCTCTCTCTCTCTGCCTTTGCCTCTTCCTCTCTGTAATTCTGCCTTTCAAATAAGTAAATCTTTAAAAAAAAAAAAAAAGATAGGAAAATCTACTTCAAAAATCTGTTGAGATTAAAGTATTAACCCACAGAATAAAGTTAGCATTGCATCAAGAGTTATCTTTCAAAATGCAAGCCCAATTGCAGTAAATCCCACCCACTTCAAGCCCCAGTTTCAACACCATCAGAAGAAAGCCTGACTTAAATACCCAATGACAATGTTCACACTCTCTCCCTCTGTGCTGCTATTATGCTTTCTGTGTACTTATGGTACTCTATTCTTCACAATGTAACATAAACATTCACTTACTTTTCTATCTCCCATACTATACTGTAAATCACTTGATATGAGATCAATGTTTTGTTTTTTTAAAAAAAAATTTATTGATTTGAAAGAGTTAGAGAGAAAGATCTTCCATCCACTGGTTCACTCTTTAGATAGCCACAACAGCTGGGGCTGGGGCTGGGTCAGGCCAAAGCTATGAGCCAGGAACTCCTTCCAGGTCTCTCACATGGGCACAGGGCCCCAAGCACTTAGGAGATCCTCTACATTGCCCCTCCTATGCCATCAGTAGGGAGCTGGATTGGAAGCAGAACAGCCAAGACTTGAACTGGTACCCATATGGATGCTAGCTGTCAAGGTAGCAGCTTTATCTGCTATGCCACAGTGCTGGCCGCTGAGGGTAGTGGTTTTTATATGTTAATGATGTGAAGGGAATCAGAACATGCCTTCCCAAAATACTGCATTTTGGCATACTAATGATTTTAAACTGAAGGCAACTGAGCAAACTCAAATGTGGGAAGAGCTCTCTGACCTCTCTCTTTCTGTCTTTCTGCCTAAATGTAAGGCATAAAAGTTTCCCTATTCCAAGAAAAGAACATTCTTTTAACCAAAAACGGGGAGTCAACACCAGATAAATCTATACAAACAAACCTACTAAAAACTCCTTATTTCCCATTCATTTCGCCATCTATTTCACACTTGCCCACAATATACTGCCCTAGCCCAGAATCTTTTACTTTGTCTTATGTCTCCAAAATCTATCAATCTTTGTTAAAACAGTATATAAGCTCTCAGGTCTACTCCTTTTTTTAAAAGTCTTCCTTTCATATATACAAAATCCTCTGCATAAACATAAAAACATTGACATCAAATAAAATGTTTTATTATTTCCTGTTCATCTGCTTTTTGTCAGTTTAACTACCAGACCCAAGCTCAGACAGTAAGGAGGCAGAGGAAAGCCCTTCTTCTCCAACACAGGACAACACCAGTGCAGGGTGAGCTTACAGTGGAAATATTTCATTTAAAACGAGGTCCACCATTTTACCTTCATTACCACAATCCTGTAAAGCAACTGGTATAGTTAAATGCATTCTACAACTTGGGAAAACTGGGGTTCCAAGTTGTAGTGAGTATCTGAAACCCAATGCAAGAAACAAAGCTTGCACCGAACCCAGGTCTCTGGATAGCAAGTTGTATTTCCACTCGACCATGTCCAGCCCAACAGAGGCAAGAGAGGAAAGGGTCTGTCACAGACCACCTAGACCACCACTATGGAAGCCAAGGTGGAAAACAGTCTTAAAACATCTTAGAAAGTCATCACCTGGGAAAGTACAGAGAACAGTTTTAAAGTATAAAGAAAGTTCGGTTTATCTGGGTCTGAATCCATGCTTACTCTGCCCTTAACCCTGTGTGGCCCTAGACTATTTCTTAAGCTCAGGCACCTCTGTTTATCTATAAATTGGGATTTACAACAATGATACTTAACTTTCAGAGTTTTATGTAAGACTTCTGTGGAACAGACTGAGGGTATAATAAGAATTAACTAAGCAGTTATTATTTGCTAGGAAAAAATGGTACATATTAAATGTTTGTGTCATAACGTGTTTTTCATACCCTACTTTATTTCATCCCTCACAGCAACCTTGTGCTATTACTTTGCTCTTATGTTGAGGAAACTAGGATCGAGAGATATTTAAGTAACTTGTCCAAAGTCACAGATGTAGCAACAGACAGAGCCACAATGTAGACTAAACTCTTCCCAAGTCCAAGACCTTTGCTCTTTGCAGCATACCTATCTGCTTCCCAGATTAGGTTCAGTGGAGAAAGGACAAAGGACTCAGCTATGTTCTCACTGTCTAAGGTCACTGTGAGACACTCAAAGAGAATGGTGGGATCATACTCATCTGTAGTTTGGGCTGTGCTTGAAAGATGTTTGGGACATGTGCAGGATGAGATAGGGGAGCAACCAAAAGGGAAGAAACTAGCCAACAGTAAGTGGCATGGTCCTCAATTTCCCCTTCAGCAAATAGCACAATAAATGGTAGAGATGAGTCACGTCATATTTCAGTCCTTGTGCTAAGACTCTAGTGGTTAAAAATCCTATCTTGTAAGACCAATGTATTTTTTCTTCATGATTTTTCTATCATTTGCTAAGTCCCAGAAAGCATTCTGAAACAAACAGAGGAAGTTCAGAGAAGTCACAGGAAATGCCTGATCTCCACCACTCAAAAAAAGGAAACAAATTCTTCTAGATTAGTCTCTTATTTGCATCGTTAACACCAAGGCATGTTGGAAGGTGATTCAGGTAAAGTAGAACCACTGGTAGATGGCTTTACATCACCCCACAGAGAAACAAACGCTGCTTCTCAAGGAAGCAACAGCTTTTGTTGAGTGTATTTTCCTCTGGAGCACACAGCTCCCACAGCTTGGAACGAACAGGCCTTGGCACCCTCCAGTCAAGTTCCAGGAAACCTTCCTGCTATGAATGCCGCAGGTTAGGCACTCTTAGCACAGCAGGCAGGGAAGGTGGAGGTGGGGGGAGGGCCGGCCATGTAGGATGGAAAGTTCTTCTCCAGTGATGGTCTCACACCAAGTCCGCCCCCCTGAAGCCACAGGCTATGAACTCAGAAAGATGCTCAGTCCTGGTTAAGAGCCCAGATTTGGAGAAAGAACTCAACAACAACAACAACAAAGTGGAGGACAAGTGGGTTTTGATAAGGTGTAAGATCGTAGTTTTTTGTTGTTGTTGTTGTTCCAATTAAGAGCATAAGGAGGGTGCAAGATTCTCTACTCATTAATTCCCCTGCGAACTTTTCCAAAGTAGAGCAACTGGCCCCCAGAGCTAGCAGAGCTCACAGAAAACTCACTCCTGAGGGACTACCTGTAAAAGCCCAGAAGTTTTTGTCTCCACAAGACCAAATGCTCAGCAGGAACCCTCGTCTCCCTCTCCCCCACCCACAGCTGTGCTCCTCAGCAGCCCATGCCCAGCCACTCCTGTCCTAGCCCAGGGCTCCTGGAAGGCCTCCGGCTCAACGGCGCCTCAGGACCCTCCGGAGCGCCCCTCCTCTCCTTGCCAGCACCATTATTCGGCACAGCCCTGCTCTCCCTGGAGCCCACCGCCTGCAGCGCCTTCGAGGCAGGCGCGAGCAGGCAGGCATGGTGGGAAGGGGAGCCGTGCCCGCTGCATGTTTCAGAATCTCCCTCCATATGCATTTGCCAAAGGAACAAAAAGAAAATCAATGCCAGGAAAACGACAACTGAGATGAGGATGCGGTGGGACCGCGGCGCACTCCGAGCCGCTCAGCAGCCAGGGGCTGGCCAACCACGCGTCCGAGCCACAGCTCCGAGTCGTTACCTTCAGGATGCAGGCCATGGCGCTCCGCCGGCCCTCCTGCCGCCGAGCAGCGGGCGCGCCTGGTCAGGGGCAGTCCCGGCGGCAGGCTGGAGGCTGGCACCGCGGCAGGACCGCTCCAGCCCACATTCCCGCAGATCCAAATAAGGGGACCGCGGCGCGAGCTGCGCGGCCAGGCCCCGCCCCCCGCGCCCAGGCCCCGCCCCCGGCCCCGTCCACTGGCTGGCGGCCCGTGCGTCCCCGCCCCCGGGTCACGTGCCGGGCGTCCCGCGGCCCCTCGCCGCCTGCCCGCTGCCTGGTCTTCTTTCTTCTTTCCGCAAGCGTTGTGTGGTTCAACGCATGCGAAGTCCGCCGCGCAGCAGGCAGGAACCTGGGTCCTGCTGGGGAGACAGAGCGGCCTTTTCTTCTCCTGCGGTCGAGCTCCCCACACACATCAGAGCGCTCCTTGAAGACATTTCACACTTTTTAAAAAGTTAAATGGGTTTGGCACTGCCCCTCGGCAGGCTTTGGGCACATCAACACTTGTTCAAAAGTAGCCAGAAAGTTCTCCCGTGATGAATCCATCGCTCCATGATGGGCTTATCTAACATGAATAGTTTACTATTAATAAAGTACAAATATCCATCAGTGAAAGCGTGACGCCGACACTACCGTATAGTGTGTGTATAAGACACTGCACTTTCCTCTACAAGCTTTTTTATGGAATTTGTGTGTGTGTGTGTGTGTGTGTATATATATGCACATATATATGCAATACGTACCAACAGGAGAGTATAGACTGCGTGTGTGTGTGTGTGTGTGTGTGTGTCTACAGGCGTAAGATTTTGCTTTTTCCTTTAGAATTTGAAAGAACTCTGTTGATTTTGGACAACAAAGTTAGAGCTAAACTTTCCTGTCTGGTTCAGAAACCCAAAGAGGTCCTTTTGCAACCATCCAACCTGAACGCCCTAAGGCAAAAAAAAAAAAAAGGCAGGGAGGCAGAAGCTACAGTAGCTCTACCTAACAGCCAGGTGGCCTAGGAAAAAGAGGTTCGGGGTCCTCTCCATCCCTCCTCTGCAGGCCCTCTTCCAGGGAACATTAACACGGAATGCCAGATTCCCAAGCAAACGCCATCTAAGGGAAGCTAGTTATTTCTATAAGGAAGGTAACATCATACCTGTGGCAGAAGAGGGAAAAGGACATTTTTGTATATATACAGGTGTGCACCACTTGGTCTATCAGAGAAATCTTAGGATCAACTTCATAATATTTACCAGAAGAAGTTTTGTTTGCTTTAAGCCCTGGCTGATTCAACTGCACAGAGTCAGGAAAAGAACTGTAGGCTTGGTGGTGGCTGTGGAGTCATGAAATTGGCTCACAAACCACAAGACAGAAACAAAGTTTTCAAGGAATTTGGTATTTTCTTGACAAGAACACTCAAAAGCCTGAGACAGCCGGGGGAACCACAGAAAGGAGGTTTAGAGGCTGTGACTATGAACTTGAAGGGCTTGCTCCCAACGGAAGCTGCTCTTTCAACCTCCCAGGGAAATTTCACTCAGTTCCCCCACACCTTCCTCCCCTCTCTCTCTCTCTCTCTGCCTTAAAAGTCAAACGTATTTTCAGTAAGAACTCTTCCATTAAGACTACAATTTAAATTGTTACTTTAGTTCATAGTCTTAAGGAGGCAAGGAAAATTCAGTGTTCAGTCATTCCTTTATTAATTCAATAAACTTTAATTGAGCTACTCCTAAATAGAGAGATAAAGCTTTTTTTTTTTGGTGACCACTAACTGGAGGAAACTTATCGAGGTTTTCCAGGCCTGTCAGAGATGAGAGAATGACTTTTGTGCTGTCTTACATCATCACAGCCTCCTAGTTAAGTGGGAAAGATAAGACACCTGATATTAGTATAGGGGAAGGGCCTTACCCAAAGCAAAAGCTAAACCATAAGGAAGGAGGAGCAAGAGTGGGAATGGGTGTTCCTCCAAGAAGTCCACACATCTGAGAAGCAACGCAGCAGACTCTAGTGAAGAGCCCTGCTGAGTGCTTCCTTGCTGGGTGACCTTTATTAAGTTACCTGTATCTTTAATCCTTACCTTGGGGAACAGAGCCTAGCCTCATGAGAATTAAATGAGATGGTGCTTGTAAATGCACTCATCTTGATTCCTGGCACTCAGTATGAGCACATTTGAAATCTTAGCTTGTTATGCAAAGAGAACTTCCCACTAAAGGTAACTTCTGGGAGAAGATGAACAGGATGATTGCCATGTCCCTTGGATATCTCAGAAGGATGAACACCAATGGGATGAACATTTAGCATCTTATGACTTGGATACGCCGTGATGAGGACCTTCCTACCTCCCTCAGTTCATGTGAGTGGGGCCTTCCCGAAGAACTCTCCCATGTCCATGCTTCTCAAAAGGTCATTTTGAAAAAAAAAAATCAACACCTACAAATTATGTTTAAATATGACTAGGAATAGAGGACCATTTTTAACAGCCCAAAAATAAACTCAATGTGTTCTAGAATAAATTTGGACCAGAGTTATACAAAATAGTATCTAAAACCACTGTTTCAGATGGACCACTTTTGATGTTCGAAAGCGAACTTTCTGATGGAAATAAAATCAAGTTCTGAACCTACCAGAGAATGAAGGTACAGGGGCCGGCACCATGGCTTACTTGGTTAATCCTCCGCCTGTGGAACCGGCATCCCATATGAGTGCCGGGTTCTAGTCCTGGTTGCTCCTCTTCCGGTCCAGCTCTCTGCTGTAGCCTGAGAGGGCAATGGAGGATGGCCCAAGTGCTTGGGCCCCTGCAACCGCGTGGGAGATCAGGAAGAAGCACCTGGCTCCTGGCTTCGGATTGGCGCAGCACCAGCAGTGGTGGCCATTTGGGGAGTGAACCAATGGAAGGAAGACCTTTTTTTCTGTCTCTCTCTCTCTCTCTCTCACTGTCTATAACTCTACCTATCAAATAAATAAAAAATAAAAATAAAATTTAAAAAAGGAGAATGAAGGTACAAACAGATTTGAGGGAGAAGGGAGGGAAGGAGCTTGAGGCCAGAATATTTCTATTTTAAAAATGGCCAAACTATAGGAATAGCTTAGTCTACTCCATAGGTGTAGCATAATTTTCCACCTGTCAAGTTATGTGACTGCAAGCCAAGAGCTTCTGAATCCCCTCCACTATAAAACAAAAACCAATAACAAATGGAGGTACCTTACAATTAAATGCAATATCCCCTGCTGGGGATGCAACTGGAGGAGCAGGAGTTTAAACTCAAAGACTTCTGGATCTTGCCGGGTTTACTGCTGCACTCAGTTGGCTAGGCTATTAGAAGTCCAGTCTGTATCATTTGGCATCTTTCCAAGTTAATCTGTTGTCTTATGTTTGGTCATATGAGTGGACATTTATATGAGGATACAAAATCTAGAGTAACCATTAAATAAATGCAGGACAGGCACACAATCTATCAAGAGTACAGGAGAGATAGACTCATCCTATAGTTTTCAACACCTTCCCCACCCCAGCCCTTTGGTTATACTTTTAAAAAGATACCATGTATGCTATTCAGGTCTTCCAAACAACCAAGTTGTTAGCACCTTCTACCCAGGAGAAAGATCTCCCATTAGACTCACCATTAAATCCCACCTACTGCATGAGGCCTGCTGCAGAGTAGCCTGTCTACCCTTGCTTCTCTTCCTGGTGTGACCTTGGCGACAGGTCCTATCACTATATCAGCCTCCCTACAGCTCTTCTTGGCTCCAATTAGTCCATCTTCCCTCTCCTCATGGATCTTTCACCAGTGATATCACATGCTTAAGACTGAGACCTCATGAGTTATGACAAGTCATGGGCTAAATTTTCCTATTTAAATTCAGTTTTGCTTCATGTAAACAGCCCCATTACCAAGTAATTCTCAGAGTTATACAGTTCCCTACTAGAAATAGAATTAAAATGAAGACGCCCAGAACTTCCAATTTCATTTTGCACACACTAATTTAATATATTTATATTCAACACACAGTCATTTATTAAGGTTTTAATTGGATCTCAATTTTTCCCATCTCAGGGTTTTAAATGAATTCCAGATATCATAAAACTCTTCTTGTCATACACTGCATAAATTATACTTCCATAGGAGCCTGTGACTGGAAGATCCATTAGAAAATGTTATGGGAAAGTCATTTATTTACATTGTGAGCCAGAATAGATTATTTCTTTTTCTAGAAACCATGGCACAGTTCACATATGGCCTAGGAATTTCTTCATATCCTAAGCAGGTGTCTGTCTGTCCACATCCAGGTGTGTGTCTTCATCTGTATCTGTGTCTAAGAACGTCTACAACTGTGCCTTTTAGGTAGGTATTTCTGAGAATATACTGATATATGGGGTTAACCTCCTTTTCCCTCCTTGTGGATAGTAGATCATTCCAAACTGTCATCCAGATTGCATTCCCAAGACCTGAGCTTCTGCTATTTCAAACCTTTACGCAGTTCTAATCCAGAATTTGTCATTATCCCTGACTATACTGATACTTATCTGGGATGAGCTCCAAGACAAGTTATGCATGATTTAAAATTGCATTTTTAAAATAATATCTGTTTTCCCTTATAGCATTCTCCCTTAACTTCATCTCAACTGTACCTTTTATATTGGAAATTCACAGCTTTTACCTTCAAATTTTTTTTCAAATGAACTACTAAAGAAAAAAATAAGAATTCTGTTTTCAATTGAAAGAGAAATATCTGAAATTAATATTTAATTTTCTTACTTAAAAGAATTTTAACCAGATTTGTTTTTCTTAACTTCTCCCTTAAATTTTAATTTAATCAATTGAAAGTAAATATGGCTGGAAGCACTGGCATGTAGTTTGAATTTGGTTTGTATTGGATTTCTCCAAGGCTATTGAAGGCTCCATTATTAATTGAGTCTGATATTTCTTAACCACATTTCCCAGAGTTTGTTTTCTTTTTATTGCGAGGTTCTTCTCATGTGTGTTTCTCCATGCTCATCTTACAATTCTCCTCTGAGTGAGGCTTAGTTACATACTGCCCTAAAATATTAGAAAATTTGGTATTTGAAATGCATCAATGGTAGACCTGATGGAGCAGCCACAGGAGATGGCCGGGATTCCTACTGCCTGAGCCTTTCTTCTTTTCTGTAATGATCTGGCTCTCATTAGATCTCCAGAGAGCCAGGATTTGGGCTAATTTTTTTGTGTCAGTATCAGCCCTTTCCAGGACTCTCCCCAAGCCTCAATTTCCATATCTGTGTCTGAGATGCAGGAAAGGTAAAAGAACAACATCATGCAAGCCAAAGAAGAAAGGTTCAAGGAGGGGTCACCAAAATACGCTCAGAGAAATCCCTGAACAAAAAAGAGGTATAATGTCAAATGTGTCAGACGGCTCCCAGCAAACAAGAGTGAGCCTAGGAAATTGAGAAGTCTTACTCATTTGTTGGTTTAACAAACACCTGTATGCTTGGATGATGTGTTTAAGAAGCAGGGAATTTGTGAATTGGCTTCCTCTTACATTCAAAACTTCAAGTGATTTGTCTTTACCTCCAAAGCTTGCTATATTTATGGTCCTGCCAGATCTGCTTTCCAACCTTATTGCCCACTATTCTTATACACAAAGGCCAAGTACATTTTCCATTACAGATCAGATTGTAAAAAGGAGGCATTGCATCATGACTAGTCAACTCTTCCACTGCAGTGTGAGTCTTTGCTGCTGTGGCCATAGACATAGGCCAATGGGCAGTAGCCGAGCTCAAGCAGAGCTGTATTTATGGATGCTGAAATTTTAATTTTGTGTACATTCTGGTGTTAGGAAATATTTTTGTCCTTTGGTTGTTTTTTTTCAACCACTTAAAAATGAACAATCCATTCTTGATTCTCCAGGTATACAAAAACAATCCGCAGGCCCAATTTGGCCCATAGGCAGTAGTTTGCACCCCTATCTGACCTTTACACTTTTTATTCAATCAAATATCACTGTCCTTCAAACCCAGGTCAATTCAAACCACCCTAATCCAGTACAGTTTCCCTTCTTTGAATTCCAAAACTTAATGTTTGCAAAAACCTTTTGGCAATTAATTATCTCCTGTCTAGTGACATTTCATCTAGTATTAACTTGGTCTATTACCGACATCTTTATTTTGCCTTTTATTTTTGGCCTTACTTCCCAAACATGTTGCAGACTTCTTGCCTTGTTGTGTTTTTTTTTCTTTGCAACATTTACCTTTGTGTACCCTCAGCAAGACAATACAGTTCCTTATATGCTCAGTAAATGCTGTTTAACTGATTTAATTCATTCAACTCTGAAGAGTTAGCAAAGAATACTGGCTGGTAAGATATAATGAACCACAAATTTGTAAAATTGAAAATCACATTTTGTTCTGCCATTCTAGATGCCACTCAATGATTTGGAGTAAAGACTTTAAAATAGGGGGCCAGCGCCGCGGCTCACTAGGCTAATCCTCTGCCTGCGCCGCCGGCACCCCGGATTCTAGTCCCAGTTGGGGCGCCGCTTCTGTCCCGGTTGCTATTCTTCCAGTCCAGCTCTCTGCTGTGGCCCAGGAGGGCAGTGGAGGATGGCCCAAGTGCTTGGGCCCTGCACCCGCATGGAAGACCAGGAGAAGCTCCTGGCTCCTGTCTTTGGATAGGCGCAGCACGCCGGCCGTAGCAGCCATTTGGGGGTGAACCAACGGAAGGAAGACTTTTCTCTCTGTCTCTCTCTCTCTCACTGTCTAACTCTGCCTGTCAAAAAAAAAAAAAAAAGAATTTAAAATAGGGGCTGGCGCTGTGTGCAGCAGGTAAAGCCACCACCTTCAGTGCTGGCATCCCATATGGGCACTGGTTCTTGTCCCAGCTGCTCCACTTCTTATCCAGCTCTCTGCTGTGGCCTGGGAAAGAAGTAGAAGATGGCCCAAGTGCTTGGAGCCCTGCACCCATATGAGAGACCTGGAAGAAGTTCCTGGCTCCTGGCTCCTGGCTCCTGGCTTCGGATTGTCACAGATCCAACCATTGCAGCCATCTGGGGAGTGAACCAACGATGAAAGACCTCTCTCTCTCTCTGCCTCTCCTCCCCTCTATGTGTAACTCTGACTTTCAAAAAAAAAAATCTTTAAAAAAATAACTTAAGATAGGGGCCGGTACTGTGGCATAGCAGGTAAAGCTGCCGTGTGCACTGTTGGCATCCCATATGGGCGCCAGTTCGAGTCCCAGTTGCTCCACTTCTGATCCAGCTCTCTGCTATGCCTGGAAAAGCAATAGAGGAGGGTCCAAGTCCTTGGGCCCCTTCACCCGCATGGGAGACCTGGAAGAAGCTCCTGGCTCCTGGCTTCAGATTGGCTCAGCTCCAGCTGTTGCGGCCAATTGGGGAATGAACCAGCAGATGGAAGACCTCTCTCTCTCTCTCTCTCTCTGCCTCTCCTTCTCTCTCTGTGTAACTCTGCCTTTCAAATAAATCAATAAATATTTTTTTAAAAATTTAAGATATTAATTTCTCCATCACATATGATATTGTCAGATCATCTCATAATTCTCTACAAGGCATGTATTGAATCATCTTTATCTCCTTTATTTTGTAATCAACATGATGATTAGTTGATTTAGATGGATTTTTTTGGTCCATGTTCAATGAGGAGAGTGGCCCATAATTGCTCCTGTGGGTGTTCTCAGTTGAGTGAAAATCAGTGATGCTTTTCTTCTAAGTACAAGCTACCTTATTTCCATCATGATTTCTTTAAAAACCACTGTACAGTATTTTTTAATCAGTTGTGGTGTACCATGCTTATCCATTATTAATTCTAGTTAAGAATGATCCACTGATTTACACTGTGATTTTTTCAGTGTGTTCAACGTTATACCATATTTGTTTTCATTAAAATGAAATGAATAGAATTCTGTTTATAAATCTGTTTTGTCTAATAGATGAAGAGATCTGGATTTTTCCAAAAGCACCAAACAATTACATAACCGAGTTTGCAGTTTTTACTGACACCTTTATAATTAAGAAATAGTAAGAAGTTATATATTAAATAATGGCATATTCCATATAGGATTAATCTTCCTTTTCAAGTGGTAAAATCAGCACTATTAAGGACAAGAGTGCATCATTTTGAACACTTAAAAATGGATTTTCTTCACTTTTATCATCTAACATTTTAAATGAGTTATTCACAGCTGTCCCCCACACTTGAATTGTAACAAATTTTGTTATTTAAAAACAGATTAAAAAAAAAAGTAAACCACCTCTCTCCCTGTAAACTAGCCTGTCTGTGATTTTAACCAAAGTATGTGAGTACATACTAACTTGGTTCAAGCATTTGTCTGAACAAAATGCAAGTACTCCAAGCAATTGACATGATTTGTAAGAAGGTTGAAATTCCCCCCCATACACAAACCATGGAACTATGTGCATATTTTTGTGATGGTTGGTTAAAGACGAGAAACATTACCCACCCTCTAAAGCAATGGATTATTTATCACTTGCAATCACAGAACTTTTTATTGTAGAAACTAATCACAGCAGAGAATTAGAATTTGCTCACATTCCCCAATCCCCAGTTCCCACAAGGTAACTTGAGGAAAGCCAACCTGCTGTGGGTTCTGTTTAGGAGAAAAATCCTGAGCTTAGGGACCTCCAACCTTTTATAGTGGGCAGCAAGCACACTGACCCTTTGCTTCTAGAGGAAATACTGTCTCTCTTCCAAGGCTAGTAGCTGTAAAAACATCCTTGAAAAGATAACTAAAAACAAAAGGATTGGGCATCTCTGTTCACAAGATGCACAGAAGAGTAAGAAATCCATCGAGAGCAGTTTCCTACAGAAACTTCATTGTACATGCCATTATGAATTTTGACCAATGTGGTGTTTTGTACACACTTTCCACAAATTTAGGGAACCAGAAAAGCTTAAAAGAGACATTCAGTAGTGTCTGTTGAATGAATGAAAGCTGCTTCAAATAATCTTTCAGAAAGCAGAATTTGTGAAAAAGAACAATAATAAGTAATTCTAATGTATATATGTGTGTGTGTGTGTGTGTGTGTGTGTGTGTATAATATCCATAATATTTCAGGAGCCGGTGCTGTGGCATAGTAGGCTAAGCCTCCTCTTGCTGTGTCGGCATCCCATATGGGCACCAGTTCATGTCCAGATTGTTCCTCTTCATATCCAGCTCTCTGCTATGGCCTGGGAAAGCAGTGAAAGATGGCCCAGCCCCTGTACCCATGTGCAAGAGAACCAGAAGAGGCTCCTGACTCCTAGCTTTGGATGGGCCCAGCTCCAGTCATCACAGCCATTTGAGGAGTGAGCCAGCAGATGGAGGACCTTTCTCTCTCTCTCTCTCCCTCTCTCTATAACTCTCTCAGATAAATAAATAAAATCCTTTTTAAAAAATTGTGTTCCTTCTCGTCTAACTTTACACATCATATTGCAGTAAATACCCTAAGGGGACTTCAAAAAGTTCATGGGAAGTTTGCATTATCTTTTTTCTTTTTTAAAGATTTTATTTATTTATTTGAGAGGCAGAGTAACAGACAGAGAGAGGGAGAGACAGAGAGAAAGGTCTTCCATTTGCTGGTTCATTCTCCATATGGCTGCAATGACTGGAGTTGGGCTGATCAAAGCCAAGAGCCAGGAGCCTCCTCTGGGTCTCCCACATGGGTGGGGAGCCCAAGCTCCTGGGCCGTCTTCCACTGCTTTCCCAGGCCATAGCAGGGAGCTGGATCAGAAGAGGAGCAGCAGGACACGAACCAACTGCTCATATTAGATGCCAGCATCACAGGCAGAATCTTAGCCTGCTATGTCCCTGTGCCAGCCCTGCAGTATCTTTTAAAATTTTTTTTTTATTTGAGAGCATGGATAGAGAGAGAGACAGACAAACAAAGAAACAGAAGCAGACAGTGAGCAATCCCATGTATTGACTCATTCCCCAGTTGCCCACGGCTGCCCAGCCATGACTAAAAGCAGGAGCCGGGAACTCAATCCAGGTCTCCCACATGGGTGGAAGGGACCCAATTACTTGAACCACCCCAGGGTACACAACCCAAAAATTCACTTAGCAAGACCAGAATGGATCAGAGAAAGTGAATATATTAGAGCCTTTACTTTGCAAAAAATGTTCTATTTTTAATGGCATGAAGTAGTCACACAGATCTGGCGCCTACACAGATGCTAACAGTTCTTAAGTGGACATTTGAAATAACCCTGTGTTTCTAAGCAAGATAACAAATAACTTAATCTAGCTCAGAAAGGAAAGAATACACCATATTTGAAAAGGAAATTTTATAGTTTTTTTCTTTAAGGAACCCTCAGCTTCAGTGGTTCTAATCTTTTCAAAACCATCCTTTATGTGAAAATTGAAATAGTTTTTGCAACGAATTAAAGCGATTTTGTTACACATAACCCTGATCTTCCGGTCTTTCTCTGATCTTGCATTCCTCTTGAGTTTTCCACATCTCACTATGAAGTCCAAATGTGTGTGCATGTGCAGGGCACTGGGCTCTGAAAAGTATGTTTCTGGCATTGAGCCTTGATAAGAGACACCAAACAAATGCTTTCCGTTTCCCCTCAGTTCTACACTTCCTCCTCTTCTCAGGCACCTCTTGTCTGCAAGCAGGGAATGGGAGTGACGTCACTAAACATGAAATGTGTGGTTCGCCATGGGGTCAGCTGCAGGGTGATTTCCAGGAAGCACACTGATTCAGAAGAGAAATCTGTGTTGGCACTGAGCAGGGTCATTAGTAAAATGATGCATTTGAGATGGGATTTCACAGGGTATACAGTGCCAGAGACCTGGTGCCCCCACCCAGATATGCTAACAATTGGCATGCATGCCAGTGCTCTTCAGGAGCACCTCAAGTGGCTTCTTCATGGGTTTGGGATAGGAAAATAGTGAGATTTAGTTAAAGGTTCATCTTGGATGAAAGCAGAGACATGCTATCTATAAAATGAAAGACTTCTGGCCTTCTGCAAAGCTTTCTTTCAGCTCTGTGCCTCAGAGTGGGTGTGCCCAGGTATCACTGGATGCTTTCAGGCTAAAAGCCAAGCTGACCCCAGCAATAAGCAGCAGCACTCCTTCTCCTAATCTACAATGTGGTGCAGTGGGGCAGGGGTAGTGGGGCAGGGGCAAGAACAATATGTCGAAGAATAAAGATGCAAAGTTCTGTCTCTCCAAAGCTGTCACTGAGTTTAAGCATGAGATAAAACATAAGGAAAATCTACCAGATAACTTCATCAGAGCTGTGTTCTCTTCCACCCCAACCCCACTACTTCTTTCCACATTTCCATGTTTTTTTTCACATGCCATTCCTTTACCTAGAGGGCTTTCTGTTCTCTAAAGTAATCAAAATTCAACTCATCTTTAAATGTCTAGTGCAGAAACTAAAATCTATATACTAATCAGCTTAATAGAAAGTGCTCATTCAGCAAATTTCAGTGCCTTCTGCATTGAAGCAACTGGAAATGTAGCTCTAAAGACAGTAGACACAGTCCCTGGTCCTGTGGCACCAGTAGTGCCCAACTCTGCTGAACTCCTAAAGTGTTTGTTATAACTCTAACTCCTTTGGAAGCTGGGATATACATCTTTGTATTGTGAAACAATTTTGTGGTAGCTACCTCTCATTTTCCCGTCTTCATGGTAGGCAACTGTGGACAGGGAATTGATAGCAAAGGTAAAGCAGAAACAGCTGGTTTTAAATCTCACCTTAATGCTCAGTATTTCACCCTTTTGTAGCTCAACATTCTTTTGGGTTTTACCCAAATGTTTCTTAAGATAAATTTCAAACTTGAAGGACAATGAAAGAAAGACCCAGCGCAATATCCAAAGAGCTTTTGTGAGAAGTATATGAAGTAATGAACAGTAGCAGGTGCTCACCCAATGCTGGTTTCTCTCCTATTCAGCGTGTTTCTGGAGCACCAGGCTAGTCTCGGGATTATTTTAACTCAATGAGATTTCCCAAGGTTGGGGAGAGTAAGGATTTTTCCCATGGTAAAACACTTTTTGGTCACATAGCTTTGATGACGGATATCTTTAATAGACCTGTTTAGAGATGTCATTATCCTAAGATACCCAAGAACACTATCAGGCTTGAGAGCGGACCCCCAGAGCGCCCTGAGCAGCCCCACCACTGCTGGGCTCATTAACATCACACCCTGCCAGGACCTGCAGCTCCACAGCCAGCCCTAGCCGGTGCTAGTCACAGCAACCCCGAGCAGCAAAACTGAGACCCATCAGCTCCCCCTCTGCTGATTCCACTCTCAGCGGGAACAAAATCAAGCCCCGCACCAAGCATAGCTGAATAGGGACAGGTTCAATGTAAGAAACAGATATGGTTTCATCAACAGGAATGATACCAAGGAAGACATTTGTACACCAGATTACCACAAAGAATAACCTCTGCAAGCGCCTTCACAAGGTAGGAGATGGGGTTGATGGCGCCAGATGTGGGAGAGGAAAAGGGTGCAGAGACAGCCAGTGTTACAGGCCCTGGTGGGCTTCCAGAACAAGGCAGTAAACATGCAGCAGACTGTAGCCATCATAGACACTGCCCTCCGCGCAAGGACCAGCAGAGTGCCAGGAAGATTGAGAACACTTTGCCAACACTTTGCCAACAGGCAACGGACCACAGTTACCATGGCTATGGCAGGCGCAGGAAAAGGTAGACCAGAGAGACAGAACACGTATGGGGTTACAGATCACGATTCCCCAGGTGGTCTCTTCGCCAAAGATAGCCTACAGAGGACAGCAATGAAGAGGGTACCAGAACATCAAGGTGAGTCCCAAAGGGACAAATATCATATGTTCTCCCTGATCGGTGACAACTAATTGAGCACCAAAGGGGAAACCTGTTGAAGTGAAATGGACACTATGAGAAACAGTAACTTGATCAGCTCTTGTGCTGACTGTTGTTGTACAATGTAATACTTTATCCATTTTAGTATTTTTTTTTATTCTAGTACTATTGGTTGAACTCTGTAATTAACAAACAATTATTCTTAGGTGTTTAAATTTTCACTGAAAAGTGATCCCTGTGAAATATAAGAGTGGGAATAAGAGAGGGAGGAGATGTACAATTTGGGACATGCTCAATCAGTCGTGCCCCAAATGATGGAGTTAGAAATGTGCCAGGGAATTCTAATACAATCCCATCAAGGTGGCATGTACCAAGGCCATCTCACTATATTTACTACATTTCAGAGAAAATATTTGATATCTGTCTTTTGGGGACTGGTTTATTTCACTAAACATAATGGTCTCCAGTTGCATCCATTTTGCTGCAAAAGACAGGATTTCATTCCTTTTACAACTGAATAGTATTCCATAATGTATATTTACCACATTTTGTTTATCCAGTTTTCAGATTGATGGACATCTAGGTTGACTCTGTATCTTAGCTATTGTGAATTAAGCTGCTATAAACCTGGAGGTACAAATAATTCTTTCATATGCTGATTTCATATGCATTCTTTCATATGCTGATTTTACTTTGAATAAATTCCCAGGAGTGGGATGGCTGGGTCAGGTGGTAGATTTATTTTCAGATTTCTAAAGAATTTCCATACTGTATTCCATAATGGTTGTATCAGTTTACATTTCCATCAACAGTGGATTTGAGTACCTTTTTCTATACATCCTCATCAGCATTTATCTTTTTTTTTTTTTTTTTTTGGATGACAGCAATTCTAACTGGGGTGAGATGAAACCTCATTGTGGTTCTTATTTGCATTTCCCTGATAGCTAGCGATCCTGAGCATTTTTCATGTGCCTGGTGACCATTTGTATTTCATCCTTTGAAACATGCCTGTTCATGTTCTTTGCCCATTTCTTGACTGGAGTGTTTGTTTTGTTGCTGTTGAGTTTCTTGAGCTCTTTATAGATTCTGGATGTTAATTTTTTATCAGCTGCACAGTTTACAAATATTTTCTCCCATTCTCTCAGTTGACTCTTCACTTTGTTGAGGGTTTCCTTTGCTGTGCATAAACTTTTTAACATGATGTAATCTCATTTGTCTATTTTTGCTTCAATTGCCTTTGCCTCATTTTTATTTTGTAATAAAAATTTACTACTTGACTTTTTCAAAAAAGTCAACAAACTGCAAGTACCTGTTAATAAACTCTTAAATAATAACAACAACAATAATATTAGAAGATATCAGGCCACAGAACATATCTCCCAATACAATAAAACTGAACTACTGTAATGATGGGGATAAAGTTTAATAAGTAAAACTGTTCTCATTAAAATGAACTAAGAGTTAAATAAATAAAACTTTTTTGCCTCTATTCTTATGGTTAAACCTTGCTTGTGAATCTATTTTTCTACTTTATAATATCAATATTTCAAACAAAAATAATATTGTTTTAAAGGTTGAGATTTTCCAGGGTCATCCTTAGCAATAATAGTTTTCGCTAAATAGAACAACAGATAGAGTTCAACTACAAAATTGGGCTTAATGTATTCTGCCCAAGAATCATGCTTGGGAATTTGCTTAAATAATTCCCTCTTATTGGTTACTGTTTTTGCCTTGTTTCTCTTTTATCAAACAAAAGTACAAGAGAAAAAATCCAATTATTTGAAGGTTCCAGATACTTGGGTTCTCATATAGATTACTTCCATAGTCATTAGTCTATTGGGCCACAGCCGGGCAAATTTCAACCATAAACTCAGATCATCTGCCTATGTGGCAGGTCATCTCATGGCATGTAATCAGTAACTGCAAATGACCCATATTGTGCACAAATGGGTAATTAACAGTTTAATAAAGTAGTCCATTAACATGAGTGTTAACATAGCCAAACCAGATAAAACATCAAGCACACAATTATGACTAAATTATATACTGGTTTGAGTCCTAATACATCTCTTGCTTGTGTAAACCATAGGCTCCTTGTGGGAATGAGCTCTGTGCACTTTTTGATTTCCTCTCAGAGGCATAGTGGGATGCAAGATTGTGATCAGGACTGATAGTGCTTTGTAAAGACCCCAGCTTTGAAAAATATTGTAGTATGCTCTCTCTCAATGTTTAATTCAGCATGGAAACACTAAAACAACTCATATTAGCTATAAAGAAGTCCAAAATAGTTTTTTTTTTTTTTCATGGAAATTACTTCGACACAAATGCATTTGTGTAAAATGGATACTGGGAAAAACACTAGGCATGGATTTCAAAAAAAATTTATTTTTGACAGGCAGAGTTAGTGAGAGAGAGAGACAGAGAGAAAGGTCTTTCTCTTTTCTGTTGGTTCACCCCCTAATGGCTGCTGTGGCCCGTGCACTGCACCGATCCGAAGCCAGGAACCAGGAGCTTCCTCCTAGTCTCCCATGTGGGTGCACGGCCCAAGCACTTGGGCCATCCTCTACTGCCTTCCCAGGCCACAGCAGAGAGCTGGACTGGAAGAGGAGCAACTGGGACAGAATCCAGTGCCCCAACTGGAACTAGAACCCAGGGTGCCAGCGCCGCAGATGGAGGATTAGCCAAGTGAGCCGCGGCGCTGGCCTCAAAAAAAAAAAAAATTTAACCAAAATAAAGTTACGTTTGAATTCCATTTCCCATGATCTTTTTAATGTACCCATGTACCCACAAACACACACACATACTACATATATATCATCATGTTCTTGGTCTGATCCATTATTAACTTTTTCCCCTATTTTGTTTATGCTTTTAGAATATATATACAGTTTATCTGTTGGACAATCCAGCATTGCATATAATAAAGCACATGAGAAAAATTAAAATAATGAAAAACATTTTATATGTACAGTAGTGGTCTTGGCCAAATCTCAACAACTGGTTCTGGTCTGAATCACTTCTCTTACAGGAAATGCTTCACTCAGGTATCAATATGTAATTTAATAGATATAATGCACCATTTGTCCTATAAATAAAATTTCTTGGATGATAGGACTTTCAGAGAAGCTTCTCTTAATGTTCTTACACAAGCCAATGAAATTTCCAGAAATGGAAAAGTTTCACAATCTGTAGCATTTTACTTTTGCACCAACATACTTAGAACTGATGATTCCTAAGAAGAAAGCAAGCAACTCTGAATTCATTGTCACAAAATTCACTTCTACCATCAGAGGAGAATGGTTTCCATCCTAGTTTCATAGTCAAAGTATCTATGTGTGTTACAGTTCCCCTCAAGCTAATATCATTTGTTTACTAGCAGATTTCAAAGTTAGCACTTTTTACAGCACTCTCATTGTGACTCCTTGTTCTTAAAAGCCTGCATCACTACTTAGTATATTTTTGAAAGCAAACATTCCTGTCCAAATTCTTATGCATCATCTACACTGTGTTTCTCATTGTTGTTGAATACAAATACTCTAAGTTTAAAAACAAATATGATTTTGAAAGACACTGTGTAGCCCTAACAAGGGGTGCATTGTCCATCTTCCCTGACAGCTTGTCACTAATTAGAGAGGCCCTGATGACCCGCAGGATGTGGAGCTCCTTCAACAACCTCCGCCCACCCACTGTCTTCACCACACACAGGAGAGAAGAAATGTGAAGCTTACTGGGCTTTTCTTCCTAGAAGAAAATTTAATAACATCCCGGCAGGGAAACAGAAGCAAAATCTCCTGATGAGGCATACATTCTTTCTTTTAAAATACCACTGGTGAGGGGATTTGGTTAGAAAGAGGGTTACCTTCACCACCATCTCTGAGCTGTGTATACTCAGCCTGCTCTTTGTTTTTGTTTTGTGCTTTAAAGAGTATTTTATCCATTCTGATAGACCATTTTTGACACTTCATTTTCCAAAATCTGGTACTGCAAAAGCTGAGAAATCATTTCATGATAGAAATGGCAATATCAACTTCTTTACTTTTAGGTTTTTTTTAAAGATTTATTTAAAAGAGTTACAGGGGAGAGGGGAAACAGAGAAAGTGATTTTCCATCCACTGGTATGCTCCCCAAACGGCCACAGCCATCAGTGCTGGGCAAGGCCAAAGCCAGGAGCCAGGAGTTTCAGCCAGGTCTCCCAGGTGAGTATAGAGGCCCAAGAACCTGAGCCAGCTTTCACTGCTTTCCCAGGTGCATTAGTTGAGAGCTGGATTGGAAGTGGAGCAGGTGCAACAGGAACTGGCGCCCATATTGTATGCTGGCATTGCAGGCAACAGCTCAACCTACTGCACCATAATGCCGGCCCCAACGTCTTTGCTTTCTAAGTCTCATCTTTAGATGAACATTTTGCACAAACAACCAAAGACATGATGGTACACAGTCACTTGTCTGTTCTGTGATCAGGATGTTGCACAGTAGAATTTAAAGGGGAATTTTTTCTCTAAGCTTAATCTGGGTATTTGCATAATGAAACTCCTGCCTAGCACACCTCACGTGTGCACACACATCTGTACACTGTTGTAAAATGCATGCAAAACCCAAAATCCCACCACATTTCCTCATTCTTTCCATTTACTTTTTTATTAATGATTTATTTATTTATTTATTTATTTGAAAGGCGGAGCTACAGAGAGACAGAGGCAGAGAGAGAGAGAGGTCTTCCATCCACTGGTTCACTCCCCAGATGGTCACAACTGCTGTAGCTGCACCAGTCTGAAGCCAAGAGCCAGGAGCTTCCTCCTGGTCCCGCATGCTGGTGCAGGGGCCCAAAGACTTGGGCCTTCTTGTACTGCTTTCCCAGGCCACAGCAGAGAGCTAGATCAGAAATGGAGCAGCTGGGACTTGAACCCGTGTCCACATGGTATGCCGATACTGCAGGTGATGGCTTTACCCACTATGCCATGGCACTGTTCCCATTTCTTTCCATTTCTTAATGAGAACTTTTCATTCAGTTACAGGCAAATGATAATATACTTTAGGGCAAAAGTAACAGCCATAGTTAGTACTCTGTATTCATATTTAAAGGTTCTGAAATAATCCATTTGTATTCTATCATTTGGTCTTCACAACAAGCTACAGGTCACACAGCTGGAAAAAGTTAAAGGATGACGCCAAGTCCAATTCTCATGCTCTAAACCAGGGATCAGCAAGCTTCTATAATGGGCCAGAGAGTAAATATTTTAGTCTTCACAGGCCATATGGTCTCTGTCGCAAATATCAACTCTGCCACTGCAGTGAGAAAGTAATCATAGTATATTCATGAATAAGAGTGACTGTTTTCCAACAAAACCCTATTCCCTAAAACAATGGGATTTGGCCACTGGGCTGTGATTTGTCAACTTCTTCTTTAAACCACTATGCTCTCAAGTCTAAGAAGACCGATGTCATAAAACAGTTACAGGTAAAAAAAAAAAAAGTGAGCTCGGAGAAGGGGTGGGTGTTATAGTTTGAACTATCCTAAAAGGTTTTATAGAATGGGAAGCACTTTAGGAGGGCCTGCCTGAAAGTTGGCCTAGATCTAGATATGAGTATGGATATTCCATGCAAAGAGAACAATAGGAGAAAATTAAAGAGTCAGGGTGTTGAGTGGAGTGTGAATAGGAAGAAAATGTAGTTTACTCTGTGCTACAGATATATGTATATACTTTCCGTGATAGGGAACAGGCATTTGGCATAGCAATTGAAACACTGCTTGGGGTGCCCACATCCCATATCAGAGTGCCTGGTTTTGCGTCTGCTCTGCCTCTGATTCCAGCTTCTTGCTAATGCGCATTCTGGGAGGCAGCAGGTGACGGCCCAAGTGGTTGGTTTCTTGCCAGAACACATGGAAGATTCAGATTGAGTTCCTGGCTCCTGGTTTTGGCCTGCCTGCCTTCTGTGGACACCTGGAGAGTGAACATACTGATGGGAGCACTTTCCTCCACCCCCATCACTCTAAATTTCAAGATTTGAAGTTTGAAAATGTTTACAAAGATATCAGATAGTTTTGAAACATGAGGTTTTCACCATATAAAATATTTTCAGATAAAAATTAAAACATTTGTATCATAGAAAATTGAAAACCATTTATACGTGAGAAGAGATGTAGTGTGAGGGAAGAGATTATTAAAAATTATTTTTTCTTTTCAGAGACAGAGGGGGAGAGGCAGAAGAGAGAGAGGGAGGAAGGTGGAGAGAGAGAGAGAGAGAAACAAGCTACCATCTGCTGGTTCACTCCCCCAAATGCCTGCAACAGCAGGGCTAGGCTGGGATCCAAGCCAGAAACTGGGACACAAACCATATTTCTCACATTGGTGGCAGGAATTCAATTATTGGAGCTATCACCACTGCTTTCCACAGTCTACTCTTTGGAAAGGTGAAGTCAGGAGTAAGAACAAGGCGCTCTTAACTGCTGAGCTAAACACCTGCTCCTGATTGTTTATTCTTCCTTGTGACAATCAGACAATCTTGTGTTACAGGATCCAAGAATGAAAATGGGTCCTAATGAGTGAAAGTGTATTTCCAGTTACTGCAGTGAACAGCTGTGCCTGGAAAGACCTCTGTGAAAGATGGTCCTAAAAAGCCGAACTCCCCACACTAAGAAAGTGATAAGGTAGCTGACTAGTTGCCTGTATCACAACTGGAAAAAGGTTAGTTGGAAAAACCCAATCCCAAGTCTGTCATGGTGGATTCAAATTATTTGCTAATGAACTTTTAGGAATTCAGGCCAAGCTTGGCTGGATGGTTCTTCAGCTCATTTAGGGTTGAGCTCATTCACTCCCGTTCATTCAGCTGGACACAGCGAGATGGGAAAGCCAACAAATCTTCACTCTTGTGTTTGAGTACTTTCCCATTTCATCATTTGGCCTGCCTCTGTATAGGCTTCTTCATAGCATGATGGGCTCAGGTTCTTACATGATGATTGGCCTCCCAAACTGAACATTTCAAATTGTGAATGTGAAAGTTGGGATCCCCAGAAAAGGCCATTCTTAGAAGTTACAAAGCATCACTTCTATCGCATGCTCTTGGAGTAAGCAAGTCATGGGCAGCACAGATTCAGGAGAAGGAGAATGAATTCCACATCTTGATGGAGAGGTGGCAAAGCCACATTGCAAAACAGCTTTTACAGTGGAGGGAAACATTGTTCTAGTCTTTTCTGGAAGCACAATCCATACAGCAGTTCAACATGAAAATTAGGTTAGGACCAATAAAACCTCTAGAGACCTGGTAGAGACAAACTCTAAACCACTTCCACAGCCCACGCCTTTTGGTGATTACATGAAAAACATAAATCCTGTAGGAAATGAACTGGGAACCAAAAATTACAAACCACATAGGAATATGGGCTATAGATATAGCAGAGAGCAGAATTAGCACACTATGCCTTGGAATAATAGAATAAAGAGAATTAGGATAAAGCACAAAGAGCTAAAGGCAAAAAGTAAAGTCATCAGGCAAGAATTGGACAGCATGAAAAACAGGTAGCCATGTTTGAAAAGTATGAAATTTAGATTTTAATGGTGAGAATATATTAAAATAAAAATCCCAATGTAGTTAAAAAGAGAATATAAGGCAGACCTAAGGAAATAATTTCGGTACAAGTATAACACAAATAAATGATGGTATTGAAAATATGAAATTCTAAAGGGCTATTAAGAAGCTAGGTTTATCCAGTCATCAGTTGATGGACATATGGATTGGTTCCATATCTTAGCTACTATGAACTGAGCTGTTATAAACATGGGGCAGCTCTCTGCTATGCCTGGGATAGCAGTAGAAGATGGCCCAAGTCCTTGGGCCTCTGCACCCTCATGGGAGACCCAGAAGAAGCTCCAGGCTCCTGGTTTCGGATTGGCGCAGCTCTGGCCGTTGCAGCCATCTGGGAAGTGAACCATCAGATGGAAGACCTCTCTCTCTCTCTATCTCTCTCTGCCTCTCCTCTCTCTGTGTAACTCTGACTTTCAAATAAATAAATAAATCTTTAAAAAATAAATAAATAAACATGGGGCTACAGATAATGTGGTAAATATAAACAATGAGATACTACTTAGCCATAAAAAAGAATGAAAACCTGTTTTTACAACAAAATGCATGCAACCGGAGATCATTATGTTCAGTGAAATCAGCCAGACACAAAAAGACAAACATCATATGTTTTCTCTGGTTATAGCTGAATATATAGAGTTCAACAAAACCTTAATGTATATTGAGCTGATTTGAAATTTTGTTATTTGATTGCTGTCTATAACCTTTGTCTGTATCCCTGTGAAACAGTGGTCTATCTACCTTTTACTTACAGCGCTGTTTGCTTAGAGGAGCAGCAAGCCTGTGACTATGAGGGAAATTTAAAGTATGCTATCTCATAAAATTAAAAGAAAAAATGGAAAGAAAGGAAGGAGGAGGAAGGGATGTATCATGGTATTCTTGGAATCATATCTATGAAATCCATTCTGTATAAGTTAATAAATAAAAATGTAATAAAAAAGAAAAAAAACTAGAAGGTTAAAATATGAGAGTTTGACATGCATCTGACACGAATTCTAACAGGAAGGAATAGATAGGATGAAGAAAAAAAAATCCAAACAAATAATGGCTGATAACTTTGCAAAACTTTCTAAATAAGTCATTAGATTTATGAATCATATTAAATCTCAAGCAAGAAATATAAAGGTGCAAATCCCTAACTAGAGACATATTATTGAAAATGTACAACATCCAAAATGGAAAATAAATCTTCAGATTTGTTGAAAAAGGAAAGTAAGACACATTAACAATTGAACTGACTTCTCAGTAATAACAGATCAAAAATAGGATAATATATTTAGAATGTTGAAGAAATAACTATTAACTAGAAATCTGTGTGGTACTAAACTATCATTTATAATGAGGGCAAAATAAACTTGCATGGTTATTCAGTTTTATTGAAACATATTTAAATAGAATCAACTAATCCATTTTAAGACTACCGTTTGATGAGTTTTGACAAATGAATAGAACCTTGAAACTTTCACCACAACCAAAATACAGAACATTTTCATCATCAGGAAGAGTCTCCTCTCCTCTCCTCTTCCCTCCCCTCCTCTCCTCTCCTCTCCTCTCCCAGTCAATTTCCCCCACCTTACATTGGCCCCAAGCAACTACCCATCTGCTTTCCGTCACTGTAAATTAGATTCATTCTAATCTAGACTTTTTTTTTAAATGAAATTATACTGAGTGTAACCTTGGTGTCTGGCTTTTATCACTCTGTCTAATGTTTTGGGAGATTCATCCATGTTATGTAAATCACTATTTTATTTCTTTTTATGGCTGAGAAATATTTCATATTACAGAAAAAGAAACTGTATTCAATATTAATTTCAGACAAAAGAAATTTTAAGTCAGAAAGTACTACTGAGGTTAAAAAAGAGACTGCGCATCGTGATCAGAAGCAGATTACTTCAAGAGAGTTCAATGATGAAGAACTGACTTCCTTCTAACAAAATTACCACCACGTATTTAAAGTAAACCTTAAAAAATGACAAGGAGAGGCTGGCGCCGCGGCTCAATAGGCTAATCCTCTGCCTTGTGGCATCGGCACACCGGGTTCTAGTCCCGGTCGGGGTGCTGGATTCTGTCCCACTTGCCCCTCTTCCAGGCCAGCTCTCTGCTGTGGCCAGGGAGTGCAGTGGAGGATGGCCCATGTGCTTGGGCCCTGCACCCCATGGGAGACCAGGAGAAGCACCTGGCTCCTGCCATCAGATGAGCGTGGTGCGCCGGCCGCGCAGCGCGCTGGCCGCGGCGGCCACTGGAGGGTGAACCAATGGCAAAGGAAGACCTTTCTCTCTGTCTCTCTTTCTCACTGTCCACTCTGCCTGTCAAAAAAAAAAAAAAAATGACAAGGAGAAAGTCTTAAATCCACCATCCATCGTAGTGCAATATTTAAAAAGCTCTTCCCTCAGAAATGGATAGATCAAGCAGTCAACAATATTAATGATATAAAAGATGAGAGGGAGGGGTATTGACATTTATAAGATAGTGAGTGGAGGCCTCGCTGAGAAAGTTACCATGGATTGATGGCCTCTCTCACTATGGACATGCTCACATGGCAAAGCACAATTGTGCCCGCTCCACTAAGACAACACTGGTGGAAAGAGGGTGGCAGGAAGGAGCTAATGCTATTTGAGATTTTTCTAAGACATTGGTGCCCACACTTCTGTGGAAGATTCATAAGCAGAATGGAGAGCGTTTTCACCTCCTTGAAATATAGACCCAAATGACAAAAATAATAAATAGCATTACCTGAACACTCAGCCTGTATCAGGCAATATGCTAAATATTGTCCATGAGTTGTCGCTCTTACTTCTTGCATCAACTTTTGAGTTAATGGAAGAGGATACTGCGCCCATTAGAGGCACTAGCGAGCAACAACGTGACTGAACTTGCCTCTAATCCTAGAATCAGTACTCAACATTATAGATGATATGTTGTCAACTCTAAACCACCCAGTCACTAATTCTCACCGTCTTTGTCTGACAGTATAGTGCATTCCAGACCTGAATCCCTACTAAGTCACAGGCCAGTTCATTCTTATTCAAACTGTGGGGCAAAGATTCTGCTAGATTATTTCTTATGTAAAACATTTCAAGGGTAGAGAAGCTAGACAGGGCTTTTTTTTTTTTTTTTTTTTTTTTTTTTAGCAGCCTGCCTGGGGCTGGCCCAGTGATGGAAGTGAGAGGTGGCAGGGTGCTGTGGCCCTGGAAATCAGAGCTGGGATGGCATGCAGACACAGCGCATCACAATCAGAGGGGCCTGGAAACAGGCAGCTGTGCATCGACCCAGCTCCTGCTGCTGCCACCCGAGCTAGGATGCTGCAATGGGCCGTACATTAACCACCATCTGATGGCCCAGAACCAACTCTGCAAGCACTGAATTTTTAAGGATTCTCGCTTCCTGAGACCTCAATTCTTACCTCACCATAGGTTGTCTTAAAAAAAAAGAAAAACAAGAAATATTTCAAAGCAAGACACACAGGGACTCTTATGGGGCTTTTAGAAAGCTGAAAATGTAGGACTTGAATGAATCCCTCATGTTTGTATGTGACTGCACCTAAATGTAAGCTTATGGAATCAGCTCTTCCCATAACCTGAATTGTCTTACACAAAAAAATAGAAAGGAACAGCTCATTGATATTCTGTAGCCAGCCTGTAGTTTTCTGCGGAAAGATTTTGAGGAGATACAACATTGTGGCGACCCAAATGAGAAACCCTGGATGATAAACCTTACCTTAGCCTTTGCCAGCCACGGAGTATGTTGGCCACCAAGGATGAGGTCTGACATGTGACTGATGCTGAACAAGTGCTTTATGACAACAGTGAATAATTATGGTACTTTAGAAAACTTGGAGAAAAGCTATCTGTTGATTTAAGCTAAATTAGTGCTATACTGTGCTTTCATGGATAAGGGACAAACTAGCAGTTGTTAAATTTTATCAAGCTGGATCATAAACTACTGAGGTTCAACTCCCCATTCTTCTGTTTGACCTTGAACACATCCTGCATTTCCCTGTGCTTCAGTGTCCTCTTCTGTCGAATGGGAGTTACAAGGTTATCAGCTAGGGTTGCTATGAGGATTGCATCAAATTACAAACATGAGCATGTGACGCAGGGTCTATTACCCAGCAAGCATTAGCAAATGTTGGCTCTTATTGCTGTTTCTCTAGGTCACTTTCTCAGCTGTTTTACCTTAGTGAATAAAATGTAACCATAGTAACTTCAAAGAGATTTTTTTCACATGATAAACACTTAAAACCCCAACTTTACACCAAAGCAGACTTTCTTCCCATGGTTAATGTGATTGGTAGTGTGTCAAATATTTCATTAAATGGTAACTTTTATTCTTCCCTTCCCTCACAAAAGATACTTAATGAAAACAGAAAACTGATCTCCTAACTTGCAACTGATTTTAAACACTTGGAAAAAATATGGCCCTGTTAGGCACCATTTGTAGTCAAGATAGATAAGCTGAAAGAAACGCTCTCATAGGCAGTGAGGTAAAAACAGCGTGGATGTCTAGAGAGTAGATTTTGGGAGGAAGCATTTGTTTAAACACAGTCACTGTAGCTTAGGTGCTTGGCATAGAGCTTGGCCTGTGCCAAGCACTCAATAAAAGAATACATTTAGTGGCCAGAGTATAGCGCAGCAGGTTAAGTCTCCACCTGCAGCACTGGCATCCCATATGTGCCCTGGCTACTTCTCTTCTGATCCAGCTCTCTACTTATGGCATAGGAAAGCAGTGGAAAACGCTCCACATGCTTGGGTCCCTGTACCCATGTGGGAGACCTGGAAGAAGACCTGGAAGAAGCTCCCAGCTTCGGCCATTGCAGCCATTTAGGGAGTGAATCAGTGGGTGAAAAACCTTTCTCTCTGCCTCTCTTCTCGCTGTCTGTAACTATGTCTCTCAAATAAATAAAATCTTAACAAAAAGAATACATTAAAAAGTGCCAAGTTGACTCCTTTCTGTGATACCAACTTGTTGTCTATGGTATCATCCTTCAAAGAGCATGTGATGTACTGGAAAGGACATAAATCAAGCAGACTCAGATTCAATTCTCCAAATTCTTACTAGACCTGTAATCTTTAGTAAGATAATTTGTCTAAGCCAAGCCATAATTTCCCATCTGTAGATGGGGCAACTCTTTAGAACTGCATTAAGAAATAGAGATAACAAATGTAAATATTTCCTGGATGTAATAGGCCTCAAAAATGGTACTTAATCTTTTTATTATTTGTTTATTTGACAGAGTTATGCAGAGAGAAAGGGAGAGACAGATCCTCCATCCACTGGGTTCATTCTCCAAATGGCCACAATGGCTGGGGCTAGGCCAGCTCAAAGCCAGGAGCCTGAAATTCCATCTTCCATTGCCATCCCAGGTATGTTAGCGGGGGCTAAATTGGAAGTGGAGCAGCTGGGAATTGCACTGGTGCCATATGGGATGCTGGTCTTGCAGGTGGCAGCTTAACTCACTGTTTCACAATGCCAGCCCCATCCTGCATTAACCCCCCAAGGTTTTATCATCCATGGATTTTTCTAAATTTTAGTTGAGTCTATTTAAATAATGTCTCTTCTTTTTCATAATTCTTTATCTTCATATGTGAATGCAGAATAGTATGATAATGAGTTACATTCTGGAAACTAACAGATCCAAGTTCGGAGACATCTCTGACACCGAGGTAGGAGATTTGCTCAAAGGGAGAAAAAAGACTAAGACCTGCTATCTTAATGACTCTAAGCAAGCAAAAACTGAATTTCTTTGATTTGACTTCTCAAATGTAAATAGTAACAATAACCTTAACCCACAGTGCTTTTATAAGAACTAGATAAAGGCTCAGTTAGGGCTTTGTTTTATTCAACTTCCACAGAAAACCAAGTGAAATGAATGCCTAAGAAGTGATGGAAAAAATAAATGAATGAGAAGAAAAAAAGAAGAGAGGGGAAAAAAAGTTCACTAAAGATATTTCAGGATATAAGTACCTTACTTTGAGCGTTTTCTTTTGAAATATAGGATAGTGAAATCTTGAGGGCAAATCCTGAAAGAAGTCATTTGTAAAAATTAGCACTTTCTATAAGCCTGTCACCTCATTCTTCCCAGACCTCATTAAGCATCTATAATATCTTGGAAAAGCACCAAATATCAAATCATGAAAAACTGGAGAAAAAATTCCCAAGGCAAAAGGTTGTTTTCTTTCCTCTCAAGCATCTGCTGCTTCACACTGAAATATTTCATGCAAAACATACTTCATGTAGTTCAAATTAACAGAAATCAATATTTAAAAAGTAACAGAGCAGCACGTCACAAATGTCTTCTGATTTCATTGCCATTGTTCTAAGCCTTCAAGAAGATATAAACACTCTTTTACCCAAATTGCCAACAAAATTAAAAATACATTATTGGTTTTATTAGAAAGAATTATTTGGAAGGAATTACTATTTGAGTTTTTTTTCCTTTTTTAATCATAGAACAGCAAAACAAGCAGTTAGCATTGTGTGTTCTTTCATGAAAAGAGCAACAAAAAAGGCCCAGCTATTGAAAGCAATGAAACATTTGTAATTTGGTATGAAGGGAACATCCAGAATGTACTGAAAATTTTCTATTTTGAGCATAGTTTTCATTTTCTCTTAAATGTTTCAGACATAAATTTCACAGCTCATAATTAATTCCCAGTGCCCACATCACCATTAATTTTTAATCAAAGCAGAGCAACTGTGAGTGCTACTGCTATTTCACCAAGGTTAGTAGAGGGTTGTTTCCAGCCTGGGAAACTCTTATTTGTTCTGCATAACAGAGACTGATGTCTATGAGGATCGCCAGATGCACCCTGCAATCCCAGCTAATTACCTACAGGTGATGGGGACCAGGTTCTGTGTCTTGGCTCATGATAAAAAAAAAAAAAATCTAGTTTCACAGATAATTACACACCTACACAGGATAGGGATTTGGGGTTTCATATTCTTGATGGTGTTAGACTTAGAAGGTATATATCGTCTAAAAAGGTTTCCCCTCCCTTTGTATAAAGGGAATTCTCCACAATCAATTTGTTATCCTTATGCTCATAAATGTATGTTTCCAGAGCTCCCCTTATGGCACAGTAACATAGAGCATCAGGGAGCAGATGTGATACAAGTTCACGGCACTTTTCTGACATAAAAATCACCAGTCGAGGAAATGATTTCAATGCAGATTTAGAAAGGCCCCAGGCAAGCTACTCTCCAATCCAACAACAAACAGCGCAAAGCAAAATCAGAGGACTAATACTCATTTTCAAATCAGGAAAGTATTCTAACAAAAAACAAGTACTATCAACTAAACAGAAACTTCATTTCAAGGGCACTTCTCAGGTTTGATATCTTTACATAAGACATTACTTGGTCATTTAGATTGAAACAATCATAGAAAGTTCAAATTAATTTCTCTTTGGAAAAATGTCAGATTTATACAACCTAATAAAATCTCTAATAAGAAAAGATTAAATCTGGCAAACTCAACCAAATATAAATTAAAGGCAAACTGCTTTAATATCTGAGACATACACACACACATATATACACTAAGATTTTCAAACATAGACATATTAGTGATATTAGTGTTTAGATTCATTTTTATTTATTACTTTGTGTATTCCAAATTCTTAAAATGAACATACATTTGAGGACTTCAAAGAGTTCACAGAACTGCACAACTATGCCTCTAATCCAGTTTCCTGCTGATGTACATCCTAGAAGATAGCAGGTAATGGTTTATGTAGTTGAGTCCTTGCTACCCATGTGAGAAACCCAGTAGTCATGGGCATTTAGGAACTGAACCAGCAAATGGAAGATCTCTCTCTCTCTCTCTCTCTCTCTCTCTCTCTCTCTCTGCCTTTCAAATAAAATGAAAATAAATATCCAAATAAAAAATTTAAAGTTCATGTAAAATGCATACTATAAAAACCATACATGAATTTCAACTTTTTTGTACCAAGATAAGCTTGCCTTTTGACATTTTTTAAAAAAGTTTTACTTTATTTATTTGAGAGGCAGAGAGAGACAAACAGAGCTCCCATTTATTGGTTCACTCCCCAAATGCCTGCAATTCCCTGTGTAGGGCAAGATGAAGGCAGGAGCTGGAAATTTAATTCAGGTGTCCCATAGAGGTGGCAAAGACCCAACTACTAGAGCCCCAAGAGCGGCCTTCCAGGGTGTACATTAGCAGTTGGAATTGAAAGGCATTCCAATATGGGATGCAGGTATCCCAAGTGACATGTTAAACTTATAAAAAATGCCTGCCTTTAAGCTTATATTTTAATTCCATTTTCCCTGAACTTTGAAAGTGTTTGTGTATTGTTTTGCAAGAAAAAAAGTTAATATTTTCAGAATTAAATTTTTTTAACTTCATTAATGATTTCATACACCAAAGTTTGGAATGTGCTGTTGAATAAAGGAGTCCGGTCTCCAAGAACCTCAAGAAGTAAAATTGGTCTCCTCACTTAATAACACCCCTGCTATCAAACCCTCCATAATACAGCAGTAAAATTTCAATAAATGACTTCAAGTGCTTCTACAACAGATAGACCTTTCCAAAGACTAGAAGCAGCTCCAGTTGAATGACTTTAGCCCAATGAAAACAGCATGGATGAGAATTAATGTGGCTCACTCCACATAACTGTGTGGTTCAAAATTATGCTTACAACCCCATGAGACTTCAATATAAATGCAACTTCAAATAATCTTGCTTGCAAAGCCATATAAATCCAGGGTTGATTAACATAAATTCTCAATCTAATCATCACTCTCAATTCTCCTTCCAGTAGCCTTCCTTTCTACCTCATTCCAGATAGCTGAGTTCCCCAATGTGTGGATGTGTAAACCACTGGATATAAAGGACACTGACATTTTTACTAGCTCACAATATTACCTCCACTATCCTGCTAGGTTGCCTGGATTTTGTACCACTTGTGACTCCTAGTCCACAGATACGTGCACAACAGAAATAAGGAATAAAAGCAGACAAATTTTGAGAGGGAGTGAACAAAGTGAATAAACTCAGAGAAGTGGGAAAGGAGGGTGTAAGTCAACAGTTGGGTGGAGTGGTCCTTAAATTTAGGGAAAAGTGGAGCCCATTTGCAAAGACAGTTTAGTCCATGTTGCTGGAAGACTGAAAGTGAGTCGAAAATGACAGATTTTATTGTGAGGGGTAGCAATCCACTGAAGAGTTCTGACTAGAAGATAGCATGATCAAAGTGAGGCTTTCCACTGAGGACAGATTGAAGCCAGAAAGACCAAAGGTAAGAAGACCATCTAGAAGGAGATGCTAGTGGTTCAGCTGTGATAAGGCATGAACAAAGATGGAGGTGGAGGGAAGGGAGACAAGAAAAGTCATTGAGCGCAGATCACTGATAAAGGAGGTTTCACACATGACTTCAGAGGGCAGGAAAGTCCAGAAAAGGTTCCAGCAAAAACTGGAGACATGAACATGCTTTAGGCAAGGGGAAGGAGTTGCTGTAAAGAAAGAAGCAGAATCAACCCATGAGGGAAGAAAGAGGTCAAGGCTAAAGAAAACTTATTACATTTTCGAAATAATTGCTATGTGGCAGACCAAGGCTAGATGTTGTAAATAAACGTCAACTCCCTGAAAGCAAAACCCATGTCTTTTCCATCTTCGGGATTTCCAATACTTCCAACATAGTGAGTGCTCAGTCAATGTTTGTTGAATACGTGGAACAGAGGAAAGAGGAAAGAGGAAGGATTTGCCTCAGTGAGATTAAAGAATGCCTTCTCAAGAGAAGGAGTGAATAACAGAAGTGCAGAACAAGCACAGCAATCCTGACGCTCAGGAAACTGAGAGTCAAGGCTTTTGTTAAGATGAAGGTCAGTGACGCGGGTTATGGGAATGGTGTAGTCACGGGTTAAGGAATAGGAATGTTTCCGCAGCTATTATAAATTGCAAAATAAAGACTCACCTAGACATGAATAAAAAGTTCCAAGTGGCCATGAGGAACTAGCTAATGTTAGTATGACCTGAGAGGTCTCTATTTACTGACTTTATAACTCCCTAGACAAGTATTAAATACAGAAAAGACAGATAGGGGTCTTTCTGGTCATTCGGTCCTATATTCACCCAGAAAAGTTCACCATGTATTTGTCACATTTGTTTGAGTTATTTTTTTTGTTTATATTTCTTCCAATACACTTAAATGTTCTCAAGGACAGGACCTATAATCTATGTATCTGTGTATTTCCAGTCCCTAACACTTTGCCCAGAACATCACAGTGCTCATCTAACTTTGATGGAAATGTGACCTAAGTAAACAGGAACAATGTAATTTTACTTCCAAACAATAGACAAATTCCATATCAGCCAGAAGAACCTACTATATAGTGTAAAAAAAGAAAAATAGAATTAGGTGACTGGATTTTAAGTGGAAAGGAGTTGTATGTAAGGAACAAAATGGAAGTCTAAAAATATCTAAAGCAATAAGAACATTTAGTCTTATTACAAGAAACCCAGAGGCACGGGAGTTCCAAGGTTGGTACAGTGGCTCATCTGTGTCTAGAACTCAGTATCTCCAATATATTTTTGCTCAGATTTCAGCACATCATCAGCATTTATTCTTTGGTTGCAAAATGACTACAGCACTTATAGGCATTTTATTCAGACAATAAATTCTGGTTTAAAAAAAAAGAAGAGGCCGGCGCCATGGCTCAACAGGCTAATCCTCCGCCTTGCGGCGTCGGCACACCGGGTTCTAGACCCGGTCGGGGCGCCGGATTCTGTCCCGGTTGCCCCTCTTCCAGGCCAGCCCTCTGCTGTGGCCCAGGAGTGCAGTGGAGGATGGCCCATGTGCTTGGGCCCTGCACCCCATAGGAGACCAGGAGAAGCACCTAGCACCTGGCTCCTGCCATCGGATGAGCGCAGTGCACCGGCCGCAGCGTGCCGTCCGCAGCAGCCATTGGAGGGTAAACCAACGGCAAAGGAAGACCTTTCTCTCTGTCTCTCTCTCTTTCACTGTCCACTCTGCCTGTCAAAAAAAAAAAAAAAAAAAGAGAGAGACTTTTTTTGTGTGTGTTAGAAAGAAAATCTTTCCTAGATCCCAGGCACAGGGTTCGAGTGCCATTAGCTACAGTAAGATTATATAGGAGGTCTTCAAAAGGCTCATGGAAAATGTGTGTTAAAAAAAATTCTGCATGGATTTCAAAAATTTTGCACCAAAAAACCCTTATCTTTTAATTCCAATTTCCCATGATCTTTTGGAAATACCCTCTTATATCCATGCCTTAGTTGTAAGATGTCTGGGAAAGCTCTGGCATTTCCAGTTTCTTTTTTTTTTTCTTTTTTAAGATTATTTTTAAATGTGTTTGAAAGGCAGAGTTACAGAGAGAGAGAAGGAGAGAGAGAATGAGAGAGAGAGAGAGAGAATCTTCCATCTGTTGATTTACTCCAAACGGTCACAATGATCAGGGCTGGGCCAGGTTGAAGCCAGGGAGCTTCATCTAGATCTCCCACATGGGTGCAGGGGCCCAAGCACTTGAGCCATCATCCACTACTTTCCCAGGCCATTAGCAGGGAGCTGGATCAGAAGTGGAGCAGCCTGGACACAAACCAGTGCCCATATGGGATGCCAGCATTGCAGAGGGTGGCTTAACCCGTTACACCTCACCTGGCCCTTCCAGTTTCTGTATTGGGGACAATCTGTTCTTCTAGAAAGAAGTGGAGACGATGTGGTTGGAGGAAATGTCTGAATGGTAACCAACAAGTAGCACCCTCAAGAGGAGTTGAAGGACTAGTGACCACAGTGAGGATTTGGCCTGGCAAAGCCTCAGACTAATTGTCCTATCCACTGCCCCACCTTTAACCCCACATAACTCACCAGGTTGGTAGATCAATGAGCTTCTAGCTCTTTTTTTTTTTTTTTTTTTTTGACAGGCAGAGTGGACAGTGAGAGCTCATTGGCCAATATCAGTCAGCAACCCATATGACGTGGCTCATAATGATAACCAGATCAACAAGATTGCCTATTGGTGGCAAAGATGATTTATTCATGTTGGTGTGCTTTGCTTCCTTGCATTTCTTTGCTTTAGTTCTTTCTCTTCTTAAATATTTGGAGTGCCTCAGTAAAGCAAACAGAAAGGAGGGTATAACTTTTCTATTTATCCATACCCTTTAATTAAATCTCTTTTTTTCTTAAGAAATACCCAATGAATGTCTCACTGTTCCTTGTTATTAAAGTTGCTGAATTCTACCATGGTATTAAAACATAGGCTATCTCACAGGTCGGCACTGTGGCAAAGTGGGTAAAGCTGCCGCCTGCAGTGCTGGCATCCCATATGGGCACTGGTTCAAGTCCCAGCTGCTCCACTTCCGATCCAGCTTTCTGCTATGGCCTAGGAAATCAGTAGAAGATGGCCCAAGTCCTTGGACCTCTGCACCCACATGGAAGACCTGGAATAAGCTCCTGGCTCCTGGCTTTGGATCATTGCAGCTCCAGCCATTGTGGCCATCTGGGGAGTGTACCAAAGGATAGAAGACCTCTCTCTCTGTCTCTGTCTCTCTCTCTCTGCCTCTACCTCTCTGAAACTCTATCTTTCAAATAAATAAATAAATCTTTTAAAAATATATAGGCATTTCAGTACCAGCTGTATACCAAGGATGTGTACAAAAGGTTAGGATTCCTGAATATCAACATGAACCAACACTTGCTAAGCATGTTACTAATGCCATGCAGACTGTCATTTCATGTCAGGCATAAGCAAGCCTGTGAAGATGGTACAGTTACAACTCCCATATTACAGATTGCAGTTTCCAAGTGATGTCGGGGAGAAGACACCATTGGTTCCTGTGTGGCACCAACCTCACTGCTCTCTTTCTAACAGCCCAATGTATTTTACTCTTCTGTAAACAGTACTTCAAGAAAAGGCCTTGATACATTGAAAGATAGTCGCCACCATCACACCAACCCCGTAATTGGCTCCCAGTACATGACATGTCCTTGAACACAGGATGGTTTCAAGAATAGGCCGTGGTATCAACTAGAACCATTTTTTGGCAGCAAATAGTAAGTTGCTGTTATGAGTCAGGTTTTTTTTTTTTTTTTTTTTTGGGGGGGGGTCACTATAAAGAAATATCTCACACAGGCTATTTACAAAAAAGAGGCTTATTTAGCTCTGGGTTTTGTAGATTCAAGGGCATGGTGCTGGCTTTTACTCATTTCTAGTAAGGTCCTCTCTCTTGGCTGTATCACATCAAGGCCGATAATAATGGCAGGAGTGCATGTCACATTGAACTGTCTTATCTCAAACCAGGGAAGAGAGAATGGGAGGGGCCAGGCTTGTCACTGGAACTGCCATGAACAATGAGGTAGCAGCTGACTAACTCGACAAGCTCTTCCTGCAGGATGCTTTGGCTCCTGTTCCCTACTCAACCCTCCCCTCCAGGGTATAGCAGGGAGGCAAGGCCAGCCAGTTAACCGAGCATGTGTGCCTCCTGGTCCTTTCCTCTCAGGTAGGAATCTTGCCCCTGTCTTTTTGGCAGAGGTCTACTCTTTATTGTCTTCTTCTCCTCATTTCCTTCTTTATGTTTCTTAGTATCATCCATATTCATCAGGCTTAAGTTCGAGTAAAACTAAAATAAACTATTCAAGAAGAGATAACAGTAAAAGGGGCCAGTGCTGTGGTGTAGTGGGTAAAACCACCATTTGTGGTTCCAGCATCCCATATGGGTGCTGGTTCGAGTCCCAGCTGCTCCACTTTTGATCCACCTCCTTGCTGATGGCCTGGGAAAGCAGTGGAAAATGGCCCAAGTGCTTGAGCCCCTGCACCCATGGAAGAAACTCCTGGCTCCTGGCTTTTGATCGACCCAGCTGCGGCCATTGTGGCCATCTGGGAGTGAACCAACACGATGGAAGATCTCTCTCTCTCTATGGGAACAATTATACACTATTGGTTTGGATGTAAATTAGTGCATCCACTGTGGAAAATAGTATAGAGATTTCTTTAAAACTAGAAATAGACTTGCTATATGAACCGACAATCCCACTACTGGGTATATATCCAAAAGACATAAACACATTGTATCAAAGAGATATACACCAAAGTGTCTATCATCAGATGAATGGATAAAATACCAAATGGAATATTATCCAGCTATAAAAAGGATGAAATTCTTCTATTTGCATCAAAATGTATGCATTTGGAAGACATAATGTTGAGTGAAATAAGCTGGACACAAAAAGACAAATACCACATATGTGGGAGATAAAATTTAAAAAAATAAAAATAAAAAATAAGAAAAACTTTAAAAAGAAATGCCTATGTGTATCAGAATTGCACAACTATAGTTTTATAACTTTGTTTTACACTATTGTCAACCCAATGATTGAGAATGCTATACTACTATAGTTTTAATGACCTATGATTGCTTTAGAATTTACTATATATGGGTGAAATGGTTATTTTTCCATTCAGTTATTGTTTATAACCATTGCTGATATTCCCACTAAACCAGGGTTTTTGTTTTGCTTTGTTGCTTTTTACTTGTTAAACTTTTTATTTGGTGAAGCATTAAACATTCTTACTATAATATAAGCTTAAAAAGTTATCTTAAAAACTAAAAAAAAGAAGGAAAGAAATGGAGAAGTAGAGAGGGTGGGAGGGAAGAAAGGAGGGAGGAAGGGAATATCATTAGGTTCTTAGATTTGTATCTAATAACTATATTGAATCAAAAAGTAAATAAAAACTGAAAAAAAAATTAAAAGAAGGCTATGGTGAAGGAAAAAGTGAGGGAACCATACTTTGTTCCATCCAGCAACACCTTTGATCACTCATTTTGTGCCAGACAGCTTAGTAAGCGTTGGGAATGAAACAATGAGGAAAAACTGATCATTTTTGCCATTTTGGAGCCTGAAATCCTATCTGGAAGACAGACATTGATCAAATAATTACACAAATAAATACAAATATAGCTTAACTAAATGCCAAGAAAGGAAGGTATGCAGGGAGACGTTATTGCAAGATGGCAGTGGGACAATTAGGCCAAAGTAACAGAAGATAAAATTATTTTAATTGCTGTATTAATCAGAGCTCTTCAGAGAAACTGAATGTATACATATGTATATATGTATATATATAATCAAAAATTTCATATAAAATATAATTAAATGATGCTTTGTTGGTGCCAAAAATATTTAAAACCATAAGGGGTCTTAAAGATTTATGAAAAATGCATGGATATAAAATTTTTGACACCAAAATACTTATCTTTTAATTAGTTTTCCATGAACTTTTTAAAATACTCTCATGCTCACACACATACACAGACACACACTACTTATGTAAGTATGAAGGAACTTCCACATTTATGTGTGTGTGTGTGTCTGTGTGTGTGCATATGTGTGTGTGTGTATGAAATGAGATTTACTATGAAGAATTGACTCAAAATTACATAAGCTAAGTCTGTGACCTGTGATCTACTGTCTAGAGATCCAGGAACGCTGGTAGTGTGAATTCCCATCTGATAGTGTAAGTCATAGTCCAAGAGCAGAAGAAGACTGATGTCTTTTTTTTTTTTTAAGATTTATTTATTTATTTATTTGAGAGTCAGAGCTGCAGAGTAAGATGGAGAGGCAAAAAGAAAGAGAGATCTTCCATCCACTGGTTCACGCCCCAGATGAAAGCAATGGCCAGGGTTAAGCCAGGTCAAAGTAGGAGTCAGAAGCTATTCTGGATCTTCCATATGGGTGCAGGGCCCAAACATTTGGGCCATCTTCTGCTGTTATTCCCAGGCTCATTAGCAGGGAGCTGGATCAGAAGCAGAGCAGCCAGTACATGAACTGACACCCATACGAGATACGGGGGTTGCAGCCAGCGGCTTTTATCCATTACATTACCAACACCAGCCCCAGAAGGCTGGTTTCTTAACTTAAGCAGTCAGATAGAGAGAATTGCACCTCTTTGTTCTGTACTGGCCCTCAACAGTTTGCACAATGCCCATCCACACTGGGAAGAGCCATCCTGCTTCACTCTACACCAATTCAAATGCTTACTTTTCTAAAAACTTCCTCAGGGACACACCCAGAAATAATATTTAATCAGCTATTTGGGTATCTCTGAACCTGACAAATTGAGTCGTAAAAGTAAACTGTCGTAATTACCTTGCAAGGGGAAGAATATGTGAATAGCGTAAACTGCTTGCCAGAGTATTATCTAGTACATTGGACATGCACATGTCCTGTGCATTGGACAGGTACTAAAGGAAAAAGTTATAATAAACCAACCACAGACTCTGGGGAGATTCATACATTTGACTGTCTTACATAAGTATGAAGGAACTTCCATCGTTATATAGTTAGAAAATACTAAAATGAATGCAGAGTCTAGAATCTTCTATGTCAAGTGAGTTTGTCATTCTGACGTGGCCTAGGAAATTGTCGACACTAGTGTGTTTTCCACTGAGGAGAAAACAGAGGTTCTTATTTCATTTTGTTTTTAAATTTCAGGCTAATAAAAAATAACTTCAAAATAATAAAATTAAGACTCTCATGTTCATTATTCAGCTTAGGAAGTAATATATTGCCAACATAATTTAAAATTTAAAGTACCCATATGCCTCTCCTTCTGATCACATTCCTTTTTAATACCCAGAGGTAACAATTATCTTTAAAGGCAATGATTACTATCACAAAGAGTTTATTTAAACTTACTATAAATGTGCACATCCATAAAGAATAGTCTCATATTAATAAAAATCATATAGGAGTGGGTATTGTGGCACAGCAGGTTAATCTGCCACTTGGGATGCCTACTCCCCACATCAGAGTGCCGGTTCAAGTCTCAGCTGCTCTGCTTCAGATTCATTTTCCTGTCATATGGTACATATTCTTCTGCACCTTGCTTTTTCTGTCCATGGTTGTATGTATGTGAGCAATGTTTTTAGATCTCTTCATTCATTTCCCCTGCTACATAATATTCCATTATGTTTACTCATTTTCCTGTTCATGAAATTTTATCATGTTTTAGTTTGTATCCTTTTATTAATAAACATGGTATGTTTCTCCTCTTAAAATCCTGAACTTTACTTCTTTGAACTTGCTTCAAAAACATTCAGCTGATGTTCTGCATGATGTCAGAAGAAGCTCTTGAACACTATCTCACAGTCTCGCTCTGAAATTCTATACGCTGCCTGTGTAGCTGAGTATATGGATAGTTCTCTGGCTATAGTGGGAATGGATCTGGAAAGTACATCTTCATAGTGATTTCCCCTTTGAGATTTTAAACTATTTTTTTCTTTGCTAGCACTGAAATTCCAATAGCATACAAGCACGATTACTCCTTAGACTGAAGAGAGAGGAGATGTTAAAACGCTTTTGTTTCTATGTGGCTAGAAAGACATGGCAGGAAAGAGGAAAGTCTATCATTGTTTGAAATCGTGACATATCTTTCTTCTAAAAGTACTTTAACACTATACAACTGAATTTACACAGAAAGTATTCCTGAGAAACGGAAGTTCTTTTAGTCCAATTAAATAATTGAAATTGAAGTTTGCTGGATCACCTCAGATCACACAGACTAGCTTTGACTGTAGCCATAAAATGGTATACACTCAAATGCAGCTGTCTCACACAGCTTTCATCTCTTTGATAGAACAGTTAAAGCCTACGTTATTGTGAGTTCTGGCACTAGAAAAGTTATTCCAGCAACTGAATAGAGCAAGATTCCAAATTCCTTTGGACAGTTTTAGCTGCCATGGTCCATTTAGATGGCAGCGGGAGAAAAAAAAAATCAATGGTGTTAACAATTGGGAAATTTATTATCTCACAAAGAAAGAAATCTAGAAGTAATTGACTCAGTGGCACATCATGGGCACTGAGCAAGCAGCTTCTTTGTAACTCTGCTCTGCCATTCATAATACGAACATTACCATCGGGCTGATAGCAAAATAGCTGCAACACTTCCAGGCTCCACACTCAGAAACAACAAAATCCAGGGAAGCTGAAGAAATATGTCTAAGAAACATTCTCTCTCAAGAATGCTCCTCAGAACCCCTCTTTTGAGGTGGGCATTGCAGCACAGTGGGTTAAACCACTGCTTAGGTTTTCTGCATTCATTATATCAGAGTGTCTGGCATGAGTCCCATCTCTGCTTCCAACTGAGCCTCTTATTTTGTTTTTTTTTTTTTAAAGATGTATTTATTTAATTGAAAGGCAGAGTTACAGAGAGGCAGAGGCAGAGAGACAGAAGAGAGAAGAGAGAAATGTCTTCCATCTACTGGTTAACTCCCCAAATGGCTGCAAAGGCCAGAGCTGCACTGATCCAAAGCCAGGGGCCAGGAGCTTTCTTCCAGGTTTCTCACAGGAGTGCAGAGGCCCAAGAACTTGGATCATCTACTGCTTTCTCAGGACATAGCAGAGAGCTAGAACGGAAGTGGAGCAGCCAGACTCGAACCAGTTTTCATATGGGATGCCAGCACTGCAGGCAGTGGCTTTACCTGCTAAGCCACAGCGCCAGCCTGAGCTCCTTGTTAATATGCACCCTGGGAGGCAGATGATGGCTGAATTACTTGGGTCCCGCATGGAGTTCTGGGCTTCTGGTTTCAGCCTAGCCCAGCCCAGTCCTGGCTGCTGTGGACATTTTGGGTATGAACCAGTGGATGGAAGATTTTTCTCTCTCTTTCTCTCTCTGTCATTCTGCCTTTCAAATAAATAAAAATAAAGAAACTTTAAAAAAAAAAAAAGAACTACTCTTTCCGCCTTTTCCCAGTAGATTCTGTCTCTTTTTTTTTTTTTTTTTGACAGACAGAGTGGACAGTGAGAGAGAGAGACAGAGAGAAAGGTCTTCCTTTGCCATTGGTTCACCCTCCAATGGCTGCCGCGGTTGGCGCACCGCGCTCATCCGATGGCAGGAGCCAGGTGCTAGGTGCTTTTTCCTGGTCTCCCATGGGGTGCAGGGCCCAAGCACTTGGGCCATCCTCCACTGCCCTCCTGGGCCACAGCAGAGGGCTGGCCTGGAAGAGGGGCAACCGGGACAGAATCCGGCACCCCGACCGGGACTAGAACCCGGTGTGCCGGCGCCGCAAGGCGGAGGATTAGCCTGTTGAGCCACGGCGCCGGCCGATTTTGTCTCTTGAACCAACAGCCACAGCTAGTTTGCATGCCCACCACTGAGTCAAACATTATCAAGGGATGAGATTTATGTTACTGTGATTCAGGCCGACCCTTAGAGCGGAGATTGACATCAGCTTCTCCAACCATAGCGGCATAAGGGAGTAGGAGATAACTAAACAAAATTGGGGTTTTGGTAGAGAGAGAAAAAAGGATATGGTGTCAGCAACAGCAGCACCCATTAGAATCAGTTCTTGTCAAACACCAGACCATGCACTAAGGATAGAGTCCAGAGACCAAGAAAAGACTTCCAACTCCGTTTTTGCTTCAGTTTTCATAAACTCCAGATACAACCCTTAGAAAACCATTTTACTTCAATCCCCTCAGTCTTCTGAACTAAAACATCAATCAGCAAAACTAGTTGTTGATATTTGATCATTCATGGTCTGAAAAAAAGAATTTAGACATGAGTATTAGAGTGATTAACACTACAACTGACTGGTTTATGTCCAATCTAGCTGCAATATGGCTTGAGGACATGTGATTTAAAAGGCAGACTAATATTCAATATTTGTTTGAAAGACACTCTAGTTTTCTAAGTAAATTTGAAAAGTATGGAATTAAGTTAAATTACTGAAAACACATCTTTTCATTTCTTTTCCTTCTCCCTGATATGAACTACTTCATTTCTAGACCATCTTGGAAAAAATACAGCACACTTCAAGTCAGTAGTTTAAGTTAACTTGAACATTAACTATTTTTTGAGTGACAGCTAGGTATTTGCCAAATGCTATAGATAGACACATCCAGACACCGTGTAGGAAAGTTGCCTGATATAAAGGTTTGCATATACTTTTCTTTTCATATTCAAATGTTCTTAAAAATAAGTGGATTTTTAAATGCTGCCAATAACCCTGGAGATGTCAATGCATTTTAGACAGAAATGTAAAAGACAGCCTCACTTTGAGTGAGACAACTGTCAAAAGTAAGAAGGCATCCAGAAAATCTAATGATGAGGCTCTGCACAGGTATACTGTAAAACCACAACTGCTTCGGGTGCCAGATTTAGCTGCCTGTTAGTTAAACCACAACTCAGTTCTTTATGTTAAAAGGGCTTCCAAAACTGCAAAAGTTTCCAGTAAAAGAATTCTGATGCCTGGTGTGAGCCTTACATAATTTATTCTAACCCTGTGATAAGCCGCTGCAAGACTTAGGTGTAGGCAGTATAGTATTACCCCCTTTCCCTAGTCTCATGGGTTCTTCAAAGTTTATTTGAAAATAGACGTTGAATCTTCCTGCTGCTTAGGCATCATTTCCAATACAGTTCTGTTTCATCGTTAAACAACTTCAACACGTATTTCTTTCATACAAAGCTTTACTCTCTTTAATAATTTAAAGTATTTTTGATCTATCTAGGAAGAAATATCTTTGGACTTCAAAAGAAACCTGTAGGTTTCGTCAATGTACATGGCGATCAATTGTGTGAAAGCTGTTAATTTGCTTTCTTCTGGAGTATTTGGGCAGAAGACACCCACCTAGTTGGGGAAAGCCAAGTGAATTTGCTAGATTAGGCTTCTGTAGACTGTAAGTGAATGACCATGCATCAGAGCCTGGAAGATGACATCAGGCCATTTTACTGCATAATTCCTCTGCATGCAGTCATTGTTTCTGTTTTTTTTTTCCCACCATACAAATTTTGTAAACTAACTTTCAATAAAAAGAAAAACATATACCACATGGCCCTCATCACAGCCATCTGTGGAAGAGGGAGGCTAGCAGATAAGGCAAGAAGCGGGTGAACGTAGATGAGAGAAAAACCAGGAGGCAGAGACAGGTTACTTCAACTCTGGAACTTTTTCTCTCACTTCCTCAGCTGCAATTCAGTCTCTTATTTTTTCTTAGCTTTTTTCTTTCTGTTTTCACCCTTCTCCTATTCCTCTGTTCAGCACTGAGACAGAAAAAGGCTTACAAAGTGACACAGTTAAAATAAAAGGGGACAGATGTGTGGTTACAGTGCTCTCTTCCACCTCCCACACTCACATTCCTCTCTTAATGAAAAAAGAGAAAATAAACAGAAACCCTTCCATGGCAGAGCAGCTCCCTCCCCCTCCACATGCCCATCCCCAACAACTCCTGGGGGGAATAGGAGCTGCCTGTGGGCAACCAGACTTCTCATATTGTTGCTAGAAAGAACTGAAACAAATTCACAATTAAGAAGACCCTGGAGGGCGGGCATTTGGCCTAGTGGTTAAGACACTAATAATCCCATATAGCAGTGCCTGGGTTCAAATGCCTGACTTCATCTTTCTGCTTTTACAGACCTTGCGAAGCAGCAGGTGATGGCTCAAGTATCTGAATTCTTGCCAGGCACATACAGACCTAGATTGCATTTCCAACTCTTGGCCTCAGTCCCAACCTGGAGACATTGCAGGGATCTGCGGATTGAACTCGTAGATGATCTCTCTCTCTCTCTCTCTTTCTCTCTCTCTCTCTCTCACCTCTCAAATAAATAATTAAATAATTTTTTAAATAAACGAGCAGGATACTGCTCTGACACTGCTTGGGAAATCCACATCCCATATCTAGGCACCTAGTGTGACTCTTGGCTCCACTTTCAATCCAGCTTCCTGCTAATGCACACTCAGGAGGCAAAAGGTAATGGCTCAAGAAACTTGGTTTCCTGCCACCCACTTGGGAGACCCAGATTGAATTCTGAGCTGGCTTCAGCCTGGCCTAGCCATGGCTGTTTTAAGCTTTTGGGGGAGTAAAACAGTAAATGAAAGTAAGCTCATTCTCTCTCGCTCTCTCTCTTTCTCCTTCCCTTTCAAGTAAAATGAAAATAAATAAATAATTTAAAAGCAAACAAATATATAAACAAAATAAAAAGAAGATCTTTAAAGGGAGAAGGAGGCTTGAAGTAAAAGGACCCAGGGCTGGCGCTGTGGTGTAGTAGGTAAAGCTGCTGCCTGCACTACCAGCATCTCATATGGGCGCTGGTTCAAGTCCCGGTTGCTCCACTTCCCACCCAGCTCTCTGCTATGGTTTGGGAAAGCAGTAGAAGATGGCCCAAGTCCTTAGCCACTGCACTCACATGGGAGACCAGGAGGAAGCTCCTGACTCTTGGCTTTGCATCAGCCCAGCTACAGCTATTGCAACCATCTGGGGAGTAAACCAGCAGATGGAAGACCTCTCCCTCTGCCTCTGCCTCTGCCTCTGCCTCTGCCTCTATGTAACTCTGGCTTTCAAATAAACAAGTAAATCTTTAATATATATGTATGTGTGTATAACTATATATAAAACATAAAAAATAAAATTAAAAAAAATTTAAAAGGACCCTTTGGGATTGGTGGACTTGGAGTCCCTTTGAGATTGAGAGTTGAGTGCCAGGAGTGGAGAGGGATTTGGGGAGATGGGAGATATACAACCCCTATGGGAACTTCACCCACTGTAGATGCATGCCTGACACATAGGAGACATATAATAGATATTATTGAATTAATTAAAGACTAAAAGAAGAGACAAAATACTTAAATATAGAGTAATAAATTAGATATTTTTGCATGTTTTCTAAAAGTACAATAAAGGTTTGAATTTTTTTTTTTGACAGGCAGAGTTAGTGTGAGAGAGAGACAGAGAGAAAGGTCTTCCTTCCATTGGTTCACCCCCCAAATGGCTGCCACAGCCATCGCGATGCGCAGATCCAAAGCCAGGATCCAGCTACTTCCTCCTGGTCTCCTATGCAGGTGTAGGGCCCAAGCACTTGGGCCATCTTCCACTGCCCTCCTGGGCCACAGCATTGAGCTGGACTAGAAGGGAAGCAACCAGGACAGAATCTGGCACCCTAACTGAGACTAGAACCGGGGTGCCGGCACTGCAGGCAGAGGACCAGCCAAGTTAGCTGTGATGCCGGCCATGAATTGTTTTTAATTACTTTTGCTTAGGGGACTGGAGTTCTTTCTGTGAGACCCTTTGCCTGACATTTGTTGCAGTTACACCCCTTGCTATGCACAGTGCTGGGCAGTGGACATCCTCTAGTAAATTGCAGAGCTAGGATTAGAATTGGGTTTCTGGCTGTTGCGGATGAGCATCTCAGTAACAGAATAAATCTATGTTTTACAAATAAAGAAATCTCCCTAAGATTATCACAGAATTCTTACCACTATCACATAATATTTAAGAAGACTCATAGAACCAGATGCTTCATCTCACAAGGTACTAAACTAAGCCATAGACTTATAGATGAAATGTGCAAAACCAAAACATATATGATAAAGCTATAGGATGAAGTAAGAGTAACGGCGGTGGATTTACACTTTAAAGAAAAGTAGTTGATGATAGAATTAAAAAGGAGAGAATAATCCAACATGGGAAGTGGGATACACAGCAGACTCATAGAATGGCAGATGTCCTAAATAGCACTCTGGCCTCAGAATCAGCCCTTAAGGCATTCAGATCTCACTAAAAAGCCCATGAGAGTATTTCAGGCATGGAAAGCCAGGAAACTCTCCCAAAAAAACAAAACAAAAAAACCTAAATGAAAGATCTCTGTGAGTGAGATCCCAGCAGAAAGAATGGGCCATCAAAGAAGGAGATACCTTTCTTTGAATGGAGGAGAGAACTTCCACTTTGACTATGACCTTATCTAAATAAGATCGGAGTCAGCGAACTCAAGAGGCTTCCACAGCCTTGGCAACTCATGACAAGAGCCTAGGGTGATTACTGACGTCATAAATAAGAGTGTCAATTATTAAATCAACAACAGGAGTCACTGTGCACTTACTCCCCATGTAGGATCTCTGTTCTTAATGTGTTGTACTATGCGAATTAACGGTATAACTAGTACTCAAACAGTAATTTATACTTTGTGTTACTGTGTGGGTGCAAACTGTTGAAATCTTTACTTAATATATACTAAATTGATGTTGTGTATATAAAGATAATTGAAAATGAATCTTGATGTGAATGGGATGGGATAGGGAGCGGGAGATGGATGGTTACAGATGGGAGGGAGGTTATGGGGGGGAAAAGCTGCTATAATCCAAACGCTGTACTTTGGAAATTTATATTTATTAAATAAAATTTTAAAAAATGAAAAAATAATAAGAAAAGTAGTGAGCATGTGCTGGGTGCCAGGTGTTGTGTTAGGTGCAACGTAGTATAAAGAAATGTGGTTGACCGGTGCCGTGGCTCAATAGGCTAATCCTCTGCCTTGTGGTTTCTAGTCCCGGTCAGGGCACCAGATTCTGTCCTTGTTGCCCCTCTTCCAAGCCAGCTCTCTGCTGTGGCCAGGGAGTGCAGTGGAGGATGGCCCAAGTGCTTGGGCCCTGCACCCCATGGGAGACCAGGATAAGCACCTGGCTCCTGCCATTGGATCAGCACGGTGGCCATTGGAGGGTGAACCAATGGCAAAGGAAGATCTTTCTCTCTGTCTCTCTTTCTCACTGTCCACTCTGCCTGTCAAAAAAAAAGAAAAAAAAGAAAGAAATGTGGTTACAGCATAAGAAAATCAGGAACCTGATATAAATTATGGACATAATAAGTGCAATTCTATCCCTATAAAGATGTAAGTTGGAAGTCAGACAGGGAGACCCCCTTGTAAAGTTAGGGACAATGTGGTCAGAATTTTCTCTTCATTAGCACACTGGGAATGCTTTTTCCTTTCTTGTTAAGAACTTCTCTCTCTCTGGCTGTAGACTTAGGAGGTCCTAATAAACGTCGCATATAATAAGATCCCATTCTTAAGGCCTGTCACAACTGATGGAGTCCAGAAATAGGCATGGGACTCAAATTGGGCAGGGATGCTGCTGGATGCTTTGTTTCCCACTAATTGAAGAAGTTCTCCTGAAAACAAAAGCCAAAAGCTAAAGCTAGTGGGCAAGGGGAAAAGGCATTAGACCAAGAGAAACAGAAGCCTGGCTCCTGCATGCCTGAGGTCAGCAGCATCCTGCAGAGAGTCAAACAAATATTGACATTTTTATTAAATGAGTTTGAGGTAGGGCTTTTGGCACTAGTAGCCAAGCTTTTTCTAACTAATATACTTAACAAATTTAAGGTAGTTTACACAAATAAGCAAACGCCTTAGCTGAACCAAAGAAGTATTTTTATGAGTTTTATCAAAATAGATTTTAGAGAAACCAAAAATTCTGATTAAAATCCCAATTTTAGGGCCCTGGTGCTGTGGCGAAGTAGGTAAAGCTGCCACCAGTGGTGCAGCATCCCATATGCACACCGGTTCTAGCCCTGGCTGCTTCACTTCCGGTCCAGCTCTCTGCTATGGCCTGGGAAAGCAGTAGAAGATGGCTCAAGTCCTTGGGCCCCTGCACCGCTGTGGGAGACCTAGAAGAAGCTCCTGGCTCCTGGTATGGGATCAGCCCAGCTCTGGCCTTTGCAGCCATTTGGGGAGTGAACCAGTGGATGAAAGGCCTCTCCTCTCTCTCTCTCTGGCTCTCTGTAACTCTGCCTTTCAAATAAAAATTTAAAAATAAAATAAAAATAAAAAAACAGCTTAAGGTTTTAGGAAATTGTTGCTGAAGCTGCTTTACTGTTCTGTCTTGTATGTTACACTACACATGTGCACATATTGTATGTCTACATGGGAAAATTTACTAATAGCTCTGTTTTAATTGGCTTATAGATAAAATACTGCTCATGAATTCAAACTGCTGAGTTAATCAAAGATACCTTTTTGGTTCCTATGACCTAATCTCTGTACCAGATGTTTTATATTTGTTGACAAGTTTGTACTTGGGTTTGCTGGTCACAAGTTACACTTGTGTTAGATATTTAAGCACTGTTTGAGGCCGACACTGTGGCGTAGTGGGCTAGGCTGCTGCCTGCAGTGCTGGCATCCCATATGGGCATGGATTCTAGTCCCGGCTGCTCCACTTCCAATCCAGCACTGTGCTATGGCCTGGGAAAGTAGTGAAAGATGGCCCAGGGCCCTGCACCCATGTGGGAGACCCGGAAGAAGTTCCTGGCTCCTGGCTTCAGACAAGCGCAGCTTTGGCTGTTACAGCCAATTGGGGAGTGAATCGGCAGATAAGTTGTTATTTAACAGTTAAAATTGTTAAGTCTTCATTTGATACTGTTATTGTCAGTAAGTGATCTGGGAAGCCTGACTTGTTTCCTCATTTCTCTATTCTCTTCAAGACAGGAAACTATTTTGTACAATGTACAATTTGATCTTTAGCTCTTATAAAAGGGATGGCTAACACTTTTCTGCATAGCTAAAATGAAAGCTTAAGTTATGATTCCACTGCAAGATTTGCTTTGCCATGGGCACAGTAAACAGGCAAAACCTCACTTTTTAAACCAAAGGGAGAGAGTTTTACTAATGACTTAAAAGTTTATAAATAAGGTTGCCATCATTTTGACATTGCTTTCTTCATGGACATTGTCTACCTACAAGAAAAACCACTTTCAGAACATGCCTGTGACTATGGATTTCTAATTTAGGCCACCAACGATTAGGGAAGGAGCATCCCCTTGACTTGCATTCTCTTAAAGGTTTCTTCTGGTCTGTTTTAACAAAAACCAGGAGGAAGAGGAAGCTAGGTTGCAGAAGCAATGTAAAGATAGGTAGCAGGCCAATTAATGGCTGCTTTATACAGTGACCTGCCTTCAAGGAGACACAACAGGCCAGTCCACTGCATTGGTTTCCGACGTGGAAAGCCAGGACTTCAGCAGAAGTCAGCTTATGAACAGCCCTGGCAGCTCTGCCAACCAAGAGTTGAGTCACTGGAAAGGGACCTGCTCTGGAGTAGAAGGGCTCCAGGTCAGAGCCACAGACCTTGTGCACTCTAAGCTGAAAAGCCTTCACTCTGCCCAGCTTGTAATGCAACCACTGCTGTTGAGGGGATAGCCAAGTAGGGTCAACCACATTGCAGGCAGAACTGTATATTAACTAATAAATGTTTTCATTTTAGAAATGCCACCTACCTTTTCTTCAAGCCAGCTCTCCTCCCAGGCCAGATAGGAAATGAAAACCAACAGGGTACCTCCCTTATGATGTACCCCATGTAAACAAATAGGTCTGAGCCTCATAACTGGCAAGGCTTTAAAGCACACCTGATTATTTTCAACCCCTTGTGTCAGTTTCTAGTTGTCTCTCAGTTAAAAAACTTGCTCATGGCTTAGACACCTTTCTTAGGACTCTAACAATGACTCTGTCCTCGGTTTTAGATCCTGTGAGTTTAAACTGTTCATTAGATTCATTTTCTCTAGACTTGAAAAAGTAAAATTCTAGGTGGTCATGCACCTGCAGCCTCTGATGGAAGCAGTTTCTGCAAGCTGGCACTGCAACCCCTGGAGAAGCCACTCCTGCTGAGAAGCCACCTCCTGCTGGATCCCTGTCTTGACTCCCCTCCCAAAGACGCCCCTTCCAACATGAAGCAGCAAGAATGACCATCGTCCAGTCCCCCCCTACCAGATGTCAGGGTGCATTCCTGTTAAGGGGGGGATGTGAGGAGTCAGATGGGTTAATAGGTATTCAGGGTGATCCCAAAGGAATTTAGGGTGTAAAATATTTGTTAAATCAACATCAGGAGTCACTGTGTACTTACGTCTCATGTGGGATCTGTCCTCAATGTGTTGTCCAATGTGCAGTAATGCTATAACTAATACTGAAACAGTATTTTTACACTTGGTGTTTCTGTGTGGGTGCAAACTGATGAAATCTTTACTTGGTATATACTGAATCGATCTTCTGTATATAAAGATAATTGAAAATGAAAAAAAACTTGGTGTTAAATTGGAAATTGCATAGATAATTAATCAATTTTTTAAAAAATATCATGTAGGATCTCTGTCCTTAAGGTGCTGTACATTGTGATTTAATGCTATAACTAGTACTCCAACAGTATTTTTCACTTTGTGTTGCTATGTGAGGGCAAACTGTTAAAATCTTTACTTAATATATACTAAACTGATCTTCTGTATATAAAGAGAATTGAAAATAAATCTTGATGTGAATGGAAGGGGAGAGGGAGCGGGAAAGGGGAGGGTTGCGGGTGGGAGGGAAGTTAATGGGGGGGGAGCCATTGTAATCCATAAGCTGTACTTTGGAAATTTATATTCTTTAAATAAAAGTTTAAAAAAAATATTTGCTTCCTTCCCCAAAAAATGTTATCTTAGCAAGAACAAAATGTCTGCCCTTCTTCCTTAGGAAGAATTTACCATGAGAATAGCAAGGCGGTGCTGATTTCATCCTCACAGCTTACTGTGAAAAGTTACCTCTCCCACCCTTCTGGATATTTTTTTATTTTGTTCTGTTTTATCATGAGCAGGCCAGATAGGATAAAGGATTGTTAAGTCAGGTCCTTTGAGTTTTGTCCCTGCCTGATAACTGAATGCCAATCTGATTGTAAATTTTTTTCCTTAGAAATTTTACTTAAAAATTTGTACAGTGCTACAAGGTTATTTGTTTTTTTCCTTTCTTGGAAGCCCCCCTCCATGCCACTCTGACTTGAGTTCTCTGACTCTAATAAAATTTTTTGTAAATCACAAAAAAAAATTCTTTTTTAAAAATCCCAAGTTTACCACTCACTAGTTGGGTAACCTTGGGACACTACCCTTGTACACTGGTTTCAACTCTTCTGGTAAAAAGTGATCATGCTATACATGAGTACTGGAGATACACAGATGATAGAAGACATGATGATGATGAAGATAAATAGATACACATGTAATTTACAAGATAATAATGCTGAGGATCAAAGGAGGTATATATGTTTAATGCTGTAATTGTAGTCCACTCTGTTGAAAGGTAATTATTGTTTTATAGCCATTATAGTGAACTCAAGTTAACAGAAGCAAGGGTTACAGACAACCTACACTGTTGCTGTATTGGAAGAATGCAGCCTGGAGAGCGACAAGATGGCGGAATAGGAAGGGAGCACACCGATAGTCTGGGGAGAGACAGTTTAATAAAAGTGGAGATACTGCAGGTTCAAGGAAGAGTAGGGGAAGAAACAGCAGAGAAAACCCTTCCGGAACTGGAGATTCACAGTGGACCTGCGTGGAGAGCGTGGGAGCCCGCAGTTTGGGACACCAGCAGCAGATTCAACACACCAGCGCTGGAACGCGAGGTGAGCAGAACATCAATAGCCCGAATTACCAGCAGGGAAGCGGAAAAGGGAGCCTAGAGCGAACAAGGCTTGAAACCCTGCAGGGAAAAGTTCACCAGGCTAACTAGAAGAGAGAGAGAGAGAGAGGAAAAAAAAAAAAAAGTGACCCGTACGGACACAAGCTTCTCTCTCTCCGCTCACCTCTCAAAGGTGAGCAAGACAAAGAGCAGGCGCCATTTTGGAATACGTCATAAGCAGGGCGACCTTGGGTCGGCACCAGCCCGAGCCTAGCAGAAAAACCTGACTCTGGGTGGGAGGGGTGAAATAACAGGAGATTAGAACCTAATGAATGTGTGGTGCTAATGAACTGAGACTGTGAAAAAAGAGACTGTGGGGGAGAGGACTCACGGAAATCACGAATTCATGTGAGTACTCTCCAGAGACGCTACAGTTCAGTAGCCTTGGCAGCCCAGTGGGAGACTACAGGAGAATCTCAGCCCACACAAAGGGCCACAAAGATTCCTTCTCTGGTCCTTGGGAAAGAGCTTCCTAACTCTGGCTCCTGTGGGTATATCATTCGCCTGCTAACCACCCCCAATTCCATTCAGCTGTGTGGAATTACTTCCCTTTTGAACCAAAAAAAAAAAAAAAAAAAAAACTAACAGAGAGAGATTTACCATGCCTAACCTGGGAGTGTCTCCTTTGACACACCCTCAACCCTGAGGAACCAAACAGAGCTCTCAGGCCACACCCATCTCAAGCCTCTAAGGCTCCATCAAAAGCAGACAGTCCACTTAATCTAGAGTCATAGTATAACAAGAAAAAAACACCACAGTGAAGAAACCAATATGCCAAACAACAAACGCAAAAACCGAGGTAATAAGAACAAGGAAGACACTATGGCATCCCCAAATGAAAAAGACACCCCAATTCAAGATTACGAAGATGATGAGATAGAAGAGATGCAAGAAGCAGATCTCAAAAAATTGATAAGAACACTAAGAAGTACTCAAAAACAAATTCTTGAACTACAGAAATCCTTAATGGACAAGGTAGAAAATCTCTCTCATGAAAATGAAATATTAAGGAGAAATCAAGCTGAAATGAAACAACTAGTAGAACATGAAACTGTGATAGTGACGAGAAATCATAATGAAGTGAAGAATTCAATAGATCAAATGAAAAACACATTAGAGAGCCTTACAAACAGAATGGGTGAGGCAGAAGAGAGAATATCGGACTTAGAAGACAGAGCACAGGAAACTATATAGTCAAACCAAAGACAAGAAGAGGAAATTAGAAATCTAAAAAATATTGTTGGGAATCTACAGGATACTATTAAAAAACCCAACATTCGAGTTCTAGGAGTTCCTGAAGGCATGGAGAGGGAGAAAGGATTAGAATGCCTTTTTAGTGAGATAATAGCAGAAAATTTCCCAGTTTTGGAGAACAACAGAGACATCCTAGTACAGGAAGCTCATAGAACCCCTAGTAAACATGACCAAAAGAGGTCCTCACCACGACACGTTGTAATTAAACTCACCACAGTGAAACAGAAAGAAAAGATCCTAAAATGCGCAAGAGAGAAACGTCAAATTACACTCAGAGGATCTCCAATTAGACTCACGGCAGACTTCTCACCAGAAACCCTACAAGCTAGAAGGGAATGGCGAGACATAGCCCAGGTACTTAGAGAGAAAAACTGCCAGCCCAGAATATTATATACTGCCAAGCTCTCATTTGTAAATGAAGGTGAAATAAAGACCTTTCATAACAAACAAAAATTGAAAGAATTTGTTGCCACTCATCCAGCCCTGCAAAAGATACTTAAAGATGTGTTACACACAGAAACACAGAAACACAGCCATCAACATGAAAGAAGATAAACGAAGGGAACCTCACAGCAAAAGATCACAGGGAATTCAAAGCATACATTTGAATAAAGAAATTATGGGACATGTACTCTATAGAATACTATACAGCAGTCAAAAAGAATGAAATCCGGTCATTTGCAATAAGATGGAGGAATCTGGAAAACATCATTCTGCGTGAATTAAGCCAGTCCCAAAGGGACAAATATCATATGTTCTCCCTGATCGGTGACAACTAATTGAGCATCAAAGGGGAAACCTATTGAAGTGAAATGGACACTATGAGAAACAGTAACTTGATCAGCTCTTGTGCTGACTGTTGTTGTACAATGTAATACTTTATCCATTTTAGTAATTTTTTTATTCTAGTACTATTGGTTGAACTCTGTAATTAACAAACAATTATTCTTAGGTGTTTAAATTTTAACTGAAAAGTGATCCCTGTGAAATATAAGAGTGGGAATAAGAGAGGGAGGAGATGTACAATTTGGGACATGCTCAATCGGAACTGCCCCAAATGATGGAGTTAGAAACAGGCCAGGGAATTCCAATACAATCCCATCAAGGTAGCATGTACCAAGGCCATCTTACTAGTCCAAGTGATCAATTTCAGTTCACAATTGATCACACTGATAGGTCTAAGAGTCAAAGGGATCACACAAACAAGACTAGTGCCTGCTAATACTAACTGATAGAATCAAAAAGGGAGAGAATGATCCAACATGGGAAGCGAGATACACAGCAGACTCATAGAATGGCAGATGTCCTAAATAGCACTCTGGCCTCAGAATCAGCCCTTAAAGCATTCAGATCTGGCTCAAGAGCCCATGAGAATATTCTAGGCATGGAAAGCCAAGACACTCTGGAAAAAAAAGAAGACCTAAATGAAAGATCTCTGTGAGTGGGATCCCAGTGGAACGAATGGGGCCATCAAAGAAGGAGGTACCTTTCTCTGAAGGGAGGAGAGAACCTCCACTTTGACTATGACCCTGTCGGAATAAGATTGAAGTCAGCGAACCCTAAAGGCTTCCATAGCCTTGGCAACTCATGACTAGAGCCTAGGGAGATTACTGAGGCCATAAACAAGAGTGTCAAATTGTTAAATCAACATCAGGAGTCACTGTGTACTTACGTCTCATGTGGGATCTGTCCTTAATGTGTTGTCCAATGTGAAGTAATGCTATAACTAGCACTGAAACAGTATTTTACACTTTGTGTTTCTGTGTGTTTGCAAACTGATGAAATCTTTACTTAGTATATACTGAATCAATCTTCTGTATATAGATAATTAAAAATGAAAAAAAAAATCTTGATGTTAAATTGGAAATTGCCTAGAAAATTAATCAATTTTTTTTTAAAAAAAATATCATGTAGGATCTCTGTCCTTAATGTGCTATACATTGTGAATTAATACTATAACTAGTACTCCAACAGTATTTTTCACTTTGAGTTGCTATGTGAGGGCAAACTGTTGAAATCTTTACTTAATATATAGTAAACTGATCTTCTGTATATAAAGAGAAAAAAAAAAAAAAAGAATGCAGCCTGGAATGATTAAGGGAGTTTAAGAGCATTTTTCAATCAGATGGGGAAAGAATTACAGCTGTGTTAAGTGAGCTCACAGAAATTATTCACAACAATGTCAGCAGAATTATTTTGCTACAAGATACTGAGGGAACAAATAGATCACCTCCATATAGAGTTAATGCAAAATTATTTGTTGATATAACAAAGAAAGAAACCCTAACATTTCTAGAAGTAATCCTTCTATGAAAGTTCCTTCATTGTTCTCAGCAAGTCAACTGGCTGCCTTGCTTAGATTTGTGTACATTACTGTGTAAATTATCTAGTCAATAATTCAGAGAATTTGCACTATTAGATCACCGGAGACTTTTTAAAATTATCTTAACTATTACATTTTGTAGAATTCTGGCAAGTGCTCTTAGATGAAAATTCTGGTGCTAAATTTGCATTTGTAATTCTCAGTTGTGTGTGAATTCAAATGTCACACTCTGTGGACTCTTGATCCAAGTTTGCCAGGTGGTTCAGTCATTTACAGTAGCTGTGAAAGCATCATCACAATGTTAAACCGAAGTGTGAAAGATCATCTGGGATGTCCTATAATTTTGCCAATTGGAAACCATGAAACAGATCTTAAATGGCACTTGAACTCTGAGAATTAAATATTCCACAGGAGATGGAAAATGAAGCATGCATTTCTTCTCACCCTTCCCATGTGAAACAAACAAACAAAATGACTTCAGGGGTGGGCATTTGATGCAGTGCTTGGGCACCGCTGGGATGTATATATATCACACATGGAAGTGCCTGGGTTCAAGCCCTGACTTGGCTTCTGACCCAGGTTCCTGCTACTGCACACCTTGGGAAGGCAACAGAAGATAACTCAAGTACTTGGGACTCTGGTACCTACATAGGTGACTCAGATGGTGTTCCGGGTCCCTGGCTTCAGTCTGACCCAGCCCTGGCTGTTGTAGGCATTTGAGGAGATCTCACTGTGTCTGTCTCTGTTTCTCTGCCTTTCAAATAAATAAACACAAATTCAAATGTCTTCAAACATTGGAACATCACCGATCGAAATGCAGTTGTGGTATTCACAACTTTATTGTTTTTTTTCTGAGCTTCCACCATGGCACATACGTCCTCAGTAGAGAAAATCTTTTCTTACAGGGGCCCATGTGGTGTGGAATCCAACACCTACCACCATAGACCCAAATCCTGTCTTATCACAGTCACTGAAATAAGTGTTTGTTCCTCTCACATGATTTCAGGAAAAGTCCTAGGTTTTAATCCCTTGAGACTCAATAACATATGTTGGATACTGAATTTTCCTCCCACAGAAAGGACATCTGCTTACTACTGAGAAGAGGAGTGTTGAACCCTGGGTAATTTTCATAAAGCCCCGTCTTCCTCAGGACATTCAGAGAAGTTTCCTTGTCCTCATGTTTGTGTGACATGCTGATGATACACACCCAATAAGAAGCCAGTGAATTTTTAAGATAGTTGATGCCCTCCAGTTGCTTAGAGGATAAATCATTTATATTAAAAAATATTGAGCCAAACACAGAAAGACAAATGCTGCATATTCATGCTTATATGTAGATTTTAAAAGCTGATTTGAAATTAGAATAATGATTACAAGAAGTTGAGAAATGTGGAGGGAGGAGAGATGGAAGCAGGTTGGATAATGAGAACTAAAACACAGTTACATAGAAGGAGTAGGTTCTAGCATCAGGCTTTTGCAAAACCTAAGGTTCTACTGGTCTTGAAGATTCCAGGTATTACATTAGTCTTCAAGATGTCAAACAGTTCATCGTGCACAATTTGGGGTCAAGCTTTCTTTCAAGGCTATTGTAGGATAAAATGTACTTTATTCTAACTTTGAAGAAAAGAATGTACACAAGAAAAGTATTTTCAGGATTTCTAGATCAGCGATTTGAGGGAAGATTACAATGATTTAAGCCTTAATCTATCCTACTGGAATCACAAACCCAAGGCGCAATTCTGAAGCAGATGGGGTCTAGGGTGTGACATCACTGTTCTAGACTAATCCTGTAATCATTTCTCATTCAGAGAATGAGAATATACAAGAGGAAAAAAAACACTGTATGTAGTGCAAGGAGTTTGAGAAGCCTACCTCTATAGATTTTAGGGTAATAACTCTCCAACTTTGCCACCATTTGCAATCATAATAGTTGACAGTCCTAGGACTATGGAAACCTGCTTTTCAACAAGCTAGTCATCTGATTCTGGTCTCAGGCAACAATTTTTAAAACCTTTCTTATGGACACACTTTAACTAGGTTGTTGTTCTTGTTAAGCAAAATACCCTGTGTTGTGAGACAAGAAAGAGAGTTGAAGCAATCATACTGAATATATGAGGTATGGTTTCATGTGCTATCTGTGGATTTATTAATGACCATAAGAGTTGGGTCATCCTAGTTAGTTAAATCATCTGTGAGCTATTGATACTCTGTTCCAGGATTGATCACGGGCCCCTTGTGACTCATGGCTAATTTCATCATGAAAGATTAGAGAGCTGTAGTGGATAATAAGTAGTGCCATTTTCTCGCTGACTTTCTCCTATTTAATAAAGTAATTTAATTTGTTTCCAAGAGACAAATACATTTTACATTTCAATTTTTGAAGTGACTATAAATATTTAATATATACTAAATTGGTCTTTGACCAAAAGGTTGTAAGAAATTCTTCACATATATCATTTCATTTAATTCTCACAACAGCCTTACTATGTAGCTTCTAGTAACATTCTTATTTTATATAAAAGGAAAAGGAGGCTTAAAGACATTAAGAAACTTAAATATGCTCATTTAGCTGCTAAGCACTAGAATTAAGATTTGAACTCAGGTCTTTCAGACTCTACCCTCATGTGTCTCAAGAACCAAAAGTATACTCATTTGGGTGCCAACATTGTGGTATAGCATGTTAAGCCACCATCTGCAATGTGGGCAGCCTGTATGAGCAGCAGTGAAAATCCCAGATGTTCCACTTCTGATCCAGCACTCTGCTAGTGTGCCTGGAAAAGTAGCAGAGAGTAGCCTAAGTGCTTGGGCCCCTGCTCCTACATGGGAGACCTGGAACAAATTCCTGGCTCCTGCCTTTGGCCTAGCCCAACCCTGGCTGTTGTGGCCATCTGGGAAGTGGACAAATAGATGGAAGGTCTCTCTTTGTCTCTCTGCCTTTCAGATAAATAAATACATCTTGAAAAAAGAGAAAAGTATACCCATGCCTGTCTGGTTCTCCCAAGTGTATTAAAGAAATGAGAAAATAGTTGTACTTTATTGTATGGCTTAATTTAAACTAAGGAGCAAAAAATTTGCTCCTCCTTTCCTAGATTGGGAGAGATTACTGAAGAGTTTCCCATCACCTCAATCTATGACAGTGACAACGCTTAGCTGACAGCAGTTCAGAGGGGCTATCAGAGGTGGTTAGCTTAAGCACTGTCCACTGAATGCCTTTCAAGAGAGCATCCCCCTGCAGTCTAATGCAAAAACTCACAGCTCCGTATTTAATCTGTAACACACGACTCCACACAGCTTTTTGTGTGGATACAGAATCATCTGGGAGTATACATGAAACCGACACAGTCAGGGGAAGTGGACATATGAGAAATTCCCAAAGGCAAACAGGGCAAGGTCCTTAACTCTCAGCTCCCTTGGAGAACCAATGCCATCTCCTGGCAAAGCCAGTAAATTTTAGACTGGGAATTATAGACGATTGGTCAGTTATGAATACAAAATGATAACTAGAAATTATTTCTCTGGAAATCTCAACCACCAGAGAAAAGAGCCAGAAACTAGAAAACAATGACAAATGAAACAATGACAATGAAAAAGCAAAAGAGACACAAAAGCCCATGTTCTTTATGTGAAAAAGCTTGCCTCTTGTTTAGATCTCACTGGGTCATAGTTCATAAACAATTTTAACAAAGGCTGTAATCAGCAATAAGTGGAGTGGCTGCTAGAGGTCAGTACATTTGTAGGGCCAATGACTGCTGGTAGTCTAGCAGAAGACATTTTAAAAATTGATTTTAAAAAAGTTCAAAAACTGAAAGGCACCGCAGTGTGAGAATAAGACTGGCTAAGTGAAAGCTCCACGAGCCTCATGGTCCTATGAACAGTGGTATCCTACAGCCAGCTGGCTTCCGTTGTGTGCCTGATAGGCAGAGTCATGAGACTGGAAGAAAACCATTGAATAACCTTCTTCCTATTGCTTGACAGGCAGGAAAGTATATTTAGACAATTTTTAATGTACCATGATTAGACTTACGATTTTTTTACTTCATGATAGTGCAAAAGCGAGATGTATTCACTAGAAACTACACCCTGAATTTGAATTTGGATCTTTTATTGGGTTAGCGATGCACAGTATGATTCTCTTACGAATCTTGGCAGCAGCAGAGAGCCTAGCTACCAGTCAGTCAGTCATGTAACCGTGACAGGAAACAATCAGTTCTCACAGGTGTTCTGTATGGCTAAGCAGAGATGTTCAGTAGGCAAGGGGAATTTGATGCACTTTATTTTTTACTTATAATGAACTTAACAAGACATAATCTTGGGGCCAGCACTGTGGTACAGTGGGCCCTGGTTCTAGTCCCGACAGCTCCTCTTCTGATCCAGCTCTCTGCTATGACCTGGAAAAGCAGAAGATCACCCAAGTACTTGGGCCCCTAAACTTGCATGGGAGACCCAGAGGAAGCTCCTGGCTCCTGGCTCCGGATCGGCTCAGCTCAGTTCTGGCCATTTGGGTAGTGAACCAGTGGATGGAAGATCTCTCTCTGCCTCTGCCTCTCTTCGTCTGTAACTCTACCTCTCAAATAAATAAACAAATTTTTTTTTTAAAAAACAGACATAATCTTGACATAGGAGGTGGGATTCCAAGACCATTGAGTAGAGAAATGATGTGCTGCTTCTGACCAGGGGAAAATAACAAAAGGAAAGTGAAGAAAATGCATTCCTAGGGGAGAGTTGGAGACAATTTTGCAGTGGACATTCTACAGAAGGAACAGGGATGCTGTGGAATAGCAGAGAGTGGGGACCACACCTGGGACTTCTGCAGCCGAGATCTGGAGGAGATGTGGTATCTGAGGTGGGGTGAGTGTGACTTTGGCAGCCCAAGCCACTAGTGATATTGCCTGAGGGAGAACATTGTGGACCACACAGACACTGAGTCAGTCCAGCCTGGAGGCCTAATAGGCGGCAGGGTACCCATATAATCCAGTAAAGGTAAGCACGTTTCTTTCTCCCTGTGCTTCCTGATGATTCTTTTTATTTCTGTGGTATCTGGTGTTAATCTCCTTTATCATCTCTGACTTTATTGATTTGGGTTTTCTCCCTCTATTTTTTTTTTTTTTTGGTTAGTTGGGCCAATGGTGTATCAATTTTGCTTATTTTTTCAAAAAACCAGCTCATAATTTCACTAATCTTTTGTACTGTTTTTTTTTTTTTTGCTTCAATCTTGTCTATTTCTTTTCTATTAATTAGTTCTTTCCTCCTACTAATTTGGGGTTTGGTTTGTTGTTATTTTTATAGGTCCAGGAGATGCACTGATAGCCCATTTATTTGATACTTTTCCAGTTTCTTGATGCAAGCACCAATTGCTATAAACTTTCCTCTTAACACTGTGTTTGCTATATTCCATAAGTTTTGATATATAATTTTGTCATCTTCATTCGTTTCTGAGAAATTTTTTTAATTTTCCTTTTGATTTCTTCTATTACCCACTGTTCATACAAGAACACGTTGTTCAGTCTGCATGTATTTGTATATTCTCTAGAGATACTTGAGCTATTAATTTCCAGCTTCTTTCCACTGTGGTCATAAAAGATGCATGTGTGGTATGATTTTAAATTTTTCTGAATTTGCTGAGATTTGCTTTATGGCCTGGCATATGGTCTACCTAGAGAAAATTCAATATACTGATGAAAAGAATCTGTTTTCTGCAACTGTGGGATGAAAAGTTCTGCAGATATCAGCTAGGTCCAGCTAGTCCATAGTGTAGCTTAGCTCTGCTGTTTCTTTGTTGACTTTTTTTGTCTAGTTGAAGTTGATCTGTCCATTAATGAAAGTGGGTGTTGAAGGCCTCCATTAGTATTCTAATGGAGTTTATGTCTCCCTTTAGATACATCAACATTTATTTTAAATAGCCAGGCAACCTGGCATTGGATGCATATATATTTATTATAGTCACAACTTCCTATTAAATTGATCCCTTAATCATTACATGATGCCCTTCTATGTCTCTCTTGGAAATTTTTTTGGTAAAGTCTATTTTTATGATATTAGGATGGCTACACCTTCCCATTTTGCTTTTTGATAGCACAGAATATTTTTTTCCATCCTTTCGCTTTCAGTCTGTGTGTATCTTTGTTGGTGAGGTCTGTTTCTTGTAGGCCAGTCTATATCTTTTCATTGGAGAATTTAGGCCTTTTACATTCAAGATTATTATTGATAAGTAACAACATGGTCCTGCCATTTTTTTTTTTTGGCAGGCAGAGTGGACAGTGAGAGAGAGAGACAGAGAGAAAGGTCTTCCTTTTTGCTGTTGATTCACCCTCCAATGGCCACCGTGGCCGGTGTGCTGCGGCTGGTGCACCATGCTGATCCAATGGCAGGAGCCAGGTGCTTATCCTGGTCTCCCATGGGGTGCAGGGCCCAAGCACTTGGGCCATCCTCCACTGCACTCCCTGGCCACAGCAGAGAGCTGGCCTGGAAGAGGGGCAACTGGGACAGAATCCGGCGCCCCAACTGGGATTAGAACCCAGTGTGGCGGCGCCACAAGGCAGAGGATTAGCCTAGTGAGCCGTGGCACCGGCGGTCTTGCCATTTTCCAATAAATATTCCTATTGTTTGCTTTGGATTCCCATTATACCTTTACTGGGAGATTTTTTGCCTTCACATCCTTTCATAATGGTGAAATCTTTCTGTGTTTCTGGGTGTAACACATTCTTAAGCATCATTTGTTTGGCTGGTTGAATGGTGACAGTTTGTTTCACCTTCATTCATGAATAAGAGCTTTGCAGGGTACAGTTGACAATTTTTTTAAGACTTGGACTATGTTTCTTCATTCTCTCCTAGCCTGTAGGGTTTCTGATGAGAAATCAGCTGTGAGTCTAACGAGATCCTCTGAAAGCAATCTGGTGTTTCTCTTTTGCATATTTTAGGGTCTTTTCTTTATGTCTTACTGTTGAAAGTTTGACTACAATGTGTCATGATGAAGATCTTTTCTGGTCATTTCTATTAGGAATTCTCTGCACCTCATGTACTTGGACATCCCTTTCCTTTTCAAAAATAGGGAAGTTTTTTGTAATTATTTCACTGAATAGGCCTTATAATCCATTCTCTTTTTCCACAGCTTTAAGAACTCCTAAGACCCATATAGTGGATCATTGATAGTATCTCATAAACCTCCAACATTGTTTTTAATTTTTTTTTTTAATTTCTTCTTCTGCTTCTCCTTCTTTTTTTGGTTTGACTGCAATATTTCCAAAGATTTGTCTTCTAGCTTGGATATGCTTTCTTCTGCCTCATGAAGTCTGTTTTTTAAGGCTTTCCACTATATTTTTTGACATATTGAATTCTTCATTTCTAATACTTAGTTTGATTTCTCTTCAAAATCTCAATTTCATGGGAAAATTAGTCTTCTATGTCATCGTAGATTTCTTTATCATGAATTTGCTTTTGATTACTTCTAAGTAATCCTGTGATCGATCTGTTGAATTCATTTTCAGGCATTTCATCAATCTCTTTGTATTTACATTCTAATATTGAAGTATTATTTTGCTCCTTGGGGAGTCATGTTTTCTTTCTTATTCTTGTTTCTTGAATTTCTGTGTTTAATTTTAGGCATTTATGGTAATACTTGTTGGTTTTCTCCTCTGATGTATTTTATCTTTGAACTATACCTCTGTGTCTTAGTGGAGTGTCTCTCTTTAAGTGAATACCACCAGAGGTGTGTGCTGGGTGTTACCAGGGAGCTCTAGTCAGTGTTCCAGGGTAGGGCAAGAGTCCATGATGACATTCAAGTTTGACATGGTATATTTCCTCTACTGTCATCAATGGGGAGGGTATGATCACCTCTGTTGGTGTAATCACATCCTCATCTCCTCTCTTCCAAGGTGCTCAATGCCTGTGTTTAGTCCACAGTGGGAGTAACACTTATCTACCCTGCCACTTAAACCACACAAAGTGTAGCACAGTGTGAGCACAGATCCCATTGCAGTGATACACCCTAGGCAATCAGTGTGCTTGAGCCTTTGGCACAGGACACAGTGATTGCCCAGAGATCAAGCTGTACCCCATGTCCTATAGTGCAGTCATAGAATTCCCACAGTCACAGACCCTAAGGCTCCCATAGTCACAGAGTGCAGAGGGTTTGTTCTTCCCCACTAGCCTGTCCTATACATGGAGAGAGCAGAGATGTTCCCAGAGTCAGCTGCCTGTGGGTGCTAGCCTTGGCAGCCCTGGAGCCCGTGATATGTTGAGAGGCTAGGGGAAACTCACAGTCCTACATGAGTGCCCAGCCCTTTGTCAACCCTTCCAGCCAGACTCAAAGTTAATGGAGAACACTGATTTTTACCTCTGGCAAACCCCTGGACTCCATACCTGCACAAAAGCTGCCAGAGCCTGGTGTCAAATGATGTCTTGTCCCACCAGTTGCTGGGTGCCTTTGTAGGGGATGAGGTTTTTGCTTGGTTAGGTGGGTACCCTGCCCCCTATTAGGGCCCCAGGCTGGATTCAAAAACAGTGAATCTCTCCTTTAGCAATACCACTAGTGTCAAGGGTTACAGCAGTCTACTCTCACTTCACTCTCCAAAGCTGGCGTCTCCTCCAGATCTGGGCTGAGGCACTGTGTGCTGGGTCTGTGCTTGTTGTTGCGTGTCCATACCTTCCACACTGATCTACCATGTCCCTCTTCCTTCTGTACAATTTTCACTGAAGATTTCTCTCCAACTCTCCTCTGGAAATGCACTTCCTCCACTTTTTTCCTGCTATATTCCCGTCACCTAAAGCAGTACGTCTTTTCCCTATTCAGCCATCTTGGAATCCCATGATTCAGCTATTTCACATCCAGGTATACATCCAAAGGAAATGAAATCAGTATATCAAAGATGTACTCACACTCTCATGTTCATTGTAGCACAATTCACAACATCCAAGATATGGAATCAACCTAGGTAACTGACATCTACACAAATGAGTGGATAAAGAAAATTTGGCATATAGACACAATGGAGTATTTTTCAGTCACAAAGAAAAATGAATCCTTTCATTTGTAGCAAAATGATAGAACTGGAGGCACATTGTGCTAAGTGAAGTAAGTCATACACCGAGAGACAAACACCACATGTTCTCTCTCACTAAAAAACAGTCACTCTGAATGTAGAATAGTGATTACTAGAGGCTAAGAAGGGTAGGAAGGCAGGTACTACAGCGAGCCTAGAAAATGGGCACCAAAACACTGAAGGATAAGTCCTAGTGTTCTACAACATAGTGGAGTTAACTAAAGTTCACAAAAACCAGTAATCTATTTTATGAAGGATTATAAGAGAGGAGCTCAAAGCTCCAAACACTAAGGAATGATAAGGAGATGCAAATGGTTAAAAAATACTTATTTTATCAATTTACACAGTATACATAATGTTGACTTCTCACATTGTACCTTCTAACATATACAATTGTCATATGCTAATTAAAAATAAAAAAGAATAAAATATTTTGAGATTTAATTTCCTCAAAGATAAACAGTCTTTGTCTAATGATATTCTAAGATTTTGCTGTATACAATAGACCAAATATAGCACACAATGTATTAAGTATTCTAGTTTTTCAACCCTGTCTTCTTTTATCCCTCTCTTTTCTCCCTTAATTCTCTCTTTCCTTTTATTTATGCTTACATCTGTGAAGTCATATGAGAATCAGCCCAGAGACCATAAGAAGTTTCGGTGAAGGCTTGCTTATATAAGAGACTTTAGAGCTCAGTAAAAAATAAGTATACCTAACCCTGTTGCTTAGGGAAGATAACAAGGATTCTGGTTTCCACCAGAAACTTGTTTTCACTCCTTTCACCTTCCCTACATTGTTGTTGTTATTATTATTATTTTAATACTTTATTGTAACATTTTATATTATCATTATTATTTCAAACAATCTGGATAGCCCTTTAGTCATCTGTTTAACTTAGAGAAATCCACCCAGTGTGATTTTTACATGTTATTCCAGTAAAGGACTGGAGAAATGCAAATTTTGTTTGACTCTTTGCTGCAAAGATCACAAGGCCAACAAGTCAAGGCAAGTGGGACAACTCTGAGGACAATAGCTGCACAATGCAGTATCCTGCCCACAGAAAACTCACCATTCTAAAGAGATCTGCATCTGTTAGCAAATTGCCCTGTTGAGGGCAGCTGTTCAACAAGCCTAATTCTTTCAAGAAAACGTTTAAAAGGAATACTTTTTTCATTTTTGATTTACAAATAAAGATTCTTACTTTAAATTTGTTTTGCCAGAGAAACTCATAGTAAGTAAGGGAGGGCAAAAGTTCTGTTCTGATAATAAGCCTCTTGCACATGAGACAACTGTGGAAGGGTTATAAATATCCTATAATTTGCTGAAAGCACTGACTCACAGCTTTATATCAGACTTATCTTACTCTTTTCCAAATCTCCTGGCATTTCTCTCACCAATATCCAATAGCAGTAGACCTGTAGTTCAAGTGCCTATTTATGCATTAACACAAGACTGAGAAAACAGCTCACAGCTATAGAGAACTTTCTAAAAAGTTAGGTTCCTATTTAGTGTGCAAAGTTCAAGATTCGTCTGCTTAAAATTGTCAGTTAAGCAATCATTGTGGAAATTAAACTTACAGAGGGAGGAAGAGCAGATAGAAATAGGGAGCAGATGTTTTCCAAATGGCCTTGGAAGTAAATATTATAATGGAGGCATTGAAATTAATGACCATAAAATTGACTTGAGCAAGTCCCAGCCCCAGCTGCAAAGTGAAGGCACTTCCTTGCTGACCAGCACACCCTTCCCTAATCTATCAATAGCTCTCACAGGTAAAGATTTCCAATCAGGTCAAGATGCCTGGGCTGACAGGGAGCTCACTGGGAAGAAAATAGTCACATTTGGAGTCCTGTTTCCAATTTGTATTCGGGCCTCAGAATGTTCCTAATCTGTTCAAATTGCTGACTTTCCGACTGAAAGATAAGCTCACCTCTTAATTTTGCCCAGTAAATATAACATCCTTGAGGACTAAAATTTAATGACATTGAGACTTTTGTAACTGGAAGGCTATTTCAACCAAAAATGCTTACCTTGCAAAACGCCCATGGTTTTAACATATACATTGTGTCTTATGCCTAAAATTCAAGGCAGAAGGGATAGCTGTCAGTGTCAACATGGAAATGTTTGTTTTGCTGCTACACTGTTCCAAAGATGGCATGTGTCTCACCTTAACAGATGACAGGGTAGGTTGGCGGCTTCTTAGAACCGTGAAGATAGAGGTCACCTGTCTAGTGATACCAAATCACAGCGTCACAGCTGGTACCAGACTGTCTTCAGAAGAGCTCCTTAAAAATCCAATCTCATTGTGTCATAGGTTCCTCCTCTGGGAGATCCTGAGGAGGCCCTAGGAGTCTGAAGTTTTTAAGGTTCCCTCAGGGATAATAATGTGTGGTCAGGGATGGGGATCCATTGTCTGATCCTTCAGCTAATATAGACAATTCTTTCATCATTTATTCTTTCAAGTTACATTCAAACTTTCTGGGCTTATGGGTAAGCCACAATCATAACCATAAACCATAGGGAAAACCACTAAAAACTTAGTAGTCAGGAATTTAACATAAACAGTAACAACAGAAAAATAAAGGTTGTGTTGAAAATGTTATATATATACCTACAAAAAGCATATAGGGTAAATATAAGACCACCTTTTTTTTTTTAAAGGTAAAGTTAACTTGGTGGACTGGAATATGAAAAAGATTAAGGCTATTGAGTTTTTTTTAGAAGATTTATTTATTTGAAAGGCACAGTTATAGAGAGGAAGAGGTAGACAGAGAGAGCGAGCGAGCGAGGGAGAGAGAGAGAGAGAGGTCTTTCATCTGTTGGTTCGCTCTCAAATGGCAGCAATGGCCGGAGCTGTGCCAATCCAAAGCCAGAAGCTTCTTCTGGATCTCCCACATGGGTTCAGCGGCCCAAATACTTGGGACATCTTCTACTGGTTTCCCAGGCCATTAGCAGAGAGCTGGATTGGAAGTGGAACAGCCAGGACTCGAACTGGCACCCACGTGGTTTGCCAGTGCTTCAGGTGGTGGCTTTACCCACTATGCTACAGCACCAGCCCCAAGGCTACTGAGTTTTAAAATAAAAAAGACTGGGGTAGGCATTTGGCACAGCCCCTAGGACACCCACATCCCATATTGAAGTGCCTGGTTGGAGTCAGATTCTACTCCAGATTCCAACTTCCTGCTAACTCACAGCCTGAGAGGCAGCAGGTGATGGCTCAATTACTTGGGTTCCTGTCACCCACATAGGAGATCTGGATTGACTTCCAGGCTCCTGGATTTTGCCTGGCCCACTGCCAGCTATTGCAGGCATTTAGGGAATAAAAAAGCAGATGAAAGATCTCTCTGCCTATCAAATAAAATAATTATTTTAAAAATCATAGATATTGGATAGAACTACACAACAAGCATTTTCAAGTCAGAATATGTGACCCAACTGAGCTAAGAAGATCCAGAATGATGGCCGGTGCCGTGGCTCAACAGGCTAATCCTCTGCCTTGCGGCACCGGCACACCGGGTTCTAGTCCCGGTCGGGGCGCCGGATTCTGTCCCGGTTGCCCCTCTTCCAGGCCAGCCCTCTGCTGTGGCCCAGGAGTGCAGTGGACGATGGCCCAAGTGCTTGGGCCCTGCACCCCATGGGAGACCAGGAGAAGCACCTAGCACCTGGCTCCTGCCATCGGATGAGCGCAGTGCGCCGGCCGCAGCGCGCTGTCTGCGGCAGCCATTGGAGGGTGAACCAACGGCAAAGGAAGAGCTTTCTCTCTGTCTCTCTCTCTCACTGTTCACTCTGCCTGTCAAAAAAAAAAAAAAAAAAAAAAAAAGAAGATCCATAATGGAGCAGACATCAGAGACTGTGCTGTCCTCCACCTTGCTATTTTTGGCAGTGTGAGAACACCTTGCATTCAGCCACAGTTGCTTGAGCACAGATGGGGCAAAACATCCAAGGCTGGTGGAAAACCCTGAGTGATCCAGCACAGTGTCTATGCTACCCTGATACCACTCTACTTAGCTGAGTAGAAGCTATGTCACTTCTAGAAACACGAGTCATAGCAAAACAGACTTCAATCAATCTCCCAGTCAGCATTTCCACCAAGTGTTCATTCTGTTTCTACTTGAACACTTCCACCGGAGGTCACTGATTCCGTTTTTAGAGAGCTATAGTAATTAAAAGCTCTGTGTTTGTTGAGCTAAAATCTGTCTCTCTGCAGTGCCCACCCATTTGTCCATGTCGACATAGGCTTCCACATGACAGCTATGCAGATACTCAGAAATGATCACCTTACTTCCCTTAGGTCACTTTACCAGTCTAAGCTTTCCTCAATTTTTCACACGTTCCTCACTATTGTTTAGCCTCTGAGCGCCCAGCCCACTTCCCTTTAAAATGCTCAGGGTTTTGGTGTTCAGATGTATTGACCATAATGTCTAAGATTTGGCTGATTGATGTAGATGTAAATGAAGCTATGAGGCCATGAGGCTATCAGCTCATTCGATTGCATCCACAGGAACACAGTATCTGACTCCTATGGATGCAGAGTAATATGAACAACTTTTGGCCGTCAAATCACATCATTGGCCTGTACTGAACTTGCAGCTGCTCGTGTGCTTACTTAAGAGTGCCTTCTAGCTCTCAGTGTACACCCCTACCCGTGGTTACAAAAGTCTTAGACAAAGACTCTGTGGCTCTTTGAGTTCTGCTCGGCCTTACCTCACCTATTACCTGTTGACATCTCCTCAGGCAACAGCGATTTGTGATCCTGAACTCTCCCTTGAAAATTGTATAACTGGGGCTAGAATTGTGGTGGAGCAGGTTAAGCCACCGCGGCATACCATATAAATGTGGGTCCAAGTACTGGCTGCTCCACTTCCAATCCAGCTCCCTGCTAACGGTCTGGGAAAGAGGTGGAAGATGGCTCAAGCTCCTGGGCCCCTGCCCACCCACGTGGGAGACCCGGATGAAGTTCATGGCTACCGACTTTGGCCTGGGCAAGCCCTGGCCGTTGCGGCCATAGGAGGAGTGAGCCAGCGGATGCAAGTTCTCTCTCTCGCACATGGTATTTTGGACTAGTCACTTGATTTTGGACTGGTACATCCCTGGAAATTTACTTATCTTGCTCACGCCAAGGGGGCATCATGCTCTTGAACTGGTTCTTGGCTTCTAAGTTATGTCCTGAAAGCTTCTGTGGTGACCATTCTGTCCACAAAAGGAACGTAGATAACCTAAAGGCACAAAGTATGCTTTTAGCATGCACTTCTGTTAAATCACACCTTCTAAGCACATTTATGGAGGTAATTTTTAGCACACAAATGTTGGGTAATATGTTCATATCTGTAAATTTTATGCTGCTAGATTTGTTTGTTGTGTTGTGGTTCCCAACATCTGGACTAATATGCAGCATATCTGTTACACTCCAAGATCTGAATCATTTGCCAATATGATTTTTATGGCAGCAATAATCTTTTCTTAGTTACTAACAATATTATTGAGAATTGCAATGACAGATCCTTGTATACATTTCCTTATAAACTTTTATCCATGTGACATTGTTCCATGAAACCATAGTCTTTGGGCAATTTGCTTTAATAAGTTATGAACCTGTAAAATAGCCAACTCAAAGACAAACCTACAATTAAATGAATTACATTAAAAACTAAGGTCATGAAAAACACCAAAAAAAAAAAAAAGTAGAATAAGAAGACACAACAAATAAAAGCAGTGTGGTATTCTGGATGGGATACTAGAACAGAGAAAGATATTAGTAGAAAAACTCATGACATTCAAATAAAGTCAACATTACCCAAGAGTGTTATATCCATGTTTCTTTCTTAGTTTCAATAAATAGCCATGGTTGTGTAACATGTTAATCTTAGGGGAAGTTGAGGGTAGGGTTTATGAGAATTCTTTGTACTATCTTGCAGTTCTTCTATAAACTAAAAATTATTCCAAAATCCAATGTTTTATAAGTTTAAAATGGAAATACTTTTCATAAAGGCAATAAATACTCTGAATTCATTACCTCCTAACTATTTTACTTTTGCCTACATAGTTTTGCTTTTGTACTTCTGTGGAATCTGTATGCATCCACTGTTGAACATTTAACTCCATTCCAGACTTTCATTTCTAGTTAGAGGAATGATGATAGTCTTTGCTCCTGACTATGACCATTTCATGTTTATGCACTGATTGCTATGGAAGAATCTGACCCTCTGTCTTACTTATAAACATAATGGCATGACGATGCAGCTTTGGAGATCTTTGATGCTTGCTTTTTCTCTGTTTTGTTTTTAAATAAACTATTGTTCAAGCAATTTTAAGTTCACAACAAAATTAAGCAGGAGGATATGGAGCTATCTCATTTGCACTCTCTCCACACTCACAAATGCATAGATTTCCAGTTATTGACATCTCTCCCAGAGTGGCGGTTTTGATACAATAGTTGAATACACAAGGAAACTTCAAAAGGTTCATGGAAAAATTGAGGAAGGGGGCCAGCATTGTGGCATAGCAGGTTAAGCTTCTGCTTGTGATGCCAGCATCCTATATGGGTGCCGGTTTGAGTACTGGATGCTCGACTTGAGATCCAGCTTCCTGCTAATGAGCCTGGGAAAGCAGCTGAGTAGGGCCTACTGCTTGGGTCCCTGTACCCATGTGGGAGACCTAGAAGAAGTCTCCTGGATCCTGGTTTTGGCCTGGCCCCGCCCTGGCTATTGCAGCCATTTAGGGAGTGAACCAGTAGATTGAAGATCTCTTCTCTCTCCCTCTGTAACTGCCTTTCAAATAAAGAAATAAATCTTTTTTAAGAAAGAAGGAAAACTGAAATAAAATTGTGGTACAAAAGTTCCTGAAATCTAGGCATGTGAGGGGTCTGAAAAGAGTTTATGCATATTCTCAAAAAAAAATTACTTTGTATAGGTCTCAAAAAAATTTTGGACCACAGCAAACGTGTCTTTTAAATTCATTTTCCATGAACTTTTTGAAGTATCCTCATACATAGACACATGATTATTGTCCAAAGTCTGCAGTTTACATTTGAGTTCTCTCTTGTCACATGTTCTGTGGATTGGGACACACGTGTAATGATATATGTGCATCATGATAGTACACAGAAAGTTTCACTACCTGGAAATCCTGTACTCTACTTGTTCATCCTTCACTCCATCACTGACTCCTGGTAACCACAGGGCTTTTTACTGACTCTGTGGAACATCATAGAGTTGTAATCATATAGTATATTTATAGTCTTCTCTGATCAGCTTCTTCCATTTAGTAATATGCAGTTGCTTTCTCCCTGTTTTTCATGGTTCCATAGCTCATTTCTTTCCTGTGCAAATGGCTCAGATGTATCACAGCTTACTGATTTTGGATCTCCTTTTGTCTGGGTTGTCTATGTGTCTACATTTCTGACCATGGCTGTATCTTGTCTGAAGCAATCAGATTTTTTGAAACCTGTAGTAATTTACTATATCACTTTCAATACTAAAATGAAAAGAGTCACTTTCTCATATAATCCAAACTAAAAATGGATTCCCCTATTCTGCAAAAACACTACATGAACAATCCCCTTACAAACAATCACTCAAAGATTTACTCCAATTACTTCACATCCTGTGTGGACAGCCTGGCATTCTACATACATACGTCAGTACCATGTTGACTACAAAATCATCACAGGTTTCTCAAATCAGACACACGTCTACAGTAGCCTGTTGACTGACTGCCTTAGGAATGCCCTTAAAATGTTTTAGGCTGATCTGATGGATTTGCTCTTGGTGAACTCTACACTAGTTTATCACCTTCTTCTAAAAAGCATGTGAGATGACTCTCCATGTACTAACTTGATTGTGAACTGTCTGAGATGCAGACACCTGTAAGAGGACTGCAGGAAATTGCTTCCTAATTGTCACACTCCCACACCATGTTCAGGAAAGCCCAGTCACAAGACTTACTTCAGAATTGAGGGTTTATCTACCTTCATTTTAATCCAAAGCAAGTAATTAAAAAATTTTCTCTCTGGAAGACTTCTAGTAACCGAATTTCCATTATCCTTCACCACATCGTGTGAGCTAACTTTTCTTTTCCTTTTTTTTTTTTTTTTTTTTTGACAGGCAGAGTGGACAGTGAGAGAGAGAGACAGAGAGAAAGGTCTTCCTTTGCCGTTGGTTCACCCTCCAATGGCCGCCACGGCCGGCGTGCTGTGGCTGGCGCACCGCCTGATCCGATGGCAGGAGCCAGGTGCTTCTGCTGGTCTCCCATGGGGTGCAGGGCCCAAGGACTTGGGCCATCGTCCACTGCACTCCCGGGCCATAGCAGAGAGCTGGCCTGGAAGAGGGGCAACCGGGACAGAATCTGGCGCCCCAACCGGGACTAGAACCTGGCACCGCTAGGCGGAGGATTAGCCTATTGAGCTGTGGCACCAGTTCTAACTTTTCTTCTCTTAATGAATATTGTAATGTAGATGTGGACATGCATTAATTTGACCATTGCTGAGCAGAGAACAGCCCATTGAAGATAAGACTCAAGTGTCTCCCTCCTTCCACACTCAGATTAATAAATACAGGATGGAGTCTTTACCCCTTAACAGTGAAAAAAGATAAGAAGCTTTGTATCACTTTCTAGCCCAAGGAACTTGATATTATTTACATTTTTAATGTAGCGACATATGTTGACACAGCTGAAAATGTAACAAATTATACAGTGGATTTTTATAAATGATAGTACATATTATATATTGTGCCAAATACTAGTGTAAACTTTAAATGAATTATCCAACCTAAAGTAATGAGATTATTTCCCCCTTTTCACAGATAAGGAAATTAATGTCCAGGGATGTAAACTCTGGGTTTTTTTTTCTTCTGTATTTGTTTATTTGAAAGGCAGAGTAACAGAGAGAAGGAAAGATAGAAAAATAGAGAGAGAAGCAGAGAGAAATCTTCCAACTACCGGCTCACTTCCCAAACAGCCACAACAGCCAGCACTAGCCCAACGCCCAGAACTCCATCCTTATCTTCCATGTAGGCAGCTCTGCATTCCCAGGTACATTAGCAGGAAGCTGGATTGGAAACAGAGCAACTAAGAATCTAACGGGCACTCTCAAATGGGTGCCAGTGTCACAAACAGCAGCTTAACCCACTGTTGCACAATGCCAACCCTGTAGACTGTCTTTGATTACCAGGATAGCAATTTGTTAAACTAGGACTTGAATCCAGGTTGGTTGAGTACCAATGTCTTCATTCTACCCCTGAACCTCTCTCTTAGGCTCTATATCCATTGGACTACTGAACAACAAAATGGCAAATTCATTGTTCTGTAATAACAGCTACATGAAATAATTCTGATACCCCATCACCATGTATACCTTGTAGTCTATGCCAGAGATCCTCCTCAACATAATGTTGCCCTTTGCTTAATATAATTAATTATATGCTATCTTGGTAAATTTTTACACAATTACTTTGAGCCAGCAGTTTTAGATGAGGTTTTAGGATTTCAAACATAAGTAATAGCTGGCATCACTGGCTACTTCTCAACTACAAGTGACATAGAAGTACTATGACTCTTGGAGAGGATCAGAGTAGAAGCAAATCCCAGTTTCAATATTTTCCATGTAGGGGCCGGTGCTGTGGTGTAGCAGGTAAAACTGCTGCCTGCAGTGCTGGCATCCCATGTGGGCGCCATTTCAAGTCCCAGCTGCTCCACTTCTGATCCAGTTCTCTGCTATGGCCGGGGAAAGCAGTGGAAAATGGCCCGAGTACTTGTGCTCAGCACCCACATGGGAGACCTGGAAGAAGCTCTTGGCTCCTGGCTTCGGATCGGCTCAGCTCCAGCTGTTCAGGCCATCTGGGGAGTGAACCAGTGGATGGAAGACCTCTCTCTCTGCCTCTGCCTTTCAAATAAATAAATAAATCTTTAGAAAAAATATTGTCCATGCAAAAACAAACAAACCAACAGTGGATGGGAGTGAGGGTGGGGGTGGGGTGGGGATGATTCCCAAAAGATTAACAAAAGGTTATAAGCCATCGTGCTCCTGGTAGCAGTCACAGTGCTATATTAATATTTCCTAACTCATATCCATCATGTTTGTGGACTGACCATGGCTTTGGACTTAAATGCTGGCAGCTCGGGCAAAACCTAAAGAATCTTGCAAGTTCCTTCTCTTCCCAAGAACCATGTGCAATGTTACTGGAAGGCTGTATGCTTAGCTGAAACACTTTCCCACCTTAAATTCCCAGCACATGTGGAGGAAGGATTTTGCAGAAAAATAAGCACAGCATGGTGGCTTTATTTGTCTAAGAGAAGGATACAGTCAGGGCAATTACACTGCACAGGTAAACCTTGACGAACAATCGTCCTTATGGTGACACAATCAAGTGTTATTTTGTGCGATTTAACTTGATGGCTATCAGTTTATGCTCAGTGGAGTTTAAGGTCGTGGATTGGAGGTGGGAAAGAAGAAGAGCAGGACACCAGCAGGGGGTGCTCTGAGCCTCCCATGCTAACCAGAGCAAGTCTCTTCTCGTCAATTTTATAAATTGAGGGTGCTTAGAGGATTCCATTCAAACAACAGACTCTGCTTTTAAAAGTTAACTGAAGCCCCATGTATGTTAGGCAATTTTAATGTTCTCTTTAAAAAATACAATATAGAACTTGTCTGCAATTCATTTTTAAAACTTGGGACAAGTTTTAAAGGCACAAATCAGACTTGATCAAATCCCAAGAGCAAGAGAAAATGTGAAAGAGTTCAACAAATTAATCATTTCATGGCTTCTACATATTCTCCAACTTCAGATACTGGATACTTGAATAACCCACAGTTAGAATTTCAAGTGGAGAGATACAAAGTTAATCCCTGATGAGGGTGACCTCTATGACAAAGTCAGTTGGCCCGGCACATGTCTGAGCCCTCACGCAGACACATCTGGAGGATTGATAAGGGATGTACTGGGGCTTGAGTCACTGATTGCTTCAGAAGCAAATCAAGATGAATCTTCTAGTGGGGGAAGGGGTGTTATAAGAATTAATACACACTGAAGAGCCCGTGTCCTTGCTTTGAAGGATCTTTTTCTCAAAATATATTGGTGAAGAATTGTCACTTCCAGTGGAGTGTAACGTTTTAGCCTGTCAATGCTGACAGGGCCTCATTAGTCGTTTGCTATGGGCAAGACCATGAACATGCAGTCCTAGGTAGCTGTGACAAACTATGGTGACAAGCAGAGACTGACTGCCACAAACTCTGGGAGACACAAATTGCTACTACCTGACTCACTCTGTCTCTCCCATAGTTCTGTGCTCTAGAGACAACACCTTACTTGCCCAACTGCTCCAACTGATTTTCGGGCTAAATAACTCACAAAGGAAATGCACCCTTCTAGAAGGCAGATCTACCCAGTACTACCCTGCCCCTAAATTCTGTCCTGATCCAATCTCCAGACTAAAGTGTCTCCTTGCTTTTATCCAAATCATTTTCATTCATAAAGAGCTAAATCACTGCTTCTCAGCCTTTTGGCTAAGGTCAAGTGTAGTATAAGAATTAAATGAATTCCCCTTGTTCAAGTCCCAGCTGTTCCACTTCTGATCCAGCTTGCTGCGAAAGCAGTGGATGATGGCCCAGGTGCTTGGGCCCCTGCATCCATGTAGGAGACCCAGAGGAATTCCTGGCTCCTGGCTCAGACTAACTCATCTCCAGCCATTGTGGCCATTTAGGGAGTGAACCTGTGGATGGATGATCTGTCTATCTGTCTCTCTTTCTTTGTAACTCTGCCTTTCAAATAAATAAATCAATCTTAAAAAATGTGGAGCAGGGGCCAGTGCTGTGGCGCAGCGGGTTAAAGCCACAGCCTGCAGTGCCGGCATCCCATATGGGCACTGGTTCGTGTCCTAGCTGCTCCGCTTCCAATCCAGCTCTCTGCTATGCCCTGGGAAGGCAGTAGAAAATGCCCATGTCTTTGGGCCCCTGCACCCATGTGGGAGACCCAGAAGAAGCTCCTGGCTCCTGGCTCCTGGCTTCGGATCGGCTCTGCTCCGGCCGTTGTGGCCATCTGGGGAGAGAACCAGTGGATGGAAGACCTCTCTCTCTGTCTCTACCTCTCTCTGTAACTCTTTCAAATAAATAAAATAAATCTTTAAAAAAAGTAAGTGAAACAGTATATCTTTTCTGTCATACTATCAGTTCCCTTCCATAACCACAATCGCAATGCCATGTGCTTTATGCCGCTATTTGCCTATGAACAAGTTACGTTGCATACTAAGTCAATCTGTTAAACACCTTTGAGCACCCATGGCCACAGGACTGTTCTGAGTGAAAGATGTCTACATCTTTCAGGCACAAATGAAATGCTGTACTTACCCTGGGGTTTGCCAAACACTTAACCTACTAATTTTGTCTGGGTCTTTTACTCCTTCCATCTCATGATTGAGAAAGCAAGACACCCCTCCAGGATGAGCCTCATGTGGCTGTATGGAACAGAATTTGTGCTCTGGAGTCAAACAAATGGGAACTCTTTTTTTAAGATTTATTTTATTTATTTGAAAGAAAGAGTTACAGAGAGAGAGGTTGAGAGAGAGGGGTCTTCCATCTGCTGGTTCACTCCCCAGATGGCCGCAACGGCCAGAGCTGAACCGGTCTGAAGCCAGGAGCCAGGAGCTTCCTCCGGGTCTCCCATGTGGGTGCAAGGGCCCAGGACTTGGACTGTCCTCCACTGTTTTCCCAGGTTCATTAGCGGGTAGCCGGATCAGAAGTGGAGCAGCCAAACACCAATCCCACTTGGGATGCCAGTGCCACAGGCCAGGGCTTTAACCTACTGTGCAAAAATGTGCCAGTCACAGGAATTCTAATTCTAAATCCACCACTCACTCACCAGGTGATCTTGATTCAGATGTGTCATCCCTTCTAATTGGAGTTTTTTGATTGTAAAATTTTTTAGCATAACCATAACCATTCTCTCAGGTGATACTGAAAATTAATCAAGATAAGTATGGAAATGCCTATGATGGTATTTCAAAACATTTGTGGAAAATGCAGTTAAAAGATTCATTTATTTTGGTGTAAAAACTTTTAAAATAACTGAATTTCTCACAAACTTTTTTGAAAGCTCTTGTGTTAATACCTGTGCATAGAAGGCTCTAATATTGTTACTATTATTATTTCTCACTTGTAATTGCCCTATGTTAAGCATTACTTTAAGAATTTGACTAAGACACCTTCTAAGACTTCAAGGAATTCATAGGCCAAGTCTACACAAGGAGAAAGAAACATAAGCAGACAATTCCAAATAGTGAATGCACAGAAAGAAGTACAATGATGGAGATGTGCTGGGGGTAGTTTGAGAGCCTGGAGGAACAGCATTTAACTCATGGAGTATGAGAAAGCTTACCAACAAATACTGAATCAGAAGTCTTAAAGGGCAAATGGAAGTTCAGAAATGGAGAGAATGAAAGAGCAGTTCAGGTACAGGGAGATAAGTCAAAGTATGAAAACAAGGCATGGGAAGGCTTGCACATTCAGTGTTGCTGCCAACAAAATCCAAGTCTGAAAGTGGTAAATATGGAGAGATGAGCTGGAGAGAAAAGCAGGAAGCAGCTCACGTGGGCAACTCATGGAGCCATCTCGTGGTAAGGATCTTGACTACCACCCTATTGGTAGAAAATGCAATTACAACATTAAATAAAAATGGACCTAGTTATACCTGTACAAAATATATCACACTGGTGGCTATGCAGAACAAGGGTTGGATGCAGATATTAGGAAGTTTAGAGACACATAAGATTCTGAACTAGGGCAAGGTTGTAGGGATAGATTCGAGAATTCATCTGTCATGAGGTAGAGCTTCATATTTAGAGAAAGGAACAAAGGAGAACTCACAGATTTCTACCTAGGTAGTTGAAATGGAATGAGTTTAGAAGATCCAGGGACACTGTGAGGAGTTAAGTCCTGAAATACCTAACAATTATGGGAGGAACTGGAGTTAAGAATGATAGTGAAAACTAGAGACTTCTATGAATTAGAATATTAGGATCCATAAGTAATGGTGCACCAGGCACAATGTGCCACTACTTACAAATACAAGTTTAACACATGATGAATGCATGCCTGGGTGAAAAGATGCCCCAACCTTAAACTGATGGCATGTACACTCTAGGAAAAGGATAGCCTCATCGCACTAAGCTGGAGGGAGAGTCTTGTACTGGGAGCAGAGTTAGGGTTCAGCCAAGACCTGAGTGGGGAGAGCAGCATTCTGTGAAGAGTTTAAGGACTTAGGAGGTTTGTTAGTAGTGGTGCAAGATCTTGCTCACCACAAGACCTATTAATTTTCATCTCTCCTTCAATGGCGCCAATATGAAGTGCTCTCTAATTTATTATCCCTTCCCCTCTTGACAGAGCAGACCATTAACTGGTCTGACCTCTGCAGCCATATACTCCTCTTCACTAATGCAGTGATCAATGTCCATGAAAAATCTTTTTCCTGAGAAGTTTCAAGTACCTCAGAACTCATCACAGAGGAGGAGCAGCTTAAACTGTTTGCACCCGGAGGTGCAATGTGGCTGAGAGAGCAAGTGTCAAGGGTCTGCAACCACAAAAGAGCCTCCTAATGGGGCCAGGTGAACCTGAGACATGGCCCCTGGGACACATTTTATTGCTATTTACAACTGCCTTCCGAGGGGGTCACTCAGTGCATCTGGCCTCGCCTCACCAAACAAAGCAAACTGGATATGTCTTTCTAAGGTTTTCCATTATTTTGCAGCACTGTAAGCCGACTCATTAACAGTTCTGACCTTTTGACTGTAAAATCCATTCTTACTGGAGATGTATGTGAATATCCTGATTCACCTAGTAAAACTTTTAGAGAAAGAGATACCTGTAAAAACATCAATAGATTTTATACAAATTGAGGAGCATTCTGTCCTGGATGATAGATAGATCCAAAACTATTACTACATACCTATTTAAAAAAAAAAAAAAACTACTGAGTTTTCTTCATCTTTCTTAGGGCTGGAAATGATGTCCTTTTTTGGCCTTCTAACAAGGCCAATACTAACAACCATGTCTACAAAATGTGTTACTTAAATATAGGGATTATTGAAGGCATGAGCAGAACATCTCTCAAGCTGGATTTTTCTCTGAGTTAAACTCTGAGTTCAATTTCATTGGAGAAGTGAATGTGTCACCTCAGAATCAACTCTTGAGGCTTCCTGGTCTGGCTGAAAGGCCTGTGAGCACTTCAGGCATGGAAAGCCAAGACTCTGAAATGGACACTATGAGAAACAGTGACTTGATCAGCTCTTGTGCTGACTGTTGTTGTACAATGTAATACTTTATCCCTTTTAGTTTTTTTTTTTTTTATTCTAGTACTAGTGGCTGAACTCTGTAATCAACACACAACTATTCTTAGGTGTTTAAATTTTAACTGAAAAGTGATCCCTGGTAAATATAACAGTGGGAATAAGAGAGAGAGGAGATGTACAATTTGGGACGGGCTCAATTGGACTTGCCCCAAATGGTAGAGTTAGAAACGTGCCAGGGGATTCCAATACAATCCCATCAAGGCGGCATGTACCAAGGCCATCTCACTAGTCCAAGTGATCAATTTCAGTTCACAATTGATCACACTGATAGGTCTAAGAGTCAAAGGGATCACACAAACAAGACTAGTGTCTGCTAATACTAACTGATAGAATCAAAAAGGGAGAGAACAATCCAACATGGGAAGTGGGATACACAGCAGACTCATAGAATGGCAGATGTCCTAAATAGCACTCTGGCCTCAGAATCAGCCCTTAAGGCATTCAGATGTGGCTCAAGAGCCCATGAGAGTATTTTAGGCATGGAAAGCCAAAACACTCTGGAAAAAAAAAAAAAAAACCCTAAATGAAAGATCTCTGTGAGATCCCAGTGGAAAGAATGGGGCCATCAAAGAAGGAGGTACCTTTCTCTGAAGGGAGGAAAGAACTTCCACTTTGACTATGACCCTGTCAGAATAAGATTGAAGTTGGTGAACCCTAAAGGCTTCCATAGCCTTGGCAACTCATGACTAGAGCCTAGGGAGATTACTGACACCATATACAAGAGTGTCAAATTGTTAAATCAACATTAGGAGTCACTGTGTACTTACATCTCATGAGGGATCTGTCCTTAATGTGTTGTCCAATGTGAAGTAATGCTATAACTAGTACTGAAACAGTATTTTTACACTTTGTGTTTCTGTGTGGGTGCAAACTGATGAAATCTTTACTTAGTATATACTGAATCGATCTTCTGTGTATAAAGATAATTGAAAATGAAAAAAAAAAACGGTGTTAAATTGGAAATTGCATAGAAAGTTAATCAATTTTTTAAAAAAAATCATGTAGGGTCTCTGTCCTTAAGGTGTTGTACATTGTGAATTAATACTATAACTAGCACTCCAACAGTATTTTTCACTTTGTGTTGCTATGTGGGGGAAAACTGTTGAAATCTTTACTTAATATTTACTAAACTGATCTTCTGTATATAAAGAGAATTGAAAATAAATCTTGATGTGAATGGAAGGGGAGAGGGAGCGGGAAAGGGGAGGATTGCGGGTGGGAGGGAAGTTATGGGGGGGAAGCCATTGTAATCCATGAACTGTACTTTGGAAATTTATATTCTTTAAATAAAAGCTTTATAAAAAAAAAAAAAGGAAAGCCAAGACTCTGTGGCAAAAAAATTATCCTACACAGAGGATCTCTGTGAGACCTCAGTCTAAAGAAATGGTCATCAAAGAAGGATGTACTCTTCTCTGAAGGGAGAGAGAATACCCACTTTGCATATGACTGTGTCTGAATACCAATGGAGTCTATAGTCACAGAAGGCTTCCCTAGCCTTGGTAGTCCATGGCAAGAGCCTCGGGAGATCACTGCGATCATAAATAAGAGAGTTAATTGTTAAAGGAACAACAGTAGTCACCGTGCATTTGTTCCCTAGTTTGGACCTCTGTCCCTATTGAATTGCAATATGAGAATCAACTGCAAATTTTCTCCCCAAACTGTACTCTCTGTGTTGTGTGAATGCGAGGGTGCAAATTGTTGACATCTATGATTATCATAGAGTTGGTCCTCTATATATAAAGTCAAACTAAAAATGAACTATAATGAAGAAGGAGATGGGAGAGGAAGAGGTGGTTTGGGAGTTGGGGGGAGAGGGTGAGTATGGGGGAAAGAACCACTATATTCCTAAAGTTCTATCTATGAAAAATTGCATTCATTAAATAAAAATTTCGGGCCGGCGCTGTGGCTCAACAGGCTAATCCTCCGCCTTGCGGCGCCGGCACACCGGGTTCTAGTCCCGGTCGGGGCGCCGGATTCTGTCCCGGTTGCCCCTCTTCCAGGCCAGCCCTCTGCTGTGGCCCAGGAGTGCAGTGGAGGATGGCCCAGGTGCTTGGGCCCTGCACCCCATGGGGAGACCAGGAAAAGCACCTGGCTCCTGGCTCCTGCCATCGGAGGAGCGCGGTGCGCCGGCCGCAGCGCGCCATTCGCGGCGGCCATTGGAGGGTGAACCAACGGCAAAAGGAAGACCTTTCTGTCTATCTCTCTCTCTCTCACTGTCCACTCTGCCTGTCAAAAAAAAAATAAAATAAAATAAAAAAAAAATAAAAAATAAAAAAATAAATAAATAAATAAAAATTTCAAAAAAGAGAAGTGAATGTGTTTAAAATGATTCTTTTTAGAAAATTCTGTCCAGGTAGCACATATAAGGACCAAGACAAATCTACGGTTTAAACTTAGTGTTCTCCCAGAATCTCTCAGCCACTGTGCTGCTTTTTATTCCTCCTCTATGCGCTGGCTCTCTGCTTGGCTGTTTTGAGTAAACTAACTCTAGGCACATGACTGAGAGACACCCAGACACGTATTCAGGCACCTGTAAGCTCCACAGTTGGTGAAATTATTGTGACAAAGAGAGATCTCACCACACGTGTTAAAGTGTAAATGAAAGTGCACTGGAGTTGGCAGCAGGCTAATTTTGGTGAGAACACGAAAAATCACAGGAGCAGAGAGTGCTTGCTTTTTAGGAAGGCTGAGCTGGCACAGAGTATACTTTCTGTGGGTATGTTTTCTAGCTGATTTTTGGAATCAATTTTAAGGCAAATGTATATGAGGCTGGAGGTGAGATTGGAGAAAATCTTACTCGGCAGCAATTTCAAGGACACAATCACTTTCTGGTAGAAAATAAGAGCGAGAACACTGACAGCTTTAACAAGAATGACTCAAGATGGGTTCCGTAAAGGCCATGACCAGGATGTGACAGACCTCTGCCAAGCACATTAGCAAATAACACAATGAAACCACTAGTGTGTTTGCCTTCATGTTTCAGAGTTGAAGTCTTGTTTTCAAATGCTCTGAGCACTCCTGGTGCCCCAAAAATAAGTTTCTGAAAGCTCATACCCAGGATATGTTGCTATTTTACACTTCAGTAGTGTTTGCAAGATTAATTTTGATTTAGCATTGATGTGTGCATTGCAAAGAGCTTTATATCAGCCCAGAATAATCATGTTGACAATCTATTATTCTGTCTAAAGTCTATGAATTCAAGAATGAATCTACAAGGCTCAAGGGTTGTAGGTTGAAGGATTCAACAACCTATAACCCCTATAAATTTGAAGAGCCTAATTCAAAACTAAGTATCTGTGGCCTTTGAATCTTGGCATAGAACAGAAAGTGACAGGTAACCAGCCAACCATGGCTAAGCTGGACATGTTACCTAAGGTGTGATAATTGTGGAATGAAGCACTGATTTTCTCTACTTCTTTGTTTCAGTTATTTATTTATTTGAAAGTCAGAGCTACAGAGAAAGAGGGAGAGAAGAGACATCTTTATCTGATTTACTCCCCAGATGGCCGCAACAGACAGGGCTAGGCCAGGGTGAAGGCAGGAGCCAGGAGCTTTGCCTGGGTCTCCCATGTGGGTGGCAGAGGCCCAAGCACTTGAGTCATCTTCCACTGCTTTGTCAGGTATAACCGTAGGAAGACAGATTAAAAAGTGGGGCAGCCAGGAAACGAATCGGCGCCCATATGGGATGGCAGCATTGCACACAGCAGCTTTACCCACTGCACCACAGCACTGGCCCCAAAACAATGGTTTTCATTTATTTATTTTTTCCTACTAGTTTTGGGTTTGGTTTGCTGTTGTTTTTCTAGATCCTTGAGACACACTGATAGCTCATTTAATTGGTGCCTTTCTAATTTTGAGGTAGGTGCCAATTGTTAAAAACTTTCCTCTTAACACTGCTTTTGCTGTGTCCCATAAGCTTTGATATGTTGTATTGTCATCTCCATTTGTTTCCAGAAAGTTTTGTTTGTTTGTTTGTTTTTGATTTCTCTTTTGATTTCTTCTATGACCTACTGTTCATTCAGGAGCATGTTGTTCAGTTTCCATGTGTTTGCATATGTTCTAGAGATTCCTGAGTTGCTGATTTCCAGCTTCATTGCATTGCGGTCTGAGAAGATACATAGTATGATTTTGATTTTTTTTTTTAATTTGCTGAGAATTGCTTTCTGGCCTAGCATGTGGTCACTCCTAGAGAAATTTCCATGCACTGGTAAGAAGAATGTGTATTCTGCAATTGTAGAATTGATCCTGTTGAATTGATCTCTTGCTACATAATGCTCTTAGTTGTCTCTTTTAACAGTTTTTGTGCTAAAGTCTATTTTATCTGATATTAGGATGGTTACACCAGCTCTTTTTTTTTGGTTCCTGTTGGCGTAGAATTTCTTTTTCCATCCTTTCACTTTCAGTCTGCATGTGTCTTTGTGAGATGTGTTTCTTTTCTTTTTAAAAAAAAGTTTCTTTTTTAAATTTATTTATTTGAGAGGTAAAGTTAGAGACATTGAAAGGGAGAGACAGAGAGAAAGGTCTTTCATAGTTGGTTCACTCCCCAAATGGCCCCAACAGCAGGAGCTGCACTGATCCAAAGCCAGGAGCCAGGAGCTTCTTCAGGGTCTCCCACACCGGTACAAGGGCCCAAGCACATGACTATTTCCACTGCTCTCCCAGGCTGTAACAGAGAGCTGGATTGGAAGAGGAGAAGCTGGGACTAGAACTGGCACCCATAGGGGATGCTGATGCCGCAGGTAGAGGATTAACCTACTGTGCCACAGAACTAGCCCCAAGATGTTTTTCTTATAGACAGCAAAGAGATGGGTTTTGTTTTTTTAATCCATCCAGCCAGTCTGTGTCTTTTAACCAGAGAGCTGAGGCCATTTACATTCAAGGTGACTGTTGATAAGGAACAACTTTGCCCTGCCATTTTTCCATAAATATTCCACTTTTTACTTTGGATTTCCTTTGTACTTTTACTGGGAGATTTCCTTCCTTTATTTTCTTCTGTAGCGATGACCATGTATCTGTGTTTCTGTGTGCAGCACATCCTTAAGCATCTTCTGCAGGGCTGAACGTGTGGTGACTGATCCTTTCAATTTCTGTTCATAAATGAAAGCTTTGCAGGGTATAGCATTCTGGGTTGGCAGCTTTTTTCTCTTAAGACTGGGACTATAACTTGCCATTCTCATAGCCTGTAGGGTTTCTGATGAGAAGTCAGCTGTGACTCTAATTGAAGATCCTCTGAAAATAATCTGGCACTTCTCTCATGCACATTTTAGAATCTTTATGTTTTACTCTAGTGCATTTGATTACAATGTGTCATGGGAAGATCTTATCTGGTCACGTCTATGAGGAGTTCTATGCACTTCATCTAGTTGGATGTCCTTTTATTTCTCCAAATTGGAGAAATTTTCTGTTATTATTTCACTAAAAAGGTCTTATAATAATCCTTTCTCTCTTTCCACACCTACTGGAACTCCTAGAACCTGTATGTTGGGTCATTTCATAGTATTCTGTGGATTCCTAACAGTATTTTTCAATTTTCTAATTTCATCTCCTTGTATTTGGTATGACTTTGTAATTTCCTGTGCATTGTCTTCTAAGTCAGTTATTCTTTCTTCTGCTTTACTAATTCTGTTGCATTGCATTTTTATTTATTCTATTGAATTCAACTGCATTTTAATTTATTCTATTGAATTATTCATTTCCAAGATTTCATTTTGATTTCTCTTTAAGATCTCAATTTTGTGGGAGAAATTTACTTTCTCTTTTTTTGAATTTTTTTTACTTTTATTTAGTAAATATAAATTTCCAAAGTACAGTTCATGGATTACAATGGCTTTTCCCCCCCATAACTTCCCTCCCACCCGCAACCCTCCCCTTTCCCACTCCCTCTCCCATTCCATTCACATCAAGATTCATTTTCAATTATCTTTATATATAGAAGATCGATTTAGTATATATATTAAGTAAAGATTTTTATCAGTTTGCACCCACACAAAACATAAAGTGTAAAATACTGTTTCAGTACTAGTTATAGCATTAATTCACATTGAACAACACATTAAGTACAGAGATCCTACATGAGGAAAAGTACACAGTGACTCCTGTTGTTGACTTAACAATTTGACACTCTTGTTTATGGAGTCAGTAATCTCCCTAGGCTTTAGTCATGAGTTGCCTGGGCACTAGCCCCAGTGAGTACATTACTCATCTGCTCTGCCACAAGGACCACACAAAAGATCTATGCAGTCCTCAGTGTAAGCTCAGATTCCCCAGCAATGTGCCTCACCAGGTAACCAGGGAGCCCTGATCGTGTGGAGCCTCCCACAGTGACTCCCAAAGTCCCAGCCACACCCTGAGTCCACCCACGCAGCCACAGCATTTTCACAGTTCCAGCACACAAGCCTCCCATAGTCACGAGACCCCAGTCCCCTGTCTGTTCTCCCCACCAGACTCAGGAGTCTCAGCCTAGCTGGTTGCTGGGCACAGACAGGAGCTGACACAGCTGTTATGTATGTCCAAAATGATGCCTACTTTCTGTCAGCTTGTTACAGGGTGCCATTGCAGAGTGATCAGGGAGAAAACATAGCCCCACCTCTGTTTGTTCTAATTTGGCAGGCACACTTGGGGCTCCAAGCCAGATTCCATCTAGATTCTTCCTTCAGCTTTTTCATCAGTGGCTTGGGCTACTGTAATCTGGTCTCACCTCAGTCTCCAAAGCTGAGGTGGAGGCTCTCAGCCACTGGGGTTCTGAATTGTACACATTCACACCCTCCATGTAGGTCCACTCTCCCTACTTCTTTAGAAGTAAAGGCATTTATTGTGGCTGAAGGCCTACCTTTTTAATATATAAAAGACCGATTGAACTTTTGTCGTATTTAATTTTAATTAAGCAAAGTCTTTATCACCTATTTTCTGGGTACCAAGCAAAATGATAATTGCATACTAAAGAGTTAGACTAAAATAACATAGAAAGACAATGATCCATGAAACACTTTTAATGAAAGAGACAAAACAGTTTATGGTATTAAAAACAGAATGCCAAATAATATACTAGTTTTAAAAATATTTTAATGTATTTGTAATAAAAATATTAAATACAGTTCTATAATTGTTGTTATTATGCAGTAATCCTCCTTTAAGAAATGGTGTCCTGGGGCTGGCGCTGTGGTGTGGTGGGTTAAGTCACCACCTGCAATGCCAGCATCCCACATGGGTATTGGTTTGCATCCGGATGCTCCATTTTCAATCCAGCTCCCTGCTAAGGGCCTGAAAAAGCCATGGAAGATGGCCCAAGTGCTTGGGCCCCTGCACCCATGTGAAAGATACAGAAGAAGCTCCTGGCTCCTAGTTTCAGTCTGGCCCAGCCCCATCCATTGTGGCCATTTTGGGGAGTGAACCACTGTATGGAAAATCTCTCTCTCTCTCTCTAACTCTGCCTTTCAAATAAAATAAATAAATCTTAAAAAAAAAAAGAGAGATCATATCTTGCATTCAAGAACACAGGGTTCCGTAAAACATCTCCCATTGTTGGATGCAAGATCCCTTCAATGCAGAGGAAGTGTTTACCTTGTAAAAAAGCTACATGCCCCATCTGAAGCTAACTCCTTCCTGGACTGTGTGCCAGTTGTCTTTACATTTTCCTATCTATGTTCTTAGAATGCTACCTAAAACACTATAATGTTTGAATGGTTGTAAGGACATATTTCCAACGTACTGCAAATCTTTGCATTCATAAATGTCAAGTGTTTCATTATGTTCTTAAATAAATACAATGGAATCTAAATACCAAAGTGTTTTGATATTCACCATCATCTATTTAAAAGATACATGGACATGGTCTTTGATAGTTAGACATTTTATGCAACACTTTGTTTCTTTGTGGAAATTTTCCACCCCACTTCCCTTGCATAATTTTACTGTAATATAATACAAGGTTATGCTTGAAAACACTTTATTGATCACCCCATTATATTTCTCCTCTACAAATATATTTTGAAACTGAAATTTATAAGAAAAGATGTATTACTTCTGTAAACAAGAAGCTCTAAGTATTAAATTACTTTTTCTGTATTGTGTTATTCTTACAATTATTAGTTGTACATGGTTGATTAAAGAAATAAAACTATGTTTCAAAATTTGAAATGTAATTATTGAACAAAGAAGCAAAATGCTTTGGAGAATCTACTTCTTAAAGCAATAAAGTTTCCTTCTCAATTCAAGTAAGTTGGATGAATATTATTTTTTCTATGTTTTTAAATAGAGAAATATATAACACATTAATGTTATATAGAGTAACCCCAGAACTTATTCCTTTCTAGCTATAACCTAGTATCTATCAATCAACAATTCCCTCATACCTCTCACCCCAATTCCCTCTCTAGCCTCTGGTATCCACCATTGAGTTTTTACATTCTATGAGATCACATAATCTTCAAAATCCACATATGAGTGAGATCATGTGATAGTTGCCTTTCCGTGCTTGGTTTATTTCATAATGAGATGAATATTATTTAATGCTAAAATGAAGCAGAATCCCACTTCAGTTCAGTACTAATTATCTTTTAATGCATGTAAATATTGAGGAATCATTGAATAGAAATGGGTAAGTTCTAATGATTACTTGGTTTTTGATGTACTGAGTTAGACGTCATGGATCACACAGTAACCCACCATCAATAATTATTTTATTCAAGATCTTTCACTTGACAATTCAAAGGGGTCCTCTTCAATTTTGTTGATAGCAAGGAATTGGAAAGTACATTATTGAGTCATGAGAATGGTTAACATTTTTGTTTCTGGGAATTGCAGCAAACCATGAATGCTTTACAGAAACATACTAAGTTACCCTTATTAAGCTCATTAAAGTCTTTACTTACAGGCATCTGGTTGTTACCTCTTTAAATTAGGTGGAACTGGAACTTATACATTTTAGACTTTTTCCACTGCCTGTAAATAAGGACCTATTTCTTTTTGCCAAGCTTCCATTTATTAGGATACATTAAGCAACTTTACAAGGCATAGCAAATAGACAGTGAGACTGACACTTCATATCCACAAGACAGACAGGTAGATAGAAAGACTATTTTTATGTCATAGTCTCGGATTATCAAGTGTAAAATTATGAACCAGACGGAACTGGAACAGCATATCAATATCTGAGGGAGAGACAGTGATCCTATTTAAGTGAATTTCATGTTATAAAGTACAGTGTTTTTTAAAAAATGTTATTAATATAAAGAGAACAGATTTTATGTATTTCACAGGTACTATTTTAAGAAGATAATGATATTTCCCTTTCTTTCTCTCGCTCCCTCAATCCCCCTTATTTGCTTCTTTCTTTTTTATTTTTTAATTTTTGCAAAAGCATGATTTTAATCCACTCTAATATCACAGGCTTAAGGCATCACTAACCATAATATCCAACAACTAAGAAGTAGAAAATGAATCTTGATACGAATGGAATGGGAGAGGGAGTGGGAAATGGGAGGGTTGTGGGTGGGAGGGAAGTTATTGGGGGGGGGGGAAGCCACTGTAATCCAAAAGCTGTACTTTGGAAATTTATATTTATTAAATAAAAGTTAAAAAAAAAAGAAGTGAAAGACCACAGTTCCATGGGTGTGTAAATAAGCGTTAAAGACAACAACCAAATCACAAGATGTCTATTTCATTCCTATACTTTTTTGGATTCTATATTAACTACCACATATCAAATAAAACATATAATGTCTTTTGGGGACTGGCTTATTTCACTAAGCATATTGGTACACACACACACACACACACACACACACACTGGAATACTACTTGGCCATAAAAAAATGAAATACTGGTTTGTTTTTTTTTTTCAACAAAATGAATGCAACTGGAAAGTCTACTGCTTTACTTGATAGGCTGAATTTAGGAAAAAAATTATTCTATACTTAGAGATTAACATCAACAAGTAGCAAGGGAGGGGCTTAAAAGTGGATATGCATGTATTAATGATTGCCATTAAATGAAGCTTTACAACAGAATCCACACCTGTTATGGTTACTTAATATCTTGTAAGAAGGTGGTAGAAGTAATATGAATTTTCAGAAAGCAGTGGAAGAATGACAGGGAGGCTGGCGCTGTGGCTCAACAGGCTAATCCTCCGCCTTGTGGCGCTGGCACACCGGGTTCTAGTCCCAGTTGGGGCGCCGGATCCTGTCCCGGTTGCCCCTCTTCCAGGCCAGCTCTCTGCTGTGGCCCGGGAGTGCAGTGGAGGATGGCCCAAGTGCTTGGGCCCTGCACCCCATGGGAGACCAGGAAAAGCACCTAGCACCTGGCTCCTGCCATCCGATGAGCGCGGTACGCTGGCCGCAGCGCACCGACCGCGGCGGCCATTGGAGGGTGAACCAACGGCTAAGGAAGACCTTTCTCTTTGTCTCTCTCTCTCTCACTGTCCACTCTGCCTGTCAAAAATAAAAAAAAAAATTAAAAAAAAAAAAAAGGAATGACAGGGAGCAGAAGCCTTATACAAAAAAAGAAAGTACATGGATTTACAGTATGCAGTCATCTTTTGGTAAAATATGACACTACTGCTCCCAGAGTTCTAAACAAATGTTTAAGGAAAGTCCCCTTGCTGTATGTTTCATTTTCACAAAAATGTAATATGGATTTATTGAAAGTAAATGTGGGGGCTGGCGCTGTGGCGTAGTGGGCTAAGCCTCTGGCTATGGCGCTGGCATCCCATATGGGCACCAGTTCTAGTCCCAGTTGCTTCTCTTCCTATCTAGCTCTCTGCTATGGCCTGAGAAAGCAGTACAAGATGGCCTAAGTGCTTGGGCACCTGCACCCACTTGGAAGACCTGTCAGAAGCTCTTGGCTCCTGGCTTCGGATTGGCCCAGCTCTGGTCGTTGTGGCCATTTGGGGAGTGATCCAGCGATAGAAGACCTTTCTTTCTGTCTTTCCCTCTCTCTGTAACTCTACCTCTCAAATAAATAAATAAAATCTTAAACAAACAAAAAGATAATATAAAAAAGTATATGTAGATATTTTTAGTCCTCCCCTTTGAAATCATGCAAAATATTAAACTAAATAAAAGTATTCACTTGCCTTTTTATTATTGAAAATATGAATACTGATATTATTTTAAATATGACTATGTCAAGATTTCTTACAACTAATGAATATCCCAGCATCCTTGTTACTCATCTTGAATATTCTAAAATAAACAAGTATAGTGTGTGTGTGTCAGGATCCAGTCGAGCAAATAAAAGCCATGTGAGGCACATGACATGAAATTTACTACAGGGAGCTGGTTTTCCAGACAGCAGAGAGCTGAGTAGGCAAAAGAGGTTCCTGAGATAACTCCAACGTAGAACAGCAGCAGCTGCTCTGCTCTCTGGAAGAGGTTGGAATCATCACAGCCCAGAAGCTCAGAGAGAATTCCACAGAGCTGTGTTCTGAAAAGAAGCACAAGCCAGCTGCTGCAAGTGCTTCTGAGAACTGGTCAGCACACTGGCACTGAGAAGTCCCCAAGAGGCTGACCACTGGGACCACTACTGCTCAGCCAGGCCCACTGCTAGGATGATGTTGAGCTGAATAACAAGAAAACAGGGACAAGAAAGTCCCCTCACCATGCCCCTCTCTATGTATTGCATAGCTGCTCATGAACCCTTACAGGAAGCCTGCAAACAAAGAGATTTTACAGAGTTGTAGCTCAGCCCCATGGAGTAATGGATGCCAAGGTTTGGGGGGGGGGCAGTTGTAACTTAAAAGTAATAACTTAAAAACTGAGGCTATGGCTGGCGCCGTGGCCCAACAGGCTAATCCTCCGCCTTGCGGCGCCGCCACACCGGGTTCTAGTCCCGGTCGGGGCGCTGGATTCTGTCCTGGTTGCCCCTCTTCCAGGCCAGCCCTCTGCTGTGGCCCGGGAAGGCAGTGGAGGATGGCCCAAGTGCTTGGGCCCTGCACCCCATGGGAGACCAGGAAAAAGCACCTAGCACCTGGCTCCTGCCATCAGATCAGCGCGGTGCGCCGGCCGCAGCGCGCCGACCACGGCAGCCATTGGAGGGTGAACCAACGGCAAAGGAAGACCTTTCTCTCTGTCTCTCTCTCTCTCACTGTCCACTCTGCCTGTCAAAAAAAAAAAAAAACTGAGGCTATCACCCAAATGAGAGTGGCTGCTTCCCCTACTAGTAGGTGGACATCCATGTTTGTTTATCTCCCTCTTGCCTGGAGCAGAGTCCAGCATGTAGCAGGTACTTAATGAATATTTGTTGAATCAATGAATGAATGAATGGAATTCAATCATAGGTCACTCTGATTGCAGAGACCACACTGTTAATTCTTTTTCACCATCTCCATGACACCCGCTATCTTTGAGAGGGTCTAGGCCAGAGAGAATCTGTCACAATTCTGTCTGCAAGTGGCCTTGGAAGTCCATTTTATAAATATCTCCAATGCTCTTGGAGTGAACCAGAAAAAAACTGACACAGCATCAGCAGTGACTAATGACTTCCAGTCTATCTCTTCACAACATAGAATGGAATTTCACCTGATGAGTATGTCAACATAAAATCTTCACACACACAGTGCCAGTGATAAACTGGCTTTACAAAGAAAACAAAATGATAATGATTACAAGAATCTCAGGAACGTTCCAGACATGCTTGTTCTCCAAAAGAGAACAGTATCCATGAATTAATCCCTATTAGAATCTGCAAAAACGTAAATGACATCAGTGACATCATTATTGTACATGAGCCATGGCCTTTGTGAGCCCACAGATTCACATGGAACTCAAGCATAGGTCATTCTTCACCCTCGTCGCCTGCCCTGAGCAATGCAACCTGGCACACACTCAGTCTCTCCTCCTCAAAGTCCCGAGACATCTGTGCCACTCTCATTTGCATTTTTTAAAGAGAAAGAAGAAATGGAAGCTTTTTACTTATTAATTCCACACCACCTTATGACAATCCATCAGTCATATGTGTTGTAGCTACAAAGCAGTTGGTATTAGAATTTTGTCATCTGCTTCAATAGACGTAAATAACCTTTCTCGGGGATGTCAGATGCATGGCAGAATCTCAAACCCCAGGTACACAAGAGAAACAGGCCACTGAAACTCTGGATACCATATGCCCAGCACAGACATTTCCAGGAACACTGGCTTTAGCTGAAGCAGGCCTTGTGCTGTATAAAGCTGAGGGGAACTCAGTAGAACTTCTTCGGAAACTTGCGCCTGGCCTATTAAAACCTGTTCTGTTATCCCTCACCTCATCTCAAAGTTCAAGGCCATGAAGGACGTTTTTGATTCCTGTGGCATCTTTTAGCTAACGCTGAGTGTGAATGTAGTTTTGGTTTTAAGTTTCATTACAAATTCATCGTACTTACTAGAATGAAAAGCTGGGTTTTGTCTCATCAGTTTGAAGTGGATGACCTTTTTCCCCCTTCCTTGGGGTGGTCTGATTGTACTCCCTGATTTTCTAATCCAGGAAAATGAGGCATTGGGTTATTTTACATTTGGTCAGACTCAACAACAGCGAATTTATGACAGTCACAGCATTAAAGTCAGAATCTCACTTGGAGAACTGAAGTGTTGGCGTCCAAGCTGGAAAAGCTTAGACAGAGGTTATTTTTGCACCCTATGGAGTAATGTGAGTCCAGCATATGGCTTTAGACATGTGGGTGTTTCCTCCTTTGCATTCCTTCTGTGGAGAAGGGTTCAAAGCACACTATTTGGAACCAGGCTGCCCAAGCAAAGCTGAACTGTTAGGTCAGAATTGATAGTGGATACCAGAGTCCTGCACCATCCAAAGGCAATTTTCTTCACTAATCACCCATTCTTTTTCTAAGTTTTCTGATTTTTTACTTATTTATTTGAGAGACAGAGTAGCAGAGAAAGCGAGAGTGAGAAGAGGGAGGGAGGGGGGAGGGAAGGAGAGAGAGACTCTTCCATGTACTGGTTCACTCCCCAGTGCCTGCAACAGCCAGGGTTGGGTCACGTAGAAATCAAGAACCAGGGATTCCATCTGGGTCTCCCACATGGTTGGTAGGAACCCAAGTACATGGGCCATTAACTACTATCTCTCTGAACACACTAACACGAAATAGGGTTTGAAGCAGAGGAGCCAGGACTTGAACTGACACTCTGATTTGGGGTATGGACATCCAAGAGCAGCTCTTTAACCTGCTGTGCCACAATGTCCACCCCTACCCCTGCCCTGCTTTTAATGTTTTATTCACTTCAAAGGCAGAATGACAGAGAAAGACTGAATGATCTCCCATTCTTGACATAAAACTTTTCTCTTTTGCTTTCTTTTCTCATTGCTCTATCACTTCACTTTTTTTTTTAGATTTGTTTATTTATTTGAAAGGCAGAGTTACAGAGAGAGAGAGAGACAGAGACAGAAACAGAGACAGAAAAAGAGAGAGAGAGAGATCGTCCATCTGCTTTTATATTCCCCTGGTAGCTGCAGCAACCAGAACTAGGCCAGTCCAAAGTCAGAAGCCAGGAGCTTCCTCTGGGTCTCCCACTTGGGTGCAGGAGCCCAAGCATGTAGATCATCTTCTGCTGCTTTCCCAGGCCATTAGCAGGGGGCAGGACCAGAATTGAAGCAGCTGGTGCTCGAACCAGTGCCCATATACTATGCTGGCACAGCAGGCAGTGGGTTTACATGCTTCACCACGGCGCTGGCTCTCAGCCTATCACTCTTATTTTCTTTCTTCATTCTCTTTCTGAATCTTTGCCATTTCATACTTAACACTATCGATGTTATCCAGATTTAAAGGATTATGGACCCTAATTTAAAGCAATTTTTAAATTGTGTTCCAATTTCTATAGGCCACCAATGCTGGTGATTAATTATATGGTAAATGAATTGTTTTATCATCCTAATTCATGGGATTGAAGTTTATGTCTCTTTTAGATACAGTTGTAATCTTATCACTGAGATCATGTTTTCTTTAGAGGAGCAGTTTTTAACGTAGAGCCTGAAAAACTCTGGGAGTCTTCAAGATTCTTTGAGGAGATCTATAGCACCAGCATTTTATTTTAATTTGTATTTATTTTTCAATTTTTAATTAGTTTTTAACAGATTCAATATGGTTTGTAGATACAATTCTGAGAACATAATGATATCCCCTTCCTTCTTCTCTCTTTCTCCTCCTCCTTCTCTCTCTCCCACCCATCTCTCTTCTCCTTTTCTTTTTTAAATGATTTAGATAACATATTTTAAATTTATATTATTGTAAAAGACTTAATACTTTACCACATAAGAAATTTAACAAGGAAAAACACAAAATACCCTAGTTTAGTGGGAATATGGACAATAGCTATGGACATAAATTAAAAAATGACCATTTCATCCATATACAGTACATTTTTCCTTTGCTTTTATTTTTTAATTTATTTTACTTGTTTAAAAGATTTTATTTATTTATTTGAGAAGCAGAGTCACAGACAGAGGGAGAAACAGAGAGAAAGGTCTTCCATCTGCTGGTTCACTCCCCAAATGGCTGCAATGACCAGAGTTGGTCTGATCCAAAACCAGGAACCAGGAGCTTCCGCCAGATCTCCCATACAGGTGCAGGTGCCCAAGTGCTTGGGCCATCTTCTGCTACTGTCCCAGGTACCTTAGCAGGGAGCTGGATGAGAAGAGCTGCAGCTGGGACACGAATCTGCTCCCAATATAGGATGTCGGTGCTGCAGGTGGAGGCCTAGCCTACTACGTCACAGCGCCAGCCCCATTTGCAATAAATTTTAAAGTAATTACAGATTATTAAAACTATAGTAGCATATAGTATAGGGGCTGGTGTTGTGGCGTAGCGGGTAAAGCCACTGCCTGCAATTCTATCATCCTATATGGGTGCCAGTTCGAGTCCCAGCTAATCCACTTCCAATTCAGCTCCTTGCTAATGTGCCTGGGAAATCAGCAGAAGAAGGGCTAAGTCCTTGGGCATCTGCACCCCTTTGGGAGACCCATAAGAAGCTCCTGGCTCCTGGCTTCAGCGTGGCACAGCTCCTGCCATTGTGGCCATTTCAGGAGTGAACCAGCAGATAGGGAAGACCTCTCCCTCTCTGGCTCTCTCTCCCTCTCTGGCTCGCTCTCTCTCTCTCTCTCTCTCTCTCTCTCTCTGCTTGTAACTCTGCTTTTCAAATAAATAAAATAAATCTTTAAAAGAAAACTATAGTATAACATTCTTAACCATTGGTTTGACAAAGGTATAAAACAAAGTTTCACAAAACTATATTTGCAGCAATACCTATACACAAAGGCTTTATGTTAGTGACCTTTCTCACCCTACCCTCTTGCTTGTGTGCAGTGTTTTCCAGAGACTTCACGTTGTGTAATATTACCATCGACTGAAGAGGCAGATGGAAGAATCTGCCATGTGTAAATGGAAATTACTGAAATTTAGAAAAATATAAATACTATTACTCTTATTAATATTTTTGTTTTGTATAACATAGCTAGTTTCATAAAATGTTATTTCAATTAACAATGGATGGGCTTGTTAAATTCAGTATTTTTTTTAAAAAATGAATCAAAAAATACATTACTAATAGATCTGATCCACACAAACAAAAACTCTCTGAGGTATTTGATAATTTTTAAAAGTGTCAAGGATCAGGGCTGGTGCTGTGCCATAGTAAGCTAAGCCTCCACCTGTGGTGCCAGCAGCCCATATGGATGCAGTTTTGTGTCCCGGCTGCACCTCTTCTGATCCAGCTCCCTGATAATGTGCCTGGGAAACCAGTACAAGATGACCCAAGTGCTTGGGGCCCTGTACCCACGTGGGAGACCCAGAAGAGGCTCCTAGCTCCTGGCTTCAGATTGGCCCAGCTCCAGTTATTGCCCCCATCTGGAGAATTAAACAGTAGCTGGAAGACCTTTCTGTCTCAGACCCTTCTCTCTGTATCTCCCTCTCTTTATAACTCTCCCTCTCAAATAAATAAATGAAATATTTTTAAAAAGTGTAAAGGATCTTGGGTCCAAAGTCTTGGGAATCTCTATGTTAGATTGTAACCTGGCCAATCAAGTACCAGACTTTATTTTATGGAGACTTGTGGATGACTGAGAAGATATTCTGTAGTTTTTTGACTTAGAAAAGAGAAGCTACATCCTCATTCAAGCCCCTGGCCATGTGGAAAAGGCATTAATTAATGTACTGAAGTTGACCAGCTCCTGAGGTGCCCCTGTCAGGTAGGGTGTTGATAGCTCACCCTTCTGACTGTGGAGAACCTCCCTGACCAACCATGGAGTATCTGGAGAGGTCAGAGAGTAACGCCGGGGTTTGATGCATGGTATCACTTTGATGCTGAAATCGTGATTATTTTCTTCTATCTCAGGCATGGTTTTAAAATGCCATTTCATGGGGCGAGCATTGTGGTACAGTCTCTTGAACTGCTCTGCTTCCAATCCAACTTCCTGCTAACCATGTCCTGGGAGGCAGCAGATGATGGTTTAAGTGCTTGAACCCCTGCCACCCACGTGGGAGACCTAGATGGAGTTCTAGGCTCCTGGATTTGGCCTGGACTAGTCCTGGCTGATGTGGGCATTTTGGGAGTAAACTAGCAGATCTCCTGGTTGTTCTGTCTTTCAAGTAGATAAAAGAGAATACCAAATATTTTTAAAAGCAAAATAAAATAAAATGGTCGTTCATATTCATGCTATCCCATTTGTATGGATGTATACTTCAAGAGATATCTGCCATGTGGATCTATTTGGTTGTCCAAATACTTTAAGCCTCTGAGAATGCCAGAGGAGAATTGGGCACAAAATCACCTCCTAGGAGGTCTGAGATGACCAGTAGCATCCCAAGGGGAATCCCCTGATAAGCAAGACCTCCTTTAGAAGGCCACCACTCCAGGTACACTGGGCATTGCCTGGGTACACACAAAGGCTTCTGACAGAAATAGGAATTTGACCTAGTGGTTAAGACGCTGGTTATAACATGCACATCCCATGTAAGAGTGCCTGTGTTCAGATTCCTACTCCAACTCATGATTCCAGCTTCCTGCCATTGCTGACTTTGGGAAGCAGCAGGTAATGGCTCAAGTAGTGGGGTTCCTGTCACCTACATTGGAGACTTGGATTGAGTTCCTAGCTCTTAGCTTTGGCCTATGCCCGCTTCCAGCAGTGGTGGGCATTTAGGGAGTGAACAAGCGGTTGAATTCTGTTTCTCTGATTCCCTCCCCCCTGCCTCAAGTAAAAAATTAATTCATTTTAAAATAACCGGGAAAACCCAATAGGATTCTCCATTAGCTTTCTGTCTTGGTGAAGGCTTCTTCCATGTTTGCCAGAATGTTCCACTTAGGCCTTTCTTATTCTCTTAGGAAAGAATCATGATTTTTTCAGATCAATAATACTCACCCTCATATGCACAAGATGTTTTACAAAAGCAGTTTACTCCTCCTGCTGTTCTTTTTCGCACGCTAAGGACAACCAGTTTGAAATGCAATAAAATCTCTCTTTTAACTTGTACATTGCCAACATCATCTTCCACCCAGAAAAAGGGAGAAAATGTTCATTTATATTCCTGGCCATGGCTTCACCATGGGAAAAAAATAGTTTATTATAGACATTTTTTCTCTTCTATCTTAATAGCACATATTTTAGAAGATTTTTTTTATTGGACATTCTTTGACCCAAATATTTGTTGAAGACAGTGTAAACAAGTCATGTGACTGGATACCCAACCACGTTGTTAAACATCAAATGGATCAGTGCTGTAAACATCTCTGTGAAGTCTCACATAGAGCAGTTTGAAAGCACGGGATCCTGGGCAAGGCATGATGCAGCCCAGGGGGCACATCTGACTGATGGCTTTGTACTACACAAAGCCACAAACTGAAGGATGGAAAGAAATGTTTGCTTGTCATCCAGATCTCTATTAATTAAATTTAACAAGCCACATTCCACAGAATGCAACTGCTTGCTTATTTCAAGTTGAAAGTTCATTAGGGGCTGGCGTTGTGGCATAGCAGGTTAAACCATTGTCTGCAATGCTGGCATCCCATATGGTTGCTCGACTTCCAATCCAATTCCTGGCTAATGCACTAAAGAAAGCAGTGGAAGATGGTGCAAGATCTTGGGGCCTGCGCCCATGTGGGAGACCCAGAAAAAGCTCCTGGTTCTTGGCTTCAGCCTGGCCCAGCCTTGGCCATTGCAGCCAGTTGAGGAGTGAAGATCTCTCTCTCTATTTCTCCCTCTATCTCTCTGTAACTCTGCCTTTCAAATAAATACAATAAATCTTTTAAAAAGAGAAAGTTCATTAACAAAAAGAGAAGAAAGACCTGCTTCAAATCTAATTAGGAGCTGTAGAGGATTTTTCTCAAAGCCAATGCCACTATGTAAGATCATGGCTGTCTCCCAGGATCATTCTGCTTTCTATAAATTTGTCAGAGATAATCAAGGTTCTGCAGTATCAGCTGAAGTTACTGCTTGCAAAACTAAGTCCAGAGGAGGATTAAAAGGCATAAGAGAAAGGGATGTTTTTCAAGAAGGGACAGTAAATTGCAAAGAGACGAGCCTCACTCAACATCATTGCACAGCATCAGTTTTGTCTATCAGTGACAGATGTCCAAGCTGGCTAGGAATTGGACAAGTCAGTACTTTTCCAAGCTGATGCAAAATGGACCCCTAAAATGAACATCTCTTGTTAACAACACAACCTCTCTTCTATCATCTATCAATTTGAAACATCATTCAATGCTAAAAATTTCAAGACTCAACGTTTGCCACTCATTTAACGTTAAAAGAGAGGACCCCAATCATGACCCCCTCAATTCGCATCTCCAGCCTGATCAGAGACTTGTTCTGAAGCACAGGATGGATCAGGGCCCTGGTGATCTGCCGAATGGGAAAATAAAGTGCTTTATGGCCACAACCTGCATTTAGCCCTGTATGGCTAGCAAGGCCTTACCTCGAAGTCTCTGCTTAATCATTTATTGAGCCTCTATTGAATGCATCCAGAAGGCCTGTAATAGACTCCAGTGTAGGAGAGACGTCCACCCATAACCAGCGATTTCTAGTTTCTCTTCTGAAAATGGAAGAGGGAAAAAAAGAGAATCTGTGTACAACTAGAAGTCCAGGAGAAATTCTGGGTAAGCTCTCACATCTTCCTCTGTGATCCAGGGTATCCTGAACATGTCTATGGCAAAGCTTCAGGTAGTTTACACTCTGGCTAGGGACAGGGTTTAGCATCATCTGTGAAGCACTCTTCTTGCACCCTATAGCCATGGGATCTGGGAAATCACACAATCTCTCCCTACTTCAGTTTCCACATCTGCAAAATGGGAATAATATTACAGTAATAACAACCTTAGAAAGCCGTTGTGAGAAAAAAATCAATCTATATATGTAGAGTGCTTAGGAAATGCTTTGCATTTGAAATCAATATATGCAAAGGTACTTCAAAAAGTTTAATTAGAAGATGAGTATATTTTGGTACAATTTTTTTTAAATTCATGCACAAAAGGGACAGTCAAATAGTTTGTGGAATTCATATTATGAAAAATTTATACACTGATTTCAAGTTTTTTTGCACCAAAACAAAATAAATCTATCTTAATTCCACTTCTCCATAAAATTTTGGAAATACCTTCAAATAATATCTACATTCAATCACTCCTATATATGTATTTATTTCAATAATATATAATACAGTGAAGTAAAATGAAATAAATTTTGTAACAAATAACATGAATTAGAAAATATATGTAATAAAAATGCATAATAAAAAGCTAAATAAAATTACCATATTTTCTAAAGTCATTTGACAAATGTAGATATGTTTCAAGTCCTAGAAAATGGGTAGTAAGATAATATACATACTGATGATAAAAGTTTTATGTGGAAAACATAAAACTGCATAAAAAGTCTGATCTAGAGCTCATAAGCTAGTAGCTATAAATTTACAAGTAATATGAGAGTAACCAGAGATTTCTCAAAGACTCAGATCTACCCAGAGAAGGGTGAACTAATGCTTTATTTTTTTAAAATCCTTTTTAGTGTTGAGCAGAGTTATTAAAATAATTTTATTAACCTCATCCTTTAATGAAATGTGTACTCAATAAACATTTATCATTGTTAATAATTATTATAGTGATAGCTCTCTCATAAACAAAATAATAAAATTTCATTATTAACAACTAACATTTGATTAAATCATTATGAAGTACTTCCCATATATTACTCTGATGCAGCCTCACAGCAACCCTCTGGGAAAATTAAACTCAGGATGGTTGAACGACTTGTTAGAGGTTGCACAGCTTTAAGCAGTAGAGGTGACCTTCAGATTGAAGTTCATTTCTTCACACCTCAGTGAAGAGAGAGGACTAGACATGTGCCCAGCTGACTGAAGTCAGATTGTTACAATCATTCAATTAATGTTCAGTGATGTTGATGTGGATGTCAGTGGGTAGAGTTTCCCTCTGTAAGAGGCTTACCTAAAACCTTCTCTTTGTTTCCTGCCTCTATTTTTCTTTGAAGCCTTGAGTGGAGTGTTCTCAAAATCAGGTCAAAGGAATGTTTTGAAAATAAATCTATAGGAGCTAAGTCAGTCTTTCTTATAGTTCTTCCTGGTCACTATATATAAACAATACAACCCTGTTTGAGTCTGTGACTATTAAGAGCGACTGAATCCAGCTTGATTACATGTTCTTTTCTTTAACAAACTTAATTTAAAAATTACATAATTTTCAAAAGCAAATTCATACTCTTTAAAATTTTATCTTTTAATCCCATTTTTCATGAAAGTTAAAAAAATTAACTAATTTTATGTGAAAGGTAGAGAGATAGGCAGAAATCTCCCTTTCTCTGGATCACATCCAAATGCTTGCAACAACCCAAGTTGGGTCAAGGGGAAGCCAGGACTTGGGAACACAATTCACACCCCAAGGGTGGCAAGGACCCAAGTGCTTGAGTCAGCACCTGCTGCTTCCCAGTGTGTACATTGGAAGAAAGGTGGAATTGGAAGCAGAGTTGGGGCTTGAACCCAGGAACTCCATAACTGGAGTTAGGCATCCCAAGCAGCATCCTAAGCATTGCACCAAACACTCAACCCCGTTAACTCACTTTCAAAGCCTAAAAAATTGCTACAAATCAGGGAAATTCAACATAGAAATTTTCAAAAAAAAAAGATTTCTGAAAATTTTGCTCAAAGATTTACTGTTAAAACAAGAGTCAAGTTCTAAGGCCACCTGGCTTATAAACAACTGGAAGGGATGTTGCCCCACCCTACTAGGGAGAGTAGAGGAAGTAAGTTAACACAGTTACACAATTCTAATTAGATACAAACCCCATCGGCGAGAATGAGATGGACAGACTGGCCCACCCATGGCAGAGCACCGGCTAAACAGGCACCAGTCACTATGCAGCTGGGCAAGAAGAAGTCACCTAAACTGTTAACGTACTGCTAAAGGCCACGTGTGTGCTAGTGTGACAGGAAACAACTCTGAGAGCCTCAGACACAAAGGAGTTTTGCAATTCTAGCAGGTGCATCCTCAAACTACCACAAGGAAGAGTAGGGAAAGATGGGAGTACTGAAGAGAGCTGGCTTTGATAGTGCAGGTGAGAAAAAAGGGATCAGTTCCTGGTTGGCACCGCGGATCGCTAGGCTAATCCTCTGCCTGTGGCGCTGGCACCCCGGGTTCTAATCCTGGTTGGGGCACCGGATTCTGTCTCAGTTGCTCCTTTTCCAGTCCAGCTCTCTGCTGTGGCTCGGGAAGGCAGTGGAGGATGGCCCAAGTGCTTGGGCCCTGCACCCGCATGGGAGACCAGGAGGAAGCACCTGGCTCCTGGCTTTGGATAGGAGCAGCTGATTTTGGGGGGTGAACCAATGGAAAAGGAAGACCTTTCTCTCTGTATCTCTCTCTCTCTCTCTCTCTCTCACTGTCTAATTGCCTATCAAAAAAATAAATAAATAAATAAAAAGGGATCAGTTCCCTCAAAGGGCAGAAGAACCTAATCTGGATCCCTTTCTGGGTTCTGTCTCCTATAAGGATCAAAGGCCTCAAGCCACTGGGGAAAGGCAATAAATCCTGTGGCCCGCCCATAAGACACAAAGACCCATTGTTGCTGGACAAAGTATGGAAGAAACATCTGTCTGCCACAGGGAAGAAGTAGGGATAAAGTTCTAATCCTACAATTCCACAGCTACACCATTGGGCTGTTCTATTGTGGTTTAGGCCTTTGTCTTTTAATTAAACTTATTTCTAACTAACATAATTATGTGGTATAGGCTTCCTAAGGTCAAAAGAAAAAAAAAGGGGGAGGACGGGCCTATCCTGGGAATGAAATGTAGTTATTATCTCCTTGTCTATGAAGTTACTATCTGCTGGGGTTCCTGCTTATTAGCACCAAGGGATAGTGTTAACCCTTGCTAGTCAGTACACAGCTCACTATGTGTATAAAAGAAACATTAGCAGTGAATATGTGCACATGCCCAGTATTGCATCAATTCCTATAGCTGCCATGTAATATTAGAATATCTAATCAAATGTATGCATGTAACCATATAAGGGAAACACATACATATATATAAAATATATATATTTATATATATTCATATATGAATATAAAGAATATGAAGTTAAAATCATATATAAGGAAGTATCCCTCTTTGTTCCAGACTCAGGCTTTTGGATAAAAATTCAACTGGATAATAATAATAATAGACTGATTCTCTGTTCAGGAATTCTACTACACTATTACTGAGGAAAAACAAAAACACACCAAAAACACATGACAGCTTTGCTTCCAAGAAAAAAGAAGCAGAAACACTGAGAAGGCTTCAGCATAGAGGCCCTGGTGCACACAGCCTACCAGGGACTGAGTCTAGAAAGCACAAGAGAGCAGTAGAAATCAGAAAGTTACTGTAAAAATTCAAGAAAGAGACAATTATGGTGGCTTGAAGCAAGACCATATTAGCAGTATAGGTGAGATGTTGGTGGATTTTGGATTGACTGTGAAGCCACAGCCAACATTTTTTGATGACTTGGATGTGATAAAGAAGTAGGGTGTCACAAATTGCTTCACCCTGGACAATCCCAGTCTAAGTCTATTGTCCAGAAATAATTAATAGTAGCACTTCAATTCCTAAAGTATCCTGGTTTGTACAATAAATTGTACAGACTCCCGAAGTTTCAGAGACAAAGCGGAGTCACGGTTGCTTCCGAGTGTTGGGACTGAGTAACTGAAAAGATGAAGTGTTCTTGAAAGGAAGAAGTCGGCTGGCGCTGCGGCTCAACAGGCTAATCCTCTGCCTGCGGCGCAGGCAGCACACCAGGTTCTAGTCCCTGTCGGGGCACTGGATTCTGTCCCGGTTGCTCCTCTTCCTGTCCAGCTCTCTGCTGTGGCCAGGAAGGGCAGTGGAGGATGGCCCAGGTGCTTGGGCCCTGCACCTGCATGGGAGATCAGGGGAAGCACCTGGCTCCTGGCTTCGGATCAGTGCAGTGGCCACTGGGGGGTGAACCAATGGCAAAAGGAAGACCTTTCTCTCTGTCTCTCTCTCACTGTCTGCTCTGTTTGTCAAAAAAAAAAAAAAAAAAAAAGGAAGGACTCTGCAGGGGATACAAGTTGAAGATGTCACATAGAATTTGCTATTCAAATCTATAGATTGGGATGAAGGGCTAGGGTAATGTTATGGTTTGTATACGTGATCTGGTTCCCAAACTTGGGCAGAAATTGAAACTTCAACATTGTAAGTTAATGGTATTAAGAACATGGAAACTTCATCCAATTATGTTTTTTTAGAGGTGGGTCTTGTTGAAGGTCCTTAGGTCACTGGGTACACACCCTCAGAAGGTGGTTCTGAGGAGAGGGCTAGTTATAAAACCCTGAGTCTGTCCCAGATACAACCTCTGCTTCCCAGTTCACCAAGTAATCATTCCTCTGCATGTGCTCCAAAATTGGTATCCACTTCCCTCATCAAAGGCCAAACCAATGAGGCTGCTCAGTCTTGAACTAAATAAACCCTTTCTTGTTATAATGTTAGCTGCCTCCAGTATTTTGTTGTAGTAATGAAAATCTGACTGATACAGAAAAGTGGTACTGAGGAGTGGGGTCATAACTGTAACTGTATCTAAAGATGGGAAAGAAAACCTTGATTGTTGGTCTACTGGAAAAGTTTAGAGGAATAGGCCAGAGAGAGCCTAGGATGCTATAAACAGATCACTACAGGCAATTCCAGAGGACATAGAGGACCAGAATGCTGGTGGAAATACGGAGAGCAAAGGCCATGCCGATGACTTCTCATATGGAAATGAGTAGTCAAATAGAAATTGGACTAGGGGCCAGTATTGTGACAAAGCAGGTAATGCTGGCTGCCTGCAATGCTGGCATCCCATATGGATCCATATGGGTTTGTGTCCCAGCTGTTGTACTTCTCTTCCAGCTCCCTTCTAATGGCCTAGGAAAAGTAGTGTAAGATGACCCAAATACTTGAGCCCTGCCACCCACAGAGAAAACCTGGAAGAAGCTCCTAGTTCTTGGCTTCAGCCTGGCCTAGCCCTGGCTATTGCAGCCATCTAGGGAGTGAAACAGAAGATAGAAGATTCTCTCTATCCCTCCATTCCTCTTTCTCTAACTCTGACTTTCAAATAAATACATAATTAAAAAAAAAAAAAAAGAAAAGAGATAGACTAAAGGTCACCATTCTTACACCATAGTAAAGAGCCTAGATTTATTTTGTCCATGTCCTGTTGTGAGATAGATGAACTAGTAGGTAGCTGGGTCAGGTCCCTGTTGGAATGAAAAGTGGGGGGGAGTCTCTTTGAAAGTGTACAAGATGCTTGCTTCTTCCCAGAAGCTGTCTTTAGCAAGACAGAAGTGATCATTCACCTTTCTGAGTTTCCAGTGTATTCAGGACAAGAAACTGTAGTAGAGAAACTGCTTGCTAGAGATTTTAGCACACCTAGGTTTATCAGGAAAACAATAAGAAAAAGACCTCAAGTGCATCTCAGACATGCCCCTCCTGTCATGGGCCCCAAGCCAAGGAAGTGTAGCATTGTCTCATAGAACCCTGAGGCACTTGCCCTGGGCTTGTCAAGATGCCTCAGGATTCATTTCCATGAATTTAGATTGCAAAACACTCTGCTGGTGCAGCCATAGTTCAAGTGGACCCAGCTGCAACTCCAGTTGACAACAGACCTTGGCATCATCCATATGATGCTGGTTTTACAAACACAGAATGAAAGAGGCCTAGGTTGTGAAATCACCAAGATTTCAAAGTAAAATAAAGGAGACCAGCTAGAGTTGTGCAACAGGATTGGAGTCTCTGCATGGCACCTCAGATAGAGCGACCCCTACTGAAGCTATGGGAGTGAAGCCACAGTGGAGATCCCCAGAAAGGATGAAGTAGCAGCAACATAAAATGTCCAAGAGGGAAAGTCACAAGTAGTGTGTTGTGCAAGTCTTGGAATGCTACAAACGTTAGCATAGAATACCAACCCATAGAGAGCAGGCATGTGGACAGAGACCAACAGAGCTCTAGAGGCACAGAGGTCCATTTCAAACTCTAACCACCTGTGGGTATCAGCAGAGTCCTGACACTGGGGCAGTGCCACCGCACAGGGCCTCCACTAAAGACAAGCAGAAATGTGGGGGTAGAGCTGCTACAGAAAGCCTTCACCAAGGAAATGCCTAATTGAGTTGCAAACATGAGACTCCAACCAGTGAGAAATGAAGCATGGGCTATAACCAACAAAGCTGTAGGGTCGGAGCTGCTCACTTCCTTGAGGGGCTAGACCCTGCTGCACTGTGCCCAGGATGTCAGATGAGGAGCTTCAGCTTTTAATGTTTGCTCTGCTGGGTTGCAGCCTTTCTTTGATCCAATTAATCATTTATACTTGTCTGTTATTCCTTTTTTTAAAAAAAGATTTATTTATTATATTCGAAAGTCAGAGTTATAGAGAGGGAGGGGAGAGACAGAGAAAGAGATCTTCCATCTGCTGGTTCACTACTCAAATGGCCACAGTGACCAGGGTTGGGCCAGGCCAAAGCTAGGCCAGGAGTTTTTTCTGGGTCTCCCACTTGGGTGAAGGGGCCCAAGGACTTGCGCCATCCTCTGCTGCTTTCCCAGGCACATTAACAGGGAGCTGGATGGGAAGTGGAGCAGCCTGGACTTGAATTGATACCCTGTATGGGATGCCAGTGCGGCAGCCTGTAGCTTAATCAGCTGTGCCATGGTACCGGTCCCATGTTATCCCTTTTTGGAATGGAAATAGTTACCCAGTGGCTGCCCCTATATTGTATCTTGGAAGTATGTAACTTTTACTGCTTGTAGACTCACACCTGAAAGAGCTTTCCCTGAGTCTCAGATGAGACTTCAGAGTTTGGAGTTACTGGGGGAAAGAATGATTGTATGCTGTATATGAGGAGATGAGTTTCAAGAAGCCAGGGGTAGAATGCTATGATTTTAACAATGATTTTGTCTTGACGTTGTACAGAACTTTAAATCCCAAAGTCTTTTTTTTTTTTTTGACAGGCAGAGTGGACAGTGAGAGAGAGAGAGACAGAGAGAAAGGTCTTCCTTTGCCGTTGGTTCACCCTCCAATGGCCGCCGTGGTCGGCACGCTGTGGCCGGCGCACCGCGCTCATCCGATGGCAGGAGCCAGGTGCTAGGTGCTTTTCCTGGTCTCCCATGGGGTGCAGGGCCCAAGCACTTGGGCCATCATCCACTGCACTCCCGGGCCACAGCAGAGGGCTGAACAGGAAGAGGGGCAACCAGGACAGAATCCGGCGCCCCGACTAGGACTAGAACCTGGTGTGCTGGCGCCGCAAGGCGGAGGATTAGCCTGTTGAGCCACAGCGCCGGCCAAATCCCAAAGTCTTAAGTTAATGATACTAAAAGGTGGAAAAGTTAATTCAATTATGGTGTTTCTGAGTTAGATTAATGAGAGATCCTCAGCTCCCTGGGGCATGGCCTCAGAAGGTGGTTTTCACAACAGGGTTGGTTATAAAAGCCTGAGTCATGCCCAGCCATTTTCTCCATTTCCTGATTTATCCTGGGATGAATATTCCACACTCACTCTGCCACTGCCATCCACCACCCTCATCAGCAGCCAAAACAATGGGCTTGTGTTTTGGGCTTGAACCTCTAAAACCACAAGCTTCTTTCCTTCATAAGTAGCTTGTGTCAGGTGTTTCATTATATTGATGAAAATCTAATACACTAGTGATACAATTTCCAGACTCATCAGCATGTAAATAGTACTTAAGACAAGTGGATGTAGATAGTACTTAAGACAATTGGTCTGGATGAGACGAATTAAAACAATAAAAAAACAAGATCATGGACTGAGCCCCAGAAGACTCCAACTCAGAGATGGAGAAAGCTCAATTACTAAGATAGGAGAAAAACCAACAGAATGTCATCTTGGATATGAACAGAATGTGAAAAGTCCATTTAAAAAAAATTCACATATATTTAATTTTACACAAGGTCATATTGAACATACCTGAAATTAAACTACTAATGATCTTTAAAAAATTTATAAGTATCTGAAAGAAGTGCTCACATTATTATGTAACACCAGAGATGCACTAAGAGATAATGTGGTATACCTGCTAGGCCAGGAGAGATGGTTCAGCTCAAATTCTAACGTTATTTTGCTTTTTAACCAGTCAGTCTGTTACAGCTGATTGATGGCTCAATTTCCATTTTTGCTGAGTTTTTTAGTCCTTTAGTCATTCAGCAAGTATTTATTGTCTATTTACAATATCCAAGCAGGATCAATACTACATCAACTATTTATTACGATAAATGTGATAATGTAAGTGCTTTGAGAGTTGTACTATGTAAATATGCTACATGTTAACATGTGATTTTGCTATTATTACAACTTAAAATACACTGTAACCATGCCTCTTAGATGCCTTTTGTACATTCACAATCAGAATTAGAATCATGACCTGCAATTTTTTGCTCAACATGCCTTCATTCTTGTTTTCATGTGTTAAGTGTCCACTGGGTGCCAAGTGCTGCACTAGCTCTGGGAATACAGGATGAGTAAGACACAATATTTATCCCCAAGTAGCTCAAAATCAAATAGAATGACAGGCATCTGAACAAATACATAGAATACAATGCACTTTTCTATGGCTTTTTTCATATTGTTCTTAACTAAATAACGATTAAATTTAGTTAAGAAATGACAGATGGTAACATTTTTTTCATTTTTCTTTTTTCTTTCTTTCTTTCTTTCTTTTTCTTTTTTTTTCTTTTTTTTTTTTTTTTGACAGGCAGAGTGGACAGTGAGAGAGAGAGACAGAGAGAAAGGTCTTCCTTTGCCGTCAGTTCACCCTCCAATGGCCGCTGCGGCCGGCGCGCTGCGGCCGGCACACTGCGCTGATCCGATAGCAGGAGCCAGGTGCTTCTGCTGGTCTCCCATGGGGTGCAGGGCCCAAGCACTTGGGCCATCCTCCACTGCACTCCCAGGCCATAGCAGAGAGCTGGCCTGGAAGAGGGGCAACCGGGACAGAATTCGGCGCCACGACCAGCACTAGAACCCGGTGTGCTGGCGCTGCAAGGCGCAGGATTAGCCTAGTGAGCTGCGGCGCTGGCCCATTTTTTTCATTTTTCATGACAAATTTAAAATATTTTAAAAAACTGAACACTAGAGAGGGAAACTCTCCATTTCCCATCAATTTTGAATAAAGAAACTGAAATGTTTTTAAACCTCCTAGAAACAAGTTAATTCCCTGACAACTATTGTCTTAAGTGTTTCTTGACTGAATGGTGAATTTTGTCTGGGCAAAATAATGCAGAAGAAAGTTGGAAATAAAGAGACAGGAAAATTAAGGTATTAAAGCTCTGAAGACCAATGTCTTGACAGCTATTTCAGAAGTATTCACCCTCTAAGATGCAGCCAAAAACACAACCTTGGAATTCTCCCAGGATTCTCTGAAATGCTGCAGACCGGCACTTCCTGTAGTTCTACTCTCCTTGAGAACAAACCAAATATTTTGCTGATCTACAATTAAATTTCTTCAGAACTGACAACCTCAAGGACGAAAAAGCAACTGAATGAAAATGCTTTGAGGGTGGGGAAATGCATATTTTCATTGTCTTACTCATAAGCAGTTACTTTGCTACTGAGGAAAAAAGATCTCATTAAAATCAGAGACAAATATTTGCAGTGCCAAGGGCAATGGCAAGAGGTGATAAAGCAAATTTTAGAGAATTAAAACCTAAAGTCCAGGGGTCAGTGCTGCGGTGTCTGTGGCGTCACAGGTAAAGCTGCTGCCTGCAGTGCTGGCATCCCACATGGGCACCAGTTCAAGTTCTGGTTGCTCTGCTTTCAATCCAGCTCTCTGCTATGGCCTGGGAGAACAGTGGAGGATGGCCCAAGTCCTTGGGCCCCTGCACCCGCATGGGAGACCCAGTAGAAACTCCTGGATTCAGACTGGCCCAGCCCTGGCTCTGTGGCCATCTGAGGAGTGAACCAGTGGATGGAAGACCTCTCTCTCTCTCTCTGCCTTTCTCTATGTAACTCTGACTTTCAAATAAATTAATTAATTTTAAAAAATAACAAAGTCCAAAATTCAAAGGGAAAATTATTGAAAAAATATTTAGTTGAATTAACAACTACAGAATCTTTATAATAACCACAGTTTACTCTCAGTTTTCCTTTAAAGATATCATTCTATCTTCTAAAATAGACATATCTCCCCACAAAACTAAATTCTCAATTTTCAACAACCACAAAAGTGTTAATTATGCTTATTTCTGTGGACTTTAAGTGATTCACTTAATTGGCTTATTTAAATACAAATCTCTTTAGGAAAAACATCCTTCTAGGCATAGATTTCCCATATTAGTCTTACCATTGGAGTTGGTTAAATTCGTGGTTGCTTGGTTTTCATGCAGTTTTCTCATCTGTTACATTGGAGGTATTGATTTAATATGAGTTTAAAAAGAAAGATTACATACTTCCTTTGAAAAGTCAGATATGTGTCATATTCAGACAATGACATTTTAAATTGATTTCTAAGGACCAATCTATATAATTTTCAAATATATGAATAGACCTCAAAGAACGAGGTTGCTTTTGCCTTAGGCACAATTACAGATGAGGTGTCCATTAAGATAATTTTTGAAACTTTAGAAAATTTTCAATGATATTCTAATAGTAGTTAACTTCCAGTCATAAAACAATAGTTCTGACATTAGCCAAAGAAAGTGTATAGTTAAAATACCCTAGGAAATGCTAACACTTTCATTTCTACTACCCACTTTATTCAAACAACAATAAAAATATTACTAAGATAGGCAATCTTTTTTTAAAAAAAAGAGTTATTTACTTATTTGAAATGCAGAGGCAGAGAGAGATATCTTCCATCTACTGGTTCACTCCCCCAATAGCCATAATGGCCACAGCTAGGCCAAACCAAGCCAGGAATCAGGAGCTTCTTCCAGTCTCCCACATGGGTGCAGGGGCCCAAGGACTTGGGCCATTTTCTTCTGCTTTCTCAGGCCGTAGTAAAGAGCTGGATTGGAAGTGGAGCAGCCAGGACTCAAACCAGATCCCATATGGGATGCTGGCACTGCAGGCAACTGCTTTACTTGCTATGCCAGAGCTCCAGCCCCATAAAGCAGGCAATTTTTACCTCCTGCTTCTAGAATAGTTGCTATAGTAGGCATTGTGGGGGGAAAAAAGCTCAGACATGAACAAAATGGCAAGCTTAACTTCAAATATTTTAATACTTTTTCATGACTCTGAAGTCTTCTAGGACCTATGCGCAGAATGAAGGGCAGAGGCTGGTATCTCAGGGATGCCAGGACAACTATCTGCCATGTCTCCTCTAATAGCCTCTTGTGATACCAAGGAATCGTCCCTACAATGGCCCTGTTCAAAGGTAAAACAGGTTATTAGCACTAGCTCATACGTGATTAGTTATTAATACCTGTCCCTTAGGAGAGAAAAGAATATGTACACATTTTCTTAAGGTTGTTGAGAAGTTTACCATAATCAGTGTGTGGAAAATGCTTAGAACAGTGCCTGCAAGTTCTATATAGCCAAAAGTTACATATCATATCAATAAGTTACAAGTACTAAATAGAAAGCTACTTTATAAGCCATGGAATATGAGTTATGAAGAAACTCAAATCACTATGATTGTCTTTCTTCTACTTTGTGATGCCAAGAGAAGGGTATAAATCCATAATAAGTTATGGAAAGTTCACAAAAGGATAAATTACATATTTATATTCTAAGTTGGTGTTCATGATCACCATAGTATTTCTTACCCCATCTCTTCTACATCTGTTAACATTTGTGGGTGTAAGCTGCAGCTTTGTATACCTGTACTAGTCTCAGTACAAATAACTTATCTGGAAAGTGTCAAATCTAGGGCCGGTGTTATAGTGTAGCCGGTAAAGCTGCCTCCTGCAACACTGGCATCCCATTTGACCGCTGGTTCATGTCCTGGCTACTCTGCTTGAAATCTAGTTCCGTACTAATGCCCTGGGAAAAGCAGCAGAAAATAGCCCACGTACTCAGGCCCCTGCTACCCATGTGGGAGACCTGGATGACACTCCTGGTTCCTGGCTCCTGGCTCCTGAGTTTGGCCTAGCTAAGCTCTGGCATTGTGGCTATCTGGTGAGTGAACCAGAGAATGGAAGATTCTCTGTCTCTCCCTCTCTCTGTAACTTTGATTTTTAAATAGATCAGTAAAATATTTTTAAAAAAAATAAAAATGCCAAATCAATTAGTATAATATGCTTTACAATATTAAAGAAGGATGTTCCAAGTGTTGAACCTGGTTGTATTTTCCCTGCCAGTCCCACTCCCAAGGACCACTACCATAAGCAGTATGCAGAAAGAAGACACAGCATACAGAGCCTGTGGGGAAGTAGAAAAGAAATGCACCCAAGACAACTTGTTAAGTCAACAACAGGAGTCACTGTGTACTTATTCCTCATGTAGGATCTCTGTCCTTAATGTGTTGTTCAATGTCAATTAATGCTATAACTAGTACTCAAACAGTATTTTACACTTTATGTTCTGTGTAGGTGCAAACTGATGAAATCTTTACTTAATATATACTAACTTGATCTTCTGTATATAAAGATAATTGAAAATGAATCTTGATGTGAATGGAATGGGAGAGGGAGGGGGGATGGGAGGGTTGCGGGTGGGAGGGAAGTTATGGGGGGGAAAGGGGAAAAACCATTGTAATCCATAAACTGTACTTTGGAAATTTATATTTACTAAATAAAAGTTTAAAAAAATCATACCAAAACAGAAAAAAAGACTTTCCCAGGTTAAAAAAAGAAAAACACAGGTATCTGGTTAAAAATTAAAGGCCATTTCAACTATCTTCATTTTGCAATATTAAAGTATGTTGAATGCACAAATGTATGGACTCTAATCAATCGAGCCAAGGCTGAGTATTCTGGATGAACATTAAAAGCATAACAACAACAACAACAACAAAAAGTTATACAGTGAATAATCAGTTCCAGACAACTCTGCACAGAACATTCTCAATACAAGACAAAAACAAAACACAGAGCCTTAGTTCCCAGTAAGAAACTCTTTTGGGTGGCTATAAATATGAAATCCACTTATGGTGAGGTTTTGTACCCTAAAATGAATGCATTTAAAACAAAAGAAAAACCAATGAATAAAAGAGTTCATGACTTCATTTATGACAAATGCTATTTCAACATGTACCTTATCATGAAAGGAAGCTGAGAGTGATCTTTTCTCATTTTGCTGGGACAGACAGCAAAGATTTCAGCAAGGCTGTGTCTCCATCTTCGTTGCATTGCCATCCTGGAAATCCAAAAAGGTCCCGATATCTAAGTCTTGAAAATAATCCATCTGGTCATGTTCCCCCAAACATTAGAAACTGGCTGGCATTCCAATGGAGCTGCCATTTTCAGTTCTATCAGACCTTAACCCTTTACCATTCTCGAAGCTCATCTTCATCAATGAGCGTGACCTTCTGTAATGAAATACTTTGCTTAACACTGTTTTTTTTTTTTTTTTTTGACAGGCAGAGTGGACAGTGAGAGAGAGAGACAGAGAGAAAGGTCTTCCTTTTGCCGTTGGTTCACCCTCCAATGGCTGCCACGGACAGCGCGCTGCGGATGGCGCACCGCGCCCATCCGATGACAGGAACCAGGTGCTAGGTGCTTATCCTGGTCTCCCATGGGGTGCAGGGCCCAAGCACTTGGGCCACCCTTCACTGCACTCCTGGGCCACAGCAGAGGGCTGGCCTGGAAGAGGGGCAACCGGGACAGAATCCGGCGCCCCGACCGGGACTAGAACCCGGTGTGCCGGCGCCGCAAGGCGGAGGATGTTTTTTTTTTTTTTTTAAGGGAAGGATTGAGCCAAGCATCCTTAAGCATATAGATAATAAAATGTTACTGTGAAAGTTGCCTAGAAAGTCGTACATTTTGATGTAACTATACTGAGATTTCTTAGAATTGTGGCTCTGAGAAAATCCTTAGTAGAGATCGCTGGCTCTATATTTCCAAAACAAAGATTTCAGAGACCTGTATGTACATTATAATCTGATCTAAACTCACAAAAGTTAAATTCACAGACTATAAGATCCTGATGATTAATAAAAGTGAATTTACAGAAGTCCCTGAATATACCATTCCCCTTGTTCCAATCAGTGACACAGTTTTGAAAGAAACCAAGAGTAGAGAACTAATCAAAGAGAAGAAATCAGTTTGGTCAGTATATCAGATCAAGTTATATCAATAGAATAAATAGGAGGCTAGAATGACCCTCCCATTTTTCTTTGTTCAACTTTAAATCCAATTCCTAACTTATAAGCACATTCAGGGCACATGGTACTATCTGAACTGTTTTATCTCTCTCTTTTTCCACCTCAATCCCTCTGTCTCTGTGTCTCTTGCTGTTTCTGTGTGCCTCTCTTCTTTACTCCCTGTCTTCCTCTCTGTTTCTCTCTTTTCTGAATTAGTTAGAATTAGCTTACCCCGTGATTCCTGGGTCAGTTGTATTATGTGAGGTTAAGTAAGGGAATCAGTTGCAATGGAAGTTTCAGGAAGGAGAGATTTAAATGATCATGACCTCATGACTGTTAATTTGGTAGCAGGGTGATTTTTTTTTCCAGTTGGAAAACACCTAGGAACTCCCCGAACAGGGCTTACATTTTTGTTTCATCAACTTTCCCAACCACTTACTTCTTCCAACTAAAACAAAGAACTGGTTGTTTGCTAAGTTGAGTCTGGTGTGATATATAAGTATGAAGTATAATCATCAAATATCAAAATGAACCTTTTAGTAAAAATACAGTCTTGTGTATGCCAGAAAGTTTTCAGAGAGTAAATCTTCCCAATCACATTGGGAGGCTGTGCCACTGCTCCAGAGAGTTTCAAAACTCTTTGATAATTCTCTTTTGTGATTGTAGCATGTCAATATCTGTAGTTTGAAGTGAATCTCTGAACTTTGAGGGCATATTTTATTTTTGAAATCTGTTCAAAGTAATTTAAAGTTAAATCTAGTGATTGAAATACATGTAAAAAAGGTAAAAATATGGCTATGAAATTGTAGCCAGGATATTTTATTCACATTTTACCCCTTTCAACGTTTAATACTCTACCTAGCACATACTCAATAAATGCAGTAGGACTGGGTGATAGATTTTCATTGTATGATTCATAAACTGGTTCTGAAGACAATGTTGAGAATCTCTTTTTTTAAAAAAAGATTCATTTATTAATTTGAAAGTCGGAGTTACACAGAGAGAAAGGAGAGGCAAAGAGAGAGAGAGAGGTCTTCTGTCCGATGGTTCACTCTCCAGATGGCTGCAATGGCTGGAGCTGCGCCGATCCAAAGCCAGGAGCAAGGAGCTTTCTCCAGGTCTCCCACACAGGTACAGGGACCCAAGGACCTGGGCCATCTTCCACTGCCTTCCTAGGCCATAGCAGAGAGCTGGATTGGAAGTGGAGCAGCCAGGACTAGAGCCAGCACCCATACGGGATGCCAGCGCTTCAGGCCAGGGCGTTAACCTACTGCACCACAACACCGACCCCAAGAATCTTAGGACAACTAGAGAATCTCTCTAGGTGTCTACTGTGGCTGGAATTCCACTGATTTTATTATTTATCCATCTAAAAAAATAGATATACTTTTCTACTCCAGCTGAGAGGCATAGACAGACACAAAGAGAGACCTTCTACCATTTGGTTCACTCCCCAAATGCTCAGGAAGCCAGAAATTCAACCCAGGTATCTCCTGTGGCTGACAGGGATCCAAGTTCTCGAGGCATCACTTGTGGCTTACCAGGGTATACATTTTCAGAAAGTTGGAATTAGGAGAGGAGCCAAAACTCCAATATGATATGTGAGTATCACAAGTAGCATCTTAACCAAAACCCAAAAAAAACCTGCTCCAACACCAATTTTATATGTGAACATTCTAGTGGTTTTTAAAAGTGTCATAACTCTTACCCCTAATGGTAGAGCTAGAAATGTGCCAGGGGATTCCAATTCAATCCCACCAAGGTGGTATGTACCAATGCCATCTCACTAGTCAAAGTGATCAGTTTCAGTTCATAATTGATCATAATGATAGGATTAAGAGTCAAAGGGATCCCATAAACAAGACTAGTGTCTGCTAATACTAACTGATAGAATTAAAAAGGAGAGAACAATCCAACATGGGAAGCAGGATACACAGCAGACTCATAGAATGGCAGATGTCCTAAACAGCACTCTGGCCTCAGAATCAGCCCTTAAGATATTTGGATCTGGCTAAAAAGTCCATGAGAATTTCTCAGGCATGGAAAGCCAAGACATTCTGGAAAAAAAAAAAAAAACCTAAATGAAAGATCTCTGTGAGTGAGATCCCAGTGGAAAGAACGGGCCATTAAAGAAGGAGGTACCTTTCTCTGAAGGGAGGAGAGAACTTCTACTTTGACTATGGCCTTGTCTAAATAAGATCGGAGTTTGTGAACTCAAGAGGCTTCCATAGCTTTGGCAACTCATGACAAGAGCCTCAGGTGATTACTGATGCCATAAATAAGAGTGTCAATTGTTAAGTCAACAATGGGAGTCACTGTGCACCTACTCCCCATGTAGGATCTCTGTCCTTAATGTGTTGTTCAATGTCAATTAATGCTATACCTAGTACTCAAACAGTACTTTATACTTTGTGTATCTGTGTGGGTTCAAACTGTTGAAATCTTTACTTAGTATATACTAAGTTGATCTTCTGTATATAAAGATAATTGGGGGGATCGGCGGAGCAGTGAAGGGGGCAGCAGGGATCCCGCGGGCTGCTGACGGGAAAGGCGTGAGCGGCCCTTGTGCAGCGATCCTGGAGCCCCATGCTTCAGCCCAAGGGGACCCAGACAGTTAGGTCAGACCAACGGATAATTTGGTGGAAGCTCGGACACATCAGAACGGGATACAGAGCGCCTGCGATGCTATACACATAGAAGCCAGAGATTAGAAGCCAACTATCATCAACTCTGCGCAACTGGATGGCATTACCTCCCTCCAGAGAGAAGAACAAAAAATAATAAAAATTAATAATTAAATTGAGATCTACCACAACTAACCCTGAAGAAATAAGCAGAACCCTCGGGCTACACCCATCTCAAACCTCCAAGGCTCCACCAACAGCAGGCAGCCCACTTAACAAAGCCATAGTATAACAAGAAAAAAAAATCACAGTAAGGGAAGAAGAATTAAAAGAATCCCTCCAAAATGCGAAACAACAAACACAGAAGTCAAGGAAACAAGAATAATGAACACATAATGATACCTCCAAACGAACAAAACACCCGAAGCCAAGAATACGAAGATGATGAGATAGAAGAAATGCAAGATATGGATTTCAAAAAATTTATGATAAGATCATTTAGAAGTCTTCAAAAGCAAATTCTTGAACTACAGAAATCCTTACTGGACAAGATAGAAAATCTCTCCCGGGAAAATGAAACTTTAAGGAAGAACCAGAATACGATGCAGGAATTAGTAGAACAGGAAAGTCTGATAGTGAAGAGAAACCAATCAGAACTGAAGAGCTCCATAGATCAAGTGACTAACACCTTGGAATGCCTTAGAAACAGAGTCAGCGAAACAGAAGAGAGAATATCGGACTTAGAGGACAGAGCACAGGAAAATATACAGTCAAACCAAAGAAAAGAAGAAGAAATTAGAAATCTAAAAAGTATTGTTGGAAATCTACAGGATACTATTAAAAAACCCAACATTAGAGTTCTAGGAATCCCTGAAGGCATGGAGAGAGAGAAAGGATTAGAAGGCATTTTTAGAGAGATACTAGCAGAGAACTTTCCAGATTTGGAGAAGGATAGAGAAATCCTAGTACAGGAAGCCCATAGAACCCCTAATAAGCATGACCAAAAGAGAACCTCACCACGACATGTTGTAATAAAACTCACCACAGTGAAACAAAAAGAAAAGATCCTAAAATGCGCAAGAGAAAAACATCAGATTACTTTCAGAGGATCTCCAATTAGGCTCACAGCTGACTTCTCATCAGAAACCCTACAAGCTAGGAGGGAATGGCGAGACATAGCCCAGGTACTAAGAGAGAAAAACTGTCAGCCCAGAATATTATACCCTGCAAAGCTCTCATTTGTGATAGAGGGTGAACTAAAGACTTTTCACAGCAAACAAAAATTGAAAGAATTTGTAGCCACTCGTCCAGCCTTACAAAGGATCCTGAAAGATGTACTACACACAGAAACACAGAAACACGGTCATCAATCTGAAAGAAGCTAAAGGAAGGAAACCCCACAGCAAAAGATCATAGGAAACTCAAACTAGATATAAGAAACTATCTTTGGCAAATGGCAGGACAAAATTCCTACTTATCAATAGTCACATTGAACGTGAACGGTTTGAATTGCCCAATCAAACGAGACAGACTTGAAGCCTGGATTAGAGAAAAAAATCCATCCATTTGCTGCCTACAAGAAACACACCTCTCTAGCAACGATCCATACAAACTGAAAGTGAAAAGATGGAAAAAGATATATCATGCCAGCAGAAATGAAAAAAAAGCGGGCGTAGCCATCTTAATATCAGATGACATAAATTTTACCACAAAATCTATTAGGAGAGACAAAGAGGGACACTATATAATGATTAAGGGATCCATTCAACAGGAAGATATAACAATTATCAATGTATATGCACCTAACTACAAGGCGTCGGTTTACTTGAAAGATTTGCTAAGGGGCTTAAAGGGAGACTTAGACCCCCAATACAATAGTACTGGGGGACTTCAATACTCCACTCTCAGAGATAGACAGATCACCAAGACAGAGGATCAACAAGGATACAGTAGATTTAAATGACACCATAGCCCAAATGGACCTAACAGATATCTACAGAACTTTCCATCCTACAGAGAAACAATTTACGTTCTTCTCAGCAGTACATGGAACCTTCTCTAGGATTGACCACATACTAGGCCATAAAGCAAGTCTCAGCAAATTCAAAAGAATTAGAATCATACGATGCAACTTCTCAGACCATAAAGGAATGAAGTTGGAAATTGGCAACTCAGGAATCCCTAGAGCACATGCAAAATCATGGAGATTGAACAACATGCTCCTGAACGAACAATGGGTCATAGAAGAAATTAAAAGAGAAATCAAAAATTTCCTGGAAGTAAATGAGGATAACAGCACATCATACCAAAATTTGTGGGATACAGCAAAAGCAGTGTTAAGAGGAAAGTTTATAGCAATAGGTGCCTACATCAAGAAACTGGAAAGACACCAAATAGATGAGCTCACAGTACATCTCAAAGATCTAGAAAACCAACAGCAAACCAAACCCAAAGCTATTAGGAGAAAAGAAATAATTAAAATCAGAGAAGAAATCAACAGGATTGAAACCAAAAAAACATTACAAAAAATCAGCCAAACGAGGAGCTGGTTTTTTGAAAAAATAAACAAGATTGACACCCCATTGGCCCAGCTAACAAAAAAAAGAAGAGAAAAAACGCAAATCAATAAAATCACAGATGAAAAAGGAAACATAACAACAGACACCACAGAAATCAAAAGAATCATCAGAAGTTACTACAAGGACTTGTATGCCAGCAAACAGGGAAACTTATCAGAAATGGATAGATTCCTGGACACATACAACCTACCTAAACTGAACCAGGAAGACATAGAAAACCTAAACAGACCCATAACTGAGATAGAAATTGAAACAGTAATAAAGGCCCTCCCAACAAAGAAAAGCCCAGGACCAGATGGATTCACTGCTGAATTCTACCAGACATTTAAAAAACAACTAACTCCAAACTATTCAGAACAATCGAAAAAGAGGGAATCCTCCCAAATTCCTTCTACGAAGCCAGCATCACTTTGATTCCTAAGCCAGAAAAAGATGCAGCATTGAAAGAGAATTACAGACCAATATCCCTGATGAACATAGATGCAAAAATCCTCAATAAAATCTTGGCCAATAGAATCCAACAACACATCAGAAAGATCATCCACCCAGACCAAGTGGGATTTATCCCTGGTATGCAGGGATGGTTCAATGTGCGCAAAACAATCAACGTGATACACCACATTAACAGACAGCAGAAGAAAAACCATATGATCATCTCACTAGACGCAGAAAAAGCATTTGACAAAATACAACACCCTTTCATGATGAAAACCCTAAACAAACTGGGTATAGAAGGAACATTCCTCAATATAATCAAAGCAATTTATGAAAAACCTACAGCCAGTATCCTACTGAATGGGGAAAAGCTGGAAGCATTCCCACTGAGATCGGGCACCAGACAGGGATGCCCACTCTCACCACTGTTATTCAACATAGTGCTGGAAGTCTTAGCCAGAGCTATTAGGCAAGAAGAAGAAATCAAAGGGATACAAATAGGAAAAGAAGAACTCAAACTATCCCTCTTTGCAGATGACATGATACTTTATTTAGGGGATCCAAAGAACTCTACTAAGAGGCTATTGGAACTCATAGAAGAGTTTGGCAAAGTAGCAGGATATAAAATCAATGCACAAAAATCAACAGCCTTTGTATACACAAGCAATGCTACGGCTGAGGAAGAACTGCTAAGATCAATCCCATTCACAATAGCTTCAAAAACAATCAAATACCTTGGAATAAACCTAACTAAAGATGTTAAAGATCTCTATGATGAAAATTACAAAACCTTAAAGAAAGAAATAGAAGAGGATACCAAAAAATGGAAAAATCTTCCATGCTCATGGATTGGAAGAATCAATATCATGAAAAAGTCCATTCTCCCAAAAGCAATTTACAGGTTTAATGCAATACCAATCAAGATACCAAAGGCATTCTTCTCAGATCTGGAAAAAATGATGCTGAAATTCATATGGAGGAATAAGAAACCTCGAATAGCCAAAGCAATCTTGTACAACAAAAACAAAGCTGGAGGAATCACAATACCAGATTTCAGGACATACTACAAGGCAGTTGTTATCAAAACAGCATGGTACTGGTACAGAAACAGATGGATAGACCAATGGAACAGAATAGAAACACCTGAAATCAATCCAAACATCTACAGCCAACTTATTTTTGATCAAGGATCCAAAACCAACCCCTGGAGTAAAGACAGTCTATTTAATAAATGGTGCTGGGAAAACTGGATTTCCACATGCAGAAACATGAATCAAGATCCCTACCTTACACCTTACACAAAAATTCACTCAACATGGATTAAAAACCTAAACCTACGACCCGACACCATCAAATTATTAGAGAGCATAGGAGAAACCCTACAAGATATAGGTACTGGCAAAGACTTCTTGGAAAAAACCCCAAAGGCACAGGCACTCAAAACCAAAATTAACTACTGGGACTGCATCAAATTGAGAAGTTTCTGTACTGCAAAAGAAACAGTCAGGAACGTGAATAGGAAATCGACAGAATGGGAAAAAATATTTGCAAACTATGCAACAGATAAAGGGTTGATAACCAGAATATACAAAGAAATCAAGAAACGCCACAACATCAAAACAAACAACCCACTTAAGAGATGGGCCAAGGACCTCAATAGACATTTCTCCAAAGAGGAAATCCAAATGGCCAACAGACACATGAAAAAATGTTCAAGATCACTTGCAATCAGGGAAATGCAAATCAAGACAACAATGAGGTTTCACCTCACCCCGGTGAGAATGGCTTACATCCAGAAATCTACCAATAATAGATGCTGGAGAGGATGTGGGGAAAAAGGGACACTCACCCACTGTTGGTGGGAATGCAAACTGGTTAAACCACTATGGAAGTCAGTCTGGAGATTCCTCAGAAACATGAATATAACCCTACCATACAACCCAGCCATCCCACTCCTTGGAATTTACCCAAAAGAAATTAAACTGGAAAACAAAAAAGCCGTCTGCACACTAATGTTTATTGCAGCCCAATTCACAATAGCTAAGACCTGGAACCAACCCAAATGCCCATCAATAGTAGACTGGATTAGGAAATTATTGGATATGTACTCTACAGAATACTATACAGCAGTCAAAAACAATGAAATCCTGTCATTTGCGACAAAATGGAGGAATCTAGAAAACATCATGCTGAGTGAACTAAGCCAGTCCCAAAGAGACAAATACCATCTGTTTTCCCTGATTGCGACGACTAACTGAACACCAAAAGGGAAACCTGTTGAAAGGAAATGAACACTATAAGAAAATAAGCCTTGATCAGCTCTTGTCTGGACTGTTGATGTACAATGTAAATCTTTACCCATCTTAGTATCTCTCTTTGATGCTTGTTTTTGTGATAGTACTAATGGTTGAACTCTGCAACTAACTCAAAATTAGCCTTAGGTGTTTAAAGTTTAACTGAAAAGTGATCCCAGTCAACTTTGAGAGAGGGAAAAAGAAAGGGAAGATAGGTACAATTTGAGACAAACTCAATTGGACTTGCACCAAATGATGGAGTTAGAAACGAGCCAGGGGATCCCAATTCAGCCCCATCGGGATAGCATGTGCCAATCCCATCGCAACGGCCCAGGTGGATGGTTTTAGTTCACAACTGACCACACTGAGAGGGCTGGAAGTCAGGGGGAGTACACAAACAAGACTAATTTCTACCAATATAAACAGATAGGACCAGAAAGGGAGAGAGTGATCCAACATGGGAAGCAGAGTCACAGAAGACTCATAGAATGACAGATGTCCTAAATAACACTCTGGCCTCAGAATCAGCCCTTAAGGCACTCAGATCTGGCTCAAGAGCCCATAAGAGCATTTTAGGCATGGAAAGCCAAGACACTCTGAAAAAGGAAAAAAAAGAAGACCTAAAGGGAAGACCTCAGCGAGTGAGATCCCAGTGGAAGGAACGGGGCTACCAAAGAAGAAGGTACCTTTCTCCGAAGGGAGGAAGGGACCTCCACTTTGACTGTGACCCTGTTGGAATAGAATCAAAATCGGCGAATCCTAAAGGCTTCCATAGCCTCAGCAACTCATGACTAGAGCCTAGGGAGATTCCTGACGCCATAAATAAGAGTGTCAAATTGTTAAATCAACACCAGGAGTCACTGTGTACCTATATCCCATGTGGGATCTGTCCTTATTATGTTATCTAATGTGAAGTAACGCTGTAACTAGTGCCGAAACGGTATTTTTACACTTTGTGTTTCTGTGTAGATGCAAACTGATGAAAATTTCTACTTAATACATACTGAACCAATCTTCTCTATATAAAGATAATTGAAAAGGAAAAAAAAAAAAAGAAAAGAAAAAATTCAGTGTTACATTGGAAACGGCATCAAAAATTAATCAATTTCAAATATATATATATATATATTTCATGTAGGATCTCTGTCCTTAATGTGCTGTACAATGTGACTCAATGCTAAAACGAGAACTCAAAGAGTATATTCCACTTTGTGTTACTATATGAGGGCAAAGGGACAAATTCATTACTTAACACATGCTAAATCGATCACATGTATACAAAGAAAATTGAAAATGAATCTGGATGTGAACGAAAGGGTGGAGGGAGCGGGCAAGGGGGGAGGGTTGCGGGGGGAGAGGGAAAATATGGGGGGAAAGCCATTGTAATCCATAAGTCATACCTTGGAAATTTATATCCTAAATAAAAGTAAAAAAAAAAAAAAAGATAATTGAAAATGAATCTTGTTGTGAATGGGATGGGAGAGGGAGCGGGAGATGGGATGGTTGCAGATGGGAGGGAGGTTATGGGGGGGAAAAGCCACTATAATCCAAAAGCTGTACTTTTGAAATTTATATTTATTAAAGTTTAAAAAAAAGAATAAAAAGAAACAAAAGTGTCATAACTTTATAGCCCTATCTCTAATATGTGCAATTTGGTTGGATCTGGCCATTTCAACAAGTTGATTTATCCAATCTGTTTTCTGTTCAGCTATCCTGGCACTCTTATAAATGACCCAAATAGAATAATTCATAAGTTCCATTTTGGTCTAGAGTATTGATCAACAAACTTTTTCTGCTAATGACTTGCTAGTAAGCACTTCAGACTTTGCTGGGCAGGAAGCAAAACTGATACTATTTTGTAGATACCTGTGGTACAAGATACAAATAAAATTTCTACTAATGGGCCGGCGCCGTGGCTCAACAGGCTAATCCTCTGCCTTGCGGCGCCGGCACACCGGGTTCTAGTCCCGGTCGGGGTGCCGGATTCTGTCCCGGTTGCCCCTCTTCCAGGCCAGCCCTCTGCTGTGGCCCGGGAGTGCAGTGGAGGATGGCCCAAGTACTTGGGCCCTGCACCCCATGGGAGACCAGGAAAAAGCACCTAGCACCTGGCTCCTGCCATCGGATGAGCGTGGTGCGCCGGCCGCAGTGCGCCGGCCGCAGCAGCCATTGGAGGGTGACCCAACGGCCAAGGAAGACCTTTCTCTCTGTCTCTCTCTCTCACTGTCTAACTCTGCCTGTCAAAAAAAATAAAAATAAAAAAAATAAAAATAAAAAAAATTCCTACTAATGTATTATTGATGAAATTCAAAATATTATAATAATTGAGTGCAATTGTTTATACAAGTTGACTCATGACAAAAATGGAATTCCTTTAAGATGGATAACATTTCCCTTAATTGAAGTCATAGTTCATGCCTCTTATCATTAAATTTATTGCAAATCTTTATCTATGAAAACCATTCTTAGTTTGTGGGCTGTATAATAATAGATGTTGGGCCAGACTGGGTCCAAGGGCCATCATTTGGTCTAGTGGCTATAGTTAGTCATCCTTAGCCTCAGGGGTTCATTTAGCTCCCCAAGAGGAAGTAGAAGGCACCTGTGTTTAGTCTCACAAAAAACAACAATATGCCCCTGGATGGTCAGTAGCCTTCATTGTTTCCAACCTCATCACATAGGTATTCAGGGTAGAAATGGGTTGAGGGGGAAGCTGAGAGAACTAAGAGGCAGTTGGTTCTGAATACGGTCCTCAGAGTCACTGTATTTCATTGGTATAAGGCAGATTTTTTTTTTATTTTGCATTTTAATATTTCTGGAATCCAGTTAGGCCTTACAGCCAATAATTTGTTTAACTGAAAGATTTTTTTTCTTAGTGGGAATACAACAATGGGAGATCTATGCTGGTGACTAGTTTCTACGAAATGTGCTATTTCTCACTCAAGGGTGCCATTCAGTCCCCTACAGAGCCCCTCTACCCCATCTGAGTAACTGTCTTTCTTGTTAGCACTTTGGTTCAGCTTCCTTCCTCTGGTGTCACAGAAATGGTCCTTCGGAAATGCTGTTCCCAGTGAAGGCCTTGCATGCACATTAAGAAGTTATTAGCTTTGAGTTACAGTATTTGGAGCTGGGAATGCTAAGTCCTTACGTAGTTTCTTGTAAAATTGGCGTTTATCTTTTTAAGAAAATCAAACATTCCTTCCTTATCCAAATGACAAGAGGCGGAGGAGAATTCCTGAAGGTTGGTGGGTCCAGCGTGCAACCTCTCTCTTTTGGATTAGCAGCCCGGGAGGAGGGAATCAGGCTGGCCTCCGGAGTTGGCCCAGTGCCCGGTTCCCTTGACAACTGCCTCTCTGAGTCTGATGCTAGGCGCCACCTGGTGTCCATAGCAAGCAGGTACAACAAATCGGTGTGGAATGAAAGTTGCTAGGGGAAGGCTGATTTCGGGGAGGGGTGGGGGGCTGGCGAAGAAGTCTGAAGGATATGGCAAGACTGGAACTTTCAGAATAGAAGAAGGAAGGCAGCCGCAATCTGCTAATGAGATGAGGTGCCAGGACACGTATACCTGCATTCCCACAGCGGGTATGGAGGGAAGTTAGGAGTAATCAAAACTGATGGGTAAAGCTGCTTGGTGAAGGGCATCAGATGTGTTGGTGTTATTTCTGGGATTGTCATTAATCAGAAGTTTGTTATTTGACAGGCACTTTAGCGGGTATTTCAGCCCAGCATTGTGCTAAATGCTCTACAAAGATTATTTCACTCAAAACTCATACTAACCTATGAAAGAGATGACAATTCTATCAGGAAACCAAGGCCAAGGAAGTTAAGTAACTTTCTTTCTTTTTTTTTTTTTTTGACAGGCAAAGTGGACAGTGAGAGAGAGAGACAGAGAGAAAGGTCTTCCTTTTGCCGTTGGTTCACCCTCCAATGGCCGCTGCACACTGCACTGATCCAATGGCAAGAGCCAGGTGCTTTTCCTGGTCTCCCATGGGGTGCAGGACCCAAGCACTTGGGCCATCCTCCACTGCACTCCTGGGCCACAGCAGAGAGCTGAACAGGAAGAGGGGCAACCGGGACAGAATCCGGTGCCCCGACCGGGACTAGAACCCGGAGTGCCGGCGCCGCAAGGTGGAGGATTAGCCTAGTGAGCTGTGGCGCCGGCCGAAGGTTAAGTAACTTTCTAAGATCACACAACTGACCACTGGAGGAGCTGTGATACAAAGGTTTTCCTTGGTATCAAGATTGCTACACAGTGGGCACTCAATTAATATGGGTTTAACAAAGAAAAGCTGTGCCTGCATGATGTCACTGTTACCACTTAGAACCACTACACATCCTTCTAGTCCCCCGTGCCCTAAAACAATATAGGCCATGGCTGTAGGATATCTGCATCTCCTCTCTGATACCTGTGCAATATCCTGGAAGTGGAATTTGAGGCAGAACTCAGGGAAATCAACCCCATGGCAGGCCACATCCACTTAGTGAAGTATCATGTAAGCACGAGGGAACAGCATGCTCGAAAATCACCACCAAAAGTCTGATCAGGCCGGCGCCGTGGCTCAACAGGCTAATCCTCCGCCTTGCGGCGCCGCCACACAGGGTTCTAGTCCCGGTCGGGGCGCCGGATTCTGTCCCGGTTGCCCCTCTTCCAGGCCAGCCCTCTGCTGTGGCCCAGGAGTGCAGTGGAGGATGGCCCAAGTGCTTGGGCCCTGCACCCCCTGGGAGACCAGGATAAGCACTTAGCACCTGGCTCCTGCCATCGGATGAGCACGGTGCGCCGGCCGCAGCGCGCTGTCCGCGGCAGCCATTGGAGGGTGAACCAACGGCAAAAAGAAGACCTTTCTCTCTGTCTCTCTCTCTCACTGTCCACTCTGCCTGTCAAAAAAAAAAAAAAAAAAAAAGTCTGATCAACGGCTGGAATCCTTGTTCCTGGTGGTGTTAGGTCACAGCCAAGGCATTCCCAAAGTTGCTATCAAAGTTTGCTACTAGTCTTTTTTGGGGATCCTGGCCTCACCTAAAATCAAATGGTTTTCCAGTCAAAGTCAGGTTTCTCAGAACTAATTCTACCACCTGTGGTTGGCTGAACTCTCTTTGTGCAAATGCCAGGAATTGATTGCATCAAATCATGACAGCAACAGTCCCCACCATTCCCACCATCCTCCCAGCCATCAACACCCCAGCACCACACATCTCTTGAGCCAGAGTTGATCACAAACATAAGGAAAGAAAAATGCATAAACATATGGAAGAAATAAAACACTCTCGGAACAAGGCAGATTTTATTTGCACCCTCCAGGAGCTGTCCTCCAGACATGCAAACCTCCACCTTCTTGGAAAAGCATCTGGAAGTTCAGAATTTCTTTCATTTGGCTCCTAGCTATATTTTTTTAAATCTATTTTCTCGCTTGACTTTTGTGAGCATTCATTACAGGAAGAGCACTTCTCTCATCATTTACTATCATCACTCCTGAGAAGCTTACAGTTCATTTAGGGTACTCATGAAGAAAATAATCCCAGAAAAACTCTGGAGTAGATGAGATCGTGTTTATGAAAGTTACATTTAAGCTGAAAAGTACTGGGAGGGTGTCAGGAAAGCAGAACATTGTATTATGACAATAAAGGATTTAGTATAGGAATTAGATTTAATTTAGCATATAGGCTAAACAATTATTTAGTACATATATTAAACAAGGGAGGAGCTGTGGAAGTGAAACTCTGAGAGAGTAAATATGGGAGTGCTTTATAAACCCATGGAAAAATGGAATGAAAGTTTAGCTTATTTCAATGCAAGAACATTTTGAAATATATGCATACAAGGGGTCTTCAAGAGTTTGTGGAAAATGCATCTTGTGAAAAAGCTATGCAAGGATTTCAAAATTTTTGCACCTAAATGAACTTACATTTTCATCCCACTTTTCCATTAATGTTTTGAAGCCCCCTTGTAGAGTCTTGGGAAATTACTTCATATTTCTATATCTTAGATTCTCATTTATAAAATGGGGATAATAACAGCACCCATATTATAGGGTCTTTGTGTGAACCAAATTTAGAACACTGCTGGAACATGCAAGTACCGGTTGATGTAACAATATTTAGCTTCAGAGGAGCATGGTAACACCTAAATGAAATGTACACCAACAGCCTTTGCCTGGAATAGAAGAATCACTCAGAAAACACTAGCTGAACTACAGCAACTTAGGACATTATGGGAGAATCTGAGAAGTTGGAAATGTTGGAGAACAACTCGTGTGGCTGCAGGGTGGGTTCTAAGGGGGCCTATGGCCACCATCACTGCGGAGGCATGTCAAGTCCAAAGCAGGAAGCATATGGCTGTCATATCAATAGCAAAGAGCCACAATGTGCCCTTGAGACTGATGGTAATGAGAGATAACAATTTTCAAGGATTATCTTGTATGGCTTATACACTAGAATTGGAGAGTGCAAGGAGGATCTAATCTACATAGAGAAAAGCTACAAAAGTTCTTGTAATAATCCAGGGAAACAGTAATGAGGCCTTGGGCTATGTCAGGACAGAAATGAAGAGATGGAGTAAATATATGTCACCTGGAATAACTATTAGACCATGGAAATTAACTGGATATGAGATAAAATGAAGAGGGAAAGGATGATTTTTAGGTTAAGAAAGTCAGTTAAAAGGCTAATAGTTGGTGGAATGATTTTTTTTTTTAGCATATGCAGGTATATCTGGTGAAAATGTGTGGTCCAGACCGGCGCCGTGGGTCAACAGGCTAATCCTCCGCCTTGCAGTGCCGGCACACCGGGTTCTAGTCCTGGTCAGGGCACTGGATTCTGTCCCGGTTGCCCCTCTTCCTGTTCAGCTCTCTGCTGTGGCCCGGGAATGCAGTGGAGGATGGCCCAAGTGCTTGGGCCCTGCACCCCATGGGAGACCAGGAGAAACACCTGGCTCTTGCCATCGGATCAGCACGGTGTGCTGGCTGCAGCGGCCATTGGAGGGTGAACCAACGGCAAAAGGAAGACCTTTCTCTCTCTCTCTCTCTCTCTCACTGTCCACTCTGCCTGTCAAAAAAAAAAAAAAGAAGAAAGAAAGAAAGAAAGAAAGAAAGAAAGAAAGAAAGAAAGAAAGAAAGAAAGAAAGAAAGAAAGAGTGGTCCAGAGCTCTGGAGAAATGTCAGGACTATAGATAAGCAACATGAGATTTATTGGTGAGAGGTATGAGAGTGAAGACAAGATGTCCTAATTGCCAATCTCACTTTGGAACATGGTGAGAGAGAGAGAGAGAGAGAGAGAGAGAGAGAGAATCTTATCACTGAATATGTGAATAGAAAAGGTAAATAGATAAATATCATGATCAATTAACATATATTCCATGATGCCATTGTTTGTTCTCCAAGGCTTCTTGTACTGGAAGCTTTGTCCCCAGCTTCAGAATTGGTATAAACTCATTGAATTTGCATGGAACTCTCATTTTGCAGTATTTTAAAGTTCACAAAAATTTTCTCTTATAAATTGTGTCATTTGTTGTCAATTAGCATGGGATATATAAAAATATTTTTATTAAGCTGCAACTGATGACGCTGACATCCTGTCCCATATGAGTACTGGTTCAAGTATGGCCACTCAACTTCTGATCCACCTCCCTGCTAATGTGCCTGGGAAAGCAATGGGAAAAGGACCAAGTCCTTGGGTCCCTGCACCCATGTGGGAAATCCTGAGGAGGCTCCAGGCTCAGGGGCAGGGTACCCGATTAAACCTGTTGAAAAAGGGCACATTTCTTTCTCCCCATCTTCTGCAAAGATGTCCAGCAACCAGCAGGGAGAAGGCACTATTTTGATACCAGTAGTGTCTGTGGTCTGTGGTGGCTCTTGTGCATACCCAGCAATGGGTAGGAAGAAGCAGCCATTTTGATGCCAGTAGCAGCTGCAGTGGCTCTTGTGCATGTGGGTGATCCGGGGATTTTACCAGAGGGAAAAATCTGCATTCCCACTGACTTTGAATCTGGCTGGGAGGGTTGACAGAGGGCTGAGCATGTTCCTAGGACTGTGAGGTACCCCCAGCCTCTCAACATATCACAGGTGCTGGGACTCAAACTGCCAAGGCAGAGCACCCACAGGCAGCTGGCTCGGGGAACATAATCTGCTCTTTCCATGGATGGGACAGACTAGCAGGGTGGAGCAGATCCTCTGCACCTGGTGACTCTGGGAGCCTGTGTGCTGAGACTGTGGGAATTCTTTGACTACACGATAAGGCACAGGGTGTAGCTGGGTCCAAGGGCAATTACTGTGTGCAGTCCCAGAGGCTCAGAGCTCCCTAATTGCCTGGGGTGAGCTATTGCAGCAGGATCTCTACTCATACTGAGGACCGCACAGATCATTAGTGCAGTTCATGAGGAAGTATGAGTGAGTGTTGCATCCACTATGGGCTAACCCAGGCATTGTTCACCTTGGAAGAAAGGTGGTGAGGGTGTGATTATGCCAAAAGAGGTGATCACACCCTGCCCCTGCTGACAATAGATATCTACTATACCCAATCTGGGTATCACCTGGATACTCACCCCACCAGGGAGCACTAATCAGAGCTCCCTGGCCACACCACAGAGGTACAGTTCAAAGATAAAATCCATCAGAGGAGAAAACCAATAAGTATTTCCACAAATGCCTAAATATAAATGCAGAAATTTAAGAAACAAGAATAAGGAAGACAACATGAATCCCCCAAAAGAACACAACAGCACATCAATATTAGAATGTAAAGACAATGACTGATGAAATGCCTGAAAAGGAATTTTTTCTTTTTTTATTTAGTAAATATAAATTTCCAAAGTACAGTTTATGGATTACAATACCCCCCCCAATTTCCCTCCCACTCGCACTCCTCCCATCTCCTGCTCCTTCTCCCATTCCATTCACATCAAGATTCGTTTTCAATTATCTTTATATACAGAAGATCGAAGTGTGTGTTAAGTAAAGATTTCATCAGTTTGCACCCACACAGGAACACAAAGTGTAAAAATACTGTTTCAGTACTAGTTATAGCATTACTTCACATTGGACAACACATTAAGGACAGGTCCCACATGAGACGTAAGTACACAGTGACTCCTGTTGTTGATTTAACACTTTGACACTCTTGTTTACGGCGTCAGTAATCTCCCTAGGTTCTAGTCATGAGTTGCCAAAAGAAATTTAAAAGATTGATCATAGGATTACTCAGAAGTAATAAGAAGCAAATTCATGCATTAGAGAAATCCATACATTACTTAGAAGAAAAATTTTCTCATGAAATTGAGATTTTTTAAGAGAAATCAAACTGAAATATTAGAAATAAAGAATCAGGGTGTCAGATAGAAAACACAGTGGAAAGTCTTAAAAACAAACTTGGTGAGGCAGAAGAAAGAATATCCTAGCTACATGACAAATCTTTGCAAATACTGCAGTCTGACCAAAAAAAAAAAAAAATAGAAGAAGAAGAAGAAATTAGAAAAATTGAAAACAATGTTGGAGATTTGGAGATTTATAAGATACTATCAAATTACCCAACATGTATGTCTTAGGAATTCCTGAAGGTGTGGAAAGAGAATGAATTAGAAGGCCTATTCAGTAAAATAATTATAGAGCAGTTCCCTAATTTGGAGAAAGAAAGAGATGTCCAACTACACGAAACACATAAGACTCCTAATAGACATGACCAGAAAAGATCTCACCACAACACATTGTGGTCAAACTTATTTCCAGAAATTTTTGGTTTCTCTTTTGATTTCTCCAATGACCCACTGTTCATTCAGGAGCATGTTGTTCAGTCTCCAAATGTTTGTACATGTTCCAGAGATTCTTAAGTTGTTAATTTCCAGCTTCATTCCATTGTGGTCAGAAAAGATACATGGTGCAATTTCAATTTTTTTTTCATTTTCTGAGGCTAGCTTTATGGCCAATCAGATGGTCTATCCTAGAGAAAGTTCCATGCACTGATGAAAAGAATGTGCATTCTGCAACCGTGGGATGAAACGTTCTTCAGATATTAGGTTCATTTGGTTATAGTGTTGATTAACTCTGTTGTTTCTTTGTTGATTTTTTATGTAGTTGATCAGTCCATTGATGAAAGTCTGGTGTTGGAGTCCCCCATTACTATTGTATTGGAGTCTATGTCTCCGTTTAGGTCCAATAACATTTGTTTTAAATAGCCAGAAACCCTGACATTGACTGCATATATATTTACTATAGTCACATTTTCCTTTTGAATTGACCCAATAATCATTACATAATACCCTTTGTCTCTTACCAGTTTTTGTGTTGAATTCTATTTTGTCTGGTGTTTGGATGGCTACACCTTTTTGTTTGCTTTCCAGTACCATGGCTTATCTTTTTCTATCCTTTCACTAACAGTCCACTTGTACCTTACTGCTGATGAGTGTTTCTTGTAGGCAGCAAATAGATGGGTCTTATTTTTTAATCCATTCCTCCAGTCTGCATATTTTAATTGGAGAATTTAGGCCATTTACATTCAAGGATATTATTAGTAAGTAATGATTCAGTCCTACCATTTTTCCATAAATATTCTTATTGTTTGTCTTGGATTTTCCTTGTACTTTTACTAGAAGATTTTTCTACCTTCACATTCTCTCATAATGATGACAAACATTCTGTTTTTCTCTGTGTAGCACATCCTTAAGAATCATTTGTAAGGCTTTGCAAGTAGTGACAAATTCTTTCAATTTCAATTTGTTACAGAAGGTCTTTACTTCCTTTTCATTTATAAATGAGCATTTACTGGGTATAGTATTCTAGGTTGATAGCTTCTTTCTTTTAAAACTTGGATTATGTCTCTCCTTTCTCTCCTCACCATTTAGGGTTTCTGATTTGAAATCAGCTGTGAGGATCCTCTGAAGGTTATCTGGAATTTCCCTTGTGCGTATTTCAGAATCTTTTATTTATGTTTTACTGTTGCAAGTTTGACTATAATGTGTTGTGGTGAAGAGTTTTTCTGATCATTTCTATTAGGAGTTCTGTGTGCTTTGTATACCTGGATGTCTCCTTCTTTCTTCAAATTAGGAAAGTTTTCTGCTATTATTTTGCTGAGTAGGACTTCTAATCCATTCTGTGTTTCCACACCTTAAAGAAGTCCTTAGACACTTATGTTTGTTTGATAGTAGCCCATAAATCTCGAACATTATTTTCAGTTTTTCTATTTTTTTCCTTTTTTTGTCTATTCCCAAGGATTTCTTTTCTAGCTCATTCTTTCTTCTGCCTGACCAAGTCTGATGTGAGGCTTTCATATATTTTCTATTTGACAAATTGAATTCTTCATTTCTAATATTTCAGTTTGATTAATCTTCAATAACTCTATCTCTAGGCAAAATTTTTAATCCATATCATGCACGGATTTCCTTGTCTCATGAATTTGTTTCTCTGTATTTCTGAGTAATTTTATGTTCATTCTTTTAAATTCATTTTCAGGCATTTCATCAATCTCTTCATCTTCACATTCTAATATTGAAGTGTTGCTATGTTCCTTTTGGGGAATCAGGTTGTCTTCCTTATTCTTGTTTCTTGTATTTTAGCATTTTGTTTTGACAGGCAAAGTGGACAGTGAGAGAGAGAGAGACAGAAAGAAAGGTCTTCCTTTTGCCATTGGTTCACCCTCCAATGGCCGCCGCGGCCAGCACGCTGCGGCCGGCACATCGCATTGATCCGAAGGCAGGAGCCAGGTGCTTCTCCTGGTCTCCCATGGGGTGCAGGGCCCAAGCACTTGGGCCATCCTCCACTGCACTCCCGGGCCACAGCAGAGGGCTGAACAGGAAGAGGAGCAACCGGGACAGAATCCAGTGCCCCGACCGGGACTAGAACCCAGTGTGCCGGCGCCGCAGGAGGAGGATTAGCCTAATGAGCCGAGGCACAGGCCAGTATTTTGCATTTTTTTAAGGATTTGTGCAAACATTTGTTTGTGTTCTCTTCTGACGGGTTTTTATCTTTGAACTATGCCTCTGTGGCTTAGTGGAGTTTCTGCTCCTTCAGTGGATATTCAGAGGAGTATGCTGGATGGGGCCAGGGAGCTCTAGTCAATGCTTAAGGGTGGGACAAGAATCTAGGATGACACCCAAGTGGGGCATTGTAGATCTCTATTGTCAGCAGTAAGGGAGGGTATGATCATGCCTGTTGGTGTAATTACAACCTCACCTCCTCTCACAGGCACATGAACAGCACAAAGAATCTGTGTAGTTGTCAGTGTGAGCATGGAACCCTCTGCAATGAGCCACCCCAGGCAGTCAGGAGCTCTAAGCCTCTGCAGCCAGACATAGTGATTGCTCAAAAACCCAGCTACACTCCACACCCTATCATGCAATCACAGAATTCCCACAATCACAGGGTGCAAGGTATCCACTCTCAGACCTGCAAGCCTTCTCCGTCCTTGGAGAAATCAGAAGTGATCCCAGAGTCAGCTGCCTGTGGGTGTTCCACCTCGGCAGTTTGAGCCACAGAGCCTGTGACAGGCTGAGGGGATGGGAGCACCTCACAGTCCTATGTGGGTGTCTAGTCCCCTGCCAAGACTCACAGTCAGTGGGGAACGGGGATTTTTCCCTTTGGTAATTTTTAATTAGCAAGAGCTGCCACAATTTCTACTGGTGTTAAGATGGCGCTTTCTCCCTGCTGGTCAACGGGCACCCTAGTTGGGGTATGGGGAGAAAGAAATGTGCTTTCCCCTCACGGGATTAGGTGGGTACCTGCCCTTTGCTAAGGCTCCAGAGTGGACTCAAAGTGAGGTCCACAAGGTTCTCTCAGGCAGTATCACCAGTGGCATGGGCTGCTGCCGTCCACTCTCACTCTCAGAAGCTGCTATCTCTTGTGGACGCCAGCTGTGGGAGTTGTGGGTTGTGTCCCCATTTGCTGGTATGTTTCTGTACTTCCCACACTGGTTCATGGTATCTCTTTTCTTTCTGTAGAATTTCCACTACAAAGTTCCCTCCAACTCTCTCCTGGGAATGCACTTCCTCCACTTTTCTCCTGTTATCATCCCCTGGTCAAAATCAGCATGTCTTTTCTCTATTCAGCCATCTTGGGATCTTCCTAGAACTTGTAATTGGTGTCAGACCCCACTCAACTTGGCAATAACGTTCAAGGAGTTAAACACAGTGCCATGTATAAAGTATATACTTTATATATATATAATTATATATATATAAAGTATATAAACAGTGAAGACCCTGCATCTATTCGTGTAGACAGTACACTGCACAATTTCAGGGAGAATTTTCCCTGTCACAGCCTTTGTAAGCAGTATCTCCTTAGAATCAGCCAAGCACAGGTGGCTCAAGTAGACAAGGAACTATCACAACAAACATTCTTACCAACAGTATAAAAACATGTAGGAGAATGACAACCCCGAAGTTCAGAACATCGCTTGCCTCTCTGGTGGGAAAAACAGGAAAAACAATAAACATATGTAGTGGAATTTAGTTATTATACTTTGTTTCTTAGACTGGGTGGTAGGTAATTAGTTATTCTTTACACTGTTCTCTATACATTTTGGTAAATATGAACTATTTCATTTTTAAAAGTCCTCTATTTAAACAGCAAAAGGAAGAAAACAGCCCAGAGAGAACACAACATTAAAGAAATTTTAGTTTGAAAAAATTGCATTTTAAATAGGACATAATGTTCAATCATGCTTCAAAGAAAATGAGGATGATAAGAAGTGATTTGTGGATTTGGCAATTAGATCATTTTGATCTTTCAAAGAGCAGTTGCAACGGAGCAGTGAGGGTGAAATTGGATTGCATGAGGTTCGAGAGAAAGAAGAGATGGAGTGGAAACAATGAGTATTGACACCACTATCCGGATGTTAAGCACTGTAAGGAAGTAGAACAGAAACTTCAGTTGCAGAGAGTGCTACAGTTAATGTTGAATCTTTTTATTATTAATGATTTGTTTTGTTTTTAAGGGAGGAGCAGACTTGTCAGCTGATAGTAGAAAGGAAAATACTAAAGACTGGAAAGAAAAGTGGTAGTTTTATTGTCATTCTTTGGCAGAAAAATTATTCCTTTATCTCCTATACATCCTGAGAAGATGTAGTAGTTGCAAGTGTTCAAAAGTTTCCTTGGCAACATCAGCAAGATGCTTGAAGAGGAAGTCTCGGACTCCATCTTCCCTCCCTCCCTCAAAGCTAAACAAGAAACTAGACACAAACCAGACGTCTTTTTTGAAAATTTCAATACTTGAAAACACGTTCAAGACTCCCATGTTTTCTGCAGAGCTGAAGAAAACAAAAATAGGAAGTTAAAAAGAACTTCAATGGGGCCACTCCTCTCCCTTCCTCAAGCAGGCACACCACCAGATAGATTCCCCTAGACCCCTAGATCCTATATGTGGGAAAAGAACCATAAGTAATCATGTCACTTCCTTAGCATGTTGAGATGCTACCAAGGAAGCCCACCCTAGTCTCATCTCACTGGGAACGCTGAGGATAACTGTGTGGCCAGGCTGTGCAGGGTCAGAAAGAAGGCAGAGTGCATGGAAATTGATACTTCCCACCAGCTTGGGTGCTCCATGGGAGATAACAGTCAATGTCACAGCCATTTCAACTAGCTGAGTTGGTGGCCTTAAGAAACATGGTGAGAAGTTCAACCCCCCTGAGCAGCAAGTCCTCTGGTCTCCATACCCAGACTCAGAGCCCACGCCACTGATCTCCAGTCAGGGAGATGCCCACCTCCACACATTTCACAGAAATGTAGGGGCTAGGAATGCTGGATCTGTGAAGTCAAGCAGTAGCCCTACCCAGCCAAAACAACCCTGCTCAACAACTGAGTCCAAGCAGGGAGACTCCACGGGCTTCAGAGAAGCCTAAGGCTCAGACCCAGCTGACCCAGAAGGTAAATAGCCACTCAACTCAGCCAAAATCCCATCCTACATCTCTATTCTGGCAGGAAGGCAATCCTCAAGTGAGTATTTCTACAGAGCATAGTCTCTGGTCCTTCCCATTCCAAGCAGTGGCATCACTTAACCTCACTGACCAACCTGCATCCCTGCCTGATTGCACATCCCAGATAGAGGAGTTTCCTAGCCGGGATGTGTACACTGGCCAATGTGACCAGAGGCCATTGAAGCACCCTGCCAGCAGCTCACATGAGAATGGAGCCAAGCAATGGTTTTACCTTACAAGAGAAGGGAATCCTGCCATCTGCAACAACATCAATGGAACTGGAGATTGTTATGTTAAGTGAAACAAGCCAGGCACAGGATGACAAACATGGTACGTTCTCACTTATATTTTCAGTCTAAAAATAAATAAACTCATAGAAACAGAGGGTACAGTGGAGGTTATAAAAGCTAGGAGAGGGGCAAATGGGGAAGATGATGATGTCCAAAGTGTACAAAGTCTTAGATGAGACTTTTTTGAGATATGTTGCACAGCCTGGTGAATATAGCTAACAACAACCTGTTGTGCATTTCAAAATTGCTGAGCATAAATTTCAAGTGCTCTCACTACACAAAAAAATGTATTTGATTTGAAATATATTAAATAGTTTGTTTTAATTATTCCATATTTTGTTCATAAATTGTAATCTCATAGTATAACCCACAAATTTAAAGAATATAAGTTGTCAACTTATAATAAAGGAATGGAAAATGTTTTCTTATCATGGGCTTGCATTTATTTGTATGATCAGAAATTTTTTTTTTTTGACAGGCAGAGTGGACAGTGAGAGAGAGAGAGACAGAGAGAAAGGTCTTCCTTTTGCCGTTGGTTCACCCTCTAATGGCTGCCGCGGACTGCGCGCTGCGGCCGGCGCACCGCGCTCATCCGATGATGGCAGGAGCCAGGTGCTAGGTGCTTTATCCTGGTCTCCCAGGGGGTGCAGGGCCCAAGCACTTGGGCCATCCTCCACTGCACTCCTGGGCCACAGCAGAGGGCTGGCCTGGAAGAGGGGCAACCGGGAGAGAATCCGGCGCCCCGACCGGGACTAGAACCTGGTGTGCCGGTGCCGCAAGGCGGAGGATTAGCCTGTTGAGCCATGGCGCCGGCCATGATCAGAAATTTGAACACATTTTTCTATCTGAAGAATTTTACAAATAGTTGCTTTCCATGTAACTCCCCTTTGCTCATGCAGAGTTAACTAAATAGATCTTAGCAAAAGAAAAGTAAGAATTGGAATAAGAGAGGGAGGAAGAAGAAGGGTGGGAGTGTGGGTGCGAGGGAGGGTGACGTGGGAAGAATCACTGTGTTACTAAGTTTGTGTTTAGGAAAGGCATGAAGTTTATATACCTTAAATAAAAGTTTTCCAGGTTAAAAAAAATGAAGCACTGAAGCTACTTTATTCTGACTAGCTGTCAAAGTAGTCATAAGACAAAATTGGGAAAAATAGATTTTAAAACATTTTCTGGGGCTGGCACCATGGCAGAGCAGGTTGACCTGAAATCCACAGTGCCAGCATCTTATATGGCTGCCATTTTGGATCCCGGCTGCTCCACTTCCGATCCAGCTCCCTGCTAGTCTGCCTGGGAAGAAAACTCCTGGCTCCTGGCTCCTGGCTTCAGCCTGGCCCAGCCCTGGCTATTGCAACCATTTAGGGGGTAAACCAGCAGATAGAAGGTCTCTATGTCTTTCCTGCTCTCTAATTCTGATTTTCAAATAAATAAATACGTAAACTTTTCTGGAAGTCTGATGCTTAAGTCAAAAGAGAGAAAAAGAGGTAGGAGCAAGTACACTGGCATGGGGGGGCCAAATATTCTGAAGGGGCCTCAAGTTGCTCTTCAGAGCTGTTAAATATGAGGATCACTCGCCTCTTGATAAGACAAGACCTAGATATGTCTGGATGGATGGCCCTCCAAGTTTATGTTTGTTCCCACTGAGATATGTAGAGGCCAAGGCCTTCTGTGGAAAACGCTCTAACCGTGTTCTGAGCATGGCAAGAGCTGCAGTTGGTGGGGCTGCAGCAGAAATGGACTGAGGGCTGCACAGCTGCTCAGTGGGAATTTATCCCATGGCAAGGAGTTTGGCTTGCCCTGCAATGACAGGATAGGGCAGGAGATTGCTGTTATATGAGCTTAAAGTTTCACAAAACTCTAACATTCTTAGATCCAAGCAACTGTGCTTTGTGATCACACACAGACACACACACAGACACACACAGCATTCACATCACAGCAGAAATGAGCTTATTTCCTCCTTTCCTCATGGAGGACTAAGCATAACCAGGGCCAGGATAATAGACTGAAATCTGCCTCCAGATCAACACTGGCCCAGCCCCCACAGACAACAGCTCACAATGCAACACTTACAAGTGTGTGGGGTGCAGTCACACTCAGCAGTAACCTGGAAGTGGCTACACTGGCAAAGCCAGCAGCAGGTATCTGACTGGGCTGTTCTGTGGGCCTGGTCTTATGTAAACTGTGGGGATTCCTCTGTACTAGGAGAACAAGAACATGGAGGAGGGATGAGTACACGGAGGAGGAATGTGTGGGACCAGGGAGACCTGGGAATTAGTATCACTACCACCTCACTCATATACACAGGTAGCTAAGGCTTGGGCTCATCTGAGCTACATGTTTGCATTTGGAGCACTTACAACTTCCTTTTAACTTTGTTCCTGGAAATCAAGAACTATTCTTATCAACTCTCATTAAAGTCATGTTCAGCTCACAAATGGACAGAACACATGAGCTGCTTTTGCTCAGGGGACCACAAAACATCTTCAAAGTGAAATTCCTCTTTTTGTATTGATTCTTGCTTTTTATCTTAATTTCACATTCCACCTTGTCTTTCTCAAACTTCACTTTGGAAAGACAGATTCTAATGGCAGGGGGTATGGCAAGCGCCTACAACAGTGGCTGCATGTGGCCGATGTCCAATTAGTGGTTTGTTGAATGAATGAATGACTTCATGATCCTTGCCAGAGTAGGCTCCAGCATCCAAAAATGCTGAGGAGTTTGTTGGAACACATTGTTTCGCTGTAGGAGCCTGTGCTGTTGCCTCACATGACACTTTTGTGTCAATTAAAGAAGGAACTCCATTCTGAAGACATTTTCATCCTCCTATCAGAAAATTGTCCTAGTACATAGATTTGTTAGTACAAAGCAATTTACTGCCATATGCTTGAAAATAACACACAGTTCAACAATATCTGTCATCTATGTTCCTTTAAGTGTGGTGATGGTAGGCACCTGACAACCTACTCGGACAAGGGTGGCTGCTGTGCTTTGAACTGGCCAGGCCTAGTTTATATTTTTGTCTAATTAGGAGCTGGAGTCAGACTTGCCTTATTTTCCGACAGCTGAACAATACTCACGTTTTTAAAAAAGATTTATTTATTTGTTTGAAAGACAAAGAGGCAGAGAGAGAGAGAGAGAGAGAGAGAGAGAGAGAGAGAGAGAAAGAGAGGTTTTCCATCTGCTGGTTCACTCCCAGATGGCCACAATGGCTGGATCTGGGCAGACCTGAAGCCAGGAGCCAGAAGCTTCCTCCAGGTCTCCCATGCCAGTGCAGGGGCCCAAGCACCTGGGACATCTTCCACTGTCTTCCCAGGGCATAGCAGAGAGCTGGATCAGAAGTGGAGCAAGCGGGTCTCGAGCCAGCGCAAATATGGGATGTCAGCACTGCAGGCAGTGGCCTCACCCACTAAGCCATAGTGCTGGCCCCTCACATTTGTTTTTTAATTCCCCACTTACATACATTTTCTCAACTTAGAGATAATGGCCAAAGCTTTGCCATCACCTGGGCTCCCCACTCCATACTGCCCTTGCTTCCACAGAGCTCTCTCATCGCCCTTTGATGGAGAGCTATTTTCAAGAGCCATACAATTTCCTGACATTCTTCTTTGCTTGTTGAAGACAGTCTCTTGAGAGAGTACAATATCTTAAGTACTTTCAAAACACCGTGATTGCCATTGCTTTCTGTCTGAATCAAGCTTTCTTTATCATCATAATCTTCCTCTCAGATCTGCTCTTTGCAGCCAGTTTTATTCCTTTTGTTCCAGACTGATGAAACAACTGGCCTGGAAAAGGTCAAATTCAGTGTGCCAGAATAATATATATTTCTACATTTCCAAAGAAAAGAAAATGGATAGATAATATTAACCAGTCCATCTCCAAAGCTTCTGCAGAAGACACCAGAAATGTGAAATTGTGAGTAGTCTTTGATCAGGGTTGCCTAGGTGCCAATATGTAAACCAACCAAGTACTTTATTTTTATATATAGTTCCTTGCAATAAGGCCAGGAAAAAATAAAAACAAAAATAAAATGTAACAGGCTATCCTGCTGGTATAAAATGAAACAAAGCTAAGGCAAATCTGACAGAAACCAAAGCACTGATTGTGTAATTGCCAAGATTCTAAAGTAGACATGATTTGGCTGTATAGACAGGTTATAGTAAACACCACAACTGAACTGGGGTGATCAACTCAGCCCACTAGCCACAGCAAGAAGGCTAAATCTTAACCCACAGGACAGACTTTTGGTGCTGCCTTGTTTGAAAACCCATTGCATTTTTCTTTGTTTTCCTGTTCGAGTATCTTGTCATATGATTTCTTCTGTACATGCACCTGCCATTGTGGTGCCATCTACCATGAGTCCATAACCAAAGCCAAGCAGATGCCAGCACCATGCTATTGAACCTCCAAAACTGTGAGCTGGACAAACTTCTTTTCTTATAAAATACTTAGCCTCTGGTATTTTGCTGTAGCAACACAAAACATACTAGTAGTATCCTTAATGTGCAAATGCTATAATGGAAGCATAACATGGTACAATGAAAACATGGGAAAAGGAAACAAGAATTTGGTGTGTGGGGTAGCAGGAAAGTTGTCAGAAAGCAATTTACACATATGCAAAGATTTGTAAAGTGAACAGGATTTGGGGATAGACAAGCAAGAACAGGGTAATTTAGGAAGAGGAAAATGTGTGTGGGAAGAACACGAGACTGAAGAGACTGGGAAGGAAAGATGCTGAAAGGCCTTACATGCCATACTAAGGAAGAAAGAATTGATCCTCTGAACATAGCAGGGACTAGAATCTTGCTTAATCAAGTAAACTACCACCATTTACATTTCCCTATTATTTGCCACATTGCTACTCCCATGCCATGTACAAGGTAACTGTAAATGATTATTTTCAGAATAGCAATTGTTTGCCTTATTCCTTTTGCAATTTTTTCTACTTAAATTTCACTTCCTAAGCTTCACATTATGATTTATTCACTGAGTAATTTCGCATTTAGAAGATGATGTTTTGGCACTGTTTTGATTAGATGAGAATCTAAGACATGGAACATGACATGAATCAATATCTTTCTAATTCTCAGATAACTACAACTCAATCAAATAAAACCATTCAGAGTTGCTATGATATCTGTTGCATGTTTTTGACTAAGCATAGAAAAATGCCATCAAGGAAAGAGTGTATGTATATCTGGAGATTGTAAACCGTAAACCAATTCAAAGATTTGACAAGTTAACTGGTTGGCCAACTGAGTAGAATTGGCATAGTTCTGTTGGTGTTGTTTTAAGTGCCTGGAGTCATTTCATTGCTTTGCAAGTCTTACACGGTACTCAGATGGGCCTTTTGTTCACCAATGGAATTGCCAGGGTTGTGTGGGTGATCAAACATGGTCACCAGGCATCAGTTCAGACTACTACCATCTACCACCTATTTTATTACTATAATCTTCTAACTGCTTTTTGTTATGCTGTTCACACCTTCTCTCCTACCCATTCTCTACACTCCTACCAGAGGGACCTTTTAAAAGCAGTGTTATGGACTGAGTTGTCTCCCTTCTAAATTCGAATGTTGAAGTTCTAATCTCCAATGTGGCTGTATTTGGGATAGGGCTTTTAAGGAGGTAATTAAAGGTAAATGAAGTCATAAGGATGGGACCCTAATCTGATAGAACTGATGTCTTTAAATTAAAAGAGAAAAGATATCTCTGGGCACAGACACACACCAAGAAAATGTTACATGAGGACACAGCAAGAAGATGGTGGTGGACAAGTCAGTTAGAGAGACCTCATAAGATACCAATCCTACAAGTACTCTCATCTTGAACTTCAGTTTCTGTTGTGTATACCACTGAGCCTGTGTTTTTTTTTTTTTCCCCCATGGTAGCCAGAGCAAACTAATAGAGGTAGTAACTCCAACACAGCACTCTACATGTTAAAAATCTGCAGGAGTTCTCCTTAACATTGTCTCGGGCCAAGATTGCTCAGGTTTCCCTTAACTCTCTCATGACTCCCACTCTCACTGAATACTGGATCTGTGCTGGTTTAGCTGACACTTCCCTTCCAAACCATGACTTACTTTTGCCTTTGCAACTGCTGCCTCATCAGCCCAGAAATTTCTTCCCCACTTCCTTCTACAAATTCTACTTATTAATTCTCCTTAGACTTTACTTCTTCCATCAACTTTTTGCTTACCATTTCATCACTCCCTCTGTCCCACTGGTTTAGGTATTCCCAAGGGCTCCCATCATTCCCTGTATTTCCCTCATAAGGCACAAACCCTCCTGTGTCATCACTTCCTGTTTACTTGACTATCTTCCCACAGTAAATTATAAGTGTCACCAATACAGGGACTGAATCTTAACATTTCTTATATTTCAAGAGCCAACACAGTACCAATATTGTGTTCATTAACATTTACTGATGGGGCTGGCACTGTGGCTTATTGAGTAAGCCGCCACCTGTAGTGCAGGCGTCCCATATGGGCACCAGTTCAAGTCCCAGCTGCTCTACTTCCAATACAGCTCTCTGCTATGGCCTGGGAAAGCAGCAGAAGATGGCCCAAGTCCTTGGGCCCCTGCACCCACATGGGGGACCTGGAAGAAGCTCCTGGCTCCTGGCTTTGGAACTGTGCAGCTCCAGCCATTGTGGCCATTTGGGAGAACGAACCAGCAAATGGAAGACCTCTCTCTCTCTTTGCTTCTGCCTCTCTGTAGCTCTGCCTTTCAAATAAAATAAATAAATCTTAAAAAATTATTGAATTATTGAGCAACAGTGGCTGAGTCAATCTTGCTTCCTCCACTGAGCATGCAGGACACGGGATTTAACATCTGGAAAAACAGGTGTGAATTTCAGTGCCACCTATTACCAGTATGAGGTCTTGGCTAAATACCTTCTTTCTGTGACATAATTCTTATCTGCAAAATACAGAAGACAATAACACCTACTTCACAGAATTATGGTCATTATTGATTAAAATACTCATAAAGATACATTTTAACTGCAATTTGTTAAACATAAATTAGTTATATCATATTTAGAAAATATACATATTTGTTATTCAGAGGATTAACTTTTTAACCACTGATTTCATTTTTCTTTTAAGATTTATTTATTTGAAAGTCAGAGTTACACACAGAGAGAAGGGAGGACAGAGAGAGAAAGAGAGAGAGAGAGGTCTTCCATTCACAATGGCTGGAACTGCACTGATCTGAAGCCAAGAGCCAGGATCTTCTTCCCAGCCTCCCACATGGGTGCAGGGGCCCAAGGACTTGGGCCACCTTCCACTACTATCCCAGGCCACAGCAGACATCTGGATAGGAAGTGGAGCAGCTGGCCTTGAACTGGTGCCCATATGGGATGCTGGCACTGCAGATGGCAGCTTTACCCTCTATGTCACAGCACTGGCCCTCACTGATTTCATTTTTATAAAGAGTTTAATTTGGTGCTAGGGGTGCAATTTATCCTATAAAGGGAAGTCATTGTACTGTAACTAGATTAGGATATTAGAACTCTCATGAAATGCAGCTGGAAATTGGAAGTGCTTTCTTTAAAAAAAGAGCTAGATACAGAAGGCTGCTTCATTCGAAGCTTCCAGCAGTCACTGACAAAAACACCATGCAAAGATGAGAAAATTTCTATCCAATATAAAAGACAAGAAATATGTCCATGATAACTTTATTTGCTGACTCTAAAACAATAATTTATAACCAATTCATTTTCTGTGTGGTCAAGTGGAAAAGTGGACAGTGCAGATGATCCTGGGACCTGCAGACGATGGACATTCTGATCTTTAGCTCAGTCAGCCATACAAAGCTCTAAACTCATTTCTCCAAAGGCTCTGCAAAGAAAGCTTCATGGGCAATAGCTCAGTTTCACTAAATGACCAGGAGAGCAAATGGACAGTCATGCTCATCTGAAAATTGACACAGAGTATTTCTCACTGTTGGCCTTCAGACTATTTTCAAATCTACTTCTTTTTTTTCAATTTCTAGATAAGTAATCATTTTCAAAGTTTGGAGAACTGGATAGTTTATCAGCATATGACCTACCAGTGAACTCTAATATGGAACAACCATTTTGTTCAAATAAAACAGGGGCCTATTCCAATTCCCTCTCCTAGACCTCAACTGTGAATGGAACTCATGTCAGCAAGGTGATTTTTGTTTTGTTGCTTTTACTAAATTGTAAACATGAGTCTAACAGTCTAGAAAATATTTCCCCAATTTTTTTTCTTCCAAGCCCTGTTAATGAACTGTTCAGCAGTTCTCAGATCCTGTCATTTATTTTTAATGTAAATAATTTGTTATTAAAAATTATATATCCGGGAACGTGTCTGGCATAATGATTAAGGTGTCATAAGGGACATCCCAATCCTATATCAGAATGCCTGGGTTTGAGTCACAGCTCTGCTCCTGATTCTAGCTTTCTGCTAATGCACAGGGTGGGTGGCAGCATATGATGGCCATATGAGGACCCTATACCCCACACTGGAGATCTGGGTTGAGTTCCTTAGCTCCTGGCTTTGATGTGATCCAGTCCAGGCCATTGTAGGCTTTGAAAAGTGAACCAACAGAGGGGAAATCTCTGTGTCTCTCTTTCAGATATTTTTAAATTAAGCTTTTAGTAAATAATAAAAAGGGGCATATATCACTTTCACTAATAGTTAACAGGAATGGTGGAAAATGGACAGCACAACACACTGGTAGGAATGTAAGTTGGTACAACCTTTACAATAGGCACCTAGGCAATCAGAAGTATGCACATAAGAAAGCTATGTACATACAGAGGTATTCTCAAGGGATGTCCTTTCTGATTCACAAAAGTCATTTGAATGTGGCTGGGCTTTTTCCTGTTTATCTGCAGCTCATGTTAGTGATTTGGTAGACTGCTAGCTTAGTAACTCCCTGTTTAGCATTTACTTCCTTGGTTCCCAGTGTAACCTATAGTGATTGGGCAAATGCAAACAAAAAGAGGCTTAATGTTGATTGATTAAATAAGTGACTTCCTGATAATGGAACGAACCAAGGCCTTCACCAACCAGGCGGTCAGCCAAATGCTGCTACATGGATAAACTTGGCTCTCCACCCAGGAGACAGCAGCTTGACATATTGCCCCATGCCAGCAGAGGATACCTGTTCGCCTCATGTCAGCAGGAAGTAGCTCTAAAGACAGATCATCATCCCTCCACCCCTCCTAGACTTTGGGGGCTAATATAATCCTATACAACTCCTGCTTTATAAAAAACAAAAGGGGGAATGCTAGTAAAATGGCACAGTCCTATCTATGGCACGATCTACGTCCCGGACACCATCCTAGGCTGCCCCCCCACCATACCTGGAAGCCAGGTGATCCCATGGCCCAACCGCTGGTGTCAGCTCCACCCCCACCCTAATGGGATTAACTGCTATTTCCCTGCCCGCACCCAGCAAAGGTTTAAAAGGACCTGTTCCTGAACACATGGCTCTCTCAATCTCTCTGTCTCTCTTTCTTTTACACTCTCCTTCTCTGTCCTGTCTTTTCCTTCTTTACCCATTCCCTCTGGTCTATCAGGTTTCCCTCAATAAACTCTATCCTTTAAAAAAAATTTTAAGCAACCTCCTCTTCCTTCCTCCTTTCAGAAACACTGTGTCATTTTCAATAGCTAAAAAAAGCCTTTTTCTAGTCTGAATATGCATTTCTATTGTCAAATATTGATAGTCCAATAATTACCAAAGATTGGAATATTCATTGGAAGAGTGCATGGAGCACTTAAAGCTTATAAGAAAACTGGAATTCCCAGGGCTGGCACTGTGGTATAGTGGGTGAAGCTGCTGCCTGGAGTGCCGGCATCCCATATGGGTGCTGGTTCAAGTCCCAGCTGCTCCACTTCCGATCTCATTCTCTGCTATGGCCTGGGAAGGCAGTAGAGGATAGCCCAAGTCCGTTGGCCCCTGCACTAGCATGGGTGACCAGGAGGAAGCTCCTGTCTCCTAGCTTCAGGCTGACACAGTTCCCAACATTGCTGCCATCTGGGGAGTGAACCAGCAGATGGAAGATGGAAGATCTCTCTCTCTCGCTCTCCTTCTCTCTCTCTCTCTCTCTTTGCCTCTGCCTCTCTGTAACTCTACCTTTCAAATAAATAAATAAATCTTATAAAAAAAAAAAAAACCTAAAATTCCCTTTGTAACTCTGTAGCTAGGATGCAAGTAAGCCTAATATCTAAAGTGAGACAGTTTCTGAAGAGAAGACATGGGAAAATCAAATTCAAGATACTAGGTGTAAGCATTAGCAGTATGTTGGGACTACAGTAGTTTACCCAGAGCAGGCCCTCCTCTTCCCCTAACTCCAAGCCCAAGTCCCATATAGATGTTATTTACCAATTTGGGAGAAGAGCTTCCATAGTCTTCCCTCTAAATGAAACAACATCAGGCAGGAATTCCCCATTCTTGTCATCAAGCTTTTCCTGGACTGGTAAAGAGTGGGCAAGGGCAGGGATTAGAGTTTGCTCATGAGGTACAAGACCCTAACCATTTCTCCCTCTTCCTCATTCTCATTCCAGGAGATTATGTGTAACAATGAGAAACTGCTTCCTATTTATATTACACAGGCTGACTAGGAAAAGTAAAGGCAAATAATTATAGCCAATTTTTATTAGTGGTTAGTTCTTTGGGGGAATACATCTTTAAGCATATGATTACACAATTTTTATACTTTATACTTATTTTATACTTACAGTTAAAATCTTACTATGAAATACTGACATGAATATGCTGGTCTTACTGTTGGCCATAGATTTTTGAAATGTAAATATAAATGGAAAGGATGTGATAAATAGTAAATAGTCATTGTAGATGCAAAGTGCTGGTAATACTGCAAGATTTTTCCATAATATGGTACACGAATTAGCACACAGGTAAACACCATAAGGATTGGAAGATACACAAGGTCACTTCAAAAAGTTTTTGGAAAATGAAAAAAATCATGGAACATGGGAGTAAAATGTAGGTTTAGGAGCAAGGAATTGGCACAGTGATTAGGATTCTGCCTGGGACAATCATAACCCTATCATTTGATTTAGGTTCCAGCTCCACTTCCAACTCCAGCTTCCAGTGTGCTAATAAACACACTAGAATGCTCAAGTTATGGCTCAAGTACTTAGAATCCTGCTATCCGAGGGAGATCGAGACTGAGTTTCCTGCTCTTGGCTTTAGTCTGGGCCAGCCCTAGGTGCTGTAGGCAACTGGGGAGTAAACCAACAGGTGATCAATCTCTTTCTGTTTCTTTCCCTCTCTTTTTCTTCATACCTCTCTGCCTTTCGAGTAAAAAAATAAATGAAAACTTTAAGGGTCTAGCACTGTGGCATAGTAGGTGAAACATCTGACTGCAGTGCCAGCATCCAGTTTGGGTGCCTTGTTAGAGTTTTGGCTGCTACTCTTCTGATCCAGCTCTCTGCTATGGCCTGGGAAAGCAGTAGAAGTTGGCCCAAGCACTTGGGCCCCTGCATCTGTGTGGAAGACCTGGAAGAAGCTCCTGACTCTTGGCTTCGGATTGGCCCAGCTCCAGCCATTGTAGCCATCTGAGGAATGAACCAGTGGTCTTAGAATCTCTGATTTTTTAAAAAAGATTTATTTATTTATTTGAAATGCAGAATTACAGAGAGGCAGAAGCGGGGGGGGGGGAGAGAAAAGTCTTCCATCTGTTGGTTCACTCCCCAGATGGCCACAATGGCCAGAGCTGCACCGATCTGAAGCCAGAATTCAGGAGCCAAGAGCTTCTTCCAGGTCTCCTACGCAGGTGTAGGAGCCCAAGTCTTGGCCCATCTTCTACTGCTTTCCCAGGCTGAATTGGAAGTGGAGCAGCTGGGTCTCAAACTGGCACCCAAATGAGACGCTGGCACTGCAGTTGGTGGCTTTACCTGCTATGCCACAGCGCTGGGCCCCGAATTTCTGATTTTTAACTGAGCACATTGCTAGGGGACTACATTTCCTATCTTCCTTTGCAACTAAATGTGACTAGTAGACCAAATTATTGACAGTAAGCTATAAACAGCAGTGGTATCTAGATCTCTTGGGGAAACCACATTAAATTGATACATGCTTTCTGGACCTTCTTTCTCCTCCATCTCTTTCTCTATCCTGCACTAGAGATGGATGCAAGGACAGGAGCTGCAGCACCCACATTAGGGTATAAGAATGAGAGCAATTTATTATAATTTTATTGAGAACTACAAGGGAGGAGTTTGAAGTTTTCTAACACAAAGAAATAATGAATGTTTAAAGGGACGGAAATACTAATTACTTCAATTTGATCATTAAAAATTGTCAAGGTCAATTATGCATGTATTATGAGTTGTACTATACTAAAAACATCCTTCTGACATGTTTTCTTTGTTTCTATTAGACCATTATATTACCTCATAACTATAATGCACTGAAAACTTGGCAAAGTTGGAGGAAATTAATGTGTGGGTCAACTATCAAAATTATGCAATTTCTAATGGCTATCTAGGTGACCATGCTGCAGCTCACAGATGTGTAACCCTACTTTATGCTCCCACAGTGCCTGGTCAGCATGATGCATACACTGAATTACCACAAATTACCATACTCTATCCCATTAAAGTGGTCAATTTAATTGTAAGTAAATGGGCTGGTACAGTGGAGCAGCAGGTGAAGCAGCCTTCTGCAGTGCCGGCATCCGTTATGGGCGCCAGTTTGAGTCCTGGCTGCTTCACTTCCAATCCAGCTCTCCGCTATGGTCTGAGAAAGAAGTAGAAGATCAGGGCCGGTGCTATGGCGCAGTGGGTTAAAGACCTGGGATGCCGGTTCTAGTCCTGGCTGCTCCTCTTCCGATCCAGCTCTCTGCTATGGCCTGAGAAAACAGTAGAAGATGGCCCAAGTCCTTGGACCCCAGCACCCACGTGGGAGACCCGGAAGAAGCTCTTGGCTCCTGACTTCAGATTGGCTCAGCTCCAGCCGTTGTGGCCATCTGGGGAGTGAACCAACAGATGGAACCTTTCTCTCTCTGTCTACCTCTCTCTGTAACTCTGCCGTTCAAATAAATAAAATAAATCTTAAAAAAAAATAAAAAGAAGAAGAAGAAGATGGCCTAAGTCCCTGGGTCCTTGAACCCATGTGGGAGATCTGGAAGAAGTTCTTGGCTCCTGACTTCAGATCGGCTCAGCTCCAGCCATTGTGGCCATTTGGGAAGTGAATCAGCTGATGGAAGACCTCTCTCTCCCTGTCTCTGCCATTCTGTAATTCTGCCTTTCAAATAAAGAAAGAAATAAATACTTTTTTAAAAAAAAAGTAAATAAATCAATCATATGCCTTGGGTAGAGGAGAACTTTTATTAACTGAATTCAGCTGAAGATGGGGCATGTATTGCCTGAGAAGGGACTGGAAGGCATTCTAAGAAGAGATAATAGCATTGATACACTGTACAGGGACAATTAAGGCTGTTTTGCATTATAATTAGTGTGGCTGGAATTGAGAGTGCATTAGGCAGAAAATAAGAAATGAGAAAGACTGATCTCAATGTCTAGGAAAACACAGAGAGTGAGCCTGTTTTCCCTCTGTTGGGATACCAGCAACTCCAGGGAGGACATTCAGACTGAAGCAAATGCCACCTCCATCTCATTGCTATCTAATATTAAAGCTTTTAAATTATAAAAGTGGATTAGGGCAAGATGGCGGAATAGGAAGGCAGCACACTGATAGTCCAGGGAGAGACAGTTTAATAAAAGTGGAGATACTGCAGGTTCAAGGAAGAGTAGGGGAAGAAACAGCAGAGGAAACTCTTCTGGAACTAGTGATTCACAGTGGACCTTCAAGGAGAGCGTGGGAGCCCGCAGTTCGGGACACCAGCGGCAGACTCAACGCACCAGCGCTGGAATGCGAGGTGAGCCGAACCTCAATAGCCCGAGACACCAGCAGGGAAGAGGAAAGAGGAGACTAGAGCAAACAAGGCGTGAAACCCTGTGGAGAAAAGTTCACCAGGCTAACTAGAAGAGAGAGAGAAAGAAAAAAGTGACCGATACGGACACGAGTTTCTCTCTCTCCGCCCACCTCTCAAAGGTGAGCAAGTCAAAGAGCAGGCACCATTTTGGACATACGTCATAAGCAGGGCAACCTCAGGTCTGCACCGGCCCTGAGCCTAGCAGAAAAACCTGACTCTGGGTGTGGGGGTGAAATAACAGGAGATTAGAACCTAATGAATGTGTGGTGCTAATGAACTGAGACTGTGAAAAAAGAGACTTGGGGGAGAGAACTCACGGAATTCACCACGTGAGTACTCTCCAGAGACGCTACAGTTCAGTAGCCTTGGTAGCCCAGTGGTGAGACTGCAGAAGAATTTGAACCCACACTGAAGGCTGCAGAGATTCCCTCTGTGGTCCTTGGGAAAGAGCTTCCGATCTCTGGCTCCTGTGGGCATATCATTTGCCTGCTAACCACCCCAAATTTGATTCAGCTGTGTGGAATTACTTCCCTTTTGAATCAAAAATAAAGAAAGAAACAGAGAGAGATTTACCAAGCCTAACCTGGGAGTGTCACCTTTGGCACGCCCTCAACCCTGAGGAACCAATCAGAGCTATCAGGCCACACCCATCTCAAGCCTCTAAGGCTCCATTGAAAGCAGACAGTCCACTTATCTAGAGTCATAGTATAACAAGAGAAAACACCACAGTGAAGAAACCAATATGCCAAACAACAAACGCAAAAACCGAGGTAACAAGAACAAGGAAGACACTATGACACACCCAAGTGAAAAAGACACCCCAATTCAAGGTTATGAAGATGATGAGATAGAAGAAATGCAAGAAGCAGATCTCAAAAAATTGATAAGAACACTAAGAAGTACTCAAAAACAAATTCTTGAACTACAGAAATCCTTAATGGACAAGGTAGAAAATCTCTCTCGTGAAAATGAAATATTAAGGAGGAATCAAGCTGAAATGAAACAACTAGTAGAACATGAAACTGTGATAGTGACGAGAAATCATAATGAAGAATTCAATAGATCAAATGAAAAACATATTAGAGAGCCTTACAAACAGAATGGGTGAGGCAGAAAAGAGAATATCGGACTTAGAAGACAGAGCACAGGAAAATATACAGTCAAACCAAAGACAAGAAGAGGAAATTAGAAATCTAAAAAATATTGTTGGGAATCTACAGGATACTATTAAAAAACCCAACATTCGAGTTCTAGGAGTTCCTGAAGGCATGGAGAGGGAGAAAGGATTAGAAGGCCTTTTTAGTGAGATAATAGCAGAAAATTTCCCAGGTTTGGAGAAGGAGAGAGACATCCTAGTACAGGAAGCTCATAGAACCCCCAGTAAACATGACCAAAAGAGATCCTCATCACGACACATTGTAATTAAACTCACCACAGTGAAACAGAAAGAAAAGATCCTAAAATGTGCAAGAGAGAAAAGTCAGATTACTCTCAGAGGATCTCCAATTAGACTCACAGCAGACTTCTCATCAGAAACCCTACAAGCTAGAAGGGAATGGCGAGACATAGCCCAGGTACTAAGAGAGAAAAACTAGAAAAACTGCCAGCCCAGAATATTATATCCTGCAAAGCTCTCATTTGTGAATGAAGGTGAAATAAAGACCTTTGTTTGCAAACAGAAATTGAAAGAATTTGTTGCCACTCGTCCAGCCCTGCAAAAGATGCTTAAAGATGTGTTACACACAGAAACACAGAAACACGGCCATCAACATGAAAGAAGGTAAACGAAGGGAACCTCACAGCAAAAGATCACAGGGAATTCAAAGCAAACATTTGGATAAAGAAATTATGGGACATGTACTCTATAGAATACTATACAGCAGTCAAAAACAATGAAATCCGGTCATTTGCAACAAGATGGAGGAATCTGGAAAACATCATTCTGAGTGAATTAAGCTAGTCCCAAAGAGACAAATATCATATGTTCTCCCTGATCGGTGACAACTATTTGAGCACCAAAGGGGAAACCTGTTGAAGTGAAATGGACACTATGAGAAACAGTAACTTGATCAGCTCTTGTGCTGACTGTTGTTGTACAATGTAATACTTTATCCATTTTAGTATTTTTTTATTCTAGTACTATTGGTTGAACTCTGTAATTAACACACAATTATTCTTAGGTGTTTAAATTTTAACTGAAAAGTGATCCCTGTGAAAAATAAGAGTGGGAATAAGAGAGGGAGGAGATGTACAATTTGGGAAATGCTCAATCAGTTGTGCCCCAAATGATGGAGTTAGAAACATGCCAGGGAATTCCAATTCAATCCCATCAAGGTGGCATGTACCAAGGCCATCTCACTAATCCAAGTGATCAATTTCAGTTCACAATTGATCACACTGATAGGTCTAAGAGTCAAAGAGATCACAAAAACAAGACTAGTGTCTGCTAATACTAACTGATAGAATCAAAAAGGGAGAGAATGATCCAACATGGGAAGCGAGATACACAGCAGACTCATAGAATGGCAGATGTCCTAAATAGCACTCTGGCCTCAGAATCAGCCCTTAAGGCATTCAGATCTGGCTCAAGAGCCCTTGAGAGTATTTTAGGCATGGAAAGCCAAAACACTCTGGAAAAAAAAGAAGACCTAAATGAAAGATCTCTGTGAGTGAGATCCCAGTGGAATGAATGGGGCCATCAAAGAAGAGGTAACTTTCTCTGAAGGGAGGAGAGAACCTCCACTTTGACTATGACCCTGTCAGAATAAGATTGAAGTCGGTGAACTCTAAAGGCTTCCATAGCCTCGGCAACTCATGACTAGAGCCTAGGGAGATTACTGACGCCATAAACAAGAGTGTCAAATTGTTAAATCAACTTCAGGAGTCACTGTGTACTTACGTCTCATGTGGGATCTGTCCTTAATGTGTTGTCCAATGTGAAGTAATGCTATAACTAGTACTGAAACAGTATTTTTACACTTTGTGTTTCTGTGTGGATGCAAACTGATGAAATCTTTACTTAGTACATACTGAATCAATCTTCTGTATATAAAGATAATTAAAAACAAAAAAAAAACTTCGTGTTAAATTGGAAATTGCATAGAAAATTAATCAATTTAAAAAAAAATATATCATGTAGGATCACTGTCCTTAATGTGCTATACATTGTGAATTAATACTATAACTAGTACTCCAACAGTATTTTTCACTTTGTGTTGCTATGTGAGGGCAAACTGTTGAAATCTTTACTTAATATATACTAAACTGATCTTCTGTATATAAAGAGAATTGAAAATGAATCTTGATGTGAATGCAAGGGGAGAGGGAGTGGGAAAGGGGAGGGTTGCGGGTGGGAGGGAAGTTATGGGGGGGAAGCCATTGTAATCTATAAACTGTATTTTGGAAATTCATATTCTTTAAATAAAAGCATTATTAAAAATAAATAAATAAATAAATAAATAAATTATAAAAGTGGAGGTGATGGTGTTGGTGTTGTGGAGGAAGAGAAGAAGAGGAAAAAGAAAAACAACACTACCATACATATACAACTAATTTCCTGATTTTGCCTGGAGTCTTTCCCTAGAATTGAAGTGAGGGACCACTGGATGAAGTCTTTAAAGATAATTTATTCCAGAGAAGGTTATATTTTACTTACACATTGGAAAAAAAGCTTATTTATTCATCAAAGTTTCCTTTGTGAACATTCCCACAAACATAGAAGTGCCCAAGTCATTGAAAATGAGTATTTTATTTTGACCACATAGAACAAAATGAGGAAGTATACTTAAGCAATTTTTGCTTTTTCCCAACTGCTTTTGCTCTCACATTAGATTTGCTAGGAGGCCTTTAAAAAAAAAAGGCATTTCAAGGATGAACAAGTTCAAACCAGATTGTTATTTCTTTTGACAATACTTATTTAAAACTGGAAAGATGGGGACACTGTCAATTTCTCATTTGGTTTGACCTTGTCAATTTCTAATGACATCAGCAAGAAAAAAGCATATCTCTGCCAAAGGTAATATTATTTTTGCAAGAGAATATGTTAGAGAAATTAATTGCCTAGTGCTTTACATTTTTTATCGTTATATTATAAAACCAAGGAAAAGAAGAGATTAATATTAGCCAAATATGTTTTTATTCTGTCCATTTTGTCACCCTCACTGTTATTCTAAGAAGACAAATGCTTATATTTTATAAAATAACAATGCTTTTAAATATTAATAATACTAATGTCAACTATAGGAAGTCTATGTGCCAAGAATAGTAATGCAAGCTGTCATATACATTTTAAAAATACTGGCTCTGCTTAAATTCATATTCTGATCTCTTTCTTTTTTTTTATTTTTTATTTTTGACAGGCAGAGTGGACAGTGAGAGAGAGAGACAGAGAGAAAGGTCTTCCTTTGCCATTGGTTCACCCTCCAATGGCCGCCGTGGCCGGCGCGCTGCAGCCGGCGCACCGCGCTCATCCGATGGCAGGAGCCAGGTGCCAGGTGCTTTTCCTGGTCTCCCATGGGGTGCAGGGCCCAAGCACTTGGGCCATCCTCCACTGTACTCCTGGGCCACAGCAGAGAGCTGGCCTGGAAGAGGGGAAACCAGGACAGAATCCGGCGCCCCGACCGGGACTAGAACCCGGTGTGCCGGCGCCGCAAGGCGGAGGATTAGCCTGTTGAGCCACAGCGTCGGCCCTGATTTCTTTCTTTAAATATGGTACTTTGGACAGTCAGACCTGGGTTTGAGTTGAATCTTTGCCATTTACTAGCTAAAAAGCAGGGGTAGTTACAGAACCTACTAAATAGGTATGAAGATGGTCTATTTTATGTGTCAACTTCACTGGACCACGGGGTACCCAGATATTTGATCAAATGTTATTCTGTTTCTATCAGGGTGCAATGAATGTAATTAACATTTAAATTGATAAACTGAGTGGATCAGGTTGTCCTCCTTCATGTAGTGGGCATCATGCAATAGGTGAAGACCTGAATAGAAGAGGCTGATGCTCTCCTAAGTAAGAGACAATTCTTCTTGCCTGACTGCTTTTTTTTTTTTTTTTGACAGGCAGAGTGGACAGTGAGAGAGAGAGACAGAGAGAAAGGTCTTCCTTTGCCGTTGGTTCACCCTCCAATGGCTGCCGCAGACAGCGCGCTGCGGCCGGCGCACCGCGCTCATCTGATGGCAGGAGCCAGGTGCTAGGTGCTTCTCCTGGTCTCCCATGGGGTGCAGGGCCCAAGCACTTGGGCCATCCTCCACTGCACTCCTGGGCCACAGCAGAGGGCTGGCCTAGAAGAGGGGCAACCGGGACAGAATCCGGCGCCCCGACCGGGACTAGAACCCGGTGTGCCGGCGCCGCAAGGCGGAGAGGATTAGCCTGTTGAGCCACGGCGCCGGCCTCTGACTGCTTTTGAACTGAGAAATCAGCTTTATACCTGAACTGAAACATTGGTTCTTAGTGGGTCTCAAGCCTGCTGATATTTGGATTAGAACTAAGCCAATAAATTCTGTTAGGTCTCTAGTCTCAGCTGACTCACCCTGAAGATACTGGAATTTGCCAGCCTTCATAATTGTAGGAGAATTCCTTATGATACATCTCTTCATATATCTCTTCATGTATATAATACATATGATAAATCTTTTCAAAAAGTTCAAGGAAATATGCATTTTGTTTTAATTGTATTTTTCCACAAACTTTTTAAAGTCCATTCATATATTATTTTATATATTTTATTCCACTTCCCTGGAGAAGTCTGACTAATGTAACAGGACAGTAAGTCCTAATGAGGCAATGAAATAATGTATGAACTGAGCATAGTATCAGACAAACAACTGTAAAATCATTATGCAGGTGCTTTTTCATAATAGTCACAATACACAAGTTGTTTTAGCATTGTTGTGAAATGAAAATATCCCAGCATTGTTCTTTTGGATTCAAAACATAAGACGAATACCAATGTATCAATCACTCTTGCTTATCATTCATTTCATGTGCCTTTGTTGGCTGAACTATTTGCTTTAAAGAAACCATGGATTGGGTGATTTTAAGATCTATCTTGGGTTACTTATTAAATCAATGCTATCAAAGTTGGCTTATTACACTGTGAGCAATTTAAAGGCCAACTACTTTTTTTCTATTTCGTTTTTTTGAGTGCTTCATCTTTTTAAGTTGTAGTTTTCTGAAAGAGACAGAATCTATGAAAAAAACAGCAGCTCATTAAATAAGCTATTCAATCAATACAGTAATACTAAACTACATTATCAAAGTGACAGGAGAACTGTCTATAAAATAAGCTTGTGAAAGGTTTGCAATCAGAGCATGAATACAGAACACAATGTAAGTTGCTTTAAATGACCTGTTCCCAAAATGAATCTTCCAAATAAAAGTAGAGGAATATATCTAAATGTTCTTACAAGAGTGATGAACAAATTGGGCATGACACATGTCATTCAGAACCTCAACTCTGTTTATTATGTACTGCACATTTATTTTGTGCCAGGCACTGTGCAAGGTACTAGGACTATAAAGGTGAGTGAAACCTGCTCTGTGGCTTCAAGAGCTCTCAATCCAAGTTCCATTCAATGTGGAGTCTAGAGTTTAAAGAGAACAGGAGGAAGAACTTGTCAGTAGAGCCTGGAAGATAAGGATAGAGAGGCACATCATTGTGGGCACAATGATGGAGTAAAAAGAAGACAAGGTGTGAAGAGTGGGCTCAGGAAACAGGAAATCACAGGGAAAGACACTAAAGCACATAAGAACCTTGGTGAGTGGGGAGCAGATTCTGGCTTCTCATGACTCAAGCAAGGAATCAGCACAGAGAAGGGGAAGAGCAGTGGTAGAAGGCACTCAGATGATCTGCAATGATATGCACTGGACTTAGACAGCCCATGTAAGTCATCTGTAGTATTCCAACAAGATGGCATCACTTACTGTCATAACACCTCATGGCAGAAAACAAGACATGTCCGTCCACCTTTCAAAGTTCAGTAGTCTATTGTTGCTAGACACTCCACCACATGCCTTGCTATATACTGAGCTCTTCCAGTAGAATCTATTTTATAACAATCCTTTCTTTATCATCTGTATGTAAAGAGTGCTAGAAATGAAAGTTGGGAAAGGAGTCATAGTATGACATTTGGTCTTTTCTCCATTTCACTGTCCTCTTGATGGTAGAAGAGTGTGTGGTAAAATAAAAATATTTCAACTCCTTCTCTCAATAACCCTTGAAAAAGCTACAAATGCCAAGAGAACTGTCAGTCAGAATTTGAGGACCACTTTGAAATGTAGGTTTCTTGTCTGGAGTTGCTGAAAGCTGGGTCATTATAAAGCTTATACAAAAGAGGAAGAGTATCCGATGGCTACAAGAAGGGAAAACATATAATTTCCTTACTCCTTGGTGCTAAATTGGAGATAAGCTAAGCAACAGGACAGTTGCCTACTCAGCCAGAAGATGCCTACCTGAGAGAGCATGTGGTACATTCTCCTGGGAGGGGTTGGAATGAGATGGAACCATGCCATGGTTCAAATGATTTGTACTCTCAAATTCAGCAGGAGTTTAATTTCCCCAAAGCTTATGGTAATGGCATGCAGATGGAGGAAATCTAATCTGACCATGATGTCTAGAGGCAAAGAGTTTGGGAAGTGATCAGATTAGAATACATTATTAGACTAGAACCTCCATGATGGAACCCTAGTGGCCTACAAGGAGAGTGAGAAAGATCATACAGGTAGACACATACACAGTTCCTGTTTCTTGCCATATGATACCCTGTGCCAGCTTAGGATTCAGCCTTTGCCAGATGAGGCCCATGGACTCTGTACTTCTAGAACTATAAGTCAAAAAAACTTCTTTCCTTTATAAAGCCAGTCTGCCTCAGGAATTCCAATAAAGTAATGAAAAGCTGACTAATAGAGATCTCCTTCCTCTGGGGTTCTGTTGTCTTAGAGGCAAATGAGAGCAGCACAGTTGACAGTGTACATACTAAGAACAATTGAGTGTGGTTGCATTTTGGCAGAGTTGGTTAAGCCACTGCTTGGGATTCTGGCATACCAAAAAGTATTGTCAATTTCAAGTACCAACTACACAGCTTCCAATCTAGCATCCTGCTAATGCATCTGAGAAGGTAGTGGAAGATGGCCCAAGTACTTGGGCCCTTGCCACCCATGTGGCAGAACAGGATGGAGTTCCAGGCCTGGCTCAGACCTAACTCCTTGGTCATTTGGGGAGTGACCCAGCAGATGTAAGTTTCTCTCTCAAGGCCAGTGCTGTGGTATAGCAGGTAAAGCCGCCACCTGCAGTGTCGGCATCCCATATGGGTGCCAGTTCAAGACCTGGCTGCTCCACTTCCAATCCAGCTCTCTGCTGTGGCCTCGGAAGGCAGTAGAAGATGGCCCAAGTCCTTGGGCTCCTGCAGCCATGTGAGAGACCTGGAAGAAACTTCTGGTTCCTGGCTTGTATCAGCTCAGCTCTGGCCATTGCAGCCAACTGGGGAATGAACCAGTGGGTGAAAAATCTCTCTCTCTCTCTCTCTCTCTCTCTCTGCCTCTCTTTTTCTCTGTGTAACTCTGACTTTCAAATAAATAAATCAATATTTAAAAAAGAGAAAGATTCAGGCTGGCACCGCGGCTCAATAGGCTAACCCTCCACTTGTGGCGCCGGCACAATGGGTTCTAGTCCCGGTCGGGGCACTGGATTCTGTCCCGGTTGCTCCCCTTCCAGTCCAGCTCTCTGCTATGGCCCGGGAGTGCAGTGGAGGATGGCCCAAGTGCTTGGGCCCTGCACCCGCATGGGAGACCAGGAGGAAGCACCTGGCTCCTGGCTTCGGATCAGCATGGTGCACTGGCCACAGCGTGCTGGCCACAGCAGCCATTGGGGGGTGAACCAACGGAAAAAAGGAAGACCTTTCTCTCTCTCTCTCTCTCTCTCTCTTTCTGTCTCTCTCTCTCTCTCACTGTCCACTCTGCCTGTCAAAAAAAGAGAGAGAGAGAGAGAGAGAGAGAGAAAGTTTCTCTCTCTTCTTCTCTGCCTTTCAGATAAATTAAATAAATAAATCTTATTTTTTAAAAGACCAATTGATCTCACCATTGTGTGTTGATTATTTGTGGAATAGAGAAATTACTTCCTTTGTTCTTGAGTATCCAAGTGAGGAGAGACTACATTTGAGAAACTGTACTTAAAGAACTACACCAGAAGTGCCTCATCCACAACTAGCATTAACAGGGGTGGTTTGATTCTAGGCTTCAAACTTAGGCTATAAACAATGAGACTTTTTGATCTTAGGAGTCACTGAGAATATGCTGCATATAAAGAATTTTTGGGCCGGCGCCGTGGCTCAACAGGCTAATCCTCCGCCTTGCGGCACCGGCACACCGGGTTCTAGTCCCGGTTGGGGCTCCAGATTCTGTCTCGGTTGCCCCTCTTCTAGGCCAGCCCTCTGCTGTGGCCCAGGAGTGCAGTGGAGGATGGCCCAAGTGCTTGGGCCCTGCACCCCATGGGAGACCAGGAAAAGCACCTGGCACCTGGCTCCTGCCATCGGATGAGCACGGTGCGCCGGCCGCAGCGCGCCGGCCGCGGCAGCCATTGGAGGGTGAACCAATGGCAAAGGAAGACCTTTCTCTCTGTCTCTCTCTCTCACTGTCCACTCTGCCTGTCAAAAAAAAAAAAAAAAAAAAGAATTTTTGGCTAGAGGGCAGACTGTAATGGTTTTAAAACATCTCTACAAATTATTTAGTACTGTCCCTTACAATTGTAGAGTCTAATTCTCCTTTCAGTGTATGTGAACTGAAGTTAGTCACTCATTTCCAAGAAATAGAATGTGACAGAAAGACATAGAATGTGACCTCGTCTACATATTGGTGTAAGTTGTTACACAGCAATAGTTCATAAAACCAAATACTGTCACAATACTATTTGTAAATATTCTCTAAATAATAGTCAGCTTCTGGCATAATGAAAAGCACAGTACTTTATAATGGTTTCTCCCTTTATTTGATACTATTTATAAATGGTCCCTTCTATAAACTCTTTATTTCCCTTCTCTATACCTACAATTTTGCTGTTGAGACTTTTTTTTTTTTTTTTTTTTTTTTTTTTTTACTTTTTGACAGGCAGAGTGGACAGTGAGAGAGAGAGACAGAGAGAAAGGTCTTCCTTTGCCATTGGTTCACCCTCCAATGGCTGCCACGGACAGCGCGCTGCGGCCGGCGCACCGCGCTCATCCGATGGCAGGAGCCAGGTGCTTATCCTGGTCTCCCATGGGGTGCAGGGCCCAAGCACTTGGGCCATCCTCCACTGTACTCCTGGGCCACAGCAGAGGGCTCGCCTGGAAGAGGGGCAACCGGGACAGAATCCGGCGCCCCGACCGGGACTAGAACCCGGTGTGCCGGCGCCGCAAGGCGGAGGATTAGCCTGTTGAGCCACGGCGCCGGCCTGTTGAGACGTTTTCTATGATCATCTCTAAGACTAACACAAAGGCTTCTTGAGAAAAGTAACATTTTTATATGACCACATATAGTGATTAATATTAATCAAATAAACAAAATCCAGAACATATATATTTAACATTAACAGTTTACATTAATAACAGAAGAATGGTTTTTACATAGCAAATACGCTACAAGCATTGATTAAATGATTGATTAACCATGATTTACCACAAAAATGTTAAAAAGAAGGGTTGGTATCTGGTTTAGCAGTTAAGATGCAAGACACCCGCATCCCACATCAAAATGCCTGGATTCGAGTTTCATCTCTGGCTACCAATTCCAGTTTCCTGCTAATGTAGACATAGGAGGCAGCAGTGATGTCTCAAGTATTTGGGTCCCTGCCACACATACAGGAGACATGGGTTACATTCCCAGCTCCTGGCTTTGGCCTGATCCTGCCCTAACATTTCTGGTAAGGAAGCACTGGATGGGATCCTTCTGTCTCTGTTTCTTTTTAATAAATTAAAAAAAATACTGTTAATGTTAAAAACAGAAAATAATAATAGCTTTGTTCAATGGGTAAAGATAAAACTGAAATTAGAGACTGAATCAGTGTTTAATAGTAAAATATTAGGGCTGGAGTTGTAGTGCAGTGGGTTAAGCTGCTGCCTGCAATGCCAGTATCCATGTGAGCACCAGTTTGAATCAGGGCTGCTTAACTTCTGATCCAGCTACCTGCTAATGTGCTTGGGAAAGCATCAGAATCTGGCCAAAATCCTTGAGTCCCTGTACCCACATAGGTGACTTGGATGGAGTTTCAGGCTTTAGGCTTACAAAAGATGGTCTAAGTGCTTGGATGCCTGTCACCCACATGGGAGACACAGATGAAGCTCCCAGCTCCTGGTTTCAGCCTGGCTTAGCTCTAGCCATTGAGACCACTTGGGAAGTGAACCAGCAGGTGGAAGATCTCTTTCTGACTCTGTCTCTACAACTCTGACATTCAAATAAATAAATACATCTTCCCAGAAAAGCCTAAAGAAACTCTACAAGACACTGGCATAGGGAAAGGCTTCTTGGAAAAGATCCCACCACAAGCAATAAAAGCCAAAATTAACAAATGGGATTACATCAAACTGAGAAGCTTCTGCACTGCATTAGAAAAACTCAGAAAACTCAGCAAAGTGAAGAGGTAACCAATAGAACAGGAGAAAATATTTGCAAACTATAAAACTGATAAAGGACTAATTTCCAGAATCTATAAAGAGCTCAAAAAACTCAATAACTATAAAACAAACAACCTAGTTAAGAAATGGGCAAAGGATATGAACAGACATTTTTCAAGAGAGGAACTTCAAATGGCCAGTAGAAACATTGATGGAACAAGGACATAAGCCTCAGCCATTCTCCCTCATTGCCCCAAGGAGGTAAACTTTGGAATGTATTCCTGCCCTTGAAACTCAATTGGTTATCACATCCTATTGCCTTCATAACCCACCTTGCATTATTTTCCAGGTTCCCAAGGCCCCCACCCAGTTCCTGGAATTCCCCTCCCTGCTGCCCCCTACCCCACCCCCAGCCCTAGCCCTCCTTAAAAAGGCCTAGCACCTGGGGGTCAGGGCCTTCTGCCACATGCTCCATCGTGTACATGCAGGCAGTTGGTCACCCACCTCTGAGGATTTATTTTCTCTGAATAAATTTGGTCTGGTTGTAAATTCATGTACTGCTTTTTCTCTATTCTGTAACTCTTTTCCTAACATTTTGGTGCCTCATGTGAGGAGGCACCAATCTGCAACTCTTTTCCTAAAACACATGAAAAAAAATATAGCTCAGGATCGCTAGCCATCAGGGAAATTTAAATCTAAACCACAATGAGTTTTCGCACCACCCCCATTAGAATGGCTCTCATACAGAAAACAACAAACAACAAAAGCTAACCAAGGATGTGAGGAGAAGGGTACTCTAATCAGTTGTTGGTGGGAATGTAAACTGGTACAGATACTGTGGAAGAGATATCTCAGAAAGCTGCATATCGATCTGCCATATGACCCAACCTTTCCACTCCTGGGAATTTATCCAAAGGAAATGAAATCAGTATATGAAAGTGTGATCTGTATCCCCATGTTCATTTCAGCTCAATTTACAGTAGCTAAGATATGGAATCAACCCAGATATCTATCAACTGAAGATTGGATAAAGAAATTATGATATATATATACACTATAGAATACTAAATAGCAGTAAAAAATAAAATCCTGTCATTTGCAATAAAACGTATACAACAGGAAACCATTATACTTAGTGAAATAAGCCAGTCACAAAAAAAAAATACCATATGATTTCTGTTCGGTGGTAACTAACAGAGTACCTAAAAAGTAATCTATAGGAGCAAAACTGACACCTTGTGATGAGATGATTTTGAACAGCCTTTGTCTTGACTGCCCAGGAACAATGTTTTCCTTGGTTGGTTTTGTTCTTTTTTTCTTTTTTTTTCATACTATTCGGTGAACTTTCTCCTAGTGTAGGGTTGATCTTATGAGTATAAAATTATCTGAAAATTATCTTTGTAAAAAATAAGCATAGGACAGGGAGAGGGAAGAGGAAGAGTAGGAATATTGGTGGGAGGGAAGTGGGAGGGGAAGAATAACCATGTTCCTAAATTTGTATATATTAAGTGCATGAAGTCTGTATTCCTTAAGTAAAATTTTTTAAAAGCCTAAAACATTTATTTTAAAGGCAGAGTAAAATGGAGGGAGAGACAGAGATGTCTTCTGTCTATTAGTTCAGTCACCAAATGCCTGTAAAAGCCTGGGCTGGACCAGGCCAAGGCCAAGAGCCAGGAACTCCATCTGGATCTCCCACATGGGTCATAATCTGCTGTCTTCTCAGGCACCTTAGCAGGAAGTTGGATCAGAAGCAGAGTAATGGAGACTTGAACGAGCACTCTGCTATGGGGTATGGGAGTCCCAAGAGGCAGCTTAACCCATATGTGCCCCTAAACTTATCTTTTAATTCTACTTTTCTTTGGAGTTTCCTCATACAGATTGTCTAAACTGAAAATATGACAACAACGCTTTTCTTGCTTTTTTTGTTGTTTCTTTTTTTCAGACTATTTGTTGAACTCTCTCCTAGTGTAGGGTTAATCTTATGAGTATAAAATTAACTGAAAATGATCTTTGTAAAAAATAAGCATAGGAAAGGGAGAGGGAAGAGGAAGAAGAGCAGGAATTGCTGAAAATATGACAAAAACATTAAAAGGTCTGGAGAAATGAAGTCAACATTTAAAGAACATATGAATAGTTCAGTACACATTCCCATGGACTTACCCCTAGGGTGAAGCTAAAAACTTGCCATGGGACTCCAAATCCCATTAAGCAAGGTGGTACTAAAGCCATCTTACATGTTAAAGTGATCATATTAACTGTGTAACTGATAATAAAGATAGAATTAAGTGTCAAAGGGATCACATAAATAAGGCCAAGAGTTTGCTAATAACAACAGATAGAATTAAAAAGGAGAGAATGATCCAACATGAGAAGCAGGCCACACAGTAGACTCAGAATGACAAATGCCCTAAACATCACTCTGACCTCAGAATCAGCCCTTAAGGCATTCGGATCTGGCTGAAAAGCCCATGAGAACATTTCAGGTATGGAAAGACAAGATATTGTGGCAAAAAAATGATCTACATGAAGGATCTCTGTGAGTGAGATACCAATGGAAAGAAGAGGTCATCAAAGAAGGATGTACTTTTCTCTGAAGTGAGGAGAGAACTCCCACTTTGCTTATGGCCCTGTTCAAATACCGACGGAGTTTGTGGACTCAAAAGGCTTCCATAGCCTTGGTAGCTCATGACAAGAGCTTTGGGTGATCACTAACATCATAAATAAGAGTGTCAATTGTTAAATCAACAACAGGAGTCACTGTGCACTTACTCCCCATGTAGGACTTCTGTCCTTAATGAATTGTACTGAGAATTAACAGTAAAACTTGTCTTCAAACAGTACTTTATAATGTGTGTGTGTGCAAACTGTTAAAATCTTTACTTAATACAGAGTTGTTCTTCTGTATATAAAGTTAATTAAAAATTAATCTTAATGAAGAATAGGATGGGAGAGGGAGTAGGAAGTGGGATGAGAGTGGGGGTGGGAAGGCAGGTATGGGAGGAAGAACCACTACATTCCTAAAGCTATACCTATGAAATTTCTATTCATTAAATAAAAGCTTTCTAAAAAAATAAAGAACACATGAATACAATATTAACATGTTATATGATATTGATAACATGTAATAAGTATATCTAAATGGCAATCTATAATAGTGAAATTGACAATGTGATGTGATTATTTTGAATAGCCCTTGTCTCAACTGTTCAGGAACAGCGGTTTATTTTTTCTTCATACTATTTGTGAACACTTTACTTACTGTAGGGTTAATCTTGTGAGTATGAAGTTAACTGAAAATAGATCTTTGTAAAAAATAAGAATGAGAATAGGAGAGGGAGGAGGAAGAAGGATGAAAGTACAGGCAGGAGGGAGGGTAGGGTGAGAAGAATCACTATGTTCCTAAACTTGTATGTATGAAAAGCATGACATTTGCATACCTTAAATAAAATATTTCTAGGTTAAAGAATAAATAAATAAAATTTTTAAAAACCATAGGGTAACTTAAACACAAACAGCACTTAACACATTAAAAGAAAGGAAAAAAAGACTTAAAGAACACATGTAATACAATATTGATATATTATATAAAATTGATAATATACAACATCAGTAATGTAAATCACTAGTATTTATCTCACAAAATTGAAAAGCCAGACAGTGTCACTTTTGTTGTAATAAGTATCAAAGCAATAATGTATACCTTCCTAAGGAGAAGCAACAAGTGAGTAGATACAACACTTGATGGGAACTGTTAAGGTGATATTGTAGGATGAGGAGGATAACTAAAAAGGCAAAACAGGGCCATGAGTCCAGGGGAAGAGTCAAAAGTCATGGAAAACAGCAGTGAGGATGTGTGACTGAGGCCTACACAAGGAACTGCAATGTGTACATGGTTGGATGTCAGAAGTTCTATGAACCAGTGACTGATAAATGTCTATTGTTTTCCTCCTTTATGTATAAAGTGCTATGCTATGCTTGTCCTGCCATTATATGTTCAGTGTGAATGATAACAATCCACTCATCTAAATGTCAAATCATTCCACTACGGTGCTCTTTAGTCCTCTTCATTCCTATCACACATAAACCTTCCTATCATTCATTCATTTTAATAAAGAGTTTAGAACTTTATTCATTCTTTATCTGCTCTGTTTTCTACAATCTTCATACCAACATCAACATGAACAAGTCATGTAATAGTTTAGTCATACAATTTGTGGACTTTTCAACTGCAGTAACTATATTCTCATCATGTATTATATATCTTGTTTTCTTTTTAAAGATTTATTTATTTATTTGAAAGGCAGACTGACAGAGAAGGAGAGGCAGAGAGAGGTCTTCTATGAGCCAGTTCACTCCACAGTTGGCTACAATGGTCGGAGTTTCGCCCATCAGAAGCCAGGAGCCAGGAGCTTCTTCCAGGTCTCCCATGTGGTGCAGGGGCCCAAGGATTTCGGTCATCTTCTACTACTTTCCCAGGCCATAGCAGAGAGCTGGATTGGAAGTGGAGCAGCCACTTGAACGGCACCCATATGGGATGCAGGCACTGCAGGTGGCAGCTTTACCTGCTACACCACGGTGCTGGCCCTTGTATCTTGTTTTCAATATAACTTTTCCATATCAGGTAGGTTAACTTTAACATTTATAACTTTCTATCTTGGCAGCTATCTCCAACCTTCAGTCCTACTTTATCTAGTCTTTACCCATGGAGAAATTTCATCCTATTTTCTCCCTGTACGATCTTCCCCTGAACTCTCTTCCTTTCTTATCCGTTCTAGATAACACTGTTGGAAATTTTCACCACAATTTATTTGCTTATATAGTACATCTGAAGGACTTGTAAGACATTCAAAAAATGAAGGACAAGTGCAAATTGCATATATAATGTTGGTGTTAAGAAGAGAAATGTGATGGGGTGGCGCTGTGGTGCAGTGAGTTAATCCTCCGGCTGCAGAGGAAAGCAAAAGATGGCCCAAGTCTTTGGGCCCCTGAACCTGCGTGGGAGACCTGGAGGAAGCTCCTGGCTCCTGGCTTCGGATCGGCTCAGCTCCAGCCATCGCAGCCAACTGGGGAGTGAACCAGCAGATGGAAGATCTCTCTCTCTCTCTCTTTCTCTCTCTCTCTCTCTCTCTGTAACTCTACCTCTAAATAAATAAATAAAATCTTAAAAAAAAAAAGAAGAAGAAGAGAAATGTGAGTGAAAGATACACATTCTGGAACACCAGTATCATATAGGTGATACAGAAGATATGTAAAGAAATGAGGTAAACCAAGAAAAGTATAAGAGTGAGAGGAAAAGGTAAATTAATTCTAGAGAAATGTCAAAACTTACAAAGTACACAGAGGAATAAAAGCCTTATTTAAAGAAGATTTATTTTATTTATCTGAAAGGCAGAGCCACAGAGAGACACAGAAAAAGATCTTCCATTTTCTGGTTCACTCCCCAGTTAGCTGCAATGACTAGGGCTGGGCCAGACTAATGCCAGGAGCCAGGAGTTTCTGCCAGGTCTCCAACACAGGTGCAGTTGGCCCAAGCACTTGGGCCATCGTCTGCTGCTTTCCCAGGTGCATTAGTAGAGAGCTGGACTGGAAGTGGAGTCTGGACTCAAACCAGCACTGTAGGCCAGGGTTCTTACCCACTGTGCCACAGTGGGCCAGCCCTGAATAAAAGTATTTTGAGATGGTTAAGCATCCAGAGAAACAGGAAACATCTAGAATGTGAAACATGGAAAGTAAGGGAATAGTTGATCTGTAGATGATGGGAGAATGGCTCCTAAAAGTCAATCCCTAAGTAAATCATATAATAAAATAATTAAGAAGTACCATTGATTTAGAAACAAAGGAAAAATTCAAAATCTTAACTACAGCAAACTTAGCAGTAACTAAAAATCAGACTGCAGTAAGTTTGAGTTGATGAGGAGACAGTCATAAACAGGAATATAGTATAGTATATAGTTTTAGAAGTGCAGAAAGGAGAGGGGGTAGCAGATTATATTATCATATTTTTATTACTATAATAAAATGCCTGACATGGGTTACTTATGAAGAAAAGGAGTTTATTTAGTTTACAGTTATGGAGGAACAAAGTCCAAATGGCATAACAAAGGGCCAGTAAGAGCTACCCAAGACGGTATCATGTCATGCCAGAGAGCAGTGGTGGGAGGACCTGCAGCAGCAAGGGGATTACATCTCGAACCAGAAAGCAGACAGCAGGTGGGACCAGGCTTGCTCTTTTTTTAACAACATTATCCCAAGAACTACCAAGAAGGCTCATGAGAACTGCTTCTGAAAGTATGTATGCTCGCAATGACCTAAGGACCTCCAAACAGGCTCCACCTCTAAAAGTTTTGATCACCTCCTAACACTGTCACTCTGGAGACCAAGTTCCCAACATATGAACATTTGAGGAGACCCACAAATCATATTCAAACCTCAGCAGAGATAAAAAGAAATGTAGGATTAGAGAGAAACAATATTTTGCTACTTTTTTTTTACAGGCAGAGTTAGACAGTGAGAGAGAGAAAGACAGAGAGAAAAGTCTTCCTTCTGTTGGTTCACCCCCAAAATGGCTGCCACAGCCAGCACTGCATCGATCCGAAGCCAGGAGCCAGGTGCTTCCTCCTGGTCTCCCATGCAGGTACAGGGCCCAAGCACTTGGGCCATCCCCCACTGCCTTTCTGGGCCACAGCAGAGAGCTGGCCTGGAAGAGGGGCAGCTGGGACAGAATCTGGAGCCCCAATCAGGACTAGAACCCGGAGTGCCAGCGCCACAGGCAGAGGATTAGCCTAGTGAGCCGCAGCGCCGGCCAATATTTTGCTACTTTTAAGATAGATACTTGAATATGTTTAAATGCTGAGAAACAGCCTGAAAAATGATAATATTTGAAAACACATTAGGGGAAGATGATATGTCAAATATATATATTCTCTCTTGAATATATATTCTCTCTTGAATCAATATTCTAAATTTTAACCAATCTCTCAGATTTCTTTTCTGAACGCCAGACATATTCAACTCTCAGGATGATCAATACTTTGAATTTCTTTTACTGTCACATTGTATTATGGATGAAGCTCATATATGAAACATTTCTGTGGATATTTTCAGGGTTTTTCTCAATCTCCAGTGGGTTAAATACAGCTCTACTTCTTTCTTATTTAGTAAAGCTCTTCATAATATTATGGAGTAAGAGTATGCATTAACCAATATTTTTAATCAATTATGCTCAAATGTGGATACTTTATTACTATCAATAAAATACTTAGGAAACAGCTCATCCTGGCCCATCAAATTATCTGTGTCTCTCAGAATATAAGAAATTTTGCTGGAGTAGGACTATGAGTTCTGTTGTAAACATTTGAATTTATGATTATAGTGAAATTTTAGGTATAAATATTTATCTTTTTTATTTTTTATTTTTATTTTTTTGACAGGCAGAGTGGACAGTGAGAGAGAGAGAGAGACAGAGAGAAAGGTCTTCCTTTGCCGTTGGTTCACCCTCCAATGGCCGCCGCGGCCGACCGGCTGCGGCCGGCGCACCGTGTTCATCCGATGGCAGGAGCCAGGTGCTTATCCTGGTCTCCCATGGGGTGCAGGGCCCAAGCACCTGGGCCATCCTCCACTGCACTCCTGGGCCACAGCAGAGAGCTGGCCTGGAAGAGGAGCAACTGGAACAGAATCCGGTGCCCAGACCGGGACTAGAACCCGGTGTGCTGGCGCCACAGCCTGTTGAGCTGCGGCGCCAGCCAGGTATAAATATCTATCAGGTAGTCCAGAGATTTGGGTCTGAAGTTTATCATATTTTTTTATTTGACAGAGTTAGACAAGGAGAGAGAGAGACAGAGAGAAAGGTCTTCCTTCCGTTGGTTCATTCCCCAAATGACTGCCATGGCCGGAGCTGTGCCTATCTGGAGCCAGGAGCCAGGTGCTTCCTCCTAGTCTCCCATGTAGGTGCAAGGCCCAAGCACTTGGGCCATCCTCCACTGCCCTCCCAGGCCACAGCAGAGAGCTAGACTGGAAGAGGAGTAACCGGGACTTGAACCCAGTGCCTATATGGGATGCTGGTGCCGCAGGCGGAAGATTAACCAAGTAAGCCAAGGCTCCAGCCCCTTAAGTTTATCATATTTAAGGTACTTTGGGTGATAAAGGTTTTGATGTGAGAAAATTAAACTAATCAATGGCTTCTGCTGGTTAAGTGAAGTATGGAAACAGATGAAACTATCAAACTGCCTTAGCAAGCTCAGAGTTAGATAAAGTGGGAAAGTTTTTCATTGGTTGGTCTACTAATCTTACTATTCCTTTAAACCATTTGATGTTAATCTACTAACACAGATCTGGGGGAACAAAAAAGTTAAGGAGGCTCTAATTAGGGTTCATTTTCAAAGAGAATATCAGTGTAGTCTTTAGAATTAATCAATACTAAAAAGGATTTTGGAACTTATCTGAATCAGACACTGTTTTTTTTACCCATTTGTCAATGGGTAGAGGTTAAGGAGGGGATGTTATGGATTAGGGATGACAGTTTAGTTAAAAAGTATCTAAATTACTAGTCCAACCCAATTTTAGTGTCAGGGCCAAAATAGGACCCACATTGTTCTACTTCCCTCTGGAGAATTCTTCCTAGATTCCACAGGAAAATATTCTAATTTTGCTTTGTTGCAACATGACAATAAAAAAAAAAAAAGGCCTGGGTCCTTATAAAAATTTGGAACAGAATTTAACCATCATTTTATATTTGGTTGTAGCAGTATAATATGCAATATTATTTGGTTTCAAGTCTCTATTCAACCACTGAGGCCAACCAGCAGAGTAATTTCTTAAGACTAAATAAACGAGATTCATGATTTCACTAACTGACCACTTAGTCTGGAAAACAGGCAAGAGTTGTCATTGGTAATGTGATTTGAGCACCAGTAATTGGTATTCTCAGGCACTGAAAGTCACTGAAAAGTTTGTTGTAGTGAATAATCTCCCCCACAAACTCTTATCGATTTCCTTTGTAAATTACTTTGTCCAATAGCTTTCATTCCCTCTACCTAGATGATCAGATATTTTAAAAAGTTCAAATTAGACAGTTGCTTCTCTTTCCTTTAAATGATTTGTAATGCAAATAGAAGAATCTAAGAAGTCAGAAGTTGAATTCTGACCTCTTAAATTAATTTCATTTAAATAGCTCTAACTACAGGAAAGAGCAGACCTTCTTGCTTTTGGGGTGAAAAGAATCACAATTTGAAATGTCACTTGCCTCAGGCATGCACATTCCATTGAGTTGTATTTAAAGATACCTTAAAGCTAGCTTCACATTGAATTATAATAGAAAAGTCACTGGAGTCATCTCTTTTCACCAATAGTAGAAAAAGCATAAGAATTTTAATATATTCAACCATTGGAAAAAATAGTTCATGGATATCTAACAGTCCACTAATTTTAACTCTACATAACAATTTTTCTCTGAAAAATTGAAAAATCCATAACATTTTCCAATAACTGATATAACTTGGTATGTATATATGCATTGATATGATATAAGAACACAGAAATAAAGAATTAACTCAGTAATTATTTTGGTTGGCAAAAATGAAGATGTATAGTAATGATCATCTTGTAGGGTCAAGAAAACAGTATTTTGAGTATAGAAGCATAAGCGTGTTTAAAAAAGTAAAAAATAGTTTCAAAAAAAAGGATTTCAGAAAAAAAAATAGTTTCAAAAAGGGGATCTCTCCTATTTTAGGTAGATGCAGTTGAAAATACACAAAATATCCACAGACTAGGCCAGTAATACCTTCTCACCATAGTTTTTTTGTAACTCCTTTGGGGTTTAAGACATGTTACTCCAAAATATGGCACATTAGCATATGAGAAACTATCAGAAAAAAGGAAGGGCATTTTCACCTTCCTCTCACTCTTATTCCCTAAAACAAGCCATAAATCCTCAGACGGTCACATTTTGACCTTTTCTCTCCCTTCTCCCCTGAAGACCTTCATGTTACAGGTGTTCTGCCATGTACACAAAGGAAATGAATGCCACACTGGATGCCTAGAAGAATCTGAATGAACAGCCCTTGCTAATTTCTTTCATTTCCATTATATCATACATTTCTGTTCTTCAATCATGTTTCTGAACAATTGTCCATAAAAATACACAGATATTTAGGGGCAGGCATTATGGCACAGAAGTTTAACTCGCTATTTGGGATGCCTACATCCCATATCATAGTGACTGGATCATGGCTCAAGTGCTTGGATTCCTGCCACCCACAAGGGGGATCTGATGGAGTTCCTGTTTGTTGGCTTTAGCATGGCTCAGCCCTAGCCATTGTGGGCATTTGGGGGAGTGAACCAGTAGATAGAAGATCTATCTGTCTCCCCTCTCTCTGACTTTCAAATAAATAAAAACATTTTAAAAATATATAAATATTATGTATAATATAGTATTTTTAAAAAATATCAAATTTTTGGTTTCTTTGAGTTTTCATTTCTGAAAGATCACATAAAACTTAAATTAATTTGCATGTCTTCCTCTTGTTAATCTATCTTTTGATAGCTTCTCAGCCTTTTGGCTAAGATTAAGTGTAATTTATCTTTTGTTATAGGGGTCTCAGCTGCCAGCCTTATATAGAGTGAGAAAAGATAGTATTTTTTTATCCCTATATTTTACCTAAATTATTTGTTAAATATTTTTTAGTCCAAAAAGGAAATGAATACTTCAAATAGAGGAGCAACGTCATCACGAGGGTTAACTAGTTAGTGCTTCCTCCCACAATAAACAAGATCAAAGCACAGCAAAAACAGCCACTATTTCATTGGAATGCTTGAAGCAGAGAACTGGAGTGCAGCACAGATGTAGCAGAGAGATTGCAAAGCAAGGAGACACACAATGGCCATTTAAAGAAAGGAATTAAGCACATAGCATCTACCATACTGTCTTTCCAGCACAGATAAAACCTGAACCAAGAGGGAGCCCCCAACAGTCCCCACTAACTCTATGGACACGTGACGTGTTTGTTTCCTCAGAAGCCTGTAGCCCCTATAGGCCCTGAGCCCAGTTAGGAGATCTCTGGAGGAATTCACATTGCTGCATTACCCTGGAGAGAGTGCAACCCACATTGTGCCCACTCCTAACCATGCTCCTACTACGCAGTGCTATATAAGGATGTTGTCTACTGTAAGGTAATTAGGTAGTGGCCTTCAGCAGCTCAGCTCACCTGGCCCTATGAATCAGCCACGTGGATGACTTGGAAAGTAGCTGGGGAGCCTGCCCTAAGCTGTTCAGACCACTGAGGCCTCAGAAAGCAGGCATGTCCACCTTACTACAGCTTCCAAGGAGCCTCATCCACTCACTTTTAGCAACAGGAAGCAGCTAGGCAGCATGTCCCATGAACATGAGCCTACTGAGGCCCTGCCTTGCACAGCTTTTAGGTACCGACAGCACCCAACCCAGATCCACTGGTGCATCCCAGACCCTACTCCACAGGACCTGTGGAGACTGAAGGGCACACAGCTCCTGATACTATGGGCATTGCAACGTACACTCCCAGGCCCACTACAGTGGTCACTCAGTTGGTGTCCTGCCCCTACTACCTATACACTGTAGGAGCGAAAACATCCTGTGGCCTGTGGAGACTGACAGGATCCCTGCCCTTGCTCCCAAAGCCATAAATTACAGCTGAAGAGGCTATTCAGAGACTATATTATCTTGCCCAACTGCAGCCAAAGAAAGACTAGGCTAACAAACAAAGACCCAATGAGAGCCATCCTATAAAATTGGTAGAGACACAGAAACCACTAGATGTGCAAATTTCAACCCGGAGAAAACAGAATTTATTATGATCCAATCAAATTGGTCTTTTTTTAGTTTCCTTTTGCCTCAGGGTACTTTCATAAGCTATTTCCTCAACTTGGGATGATATCCCCCTCTTCTTTTCATCTAAATTACACAGTAACACTTCAGAAATCTAGGTTTAAACATTATGTCTTTAGACAGGTTTCCTTGGCATCCATATAGGTTACATCTTCCATATATGAGTATACGTTTCTATTAACACCCTGGCACTTAATCACACTTAACTTGTTCACGACGTGTCTCCTTTATTTGGCTGTAAACGCCATAGGCCAACAACCACTTTGGACCCCTTTAGCACTAAGCCTCTAATGCTAGTAGAGTGCTCTGTATAGAAAGGCTGCTTGATGGGGCTGGCACTCTGGCGCATCGGGTTAACGCCCTGGCCTGAAGTGCTGGCATTCCATATGGGTGCCGGTTGGAGACCAGCTGCTTCACTTTCAATCCAGCTCTCTGCTATGGCCTGGGAAAGGAATAGAAGATGTCCCAAGTCCTTGAGCCCCTGCATTCGCGTAGGCAACCCAGAAGAAGCTCCTGGCTCCTGGCTCCTGGCTTTGGATAGGCACAGCTCCAACCATTGCAGCCAACAGGGGAGTGAACCAGCGGTTGGAAGACCTCTCTCTCATACTCTCTCTGTAGTTCTTTCAAGCAAATAATAAATCTTTAAGAAAAAAAAGAAAGAAAGAAGGCTTGAAACATTTGTGTTGAAAGAATGCATGAGTGAATAAAGAAAGAAAGGAGTCTTGGGAGAAAATACAAATATACAAACTTCACAAATAAAAATGAATCAAATACAAAAATTAAGACAGGGAAAACGAAATAATACATGTTAAGGAGATTTTATAAACTGTCAAGAGAGTACTATGTATTATCCTATGTAAACATATTTTAAAATCTCAGTTAAATCAATTTTTGGAAATAAACAACAAGAAAAAAATGACACAAGGAAAAAAATAGTTCAACAATCCAGAAAAATATTTTACAGTTTTTCAAATCAAATTTCTTTGGAAATTCCTTCAGAATTTCTGTTTAATTTTATTTATTTATTTATATGTATTTGAAAGGCATAGCAACAGTGAGAAAGAGGAAAGGATGGGAGGGAGGAGGGAGGCAAAGAAGGAGGGAAATCTTCCATCTGCTGGTTCACTCTCCAAGTGCCTATGCCTTTCAACATAAAACTTAATAAAGATTCGAACGGGAGAAAAAGGTACTAGTAGCAAAGCAAGGAAGCCTCTTAACAATTATTTACTATTGGCTTGAAATTTCTACCAGGATAAAAAATAAGGCAAGAAATAAAAATGTTTTCTAGGGGCTGGTGTTGTGGCATAGTGGGTAAAGCAGTGGCATCCCATATGGGCACTGGTTTGTCCCAGCTGCTCGACTTCCCATCCAGCTCCCTCCTAATGAACCTGGGAAAGCACCAGAAGATGGCTGAAGTTCCTGGGACCTGTCACCCATGTGGAAGACTCAGAAGCAGCTCCTGGCTTCCGACTGGCCTAGCCCCAGCTGTTTAGGCCACTTGGGGAGTGAACCAGAGGATGGAAGATCTCTCTTTCTCCCTCTCCCTCTCTCCTCCCTCTCTGTAACTCTGCCTTTCAAATAAATAACTAAATATTTTTCAAAAAATGTTTTCTGTAACTATTGCACACAGTCTAAGTTTTTTTTAACTAAAAATGGAAGAGAGAAATGGGAAAAAAGATTGAAACTAAAAAAAGAGTCTACTAAGATTTCTGAGCTTTTAGTAGAGGAAATGGGGTGAGAGGTATATAGGAACTCTTATTGTTACTACCTCAAAATTTTTATTTTGTAAATTTAAAATTATCCTGAAACAAAGTATGAAAAAATAAAAAAACTAATCATACCAGGTCATTCAAGTCTTGGAAGATACATTATATATCAATAAATATTGCCTTTTTAATAATATCCCCAAATAATTTCAGGTAGCAAAATAAACATGTAAACTTCAAGAGTTTTCCTATATTATTGCAATAACCAGTTAGAGCATAAAACAGGAAATCACTTTCAGAATACAAACTAAAAATTAAAATATCTAAGAAGAAATGTATCATGAATATATTAAAGTTCTATAAGGAAACAATGAAACTTCATTGAGTGACATAAAAGGGAGCTAGTATTCGGATCTGGCTCAAGAGCCCATGAGAGTATTTTAGGCATGGAAAGCCAAAACACTCTGGAAAAAAAAAAAAAAAAAAAAAAAAAAAAAAAAAAAAAAGACCTAAATGAAAGATCTCTGCAAGTGAGATCCCAGTGGAAAGAACGGGGCCATCAAAGAAGGAGGTACCTTTCTCTGAAGGGAGGAGAGAACTTCCACTTTGACTATGACCCTGTCGGAATAAGGTCGAAGTCGGCGAACCCTAAAGGCTTCCCTAGCCTCGGCAAATCATGACTAGAGCCTAGGGAGATTACTGACGCCATAAACAAGAGTGTCAAATTGTTAAATCAACAACAGGAGTCACTGTGTACTTACTTCTCCTGTGGGATCTGTCCTCAATGTGTTGTCCAATGTGAAGTAATGCTATAACTAGTACTGAAACAGTATTTTTACACTTTGTGTTTCTGTGTGGGTACAAACTGATGAAATCTTTACTTAATATATACTGAATCGATCTTCTGTATATAAAGATAATTGAAAATAAATCTTGATGTGAATGGAATGGGAGAGGGAGTGGGAGATGGGAGGGGTGCGAGTGGGAGGGAAATTATGGGGGGGCCAATATAATCCATAAACTGTACTTTGGAAATTTATATTTACTAAATAAAAAAAAGAAAAAAAATCTGTAAACTTAATTTCCTGATAATCTAAAAATATAAAAATAACGATGAGCTACAGAAATATAAAATTAATTTTTCTTTAATATTTTCCTGCCCCTCAAATGTCAGCTTGCAGCTGGTCATTGGTTAAGTGATAGTCCAACAATTTCATGTTTGAATTCCTTAAAACACTGACTTATAATTTTATAGACTTCATTAAAAAATACAGAAGTGGAGAGTGACATTAGCAAAATGGCAAAATAGAAGTCCAAAACTTTACTTATTCATTGAGACACTAAATTAGCAACAACACACAAAACAATTCTGTTAAGAAGTCAAAAAGTTCAGAAATCAGAAATCAGTTAAGAAGTTCAAAGTCATAATGAAGAATTATTATTTACCTGTTAGGAAAGCCAGTATCAAAAACCCAGAAAACAACAAATACTGGCAAGGATGTGGAAAAATTAGAACTTTTGATCACTGTTGGTGGGAATTAAAGTGGTATGGACATTATTAACCACAGTATGAAGGCATCTTAAAAAGTTGAAACTAAAACTACCATATTATACAGCAATACCAGATCTGAATATTAATTCAAAAGAATAAAAAAACAGGATCTCAAAGACATATTTACATTTCCATTTTCATTGTAGCTGTATTTATAATAGCAAAGAGGTAGAAATTACCTAAATATTCATTTGTAGATAAATGGAAAAAGAAATGATGGTACATATAAAATTAAGTATTAATCAGCTTTATAAAACAAGCCGACTTCTCATCAGAAACCCTACAGGCTAGGAGAGAATGGCTAGATATATTCCAAGTCTTAATAGAAAAATAAAACCATCAACCTAGAATGCTGTACTCTGCAGCGCTCTCATTTATGAATGAAGATAGAAGAAAGACCTTCCATAACAAACAGAAATTGAAAGAATTTGTCACCAGTCACCCAACCTTACAAAAGACGTTTAAGAATGTGCTACACACAGAAACACAGAAACGTGGACATCACTATGAAAGGTGAAAGCAGAAAATCTCCCAGTAAAGTTACATAGTAAATCTAAAGTAAACAATGGTAATATTTAAGGGAAAATGGCAGGGCGAAGTAGTTACTTATCAATAGTCACCATGAATGCAGAAAGCCTCAAGTCTCCGGTTAAAAGATACAGATGGGCTGAATAGTTTAAAAAACAAAGCCCATCTCTATGCTGCCTACAAGAAACACAAGGATGCTGTGAAAGTAATCTGGCATTCAATTTTTCTTTATGTTATACTGTGTAGAGTTTGACTACAATGTGTAATGCTGATTATCTTTTCTGGTCGTGTCTATTAGGAGTTCTATCTGCTTCCTGTACTTGGACGTCTTTTCTTTCTCCAAATTAGGGAAATTTTCTGTAACTATTTCACTAAAAAGGCCTTTTAATCCACTCTCTTTCTACACCTTAAGGAACTCCTAAGACCCAAATGTTGGGTTATTCAATAGTATCCCACATATCTCCAACACTGTAACACTGTTTTTTAGTTTTGTAATTTTTTTTTTTTGGTCTGACCATAAAATTTCCAGATTTGCCTTCTAACTCAGATAGTTTTCCTTCTGCTTCACCTAGTCTGTTATTTTTTTACAAGCAGAGTTAGACAGTGAGAGAGAAAGACAGAGGAGCAACCAGGACTAGAATCCAGGGTACTGGCACCATAGGTGGAGGATTAGCCTAGTGAGCCACGGCGCTGGCCTCACCTAGTCTGTTATTAAGGCTTTCCAAAGCATTTTTTTTATTTGTTCCACTGAATTCTTCATTTCCAATATTTCATTTTTATTTCTCTTTAAAATCTCAATTTCATGAGAAAAATTTTCTTTCATGTCATGTACAGATTTCTTTAGTTCATGGATTTGCTTCTGATTACTTTTTTTAAGATTTATTTACTTGTTTAAAGTCAGAGTTACACAGAGAGAGAAGGAAAGGCAGAGAGAGAGAGATTCTTCCATCCACTGGTTTGCTCCCCAATTAGCCACAATGACCAGAGATGAGCCAATCCAAAGCCAGGAGCCAGGAGCTTCTTCCAGGTGTCCCACATGGGGGCAGGGGCTCAAGGACATGGGCCATCTTCTACTGCTTTCCCAGGCCATAGCAGAGAGCTGGATCAGAAGTAGAGCAGCTGGGATTCGAATCAGTGCCCATATGGGATGCTGGCACTGCAGACAGCGGCTTTATCTGCTTACTTCTAGTTAATCCTATGATCAATTTTTTGAATTCCATTTTTGGCATTTCTTCAATCTCTGAATTTTCACATTCTAGTATTGAAGTGTTGTGTTCCTTTGGGGGCATAATGTTTCCTTCCATATTCTTGTTCCTTGAATTGCTATGTTTATTTTTAGGCATTTGTGGATATACTTCTTGGACTGTAGACTATGTTGGACTTGTTGGACTACTTTGGACTATGCATCTGTGGATTATTGGAGTGTCTGCTCTTTCAGTGAATACCCTGAGGCATACGCTTGGTGTGGCCAGGGAGCTCTGTTCAGTGCTGCAAGGTGAGGGGAGTGTCTAAGGTGACTACTAATTTAGGCATGGTAATATTTTTTTTTCTTTGATCAGAGGGGGGATTTGATCAGTTCTGTTGGGGTAGTCTCACACTCACTCCCTCTCCTCCACAGAGACCAATACCTGGGCACTAACTCCAGTGGATACAATATTCATCCATGCTGCAATAAGCACCACACAAAGGATCTATGCAGTCTCTGTGTAATCACAGGTCCTACAGCAATAACCCTCACCTGGGAATCAGGGAGCCCAGAGCATAAGAAGCCACCCACAGTGACTGCCCAAAGTCCCAGCCACACCCTGCACCCTCACAAGCTGCCGCAGTATTTTCATAGTCCCAACACACAAGTGTCCCACAGTCACAAGCACCCAGATCCCTGTAAATTCTCCCAGCCAGACTCAGGTGTCTCCTCTCAGCTGGTTCCTGGGCATGTGGACACAAGCTGGCATAGCTATTACATATGTCCAAAATGGTGCCTGCCCCCTCTCAGCTAGTTATAGGACACTGGTGCCCAGTGGTCAGGGAGAGAGAAGTGTGCCCCCCCTTTTTTCCTCTAGGTTGGCAAGTATACTGTCTCCCACAGGGCTTCAAACCAGATACATGCCAGGCTCTTCCCACCGTGGCTTGGGGTGCTGTCATCTGGTCTCACCTTACTCTCCAAAGCTGGTGCTGAGGCACTCAGCTGCTGGGGTCCTGAACTGAATATGTCCACACCCTCCACCTAGATCCATAGTGTCCCTCTAACTTGCACGAAGTTTCCTCTGCCATTTTCTCCCTAATTCTTTCTTGAGATTGCACTCTCTCCACGTTTTTGTTTTTGTTTTGTTTTGTTTTTTAACTATCTTTCTCTAGACCAGAGCAGTAAGCTCCCTCCCTATTCCGCCATCTTGGTGCATCTGCCTAATATACCTTTTTTTTTTGACAAGCAGAGTGGACAGTGAGAGACAGAGACAGAGAGAGAAAGGTCCTCCCTTACCCTTAGTTCACCTTCCAATGGACGGCGCGGCCGGCGTGCTGCAGCCAGCGCACCGCGCTGATCCAAAGGCAGGAGCCAGGTGCCCCTCCTGGTCTCCCATGGGGTGCAGGACCCAAGCATTTGGGCCATCCTCCACTGTACCCCTGGGCCACAGCCGAGAGCTGGCCTGGAAGAGGGGCAACCGGGACAGAATCCGGTGCCCTGACTGGGACTAGAACCCGGTGTGCCGGCACCGCAGGCGGAGGATTAGCTTATTGAACCATGGTGCCAGCCAATATACTTCTGATGATGCTTTTTATCTTAGATATGTTCATCTCAAAGAGCCTTAGTACAGCTAAATAGATAACAAGAGTCTTCAGGCTTTAATAATCCCTGAGGTTATTAAATCAGGCAGAAACTTTTAATTCTAATTTAAACAGAATAGATCTCAGACTGGTTTTTAAAGGGCTAAACATTTTATAAACACATACATTTGTATTCTTCTCTAAGGAAGCATAACTATTTTAATATGTTTAATATAATCCACCAACACATTTATTTTTAAAATTTAACTGCAATACTAGGTATTTTTGGTATCTGCTTTTTTTTAACTACCTCTGACTAGCCTAAAGGATAGACACAATCTCAAGGAAAATTCACATGTAATTTGGCCAGGGATCTGTGATTTCATATGACTTAGCTCATAACTTTGGATTAAAACTGAGTTAGGGACAGCACTGTGGAGTAGCAGATAAGGGTGCTGCCTGTAGTGCCAGCATCCCATGTGGGCACCAGTTCGAGTCCTGGCTGATCCATTTCCAATTGGGCTCTCTGCTGTGGCCTGGGAGGGCAGTGGAGGATGGCCCAAGTCCTTGAGCCCCTGCACCCATGTGGGAGACTCGGAAGAAGCTCCTGGCTCCTGGCTTGATGGGTGCAGCTCCGGCCACTGCGGCCATCTGGGGAGTGAACCAGTAGGTGGAAGACCTCTCTCTCTCTCTCTCTCTCTCTCTCTCTCTCTCTCTATCTCTGCTTCTCTTTCTCTGTGTAACTCTGACTTTCAAGTAAATAAATAAATCTTAAAAAAGAAACTTTGTTACAAGTTTCAGTCATTGCTATGAGATAAGGGTCAAGTCTGACCCACTGTAGCTTTGTGCCAACCAAAGTTCTGAGGAAGTCAAAATTATGAGTCTTAAGTGTTTCCTGAGGGTTGTTTCAATTCCTGAATAGAACAGTAAAAAGTCACTTTGGAAAAACTTGGTTTGCCACTGATTTTAAGAAACTCCTTGGCCAGCGCCTTGGCTCAATAGGCTAATCTTCCGCCTTGCGGCGCCGGCATCCCGGGTCCTAGTCCCGGTCGGGGTCCGGATTCTGTTCTGGTTGCCCCTCTTCCAGGCCAGCTCTCTGCTATGGCCCGGGAGTGCAGTGAAAGATGGCCCAAGTCCTTGGGCCCTGCACCCGCATGGGAGACCGGGAGAGGCACCTGACTCCTGGCGCGATGTGCCGGCCCCAGCGCACCGGCTGTGGTGGCCATTGGAGGGTGAACCAACGGCAAAAGGAAGACCTTTCTCTCTGTCTCTCTCTCTCACTGTCCACTCTGCCTGTCAAAAAAAAAAAAAAAAAGAAAGAAAAGAGAAAGAAAAAAAAAGAAAAAGAAACTCCTTATAACTGACACTTAAAGGAATTATATAGTAAATGCCAGTGCATGTATGAATACTCTCCGCTCTTTTTGGAAATGCACAATGATCCTTCCCATTCTTAAAATATCAGGAAATCTCTCATTTATCAATTCTGTTTTACCTTCTTTTAAATATCAATACTAGAATACTAGAAATAAATTGCATTGAGAATGTCAAAGCCTGGGAATAGAGCTAGGCTAAACTTAGAGTTGGTAGAATTTTTGTAAACTTAGTTATGTAGTAAAATTATATAAAACTGTACTAATAAACCATAAAGAGATCATTATTATCTATTGACATGGGTTTTGCAATTTTCTGAGGTCATACAAACATGTCACTTATAACTTACCTATAAAATTCAGCTCTGATGAAAGTGCTAAGCTGACTAAGTTTATCCATTATATCTACCGTTGAGTAGGTGACTATCTCTCAACTAAGAGGTTAATCAATCTAACCTCAGATGCTTCAACCATTAAAATGGGAACAGTAATAGAGATTTATGAGCATTAATGAAAAAAGAAATATAAGGATTCTGTCTACTATAGTTTAAGTATATAAGAATTTACATGATGGGGCCAGTGCTGTGGCAGAGTGGTTAAAGCCACCACCTGCAGTCCCAGAATCTTATATGGGTGCTGGTTCTAGCCCTGCCTGCTCCACTTCTGATCCAGCTCTCTGCTACAGCCTAGGAAAGCAGTAGAACATGGTCCAAGTCCTTGGGCCCCTACATCCACATTGGAGATCTGGAAGAAGCTCCTGGCTCCTAGCTTTGGATTGGCTCAGCTCTGGCTGTTGCAATCATCTAGGGAGTGAACCAGAGGATAGAAGACTCTCTCCCCCCCCCCCCCCGCCTCTCTGTAACTCTCCTTTCAAATAAATAAATAAATGTCTTTTTAAAAAAAATTATGTCAGCTAGTATATCAATATGTTACCTACTAAATATGATTTTGATATAATTAGCAGTGGCTATAATTAAAAAAAAAAGAATGAATGCAGGGGCTGGCGCTGTGGCGTAGCAGGTAAAGTTGCCACCTGCAGTACCAGCATCCCATATGGGCACCGGTTCCAGTCCTGGCTGCTTGACTTAAGATCCAGCTCTCTGCTATGCCTGGGAAAGCAGTAAAAGATGGCCTGAGTCCTCGGGTCCCTGACTTGCGAGGGAGAACCAGAAGAAGCTCCTGGCTCCTGGCTTTGGACTGGTGCAGCTCCAGCCGTTGCGACCAATTGGGGAGTGAACCAGTGGATGGAAGACCTTTCTCTCTGCCTCTCCTTCTCTTTCAAATAAGTAAATAAATCTTAAAAAAAAAAAAAAGAATTAAGGCAGCATTAGTTTTGATTTACTTCATTCTGGTTATTATATTCACAGTGAAGATGACTTCTTTTTTGATTACAAAAAGGAAACAGAACCACATATTCATATCCAATTTATAAAGAAATTTATAAAAGAAAAAGAAAAAACATTCAAATTTTAAATTATGATTATTTTAATATATATTCTGGAATCACTTTTTCTAAAAGTAGGATTGATCTACCATATGATTCTTTTATTTTTCAAGTATAATTGTAGAACTCTTATTTAATGGCCTCTCGTCATAAACTAGCTATAAAAACGGAAGGTAGCTCTCTTTTTAGAGAAGCAGGAGCGAGAAAGTAAATTCTTTTGCCTTATCCTGCCTAGGTTCAAATCCCAGCCTTCTACTTAGTAGACATAGAGTCTTGTATAGGTCATTCAAGTTATGTATCTCAGCTTACTTATCTGTGAAGTGAGTTGTTGTAAAGCATTAAAGGAGTTAATATACAAAGTACTTAAGAGTGCCTAGTATGTAATAAATAATGCTTAAATGTTAGCTATTATTACAAATGGTCAGACAAATGTACACCAATTATATATTTTATTCAAAGTAAAAGCAGCGTATAGAATCAGTTGTGTAAAATATTATCTCATTTATATAAAAAGAACAAAGTACAAAGGTACTTCAAAATGTTCATGGACAAAGGAAAAGATGTCTATTTTGGTGCAAAAAAATTTAATTGCATAGAAGTCTTCAAAATGTCTGAGATAACGTGTATTATGAAAGAAAACTATGCATGGATTTCAAATGTTTTTATAAAATAAGTAATTTTGTATATAATAATATATCTATATAGGTATATATATGCACAAAATATTAGAGAGGTTATACATTAAATTGCTAACATAATTATCTCTGGGTAAGATTTTCATTGACTCTAGAGAGTCATTCATCTAAGTAAGTATTCCTGGCTTAACACATGCACATGTTTGTTAAATTTCAAGACTGATCACTCTGAGTGGCATACATAAGTGATTGAAACTAGTACTAGGGGCTGGTGCTATGGCACATTGGGTTAAAGCCCTGGCCTGAAGTGCCAGCATCCCATATGGGCACCAGTTCTAGTTCTGGCGGCTCCTCTTCTGATCCAGCTCTCTGCTATGGCCTGGGAAAGCAGTAAAAGATGGCCCACCCTGCACCCAAATGGGAGACCCGTAAGAAGTGCCTGGCTTCTGGCTTCGGATCAGTGCAGCTCCGGCCATTGAGGCCAACAGGGGAGTGAACCAGCGGATGGAAGACCTCTCTTTTTGTCTCTACCTCTCTCTGTAACTCTGTCTTTCAAATAAATAAGATAAATCTTTTAAAAAAGAGAGACTAGTACTAAATAATGATAACACAACTGTAATGTTTCCCTTTCACTTTAGTGGAACAAAAATGTCATTTCAAATTTCAAGTACCTTACATCCCCAAATAGTATATATTCTGCCTAGTTTATGGAGGAATAATCTCCAAAAAATTTAAAATTCTAATACAGGATCCTAAATTTTATTTAATATTGTATGACATCCTTTCTAGGAATGAAATAGTGTCTACTTGGAAGTTACTTATATAAGCCTCACCTTCTTCAACTATAAAAAAAGGAAAAATAAACTATAAGGATTGAAAGAGAACATGCAGTAGTCAGGCAAAGGATGAGAACACTACTTGAACTTTTAAACTTTTATATGATAGTCTAAAAGGAATAATCAGTTATTAATATTAGTCTAATGTACAGACTGTACTTTTAGTACATGAGAAACACACAATTCTGGGGTGAATTCTAGGTAAGTTAAAAACATTGTATCTTAGTTCTCCCACATGCCGTTTCTGTCCAATATGTCTCTCTCAAATGTCACCAGTTACATATAATATCCCAAATTTCTGACCTATGCTGATGACATATATCCTTCTATTATGATGTCATCGAGTACTTTATATGGTAATATTTCATATGTGATTTTTTTCTGGCTACTGTTTAAAGAGCACTTTCTGTTTGTGGAGTAAAGCCTACCACTCTATCAAAATATGTAACTGAAGGATTACAGTATGACTACCTGTGATTTTACTTCTATATTGCTGCCTTAAGCAGCAATGAGTAAACCTTCTAAATTATGCCGAAAGACTTCTTGTTCAAGAAGCAATATATTCTGCAATCTCATTGACAAAATTGTTAAAAGACCATCCTTGCAGTTTCTGGGTCAGTGGGGATATCACTGTTATGAGCCTAGAATTTACAGAACACTGGCAAAAATTCTGAGGTATGTTGACCTGGATGGGTTTGACACACTACTCACAGATTATATTGCATTTGTGGAAAAATCAGGATATCGCTTTGAACTAAATTTTAACCTGGAATTTACTGAAATATGTGTGAATACAATTTTGTACTGGGTTTTTGCCAGAAAAGGCAACCCTGACTTTGTGGAATTACTTCTCAAGAAGACAAAAGACTATGTTCAAGACAGAAGCTGTAACCTGGCACTGATATGGAGGTAATAATCTTATGTTTTTACCATAGAAGGAGAATGATGACACTTTTTTCTAAAATTAATATGAGCAGTGGCTTTATATATGGACAAGAAGTGTTTTTTTCACTCCTCATGCCTTTATTATGTATTCAATAAAACTTTACCTAATATGTATATAATTATATATGAATAAATTAGTTTTCCTCTTTACAGTTTATATATCAGTGTTCAGTGTAATAGTAGAAAACTTAATTTTCTCTAACTAGACAAATAGTTTTATGTAATGCTGGTATCTCTTCTTTGTGAGAACACTGCTATGTACATAAGTTGACTTTCAAAGTACAACTCAAAATATACATACATCTTCACTTATTAACAATTATTAAACACAATGACTCCTTATTTGTGTATTAAATATTGATAAATTTAACTCCAAATTCTCCAAAATTGAGCACAATTAAAGTATCTGGTGCCATCTGTTATAAAGCCATTTTTTTTTTTTAATTTTTGACAGGCAGAGTGGACAGTGAGAGAGAGAGACAGAGAGAAAGGTTTCCTTTTCCCTTGGTTCACCCTCCAATGGCTGCTGCAGCCAGCGCACTGTGCTGATCCGAAGGCAGGAGCCAGGTGCTTCTCTTGGTCTCCCATGCGGGTGCAGGGCCCAAGGACCTGGGCCATCCTCCACTGCACTCCCATGCCACAGCAGAGAGCTGGACAGGAAGAGGAGCGACTCGGACAGAATCCAGCGCCCTGACTGGGACTAGAACCTAGTGTGCCAGCGCCACAGGCGGAGGATTAGCCTATTGAGCCACAGCGGGGCCCCATAAAGCCAATTTTTACACAGTCTGAACAGGTCAATCTATGTGACCTTTTATGTAGACTCTGTTTTATGGATTCTAAAGTTATCTAGTTTGCACCAACTCCAAATTACTCTGTGGTGTTTGTTATCCACCTGATCAAAACAGATGTGCATTTGTTCAATAAACTATTTATTGATCCCCTTATTATGCATGCCGTACTGTAAGAGGTACGATGACAAAAATAAGAGATGACTTAAAGACTAAACCAATTTAGGTTCTGCCTGAAGCAAAATTGTTTGTTTGAATATGTATCATTATTGGAAAACCACTGGATGACCCAAGTACATGAATTGATAGCTGGGGTTTGGAAATATCAACAGAAAAGACTCCTAATTAGCAGCTTTTGTTTTTTTAAGTAAAAATTATATTTGTAATAATAAGAGTCATAGTGGCTTTTAAGGCTAAGCTTAGTAATGCTTATATGTGGTCCTGGCAAGCTCATGGAAAGAATGGAGTAACATAAAGAGAAAATAAATTTAAAAAAAGAGGGTGAAAGAGTAAAATTGCAAGAAAATGAAAGAAAAAAAAATATAGTGCAGAATGATAGAGTTTTACTAACAACTGTCTCCAGGGACAGTTTGACTTAAATGCTTCCACAATGAAAAAATCATTATAAGCTAATTCTACTTTATCACATATCACTTAGATTTTCAGAATCATGGACTTTTAGATTTGGATGGAGACTAGGAATTCATTAGCAAACCTTTATTCTGGACAGCAACATCTTTCACAGTATCATTGGCTGATGATCATCAGTCTCTACAAAAACAACTCTAGGAGTAGTGAGGTAACTATTACCAGCAGTAAACCATTCCTTTGCCTGAAGATCCTTCTTCTGCCCAACTATACGCTTTCACCCCCCAAATATTTTACCCAGTTCTATGACTTTAAAATGTCTATCTCTAGCCCTGATCTCTCTTTTGGCGCCAGACTCTTTCTCTATTTAGCTGTCTACTTGACATTGCCACTTGGCATCTTGAATTTAACATAAATAAAAGAATATTGGTCTCTGTCCCTGTCAACCTGCTTCTCCAGAATTTCCCACCTAATTAACAGCCTTGGTTGCACAACACAGAATCTAGGATTTATTCTTGATTCATCTCTTTTCTTCACCAATATATCAGCAAGTTTTTACTTCATTACTAAAATATATCCCAACTAATTCCACATTCCATCTCTATTTCTAACCTAGGTGAAACCATTATCACCTCTTGCCTAGACAATGTCAATAGATTCTTAGAGTATTCCAGATTCCATTCTTTCCCTCCAACTTCCATGATCTATTCATGACACAGATGCCTGAGTGATCTATTTAAAATTGTAAAATACCTCATACCACTCATATTACCCATGCTTCAAATCCTCCAAAGGTTTTCTAAGTAGCATAAAATTCAAACTGTCCCTTTTTAAAAAATTAACAAAAATGTCTCCTCACTAAAACTCCCAAGCCCAATCTCATTGTACCCTGTTGATCACTATAGCCCAACAGAGGTTTGATAACTGAACATCTTCAAGTTCATACCTGCCATAAAACTTGTAATAACTATTCTTTATGGGAAAACCTCTCAAATACTTGAACATAACTATTATGTTTCCATAATGAACACCCTTAAGTTTCTTCGAATCTGTTGCCTTCTTTCTACAACAGCATCATTCTTTGGTCATTCTACCTTGTAAACACTCCAGTTTGATAAATTCTCCCATTTTTAATGAAGTGTTTTCAGGCCCTTGAAGGAGAGGAGATAGAATTAATGAGGGAAAGTAACTTAAGTTTGCTTGCTTTTACCTCAAACCTGCAAAAGATATCTAAATTATACTGTGTGACAGACTGAAAATGATTAAAAAGGTTATTCATTTAAATAATAGTCATTTATTTATTAAGCATTTCTAAGTGCCTGAACTGTGTTCACTTGTTAGGGTCACAAAAACACAGCAAATGTATTTCCTGATTTGGGAGAGTTCACATGCTAGTGAGGCATAAATATAAAAGAAAATTATAGTTACATGTGAAGTACAAAAACAAAAGCACATGCAGATGGAATGAGAGAAGGAAATAATCAACATTATTGGGGAGTGGGTATCTGAGAAAGCACTCTAGCAAAGGTGATGTCTTAATGTATCTAAAAGGAGAGTTTTTCCTTTCTTTACCTTTAATAAATAAAATCTAGACAGAAGATTGCTGAAAACCAGCATGTTGTATCCAGTCACTATCAGCAGTTTACTAATAGGTACAGAGTAAATGGGAAACAGTTAGTAGTGACAGGTGAAGCACTGAAGCAAAACCTTGAAGGACTTTGTAAGCCATTCTAAGGAATCTGAAATCTTCACCCTGGGAGACACCCAGCTAGCGTAGGTCAAACCTATAGAATAAAAAGATGCTCAGCCCTCTCTGAGTTGTGAGAAGAGAGCCTGAGGCTGGGGCAGGAAAATCAGTTAGTAGTCTACTCAAACACACCAGGGATAATGGCAGCTCCAGAATTCTATATATAAAAGGAGGGAGAAGCAATCTGATTCACAAAGAGGAAGAGGATGGAAGAGTTCCTAGACATCAAATTTGCATAACATATACAGTGTGCTTACTTTATATGAGGGCACTTCAAAAGATTTATGGAATAACAGAATCAAAATATGTTTATTTTGATACAAAATTTTTTGAGATCCAAGCATAATTTTTTCATAACATGCATTTTCCATGACTGCTCTTTGAAGACTCCTCATATCCATGGATCTTAAAAATTTTTGCAACAAACTTGTCTCTTAATTCCATCTTTTCATGAACTCTTTGAAGTACCCTCATGTGTATATTTATAATAATTTTGAGGGGAAAATTAATTCTGCTCTCAAACCATCCTCCCCAATCCCAGGTTCCAGTCACTCTGAATACCACAATTTGTCCAAGGAAATTATAATAAGAAAAACTAAAACAACAGCAGTGAGAAAAATAAGAGATATTTTAAATATAACAAGGAATAGTGAGTGTTTAGAGGTAGGGAACCAAAGAGAAGGAAGAGGTAATTAGCTTTCTAAATTCTGATGCTAGCTGACAGCTGTGTTAGTGTCCTGTTGCTGCTATAACAAATTGCCACAATCTTAGTGACTGAAAACAATGAAATTTATTATGTTATAGTTCTGGATGTCACAAGTCCAAAATGAATTTTACAGGGCAAAATCAAAGTGTCAGTACGTCTAGTTCCTGCTGGAGACTCCAGAAGAAAATCTGTTTTCTGCCTTTGCCAGTTTCTACAAGCCATTTGCATTCATTGACTCACATTCTCTTCTTCCACCCTCAATGCCAGCAATGAAGTTTCATTATATCTTCCTTACTGACTCTGCTTTTATCATCCTGACCCTTCTTCTAAGGAGTCCTGTGATTACAAAGGGACAATCTGTATAAGCTCCCAAGACCCTTATCTTTTTTTTTTTTTTTTTGCATTCTCAGCCCATGCTGCTTTATTGCTAAGAAGTATATACACACACAGGTGCAGAGTTTCCAACTCTTACAATTCTTTTTTACATCAATGAATAAACTTTCTTCAGAAATCCCAATGATGCATAGATTATAAAGCAAGCTGCCTTTGTAATACTTCAAACATACTTAATGAAATTCTTTTAGCATTTACCAGTGGTGCAATGAAGAATGTGCAGAAGAAGCAGGCATAGTGAGCAACCCCTGTACTAGGACAGTAAATAAACTATATTATGAACGACATGCTAATATTCAAGAAATGTGTGGCTTTAAGGTGTGTTCCCAAACTACTGATTACAACGTACTGCCAGAATAGCTTTTTTTTTAACCTGTGGGAGAATATATTTTAATCAATGGCATTCCATTCCATCACCAAGGGAGACAAAACCTATAAATAGTTACCTTAAAATACCTATGCTGACTTCAAAGGTTTAGGAGTATGGATCCCTGGAAAAATCCGTGATATCTGGTTTTCTGATAATTATTTTAATATGCCTTTCAGTGGAACAATGGGAACAGAGTTGAGATAAACTCTGACCTTAAATCTCTATTGGCTAGAAGACATGTTATCACTAAGTGGCAGAGAGAAAATTTATATATAGAACACAACATCTCACTTCTTACACTTGAGAAACCAGACATCACAATGACAAGTTCCATTCCAAATCACTGTTACCATTCCACTTAATCTATTCCCAAAGGTATTTGTTACAAAAATCCCACAGCATGAACATGAAACTTGGAAGGAGCCTAGTGAAAGTCATCTAGTCCAATCCCAAATTCTCAAAGGCTCCTTTCACTTTATATATTATTTGTCATAGTCACTCACTTGGGTTATTTCAAAGTAAAAAATCTTCTCAAGCACTATTTTTAATCTATGACAATAAATGTCTTGTTTCATTACGTAAAATCAGGTTTTTCATGTTTTTTTCAAGTAGGAAAACTTTGTTTACATGGAATCAAAACTTGTGGCAAAAAAATTATCAAAGATGACATTCTGGCTATTAAAAACAACAAAAAAATTTAAATATAAACACAATAATGAGAACCCAAAACATAGATGTGTCAGTATTTCAGGACTATTTCTATAAAATGGAATAGTTTCTCTTGTGCCAGGGTTCTTTCACAACTCACATCTGCAAAAACCCCTTTGGGCATTCAGAGGTCACTATTCCCTTGACCAAAATTATATCATAAAACTATCAAGTTATTACAAGAAACCAAAGTCAATATTGGAAATATGGGTTTGCATTGCCTAAGGGGGATATCCATGGAAAGATGTGTACTAGGCAGCTAGATATATTGTGCCATTTTTGATATCTCTCTCTTAACATCTCATATCTAATCTGTTGTCTGTTGGTTCTACCTGCAAACAATATACAGAATCTGTCCACCTACACTTCTATTTTCCTCTTCCAAGTTAAGCAGTTCACCACTTTCTATGCTCTATTAAGTTCTCAACAAAAAGAAGATCATGTTATTTTTCTACTCAAAATCTCCAATAGCTCATTCACTCTGGAGTAAAAGGTAAAGTTCTGGGGTTAGCATTATGGATGCAGCAGCTTAAACTGCCACTTGGTATTCCCACATCCCACATCTGAGCATCTGGAATCAAGTTCCAGCTATTCCACTTCTGGGCCAGTTTCCTGCTAAAGTACACCCTAGGAGGCAGTTATTTGGGATCCTACCACTCATGGGGGAGACCTAAATAGGGTTCCCGGCTCCTGGCTTTGGCCTGGGCTGCCTCGGGCTTCACAGGCATTTGGGGAGTGAGTCAGCAAATGAAAGATGTCTCTTTCTGCTTTTCAGCTAAATAAACCTTTAAAAATGCAAATTTCTTATTGTTGAACCATAAATCTCTACATGGTGTGACATTCTATTTATTCTGTTTTCATTTCCTATTACTACTAACCTTTTCCACATTTTCAGCCACACTGGTTTTCTTCCTTCATCACACCAGGCACACTGGCTTAGATCCCTTAAACATCCAAATGGCTTACCTCCTCATCTCCTTAGGACTTTGTGTAAATGTCACACTTCAGTAATATCCCTTTTCCTGTCATCCTATATAAAATAGCAAAAAGGCCTCACTGCACCCCTTAGCATATCTATATTTCTTACCCTGCTCTACTTTTTTCCCACAGCACTTATCACCTAATAACATGTTGTAAAATTTACTTGTTATAGTCATCCTACATGGTAGGCCATCCCTCACAAATAAGCAAGACAGCAAGGGTCTTTTATATATTCGACATCCCTGCAGTCTAGCATATAGTATACATTCAATGTTTGTTGAAATAAATGAAGAGTAGTTAAAGTTATGGTCCCAAATGAAATTGCCTGAGAATAATTAGTCAAATGAAAATTGCTCAAGAGGCCATGAATACTTACTTAGATGCTGAGCACTGAAGAAGAGGAGGCTGTGAAGGAAGACTGAGAAAGGAGAGCCAAAGAGATAGATGGGTAACTTGGAGAGACTGGTCTCAGGAAAAGGAAAACATGATTTCAAAAGTGACAACTGCATTAAATATCACAGAGGAAAAAATTATTACGGAGAAACATCTAATAAATTTCTCAGAACTCAGGGAGAATGAGTAGAAATAAATTCATGAATAATTACCCCTGCAAAACAGAATCATTCTCTGCTTGTCTATATGGAAAAATATCCCATTTTGTAAGTGTATATGACAGGTTTACACATACAAAGGGTTCAGTCCATTAACCTCACATTTAAAAACTGATTCTTACTTTGCTTGCCTCACTCCATCCATATAAGTACTGTTACAATTAACTGTCACTACAGAGTAAGCAAATTTTGGTTTATAGTAACATATCTTTAAATGTGAAAATTAATCATATGTTTTTGGGTATAGATTAGACTTTATTTTTTTTTAAATCTGAACAACTAGATTTTTATTAAAAATTCATTTGGACTTGCCCCAAATGGTAGAGTTAGAAACGTGCCAGGGGATTCCAATTCAATCCCATCAAGGTGGCATGTACCAATGCCATCTCACTAGTCCAAGTGATCAATTTCAGTTCACAATTGAGCATAATGATAGGACTAAGAGTCAAAGGGATCACACAAACAAGACTAGTGTCTGCGAATACTAACTGATAGAATGAAAAGCAGAGAGAACAATCCAACATGGGAAGCGGGATACACAGCAGACTCAGAATGGCAGATGTCTTAAACAGCACTCTGGCCTCAGAATTGGCCCTTAAGGCATTCGGATCAGGCTGAAGAACCCATAAGAGTATTTTAGGCATGGAAAGTCAAGATACTCTGAAAGAAAAAAAACCTAAATGAAAGATCTCTGCGAGTGAGATCACAATGGAAAGAATGGGGCTATCAAAGAAGGAGGTACCTTTCTCTGAAGGGAGGAGAGAACTTCCACTTTGACTATGACCCTGTCAGAATAAGATCGAAGTCGGCAAACCCTAAAGGCTTCCATAGCCTTGGCAACTAATGACAAGAGCCTAGGGTGATTACTGACACCATAAACAAGAGTGTCAATTTGTTAAATCAACAGCAGGAGTCACTGTGCACTTACTCCTCATTTAGGATCTCTGTCCTTAATGTTTTGTAAATTGTGAATTAATGCTATAACTAGTACTCAAACAGTATTTTACACTTTATGTTCTGTGTGGATGCAAACTGTTGTAATCTTTACTTAATATATGCTAAATTGATCTTCTGTATATAAAGATAACTGAAAATGAATCTTGATGTGAATGGAATGGGCGAGGGATCAGGAGAGGGGAGGGTTGTGGGTGGGAGGGAAGTTATGGGGGGGAAAAGCCATTGTAATCCATAAGCTCTACTTTGGAAATTTATATTTATTAAATAAAAGTTATAAAAATTCATTTGAGAAAGTGAGAGAAAGAGGTTCCAATGCAATTACATGAAACATCCCAGAGTCTGCATTAGCAGGAAGCTGGAGTCAACAGCTGGAGCAAAGGGTACTGGCATGTCATGCAACAGGCCAAGTTACTGCCTAAAATGCCCACATCCCATATCTGAGTGCTGGTTGAAACCCAAGCTGCTGCTCTTTCAATCCATATCCCAGCTGATGCATCTGAGAAAGTAATAGAAGATGACCTAAGTACTTAGGCCCCTGCCACACTTATTGGAGACTTAGACAGAGTTCCAGGTTCCTGGTCTCAGCCTAGACCAAGCATCAGCCATTGGAATCATTTGGGAAGAGAATCAGTGAAAGGAAGATTCTATCTCTCCTTTTCTCTTTGTCACTCTGCCCAACAAATAATTAAGCTTCTTCCCAGTCTCCCATGCAGGCACAGGTGCACAAGTACTTGGGCCATCTTTCCCTGCTTTCCCAGGCCACAGCAGAGAACTGGATTGGAAGTGCAGCTGGGACATGAACCAGCAACTATATGGGATGTAGGAGCCACAGGCAGATGCCTAACCTACTATACCACAGTGCCAGCCCCAATACAGATGTTTTTTATGTTTTAAATTACTTTATTTTAGGAAAACAAAGATTTACAATTGGTGTCATGAATTCAACAAGTTAGTAATACAGACTTTCAAAAACATTTATAGATTAACCTGAAGAAGAAAATTAATTTTTTTTCCACTCTTGGACTCACATTCAGAAAAAATATATACATTTATAAAAATAAAACAGTAAACTTAATCCCAGAAATTATGTGACAGTGTTAACATCCTACGTTGGCTTATATAACAATTTCAGTGTAAGAATAGCTGAGCAATTCCCCTCCCCCGTCTTACCTCCATGTCATATGATTCAATGATGAAAATTCACCTTTTCCAAAAACAAAACCAAAAAACAGCCCCCAAACAAAGTACAAGAAATACCACTAACAACCAAGTGTACTAAACAAAAACAACACAGCCAGATGTTGTAGTTACTCATCCTCCCCTTTCCTTCAACCTCTACACATCTGGCATCTTCGTGTTATTTCCATACCAGACACTATGAAATACTATGTGTGCGGAGGAAAATGAAAATTCCAGGTATAATATACCTCAAACAAGTTTTAGATAACAATTGCTACAGAATATGTATTTATACAATGAAACAAAAAGACTGCAAGCTATAATGGATACAGAGTACTTGAAAAAAATGCACTTTGAAATACCCTTAACTATTTATTGTCTGCCCACTAGTTTCACCAACAGCAATGGTCCAGAATTCTCAATTTTAAAAGTTAGAAATGAAACTTCATTGCAGCTAAAATGGTAAAAGTCTAGCTTCCAAAGGCATGGCATTACTCATATGCAGTTTTGATAAGATTCACCTAGACTTTAAAATCACATTTTAAACCTACTTGAGTTTTAATCATGTTTTCAATATTCATTCAATATCTTAACATCTTAGAAAGAATTAAAATCTCTAAATTTTAACAATGATCATGTAGGGTATATTTTGTCCACTAAGTCTCCAGAATTTTCACACTTAAAAGACTTTTACATACTTATATGAATTTTAAGGCAAATATTTTAAGTAGCAAGATGAATACATTAAATTGGCTTTGAAAAGTATAAATGATTGCATATCACCAAAAAAAACCCCAAACTTGACAGTGTTGTATGCTACAGAACAAATTCAAAGAGAATATATATATATATATATATATATACACACACACATACAGGATGTATGTATGTGTATATATATAGAAACACACACATATATATGTATATTCAGGATGTATATATGCATACACACACATATATATATATTCAGGGTAATAATAAATATATATATATATATATTCAGAGTGAAAGTTAAAATTTTTCAGTTAAATATTTGAGTGGCCAGCATTATTCTAGGTACTTAACAATACTGTAGTAAGTTAAAAAAAATTATAGCCCTTTGAAGTTTAAATTTTTATAGAGCATCTTGCTCAATCATTTATTTTAAAGATGAACAAAATTTTTTCCAAAATGAGAAGAACTTAATGGGAGTACAAACTAAGTGCTATGAGGAGTAAGAGAAAAATCGGGGTTATCAAAGAAGACTTCACAAAAGAACTTATTGGATAGGGTCTTATAAGATGAGCCAGACTAGTTTCAGAACAGAAACAGGACATATACCAAGCAAACAGATATATATTAAGGAGCTGGATATAATGGTGGTCTGGGAAACTCAAGTAAGATAGATATTGTGAAAGGAAAAGTAGTTTAAGAGCTCTATATTAGATATTGTTGAAAATATTTGTGAAAGACAATACTGACCTGGAGATGATTTCAGGCAACAGTAGATAGATAGGTGAATAGGTAGGTAGGTAGCCAGTGGCAGATTTATGACAAAATCCAAATCTTAATTTCTAAAATGCTACTATATACTATACTATTTTATTTAAATTATAAAATTATGCCATTTCTGAGTTCAGTGGTGATAAAGTAGTTAATTGATCTAGTTATTTTTCCAACTATCCTTTTTGGAGCCCCTGAAAAGGGACCCAGTAGGTGGGAGGGCTCTAGGACCCTCAAACCCTCTTCAATCAGGAACACTCTTAGTTTTGTAGGATTCCTCAGATAAAAAGAGCCAGAAATGGGGCCAGCGCCATGGCTCACTTGGTTAATCCTCTGCCTGTGGCACCAGCATTCCATATGGGTGCAGGGTTCTAGCCCCGGTTGCTCTTCTTCCAGTCCAGCTCTCTGCTGTGGCCTGGGAAGGCAGTGGAGGATGGCCCAAGTGCTTGAGCGCCTGTACCTGCATGGGAGACCAAGAAGAGGCACCTGGCTCCTGGCTTTGGATCGGCGTAGCTCCAGCTGTAGTGGCCATTTGGGGGGTGAACCAACAGAAGGAAGAACTTTATCTCTGTCTCTCTCCCTCACTGTCTAACTCTATCTGTGAAATGTCAAATAAAAAAAAAAACAGCTAAGACAAAATATTTATTTTATATAAATTGTGCAGGTATAATAACAATCCAATACTGGTGCCTAAAACATGGGTTCCAACCATTTTATTGGAAAAGTCTACAAACCATTCAAGTCTTAATTTTCAGATAATCTACAGGAAATTATTCTTCCAGGTAGAGTTAAGCTTCCCTCCTCAGAGCTTCTATAGTACCCCAAACTTGTTTCTATCTTAGCAGTCATCACCTTGTTTTGTATTTATTGCATTATTATCTGTTTTTCTTACTAGGTACAATAATCAAAAATGACTTCTTTCATCTCAGTGAATCTATTCCTCAGTCCACTCTGGACAAGCAAGCATTAAACTAATCAGTTAATGAAAGAAAGGAAACATAAATGTATGAGGAAACTGACACTGAAAGAGAATAACTTACCCAATATCACACAGCAAGTTAGGAGAACAAAAGTGTACAACCAAGAATGATTAAGTTGATAATGTTTATTCCATTACACTTATTGTCTCCCATTTTTATTAAGTACGTGCAATCTTAAAGTTCTCCTTTTTGAACAAGACTTTCCTTGCTCTACATTTGTCTACAACAAATGTTTGTACTTTGGTATTCTAAAAATATTTAGTATTTTATTAGGCCAATCAATAGAATTATTATCAGAGACAAGAAATTTCCCTTTAATATGAAAAACTATTTTACTTGGCAAAACCAATGCTTGCTGTTATAAAATCTCTTTTGGCCAGGAATTTCACAATTATATTTACTATTTACCTAGAAAGCATAAAGGTCTATTAAATGATTGTAAGTTTCAAATAACGTTGGAAAAAATACAATTTTCCTTTGTTTCATGAGAGCCATTTTCAGGTTTAGCCATCATTTAACATTCTAGGAAAAACAAGACTTCAGACAAGACCCAAATCTTTACTGATATGGCTCTTATCATATATGTCTTAAGCACATAAACACCAATTCCAATGTTATTAAAGTGAAAAAATAGAATTAAAGCAGTTGTACTTTTTTCATCTAATCACCAAACTCAATTTAAATTCGTGTTTAATATACAATCGAGAAGAACATAAAAGGATATCAAAATGGCTCATGTAATCCTGTTCTACTAAAGGAAAATGAAAAAAAGATCTTTCCTTCTTTTCCCTTTTAGATTTCCCAGAGCTTCATCAGTTTTATTACTGTCCTAATGAGTATGGACTTTTCAAATGAGAAACATAGAAATGCTATTAATTTGCCATTATAAATCCTTTTTGTTTACTTTTACAAATGCAAAGATAGTATAAGTGTATACTCTGAGTCTTCTTTTAACTTTTGGTTTGGTATGATTCACAGAGTAGAAATTTTTTTTATGTACAGATAAAGCTATATTAAAAGCTATTCAAGGTATTTAATATTTAAGGTAATGCTATTATTTTCCCAATACTAAGACAAGATGTTTATCACATTTCCTAATAGCATATTCAATGAGTTTTTATTTTGTTTGGTTTCCAGGACTTTCACACCAGTATACTGTCCAAGTCCACTAAGCGGCATCACACCTTTACTTTACGTAGCTCAGACAAGACAGTCTAATATCTTAAAAATACTCCTACAATATGGAATCTTAGAAAGAGAAAAAAATCCCATCAACATTGTCTTAACAATATTGCTCTACCCTTCAAGAGTAAGAATAATGGTTGATAATGAATTGGTTGACATCCAGGAAGATGCCAAAACATGTTTAGTGTTATGTTCCAGAGTGCTGTCGGTCATTTCAATTAGGGAAATAGAGGTAAGTAAAAAATGTGGTCTTTGAAATCAAATATTGATCAATTTAAAGATAAAATAGTGAAATTAAGACTAAAGTTTCAGCTTAAAAAATTAAAGTAGCATTAAGAAGGTAATAGATAGCATTAAAACTGCTTGAAGATACACTTAAGTGACTCTAAGAGTTGGGGGTGGGGAGAAAAAGGGAGAGAAAGAGAAAGAGAATATGAATGAATCTTCCATCTACCGATTCACTTGCCAAATGGCCGCAACAGCTGAGGCTGGGCCAGGCTAAAGTCAGGAACCCAGAGTTTCATCTGGGGCTCCCATGTGGGTGGCAGGGGCTCAAGTTCTTGGGTCATCCCCCATGCTTTCACAGGCATATTTGGAAGGAGCTGGATCAGAGGAAAAGGAGTATAGATTTGAACTGGTGCTCCAATATGGGATGCTAGCATTGTTAGTGTCATCTTAGCTTGCCTACACCACAATGCTGCTTCCCAGCATAATCTTTTCTTCTAATTTTTCACGAAGTCTTGGAAGCATCATCATAGTTGACAAAATAATAATGAATTACACTAGTATCTGTAATATAATTAGATAAATAAAAGTTTCACATAGCATGTGGCAGATAGGTTCTACTGGGCAAATATCTCTGTAATACAGTGATATCCCTTTCTCCTAACTCAACATATTGACAATAGGTTTCTAGAATCAAGTATTTCAAAATATATTTTCCTAAAACTTGTAAAGACACCTTTACATTTGGACAGACCTCTAGTCAGGTCTTACTGTGCGTGGAATTTTACCTGCCAGAGTTGCAATCACTTTGGGAACTCTTGGGCTTTACATTGTCTGTGTCTAACTCCAGACCAACTGAATTAGAATTTCTGGAGTAGAACCTGAGCATTGGTACTTTTTAGACTCCCAGATTATTTCAGTATATGGTCAATTTGCCAACGAGCACTCTAGAAAGAGAAGCTGAAAAATAAAAGTACAACTCGTCTAAAGTTAAAAATTTATCCATATTCAGTTATAAAAATATTGCTTTCTGTCCTTAGACATATTATTTATATTTCATCACTGTGAGGATAAAATGGGAATAAAATACCTGCCTCAGGTAAAAATGCTTTGGCAAAAACATTGCAAGGGTTATGTAAATTTAAGATCTATTTTCTGCATTTAAATTAAAAATAAAAATAATAATTTGGACTAATCAATGATTAACAGCACAAAAAGTAAAACATTTCCATTTTCTTCAGACACAGCTAAGTCTGGGAAGACGTCCAATTATTTCAAATTGGTTAGAGTACATTCCTTCAACAAGATATAAAGAACCATGTGAACTATTACATCTTTGCAGAATAACCATCAGGACTCAACTATTAACCAACAATATGCTTCCAAATGGAATATTTTCACTTCTAATTCCTGTTCGTCTACAGAACTACCTGAATTTAGAAAGCTAATATACATCTTTATTCTAAGTTCTTTGAGGATGCTCACCATTGTCTGGCTTTGAAGTTAATAAACTATTAATATCAAGGCAGTTTTTATTGCATTGAACGTTCCGTTAGAAATTTTTTTCACATAATCTTCTAAATGTGGAACTTTTGCATCAATGTATGACACTACCCATTATCTTCTATGCAGTGGGATAAATTACATGCATATTGATACAAGTTGAAAATCTATTTGATTCCAATATTTAGATCAAGACAAAAATGTTACCAGTTAAACCTACATATTCTTTAATTACAAGGAAATTTATCTACAAAATTAAACTCACTCAAAGACAATTTTAGCTCTTTTGTTTTCAAAAACCAAGGGTATTTTGTTTTCAAATACTAGAATGGTTCTCTATAAATATGTGGTATAGCTTGTAACACAAACATCATAACTGGAAAACAATTATTCATGGGTCTCTCATCTCTACCTATCTTAGGAACAGAGGAATAAACGGCCATTTATTATAGACTAGCTTTTCATGGGTGTTTTTAGAGCGAACTGCCTTGGATGGTACAGATACTATCTTTGGAGCAGTTTTTGTTTACTATCTAATGCAATAAAGGTAATGTCTTCCTCCTTGGCAAAGTCTGAGCATGCTTGCTTGATGCTCATTATAAACACTGGAACTCCCTAAGCTCAGAGCTCCTCATGTGTGTGCATATCTATGTGAACCACTCTATGTCTTTGAGGGTAGGTTGGAGTGGAATTGATTTCAGTATGAAACTCATGCTGGTTGCTATGCCATTACTAACAAAATGTTTGTTAATGGCTCAGTAAAGTGAGAAGTAGTGTGGTAGGCTAAACTGCTAGTTTGCAAAAAGGATGAAAATCTCAGACTCTTTAGAGTTTTTGACAATGAGCATTTGTCCCCAGTTATCACTGTGTATTTTAGGATCTGTGTTAGTAAATTATGGCAGAAAGTGTTCATTATGGTCACACAATAACATAATAAACTGTGTGAATATTATTAATTTCTAGTGAACAGAATGTAAACAGCAAAGATTCAGAGCAATATAACTAGATTATTTCCTTTTCTAAAAAAAGATTTATTTATTTATTTGAAAGGTAGAGCCAAAGAGAGGGAGGGAGAGGGGGAGAGGGAAGGGAAGAGGGAGGGAGAGAGAGGGAGGGAGGGAGAGAGAGAGAGGGAGAGGGAGAGGGAGAGGGAGAGGGAGAGGGAGAGGGAGAGGGAGAGGGAAAGGGAAAGGGAATGAGAATGAGAATCTTCCATCCACTAGCTCAGCCCCCAAATAACTTCAATGACTGGAGCAGGGCCAGTCTGAAGTCAGGAGCCAGGAGTTTCCTCCAGGTCTGCCACATGGTTGGCAAGGTCCCAAGGTGTTGGGCCATCCTCTGCTCTCTTCCCAGGCTATCAGCTGGGAGCTGGACTGAAAGCAGAACAGCAGGGACCTGAATATATGCCAACATGGGATGCTGGCATGTCAGGCATAAGTTCCACCTGCCACGCCACAATAACAGCCCCAATTACTTCTTTTCTTTCCCTCCACTTTCATTTCAGTGAGGTATAAATTTCCTATGCAGTACAGGATTGAATTATAGAAATGTTTATACAATTAAAATATAATTAATTATAACACATTTTAAATCTCATAAATACAGAGGAAGTTCATCATATACATAGTATATTAATATTTGAATAATTCCTTAACTAGTAATGTGTAACAACATACTTTGGTTAAAAACATGCTATCATTGGGGCTGGTACCATGGCTCATTTGGTTAATCCTCCGCCTATAGCGCCGGCATCCCATATGGGCACCAGGTTCTAGTCCTGGCTGCTCCTCCTCCAGTCCAGCTCTCTGCTGTGGCCTGGGAGGGCAGTGGAGGATGGCCCAAGTGCTGGGGCTCCTGCACCCACATAGGAGACCAGAAGGAAGCACCTGGCTCCTGGTTTTGGATCGGCGTAGCTCCAGCTGTAGTGGCCATTTGGAGGGTGAACCAATGGAAGGAAGACCTTTCTCTCTCTCTCTCTGTCAAATAATAAAATTTAAAAAATTAAAACATGCTATCATGAAAAAAGCAACAAGAATACCTTTAGTCTAGCATACAAAGAAACACTAGATTGCTGATCCAGATGAAATGATCTCTCTGGGAAAATACTTTGTGCATTTATCCTCAGATTTCCACTTTTTTCTTCTGTCCTTCTTAACATTTTCAACTCTAATGGAGTTTAGTGAATTTGGTCTATTCATCACTTTGACCATGGCCCATACCTATCATAGAGAGTGGGCATTAAAAAGCACCTGAGGAATGTCTTCCCACTGGAATTCTGATTACTTCCATATTTCTCAACATGTTTGATGGCATCATTACCTAGACTTATATTTAACTCGCTCCCTGTACTAGTTTCCTAGAGTTGCTATTATAAAGAACCACAAACTAGGTGGTTTAAAATAATAGAAATTTCTCATCTCTTAGTCTGGAACCCAGAAATCCAACATCAAGGTGTCACCTGGGCCCTGTTCTGTCTGAAGCCTGTAGAGGAATTCTTCCTTGCCTCTTTCTAGCTTCTGGTGGTTGTCCAACAATCTTTGAGGTCTCATTGTTTATAAACGCATTACTCCGACTCTGTATTCATCTGGTCATGTTTTTACAGTTATATCTGTCATATTGGTTTACAGACCCACCACATTACAATGTTACCTCATCTTATGTTAATTGTATTTGCAATGATTCTATTTCCAAATAAGATCACATTTGGAGGTAGTGAGGGTTAGGACTTAAATCTATTTTTTGTGTGTTGGCTGGGGGAGGGGGGGAGAGATAAAAGTCATAATATCTTCTCACTATAAATTAAATTAGCCATTAAGTCCGATTAATAAGTCACTAGATATCCTTTGTAGCTTTCAAACTAAAGTCTTCTCTTCTTACCAGCCACTCTCTTCGCTCTTGCCTGCCTTTGATTCTACCTTTAATCCCTTTGCTTCTACCTTTAATCTTCACCAACACTACTGAAATAGCCTCTTAATTTATCTGGTGTCCTTGATTCTGGTTTCAATCTCCCATCTCAAAAAAATTCATGCTGCTACTCAACTGATCTTACCAAGATGCAAATTTAATCATTTTATCCTTCACTGTTGCTGTCACCACTCCCCTACTCTCAAACACATCTTAAAACTTTGCAAAAGTCTACAGAAGAATTGATACAATGTGCCTAATTTCATTTTTGCCATGCCTTTTTGCTTAATTTTTATTCATTTATTTAAAAAGCAGAAAAACAGAAAAAGAGATCTTTCATCTGTTGGTTCACTTCCCAAATCACTGCAACAGCTAGGCTGGATCAGGCTGAAACCAAGAGCCAGGAATTCCATTTGTGCCTCCAAGGGCACATATTAGGACGATGGATTGGAAGCACTTAGCTGGGGTTGTCACCCCTTAAATATGCATCTTTTACTGCAGCTAAATCAAACTGCTGTTTCACATCTCTTTGTCTTTATATATGCTCATTGTTCTATGTGAAACATAGAACATACTAGATACCTTTAATTTCTTCTGGAGGCTGGCATTGTGGTGTACTAGGTAAAGTCACCACCTGCAACACTGGGATCCCATACAGGAGCCATTTCGAGTTCTAACTACTCCACTTCTGATCCAGCTCCCTGCTAATGAGCCTGGGAAAGCAGCAGAAGAAGGTCCAAGTCCTGACCTTGCCACCCATGTCGGAGACCCAGAAGCAGCTCCCAGCTCCTGGCTTCAGACCAGCCGAGCTCCAGTCATTGTGGTCATTTGGGGAGTGAAGCAGTAGATAGAAGATCTCTCTCTGTACTACCCTAACTCTGCCTTTCTAAAAATCAAATAAATCTTAAAAAAGAATTTTTCTTTTGATTCACAGTTTATACACTCTTTGTGTGATTAATATATTCCTCTGTCAATGGATTTATCACTTGTTGCTCCAAGTCTAACATGTTTTTTTTTCTTTACTACATCCAAGGTCTTTAAAATCAGATATCTTATTTTTGTACTACTAATACCTAACATGTTGCCTCATCCATAGTAAACATTTATTGAATTAGATTTGGTCTGTGGTTTTCTAAAAGTAGTATCTACTCTAAAACTTAAGCCTCAAGGGTCAGATTTAAAAATGTACTATCAGAGAGAGTAAGTTAAAAGTAATTTAAAAAATAATTCAGCAAAAAGAGAAATAAAACATCTCTGTGACTAAAGATATATCAGAGTAGCTTTAAAATTAAAGAAAAGGAAAATATAACTCATTATGTACCTATTAAAAAGGCTAAATTTTAAAAATGACAATACCAAGTAGCAGTGAACATGAGGAACAACTGGAACTTTCATACACAACAGTTAGGGATGCAAAATGGCACAGGCACTCTGAAAAGCAGCTTAGACACTCATTATAAAGGGAAATATATAAACTGGGGGCTAGCTTTGTGGCACAGCAGGTTAAGCTGATGCCTACAATGTCTGCACCCCATGTGAATGCAGGTTCCAGTCCCGGCAGGTCCACTTCTGATCTAGCTCCCTGCTAATGTGCCTGGGAATGCAGCAGAAGATGGTCCAAATGCTTAGGCCCCTGCTACCCAGCTGGGAGGTGAAGATGGAGTTCCAGGATCTTGGCTTTGGCCTGGCCTAGACTTTGTCATTACAGCCATTTCAGGAATGAGCCAGTAAATAGAAGACCTCTTTCTCTGTCACTCCCTCTCTATAACGCTGCCTTTCAAATAAAATAAAATAGATCCTAAAAAAGTAAATATACACTTACCACATAACTATTTCCCTCCTATTTAATCTAGATAAATAAAAACTTATACTCCTACAAAAATCTGTGAAAAGTCGTTTTAGGTATAATCATCAAAATTTGGAAATCCAAACATCCTTAAATAAATTAATGCCTAAACTGTGATCCAGGCATTAACCAGTTTTCAGCAATAAAAAGGTATAAGAATAAGGATCACAAATATATTATGTGAATTGAAAGCAACCAAACTTACATGGTTATATATACTATCTGATTCTGTTTGCCAGATATTCTGGGGGGAAAAAAAAGTATGGAAAGAAAATAGAGAACTATAGGGAAAGAAAATTGGTGGGTTAAAGTTAGGAATCAGGAGATTAGACTACAAAGGAACTACCATGAAGGCAATCCTTCAGATCAATGGAATCATTCTGTATACTGATTGAGGTGGTGGATACATGAATCCATTGATACAGTAAGGCTGACCAAAAATTAAGTTTTACTGTACATTAATTTAAAAAGAAATGTACTACTTCCTAGGCATGAGAATAAGTTGCCTTTCTCCTCCACTCTCACATACTTTATCCCTAGACCTTTTTTTTTAAAGATTTTATTTGAAAGGCAGAGTTAGAAGCAGAAACAGAGACAGGTAGAGGGGTCTTCCATCCACTGGTTCACTCCCAGATGGCCACAACAGCTGCAGCTGGGCTGATCTGAAGCCAGCAGCCAGGAGCTTCCTTCAGGTCTCCCATGTAGGTGCAGGAACCCAAGAACTTAGGCCATCTTCCACTGCTTTCCCAGGCCATCGCAGAGAGCTGCATTGGATGTGGAGCAGTTGGGACCCAAACCAGGGCCCGTGTGGGATGCCAGTACTGCAGATGGTGGCTTTACCGGCTATACCACAGTGTTAGCCCCCCTAGACCTCTTTTTTAAGATTTATTTTTATTTATTTGAAAGAGTGACACAGAGAGATCTGGGAGAGGCAGAGATCTTCCATTTGCTGGGTCACTCCCTCAAATGACCACAACAGCCAGGCTGGGTCATGCTAAATCCAGGAGTCTGAACTCCATCGGGTCTCCCAAGTGGATGGTGGGGGCCCAAGCACTTGTACCATATTCCCAGGCTTTCCCAGTAGCAGATGCAGTGAGATATATTGGAAGTGGAGCAGTGGTAACTTGATTCAGTGCTCAGATATCAGATGCTGGTGTTGCAGACAGCAGTTTAATTTGCTGCGCCAAAATGCTGGCCACTAAACTAGACTTGAAAAAGATTAGTCCATGTAGGATTCTTTTTCTGGGAGAAAGATGGAACAGGCTGAAAGAATGCTTTGAGGTGTAAACTAAAGGAGTTCACTCAAACACTATGGGCATTTATCTTGAAAGGCTGCATTACAAGAGAATTTATAAAATTTTAGAGAAAGGCAAATGCAAAGAGGAACTGAAGAGTAGAACAAATCTTAAAATTAAAGAACGGATTTTCTCCCCAGAGTTCAGCTCTACTCTATAGTAAAAGGATAAAATAAATACATCTTCATTTAACTTGTTTTTTGGTATGCTTCTAATCCACATAAAACATTTTAAGAAAAGTAATTTAATTTTGAGGAAATTCCAAAAAATACTTTAAAAAGGGGGTTGGGGGATGCAATCTCAGGGAAGAGTTAGGGAGAAAATTAGACAAGAAACTCCATGCTCATTAGAGGCACACTGTGGGTCTCCATGGAGGGTGTGGACACAGCACAAACACGGACACAACACAGCAGCCTAGAGCCTCAGGACCAGCTTTGGAGAATGAGGTGAGACCACAATACAGCAACTGATGCCACTGGTGATAAAGCTGCAGGAAGAGTATGGTGTGAGTCTGGCTTGGAGCCCTGTGGAAGAGAGTGTACCTGACAACCTAGAGGTAAATAAAGGGGCACATTCCTTTCTCCCTGACCACCTAGCAGCACTGACATACTGTGAGAGGGCAAGTACCATGTTGAACATAATGTAACAGTTGTAACAGCTTGTGTCAGATACCCAGCAAAAAGCCAAGAGGAGATGAAAGGGGGCTAGGTGCTCATGATGTGGGAGGCTTCTGTGCTGGGGCTGTGAAAACACCGTGGTTGCAGGGGAGGGCACAGGGTGTGGCTGGGTATTTGGGCAGTCACTGTAGGCAAATCCACATGCTCGGGGTTCCCTGATTCCCTGGTGAGGGGCATTGCTGCAGGATCCATGTATATACCAACTGGACAGATCCTTTGTATGGTACTTGTGTCAGTGCAGACAAATACTGCACCCACTGGGGCTGGCATCCAGGCACTGGTCTCCATGGAAGAGAGGAGATGAGCATGAGACTACACCAACAGAGCTAATCAAACCTCCTCTCTGAAAAAAAAAAAAACAAATAGAGATTTACTATGCCCAACTTGAGTGTGATCTTGGACACACTCCTCACCCTGCAGCACCAAACTGACGTCCCTGGCAACACTCGGCACACACTTCTGGGTTATCATTGAAAAGAACAGACACAACACTTAGCCACAGAGGCATACTCCAAAGATAAAAACCATCAAAGGGGAAAACGAAACAACAAAACAAATATCTCTACAAATGACTAAAAATAAATGCAGAAATTCAAGATACAAGAATAAAGAAGACAACAGGAGGGCCATAAAGAAACACATACCAGAATGTGCAGATGAAAAGACTGAAGATATTCTGAAAATAGAATTCAAATAATTGGTTGCAGGGTTACATAGAAGAAATCTGAAGCAAATCCATGAATCAAAGAAATTATACATGACATGAAGAAAATTTTTCCCAAGAAACTAAGATTATAAAGAGAAATCAATTTGAAATATTAGAAATGAAGAATTCAGCAGTGAATCCATCTGGTCCTGGGCTTTTCTTTGTCGGAGGGCCTTTATTACTGATTCAATTTCTGTCTCACTTATGGGTCTGTTTAGGTTTTCTATGTCTTCCTGGTTCAATTTAGGTAGGTTGCATGTGTCCAGGAATCTATCCATTTCTGATAGGTTTCCCTGTTTGCTGGCATACAAGTCCTTGTAGTAATTTCTGATGATTCTTTTGATTTCTGTGGTGTCTGTTGTTACATTTCCTTTTTCATCTCTGATTTTACTGATTTGGGTCTTTTCTCTTCTTTTTTTAGTTAGTTGGGCCAATGGGGTGTCAATTTTGTTTATTTTTTCAAAAAACCAGCTCCTCGTTTGGCTGATTTTTTGTAATTTTTTTTTGATTCAATCCTGTTGATTTCTTCTCTGATTTTGATTATTTCTCTTTTTCTACTAGATTTGGGTCTAGTTTGCTGCAAATTTTCTAGATCCTTGAGATGCATTGAAAGCTCATCTATTTGGTTCCTTTCCAGTTTCTTGATGTAGGCACCTATTGATATAAACTTTCCTCTTAACACTGCTTTTGCTGTATCCCATAAGTTTTGGTATGTTGTGCTGTTATCCTCATTTACTTCCAGAAAATTTTTGATTTCTCTTGTGATTTCTTCTGTGACCCATTGTTCATTCAGGAGCATGTTGTTCAATCTCCATGTGTTTGCATATGCTCTAGGGATTCCTGAGTTGCTAATTTCCAACTTCATTCCCTTATGGTCTGAGAAGCTGCATCGTATGATTCTAATTCTTTTGAATTTGCTGAGACTTTCTTTATGGCCTAAGATGTGGTCAATCCTAGAGTAGGTTCCATGTACTGCTGAGAAGAATGTAAATGCTTTCTGTGTAGGATGAAAAGTTCTGTAAATATCTGTTAGATCCATTTGGGCTATAGTGTCGTTTAAATCTGCTGTTTCCTTGTTGATCTTCTGTCCTGTCGATCTGTCAATATCTGTGAGTGGAGTATTGAAGTCCCCCAGTACTATTGTGTTGGGGTCTAAGTCTCCCTTTAAGTTTCTTAACAAATTTTTTAAATAAACCGGTGGCCTGTAATTAGGTGCATATACATTGATAATTGTTATATCTTCCTGTAGTATTGATCCCTTAATCATTATATAGTGTCCCTCTTTGTCTCTCTTAACAGTTTTTGTGTTAAAGTTTATGTAGTCCGATATTAAGATGGCTACACCTGCTCTTTTTTCATTTCTGTTGGCATGGTATATCTTGTTCCATCCTTTTATTTTCAGTCTGTATGGATCTTCGTTGGAAAGATGTGTTTCTTGTAAGCAGCAAATAGATGGTTTTTGTTCCTTAACCCAATCAGCCAATCTCTATCTTTTAACAGGACAGTGTAGACCTTTAACGTTCAGTGTGACTATTGATAAGTGGTAAGTTTGCCCTGCCATTTGCCAAAGATATTTTCTAATGTATGCTTTGAATTCCCTGTGATCTTTTGCCGTGAGGTTCCCTTCGTTTACCTTCTTTCATGTTGATGGCCGTGTTTCTGTGTTTCTGTATGTAACACATCTTTAAGTATCTTTTGCAGGGCTGGACGAGTGGCAACAAATTCTTTCAATTTTTGTTTGTTATGAAAGGTCTTTATTTCACCTTCATTCACAAATGAGAGCTTGGCAGGATATAATATTCTGGGCTGGCAGTTTTTCTCTTTAAGTACCTGGGCTATGTCTCGCCATTCCCTTCTAGCTTGTAGGGTTTCTGTTGAGAAGTCTGCCGTGAGTCTAATTGGAGATCCTCTGAGTGTAATTTGACGTTTATCTCTTGCACATTGTAGGATCTTTTCTTTCTGTTTCACTGTGGTGAGTTTAATTACAACGTGTCATGGTGAGGACCTCTTTTGGTCATGTTTACTAGGGGTTCTATGAACTTCCTGTACTAGGATGTCTCTCTCCTTCTCCAAACCTGGGAAATTTTCTGCTATTATCTCACTAAAAAGGCCTTCTAATCCTTTCTCCCTCTCCATGCCTTCAGGAACTCCTAGAACTCGAATGTTGGGTTTTTTAATAGTATCCTGTAGATTCCCAACAATATTTTTTAGATTTCTAATTTCCTCTTCTTTGGTTTGACTGTATAGTTTCCTGTGCTCTGTCTTCTTCTTTTTTTTTTTTTTTAACACGCAGAGTGGACAGTGAGAGAGAGAGACAGAGAGAAAGGTCTTCCTTTGCCGTTGGTTCACCCTCCAATGGCTGCCGCGGACGGCGCGCTGCGGCCAGCGCACCGCGCTCGTCCGATGGCAGGAGCCAGGAGCCAGGTGCTTTTCCTGGTCTCCCCATGGGGTGCAGGGCCCAAGCACCTGGGCCATCCTCCACTGCACTCCTGGGCCACAGCAGAGGGCTCGCCTGGAAGAGGGGCAACCGGGACAGAATCCGGCGCCCCGACCGGGACTAGAACCCGGTGTGCCGGCGCTGCAAGGCGGAGGACTGTGCTCTGTCTTCTAAGTCCGATATTCTCTCTTCTGCCTCACCCATTCTGTTTGTAAGGCTCTCTAATGTGTTTTTCATTTGATCTATTGAATTCTTCACTTCATTATGATTTCTCGTCACTATCACAGTTTCATGTTCTACTAGTTGTTTCATTTCAGCTTGATTCCTCCTTAATATTTCATTTTCATGAGAGAGATTTTCTACCTTGTCCATTAAGGATTTCTGTAGTTCAAGAATTTGTTTTTGAGTACTTCTTAGTGTTCTTATCAATTTTTTGAGATATGCTTCTTGCATCTCTTCTATCTCTTCATCTTCGTAACCTTGAATTGGGGTGTCTTTTTCATTTGGGGACGCCATAGTGTCTTCCTTGTTCTTATTACCTCGGTTTTTGCGTTTGTTGTTTGGCATATTGGTTTCTTCACTGTGGTGTGTTTTTCTAGTTATGCTATGACTCTAGATAAGTGGACTGTCTGCTTTCAATGGAGCCTTAGAGGCTTGAGATGGGTGTGGCCTGAGAGCTCTGTTTGGTTCCTCAGGGTTGAGGGTGTGTCAAAGGAGACACTCCCAGGTTAGGCGTGGTAAATCTCTCTCTGTTACTTTTTTTTTTTTTTGGTTCAAAAGGGAAGTAATTCCGCACAGCTGAATGGAATTGGGGGTGGTTAGCAGGCGAATGATATACCCACAGGAGCCAGAGATTGGAAGCTCTTTCCCAAGGACCAGAGAAGGAATCTTTGTGGCCCTTAGTGTGGGCTCAGATTCTCCTGTAGTCTCCCACTGGGCTGCCAAGGCTACTGAACTGTAGCGTCTCTGGAGAGTCCTCACATGAATTCGTGATTTCCGTGAGTTCTCTCCCCCACCGTCTCTTTTTTCACAGTCTCAGTTCATTAGCACCACACATTCATTAGGTTCTAATCTCCTGTTATTTCACCCCTCCCACGCAGAGTCAGGTTTTTCTGCTAGGCTCAGGGCCGGTGCTGACCCGAGGTCGCCCTGCTTATGACGTATGTCCAAAATGGCGCCTGCTCTTTGTCTTGCTCACCTTTGAGAGGTGAGTTGAGAGAGAGAAACTCGTGTCCGTATGGGTCACTTCCCCCCCCCCCCCTCTTCTAGTTAGCCTGGTGAACTTTTCCCCGCATTGTTTCAAGCCTTGTTCGCTCTAGTCTCCTCTCTCCGCTTCCCTGCTGGTATCTCGGGCTATTGAGGTTCGGCTCACCTCGCATTCCAGCGCTGGTGTGTTGAATCTGCTGCTGGTGTCCCAAACTGCGGGCTCCCACGCTCTCCACGCAAGTCCACTGTGAATCTCCAGTTCCGGAAGGGTTTCCTCTGCTGTTTCTTCCCCTACTCTTCCTTGAACCTGCAGTATCTGCACTTTTATTAAACTGTCTCTCCCCAGACTATCGGTGTGCTCCCTTCCTATTCCGCCATCTTGCCGCTCTCCCAGGATACAGTGCTTGTGAGCCAGTTCACTGGTAAAGCACCTGGGAAGCACTGGATGATGGCTCAAGGACATCAGTTCCTGCCACCCATGTGGGGGACCTAGATGGAGTAGCTGGTTCTTTGTTTCAGCCTGGCGCAGGCTTGTTTGTTGTAGCCATTTGGGGAGTGAACCAAAGAATGGAAGATCTGTCTCTGTCTCTGTCCTTCAAGTAAATAAATAAAAATCTTTTAAAAATACATCAAATCTATGTAGTAATATGGATTAATATTCATATAATTTTGAGAGATGTTGAGAATTTACTAAGCTTTTTTTTTTACTTTTTAAAATTTATATAAAGGAAACAAATTTCACATATTTTACATATATAGGTTTTTTTTTTAAGATTTATTTATTTATCTGAAAGGCAGAGTTACAGAGACAGAAAAATTCAGGCAGATAGAGAGAGAGGTCTTTCATCTGCTGGTTCACTCCCCAATTGGTTGCAGTGGCCGGAACTGTGCTGATCCAAAGCCAGGAGCCAGGAGCTTCTTCCAGGTCTCCCACATGGATGCAGGGGCCCAAAGACTTGGGACATCTTCTACTGCTTTTCCAGGCCATCACAGAGAGCTGGACTGGAAGTGGGGCAGCCGGGACCCGAACTCGCGCCCATAAGGGATGCCGCAACTGCAGGCAGCAGCCTTACTGGCTATGCCACAGTGCCAGCCCCCACATATACAGTTTTAAGAGCATAATGATACTTCCCACCATACCTTCCCTCCTCTTTCTTTTCTTATTTTTCTTTTTATAATGATATACTTTCAATTTTCCTTACAATCACAAGCTTAACCCTCTGCTAAATAAAAAATTCAACAAATACTAAGTAAAAAGCCACCATATTTGGAATATTTTAACAATTATATATGGGAATCTCAGAAGATTTTTAACATTAAACATCAGAAAATTTTACAAAATATGGCTAACAAAGAATAGACATCATGAAACATTCCTTAAAAAAAAAAAGAAAGGTAAATATCTAACAGAAAAAGGAAAGATTGAGTGGATGATTCACAAATAAATATTCAAATTGATAATAACATATACATGATAGTCTGTCCTGCCAGTATTCAAATTAATGCTGAAAAAATAAATCTCATTTTCCCTAAATGGGTGATGCTTCAAAAACTGTTTAGTGCCCATATGTGATCAAGTTTCTAGGTGACAGTATCCACATACATTGCTAATTAGACTTTACATATTAGTAAAATATTTCAGGGCAATGCAATAAACAGATCAATGCCTCTCCAAAATGGTTAAATCTAAACTCCTAGAACCTGTAAATGTGTTAATTAAAATTGCAAAGCAGACTTTGCAGATGTAATTAAGTTAAGAATCTTGCAATGGGGAGGTTATCTTGCACTATCTGGTTGTGCCCATTGTAATCACAAGCATCCTTATAAGGGAAAGATGAGGGGGAACATCAGAGTCTGAGAAGGAGAAGGTATGATGGAAGAAGAACAGAGTTGGAGGGAGGCAAACATGGGAGATGGACAGAGCGGGAAGAGAAACTGAATTGCAGATGCTACACTGCTTATTTGAAGATGGAGCAAGGGACCACAAGCTCAAGAATGCAGCAGCCTTAAAATCATGTACAATGTTATCTAAACTTCTACTATTTTAAAGTATATTTGCTTTGTCAATTGCTGAATCTGGCGCCCCAACCAGGACTAGAACCCGGGGTGCTGGTGCCACAGGCGGAGGATTAGCCTAGTGAGCAGCGGCGCCGGCTGTGCTTTTTTCTTAAATATTCAAAGATCTTTTAAACTTCGTATTTGTATTCTGTATAGCTCAGACCATTGTCAGCTAAATATGAAGTATATATTCACACATAAATATATATATTCACCCATGCATGTGTAAGTATATATACATTTATGTAAATTAACTGTAAAAGTTAAGTTACAAACTTAAAAAAACAAAAGGAGGATGATGATGGACTGAAAAATGAAAATGCATTTTATACTCACTTGCTTGGACTTGATGTATTCTAAGTCTTTCTCTGTATGATGTAATGCTCAATTAAGATTTGCATATTGAGACAGAATAAAGTGGTAAAATGACAATTTTTAAAAAAAGAGCAATACTTCTAAAGACATTTTTTAAAAATATTTTATTTATTCATTTGATAGGTAGAGTTACAGAGTGTGAGAGGGAGAAACAGAGAGAAAGGTCTTCCACCTGCTGGTTCAATCCCCAAATGGCCAAAACAGCCAGAGCTGAGTCCATCTGAAGCCAGGACCCAGGGGCTTCCTCCAGGTCTCCCATATCGGTGCAGGGGCCCAAGAACTTGGGCTATCTTCCATTGCTTTCCCAGGCCACAGCAGAGAGAGAGCTGGGTCAGAAAAGGAGCAGCCAGGACTAAAATCAGCTCCCATATGGGATGCTGGCACTGTAGGCGGAGGATTAACTTACTGTTTCACAGTGCCAGCCTTTAAAGACATTTTTTTAGCATTTAAAATCAATTGCATAACTGACAGAGAAGTACAGTGGGTATTAAAAATGTTCTGAGTAACCAAATAATTCCTGACAACTGCAATATTTTCAAGTATTTCAGTTGCACTGAAAAATATATATGCACTTGGTTAACATTGTCTAATCTTATATAAATGCTTTCATTGGATTATTAATAAGTAGCAAAACATTTTCTTCCAGGAGATGGAAGGGAGGGGCTGGCGCTGTGGCCAGCAGGTTAAAGCCATGCCCTGCAGCACTAGCATCCCATATATGCGCAGGTTTTAGTCCTGGCTGCTCCACTTTTGATCCAGTTCTCTGCTATGGCCCAAGTTCTTGAGCCCTTGCTCAAGAGAGAGCATGTAAGAGACCTGGAAGAAGATCCTGACTCCTTGCTTCGGATTGGCCCAGCTCCAGCAATTGTAGCCATTTTGTGAGTGAACCAATGGATGGTCTACTATCTCTGTCTCAACCTCTCTCTGTCACTCTTTCAAATAAATTAAATAAATCTTTTAAAATAAAGAGAGATAGAAGACAATTGTGTAATAGAAAAAATATGAATAAAGACGGGGTCTTTACAAAGTTCTACCAAAAATCATTGCCTATTATACTTAAAAAGAATGAATTTTATGGCATTATCTCTCAATTTAAAGAAGTTTTCATTATCCTATTTGGCACTCATTATCAAAAGGAGTCAAATAACAATGCCTTAAAAAATCTGTAAGCAATTTCAGTTCACAATTGATCACACTGATAGGTCTAAGAGTCAAAGGGATCACACAAACAAGACTAGTGTCTGCTAATACTAACTGATAGAATCAAAAAGGGAGAGAACAATCCTACATGGGAAGCAGGATACACAGCAGACTCATAGAATGGCAGATGTCCTAAATAGCACTCTGGCCTCAGAATCAGCCCTTAAGGCATTTGGATCTGGCTGAAGAGCCCATGAGAGTATTTTAGGCATGGAAAGCCAAGACAATCTGGAAAAAAAAAAAAGAAGACCTAAATGAAAGATCTCTGTGAGTGAGATCCCAGTGGAAAGAACGGGGCCATCAAAGAAGGAGATACCTTTCTCTGAAGGGAGGAGAGAACTTCCACTTTGACTATGACCCTGTCAGAATAAGATCGAAGTCGGCGAACCCTAAAGGCTTCCCTAGCCTCGGCAAATCATGACTAGAGCCTAGGGAGATTACTGACGCCATAAACAAGAGTGTCAAATTGTTAAATCAACAACAGGAGTCACTGTGTACCTACGTCTCATGTGGGATCTGTCCTCAATGTGTTGTCCAATGTGAAGTAATGCTATAACTAGTACTGAAACAGTATTTTTACACTTTGTGTTTCTGTGTGGGTGCAAACTGATGAAATCTTTGCTTAGCATATACTGAATCGATCTTCTGTATATAAAGATAATTGAAAATGAATCTTGATGTGAATGGAATGGGAGAAGGAGCGGGGGATGGGAGGGGTGCGAGTGGGAGGGTAATTATTGGGGGGGAGCAAATATAATCCATAAACTGTACTTTGGAAATTTATATTTACTAAATAAAAAAAAGAAAAAAAATCTGTAAACTTAATTTCCTGATAATCTAAAAATATAAAAATAACAATGAGCTACAGAAATATAAAATTAATTTTTCTTCAATATTTTCCTGCCCCTCAAATGTCAGCTTGCAGCTGGTCATTGGTTAAGTGATAGTCCAACAATTTCATGTTTGAATTCCTTAATACACTGACTTATAATTTTATAGACTTCATTAAAAAATACAGAAGTGGAGAGTGACATTAGCAAAATGGCAAAATAGAAGTCCAAAACTTTACTTATTCATTGAGACACTAAATTAGCAACAACACACAAAACAATTCTGTTAAGAAGTTAAAAAGTTCAGAAATCAGAAATCAGTTAAGAAGTTCAAAGTCATAATGAAGTATTATTATTTACCTGTTAGGAAAGCCACTATCAAAAACCCAGAAAACAACAAATACTGGCAAGGATGTGGAAAAATTAGAACTTTTGATCACTGTTGGTGGGAATTAAAGTGGTATGGACATTATTAACCACAGTATGAAGGCATCTTAAAAAGTTGAAATTAAAACTACCATATTATACAGCATACCAGATCTGAATATTAATTCAAAATAATAAAAAAGGATCTCAAAGACATATTTACACTTCCATTTTCATTGTAGCTGTATTTATAATAGCAAAGAGGTAGAAACTACCTAAATATTCATTTGTAGATAAATGGAAAAAGAAATGATGGTACATATATAAAATTAAGTATTAATCAGCTTTATAAAACAAGCCGACTTCTCATCAGAAACCTTACAGGCCAGGAGAGAATGGCTAGATATATTCCAAGTCTTAATAGAAAAATAAAACCATCAACCTGGAATACTGTACCCTGCAGGGCTCTCATTTATGAATGAAGATAGAAGAAAGACCTTCCATAACAAACAGAAATTGAAAGAATTTGTCACCAGTCACCCAACCTTACAAAAGACGTTTAAGAATGTGCTACACACAGAAACACAGAGATGTGGATATCACTATGAAAGGTGAAAGCAGAAAATCTCTCAGTAAAGTTACATACTAAATCCAAAGTAAACAATGGTAATATTTAAGGGAAAATGGCAGGGCGAAGTAGTGCAGAAGGCCTCAAGTCTCCGGTTAAAAGATACAGATGGGCTGAATGGTTTAAAAAACAAAGCCCATCTCTATGCTGCCTACAAGAAACAGAAGGATTCTGTGAAAATAATCTGGCATTCAATTTTTCTTTATGTTTTACTGTGTAGAATTTGACTACAATGTGTAATGCTGATTATCTTTTCTGGTTGTGTCTATTAGGAGTTCTATGTGCTTCCTGTACTTGGACATCTTTTCTTTCTCCAAATTAGGGAAATTTTCTGTAATTATTTCACTAAAAAGGCCTTTTAATCCACTCTCTCTTTCTACACCTTAAGGAACTCCTAAGATCCAAATGTTGGGTTATTCGATAGTATCCCACATATCTCCAACACTGTAACACTGATTTTAGTTTTCTAATTTTTTTTTGGTCTGACCATAAAATTTCCAGATTTGCCTTCTAACTCAGATAGTTTTTCTTCTGCCTCACCTAGTCTGTTATTTTTTTTACAAGCAGAGTTAGACAGTGAGAGAGAGAGACAGAGGAGCAACTGGGACTAGAATCCAGGATACTGGCACCATAGGTGGAGGATTAGCCTAGTGAGCCACGGCGCTGGCCTCACCTAGTCTGTTATTAAGGCTTTCCAAAGATTTTTTTATTTGTTCCACTGAATTCTTCATTTCCAATATTTCATTTTTATTTCTCTTTAAAATCTCAATTTCATGAGAAAAATTTTCTTTCATGTCATGTACAGATTTCTTTAGTTCATGGATTTGCTTCTGATTACTTTTTTTAAGATTTATTTACTTGTTTAAAGTCAGAGTTACACAGAGAGAGAAGGAAAGGCAGAGAGAGAGAGAGAGATTCTTCCATCCACTGGTTTACTCCCCAATTTGCCACAATGACCAGAGATGAGCCAATCCAAAGCCAAGAGCCAGGAGCTTCTTCCAGGTGTCCCACATGGAGGCAGGGGCTCAAGGACATGGGCCATCTTCTACTGCCTTCCCGGGCCATAGCAGAGAGCTGGATCAGAAGTAGAGCAGCTGGGATTCGAATCAGTGCCCATATGGGATGCTGGCACTGCAGACAGCGGCTTTACCTGCAACACCACAGTGCCAGCCTCTGATTACTTCTAAGTAATCCTATGATCAATTTTTTGAATTCCATTTTTGGCATTTCTTCAATCTCTTAATTTTCACATTCTAGTATTGAAGTGTTGTGTTCCTTTGGGGGCATAATGTTTCCTTCCATGTTCTTGTTCCTTGAATTGCTATGTTTATTTTTAGGCATTTGTGGATATACTTGTTGGACTGTGGACTATGTTGGACTACTTTGGACTCTGCCTCTGTGGATTAGTGGAGTGTCTGCTCTTTCAGTGAATACCCTGAGGCATACGCTTGGTGTGGCCAGGGAGCTCTGTTCAGTGCTGCAAGGTGAGGGGAGTGTCTAAGGTGACTACTAATTTAGGCATGGTAATCTTTTTTTTTTCTTTGATCAGAGGGGGGATTTGATCAGTTCTGTTGGGGTAGTCTCACACTCACTCCCTCTCCTCCACAGAGACCAATACCTGGGCACTAACTCCAGTGGATACAATATTCATCCATGCTGCAATAAGCACCACACAAAGGATCTATGCAGTCTCTGTGTAATCACAGGTCCTACAGCAATAACCCTCACCTGGGAATCAGGGAGCCCAGAGCATAAGAAGCCACCCACAGTGACTGCCCAAAGTCCCAGCCACACCCTGCACCCTCACAAGCTGCCATAGTATTTTCATAGTCCCAGCACACAAGTGTCCCACAGTCACAAGCACCCAGATCCCTGTAAATTCTCCCAGCCAGACTCAGGCGTCTCCTCTCAGCTGGTTCCTGGGCATGTGGACACAAGCTGGCGTAGCTATTACATGTGTCCAAAATGATGCCTGCTCACTCTCATTTAGTTATATTACACTGGTGCCCAGTGGTCAGGGAGAGAGAAGTGTGCCCCCCTTTTTTTCCTCTAGGTTGGCAGGTATACTGTCTCCCACAGGGCTTCAAACCAGATACATGCCAGGCTCTTCCTACCATGTCTTGGAGTGCTGTCGTCTGGTCTCACCTCACTCTCCAAAGCTGGTGCTGAGGCACTCAGCTGCTGGGGTCCTAAAATGAATATGTCCACACCCTCCACCTAGATCCATAGTGTCCCTCTAACTTGCACGAAGTTTCCTCTGCCATTTTCTCCCTAATTCTTTCTTGAGATTGCACTCTTTCCACATATTTTTTTTTTTTTTTAACTATCTTCCTCTAGACTAGAGCAGTAAGCTCCCTCCCTATTCCGCCATCTTGGTGCATCTGCCTAATATACCTTTTTTTTTTGACAGGCAGAGTGGACAGTGAGAGACAGAGACAGAGAGAGAAAGGTCCTCCCTTACCCTTAGTTCACCCTCCAATGGCTGTCGCGGCTGGCACGCTGCGGCCGGCGCACCGCGCTGATCCAAAGGCAGGAACCAGGTGCCCCTCCTGGTCTCCCATGGGGTGCAGGACCCAAGCACTTGGGCTATCCTCCACTGTACCCTTGGGCCACAGCAGAGAGCTGGCCTGGAAGAGAGGCAACCGGGACAGAATCCGGTGCCCTGACCGGGACTAGAACCCAGTGTGCCGGCACCGCAGGCGGAGGATTAGCTTATTGAACCATGGTGCCAGCCAATATACTTCTGATGATGCTTTTTATCTTAGATATGTTCATCTCAAAGAGCCTTAGTACAGCTAAATAGATAACAAGAGTCTTCAGGCTTTAATAATCCCTGAGGTTATTAAATCAGGCAGAAACTTTTAATTCTAATTTAAACAGAATAGATCTCAGACTGGTTTTTAAAGGGCTAAACATTTTATAAGCACATATATTTGTATTCTTCTGTAAGGAAGCATAACTATTTTAATATGTTTAATATAATCCACCAACACGTTTATTTTTAAAATTTAACTGCAATACTAGGTATTTTTGGTATCTGCTTTTTCTAACTACATCTGACTAGCCTAAAGGATAGACACAATCTCAAGGAAGACTCACATGTAAGTTGGCCAGGGATCTGTGATTTGATATAGTTTAGCTCATAACTTTGGATTAAAACTGAATTTAAAAATTCTTACAGGGCCAGCACTGTGGAGTAGCAGATAAGGATGCTGCCTGTAGTGCCAGCATCCCATGTGGGTACCAGTTCGAGTCCTGGCTGATCCATTTCCAATTGGGCTCTCTGCTGTGGCCTGGGAGGCCAGTGGAGGATGGCCCAAGTCCTTGAGCCCCTGCACTCATGTGGGAGACTTGGAAGAAGCTCCTGGCTCCTGGCTTTGGATGGGTGCAGCTCCGGCCCCTGCGGCCATCTGGGGAGTGAACCAGTAGGTGGAAGACCTCTCTCTCTCTCTCTCTCTCCTTCTCTTTCTTTCTCTGTGTAACTCTGACTTTCTTTCAAGTAAATAAATAAATCTTTTAAAAAAGAAACTTTGTTACAAGTTTCAGTCATTGCTGTGAGATAAGGGTCAAGTCTGACCCACTGTAGCTTTGTGCCAAACAAAGTTCTGAGGAAGTCAAAATTATGAGTCTTAAGTGTTTCCTGAGGATTGTCTCAATTCCTGAATAGAATAGTAAAAAGTCACTTTGGAAAAACTTGGTTTGCCACTGATCTTAAGAAACTCCTTGGCCAGCGCCTTGGCTCATTAGGCTAATCTTCCGCCTTGCGGCACCGGCACCCCGGGTTCTAGTCCTGGTCGAGGAGCCGGATTCTGTCCAGGTTGCTCCTTTTCCAGGCCAGCTCTCTGCTATGGCCCGGGAGTGCAGTGGAAGATGGCCCAAGTGCTTGGGCCCTGCACCCCATGGGAGACCAGGAGAGGCACCTGGCTCCTGGCGCGATGTGCTGGCTGCATTGCGCCGGCCGTGGCGGCCATTGGAGGGTGAACCAACGGCAAAAGGAAGACCTTTCTCTCTGTCTCTCCTGTCTCTCTCTCTCACTGTCCACTCTGTCAAAAAATAAAAAAAAAAAGAAACTCCTTATAACTGACACTTAAAGGAATCATATAGTAAATGCCAATGCACATATGAAGACTCTCCACTCTGCTTTTGGAAAGGCACAATGATCCTGCCCATTCTTTTTTTTTAATTAATTAATTTATTTATTCATTTTTTTTTGACAGGCAGAGTGGACAGTGAGAGAGAGAGACAGAGAGAAAGGTCTTCCTTTGCCGTTGGTTAACCCTCCAATGGCTGCCGCGATCGGTGCGCTGCGGCCGGCGCACCGTGCTCATCCATGGCAGGAGCCAGGTGCTAGGTGCTTTTTCCTGGTCTCCCATGGGGTGCAGGGCCCAAGCACTTGGGCCATCCTCCACTGCACTCCCGGGCCACAGCAGAGGGCTGGCCTGGAAGAGGAGCAACCGGAACAGAATCCAGCGCCCTGACCGGGACTAGAACCCGGTGTGCCGGTGCCGCAAGGTGGAAGATTAGCCTGTTGAGCCACGGCGCCGGCCGATCCTGCCCATTCTTAAAATATCAGGAAATCTCTCATTTATCAATTCTGTTTTACCTTCTTTTAAATATCAATACTAGAATACTAGAAATAAATTGCATTGAGAATGTCAAAGCCTGGGAATAGAGCTAGGTTAAACTTAGAGTTGGCAGAATTTTTGTAAACTTAGTTATGTAGTAAAATTATATAAAACTGTACTAATAAACCATAAAGAGATCATTCTTATCTATTGACATGGGTTTTGTAATTTTCTGAGGTCATACAAACATGTCACTTATAACTTACCTATAAAACTCAGCTCTGGTGAAAATGCTAAGCTGACAAGTTTATCCATGATATCTACCGTTGAGTAGGTGACTATCTCTCAACTAAGAGGTTAATCAATCTAACCTCAGATGCTTCAACCATTAAAATGGGAACAGTAATAGAGATTTATGAGCATTAATGAGAAAAGAAATATAAGGATTCTGCCTACTATAGTTTAAGTATATAAGAATTTACATGATGGGGCCAGTGCTGTGGCAGAGTGGTTAAAGCCACCACCTGCAGTCCCAGAATCTTATATGGGTGCTGGTTCTAGCCCTGCCTGCTCTACTTCTGATCCAGCTCTCTGCTACAGCCTAGGAAAGCAGTAGAACATGGTCCAAGTCCTTGGGCCCCTACACCCACATTGGAGATCTGGAAGAAGCTCCTGGCTCCTGGCTTTGGATTGGTTGAGCTCTGGCTGTTGCAATCATCTAGGGAGTGAACCAGAGGATAGAAGACCTCTCTCTCTCTCTCTCTCCCCCCTCCTCTGCCTCTCTGTAACTCTCCTTTCAAATAAATAAATAAATGTCTTTTTAAAAAATTTATGTCAGCTAGTATATCAATCAATATGTTACCTACTAAACAGGATTTTGATATAATTAGCAGTGGCTATAATTAAAAAAAAAAAAGAATGAATGCAGGGGCTGGCGCTGTGGCATAGCAGGTAAAGTCGCTACCTGCAGTACCAGCATCCCATATGGGCACCGGTTCCAGTCCTGGCTGCTCCACTTCAGATCCAGCTCTCTGCTATGGCCTAGGAAAGCAGTCCTCGGGTCCCTGTACTTGAGAGGGAGAACCAGAAGAAGCTCCTGGCTCCTGGCTTCAAACTGGCGCAGCTCCGGCCGTTGCGACCAATTGGGGAGTGAACCAGCGGATGGAAGACCTTTCTCTCTGCCTCTCCTTCTCTTTCAAATAAGTAAATAAATCTTAAAAAAAAAAAAAAAAGAATTAAGGCAGCATTAGTTTTGATTTACTTCATTCTGGTTATTATATTCACATGAAGATGACTTCTTTTTGGATTACAAAAAGGAAACAGAACCACATATTCATATCCAATTTATAAAGAAATTTATAAAAGAAAAAACATTCAAATTTTAAATTATGATTATTTTAATATATATTCTGGAATCACTTTTTCTAAAAGTAGGATTGATCTACCATATGATTATTTTATTTTTTAAGTATAATTGTAGAACTCTTATTTAATGGCCTCTCGTCATTAACTAGCTATAAAAACGGGAAGGTAGCTCTCTTTTTAGAGAAGCAGGAGCGAGAAGGAGTAAATTCTTTTGCCTTATCCTGCCTAGGTTCAAATCCCAGCCTTCTACTTAGTAGACACAGAATCTTGTATAGGTCATTCAAGTTATGTATCTCAGCTTACTTATCTGTGAAGTGAGTTGTTGTAAAGCATTAAAGGAGTTAATATACAAAGTACTTAAGAGTGCCTAGTATGTAATAAATAATGCTTAAATGTTAGCTATTATCACAAATGGTCAGACAAATGTACACCAATTTTATGTATTTTATTCAAAGTAAAAGTACCTTATAGAATCAGTTGTGTAAAATATTATCTCATTTATATAAAAAGAACAAAGTACAAAGGTACTTCAAAATGTTCATGGAAAAAGGAAAAGATGTTTATTTTGGTGCAAAAAATTAATTGAATAGGAAGTCTTCAAAATGTCTGAGATAATGTTTATTATGAAAGAAAACTATGCATGGATTTCAAATGTTTTTATAAAATAAGTAATTTTGTATATAATAATATATCTATATAGGTATATATATGCACAAAATATTAGAGAGGTTATACATTAAATTGCTAACATAATTATCTCTGGGTAAGATTTTCATTGACTCTAGAGAGTCATTCATCTAAGTAAGTATTCCTGGCTTAACACATGCACATGTTTGTTAAATTTCAAGACTGATCACTCTGAGTGGCATACATAAGTGATTGAAACTAGTACTAGGGGCTGGTGCTATGGCACATTGGGTTAAAGCCCTGGCCTGAAGTGCCAGCATCCCATATGGGCACCAGTTCTAGTTCTGGTGGCTCCTCCTCAGATCCAGCTCTCTGCTATGGCCTGGGAAAGCAGTAAAAGATGGCCCACCCTGCACCCAAATGGGAGACCCAGAAGAAGTGCCTGGCTTCTGGCTTTGGATCGGTGCAGCTCCTGCCATTGAAGCCAACAGGGGAGTGAACCAGCGGATGGAAGACCTCTCTTTTTGTCTCTACCTCTCTCTGTAACTCTTTCAAATAAATCAGATAAATCTTTTTAAAAAGAAAGACTAGTACTAAATAATGATAACACAATTGTAATGTTTCCCTTTCACTTTATGGAACAAAAATGTCATTTCAAATTTCAAGTACCTTACATCCCCAAATAGTATATATTCTGCCTGGTTTATGGAGGAATAATCTTCAAAAAATTTAAAATTCTAATACAGGATCCTAAATTTTCTTTAATATTATATGACATCCTTTCTAGGAATGAAATAGTGTCTACTTGGAAGTTACTTATATAAGCCTCACCTTCTTCAACTATAAAAAAGGAAAAATAAACTATAAGGATTGAAAGAGAACATGCAGTAGTTATGCAGAGGATGAGAACACTACTTGAACTTTTAAACTTTTATATGATAGTCTAAAAGGAATAATCAGTTATTAATATTAGTCTAATGTACAGACTGTACTTTTAGTACATGAGAAACACACAATTCTGGGGTGAATTCATGGTAAGTTAAAAACATTGTATCTTAGTTCTCCCACATGCCGTTTCTGTCCAATATGTCTCTCTCAAATGTCACCAGTTACATATAATATCCCAAATTTCTGACCTATGCTGATGACATATATGCTTCTATTATGATGTCATCGAGTACTTTATATGGTAATATTTCATATGTGATTTTTTTCTGGCTACTGTTTAAAGAGCACTTTCTGTTTGTGGAGTAAAGCCTACCACTCTATCAAAATATGTAACTGAAGGATTACAGTATAACTACCTGTGATTTTACTTCTATATTGCTGCCTTAAGCAGCAATGAGTAAACCTTCTAAATTATGCCAAAAGACTTCTTGTTCAAGAAGCAATATATTTTGCAATCTCATTGACAAAATTGTTAAAAGATCATCCTTGCAGTTTCTGGGTCAGTGGGGATTTCACTGTTTTGAGCCTGGAATTTACAGTACACTGGAAAAAATTCTGAGGTATGTTGACCTGGATGGGTTTGACACACTACTCACAGATTATATTGCATTTGTGGAAAAATCAAGATATCGCTTTGAACTAAATTTTAACCTGGAATTTACTGAAATATGTGTGAATACAATTTTGTGCTGGGTTTTTGCCAGAAAAGGCAACCCTGACTTTGTGGAATTACTTCTCAAGAAGACAAAAGACTATGTTCAAGACAGAAGCTGTAACCTGGCACTGATATGGAGGTAATAATGTTATGTTTTTACCATAGAAGGAGAATGATGACACTTTTTTCTAAAATTAATATGAGCAGTGGCTTTATATATGGACAAGAAGTGTTTTTTTCACTCCTCATGCCTTTATTATGTATTCAATAAAACTTTACCTAATATGTATATAATTATATATGAATAAATTAGTTTTCCTCTTTACAGTTTATATATCAGTGTTCAGTGTAATAGTAGAAAACTTAATTTTCTCTAACTAGACAAATAGTTTTATGTAATGCTGGTATCTCTTCTTTGTGAGAACACTGCTATGTACATAAGTTGACTTTCAAAGTACAACTCAAAATATACATACATCTTCACTTATTAACAATTATTAAACACAATGACTCCTTATTTGTGTATTAAATATTGATAAATTTAACTCCAAATTCTCCAAAATTGAGCACAATTAAAGTCAAGTATCTGGTGACATCTGTTATAAAGCAAATTTTTTTTTTTTAATTTTTGACAGGCAGAGTGGACAGTGAGAGAGAGAGACAGAGAGAAAGGTTTCCTTTTCCCTTGGTTCACCCTCCAATGGCTGCTGCAGCCAGCGCGTTGTGCTGATCCGAAGGCAGGAGCTAGGTCCTTCTCTTGGTCTCCCATCGGGTGCAGGGCCCAAGGACCTGGGCCATCCTCCACTGCACTCCCGGGCCACAGCAGAGAGCTGGACAGGAAGAGGAGAGAATTGGACAGAATCCAGCGCCCCGACCGGGACTAGAACCTCGTGTGCCAGCGCCACAGGTGGAGGATTAGCCTATTGAGCCGCAGTGCGGCCCTATAAAGCCAATTTTTACACAGTCTGAACAGGTCAATCTATGTGACCTTTTATGTAGACTCTGTTTTATGGATTCTAAAGTTATCTAGTTTGCACCAACTCCAAATTACTCTGTGGTGTTTGTTATCCACCTGATCAAAACAGATGTGCATTTGTTCAATAAACTATTTATTGATCCCCTTATTATGCATGCCGTACTGTAAGAGGTACGATGACAGGGCATATATGCAATGAAAAATAAGAGATGACTTAAAGACTAAACCAATTTAGGTTCTGCCTGAAGCAAAATTGTTTGTTTGAATATGTATCATTATTGGAAAACCACTGGATGACCCAAGCACATGAATTGATAGCTGGGGTTTGGAAATATCAACAGAAAAGACTCCTAATTAGCAGCTTTTGTTTTTTTAAGTAAAAATTATATTTGTAATAATAAGAGTCATAGTGGCTTTTAAGGCTAAGCTTAGTAATGCTTATATGTGGTCCTGGCAAGCTCATGGAAAGAATGGAGTAACATAAAGAGAAAATAAATAAAAAAAAAAGAGGGTGGAAGAGTAAAATTGCAAGAAAACTAAAGAAAAAAAAATATAGTGCAGAATGATAGAGTTTTACTAACAACTGTCTCCAGGGACAGTTTGACTTAAATGCTTCCACAATGAAAAAATCATTAGAAGCTAATTCTACTTTATCACATATCACTTAGATTTTCAGAATCATGGACTTTTAGATTTGGATGGAGACTAGGAATTCATTAGCAAACCTTTATTCTGGACAGCAACATCTTTCACAGTATCATTGGCTGATGATCATCAGTCTCTACAAAAACAACTCTAGGAGTAGTGAGGTAACTATTACCAGCAGTAAACCATTCCTTTGCCTGAGGATCCTTCTTCTGCCCAAGTATACGCTTTCACCCCCAAATATTTTACCCAGTTCTATGACTTTAAAATGTCTATCTCTAGCCCTGATCTCTCTTTTGGCGCCAGACTCTTTCTCTATTTAGCTGTCTACTTGACATTGCCACTTGGCATCTTGAATTTAACATAAATAAAAGAATATTGGTCTCTGTCCCTGTCAACCTGCTGCTTCTCCAGAATTCCCCACCTAATTAACAGCCTCGGTTGCACAACACAGAATCTAGGATTTATTCTTGATTCATCTCTTTTCTTCACCAATATATCAGCAAGTTTTTACTTCATTACTAAAATATATCCCAACTAATTCCACATTCCATCTCTATTTCTAACCTAGGTGAAACCATTATCACCTCTTGCCTAGACAATGTCAATAGATTCTTAGAGTATTCCAGATTCCATTCTTTCCCTCCAACTTCCATGATCTATTCATGACACAGATGCCTGAGTGATCTATTTAAAATTGTAAAATACCTCATACCACTCATATTACCCATGCTTCAAATCCTCCAAAGGTTTTCTAAGTAGCATAAAATTCAAACTGTCCCTTTTTAAAAAATTAACAAAAATGTCTCCTCACTAAAACTCCCAAGCCCAATCTCATTGTACCCTGTTGATCACTATAGCCCAACAGAGGTTTGATAACTGAACATCTTCAAGTTCATACCTGCCATAAAACTTGTAATAACTATTCTTTATGGGAAAACCTCTCAAATACTTGAACATAACTATTATGTTTCCATAATGAACACCCTTAAGTTTCTTCGAATCTGTTGCCTTCTTTCTACAACAGCATCATTCTTTGGTCATTCTACCTTGTAAACACTCCAGTTTGATAAATTCTCCCATTTTTAATGAAGTGTTTTCAGGCCCTTGGAGGAGAGGAGATAGAATTAATGAGGGAAAGTAACTTAAGTTTGCTTGCTTTTACCTCAAACCTGCAAAAGATATCTAAATTATACCGTGTGACAGACTGAAAATGATTAAAAATTATTCATTTAAATAATAGTCATTTATTTATTAAGCATTTCTAAGTGCCCTGAACTGTGTTCATTTGTTAGGGTCACAAAAACACAGCAAATGTATTTCCTGATTTGGGAGAGTTCACATGCTAGTGAGGCATAAATATAAAAGAAAATTATAGTTACATGTGAAGTACAAAAACAAAAGCACATGCAGATGGAATGAGAGAAGGAAATAATCAACATTATTGGGGAGTGGGTATCTGAGAAAGCACTCTAGCAAAGGTGATGTCTTAATGTATCTAAAAGGAGAATTTTTCCTTTCTTTACCTTTAATAAATAAAATCTAGACAAAAGAATGCTGAAAACTAGCATGTTGTATCCAGTCACTATCAGCAGTTTACTAATAGGTACAGAGTAAATGGGAAACAGTTAGTAGTGACAGGTGAAGCACTGAAGCAAAACCTTGAAGGACTTTGTAAGCCATTCTAAGGAATCTGAAATCTTCACCCTGGGAGACACCCAGCTAGCGTAGGTCAAACCTATAGAATAAAAAGATGCTCAGCCCTCTCTGAGTTGTGAGAAGAGAGCCTGAGGCTGGGGCAGGAAAATCAGTTAGTAGTCTACTCAAACACACCAGGGATAATGGCAGCTCCAGAATTCTATATATAAAAGGAGGGAGAAGCAATCTGATTCACAAAGAGGAAGAGGATGGAAGAGTTCCTAGACATCAAATTTGCATAACATATACAGTGTGCTTACTTTATATGAGGGCACTTCAAAAGATTTATGGAATAACAGAATCAAAATATGTTTATTTTGATACAAAATTTTTTGAGATCCAAGCATAATTTTTTCATAACATGCATTTTCCATGACTGCTCTTTGAAGACTCCTCATATCCATGGATCTTAAAAATTTTTGCAACAAACTTGTCTCTTAATTCCATCTTTTCATGAACTCTTTGAAGTACCCTCATGTGTATATTTATAATAATTTTGAGGGGAAAATTAATTCTGCTCTCAAACCATCCTCCCCAATCCCAGGTTCCAGTCACCCTGAATACCACAATTTGTCCAGGGAAATTATAATGAGAAAAACTAAAACAATAGCAGTGAGAAAAATAAGAGATATTTTAAATATAACAAGGAATAGTGAGTGTTTAGAGGCAGAGAATCAAAGAGAAGGAAAAGGTAATCAGCTTTCTAAATTCTGATGCTAGCTGACAGCTGTGTTAGTGTCCTGTTGCTGCTATAACAAACTGCCACAATCTTAGTGACTGAAAACAATGAAATTTATTATTTTATAGTTCTGGATGTCACAAGTCCAAAATGAATTTTACAGGGCAAAATCAAAGTGTCAGTAGTCTAGTTCCTGCTGGAGACTCCAGGAGAAAATCTGTTTTCTGCCTTTGCCAGTTTCTACAAGCCATTTGCATTCATTGACTCACGTTCTCTTCTTCCACCCTCAATGCCAGCAATGAAGTTTCATTATATCTTCCTTACTGATTCTGCTTTTATCATCCTGACACTTCTTCTAAGGAGTCCTGTGATTACAAAGGGACAATCTGTGTAAGCTTCCAAGACCCTTATCTTACTCACATCTGCAAAAACCCATTGGGCATTCAGAGGTCACTATTCCCCTGACCAAAATTACATCATAAAACTATCAAGTTATTACAAGAAACCAAAGTCAATATTGGAAATATGGGTTTGCATTGCCTAGGGGGGATATCCATGGAAAGATGTGTACTAGGTAGCTAGATATATTGTGCCATTTTTGATGTCTCTCTCTTAACATCTCATATCTAATCTGTTGTCTGCTGGTTCTACCTGCAAACAATATACAGAATCTATCCACCTACACTTCTATTTTCCTCTTCCAAGTTAAGCAGTTCACCACTTTCTATCCTCTATTAAGTTCTCAACAAAAAGAAGATCATGTTATTTTTCTACTCAAAATCTCCAATAGCTCATTCACTCTGGAGTAAAAGGTAAAGTTCTGGGGTTAGCATTATGGATGCAGCAGCTTAAACTGCCACTTGGTATTCCCACATCCCACATCTGAGCATCTGGAATCAAGTTCCAGCTATTCCACTTCTGGGCCAGTTTCCTGCTAAAGTGCACCCTAGGAGGCAGTTGTTTGGGATCCTACCATTCATGGGGGAGACCTAAATAGGGTTCCTGGCTCCTGGCTTTGGCCTGGGCTGCCTCGGGCTTTACAGGCATTTGGGGAGTGAGTCAGCAAATGAAAGATGTCTCTTTCTGCTTTTCAGCTAAATAAACCTTTAAAAGTGCAAATTTCTTATTGTTGAACCATAAATCTCTACATGGTATGACATCCTATTTATTCTGTTTTCATTTCCTATTACTACTAACCTTTTCCACATTTTCAGCCACACTGGTTTTCTTCCTTCATCACACCAGGCACACTGGCTTAGATCCCTTAAACATCCAAATGGCTTACCTCCTCATCTCCTTAGGACTTTGTGTAAATGTCACACTTCAGTAATATCCCTTTTCCTGTCATCCTATATAAAATAGTAAAAAGGCCTCACTGCACCCCTTAGCATATCTATATTTCTTACCCTGCTCTACTTTTTTTCCCACAGCACTTATCACCTAATAACATGTTGTAAAATTTACTTGTTATAGTCATCCTACATGGTAGGCCATCCCTCACAAATAAGCAAGACAGCAAGGGTCTTTTATATATTTGACATCCCTACAGTCTAGCATATAGTATACATTCAATGTTTGTTGAAATAAATGAAGAGTAGTTAAAGTTATGGTCCCAAATGAAATTGCCTGAGAATAATTAGTCAAATGAAAATTGCTCAAGAGGCCATGAATACTTACTTAGATGCTGAGCACTGAAGAAGAGGAGGCTGTGAAGGAAGACTGAGAAAGGAGAGCCAAAGAGATAGATGGGTAACTTGGAGAGACTGGTCTCAGGAAAAGGAAAACATGATTTCAAAAGTGACAACTGCATTAAATATCACAGAGGAAAAAATTATTACGGAGAAACATCTAATAAATTTCTTGGAACTCAGGGAGAATGAGTAGAAATAAATTCATGAATAATTACCCCTGCAAAACAGAATCATTCTCTGCTTGTCTATATGGAAAAATATCCCATTTCGTAAGTGTATATGACAGGTTTTCACATACAGAGGGTTCAGTCCATTAACCTCACATTTAAAAACTGATTCTTACTTTGCTTACCTCACTCCATCCATATAAGTACTGTTACAATTAACTGTCACTACAGAGTAAGCAAATTTTGGTTTATAGTAACATATCTTTAAATGTGAAAATTAATCATGTTTTTGGGTATCGATTAGACTTTATTTTTTTTTTAAATCTGAACAACTAGATTTTTATTAAAAATTCATTTGGACTTGCCCCAAATGGTAGAGTTAGAAACGTGCCAGGGGATTCCAATTCAATCCCACCAAGGTGGAATGTACCAATGCCATCTCACTAGTCCAAGTGATCAATTTCAGTTCACAATTGAGTATAATGATAGGACTAAGAATCAAAGGGATCACACAAACAAGACTAGTGTCTGCGAATACTAACTGATAGAATGAAAAGCAGAGAGAACAATCCTACATGGGAAGCAGGATACACAGCAGACTCATAGAATGGCAGATGTCCTAAACAGCACTCTGGCCTCAGAATCAGCCCTTAAAGCACTCAGATCTGGCTGAAGAGCCCATAAGAGTATTTTAGGCATGGAAAGCCAAGACACTCTGGAAAAAAAAAAAAAAAAACAAACCTAAATGAAAGATCTCTACGAGTGGAAAGAATGGGGCCATCAAAGAAGGAGGTACCTTTCTCTGAAGGGAGGATAAAACTTCCACTTTGACTATGACCTTGTCTAAATAAGATCTGAGTCGGTGAACTCAAAAGGCTTCCATAGCCTTGGCAACTCATGACTAGAGCCTAGGGAGATTACTGACGCCATAAACAAGAGTGTCAAATTGTTAAATCAACAACAGGAGTCACTGTGTACTTACTCCTCATGTAGGATCCCTGTCCTTAATGTTTTGTACATTGTGAATTAATGCTATAACTAGTACTCAAACAGTATTTTACAATTTTATGTTCTGTGTGGGTGCAAACTGTTGAAATCTTGACTTAATATATGCTAAATTGATCTTCTGTATATAAAGATAATTGAAAATGAATCTTGATGTGAATGGAATGGGCGAGGGAGCAGGAGAGGGGAGGGTTGTGGGTGGGAGGGAAGTTATGGGGGGGGAAGCCATTGTAATCCATAAGCTCTACTTTGGAAATTTATATTTATTAAATAAAAAAATTCATTCAAGAAAGTGAGAGAAAGAGGTTCCAAGGCAATTACATGAACCATCACCACTACATCCCAGAGTATGCATTAGCAGGAAGCTGGAGTCAACAGCTGGAGCAAAGGGTACTGGCATGTCATGCAACAGGCCAAGTTACTGCCTAAAATGCCCACATCCCATATCTGAGTGCTGGTTGAAACCCAAGCTGCTGCTCTTTCAATCCATATCCCAGCTGATGCATCTGAGAAAGTAATAGAAGATGACCTAAGTACTTAGGCCCCTGCCACACTTATTGGAGACTTAGACAGAGTTCCAGGTTCCTGGTCTCAGCCTAGACCAAGCATCAGCCATTGGAATCATTTGGGAAGAGAATCAGTGAAAGGAAGATTCTATCTCTCCTTTTCTCTTTGTCACTCTGCCCAACAAATAATTAAGCTTCTTCCCAGTCTCCCATGCAGGCACAGGTGCACAAGTACTTGGGCCATCTTTCCCTGCTTTCCCAGGCCACAGCAGAGAACTGGATTGGAAGTGCAGCTGGGACATGAACCAGCAACTATATGGGATGTAGGAGCCACAGGCAGATGCCTAACCTACTATACCACAGTGCCAACCCCAATACAGATGTTTTTTATGTTTTAAATTACTTTATTTTAGGAAAACAAAGATTTACAATTGGTGTCATGAATTCAACAAGTTAGTAATACAGACTTTCAAAAACATTTATAGATTAACCTGAAGAAGAAAATTATTTTTTTTCCCACTCTTGGACTCACATTCAGAAAAAATATATACATTTATAAAAATAAAACAGTAAACTTAATCCCAGAAATTATGTGACGGTGTTAACATCTCACGTTGGCTTATATAACAATTTCAGTGTAAGAATATCTAAGCAATTCCCCTCCCCCGTCTTACCTCCATGTCATATGATTCAATGATGAAAATTCACCTTTTCCAAAAACAAAACCAAAAAACAGCCCCCAAATAAAGTACAAGAAATCCCACTAACAACCAAGTGTACTAAACAAAAACAACACAGCCAGATGTTGTAGTTACTCATCCTCCCCTTTCCTTCAACCTCTACACATCTGGCATCTTCGTGTTATTTCTATACCAGATACTATGAAATACTATGTGTGCGGAGGAAAATGAAAATTCCAGGTATAATATACCTCAAACAAGTTTTAGATAACAATTGCTACAGAATATGTATTTATACAAAGAAACAAAAAGACTGCAAGTTATAATGGATACAGAGTACTTGAAAAAAAAATGCAGTTTGAAATACCCTTAACTATTTATTGTCTGTCCATTAGTTTCACCAACAGCAATGGTCCAGAATTCTCAATTTTAAAAGTTAGAAATGAAACTTCATTGCAGCTAAAATGGTAAAAGTCCAGCTTCCAAAGGCATGGCATTACTCATATGCAGTTTTGATAAGATTCACCAAGATTAGACTTTAAAATCACATTTGAGTTTTAATCAATATTCATTCAATATCTTAACATCTTAGAAAGAACTAAAATCTCTAAATTTTAACAATGATCATGTAGGGTATATTTTGTCCACTAAGTCTCCAGAATTTTCACACTTAAAAGACTTTTACATACTTATATGAATTTTAAGGCAAATATTTTTTTTTTTTTTTTTTTTTTTTAACAGGCAGAGTGGACAGTGAGAGAGAGAGACAGAGAGAAAGGTCTTCCTTTGCCGTTGGTTCACCCTCCAATGGCCGCCGCGGTCGGCGCTGCGGCCAGCGCACCGCGCTCGTCCGATGGCAGGAGCCAGGAGCCAGGTGCTTTTCCTGGTCTCCCCATGGGGTGCAGGGCCCAATCATCTGGGCCATCCTCCACTGCACTCCTGGGCCACAGCAGAGGGCTGGCCTGGAAGAGGGGCAACCGGGACAGAATCCGGTGCCCCGACCGGGACTAGAACCCGGTGTGCCGGCGCCGCAAGGCGGAGGATTAGCCTGTTGAGCCACGGCGCCGGCCTTAAGGCAAATATTTTAAGTAGCAAGATGAATACATTAAATTGGCTTTGAAAAGTATAAATGATTGCATATCACCAAAAAAAACCCCAAACTTGACAGTGTTGTATGCTACAGAACAAATTCAAAGAGAATATATATATATATATATAATATACACATATAGGATGTATGTATATATATATATATAGAAACACACACATATATATGTATATTCAGGATGTATATATGCATACACACATATATATATATTCAGGGTAATTATATAGATATATATATTCAGAGTGAAAGTTAAAATTTTTCAGTTAAATATTTGAGTGGCCAGCATTATTCTAGGTACTTAACAATACTGTAGTAAGTTAAAAAAATTATAGCCCTTTGAAGTTTAAATTTTTATAGAGCATCTTGCTCAATCATTTATTTTAAAGATGAACAAAATTTTTTCCAAAATGAGAAGAACTTAATGGGAGTACGAACTAAGTGCTATGAGGAGTAAGAGAAAAATCAGGGTTATCAAAGAAGACTTCACAAAAGAACTTATTGGATAGGGTCTTATAAGATGAGCCAGACTAGTTTCAGAACAGAAACAGGACATATACCAAGCAAATAGATATATATTAAGGAGCTGAATACAGTGGTGGTTTGGAAAACTCAATTAAGATAGATATTGTGAAAGGAAAAGTAGTTTAAGAGCTCTATTTTAGACATTGTTGAAAATATTTGTGAAAGACAATACTGACCTGGAGATGATTTCAGGCAACAGTAGATAGATAGGTGAATAGGCAGGTAGGTAGCCAGTGGCAGATTTATGACAAAATCCAAATCTTAATTTCTAAAATGCTACTATATACCATACTATTTTATTTAAATTGCAAAATTATGCCATTTCTGAGTTCAGTGGTGATAAAGTAGTTAATTGATCTAGTGATTTTTCCAACTATCCTTTTTGGAGCTCCTGAAAAGGGACCCAGTAGGTGGGAGGGCTCTAGGACCCTCAAACCCTCTTCAAGAGACCAAGAAGAGGCACCTGGCTCCTGGCTGTGGATCGGCGTAGCTCCAGCTGTAGTGGCCATTTGGGGGTTGAACCAACAGAAGGAAGAGCTTTATCTCTGTCTCTCTCCCTCACTGTCTAACTCTATCTGTGAAATGTCAAATAAAAAAAAAAAACAGCTAAGACAAAATATTTATTTTATATAAATTGTGCAGGTATAATAGCAATCCAATACTGGTGCCTAAAACATGGGTTCCAACCATTTTATTGGAAAAATCTACAGACCATTCAAGTCTTAATTTTCAGATAATCTACAGGAAATTATTCTTCCAGGTAGAGTTAAGCTTCCCTCCTCAGAGCTTCTATAGTACCCCAAACTTGTTTCTATCTTAGCAGTCATCACCTTGTTTTGTATTTATTGGATTATTATCTGTTTTTCTTACTAGGTACAATAATCAAAAATGACTTCTTTCATCTCAGTGAATCTATTCCTCAGTCCACTCTGGACAAGCAAGCATTAAACTAATCAGTTAATGAAAGAATGGAAACATAAATGTATGAGGAAACTGACACTGAAAGAGAATAACTTACCCAATATCACACAGCAAGTTAGGAGAACAAAAGTGTACAACCAAGAATGATTAAGTCGATAATGTTTATTCCATTACACTTATTGTCTCCCATTTTTATTAAGTACGTGCAATCTTAAAGTTCTCCTTTTTGAACAAGACTTTCCTTGCTCTACATTTGTCTACAACAAATGTTTGTACTTTGGTATTCTAAAAATATTTAGTATTTTATTAGGCCAATCAATAGAATTATTATCAGAGACAAGAAATTTCCCTTTAATATGAAAAACTATTTTACTTGGCAAAACCAATGCTTGCTGTTATAAAATCTCTTTTGGCCAGGAATTTCACAATTATATTTACTATTTACCTAGAAAGCATAAAGGTCTATTAAATGATTGTAAGTTTCAAATAACGTTGGAAAAAATACAATTTTCCTTTGTTTCATGAGAGCCATTTTCAGGTTTAGCCATCATTTAACATTCTAGGAAAAACAAGACTTCAGACAAGACCCAAATCTTTACTGATATGGCTCTTATCATATATGTCTTAAGCACATAAACACCAATTCCAATGTTATTAAAGTGAAAAAATAGAATTAAAGCAGTTGTACTTTTTTCATCTAATCACCAAACTCAATTTAAATTCGTGTTTAATATACAATCGAGAAGAACATAAAAGGATATCAAAATGGCTCATGTAATCCTGTTCTACTAAAGGAAAATGAAAAAAAGATCTTTCCTTCTTTTCCCTTTTAGATTTCCCAGAGCTTCATCAGTTTTATTACTGTCCTAATGAGTATGGACTTTTCAAATGAGAAACATAGAAATGCTATTAATTTGCCATTATAAATCCTTTTTGTTTACTTTTACAAATGCAAAGATAGTATAAGTGTATACTCTGAGTCTTCTTTTAACTTTTGGTTTGGTATGATTCACAGAGTAGAATTTTTTTATGTAAAGATAAAACTATATTAAAACCTATTTAAGGTATTTAATATTTAAGGTAATGCTATTATTTTCCCAATACTAAGACAAGATGTTTATCACATTTCCTAATAGCATATTCAATGAGTTTTTATTTTGTTTGGTTTCCAGGACTTTCACACCAGTATACTGTCGAAGTCCACTAAGCGGCATCACACCTTTACTTTACGTAGCTCAGACAAGACAGTCTAATATCTTAAAAATACTCCTACAATATGGAATCTTAGAAAGAGAAAAAAATCCCATCAACATTGTCTTAACAATATTGCTCTACCCTTCAAGAGTAAGAATGGTTGATAATGAATTGGTTGACATCAGGAAAGAAGCCAAAACATGTTTAGTGTTATGTTCCAGAGTGCTGTCGGTCATTTCAATTAGGGAAATAGAGGTAAGTAAAAAATGTGGTCTTTGAAATCAAATATTGATCAATTTAAAGATAAAATAGTGAAATTAAGACTAAAGTTTCAGCTTAAAAAATTAAAGTAGCATTAAGAAGTTAATAGATAGCATTAAAACTGCTTGAAGATACACTTAAATGACTCTAAGAGTTGGAGGTGGGGATAAAAAGGGAGAGAAAGAGAGAGAGAATATGAATGAATCTTCCATCTACCGATTCACTTGCCAAATGGCCGCAACAGCTGAGGCTGGGCCAGGCTGAAGTCAGGAACCCAGAGTTTCATCTGGGGCTCCCATGTGGGTGGCAGGGGCTCAAGTTCTTGGGTCATCCCCCATGCTTTCACAGGCATATTTGGAAGGAGCTGGATCAGAGGAAAAGGAGTATAGATTTGAACTGGTGCTCCAATATGGGATGCTAGCATTGTTAGTGTCATCTTAGCTTGCCTACACCACAATGCTGCTTCCCAGCATAATCTTTTCTTCTAATTTTTCACGAAGTCTTGGAAGCATCATCATAGTTGACAAAATAATAATGAATTACACTAGTATCTGTAATATAATTAGATAAACAAAAGTTTCACATAGCATGTGGCAGATAGGTTCTACTGGGCAAATATCTCTGTAATACAGTGATATCCCTTTCTCCTAACTCAACATATTGACAATAGGTTTCTAGAATCAAGTATTTCAAAATATATTTTCCTAAAACTTGTAAAGACACCTTTACATTTGGACAGACCTCTAGTCAGGTCTTACTGTGCGTGGAATTTTACCTGCCAGAGTTGCAATCACTTTGGGAACTCTTGGGCTTTACATTGTCTGTGTCTAACTCCAGACCAACTGAATTAGAATTTCTGGAGTAGAACCTGAGCATTGGTACTTTTTAAGACTCCCAGATTATTTCAGTATATGGTCAATTTGCCAACGAGCACTCTAGAAAGAGAAGCTGAAAAATAAAAGTACAACTCGTCTAAAGTTAAAAATTTACCCATATTCAGTTATAAAAATATTGCTTTCTGCGGCGCCGGCACACTGGGTTCTAGTCCCGGTCGGGGCACCGGATTCTGTCCCGGTTGCCCCTCTTCCAGGCCAGCCCTCTGCTGTGGCCCAGGAGTGCAGTGGAGGATGGCCCAAGTGCTTGGGCCCTGCACACCATGGGAGACCAGGATAATCACCTAGCACCTGGCTCCTGCCATCGGATCAGCGCAGTGCGCCGGCCGCAGCGCGCTGTCCGCGGCAGCCATTGGAGGGTGAACCAACGGCAAAGGAAGACCTTTCTCTCTGTCTCTCTCTCTCACTGTCCACTCTGCCTGTCAAAAAAAAAAAAAAATATTGCTTTCTGTCCTTAGACATATTATTTACATTTCATCACTGTGAGAATAAAATGGGAATAAAATACCTGCCTCAGGTAAAAATGCTTTGGCAAAAACATTGCAAGGGTTATGTAAATTTAAGATCTATTTTCTGCATTTAAATTAAAAATAAAAATAATAATTTGGACTAATCAATGATTAACAGCACAAAAAGTAAAACATTTCCATTTTCTTCAGACACAGCTAAGTCTGGGAAGACGTCCAATTAGTTCAGATTGGTTAGAGTACATTCCTTCAACAAGATATAAAGAACCATGTGAACTATTACATCTTTGCAGAATAACCATCAGGACTCAACTATTAACCAACAATATGCTTCCAAATGGAATATTTTCACTTCTAATTCCTGTTCGTCTACAGAACTACCTGAATTTAGAAAGCTAATATACATCTTTATTCTAAGTTCTTTGAGGATGCTCACCATTGTCTGGCTTTGAAGTTAATAAACTATTAATATCAAGGCAGTTTTTATTGCATTGAACGTTCCGTTAGAAATTTTTTTTCACATAATCTTCTAAATGTAGAACTTTTGCATCAATATATGACGCTACCCATTATCTTCTATGCAGTGGGATAAATTACATGCATATTGATACAAGTTGAAAATCTATTTGATTCCAATGTTTAGATCAAGACAAAAATGTTACCAGTTAAACCTACATATTCTTTAATTACAAGGAAATTTATCTACAAAATTAAACTCACTCAAAGACAATTTTAGCTCTTTTGTTTTCAAAAACCAAGGGTATTTTGTTTTCAAATACTAGACTTGGTTCTCTATAAATATGTGGTATAGCTTGTAACACAAACATCATAACTGGAAAACAATTATTCATGGGTCTCTCGTCTCTACCTATCTTAGGAACAGAGGAAAAAACTGCCATTTATTATAGACTAGCTTTTCAAGGGTGTTTTTAGAGCGAACTGCCTTGGAAGGTACAGATACTATCTTTGGAGCAGTTTTTGTTTACTATCTAATGCAATAAAGGTAATGTCTTCCTCCTTGGCAAAGTCTGAGCATGCTTGCTTGATGCTCATTATAAACACTGGAACTCCCTAAGCTCAGAGCTCCTCATGTGTGTGCATATCTATGTGAACCACTCTATGTCTTTGAGGGTAGGTTGGAGTGGAATTGATTTCAGTATGAAACTCATGCTGGTTGCTATGCCATTACTAACAAAATATTTGTTAATGGCTCAGTAAAGTGAGAAGTAGTGTGGTAGGCTAAACTGCTAGTTTGCAAAAAGGATGAAAATCTCAGACTCTTTAGAGTTTTTGACAATGAGCATTTGTCCCCAGTTATCACTGTGTATTTTAGGATCTGTGTTAGTAAATTATGGCAGAAAGTGTTCATTATGGTCATACAATAACATAATAAACTGTGTGAATATTATTAATATAATTTCTAGTGAATAGAATGTAAACAGCAAAGATTCAGAGCAATATAACTAGATTATTTCCTTTTCTAAAAAAAGATTTATTTATTTATTTGAAAGGTAGAGCCAAAGAGAGGGAGGGAGAGAGGGAGAGGGAGAGGGAGAGGGAGAGGGAGAGGGAGAGGGAGAGGGAGAGGGAGAGGGAGAGGGAGAGGGAGAGGGAGAGGGAGAGGGAGAGAGAATGAGAATGAGAATATTCCATCCACTAGCTCAGCCCCCAAATAACTTCAATGACTGGAGCAGGGCCAGTCTGAAGTCAGGAGCCAGGAGTTTCCTCCAGGTCTGCCACATGGTTGGCAAGGTCCCAAGGTGTTGGGCCATCCTCTGCTCTCTTCCCAGGCTATCAGCTGGGAGCTGGACTGAAAGCAGAACAGCAGGGACCTGAATATATGCCAACATGGGATGCTGGCATGTCAGGCATAAGTTCCACCTGCCACGCCACAATAACAGCCCCAATTACTTCTTTTCTTTCCCTCCACTTTCATTTCAGTGAGGTATAAATTTCCTATGCAGTACAGGATTGAATTATAGAAATGTTTATACAATTAAAATATAATTAATTATAACACATTTTAAATCTCATAAATACAGAGGAAGTTCATCATATACATAGTATATTAATATTTGAATAATTCCTTAACTAGTAATGTATAACAACATACTTTGGTTAAAAACATGCTATCATTGGGGCTGGTACCATGGCTCATTTGGTTAATCCTCCGCCTACAGCGCCGGCATCCCATATGGGCACCAGGTTCTAGTCCTGGCTGCTCCTCCTCCAGTCCAGCTCTCTGCTGTGGCCTGGGAGGGCAGTGGAGGATGGCCCAAGTGCTGGGGCTCCTGCACCCACATGGGAGACCAGAAGGAAGCACCTGGCTCCTGGCTTTGGATCGGCGTAGCTCCAGCTGTAGTGGCCATTTGGGGGATGAACCAATGGAAGGAAGACCTTTCTCTCTCTCTCTCTGTCTGTCAAATAACAAAATTTAAAAAATTAAAACATGCTATCATGAAAAAAGCAACAAGAATACCTTTAGTCTAGCATACAAAGAAACACTAGATTGCTGATCCAGATGAAATGATCTCTCTGGGAAAATACTTTGTGCATTTATCCTCAGATTTCCACTTTTTTCTTCTGTCCTTCTTAACATTTTCAACTCTAATGGAGTTTAGTGAATTTGGTCTATTCATCACTTTGACCATGACCCATACCTATCATAGAGAGTGGGCATTAAAAAGCACCTGAGGAATGTCTTCCCACTGGAATTCTGATTACTTCCATATTTCTCAACATGTTTGATGGCATCATTACCTAGACTTATATTTAACTCGCTCCCTGTACTAGTTTCCTAGAGTTGCTATTATAAAGAACCACAAACTAGGTGGTTTAAAATAATAGAAATTTCTCATCTCTTAGTCTGGAACCCAGAAATCCAACATCAAGGTGTCATCTGGGCCCTGTTTTGTCTGAAGCCTGTAGGGGAATTCTTCCTTGCCTCTTTCTAGCTTCTGGTGGTTGTCCAACAATCTTTGAGGTCTCATTGTTTATAAACGCATTACTCCGACTCTGTATTCATCTGGTCATGTTTTTACAGTTATATCTGTCATATTGGTTTACAGACCCACCATATTACAATGTTACCTCATCTTATGTTAATTGTATTTGCAATGATTCTATTTCCAAATAAGATCACATTTGGAGGTAGTGAGGGTTAGGACTTAAATCTATTTTTTGTGTGTTGGCTGGGGGAGGGGGGGAGAGATAAAAGTCATAATATCTTCTCACTATAAATTAAATTAGCCATTAAGTCCGATTAATAAGTCACTAGATATCCTTTGTAGCTTTCAAACTAAAGTCTTCTCTTCTTACCAGCCACTCTCTTCGCTCTTGCCTGCCTTTGATTCTACCTTTAATCCCTTTGCTTCTACCTTTAATCTTCACCAACACTACTGAAATAGCCTCTTAATTTATCTGGTGTCCTTGATTCTGGTTTCAATCTCCCATCTCAAAAAAATTCATGCTGCTACTCAACTGATCTTACCAAGATGCAAATTTAATCATTTTATCCTTCACTGTTGCTGTCACCACTCCCCTACTCTCAAACACATCTTAAAACTTTGCAAAAGTCTACAGAAGAATTGATACAATGTGCCTAATTTCATTTTTGCCATGCCTTTTTGCTTAATTTTTATTCATTTATTTAAAAAGCAGAAAAACAGAAAAAGAGATCTTCCATCTGTTGGTTCACTTCCCAAATCACTGCAACAGCTAGGCTGGATCAGGCTGAAACCAAGAGCCAGGAATTCCATTTGTGCCTCCAAGGGCACATATTAGGACGATGGATTGGAAGCACTTAGCTGGGGTTGTCACCCCTTAAATATGCATCTTTTACTGCAGCTAAATCAAACTGCTGTTTCACATCTCTTTGTCTTTATATATGCTCATACTTCTATGTGAAACATAGAACATACTAGATACCTTTAATTTCCTCTGGAGGCTGGCATTGTGGTGTACTAGGTAAAGTCACCACCTGCAACACTGGGATCCCATACAGGAGCCATTTCGAGTTCTAACTACTCCACTTCTGATCCAGCTCCCTGCTAATGAGCCTGGGAAAGCAGCAGAAGAAGGTCCAAGTCCTGACCTTGCCACCCATGTCGGAGACCCAGAAGCAGCTCCCAGCTCCTGGCTTCAGACCAGCCGAGCTCCAGTCATTGTGGTCATTTGGGGAGTGAAGCAGTAGATAGAAGATCTCTCTCTTTACTACCCTAACTCTGCCTTTCTAAAAATCAAATAAATCTTAAAAAAGAATTTTTCTTTTGATTCACAGTTTATACACTCTTTGTGTGATTAATATATTCCTCTGTCAATGGATTTATCACTTGTTGCTCCAAGTCTAACATGTTTTTTTTTCTTTACTACATCCAAGGTCTTTAACATCAGATATCTTATTTTTGTACTACTAATACCTAACATGTTGCCTCATCCATAGTAAACATTTATTGAATTAGATTTGGTCTGTGGTTTTCTAAAAGTAGTATCTACTCTAAAACTTAAGCCTCAAGGGTCAGATTTAAAAATGTACTATCAGAGAGAGTAAGTTAAAAGTAATTTAAAAAATAATTCAGCAAAAAGAGAAATAAAACATCTCTGTGACTAAAGATATATCAGAGTAGCTTTAAAATTAAAGAAAAGGAAAATATAACTCATTATGTACCTATTAAAAAGGCTAAATTTTAAAAATGACAATACCAAGTAGCAGTGAACATGAGGAACAACTGGAACTTTCATACACAACAGTTAGGGATGCAAAATGGCACAGGCACTCTGAAAAGCAGCTTAGACACTCATTATAAAGGGAAATATATAAACTGGGGGCTAGCTTTGTGGCACAGCAGGTTAAGCTGATGCCTACAATGTCTGCACCCCATGTGAATGCAGGTTCCAGTCCCGGCAGGTCCACTTCTGATCTAGCTCCCTGCTAATGTGCCTGGGAATGCAGCAGAAGATGGTCCAAATGCTTAGGCCCCTGCTACCCAGCTGGGAGGTGAAGATGGAGTTCCAGGATCTTGGCTTTGGCCTGGCCTAGACTTTGTCATTACAGCCATTTCAGGAATGAGCCAGTAAATAGAAGACCTCTTTCTCTGTCACTCCCTCTCTATAACGCTGCCTTTCAAATAAAATAAAATAGATCCTAAAAAAGTAAATATACACTTACCACATAACTATTTCCCTCCTATTTAATCTAGATAAATAAAAACTTATACTCCTACAAAAATCTGTGAAAAGTCGTTTTAGGTATAATCATCAAAATTTGGAAATCCAAACATCCTTAAATAAATTAATGCCTAAACTGTGATCCAGGCATTAACCAGTTTTCAGCAATAAAAAGGTATAAGAATAAGGATCACAAATATATTATGTGAATTGAAAGCAACCAAACTTACATGGTTATATATACTATCTGATTCTGTTTGCCAGATATTCTGGGGGGAAAAAAAAGTATGGAAAGAAAATAGAGAACTATAGGGAAAGAAAATTGGTGGGTTAAAGTTAGGAATCAGGAGATTAGACTACAAAGGAACTACCATGAAGGCAATCCTTCAGATCAATGGAATCATTCTGTATACTGATTGAGGTGGTGGATACATGAATCCATTGATACAATAAGGCTGACCAAAAATTAAGTTTTACTGTACATTAATTTAAAAAGAAATGTACTACTTCCTAGGCATGAGAATAAGTTGCCTTTCTCCTCCACTCTCACATACTTTATCCCTAGACCTTTTTTTTTAAAGATTTTATTTGAAAGGCAGAGTTAGAAGCAGAAACAGAGACAGGTAGAGGGGTCTTCCATCCACTGGTTCACTCCCAGATGGCCACAACAGCTGCAGCTGGGCTGATCTGAAGCCAGCAGCCAGGAGCTTCCTTCAGGTCTCCCATGTAGGTGCAGGAACCCAAGAACTTAGGCCATCTTCCACTGCTTTCCCAGGCCATCGCAGAGAGCTGCATTGGATGTGGAGCAGTTGGGACCCAAACCAGGGCCCGTGTGGGATGCCAGTACTGCAGATGGTGGCTTTACCGGCTATACCACAGTGTTAGCCCCCCTAGACCTCTTTTTTAAGATTTATTTTTATTTATTTGAAAGAGTGACACAGAGAGATCTGGGAGAGGCAGAGATCTTCCATTTGCTGGGTCACTCCCTCAAATGACCACAACAGCCAGGCTGGGTCATGCTAAATCCAGGAGTCTGAACTCCATCGGGTCTCCCAAGTGGATGGTGGGGGCCCAAGCACTTGTACCATATTCCCAGGCTTTCCCAGTAGCAGATGCAGTGAGATATATTGGAAGTGGAGCAGTGGTAACTTGATTCAGTGCTCAGATATCAGATGCTGGTGTTGCAGACAGCAGTTTAATTTGCTGCGCCAAAATGCTGGCCACTAAACTAGACTTGAAAAAGATTAGTCCATGTAGGATTCTTTTTTTTGGGAGAAAGATGGAACAGGCTGAAAGAATGCTTTGAGGTGTAAACTAAAGGAGTTCACTCAAACACTATGGGCATTTATCTTGAAAGGCTGCATTACAAGAGAATTTATAAAATTTTAGAGAAAGGCAAATGCAAAGAGGAACTGAAGAGTAGAACAAATCTTAAAATTAAAGAACGGATTTTCTCCCCAGAGTTCAGCTCTACTCTATAGTAAAAGGATAAAATAAATACATCTTCATTTAACTTGTTTTTTGGTATGCTTCTAATCCACATAAAACATTTTAAGAAAAGTAATTTAATTTTGAGGAAATTCCAAAAAATACTTTAAAAAGGGGGTTGGGGGATGCAATCTCAGGGAAGAGTTAGGGAGAAAATTAGACAAGAAACTCCATGCTCATTAGAGGCACACTGTGGGTCTCCATGGAGAGTGTGGACACAGCACAACACAGACACAACACAGCAGCCTAGAGCCTCAGGACCAGCTTTGGAGAATGAGGTGAGACCACAATACAGCAACTGATGCCACTGGTGATAAAGCTGCAGGAAGAGTATGGTGTGAGTCTGGCTTGGAGCCCTGTGGAAGAGAGTGTACCTGACAACCTAGAGGTAAATAAAGGGGCACATTCCTTTCTCCCTGACCACCTAGCAGCACTGACATACTGTGAGAGGGCAAGTACCATGTTGAACATAATGTAACAGTTGTAACAGCTTGTGTCAGATACCCAGCAAAAAGCCAAGAGGAGATGAAAGGGGGCTAGGTGCTCATGATGTGGGAGGCTTCTGTGCTGGGGCTGTGAAAACACCGTGGTTGCAGGGGAGGGCACAGGGTGTGGCTGGGTATTTGGGCAGTCACTGTAGGCAAATCCACATGCTCGGGGTTCCCTGATTCCCTGGTGAGGGGCATTGCTGCAGGATCCATGTATATACCAACTGGACAGATCCTTTGTATGGTACTTGTGGCAGTGCAGACAAATATTGCACCCACTGGGGCTGGCATCCAGGCACTGGTCTCCGTGGAAGAGAGGAGGTGAGCATGAGACTACACCAACAGAGCTAATCAAACCTCCTCTCTGGCCGGCGCCGTGGCTCAACAGGCTAATCCTCCGCCTTGCGGCGCCGGCACACCGGGTTCTAGTCCCGGTCGGGGCGCCGGATTCTGTCCTGGTTGCCCCTCTTCCAGGCCAGCCGTCTGCTGTGGCCCAGGAGTGCAGTGGAGGAAGGCCCAAGTGCTTGGGCCCTGCACCCCATGGGAGACCAGGATAAGCACCTAGCTCCTGGCTCCTGCCATCGGATGAGCGCGGTGCGCCGGCCGCAGCGCGCCGACCGCGGCAGCCATTGGAGGGTGAACCAACGGCAAAGGAAGACCTTTCTCTCTGTCTCTCTCTCTCACTGTCCACTCTGCCTGTCAAAAAAAAAAAAAAAAAAAAAAAAAAAAACCTCCTCTCTGAAAAAAAAAAAAAAAACAAATAGAGATTTACTATGCCCAACTTGAGTGTGATCTTGGACACACTCCTCACCCTGCAGCACCAAACTGATGTCCCTGGCAACACTCGGCACACACTTCTGGGTTATCACTGAAAGAACAGACACAACACTTAGCCACAGAGGCATACTCCAAAGATAAAAATCATCAGAGGGGAAAACAAAACAACAAAACAAATATCTCTACAAATGACTAAAATTAAATGCAGAAATTCAAGATACAAGAATAAAGAAGACAACAGGAGGGCCATAAAGAAACACATACCAGAATGTGCAGATGAAAAGACTGAAGATATTCTGAAAATAGAATTCAAATAATTGGTTGCAGGGTTACTTAGAAGAAATCTGAAGCAAATCCATGAATCAAAGAAATTATACATGACATGAAGAAAATTTTTCCCAAGAAACTAAGATTATAAAGAGAAATCAATATGAAATATTAGAAATGAAGAATTCAATAGATCAAATAATAAATGTGGTAGAAAGCCTTAACAACAGACTTGGTGAGGCAGAAAAGAGACTATCTGAGTTAGAAGACAACTCTCTGGAAAGAAAAAGAAGAGGAAATTAGAAAAATTAAAAAGTGTTGGTGATTTATGGGATATTATCAAATGACCCAACATACGGGTCTTAAGAATTCCTGAAGGTATGGAAAGACAGAATTGGATTAGTGAAATAATTACAGAAGATTTCCCTAATTTGGAGAAAGGGACATCCAAGTACAAGAAGCACAGAGAACTCCTAATAGACATGACCAGAAAAAGATCTTAACCATAACACACTGTAGTCAAACTCTGCACAGTGAAACATAAAGAAAAGATTCTAAATGTGCATGACAGAAATGCCAGATTATTTTCTCAATTAGACTCACAGCTGACTTCTCATCGGAAACCACAAAGACTAGGAGAGAATGGCAAGATATATTTTAAGTATTAGGAAAAAAAAATCTCTCAACCCAGAATACCATACCCTGCAGAGCTCTCATTTATGAATGAAAGTGAAATAAAGACCTTTTGTAACCAACAGAAACTGAAAGAATTTGTCATCACTCATCCAGCCTTACAAAAGATGCTTAAGGATGAGCAACACATGGAAACACAGAAACACAGGTCATCACTATGAAAGATGGCAAAAGCAGAAAATCTCCCAATAGAAGTACAAAGGAAATACAAAGTGAAAATACAGGAATATTCATGGGAAAATGGCACAGCCAAGTCGTCACTTTTCAATAGTCACATTGAATGTAATGGCCTCAAGTCTCCAGATAAAAGATACAAACAGGCTGAATGGATTAAAAAACAAGAACCATATATTTTCTGCCTGCAAGAAACAAGCACATCTCACTAACAATGATACATGCAGACTGAAAAATAAAAAACAGAAAAAGATATTCCATGTTAACAGAAATCAAGAAAGAGCCCTCTCAACAAAGAAAAGCCCAGGACCAGATGGATTCACTGCTGAATTCTACCAGACATTTAAAGAAGAACTAACTTTAAATGAAAGGGAGGGAATCCTCCAAAATTCTTTCTATGAAGCCAGCATAACCTTAATTCCTAAACCTGAAAAAGATGCAACAGAGAAAGAGAATTACAGACCGATTTCCCTGATGAACATAGATGCAAACATCCTCAACAAAATTCTAGCCAATCAAATCCAATAATACATCAGAAAGCTCATCCACCCAGACCAAGTGGGATTTATCCCTAGTATGCTGGGATGGTTCAACATTCACAAATCAATCAATGTGATACATCACATTAATAAAATGCTGAACAAAATCCATATGATTATTTCAGTAGATGCAGAGAAAGCATTTGATAAAATACTATACCCTTTCATGATGAAAAGTCTAAGCAAATTGAGTATAGAAGGAACATTCCTCAACACAATCAAGGCAATTTATGACAAACCCATGGCCAGCGTCATATTGAATAGGGGAAAGTTGGAAGAATTCCCACTGAGATCCAGTACCAGACAAGAATGCCCACTTTCACCATCGCTATTCAATATAGTCATGGAAGTTTTAGCCAGAGCCATCAGAAAAGAAAAGGAAATCAAAGAGATTCAAAAAAACTATCCCTATTTGCAGATAAAATGAATCTAGCTACAGGGGATCCAAAAGACTCCACTAAGAGACTATTCTAACCCAAAAGCAAAGGCACTCAAAGCCAAAATTGACAAATGGAACTACATGAAATTGAGATGTTTCTGCACTGCAAAAGAAACTCTCAGCAAAGTGAAGAGGCAACCAACAGAATGGGAGAAAGTATCTGCAAAGTATGCTACTGATAGAGGATTAATATCCAGAATATATAAAGAACTCAAGAAACTTGACAACAACAAAAACAAACAACCCAGTTAAGAAATGAGCAAAGGACTTAAGCACGCATTTTTCAAAAGAGGATATCCAAATGGCCAATGGACACATGAAAAAATGCTCAGGATCACTAGCCATCAGGGAAATATAAGTCAAAACCACAATGAGGATTCACCTCACCCCTGTTAGAATGGCTTCATACAGAAATCAACAAACAGCAAATGCTGGTGAGGATGTGTGGGGAAAGGTACATTAATCCACCATTGGTGGGAATGCAAACTGGTGTAGCCACTGTGGAAGAGAGCATGGAGATATCTCAAAAATCTGAATGTAGACATACCATAGAACTCAGCCCTTCCACTCCTGCGAATTTACCCAAGGGAAATGAAATCAGCATATGAGTTATCTGTACCCCCATGTTTATTGCAGGTCAATTCACAATAACTAAGATATTGAATCAACCCAAATGCCTGTCAACTGAAGAATGGATAAAGAAATTATGAGATACATTCACTGCACTGTGGTGAAAAAAAAAATGAAATCCTGTTGTTTGCAACAAAATGAATCCAACTGGAAAACATTATTCTTAGTTAAACAAAGGACAATTACCATTTGTTCTCCTGATCTGTGGTAACTAACAGAGTACCTAAATGGTAAATCTATAGAAGTGAAATTAACACTTTGAGATGCAATGACTTTGAACAGTGCTTGTCTTAACTGCTGAGGAACATATTTTTCTTCATACAATTTGTTGAACTCTTTACTTAGAATAGGTTATTCTTCTGTGTATTACATAAATTGAAAATAGATCTTAGTAAAAAATAAGAATGGGGATGCCATTTGCATGCGGAGCCTTCAGGACCCCCCCCCCAGCTGGCACTGCCAACTGGCCACAGGTGCTAGCTAGAGGCAGTGGCCGGCTTATAAAAAAAAATAAGAATTAGAATAGAAAAAGGAATGGCAAGGAGGGTGGAGTGCAGGTGGAAGCATGGGTAGGGTGGGAAGAATCACTATTATCTAAATTTGCATTTTTGAAATGCATGAAGCTTATATACCTTAGATTAAAAAGTTAAAAGTTAAAAAAAAGTAATTTAATTTTAAGATATTTTTATTTCAGTTCTGAAACCTAAAACAAAAAGTATTAATCAGTTGATTGCAGTTTTTGTACCAAAAATTTTAATTCATAAAACATTTCTTTAAAATCTGGTAGAATCTTATATTGAGGAATATAAAGGAATTCAATGCATTTGAGTAAATGATATTCAGCATGTTTGATATTTTGCACCTGTTTCTTCTTGCTTTTCTTCCACTGCTACCTCACTTTCTGCCTTTTATTGTCCCCTCTCTTTTTCTTCCTGCCCTCACAATCTGTCATGCTTTTTTCCTTCTGAGTATCTTCTAATTAACTGCCAGAAGCTCAAATTATTTAGCTGATTCTGAGGTTAATATAGTGTAATTTTCAATTAAAATATAAACAGCAGATTTTGCTATAAGGAGAAAAAGTAATTCTAGGTTCCTCATATTAAGATATATTAGTTCTACTAATATAAGACATGAATTCTTGTTATTCTTCAGTATTTTCTGGAACTTGGTCAGGCGTGAGAAAATCTTCTTCATATTTCTTCCTCAGATTAAGTAAATATGTTCGTAAACTCTCTGGATTCAATTGAGAATTTCTAGCAGTTTGTATAAGCCTAGTGGCTAGATGGTACACAGCTCTCTGTTTTTCCATCTCAGGGGTACTCCTTTGGTTTTGCTGTTTTTGAAAAAATACATGTGAAAATTAAAATATCACTATTATGACTTTTGTTTAAAATGTAATAGTCTATCTTGTTCCATATAAATACTGAATGAACTTAAGGGCAAACTAAAACCTAGGAATAAATCAGTTCTATCCAACTAACCAAGAATATACCAAAAGAAATAAAGAAATATTATTTGGTATACAGAAATTTCTCTTGAGTATTTACTGCTTCAGGACAGATCCTTAGATCTTTGAAAGTCACTTTTCAGTGAAAAAAATTCTGCTAAACAAGTCAAATTTCTGAAAACCATATCAAAAAGTAATAGAAAATTCACTAGAGATAGGTTTTAAAGATATTTTCTCATTAAAAAGATATGGGAAAATAGCACTGCTCATTGCTATATAGTAATTATGATTTTAAATGTCACACAAAGTACAACTCTGTTATTTCCTACTTCAACTCCCCAACAAATAAATTAGTGGACAATATATGTCATCAGAATATTGCTTGCACCTAAAGGGAGTGCACATATAGAAACTCCTGGAACCTAAGAGAAATATTACATTTTAAAAATATACAACATAAATGACTATATGAAGCTACACCTTAATTCTTAATAAACTATAATTAATGATACCTAAGATACAGTATTTAAAATGGGGATGTGGAAAGCCTTTAGATATTCAGTCCTGTGTAAAACTTTAGGATTGGGAACACAGCTGAAAAATTCTTAATTTACTTCTATGTTTGACCCAAATGAATAAATCAACATTTTCAATCTTAACTATTTAAGTAAACTCTTAGCAAGTGTCCTAGAAACACAATGCCTTCAATTCTTTCTAATAACAAGCAATTCCAGATAGTTTTCTACTCTCACTAGAGGAAATATAAGTAAGATTCCATGAAGTAGATAAAAGTACCATATATTCACTTACCTATTTGATATACTAATCAATCACCAATTAGTTGATAATTTAAATAAAAGTTACTGAATATCTATCATCTATGTGCCAGACCCCAATTCTTCTGTTTGTGTCTACATACATCTGCCATTACAATAGACCTCAAGGAGCTTACAGTCTTATAGTAAAAAGACTTGTTTACAAGCAATGGATTATTGTAATAGAAAGTCCCAAAAGAGAGACGGAAAATACTGAAAGGAAGAGAAACTCAATTGTAGTTCAGGTCAAGAAAATATTATATAAGATAAACAATTTGTAGTGAATCTTGAAGAATAGAAAAGCTTAGAAGGAACAGTATTCTGGATAGAGGTAACAGAGAAGGAACATCAGAAAGTATGGTATACAATGAAGTGATGAAATAAGAAGTAGTTCAATCTGGTAGAAATGAAAATTACATGAAACTGACTGGTGTATTTGATTAGTGTAGCAAAAAAAGGAGGATCATAAAATAGAAGTGAACTAACTTTAGAATCATCTGAAGTATAGTTAAAAGGCAAATTTTTGAGTCACAGGAGATCCTTGGAAATTCAGGATGGTATTCAGTAACCCAGGTGATTTTGATACAGGTAATCCTAAGACTAGTTTGATAAATTATAGAATAATTTTAACACTAGGCTAAGGAGTCCAACTTTTTAAAAATGTTAATTTATTTACATCTATAAGAAAGGCATAGTGACAAGGGAATGGGGGGACAGGGAGAAGAGAAAGAGAAAGAGCCATCAATCTACCATCCATTGTTTCACTTCCTGAAGTCTCCCAACAACTAGGGCTAGGCAAGGCCAAAGCCATGAGCCAGAAGCTCCATACAGGTCTCCCACATGGATGACTGGGGCTCAAGTATATGAGCCATCATATGGTGTCTTGCAGCATGCATTAGCAGGGAAGCTGGATTGGAAGAGAAGCAGCCAGGACTTAAACCAGCAATCTGATCTGGAATGTAGGTGTTTCAAATAGTGACTTAGCCTGTCGTGCCACAAGGCCTGCCCCAGGAGTTCTACTTTTATTTGATAAGGAATAACTGGAAAGTTTCTAAGTAGGTAAACAGTATGGTAAGAGGTATACATTAGGAAATAATCTGGCAGAAACATGTAAGACAGATTGGAAAAGAGAATTTAGTGTTAGTCCTACTGAGATGTGACTAAGTGGAAGGATCTATATACATCTCTGATGGGTTAATGGGAGTTGTGAAAGTAAAGGGATGAAAGGAGTCTTCCAAAGATGATAAATTTTGAATCTTAAACATAGAATATGATAACAAGGGAAAATATAGAGAAAAACATAGAGATTCAGAGTTGAACAGAAATGATAATGAAAGCTGTGAGAAAGATCACCAAGAGTAAAGACTTTAAAAGCAAAAGAAACAGGGGCAAAACTCTTAGAAACATTTGTGTTTAGTAAGTGGAATAAGAAAAGGTACTGGTGAAGAAGGGGGAAAAGGAGGAATCAAACAGGCAGGAACGATGAAGGCATCCAGGAAAGAACAATTCCACAACAGCCAAGACAGGACAATATTCAGGAAAGAGAAGCAGGGCAGAGTCAAGTGGCACAAAGAGATATGGGAAGATGAGAAGTGAAAAAAAAAAGCCATAAGATTTTATAACTAGTAGATATTTAAGCAAAAAGTTTCAATACAGTGATGACAAGATTCAGTCTGTAAGTGGGAAACAGAAGAGTAAGAATAGATTCCTCATGATAAGTCTGCAATAAGAGAAAAGAACAATAGTTTGAGAGGTAGGGTAGAAAAGAAAATATTTCTTGGGAAACACCTGAGCATACTCACAGAGAAAAAAGAAAAACCAGCCTAGAAAACACTAAGGATTCAAAGAGGAAAAAAAAGAAGTCTAAGCAATAATTAAATCATTTTAATAAAGACAGAAAGAAGGTAGAAAAGTTAATCTTAAAAAGTCCAGAGAGAGGGCAGGCAATTGGCTTAGTAATTTAGGCTGCTTAGGATACCTGCATCCCATATTGGAATGTCTTGTTCAAGTGTTGTCTACTTTGCTTCTGATCCAGCTTCCTGCTAATGTACACCATAGGAAGCAGCTGATGATAGTTAGAGTACTTGGTGCCAGCCACCCATGTGGTAGACCCAGTTGGAGTTCCAGGCTCCTGGTTTTGGCCTGGCCTACGTTTGGTTGTAGTGTGCATTTGGGGACTAAACCAGCAGATGAAATATTAATCTGTCTCTTTTTCAAATAAAATGAAAATAAATATTTTTTTTTTAAGTCTGAGGAGCAGGTATTTAACCTAGTGGCTAAGATGTCCACATTCCACTGCAGAGTACATTGATTCAGTTCTCAGTTCTGGTTCCTAACTCCAGCTTCCTGTCAATGTAGAAGCAGCAATGATGGCTCAACAAATCAGGTTCTTTTCATTCATGTGGAAGACCTGTATTGAGTTCCTGACTCTTGGCTCTAGCCCCACCCCGCTCCCAGCTGATGTGGGCATTTAGGGAATGAACTAACAAATAGGAGTCCCCCCTCTGTCTGTCTCATGCAAATAAAAACAAAATGTTAAAAAAATCTGAAAGGAAATTCCTTTCTATTCTGAGATACAAGGAATGATAAATGAATGAAAAGCAGAAATTCCATAAACAAAATTTTGTTAAGAGGGAATATTCAAGAGTTCATTAAGATGACCTCAAATTTCTTTAAAAGTATAGTAGAAAATTACTTGCAAAGAGTGAGGAGATTGAGGGGTTGAGGAGGTGTGTAAATGCTTCGAAAGACATACTGTAAAGATGTCCCAGAGATCAGTATAAGAAGGGGTAAAACTATTATCCAGTAAAATATTCAATTAAAGATAGAATATATGATCGTGTAGTGAATAAAATTAATCTGTCTTGATCATTCTTGATCATCATAAGGAAAGACAAAGCCTATGCTAGTGCAGAGTTGTTCCATAACTGGAAGATGAAATCTGACAAATTAGGTACTGAGAGGTTCTTCAGCACTAGATTATTGTTAAAACTGTTGATGAAGGGATTCAAATGGTTAATTAGGGAAATAAAATTAGAGACAGTACAGAATATCAAAGGAGGAACAGTGCTAACAGAATAGCAGGCAGATTAAGAGTGAAGACACTGGACTGGCTCTATGGTGTAGCAGGTTAAGCCGCCATCTGCAGTGCCAGCATCCCATCTGAGTGCAGGTTCTAGTCCTGGCTGCTCCACTTCCAATCCAGCTCTCTGCCCAAGTCCTTGGTCCTCTGCACCCGCATGGGAGACCCAGAAGAAGCTCCTGGCACCTGGCTTTGGATCGGCGCAGCTTCAGCCATTGCAGTCAATTGGGGAATGAACCAGCGGATGGAAGACCTCTCTCTCGCTCGCTCGCTCACTCTCGTTCTATCTCTCTGCCTCTCCTTCTCTCTCTGTGTAACTCTGACTTTCAAATAAATAGATAAATCTTAAAAAAAAAAAAAGAGTGAAAAGATACAGAAACTCAATACCAAAGAAAAATTTACATGGTATCTAACTCGGTTTACTGAACACACTGGATTTTTAAAACACTAAAAGTTGATTTAATAAAAAATTCCAAATTTGAATCAACAGTTCAGTCACTTAACTAATGTAATTATATAGAAATTAGAATAAAAATGACACATTCAATACTAATTAGGAAAATCTACCTAATGAAGAGTCAAGGCTTATATATTATAATGAATAGAATAATTTTGAAAACTATAAAAGATACAAATATTGTACATACTGATTTGTACTTTTCATGCTCACTTTAAATATACTTATTTTCTAATCATAAAATTAGTTAGCAATAATCATTGCAGGAACTGATTTGTTTAACTTTAGCCTCCTATTTTATTAACTGATTTGTTGGAAAAGATTATAATAGAGCAAGCCAAGAAATGTTTGAGAAGTAAAAAGGATTTTCTTAGAATCAGTTTTTTACTTTAAATATTTTAATTTTTTTTGACAGGCAGAGTTAGACAGTGAGAGAGAGAGAGAGACAGAGAGAAAGGTCTTCCTTTTTCCGTTGGTTCACCCCCCAAGTGGTCGCTAGGTCGGTGCATTGCGGCCAGCACCCTGCGCCGATCTGAAGCCAGGAGCCAGGTGCCTCCTCCTGGTCTCCCATGCGGGTGCAGGGCCCAAGGACCTGGACCATCCTGCACTCCCGGGCCACAGCAGAGAGCTGGACTGGAAGAGGAGCAACCGGGACAGAATCCGGCGCCCAAACTGGGACTAGAACCCGGGGTGCCGGCGCCACAGGCAGAGGATAAGTCTAGTGAGCCTAAATATTTTAATTATTAAAATTAGTGATTGTATCTTTAGAACAAAGGTCATAATAATAAAATACATGTTAAAAGTATTTTTGTTAATAAAAAATAAAAATTCTTATTACAAAACCATTTCTTACCAAAATTTGTCTTGCAATTTGCCTTGTGATTTCTCTGGCATTCAGGATAATTGATGATGGAAGTGATGATGCTTCTGCAGCTTTTAAGCCTAATATTACAAAAAGTGTGCTTTAATATTATCATCACTGTTATTTTTGTATTAATTTTTTATCCACAGATTTAAAACTTCTTTTCTACAAACATTTCTAAATTACTCAACAATTTTCAAAACTAAGTTTTTCAAAGTTCTGGATGACAGCTTGTCAATTAACAGACTCAACTATTTGTCTAGAAAATGTGAGTGAAATTAGAATGAAATGTGAGTGAAATTAGAATATCAGTCACAGTTATACAGTTAATTTTACTATATGAATGCCATATAGGTTTTATACTGTATAACAGGAGATACAACATCAACATTTTTGAGAAGTTATAATTACTAGGGACTCTATGCTAGGAAATTCACATATGATAATTCAATTAATCTATTCAAATTCTTTTTTTGGGAAATTATCCTCATTGTATATATAACAAAATTGACTAATGCAGATTAAACACCTGCTACCAATAAGTTATCCATTAAGTTCCCATTTCAAATAGCAAAGCAAAGTTTCTTTCCATCTGTTCACAGGGTCACATCCATAGCTAAAATAATTTTTGAATTTGGTATGTACAGTTCTCTGACTCCAAGAGATTTTAAACTACCTAATCAAGTTGAAAAATACTGTGCAGTTTGGTACTACATTCCCTTTTAAGTTTTAGGTTTGATTATCAAGCACCCAGAACCTAAAGAAAATAGAAAAAGGACCCTTCTACAAACATAACTTTCTACTCATTATATAACTTACTAATGTAAACTAAATTACATTTTTCTAAGGGTAGAAACTAATACTTGTAGGGGTTTCTTGTGTCGTACTTCTATAGTTACTGATTCATGTTAGTACATAAGCACTTGAAGAATGAAAGGGGAAACTGCTTAGATTGACAGCCAAGTAAGTGGAAGAAGATAGTTTTTTGTTTTTTTTTTTTTTTTTGGGGACAGGCAGAGTGGACAGTGAGAGAGAGATACAGAGAGAAAGGTCTTCCTTTGCCGTTGGTTCACCCTCCAATGGCTGCCGCGGACAGCGCGCTGCGGCCGGCACACCGCGCTCATCCGATGGCAGGAGCCAGGTACTAGGTGCTTTTTCCTGGTCTCCCATGGGGTGCAGGGCCCAAGCACTTGGGCCATCCTCCTCTGCACTCCGGGCCACAGCAGAGGGCTGGCCTGGAAGAGGGGCAACCGGGACAGAATCCGGCGCCCCGACCGGGACTAGAACCCGGTGTGCCGGTGCCGCAAGGCGGAGGATTAGCCTGTTGAGCCACGGCGCCGGCCAGAAGATAGTTTTAGAATATGTAGTGTTTCAATGTATAGGTATAATTCCTACATATAATACCATAATTTTTTTCTTCTGTGAGACCCTTAGAAAGTCTGTAGGTATACAAAATTGCTTCTTTATTTCTTGAGGCATTCTTTACATGTTGAACTTCAAAATGCATGTTTTCTACATTAGGATACAGGACATCTATATGGCATAGTTCCAGGAAATGAGTAGCAAACATTGTAAATGCCTAGAATATATAGCAATGAATATTAGTACTTTTTAAATGAATAATAAAATTCTATTTTAGCATTAATCATAAAATTATAATTTTCCAAGTAGCTTGGCAGACATATAAGAATGAAAACTGTAACTTGGAAGCCAATATAATCAATCCATCTTACAATGTTTTGAAAGTTTATATTCAATAAAGAAAACATGTTCCTTTTGTTTACACATATACACGTATGTCATGTTATGGGAAAGAGAATAAACTCAAAAATAAAATGCTAAGAAATATATCTGAAGATACATTTTGAAAAGATGAAATTTACCAGAAATAATGCTATTGAGATAATTATTTCTTAGCAAGGCAACCCACACAAATATATAAATATGTTATATATTATGTATGCTCTTTTATGTATAATGTATGTGTATTATCTATATTTCCTTCAAACTTTCAAAAAATTTAAAGTGCCTGCTTATAAGTGGCTTGGGGAAAGTGGAATCAATAGATTGTTTTAGATATTTGGGATCTCAAAAGATTTAAGTATTTAGATTTGCATCATGTCTGGGTTAGGTACTTGTACAGGAAAAAAAGATTGAAAACACTGTTTAGGATAATTATTCTCAAACATGAGTAATCCCTTTGGTAGCTTGCCAAAAATACAAATTTTTGGTACTTATCCTTTCTTAATTATTAGTGTTTTCAATGTAGTGTCATAGGAAACTGTGTTTTCTGTAAGTACTTTATGTGATTTTTTAATGAAAGTGGTTCAAGTGCCTTATGACCAGCACAGAATTGCCAGTCCAGAAGTTACTACAGCATATAAAGATCTGATAACTGGTTTTATTTTAAGACATGGTACATAAGAAATTAAATGGGTGATCAGTAGAAAATTAAATATTAAAACAGTGAAAACAGAAAATATTTGGCAAGATGGCTATCAACCATGGGAGGTGGTAACAAATTATCAACTACCTATTCAAAAAAATCAAAGGGCATAAAAAACAAATCAAATTTATGAAGTAACAAGGTGTTTTGGTCTAGTGGTTAAGACATCAGTTAAGAGGTCCACATCCCACATGGGAGTGCCTTGATTTGATGCCCAGCTCCTCTCCTGATTCTAATTTTCTGCTAATGCGTATCCTGGGAGACAGTGGTAATGGCTTAAGTAATTGAGTTACATGGGAGACTTAGATTAAGTTCCTGGATCCCAGCTTTGGCATACCCCAGACCCAGCTGTTGCAAGCATTTGGAGAGTAAACAAGCAATTAAGAGCTATTTCTGGTTTCTGTGTCTGACTCTGCTTCTCAAAAAGATTATTTTCTAAAAATCAGAAATATTTAGATGCCCAATAAACTATACAAAAGATAGGGATCATGTTCAATAATATTATTTCATTCATTAAAAATTATATATTTAACCAATTTACTATAGAACCCTTTTAACTGTACAGCAAATTAATTCAATTTAATGAATACATATTTGGAACTTATATACTGCAAGGTTTATGCTAGGCACTAGAGATACTAGATTAGAAAAATAACTTTAAGGTCTTTAAAAGTAAGTAGCAATATATTCTTACTAAATTATTTATAACTGGAAAATATATTCAAAAATATCACTAAAAGCACTAATCTTAGCTAATACAAAACACCTCAGAAATGGATACTGTGTTAGTGTCCTCTATAGAAACAAAGCAGCAGGATGGATATGGGTATGTGTGTGTTTGTAAAGATTTTTATTTTAAGGAACTGACTTGTGCAATTATGGAAGATGATCTGGAGCAGACTCAGGAGACCCATCAGAGTAATTCTCATCTGAATGCTGGTAGGCTTTAGATCCAGAGAGAGTCAGTGTTCCAAACTGAGTCCAAAGGCAGGAAAGAACCCACATTCCACATCAAAGGCAGTGAAGCAGGAGTTCCCTCTTATTTTTGGGTGTAAAAGGATCAGGGCCTATGGTAATTCAGGCCACGATTCTTCATGTAACCTATTTGTGCCACTAGAGCCTGCTCAGACCCAAGCATGTATATACCACTTCCATCTGAAAATGAATGGTGTGGTGCATGCTCAACTTAATGACTTAGAGAGTCAGATAACACCCAGTTCATTATGGGCAGCTCTGGTGGTATGGTAACTTGGTGACCCATGAATAAGTGTTCGGTCTTTACTAAGGTCCAGTAGCAAGTCAAGAGCTATTTCTTGGAAAAGTTTTCAAGACGGCAGATAGAGAGGAGGTTACTGCTCCAGTCTAGAGGAAGATTAAAAAAAAAAAAAGTGGAGAGAGAGCAATCTCAGGGAAGAGTTAGGGAGAAAACAGCAGAGAAAACTCCAAACTAATTAGAGGGACATTGGTGGACCTAATGGAGAGTGGGGACATGCACAACTCAGGACCCCAGCAGTCGAGAACCTCAACACCAGCTTTGGAATGAGATGATACCAGAATGCAGCAGCCCAAGCCACTGGCAATAAAGCTTTGAGAGGGCCTGGCTTGGAGCCATGTGGGAGACAGTATACCTGTCAACCTAGAGAGGAAAAAATGGGGGCACATTTCTCTTTCCCCAACCACTTGGCACAGTGTCCTGTAACTAGCTGAGAGAGGGCTGGCACCATTTTGGACATACACAACAGCTGCACCAACACATGTCTGAGTGCCCAGCAACAAACTGAGAGGAGAAGAATGAGACTGGCTGGGAGAATTGACAAGGGGCTGGGAGCTTGTGACTGTGGAGCCTTTTTTACTAGGACTGTAAAAATACTGTTGGTAGCTCCAATGCTCAGGGCTCCCTGGTTCTGGGGTAAATGTCAATGCTGTGGGATCTGTGTTCACACCAAGGACTGCACAGATCCATTGTGTGGTTCTTGTGGCAGCATGGATGAAATTTGTGCCCCCTGAGGCTAGTGCCCAGGCATTGGTCTCCTGTGAGGAGAAGAGTGAGCATGAGACTACAACAACATAGCAAAACAAATCCCTCCTCTGATTAAAAAAAAGAATTTACCACACCCAACTGAGGTGTGACCTTGGATACTCCCCTCACCCTGGAGCACTGTAGAGAGTTCCCTGATCATACACAGCACATGCTTCTAGGTATTCACTTAAAGAGCGACACTCCACTAAGCCACAGAAGAATAGTTCAACGATAAAAGCCATAATAGGGGTGAAAAAGCACACAACAAATGCCTAATAATAAATTAAGCAATTCAAGAAACAAGGAAGACAAAATAATGTCCCCCCCAAAAAAACACAACACTTCAATACTGGATTTGAAGATGAAGAGATTGATGCAATGCCAGAAACAGAATTCCAAAAATTGATCATGGGATTACTTAGAGGTAATCAGAAGCAAATTCATGAACTAAAGAAATTTGTACATGACATGAAAGAAACTTTTTCTCATGAAATAGATTTTGAAAGAAAAATCAAGGGGCCAGTGCTGTGGCGCAGCAGGTTAATGCCCTGGCCTGAAGCACAGGCATCCCATATGGGCGCTGGTTCAAGAATTATCATCATTATATCCTTCAAGACCTTAATAGTAGCACTAGTCTTTGAAATCTAAGATTGTAGTGCTTTTTTTTTTTTTTTTTTTTTTTTGGACAGGCAGAGTTAGACATTGAGTGAGAGAGAGAAAGGTCTTCCTTTTCCGTTGGTTCACCCCCAACATGGTCGCTACCACTGGCACACAGTGCTGATCCGAAGCCAGGAGCCAGGTGCTTCCTCCTGGTCTCCCATGCGGGTGCAGGGCCCAAGCACTTGGGCCATCCTTCACTGCCTTCCCGGACCACAGCAGAGAGCTGGACTGGAAGAGGAGCAACCGGGACAGAATCTGGTGCCCCAACGGGAGCTAGAACCCGGGGTGCCAGTGCCGCAGGAGCATTAGCCAAGTGAGCTGCAGCGCTGGCTGTAGTGCTTCTTTTGGTTTACTATTTTCCAAGGTGAAGGCAGTTGTAGTGACATCTATTTAGCCTTTTTTACTTAACAGCCCTCATTCCACAGTTCGGGAAAACAATGTGGGAATTTTTCCAGCTTAAGTTATGTCTACTCTATATATTCTGGAACTGAGAAATAACTACAAGTTAGGTTTGGGGATTCACTAGGCTCACTGCAAAACAGACCTGAGCAAAAATTTCATTGATCACTTGATCTTCATATGCTCTGACTGGTAGACCACAGTGACATTTTGGGTGTTCTTGAATTAGTGTTAGTTAAGAATGTGTTCAACAGTCCTAAATGGTCTCATTATTTTCTTTTCCCAATATACATCTTCCATGATAGAAGGCACAGGTCCCTTTGAAGAAAGTTAGGAGGAAAATTAACAGTAGAGTTAGCCCCTGTATCTTTGGGTTTTGTGTCTGTGGACTCAACCAACTATGCATCAAATATTTAGGGAAAAAATGGATCTGAGCCCATAACAACAAATCTTGCCAGGTCCCAAGTGCATGTTCCACCGTATCCCACGCTCAACACTAATTCCCTCATATGTCCCTGGATTTCTGTCTGTATGAATTAGAAAATCCAAGTACACTCTTGGAGTATAATGTACCTCCTCATGGGTTACATTCTGCATCTCATCTTTAGAGGCCTAATGGGAACCAAGTTTATTTATAGGTCTAGAAGAAAAGAGGCATAGTGGGGGTGGGTCAGAAGAAGACTGCATTGTCTTGCATAGTTAACTACCTCAGGGGAGTCCATTGCTTTCACACAGAGTGATGAGGGTACTTCAACTAGGGATAAAGATGTATCTTCTATTAGCAACACTCATCAGAATTTATGGGTTAAATGTCTCGAACTTCAGAAGTTTCTCCCTGCACATTCCTATTCCAACTTTTAGTATCCCATTCCTTCCCAACTAGTATCCTTGCTTTAACAGAGATACCCCATAATTCAACTTGTGTTGTAATTCAATCAGTCACAGAATGAGATTCAGGGTTTGATTTTCAGTTTTCTCAGCCTATGGCTACAGGAGATAAGGATATCCTTCAGAGCACATATAGAAGACTCCACATCATTTATGTGGCCATAAGCTGGGAACTCTAATGTTTGAGCTAATCCTTTTCTTTCCCATCTTTGTCCAGTAATGTTAGGAACAACTAGCCAATTTTATTATACTCATTATTTTGCCAGAAATACTTGAAAATATTATATACACAATTTCTTAGATCTTTGCTTCTTTTAAATGGTTAAGAATACTCAATAGTGATACTTTGCATATCTCTTTTGTCAGATCAAACCAGAACCTAACTCTAGTCAGGGTTCTGCAGATAAGAGAACTAATAGAATATGTGTGTATGTAAAGAAAGTCATTATAAGGAACTGGCCCATGAAATTATGGGTACTGACAAGTGCCAAGATCTACAGTGGGATATAACTAGAGACACAGGCAACTATGCTGTAGTTACAGTTTGAAGCCAAAGAGTCAAGACCTAGAAAGAGCCGATATTTCAGTTTGAATACAAAGCCAAAAAACAACTAATTATCCACATTGAAGGAAGTCAAGCAGTAGTTCCCTCTTTTATTTATTTATTTATTTTTAATTTATTTGACAGGTAGAGTTATAGACAGTGAGAAAAAGAGACAGAGAGAAAGGTCTTCCTTCTGTTGGTTCATTCCCCAAATGGCCACCATGGCTGGCACTGTGCCGATCCGAAGCCAGGAGCCAGGAGTTTCCTCCTAGTCTCCCACGCAGGTGCAGGGGCCCAAGCACTTGGGCCATCCTCCACTGCCCTCCTGGGCCACAGCAGAGAGCTGGACCAGAAGAGGAGCAACCAGGACCAGAACCCGGCACCCATATGGGATGCCAGCGCCACAGGCAGAGGATTAACAAAGTGAGCCATGGTGCCTGCACCAGTAGTTCCCTCTTATTCTTGGGAAATTTGGCTTTTTTGTTTATTAGGCTTTCAATTTACTGGATGGGACCTACACATGTTGGGGAGGGCAATCTGCTTTACTTAGTCTAAAATTCTTTTTTGTTTTAAGATGTACTTATTTATTTGAGAGAGAATATAAATCTTCCATCCACTGATTCACTCCCCAAATGGCCACGAAGGCCAGGGCTGGGGCCATGCAAAAGCCAGTGGCTTCATTCAGGTCTCCCCAAGTAGGGGCAGGGGCCTAAGCACTTGGTCCATCCTCCAATGATTTCTCAGGAGCATTATCAGGAAGCTGGACTGGAAGCAGAGCAGCTGGGACTTGATCAGGTGCTCATATGGGATGCTGGCGTAGCAGGTGGCAGCTGAACTCACTATGCCACAATGCCAGCCCCCTCAATCTACAATCCTAATGTTAATATTACCCAGAACAACCTTCACAGATACATTCAGAGTAATGTTTGGCCTAATGTCTGGGAGATGTGTGGTCTAGCCAAACTGACATGTAAAATTAACCAATACACATCTATTTGAGCTTTCATCTTAAATTACATATACATCTTAAAATCCTGATTGTAATGTTCAGAATTACAAAAATTATCTATCAACATTAGACTCATACTTTTTTAAGTATAAAAATCACAATTTTCTTATTCACTGCAGACTCATTTAAGATAAACACTTCATCTTAGTATTTTAAATATGAAAAAATATTTAAAATTTTTTTCATATATATTTTAAGTGATCATCTAAAAAGATGATTTATAAAACAGCTTAATAATAAGAGCTAAAATCATTGTTTAATACAGCTGATTTGTTAAAAACTGTTTTTTAAAGGAACAAAATTTTAGTTATGTAAAATAGATTTTCTATAGTTACCTCAGGTGCCTGAAGTCTTACCGTACATTGTGACATCTCTGTCAACATTATTATATGTGGAGATAATTACTGAAATGTCTTCATAATTTTGCCACTTAAATTCACCAAATTAAAGCCAACTGACTGATTTTCACATTATTTCTATTTTTTTTTTTAAATTTCTTCCTTTCCTTATCCATACAATGGCTACCATACTAATCGTCTGAAATATTATTTATTTAAAAGGCAGAGAGGAGAGAGAGAAAAGGAAGGAAGGAAAGAAAGAAGAAAGGGAGGGAGGGAGGGAGAGAGGGAGAGTGGGACAGAGAGACACAAAGAGAAAAGAGTAATAAATACATCTCATCTGCTGGTTTACTCCACCAATGCGGGCAATAGCCAGAGCTGGGGAAAGCCAAAGTCAGGATCCAGGAACTCCAACTGTGTCTCCTATGAGTGACAATATCTTAGTGCTTGAGCCACCACCTGCTGTCTCATTAGCAAGAAGCTAGAGCAGAGGCAGAGGAAACTCCATCCTAGGCATTCTGATATGAGATATGGGCATCCCAAGTGTCAGCTTAGTGCCCTGTACCACAACATCTTACTAATTAATCCCACTTCCGTCAGAAATGAACAAACAAAAATGTAAATGCTATGGTACGTGTTTTCTATCTAAAATCATTTAAAAAGTTACTGTAGATCCCTGTAAAATCCAATCATGATAAGTATATAAAGGACATAGAAAAGCACTAAAAATTAATACATTGAAAATAGAAAAGTATACCTTTAAGCTCAGCAGATATTCACACACAGCATAACATATACCAATACCTTCTTCTGTATTAGTGCTTCTGCCAAGTTCATCAATTAGTATGAGTGATTTGTCATTAGCATTATGTAGAATATATGCTATCTGAAAACATAGTTTCAATATTATTCATTGTAACCAAACAGCTGTCACAGTTACAGAAATGAAGGAGAAATTCAGTTTCTTCATTAGTTTATATGAAATGTATTTTTGTAGAGAAATCCTGCTGAGCAGAAAATAATACATTGTTTTTCTTTCTAAATATCTCATGACTAATAATTTCAAAAGCAAAGCTGAAGTGTATATAAATAGACATCTACTTATGTTCATGAGACAACAGAGTAAATAACCATTATGTAAAATATTTATATTTTAGAAACAGTGAAATGAAACAAAACTATGCATTAAATGTTTAAATAAAGTACAAGGATGGCCATTTTCTTCTCCAAAAACAACTAAGCAATTACTGTCACATAATACTTAAAACCATCTCTCAATTTATCTCTATATCTCCCTATATTCTTAAAACATAAAGGATAAATCTAGGAAAAAGTACTTAAGTCTTTAAAAAAAAAACTTATTTATTTGAAAGGCAGAGTTACAGAGAAAGAGAGAGAGAGAAAGAGATATCTTCTAAATACTGGTTCATTCCCACAATAGTTGGGGCTGGGCCAGGCCAAGGCCAGGAGCCAAGAACTTCATTCCAGTCTCTCATGTGAGTGTCAGGGCCCAAGCACTTCCACTGCCTTCTCTGGTACATTAGCATGGAACTGGATAGGAAGTAGGAGCTGTAACCAGTGCTATATAGGATGCCAGCATCACAGGTGGTGGCTTAATCTACTGTGCCACAAAGCTTGCCCCAAGTCTTGATTCTTGGTTTAACAAATAAATTTGAATCCATGACCACAAACACCAAGACTTAAACTGATGAAAGTGTTTCTTCTCCACTCTTTCTCAAAAGATAGAATTCCACCCTCATTACATCCTGACACAATAGCAGTTTTCATGGATATTTTATCTTTCTATGGAACTATGCTTCTTGAGGGCTAGCACCATAAATATATACCTCAAGTACATAGTATATTGCCACACTACCCTGTAAGTATTCATAATATATGAAATAACATTATAAACTGTGTGGCAAATGGTAACTTTATTCACTCCACATCTACTTGCTGGAAATCATCTCCAAATGTATAGTAATCCAATAATTCCTACCTAATACAGATATCCCAAGAGCTATGCTGAACTTCATTAGCCCTCAAAACTACTTGACATTTGCACAGATCAGAAATAGGTGATGAGGTGTGGCTATTTTGCCTACTAGTTAAGACATCAAGTTGGGATGCCTGTATCCCATATCACAGTGCCTGGGTTCTTCTCCTGACTCTGCTTCTAATTCCAGCTTCCTACTAATGTACACTCTGGGAAACAGCAGCTGGTGAGTCTAATAGTTGAATCTCTGCCACCCTGTGGGAGACCTGGATTAAGTTCTTGGTCTTTTGCAGACATTTTGGCAATGAACAAAAAGATGGGAGCTCACTATCTGTCTCCCTCTTTGTCTGTGTCTGAAATACATAAACATTTCAAAGAAAAAGAAATAAGAGATAATAAACATTTTGATAAAGAAGTAAAAATTCTATAAGGGGAAATAAGAGGATGATTTTTAAACAGCCTTTTAATGTAGTAATCTTTTATTTTAAAATTAGGCACAGGAGGAACAATTGGTTCTATGCAAAATGATATCAAATGGGTCTTTGTTTTCTCAAGTTTTTACATAGTCCATAAAAAAGTAAAATATATTTTTCAATAGCACTAGCTTTTTCTTTAAAACTGTATTCCTCAACAAAACTTTCACTTCCATTTCCAAATAAGAGAGAAATTAGGAAGCTGTCTTTGACTGCCCTCTGGCTCTTAGAGAGGGATATAAACACATGTGCATGTTTTAGTAAAGGGATACTTTCTTACATGATAATAGACCATTAGGGGAAGAATTTAATACATTTTTAACATAGAAGTTTTGTTTGGGTACCTCTTTCATTTCCTTCATAAATGTTGATGAATTTGTTTCAATATCATCATCAGTACTGATTCTTGTAAAGATTTGTTCAGCAATTCTAAAGGAAGAATATTCTGCTGGAACATAAGATCCTATAAAATACAAGGCCAAATTAAATTCAGGTGCTTTGGGGAACTGGAGTTGTGATACAGTGGGTTGAGCCATTGCTCACAAAGCTGGCATCCCATGTCAAAACACTGTTCAAGTCCTGGCTCCTCTGCTTCACTCCATCTTCCTGTTAATCCCTGGGAAAGCAGAGGAAGATGCCCCAAGTAATCAGGCCCCTGCCACCCATATAAGAGACCAGGACTGGGTTCCTGGTTCTTGGTTTAAGTGTGGCCCCTCACCCAGCTGTTGTGGCTATTTAGGAGTGAACCAGCAGACAGATCTGCCACTGCCTTTCAAATCAATATGATAAATCTTTAAGAAAATGAAAAGCTTTTATAAAATGTAAGTATTATGAACATTTTGCACTTGCATTATTTTCAAGAACTATGTGGTAGAAAGAGCATAAGCTATGGAATTAGAAGACATGGTCCCACTTCCATCACTTACTGTATAACTTTGTACAGCACTTACTCTCCTAGAATCATCTTTATCACATATAAAAGTAAATAGTTGTCCAACCTACCTTATAAAGTTATTTGAAAGATCAAATAAGATAGCTTGTGTTCAAGTATATCAGAAAGGTATTATTATAGACTTGAAAAAATTTAAAATAATTTAAATGATCAAGAACATTCAAAACATGAAATTTTGAAGGAAATATTTATAAAACAAATTGATAAGATTATATAAAGGTATATTAGGAAACATCCATGTTATTACATACATGTAGAAATACCCAGAAGCACAATGAAACTAAAACATTAAATAAAAAGGTCAATTTTGATCTATGAGAAATTATTGTGCTAACTAAAGTACCCATCTTTTGAAAACAAATCAGGCTAATTAATGTTCCCATATCTGTAAAAAATGAAATATAAAAGGCATTCTAATATCAAAAGATGCCTTCAGAAGGATTAGATAAGGAAAAACAAATATGAAACGCCAACTAGAAAATATAGCTTATATTTACTAATATATTTTTCTGTTCTCTTCTCTCTGTTAACTTCCACCAAGAATGTTCTCAACATTTCTTGTTTAGATTTTTACAGATGCTTCCTGGCTGGTATTTTGCTTCTGGTCTTGTCTACAACCGGCCAGAGTGATCTATATAAGAGATAGATTTTTTTTATAGATTTATTTTATTTATTTGAAAGACAGAGTTACGGAGGAGGTAGAGACAGAGAGAGAGGTCTTCCATCCGTTGGTTCACTCCCCAGATGGCTGCAATGGCCGGAGCTGTGCCAATACGAAGCCAGGAGCCAGGAGCTTCTTCTGGTTCTCCCACGTGGGTGCAGGGGCCCGAGGACTCAGGCCATCTTTAACTGCTTTCCCAGGCCATAGCAGAGAGCTGGATCGGAAGAGGAGCAGCCGTGACTAGAACCGGTGCCCATTTGGGATGCCAGAGTTTTAGGCCAGCGCTTTAACCTGCTGCACCACAGTGCCGGCTCCAGAAAGTCAAATCTAATCATGCTATTTTCACACTCCCTATGGACTGCTAGGTAAAATTCAATTTCTTCAGTCAAGTACCTAAGGTTCTTCATGATCTAATTCCCATCCATCTCTCTAGTTTTATATCTTGCCAATAATCACAGTCATGCCCCTTGTTCCACGCACACACACACACCAAAAAATAAAAATAAACAAGATAAGGAAAAGGAAAAGAAAAAGAACTACAAAGCTATTCGTATTATTCAGGCATATCATACTAGTTTTGTTCCTGTGCTTTAGAACGTGCGCTTGTCTCTGCCTAGAAAATTGTCTACTTTTTCATATTTTTACATCCACAGCATCTGTTTTTTAACTTTTATTTAATAAATATAAATTTCCAAAATACAGCTTTTGGATTACAGTGGCTTTTCCCCCCCATAACTTCCCTCCCACCAGCAACTCTCCCACCTCCCGCTCCCTCTCCCATTTCATTCACATCAAGATTCATTTTCAATTATCTTTATATACAGAAAATCAATTTAGTATATATTAAGTAAAGATTTCAACAGTTTGCACCCACACAGAAACACATCTTATATATATGATCTCACTGAGTCCTTAAAACAAATATTAGAAGTAGATACTATTCCAATCTTCCCTTGCAGATAGGAAAACTGAGGCTTAAAGAGGTTAACAGTTTGTCTACGATTACACAGCTACTAACCAGATAAGCTGGATCTACCTCCAAAGTAGATGTTATTTTTTTAATTTTTATTTAATAAATGTGAATTTACAAAGTGCAACTTTTGTATTGTTGTGGCTTCTCCCCGCAACCTCCCTCCCTCCCGCGGCCCTCCCCTATCCCACTCCCTCTCCCATCCTGCCCTTCACTGAGTTTCATTTTCAATTACCTTCATATACAGAAGATCAACTTAGTATATACTTAGCAAGGATTTCAACAGGCTGCACTCACGCAACTTCTTAAGGTATAGTGTATTGTTCGACTAGCAGTGTTGTCTTTAAGTTTCATAGTAAAACACATTAAGGACAGAGATCCTTTGCACGTACCCAGTGACTCCCGTTGTTGATTTAACAATTGGCACTCTTATTTATGATGTCAGCAATCCCCCGAGGCTCTTGCCATGAGCTTTCTAGGCTATGGAAACCCTTTGAGTTCACCAACTCTGAACTTGTTTAGTCAAGGCCGTATCACAGTGGAGGTTCCTTCCTCCCTTCGGAGAAAGGCCTCCTTGATGGCCTGTTCCTTCTGCTGGGGTTTTGTTCACCAGGATCTTTCATTTAGGTTGTTTTTGCCACCGTGTCATGGCTTTCCATGCCTGTAAGACTCTCATGGGCCTTTTAGCCAGATCCAAATACCCCAAGAGTTGATTCTGAGGCAGGAGTGCTGTTTGGGGCATTTGCCATTCCATGAGTCTGCTGTGTGTCCTGCTTCCCCCGCAGGATCATTCTCTCCATTTTAATTCTATCCTTCATTATTTGCTTATACTGGTCTTATTTGTGAAATCTCTTCGACACTTACCCTATCTTTTTGATCGGTTATGTACTTATACTTATCACTTTACCAAGTGTGCTGGCATTGGTACATGCCTCCAAAGCAGATGTTATTAACTTCCAGCGTTTTCAAGTCTGACTGTTTCCTTTATGGTGAGACAATATGCTATATTATATAAACCTTTAGATATTCCAGAGGGTTAAGATAGATGGTGACAAGAGAAGTAGAAAAATTATCTTCAAATATTTGAAGAGCTAACATTAAGAAGAAATACTAATCTCTAATACAGCAAAGTTAAGAATTAGAACTAATGAGAAGTCCTGACTTATAGAAAGTCAGATTTCAATTCAGTAAAATGAATGATCTAACAATTACAGCTGTTCAACAATTAACCTGTTCTTTAAATGATAGAACTCTTCATAGATAACTTCTCAAGTAAAAGTAGGAGTATTATGAATCAGATAGCATTCTTATAAGGAAAGGAAAATTAGCTAAGATATCCTTTTAATGCCAATAAAACTTTAAACTTAATACAATATTTACTCATCATTCATTTATCTCTCATTTCCTTTCCCAGTACTAAGGGTGAATTTACACTATCACCAATATTATTAATCTGGTATTTTCTTTATAATTCATTACACTGGACTATGGTTTCTCATCATGACACTATTATATCATAGGCTCAGTAAATCTTATGTGTTGGTAAGAAGGTAAGGGATGAGGAGAGAAGCCCTGTGGATCATAGCATGATTAGTAGCATTCCTGTACTTGAAACTCTCATAGTTGTGATAACCAAAAATGTCTCCAAGATATTGCAAAATTCTGAGGATTCGGGGTATGGAATCAAAACTACCCCTATTTGAAAACCACAGCATTAGGGCTAAACATCCATATACTCCTCACAAAAACCCAGTTTCCACAGATAGCTAAATTGTGCCACTAAAATCAAGAAATATGTGATAATGTTGGACAAGTAACAGCAATTTACAAACACATATGCGCATAGGTATAACATTCAGTTGCTATGATCAAGTTATTGGTTTCCCACATTAAAATTAATAGAACTATTTTCTTTGCCTGATATAATTTGGGGAAAATTTCACATCAGTTATTTCACTTTTTCTCACATTTTTGGTTTTGAACCCAAAAATAGCTACATGATTCAATTTACTAATAATTTCTATAACAGTAAAAGTTACTAGTAACAAAGTTTCTACTTCTCTAATGTCCCATAAAATTTTGGGGGCAATGTAATCCAAACTGGACAGAGCTTAATAAAACACCAAATTGTAATAGTTAGGGTTAGCATAATAGACACACTATTACAGTTTTAGGAAAGAGAATATACACAAAACTATTCGTGTGTTAATTAGGCAACTGAATCTGAAAAATTAGGCGCAGAACATTTTGAAAATGAATCACCATTGGTAGTTATAAAATAAAGCCATAACTTACCAATCTGGGCCATAATCTGAGAAAGAGCAATTTGCTTTAAATATGTAGACTTCCCACTCATATTTGGTCCAGTTATGATCAAAAAATTACTTCCTTCTGTAATATAGGTATTATTAGGAACAGGTTTTTCCAAAGATATTTTTTCAAGAATGGGATGCCACCCCTGTTTGATTGCTAAAGTATCAGTAAATTCTGGTCGAACTGAAGGAAAAAAACAGAATGGTTAAGATTAATATATTTATATTTGTTAATATCAAGTAACTACCAGTAGCTCACAACTAACTGCACATCATTATTTCAAACTTGGTATACTTAGCTTTTAAAATGAAGTCTGAGAAAAATTCCCTTGAGGAAATGTTGTATAAAAAGAAATTTCAGGCCCCCTCTGCCACCAATCATGGCTGCTCTCCCATAATGGTGGCTCCTCTGGGAGAGGACTTCAGCACTGGGAGCCAGGTGTTGTACTGGATGTGCCAGGAGCAGTGGCTGAAAAGCAAGGTGGCAGTCTATGACTACCAGTCCAAAAAGCTTGCTTTAAAATATGCCTCTTCCAAGCAACCAACAGAATGGGTGAAAATATTTGTAAACATGTTATAAACTGATAAAAGGTTAATACCAGAATCTATAAAGAGCCTAAGAAATTCAACAACAACGAAACAAAAAATCCAGTTAAGAAACAGGCAAAGGACTCGAGCAGGCATTTTCAAAAGAGGAAATTCAAATGGCCAACAGACAGTTGAGAAAATGCTCAGGATCACTAGCCATGGAAATGCAAGTCAAAACCACAATGAGGTTTCACCTCACCCCCGTCGAATGGCACTCATAGAGAAATCAACAAACAACAAGTGCTGGTAAGGATGTGAGGAAAAAGGTACCCTAATCCACTGTTGGTGGGAATGTAAACTGCTGTAGCCACTGTGGAGGACAGCATGCAGATAACTCAGTTATAGCCGTCAAAAACCCTAGTGTGACACTCAAATCTCTGAGGCCTGAAGATACACACATCTTTGAAAGCTCACATTTACTTCAAAGACACTACTACATCTATGAACTACTATACATCAGAAGACATCTGTGATGTAGAAACTGCTGACCATGATTATAGCTGAAGAAATTACTCACAAGTTAGGATTCTGGGATCACCTAGAACGAAAGTCAAAGCAACTATCCAGCTGAGACTCCACATTACATCTAGACAACAACAACAACAACAACAAAATCTTTTCTAACAAAAGCTACTTCATAAAAAAGAAGGAACTATTATACCGGATGTGCATATGTCACTGTAGGAACACATGAAACATGTAGAAGAAAGCATAACACTTCCAAAAGAATACAAGAGTTCTCCAGAAAGACATTTTGATTTGAAGGAAATCTATGAAATCCCTGAAAAAATACAAAATGAAGATTCAAAGGAAACTTGATGCAATTCAAGAGAATACAGATAGTGAAGCCAAAAAAATAAAAAAAATGCATGCTATGAATGACAAATCAACAGTTATAAATAATTAAAAAGAACTTACCAGAAATTTTGGAGTTCAAAATTTCAATCAATATCAATGAGATTAGTGGTAATAAGATTTATTGGTGGTAGTCTCACCAACAAAACAGATTGAGCAAAATTTGAATACAAAGCTTTGAAATAACCCAGTTAGAACAAAATAGACAGAAAAAAATGAAAAAAGGTTATAAAACATACAGGCTACTATGGAGGGGACAAATATTCAAAGTATAGGGATGCCCAAAGGAAAGGATAAGTAAAAGGGAACTGAGAATCTATTGAATGAAATGAGTTGAAAATTTCCCAGGTCTTAAAAGAAATATGGACATCCAGATACAAGAAGCTCAAAGGACTCACAAAAAAATGCCTTCTCCAAGGTGTAATACAGTGAAATTGTCAAAAGGTAAGGATAAGGAGAAAATCCTAAAGCAATGAGAAAAAAACATCATGTTAGAAATGAAGAAAAGCATATTAGACTAACAACAGATACTACACAGATAGGAATAAAATGGGATGATACATTCAAAGTCTGAAAAAAAAAATCTAACCAAGAGCATTATTTAAAGTGAAGCTATCCTTTAGAAGGGAAGTAGAAATAAAGTATTTCCCAAACAAAAGCCAACAGAATTCATTATCATCAGATCAGCCCTACAAGAAATCCTGAAGGGAGTCTTACACTGGAAGTAGCCATCATGAAATCATAAGAAATTACCAAATTCACTAATGGATCAGATACACAAGAGAAAGAGAAGACAAGCCAACTCTATCATGACAGGAAGCCACCAAACCTTACACAAAACTCCACTCAAAATGGATCAAAGACCTAAATCTATAAACTGATACTACCAGATTATTACAGAACATTGGGTAAAACCTGCAAGACACTGGCATAGGCAGAGTTTTTTGAAAAGACCCCAGAGACTCAGGCAATCAAAGCCAAAATTGACAAATAGAACTACATCAAATTGAGACACTTCTGCACTGCAAAAGAAACACTCAGCAAAGTGAAGAGGCAACCAACAGAATAGGAGAAATTATCTGCAAACTATGCAACTGATAAAGGATTAATATCCAGAATATATAAATAATTCAAGAAACTCAGCAATAACAAAACAAACAACAAAGTTAAGAAATGGCCAAAGGACTTAAACAGGCATTTCTCAAAAGACAAAATCCAAATGGCCAACAGACACATGAAAAAATGCTCAGGGTCCCTAGCTGTCAGGGAAATGCAAATCAAAACAACAATGAAGATTCACCTCACTCCCGTTAGAATGGCTTTCACACAGAAATCAACAAACAAATGCTGTCTAGGATGTGAGGGAAAAGGATACCCTAATCCACTGTTGTGGGAAGACAGTATGGAGATACCTCAAAATCTGAATATACACCTAGCATATGACCCAGGCATCCCACTCTTGAGAATTTACCCAAGGGAAATGTAATCAGCTTATGAAAGAGTTATCTATACCAGATGTTTACTGCATATCAATTCACAATAGCTACGATATGAAATCAACCCAGATTTCCATCATCTTAAGACTGCACAGAGAAAGTATGCGATATGTACACCGCAGAATACTACACAGCAGTAAAAAAAAAAAAATCTGAAATCCTGCTTTTTGCAACAAAATGGATACAACTGGAAAATATTATACTTAGTGAAATAAGGCAGTCCCAAAAAGACAAATACCTTATTTTCTCTCTGCTCTGTGGTAACTATTAGAGTACCTAAAAGGTAATCTACAGAAATGAAATTGATACTTTGAGATACAATAACTATGAACATCCCTTGTCTCAACCATTTAGCAGCAGATTTTTTTTTGTTTTTTCATACTATTTGTTGAACTGTTCACTTAGTGTATGGTTAATCTTATATGTATAAAGTTAATTGAAAATAGATCTTAGTGAAAAAACAAGAATGAGAATAGGAGAAGGAGTAGGAAGAAGGGTAGGAGTGTGGGTTGGAGAAAGGGCAGGGTGGGAAAAATCACTATGTTCCTAGATTTGTATTTATAAAATGCATGAAGTTTGTATACCTTAAATAAAACGTTTCTGGGGCTGGCACTGTAGTGCAGCAAGTTAAAGCCCTGGTCTACAGTGCCAGCATCCCATATGGGGGCCAGTTTGGGTCCTGGCTGCTGCACTTCCAATCCAGCGCTCTGCTATGGCCTGGGAAAGCAGAAGATGGCCCAAGTCCTTGGGACACTACACCCATGTGGAAGACCAGGAAGAAGCTCCTGGCTCCTGGCTTCGTTCAGTTCAGCTTTGGCTGTTGCAGCCATTTAGAGAGTGAACCAGCAGATGGAAGACCTCTCTCTTTCTGGTTCTACCTCTCTCTGTAACTCTATTTTTCAAATAAATTAATCTTTAAAATATAAAAAATAAAAAACTATGCTGATTCCAGGTGTGGTTAAAAAATAAATAAAAATAAATAAAAGATTTCTATGTAAGTAAATAAATAAATAAAATGTATCTTTCTGATTAAGTTTTTAATAAAAAAAGGGCAATTAGGTAAGTAAAAAAAGAGATAAAAAGGCACCAAAATTGGAAGACAGAAGTAAAATACATGAAAAAAAAACTAAAAATTCCACCAAAAAGTGGTTAGAATTGATAAATTAATTCACAATGTTGCAGCATACAAAATTTTTATACCTTAATAATGATCTGATAGATCCTATTTACAACAACTAAAATATACATATATATTCAGGAACAAATTTAACCAAATAAGTGAAAGATCTCTATAAGTAAATTTATAAAACATTGAGAAAAAATCATGAAAAATACAAAAAAGGCAAAAAGAAAGATATTCTTTGTTCATGAATTAGAAGGATTAATTTTGTTAAAATGTCCATACTACTTAAAGAAATCTACAGATTTAATGCTATCTTTGTCACAATACTAATAACATTCTTTACAGGATAAGAAAAAAAAAAAACACCTCTAAAATCCATACAGAACTATAAAAAGACAGACTAGTCCATAGAAACTTAGGCAAAACAAAATTAAAAAAAAAAACACTTGGAGGCATCACAATACCTCATTTTAAAGCATACAACAAAAACTAAAGTACATAAAATGGCATGACACTGCCATAAAAAACTAACACACAGATCAATGGAACAGAATAGACAGCTCAGAAAATGATCCACATGATACAGGCAACTGATCTTTGACAAAGTTGCCAAGTACACACATTGGAGAAAGGATTGGTCTCTTCAATAAATGGTTCTGGCAAAACTGGATAGACAAATGTAGAAAAATGAAATTAGTTCATTAACTCTTAGCATTTGCAAAAATCAACTAATGTTGGATCAAGGACCTAAATGTAAGATTTGAAACTATTGGGAAAAAACAGGGCAAATACTTCAAGACATTGGTGTAGGCAATGATTTCTTAAATAAGACCCCGAAGGCACAACAAAAAAAGCAAAACTACACAAATAAGATTATATCAAATTCAGAAGCCTCTGTACATCAAAGGAAACAACAGAGTGAAGAGACATCTGAGAGAATGGGAGAAAATATTTGCAAGCTACCTATCTAATAATGGATTAATACCCAGAATGTACAAGGGGCTCAAAAAATCCAACAGCAACTTCAAGCAATCCAGTTACAAAATGGGCAAAGAACCTGAATAGACAGTTCTCAAAAGAAATACAAATGACCAACAAATAAATGAAAAAGTACTCAATATTAGTAGCCATCAGGAAAATGCAAAACAAATCACAATGAGATATCACCTTGCCCTGGTATGAACAGCTATTAGCAAAAAACAGAAAGTAATGAATGCTGACAAGATGTGGAGAAAGAGGACTCTTATTTTAACTCAGAATAGTTTTTTTGTTTTGTTTTGTTTTGGACAGGCAGAGTTAGACAGTTAGAGAGAGAGAGACAGAGAGAAAGATCTTCCTTTTCCATCGGTTCACCCCCCAAATGGCCACTACGGCCGGCACGCTGCGGCTGGCACACTGCACCAATCCGAAGCCAGGAGCCAGATGCTTCCTCCTTGTCTCCCATGCGGGTGCAGGGCCCAAGCACTTGGGCCATCCTCCACTGCCTTCCCGGGCCGCAGCAGAGAGCTGGACTGGAAGAGGAGCAACCGTGACAGAATCCAGCGCTCCAACTGAGACTAGAACCCAGGGTGCCAGTGCTACAGGCAGAGGATTAGCCAAGTGAGCCATGGCGCCAGCCCAGAATAGTTTTTAATATGTATTTTTTTGAAAAAATAAATAAAATTGACACACTATTGGCCCAACTAACCAAAAAAAAAGGAGAGAAAAGAACCAAATTAATAAAATTAAAGATGAAAAAGGAAATATAACCACAGACAGCAAAGAAATAAAAATAATCATCAGAAATTGCTATGAAGAGTTGTATGCCAACAAACCAGGAAACCTAGAAGAAATGGATAGATTCCTGGACATATATATAACCCACCTAAATTTAGCTTTGAAGAAACAGAAAACCTAAACAGACCTGTGACCAAGATGGAAACTGAATCAGTAATAAAGACCCTCCCAACAAAGAAAAACCCAGAACTGGATGGCTTCACTGCTGATTTCTACCAGACATTTAATAAAGAACTAACTCCAATTCTTCTCAAGTTATTCAAAACAACTGAAAGAGAAGGAATCCTCCCAAATTCTAAGAAGCCAGCATCACCTTAGTTCCTAAACCTGATGAACATAGATACAAAAATACTCAACAAAATTCTAGCCAATGAAATCCAACAGCATATCAGAAAGATCATTCACCCAGACCAAGTGGGATTTATCTCTGGTATAAAGGGATGGTTCAACATTTGCAAATCAATCAATGTGATACATCACATTAATAAACTACTGAACAAAAAAAAATATGTAAAACAAAAATTGTAAGGTAGTTAAAACAGTTCCCATATATCCCATACTCAGCTGCCCCTATTAATACATTGTATTAGTATGATAGATCTGCTACAATTAGTAACCCATGTCCAGGGGCCAGCATTGTGATGCCCCAAGTTAAGCCATACTTACAATGCCAGCATCTCACATGGACACCAATGTTGTTAGTAAGAATATAAATTGGTCCAGGCACTAAGGAAAACAATATGGTGATTTCCATAAAAACTAAAAATAGAACTGTCATATGATCCAGAAATCCCACTATTGGGTGCATATGCAAAAGACATGAAATCATTCTATCAAAGAGATACAATGCTTCACCAAATACATAGCAGCAGTGTTCACAATAGCCAAAATATGCTATCAACCAAGGTTTCCATCATTAGATGAATGGATAAAGAAACTATGGTGCATGTATGTATATACACTGGACTACTACTCAGCAACCAAAAAGAATGAAATCCTGCTATTTGCAGCAAAATGGTTAGAACTGGATGGCATCTTGTTAAGGAAATAAGCCAGACACAGAAAAATACTGCATGTTCTCTCTCAAATGTGGGAGCTGAAAAAAAGAAAGCAGCAGCATCTCAACATAGAATTCTGAACACAGAATGGTAATTACTAGAGGCTGGGAGGGGTGGGAGGGATAGAGGAAATTTGAATAAAAAAGAAATAAGAGAAACTGGGTGTGGTTAATTAACTGTGATAAATAGATTTATATGAGATGTTCATCATTGGGGAAGCTGGATATGGACTTCTAAAGATTTATTTTATTTATCTGGAAGGGAGAATTACAGAGAGAGAAAGAGATAAAGAAAGAAAGGGTGAGACAGAGAAAGAGATATTCCAATCACTGGTTCCCTTCCCAAGTGACTGCAACATCCAGGGCTGTATGAGGCTGAAGCCAGGAGCCAAGAGCTTCATCTGGGTGCAGGGGTCCAACCACTTGGGCCATCCTTTTTTGCTTTCCAGGTTCATTACCAGGGAGCAGGATTGGAAGTGGAACAGCAGAGACTCAAACTGGTGTTCATATGGGATGCTGGCATTGTAGGCAGCTGCTTAACCCGTGGCACCACAATGCTGGCCTCTGGGTATGTTACTGATTGTAGCAGATCTATCATACTAATACAATGTACTAATAGGGGTAGATGGGTATCTGATGTGTGGGAACTCTTTTAACTTCTTCACAATTTTTGTTTTGTAAATTAAAAACTATACTGAGATAAACATTTTCTTTAAAATAAATAAATAAATACATAAATAGGGGCCACTGTTTAGGTTCAGTGGCTTGAGCCACCACTTGTGATGTAGGTATGCCATATGGATACTGGTTTCTGTTCCAGCTGCTCTACTTCCAATCCAGCTCCCTGCTAATGCACCTGGGAAAGCAGAGAAAGATGGTCCAAGTCCTTGGGCCCCTGCACTCACGAGGGAGATCCGAATGGAGTTCCAGGCTCCTGGCTTTGGCCTGGCCCAGTGTGGTGGAATGAGAAGGCCATGTCAAGATGGCCGCTGGCAAGCCAGCGTCAGTTACTCAGGAATGGCTTCAAAACCCACCTGGCAATGGAGCCTGCCTGGCAACAGGCTGTGATTGGATGGCTTTGGATACTGCCTGGCAACAGGCTGTGATTGGTTAGGGCATAAACCGCCCCTTGACTGCATTGGCTGACTTGACTATTTAAGCTGCTGTACCAACTGAAATAAATGAGTCTGCGGGCTGCTTGCCTCTAGCCTGCTTTCACCTGACTCCTGGGGTCTGTGTGGTGACTCCGCGCCTCTTGCCCCCACCATGCTCCTCCTCTCAGAACGAATCCCCCTCCAGCCCAACTCTGGCTGTTGAGGCCATCTGAGGAGGGAACTAGTAGATGGAAGATCTTGCTCTCTCTTTTTCTCTCTCTCCCTCTCTATCTGTAACTCTACCTTTCAAATAAATAAACAAGTCTTTAAAATAAATAAATACATAGAAACATAAGAGAAAGACAATTACTACAATGTTCTCTTTCATATGTGGGTCCTAAAAACATCTGTATGAATACACAACATTGGTTACTGGAGGCTGAGAGGTTTGGAAGGGATAGAGGGAGTTTAGATTTAAAAAAATGGGAATCTGGGTGTAGACCACTGTGACAAATTTATCATACTGAAACAAAATATTAGTGATAAGGAAAGCTGGATCTTATTTAATTGTGACAAAAATATTATACAAATATGTTAACGATAGGAGAAACTGGGTCTAGGGTATATGGGAACTCAGTACTACTTCACAAATTTTGTTTTGTAAATTTAAAACTTCTGAAATGGAAAGTTTATTTACAAAATAAATTCAAAGCTTGGCTTAGTCACTACCATGGAAATATGAAACAAATTTTTGTAAGATACATTCCATAAAAAATTAACATATTTTTTCTATATTACTGCTAATTTTAACTAGAAATTTTAATATTTTTACTATTACTACATCTTGTTATTCAACCATAATTATCAAGTTTTAGTCCTGCAAATCTACATCCTGGAGTATGATTATTATTGATAATCTGGATAAGAAATCTCAAAGGTCTAACAACTGAAGTTTTTATTAAATATTAGAAAATTACTTAACAAATATATTTAAGGCCTGTGTATAAACTTAGGATACAAAAATATATAATTCCTGAACTCGGTATTCACACATGTAATGGAGCAAGTAGATGAAAATGTTTATTTGCATACTCATTTCTATTAGTATTTGTCACACTGGTTCTAATGAGTACTTCAATTCTAACTATACAAATTAGATTCATTTTTATTTTCAGTAAGGACAGCTCTGCAATCTTATTTGGAGAATTTTTAGAGCTTCTAACAGTTTCTTCTTTCTGATTTGCTAATTTCTGAGTGAATAATTTTTGACATTTAACAGTAATTTTTGAAGATTTATTAATTTATTCATTTTGAAAGTCAGAGTTAGAGAGAGATAGGGAGAGATCATCCATCCTGTGATTCACTCCCCCAGATGGCTACAAAAGCCAGGGCTGGGCCAGGCCAAAGCCAAGCAGGAACTACTTCTGGGTCTCCTACAAGGGTAACAAGGGCCCAACACTTGGGCCATCTTCTGCTGCTTTTCCTGGGCCATTAGAAAGGAGCTGAGCTGGAAGTGGAGCAACCTGGGCACTAACTAGCACCCATACGTGTTGCCAGCATCACATGTGGTAGATTTAACTACTATACCACAATGCTGGCCCAACATTAAAAGTGATTTTAAAGTTAATTTCACTTTCTCTATTTTGTACCTTAGTCTAGGACCATAGACAAAATACTATCTTTTGAGAAAACATTTAAAACATTCATAATTGATACATAAAATATTTTGAATGGAATATAACTTTTAATATACATGTTTATTCCAAAGAAAGTAACTTACCATAGTCAGAAAGAGTGCAGGCATGGGCAAAGGAAAGAAGCATATCCAGCATTGACACAGTGTCAGACAGTTTATATAAGCAATGAATATGCTCGTAAATCTCACTCAACAGTTTGCATACTATCCTGAAAGTACACATTTGGTAAGACATGTTGTAATAACATTTAAAAAACAACATATAATGTACCTATAAAATAATATTAGAGTCATTGCCTGAGGTAAAATAATATTCATTTGAGCTATACACTAAATATAGAGTCTAAATATTCATGTCTCATTGACACTTTTCGAAGTTACAGCCACTAAGTGACAAAGAATTCATCTTCTAATATAGTAACACCATGTTTTTTTTACATGAGTGCTTTTATTAAACATTAATAAACAAGATTTCATTCATAAAAATATTTTATATTGGTCAAATAAAGCCCTCACTATACTTGGACAGACTCATCTACTAATTATTTTGTGCATTTGCAAATTCTAAGTTTAACACAAAAGCTATTATTATTTTCTCTCTCCTCCGTTTTTCTGTCAGATACATCTGAATAACAATTACTTTAGTTTTATGAATTAAAGTTAAACTGTGATAAAGCTCAAAAGTTCTCCCCTTACAAGTATAAATATGTATCTAAAACTTAGTGTGTAGTATAGTTTGTAGTCCATGCTTTGAAATTGTTTTGAAAGCCCAATCTTTCTCTATTGTCTCAGCTCAACAATTGTGAATGTTCTATTTCTTCTTTTTAACTGTCTTAAGTTTCACAAACAGCAAAAGAATTGGCATTATTTGTATGCTGCTAAATTTCAAAATATCAAGGTTTGAGAAGCTAAAGTCTTAAAGACCATAGGAAAAGAATAAACCAAATAAAGCCCAAGATAAGCTCATGCTGTGCCAAATTCTGCATCATAGAATACATACCACAGAAGTATCAGTTACAATGCAAATTTTTTGTAGTAAAATTTTCACTAAAGCTTCCGTGAGGCTCAGTGATCCTAATCCTAGTGATAGACTTTCTTAGCTACTACTCACAATTCTACAATTGTCTGTAATCAGACAAAAGGTTAATTAATTAAATTTATCACAGTTCCTCAAATTAAGTCAAGTCAATTTAATTCAATACTCAAATACTTCAAATGTTCTTACATATAAGTCATGTGATAGATTTCTCGCAGAGACTCTTGGCATCTTTCATTCATTTTAATTAAATCTGTTGATGTAAAGCTGTAAGAATTTTTCACTTTAGAAATCTGCTAGGAAAGTAAAAATCTAATATCAAGATACATGCACACTCCAAAGAAAGAAAACATACAGATTTTAAACAATAGAATGCAGGTATTAGTGTAAAAACTTTAATTCTTGACAGAGTACCACAAAGAAAGTTCTAAATAATATTTGTGAAAGACAAAAGGAAGATTACTTCAAAAGACAGAGCAGAATATTTTCAATCTAGTCCATCCAACATAACTATTTTAGAAGGGCTTAAAACAGTTTTGTTCTTAATTTGGTGTTGGTTATAAGTGTGATCAGATGACCAAAAAACTATTTTATCTGTATACTTATATATATTTCTTAGTCTGTGCACAATATTTCAATAAAATGTTTAAAAAATGGCCTTGTAGAAATGGTAAAATACTGTATTTTATAACCAAGTAGAATGCATGATAGATCTCAGTGATCCTCATTCTATCTCTGACCCCATCATATACCTGAATTTCTAACTGCACTGCCTTATTCCATTCCAGTCCATTCTTCATTTCATCTATCCCCCATTACTTGGTAAAAATACTGTGTGAGATCCTGAAAGCTACATAGTTTGTTTTTTTCAAAAGGTATCCTTTAGAAGCAGAGAAAGCAAAGATTAAAGTGTGTTAGGCTTGCCCAAACTGGTATATTGTCAACTCAATATGCATCTAGGAACAAATAATTTCATGGTCTACAAGTCTGGAAATATTAGGTTAGCTCAGCTACGGCTGTTGCAGCCATTTGGGGAGTGAACCAGTGAATGGAAGATCTCTCTATCTCTCTCTCTCTCTCGCTCTCACTCTGCCTCTCAAATAAAAAATCAGTAAATATTTTTAAAAAATGTTAGGCAGATTTGTTTCCTTCAAAACTTCTAAACCTTTAACAAGTAATGTCCTTGATAAATACCTAAAACAGGCAGTGGTGCAACATTTCCTAATTTCTTTTGCCAAAATCACCTTTACACTTTCTCCATTTTCCTTTTTTTTTTTTTCTCTCACTGGGCTTAATATTTCTCCCCCAAAATAGCATCTAAATCATTCTTAGATTAGTATAGCTGTTAGGCTGGGGGACAGGAATAGGAGGGAAAAGTAACATACAGAATATTAAAATATTTGGCATGTAAAACTCAAAGAGTGCCTAAAAACATATAACTATAATTTTGTGAAATCAGAAACAACAATTTTCTAAGCACTCCAGAATGAACCTTGATAAATTCTGAAGGAAGTTGATCATTGGGTAGAACTGTGCAATCTATAGTCATCTGGATGAAAAATCCTCGAGCAGAACTAAAACTTGTCCTTAAAGGAAGATTATATTTTTCTGCCAGCTGCGATATCATTCCTAATGACCAGAAACAAGAAAAATAAAAACATAACAAAATGAAGGCATTTCAGTGAAAAAATTACTTTGTTTAAGGAGTCACAATAGTTTTTTCTTGTCATTTTTATATATAAATCGGAAGGTCTTCTAAATTCTAAAGATGTGCAATGTAGCTAAGTATCTTTTTCTAAAAAACACTCAACACCAAAACAAAGGTACTCATTTTAATAGATATTTCTAAAGGAAAAGAATTCATAAAAACTAAAAATGAGGAAATTGTTTATTTTATACCCTCTATGTTAGGAATATACAGTTTTTGATGTGCTAGTCAATCTACTTCTTAAAAAAAATCAAATAAATTATTGTAATCACAAATGTACAATAACAAATTCCCTCTGTAAAATATAAATTTAAAAAAGTTTCAAAAAGGAGATAGACCATTTATCAAACAAAATTCCTAAAGCATTCCAAATCTCCCTATCAACTTCACATTCAGCAAAGTTCTAAATTTATATAGTAATCTTTCCTTATTTGTAGTTTTACTTTCCAAAGTTTCTCAGGTCAAATACAGTCTGAAAACACTAGATGAAAAATTCCAGGAAACAAAAAAACAATTCCTAAGTTTTAAATTATGTGATACTCTGAGCAACAGGATGAAATCTTACATTATTCTCTTCCTATCCCTCTTGAGATTTGTCCAGTATACCCACTCTGTATGTAACTACTTGCCTCTTAGCATGTCTATTAAGATGTTTTAAGAGAGATCATATTCACATAACTGTTCTAATTACTATTATTAATCTCTTACTGTGTCTAATATTTGAGATTTAAAAGCAAGATTTATTAGAATCAGAGACTTCCAGCCAGAGTGGCATGGGGAGAGGTCTCCAAGAGAGGCAAAACCCAAAGGGGCTGGTAGTGGTCGGTTTTTAAGCACAATTTGGGGGAAGAAAAAAATTTATCAGCTTGACACTCAGTTACATATGCATGTATGCATCTATTTTTTTACTGCATGTCTTTCCTGTTATAAACTCATCAGAACAGGGACCCTGTCTTGTTCACTATATATTTCTAGCATATAGAACAGTGTCGATATATAGTACAAGCTCTTGTTGAAATAATTACTGGACTGACTCAAATACCACCTCTCCTATATAAAAATGACATCTTTCCCCAATGAAACTTTTTAATAGTGGTAGACTACATTTTTAATATAGCTTATATATAATGCTGTAAGCAAATAACTCTATACTCATATGTAAGCTTGGAGAAAAGGGAAAATTTAAAACATCCACCTTTTTACTTTAAAAAAATTCTTTTAAAATGGCACTATAAAACAGTAACCTTGTTTGTTTGGGACAAACAAGTAAATTGAAAACATGCCTGACTAGCCATCAACAGTGAAAAACCATAGCTTCCCCTAAAAAGCTTGTTTTATTCCTAAAAAACAAACAAAAAATGTTCAAATAAGTGAATTACCTGCTATGTCATCAACAATCTCTGTATATGTTCTTCTAGCTATGTCAAGAAATTCATTTATGTTAGACCTCACTGCATAGCACTTCTGAGTCCTCATGTTCAGGCATCCCTTCATGTGTTTTGCATCATCATTAATTACTGTTTTAATCTTTTCAAGTATGATTCCAAACCTAACATTTAGGCCAAAAAAGAATATTGTATCAATTTAAAATTATTAAAAATATTTGTATATATATTTGAAAGGTAATGTTAGAGAAAGAGAGATAGAGGGAGAGATTCTCAATCTGCCTGTTTACTCTCCAAATGCCTGCAATACCATGTCTGGGCTAGGCTGAAACCTGGAGCCTGGAACTCCATCTGGGTCTCCCACATGGGCAACAGGAAATGAAATATTTGGGCCAGCATCCACTGCCTACATTAGTAGGCTGGACAGGAAACAGAAGAGCCAGTATTCAAATTGATATATAATGTGGGTATTCCAAGCAGGGACTTAACTATAATGCTGGCCCCTTAATTTTTAATTTGAATCACAGTTAGTGGTACCAAATTTTCTTGAAATTGATTTTGAATAAATAATTAAGCAATATATTTACATTTATATAAGTTAGAGGAATTATTATGTCCATTTTAGAGTATTTCTTGTCAGTACTAGTTTAAAGCAGCATGAGAACCACCAAGAGCAATTCTAAAATCTGCTCACATATAGAGCTCCCAAATTATACAAACAGTTCCTGTGAGAACAAAACATATACCTAAATAATAGTTATCAAAATTATGGATTCATGTTTATACATTCAATAATCACTTAATGCATATATCAAGTGCTGTGCTAGGTGCAGGGATTCAAAGAGGGATAACATGGAACCTGCACTTACTATGGACAAGAAAGAATAAATATATACTGTCATATATTTATATATATATATACATATATTGTTATATATAACAAGAACCTCATAAACATTAATGATTAAGTGCAGTGATTATGTAAGCTGGAAATCTGGAAACACCTATTTTCTTAAGCTTTCCTTTTATTCTGCTTTGTATTCTATTTGTAACTAAGTCACTTATATTATTAATTTCAATTTGTAATCAAACACAGGTTATAAATCTTGAATCAGTGAAACAGTTCATAAGTATCACAAATCTTTTTGGTCAAGAATCAACACGACAGGATAAGAGTTTGACCTAGGTGAGGAACATGCTGGTTAAAACATTTGCATCCCATATCAGAGTGATGGGTTTGATTCATCTCCATCTCTTGACTCTGGCTTTCTTCTAATACTGATCCTGAGATAGCAGCAATGGCTGAAGTAACTGGTTTCCTGCCACCCACATAGGAGACCTGGATTAAATTCCCAGCTACCAGCTTCAGTATCCCCATTCTCCCATCTCTCTGCTTCATAAATAACTAAATAAATTATAAACTTATTAACTGCCTTAAAAAAGTCGAGGTGATGCTAATAATTTAAGAATCTTAAAATTAAATTATATTGAATTTTATTCAATATTCATATCTACTATGCTTTGGTTACATTAGGCCCTTTATGATTTTACAAAATAGAAGAATACTTTTTATATTTGCAAGTCTTCTGTAGAGAATAGCTAAAAAAATAGAACTATCTGGATTTCAATATTTCATAGTATTCTTGTCTAATAGCATAAATAAATAATGTATTATTTCCATATTCATCACCTTTATAGAATGTGCTGTATATATTATTAAAATTCCAATGAACAGTTTAAAGAAAACAAAACTTAAGTAATTAACCAAAACTCAAGTAACTGTTGTATAGAATACAATTAGAATCTTTAGAATCAGTTACGATTAGGAAAAAAAGGAATAATCTCATATTAACAACTGAGTGACAAAGACCTTTTATCTTCCAAGGAGCCATAATATGCTCTTAACAAAGGTGTGTTACAGTTCTTCAGAGAAATCTATTAGGGAACAAAATAAAAAACAGTTAAGGATAATAAATTAGGCAATTATTAAACACAGCATTTTAAAATTAATACTTTGTACTCCACCAAGTTATTTCTTGCTTCATTTTCTCAGTTTTATATTCATATAAATGCATGTAGGTGGGGCCGCTGTGACGCACTAGGTTAATCCTCCGCATGCGGCGCTGGTTCCAGTCCCAGTTGCTCCTCTTCCAGTCCAGCTCTCTGCCGTGGCTCGGGAAAGCAGTGGAGGATGGCCCAAGTGCTTGGGCTCCTGCACCCACATGGGAGACCAGGAGGAAGCACCTTGCTCCTGGCTTCGGATCAGCGCAGCTCCGGCCATTGTGGCCGCTTGGGGAGTGAACCAACAGAAGCAAGACCTTTCTCTGTCTCTCTCTCTCTCTCTCATTGTCTGTAATTCTGCCTGCCAAATAAATAGAATCTTAAAAAAATAAATAAATAAATGCATGTAGGTAAGCACATGCATTCCATTCCATTTTCAAGACAAAGAACACATAGCTAGTAAATAACAGACACTAATTCCCTACTGTGAATTTTACTGGTCTTGTCTTCCAACTCATTGTTAATATCCAACCACTTATAGAGGTAGATATGTAAGCAGATACTGCTGTACATTCACTTCACTGGTAATTCCAAAATTTGAGTTAGATACAAATAAATTTAAAAAGTACTTTGTACATTTATGAACAGAAGTTTCTCCATTCTTATGTGGCAAAGAAGGAACTTTATTTTGCTTAATGGAAACTCTGAGTAGTCACCAACTGAATAAACAGAAAAGAGGAACATAGTTAACCTGAACTTCATGCCGCATTTTAGTTTAAAAAAAAAAAAGATTTATTTTTATTTATTAGAAAGTCAGAGTTACACAGAGAGAGAAGGAGAGTCAGAAAAAGAAAGGTCTTCCATCTGCTGGTTCACTCCCCACTTGGCTGCAACGTCTGGAGCTGCGCTGAAGCCAGGAGCCAGGAGCTTCTTCCATGTCTCCCACGCAGGTTCAGGGGCCCAAGGACTTGGGCCATCCTCTACTGCTTTCCCAGGCCATAGCAGAGAGCTGGATCAGAAGTGGAGCAGCCTGGTCTCAACCCGGCGCCCATATGGGATGCTGGTGCTTCAGGCCAGGGCGTTAACCCACTGTGTCACAGCACTGGCCCACAACCATATTTTAGTTTGACATTAGGCAATAAAAATTATTGTTATAAATAGAAAAATATTAAATATCATACATATACTGATGAAAACTAAAAAACTCTAGAAGCATAAAGAAAAACTGAATCACTCATATTTCTAATTATATTTCCAAAGATAAATACTTAAATGCTGAATTTCCTCTCACTGTTTGACACAAAAATGCATATCTCTGTCATCTCTTTTCACCACCTCCCACTTAATACTACATGTAAGTATTAGAAAGTCTTAACAGCAAAAAAATAACACTAATATTACATCCTGTGGAAAGTAATAATTTCTCTCTACAATCCCTGAAGTTCTGATTGATTATAATTTCTTTTTTTTATTTTTTTATTTTTTTATTTTTATTTTTTTGACAGGCAGAGTGGACAGTGAGAGAGAGACAGAGAGAAAGGTCTTCCTTTGCCGTTGGTTCACCCTCCAATGGCTGCCTCGGACGGCGCGCTGCAGCCGGCGCACCGCGCTCATCCGATGGCAGGAGCCAGGCGCTAGGTGCTTTTTCCTGGTCTCCCATGGGGTGCAGGGCCCAAGCACTTGGGCCATCCTCCACTGCACTCCTGGGCCACAGCAGACGGCTGTCCTTGGAAGAGGGGCAACCGGGACAGAATCCGGCGCCCCGACCGGGACTAGAACCTGGTGTGCCGGCGCCACAAGGCGGAGGATTAGCCTGTTGAGCCATGGCGCCGGCCAGACTTGTAATTTCTAATATGAAATAATGCTGTAATCATCATCACCAGACAAAAATGTTAAGCAACATTTCTGAATACTTCTTTCAAACATATTTCTAGTATTAGAGAACCAAAAGATCTCTGTCATGAATGTTTGAAATCTGTATTCATATGTTTTGTACATTACATATTTAACTTACCTTTAGAGGATCCACAAGTTCCAAGGTATGTTTTAGGTATATTAAATTTGTTATCTTTGATTCAGCTGCATTAACCTGTGAAGATAAAAATCCAAATATGGACATTATAAATAGTTAATATAAGAACTGGTTTTATGTTCATCCTACTACGATTATCGTATTTTCTATCCTTTTATATATTAGCCTAGCAGGATGACAGCCTAGTGAATGATTAGAAATTATTACGGGGCTGGCACTGTGGTGTAGCATGTAAAGCCACTGCCTGGGTGCAGGTTCAAGTCCCAGCTGCTCAACTTCTATTTTTTTTTGTCTTGTTTTGTTTACTTTTTTTTATTTAGTAAATATAAATTTCCAAAGTACAGCTTATGGATTACAATGGCTTTCCCCCCACCCACAACTTCCCTCCCACCTGCAACTGCCCATCTACCACTCTGTCGCCCATTCCATTCACATCAAGATTCATTTTCAATTATCTTTACAGACAGACGATCAATTTAGTAAAGATTTAGTAAAGATTTCAACAGTTTGCACCCACACAGAAACACAAAGTATAAAATACTATTTAATTACTAGTAATAGCATTAAATCACAATGTACAGCACATTTAGAACAGAGATCCTACATGGAGAGTAAGTGCAAAGTCACTCCTATTGTTGACTTAACAAATTGACATTCTTGTTTATGGCATCAGTAATCTCCCTAGGCTCTAGTCATGATTTGCCGAGGCTATGGAAGCCTTTAGGGTTTGCCGACTTCGATCTTATTCTGACAGGGTCATAGTCAAAGTGGAAGTTCTCTCCTCCCTTCAGAGAAAGGTACTTCCTTCTTTGATGGCCCCATTCTTTCTACTGGGATCTCACTCACAGAGACCTTTCATTTAGGTCTTTTTTTTTTTTCCAGAGCGTCTTGGTTTAACATGCCTAAAATACTCTCATGGGTTCTTCAGCCAGATTCAAATGCCTTAAGGGCTGATTCTGAGGCCAGAGTGCTATTTAGGACACCTGTCATTCTATGAGTCTGCTGTGTATCCTGCTTCCCATGTTGGATCGTTCTCTCCCTTTTTTATTCTATCAGTTAGTATTTGCAGACACTAGTCTTGTTTATGTGATCTCTTTGACTCTTAGACCTATCAGTATGATCAACTGTGAACTGAAATTGATCATTTGGACTAGTGAGATGGCATTGGTATATGTCACCTTGGTGAGATTGAATTGGAATACCCCAGTACATTTCTTTTTTTATTATTTTTTTAATTTTTTAAAATTTTTTCTGACAGGCAGAGTGGACAGTGAGAGAGAGAGACAGAGAGAAAGGTCTTCCTTTGCCATTGGTTCACCCTCCAATGGCCACCGCAGCCAGCGCACTGCAGTCAGCGCACCACGCTGATCCGAAGGCAGGAGCCAGGTGCTTCTCCTGGTCTCCCATGGGGTGCAGGGCCCAAGGACTTGGGGCAGCCTCCACTGCACTCCTGGGCCACAGCAGAGAGCTGGCCTGGAAGAGGGGCAACCAGGACAAAATCCGGCGCCCCAACCGGGAATAGAACCTGGTGCACCGGCACCACAAGGCAGAGGCTTAGCCTATTGAGCCACGGCACCAGCCCTCTGGTACATTTATAACTCTACCATTTGGGGCAAGTCCGATTGAGTATGTCCCAAATTGTACATCTCCTCCCTCTCTTATTCCCACTCTTATATTTAACAGGGATCACTTTTCAGTTAAATTTCAACACTTAAGAATAACTGTGTATTAATTAAAGAGTTTAACCAATAGTATTAAGTAGAACAAAAAAAATACTAAAAGGGATAAAGCATTAAGTTGTTCATCAACAGTAAGGGCAAGGGCTGATCAAGTCACTGTTTCTTAAAGTGTCCATTTCACTTCAACAGGTTTCCTTTTTGGTGCTCGATTAGTTGTCACCGATCAGGGAGAACATGTATTTGTCCCTTTGGGACTGGCTTATTTCACTCAGCATGATGTTTTCCAGATTCCTCTATTTTGTTGCAAATGACCGGATTTCATTGTTTTTGACTGCTGTATAGTATTCTATAGAGTACCTGTCCCCATAATTTCTTTAACCAGTCTACTGTTGGTGGGCATTTAGGTTGATTCCAGGTCTTAGCTATTGTGAATTGAGCTGCGATAAATATTAAGGTGCAGACAGCTTTTTTGTTTGCCAATTTAACTTCCCTTGGGTAAATTCCAAGGAGTGGGATGGCTGGGTTGTATGGTAGGGTTATATTCAGGTTTCTGAGGAATCTCCAGACTAACTTCCATAGTGGCTTTAACAGTTTGCATTCCAACCAAGAGTGGGTTAGTGTCCCTTTTTCCCCATATCCTCTTCAGCATCTCTTGTTGGTAGATATCTTTATGTGAGCCATTCTAACCAGGGTGAGGTGAAACCTCATTGTGGTTTTGATTTGCATTTCCCTGATTGCTAAGTGATCCTGAACATTTTTCCATGTGTCTGTTGGCCATTTGGATTTCCTCTTTTGAAAAATGTCTATTTAGGTCCTTGGCCCATCTCTTCAGTGGGTTGTTTGCTTTGTTGTTGTGGAGTTCCTTGATCTCTTTGTAGATTCTGGTTATTAACCCTTTATCTGTTACATAGTTTGCAAATATTTTTTCCCATTCTGTCAGTGGCCTATTCACTTTCCTCACTGTTTCTTTTGCAGTACAGAAACTTCTCAATTTAGTGTAATCCCAAATGTTAATTTTGTTTTGACTGCCTGTGCTTCCATGTCCTTTTCCAAGAAGTCTTTGCCGAAACCTATATCTTGTAGGGTTTCTCCAATGTTCTCTAATAATTTGATGGTATCAGGTCATTGATTTAGGTTTTATTCAATGTTGAGTGGATTTTTGTGTAAGGTGAAAGGTAGGGGTCTTGCTTCATGATTCTGCATGTGGAAATCCAGTTTTCCCAGCACCATTTATTAAACAGACTGTCCATACTCCAGGGATTGGTTTTGGATCCTTGATCAAATATAAGTTGACTGTAGATGTTTGGATTGATTTCTGGTGTTTCTATTCTGTTCCATTGGTCTATCCATCTGTTTCTGTACCAGTACCATGCTGTTTTGATAACTACTGCCCTGTAGTATGTCCTGAAAACTGATATTGTGATGCCTCTAGCTTTGTTTTTGTTGTACAAGATTGCTTTAGCTATTCGAGGTCTCCTGTGTCTCCATATGAATTTCACCATCATTTTTTCCAGATCTGAGAAGAATGTCTTTGGTATTTTCATTGGTATCGCACTGAATCTATAAATTGCTTTTGGGAGAATGGACATTTTGAGGATATTGATTCTTCCAATACATGAGCGAGGAAGATTTTTCCATTTTTTGATAACCTCTTCTATTTCTTTCTTTAAAGTTTTGTAATTCTCATCATAGAGATCTTTGATATCCTTGGTTAAGTTTATTCCAAGGTATTTGATTGTTTTTGTAGCTATTGTGAATGCGATTAATCTTAGAAGTTCTTCCTCAGCCGTGGCATTGCCTGTGTATACAAAGGCTGTTGATTTTTGTGCATTGTTTTTATATCCTGCTACTTTTCAAACTCTTCTATGAGTTCCAATAGTCTCTAAGTAGAGTTCTTGGGATCCCCTAAATAAAGAATCATATCATCTGCAAAGAGGGATAGTTTGAGTTCTTCCTTCCCAATTTGTATCCCTTTAATTTCTTTTTCTTGCCTAATAGCTCTGGCTAAGACTTCCAGACTATGTTAAATAGCAGTGGTGAGAGTGGGCATCCCTGTCTGGTACCAGATCTCAGTGGAAATGCTTCCAACTTTTCCCCATTCAGTAGGATGCTGGCCATGGGTTTTTCAAAAATTGCTTTGATTGTATTGAGGAATGTTCCTTCTATACCCAGTTTGCTTAGAGTTTTCATCATGAAAGGGTGTTGTATTTCATCAAATGCTTTCTCTGCATCTATTGAGATAATCATATGGTTTTTCTTCTGCAGTTTGTGAATGTGGTGTATCACATTCATGGATTTGCGAACACTGACACATCCCTGGATGACAGGGATAAATCCCACTTGGTCTGGGTGGATAGTCTTTCTAATGTGTTGTTGCATTCTACAGCCCAGAATTTTATTCAGGATTTTTGTGTCTATGTTCATCAGGGATATTGTTCTATAATTCTCTTTCAGTGCTGCATCTTTTTCCGGCTTAGGAATTAAGGTGATGCTGGCTTCATAGAAAGAATTTGGGAGGATTCCCTCTTTTTCAATTGTTCTGAATAGTTTGAGAAGAACTGGAGTTAGTTCTTCTTTAGATGTCTGGTAGAATTCAGCAGTGAATCCATCTGGTCCTGGGCTTTTTTTTTGTTGGGAGGGCCTTTATTGCTGTTTCAATTTCTGTCTCAGTTATGGGTCTGTTTAGGTTTTGTATGTCTTCTTCGTTCAATTTATGTAGGTTACATGTGTCCATGAATCTATCCATTTCTGATAGATTTCCCTGTTTGCTGGCATACAAATCCTTGTAGTAATTTCTGATGATTCTTTTGATTTCTATGGTGTCTGTTGTTACGTTTCCTTTTTCATCTCTGATTTTACTGATTTTGGTCTTTCTTTTTTTAGTTAGTGGCCAGTGAGGTGTCAATCTTGTTTATTTTTTCAAAAAACCAGCTCCTTGTTTAGCTGATTTTTTGTAATTTTTTTATTCAATCCTGCTGATTTCTTCTCTGATGTTAATTATTTCTCTTCTCCTACTAGATTTCAGTCTGATTTGCTGCCGATTTTCTAGATCCTTGAGATGCATTGAAAGCTCATCTATTTGGTGCCTTTCCAATTTCTTGATGTAGGCACCTATTGCTATAAATTTTCCTCTTAACACTGCTTTTGCTGTATCCCGTAAGTTTTGGTATGTTGTGCTGTTATCCTCATGTACTTCCAGAAAATTTTTGATTTCTCTTTTGATTTCTTCTATGACCTAGTGTTCATTTAGGAGCATGTTCTTCAATATCCATGTGTTTGCATATGCTCTAAGGATTCCTGAGTTGCTATTTTCCAACTTCATTCCTTTATGGTCTGAGAAGCTGCATGGTATGATTCTAATTCTTTTGAATTTGCTGACATGTGCTTTATGGCCTACTATGTGGTCAATCCTAGAGTAGGTTCCACATACTGCTGAGAAGAATGTAAATTCTTCATCTGTAGGATGAAAAGTTCTGTAGATATCTGTTAGATCCATTTGGGCTATAGTGTCGTTTAAATCTACTGTCTCCTTGTTGATCTTCTGTCCTGTTGATCTGTTTATTTATGAGAGTGGAGTATTGAAGTCCCCCAGTACTATTGTATTGGAGTCTAAGTCTCCCTTTAAGTCCCTTAACATAGCTTTTATATAAACCGGTGCCCTGTAATTAGGTGCACATACATTGATAATCGTTATATATTCCTGTTGAATGGATCCCTTAATCATTATATAGTGCCCCTCTTTGTCTCTAACAGTTTTTTGTGTTAAAGTTTATTTTGTCTGATATTAAGATATCTACGCATGCTCTTTTTTCATTTCTGTTGGCATGGAATATCTTTTTCCAGCCTTTCACTTTCAGTCTGCATGCACCTTTGGTGGAAAGATGTGCTTCTTGTAAGCAGCAAATAGACGGGTTTGTTCCTTAATCCATTCAGCCAATCTGTGTCTTTTAACTGAAGGGTTGAGTCTATTAATGTTCAATGTGACTATTGATAAGTAGTAACTTTGCCCTGCAATTTTCCCAAAGATATTTTCTAATGTATGCTTTGAACTTCGTGTGATCTTTTACCATGAGGTTTTCCTCCTTTACCATATTAATGGCCATGTTTTGTGTTTCTGTGTGTAGCACATCTTTAAGCATCTTTTGCAGGGCTGGACGAGTGGTGACAATTTTTTTCAATTTCTGTTTGCTATGAAAGGTCTTTATTTCACCTTCATTCACAAATGAGAGCTTTGCAGGATATAATATTCTGGGCTGGCAGTTTTTCTCTCTTAGTACCTGGGCTATATCTCACCATTTCCTCCTAGCCTATAGGGTTTCTGATGAGAGGTCTGCTGTGAGTCTAGTTGGAGATCCTCTGAGAGTAATCTGATGTTTCTCTATTGCACATTTTAGAATCTTTTCTTTCTGTTTCACTGTGGTGAGTTTAATTACAATGTGTCGTGGTGAGGATCTCTTTTGGTAATGTTTGCTGGGGGTTCTATGAGCTTCCTGTACTAGGATGTCTCTGTCCTTCTCCAAACCCGGAAAGTTCTCTGCAAGTATCTCACTAAAAAGGTCTTCTAATCCTTTCTCTCTCTCCATGCCATCAGGAACTTCTAGAACTCGAATGTTGGGTTTTTTAATAGTATCCTGTAGATTCCCAACAATATTTTTTAGATTTCTAATTTCCTCTTCTTTTCTTTGGTATGACTGTATACTTTCCTGTGCTCTGTCTTCTAAGTCTCATATTCTCTCTTCTGCTTCACTGACTCTGTTTTTAAGGCTCTCTAATGTGTTTGTCATTTGATCTATTGAATTCTTCATTTAATTTTGGTTTCTCTTCACTATCACAATTTCATGTTCTACTAGTTTCTGCATTTCATTTTGATTCCTCCTTAAGATTTCATTTTTATGAGAGAAATTTTCTATCATGTCTAGTAAGGATGTCTGTAGTTCAAGAATTTGTTTTTGAAAACGTCTAAATGTTCCTAACATAAATTTTTTGAAATCCGTATCTTGCATTTCTTCTATCTTATCTTCATAATCTTGGATTGGGGTGTCTTGTTAATTTGGAGGCGTCATAATGTCTTCCTTGTTCTTGTCTCCTCAGTTTCTGTGTTTGTTGCTTGGCATTGTGGAGATATTCTTTGGTTTCTTCTTCCCTCGCTGTGGTGTTTTTTCTCATTTTACTATGACTGTATTAAGTGGAATGTCTGCTTTTGATGGATACTTAGAGGCTTGTGATGGGTGTGGCCAGAGAGCTCTGTTTGGTTCCTCAGGGTTAAGGGTGTGCCAAAGGTGATACACCCAGTTTAGGTGTGGTAAATCATTATCTGTCTGTCTGTCTCTCTTTCTCTCTCCCTCTCTTTTTTTTTATTCCAGCTGCTCCACTTCTGTTACAGCTCTCTGCTATGGCCTGGGAAAGTAATGGAAGATCGACCAAGTCCTTGGGCCCCTGCACCCACATGGGAGACCTGGAAGAATCTCCTGGCTCCTGGCTTCAGATTGGTGCAGCTCCGGCCATTGCAGGCAAATGAGGGGTAAACCAGCAGATGGAAGATCTCTCTCTCTCTCTCTGCCTTTCCCTCTCTCTCTGTGTAACTTTGACTTTCAAATAAACAAATACATCTTTAAACAAACAAACAAAAAAGAAATAAATGTGATATCGGCACTAACAAACAGGAAAGAGAATGGGGAAGCATTTCAGGGAAGAAAAGAACACCCATGCAGGATGCAATAATGATCAGATTACTGATATATGGCACTATTAGAGACATCTGAGAGATGTTGTAAAATAAACTTCAGGAGTTTGTTTGGAGGTAAAGAAAATGGGATAATTATTCACCATTTCCTATTCATCAGACTAGAACTGTTGCCAGGAGTATTAACTCCCTGATACTCCTTGTCTTCTCCTCTGAAGAGAATAGACCCAGAAGAGAATCTGAAGTGTTTTCTATAACAGATCGCTCTTGACAAAAGAGAATGCTAAGGGCATGATGGTAGCAACCAACAGAATCTGCTCTACAATACTCAGTGCAAAAGCAACCTATAAAGTAGGTGATATTTGCAACACACTGTACCAACAAACTTCCCATCTAAAATACAAAAAGCTCTGTGAATCACAGAAGATAAACCTAATAGAAAAAGGAGAAAGAGTCCTGCAAAAGATTTTCATAAATGATTTTAAAATGGTCAATATCAGCAGATTTCAGCATGGCCAGAATAGGGAGAGAGCTTACTGCTCTAGTCTAAGGGAAGATAGTTAAAAACAAAAAAAAAGTGGAGAGAGTATACCTCAGGGAAGACTTAGGGAGAAAACTGCAGTGGAAACATCACACGAATTAGGACACTGTGGATCCATGTGGAAGGTGTGGATGTACAGAATGAGCATGGACACAACACAGACTTCAGCTGCCAGGAGCTTCAGCACCACTTTGGGGAGTGGGAGGTCATACCAGACAGCAGCAGCCCAAGCCACTGGTGATAAAGCCATGAGGAGAGCCCGACGTAAGTCTGAAGTCCTCTCGGGGACAGTGTACCTGCCAACCTAGAGGGAAAAAAGGGGCATGTTTCTCTCTCCCTGAACCCCCAACAATGATGCCCTACAACTAGCTGAGAGGACAGGCACCATTGTGAACATAGATAACAACTGCACCAGCATCTGTCCGCGTACCCAGCACCAACCAAGAAGAGACATCAGAGTCTGGCTGGGAGGAATGACAGGAGGCTAGGTGCCCATATAGGAGTGTGAAGTGCCCCCAGCCTCCCAGTGTGTCACAGGCTCTGGGACTGAGGCTGCCTGGGTGGAGTACCTATTGGCAGCCAGCTCTGGGAGCATCTTCGCCTTGCTGAAGATGAGACGGACAGGGCAGAGTGGGTCCTTGGTGCCACATGACTGGGAGTCTAGTGTGCTGGGATTGTGGGAACTTTGGCTGTGTGGGAGGGCATAGGGTTGACAATGTCTCTGGGCAGTCACTGTGGACAGCTCCACACACTAAGGGCTCCCTGATTGTCTGGGGTAGATCACTGTTGCAGGATCCTTTCTCATACTGAGGACTGCATGGATATTTTGTGTGGTTATTGTGGCAGCATGGATGAATATTGCACCCAAAGGGGTTAGCGCCTAGGCATTACTCATGTTGGAGGAGAAAAGGTGAGTGTGATAATATGCCAACAGAGCTGATCAAACTCTCCCCTCTGAAAACAAAGAGGAATCTACCATGTCCAAAACTGGGTGTCACTTGGATACTCCCCTCACCCTGGAACACTGAATAGAGCTCCACAACCACACCCAGCACATACCTCTGGGTATTCACTAAAAGAGCAGACGTTCCACTAAGCCACAGAGACATAGTCCAAAGCTAAATGCCATCAGAGAAAAAAAAAAAAAACTCCAAAAATGCCTAAAAATAAACACAGCAATTCAAGAAACAAGAATAAGGAAGACAACACGATGACTCCAAAGGAACACAATAATACTAGCACTTCAATACTAGAATGTGAAGATGCAGGAATTGATTAAATGCCAGAAATGGAATTCAAAAAATTAATCATAGGATTACTCAGAAGTAATCAGAAGCAAAACCATAAACTAGAGAAATCCATACATGACATGAATAAAAATTTTTCCAATGAACTTGAGATTTTAAAGAGAAATCTTAGAAATGAAGAATTCAAAAGAACAAACTAAAAATGTAGTGAAAAAGAATCAGTGAGGCAGAAGAAAGAATGTCTGAGTTAGAATACAAATCTCTGGAAATTTATAGACCAGAAGAAAAAAAAAAGAAGAAGAAATTAGAAAACTAAAAAACAGTCTTGGAGATTTATGGGATACAACCAAACAACCCAACAAATGGGTCTTAGGAGTTCCTGAAGGTGTGGAAAGAGAAAATGGATTAGAAAGCCTTTTTAGTGAAATAATTACAGAAAACTTCCCAGTTTGGAAAAAGAAAGATTCATCCAAGTACAGAGAGCACACAGAACTCCTAATAGACATGATCAGAAAAGGTTTTAACCACAACACATTTCAGAAAAACTTTTCAAAGTAAAAAATAAAGAAAAGATTCTAAAATGTGCACAAGAGAAATGTCAGATTACTTTCAGAGGATCTCCAACTAAACTCACAGTGGACTTCTCATGAGAAACCCTACAGGCCAGGAGAGAATGATAAGATATATTCCAAGTCTAAAGGAAAAAAAAAACTATCAACCCAGAATACTTTAACCTGCAAAGCTCTCATTCATTAATAAAGGTAAAATAAAGACCTTTACAACAAACAGAAATTGAAAGAATTTGTTACTACTACAGCCTTACAAAAAAATGCTTAAGGATATGCTACGCAGAGAAACATGGTCATCACTATGAAAGAATGTGAAGGCAAAAAAATTCTCCCAGTAAAAGTACAAAGGAAACCCAAAGTAAACAATAGGAATATTTATGGAAAAATGGCCAGGCCAAGTTGTTACTTATCAATAGTCACTTTGAATGCAAATTGCCTCAACTCTCCAGTTAAAAGATACAGACTGGCTGAATGGATTAAAAAACAAGACCCATGTATTTGCTGCCTATAAGAAACTAACTAGCCAACAAACATACCTGAAGACTGAAGGTGGAAGCACAGAAAATAATACTCCATGATAACAGACAAAATAGACTTCATGATAACAGACAAAATAGACTTTAACACAAAAACTGTTAAAGGAGACAAAGGCATTTGGATAAGGGATCAATTCAACAGGAAAATGTGACTATAATACATGTTCATGTACCCAATTACAAGATATCTGGCTCTTTAAAAGAAATGTTAATGGATCTAAAGTGAGACATACACTGCAACACAACATTAATGGGGTACTTCAATACCCCACTTTCAGCAATGGACAGATCAACCAGACAGAAAATCATCAAGGAAACAACAGTTAATCAACACTATAGGGGCCGGCACCGCGGCGCAGTAGGTTAATCCTCTGCCTGCAGCCCGACATCCCATATGGGTGCTGGTTCTAGTCCCAGCTGCCCCTCTTCCAATCCACTCTCTGTTGTGGCCTGGGAAAGCAAAAGAGGATGGCCCATGTCCTTGGGCCCCTGTACTCACACGGGAGACCAGGAGGCAGCACCTAGCTCCTGGCTTTGGATCAGCGCAGCTCCAGCCATTGCGGTCACTTGTGGAATGAACCAACGGAAGGTAGACATTTCTCTCTATCTCTCCCTCTCACTCTCTGTAACTCTACCTTTCAAATAAATAAATAAAATATTTTTTAAAAAATCAACCTTATAGACCAAATGGACCTAATGTATTCATATGGAAATACAAGAGACCTGAAATAGCTATCGCAATCTTATACAACAAAAACAAAGCCAGAGGCATCACAGTACCAGATTTTAAGACATACTACAGGGCAGCTATGGTCAAAACAGCCTGGTACAGGCACAAAAACAGACTTGTAGGCCAACAGTATATAATAGAAACTCCAGAAATCAAACCATGCATCTAAAACCAACTTACTTTTCACAAAGTAGCTAAAATCAATTGCAGGAGTAAGGACAGTCTCTTCAACAAATGGTGCTGGGAAAACTGGATCTCTGCATGCAGATGTATGCAACTAGACCCCTACCTTACAACTTATACAAAATCCACTCAAAATGGATCAAACACATAAATCTACAATCTAATACCATCAAATCATTAGAGAATGTTGGGGAAACTCTGCAAGATATTGGCATAGGCAGAGTTCTTAGAAAACACCCCAGAGACATAGGCAATCAAAGCCAAAATAGACAAATGGAATTACATCAAGCTGAAAAGCTTCTACACTGCAAAAGAAACACTCAGCAAAGAGAAGAGGCAAGAGACAGAATGGGATAAAATATTTGCAAACTATGCAACTGGTAAAGCCTTAATATCCAGAATCTATACAGAGTTTAAGAAATTCAACAACAAAAACAACAGTCCAGTTAAGAAATGGGCTAAGGTCTCAGACAGACACTTTTCAAAGAAATTCAAATGGCCAACAGACATTTGAGAAAATTCCAGGATCACCAGCCCTTAGTGAAATGCAAATCAAAACCACAATGAGGATTTATCTCACTCCAGTTAGAATGGTTCTCATACAGAAATCAACAAACAACAAAGGCTGTTGAGGATGTGGGGAAAAAGGTACCCTAATCCACTGTTGGTGGGAATGTAAACTGGTGCAGCCACTGTGGAAGACAGTATGCAGATACCTTAGAAATCTGAAATAGACTTACCATATGATTCAGCCAGCCCACTCCTGGGAACTGACCCAAACCAAAAGAAATCAGCAGATGAAAGAGTTATCTGTACCCCATGTTTACTGCAGCACAATTCACAAAAGCTAAGATATGGAATCAATCCAGATGTCCATCAACTACTGACTGGATAAAGAAATCATGGAATATATATGGGATCGATGCTGTGGCATAACAGGTAATGCTGCCGCCTGCAGTGCCATCTTCCCATGTAGGCGCCAGTTCAAGTCCCAGCTGCTCCACTTCCAATCCAGATCTCTGCTATGGCCTGGGAAAGTAGTAGAAGATGGCCCAAGGACTTGGGCCATTGCACCCACGTGGGAGACCCGGAAGAAGCTCCTGGCTCCTGGTTTCAGATCAGTGCAGCTCTGGCTGTTGCAGCCAACTGGGGAGTGAACCAGTGGACCTTTCTCTCTCTCTCTGCCTCTCCTTCTCTGACTTTCAAATAAATAAATAAACCTTAAAAAAATAGAATATCTACATGATGGAGTACTAATTATCTATAAAGAAAGAAAAGAAATCCTATCTTTTGCAACAAAATGGAAAGCATTATACTTAGTGAAAAAAGCTAGACCCAAAAAGACAGATACCATATGTTTTCTCTGATCACAGGTATCTAATAGAGTACCTAAAATACAATGTATTATAGTGAAATGGACATTTTGAGATTTGATGATTGTTTATAGTCCTTGTTTCTTCTGTTGAGGAGCAGTGTTTTTTTTTTTTCTCATACTATTTATTGAACTATTTACTTAGTGTAGGGTTAACTTTACAACCATTAAGTAAACTGAAAGTAGATCTTTGTAAAATTTAAGAGTGGGAATGGAAAGGGAGCAGTAAAAAAGTCTGGCACATGGACAGGAGGGAGGGTTGGGTGGGAAGAATCATTATGTTCCTAAATCTGCAAATATGAAATACATGAAGCTTCTATAACATAAATAATTTTTTTTAAAAAAGGAAAATTTGTAAAAATATACCATGACAACACTAATCAAAAGAAAGCTGGAGTGGCTACATTAATATTACACAGAGTAAATTTCAGAGCAAAAAAAATACTATTAGGAATAGAGAGGGTCATTTCATAATAAACAGTTCAATTCATCAGAAGGCACAGTATTAAAATTTTTATGTACTTAATAACAGACCTTCAAAATACATTAGATAATAACTTATAGCATTTCATAGAAAAATAGACAAATTTGCAATTATATTGACACCTTTCCCAATAATTGATAGAATAGACACCCCCAAAAAAGCCCCAAAGTACACGGTAGTCTTGAAAAACACTACAAATAATCTCAAACTGCAGAGAAACAGAACAGCATGATATTTTTAGAACTTTATCTATATAGATCTATGAACTAAATTTAATCTGTTCTCTTTGTACTAACAGTGCATTAACATAAAAAAGGAATTATTATTTTTAAAAAGGCAACAGCAGCAAAATACACATTATTTTCACGTTCACATAGAACATTTACCAGGATAACCTATTCTTGGCCATTAAAACAAATGTCCACAAAATTAAAAGGATATGTGTGATGTTCTGAGACCACTTGGAAATTGAAATTAATAAACAGAAAGATATATGGAAAGTTCCCAAATACTGGAATCAAAATAATATGTTTCTAACTAATCAAAGAAAAACTAAAAAGAAAATCAGAAAGCATTTTGAACTTTTTTGAATGAAAAAGAAAACAAAACATATCAAAAATTGTGGAATACAGACAAGGTGCTACTCAGAGAAATTGATAGTACAAAATTCACATATTACAAAAGGAAAAAGGTCTTAAATTGATGATCTCAGCTTCTACCTTCCCTATGTAGAAAAAGAAGAGAATACTAAACACAGAAAAGCAGAAAAAATGAAACAGAAGTGATAAAACCAGCAATCAATGCAATAAAAGATTATTCCTTGAGAATATCAATAAAATTATTAAACTCTAGAGAGATTTATTAAGAAAAAAAAGAGAAAGTGTATATAAGTTAGCTGGCATTGTGGCACAGTAGATTAAACTGCCGCCTGTGATACTAGTGTCCTATAAGGGCACCAGTTCAAGTCCCAGCTGATCTTCCAATCTAGCTCCCTGCTAAGCAGAACTCCCCAGATGGCCACAACGGCCAGAGCTGTGCTGATCCAGAACCAGGAGCCAGGAGCTTCCTCCAGGTCTCCCACGTGGGTGCAGTGGCCCAAGGACTTGGGCCATCCTCCACTGCTCTTCCAGGCCACAGCAGAGAGCTGGATCAGAAGAGGAGCAGCCGGGACTAGAACTGGTACCCACATGGGATGCCCATGCCTCAGGCCAAAACTTCAACCTGCTGTGCCACAGCATTGGCCCCAAATATTTCCTTTTAAAAATATAAAAATACTCTATACATCAATAATACTAATCTCAAACATTTAGATAGTTTGCAATTTTTACATAATATTAAGATAAATTATAACACAGAATATATAATAATGTGACACATAATGTATATATATATGAACATACCGTGTCTTGTTTTGGAATTTGTACTAAAACAGAAAGAAGCTGCTCTGTATCCAGAAATCTTGAAATAACTGAAACAAACAACAAATGTGAGCATTTAAACTTTATAGTACAGTGAAAATCACAGAAGCAAATAAACGTAGTTCAAAAAAAAAAAGATATTCAGTAGTATCAAGTAAGCTGTAATCCAAATACGAGAAGAACTAATACTTTACCATTATATTTAACAATAAGCCTGTTAGTGATTATGTTAGGCTATGTTTCAAGTACTCATGTGCAAAGGATAAACTGTCTCTAGGAGAGACTAATAAAGAGAAGGACAAGTAAAGGGAAAAGACTAAGCAGAGGATAATTTCAGGCAACACCTGTTGAAGGAAACTTGAACTGATCCTGAAGAGGAATTCTGGGGTTTAAATTATACTTTAGTTTTTGCCATATAAATATGACAGCTGGGCTTTCATATTCTCACACCATTAATTTAAGATCACCAGGCACTTTTATACTCTGTGCTTTAGAGTCAGGACTCCAATAGCCTAAGGGCAGGCCTCCAAATGAGTGTAGGTGTGGGCCAGAAGTCAAAGTACACAGGGCACAGAAAGAGACATACAGAAAGTCAAAAGGGAACCATAAGGATCTGGACAGAGAATCTACAATATCACCTACAGTGACCTTGACAAAAGCAGTCTAGGCACAACAGTGGGCATAGAAACAAGATTGCAGCAGACTGAGATACAGTGATGAAGAGAGGATAGTAAGAGCAGAAAATTAGTTTTTGAACAAGTTTGGCTAAGAATAGAAAAATATACATAAGGTGGTAGCTGGAGAAGATGAAATCCAGGGAGAGTTCCAACAAAGATGGGAGAGATATGAGCAAGTTTAAATTCTCATGGAAGGAACTCATAGTGAGAAAGATAATAAAGAAAAAAGAAACAGGAAACAACTAAATGCAACGATGGGATCTAGAGAACTGGTGGAAGAAATAGTAATGGACAGAAACAGCAATACCTCTTCCAGCTGAAACGTAGGGAAGGGAAAATAGAAGAGTATAATTGTACATCTGGCATCAAATAGCTGAAAAAGACCACAATGGTTGGACCTTGACCAATATTAAATGATTAAATGGCTTTATATTCCTAGCATTTACATATTACACTAAATGCCAGGTACAGGTAGCCCAACAAAATGTTGCTGTGAACAATAAAAAAAAAATAAATAAAGTTACGGGGGCTGGCATTGTGGGTTAAGCTGCTGCCTGCAATGCCAGCATCCCTTATGAACACCAGTTCAATTCCAAGATGCTCTACTTTTGATCCATCACCCTACTAATGTGCCCTGGAAAGCAGCAGAAGGTAGATCAAGTCCCTGAGATCCTGAACCTATGTGGGAGAACTACAATGGAGTTCCTGGCTCCTGGCTTCGGCCTGGCCCAGACCCAGCTGTTGTGGCCATTTAGGGGAGTGAACCAGCAAATCCAAGATAACTCCCTCTCATCCTCTCCTTCTGCCTTTCAAATAAACGAATCTTGAAAGAAAAAAGAAAAGAAAAGAAAAGAAACGAAAAGAAAAGCAAAGAAAAGAAAGGAAAAGAGAAAAGGCCAGTTAAAAATGGCCTCTCTCTACCTTTCCCAACACTCACTAAATACATTTTATGTATATACACACACACACACACACACACACACACACACACACAGTGTGTGTATGTGTAGTTTTTTAACAAGTATACTCAAGAACATTCAAAATACAGAGGCACAGCCTAAACAATACCAGGATATTAATGGAATTACACTAATTAAAAAATATTTGGAATTGGATTGAGAAAACTAGAAAGTTGCAAATGCCTTCTAATAATTCATGTACCATTTCAGTTTAGAACATAAGGTGAGGGAGTCAGGAGAGTATGAAAGACTGGCCGCCAAGCTGCTAGCAAACAATAATTAGATGAGAATCGCTTCTCAGCTTTTTGGCTAAGATCAAGTATAGGAATTAGAAGAGAAGCAGTGTGTATCAACTGTTCTCCCAACTACAGATTTAAGAGGAAAACAGCCATACCAGTGAATACTTAGCCAGGTCCCAAAGAAAATGTTCTTATCCCATTTATGGATTGAATTGCGCCTCCCTCCTACCCCTCAAAATACTCTGAATTTCTAATTCCTAGTAACTATGAATGTGACCTTATTTGGAAATTGGGCCTTTGCAGATGAAACCAAGTAAAGATGAAGTCATTATGGTGACCGAATATGACTGAAGTCCTAATGAGAAGATAATGTGAACAAGCACTGCAAGAACACCATATGGCAACAGAGACAGAGAATGGACTAATAAAGCTATAAAAGTACACCATGGACTGACAGCCATCACCAGAGGCTAGGAAGAGGCAAAGAAAGACACTCCTTTACAAGGTTCAACATGGTCCTACTAACACCTTAATTTTAGCTTCTAACTTCAAGAACTGTGAATTCTGTTTTAAAAGTTGTTCTTTTAACACTGTTTTTCAATTGATTGTATTGCATACTTTTTTGCTGAAAACCTTTTCTGTAAACACAATTGCCTTGTTCAGTTTTGTTGTAAACTGACTTACCCTAAGATGTACTGTTGATATGCTTTCTGATGTGTTTGATAAGAGTGATAAAATAAAGCTTAAAAAAAAAAAAAAGTTTTTCTTTTAAACCACTGTATGTGTGATACTTTCTACAGCAGTCCCAGGAAACTAATACACTCCATCTATTGATAACTACCTAGTCTGGACAAATCTTTTTTTCTTTGAGGATTACTCTGAAGAAAAAAAATTACAACCTATCTAAAAAATAAATAAAACCCCACAGAAAGAAAGGAACAACATTCAGAATCCACAAAACCAAAACATAAAATATACCTCTGAAATTATTTCCTTCAGGATCCAAAAAATTTTCTAGAAAATAATTAACATGTTGGAACATAAGAATTTATATCTTTACTACCCAACTTTCAGAAACGTGGAAAAATTAACCTAATTATATTTTTAAAATAATTTGTATTAGGACAGGCTTTGTGGTTCAACAGGTGAAGCCACTACCTGGGACATATACTTCAGATTACTGGTTTGAGTTTCACCTACTCTACTTTTTTTTTTTTAAACTTACTAACCTGAGTTTATTTCTAGCCATTAGCATGCAGTTGTGATATGGCAGCTTATGCTGCTTCTTAGTTTATTTCTCACTTTACCCATCTTTTGGGACTTTCTATGATTGACAGCTGGCTTTTTTTTTTTTTTTGGACAGGCAGAGTGGACAGTGAGAGAGAGAGAAAGGTCTTCCTTTTCCGTTGGTTCACCCCCCAGTGGCCGCCACGGCCGGTGCGCTGCAGCAGGTGCACCATGCTGATCCAAAGCCAGGAGCCAGGTGCTTCCACCTACTCTACTTTTAATCTAGTTCCCTGCTAATATACCTAAGAAGTAATGTATTATGGCCCAAGTATCTATTCCTGCCATCCACGCTGGAGATCTGGATAGATTTCCTGGATCCTAGTTTCAGGCTGGCCCAACCCCCAACTCTTGTGGAAGTGAACCAGCAGATGGAAGACTGATATTTTTTCTGCCAGTCTGCCTTTCAAATAAATAATCTCAAAAAATTCATATTTGTTATACAGATATTTTAAGTGTTGTCTTCAATGAATTATACCCTTACATAATGTTTTCTTTAGCTATTTTATATTTGTAATGAATCCCTTGCTATGTAATAGTAATATATCTACCAATGCTTTAAGAAAATGTATATATATATGTATATGTATATATATAATGTTTACATATGAGGCTAATATAACAAAATGTTAAAAACTGATACAATTTTGTATGCTCATTGAACTTATTATACTTTTTTGTATTTAAATATTTTATAATAAAAGTACAAAAAATAAAATAATGTATACTTATAAAATTCAGATGATATTAATTTACCTGATTGAAGTCCAAAAAAGAGTTCCTCATCTTGAAGTAGCTCTTGAACACAATCTAATCTCATGTTAATGGTTTCAATATCAACTAGAGGTTCTAATATATTAGAACGAAGTCTTCTACTCCCTCCAGGAGTCTTAGTATAATTCAGAACACCAAAGAGAGTGTGATTATTCCTTTGAAAGCACAAATTTGGAAATTTCATTAAGTATACAAAGGAAAATCCAAGAAAATGGCATTTTAACTTTGTAATTGAACAATCCTATAATTACAGTAGTTACTCTCAAACTTTATTATGCATACAAGTTATATGGGGATTCTAATTCAATGGGTCTGAGATTAGGCTAAGAATCCACATCCTGAACTAGCTTGTAAGTACATATGTCAGTCAATGTACCACACTTTGGTTAACAAAGAATGACACTTTGCCCTTAATGACTTTTTTCCATTATATATATATATTTATAATATTGAGGCTCATATAAAGTTTTCTGGTCCATGAAATTCCATAAATAACATAACCTTCAGGGAGAAGGGACTCTTACATTGATAAAAATGAGTGTTCAACATAATCACCCTGCTCTAATTTATGAAGTTAGAGAAAATTACAGGAGAATTTCATAATGTCTAAGTGTCTAAGTGATTCTTATAAAGAAATGAGCTATTATAAAGAATACATATCATTGGACTATTTATTAGAAAATTCACATGAAAAAGCTAGTACAGGGCAGGCATTTGGTACAGCCATTAAGATGCCTCTTTTATAATAGTGCCTTGGATTCAAGTCTTGGCTTCTCTTCAACTCTAGCTTACTGCTAATGCACACTCTAGAAGGCAGCACATAATAGTTCAATTACTTGGGTCCCTGCCACCAACGTGAGACAGTCAGACTCTATTCCCAGCTCTTGGCTTTGGATTGGCCCAGTACCACCTTTTGCAGGTATTTGGGAATAAACCAGTAGACGGAAGCTTTCTATTTCTCTGCCTCTGCCTGCCTCTCTCTCTCTCTCTCTCTCTCTCTCTGCCTTTCAAATACATAAAAAGTAAATAAATTTAGAAGAATTTTAAAGTCAATTTATTTTAATATTCAACATTTATTGAGCAGTTATGGTATTCAAAACCCTGTGCTAAGCACTGAACATACAAGACAGACATGATTTTTATCTGTATGGTCCTTACATTCTAGTGACTGATTAGTAACAATCTGTATCAGTTTACTTGCCATAAATGGAGACAAGACAAAGAGTAGAGAGAGACAGACAATAAGCCTATACATATAAAGAAAGAAAATATTTCAGGACAGAAACTGCTAAATAAAAATAATAGGAGTATGTAGAGAATGACCAGGAGGTTTACTTTAGTTAGGCTGATTGATAAAAATCTGTGTACTTGACAGTTGTGTAGAGACCTGAATGATAAAAAAAAAAAAAAAGCAGTAATACAAAGGTGAAATTGAGATAGAAATCTAAATACTATGGAGCAGGTTTTAAGGGGAAATTTATCAGATCTGATTTCTGAATTAAAAGGATCACTCTGACTGCTATGCTAAACAAAGGGGAAAAAAGGCATAGATACATGTTGGGTGGTCATTACAGTAGTCTAGGTTAAAGAGGACAGAGGTTTAGGTTACTGTGATAATTTGGAAATGGATAAACGTAATCAAGAATTGGTATTCTTTGAAGATTGAGTAAAGAGCATTTGCTGTTGGACTGCATCTGGGATGTGAGAAGACAGGAAATAAGAATGACTCAGGCCCGGCGCTGTGGAGTAGCAGGTAAAGCTGCCACTTGCAGTGCCGGCATCCGATATAGGTGCAGGATCGAGTCCCAGCTGCTCCACTTCCAATTCAGCTCTCTGCTATGGCCTGGAAAAGCAGAAGATGGCCCAAGTCCTTGGGCCCCTGCACCTATGTGGGAGACCTGGAAGAAGCTCCTGGCTTCAGATCGGCCCAGCTCTGGTACTGTGGCCATCTATGGAGTGAAGCAGTGGATGGAAGACCTCTTTCTCTCTCTCTCTGCCTCTCTGAAATTCTGGCCTTCAGATAGATAGATAATTAGATAGTAGATAGATAGATAGATAGATAGAGAAAAGAGGAGAGAGAAGGGGGGGAGGGAAGGGGAAGGAAGGGGCGAGAAGAGAACAGAACAGAACTCTTGGGGCCCGCATTGTGGTGCAGTGGATTAAGCACAGGTTAAAGTCCTAACTGCTCTCCTCCCAATCTACCTTCCTGCTAATGCACGTGGGAAAGCAGAAGATGGCACAAGTACTTGGGATCCTGTCACTCACTTATGTAGGAGATTGTTTGAAGTCCAGGCTCCTGGCAGCAGCCTGTACCATCCTGGCCATTTTGGTCATTTGAGCAGTGAAACAGTGGATGGAAGATCTCTTTCCCTGTATCTCCCTCTATCTCTTAAGTTTTACTTAACGGATATTGGGTGTACTAATTTAAAGAAATTTGTAGGGAATTACTCAGATCTACCAGCTGAGGGTTTCTCATCACATGCACAGTTTTTATTTTTTGAGAATTTGGATTCTGTAGAAACAAAAAAAAATTGAGGAGCATACATAAACCTATCATTTACTATAGAAATCAATGAGTGTAACACTACACTGTCACAAGAGGACACATGCCATTCAAATGGACAAGTCTATGGAGCAAACAGGACTTGAACTGGCGGCCATATGGGATGCTGGCACTGCAGGCGGTGGGTTTACTCACTATGCCACAGTGCCGGCCCCAGAATATCAATCTTTTTAAAAATATTTTATTCTAATCTACTTGAAAAACGGCTGTTGGGGAGAGACAAAGAAAAAGGGAAAGCAAGAGCGAGATCTTTCACCCATTTTGTTCATTCCCCAAATGCCCCAAATGGTCAGGGCTGGGCCAGGCTGAAGCCAGTAGCCAGGAATTTCGTCCAGGTCTCCTGGGGGAGACCAGTTCTTGAGCCATCTGCTGCTGCCCAGCTTCCTGCCTTCTCAGCAAGAAGCTGAATCAGAAGTGGAGTAGCTGGGACTCAAAGTGGCACTCCTATATAGGACGGGAATGTTTCTCTAATTACTAGTGATGCTTACCATATTTTCATGTAATTATTGGCCATTTGTTTATCTTCTTTGGAGAAATGTCTATTAAGGCCCTTTGTCCAGTTTTGAAGTGAGTTTTTTTTTTTAGTACAAATATCTCTTATTTTACAGTTTTTACTTATTTGAGAGACAGAGAGACAGAGTGTGCTCCCATCCACTCATTCACTCTCCAAATGCACAAAACAGCTGGGGTTGGGCTAGGGCCAAAGCTGGGAGCTGAGATTGCAATCCACACAAATGTAGTGCCAGGAACCCAATCACTTGAATCATTATTGTTGCCTCCTAGGGTCTACATTAGCAGCAGCTGCAGTGAGAAGCTAAAGGCAGGAACCAGAGTCAGGAATCAAACCCACGTTTTCTGAAGTAGGACATGGGAATCTTAGCTGGCATCTTAATCATGAGCCTAAATGCCCCCAAATATCTTCTTAAAACCTGATTTTGGTGAAACTTCTGAGCAGTTTAGCAACAATGGTACAATGATTAAAAACTTTTATTCAGGGGTCAGTGCTGTGGCATAGCAGGTTAAGCTACCACCTGCAGCATCCAACATGGGTGCTAGTTCGAGTCCCAGCTGCTCCACTTCTGATCCAGCATCCAGCACCCTACTTATGTGCTGGGAAAGCAGCAGAGGATGACCCAAGTGGTTGGCCCCCTGCACCCACATGGGATACCTGTAAGAAGCTCCTGGCTTCAGCCTGGCCCAGCCCTGACCATTGTGGCCATTTCGGGAGTGAACTAGCAGATGGAAGATTTCTCCCCCACCCTCTCCCTCTGAAACTCTGCCTTTCAAATAAACAAATCAGAGAGGAGAGGAGGGGAAGGGAGGGGAGAGAAAGGGAAGGGACAGGAGAGGAAGAAAAGAAAAAAGGAAAGAAAAAGGAAACGAAAGAAAGAAAAGACCAATGAAAAATGGCCTCTCTACCTTTCCCAATATTAACTAAACAAATAATACACACAATGTGTGTGTGTGTGTGTAATTTTTTTTTAACAAATATACTCAAGAACATTCAAAATACAGAAGCACAGCCTAAAAAATACCAGGATATTGAAGGAATTGCACTAATTAAAAAGTATTTGGAATTGGACTGAGATCTTCCCTCTGCTGGTTCACTCCCCAAATGGCCACAACAGATGTGACTGTGCCAGGCTGAAGTCAGGAACCCAGAGATTCTTCTGGGTCTTCCCCATGGGTAAAGGGGCCCAAGTACTTGGGCCGTCATCTTTTTTCCCAGACCATTAGCAGAGAGCTGGATGGAAAGTGGAGGAGCTGGGTCAGAACCTAGCACCCATTTGGGATGCTGGCATTGCAAGCGGTTGCTTTACCTGCCACACCACAATGCTGGACCTAACCTTCCACTTCTGATTTCAGCTTCCTGTCAGTGCAGATTCTAAAAGGTAGCTCAAGTAGTTGGGTTCCTGCCACCCATGTTGGAAACGAATTGTGTTCCTGGCTCCTGGCTTCAGCCCAAGCCACCCCTAGTTTGTTGCAGGCATTTCAAGAAAGAACCTCAGAGCTTTCTTTCCTGCTCTCTCTTTTACCTTTTCCCTTTCATTTCCTCATCTCTCCCTTTCTGGTTCTCCAAATAAATTTTAAAAGAAATCTTTTAATAAAACAAATACATTTATTCACTATTTCTTCATGAAATAACTGAAAAAAATTTAAATTAATTAATCTTAAAAAATAGGACATAAAATGATACTTTTAAAAAGGATGTATTTATTTGTTTGAAAGGCAGAGTTACAGAGAGAGAGGGAGAAACAGAGTGAGAAATATCTTCTATCTGTAGGTTCACTCCCCAGATGGCCATAATGGCGAGGGCTGGGCCAGACTGAAGCCAGAGCTAGTAGCTCTTCCAGGTCTCCCACATGGGTTGCAGGATCCCAAGCACTTGAGCCACATTCTGCTGATTTCTCAGGCACACTAGTAGAGAGTGGATTGGAAGTAGAGCAGCTGGGACACGAACTGGCATCCATATGGGATGCCAGTGTCACAGGCCCCAGCTTTACCTACTACACTATAACACCAGTCCTTAAAAATACATTTTTTAACATTTATTTGGTAGAGTTATAGACAGAGGTAGAGTTAGAGAGACAGACAGAGAGAAAGGTCTTCCTTCCATTTGTTCACTCCCCAAATGGCCTCCACGGCTGGCACTGCACCGATCTGAAGCCAGGAGCCAGGTGCTTCTTCCTGGTCTCCCACGCAGGTGCAGGGCCCAAGCACTTGGGCCATCCTCCACTGCCCTCCCAGGCCACAGAAGAGAGCTGGACTGGAAGAGGAGCAACTGGGACCAGAACCTGGTGCCCACCTGAGATGCTGGTGCCACAGGTGGAGGATTTAACCAAGTGAGCCATGGCACCGGCCCTAAAAATACATTTTTTTAAAAAGTTAGAAGATCTTACCTACAGTCTTGGTTATTAACTAGCAATTCAAGGTTTTGGGCTGATGATGAATCTATCATTGCTGTCTGTTCACTACCTTGGAAACAAATCTTCAGCGATTTGGGTGCATAAACTGAATTTTGAATAAATTCAACATATTTTAACAAAGCTGCAACAGCTGCAAGACAGTAATATCTGTAAGGTAATCAATGATAAATCACTGTAAGTCTTTAATTTAAAAAATTACTGCTATAAGAAGAAACATTCATTTCAACTTATTTTCAGTAAAATTACAAGTAAGTTATAACAAATGTTCCTTATTTTAAAATACAATACTTACGGGAACTTAAGAATACTTAAGGGTCACCAATAAATCATGTGTCAGAAGACAACATTCAATGGTAATTTGTGTCTATTTTGGATTTACAACTCTAAGTACTCAAATAATGCTGAAAGAGTATGAAGACCTTAAAGGTGGAGTCAGGATGTCCCAATCAATAGGAAAATATATTACAAATTCAGTGAGAACAAACATGGTCACTAACTGAATAAACAGTGTCCAATCTGGCTCAGAGAACATATTGATTTTGCACGTTCTGAGAAAAAAAATATAATTTCCTATCTCATATTTCTAGGATTAAATGTATGATGTAACAAGAACACTGCCTTAACTGTACTTCATTTCCATGCCACAACATTTCTAGTTTACTGTGATGCTTGAGCTTTTTAATCCAAAATAAAGTAGGCAGCAATCATCAGAGCAATAGATTATAACTAATTTGGGGACACTGCAGAGAAACTTTAATTAACTGTTTTATTATTTCAATAATATTGTGTATTATGAGTCTGGAACTTTTCTAGGTAGTAGGGATACAGAAGGGATCAAAAGAAAACTCTGCCCTCATGGAACTCACACTGGAGCTTTCTTACTTTCTTTTTAAGTCATAACTTACTTGGACTGAACCTCCATTAGGACAGTGCTGAATTCTGCTGTGCAAAACTGTTCAATGTACTCTAATCCTTTTGTTTCATTGAAGTATTTCCTTTGGACAGTAGTAAAATTAACATTCTGAAAAAAATTTTTAATTGCAAAATAAATTTTTAAGTGTCATATGTTGCTCAAAAGTGCTGTTATAAACACATAGACAGGTGGTAAAAATATGTATACATTTTTTAAAATATTTAAATAGAAACATTAAAAATAAAATGGTTACCCATCTTGCTAAGTGTCATGTAGTACAATCTGTAGCCCTTATTAGGCTTTACTCTCAGGAAATTTAACTGAATATAACAGATACAACAGTAAAAAAGTAACCATGAGAATCTGCCTTCTAGTAGTTTATTCTATAGTAACAACATCACATAGATTTTATATTAAGCCTTCCAAACTCTGTCACAATTGAGAAAGGCTAGAATCTTAGAATGTGCCAGTTGAAACTATGAAAACAATAACTGCGCCTATCAAATCCGTGAAATATTATTTATATTATGCAAATTCATTGAGAATAAAGCCAGAGGCAATGGACCCTTTAAAAAGAAAAAAAAGAAGAATCATGAAGTTCTAAAGTAAAACCTTTACATACTTTGATTGATGTAATGGGTAAGAAAAAAAAAAAAATCTTGATCTGTCAAAGAGCTATCAAGACTGAAGAAAAAAAGAAACTCATGGGAAAGCAGCAAATCTGTCAGGTACCAAGATTGTTTTAAAAGTTATCTCAGAGGTGGACATCCATCCAAGTGGTTAAGATGGTGCTTGGGCTGCCCACATACTGTATCTGAGTGCTTGGGTTTGAGTCCCCACTCTGCTCCTGATATGACTTCTTGCTGATGTGCATGCTGGGAGGCAGCAGGTGATTGATTACTGAAGTAGCTGGGTCCTTGACATCCTTGTAAGAGAACTAGATTGAGTTCTTGACTCCCAGCTTTGGCCTTGCTCAGTCCCAGTTGTAGGCATTTGGGGAGTGAATCAGAAGATGAGAGATTGCTATCTTTTTCTCCCCCTTTCTCTCTTACTCCTCCATCCAAAAAATAGACAAAAATAAATAAATATTTTTAAAATAGAAAACAGAAGTTATCCCAAAGTGGGCATTTAGAAGAACAGTTGTTGTTTGGGACACCTGCATCCCCTATCAGAATACCTGGGTTTGAGTCCCAGCTCCACTTCCAATTCTAACTTCCTGCTAATGTATATCCTGGGAGGCAGCAGGTCATGGCTCAAGTACTTGCATTCCTGCTACCCACATGGGAGATCCAGATTGAGTTCTTGACTTTGGCCTGGCCTCGCATAACTGTTTTGGGCATTTAAGGAGTAAACCAGTCTGTGTCTTTCAAATAAAAATTGTTTTGAAGATTTATTTATTTGAAAGGCAGAGTAGAGAGACAGAGAGAGAGAAAGAGAAAGAGAAATATTCCATCTGTTGGTTCAATCCTTAAATGGCCAGACAGGCTGGGATGGACCAGGTTGAAGCCATGCACCAGGAACTCCATTTAGATCTTCCAAGCTGGTGATGGAGTAGCAGTGACTCAAACTGATGCTCAGATGGAATGCCGGCATCGTAGGCAGTGACTTAACCCACTGTGCCACAATGCTGGCCCCTCAAATAAGTCTTGGTAAACAGTAAAAATTTTAAAAATAAAAGTTATCTTACTTAACCTTCATAATGACTCTATGACAAGTCTCATTAATGCCAATTTTTCTATAAGTAAAATTTTGTTTAATAGCATAAAGTTAACATGTTCCAGAGCTGAGACCAAATTTAGATTTGACTATGAAATCCATGCTCCTTCTGTTTCATAGTTTTTATTTAATGAAGGTCTTTTTATGATGAGTAGTAGAAGTACTTTAAATTAACAGAGATAAATTTCCCTGCTCAATCCCTATCACAACCAGAGTTTCAGCGATGCTACAAAGAAAAAGAGAGTTGGAGGTTGTATAGGAAGTTAAAGTGCCCCCTTGTGATGCCCACATCACATATCAGAGTACTGAGGTTCAAGCCCCAGATACATGGATTCTGTTCCAGCTTCCTGCTAATGCACCCAGGAGGCAGCACATGATGGCCTAGATACTTGGGTTCCTGTTGCCTGTTTGGGAGACCCAGTTGGTGCTTCTGTTGCAGGCATTCGGGGAGTGAACCAGAAAACAGAATCTCTCTCTTCTTTGTCTTTCCCTCTATCTCTGTCACTTTGCCTTTCAAATAATAAATAAGTAAATCTTCAAAAAAAAAAAAGCAAAAACATAGTTTGAAATTTGATATTTGAAAAAAATGTTTCCTATAGTTGTTAAGTTTAATCACGCTATAATAACCCAGAATTCCCATTCAAGGTCGTTGTTATTTGTTATTCTATATTTGTAACCATTTCATCTTTTGTCAAAAGAGCATAAACACAGTTTTAAAAGTAAATAAAATGCATGTATGGTAATAATAGTAATAATGATAATATTAATGTTTCCTCCGTTCCATTCAGAACTTTGCTGACTGTAACATCAATGAAGCCATCTCTGATTATCCTTTATAAAATTCAATTCTCTAGGAAGCAGGTACTACTATTGTCCCTGATTTACTGATGACAAAAGTTAAAGCTCAAAGAGAATGAGTAACTTAACCTGCAGAAGGTCACATAGATTCAGGTTTTGAAACAGGACGGTGTGACTCTATTCTTAAGCATTATGATACATGGCCTTATATCTCAAATGTACTGAATACAACTGGTCTTCAAAAAATTCATGAAAATTCATATTATCAAAACACAACACATGGAGTTTTAAAATGTTTTTGCACTAAAATAAACTTATCTTTCAATTCAATTTTCCATAAACTTTTTGAGGTACCCTTACACATGCTGTGTTGGCCTCTGGAAGACTTATCTATTCCCACTTTCCCCATGATTCTGATCTGTCAACTATAGTACTTTGTGAGCATGAACCGGAATTAATTGTAACTCCTTTATGCTTGAAATAGGGATCAGTCTAACATGGGAAAATAAAGTAAGAACAGTCAGCATCCCTGGAATTTGCATCTGAATATTAGAAGAAAGTGCTGTTGCATAGCAGGTAAAGCCGCTACCTGCAGTGCCGGCATCCCACATGGCTGCAGGTTCAGGTCCCCGCTGCTCCACTTCTGATTCAGGTTTCTGCTGTAGCCTGGGAAAGTGGTAGAGGATGGCCCCAGTCCTTGGGCCCCTGCACCTGCATGGGAGACCAGGAGGAGGCTCCTGGCTTTGGGTCAGCTGAGCTCCAGCTGTTGCAGCCACTGGGGAGATAGCCAGCAGATGAAAGGCCTCTCTCCCCCTCTCTCTCTTTGCCTCTCCTCTCCGTGTAACTCTGAGTTTCAAATAAATAAATAAATTTTAAAAACAAAGGCGGCCTAATCAGAACAAGAACAAAAAATTAAACTTGGAAAGATGTACATAAATAAGGATTATGGAAAGAAGTATGAAGTAATCAATGAAAGAGAACAAATAATGAATCACATAACAGACAACAGATTTAGGACAGGGATCATTTTTAGAATGAGTCAAAGACAGCTGATGGCTGCATAGGATCTCTAATAGTACAACACATTTTGAATGATTGCAGGTGCTGAATATATTAAGAACAAGAAAAAAAGGGGCTGGTGTTGTGGCACAGCATCCAATAAGAGCACCAGTTTAAGTACTGGATGCTCTGCTTCCAATCCAGCTCCTTGCTAATGCACCTGGGAAAGCAGCAGAAGATGGCCCAAGTCCTTGGGTCTCTAACACCCACATGAGAAAACTTGATGGAATTACTGGCTCCTGGTTTCTGCCTGGTTAGGCCTGACCATTGCAGCCACTTGAGGAGTGAACCTGTGGATGCAAGATTGATTCTCTGACTCTCCCTCCCTTTGTAACTCTGCCTTTCAAATAAATAAATGAATCTTTTTATATATATATGTATATATATATATAAAGCTTTTATTTAAAGAAGAAGAAAAATCACTCACCTTGAAATTTTCTGTGATCAGAGTAAACAACTTGGTTGAATTCCCCACAACACAAGCAGTATTTGACATTATTATTTCCAAAGGTGATAAAATTTTGAGCTTAGTGATCACCTGAAATTGTTTGAATAATTGCTTGAATAAATAATTTCTTTTAAGTTTAGAAAGGTCTCTACAACAAAAGGATTCATATTTTCCTGGGATAAGTAACTAAAATTAATTTGTAGATACCCAAAATTACAACTCTTCTAATTATATTTTTAATTAAATTGTATTTCTATGGGGATATGTGCAACATATATTTTTTATAATTACAAATCTAAATTATCATAAATATAGACTATATTTATACAAAATGGTTTGTAACAACCATAGCTTTAAAAAATAACTTGCACTTAGCAAATATACATTTCCATAAGATTTTTAAAAATAAATTCTTCTACCATGAAAAAATATAAACACATCCAATAGCATAACAGTGAAGATACACCAGTATGGCCAAACTTGTACAGCTTAAAAGTTGAAAAGTACAGAAACATAGATGAGAAACATCTTCTTAAAATAAGATACATTTCTTAGAATTATTCCAAACATATACTCAATTTCTTGAAACATTCCCGTTTTAAAAAAATATTTTTTCCTTTTCTTTTGATATTGTATATAAATGTAAATAAAATGTCCATAGATAAATATAGTGTGCAGTATTAATATAACCTAAGTATAACAAAATAAAGGGCCAGCGTTGTAGCATAGCAAGTAAAGCTGCCACCTGCAGTATTGGTATCCTATATGGGCCAGTTCATACCCCGGCTGCTCCACTTCCATTCCAGCTCCCTGCTAATGGTCTGGGAAAAGCCGCAGAAAATGGCCCAAGTGTTTGGGCCCCTGCTACTGATGTAAGGGCCTGGAATAAGCTCCTGGCTCCTGGCTTTGGCTTGGCCCAGTGCTGGCCGCTGCAACCTTCTGGGCAGTGAATTAATGGATGGAATTTCTCTTTGTCTCTCCCTCTCTCTCTCTCTGTAACTTTGACTTTCAAAATAAATAAATAAATCTTTTTTAAAAAAAGTATAATAAAAATTAAACAGTGGGAAAAGGAGGCCTACATCCTGGGAAACTATAAAGGGGAATTTGATGAATACATAATAAAGAGCAATAAAACAATAAAAATTACATAGTAGCTCATCTCTTTAAAAAATAATTAAACTCGGCCGGCGCCGTGGCTCAACAGGCTAATCCTCCGCCTTGCAGCGCCGGCACACCGGGTTCTAGTCCCGGTCGGGGCGCCGGATTCTGTCCCGGTTGCCCCTCTTCCAGGCCAGCTCTCTGCTGTGGCCCAGGAGTGCAGTGGAGGATGACCCAGGTGCTTGGGCCCTGCACCCCATGGGGAGACCAGGATAAGCACCTAGCGCCTGGCTCCTGCCATCGGATGAGCGCGGTGCGCTGTCCGCGGCGGCCATTGGAGGGTGAACCAACGGCAAAGGAAGACCTTTCTCTCTGTCTTTCTCTCTCACTGTCCACTCTGCCTGTCAAAAAATAAAAAAAAATAAAATAAAATAAAATATAATTAAACTCAACAATGTTTTAAAATATAGATTTTAGAAATAGACTACCTCTGCCTGATAGATCACAAAATTCTTATGACAATAACCCCAATGGTGCAAAATAATGATGAGTGATGTGAAATGAAGGTGAAGTAAGAAGTGAAGGTAAGACCAATTTCTCTTAACTCTGGAAAAATAAAATTCAAATGCAGATGAGAGGAAGTAACTTTCTGGAAATAGCATTATCACATATATTACCTTGGAATGAGTCCAGGATTAGGATTAATTTGAGGATATTAATTTTAGAAAATAATAATAACTTTGGAATAATCAAGTACCAGTAAGACTTACTTTTTAGAACAAAATGTATTCTAAAAATAAAAATTGAAAGAAAAACACTTTTAATTTAAATATTCACAATGGAGTAATCATGAATAACTTAATCCAGAAAAAAAGTAAATTAGAAAGCACTGCTTTGAAAATCTGCATACTACCCACTAGATCAACCATTTTCTAAGATTATTAAAACTCACCTTTGCATATGTTGTGTTGTCTGCAAACTGGGATAATATAATCTGTGGGCTTTTTAAATCAATACTTGCCATTCCTATTTCACCTCTGGCAAGTCCTCTCCCTTCTACAACAGCTACAATAACTGATGAGGTATGTGCAGACACTGCAGAGGATGATGTAGCTGTTTAAAATTTTAAAATAAAGAAAAAAATGAATAATCATTTCTTTTATTTTTATTTATTTGAATGGGGGGGAGGGGGAGTTAGAGAAGGGGAACAGGGACAGAGATCTCCCAACTACCAGCTCATTCTCAAAAGTCCATAAAGTCAGGACTAGCCCAGAGTGAAGGCAGGAGAGGTGAACTCAATCCAGGTCTCTTATATGGGTAGCATGGACCCAAGTAGCTGAGTTATCGACTTCTGCTTCCCAAGGCATGCATTAATAGGAAGCTAGAGTTAGAAATGGAGTTGGGACCCAAATGCAGGCACATATGGGATATTCCAAACAACATCTTAACCACTGCAGCAAATGACTGCCCCTTATTTCTAATTCTCTAAGATCTCAAAGCACCCAGCCTATGACATGGCTATTAATCTCAAAGAAATAATGCTTATTTTTCATTAATAAATAACTTTTCACTATCCAAAACAAATAAAACTTATCAAATTATTTTGTCAAAACTTCATACTTAGAAATACAGTCACAAAGGGAACATTGAAATCGCAATTTAAAAGCTTGGATTATTTACATAACTGTCATAAAAAGCTATTTGTATTTGAGCAAGTTATTTCATAGGAAATAATCATAAATCATAAATTTCAAGTTGTAATCATTATCCTTATTTCAAGAACTGGGTAAAAGGATCAAATTAGATTACTTGTATGAATGCATTATATGGAGATTAAACAGTATGTAACTATGAACTCCATTTATGAGATTCCTGCATAATGTGGAAATAGAAATTACAATAAAATATGTTGCCTACTATGTGCCAAAAACGTTTCAAGTTCATTGAATCAACTCATTGAACTGTCACAAAAACCTATCAAATACATACAGTCTGCCTTCATAAGATTTATAGTTCAACAAGGAAGAGACACAATTAAAAGAGGAATATTAATAAAAAAGAAGTATATATCAGCAAGACTTTACCTACACCTACAGGATCACAGAAGGATTTCTGAAAGACTATTTCATGGGAGGGGAACATCCGACCCATATAAAACCCACAGAATTATTTGGTCTGGCTCTGCCAAGGCAACCACAGGTGGTGCTCAAAATTCAGTAAACCTTGGCCGGCGCCGTGGCTCAACAGGCTAATCCTCCGCCTTGCGGCGCCGGCACACCGGGTTCTAGTCCCGGTCGGGGCGCCGGATTCTGTCCCGGTTGCCCCTCTTCCAGGCCAGCCCTCTGCTGTGGCCCAGGAGTGCAGTGGAGGATGGCCCAGGTGCTTGGGCCCTGCACCCCATGGGGAGACCAGGAAAAGCACCTGGCTCCTGGCTCCTGCCATCGGACGAGCGCGGTGCGCCGGCGGCAGCGCGCCGGCCGCGGCGGCCATTGGAGGGTGAACCAACGGCAAAGGAAGACCTTTCTCTCTGTCTCTCTCTCTCACTGTCCACTCTGCCTGTCAAAAAAAAAAAAAAAAATTCAGTAAACCTAGAGCAGACTAATATAATTTTGTATGGCTCACAAATGATGTTATAAATATCCAAATGGCCTTTGGCAAAAAAATGGTTCCCATCCCTGAATAACACTAAATGAACAGCAGAAGAGTTTTCTAAGCAAAGGAAATAGCATATACAAATACCTGAGGGCAAAAGAGAAAGCACCATATTCAATGTACAAAAAATAAAAGCTTAGAATGTTTAAAACATAGAATATGAGCACAAAAATGATATGAGATGACGCTAGAAAGACTGGTTAGAGCAATATCATGCAATTCCTCATAAACTATGTTAAGATATTTAAATTTACCTTAACAGAAGTGGGAAGCCAAAAATTATTAGAAATAATAAAAGTGTGGCATGGTGGCTATTATGGGTTCAATTGTTTAACCCCCAAATTAATTTGTTAAAGCCCTGACCTCCATTATGTCAGAATGTGATTATATGTGGAGACAGGGCCATTAAAGAGGAAATTAAGGCTAAACAGGGCCTTTAAGGTAAGTCCTAAAAGAAGATATTTAATTTCACAAACAGAAGCACTATTTGAAGAGACTAGAAAAGAGTGGCCACCTGTAAGCCAAGTAGAGAAGCTTAAGAAATTAACCAGCAGGGGCCAGTACCAGAATCCCATATAGGCACCAGTTCATGTCCCAGGAGCTCCTTTTCCACTGCAGCTCTCTACTTACGGCTGGGAAAGCAGAGGAGGATGGCCCAAGTGCTTGGGCCCCTGCACCCACATGGGAGAACCAGGAGAAGCTCCTGGCTTCGCCTCAGCCCAGCTCCGACTACTGCAGCCATTTAGGGAATGAACCAGCAGATAGAAGCACGTGCATGTGCCTATCTCTCTCTCTTTCTCTCTCTCTCTTCCTCTGTCTGTAACTGCCTCTTAAATAAATAAATAAATAAATAAATCAAACCTGCCAACACCTTGATCTTGAACTTATGGCCTTCAGAATTGAAAGAAAGAAAGAGAGAGAGAGAGAAAACCTTTCTGTTGTTTAAGTCAATTACTCTGTGACATTTTATGATAGCAACTCCAAACAAATATAGTGGCTAACTATAAAAATCAATTATATTCCTACATATCAACCATAAACACTTATAAAAATTAAGTTTAAATGATACTATAATAGGAGATGGCATTGTGGTGCAGCAAGGTAAACCACTGCTTGTAACACCAGCATTTCAAAGCAGGGCATTGGTTTGAATCCCAGTTGCTTTGCTTCCAATCCAGCTCTCTGCTAATGTGACTGGAAAAGCAGCAAATAATGGCCTAAATACTTGGGCCTCTGCCACCAAAGTACAAGAACTGGATTGAGTTGCTGGCTCTTGGCTTCATTCTGACATAGCCTTGGCCGCTACAGGTATTTGGGGAGCGAACTAACAAATGGAAAAATTGATATTTCTCTTTCTCTCTCTCCATCCCTGTCTGTCACTCTGCCTTTCAAATAAATGAATAAGTCTTTGGGGTCGTCACTGTAGCACAAAAGGTAAAGCCGCCACCTGTGGTGCCAGCATCCCTTATGAGCGCTGGTTTGAGTCCTGGCTGTTCCAGTTCCAATCCAGCTCCCTGCTAATGTGCCTAGGAAAGTAGCAGAAGATGGCCCAAGTGCTTGGGCCCTGGCACCCACAGGGGAGATCCAGAAGAAGCTCCTGGCATCCAATCGGCCCAGCTCTGGCCATATTGTGGCCACTTGGGAAATGAACCAGCAGATTAAGATCTCTATCTCTCCTCGCTCTAACTCTGCCCTTCAAATAAATCTTAAATGAAGAAAAATCTTTAAAAAAAAAAAAAGATATGATAGGTACCAAAAAAAAAAAGACACCATAGCAACAAATTCAACAAAAATACATAAAACTTGTATGTAAGAAATTATTAAAATTTTATGGAAAGCAGTAAATAAGACTTGAGTAAATGGAGATGTATCCCATACTCATGGATAGAAAGACCCATCATGGCCAGCACTGTGGCACAGTGGGTTAATCCTCTGCCTGCGGCTCTGGCATCCCATATGGGCTCAGGTTCTAGTCCTGGCTGCCCCTCTTCCAATCCAGCTTTTTGCTATGGCCTGAGAAAGCAGTAGAGAATGGCCCAAGCCCTTGGGCCCCGCACCCACATGGGAAACCAGGAGGAAGCACCTGGCTCCAGGCTTTGGATCAGCGCAGCTCTGGCCATTGTGGCCATCTGGGAAGTGAACCAACGAAGGAAGAGCTCTCTCTCAGTCTTTCCCTCTCACTATCTGTAACTATACCTCTCAAATAAATAAATAAAATCTTTTTTAAAAAAAAAAGGAAGAAAGACTCATCATTTCAATTCCAACAGGATCTATTGAGGGGTCTGGCTCTGTGGCACAGTGGGTTAAGCCGCCATCTGCAGTGCTGAGATCCCAAATAGGAACTGATTTGAGTTCTGGTTGATCCACTTCTGATCCAACCTTGCTATTGTGCCTGGGAAAGCAGTGAGTGGAAGATGGCCCAAGTGTTTGGGCCCCCATACCCACACAAAACCCAGAAAAAGCTCCTGGCCCCTGTCTTTGGCATGGCTCAACCCTGGCCATTGCAGCCATCTGGGGAGTGAGCTAGCTAGCAACATCTCTCTTTGCCTCTCCCTCTAATTCTGACTTTCAAATAAGTAAATGAATCTTTTTTTAAAAAAAGGATCTACTGATTCAGTTAAAATATAACTTCAACCAAAAGCTCAGTATATTTTTTGGTAGAACTTTATAAGTTGGCCCAAAATTTATATGCAAGAGCGAAAGGACAAGAAGTCAGATTCTTCTAAAGAAGAATGTAGTAAAGGCTGGTGCTGTGGTGCATTGGGTTAAGCCATTGCTTGTGATGCCAGCTTTTTAGAAGTAGTGCCAGTTTAAGTCTCGGCTGTTCCACTTCCAATTAAGCTTCCTGCTAACATACCTGGTAAGGCAGCAGAAGATGGCCCAAATACTTGGGTCCTTGACACCCATGTGGGAGACCTAGATGGAGTTGGAGACTCGTGGCTTTGGCCTGGCTTAGACCTAACTGTTGCAACCACTTGGGGAATAAACTAGCAGATGAAAGATTTTTATTTTCCTCTCTCTCTCTCTCTACTTGTCTCTCCCTCTTGTCACTTTGTCTTTCAAGTAAATAACTCTTAGAAACAAAAAAAGAAGTGGTATATTAGTTTTTTATTACTGTAATGAAATGTCTGAGGCAAGCTATTTTATAAAGAGAAAGCATTCATTTAGCTCACAGTTTTGGAGGTTGAAAGTCCAAGCATCATGGGGCAGACTTTGCCTCTGGAGAGGGTCTCATGGTAGATGACAAAGCATATACAGAAAAAGGATCACATAGTGAGCTAGAAAGCAGAGAAGGGTTGGACCCAAATCCAGGCTTTTAATTTACCTTCTGATGATACCTCCTCCCCACTATGACCTAAGAACCTCCCACTAGATCCCGCCTATACCAAATACCATACTGGGATTAAGTTCCTACCCTCTTGATATTGTTATCGTTTGACTTTGAGGTTTTTAAAATCCTACTTGAGGTAAGATGCCAAATCATATTCAAACCATGGCATTCCACTCATGGCCTTAGGTCCTTCTCACATACAACATTCCATCCCTAGAGGTTCCAAAGTCTTAACTCAGTCCAGCAGTAATTCAAAAGGCCAAAACTGATACTCAAGGAATTCTTTCATTTCTGAGCCCTTGTATGATCAAAAACAAGTAATATATTTTCAAGATAGGCACAAAGTACACATGTTCCTATTACAAAAAGGCAAAACAGGAATACTTGGCCCAAATCAAGATAGAAACCTAACAGGGCAAACATTAAATCATTTTTTAAAGTTTTTTAAATGTATTTATTTGAAAGGTAGAGTTACCAACAGAGAGGAGAAACAGACAGAAAGGTCTTCCATCTACTGGTTTATTCTCCAGATGGCTGCAATGGCCAGAGCTGGGCTGATCTAAAACCAGGATCCAGGAGCTTCTTCTGGGTCTCCCACACAACTCCATTGGCACAAGTACTTGGGCCATCTTCTACTGCTTTCCCAGGCCATAAGCTGGATAGGAAGAAGAGCAGCCGGAACACAAACTGGTGCCCACGTGGGATGCTGGCACCACAGGAGGAGACTTAGTCTATTATACCACAGCTCAGGGCCCCAAACATTAAATCTTAAAGCTTGATGACTGCCATGCAGGGCACATTGTGGTGGGGGATGGGCTACCAAGAGCATGGAAAACCATGCCCCACAGCTTTGCTGGCTGTAACGCAGGCTTTAGTCCTACAAATTCGAGTTATTATCCCTGCAACTATCCTAGGAGGGTGTTGCACACTAGTAGTGCAGAGTTGCAATGGCAGTCCTGCCCCTGCAGCTCAATTAGCCTTGGTAAAAGTCTCTGTGGCTCCAACCCCTTATTTCCACTTGGCATTGCCCTAGTTAAGGCTCTCCACCTCTGTGACAATTCCCTATCTGGGCCCTGAGGTTGTCTAAGACATTCTTTAAAATCTAGGTGGACAGCCAGCGCTGTGGTGCAGCGGGTTAATGCCCTGGCCTGAAGTGCCGGCATCCCATATTGGGCACCGGTTCAAGACCCGGCTGCTCTACTTCCCATCTAGCTCTCTGCTATGGCCTGAGACAGCAGGAGAAGATGGCCCAAGTTCTTGTGCCCCTTCCCCCATGTAGGAGACCCGGAAGAAGCTCTTGGCTCCTGGCTTCAGATTGGCACAGCTCCAGCCATTGCAGCCATCTGGGGAGTGAGCCACTGGATGAAGGACCTCTCTCTCTCTCTCTCTGCCTCTCATCCTCTCTCTGTGTAACTCTGACTTTCAAATAAATAAATAAATCTTTAAAGAGAGAGCAAGAGAGAGTGAGAGTGAGAGAGCGAGAGCGAGAACACTCTACCTTGCCTCCCAGGTATTCCTTTGAAATCTTGATAGAAGCTTCCATTACCCCATAATTTTTTGTGCATGCTTGCAAAATCAGCAACACGGATGACATCAAGTTCTGCTACCGCATGAGTTGTATTTGGCTTCACTTCAGCCACAGCTACAGTAGTCTTGTAGCACTTAGCTAGCAACCCAGAAAGAATCAGAGCTGGTCCTAAGAAAGCAGGGTGCCCTAGAGCTTTTTCCTGAAGCTATTCTGCTCTTAAAAATCTTTGAAACAAATTTTTACTTTTAAACATGTGATCCTATGATGGCAGCAATGGCCTTGAAGATTTTTGAGATGCCCTCTAGGTCTCTTATAAATTGTTCCCATGGTTCAGCAGTGTTAATATCTTTACCAAGTGGCTGCTCAACCAATACTTTCCTTGGCTATACACCTTTACCAGCTTTTTCACTTGGTTCCTAGCCAGACTGTGAATTTTTCAAATAGTTTTTACGCTGATACTTTTTTCTCTTGATTTTCACTGTAAAATTGACTAAAAGCGGCCAATAATACCCATACTGCAGCTTTAATACTTTGCTTCCTTGAAATTTCTGCTGCCAAATGAATACCTTAGTTTATCACCTAAGTTCAGTCTCCCAAAAGCATCAAGGCATGGACACAATACAACCAGGTTCCCTGGTGTAACAAGGGTGCCCCTTAATTGAATTCCCAAAGGAATCTTTATTTGCATCTGAAACATCATCAGCAAGGCCTTTTACTGTCCACGTTTCTATCAGGATTAAAGTCCTCTCAGCCCTTACCAGAACTACCCTTAAAGCTCCACTTATAGCACCATAGGCATTATCTAGTCTCCTCTTCCAAACTCTTCCAATCATTTCTGATAAACCAATTCCAAAAGGCTCCTCCACAACACCACTACTCAGTACCAATTTTCTGAATTAGCTTTTTGTTACTACAACAAAATACCTGAGGAAACTAACTTTATAAAAACAAAAGTTTTATTTAGATTTTTATTTAGATTTGGAGATCCAGTCCAAGATAAAGCAGCCCCATTTGTTTGGCCTCGAATGAGGACAGTGGATAGCAATAACAAAGTGAATGTGGAAGAGGATCACTCAACAATCCAGGAAGCAGAGAGAGAGAGAGACAGGTTGAGCTTTTAAACAACCTCTCATGTGAACATTTTGAGGGCATGCCCCCAACAAGATTCCATAAGCTAACTCCTAAAAATTTGGCATCCCCAAGTCTTTAACAAGGATTTTTGGAAAACTCCCAAACTAGTATTCAACTAGTATTCACCTAGTAGTAGCCATGGCTTATGAAGGGTTAGAGTAGGAGGGTTGTCCTACCGGAATGCAAGACTTTTTATGGGGGCAGATGTTATGTGCAGTGGGTTAAGACACTGCTTGGGAAACCCACATCTCTTATCTGAATGCCTGATTCAAGTCCCAGCTACTCTGCACTTCCAATCCAGATTATTGTTAATGTACCTAGGAAATAGCAAATGATCAACCAAATATCTGGGTTCCTGAAACTCATGTGGGAGACCGGGATGGAGTTCCTGACTCCTGGATATGGCCTGTCCCAATCCTAGCTGTTACAGACATCTGGGGACTGAACCAGAAAATGGAAAATTTCTCTCTCTCTGTCACTCTGTCATTCTTTCAAATCAACCTTTAAAAAATTTCTTAGGGGCTGGTGCTGTGGCTCAGCGGGTTAAAGCCTTGGCCTGAAGCACTGGCATCCCATATGGATGCTGGTTCTAGTCCTGGCTGCTCCACTTCTGATCCAGCTCTCTGCTATGGCCTGGGAAAGCAGTAGAAGATGGCCCAAGTCCTTGGGCCCCTGCACACATGTGGGAGACCCAGAAGAAGCTCCTAGCTCCTGGCTTCAGATCGGTGCAGCTCCGGCCATTGCAGCCATCTGGAGAGTGAACCAGTGGATGGAAGACCTCTCTCTCTGTCTCTACCTTTCTCTGTAACTCTTTCAAATACATAAAATAATAATTAAAAAAAAATTTCTTATATAAAATGGAGAACTTTACTGTGCTTTTATCAAAAATAATGCAGGCCTGAATTTATTAACAAACAGCATCAGAATATGTAGCTTCAAATTATGGGTACGTGTAAATTTATATACCTTTGAATCATCCATGTCAGTTATAGACAGTTTAATAATTTATTATTTTTTGAGATAACATATTTTTATTTTACCTTATAGTCAAAGTCTTATTGGTACCATCAAATAAAGAGTCCAATAAATAAAAAGTAAAAAAAAAAAAAAATCACAGTTGAGCAGGAAAATAGGCATTGGGCTATACATACACAATAATTAAAGATAATTTCAAATGAACTTAACCTTCTTAAACTATAACTTACAAAACTTTAGAGGTTTCAAAAGATCAGTGAGGTTAATTTTTGACTCATTTTACCTGAATATCCTACTTGCGGTGTCCAAGTTTTATACCCTTGTCTTTGCTGATTTCCAGCAGGGAATGGAGTTTTAAGTACTTGAGGATACTTAGTATCTGGTGCAGAGGATGAACTTGTACCAAAAGTAAAATTTGATGCAACTGCATTTTCCACATAAGACCTTTTGTTTCCAAAGTATGAACCTGAATTTGAAAAATTAATTACTAATGGATTAGAATTATACAATGATATGTTAATTCCCATTATTTATATCATGTTACTTACTATAAAATGTCATCTGATAATTTTTTAAATATGACAAATTATAAGAAATGTAATGACCTTGATAATCTTTTACTAAAATACACTAATATGGCTTTTGCATCTCAATTTCACTGATTACTCTTGCAAAATCCAAAATTACCTTTTAATCTTTAAATACACACCAATATGTTTAATTTCAAAGAATATACATAAAGTCTAGCATAGTCTTGACACATGTTTGGGCTCTATGAAAACTCATTATCCTTATTTTCCTCAAAAAACTTTTAAGGTCAGTGTTGTGCAGGTTAATTGCAGCTGCCAAAGCTGTCATTCCATACTGGAGTGCCAGCTGGAATCCTGGCTACTTTGCTTTGGATTCGCTTCCAGCTAATGGGCCTGGAAAGGCAGCAAATGGCCCAAACACTTAGGCCCACACCATGCATCTGGGAGACCAGGACAGAGTTTGGCCTGGCCCAGATCTGGCTGTTGCAGTCATTGGGGGAGTGAACCAGTAGATAGAAAATGTACTGTCTCTTTCTAACCCTCTCTCTACTTCTCTTCTACCTTCCCTTTCTGTTGCTCTGCCTTTCAAGTAAAGAAACAGATAAATCTTTTTCTAAAAACAAAAGTTTGTTGAGTCCTTCTTCTTCTGCCTGCTTCCAAATTGTTGGTTTCCAGGGTTCCATATTTTTAAACTTCTCTCACAAATCTACATGATACATTTTTTCTGGGCATCTCATCTGTTTTCCTGTTTTCTATTAACATCTATTTCCTGACAAGTCTTAAACTTTCATATACATCCTGACATTTGCCTCACATTGTAAACCAGGTGGTAAACTTCTTAATAAAGGCAAATATTTTAGACTTTGTGGGCCCTAGAGTCACTTTTATAATTACTTAACTTTGAAAGAGTTGAAAGCACTCATATATAATACAGAAATGAGTATGGCTCTCTTCCAATGAAACTATTTCTAGATACTGAAATATGAGTTTCATATACAATGCTAACATCACAAAATATTCCTTTTTCAATCCTTTAAAAATGCAAAAACTATTCTGATCTCTCTACCTGCACTGTTCAGTACAATAGCCACTAGCCACCTATGACCATTTAAATCAAAATTCTAAAAATCCAGTTCCTCAGTCACTCTAGCCACATTTCAAATGCTCAGCAGCTACATTTGGCTACTGGACAGTATAGATATGACATTTCTACCAATGCAGGAAGTTCACATTAGACATTGTGGCTCTTAGTCACTCTATTTAACTTTTAGACATAAACCTCTAAATACCTTCCCAACACTTCTAAATGTCCAAATGTAAACTCATTATCTTTCCCTAATTTTTTCCCTTTATTATTATGATCAAATCATAAACTTAGGAGTCATTCTTAACTCATCTTTCCTTTTTTATAAAGAGCTGGAGAGAGATCTTTCGTCTGCTGGTCAATGGCTGCGTTGGGCCAGGCAGAATCCAGGAGCCTAGAACTCTAGAACTCAACAGTCTCCCACATGAATGGTAGGGGTGCAAGTACTTGGGCCATCTTCCTCTGTTTTCCCAGGCACATTAGCAAAGAGCTGGTTTGGAAGTGGAGTAGTGGGACTCTAACCAGCACTCCTATGGGATATGGCATCACAGGTAGTGAGTTAACCTGCTCTGCCACAACGCTGGCCCCCTTAACTCATCTTTCATCAACTCTAATGATCAAGTCCTGTAATTCTTTTTCTGTTGTAAAGCCATTAAAATTTTGAACTCTCTCCACTCATACAAGTGTATTTTAAGTGTGCATCTTCCTTAGGTCTTTTACAAGCGTCCTACTTGTGCTCCTTGCTTCCAGTATTACCCTTGTCTAATTCTTCACATCATCACTAGTGAGCTTCCTAAAGATCAAATTTGATATCTTATCTCCCTTTCTTACAATTCCTGTCTTCCCATAACCACCATGGAACCTAACTTATTTTTCTGTATGGGTTCCAGCCGCAACCAATGACACACTCTATTTGGATAATTTGAGGAAAATTTGGTAAGGGAGTATTTACAAAGCTGTGGGCAGGGTGTAGGGGTTCAGTCATAAAGACGGATGTAGAAAAAAGACAAAATGTGCTCTATTAGCATCCCTAGGCTTAAAAAGTTAAGCCCTTTCTTAATCCTTATGCACATTTCTTAGTTTTCCTCCAACTCCTTTAATCTCTATTTTACCGTATCTTCTTCATATCCTTCCCCTTGATTCCAAATGCGCTGGTAACTTTCAAATCTGTATCCCACATACAGTATATAGAACTGATTTCACTTTCCTAGATTGAGTCATTCGCTATCTCGGTCCTGTCGTAGAATCATTTTAAAGTCTTTTACCCACTCAGACCTATCAAATTCCAGGACACCTTACTTCCAACCACGCCACAGCTGAACTTCTCTGAGGTAAACATCACCCGCATCTGCCCGCACTCCGCAGCTGAAGGCCTCGCAAGCACGCCCACCAGAGAACTTGCCTTGAGCGGGCCCGGCGCTGGGAGGGCAGAGGAAGGTGCTGTTGCTGCTGCTCCTGTCGCCGGCGACTCCAGACGTGCCCGGCGGGGTGGACGCAGGGAAGGCCTGGCCCGAAGAGCGGCTCTGAGAAGCATCCTGGAGTCCGAAATTGTAGCGGGGACCCTGGGAGGCAGCCCCTCCCGACGACTGAGAAGCCGCAGGGGCGGAAGGCGAGGTTGAAGAGCTCTCACGTCTCAACATGCTCCCGAATTTCCCCCACAAACAAGGTTTGGGATCCCGTGCGCCACTTCGTAGAGGCGGACAGCCGCGCGCCGCAAAGAAAGGCGGGAAACCGCGAGCGGACGCACGAGGCTGCACGGCGCAGGCGCACAAGGTTCCGAGTTTCACAAATGTCCAGCGTTCCTACCTAAACCTTGGAACGTTGCTCTGGGCGGCGCCCAAGCCCATCACCTCGCATGAACTTAGTATTTACCCTTCCTCAACCTGCAGGAGTCAGGCCAACATTATTCTTCATGGCCCTCCAACACCTGTTTTGGTTATTTGCATAGATTCCTATTTCCCTTATTGCGGAAAAACATGCTTCTAATTTCCCGCTGCCGCTAACAGTGAAAACATCTACCGCTCACATCTCAGGACAACCAACCTTACATTGGCCTTGGAAAAGTTGGCTTACAAGTTGCCTTGTTGTTTTTTTTTTTTTTTTTTTTTGACAGGCAGAGTGGACAGTGAAAGGGAGAAAGGTCTTCCTTTGCCGTTGGTTCACCCTCCAATGGCCGCCGCACCGCGCTGATCTGAAGCCAGGAACTTCTCCTGATCTCCCATCGGGTGCAGGGCCCAAGCACTTAGGCCATTCTCCTCTGCACTCCCTGGCCACAGCAGAGAGCTGGCCTGGAAGAGGGGCAACCGGGACTAGAACCTGGTGTGCTGGCACCGCAGGCGGAGGACTAGCCTAGTGAGCCGCTGCGCCAGCACAAGTTGCTTTTCAAAGACTCCTTCATCTCTAAATAGTATGCAAACAGATTTGTGCTAAGTGCAGAGAAATACTAGGTAAGGCCTCTCTGTAAGTTTTAGTTCGAAAATCCCCAAGTTCTGCCATAATTCCACAAACTTTGTGGAGTAAATTTTTTTCCCAAATACTGCAGTAGTATCAACTTTAAAGTTAATCAGAATTGAACAATCCCCTGGATACTGTTATACTACCAGGAAACATTTTTATCAGCATAGCATAAGTTAAGCCAGGTAGCCACAATATAGTTCACCTTCCACCCATTGACTGCAGACCTAAACTACTTTATTTGGGGTCCAGCACTATAGCATGAAAGACAAGACAGCTGCCTGCAGTGAGCCTCTGCCGTGGCCTGGGAGGGCAGCAGATTTCCCGAGTCCTTGGGCCCCTGCAACCGTATCTGGAGACCTGGAAGAAGCTCCTGGCTTTGAAGGATCCCGCAGCTCCAACTGTTGCAGCAATCTGGGGAGTAAGACTGCAGGTGGAAGACCTCTGCCTCTCAAATAGGTAAAATCTTAAGGGAAAAAAAGAACACACAAAAACTTGGAAGGCAGTTATTTTAGAGGCTCAAATGGTCCCAACTTCCCTGGCTGAAGCCAGGGGCTTCTTCTGGGTCTCCCACACTGTGCATGGGCCAGAGCACTCATTCTCCACTGCTCTCCCAGGTGCATTAACAGGGAGCTGGATCAGAAGTCAAGCAGCTAGTACTCCCAACTGGTGCCCATAATGGATGCCACTGTCAAAAGCAGCTTCCTCAATGCCAATGTGGGCAGGCTCCCTTAGTGATGATAAACATAGGTTGTTACTGCACCCTCAATAAAGATGTTCACAAAATACTTTTCAGCATTTGTCCTAAAAAGTATCACCTATCAGTTTATTTCCAAAAACAAGCTTTAACTGGACAATTTTCACAAAGTGCTAAACAAAAAGTACTTGAAACTACAACCAATTACGATAGTGAGCAAATTCAGCTCCTAAGTCTGTAAATCCCCCCTAAACTAAAAATTGTGAATCTCTTCTTAAATGGTTATTTTATTTTTATTTGAAAGAACTCAGTGACAGAATACTCCCATCTGCTGGTTTAATCTCCCAAATGCGTCCAGAAGCCCATAGAGCTGGGGCAGGCCAGATACAGGAGCCAAGACCTTCAATCAAATCTCACAGTGGCAGGAACTTAAGCATGCGAGCCATCATTTGATACCTCTCATCATGCACATTAGCAGGAGACTGGATTGGAAGTGGAGTAGCTGGTATTCAACCAGGCATTCAGATATATAAGATGCAGGAATCTCAACAACCATGTGCATATTTTTATTTATATATGGGTTTATCTGTCATTTAAAATTCTTGCACACACAAACCAATTTACAGCTGTTGTTCTACATAACAAAAAGGGAATAAACTCAATGACATGGAGATACTCAGAAGCATAAACAAAAAATTGTACTCAGTAACAGCATTAATACCTAAAGCTGAACATACAATGCAAAATCTTATTTTACAATATGTATAATTACATAATTTATTAAAATTAATTTAGCACAATATACAAAATATTAACAGTAGTCAATGTTGGAATGGCAGCTACACTAAACAACTTTTCCATCAGCCAACCTAGCTCACTAATTCAGGCTGAACATTCACCCTGCGAAGCACTTCTTCAGGCATGCAAAAAACAGGATTAACAGGCTTTATCTGTTCTTCTCCCAGAAGGGACAATCCAGCAATTCCAAATAATGTATGAAAAGGATCCACCTAAAACAAAAATTTACAGATTACAAAATGAACGTCCCCCAAAACCTTGCTTCAAAATATACTCCAGCCAACCCCACTTTGTTTACATGCTTTAGCATTTTCAGAAATAAACTTAAAACTGCTTCAAAAATGACCTTTATCATATATATTTACTAACTTGTTTGATAATAGAGAATTTTTTCTGATACTGTTCAGAATAAAGTACACTGCTTTGAAGTAACATGCCTGGAAATGCCTACAGCAATGAAAGTAATGCAACACTGAAAAGATATATAAACATTATAAATATACTTGCCATATCTCCTGGCCTGTCTGCAAATCCCCCCGTTTCTTCATCTTGACATGCTAAGATGAAACTCCGTAGTTTCTCTCGATCAATCCAATGAAGTCTTCCAATAATCTTTAGAGAAGCCAACACCCACCATGAATAGCATACATCTGGTAACTAGGAGTGGGGGAAAGCAACAAATAACTACCAGTATTCTGTTCTTAAGTCATTAGGAACAATTTATAAGTGAAGTCTCTTCTAAGCAATCTGATATTCAAACAGTGAGAAGTAACAAGAAACATTAAAATCTGTTTTCAATGTTTGCTTATAATTAAAAGATAACCAGCAGGAAGAGAAAACTAACTCCAATTCGTAAGTACCCATTCTAAATGTTTCAGGGCTCAGTGACAAGCATACATCTACATCTCCAACTGCACCAATAAATTCCTAACTCAGCCTGTTAACCAAGAAGCTGGTGAGAGGTTCATGAAATCTCTTGAGGGGACTTTAGTGAGTAAAGCCACCACCTGCACAGCCAACATCCCATTGGGTACTGGGACTCCACTTCTGATCCACTCTCCCATGGTCTGAGAGCAGTGGGAAGATGGCCAAAGTCCTTGGGCCCCTGCACCCACGTGGGAGACCAGGAAGAAGCTCCTGGCTTCGGATGGGCCTAGCTCCAGCTGTTGTGGCAAGCTGGGGAGTGAACCAGCAGACAGAAGGCCTCCCTCCCTCCCTCTCTGCAACTCTGCAGATGGAAGACTTTCTCCCTCTGCCTCTGTAACTCTTTCAAATAAATCTTTATAAAAGTCTGCAAAAAATTAAAAAAAAAAAGAAATCCCTGAGAATGTTACAATAATCTACATACAACATTTTCCAATGCTTTCTTTCCAACTAGGCACCAATTTGCCTTAGTATTATCTAAAGCCTGGCTCCCCAAATTTCTTACACATGATTCAGGGGCACATTAAGTGTATCCAAGAGCAGAAGCATTTCAATCCTTTGGATTCTACTTTTGCCACTGGCAGGCTTTTTGAGATATTGTAATAGAAGAAATAAGTTGAAAAGTTACAATAGGAGGAAGGCCAAGGACTTCATTACTACAAAGTGGCATTGATTCAAGCTTATGAAATAATACCTTCTCTGGTCTTCCATTAAGTCCACCTGAAGGTAACTGTCGTTCACAAAGCCACCAACCAAGTAAATCAGAATTTACTTGATGCAGCTGACTAGTAATAGCCAGGAATCCTGTGCAACAATAGATCTAAAATTACAGACATAAAGTACATGTGTATAATAATGACAGTAAAATGACAAAATAAAACTATTCAAATTATTAACATTTTTATCACTTTTGCCTTCTGATCAATTCAACATTTCTAATTTTAAATAATCGCAAAAATACAAGTATACTTCTACTAAAATACATGTCATGGCATGTCTCTTAAGAGACCTACAGATAAGGGTAAGTATACTGCACAAAGGGATGCTACATATGATGGGAGATTTTATACTACTCAGACATTCAATGAAAAACTTAAAATGAGTTGACCACAGGTATTGTGGAACGGAAAGTCATGCAAAAGGGAGCAACTACATACAAAGTCCTCTGGCACAAGCAATGAGCTGCCCGTTTGGCTCATGGCAGGTAGAAATGTTTTCAACTGCATAACTAAAATTTAAATATATTTTGGTTCAATTGCTTGGGCCAGAGGGATCTACTAACAGAATGGCACATAATGTAAAATATTGTGGAAAAGCTTTCCGTAATTCAATGTTACACTCCAATGATATTACACTTAACACATTTCCCTGTCATCACAATGGTAATTCCTTAAAAATTGATACTAAAATTTAATCTGAATTAAGTTACCTGCCCAGCATGTGATTCAGAACCTGGTCTGCAACCAAACCCACCATCAAAGTTCATACAAGATAAAACAAATTCGATGGCTTTTTCCACATCAATTGCATCAAGCTTCCCCTATAAACAAAGAAATATGCCTGTTAAACCTCAAAAGTCCTCATGGATGCTTAGTCATTTCAATATTCAAAGCTTGGGGCAAGCACTGTGGTGCAGCAGGCTGGGCCACACTTGGGATGGCCACCCATCTGTTCATATCCCAAGTGAAAGTGTGTGAATAGAGGAGTCTCAGTTACTATTTCCAATCCAACTTCCTGTTTAGTGCACCCAGCAGTGATGGCTCATGTTATTTGGGATCCCTGCCACCGAATGGAAGACCATTCATGGCTCTGACCTGGCCCAGTCCCTGGCTCTTTTGAACAATTTGAGTGAACCAGCTGGTGAAAACACCTCTGTGTGTCACTCTGCCTTCTAAATCAACCTTAAAGTATTTTCAAAGCTTACCAACAGAGCTAACGTTGCCACCGCACAAAAAGAGAATCTTGTATCAATTTCTCCTAAAACAAAAAGGGATCAATCAAACCATTTTCACAGACAGTACAAGTTACCTAAAAACAAAATCTGTACATCTAATAGCTTGAATTTCCAAGAGTTCAAGCTTAACTTCAGGTCATCAGAACTGCTTGAATCTGAAGTTATTTCTAAGTCTAGTAACTAAAAAACTACTCTGTCAATAACAGCAAATTATCAATGTTTTTTATGGGGGTCCAGAAAGGGAAGGAAACATCTGAAAAAAAAAAAAACTAGCTAATTTACAAAAAAAACAGAACTTACCCTTATTTAATAAAAAGTAGATTTTCACATCCCATGAAGCAGCTGGTCTTTCTGGCCTGCACTGTGTTTAGCCCTAAAACACAGATTATCTACATTTATCAAATAAAATCCTATTCCCTCCCTCCACAGAATTATTCAGCAAGTTTGTAAAGTTTTTTTAGAAGTACTTTTCCCTTTCCAGCAAGTACTTTTTAAAAACTTTACAAAATCACCAAATATTGGGGGAAAAAAAATTCACCTACCTTATCTTTTAGACTGGCCCCCTCTGTTCCAGTGCTCCTGTATGCTGTTATAACTACCACAGTGCATGCTGGAACTTCCAGCAGACCATTAACTCCAATTAGACCAGCTGCTTCGTGGGACCTGAAAAAATGAAATACTTAAAAAAAAAATCTACAAACTGGTTCTAAGCAAAGTCAGGACATTTTAATATTGGTATTTGGGAAGCATGGACTAAATCTGACATTACCCCAAATGTCTCCAGCAAATGAACCATCTTCTTTCTGTAGACTTTGGACATATTCCACAACTTTATTCACGTCAATAACATTAATACTATCATACAGAGTAAGAATCTGCAACAAAGAAACATTAAGTAAATGCCCCTTTTAGACTGTTCTGATGCCCTATCAACTATCTTTGAAGCTATAAAGCATGTCTGAGTGTATACTGTAAACTTTCCCCCAATATACAATCTTGTTAGTCAACCAAATTAAGACACTAACCAAAAAGCAATTATTTTTCCATGTATAAACTACAATACAGCATCCCAAAATACTCAAATATACTGTATGTAGATATAATTATAACTATTTACATACAGAAATGGTTGGGCCAGGCCGAGGCCAAGAGCTTCTTTTGGGTTTCCCACGTCGTGCAGGGGATCAAGTTCTTGGGGCTGTATCTTGCTGCTTTACCAACTGCAACTGGACGGGAAGTGGAGCAGCCAGGACTCAAAACAGCACCCATATGGCATGCTGGTATTGAAGCTGGAGGCTTTAACTACTATGGCACAACAATGGCCCCCCAGAAAGGATATTTTAAATTGTTGTGCATTGAGCTAAGCTGTGCCTCCTGTATCAGAGCACCTGGAAAGGCAGAGAATACGCCCAAGTCCTTGGGAATCTGCCAACAATGTGGGAGATCCATATAAACTCCAGGCTCCTGGCTTTGGCCTGGTCCAGCCCTGGCCATCTGAGGAATAAACCAGTATATGAAAGGTGTGTCTCTCTCCTTCAAATAAACTAATAAAAATATTTTTTTTCAATGAGTCTTTAAGTCACATGGGTTGGCATTAAGTATTGTAGCAGTGACCTAACCTGCCACTTGGTTTGCATGCATCCTACCTAGGAATGCTAGGTCAAGTTCCAGCCACTCTGCCTCCAACATAGACCTGGATGGAGTTTTTCATGGGCTCTGGGCCCAGTCCTGACTATTGTGGCAATTTGTATTGGCCTTCAACAGAAGTAAAACCTGTCAGTTAAACTTAAGGGGATGGCTTAAGTGCCTGGGCCCATGTACCCATGTGGGAGAAGCTCATGGCTCTGGACGTGCCCCGATCTGGCCATTATGGCCATTTGGGGAGTGGACCAGCAGATGAAAAATTTCTTTCCTAAAAAGAAAATCATATGGATCTACATCACTATCAAAAACTCCACTTAAATATCTTTCAAATGCTTACATATATTAAGCACAGAATTTTTAATCCTCCAAGGTCTCAGTGTAATTTTATAATTCACATCAATGGTGATTCAGCTAATACATGCCATTCCATCATTGACCTTGTAGGACAGACTCCACTTGTACATGAAACTTAACAGTATCAGTTTTCCATCTTCCTGATAAAGTTTCAACTCCTGGCTTTCATTTAAGAGCATTTACTATTAAGCAATTGAAATTTTTAAGTTATTTACCTGGACAGCACTAAGAGTATACAAAAGGTGAGGGTCATGTCCAATACTTGCACTTATTCCACCACACTCATGTTGGCATGATTTAATAAATGTCAGAATTTCTTCTCTATTCATGCGATGAAGTTGTCCCATGAGATCCATTACTGTCAGACCCCAATAGATGCCACTCATCCTCAAGTACTCAGACATACAGTATTCCTAAAACACATAATTTCTTAACTTTGTCAGTTTGAATTAAGAGGTGAAATGCATACAGCAAATTCACTAGGCATACCACTATGATTACTTCAAGTTATCATTACAGTATCACTAGTTAGCAGTAAATTTAACATTCCAGAAAAAACAATTACTTGGGCAGCATGATAAAAAATTCATCTGTGGTTAACATCACTAATAGTTTCAGCTCTGCTCAGGCACCAACCATAAGGTAAATTAGAAAACTCATCTGCCTATTTTCTCATAGTGTTGTTAAAATTTCTTCCAGTTCCTATACCATATTAAGCATTCATTCTTTTAATATATGGACTTTGTGCAACACCTATTATGCATTTTGTAATGACATTAACCACCTGAAACTTGAAATGACCTAAGCCTGGAAAACACAGCATGCACAGATGAAAATGAAGATTCCAGAAACAAACTTCTGTTTCAGTTAGCAATTGATTATACTTGAGAAGTGCAAGACTTAAATTTGCTACCAACCCAAATTCAGCATTTAGAGGTAAGCAGAGTATTTGATAAGTCAAACCTTAACAGATGTCCTCCACAATCCAGATAACCTAATCAGATACATTAAGGAAAAATATCCACTCCCAGCTCTATCTTTTCTTTACATTTTTTCTAAGATTGTCCCAGGGGATACTGCTTTTCTTTTTTTAAAAAATATTCAGGTAAAACTTTTTCAAGGTCTCAGCGTAATTCTAGAGCTAAAGTGTTATTACACATCAGCATTAAATCAGGTAATACATGCCAACACATCATTGACCTTGAAAGCTTCACTCAAACTACAAAAACAGAAGCCTGTATCATGCCTCAAAATCCTAACCCACTTTGGCGTTGTGAAGTACCATTTTGATTTTGATATACCTCCCCATTTTCACATACCCAAGATGCACTTAACCTGGAGGGCACAGTTGCATACAATTTTAACAAACAGGACATAAAACACTGCCCTACTGTTTGTGCCTAAACAAATCTCTTTAAAAACTTTCCCACATAAAATCATACATACATAATCATCTTTCTTTGAGCCATAGGATGCAATATAATCACCGTGTTTCTCCAATAATAGGGAGTTGGGAGCATCTGGTTTGATAACAACATCCTTCTGAGGTGTACCCTTGCAAAACAAAACAAGAGTTACCTTATTAATGTTTACTTTGTTCTCAAAGTGCACATTCAATCTACTTCTTTTTTACTTTCATTTTATCCTGTCACAGGAAAATTCAATTGCAAGTGAGTGACCAAAAAGAATGTAAAGCATTATAGTTCTCATTCAGTCAAGGGTCAGGTAAGTTATTTTTCAGGTCTCAGAGTAATTCTAGAGCTAAAGTAGTAATAATCAACTTTAAATTCAGAATACATGCCAGCTCATCATTGACCTGAAAAAAAAGGACTACCTGCATTTGTTGTTGCTTACCTTTCACTTTTAAGAGCTAAATAAAACACCATAGGTTATCAAAAACACGTCGCAAATTTAAATTCTTGCTGAATCTAATTCAGGTTTTCAAAGAACCTTCCACACCACCAAAACTTCAAGTAAGGAGTCTTTCCAGCTCCACCTTCTCCACCCTCAATCGGAGTGTCTGCATTGCCAATCAGTCCCCAGGTAATGAGGACACTGCTCTAGTTCTTATCTACCTCTTCATAAGTCCGCAATGGAATTGCTCTAAGTAGGTCACGACGATTACTCAAAGTGATTTAGGTGGCGAATTCCCTGATTCCATTTAAAGATGGGGGCCTTCAAGTGAGACCACATTACAATTCCTAACTATTTCGGGAATCCTAAAAAATAAATTTATAAATAACACGTATTCGTTAAGGACAAAAAGCCAACAAGCAGTCTTGGCTTTTAAAGGAATTATGAAATCAGATCGCTTAATCCAGAGAGGCCTGCGAGACAGGCGGAAGCCTGGACAAAATTAGAAGCGGCGACTGTGCCCGCGAGGTCTGCAGCAATGCTGAGTAACACTTAGCCCGAGTCCTCCAGAAACCTTCAAAGGCCGGAGTCTTAAATCAACCATCCTCCAACACTGGCTGAACAACCACATGGTAACTACACGGCTCAACGCTACCTCGCTCTGTCTCCTTCCGACTCAACCACACAGTACCAAGAAGCTGAGACCCACCACTCACCATGTCTAGGAGCGAAAAGAGAGAAAAGTCCTGTGTCCCGGTAGACTTAAACGGCGCGCGCCTGCGCAGATGCGCTCCTAAGGCCCCCTCCGCAGACTGACATAGCTGGCCACAGTCCCGCCTGAAGGACGCAGCCATTCCGTGTCCTAGGACCCCACCGGATGTTCGTAGCTGTCCTCGCCGCCTGTTAGGAAAGGTCGTGGCGCTGGTTTGCGGGTACCAAGTTTACACCAGTGTCTGAAAAGTTTAATATGTGAGTTGCGTTTAAGAAATTATTTGTTCTTGGGGTCCTTTGTGATTTCAATCTCTGAAAGGACTGTTACTGGAATGACTGCTTGCACATAGTATTTGATGAATTTATTTTGAATAAATGTTAAATTGTTCAAGTTCCAATCCTGTTTGCCTTAACCATTCCAGGTCCCGCCCCGGAATTACTTTGAAAAACACACAAACCGACACACCTGGTTAGGAGTTTTCCACAGAATTTAATTTGCTAGGTGAGTTACAGATATTTTCATTTGTAAATTCTTCACACTTAGAGTACCCATTACACAATATGGGCACCGTGTCCCTTAACAATGGTAAGTTTGGAAAGGGGTTGCTCACATACTGACATACGTGGGCTATCCGTAATTGAGGGACCAAGTGGAGTGCGCAGTGGTGGTAGGTTACATTCTTTCTCGCTGTAATTCTGTTGAGTTTGCATTTATAGCCCCAGGGCTACTTTATTGAATGCATGTGAGTTCAGAATTGTTATCTAGTTTTGGTGAGTTGAGCCTTTCATCATTTTAAAAAATATTTTTAAAAATTTTTATTTTTATTTGAAATGCAGAAACAGGGAGACAGATACACCATCTGCTTGTTCACTCTCCCAAATGCCTGCTGTAACCCAGAGTAGGCCAGGCTGAAGCCCAGAACTGGGAATCAGTCCAGGTGTCCCACATGGGTGGCAGGAGGGATTACCAGCTGTCTTTCAGGCTGTGGGTTACCAGGAAGGTAGAATTGGTAGCAGAGTTGGGACTCTTGAACCCAGGCACTCAAATGTGGAATAGGGGCATCCCAAGCAACTTCTTAACTGTTGGACCACACACCCACCTCAGGCCTTTAATCATTAAGTGAAGATAAATCTCCAGCCCCAATAATGCAATTTATTTTTTAAGATCTGCTTTATTATAATCTAATTTTTAAATAGTAATTTCCCCAGCTTTCTTTTGATTAATAGTTATCTCTAAGAGAGGTGTTTTTTTTTTTTTTAAAGATTTATTTGAAAGGCAGAGTGACAGAGGGATGGATGAAGAAGAGATCTTCCATCTGCTGGTTTGCTGCCCAAATAGCTGCAACTCCCAAGGCTGGGCCAGGCAGATGCAGGGAGCCTGGAACTCCTATTTGGGCCTCCCACATGGGTGGCAGTGTCCCAAGTACTTGGGCCATCTTCCACTGCCTTCCAGGCACAGTAGCACGGAGCTGGATCCCAAGCAGAGCAGCAGGGGCTGGAATTGCTACTCCTGTATTGCAGGCAGCAGTTTAACCTGCTTTACTACAACACTGGCCCCAAGAGGGATTTTTTTCTTCAACATTTTACTTTAAACCTTTGTGTGCACTTAGATTTTTAGAGAATATGACGGGCTGGCGCTGTGGTGTAGAGGGTAGAGCCACCGTCTCCAGTGCCGGCATCCCATATAGGCGCTGGTTCTAGCCCCAGCTGCTCCACTTCTGATCCAGCTCTCTGTTATGGCCTGGGAAAGCAGTAGAAGATGGCCCAAGTCCTTGGGCCCCTACACCCACGTGGGAGACCCAGAAGAAGCTCCTGGCTCTTGGCTTTGGATCCGCACAGCTCTGGCCATTGCAGCCAACAGGGTAGTGAACCAGCAGTTGGAAGACTTCTCTCTCTCTCTCTCTCTGCCTCTACTTCTATGTAACTCTGACTTTCAAATGAATAAATAAATGTCCAAAAAAGAATTATGCAATCCTCATATTCAAATTTAGCAACATTCACATTTAGTCAATACAGACTGAAGGATTGAAAAATATACTTCACTTTCTACTTTCTAAGTGCTTTCCACAGATATGTGATGGTTACTGAGGATGTGCCAATATTTTTGGTTTTAGGGGTACATTGATAAGCAAAATAGAAATACATACACACAGCATATATCTAACAATCTTATAATCACATTCTGCAATTCTATTTCCATGTATTAATCCAACAATTATATTCCCTTGGGTGTGAAGTGACTTCTGTACAAGAATATTCATAGCAGCCATCTTTATAATATTACAACTATCTTAATTGGCCATCAAAAGTTTAAATAGGAACATTTAGCCTAGCTGATAAGATCCCCACTTTCCATGTCAGAGTGCTTGGATTCAATTCCTGGCATGGCTCCAGACCCCATCCTCCAGCCAATGCAGACCCAGAGAAGCAATGGTTCTGGCCCTAGCCCATCCCCAGCCATTGCAGGCATTAGGGGAGAACCAACAAATGGGAACTCTCTCAAAAAAAAAAAAATTACATTAAAACGTTAAAAAAAATACCACTATAGTTGGATGAGTATTGTGGTACATTGGGTTAAGCTACCACTTGAATGCCTGCATCCCGTATCAGAGTGTCAGTTCGGGTCCTAGCACTCCAATTCCAATCCAGCTCTCCTAATGTCCCTAGAAAACAGCAGTTGATGGTTCAGGTACTTGAGTCCCTGCCACCCATGTGTGAGACCAGCTTGGAGCTTGGCCCAACCTGGCCCAACCCTGTTAGGGCAATTTAGGGAGTGAACCAGATAAAGACCTCTCTCTCTGTCATTCCTTTCAGCCTTTCAAATAAATAAATCTTAAAAAACAACAACAACAACAAAAAGAAAAACCTGATAATTAATTATGCAGCCATTAAAAAGAAAAGAGGGGCCTACACTGTGGCACAGCAGGTTAAACTGCTTCCGACAGTGCCAGCATCTCATGTGGGTGCCAGTTCGAGTCCTGCCTGCTACACTTCTGATTCAGTTCCCTACTAATGGACCTGGGAAAGCAAGAGGAGGTGACCCAAGTTCTTGGGCACCTGAACCCAGGTGTGAGACCCGGATGAAACTCCTGGCTCCTGACTTTGGCCTGACCCAGCCCTGACTGATGGGGCTGTCTAGGGAGTGAACCTGCCTCTCCCTCTCTCTCTGCAACTCTAAATTTCAAATAACTAAGTAAATCTTTAAAAAAATTAAGAAATTAAATATATTGCTTCAGAATACTCTTCAAAATATCCTAAGTGAAAACAAGCACAAAAAATTATCAAAATGTGTACATCGCTACTATTTGCATAGGAAACAAAAGGAAAATATATGTCTTGAATTACTAAAAGCATTTGCCTGCAAGGAGGAGAGATGGTCAGGAGATAGGGTAATAATATCTTGCTTTTCACTGAATATTCTGGTATTAGAAATGTGGAAAAAGTTCTTACTGGCTAATGTCATAAAGTATATGCCTATTCAGATTTGTGAGACATTAAGTATGGAAAAATATGCATTATAGAATTAATGTAGTAAATAAGTCCTTTCTGAAGCAGCAAATATAGAAGAAGCATATATGTGCTTCATACTCCATTTTTAAAATTGTGTTACTTTCTATATATTTTATGTGTCTCTGATTTCTTTACCACTCTATTTTTAAGATTCTGTTTATTTCAAAGGTAGAGTTATGGAGAGAGAGGGAGGGAGATGGAGAGGAGAGGAGGGGAAAGGAGGAGAGGAGGGGAGGAAATAGGAGAGGAGGAGTGGGAGAGTAAGAGGAGAAGGGGAAGGAGAGGAGGGGGAAGGAGAGGGAGAAGAGGAAAAAGGGGAGGGAGAGAGGAGAGGAGGAAGAAGGGAAGGGAGAGGAGGGGCAGGGAGAAGGAGAGAGAGAGGAGGTGGAGGGAGAGGGTGAGGGTGAGTGTTTACTCTAAATGGGCGCAATGGCTTGGACTGGGCCAGGCAAAAACCTTAAGCACAGAACTCCATTTGGATCTCCAGCATGAGTGCAGGGGCCCCAGTAGTTAGGTCATCTTCTGTTGCTTTCCCAGCCACATTAGCAGGGAACTGGATTAGAAGTGGAAAACCTGGGACTCAAACTGGCTTCTTAGAGAATGCTTACCTTGCAGGTGGCAGCTTAACCTGCAGGCCCCTCCACCCTAGTTCTAATTCAGTACAAGCAAATTAAATCTTGTCTAAAGTCTTGAAATTACAACTCTTCATTACTAAGTAGTTAACAATAATAAAAGGAATCCTAGATAGGTAAAATGCAAGGAGTAGAATTAGAAATCTATTTAAAACAAATTTTTATGTAAAATTGGAGATTAAAGAAGCTTTTTTTAAAAAAAGCGGTGTTTTGGGGCTGGTACTGTGGTGTGGTGGGTAAGTGCTGGAATCCCATATGGGCAGTGGTTCAAGTCCTGGCTGCTCTACCTCTCATCCAGCTCCCTGCTAATGTGCCAAGGAAAGCAGCAAAGGGTGGCTCAAGTGCTGTGGCCCTTGCAGCTACTTGGGAGACTTGGAGGGAGTTCCTGTCTCCTGGCTTTGGCCTGGCTCAGCCCTGGCCATTGTGGCCATTTTGGGAGTGAACCAGCCAATAGAAGATTTTCTCTCCAGCCAATAGAAGATTTTCTCTCTCTCTCTCTCTCTCTCTCTCTCTGTGTGTGTGTGTGTGTGTGTGTCTCCCTCCCTCCATCCCTCCCTCTGTGTAACTCCACCTTTCAAATAAATAAAATACATCTTAAAAAAAATTGTGTACTTTAATTATGAACTACAAGAAAGAACTTGAAAGCTGTTTTTTACAAAAGAAATATTTGAGGTTTTAAGGTTTAAAGTGATTGATAGACGTTTGTTTTAATAATAGATTGGTTCGGGGGCCGGTGCTGTGGCGCAAGCGGGTTAATGCCCTGGCCTGAAGTGCCAGCATCCCATATGGGTGCCAGTTACATGGGATGCCAGTTTGAGACCTGGCTGCTCCACTTCCGATCCAGGTCTCTGCTATGGCCTGGGAAAGCAGTAGAAGATGGCCCAAGTCCTTGGGCCCTGAACCCACGAGGGAGACCCAGAAGAAGCTCCTGGCTCCTAGATCAGCGCAGCTCCGGCCGTTGCGGCCATCTTGGGAGTGAACCAGTGGATGGAAGATCTCTCTCTCTCTCTGCCTCTCCTCGCTCTGTGTAACTCCAACTTTCTTTATTATTATTATTATTATTATGATTTTCACAATCTTCTTATCCTTGTTTGGTAACTCCAACTTTAAAATAAATAAATATATCTTTAAAAAAATAATAATAGATTGGTTCCCTCTTTGATTAGAGTTGTTTAAAAATCCGTATGTTCATTTTACATTGCATACATAATGATTTTATCATTTTGAAGGTTATGCTTTACCAGTTTTGAGGTCACAGATACCCAAATGGACTCACAGAGCCGGGTAAAGTACATTACTTGAAAATAACACCTTAAGGGGCCTGTACTGTGGCATAGTTGGTGAAGCTGCCACCTGCAGTGCTGGCATCCCATGTGGGCACCGGTTCAAGACCCGGCTGCTCCACTTCAGATCCAGCTCTCTGCTATGGCCTGGGAAGGCAGTAGAAGAGATGGCCCAAGTCCTTGGGCCCTTGCACCCATGTGGGAGACCCGGAGGAAGCTCTTGGCTCCTGGCTTTGGATTGGCACAGCTCCAGCCATTGCAGCCAATTGGGGAGTGAGCCAGTGGATGGAGGACCTCTCTCTCTCTCTGCCTTTCTCTGTGTAACTCTGACTTTCAAGTAAATACATAAATAAATCTGTTTTTAAAAAAGAAAACACCTTAAGATGTACTTGGATTGATGTTACCTGTTTTCTTGGCTCTCAAAGTGACCCCCAAATAGTAGTAGGGCTTTAACTTTTTTTTAAACTATACTTATGTAGGATTTTCTCTCCCTACTGATTTTAAACATTTGTATTAATTAAACATTTGTATTTTATACCTACAAGTCTCTTTGAAGTTTTCTGCAGGGCCTCTGAAAAATCACAAAAATGTGTTTATTCACTTTATGTAAAGAGGATGTCAGAAATAATTGACTTTATTTCATGTGCTCCATATTTCCTATCAACGTTCTTGGAAAAGTTGGTAAATAAGAAAGAAGACTGACTTGGCCTTTCTTGCTTTAAATTTGTATAGGTAGCAGCTGGTCCTGTGGCTTAGCAGGTTAAGCTGCTGCCTGTGGCGCGGGCGGGCATCCCACTTGGGTGCCTGGCTGTTCCACTTCCTGTCCAGCTCCCTTCTAATGTGCCTGGGAAAGCAGCAGAGGATGGCCCAAGTGCTTGGGCCCCTGTACCCTCACCCATGTGGGGGACCCAAAAAAAGCCTCTAGCTTCCTGGCTTCATCCTGGCTCAGCTCTGGCGATTGATTACAGCCATTTGGGAAGTGAAGCAGCAGATGGAAGATCTGTCTCTCCTTCTCTTTCTAACTCTGCCTTTCAAATAAATAAATATTTTTAAAAAATTATTATAGGTAATATATTATTACTATAGGAGGCCGGCTCTGTGGTATAGAAGATTAAGCCTCCATCTGCAGCATCCCATATAGGCACTGTTTTGAGTTCTGGCTGCTCCACTTCCAATCCAGCTCCCTGCTCCTAGGGCAGCAGTGGAAGATGGCCCAAGTGCTTGGGCCCCTATACCCACTTGGGAGACCCAGATGAAGCTCCTGGCTTTGGCCTGGCCCAGCCCCAGCCCCAGCCCCACCTGTTGCAACCATTTGGAGAGTGAACCAATGAATGGGGACCTCTCTCTGAATCTCCTTTCTCTGTCTCTGGCTCTGCCTTTCAAATAAATAAAATAAATCTTAAAAATTTATATTAATATAAATGCCTGAAATTGTGCACTTATGAGAAGATGTTGGAGATGTACTCTCATTTCCCTGAGAAGGAAACTGAGATTTTCTTCCCTGAGGGAAATTCTTCCCTGGGGAAGAAACTAAAATTCTTATGAAATAGTTTTGTACTGTGGTGAAATTGAGAAGTTTACCCTCTATCCTGATACTGGATGAGGAAATTACTATAGTCCAGCCTTGGCCATCTCCAGATAGTTTAAGTTTAACCTTGATGCTTGCTTAAAGACTCTGCTGTAAGCTAGAGGTCAAAGTTTGTATCTTTGAGGAGTGTGTGACAGCAAATTGTTGTTCATTTCTCTGTTTCAGAAGAGTGCTGACCACCTGCCAGCCTAACTGGCACCATTCTCCAGCCGTAACATTTAAATGTTATTACAAATCTTTCTGGCACAACACATCTGAAGGGCTAAATCTTAAAACATAACAAAAGAATGTTTGTAACACAATTTTCTACCCTGTCTCCGTGTTGTTTGTAAGTACAAAATCTTGCCCTTTGTGCTGCCCTGCACAGAGCAGTCATTATTCTACTCCTGCCCAGAGTTCCTGACTGGCCTGTCTGTAATCCCATATGTAAGTCTCCCTAGTAAGATATCTTATTCTTATGTGAAGCTTCCTTCACTCTTCAGTCTCGGAATGTCTTGTTAGTTCAGAGGAAAAAAGAAAGGCCTCAGGGAAAGGATCAGATGCTTTAAGCTACTGATACTTTGAACTACTGATACACACTTCAAAGAACAGATTCAAGTACAGGTTTCCAAGTAGGTAACACTTAGACAACTTTCAAACTATACCAGAGGACTGAGTTATCATTTCTTTGTTTCCTCTAGAACCAGGCTACTCTATAATAGCATACGATCCAGCAGAACAATTACATAGGACTGAACTGATGAAGGAAATCTAATTACTGTATTTTGTCGATGAAATCTCCTTTTGTAGTGTATATAGAAGCCCATTTAAAATTTTTCTTAAGCTATCTCTGGATTTCTATTGAGTAGACTTTGCATTTATAAACTGAGATTTTAAAATGCTTTGTGATCCTAAATCCTCAGAATTCAGAAATATGTACTCAGCATCCTTATATTTCCTGAAAATATTAAATAGGAACCTATTTCTTTTTACCAGAATATAATTGAAAAAGATTAACTGTGAAATCAGGACATATCTGGAGTATGTCCTGATTTGAAAATCTCAATCAGTTATGACAATCTCATGATTAAAACACAAGAGCTTTATGTGTGAAGCAAATTCCTACAAAGCTGTCCGAGTAAAACTGGAGTAGTCCTTAGCTTAAACTGTTCCAGTCTTACAGGTGTAAGGAAGGGCATGGCTTGGCAGGCCCGGAACCTTAGCAAATTTTGAGGATGCTGAGGACAGATGGTCACCTAAATTCTTAGACACTGCAGGAATTTATACTTAGTAGAGAGATTCTTGGGCTTGGTTCCTAGCTATGGGATAGCACATTATTAGAGGCTTTTAAAAGTCCTATCTTAGGTTCCCTATGAAAACTTTGAGACAAAATTTAATCTTATGACTTTAGTAATTCAGTACTTCATGGCTCAAGATTTGCAAAGCCAATTTGAAGAGGCCTACTTGGTTGTCACTCTAGCTGTATATAGGTAAATAATCACGGGAAACAAACACAAACAAGGATAAAGAGAGATCTTCCACTCCTGGTTCACTTGCACATGCACACAATAACCGGATCTTGGCCAGGCCAAAGCCAGGAGCCAGGAATTGTATCTGGGTGTTTGACATGGGTGGCAGGGACTCAAGTACTTGAACAATAATCTACTGCCTTCCCAGGAGCATTGGCAGGAAGCTGGGTCAGAAGCAGAATGCTGGGACTTAAACCAGTACTCCATTATAGGATGCAAGCATGCCAAGGCAGCTTAACCCACTGCAGCACAGTACAAATCCCCTTTCAAGTATTTCTGATGGGCTGTATATATCAGCTCTTGAAATTCTCACCCATGGACTGTATGAAGCCCAGGAAATCATCTGGTGTGGTCCTACCGAGGCAGCCACAGGTGGAACTTGAAATTTAAAGATCTATAGCAGGCTAATTTTTAAGTTGACAAATTTCTATGACCTCCAAATGATGTTATGAATATCTAAGTGGCCCCACCCCTACTTTAGGGAGTCAAGGTTATATTAGATAGAGCCCTAATCCTACTTGCTGGTATCTTTTTTTTAAAAAAAAAATTTGAAAGGCAGAGTTAGAGAGAGGCAGAGCCAGAAAGAGAGATCCTCCATCCACTAGTCCACTCCCTAAATGGCCACAACAGCTGGAACTGTGCTGAAGTCAGAACCAGGAGCCAGGAGCCTCTTCCGGGTCTACCATGCAGGTGCAGGGGTCCAAGTACCTGGGCCATCCTTCATGGCTTTCCCAGGCCATGGCAGAGAGCTGAATCAGAAATGGAGCAGCCGGGCCTTGAACCAGCACCCATATGGGACTTTAGAACTACAGAAGGCTGCCCCCCGCACTGCACCACAGTATCAGCCCTATTACTGGCATTCTTTAAGAGGGTTAGACACCAGAGCTTCCTCCTCACCCAACCTGTCAAGCTTGTACAGAGAGGACATGTGGAAACATACAAGGTGGCAGTCTACAAGCCAGGAAGAGGCCTCACCAGAAACTAACCCTGACTGTACTTTGTTCTTGAACTTCTGGCCTTCAAACTGTGAGAAAATACGAGGGCACTTCAAGAAGATCCTGGAAAATCTTCATGAATTTCCAACTCTTTTGCACTAGATTCCATTTTCTATGAATCATTTGAAGTACTCTTGTATATTTCTGTTTGAGTCACTTGGTCTGTGGGTTTTTAATTAAAGATTTTATTTATTTATTTGAAAGGCAGTGGCCGGCGCCGCAGCTCACTAGGCCAATCCTCCGCCTGCGGTGCCAGCACACTGGGTTCTAGTCCCGGTCGGGGCACTGGATTCTGTCCTGGTTGCCCCTCTTCTAGGCCAGATCTCTGCTGTGGCCCGGGAGTGCAGAGGAGGATGGCCCAAGTGCTTGGGCCCTGCACCCCACGGGAGACCAGGATAAGCACCTGGCTCCTGCATCAGATCAGCGTGGTGCGCCGGCCGCGGCGGCCATTGGAGGGTGAACCAACGGCAAAGGAAGACCTTTTTCTCTTGTCTCTCTCTCTCCCTGTCCACTCTATCAAAAAAAAAAAAAAAAAAGGCAGTTACAGATTTATACAGGGAGAAATAGAGATCTTCTATCTGCTGGTTCACTTCCCAAATGGCTGCAATGACCGGGGGCTTGGCTGGGCTAAAGCCCAGGAACTGGGCTTCCAGGTCCCTAAGTGCAGGGGTCCAAGCATTTGGGCTATCCTCCACTGCTTTCCCAGGGAGCTGGATTCCAAGTGGAGCATCCAGGACTCGAACCTCTCCCCAGATGCCAGTGTCCCAGGCAGAGGCTTAACCTGTTGTGCCACAATGCTGTTCCTTATAGTTGTTTTATAATGGCAGTCCTAGGAGACAGTACAGGTTAGAACTTTGCAATTTCAACCCTGACCTCTGGGGAAGAGAGGAGGATTGGAGATTGAGTTCTTTAAGAACTCTTGAATGAGACTTGGGAGGTTCCAGGTTGGTGAACACATAAAGGTGCTAGCAAAGTGGTATGCTGGGAAAAGGCATGGACAATCTGCACCTCTCTCCTCCCATATCTTGATCTGTATATCTCTTCCATTGGCTGTTCTTGAGTTTTATGTAACCTTTATATAAACAGGTAAATATAAGTAAAGGGTTTTCCTGAGTTCTGTGAGCCATTCTGGCAAATTATGGACTCTGAGGGTGGGATCATTTGTAGCCATGTTGGGCTGAGTATGGGTAGCCAGGGAATTAGGGACTTAAGACTGGTCTCGGAACTGAGGAGAGTCTTACGGGAATAAGGCTAACTCTGGGGAGTATCAGAATAGAACTGAAAAGTAACACACAGCTGACATCAGAGAACTGGATAATTAGTTTAGTATGCCACTAAAACCTCATTTAGTACACTGCATTTTAGCAGTATTTGGTATTTTAAATTACAAAGAATATCAGGAGTGCGTATTGTGGTATAGCATAGCAGATTAAGCTGCCACTTGGGGTACTCAGATTTCATAGGAATGTCTGGTTTGAATTCCAACTACTCCATTTCTGATCTGGCTTCCTGCTAATGCCCCTGGAAAGGCAGCAAATGGTAACAGAAGTACCTGAGTGCCTTTTACCTACACAGGAGACTCAGATAATAGAGTTCCTGGCTCCTGGCTTCAGCCTGGCTCAAGCACCAGCTGTTGGGGAGTAAGACAGGGAATAGAAGATTCTCTCTCTGTATCTCTTTCTAATTTTTCTGCCTTGCAAATAATGTTCACTCACCGAATAGCCACAGTGCTGGAGCTAGGCAAGGCTGAACTACATCCAGGACTTCTGTTCAAGGGGCCAAAGACTTCAGCCATTTTCTTCTGCTTTCCCTGGAGCATTAGAAAGAAGCTGGATGGGTAGCAGAGCTGGGACTCCAATCGGCACTCTATTACAGGGTGCTAGTATTGCGGGGGACAGCTTAACCCACTGTGCCATAACACCAGCCCCTCAAATAAATATTTTTAAAAATATTAAATTTCCAAACTTTGGTTCTTACATTATTTTATGTTCATATATTCTGGGGTCTCATAATAAAAATTTTCAGGTAAGTTTATGCAATTCAAAATCAAAATGTGACTTACTTCATCATGGTAAATACATAAAATATGTGTTACATGAATTACTGTTACAGGAAATACTGTTACATGAATTAATAAAGCTTCCTGGTAAGAATATAAAGACATGCTAATTAACACTGAACAAATGATTTTATTTAAGTTCCTTTACAGAATGCACACATGACTTGAAATTTCATACAAGTTGACCAAAGGCAACCTAGACACCAACATAGTCATAAAAAAGAGCAAATGCTTTCCAAACTGTAGTAAAATGAAATCCTCTAGTACAGTAATAACATTAAGTCTACAAAAACCAATGGCAAGTTGTTGGTATTATCCAAATCCTGTAATATTTTTTCATTGTAAATTTGGAACATCTGAATTTTTTAAAAATTCCAAGGAATTCCTGATACTTTAAGAGTAGAAAATAACAATATATGTAATTCCTTCCCCTCCACCATGGTAATGTAATTCAAGCACAGTGATACTAAGGACAACACATAATTTTAATGAAATAAATCTATTTTAAAAAGGGAAATCACAAAGTTAAGCAAAAGTACAAACTATTATTAAAATTAGTTGCATAGCTTTAGTGTAAGAATATTTATTTTCACTTGCAGTAGAAAAACTCTTTTCTGGAGTTTAAATAGTGGACTGTGTTCTAGTTTCTCAAAGATTAATCATGTTTCTATAGCCATCTTTTTAACTTTTGTATTTTCCAACGTGTTCACGGGCTATAACAAGCCTTTGGATTTGTGCAGTGCCTTCATAAATCTGCAAGAAAAATATAAATGCAGGTTAAATATGTTCAGTACAAAAATACTTTGATTTATTCAAAATTCTGGATGGTAGTGTAAGCTCCAGTGTAATACCAAACTGACTGAAACCATTTATAGGCGTGGTAGCCCTAGAGATTCTAAAACCTGATCTGTGAAATCTGAGGAAACACTTGCATACAAGGGATCTTCAAAAAGTTCATGAGAAATATCTATTATGAATAAACTATATATGAATTGCGAATTTTTATGCCAAAATAAACATATTTTACTTCTATTTTCCCACAAATTATTTGAAGCCCTTTATGTAGTTCTCTAAAGATTAGTTGACATTATTACAAAATATCTATAACCAAAGTTTTGGAGAAGTGTTCTAAACATCAAAGAAAAGGATACATATATATTTCAAAAAGTTTTGGAAAACTAGTTTAATTTTGGCAAAATATTATTCAACTTTTATGAACTGTTCTTGGCAAGCTGTCACCTTCAACTGTTTTTTATTTTTATTAAACCTGATATTTTCTCCCTGTTGCCTAAGGAACAGAGTAGCTAAAGAGAGAGTAGGAAGGATTTGGTTTTAGTCACATGTCACATAGATATTCCTAATAGTCAGCCCTCATTTTCATTCTAACTACTAACCTAAGCAGTTTGTCAGTTCATCTCCTCATATGGTAAAGAAAAGTTAAATAAATGTGATTACAGGCTTCAGGAAAGGGAGAGTATCACCAGATAAACCTGTGATTTTGGATAAGGCACAAATCCCAGTCTTCAGTGTTTTCACTGTCAAAATGGAGGGACTATACTGTATCCAACATTTTTTCTCATTCTAGCATTCTGATTCTACCTCAGGATTTCAAATGACTGGATATGTCAAATGGTTTGGTGAGAATAGGGGAGCTAGGGAAGAGAAGCTTGGAACCATGGGTTATAATTTTTATGCCATATGTTGAGAATATACACAATTATATCTTATTTACTAAATTACTTCTAAGTTTTTATAACCATCAATTTAATATAGAAATCATTTATATCACCATCTCATGTTGGTTTTTCGCTTAATTATGGTTTCAATTAATCCAAGAATTGCAGGAAGATTCAAAGAAAAATAATTTTAAATGACACGTATATTTTCTGGACAGCAAAGTGTTGGTTACAATTAACTAGAATGTTAAAACTCAAAGAAGGTTCATCTGTACCATTTATTTTTTCAAAAAATTTGTTAAAGATGTATGTGTATGTATGTATTTATTTATTTGAAAGTAAGAGAGAAAGAGAGATATGCTTCCATCTGCTAGTTCACGCCACAATGGCTGGGGCTGGGCCAAGCTAAAGCCAGGAGCCAGGAACTTTATCTAAGTCTCCAACATGGATGACAGGGGCATAAGTACTTGAGCCATCTTCCACTGCTTTCTAAGGCATATTATCAGGGAGCTGGATCAAAGTAAAGCAGCAAGAACTTGAACCAGTGCTCACATGGGATGCATGCATTGCAGGCAGCAGCTTAACCAACTGCACCACAACAGCCCCTGTACCATTTACTTTGTTAGTTTGCTTTCTCTTAAGACCTATACCTAAACACAAACAGCATGCTTCTTTGTGCTAATTATTCCTAAAAATCAGTTCACAGCCATCCATGACATTTATTATCACTAGTGGCATAAAATCCCCACATAATAAAAAATCTACTAGATATCCTATCCCCTGACAAACAACAAAAACCATTTTTAAGCTTACCTGATAGATCTTGGCATCTCTCATTAATTTTTCTACAGGATATTCTGTGTTAAATCCATTGCCTCCAAAAATCTGCACAGCATCAGTAGCAACCTGATTTGCAATATCTCCAGCAAATGCCTTTGCAATTGAGGCATAATAGGTATTTCGCCGACCAGAATCCACCTCCCAAGCTGCTCTCTGGTAACCCATTCTAGCTAGTTCAACTTTCATTGCCATCTCAGCCAGCAAAAATGATACTGCTTGATGCTAGAATAAAAAAGAAAAAAAGAGTTAAAGATATCCATGGGCAAAACATAAAAGCTTTACTCCTAGGGCATTTTTTAAAACTTAGAATTAATTTTAGATTTTCAGTAGAGTTCCCCCCATCTTTCTCTAATGTTAACACACTGTAAAATCATATTGCAATGATCAACAGGACATTAACACTGGCACAATATTATCAAATATATTATAGGCCTTTTTAAAAAGATTTATTTATTTGTTTGAAAGGCAGAGTTAGAGAGGTAGAAGCAGAAAGAGAGAGAGGGAGGGAGGGAGGGAGAGGGGAAGGGAGGGGGAGAGAGAGGGAAGTCTTCCATCTGCTGGTTCACTCCCTAAATGGCCACAATGGCTGGAGCTGGGCTGATCTGAAGCCAAGAACCAGGAGCTTCTTCTGGGTCTTCCACACAGGTGCAGGGGCCCAAGGACTAGGGCCATCTTCTACTGCTTTCCCAGGCCATACCAGAGAGCTGAATTCGAAGCGAAGCAGTCAGGACACGAACTGGTGCCCTTATGGGATGCCAGCACGGCAGGTGCAAACTTTACCTACTACGCCACAGTGCTGGCTCAATATTATAGACCTTTACTCAAGTTGTTTTATAGATTTATGTATTTATTTACTTAAAAGGCAGTGAGGCTGGCGCCGCGGCTCACTTGGCTAATCCTCTGCCTGCGGCGCCGGCACCCCAGGTTCTAGTCTCGGTTGCGGCACCGGATTCTGTCCCGGTTGCTCCTCTTCCAATCCAGCTCTCTGCTGTGGCCCAGGAGGGCAGTGGAGGATGGCCCAAGTGCTTGGGCCCTGCACCCGCATAGGAGACCAGGAGGAGGCACCTGGTTCCTGGCTTCAGATCGGCGCAATTCGCTGGCCGCAGTGGCTATTTAGGGGGTGAACCAATGGAAAAGGAAGACCTTTCCCTCTAACTCTCAAAAAAAAGGCAGAGAGAGAGGAGGATGAATTGACCTTCTGTCCACTAGTTCATTTACCAAATGGCCATAACAGCCAAGGCTGGGCCAGGCCAAAGCCGGGAACCAGGAATTCCATCCTGGTTTGCTAGCTAGGTGGAAGTGGTCCAAGCAGTTGGACCATCGTCTGCTGCACTGACAGGAGCATTAGCAGGAAGCTGGATTGGAAGTAGAACCTTCTTTGTCTTTCCTAGGCTGTCTGTGATTCTTGTTTTTCCTAATCTTTCATGACCTTTAAACATGTGAAGAATGCTGATTATTTTTTGTAGAATGTCCCTCAATGTTTGTCTAGTGTTTTCTCATGACTGGAATGGCAGTATGCATTTGGGACGTTAAAACCACAAATATATATATGTCCTGAGTTTCTCAGACTTTTTAAAGGAAATTATTGCAGATAGAGAAAAACAACGTGGCATTATATCAGATAATGATGTGGAAAGGAGAAATAAAAGCTGCTTCTTATCCTTAGAAGTACATAATCAAATAGGAAAAGTAATACAAATACCTTCAAGAAGCATTGGTAAGTGCTCTTTGAGTTGTACAGCTAAGATATGTTACAACACAGAAATATGTTCACTACATAGTATCAGGTGGAATTTTGCAACATATAGTATGGTTACAACTTTGGACAAATATATACATCAAAAAAAAAAAAAGAAAGAAAGAAAAGTTAAGTTCACAGTAATTATCTCTTCCTATAGTTATACCCAAAGTATTGGTTCCAAATTTTCATATGAAAAACAGCTGAGTATGTGTTGATATGTGGTTATATTTTCTAATATTAAATGTGAGGGGGCTGCACTGTGGCGCAGTAGGTTAAAGCCCCAGCCTGCAGTGCTGGCATCCCATATGGGCGTTGGTTCGAGTCCTGGCTGCTCCACTTCCGATCCGGCTCTCTGCTATGGCCTGGGAAAGCAGTAGAAGATGGCCCACTTCCTTGGGCCCCTGCACCGGCGTGGGAGACCCAGAAGAAACTTCTGGCTCCTGGCTTCAGATCAGCTCAGCTCTGGCCATTGAGGTCATTTAGGGAGTGAACCAGCAGATGGAAGACCTCTCTCTCTCTCTCTCTCTCTCTCTCTGGCTCTACCTCTCTCTGTAACTCCATCTTTCAAATAAATAAATCTTTACCAAAAAATGTGAAATGGCTAAACAATTATTTAAGTATAAGAATCTTCAAGTATGAAGTTATTCTTTGTGTGTGTTATGCTACATACAGAAAATTCTAGCAGACTGGAGTTACCCAGAGCAGAATACATAGATGGGACAAAACAAGAGTACTTCAAAAAGTTCATAGAAAATTTAATTAAAATTAAGTTTGAGGCTAACATTGTGGCTTACCAGGTAAAGCTACCACCTATGATGCCAGCATCCCATCTGGGTGCCAGTTAAAGTCCTGGCTGCTCCGCTTCAGATCCAGCTCCCTGCTAATGGCTTCGGAAAAGCAGTGGAAAATGGCTCAAGTGTTTGTTCCCCTGCTACCCATGTGGGACACCTGGATGAAACTCTTGGCTCCTGACTTCAGCCTGGCCCAGTCCTGGCTGTTGCAGCCATCATGGGAGTAAACAAGTGGATGGAAGATCTTTCTGTCTCTCTCTGTATATAATCCTGACTTTCAACATAACTAATCAATCTTTTAAAAAAAGTACATTTTGTTGCAAAACAATTTGAAGTTTATGAAGTTTTTCCATAATTTGCATTTTCCATGCACTTTTTGAAGTCTTCATATGTATCTCTCTCTCTCTCTTTTTTTTTTACAGGCAGAGTGGACAGTGAGAGAGAGAGACAGAGAGAAAGGTCTTCCTTTGCCGTTGGTTCACCCTCCAATGGCTGCCGCGGATGGCGCACTGCGGCCGGCGCACTGCGCTCATCCGATGGCAGGAGCCAGGTGCTAGGTGCTTTTTCCTGGTCTCCCATGGGATGCAGGGCCCAAGCACTTGGGCCATCCTCCACTGCACTCCTGGGCCACAGTAGAGGGCTGGCCTGGAAGAGGGGCAACCGGGACAGGATCCGGCGCCCGAACCGGGACTAGAACCCGGTGTGCTGGTGCCGCAAGGCGGAGGATTAGCCTGTTGAGCCACGGCGCCGGCCGAGTCCAGTAATTATTTCAACAAGAGCTTGTACTATATATCGACACTGTTCTATATGCTAGAAATATATAGTGAACAAGACTCCAATGGCCGCCACAGCCGGCGCACCGCGCTCGTCCGATGGCAGGAGCCAGGTGCCAGGTGCTTTTCCTGGTCTCCCATGGGGTGCAAGGCCCAAGCACTTGGGCCATCCTCCACTGCACTCCCGGGCCACAGCAGAGAGCTGGCCTGGAAGAGGGGCAACCGGGACAGAATCCGGCGCCCCAACCGGGACCAGAACCCGGTGTGCCGGTGCCACAAGGCGGAGGATTAGCCTGTTGAGCCACGGCGCCGGCCTTCATATGTATCTCTTAATCGAAAATGCAGGCAACTCAGCATTGTGCAGATTATTTATTTAAATAAATCTTTAAAAAAATTAAATAAATATTTACTTGAAAGAATTACACAAAGAAGGATAGGCAGAGAAAAGAGAGGTCTTCCATTCACTGGTTCACTCCCCAGTTGGCCGCAACAGCCGGAGCTGTGCCAATCCAAAATCAGGAGCCAGGAGCTTCTTCGAGGTCTCCCATGATAGCTGGATTGGAAGAGGAGCAGCCAAGACTCGAACCAGCGCCCATATGGGATGCCGGCACTGCAGGTGGTGGTTTTACCCGCTATGCCACAGTGCTGGCCCCTGTGCAGAGTATTTAAAAGGGAAGGAAACATTGGTAGAAATCAAATAATAAAAGATTGTATTTTGAGTTAAGTTTTAAGCAAAGACTAAGACTTTTCTATATTTAATAAATGAATCTTTGACTTTATTAAGGAAAATGGAAGATAATGGAAGGAGACTCAATACTGAGTTAGATAGCAGTCAAAATAACAAAGAGTTATCATCAGATACTTGGTAAGGAAGATCTGGAAGAGGATGACAGATATTAAGTGAATAGTATTTTACTTGTTAGCTGTAAATAAACTACAATAACATTTAATAAAATGTATATATGAAATTCTGTCAACATGAATGAGCCAACACAAAAATACTTGATTAAAAAAAAAGAGCTAAAAGGAAAAAAATGGAAATCTCCAAGTTCCTCCAAACTGCTGAGAAGAGATGACACAGTGAAGAAAAAAAAAAATCAGACACAGATTTAAGTTTGATAGGGGTGCAGCTGGAGTTTTAACAAACACTCAAGGAATAGGAGATTTGGATGTGAGCATGAACAAGATGGGAACCTGAAACCAAGACTCCCTACATACAAAACCCTCTCTTTCCATAGGGGGATGAAAAGTCCTGGCTCATCAGGATAGGAAAGCCACAAAGAAGCTTATCCATTGCCCAGACATAAAAAAGAAAAGAAAAGAAAAGAAAAGGAGTCTCTTAAAAGTGGAGTGTATAAGGCCTCTGTGGTACAAGATTCCCCAAATGGAGAAATCCATGATATCAGCTCATAGAAAGGTGAAATCTTGGAGTACCCGATAGAAGTACAAATGTTCAAACGCCACTGTATAGGATGTTCCACAATGCACTAAGAAAAATAATACCCTCTGTAGGTAAGTTTATAAGCAAGAATTAAAAGAGAAAGCAACTGGCCATGAAGGAGTTAGCAGGTGCCGCAGATCAATAGATTAATATTCTACCTTTCTCTCTTTCTCTCTCTCTCATTGTCCACTCTGCCTGTCAAAAAAAAATATATTCTAAGAACTTGAGATAATGGGAAAAAAATCTGAACTTGATTATAAATATGGAATGTTTGTATGATTAAGGAAGTAAAAGGGAAGAGATGATATGTCGAAAAACAGACACTATGAAAAGAAGGGATGAAATGGAAAAGAACCAAATAACTTCTAGAAATGGAAAGCAGTCAATACAAATTTTCAACAGATAGATTAACTAATAGATTAGGCACAAGACCACGAAATTGGATAGCAGATCTGAGAAAATTATCGAGAATTTAGCACAGAGAAATAAATTATGAAACTGAAGTTAAGTGATATAGCACAGTAGTAGTCCACGTTTGATCTGTCCATAGTGTCTGTCCACAAAATGGTTCATGGTACAGAAGGTGACAGTAAACATTTAGAAACTTTTATAGCAACTTAACATTGTTGTGACATTTGTGAAAGTGGCTAGTACCAAACTGCAGTCATTTTTGTTGTACACTACCAAAAGGAAGCCAGGAGGCCATGAAAGAGAGCCCCTCACATAATGTACTCCTATGACAGAAACTATCCTGGGAATTCCTCAGATCGGCAGTATTCCAGATAAGACACTTGCATAAGGACACAGTCTCCACCAGGGAGCGAACACAACTCCTGCAATAATCTCGGGTAACCAAAGGTCTTTGTTTACTATGTGGACTTGTCTTTACAAGTCCCAACTCCCTGGATATGCCTATGGTCTGCCATAGCAAATGTACCCAATCTCTTGCTATTCTCAAATAAACTCTTTGTTTTGCAGTCAATCCCTCTGTCACTCATCTTTTATTTTTTTTTTTCTGTCACTCACCTTAGGTTGAAGCATTCTTAGACTTTACAAAAATAATGGTTAATAACTGACTAAAAATTAGAAACAAACTGGTCTTTCACTGTAGACAGTTTGAAAACCACTGACTCCTGGGGGTAGAAATAGGAAGTTCTTTGCACAAACCACGAGTTACAGAGGAGAGAATATAGATAATGGTGGGGCAGGGGAAAAGGCAATCAATATCTGAAGAGGTAAAGTTAAGAACTTCCCTAGAAATGCATGGAAGCATGATTCTTGAGTCTGGTGCCTTAGACCGATTGGCCATCCTGACACACAAGGAAGCCTGATTCTTCAGTATTAAAATTATTTGCAACTGAAGAAGACATGGATTAAGAGCATAAAAGAGAATCCTGAATCTCTTATAAATGAATAGATGTAATTTCTAAATTAAGTCACCTTAGATAAATTAGTATCTATGAGACTCCATTTCCTGACCTTTAATGGAGATTAAACTGCTGCCAAACAAGGGCAGCTCGGAGAATTAGAAAACACATTTACATTTATAGTGCATTGTTAGGTATACAACAAGCACAATAGATATAAGTTGTTCTTTTTCTTCTTTGTAATCAACAATTCCCACAGTGACAGATAGTGGCACAGTTTTAAAGAAATCTATTCTTGAAACCCATCCTGATAAAACCATGTTGTCTTCTTCATACCAAGGTATAAATACACTAGTTTATACTTTAAAAATGATTTATAAATATTAAGATGAAATTAGGAATCTTTACATTTGAACAAAGTAAGCACGGTATTAAAATTACCTCTACAAGCAGCTTTCCAAAAGTTTTCCTTTCCAGGGCATACCTGGTAGCTTCATCCAAGGCTCTCTGTGCTAATCCAACAGCACCAGCTGCTACCTAGAATTTTCACATTTTATAAAGCAAAAGTTCATGATGCCTTTAAAACACATGGTACATGACTACCTAAGATTCTAAAAGAATATGACCTATATCTGAGACAATGAAAAGGGGGGAAGGGCAATAAGCAAATAAGTTTATATTATTTATGACTACAATGAATAACTAGCACCTATTAGTCACAGGACTGTAGCCTAAAGAAGTCATTCATTCTGCATAACAAGAGAAACTTAGGGGGGTGGAAATATTCTTAATGAGTAAAGGAACAGAAAATGAGTACATTATTAACATGAATGATCAAATTAATGCTTCTCTATAAATCTACCAACAACTGTAAGAATTTTGCATTTGCTAAAATAATTTCTATAATAGGCAGAAAGTTGAAAAATTCTAAAAAATTATCTCCCCTATGCCCTTAATAAAAGATAATTAAACAGGAAAAACAAAACAAATATATCAAAATAAACTAATTTTTTAATGTAATAAATAATGTAATAAATAAAAGATACTGTAAAATGGTCAACTCATATTACTTACTGTAGGTCTGGTTTTATCAAAAGCTCCCATTGCAATTTTGAAACCAGCTCCCTCACCAAGTAAAACATTTTCTTTAGGTACTCTCACATCTTCAAAGACAATTCCTCTTGTATCTGAACATCGCTGGCCCATGTTTAATTCCTAATTAGAAATACAAAAATAGATATATTTTAAGAAAAAAAAATTTTGAGCTACCATCAATTTTTGCTTTTAACCATTGTTTTACTACTTTTTGCAATTATCTAAAGAGGGGTCAACAAACTATGGCCAGCAATGCCCATTTTGGCAAATAAAGCTTTACTATAATATAGTCATACTTATTTATATTATAAATAATATAGTCACACTTATTTTCTATGACTACTTTCTTGCTATAATGGCAAAACTGAATAGTTGTGACAAAGCGTACACAGGCCCACAAATAAAATATTTATAATCTGGATATTTATAAGAAAAGTTTGACAATCTCTAATCTAAATGTATCACAAACATTGAAACCAACACTAGTTTAAAGGTCTGCAAGTTCACAATATCTACAAAAATAAAATCTCATTATGTGCCTGAAGCTGCTACATACATGGGAGACCTCGATGGAGTTCCCTGGCCTTGGCGTGGCCCAGCCTCTGCTGTTGGTTGTGGCCATTTGGGTACTGAACCAGAATGGAAGATACGTGTTTCTCCTCTCCCTGTCCCTCTCCCTTTCACCATTTTCCTCTCCCTCTCCTTCTTGCGCCCTCTCTCCCCCAAGCTGTCACTCTGCCTTTCAAATAAATAATCTTTAAAAACAAAACAAAAAAATATTTAGCAGACATAATCTGATTTAGTATCTTTAATATTAACAAATGTACAAGGTAATCTATTGAATATAAAATTGATTCTGTGCTCCTCCAATCTTTTTTTTTCCTTTGAGAGGTAGAGTTACAGACAGTGAGAGAGAGAGAGAGAGAGGTCTTCCTTCCATTGGTTCACTCCCCAAATGGCTGCAATGGCCAGAACTGTGCCGATCTGAAGCCAGGAGCCAGGTGCTTCTTCCTGGTCTCCCATTCGGGTGCAGGGGCCCAAGCACTTGGACCATCTATCATTGCTTTCCCAGGCCATAGCAGAGAGCTGAATTGGAAGAGGAGCAGCAGGACTAGAACCGGCATCCATATGGGATGCCAGTGCTGCAGGCGGAGGATTAACCTACTATACCACGGCGACAGCCCCCCAATCTTTTAAAAATTAGGTTAATTCAAGTAGAAATTATAAATAGAAATATTCACCTTTTAAATGCACAGTAGTTCTCTCTTACCTATAACTACTGTGCTTTTTCCTGTAAATACAAGGGGGATTCATAAAATTCATGGAAAATGGAATAAAGAGATAAGTTTATTTTGGTGCAAAAGCCACTTTTTCTTTTTTTTTTTTTAAGATTTATTTATTTATTTGAAAGAGTTACAGAGAGGCAGAGACAGAGAGAGAAGTCTTCTATCCACTGGTTCACTCCCCAGTTGACTGCAACGGCTGGAGCTGCGCCAATCCGAAGTCAGGAGCCAGGAGCTTCTTCCAGGTCTCCCAAGCTGTTGCAGTGGCCCAAGGACTTGGGCCATCTTCCACTGCTTTCTCAGGCCATAGCAGAGAGCCTGATCAGAAATGGAGCAGTCAGGATTTGAACCGGTGCCCATATGGGATGCCAGTGCCACAGGCAGAGGCTTAGCCTATTACTCCACAACACTGGCCCTGTCTTTTCTTATTTAAACAAATTTTTTTTTTGCCTTTCCACATTCAGGGCTCTTTGCCTTCCTCACACTTTTCTCAGGCACAAATACACCTCTTAGTGTGGTATGACCTTGGGGAATTCACTAATGTCTTATTATTTTAATCCATAAAATGGGCATAATGCCATTTATTCTACTAGAACTTGCTGGGAGGATCCAAAGGTGAAAAAGAATGGGAGAATCCACTGAAATATGTAAAATTCTATTAGTGAGCAACCAATATAAATGATGATCTGACTTCTACTTCATTGTCCCTCACAGCCATTAGTATTCTCCAGAGATTGGCACTACAAATGGTAATTCTCAAAATGATTTGAAATTGCTATTCTCAACTTAAAATCTTCAGCCACATGGGGCCAGTGCTATGGCACATCAGGTTAAAGCCCCGGCCTGTAGCACTAGCATCCAATATGGGCACTGGTTCAGCTGTTCCACTTCCAATCCAGCTCCCTGCTAATGTACCTGGGAAAGCAATAGAGGATGGCCCAGGTCCTTGGGCTCCTGCACCCTCATGGGAGGCCTGGAAGAAGCTCCTGGCTTCAGATCTGCTCAGTTCTGGCCATTGTGGCCATTTGGGGAGTGAACCAGCGGATGGAAGACCTCTCTTTCTCTCTTGTTTCAACCTCTCTTCTGTAACTCTTTCAAATAAATAAAATAAATCTTTAAAACAAAACAAAAAACATTTTGGGCAACATATAAATTATTTCACCTGATATCAATATACCTTTTTATTCCAACCTGAGACAAAATGTCTTCATTAAAGGAAATTGAAATAGTAATTTTGAAATAGCATTTGAGGGTTTAATAATTGATAATTATGTATTTACCTTTCTTCCAATCTGCACTCCAGGGGTATCTGCTTCCACAATAAATCCAGTGAAGGCTTTACTGGCAGGAGCCTTAGGATCTGGATCAGAACGTGCTAATAAAAAATACCTGATGAAAGACACACACATGATGATGGTACAATGATACCAATAACACGTACTAGCTATCAACAACACGTACTAGATACATGTTTCTAACTTTCACCCATAAATTCTAAATAGGCTTCTTGAAGTAAACATAACTCCTCTTCTTTCTGTGTAGCATTATTTCAAAAACATTCAGGATTCTTCTAAAATAACCAATCTCAATTCCTTTATTTTCTCATATCATGTTTTGTAGGCTCCTCTTAATACAGGCCACTTATCTGCTTCTGGATTTACTCCTCTTTTTCAATACATGTTTTAAAATGTGTTAGAATGTCAGTATTCTAGCCTTTTGTTTGATGCTATACTCCTATTACTTGATGTTGAAATTACATTTGCTGCTTTTTAAAAAAAAATTTATTTGAGAGAAAGAGAAAGGGAGCTCTGACCCACCAGTTTATTTTTCAAATATCTACATCGGTCAGGGCTTGTCTGGAAGCAAAGTCAGGAGCCAGAAACTTAAACCAAGTCTGCCGCCATATGGATGGCAAGAACCCAATTACTGGCACCGTGACCACGGCCTCCCAGGGTTTACATTGGTAGGAAACTTGAGTGAAAAGTCAGAGCTGGATATTGAATCTAGCTACTCCAAAATGGGATGCAGTGGTCCTAACTGGCATCTTAAGCAGTAGGTTAAATGCCCACTCCATGTTAGCTTTCTAAAGGCTGATACATAACACTATTGATTCCCTTAAACTTTCTTATTTTTTTCAACAAATAATCAAGTGTTTAACATTTTATAATTATACAAATGATTTCTTTGAGATACTTTGTGGAACTTCCTATCATTATGTTTGGACCTATATATTTGGACCTCCTCTTGAAAGTCTAACTTGATATTTAAGATGACTTATGCTTATTTCTGAGAATCAGAGAAATGTTCTATACCAATGTTTTTCTCTTTCTCTCAGAGTTTTAGGGGTTTCAAAGATATGTGGCTGAAGGAGATGGGGACTGCAGGTAGGTAACAGGCCACAGAACGATGGACTTAATCAGACTCAATCAGGGCACATATTTTTATTTTACAAATTAAATTTCTGAGAATTATATTAAAGAAATAGTTTAGGAGCTTAAAGATGTTTTTAAAATCATTCAACTACTTGTATTTCTTATAGACATGCTAGTTCCATGAACATAATTAATTTGTGGTGGTTTAAAAATAAAAGGAAGTAGATGGTGTTGTAGTATAGCAGGTTAAGCCACCACTTACAACACTGGCTTCCCATATGAGTGCCAGTTCAAGTCCTGGCTGCTCTGCTTCCAATCCAGCTCCCTGCTAGTGCAACTCAGAAAGCAGTGGAAGATGGTCCAGGTAATTGGGTGTCTGCCACCTATATGGGAGAACCGGATGGAATTCTAGGCTCCTAGTTTTGTCCTGGCCCAGCCCCAGCTATTGTGGCCATTTAGGAAGAGAAGCAGCACATGGAAGATCTCTCTCTCTCTTTCTGTGTCTGTCTCTCCCTTTCTCTGTCATTCTGCCTTCAAAATAAATAAATAAATAAATAAATCTTTTAAAATAATTAATTAAAAAAAGAAGAGAAGGAAATCTTTGAATATAAAGCAATTAAGAAGAAATACAGGGGGCTGGCGCTGTGGTTAACTTTGTTAATCTGCCTGTGGCGCCGGCATCCTATATGGGTGCCAGGTTCTAGTCCCAGTTGCTCCTCTTCCAGTTCAGCTCTCTGCTGTGGCCTGGGAGGGCAATGGAGGATGGCCCAAGTGCTTGGGCACCGGCACCCTCATGGGAGACCAGGAAGAAATACCTGGCTCCTGGCTTTGGAGCGGCCATTTGGGAGGTGAATCAGCAGAAGGAAGACCTTTCTGTCTGTCTCTCTTCCTCACTATCTAACTCTATCTGTCAAATAAATAAATAAATGAATATAAAAGAGGAAATACAGGAAGCTGGGCATTGTGGCATGCAGCTAAAGTCACTGCTGCTTGTGATGCCTGCATACCTCTCTATGAATCCTGCCTCTGCTTCCAATCAGCTTCCTGCTAATGCGTACTCCAGAGGCATGTGATAGCTCCCTGGCACCTAGGTTGGAGACCTGGATTAAGTTCCAAGCACTTAGCTGCAGCCTGGCCCAGCCCTGGCTATGATGGGTATTTGGGGGTAGAAGATGGAAAATGTCTGTCTCTCTGCCTTTCAAATGAGCAAACAAGTAACTTATGCTGAAATGCCTGGGTTCAAGTTCTGGCTCCACTTCTGATTCCAGCTTCCTTGTAATGCATACTCTGGGATTCAGCAGGTGAGGGCCCAAGTACTTGGGTCTCTACCATTCACAGTAATTGCCCCAGCCTGGGTTCTAGGTTTCTGGCTTCAGTTTGGTCTAGCCTTTGTTGTTGCAAGCATTTGAGGAATGAACCAGCAGAAGGAAGATCTCTATCTCTGCCTTTTAAATAAGTTGAAAAAAGAACTAATTTAAACAGAAAAATTAAAGAAGAAATATATAAAGAGATGTTTAAATAATATACCAATTAGCTTTTCCTCCATTTGTTATCCACATCTTCTGACCATTAATAATATACTCATCTCCTTTCTTTTCTGCTCTGGTCTTTATACCTGCCACATCAGAGCCTGCTCCAGGTTCTGTTACACAATAGGCCTTGAATAAAAGGAAACAATAAAAAATTAGATGTTTTAAAATTTTGAACATTTAGAAAAAGGATTGTATTGTATTTAAGCTAATATTATAAAATAACCACAATTAAAATGTTCTTAAAATATCAAGATGTTCAAATGTAAGAATATTTAATATAGAAATTAAAATCAGGGGCAGACTTTGATACAGCAGTTATGTCACTTGGGATGCCTACATCCCATATCAGAGTTTGAGTTCTGCCTCCACTTCAGACCCAGCAGTCCGGTAATGTGCACCCTGTAGGCACCAGGTATTGACTCAAGTACTTGGGTCTGTACCTCCCATGTGGGAGACCTGGATGGAGTTCTAAGCTCCTGGCTTTGACATAGCCTATGCAGGTATTTGGGTAGTGAACCAGCAGATGGAAGATTTCTCTCTTTCTGCCTTTCAAATAAAATGAAAATAAATAAAACCGGGTGTAGGATGCCAAAAACCATATCAAAATTAAAATATTAGGTGTCTTCAAATAAGTTCATCAATTTTTTTTCACTTTTATTTATATGAAAGGCATAGAGAAAGAGAACATCCATTTTCTGATTTACTCCCCAAATGCCTGCAATAGCCAGGCCTGTGCCAGGCTGAAGCAAAGAAGATTTCCCATGTATGTAGCAAATCTCCTATGTAGGTGGCAAGGACCCAACTATCGGAGCAATCACTTACTGCCTCCCAGGGTGCACAGAGCAGGAAGCAGGCACAGGGAGCAGAGCCTGGATTCAAACCCACGCACTCTGATATGGGCTGTGGGCATCCCAAGCAATGCCTTAACTGCTGTACCAAACACCTGTCTCATGTTCATCAAATTTAATTTTGCATGTACTTATTTACTCAAAATTTATTGAGTATTTTTACTATGTACCAGCTGTAAATTATGAGGAAACCAGAGATTGAAAGACATACTGTCCTAGAAATCTTTATAATTTAATACAGCTAGTAAATTACTGTAATTATGTGAGAGGGTTTCAGAATGCTCCTGGGAAAATGGAATTAAGAGATGAAGCATTTTCCATGAATTTTCTAATGCCCCTTCTTATATGTAAGTGTGAAAATCATACAGAAGGGGCATGAGAAACTGACTTCCCAGAGGAGATGGTGCTCAAATTAGGTCACTAAAAGGGAAGGGGATTCTTTGAGAGAAGGCATAGACAATGATACCAACATAGAAAAGAGGGTCACCCAGTGTTTATAATTCTGAAAGTTCCTGAGTTTTATAACATATGAACTCCTTTTGCAAAGAAATCATAGTACATGAATCTGGGAGGGAAGGAAAGTAGAGAGGGAAGGAGAGAGGGAGGAAAGAAGGAAAGAAAAAGAACCCTTTATGTTACATTAAGAATTTAACATTTTTTTCTGGTAGAAACAGGACAGCCTCTTCAGGCTCTTAAACAAAGGAATGACAAGATGCAAGCAGTAATGGATAAAAGGGGTAGTGGGAAAGTTAATTAAAATTTGCTGGGTAGCAGGTACAATGACTAATGCCTAAAGACACAACAAGTTCCTTGTTCTTAAGTTATCTATAGTCCAAAGAAAAAAGAAATCTTAATAATTCTAATTCAAAGTAGTAAGAGTTTATCATATAGGAATATTAGAAATGATTATTTAGCCTTTTATGGGGTTGATGTAGTTAATAAGGAAATCAGAAAGAAGTAGAACTCATCAAAAGAGATGTCTTAAAAGGACAAATAGGGGCTGGTAGTATAGCACAGTGGGTTAGGCAGCCACTTAAGATGCTGGCATGCCCCATCAGAGCAGCAGTTCCAATCCTGGCTGCTATGCTTTTTAAATTTTTTTTTTAAAGATTTTTTATTTATTTGAAAGTCAGAGTTACACAGAGCAGAGGCAGAGAGAGAGAGAGAGAGGTTTTCCATCCGCTGGTTCACTCCCCAATTGGCTGCAACAGCGGGAGCTGCACCAATCCGAAGCCAGGAGCCAGGAGTTTCTTCCAGGTCTTCCATGCGGATGCAGGGGCCCAAGGACTCGGGCCATCTTCCACTGCTTTCTCAGGTCATAGCAGAGAGCCAGATTGGAAGTGGAGCAGCTAGGTATCGAACCAGTGCCCACATGGGATGCTGGCACTGCAGGCAACAGCTTTACCCGCTACGCCACAGCACCAGCCCTTACTATGCTTCTGATCTACTTCCCTGTTAATTTGGCTGGCAAAGCAGCAGAGATCCAAGTACATGGGCCTCTCCACACACATGGGAATCCTGGATGGAGTTCTGGGCTTCTGGCTTCAGACTGGCCCAGCCCCAGCCATTGCAGCCATTTGGGGAATAAACCAGTGGATGGGAGATCTCTTTCTGTGTCTTTGTCTCTGAATCTCCCCCTCTCTGTCACTCTGCCTTTCAAATAAATAAATCTTTTTTAAAAGGATGGGAAGCAAACAAGAGTGAGGCAAGTAGATCTAAGGCACAGAAGAATGAAATAGCAGTTTAGTATTAGAACACAGAGTGAAATGGAAAGGCACAAAAAGAGGCAAGGACGGATGAGGTCAAAGAAGCTGGAGAGTATATGCCATGCTAAGGAGAATATAGTTTTATTCATCCAACAGATTTTACTAAGTGCTTACTATTGTGTCATGGAACTTAAGGAATCAAGTAGGTGGGCTTCAAAAGAATCCAGAACACTCTAGTGTGCAAAAGAAAGGACTACATGTATTTTTTCTGAGGAAGCAGGGTTCTAAAATGGGTTCATAAACTACAAAATACATTAAGTACCACTGCCATCAATGACATGGAACCACTAAATGTTCCTGTAAAGGCAGGAGAGTGACACACTTGGATCTGCCTTTTACAGTTCATTATTACAAAGTATGAAGGGTGGATTTAAGGGGAAACATGATCACTTACTACCTTCCAGGTGCTTTAATAACAATATTAAAATATCTGAATGACATTATTGCTGACAGACAGAATTTAAATTCCTATGAGAAGGCCGGCGCCGTGGCTCAACAGGCTAATCCTCCGCCTTGCGGCGCCGGCACACCGGGTTCTAGTCCCGGTCGGGGCACCGGATTCTGTCCCGGTTGCCCCTCTTCCAGGCCAGCCCTCTGCTGTGGCCCAGGAGTGCAGTGGAGGATGGCCCAGGTGCTTGGGCCCTGCACCCCATGGGGAGACCAGGAAAAGCACCTGGCTCCTGGCTCCTGCCATCGGACAAGCGCGGTGCGCCGGCCGCAGCGCGCCGACCGCGGCGGCCATTGGAGGGTGAACCAACGGCAAAGGAAGACCTTTCTCTCTGTCTCTCTCTCTCACTGTCCACTCTGCCTGTCCAAAAAAAAAAAAAAAAAAAAAAAAAAAATTCCTATGAGAAAATGACAATAAAACCATTCAAACATTTATTGAACACCTATCAGGTATGAAATGGTAAAATGATAAAAACAAATAGAACCTGTTCCTCAGTACCACGTACGTATTCTGGAAAAGCTTTCTAATGGTCAGGGATGCTCCCAAATGGGGCTGCTTCAGAAGGTGCTGACTCCCAGGCACGTGAAGTATGGAGACATGAGCTAGATGGCCTTTTGACAAGGATGCTTATAGACGGATTCAGCTGTACCTTGGTTAACCGAACTAGGTTACTCTTGTAACTAGATTCAGTATATTCAGTATCATAACAAAATAAGGCTGTATGCAAATGAGCTATCCAGAAAGACAACACTTTACCAAAATTTTGTGTTAAGAATCTTCAGTAGGCCGGCGCCGTGGTTCAACAGGCTAATCCTCCGCCTTGCGGCGCCAGCACACCGGGTTCTAGTCCTGGTCAGGGCGCCGGATTCTGTCCCGGTTGCCCCTCTTCCAGGCCAGCCCTCTGCTGTGGCCCAGGAGTGCAGTGGAGGATGGCCCAAGTGCTTGGGCCCTGCATCCCATGGGAGACCAGGATAAGCACCTAGCACCTGGCTCCTGCCATCGGATGAGCGCGGTGCGCCGGCTGCAGCGTGCCAACCGCGGTGGCCATTGGAGGGTGAACCAACGGCAAAGGAAGACCTTTCTCTCTGTCTCTCTCTCACTGTCCACTCTGCCTGTCAAAAAAAAAAAAAAAAAAAAAAAAGAATCTTCAGTAGTTTTTTTCCTGATTATGTTAAACATTTTTCTATAGTAAGGCAATGTTTAGAGTTTATGATGGATATAGATCTGTTTTTTTATGTTGAAAAAAAAAAAAAGGCTTGTCATTGCTGGCTCTTCAGAGTTATCCTACTCATCTTATGTGATTATTTCTTAGGAATTAAATTTGGTTTTTCTAATCCTTAGTAGCCTTTTTTATTGCAACTCGTTCCCTTCTTTATAACACTATACAATATTATATAAAATATATAACATATACAGTGTCAGTGTGTAAATATAAAATATATAGTATATACATAATGCATATATAATATGTAATATTAGTTGATATGATTTTCTCTAATGTTAGAGTTTCTTGAGGATAGAAATGATATCTATTGGTATTACTAATGTCTAATATTAGGCTTTTATTAACCCAAACAAGTCATCCTCACCATTCTAAACAGTTCAGTTTATAACATCTAAATGTTGCCAAACTGATAAATCAAGCAAAGCCAATCAGTAACATTGTTTTATATATATATAACTTATGATTTATTTACTTATGATGAACAATTTTACCTATAGTGTATTCTGAGTAACAATCTAAAAAAAGTCTAGCAGACTGTGAATTTCTTGGAAGCAGGGCCCTTTTTTTCTTTTGTTTATTATCATTTTATATAAAAAGTGGGGGGAGAGAGGGAAGTAGGCAGAGAGGCAGATAGAGATCTACTAGCTGGTTCACTCCCCACAGGCCCACAATAGTCAGGGCTGGAGCAAGCTAAAGCTGGCTAAAGCAAGGAGCAAGGAACTTAATTTGAGCCTTAAACCATCACCTGATGCCTCCTAGAGTATGTATTAGCAGGAAGCTGGATCAGAAGTAGAGGAGCTGAGATTCAAACCATCCCTCTGATATGGGATGCAAGAGGCCCAAGCAGTGACAACCACTGCACCAAACACCTATCCCAGGGGGCTGGCTTATCACTGTTTTATTCTCTGTTCATCTGGCACAGCACTGGTAGAAATATCTGAGTAAGGGTAACAATACTTTAAAAAAAATTTGTAAATTTATTTGAAAGACAGAGTGAGACAGAGACAGAGAGAAGGGGTGGGAAAGAAACAGAGAGAGATATCTTCCATCTACTGGTTCACTCCTCAATGGCCACAACAGACAGGGCTAAGGCAGGTGGAAGCCAGGAGCAAGGAGCTCCATCCTGATCTCCCACAAAGGTAGCAGAGGCCCAAGTACCCCAGCATTCTTCCACTGCCTTTCCAGCCAAATTAGCAGGAAAACTATATTAGAAGCAGGGGACACAAGAAAGCACTCTGATATGGGATGCTGGCATCCCAAGTGGTGGCTTAACCCACTGTGCCACAATGCTGGCCCTCAATATTATCTTTTATTCATGATAATACCACTACTTTAGATTTGCATAATTACAAAGCAATTTTTCATTAATTCTCTGCTTCATTTCTTTGATTGGCCTTACATTCTAAAGGAGCTTAAGGTAGCTTATATGTTTTAAAAAATAAAGTGAAAATACAGATAAATCCAGATAATCATCTTTTGCTGCTTTTCCCAGGCTATCAGCAGGAACCTGAATTGGAAGTGGAGCAGCCAAGACTCGAACCAATACCTACATGGGATGCTGGCATTGCAGGAAGTGGTTTTACCAGCTAGGCCACATGGCCAGCTCCCATGCAGCACAATTTTAAGAATATTGACCATGATTTAAGTTAACTGGATCTCAGCTAAGTGTAAATTAGTCAAAACTTGTAATTCATATACCTTGACTTCATATCATAAGAACAATAAGGGGAAAAATATGGTAAAATTTTATTAATTCAAAAGATATGCTGACTTAGCAACTATAGTTAATGTGCATTTACATATGAATACATATGAAAATATTAATGACAACTGCCTAGTAATTTTAAATGTCTGAATTAGAAGACCTAAATGAAAGATCTCTGCGAGTGAGATCCCAGTGGAAAGAACGGGGCCATCAAAGAAGGAGGTACCTTTCTCTGAAGGGAGGAGAGAACTTCCACTTTGACTATGGCCCTGTGGGAATAAGATCGAAGTCGGCTAACCCTAAAGGCTTCCATAGCCTCGGCAACTCATGACCAGAGCCTAGGGAGATTACTGACGCCATAAACAAGAGTGTCAAATTGTTAAATCAACATCAGGAGTCACTGTGTACTTGCGTCTCATGGGGGATCTGTCCTTAGTGTGTTATCCAATGTGAAGTGATGCTATTACTAGTACTGAAACAGTATTTTTACACTTTGTGTTTCTGTGTGGGTGCAAACTGATGAAATCCTTACATAGTATATATTGAATCGATCTTCTTTATATAAAGATAATTGCAAATGAAAAAAAAAAATCTTGGTGTTAAACTGGAAATTGCATAGACAATTAATCAATTTAAAAAAAAAAAAAATCATGTAGGATCTCTGTCCTTAATGTGCTGTACATTGTGAATTAATACTATAACTAGTACTCCAACAGTATTATCATTTTGTGTCTCTATGCGAGGGCAAACCGTTGAAATCTTTACGTAATACGTACTAAATTGATCTCCTGTGTATAAAAAGAATTGAAAATGAATCTTGATGTGAATGGAAGGGGAGAGGGAGCGGGAAAAGGGGAGGGTGGGGGGAGGGAGGGAAGTTGTGTGTGGGGGGAGCCATTGTGGTCCATGAGCTGTTCTTTGGAAATTTATATTCTTTAAATAAAAGCTTTATAAAAAAAAATAAATAAATAAATAAATAAATAAATATAAAGACATCACAATCGAAAAAAAAAAAATATAAATGTCTGAATTATTTTTAAAGACTCTCAATAACTATATATAACTAGTAACATTACAAATACTTTCATCAGTGCATAAGGATAGGTTCTCCTTGGCATTCTGTGGTTTGCCTTTATCTAGTGGTATGTGAGAATGTTTAGCCTAAACTTTCAAAACAAATAATTACCAGGATATATGAAAATGGCTTTATTAAGCAGTCTGCCTTAAATCTAGGTATCTAAAATAAGAAAAAAATATTTTCAATTATTTTTTACTCTTTCAGAGGAACTCTCATAATTAGCTCCAAACTAATAATAATCTATTATATTCAGTATCACAATTGTGTTTTAGATTGAAATTTCTTCACTTAGTACACAAAAATACTTAAGACCAGTTTGATAATAGAACTTCACTATATATATTACTCTCATTTTTAAGAAATCTTGTTTAGGGGTGAGCATTTGGCCCAGTAGTTAAAATGCTCATATCTGCTCATATCCCATATCAAAATGCCCTAGTTTGATTTGCAGCTCCAGCTTCTAATTTCAGCTTTCCACCAGTGCAGACCCTGGGAGGCAGCAGTGACAGATCACATAGTTAGGTTCCTGCCACCCAGTGGGGAGACCCAGATTCAGTTCCAGCTTTAGTCTGGGCCCAGCCTCAGCTGTTGTGGGTATCTGCGGAATGAACCAACAAATAAGAGCTTACTCTGTCTCCAAAATAAGCAAATAATAATACACAAAAAAAATTTTACGAAACTGTTGAACCATTCTCAGGTATTTAAATAAAATCTAAAAGTGTTCTCCCCAAGACACTGATTCACAAATGAATTTATATCTCTTCAGTCATATGTTCACATTAATTTCTCATTAATTCAAAAGACTATTAATGTGAACACCTATTGTCCTCCATTTATTCTAAACTTCTTGACAAAACAACTCAGTTCGTGAACTGCAAGATGCTCCATTAAGGGGCCCAATGTTGTGGCATTAGCAGGTAAGGCTGCCCCTATGATGCTCCGATCTCTGATGGGTGCTGGTTCAAGTCCTGGCTATTCCACTCCCAATCCCAGCAGCTCCCTGCTGCTGGCCTGGGAAAAGCAGAGGAGTTGCTTCCATGTAGAAGACCTGGATGAAGCTCCTGGCTCCTGGCTTTGGCCCTGCCCAGCCCTAGTTGTTGCCTCTAGGGAGTGAACCAGATGATGGAAGATCTCTCTCTCTCTCTCTGTCTCTCCCTCTCTCTGTAACTTTTTCAAGAAAGAGTTACACAGAGAGAGGAAAGGCAGAGAGAGAGAGAGAGGTCTTCCATCCGATGGTTCACTCCCCAACTGGCCACAACAGCAGGAGCTGCGCCGATCTGAAGCCAATAGCCAGGAGCTTCTGTGTCTCCCATGTGAGTGCAGGGGCCCAAGGGCTTAGGCCATCTTCTACTGCTTTCCCAGGCCATAGCAGAGAGCAGGACTGGAAGTAGAGCAGCGGGGTCTTGAACTGGCACCCATAAGGGATGCCAGCACTTCAGGCCAGGGCATTAACCTGCAGCGCCACAGCACCGGCCCCTCAAATAAATAAAACTTTTAAAACAACAACAAACAAAATGAAATCCTCAATAAACAGATCTCTCGTGGGTGGAAATAAGGGAATAGTTATGACACTTTCCTGTCATCCTGGAGACATCATAAGTAGATTATCTTTCTCCCAGAATAAGCAAGGGGATTATTATGCTTTCTTGGCACCCCCAAAAAATCACTGTACCTAAATATATTGCTAACTTCTATCTTAATTTCATAGCCCAATATGTACTGTGTTAGCCAGCTTTTGTTACAACAACAAAATATCTAAGACAAGCTATTTATGAGAGATTTATTTTGGCACACAGTTTTAGAGGTTTACCATTTAAGACTGGGCAAGCCTCTCTGGTTTGGTTATTTGGTGAGGACAGAAGATGGCAGTGGTGAAGTGTAGAGGAAGGAACCCATGGTAAACAATAAAGGAGAAAGGGTGGCTAGGCCCAAATCAGTTTTTACAACCAACTCTCTCACAAGAACTACCTTCCAAGAGCATGATCGAGTGGCTAAAGATAATCAGATTAGGCTTCCTTGTTCTTAGTGCTACCTACTTATGACTTTGGGATTTAATTGTCTGCATGAGTTCAGGAGCCATACACTATTCAAACCATAGCACGTTTAGATTGAAATGGAGAAGTAGCACCTTTGTTCCTTCCCCCTTTTATTTTTTTGGATGTTCCCTTCCAAAATGTGAAATCAAGTATACATACTCACACACATCAGTGGCTGTTCCGTCATTCTTCCCAAATATTTTTTTTGTTGTTGTTCATTTCCAGCAATAATAACAGGAATTTGCTACCAGAAAATTGAAATTAAAAGCAGCGAAATATTTTTATTAGAGATATAAAATCAGAGACATGCAATTCAAAACAGAAAAAAAGAACAACTTTCCCCCCAAAGGGTAAATCCCAAGAATTGGCCTTTACTCTGCCTCTAATTTTGAGAGCTAAAACCAGGTGGAAATATGTAAAAACCTACAACAGTGAAACACAAATAAAGAATTAAATTTGAGACACATGACATGGTATATACAAATCAGGCCTCCTAAGAATTGCTCACTTTCAGCACTGCTGGGGTTGACAGCAAGCCATCCTGATTCTGCTCCTGTATGCTGGCTTTAGCCCTTGCCCTTGCCTAAGAATTGCCACTGACACTGCAGCCAACGTATACTGTTTCCCCACAAGGACAACCAGGACTTCAAATACTGGAGAGGAAAGCAGCACAGTGGTCAAGGCTCGAAATCAAAACTACCGAATATTTTGTTCCTTTAAGAAAAAAACTGTTTCACCAATTAGCCTAACCTGTTAGTAACTATCTCATTAATAAGCAATTAATTTTCTAAGTAACTTACCCCCAAAGAATTTCCTTCAATAGCAGTCTGAATCCCTGTACATCCATAAGCCAACTCTTCAGCAATTAAACAAGCATCAAAACTTCCAAGTCCAAGACCTCCTATAGTATCAAAGTATTTTATGAGCCTATGATAATACAGAGTGCATCTCAACAGAAATAAAGATAAACAATTTTAATTACTTTCCATGTGACTTCATTTATTTTAAAAGATTTATAAATACAATGTCTATAGGTGTTTTGGCTGGCAATGTAAAACAAATTATACTTTTCTAAAATAAGGTTTAAAATTTTCAAGAAACTCTTAACTATTTGTAATCTGGACCTATATTATTGATTCAATCTGATTTTGTAAAAACTTGCTTCAACTCAAACTCTAACCAAATGATCCAAGGAAGAATGACAATCTCACAAAATAAAGTCCCAATAAAATGTAAAATAAAATGTAGGATTAAAATGCAACAAATTAATCAGCTCTAGGAAAAATGTTACTAAAATTTATTATCAATTTAAAGTTGGAACCAGTGAAAAAGAAGGAGAAATGCCTCTAAGTTTTGAGTACAAGCCTTCTAAAAGCAGGCAAATACTGTAATTTTAACAGGGAGATCAAAGTAGCAAGTCACTTAATATTAGCAGATATTTCAAAGACTGAGTTTCAGAATTTTTGTCTACATGCATTAAAAATGTGCATAAAACTTACCACAACTCTCTGGAATGTGTGAATTAATTAAGCCAAGTTCCCAGGCTCTTTTAATTAGAGGGACAGGGTACTAAAAGAAAAAACAAAGTTTATTTAAAATCCAGGTAGCTTGATTTTATGATCTTATTAAAACAGTAAAAGGCTTTTCTTAAAATACATAAACTTACTTCACCAGTTTTATCATATTCCGCAGCAACTGGCATTATTTCTTCTCTGGCAAATTTACGAGCAGTAGCTTGAAATTCTTTCTGCTGTTCAGTCAATCCTAAGGGAAAGTTATTTAGAAAATATTAAAATAGGACAATGAGTTAAGGAAAAAAAGTCCCATGAAGATGGCATGTGGAAATTTTATTTTTAAAATGGGGACTTTAGCCCATGATTTTCACAAAGTCTAAGACTACAATGCAATTTCTGAGTTTTACAAATAACTTTTTAAATTTACTTTAATAACTTACTGATATAAATTTGTAAAACTCACAAGAGTTTTTCTTTTCCAACTGATGAGGCAAAAATAATTTTTTAAAAACTTATGGGGGCCAGCACTGTGGCATAGAGGATAAAGCCGCTGCCTGCAGTGTGGGTATCCCACATGAGCACCAGTTCGAGTCCTGGCTGCTCCACTTCCGAGTCAGCTCTCTGCTATGGCCTAGGAAAGCAGTAGAAGATGGCCCAAGTCCTTGGGCCCCTGAACCTGCATAGGAGACCTGGAAGAAGCTCCTGGCTCCTGGCTTCGGATCAGCGCAGCTCTGGCCGTTGTGGCCAGTTGGGGAGTGAACCAAGGGATGGAAGACCTTTCTTTCTCTGCCTCTCCTCCTCTGTATAACTGTGACTTTCAAGTAAAAAAAATTAGCACAAAGAAACTGGTGGAAGTAGTGGGAAGATTTCTTAAAACATAATAATGAAATGTTGATGTAATTCTAATAAATGGTATTGAAACATTTATTTATATACAGTAAAGGTTACTGTAAACTTAACGAAATGAATAAGTGGCTGGACTTGAGAGGAGCTGATCATGAACTGATTTGTTTAAAGATTTATTTTATTTATGTCAAAGGCAGAGTTGCAGAGAGACAGAAAGATCTTCCATCTACTGGTTCACTCCCCAAATGGCAGCTACATTAAGGTCTTAGGCTGAAGCCAGGAACCTAGAACTCCATCCAGGTCTCCTACATGAGTGGCAGGAGCTCAGGCACTTGGGCTGTCTTCCGCTGCTTCCCTAGGCACATTAGCAGGAAGCTGGATTGGAAGAAGTGCAGCCAACACTTGAATCAGTGCTCATATGGGATGCTAGGGTTGCAAGCAGAGGCTTAACCCACTGAGCCTCAACACTGATTCCTAATTGCATTTTTTTTTTTCAATTCAGGCTGTCCAGTGTTTTAATGTGGTTGCATCCAAAGTCAAAGATAGGTAAAATACAAGTCACAGGGTATCTCAGGCAAGGCTGACATGCATCTCATATGGGAGCAACTGGATTCTAGACCTGACTCCACCTTCCTGCTAATGTGCAATCTGGGAAACAGCCTGCTCAAGCCCACTTGAGTTCCCAGCTTTGTAAGCACTGACCCACCACCTGCCCCAGAATCACTTAGAGGTAGCAGGCAACTGGGGAGTGAGCCAGCAGACAGGAGCTTTTTCTACTTAAAAGTAAATAAGTACATTTGAAAGTTTTTCATTTAGTTTTCTTTGAAAGCAGACACACATACACACAGGGAAAGGGAGAGAGGAGGAGAGGACAAATGCATGCAACAGCTGAGGTTGGGGCAAGCTGAAGCCAGGACCCAGGAACTGCATCTGGGTCTCCCACATGAGTGGCAGTGACCCAAGGGTCTCCCACATGAGTGCAGAGACCCAAGGATTATAGCCGTCACCTACTGCCTCTCAAGGTGCACACAAGCAGTAAGCTGAATCAGCAGCAAAGGTAGGATTTGAATCCTATGTCCTAAGCAGTGGCTTAACCACTGTGCCATAAGGCCCACCCTAAGTTCATAAATAACTACAGTAATCATCTGCATGGAATGTGAGAAATTAAATGTAAAAGATAGATTTCAGTGCCAAATTGAAAAGTATACCATCAAATGCCTCATTTTATACATAGGGAAACTAAAGCAGAGTGAGGAAATGATAGCCCCAGAGGCTCACCAGGAACTAGCAGCAGTTTCAGTCCAGTGTTCCCTACATCAGTACTTGACTTCCAAGATAGGGACCAGTCAATATCAAGGTTGGGGTGAATAAAGGGTAGACAGGGATCTGTCATGAATTATTTAGTAAGAAACTATTTTGATCCAGTCACAATGTGCTCAGAGCTAATCTACAGCATATAAGTTAATCATCAAAGGGATCCTGTGATACAGATATTAACCTTATTTTATAAGGATCTAGATGCAATTGCTCATAGGTATTACCTGCATATTCCTTAAACTGAGCTTCACAATCTCTTTCCCAACCATTCAGACTTAACTCAAACTGTCACACTAGAGAGCAACCACACCAAATCAATGCTAATATTTAAATAAGTAAGAAGACCCACTGCCCTAAAGTGCTATCCTTATACTACTTGGAAATTTTCCACTTAATGCTAGGAAAAAACTATAAAGAAGGAAAAAAAATCTCTAAGAAGAAAACAAAAACAATGACTCCAGAGAGCATTGAGATTGTCAGTTATACCTGGGTCTGAATTAATTATCTGAATTGCCTTTTAACTATTTTCTGAGATCAAATGAACTGAGAAAATGGGTTTTTAACTAGAGGAAATATAAAAAATTTTAAGCAAGAAGCATTTTAGAAGGCAAAGGATGCCAAAGATAGGGATTATTATTTAAAATTTTTGGCCTGAGGTTTTAATTTTATAAAGGGGAAGCTGTCTCTCTGACACATAGCTCCCTTGTCCCAAGACTATTAACACCACAATTGCAGTTCAGACAATTATGACCAAAACAGCCTTTCACATCAGGGATGTGAAGCATCCAACATGTGGGCCATATAAGATCCATGAAATCATCTGGTTTGGTCCTATCAAAACAACTATAGGAATCATAATTAAATACATTTATAGCAGGCTAATTTTTTATTTACAGTAATTAATTCTGTATGGCCTGTGAACGATGTTATAAATACCCAAATGGCTCTTGAAAGGAAAAAAGGTTCTCTACCCCTATTACCAACCATGTAGCATTGTGCATTTAAGGAATGGGTTTTTTAGTTTTTTTGTTTTTTTTTGAAGGCAGAGGGGTGTTGCAGGCACAGACAGTGGCTTAACCCTCGCTCCACAAAGCCAGACCCTGAGGGGTGTTTTAAGAAGTATTTGTTGCATTCACATCTATAAATTGAAGTTTACTCATATACACCAGTAAATATGTCATTTATTTTGGACTATATGCACTTAGGAAAAAGGGAAGAAAGATATGTATGTAGATATGCTCTAACACTGGTCTAGCTTACAAGTGAGTAGGCTGAAGAAGAAAACAAGATCGGGAAGAACAACTGTGACTGTGAACAATTTGTGAGTGGTGATTGGTTCTACTGATCAACAAATATGAAGTTTGTTTGCAAATGCATTCCACACAAATATAGATCTTCACATGTTTAAAGTCAAAAGTACGTAACATACCAAAACTAAATCCTAATCCTGGTTCATGTTTTGGGATGGCTTTTGTATGCTGTAATCTCCAGTCAATACGAGAAATACTCCTCAGGACCTGTAAGGGACAATTTTGTTAAAATAAACTTGATAAATCAAATATTAAATAAGAGAATACTGGCACTTGCTTAAGCATACTCAGGAGCACTATTTCACAAGTTATTATTACTTAAATGCCTCCTATTATAATTTAAATATGCCAATTACCAATTATTAGATACCTATGTAAACATTAAAAAGGTAATGAAAATAAAATTAATAGGTGACCTTTGCACTACTGAAGTGGAGAGTACTGGGACAAACAACAATCAGAGATAACAGTAAGACTGAAGGTGACTATTCTGGAGATCTCACCCATAAGCTCCTAGGACACTGGTGCTCAGGCAGGTCGGGAGAGAACAGGATGAACTGTACTGTGGTCAAGAGTTGCTGCACTCACTGACTTTAATAACCTGTCCCTATGAGCCTCACGGGTATGCCTCTGAGAACCTTCCCCCTAGAGGAGCCCATTTTCTAAGATCCCTCACACAAACAAAGCAAATTATATTGTAAAGCCATACTCTATATTTTCAGGTGTTGTCTATAGGCATTCTTTTTAATTTTTTTTTTTTTTGACAGGCAGAGTTAGACAGTGAGAGAGAGAGAGAGAAAAAGGTCTTCCTTCCGTTGGTTCACCCAAACACTAGGGCTATCTTCTATTGCCTTCCCAGGCCATACCAGAGAGCTGGATCAGAAGTGGAGCAGCCAGGACTTTGAACAGGCGCCCACATGGGATGCTAGCACTGCAGGTGCTATGCCACAGTGCTGGTCCCCTCACCATTTCTGATCCAGTTCCTGCTATTTTATGGCCTTGGAAAGCAAAGAAGATAGCCCAAGTAATTGGGCTCGTGCACCCATATGGGAGACTCAGGTGAAGCTCCTGGCTCTAGGTTTTGGCCTGGCCCATTCCTGGCCATTGTAGACATTTAAGGAGTGAACCAGCAGATGAAAGATCCTTCTCTCTCTGTAATTCTTTTGAATAAATAAATCTTTTTTTTTTAAAGATGTTGTTGGTGGAACCATTTTTAGGCAATCTTAATATGCTATATATTAAGAGAAAAGAGCAGGTGAACAATATACTAGTTTCTAGAACCAAATTTCTTATATTTTTTCATCATCTGCAAAAAGAAACTGTCCACTCTGTAGTTTACAATTTCAGCTTAGAAAGGGAATTACCTACAGTTAAAATGACAATATAATTAGACTGTCAGATACTCTAATTCAATTAGCCATTTCAAAATTAAAGCATAGGTCATACTAAAATTTTGGAATAATTATACAGTAAGAAAACTCATATTTTCTTTGCCATTTTCATTAATTTTATTTCAGAAGAAAACATAGCTTGCTTAGTCCTCATTGTCCAAATGTGGTGGAATGAGAAGGCCATGCCAAGATGGCCACTGGCAAGCAAGTGTCAGGTACTCAGGAATGGTTTCAGAACCCACCTGACAAAGGACTCTGCCTGGCAACAGGCAGTGATCAGTTAGGGCATAAACCACCCCTTGACCAGATTGGCTGCCTCGGCTATATCAGCTTCTGTCCCAACTGAAATAAACGAGTCTGCAAGCTGCTCGCCTCTGGCTCACTTTCACCCGACTCCCGGGTGTCTGTGTGGTGACTGCACCTCTTGCCCCCACGGTGCTTCTCTCAGAATAAATCCACAGCAACATCTGGCGTTCAACATTGGGGCTCCAAATCATGACCCTGAGATTGAGAGTCCCATGCTCTATCGACTGAACTAGCCAGGTGAACCAAAAGTAAAAGGAGGCGCCGAGAAGCGGCATTATGCTTCTGGGAAGTGTGTGCCTAACCTGGGGTCACTTTGACCAAGGACAAGGAAAGGGGCATAGGAAGGGTTCTGTGTTCACCCTCACAGAACTGAACAACTTAAAACACAGAGGGGCTTGCTTGATGAAATCAAGGAGGGACCTCACCAAGTCCAACATGCTATCTCTGTCACACTGGGCGCCAGATGTTGAGGTGGATTCATTCCAAGAGAAGCACCATGGGGGCAAGAGGTGTGGAGTCACCACAGACACCAGGAGTCAGGTGAAAGCGAGCCAGAGGCGAGCAGCTTGCAGACTCGTTTATTTCAGTTGGGACAGCAGCTGATATAGCCGAGGCAGCCAATCCAGTCAAGGGGCAGTTTATGCTGTAACCAATCACTGCCTGTTGCCAGGCAGGTTCCTTTGCCAGGTGGGTTCCGAGCCATTCCTGAGTAACTGATGCTCACTTGCCAGTGGCCATCTTGGTATGGCCTTCTCATTCCACCACATTTCACAGAGTCAGACATAGTGGTCTTACCACTATCACAATTAGAACAATCCCGTATTCTACATCAAAAATTTCATGTCAGCAAGCAACATAAAATCGTTTTCCCCGGAGCTAACAATGAGCCAATGCAAACACCTAGTGCACTCTTGCAAGAATTTCACCCCCCTCACCCGGTTAGGACCACTGCAACAAGCAGGAGTGAACCCACAAGGCCTTGCTCCTAATAAGCTCTGGCAAGTGGATGTAACTCCTCTGGAAAACTTGAGTTTGTCCATGTGGTGGTAGATACTTATTCAAAGACTGTATTTGCAAGAGCCCAAACTGGAGAAAAGGCTAGTAATGTAATAAAGGCGGTTAAGTCAGCCATGTTGGTCCTTGATGTCCCCTGGACCATAAAGATAGATAATGGGCCAGTGTATACATCACAGGAATTTAATTCCTTCCTGAGGTCCTGGAACATACAGTCTGCCACAGGTATCCTATAAAACCCACAGGCAATCATTGAAAGAACTCAAAGGACGATTAAAGATCTCTTACAAAGACAGAAAAACAGAGTGTTTCGGCTTTCCATGCCTAAAATACTCTCATGGGCTCTTCAGCCAGATCTGAATGCCTTAAGGACTGATTATGAGGCCAGAGTGCTGTTTAGGACATCTGCCATTCTATGAGTCTGCTGTGTATCCCACTTCCCATGTTGGATCATTCTCTCCTTTTTAATTCTTTCAGATAGTATTAGCAAACACTAGTCTTATTTGTGTGATCCCTTTGACTCTTAGACCTATCAGTGTGATCAATTGTGAACTGAAATTGATCACTTGGACTAGTAAGATGGCATTAGTACATGCCACCTTGATGGGATTGTATTGGAATCCCCTGGCATGTTTCTAACTCTACCGTTTGGGGCAAGTCTGATTGAGCATGTCCTAAACTGTACATCTCCTAAAAAAAAAACCTAAATGAAAGATCTCTGCGAGTGAGATCCCAGTGGAAAGAACAGGCCATCAAAGGAGGTACCCTTCTCTGAAGGGAGGAGAGAACTTCCACTTTGACTATGACCTTGTCTAAATAAGATTGGAGTTGGCGAACTCAAAAGGCTTCCATAGCTTTGGCAACTCATGACAAGAGCCTAGGGTGATTACTGACGCCATAAACAAGAGTGTCAATTGTTAAATCAACAACAGGAGTCACTGTGCACTTATTTCCTATGTAGGATCTCTGTCCTTAATGTGTTGTACAATGTAAATTAATGCTATAACGAGTACTCAAACAGTACTTTACACTTTGTGTTTCTGTGTGGGTGCAAACTGTTATCTTCACTTAATATATATTAAATTGATCTTCTGAATATAAAGATAATTAAAAATGAATCGTGATATGAATGGAATGGGAGAGGGAGCAGGAGATGGAGGGTTGCAAGTGGGAGGGAAGTTATGGGGGGGGAGCCACTTTAATCCAAAAGTTGTACTTTGGAACTTTACATTTATTAAATAAAAGTTTAAAAAAATACTGAAAAACAATCATATGCCCTCATACCAGCAGCTTGCTTTGGCAGAGGTCCTTTACACTATCAATTTTCTTACTTTTGATTCCCAAGGGGTCAGCCCAGCTTATTAAAAAAAAAAAAAAAAAAAAAACCAACACTGGGGATCCTTTCCATCCCAGACCCTAGTCTCTATGGTTAGGTGGAAAGACCCCCCCCCCCCCAATAGAAGAATGGAAGGGACCACACCCTCTGCTAACCAAGGGCAAAGGATATGTTTGTGTCTTTCCAGAGAATGCGGGAAAGCCCATTGGGTACCAGCCAGAAACATCAAGCCTGCAACTGACAGTCAACCAGAACCAGCTGAACAAGACTGAGAGTCCACCTTGTTAGTGGATGCACCTGCTACCGACTGTCAAGCCACTGCCCTATCGTCCTGCCCTAAGGAACTGCCCTCACCACATCCACTACTGCTTTATACCCCACTTAGCTCTGGCTAGCCATTCGAACAGCCAACAGCCTGTGTGCGGACACGCCATTCCTGATCACCATTGTTCCTCATTCCTACCCCCATCTGAGCAAGCACTCCTGTGGTCTCCCATTTGAGGGCTGGTTAGTCAACAATGGGTAAGATCTCCTGGGGGACAACCTAAGACAGGCACAGCTGCAGGAAGACCGCATGGAAATGCGGTCAACAATGGTATGGCCATGCCTCTCGTTGCTCAAAAATAAACGAAAAGGGGGAAATGTGGTGGAATGAGAAGGCCATACCAAGATGGCCACTGGCAAGCAAGCATCAATTAGGAATGGCTTCCCAAACCACCTGGCAAAAGAGCCTGACTGGCAACAGGCAGTGATTGGTTACAGCATAAACTGCCCCTTGACTGGATTGGCTGCCTTGGCTGTATAAGCTGCTGTCTGTGAGCTGCTCACCTCCAGCCCGCTTTCACCCAACTCCTGTGTCTGTGTGGTGACTCCACGCCTCTTGCCCCCACTGTTCTCCTCTGAGAACGAATCCACTGCAACATCCAAACCCATCTTGTTACAGAAACAGCTGCACATACTGATTTTCTGTATCCCAGGTCAAGCCTAAGAATAAGCCTTGGAATAAACCTAGGAATATTTTTATTCCTATTTTGCAAAAAGAAGAAACAGAGGCTCAGAGGGGTAAATAAAATTAGCCAAGATCATTTTGCTCTTAGGTAACAGAACCAGGACTCTAACATTCACCATCAAAAGTCCAAACTATTGGGGCCGATGTTCAGGTACAGCAGGTTAAGCAGCCACCTGTGACCCCAACATCCATGTGGGTGCCAGTCCCAGATTTTCCACTTACCATCCAATTCCCTACTAATGTGCCTAAGAAAGCAGAGGAAGAAGGCCCAAGTGCTTGAGTCCCTGCACCCATGTAGGAGACCTGGAGAAGTTCCTGGTTGTTAGTCATTCGGGCAGTGAACTAGTCTTTCCCTCTCTAATTCTGCTTTTCAAATAAATACATATTTAAAAAAAAAAAAGTCTATGCTATCAAACATGCTGACATACTGAAGAAAAAATATCCCACAAAAGTAAAAAAAAATCGAATTGTTTAAACACCAATGCACAAAAAAAATCAGACCTCACAAAGCAGGTGAAATGGTCTGCTGAGAGACTTAAATAGAGGATTATTTAGCAGATGTAATTTACAAAGTATCAGTTTACACAGGATTTTTCAAGAAAACATGTTATATAAATCAAAGTGCAAAGGTTGCTACAGACAGGGAACACTGCTCACAAACCTGTTTTTATTACACAATGTTAGCCATTTAATGAAGTAGATGACTTAGGAAAAAATACAGAAATACCACCAGAATTAGAGTTATAATTGCTGAATTTTGAGTCTTGATTGTAGAACTATCTTTGTGATCTTGGGGAGGTTACATTTTTCTAGCTTTAACTCAAACCTGGAGATGGAACTGATCTTACTGGGTAATTTAGGATGATTAAAATAGGACGTTTTGAAAGCCTTATGTCATACATATATTGATTTTATTCCTTCAGGCCCTCTGCCCAGAACAGTAGACTTCCAAATATCCAAGACAGTGACTTAAACAAGCATCAATTCTACAATAACATCACTACAGTCTTCCACATTTCTTGAAATGTTTATGAGTCTTAGTTTTATGGTAGTATCAAGATAGAAATAAGATCAGGTTTTTGTAGACCCTTTCTTGGAGAGAATGAAAAAAAAATCTGTTTTCCTCTTTTCAAAGTTAAAAATAATTTTTAAAGTTCCCCAATTTCTGCCTTTTGGAGTGCATTAACTTACGTACCAATACCAAAATCCATTACAACGATCCTACATCCTAATACCGCAGTTTTTTTGGTCAAAGACCAAACTTGAATTCAATTTTAAGTGCCATTTAAGTGGCAATCTTGTATGAATACATCAGTAAAACTTAAGACATCAAAACGAATCTAAGCGAGTGAAACATTTAGAATCTGTAGGACACTGGGCTGTATGGACAAGCTTCAGGGAGCGTTGTGCGGCAGGTTTTCTAACTTTCTTTGCAGGTTCGCAGTGTGGAAGCGCGTCCTCCACGTAACAAAACCCACGGAGCAGCTGCTCTATCTTCTTCCCCCTCAGCGATCTCGCATTGAGGGAGAGACTAGCAGGAGCCTAACACTTTTTACTCCCCATACTTTCAGAATGACACCTACTTTATTTTTACGTTCTCGGGCTGGGGATAAAGGACCAGCGGCAGAAGGAGCTTTCTGGAAGACAAACTACGCCAGTTCTCCAAAACACGGGGCCAAGGTTCCGGGACCCGCGTGACGTGGCGGGGTTCCTGGGCTAGAGAGGAAAGGGCTATTCTGAAGGGGAGACCTCCCCTCTGCAGGGCTCAGCGGCCGGTCGGTGGGAAGACTCGGGACGGTGAAAACCCAAGATGCATCCCGCCCTGTGCCGAGAGGAGGAGGTGGGCGTGAAAGCACGGCGAGGGTGGAAATTCCAGGACTGCGCCCTGGAGCCGGGGTCAACCCCACCGCACCCGACGCAGCATTCTTCCTCAACACCGCTTCCTACCCTTCTGGGGCCGCACCTGTTTTCGAGCCCCTTGGCCCCCTCTCCAAACCCCACAGCATCCATGCCCCAGCCCCACCGCAGCCCTGGTCTCCGTCTCACCCCGCAGCCTCGACTAAACGCCGCTGCCATGTTGGCTCCCGGTCCAGTCACTCAGACGCCAACCCACCCAGCAGCACCGAGAAGCCGTCAGACTCCGCGGGCGCGCGGGTCTCATCTGGTCCCGCCTACCAGCAAGAAGGGGGCAAGGCCTAGGGGGCCCGGAGAGGGCGGGGAGACGTGGAGGGGCGGGGCCGCGCGCGAGTTCCTGCCCACGCATGCGCGGTGGTCTTCTGTTCGAGGTGCTGGCGACCTTGGGCCTTTGAGCTCAAATGTGGCTCCGTCCCTGGGTGACGTTGAGGGTGACTGGAATGCGGTGAAGGAGCCCCGAGGCGGGGCGTGGCGTCCGGGAGCGGCTGGAGTCGCTGAGGGCCAGGAAAGGGGCGAGGCGCGACTTGGGCAGTCGGGAATCTGGGTGAGAGGGCGAAGGGGGTGTGGGGGAAGAGCGAGCCTCTGCACTTGTCCTTGACCTTTACCCAGCGAGTGACCGGAGCCCAGTCTGAGTGCACTTCACTCCTAAACGGTGGCCCTGAAGCGATGGGATGTCATTTAAACAGGGGGATCTGATTCCATAAGCAATGCAGACGTTTTTGCACATTTCCTGGGAGGTTTATTATTGCCCAATTCTTTTGGATATGGCGAAGTTCTTGAAAGTTAGGATGCAGTTTGAGTTTGGCCCAGAGAATTTACCTTGGACGTGAATAATATCTTTCTGCACAATTCTACTTAAAGGCACTTTCTCTTTCAATTTGATCCAGAGTCTGGAGATGTTACTTAGGGAGTTATAAAGCTGGGGGGATTTGTAAAACTGTCCAAGTTCGGATATTTCGTTGTGAAAGTCGATAAAAATCCCATATTCAAGGCACTAGTGTAATTCCCAGGACTTTGCACTTTCATTGCTGCCATCTTAGTTTGCCACTTCACCCTTAAATGTTATTAACTTGCTGATTAAGACCCCCCCCATTAGCTCATTTTAAGTTAACTTTAAATTCTATATGCTGTGTTTGTACTCCCCTACTTTGTCCACTAATAATTTATAATGTGTTTATCCAGACTGCCTATAGGCAGAATGTTAATCAAGTGCTCAATTCAAAGTTAGAAGTTCCAGGGAAATTCAGTAAAGGAAAAACTTGTTTTTTCACAAGGTCAGCAAGAAAGCCTTCAGAGAGGTAAAACAAAACAGTCTCAAAAATGGATAGGAATTCGTAATGGTCCTATTATTTTTTTCCAGTGTCTTATTTTGGATATTTTAAACTCAGAAAAGATGAACAAAAACTACAGAATCACCCAAATGGCAAATACTCAGATGCAAGTATTTTGCTGAATATATTTCTATGTGTACCTATGTGTTTTGTATTCTGTTTATTGTTGGAAATAAGCTGTGAACAAGAAAGATACCTTGCTTCTAAAGACTTTAGCTATATGTCTCCTGTAAAAATGTTGTGCTTCATGTCCACAAAGTGTTTATTACACTTATGAAAATTGTTATTCTCTATCAATTCCTGTCCAATCTCCAGATTTCTCCAGTTGTCCGCATTTTTGGGCCTGGATCTTGTAAGTGATCACCCACCGTACTTGAGTTTTAACTTTCTTTAACCTCTTTTAAACCTAAAACTTTAATCTATTTCCCCCCAGTAATGCTAATTTTTTTTTCTTTAAGAGACCATTGTCTTGAAGAATGCCCTAATTCTGAATTGTCTGATGATTTTGAATCTCTGGATCTTATATTTCCTGTAAATTGCAGGTTACCAGAGGTTTGCGTAATCAGATTAAACATTTGACCAGGATCCTTTAGAGGTCACACCACGTAATTTGTATTGCATCATACGTGAGACCTTGAATGTCAGGTTTGTGCCTATTATGATTATAAATTTTGTCATTTGAGATAGTTCCTCCTATGCTAAATGTGTATCTTTTCCCATTGTAATTAAGGGTGACATTTGTCATCATTCCAAACAACCTTTCACCTAAATTTTGCCCCAGTGGTAGAAATAATCATCATTAATGCCTTTTTCTTGGGCAGTGTTCAGTAACACTTTCATTACGTTATAGGTGAAATAATTCAAATATTCCCTAATATTCCTTCCTTGCTTGCCATCTCCCTCTAACCTAAGGAAATATGATTTGAACAGCAAGCCATCTTTAGTTCTTTTTTTCCTTAATAGAAACAGAATTCATCTAGTTCATAGATAAAGTTTTTTTAAAAAAATATATTTATTTATTTATTTGAAAGGCAGAGTTACAGAGAGGCAGAGAGAAAGAGAGAGAGAGGTTTTCCATCTGCTGGTTCAGTCTCCAAATGGCCACAACGGCCGGAGCTAGCTTCTTCTGGGTCTCCCAAGTGGGTGCAGGGGCAAAAGGACTTGAGCCATCTTCCACTGTTTTCCCAGGCCATAGCAGAGAGCTGGATAGGAAGTGGAGCAGCCAGGTCGCAAACAGGGGCCTGTATGGAATGGTAGATGGACGCTCCAATAGATAAAATTCTAAGACTATAATGATACTCCTCTCCCTCCCCCTTCCATTCTTTTGAATTTTTGTGATAATGCTTTTAACTTATAGTCAAAGATTTAATGCTTTATAAATAAAGAGTTCAAGAAGTAAAAAGTAAAAACACCATACTTCAGCAGGAATATAGGCAAGAGCTATAAACAGTATTAAGATGAAAAGATGTCAGTTTCACTCATATACATTAAATTTAAAAGTAATCTTATGATTAAACTGTAATAGTATATCATTCTTAACAGTTTGTTTGACAAATATATAAAGTGTGACAAAACTGTCAATTTTACTCATAAATTTTTTTTAAAGATTTATTTTATTTATTTAAAAGAGTTACAGCCAGTGCCGTAGCTCACTAGGCTAATCCTCTACCTGCGGCGCTGGCACACCAGGTTCTAGTCCTGGTTGGGGCGCTGGATTCTGTCCCGGTTGCTCCTCTTGCAGTCCAGCTCTCTGCTGTGGCCTGGGAGGACAGTGAGGATGACCCAAGTCCTTGGGCCCTGCACCCGCATGGGAGACTGGGAGAAGCACCTGGCTCCTGGCTTCGGATCCACACAGTACGCCAGCCACAGCGGCCATTGGAGGGTGAACCAATGGTAAAGGAAGACCTTTCTCTCTGTCTCTCTCTCTAACTGTCCACTCTGCCTGTCAAAAAAAGAAAAAAAAAAAAAGAGTTACTGAGAGAGGAAGAGACAGAGAGAAAAGTCTTCCATCTGCTGGTTCACTCTCCAGATGGCCACAACGGCTGGAGTTGCGTCCATCTGAAGCCAGGAGCCAGGAGCTTCCTCCGGGTCTTCCCTGTGAGTGCAGGGGCCCAAGTCCTTAGGCCGTCCTCCACTGCTATCCCAGGCCATAGCAGAGAGCTGGATGGGAAGAGGAGCAGCCAGGACTAGAACCGGTGCCCATATGGGATGCTGGCACCTCAGCCCAGGGCGTTAACCCACTATGCCACAGCGCCAACCCCCAATTTTTTTTTTTTAAGATTTATTTATTTACTGGAAAATCAGAGTGACACAGAGAGAGAAGGAGAAGCAGAGAGAGAGAGAAAGAGATATCTTCCATCCACTGGTTCACTCTCCAAATGGCCACAAGGGGTAGAGCTGAGCCAATCCGGAGCCAGGAACCAGGAGTCTCTTCTGGGTTTCCCACACAGGTGCAGGAGCCAAAGAACCTGGGCCATCTTCTACTGCTTTGCTGGCCATAGTAGAGAGCTGGATCGGAAGTGGAGCAGCCGGGTCTCGAACTGGCACCCATATGGGATGCCAGCACTGCAGGCAGTGGCTTTACCTGCTGTGCCACAGCATCGCCCTTCATAATTTTTTTTGTATACTCTATATATTACCTACCACAAATCAGAAAAAAGTGTGGTATTTGTAGTTTTGATTCTGACTTATTTCACTAAGCATAATTGTAAACATTATGTTGCAAAAATCAGGATTTCATTCTTTTTATGGTTGAGTAGTAGTCCATTGTGGATATATATCAAATTTTCTTTATCTAGTCATCATTGATGGACATCTAGATTGATTCCATACCTTAGCTTTTGTGAAATGAGCTGCTGTAAACACAGGGTTACAGGTAATTTTTCATAGATTTCATTTCTTTCTTTATATTCCCAGGAATGGGTTGTTGCTGTGGATTCATTCTGAGAGGAGGAGCACGGTGGGGCAAGAGGCGCAGAGTCACCACACAGACACCCGGAGTTGGGTGAAAGTGGGCCAGAGGTGAGCAGCTTGCAGACTCGTTTATTTCAGTTGGGACAGAAGCTTATATAGCCAAGGCAGTCAATCTGGTCAAGGGGTGGTTATGCCCTAACCAATCACTGCCTGTTGCCAGGCAGACTCCTTTGTCAGGTGGGTTCTGAAACCATTCCTGAGTAATTGATGCTTGCTTGCCAGCGGCCATGTTGACACGGCCTTCTCATTCCACTACAGTGGATTAGTTGGGTGAAATGGTAGATATATTTTTAGTTTTCTGAAGAATCTCTATACTATCTATTACAATGGTTATACCAGTTTACATTCCCACCAAATTGTGTACTAGGGTACCCTTTTGTCCACATCCTCCACAGCATTTGTGATTTTTTTTTTTTTTGATTTTTGGATGATAGCCATTTTAACTGAGGTGATACTTCGTTATGGTTTTTATTTGCATTTCCATGATGGCTAGTGATCCTCAGCAGGTTTTCATATGTCTGTTAGCCTTTTGTATTTAATCTTTTGAAAAATGCCTGTTCTTATCTTTAGCCCATTTCTTTTTTTTTTTTTTTTTTTTTTTGACAGGCAGAGTGGACAGTGAGAGAGAGAGACAGAGAGAAAGGTCTTCCTTTTGCCGTTGGTTTATCCTCCAATGGCCACCACAGCTGGCGCACTGCAGCCGGCGCGCTGCGGCCAGCACACCGCGCTGATCCGAAGCCAGGAGCCAGGTGCTTATCCTGGTCTCCCATGGGGTGCAGGGCCCAAGCACTTAGGCCATCCTCCTCTGCACTCCCTGGCCACAGCAGAGAGCTGGCCTGGAAGAGGGGCAACCATGACAGAATCCGGTGCCCCGACCGGGACTAGAACCTGGTGTGCTGGCGCCACAAGGTGGAGGATTAGCCTATTGAGCCGCGGCACCGGCCTTTAGCCCATTTCTTAACTGGATTATTTGTTTCACTTTGAGTTTTTTTAATCTCCTTATATATGCTGGATATTAATCCTTTATCAGATGTGTAGTTTGCAAATATTTTCTCCCACTCTGTCAGTTGCCTCTTCACTTTGTTGAGTGTTTCCTTTTCTGTAACTTCTTAGCTTGTAATTCCATTTTGTCAGTTTTTGCTTTTATTGCATGTGCTTCTGTGGTCTTCTTCGAGACATCTTTGCTTATGCCAATGTCTTTTAGTGTTTCCCCTATGTTTTCTTCTACTAATTTAATAGTTTCAGCCTTAGGTTCAGGTCCTTGATCCACTATAAATTCATTTTTCTGCAGGATGTATGATATGGGTCTTGATACATTCTTCTTCATGAAGAGATAAGATTTTCCTAGCACTATTTGTTGAAGAGTCTGTCCTTTTTCTAGGAGATAATTTTAACTGTCAAAATTTAGTTGATTATAGATGTATATTGATTTCTGGGGTTTCTATTCTGTTCCATTGGCCCACATGTCTATTTTTGTGCTGGTACCAGGCTGCTTTGATTATAATAGCCCTGTAGTATGTCTTGAAATATGGTATTGTGATGCCTCCAGCTTTATTTTTGTTGCTTAACATTGCTTTGACTAATTGGGGTCTCTAGTATTTCCATATGGATTTTTTAAAAAATTTTATTTATTTATTTGAGAGGTAGAGTTATAGACAATAAGAGACAGAAAAAGGTCTTCCATCCACTGGTTCACTCCCAAATGACCACTATGGCAGGAGCTGAGCCAATCCGAAGCCAGGAACCAGGAGCTTCTTCCAGTCTCCTGCGTGGGTGCAGGGGCCAAAGGACTTGAGCCATCTTCCACTGCTTTCCCAGGCCACAGCAGAGAGCTGGATCGGAAGTGGAGCAGCCAGTATTTGAACCAGTGCCCACATAGGATGCTGGCACTGCAGGCGGAGGATTAACCCACTGTACCACAGTGCTGTCCCCTCCATATGAATTTTAGGATCATTTTTCTAGATCTGAGAAAAATGCCCCTGGTCTTTTTTTTTTTTTTTTTTTTGAGATTTATTTATTTACTTGAAAGGCAGAATTACAAAGAGGCAGAGGCAGAGAGAGAGGGAGAAGTCTTCCATCTGCTGGTTCACTCCCCAGGTGTCTGTAATGGCCAGAGCTGCGCCGATCCAAAGCCAGGAGCCAGGAGTTTCTTCCGGGTCTACCATGTGGGTGCAGGGGCCCAAGGAGTTGGGCTGTCTTCTACTGCTTTCATAGGCCATAGCAGGGAGCCGAATCAGAATTGGAGCAGCTAGGGTTAAATTGGCACCCATATGGGATGCTGGCACTGCAGGCCTCGGCTTTACCTGCTACACCTCAGCTCCAAGTGCCTGTCCTTAGTTTTTGGATTGGTATCACGTTGAGTCTGTAAATTGCTTTGAGTAGTATGGAAATTTTGATGATATTAATTCTTCCAATCTACAAACATGGAAGGTGTTTCCTATTTTTTTTGGTGTCAATTTTATTGAATTATAATTTATATTTAATAAAGTTTATCTTTTTAATGAGCTTTGAGCAATACATACATGCACCATCTCAGTCAAGATATATAATATTCTCATTGCTCCAAAAAGTCCTAACTTTTTATTTCTGATTTTTAAACCCCTGGCCCACTCTTGACCACAGTAAAAGATTAAAATGCCTTAACTACGTTGTTATATAGTGGGTAAAGCACTGCCTTCGACACTGGCATTTCATAGGGGTGCCAGTTCAAGTCCTGGCTGTTCTACTTCTTTTTTTTTTCTTTTTTTTTTTTTTTAGATTTATTTATTTATTTGAAAGAGTTACGCAGAGCAAGGAGAGCCAGAGAGAGAGAGAGAGAGAGAGGTCTTCCATCCAATGTTTCACTCCCCAGTTGGCCGCAATGGCCAGAGCTGTGCCAATCCGAAGCCAGGAGCTTCTTCTGGGTCTCCCACGCGGGTGCAAGGACCCAAAGACTTGGGCCATCTTCTTCTGTTTCCCCAGGCCAAAGCAGAGAGCTTGATCGGAAGTGGAGCAGCTGGGTCTTGAACCGGTGTCCATATGGGATGCTGGCGCTTCAGGCCAGGGTGTTAACCAGCTGTGCCACAGCGCTGGAACCAGGCTGTTCTACTTATAATCCAGTGCACTGCTAATATATCTGGGAAAGCAGCAGAAGATGGCCTAAGTGCTTGGGCCCCTACACCGCGTGGGAGACCCAGAAGAAGCTCCTGGCTCTGGTCCTGCCCAGCCTTGGCTTTGTAGCCATTTGGGGTATGAACCCATGGATAGAAGATCTCTCTCTCTCTCTCTCTCTCTCTCTGTCTCTGTCTCTTTCTCTCTGTCTCCTCCCTCTTTCTCTAACTCTGCCTTTCAAGTGAATAAAATAAAAGTCTTTAAAAAAAAAAGAAACTTTTATTATTTGAAGCCACCAAAATTCTGGAGTTCTTGGTTACTGCAATGTAATCTAGCACATTCTGGCTGATACAAATATCAAGGTAGAATATATGTAAGCCACTTAAGTGGCTCTTCAGCTGTGTGCATAATGTAAAAGAATTTGCTGGCTTTCCATCGGTATTGGACTTTTTAAAAAAAATTTTTAAAATTTATTTGACAGAGCTACACAGTGAGAGAAGGAGACAGAGAGAAAGGTCTTCCTTCTATTGGTTCACCCCCCAAATAGCCACTACGGCCGGTGCTGCACTGATCCGAAGCCAGGAGCCAGGTGCTTCTTCCTGGTCTCCCATGCGGGTGCAGGGCCCTAAGAACCTGGGCCATCCTCCACTGCCCTCCTGGGTCATGGCAGAGAGCTGGACTGGAAGAGGAGCAACTGGGACTAGAACATGGCACCCATATGGTATGCCGGCACCACAGGTGGAGGATTAACCAAGTAAGTCAAGACACCCGCCCATGGTGTTGGACTTTTGAGAATTCACTCCAGAGTATTCTCAGTTCTCCAATAAGATATATATAATTAAATGGTATTCAAAATTTTATTTGCTGACAGCACACTTCTTGTTTTCCCTGTAAATTTGCTAGATGAGCAAATATTTGTTTTGTTTTCCTGTTGAAGTCCTGTGCCAGGAATTGAGGATGTATAGTCCTTTGATAACTCTTTCAGATCTTGCTCAGTCAATAGATGCCTGTGTCTTTCAAATGTCAAACAAGGTCTTTTGTAAAGTAACTAATGAAGTGATTGAACCTCCCAGAGTAAGTTGATCTTCTAGTCAGTGTGTCACATTAAATAACTCCAGTGGACACCAGTCACAAATAGAAGTCTACTTGGAATTGTTCAATGTAGACTTAATTTTACAGATTTAGAAACTTGATTTTATAAACTTACGTAGGAGCAATAAGATTATACAGCACTGTTCCCTATTAAACTATTTTTATATTCTCTAATGCCAGTTCAGAAATTGCAATGGTTAGTTTGTCTGCTACTGTACTTTCTGATGCATTGACACAGGATGGTGGTTATATTCACTTATGAAATTAAATTTGTTGACATAGATTAAGTGCAAAAGAGTATTGATCCTCAAAAGTTAAGTAGCCAGATAAACTAACTGACTTTTATATCATTTGAATAGTCCTGTTTTAGTCTTCTTGGAGCTTTTCAATATTTCATTTTGGCAAAAACATTGTCATTAAAGTGTTTGGTACAAAAAAATTTTTATGCTCCAGTTACATGCCAAGCAATATACTCAATGCTGAAAGTCCTATCCAACTTTGCTTTAATTTATTTATTTTTTATTTGTATTTGAAAGGAAGAAGGAGGGAGGAGGGAGGGAGGGAGGGAGGGAGGGAGGAAGAGAGAGAGAGAGAAAGAGAGAGAGAGAGAGAGAGAGAGAGAGTTCTTCCATCCTCTGGTTCACTCTGTAAATGCCTACAACAGCCAGGGATAGGGTATGCCAAAGCAAGGAGCCTGGAAATAGTTGGGAACTCCAGTGTGGGTAGTGGGGACCCAACTACTTGAGTCATTACTACTGCTTCTCAGGAAGCAGAGCCAGGATTCAAACCTAAGACTCTGATATGGGATGCTAGCATTCCAAGAGATGTTTTAATTACCCTGCCAGATATCTGACCCCCCTTCCCATTTTGCTTTTACACAGCTCTACAAGGAACAGTATCTGGGTCATCCATCTTAAACATGTTCTTGAAATAAAATGGAAATTACCATGTACTGATTATTTCCTCACAATGACCCAGGAAGTTCTACAGAAGAAAGAAAACCGGAGCAATAAAATAAAACCTTAACAAACTGTCCTTTTACCTCCTAGTCTATGTCTTTTTTTTAAAGACTTATTTATTTTATTTGGAAATCAGAGTTACACAGAGAGAGAAGGAGAGGCAGAGAGAGAGAGAGAGAGAAAGTGAGAAAGAGGTCTTCCATCCTGGTTCACTACTCAATTGGCTGCAATAAGCGGAGCTGTGCTGGTCTGAAGCCAGGAGTCAGGAGCTTTTTCCAGGTCTCCCACGTAGATGCAGGGGGGTACAGGGGCCCAAGGACTTGGACAATCTTCTGCTGCTTTCCCAGGCCACAGCAGAGAGCTAGATCGGAAGTGAAGCAGCCAGGACTCGAACCGGTGCCCATATGGGATGCTGGCACTGCAGGTGGCAGCTTTACCCATTATGCCACAGCGCTAGCCCCCCTAGTATGTGTATTTATGGTCTATGTGTTTGCCTTCTTACTGTTATTTGCAGATAACCCCCCCCCCCTTTTTTTCCCCTGGCATAAGGCCAAACCTTCCACTTGTATGTACAATGAAACCACCCTTTCTTGCCTGATTAAATAGATCAATAGCAATTTTTATTTTCTCTTCTATATTCTTTTGCCTTTTCTACTTTCTTTATTTGTCTAAGCAGGCAAATATGTTTTCCCCTATCTTGAAAAAAATACTTGAACTCCATTTGACTTTCCTTTCACAGAAAAATTCCTCAGAAGAATTATACTATATATGCTTAATGTTCTTGTCCTTGCATTCCCCCATAAGCCTTTCCCATTCACCTTTTTGCTCTGCTACTCCACCAACTGGCTCTTTTGATGTGGTTCCCATTTTGCTAAATCAATGGTTGAGTCTTCCTTCATGTACCAGCAGAGTAGGACATAGCTGATTGCTTTCTCCTTCTGGAGTCAATTTGCTCACTTGATATCCAGGATATCCCACTTCCTTAGTTTTTCTCCTACTTCACTGATCTCTGTGTTTCCACTTCCTTTGCCAGTTTCTCATTCCTGAATCAGTAAACACTGGTGATCTCCAGTGCTTGGTTTTCAGAGCTCATGTTTCCTTTTCTTTTTAGGATTTATTTTTTAAGGATTTATATATTTATTTAAAAGGCGGAGTTACAGAGGCGGGGGGGGGGGGGTCTTCCATCCTCTGGTTCACTACTCAAATGGCTGCAACTGCCAGAGCTGGGCTGATCTGAAACCAGGAGTCAGGAGCTTCTTCCAGGTCTCCCATACAGATGCAGGGGCCTAAGGACTTGGGCCTTCATGTTCCACTGCTTTCCCAGGCTGTACCAGAGCTGGATCAGAAGTGGAACAGCTGGGAATCAAACTAGCACCTATATGAGATGCTGGCACTGCAGGTGGAGGCTTTACCCTCTCTGCCACAGTGCTGGCCCCCAGAGTTCATGTGTCTTAATGTTCACCTTCATCATCTTTACCAGTTTCATGCCATAAGATATAATACTGCCTTAGGACAAGAAACACTTCACAATAATTTGAATCTATACATTAGTTAATTGAACATTGACTCTGTTCTTCCATTCAATATCCATTCTCTAATGTGTATGAATTGTGTATCTTCTATAGGGAAGAGGATGGAAAGGGGAGAGAAAAGCCAGTAAACCAACAGCAGATAGCTATTTTGGAAAAGGGTATCCTCCAAATCCTAATCCAAATTCTAAGTAGGGTTGCTGAAATGGTGCCAGCTGATGGAGATCTGGTTCACAGCTGCTTTCTAAATGCTCAAGAAAACCAAAGACTCTAATACAACCTAATATCTAAATTAAAACTGAGACCTGCCATGAGACAGAATCAAACTTACACAAGTCTAAATGAATTCATAGGGCACTGTTGAACCCTCAGAATCTCTGGTGGCAGACTCTCCAGCATCAACTTGGAGTGGACAGTGGGAGAGAGAGACAGAGAGAAAGGTCTTCCTTTGCCGTTGGTTTACCCTCCAATGGCCGCCGCGGCCACCGCGCTGCAGCCTGCACACCGCGCTGATCCGAAGCCAGGAGCCAGGTGCTTCTCCTGGTCTCCCATGGGGTGCAGGGCCCAAGCACGTGGGCCATCCTCCACCGCACTCCCTGGCCATAGCAGAGAGCTGGCCTGGAAGAGGGGCAATCGGGACAGAATCTGGCGCCACAACCGGGACTAGAACCCGGTGTGCTGGCGCCGCAAGGTGGAGGATTAGCCTGTTGAGCTGCAGCGCCGGGCTCAATTTAGTCATTTCTAACTGTTTTTGCTACTCTCTGATATTCTAGCACTGGCAACTCTTTGAGCCCTCTAGTACCTTCAGTCTACTGCCTTGCTATTCTTGTGCCTCACTTCTCTTCTTGCATGACTTAGATATCATTGCTGTAACCATTCCTTTGTATATCCTTCAACACTCTCCCTCCTCTTTTCCTTCCTTAGGCTCACTTGACAAAATTTCAGCATGCTTACATCTAACTCATTGTCTATGCTGCAGCTGTCATCAGCTACTAATTCAGCTAACTGCTGACTGGACTCACTTTAAATTGATTACCATTCCCTCATGGATGTTCCATAACTACTTTGTAGAAGGATTTATTCATTCGTTTATTCATGAAGTTAACGTCCCTAGATGAATATTCTAGATTCTTCTGTTTACATGTGTTATTTTCTTATTCTTTCCTTCTTTTTAGATAACAATATCTTTCTGCCAGTGAGAAAACAGAAGCAGTAAGGACTATCATCTGGTCTCATAATTACATCAGTTTACTAGCATTTGCACAGATATTCTGACTCCTCTGCTGTTAGAAGGAATAGTCTATGCTCTTCTCTAAGGGCAATGAACCCTTCTACTTGTGAATGAGACCCAATCTTATCCACTCAAATTCTTTATTCCTGAATTGTTCTCTCTCTTTACCTTCAGTTTCCCCTATCTAACAGATCATTTCCTTGAGTCCTTCAACTTCATGGACAAGCAAATACTGGAATTGTTCAAGGCCTATCCTCAAACGAAGCCTTGTGCTTAGTGTTCAGTACTTTGTGGTCACTGTCTTGACTTATTACTTGTGTTTCATAAGTAAATTCTAGTGGGATACTGGAGCATATTTACCCCTCCCCTAAAATTCGTAAGTTACCTAGCCCCAGTAAATGTGATATTATTTGGAAGTGAGGTCTTTGCAAGGCCATGATGATATTAGTGTTCTTATTTTAAAATGAGACCAGAGTGCTCTCTGTCTACAGTCAGAAGGCAGCCATCTGCAAACTTGGAAGAGGACCCTGAATCAGCCAACTCCTTGATCTTAGACTTTTCAGCCTTCAGAATTGAAAAATAAATATCTTGTTTAAGCCACCTGTTCCATATTATTTCATTATAACAATCTGAGCTGAGTAATCCAGAATATGTGCTGGCTTGTGCACAATCTCTCACACTATCTCCCCACCCCCTCAGGATGGTTTCTTGGCTTCCCACTTGTCTGCTCAGCAACTACAGCTGTCCTCTACCCTGGAAGGGGACCATGAATGGTCAAGATGTCACTGAGTCATGGGACAAGCAGTGGACCCAAAGGAGTTTGACTATTTTCTATTTGCTCTATAAATTCTATAAATTATTACAAATTTATTGGCTTAAAAATAAAATTTTATTATTTTTTTAAGTTTTAGTTTTTTATTTTTTTTTGACAGGCAGAGTTAGACAGTGAGAGAGAGAGAGAGACAGAGAGAAAGGAAGCTCTTCCTTTTTCCATTGGTTCACCCCCCAAGTGGCCGCTACGGACTGCACGCTGCACTGGTCCGAAGCCAGGAGCCAGGTGCTTCTTCCTGGTCTCCCCTGCGGGTGCAGGGCCCAAGGACATGGGCTATCCTCCACTGCCTTCCTGGGCCACAGCAGAGAGCTGGACTGGAAGAGGAGCAACTGGGACAGAATCCAGTGCCCCAACCGAGACTAGAACCTAGTGTGCCAGTGCCGCAGGAAGAGGATTAGCCTAGTGAGCCGCGGTGCCAGCCTATGTCCTATACTTTCAGAGGACTATCTATGTAGGTTTACACCAGCATCACTACAAGTGAATGATATATTACACTGCAACATGATGATGGCAATGGTGTCACTAGGTGTTAAGATTTTTTCAGTGGCCAGCGCAGCGCCAGCTGCAGTGGCCATTAGGGGGTGAACCAATGGAAAAGGAAGACCTTTCTTTCTGTCTCTCTGTCTCTCTCTCTCTCACTGTCCAGTCTGCCTGTCAAAAAAAAAAAAAGATTTTTTTCAGCAACATTCTAATTGTGTATGTAGTACATGTATACAATATGTATATGACCAAAACATAATTATGTAGTGCATGACTGTACTTGTTATTTTCATGTTATCTCCTATCTTTTTAAAAATTTATTTTTATTTACTGGAAAGTCAGAGAGACAGAGAAAGATCTTTCATCCACTGGTTCACTCCCCAATTACCTGCAACAGCCAGGACTGGGCCAGTCAAAGCCAGGAGCCTGAAACTCAATTGGGGTATCCTACATGGGTGGCAGGGACACAAATACTTGAGCCATACCTGCTGCCACACAGGATGCACATTAGCAGGAAGAGAAATTGGAAGCAGAGCTAGGACTCAAAGCCAAGCACTCTGATATGGTATGCAGGTATCCTAAGTGGGATCTTAACCAGTATGCCAAATGCCTGCCCTTACATTCTCATACTGACCACTCTTGAGCCCATTTAAGTTAGGCTTTACCTTGCCTCTATACCAGTGAAACTGCTCTCCCAAGGCCAATCATCAATTACATATTGCCAAATTCAATGCTTATTTCTTATTCCTTGCTCTGTAAAACTTCTTAGCAACTGTTTTGTAATGGTAAACTTAGAATATAACATGTATGCAGAAAAAGTACATATTTGATAAATAAAAAGTACACTTATGATAAATATTTATGAAAAATGAAATTTTACAATCCATATGACCAGACTCAAGATCAAGAAATAATATTTTCTGAACTCCAGAAGTTTCTTCTTGCCCCTTCCAGACACTAACCCAAAACAGGGATAAACAGTTATCTTTTTATTTTTTAAAGATTCATTTATTGTGTTTGAAAAGCAGAGTTGGAGAAGGACAAAGGGAGAGTGAAGGAGAGAGATCAGATACCCTATGTGCATGGATCTGTTTCTGTATTCTGTATTCTATAGTCAGTTTGGTCTCCATGGTTTAACTACTCCATGGTCTCTTAATTACTGTGGATTTAGAATACTGTAGAATACTTTAGAATTATGATATATATTTGTAAAAATCCTGCTTCCAAAAGTGTCCTTGGCAATTTTAGGCCCTTCCAAATGCTTCCAAATAAATTTTAGAATCAGTTTGTTAAACTATGCAACACTCCTTTTGGGATTCAGACAGATTGGATTGAATTGGTCAATTTGGGGAAAACTGAAATCCTGAAAAAAAGAAGTCTTCAAACTATTAGCCCATTGGATCCACCATATATTTAGGCCTTTAATAATGTTTTATTGTTTGTTGCATAAGACTGTTACATCTTTAATTAGATTGGTTTTTATTTTTAGCAAATTTTCTTCAAAATATTTTTTTCATATGACATCTAAATATTTCCTGTGAGATTACAAGATATTCATTAAGGTCATTTAGACTTTAAGCCATTTCTTGCAACTCAGTTCACAATAGCTAAGATACAGAATCAACCCAGATGTCCATCAACCAATGACCGTGTAAAGAAAATGTGGTATATATACACTATGAAATATTACTCAGTATTAAAAGAAAGGATGAAATCCTGTCTTGCAACAAAATGGATGCAACTAGAAACCATTGTACTTATAGTGAAATAAATCAATCCCCAAAAGACAAATACCGTATGTTCTACCTGATGTGTGGTAACAGAGCACAAAAAAAGTAATGTGTAATTATTTGCATTGAAATCTGCATCAAAGTATTCCTGTGCATAAACTATTGGGAGTAAAAGGTTATACTTAATCTTCATCAGTGTATGTTAGGTTTTGTTAATGAGAACAGTTTTTAAGAATCCTGTGATCCTCACTCTTGGAGTGAGTGAGTGGTACAGTGGTAAGATGCTTAGAATATTTACCTCCCATATCAGAGAGCCTAGATTCAAGTCCCAGCTCTGTTTCTGATCCAGCGTCCTGCAAATACACGCCTTGGGAGGCATCAGATGACTCAAATACTTGGGTCCCTGCCACCCACATGAGAGACCCAGATTCAGTTCTGGGTTCCTGGCTTTGGCCTGGACTATTGTGAGCATTTTGGGAGTGAATCTGTGGATTGAAATCTCTCTGTGCCTGTCTGAATCTCAGTTTCTGTCTCCCTGCCATTCATATAAATAAAAATAAATGAATAAGAACTTTTAAAAATGAATCATGTGGAAATGAGAAGAAATAATTCTGTTCTCTACAGCCAGCTCAGAGAACTTTAACCTGAATCACAATACACATTATTACTAGGGATTGGCTTTTACTGTAGTCCTGTATGCAGCAGATGTCTTTCTATGCCTATGGATTTTGCCCTTTCTTGACAATTCTTTGTTTCTAATACATCACTATCACTTCTTTTTCCTCATATTGTCTCTTCTATTGGTTGATTGATAAATAAATTATCCAGTTATTCATTCAATACATGCTTTATGATGACATGAATATCACTGGAAATACTCTGTTGTGGACAAGATGGGCCCAATCCCTGCTCTCTGAGAATTTACAGTTCCATGGCTTTCTGATTTTTTGTAGTTCTGTTTCCTAATGGCATCTGTTGCTTTATGAATTCTGCTTACTTGCTTCTCTCAATGAGTCTCTCTGCTCCTTTAACTTCCATGTTTGCTTCCCTGCAATTAACTATGTTTCTATTTTCTGTGTTTTATGTTTTGACTTCCACGTACCTTACTAATCCTGAAGAGTTTGCCCCTCCCAAAGTTAGCTAATTCCTAACAAATAACTCTCCTGTGAGTGCTCCTCTTATATGAAACCAATGAATCCAAAGCCCCAACTCCTCAGCTGCCACAGTTTTGAAGCTCACACAGATGAAGCCATCATCTCTTGCTGTAATATCTCCACAGGGATATGTACCAGGTATCTACAGCCAGTCTCTACACCCCAGAGCTCACTGAAATTATTCAAGCTAGCCAATCCTAAATGCCCTTCCTTGCCTCTTCCTCCCCACAAAAGCATAATAAAGGCTTTGCCCCATGCTTTCCCATTATCCCTTTACCTTTTCCCCAACCTGGTATTTCATAATGTGGTGTGCAGTGCCTCCTGCTTCTAGGGATCCATGGCCATAATTCTTCAAATCATTCTTTTTTTTTTTTTTTTTTTGACAGGCAGAGTGGACAGTGAGAGAGAGAGACAGAGAGAAAGGTCTTCCTTTTGCCGTTGGTTCACCCTCCAATGGCCACCGCGGTCGGTGCGCTGCAGCCGGCGCACTGCGCTCATCCGATGGCAGGAGCCAGGTGCCAGGTGCTTTTTCTGGTCTCCCATGGGGTGCAGGGCCCAAGCACGTGGGCCATCCTCCACTGCACTCCCGGGCCACAGCAGAGAGCTGGCCTGGAAGAGGGGCAACCGGGACAGGATCCGGCGCCCGAACCGGGACTAGAACCCGGTGTGCTGGTGCCGCAAGGCGGAGGATTAGCCTGTTGAGCCACGCGCCGGCCTCAAATCATTCTTGTTTGCATCTCTTACCATACCTGACTAAAACATATCTAAGATACATTTAAACACAATTACTTACCATATATCTAACATTCAAAAATCTAGTAAGACAACTTTCCCCATTATTGTGATAATCAGGCCATGAACCAAACAATCATCATAAGTAATCTCTTTCAAGAGAGTTGTTGGGTGTGTATTGTACCCAAGTGCTTGGCAGAGAGTGGAATTGGCAGGTAGGATCTTGTCCATATTGTTTAGTCACCCCTCCCTCAGTCACTGCTCTGTTATTTTTCCCTCTATACCAACTGGTTCAGCCACCTTTGTCTTCTACAGTGATTTGAAAGTTAGACTTTTCTATTTTAAATTCCACTTCATGTCATTAAAAAGACATTTTAGGCCAAAGTGCTGTTTAGGACATCTGCCATTCTATGAGTCTGCTGTGTATCCCACTTCCCATGTTGGATTGTTCTCTTCCTTTCTGATTCTATCAGTTAGTATTAGCAGACTCTAGTCTTGTTTGTGTGATCCCTTTGACTCTTAGACCTATCAGTGTGATCATTTGTGAACTGAAATTGATCACTTGGACTAGTGAGATGGCATTGGTACATGCAACCTTGATGGGATTGTATTGGAATCCCCTGGTACAATTCTAAGTCCACCATTTGGGGCAAGTCCGATTGAACATGTTCCAAATTGTATATCTCCTCCCTCTCTTATTCCCTCAGAATCAGCCCTTAAGGCATTTGGATCTGGCTCAAGAGCCCATGAGAGTATTTTAGGCATGGAAAGCCAAGACACTCTGGGAAAAAAAAAAAAAACCACACCTAAATGAAAGATCTCTGCGAATGAGATCCCAGTAGAAAGAGCAGGGCCATCAAAGAAGGAGGCACCTTTCTCTGAAGGGAGGAGAGAACTTCCACTTTGACTATGACCCTGTCTGAGTAAGATCAAAATCGGCGAACTCAAAAGGCTTCCATAGCCTTGGCAACTCATGACTAGAGCCTAGGGAGATTACTGACGCCATAAATAAGAGTGTCAAATTGTTAAGTCAACAACAGGAGTCACTGTGTACTTACTCCTCATGTGGGACCTGTCCTTAATGTGTTGTCCAATGTGAAGTAATGCAATAACTAATACTGAAACAGTATTTTACACTTTGTGTTTCTGTGTGGGTGCAAACTAATGAAATCTTTACTTAATATATACTAAATTGATCTTCTGTATATAAAGAGAATTGAAAATGAATCTTGATGTGAATGGAATGGGAGAGGGAGCGGGAGATGGGAGGGGTGCAGGTGGGAGGGAAGTTATGAGGGAGAAAAGCCATTGTAATCCATAAACTGTACTTTGGAAATTTATATTTACTAAATAAAAAATTAAAAAATTATTTCTAGCTCCTTAGTGAATGTTTCATTCATGGCAACCATTGTTTTCCTCATTTCTTTAACCTGTCAATCTGTATTCTATTGCAGTGTATTGAATTTCCTTACAATCATTACTTTAAACTCTATTTCTGGTATCTATTTCCTTCAGATCAGGACGTATTTCTGAACTATTGTATTATCTTCCAGATTTCATGCTACCTTACTTCTTTGTTTCTTGTGCCCCTATGTTGACATCTGCACATCTGGTATAATAGTCCCTTCTTTATGGTGCAGGTTTTATTTGAAAATAATTAATTGTTTAGGTGGAATGCAAGGTATAACTTGTCTTGTTGCTTTGGCTTTGGTTCTAGATGAGTTAGGAGTATAGCCTCTGAGTGGTTTCTTTTGCTTTAATCAGTGTCATTGTATCCATAAATGACACAGTAGTCTAATCTGCAGTCGTTTTAAGGGAGAAAAGTATGACTTTGAGATGGATATGGGTTTTCTAGGGTGTGTATCTTCAGTCTCCAGAGAGTTGGGTATCAGTTACACTAGGGATTGTGATAACTCTGCGCTTGTCATAGTGCTGAGGGACACAAAGTGGGCTGTTCCATTGTTCAACTGAATGATAATGGTGTTTGTGGCTCTAATAGTTGTGGCTCTAGGTTTGTGTGATGTAGATCAGATCTTCCCCAGGTCCTGCTGGGAGAGTGCAACTGGTGCTGGGGCTTAAAACACCAAAACCTTAGTCTCAGGACTAGGGGATGTGAACTGAACCTTGCTCTCATCCTGTAGGGTGACTACACATGTACAGATTTTGCTCTGGTAGGTATGGGTTCAGAGAGGTGGAATGCAGGCAGGTTCTTCCCTGGGTCCCTTGGGTAGGTTCCAATGGGTTTGAGGAAATTAGTAATTGTTACAGTCCTGGTATTGTTGGGTACCATGGGGTCATTACCTAGATCTCCTCTGGTGGAAGCCAGGTGTTGGGGATGGTGGTAACCACCTGCCTGAAGCAGAACAATGCAGAAGAGTATGCCAATATAATGTGACTGAATTCCTCCAAAGATGGTAACATCAACATCAACAATCCCAGTTTGCAAGGCAGAGATAGAACTGCCCCTAGTTCTCAACTGCATGCAAGGGAGATGCTAGAGTTAGTGTTTAAGGCTTCCAACAATGTGAGATAGGAGGTACAAAGGGAACTTCTTCAAGTTGGGTCTGAAATTTTTATGGGCTGCTTCTGGTTGTAGCTCCAAGTAATTGAGGGAACTCTCCTCCCTGATCACTCACAGAGTGAGTGAACATAGCTATGGCACTTATACCCAGAACTCTCACAGTTGCAGAATGCAGGGGCTCTGCTCTTCAAAATTGCCCTGACTCTGACTCTCTTAACTTCTAGTTGCAGCATGATTGTATTTGTCTGCTGGTTAGAGCACAGTCAACTAGGACCCTACCGCACCCAATAGGGTCTGACACTTTGGGAGGGTAGGGAAGCACAGGGAAGAAATGTGACTCCCCTTTATGGAGAAAAGTGGTCACTCAGACCCCAGTTAGTGCCCCAGGCTGGTCTTAACATAAGTAGGAGACTGTGGCATTCTCTCTTGGTTAAAGCTGCCAATGGCAGGATGCCATGGTGAGTTCTTCCTACCTTGTCTGGGGGAGATGGTGTTTCCCAGCCGGCAGCCAGCTATGTTGATGCACGATTGACTGGTGGTATGGCTGGCCACAGAGGCATATTTGTCCTCTTTTCTCACTATCTCACACAGTCTCTGTTATGCTCTGTCACTTTGCCATTGTAAACTACTGTCAGTATCCTGCGAATGGGATCCTTTCTTTGTTTTTCTCTTATCTTTCTGCAGCTTCTCACTATTCAGCCATCTTGGATCTGCCCTCATTGACTCTTGAAATCTTTCTATCTTTTTTTAAAGATTTATTTGAGAGGTTGAGTTACAGAGAGAGGGAGAGACAGAGAAGTCTTCCATCTACTGGAAGGACCCAGGAGCCTCTTCCAGGTCTCCCATGCATGTTCAGGGGCCCGAGGACCTGGGCTATCTTCCATTGCTTTCCCAGGCCTTAGCAGAGAGCTGGATCAGAAGTGGAGCAGCCAGGACTTGAACTGCTGCCCATATGGGATGCTGGCACTGCAGGTGGCGGTTTTACCTGCTATGCCATAGTGCCAGCCCTGATGGGATATTACATAAATATAATGTAAGTTGCTTTCACATAACTTTGTTAAAAAAGGATTTATACCATATCTTGTATCACTATCCATTAAAATTTTTTAAAATTCTTTGTCAATTATTTGAGGAGCTGAGAGAGACAGAGACAGAGAATTTCCTCCTCTAGCTTCCTCTCCCAGTGTGAAATAGCCAGGGCTGCATTGGGGTTGAAGTCAGAAGCTGGAAATATAATCCAGGTCTTCTGTGCGAGTGGCAGAGACCTGACTACTTGAGTCATTATCTGCAGGCTTTCAGGTTGTGCAAGCAGTATCTTACTCTCTAGGCCAAATGCCCTGCCCTAGGACTGGAAGTTTTGTTTACATGACTCTTAGCCTATTTATACCCAAAAGCTTGAATCCTCTGGTGTATTGCCTCCTTTTTAAACAGCAGTATGTCTGGTTAAATGAATCTTGATGATGATCCTTTTCCCATGTTTCCAAGGCTGACTTTTGTTGGTATCTTTCTTTTGTACCCAGCTTCCAGGTTATATATTATGGAGGGTTGTGTTTGGTGGTATCCCTTGGGATGTGCAGCTTACACCCACTGGACCTGTGATTGGCTTTTGACAGTTTGTGACAATTTAGAATGTAATATGGAACAGTAAAGCTTTTTGAAAATTTGAACAATTTCAATTTAAAATAATATTAGTTTTATCTTTCTAGAGCTTTCAGAATTCTATAGATGAATAAATTCCTGTTTTAAAGGGAGAGCCTTATACAATTCTTTAAGTATTTCATCTGCAAAGTGAGTTCCTCTGTTGCTAGAAGGTATCAGATGCTTTTCTCATGTGGAAAAATAAAGCACATAAAACTCTTCACTGTAAAAATTAGAGGATTAATCCATCAGCAAGGGAAAGTAGAATACAACCAGTAAATTATTGACTAAACATTAAAGTCTTTCAATTTAGTTACCTGAATGCTACCCAGTTCTAAATGCTTAGTGGATCACTCAGGCGTTCAGAGATTTTTCCTGCATTTATACTTGTTTTTTTGGGTAATAATTACAAATAAGGCAAGATTCTGTTACTACCTGAGTCTGTCAAGTAATATCCTCACCAATATTTTTATGATGTTTGGTCCAATTTGATGCATCATGGTGAGTACTTTCTCACCATGTTCATCAGAACAAAATTTCTGATGATTGACCTAGCTACCACAAAATTGTCATCTTTGAAATGCCAAAGTGCATCTTGCTACACATGAAATAGTTTTGAGGTAGACAGAATCATTTTCTCTTCTGTTGGGGTAGAATAATTGTTACATTTGAATAAATCATTCTTAGTTAATCAGTTAGATAAGGCAACTATCTTTCAAGTGCTTATAGTGGCAGAATCAGGGTGAACTGTTGATTATGCAGATTATTGCTTATATTGTCCTTTCAACTTAAAAATCATGTGGATTTCAATCTTAGCAATAGAAATTCTTTTTCAATTATCAGATTGATTTTAATTAGTCATTATTTTTATTTTTGAATGGAGTTTGAGTTCATTTCAGCTTTCTACCAAAATTATAAATAATTTGAAAGCATATTTATTAGCATAGATTTTTTGACTATTAAACCTTTATCAAATTGGTATACTTGTGTTAGAGCTATTAGGTTAGCCATCTGAGCAGGGTAAGCTATGTTGTAGTGAGCAAGTTTCAATGACAGAACACTCAGAAGATATAGCATATCCAGCACAATATATACTTTTATTCTAAGTTATGAGCATCAGCAAAATATCCTATGAGGATTGTTGGTGGGGGGGGGGGGCTCCCATACAGACAAGACATTGCAAGCTTAGATTTTGAATGACTGTTAGTTGTGGATTTTCTTTTATTCAAAAGGAAAAGTAAGGTGACTAGAGTTTAGATTGGAACAGAATTTGACAGTTCTGAAACAAATACAAAAGTTTTACAAGTAGTAATGTAGCTGGCCAAGAGGAGTTGAGTATTGTTGTAGAGTAAAAAGGCTTCTATCCCATGAGAGATGCACAGAGTGAGGTTGGATCTAGAATAATGTCTGTAGATGCTCCAAATGAATTAGTTGCCTCTGCTAAAGCATGTGAATGAGGTAGGTATTTCTTGGAATGTACTTGTGATGAGTTCCTGTTTTTGAAGCAGCTTCTATTTTTTTTTAAAGATTTATTTATTTATTTGAAAGTCAGAGTTACAGAGAAGCAGAGAGAGAGAGAAAGGTCTTCCATCCAATGGTTCACTCCTCAATTGGCCACAATGGCTGGAGCTGCACCAATCTGAAGCCAGGAGCCAGGAGCTTCTTCCAGTTCTCTCATGCCAGTGCAGGGGCCCAAGAACTTGGGCCATCTTCCACTGCTTTCCCAGGCCACAGCAGAGAGCTGGATCAGAAGTGGAGCAGCTGGGATGTGAGCCGGTGCCCATGTGGGATGCCGGCGCTTCAGGCTAGGGCATTAACCCACTGCCCCTGAAGCAGCTTCTAAAGTAGAACCACATTTTTAGGTCCAGAGTTCAGCACAGTTGGGAATGCACAAAGTCAAGGGTTATATGCTTAAGAATAGTAAATATCTTCTCCACAAGGAAGGGATTCTGAGTCATTGGTTTTAGTTATCCATAGTAGTTAAGCTAATTGAAATATGGCAACTACCACACATATCGTCTTATTTTAACATATATTACAGGGTGAAGGAAAAAAAATTTGGTGTTATCAGTGGCCATTTAGGAGGCACCAAAGATAGTTTCAGTATCAAGGACATCTTAATGGTTTTATTATTTTAAATTTGTGAGCTGAATTTGGTAAAGGTGGCATATAAAGAGTTGTCAGAGGAGTTGTCATTGTAATAAACTTTTTTATTTTTTACAGTACATATATGCTGAAAGGCAAGAAATAATTAGTATTGGTTCAGAGCAGGAATTCTCAACTTTTTTTAGTTATGGACCCTTGTGGTAGTTTGATGAAGTCGACAGCATTTCTAACAACAATACATATATACATATATGTATATGTATGGATTATATATTATATATGTGCATGTTAATTTTTTATTTTTTTGCTTTTTTCCATTTTATATGAAAGGCAGAGAGAGACAGACAAACAGATCTTCTGCCTGCTGGTTCACTCCATACATACTCCCAACAGCTAGAGTTGAACCAGGTTGAAGCCAGGAGGCTGGAACACAATCTGGGTCTTCCATTTGGGTGGCAGGGATGCAAGCATATGAGTCATCACCTGCTGCAACCCAGGGTGCCTATCAGCAGGAAGCTAATAGTTGGAACTCAGCCAGGCACTCTCATATAGGATGTGGGTGTCCCAAACAGAAACTTCACCCTGTGCAACATGCTCATTCCAGGAACATATATTTTTTTAAACTTTTATTTAGTAAATATAAATTTCCAAAGTACAGTTTATGGATTACAATGGCTTTTCTCCCTCATAACTTCCCTCCCACCTGCACCCCTCCCATCTCCCGCTCCCTCTCCCATTCCATTCACATCAAGATTCATTTTCAATTCTCTTTATATATAGAAGATCGATTCAGTATATATTAAGTAAAGATTTCATCAGTTTGCACCCACACAGAAACACAGAGTGTAAAATACTGTTTCAGTACTAGTTATTGCATTACTTCACATTGGACAACACATTAAGGACAGGTCCCACATGAGGAGTAAGTACACAGTGACTCCTGTTGTTGACTTAACAATTTGACACTCTTATTTATGGTGTCAGAAATCTCCCTAGGCTCTAGTCATGAGTTGCCAAGGCTATGGAAGCCTTTTGAGTTCGCCGATTTTGATCTTACTCAGACAGGGTCATAGTCAAAGTGGAAGTTCTCTCCTCCCTTCAGAGAAAGGTGCCTCCTTCTTTGATGGCCCTGCTCTTTCTACTGGGATCTCATTCGCAGAGATCTTTCATTTAGGTGTGTGTGTGTGTGTGTTTCCAGAGTGTCTTGGCTTTCCATGCCTAAAATACTCTCATGGGCTCTTGAGTCAGATCCAAATGCCTTAAGGGCTGATTCTGAGGCCAGAGTGCTGTTTAGGACATTTGCCATTCTATGAGTCTGCTGTGTATCCCGCTTCCCATGTTGGATTGTTCTCTCCCTTTTTAATTCTATCAGTTAGTATTAGCAGACATTGGTCTTGTTTGTGTGATCCCTTTGACTCTTAGACCTATCAGTGTGATCAATTGTGAACCGAAATTGATCACTTGGACTAGCGAGATGGCACTGGTACATGCGACCTTGATGGGATTGTATTGGAATCCCCTGGTACGATTCTAAGTCCACCTTTTGGGGCAAGTCCAATTGAGCATGTCCCAAATTGTACATCTCCAGGAATTGTATGCCAGGAACATATTTTAATGCATAAATAAGATGTGTAGAATTTAAAAGTATTACAAAGTGCTTCTGGAATTTGACAGTTGTTTCACAGGTAGGTGGTTTTTTTTTTTTTTTTTTTTTTTTTTTTTTTTTGACAGAGTGAGACAGTAAGAGAGAGAGACAGAGAGAAAGGTCTTCCTTCTGTTGCTTTATTCCACAAATGGCTGCCACGGCTGGAGCTATGGTGATCCAAAACCAGGAGCCAGGTATGTCTTCTTGGTCACCGATGCGGGTGCAGGCACCCAAGCACTTGGGCCATCCTGCACTTCCTTCGCAGGCCACAACAGAGAGCTGGACTGGAAGAGGAGCAACTGGGACTAGAACCCAGCACCCACATGGGATGACAGCAGCACAGGTGGAGGATTGACCAAGTGAGCCACGGTGCCTGCCCCCACAGATAGTTTTGTAGCATTCTGTGCCTGCCTGAAATAATAGTTCTCATTTCTGATGCCACTCACTTTTTTCATGGATTTTTTAAATGTGTAGTATTTTCATGAATATTAATCCATGAGCACCATTTGTACAATACACAGCATGTGCATTCCTTTCCATAATAATAAAGACAGTGTTGGGGGCAGGGGAGGAGAAGAGAGAGTGAGAGACTACAAAAAGCAAAATAAAAGAAAGAACCTCTGCTCTTGAGTTAATATAGAGGACTGGATTGTTGAATCAGACTCACATAAATCAGAGATGTTACCCAGTATCAAGTGTCACTAAATAATTCAAGGATGTGGGCAAACTAGGCATTCAAAGAAGCTGAGAGATTCTGGAGCATTGAGGAGACTCATGATGTCCTTCCTTCCTGCTCTGGACTTGCACTTCCGCCGTGGTATAGATGAGGTTCCTAAGTGAGGATTGTGGAGTTTGCTGTAGATGGTGTTTCAGTTATGAATCATCTCTGTTTTGTATGTTAGGGAACTGTTGTTCTGTAGCTTTGAAATCATTCCAATTACTTATACCATTTGCTATTTGAGTGACATGTTTTGGGGTGATAAACATGGAGTGTGCCCCTCCTTCCCCTTTAGATTGCAACATCACCCCTTATCAGACTGGTGTGTGAGTTATGGACTGCAACTACTTAACTTCAAAATACAGTCAAGTGTTGCTTAGTGATGGACATATTCTGAGAAATACATTGTATGGTAACTCTATGAACATCACAAAGTGTATTCAGTGGTATAGGCCAATCACAAGATATGGCCTCTTGATGCAATCAGGAGATGTAGTAAATATGTGGCTGCTGCCAACATAACAAGGCCTACTATTTTACAGCAAATTATGTTTCTTTTTTAGTTACTTTGAAAGACAGAGAGACAAAGACAACAGAGAGAGATCTTCCCTTTACTATTTGACTTCCTAAATGCCTGCAATATTTGGGACTGCTTTAGGCTGAAGCCAGGAGCAGGGAACTGAAACCAGGTTTCCAAAATGTGTGGCAGGGATCCACGTACTTGAACCATCACATCCTGGGATGTGCATTATCAGGAAACTGGAATCAGAAGTGGAGCCAGAATTCAAATGCAGACACCCCTATGCAAGCAAGTGTTCCACATGGTGTCTTAATCACTGTGCCAAGTAGCAGTGTAATTTTTTTTAATAAGTAAAAGTACAGTCCAAAATCATTATTGAGAATATAATAAATATATAAATCAGTAATGCAGTCACTATCTTCAAATATTCTGTACTGTACATAAATGAATGACCTATATGTTTATGCAACAGGCAGGACAGCAGGTTTGTTTACACCAGTATCACAATAAACCTGTGAGTAATGCATTATGCTACCATGTTAATGAAGACTTTGATATCATCTATCAACGGGAATTCTTCAGCTCTCTTATAATCTGATGGGATCTCTGTTGTATATGCAGCTTGTTGTTGACTACAATGTCATTATGTGGCACATGACTATACATAGAAGAGTATGACAGACACTTTGAGAGCTTTGGCCATAGCAGGCTATGCTCTATCAGTTGATTCTCTGAAGACTGACAGCTTAGGATACAACAGGGCTACCCTCTGTGATCCCCAGAACTACTCACTGGGGGCCTTGCCTGCCACCTCTGGCACTGCCCTGGTGAATGAGGAACGCTATGTATTTTCAAGGAGCTCTGCTGCACTGGATGCCATCTCTTTGAAAACTGCTCTTAAAAAATGATAGAATTCAAACTGTACTTAGACTTTATGGTCGGGGCGCCGGATTCTGTCCCAGTTGCCCCTCTTCCAGGCCAGCTCTCTGCTGTGGCCCGGGAGTGCAGTGGAGGATGGCCCAAGTGCTTGGGCCCTGCACCCCATGGGAGACCAGGAAAAGCACCTAGCACCTGGCTCCTGCCATCGGATGAGCGCGGTGCGCCGGCCGCAGCGCGCCAACCGCGGCAGCCATTGGAGGGTGAACCAACGGCAAAGGAAGACCTTTCTCTCTGTCTCTCTCTCTCACTGTCCACTCTGCCTGTCAAAAAAAAAAAAAAAAAAAAAGACTTTACTTCTTACAGTGACCTATTCCCTTCCTACCTGAGCCACCATATTTTAGTAATTTTGGAACTCACTCCCTTGTGGTTCATGTGTCTTGTCTATTGAGTGTATTTTCTGAGATTTGTTCACATTATTCTTCCCCTTTACGCATTGTAAACCTAAAAAAGACAGAGTTCTCTTTATATGGCAATAAACAGTATGCTTCCTAAAATCATGCTTTGATCATCTCCTTATTTCAATCAGGCAAAAATGCCATATTGGTCATGCGATATTGTCCAAAAAAACATGCCTCATAGAACCTGATTCTATTTACTGAACAAGGTGCTTTGCCTGTGACAAAGGTGCTCTCTCTTCCTTTCAGCAAATAGTGACATACTTTGTCCAATTGACAAAGAGATTAGGTTGGTCCTCTTGCCTTCTCTCATCTCCCCTGGGGACCTAAAACATGCCTCATAGAACCTGATTCTATTTACTGAACAAGGTCTTTGCCAGTGACACTCTGTGAAGACTGTTCCAGAGGTACTTTCTGTTCCTTTCAGCAAATAGTGACATACGTGGATGTCCAGTTGACAAAGAGATTAGGTTGGTCCACTTGCCTTCTCTCATCTCCTCTGGGGACCTCATCCCTCTTTTCCTTCTGGAAAGAAGTGACTGAAAAGCATACAAGTTTCTTTAACACCTTCCTCTCAGCTACTCATGGAGTTTCAATACCATGCAGGACTTGTATCATTGTGGAATCTGTTTTCAGTAGTAAAAATCGTATTTTTAAATAGTAAATAGATATAACGATATTTAATGATCAGATGTGTTTAAACTTATATGATCTGTACACACATTTATCTTTCAAAAGGCTTTGCTGCCTGAGGGTTTAAGATTAACATTTCTCATGTGGACTGCCAAGATTTGCAAAATCTTAATAAATAAAATGATTTATGCCATTAATCAATAAACAATTCTAGATAAGGATTTCCTTTCACCTATGTGAAAAGGTGTGGTGTCAGTACAAGCCAAGAGCTGCCCCAAAAGTTTCCAGGTATGTCTCAGGGGTGTCTAATGACAAATAGACTGCAATCACATTTTATACAAATCAAGGTCTATAACTATTATAATTTCAAAGCAGCATGAACCTAAAAGATATATTAACCTCTCTGCAAAAGCTGTAATGTTATACAATATATATACAATTTATTTGTATGACAAAGTAAATACTAATGTTACAGTGTTTTTTATTTATTTATCTATGCCCATAATTAAAGGACATGTTAAATTTTAATGAGGTATTGATGAAATAAATAAGCAATTTGTTTTCTCCCCATAGTTCAGGATCCTATGGATTCCTTCTTCAGATTCCTTAGCACTCCTGGATTGGAGTGACAGGATTATGCTACTACAAAATCTAGCACTTGTACAGGAGTTTGGATGTTTAAATGTATGGCTCAACTGTTTTTTGAAAGATTGCTCCTGTAAGCTTCAAGTCACAAATCAAGATACAAAATGGTTGAAACTCAGTAGTTTTATGAATGATAATTTTAATAAATATTCATTAAACTCTTACTATGTGATAGACACTGTTTAGAATTTCTTTTACATGTAAGGTATTTTTCCCAACAGTTCTGCAAAGTTGTTCTTATTAACACCATTTTATAAATGAAGAAACTAAGACTCACTGGGGCTGGCGCTGTGGTGTAGTGGGTAAAGCTGCCACCTGCAGTGCCAACATTCTATATGGGCACCGGTTCAAGTCCCGGCTGCTCCACTTCTGATCCAGCTCTCTGCTATGGCCTGGGAAGGCAGTGGAAAAGGGCCCAGGTCCTTGGGCCCCTGTGGCCATGTGGGAGACCTGGAAGAAGCTCCTGGCTTCTAGCTTTGGATCAGTGTAGCTCCCTCCGGCTGTTGCGGCCGGTTGGGGAGTGAACCATTGGATGGAGGACCTCTCTCTCTCTGCCTCTCCTTCTCTCTGTGTAACTATGACTTTCAAATAAATAAGTAAATCTTAAAAAAAAAGAAACTTAGACTCAGAACAATTACATAGTTTCCTATGGTCACATAATTAGTATGTAGCATAATTGTGTTTGAGATCCAAGCAATATGACTCCATAGTAATTCTCAAAATCACTACATGTATCAAGTGAACCAATTAATGAATCATCAAGAAAAATTTGTTCCACATACAATCATAATCTACTTGCTCACATTTCCCCAGTTTTAATATATCAACTGATGTTGTCAAATGGAAAATGCTGTAAGATGAACACATTAAATTTTTGTCAAGAGAGAAAAATAGAAATACAGTTTTTATACATAGTGCTTATTGATTGCCAAGCATTGCTCTAAGATCCTGTTCACTTGCTTTGCTCTAACTTCTTCCTGATTTTTTTTAAAAGACATTAATTTATTTGAAGGGCAGAGTTACATAGAGGGAAGAAAACACAGAGAGATATATATTCCATCTGCCGGTTCACTCCCACATGGCTGCAATGGCTGGAGCTAAGCCAGGCTGAAGCTAGGATTCAGGAGCTTCATCTGGATCTCCCATGTGGATGAAGGGGCACAAGGTCTTAGGCCATCATCTGATGCTTTCAGGTGCATTAGCATGGAGCTGGATCAGAAGTGGAGCAGCTGGGACTTGAACTGACACTCATGTGGGATGCTGACATCACATGTGGTGGCTTAACCCACAACACCTACAGTATCAATCCCATTTCCTGATTTTTTGAATCAGTTCTTTTTTTATCATCATGACATTTCAATTTCTGACTTTTAAAAAATATATTTATTTTATGTATTAGAAAGTCAAACATACACACACACACACACACACACACATACACACAGTGATTTCTTATGTACTAGGTTCTTTTCCCAAGTGCACCAAACAGCTGCGTCTAGTCCAGGCTGAAAACAAGGGCCAGGAACTCATTTGGGGTCTTCCACGTGGGTGGCAGGGTCCCAACCACTTGAGCCATAATTGTTGCTTTCCAGGCTCCACATTTGCAAGAAGTTGAAATCAGGAATGGAGCTGGGGTCTGAACCTAGGCATTCCAATATGTTATGTGGTATCATATTCTGATTAGTAACAGACAATAATAAAAGCAGGTCTTATTTATGTTATAACTTTATGGAAGAAAAACCAGCCAAGACTCATTGAAATGGACTGAATATTTGTGTCCCTCCCAAATTCATAAGTTGAAACCCTAATCTAAATGAGATGGTATTAGTAGGTGGGGCCTATGGGAGGTGGTTAAGTCATAACTAGTGGTACCGTCATGAGTGAGATTAGTGCTCTTATAAGAGGATTCCAGAAAACTATTTCACTTTCTTCCTGTCATGTCTGTATATAGGGAAAAATCAACATCTGCAATCTGGAAAAGCACCCTTACCAGAACCTGACCATACTGGCACCCTGGTCTTAGACCTCCAGCTTCTAGAACTGTGAGAAATAAATATCTGTTATTTAAGCCTATCCAGTCGTCAGTAATTTGTTACAACAGTCAAAAACTAAGACAAAGGAACTTATCTATAAAAGGCAATCATCAATCTGGGAGAATAGAAAGGTTATTGAGAGGATAAGTAAGCAGACTGGTGAGCCTGTTTCTCTTTATTTCTCAGTAGCACTCACTACTGCTAACCAGTATTTTCTGTGCTCCTTGTACAAATCTCTTGCATGACATAGCCCAATCTCTGTATAGTTACATATTAGGAAGCATCATATAACAATAAATAATTGAATAAGAAGAATTTTAATCTTTTTCTTACATCTTTTCAAGAAAACTGTAGGGATTCCATTTATAACCATGCCTGTAGTCTATTAAATCCTGGTCCCTATTTTCCATTGACTTTTTTTATTATCTTCCATCTGATACTGCACCCGAATCCCTCTGACCCTTCCTTTACTATTTATTCCTTTTGGCAGCAAAGTGCAGCTCTCATTTCTGTCACTTTCTCATCTTATTTTCCTGTCTATACTACCTTTCTCATTGTCATTCTCATTCTGTCCTGTTTTTCAAAAGCAGTTTTATGGGGCTAGCATTGTGGCTTAGCTGGTAAAGCTGCCCATTTCCAATCCAGCTCCCTGCTGCTGGCCTGAGAAAGCAGTGGAGAAACACGTGGCTTCTGTCTTCAGACTGGTCCAGCTTTGTGGCCATTTGGGGAGTGAACTTGAAGATGGAAGATTCTTTCTCTTTCCCTCTCTCTTTCTCTTTCTCTCCCTCTGTAACTCTACCTTTCAAGTAAATAAATAAGTCTTGTTTTTTTTAAAAGTAGTTTTATTACTATCTATCATCTATCTATCTATCTTGAGGAACAGAGAAAGGGAAAGGCTTGTTAAAAGGAATTGGATCACACGATTGTGGAGGCCCTGGAGGCCTCAGATCTGTGGCTGGGAAGCTTGAGACCTGGGAGAGGGAGTGTTGTGGTTACGGGCTGAGTCTGAGGCTGGGATTCCAGCTCCACCAGGCAGATTGGAAGAATTTTCTTTACTTAGTGAAGGGTCAGCCTTTTTGTTCTACTCAGCTCTTTGATGGACTGGATAAGGTACACCCACATTAGGGAGGGTCATTTGTTTTATTCAGTCTACTGATTCAGCATAGAACCTCATCCAGAAACACCCTCAAAGACACACCTAAGTTTCTGGGTAAAGCAAAAAAAAAAAAAAAAAAAAAAAAAAGACACACCTGAGGTAACATTTCACCAAATGGCCTAACACCCCCAGTTCTAGTCAGGTTGACACATAAAATATTCACCATCATAATTGGTGGTATGTTTAAAAGTAATACTAGAAATTATACATGTGCTTCATGTACATACGACTGTATAACAATAGTATTAAGATGAACGATAGTGATACCAAAATTATGTTTAACAGAAAAATATTTTACTTTGCTTAATTTTTTTCATTTGTTTTTCCACATCTCCAACAGATTTATTTTTATTTTTTTAAAATAAAGATTATTTGAGAGACACAGTTAGAGAGAGCTAGGGACAGACAGAGAGAGAGAGAGGTCGTCCATCTGCTGGTTCCGTCCCCAAATGGCCACAACAGCCAGAGCTGGGCCAGGCTGAAGCCAGGACCTAGAAGCTTCTTTCGGGTCTCCCACGTGGATGCAGGGCCCAAGCACTTGGGACATCTTCCACTGCTTTCCAAGACCATCAGCAGGGAACTGGATTGGAAGTAGAGCAGCCAGGACTCAAACCAGTGTCCATATGGGGTGCAGGCACCACAGGTGGAGGCTTAATCTGCTATGGCACAGCGCTGGCCCCAACAGATTTATTTTTCAAAGGAATGAATTGAGAGGAAATAAACATGGGGCAGATAACAAAGAGATAGAAAAGAAATACAAATAAATACAAATATGGAATAGAAAATAAATATACATGTAAGCTGTTTTATAATAACCAACTAGTACGGAGAATGCCTTATACAAAACACAATAAAGGTTCAAAGGTCAAGGCGTTCCCTTAGCTGAAGATTCCCAGTGTTTGGAGTTTAGGCTGCAGTCCCTGTTCTAGGATGGATCACTGGGTTTGTGGCAGTCCATGCTTTTAATCATATTTGAACAGAATGGCCATCCAGTCCAGGCTGAAGAAGAGGAAGTGTTTGATTTCATGTGTCATAACTACCTGAATTCCTCCTCACAATGAATTGCCAGGTGGGGTTGACCTTCTTGTCAACTCCTTGATATGGGCCACAATGTCCTTTTTGTACATTTCTCAACTCCTCAGTGGCACACTCCACCAAGTCCTATTGCATCTCTTCTGACATGTCCATGTTTTTGTTCAACTCTTTGCAGTCACACATGTTTGCTGGGGAGCTGGGGCTGGTGGGATGGCCTAATGGACCAATCTCCTGGGGGAAGCTGCTGGTATTGCTTAGGCCAGGTGAGAGACAGTATCACTACTGAAGCTGTGGTGCATCTCCAAATTTCTATTGATTTTTTACTTTTATTTTAAATTTACTTGAAAGGCAGGGAGAGGGAGAGAGAGAGAGAGAAAAAGAGAGAGAGAGAGAGAGATTGATTATATTCCATCTGCTGGTACTCTTTCCAAGTGCCATAACAGGATGGGGCTGGCTAAAACTAGGAGCTAGGAACTAAATCTAGGTCTCCCACATGGGAGGGACCCTAGTACTTGAATCAGTGCCTGCTGCCTCCCAGGGTGTGCATTATCTGGAAGCTAGAATCAGAAGAAAAAGGACTCAAATCCAGGCACTCTGACATAGGATGCAGGTGTCCTAAGTGGCTTAACCACTGGGCCAAACACCTGCTCCTGCTTAAGGCTTTTATTGTAATAAAACAATAGAAATATAGTGCTACTTTAATAATTTTAGGTATATAATTCAGTGACTGATTATATTCCCGGTGTTGTGCAACCATATCACTATCTATTCCTAAAACTTTTCATCACTTAAATGGAAACTGTACTTACTACATAATAATTCCATATCACCACTCTCTTCCCCTCCCAGTAGCTTTTAATCTCCTTTCTGCCTCTAGGAATTTGCCTATTTCAGATATATCATCATGTAAGTAGAATCATACAAAATTTGTCTTTTTGTGTCTGGTTCATTTTACTTAGCATAATGTTTTCTGGGTTCATTGATGTTGTAGTACATGTCAGAGCCATTCTTTAAATGATTAAATTATATTTATTTTTTCATTTATTTATTTGTTTGAAAGGCAGAGTTACAGAGAGGTAGAGACAGAAACAGAGACAGAGACAGAGACAGAGATACACAGAGATCTTCCATCTGCTGGTTCACTCCCCAGATGGCTGCAACGGCTGGAACTCTGCTAATCTGAAGCCAGGAGCCAGGAGTTTCTGGGTTTCCCATGTGGGTGCAGGGGTCCAAGGACTTGGGTCATCTTCTACTGCTTTCCCAGGTCATAGCATCAAGTTGGATTGGAACTGGAGGAACTGGGACTTGAACCAGTGTCCATATGGGATGCTGGCATAGCAGGCAGCAGCTTTACCTGCTATGCCACAGTGCCAGCCCCAAATTATATTTCATAGTATGTATATACCACATTTTGTTTATCCAATCACATGTGAATGGATTCTTGGGTTGTTTCTACCTTTTGACTGTTGTAAGAATGCTACAATGTACATTTTTGTACAAGTACCTATTGAAGTTCCTGTTTTCAATTCTTTTGGGTATAAGCCTGTAAGTGGAATTGCTGGTTTATCCAGACTGCTTCACTCTTTAAATGTAAATTAGTTGAAATTAGATTAAGTTAAAATTCAGTCCCCTACTCATACTAGCCACATTTCAAAAACTCAAATGGACACATTTGGCTAGTGGCTATCATGTTGGAGGATGCAGGTCTACAGAACATTACAAACACTCAATGATTTGACAGTTACTTTATAATAAATCAATTGTGTCCTTTTTTGCTCAAATAAGCCTTTTTATTTCTGCTTGTGAACTTCTGGTTTACCTTTCCTTCAGCAAAATTAACTGATACTATAGATAGCACATTTAAAAACTGAGTTCAGCCAATCACAGGAGCTTGAAGGAAGTAGGAATGCTAGTTCTGAAACTAGATGAAAGGAGCTGCAGTCACTGGAACGGACAGCAGAGGGTGAAGGGAGACAGCGTTTATAATGTGCTGCTGCAGTCAGTGGTATAAGCTGCATGCAGTCCAGCAGCTGAAGTCCCCTCCTGCTGTAATACTCTATAGCAATCCTTGTTTGAAGTTCTTTAGTTCAGTGCAATAAAAAATGCAAGCAAAAAAAGGACTATCCCCCTTTCAAATACATATAGCTGAGGTGATTTTTAATCTGATTTTGCATGATATTTATTCCCTATTGATTGAGTGTTTAAGAATGCCTCTAAAGAAGTAAATTTAGGATGATCTATATCTTTACACTTGATCTTAGCCAAAAGGCCGAGAAGTAATTGGATGATCTATATCTTTATGTTCATACTGAACTTACTGAAGAGGCAGGAAAAATAAAATATGCAAATATTAATATAAACAGCTTATCAACAAAATTTTAGAGCAGTTCAGAAAGAGGCAGAAATTAATGCGGGCAAAAGTGGAAAAGAATGCTTCGTAGAAAAGGTAGCCTTGTTCCAATACTAAAGAGTGGAAGGTGCCGGTGCCGTGGCTCAACAGGCTAATCCTCCACCTTGCGGCGCCGGCACACTGGGTTCTAGTCCCGGTCGGGGAACCGGATTCTGTCCCGGTTGCCCCTCTTCCAGGCCAGCTCTCTGCTATGGCCCGGGAGTGCAGTGGAGGATGGCCCAAGTGCTTGGGCCCTGCACCGCATGGGAGACCAGGAAAAAGCACCTAGCACCTGGCTCCTGCCATCGGATGAGCGCGGTGTGCCGGCCGCAGCGCGCCGGCCGCGGCAGCCATTGGAGGGTGAACCAACGGCAAAGGAAGACCTTTGTCTCTGTCTCTCTCTCTCACTGTCCACTCTGTCACAAAAAAAAAAATTAATTAAAAAAAATAAAGAGTGGAAGGTGCCAGTGCTATGGCGGAGCAGGTAAAGCCACCTGCAGGTGCATCCCATATGGGCACCAGTTAGAGTCCTGGATGCTCCACTTCCGATCCAGCTCTCTGCTACGGCCTGCAAAAGCAGTAGAGGATGGCCCAAGTCCTTGGACATCTGTACCCATGTGGGAGACCCGGAAGAAGCTCCAGGCTCCTGGCTTCAGATCGACCCAGCTTTGGCCATTGTGGCCATTTGGGGAGTGAAGGAGTGAACCAATGGTAGAAGACATCTCTCTCTCTCTCTCTCTCTCTCTCTCTCTCTCTCTGTCTCTCTCCACCTCTGACTCTCTGTAACTATCTGCCTTTCAAACAAATAAATTATCTTAAAAAAAAGAGTGGATACTATGTGCAAAGGAAGCATTTCTACTTAGAATTAAATTTCTTGGGGCCAGTATTGCTGTGCAGCAGGTTAATCTGCCTCCTATGATGTTGACATTCCATATAGGTACCAGTTTGAGTCCTGGCTGCTCCACTGTGGATCCAACTTCCTGCTAATGGCAGTGAAAGATGGTATAAGTGCTTGGGCCCCTGCACCTGTGTCAGATACCTGGATGAAAATTCTAGCTCCTGGCTTCAGCCTAACCTAGCCCAGGACGTTGCCAGCCATTTGGGAAGTGAATCAGTAGATGTGCCCCCTCCCCCCCAACAGTCATTCTTTAAAAACAAAATTCAGGCCGGGACTGCCACAGTGGGGATAGGGGCGGTGGGTGTGGGTTTGGTGGACTGTCACTGCCACCTCTCTGCCCCTGAATTTGACCATGTACTTATGCATCCATAGTAACTATGATAACTTCTACATGTCTTAGGGTCTGGATGATGTGTTAGAAGAAGCCAAGAAGGTCAATGTTATGGCCCTTGTGGAAGTTGCAGAACATTCAGGAGAATTTGAAGATTATGCAACTTTCAGAAAGGTATAATGGGTTTGTCCTGCCATGTTTGGGTGTTCACCCAATATAGGAACTGCCCATAGAAGACCAAAGGAGTGTCACATTGAAGGATTTGGAGGTGGCTTTGCCTATTGCTGAGCATTATAAGGATGGGTTATTGGCAATTGGAGAGATTGGACTAGATTTCACCCCCAGATTTGCTGGTACTGATGAAAAGAAGGAAGAGCAAAGACAAATCCTAATCAAACAAGTCCAATTAGCCAAAAGAATAAATTTGTCTTTAAATGTTCATTCTCAGTCAGCTGGAAGACCTACCATCAGTCTCTTACATGAGCAAGGTGCTGACAAAGTATTGCTGTATGCATTTGATGGTCGACCATCTGTGGCCATGGAAGCAGTAAGAGCTGGGTACTTCTTCTCTATACCCCCTTCTATCATAAGAAGTGGACAGCAGAAACTTGTAAAACAGTTGCTTTCAACTTCTATATGCTTAGAAACAGATTCACCTTCAGTAGGACCAGAAAAACAGATGTGAAATGAGCCCAGGAACATTTTCATTTCAGCAGAATATATTGCCCAAGTGAACGGGATCTCAGTAGAAGAAGTTATAGAAGTGACGACACAGAACACATTGAAACTGTTTCCCAAGCTTCAACATCTGCTGCAGAAATAGCTTCAGAATCATCCATTGTAAAACCAAACCAACTGCAGAGGCAGTATCTGAGAAGAAGAAATGTTCTGATAAAGAATCTGAACGGAAGAAGCCATTTCATAGGAATATGGAAGATCATAGGGAAATATATAAGATTACTTAGGGAAATTAAAGTGGGCTTGAGTCAAACCCTTGGTTTCTGAGTCTTATCTTTTGGCTGCTCTTCAGTTAGCCCACTCCTGGCAGGTGATTGGGAAAACACTATTGCATCTTACCTTGCCCCATTAAATTTCAGAACCACCATCTGACCAAAAATGCTGCTTCTGGAAAGGGTGGCTCCTGTGGGTAAGATGTGCACACGGCTGTGATAGGATGGGGTAGGCTACAGTTTGAGTCTTTACAGTTTACTTTCTTCCCATGGGATCTAGCCAGTGAAGGGAGAACATCTAGTTTCTTATACTTTCAGAAATCTCTTCTTACTTTATAAAATCAGACATTTACTTTTTGAATTATTTCTCTTTAAGGGAAAAATACACAAGATTTTAACATGGTCTTAGATTTTGACTTATGAAGCCAATGGTTTGTACAATAACTTAAATATCAAACCCAAAAGTTAATAAACTGATTTTAAGTTTCAAAAAAATTAAAAATAAAAACAAAAATCAGTTTCCCTAATGTTTATGAGCTGTCTTCAATGAAAAAAGTGCCATTCTAGGCACTGCTGAGAAAATAAGTCTCTGCCTTAGGGAAGTCAGAAATACCCTGGTACTAATTATGGAAAGAGAAGGGAGACAAAAAATTAGACTTTCTACTGGAGTCCCCAAAGATGAACAAATTTTACAATGAGGTACCAGACTATGCATATTGAAACTTTCTCATATTTATTTATTTTGCTGATCTTGTACTTGTAAAGTACTATGCCCTTTTCTTTCATCTTTTTTCTATACAGCATCTTTGTCTAGACCTTCTATTTGCTCTGCTATAGTGTGGGTGAACTCCACCTGCTGTTCTAATACTCCAGGTTTAAGGAGGAGGAAGGAGCTTGACAGAGGCAGTGCACAGTCCTTGGTTGGAGGACTGTACTCTACACTCCTGATATTTTAATAAATATCTCTGTCTAAATGCTGTCTGTCTGTTGGTATTGTGGTGTCTTCCATCACACGAAGAAATGTTGTTGGGCTTTGAATTATTCCCTGCAATCATCATGAATCTCCAGTTCTTTCTTTTTTTTTTTAGATAAAGTAATAGAGAATTTTGTTGAGTTCCATTCTTCAATGTTGTCACTTTTTCTTTAAGTTTTCTATTCTTATATTCACCCATTTCTTCTCACAGCTATTTCACTTCCTTCTAACCTTCACTGTCTCTTACTTTGGGAAAAGTGTAACCAATCAATTCAAAATTTTGCCCCTTGATCAATAATATGTGTATAGATTTCTTTCCTTCATGTACTCAGCATGCTGCTTCTCCATTTTCCCTCCCTTAGAGACTCTTGTCCTAATTATCTTCCTTCTTTCTTGCTGTTAAACCACTATTTATGGTTGGAGATAATTAAATCTGGGTGATTAGGATTGATTTGCTCTCCTTCCTATTTTCTCCTAGCTGGAAGATACCAAAATAGAGAATTTTTGAAGTTCCCATTTCTGGTAGGACATGAAAATAGGTGGATGATGAAATGAAACTTTCATTTTAGGGTTGTGAGCTGGAATGTGATCTGATAGAGGTACGTGACATGAATTTGCAAGGAGAAAACTGTGAAAGCAATGAAACAAGTTGGAAAGGTTTTATAAAATCATCTACAAAGTAATGAGAGCCTGAAGTAGAGCAGAACTTATTTCATATATGAAATTTTTGGAATTTGGTAATCAAGATCTTTTTCCGCATAGTTTTATAGAGTACCATCAATCTGTTGTTCACATTCTCAAATTTTCATATTAAATTTTGGAAGCTTTGGGTTAGGAACCAAACCCAGGACTAGGTACTATTCATTTCTTTTGCCATGTACAAGATGTGTGACCCATATCAAATCACTTCAACCTCTTGTGACTCAGTTTCCTTATTTTTAAACCAAGGAAGTTAAATTGGGTGGTCTTTGAATGAGTAGATGAATGATTTTTTAAAAAAGTAGCTTGCTATGCAAATGGAAAATTTGTCAAATGATGAGAAAGATATATATGTTATTAATGGGTCTTTTATTAAAAAGTATTTATTAAATATATATTAAATACTAATTTCCTTTATTTGTTATAACTTGTCAGTCAGATGCTCCCTAAACTATGGCAAAATGCCCTTCCATTCCATCTACTGCTCTAGTCAAGGAGGTACTTACTTACCCTTGAAGTAGAAGCTAAACTGTTATTTTAGTGACCAAGATAAACTCTCAGCCCAAAGAGACCTTTAAGTTTAATGGGGAAATGGACAGCTACACAACTTACCAAGGAATGAACAGGGCACTAAAAAGTGGAGGTGAAAAGTGAATAAATTACATGAACAAAAGCAACAACATTTGAATTTTCGTGATATAAAGAATTACAAAGAGGCCAGAGCGGTGGAACATAGTACGTTGAGGGCAGGTAGTAGAAGAAAGGAGTCTGGAAAGTAAAGCCGAGGCTAGATAGTGGAGAACTTCCTGCCATTGGGAGCTTGTGCTATTTTATATAAGCTTGCAGAGCAGCAGAAGAATGTGTTTTGCTCTGTGTAATAGGAAGGTAATCTAGACAACACTATAAAGAAGGATTAGAGAGGTGAGAGAATGGAGATAGAGAGACCAATTAGGCTTCATGGAAAATAAATCAAAGAAGGAGAATTAATAGTATGGTTTAAAGATAAAAGATAAAAGGGAGCCATACTAGTGAAAATATGTCTATGGGGGGAAAAAAACAACTATTTTTTTAAAGCCAGGCCAAGAAGGATGCAAGTGGAAAAATAACACAAACAGAATTCATCAAAACTATATATTTGGCTTTCTTCCAGTCCCTTTTGTGCATTGCTTGAATGTAGAGAACAAGAGAAAGAGTGACACAGAGGAGTCTGGAAATAGTCAGGGGTTAGATCATTCCAGTGTAGGCATGTGGAGGATATAACATTTCTCAAAGCCCCATTTCAGGGATATTAGCAGAAGGATGAGCTGGGCAGCCATCTCCCTTTCTCCAATCCTTCCTAATTCTGGCTGATTCCACAATATAATACTTTTTCTTGTTTCTTGCCAATCTCTTAAATGACTATGCCAGGACATCCTTCTCTCAAATCCTTCCTGCAAAATACACACCTAGATCAATCCAATCACCTACCTTCTCTGGTCCTATATGTTATCAAGTCAAACAAAATAATTCCCAGCTTGATTCTACTATAAGGCAATCCGTTGCCTTTAACATCCTCTTGACCTCCACAATGACCAGGATTCTTCCAATATCTACTCGATGATTCCTTTCTCCTTGCCTCTACATAGGCATGTAACGTCATTTTTGTTATTCTTAGACGTTCTTCCTTAGAGACTGCTCCTTCAAACTCAGAATATCATCTACTACTTTAAAGAGAAAGTAGAAGCCATTGGAAACTGTCTAACTTCTTGCCAGATCAACAAATGTACCTGTATGTGTACCCACCTGTATCATTTAGGAAAGTGATGGCAGATGTCATAAAGCACAATAGCAGTTTAAATGAAAAGAATTTATGTTTTCTCATATAAGAAGGTTGTGGTCAGAGACTGGAGGGAAATGATAGAGATGTAAGATAATTATTGGGGGAACAGAATAGGAATATCAAAAAAAAATAAAAGACCTATTATTACTGATAGCCCAGTTTCACTGGATCAAAATAGAACCAATAATGCTGTTACTAATTTTTTATATGGAGGTCACAAAGTATATCAGTAGACAAGTGGTGACCAGAACTCAAATTTCCTGATTCAATATACTTTGATAACTCTAATGAAGATAGTACTTTTGGCCAATGAAACCAATGAATATTTAATTCCTCATAAACTCTTTGCCCCATGTCTCAGTAAACATTGAATCAGTGACATTCATTACTTCTAGGAAAGCAAAATTCACCTAGATAAAAGGGGTCTCTTCTCAGTTTTGAATCTCAAAGCCAGCTTTCTTCATCCTTTTGTGACATCATGATCTTGAATTCTTGTACAGCATTTTTGAAATGGAAAAGTTGGTTTCTGGCTTCTAACTTCCAAAAATGGCCCCTTAGAAACCAAAGGGAAAATTTAGTTCTTTGAAATGGGCCATAATGTGGAAAGCATGGAGGATATGATGCAAGAGAAGTCTCACTATATGTAAAGTAGAGAATTCAGAAGTAGTAGTTAAGAGGTATGTGTGAGAGATAAATGAGTGAAAGATGATACAGCAGTGCTCTTTATCCACCACACAATTCATGAGTTCATAGTTTGGGGGAATTTGGGAAGTTGGAAGCTTCTGTGAGATGTCCAGAGCCAACACAAGGTGGTATCAGTTATAGAACTGGTGGCATGCCATTTTTTGGGAGGAGAATAAATGGTTTCCTATGGCTGATACATGTTATGGAACAGATATAAAGGTTCCTGAGTGATGCTGAGAAGATAAAAAAGGTAAATATGTAAAACCAGTTAGTAAACTTGCCAGAAGTCACAGCAGAGGAGGTCTCAGTAGAGGTGTCTGTTCAAGGAAACATTGTAGTGGTGGCTGTGAGTGTTCAACTTGAAGTTGAGGTCCATATAGAAAAGACTGCTAAGTCTCTGAGCATCAGAAGCAGTAGTGAGAATCCATGTGAACAGATGGACCACCAGGAAGAGAAGGCTGAGCTCCTTAAGAGCCATCACCTTGCATGAGGGGGAAAAACTGAAATATTGAGCACTAACCTCCTAAGAGATTCAGTCTATCCTGAATAAACTGCTTTACTTTAATTAGTAGAGATTTAATTTTTCACTTCTTTCCTGTTTTTCTACAGCTTTGAATTTTGAGAATTTTCAAGCCAAGAAAATTTTTGAAATATTTAACATGACTGTCCCTATGTCATCCAACCATTCATCAATTTTTAACATTTTGCCTTACTTGAACTACCTAATTAACTAACATCTTTTTTTTTTTTTGTCTAACCATTTGCAAGCAAGTTGCAAACACCATGGGATTCAGGTGTAAATACAGGTTAAATCATATTCAACCATTTTTGTGTTCAATGTCATACTTTAGTATTTATCTCCTAAGACTAAGGACATTTTCCTATATAACAATATTACCAACCCACCTAGGAAAAGTCACATTAGTTGAGTAATATCCAATATATGAAGGGCCCTCAGAAAGTTCATGACAAATGCATGTTATACAAAAGCTATCTTTTAATACCATTTTCCCCATAAACATTTTGAAAAACCCTCCTGTAGTCCAAGCTTGATTTTTAAAAGTTGCTAAAAATATAGATGGCTCAAATTTTCCACTTTGATCTGTGCTCTGAAATTCAGGCAACAAATTTGGTATTTATGCTCCTTTAGTATCTTGAACAGTCCCCTTTGCATTCATGACATTGACTTTTTTTCTTTTAGAAAATTCCAGGTCACTTGACTTAAAGAATTTCCTGTTTTGAATTTGATAATTTCCCCTCATGATTAGATTTATCTTCAACATATTTGGAAAGTATACTACATGGGTTTTATTATATATTTTTTATTGAGTCACAGAAGGGCTGGGCCAGGCTGAAGTCAGAAACCTATAACTCCCTCCTGGTCTCCCATGAGGGTATCAGGGGCTCAATTGCTTAAGGACATCTGCTGCTCCTTTCCAGCATTGCAGGTGACTTTCATTTGCTGTACCACAGTGCCAGGAGCTCAAATATTGTTGATGCTAAGCTTGATCATTTAGTTGATTAACATGGTAGCTGTACAAACTTTCTATTATAGAGGTACATTTTCCACTTTTAAATTAATAACTAGCATAAAAGATGATATTTTTAAGCCATATATATGAATATCATGTGTTCCCAACAAACTTTTATCCAATGGTTTTATCATCCATTGATGATCCTTAGCTATTATATTGGTCATTGCAATCTATCATTTCTTCAACACATATTAGTTCATATTGTTTATTTTTTTTTAAGATTTATTTTATTTATTTGAAAGAGTTACAGTGAGAGGTAGAGACAGAGAGGTCTTCCATCCGCTGGTTCACTCTCCAATTGGCCGCAAAGGCCAGAGCTGCACTAATCTGAAGCCAGGAGCCAGGAGCTTCTTCCGCCATTGGATCTCCTGGCTTCGGATCACTGCAGCTCCAGCTGTTGCAGCCAATAGGGGAGTAAACCAGTGGATGGAAGACCTCTCTCTCACTCTCTCTCTCTCTCTCTCTTTCTGCCTCTCCTCTCTCTGTTTAACTCTGACTTTCAAATAAGTAAATAAATCTTTAAAAAAAAAAAGCCCTGGCCTGAAGTGCCAACATCCCATATGGATGCCGATTCTGGTCCTGGCTGCTCCTCTTTCGATCCAGCTCTCTGCTATGGCCTGGGGTAGCAATAGAAGATGGCCCAAGTCCTTGGGCCCCTGCACCTGCATGGGAGACCTGGAAGAAGAAGCTCCTGGCTCCTGGCTTCGGGTTAGCGCAGCTCCGGCCATTGCGGCCAACTGGGGAGTGAACCATCAAATAGAAGACCTCTCTCCTTCTCTGCTTCTCTTCTCTCTGTGTAACTCTCTGACTTTCGAATAAATAAATAAAATCTTTTTTTTTTTTTTTTTTTACAGGCAGAGTGGACAGTGAGAGAGAGAGAGAGAGAGAAAGGTCTTCCTTTGCCGTTGGTTCACCCTCCAATGGCCGCCGCGGTCGGCGCGCTGCGGCCGGCGCACCGCGCTCATCCGATGGCAGGAGCCAGGAGCCAGGTGCTTTTTCCTGGTCTCCCCATGGGGTGCAGGGCCCAAGCACCTGGGCCATCCTCCACTGCACTCCTGGGCCACAGCAGAGGGCTGGCCTGGAAGAGGGGCAACCGGGACAGAATCCGGTGCCCCGACCGGGACTAGAACCTGGTGTGCCGGCGCCGCAAGGCGGAGGATTAGCCTGTTGAGCCACGGCGCCGGCTTAAATAAAATCTTTTAAAAAATTGTGAATATAAAAAGTGTTGAGACTATGATGTCTTATTTCTCCATTGTATAACCAACTACCTATAACAGTGTCTGGCACACAGTATTACTCAATGTGTATTGGTTGAACAAATGTTGGATAATTGATGAATAAACAGATAAAGAAGAGAAAATAACAAAAAATATAACTTGGCCCATTGTCAAAAGTGTATCACAAACATTTAGTTAATTATGAGAGAATCTCAAAAAAGTCCATAGAAAAGTGGAATTAAAAGATTTTTATTTTGGTGCAAAAACTTTAAAATTCATTTATAGCTTTTTTGTAATATGCATTTTCCACAAAATACTGGTATTTTTGTGTACCACTTATTTTGCATGCAAACTGCTCACTAGATATATAAGGGGATCAGTTTGTAAGCCAAATCAGGGAACAAAGCTATAAACAGAAATTATAATTACAATGGGACAGCTTGAGAACACTTTGGGGATAAATTGATCCCATTCTCTTCCCAGCATTCTTTCTATTTTTAGCTTTCTTTAGCTCCAGTCACAGAATTGTAGAGTCTCTTAAAACCTCAGCTGGGGTGAAATATTATGGATTTTTGAATGTAAAATTCTGAAAAACTAGGCATTGTTTAAAATGGAATGGTGAGTTTTGATTCTTTGACAACCTTTGGTATCATAATACTTTTTAAGGGTTATGTTTTCCAACCTTTTTATTGCAACTTCACTAACATATAATTAATGACAGTCATGCTTTGTGTAGTATAAATTATGTTTTAATTTTTGTCTTTATATAACTTATATGACAAGTCCATTTTCTCTGTTGAGCTTACTTCATACTCCCACATGAAGAATATGTATTCTTTTCTCCTTTCTGAAATCGGAGATGACCCCCTAAAATTTATACAAAGATGTGGCCCTTTAGAGTTCCCCAGAAGTGCTATTTGGGGTGCCACATATGCTACCGGATTTTTGAGTGCCATACAATATCACTATATGCTTATTAATAAATCCCCAATATTAATAAGCATGAGAGGGTTCTTGCCTAATATTTAGAGAAGAATTCTAAATACTGGCACAGATAAACAAGGCAGCATGGTACATTTTAGGCTTTTATTTAGTGTGAAAGGTGCATAGGAAAGTGAGGGCTTTAGTTTAGTTTAAAGAGGGGACAATCTGGAAACTAGGGTAGCATCCATACCAAGCAGAGAGCAAGCCAAAAGCCATGTGCAGCAAGTGCCTTGAGCTGCTATTCACCACTTTATCACTGGCAGCAAAGCAGAGGCAGAGAGCCTTTTGGGACGCTCCTAGCCTTTTATATATTTTCCACAGGGGAGTGGCTTGTGGGCAGGTGGGCACTCAGGTATGGTTAGGTAGAGCCTGATGTCACATGTGGGGGCGTGGTGAGGCTATCAAGTAGGGTATGAGGTCACACGGGGGCGTGGCAAAGGCGTGGTCTTCCAGCTCACAAACCTAATCAATTTTAGCCTGTATGCCTGCCTACTTCGTTTCTATCTTTCACTTAATAGGTAATCTTGAAAAGGCTAGAATAATCTAAAATGTTTATAGCACATATAATTAAAGTTACCTTTTTAATCCTGGGGCTATACTTTGAATCAGCTCATCCAAATCTTCCTTGAATAGAAAGGAAACAGATATTAGACCAGTTTTGTCCTTGTCATCACTATTTGCATCAATACTTCATCATCATCATCAAATAAAGTGTGTGTCTTGATGTTCATCAGAATCACATGTAACAATTATTTGATTTACTGTGATCATTTACATTGATGGCTTTAAGAATAGCTAGAAATTTAAAAACACCAATCCTTGTTAATCTATGTGTATAATTCATGATTAATTGTACCCAAAGCCTTTAGAAGGAAGGAGGAGAATTGAAGGAGTGAGAGGAAGTATGGTTATCTTCTTAGAATTTTGCCTATGAAATACATGAAATCTGTTCTCTTTATATTTATACAATTAAGAAAAAGGGATAACCAGAAATTTAGAAATACCAACACTTACAAATCTATCTTTATAAATCATGATTAACTATGCCCAAAGTCTTGGTCATTGGTAATTCTAAGGGTAAATAGGTGCCATCAAAATCAGCCTTATACCCAAGGATTCAGCTCAGTCCCTGCTTATTAGGGATAAAACTCAATTGATGGGACTGTAAAAAGAGACACAGATACTGCATATATATACTGTGTGCTATTGGTTGATGTGTTTTGTTAGGAATGCCTTGGCTTCTTTAACTTTATATATAAATGGACATCACAAAGGATATTTCAGCAGAAAACCTGATCTCCTGACTTCTTTTGAAAGTCACAGTCCTTAACAAGCCAAGGTCTCCATTTCCCAGGCAACCTGCTGCTGAGTCATGGTGCTTGTGCTCTCTCAGTCTCTACATCCTCCCTCAAGTACAACACATGTGTTGATACTGCCTGTGTCATATTCTGCAATACTGATCCTTACAGGCTTTTCTGTTGGGAGGGAACCCTTGAACATGCAGCGCAGGCTACATGAAAAAGTGTTGGGCTGGAAACCCAGGTCCTGGGTGACCTTACTGTGACCTTGGTGTCTCTTGGTTTCCTCAAGTGTTTAGTGGAACTGAACAAACCTCTTTTCATGATATTCTGTGATTGTTGTGACCTTCAATTATGTCATCATGTAGAACCACTTTGAAGTATTATAAGGGTAAAAATACGTTACTCATACCTAGGTACAAAAAGTAAATACAAAATGAGTCAACAGAAATTTCGAGTATTCTCTGTGGAGAACAGTATAAGCACCATGGAAAGAATAAATGGGATAAAGGAAACTATCCTGCTGTTAAGTGGGAATATTGTGTTTTGCAGGCAGCTGCTGTCACAGGAAGAGTGTGGTCTGAGTTAGAAGAGCTGTACTGACAGTTTAGAAGTTGTGGGTAACTCATCATACCTCCATGAGTCCCATTTCATCATCGGTAAAACCTGGAAAGCAGGTCTTGCCTCTAGCGCACAGGCTTGTGGTCAACAGCAAGTGAAATAGTGTGAAGGTGATGAATAAACTGGAAGACATTCTGATAGGCAATATCAACACTTCGTGGTAAAATATGAGCACACAAAATAGACTAGGATACTTACAAAGCATACTATTTATAATAACTCCATAAAATATGATGACCTCTCAGAGTCATTTTACTTAAATGAGAGGGCAGATTTTTGGAAGGGTGAAATCTTCACTGAGTCTCATGTCTGGCTATGAGTCTGAGAAGAGGCCTATTTTGCTTATTAAAATAAATTTGCTAATTGTGTTAAATTCTGATGAACGCTGTTGTGCTGAGAGAAACTGGCTATTTCACACTGTTCTTTCGATTATGTACTTCTATATATTACACTTACAAAAACTTAAATTTAGAAAGGATGCAAAAGTAACGGTTTTAGAGACTGGTCAGGGAAACTTTGAGATGGCATCTTCCCAGAAAAGAGAGTAGCAGAGGAGCTATGTGATTTGCCCACATTCTCAGAGCGAGGACACTACAGGGCCAGAACTCAGAACCCGGGTTTTTGACTCTGGTGTTCTTTCTGCTGTACCACATGGGTGTTGGGGGCAGCTTCTGGCTAGAAGTATTGAAGTCAGTCGCTAAATGTTTAGATAATCAGATTGAGTAGGGAACTGTACTTACTTCCTTAGGAGGAGGAGAGAAGTGTTAAAAAGATCCTGTGAATCAGGAAGTGCCTTTGGATGGAAACCCCAACTCCTGCATTGAGAGAAAACAGAGAGAGGGAGAGAGGGAGGGGGAAAGGGAGGAGGAGGGGAGAGAAGGAGGAGGAGGAAGAAGAAGAAAAAAAAGGAAGACTTATTCTTTCCCCACAGTTGCGCACCCTGGCAACCCCCGGCCACCTTTACCCTCTCGGTCATTCTTTTTAAGTCAGCTGCTTTTCTACATTGTCAGGCCCGTCCGTCTTCAACTTTTGCCTTGCCTAGCAGTCCCGGGACTCTGCTGGGATTCCTCCCCATCCCTCGTCCGCGCGCGAGAGGAGGGCAGCTCTCTCGTGAAACCGAGGCTTTCCCAGGGCAACCCCCAACCACAGCGGCAAGGAAGACGGCCTCCTGGAAAAAAGTTCCCACTGGGGGCCCAGCAGTCGCTGCTTCCCCTGCCAAATCCTCTAGCATCCAAGGGCGAACTTTCTTTCCTCTTTTCCCACAGCCCAAAGGGAAGGGTCCCAAGCCCCCGCTCAACCGAGCTTTAGCGCCCTAACGAGGGCGTCCGTGCAGGTGTCTGGCTGCCTGAGGGACGCACTTTCCTTCCCCTCCAGTACCTTCCAGTTCCCCTCTGCCACTTCCCTTCTAGGTTTGGGAGGGGCGGCAGCACCGGAGCGCCCCGGGGCTATTCGCCCCCTCAGGCTCGGGCTCGGGCTCGGGCTCGCCGTCCCGAGTAGGCTGCGGAAGAGGACGGTGCTGAGTCGGCGCACTGGGGGCCCTCTCGAACCTTCGCACTTAGCTGGAGCTCTTGGCCTTGGAAGACCGGCGCCTTTCTCGGGCCCGTCTGGTCTCGCAGCCCACCCTGGGACGGAGCTTCCGAGGCCGGAGGCCGGTAGGCCGGATGCGCGCTCCTTCCTTCCCGCCCCTGGATGGCCGCAGGCTCCCCGCGTCCGCCGAAGCTCCCCGCCGCCGCCACCGTCTCAGACCTCGGGAGCTGTAGCGGGATGACGACGCCGGCGCCCCGTGAATTGGCGCTGCCGGCTCTGACGGGACACTGGGGGTGGGAGTTCGGGGGAGGGAGGGTGCGGGGAAGGGGGAGGTCAGCGCTGGGCGGGAGCTCGCGGGACCCAGCGCTGCCCCCTCCAGCAGCAGGCGCAGCACAGCAGCCGCCGCAGCCAGAGCGGCCACGGCTGCGCGAGCGAGGGCTCGCAGCGCGGCGCGGCCGGGAGCTGAGGGGCGGCGGCGCCCGCCGCAACAGCCGAGTCGAGCCGAGCCGAGCGCGCAGCCCGACCGCCGCCGCCGCCTCGCAGATAGCATCACAGCAACAAAGAGCTCGCCGAGCGGAGAGCGGCGGCCACAGCTCGCCAGGGAAGCCCCGCGTCAGCTCCGGGAGCTGCGCGGCAGACTGAGGAAGCGCGCGGGGCGTCTGAGGGCGGTCAGGGGGCGGAAGATGGCCAGGAAGAGAAAGCCCCGCAGCCTTAAGGGTGAGTCCCTGTCCGTCTCCGCCTCGCCGCCGACTGTATCCCATCTGCGGTCTGCCCCGAGGGCCGGCCTGTTTATAACCAGGCTCTGCCAAGTGCAAGGCTGCTGCCCGCGCGAGTTTGCTCCGGGAGGTGGAGACCTCGGCGCGGCTCCCTCCCTTCGCCTCCGGGGACACTCGGGCAGGAGTTTGTCCCTTTTGTAACCTGGGGAGACCTGGAGACTCTTTTTCTCTCACCGCACTCCTGTCTGACTCCAGGAGCGTGGGTCTCTGTTGCACCGTAGGCTCTCAGGGCTGCGGGCGGAGAAGGGACAGCATTCTCCCAGCCGCTCATCCCTTCCGGAATCTCTCTCTCTCAGATTTTTCATAATCTTTTCTGTTTTCTCCTCCCAATGCTTCGCACTCTGCCTACTGCAACAAGTTCTGCATGTTTCCCCAGCCTCCATTCTCAGGAGGAAAGCAGAGCTTTTCCCCCCGGACGGTGGAGGAGACTGGCTACTGGCTGCACTCCTGAAGGCTACTGCCCCCCTCCCACCCTTTCCAGGCTGGCTGTGACTAGGACTGAGCTGTCCCCCTGTTGCTCCTTTAGAACCAGGGCATCCAAAGTTGGAAAGTTCTAAGGAGAGAAGCGATGGCAGGGAGGACCAGGAGGAGCTCGTTGCTGGGGTGACTTGCATGGCAGCGTGGGCCGGGAAGGGACTCTGGGGGAGTCTCCTGGGCGGTGATCTGCCGAGGGCTTCCCGGGGACTCGCAGAGCTCCTCGCGCTGGGAGCAGGTGTATCGCCGCCCGCGCCCGCAGGGCTCGCTCACAGAGATTGGTACTCGTTTGCTCCCTGGCGCTCCCTGGCGCTCCCTCGAGCTCCCCGGCTCGCGCTGGCAACCAGCAATTCCCGAGAGGTTGCTCCCAGCTCTACACGGAGGTGGAAGCTGGCTCCACAGCCAGCGCGGTGACGAAGGGGCTGGGTGCTGTCGAACCAAATCTGAGGGTAGGGACGAGGAGGAAGGGGTGGTGTTTGAAGTTAGATTTCAACCCAAAGGGCTCGACGGCTCCGGAGGGGGAGACTCATTGCGCCTTGGGGCTATCTAAAATAAGACCTCGACTCTGAGATGGGAACAGGGAACTGCGGGATGTTGAAGAAATCTGCTTCGTCTACGGCGGCGCTGCGGGCTTTGCAGTGCTTCTTGCTTCCCGCCCCCTCCCTTCCCAATCTTGCCTGCGGGAGCTCAGCTCCGCTACAGAGGTCACTAGGGGAACCCAACTTTATCTTGGTGCTTCGACTTGCTTTTTAAATGCTCCTCAGTACTCAAATCTTACTGAAAAGGGTTTAACATCACGATTCTTAAAATTTTAGAAGACATTACCACTAAGCAGCTGGGATTTTTTTGTTGTTGTTCAAACTGTAAGCTATGTAAAACAATTACATTGTAATGTATTTCCCTAAATTATTTCAGCTTTCATAGAATAAGAGAGGCCTAAAACCTCTGATTTTGCCCCCTCTGCACCATGAATTAGCACATGTCTATAAAGGTAAATGAATAAATAAAGAAAATATTCATCTACAGTTCACATCTTGATCATGACATCAATGAATTAGTCTGAACCCAGATTGACCAGGTGTGTTGGCTACATCTGTGTTTCACTCCTTTCTAATGGAACCATATAGCACCACGAGGGAAACAGAAGGACTGGGTTTTCACCTCTGCTGATATGGCTGTCTATTGGCAGGAACTCATTTCATGCCCACCCCAAACCTGGCCGATTGTAAATGGGCTATGAAGGGTGGAAAACATTTCACAGTTTTACAGTACATGGTAGCTGGAGACAATTCTACCCTTGAAATTAATAATCTTTGCAGAAGCTTAGAGAGATGCAAAACAAGACCAAGTGAATGAGAAGCCAGCTAATATAAGAGCTTAGTGAAAAACACACCCCCTTTTACTCCTCCCTTTTGAAACACTAAGAAGTTTTTGTTTTCTATGCCATGATGGAATTGTGTGTATTTTCTTGAATTTGATAGTGAAATAATTGAAGGATAACACTTAAATAGAGCTTTTCCCCACTAAATTATTAAGTTTTTCCCCAAAGAGTTAATAATAAACATTCCTGGGACAAACAGTCTCAAGAAATTTCACTGTTGTTCTTTAAAAATAAGATTTATCACTATGTGTGTTTTTTCTTAGAGGAAAGTCATGTTATTTAGCTCCTGCTGACTTGTGTTTTTCCTCTCTCTCCTCTCTCTCTCTGCTAATGTTGTTTTTCTTTTAAAAAACAGTTCACTTAGAACAAAGATACCTTTAAAAATCCTTTTAGTTTCACTTTAGCAAAACAAGATTAATGTGAAATTTTATAAATGGCAGAAGCCAACCTGGGTAGTTGTAATCCATGCACTTGCCTCAATTTTGCTTTTGAAGAAGAGAGGGCCACGAAAGCACCTGACCGCAAGCTTGCAGAACTGCTCTCAGACATCTGCTTCTAAGCAACAACCAACTAAACTGGGACCGCCCAGAATAAAACAAAATTTCTAGGCCTTTCTTTTTTGGAGGGGGGTGGTAAGGGCAGGCTGCTCGGGGTGAGCCTTGCTAAATGATCAACTATAGATTGAGCAATATTTCATGCTATGTTGGTTATACTTCTCTACTTAGCTACACTGTATGTGGGCAGAAATCATTTGTTGGGTCTTGTGACAGGCAAGCTGCTCATTGGCTTCTGAAATCCTAGTAGTAGAGACTATATATCTATACCAGGTAGAAATTGGCCAAAGTAAAATGCAATTTCTTAACATTGGCTAAAGAGTAAAATCCCTTGGTAGGATTTCTCATGGGATATTAGCATGCATTTTTGACATCTCATCCAAAGGACAGCTTTTCAGAGAGGCAAATGGGATCTTTACTCATCCAATATTTATAATATTTTAAACAAAAATACTGTAATCCATGATGAATAAAAATCTTTAAATCCAAGTTAGTTACATTGGTTATGGTGACACTAACACCCTCTCCAAATTGTTTCAACAGAACTTCTAACCCAATTACTTGTTTAAAGGTTAAAGTATGTGCTTGCGTTCATCTATTCACTCATTCATTTCAAACACACTTTTTTTTTTTTTTTTGACAGGCAGAGTGGACAGTGAGAGAGAGAGACAGAGAGAAAGGTCTTCCTTTGCCGTTGGTTTACCCTCCAATGGCTGCCGCGGTCGGCGCACCGCACTCATCCGATGGCAGGAGCCAGGTGCTAGGTGCTTTTTCCTGGTCTCCCATGGGGTGCAGGGCCCAAGCACTTGGGCCATCCTCCACTGCACTCCTGGGCCACAGCAGAGGGCTGGCCTGGAAGAGGGGCAACCGGGACCGAATCCGGTGCCCCGACCGGGACTAGAACCCGGAGTGCCGGCGCCGCAAGGCGGAGGATTAGCCTGTTGAGCCACGGCGCCGGCCTCAAACACACTTATTGAACACTGAATATGTACCAGGTTCTCTGCCAGATACTGTGGTTACAATGATAGACATGATAGCCAATGAAACATATGTTAGGAGGGGGCAAAGAAGGGGCATGTAAACAAAGTACACGAACCAGAATTTTTCACATGGTGATTAATACAATGAAGACATAAAACAGGATGATGCGCTAGAAAGTGATTGTGAGGTTACTGGACTTTCTGAAAATATGACATTTGCATTGACAGAAAAATGAGCATAGTAAGTTGCCTGCTGAGGACTGAGAAACACCATTGCGGGCCTTAAGGCAAGAATGATGTCGCAGCTCAGTATGTTCGACGACAGACAAAAGTCCCATTTGGCTGAAGCGTAGCATGTGAGATGGAGACAGGTAAGGAGCAGTCGGATTAATTTGGCCCTGAAAAGCACTGTAGATTTTATTTTTAAGTGCAGTGGGAAGCTACTGAATACTCCTTTCAAGTTTGGGGCTACCTTCCTATCCTTGGGGATGATTTCAAGAAAAATTGCTTTCCTAGATCAACTCCCTAGGTTGAGTAAGGCAACCTAACAGACTTCGCTTTACTAGAAATTCCATTACTAGTCACAGATACTGTCTCACTATTTACCAAAAACATCTAATATATTTGGGCTGAGATATTTATAACATCTCCAGGAATCTGCTTAATAAAATTCTGGAGAGAATGGAGTAATTCAGAGTGTTAGTAGGAATGATTGGATTAGGCATCCACTTAGCGAGCCTCTCAAAGCAGGTAAGTCTTAGGAAAAATATGTTGTAATGGTAGGAGACGTCCAGAAGCGTCTGGAATGTGGCTGTGCAGAAGATGGAATGAGGAAGACAGCTTGAGGGGCTCCTAGGTAATGGAAAGGAGTCTATGAAAGGAAGGGAAGAGTTGAAAGGTTGAGAAAGCGTACATGGGAGAGCCTGTAAGACAACATCAGCCAGTTCATAATTTTGCCAAGAGAAGCAGAAGCCAGATGTAAGAGTGTTCCCAAAGAAATCCTCCTACAGAAGTGTTTGAAACAATAAAAGCATACAGGCCTTTAAAAGATCTCCTTGAGTTTTATTTGATCATTGTTGGGTTATCTTTAGGAATTACAGACCTCATAGATGAAAATATTATGCTGACTACCATTTGCTGGTGATAGCTGCATGGCAGCATGGAAATTATGCTCTTGGGTTTCAGATCATACTATGGAGGTGGTAATAAGGAGGAAATGAGGTTTGCTGGATGACTTTCTTCCCCCGAAGCATTTGTGACTACAAGATGCCATGATTGTTAGGAAAGCTCTAAGTAGTAATTGATTGTTTTAAATCATCCTACTGCTATCCACTTCCAAACTGCTTCTTTGCCAAGGATTAATAATGAGATATATACCAAGCTTTGTTCACTCCCTTCTTCCTTTTTCTTTGGACTCCAAGCAACTGCTTTGAAGTTAGCAAGGCTGGTAATACCTCAGGGATTATGCCCTTAGTGATACTGTAATGCAGTGTGTTTATGACATCAGCTTTTTTTCACAGTAGGGAGAGTCATAGTGTGTTAGAATTAGAAGGCTCAGTGTTTATAGAGTTATTGAAGGAATGATACATTAAGAGGTGAGTGATACTGCCAAATATGAATTTGGCCAGGTTTATTATTTTTAAATATGTAGTTTATATGTTGAGAAATAAAAATTCTGACTATAAACTAGGAGCTGAACTTACTCAACATATACATGTACATAGAGATGCATAGATACATGTATATATAAATATAAATGCATATATAATATGTGTATGTAGATGCATACATACACATAGAGTTCTGTTCCTACTTTATATTCAGACTTAACTCTTCAAATGTGTAGCATGGTGATATTATCTACATTTTAATATTTTAATAGCTGTTCCATTTTCTCAAAGTCTGTCAAGTCCAACATGGAAGTTGCAGCTTCCTGCTAATATACATCTTGATAGGCACCAGATGATGGCTCAAATACTTGCGTCTCTGACACACCTGGGAGATCCAGATGGTGTTCCTGGCTTCTGGCTTTCCTTTGGCCCACTCCTGACTTTTGCAGGCATTTGGGAGTGAATCCACAGATAGAAGAACACTCTCTGCCTTTTAAGTAAAATGAAAATAAATACATAAAAAAAAATTTAAAAAGAACATCTAAGCTTTTACACCATCACAGAAAAAAAGTATGTGAAGTAAAGCAAATACTAAATAGCTTGATTCAACATGTGTACAGATACCAGCACATCATTTCATATACCATAAGTATATAAAATTTTTACCTGTCCACTAAAAATAATAAAGTGGATAACAAAACAAAATAAAAACCTAAAATCTTCCAGTGAAAACCTCTGTGGCTGGCATTGTGGCATAGTAGGTAAAGCTACCACCTGCAGGCATCCTCTGTGGGCACCGATTCATGTTCCAGGTGCTTCACTTCCAATCCAGCTCCCTGCTAATGGCCTGGGAAAGCAGCAGAGGATGGTCCAAGTGCTTGGGCCGCTGTACCCATGTGGGTGACCTGGATGATGCTCCTGGCTTCTGGCTTACGTCTGGTCCAGCCCTGGCCATTGTGGCCATCTGCGGACTGAACCAGCAGAAGGAAGATCTCTCTCTGTCCCTCTCTCTTTAAATAAATAATTAAAAGTATCTCCTACTATGCTTATATTCTCTACTAAAGAATCCCATCCTCCCTTAACCAGTCCCTTGATACACATCCGGGAGATCGAGAAAGAGGATAAAGATAGGAGAAGGCTACCATTGGTTTTACTTTAGGATGGGACCTTAGTCTGTTTATTTAAGTCTATCCTATTTCACTTGTTCATTTATTCCTCATTCTTCAGATATGAATTGATCATGCTTGGGATATATTGGGGAACAAAATAAACCTTTTATGAGGTTCACATTCTGGTTAGGAAAAGCAGATGGTGGATAATAAACTGTGGATGTTACACATTGAAAAGTATTGTGAGTGAAAGAAGTAGAGCATGGTGAGGGAGATTTGGAACACTGGCTGGTGATGGATGAAAAAGAGGGCCAGCTGTAAATATTGATAGGTGGTTAGGAGAGGACTAATTGGAGAGGTTATGTTGAAGGAACCAAGGTAGTTATCCACGAAAAAGGAAAAGACTTGCAGAAAAAGAGAAAGCCATCAGCAGGTGAGAGTATATCTGGCATGTGTGATTACCAGAAAGAAGGCAAGTTGGAATTAGTAGGATTAGAAAGGCTAGACTATGGTAGGACCTTCAGACAATTTCAAGGCTTTGGCTTTTACCCTGGGAAAAGTGGATACTACTGCCTGTTTTGAATAGAGCAATAATATGATCTGATTTACATTTTAAAAAATTATTTATTTATTTATTTTTAAATCTTTTTTTTTTGATAGGCAGAGTTAGTGAGAGAGAGAGAGAGACAAAGGTCTTCCTTCCATTGGTTCACCCCTAAAATGGCCGCTATGACCAGTGTGCTGCGCTGATCCGCAGCCAGGAGCTTCCTCCTGATCTCCCATGTGGGTGCAGGGCCCAAGCACTTGGGCCATCCTCCACTGCCTTCTTGGGCCACAGCAGAGAGCTGGACAGGAAGAGGGGCAACCGGGACAGAACCAGTGCCCCAACCGGGGCTAGAACCTGGGGTGCTGGCGCCTTAGGTGGAGGATTAGCCTAGTGAGCCCAGGCGTTGGCCAATCTGATTTACATTTTAAAAGAATTTCTGTGGGTCGCCACTGTGTTGAGAAGACCAACACAATAAGTACTGGTAAGGAAAGAAACTGGAAGGACAAGTAAAGAACCTTCTGCAATAATTCAATTGAGACTTCCATTTTATGGCTGAGTACTGTTTATGGATACATATATTTCCACACAAATTATGTGTATGTTTATATAACACTATTTATCTCTGGTTGGGCACTAGGTTGCTTCTATAGCTTGGCTATTGTAAATACTGCTGCAATGAACATGGGAGTGCAGATATCTCTTTAAGATACTGATTTCCACTGGCGCCGCCAACGGAGAGCTACAGAGTACTACAGAGGCAAAGAGAGAGAAGTCTTCCATACACTGGTTCACTCCCTAAATAGCCGCAGCAGCCGATGGGCCGATTTGAAGCCAGGAGCCAGGAGATTCTTCTGGGTCTCCCACATGGGTGCAGGGGTACAAGGCCTTGGGCCATCTTCTACTGCTTTCCCAGGCCATAGCAGAGAGCTGGATTGGAAGTGGAGCAGCCGGGACTTGAATGGTGCCCATATGGGATACTGACACTGCAGGTGGCGGCTTTACACACTACGCCACAGCGCCAGCCCCTAGTTCTATGTTTTAAAAAATTTGGGGGGCTAGTGCAGTGGAATAGTAGGTTAAGTCTCCATCTGCAGCACTGGCATCCTATATGGGTGCTAGTTCAAGTCCTGGCTGCTCCACTTTCGATCCAGCTCCCTGCTGATGTGCCTGGGAAAGCAGGAGAAGATGGCCCAAGTGCTTGGGCTCCTGCACCCACATGGGAAACCCGGATGAAGCTCCTGACTCCTGGCTTCGGATCGTCCCAACTTCTGCCCTTGTGGCCGTTTGGGGAGTGAACCAGCAGAAGAAAGACCTCTCTCTCTCAGTCTTTTCCTCTCTGTCTGTAATTCTGTCTCTCAAAAAATAAAATACATCTTTAACAACATTTTTTGATGACCCTCCATTCTGTTTTCTATAGTTTAAAATTTTTACATATTTTTATTTTATTTGAAAGGCAGAGAGACAGAGAGAGATCCTCTATCCGCTAGTTCATACCCTAAATTTCTGTAACAGCCAGGACTCGCCAGGCTGAAGCCAGGAACTGCATCTGGGTCTCCAATGTGGGTGACAGAGATCAAGTACTTGAGCCATCACCTGCTGAGACTCAGGGTGTACATCAGCAGGAAGTCGGAATAGAAGTGGAGGAGCCAGGACTTGAACCAGCCATTTGATATAGGATGCATGTGTCCAAGTGCCAACTACTGCACCACATGCTGCCTGCATACTGTTTTCTGTAAAGGCTGTAACAATTTATATTCCTTCCAACAGTGTATCAAGGATGAGGCCTCTCCACACCTTGATAGCACTTTCTATCTCTTATCTTTTTAATAATAGCCATCCTAACAGGTCTGAGGTGATATCTCATTATGGTTTTAGTTTGCATTTTTTCTAATAATGAATAATATTGAATACTTTTTCATAGACCTGTTGGCCATTGGTATGTCTCCCTTGGAAAATTCTCTATTTGGGTCCTTTGCCCATTTTTTTTTAAAGTCGTTTAATTTTTTATTTTGAAATAGATTTAAGAAGAGTTACAAAGACAAGGTAGAGTTTCCATATACCCCACATCCCATTTCCCTTATTATTTTTTCCAAAAAATCTTTTATTTAATGAGTACAAATTTTATAAGTACAACTTTAGGAATATAGTTATTCTTCCCACTATACCCGCCCTCCCCACAGACACTCCCCCCCACATCTTCCTCCCTCTCCCCTTCCCAGTCCCATGCTCCATTAAGATTAATTTTTAATTAGCTTTATACACAGAAGACCAACTCTATACTATGTAAAATTTTCAACAATTTGTACCCCCCCACCTACCTACACACACAAAACCATTTGAGAATAAATTTTACAGTTAATTCTCATAATACAACTCATTGACAACAGAAGTCCTGCATGAAAAGTAAGTGCACAGTGACTCCTATTGTTAATTTAACAATTAACACACATCAGTGATCACCTGAGGCTCTTGACATGAGCTTCCAAGGCCATGAAATCCTTTTGAATCCACAGATTCCATCAGTATTTAGACAAAGTTCTCTCCTCCCTTCAGAGAAATTTTCATCCTTCTTTGATGACCACTTCTTTCCACTGGTTTCTCTCTCACAGAGATCCTTCATGAAGGACAATTTTTTTTTTCTAATTTTTATTTTTTGCCATAGGGCTTCCCATGCCTGAAATGCTCTCATGGGCTTTTCAGCCATACCAGAATGCCTTAACGGCTGATTCTGAGGTCAGAGTGCTGTTTAAAGTGGTTATCATTCTATGAATCTACTGTCTGGACAGCTTCCCATGTTGGGACATCGTCTCCCTTTTCATTCTATTATTTTTATCAGACATTTGACCTTATTTATATGATCCCTTTAACACTCAATCCTATCTATATGATCACTTTACCGCTTAACATGGTCACTTTAACACTTAAGATGACATTTTTACCACCCAGCTTAATGGAATTTGGAGTCCCATGGCAAGTTTTTAAATGGCACCCTTAGAAGTAAGTCCATAGGAATGTATGCAGAAATATACAGCTTACATTACAAACTTCTCTCTCTCTCTCTTATTCCAAATATTTTTTACTGAGATCTATTTTCAGTTGACTTTATACGCAGATGATTATGTTACGTAAAGAGTTCAACAAATGGTATGAAGAGAAAAAAAAAAAAACTGTTCCTCAACAGTAAAGACAATGGCTATTCAAATCATTGCTTCTCAAAGTGTTGATTTCACTTCTACAGATTTCGTTTTAGGTGCTCTATTAGTTATCACAGATCAGGGAGAACATATGGTATTTGTCCCTTTGGGACTGGTTTGTTTCATTAAGTATGATGTTTTCCAGATTCATCCATTTTGTTGCAGATGACTGGATTCCATTTTTAACTGCTGTGTGGTACTCCACAGAGTACATATCTCATAATTTCTTTTTTTTTAAAGGATTTATTTTATTTATTTGAAAGAGTTACAGAGAGAGGTAGAGACACAGAGAGAGGTCTTCCATCAATTGGTTCACTCCCCAGATGACTGCAATGGACGGAGCTGTGCTGATCCGAACCCAGGAGTCAGGAGCTTCTTCCAGGTCTTCCATGCAGGTGCTGGGGCCCAAGGATTTGGGCCATCTTCCACTGCTATCCCAGGCCACAGCAGAGAACTGGATCAAAAGAGGAGCAGCCGGAACTAGAACCGGCGCCCATATGGGATGCTGGTGCTTCAGGCCAGGGCTTTAACCCACTGCGCCACAGTGCTAGTCCCCATAATTTCTTTATCCAGTCTTCAATTTTTTTGGCATTTGGATTGATTCCATATCTTAGCTATTGTGAATTGAGCTGCAATAAAGATGAGGGTACAGGTAACTCTTTCATATGCTGATGCCATTTCCCTTGGCTCATTTTTTAAAAATACATTTTATTTATATATGTTTATTTGAGAGACAAAGAGAGAGAAACAGAGAGCTCCCATCTGCTGATTCACTCTCCAGATGACTGAAATGACTGGACCTGGCCAAACAAAAACCAGGAGTGGGGAACTCAATCCAGGTGTCCCACTGCAGGATTAAGGACCCAACTTCCTGAGCTTTCAACTGCTTCTTAGCAGGGTCCATATTTATCAGGAAGCTGGACATGAGTGCAGAGCTGGAACTTGAACCAAGGCACTCTGATACAGGATGTGGGAGTCCTAAGTAGTATCTAAACCACTATACCAAACATTATATTTACTTTTTTGCTGTTGAGCTATGACACCACAGATGAATCTGGAGGACACTGTACTAAGAGAAATAAACCATGCACAGTGCATGGTATCATGTCCATATGAAATATAAGAAAGTTGAACTCATAGAAGCAGAGAGTAGAATAACGGTTTCCAGAGGCTGGGAGTTGGAGGGAATAAGGAGGTGTTGGTCAAAGAGTGTATACTTCTAATTATAAGATACACAAGATCTGAGAATCTAATATAGGGTGGTGATGATGTGTTAATTTTATTGTGACAGTCATTATACAGTGCATGATGTATACCAAATAATCGTCCTGAGCATCTTGAATATATATATTATCTTCATTAGTCAACTAAATATTTAAAATAAGAGTTATAATAGTTGTTTACAAAAATAATTCAGTTGAGGGATGATAAGAGGCATTTATCACATAGGTAACAGTGGAGGACATCAGAATGGAAGGACACTGAATGTATTTTGAAGGTAAGGCTTATAAGGTATCTCCAACTAACAGAATATGAAAGAAAGGAAGGAGTCATAAATGATTCCACAATTTTTGGTTCAAGCAGCTAGGAGGATGGAGTTGCCATCAACTGATATTGGAAAATTGTGATGGGGAAAGTTTAGGGGTAAAGGATCAGGAGCTCCATTCAAGACACATTTGGGATTGAAACATTTATTTGCTATTCAAATGGAGATGATTTAGAGGAAATTGGATATATATGAGTATGGAATCAGGATGATGATGTGAATTTGGTAGCCACTGGCACATAAATGATGTATAAAACTGCAGATTGGATGACTCATTGAGAATTGAATGCAGATGGGAAAAAAATGCACAGGGTTACTCTATGATTAAGAGGTAAGTGAGCAGGGGAGGAATCAGTGAAAAGATTGTGAAAGAACAAGTGGTGAGTATGGAGGAAATCAAAAGTGTGGGTTCTTGGAGCAAAGGAAGAAAGCGTTTCAAGGAGAAGCATAACCAAGAATGTCTAGCACTGCTAATCATTTAAGCAAGGAGAGTGCTGAGCAAGACCATTGGATAAATCCATGTGAAAGTCACTGAAGACCTTGACAAATAGTTCATGTGTACTGGTGGCAGTGATCCTCTGAATAGAATATGTTAAGAGAGAATGGCCAGAATTTGAGGCAGCACACTCAACCCTTTGGAGGGATTTTGCTGCAAAGGGAGCAAAGAAATCATACAGTGGCTGGTAATGGGAGTTGTAGAGTTGAAAAAAGGTTGTTTATAAGATGGAAGAAAATTGTTTATAAGATGGAAGAAATAATAGCAGGTTTTATTCATTGTTGTTTGCTAGCATTTCCATTTTTGAGGTTTCTTTTTTAACCTCTTTGACTATTTCAAATTTTGTTTGCTTTTTGTGACAGTTTCCTAAGGAAGTAGGGATAAATTCGTATAAATTTGTATAGAATGATCTTATCTCAGTAATTCTAAGAGTGTTTCTCATTTGGTCGTCTTTTATGTCCATTTTTTTCTTTGAGACACATTAAATGCACTATTAAAAGAAGTATAAAATGGATTTCCTGACAAAAATAAAATATGCTGCAATAGGAAAGTTGCCAGGAAAGGGAAGTTTGACAATTATCTTGTTGCTAACTGGAGTAGGCCATTTTTTTTTTTTTTTTTTGACTGGGAAGATTCTGTGGAACTACTGGGTTTCAACCAGGGACAATTTGGCAATGTCTGGATACATTTTTGCTTGTCATGGCTGAGGTGGTGCTAATAGCATCTAGTGAGCAGAGATCAGGGATGCTACCCAACATTTTTTCATGCTTAGGACAGCCCCTCACAACAAAGAACTGTCAGGTTCAAATTGTCAGTAGTGCCAAAGTTAAGAAACTGGACTAGGACCCACCATTTTTCCATTCTTCCAGAGAATAGCTAGGAAGCTACTTCTGAAACAGGGATCCAGAAGATTCAGCTTTACCTGTCCTATTGTTCTTTTAAGGCCAGGCATAGCTTTTATTTCTGATTTTTTTTTTTTTATTTGAAGGAGAAAGGGAGGGAGGGAGGGGAAAAGGGTAGGGGATAAAGGAAAGAGAGAAAGAGAGAGAGAGAGAAAGAGAAACGCCCCTCTACCCACTGTTTCATTCCCCAGATGCCTGCAACAGCTGGGAATGGACCAAGCTGAAGGCAGAAGCTGGGAACTCTGTGCAGGTCCCTCACTCATGAGTGGAAGGGATCCAACTACTTAAGCCATGACCTGCTGCTTCCCTGGGTAGGCATTAGCAGGAAAGCGGGATCATATATGGAACCAGGACTTGAACTCAGGCAGTCCAATATGGGATGCAGGCATCCTAACCATTATGCCAAATGCCCACATTTAGGCACCGCTTTTTAACAAATAATTAGGACTTAGAATAAAGATATTTCTTTTCTTTTTTTGGCTTTCTTTTTTCTTTGCTCTCTTCCCTTCTCCTTTCTTCTGTGTATTCCCACTGTATATTACAGTTTTATAACATTTGGTAGTTTCCTGTTAGGCCTTAGGATTTGAAGAACATTAAAATCACTGTGAAAAGTCCTTAATCTAATTTAGGAACCACAATTTCACATTGCTGATTACTATTCTGCATCTGACAACTTTGTGAAAGAAATGATCAAGAATAGAATGATTTAGCCGGCGCTGCGGCTCACTAGGCTAATCCTCCACCTAAGGCTCTGGCACACGGGGTTCTAGTCCCAGTCAGGGTGCTGGATTCTGTCCCGGTTGCCCCTCTTCCAGTCCAGCTCTCTGCTGTGATTTGGGAGTGCAGTGGAGGATGGCCCAAGTTCTTGGGCCCTGCACCCGTATGGGAGACCCGGAAGAAGCTCCTGGCTCCTGGCTTTGGATCAGCGTGGTATGCTGGCTGCAGCACGCTGGCCACAGTGGCCGTTGTGGGGTGAACCAACGGAAAAGGAAGACCTTTCTCTCTCTCTCTCTCTCACTGTCCACTCTGCCTGTCAAAAAAAAAAGAATAGAATGATTTGTTAAGCTGTGACTCTATAGCTCTTTAATGTGGAAGGATGAGCATTCTCCCAGTCTTCTTTTCTGTAGCTTTTTATGGCCATTAAGATGTCAGAGGAGGGCTAAACTCTGAATAATCCTACCTTCCAGGAGTCCTTTATCTGGTGAGGAAGGCTCTGAGGAAGTTCAGGGCTCGTGCTAAGTGCTGGTTGAGTAAGAATTTTTTTCAGTAGGATAAAAATTTTAAATCCATTTTTAAAATAAGTGAATAAGTGATTTTAAATTTATGCATTTTAGTAAGTTAAGGACAAGTTCTTTACATACATTTTGTAGTTTATTTGGTTGTGTTTCAGTGTTCAAATCTAAAGTCAAAAATAAAGATTTTAAAATTGACATTTATTAAAAATTTATTATCACTCTAGGTTTGTCTTAGAAAATATCCAAACATTATTTTCACAATAACCTGTGATTATATACAGTTTTTAGGTTTTAAATACAAAAAAATCATACAATAGTAGTTTTCATTTTGAATCTTAATTTTTCTCTGTATTTACTATTCTCAGCTTCTTATTCACACTTCTTTTCCCATGGCAATCCATTGATTCTGTTGATCTGACACCTTTATTTCAGTGAAAGATTATTGGTAACTATGGAAGGATCATTATGTTGTTAAAAAAACTTTGTGCATATTGGCGGGCGCCATGGCTCAACAGGCTAATCCTCCGCCTTGCGGCGCCGGCACACCAGGTTCTAGTCCTGGTCGGGGCACCGGATTCTGTCCCGGTTGCCCCTCTTCCAGGCCAGCCCTCTGCTGTGGCCCAGGAGTGCAGAGGAGGATGGCCCAAGTGCTTGGGCCCTGCACCCCATGGGAGACCAGGAAAAAGCACCTAGTACCTGGCTCCTGCCATCGGATGAGCGCAGTGTGCCGGCCGCAGCGTGCCGGCCGCGGCAGCCATTGGAGGGTGACCCAACGGCAAAGGAAGACCTTTCTCTCTGTCTCTCTCTCTCACTGTCCACTCTGCCTGTCAAAAAAAAAAAAAAACACACAAAAAAAACTTTGTGCATATAAATAAATGTGTCCAGGGATATCATATGAGTTATGACAAACTTGAAATTATATAAATAGCTTTAGAATATACCTCTTTCACATCCTTCGCAAACACTAAGAGAGTTTTTACATTGAAATGAAAACATTTTGAAACTTTATGGAAGCAGCATTGAATAATTCTAATATTTTCCTAAGTAAGCTTTTCTTTAGTGATCTATAGAAGTATCACAAAGACAAAAGAAGGATTAGGCCGGCGCTGTGGCTCAACAGGCTAATCCTCCGTCTTGCAGTGCTGGCACACCGGGTTCTAGTCCCGGTCGGGGCGCCGGATTCTGTCCCGGTTGCCCCTCTTCCAGGCCAGCCCTCTGCTGTGGCCCAGGAGTGCAGTGGAGGATGGCCCAGGTGCTTGGGCCCTGCACCCCATGGGGAGACCAGGAAAAAGCACCTGGCTCCTGGCTCCTGCCATCGGACGAGCGCGGTGCGCCGGCCGCAGCGCGCCGACCGCGGCGGCCATTGGAGGGTGAACCAACGGCAAAAGGAAGACCTTTCTGTCTGTCTCTCTCTCTCTCTCACTGTCCACTCTGCCTGTCAAAAAAAAAAAAAAAAGAAGGATTAGACATCACTTGACTAATTTGAGATCAATACTCCTTATGTCTTAACTCTTATAAATTCTCTACTTCAATGCCTTTGGTGTAACAGAGAGTGGGCAAATAAATTCTATGTAAATTCATGTGGGTCAAGGAAGGTATTTAACCTATTTGGTGTATTTGGGAAAACAGCATTTTCAAGTTTTTGACAGCATTAAATGATAGAAAATTATACTAATTAGAAATACTCATTTGCTAAAGCAAATGTTTAAGGAAGTCTAATGTGCAATGTCTTTACTTAATTGCTTATATTATAGTAAAGGACTGGAATATCTTTTGAATATTTAGAATGTTCATGAGCCCAAACTTTTTTCTTTCAGTTGGCCTTATTTATGCTGCATCTTGTACTTCTAAAAATTGGGTTCTTGTATGTATTGAGACTTAGAATCTTGCAAACTGAGATTGTCAGAACTGAGATTTCCAGCTGCTTAGGAATCATCAGGCGCCCACTGGTGGTGGGAAAGTGGTTAGGTGTCCTTGAGTAACCTTTATGGGAGGGCTATTTATGGGAGATAAAGATGCATTTTTTTCTTGCTTAAATAAGCTAAAAGTGTTTCTCAGAATCAGCCAGACTCTGAGACAGCTCTTCAGCCAGCTTGTGTTATTTTGATTCCCATAGAAAGAAGAGCTTTTTTTTGATTTGTGTTTAGCTGTTGTTACACTGACTGGCATTGAGAAACTTTACATTGTGTTGAGTTCAAGGATGCTGTCTGTGCTGATCACTATTTTCCCAAGACTCTGTATTTGGAGTGCTTGATAGAGAAGTTGCTGTGTTATGTCACTAGTCAACAATAGAGAGTGTGAGTTGTGGAACTCACTGTGGTTCCTGGGATGTGTAGATGGGTAGGAACCTCACCTCATACGGGAAATTATGTTATTATAAATAATGAACTTGTGACTTCATTTTTGTTTTTCATATTCTATTCTATCCACTCATTGTCACTCTTTATATATTTTGATTTGCTGGATTGTATGTCTTTATTTTATTTGTATTTGAAATGTGGAGACAGAGAGAGAGAGAGAGAGAGAGAGAGAGAGAGAGAGAGAGAATGTCTTCCATCTTCCATCTGCTGGTTCATTCCTAAATCTAAATGATCACAAGAGCCAGAGCTGGGCCTGGCCAAAGCCAGAAGCCAGCAATCCATGAGGGTTTCCCCTTAACTCAAGTAATTGAGCCTTAATCTGCTACTTCCCAGGCGCATTAGCAGGGAGCTGAATTAGAAGTGGAAAAGCCAGGACTCAAACCAGCACTCCAATATGGATGTAGCTGTCCCAAGTAGAGTCTTAACCTCTGTGCAAAATGTTCACCCATGATGTATTTTGATCAACTACTTTAAACCTTCTTGGAAACAAGATGATTTATAAGCAAGTATTCAGTGAGACTAAATTCACAGATATTAAGTAATCTACTCAAAGTTCTAAACTAGTAATTTGCAGAGTTGGCACTTAAATCTACATACAGTCCCAAACAATTTTGTACAAACAAGACAGCAATGAAAAAATTTTGGGAAGCAAATGATCGAATCACATTAACCACCCCCCCATTCATTCTTATAGGTTACTATGTAGTTTGGTCGTATGTGATTTCCTATCATGATTTTACAGAATGACATCATTTTTCATCTGCTTCACAAGCTGAGACTCCTTGACTCTACCTTCCCCTCACATTCTCTTTCCAGGTCTCTGCCTAACCTAGGTTGGTCACTGCTATTGATCCCACTGCCACAGATACAATTCAGTGTTGTTTGTTTCACAGATGATTAGAACATGCACTGACAGGTCTCCTTGCTTTAGATCTAGATTTCCTCCAGTTTGCTTTTTATACTGCTATAAACATGATACTCCTATTTTTAGTATATGTGCTGCCGAAGAGAGCACTAAACATGATACTCCTGAAAGATAAGTCTGCATTTCACATCTCTAAAATCCAATAATGACTTTCTATTACCTACAGAGGGCAAAACCAAAATTGTGTAGCAAAACATACAAGGCAGGGAAATGATCCATGGTTATCTTTCCAACTTCATTTCTCATCACTTTCTGAATCCACCCTAAATTTAATGCTCCCACCCTTCTAAATATTGGGGGTTACATACATTCATTTATACTTCTCTACCTTCATAATGCTGTTGCACTCTCTCTCTCTCTCTCTCTCTCTCTCTCTCTCTCCCCCCCCCTCTCTCTCTGTGTCTCTCACTGTCTCTCACACACACACACAGAGAGAGAGAGAGGGAGAGAGAGAGATGATGAAAATTACTGTTTAAAACTCAGCACAAATGTCACCTTCTCTGTAAACTTTTCCTGTCTTCTCTGACTATTCCCCTCCCTAATTAAGCAATTCCTTCTCTTTGCTCTCGTAATTTCTTCCATGCATGTCCATCTAGTAGGACTCTCATATTGATTTAAAATGTTGAAGGTATGCATCTGTCTTATTTCTCCCTCATGTGGGTGTTTCTCCCTCGTGTGGTATGCCTCTACCTTGAAGCGAAAGGAATCAAAAACCTGAACAAAATTAAGCCATGGCTTAGCTTCCCAGTATTATTGTTACTCTAGTTTTTCTGTACCCTTTTGTTTTGATGACTTTACCAGTTAGTTTTTGGCCAGCCAGTATATTCTTGGACTTCCAAGAAAACAATACCCTATTTCTAAGCCTTCAGTTAGAAAATTTGAGCTCTAGACTTGCTTCCAATCATTCTACATCTCAGATTACTTTTCCTGGAATAAGGTTGGCTCTTGATAGTTTGTTATGTGCTTGGAATTGAATCTGAGTTTTATTGGATTCCAACTAAAGGAGCTGCCATCTCAATGCCTAAGGATTGTCAGGTGTCTATTTGCCATCTACTTCTCTAGGTCCTTCCCTAGATACCTGTTGCTAGGGTAGAAGCAACTTGATAGTCCAAATGGTGTAATATTTATCCTTTAATTAAATACGATTCTTGTGATATCATAGATATTGTATGAATATTTATTGAATGAACATGCAGATATATTTTTCATAAATTTAAATTAATGATTTATTAATATTCAGCTAAATTACTTTATCAATGACATAATTTAATTTTCTGTGCAAATATAATGGTCTAATGAACATCATAGTGTGTGTGTTTGTTTGCTTAAGAGTGCTAACTTTGTTCAACTCTCTTTAGGTTAAAGGGAATCAATAGTATTTGAAGCTAAAAGCTAAGGGTGACCCACAAAAAGTAACGTGAATTTGCTACTATTATATCCAGGGACTTGTGCCAGTTAGATATTAGAATATCTGATGTTCACTCTAAGCCTTTTTTATTTTATTTTTAAATTTTTTTCTCCAGAAACCTTTTATTAAGGAATAATAACTTCATGCATTTAGAAATACAGCTTAGGAATATCTTGATACTTCCCAGCCTAGCTACACTCCCACCCACACTCCTACCCCTGTTTCTCCTTTCTTCCCTGTCCTATTCCCATTCTTATGTTTTAACTAAGATCTATTTTCCATTAACTTTATACACACACAATTAACTCTATACTAAGTAAAGAGTTCAACAAACTGTATGAAGAAGAAAAACTGTTCCTCTGCAGTTGAGAAAAGGGTTGATCAAAGTCATTGCATCTTTAAGTGTTAGTTTTACTTTTATAGATTACCTTTTAGGTGTTCTATTGATTATCACAGATCAGAGGAACATAACGTATTTGTCCTTTTGGGACTGGCTTATTTCACTAACTATATTTTCCAGTTTCATCTATTTTATTGCAAATGACAGGATTTCTTTTTTCTTTTCTTTTCTTTTTTTTTACTGCTATGTAGTATTCCATGGTGTACCTACCCTGTAAATTCTTTATCAAGTCTTCAGTTGATGGGCATTTGGGTTGATTTCATATCTTGGCTATTGTGAATTGAGCTGCGATAAACATGGGGGGGTACAGATAACTCTTTCATATGCTGATTTCATTTCCCTTGGGTAAATTTCAAGGAGTGGGATAGCTGGGTCGTATGCTAGGTCTGTATTCAGATTTATAAGGTATCTCCATACTGTCTTCCACAGTGGCTGTACCAGTAGTTTACATTCCCTCCAACAGTGGAAAAGGTTACCTTTTTTCCCCATCTGTGCCAGCATTTGTTGTTTGTTGATTTCTGTATGAAAGCCATTCTAACAGGGGTGAGATGAAACCTCACTGTGGTTTTGATTTGCATTTCTCTGATGTCTAGTGATCCTGAGCAGTTTTTCATGTGTCTTTTGGCCATTTGGATTTTGTCTTTTGAGAAAGGCCTGTTTAAGTCCCTTGCCCATTTCTTTACTGGGTTGTTTGTTTTGTTGTTGATGAGTTTCTTGATCTCTTTATATATTCTGGTTATTAATCCTTTGTCAGTTGTATGGTTGGCAAATGTTTTCTCCATTTCTGTTGCTCCTTCACTTTCCTGACTGTTTCCTTTGCAGTGCAGAAACTTCTTAATTTGAAGTAATCCTATTTGTTAATTTTGGCTTTTATTTCCTGTGCCTTTGGGGTCTTTTCCAGAAACTCTTTGCCTGTGCCAGTGTCTTACAGGATTTCCCTAATGCATTTTGAATGGATTTTTGTGTAGGGTGTAAAGTAAGAGTCCTGCTTCATACTTCTGCATGTGGAAATCCAGTTTTCCCAGCAGCATTTATTGAAGAGCCTGTCCTTACTCCAAGGATTTTTTTTTTGACATGCAGAGTGGACAGTGAGAGAGAGAGACAGAGAGAAAGGTCTTCCTTTTGCCATTGGTTCACCCCCCAGTGGCCACTCCAGCTGGCTGAAGCCAGAAGCCAGGTGCCTCTCCTGGTCTCCCATGCAGGTGCAAGGCCTAAGGACCTGAGCCATCCTCCACTGCACTCCCGGGCCACAGCAGAGAGCTGGACTGGAAGAGGAGCAACCGGGACAGAATCCAGTGCCCCAACCGGGACTTGAACCTAGAGTGCTGGTGCCGCAGGCAGAGGATCAGCCTATTGAGCCATGGCACCGGCTGAGGGATAGGTTTTCCTTGGTCAAATACAGGTTGGTGGTAGATGCTTGGGTTGATTTCTGGTCATGTCTATTAGGAGTTCTGTGTGCTTCCTGTACTTGGACATCCCTTTTTTTCTTTAATTGGGGAAGTTTTCTGTAATTATTTAACTAAATAGGCCATCTAATCCATTCTCCTACATCCTGTATGTTGGGTCCTTTGATAGTATTCCATAAATCTCCAACACTGTATTTTAGTTTTCTAATTTCTTCTCCTCCTCCTCCTTCTTCTTTTTTTGGTCTGTATAATTTCCAGAGATTTGTCTTATAACTTCAGTATTCTTTCTCTCTCATTCAGTCTATTCTTAAGGCTTTCCACCATAATTTTTATTTGTTCTATTGAACAGGGCTCCAAGATGGGCCCACACTAGGCTCTTCCTGCAGTTTTTCTCCATGGCTTGGGCTACTGCAGTCTTGTCTCATCTCGCTCCAAAGCTGGTGCTGAGGCTCTCGACTGCTGGGATCCTGAGCTGTGCGTGGCCACACCCTCCACATAGGTCCTCAGTGGCCCCCCAGTTTGTGTGGAGTTTCCTCTGCCATTTTCTCTGTAACCTTTCCCTGAAATTGCACTCTCTCCACTTTTCTTTTTTAACTGTCCTCCCTTAGACTAGAGCAGTAAGCTCCCTCCCTATTCTGCCATCTTCAACTGGAACTGCTTAGTAATATTGTCTTGGGATAATGTTACAAATTCTCAGAAAGTTTTCTTGTAGGTCAGATATATAATAGTAACTTGAGTTCTAAGAAAAAAGACACAAAAGAAAGCAATGCTAAATTATTTTTTATTTAACAAACTTATATGAGTATTTCAAGTATTCATCTTTCTTACTCTTCTTAATTGATGGTACATTTACATATGAATCTGAAATTAAGCTATAAGCTTCTTGAAAGTAGAAACTATTGAATCTTTCTATTGGTGCTGAGCACTTAGTAAGTGTTCAATAATTGTTGAATGAATATATGAATGGAGTTTAAGATGCAGTTCTTTAAAAATTATGTGATGGAATTGAGTGTTGGTGCCGATCAGTGAGCTGACATCCATTTACAGTGCAGAGTGTGTCCTGAGTAGGAAGAATTTCTAGACCATGCCTGAAAAATCTGTAACATTCATCACTTTCTGAAAGTCCCCTTTCAGAAGAAGGGGGACTTCTGCCCCCTTCCCCCAAGTTAACTATTCAAGTTAACTTTCAAGTTAACTATTAACTGTTTGTATTTCTTCAAGATATCAAGTAGGGAACTGTTCAACTCATCAAGTTTTTTCTTGCAGTAAAAAAAGTTGGTTCCGTGATAGAAACAGAATAAGGAATTTCTGAGTTGAGCTTTTGAGATATTTTTGAGCAACTGAAATATCTGGTATGCCTTTGGCAAGAAAATTTCTAATTTAAAAATATAAACAGGCAGATGTTTGTTCTAGTGGATAAAACACTGGTTACCTGAGTTTGACACCCACCTCTGGCTCCTGACTCCAGCTTCCTGCCAGTCCAGACCTGGGAGGCAGTAGTGATTGCTCAAGTGATTGGGTTGCTGCTACCCATGTGGAAAATCTGAACTGAGTTACCTGTTCCTGGCTTTTGCCTCATATGATGAGCATTTGGGGAGTGAACCAGCCAATGGGATCGATTGATCTGTATCTATCTATCTATCAACAGCATCATCATAATCTATCTCTACTTTTTAAAAAAAGTTTTATTTTATTTATTTGAAAGGCAGAGTTACAGGGAGGGAGGGAGGGAGGGAGGGAGGGAGAGAGAGAAAAAAAGAGAGAGAGAGAGAGGCCTTCCTTCTGCTAGTTCACTCCTCAGATAGCCACAATGGCCAGAGCTGCGCCAGTGTGAAGCCAGGAGCCAGGATATTCTTCCAGGTCTCCCACATGGGTGTAGGGGCCCAAGCAATTGGGCCATCTCCCACTGCTTTCCCAGGCCATTGCAGAGAGCTGGATTGGAAGCAGAGCAGCTGGCACTCGAACTGGCACCCATATGGGATGCCGGCACTGCAGGCGACAGCCTTACCCACTAAGCCACAGTGCCGGCCCCTATCACTATTTCTTAAATTGAAACTTAAATTACAGACAATAGGATTGTGTATGTGTAAACTGAGTATCTTATGCTGCTGTTAGGCAATGTCTTTTCCAGAGGATGTATCACTGTCAACTTGGAGTTAGTCTCTAGTTATTTCATAATAAATGAATTTTCTATTCTAGAATTCTTCTGAACTATCCAAAGAGATTTTTCCCCTCATACCTTCCTTTTTTGTCTACCTTCTTATCTCTCTTCTTTTGCTATCATTTTTTCTTATTTTGAGTTAGTCTGGTTAATTAATTAATTATAAATGGTTATACTAAAAAATTGCAAAGCTGTAATACCAAGTGTAATTTTAAGGATGACTGAATGAATTTATATATTTTTATTCAGCCTTATATGTTACACTGAGATCAGGGTCAAAATCTCATACCTTGATAAACCAACTTTATTTCTAGGATGTTATTATTTAACATTATAAGCTTAATTTTCTTTTTTTCCTCTTCTGTGATAAAAAAGTACCATATTCCCTTTGTGTTTTTCTGTTTCATTATTAGCTTTCTTTAAAGTATGAAAACTTTATGAATGTTAACTCATTAAAGATGAATGAGTTAAAGGGAACATTTGAAAATGTTATTTTTACATTTATAAAGATGAGGAAGCTTAGAATTTTTGTGCTTACTATCAGGTCATATATCAAGTGATCTCATTAATATTTTGAATATCATTTTACATTTTATATATAGAAACTCTTTTAAAATGTTGATCTATGAATTAGATATTATTCAGACTGAAATTAAGCTTTCTTAACTTTTAGTCTTACTATTTTCCTGCTGTATAGGCATTAAGGCAATATAATACAAGACAGGGAACATTCCATCTTTTAACATTTCATTTTGGAAACACTCATGACATTTGAATTTAGCTTAGAAGATTTTCATTCTATATTTAAACATTCTCATTTTTCCCATCAGAGCATCATTTTGAAATTTTTCAAAAGCTGGTGTATTTCCATTTGTGATATCAATTTTTCTTACCTTCTTTAATACTGATTATGAAATTTACAGGATTTAGGCTCAAATTGTATTTAATTTTTTTTTTTTTTAAGATTTTAAAGCCAGGGGCAAGGTCTGGTCTCTAACTTGGGTGGCAGGATGCCATGCACTTGGGTTATCTTTTGCTGCTTTTCCAGGCACATTAACAGGGAGCTTGATCAGAAGCAGAGCAATTAGGACTCAAACCAGGACTCTGATATGAGGGCAACATTGTGGGCAGTAGCTTAACCCACTGCACCACAATGCTGGCCTCTTAATATATATTTTTTAAATTATGCAACTTGAAATAGTGATTAATGTAGTTATATAAAGTTCTTAGAGAGTTAAAAACCAAATTTCTAATTAGCAAGCTACATTTGTAATGTGCATTCCAGTTAGAATATCAGAGAGTGTTAAAAGTGGGAGAGGCTTTAGAAATGGTTTAGCTGAGGTTCCAGCATGGTGGCAGTGGGCCAAGCCACTGTTGTGATGCCACATATATGAGTGCTGGTTTGAGTCCCAGCTGCTCCCCTTCCAGTTCAGCTCCCTGCTAATGCACCTAGAAAAGCAGTGGATGATGACCCAAGTGCATGTGCTGTTGCCATTCATGTAAGAGACCCAGATGGAGTTCTTGGCTCCAGACTTCATCCTGGCTCAGCTTGGGCCGTTGAAGCCACTTGGAACCAGCAGATGGAAGATCCCTTTCTTTGTCTCTGCATCTTTCTCTGTCCCTCTGCCTTTCAGATAAGTAAAATACATTTTTAAAAACCAAATGGTTTAGCTTAATTCTCTTTAGCAACAAGGAAACATAGACTGAGAGAAGTTTTCCCAAAGAAACATAGCCAGCCCTTAGTCAAGCCTTAGTTAAAATTCAGATTTGGCTTTTAGTTCCATGCTACTTGAAGCTTAGTCTGACATTCCTCTTCATCAGTATTTATGTGTTGCCACACTTTCTTGGGGTTTCACTTGTTACAGCATTTATCAAATTGTATTTTAATTTTGTATTTGCTTTTCTTCTCAGGTAGACAGAAAATCTCCTGCCTTGTTCACAGCTGTACCTTTAGTGGCCGCTAGCCCAATGCCTTACTCACACACAGTGCCCCACAATTATTTGTAGTGTAAATGAATTAATAAATATCATTTTAAGGAAATATTATGGAATAGGCATAGGAATGAGATATCCTATTTTAGGAAGAACAATATTTTATCTCAATCCAATTTCCTATTGTGCCTTATACCGTGTTCCCAAGATGATTTCTCCTTTAAAATATCCTTTTAAAAATATTTATTGGCCGGCACCGCGGCTCATTAGGCTAATCCTCCGCCTGCGGCGCTGGCACACCGGGTTCTAGTCCCAGTCAGGGCGCCGGATTCTGTCCCAGTTGCCCCTCTTCCAGTCCAGCTCTCTGCTATGGCCTGGGAGTGCAGTGGAGGATGGCCCAAGTGCTTGGGCCCTGCACCCTCATGGGAGACCAGGAGAAGCACCTGGCTCCTGCCTTTGGATCAGTGCGATGTGCCGGCCTCAGTGTGCCAGCCATGGCGGCCATTGGAGGGTGAACCGACGGCAAAGGAAGACCTTTCTCTCTGTCTCTCTCTCTCACTGTTCACTCTGCCTGTCAAAAAAAATATTTATTTCTTTATTATTATTTAAAAGGCAGTGAGACACATAGAGACAGATAGAGATCTCCCATCCATTGGTTCCTTTCCCAAATGCATACAATTATTGGGGCTAGACCTGGCTGACACTGGGAGCCAGGATCTCAATCCAGATCTCCCATCCTAATGGAATGGAATTGAGATCAGAGTTGGGACTCAAACCCAAACACTTCAATATTGGATGTGGGTGTCCTAAACAATCTCTTAACTCCTAGGCCAAATGCCTGCTCCTCAAAACATCTTTTGAGAGCCTCTTTCTTTTTTCTGGTCCTATGGATCAGATAAATATGTATTCAAATCCTAATTATGTGGTTTTTAGGCAAGTAACTTAAGACCTTTAACTGTACTTTCTTTATCTGAAAATTGGAGACAGTAATATCTATGCTGGTATATAATCCCATTGTGAGAATTAAATTATGTAACAAATGGCAAGATATATAGTATTATGTTGCATATAGTAGGTATTCAATAATTGCGTATTTCATTTCTCCTTTCTCCCTTCCTTCCTTTATCTCTTTCTCCCTATTGTCTACTTGCCTTTTCCCTTTCCCTCCCTCCTTCTTTCTCCCTTACTCCTCCTTTGTATTCTATTTTGTCTGCAATGTATTGGATGAGGCCCAGTCACATTACTCAGTCTAATGATTCAAATGTTAATGTTTCCAAGGAACACTCTCAAGGGTGCCTCCCCAACTTAATAATGTTTAAACAAATATCTGGGCACCTGGTGTCCCAGTCACTTTGATCTATAAAACAAACTATCACACTATGATTGATGCAGTGGCTCTCAGTGTCATCCTTGGATAAGCAACATCAGCATCATCTGGGAACTTGTTAGAAATGCAGATTTTGGGGCTCCAACTCAGACCTAGAGAATCAGAAACTCTGGGAATGGGGTGCAGCAATCATGGTTTTTCGCAAGTCCCTCTTTAGAATCATGCTGAAGTTTGAGAACTGCTGCTTTAGTAATTCTTAATTCTTAAATGTTATATAATCAGTTCCATGAATTATTTTTAAAAGAAAGGTATGATTTATATATTTATCTATATCAAGCATGTGTGAAGTGCATTATCTTGTTTAATCCTCACAAGAACATTCAGAGGAACCAAGTGGTTTCAGCCTGGGGTCTGCTTTTAAACACCCAGGAAGCTTAAGTGCAGTTGTCCAGGGCTTGCCTCAGACCTGCTGAAACAGAAACTGCAGAGTCTCTGTGTACCACGGTTGAGAATCATTGACGAAATAATTCTTTTTTTAAAAAAAATTATTTGAAAGGTAGAGTTACAGAGAGGCAGAGTAAGAGAGAGAGAGAGAGAGAGGTCTTCCATCCCCTGGTTCACTCCTCAGATGGTCACAATGGCTGGAGCTGCACCAATCTGAAGCCAGGAGTCAGGATATAATTCGAGGTTTCCCAAATGGGTGCTGGGGCCCAAGGACTTGGGCCATCTTCTACTGCTTTTCCAGGCCATAACAGGGAGCTGGATCGGAAGTGGAGCAGCTGGGACTGGATGCTGGCACTGCAGCTGGTGGCTTCACCTGCCACGCCACAGTGCAGGCCCCACAAGAAATAATTCTTATTTGTATATATTACATATATGAACATTCATGTTTAGAAGAGATACATATTTTGACTAGAGGTTCTGATATAGGATGATGCTGAACAAGTATTTTACTAATTTATTTATTGAGCAAATACTCATTGATATTTAATGATTACTGACTCTGTATGACTTCAAGGACTGTGCTCCTAATCATTCGAGTAGATTCTATCTGTGTGATCTAGAAGAATAGTGCTTTTTTAGACCGAGCGAAAGCTAATACTTGAGAAGTGATTTACAGTTCCTTTATAAAGCACAACAACCTTGCACTTTATTATCATTGCTGTTTTACAAATTAGGAAATCAAGACTGAGTAACATTAAATGACTTGTATGAAATTATCTAGCCAGAAAGCCCTTGTGTTGAATGTAAAAGCAGGCTTCCTAATTCTGGATTTCAGCTTTTCCCTACTAATACTTAATGACATATTTATGGATAAAATTAGGATGAGGAAGCAAACTTTTGTAACATCTGCTAGATCTATTACTTCCCTGATGATTAAATTCACTTAGAAATTATTAAAAAAACTATGCAAGTCTTAAAAAAAAAACAAACAAAAAGCATCCAGGCTTGGTATTTATGACCGGATTTTGTTTTCCTAAATCTTGAAGAAAATGTCAGTGAATTAATCCATCTTTGAAATATGAGGACTAGCTTTATGTCTAATTAGCTGGTAGATATATTGACTATCCTAATTCATTGTGAATTCAGAATACAGTTACCAATTTTACTATGAAAGCATTTTTATATTCTAATGTGGAATGGCACTGAACTAGTTTGCTGTGTGGTGACTGAAACAGATTAATGTTTTTACACCAAGAAGAGTGCAGTTAGGCTAATGCTCTGCTGCTCTTGATCTCATAGCCTTTTTAATTACCTCTGCCCTCTGCCTTCCCTTGTAGGCTAGACCATAGAAACTGAAAAGAACAGTGTGTATTAAAGGGATAGAGCCAATTGGGATGATGCTCATAAGCCCTTTATTTTGTATTTCTCCTTTCTAGGTGGTTGGGTGCCAACCCAGAAAGACCCATTCTTATTTATGGAGCTTTATTAAAAAGTTACTTTAGATCTGTAACAACATATGGAATGGGAGATGTCTATGAACTTGAGACCTCAAACCTTAGGACTTTGGGGGCCAGCATTGTGATACAGCAGGTTAAGCCACTGTCTGCCATGCTGGCATTCCATGAGTCTTAGTTCCAGTCCCAGCTGCTCCACTTCTGATCCAGCTCTCTGTGAATGTGCCAGGGAAAGCACCTGAGGATGGCCCCAGTGCTTGGGCCCCTAGTCCAATGTGGGAGACCAGAAATAAGCTCCTGTCTCCTGACTTCAGCCTGGCCCAGCCCCGGCCATTGTGGCCATCTGGGGAGTGAACCAGTGGATGGAAGAGTGCTCTCTCACTCTCTCTCTTTCTCTTCCTCCCTCTCTGTGCAACTATGCTTTTCAAATAAGTGAGAATAAATCTTTCAAAGCAAAGCAGAGCAAAACAAAACAAAATAAAAGATTAGGACATCGAGGGACAATATCCCTCACACTACAAACAGAGATGCTGGACCCAGATTCAGGAATTACTGACAGTTGGCCAGACCACGCTGTTTCATCTGTCTCTGGTCTATTCAGAAGATTCACTGAAGACTCTGAGGGGAATTCACGGGCATGGAGAGCATTTCTTCTGTTTTTATCTAGCTTCTTTCACCCCTAAATCAGCTGTTGGGAAGCCCAAAAGCATTACTGGTAGAGGGCAGTGTTATCTACGGTAGAAAAAGGCATCCCAGTCCTTGGCTGGATGTTTGCAAAGTTCTAACTACTGGGTGCCTCCCCAGGCACAATGTGTTTCTTGAGAGAACCTCACAGGCATCTCATCCTCCTCCCCATAGTTTGGGGGTAATGGGTGATAACTACAGTTCTGTGCTTCTCCTCTGGGGAAGACTAAGAATAGAAAGATAAGTCAAGCTGCCTTTGACTCCAGAGCCAATAGGAAGTGTCAGCCATTTGTCAGACTGCACATTCATTGTGATTCCCATGTGCCAAGTGTGCCCTACCTAGGAGGGCTGTCAACTGGGGCATAGCTGAGGGGGTGTGGGGATTCTAAGAGGTCAACAGTAGAGCTCATTGTCCATTACAGGATGCATGTGTGGCCATAGAAACTTGCTGAGGGTATCTTGAGACTCCAGACCTGTGCTGTGTGAGGTTCCGTGTTTGGAGTCCTTCCATGACAGAGAACATGTGATAGACAAATGAGAATTATAAGCAAGACTTCCTCTTTTGATCCCTGCCATCTCCCAGGATTCAGAAATGGAAAGAGAAGTGGGGGTGGGGTGATGAAGTAAGAACAACATGAAAGTACAGAACAGAGCCCTCCCCCACGTCTTCCCACTGCTGATGTCCCAGCTCAGCCAGGAGTGATTCCAGAGCTGGTGGGAGGGGAGGAGCTCCAAATCAAAGATGAGATTAATGCTCTGAGTTAGACAAGGCAGAACTGTTTAATGCCTGGTGGTAGAATTGTTACTGTGAAGACAAATCTGAAAGAGATGCTGCCAAGGATAGAGGAGGGGAAAACTGATAGAAGGTTTGAAGGCAGTGATGGGAGAAAAATGAAGCTGTTTCCTGATTGCTACTGAGTCCAGTTCATGCAGTAATGAATAATGAAGAGTTTGGTTTCATTAACAGATACTTTGTGAGGAAAAAAAAAAAGATGGATATTATTGTACTTTCTGAATTATAATAGGAGTACTCATTTAAATAAAAGGCTAAATTTGATAGTACTTAATATATATATATATATTTTTTTTTGACAGGCAGAGTGAACAGTGAGAGAGAGAGAGACAGAGAGAAAGGTCTTCCTTTCCCGTTGGTTCACCTTCCAATGGCCACCGCGGCTGGTGCACCGCGCTGATCCGAAGGCAGGACCAGGTGCTTCTCCTGGTCTCCCATGGGGTGCAGGGCCCAAGCACTTGGGCCATCCTCCACTGCACTCCCGGGCCACAGCAGAGAGCTGGCCTGGAAGAGGGGCAACCGGGACAGAATCCGGTGCCCCGACCGGGACTAGAACCCGGTGTGCTGGCGCCGCCAGGCGGAGGATTAGCCTAGTGAGCCGCAGCGCCAGCCAGTAGTTAATATTTTTTCATACTTCAAAAATCAAGGGGTGAGGAGTATGACTTTTTAATGCATTGTGGCCAAGAATAAGTTGTCAGACCTCAGAAATGTCTGCTTTTGTATGTGACTTGGGATCAAATAGTATTTTTTAAAATATATATTTAAAGGCAGAGTTACAGAAAGCAGAGGTAGAGAGAGAAGAGAGAGGTCTTCCATCCGCTGGTTCACTTCCTAGTTGGCCACAATGGCCAGGGCTGTGGCAATATGAAGCCAGAAGCCAGGAGCTTCTTCCAGGTTTCCCACATAGGTGCAGGGGCCCAAGGACTTGGGCCATCTCCCACTGCTTTCCCAGGCCACAGCAGAGAGCTGGATCGGAAGTGGAGCAGCTGGGTATGAACTGGTGGCCTTATGGGATGCCAGCACTGCAGGAGGTGGCTTTACCTGCTACACCGCAGCACCGGCCCTGATCAAATACTATTTTGAAATAAGTCTGCTTTTCCCACAATATCTCACCCCATATACATTATTTTTATGAGTTATTATAGGGGGTTTCATTTTAATTCTGATATTACCTTGTCCAGTGCAGCCTTTTAATTGTTGGTCCTAATGGTGGCATTGACTAGTTGCCATTTTAATTATTTTATGCTAGTGGACCAAAATGCCTTGAGTCTTTTGAATATAAGCAAGTTCATTTAGCAGGTCCCATGATTTCTTTGAAGCTAAGGCACAATGTGGAATACTTTTAACAGACTCCATCATCAATTTCTAGACAATGAGCTTTGGTTTTATTAAAAAGCTTGGTCATAAAGTACAATATGAATGCTAGGTCTGCCTCCAGCTTGTTTAAGCCTCTGTCTACTAATGCTAATGGTCCTTCATTCTCTTTTGGTGGTAATAAAAGGATTAAATCATTGAAGTCATTATGTATTGAATTTGGCTGTTTCATCAGCTGACCTAATTTTTTGAATTGGCAAAGTTAAATCATTTCATTTAATTTAAAATTTTTGTTTGCCTTAGAATATTTCTTTTTGACATGTCCTTGTTAGACTCCATGGATGATAGCTATGTATCTGAGAAAATATGTTTTTCTCCCCATAGACACCAACAGATTTTGTACATTTTGATAAAATAAAAGCTTCTTTGTGCAAAATGCTGAGTATACTAGTCTTAACTCATTATATAGTCTTAACTCATTATTCTCCTTAGGTCCTACCAATCCTTCACTTCCAAGTGTCGGAGCCCTTTCTGCTAATAGCTTGTGTTAGTGCTTAGTTTCTTTCCTTACCATGAACAAAAGACTATGGATTTTGTTGTGATTGAGACAGCATAAGAAAACACAAATATTTACAAGTGATTTCATACTATAAGTTTTCTAGTTAGTTGTATGTGCAGCTTACTCTCTCGATCCTATAGGGTACTAACTCATTCAGAATGCTGCAGTTTTGCTTCTTATTGACAGTTAAATCTTTAAAACATCTATAAACATTCTTTAAAATATAACTTAGAATTTTGTCTTTATTTATTTTTCCTTCTTTTTATACTATTGTTATTGCTGCACCTAGATTTGCATCTTTTAACCCATTTTTTCCCCATGCTATTGGTAGTGTTTCTTCATTTTTTGTTTGGAGCAGTGCCTGAATAAGAGATTGCTATGGTTTGAATATGATTTGGTCACCAAATCATTCAGGACTTTAACCCCCAAAGTCATAACTTAACGATAACAAAAGAGTGGACACTTAATTCAAGCATAGTGTTTAGGAAATGGGCCATGATCATGATCGTTAGGTTATTGGAAGCATGTCTTTGGTGGTTCCCCTCAGGAAGATTGTTATAAAAGGCTGGATTTGGTCTCAGACACTTTCTCTGCTTTGCGGCTGGCCATGTGATGTTCTTTCACATGTACTCTGTGATTGCCATTCACCACCCTCATGGAGGTCAAACCAATAGGATAACCCAACCTTGGATTTGAACTTCCAAAACAATGCGATAAATAAACTCTTCCTCTTTATAAAGTTAGTGGCCTCAGGTATTTCATTGTAATAACAAAAAAACACTAATGTAGATAATCAATGCACAGACTCTTTTTATATTTCATCAATTAGATGCATGTGCAATGTGAGTATAACCATGGAGACATACTCATTAAATAGTTACCAGTTTTCATATAGTGAACATATACACACAGAATACTATATTCTCTCCTTACAAGCTGGAATATTAGAAACATCACAAGCTTGCCATGAAATATTAAAAGCTGGCCACTGTATTATCTTCTGAGTTACTCTCCCTCTCCTCTTCTTCACCCCTACACCCTGGTTGGCAGATGGAGGTAGACTGACTATGTTTTCTTTTTACTAGTGTGGATGAATTTTATCTTCTCATACTTTTCTCTCTTTGTTAAAGGAACGTCTGTAGAGTCATTTCTGACTTGTTCTTTTATATATTCTGTCTTTTCTAAATATTATCTATTGAGAAAAATTTTCATCTTCTCTCATTTCAAAAGCATTCCTAGGTCTTAACTCACTATATTTGACTTCTAACAAAAGGTGTAATTAGAATGAAAGACATCTCTTAAATGCATTGTGTCTATGGGAAAAAGAGTATCCACTTAGAATTCATGATGAAGACGAACATATTAGTGTAAGAAAGTGAGTGAGAATCTTTTTGAAAGCTTTTGTGTAGGGTCCTAGAATTTATTATCATTTTACAGCTTCTGACTTAAATTTATAAATTCTGGTAAAATGCAGCTGATTAGTCAAAGAATTTTTTTTTTTTTCATTCTCAGTTGCTTTCAGTAGAAATCCAAATGTAGCAGTTTCTTGATTACAACAAACTCTTTTTCCTGGTAAGCTAATGGTAATAATTCAGAATCCATTTAATCCTCTGACTGAAACCCCAACCTTTAGGAATTTATTCATTTTTAATTTTTTGTTTATAATGAGCATTTAAAGGTTGAATCTTTTAATTTATTACTATTACTAATTAGAATATTTACAGTAATATGTTCTATTCTATTCTATATGGTAGATTTTTGTGCTAATCTTTTGTATTTCAAATGTTGAAATTTGACAATAAAATTATTTTTAAAATATTGACAAAATTGTATATATTTATGATGCAAAACATGGTATTTTGATATAGGCACACATTGTCAAACAATTAAATCATGCTTGATAACATATCCATCATCCTCACACTTATTTTTTTGTGGTGATAACATTTATCATATCTATTTGCTTAGCTTTTACTACTGTGGTCACCATGCTGTCACCAGAATATATTCTCCTATCTAACTGAAATTGTGTACTCTTTGACTAATATCTCCCCGATTCCACTATCCCGTGGAAATAATCATTCTACTTTTTGCTTCTGTGAGTTTGACATTTTAAGATTCCATATGTGCATAAGATCATGTATAAAATATATGTTCATAATGTTCTCCAGGTTAATCCATGTCACAAATGATAGGATTTCCTTCCTTTTATAGGCTGCACGGTATTTGTTGCTTTGGTGTGAGTATGAGTATGCGCACATGTATACTACATTTTCTTAATCCATTCATCTGTGGGTTGCACTTAGGTTGATTTCATGTCTTGACTGCTATGAATAATGTTTCAATTAACATGGGAGTTCACACATCACTTCAGCATACTGATATAATTTCCTTTGTATATATACCCAGAAGTGTGATTGCTATATGATATGATAGTTCTTAATTTTTAAAAGATTACTTATTTTATTTGAAAAACAGAGATGTAGAGAGTGAGAGAGAAACACACACACACACACACACGAGAGAGAGAGAGAGAGAGAGAGAGAGAAAGATATCATTTACTAGTTCACCTTTCATAGCCTGGATTGGGGTAGGCCAAAACCAGGATCCTGGAACACAATCTAGGTTTCCCATGTAGATTTCAGGAGCCATCATCTGTTCCCTCCAGGGTGCACATTAGCAGAAATCTGGAGTCAAGAACAAGGCTTTGACCAGAAGCCACACAATCTGATATGTAATGGAGGTGTCCTAGTTGGCTGCGAAATTGCTGTGCCAGAACCACTGCCCCCCCTCCAATGATTCTAAATTGGGGGAACTCCATACTGTGTTTCATAACAGCTGTAGCAATTTACATTCTCACCAATAGTGTGCACAAGGATTTTCTCTTCTCCACATTCTTGCCAATACTTCTCTTGTCTTTTTGATTATTGTCGTTCTAACAGATATTAGGTGATGTCTCATTGTATTTCTACTTTGCATTTTCCCGGATGACTAATTATGTTGGACATTTTTTTCATATGCTTGTTGGTAATTTGTATGTTTTCTTTTGAGAAATGTATATTTAGTTCCTTAGCTCATTTTAAAAATAGGTTGCTTATTTTCTTGCTATTGAGTTCCTTGCATATTTGGATATTAATCCCTTATCAAATATATACTTTGCAAACATTTTCTCCCATTACATAGGTTATTTCTTCACCTTGTTGATTGTTTCTTTTGTGTGCCGAGTTTTTCAGTTTGATGCAGTTCCATTTGTCTATTCTTGATTTGTTGTCTTTGTGTTTGGGGTCACATCCAAAAAGTTCTTACCCAGATTATAGCTGATTCTTTCCTTGGAAACAGGAAGTAATGTATAAAAATGTGTATTGCAAAATATTTCTCTAGTGTTGTTTAGGTATGAGAATGAGGCATTTGGAAAATAAAATATTTGGATTAATTGAAGTTTATTATGTATACACTATAAATTGATACGTAACAAGAAAAACTATAATAGAATATCTGTGTCACCAAAACTCTGTAGAACAATTAAGGCTTTCTAATAGTAGTGGGAATAATTACTATGAAGATTTTTTATCATTGTGCTTTTTGACATTTAGAAGTGCAAAATAAGATATTTTTTAACTTTTATTTAGTAAATATAAATTTCTAAAGTACAATTTATGGATTACAATGGCTTCCCCCCCCATAACTTCCCTCCCACTCACACCCCTCCCATCTCCTGCTCCCTCTCCCATTCCATTCAGATCAAGATTCATTTTCAATTATCTTTATATACAGAAGATCGATTCAGTATATATTAAGTAAAGATTTCAGCAGTTTGCACCCACACAGAACATAAAGTGTAAAATACTGTTTGAGTACTAGTTATAGCATTAATTCACATTGGACAACACATTAAGGACAGAGATCCCACATGAGGAGTAAGTACACAGTGACTCCTGTTGTTGACTTAACAATTTGACACTCTTGTTTATGGCATCAGAAATCTCCCTAGGCTCTAGTCATGAGTTGCCAAGGCTATAGAAGCCTTTTGAGTTCACCGACTTCGATCTTATTCAGACAAGGTCATAGTCAAAGTGGAAGTTCTCTCCTCCCTTCAGAGAAAAGTACTTCCTTCTTTGATGGCCCCGTTCTTTCTACTGGGATCTCACTCACAGAGATCTTTCATTTAGGTGTGTTTTTTTTTTTTTTCCAGAGTGTCTTGGCTTTCCATGCCTAAAATACTCTTATGGGCTCTTCAGCCAGATCCGAGTGCCTTAAGGGCTGATTCTGATGCCAGAGTGCTGTTTAGGACATCTGCCATTCTATGAGTCTGCTGTGTATCCCGCTTCCCATGTTGGATTGTTCTCTCCCTTTTTAATTCTATCAGTTAGTATTAGCAGACACTAGTCTTGTTTGTGTGATCCCTTTGACTCTTAGACCTATCAGTGTGATCAATTGTGAACAGAAATTGATATCTTGGACTATTGAGATGGCATTGGTACATGCGACCTTGATGGGATTGTATTGGAATCCCCTGGCACATTTCTAACTCCACCATTTGAAGAGATCTTTTTTTTTTAAAGATTTATTTTATTTGTTTGAAAGACAGAGTTAAAGAGAGAGGTAGAGACAGAGAGAGAGGTCCTCCATCCACTGGTTCACTCCCCAGATGGCTGCAACGGCTGGAGCTGCGCTGATCTGAAGCCAGGAGACAGGAGCTTCTTCTGGGTCTCTCACATGGGTGCAGGGACCCAAAAACCTGGGCCATCTTCTACTGCTTTCCCAGGCAATATCAGAGAGCTGGATCAGAAGAGGAGCAGCCAGGACTAGAATTGACACCATATGGAATGCCGGCGCCTCAGGCCAGGGCTTTAACCCACTGCGCCACAGTGCCAGCCCCAAGAGATCATTATTTATGTTGGATTCCAGAAAGCCACCCAAATACTGTTCATATTTTTGACTTATGATCTGGTATGTTTTGAGCTTAAAAAGAGGTAAAGAGAAAGATAAAGGAAGATAATGGTGTGCTACTTTTGTTCTTTAGTATTTTAGTGGGAGAAGTCATACCAATAATCAAGATTAATAAGTTAAAACACATAATGTGTTATGTGGTGGTAAACTTATAGAGCAAAATAAAGGAATAAAAGGAGAAAGGAATGTGGATCAAAGGGGCCTTTGATTTTAGGAAGCTTAGTTAGGGAAGGCCTCATTGAGGTGATGACATTTAGGTAAAGACTTGAAATAGGTTCTAAGGACATCTGAAAGAAGAAGAGCAGAAAGTAAGGACAAGTACGAAGACCCTGAGGTAGGAGCATGCTTTGCCCATTTGTTCCAAGGACAGCTGAGAAGCCCCTGGCTAGGAGGAGAGTAACAGGAGGTGAGATCAGAAAGGTAACGAAGAGTCTGGGCATTTAGACTAGGACTTTGATTCTGAAAGAGCTGCAGAGCTAGTGAAGTGGGTTTTTTTTGTTTTTTGTTTGTTTGTTTGTTTGTTTTTACAGGCAGAGTGGAAAGTGAGAGAGAGAGACAGAGACAAAGGTCTTCCTTTGCCGTTGGTTCACCCTCCAATGGCTGCCACGGACAGCGTGCTGCAGCCGGCGCACCACGCTCATCCGATGGCAGGAGCCAGGTACTAGGTGCTTATCCTGGTCTCCCATGGGGTGCAGGGCCCAAGCACTTGGGCCATCCTCCACTGCACTCCTTGGCCACAGCAGAGAGCTGGACTGGAAGAGGGGCAACTGGGACAGAAACTGGCGCCCTGACCGGGACTAGAATCCGGTGCGCCAGCGCCGCTTGGTGGAGGATTAGCCTATTGAGCCGTGGCACCGGTGTAGTGAATCGTTTTGAGGAAAGAAGTGACACAATCAGATTTTCATTCTTTTTTTAAAAAATAAATTTTTCTTTATTTATTAGAGGGAGGGGCAGGCTGAAGCCCTCAACCAAGTGCTAAATCCAGGACTCCAATATGGGTGGCAGGAACCCAAGTATTTGAGCCATCACCTGCTGCCTCCTAAGACATGCATTAGTAGGAAGCTAGAAGTGGGAGTGGAGCTGAGATGGAACCCAGGGACTCTGATATGGAATGCTGGAGTCCCAAGTGGCATCTCAACTGCTGAGCCATGTGCCAGCCCCCATGACTTCATTCTGTCTTCCTCTAGCTGTTGTGTTAAGAATAGAGAGTGTGCAGGCAAGTACTAGAGGAGGTGATCAGGAGCTGGTGTTTTGGCACAGTAGATTAAGACACCGCCTATGGTGCCCACAATTTGTATCAGAGCACAGGTTTGAGTGCTGGCTGCTCCTCTTCTGATCCAGCTCCCTGCTCATGTGTCTGGAAGGCAGTAGAAATGACTCAAGTACTTGGGCCTTTGCCACCCACATGGGAGACCTAGATGGAGTTCCTGACTCCTGCCTTCAGACAGGATGTGGCCTTTTGGGGAGTGTCCCAGAAGATAGATCTCTTACTCTCCATCTCTCTCTCTCTCTTTGCCACTCTGCCTTTCAAAAATAAATAAATAAATAAATATTTATAAAAGAGGGGATCAATTAGGAAATTGATGGACTATTTCAGGCAGAGAGTATGATGCTTAGAGCATGCTGATGGTGGTGGTGGTGGATTGTAGCAAGCAGTGTGTTCTGCATGTATTTGGAAGATAGAGACACCAGGATGTGGTGTCCAAGAGAATGAGATGAGTTAATACTTACTGAAGACTTTTGTTCTGATTAACTGAACCAGCAGGGATGACTATGGAGTGACAGGTTCAGATAGAGAAAGTCAGAAATTAAGTTTTGGACACTTTGTATTTGAGATGCCACTAGAGACTATACACATGGAAATGAATCCTCACAAAGAACTCTACAAGATAATTATTAGTGTTGTCCCAATTGTGCAGAGTAACAGGATAGAAAGGTTAACTTCCCTTTTTTCAATCAGGAAATAAGAGAGACAGCATTCAAACCTAGGCAGCCTGCCACCATAGCTCCTGTTTTTAAACACCTGTGAGGTCTACATCTAAGTAATTTAGAAATGACTATAGTAATGTTGAGTAATGCAGAATTATAATACGCGAAAGTCTTGCTACTCATCAGATCCAGAGTCTGTGGTAGTTTGAAGTAAAACATCTCTTTTTAAATAAACCATTTATAAAATCTTCAGTGTTTTGTGTCTATTATATAATCTATTCTTTCCCACCATTATCCCAAAGAGCTATTTCCCCATACCTGTCCAGTTAGGGTGACAGAGTTTTCCATACTATAAAGTTTTAAAAAATGATTTACTATTTATTTGAAAGGCAGGATGACATACACAGAAACATACACACATGGTTACAGGGTGGGGGACAGAGATAAGGAGAAAGAGATTTTCCATCTGCTACTTCATTCCCCAAATGGGTGCAACAGCTGGATGTGGGCTAGGCTGAAGCCAAGAACCAGCAACTTCATTCTGATCTTCTACATGAATGGTGGTGGTGGGGGGGGGGGCAAGCATTTGGACCACTTCCGCTTCCTTCTCAGGTACATTGGGAAGAAGTTGGCTTGGAATCAGTAACCAAAACATGAACCGACTTTCTGATATGGGATGCTGCTATTGCAAGCAGTGGCTTAGTTCACGGAGCCACTACACTGGCCCCATACTACATAGCTGTAAATAGTTTCTGGCAACAATTGCCCTTTTGGTTACTATCACATTTCTGGTACTGCGTTTATGCCTCTTAGTCTGAAGATCTCCAATATCTTAGCTTCCTGGAAGTTCCTGTTATTCCTAGTACCAACTGAATGTTGCTTGACTCAACATTCTGGTTTCCTTGGAGGCCATAGTTAGTGGCATTGTTCAGGGTTACTGTAGTCTTATTTTTTCCAAAGTGCTTACAGCTAATTTACTTCACGGCATCTGTTCAGGTATTCTTTTGTCAATTAATCTAGCCACACAAACTTGCCCATATCCTTGTGTTACAATGGCATTGTATAACTCGGCAAAACAAATTATTATCATTTAGATGTGTACCTTCTGTATTAAGTAAAATAGCATTAATGTGGACTATTGAAAAAAATTCATCCAAGTAATTGTAGAGTTTTAAGAATTAATTTAGTTAAAAATTCTGTATTATTTGGGATAATATTTCTACTGGTTCATAGGAAGTGTTTTATATCTTGTCATGACATCCTTGGAAATATGTATTCGAAAATGAAAGGCTGACATACCATTAACTATTCAGCAATACATTCACCAAATCAATACAAATGTAGTGCATAGTCAATAATATGATTCATTTGTCACTTGGCAGTTGGTTCCATCAGAATACGTACATTATAAAAAACTAAATTTTTTCACTTTCTACATTCTACACTGTGTTACTCCATGATTAAACCAAAGCATTGAAGTCTAAACTCATTATATTTCATAGTTACAAATAATTTATGTGGCTGAAGCATTTAGTGAAACAATATAATTTGTTGAGGGAATTTAATAATATGCTGCATTGAAGCAATATATGACTTGGAGTTAAGAAGCTTTATTAACCGTTAAAATGTGGAGCATGTAGAAATTAAGTAGTTTTAGGGAAAGGAAATGATTTTTGGATTATCTGCTTGTCTAAATGTTGGTTAGCATTTTAATGTGTTATATTCTTTTTCTGGAGCATAGGAACGATGGCATCCCTCTCCATTGGACTCTGGTATTACAGTCCCCTGCCTAAGACTTCTGTTACTCGCCATTGTCCTTGTTTGTCACCCCAGGGCAAGGTGCACAGTTGTCATTTACTTACAGACCCAGCCAACTCTTTTGTATTTTATTCCCATTAATTCTTGACTATGTTGTGTGCAAATGTTCCCAATTGGATCATTTGCCTTTTCCTTCCTGTATTCTTTATTGTTTAAATAATTTTTAAAACATTACATAGACTCCTGCAATATGGACTTAATACTTTCTGCCAGTTACTGGAACAAGGGGAGTGCAGAGTCACATCTGAGTGAGTTTCATTTAATGTGGAAATAGCATCAGGCTGGCCTTGTAGGGGCAGGAGTCGCATCATAGGGTGTTGGTAGGAGTGATGCTCTGAAAGAGGTAGATCTCTGAGGAATACTCAGTCCAGTTTTGCCTAAAAGCTGGACCTGCTTCTGATTTTATATTACTAGCACTTTGCTTTATCAGCACTGCTGAGTTATAGTTAAGTATCAAGAATAATTATTATTTTCAATATTTCACCAAGATTTATATATATTTTTAAAGCTGCATAAATCTCTGGTGAGACAGAAGAAAAGGTCTTATGCTTGGTGACAGATATGAATGTATGATAATGATGTTCTCTTGCTGAAAGGTAGATGAAAGCTAAGTGGCATTACTGAGATCATTTATTAAACAACACGTGTAGTTTCTATCTAAGCTTCCTGAAGATTAGATTACTGCCTGGAACAACTTTTGAAAATGCAGCTCAGAAAATCAGTGAGACCTGATTTCTTAATAAGACAAGCCATGGACTAAGAGGTGCATTATACTTTCGTCCTCCAGTTCCACAGCTTAATTCTAGGTGCAATTCAATATGTTGACTTTTTTAAATTAATTTTTAAATTTTTTTTATTTGAAAGATAGAGTTAGACAGCAAGAGAGAGAGACAGAAAGGTCTTCCTTCCATTGGTTCACCTCCAAAATGGCCGCCACAGCCAGTGCTGCACTGATCTGAAGCCAGGAGCCAGGTGCCTCCTCTTGGTCTCCCATGCAGGTGCAGGGGCCCAAGCACTTGGGCAATCTTCCACTGCCTTCCCGGGCCACAGTAGAGAGCTGGACTGGAAGAGGAGCAACCGGGACCAGAACCCAGTGCCCATATGGGATGCTGGTGCTGCAGGCAGAGGATTAACCAAGTGAGCCACAGCACTGGCCCAAATGTGTTGACTTTGATGCATTTTGCTTTCTTTGCTTTTTGTCTTTTCCCAGATGCTACCTTATGAAGCTTATTCAGCTGAGGACAAAATAAGTTGAAACTTTTGCTGACAGTCTCTAGATTTGCCATATTTGTTGGTACATTGGGTGCACCAGTACATAGGGTGCATAAGAATCTTTACCATAAATATCATATGCAGGTGGAAATACCAACACTATTTCTGAACCTTAGTTTGGCCAGAACATTGTACACATTTCTCAAAAGAACTAAAACTCTCACAGGAAGTGGAAGATAAGTTTTTTTTTTCTGCTTCTTTTAATTGACTTATACTCCATATGAAATAATCATTAAAATTAGTCTTACAACAATTCACATGATACTTATTGAAGTAGCTTTTGTTTATTTCATAAAATAAATATGTGTAAGTTTGTAAACAGTAGTTTGTAATAGTAGTTTGCAGTACTATCTCTTTCCTTATGCATAGTCATTGTCACCTTCGGTAGTTAGGATCATACTCACAAATAAGCAAGCACATTCATTTTATATTATCCATGATGCAAATGTATTTTCTTTTTCAGATTTATTTATTTATTTGAAAGAGATAGACACACACAGAGAGAGACAGAAACAGAGACAGACAGAAAGAAACAGAGACAGAGAGAGGTCTTCCAACCACTGGTTCACTCCCCAGATGGTCACAAGAGCTGGGGCTAAGATAGACTGAAACCAGGAGCTTCTTCTGGGTCTCCCACATGGGTATCAGGGGTCCAAGCACCTATTCCATCTTCCATTGCTTTTCCCAGGCCATAAACAGGGAGGTGGTTAGGAAACAGAGCAGCCAGGACTTGTACCGTCACCCACATGAGATGCTGATGTCGTAGGCAGCAGCTCTACCTGTTACACCCCAAGAATATTTTCGCTTATTTATATGTTAGCAAGCATTTGACTTTACTGAAATACTAAATTTGGGTTTTAAAAAAGTGAAATTATACAGAAAATTTGTCATACAAAGCCATCATCTCCTTCCATACCACCTGAGTTTATTAAGTTTTGACTGTTTCTGTTTTGATTATTCTGGCAGTCATGTAGTTCTCTAAATCGGCACACCAACATTTGTGACTTTGAGATAGTGTTTCCTTTTTGATATGCTATACCCCTTTTCCCCTTTAAATCTCATCATCGTTAGATGTCCTATAAGTTAACTGTGTTATTTCAAATATATAATTTTTAAGGGGCTGACACTGTGGTGCAGTGGGTTGAAGCCCTGGCCTGCTGTGCCGGCATCCCATATGGGTGCCAGTTCTAGTCCCGGTGCTCTTCTTCCAATCAGCTCTATGATATGGTCTGGGAAAGCAGTAGAAGATGGCCCAGTCCTTGGGCCCCTGTACCCACGTGGGAGACCAGGAAGAAGCTCCTGGCTCCTGGCTTTGGATCGGCTCAGCTCTGGCCATTGTGGCCATCTGGGGAGTGAACCAGTGGATGGAAGACCTCTCTCTCTATCTCTACCTCTCTCTGTAACTCTGTCTTTCAAATAAATAAAATAAATCTTAAAAAAATTTTATTTATGTTATACCAGTTTCATGTATTTCATATATACAGATTTAGGAACATAATGATACTTCCCATACTACTTTCCCTCCCATACATGCTCCGACCCTTCTTCATTCTCCTCCTGGCATTCCCACTCTTAGTTTTTACAAAGATCTACTTTCAGTTTACTTAATGGTCATCTGGCTAGCCCTGCACTAAATAAAAGACTTCAATAAATAGTATAAGCGAAAAAAATAACCTTGTTCCTCAACTGAAGAGACAAGGACTGTAAATAGTCATTGAGTCTCAAAATGTTCATTTTACTCCAATATATTACATTTTAGGTACTCTATTAATTGCCTCAAATCAGGGAAAACATTCTATCTTTCTTATGGGGACTAGATTATTTCACTGAATATAATGGTTTCCAGGTGAATCCATTTTGTTGCAAATGACAGGATTTCATTTTTTAATGGGTGAGCAGTACTCCATAGTGTATGTATACCATAATTTCTTTATCCAGTCAACAGTTAATGAACATCTGAGTTGATTCCATATCTCAGCTATTGTGAATTGTGCTGCAGTGAACATGGGGATACAAATAACTCTTTCATCTGCTTATTTCTTTTGGTTTGGGTAGATTTCCAGGAGTGGGCTGGCTGGATCATATTCAGATTGCTGAGGTACCTGCATATTGTCTTCCACAGTGGCTGCAGCTGTTTACATTCCCACCAACACGGGGTTAGGGTACCTTTTTCACTACATCCTCACCAGCATTTGTTGTTTGTTGATTTCTTTATGAAAGCCATTCTAACTTTAGAGAGGTGAAACCTCATTTTGGTTTTGATTTGCGTTTCCTTGATCACGCACAATTTTTCAAGTGTCTGTTGGCTATTTGAATTTCCTCTCTTGAAAAATGCTTGTCCAAATCCTTTGCCCATTTCTTAATTGGATTGTTTGTTTTGTTGTTGAATTTCTTGAGCTCTGTATAGCTCCTGTATATTAAGGCTTTACCAGTTGCATAATTTGCAAATATTTTCTCCCATTCTGTTGGTTGCCTCTTCACTTTGCTGAGTATTTCTTTTGGAGTGAGGAAGCTTCTCAGTAAGATGTAATCCCATTTGTCTATTTTGGCTTTGATTGCCTGTGCTTACAGGGTGCTTTCCAAAAACTCTTTGTCTATGCCAATGTCTTTTTATAAATTTATATTTTAAGGAATACAAATTTCATAAGTACAACTTTAGGAATATAGTTATTCTTCCCACCATATCTACTCTGTTCCAATGGTCTATGCATCTGTTTTTGTGTCAGTACCAGGCTGTTTTGATTATAACTGCCCTGTAATATGTCTTATATTCCCCCTTTTTAAAGATTTATTTATTTATTTGTATTAGAGGCAGTGTTACAGAGAGAGTGAGAAGCTGAAAGCGAAGTCTTCCATCCACTAATTCACTCCCCAGATGGCTGCATGGCCAAAGCTGTGCCAATCTGGAGCAGGAGCCAGGAACAGCTTCTGGGTCTCCCACAAGGTTGCAGGGACCCAAGCACTTGGGCCATCCTCTGCTGCTTTCTCATGCCGTAGCAGAGATCTGGGTTAGAAGCAGAGCAGCTGGGACTCAAACCAGCACCCATATAAGATGCTGGCTTTGCAGGCGGAGGCTTAGCCCACTACACCATATTGCCAGCTCCATGTAGTATGTCTTGAAATGTGGTATTGTGATGCCTCTGGCTTTGTATTTGTTGTATAAGATTGCTTTAGCTATTTGGTGTCACTTGTGTTTCCATATAAATTTTAGCATCATTTTTTTGAGGATCTGAGAAGAATGTCCTTGGTATTTTGATTGGGATCATGTTGAATCCGTAAATTGCTTTTAGTAGTATGGGCATTTTGATGGCAATGATTATTTGAATTCATGAACATGGGAGATTTTTCCATCTTTTGTGCCTTTTTCAGTTTCTTTAATGTATTATAATTCTCATCACAGAGATCTTTGATGTTCTTGGTTAAATGTAGTTGAAGGTATTCAGTTCTTTTTGCTGTTATTGTGAATGGGATTGATCTTAAAAGTTCTTTCTCAGCCATGGCATTGTCTGTGTACACAAAGGTTATTGATTTTCATGTGTTGATTTTATATCCTGCAACTTTTTCAAACTCTTTTAGGAGTTCCAATAGTGTCTTAGCAGACTCTTTGGAGTTCCTATAGATAGAATCATGTCATCTGCAAATAGGGATAGTTTGACTTCCTCCTTTCCAATTTGTATCACTTGATTTCTTTTTCTTGCCTAATGGGTCTGGCTAAAACTTCCAGGATTATTATACAACAATGGTGAGATTAGGCTTCCTTATGTGGTTCTGGATCTTAGAAGGATTACTTCCAACATTTCTCATTCTGTGGGATGCTGGCCGTGGGTTTGTCATAAATTGCTTTGATTGTGTTGAGGAATATTCCTTCTATACCCATTTTTTGCTCAAGGTTTTCATCATGAAAGGATGTTGTATTTTATCAAATACTTTATCTGCATCTATTGAGATAATCATATGGTTTTTCTTCAGTTTTTTAATGAGATGTATCACATTTATTAATTTGCAAATGTTGAACCATCCCTGCATACCAGGGATAAATCCCACTTGGTCTGGGTGAGTGATCTTTCTGATATGTTGTTGTATTTGATTGGCTAGTTTTTTTGAGGATTTTTCCATTTTTGTTCATCAGGAAAATTGGTCTGTAGTTCTCTTTCTTTGTTGTATCTTTTTCTGGTTTAGAAATTAAGGTGATGCTGGCTTCATAAAAGGTGTTTGGGAGGATTCCCTCCCTTTCAATTGTGTTTTTTTTTTTAATATTTATTTTATTTATTTGAAAAAGTTACAGAGAGAGAGGTAGAGACACAGAGAGAGGTCTTCCATCCGCTGGTTCACTCCCCAAATGGCCGCAATGACTGAAGCTGCGCTGATCCAAAGCCAGGAGCCAGGAGCTTCCTCCGGATCTCCAAGGTGGTTGCAGGGGCTCAAGGATTTGGGCCATCTTCGACTGCTTTCCCAGGCCATAGCAGAGAGCTGGATCAGAAGAGTAGCAATTGGGACTAGAACTGGCATCCATACGGGATGCCGGTGCTTCAGGCCAGGGCATTAACCCACTGTGCCACAGTGTTGGGCCCTCAATTGTTTTTGAATAGCTTGAGAAGAATTGGAATTTGTTCTTTAAATGTCTGGTAGAATTCAGCATTGAAACTGTCTGGTCCTGGGTTTTCTTTGTTGGGAGGATCTTTATTATTGATTCAATTTCTGCCTTGGTTATTGGTCTGTTTAGGTTTTCTATGTCTTCCTGCTGAATTTAGGTAGTTTTTTTTAATTAAGTTTCTTTATTTAAGATTTATTTTATTTATTTGACAGGCAGAGTTACACAGAGAGGTAGAGAAACAGAGAAAGACAGAGAGAGATGTCTTCTATCCACTGGTTCACTCCCCAGATGGCCGCAAAGGCTGGAGCCTCGCCGATCTGAAGCCAGGAGCCGGGAGCTTCCTCCAGGTCTCCCGTGCCGGTGCAGAGGCCCAAGCACTTGGGCCATCTTCTACTGCTATCCCAGGACATAGCAGACAGCTGGATCAGAAGAGGAGCAGCCGGGACTAGAACCGGCGCTGCTATGGGATGCTGGTGCTTCTGGCCAGGGCCTTAACCCGTTGCGCCATAGTGCCAGCCCCAGAATTTAGGTAGATTTTATGTGTCCAGGCATCTACCCATTTCTTTTAAGTTTCCCAATTTATTGGCTTACAACTCTTTATAGTAATTTGTGATGATTTTTTTTTTATTTCTCTGGTATCTGTTGTTACATTTCCTTTTTCATATCTGATTTTAATGATTTGGGTCTCCTCCCACTTTTTTTGGGTTAGTTTGGCTAATATTATATCAATTTTGTTTGTTTTTTCAAAAAGCCAGTTCTTCATTTCACTGATCTTTAGTATTTTTTGTTTTAATTTTGTTTATTTCTTCTCTAATTTTAATTATTTTTCTCCTCCTATTTACATGGTGTTGCATTGTTGTTTTTCTATGTACTTGAAATGCTTATTTGTACCTTTCCAATTTTTCATGTAGGTGCCAGTTGTTATAAACTTCCCTCTTAACACTGGTTTTGCTGTATCCTGTAAGTTTTGATTGATATATTATAGTCTTTTGTTTGTAATTATTTTTTAATTTCTCTTTTAATTTATTCAATGACTGTTCATTCAAGAGCATATTGTTCAGGCTCCATGTGTTTGCATATGATCTATGGATTCTTGTGTTGTTGATTTCCATTGTGGTCAGAAAAGATGCATGGTATGATTTTGATTTTTTTGAATGGACTGACTTGCTTTATGGCCTACCATATGGTTGGTCTATCCTAGAGAAAGTTTTTTTTTTTTAACTGATGAGAAGAATGTGTATTCTGTAACTGTGGGTGAAAAGTTCTGTAGATATGCATTAGGCCTATTTGGTCAATACCTGATTAGTTTTATTGTTTCTTTGTTGATTTTTTGTCTAGTCATCTGTCTGTTGATGAAAGCTCAGTGTTGAAGTTCCTTATCACTCTAGTATGGGAATCTATGCCTCTCTTTAGATTCATTTACATTTCTTTTAAATAACCAGGCATCCTGTAATTGGGTGCATACACATTTATAATAGTCACATCTTCCTGTTGAATTGATCCCTTAATCATTGCATAGTGCCCTTCTTTTTCCTTTTTTTTTTGACAGGCAGAGTTAGACAGTGTGAGAGAGATACAGACAGAAAGGTCTTCCTTTCCATTGGCTCACACCCCAAGTGGCTGCTATGGCTGGTGCGCTGTGCCGATCCAAAGCCAGGAGCCAGGTGCTTCCTCCTAGTCTCCCATGTGGGTGCAGGGCCCAAGCACTTGGGCCATCCTCCACTGCCTTCCTGGGCCACAGCAGAGAGATGGACTGGAAGAGGAGCAACCGGGACAGAATCTAGTGCCCCAACTGGGACTAGAACCCTGGGGTGCCAGTGCCGCAGGTGGAGGATTAGCCAAGTGAATTGCGGTGCTGGTCCTTATTTTTCTTTTTTTAGCAGTTTTTGTGTTAAAGTTTATTTTTTTCTGGGATTAGAATGGCTATACCTGCCTTTTTTTTTTTTGCTTCCATTAGCATGGAATATCTTTTTCTATTGTTTCTCTTTCAGTCTGGTGTATCTTTGTTGGTGAGATGTGCTTCTTGTAGGCAGCAAATAGATGGGTCTTGTTTTTAACCCATTCAGCCAGTCTGTATCTTTTAACTGGAGAGTTGAGGCCATTTGCATTCAAGGTAACTATTGAAAAGTAAAAATTTCTTCCTGCCATTTTTCCATATATATTCCTATTGTTTGGATTTGTTTTGTACATTTACTGAGGGATTTTTTGCCTTCACATTCTTGCATGATCACGGTTATCTTTCTGTGTTCCTGTGTGTAGCACATCCTTAAGCATCTACTGTAAAGCTGGATGAGTGGTGACAAATTATTTCAATTTCTTTTTGTTATGGAAGGTCTTTATTTCATGTTTGTTCATAAGTGATAACTTGCAGGCACAGTACTCTGGGTTGACAGTTTTATTCTTGGAGTATACTTGGAGTATGTCTCACACTTTTCTCCTGGTCTGTAGAGTTTCTGATGATAAGTCTGCTGTGGGTCTAATTGGGGTTCCTCTGAAAGTAATTTGGTGTTTCTCTCATGCACATTTTAGAATCTTTTCTTTGTGTTTTACTGTTGAACGTTCGACTGCAACGGGTCATGGTGTTGATCTTTTCTGATCATATTTACTAAGATTTCTATGTGCTTTCTGTGCTTGGATTTCCCTTTCTTTATTTCATTTGTGGAACTTTTCTGTAATTATTTCACAAAATAGGCCTTATGGTCCATTCTCTCTTCCCACATCTTCAGAAGCTCCTAAGACTTACATATTGGTTTGTTTGCTAGTATCCCATAAATCTCCAACACTGCTTTTAAGTTATAATTTCTTCTTGTTTTTTTGTTTTTGTTCCAACTGAAAGATTTTCAAAGATTTGTCTTCCAGCTTGGATATTCTTTCTTCTGCCTCACAAAGTGTGTTTTAAAGCTTTCCACTTTACTTTTTATTTGATCTATGGAATCATTCATTTATAATATTTTGTTTTGATTTCTCTTTAAAATCTCAATTTCATGAGAAAAATTTCATTCATGTCATGTTTGGTTTTCTTTAGTTTGTGGATTTGCTACTGATTGCTTTTGAGTAATCCTTTGATTAATCTTGAATTTTATTTTGGTGTTTAATCAATGTCTTCTTCACATTTTAATATTGAAATGTTGTTGTGTTCCCTTGGGAGTTTCATGGTATCTTTTTCTTGTTTCTTGAATTTCTGTGTTTATTTTTAGGTATGTGGAGTTACTTGTTGGTTAATTTCCTCTGATGGTTTTTATCTTTGAACTATACCTCTATGGCTTAGTGGAATATCTGTATTTTTAGTGAATACCAAGAGATGTGTGTTGGGTGTAGCCAGGAGCTGTGGCCAGTGCTCCAGAGTGGAGCAAGAATCCAGGGTAATACCTACGTTGGGCATGGTATATCTCCTCTTGTTAGCAGAAGGGGACAAATCGTCACCTCTGTTGGTGTGATCACCCCCTCATTCCCTCATTTCCTCCCCTCCAAGCTGAGTAATACCCAAGTGTTAGCTTCCAGTGGGTTCAACACTCATCTGTGTCACTGTATGAGCCACAGAAATGATCTGTGTAGTTCTCACTCTGAGCAGGATTCCCACTGCAATGACCTGCCCCAGGCATCCAAGGGGTTCAGAGTGTGTGGAGCCTCACCAGTGATTACCCAGAGACCTAGCTATACCCAGCACCCTCTTATGTAGCCACCAAGTCCCCACAGTCTCAGCACACAAGGCTCTTACTGTCGCTAAGTGTAAAGGCCCCGCTCTGCCCTGCCAGCTTGTCCAGTTAACAGCGAGGCAGATATTCCCCAAGCTAGCTCTGCATGAGCAGCTTGAATCCTGGAGCCTGTGGTATGTTGGGAATCTGGGGGCACCTCAGAGCCCTACATGGGTGCCCAACCATCAGTCAATCCTCCCAGCCAGGTTGAGTCAGTGGGGACTATGAATTTTTCCCTTTGCTGGAATCTCTGGATTTTTTTTTTTTTTATTTTTTATCCCTAGCTTAGTGCAATATGTCATTCCCTATTCTGTCATCTTGGAATCAAAAAATAAATGATTTAATAGTCATTTTTTCATCCACTAACCATGAAAGTGCCTCTGAGTTTCCACCTTTTAAGATGAATAGATCATAACTCTTTCTTGTACTTATTTTAACCCTAATACATCCCGGAATTCCAAATCAGTAAATAACATGTCCATTAATATGAACAGATCACTGTTACTTGTATGCAGATCCAGTACAGTGTATTAGTATTATACTCTGTGAATCTGTGGAAGTTAGCTTCCTTCTCTGTGGTTTAGATTCTCTGCCATTCAGAGGAGAATGTTCATAGCTTCAAATTTTAATGAATTTTTGAAACGCTCTGCTAATAGACTCTATCATATCTATTCCTTTTTTAGAGTTCTCTATTGGTTCAATGCCTCTTTTTCCCTGGGGATATCCCTCCTGGAACACTGAATCCACTACATGCAATCTGCAATGGTTCTTCCCTAACCTCAGACTTACTTTGTCTCTGCCCCAGACAGTGACCTACTTCCTGGATCCTGTTTATTTATATTTTGCTTTCTCAAGTTAACTACCCGAGGAAGGATACATAGGAGGTAAAGTGAATGAGGTCTTGCATATCAGAACAGGCCTTGTTCTAGTATCACATTTACTTGATCAAATCATTTTGCTGGAAATACAATTATTGATCAAAATTCATTTGTTTTCAGAACTTCGAAAATGTTGCTTGATTGTTTCCCAGGTTTTAGTTCTGAGGATGAATAATCTGCTGTCAGACCAGTCTTAATCCATTTTTTTAATTACCTGTGGTTTTTTTTTAGTATCTAGTACTATTTTGCTGTTTCAACTAAATACCGATTTATTTATTTATTTACTTACATACTTTAAAGCCTAACTTGTTCTCTCATATTTCTTTTTTTGTTAATTTTTTATTTATGTGAAGAGAACAGATTTTATCCATTTCATATTAAGAATTTTAAGCCCATATTGATACTTCCCATACCCCTTCCTCTTTCTCTTCTTCATTCTATCCTTCCTTTCTCTCTCTTTCTCTTTTTACTTTTAATTTTTGTGGTAATATACTTTCAATTTACTTTGTAGTCACAGGCTTAATCCTCCTCTAAAGAAAGAATTCAACTCCTGTTTCGTAGGAGTATGGACAAAGGTTATAAACAATCAAATCTCAAGATGTCAATTTTTACTCATATATGATACTTTTTTGTACTGTATATATTAGCTACAGATCAAAGAAAACATGTTACTTGTCTTTTGGAGCCTGGCTCCATCCAGTTGCATCCATTTTGGTGCAAAAGACAGAATCCATCATCTCCTCTCTTTTTTCTTTCTCAAAAATTTATTGGATATTGAACATTCTAGATTTATCTTCTACATTTCTTTACTCTATATTTTCTGTTTCTTTATTCTACTGCTTTTTAAAATTAAAAAATTATTTGAAAGGAGAGAGAGAGAGAGAGGCACAGAGATCTTCTGCCTTCTGATGTATTTCCCAAATGCCTTAAATAGCTGTGGCTGAGCTAGGCCAAAGCCAGGAACCCAGACTCAATCTGGGTCTACCATATAACTGACAGGGACTCAAGCACTTAAGCTGTCATCATCCACCGACTCCAAAGTGTACATCACCAGGAAGCTGGAATCAGAAGTGGAGCTGGGACTGTAACCCAGACACTGAGAAAAGGGATGTGGGTGTCCCAAGCAGTGTCTTAACTGCTCTACCAAATGCCTGCATATGTCCTACTGTTCCGTGTCCTGGGAGATTTTCCAGGTTTTATTTTTTTTTAGATTTATTTATTTATTTGAAAAGCAGAGTTGTAGAGAGGGACACACACACACACAGAGTGCTTCTATCTGCTGGTTCACTCCCCAAATGGCTACAACAGCCAGGCTTGACCAGGCCAAAGCCAGGAGCCAGGAGCTTCTTCTGGGTCTCCCATGTGGGTGCAGGGGCCCGAGCACTTGGACCATCTTCTGCTTTTTTCTCAGATGCATCAGCAGGAAGCTGGATCAGAAGTAGAACATCCAGGTCTTGTACCGTTGCCCATACGTGATGCTGGCTTCGCAGACGGTAGCTTTACCCACTTTGCCACAATGTCTGCCCAAGTTTTATCTTTTGACATTTGTCTTGAATTCTATATTTTATCTAAGAGAACTTTCTTATTCACTTCTGTCTCTTTTTCATAATATTTCCTGTTTACAGAGTCTGTACTTTCTGGAATGTCTCTGAGAATGTTATATTGAAGTATTAAAATTTTCTCTTAAATCCTTTGGATTATCACTGCTGCTTATGGGGTCATTTTTTCTGCTAGTTCACATGCATATTTCTCTTATTATCACAGACTTTAATCAAATGGTGATTTTGATGATCTGTTCAGGATGAAGAATGTAACTGTCTGGGGGCTCTGAGTACTTGGGACAGTTTCCTAACTGGTATCCTTTACTTTTTTGTTCATGGATGGGACACGAGTCATTAGATATGGGAATCCCTAATTATGAGACCAAAGCTGAGGAGGGCTTTAGGGAGAACATTAACACATTCCTTATCTTTCTAGTAAATTCAGAGAATTTATAATACCAAAGGTTAAGTGCCTGTCTTTAGGCAGTGACACTTGCAGGGATGAAGGACCTGTATGTGTGTTGACTGTTCTGTATACCAAGGAATCAGCATTTTTCCCCCTGAAAACCAGATAGTAAACATTTAGGTTTTGTGTGTCCTTTATGAGGGTGCTTCAAAACGTTCATGGAAAAATGGAATGAAATGATGTTTATTTTGGTGTAAAAAATTTTTGATGTGACATTTGTTTCTCATAATATGCATTTTCCATGAACTTTTGGTAAATCCTGTGTTTAGTTTTTGTTACATATTCTTTTTTTTTAAAGCAATGAATTAAATACATAAAAACTACCCAAGCAGATGCCCAGCTTTAGTTTGCTAACCTGTGTAAAATAGACGCGCTTAATCCCTCTCTTTCAGCCTCATGTTTCACTCAGCTTTTGAGTCTCAGTCCTACCTGGAATCAGGATTCTGTAAGATAGACTGAGCGTTTGTCTCCTGTCTGACCCAGGGACTTTGTTCTTGGTAATTCTGGGCTGTGTTGTTTTGGTTTATCAGTCTTCTAACTGCATTCTGTTGTCCAAGAATTGTTAAAAATATGTCCACTTATGCCCCCCCCCCCACGCATTCTTTTTTGGTTATGGTGTGGAGTAGATGCTGTTGGTACACGTAATCTTCTTATTACTTTCCATTCATCATCCAGCCAGCACCTGCAACTCAGCCTGAGGCTTTTGTCTGGCTTGGGAGCTTGCTTTCCCTGCCCATGGGGCAGGCTGTCAGAGAGAGAGAATGTTCCAACCAATGATTAAAAGGAATTATTTCCTGCCTTTCTGTTGGGATAACTCTGAGGTGCATGTATTATGCTTGATCCAGAGTTGCAGGTTCAGGTGCCCAATGCTGTTTTATTTGATAATGAACCCTGTATTGTCTCCTCTGTTCTATGTCTCACTCTTGGCTCCTGCCTACTTGTGTTTTCTGGAATCACCTCTCATATAAACTGCTTGTGTTCAAATTCTGACCTCAGGGTTTGTTTCTAGGTAACATGAATGGAAATATCATGAGTTAAATTTTAATGAAAATTCAAGTAGAAGAACAAATAACTCTAAGAACTTTTATAATATTGAACCTGAATCTTATTAACTGATATTAAATTGAGTATTTACTATGGGCCAAGTGTTATTCATGAGGAATAAACTAATGGATTAGACTGGAATTCTGTCTGAAAGGAGCTTGTGTTCTACTGAGCAGATAATCCACACAGTAGAATGTTTTAAATGTTGTTAAGAAAAGTTAAGCTTTATGTGTCAATGGGGTTTAGCAGGCATTAGAAATTATTTGCAGGTGAGTGATTAGAAATAACTTCAGGAACAGGCAGCATTTGAGATGAGAAAAGGGGAAGTCAATTTGAAAGCAGAATGTTGGGGCTGGGCTTCCCTTAGGGAGAAAACAGAAAATGCAGTCCCTTTTCAAGAATGATGGACTTATGAGAAGCCTTCCATTTCCAAGGAGGTAGGACAAAATCATTTAAAGCAAGTAGAAACACTTGTGAAAACCCAGACATACATGCAGAACTAATTAAAGGGAGACACTCGTGAATATTGAGGGAGATTGGTGATAAATGATTCATACAATTAACAGTTTGCATTAATATGGGAAGCCAATTGGAATCTTTAGGTTCTTTTTTGAAGGGTAATTTAAAACATCTTCAAGGGAGAATGTTGTGGTTTAGAGTGCTTCCTTCTAGGGAGGAATGGATTGAATGGGAGTAAGAAAAAGGCAACGTGACTTATTTTCATGCTGGCATTGGGGCTTTGGGCCAGGACTGTTTTCATGATAGCTTAAAATTGTTATTAAGGTAGCTGGTGATTTTTCAGCGCATCCTTGTGGTGTTCTGTGAGATGAGGAATTAAAAGACTGCTTTGCAAAAGAGAGGAAAAAGCTGAATTGCTGAAGGGAGCAAAAAACACAAACAGATGTAAGTATGGAGAAGAGGAAAGCAAGGAAAAATTCAAAGAGATTAGGCTCTTAGGAATCTCTCAAAGTGGGAAGAGCACTACAGAAAGCAAGAAGGAATAAGGCCTGTATCTGGGCCAGTCAGAATTGAAGTTAGCTGGATAGCTCACTGGAAAGAACTCTGTTTCATTTTCTGTTTTTCCTATCACTCTTCTTAGCTCTGTCCTCCAGAAGAGTTCAAGAGTTGAATGGAACTGTATAAATCCATTAAAGGTTAAGCTTTGCGTATATTTTGAATTTTTTAGTGGTAGCTTCCTAACAGGATTCCCAAGGAAATAATCTTAAAAAAATCATAAATACTTCATTGACAATAATATTCTGAGCTTAACATGAAGGACTCAGAACCCTCAAGTTGTATATGAGAGTTTCTATTTAACCTGATTGACTGCTGTAGTTGCAGTGGTTATTTTGCTGATTTTCATGTGAAGCCTTCTTGTAGACAGAAAAAGTACAACATGTAATTGACTGCTTTCCCGCAATGTCGATTTCTAGGCACCAGTTCATGAATTAGCAGTGTTAGTGGGGAGAATATCCTGTGTAGTGATGTGCTGAGAAGACTATGCTCATTACACAGCTACTGCTGGCTGTGGCTACACATTAATAAGTTATGAGTTACTATCTCAGAGAAATTGTTCCACCAATAATAAGTAGTCTAATTTCTATTTTTATTCTTGCTTGGATAACTGAATGGCATAAGATTAGTTAGGAAAACAACAATTTTAGAGAAGTGAGAAAGCCTACATCATCTCATTGCTGATCTCTGCTCCTCTTTCTAACCCTATTAAATAGTATTTAGAATTATTCTAATATATCAGTTGCTTTTCAGCCCCCAGAGAGAGTGAGGGAGTGTTCCCATATGCCATTTTACTTTCCAATTGTCTGCAACTGCTGAGGCTGGGCCAGGCTGGAGCTGGGAGCTGGGAGCTCAATGCAGTCTCCCACATGGGTGGCAATAACCTAAATACTTGAGCTGTCACTGCTGCCTCATAGGATATGCATTAGCAGAAAACTGGAGTTAGGAGCCAGAGTTAGGAATCCAAATATTCTGATATAGGGTGCAGGCATCTTAACCATTGTTCCAAATGTCTGCTCCTGGATCCCAAATCTTGTTTTTAAAAGGAATTTATTAATACATTAGATTCTTAGAGTCACAGCACATGAATGATAATTACTGCAACACAATTGTCACCAATTCTCATGTTAATGTAATGTTGATACAAAGAGAACAGATTTAATGTAGTTCATAGATACAATTCTAAGAATATAATGATGCTTCTTCCCTCTTTAATTTACATTGCAGTCAAAGGCTTAATGCTTCACTAGATAAAAGAGTTCAACAACTAAAAAGTAAAAAGACCATAGTTTGGCAAGAATATAGGCAATGGCTATACACAATAATCAAATAAAAAGATGTCCACTTCACTCATATGCAGTAAATTTTAAATTAATCACAGATCATTAAAACTAAAGTAGTATATCATTCTTAACCATAGGCTTGATATAGGTTTGACAAAAATATGTTTGCTACAATACTGATACACACAGGCATTTATTTCTTTTTGTTTTTTGATTTTTTCTTTTTGAATTTTAGCTCCAAATCTTCTCTTTTTTTTTTTTTTTTTTGACAGGCAGAGTTAGACAGCGTGAGAGAAAGGGAGAGAGAGAGGTCTTCCTTTTCCATTGGTTCACCCCCCAAATGGCCGCTATGGCAGGCGTGCCGCAGTCGGTGTGCTGTGCTGATTCCATTGCCTTACCGGGCCATAGCAGAGAACTGGATTGGAAGAGGAGCAGCCGGGACAGAATCCGGCGCCCCAACCAGGACTAGAACCCGGGTGCCAGTGCTGCAGGCAGAGGATTAGCCAAGTGAGTCATGGTGCTGGCCATCTCCAAGTCTTAAGCATTTTAAAATTTGACATGCACCTTCAAGGTTGCCTCTGTCTTTTCTGTTACTAACTGATATAAGTGATATTATACTCTTCTAGTTGTCTATATTTTTACTCATTAGTAATTTATCCTGAAACTCTGTAGGAATTTTGCTCTTTTTTGGGGGGAGTTTGAAGGTAGCAAATGCTTAAAAGCATCCCCTCCCCTCAAACCCCAGTAACCGGCCTTTAGTGCAGCAGTTTAAGTTGCCTGCAACCCATATCTGAGTGCTTGGATTCAAGTACTTATTCTGCTTCTGATTCCAGCTTTCTGCAGTTGCACACCTGGGTGATAGCAGTTGATGCCTTGAGTGCTTTGGTCCCTGCCCTGGATGTGAGAGACTGATATTGAGTTCCATCTACTGGCTCTGACTTGGCCCAACCCTGGCTGTTGGAAGCATTTGGGGAGCGAACCAATGCATGGAAGATCTTTGTCTTTGTCTCTCTCTCCATCTCTCCATCTTTTAAATAAAATGAAAATAAAGTAAAAAAAAATTTAGATTAATTTTCTTTTTGAAAAAAATCCCTGAATTTTTTTTTAAAAAAGATTTGTTTATTTATTTAAAAGGTAGATGAGAGAGAGAGAGAGAGAGAGAGAGAGAGAGAGAGAGATCTTCCATTTGCTGCTTCACTCCCTAAGTGGCCCCAACAGCTGCAGCTGGACCAGGCTGAAGCTAGGAACCAAGAATTCCATCCAGATCTCCCATGTGGGTGGCAGAGACCCGAGTACTTGGGCCATCATCTGCTCTTTTTCCAAGTGCATAAGCAGGGAGCTGGTTTGGTAGCTGATTAGCTGGGACTTGGACTGGTACTCTGATATGATATATCCTCTCAAGTGGTGGCTTAACCCACTGTACCCCAGTGCTACCTCAGCATCTGCATGTTCTAATCTCACCTATCTTCTTCCTGTATCATTCACATCATCTACAGTAATGTATATAATTTGGATATTGCTGTTTGGTTACTGTCACATATTTCCGCTTAGCAAATGATGTAAAGGTTTCTAATAACAGGACAGGAAGCACAGCTTCTGAGGGATTTCTGTCATATATGGGGTGGAGCTGTACTTGAAAAAGGTAGCCTCTCTTTCTGTTCAGAAAATGCTATGACTTTGTGTAAACTCATCCACTTTTTAGATCACATAGTTTTTGGGCTTTGAAACCTGAAAGAGACCATGTAGGCTGAGCACCTGCAGCCATTCAACATTTGCATCCAGTGTTGAACCATGCAGCAGTGAGATGGAGATGGAGCAACATAATGTAGTAGGCAAAGTGTGGGCTTGGGAATCAGACAATGAAATCCGTACCTTCTACTTAAAATTGTGTCATCTTCAGTTAATTAACCTGTTTTTAACCTTAACTTTCTCAGTAGTAAAACAGAGAAGTTATCAATTCTTATACTATAGAACTGTTGAGATTAATTGAGGACTTAGGATATCCTAAGTAGCAAATGAATGTAAGCCATTATGTGTTACTTTTGGAGAATGGAAGGGCCATTTCTTTAAGCTTGTGCTGAAATCTTTTATTGACTATAGTCAAAGACATATATGGTCTGTCTGACTTTTTGAGTGAAGTCTTTTTTTCTGCTGTGCTCTAAGCATTGTATCAAACCAATTTAATGGCATAATTTACACAGAATTCAAGGTATTTACATGTTTGAGAATGATTTTTAAAAATCCAACTATATTTTTACCAAGATTTTCAAAAAAAGATTATTAGGCATGGTAAAAGTGTTTATCTTTTAGCACATACCTTATTTTCATGCTGGTATTTGGGCTGTAGCCCAGGGAGTGCTATGTTGCATCAGTGCTTACAATTACTGTAAGAAAAACAACCTATCTTCTGCTTTAACTATAGTTGGAATTGACCTTTTGTTACAGACTCAGTCTTAGGCCTTTAAAAAAAATAAAAGGAATTTTTATTAATATTGACAATTTGGTTCTGTGAAAATGATTTCTGAGTTTCATAGAACAACTTGTTACAAGTAGACTAGAAGTGACCACGACATGTGTATTTTTATCACAATATAAAACTAGTCCTGGGATAGCATCCTCCCTTTTAATTTTGCATGAGTTGGTACTCTAATCATTAGGCAGTGAATCTCTGTAACCTCTGCTGCTGTGGCATTCTCTTTTCTCCGTCTCACAGGCCCCAGACATTGATTTCAGAACTGCCTCATTACTGCATAATGTTCTTCGCTCATTGTCATGAATAGATAACCCAAAGTGGAATGCATGCTATTTAAAGACAGCAATGTTTTTCTTCTTCCATTTTTAAAATATTTGAATAATGCATCAGTGTGAAAAATAGCACCTTCAATATTAATAAGTTTTGGATGCCAATTTAAATTTCAGAAGTTTGTTTCAAATGTTACTTTAATACTAATAAAACTGTATGCATACCAGGTAAGGAAAGTATTTTATATTTATATTTAGCTCTCCAGGCATCTTGTATACATCATACTATTTAATTCTCATAATAGCTCCTAGAGGTAGGAATTATGACCCTCATTTTCTAGAGGAGGAAACTGATAGTCAAAGAGATAAAATGATCGGCAAAACTAGGACGTGGAAAGCTGAGCTGGGACTTGATCCTAGATCTGATACCAACAATTGTCCACCCTTTCTACCCTACTGCCTGGAGAGAAGGAGAAAGAGATGTGTGCAGTGTGAATCAAAATGACTGTGGCCATCTGGAAGGAGAGTTCTGCCAAGTTCTGATATAAGCAGTGATGGGCCTTGTCATTGGCAAACATTAACATAAAGTTAAATCTCTACCAAGTAATCCCACACCTATACAACACTCAGAAACAGAGACGTTTTCATTCTGAGCTTCTTTCTCATACACAAAGATGCAGCGTTAGCTGTAAGAATTGCTGTAGTTGTAGCTTTGAACATTAATGGCAATTTTGAGAGACTAGGTGAATTTTCCTATTTAGCCAGAGCTTGATTGTTCTCTCTAGATTTCCTTAGTTTCCTGCTGAGATCTTGTTAAACATTTCAAGGATGGACTAATCAGTGTTTTGCATCCTTTCATTAATGTGAATGTCTTTTTCCCCAGCATAATTTAATGTGAGAATATTCAGATGGAAATAAATGGAAAGACTCCCTCGGCAGTTATGGTCCAGCAAAAGGGGTTGGCTTGGTGATGCTGATGGGTAGACAGCTTCATTAAGGTTTAATCTGAAGTAGAGACTTCAGACTTCAGATAAACATGTGTAATGGGCAACAATTTATAGATGACTTCTTGTATTCTATTCTCTCATTCTCAAAATTAGTGGTTCTAGGTCACTTACAGAGACTGAAATTTCTTTTTGGGCTCTTCTGAGAAGTTGATTCTTTAGCAAAGTCCTCAAAGCCAAATTGATAAGTTTTTGATGGTGCCTGTTGCTTATTTTTTAAAATATTTATTTACTTATTTGAAAGGCAGAAATACAGAGAGAGAAGGAGAAAGAAAAAGATCTTCCTTGTGCTGGTTTGCTCTCAAAATGGCTACAGGAGCTGGGCTTGGGCCCAGCCAAAGCCAGGAGCCAGGAACTTTCACATGAGTGCATCAGCCAAGCACTTGGGTCATCTTTTTTTTTTTTTTTTTGCACCAGGCAGAGTTAGACAGTGAGAGAGAGAAAGGTCTTCCTTCCATTGGTTCACTCCCCTAATGGCTGCTAAGGCCGGCACACTGTGCTGATCCAAAGCCAGGAGCCGGGTACTTCCTCTCGGTGTCCCATGCGGGTGCAGGGACCCAAGCACTTGGGCCATCCTCCGCTGCCCTCCTGGACCATAGCAGAGAGCTGGACTGGAAGAGGAGCAGCCAGGACTAGTACCCAGCGACCCAATTGGGACTAGAACCAGGGGTGCCAGCGTCGCAGGTGGAGGATTAGCCAAGTGAGCCATGACGCTGTCCCATCTTCTAATGCTTTTCCAGGCACATTAGCAGGGAACTGGATCAGAAATAGAGCAGCCAGTTCTTGAATCGGCACCCATATGGGATGACGGAATTGTAGGCAGAAGATTAACCTTCTATGCCATTGCACTGGCCCCACCTGTTGATGCTTGAAAATGCAATTTGCTTTTCCCTCCCCACAGTGGATCACTTCAGTGTGAATTTAGAGTACTAATCCAAAACTAATACATCCAGAACGAGGAAACAATTCAATTTTCTTGTAAACTGCTTCTTTAGGTTTAGTGTTAGTAGATGACAATAATTTTTATTGTCTTTAGATGTCAAAGTAGTCAATTTGAAAGTGATCACTATATTACAGTTTGTAACAAAAAGCCAGTGTGAATTTGTACTGTTTTGATATATTAGTTTTAAATTTTTTTTAAAAATATTTTTTTTCTAAATGGCATTAAATATAGTATCTAAACTGGGATGTAGGAGAAAATTTTACTCAAGATTTTGGCATTCTACGTGAGTCTAATACAAACTAGATCTTTTACAGAATGGTTGCTGAATAAGGCCACGTCTTGTTTAGTTGTGCCTCATTTATTCATTATTAAACCTTTCATCTACAATTACCTTCTCATCATTTTCCTACTTTTCTTCAGAGTTAACCAGTTAATAAGGCAAAAGGTCCTGAACTGCTAATCCCAGCAACTGGTAGGTTAGTTTCATATTTTGTGTAAAATCCGCTCCTGAAATTTTGATGTGAAATTAGTTTACATCTCACATTGTTTCATTTTCCTACAGAAGAATTATTTCATCTGCATATTTTATGAGGTATTCTTGTATAAAACTATGCTATGATACTACTAGGATGTGTGTAATTTATATTTAAAAATAGAATTTAATGATATATCAAAGAGGGAAAATAATAGAACTTTTTGTAGTTGAAATACTTTAACTTCATAATCTTAAACAGAGGAAAAAATTTGAATTATGGTATACAGGTATATTTGTAACAACTTGATTTACAAAAGCACTATATTGTTTGGTAGTTTTCTCTCAAACTGTTTTCTTTTCTTTTCTTTTCTTTTTTTTTTTTTTTTGAATTGTTTTCTTATCTCATGTATTGAGAGTTCCTGGCCAGACCGTGGCTCAATAGGCTAATCCTCCGCCTTGCGGCGCCGGCACACTGGGTTCTAGTTCTGGTCGGGGTGCCGGATTCTGTCCCGGTCACTCATCTTCCTGTCCAGCTCTCTGCTGTGGCCCAGGAGTGCAGTGGAGGATGGCCCAAGTGCTTGGGCCCTGCACCCCATGGGAGACCAGGAGTAGCACCTGGCTCCTCCTGCCTTCAGACACAGCGGCCATTGGAGGGTGAACCAATGGAAAAAAAGGAAGACCTTTCTCTCTCTCTCTCTCACTGTCCACTCTGCCTGTCAAAAAAAAAAAAAGATATAAAAAGATATAAAAAAAGAGAGTTCCTATGGTGTCATGATAACTAAAACAAAATGTAGCAGCAAAAATCAGAGATTACTAAGAAATATGTGTGATGTCACCTCCAGTTGATAAGAAACTGAGCATGACAGGCTATAGATCCCGGGTTGGCAGAAGATGAGGAATAAGGGAATTTTTTTTAAGAATTAGAAAGGCAAATATTATAATATTAGCAACCACCTTAAAACTCTTATAAAAATAATAAAACCCCCCAATTATGCAAAAAATGGGGGTAAAAGTTTGGCGTTTAGAAAATGAAAGAAGTCTGAAAATTTAGACAACTGTAAGCAATAATTGGATGGAAAAATGACCATTTCACCCATAAATAGTAAATTTTAAAGTAATCATGGATCATTAAAACTTTAGTAGTATAATCATTAGTTCTTAGCCATTGGTTTGATAAAGTTAGGTTCTTTTTTTGGTTTTTACTTGTTAAACTTATTTGGGGAAGTATTAAGCTTTTTTACTGTAACATAATTTTAAAGTATCTAAAAAAAACAAGAAAGAGGAAAAAGGGTAAGAGGAAGGGAGGGAGAGTGGAAGGGAATACCATTATGTTCCTAGAATTGTATCTAAAAATCACATAGAATCTGTTAAAAACTAATTAAAAATTTAAATAAAAAATTAAAAAAATAAGTCTGAGAATTAAAAACTTTTCCATATGATGGAGTTAGAAACAGGCCAGGGAATTCCAATACAATCCCATCAAGGTGGCATGTACCAAGGCCATCTCACTAGTCCAAGTGATCAATTTCAGTTCACAATTGATCACACTGATAGGTCTAAGAGTCAAAGGGATCACACAAACAAGACTAGTGTCTGCTAATACTAACTGATAGAATCAAAAAGGGAGAGAATGATCCAACATGGGAAGCGAGATACACAGCAGACTCATAGAATGGCAGGTGTCCTAAATAGCACTCTGGCCTCAGAATCAGCCCTTAAAGCATTCAGATCTGGCTCAAGAGCCCATGAGAATATTCAAGGCATGGAAAGCCAAGACACTCTGGAAAAAAAAAGAAGACCTAAATGAAAGATCTCTGTGAGTGAGATCCCAGTGGAACGAACGGGGCTATCAAAGAAGGAGGTACCTTTCTCTGAAGGGAGGAGAGAACTTCCACTTTGACTATGACCCTGTCGGAATAAGATTGAAGTCAGCGAACCCTAAAGGCTTCCATAGCCTTGGCAACTCATGACTAGAGCCTAGGGAGATTACTGAGGCCATAAACAAGAGTGTCAAATTGTTAAATCAACTTCAGGAGTCACTGTGTACTTACGTCTCATGTGGGATCTGTCCTTAATGTGTTGTCCAATGTGAAGTAATGCTATAACTAGCACTGAAACAGTATTTTACACTTTGTGTTTCTGTGTGGGTGCAAACTGATGAAATCTTTACTTAGTATATACTGAATCAATCTTCTGTATATAAAGATAATTAAAAATGAAAAAAAAATCTTGGTGTTAAAATGGAAATTGCATAGAAAATTAATCAATTTTTTAAAAAAATATATCATGTAGGATCTCTGTCCTTAATGTGCTATACATTGTGAATTGATACTATAACTAGTACTCCAACAGTATTTTTCACTTTGTGTTGCTATGTGAGGGCAAACTCTTGAAATCTTTACTTAATATATAGTAAACTGATCTTCTGTATATAAAGAGAATTGAAAATGAATCTTGATGTGAAGCAAGGGGAGAGGGAGTGGGAAAGGGGAGGGTTGCGGGTGGGGGGGAAGTTATGGGGGGGGGAAGCCATTGTAATCTATAAGCTGTATTTTGGAAATTTATATTCTTTAAATAAAAGCGTTATAAAAAAAAAAAAGAAATACAGATAAAAAAAAAAAAAACTTTTCCATAGAAGAGTGATGTTGGAATTGGAGCAGTGCAAAAAGAGAATGTGAGTATTTAAAAGTGTAGGAAATAGTATCTTTTATACTGTTATCTCCAAGGGTTCTTTTTTGAAAGATCCTAAAACTGTGTTTGTGATAATGAAAAATAGTATGTAATGTGGTTTCTGATAATAAGTACGCTTATATGTCTCATTTGGTTTTTCCAATGCAAATCAGATAATAGCCGTCATTTCATGATAAATTACAATACTAAGCAATACATTTTAAATAACCATAGTATGACAGTGAATAGTAACCTCCAACATTTTTGTTCACTTTGTTGGAAATGCCAGCTCTTGTTCTGCATACAGTACAGATGAGTTCAACTGGAAATTGGGGAATTTTGTGTTATAAAATAGTTAAAATTTAAAATAGTGAGTTTCTGGTTTTAATTTTATTCAACTAATGACTGTAGAGCTGTTTCAATGCCTCCTAAATGCTAAATTCATTATGTTTTATTTGATAATCTCTGATAACCAAAATATTAAATACCTATGGTTTTGGATGTTATAGGAGCTGGAGACATAATAGTACTTACATTTCTCTGAGGGGAGAAAGATAATAATACATGATATGTTTATAAAGTTGGCATTAAATACTATTAAAAAATAAAATAGTGTAACACTAATTTGAGCAGCCTTAGCATGCCTTAATTGTAGCATGCCTAGTATAGCTTCTTTGTAATAAAATTTCTTTCTTGCATTTCTTTTGTGAAGAAGTTTACTAATAAACTGAAAATAGCCTGAGTCTCCATGTATAATCACACATAATTGATTTCTCTACTTTTCATATATTACAGAGATTCTAGTAAATTTGGATCATGCAGAGAAAAGATTTCAGACAAACGTAGTCTATGGAAATAGAGACTGACATCTTGTTTGCTTTCAAGAAACCACAACTGAATAGCTAGCAAAATGGTGAATTAGCCTATGGATGCAAAACATGAGCATGGAATTCTTGGAGAGAAATCATATTTTGAAAAAATATTTATTTATTGTTTCCATCTGCTTGAAAGGGAGAGAGAGGGAGGGAGGGAGAGAGAGAGAGAGAGAGGGAGGGAGGGAGAGAGAGAGAGAGAGAGGGAGGGAGAGAATGAATCTTCCATACAGCCAGGGCTGGGCCAGCTGAAGTCAGGAGCCCAGACTACATCCAGGTCTCCCATAAGGGTAGTAGTGGCAAGCATTTGAATAATCATCTCCTGCTTCTTAGCAGGAAGCTAGATTGCAAGTGGAGGTGTTGCAATGTGAACTGGCATTCCAATATGGGCTGTGGGTGTCCCAACCAGAGGCTTAACCTACTGCATGACAATTCCCACACTGATAAATAGTTTTATTTAGAAATAATTTTTAACCTATTAGAACTTTTACGCGCCGGCACACCGGGTTCTAGTCCCGGTCGGGGCGCCGGATTCTGTCCCGGTTGCCCCTCTTCCAGGCCAGCCCTCTGCTGTGGCCCAGGAGTGCAGTGGAGGATGGCCCAGGTGCTTGGGCCCTGCACCCCATGGGGAGACCAGGAAAAGCACCTGGCTCCTGGCTCATGCCATCGGACGAGCGCGGTGCGCCGGCCGCAGCGCGCCGACCGCGGCGGCCATTGGAGGGTGAACCAACGGCAAAGGAAGACCTTTCTCTCTGTCTCTCTCTCTCACTGTCCACTCTGCCTGTAAAAAAAAAAAAAAAAAAGAACTTTTACATGAGATGTAGATAAATAGGATTGAGTACACAATTTATTATTATCTGATATTTTAGTCACTGAAAATATATGTCTAAAATGTAGCTATATTAGACATCTAAGTAATATGCAGCTGGCTCATTTGTCAATGTGCAGGTGGTAACTAAAATTTTTCTTGTTTCAAGGATAACCCTGTTTAAGTGAGTAGAGGCTGGGACTATTTCCCCTGTGGCATTTGCTGAGTCCTGGGGCACAGGAGAGTGGAGGGCTAAATTGTTGGGACAAGTAGAAACCAGCCAAGAATGTGGAAGTTAGTATTTGTCATAACTGTTTTTAAAGATATGACTCACAAGCCCTGCCATTTACTCATTTAAAGTGTTCCATTCTTTTTTTTAATTTTTAAAAATTTTTTCAGGATTTTCTCGGGGTTGGGCAGCCATCAGCACATCTAATCTTAGAACATTTTGTCTCTCCTAAAAGAAACTCCAGGCTCAAAACAATTATTCCCTTTTCCTCCAACCTCCTCCCAAGTCTCAGACAACTACTTTCTACTTTCCATCTTAATAGATTTACCTGTTTTGGACATTTCATTCAGCTTTTTAATGGCTAAATAGTATTTCATTGTATGGAATCATACCACATTTTATTTTTCCATTCATCAGCTGATGAACATCGAATTGTTTCCATAGTTTGTCTGTTATGAATTATGTTACCATAACACAATAAACATCTTTTTGTAGGTTTTTCTGTGGACTTACATTTCATTTCTCTTCAGTATATCCCAAGAACAGAGTTGCTGGGTCATATGGTAGCTCCATATTTACCATTTTGAAAAACTATTAAACTATTTCCTCAAATAGCTCTGCCATTTTATATTCCCATCAGCAATGTGTAAGAATTCCAGTTTCTTCCAGTCATCACCAGTGCTTATTATTCTTTTTTATTATAACCATCCCAGTGGATGTAAAGTAGTATCTTTTTATGATTTTGATGCTTTCTTTAATGACTAATGATGAATGTCTTTCCACATGCTGTTGACCACTTGCATGTCTCTTTTGGAGAAATGTCTCTCCAAATCCTTTGCCTGTGTTTGATTGGGATAATTTGTCTTTTTGTTATGAAGTTACAAATTTCTATATTCTGGATAACAAAAGTTCCTTATTAGATATGTGACTTGCAAATGTTCTCCCAGTCTGTGAGCTGTCTTTTTCCTTTCTTGACTGTGTCATTTGTAATACAAGAATTTTAAAATTTTGATGAAGTTCATTTTAGTTCATTTTCCTTTTGTCATTTCAGTATCATGCAATAAATATTGGAATATGAACTCAATAATCACCTACTTTGTCCTTGGTGTGATGCACAGTGGTAAGGATGAGTGAATTCAGGAATTAGCAACTTTTCCAAAGTCAAAGAATTAGTCATCACGATGTCATTATATTTGAGAGTCTCTTTTGTTATAGATTAAATGTTCTTGAAACCAGGATTACAGGAATTCATTCACTACAATGGATGGGAATGCAATAGGGGTAGTGGTACTTTTAGGAAGACTAGGTACATTGCCTTACCTCCGAGCCATTTTGTCTTAGTCTGTTTGGACTCGAAATACTCGAGACTTGGTAATTTATAAATAACAGAAACCAATTTCATAGTTTTGTAAGCTGAGAAGTCCAAGATTAAGGCATCAAAAGATTCAGTGTCTGGTGAGGGCTTGCTTTCTGCCTCCAAAATGACACCTTGTTGCTTCTTCCTCACAGGGTAGAAGGACAGAGGGAAAAAATGGAAAAGGGCAAAAGGGATGAAGTGTGAAGCCTGCTTTACAAGGGCCTTAAGCCACGCTCATGACTTATCACCCCAGGAAAGCTCCATCTCCTAATACTCTCACTGGCAACTAAGTTGAAACTTAGTCAATGAATTTTGGAGGAACACATTCAGATCATGTCACGTCTCTTAAACTCTTAGCTTTGTTTTGTTTTTAATGACCATTTCTCTGGAAGGGTGTGGAGGTGAAGTTTGGCACTGGCTCCAGATATGCTACTCAATCCCTTTTGTCTCATGCACTTTGCATAAATTACTTTATTTAATTTTCTCATGATCTCATGACAAACTCCTCCACATCATCACTCCATAAAATGTCTGCTCTGCTATATTTCCCTGCTGTTTCAGGAAACTTGTCCTTCCAAAGGACATCTTGTCATGTAATTTCTTGGGTGTGGGTACCGATTATTTTTTCATACTCCAGGTATCATAAATGCTTATTTCAATTACCTGTATCTGGAAATCATACCTTACCTCTCTTATGTCCACCAAGGCATCTTGCTCACCTCTTTGTCTCTCAAAGTCAAGAGTGTTTTCATCTGCTACTGATCCCTCATCTCTTCTTTCCTACATTCAATGATTTCCTATTGCCCACTGGATCACTTTCAAGCTTCTTAATATACTACTCAAGGCTCTTAACTGTTCTATATCATCAGAGTTGGTGCTTGGTGATAACTGACTGTGACAGCCAGAGCTGTCCTTTAAGTGACCCAGCCACCTCTCGCAACAACCTGTGTGCATTTCTAGCTCTTGCTTTCTCTGTGCGAGTTCCCAGCAATTAGACTTTTCTGCTCTTTTCTAATTCATGTCCTCCTCATCATTTAACATCCTATTCTGCTAATGCTTCCTGCTCCTTGACTATCCATCACTATTTTCTATGACACTTGTCTGAATCAGACAGTTAATACTTATTAGGAAGTTTTTGTTTACTTCAGTTCTAGTAGTTTCTATAATTCAATTTAACACTGTAAGAATACAGTCATGGGTCTGAAATGTGTCATTAATGACCAGAATGCATTCTGATAAGTATGTTAATAGGTGATTTCTTTTTGCTCAAATGTCATAGAGTGTGCTTATACAAACTAAGAAGGCTAAGATGTCACTAAGCAATATCGTCTTGTGGAACAAACCATTGTCATATAAGCAATCTGTTGTGGTTTTTTTTTTCATTTTATTTTAAAAGAGGATTTATTTATTAATTTCAAAGGAGGTTGGAGGGATGGAGGAAAAGAAAAAGAGAGAGAGAGAGAGAGAGAGAGAGAGAGAGAGAGAGAGATCCTCCATCTCATCTGCTGATTCACTTTCCAATGCTGATTCACTTTCCAAATGCCTGCAGCAGCCAGGTCTGGGCCAGGAACTCAATCTTCATCTCACACATGGGTAGCAGGGACACAAATATTCAGGCTATAATCTGCTACTTTTCGAGGTGTAGTAGTAGGAAGCTGGATCAGAAGTGGAACAACCAGGACTTGGATACCAGTGTTGAAAGCAGGAACTTAATCTGCTATGCCACAGTGACAGCCCCAAGCAGTCTGTTGTTAACTGAAACTCTATGATGCGGTGCATGCCTGCATGAACTCTTTTTTTCATGATTCTAAGACTTTTCTTTTAAGTTGATAACAGGTTTCTTGTGGGCAAGTCAGTGTCAGCACATCTACCACAGTGCCTGAAACATAGAAGATGATCCATAAAGAGTGTTGGCTACTCCCTGATACCTTTGGTGTCTTGTTTGAGTATACAGTTAAATAAGTTATTTGATTTGATTCTAAGAGAAAATGAGTGACTATGGTCACTCTGCAGTTTCCTTTTTTCATTGAATTTGATTCTACCACATGAATGTGTTTTTCTTAAGTAGTGTTAGTTTTATGACAATGACTGAATATTGAAGTCTCAGGGCCTACATAATAATAATCACAAAATTTTTGATCGTCAGGGAAGAAAATGACACATAATTTATGTGCTATAGTTCTTTATGAAAGCCTCTGGGTTCCTTGATTATGATTTTTAATTTATTTTCTGTTTAAAAAGCAGCTAAGCCAGCAACCATTTAAAATCAGATGGAGATTTTCTTTTTCCTTGAATGCAATGGCAAATCAACAGTTTGTGGTTGCCAGTTGTGTGGATGACAAAGGGCAGTGAACTGTATTTAAATATCCAGTCCTGTCAGTTTCCATACAGTGTGATACTGGTGCTAGTTTCTAAATGGCAGTTTGAAATTGCAAGAAGAAAATAACTGACATGTCTCTACAACCAACTGGCTTGCTTTTTGGCAATGGTTATGTTCCAGTAAGTAATCAACAAATTTGTGTTACATTTTACAGAGTGATAAAAAATTTAGATAGTATATTTCTAAAATCTCTCAGATGAAAAATCCATAGTGCTCTTGAGATTACTTGATCATCTGGTACAACTATATTTTTTTCTTTCTAGAGAAGAAATAAAAATAAAAAATAATAAGGAAAGAGAAATCAGAATTGGAAGGAGATTTGTTGTGTCTATGAATATAAATTTATGATAGCAACTACTAAGCTGTGATTGGGTTATGATTTTGTTTTTGAGAGCAGGGACTCTCCTTTACTTTATTTCTGAATCCTGCACAATGCATAACTCATAGTAGCTACTCAATAAGTAGTTGTTGATTTATCTGTATGCTTCCGAAGTGGCCTATCTATAATGAAGCTTTCATAATTCAGAGTGAAATTAATGTTTGAATCACTGACCAAAAATTGTACTTTAATATAGTCATAAATAGCAATTAAACTCATCTAATAATTTATACTTGATGAAACGCTTTCAGTGTCAACTGAATTCTTGAGCAAATAAGGGACAAATGTTCCATTGACGTATTGACCAGCACACCAGACACATCCCACATACATAATAGTGTGAATATATGACTTTATCTCATGGCTGGAAATGACTTGACTGGAGAGTGCTTTTGAAAAATTAAAGCTTCTAAATATGAATCATATTCTTTTTCTTTTCTGTTTCAAAAATTAATTTTCTTAGAGATTATATTCTCCTTACCTTGCCAGATAACACTTACAGAATATGAAAATTACTCTGACAGATAATCAGAGAACTTTCCAGATATGAGACATTTGGAAATTGATGCAGTGTCATAGGGCCTCCTAAGAGACAAAGCTATTGGATAAAAAAGACATGAGGTTAAACTACAGACCACCATTTCCCCTCCCTTGTAGTATTCACTCCTTCCTTTCTCTCACACATTGCATTCACTTTTCACAAAGATGAGACAATGATGTGTCACTTCAACCCCATCTACATACTTCCTTTGGCATTCATGCTATGTAAAATCATGTTTCTCAAAATGACATTTCTTCTCCTTGGTTGGCATATTAAGTTGCCTTTTGGGAGAATTTATGGAGAACTTTATTCATATAACATGATGGTTAATAGCACAGGCTTTGGGGATTATATATATATATTCCACCTCAGAATATCTATAGCAGCTACTACGCATTGTTCCACTTTCCTGCATCTACGATCCCCTTTTCCCTAGCCCTCTTCTGCTTAGGGCTGGCCATGTGCACAATTCTGGCTAATGACAAACAAAAGCCTGCTGGTGCTACCACAGAGGGAGTTAGGAGGTTCAGCTAATATGACCCTCTTGTCTTTCCTTACTGTCTTTCTGTTCTTACCTGGACTCCTGTGGAGCCTGAAGATGCAGCAGCTGTCATGTAACGGTGAGACAACCACTTTATTCACAGAGAAAAAGACAAAGAGCAGTCCTGATCATGTCCACATTGCTTAGCAGCTAAAACAGACAGATCTGGATTGCCTAGCTTTGGCCCTCTTTACTTTTTGCTTTTTAAGAATATTGGCTTATTTGCTTATACTTTGAAGTTGTGTATTCTGTTATTCACAGTTGGGTTCACAATGCTAACTCTGTGTCTTCAGTTTCCTTGTCTCTAACTCAGGAATATTAAACTACTTAACAACAACTGGTGTGAGGAAGAAATTAAAAGATGTGAGTGTGAGGCTTATCAAAGAATATGGGTTAGCCAATATCAGTATTCCAACTTGAATATTTTCTTTGTAATACATAGTGTCAGAAATCCAGATTTTAATATAGATCATATTCTACTTAGTTCAGTTCTATCATGTCTTTTTTATTTTTAATTTTTTATTTCAATTTCATTTGAAAGGCAAAGACAAAGCCAGACACAGAGAGATCTTCCATCCACTGGTGCACTCCACAAATGCCCACGATAATTATGGCCAAGTGTGTTTAAACTGAGAGTAAAGAACCCAATCTGGATTTCCCACATGAGTGGCAGAGACCTATGTGCTTGAGCCATTACCACTGCCTCCTGGGGTGTACAGTTGCTAAGATCCTTTGCAAAGGATCTTGAATCTAGGCACTCTGTTACAGGATGCTCTAAGTAGCATCCCAACCATGGTGCAAAATTATATATCTCGCTCCTCTTAAAATTTTTTTTAGTAGTTTAAAAAATTGTTATATTGAGGAATCACTGTCTACAGCAAACTGCACAAATTTAAAGTGATATCTGACAACTTTGACATCTGTATTACCTGGGAAACAATATAAGGCACGAAAGTAGAACAGAGTAGAATGTGATTAATTGTTCCTGGAGGGAGAGGGGTCAGAAAAATCTGAGACCATCATCATCCGCAGGATGATGAATACATCCGTCACCTCCAATGACTTCTTCATTCCCTCTTCTTTCATCACTTGCAGCTTCCTCCTCTGTTGACACTAACACTGATGTGCTTTCTATCACAGTGATTAATTTTCATTTTCTAGAGTTTTATAGAAATAGAATTATGCAATGCTTGTAGGGGGCAGAGAATGGGTTTGGTTTCTTTCATTCAACAAAGTTATTTTGAGATTAATTTGTGTTGCATGCTAAACAGTTTGCTTCTTTTTGTTGTCGAATAATATTCTATTGTGCAGATATACAAACATTTGTCTTTTGTCTGTTGATGAGGGCTTTTCAGGACTTTAATGCATTAAGCTTCTTTCACAATATTTCATTTATAGCTTTAACAGAACATTTGTCATAGTGTAGTAAACTAAGTTGTTTTCATATATCATCCACTAAATAATGTGGTTACCCTTTAAGATTAGTGAGCTGTGTCTCATTTATTCTTGGTCTTCCAACTCATCACACAATGACTTGGCTTTGAATGATCACCCCATGTGAATAGTCCTTAATGGGGAGCCCAAAGCATTCTCTTTCTCTTGTATTGTCTCCATCATCATCATTTGTTGATTTAAGTCTGAAGCTTGAGAGATGCTTTTTTTATCTAATAAATTTTGTTTATAAGTATGATTTATATAAAATAAAACTCACACATTCTAATGGTACAAGTCAATGACTTTGAGGTATGTACATACCTATGTAACCACCAAACCAAGTGAGATGCAGAACAATTTCACCCCTCCAAAAATTCACTTAATCCTTTGAAGTCAGTATCCTGCACTAAACTTTTCCCGGGAAGCCCCTGATCTGATTTCTGCCAATATAAAGTGGTTTGATTTAATTTAAACTTTTATATAAATTAATATTCAATATGTACTCTTTTTTGTAATTCAGTATGTACTCTTGTGTCCAATTTCTTTCACTTGAATAATATCTGTAGTTCAACCATGTTGCATTGATTTAATTCATTTACATTTGGTATAAATGTTGAAATATTTGGGATTAAGTGAAATGAAAACCAGTGTGGCTATTGGTTTTCATTCTGTCCTTTCTGTTTTTTTTTTTTTTTTGGTGCATAATTAAATATTTTGTGTGTGTGTGTGTGTGTGTGCGCACGCACGCACGCACACATGTATGTATGTGTTCCATTTTATTTTATCTCTTGGCTTCCTAGCTAGAATCTTTGGTTTTTTAGTGGTTGTTCTATTTGTTTAGTGGTTGCTTTAGGCTTTACGATCTGTTTCCTCAACCTGGCAGAATCTCCTTAGAGGTACTGTTGTACCCTTCTGTATTTCTTACTTCAAAATATCTTTTTTTTTTAAAAGATTTATTTATTTTACTTGAAAGTCACAATTACAGAGAGAGAGAGAGAGAGAGAGAGAGAGAGAGAGATGTCTTCCATCTGCTGGCTCACTCTCCAATTGGCTGCAACGGCTGGAGCTATGCCTATCTGAAGCCAGGAGCCAGGAGCTTCTTCCAGGTCTCCCACTCGGGTGCAGGGGTCCAAGGGCTTGGGCCATCCTCTAATGCTTTCCCAGGCCACAGCAGAGAGCTGGATCGGAAGTGGAGCAGCTGGGTCTAAAACAGGCGCCCATATGGGATGCCGGAGCTTCAGGCTAGGGAGTTAACCCACTGCACCACAGCGCTGGCCCCTCAACACATCTTATCATTTCAGAAATATAAGGTTAACCAATATAATTTCATTTACACCCTCTCTCAAATCTACTTTTGTTGTTGTTGTTATTCAAAACCACTCAAATGACTCTCCATTAAATCTGGCACTAAATTTGAGTTCCTGATAGCTTATCCTATCTGTTATGTTTTGAGCTTGTGCACATCTCTGAATTCATCAACTGCACTTCAACTCCAGGACTAGTGTTTTTCTTTTAGTTCTTCAAATGCATCCTGGTATTTTAAACTACTGTGTCTTATACATATTGTTCCTTCTGTCTAGGGTACTTTGGCCATTTGATACTTATGTTACTTTTAAGGATTTTTCTGAGGAACTGCCTGTGATACTTTTCCTGATCCCTTTCCCTCCAGGAAAAATTCATCATTCTTACTGAGTCCAAATTCTGCAGTTTACCTACGCTTGTGTCAGATGCCCCTTGTGTGCTTCTGCAAATGTTTTTGGGCACGCCTCTTTTTCCAGCCACAACTGCAGTGATCATTCCTGTGTAGATGTCATCGAATTTCATTCATGTACAATCTGAAAGTGCCCTAAATCAGCTTACTTCTCACTCTTCCTTTTCTCACCACGCATCTCAAGGCTTTTTTATTGATGGTGAAGCATCATGAGACATCCTTAGGATTTTGCTCAGCGCTCATGCATATGCAACTCAGAAGTTAATGCCCTGGGAGACCCACCCTTGACCAAATGGGAGTAGAAATAATAAAGAAAGGCTCCCTGCTTTCTTTCTTTCTTTCCTTTTTAAATATTAATTTATTTATTTGAACGACAGATTTACAGAGAGGCAGAGCCAGAGAGCTGGATCAGAAGAAGAGCAGCTTGGACATGAACCGGTTCCAATATGGGATGCCTGCACTGCAGGCAGTGATTTACCTGCTACACCACAGTGCCAGCCCCCTGCTTTCTTTCTCTGAGGGTATCAGAGTGTCCTATTAATTGATTAATTAATTAATTGTAGGGACAGGTGTTGTGATGAAACAGGTTAAGCCACCACTTGGGACACTTGTACCCCCTATCAAAGAGCTTGGGATTCTGCCTTTCTGATCCAAATTTCTGCTAATGCACCTGGGGAATGACAGGGGGTGGTCTAGTAGTTGAATTCCTGACATTCACATGGGAGACCTGGTATTTGAACTGGAAGGGGCATCACAGGATGGATTAGTGAGACATAGTCACTGACCAATGAGATGCAGATGTGTAGAAAGGTTAGGCAACTTGTCTATATGACACTGTTTGTGCATAAATCATTCCTCTGATTATATAAAGCTATTCTCAAATATTTTCTATTTGCACCAATACTTTGTCAAAGTATTACTGAGTGACAGACCATGAAGACAGCTAATTGCAAGAGGTATAGAACACTAAAAAGGAAATTTTTGGGAGAAAGGAGGACTAGGGATATATTGAGATGGAGTGTGAAAAAAATTAGGACTATTTCAGTTCATCTGGAAATTTTTCACACTTGAATTTCTCCCCCTGTCACATGGCATATGTTTCAAAAATTAAAAATTCACTAATAGTAACTGAGGGTCTAACATATGCCAACATTTTAATATATATTAACTTACTTAATAGTCTTGACATACTCTGTTATTAAATCTGAATGGTTGTTTCAAGCCTGGTGTCACAGTATGTGTGCCATTTCTAAATGGATCATTATTGCCCAGATTCTGATATACAGCATTAAGGCTCAGAAACTGGGTTATTATGTGGTCACCCAGAGGTTAACAAGCTCAGACAAATTGATTCCTTCTACCCAAACTTAGAAGACTCTGATTATAAACCAGAATACCAATTTACAAGTCTGTATGAGGAAATTAACTGTCAAGTAGACCAGAATACTCCTGTCAGCTTGTCAGCACATTTTATTCCCTGTGGGATAGAAAGCTTGGGAAATAAAATTAAAGACAGGAGGATACTAAGGAAGTAGGAAATTAGAAGAAAATGAGCTGGATGCTTTTAATAAGGAAATTATCATGCGGTGTTGGAGCCCAATGGGGCCTCTGCACCATAGGAATATCCTTGCTTGCCTAAGGGACCCGAATATTATTTTCAACCATCAAATCTTTCTCCTTGTTACACACATACACACATCTCAGTCGATAGCAAGTTGTAGGCTCATTAGCTACAGCCAGACAGAGCAAAGTGGGAGGATCTGAGACTTCATTCAAAACCAGCCTTCTGGGGTGGGCCAAGCATCTGCAGGTGCTAAGGAGGAGGAACAGAGGAGCAGATAGAATAAGTATGGTAAACAGGACAAAGATGATAACAATCTCCAAATTGAGAATTTACTATGTGTTAGGAACTGTGCTAAGAACTTTACACCAGTTACGTAATTTCATTCTCACATCAACCATCTGAGACAGATGGCATTAATATTCCTCTTTTGTAGATGGGGAAACTGCAGTTTAGAAAACTTAAAGTAATGTATCAGAAAGTAGAAGTGTCTTAATAGAGGGTAGTGTATACTGGGTTATGGGCATCTCAAGGTTGATGTGTCTAAAGTTGAGCCCTTCATCTCCTTTTAAAACGTGTCCTTCCTTTAGTCCATGTTTCTGAGGAATTCTAGATCTTTTTCCCTCTCCAATCCCAGTCCCTGACCTCAACAAATCCTATACATCTTACCTCTTTCCTGTTCTCTCCATCTCTGCAGTCACCCTTCTGGTCCAGTTATGGACTACTTCCTGCTGTAGCTAACCCCAGCTTCCCTACAAACCAATCTGTTGTTGTTAAGGTAAAATCCACATAACAAAATCCATCATTCTTACAGTTTTAAAAATGTTCAATTTAGGTGGCTTTTGTTACATTCACAGTGTTTTGTGACCGTCATTATTATCTAGTTCTAGGACATTTTATCACCCTCAAAGAAATCTGTATCTTAGAGCAGGACTCCATAGTCTCCTCCCCCATGTCCGGGAAACCACCAATCTGCTGTCTCTATGAATTTACCTATCCTTTCTATATCATATAAATGGAACATGTATTCATGACCTTTTGTGCCTGGCTTCCTTTATTTAAGGCGATGTTTTCATGATTCATCCATGATATAACATGTGCTAGTAATTAATTAGGTTATTTCCAGCTATTTATATATTTATGTAACAAATTTCATGTATTTCATATATACAGATTCAGGAGCATAATGATACTTCATGGCCAAATAATATTCATTATATAGATGTATTACATCGAATGCATTCATTAGGTGTTTTGGCTGTTATGAATAATACTGTGAACATTTGTGTTCATATTTTTGTTTGAATACCTGGAGAAGTAGAGCTTGGCCTAATATGATATTTTTGTATTTTGTAAGGCAAGTATTCATAACTGGCACTTGAGAACAGAGGAAAATGTAGATGTTTAGGGTCTAGATGCTCAAACTGTGTTCCAGATAGAAATTTGGTCAAGGAATCAAAGCAAAACTTTTGCATATAAAATCAAAGCTTAATGAAAAAGAAGAGCATGCTTAATTTGATGTTAGTTATAGAAAGGTTGGTTAGGTTTCGTTAAATCTGATCTGTTTAAAATTAAGATTATTTTTAGAACTATGCTTGGCCATGGATTATAACCATAATTTTAGAGAGAGGAAGGATGTAAAGGAAAGGGAAGTAGGCAGGGCTAGAACAACCTTAAATTGTATTGAGGAAACAATGATGGACATACATTCTTCAGACTTTCAACCTCTGCTGTTTGCATTTTTAAGTAACATTTCATTCTTATATACTTTGTCATGAATTGACTATGGTCAAAGCATTTCATGTCCCTTTGCCTCAATTTCTTCACACAAAGTGGGATCATTGGGTTGGCTATGATCAATGATGTCCAGCTAGCTCTGAAAAGTTTCTGATCCTCTATGCCAGTTTTCTAGTAGCAAATTATCTTTCACAGTGTACAATTGCTATTGGCTTTTTCTTGAGGATTTCATGAGTGAACAATCTTCATAGGCACAGAAATGTTATTCCTAGGGTGAGGCTTTGCTAACCCATGTTAGGACAGACTTCCTGATTTGGATACTTGACTTGGGAAAATGGCATATTCGAGACTTGAAGCTCTCAATCTACTGACTGGATCTAAAGTTTCAGAAATAGAATAATCCTTTAGTACCAAATTTGCCTAATCTATTATTTACCATAGTGGTTATTTAACAGTAAAAACAAACATTTCCAAAAATAACATCCAAAGACTTTTTTTTACTAAAATTATTAGATCAGTCATTCTCTCAGAATTTCATTTTGACTTTTGTCTGAACACAAAGTTGAACTAGAGGAATAGAAGAAAATGGTCCCTAAATTATAGGATTAGACTAAGTCATGCACATTCTGTACTCTGTGATGAAATATGATAAAAATGAGAAACAGTCCGCTCAAAACTAGAGGTGTGTTCCTAAATAGGAGACAGAAATTTTCCAGGACTGATTAGATAGCATGGAAACAAAATAGGGCTAATCATAGATTAGAAGTTTGAGGCAAAACTTAGACATTTCAAAGTTTTATGAACTAGACATTGGTTAAGTTGAGCAATTTGAAATGTCAGTTCTGAGTTTCTTAATGTGTAATGTTGGAAATGTAAATTTTTAAAAATGTGATTAAATTTTAAAAATACATTTAACAAATTTTAAGCTTAGATACAAAAATAGAAATACAAATCAAAGAGCAGGCATTTCAGGAAAGAGAATAGTTACATCAACTAATAAATATAAAAGGAATAGTGAAGGTGGAAAAATCACCATTTTGCAACTAGTATGGAAATGATTGATTTGGAAGAATAATCAATGAATGCTAAAAGTTTGATTAGGAGTGGAGCATTTACACATTATCAAGGTATATTTCTAAAGAACACTTAATTTAAAAATGACAAATGGTCACTTTAAGGCAGTGAAACCTGACTAACATCACTTTATTGAGTGATCATAAGTTGCCAATGATAGGGAAAATTGAGCTGATTCCTGACGTTCATGCAGTGATCCTATTGAAAATGTACAATATGAATCTAATCAATTGGAAACAACAGTGAGATTCAAAGAGACACCCTTCAAAATGACTACCTAGGTTCTTTAGAAAAAATTCAATATAATGAAAAACAGTGAAAAACTATTTCACATGAAGGAAGCATGCCAACTGTATAAATATATGATCTGGATCAGCGCAAAAACACTTTATAAGGTACATTATTGGGAGAATTTAAATGAATTGAGAAGAATAAATATGACTTGTATATTAGATAAGAATATTTTATAAATGTTCAAATCCTGGATTTTTTAAATGTACTTTAGTTATATATGAGAACGTCCTTATTTTTAGGAAATGAAGACTGAAGTATTTCGGGATAAAAGGACTTGATTTGCAAATAGCTATAAAGTGGCCCAGGGAAATTATTTTGTTGTATGTGCAAGAACACATGAGGCTGGCGCTGCGGCTCACTTGGTTGATCGTCTGCCTGTGGCGCCGGCGCACCGGGTTCTGGTCCCGGTTGCTCCTCTTCCAGTCCAGCTCTCTGCTGTGGCCCAGGAAGGCAGTGGAGGATGGCCCAAGTGCTTGGGCCCTGTACCCGCATGGGAGACCAGAAGGAAGCAACTGGCTCCTGGCTTTGGATCAGCGAAGCGCCGGCCGTAGCAGCCATTTGAGGGGTGAACCAATGGAAGGAAGACCTTTCTCTCTGTCTCTCTCTGTCTAACTCTGCCTGTCAAAAAAAAAAAATATATATATATATATATATATATAAAAGCACATGAAAGAGACATCAAATCACATGTGGCAAAGTAAGAGTTGGTGAATACAATTGAGTACAAAATAGTTATTTTTTCTATTATTTTGTATTAGTCTATTTTGTGATACTATTACAGGGTATCATCAATTGGATAATTTATAATGAACAGATGCTTATTGGCTTATAATTCCGGTGACTGGGAAGTCCAAGATTAAGGGACTACATCTTGCAAGGTCTCAGATTGTGTGTTGTGGTTTACTATGCCCTGGAGCTAGGATGATGAGTGAATTTTCTGTTCTCAAGTTACCAACAGTTGGGGAACGTGACAGCTATAAAATATATGCCAGGATAATGCAACAAAATAGAGAAAAAGTTAATGAGGGAAAACGATAACTAAGTCATTATTGAGGGGTGGTGCAGAGGAATGACCATGACAACGAGTTGGAGGATTTTTTTCAGCTGTTGGTGGGGGAAGACTGGAATGAGAGAGTGTTTTAGGCAACAGGAACCATACAGGCAAAGACAGATGACATAAGAGCATTGGAGTGCTTTGGGACTTTTAAGTAATTGAGTATTGTAGAAGTGTAGTACAGCATTCTGGTTTTCAATTTGTAATAACAAAAAGAAATTAATTTTTAGTTTAATTATGAATATTTATAAGACATCAAAGTATAAAATAATTAACACTAGAGTATACAAGGCACACTCTCCCTCCTTTGTTAAACTTTTTATTTAGTTTGCAGTGCCACTTCATTATAAGTGAGGACTTATTCTTTGACTTTGCTTGATGTTTATTGCAATTTTTTGCCAAATTTGTGTAATATATGAAAATCTTTTTAAAGAAAGAAATTTCCATAATCCCCAAGAGTTACATCTTCAAATATTTACTGGTTATCAGATATCAGTTTAATGAGTTACAGAAGAGAAGTTTTATTCTGTGAAAATAACTTTTGATTATATATTTAAAAATTATTTTCATTTTATTTTAAAGGCAGAGAGATAGAGAGACAGAGGCAGAGACAGAGGGCTCTTCTATGCACTGGTTGACTCCTCAGATGCCTATAACAGGCAGGGCTGGACCAGCCAAAGGCAGGAGCCAGGAATTCAGTCTGGGTTTCTCAGGTCAGTGGCAGGGACCCCAGCACTCAAGGCATCAGCTGCTACCTCCCAGTGTGTGCAGTAGCAGGAAGCTGAAACTGGAAGCACAGTAGAACTCAACCCCGGGCACTCTGATATGGATGCAGGTGTACCAAATGCCCACCATCAATGGTAAATTACTACAGTAAAAGATATTCTGTTTTCTTTTCTTTTTTTTTTTTTTTTTTGACAGGCAGAGTGGACAGTGAGAGAGAGACAGAGAGAAAGGTCTTCCTTTGCCGTTGGTTCACCCTCCAATGGCTGCCGTGGCCGGTGCGCTGCGGCCGGCGCACCGCGCTCATCTGATGGCAGGAGCCAGGTGCTAGGTGCTTATCCTGGTCTCCCATGGGGTGCAGGGCCCAAGCACTTGGGCCATCCTCCACTGCACTCCTGGGCCACAGCAGAGGGCTGGCCTGGAAGAGGGGTAACCGGGACAGAATCCGGCGCCCCGACCGGGACTAGAACCCGGTGTGCCGGCACCACAAGGCAGAGGATTAGCCTGTTGAGCCACGGTGCCGGCCAAAGATATTCTGTTTTCAATTAGCAAAAATATTTTGCACTATCAAGATAAAAAATTATCAAAAGCCAAATATCAAACAATAAACTATTCAATCATTGAATCAAAAGCTGGGTATCCTTAATTGTAAGCTTCATACAGATTTGTAAGTGATACGTTCAGACACCAATAAATAAATGGCAAAGGGTCCAAATAAATAATGGACCCAAAAATTGAAGTTAAAATTTACCTTCAGTAATAAATGAATAGGCAATTTGAAATGAAAGACCAGGATGAGTGAGTAGCCTTGTGGTTAAGACACAGGTTAAGGCACTTGTGTCCCATATTAGAGTACTTAAGTTCAATACCCAGCTCCAGCTCTTGGCTTTAGCTTCCTGCAGATTCTGGTAAACAGAGGTGGTATCTTAAGCACCTGGGTTCCTGACACACATGTGGGAGACCTGGGTTGAATTCTTGGTTCCTGGCTTCTGCATGGCCCAGTCTTGGCCATTGTGGATATTTAGGGAGTGAATTAGCATTTGGGAACTCTTTTTCCCTTGACCCCTAAATTAATAAATTAAAAAAAGTTTTAAATGAGAGACACTATTTTGGGGCTGTAAAATCCGTATTTTGAAAAATCATGGGCCGGCACCGTGGCTCAATAGGCTAATCCTCTGCCTGCAGTGTTGGCATCCCCGGAGTCTAGTCCTGGTTGGGGCGCCAGATTCTGTCCTGGTTGCTCCTCTTCCAGTCCAGCTCTCTGCTGTGGCCTGTGAGTGCAGTGGAGGATGGCCCAAGTGCTTGGGCCCTGCACTCGAATGAGAGACCAGGAGAAGCACCTGGCGGATCAGCACGATGCGCCGGCCACAGCGGCCAATGGGGGGTGAACCAACGGAAAAGGAAGACCTTTCTCTCTCTCTCTCTCACTATCCACTCTGCCTGCCAAAAAAAAAAAATCATGATAACCTGTGTTGAGGGTTTTAAATAATAGAAAAAAATTGGAAACAATCTCAGTGTCCAATAATGTTGAAATTCTTGTAGTTAAATAAAATACGCAATGGTAAAATATGACATTACTTGGGCATTAATATGATTTTTAAAAATAATTTTAAATAAAATAAATGCTTATGCTATCATGTTCAGTGTAGAAAGCATGAACAAGGGGCCTGCGCTGCAGCATGGTGGGTTAAGCTGTAGTCCTATTTGGGCACTGGTTCAACTCCTGGTGGCTCTGCTTCCATTCCAGCTCCTTGCTAATGCATCTGGGAAAGCAGCAGAAGATGGCCCAAACTCTTGGGCCCCTGCACCTATGTGGAGGCATGGGAGAAGATACTGGCTCCTGGCTTTGGTCTGGCTCAGCCCTGGCCATTTGGCCATTTGAGGAGTGAACCAGTAGATGGAAGATCTCTCTGTCTCTTCCTCTGTCTCTGTAACTCTTTCAAATAACTAAAGTTTCAAAAAGAAAAGAAAGTAATTAGCAAAGCACGCATTAAAAACCTAGATAACTGTACTGTGGTCTTGGAAGATGTTAACATGCTAACGGCAGAACCTGGATGAAGAGTGTATGGAGACTCTGCTTTTTGGGACTTTTTCAGTAAATCCAAAATTATTTCAAAATTTTTCAAAATAATATTTTTTCAAGATATTTCAAAATAAAAAGTTAAAAAGCACATATAGAAAAATTACTGAGATGAAAAATAACCAAATTTTAGCATTGGTTTCATGTTAAAAGTAACTTTTCTCTTCCATTTGGAAAATGCTTTTCTGTAACTTAAATTTTTACAGTTACAGGTTGTTTAATAATTGTTTTTAAAAAGCTGCTCCCATCATTAAACCAAGAAAAAAACTTGCTAAACTCAAAACAAAAACGCCATCTACTGCAATCTTAATCAGTGTGGCATCAAAACATAAAACTGTTAATGTGGGGCAGGCCTTTACACTTGTTAGGATACTACAGGGGTGCCCACATCCAACATAGGAATGCTGGGTTCTGCTGTGCTTCCAAATCCAGCTCCCTGCTAATGCACAAGTACTCCAGTAGTTTTGTCTGCCTCCCACCTGGGAGACCCAGATTGAGTTCCCATCTGCCTTTGGTCTGGCCCAGGCTCAGCTGTTGCAAGTATCTGAGGAGTGAATTAGCTGATGGGAATGCCCTCTCCCTCTCTCTCCCTTCCTCTCCCTTTCTCTATTCCTCCCTCTATCCCTCCCTCCATCCCTCCCTTTCTCCCTCTTTTCCTTTCTACTTCCTTTCTTTTCCTCTCTCCCTCTTCCTCTGTCTCCCTCTCTCCACCCTCTCCCCCTTCCAAACAAATAAACAGACATTAGAAAACACCAGAAATGTTAAGTGCTTAACAACAAGTGCATGTGAGTGAAAGCTAAGATAAAAACATCTACTGGTTGGGGATGCATTTTACAAGTGAAATGTGAAGTGTGAGAGTAGAAAATAAGTAAAAGTAAGGACTAAGGTTCAGAAAGCTGTGGCAGTGAGGATTTTATTTTAGTAATAAAAAGGAGAAAGTCTTAAAAGAGTACATAATGGGAATATTGTATATGCAGGAGAAAGGCTGTTTTTCTGGGTTTTTAAGGCATAAAATTCATTGCAAGTTATGGGGTGTGTTTCCAAGAGGTTGGTTCTTAATGAGTTAAAATCATGTGTTTTCGATAACCGTCTCCATACTTGTTTTTGTCACAGACTCCTTTCTAAGCAACTCAACTTTGCCGTGATTCAGGCCTTCTTCTGAGGAGACAGCCCCTTACCTAATGAGTGACGAAGGTAATCATCTACTCGAATTAAGTCCCTCTTGATCTGGACTTTTATGTCAAGTATGCTCCTGTGTTCAATATCAAATAAGGACAAGTAGAATGGAAATACACCATGGTGTCACTGGGAGATGTGCTTGAAAAATTACAGTGTGTCAGCCATTGTGGCTCTCATGTTTCCCTAACTCAAGACCCCTGAGATATGTCACATTGCCCTTCTCTATGTGGGAATCACCCATACCCATGATTTTGGGGGAGGCAGAGGCAGGGGCTGTGTGCTTTGTGAACGCACATCCCTAGGCTGACTCACATTGAATCTGAAGCTGCTGCCTTTCTCCAGCAGTGCGCTCCTGCCTCTAAGAGTTATCATTGGAACCAGAATCTTTTAGTTTCAACACTGTATCTTAGAGTGTTCTTGTGTTAGCCTCCTTTCACATATTGAGACAAAGCAGGAGCTTATTCCTTGGGGAAACAACATGGTGTCCGCCTTGTTCCTTGAAGGAGGAACACATGGCTGCTCTGAGAACTTTGCCCATGATCTGAAATATTTGTCTCCTTAATTATATATAAATATAATATATAATATACAATAAATAATATATTTATATATTATATATTTATATATTTAATAATATATTATTATTATATATTTTATATATATAAAGATTTATTTATTTGAAAGGCAGAGTTACAGAGGGACATAGGCGGAGGGGGGGGGTCTTCCATCTCCTGGTTCACTCCCCATATGGCTGCAATGGCCAGAGCTGTGCCAATCCGAAGCCAGGAGCCAGGAGCTTCTTCCAGGTCTCTGACACAGGTGCAGGGGCCCAAGGATTTGGACCATCTTCCACTGCTTTCCCAGCTGATATCAGAGAGCTAGATCAGAAGTGGAGTACCCGGGACTCGAACTGGCGCTCATATAGGATGCCAGCATTGCAGGCAGCAGCTTTACCCGCTATGCCACAGCGGCATTATATTTTAAGCCCCTTGTAGGCACAGATTATATTTTATCCATCTTCTTGCCCTCTTCAGACTTACCCTTAGATTTTGGAAGAGGTAGTTACATAGTAAATGTTTATTGAAATGAATGCCGTTTTACTTAAGGGAAAATTTTATTTCTTCTTGAAAGAAAATCTATCCTTTGTTATGAAAAATGTGGCATTAAGAACAAATTAAAGTGGAAAATACAGAATGTATAGCTTAAAGCTAAGCAGCAGCTTTGATCTTTGGCTGGATATATTGAAAAGATTAAAAGAGTTATTAAAAATAGGATCTAAAGGTCTATTAATACTCTTAAATGAGGGCCCAAGTATATGTGTAAGTATATGTATCCTCCTAAAGGCTACAAATATATTGTAGTGTGTGGACAGACACTAACAGATGCATCTACCTGATCCTGTGAAAATACTAAAGGACTTAAGAACATTTTCTCTTATACATACATACTGTGCTATTAACATACTTCTGTATAGAGAAGAATGCTTTTATATTTTAGGCCTGTTTGCTCATCTATAAAAGAGTAATAATAATTATCAGGGTGAAGTAAGGATTAAATTGGCACAGTGCCTCAGAAGTCCTATAAGTATGCTCAACGAATGGTGGATTTCATTATTCTTCTCAGATGGGATTTCAGAAGTGTGTTATAAATGGTTGAGTGAATTTGAAGTAGAAATACTAGGGCCATATTATACTTTGACTACATTGTGGTTTAGATTGGGTTTTGTAAGCTGAAAACAGAGCACTGTTACCATGTCTAAATGCTTTAAGGGAAAACACCTTCTCAGAATTATACAACTGGTGTGCTCATGGAGTTTTGGAATACTCATCAATTGTTATTGTCCCCTTTCTATGTTACTTATTTAATATTAACCTTTCTTTTCTGAGTATTTACTATTAGATTACCTAAGAGAGACATTACAACTTTCACCATTAGAAAGAAACTATTTTTATAAAAAACTTCAATTTATTTTCATTTTATTTGAAAGACAAGACAGAGAGACAGACAATAAGAGATCTTCCATCTGCTGGTTCACTTCCCAAATGCCTGCAACAGCTGGGGCTGGGCCAGGCTAAAGCCAGGAAACTGGATTTCAATCTGACTCTCTCATTTGGGTGGCAGGACACAGGTTACTTGCTGCCTCCAAGAATTAGCATTAGTAGGAGGCTGCAGAAGAAGAGCAGAAAATGAGCTTGAACCAGGCACTCAGATATGGGACAGTGGGGACTTAATTGCTGAACTAAATGCCCTGAACCATTTCCTTTCCATCAGTGTCCACTGTTTTTAACTTCCACTACTTACTGCTTCTGTGGCCCTTATTTAATATCAACTAGCTTGCAGTCATTTGACCTTAAGTTAATGATTGAATTTCTTTTTTATTAATATTGAAGAGAACAGATTTCATGTACCTCACAGATACATTCATGATAACACTTATGAATCAGACTCCCTGGGCTTGAATCATTACTCAGCTCATTCTGTAAGGACATTTACTTTTTATTTTTAATCCCATTTTTTGAAATTTTTATATGGCAATGAATTTTTACGTATTTGTTAATTGAAAATCTATAACAAAAGTCATAGGAAATAACAGAGACCTTGGCCATAACTTATCTATTCATAGTGTTGTGGGCCCCTGACTGGGCTTATTCCAGGCTACTCCCTCCATTCATGAAGGTATTCAAAGTGGGGGCATAAAGATGTGTAGGGAACCAAGATTTATTTAAAACAAAAGAAAAGTAGAAGCAAGCTTAAGAGAAAGAATGAACCTCCCCCTGTCCCAACAAGGTTTGAGAGAATGAACAAACAGAAAAAAACATAACACCAAAAGCACCCTGTTAGTAAGGTTCAGTTTGTCCTTTTCTACTCTAGAAGGCATAGGGGTAGTGTCTGAAATAGGCTTAATTGAATATATGAAAGGGAGCAGAATTTGGGGTGGGCCTTAAGTACCACTATTTTCTGGTCCTATTTTGAAAATATTGGAAGTGTCATGGTGTTAGGTGTATGATGGGAGTGGGAATGCCCCACATTTTAATGTCAAAAAGATTTTATCTTTTTGAAATAACATTTTGTATGTATTTAACCAAAATGGCAAAAATATTAAAGACAAACAAGAAGTTACAAGTTGAAGAAAAAGAACTCTAGGCCAATTAAGCAGATATGATCCAGAACTTCTAAGCAAATGTCTTAATAAAGACAACATAAAGCAACAGAAAATATTTAAAAAGCAAGAAGACCATAGTCTAGGAGGAAAATAGACAAGGGCTATAAACAATACTCAAATGAAAAGATGTTCAACTTGACTCACACAGGGTACATTTTAAAATACACTGGTACATAATTCCTATTGATATTTTTGACAAAGCTTTAAAGCAAAACAAGATATTTACAGCAAAACTGATACACATGATATTTATTTCTTTTTTAGTTCTAGCTCCCACATATAAAGGAGAACAAACACTATTTGTTTTCCTTTGTCTAATTTCACTCAACATAATTTCCTGCAATTGCAGCCATTTTACTGCAAACGATAGAATTTCATTCTTTTTATAGCTGAATAATATTCCATTTATCTGCTATTAATATCTTTGTTGATTACATATTTTGCCTATTGTGAACAGTGATGCTATAAACATGATGGAACAGGTATCTCTTTGATACAATGAATCCATATCTTTTAGGTATATACCCAGAAGTTGGATTTCTGGATCATATGCCAAGTTTATTTCTAGTTTTTTTTTTAATTTCCATATTGTTTTCAATAATGGTTGTGCTGATTTATGTTCCCATCGACAGTGGATAAGATTTCCCCTTTCTCCACATCCTCACCAGCATTTTTTGCTCTCTGTATTTTGGATAATATCCATTCTGACAGGAATGAAATAATAGCTCATTGTGGTTTTAATTTGCATTTCCTTGATGGCCAGTGATATTGAACATTTTTCATGTATTTGTTGACCATTTGTATTTCCTTTTCGGAGAACTATTTATTCAATTACTGTGTCCATTTCTTAAGTGAATTGGTTGTCTCTTTGTTGTTGAGCTTTTTGTGTTGCTATATATTCTGAATATTCTTATCAGATAAATAGCTTCCAAATATTTTTTATCATTTTGGTTGTAGGTCTTTCACTGTGTTGGTTGTTTCCTTTGCTGTGCAGAAGATTCTGAGTTTGATATAATCCCATTTGTCTAGTTTTCCTTTTGTTGCCTGGGCTTTGGAGAGCTTATCAAAGAAATCATCACACACACCAAGGTCTTAAAGTGTTTCCCTTATTTTTTTCTGGGCAAGACTTGAGGCCCACCCAATTACGTGCCCATTTTTGGAAATACTAAAGTGTTGTCATGTCAGGTGCATGATAAGAGTGGAATGCCTACATGATAATTTTATTATAATGACTTAGAAGCCATGATGGGAACACACCCTATAGTCATAATGGATATTTTCAGCTGATGCTGGTTCTCCCTTTGCAGCATTACAGAACTTGCAGTTTCCACTACACAGAAAAGGGGCGGGGCTTGGAGGTGTGTGGAAGGAAGGTTTGGATAATGCATAGCAAGGGAGTTTGAATGGTGCAGGCTGGGCTGTCATGCAGGGGCTGGCCACAGCTGCTGTGCCAGATGGCCAGGGAGCTTATGTATGAGGCAGCAGGAACTGTGCCATGGCACGTCCAGCTGACAGAGCTGTCCCACATCAGTTGGAGCTGTCAAATGGTAGTCCACACTGCCACGTGGGTCAGCTAAGACTGTCAAACTTCAGCTATTTTCTGCCAGCTAACATCACCTACCTGCTCATATCAATAGGACCAGAGAGAAGAACAGAGAAGCTAGTAGCACCACCAGTGCCACCACTACCAGTGGGAAAATTTACTAAAAATAAAATTACCCATGATGTAATATGAGAAACTAATCAAGAACAGTGACAGGACTCATTTATACAGAATTGACAGGATAAAAACATCAGGCAACTATCTGTATTCATGGATTTTTGTTGTATATTGGTAGGGCACAAAAGAAATTTTGACATGTGTAAAAAGTTATTTATCTGACCGAAGTAGAAGGTAGAGGCAAAGTGAAATACTTATACATGTCTGGAGAAACTGACGGATAATGGTAATTGTGGCAATGTCCTCTTGAATTTGTCCAAAGATAGAACATTCTGTTTTGGTGGCCAATAGGACAGCACAAGGACATAGTCAGGGAGAGTGATGACTACTATTCTGTGGAGTGGGTTCTTCAAGGCAGATCCAGAAACTGGGTGAGTTTAATTCTGGTGCCTAGGGCAAGTTAATGTCACATTCCACATTTCATTGTATGCCATTGGTTCCTGTGACTGGGGTAAGAGTCATGGAGGGAACATCAATATTTTTATTTATATAACTCCAAAGCAATGTATGGCTTCAGGGATAGTGAAGATGAATGCTAAAACCTGAGATAACCAAGAAGAGGCATGGGCAAGTTTGCATCAAAAATTGCCTCACAGAGGAATAATATATTTAATCTGAAACTGATGTAAATTTTATATTTCCAAGATCCTGTGTTAACAAAGAAATAGACATTTAAATAGAATTTTTAAGTTGACAGTTTACACATACTTTCTGCTTTAGCTTTATGGAAACACCACAATTCACTCCTTGTTCATTTCTTTGATAGGAAGGAAGTCTTTATGTGCCCTGAATGTCTTGAAGTGCACTGAACTTATTTGTATAAACGTCTTAATTTCACTAAATGTAAAGTCTATGCATTGTTTTCACTTTCCTGTTAGGAAAATACCAAGTCAACAATGTCTCATTGTAAACCTTAAGAGTTGCTAGTAGTATTTTCAAGAACGAGAAGCTATCTGTATCTGTTTCTATATTTACCTCTTCATCTGCTTCTGTGTCTATATGTACATTTATGTCTTCCCTATGTCTATCTATGTTGTCTAATGAATGTTCACGTTCTCAAACACACTGATATTATGTAAATGAAAACTGACATATTTAGATGGAGTTAATAACATTAATGTAATATAAAAATTGAGCATACACACATAAAAAAGTTGAATACATGAAGGTGAAGACAGTAGTACTTTTTATTTTACCAAAGACAGCTTAGCTAATCAAGACCCATCTGTTTATTCTTGGATTTTCTATTCTACTTCTGCATTATACTCATTCTTGAAGCATATGTACCAATTCTTGAATATTACAGAAAAATTAGTATAACTCTCCTGCAAAGATGACTCACAAGTTTATAAAATTGCCATATTTTTGCATAATTACTTGTTTCTTTTGGGTTCCCATAGAACCTTGTGTATATATTAGCTGTCATTTTACTGTCATAATGATTTATTTATATGCCTGTCCCTCTCATAAAACAGAATTCCTATTGAAAGAAATTATTCTTTGTATTTCTTTAACAACTATCACAGTTTCAGCATCCTAAAGAGCATCCAGAAAGTGTTTAATGAATGGATAAAAGATCGAGTAAAACATTTTATGGTCTTTGTGTAAGAAACAAGCAACAATTTTTTGTGTGCATCATGTTAACCCAGAAATTTATTCTGACACAGTTAATTATTTTCTTCCTTCCTCACCTTGTCTTCCCTATGGCAGAAATTCTATTTTAGTTGATGCCCACATGGCCACCTCCTGCTGATAACTAGTGGGCACAACTCAGTATGATGATGGACAGATGGACAAGCCTGCTGTTGTTTTTGGCCACATGAGTGCTCTTGCCTACTTTCATAGATGCATCAAATGTGTTTTTCTTTTACTCTTGTTTTGCTGACCTATACCTATTTCTGTTTGACACTATAAAAAGTGCTGTATTTGAAAGATTAGAGCCTATAAACAGGTTTGGGAAAGAGAGAAGCAGAATTATTTTGATAGATGCATGGTTTTGTTTTGCTTTGTTTTGTTTTTTTGACAGGAAGAGTGGACAGTGAGAGAGAGAGAGACAGAAAAAGGTCTTCCTTTGCCGTTGGTTCACCATCCAATGCCTGCCGCAGCAGCCGGCGCACCGTGCTGATCCGATGGCAGGAGCCAGGTGCTTCTCCTGGTCTCCCATGGGGTGCAGGGCCCAAGCACTTGGGCCATCCTCCACTGCACTCCCTGGCCACAGCAGAGAGCTGGCCTGGAAGAGGGGCAACCAGGACAGAATCTGGTGCCCCATCTGGGACTAGAACCCAGTGTGCTGGCGCCGCAAGGTGGAGGATTTTTTAGCCTATTGAGCCTCAGTGCCGGCCTGTAGATGCATGTTATCTAACACAAAAGAAGTGGACTTCATGGAAAAAAGACCATAAAACATTGCTGTTTTTCAACTGGAAAAAGATAGACCTCTCATCTTTCACTTCTACCATAATGGGATTGATTAGCAGAGAAAGTTACAACATATTTCTGGAAAAAGAAATCCACATTATGGTACCAATTTGAATTGTTCAACTAGATGATTTTTATAGACTTATAACTCATTTGGATTTCACACATGCATACATATATGAATAGTATTTTGCTTCAAATCAACAGTATAAAGTATAATGAAGTAAGACATTAGCATCTGACTTAGCCATATACAATGTTTTTTATTTTTATTTTTTATTTTTTTATTTTTTTTTGACAGGCAGAGTGGACAGTGAGAGAGAGAGAGAGACAGAGAGAAAGGTCTTCCTTTGCCGTTGGTTCACCCTCCAATGGCTGCTGCGGCCAGCACGCTGCGGCTGGCGCACCGCGCTGATCCGAAGGGGAGCCAGGTGCTTCTCCTGGTCTCCCATGGGGTGCAGGGCCCAAGCACTTGGGCCATCCTCCACTGCACTCCCTGGCCACAGCAGAGAGCTGGCCTGGAAAGGGGGCAACCTGGACAGAATCCGGTGCCCCAACTGGAACTAGAACCCAGTGTGCCGGCGCTGCATGGTGGAGGATTAGCCTATTGAGCCGTGGCGCCGGCCACCATATACAATGTTTAAAAACATTTTTAAAAAAAGATTTATATATTTTTAAAGTCAGAGTTAGAAGGAGAGACACTCAGAGAGATCTTCCATCTACTGGTTCACTCCCCAGATTGCTGCAACAGCCAGCGCTGGATCAGGCTGAAGCCAGGAGCCAGGAGCATCGTCTGATGGGGTCTCCCATGTGGGTGGCAGGTGCCCAAACACTTGGGCCCTGTTCCACTGCTTTTCCCAGGCCATTTTCAGGAGCTGGATTGTTGGTGGAGCAGCTGGGACACAAACGGGCTCCTATAGGGGAGCTGGTGTCATAGGTGGCAGCTTTACCAGCCTTGTCACAACACTGGCCCCATGTATTTTCTTTACTAGTAAAAAGGTAATAGATGGAAATTAATGTTTAATAGAAGTCTTAAAATTTAAAAATAAAAAAAAATAGAAGTCTTGCATTTTTATGGGAGCATTTCCCTATATTGTCATGTAATCTTCACATGTGCAATATGCTTATTATGATTATTTTATAAAAGAGAAACAGGCTCATTGATATTAAGTGATTTGCTCATAGCCACAGAGCTGAGAAGTGAGAACACTTGATTCCAAGTCAGATTTTTCTTTTATCTCTTTTTTAAAGATTTATTTATTTATTTGAAAGCCAAAGTTGCACACAAACAGAAGGAGAGGGAGAGGGAGAGGGAGAGGGAGAGGGAGAGGAAGAGAGAGAGAGAGAGAGAGAGAGAGAGAGAGAGAGAGAGAGAGAGTCTTCCATCTGCTGGTTCATTCCTCAATTGCCTACAATGGCTGGAGCTGCACCGATTCGAAGCCAGGAGCTAGGAGCTTCTTCTGGGTCCCCCATGTGGGTGCAGAGGCCCAAGGACTTAGGCTATTTTCTTTTCTTTTTTTTTTTTTTTACAGGCAGAGTGGACAGTGAGAGAGAGAGAGAGAGAGAAAGGTCTTCCTTTTGCCGTTGGTTCACCCTCCAATGGCCGCCGCGGTCGGCGCGCTGTGGCCGGCGCACCGCGCTCGTCCGATGGCAGGAGCCAGGAGCCAGGTGCTTTTCCTGGTCTCCCCATGCGGTGCAGGGCCCAAGCACCTGGGCCATCCTCCACTGCACTCCTGGGCCACAGCAGAGGGCTGGCCTGGAAGAGGGGCAACTGGGACAGAATCCGGCACCCGGACCGGGACTAGAACCCGGTGTGCTGGCGCCGCAAGGCAGAGGATTAGCCTGTTGAGCCACGGCGCCGGCCGGACTTAGGCTATTTTCTACTGCTTTCCCAGGCCATAGTAAAGAGCTAGATCAGAAGTGGAGCAGCTGGGACTTGAACTGGTGCCCATATGGGATGCTGGCACTGGAGCTGGTGCCTTTATTCCCTATGCCACAGCACTGGCCACCCTAGATTTTTCTGACTTTGAAACTTATTCTGTACCTACTGTGTTCGATTAATTAGATATAGTCATTTTCCCAGGAACTTGGGATTTTATTGTGGAAATATTAGTGTTGCATTGGATGTCAATCGAAAATATTTCTTCCAAGTAAATTGAGGTCTTTGTCACCTTGTCCAGATGAGTAAGTGTGTTCAATGAAAAAAATGCTTCAGTAATGTGATCTTTTGGAATTACTATGCCAAAATGCAGACTGGTACAGTATTTCACAAAGCATTCTTTTTTTTTTTTTTTTTTTTTTTTTTGGACAGGCAGAGTGGAAAGTGAGAGAGAGAGACAGAGAGAAAGGTCTTCCTTTGTTGTTTGTTCGCCCTCCAATGACCGCCGCTGCTGGCGCGCTGCACTGATCTGAAGCTAGGAGCCAGGTGCTTCTCCTGGTCTCCCATGGGGTGCAGGGCCCAAGCACTTGGGCCATTTCCACTGCACTCCCTGGCCACGGCAGAGAGCTGGACTGGAAGAGGGGCAACCGGGACAGAATCCGGTGCCCTGATCAGGACTAGAACACAGTGTGCCAGCGCGGCAAGACAGAGGATTAGCCTATTGAGCCATGGCGCCGGCCTCACAAAACATTCCTTAGGAAATACTGATCTGCTTCTAGAAGTCAAGATTTGCCCTGGTGACTTGTTTTTTCTAAATGGTTCATGCCTGAGTTCTAACAAGGTGGAGTCTGATCAGAACTCTTGGTTCATTCTTTTTGTTTTTTAATCTAGAAACCTTTTATTTAAGGTAAACAAACTTCATGCATCTCATATATACAAATTTAGGAACACAGTGATTCTTCCCACCTCACACTCCCTCCTGCCCTCATTCACTCCCTTCTTCCTCCTCCCTCTCCTATTCCCATTCTTATTTTTCACAAAGATCTATTTTAACTTTGGTTTCATTCTTGTTTTGAATTCATAGCATACCAGTGATCACCATCTAGGCAGAGTAAGCTGAGGTGGGGAGAGAGGGAGTGGATGTTAGTGCAGCCTACTGGGCTTCTTCCTGATTCTTCTGATGACAGTTGGGATACCATCCCTGTGTACATCCACATGACAGGACTCTGTCTGTGCGGAGCAGGGGCAGTGCAGATCCTGACCTTCAGCTGCCTCTGTCAGTGTTCCTCCCTGGTGGGGCAGCAGCATGAATGCTGAAGAGGAGGGATTTTGTGCACTTGCAGTTTTCCTCCTCCTTCCCACAAAGATGAGTCAGGCTTACCCTCTGGGGTGAAAGACAGAATACACAACCAACTGGTGAGACCTTGTAATTCAGTAACATAGTTGCTGAAAAAGAAGAGATAGCAATTGGTGGTTGTCATCCTGATTTTCTTGGGTACTGCAGACAGTGCTGGAGGCAGTTTCTATCTGTTAGGTGACGGTTCTTCTCCAACAGGCAGTGTCAATTATAACATGCTTAAAAATGAGAGTTAGTCAAGATAGAATTATCAACTGGCTAGGTCAAATTTGACAAGTCAGTTTCATTCCAACTGCATTATGTTGGTGATTATAATATTTGGAAACTGATTTGGAGCCAGACTCTGCAAAAAATATAATTTTAAAATATGAGCATAATTTCCATGATGAAGAATTGGTCATTATTTATATTAAAATAGGTATTTATTTCTTTCCATCATCTCTTTTTCATATTTCTTTAAATCTACATTTTCCTGTATTTTAAATGCAGTGATTAAGCTATATTTAAAAAAATCCCTTGCAATTAATGAGGGAAAGTCACCTTTAAAAAGTTGACTCTGTAGTATAAGCTATTTCAGGATTGGATTTGAGCCCATTTTCTGTTAATGAAGACTATTTCCTTTTCTTTTTCTGCAGTGGTGGAATTAATCTGTCTTGTCTGTTTCCAGTCAGGACACATTCTAGGTCTAGGTAAATAGACTGAACTGAAAAATAACAGACTAACAGCCCTGTCTATCACTCAACTCAAAGCTGTCATTTTTCATTTCAATGTTATGCTCGTGGGCATTAATATGAAAACTCTCTGTCAGAGGTTTGCTTCTCCTATTTTGATTGCTTTAGAATAGAAATTCTGATACTGTGTTCTAGTATTAGATTAGGACACAGAGTTGGGTCCTCGCTCTGGCTTTGGTTCTGCCACCATGTTTGTGCCTGGACACATCATTTTATTTTATTTTATTTTATTTTTTTTTGACAGGCAGAGTGGACAGTGAGAGAGAGAGACAGAGAGAAAGGTCTTCCTTTGCCATTGGTTCACCCTCCAATGGCTGCCGCGGACAGCACGCTGCGGCCGGTGCACCGCGCTCATCCGATGGCAGGAGCCAGGTGCCAGGTGCTTTTTCCTGGTCTCCCATGGGGTGCAGGGCCCAAGCACTTGGGCCATCCTCCACTGTACTCCTGGGCCACAGCAGAGGGCTGGCCTGGAAGAGGGGCAACCGGGACAGAATCCGGTGCCCCGACCGGGACTAGAACCAGGTGTGCCGGCGCCACAAGGCGGAGGATTAGCCTGTTGAGCCACGGCGCCGGCCATGGACACATCATTTTAAATTTCTTAGTGTCGTTTTCCATTCCCCTTAGAAGTAAGATGACTAACTAGTTTATGGTGGCAAATGGCTACCCTCTGCTCTGCCATCGCTGACCAGTTGCCAATGTCTGCCTACAGTCCTGCGTGGGGTTGGTGTGAAGCCTCTTTCAGACTCCATTGGCAGCAGTGCTGGGGGGCATGAAACCACTTATTTGCCACAACTTGGGGAATTTTCTATTTCTATAATGCCTTCATTATTTATTTTTATTTGTTCACCTCTAGAAATGGTCTCTATATAGTTTACTTAAAGATAATTAAAAAATTTGAGAGCAAGAGAGAGTCTTTGAGATCATCTGTCAAAAGGAGGCTGATCTGTATAAAATGCTTTGTAAAATATAAAGTATTCTTTTATTATTTGAGGACAACATGGGTAATTAATGGCAAGATTTCTTATTTTGAGGTGGGAGACTCTTTCCTCTAATTTTTCATGGAATTCTTGTTGCATAAATGACACTTTCTCTGTCAGTAAATTCCTTAGAAGTTACTCATTCCACTGACACTAACATTAGATATTTAAGTATTGAGTTGCATGGTACAGACAGTAACAAAGTAGATATTCAGAGATCTAGAGAGAAGAGTTATTCAGTAGTCAGAGATTATTAAAGGAAGAAGTAGAAACCAAGCAGGGCCTAAAATAGGCTGAATTTAGGCAGAAGAACATTTTAGGTATGGGGCAGAATTTGAATAAAGCAAGGAATAAGACAAACACAATTTGTGATAATAAAAAGGAAGTAAAACTGCTATGTTTCACTAAGGAAAATTTTGATTACTACTAATTATTAGTGTTTTTTAAAGATTTATTTATTTATTTAATTGAAAGAGTTACACAGAGAAAGAAAGAGAGGCAGAGAGAGAGAGATCTTCCATCTGCTGGTTCACTCCCCAAATGGCCGCAACATCTGGAGCTGTGCCAATCCAAAGCCAGGAGCCAGGATCCTCTTCTGGTCTCCCATGTGGGTATGGGGCCAAGTACTTGGTCCATTTTCTACTGATTTCCCAGGCCATAGCAGAAAGCTGGATTGGAAGTGGAGCAGCTGGGATTAGAGCCAGCACCATATGGGATGCTGGCACTGCAGGCGGTGGCTTTACCTGCTACGTCACAATGTGGGCCCCAATTAGTTTTTAATATTTATAGTAGTTAAACATTTGACTCATTCATGTAACTTTTTTTTTAGTGATTATAACTTGCCAGTCCATAAACTAGATATTGGCATATAGCTCTTATCAAAATAGACTGAAATCTTTGGTCTTCTAGCTTCTATTTCTTTGTGGAAGGACATAGTAAATGAAGTAACAAATGAAACGTAGTATGTTAGTAATAACTGCAAAACAGATAAATAAAGCAGGGTAGAGGACAAGCTAGTGGGTGGATCACAATTTTGAATGAAGTGGCTGAGAAAAGCCTCATCAAGAGGATAATGGTTGAGACACCACATGCTACGCTTTCTGCTTAGTGAGCAACATATGTAAGTCATTTAATTTTCATGACAACTCTATGAAAATAAGTATTATTATTATCCTGATCATATAGTTGAAGATCAGAAACAAAGACAACTGAGGTACCTTGTTAAGAGTACACAGCAAGTAAGTTGAAGAGCTAGGATTTAAATCCAGGAAGTGAAGTCCAGAGCCTATGCTTTTAGTCTCTGAAAGACTAGATAACAGAAATCCTTGAAAAGGCTGTCAGAGATAAAAAAAAAAATGATAGCATATTAGACCCACAGGGAAATTTACTGGTTGTCTGATGCAATGGTTTTCATACTTGAGAGTGTATCAGAATCAACCAAGAGAGCTTGTTAAAACCCAGATTTCTAGACTTCATCTCTGGAGTTTTTATAAAGTAGATCTAGGATGAGCCTTGAGAAGTCTTAGTCTAACAGATTTCTAGGTGATATTGATATCAGTGGCTTGGGCAGCACACTTTGGGAATTATTGGTTTGGTCTAGTAGCACATTAGAAACACCTAAGGAACTTTCTTATGCAGGAGATACCGAGAGCCCGTGATACGGTCTGCATCATCATGGAATCTGTGACTATAATTCAGGGAGAGGTACATACAAAAGTGATCGATTTTACCCTTCATTTTACAGACGAAAACTGAAGTCTTGAGTAATTAGCTCTTCTCTTCTTATTTTAGCTCCTAGTATTTTGCAAATTATTACTCACTTTGTTCTTGACTATAAGGTTGGAGGCTCCCAATCTGTACACAGTAAAGTTTCAGTGTCTGTTGTTGAGTGACTGGTGTGTCACAGATGGGGAACTCACTGAAACTTTTTAACCAAATTGGACACAATGAATGGGAATTTTAGAGGGCTCTTATTAAGAAGATTGATATAGAAAGATTATAGGTGTGAAGATTTTCCTGTTGTGATGATTTTGGAGCCTGCCCACTCCCTAGATAGGGACCAGAAGCCTGAGCATCACCCGGAGGCTTGCTGGAAATGCAGACTCTCGGGCCCCATCTCAGACCTACTCAATCAGAATCTATGCATGTCCAAGATCCCCAGTGATTATTTTGCATATATAGGTTTAAGAAGCTCTGCTTTAGGACATTATATGACTAATGGGTAGGCTTACAGAGTAGGTCTAGGGGATCCAGAAGAAGCCACACATATGAATGACTGAGCAGGTCAGCTTTTCTCAAGCATACTCCTTGGGACACTAGTTCTCTCATGTTTCAACAGGTGTTCCGTTCAGGTGGTCAAAAAAGTTTTGGCAGCGACATGCTATACAAAATAGCTCTATGCATACTTTTTCCCAGTTTAGAATTAAATTAAATTTAAATTAGTTTGCCAAGTACTAGAATACAAGTTTCTTTATAGTCAGACTTCTTTTATCTTTCAAAAAGCTAAGGTACTTTTCTGAATCTCCAAGAGAAAAATTGTGTTGTGTAGATGCATCTATATTTATTGCTCATGTAAGTCACTTTGGGGGACATCTTTACCTGTTACTATTCTGTGGAGCACATCTTGGAAAATCTGCAGTAGACCCTTGGGCTTTTCAGGATTCCAGAATTATCAGGACACTTCCTTATACTTTGTAACTTTAACATAAGTTACTTTTTTGTTCAAATACTCAACCTTTGTTTCTGGCTCATGTAACCTCACTTTTGATTCACTTTCAGGGCTGAGCCCTATTTGGGACAGAGTTATTTTATGGGATTGTGGGCTTCTGTCAATGGCTGTTCTGTAAAAAAAATTCAAGAATTAGTTGATGATTATGGTGCCTGATGAAATGAGGAGGAGCTTCTAGAACATACTAGTGTCACTGTTAATAATTGTACTAAGAATGAAGTCAGGAAGTATGAGAGCAGTTATTGGGAAAACAAAGGAGAAATATCCAAGTTTGATTGGCATGTATATGGTACATTTGTCAGAAAAATTATAGTCAAAAATAAGAAGGAGCCAGGTTGTTAGATTTAAAGTAGTCCATAATGGCTTTTCTACAATTTATTTATATTGATGTCCTTTAATAAAATTATGGCCTGTTTAAACCCTGACAGGTGGGAAATCCCACCTGAAAAAACTGAAAAAAATTTGATTTTAAATCACACTTATTAATAAATTATTAATATTTTGAACAGCATTTTATTTTATCACCAGTCTCTCTGATGTGAAGTTTCACATTATTTTTATTATTTCACATTATTATTATTTTAATTACTTTACTTACTTGTTATTATTTTACTTACTTATTGTTTACTTATTATTATTACACTTACTACTGTTAGTAATAAGAAGGATGAACATGACTTCTCATTGATATTCTTACTCTGGGCTGTAAGCTCCACCATTTTCAGTTTTTTTCTTTTATGTTAATAATAATTAACCAATGAGAAGCATATTTTATTTGAATTTGTCCCTCCAAATGCTCAAATTGTCTTTATTTCTTGCTACCTTTCCCTGACATTTAAAAATATCATTTCTTGCAAAATCAAGGTAGTACCATTATTTCTACTTAAGATATCCCTGTGATTTTTCTTAGAATTTTTTCCCTGAGTCACTAAATTTTCTATAATGAATAAACTTGGATATGTAGACATTTCAAATCTGAACAATATAGTGTTTCTTCACTGTACCCTTAGTTGACTGAATTTTCTATGCTTGCAAGAGAAATTTTGAAGAGAAAGAAATAAAATGTTAAAAATGAAGCAAAATGTATTGAGTTAAATAGTCCTGGATTTTTAGACTTCTGGAGGAGTTCAGTACAGACCTGACCCACTCTCCTTCATCACTAGAATCCACAGTTCCCAGAACACTATCACCAGAATGATGACCTACAGATCCTATAAGCTGCTGAGTCATCCCACAGAAACTCAATTTTTCTTATTATGCTAGATTTTCTAGGACAGGAAAATAGACTCATTCATTACTGAATACATAGGGGCTGAAGACCTTTAAGAGGAGTACTTTTTCTTCTAAGATCCTTGCTCTGTGGTTGTCAGGATAACATTGATGGTAGAAGCCCTTCAGTGGGCAAACTTGAGTCTTTTTTTTTTTTTTTTGACAGGCAGAGGACAGTGAGAGAGAGAGACAGAGAGAAAGGTCTTCCTTTTCCATTGGTTCACCCTCCAATGGCTGCCGCGGCCGGTGCCGCGCTGATCCAAAAGCAGGAGCCAGGTGCTTCTCCTGGTCTCCCATGGGGTGCAGGGACCAAGCACTTGGGCCATCCTCCACTGCACTCACAGGCCACAGCAGAGAGCTGGACTGGAAGAGGGGCAACTGGGACAGAATCCGGCGCCCCGACCAGGACTACAACCCGGGGTGCCAGCGCCGCAGGCAGAGGATTAGCCTATTGAGCCACGGTGCTGGCCAAACTTGAGTCTTTAGTAGATTGAGATATTGATGAGTGATGACTTCTGAGCAGGTGGGAGGTCTATGAGTACTAAGAGCACACTAACTGCTGACTTTTGACTGGTAACAACTACAAGCCTTAACAGTCAGTAGGGGAAAGATTAGAGAGGCAGAGCTGTCCCACAGTACAAAGGTAACTTTCTAATGATCTGTGTTTAATGCACCTGCTAATGGCTGCCCCTACTCATGCTAGAAATATATTCAACAAGGATTGGTAATAAGGGTTTAAATGAAGCCTTAGGTTAATAGAGGATCCCATCATCTCAATATTTGTAAACATCTATTCAATAAATTATTTATCAGCTTCCGCAGGTATAAAGTTTAGTGTTGAGTGCTGGGATGCCAGGGCAAAAAATAATAAACATTGTCATTACTATCATACTGTTTACTGACTGGAGAGGGATGCAGATAAGTAAATAAGATAATGGAACTTAGTTATGTGCCATGACAAGAGAGCTAACAAAGAACCATGTCAGGATATCAAGGGAGGATTCTTAACTTTTATTTGAGTCAGGTAAGAAGAGGCATCTACATGAAAGAAGAAAAGGCAAGAGTAAGGGCAGCAAAGAACATTATCAGAAAAAAAAAAACCCACAGTGGTCCAGAGGAAATGATCATAAAGAATGTTTTGTTTGAAGCAGACAGATCTGGGGATAAAAGAGAAGCAGCTAGAAATGAGGATAAAAAAGTAAACAGGATCCAGATATGTGGGGTGCTCTAAGCATTTGGGCTTTGTTCTGGTTGGTATAGGAAGCCATCAAAAGTCTTTCTAGTAGAGAAATGTCTAAAAGTGCATTTTATGACAAGGACTCTGGTCACATTCTGAAGAGTTAGAGGGGGAAGATAATACCAGAGAGAGAGGTCAAAGAGGAGACTGCTGCATAGGTTTACATAAGACAAAATGCTAGACTGTATTTGATACCTTCTTACTAGCTGATGTTTTTGTATTTGGCTCATTAATCCTTAAAATTGTTCATTGTTAGTTTTGTAAGCTCCAAGTGTTTGTACTGTTCTTTAACTTGGTATTTCTCATTTTTATATCTCTTGAAGGAATCTTCCTTTATTTCTTTTTTCTCGTCTCTTTATAATTTTGATGTCTTATTGCTTCCTGAATGGTCTCCTGAAAATATCTTTTCTGCTTATGACATATATGTATTTTCTTTTTTTTTTTTTTGACAGGCAGAATTAGATAGTGAGAGAGAGAGAGAGAGCCAGAGAAAAAGGTCTTCCTTCCATTTGTTCACTCCCCAAATGGCTGCTATGGCTGACGCGCTGCGCCGATCTGAAGCCAGGAGCCAGGTGTTTCCTCCCGGTCTCCCATGCGGGTGTAGGGCCCAAGCACTTGGGCCATCCTCCACTGCCTTCCTGGGCCACAGCAGAGAGCTGGACTGGGAGAGGAGCAACCGGGACAGAATCTGGCGCCCCAAGCAGGACTAGAACCCCGGGGTGCCGGCGCCGCAGGTGGAGGCTTAGCCTAGTGAGCTGTGGCGCCAGCCCACATATATGTATTTTCTACCTTTTGTCATTGTGATTTCTTTCTCAATCTTGTGTTCAGGTTGTTAATATCTAGAGGGGGTGTAATTAAGATTCTAGTGAATGGATCTTGATCACTTCAGCTGTAGATCACTGGAGATTTCCTGGAAAGGACTAGTGGAAAAAACTGTTGGTAGTTGTCAGCATATGAAGGTTAAAAAAAAAAAGAGTTTAAAGACAAATAGTGTTTCAGAGGGGAGGAGGTTTTGCCGTGTAGCAATCAATACAGTGGGATTAGAAAAGACCAGCATGGATGAACCCCAAAGTACAAAATATAATTAAGGGCACAAAAGGCACATAATACAGGTCAAGTTCAAAAGAGAAGTTGAGAAATTACACAGTGAAGCCCAGAGTTTTAAAATGACAGAAAGAGCAAAGGTGGAAAATGACAAAAAACATTTCATGTAAGACTAACTAAAAGTGCTGCAGAATTGCATGAGACACAAAAGGTCAGTCAACAGCCCAGAAAGGTTTCTAATGGATAGCCAAGGGTAGGCTATCGATTGAGAGAGTCTTATCGACATTGATTAGAAAAAGTAAAATTAAACGAATTCTTTGCCACAACGCACTCAAAAAAACCCAGTCTTGCTAAAAAGAGAAGTCAATTTAAAATGGAGGAAGGAAAATTGGTCCTTGGAAATGTTACCAATCGATAGGCAGCAAAGAAATTGAAAAATTTAATACTGATATAGGGCCAAGTATGTCTTTTCCAGGATTAGTGCTGTCCAAGGCTGATAATTCATTCTTAGCTTTAGGAATTATCTTTAAAAGTATTATGTTGTTTTTTGTTTATTCTGTTCCAAAGTCACCAAATTGTAGGTCATTTTAATGCTTTCTTGTCTCTCTGTGTGTTGGACTTCGATGCATCTGGCCCTACCAGGCAATGCAAAGGAAAATATCAATAAGTTGTGAAGTCCTAACAAGTGACCTTCCCTACCTATTTAAGTTTTGTTTTTCCCATTGTTCTTTTATTTTTTCATTTGTTCATTAATTTTATTGTTCCTTCCTTCCCTCCTTGTGTGGAAGAAATGGACAAATGTACTGGTTGCTGTTTGAAATAGAGCTTCTGTGGGAAGGGAAATTCTCAAATCCTCAGATTCAAGTTTCCCAAGGAGACATCATTGTTCTTTCTTAATTGTATGTTAAAGGTAGGATTCAGACTAACACTCGGAGTTGACATGTATGAATTGTATTTATTTTCAGATCTAGAATCTGGTAAGCACTCAGTCTGAGTCCTGTGTGATCTCTCACAAGTTACTCAGCTTCTCTGTGCCTTAGTTTTCTCATGGACAAAATAGGAAAAATGATAGCACCTCCTTCATTACACTGTTGAGAGTACTCAGTGAGAGAAACTTTGTAAATCAAAGCACCAAGAAGTAGGTAATTATGAAAATTAAAATGAAAATAAAATAAAGAAAATACATGAAAAAGGGATTTGCATATTTGCTTACATGTAAGTATATTAGGATAATTAAGGCTAGCTGATACAACAGATAGGCCCTGCAAGCTCAACGGCTTAATGCAACATGAGTTTATTTAGTGCTCATGTCACAGTCTAATGTGAGCAGGTCATCTTCTTCCATTTGGGAGCCACATGATTGGCTCATCTGGCCCACAGGGTTGCCATGACAAAGGAAGAGAAATGTGGAAGTCACAGCCCAGCAGTGGCATATGCCTTTCCACAGAACCAGTTATATAGTCCCACCCTAACTATGAGTAGACTTGGAAAGGTAAGAGAGCACCTGGCAGTATCTGATCAACACTGATTTGCCACAGTCAGGAAGTTAGCTGTAGATAGATCATCTTCTATTCCCATTATTCTTGCAGAGAAAAGGACCCCCAGAGAGGGAGCAGGTAAAGGTGATAGCACCTGTGGTGGAGAGGATGACAGCTGAAATTTTTCACAGAACTGAGGGGGCCAATGCAAGGAACTCAAAGAGCTGGGCTGAAGCAGTGAGGAGGATGAGGAAGTCTGAACTCTGAAGAGACTGTTGAGGGTTCTTCAAGTCTTTGCTAAACTGTTATACATCCTGTCAGGTTTTCATTTAATTTTCCTGCAATTAATAAACATTATTATTTATTATAGAGAGTGAGAGAGAGAAAGAATATTTCCATCTATTGTACATTCTGCAGATGTCCACAATGGTCAGTACTCAGTTGGCGAAAGCTGGGAGCTAGGAACTCAACGTCTCCCACGTGGGTGGTGGTAACCCAACTACTTGAGTCATCACTGGGACCTCCCGGAGTTTGCATTAAGCAAGAAACTAGAATCAGAAGCTGGTGCTGAGCATTGAACTCAGGCACTCCAAAAAGGGACAGAAGTCTCTTAGCTACTAGGCTAAATGCCACCCCTTCACAAACATTTTGAAGCATTAAAAGATTGACATGATGTGCACGTTTGTAGCATTACCTTCATTCAACAATTCAATTTTTCCTATTCACTTTGTGCTTTTTTTCTGAACACCATGAAAATAAATTGTAGACAATTATTTACCCTAATGCATTATATAATCTCATTGGCATTATCATATCCAAGAACATAATATATTCATATATGAATGTGTATATACAGACACCATAATATAAGCATACATTCAATTCATATTTGAATTTCCTCAGTTGTACAAAAATAACATTTATATATATTTTTAAGAACAAAGTTTAAAGTGTTTTTAGGTTGTGTTTGGCTGTGTCCATTCAGTGAGTTTCAATCTCAGAATCCTTTTATTTCTTGTATCATTTGCTTTTTGAAGGCATTGAAGGTTAGTTGCACTGTGGAAAGTTCCACATTCTAGATTTGTCTGGTTTCTTTCTAAAGGTGTGGTTTTTCTAGGTTTTGTATTCATGACATTTCCTAAAAATAAGTAAAAACCTAATGGCTTGAGTAAATTCAAAGTCAGCATTTTTGGAAAGGGTATCACATAGGTGATGTCCTTTTTCATAATATGTTACAACAGATGATAAGTAATGCCAGGTTTTCTGCTAAAATGATGTTAAATTTGATCATTTTGCAAATAATGGTGATCATCATATCTCTTCATTATAAAGATTTGTTTTTCTCTTTGCAATTAGCATTTTGTGAGTATCCCAACAACCTTTCACCTTATGATTTTAGAATCTATTTATGCTTCTTCCTTGAAATAATTATTTCATTAAAAAATTGAAAAAAATAATTATTTCATTGTAAAAATTGAGTTTTCTAATTTATGTAATTTCCTCTATACTAATTAGTTGACAGTCTTCTGTGAATAATAACTTTCCATCATCAACTGAGACTGAATTATATTGCTTCCTAAAGAAACAAGATACATTCTTAATTTTAAAAAATAATTGTACTGGGGTCAGTGCTGTGGCATAGTGGGTAAAGCTGCCTTCCTACAGTGCCAGCATCCCATATGGGCACTGGTTCGAGTTCTGGCTGTTCCACTTCCTATCCAGCCCTCTGCCATGGCCTAGAAAAGCAGTAGAAGATGACCCAAGTGCTTGGGCCCCTGCACCCACATTGGAGACCCAGAAGAAGCTCCTGTCTCAAAATTTTAAATACAGAGAAAAAATACACATCAATCATAACCTCACTAGCCAGTGATTTAAATTTTCAAATATTTGATGTATTTGGTTCCATTCTTTTTAAAAAACCTACAAAGATGTGTATTTTAAAATTAGATTTACAAATTTTATATTGTCTTTTATAGTTAAAGGTATATCGTTATTACTTCACTATGTTAGATATTCTTTAAAATATTTTTGCTGACTGAATACCATTCAATAATAACAATGTGGCATACTTTATCTTTCCATTCTTTTTTAATCAGGGGGCCCATTTTCCTCCATTTATGCAGGAAAGTCTTGATTCAAGTTTTACTCCCAGAATCATCCTGGTATGGAGGACAAAGTGTGTAGCCACCTTTCCTATAATCATCCAACCTATCATCGATAGTTTGTTGTTTTAAATTTTCTAATCTATTTGTTCTAACATAAATCACTGGGTGCATTCATGAAGGTTAGTTCTTGAAGGTGAAGTGATTGGATCACTCTGTGAATGTCTATTATGAAGGATATGCCTGCATATTATGTTGCTTATATATATATATATATATATATATTTAAAGATTTGGTATTTGAAAGGCATAGATACAACAAAAGGGGGTGGGGAGAGAGAGAGAGAGAGAGAGAGAATTTTCCATTCATTGGTTCACTGCCCAGATGGCCCAATGGCCAGAGCAGGGCCGGTCCGAATTCAGGAGCCCGGAGCCAGGAGCCAGGAATCTCTACTGGGTCTCCCACATGGGTGCAGGGGCCCAAGCACTTGGGCTATCCTCTGCTGCTTTCCCAGGTACATTAATAGGGAGCTGGATCAGAAGTGGCGCCCATATGGGATGCTAGCACTACAGGCAGTGGCTTTACCTGCTGCACCACAATGCTGGCCCCTATATTTCTGTTAAATGAACAACATACTATACTGATAAACTGAACTCAACAAATTTACCTGCTTTTAACCATGAATATTTTATCCCCTTAGAAAGGGATTTCTCAACACTGGCACTGTTAACATTTTGGCCCACCTAATTCTAGACTGTGAAGGATTGTCCTGTGCATTGTAGTGTGATTTAGCAGCATCCTGGCCTCTTCCCCCAGGTTCCAGTAGCACCTCCATCTTCAGTTGTAACATAAGCAGGTCTTCAGATATTGCCAGATGTCTGCTGTGGGTCACAATGAGACCTAATTGTGCTGCTGGTTTAGGAAAATATATAGGAGGAATAAAGCAACATCCTCTGCATTTAGTTTATTTGTCCTAACCTGGAAGTGTTTGGTATAAGAACTGCTTATCTAATAGACTGGAAATGGTAGAAATTATTTATTTATGGTTATGTGTCCAAAAGTGACCAAGTGGGAATTTGAATCCTAGGTCTGTCTGTCCCCAAAGTCTTATCTGCTTACCTTGCTTCCTGAAGCACCCATGTTAGGACTGCTGTCATAAACTGGCCACTGCTAAATAGGAAGTATTGGGAAAAGACATGTTATTCCAGTGCTTTCTGGACAAGCATTTGGGGTCTGTTTGTTACTGAGGTAGTTGTTACTTACATTTTACCATCTGTACATTGCGGTGGCTATGCAGAGTCAATGTATAGAAACATGTTCATTTCCACCTGCACTTACTCTGGAGTTAACATAACCATCTGCTAAGGAGTGTGTGTAGGGTTTAAAGGGGAATCTAAAGAAAGGACCTGATTATCTTTCATCTCTTTCTGCCTTCAACAGCTGCCTTCCCCCTTTCCCTTATGTTGATGACTCACACTTTGACGAAAGGGAGCAGGAGGCAAACAGGCTCTAGGGCATCCAAACTGAAGAAAGTATAATTTCAGCTACGAGAGTAATTGTTACTCCCTCTTCTTTCCTTCTGTCTCAAAAGCTGTTTGTTCAGAATAAGAAAGTCATCGTTAAGCTCTGGGAGTAGAACCCAGCATATTTTGTAGAGTTCCAGGTTGTATTGGGGACAGGGTCCAAGCCAAAAGCACAGGACTAGTGAGTGGACAGAAAGCATCATTCACACAGCCTTATGCCGGGGTTGGTCCACCAGCATGACCAGTCAACGCCCGAGGGATGATGGAGTGGCAGAAGGCATGGGGCAAAGCATCCTCTCTCCTAATGTGGGAGGAGGTTTGGCTTAGACTCAGCTTCAAATTTGAAACACACTGATCTCAGGAAGCATGGCTGGGCTAAACCCGGTTTTATATAGCCTTTTCTCAGTTCAAATAGTGGACATTGCTGACTGCGAGGGCTCTGGAAAGGAAAGGCCGAGAAGCATTATGTCGGAAAGCACTAGACCGGGAAAGAAATAAGTGCCCTGAAGCTGCACTGCTCTGCAGGAACCTCTCTCCAATTAATCTGTTGTTTTTTCTAATTCCCATTTGTTTTCATGAATATAACATATCACAAATTCAGAAATTTACATAGCTTGTTTCTTAAACTGGTGCACTATACACATAGAGCAGGTTAGCAGTGCTGTTATACAGAGTCTGTGCTGAAATCACTAGCATCCTCCTCTGCTTTAGTCATTTCATCCGAGATAAAAGATATTGCAGACAGTTCTCCTGCTGTAGCCTCCCCAGGTAGTGCCTCCCAGATATGAGCTCTTCATCAGCTTCTTCACCATCAACTCTTCCTGGTCACATCCATGTTTTGGCCTCTCCTCTTTTCCCGCTCCTTGTTTTGGAAATTCTTCAGGAATCTCCTTTTTCTCTAGTGTTCCATTTGTCAGACCCAAACACCAGAAAAGTGTGCTGCTGGCTAAATGAGGGCCCTTGAGAGCTTGCATGCTGTGTGCATGTTTCTTTCCTAACTCTTACATGAAAGCCTCCATTCACGTTGCCACAGTACTCTCATTAAAGTGTGGTGTGGAGTCCAGGATGTAGGGCCTGGCAATAGTACCCTGAATTGGTCCCTGTGCACTCAAGGCACAGCAGTTTGGTAGTATCTTCTGTATTGGAACTTCTACCTTTTTGGTGTATTTCTCTTCCCTGAGTAAGCAAGATAAAAGATTCCAGCAAATTCTTATAGTCTGGGATGGTAAATTGCAGTCATCCAGCCAAATAATCAGCCAGTGACTGGATGGCACTGTCAGACTTGGATCAATTTATTCCCTTCAAAGGTATTTATGTTTTGTAGCCCACTGTGGTTTCTAAGATGTTTTCACAACATCTTAGTGTTCGTAGTAAAATGCTAACTCTTAGTGTTGCAAACAGCCTCAAGATGCAAGTCCAGCAGATATTCACCTTACAGAAGAGGAAATGAAACATGAAGATGTACTTTTTTCAGCTTTGTAGAATTAGAAACAACAGGGCACCCTTGACGCCTGCCTCAGTGCCATCTGCACTCAACCCCAGTGTTCATGTAGTCCCAGACGTTACACTCTCCGCTCCTAGACCTTTTCTTGTTTTCCCTGCATTGCAAACTAGTCCATCTGTGCACAGTTGTTAAAAGAATGATTATGCTTTTTCCAACTTTAATGCAACACTATGTTGTCTAAAATTCAAGTGCTGTCCCCTCCTCTGTTCTTATGTTTTACACTTTCATTTCCTTGTGGCGGGCTGAGTGGAGTTTATGGCTGCACATACATCACATTTTGAGTTCATGATTGTTTCTGTTAATGGATTGGGTATTATTGTGTTTCAACTCATGTGACCCTATGACACGACAACTGAGCTCGGGGATATATTGTTGAATCGTAATTTAAAAACCCTTGAACCTTATCCCTAGAAAAGCTCACTTGGGCATAACAGTGTTATCTTAAATAGGACAGAGGTAGGATTATTCTTTTAGTAAATAATGGATATTTGCAAAATAGCGTATGGTTGGAATTGCACAATCTGTGTGTGTGTGTCTCTCCTACTCTTTTTCTCTCTTCTTCCTTCCTTTCCTCTCCCCCTACCCTTCCCCCGCCACACTCCATTTTCTGACAGTGTGTTAAGACATACTCTGTGGTAGAGGAAATAATTTGCTTAGCTATTCTGGTGTTATTTTAACTCAAGCTTCTGAATTCAACTTCACTTGTGAGTCTTGCAGAGCCAAATTATTTTCTCTTCTAAACAAATTTTTCCCAGCTTATCATTACCTGCTGAAATTCTCAAAAATTTTGTTTCCTTCCTTTCCTTCTTCCTTCCTTTTTAAAAAATTTATTTGTTTATTTGAAAGGCAGAGTTACAGGGAGGCAGAAGCAGAGAGAGGGAGGGAGAGAGAGAGAGAGAGAGAGAGAGAGAGAGGTCTTCCACCTGCTGGTTCACTCCCAAAATGGCCACAATATCTGGGGCTGGGCTGATCTGAATCCAGGAGTCAGGAGTTTCCCATGGGTCTTCCACGCAGGTGCCAAGGTTTAAGGACTCAGGCCATACTCTACTGTTTTCTCAGGCTATAGCAGAGAGCTGAATCAGAAGTAGAGCAGCCAGGACTCGAATCAGTGCCCATATGGGATGCCAGCACTGCAGGCAATGCCTCCATCTGCCATGCCTCAGTACCGGTCTCCCCTCCTTCTTCTTACCACCTCTTTGTATAATACATTTTTCATCTGGTTCTGTCCATCCTTCCATGTGTCTATCTGTCTACCTTTCTTTTTTTTATATAAAGCTTTTATTTAAAGAATATAAATTTCCAAAGTACAGCTTATGGATTACAATGGCTTCCCCCCCCCATAACTTCCCTCCCACCCGCTACCCTCCCCTTTACCGCTCCCTCTCCCCTTCCATTCACATCAAGATTCATTTTCAATTCTCTTTATACACAGAAGATCAGTTTAGTACATATTACATAAAGATTTCAACAGTTTGCCCTCACATAGGGACACAAAGTGAAAATAATGTTGGAATACTAGTTATAGTATTAATTCACAATGTACAGCACATTAAGAACAGAGATCCTACATGATTTTTTTTTAAAAAATTGATTAATTTTCTATGCAATTTCCAATTTAACACCAAGATTTTTTAATCATTTGCAATTATCTTTATATACAGAAGATCGATTCATTATATACTAAGTAAAGATTTCATCAGTTTGCACCCACACAGAAACACAAAGTGTAAAAATACTGTTTCAGTACTAGTTATAGCATTGCTTCACATTGGATAACACATTAAGGACAGATCCCATATGAGGAGTAAGTACACAGTGACTCCTGATGTTGATTTAACACTTTGACACTCTTGTTTATGGCGTCAGTAATCTCCCTAGGCTCTAGTCATGATTTGCCGAGGCTATGGAAGCCTTTAGGGTTCGCCGACTTCGACGTTATTCCGACAGGGTCATAGACAAAGTGGAAGTTCTCTCCTCCCTTCAGAGAAAGGTACCTCCTTCTTTGAAGGCCCCGTTCGTTCCACTGGGATCTCACTCGCAGAGATCTTTCATTTAGGTCTTCTTCTTTTTTTTTCCAGAGTGTCTTGGCTTTCCATGCCTAAAATATTCTCATGGGCTCTTGAGCCAGATCTGAATGCCTTAAGGGCTGATTCTGAGGCCGGAGTGCTATATAGGACATCTGCCATTCTGTGAGTCTGCTGTGTATCTCGCTTCCCATGTTGGGTCATTCTCTCCATTTTTCATTCTATCAGTTAGTATTAGCAGACACTAGTCTTGTTTGTGTGATCCCTTTGACTCTTAGACCTATCAGTGTGATCAATTGTGAACTGAAATTGATCACTTGGACTAGTGAGATGGCCTTGGTCCATGCCACCTTGATGGGATTGTATTGGAATCCCCTGGCAAGATTCTAACTCTTTGTCTACCTTTCTATCCATCCGTCTGTCCATCCATGTTTTTCTCAGTAATAGGAAAGCTCATATTTAGCATATGTGATAGCCAAAGTAGAACAATTCAAATTTTGAAGTTTAACAGTCTTCTTAAATTAATGTGTACGTGAGTTTGGGACTGGTCTGTTTACTCCAATTTTGAGAATGTTTCATTGTAATGATATTATTATCTTTGAAATGTAATCATTTAACCTATTGCTTTTATTTTATGTGACCATTTTGTGATGTAAAAAATTAAGAAGGGTTTTACTTGAGAGATTGAAATGTAGGGCATTTCAGAGTATGATAAAATGACTTTCTGTCTCCACTCTGGTATGTTTCAGAAATTGAACTTTATGATTTCAGTGACTGTGCCATTTCAGTGTCCCTACCCCATAACTTTGCCCCATGATGGAGTGAATCCTACTGGCATGATGAACTCAATCACTGATTTCCTCATCAATTGTCTCAAGATTACTATAAGTGAAACTGATAGTTGGCTGGGAATTTTCTCTCAGCAATCCAGAGATGTCTTAACTTCCTAAGAGACAACTCTTCCTACATATGTTCGTCTTTCAAAAGGTATCAGGCATTAAGAAGACTCAGAGCTGATTGGTTGCAGAGTTGTCATTAAATGCAGATGTGAGTATGTGTGTGAGACATATAAATATATATATATATATATATATATATATATATATATGACATAATTGGAATCATATAACAGCCAAAGTTTCACATTTTTCTTATTTAAAGATTTATTTATCTGAAAGGTAGAGTTACAGACAGAGGGAGAGACAGAGAGAAAGGTCTTCCATCTGCTGGTTCACTCCACAGATGGCTGCAATGGCTTGAGCTGGGCTGATCTGAAGCCAGGAGACAGGAGCTTCCTCTGGGTCTCCCACATGGGTGCAGGTGCCCAAGCACTTGGGCCATCCTCTATTGCTTTCCCGGGCTATATCAGAGAGCTGCATTAGAAGAGGATCTGATAGGATAAGAACCATCACCATTTGAGATGCTGACACTACACCACAGTGCCGGCCACTTAATATCTTTTTATTTCTTTTCATAAATTATGTCATGAATATTTTCAAATTTATTTTTCCCTGAGAATGCTATCTTTTATGACTTCATAATTTTTTGCTGGATGGAGGTATCACATTTATCTGAAATGGAAATTTCCTGGAATTTAAAATGCTCCTAAGTGACATCCATCCTGAGGTTTAAAGTGACAAAAAGCTTACATGTGAGAGCATATGAATTTATTGCCAACACCTGTCAATTCCTTTTGAAATATGTAGCTTCAAAATCCTTCTAGAAACAATTAGCTAAATTTTATGGCTCCTGAAGAGAAAGTACTCCTCGTTCTACTAACTATTCTAGCTGCCATTGCTTAAGATACCTGGCCAATCTCAGAGAAAGGGATGACAAAAATGATCTTGAGCTTTCACAAGTACCCTAGGACTCCAAAATGAATGCCCTTTCTGAGCTTTGTGTGACATTTGACTCAATTGTCAGAAAATTAGGGCAGGAAAAGATATTTTTGAAAATCAGCTTTTTGAAGAGATATTGACTCCACAATAGTTGAATTCTTTCTTTGACTTTGTTTATGTGTTTATTTCCTTTTTATTTTTCCTTTCCAAAAAATTTTTTTGGTTTATCTCCATTTGGTCTACTTCTCTGTGTTCCTACCATGTTTTATATTACTCTCCTATGTTTATCTGAGATGATTTCTTTTGTGTTCAGGTGAGTCCTTAAAATCTGTTGTCTCCTTAGGGTCAGGGTCATCAGAATATAAATTTTCTTTTCTTGGATTTGAGATTTTTTTCCTACCCTTTGTGAGTTGTCATTTCCCCCATTTTGTGTTTTTGGTTTGTTTGCTCGATCTTCACTCCTTTTTTGGTGATAAGGTCATTAAATTTGTGTGTGTGTGTGTTTAGTGTGTGTGTGTGTGTGAGAGAGAGAGAGACAGAGACAGAGACAGAGACAGAGAATGAGAATTTCTCATCCACTGGTTTATTCCTCAAACTACTGCAACAATAATAGTTGGTCTAGGCTGAAACCAGGAGCCTGGAAGTCGAGCTGCAACTCCCAATTGGGTGACAGGGGCTCAAGTACTAAAACGATAATCTGCTGCCTTCCAGGAGGCACATTATCAGAAAGCTTAATTGGCAATGGAGTAAATGGGACATGAACCAGGCTCTCTGATATGGGGTCCACAGGTGGTGACTTAAACTGCTGCGCCCAATGCCTGCCCTGGGTTATATGGTGTTTTTCATTCTTGAGTATGGCTGCCCTTTTCATTCTGTTGTGCTTTGGTGTTTTCCTTCCACCTGCTTCCTGTCTCTCTGCATTAAACATGCATTTTACCTTCCTTTGCTTGTTTGTGGTCCTGAATTTCTGCAGTAGCTTCTCACACATCACATGTAAACTCACAGATAACAGAAAAAATGGAAAGGATTGAAATTGGTAGGAGCTAGTTGTAAGGAAAAGCCAGCTGCTGTCAATGATGGGACAACAGCTCCAAATGTAGATTCAGATATTAAAAAAAAGGAAGAAGAAAACTTCCCTAACATGTTGTTCCTACTAAGAAGTTCCCTGGAGTAAGTCCAGAGATTCAACGTTGTTTTGAAAGACCTCTAAAAATAGTCTGATTATTCAATTTTGTTTATTTTAGAGCCACATCCGATTCTTCTCATGAACAAAATTGATGATTGTGGGCATTTGTAAATGGGGAGATATTCTAGGAGGCAGCTGTAAGGGAGCCGCTTTGAAAGACATTTAGAAATTTTCACACAAATGATGTGCTTTCATGTTCTGTATGCCAAAAGTGGTTTCTCAAGAGCTCCTATTTCAGCTTGCAAAAAGACAGGGTCACAGAGCCAATCTGACAAAACTTAATTGTGGGGCATGTGCTATGCTGTGTTCTCAGAATTTATAGGTGGGTGAGCATATGTAGTATCTGCCCTGGTCATTGTCTCACTACATCAATTCATTCCTTTTGTATTCAACATGAAGAAAGTCTTGACCTTCAAGTAATTCACAGCCTATTTGTTGCTTATTGTCCATGAGAACTCAGGCTTTAGTTAAGGGGTTTGGGAGCTCCCATTTTACACATAGAAAGAATGACATTTTTTCAAGGGTAGATTATTTCAGATTGTCAAGGAACAACTTACTACTTTATTCCTTTTAGTATTATTTTTGTTCTTCTTAATACCATTGGTTGAACTGTTCAGTTAACACACAATTATTCTTAGGCATTTAAAATTAACTGAAAAGTGATCCCTATTAAGTATAAGAGTGGGAATAAGAGAGGGAGGAGATGTACAGTTTGGCACATGCTCAACTGGACTTACCCATAATGGTAGAGCTAGAAACGTGCCAGGGGATTCCAATTTAATCCCATCAAGGTGGCATGTACCAATGCCATCTGACTAGTCAAAGTGATCAGTTTCAGTTATAATTGATCATAATGGTAGAATTAAGTGTCAAAGGGGTCACATAAACAAGACTAGTGTCTGCTAATACTGATAGAATTAAAAAGGAGAAAACAATCCAACGTAGGAAGCAGCATACACAGCAGGCTCAGAATGGCAGATTCCTAAACAGCACTCTGGTCTCAGAATCAGCCTCTAAGGCATTCAGATCTGGCTAAAAAGCCCATGAGAGTATTTTAGGCATGGAAAGCCAAGACACTCTGGAAAAAAAAAATGACCTAAATGAGGATCTCTGCGAGTGAGATCCCAGTAGAAAGAGCGGGCCATCAAAGAAGGAGGTACCTTTCTCTGAAGGGAGGAGAGAACTTCCACTTTGACTATGACCTTGTCTAAATAATGTTCCTTATTACTATGACCTTGTGTATTTTGTCTCTCCCATTAGGTCTTAAGCTTCATGAAGGTAGAAATGTTTATGTCTTACTCATATGCCCTAATGCCAACGTACTGTGTGTGGTACCAAATTGTCATGGAATGGTTGCTGTATAAAAGTTTCAGCTGTTAAAATGTTTATCTAATTAACCTGAATTATTAACCAACAATGGGATTTAGGAGTGCTCAAAAAGTTAACAAATTAATCTGTGAAAATAAAGATTCATTCTATTTGAACTTGGATTAATTATCGTTGGTCTAAACCAAGATGCCGATTACCATCACTGGACCCCTAGGTTCAAAGTAGATTTGATCCTTTTAATATTACATAAAAAAGATTTCTGGTTTTAGTACTGTTTATTGAACTGTAGACGGTCATCTTTAATATTGAAAATTTTCTGGATTAAAAATAAATTATAGGTCAATTCTTATTAATCATTTTTAAAATAATTTCTTGAGGTAATATATTTTTACAGAGAAATTTGTATCTAGGGGCTTTTGTTACTTGTGCTGTGCTTATTTACATTAGAACATTTTCACATTTCTTGAGAACAAGCCGAATCACATCAGCAATATTTTTCAGTGAATTTTGCCCAAGATTCAGGGACTTAACCATCCATGTCACAGCTCAGCATGTAACTCTGTGGCCTTATGCCAATCAGCATGCCCCTCCGGAATTTAATGTCCTAGTCATGTGAGTGGGATTATAACATGTGCTTCTGTCCTGCCTTATTTGAATGATAATAGAATTGATCAATAGACTAGGTTGAGCTTATGTACAAACAATTACATCACTTGTTTTTTTTAAAGGGTACATTAACTCTTTGACTTTAGTGGCTATTTAGTGCATGGAAAGATTATTTACTAAATGACCCCTGGCTAGCCTCAAAGATGTAACCCATTTCCCAAAATAGAAATTATTCACTTTGGCCTGGAAGGAGCAGGCACTCAATCTTGTATATCACTCTACAAGGTTGTATTTTATAAATGTGATATTAATTATATCACTATTAATGCCTTATAAAGATAATGCTGATTAGATTGTACTGTATCTACTGAAACTATGTTAAAATTGATTTTAAGGTAATATTTGTTCTGATTAGAAATACTCTTTGGTGGTTATTTATATTATGTATTTCTAATTTTTTGGACCAAGTTTTCGGGAAAATTATGAAAATTCTGTGTGCTTTTATCATAGCTATGTTTGCTCAATCTATTGTCCCACATAGCCCTATTGTGTTTAAAAGTCAACTTATATAACTAGCATATTAAAATCTGTAAAACATATGCTTGTTGTAAAAAATAATGTCCATGTACTTGAAAAGTTTAAAAAGTACTGTCCAATTACAAATCTGACTATATTTAGAATGCAAGTCTGTATTTGAATTCCTATTTCTGACTGTAACAAGACCTAAGATAACATTTTGCATGTTTCCCAATATTGCTATACTTTTGCTTCTTTATTTAATTTTTCTGGGTGCTCAGAGTTGGGTTCAGAGACCAGGTATCCTTATTAGTCTTTCTGACTTGTCAAAGGTGCTTTTATCAGGGCAAATAAAAAAACTTATCAGATACACAGATTTTTAGCTAACAGACTTCTGTGAGATCCCTAATTATTTAAAATGTCCTATAATTACCATGTTTGAAAGACAATATATGTGAATTTGTTGAGCTTATACTGGTAACATATAGCAAATGTTTAGTAAATTTAAGTTTGTATTTCCTTTTTACCTTAAAATATGATATGTCAGAATGTGATAGTCATACCCCTATCTGGCCAAATGGCCTGATGTCTATTCTCTGAATAACCTCCTATCTCTTCCTTTCTACTACTTTCTAAGTTTTCTACTAATAGCTGCTGTGCATTCAGTCCTGGTTTCTTTTCAAGGAGATACGTATTTTTACCTCTGAAATCTAGTGGCAAAGTTAGCCTATTGAGTTTTGGAAATATATATATTTTAGAACATCCTTTCTACTTGGTGGGACTCTGTAAAAAGGTCACCTACTCCAGCGAATTCTCCATGGCCCTGTGGTTTGAGTTGGATGTCCCTCATCTCTGATTTCACAGCAATTCAGAAGAATTCCTATGAGTATTTAAAATATTACATTTAGTACCTTAATCTGCTTCATCCACTAGACTGTAGGTTACAGGCAAGGAGGCTCTCAGGCTTGTATTTCATCTCTGTAACCAGGACGTAGCCCATAATCATCCTTTATTAAATATTTACTGTTTCAATAAATAAAATTTTATGTAATTCCTGTGATAGTCTCTTAAATTTATTGCTCATTGTGCTTTGGAGTGTAGACATCTCAGGTCATAACTCTTATTCATGCTTTTGCTTTACCAATGCTTCTCATGTAAATTGTTGGGCCTTTCTCTCATTGCAAGCCTTCTTTTAGTATCATTAATGTCTTGCAAGGTAACCATTCTATTTTCATAATTTTAACTGAACATTTTTGCCTTACTACTTTTGTTTTCCATTTAAAGATTTCCTGAAATAACTGTAAGTAAAAATACTTCTAGAAATTTCTTTCTTTTAAAAAAGATCTATTTTATTTATTTGAAATATAGAATGACAGGGAGAGACACAGAGAGAAAGAGATCTTTCATCTACTGTTTCACACTCCAAATGCCCACAACAGCCTGGTTGAAGCCAAGAGCACAAAACTCAACTAAGATCTCACATATGGATAGCAGGATCCAACTACCTGAGCCATCACTGCTGCCTCCTAGGTGTCGCATTATCAGGAAAATAGAATAAAGAGCCAGAACTGAGAGTCAAACCCAGGCATTCCAATGTGGGACATGAGCGTCCTAACCAGTATTTTAACTGGTAGGGCAAATGTCCATCCTTGTGCAATTATTTTAATGTTCTTATTGGCATATAATACACATAGGGAATAGTATACATGCTATAAGAGTTTATAGCTTGATGAATTATTACAAAATGAACACATCAAAGTAATCAGCACCAACATCAAGAAATAAACATTATCAGTCTCTCTGGAATTCCTTAATGCCTAATCACTACCACTTCCTCTAAAGATATTTATTATTTTAACTTCTAACAGAAATGATTACTTTTACATATTTTGGCCTAAAATTAAAACAAAAAAGTGAGAATTTCATATTTGTGGAATAAATAAATGGGGAAATGGAAATTCTATATGCTAGTTAAATTTATTTGAAGAGAATTTAATTATACACAAGCATATATCAAATCACTTTACCAATTTAGAATTATAGAGTACTTATATAGCCTGAATGTATTATAAGTGTTGCAGGAATGAATCTTTAGAAGTGGAAAAATGAAAAATATTAAAACAAAAATTTCACCCTCTGTGTAAAAAAGATACTGCGAAATAAAAGTTCTTCTTTTACACATGGACCATTCTGAATATATCATTTCAGAGTTTATAAGGGATAATGCAATTTAAAAAAGATTTATTTATTTATTTGAAAGTCGGGGTTACAGAGAGCACAAGATGGCGAGAGAGAAAGAGAGAGAGAGAGAGAGTGAGAGCGAGAAGAGAGCAAACTTCCATCTGCTGATTCACTCTCTGGATAGCTGCAATAGCCAAGGCTGCGCCAGACTGAAGTCAGGAGCTTTTTCCAGGTCTCCCATGAGGATTCAGGGGCCCAAGCACTTGGGCCATCATCCGCTGATTTTCCAGGGACATTAACAGGACGCTAGATAGGAAGTGGAGCAGCCACACTCAAACTAGTGCCCATATGGGATGCCAGCATCCCAGGCAGCAGCTTTACCTGCTACACCACAGTGCTGGCCCTGATAATGCAATTTTTGAAGAGAATGTGTATCAAATACTTAGCTGTTTACTCCACAAATATAAATTTTGTTAATATGAATTAAATTTCTTGAGAAACAATTAGTTGACATTACTTGGGAGATGTTGAGAATTATTTGAGATAATGTAAAACTGTTGAGGGATATCCATGTGTTTTTCTAAGTATTCCCATCACGGTGATTATTGTTTTGTTTTTTACCATTCTTTTATTTATTTGAAAGTCAGAGAGATGGGAGGAGGTGGTCAGAGACATAGAAAGATCTTTTGTCAATTTGTTTACTCCCTAAATGCCTGTGACAGCTGGGACTGGGCCAGGTCAAAGCCTGGTAGCCCAGAACTCAGTCCAGATCTCTCACATGGGTAGCAGGGACCCAAATACTAGAGCCTTCACCTGCTGCTTCCTAGGTTGTGCATTTGCAAGAAGGTGGAATAAAGTGGAGCCAGGATTCAAATCCAGGCCCTCTGACATGGATTACAGGCATCTCAAGTGGCATCCAGTCCCCCATCCTCTAAGTGTTGTTGTGAATACAACTTAGTGACAATATATTTTGCGCATAGGACATTTCTAACTGTAATATAGTATTTTTATCATCTAATTCTCAGGATAATTCTGTTTCATAGGCAAGACAAGTATGAACTTCTCTAAGAAAATTAAGGCTCAGGAGAGATTGAGAGATTTGAGGATTCACAGAACAAATTGTTGACCAATCTAAGACTGGAGGCAACCCTCCTGCCCATCACCCCATTCCCCCGCTATTCTACTAGCGCTAGGCTTATTATGTTACAGTGCTTGGAACTGTTTAAAAAAATATGCTAGAGCCCCAATTTAAGCCCTTTTGAAATAGGAATTCTAAGTGAATTTAGAGGCCCCCAAATATTCAAATTTTTATTTTAAGAAGTAAAGATCTTAGAATTTACCTCTATCTTCTTCATGCATGAATATTAGCTGAAAGTCTACAGTGTCATTGGTACTCTAAATGACTGATTTCGTATGAGTGCAGGCTTTACACAAGGTGATTTTAAAGTAAAATGCTGCTGGCTAAAATCATGCTGTCAGATATACAGGTGCACATATTTTTCTGCCCTCACATGAGTGTTGTTTAGTCTTACTCAACCAAATTTCTGCATTCTTCTGCAGGCAAGCAAACCATAGCAGGCTCAGAGTTGTCACTGATTTTGAGGGAAAAATCTCTGTGTACAGAGGAGCTCTGTGTGTGAGTTCTGCTATAGAATTTGGCCCATTGATTTGGTCCATCAAAATCATTGCCTTTCATCTGTTGCTTTTGTTAAGAAAAGCTATTATTGGCTCTTCCCTGAGTATCATGCACTGAGTTTCACACTTGCGTTTAGGGCTGCAGTGTATCTTATATATTGTCTCATCACAAAGAACTTCAGTAATTTTATTCTGATTGAATCTGAATGATCAACTTTGTATGTGCAACTTGCATTTGTAAGATGCATTTTTAGCACGTTTGCCTAGAGAGAAAGCAGGGTTTCTAGTAGAATGACGGAAGTTAATTATTTTTTTGTATAATGCTATTGTATTAAGCATTTGGCTTTGGCATTATTCATTGGCATCTGTCATTTCTCTGTGCCTGAGGCTTTTGATTCAGATAACAATTCTTCAGAGAAGCACAATTATTCAACAAGAAGCCTCTTTGTAAAAACCTGGAGTGTAAACCACTTTAGATGTCTGTTGGGGTGAGGTGGCAGCTCACTGGTGACTAAAAAACCCTCTGTAATCTCTCCATGGCCTATGAAATTCATGATTGTAAGGTTTCATTCCTAGTATTACTTGATCATGTTTTCTTCAATATAATGAGAAAATGGATGTGAAAGTTCTTTGAGCCTTATAGAACGCATAGCAAACATTAAAGTATTGCTACCATTATCTGTGTTGTTACCAGAATGCTCCCTCCAATAATATGAGATTAACTTGAAAAGGGAGCAAGATCTGCTATCTTTAGTTTTGTGCAAGCTGGGGTAATGTAGTAACAAAATTACAGCTGACAAAGAAATATCTTCTCCATTATCTGTTTCTCACTGCCTTTTAGGCTTTCAGCACTTTCCAAGAGGATGTGGTTGGTGAGGGGCACAGGAATCAGGTGATAAGAGGGAAATAGAATGCGTTGAAGACAGTCACCTAGAGATGCTAGACTCTGCCTATCCTCACCCTATATGTTTATCTATATCTATATCTATATCTATATCTATATCTATATCTATATCTGGACAGGAAGAGTTAGACAGTGAGAGAGAGAGACAGAGACAGAGAGAAAGGTCTTCCTTTCTGTTGGTTCACCCCCCAAATGGCTGCTATGGCCAGCGTGCTGCGCCAATCCGAAGCCAGGAGCCAGGTGCCTCCTCCTGGTCTCCCATGCAGGTGCAGGGCCCAAGCGCTTGGACCATCCTCCTCTGCACTCCAGGGCCACAGCAGAGAGCTGGACTGGAAGAGGAGCAACCGGGACAGAATCCAGTGCCCCAACTAGGATTTGAACCCCAGGGTGCCAGTGCCACAGGCAGAGGATTAGCCAAGTGAGTCATGGTGCCCACCCCTGTGTTATATTTTTAAAATGTTCGTTGGCGTCAGTGAATAAAGATCTTTACTCAATGTTCTCTTCACAAAAGTTACCTTATCTACCAATGCAAACTACTGGATTTCTAAGATTCATTTAATACTCTAAAAGTCAGATAGGATGAGAAAAGAGAATCAACTGAACTTTATTAAATGCCCAACTTTGCCCTAAGCATAGTATGTTGTAATATTGTCGTGAAAGCCCTACAAAGTAGGACAGGTTTTCCTCAATTTATACCTGAGAACCTCAGGTTAACAAATTGATGGCCTCAGGTTAACAAATTGATTTGTTTAAGGCTATGTAACTACAAAATAGGAGAGCAGGTATTCAAGATAGATTTCTCAGAAGCCCCTGCTCGTGCTTTGAACATTGAACCCATCATACTGACTTTGAAATGAAATACTTATTGATTTGATATTTTCAGGTTTTTTTCACCAATATGATGTTCTCTAACTTTACCAAGAATTTATTGATTAGAAATAATGTGCTTCATTTTTACAAATAAGCATCGGTTACAGTAATGCTTGTAACAAAAAGCTTAAAAATGTGTAATGTCTCTAATATGGTAGAAGCTATTTCCACCTCATATAAAATAAACAAGCAATCTTGTATTTTTAATTGGTAGGATTGTCTCTCCTCCAAGTAGTGACTTGGGCACCTAGATTCCCTCCATTATGTGGAGGATCCATTTTAAGCATGTAGCTTCTAAGATTGTATGGCAGAAAGTAGATGCAGGCGAAGAAAGCAATGGCAAAGATCACTTCTGCTTCTTTATTTTCTGATAAAAGTTATTTGCCAGAACCACTGGGAAATGCAGTGTCTGGCCAATAGAGCTACAGGTTCAGTTGGCACATCATCCATCATGTAGGTTTTTGTAGGCGGTAGTTTCACCAAATGTTTTAACATTGCATACCGCAAGTCCCTGACATTAATTTCTTTTTGTCCACTGGCCAAAAACTGATATATCTTTTAGGCTTTTCTTATAGTTATTCCCTACTTACAAGCCTTTCTACATTGATGGTGACAGTCTAATTGCTTTAACAAATAAACTTTAGAATTGCATTGTTTAATATAATATTATTTGGGGCTCATATAATAGCAGTGTTTGTTCACATGCTGAGCATGTGGAATATTAGGTTTAGGGGGACTGTGCTCCACCCAGACATTTGAACATCTTGGCAACTATTTTGTCATGTTTAATAGGTGACTTCCATGATCACCTGGAAATTTAAAATCAAACAGTAGATGGGAGGATTTTCAGGGGAGGATCTAGTAATGGTGCTTTTGCCTCTGCTCACAAAGCCACACCTAATGGTAAGGGAAGCTGGAAAGAGACATCTATGCCTAGGAAGAAGGAGTAATAAGTTGGCTAATAGCTAGCTGTTGTTTGCCATCATGTGCAAATTTCTTTGTAGATTTATTTTTGTATTTGAAACTTAGAGTTACAGAGGGGTAGAGAAGATATCTTCCATCTACTGGTACAATCCCAGATGGCCACATCACCCAGGGCTGGGCCATGCTGAAGCCAGGAACAAGGAGCTTCTTCCAGATCTCCCACGTGAGTTACAGGGGCTCAAGCACTTGGACTATCTTCCCCTGGTTTTCCCAGGCCATTAGCAAGGAGCTTGATGGGAAATGGAACAGCTAGGACATGAGCGGGCACCCATTTGGGATACTGGCATTGCAGGTTGCAGCCTTACCTGGTATGCCACAATGCTGGCTCTAAGAGCAAATAGTTTTTAAAGCATATGTATATTGGACACATCTATGCATTTGAGTAAGGACTGAGTGAGCTCATGACAATTGAAAGAGCATCGAAAAATATTCCTGCCAGTATATAAGCAGAAAGAGATATAGGACAGCAAAAGTGCTGCCTAGCTTCAGCTAGAAGCTGTAGTGTCTTATTTGAATATATAAGATATATTTACAAATATGCCAAACACTATGCAAATCTGTCTTGATTATATTTGATGATAGTAAAATTTTGACTTTTTTTTTTTAAATATTCATTTTACTTGAGAGGTAGAGTTACAGACAGAGAGAGGGACAGATAGAGAGGTCTTCCATCTCCTGGTTCACTCCACAGATGGCTGCAATGGCCGGAGCTAAACTGATCCGAAGCCAGGAGCCAGGAGCTTCTTCCATGTCTCCCCTGCAGATGCAGGGGCCCAAGTACTTGGGCCATCTTTTACTGCTTTCCCAGGCCATTAGCAGGGAGCTGGATCAGAAGTGGAGAACCCGGAGCTTGAACCAGTGCCCAAATGGGATGCACTACAGGTGGATGCTTAACTTACTACACCACATGCTGGCCCCCAAAATTTGACTTTCAATGTAATGCGTATAATTCTGTCATTTGAGAGCGGAAGAATATTTGTAACTATGAATGAATTCTCTCAACTTGAAAGTAATCCATATTTGTAATGAGATTAAATTCATTTCATGGAAAATTTATATACCCTATGATTTAAATAACATAATTTTGATAATAATGTGTACTTTCTTCCACTGGATATGTCTGACTTTTAATTTCTTTTCATGGAAAAACATGAATTGATTGCATTCCTTTAATTATAGTATTAAATAGAAAATCTTTGGAAGACTAAAGTAGAAATGGTTATATTATCACACAAATATTAGCATTAAACTTGAAAATTGATATTGTTTGAAGTAAAGTGAAAGATTCAGACAGTAGAGTGAATGATGTTTTACTATGTGTATTGAAATAATTCAATAAAACTTTCAAATTTTCAAAAGGAAATTACGATTAAATTGACCAAAATAACATCACATTTTAAGAAACTGATGTTGCTATTTTGGTAGTTTTTTTTTTTTTTTTATTTGACAGGTAGAGTTATAGATAGTGAGAGAGAGACAGAGAGAAAGGTCTTCCCTCCATTGGTTCACTTCCCCAATGGCTGCCATGGCTGGCACTGCACCGATCTGAAGCCAGGAGCCAGGTGGTTCCTCCTGGTCTCCCATGCGGGTGCAGGGAACCAAGCACTTGGGCCATCCTTCGCTGCCGTTCCTGGGCCACAGCAGAGAGCTGGGCTGGAAGAGGAGCAACCGGGACTAGTACCCAGTGCCCCAACCAGGACTGGAACCCAGAGTGCTGGCACTGCAGATGGAGGATCAGTCAAGTGAGCCACGGCACCGGCCGGTAGTTTTTTTTTTTTTTTTTCCAATGGAAGTATATTGCTGGTTCCTTGACTTTAAAATACTTGGATACGTAGAAAAGTGATGTTCACTATGTGCAGTATACATGTTCTATTATATCTGACCTATTAAAAAACATGAACCAAAGATGGGTTTTTCTTTTGTTTGTTTTTTTTTTTTTGTGACAGGCAGAGTGGACAGTGAGAGAGACAGAGAGAAAGGTCTTCCTTTGCCGTTGGTTCACCCTCCAATGGCTGCCGCAGACGGCGCGCTGCGGCTGGCGCACTGTGCTCATCCGATGGCAGGAGCCAGGTGCTAGGTGCTTTTCCCTGGTCTCTCATGGGGTGCATGGCCCAAGCACTTGGGCCATCCTCCACTGCACTCCTGGGCCACAGCAGAGGGCTGGCCTGGAAGAGGGGCAACCGGGACAGAATCTGGTGCCCCGACCTGGACTAGAACCTGGTGTGCCGGCGCTGCAAGGCGGAGGATTAGCCTGTTGAGCCACAGCGCCCGCCAAAGTTGGGTTTTTCTTACATAAATGAATGAATGAATGAATGCTAAGTTTCAAAGTAGTTAGTCTTAAATATTGTCAGGAATAGAAGTTCCACTGTATACATAATCATGGTTTCTTCTAACATTTTTATTAGATTGTAGTCTGTTGTTCCTCTGAACATAACCTCTATTCTCTTTCTTAACATGCTTCAATTTCTGTTTATTAGCAGCTTCACTCTCACCTTATTTTTGTTGTCTAGAAATTTGGCTTTCGATTTTTAAAAATATTTCTTTATTTGAAAGTCAGAGTTACACAGAGAGGAGAGGCAGAGAGAGAGAGAGAGAGAGAGAGAGAGAGAGAGAGAGAGAGAGAGGTCTTCCATCTGCTGGGTCACTCCCCAAATGGCCACAATGGCCAGAGCTGCGCTGACCTGAAGCCAGGAGCCAGGAGCTTCCTCCGGGTCTCCCACGTGGTTGCAGGGGCCCAAGGACTTGGGCCATCTTCTACTGCTTTCCCAGGCCATAGCAGAGAGCTGGATTGGAAGTGGAACAGCCAGGACTCGAACTGGCACCCAAATGGGATGCCGGCACTGCAGGTGGCAGCTTTACCCTCTATGCCACAGCATCAGCCCCTACCTTTTCATTTTGTTAAAAAAGGTTTGTTTATTTATTTGAAAGGGAGAGAGAGAGAGAGAGAGAGAGAGAGAGAGAGAGAGAAAGTGCTTTCATTCACTGGTTCATTACCCAAATATCCACAACAGCTAGGGCTGGGCCATGCTAAAGCCAGGAACCTGGAGCTCTGTACAGGTCTCACACATGGGTGGCAGGTACACAAGCATTGGGCTATCTTATGCTTTCCCAGGCACATTTATTGGGAGCTGGATTTGAAGTGGAGAAACCAGGATTCAAACCAGCACTCATATGAGAAGCTTGCATTGCCGGCACCAGCTTATCCCATTGTACCACAATGACAGCCCCAAGGTTTTTCATTTACAATTTTTTATTAATATACAGAGAACAGATTTTATGATTTCCACAGGTACAGTTTCAAGAAGACAGCCACACTTCCCTAACTAACCTGGTCCCTCACTCCTCCAAATCCTCCTCTCTCCCTCCTCCCTCTTCATTAAATTTTGCAAGGTCATAATTTTAACCCACTATATATTCACAGGCATAATTATCCAATAATCATAATATTCAACAAGTAAAAAGTAGGAAGACTACAGTTCTACAAGAGTATAAACATGAGCTAAAAATGACAATCATATCCCAAAATGACCATTTCATTCCTATACAGTTTTTTATATTCTTTATTAGCTGTCACACATCAGAGCAAACATATGATATATTGTCTTTTTGAGACTGGCTTATTTCACTAAGTATAATGGTTTCCAGTTGCATCCATTTTGTTGCAAAAGACAGAATTTCATTCTTTTTTACAGTTGACTAGTATTTCATACTGTGTATATACTGCATTCTTTTTATCCAGTCATCAGTAGATGGACATATGGGTTGATTCCATATCTTAGCTATTGTGAATTGAGCTGAAATAAACATGGGGGAACAAATGACTCTTTCATATGCTGATTTAATTTCCTTTGGGTAAATTCTTGGGAGTGGGAAGGCTGGGTCATATGGTAAATCTATTTTCAGATCTCTGAAATCTCCATACTATCTTCTATAATGGTTGTAATAGTTTACATTCACACCAAGAATGAATTAGGGTACCTTTTACTCATATTTATTGTTTTTGTATTTTTGATTGATAGCAATTATAACTGCAGTGAGGTGAAACCTGTTGTGATTTAGATTTGCATTTCCCTGAAAAGTAATCCTAAGCATTTTTTCATGTGTCTGTAGCCATTTGAAGTTCATCTTCTGAAAAATGCCTGTTCAAGTACTTTGCCCATTTCTTGACCGGATTGCATGTTTTGTTGTTCAGTTTCTGGAGCCTCTTTATATATTATAGTTATTAATTCTTTATCAGTTGCATAGTTTGCAAATATATTCTTCCATTCTGCTGGTTGTTACTTTGTTGAACGTTTTCTTGCAGTGCAGAAGCTTCTTCATATGATGAACTCCTAGTTGTCTATTTTTGCTTTGATTGCCTGTGATTCTGGTGTCTTTTCCAATAGGTCTTTGGCTATTCCAATGTCTTGCAGAGTTTCTCTGATGTCTTCATGTAGTAATTTGATGATATCAAGTCATAGATTTAGATTCTTAATCCATTTGAGTTCATTATTGAATGAAGTGTAAGGTAGGGCTTTTTTTTTATACAAAGCTTTTATTTAAAGAATATAAATTTCCAAAGTACAGCTTATGGATTACAATGGCTTCCCCCCCCATAACTTCCCTCCCACCTGCTACCCTCCCCTTTACCGCTCCCTCTCCCCTTCCATTCACATCAAGATTCATTTTCAATTCTCTTTATACACAGAAGATCAGTTTAGTACATATTACATAAAGATTTCAACAGTTTGCCCTCACATAGAGACACAAAGTGAAAATACTGTTGGAGTACTAGTTATAGTATTAATTCACAATGTACAGCACATTAAGGACAGAGATCCTACATGATTTTTTTAAAAAAATTGATTAATTTTCTATGCAATTTCCAATTTAACACCAAGATTTTTGTTTCATTTTCAATTATCTCTATATACAGAAGATTGATTCATTATATACTAAGTAAAGATTTCATCAGTTTGCAAACACACAGAAACACAAAGTGTAAAATACTGTTTCAATACTAGTTATAGCATTGCTTCACATTGGATAACACATTAAGGACAGATCCCACATGAGGAGTAAGTACACAGTGACTCCTGATGTCGATTTAACAATTTGACACTCTTGTTTATGGCATCAGTAATCTCCTTAGGCTCTAGTCATGAGTTGCCGAGGCTATGGAAGCCTTTAGGGTTCGCCGACTTTGATCTTATTCCAATAGGGTCATAGTCAGAGTGGAAATTCTCTCCTCCCTTCAGAGAAAGATACCTCCTTCTTTGATGGCCCCGTTCTTTCCACTGGGATCTCACTCGCAGAGATCTTTCATTTAGGTCTTCTGTTTTTTCCAGAGTATCTTGGCTTTCCATGCCTAAAATATTCTCATGGGCTCTTGAGCCAGATCTGAATGCCTTAAGGGCTGATTCTGAGGCCGGAGTGCTATATAGGACATCTGCCATTCTGTGAGTCTGCTGTGTATCTTGCTTCCCATGTTGGGTCATTCTCTCCATTTTTCATTCTATCAGTTAGTATTAGCAGACACTAGTCTTGTTTGTGTGATCTCTTTGACTCTTAGTCCTATCATTATGATCAATTGTGAAATGAAATTGATCACTTGGACTAGTGAGATGGCCTTGGTCCATGCCACCTTGATGGGATTGTATTGGAATTCCCTGGCACGTTTCTAACTCCATCATTTGGGGTACGTCCAATTGAGCATGTCCCAAATTGTACATCTCCTCCCTCTTTTATTCCTACTCTTATATTTAACAGGGATCACTTTTCAGTTAAAATTTAAACACCTAAGAATAGTTGTGTGTTAATTACAGAGTTCAACCACTAGTACTAGAATAAAAAAATACTAAAATGGGTAAAGTATTACATTGTACAACAACAGTCAGCACAAGAGCTGATCAAGTCACTTGTTTATCACAGTGTCCATTTTACTTCAACAGGTTTCCCCTTTGGTGCTCAGTTAGTTGTCGCCGATCAGGGAGAACATATGATATTTGTCCCTTTGGGACTGGCTTAATTCACTCAGAATGATGTTTTCCAGGTTCCTCCATCTTGTTGCAAATGACTGGATTTCATTGTTTTTGACTGCTGTATAGTATTCTATAGAGTACATGTCCCATAATTTCTTTATCCAGTTCACTGTTGATGGGCAGGGTTTTTTTCATACTTCTGCAAGCAGAGATCCAGTTTTCCCATCACCATTTGTTGAAGGCACAGTCCTTTTCCCAGGGATTGATTTTGGCTCTTTTGTTAAATATTTGTTGGTTATAGATACATGGATTGATTTCTGGAGTTTCTATTCTGTTCCATTAGTCTATATGTATAAATTTGAACCAGTACCAGGCTGTTTTGATTATAATTGCCCTGTAGTATACCTTTTATTTTAATTTAGTATTTAATTATTTTTAAAGATTCATTTATTTGGAAGGCAGAGTTATAGAAAGGCAAAGGGAGAGAGAGAGAGAGAGAGAGACTTTCTTCTGCTAGTTCACTCCCCAAATGGCCACAATGGCCCAAACTGAGCTGATATGAAGCCAGAGCCAGAAGCTTCTTCCTGATCTCCCATGTGGGTGGAGGGGCCCAAGGTCTTGGACCATCCTCTGTAGAAAGTTCTATGCACTGCTGAAAAGAAAGTGTATTTTGCAATTGTGGGATGAAAGGTTCTGTAAATATCAATTAGGTATATTTGGTTCACATTGTAGATTAGCTCTATTTCTGTTTAGTTGATCTGTCTATTGATGAAAGTGGAGTGCTGAAATCCTCCATTATTATTGTATTGCAGTCTGTCTCCATTTAGATCCATTAACATTTGTTTTAAAGTTTTAAACATGCTTTTATTTATTTATTTGAGAGGTAGAGTTATAGACACAGAGAGGGATAGACAAGAGAGAAAGTACTTCTATCTGCTAGTTCACTCCCTAAATGGCTGCAATGGCCAGAGCTTCTTTCTAGGTCTTCCACATGGGTGCCAGGGCCCAAGTACTTGGACTCTTTCTACTGTTTTTCCAGTAGCAGAGTATTTTCCTATAGCAGAGAACTGGATCAGAAGAGGAACAGCCAGGAATAGAACCAGTGCCCATATGGGATGCCAGCACCGAAGGTAGAGACTTAGCCCACAGTGCCACCCCCAACATTTATTTTAAATAGCCGTGCACCCTGGCCTTGGATGCATATACATTAACTGTAGTCAGATTTGTTGAATTGATCCCTTAGTCATTACAAAATGACCTTTTTGTCTTTTTAAATATTTTGTTTATTTGAGAGGTAGAATTACAGAGAGAGAGAGAGAGAGAGAGAGAGAGAGAGAGAGAGAGAGATCTTCCATCTGCTGCTTCACTCCTCAAATGGCCACAACAGCCAGAGCTGACCTGATCTGAAGCCAGGAGACAGAATCTTCCTCTGGGTCTCCCACATGGGTGCAGGGGCTATTCTCTACTGCTTTCCCAGGCCATAGCAGTGAGTTGGATTGGAATTGGAGCAGCTAGGACATGAACCAGAGCCCATGTAGGATGCCAGTGCTTCAGGCAGAGATGTAACCTCCTAAACCACAGCTGCAGCCCCTGTGTTTGTTTAAACAGTTTTTGTGCTAAAATCTATTTTGTCTGATATTAGGATGACCGAACGTGTTCATTTTTGCTTTCCATTAGCGTGGAATATCTTTTTCTATCATTTCACTTTCATTCTGTGTGTATCTCAAGAAATATATGTGATATGTGTTTATTGCAGGCAGCAAATAGGTGGGTCTTGTTTTTTAAATCCATTCAGCTAGTCTCTTTCAATTGGAGTATTTAGGCCATTTATATTCAAGTTTATTATTAATAAGTAATGATTTGGTGCTATCATTTTTCTATGAATATCCCTGTTGTCTGCTTTGGATTTCCTTTGTACTTTTACTGGGAGATTTTTGCTTTCACATTCTTTCATAATGATGACTATTCTCTGTTTATTTAGCACATCCTTAAGAATCATTTGTAAGGCTGGACAAGAGATAACAATTCTTTAAATTTCTCTTTGTTTTGGAAAGTCTTTTGTTTCACTATCATTTATAAATGAGATATTTACTGGGTACAGTATTCTGGGTTGACAGTTTCTTTCTTTTAGGAATTGGATTATATATCTTCATTGTTTCCTACCTGTAGTGTTTCTGATGAGAAATCAGCTGTAAGTCTAATTGGGGATCCTCTGAAGGTAATCTGGCATTTATCTAGTGTACATTTTAGAATTTTTTTTTAAGTTTTACTGGTGAAAATTTGACTATAATGTGTTATGGTGAAAATCTTTTCTTGTCATGTCTATTAGGAGTTCTATGTGCTTCTTGTAATTTCATGTATCCTTTTCCATATTAAGGAAATTTTCTGCTATTATTTTGCTAAAAGACCTTCTAATCCATTATTTCTTTCCATGCCTTCAAGGAACTCAAAAGATATGAAGTTTGGTTGTTTGATAGTTGATAGTATCCCATAAATCTTGAACACTGTTTTAAGTTTTTCTAATTTTTCTTCTTTTTTTTTGTCTGACTGAGACATATCCAAGGATTTTTTTTATGGCTCAAATAGTCTTTCTTCTGCCTCACCAAGTCTTTTGTTGAGGCATTCCACTGTATTTTCTATTTAACATCCTGAGTTCTTCATTTCTAATATTTCAGTTTTATATTTCTTTAATATGTCAGTCTCTTGGCCAAATCTTTATTCCATATCACTTATCGATTTCTTTATCTTATGAATTTGTTTCTCTGTGTTTCTGAGTGATTTTTTTAAAGATTTATTTATTTATTTGAAAGTCAGAATTACACATAGAGAGGAGAGGGAGAAGGAGGGGGAGGAGGAGAGGGAGAGGGAGAGGGAGAGGGGTCTTCCATCTGCTGGTTCACTCCACAAATAGCTGTAATGGCCAGAGCTGTGCTTTCCATATTGGTTGTACCAATTCGCATTCCAACTTTCAGTGTGCAAGTGTTCCCATCTCTACATTCTTGTCAACACTTATTGTCTTTTGCCTTTTATTAAAAAAAGTTTATTTTGAGGAAGAGAAAAAAGGACAAGCAAGAGAAAGAGAGGAAGTACTTCTATCTGCTGGTTCATTCACTAAAGGCCCACATGGCAGGGACTGGGGCAGGGCCAAAACCAAGAGGCGGGAATATAATCCAGATCTCCCACAAGGGTGGAAATAACCCAAACAGTTCGGGCTGTCACCACCAGGATCTGCATTAGCAGGAAGCTGGAGTCAGAAACCATAGCTGGGTATTAAGCCTAGGTACTCTGCTATGCGATGTGGCATTTTAACCACTAGATTAAATGCCTTTCCTCTTTTGACTTTTTGATAGCAGTCATCCTATCAGATATGAGGCACTCTCATGTAATTTTCATTTGCAGTTGCCTAATGATTATTGATATTGAATATCTTCTCATGTAAATATTGACCATCTCTATGTCTTCTCTGCACAGTTTCTATTTAAGTCTTTTTCAAAATTTTCAATTTATTTGTATTTTTGCTATTGAGTTCTATGAGTTCCTTAGATATTTTTATGTTAACCTCTTATTAGACTTATGGTTTACAAATATCTCCTATTCCATAGGTTGCCTATTCAGAGGCAGCGCTGGGGTGGTGCCTCTGAGTTGGAAAGCACAGGTCTATAGGGTGATCAGAGTCTCAGCATCTGGCTGGTAGTTCAGCTTCAAACAAGCAGAGTCTTGGCTCAGGGATAATGCCTGGTGAGCGCAGGGCTGGCTGGGAGAACTTTCTCACAGAGAGATCTGAATGTGGTGGGTTGACCCAGAGCTTCTGCTCAGCAGCACTCAGAAGAATCTGTTCTGAGGGTCCCCACTGGCCTCCTCAGTCTGCACTTTTGTGTATTTTTGTACAGTCAATGTAGGGTTGGTAAGGTCCAGAGGAGGGTGTGTGCAGGCCATTGGTGGTTCTTATTAAGCTCATGCAGATCTCCTGTAGTCAGCTTGACTCTTGGTTTTTTTGTTTTTTGTCGTTGTTAATATTATGGTGAAGTTGTTTAATGTTCTATTCCTTACATGGGTTTTGTTTTTAATTTTAAAAATTAATTTTTATTCAAAAAATGGAGAGACTGAATGGGAGAGGGAGAAGTGGGCCGGGGGGAAGAAGAGGAAAGGAGAGGATGAGAAGGAGAAAGAAAAAGAGAAAGAGAAAGAAAGAGATCTGTCCTCTGATTTGTTTTCCAAATGTCCTCAATAGCCAGGACTGGGCCAGGCCAAAGTCAAGAACCTTGAATTTAGTCTGAGTCTCTCACATGGGTAGCAGGGACCCATATACTTCTGTTGTCACCTGCTGCCCGTCCTGGTACACATTAGCAGGAAACTGGATAGGAAGCGTAGCTGGGACTCAAATCCAGGGACTCTGATATGACATTCAGGTGTCCAAGTGGTGACTTAACTGCTGTGCTGAATACTCACCTTCCTTCCTTCCTTTTTTTTTTTTTTTTGGTTTTTGTTTTGCTTGCTGGCATGCACTGTGAGCAGGAACTTCAGGAAATGCCTATATACCTATTCAAGCTCCCAGAGGGCTTTCATTGCTTACCATGTAGACTTCCATTTGAAAGCTAGCTAGAAGCCAGACACTCAAGCAACAACTGGAAAAATTGAGGCATTAGCTATACAACCTAATTCTGTCCAGAGAAAAGCTAAGAGATGGACTTTATTGCCCACCCATTTTAAGCTGGAAGCATTGTGGAAAGTGTTCTGAACAACCATTTAAAACCACTTTGTTCTCTGTGGTCCCAGGAAACTAGCAAATGCTAGGCTCTGTCAGTTTCCACAGCCATGAAAATTAGGGCAGCAGCTATAAAAGTTAGGGTATAAGAAGGAGCGTTGTCCAGGTTCTTCCAGGGAGAAGCTGGAGATTTGCTTTTTTATCACTGGAGTAGGCCAGAGGAATATATTAGTCCATTTTGTGCTGCTACAATAGCTTACCTAGCACTGAGTAAATTAGAATTAACAGAAGTGACTATTCTCAGTTTTGGAGGCTATTAAGTCCAAGATCAAGGCACCTGCATCTCTGGAAGGCCGCCTTGCTGTGTCATCACATGGCAGAAGGGAAAAGGGTGAAGAGTAAAAAGGAGGCTAAACTTAACTGTTATGACATTGGAACCCTCATGGGTTAATCACCTCCCATATGTCCCACATCTAATACTGTTATGATGACGATTAAATATCAACCTGACAGGGGAGGGCATTTAGCCTACTGATTAAGATGCTGGTTGGAACCCACATTCCATTTCATAATTCCTAGGTTTGAATCCTGGCTCCACTCCTGATTCCAGATTCCTGGCAGTGTGCTCCTGGGAGATAGCAGGTTATTGCTGAAGTAGCTGGGTCCCTCCCACTCATGTGGAAGACCTGGATTGAGTTCCTGTTTCCTAACTTCAGCCTGGCTCAGCCCTAGCTGTAGTCGACATTTGGGAAATGAGCCAGCAGATGGGGGTTCTCTCTGTGTTTAAATAAAATGAATAAATAAAAAGTAAAAAACAAATTCAACATGAATTTTGGAGGGGAGCTAGCCACAGGATGTGTACATCTACCCTATTAAGTGCCCTACAGACTGGTGATTTCTTGCTCCATGAGTATCCAGATTCAGACTTTAGGAGCCAGACCCTCTGGCTATTTCAAGGTGAGACTTTTTCATTTTTATAAAAAAATTATTTGTTTATAACATTTTAGAGGGGGAGTGGAAAAGGAAGGGAGTGAGTGAGGGAGGGAAGAAGGGAGAGAGAAAGAGAGAGAGAGATCTCCCATCTGCTAGTTCACTCCCCAGATGCCCATCATAGCTGGATCAGGACTAAGTTGAAGCCAGGGGATGAAATCTCAGTCCAGGTCTCTGGCACAGGTGGCAGGGATCCAACTACTTCAGCTGTTGCCTGCTGCCTCCCAGAGTGCACATTAGCAGGAAGTTGGTATTGGAAGCAGAGCTGGGACTCAAACCCAGGCACTCTGAAATGGGATGCTGGCATCTAAAGCAGCATCATAATTCCACTTCATCAAAGTTGGAATTTTCTCAATAATACAGATGTCTTCAGGAGTCTATCACCTAGTTTCTGGAATTTTCTCAGATGGAATTGATCTAGGCATAACAGTTTATTTTGTGCATCTGTGGATTGAGGGAAGAGTCCTGTATCTTCCATTTTGCCATCTTGCTTATATTCCCTGAGATGGTGTGTTCTGTGTTCAGTTAGTCATTATACATCAGAAAATATCAGTATTCAGTCATTCAGGAATGGAAGAACTTAGCATAAAATGTTATTGAGAAGACATTTTCCATCAGAATTTTGAAGATGTTGTTGCATTGTTCTTTGGTTTTTATTGTGATTCGTGATTCTGCTGTAAATCTTATTACTCTTCTCCCATGGTTAATCTGTTTCCTCTTTGGCAGTTATTCTTCAGGTGCTGATTTACCTATTCCTCTATAGAATTTTGTCAGTGTTGTATAATGTATTTTGAGGCAGTATTGTTAAGTGCATGCATGTTGATATCTTTGTACTGTTTGACAGCTGGCTTAGATGTACAAAGATTAAATGCTGTCTAGTATTAATTGTGCAGAAAGAAATCATCAGACACAACCGAAGGCATAATATCCTCTGGCAATTCTTTTTAATGTCATTGTTCTTTTTCATTTCAAGGTTTAGCAATCTAATGTAACACAGCTTAATCATGAAGGGGGATTTATTAGTTGAACTAATTATTAAGGGCAAGGATGAAGTTCAATGTGTCTAGCACCAGGGACCCAAATGCTTGCATAACACTTTTTCCATTTCTCTGTGTTTGTGTTTTCTTCTCATGCAGTCAGGACACTTCACATGACAGGGTCATAGTTTCTGTCATTTCTGGGCTTGTATATATTAATAGATTTTGAAATCAGGTAAAAAAGCACACTGTCTTCCTAGATTCAGGTAGAAAATTCTAAGGAAAAATTCTGATCTTCCCAACTTCAGACATTTGTCCTTCACTTGTCCCATCTACTCTGCCCAAGTTGATAGAATAACCATGATTGACCCAGACTGTTAATTATGCTAATACTGTTGTGAAGCAGTGTGAGGATAGGGTTAGTCACAAAAGGAAGATGGGAAAGATGCTAAGTAGATAAATATAATAATCTGTGTACCTCCTTTTCCACTTTCTTGGGAATCAGGGAAGTGTATGACCATTCCTTAGTTCTAATCTTGTTCTAAGAATATATCTTTACTGTTGCCTTTAAGGAGCCTTTCTTATTCTTATCTATGTGTTTAATAATTTTTATTTGCAGCCTTAGCACTTTTGTATTATCTTTATATAATTTATCACCTTGTTTTATGGTTTTAGTGGTGTATGTATTTCTTGTTAGATTATAATATTTGTAGGGATTGAGTCCTTTTCATTTTTATATACTTGATTTTATTTATTCATTTATTATTCATGCATCCATCCTACTATTTATCAATACTTTCTTAGTGCTTCCAGACACTGTGATAGCCACTTGGCAAATGGTAGACATTCAATAAATGCTTTCTTGAATAAAGGCTCCTGCATGTTTTCAGAATATGTCTTTATTATGGTGCTGAGGTTTTGACAAGCTAGATACCTTCATTTCATTTTCTTGCTGTTGTAATTTAGAAGCACAAAGTCTACAAAATGACCTTTGAAATGTTACACATGATGTGCATTTCAAGGGAAAAAAATGAGTTAGTACACCAACTCCTTACTGTGTTTTTAAATGAGATACTTCATGGACAAGGCCAAAGAACTAAGCAAGAGGAACTGTGGGGCCTGGTACATCTCTGCTGTTAGCAAAGCAGGTAACATATACATTGTGTTCAGTCAGCTATAGGCTGTTCTGAAAATTTATGTAAAAGGTGGGGAGAGAAAGAAAGAGAGAGAGAGATGCAGGCATTCCAAGTGGCCTGTCAACCGTCATGCCAAACACCTGTTCCTACCCACTAAAATAAATTCCAGCGCTTCGCAGGGTTGTATCAAATAGTACAAAATGTAAGAATAAAAAAATGTAGGAAACAAAACTTGACATTGTATCATATGACAACTGCTTGTTAAAATCACTTAAAATATATTAGAAACATATATAGAGAGCTCATCCTAAGATAGATACTTTTTCTCAGAAATAAGCAACAAATGTGGTTATACACATATTCTCATATGTGGTGTTACCAAAACCAAACATGGATGTGCATGAACATGTGCTCATGTGTTTGAGTTATTAAACTTTGCAAGACTTAATCAAACCTATGTATTTTATTTTTTTAAAAGTTTTTATTTAATGAATATAAATTTCCAAAGTACAGCTTATGGATTACAATGGCTTCCCCCCCATAACTTCCCTCCCATCCGCAACCCTCCCCTTTCCCGCTCCCTCTCCCATTCCATTCACATCAAGATTCATTTTCAATTCTCTTTATATACAGAAGATCAGTTTAGTATATATTAAGTAAAGATTTCAACCATTTGCACCCACACAGAAACACAAAGTGTAAAATACTGTTTCAGTACTAGTTATAGCATTACTTCACATTGGACAACACACTAAGGACAGATCCCACATGAGGAGTAAGTACACAGTGACTCCTGTTGTTGACTTAACAATTTGACACTCTTGTTTATGGCGTCAGTAATCTCCTTAGGCTCTTGTCATGAGTTGCCAAGGCTATGGAAGCCTTTTGAGTTCGCCGATTTTGATCTTACTCAGACAGGGTCATAGTCAAAGTGGAAGTTCTCTCCCTTCAGAGAAAGGTACCTCCTTCTTTGATGGCCCTGTTCAAACCTACGTATTTTCTAAGGACAGCTGTGAGTAGATTGGGAGAAAACAAAACATCATAGAGCCAGGTGTCTCTGTAAAAATTCAAAAGTGTCTTCATTTGTTTATTTTTATCTGATGAAATTGTTCTTTCTTCTCTTCTTTTTAAACTTCATACATCTTGTTTCCATGTTTGTGTTGCTCCACCCTTTCCATATATCCAGTTAATGTTCCTCCTCCAACTATAACAAACAGGAAATCCTCAACTCACATGAGTTAAACAATATGGAAATGTGTTAATTCAAATCTCAGTGACATCACTGAGATTCTAGATTCTTTCCATCTCATAACCCTTTGACCCTCAACATATTAATTTTGACCTCAGGCTAATTTGTCTCATTGTTGTAAGATAGCATCACAAACAGTCACAGGAATGAACTGTGGAAAGGATCCATTTTCTCCGCAGGTCTCTTTTTCAGACTTAAGAACCCTTGCCCTCAAGCCCCAGCAGACTTTTCACAGCTCATACCGGGATTGGGTCCCATGCTCTGACTACACCCATCCCTGGAAAGGAGAATGAGGTTGCCATGGCTACTTTGGATTAACAAAATTTACTTATAAATAATGGGAGAAGGGTGGACATTGGGCAAAATCAAGGCTAGTCCAGCAAGCAAGAAAGGGGAACTGGGTAGTTGTTGGCCATCTTTGGTGTCTGCTACGTCCACCTAGGGTGTGTTTCTCTCTGAGCACTCCAGGTAGAATTAATTTCTCTTTTCTGCACTCTTTCTACAAACTTAAATGACCATGTGGGGATATGCATGTTGTTTAATGTTTTAAGGCATTTCCTGCAAATTGTTCTCTGTTTATTGTGCAATAGTGTCAAGGAAAGATGGATAAAGACAATGGGAATGATCGGTTATGAGTAATAGTGTCTTGATAATTATCCTTCAGATACTGACCTGCAATGGGACATGAAATGGTTTGGAGAAAGATGCTATTTTCACAAATAGTCAACATTTCTTCCTTAGAGACTAGTCTATTGATTTAAAAAAATCATCCTGAAGAGTTTTTATGGAAATCCAAGAAAAAAATGGGTGAACAGAAGGAATCATGCAAACCACAAATGTATCCCAAATCCCTGATTAGAGATATAACCAATTTTAAATGAATAAACACATTAATATCTAACAGTGGTTAAATGTAGCATTCTGTTTATTTAAGTCAGTAATTGCTGTAGATGATAATGATTCTTCATATTCCTAGATATATGATGCATTATTCATTCCTCCTTAGGCTGAGAATTGAGAAAATCAGAGCTATTATAGGTTTTATAAAGTGATTTATAGGAAGAATAGATTATTCATTAAAATAATAGATGAATATTAAGCAGAATCATTTTCCTGTTTATTTTTCCTTATGTTTTATTAACTTTCTTTATTGTTCTTTTTTAACAACATCTACAATTTAATGTCTTCATGTCTTGAGGTTCTAATGAGTGTGAATTTTAATATCCTTTTTGGATATTGAATGCTCTAAGGGGGATTCAACACACAGTAATTTATGTGGTCTCTTCATTCCTTAACTCTTTATATGGGTTAGTGTATAATGAAGCTGAGCAAATAATTTATATTTCTAATTTAGTAGGCAGAAATTTTTTGCTTATTTTTATAAGTGAGTAAATCTGTTTAAAAAGTTGCAGACCTAAATTATTGGTTCTTAAATATCTTTCCTTAAATATATTTTTTTATTTTATTTATTTATTTATTTATTTATTATTTTTTGACAGGCAGAGTGGACAGTGAGACAGAGAGAGACAGAGAGAAAGGTCTTCCTTTGCCGTTGGTTCACCCTCCAATGGTCCCGCGGCTGGCGCACCGCGCTGATCTGATGGCAGGAGCCAGGTGCTTCTCCTGATCTCCCGTGGGGTGCAGGGCCCAAGCACTTGGGCCATCCTCCACTGCACTCCCTGGCCACAGCAGAGAGCTTGCCTGGAAGAGGGGCAACCGGGGCAGAATCTGGTGCCCTGACCAGGACTAGAACCCGGTGTGCTGGTGCCGAAAGGCGGAGGATTAGCCTAGTGAGCCACGGTGCCGGCCTCTTTCCTTAAATATTAAAATCAACTTATCTCAGCTTCGACAAAGTTTTTCTAGGTTGTATTTTGTTTTGCTGCTTCTGACTTTTTAAGACTTAAGCCTGAAGAAGGCTTACATTAAAAATAACCAACCACACAAAAAACTTAGCCATGGGCCTTGCAGCCTGAGTTCCATGTGGGCATAAATGACGAGGGAATACCAAGAGCTGGCTGTATCTTTCCCTTTTTCATTCAATTCTTTCTGGCGTAAACAAATGTTAGGTAAGTGAATTAAGAGTCATTGAGCAGAAATTCTGAATGTCTTTAAGTCACTGAAACTCTCTGATCTTCCCCCTCCTACAAAATGTGAATTTCTGTAATTTTTTGTCACTGCTCTCTAAAGTCACGAGCATATCTTGGGCTTATGTTTCACTAAATGAAGGCTATTTTCATTTGGATTTGAGAACAGTTATCATGGGTATAAAATTGGTCTCTGCCAGCTATCAAAGTCATTTGACTTAATTATATACATTTTTAGCAAGTTGTATGTATGTCATCGGATAATCTCACCACAGAACATATAAATTATACTATAATTACAGGAAAATGTCACATACATCTCATTATCACATGGAAGAGTTCATCTTAGCAAAGTACGTAATTTCATTTTTAAAAAAAGAACTAAAGTTCAGTATTTCTTGGTATTCCCAACATTTGAATGCATAACTTAATAAGGATGAATCTGGAGGATTAAATATGAGGGGTGAGAACAATTTTTTAAAAATTCCAGATTATTTACAATAATTTTTTACATTCAGATAAAAAGTACTCAATACTTCACCACTTATAATTAAACCTATGTAGAAGCTATTTCTACAGAGTACCTTGCCCTCAAACAGTTCGTTTAAGTGATCATAGTCCAGTGAGATATCAATAAACTGTAGATACTTCTTATGGATTATTTCTTTAGACCTTAGACAATGTATCAGTCTTAAACAAGACACCATTTTCCATGAGGTCTATGTGACTCACACTTTTCTTCTAATTCATTGGAAATACCAAACTTGGTCTGGCCTCATGGCTACTACAGATGGGTTTCCTCTGCCTAGAGCTAATTCCTTTCCTTGTTTGCCAAGCCTCTTCCACTCTCACGTTTTAGATTTCAGCCAAGAATTATGTCATTTCCTAGTGCCAATTTTTTTTTCACTATTTCATCAAAGTTCCTCTTTCTCTTAGTCTCTCTTGTTATATTCATATATTGTCCTTCCTCCATTTTATTTATTACAATTTATAATTGTGTATTTGTTTAATGTGTGTTTTCTTCATTCTCACATCTCAGAAACTGAAAATTTTATAGAAGCAGAGGCAGATAGTAGATATTTAATAAGTAATTAGTGACTGAATGAATGACTATGGTATCAGGGCTAAAATAAACTTCTAGGTCTCTAGAATCCTACTTTTGTATTTTAGCATCTATCTAATTTTACAGCAAAATACATTTAATTGTTATCTAACTTCTACACATGCAGAAAATAAGCTTCCATGTTGCCTAAATTAATGGCCTAATTTCCACGTTATACTTTTATTTGGGAAGTATAAAAGGAGGAAGTAATTAAGGTCTCTCTAGGTATATTATTGACGTGATACAACATCTAGAGCTGTAGGATTCTGAACAGAAAATGACAGTAACTTTTGAGTGGTATAAAAAACTCCTATTCAAAAAGAGCTATTGGCTCTAAATCAATTAAAAATGTTTACTGTGAATCAAGTTAGTTTCTTTAAAAATAAATCTACTATGTGGGCTGTGAGGTAATTTTTGGGTTTGGCACACAAGATGTCTTTGGCTTCTTTTAAGGTTTAGGACTTTGATATTACTATGGTAGCAGTGATAAACGATATCTCAGTTTTGGAACCAAAGCCTGTTTCCTTTCTTTACCACAGCTAACTATCTTCTGTAGCTTTTAATTTCAGATTGGTTAATCCTTCTCTAATCTAGCATCTTTCTTTTCCTCAGGCCAATTTTTCCCAAAGCAGTTTTCCCTTTGTCCTTAGGTGGAAAACAATTTCTAATCTCCTATCCCATTCTGCAGCTATTTACATTGAAGGCTTTCTGTTAGGTGTTAGGATTTTAGTGTTCGCAGAAGGAAAGGAGGTGGCTAGTTAAAATAGAGAAGACATTATTTCAGGGTGGACAGAATAGAGTGGTAAAAGGAGTGGGGTTGAGCCTGCCAGGACAGAGGGCAGGGATTTGAAGCTAGGCTTCATTCTGTCTGAGCAGCAGAACGAAGCTGCTTAAGCTGCTGGCTGAAGGAGCTTCAGAGTAACACCAGGACCCTGATAAATGGATGGGAGATCTGCAGAAAGGCTGCTTGGTAAAGTTCACCGTGCATTTTCTTAGAAGTTGGGAATGCCCCAGGTGCAGGACTGTCCTGTGCAATAAACATCTCACAAGCCTTTAGGTGATCTATCTGTACCCAATCTCTTTCTCCTCCTCCCACTCCCTCTCCTCCTCCCCCCCCCCTTCTTCCTTCTTCTCCTCTTCTCTTCTTTCTTCTTTTTTTAAAATAGATTTATTTATTTATTTGAAAGTCAGAGGTACACAGAGAGGAGAGGCCAAAAGAGAGAGGACTTCCATCCACTGGTTCTCTCCCCAATAGGCCGCAATGGCTGCACCTGTGGCTATCTGAAGCCAGGAGCCAGGAACTGAGTCTTCCCACTTGGGTGCAGGAGCTGAAGGACCTGGATCACTGCTTTCCCAGGCCACAGCAGTGAACTGGATTGGAAGTGGAACAGCCAGGACTTGAACCAGTGCCCACATGGGATGCTGGCACTGCAGGTGGTAGTTTTACCTGCTAGGCCACAGTGCTGGGCCCTGCACCCAGTTTCATCAGGGCTGGGGTTTGATAGACCTCAGTGGCCTAATTGGGTCAACTATTTTTAAATTATTATACCCAGCACATAGTAAATGCTCAGTATATATTAGCTGCAGGTGAATAAAAATGTAATTTATTATAGTTTTCACCACAAATTTTCTTCATTGAATTTTCAAAGTCATCAAAGTGGTAAACTTACATACTCATGTGACTTCATAACTTTCTTATCATTTAACCTATGAACAAATTTTCTTAGCATTTCCCATTTTCCTAAAAATCTGAGTGATTAATACAGGCAGAAAATAATGTATATGTGATGGGAAAAATTGCAACTTGTCTTTACTCTTTGAAACAAAATATTTTAAGACTATTAAGGATAGGGACTTGCCATTAGTTTCTTTAATGATCTCCCATTTTCATCCATTATACAAGTAAAAGTCTTGCAGTTAAAAAATATAAAGTATTGTATTAGGCTCATGTTCCTGATATTTTAGATAAGAAAGAATTTTAATGTACTCCAGTCTAATTTCATTTTGCAGGCAAGATAACTGCAATATGAGAAATTGTTTCTTCTAGCATGTGTGTGTGATAATAATATTGGTAAAAATAGCCAACAGGTACTCCACACTTAGATTACTGTGTCTGATTCTAAATGATTTTCTTATTTTTTCTTGTTAATCTTGATAACTCCATTTTGCAATATGGACAGTTTTTATTCCCATTCCCCCCCCCCCAAAGAAACCTTTTATTTAATAAGTACAATTTTCATAAGTACAACTTTAGGAATATAGTGATTCTTTCCACCATACCCACCCTCCCACCCCCACTCCCACCCAACCTCCTCCTCCCTATTCTATTCCCATTCTGTTCTCCATTAAAGAAAAAAAAAGCTGTTTCTCGACTGTCAAGACAATGGCTGATCAAGTCATTGTTTCTCAAAGTGTCAATTTCACTTCTACATATTTTGTTTTAGGTGTTCTATTGGTTCTCACAGATCAGGGAGAACATATGGTATTTGTTCCTTTGGGACTGGCTTATTTCACTATGTATGATGTTTTCCATATCATCCATTTTGTTGCAAATGACTTGATTTCTTCCTTTTTTTTTTTTACTGATGTGTAGTATTCCATAGAATACATATCCCCTAATTTCTTTATCTAATCTTCATATGATGGGCATTTAGATTGATTCCATGTCTTAGCTATTGTGAATTGAGCTGTGCTAAACATGGGGGTGCAAATAACTCTTTTATTTGCTGACTTCATTTCTCTTGTTTAAATTTCCAGAGTGGGATAGCTGGGTCATATAGTAGGTCTATATTCAGATTTCTGAGGTATCTCCAAACTGACTTCCATAGTGGTTTTACCAGTTTACATTTCCACCAACAGTGGATTAGTGTACATTTTCCCCCAAATCCTTGCCAGCATTTGTTGTTTGTTGATTTCTGTATGAAAGTCATTATAACCGGGTGAGGTGGACCTTCATTGTGGTTTTGATTTGCATTTCCCTGAAGGCTAGTGATCCTGAGCATTTTTTTCTTATGTCTGTTGGCCATTTGGATTTCCTCTTTTGAAAAATATCTTTAAGTCCTTTGCCCATTTCTTCACTGGGTTATTTGTTTTGTTGTTGTGGAGTTTCTTGATCTCTCTCTCTTTTTAGAAAATATTTATTTATTTATTTGAAAGAGTTATACAGAGAGAGAAGGAGAGGGAGAGGGAGAGGAAGGGGGGGGGGGGAGAGAGAGAGAGAGAGAGAGAGAGAGAGAGACTTCCATCCACTAGTACTGCCCCGATCTGAAGCCAGGAGCCAGGAGCTTCTTCTGGGTCTCCCATATGGGTGCAGGGGCCCAGGGGTTTGGGCCATCTTCTACTGCTTTCCCAGGCTATAGCAGAGAGCTGGATTGGAAGTGGCACAGCCGGGACTTAAAGCAGAGCCCATATGGGATGCCAGCACTGCAGGCAGAGGCTTCACCCGCTACGCCACAGTGCCAGCCCCTCTTGATTTCTTCATATATTCTGGTTATTAATCCTTTATCAGTTGCATTATTTGCAAATAATTTCTCCCATTCTGTTGGTTGCCTCTACATTTTTCTGACTGTTTCTTTTGCAGTACACAAGCTTCTCAATTTGATGTAATTCCACTTGTGAATTTTTGCTTTGATATCCTGTGTCTCTGGGGTCTTTTACAGAAACTTTTTGCCTGTGCCAATGTCTTGGACGACTTCCTCAATGTTCTCTAATAATCTGATGGTATCAGGTTGTAGATTTAGGTCTTTAATGCATTTTGAATGGATTTTTTGTAAGATGTAAGGTATTAGGTAGGAGTCATGCTTCATACTTCTGCATAAAGTATGGAAATACAGTTTTACCAGCACCATTTGTTGAAGAGACTATCCTTGCTCCAGGGATTGGTTTTAGCTCCTTGGTCAAATATAAGTTGGTTGCAGACGCTTGGATTTATTTCTGGCATTTCTATTCTTTTCCATTGATCTATCCATCTGTTTTTGTACCAGTACTGGGCTGTTTTGATTATAACTGCCTTGTAGTATGTCTTGAAATCTGGTATCATGATGCTTCCTCTTTGTTTTTATTGTATAATATTGCTTTAGCTATTTGAGGTATCCTGTGTTTCCATATGAATTTCAGTATCATATTTTCTAGATCTGAGAAGAATGTCTTTGGTATATTCAGTGGTATCACATTGAATCTGTAAATTGCTTTTGGAAGAATGGACATTTTGATGATGTTGATTCTTCCAATCCATGAGCAGGGAAGATTTTTCCATTGTTTGGTATCCTCTTCTATTTCTTTCTTTAAGATTTTGTAATTCTCATTGTAGAGATCTTTGATACCCTTGGTTAAATTTTTTCTAAGGTATCTGATTTTTTTTGTAGCTTTTATGAAAGGGATTGATCATAGAAGTTTTTTCTCAGCCATGACATTGCCTGTGTATACAAAGCCTATTGTTTTTTGTGAATTGATTTTATATCCTGCTACTTTACCAAACTCTTCTATGAGTTCCAATGGTGTCTTGGTGGAGTCGTTTGGATCCCCTATATATATATAAAATCATGTCATCTGCAAAAATGGATAGTTTGACTTCCTTTTTCCCTTTTTAGATCCCTTAATTTCTTTTTATTGCCTAATGATTCTGGCTAAAACTTCCAAGATTACATTGAAAGTAGTGGTGAGAGTGGATATCCTTGTCTGGTTCTGGATCTCAATGCAAATGCTCCCAAATTTCCCCATTCAATAGGATGCTACCCTTCGGTTTGTCATAAATTGCCTTGATTGTTTTGAGGAATGTTCTTTCTATATCCAATTTGCTTAGAGTTTTCATAATGAAAGAGTGTTTTATGGAATGCTTTCTCTGCATCTATTGAGATAATCATATGGTTTTTCTTTTGCAGTTTGTTAATGTGATGTATCACATTGGTTGATTTGTGACTATTGAACCACTCTTATATACTAGAGACAAATCCCACTTGGTCCAGGTGAATCAGCTTTCTGATATGTTGTTGGATTTGATTGGCCAGAATTTTGTTGAGGATTTTTGCATCTGTGTTCATCAGGGAAATCAGTAGGAATTAAGGTGATACTGGCTTCAAAGGAAGAATTTGGGAGGATTTTTCTCCCTTTCAATTGTTTTGAATAATTTGAGAAGTGGTGTTCTTCTTTAAATATCTGGTAGAATTCAGCAGTGAAGCCATCTGGTCTTGGGATTTTCTTTGTTTGCAGAGTCTTTAATACTGATTCGATTTCTATCTTGGCAATGGGTCTGTTTAGATTTTCTGTGTCTTCATGGCTCAATTTAGGTAGGTTTTATGAGTCTAGGAATCTATCCATTTCTTCTAGATTTCCCAGTTTTTTGGCATACAGCTCTTTGTAGTAATTTTTGATGATTCTTTTTATTTCTGTGGTATATATTGTTGCATTTCCTTTTTCACCTTTAATTTTATTGATTTTGGTTTTTTTCTCTCCTTTATTGGTTAGTTGGGGCCAACGGTGTGTCAGTTTTGTTTATTTTTTTAAAAAACAGCACTTCATTTTGCTGATCTTTTGTATTTTTTGTATTCAATTTTGTTGATTTCTTCATTTTTAATTATTTCTATACTTCTACTAGTTTTGGGTTTGGTTTGCTGTTGTTTTTCTTGATCCTTGAGATATATTAAATCCTTGATTTACTTTGTATTCTTCATGTAGGCACCAATTGCTATAAACTCTCCTCTTAACACTGCTATTGCTGTATCCCATAAGTTTTCATGTGTTGTATTGTTGTCTTCATTTGTTTCCAGAAATTTTGTGATTTCTCTTTTGATTTCTTCTATGACCTATTGTACATTCAGAAGCATGTTGTTCAGTGTCCAAATGTTTTCATATGTTTTAGAGTCCTGAGTTGCTGAATTCCAGCTTCATTGCATTGTGGTCTGAGAACATGCATGGTATGATTTTGATGTTTTTGAATTTTCTGAGGCTTGTTTTATGGCCTGGTATGTGGTCAATCTAGAGAAGATTCCAGGCACTGCAGAGAAGAATGTGTATTCTGCAACTGTAGGATGGAAAGTTCTGTAGATATTTGTTAGGTCCATTTGGTCTATAGTGTTGACTAACTCTGTTGTTTCCTTGCTGATTTTCTGTCTGGTTCATCTGTCCATTGCTGAAAGTGGGGTATTGAAATCCCCCATTACTATTGTATTTGAGTCTATGCCTGCCTTTGTATCCCTTAACATTTCTTTTAAATATCCAGGTGCCATGTACTGAGGTGCATATATATTTATAATACTTACATCTTCCTGTTGAATTGATCCATTAATCATTACATAGTGTCCTTCTTTATCTCTTTTAACAGTTTCTGTCTTAAAATCTCTTTTGTCTGATATAAGGATGACTGTACCAGCTCTTTTTTGGTTTCTGTTAGCATGGATTACCTTTTTCCATCCTTTCACTTTCAGTCTACATGCATCTTTGCTAGTGACATGTGTTTCTTCTAGGCAGCAAATAGATGGATTTTGGTTTTTTTTATTCTGTTCAGCCAGTCTTTATCTTTTAACTAGAGAGTTAAGGCTGTTTACTTCAAGGTGACTATTGATAAGTAACAACTTTGTCCTGCTATTTTTCCATAAATAGTCCTGTTTTTCACTTTGGATTTCCTTTGTACTTTTTCTGGGAGATTTCCTTCCTTTCCATTTTTCCATAGTGATGACCATGTTTTTGTTTTTCTGTGTGCAGCACATGCTTAAGCATCTTGTGCAGGGCCGATGGGTGGTGACAAATTGTTTCAATTTCTGTTTGTTATGGAAGGTCTTTATTTCATCTTCATTCATAATTGAGAGCTTTGCAGAGTATAGTATTCTGGGTTGACATTTTTTCCCCCTGAGACTTAGAGTATATATTGCCATTCTCTCCTAGCCTGTAGGGTTTCTGATGAGAAGTCTGCTGTGAGTCTAATTTGAGATCCTCTGAAAGTAATCTGGCATTTCTTTCATGTAAATTTTAGGATCTCTTCTTTATGTTTTACTATGGAGTTTGATTACAATGTGTTGTGGCAAAGATCTTTCCTGAATATGTCTTTTAGGAGTCCTATGTGCTTCCTGTACGTGGATGTCCCTTGCTTTCTCCAAATTGGGGAAATTTTCTGTAATTACTTCACTTAAAAGGCCTTCTAATCCATTCTCTGTTTCCATGCCTAAGGGACTCTCAGAACTGATATGTTAGGTCATTTGATAGAATCCCTAGATTCCCAATAGTGTTTTTTATTTTTTAATTTCTTCTTCTTGTGTTTGGCCTGCCTGTATAATTTCCTGTGCTTTTTCTTCTAAGTCAGATATTCTTTCTTCTGCTTCACCAATTCTGTTGTTAAGGCTGTCCAGTGTATTGTTATTTATTCTCTTGAATTCTTCATTTCCAAGATTTCATTTTGATGTCTCTTTAAGATCTCAATTTTGTGCGAGAAATTTTCTTTCATGTCATGTATGGATTTCATTAGTTTGTGCATTTGCTTCTGATTACTTCTAAGTAATCCTATGATAAATGTTTTGAATTCCATTTCTGGCATTTCTTCAATCTCATCATTTTCACAATATAGTATTGAATCGTGTTCTTTAAGGGGTGTCATGTTGTCTTCCTTATTCTTGTTTCTTGAATTGGTGCATTTGTTATTCAGCATTTATGAAGATACTTAGTTTCTTCTTCTTCTTTTTTTTTTTTTTTTTTTTGCTGTGGCTACTTTTATCTTTGGACTATGTCTGAGTGTATTAGTGCAGTGTCTGCTTTCAAGAAATAACTAGAAGCATGTGGTGGGTATGGCCAAAGAGCTCTTCAGTATTCCAGGGTGAGGGTATGTCTGAAGTGATACACCCAGGTTTGTCATGGTGAATCTCCCTTTTTTTTTTAACCAGAGGGGAGGTTTCTTCTTGTCTGTTGGTATAGACTCAGCTGAGCTCCTTTCCTCAAAGGAGACCAGTGCCTGGGCACTAGCCCCAGTATTTTATTTGTCCACTATGCCACAATGACGACACAAAGGTTCTGTGCAGTCCTCAGTGTAAGCTCAGTTCCCCAGTAATGTCCCTTTCCAGGTAACCAGGAAGCCCTGATTGTGTGGAGCATTCCAAAGTGACTGCCCAGTGTCCCATGCACACCCTGAGTCCTTCCACATAGCCTCAGTGTTTCACAGTCCCAGCACACAAACCTCCCACAGTCCCAACCACCTAGCCCTTGTCTGTTCTTCCCACCAGACTCAGGAGTCTCTGCTTGGTTTGTTGCTGGGCATGGATACAAGCTGTCACAGCTGTTACATATGTCCAAAATGGCGTCTGCTCTCTGTCAGCTTGTTACAGGATGCCTTTGCAGGATGATCAGGATGAGAGAAAACCTATGGCACTTTTGTATTTTCTCCTCTAGTCTGGAAGGTACACTATGCCCTACAGGGCTCCAAGCCAGATTCCCTCTAGGCTTTCCTGCAGCTTTTTTGCCAGTGGCTTGGGCTGCCGCAACCTGGTCTCAGCTCTTTCCAACGCTGATGCAGAGGTTCTAGGCTGCTGGGGTCCTCAGTTGTGTGCATCCCTGCCCTCTGTGTTCCTCCCCCTCCACTGTGTTCCTCCAATTTGTGTGGAGTTTCCTCTGCTGTTTTCTCCCTAACTCTTCCCTGAGACTGCACTCTTTTCACTTTTTAAAAACTATCTGGTCCTAGACTTGAGCATCAAGCTCCCTCCCTACTCTGCCATCTTAATATAATATCAACCTCCCATTTTAAAGATAAAAAAGGTCCAGAGGGATTTAATAACTCCCCACAGTCATATATTTTGTTAATAGTAAGGTTGAGAATTGAATATATTTATTTAAACTCTTGAAGCCCTCACTCTTAACTCCTACGTTTTATTGCTTCTTCGATTAGGGTGATGATCTTCTGAGTCCTAACTCCTAATCCTGTAATATTTCCATATGAGTATTCTCTGAGAGGTTTAGAGATGACTGAATGTGCTAAGTGAGAAATTTATATTAGAGGAGTAGCAAAAATGATATGGAGTAGTAAGGCAAGTAACTTGGCTAGGCTAGCAGAAGGAGAATCAAATGCAATAATTGGTATCTTAGGATAAGGAGTGGAGCATGGATTTAGGATCAAGGAATCATAAAATGTTGAAAGAAAGCATATCTCTGTCTCTCTAAGTAGCCAGAAATAGTATTCATTCAGAGGAATTTAGGGGTCAAACTTTCTAAGAGAAGTAGAAATAGAAGAGATAATACCAAAGCTTACCTGCTGGTATTTATTAGAAAGCCACTTTCCTTGTCATATCTCTCCTTCTTCTGAAATACATTTTCTCTCATGATAGTTTGTCTTTTGAAAGGTTTTCGAAATGATATTGGAAGGAAATCTACACAGAGGACATGGAGGCCACTGTCTTCATTTAACTTTTGCTGAGCTGTGAATATTTAAGACATGAGGCATAAAATAATCATTATTGATGTAACTTTTCCTTATGAGGGTTCCTTCATAAATGACACAGAGGGCAAGTAGGAAGGACACAGAACTCAGACTGCTCATTTGGCTTCCTGCTGAGGTATGAATAACTCAGTGGCCATGCACAGTGTTTTCATTTTATGCCACTGGCCTGACGTTCAGGCAGTTGAATTGTTAGAATCTATTATTGGAGGTCTTAGTAGGACCATGTTAGTAGAGCAGCACTTTGGAAGAATTCAAAATTATTCCATTTTCTAAGAGATGGCATATAACCCAAATTCTATGAAAGGAGAAATTACATTGTTTACCATGAGGTTAGTACAAGTCAAATTTTGTGAAAATTTTTATAAGGAAATGACCAAATAAATAGATTAATTTTGTATTTAAATAAATGGAATCCTGAGCATAAAGTCCTACTGTTTATGGCTGTCTTTTATATTGCAGTGTTTAAAATGTGCTTGAACCATATAATTCTAAACCTCAAAAAGAAAAGTTTCACTGAATCTGGCCTACTAATTGTCTATATAAAACAAAACATTTCAATGTAGTTATACATAAATATCTCACTTTCAAGATTAGCCTATGAATTGTATCTTAATTTTCTGAATGAAAATATTGTACTAATGATCAATCCAGAAAATGTTAAAATGTTAAAATCAGGGGAGAGTATTGGCAGCTTTGTGTTTGGAAGGATTAATATTATAAGATTGAAAATAATGTGTTCTAATGGGAAAATGTAAGTGAATATAAAGATAATTATCCTGCAGGAATGTTTAATTTAGCTTTATTATGCAACTTTAAGTGGCTTTATTTAATGATAAAACATAAAATGAATCTAGTAAATTTACATTGGATAAATTTACTACTGGTGATTAAGTGCTTAGAACATAGAAGAAGTACAGGATGCATGATAATAAAATCAAAATCTATATTATTAGTGGTTCATGGCTTTTCTTTTCATCAGATTGTTACCCCTTCCTGTCCCTTGCCTTGAATGCTAGAATGAAGTCTATTGACAATGAACTGATTTAATGAAGGAATGTTAAATATTCAGTGAAGTTACAAATCTGCTCCCATTTTTATTAGCAGATAGTCATGAAGGAACAAAACTCAGGTCTAAAGGAAAGACCTCAAGCCTGAGATGCAGGTGCTAAACAAGGTCACGAGTGTATGTCATGTATGTCCCGAATCAGGACTAAAGCATTTGGTGTCCCTGATTTTCTGAAGCCACACTGCATTCACAGACTGGCTATGTGACAGAATATTCCTCTGTTGACAACATTGGACAAATTGCCATTGGACAAAGTCTAAAATGTCTATTAGAGAGGAAGAGATCATCTTATTTAAAAAGGAAAATAATTGATAGAATTATGGGGATTGTATAAGGAGAAAAATAAGGCTAGAGTAGAGAAAAGTAGCTTGTAAAATAAGAGATTTATTAAGGTATTGTAACCAGACACTGAATACAAAAGGGACAGTCATTTGTAAAGTTGTTGCCTTTTAAAAATTTTTATGGAGACTATATTTCATGTATTTCATAGATACAATTCTAAGGTACCCATACTTCCCTCCCACACTTTTTCCCTCCCTCAAGTCCTCTTGTCCCTAAGTAAACATGGAGATGTTTCCAAGCCATGGAATGTGTGAATGCGTTTTGAATGGTGGTACATAAGTGTTTTTAGCAAAGAATGGGGCCAAACAAATCCCTGTCAATTCCCCAATAAACAGAATTCTATTCTCTTTTACCTCACCAGAAACTGAGGCAATTAAGCTAAATTTATGTCATCAATTTAGGAATTTCCTTTGGAACCACCTAGTGAAATTGACTTATATTTTTTAGATGCTTCCTCTTTGGAAAACCACCAATACGGTTTCCACTTTTGAGCCTTCTTTTGCCTTCTTTTAAAAACAGCATACATTTTAAAAGCTTTAGCAATTCTTGGCCCCTGAATGTCCCTGAAGAAATTTTTGAAGGATTATGCAAAGTGTTGCTCCCTTTGGAATTTCCATGTAAGCCATGGAGATTTGGGACATGCTTGTGAGTAATTTTTATTCAAGAAGAAAGGAAACCCAGCTGAATGCCAGACTGTAATTCAAGCAGGAGGTTCTGATGGCATTCTAAAACTGGGGAGTACAGTTTGAATGCTTTGTGAATAATATCACATTGCCCACACTGAATTACAGCTAGTATTTTTACACGAGGACTAGGAATTGTAGGAACATAAAACAGTTTTATAGCCAGTTACCTTTGAGGTTGAGGGAGATGACAATTCATCACACCGAGGTCTTTAGTGCATGCCAAAGTGAAAGATTATAATATGTGTAGGAATGAAGGCTTGCCACTTGTTAGTCCACGGGGAGAAGGATTTCCCTGTAGAGGATGCAGTTGTGTGCAAAGCATTATGGGACTCAAGAAATGAGGACAGGTGGCAAGGCTGTTGAGGATATGCAGGTTGCCAGGGACACAAATCCTAGTCCTCATAAATATCACATTTATACTTTAATCAGAAAAATTCTATTAACACTAACCTTTCAGTGAGGCAATATTATCTAAACAGAGCACAGACTTTTATGAGCTTAGAAAGAAGTGAATTGAATGTTATCATAAGATAACACATGGTCTCAAGACACCCTTGGGTGCTGAAATCTCACGACCCAGCAGAAGCTCAAAACCCCTTAGCCTGCTTGGTAATTGTCAAAGTTATTTTAATTTGAGGCATAACCAATTATTTATGTAAAAATATACTATGAGGATGATTGTTGGAGAGCAAGAACATGAAAATGTATTTTTTCAGGCTTGTTGAGATTAATGAACCCTCAAAAATGTTATTAACTTTATAGAATGAGTACCAAGCCTAAATAGCTCTGCATTTCAGAAGGCCTTGGCCTTCTTCTTCAAAGAATGAATTAAGCTGATACTCATGACTGAGTCAGAATGGTCCTGGCGATGGGTGCTCGGCACTTTTCCCCTTGCGTGACTCACTCTAAACATAACCTTAATTTTCCTGCAAGGTCTTTTTATTCTTATTATTTGTTTTCAGTCTTGGTTGAGAGTTCTATTCCCAATGGCTTGGAAGAAAAAGAATAAATGCCCAGTTTTCACTTTTTTTAAAACTCTGGGTGATTTTCTCTGTCTATTGTTTGGAACGTTAGTTAGAGATCTCCTAGAATGCGGTTTCTAATACCCCCAGTCCTGCTTAGTGGGGATGTGAAGCACCTGAGAAGCATTTCCAGGGTTTGCCACAAAACACGTCAGGGGACTGGACAATAGGAATACTTCAGAAGTGGCATTGCAAATCCAGACCAGACAAGAAAACACTCAGTGGCTCCTGGGCTTTGGTTTTTAGGAATGTGCTGTTTGGTACAAAGGATGTCACCTAACTTGTTTGATCTTTCCTAAGGATAGACTAAGAGTAAATTGTCTTAAACGACAAAACAATGTTGTTTAGAGGCTGTGCTCACAAGACAACTACTACCATAAGGTAATCAGCAGAAGAAAGTGAGAAATAGAGGCTAATGGGATGCCAGAAAGAAGGAATAAATACCTGGTACAAATTTGAAAAGGAAAAGCCCAGTAAATGATACTTGGAAAAGAGGCATCTGCTATGTCTACCTTCTCAGGGCGTGTGATTTCCCTTGGAGGGATTGGGAGTCAAGATCTGATAGCTGCAAAGATTCTTAAAGCTGCCTGTGCTGGCTTCTCTCCTTCCCTCCCTTTTACATTTGCTCTCAGTTCAAGATGTGTGTGTGTGTGTGGGTGTGTGTGTGTGTGTGAGAGAGAGAGAGAGAGAGAGAGATGTTCATAGGCACATGTATTGGATGGAGAGGGGGATTTGAAACTTTTCATTGTTGAAAAAAAAAAAAGACCTCAAATGGAAGAACAGTCTGTCTCTCAGGAAAATTCCCATCCTGGGGATTCCCTTTAAGGTAGAAATTGAAGCACTGATGAGAAAGGTGCCCTTAGGTTTGCCTTGTAATGAGATGTTACAGGCCGTTAATTTTATGAAACTGCAAAGAAACTACAGCCAGGTCATAAAAAGGGGGAAAATAGATCTTCTAGGAACTGCTGAGAAAATACTAACTTTCCAAGTTCAATGAGTGAATTTAAGCCCCCCCCCACACTTTTCTTTAATTTTTCTCTGTTGTAGTCAAAGATATAGTTGTGTTTAGTGATTGTATTTTCAAAATACTAATTTTACAAAATGTTTTCATCCTAGAGTCTAGAGTTTTCAAGTAATTTGGAAGCTAGAAGCCTCCCCTAAGGCTAGAGGTCAAAGCAGAAAACAGGCTGGTGGCCGGCGCTGCACCTCAATAGGCTAATCCTCCGCCTTTCGGCGCCGGCACTCCGGGTTCTAGTTAGTCCTGGTGGGGCGCCGGATTCTGTGCCGGTTGCCCCTCTTCCAGGCCAGCTCTCTGCTGTGGCCAGGGAGTGCAGTGGAGGATGGCCCAGGTGCTTGGGCCCTGCACCCCATGGGAGATCAGGAGAAGCACCTGGCTCCTGCCATCGGATCAGCGAGGTGTGCCAGCTGCAGCACACCGGCCGCGGCGGCCATTGGAGGGTGAACCAACAGTAAAGGAAGACCTTTCTCTCTGTCTCTCTCTGTCTCACTGTCCACTCTGCCTGTCAAAAAAAATAAATTAAAAAAAAAAAAAAGAAAACAGGCTGGTGCTGTGGCAGAGCGGGTGAAACCGGCACCTGCATTGCTGCAGTGCCAGCATCCCATATGGGTGCCGGTTAGATACTGGGTGGCTGCTCCTCCTCCGATCCAGCTCTCTGCTATGGTCTAGGAAAGCAGCAGAGGGTGGCCCAAGTCCTTGGGCACCTGCACCTGTGTGGGAGACCAGGAAGAAACTCTTCGCTCCTGGCTTCAGATCGGCACAGCACTGGCTGTTGTGGCCATCTGGGGAGTGAACTAGCAGATGGAAGATCTCTCTCTCTCTCTCTCTCTCTCTCTCTCTCTCTCTCTCTGCCTCTGCCTCTCTGTAGCTCTGGCTTTCAAATAAATAAATATTAAACAAACAAACGAACAAACAAAGCAACACAGTCACTCAAAAGCCTTTGGTAGCTCTCCATCACTCTGTAAGATCCAGTCCATGCTCCTCAGCCTAGCTTGCACAGGGCTTCAGAATCATGTCCTTGGTTAACTCTCTGCCTTCATTTCCCACACTGGCTCCTTTACTTTTTTGAGGCCCCTGTCATGCTGTGCGATGGGCATGGGACACTCCTTTCCTCTGCTTCCAACTCCTTTTCCTACACAAACCTCTACTCATGTGTAGGTTTAGTTTACTCTGCTTTGTTCATGAAGCTGATCCTGATCCCTGCTCCTATCAGGGTACAGCCCCTCCTAACTGACCAACACTTTCCATGTTTTGGCAGTGGTAATTTGCTCAGCTGTAATCATCTTCCCTAGATGATAAATTCTATTATTGTACTGTAGAAGAGTTTTTGTGATATCAACTAGTTTTTGTGGAAAGATTCAAACTCCTGTGGCAGCAGTAAAGGAGCGTTTATAAGGGAGATAAAATACACATTAACTTGCTTTCTCTTAAGGGTACATTCTCTTCCACTTTTGAGTGTGTGTTTTTTACTGTTGTTTTAGAACTACAGCCCTAGAAGTTTTGAACATTGAAGTTTTTAGCTTCATTTATAGGACTCATTCAAAGTTTTTTAAATGATTTATTTATTTATTTGAAAGTCAGAGTTACGCAGAGAGAGAGAGAGAGAGAGAGATCGTCCATCTGCTGGTTCATGCCCCAATTGGCCGCAAGGGCTGGGGCTGTGCTGATCTGAAGCCAGGAGCCAAGGGCTTCCTCCAGGTTTCCCACATGGGTGCAGGGGCCGAAGCACCTGGGCCATCTTCCACTGCTTTCCCAGGTCATAGCAGAGATCTAGATTGGAAGCAGAATAGCCAGGACTTGAACTAGCACCCATTTGATATTCTGGCACAGCAGGCAGAGGCTTAGCCCACTATCGCACAGCGCAGGCCCCTTCAATTTTTTTAATACTGTTTTAAGGGTTCATTTGAAGGCTCAGTTCTTCTCAAAAGCTTTATCTTTCCTGGGTCATTCTATGGTTTCTATTCCGGAAACATCTGAAATGTACCAATACCTTTAACACAGTGTCAAATGAAATAGTTGGTGGCAAATAAGAAATAATGGAAAAAGATACATTTATTCTGGTGCAAAAAATTTTGAAATCCATGCTGATAAAGGGGTCTTCAGAATACTCATGGAAAAATGTGAAACATAAAATCTGTGCATGGATTTCCACAAACTTTTTAGTGTTCCCTCATCTTTGCCTTTTTTTTTTTTTTTTTTGGACAGGCAGAGTTAGACAGTGAGAGAGAGAGAGAGACAGAGAGAAAGGTCTTCCTTTTTTCGTTGGTTCACCCCCCAAGTGGCCGCTACGGCTGGCGTGCTACGGCTGGCGTGATGCGGCCGGTGCGCTGTGCCAATCTGAAGCCAGGAGCCAGGTGCTTCCTCTTGGTCTCCCATGCAGGTGGAGGGCCCAAGGACCTGGGCCATCCTCCACTGCACTCCCGGGCCAAAGCAGAGAGCTGGACTGGAAGAGGAGCAACTGGGACAGAATCGGGCACCCCGACCGGGACTAGAACCCGGGGTGCCAGTGCCTCAGGCAGAGGATTAGCCTAGTGAGCCGTGTCACTGACCTTCATCCTTGCCTCTTACACAAAATTTTTGTGAATGGGAAATATGCAAATCATCCTTCAAGGCCTTCTCTCTTTGAACTGTAATTTTTTAGAAATTTGTTTTATTTGTTTCAATAAGCAGGGTATCTTACCCCAGTAGCCTAATATTTTCATTACATGACACTCTGTAACATTTTGCAAATGTATTATCACTAAATTACACATATATTGGTTCCAAAATGATGTGCCAAAAGGGAAGATATCCACCATACTTTCAGCTGGGGATGGTAGTGAAATCTGCATCAGAGCAACATGAATAGTATCATCGTCTTCTTAAGGGGCACATAGTGTGACAGAGCAATGCATGTTGTGTCATAGTTCGTCTTACACCAGTGTTTTCAAAGTTCTCTTAGCAGTAACTTGACCTTCAGCTGGGCCATCCAAGATAGTAGCCCCCTTACCAGATGCAGTTAATGAATTGAGGCCAGACTTCAGAGATTTGATTAAAACAAAAACAATTCAAAATATCTCAGATTATCTCAAATAAATAAATTTATTATGTTGATTACATGTGGGAATGATAATCTGAATATAAAAGGATGATTAAAATTATTGTCATCTGTTTCTTTTCACTTTTTTAATGCAGTTAATAGAAGATTTAAAATGCATACATGACTTGCTTTGTATTTTTATTGAACAATGCTGATCTAGACAGTCCGTAAATATTGTGAACTTTTGAGTTTTGCTTGTGCTAGGAACAAAGCGATTTAGTCATTGTAGCAAGTAAGACTTAGTAACTGGTAGACATGCAGGAAATTTAATGTCCAATTCAGGAAATATTCGCAATTGAAAAAATACTTAAAATAGTGAACTAATCATATTTGTCTCTTTGGACTTCATAAGGATTCAGTAAGATGAAATGTGTGATGAAAATGACTTAAATGCTAAGAAAATTGCAGGTGAAAACTGTAAGAGATAAAATTGTCTGGGAACCACTTTAAAACTATTTCTAAAACTGATGTATGGAGTAATATACTCAATTACCTGTGGCTTCAATTAAAGTGTCAGACAAGGGGTCTCTCTTGGTTTATATGAAGAGCTGTTATGCCAGAAGCATTTTTCACCTGGCTATATATTCTATGTAACCATCCTTCTAAATGGTGCATGCTTTTATTAAATTGATATATCAGCCTTTACATAACCATTGCCTTATTCTTGGGTATTGTGTTGCTTCCTTTTTTTTTCTTTTATTAATGCAGTGGTGATGAATATCTGTAAAAATTCTTCCAGTATTTTGGGTAATTTTCCAAGAATGTCAGACTGATTTTAAAGGAAATAGAGATAAAACCATTCAAGTTCCTGAAGCAACCTGAGCTTACCCAACTAGAGGGAGTTGAGAGATAAGCTGTTTCCTCACCTGTCCTGCATTTCTAGGGTTGAAAAGATAAATGAAGAAAAGATGTAATAAATGTTGACAAAGTTTCTCCTGTTGTGAGACTATTGGCAATAAAAATAAAACCAACAGAGATTTGGGGGATATTTCAATTTCAATATCTGGGTTCCCTTGTTATTGGAAACTTGAATGTAGAGTACTGCTCCATTGAATAATTTTATCTGAAGCACTTGAAAGGACTGTGAGAGTACCCTGCAGCTATATAAAAACTCATAAAAATGGACAGTATTATGTGTGAGTTAGTTTAAATTTGCACTCTATGTTTGGTGAGAGACCATTTGTTTATGTTTGTAAATGGGCTCAAGCTTTTCAGTTCCATAAAAAACAGTCTTGGAAGAAAGGTTTTATTTTGCCCACAACTGTGTTTGTAAAAAATTATATTTTTAGAGATGTTTAATGCTCCAAAAGCTGAATTTATATTTTTGTGAATATATTTATTGTCTTACTGATAGTAAGTTAGAAATTGTTACTCATTCCGAATAAGATTGGGTGGAAATAGGAGGAAACCTCAAATTATAGCAGAGTACTTTAATAATCATCTCTTCTAAAATATAGCTTCTCATTATCATAGTATTACAAACCCCATCCATATCCAGAGTTCCAGAGTTTAAGAGCAAATGTTCAGAATTCCTGCAGCATTGCTCATTCATACAGAGAGAACAGTGCAGAGGTATATAAGCAGTGAGGCTGACTTGTGTAGTTTGTTATGTGTATATATTGCTGTAATTTTAATAAAGTTGACCTTTACCTGTTCCTCAAACAATCCAGTTATAAAACCAGTTCTCCCAAGCATTATATTTATTGCTCTGTCTTGGTTTTTAAGAACAATATTTGAGCACTGATTGCATATAAGATTTTTCAAAAAGATTTTTTTTATTTGTTTGAAAGGCAAAGTTACAGAGGAAGAAGGAGAAACAGAAGGAGAGAGATATTCCATCTATTGATTCACTCCTCAAATGACCGCAACAACTGGGGCTGGGCCAGGCCAGAATCTGGAGCCAGGAGCTTCATCCGGGTCTCTCATGTGGATGACAGGGTCCCAGATACTTGGGCCATCATCCAATTGCTTTCCCAGGCATATTAGCAGGGAGCTGGATTGGAAGTGGGATGCAGTCAGGTCTTGAACGACCATCCAGATGGGACGCTGGCATCACAAGTAGTAGCTTAATGTGTAGCATCACAATGCCACTTCCAGAATGTTTTAAAGTTGCAATTACTGTGCTATTACTGAATATGTGAAAAGGTTCTCGATGCCTTACAGACCATGACTGTTGACCTTCATCATGCATTGTGAATCTAATGACAGTGTGCTGATGAGATGACTTTCTGGGTTGTGAAGGAAAGGTGTGTTATTTTGAATTTAGGCACCTGGGCTTGGGTGTTGGCAAAGTTATTTGGGTGGGTCTCATAACTTCTGAAAGCTACTAGGTTTCCTTGTTGGGAAGGTAAAAATAATAATGGCTTTACTCCATATATCACCTCACACAAGGTAGACAAACATTAGTAAGTGGTTGCCTGGCACTGGGAATAGAAGCAGGGGATCTGCTCAACAAGGAGTAAGAAGCAGTTTTGGGGTGATAGAAGTATCATATATTGACTATCTTGGTGGCTCATGACCATGTATACTAACCAAAATTCAGAACTCAATATCCCCGAAAGAATAAATTGTACTATATATAAATTATATTTCAAAAGACATAATTAGCAACAGAACTTTGTAAATGCTAAATACTAAAAAAAGAAAGCTATTATTTTTTTCTTCCCATAGGATTACTGTCAATTTCACAAGACAGACAATAGTCTTATAGTGACTATTATAAGGAAAATGGTTCTTCCCTACTTGGATTAGATTGAATGTCTTGGTGGTTTTTGGATCCTCATATGCTAAATTGTTTATCTTTCTTGATCCTCAGGTCAGATAAAATGAAGTTTTTATTCAAGTGATATTCCCAGGGCACTATCCAGCACCATATGTCCTTTTACTCTCTAAGCTCATCTTTTCCTATGGCCTCAACTATTCTGATGGCATCTATTTCTTTCTCTTTTATGTGGTCCTATTTCTTGAGCTCTAGACCTATATAATCTTTATCTAGAAATTTTGTAGGTATCTTCAGATTCATTGTGTTTAACAGCAAACTCATCATTTCCTCATTCCCTGCTTTTCCTCATTAATTCTTCATTTGAAGGTATTTGAAAAAGTTTATAGGAATTTGGAATTAAGAGGTAAGTTCATTTTGGTGCAAGAAAGTTTTGAAGTCTATGCATAATTTTTTTTTGACAGGCAGAATGGACAGTGAGAGAGAGAGAGACAGAGAGAAAGGTCTTCCTTTGCTGTTGGTTCACCCTCCAATGGCCGCCGTGGCTGGCGCACTGGGCTGATCCGATGGCAGGAGCCAGGTGCTTCTCCTGGTCTCTCATGGGGTGCAGGACTCAAGCACTTGGGCCATCCTCCAGTGCACTCCCTGGCCACAGCAGAGAGCTGGCCTGGAAGAGGGGCAACCGGGACAGAATCCGGCACCCCGACCAGGGCTAGAACCCTGTGTGCTGGTGCCGAAAGGCGGAGGATTAGCCTAGTGAACCATGGTGCCAGGCACATAATTTTTTATAGTATGCATTTTCCATTACCTCTTTAAATAACTGGTATATTTAATGATTATATACTGTATGAAAGCAGTCAGCTAGACACTGGAGATTCCAAGGTAAATACGATTACAGACTAATATAAATAATACAAAATATAATAAATTAACAATGCAGAGTACCTATTTCCTTAATTTTTTGGACAACTAGATATCATCCACAGTTCTGTTGCCCTAATTTCCACATATTTCCAATGAATATATTTTTCTAATTTTGCCTCCCTATCTCATTCTCTCTCTTTCATATTTATCTCCATAAATTTGTCTCCATCTATGATATAACTATCTTGGTTCAAGCCCCCAGAGTCTCTTTTTGGGGCTATGCAATAGCCTTCCAATAGACTTCCATGCCTCTAGTCAGGCCTATCAGTCTTGAGTCTACTATCAATACTGTTATCACAGTGATCGACCTATGTTGTAGGTTTTTCTCTGATTGAAACTCTTCAGTAGTTTTACATCATCTCTCGGAGCTCAAGTTTCTTAGCAGGAGTTATTTCCTCTCCAATATTCAGCCCTTTCTTTTCACTTTAATCTCATGACCAAACATTTACTTCATGCTTTGTACCCTAGAAACTTTGAACTGTTTATGTTTGGGTGGTGTCTCACATAATATGAGATTTATCACCTTGAATCCTGTCCTGCATTTATTTTTTATTATTATTATGATTCTGGAAATACCTTTTCTAACTCCTGTATCACCATCTTCTTTCTCATTCTTTAAGATGCAGCTGTTTGTGCTAGGCCTGCATAGCAGACTGTAACTTTACTGAGACAAGGACTGTGTCCTTGTGCTTGTGTCCTCAGTATCCAGCACATAATAAGGGCTTATTAAAGTGTCGGCTGGATTTTACTAAAGATTATGGCCCTTGGTTCCTCTCATTCTGTTTCCTGCCACTTAGTTCCCTCTATTGTTCTACTTCGGTGTACTACTTACAGTTCCTTGACTATTTCATGGTCCAGCTTCTGGGTATTTATGGGATGATGTTGTTCCACAGCTGGGAGTACCTGTCCCATTACTTCTTACTGTATTTTTTAAGACTGCAGACTGAGGCATCTCTTCCTCTAGGAGCCTCTATTCCTCTTCCCCACCATTTTAGGAAGGTTTTGCTCTCTTAAGTCATCCTCTGAGATCATAGCACTGATTATACTATTGTTCTTTTGGATTTCTCCCCCACTAAACTAATACCTCTAGTATCTCTCTACGCTAGCATATGGTAGGCATTTCATAAAGCTCTAATTATGTACTAGGTGTTCAGCTATATAGTATTTGGGGAAAAGCAATCAGAAGCAACAGGCTTAGCAAACAGAAAGCATTTGTAGTTCCATAATTTTAGATCCATGCTTACTCATAGGCTTGGGGGATCCACATAGTTTTTCTCATGAGTGCAGTAACTGGCTGTTTTTCTCATTAGACAATGTGTGGACCTATTGAGGAAGTCCACACATAATTAGTTTATTTTGTAATATGCTCTGTTTTACAGGGGGAAATTCTGTTTAAATAGACTATAAGGTGGCTCTTAAACTGGGGCAAGCATTCTCTTGGGGGTGTAAAGCCACAGAATAAGCAAACACATCTTCCTGATATTTTAGCGTTTACCCATAGATACAAACACTTCTAGTTAAAGATGGCAGAATAAAGGCTTTTTGATGGTGTTTTCTTCCTAGAAACTCATAAAAACAAGAAACATGCAAACTAACAATTCATCCTCTCCCAGATCTCTGAAGTATTCAAAAGTCGAGGAAGAAGATTGTATGTTCAAGTGAAAACAGACATCATTGTGAAGAATATTGGACAACTTTAGGGAAATTTGTATCAAATATAAGAAACTACTTATATCTAAAATAAACCTTCCTAGAACTCAAGTGAAATTTGCTTTTGTAAACATAAATTTCACAGATCTGAACATCCTATTCAGTGATCTTTCAGTGAAAGAAAATAGATATAAAGGTGGAGGAAGGCTGCAGAAGTGAGAAATAGTACCACAGAATCCAAGTTGTTCAGCAACAACCCCAATGGAGTGGGGTAGATAGGGAAACCTCAGAGGCTGGCTATTTTGATTAACTATAACCTAGATTCTCAGTTCAGAGGGATTGCTAGAGGTAAGGTTGGATAAAGGAATAAAAGGAGGAGAGCTAATATTACTACAATCTTCTATTCAAGATTCTTTGCTTGTCAGCCATCCCAGCCTCATGAATGTCTAAAAATGGAAGAGATAAGTACCTGGGGGAGGGCAATGGAGAGAACACAACAGCTACAGCAAGACATTGTTAGAAGCACAAAGCCAAAATTGAAGCTGCTGACTTCCTAGCTCAAATAGTCACAGACACAACTGTGTAATTATGAATAGTGACAAAATTGCAGCATGTTATTGCAGTGTGTAATAGAGGATTCAATGTTGTCTGTGGCTGTGGGAAACCTTCTTTAAGAAAGCATTTGAGTTGAGGACCGATAAATGAGTTAGTAGAGCATACTGAGGAAGAGAGAGCATTCTTGTCAGAGGTATGCATGCATTCAAAATCTCTGTGGCAGGAGAGAGCAGGCTGTGGGTGAGCAATTGAGCAGGAAAAAGGTACCAAAGGAAAAAGAATGAGAGCATGGCAAAAAGGAGAATAGTGAGAGGTGAGATTAGAGGAGAGGAGAGCAAAGATTTGGGTTTCAGAATTGGTGCTGGAATTCCTAAGAGCAATGGGAAGGAAGTGAAAGATTTTAATCAGAATTTGGCATGATTACAATTGACTTTAAAACATTCTTTTTTATAATAATAAAGACAGTTGATTGGGGAGCAAAAATTCGTCTGACTGTAGGGATACCAGTTAGGAGTCTCTTGTAGTAAAACAAGTGAAAGGGGATGACACCTCAGACAGGACAGTAGAGTTGGAAGTAAATGCTGCTTCCATGAAATACATGAGTCAAATAGTCCTACCTCATGATGGATTGGATTTTGGAATGCATATGTAGCAGAATCGCAATTGCCCCAGTATCCATTTTCTCTTTCTTCCTTCTGCAATCTACTCCATTGTGAGCGTGAGCTGAGCACATGACCACCTAGCTAGTTTAAATTTGTCAGCTCAAATTCAGTTAGATGTCACTATGGACTAAATTTGGGCCAACATCTAGTGTCCTCTCCTAAACCCAAGGCTGCTTGTCCTGGACTCTAAGTTCCTTCCGTGAGCTGGAACATAGACATGGTGCTGATGATCCAGTTTCCATCCATATAGAATTGGACATCAACTTAAGGTCTGGCAGGACAAGTAAGGACAAGTAACCTATATTTTTGGATGATAGGTGGAGCAGAACCTCCCCACTTAGTTCTAGTCACATTATATTTTTACTTGTGATAGTAATAATTTTCTAACCTGATTGAGCCTCTGTATTTTGGGGTCTCTTTATTAGAGCAACATAGCCTATTAATTCCAGAGCATATAAAAGTACTGAATAGATAACAAATAATGATAATGCTGAATGGTGATGCCATTTCCTGAGATGGGAAGCTTCTCTTTAAACTTTTACTCATGTATGAATTTGATTTAATATTATCTTATACTTAAATTGAGAAATCAATAGAAAACTAGATACGATTTCCTGGGTTGCTGAAGTCATCCTTATGATTTGATTTTAGCCTTTGCCAGTTAAATTTTATCTAATTGTGCTATATCACTCAGATCATATTTATCAAACTAGTTAGACATAATGCAAAGAAAAATTGACTTGATGAAACCTGGATATATTTATTTTATAGCCTTGAGCTGACCTATCAATCTAGTTAAAAGAGCAAATAAGATAAGAAAAAAATTATTAGAGAGGAAGAGAGATAAGGAAGGAGAAAATGAGGTTAACTTAGCTCAATTATTTTTTTTTGTTCACTATGAGAGTATCTAGAAATCATCACACTCAATTTTAACAAGAGTTTACATTTACACACCACTTAATAATTTTACCTGGAATAGAAACCAATCTAAATATACAGAATCCATCTCCTTTCTTTTTGAAAATCAGGACAGCTACCCACATACATCTTTGTTTCATATGGAATTGCAAAATTTATTTTAAAATATTTCTATCAGGCCGGCGCCGTGGCTCTACAGGCTAATCCTCCGCCTTGCGGCGCCGGCACACCGGGTTCTAGTCCCGGTCGGGGCGCCGGATTCTGTCCCGGTTGCCCCTCTTCCAGGCCAGCCCTCTGCTGTGGCCCGGGAGTGCAGTGGAGGATGGCCCAGGTGCTTGGGCCCTGCACCCCATGGGGAGACCAGGAAAAGCACCTGGCTCCTGGCTCCTGCCATCGGAGGAGCGCGGTGCGCCGGCCGCAGCGCGCCGTCTGTGGCGGCCATTGGAGGGTGAACCAACGGCAAAAGGAAGACCTTTCTGTCTGTCTCTCTCTCTCTCACTGTCCACTCTGCCTGTCAAAAAATTAAAAAAAAAAAATATTTCTATCAAAACACTGTCTGTATTATATATTCACACCTATGTAATTACCAAAGTATTGGACATAAGAGCCAAGAATAATACATGATTATTGCAGTAAAAATGTCCTTGCTTTACAAAATCTGTACTAGACTCACTTGGAATTTTATTTTTTTCCAATAAGTTCAAAGAGATAGAAATTTAAATAGAAATATAAAGCAATCTTAAACAATAAAAACAAAGCTGGAGGCATCACAACACCAGATTTCAAGACATACTACAGGGCAGTATTCAAAAAAAGCCTTGTAGTGGCACAAAATATACATGTAAACCAGTGGAATAGAATAGAAACCTCAAAAATCAATATACACATCTATAACCAGCTGATCTTTGACAATGGAGCTAAATTAAATCCTGGCAAAGGACAGTCTCTTCAACAAATGGTGCTGAGAAAATTGGATTACCATGTGCAGAAGTATGGAAGATAATTTCTACCTTACATCTTATACAAAAATCAAGTCAAAATGGGTCAAGGACCTAAATATATGACTGAATACCATCAAATTACTAGAGGAGAACACTGGAGAAACTCTGCAGGACTTTGGCATAGTCAGAGACTTCTTGGAAAAAGACCCTAGAAACATAGGCAATCAAAGCAAAAATAGACAAATGGGATTCTATAAGGCTAAGAAGTTTCTGCACTGAAAAGGAATCACTCAACAAAGTGAAAAAGCAAGTAACAAAATTGGAGGAAATGTTTGTAACTAATGAAACTGATAAAGGATAATATTCAGAATCTATTAAGAGCTTAAGAAACTCAACAACAAAAAAAACAAACAACCCAATTAAGAAATGGGCAAAGGATTTGAACTAGCATTTTTATTTTTTTAAGATTTATTTATTTATTTGAAAGTCATAGTTACACAGAGAAAGAGGAGAGCAGAGAGAGAGGTCCTCCATCCACTGGTTCACTCCCCAACTGGCCACAACTGCCAAAGCTGAGCCCATCCAAAGCCAGGATCCAGGAGCTTCTTCCTGGTCTCCATTGTGGATGCAGGGACCCAAGGACTTGAGCCATCTTCCACTGCCTTCCCAGGCCTTAGCAGAGTTGGATCAGAAGTGGGGCAGCCAGGTCTCAAACTGCCATCCACATGCAGCCGGTACTGCAGGCTGCAACTTCACCCACTATGCCACAGCACCGGCCCCTGAACTAGCATTTTTCAAGAGAAGAAGTTCAAGTAGCCAACAGACACTTGAAAATATACTCAGGATCATCAGACATCAGGGAAATGCAAATCAAAACCTCAATGAGGTTTTACCTCACCCCAGTTAGAATGGCTCTCATGCATAATTCAACAAACAACAAATGCTAGTGAGAATGTGGGAATGTAAACTGGTGAAGCCACTCTGGACGACAGTATAGATACCCCCTCAGAAATCTGAATACAGATCTACCATAGGACCTAGCCATCACACTCTTGGGAATTTACCCAAATGAAATGAAATAAGCATATGAAAGATAAATATGTACCCCCACATTTATCACAGCTTAATTCACAATACCTAAGATATGCAATCAACCAGATGCCCATCAACCAATGACTGGATAAAGAAAATATAGTACATATACACTATGGAATACTACTCAGCTGTAAAAAAAGTGAAATCTTGTCTTTTGTAACAAAATGAGTGGAACTGGAAACCATTATATTTATTGAAATAATCCAGTCTCCAAAAGATAAATATCATGTTTTTTCTGATCTGTGGTAACTAATAGAATACAAAAACGTAATGTATATGAGTGAAATGGAAATTTTGAGATTTGATTTTTATTTACAGCCCTTGCCTCTACTGTTGAGGAACAGTGTCTTTTTCTTCTCATCATTTGTTGAATTTTTTGCTTAGTGGAAGATTAAGCTTATGATTATAAAATAAACTGAAAGAATATAATTTAAAAATTGAAAGAATAAGAAAGGAAGGGTCAGGGAGAGTGGGAACATGAATGGGAGGAGAGTAGGGCAGGGAGTATCACTATGCTCCTAAGTGTGTATATATGAAATACATGGAATTTGTTCACTTTATATCAATAAAAAATATAAAAAAGAAGGAATTCAATAGTGCCTACAATGATCTTAATAAAAAGGAAAATTTTATAGTTCCCATTTCAGTAATTCAACTCCTTTATGCTTATTTATAGACAATTCATTATTAAGTCATTGTTAGGCCAGCTGTTCCTAACAGATGAGCAGTGGAATTATTCAGTAACAGAAACTTTTTGAGTTTTATTTACTTATGAAAGACTAAATAAGACATCTACTCAGAAAGTTCTTGTGTTCAGTCCAGGGCACCTTCCACATGCCTTCCACTACTTTCTTATGGTATATGGAAGTTTATTATCAAATTAGTTGATACTGTAATCTGTTTGAAATGATGGTGATGAATGAGTTATTTACATCTAAATGATGATATCTTTGGGCACTCTATCTCAAAATCTTTCAGTAATATTTTTAAATATGGGAAAGTCAATTTAAGAACTGATTTTTCTTCTACCAGGAAGCAAGCATAGACTGTACAGTGATCCATAAATCAATAAATTTGATGCAAACAAAATTACCTAGAAGATCGATTTGCCAATTAGAGAGAATTTAGTTGTGATTTCCAAAACTATTTTAAATGGACTTGAATTTATTCAGCCATCTAATATATTTAACTAGGCACTCTTCACAGTTTATAAGTGAGCAAAACAGTTCTGCTTTCATGAAATTATGTTTCAAATGGGGAGACACACGCAAATATGCAAAACTGTGTATCACGCTTGCAATAAAGAAAAATAAAGCAAAAGTTTAGAAGTAGGAGCAGGTTCTTTTGAATCAAAATATCAGCTTGAATAGGTGATATTTTTAGCAGAGACTAATGGAGTGAACCATCTCAAAATGTCTGAGATACCAATCACAGGTGATGGAAAGACCTGAAATAGATGTGAGCTTGACACTAGCTAGGGTCAGTAAGAATGCTGATTGGCCAAAGCAAAGTGAATGAGTGATAGGGAAATGTTACCAAAGAGGTGACTGTGGCCGGATCAGGTATGGGCAAGTTGATCAGAGTGAAGACTCTGGATTTTGTAAGAATGCCATAGAAAGTGTACAAAGATTTGAGCATGAGTGTTGTGTTTTTAGAAAATTATTCTGCATGTGGATACTGGCCTGATGGGGTGGTGTTGGTAGTGGTGGTAGGAGTAGAGCTAGTGTCAAGGCAGGGAACTCACTGCTATGATGCAGGCAGAGATGCTGGTGACTTACAGTGGGCAGTAATGGTGTGGTGGTGGTGGTGGTACTGATGAGGGTTAAATGTGCATTTATTTTGATGGTAGAGATCACATAAGTTGCTGATGGATTGGCTATGAGGCTTACCAGGAAGATAAATCAAGGAAAAACTTTGGTTTCTTCCGTAAGCAACTGGATTAGTGGTGGTGCCATTTAATGAGCCGTTGAAACAGAATAGAATAAGAAATAGTTGGAAAAATAAAAGGTCTGTTTTGGACATGTTAAATTTGAGATTCTTTTTGGATACCCATGTGTTGATGTGACATGGGTGGTAGGAGGTATAAGTTTGGAACTCCTGGTAGAGGCATACAGATAAACAGTTTGTGAGTCCTTAGTTATGTTGGTGGCACTTAAAGCCATGGGATGAGGTAAGCTCACATACAAATGTAACAGAGGGTAATATATCTGAAGATTGAGCTCAGGCACACCAATATTTAGAAGTCAGGGAGAGGAGAAAAATCTGATGAAGGAGAAGGATGAGGAGTGGTTAGTAAGAAATGGGGAAGATAGAATGTGCATCAAGAGAAGCTATGTCTCATTAACATTTTCTGAACAGTGTACTCTCCTACTCTCAAAGTTAATTTTTTCCCACCCCCTTCTCTCTCCTGGAATCTCCATCACTCCCTGCCCTACCTCACTCATTCTCACTATCAGCTTATGTATGATTCTTTTCATATTTCACAGAGAAGGTAGAACTACTTGTAAGAGATTTTCATAATCTTTCCAACAACAAATACATCAGCTGCATCTTCTCTGTCTTCCCATCTGTGAAAACAAATGGGCTGTCTTTGTTCCACTGTAGGGCAGTGGATCCCATCGTCTCTTTCCTATCCAAGGACTCTGATCTTCTAATTATCTTTCTCTCTCTTGCATTGTCAATCACTCTCATGTTGTGTGTATCATCCTTATTACCATACAAGATTATTATATTGTATCCCATCTTCAAAAGTAAAATAGGGGCTGGCATTGTGGTGTAGTAGGTAAAACCACCACCTGTGATGCTGACATCCCTTATAGGCACCAGTTTGAGTTCCAATTGCTCCGCTTCTGATCCAGCTCCTTGCTAATGTGCCTGGGAAAGCTTGGAAGACGGTTCAAGAGCTTCGGCCCCTGCACCCACATGGGAGACCCGGAAGCAGCTCCTGGCTCCTGGCTTCAGTCTGGCCCAGCCCTGGTCATTGAAGCTATTTGGGAAGTGAACCAGCAGATAGAAGATCTCTCTCTCTCTCTCTCTCTCTCTCTCTCTCTCTCACTTTCTCTTTCTCTTTCTCTGTCTTTCCCCTGTCTCTGTAACTCTGATTTTCAGATAAATAAAATAAATATTTTTAAAGAAGATTACACCTTAAAAAAGTTAAAAGCAAAATAAAAAGAAACAATAAAATCTTTCCTTGGTCCCCTGACTCCATCTTCAATCCTGATTTCTTTTCTCCTTTGTAGTTAAACTCTTGGTGAGTCTGCATGAGCTGTTTCTGTGGTCTCCCCTCTCATAAGTACTTGTTACTTGTTACTGTTTTTTTATTTTACAGAATCAATTTAGATGACATGGTATTTCTCCTTTAATTGCTTATTATGGAAGTGACATGAATGTAGTTTTCTAGTTTCAAACCCTCCTTCTATTCTTGGTCACAAAATTTGTTCTGTATTATTGTATTTTTTTAAATGCTTAATTTAAAAGTTTGTGATAGAGAAAAGCTAAAATTTTCCTTTCATAAACTGTCCTTATGTGCTTTTGGAATCAAGATTACACTAGTTCATAAAATTGATGATTGGGAGTTATTTTTTTTCATATTCTGTTATTTGGAACATTTTTGATATTGAGATGTGTTCTTGAAAACTTTGATGTAGCTTGCCTGTTGTAAAAATGTAAATCCTTTAAAAATATGGATTTTTGTGTAGTCACTTAAATGCTTAAAGGAGTAGGAATGTGCTGCATTAGTTAAATTTAAGCTTGGGACTTGGGACTTTTGCATCCCATATCAGAATGCCTGGTTCGATTCCTGGCTACTCTGCTTCCAATCCAGCTTCCTGCTAATGTGCACAATGGAAGGCAGCAGATGATGACTCAAGTACCTGGGTTCTTGCTACACATGTGGGACACTCAGATTGAGTTCCAGGCTCCTGGATTTGGTCTGATCCCACTCTATGTGTTGTGGGCATTTGGGGAGTAAACCTGGGAATGGAAGAACTCTCTCCATCTATTTATCTGTCTGTATGTCTCTCTCTCTCTCCCTGCCTTTCAAATAAAATGAAAATAAATGTAAAAAGTAAACAATTTAATAGTTATAATTCAGTATTCCTAATGGATAAGTTTTCGTAAGTTACATTTTTCTACAAAATTCACACACTTAGCATAGGTTTGCGATTATTGGCAGGAAGTTGTTATAGTATTTTATGATCTTTTAAATCAATCTTTGACTTTGAACAGCCCCTTTCTCAACCATTGAGGAACCATGTTTCTTTCATTTATTCATACTATTTGTTGAACTCTTTACTTAGTGTAGGGTTAATCTTATGAGTAAAAAGTTCATTGAAAATAGATCTTAGTGGGGCTTTTGCCATGGTGCAGCAGGTTAAAGCTCTGGCTTGAAGCGCTGACATCCCACATAGGCACTGGTTTCAGTCTCTGCTGCTCCTCTTCTGATTCAGCTCTCTGCTATGGCCTGGGAAAGCAGTAGAAGATGGCCCAAGTCCTTAGGCCCTTGCAGCCATGTGGGAGACACAGAAGAAGCTCCTGGCTCTTGACTTCGGATTGCCCCAGATCTGGCCATTGTGGCCATTTTGGGAGTGAACCAGCAAATAGAAGAGCTCTTTCTCTCCTTCTAGGTGGGAAATTATAAGAAGGAAACATTAGGTTAAGATGGATTTTGGCTAAACTGACTTCACAGGAGTCTTCCTGGAGTTCAGCCAGAATGATAAGACATAGAGGATGGAGAATGGGAAATAAGATTAGGTATCAAAGGTAGGAAATTCTCGCTAAACCGACCCAGCAGAATTCTCGCTAAAACTGGGATAAGCAGACCATGAGTATAGCCCAAGCCAGGAGCCTAATTAAGCAGAGGACTCAGAGGGGCCAGACTCAAGGTTGGTCAAGGAGTCTGTCAGTGAGTTGAGTCCTGTCTCCCTCTCCTATCACAGACTCCCATCGCAGCCTCTTGAATTAAAATCTTCTTCCTTACTGTGCTTAACAAGTATCAAGAATACCATTTTATTTTTAGAGGCTGTAAATTTGTTAAATTTGTGGAAACTTCTAAGTGATTAAGTTTCCTAAATGTTTCTTAAATGTGTTGGTTAAAACCAGGAACATTAAAGTCAAATTACAAGGATTCATATTTCAGCTATGCAGTTATAGACTCTCGTGCCATTTTATGCTAATGAAATAAATTAGTTAATATCTGGAAAGTGCCTATTAAAACCCCTAGGCACATAATAATCTCTCAATAAGGAAATTAGCTAGATGATGATGATTATAAAAACATGTGTGTCCCTCGTTGTTAGGTACAGAAATACGTGATTGTATAGGAATATCTATATGTAGATACACACACTCAAACTTGCTAATTCAATTGGTCCAATTATATATATTACTTATGGTTTTATGTGGTTGACCCATCAATAATTAAATTATGTTGAAGTCTCTTTATAATTTATTTTTTAAAATGGGGGGGTCTTCCATCTGTTGGTTAACTCCCCAGATGATCGCAAAAGCTAAGGATATGCCAGACAGAATCCAGGAGCCTGGAGCTTCTTCCAGGTCTCCCACATGGGTGCAGGAACCCAAGCACTTGAGCCAGCTTCCACTGCTTTCCCAGGTGCATTACCAGGGAGCTTGATTGGAAGTGGAGCACCTGGGTTTTGATTTAGCACCCATATAGGATGCTGGTATTGCAGGTGGTGTCTTAACTGCTACATCACAATGCTGGCCCCTATTGAAATCTCTTGATATTTATTTTCTACTAATATATGTGTCATGTAATATATATAATAATATAAATGAGCTTTTTGGCTAATATTAATTTATTTTTTAAAATATGTGTTTTTAAATTTCAGATGTGTCACATGTAAGCAATGTAATTGTGTACTAGGATAATATTATTTTTCCTTTTAATTTTTGTGGTAACATTTTCAATTTACTTTATAGTCATAGGCTTAATCCTCCACAAAATAAAAAATTCAATAAGCAGAAAGACACTGCTCAGCAGGAGTATAGACCAGAGCTATAAATGATAATCAAATCCTTATATTCATTACTTTTCTGTGTGCATGCTCTATATAGAAGCTACCAAAACACCCTGAACATGCCTGGTTTCTATGATCTCAAAAGCTTTGCAAGGTTGAGCCTGGTTAGTATTTGGATAGACAATATTCTTTAAGATTTCACCAACCCTCTGTCTGAAAAATTTAGTTGAATTATGTTGTGATTACTTATATGTTTGGGCTTGTTTTTCTTCTTGAAGAACTCTATTCTCTTTTTTTAAAATTTTTTTTCTCTTTTGTCTTAAAATTTTGAGTACAGATAAACTTCTAAGTTAATTCATTTGTTGCATTCATGAATTTTAGTTCTCACATTTGGGAACCCCACAGGCATTTGAAACTGTGTGGGGGTGTTTGGTTGGCCCAGAGACTGGGAAGGGGTTAAGGTGTTTTGGATGGAAGAGTTCAAGGATGCTGAATATCTTGCAGTGGGCAAAATGGTCTTGACCAGGAACAACTGTCCTGCACAAGATGCCATTTCAGACTCGTCAGCTTTGAGGGACGCATTCACAGCTATGGTGTATTGCTTGCTTATTTTGTGGTTTCATCTAGTATTTCTTTAGTTTTCTCAAAGATAGGCTTTTGTCCTATTTTTAACTAGCAATTTCAGTATCTGAAGCCTTTGAGGAGATCTATACCCATTATTTATTGCTTTGGTTTATTCTTGCTCATGGTGTGTTAGGTGAGTTTTTTTTTAAAATATAAGTTCATACTTGTTTGACCTTAAATTCTGGTAATGCTGCAGGCCTACATTGGGATGCATTTCTCCAGAAAGAATTGTTATTCTCATTTGCTTAGAGCCTCAGGCCCTATCAATTTAAGACCATCTCAGTCTCTTTCAGATTAATTTGGGTTAATTTGAGGGTCTGAAGTTTGGCTCTCTTGCCTTGTAACTGGCCCAGTTCTTAGTCTTAGTTGACACTGGCGATGCCGTCATTTGCCTTCCACATAATCCACCCCTTCTTCTGATTTCATACTGCGCCGTGCTTCTTAGGCTTCAGCTCTTGTGTTTATTTTGCTTTTTTTGGGGTATCTGTGGTGGGGGTTCTTGTGTATTTTGCTTAGTTGCTGAAAAACCAGAAGCTCTTGAAACAGTATGTTTTATTCATGACCTACTTGGTTTGTAGCGGAAGGAATCTTTCAGAAAATCTAGCTTGCCATTCTGCGGAAGTCATCATTCTGTCCTAAATCCTCTCCAATCAGGCTTTCACCCCTTCATTTCATTTCGTAAAACTAATCTAGCCAAGGTCATCAATAACTTCCAGATTGCTGAAGCCAATGATCAGCCTTCATTTTTCTCCATTTCTTTGCTTGATTTCTCTCCAACTCTTCAATGGTAATTTTAATGTTCCTTAACATAATAAGATGTTGACTAGCTGGGCTTTGAATGGCTTGATTTTCAGAAATGCATCTTTTGTATTAGAGTGTGTATGAAGATGGCTAAGTAGGTTTTCAACTCTGGCCCACTCAGGGATTTAATGCTTACTCAGAATCACTGCAACATACAGCTCAGAGAGCCAAAGGAACATATACAGGACTGACAGTAGATCACCAGAAATGTATATTATTGAAAATTCACAGCCGGCACTGCAGCTCACTAGGCTAATCCTCCACCTGCAGCGCTGGCACCCAGGGTTCTAGTTCTGGTTGGGGCGCTGGCTTCTGTCCCGGTTGCTCCTCTTCCAGTCCAGCTCTGCTATGGCCCAGGTCCTTGGGCCCTGTACCCACATGGGAGACCAGGAGAAGCACCTGGCTCCTGGCTTTGGATCAGTGCGGTGCACCAGCCTCAGCGGCCACTGGGGGGTGAACCAACGGCAAAGGAAGACCTTTCTCTCTGTCTCTCTCTCTCACTGTCCACTCTGCCTGTGAAAAAAAATCGCTACATTAGTATACCACGTATCTCTCCCCTTAGCTAGCACAAGCTTTTAACAAGGAAAATGATATTCCCTTGACAATTTATCCTCCCCCTACCTCCCAAGATTAATAGGTCAGAGAAAAATTACTGCCTTGCCAGTTGTGGTACATTTCAGAAACTTACAAAGCAATTGCCCACCTATCATTGCCAGTAGGTATTGGAGGTCATGCCCATCATTCTGGCATTTTCATTTTCACTGTCCTGATGCCCTATAAGTCTTTCTGTATCTTGGAGTGTATCACTTCATTAATAATGACTGAAGCTACCCTTAGTGGGAATTCTACAATTCTCACAAAGACAAAGGTTTTTTGGAAAATACCATTAAAGACTAATGGAGACATCAGAATTCAGAATAAAATTTTGTTCTGGAAGTCAGAATGGAAGCAATTTTTGTGCTTAGATTATATCATTGGCCCATTCTTTGAAAGGCTGCTCTACTTCCAATCCCGCTCTCTGCTATGGCCTGGGAAAGCAGCAGAGGATGGCCCAAGTGCTTGGGCCCCTGCACCAACATGGGAGACCCAGAAGCAGCTCCTGGCTCCTGGCTTCGGATCAGCTCAGCTCTGGCCATTGTGGCCATGTGGGGAGTGAACCAGTGGATGGAAGATATCTCTCTCTCTCTGACTCTACCTCTCTCTGTAACTCTGTCTTTCAAATAAATAAAATAAATCTTTAAAAAAAAAAAAACATTCTGCCTGCAGTGTCAGGATCTCATATGGGTGCTGCTCCACTTCTGATCCAGCTCCCTGCTGATGTGCCTGGGAAGACAGCAGAGGATGGCCTGGTGTTTGATACCCTGCACACACATGGAAGACCCAGGGGAAGATACTTTCTCTCTCTCTCCCTCTCTCTCTCTCCTCTCTTCTCTTTCTATATCTCTGCCTTTCAAATAAATATTAAAAAATAAATATCAAGAGCCCGGTTTGATAACATTAGCACTATACTCTCTGTTAGGGCCACATTTGGTCCAAAATACTTAGATGTGTTCTATTGACTCATGCTGCCTCAATCCTATAAGCACTGTTACTACAGGTACTAGCATTTTGGTTAACTGAAATATACATGTTAACTATATGTATTATATGGAAATATATTAATTACATTGAAAAATATGTTCTCAAACTCCTACCCCTTATCTTCTTATCTTTAAATCACTATTTAGCTACATTATCTATATTTTCACTTCAACTGGGGTCTTTGCAATAGTGAGATAGGCAACAGCTGGAGATGTCTCATCTGCATCTTAGGTATGTCCTACCATGGTGGCCATTACATTCCCCACCCTGAGATAGGACACTATCTGCTAACTTAAAAAAAAAATAAAGTAATTAGTAATGTTATTCAGCATTCTTTAAAAGAGATCTTTGAAATATGTGTCTTTGTAATTTTTCCTCCATCTGCAATGTAATCATGCACAAAACTACCACTACTTGACTTAGGTATAACTACAAAGAATATTACCTTTTAAAAGCAAGAAGGTTAAATGAGAATTATAATCACAAATAAAAATTGTCCTTTAAAATTAAAATGTACTACATCAAGTTTTGGATTATTATTGGTTTCTACAAGAAGGAAAATGTGGTTTTCCTACATTTGATTTTATTCCACATTATAATTTTAAGGAAACTTCAAACATATAAATGATATATACTATAGTTTACAAAGTTATATTTGAACACAACACTGAGTTTTAATATATCTATTTTATTTTCTAACTGTAAAATATTTACTTAATATGGTAAAATACTAAATAGACTTTTAAGATGTAAATTTATCCATTTTACCTGATAAAACAAATGGGATGCTGGCACTTCAGGCCTGGGCTTTAACCTGCTGCACCACAACACTGGCCCTGGCAGGCAAAATCTTAACCTTTCACACCAAAGCACCGGCTTCTAAACTGGGCTCTTGTGAAATGAAGTAACAGAAAGCAGAGTTAATAAGTCCTGTCATTATGTTTTATTGGTTTCTTTCTCCCATGAGCCACTGGCCTAAGCATGGTGGGGGACTGAAGGCATTCTAAAGGAACTTTCTTCAGTGTAGTGGGGAGACCACATGTGTTCATGCGTAATTATAATGTAATTATAATGTATATGCTAAATGGAAGTAGAAAGTGCTAATGTGCACAGAGGAGGAAACAGTTACTCTTTTTAGGACTTAGGGAAAACTTTATTGAAGAGGTAGAACTTAATTTGAACTTAAAATTTGAGTAGGATTTCAGTAGGCAGAGATAGAAAACAGACATAAGCCGTAGATGTAAGTGATAGAGAGTATATTCTAGAAATAAGCAGGAGGAATGAATAGTGGATATGGCAGGAGTGGCAGGGAGATGGGGGTCATGAGATGGGGTATCAGGCAGAGTAGTAGAGTAGAACTTGGTCACAAAGGACTCTGAATGTCATGCTAAGACATTTTTCTCCCCTTTATACCATAGAAAGAGTCACTAATGATTTAGGGGTAATGAATTTACAGGACCAGGTTTGTGTTTTGGAAGATAATTGCTGCAGTACGAGTTCCTTTCCACAGATATGTACTGAATACTTGTGCAGGGGAATATAAAGTTGACTGGGACATTTCTACTCTCAGCTTGGTCAATTACTGTAGAAAAAAAAAGTGAATCGGAGGGAGATGAATTAGAGGCAAAGATATCAGCAGGCTTAGTAATAGTCTCTTTAAGGGATAAAAAATTAAACTAGTACATTTGCAGGGGAAGTGGAAAGTGTGGGACAGAATCAAGAGACGTATCAGAAAAATACCAATAGGACTTAGAGCTAAGGAGATGTTGTAGCAAAAAGGAATTGTAGCCTCCTTAAAAATGACTGTGAAATTTCAGTGATGTAACCAGGAGGATAGTGCTGCTATTCATTAAGGCAGCCCAAGAGGTGGAAGGGAGGGCAGACTCATTTTGAATTTGTTTGAGGTACCAACATAGTCTCTATGAGGAGTAGTAAAAAGGAATTTAGAAAGACAGGTTTGCAGCGTAGGAGAAAAATGAGAACAAGAAATGACAACTAGAGAAGGTAGTTGAAACTATATCAGTGGTTGCGGTACTGCTGCATAATGTATATTAAAAAGGAGAGGGGGCTAGAAAAACATATGCCACCATTGACTTTCTGTGGAAACTGGTGATATAACTAAGAGGAGACTTTGGCTGTCATTAAAAAAAACTTTAGAAAGAGAGAGTATTAATACTAAGAGTTGGTTGGCAATGTCAGATATGATGTAGAGGTCAACCAGAATGAAGGGTAAGGAGAGCTCATGGATTTTTTAAATTAGAAAATTATTGGCCCCCTCTGGAGACGAACTTACTAGGGAGAGAAGTGGGCTCTGTGGTTTTTTTAGTTTGCAGTGGAATGAGAGAGTGTAAGATGAAGAAATAGATTTATTTTCACCCATTTAATCCATAAATATTTATTGAGCATTTGCCTCTCATTTGTGAAGCCAGGGGAAAGAGAAATAGAATAGTTATATAAAGGGGAAGTCAGGGTCAAAGAAAGATTTTTTTTGGTGGGAAGGATGAGCCTCTGGCAGAGGGGAAAAAAGGCAGTGCAGAGAGAAAGACTGATGCTGAGAAATGAAAATGAAACAACAAAGCAAAGTTCCCATCAGGTCCCAAGGAATGAGCTCAGAAGCCCAGGTAGAGAGGGCTTATTTTTATTTTTTTATTTTTTTATTTTTATTTATTTATTTTTTTGACAGGCAGAGTGGACAGTGAGAGAGAGAGAGAAAGGTCTTCCTTTGCCGTTGGTTCAGGTGCTAGGTGCTTTTCCTAGTCTCCCATGGGGTGCAGGGCTCAAGCACTTGGGCCATCCTCCACTGCACTCCCGGGGCCACAGCAGAGGGCTGGCCTGGAAGAGGGGCAACCGGGACAGAATCCGGTACCCCGACCGGGACTAGAACCCGGTGTGCCTGTGCCGCAAGGCAGAGGATTAGCCTGTTGAGCCACGGCGCCAGCTGAGAGGGTTTATTTTGACTAAAAGGATTTTCAGGTGGGTGGGGAAGAAGGTGGAGTTGATCTGGGAATGCAAGTTCAGAGCTCAGTTTTTATCCAGACTAACTATTCACTTTCTTATGGTTTGTTATTTTTGATAATGTTTGTGAAATGGTATATTAATAGTATATTTGTTTGGGATGGATTTTCACATTTTTCAGACCAACAGAGCTCTCCTGATACCATTTAAGATGTGTTTTGGGTTGCCTTGTTAAGATTCTACCTAATCATTAAAGCCAATTTTATAAAATTTGGCTGGGTATAATTTCCAGTGGTGTAGTCACACAGAAAAAGTGTCTAGCAGTAACTTACTTGCTAGGAGGATCATAATGGCCATTTTCTGGAAATGACTCCTATTGAAGTCAGTTGATGATCATGTGAAAAAATTGCAGTGTCAGCTTTGAATGGTAATGATATACATAATGCTTAAAAATCTTTGAGAGTTAAGGAACTATCTTTGTTTCTACTCATAAAAAATGTCAGTGTTTGGCACATAATACTTTTGCAGAGAGGATCAAGCACAGAGAGATTCTTTTTGTTCTAGTGATGCAGAGCTGGCTATTTCTTCTTGTGGGAGTCGCCCACATTGTTTGCCAGCACCTAGTTGAGAAAGTCTCACTATGGGATAAAAGATGCTGGCTTTCTTGTGCAGAATATTTTCACTTCTTTTGTTCAGTTTGTATCAAAACTGCATTGGCTACAATGGTGTTGTTTAATAAAGACTCATTTTAGAAGCATTCAACAGTCATCATGGGAAATGGATTTCTCAAGATGGTTTAGAGCAATTGAGGAGAAATCAGAGTTGACAATAAAACTTAACCTTAATTTAATGCAAATTGCTCACTAAAAACGAAGAGAGATGGGTCAAGAGGGAGTCCTGCCTTCATTATTGACATGAACTGCCTTGACATTCACATATCCTAAGTGGGGACTCTACACACAAGTGAGAGTAAGATGAAATGCAGAATTCTCTGAAAATTCTACACTGTGAAATAATTCACCACCACAAAGGAGTGAAATTTGAAACACAGTCATTCCTCCCTATTAGGTAATAAACAAGCTACCTTTTGAGCAGTTATCTTAATTACATGTTTTCACCTGAAGGACTCACCTACATTCCTCCCCGTTTTCTTCAGAGCATTGTTTTTTATTGCTTAGTTTTTGCAACATCATCAAAAATCTTGTATATTTCTTATTGGACATGAATTAATACTGCTTTACCTGCAACACAAAGAACTATTAAAGTAATAAAAAGACAATGAGTGTATTTCAGCTCTCCAATAAAAAACAAAAATCCACTCATCCTTCTCCACACTAGGCTATTAAATGCTGAAGAATCCACAGGCTTTCTGAGAAGATGGTCACATTAAGGGTCAATTAAATAAATAAGTTAATTAAACCCTGACTTTCTAAAACAATTATGAAAACTTCTAATTAATTTTTAAACAATCTTGAAATAACAACTTAGAATGTCACATTAATCTTTTAACATATTATAATCCATCAGTCTTACAACACAATGTTACATAGTCAGCTCCTGGTTTTCTAGTAGTTGCAAGCGCAGGTCACTGGCCTAGACAGTAATCATGATAGTTTGAAGGGCGAAAATGCCACTGAGTTTTTCTAGAACTTATCAGAATTTTTAATGACCTGACTGACTCTCCAAATATTTGCTTAGTTTTTTACTTGATAATATGTTGAGACACAGTGAATGTATACAACTATGATATTCTCTTAAATAAGCTAGTGTTTACCTAAAGTTGTTGAGTTGGCTCTTGATTGGAGAGATTTTCTAGTTCAATTAAAGAAGTTTGGAGTTTTTTTTTTCTTGGAATTCTCCATGTATGCTCAAGCACTCCCTTTACTTAACTCCATAGTGTGGATAAACCACTTCTTGCTCATTGGTAAGAATTCATCTAATTTCTTTGTTGTTGCTGCACCTGCTGTTTCTATTGTAGTATGAGTGCTGGGTATTTGAATTAGTGTGAGTGCTGGAACTGTGTGCTTGGATGAAGTTTCAAGGAAGGTGCTGGGGCAGAGTAGACAGGGAGCTACATCTGGCTAGAGCTCAGAAGCCTGATTTCAAGGCTGGTAATTTTCTTAAAATATGTAGCTCCCTTCGAGACTGTCTAGTTCTATCTGCAGCAGTTTCTCACCACCTGTGTGGAATTTCCTGATGTACTTGTTAAAAAGGCAGATCCGAGAGGGGCTCCATTCCAATTTATTGAATCAGACTCCCTGGGGACAGGATGAGCAAATTTGCATTTTTAATAATGTTCAGGACTTTATACTAAAGTCTGAGAGCCTGACCTATAGGATAAAGTCTAAGTTTCTTGGCACAGCAATGACAGCCCCCTCTGACATGTTGTCTCTCATCATCCCAGCCACTAGGTTATTAATGGAGAGAAGCACTTGCATTTCTCTTCCTATCATACTGTTACTTTGTACATGAATGTCTTAGTCAGTTTGCACTGCTATAAAAAAATACACAGACTGAGTAATTTAAAAACCATCAAGAGTGATTTTCACGGTTCTGGAAGCTGGGAGTCCAAGGTTAAGATGCCAGTGCCAGCATATTTTGACATCTGGTGAGAAACCAGTCTCCAGTTTCAAGGTAGCTTCCTCTTGCGCATCCCCCAGAGGGAAGGAATGTTGTATCCTCATATGGTGAAATAAACAAACAGACAGATTGGGGCAAAAGGGAAGAAATCCAAGCCCAGCTCTACAGTTTTTAGAATGAACCCTGAAGGATATCCTCTTTAAAAGCTACAGAGAAAAGGCCAGAGTTGTGGCACAATGGGTTAAGCTGACACTTACAATGCTGCATCCTGTACCAGTTCATGAACTGGCTGCTCTGTTTCTAATCCAACTCCCTGCCAGTGTGCCTGGGAGGGAAGTGGAAGATGCTCAAATATTTGGACCCTTGCCACTCATTCAGGAGACCCAGATGGATTTCATGGCTCCTGACTTCAGCCCAGACAGCACTAGCCATTGCAACCATTTGAGATATGAACCAGGGGATAGAAGATATCTCTCTGTCACTCTGCCTTTCAAATAAATAGAACTTAAAATGCAAGCTACAGAGAGGATTCTGATATTGAGCTAGGGTTGAATACTGGTTATACTACATGCAAAATCATGCAAATGTTACCAGAGAACAGCAGGGTCCTTGTCTTCGAGCAAGAAAGAATTCAGGCGTGAGACAGAGTAAGTGGAAAGCAAATAGCAAGGTTTATTAGGGCAGGGACATCAGTACGAATGGATGGGCACCTCTCCAGACAGAAACTGAGAGTACCCAGTTGTTCAGACTGGGGAAGAGTGAGGTTACATGGTTGAGTGGAGAGAGTACAGCTCAACAGAAGAGGCAGAGGGCTGAGCGCTCAATCTGGTTGGGTGGGGGAAGAGAGTTTAGGGGATAGGCCTTGTCTTCCCCTCTTTTCCTCATGGAACAAAGGACTTTTTGGATGTAAATATGAAAAATTCCTTTCTGAGTTTTCCCCCTGAAGTTATCAGACAGGGGGAAGCCTGGCTGGCATTGCCCCACCTTAGAGGAGCCTTAGAGGTAGGATGGTTATGGGTTGAAGGGGAAGGGTGCATTTTAAGTACAGATACTGGGCTGCACCTGGAAGGTTATTGGGATGACTTTGAGATGCATATGCTGGACTTGGATGTCTCCTTAGGCCTTTGTCACACACACATAAGCTCATATCTGACTTTCTACCTAACACGCAGATCAGAAAACAGCCTTCCTTTTGGCCCTTTCCCCTTTTTCTAGTTATTTCTTGCTCCTAGGCCTGAATTTTGTTATATTTAAAATGAGGTGTTGGGTAGATCACCTCTCAGATTATTTGCAACTCTCCTCTTCCATACTCTTATGAGTATAAGCCAAAGTAAAATCAAACACTGGAAGGGTAGAGTTGCACAGGTGGTAGAATGTACCCTGTGGCAGCTGTCATTTATTTTTTCCTAAATAAATCTTTCTAAATTAGTGCTTGCACTGGGAATGCCTGTCAGGTTTAGTTTATTATGCTAAATAGTATCCTCCTGGATGGAGCTAATTTAGCATCCAAAGTCACGTGGATTAGCAACTTCCACAATGAGAACATCTGATCAGATCACATTTTGCACTCTAAAAGCTTAATTTGGGTTAGCAAACAATTCCTGAGTTCCAACTGGTGTATCAAGCAGTATGCTAAATTCAGAGATACAAAGATTAACATGATAAAGTCCCTGTCCTTGAATTGCTAACAAGGATAATAGATGCCCAAATAGGGAGGGTGTAAGCAGGGTTGTTGCCCATAATAGAAAACTAATGACTTTTCATTTTTTTTTTTTTTTACCTGAGGTCAGTGTATTTCTAGGACTTTCCTTGAATTACAGCCAGATCTTGTATCCAGGGCTAACAGCCCAAAGGGTAGAGAATATGTAGGCAGCTATGTTCTTCAAAGAAGACTGGTACTGAGGAAGTAGCTATGGCTGATAATGGGTTTTAGAAAAAAAAAAAAAAGAAAGAAAAAGAATTGGAAAATATGTGAAAAAAATGATATCTTCTGAATTGGGACCATCTCAAGTCATCCTCAATGTTCAGAGAACACTGTATGGTTAAAGGAAGTTTTAAAACCTACCAATTACTGAGGTGAACAACTGATGTATTACCTTGGCATTTTCCAACAGAAATATTAGAAGCATGGAGACTTAGCTTCCAAGAACTTTAGCTAAAATCCTGTCAGAGAATGGAATCGATGTGTTTGCAGGGCTTTGTCAAGCAGTCTTCTTTAGAGTTGAACATGAGATGATGCAAATAATGATAGTAATTAGTATTTATTGTGTGTGTGCTAGGGACTTGGGTTATTTAATTCTCACAATTATACCTATAAAACCATATTTTTACAAAAAAGATGCCTAGGGCAAAAGTTGTTATATAAACTGCCCAAATTCAAACAACTAGTAAGTGATGACACTAGAAAACATGCGCATAAGTTAGTCAGGACCCATCCAGTAATAAGTAAAAGAAATACACCTAAGCCCACTTACACAATAGAGAGCATACAAGGCTTTCTGATGTAACCTATTGACAGAAATGAGATTGGGTTTCTAGAATGGATTCAGTCTCACCCTCTCTTTTCACCTTTCTGTTTTGTTATCTCTCTGCAACTGTTCTTGGACTCTGGCCTTAGAACTTTCAAAATAAACAGGAGGATGTAATGGGTAAAGTCTTATACAGACATGAGCTTTGGAATTACTCTTTAAGTGACCTTGAGCATGTCCCTGAGGCTGTACTTGCAGTATTCCTATAGTTGTCTGGTTCTGCTGTAATATACAGTGAGGGGAGATATTAGCTATCAATAACTGTTTCCATAATTAATAGGCCCAAATAAATAGCAGGTAAAGCTACTGCCTGCACCACCAGCATCCAAAATGGGCCCCAGTTTGTGTCCCAGTTGTTCCACTTCCAATCCAGCTCCCTACCAATGGCCTGGAAAAAGCAGCAGAATATGGCCCAAGTGCTTGGACCTCTCCACTTATGTGGGAGATCCAGATGAAACTCCTGGCTTGTGGTTTCAGTGTGGCTCAGCCCAGCCTTTGTGGCCATTTGGGGAGTGACCCAACAGATGGAAGATCTCTCTCTCTCGCTCTCTTCCTTTCTCTCTCTCTCCTCTCTCCGTAACTGTCACTTTGAAATAAGTAAATCTTCTTTAAAAAAGGGCCTCCATGATTCTCCTGCCCCCATACACATAATTCTTCTTGGAATTATATATCTGAAGACTTTCCAAGCCGATCTTTCAACCTAAGTCTTATGCTACCCCGAAGTCTTTCTGGAAAGGGATTAGATAAGCATATTCAATTGAATGTATAAGATTTGATGATTAATGTGTAACATCTCTCAGGGTTTTATGCCTTTTTTTAAAGGGACCACTTCAGAATGAGCCTCAAAGGATCTTCAGGATGAAATTTCAGACATCGAAGGAAAGGCTGGGACAAGGCAGACATTTGCAGGCATCATTAACCTTGCCAGCATGATTCAATTATTCTTTACTGGTATTCACCCACTCCAGTTATTTCTGAGGATGCATTCACTTGAGTACAAATTTCAATTGAAATGTTCAGCTAATTGCCTAACTTTGTTCATCAGTCAGGATAGACCAAGTTATGCTGCGGTATCAAACACCCCGTAAAATGCCAACACAGGTTTATTTCCTTCATGGGGCAGCAGATGCACTATTGTGGTTTTAATCACTCCAATCTTCCCCTCTCCATCATATCACACATGCCTCATCTCCAGGCTCCAGGGAAGAGAGCACTTAGAAGAATTCCATATTTCATGGGTTCATTGGCCCAAAGTAGGAACATAGCCCCACTAACTATGCACTCATGACTGTCATGCATTCTAACAGTTTTCCTGAATAGGCACAATTCCAGAATATTATAGAAGTTGACAGTTTAGTTTTTTACCAGGGGTCAGATACTGTTTTATGCACTTCATATGCTATATTTTATTTAATCTTCACAACAACCTTTGTTTACTATTATCTTTTTAAAGATGAGAAAACTGTGACACAAAGGATTTATGCGTTATCCAGGATCCCATTAACATTAAGGCATTCTGGCTACAGAATCCATGCTCTTAACTTGAAACCATGTTGCTATATCTGTATTATTCATAAATATTTGAGCTCATGATTAAATGATGGCACATTTGCTAAGGAAATTAGGTTTATATGCATATCAAAGGTGTAAAATATAACTAATTGTTACTAATATTTTGTAAGTGTAAAAAAATAGAAGTAGCCCAATCCTGAGAGCATTTATTACGGGAGGCATTTTTTGCTTTGGGTGTGCTTTGTAATTTCAATGCATGACTGGTATCCCTATGGCAAGCTCTAATTTAGACTGATTTGTTTAGGAGAAATAATTGATAGTTTATTTACAGAGATCAACATGCAATCTGACTTTAAAACATGTTTGCCTAAAAATTAATGAAGGTATCATGTAGAATTGTTAACTTTTAATGACTAGATAGAATGAGGATGCAAACTTAGCACTAAGAATATTGCTGTTCTGTGGAAGGGCCCCTTGAATACATTTGCAGGTCTGATGACTCAGCCAAGGTGAGGGGCCTGAGCAGTAGACCTGACTCTGGGTGACCAGGGAATTATTTATTTATTTTAAATATTTATTTGAGAGAGAGCATGAGAATGATTTTCTCATCTGCTGATTCATTTCCCAAATGCCCACAGCAGGCAGAGGGGTGAAAGTTGGATAACAGGAACATAATCCAGATATCCCTTGTGGGGGGCAGGGACTCAACCACTCAAGGTATCACAGCTGCTTCTGTATTAGCAGGAAGCTGGGGTCAAGAGCTGGGACTTGGTGTCAGACCCAGGTTTTCCCTTGTGGTATGTGATGTCTTAACTGGCATGGTAACTATAAGGCCAAATGTCCACCAAGAGAAATGGTTTTGTTGAATGAAATCTGCATAGGTGACAGAGCTGCTGGAAATACTGGAAAGCAAGTCCTAGAAAAGATGCAGAATAAAGGGGAATGGGCTACCAGAAACAGCCAGTATCATGGCCCTGCTGCCACTGGTGCTGAGAGATGGACGCTGCAGCTTGTACCTCTGGCAGAGTTGCCACTGCTGCACCTGGCTGCAGAATGTTGCTGTCATAGAATGAATTCTTTTCTATCCCTACTGATTTGTGCTGCCAGCTTCACATTCAGGATCCTCAGCTACATGGCCAGGCACAGGTCAGGTGCCCATGCTCTGGTTACCAGAGAGACCAGAAAAGTGAGTCCTCTTAAGCTCTGTAGTGGTAGATAGACTCATCCTTTTTCCTAAGTGGGCACTTGTCCAACTGTACAAAGGAAGTTCAGATACTGGGCAGCCAATTTTTAAAAAGGAAAATGTCCTGTGTCCTAGGTTAGATGTGACTTTCTATAGTATCATTTTGTGATTAATCAGAAAATGTATCTTTTTCTCTTGTCTATTTTGTTGCTTTCTCTCATATAGATTTACATTGAAAACACTTTTAATTAGCTCATTAATTTATTTAAAAATATGTATTGATTTCCTCTAGCACACAAAGGCATGCTCTATACTGAGAGTTACAGAAACAAAAAGACACAGTCACTGGCTCTCCAGTAGCTCAGGCTGAATCAGGGAAGGAGAAGGAAGGGGAGAGGTATGAGGTAGGGGACAGAGAGAGAGTTCACAGAACAGACAGAGAAAGACTTTGGGGATGGGGAGGACGTTCACATTTCACAAGGTGGGGAGTCAAGAAAGGAGAAGATGTGGTTGTTTAGGGAACAACAAACTGATAGCTTAACTGATGGCCCTGGAGATAAACCAGAAACTTCGATTAGGCATAGATCATGGATGCTGTTGAATTATTGGGTGTCAGTTCATAGGTATTTGGAAGCTACTGAAAGCTTTCGGAGCAGGGGATATGATAGAAATTCAACTGTGATTAGGAAAGGCAATCTAGTAAAATGTGAGGGTGCTTCAAAAAGTTTACAGAAAATGTATATGCATGGATTTCATCATTTTTGTGCTAAAATAAATTTATTTTTTAATTCCATTTTCCAGGACCTTTTTGAAATAACTCTAGTATGTAGAATGAATAGACAAAGAAAATTCAAGTCAGAGAAATTATTTAAGACACCAAATAATCCAGTACAAAGCTATTAAGGCCCTCTCACAAAATTTATTTTAAAATTGGTTTTTAGCTAAAATAAATAAGCATTGAGAATAAAGAGAAGGATGTGGATGTGAGAAATGTTATATATATATGACAGGGAGGAAAAAGTATTTTGTATTTGGTCACCAAAATGACAAAGAGCTTTCTTATAAAGGGCCAACTACTGCTGACCTTTGATAGAAAGAGGGAAATTAGTAGCACTTGGAAGACCAGACTTTTCTTGAACATCATGTTAGGCTGCTACCATCACAATCTGAGCCCAGATAGTACTGCTTCCTATCCTGATATATGACTTCTTCTGTGAGTTCTCATAAATTAACATAGGGAATTTCTTTTTACAAAATAGTAAAAATTGCTACCATTTACTGCCTGCTTATTGTATACCAAGCATTCTGCATGCCTCATTTCCATAACCTGGAAAGGCAAATAGTATCATTTTATGTGTGAAGGAAATGGAGATTAGAGAAGCAAATAAGCAGACAGCTCAACATTCAAGATCAAATCTTTTGATTGATAGCCTGTGATTTTTCTTTGCTTTTTATGATAGCTTGTAACAAAATTTAACCCGAAAAAGTGAAATAAAACATTTATTAAGAATCTTAAGAGGGAGCAAAATTCATATGTGGATAACTTTTAGAATCGAATTTGTCTACCCTGAAGTGATAAATGCTGTCATGGTTTTTAGCTTGACTGCTAAAACTTGTAAGGAGCTTGTAGGGGCCACCTGGTTCCTCTCCTCCTCTTTGTAACCCTGTCTAAATCAACCAACTCTCAGAGCCTTTTTGTTCCTCTTTCAGTGTTTCTTATTTCTAGTGAGGGATAGTCAGCAGGAAGTTAAGTGTCTTGGACATCCCTGGGTGAAGCTGGAAAAATCTTTCAGACACTTTCCATTCTTAAATGGTCAAGGGTCATTTCTCTAGAGAATAATAAAAGGAAGCAGAGGTAAAAGCAAAATTCACCTGGAGGAAACATCAAAGGGAAAGCAAAGGGGAAGATTGCCTTGTTTGAAAGTGCTGGTAATGAGACCTATCCTGGAGCTGCCTTGCTCTGGTATTTTCTGTCTATCCAGGGCACTGCTAATATTGGTCCACATTATTGGTAGAGCCATGAGTTCCAAGGTTGAGAAGGACAAATAGCAAGGCATGTTCAAGGGATATCTACCTTGCTCTTTGTACAATTCAGAATACAGCACTCTTATCACTGGGGGAATCATGCAAGGGCTGCTGCTCCCTATAGCCTTTGCGCCCCAGTAGGATGACTAGGACAAACTTAGTAGAATTAAAGTCAGTTTCTTAATGAAGTTGGTTTGTCTTTTTGGCAGCCTTTTGGTTTGTGAGAAGATAATCGTCTGTTGAAGCCTCTTCCCTTCGATTAGGTCCCTTGATTGCTGACACTGTTCCTTTAAAATGCAATGCTTCTGCAAGTTTACAGAATACAGCTTTATCGACCATCTGGCACTTTCATACAATTTGTTTTGCCCTTTTTCTCTTATTTTTAATTGTCCCAGGTTACTGAGTTCTTTACTATTCATAAGTCTTTTATTATTTGATCAATCAACTACTGAATGTTTAATAAAGTTCCTAACATGTGTCTAACAGAGTACTGGGCTGGGCTGTGCTTGCATGGTACTTTGGCTCCTTTTTGCTGTGCCTTTTGTTGTGTGCCTTCTACCTGGTTCATACACCAGATTTACTATTTGGGCAAGATATGCTTAGAGAGCTACTAGAAATAAGGATAACAACTTGGAAAGAAAGGTGAAATGGTATTTTAAATATCATTTAAATGAACTTGGAGGTCAGCACCTGGTTAAGACACTAGAGGTTAAGATGCCCATCTTACATTAGAGTACCTGGATTCAGCTCATAGTTTTGGTTCCCAATTCCAATTTCCTGCTAAAGCAGGCACTGGGAGGCATCAGGTGATGGCTCAAGTCTTGTTGACTCCCTACCACTCATTTGTGAACCCTAAATGGAGTTTCCATCTCCTGGCTTTGGTCTTGGCCCAGCCCTAGCTGTTGCAGGCATTTGGGGAGTGAACCAATTAATGGGAACTCAATCTGTGATCTGTCTGTTTGTCTCTTGAATAAGAAAAAATGAATTAAATGGAACAGTGCTATAATTTTAAATCCTTCTTGTCACTAAAGGCTTTTTATTGTTGGGAAATATATTTGGAATTTTTTGAGTTACTTGTACTTTTCAAATGAATTGTTTGTGTCTTTTCCTGTTGTCTGCTACACTGGGGAATACAGTTGATTCAGTAAATTCTTCATTTTGCATGTTCTTTTCAAGAAAGAAACTACATTGACATGTTGTAACTTAAAAATCACACTGCCTGAAATTTGGTTGCAGAGAATGTATTACTTGAAAAAAAAAAAAAACCTTGACATTTTAGTGTTTCATCTTTCATCGTTTTAGAAGTTCAAACCCAAAGCAACCCTCACAAAACCAGATTTTTCTACTGACTTGTCATTTTGGTATGAATAGACTCAGACTCAATATTTTTATTTATTTATTTTAATTTTATTTGAAAGGCAGAGAGACAGGCAGCAAGAGTGATCATTCATCTGCCAGTTCACTCCCCAAATTCCCTCAACAGCCATGACTCAAATGAGGCACTCTGATATATGGGACATGGGCATCCCAAGGGTGACTTAACTTCTGTATTAAATGCCTGTCCCTCAGACTCTTATTAAAAGGGACTTCCCTATTAAAAAGTATGACAATGTATTGAATATTTTAAAACTAAAGATGTTTTAAAAATCATTGGCAGGATGGGGAGATACTCTTTGTTCTTTTATTAATGTGTAACTATTGATTGAGAGTTGTCCGTTTGATCAGGATTTTATAATTTTAGGAACAGGACATACCTCTGTAATAACCTAGAATCCTGTTAGCAATGAGATGCCTTAAAAATCCTTCTATATCCTGGGAAATGGTCATAAGTATTTGGAATGCAAGATTACTTTTAGAGGTGGAAAAAAGTGACACATAACCAATGCCAAGTTTAAATTCTCCAGGGATATATGGGCTTCCAGCAAAGCAACACCTTTTCTAACCACTTGATGGTGTCTTTCCTGCTTGTACCCTGAGCAACAAACCTTAGGAAACTAATGGTGTTTTAAATGGAAAACAGCAGTTCATTAGGATTGGTTAATAGATTCTTGGCAAGATTTCAACTTAATGGGTATGCAAGCATATCTGTATGTGCTCAGCAAGGCCTGTGCCAAGCTTCCTAATGGTGTCACTCAGTACCATAAATTTACCTTGACAGCCAGTAAACAGATATGTGTGTCCTGGGAGCTGGGAGTATGGAGCTGGTAGCAATTTCTAAAAGAGACAAGGCAAATAGAGCTAGGCATGTCCTAACACAGTAAACTTTGAACTTTTCTGCATCTCCAGGCTTTAAGAGAATAGTAGGTAAACAGCAAAACGTTATGCAAAAGCTTCGTTTCTTAAATCTGTAACTTATGGACCCTTGTTAGGAATTTCAGATCAGAACTGAATTCATAAAAATATACATGTTTAGGGGAAATAACCAAGGGCTAAACCATAGTTCAAAGATATTAGCTTTCTTGCTCTGTGCTGGATCAATATTTCTGTTGGCTACAGCTGAGTTGTAGAAGATTCATATACCAAGCAGATAACTGTCTAATTTAATTCCACCAGCTACAGGGAACTGTAGTAGATGTTTATATTTCATTATTTGCTGAGGAAGCTTGACCTTACTAAGCAGATTGCTAAGCATTGTTTTATAGTGTATGTACAAAATTGCTATATGCGAGAGAAATTGCTATAGGTGTTCATTTGGCAGAATACTATAGCTTTCTGCTCTCTTTGCAAGCAGCCAGAATAATACAACCCACCACAGAGAATGCTCTTTTCCTATCCTTGCAAAAATGCATTTGAGGGAAGAATCAGGATTTAATATCAGTAAATGGAAGTGGTTTAAACTGAGGATTCTTGGAGCAGAGAAAATGGAAGGAAGGCTTTGCTATTTTGGTTTTGCTTGTTCTCCATTAGCACATAAAGGCAGCAGGAATGGATGAAGGCTTGTCTCTGAGACTTTGGCAGAAAGCAGCTGTGAATGGTGGAAAGAGCAGTAGATCTGGAGTCAAAGCTAGGGTCAAGTTCCACTTTGGCAATTTAATCACTGTGCTGCCTGTAGAGATTCACCAGGCTCTCAGAGTCAATTTGTTTGCCAGCAAATGGAACAAATAAGGTCTCCCTCATGCACTAAAGATATTAGGCCAAGTATTCTAATAGGTTCTTTCTTAACATATGAAAACTCATTCCACACTTCAGCTCTCTGTTTCTGACTTTCTTATTTCTGTTAGTGACTTGAACATTTTCCCCCAGTCAATGCATTTCTTATCACCAAGATATCACCAGATGGTATCAGTTGGTTCAGGACACTGATTATTTGCATAAACTACGTAAACACATTTATTTCCCAAGTTTTTGTCTCTACAAGTATTTTGACGTGAAACAAAGTTAACCTGTCATATGGCAATTGTGTTTTCATTTATTTGTGGCACAGCTATTCACTAAAGACTGTCCAGGTGCAGGATGCTGTGCTGTGTACTCTGGGAAGTTGGATGAGGCCCTCAAAGAGCTTGTAGCTGAATGATGATTTCAAACGTGTCCACATCTAATCCATCTGTTAGAAGAACTATGGGATCACTCTAACTTGGAAGGGTCAACTTACATTAGTATTTACTCTAAAAGGGCAATTGCTTTTCCACACATGCTGTCCGTCTTTTACCTCACATCACTCTGGGTCAAAAGTTCAACCTCATGAAAAGCATGCATGTAAACACACACATCCAAATTCTCTCATTGAATGTTTTTTGAATTTAGTAATTTTATTGAATAAATAGCTACAGACAGTAGAAGGGGTTAAAGTAAGGACCACATTACACAATCTCAACCTTCTCCTTACTGCTGGCCATGTGAACAGCAGTTCCATGTGAAACCTTGATATAAACTCCACAGCTCAACCTAGTCACCAAAAATACTGTCTCCAAGCAATTAATGATATTCTTATAGGGGATTTCTGATGAATAAGATTTTAACTTTCTTATCCCAGAATTTTTATGAATTGTAGGGAAGCTTTGTATAGCAAAGGTTTTCTTCCACCTACACGTTTCTCTTTCCCCTATTATGTTTTGTTCTCCCGCAGCACAGTATTAATGAGCTAATGACATATATGAAATGGATAGCCAGTAACTGGCCCCTTAAGAGGTGGCTACAAAATGGGGATCTTAATGAGAAAAGGGTAAAGCCTTCTTACTATCTAGGATCACTAGGGCACCACTGAGTACAGTTCTGGAACAGCTATCTCTATGCTTTCAGCAAAATGAGCTGCAGCATTCTACAGTGCAGTGGCTCCTTGGCAATCCCTCCCTGTTGAAAGCAAAATTAAAGTGAGAAGATTAACATTTGCTTATTTTTTTTTGCAAGCATGGCTTGTTGGCCTATTTTTAAAGTCTCTAATCAGTCAGCATCCTTCTCTAAATGAAAAAAAGGAGCAATCCCTTTTCTTCTTCCTCAAGGCCACAGTACTCAGGCCAGATAGAGCATATTAAAGATATTGGTGGTTTGTTCTACACCAGTAGCATTACCTGTTCTAGATTGGCTTTACGTGTCACATTCTATCTACATCGATTAAAATGATCCAAAATAATTGCATAATGCATAGGTATATTTTCACTCTAACAGTATATGGTTTCAATTTTTTAAAGCTATTTCATGGTGAATAATTGTGCTTTGAGAATATGATATTTGAAGTGGATCATACTATATTTGAAAGTAGTCCTGTGAGAAAAATAAAATATTTTTTCTCTCTGAAATGGTAAAATTCTTCTAAAACCCTAAGAAGATAATTTCTTAGATGTATAAATGTTTGCTGCATTCATTTTTATAAAATCTGTGAATTTATTAGGTAGTCATTGTAAAGTATGGTCCATTCCATAGATGCATGAGGAAAGAAACTTTTAAGGTCTTGGTATTTTGAGACTGATATTGTAGCTGTGAGCCACTTGACTGAGAGTAAAAGATGAAAGGAGAACTCAAGAGTAGTTTCAGCCTGCAGTATGAGCACATTTTGTGAATTCATTTATAAACCAGTCTCTCTAATTATTGAGGTAGAGTTATACTAAGAAAACCATGAATTTAATGAATCAACAAAAAAGCCTTTAGTTTTAGTAAGTGAAAATTGTACAAACCACAACCATGTGAAAACTGATAGTCTCCACCCAAAGCACTAAAAACTTAAGAAGTTGAGGAACCTGTACTAAAAAGTCAAACCCAGGATTTGTGTTTCTGTATGTACAGCTGGTAATTAGCTCTTACTTTAAAAACACTTACCTGAATTGACAAGCTCTGCCTTTTGAGTGCAATGTTTAGATAATTAACTTGTAATCTAATTATTGGGTTTAAACTCCACCTCTTGCTTCTCTTTTCTTATTTGTCCATCTGTTTGATGTTCCCATCCCCTCTTTTCTTTCCTTCATTTTAAAGGATTTTTTTATAGCTTTTATTTAATGAATATAAATTTCCAAAGTACAGCTTATGGATTACAATGGTTCCCCCCCCAGAACTTCCCTCCCTCCCGATACCCTCCCCTTTCCCGCTCCCTCTCCCCTTCCATTCACGTCAAGATTCATTTTCAATTCTCTTTATACACAGAAGATCAGTTTAGTATATATTAAGTAAAGATTTCAACAGTTTGCCCTCACATAGAGACACAAAGTGAAAATACTGTTGGAGTACTAGTTATAGTATTAATTCACAATGTACAGCACATTAAGGACAGAGATCCTACATGATTTTTTTTAAAGAATTGATTAATTGTCTATGCAATTTCCAATTAAAGGATTTTTTTTAACTATTCTATTTTATCTCCCCAATGAATGAATAGCTGTGCTTTGTTTCATTTCTTGATGTCGTCCTAGTGTGTTCCAGCTCCTGTAACAAATACCAGCAACTGGGCGTTAGAGACAGTGGAAACATTCTGCATAGTCCTGGATGCCACGGGGGTCCACAGTCTGGGCACTGGCAGATTCCATGGCTCACCAGGGCTGCATTCTGTCTCATAGTTAGCACCTCTCACAATATCCTATTACAGAGGAAGGTATGAGGGGTGTCTTCTGCCTCTTGTATCTATTCACTTCTGAAGGCCCTACCTCTTAATCCTACCTCCTTGGTTGTTAGAATTTCTGCATATGAGTGGACACAAGGGCTGCTTCAGGAGGTGAGATACAAATCTCTAACTTACCATAGTCTACCTTCAGATAATATTACACCACTCCAGTACAGTATAAGAATCTTGCAAGGGTATACTTCCAATACCCTCCTCCTTTCTTTCATATAATTCTTGCGTATTTAAATTTCACATTTTTTCAAACTTTTATTTAATAAATATAAACTTCCAAGGTATAGCTGTTGGATTACAGTGACTTTCCCCACCCCCATAACTTCCCTCCGGCCTGCAACCCTCCCATCTCCTGCTCCCTCTCCCATTTCATTCACATCAAGATTCATTTTCAATTATCTTTATATACAGAAGATCAATTTAGTATATATTAAGTAAAGATTTCATTAGTTTGCACCCACACAGAAACACAAAGTATAAAGTATGTTTACTTTATACTAGTTATAGCATTAATTCACATTGTACAACACATTAAGGACAGAGATCCTACATGGGGAGTAAGGGTGCAGTGACTTCTGATATTAACTTAACAAATTGACACTCTTGTTTATGGCATCAGTAATCACCCTAGTCTCTTGTCATGAGTTGCCAAGGCTATGGTAGCCTTTTGAGTTCACCAACTCCAATCTTATTTAGACAAGGACATAGTCAAAGTGGAAGTTCTCTCCTCCCTTCAGAGAAAGGTACCTCCTTCTTTGATGGCCCCGTTCTTTCCACTGGGATCTCACTCGCAGAGATCTTTCATTTAAGGTTTTTTTTTTTTTTTTTTTTTTTTTTTGCAAGATTGTCTTTGCTTTCCATGCCTGAAATACTCTCATGGGCTTTTTAGCCGGATCTGAATGCCTTAAGTGCTGATTCTGAGGCCAGAGTGAGAGTTAGACAGTAAACGAAAGAGAAAGGTCTTCCTTCTGTTGGTTCACCCCCCAAATGGCTGCTATGGCTGGTGCGATGTGCCGATCCAAAGCCAGGAGCCAGGTGCTTCCTCCTGGTCTGCCATGTGGGTGCAGGGACCCAAGCACTTGGGCCATCCTCCACTGCTTTCCAAGGCCACAGCAGAGAGCTGGACTAGAAGTGGAGCAGCTGGGACAGAATCTGGTGCCCCGACCGGGACTAGAACCTGGGGTGCTGGCGCGGCACCACAGGCAGAGGATTAGCCAAGTGACCCGTGGCACCGGCCTCCACATGTGTTTTTAACCTCTTAATACTTTGTCATTCTTTCTGCTTTGAGCAGCCTGTTATTCAAGATCTGAAGTAAGAATATTGTTTTTATGTTCACGTGTATATTTACCATTTCTGTTGCTCTTCATTCCTTTGTACGGATCTTTCTCTTTGTTGCTGTTCTCCCACTTAGAGAACTTCCTTTAAGATCGATACAGATCTTCTGACAATGAATTCTCCCAACTGTTGCTGGTCTGAAAAAGTATTCATTTCGTATTCATTTTTTAAAGATTTTTCCCTCCTTGTATATAGAGTTTCATGCTAGCACCAGCACTTTCAAAGATGTCATTCTTCATCTCAGATCCTGATTGAGAAGTCTTTTGCCATTCATTCTTTTCTTCCTTCCTCTGTACATGTGTCTCCTGGTCTGGCTGCTTTTTTTTTTAAAGATTTAATTATTTTATTTGAAAGTCAGAGTTATGCAGAGAGAGAAGGAGAGGGAGAGAGGTCTTCCATCCGCTGGTTCACTCCCCCATTGGCCGCAACAGCTGGAGCTGCGCCAATCCGAAGCCAGGAGCCAGGAGCTTCTTCCAGGTCTCCCATGTGGGTAAAGGAGCCCAAGGACTTGGGCCATCTTCTGCTTTCCCAGGCCATAGCAGAGAGCTGGATCAGAAGTGGAGCAGCTGGGACTCGAACCAGCAGATCAGGCTGCTTTTAAGGTTTATTTTCTATTTACTGTTTCGCATTAATTTGATTATAATGGTCTCTGATGTTTTCTTTTTCTTTGTGTTTTTTTCTGTTTGCAGATGGTTGAAATTCTTATCTTTGTAGGTTGATAGTTTTCTTCAAATTTGGAAAATTTTCACCCATTGTTTCTTCAAATATTTTTCTGCCTCTCCTCTTTACCCCATATACTTTTGGGGATGCTACTTATATGTGCATTAGGCCATTTGCTATTGTGATATTCTTGGCATTTTTCTCACCAGTTTTAGACTTCTCTTTCTTTTCACATTCAGATCTTTGTCCTCTGGACCCAGAAATCACTGGGCTGTGTTTTGCTTTCCTTTCTCTATGCTATGACTTGAACATTGTTCCTAGGCCATAATCCAAGAAAATCAACTGGTTCATCTGGTTTGTGTCCCTTCCCTCAAGGATTATAGTCCTATCTTCTGAAAACCATTGCTTGGCATTTTCCTCTAGTTTTCATTAATGGCACGAAGATAATGCCCAAAACAGAGGTTTCTCTTTCTTTATTTTAAACTAATTCATAAAGTGATTTTAAGTAATTAATCTTTTTTCAGAATACAAATTAGAATACATGATATCATGAGAAAACAGACTGTATTTAGGGTAAAATCCTGACCCTTCTCCTGGCAAGAGGACCTGCGTGATCTGGTCTTGTTTTTCAATAGCAGGTGCATCCTCTACTACTCTGTTCTGCAATCAAACTCTGCTTCTGCCTGAAGTGTTTTTCCCAGCCTTCTTATTTAGGGAATAATTACTAGAAAGAGCTGTATGCCAACAAATTGGTAAACCTAGAAGAAATGGATGCATTCCTAGACACATAGAGTATACCAAAATTGAGTCATGAAGACACAGAAAACCTAAATAAACCAATAACCAAGATGGAAATTGAAGCATTAATAAAGATCCTCCCAACAAAGAAAAGCCGAGGGACAGATGGCTTCACTGCTGAATTCTACCAGACATTTATAGAAGAACTGATTCCAGTTCTTCTCAAGCTATTCAAAACAATTGAAATGGAGAGAATATTCTCAGACTCCTTCTATGAATCCTGCATCACCTAAATTCCTAAACCTGAAAAAGATACAAGAGTGAAAGAGAACTATAGACCAATATCATTGATGAGCATAGATGCAAAAATCTTCAACAAAATAATAACTAAACAAATCCAACAAGACATCAGAAAGATCCTTCACTCGGACCAAGTGGGATTTATCTCAGGTATGCAGGGATGGTTCAATATTTGCAAATCAATCAATGTGATACATCACATTAACAAACTGAAAAATGAAAACCATATGATTATCTCAATAGATGCACAGAAAGCATTTGATAAAGTACAGCACCCTTTCATGGTAAAAATCTTAAGCAAATAGGGTATAGAAAGAACATTCATCAACACAATCAAGGCAATTTATGATAAACACATGGTCAGCATTTTATTGATTGGGGGTAAAGGTAGAAGCATTCCCTCTAAGATCTGGTACCAGACAAGGATGCCCACTCTCACCATAACTATTTAATATAGTCCTTGAAGTTTTAACCAGAGCCACTAGGTAATAAAAAAAAATCAAAAGAGTACAAATTGGAAGGGAAATCAAATTATCCATATTTGCAGATGACATATGTGTGTATATAGATAGATAGATAGATAGATAGATACAGAGGACTCCACAGAGAGACTATCAGAACTCATAGAAGATTTTGATAAAATGGCAGGATATAAAATCAACACAAAAAATCAATAACCTTTGTATGTACTCAGACAATGCCATAGCTAAGAAAGAATTTCCAAGATTAATCCCATTCACAATAGTTAACCAAAAGAATTAAGTACCCTGGAATAAATTTAACCAAGGATGTCAAAGATCTCTATGATGAAAATCACAAAACACTAAAGAAATAAATAGAAAGCATTAAAAAAATGGAAAACTCACCCATGTTCATAGATTGAAAGAATCAACATCATCAAAATGTCTGTACTACCAAAAGTACTTTACAGATTCAATGCTATCCCAATTAAACCAATGACATTCTTCACAAGTGCAGAAAAAATGATGCTAAAATTTATATGGAAACACAGGAGCCATTGACTAGCTAAAGCAATCTTTTACAACCAAACAAAGCTGGAGGCAACACAATACCAGATTTCAAGACCTACTATGGAGAAGTTATAGTCAAAATGTCCTGATACTAGCACAAAAACAGATGTATAGGCCAATGGAAAAGAATAGAAACTCCAGAAATCAATCCACATATCTACAACCAACTTATTTTTGACAAAGGAGCCAAAATCAATCCCTGGAGCAAGATAGTCTCTTTAACAAATGTTGCTGGGAAATCTGTATCTCCACATTCAGAAGTATGAAACTAGATCGATACCTTACACCTTACACAAAAATCCACTCGAAATGGATCAAAGACCTAAATCTATGACCCGATACCATCAAATGACTAGAGTACATTAGGGATACTCTGCAAGACATTGGCACAGGCAAAGACTTTTTGTTTTTTTTGTTTTTTTTTTTTTTATATAAAGCTTTTATTTAAAGAATATAAATTTCCAAAGAACAGCTCATGGACCACAATGGCTCCCCCCCCACAACTTCCCTCCCTCCCCCCACCCTCCCCTTTCCCGCTCCCTCTCCCCTTCTGTTCACATCAAGATTCATTTTCAATTCTCTTTATACACAGAAGATCAATTTAGTACATATTACGTAAAGATTTCAACGGTTTGCCCTCGCATATAGACACAAAATGATAATACTGTTGGAGTACTAGTTATAGTATTAATTCACAATGTACAGCACATTAAGGACAGAGATCCTACATGATTTTTTTTTTAAAAATTGATTAATTGTCTATGCAATTTCCAGTTTAACACCAAGATTTTTTAATCATTTGCAATTATCATTATATAAAGAAGATCGATTCAATATATACTATGTAAGGATTTCATCAGTTTGCACCCACTCAGAAACACAAAGTGTAAAAATACTGTTTCAGTACTAGTAATAGCATCACTTCACATTGGATAACACATTAAGGACAGATCCCTCATGAGACGTAAGTACACAGTGACTCCTGATGTTGATTTAACAATTTGACACTCTTGTTTATGGCGTCAGTAATCTCCCTAGGCTCTGGTCATGAGTCGCCGAGGCTATGGAAGCCTTTAGGGTTAGCCGACTTCGATCTTATTCCCACAGGGCCATAGTCAAGGTGGAAGTTCTCTCCTCCCTTCAGAGAAAGGTACCTCCTTCTTTGATGGCCCCGTTCTTTCCACTGGGATCTCACTCGCAGAGATCTTTCATTTAGGTCTTCTGTTTTTTCCAGAGTGTCTTAGCTTTCCATGCCTAAAATATTCTCATGGGCTCTTGAGCCAGATCTGAATGCCTTAAGGGCTGATTCTGAGGCCAGAGTGCTATTTAGGATATCTGCCATTCTATGAGTCTGCTGTGCATCCTGCTTCCCATGTTGGATCATTCTCTCCCTTTTTCATTCTATCAGTTAGTATTAGCAGACGCTAGTCTTGTTTGTGTGATCCCCTTGACTCCCAGACCAATCAGTGTGATCAATTGTGAGCTGAAATTGATCACTTGGACTAATGAGATGGCCCTGGTACATGCCACCCTGATGGGACTGTATTGGAAACCCCCGGCACAATTCCAACTCCATCATTTGGGGCCGTTCCGATTGAGCATGTCCCAAGTTTTACATCTCCTCCCTCTCTTATTCCCACTCCTACATTTCACAGAGATCACTTTTCAGTTAAAATTTAAACACCTAAGAATAATTGTGTGTTAATTACAGAGTTCAACCACTAGTACTAGGATAAAGAAAAAAAAATACTACCATGGATAAAGTATTACATTGTACAACAACAGTCAGCACAAGAGCCGATCGAGTCACTGTTTCTCATAGTGTCCATTTCACTTCCACAGGCTTCCCCTTTGGTGCTCAGTTAGTCATCGCCAATCAAGGGAAACAAATGATATTTGTCTCTTTGGGACTGACTTAATTCACTCAGCATGATGTTTTCCAGATTCCTCCATTTTGTTGCAAGTGACCGGATTTCATTGTTTTTGACTGCTGTATAGTATTCTGTAGAGTACATGTCCCATAATTTCCTAATCCAGTCTACTGTTAATGGGCATTTGGGTTGGTTCCAAGTCTTAGCTATTGTGAATTGAGCCGCAATAAACATTGCTGTGCAGACGACTTTTTTGTTTGCCAATTTAATTTCCTTTGGGTAAATTCCAAGGAGTGGGATGGCTGGGTTGAATGGTAGGGTTATATTCATGTTTCTGAGGAATCTCCAGACTGACTTCCATAGTGGCTTCACCAGTTTGCATTCCCACCAACAGTGGATTAGTGTCCCTTTTTCCCCACATCCTCTCCAGCATCTATTGTTGGTGGATTTCTGAATGTGAGCCATTCTCACCGGGGTGAGGTGAAACCTCATTGTGGTTTTGATTTGCATTTCCCTGATTGCTAGGGATCTTGAACATTTTTTCATGTGTCTGTTGGCCATTTGGATTTCCTCTTTTGAAAAATGTCTATTGAGGTCCTTGGCCCATCTCTTAAGTGGGTTGTTTGTTTTGATGTTGTGGAGTTTCTTAATTTCTTTGTAGATTCTGGTTATCAACCCTTTATCTGTTGCATAGTTTGCAAATATATTTTCCCATTCTGTCGGTTTCCTATTCACTTTCCTGACTGTTTCTTTTGCAGTACAGAAACTTTTCAATTTGATGCAATCCCAGTAGTTAATTTTGGTTTTCAGTGCCTGTGCTTCTGGGGTCTTTTCCAAGAAGTCTTTGCCAGTACCTATGTCTTGCAGGGTTTCTCCTATGCTCTCTAGTAATTTGATGGTGTCGGGTCGTAGGTTTAAATTTTTAATCCGTGTTGAGTGAATTTTTGTGTAAGGTGAAAGGTAGGGGTCTTGCTTCATGGTTCTGCATGTGGAAATCCAGTTTTCCCAGCACCATTTATTAAACAGACTGACCTTACTCCAGGGACTGGTTTTGGATCGTTGATCAAATATAAGTTGGCTGTAGGTGTTTGGATTGATTTCTGGAGTTTCTATTCTGTTCCATTGGTCTATCCATCTGTTTCTGTACCAGTACCATGCTGTTTTGATAACAACTGCCCTGTAGTATGTCCTGAAATCTGGTATTGTGATGCCTCCGGCTTTGTTTTTGTTGTACAAGATTGCTTTAGCTATTCGAGGTCTCCTGTGTCTCCATATGAATTTCAGCATCATTTTTTCCAGATCTGAGAAGAATGTCCTCGGTATCTTGATTGGTATTGCGTTGAATCTGTAAATTGCTTTTGGGAGAATGGACATTTTGATGATATTGATTCTTCCAATCCATGAGCATGGGAGATTTCTCCATTTTTTGGTATCCTCTTCTATTTCTTTCTTTAAGGTTTTGTAATTTTCATTGTAGAGATCTTTAATGTCCTTAGTTAAATTTATTCCAAGGTATTTGATTGTTTTTGTAGCTATTGTGAATGGGATTGATCTTAGCAGTTCCTCCTCAGCCGTGGCATTGTCTGTGTATACAAAGGCTGTTGATTTTTGTGCATTGATTTTATATCCTGCTACTTAGGCAAAGACTTTTTGGAAAAGACCCCAAAAGCATAGGCAATCAAAGTCAAAATTGACAAATGGGATTACATCAAGCTGAGAAGCTTCTACACTGCAAACGAAACACTCAGCAAAGTGAAGAGGCAACCAATAGAGTGGGAGAAATTATTTGCAAACTACACAACAGATAAAGGGTTAACATCCAACATCTATTAAGAGCTCCAGAAATTCAACAACAAAACAATACAGTTATGAAATGGGCAAAGGAATTGAACAGGCATTTTTCAAGAGAGGAAATTCAAATGGCTAATAGATACTTAAAAAAATGCTCAGGATCACCAGCCATCATGGAAATGCATGTAAAAACCACAGTTATGGTGGGGCTGGTGCTGTGGCGAAGCAGGTTGAGGCCCTGTCCTGAGGCGCCGGCATCCCATATGGGCACTGGTTCTAGTCCTGGCTGCTCCTCTTCTGATCCAGCTCTCTGTTTTGGCTTGGAAGGCAGTAGAAGATGGCCCAAGTGCTTGGGCCCCTGCACCCATGTGAGAGACCTGGAGGAGGTTCCTGGCTCCTGGCTTCAGATTGGCTCAGCTCTGGCCATTGTGGCCATATGGGGAGTGAACCAGCAGATGGAAGATCTCTCTCTCTCTCTCTCTCTCTCTCTCTCTTTCTCTGTAACTCCTTCATACAAATAAAATAAAATCTTAAAAACAAAACAAAACCATACAACGGTGTTTCATCTCACCCCAGTTAGAATGGCTCTCATAAAAATCATTAAACAACAAATGTTGGTGAGGATGTGGAGAAAAAGGTAATGTAATCTGTTGGTGGGAATGTAAACCGGTGCAGCCACCAGTGGAATACAGTATGGAGATACCTCAGAAATCTGAATATAGACCTAACCTCTGATCCAGCCATCCCACCCCTGGGAATTTACCCAAACCAAAAGAAATTAGCAGATAAAGAGTTATCTGTACCCCCTTGTTCATTGCAGTACAATTCACAATAGCTAAGATATGGAATCAACCCAGATATTCATCAACTGTTGACTGGATAAATAAATTATAATAAATATACACTATGGAGAGCTTACTCAGCTGTAAAAAAAATGAAATCCTGTCTTTATCAACAAAATGGAAGCAACTGGAAAACATTATACTTAGTGAAATAAGCCAGTTTTAAAAAGATAGATATCGTATGTTTTCCCTGATCCGAGGTAACTAATATGTACCTAAAATGTAGTGGAATGGAATGAAGTGGACGTTTTGTGATTAGATGATTGTTTAAAGCCCTTGTCTCTTTCATTGAGGAACAGTGTTTTTTTTTTTTCTTGCTATTTGTTGAACTCTTTCACTTAGTATAGAGTTAAATATATGATAATTAAGAAAACTGAAAATAAATCTTTGTAAAAATTAAGAGTGGGAATGTGAGAGGGAGGAGGAAGGTTTGAAGCATGGGTGGGAAGGAAGGTCGAGGGGGAGTATCACTGTGCTCCTGAATTTGTGTATATGGCGTACATGAAACTTGTGTAACTTAAATAATAAAATTAAAAAAAAATTTAAAAGTCTGTGGTGGTGGCTGCTAACTCCTTTTGTTATTCAGATATACAATGTATGCTCCTGCTTCTGCCTGAAATTTTCCTCAGTGTTCTCTTAGGTACCTCTTACTCAATGTTTAGACTCGAATGCCACTTACTTAGATTGATTTTACCCCTTACTGTCATTATCACTCACATGTAAAATATTTACAGTTAATAATTATTTTAGTTATATTTTATTTGTATGCTTATTTTAATTGTCCATCTGTCTTGTAGAGTAAAAGAGCCAAGAGGGCAGGAACTATGTGTACTTTGTATGACTTATATTCCTAGGATTGAGCAGAGAGTGGTCAGTCAACAAACATCTGTTAACTAATTGTTATATAATTTGAGCAGTGTTGCATTCTACACAGTATAGGGCATGGCATAAGAAACAAGCATTGTTATTAGAACAATCTAGTTATAAGAAGATACTTAAATGTCACAGCTGTGTCTCAGCCATTCTTTCCTTTGTCCATAGCATCTCTTTCAATTGTGCAATTTTAATGTTTCTTCTGGGATCCAGATCCATGCATCCAATGCCAATGGTGACATTCGACATCTTCACTTAGAGAGTTGAACTATGCCCAGAAAAAAATTCAACTTCAGTCTTTTAAATTCATTTCCTATCTCAGTGAGTGGTACAACCACCTGCCTAGTCCAATTAAAAAACATAGATGAATCATGAACTGCCTTTTCCTCTTCCCCATAAATGTGGCAATTTATACCACTTTTACCAGTCAAATACCATTTGTGTCACTCTGTTTTTCCATTGGCATTTCTTTACTCCAACCTATATTCATTTCTCACCTATAATATTGCTCCATTCCCTTTTTGGTCTCTGGCCTTTCTTATTTCCCTCCCATCATTCTCCACATTGCAGCCAGACTCTTTTTGATGCAGTCACATTTTTCCCCTGATTAGAACTCTTCAATTTCTTTCCCATGATGTATCAGTAAAGTTAAAAATTCTAGACTAAAAGGCCCACAAAAAGTCATCTATCTATTGTTCAAGCATTCTCTCTTAACACTTTTTGTTTTGCTCATTTTATTCTTTCTAATTACACTTTTTTTTGGCATCAAAATAAACATCTTTTAATTCCATTGTACACAAACTTTTTGAAGTACCATCATATTTAGTATACTCCTTCTAGGCGGGGTATACAATTCTTTTTTTTATTTTTTTATTATTTTTTATATATAAAGCTTTTATTTAAAGAATATAAATTTCCAAAGTACAGCTTATGGATTACAATGGCTTCCCTCCCCATAACTTCCCTCCCACCCACTACCCTCCCCTTTCCCGCTTCCTCTCCCCTTGCATTCACATCAAGATTCATTTTCAATTCTCTTTATACACAGAAGATCAGTTTAGTACATATTACGTAAAGATTTCAACAGTTTGCCCTCACATAGAGACACAAAGTGAAAATAATGTTGGAGTACTAGTTACAGTATTAATTCACAATGTGCAGCACATTAAGGACAGAGATCCTACATGATTTTTTAAAAAAATTGATTAATTATCTATGCAATTTCCAATTTAACACCAAGATTTTTTAATCATTTTTAATTATCTTTATATACAGAAGATTGATTCAGTATATACTAAGTAAATATTTCATCAGTTTGCACCCACACAGAAACACAAAGTGTAAAATACTGTTTCAGTACTAGTTATAGCATTACTTCACATTGGACAACACATTAAGGACAGATCCCTCATGAGAAGTAAGTACACAGTGACTCCTGATGTTGATTTAACAATTTGACACTCTTGTTTATGGCGTCAGTAATCTCCCTAGGCTCTAGTCATGAGTTGCCAAGGATATGGAAGCCTTTAGGGTTCACCGACTTCAATCTTATTCCGACAGGGTCATAGTCAAAGTGGAAGTTGTCTCCTCCCTTCAGAGAAAGGTACCTCCTTCTTTGAAGGCCCCGTTCTTTCCACTGGGATCTCACTCACAGAGATCTTTCATTTAGGTCTTCTTTTTTTTTTTTTTTTTTTTTCAGAGTGTCTTGCTTTCCATGCCTAAAATATTCTCATGGGCTTTTGAGCCAGATCCGAATGCCTTAAGGGCTGATTCTGAGGCCAGAGTGCAATATAGGACATCTGCCATTCTATGAGTCTGCTGTGTAAACTGCTTCCCATGTTGGCTCATTCTCTCGCTTTTTCATTCTATCAGTTAGTATTAGCAGACACTAGTCTTGTTTGTGTGATCCCTTTGACTCTTAGACCTATCAGTGTGATCAACAGTAGACTGGATAAAGAAATTATGGGACATATACTCTATAGAATTCTATACAGCAGTCAAAAACAATAAAATCCAGTCATTTGCAACAAGATGGAGGAATCTGGAAAACATCATTCTGAGTGAATTAAGCCAGTCCCAAAGGGACAAATATCATATGTTCTCCTTGATCGGCGACAACTAACTGAGCACCAAAGGGAAAACCTGTTGAAGTGAAATGGACACTATGGGAAACAGTGACTTGATCAGCTCTTGTCCTGACTGTTGTTGTACAATGTAATACTTTATCCATTTTAGTATTTTTTTATCCTTGTACTAGTGGTTGAACTCTGTAATTAACACACAACTATTCTTAGGTGTTTAAATTTTAACTGAAAAGTGATCCCTGTGAAATATAAGAGTGGGAATAAGAGAGGGAGGAGATGTACAATTTGGGACATGCTCAATTGGACCTGCCCCAAATGATGGAGTTAGAATCGTGCCAGGGGATTCCAATTCAATCCCATCAGGTGGCATGTACCAAGGCCATCTCTAATTACACTTTTATCAGGTCTCCCTTGAAGTCTTCATGGGGCTGTTCCTCTGCCCTGAACACTCAGCCGACTAACCTTCTGCTTATTTAGTTCCTGACTGTGTTTGAACACTTAGCTCAAACTTTCCTCAACTCATCTGACTTCCAAGTTAGATGTCCTTGTTTTACACATTAATAGCACCTCATACAACACCTTTATGGCACCTCAACACAACTGTAAAATTCAATAGTTAATGGTATAACTAGTTGGTCATGTCTGTCTTTTTTTAATTATGTAGCATTTTTTTTAAGATTTATGTATTTGAAAGTCAGAGTTACACATAGAGGTGAGGCAGAGAGAGAGAGAGAGAGAGAGAGAGAGAGAGAGAGGGGTCTTCTATCCGCTGGTTCATTCCCCAATTGGCCACAACGGCCTGGAGCTGCGCAGATCCAAAGCCAGGAGCCAGGAACTTCCTCCAGGTCTCCCATGCAGGTGCAGGGGCCCAAGGACTTGGGCCATATTCCATCACTCTCCCAGGCCACAACAGAGAGCTGGATTGGAAGTGGAGCAGCCGGGTCTTGAACCGGCGCCCATATTGGATGCTAGCACTTTAGGCCATTGCGTTAACCTGCTGTGTCATAGCGCCGGCCCCAGTCATACATTTCTTTTAAGCTCCTTGATATCAGAACATGTATCTTTCTTGTTAACTTAACATGTATCTTACTTCCAATACATCCAAAAGAAAAAAAATTGGTCAAAGTGATATAACCAACTTGAACCTTGAGCAAGTCAGTTATCAATGGGAATCTGATGCAGGCAAGAGTGGTAGGAATGAAGGACAACTACAAAGCATGGCTATTTGGAGCACAGGATATTTTTGGCAACTCCATACATTTAGGTTAAAAGCCAAGAGGATGATGACCTAGCTTTGGAAGGAAAGAGGATGATAGAAAAAATGAAAAAAATTAGCATTCCCTTCTGATTGCAGGGTTCTATAGCTGACATGGAAGATGAGTGGCAGTAGAGACTGTACACAGCTCTAAAATATGCATGTTCATGGATATGTTAATGATCTGAAATGTTGATATGCATGTTGATATCAGAGAAGAAATTTGAGGAAGATATTTCCTATTCATGGTTTTCCTATTGTAGGGGTAGGAAATAGATTTTACTCCAAAGGCCATCTTTTATTTAATGGATTGTAGTTGCCTGATCTTCTATGTTGGGAAGATTTCTAAGCTGAGTCTAGACTGAAAGTGTAGAAGATACGATTGAAGTGGTTGGAATGTGCCTAGGATGTAGTTATGGAAGCACATGGTCACAAGTTTCTCCTCTGTTTTCTGTGCTAATGAAATTGACCTTATTTCTTTCTACTCATTGAAATCCATTCTTTGTTTTATTTACTTATTCAACATTTATTGAATTCTTAGATGTGCCTGGTACTGTGTAATGCACTGGCCATACAAAGATAAAAAGACAAAGTACTTGCACTTCTATAACTTAGAGTCAAATAAAACAACATGACAATGTTATTGCATTTTTAAAAAGAATACCATATCTCTACATGTGAATAGTATTGTCAGATAATACATTTTCTATTTTTTCCTCATCAAATCCTAGTGAGTAAAATATGCTCAATTTAATTAAATACAAAAGGTAGGATGAAACTGTCATTTCCAACTCATTTGGAATTCAAGATGAAAAATCTTGTGAAATTTACAAATCTTATTGAACTGTCATTCAGCAGAGAACACAAGATAAGGATACAGGCTACCCTGAACTAACTGTTGTGTTTTGGAACATATTCTAAACCTCATGGCAAAAAACAACTACAAAAAATACATCATTGTGGCATGGCAGCTGTTCAGGGCAAGGGTAGAAAATATTCCAGACAGCGGATGTTCTATTAAGAGTATATCTCTGCATATAGAATGCTCTCTCTCTCTCTACTTCTTTGTCTTTACTTTCTTCTCCTCCCCATTTTCATTCTTCTTTCTTCCAGTGCATACCAGAATTGTCTTATTTTTCAGTGAGCTTCATGGTTTTGTTGTCTTTGTATGTGATATTGGAATTGGTTATGAGTCAGTGACTGTGAAAGTTAAAAGCCCTCGATTTTTCCTTTTGTGCTTGTCTAATCCTTTCTGTATGGCCGTTACATAAGATACTTGGTAGCTCAAGCTCATTCCATTTGTACAGTTTTTCTTCTCTTTGTGTATGACTTCTACTGAAGTATGGCTATGGCTGTGCTTCTAATCTTTAGAGGGGGAAACGTAATTAGACAGTCTCCAAAGGGAAATGAATATGTGGAGAGTGATCTTTAGAGTAACCTTCAGATTTATCTTGAAGACTGGGGAATTGACAAGTATTTTTGCACCAAATTTGCATAACCTATTTCATGGACCATATTTAGCTTTTCCTGCTTCATTTCTGCCTCCTTGAGATTCCCTTCCCCTTCAACTCTCAGATATATTTAAGATCTTCTACTGAATGGGTAAAGGTTGCTGAATGTCATTTTTTTACTTAATTTGCTCTCTGGGCTCATTAGCCTGAATAAAACTCTGACATTGACTGTGCTTCCAGTATTAAAGATGGAATTCACCATCATGCCAGTAGTCCAACTTGACTCCTTGAAGCTGCTAACTTCCACACTTGATACTTCAGTCATCACACATCTCATTTTTTTCTTCTCTGTCTTACCATGACAACATCTTTATTTTCTGTTACTTGCTTTCAACAGATATGTAAAATTCTCAGTCTTTCAACTGCAAACTATTCAAGGACACAAATCGGGTCTTTCTATTTCTGTATGGCCCTGGTGTCACACTGTTAGCACAGAGCAGATACTCAGCAAAAGTTGATTGAATGAAAATGTTAAACATTTGTTTTCATTTAAGAACATCAAATAAATGTATCAACTGCCATTTCTACACACTCTCTCCCTCAAAATATAGTGCAAAATAAATTATGTCAGTTTTTCACAAACTCTTCAGGATCATTTTCAATTTTGTGATTTTATGTGGAGCAATTAGATTCTGTCTTCTACTCAGTTTCTACCTTTCCTTTTCTCTCCTTCCTCACCATACACCATTACAGCATTATGCAAAGAGAATTACTGATTCTTGACTATGGGAAAAGAGCTCATGGAGGATGTATGTATTTATGATGACATTTGTGGAGTCATGGACCTTCTTCATATAATAAACCCTTGGTGGTTTTTTGGTTTGGTTTGGTTTTTGTTTGTTTATTTGGTTGGATTATTATTATTATTATTTTCTTGGCCATAGAGATTGACCTTTTTAAAAAATCACAAATGAAACAATGGTATAGATTAGGAAACATGGCTTTCCTTGGAAATAGGCATAGCAGGTACTTAATTATATGAAGAAGTCACAGATGGCATATTACTGCCAAACCTAAACTCTCTGTACCTCCCCTTGTCTGCTGCCCGTTACCTTGATGCCACAGTGTATGCAAGGTATTTGTGTTTGTTTCTCTCCTTTGGGGCATCTATTAAGATGTACTTAATACAAATAAATGTAGTTGCCCAATTTCATTCTAAAATATTATACTAAAATCCACCATAGAGTGTTAAAGACATCTGGTAAAAGGATTTAAAAGTTATATCAAAATTTATCAACAGGAAAGAATTAATTGAGGAAAGTCTTGAAGCAAAAACTAGATAAAAAATGTGAGTGGAGAACTCTGAAAAATGTGTGTTTTTATGCTTATATGTGGTGGAGAGGGTTTGTTATAATGACAAAAGCGCCTAAACAACCAAATGGATAGGCTTTGGAATCGCAATGGACTATAGCTGTGTGAGGCATGACTCTTTTTTTTCAACTTTTATTTAATAAATATAAATTTCCAAAGTGCAACTTTTGAATTATAGTGGCTTTTCCCCCCATAATCTCTCTCCCACCCACAACCATCCTATCTCCCACTCCCTCTTCCATCCCACTCTTCATCAAGATTCATTTTCAATTATCTTTATATACAGAAGATCAACTTAGTATATACTAAGTAAAGATTTCATCAGTTTGCACCCACACAGAAAACAAAGTATAGAGTACTGTTGGAGTAGTAGTTTTACTGTTAATTCGCATAGTACAACACATTAAGGGCAGCGATCCTAAATGGGGAATAGGTGCACAGTGACTCTTGTTGATTTAACAATTGACACTCTTATTTATGACGTCAGTAATCACCTGAGGTTCTTGTCATGAGCTACCAAGGCTATAGAAGCATTTTGAGTTCACCGACTCGGATCTTATTTAGACAAGGTCATAGTTAAAGTGGAAGTTCTCTCCTCCTTTCAGAGAATGGTACCTCCTTCTTTGATGGCCCGTTCTTTCCACTGGGATCTCACTCGCAGAGATCTTTCATTTAGGTCATTTTTCTTGAGGCATGACTCTTAAAGTGATGTTGGGAGACTCCTACCCTACATAAATATCAGTGACCTTCTACTGTTATGTTTGATATCATTGGGTATATTTTAAGGTACAAATACTTGCTTCATATTTCAGGCTAATCAATGATTTTTTAAAAAAATCATCCTACTCCTGACAAGCACGCCTTTTGAGGGTAGCGGGAGGGAGGGAAGTTGTGTGTGGGGGAGTCATTGTAATCCATAAGCTGTACTTTGGAAATTTATATTCTTTAAATAAAAGCTTTATAAAAAAATCATCAATTAAGGTTTTTTGAGTGATAATTAAAATAGATTCATATTATTCTCACTCATTTTTCAAAATTTCTTGAGCACCCACTGTATGCTAATAATGTGACTTTAGGATCACAGAGAAAGACTAAGACCTTGTCTCTTCTGAAATAATTGCTCCTTATTTTCATCCACCTATTTTATTTTCATGTGTTACTATCTTTTGGAGCTTTTGTGTTCTATAGGAAATGGTGGAGAGCATTTCAAATATTGCTTTACAACTCTATTAATGAGCTCCATCTCATTTTGCTGAGGAGAAAACAGATGCAAAAATCTTGGCCCTAGGTCCCTAGGGAGTGAGAGACGGTGCTAGGCCAGGCCTCCTTTGACTCTGCCATGGCTATGCAGAAATTCATCTCAACTTTCTGAAATGTATTTTTTCAGGCTACAAGTTTTTAAAAGTTTTTAATTTCATGAACATATGCACAATTTCTAATTACTAAAATGTGGTAAACTAAAACTTCTTTCTTGTAACTACTTTGTTTCATTATTTGTATTTCTTTTGTCTGAGTTAAGCACCTCTTGTGTGTTCTATATTTTCTGACCCTCTATTGCTTTAACTCAACTATGGTTTTCTTTCTTTTTTTTTTTAAAGATTTATTTATTTATTTGAAAGTCAGAGTTACACAGAGAGAGGAGAGGCAGAGAGAGGTCTTCCATCTGATGTTTCACTCCCCAACTGGCTGCCACGGCCAGAGCTGCGCTGATCTGAAGCCAGGAGCCAGGAGCTTCTTCTGGGTCTCCCACGCAGGTGCAGGAGCCCAAAGACTTGGGCCATCTTCTACTGCTTTCCCAGGCCATAGCAGAGAGCTGGATAGTAACAGGAGCAGCCGGGACTAGAACTGGCACCCATATGGGATGCCGTCGCTTCAGGCCAGGGCGTTAACCCACTGCACCATAGCGCTGGCCCCTCAACTATGTTTTTCTTTAATTTGTGTCTACTAGAGCTGCAAAAAAGGTTGCTGAAGCACAGAATCATGATATTTGATTTGTTTCCAGTAGCTGATCATGATGCAAAGAATATTGCTATCTTTTTGGACTCAGCAGAAATATTATTTTTTTCTGAGAACATAAAAGTTTCAGATGATATTCAGCAGCCTTAGATCCATCTCTGACCTCAGGGCCCAAGTATATATTTTTACTAGGGCATCCAGGTGCGGACTAATATAAGCCTTTAATATGGCAGCCAGATATGTCAATTTGTCCTGCTTCTCCAGCCCAGCTCACCTCTCTCAACCCCTTGCATGGTGTCCCTCAGCCCAATGGCCTTGATTTGGTTCCCCATAGCTGCCAGCTTTCTTCCTATCACAAGCTCTCTACCCATGTTTGCCCTTGGCAAGGCTGCTAACCATCTTGCAAAGTCTTACCTTTAAATTTCAGATTTAATGCTTTCTTCATACCTGGTACTTGCTTCTCCTTTATAGTACCTATCATATCACATTTTCAGGTAAATAATTATTGTTGAGCTAATTTGCTTAGGTCTTTCTCCCTTAGGATTACAAATAACTCCACGAAGACAGGGAGTTCATTTATATAGTTTCATTATATAGTCCTTGTTTGTTTATGTAGTTTCAGTACCCAACACAGTGTTTGATATCTAGTAGAACATCAATAACTGCTTGAATGAATACATTCAGGAAGAAGTAAAATAATGAGCTTTTGGACATGGCTGTGCTGCCTTAGCTCTAACTAAGGTGTTTATAACCAACCTCTAAGCAGAAGTGGGCTTCCATCAGATCTTGGGCTTACAGATTATGTATCTCTTCCACAGGGGCCAGTAAGTGGGGTGAAAGTGGAGGTCAGGACAGAGTGTGAAATGAAACTGGCTGCAGAGGCTGACTCTATAAGGCCAGACACCTTGCCTATTGTGTTTAATGGGTATGCCAAGAATGGGCAATTTGGGCAGGCAACAGCAACCAAAGGTGGTCCAGTTTTGTTAGGGAGGGCACAACAGTGGTAAGTCTTGCCAGGAGAAGATGCTGGAAATCCAGACAAATAGCAACATCTTGGTTCTGAGCATTCTTTCCATTTTTACATAAATTCAAGGCAGGGAGTTAGAGTCCTTAGAGCAAGATTTAGTCCTGGCATTGGCAGAAGTAAAGGAGGGCTTCAGGGCCAAAGCCTAGTTAATGAGCTCAATGGAGGAAAATGGAGACTTGGGCAAACCCACTGAAGCAGAAGCCCAGACTTGCTTGCTGATGGGCCCCACACAGGGGTGGGAGCAAGCTGCTGGCAGTAACAGGAATCCTAGAGCAACTCAAAGGCTGAGTGAGTGTTTGGGCTCTTCTCTGGTGCCTGAAACTGAAGGGTGGACAGAAGTTAGGGTGATACTGAAAAATGCATTGCCTATTAGTTTAACTCCTAAATGGTCTATCTACTAGTTATGATGTAATTAACTAGTCCTCTCTACTCTGGCTCTGTGGGAAGGGCCATGTACTTCAATTTCCAAACTGAATTCTTTTTGAATTAAAAGAATTTTTGTTACTATAACAATAGTTTTATGCCCGTCATCAAAAGTTAGAAAATACATTGAAGCAAAATTACACTAAATCAGCTTATTCTATTAATTCACCAATATAACCTATAACATTTATCCTAGTTCTTTCCAGATCTATAATATTATTACAAAAATGAGATTTCGTTTTACCTGCTTTTTGCTACTTCCTTTTTTTCTGTTAACAATTTCCACCTTTCCAGTTCAACAAATATTAACTTTATCTAAAGTCAAAAGTCCCTAACTGTTCCAAAACACCCTTTTCAACATTCTGTACAAACAAGAACAAAATACAGGACCAGATTTTGCATCTGGTGGTAATGTCCCCTAAGTCTTCTCTGGTTAGCATGGTCCCCTTTTCATCTGACATTGATCTGTTGCACTGCAGAATATCTCACTTTCTGGATTTGTCTGGTTCCTCTACAGGAGTGTCTCTGAACATTTTGGACCAGACTACATCCTAGGGGTGCTGTATAATATCTGTTACATCATATCAGGAGAAACATAATATCTGGTTAGTACATCATTAGTGGTCTGAACTTGAATATGCAACTAGGATCCTGGCTCTTTTTAATAAGATCCTAGGCTGACACAGTAGGAATACAACCCTCACGCCAATTTCCACCCTAGTTCCACTCATTTCTTCTGCTTCCTTTACCTCCATTTCCAACCAATCCTACTCTCCCCAAGCACCTTCCAAGCCAGAAAGACAAAAGACAAGTTAATGAAGTGTGATGAAAGGCACAGCATTCAGACTGGAAAGTTCAAGTCTCCTGGCTCCCTATCTGAAACTTCATCTACATTTACTGCACTAGATATGACTAGGCAGGATGCAAATCCAGGAACTTATCTCATTCCAGATTTCAGTTTCCCAGGCGTTTGTAGTGTCAGAATAACTTGACTCTAGGGTATATACAGGATACAAAGCAGTATGCAAAAGATGTGAGTGTTCTTACAAAAAGCTTTTGAAAAAGATACAAGCTTCAGAAGCTAACTCAATGATCTTGTAAACTGACTACACAGGAAAATGAACTTTGATTTTTTTAATTCATTCTGCAAAATATGAGAAGGAGTCAAAATCAATAGAGTTATATAATGTTCAGCTAGGAAGACAGGGGATTAGCACATATCTCCTTTCTTTGTTGATTTGTTTTTTTTTTTTAATGGTGATAATGGTCATCTTGGTTAAGTGCTTTCCACACTCTGAATTTGGGTTTTCTCATCTGTGATGGAGATATGATGACACCATGTAGGGTTGTTGTGAGGCGTTTCACAAATGCAAAACATCTCCATTATAGGGAGCAACTACCATTCTCCCTCCCCTTCACACCTGCCAGGGCCTAACTAAGTGATAGGCTCCCTTCTGTACTTTTGACTCCTTCTTGGATTCTGGATGGGTCTGGACTGTTGGTCTGGAATGTACTAGTGTATGTATCTGGGAAGGCAGTGGACAATAGGAGGCTTGAGATAGAGGCTGACTACTGTTATTATATGAACTAGTTTGTTTTTTTTTTTTTTTTTGACAGGCAGAGTAGACAGAGAGAGAGAGAGAGAGAGAGAGAAAGGTCTTCCTTTTCCGTTGGTTCACCCCCCAATGGCTGCTGTGGCCAGCATGTTTCGGCCGTCGCATCGTGCTGATCCAAAGCCAGGAGCCAGGTGCTTCTCCTGGTCTCCCATGGGGTGCAGGGTCCAAGCACTTGGGCCATCCTCCACTGCACTCCTGGGCCACAGCAGAGAGCTGGACTGGAAGAGGAGCAACTGGGACAGAACCCGGGGTGATCACACATGTTATTTTTAATACCAAATTTTTTTTTAAATATATATTTGGGATACTAAAAGTCAGTCTGGTGGTTTAGGGCCCAAGAACAGGAATGAAAGTGGTTAGAATATGATTTGGAGATTTTATTCTGCCCCTCGGCAGAATCCTGAAGCTCTACTTCCAACCCAGTTCCCTGCAAATGTGCCTGAGAAAACAGTAGAAGATGGATCAAGTGCTTGAGCTCCTTACAACTAGGTGGGAGACCCAGCTCGGAGCCAGGAGCTCATCTGGGTCTCCCACATGAGTGGAAGAGACCTAAGTATTTGAGCTGTCACTTGCTGATTTCCCTAGTACACATTAATAGGACGCTGGATTGGAAGCAGAGCTGGGACCTGAACCCAGACACTATGATACAGGATGTCGATGTCCCATGTGACAGCTCAACCATTGTGCCAAACATCCGCGCTAGAAAATTTATTATTCTAATAACTGCAATGGTTGTTTTGAATATTAAATGGGACTATACAAATGAGTCTTTTCACCTAATGCGTAGTAAGTGTTCAGAAATTAGTTACTATTTTAGTTATACTTAATATTATCCTTCCCAAGTGCATAGTTTACAAATGTTCGCTTTCTCTGGAATCTTTATCCCAACTCTGACTTTCAATGATCTGCAACTCCTAGCCAAATTAATGAGAAGCAGCATGCTGAGACCAAGTGCTGTAATTTCTGTCCATTGGGTCTAGAATGAGGATTCTTTTCAGTGGCTTTAATGATTGGATTGGTAAGTCTGATCAGGCAACAAGATGTTCATAGAAAGCGTTAATGTTTTTGTTTATCATATGTGAAAGTTAAAGCCTTACTGTGCTATCATTGCTCCTTACACTATGGTACATCCTCCCTCCCCAATAACCATAATTTGTACCTTAAAAATTGAATGGATTACAGCCATAGCTAGCAAATGGGGCCTTTTGTTAAAGCTAAATGCCTCATATATGTGATAAATACGGGATTTCAGAATTTGAGTTACATCTCTTTTGCCTAGCCTACATTGGCTATGTGCATGTAATTAAAAGTATTCAGTGTATATTATGTTTTCTTAACTACTATGTCTTCTAAGGTTAAAATTGAAGGTGAAGTTACACAAAGTGCCTCATTTCTTAGGGATAAATTTTTGGTTCTATACAATATCATCTGTGTCATACCATACAAGGGCAAAAACAAAAGCTGATAGCTATATCCCCCCCCCCCCCACCAACCTCTTCTCTCCAGCTTCTTCATACAACTTCTAAAAATATCTACTTAATATTAAGTGCTCATTATCAGTGGATTTGGGTATTGAATATGTATCTGTAGGTTCTGCATCAGTGAATTTAATCAGCTGATGGAAAGTGTTCCATTATTCCTGACATGTGCTATACAGTTAGGCAACAATGGTTGCCTCTGCACTGTAGACTTTTTTTCTTGCCATATTCTCCAAACAATACAGTGTAACCTCTTCATTGTATTAGTTATTTTAAGTGATCTAAATATAATTAAAGTACACAGAAAGATGTTCATTGGTCATATGTGAACACCACACCATTTTATAGGAGAAACATAAGAATAATAGATTTTGGTATCCATAGGGGTTGTGGAATCAGTCCTCCATGAGACAACTGTATTTGGCCAGCTAGTTCAATCAACCTTATGTTAGTCTGTGTGTAAAGTCCAAGGACCAGGAGCTTTCCAGACAGGAGAGACGGGTAGGGAGCTCCAGTGTAAGTGATCCCTACAAATAAAGATGTCTTGCCCTTTGTGCTTTTTCCTAGAAGAGCCACCAGACAGTCCCTTTGAGGAACAGGACTTTGGTAAGTCATAGTCTGAGTATTACAAGCTAAATTAGTCTAAGAATCTTTCATGATAGTATATCCATAAAGAAATATATGATTTTTTTTCAAAATCTAGTAACATTTAAATATTTGGTTCATAAAGGATAATTGTGTACTGAGGGTTTTTGAATCCTTCTTTCAAGTGGCTGAATCACCCTCCTGAAGGGCTCCTTCCCTTTGGAGTTGAGAAAGAACCCTTCCTCCATACCCCAGGGAGAGCACCATGCAGTCCCTGTCACTTTTACTACTATCCCAGGTCAGCACATACATCTTGTTTTCTTCCCATCCTTCCATCTTTGCATGTGACTTTGTCACATGTGAGTCTTGTGCAAATCTCTCCAACAAAGAGCTCCACTGTCAAGCTTTCATGCCACTATGAATAGTTTACCCCATGGCATGTTTGTTTTGTAACACCTGTCTCTCTCCATCAATACCATATAGTTGCATCTTGCTATTTAGATTCTTTTCTGTAGATCAGCCTTGAACAGACAACCCTTGAGAGTAAGAATGGCAGAATCTTGAGATCTGCCCCATATTTACTGAGTCAATCTACACTTTTATAAGATTCTCAGGTGATTCATATGCAAATGAAAATTTGAGCAGCCCTGGCTTCAAGAATTTTCTTCCCTTGTATACTCTCATTGCCTCTGAGATGTACAAATAAGTAATTTTATGACTTCCAACTTTACTGGGATCTGAAATCCTCAACTAAAAAGATTTACGTGTGGTGAAAATGTAAAACATATGTAGCAATTTTGAAATAACTGTGATCCCCATGATGAAGTGATAGATATGTTAATTAACCTAACCTAATTTTTATAATATGTATAAATCAGAACACTACTTTATACCTCATAAATATATACAATTATTGGTCAATTATAATAAATTTATTTTAAAAATGGTTATCATATATGTACTTCTCTGCATCTGTGCCCAAAGCACTTTTTTTCACTCTTATGCAATTTAGTATTGTCTACTTATATTATTTGTTCTCACACTTTGATATCATTTTATAGTTTCAAAGTTCTTTCATATAGATCTTGTTACTTGATAGTATATGATTTTGTAAGGTAGAAAGGTAGGTAAAAAGATCTTTTGGCTGGCGCCGCAGCTCAATAGGCTAATCCTCCACCTAGCGGCGCCAGCATACCAGGTTCTAGTCCTGGTCGGGGTGCCGGATTCTATCCCGGTTGCCCTTCTTCCAGGCCAGCCCTCTGCTATGGCCCGGGAGTGTAGTGGAGGATGGCCCAAGTGTTTGGGCCCTGCACCCCATGGGAGACCAGGAGAAGCACCTGGCTCCTGCCATTGGATCAGCGCGGTGTGCCAGCTGCAGAAGCTATTGGGGGGTGAACCAACGGAAAAGGAAGACCTTTCTCTCTGTCTCTCTCTCTCACTGTCCACTCTTCCTGTCAAAAAAAAAAAGATCTTTTGTAGAGGCTATTTTGTAAATTTCCATCTATAATTTCCTAATCCTAGGGATTCAGATAAAGAGGTGAGAAATATATCACCAGTTTTTTCCCCTATCTTAGAAAAAATAGAAGTCAAGCCTTTTTGTGCCATCAGATGTCAGTGAATTATTATACCTCAAAATGTATCATGAATCAAAATAATGTTTTACTCCTCAGATGATCTGAGTTATGTTTTCAATCATAAACCTTGTCTTCTCAATTAAGATGAAGTAATTAAGCGTAGATTAAAACCCTCATCTTTCTGACAAATTTTTTGAGATAAATGAGCCAAAGAAAAATAGGCACTCCACTTCTGATATAAAATAGTCTAAGGCAGTAAGCACCACTGAGTGCTGCTTCTGCTTGGGTAGATGGGAGACATAAAAAGGGTGAAAGTACAACATAAGATATTGCCCTGAGATCCGGGCAACTGTTATTCTCCTAGAGCAGCTATAAACGTGGGCACTCGTTGCTGAATCATGGCTGAGGAGGATCTGTTGGTTTTGTATTCAGTAAAGTGCATCTGTATTAGGGACAGGGTAGGGGGAGACACTCCCAAATTCTGAGTGTTACACTTATGAATTACAGGTGAATGAGTGAACGGATATTGTACTTTTTGGTGCCATTTATGTCTTTTCTTCTCGGTTCCTTTCACTCACTTCTTTTTAACAGCTTGATGTTAAAGAAAACTTAACCAGGGTCAGGCACTGTGGCACAGATGGTTAAGCTGCCACCTAGGACACGCCCACATCTCACATCAGAGTGCCAGTTCAAGCCCTGCATACTCTACTTCCAATCCAGTTTTCTGCTGCTGAGCCTGGGAAGCAACAGATAATGTTTCAAGTACTTGAATTCCTGCCACCCATATGGGAGACCCAGATGGAGTTCCTGGCTCCTGGCTTCAGCTTGGCTCAGCCCTGGCTATTTTGGCCATTTTTTTTAAGTTCATTTATTTGAAAGGCAGAGTTACAGAGAGGCAGAGACAGAGGCAGAGAAAGAGAGAGAGAGGTCTTCCATCCACTGGTTCACTCCCCAGTTGGCCACAACAGGCTTTGCTGTGTCCGAAGCCTGGAGCCAGGAGCTTCCTCTGGTCTCCCATGCAGGCGCAGAGAACTGGATCAGAAGTGGAGCAGCTGGGACTCGAACCAGTGCTCATATGGGATGCTGGCACTGCAAATGATAGCTTTACCCAATGCACCACAGCCCCAGCCCCTAGTTTGGCCATTTACAGGGTTAGGGGTTGGGGAGAGATTGATTTTGCCATCCACGGGTTCACTCCTCAAAAGACTGCAACAGCTACAGCTGGACCATTCCAAAGTTAGGAGCCAGGAATTCCATCAGATCTTCCAAGAAATTGGGCTATCCTCCTCTGCCTTCCCAGCAGGAAGCTGGATCAGAAGCATAGCAACTGGGACTTGAACTGGCATGAGATGCTAGCTTCACAAGTGTTGGTTTAACTTGCTGTGCCACAACGCCAGCCCCAGCCATTTGTTTCTTGACTGTCTTCTTTCTATGATACCACATTCTCCTGATTTCTTTCTGTCTTTTGTTCTCTGCTCAGTCTCTAAAATATAGAGATTCAGTGTTGGAGAGCCCCACACGATGCATTTTCTCTTTCTAATGTTTCTAGGTAGTGACATTTGGTCCCATAGTTCTAAATACCATAGTCAATGCTGTTAACTCCTAGATTAATATCTTTAGTCCTGATTGCCCTTTCTTGATTCAGACTTGTTGATTCAACTTCACAACCCACCAGATCTGTTCTTGTGCCTGTCTTCCAGCCTCCAGTAAAGGTGTTTTTTTTTTCCCTCCATCTCCACTGCATCACTTCATTCAAGCCACTATCCTTTCTCGTTGCATACTACCATAGCCTCTCAATTGGTTTAATGCTGCAGCTGTTGACCTACTCTTGTCCCTTCTCCATAGAGCAATCAAAGGAATTGTTTTTTAACTGTAATTTCTATTCTTGAAATCAAGTAGTGAACTGAGGAAGACCCTAATTGTTATTTAAAATTTCAATAAGGGCTGGTGCTGTTGCATTAGGGATTGAATTGCCTTCTGCAGTACTGGCATCCTATATGTGTATCAGTTCGAGTTGCAGCTGCTCCATTTCCTATCTAGCTCCATGATAATGTGCCTGGGAAAGCAGCAATGGATAGCCCAAGTACTTGAGACAGTGCACCTATGTGGGAGACCTGGAAGAAGCTCCTGGCTCTTGAAAAAAAAATTTCAAAGCACAAATATTCATGATTTAATATTACTTCTTTCCTCAATCACACTATTCAGTTTACTAATTAAGTAAGTTTTAATGTATTTAGTAGGTAAATATCAGGATAATAAAAATAAATATATAAGCCTAATGGACAATTTACTGTTTTGATATTGGCTATTTTGACTCTCACAATTTGATTCTGATGCTTTGACCCAATTTAAATGAGTTATTTTGATTCCATTTCTAAATACCAATATTTAAATCAGATTTATGTGAATTTGAATCAACAAAAGTTTTTTTTCTTTGTTGGAGGAAAATCTATTAGCTAATATGATTTCTTAGTGACTTTTTGTAGACCAGCATTAAACAAGTTCTGGCTTTATAGTTTCTTATTTTACTAAACTTACTTTAGTTGAAATAAAAATTTTTCTATGGAAATTTAAAATAGATTTCATTGATTGTGTTTTATCTCCATTTTTTTCATGATCATAATTTCTCCCCAATTTAGTTTTTCAATCAAATTTTATAAGAAGAGATGATTCTTCTACCAATTTTATCAATAAAAATATGAGAACTTTAAGCAAGTTTCAATTTTACTTTCTGTTCATAATTTTTCTAAAAGTTTAATTTCTTCCAAAATCAATTTTTACAGTTTTTGGAGTTTGTAATAGTTATATTATTCTTCAAGCCATTGGAACATTTCTCAACCCATATCATAAAAAAAAAAAAACTTCATCATATAAGCTTTTAGCATTGTTGGTTTAATTTTGTCAAGACAACTCCTATGTAATCTGAGCTTTTCTTGGCTCATGTATTTTGTGTAAATGCCTCCAGTGTCAAAAAAGCCCGGATTAAAATATTCTCCTATAATTTAATTGCTACCTTTTTTTCTCTCAGTCTGTCAGTGTTAGCTAGAGTAGAGTTGTAACAATTGAAAATTATTGTTAAAAATAGGTTTAAGTCCACATAAGAATTCCAGAAGGTCTAGAGGGATCTTGAGGAGAATAAATGTAAATTTGTAGAGAAAGATGCATTTCTTCTTTAGGCAAAACATGTGTAAATTTCACTTCTAATTCACAGGGAAGCAGTTCTTTCCTTATATTGAAGCTTGTATTTCCTGTGGCAATCCAATCTGGTTTCCTGCCTCTCAGAGGATGAATTGCCTCCTGGCCCAAAATATTACAACTAGGTATTCTTCATTTGTGTGGACAAGAGCCTTTAGAAGGCTGAACTTGTAGGAGAAAAGGGGCACAGAACAGAGGAAACATGATATAACTCACAGTCAGACCGAATTTACTCAAAGAAAATAAACTCACAGAGGTCAACCAATTGCCAAGCGTGCACAGGACCGAACACATGGCAAGGGACCCAGACCCCAGGAGCTGGGCTTTTTTATATCTTACGTGGGCCAGTGGTGAGGGTGGGGACAGTAGGCAGAGGTGAACTTCCCCATGCAGGTTTTTCAGGTTTGGCCCTCTGACTTCCAAACCTGGGGAAGATGCAGGGGTTGGGGTGGGGAGCAAGAGAACTGGTCTCCTGAAAGAAGGCAGGGTAACAAGAATATAAAATGGCTGAGGCTGAAGTCCTTGTTCCATCAATCCTACCTCTGAATGTAGATAAGGAAATGGGATGCTGGTTTCTTTCTGGCTACTTCCTGCTGATATGGGGCATCGATGGGGGTGGGGTATCTATACTCTGGATCAGATTGATTGAAGGACCATCTTGTGTTATTCCTGCATGATTCCTTGAGTCATAGCAGTCATACATTCCTGTCAGGAATTTTGTGATATGTTAATTATACATGGTAGGAAGAGGAGTGCTATGATTATGAGGATAAGAGGAGAAATTAGGGGCTGGTGCAGTGGCTCACTTGGTTAATCCTCTGCCTGCGATGCCAGCATCCCATATGGGCACTGGGTTCTAGTCCTGGTTACTCCTCTTCCAGTTCAGCTCTCTGCTGTGGCCCCGGAGAGCAGCAGAGGATGGCCCAAGTGTTTGGGCCCCTGTACCCCATGAGAGACCAGGAGGAAGCACCTGGCTCCTGGCTTCGAATTGGTGCAGCACCAGCCATGGCACCCATTTGGGGAGTGAACCAATGGAAGGAAGACCTTTCTTTCTGTCTCTCTCTGTCTCTTACTCTGTCAAACAAATAAATAAAAAAATCTTAAAAAAAAAAAAAGGAGAAATTAGAAACATTGCTCGTGGTGGAAAAGATGGCTGAAATAAGGACAAGAGGGGAAATAGGAGAGCAAGAATCCTGTCCAGCTGATATAGGAAATGACCGCCTAAAATCTATATGACAATGTGGCCCCTTAAAGTTCCCCAGAAGCGCCATCTGGGATGCCACATATGTTGCCGGAATTTGGGGTGCCATACGATATCACCATATGCTTATTAATAAATCCCCAATATTAATAAGCCTGAGAGGGTTCTTGCCTAACATTAGAGAAGAATTCTAAATACCTGCATAAATAAAAGAGGCAGCATGGTACATTTTAGACTTTTATTTAGTGCGAAAGATGCATAGGAGAGTGAGAGCGTTATTTAAGAGAGAGAGGGAATCTGGGTTCATATCGAGCACCAGAAACCAGCCACGTGGAGGAGCATCTAGGCCAGGAAGCCTATGACGGGTGGCCCGAAAGGCCACGTGCCCTGGAGGCACGGGGCTATAGCAAGCTCCCTCCTGGCAAGAGGGCAGGGAAAAGAAGAGAGGTGTCCCAGGCTTTTAACCCACTTCCAAAGGGGAGTGGTTAATTAACCTGATTGGCTGGTGGGCACCCAGGTAGAGGGATGAGTTCACACGGGGACATGGTGAAGGTTTCAAGTAGGGGCATGAGGGCACACGGGGCGTGGTGAAGGTGTGGTCTTCCAGCTCACAAACCTAATGTATTTTAACCTGTATGCCTTCCTACTTCACAGCTAGTGTGAAGACAAGTATATGCCTGAATGCTCCCATTTTGTTTAGTGCATACGTGCTGGCAAGGAGCTGTGGGATGGAGTTAGTCTGGCCTGCCTCTAGTCCTGGGCTCCCTTGTTTCCTCCCTCTGCTTATAGAAACCCTGGCTGCTGTCAGGGGGTTGGGTGAGGACTGCACTGATTTCTTCAAGCTCAGTAGGGGTGAGGTAATGATATCCTCCTGCTTATTAATAATTTTCAATAATAATAACCCCGTGGGTTCTTGCCACTCATTGAGAGGAGAATTCTGAATACTGGCTCAAATAGACCAGACAACATGGAAAGTTTTAAGGATTTTATTCAGTGAGAGGAATGCACAGGAAATTGAGGGCTTTATTTAGGGAACAGAGGTCTAGAAGCTAAATTGGGTCCATACCAGACTGAGAGAAGGCCAGGAACGAGCCATGTGGAGCAAGTATATGGCTATGAGCAGCCACAAGTAAATTAACCCCGGGTAGCAAAAAAAAATGCAGAGAGCAGTCCATGAGCCACATGGAGCAAGCATGCAGGCAGGAAAGCAGAGAGCAGGTGGCCCAAAGGCCATGTGCCTGTGGGGCAACAAGGGAAGGACCCACTGTGTTCCAAGCCTTTTGTTTACTCCCAAAGGGGAATGGTTCCGTAGTCTGATTGACAGGTAGGTGTTCAGGTGGGGTCAGGTAAGGGAATGAGATCACACAGAGGGCCTGGTTTACAGCTCACAAATGTAATCAATTCCATCCTCTCTGCCTGCCTACATCGGCAGGGACCCATGGTAAAGACAGGGTTTCAGCCAAAGGTAGCCTCTCGAGGGCACAGCAGTGCCATCTCGCAGACACTGTCTCCATTCAGGTTTCATGTGCATGGACATCTAGAATCTCACTGCTTCAAGTCTGGGGGAAATAGATCTGGCAAACAGATTAAATATGCAGGGTCCATAAGAAAAGACAGATGGTTATCAGAGGACCTAGAAAAGGTGCTCCAAACCATGAGGGAGGTTTTCCATTGAGAGCCAAACAGAAACTGCAAGGAACAGTTTGATAATAATCAGGTGGGCATGAAGGCCTGGCCAGGTATATGTGAGGTCCAGACCTGCCTATCTTTTCACATGGGGTATTGGATGAGACATAAGGGAGGTGTGAACCTCCTTAGGGAAGACACCTTGATGATTCCCATTACCTTGCTGGCCTGGGAGGTAGGCTGGCCTGAATAGGAGGTCAGTATAGAATAGGTAGGATGTCTAAAGGCAAATTTCCAGGTCTGCCTGCAATGTTACTGACCCTAGGCTGTCCCCTCATGGTGGTGGTTACTTTGGAAGCTGGGTGGAGTGAAGAGTTTTATAGCATGGGGGCAACAGGGTCTGCAGCTCTGACCTAGGAAGCCTTCAGTCCGCAGGGCAGTTCTGTCTTCACTGGCCTGGCTCTTGGCAGAGCTGACAGGGCTGTTCACAACAGCTGCTTTCCCGATTCCCTGACTCCTCATATAAAAAACATGTGCCATTGGGGGTGGGCTGACCTTGTTGGGTCTCGCTGATGGCAGATCACGGTGTAAAGCAGCCATTAACTGGCCTGCCATGTATCCTTACATTACTGCTGCTGCCTAACTCACTCCTCTTTCTCTTGGTCTCTGTTAAAATAGACCACAGCAGCCTTTGGGGATGTCAGCCAAGGAGGGTGCTCAAACCATCCCTAATCTTTGGTGGCTTGAGCTAGAAGTCTGTGGTCACAGGCATTGTGATAATATTCTTCCTGTGAGATAAGATGATGCCCATGAAGAAAGCTATGTTCTTCTAAGTAAGATCAAACAAATAGACCACCTTATCTAAACTGTATGCAAATTTTTGAAATAATTAGTAAGACTTTTTAACTATCCCTTAGTTTGGTTTGAAAAAGGGAGGTTTTGCCTGTTTATTGTGCCCATGGCAAAGTAAATCTAGCCATGAAATCATAATTTCTTTATATATGGCTAGGCTATTACAGAAAATTGCTAGTCATCCCTTTTATAAGGTCTGAAAATCAAACTGTACATCCTGATTGAGAGTCCTTCAGAATAGAATCAGTTTTTCATCTTGAAGAGAATTGAGAAATGAGGGAACAAGTCAGGCTTCCTGGATTGCTTACTATCAAGTAAAAATTTAGTAAACAATTTTAGCTGTCAAATAATTTGTAAAACATTTACAAAAAGATCCAATGTCTTCTATAAATTTTAAGAGTATGTGTGGTAGGAAATATTTCTTGACTGTCTAACACAAGTATAAGCAAATTAAAATAGAGATTTAATGTATTTTTCCATGTGGCTGATAACAACACAACAAGATCATTAGACTTTTGTAAGTTTTGGACATTTGTATCAGTAACATTTTTTTATAATTTAAAATTTAGTACCACTTTACATCTTGACAGTACCTTTAATATAATCCAAATAACCTAATTAGTCGCTATCTCTACAAGATGAGAGATATATATCCTTTGACATTTCCAGGGGCCAAACTGGAAATATAAAAGTACATGGAATTTGGAACTTTGATTTTTTGAGTGCTTGTCAAAGATGCTAAGAAGACTTAAAATATCTGTCAGAGGCCGGCGCCGTGGCTCAACAGGCTAATCCTCCGCCTTGTGGCGCCGGCACACCGGGTTCTAGTCCCGGTTGGGGCGCCAGATTCTGTCCCGGTTGCCCCTCTTCCAGGCCAGCTCTCTGCTGTGGCCCCGGAGTGCAGTGGAGGATGGCCCAAGTGCTTGGGCCCTGCACCCCATGGGAGACCAGGAAAAGCACCTGGCACCTGGCTCCTGCCATCGGATAAGCGCGGTGCGCCAGCCGCAGCGCACCGGCCGCGGCGGTCATTGGAGGGTGAACCAACGGCAAAGGAAGACCTTTCTGTCTGTCTCTCTCTCTCACTGTCCACTCTGCCTGTCAAAAATTAAAAAAAAAAAAAAATCTGTCAGAAATAGAATCCCTTAACATCATGACATAATGTAGACTAGACTTGAACATTGTTAAAAAGTGATAGGACTCAAATGCTTGCTTTAGAATTATATGTTCAAACAAACCATAACACTTTTAATAAAAAAAAAACTTCAGCTGTTTTTAAATAATCAGAACTTAAGGAGATACAGAGGATGTAAAGATCACCTCAATAGGATACAAAATTGATGTCTCTTTAGTCTGTCACCAAAATGGGAACTGAAAACTTTAACTGAAAACCAATTTATATTTAGCAATTACACCTAGGTGACTTAATATGCTGATATTATTTTATATCTTTATCTGAGTTAAGGTAAAATTATATTTATATGGAATTCTACTCCTGTTTGTAAAAACTCTAGCTGAAACTCAATGACATAAGCCAGAGGTTGCAAAATCCACCTTAGGGGACTACGAAGGTACTGATTACCCATTGCTATTTCACTGGAAACCTGTGAAACCAAGTTGCAAAACAAGTTTGGCAAATCACAAAGCAATTTTTTTAAAGATAATGATCTCCCAGATTCAAAAGAGAGAAATCCCTTTTAACCCAATGTTCAGTTACAGTTGAACCAAATTTTCATGCATGAGATTGTTATTTACCAAAGACATCTCTTTAGATTTTAATTGAATTTTTTTTTTTTTACTGAATAAAACAGCTTAGGCCAATGATGTCTAGTCAACAGTCAGCTACTTGAGACTGTCTCTGAAAGAAACACATGTTCAGGCAGCTGCAAAACAGGTCCGAAGGGTGACTGTGGGCCAGGGGACAATGTATCGAGGACAAGAAGTCCACTAGAGATTGCTCACATTATGTTAGGTTTAATGGGATATGATCTCCTTATCCTGTTAAAAGGAGACCTTGAATTTTAGCTTTTGACAGGCTGTTTTAAGTAATTGAAATGTATATATGTCTCATTGATTAATATATCCAATAATTTGGACTGTCTACCCAATGTTTAAAAATATAGATAAAGTAGTTACTTTGGATTTGGTTTGATTTCCTAGACATTTTTTATTTTTGAATTTTATTGAGAATCAGGAGGGTGAAATATTAGAGTATAAGGGTGTGTTAATGTAAAAATAATAATAAAATAGTTATTTACTAGCACTTACTATGTGTTGGAGACTGTTCCTACTGCAGTACATATGCTAATTTACTTAATCCACCCTCCATTTTTTGTGTGGCTACCAAACTCAACAGAAAAACAGAAGTGATTACTCCACATCCCTCTGGGACCCCAGTCCCAATGTTTCTGCTCACTCCCCTTTCCTACCAAACTTTTTGGTTTAGTTCTTCCTGTTAATGCATGCATGTTGTTTGATGTAACCAATCATATGGATCCTAGTATTAAGGAGCTTATGGGGACAAACTACATTCAGTTGAGATTCATTAAATTCTCAGTTTCCTATTAACTAAATGGGGAAATTGTAGTCCTGCTCCATCCTTATTTTTTCCACCTCTCTTTAGCCTACCTCATTCCCACTCTGATCCCATATCAAAAGTACTCTGTTGGGTGAGAGCTTCCTGTCTGATCCTGTTAGAAACCACACATCTGTAAGTTTTGGCTGAGTACAGCTTGTATTTAATAATGTCTTCCAGCGTTTCTCTGGTTTCAGATCCAGGGATTTCATTATTTTTGTTCCCTCTACAGCCCCATGAAATCAAATCTGCAGTTCACTGTTTTTTTTTCCCCACTCTCTTTGGAATCAAATAGTCTGAATAAGTTTCACCCTTATGGCCTTGGCTTCCTGATCTTTGGCAATTGCATTTTATTAAACAAGTATTTATGCAGGATCCATCAGATACTAGAAGTTTAGAGCCAGAAGGAACCTTGGGGACCATCTTTAACCTCTTTCTCTTACACATGATGAGGCTGAGGCTCAGAGAGGGTGAAAGGACTTGCCTCTGCATTGTAAGCTTGTTAGTGCTGGGTCAGTGCCAGAACCAGGTCTTAGAATCTATGCTCTTTCAGTGATATGCTCTTTTACTCTTAGACTTTAAATTCGAGTCTTGTGGTTATCCTAAGGTTTTTCCTAAGTTTAAATTTACCTTATTTAATGAATGCCTAACTTTGGAAATATAAGAATGTCTAGTATACAAAATGGATCTCTCAATTCCTATCTTACTTTTCCAATTAGAGATTCTAAATGCATACTTTTATTTTTGTCTCAAGAAAACCTTTTATTTAAGGAATACAAATTTCATGCATTTGATAAATACTTTAGGACTATAGTAATTCTTCCCACCATAACTACCCCAATACCACCCTCCCACCCATCTTCCTCCTCATTCTCCTATTCCTGGTGGTATTTTTTACTAAGATCTATTTTCAGTTAACTTTATACATAGATTAACTCTATACTAAGTAAAGAGTTCAACAAAATGTATGGAAAAAAAGCATGGTTTCTCAACAGTTGATACAGTGGCTATTCAAAGTCTTTGCATCTTGAAGTTGATTTCACTTCTTTTTTTTTTAGCATACTTTTTTTTGAGAAACTTAATTAACTTTAAAGAAGAACCAAAGAATGATACATCTTTTGTGAGCACTTAGACAACTATAATTTATGAGGCATAAGAATATCTTCCATTTAATACACTAAAATGAAGTAAATCTTTGAGAAAAAGTTGTGCTATTAACTCTCATAATACAATTCTTTGAGGACAGAGGTCCTGCATGGGAAGTAGTGCATAGTGACTCCTGTTGTTAATTTAAGAATAACCACTTATGTATGATGTCAGTGATCACCTGAGGTTCTTGACATAAGCTACCTAGACTATGGAAGCCTTTTGAATACACAAATTCCTTAAGTATTTAGACAAGGCCATAAGCAAAGTGGAAGTTCTCTTCTCCCTTCACAGAAAAGTACATCCTGCTTTGATGACCGCTTCTTTCCACTGGGGTCTCACCCACAGAGGTCCTTCATGTAGGATACTTTTGCCACAGTGTCTTGGCTTTCCATGCCTGAAATGCTCTCACAGGCTTTTCAACAAGACCAGAATACCTTAAGGGCTCATTCTGAGGTCAGAGTGCTATTTTAAGTGATTGTCATTCTATCAGTCTTCTGGCTCATTTATATATTAACAAGAGTTCCCACCAGCCTGCCTCTACTTCTTTAGTCAGATATTTGCATGTCATCACAATTTGGTTTGATCTTGTGTGGGCTGATAGCAATGCATTTTAGCACAAGGTAAAGAATTCAGGAGTACTTATCCTATGAGTCATATAAGTTGCATGGCAGGATTCTCTTCTAGGTAGCTGTATACACATACCCTTGTCCATGTTTGTAACAGGAAACCATGCAAACTGTGGTGATATACTACCTGACTCTGAGTCAGTCTCATTAGTTATGGAGATAAAAGATTATGAAAGGGTTATGAAAGGGTAGAATAAATAAGTTATTATTTAAAGTGAAAATTTTCTTTCTAAAATAGATATTTTGATACAGATAAGTAAAGGTTTGTTATAGTCTATGAGTTTAAAAAAAAGCACAGAAGTTTTCTTTCCTCCAAGTGTAGAAGTAGAACATATTATGTTATTTTAGGAGTTTGACTTTGCAGGCAAATCTTCTAGACAAATTGAGTTGATGCCATGTAGGTCAAAACCCTATGTAAGATCTACTTAACAAATAATTACTTAAGACAATGATAGTGATCAGGACCTTGCCCTAATTGGTTAGAATATTTAGGAGACGACTTTTTAAAGAAAATATTGATCCGTTACTTTTTCAGATAATTTTGGTTAAAGCAAATTTCTTCATAAGATGGACATTTTTCCCCAATGACGACTTAGTGATATATCACCAGCCAGAATAAATATTGACAATAAAATTGTCAGTTATTTGTTACACATTAGAAACATAACTAAATGTTCTTTTTTGAAACCTAAACCAATGTGTTATTTTTTTAAAAAAGTTTATTTATTTTCATCTACTTAAAAGTCAGAAAGATAGATAATAAGAGATAGATATAGAGAACTAGAGAGAGAGAGGATAAGAGAGAGAGAGAATCTTTCATTTGCAGATTCACTTCCCAAATGCCTACAATAGCCAAGGGTGGGCCAGGCCTAATTTAGGAGTCTGGAACTCCATCCAGGTCTCTCTTTTGAGTAGCAGAGATCCAAGTATTTGAGTCAGGATTTGCTACCTCCCTGATTGTACTTTAGCAGGAAGTTAAACTGGAAGTGCAGTAGCCAGAACTTGAACTAGCACTCTGATAGAAAATGCAGTTGTGCCAAGTGGCAGCTTAACACACTAGGCCACAATTCCTGCCCTCCAATGTATTCTATAACCATAGAAATGTGGTTTGAAAATGGACATTGGGGTTGACATCATTAGTATGCGAGATTAGGCAGTCCCCTGCTCATATCCCTCCAACAGCAGCAATAATTTGGCAACCATCCATGAATAAATGTGCTATTATGGGAATATTGGGATCCATGTGAGAGATTTCAAACCCTGATGAAGCCCAAATCAAGGATGGCCATTTTGAGAAGATGGTCCCAATACCCAGGTTGCAGGCTTCCTGACAATAATCCTGGCTATAGCCCTAGAAACAGCTTCATCCTCGTATGGACTCTTCTGTAGTCCTATTTGACAATAGCATTGCCACTAGTACACCTAGGGACCCAAGAGGAGCCACATCCATCCTTATTTCAGGGAACAGTATCACCAACATTGGATCTGACTATGGACCTCAAAGCAGTGTGTCTCAGTGCTAGTCCTTTTGAGCAATGGTTTAGGAGCAATTCTGACTGTAAAGTGATCTGGAAAGAGTTACCCTAAAGAAAAAGAAGGGACCACACCTGTATGTACCCCTAGTAATAAGTCAACAGTCTGGGTATCCAATTGTGGATTCTAAAGCAGAGATTTGTTTCAATGCCAGGTCTACTGATCAAGGTAGTACAGATAATCTCATCCATCCAAAGACCCAATGGAAGTTATACTTACCTGATAATTGGCCCACCAAAGACCCCATTGCAGCACAGAAAGAAAGAGCCCCAGCTCCAGTCCCACTTGAATGCAATTTGATGGGCAAACTCGTTGTCCTAGGGACCTAACAAGAGAAGGTTTTTATCTTCCAAACAAATTCTGTAAAAATTGGGAAAGTTGTTTGTGCGTTAAAATGTGCAGATACTAAGGCAAGCTTCCCTGAATTAAGAAGAATCAGGCAGTCAAAAAGAAAGAAAGAAAGTACAACAAGGCCAACACTGCGGCTCACTAGGCTAATCCTCTGCCTGCAGCACCGGCACTCCAGGTCCTAGCCCCAGGTGGGGCGCTGGATTCTGTCCTGGTTGCTCCTCTTCCAGTCCAGCTCTTTGCTGTGGCCATTTGGGGGGTGAACCAACAGAAGGAAGACCTTTCTCTCTGTCTCTCTCACTATCTAACTCTGCCTGTCCAAAAAAAAAAAAAAAAAAAAAAAAAGAAAGAAAGAAAGTATAACACAAAGAACAAGAAGAATCAGGCAAATATGGGGCCAAAGGAAACTAATAAATCTATAATAGTTGGTCCTAAAGAAATAGAAATCAATAAATTACTTGAAAAAATAAAAATAATTATCTTAAATAGTTCAGTATGATTCAAGGGAACACATGTAGGCAACTAAACAAAATCAAAATGAAAACTGCAATGAAAAATAAGTTATGGGTTCCAAGATGGAGGTATAGCAGCAAAGTGTGCAGAGCCATGCAGAGAGAAATTGATGAATAGAGGGGACAGTCAGGCGACAGAACCACAAAAGGTTGGCTAGAGTGACACGGGAACAGGCCAGAGGGTAGGGGTCCACCCCGGGGCAGTAGAGGAGCCCAGAACTGCAGGAAAAAATGGAAAACAAAACAAAAAAGAACCAGCGAGGGGACCACCACTGCTGCCACCACCGCTGCCCTGGACCCTCCCTGGGATGGACAGGTCAGACACGCACGGTTGAGTGGGGAAGGAAATTGAAATCAAAACAGGGTGAATAGCTCCCACGGGAAGGGGGCGTGATCCAGGGGGACGAATTGAGAGATTGAACACGCCAGGATCCCTCGGTGTCTCCGCCCTCCCATCAGAACTGCAGTGGGCAGAGAGCAGCCATCTTGTTTGTTTACGTTCAGGCATGAAGGAGGGCAGGCTCTGCTTTCGCCTTCCACAGGAGGAAACTTCAGTGGCGGGGACCAAGGTGGTTTGTAGCTACTCCCCACTCCTCTCGCAGGGGGCGCAGTGAGGGGGGATGGCTGATCAGTGAGGCCCAGGCACTTTAGGGCGAACAAAGGAACAGGGAAACCGGCCCCAAGGGGTGGAGCTTGACACCTCAATGCGCTGACACCAGCCTACTCAAGTTACCAAAAAGAATAAATAAATAAACAAACTCTAGAAGGTAGAGCTTCCTGCTTACACTGGCTATTGCTACAAACCCATAGCAGCCCATAGCAGAGGGAAATCAACCTGAAAATTAAGCCAAACAGCATTGCCAAAGAACAAAGAAAAATCCAGAATAAGAATATAGAAGAACCTATGAACTCACCAGTGGAGCAGGCTAAACCATCCACAACAGAGGCTGAAGAAGAAGAATTTGAAATCATGCCAGAAAAAGAATTCAGAAAATTAATAATCAGATTACTTAGAGGTAATAAGAAACATATTCAAGATCTGAACGAAAAGCACACCTAAGGATTAGAGATCCTAAAGAGAAGTCAGAATGAAATACTGGAAATGAAAAACTCAGTTGACCATATAAAAACACCGTGGAATCCCTCAGAAATCAAACAGATGAAATAGAAGAGTGAATATCAGAACTCGAAGACAAACTTTCAAAAATAATATGGTCAGATCAAACACAGGAAGATGAAATTAGAAAATTAAAAAATAAGGTTGGAGACTTACAAGATTCAATCAAGCATTGTAATGTCCAGATAATAGGAGTCCCTGAGGGTGGGAAAGAGAGAATGGATTGGAAGGCATTTTCAATGAGATAATATCAGAAAACTTCCAACAGAGGCAGATTTATAATAACAACCAAATTCAACAAATATTCAGGATCCCCAACAAGTTAGACCAGAAGAGAAATTCACTGCGACACATTGTGGCAACACTCAGCACAGTGACACACAAAGAAGAAATCCTAAAATGTGCCAGAGAGAAACGACAAATCACATTCGGGATAATTTAATCAGACTCACCCCAGACTTCTCATTGCAAACATTACAGACAAGAAGACAATGGCATGATATATTCCAAGTTTTAAAAGACAAACAATGCCAACCCAGAATACTATACCCTGCAAAGCTATCATTTATGAATGAAGGAGAAATAAAGATCTTCCGTGACAAACAGAAACAAAGAATTTGTATCCTCACGTCCAACCCTACAACACTGGCTCAAAGACGTGCTGCACACAGAAATACAAAAACAAGAACTTCATTACAAAAAAAAGTGAATGTAGAAAATGACCCAACTAAGCTACAAACAAATCTCAAAATACATAAACAGCTCGTTTTAGGAAACATGACTGGAAAAGACAATACTTAACAATAGTCACACTGAATGTGAATGGCCTTAACTGTACTACCAAGAGACACAGACTAGATGATTGGATCAAAAAAGAGAATCCATCCATATGCTGCCTTCAGGAAACACACTGTATCAGCAAAGATGCATACAGACTGAAAGTGAAAGGATGGAAAAAGATATTCCAAGCTAACAGAAATCAAAAAAAGAGCTGGTGTGGCCATCCTAATATCAGACAAAATAGACTAACATAAAAACAATTAACTTCAACACCCCACTTTCACCAATGCATAAATCAACCAGACAGAAAATCAACAAGGAAACTACAGAGCTAATTGACACTATGGACAAAATAGACCTAGTCGATATTTTTAGAGCCTTCCACCCCACAGCCACAGAGTTCACATATTTCTTCCCAGTACATGTAACATACTCTAGGATTGACAATATGCTAGGCCATAAAGGGAGCCTCAACAAATTAAAAAAATTGAAACTCTACCATGCATCTTCTCCGACCATAGCGCAGTGAAACTTGAAATCAACAACCCAAGAATCTCTATATCATATGCAAACACTTGGAGAATGGACAGCATGATTCTGAATGAACAGTGGGTCATAGAAGAAATCGAAAGAGAAATCAAAAGATTTCTAGAAACAAATGAAAATGACAGCACAACCTATCAAAACTTGTGGGATACAGCAAAAGCAGTGCTAAGAGGAAAGTTTATAGCAATTGGTGCCTATATCAAAAAACTGGAAAGCAACCAAACAAATGACCTCTCCATGCACCTCAAGGATTTAGAAAAACAGCAGCAAATCAAGCCCAACCCCAGCAGAAGGAAAGAAATACTAAAGATTAGAGGAGAAATAAACAGAATTGAAACAAACAAAAAAATACAAAAGATCAACAAAACCAAGAGCTGGTTCTTTGAAGAAATAAACAAAATAGACATACCATTGGCCCAACTAACCAAAAAAAGGAGAGAGAACACCCAAATCTGTAAAATTAAAGATAGTAATGGAAATGTAACAACAGACACAAAAGAGATATATGCTAACAAATTGGGGAACCTGGAAGAAATGGATAGATTCCTGGACACATACGACCTTCCTAAACTGAGCCGTGAAGATATAGAAAACCTAAATAGACCCATAACCATGAAAGAAATTGTATCAGTAATAAATGCACTACCAAAAAAGAAGAGCCCAGGACCAGATGGCTTCAGCACTGAATTCTACCAGACGTTTAAAGAACAACTAACCCCAGTTCTTCTCAAATTATTCAAAACAATTGAAAGGGAGGGAATCTTCCCAAATTCTTTATACAAAGCTAATATCACCTTAATTCCTAAGCCCGGAAAAGACACAACAGAGAAAGAAAACTACAGACCTATCTGCCTGATGAACATACTCAACAAATTCTGGTAAACCAAATTCAACTACACATCAGAAAGATCATTCACCTGGACCAAGTGGGATTTATCCCTGGTATGCAGGGATGGTTCAATATTTGAAAATCAATCAATGTGATACATCACATTAACAAATTGAGAAACAAAAATCATATGATTATCTCAATAGATGCAGAGAAAGCATTTGACAAAATACAACACTCTTTCATGAGGAAAACTCTAAACAAATTGGGGTTAGAAGGAACATTCCTCAACACAACTAAGGCAATTTATGATAAACCAATAAGTAATACATAAACAAATACACAAATAATAAATAAATAAATAAACCAATGGCTAGCATCATATTGAATGGGGAAAAGTTGGAGGCATTTCCATTGAAAACTGGCACCAGACAGGGATGTCCACTCTCACCATTGCTATTCAATATAGCCCTAGAAGTTTTAGCCAGGGCCATCAGGCAAGAAAAAGAAATTAAAGGGATACAAATGGAAAAAGGAGGAAGTTAAACTTGGGAATAAGAGAGGGAGGAGATGTATAGGTCAGCACATGTTCACTCGGACTTACCTCCAATGGTAGAGCTAGAAATGTGCCAGGGGATTCCAATTAAATCTCATCAAGGAGGCATGTACCAATGCCATCTCACTTGTTAAAGTGACCAGTTTAAGTTCATAATTGATCAAAAAGATAGGTTAAGTGTCTAAGAGATTTCACAAATACGACCAGTGTCTGCAAATAATGAATGATAGAATTAAAAGGGAGAGAATGATCCTGTGGGGGAAGCAGGATACACAGCAGACTCATAGAATGGAAAATGCCCTAAATAGCACTCTGGCCTCAGAATCAACCCTTGGGGCATTCGAATCTGGCTGAAAGGCCCATGAAATTCTCGCAGGCATGGAAAGCCAAGACACTGTTGCAAAAACAACCTGAATGAAAGATCTTGGTGAACAAGATCCCAGCAGAAAGAACGGGCCATCAAAGAAGGAGGCACCTTTCTCTGAAGGGAGGAAGGAACCTCCACTTTGATATGGCCTTGTCTAAATAAGTTCAGAGTTGGTGAACTCAAGAGGCTTCCATAGCCTTGACAGCTCATGGCAAGAGCCTCAGGTGATTACTGACGTCATAAATAAGAGTGTCAATTGTTAAATCAACAATGGGAGTAACTGCGCACCTGCTCCCCATGTTGGATCTTTGTCCTCAATGTGTTTTACTATGATAATTAATGGTAAAACTACTAGTCGAACAGTACTTTATATCTTGTGCAATTGTGTGGGTGCAGCCTGTTGAAATCTTTGCTTAGTATATACTAAGTTGATCTTCTGTATATAAAGATAATTGAAAATGAATCTTGATGAAGAGTGGGATGGGAGAGGGAGTGGGAGATGGGATGGCTGCGGGTGGGAGGAAGGTTATGGGGGAAAAGCCACAACATGCAAAAGTTGCACTTTGTAATTTTACATTTATTAAATAAAAATACCAAAAAATGATAAAAAGAAACAAATCATTAGCAATAATGGAAATCTTGAACTGAAGAATACAATGATAGAAGTGAAAAGTTAAGAGAGACTCAACAATAGACTTGATCATGTGGAAGAAAGAATCAGCAAAACTCAAAGACTAATCATTTGAAATTAGCCAATTAAGGGAATAAAATAAAGAGTGAAGAAAGCATAAAGGACATATGGGACACTATAAAACAGCAAATTGGTTATAAAGCCTATGGTGAGGTTCAACTTTCCTCTTTGCTTCCTGGCTCACTACATGATTATTCCTCTGCCTATGGTCCATTATTGATGTCCTCTGGCCTCACCAGGCACCCAGACAATGAATTTCCCCAATCTGTTATGGACTTCCATAACCATGAACTAAATTAAACTTTTTTTCTTTATAGATAACTGCAGCATTAACTGCTTTTGGTAAATTTTATGATGACAATCAAGAGCAAAGAGGAACAGAACAGAAAGATTTGGAAAATTTTCAGAAATAAATTAAATGTCCAGAGAATGAATGAAGAAAAAGCAAATTCAGAACTGGAGAAACCTCTTACTAAAATATTAGTGCATGTAGAGCGATCCATTTGCTAATTGTATTCAAGTATTTTATTATAGTAACTAAAAGCTGATACAGAAAATTGGTAGAGGAATGAGGTCGCTACCCGTACCAGTTCTGAAGTCACAGGACTGGCAAGAATGAGTGGGACTTGCAGACCCTCAGCCACTCTGTGAGAGTGCTCCAGAAACAGTAACTGTGCCATACAGACCAGGTGCTTGTACAGTCCATAGCAAGACTGGCAAACTAGGCTGGGGTCACAGCAATCCTGACGGGGTCCTGATATGAGTCAGTCTTTGTGGTAATGAGCTATGCCCCAGGTGGCAAGGGAGCATGATGGTTGGGGGAATGGCTGAAGCCAGAGTAGATAGCTGTACCTACTTTTAGAGTTCTGGGGGCAGGATCCTCCTGCTGTTCTTCCCCCTTGTCATTTGTATTGCAGAGTGCTGCTTGAGCTATGGTGCTGGAATCATAGTTACTCTGCTATGTCTAGCTAGATTTGTAATGCTGAAGTCTTTTCTTGCTTATGTGGTAGAATGTCTGTGGGGCTCCAGAAATGGGGCTTCTATTGCTTAGTGAGTATGGATTTTCACAGTGACTCCCCTATTAAGATGGTGCCACATTGGACGCCCTTGTTACAGTGAAGTACATTAAGTTGTTGCTTGTAACACAGGAATCCCATATCATAGTGCCAGTTGGAGTCCTGACTGTTCTGCTTCTAATTCAGATTGTTGCTAATGCCCCTGTGAAGGTGGCAGAAATGGCCCAAGTACTTGGGCCTTTGCTACACATATGGGAGACCAGAATGGAGTTCCTGGCTCAAGGCTTCAGCTTGGTCCAGCCCTTGGCTGTTGTGGCCATTTGGGGAGTAAATTGACAGATGGAAGATCTTTCTTATTCTGTCTCTGATTTTCAAATCAATAGATAAATCTTTTTAAAAAAAAGTGGTGCCCCATTACCACAGCCTGCATTCCAGGGATTGTGGGAGCTATTCATTGAATCAAAGTGAACCACTGTGAGATGCCAAGCAGCTCTCATTACTGGTCTCCCAGACTATGATGCCTTTGACTCCCTCCTGCTGCTAGGGTTGCCCACAAAGGTTATGTGGAAGTGGACTGTGCTGAGGCTCTCCCATATATCCTTTTCTTTGCAATGGGGATTACCCCAGTCACTGGGGTGGGGTTTCAGTTGCTGATTGGCCTTGATCATCTGTCTATGCTGCCATCTCAGATCTTCTTGTCCTAAAGGACTCTTATTATTCCCCTACTTAATTCTTTGACACTCACCTTGAGATGCAGCTATTTATTGAATTAATTCTCTGGGGAGGAGGTGGCAAATGCTAGGCCCCCCTATTTGGCCATCTTGGAGGTCTCCTATCAAGTTTTCAAAAGCAATTTCCACAGAAATAGGAAAAAAATCTTTAAATTCATATGGAGCTAAAAGCTCTGAACAGTTAAAATAATCCAGAACAAAAAGGATAAAATGGAAGGCATCACACTCCTTGACTTCTTAATATACTATAAAGATATTATAATCAAAATGGCACATGGCACTGGCATAAAAACAGGCATATCAACCAACAGAGCTTGATAGAGACCTCAGAAATAAAACATTCAAGTGGTTTCCAACAAATTTGCCAGGAATACACAATGAGAAAAGGACAGTCTTCAATAAGGGTGTTGGTAAAACTGGATATCCACATGCAAAAGAATGAAATATATCCTTATTGCACACCATATACAACCATCAACCCAATATGGATTAAAAGTTTCAGTATCAGACCTGGAAAGCTAAAACTCTTAGAAGCAAACATGGGGCAGAGGCAGGGGCAGGGAGGAGATCTGTACATTGTTGATGGAATGTAAATTAGTGTAGCTATTACTGAGAAATAAAACCACCAAATGATCCAACCATCCCACTTCTGGGTATGTATCCAGATACATACTCAACGTATTGAAATCAATATATTGAAGAGTTATCTGTACTCCCATGCTTATTGCAGTATTATTCACAATAGCCATGATAGAGAATCAATCTAAGTTGATTAACTGATGGATGCATGAAAAAATATAGCATATAAACACACATACACATAATGGAATATTACTCATTCTTAAAAAGTAAGAAAAGTCTGTCATTTGTAAAAACAGGGATGAACCTGACAGTGTTATGTTGAATGGAATAAACTTGGAACATAAAGAGAAATAACTCATGATCTCACATATATGTTAATCTAAAAGAGTCACACTTCTAGTAGTAGAAAATAGGAGAGAAGTTACCTGGGGCTGAGGTGGGGACAGGGAAGAAAGTGTAGGGAAGAGTGCAGGTAAAAGGGTACAAAGTTCCAGTCAGGCAGGAGGATAAGTTTCTGAAATCTATTGCATAGCAGGGTGGCTGTATTCAATAATAATTTACATGTACTCATCTATGTCAAAATAGCTGAGAGTAAATTAAAAATGTTTTTCCATAAATTGATAAGTGAGGTGATAGACATATCAATTAGTTTGATTCAATCATTTCATACTGTATGCATGTCAAAATAACACATTATGCCCCATAAATATACGTAAGCATTATTTATCAATTAAAATAGCATTAATTTAAATGCAAATTCAGTTAGGAAACATAAGTTCTAGGGATATAAAGTACTACAGTTAGTAATACTGTGTTACATACTTGAAATTTACTAATGAAGTATATCTTGGGTTCCTACCATAAGGAAGAAATGATAATTGTATCACATGATAGTTGAGTTAATTATATTATAGTAATAATTTCATATTTTATGTGTATATCAAGTCATCACAATATATACCTTAAACATAAAATTTATTTACCAATCGTACTTAATAAATCTGGAAAATTTAAAGATAATAGAAATGCCATGCAAATTTTAATACAAGGAACATATTAAACTAAGTCTTAAATATACAAGTATAAAATACAGCTTTTACACAACAGCAGCTAAGGATAATTTAAATATATTAAATATGGCACGAGCATTTATTAAGCTTCTATATTTCATAACAGTTTATCCATTGCTTAACATATTCACTATACCTTTTTAAAAAAGGCGTATTCGTTCTTATTTATTTGAAAGATAGAGTAACAGAGGGAGGGAGGGAAGAACGAGAGAAGGACCTTCCATCCTTTAGTTCATTCCCCAAATGGCAGCAATGACCAGGGCTGGGCCAGGCTGAAGCTAGGAACTCCATCTGGATCTTCCACACGAATGGTAGGGTCCAAGCACTTGGGCCATCATTTACTGCCTCCCAGGTGCATTAGCAGGTAAGTAGGTCAAAAGCAGAGCAGCTGGGACTGAAATGGATCTCTGTTATAGGATACTGGCATCACAAGTGGTGGCTTAACCTATTGTATCATAATACCAGCACCACTATATCCTGATTTACATCATTGCAAATATGTTTCTCTAAAGTTTCTGTTAGAGAAACTCAGCTATTCGAACTCTTATCCATTTTCTATTTTTCTTTGTATATTTGTTAAGTACATAAACTGAGTCAGAAACAATTTCTAATATGAAATAAAATAGTTGATAAAAGAAAAAACTTTTTAAGTAATTGTGTATGATTGTGGTGTGTGTGTATGTGTATGTGATGTTGAAGAAGCATAAAACTCGAGGCAGATTAGGCAAAAACCATATTAATTTTTAAAATTATTAGTTTTTTATTTCTTTGAAAGGTAGAGAGAGAGAGAGAGAGAGTGAGTTAAGTGTGTGTTACTATCCATGGGTTCATCCCCCAGTTTAGCTCCCAGCAGCTGGGGCTGAGCCAGACTGAAGCCAGCAGTCCAGAACTCAGTCTGTGTCTCCCATGTTCATGGCAGGGACTAAACTGCTTAAGATACTAACTGCTGCTCCCAGAGTATGTGCGCTAGCAGGAAACCGGGAATGGAAATGGAGCTGGGTATTTGAACCAAGGCCTTCCAATATGGGATGTGGGTATCCTAAGTGGCATTTTGACCACTGTGCTAAATATCTGCCCCCATATTAAATTATAATGGCTGTCAGCTCCTTAGGCCACAAAAGGAACGACGCTGCTTGCAGTTAATCGGTCTTCAGTAGACTTTTACTTAGAAGGAGTAGGAAAGAGTGAGGGACTGGGAGAAGGGGGAGAGATGGCGTGCACGTTCCTTAAGGGGGAAAGCTGGCGTGCCCAGTTCCCTCTCCCGCAGTCCGCTTATGTACAGAATTCAACCAATCACAATCACAGTCCATGCACAGAGCTCTCCAATCCGCCACTTGATCATGCTCAGCTGTGGAGTCACGCAGCAGGCAGGGCACCAGCGCCATCTTGTTGTTTACCATGATCCTCAGCTAGATGGAAAGTTCAATCAGCTGCTACATCCGCACCACTGCTACAAGCCAAGCCCAGCATGGGGGGGGGGTCCCATGGCAAGCCTATCCATGGGTCCCCACAAATGGCAAGTTACTTTCCAAAGTTTCTGAAGTTCTGCAACAGATTTTCTGGAAGTAATGTATGATGTAACTTATTGCATCATATCTGTTTTTTCTAATGAGATTTGAGAGCAAAGTTAAAGTCACATCAGTAAAAAAGATCAAGCTAGCTGATCTCAATGTCTTTAACTTAAATTAGCTATGACTGTATTTGCCTATTTTCCTCCTTTGTGGCTCACAAAAACACTGAATTTTTTGCATCCTAACTTTTGCTTCCCCCACCAATTCTACCCACCTTTACTTCCCTTTCAATGTTCAACTTGCTGCCATTTATTTAGGCCCTAATAGTAGTGCTTCACAGAGCAAGGAATCACTAACATAAAATCAAATGTGGCCAATACTCAAAAATACATTTATAGAGATTGAAATGAACTTAAAGGGAAGGTTTTGGTCAGGAAACATCCATATTTTAGGGGGCTCTTATCAGTGAATGCTATGGCAGGTTGCCTAAGGCTCCAAGATCAAGAGCTCTTAGAGATAAGGTATGTGAAAACTTTTTGTTTTTGTTTTGTTTTGTTTAGAGGTTGGAAGCTAAGGCTAACAAAGGAAGGCATAAAGATGATCTTTTCCTTTCTCTAATGGTCTTTCCTTTTCTCTAAGTTTTTGCTCCTAAGACAACAGAAGACATTTCACATAGGATATTTAATCTATAACTATAAAATGATAATCATAATACTATCTCACACTCATGGGAAATCTCTCACTTCCTATAAATGATTTCACATCAAGATCTCATGTGCTTTTTCCCCAGCCATAACATAAGTAGTGTATGGATGTTATCCCTCCTTTAACAGAGACTGGGACAGAAGAAGGCAAATGATTTTTTCAATGTTACATATTGAGTTAAAAATATAAGACTGGAATATAAATTTTCTGTTTCTTGTTCAGTTCTCTTTCTACAACATCTTTTTTGTTTTAAGCCCAACATTGCAGTTTTATCATTGTTTTATACGGTTGTCTTTTAAATTAGTGAAGAGCTCTTAATTTCTTCATGGGCAACATCCCATCATCCTCAGCTTTATTTCCTTGTGAAACTCATGAGTTAGAATGGGGAGTGATTTTTGATGGGTAAACACACACCATAATTTACAAGTTTTGACTGTGTATGTTACTAAATAAGCAAGCATATCATACCAGTTTCTTATTTATGACTCTAATAATGTGCAGTGGGAGAAAAAAAATCAGACCTTGAGGAATAGAAATAAATTTCAGGCAAAATGGAGAACTATTTGTTGATCTTTACTGATTTTAATGTTAAACTATGTAAAAGAAGTTAGTGGACTCCCTCTTCATTTGGTGTTAACTTGGTGCTGAAAAGAGACCCTGAACTTCTTTTCACAGGAGAACACAGGATTGTCTAATGGGCCTGAGTCAGGAGTAGGTATCTCAGAAATTCTGGCTAATTTCTGGGGGAGTGAAAAGACCTAGGAGGTTTTAGTTAAGAGTTGGTTGGCCCACTGGCTAATCATTTGACTTTGTAAGTTCTTCTAACTACTTTAATTTAGCTGTACCATCAATCAAGATGCCTTTGGAATGACTGGGAATGGGCTGTCTCCTGAGTTATCCCCAGACTTCCTAAAGCGCCCAGCTGCACACAGCCATGCTGATTTTCCCATAAAGCTGCTCCACGTGATGCAGGGTCAGTCCTCTCAGAGACTTTCCTATCGCTCCGGAGTGATCAGGGAAAGTCATGGCTAAAACTTAGACAGCTAATAGTGATTCTACACTGTGTGTGTTCTTTAAAGGTAAAAACTTGGCTGTAAAATACCTTCACTAACATATATTTGAATTCTAAAATAGTTTTAAAGACTTTATTTATTTATTTATTTGAGAGGTAGAGTTAAATACAGAGAAAGGGAGAGACAGACAACAAGGTCTTCCATCTGTTGGTTCACTCCCCAAATGGCCTCAATGGCTGAAGCTGCACCAAACCAAAGCCAGGAGCCAGGAGCTTCCTCCCAGTGTCCCATGTGGGTGCAGGGGCCCAAGGACTTGGACCATCTTCTACTACTTTCCCAGGCCATAGCAGAGAGCCAGACTGGAAGAGGAGCAGCCAGGACTAGAACCCATGCCCATATGGGATGCCAGGACTGCAGGTGGAGGATTAACCTACTGCACCATAGCAGCAGCCCCCTAAAATATTTCGTTCAGTTTTTAACAATACCAGTGAGCTGAGGACAGTAGGTTAATTTGTAGGTCTTTGTTACTGGTAATGGAGGGGAGGGCAATTGCCAGAGCAAGTTTCATGGGTTCTTTCTCTCAGCTTAGTATAGAAATAAAAAGCCAGTAAACAATTTGCAAAAAAGAAGAAACTTTTATTTGATTGACGAGTAACAGTAAAGCATCTAGTCTGAGAGGAGACCAGGTAGAGTGCCTGAATAGGACACTGGCTTTCAGGAAGTGCCCAGGGTTTTTTTTTTTTTTTTTAAGATTTTTATTTATTTGAAAGTCAGAGTTATACAGAGAGAGAAGAGATGAGAGGCAGAGAGAGAAAGAGAAAGAAAGAGAAAGAGAGGTCTTCCAGCCAATGGTTCATTCCCCAATTGGCTGCAATGGCTGGAGCTGCGCAGATCCAAAGCCAGGAGCCAGGAGCTTCTTCCGGGTCTCCTGGGTGCAGGGGCCCAAGCACTTGGGCCATCTTCCACTGGTTTCCCAGGCCATAGCAGAGAGCTGGATTGGAAGTGGAGTGGGCTGGTCTCGAACCGGCACCTATTTAGGATGTGGCGCTTCAGGACAGGTCATTAACCTGCAGCACCACAGCACTGGCCCCATGCCCAGGGTTTTTAAGGCATCAATATCTTTTCGTTGGGTCGCTTTTTGGGGTTGCCCATTGGACGGGGGTTTCACATATGGTATGTTGATTGGCTTGAGACTCATGAAGGTAGCCGAGGTCTCTTGGAGACAGCCTAATCCTCCTTAGGAACTCAGCCTCCTACTCTGCTAGCTCTGAGTGGAAGACTGCAATTAACCTGAAGATGTGATTTAAAACTGCAAGGTCACACATGCAGTACAAGAAGCTATAGTAGGGGAATGCCAGCAGGACTGGAAACAAGCTTTCCAGCCACAGCTGGCAGCCTGCTTGTGAAGAACATTCTACCTACCCACATAGCCCCATTAGACAACCTCAACCTTTGTGGTAAAAACCATATGTAAGAAGAATCTTTGGGAAAGTATTGAGAATAGAGGACTGACCTCAGTATCTAAGATGTTGCTTGGAATGCCCATGTCGTATCTCAGAGTGCCTGGGTTGTAGTAGTCCCTGCTTTGTTTACAATTCCAGCTTCCTGCTAATGTGCACCCTGGCAGGTAGCTGTGATGATGGGAGTACTTCAATTCCTGCCATCCACTTGGGCGATCTGGGTTAAGCTCCTGGCTCCTGTCGTCTGCCTGGCCATTGCGACCATTTAAGAAGTGAGCCGGCAGATGGAAGAGCTCGCTCGCTCTCTCTCTCTCTCTCTCTCTCTCTCTCTGTTTCAATCTCTCTCTGTCTGCCTTTCAAATAGATAAATCTTAATAAATAAATAAATAAAAGTGTTGAGACATAGGTTACATCATGCACTGTATTATTTCTCATTTATGAACCCAAATCTTCTTAACTGCCACAGCAAAATATGACTATTAACAGCAACATCACTGAAATAACCCAAGTGAGCAGAAAGTGCTTGGGGATTTTCATATTAATCCTGGCTGTGACTTCATCATCATTGTCTCTTGGAAATCTTACTGGCTGTCAGACTTTTTAAACATGAAAGCAGAACTCTTGTTAAGTCAGTTTAGTGAAGCATTCTAGTCAGTAGTTGATTGAGGATTACAGAAAGCATAACTGGCATCAGCCTGTGTTGGAGAGTGAATAAACACTAGCAGCACAAGTAACTGTAAAAAATGGCTCTAGGAGACATTTCATTGTTTGCTAATAACAAATATTCAATAAGCAGCTACTCTGAGCCAGAACTACTGGGGACATATGGTAGTAAAAAAGAGGAGACAACCTCTGCCCTTTTGCAGTCTATATTCTGTTTAAGAGATGACAAGAGCTAACTGAAAACTGACAACAAATACATAGCCAAAATAGTACTATATTTTGAATTAAAGAAGTGACTCACTGAAGTCACACAGACTTTACAGTTGGAATCAAGATGGCAGCAGATTCAGTTGGTTCACTTGACTGGACTATCTGAGTCTCTTAACCTGGACTACAAGAGACTCAGGAGTAATGTTAGCATTCAGGTTTTTTTTTTTTTTTTTTTTTGGACAGGATTATTTAATGACATAGGAAAATAATATGCTTTGAAACATGATGGTCACAATAGGGAAAGGTTGAATTCATTTTGACAAAAAATTAAAAAACTGTGAACACACATACATAAATATGGAGGGTCACACACCAAAATCTCAAGAGTGCTTATGCTCACTCTTGTTTAGTGATTAAATCTTCCCTTTGCTTTTGTGTATTTTTTGAAACATAATTATTTATGAAGAAAGAAAAACAAGGTCCTGTTGAAATAGTTATTAAGCGTCAGGAGTTAAGAAACCAGGAGCCCTTCAGCCAAGGTGTAACATCCCGGACAGGTCCAGCCAGGGAGACAGTAGTCAAGTGCAGAGGTGGAACACTGGGCTGTCCTTTCATCCTGGAATGCTACTTATCAATCTGTTTCCTCTGCAGCTCCTGGTCTCAGTGGACTTAATGTGACTTTAAATATTAGCAGGCCAAACAGCAAAACTATGCTAGCTACTCTAGTTTTGAACCACAAATATACTTATTTTGTATGTACATACTACACAAAACTGAAAGCAAGTGTTCCTGCCACAAAAAACCTCACTACAGCATTGATTGTTATTTTATGACTTTGTTAATTTCCAGTTTTCACTGTTAACCTATTTTTTGTTTCATACCAGGAAGAGGTACTCTTTCTCACTAACAGTAAAGCATTCAGTTTTAGACTTCTTGTTTGGATGATGTAGCCTTTTATTTTCTTCCTTTCATGTTTGTGCATCTGAGAAAGACAGCATACACACATTTGTATGAATCTAGCAAACATGATAAAAGGAAAACAAAGAAAACAAACCTCCATATCATGTGATTCCATTTACATAAAGGTCAAAATTGCCAAAAATGAATTGTATTACATGGGATATATAAGAGAGGATAAATTAAAGAAAGACCAGAAAATGATTATCAGAAAATTCAGGCCAGTGGTTACCTCCTGCAAAGAGATAATTGCTTAGCATTCCATTGACTGACTATCATCAGGTATCTTCTCTGCTTTTTATGGATATTAAATTCTTTTAACTTTCTGGCTGTTATAATTGTTGCTACCATGAAATTTATTATATATGTATCTTTGTGAACTTATGCTATAGTTTGGGGTATATATTTAGGAGTGAATTTGCTCTGTCATAAGATTAGATCATGTTAATGTTTTCAAAATTTCTACCAATTTTTGTTCTCACTAGCAGTGTGTAAGAGTTACTGTCACTTCATATCACTGCCAGCACACCATATTTTCACATCTTTGGGGGTATTTAGTAATTTCTACGAGAATTCTTTTAAGATGTATTTATTTGAAAGATGGAGAGAAGGAGAAGAGTGAGAAAGGTCTTCCATCTGCTGATTCACTCCCCAAAAGGCCATAAGAGCTGGAGCTGGGCCAATCCAAAGCCAGGAGCCAGGAGCTTAATCTGGGTCTCCCTTGTAGGTGCAGGGACCCAAGCATCCAGGTTATCCTCCACCACCTTCCCAGGCCATCAGCAGGGAGCTGTATTGGAAGTGGAGCAGCTGGGACTCAAACCAGCACTCATATGGGATGTTGGCACCACAGTGCCAGCCCCCCTGGTTTTAATTTACAACCTCCTAATTATTAATGTGATCAAGTTCTACTTTGTTATTATTAACCATTTAGATTTTCTCCTCTGAATTTCCTTTCCAAATCTTTTGATCACGATTAAGTTTTTGATCTTTTTTTTTTAATAAATCTTTTATTTAAAGAATATAAATTTCCAAAGTACAGCTTATGGATTACAATGGCCTCCCCCTCCCCATAACTTCCCTGCTGATCTTTTTTTAAAAAGATTATTTATTTATTTATTTGAAAGCCAGAGTTACAGGAGTTACAGAGAGTCAAAGAGAGAGAGAAGAGAGAGAGAGAGAGAGAGAGAGAGAGAGAGAAGGAGAGAGAGAGAGAGAGAGAGAGAGAGAGAGAGAGAAAGATCGTCCATCTTGTTCACTCCCTAAACAGTTACAAGAGCTGGAGATGCGCTATTCTGAAGCCAGAAGCTAGGAGCCTCTTTCAGGTCTCCCACACAAGCGCAGGAGCCCAAGAACTTGGACCATCCTCCACTGCTTTCCCAGGCCATAGCAGAGAGTGGGATAGGAAGTGGAGTAACCAGGACTTGCACCAGCAACTGTTTGAGATGCCAGCATTGCAGGCAGCGAGTGGCTTTACCTGCTACGCCGCAGCACTGGCCCCAAGTTTTGGTCTCTTACAATAGAAGTTCTTTATATAGTTTGGATATTTGTAATTCAATGTTTCAAGGGTTAATAATTATCCTCCATGGTTGTCTTGTCTCTCAAACCATTTCGTGAACAAAATTTCTTGATTTTTTGGAGTTAAATTTACTATTCATTATGATTTGCACATCTTTTTGAGAGACACTCTAAGACTTGAATGAGGGGCTCAAAAGGGCTATCTGCGGCTTTTTAAAAACCAGTCGCAGTCTCATCCTCAGGTGATAACGATGTTCTTTGTTGATTTTTTTTTTATATAACGCTTTTATTTAAAGAATATAAATTTCCAAAATACAGCTTATAGATTACAATAGCTTCCCCCCCATAACTTCCCTCCCACCCACAACCCTCCCCTTTCCCACTCCCTCTCCCCTTCCGTTCACATCAAGATTCATTTTCAATTCTCTTTATATACAAAAGATCAGTTTAGTATATATTAAGTAAAGATTTCAACAGTTTGCCCTCACATAGCAACACAAAGTGAAAAATACTGTTGGAGTACTAGTTATAGTATTAATTCACAATGTATAGCACATTAAGGACAGAGATCCTACATGATTTTTTAAAAAAATTGATTAATTTTCTATGCAATTTCCAATTTAACACCAAGATTTTTTTTCATTTTTAATTATCTTTATATACAGAAGATTGATTCAGTATATACTAAGTAAAGATTTCATCAGTTTGCACCCAAACAGAAACACAAAGTAAAATACTGTTTCAGTACTAGTTATAGCATTACTTCACATTGGACAACACATTAAGGACAGATCCCACATGAGGAGTAAGTACACAGTGACTCCTAATGTTGATTTAACAATTTGACACTCTTGTCTATGGCGTCAGTAATCTCCCTAGGCTCTAGTCATGAGTTGCCAAGGCTATGGAAGACTTTAGGGTTCGCCGACTTCGATCTTATTCCGACAGGGTCATAGTCAAAGTGGAGGTTCTCTCTTCCCTTCAGAGAAAGGTGTCTCCTTCTTTGATGACCCCATTCGTTCCACTGGGATCTCACTCACAGAGATCTTTCATTTAGGTCTTCTTTTTTTTCCAGAGTGTCTTGGCTTTCCATGCCTAAAATACTCTCATGGGCTCTTGAGCCAGATCTGAATGCCTTAAGGGCTGATTCTGAGGCCAGAGTGCTATTTAGGACATCTGCCATTCTATGAGTCTGCTGTGTGTCTTGCTTCCCATGTTGGATCATTCTCTCCCTTTTTGATTCTATCAGTTAGTATTAGCAGACACTAGTCTTGTTTGTGTGATCCCTTTGACTCTTAGACCTATCAGTGTGATCAATTGTGAACTGAAATTGATCACTTGGACTAATGAGATGGCCTTGGTACATGCCACCTTGATGGGATTGAATTGGAATCTGCTGGCACGATTCTAACTCCACCATTTGGGGCAAGTCCGATTGAGCATGTCCCAAATTGTACATCTCCTCCCTCTCTTATTCCCACTCTTATATTTCACAGGGATCACTTTTCAGTTAAAATTTAAACACATAAGAATAATTGTTTGTTAATTACAGAGTTCAGCCAATAGTACTAGAATAAAAAAATACTAAAATGGATAAAGTATTACATTGTACAACAACAGTCAGCACAAGAGCTGATCAAGTTACTGTTTCTCATAGTGTCCATTTCACTTCAACAGGTTTCCCCTTTGGTGCTCAGTTAGTTGTCGCCGATCAGAGAGGACATATGATATTTGTCCCTTTGGGACTGGCTTAATTTACTCAGAATGATGTTTTCCAGATTCCTCCATCTTGTTGCAAATGACCGGATTTCATTGTTTTTGACTGCTGTGTAGTATTCTGTAAAGTACATGTCCCATAATTTCTTAATCCAAATGTATGCTTTGAATTCCCTGTGATCTTTTGCTGTGAGGTTCCCTTCATTTACCTTCTCTCATGTTGATGGCCGTGTTTCTGTGTTTCTGTGTGTAACACATCTTTAAGCATCTTTTGCAGGGCTGGACGAGTGGCAACAAATTCTTTCAATTTCTGTTTGCAATGAAAGGTCTTTATTTCACCTTCATTCACAAATGAGAACTTTGCAGGATATAATATTCTGGGCTGGCAGTTTTTCTCTCTTAGTACCTGGGCTATGTCTCGCCATTCCCTTCTAGCTTGTAGGGTTTCTGATGAGAAGTCTGCTGTGAGTCTAATTGGAGCTCCTCTGAGAGTAATCTGACGTTTCTCTCTTGCACATTTTAGGATCTTTTCTTTCTGTTTCACTGTGGTGAGTTTAATTACAATGTGTCGTGGTGAGGATCTCTTTTGGTCATGTTTCCTAGGGGTTCTATGAGCTTCCTGTACTAGGATGGCTCTGTCCTCCAAAACTGGGAAATTGTCTGCTATTATCTCACTAAAAAGGCATTCTAATCCTTTCTCTCTCTCCGTGCCTTCAGGAACTCCTAGAACTCAAATGTTGGGTTTTTAAATAGTATCCTGTAGATTCCCAACAATATTTTTTAGATTTCTCATTTCCTCTTCTTTTCTTTGGTTTGACTGTATAGTTTCCTGTGCTCTGTCTTCTATGTCCGATATTCTCTCTTCTGCCTCACTCATTCTGTTTGTAAGGCTCTCTAATGTGTTTTTCATTTGATCTATTGAATTCTTCACTTCATTATGATTTCTCGTCACTATCACAGTTTCATGTTCTACTAGTTGTTTCATTTCAGCTTGATTCCTCCTTAATATTTCATTTTCACGAGAGAGATTTTCTACCTTGTCCATTAAGGATTTCTGTAGTTCAAGAATTTGTTTTTGAGTACTTCTTAGTGTTCTTATCAATTTTTTGAGATCTGCTTCTTGCATTTCTTCTATCTCATCATCTTCGTAATCTTGAATTGGGGTGTCTTTTTCATTTGGGGGTGTCATAGTGTCTTCCTCGTTCTTGTTACCTCGGTTTTTGCGTATGTTGTTTGGCATATTGGTTTCTTCACTGTGGTGTTTTTTTCTTGTTATACTATGACTCTAGATTAAGTGGACTGTCTGCTTTTGATGGAGCCTTAGAGGCTTGAGATGGGTGTGACCTGATAGCTCTGTTTGGTTCCTCAGGGTTGAGGGTGTGCCAAAGGTGACACTCCCAGGTTAGGCGTGGTAAATCTCTCTCTGTTTCTTTCTTTATTTTTGATTCAAAAGGGAAGTAATTCCACACAGCTGAATGGAATTGGGGGTCGTTAGCAGGCAAATGATATACCCACAGGAGCCAGAGATCGGAAGCTCTTTCCCAAGGACCACAGAGGGAATCTCTGCAGCCTTCAGTTTGGGTTCAAATTCTTCTGCAGTCTCACCACTGGGCTACCAAGGCTACCGAACTGTAGTGTCTCTGGAGAGTACTTACGTGGTGAATTCCGTGAGTTCTCTCCCCAACCGTCTCTTTTTTCACAGTCTCAGTTCATTAGCACCACACATTCATTAGGTTCTAATCTCCTGTTATTTCACCCCCACGCCCAGAGTCAGGTTTTTCTGCTAGGCTCAAGGCGAGTGCAGACCTGAGGTCGCCCTGCTTATGATGTATTTCCAAAATGGCGCCTGCTCTTTGTCTTGCTCACCTTTGAGAGGTGGGTGGAGAGTGAGAAACTCCTGTCCGTATTGGTCACTTTTTTCTTTGTCTCTCTCTTCTAGTTAGCCTGGTGAACTTTTCCCCACAGGGTTTCAAGCCTTGTTCGCTCTAGTCTCCTCTCTCCGCTTCCCTGCCGGTTTCTCGGGCTATTGAGGTTCGGCTCACCTCGCATTCCAGTGCTGGTGCATTGAGTCTGCCACTGGTGTCCCGAACTGCTGGCTCCCACGCTCTCCTCAAAGGTCCATTGTGAATCACTAGTTCCAGAAGAGTTTCCTCTGCTGTTTCTTCCCCTACTCTTCCTTGAACCTGCAGTATCTCCACTTTTATTAAACTGTCTCTCCCCGGACTATCAGTGTGCTGCCTTCCTATTCTGCCATCTTGCCCTAATCCGGGGCTGGCATTTTCTTCACTGCTTGAGAAATACACATCCCATGTAGGAGTGCCTGGTTCAAGTCCTGCTTATTCCATTTCCTCTTAATGCACACAATGGGGGTGGAGGTAGTAGATGATGGCTAAAGTGCTTGGGTTCCTGCCACCCACATGGGGGACCTGTGTGGAATCCTTTGTTGGGTTTTAAAATGTCATTTTCTATGGTAATATAAGGAAAAAAGTCTGAAGTGTCCAACAAGAATAAAAACACTTTATATCTATCTTTATAACTAGATTTACTGAGTGACTAGTACTTTTTGTTCTGTGCCTAATGAATCCTCTCTCTCAGGTCATGAGGTTTTAATAATTTTATTTTTCCCTTTGAGATTTCTAGCTAATGTTGATTTCTGTGTCAGATATGATATAGGGGCTCAACTTTATGAATTTTTTATTTAAGAACATGCATTATACTATAACTACTTATTGGAAAGAATGTATACTTTCTGAATTTTTATCTGTTTTATAATGTTTGATAAAATACTGAGAAAGTATATTAACTTTACTATGATTATGAATTTGTCTATGTTTCTTACAATTTTATACATTTTCATGTTCAATTTTGTCACTAACTGCATACAACTAAAATTATTACATCTTATTTTAATTGGAGCTTTTATCATGAAATGACCCTCTATTTCATGTTATGTGCTTTTTTTGTAATTACTGTTTTCAGAAATTACCTACAATGCCTATCTTTTGATTACTATTTACTTGCCTTCACTTCAACATTTTCCTATCTTTTTTAGATGTACCTATAGTATATGGCTAGATTTTGGTTTTTATCCAGTACAATTTTTATCTGTTACAGGCACATTTCGTGCAGTTATGACTAATGCAACTCTCAAAACATTTGAGACTGCTCAAGCTAGTATAACAAACAAGGTACCAGCTGACTTAGTTTCTGTTGTGGGTCCTCTTGACAGTGTGCAGATGACTGTCTTCTTGCAATGACCTCACGGCGCACAGAAGACCCTCTTCCTCTTCTTATACTGACACTAATGCCAACATGGAACCTCCACTCTCATAATCTCAACTAAATTTAACTACACTCAAGGCCCCTCACTTCCAAATGCCATCACAATGGAGTTAATTTCTTTACACATATGTTCTGGAAGGATACAAATATTCAGTCCATAACAATATACATCATTACATTTTACTCTCTCACTAACCTGATTACATTTATTTTTCTTTTTTTGTCTGATTTTGAAGTGACTAATTTTGCTTATACCATTTCTCTCCTTGCCTAGCATAAAAGAAATATATTCTGGTTTTAATCTTTCAAATTTGCAGCATGCATACTAATAAAAGTTTAAAGTTCATTAATATTTCACCCTTTGCCTGCATAATACAAGAAACATAATAAAATTCGGATTATATTCTGTGATTGCCATAATTTTCTCTTGTTTTATTTAACCTTACAAGACTTTGTTATTACTCCACGTAATCAGTGATCTTTCTTCTCCCCGATAGTTCTTCACTCTGCATTTCTTGCTTCATCAGAAGTCTTTCTTCTGGCTCTCTTTTACTTCTTTCAGAAATATTTACCCAATACATTTTAGTGAAGGCCTGATGATGAAAAATTCTCTTGGCTTTCTTGATTTTTTAAATCGTTGTTTTCCTAAAAATATCATCTTTTTACTACCCCCTCATTGCTACTAGATAGAGCATTCTATGGTGACGGTGGCAGTTATTTCTACTGCCTCTCTCTATCATCCTATTCATCCTGGAAATCTAATTTGACATATGTTAAAACTTCTCACTCTACTCTCAGTATAGCAAGCATTCTTTAATTTTTTCTCTTCATTTCTCTATGCTGCGGTCTGAATAATTTATTTTGACTTACAATCTCGTTTGCTAATTGTCTCTTCAGCCATGTCTAATATGGTGTCAACTTCGTCCACGGAGTTTTACATTTCATTTGTTGTGGTTTTCACAACCAGAGTCAATCTGATTCATTTTCAAATCACCTAGATACTTTTAAAGTATTCCATCTATTTTCATGTGTGTCTTTTATTTCTAAAGAAAATATAGCTAATTTGTAATGTGTGACTAATACTTTAATATCTGAAAACTTTGTGGATCTATTTATGTTTACTAGCTATATGGATCTTTCATGGTGCCTTAATTTTTTTCTTTCTTTTTAAAGGTTTATTTACCTATTTATTTGAAAGGAGAAAGAGAGGGATCTTCTATCCTCTGATTCACTCACAAAAATGGCTGTAATAACCAGGTCTGGTCTAAGTCGAAGACAGGAGCCCAGAGCTCCATCTGGTCTCCCACATGGATGGCAGGGACCCAAGTACTCGGGTTATCTTCCTCTGCTTTCCCAGGTGCATTAGCAGGGAGCTGGATCAGAACTGGAGCAGCTAGGACTCAAACTGGTACTCTAACATGGGATACTGGTATTGCAGGCAGCAGCTTAGCTCACTGTTCCAGAATGCTGGCCCCATGTCTTATTTTCTAATTTTTTATTGTGAGCTGCGTATTTATTTTGGAAAATTATTGGTGAAAATTATTAGAATAAGGTTGCATTCCAACAGTGGACTTTCTGTGAGCTTCCTAGGAGTAGCTACGGATTGAATCCTCTTTAGATTACTGCACACACACATTCAAGTGAGAGTGTTTCTGCTATCTTTACTCAGCTCTAAGATGACTTTCTTGAAGATGGAAAAGATTTTATCCTGAAATTACAGCCTTTTGGTTTTCTACCTTTAGGGAGGGATATCTACTTGACTCCTTATCTTGGGCAGCATCTAGGTGTGTATTATAGCCCCTGCACTCTCTCTTTGAATTTGCTTAGTTGGTTAACATCTTTGAGGCTATAGTGGCTTTAGTGGTATCCTTCTTTCTGTGCCTTCCTGCTTTCTAGATTGGGTCTGATATTTCTCTATTATTTCATTGGCTTTTCAGTGCTTTTTAAAAATTTTTCTTCAAGCTTAGTATCCAGAATCTTAGTTATTTTTGCAGAGAGAAAGGAGGGGGGAAGGAAAGAGAGAGAGAGAGAGGGAGGGAAGGAGGGAGAGAGGATACCATATATTTGAATTGGAGCTATCAAGTAGAGTTTTACATACAGATTTATCTTGTCAGTTTTTGTGCCTCTACCATAATGGCAGAAATCCTTGCCTTGAGTGTTGTATTTCTTTTCTCTAGTCTTTTACTCTCTCTTCCAAATCTATGCAGAATATAAAAGAAAAAGCTCAAAGTTTTCTTTCAACACTGAGCTTATAATACTCTCATTCTCTTTGTGAAAAACACATTTTATGAAGTAAGAAATATTCTGGAATATTTCTGCCTCACATATGCTCCATAGAATTTACAAGTATAAAGTCCAAGCCATTTGACATCATCCATGAGATAGGACTTCAGAAAAGAATGAGATACGCCTGCAGGCACTCCAAGTAATTACCTTATTCTATAAACCTCCACCATAAAAACACCCTATGCCAAAAGAATCTCAATCTCAATTTCTCTGTTCTCTCTCTCTCTCTCTCTCTCTCTCTCTCTCTCTCTCTCTCTCTCTCACACACACACACACACACACACACACACACAGAGCTTAGGGTGGGTCAAGCCCTACATTGTGTGCATTCCTGCTGTCTGTTCTTCCCTCTGTTTTTAATTCCAAGTATCTGGTTTGACTCATCAGTGACAGACCATAGATTACCACAATTTTCCCTCAATTATCCTGTGAATAGAGGTACCTGCATGGTACAGATGCTAATAGTGTACTCTTCCTGTAGGTTGTACACTGGATCATGATGCATTGTAGGTAAGAATTATGTCTACACCATGTTATCTTTCCTACAATCTAGGCCCAGAGAGAGGGATGATTTTCTAGCGGTTGTTATCTTCCATCTTCTAGAGTTGTGGCAAAAGTCCGAATTGATAAGCAGTCTAATTTTATTCTCATCAACAACCTTTGGATGATATGAGGAAGCAGGGGAGATGTTATCACCAGCTATCAGACTGCTTTATGCACTTGTGATACTTTGACAAATTCTTGCTAATGTTTTCCTTAGTAGATTTATTCTTAAGTAAAATGGGAAGTCTTTTACTCTACTTTAACATTAAAGGCAAATTTGCCTTCTTTACAAATGTTATTTTTTGTGTTTCTATATCTATAAAACTATCATTTTTCTCAAGCTTTATTAATTTACTATGTTGTGGCCTAAACTTTGCAGATTAAAAAGGCAAGGTGTAAGCACTTATTTTATGTTGAGGACGAGTAAATATAATGTTCATTCTATATCCCTGGTTATGAAATTGTTCTTATATTTTAGGAGATAGTGGAAGAGGGCCTGGCATGATATTTAAGTGCATAACCTATGAGACCAGAGAAAATAGGAGTTGCTCCAATGTAATTAGATTATGTCATGGGTCTTCTTTTTGTGCCTCCTGTTGAGCAATAAAATACAGATATGACTAGAAAGAAATATTAGAAAAACCAAGTTGATAACCTTCAAACTCAATTCATGTTCTTGTTTGCTTCCAGACTCTCTTTTTAAATCAATATTGATTCAAAATTTTATTTATTCTGAGATGTGTGATTATCCAATAATTCATGGCTGTTCTATACAAATTCACTGCTTTGTCACAGTAGTCAAGAAAACCATTTTTTCGAAACTGCATTTCCATTGCTCCTAAATGTGCATCCTTCAGTTCTCCCTATAAAATCAGTCTATTAAGAAGCAGCCTGAATGCCTCCCATATGTTTCCTCTTGCTTGCTCAATGGAGTGGTAGTTGCTTCTTTTAGGCAATACTTCTAAGGTTATAACTAAAGCATTTATGGTTTGTGTTCATATAGGGAAAATTATTTCAAACATTGATGCAAACTATTTAGAAGCCATCCTTGTGATGAAGGTCATCTTTCTTGAAATAGAAAATTTTACATCTTTGATGTAATGTGAGTGACTTTCCACCCCTTATATTTAGGCAGTTACTCAACCTTGAAGAAAAACAACTGTCATAAGTTCATGATACACTGTATTGTTTGGCTTGAGATCAGGGCTGAAGTAGCCTCATTTGCATTTCCATTAATCTTGCCATGTCTGATGTGGGGTCACGTTGCTGCCTGAGATGAGGTTCTGGAATGTGCATCATTTTCTGCGTGAGGTATTGTCATCACTGGGTGATGAAACATGGCGCCGTGTCCTTTCTTTCACCCCACCAAATATATTCCTCTGTAATACTTCTGGAATTGTCTCATCCTCTCTCCCTGCTACAGCCTCAGTTGGGTGCCTACCCTCTGATGTCTGAAATATGACAGCAGTCACATCGTGGGTCCCACTGCTTTGACTTTCCTATTTCCTGTGCATCTTGCAAATACATAAACACATGGCAATTGTGTCACTTTCTCAGAAGACTTCAAAGGCTTTGTAAGTGGACCTGAATTCCTGATATTGTGCTTAATTCCCTAACTGCTTTCCTCTCTTCTCCTTCGGGCATAGCTCTTTGTCACAGCTACCTTGTGCTTTTGTCCAGCTTTCACAAGTAACACATTCTTTCCTCTAAGAGTGCTGAAAATTCCTTTCCTCTAAAAAGTTATTCTGAAAACATCACATCCAGCTTGCTGATTGAAACTTTTCTGGAATTATTGGTGTCACTGTTAACCAATATGCCATTCATCCAAAGTTGGATTGTATTGATTATACACTGACCTATTTTAGTTTTGAGGATAATTTTACATTTTTTTTTTACTATTTCTCATGTTAGATAGTCTCTCCTGAAGGCAGAAATTGTTTCCTATCTTTCCCCCCCTCCACCACCATTTTATGGATGGCAAAATGGAAGTTCAAAAAGGGAAAAATAATTTTACCAAGATTATATAGCCTGTTGCTGGTAGCAACAGCATTTTCTATCAGGTAATTTGATACCCAAATTTATTCCACAACATGAGCTACTGTATTCCTTACTCCTTTGTTAACTCCTACTGATCTTGACATTACACACTGGATGCTGAATTAGTCTTGGTGGTAGAAGCGGTAATTTTTCACATCAGTACAACTCTAGGAGTCTATTGATTTACCTTTAATCCAAGTTGAAATCTATCTGAAATGATTAGCTTGTGATTGTCAGGATTAATACCCTATTTTTATTTTTATAACCTAAATTAAAGATATGAGAATTCAAAATTACACTGACAATCTTTTTAAATTTGCTCTTTATGTATTTATTGAGTGCCAGTTATGCTATTAATGCTGGTAACAGGATTAGAGTGATAACCAAGACCTAGTTCTACCCTAAAAGACCTGGTATTAATGCAGTCAGAGAAATGGTCAGGTGTATTAGCTCTATTGTAGCAAATTGCCACAAACCTGTGGCTTAAATTTATCACCTTACAACTCTGGAAGTCAGAATTCCAAAATAGGTCTCAGTAAATTAGCATCAAGTCACCAGCAAAAAAAGTTTCCTTCCAGAGGCTTGGGGAAGAGACCAATTGCTTACATTTTCTAGCTTCTGAAGGCTGCTGCATTCTTTGACTCATGAGTCTTCTGCTCTCAAAAATGACAGTTTTTCCCATGAGACATAACTCCAAACTTGTTTCTGTTTCCACATTTCATGCTTTGACCCTTCTGTTTCCCTCTTTCCCATTCAAGGAGCCTTGCGATTACATTCAGTTCACTGAGATAATCCAGAATAATCCCCGCATCTCATGGCCTTAATTTAATCACAACTGCAAAGTCCTTTTCTCCACATAAAGTAACATAGTAACAGATTGCAGGAATATGCCTTGCAATACAGTACACTAACTATAACAGTGTACATATGGAGGTATGGGTGACTGAGGTAACTGGAATTAGATCTTTACCATGGGTTTACAAGCGCTCTCTTCATTGCTATCCAATGGGCTCCACCAACTGGCCAGTAGAATGTCTTGGTCTTATTTTTCTTCAGAATCAGTGGAGAATTAGCAATGGGAGGTGCAAGTTTCCTTTAGCCATTGTCCAAAGAACCAGGATGGGAAAGTCACATTAAGCAGAAGGAACAGACTATGAAAAATACTTGAATTTGTAAAGGAATTGTAAGCAGTACAGAATTGCTGGTCTATTAGCATTGAAGAAGGTGATGATATAAAAGAGATGAGGCTGGTGAGATGCGCCAGATAATGGAAAGCCATGTTTTTTGGGTTAAGAAGTGGGACCATCACCTTACAAGAAATGGCAAAGAACATGATTCTTGATTTTTGTTAAATTTAGGAATTTTTAGGGTTCGAAGAAGCAGAAGAGGCAGGGGGGCTGGCACTGTGGCACAGAAGGTTAATCCTCTGCCTGTGGCATCAGCATCCCATATGGGCACCTGTTCTATTCCCGGCTGCCCTTCTTTCGATCAAAACTTTCTGCTATGGCCTGGGAAAGCAGTAGAAGATGGCTCAAGCACTTGGGCCCCTGCATCTACATGGGAGTTGCAGAAGAAGTTCCTGGCTTCTGGCTTTGGATCAACCTATCTCCAACTATTATGGTGTTTGGGGAATGAACCAGCAGATGGAAGACCCCTCTCTCTTCTCTCTCTCCCTCTGCCTCTCTGTAACTCTTCCTTTCAAATTAATAAATAAGTAATCTTAAAAAAAGAAGAAGGAGAAGGAGAAGAGGCAGCCAGTTAAAGCGGAGAAGATTTTATTTTAGGATAGACAGCACAGGTGGGTAAAGAGAGTGGGGGTTCATCCCTGTCACAGAGAGTGAGCAAACATCTGAAGTCAGGCTTCATCCTTCATGGAAAGTGGGCAGAATCCTTCTTAAAGCTGCTCTTTGGGGGAGGTCACATGGACATTCTGAGTGGCACATGGACCCTGAAAAAATGGATGGGGGATGCGCAGAAAGGCTCATTTATAAAGTTTACAAGGTATTGTCTCAGAAGTGTGCAATGTCCCAGGTGAGGGGCTTTGCCTGGCAATAAACATTCCACTAGCCTTTAGATTATCTATCTGTACCCAGTTTCATTGGGGTTAACTACTCATGGCCTAACATGTCCTAACAATTCTTTGCTGAGTTGTAGAGAAAAAGGAAACCCCTTGCTTGGATGAAGCAATAGGCCCTCTTTTATAGACACACCATAAATCCATACAGAAAATAGAGTAAATTCTTTACAGGCTATTGCTGAATATTAAAATGAACCTTAATGTTTCCATGGTTGTTGGAAAATTGTCTGATCACTTGCACATAGTAGGTCTTTAAGCCCTCTAAGACTTGTTTGTTCATCTTTATTCCCCTTTTGTTCTTGGAAGTACATGAGGTTCTCATAGGAGAATATTGGTGAAGGAATAAAATTAAATGTTTTGTATTTTTGCTTTTTATGGCTGATCAGTGGTAGTTACATTGTCATTTTTCTTTGACAAACATATTGCTGTCAAAGAAAAGACTCTAATCATGACTGGCTGCTTTATCTTGCCACTTGCTTTTAGTTGAGTCATTTGAAATCTGCAACCAAGAATTCAAGTGATTGCTTCGACTATTTTCCTTAATCCTTATGAACTATTTTTAGTTTAAAAAAAATTATACTGTGTGAGTGCAATACAATTCTTTAACTACAATAACAAATGTGTAGCTGCCTCTAATAAATGTTTTTTTCAGTGACTCTATTATCATAATAATTTTCATGATCAGAAATTCAAATGGACTTAAGAAGCTTACAAATTCTTACCTAATTTCAGGTTTTTTTTTCTTCAAATGAGAAATATGAATTGTGTTCAACTGGCTAAGCTAAGTGACAGTGAGGTACTGTGGCTCTTTTCATTTAGCCTGCCTTTCAGTCTGTTTTTTCCAGAGATGCAATTAGAGCCTGTGAAGTCTCCTGTAAAAGCACTGCCCTGTATTGGTTTGCAGGAAATAAAAAATTTGCATGACAATACACATTCTGCAGGCACTTGTGGCAGGGTGAAGTCATCACTCTCCAGCTGTTCTTACTATGTATGAAATTGGCTAAATCTTATCATCTGACTGTGGTTTAGGGTATTTTCCACTGAAATATAAGGCAGCCAGGATTTACAATCAGAGTATGGGCTTTTCAGGCAGATTTAACAATGGTATTTCATATACCCTGCAATCCGCCTTTTCACTTGGTGAAGTACAAATCACACCAAAATTGAAGGCCAGCCTAGATACTTTTAAGCTAGTTTTGTTATTTTTTTATTTAAAAGCAAATAATTACAAGATCAGTATAAGTTGTTAATGCTTTCATTCTGTCTTCTCTCTCTACTCATGTATGGCATTACTTTGAGATCATGATGAGCTCTTCCTTCTAAGTGTTTCAATCCAGGCTTTGGGGTTAGACCATCTACCTTGCAGTCTTAACTCCAGCTCTTGTTAGCTGAGGGCTATGGCAAATTAATTCATTCTTCTATGCCTCAACCTTCTCATCAGTAGGATGGAATAATCATTATCCATATTTCAAAGAATTGGGGGGGCATTAAATGACATAAATCTTATGCTTCAGGGTCTATTGCATTGAAGTTTCAAGGGAGTCTAATTCACATTGTGTTCTATGTAGAACTGTGCAAAATGGCTGACTTGGGTATAAAACACTTAGAGCAGTCCCTGGTACAAATAAGGATCACTTGGTAAAGTGATAAGTATAAATACACAACCGATCAAAAAAGATAGGGTATGTGTCGAAGAGATTTCACAAATAAGACCAGTGTAAGCAAATAATGAAGGGTAGAATTAAAAGGGAGAGAATGATCCTGTGGGGGAAGCAGGACACACAGCAGACTCATAGAATGGCAAAGACCCAAAACAGCACTCCTGCCTCAGAATCAACCCTTGGGACATTCGGATCTGGCTAAAAGGTCCATGAGAGTCTCACAGGCATGGAAAGCCATGACACGGTGGCAAAAAATAATCTAAGTGAAAGATCCTGGTGAACAAGACCCCAGCAGAAGGAACAGGCCATCAAGGAGGGAGGTGCCTTTCTCCGAAGGGAGGAAGGAACCTCCACTGTGATATGGCCTTGACTAAACAAACTCAGAGTTGGTGAACTCAAGGGGCTTCCATAGCCTAGACAGCTCATGGCAAGAGCCTCAGGTGATTGCTGAGGCCATAAATAAGAGTTCCAATTATTAAATCAACAATGGGAGTCACTGGGTACATGCTCCCCACGTAGGATCTCTGTCCTTAATGTGTTTTACTATGAAACTTAAAAACAACACTACTAGTCAAACAATACCCTACACCTTGTGGGGTGTGAGTGGAGCCTGTTGAAATCCTTGCTTAGTATATACTAAGTTGATCTTCAGTATATGAAGGTAATTGAAAATGAAACTCGATGAAGGGCGGGATGGGAGAGGGAATGGGAGAGGGGAGGGCCGCGGGAGGGAGGGAGGTTGAGGGGGGGAAGCCACAACAATACATAAGTTGCACTTTGTAAATTCACATTTATTAAATAAAAAAACTATATAACAAACAAAAAGAACTTAATACTTTACCCTTTTAGTATTTTTTATGTTCTACTTAAAACTGTTGGTTGAACTCTGTAATAAATACACAATTATTCTTAGGTGTTTAATTAATGCTATAACTAGTACTCAAATAGTATTTTACACTTTGTGTTTCAGTGTGGGTGCAAACTATTGAAATCTTTACTTAATATATGCTAAATTGATCTTCTGTATATAAAAATAATTGAAAATTAATCTTGATGTGAATGGAAGGGGAGAGGGAGTGGGACAGGGGAGTGTTGTGGGTGGGAGGGAAGTTATGGGGGGGAAGCCATTGTAATCCATAACTGTACTTTGGATCCCTTTTGTACTCATTTGGTATGTGGAATTTATGAGCATCTTTCTTGAAATCTTTGACTTTTTTTGAATGTCCCATTTTTGTGTTCCTTCCTACAACTTTATTTGCCTTTTATTGCTTTTTTTTTTTTTTTTTTTGGACAGGCAGAGTGGACATTGAGAGAGAGAGGCAGAGAGAAAGGGCTTCCTTTTTCCATTGGTTCACCCCCCAGTGGCCGTTATGACTGGTGCACTGCTCGCCGATCCGAAGCCAGGAACCAGGTGCTTCCTCCTGGTCTCCCATGCGGGTGCAGGGTCCAAGGACCTGGGCCATCCTCCACTGCACTCCTGGGCCACAGCAGAGAGCTTGACTGGAAGAGAGGCAACTGGGACAGAATCCGGTACCCCAACCGGGACTAGAACCCAGGGTGCTGGTGCCGCAGGCGGAGGATTAGCCTAGTGAGCCACGGTGCCAGCACCTTTTATTCCTAATGGTAGTGTTTCCCTAAGCTCATATACATCATGATAGCTGCTCTTCTCTTCATTTAGCCAATTAGGTTTGGTGTGTTGTGTACAGCTAGAATTAAGGATTGTGTATGAACTGATGTAGAGGTTGTGAAATTCAGAATACATTCAAAAGTCTAGTTATCCCCAAGTTCGGCAGTGTATTAGAATCTCCAGACCCATCCCAGATATTTGGATCATTTGAGTATGTGTGAGAATGAAGCAGGGGTGGGGAAGGACTGTTAATGTTGTATTCCAGAAAGGTTTTGAGATAGTTCAGCTATCAGACAACTTTAGGAACTGAAATCTCAAGCCAAGCATAATACAAATATTGCTATTCAAAATCAGAGTGGAAGATCCAAGTCAAAGAAAGACCACTGAGGACAGAGGATGGGTGGAAAGTAAAGCCAAAGTTCAGAGTTAGCCAAGAGTTTGCTAGCATGTTCATTTGTGATCCCTGCCTGGGCCTTATGGCATCCTCTGAATATCTTACCATACAGAGTTGAAATTATGTCTCAAGTTTCTCTGGTCTTCAAAGTTTAAATTTTATAATCCATTCTCTTACTGAGAGTAACCCACTCTCCATTTTAATTCTGAATTACTGGGATAGAGAATCTGACTGGCCCTCCGGTGTCCAAACCAAATCCAGTTGACCATGGCCAAAGAACAGGCACAATGGAGAAAGATGACTGCTGGAGACCCCCTCCTGTGGATTGGGGGCAGGGGCATCAGGGGCCAGAAAGTAGAACCTTGATACTCCTAAAATTATCTGTTGATGTGCAAGAATCAGACAAGCAGTCCAAATAGAGAAGCTGCTGTGTATTTGTCAGAGAATGTGGTACTGAAGTACACACAGACAGGAATTATTTTACATGCTTTCCCCTGGAGGTAATGAAAGTTATGACCTGTAGGATCAATTTGGCTTCCATCAACTGAGTGAATCATGGATCCCAGAGGCATCCTTCATTAATTATGTGACTATGGATGTATTCCTTAGCTTCCCTGAGCCTTGTTTTTCACAACTGTAAAGTAAGGCTAATTAATAGAAATTTCCGGCCGGCGCCATGGCTCAACAGGCTAATCCTCCACCTTGCGGCGCGGGCACACTGGGTTCTAGTACTGGTCGGGGCACCGGATTCTGTCCTGGTTGCCCCTCTTCCAGGCCAGCTCTCTGCTGTGGCCCCAGATTGCAGTGGAGGATGGCCCAAGTGCTTGGGCCCTGCACCCCATGGGAGACCAGGAAAAGCACCTGGCACCTGGCTTCTGCCATCGGATGAGCATGGTGCGCCGGCCGCAGCGCACCAGCTGCGGCGGCCATTGGAGGGTGAACCAACGGCAAAGGAAGACCTTTCTCTCTGTCTCTCTCTCTCACTGTCCACTCTGCCTGTCAAAAAAAATAGAAATTTCCAACCTACCTACATATTAAGAATATTGTGACAAAGTAAGCAAAATAAAGCACATAAAACCCTTAGTGTAACCATCTGATTTGATTAGATTACACTGTATAAATGCATTGAAATCTTGCCCTATACCTCGTTCAAATGTACAAACATTGTGTATGTTTAAGAGATTTATTTATTTATTTGAAGGGCAGAGTTACAGAGAGGCAGAGGAGGGAGTGGAGAGACAGAGAGAGGTTTGCCATCCATTGGTTCACTCCCCAGATGGCTGCAACAGTCTGAGCTGTGTCGATCTGAAGCCAGGAGCCAGGAGTTTCCTGCAGGTCTCCAATGGCAGCGCAAGGACCCAAGGACTTGGGCCATCTTCCACTGCTTTTTCAGGCCACAGCAGAGAGCTGAATCAGAGGTGGAGCAGCCAGGACTCGAACCGGACCCATATGGGATGCCAGCACTGCAGGTGGCAGCTTTACTTGCTATGCCAAAGTGCTGGCCCCAACTTTATGTATTCATCAAAAATTTAAATAAAAATTATTTTAAACAACCTTCTATTTAGTGTTTAGCACTTACTGCTGAAACATGTTGAATGTTATTTTCATTATAATAAATCACTGTATACTTGACGGTGATGTTCTCCTCTGTGGAGTTCATTTTTTTTTTTTTTACGATATAAACTGTATGATTTTCAGATATCTCAAGACTTGATTCGCTCCCAAGGCTCTGAATTTTTAATTCCATTTGAGTGCTGGACAGCCAATTGGGTTTCACTTCAAACTCAAAGAAAAATAAACTCATGTTCTTTTTCTTATAGCTGTCTTATAAATTCTTTCAACCACAGATTTTTTGTTTTAATAGTTCAATCCTCCCTTAAATCTAGGTAAGAGACCTAGGAATGATTGAGGATTACAACTTACAGATCTGGAATTACTTGATTTGATTCCACATCTGAACTTTCTTTTTCTTTTTTTTTTTTTTAAGATTTATTTTATTTATTGGAAAAGCAGAGGATGGGAGAGACAGAGACAGAGGGAGAGACAGAGAGAAGGAAAGACAGAGAGATCAACATCTTCTGGTTGACTCCCTAAACAACTTCCATGGCCAGGGCTGGGTCAGGCTGAAGCCAGGAGGCAGAACTTCTTCCAGGTCTCCCATGTAGGTGCACTTGCACTGTCATCTGCTGCTTTCCCAGGCATATTAGCAGGGAACTGGATCAGAAATGGAGTAGCTGGTACATGAAATAGTACCAATATGTGATGCCAACATCACAATAGGTGGCTTTACCCATTACATTACAATGCCAGCCCTAGCCCTAACCACACCCTAACTGTTATGATTTGTCTTTTGCATGTGATTTATATGGCTAATATTAAACATTTACAGATGATAGGTAGGGGGACTTGCTAAGTGCCAAATACTGTTCTAAGCTCTTTTACTGATATTAATTTTGTTCTCATAATGACTTTCTAGGAAAGATATTATGATTATCCTCGTTTACAAATATGGAAACCAAGATTTCAAAAGTAAAATGACTAGTCTAGGGTCACTCTACTATTCAGCACTGGAAAGCAGGCAATCTGACGCCAAAGTCCTTGCTCCTAACCCTGGACCATGCTGCTGCTCTGTAATGTGCCTTGAATCTCACTTCCATTACTTCCACCGCAACTTGGGCAATGACTCACATTCATTCCCCGGCTGCTATTGCTATAGATTCCTATGCAATCTCCTCTGCTTCACTGTTTTAATACGACTTGCATACTGTTGCTAGATTACTCTTCTTTAAATTCTGCTTCTACTGTCATTACTTTGTTCAAAATCTTTCTATGGCCCTGTGGCATATGACCTACAAAATAAATTCTTCCATTCCTTTTTCATTATCCATGTCTCTAATCAGGATGATCTTTTCAACTCGCTCTTTGTTCTACCGCTGTGACCTCATTCATCTGCATAAGTTTAAGCTTTACCTATTAGTTTGACAATGTTATGGTTCTAGGAACCCTTCCTTCCAGGTCTCAGTTGAATATGACCTCCTCTTTCCTAGGATTCTCATAGTACTATCTTTCTATTCTGCTATGACATCATTTTTTGCCTGTATTAAATTTATTTGTGTTCAGTTCTAATTTCTCTCCCTGTCGGTCTGTTGAAGATAAAATATGGGCTTCACTAATCCCAGAAGTATCCCTTTTTTAAAAATATTTTATTTATTTATTTGAGAGGCAAAGTTACCAATAGAAAGACAGAGAGAAAGGTCTTCCATCCACTGGTTCATCTCCCATATGGTTGCAACGGCCAGAGCTGGCTTTATCTGAAGGAAGCCAAGAGCCAGGAACTTCTTCCCATGTGGGTCTCCCATATGGGTGCAGGGGCCCAAGCACTTGGGTCATCCTCCAATGCTTTCCCAGGCCACAGCAGAGAGCTGGATTGGAGAAGAGCAGCCAGGACATGAACCAACACCCATATGGGTTGCTGGCTCCACAGAGGATCAACCTTCTATGCCACAACACTGGCCCCGAAGTGTCCCTTTAAATGCAGAACAGATAGAAGATGACCAATAAACAGTTAGTGGTTATAACATAATTGTAATTTAATTCACCTAGAATGTTTCTCTTTTCTTCTTTGTTCTGTTTCAGTCTTTCAAAAAATCTACCTTCTTGAATGGAACTCACTTTTCAGAACTTTGTAACACTTAAAGTGCATGTTACATGTCTTAGCCTTTTTCTGCTATTATCACAAAATACCTTAGGCTATGACATTTATTTACCATGTCCTACAGGCTAAAAGTCCAAGATCGAGGTACCGACACATGTGGTACCTGGTGAGGGCTGCTCTCTGCTTTCAAGAGGGTCCTTCTTGCTGTGTCTTCATGTGGTAGAAGACAAAACGAGAGGGACACTGTGTCCTCATATGCCAAAGGCATGGAAAGGCAAAAGCTCTATCAGGCCTCTTTGGTTAGGGCATTCATCTCATTCCTGAGGGCTGAGGCCCTTGTGACCACAAGACCCTACCACTTAATATTATCACATTGAAGATTAAGTTTCAATGTGAATTTTGGAGAGTCACAAATATTCAGACAAAATAACTTAGTAGTTTTTGTCTTATGTGACATATGCATTGTTCAGTGTTGCAACACTTTTGAATTCCCTCAGAGCTCTCAGCATATAATAAGTGCTTTATGAAAACTTACTGACTGATTGGCTTTTGGATTCTTGTTGCAAAGCTATCCTTCTTTTACTGTTGTTCTGTCCGTAGCCTATGATTATGTCAATAAGGTCTCTGAGTTCTCTGGCTTAAAGACCCCGCTGAGTGCAGGCACAAGCAGGTTGCAGACACACAGAACATTTTGCCAGCTCCTCTAAAATTCAGAACTTAATTCAGTACCAGGCCTCCCATAGGAACAAAATCTTAGAGGAGTGTGGGAGTGAGTTGTAGGGGAATAGTTAGGAGGTTGGGGATTACAAAATTTAGAACTTTTTCCAGGAATGACTTTACAGAACTTATTACTGTGTCTTCTCACACAGTATATGCAGGGGGAAAGAATACATTCTACATTTATGTTAAATCTTTTAAAGATGAGGATTGGGGTGAGTGTTTGGCATAGAAATTAAGACACACATTAGGATGATAGCATCCCATATCCAAGTGCCTAGGTGTGAGTAGCAGTTCGGTTCCAAATTCCATCTTCCTGCTAATGCACACCCAAGAAGGCAGCAGGTGAGGGCTTAAGCAGTTGGGTCCCCGCCATCAACATAAGAGACCTAGATTGTTTCTGGCTCTTGGTTTCAACCTGGTTCAGTCCCAGCTGTTGCAGGTATTTGAAAAGTGACCAGTATATGGGAAATTTCTCTCTCTCCCTCTGTTTCTCTCTTTCTCTCTCTGCCACTAAAAAAAATTTGCAGACTTGATCCAATGAGGTACTCATGATGTGGCTGGAAATAAGGGATTCTTGAGAACAACCGCAGCAGCAATAACAACAAAAGATAAGGGTTAATATGAAATTTAATATATGACAGTCATGATGCAACAGCATGATGAATGACTAGGGCATCTTCCTAAATGGAATGCATACCAATAGATCTAAAAAAGAAACTGAAATAACACTCACATAGTATATTATGTATATATTATTTACATAACAATACGGTAGAGACCAGCAATGACTAGTACTTGAATTTCACAAAGGAAAACTTGATTTACTGATTACCAAGAGCAAGAGGAGAACTAGGATAAGTAGGCATCTCACATTTTACTGTGTACCTCATAAGTCCTCAGCAACTGTAGGCAATGGAAGATGGTAGAACATTTTGGAAACCTTGATGCAAATCTACAATGTTACTCAGCACAGTGGGAGAATATGTGCATAGGACATATGGAATGTGGTCCTTAACCACTCCTCCTTATCTTGCTTCTAGCTGGAGAGAGGAAAGTTATTCACGACAGTCACCAAGGCATACCTGATATTTTGCTGGACCAAAGAATGAATTCAACCTTGAACTGAGCAGGGGACTAAGCCAAGATACAGATTCTTTTAAATTAATATTTTTATATTTGTATGACATTTCCACTTGCCTATATGCTTAAAATGTCTTTGTTTTAAATGCAGGTGAGCCAAGGGCATATGATGCAGATTTCAAGGGGCCTATTGCCGACAGGTAAGTAATTCTTCTCTGTGAATGTATAATTTAAAAAAAAACACAGGGAGTTTATTTTTGGAGGGGGGCACCATTTTCTGGTCAATGGAGAATTTTGTCTAAGATGAGGGGAAATGACTTGTTGTGCCTGAATGGCACCTTATTTACTCAGGAAGAATATAAATATTTCCATGAATCACGAATAGTCTCACCTGTTTAGCAAAGGAGCTGCTTTAAGTTATTAGACTGAGAGTTTATATTTCTAAAAAGGAGAAGCCAAAAATAATGCTGTATGAAATTTAACCACTTTGTGGAGAAGCAAATACATTCAAGTGGTTGTTTGTGCACCTGTTTACCCTGTGACTAACCATTGCAAATGCAGAGTTGCTATGCCAACTTCTTCTGTGCCAGGTATATGTGCCACTCAGCTTCTAAAAGCAGAGCACTTTCTTGGAGACAGTCACTCACCAATGCCTCATGTACCCTTTAGACTACTTTAAAATGCTCGAGGGAAATATGTACTCATCTCTGCTGGTGCTCACCCTCTCCCCACAGTTGTACGGCATTTTAAAATTAGCCAATAATTCATAGTACTCTTATTTATTTTAGCCTCCATTCCCAGGCTTCCTGCTAATCAAAAAGGGAGTTGTAGGGTAGAATGGCTAAATAAGAAGTGCCGATTATGCTGTTGGTAGCTATTTTCCGTTTAGCTGTGACTTTGATTTGTGGCAGTTACATGTCATAATAGACCGTGATGTGAAATAGCGATCACCATGCTCATTTGCGCTTGCCAGCCATCAGCGTGCACATTAGCATTCCCTATTATATCCCGGTGATACTCCAGCTTTCCAGAGATGTATATTCAGTTTATTTTAACTCTGTAAAAAGCCAAGTAATTTGTTTCAGGTAACTGATTCAAAGGTATACTTGGAACAAAGATGCCTTTTTTAGACTTAGTCTGAAATCTGTCTCACATTCTCTCCATGGTAACACCATGAATGCATTTTGTTGTCCAGTGTACAAATAGCCTCATTCAATGTGGTGGTTACTTTTACTGTAATTGTATTGATTTTACCATAACTAGTTTTTGAGAATTGAAAATAGCCTATGGGCCTCCAAGGACCTTTAGATATAGCCCAAATTCAACAGTACTGATAATTATGATAAATAAGCTGCCATATATGGACAAAGCAAATACAGATTATAGTTGTGCCTTTCCTAGCCATCTAGTAAAGAGAGGAGTTAAGCCTGGCTCATTTCAGGTGTAGGGTGGATGTGGGGTCTCCCCATCTTCACCTACTTAGATTTTAATAATGGGACCATGTCTATCAGGTAAAATCTAAACAACTGTGATAATCACTGTTAGGAAAGAAATCTACTTTTATCAAGGGTCTTTTGTGATGTCCCAGTCATCGGAAAGACATTCAAAGATAAAATGACCATCCTGTAGGCAGACCTCCCTCCTCTTCAATGCAAGAATGGACAAAAGTGTTGCAAAAACACAGGGACAAAGCTGCAGGAAGGCACAGTGGACCTATTTGTAACTATGGCAGGCAGCAGGCTTCTGTACTGTCTCAACTGGGAGCCAGATTAGGACTTTTACGGAGCAGGTGAGAAACCCCCAATTCTTCATACTGCCTCTAGCAGCAAAGCCAGCTTTCACACTGCCTTCATGTTGCTCACTGTCTGAGAGATCCACAATCCTCCAGATATTTAGCCAGACCCTTACAGCCTATTATTCAGCTATGTTCTGCTTGCCTTTCTCACTGCTCAAGAACAGTGTTTTGTGTATAATTACTGCCCAGCTGTACTCTTTAGAGATGAGGTGGAAGAATGGTGATGATGCCATGGGAGAAGCTAATTCAATATCCCCTTTTTATCCATTTACCAAGAATTGGGTATACAGGAGATATTGCCCCATAATATTGAGGAAGAAAATGGTGATTTTGGTAGTTTAAGTTGTTTTCTCAGCTTCAATCTTTATCCTTTATATGCAACAGAATCCAACAATGGTTGGTTAGTGTTGGATTAAAATTACAAAAGTGAAATTAGTGTCCTACACTGTTTTTGGCAGAATCTTAGAAAATTAGAAACAAAACCTTTTTTAAAAATGCATTGTGAAATATTCCTCTTATGATTTAGACCTAAGAAATATGTTTATTTAGTAGAGAATGGATATACTTTATTCTGAGGAAATTGTCTTCCTGGACCAACTTGCAGGAAATCCACTGAAAAAAAATATATATGTATAATTTCGATGCAAGCTACTATATTATCCAGAGAGTCAAGAATCTTTTTTCAGGACTTTAAGTTTGTATTTCTATTTTAGTAATTCTATTACATCCAGTTGTTTTAAGTCATTTCATTTAAGATTCTTTCTGGAAAGAGGCAACATATAGGTAGGCAGGTTATAGAAATGAAAGGCTTGCATGTTACATAATTGCTTTTTTTCTTGATATGAAAAATAAACTAACAATACATGATTCATACAAATTGGTAGGTTTCAGAATATTGGAACTAATTATTACTGTAGAAGGTGGAAAAACTAGCTAAAATTTAATGAAATACATTTCTTTTTACTTGAAGCACTGGAAGGGTGTAAAGTTCTTTACCATGCTAGGGCTGAAGGAGAGAATGAAGTGATTACTAGGGTTGTGGTCCAGGGGACTCATTCCCAGGAAAGGGCTGTACCAAATGAACTCTAAGCCTTTTCCAATGCTGAGATCCCGTCACTCTGATTCAACTCAATGCCAAACGCAGAAGGAGGAATTCAGCCTCAGGCCTGAGTGCTAAGCACATAAAGCACTTACCACATCCAATTGTGAGTTCTGAAGCTATCAAGTCATTATCTCATATTACTGTCAACACAGTGCTGTGTCCTAGATGTATATTGTTCTCAAATTTGCTTCTGTTGAAATAATTGGTATGTGTCTCCTCAATGTAAAAGTGACTTAACTATCTGAAGGTAGAGTCCATTATGATGGTAAAATATGAGAAAAAAGTTATAGGAGAAAAAGCACCCAAGTTCAAGAAATGAAAATAGGTTCCATGTTGTAAAAATGTCTGAGAGATTACAAATGATTTTGATGTATAAAATAGTTTGAACTAAAAAGTCTGTATCCATAGCACTTCCTTTGAAAACTTCTTTTAAAAACTCTCAAAATACAGAAGGACATAAAGGGAAATAAAAATAAATAATTATCCTTAATGTCTAGTCTTCAGAATGTAAGTGTGAATGAAGATGGGCTTGAAACCTAGCATTTGTACTCCTCATTTAGAATAGAGCAAATGGCCTAATAAGATCAATTATTTATCAAGATGACTCTTCCACAGCAAGATGGATAATAACATACATCTTTAATATTCATAGCCTCTCTCTTTTATTCTTCAATGTCTCTTTTAATCCTCAATAATGAGGGATTATTCTTTATTTTCTGTTTTCTTTAATGTTATTACCTACAAATTATTCTTTATGGGCAAAATAACCTAAAAGCATCATAAATACCTTTAAATAAAGGGATTCAAAGAAAGAAACTCATTAACCGTGTGCTTTCTATGTGCCTGACACTGTGCTAGGTGCTATGAATACAAAAATGAACTAAACAAAATTCCTGCCCCAAGGAGCTTACCATCTGATGGGAAAGGTAGATAATAAAGTAATTAATGTGCTCAGCGCAACTGATAGAGTCAGTCATAGGAGCTCTGTCTGATTCTAGTAACAGTAGGCAAAGGTTTATCTTGAAACATTTGGGAGCGGAAGTGAGCTCAGCTGCGTTCCAAGAAGAGCCAACAGCATTGTCACAGTGCAGAAGACTGAGAACACTAGTGCTGAAATGGTTTGGTGTGAGCAGATCACTGATTGTGACTCTACATGAGTGATAGGAGATGTGAGGATCCCACTGAGCTGGGGAGAAATCATGGCCAAGAGACAAGAAAGAGCAAAGTCACAAGGATTTTTATAACTTATGAATGTGTTTGGTATTCTACAAACCTGAGGAAAGACTGAAGAATTTTCAGTAAGGAATCAACAGAATAAGATTTGCATTTTAGAAACTTGTTTAGCAAGCATGGAGGCAACACTAATGACTTGGAACAAAATCCTATGGCAAACCCTTTGCTAGACATCAGGGACATCCACCTGGACATGATCTAAAGCTTCAAAATTACTTTTTGTCCTGTTGTATATGTTTGTGTTGGGGGTAGAAAAGTGCCACAGTCCAATCAAAGACTGCAATGTAGTGTCAACGCTTTCTGGAGTCACAGGCTGCAATGTAAATTCTGAGTAAATAATGTGGCAAGGAGTGCGGGACTTGGATGGCAATTTTTTCCCAAAGTTATTTATTTATATATTTTCACTTAATTTGAAAGAGAAACAGGGGGCCAGCGCCATGGCTCACTTGGTTAATCCTCCGCCTGCAGCACCGGCATCCCATATGGGTACCGGGTTCTGATCCCAGTTGCTCCTCTTCCAGTCCAGCTCTCTTCTGTGTCTCAGGAGGGCAGTGGAGGATGGACCAGGTGCTTGGGCCCCTGCACCTGCATGGGAGACCGGGAGGAAGCACCTGGCTCCTGGCTTTGGATTGGTGTGGCACTGGTTGTAGTGGCCATTTGGCAAGTGAACCAACGGAAAGAAGACCTTTCTCCCTCTCTCTCTCTCTCTCTCTCTCTCTCTCTCACTGTCTATAACTCTACCTGTCAAATAACTTAAAAAAAAGAGAGAAAAAAGGAGAGACAATGAGAGAATGGGAGAGAAAGAGAGAGAGAGAGAGAGAGATCTCCCATCTTCCACCAGCTGCTTTACTCCCCAAATGCCTGCAACAACCAGGTCTGGTCCAGGCCAAAGCCAGGAGCCCAGAGCTCAAACTAGGTCTTCCATGTGGGTGACAGGGAAATAAATACTTGAATCGTCATTACCAGCTGCTTCTCAGAATGCCCATTAGCAGAAAGCTGAATCAGAAGTGGAGGAGCCAAGACTCAACCCAGGCACTCTGGTTAAGAATGACTTGACTGTTGAGTTAAATGCCCACCCCCTGAGATAATTCTTGAAGGAGAGTGAAGGTATCTGTAAGAGTTTTGCTTCATGTAGGAAAAGGCAAAGAATAAACTGAGAGGGTCGGGTATGTGAAGGAAGCTTCTTCTTAGAGCATGTTATAATATTGCAAGTACTTAGAATTGGAGGAGGGAGGGTAAGATTGAAGATAAAACCACTTAGGTTGCAGGAGTTAGATAAAGAACATTATGTTCTAGGATAAGGAGCTTGAACTTTATTCTAAATGGCATGAAATGAATGGCAATCTTTTAATTGCTTTTAATCAGGGAAACTGCATAGTTAGATTTGTTTCCACTGTCTCTGTTGGCTATTCTTTCTCTCCTCCCAACACTCCAGTGCCATCTGCACCGGGCAATGTCTTTTGTCTTACTCAGCCTTGCCATAGCATCTGACACAAGTAACCAGTCTCTTTAGAACACTCTTTTCTTGAGACTTCTTTGACATCATACTTACCTGAAATCTCTTTCACCTCATTGGTTTGTCCATTCCAGTGTCTTTTGCTGGTTCCTCATCCTCTGCTTTCTCTCCAAATGCTCCAGGTCCACCTGAGTTGGTCATAAACCTTCCATTCTTGTGTTTCTGTGGTCCACTGCCATCTTCCCAGGAGCCCTTGATGACAAACAAGCTTCCCATTCATTCCCTCACATCATTAAATTTTATTTACTTTCGAGTATATGTCATTATTGAAACTGCTTTCCTATTTCTCTGCTTAATAGTTAATGTCTTGTTTAGAATATCACATTTATGAGAAGCCAGAACTGTGTTTTATTCACCAGTGATTCCCTGGTCTTAGAAAAGTCCTTAATATATAATGTCTATTTATTGAACAACTAAATGAACTATTATCGTAGCTTCAAAATTGAGGCTAGACTGAAAATAAAAGAAGCCAATTAGAATGAAGACAAGTCATCATGTAGAAGATTTTGTCAGTGACCTGATAAACTATTAAAACCTGGCCCAGAGCAATAACCCTAGGAGAGAAGAGAGATAGAGCTAATAAGTAGGCAAAAATCCATCACGCTTTAGGACTGATTTTAGGCTGAGAGTATAAGAGAGACTTGATCCTAACTGTACCTAATAACTGGATGCATGATCATTACATTAGAGAACACATGAAGAATTATTTCATGAGTTTGGGTTTTGAATTGCTGATTTTGGAGGCCAGCACTGTGGCATACATGCAAAGCTACCACCTGCACTGCCAGCATCCCATATGGGTGCACGTTCAAGTGCTGGCCATTCCATTTCCAATTTATCTCCCTGTCAATGTGCCTGGGAAAGCAGTGGAGGATGGCTCAAGTGCGTGGGCCCCTGCACCCACATTGGATACCCAGATAAAGTTCCCCAGGCTCCTGGCTTTGGTTTGGCCCAGCACTGGCTATGGTGGCCATCTGAGAAGTGAATCAGTGATTGGAATATCCCTCTTTCCATCTCTCCCTGTGTCTCTTTCTCTCTCTGTAACTTTGCTTTTCAAATAAATAAAAAAATAAATCTTAAGAAAAGAGAAATTTGATTTTGAGATGCGTATGTCATATTCAGGAACAGCTACCTAGTAGGAAGAACTGTAACTATACTTCTAAAGTTCCTTGAAATATTGATCTATTTATTTTAACTAATGTGTCTAAAAAGGGAGAATTTTAAAGAACATTAAAGTCTGATAGAAAAATATGTAAATTCTGTCTTCTGAGAAATGTTTCCCGATCATCCTTAGGGTGAACTATGGGTGCCCTTCCTCGGTGCCTCCAGAATAATCTGTGCATTTCTAATACTGTGTCAGAAATTCTTGATTCCTTGGCTGACTCCTTAGTCAAAACATCAGCTCCACTAATTAGTGCTGCACACAGTAGATCTGTGGGTCACAGTTTTGGTCATGTCATTCATCTCCCCCTCCCCTCATTCAGATTTCACAAATGAATTCCCATAGCTTAGAATTAACTCCAAATGCCTAAGTGTGATATTCAAACCCCTATACAATTTTGTCAAAACATATCTGTCTAAATTAATCTCTCTCTGGGTTATCTAAACCCTTGAATGGATTCACGACTGAGCCAAACCAGTCATGCACATTTCTGCAGGGTTTGAAAATTGATTTTGTCAGTGTCCTAGAATTATTCCAACTCAGGGATGATAACTGGCACTAACAAAGCTCACAAGAGACTGATGTATAAAATCAGAATGCCAATGCAATCATTTACATTGAGAAATTTAATTGCTGAGAAGACCTCATGTTCATGTTGGCCTGACCAGCACATTGCTCCCTCTAGGCAAACTACATGAGAAACCTAATTATCAAAAGGTTGTTTGATTAGTGTACAGCCAGAGCAGGGGAACTACATGAGTAGAATGTCTAATGGCATCAGGCTCTGGTAGCTGGTGGTCAATAGAACAGTCTCATCAATTTGATTCATGCCTTCACTTCGAGTGCTTGAATGGCAAAACTATTTGATCATCAAAGCATTTCTGTGCAGATATATTATAAATTCAATAAATTTATAATCCAGGTCCTCTGGACTCGGAGGATTATAGTTGCACTGAGGTGACTATGCACATCTCTGCTTTAATTACGTGTTACATATGACAAGATATCAAGAGTTTAACAGAAAGCACTGCTATTTCCAAGTTTGGGGGAAACATCTCACATAAAGTTGTAGTCTTCCTTGCACTGTTGGCCCTGCTCAGGACCCACCCTCTATCCCAGTCTCAGAATGCCTACCCTCTGCTGAAATCCTGCTGTCTTTCCTCTGAATCACACATTTTGTGCATAGCACCTACTCCTTGGGATGCTCTTTAGCTTTTGGGAAGTGGGTTGTTTTCTCATTTGGTTTATAATTTATTTCCCTGAGAGGGCAGAGATCTTTATTCTTTATTTAGTAGAGTCTAGTTAATGATATAGACTAGCTTTTTTCCTTTTTGATTATAGCACCTACTCATTTTTGTACAGATTGAGGACTTTTTGGGAAGTTATCATAAATTGGTAATTTATAATGTGTGTATTTATGGTGTACAAAGAGATGTTATGATTTATGAAAATAACACAACATAATTAAATCAAGCTAGTTAATATAACAATCACCTCAAATACTTAACAAATTTGAGGTGAGAACATTTGAAATTTACTATGCAACTTTGAAATGTACAATACTCTATTAACTATATTCGTGATGCTATGCAATAGGTCTAAAACACCTGTTTTATTCCTATCTGATATTTTGTACTGTTTGACTGTCTTGTTCTCAGTCTTCCTACTTTCCAGCTTCTGTAATCACCATTTAATTCTCTGCTTTTATGAGTTTGATTGTTCTAAGTTCCACACATGAGATCACATGATATTTATCTTTCTATTCCTGGACTGTTTCAACTAACATAGTGTTCTCCAATTCCATCCATGTTATTGCATATGACAAAATTTTCTTATTCATACAGGCTGGATAGTATTCCATTGTGTATGTACATAACATTTTCTCTATCCATTCATCTGTTGATGAACACATAGGTTGATTCCATAACTTAGTTATCATGAATAGTGCTAAGTGAACATGGCAGTGCAAACATTTCTTTGATAAACCTGTTTCAAATCTTGTGCATAAGTACCTGAAAGTAAGATTGCTGAATCATTTAGTAATTCTATTCTTAGATTTTTGAAGATTTCCAGTTTTCTATGATGGAATTACTGATTACCACTCCCACCAACCATGTTCAAGCAATCACTTTTCTCCTCATCCTCACCCACACTTGTTATCTTTCATCTTTTTTAAACAGTTAGCAACTGGTATGAGGGGATAATTTCATTGTAATTTATACTTTCATAATGATTAGCAAAGTTGAATTGTTTTTCACTTATCTGTTGGCCGTTTGCCTATCTTCTTTTTTTTTTTTTTTTTAAAGATTTATTTATTTGAAAGCCAGAGAGAAGAGAGGCAGAGAGAGAGAGGTCTTTAATCCGCTGGTTCACTCCCCAGATGGTCGCAATGGACAGAGCTGTGCTGTTCCAAAGCCAGAAGCCAGGGGCTTCTTCCAGGTCTCCCACGTGCGTGCAGGGGCTCTAGGGCTTGGGCCATCTTCTACTGCTTTCCCAGGCCACAGCAGAGAGCTGGATTGGAGCAGCCAGGATTAGAACTGGCGCCCATATGGGATGCTGGCACTTCAGGCCAGGGCATTAACCCACTGCGCTAAAGTGCTGGCCCATGCCTATCTTCTTTTGAGAAATAAACTGGACATCAGGTACCTTGACTAAAAATAGTGGAGTTCTTTGAATGAACATCCATTGAAGGATAATTTTTATTTTAAAATAAAGCAACAACAACAAAAAAGAAACAAAATCCATCTCTATATCCTGAGATGATTATATGTGACCTTATCATTGGACACCAGCTATAGCTGTTTGGACTTTATCTTTCTAGGCTTGGAACATAGATCAAGGAAATGTGCAAAACATTTTAGTAATTTTTGCCCTGACATAAAAACAGATAAACAGATTAAACTGGACATTTTGTGACCTGCCTTGACACATCATATGGATCCACACCTGTAAAATCTCATAGCCTCTGTGGATAATTCATAAAAACTAATTGAATTGGTAAATAGTCTGAGGTATATACCGTAAGCCCTAGCAGTTCAAATAGCTCAGAGGAAGATCTCTGGTGCTACTTTTATATTAGCTGAGAATCTTATTTAGGAATCTGAACTCCTATATCTCACTAGTGGTATCTGATAATCATGTAGTATTTGGATAATATCTTATCCAAGAGCTTTACGTAAATACTTAAAGTCCTGGAATTCAAACCTATAAATGAGGCTTCACTTATATATGATTATTTTGTTTCAAATGTGATAGACTATCATTCAGTCTCTTTTGAGGGTCATCCTTGTGTTTATCCCTGGAGTCTATGTCCACTACTTCCTTCTCATCATTTTCCTTCCTTTATTCCTTAAATGAATACTTACACTGCTTCTTACATTATGATAACAGATATTCCAGCTGATAGTGATACAAGATAAGTTTCTTGTTATCAAGGAATTAAATGCTCTCAGATAACTTGAAGATATTTTATAGTTCAACAAGGAAGAAACAACTGTGATAGAATGAACAATGAGCCTGACTCTCAGTGGTAGGTGTTTTATCTGTCTGCTCTAACAAAGATTAATTTTCATTTATTCTCATTCAAAAATATTTTTGAACATGTATTAAGTGTCCAGTTTCTTCTGCACATTAGAATACAGTGACAAGCAAGAAAGACAAGGTGCTTATTCTCTAGAAAGAGGGAAGACAAGGGGCAATTAACACCTGAGAAATGAGCATAAGTACAAGGAAGAAAATAAAACAGGATAATGGTGCCTAACTGTGAAAAGAAGGGAACATTAATTTAGATTTGGTGGTCAGACAAAATCTTTCTATGGAGGTGTTGATTAAAATGAGACTTGAATGATAAGGAAGAGCCAGACATGCAGAGACCGAGTACATAGCATTTCAGGTACAGAAAACAAAATTTAGAGTCTCTAAGGCAGGAATAAGCTTAGTGTGTTCAAGGAGCAGAAAGAAGGCTCATGTGAGTGTAGTATGGTGGATGGGCATAGGTATGGGAGTAGATAGGCAGGAGAAACTAAGCTTGTTAGGGTGAGTGCAATGGGAAAGGCACTGGAGTGTGTCAGTGGGCGAGCGAGTTAACTCAATATAAGCTTTAAAATTGACTGTTGTGTGGAGAGTGGCTTTTATAAGTCTAAAAGCAGGAGCAGAGAAATCAATAGAATATTTACAGTCCTCTGAGTGGAAGAGTTAGTCCTTTGGTCTAGCGTAGTGGTAGTTGAGATGGAGAGAAATGAAGATGCAAAATATGTTATGGGGTACAGATGGAAACACTTATTGATGAGATTGGATGTGAGATACAAGAGAAGGAAAGGAGCCAAGGATAAGTGCTAGATATTTCACTTGAACAAACTAGAGAGAAGATGATCCCGTATGCTACTAGTGAACAATCAGCGGAAATGCAGGTTTGCTGCTTTGACTGTGTTGGGTGGGAGCATGGTGAGAAGTATCACTGTTCTTAAAGCTGTACTTACAAAATGCATGAAGTTTATATTCCTTAAACAAAACGTTTCTGGGGGAAAAACATAAAAAATTTAAATTTGAGATGCCAAATGTATACCTTCATGAAGACACTATGAATGAGTCTGGAATAATAAATAAGGGCTGGAGATCAGAGTTGGGAATCATCTGCATATGGATAATGTTTAAAGCCAAACCATCTGGAGATGCTCACTTAGAAGGTCACAGAAGAGACCTAAGGGCACAACTCCGAACTTGATAACATTTGGAGGGCACGTGGAAGTGGAAGAACCCAGAAAGAGACAAAAGGAACACCCATTGAATTAGAAGGAGTCAGAGGAGTGAAACAATAAGAGTTACTTATTTATTTTTAAAGTGTCCAACTGCACTGACTACTTTACGAGGTCAAGAAAAATAAAACTGAAAAATGGCCGCAGGATTTCGTGGCATAGAAGTCACTTGTGGCCTCATTGAGAGTAAACTCAGTGATGAAATGGGCATTAATGTTTGACTTGGAGAGTTAATTAGAGATTGTGGTAGCTTAAAAACATGAATGGTATTGTAGCTTGCGAATCAGATTTGCTTGACTAGATCAGAGTAGAGGCTTGGTATAATTTATAGCTGAAGAATGGAGGTTGGGGCTGGGCATGTTATGAAATATTGGTGATGAAATATTGGCAAGATTTTATTTTAGCTTTTATGGAGAAAGAGAAAAAGAGCATATTTAGGCAGATTCAAGAGCATGCATTAGTTTATTCCTTTGTTTGTAACTCTAATCTATTGTGTACTGTAGGGCATATAGAATTGAATAAGACACTTTGTTCTCAATAAACTTAAAATTTAAATCATTAAGTTTAAATATAAGAAAGAATGAATTACTACAGAGAGGTGCAAACATGACGCAGGGGGACAGGGTAAAATGGGTAATTATTCCTGATGGGAAGAACTAGATAATGTTTCTTGGAGGTATGATTTTAGAAGGTTCTTGAAGGAAGAGAATTATTTTGTAGATAGAAGAATGAAGATGAACATCAGACTCACAAAGGTATATGTTGCCTGTGTTGTAGATTGGGTTTTCTGGAAGCAGATGCTAAGTTGGAGTTTAGGATGCAGGATTTTGATTAGGGATCCACCCTTGTGAAAAGAAGGGGAAGGATGCAGAATTGCACAGAGGAAGATGTCAAACTACTCTGCAGGCCTGACAAAGACTCAGACCGCCCAACAGAAGGCTCCAGTGGGTGCTGCCTGTTCGAGGGGTCGGGTAACTCTGAAATGGCCACAACTCTATGAGTGCACCTTTTTCAGTCCCTGGTTTGTCAGCTGTCTTGGGAAAGTGTGACCTGAGCTGAAGAAGCTCTGAGACTGAGACTGACGCTGCAAATGCTGTAGCTACAGACTGACCCCTACATCCTGCACTGCTGGGCAGCGAGTCCTTCCTGGAGGAGCAGCCTGGGTGGTCCATTTTGATGTGGATCCCAGTGTGTGGAAGCATGGCATGTCCCACTGTACTCCAGAGGAGCTGGAACAAAGACTAGGATGACAGATGTTTTGGAATGAAGCTAAACAGATTTGTGGGATTATGGTGGTCCTTAAAAGGCATAATGAGGGTTTGAGAATTTTTTCCCTCTGGGAACTTTTTAGGGAATGAAGTAGGGCTAGCAGACCGTCTAATACCCTACTTTTAGGAGACAGCTCCAGCTTTTTGCTCAAAACCTCTTAGAACTTGAAGTTTCCACAAAGCACAGCTGTCTGATGAATTGGTGTTGGGGGTACAGGTAAGGGGACATAGACCACACGTTACAGTTGTTTTCTTTTGGATCTGTTATTGGAATACAGAATCCTTATGGTTCATTCAACACAAAAATCATGGATCCTTTACATTTCCTATCATCACAAGGAAAATGTAACTGACCTATATTATATTACCTTGTTTTGGAGAGAAGCTAATATTCTCTTTATTACCAATATCTGTACTAGGTAAACATGCTTACATCATATATGTTAATATATTCTTCATATGTTGTTGTCCCCAGGCACTGAATGATATGTTGTTGTTTGCTTCCAACAAGTCATATATACTTAAGTATGTATTGTTTTGGCAAGAGAGTAAGAAAAGAAACTACTTTTTTTCTATTTAAAAATTAAAGACAGTTTGTGTCCAGACAGATAAGGAAACCAGCGGGTAGGCTCACTTGGGAAGCCAGCTGGAGTGGAAGGCAGCATGCAGCTTCCAAGGGCTTGGGTCTTGAGGCATGGTGCTGTCTGTGTGAATATGCTGTAGCCTGTGAAATGAGACTCTAGGGGCAATCCTACTTGCAGCATCCCGTTACGATGATTTCTAAATCATTCAGAAACAAGCAGTGTGGAGCCAGGTTACCAAGTCTAACGAGAAGCTCAGAGAACTCAGGAGTGGAAAGAGCATATCAGAAAGCAGGAGGCAAGGGCTGGAAGAATTCCCTTCACTGACTGACGTGCTGCTCTAAGTGCTTTTCTGGATGAAATGACTGTGCAAGGTTTTGATGCCAAGGTCATTTTCTAGTTAGAGCTGTGAGGAAAAAATAGTGGAGAAATATATCAAATTTTATCAAGTTGTTGGTACTTAACTTAAATGTTTTCCAACTCATGTATTAATTTTTTCAATGCTTATTTTGCTATGAAATGAATTACTTTGGTTGGTGAAATGAATTACTTTATAGTGCATATACCTGTCCATGAAATGCTACTTGGGATGTTTTCTAGGTTTTATAATGATGCATCACTCAGGCACAACCCTTCACTTGATGTCCATTTACTCAAATGCCATATATTGTGTCTAGGAGAAAAACCTTTTCATTGCTAGTCTTATAAATTGAAACAGATAAAGTGAGAATGAGCTTCATAACTATATATTTTTAAACTCGAGATCTGATAAAATTAGACTAAAACTTCCCAACACATATCATATTGTCATTTTCATTTGTTAGTTTTTGAAATTTTTTAAAGATTTATTCATTTGAAAGAGTAACACAGAGAAAGGGAGAGAGAATGAGAGAGAGAGAGAGAGAGAGAGAGAGAGATCTTCCATCCGCTGCTTCACTCCCCAGTTGGCTGCAACAGCCAGAGCTGGGCCAGGCCAAAGCCAGGAGCCAGGAGCTTTCTTCAGGTCTCCCATGTGGAAGCAGGGGCCCAAGCACTGCAGCCATCTTAAGCTGCTTTTCCCAGGCCATCAGCAGAGAGCTGGATTGGAAGTGGAGCAGCCAGGTCTTGAACCAGCACCCTGATAGGATGCCAGCATTGCAGGTGGTAGCTTTACATGCTGTGCCATAGTGTCTGGCCCAGGTTTTGAAAATCTATCCAAGACATTATTGTGCTTTATGATTTACAAGAATAGACATCACTTTCCATGTTTGGATTTTTGAATTTTGATCATTTTTGAATTTGTTGTTTTGTTTTGTTTTGACAGGTAGAGTTATAGACAGTGAGAGAGAAAGATAGAGAGAAAGATCTTCTTTCCGTTGGCTCACTCCCCTGATGGCCGCTACAGCCAGCGCTGTACTAATCCAAAGCCAGGAGCCAGGTGCTTCCTCCCAGTCTCCCATGAGGGTGCAGGGACCAAAGAACTTGGGCCATCCTCCACTGCCCTCCCGGGCCACAGTGGAGGAGAGCTGGACTTGAAGAGGAACAACCGGGACTAGTACCCAGGGTGCCGGTGCCGCAGGTGGAGGATTAGCCAAGTGAGCCACGGCGCCGGCCAATCATTGTGAATTTGTTTCAAACTGGAAGTTTCCTTCTGCTTATGTGATAAATGTCTTCAGGAGACCATTCTCTTATGTTGGCCAAGAAATGCCTTTGAAATTTGTTTTAGTAATTTGTTCTTTACTCTTCATATAATTCTTTTCATCAGGCACACTAACAAGCAAAACTTAGCATCAATGCTAAAATGTGAAAGGAAATTGGTGTCATTTGCTGAAAAGTAAAAGTAAAAAAAATCACACAACTGTTACATATATCCAATTTCTTCATGCTTTCTTCCTGAGTACACTGTATTGTGATATGTACTAACATTTTATAGGTCCCCCTTGCTTAGAAGGGCAAGTGTGCTCACTGCAATAAGTGGAGAAAGTACTGTTTTTTCACAGTTATAAATTTGATATCACATTTTTTTTTCAGATTTGAGAGTTAAAGTTACACAAACACATCTTCTACATATGCATTATTCATAATTTAATTTCCTCTCATTAAAAGAATAAAGGAATGCAATTCTCTCTCTTCTTGGAAGAGGAGATTATTTTCTATCTCACTGATATCACCTTCCTCACAAAACTTCTAGCTCTGATGCTCACACATAATCTGAGTGCTTAATGTATTCACTTATTCAACACTTGCAGTTTCCCTAACCTCGATTATTGCACATGTTGGTGTGTTGGTTATTGACTCTGTGATCCATTTTGGGTTTGAAGACCATGACTACTCACCTGAACTTAAATACCATGTACATCACTTAAAATTCTGCGGGGAAATTTAAACTAACGCACATAAATGTTCAAGAGTTACTTAGGACTGAATTCTGAGATTGCAAGAGCAATAGGACTTCCCATTGTAGAAGGCAAAGCACAGGTTAATGTTTATGATAAACTTTTTTTTTTTTTTTTTTTTTTTTTTTTTTTTTTTTTTTTACAGGCAGAGTGGACAGTGAGAGAGAGAGACAGAGAGAAAGGTCTTCCTTTTGCCGTTGGTTCACCCTCCAATGGCCGCCGCGGACTGCGCGCTGCGGCTGGCGCACCGCGCTCGTCCGATGGCAGGAGCCAGGAGCCAGGTGCTTTTCCTGGTCTCCCCATGGGGTGCAGGGCCCAAGCACCTAGGCCATCCTCCACTGCACTCCTGGGCCACAGCAGAGGGCTGGCCTGGAAGAGGGGCAACCGGGACAGAATCCGGCGCCCCGACCGGGACTAGAACCCGGTGTGCCGGCGCCGCAAGGCGGAGGATTAGCCTGTTGAGCCACGGCGCCGGCCTATGATAAACTTTTTAAAAAGATTTATTTTATTTATTTTAAAGACAGAGTTACAGAGTGAGATGGAGACACAGAGAGAGGTCTTTCATCTGCTGGTTCACTCCCCAGTTGGCCACAATGGCTGGAGCTGCACCAATCCAAAGCCAGGAGCCAGGAACTTCTTCCAAGTCTCCTACGTGGGTGTTGGGGCCCAAGGACCTGGGCCATCCTCTGCTGCTATCCCAGGCCACAGCAGAGAGCTGGATCAGAAAAGGAGCTGCTGAGACTAGAACCGGCACCCATATGAGATGCTGATGCTTCAGGCCAGGGCTTTAACCAGCTGTGCCACAGCGACGACCTGTGACAAGATTTAATGTAGGAGAGAGCTTTTGAACTGAACCTTAAAAGATGGGTAAGATGAAGATTGTGTAAGAAAAGGACAAAATATTCCAGGTGGGAAAGAACCAGCAAGAATAAAGGGAAGGAGCCTATGTTCAGCATGTGGAGTGCTTTCCTGAGCACAGTGCTTCTCTTCTAGTAGGTCTCATATATATAATTGGCTTTGGCAATCGGACCTATCTATTGATAAAATGGTTTGTTTGACTCAATTGTGCCTCATTTAAACTGACCCAGTTCTTTCACTGGATCAAATTCCCTAATTGCCTTGGTATCGTGTAGACATAGTTACAGTATTCTTAAGGAGGAACACAGTATTTTCTCTCAACATTCCTAATAAACTTCATTGCCCAAGGGTGCCAAAGACAGAAAAGTCCTTCAGCCATCATCTTGTAGTCTGTGACTTTAATGTAAATTATGTTAGGGGCCTGCGCTGTGGCACAGGGGGTTAAAACCCCAGCATGGGGTGCTGGCATCCCTTGTGGGCATCCATTTTGGTCCTGGTTTCTCCACTTCTAAACCAGCTCTCTGTTATGGCATGGGAAAGTAGTGGAAGATGGCCCAAGCACTTGGGCCATTGCACCCATGTGGGAGACCTGGAGGAAGCTCCTGGCTCCTGGCTTCTGATCAGCCCAGCTCCGCCTGAAGTGGCCATTTTGAGAGTGAACCAGCAGATGGAGGACCTCCCTCTCTCTCTCTCTCCCTCTCCCTCTCCCTCTCCCTCTCCCTCTCCCTCTCCGTCTCTCTCTCTCTCTCTCTGTGTGTGTGTGTGTGTGTATATATATATATATATATATATATATATGACTCTGTATTTCAAATAAATTAAGAAACATTAAAAAATTCTTTTGGAAATCAGAAGCCAGTATTACACTTGCTGAATGATTTTTAAACGCCTAAGAATGTTCAGGGTAAATGATGCTATTTAGCAATTGGAACAGTCATGAAAACTGTTTTGATATAAGGAACATATACATTTATTTAATTTGGTAATACATGGGGGTAAACAAATCAAACAATATAGAAAGGGCACGGAGTCTGTAGTCCCTCAGAATCCTTCCTCTGGGACAGCAAGTATGAGTGATGCCTCATGTAGTCTTTCAAATAAATGAATGCATTTTGAAATAGATATTTGCGCATGTCTCTCTGTGTGCTCATATATCCCTTTCTCTATATAAATAATGACATGATTAAATAGTATTTTTAAACCTAACAATGTATCTGAGAAATTAATCGAGCAGTACATACAGAATAGGCATAGGAGTCTGAAAACAAGTCTTGCAAAAAGGCTTCAAATTCTTTATAATTTATTATTATCTATACAACTCAAAGAAATGGTGCCTACAATACCCTTCTCTGTCGTCTACTCATCTGTAGAGGTCAAATCCAGATGTTTCTGCCTGATTCTTAGTCCCATTTACTCCTTGTAAGAACCGGTTGCTATGTTTGTAAATACTTTTTGCATTATACAACGTGCTCCTTTTTATACCTGTGAAAATACTATTACTGAGGATTTTTTGTTTGCTTATTTGTCTGTTTTAAATCCATGGACAGTTTGTGAGTTTCTTAAAGCTTTTATTTCTCTTTGAATCCCCATCCCCTCGTATAGTGTCTAGTATATAATAGATGTTCAGTAAATATTTGCCTGATTGAGGAAAAAGGTGAAAGAATGTTAATCTTCATTGTTCATAGCTTCCATGTTACATCTCCTTGTTGTTGTTTTTTGATATTTGACTTGAAATATTTATCTTTTCAATGACATCGTATTTTAAAGCAACGAAGCAGTAAAAAAATTATAGGTGAAACATAAGATGAATAAATTACCTGGAAATATTTATACAATTCAGCTTTTAAACATTTTCATGAGAAAAATGGGTAATCCTCTCCATTTTTGTGGCATCAGTTTCTGGGGAAAAGCTATCATGGCCAAAATAAATCTGTCTGCAACCTTTATCCTAGACCAAGTGTCCATAGGCTTGTTTGTATATATACTTTTTGAACCTACCTCATGATGTATATATGCATTTGTGTAATGCTTACAAAGATGCTCTGTGTCATTACTTTGAAAATGTGCAAGTTTGGCTTAGTCAAGCAAAGACTGCTTTAATGGCATCATGAATTTGTTGCCATGACATAAGACTACAGTGCTGCATTTTTATTTCTCTGTGCTCTACTCATTTGTATCATCTTCCTTTGCTTGCGATATTTAGTAGAAATAAATGTGAATGCAAATGGTTGAAAGATTTATTATTTATTCATATTATTGAGTTTGTGGCCCTGGTTTAACCACCCTTACCCAGAGCATGAACATTTTTCTTCACGTTGCTTTGAAGATCGTTTAAGACTCATCCTTAAACTGCCTCATTACGCCTTTCAGAAATACAGTTCTCATATAACAACTCATCAGGAAATTCAAAGTGTTTGAAGTATGTTGGGAAAAACAGATGTTTGCTATTTAAAGTACTGCAGATGATTGTTATTTCTTTTTCTAGTCAAAAGATGTTCATATCCACTAAATAAATGTATTGTCTTTGAGTGTGCATCCTTCTGCGTTACCATGGTGGGAAATTTTCACCACTAGAGTTAGAAATGAAAATATTCTGCTAATGTTCTGCTGAACTATTCATTTTGCACAGTAGGGAAACTTGGCTTAAGAAAACATTGGTAAATTTCACTCTTTTTAGCCTAACATGAAAAATGGGTAGTGGAAATGGCAGTTGTTAGTCGCTTTGAAATACTAGCATGCTGAATCAATTCAATAGCCATTCTTGGAACCAAAAATAAGCTTAGCTAATTTTTGAGAAAGTCTAAACTTTATAGTAAACATGTAAGTTAACATGTTAAGAAGCTAACCCATGTAGCCACACTAGAGGAACCAGAGTAGGAAGTAGGAAGAATTACCCAATCAGCTTTGATTACTCACCACAATCAACTATAGAACTTTTAGGAATTAGTATAATTTCTTTTGTTGAAACAGAATTGTAATTATACACTTACTCTGTAAAGAACATTGGAGTTTATTTGGTTCAGCATCCTAATTTAAGGTGGGAAACAGAGGCCTGGGGAGGTAAACACAGTCAGATTACCTGGTGACTTGGTGGCAAAGTCAGCGTTTGAATCCAAATCTCTAGGTTAAGAATCTGTCAGGAACAGCCCCCATCCCTCTACTCACAGGGTGGACTCAGACTCAGGATGTGCAGTGAAAATGAGATTGTATTAATGGTCTCTCAAGACAGAGTGCCTGGTGGACCAGCACATGTGGGGTAGTTTACAGCAAGCTATTTATTTCCTAGCACAAAGGTCCCTCCCAGTTCCTCTCTGATTGAAAACTTTGGGGTTACAACCTTCCCAGCATTTGTTCAGCTGTTCTGGACACAAAACATCCTGTTTACCCATGAACTTTCAGGTGCATGTAACCTAGCTGTTATACTAACCAGTTGTCTACTCACAGCTAAACATCTTGCTTTGAAAATGAACCAAATTTTTACTTCTCATTAGTCTAGCATTCTTTCTTCTGTATTTCTTAAAACTTTTTGTAAATATGTTCCTTTTAATTTCCATACAGTGTTGATTTTTTGTTTATTTTGCTGAGTGAGAACGTAAGCTGGGGCTTAGAGAAAATCCATTTCTAAGTAATAGTAGAAGGAAGAAGAAAAAGAGAATTAAGACAGTATCTAAATATTTGCCTAAAAAATACTTCAAATTTCTAATCTTCCCTGGTTGCTGAGTACTTCTGTAGTCCTGAAAGTGTACTGAATGTTGTCTTACATTCCCACCAACAGTGGATTAGGGTACCTTTTCCCCTACATCCTCACCAGGATTTGTTGTTTGTTAATTTCTGTTTTTTTTCTTTTTTAAAAACTTTTATTTAGTAAATATAATTTTCCAAAGTACAGTTTATGGATTACAATAGCTTTTTCCCCCCCGTAACTCCCCTCTCACCCACACCCCTGCCATCTCCCACTCCCTCTCCCATTCCATTCACATCAAGATTCATTTTCAATTATCTTTATATACAGAAGATTGATTTAGTATATATTAAGTAAAGATTTCATCAGTTTGCACCCACACAGAACATAAAGTGTAAAATACTGTTTCAGTATTAATTATAGCATTAATTCACATTAGACAACACATTAAGGACAGAGATCCCACATGAGGAGTAAGTACACAGTGACTCCTGTTGTTGACTTAAGAATTTGACACTCTTGTTTATGGCATCAGAAATCTCCCTAGGTTCTAGTCATGAGTTCCCAAGGCTATGGAAGCCTTTTGAGTTCACTGACTTCGAGCTTATTCCAACAGGGTCATAGTCAAAGTGGAAGTTCTCTCCTCCCTTCAGAGAAAGGTACCTCGTTCTTTGATGGCCCTGTTCTTTCCACTGGGATCTCACTCACAGAGATCTTTCATTTAAGTGGTTTTTTTTTTTTTTTTTGCCAGAGTGTCTTGGCTTTCCATGCCTAAAATACTCTCATGGGCTCTTCAGCAAGATCCAAGTGCCTTAAGGGCTGATTCTGAGGCCAGAGTGCTATTTAGGACATCTGCCATTCTATGAGTCTGCTGTGTATCCCACTTCCCATGTTGGATTGTTCTCTCTGTTTTTTATTCTATCATTTAGTATTAGCAGACACTAGTCTTGTTTGTGTGATCCCTCTGACTCTTAGACCTATCCATGCGATCAATTGTGAACTGAAATTGATCACTTGGACTAGTGAGATGGCATTGGTACATGCCACTTTGATGGGATTGTATTGGAATTCCCTGGCACATTTCTAACTACACCATTTGGGGCAAGTCCGATTGAACATGTCCCAAATTGTACATCTCCTTCCTCTCTTATTCCCACTCTTATATTTAACAGGGATCACTTTTCAGTTAAATTTAAACACCTAAGAATAATTGTTTGTTAATTACAGAGTTCAACCAATAGTATTAACTAGAACAAAAAAAATACTAAAAGGGATAAAGTATTACATGGTACATCATAATCAGGACAAGGGCTGATCAAGTCACTGTTTCTCATAGCGTCCCTTATGGGGCATGTACTCTATAGAATACTATACTGCAGTCAAAAACAATGAGATCCGGTCATTTGCAACAAAATGGAGGAATCTGGAAAACATCATGCTGAGTGAATTAAGCCAGTCCCAAAGGAACAAATATCATATGTTCTCCCTGATTGGTGACAACTAACCAACACAAAAAAAGGAAACCTGATTGTTAATTTCTGTATGAGAGCCATTCTAACTGGGGTGAGGTTTTTATTTTCATTTTACTGATGTCTAGTGATACTGAGCATTTTTTATTGTCGGTTGGCCATTTGAATTTCCTGTCTTAAAAAGTGCCTATTCAAGTCCTTTGCCCATTTTTTAACTGGATTGTTTGTTTTGTTGTTGTTGAATTTCTTGAGTTCTTTATATATCCTGGATATTAATCCTTTATCAATTTCATAGTTTGCAGATAATTTCTCCCATTCTGTCGGTTGCCTCTTCATTTTGCTGAGTGGTTTCTTTTGCAATACAGAAGCTTCTCAGATTGATGTAATCCCATTTGTCAATTTTGGCTTTGATTGCCTGTGCTTCTGGGGTCTTTTCCAAGAAATCTTTGCCTATACCAATGTCTTGTAGGGTTTCTGAATTGAATAATATTTCGTGAAAGACATACCAGAACATAGCAATCACTACGCTAATTTGGGTTATTATAGAGCCCATTTAATGAAATGACATTAAAAAGATAGATCAGTAGTACAATTTTTTTAACTCTTGATTATATGAAATGTTGGATGTTATTGTAAATAATGCTTTTAGAAGGAGTAACATTGTGATCACAAATCGGAAGTTTGAGGTTAAATTTCCTATGGAAGTATCAGTAATGATTTAAAAAAACATTTTATACCTTAGACAATTTAAAGTGAGGGTGATGGGCCAGTATTTTGGTGTAGTTTTTAAAGCTGCCATCTGCAACACTGACATCCAATATGGGTGCTACTAACAATCCAACTCCCTAAAAATGGCCTGGGAGAGCAGCAGAAGATGGTCCAAGTGCTTGGTCCCCTACTGCCTGCATGGGAAATCTAGGTGAAGCTCCTTGCTCCTGCCTTCAGCCTTTCCCAGTGCCAGCATTGGGGCCATCTGGCTAGTGAACCAGCAGATGGAATCTCTCTCTCTCTCTCTCTCTCTCTCTCTCTCTCTGTCTCTCTCTCTTTATGTGACTCTGACTCATAAATCAATATATAAATCTTTTTTAAAAATATGAGAGGGTAATACAGTCTGTAATTAAGAAATCCAGTAATGAGATAAACTTGTTGTTGAAGATAATCAAGAAATTTTTGATAAAATTTAAAAGGAAAAATTCATTAAATTATCATTTATATAAATTTTAATATTCATTATTGTATATTTGTCTTATTTGAGAGAGAGAAAGATAGAGAGCTCACATCTGCTGTTTTACTCCTCAAATGTCCAGAATGAAAGAGCTAGACCAGGATGAATCTGGGTGCAGGGAACTCAATCTAGGTCTCCCACATGGGTGGCAGGGACCCAAGTTCTTGGGAAACCTACTGTTTCCCAGAGTGCTCATTTGCAGGAATCTAGAATCAGGAATAATGAGGAGACTCAGCTAGGTACTCCATTACAAGATAGGGGCATCCTGAGTGATATCTTAATTATTAACCCAATGCCTAATCCTATTATTGAATATTTTCCCCTAAACTTCATATTTTTCATTAGTACAACTTTAGAAATAGAATGATTCTTCCTACCATGCCTGCCCTACCACCCACATTCCCAGTCCTCCTCCTCCTCCCACCTCTCCCATTCCCAGACCTATTCTCCACTAAGATCTATTTTCAATCAACTCTATACACAGAAGACCAACTCTATACCAAGAGTTTAACTATATGCACAAAAAAGAAAAATATTCCTCAACAGTTGAGACAAAGGCTGTTCAAAGTCATTGCATCTCAAAGTTAATTGCACTTCTTTTATTTTGAGAAAGTTAAATAACTTTAAAGAAGCACCCAAGAATGATACATCTTTTGTGAGCACTTAGACATAACTATAACTTATGAGACATAAGAATATCCTCTACTTAATACATTAAAGAAAGTAAGTCTTGAGAATAAGTTTTATTATTAATTAAAGAAGCACCTGGGGTCAGTGCTGTGGCATAGCACTTAAAGCCACTGCCTGCAGTGCCGGCATCCTATATAGGTGCCAGTTCAAGACCCGGCTGCTCCACTTCCGATGCAGCTCTCTGCTATGGTCTGGGAAAGCAGTAGAAGATGGCGCAAGTCCTTAGCCCTTTCACCCACATGGAAAGACTAGGAGTAAGCTCCTGGCTCCTGACTTCGGATAGGCACAGCTCTGCCCATTGTAGCCAATTAGAGAGTGAACCAGCAGATGGAAGATCTCCCTCTCTCTCTCTGCCTCTCCTTCTCTCTCTGTGTAGCTCTGACTTTCAAATAAATAAATAAATCTTTTTTTAAAATTTTATTTATTTTTACTTTATTTGAAAGGCAGAGAGGTACAGGGAGCTTTTCCATAAGCTAGTTCACTTCTTTTTTTTTTTTTTTTTTTGACAGGCAGAGTGGACAGTGAGAGAGAGAGACAGAGAGAAAGGTCTTCCTTTGCCGTTGGTTCACCCTCCAAAGGCCACCGCGGCCGGCTGCAGCCGGCACACCGCACTCATCCAATGGCAGGAGCCAGGTGCCAGGTGCTTTTCCTGGTCTCCCATGGGGTGCAGGGCCCAAGCACTTAGGCCATTCTCCACTGCACTCCCGGGCCACAGCAGAGGGCTGGCCTGGAAGAGGGGCAACCAGGACAGAATCCGGCAGAATCCGGCACCCCGACCGGGACTAGAACCTGGTGTGCCAGCGCCGCAAGGCGGAGGATTAGCCTGTTGAGTCATGGTGCCGGCCAAATCTTTTTTTTTTAAAAGAAACACCTAAGAAAACAAGCAATGGAGTTGGACTCTTAGGCATAACTTACAAGACATAAGATTATCCTTCACTTAATTAAAGTGAAATAAATCTTTGAGAATAAGTTTTACTGTTAACTCCCATAATACAACACTTTGAGGACAGGGGTCCTGCATAGGAAGTTAGTGCACAATGACTCCTGTTGTTAATTTAAAAATTAACACTCATGTATGACATCAGTGATCACTCAAGGTTCTTTACATGCCTAGGCTATGGAAGCCTTCTGAATCCACAAATTCCTTCAGTATTTAGACAAGGCCATATGCAAAGTGGAAGTTCTCTCCTCCCTTCAGAGAAAAGTACCTTCTTCTTTGATGGCCGATTCTTTCCTCAGGGCTCTCACCCACCCAGGTCCTTCATAGAGGACATTTTTTGCCATAGTGTCTTGGATTTCCATGCCTGAAATACCGTCATGGGTTTTTCAGCAAGACCAGAATGTCTTAAGGACTGATTCTGAGGTCAGAGTGCTACTTAAAGTGATTGTCATTCTATGATCTGCTGTGTGGACTGCTTCCCATGTTGGAACATGCCCTCCTTCTTAATTCTATCTATTATTATTACCAGACCCTTAATCCTTTCCATATGATCACTTTAACACTTAATCCTATCTATATAATCACTTTAATACTTAATCCTATCCATATGATCACACTTTACCACCCAGCTTAAGGAGATTTTGGGTCCCAAGGCAAGTTTTTAAACTATACCCTTAGAAGTAAGTCCATATGAATGTATTCAGGACTATACAGCTTTACAGTTACAAACTTTATATACTTAATAATTACAACTTTCAGAACTTGGTGATTCTTCCCACTATGCCAGCCCTCCCACCCACACTCCCACCCCCTTCCTCCTGCCTCTCTTATTCCCACTCTTATTGTTTACTAAGATCTTTTATCTGTTAACTTTATACACATAGATTTAACTCTGTTAAGTAAAGAGTTAAACAAATAATATGGAAATAAAACAGTTCATCAACAGTCAATACAAGGGCTATTAAAGTCATTGCTTCTCAAAGTGTCAATTGTACTTCTACAGATCCACTTCATTTTATTTGATAGAACCCTGCTTTGGACTGAATGTATGCATCTCCCAAAATTTGCATGTTGAAGCCCTCATCCCCAGTGTGATAGTATTTGGCGATGCAATCTTTAGGAGGTAATTAGTTCACAGGTATGGGGGCCTCATGAATGGGAATTAATGCCTTTATGAGAAGAGATATGTGGGAGATGCTCTCACCCTCTGCCATGCAAAGATACAACAACAAGGCTTCTGTCTAAACTCCAGGAAGAAGACCCTCACAGGGGGCCAGTTTGGCTGACATCTTGATCTTGGGCTGTCCAACCTCCAAAACTGGTTCTAGATGCATTTCTAGGGAATAAACTATTCAGTCTATGGTATTTTTTGTAGGGTCCCTAGATGACTAGTGAAGTACTGCAATAAGAAATACCTAAAAATGTGGGAGCAGATTTGGAACTGACAAAATGCCAATATAGGCAAGAATATAGGCAAGTAACATTTCCCCACTAAAATTGAGATACCTGGCCGGCGCCGTGGCTCAACAGGCTAATCCTCCGCCTTGCGGCGCCGGCACACCGGGTTCTAGTCCCGGTCGGGGCGCCGGATTCTGTCCCGGTTGCCCCTCTTCCAGGCCAGCCCTCTGCTGTGGCCCAGGAGTGCAGTGGAGGATGGCCCAAGTGCTTGGGCCCTGCACCCCATGGGAGACCAGGATAAAGCACCTAGCACCTGGCTCCTGCCATCGGATGAGCGCGGTGCGCCGGCCGCAGCACGCTGTCCACGGCAGCCATTGGAGGGTGAACCAACGGCAAAGGAAGACCTTTCTCTCTGTCTCTCTCTCTCACTGTCCACTCTGCCTGTCAAAAATAAAAAAAAAAAAATAAAAAAAAATAAAAAAAAAATAAAATTGAGATACCTGTGCATAAATAAATAGAAACAAATGCTTTGTTTGATGTTACAACAGTATAAAAATTATCTTGGTACTAGGTTACTAAATTCAAATGCATTTTCTTCTATATATTTATAACAAGCACATTCATATTTCTCTGTTTTTGTCTTATTGTGGCAATTCAACAATGATAAATCAGCACACTTGCTTAGAATCCCAGCATGATTTTCTGAAACAAGGTCATGTATCACTAGCTTATTCCTGCTGCTCCAGCCTCTTACCAGAAAGCTCTTGAGGGATTTGTGAATTAAACCTTTCAGTGCATATGAAAAGCTTGCTTTGTAATTGGGCAGAAAGAGACCTTTAAGTACAAGGTCACCCAACCAAAACTATTATTTAGGTCAAATTTCTCTTTAATGTTAAACAATTAGGAAAACTCACATAAGATTAAATGAAATTTAGTGTTTCATAAGTATCTGTCATTTAAATTATTGCTTCCATTAGGGAAAGGTAGCAACTATTATTATTCAACCTTTTGAACTATAACTTAAAGATGAACTTAAATCTTTAGGCATAAGGAATGGATTTTACCTTTCTCAACTTACAAGAAAAAATATTTACATATAATTCTTTTTTTCTTTGGCCATGTTAAATCTTTTAGAGCACAACATGTGGATTTTTTTCTTTCTGTGCAAATTAATGACATATTGTATATAGTCTCTAAAGACTTATCACATAATTCTGATATTTGCTATGGGGCAAATTAATTATAAAATTTTCCTTTCAAAGTATCTTTCATTTCTAGGTTTGTGAAAGAATTCCCTTGCCTTTTGTTGTTCGTTTTTCTTATTAGGAAGCTCTTTGATTGCAGTGATGATTTTTTTTTTCCTATTCAGATCTGGTTTGATAGCATTCTGTTGCTTTTTCAAAGATCTGTTTCTCTTTGAGGGTGCTGGTAGATAACTTTTACAAAATTTAAATATAAGCTTCTATGTAAAACCCATTCCACTTGAAATTCAGATGCCAAAACTACTTTATTTTCTTGAATATCTGAATTACATATAATCAGCTCATTTGTTCTGTTTATGAGCCATTATCTCTTTTCCAGGCAGAGAGGTCTGTAACATTAGAAAGGATCAATGCAGAGCAAAGGAGTTGGGAAGTGGAGAAGAATAGGTTTTCCAATTCATGTTCCAAGCTTAGCACTTAACAAACTTACTAGGAAGATGAAATGAGAAAATGGCACAGTGTTTGCTATTTTTAAGTAACTTACCCTGTTTTCTTTATTTAAATCTATCTTTCTTTTTATAGGATACATTTTTATTTTGCCTGTGATATTTTGGGAGCCTTCCACTGAGCCTCTCATGATGTTAATCACTTTACAGACCATTCCCTGTGAGCAAGGACAGTCCACACTATAACCTAGTAGTAGAGCTAAATTTGCACACCTTTTTCCTCATCAGGAGAATGACAGCAAGGGATGATAGCCTGTTCTGTTTGAGGTCAATAGAATATAGTTCAGAAGAATAAAGGGTAGATCGTGGGTCTTGGACTCAAGAAATCGTTTAAACTTCAGTGCTTTTATAAGAATTGATAATGATTTAAATAAATCTTTGGGGGCCGGTGTCATGGCTCACTTGGTTAATCCTCCGCCTATGGCGCCGGCATCCCATATGAGTGTCAGGTTCTAGTCCCGGTTGCTCTTCTTCCAGTCCAGCTCTCTGCTGTGGCTTGGGAAGGCAGTGGAGGATGGCCCAGGTGCTTGGGCCCTGCACCCATGTCAGAGACCAGGAAGAAGCACCTGGCTCCTGGCTTCGTATTGGCGTAGCTCCGGCCGTGGCAGCCATTTGGGGAGTGAACCAACGGAAGGAAAACCTTTCTCTCTGTCTTTCTCACTGTCTCGTTCTATCTGTCAAATAAATAAAAAAAACTTTGATAGAAATATTTTAATAAAAAAAGAATTGTCTTCACCTTTTAGTATCACCTCTCGGAGAAAGTGGATTGAGAGCTGTTGTTCAAGTCCATGCTGCGAATAGATGAAACTAAAATTTTTTAGTAAAATTTAGGAAACCTATCATCCTGGACTTATGTTTATAATTCTTTCTACCATTCGAGTTGATATGACATCTGGGACAAATGGTATTTCCTGTCTGCTATGCATATATTTGAAGAGAATGTATTAGCAAAGGTATTGAGAGTAGAAAAGGCAAGGAAAGATTGTGTTTCTTTTTGTACAAATATTAATGTATCTCAAAGCACACAGAAGTCTCTACAGAATCATACAGACCTAAATAAAAATCAACATAGTACAATGTTTACCAACCTAGCCTCTAAATGTCAGCCTTCATATTTGATGGTTTTGATGTGCTTTTGGCAACAAAGTAGATACCTATAAAGATTTACAGATTGGCAGATCCAGAAAGGCCTTGAAAATATATAAGTTGTGGAGATGTATGTTGGCAGTGGGAATTGGGAGTGACATTTGAACTGAATATTTGGAATGAAAAAACTTTGAGAACTGGTGCTGAAGCATAGGAAGCAGGGCTGTGCCCTTTGTTTTATTCCAGTACTCACCTCTCCATGGAAGACAATTGCCAAGGATACCAAGGAGACTGGTAACAGGGAAGTCACAAAGACTGATGCTAGCCAAACCCCTGGACCATAAAGTAAGTTGAGAAGAGTATAATCAGAAGCTAGCCAAGATAGACATTTCAACAATGAAAGCCAGAGAGGATGGTGTGGATTAACCTGCACTTGTACCATTCTTTTGTTACCTGAATTTCAAGGACATGAAGGCTCAAGCCACTATATTAAATCCATATGTACATGCCAAAGAATTTTCTTTTCATATGACTTATTGATGTACATGTACTTTGGATAAAACAAACTAGATCATCTTGCTCAAAGTTAAATATATATTCATAAACTACATTTTGCATCTTAAAAATGTTTATTTTATGTATTTGCAAGATGGTGACAGACAGAGAGGAAGACACAGAGAGAAAGATATCTTCCATCCACTACCTCACTTCCTGAAAGGTCACAATGATTGGGACAGGGTCAGGTCAAAGACAGGAGCCTGAAACTCCATCGTGGTCTCTCACATGAATGTTAGGGGTACAAATATTTGGGTCATCTTCCATTGCTTTCTCAGACACATTAGCAGGGCTTAGAAGCAGAGCAGCTGGGACTTGAGCCGGCACTCTGATATAGAATGCCAGTACCACACGTGGTAATTTAACCAGCAGGGCCACATGCTTGCTCCTACATTCTACTTTTGGTTTACATATCAGTATAGTGACTACCACTATATTTTTAAAAGAAGTTTTGCTCTATGAAAAAAGAAATGGTATTCCCAAGCTAGAATATGTTCTGTCCTCACACTACACTGTGTGAAATGATACTTACTTGGTGTTATGAAATGAATGTTTGTGTTCCCCCAAATTCATATGTTGAACACTTAATTCCAAATCTGATTGTATTTTAAAGTGGAGCCTTTGGAGATAATTAGGTATAGAGAAGATCATGAATGGGCTGGCTCTGTGGTGCAACAGGTTAAGCCGCAATCTGCCATGCCAGCATCCCACAGAGGCACCAGTTCATATCCTAGCTGCTCCATTTCTGATCCAGTTCCCTGCTAAGATGCCTGGGAAAGCAGTAAATGGCCCAAGTCCTTAGGCCCCTGTATCCATGTGGGAGACCTGGAAGAAACTCCTGGCTCCTGGCTTCAGCCTGGCCCAGCCCTGGCCATTGCTGCCATTTGGAGAGTAAACTGACAGATGGAAGACCTCTCTTTCTCTCTGTCTCCTCCTCCTCCTTCCTTCTCTCTCTCTCTCTCTCTCTCTCTCTCTCTCTCTCTCTCCTTCTCTGTAACTCCACATTTCAAATGAATTGATAGATAAAAAGATCATGATCATGGGATTCTCCCTATAAGAAGAATCAGGACTGGCATATAGAGTACAGGTTGGGCAACTACTTGGTATACCCACATCCCATATTGGAGTGCATATTAGAATACCAACTTCTCTGCTTCCAATCTAGCTTCTTTCTAATGTTCCTGGGAAGCAGCAGGTGATGGCTCAAGCAGGTTAGTCCTTGCTACCCGATGGAGTCCCTGGCTCCAATCTTCAACCTGACCAAGGTTGGGCTCTTAGGACAATTTGAGGGAGTGAAGGAAGAGATGGATGATGTCTCTCTCTCTGTCCTATACTGTGTGTGTGTGTATGTGTATGTGTGTATGTATGTCTCTCTATATATCCATTTCAAGCAAATAAATATTTTTTAAAAAGAAATGAAGAAGAAAAAATCAAAGCATTCTCTATCTGCAATGTAAGGATGCAACAGGTAGGCAGCCAGCTATAAAACAGGAAAGAGGGCCCTCACCAGAACCTGGCCACTCTAATCTGTGACACATTAATCTCAAAATTTCCAGTCTCTAGAACTGCTTTGATTAAGCCACTCAGACTATTCTGTTTTTTATTTATTTTTATGGAGGCTCAAGTTGAGTAAAAACACCTGAAATGCTTGCTCTTTCCCTCAGGGTAGAGGAATTACATCTTAATAAGTGCATTTCTCTTGTTTAGCCAGTATGTCCTATTGTACTAAATATATAGTACACCTATAAAAACTTAATTTGAGCAATTAACATGTCACTTGTGCTGACTTTGAAATACATATTATATCATTGAAATATTCACAGAATAGAAAACTTGAGACTTAATGAATTAAGAGTATATCTTTAATTGTGTATGAGAGCCATTTTATGAAATCACAATAACATTAGTTCATAATGGTTATGAATCAGTGGTTAACCTAAACTAAGGAATTTGCTATGTTCAATTTTCTAATTAATGTTATCAATTCCAGCAATCATCAAAAAGCACTAATTGGGGAAACTTGTTCAGGCCAGAATGCTGGTTCTGCTTTAATTCCTTCCTAATTCAAAGACCTGCTTTGATTCTGGTCCTGGCTCTCTAACTGATCTGAAATGCTCTTGCATATGCTATCTACACTTGGATCAGTCCGAGCTAAGTAGCCATCTTCCCTGTATCAGATATGACTGAAAAATTGGAGCATGCATCATCTCTTAGTCTAAAATCATGCTTTTAAATTCTAATTTGGAAGATCCTTTGAGTAAATTCCAAGGAGTGGGATGGCTGGGTTGTATGGTAGGGTTATATTCAGGTTTCTGAGGAATCTCCAGACTGACTTCCATAGTGGCTCCACCAGTTTGCATTCCCACCAACAGTGGATTAGTGTCCTTTTTTCCCCCACAACCTCTCCAGCATCTATTGTTGGTAGATTTCTGAATGTGTGCCATTCTAACCGGGGTGAGGTGAAACCTCATTGTGGTTTTGATTTGCATTTCCCTGATTGCTAGTGATCTTGAACATTTTTTCATGTGTCTGTTGGCCATTTGGATTTCCTCTTTTGAAAAATGTCTATTGAGGTCCTTGGCCCATCTCTTAAGTGGGTTGTTTGTTTTGATGTTGTGGAGTTACTTGATCTCTCTGTAGATTCTGGTTGTCAACCCTTTATATGCTGCAAAGTTTGCAAATATTTTTTCCCATTCTGTCGGTTGCCTATTTACTTTCCTGACTGTTTCCTTTGCAGTACAGGAACTTCTCAATTTCATGCAATCCCAATAGTTGATTTTGGCTTTCAGTGCCTGTGCTTCTGGGGTATTTTCCAAGAAGTCTTTGCCAGTACCTATATCTTGCAGGGTTTCTCCAATGCTCTCTAATAACTTGATGGTGTCAGGTCATAGATTTAAGTCTTTAATCCGTGTTGAGTGAATTTTTGTGTAAGGTGAAAGGTAGGGATCTTGCTTCATGATTCTGCACGTGGAAATCCAGTTTTCCCAGCACCATTTATTTAATAGACTATCCTTACTCCAGGGATTGGTTTTGGATCCTTGATCAAATAAAAGTTGGCTGTAGATGTTTGGATTGATTTCAGGTGTTTCTATTCTGTTCCATTGGTCTATCCATCTGTTTCTGTACCAGTACCATGCTGTTTTGATAACTACCGCCCTGTAGTATGTCCTGAAATCTGGTATTGTGATGCCTCCGGCTTTGTTTTTGTTGTACAAGATGCTTTAGCTATTCGAGGTCTCCTGTTCCTCCATATGAATTTCAGCATCATTTTTTCCAGATCTGAGAAGAATGTCCTCGGTATCTTGATTAGTATTGCGTTGAATCTGTAAATGGCTTTTGGGAGAATGGACATTTTGATGATATTGATTCTTCCAATCCATGAGCATGGAAGATTTTTCCATTTTTTGGTATCCTCTTCTATTTCTTTCTTTAAGGTTTTGTACTTTTCATCGTAGAGCTCTTTAACGTCCTTGGTTAAGTTTATTCCAAGGTATTTGATTGTTTTTGTAGCTATTGTGAATGGGATTGATCTTAGCAGTTCTTCCTCAGCCATAGCATTGCCTGTGTATACAAAGGCTGTTGATTTTTGTGCTTTGATTTTATATCCTACTACTTTGCCAAACTCTTCTATGAGTTCCAATAGTCTCTTAGTAGAGTTTTTTGGGTCCCCTAAATAAAGAATCATATCATCTGCAAAGAGGGATAGTTTGAGTTCTTCCTTCCCAATTTGTATCCCTTTAATTTCTTTTACTTGCCTAATAGCTCTGGCTAAGACTTCCAGAATTATATTGAATAGCAGTGGTGAGAGTGGGCATCCCTGTCTGGTACCAGATCTCAGTGGAAATGCTTCAAACTTTTCCCATTCAATAGGATGTTGCCCGTGGGTTTTTCATAAATTGCTTTGATTGTATTGAGGAATGTTCCTTCTATACCCAGTTTGCTTAGGGTTTTCATTATGAAAGGGTGCTATATTTTATCAAATGCTTTCTCTGCATCTATTGAGATAATCATATGGTTTTTCTTCTGCAGTCTGTTAATGTGGTGTATCACGTTGATTGTTTTGCGAATATTGAACCATCCCTGCATACCAGGGATGAATCCCACTTGGTCTGGGTGGATGATCTTTCCGATGTGTTGTTGCAGTCTATTGGCCAGAATTTTATTGAGGATTTTTGCATCTATGTTCATGAGGGATATTGGTCTGTAATTCTTTTTCAATGCTGCATCTTTTTCTGGCTTAGGAATTAAGGTGATGCTGGCTTCATAGAAAGAATTTGGGAGGATTCCCTCTTTTTCGATTGTTCTGAATAGTTTGAGAAGAATTAGAGTTAGTTGTTCTTTAAATGTCTGGTAGAATTCAGCAGTGAATCCATCTGGTCCTGGGCTTTTCTTTGTTGGGAGGGCTTTGATTACTGTTTCAATTTCTGTCTCAGTTATGGGTCTGTTTAGGTTTTCTATGTCTTCCTGGCTCAATTTAGGTAGGTTGCATGTGTCCAGGAATCTATCCATTTCTGATAGGTTTCCCTGTTTGCTGGCATACAAAACCTTGTAGTAATTTTTGATGACTCTTTTTATTTCTGTGGTGTCTGTTGTTACATTTCCTTTTTAATCTCTGATTTTATTGATTTGGGTCTTTTCTCTTCTTTTTTTAGTTAGTTGGTCCAATGGGGTGTCGATTTTGTTAATTTTTTCAAAAATCCAGCTCCTTGTTTAGCTGATTTTTTTGTAGTGTTTTTTTTTTTTATTCAATCCTGTTGATTTCTTCTATGATTTTGATTATTTCTCTTCTCCTACTAGATTTGGGTCTGGTTTGCTGTTGATTTTCTAGATCCTTGAGATGCATTGAAAGCTCATCTATTTGGTGCCTTTCGAATTTCTTGATGTAGGCACCTATTGATATAAACTGTCCTCTTAACACTGCTTCTGCTGTATCCCATAAGTTTTGGTATGTTGTGCTGTTATCCTCATTTACTTACAGAAAATTTTTGATTTCTCTTTTAATTTCTTCTATGACCCATTGTTCATTCAGGAGCATGTTGTTCAATCTCCATGTGTTTGCATATGCTCTAGGGATTCCTGAATTGCTAATTTCCACCTTCATTCCTTTATGATCTGAGAAGTTGCATCGTATGATTCTAATTCCTTTGAATTTGCTGAGACTTGCTTTATGGCCTAGTATGTGGTCAATCCTAGAGAAGGTTCCATGTACTGCTGAGAAGAATGTAAATGCTTTATGTGTAGGATGAAAAGTTCTGTAGATATCTGTTAGATCCATTTGGACTATAGTGTTGTTTAAATCTACTGTCTCCTTGTTGATCTTCTGTCCTGTCGATCTGTCTATTTCTGTGAGTGGAGTATTGAAGTCCCCCAGTACTATTGTATTGGGGTCTAAGTCTCCCTTTAAGTCCCTTAACAAATCTTTTAAATAAACTGGTGCCCTGTAATTAGGTGCATATACATTGATAATCGTTATATCTTCCTGTTGAATGGATCCCTTGATCATTATATAGTGCCCCTCTTTGTCTCTCCTTACAGTTTTTATGTTAAAGTTTATGTGGTCCAATATTAATATGGCTATGTCACTCTTTTTTCATTTCTTTTGGTATGGTATATCTTTTTCCAGCCTCTCACTTTCAGTCTGTATGGATCTTTGTTTGAAAGATGTGTTTCTTGTAAGCAGCAAATAGATGGGTTTTGTTCCTTAACCCAATCAGGCAATCTGTGTCAGATTCAGACCATTTATGTTCAGTGTGACTATTGATAAGTGGTAACTTTGCCCTGTCATTTGCCAAAGATATTTACTAATATATGCTTTGAATTCCTTGTGATCTTTTGCTGTGAGGTTCCTTTTGTTTACCTTTTTTTCATATTGATGGCCGTGTTTCTGTGTTTCTGTGTGTAACACATCTTTAAGCATCTTTTGCAGGGCTGGACAAGTGGCGACAAATTCTTTCAATTTCTGTTTGCTATGAAAGGTCTGTATTTCACCTTCATTCACAAATGAGAGCTTTGCAGGATATAATATTCTGGGCTGGAAGTTTTTCTCTCTTAGTACCTGGGCTATGTCTAGCCTTTCTCTTCTAGCTTGTAGGTGTCAGGGACCACGCAGCATGTGACCTCTTAGTGGAAAACTACTGAGGCAGGGCTAAACAGCCCAGACTGGAGAGTACTGATAACACAACCTTGTGTGACCTTGTGCCTTACGACCTTGTAACCTTTCCCCTACTTGCACTTGTAACCTTTCCCCTTCTTTCACTAGCATTGCAGCTACAAGATAAGCTCCCCTCCTTTTTCCACCCAACATCCTGCCCTCCTAAATGCCCCTCCTTCCCCCACCCAACACCCTGCCTTTATGATATATAAGTGTGTGGTTGAAAAAATCTACAGCTTGATCAGGACATGTCTTGCTGCCATCTTTGTGTCTCCTGTCCCTTTCATTCCCCATTCTAGGTACTTGGCCCCAGTTGACGTCCCGCGGGACGGGACATGTAGGGTTTCTGATGAGAAGTCTGCTGTGAGTCTAATTGGAGATCCTCTGAGAGTAATCTGACGTTTCTCTCTTGCACAGTTTAGGATCTTTTCTTTCTGTTTCACTGTGATGAGTTTAATTACAATGTGCCTTGGTGAGGATCTCTTTTGGTCATGTTTACTAGGGGTTCTATGAGCTTCCTGTACTAGGATGTCTCTGTCCTTCTCCAAACCTGGGAAATTGTCTGCTATTATCTCACTAAAAAGGCATTCTAATCCTTTCTCCCTCTCCATGCCTTCAGGAACTCCTAGAACTCGAATGTTGGTTTTTTTTTTTAATAGTATCCTGTAGATTCCCAACAATATTTTTTAGATTTCTAATTTTCTCTTCTTTTCTTTGGTTTGACTGTATATTTTCCTGTGCTCTGTATTCTAAGTCCGATATTCTATCTTCTGCTTCACCCATTCTCTTTGTAAGGCTCTCTAATGTGTTTTTCATTTGATCTATTGAATTCTTCATTTCATTATGATATCTCATCACTATCACAGTTTCATGTTCTACTAGTTGTTTCGTTTCATTTTCACAAGAGCGATTTTCTATCTTGTCCATTAAGGATTTCTGTAGGAAGATCTATTATTCTAGTTATATGTGAAGTCCAGCTTTAAATAACAAATTTCATTTCTTCTATTTTTATTGCTCCTGGATTGAAAGGCAAAATGACAGAGAAGAGAATGAGAGACAGAGAGAGAGAAGGATCTTCCATCCAGTGGTTCACTCCCCAAATGGCGCCAACAGCCTAGAGGCCAGGTTGAAGCCAATAACCTAGAACTCTACATGGGTGGCAGGGTCCTAAGCATTTGGACAATTGTCTGTTGCCATTGGAGGCACATAGCAGGAAGATGGTTGAAGAGTTGAACCAGCACTCTGACATGGGACGCCAGTGTCACAAGAAGTGGCTTAACTACTGCAACACGCTGGCTCCTAGGCTTTTCTTTTCTTAATGACCAATTCCAGAAATCTACAATACAGTTGCATTTTTCTTTAATAAAAATAAGCTCTGAGCATATGTTTGCCATAAATGCCTCCTAGACATTGGACAATGCCTATGAATGTCCTCTCTGCTGTTTTGCAAACTACTCAAAGCTTTGGTAGATTGAAAATAATTATGTTCTTGATGTCACCATAAACAATTTAGCATTGTTTAGGAATCATTTTTCTTTTGGCTACTACCTTATGTCTGTTTGTTGCCCCTTGGAGTATTGCTGCTTGAACCTTGTATTATACATCTTCTTTCCTGCAAATTACATGTTAACTATGTGGTCTGATGGTATAGAATCATTTCTTTCATAGCTGAGTCAAATGCATCTGCTAAAAACAAATACAGAATAAATTTTTAAGCATCCAACATAGCAGAGTAGGGAGGGAGCTTACTGCTAAAATCTAGAAGAGAGTTTAAAAAAGTGGAAAGAGTGCAGTCTCAGGGAAGAGTTAGGGAGAAAACAGCAGAGGAAACTCTATGCAAGTTAGAGGGACACACTGGACCTACGTGGAGGGCATGGATGCCCACAACCTAGAACCCCACGAGAGTTGGAGAGTGAGGTGAGACCAGACTACAACAGCCCAAGTCATTGGTGATAAAGCTGCTGGAAGAGCCTAGAGGGATCCAGCTTGGAGCCCCTGGGAGATAGTGTACCTGACAAACTAGAAGAGAAAAAAAAAGGAGGGACATGTTTCTGTCTCCCCAATCACCCTGCAGTGGCATCCTGTAACAAGCAGATAGACCGGGCTCCATTTTGGACATACTTAACAGCTGCACCAGCTCATGTCTGCACCTAGCAACAAGCCAAGTAGAGACTCCTGACTCCAGTGGGGAGAACTAACAGGGTGTTCGTGACTATGGCAGGCTTGTGTGCTGGGACTGTGAAAATAAAAAAAAAAAAAACTGAGTCCGAGTGAGAGGACTTATGGTGTGTCTGGGTCTTTGAGCAGTCACTGTAGGAGACTACACATGCTCAGGGTTTCCTGATTAACTAGTGAGGGACATTGCTGGGGAATCTGAGCCTACACTGAGAACTGCACAGAACCTTTGTGTGGTCCTTGGGGCAGAGTGGATGAATATTATACCCACTGAGATTAGTGCTCAAGCACTGGTCTCCTTTGAGGAGAAGAGCTCAGTTGGGTAGAATAAACCACCCTGCTGATAAAAATTAAGAGATTTAATGAGCCAAATCTGGGTGTGTCACCTCAGACATGGCCTTCACCCTGGAGCACTGAACAGAGCTCCTTGGCCACACCCACCACAAGCCTCTAGATATTCACCAAAAACAGACACTCAACCTATCTACAAAGGCATAATACAAAGTTAGAAGCCACCACAGTGTAAAAACAAAGAATAAACCAATGAGTATCTCCACAAATGCTGAATAACAAATGCACCAATTCAAGAAACAAGAATAAGGAAGACAACATGATGCCCCCAAAAGAACACAACACTTCAAAACTAGATTGTGAAGATGATGAGATGGAAGAAATGCAAAAAAATGGAATTTTAAAAATTGATCATAAGATTACACAGAAGTAATCAGAAGCAAATGCACAAATCAATGAAATTCATACATGACATGAAAGAAAATCTCTCCAATGAAATTGAGATCTTAAGGAGAAATCAAAATGAAATGAAGAATTCAATAGGGCAAATAAAAAATGCAGTGGAAAACCTTAAAAGAGAATCAGTGAAGCAGAAGAAAGAATATACAACTCAGAAGACAAAGCACAGGAAATTATACAGTCAAACCAAAATATGTGGAGGAAATTAGAAAACTAAGTACACTGTTGGGAATCTACAGGATACTATCAAATGATCCAACATATGGGTTCTAGGAGTTGCTGAAGGCATGAAAAGAGAGAAAGGATTAGTGAAATAATAACAAAAAACTCTCCTAATTTGGAGAAAGAAAGGGAAATCCATGTACAGGAAGCACATAGAACTCCTGATAGACATGACCAGAAAAGATCTTCACCATGAAACATTATGATCAAACTCACCACAGTAAAACATAAAGAAAGAATCTAAAAAGTGCACAACAGAAATGCCAGGGTACGTTCAGAGGATCTCCAATTAGGCTCACAGCAGACTTCTCATCAGAAAACCTACAGGCTAGGAGAAAGTGGTGAGACAGATTCCAAGTTTTAAGAGAAAAAAACTATCAATCCAGAATACTATGCCCTGCAAAGCTCTCATTTATGAATGATGGTGAAAAAAAGACCTTACATAACAAACAGTAATTGAAAGAATTTGCCACCACTTATCCAGCCCTACAAAGGATGCTTAAGGATGTGCTGCACAGAGAAACACAGAAATATGGTGATCACTACAAAAGAAAGTAAAGGAAGGAATTTCTCAGTAAAAGTTCAAAGAAAATTCAAAATAAAGAACAGGAATATTTTTGGAAAAATGGCAGGGAAAAGACATTACTCATCAATAATCAACTTGAATGTAAATGGCCTCAACTCTCCAGTTAAAAAACATATACTAGGGGCTGGCACTGTGGGCACAGCAGTTTAATGCCCTAGGCTGAAGCACCTGCATCCCATATGGGCACCGGTTTGAGACCCAACTGCTCTACTTCCAGTCCAGCTCTTTGCTATGGCCTGGGACAGCAGAAGATGGCCCAAGTCCTTGGGCCCCTGCACCTGTGTGGGAGACCCTGAGAAGCTGCTGGCTCCTGGCTTTGGATCAGCTCAGCTCTGGCTGTTGCTCCCAATTGGAGAGTGAACCAGCAGATGGAAGACCTCTCTCTCTCTCTCTCTCTCTCTCTCTCTCTCTCTCTCTCTCTCTCTCTGCCTCTCCTGTCTCTTTGTAACTCTGACTTTCAAATAAATAAATAAATCTTTAACAAAAGATTCAGAAACAAAACTTTGCTGCCTACAAGAAAACATCTCACTAAAAAAAAAAAAAGCATTCAGACTGAAAATGAAAGGATGGAAAAAGACAATCCATGCTAACAGAAACCATCCTAATATCAGATAAAACAGACTTTAACACAAAAACTGTTAGGAGACAAAGAAAGTACTTTGTAAAAATTAAGGGATCAATTCAGTAGGAAGATGTAACTATCATAAACACATAGGCACCTAATTACAGGGCATCTGGCTATTTAAAAGAAATGTTGGCCGGCGCCGTGGCTCAACAGGCTAATCCTCCGCCTTGCGGTGCCGGCACACCGGGTTCTAGTCCCGGTCGGGGCTCCGGATTCTGTCCCGGTTGCCCCTCTTCCAGGCCAGCCCTCTGCTGTGGCCCGGGAGTGCAGTGGAGGATGGCCCAGGTGCTTGGGCCCTGAACCCCATGGGGAGACCAGGAAAAGCACCTGGCTCCTGGCTCCTGCCATCGGACGAGCGCGGTGCGCCGGCCGCAGCGCGCGCGTCTGCGGCGGCCATTGGAGGGTGAACCAACGGCAACGGAAGGCCTTTCTCTCTGTCTCTCTCTCTCACTGTCCACTCTGCCTGTCAAAAAAAAAAAAAATTTAAAAAAAAAATTTAAAAAAAAATTAAAAAAAAAAAAAAGAAATGTTAAAGGATCTAAAGGGAGACATAGACTCCAACACAATAGTAATGGGGGATTTCGATTCTCCACTTTCAGCAATGGACAGATCAACCAGACAGAAAATCAGTAAGGAAGCAGCATAGTTAAAAGACACTACAGACGAAATGGACCTAAAGATATCTGCAGAACTTTTCATCCCACAGTTGTAGAATACACATTCTTCTGACTAGTGCATGGAACATTCTCTAGGATTGACCACATATTAGGCCATAAACAAGTCTCAGAAAATTAAAAAAAATCTAAATCATACCATGCATCTCCTCAGACCACAAAGCAATGAATCTGGAAATCAGCAACTCATGAAATCTCTAGAACATATGTGAACACATGGAGATGGAACAACATACTCCTGAATGAACAGTGGATCATAGAAGAAATCAAAAGGGAAATCAGAAAATTTCTGGAAACAAATGAAGATAACAATACAGCATATTGAAACTTATGGGATTCTCATTGATTGACAGTTTGGTCTCCAAGATTGTACTTAGTAACTCCATTATCAGCAGCCCATTGGGTCTTCCTCTCCTGGAACCCCCCTCTTTGCTGCTCTGGCAGGAAGTTTCCAACCTAAATAAATTCTACTTTACCTTCAAAAAAAACTTATGGGATACAGCAAAAGAGGTGTTAAGAGGGAAGTTTATAGCAATTGATGCCTACACAAATAAATTGGAAAGGCACAAAATTAATGAGCTATCAATGCATCTCAAGGATTGAGAAAAATAACAGCAAACCAAACCCAAAACTAGTAGGACAAAAGAAATAATTATAATTAGAGAAGAAATCAACAAAATTGAATAAAAAATACAAAAGGTCAGCAAAACAAAGAGCTGTTTTTTTGAAAAAATAAACAAAATTAACACACAATTCACTCAGCTCACTTAAAAAAAAGGAGAGGGGAAAAATGTTCAGGATAACTAGCCATCAGGGAAATGCAAATCAAAACCACAATGAGGTTTCACCTCATCCCAGTTGGAATGGCTTTCATACAGAAATCAACAAACAACAAATTCTGGCAAGGAAGTGGGGAAAAAGGTTCCCTAATTCATTCTCTGTGATGGGAATGTAAACCAGTAAAACCACTATGGAAATAAATTTGGAGATTCCTCAGAAATCTGAATATAGAGCTACCATATAGCCCACCCCACTCCTGAGAATTTATCCACAGGAAATGAAATCAGTAAATAAAAGAGTTATCTGAATCCTCGTGTTTATTGCAGCACAATTCACAATAGCTAAGACATGGAATCAACCTAAATGCCCATGAACTTAAGACAAGATAAAGAAATTTTGGGATATATGCTATGGAATACTACATAGCAGTAAGAATATATGAAATCTGATTACTTGCAACAATGTATATGGATCTGGAAAACTTCATACTTAGTGAACTAAGACAGTCCTAAAGGGACAAATACCATATGTTCTCCCTGATCTGTGAGAACTAATAGAGCCCATAAAATGGAATCTGTAGAAGTAAAATTGACACTTCAAGATGGGATGACTTGATCTGCCCTTGTTTTGACTGTCAAGGAACAGTTTCAGGTTTTTTGTTTTTTCGTTCTTTTTTTCTTCATACTATTTGTTGAACTCTTTACTTAACATAGATTTAATTATATGTGTATAAAGTCAACTGAGTTTGGATCTCAGTAAAAATAAGAGTGGGAATAAGAGAGGGAGGAGGAAGTTTGAAACTCTAAGGCTGTATAGTTTTGCATACATTCTCTTTTTTTTTTGACAGGCAGAGTGGACAGTGAGAGACAGAGAGAAAGGGCTTCCATTGCTGTTGGTTCACCCTCCAATGACCGCCGTGGCCAGCGCACAGCGGCCAGCGCACTGCGCTGATCCACAGGCAGGAGCCAGGTGCTTCTCCTGGTCTCCCATGGGGTGCAGGGCCCAAGGACTTGGACCATCCTCCACTGCACTCCCAGGCCACAGCAGAGAGCTGGCCTAGAAGAGGGGCAACCGGGACAGAATCCGGTGCCCTGACCAGGACTAGAACCCGGTGTGCCAGTGCTGCAATGTGGAGGATTAGCCTATTGAGCCACGGCACTGGCCAGTTTTGCATACATTCTTACAAACTTACTTCTAAGGGTACAGTCTAAAAACTTGTCAAGGGCCCCCAAATCCCATTAAGCTGGGTGGTAAAAATGCCATCTTAAGTGTTAAAGTGAATATATTAAGTGTTAAAGTAAACATATAGATAGGATTAAGTGTAAAAGTAATCAAAAATGACATCAAGTTTCTGATAATAATAATAGAATAAAAAAGGAAAAACATGGGAAACAGTCCACACAGCAGACTCATAGAATGACAATTGCTTTAAGTAACACTCTGACCTCAGAATCAGCCCTTAAGGCTTCCTGGTTTGGCTGAAAAGCCCATGAGATCATTTCAGGCATGGAAAGCCAAGATACTGTGGCAAAAAATGTTCTACATGAATTATCTCTGCGAGTGAGACCCTGGGGGAAAGAAGCAGTCATCAAAGAAGGATTTACTTTTCTCTGAAGGGAGGAGAGAACTTCCACTTTGCTTATGGCCTTGTCTAAATAATGATAAGAGTTTGTGGATTCAAAAGGCTTCCATAGCCTAGGAAGCTCATGCCAAGAGCCTTGGATAGTTACTGATGTCATACATAAGAATGTTAATTTTTTTTTTTTGCCAGGCAGACAGTGAGAGAGAGATACAGAGAGAGAGTTATAGACAGTGAGAGAGAGAGACAAAGAGAAAAGTCTTCCTTCCATTGGTTCACCCCCCAAATGGCCACTATGGCCAGTGCTCTGCGCTGATCCGGAGCCAGGAGCCAGGTGCTTCCTCCTGGTCTCCCTTGCCAGTGCAGGGCCCAAGAACTTGGGCCATCCTCCACTGCCCTCCCGGGCCACAGCAGAGAGCTGGACTGGAAGAGGAGCAACCGGGACAGAATCCGGCACCCCAACTGGAACTAGAACCCAGGGTGCGGGTGCTGCAGGTGGAGGATTAGCCTAGTGAGCCACGGTGCTGACCAAGAATGTTAATTTTTAAATTAACAACAGGAGTCACTGTGCACTAACTCCCCATGCAGGACCTCTGTCCTCAGTGAGTTGTATTATAAGAGTTAACTGTAAAACAAAGTTCTCAGTTTGTGTGTGTGTGTGTGTGTGTGTGTGTATAAATTGTTATAACCTTTATTTAGTATAGAGTTGGTCTTCTGTGTACAAAGTTAATTGAAATGAATCTTAATGGTGGATGAGACTGGGAAGGGGAGAGAGAGGAGGAGGTGTGGGGGTGTGGGTTGGAGGGTGATATGGTGGGAAGAATAACTATATTCCTAAAGTTGTACTTATAAAATTTGTATTCCTTAAAAAATTAGTTACTTAATTAACTAATTAATTTTTAAAAGGAATAAATCTATTACCTAGTAAGAAGTAAAAGAGAGAAGGCAATATCAAAAGAGGAATGATGTCTTCTATAATAAATTAAAGCAAGTACTAACTCTCCTCCCACTTTTAACCTAAGAAATTTACCAAGCTCTTTTGCATTACAAGTTCTAAAGGAAGTCCATTCACTCATTCATTTATTCATTCATTCAACAAATATTTATTAGTTATTAACTAGACATTATATTTAAAGTAGGGATATAGAGATAGTTAAGTCTCAGGTTCTCCCCTAAAGTTTTCCGTATTCTAGTGATAGGGATGAGTAGATACAAATAATTAAAATTTAGTACTGTGCCAGAAGTTAAAGAGCATAAAGGAGAGAGCTGCTCTTTAACCCATTGTGACCAACAATTTCTTCACAGAAGAGGTAACATTGAAACAGGGCCTTGAGATTTTAACAGGTCTTAAAGAGTGAAATGACATTTAAGCCAGAGAGAAAAGTATTATTAGTTTACTTATATAGAATTGCCATTTTTAAGGCCCAAGCAGTTAAATATCAGCAATTTCATGTGGTTCAGTAAAATACAAGCTGTTAAGATTTGAGAGTGTATAAGTTATATTATGAGACTGGATAGAAGATAGAAAATAATTTTGAGCAGCTTAGTAAGGGCAAGACTAAGAAGTTTGTATTTTATTCTGTAAGCAATTGCAAGTCTTAAAAAGTTTTGACCAATGGATTTTTATGTCACATTATGTGTTTTGTAAAATGTGGATGATCTGTGAGTGAGGGCAAGAGGTTCTTTGGAGGCTGCAGTATCAGTCCTGATAAGGATGACAAGGTTTCAACCTAAACAGTGGCAGTAAGATTGGAGAGGAAAAAACAGAATATTGTCAGATGGGGAATCAGTGGGCTTGTCAATCATCCAGATGGGGAAATGAAAGAACAGTAAAAAAAAAAAAAAAAACAGAACAGTTCTTAGCTGGCAGGAAAGATTGACTTTTGGATTGAAATAGGCAGTGAGAAGAGAAAATTTTGGAACCTTTAGGAGCAACAGATAGTAAATTCAATTTGAACAGTTGAGTTTTGAAATAAAGGGCTGGCTTACAAGAAAGTTTAGGGCTGGTGATAGTTGAAGCTTTGGAACCCATGGCATAGATTAGATCACCTTAGAATGGCAGATAGAGTAAGATAGGTCAGGAGAGAGCCCCAACATTAGACAAACATTGAGACAGGCAGGGCAAAAGAACAGTCTACGAAGAAAATAGAGTAGGAAAAGAGAAGGAAGAAATGCATATATGAGAGTTTTCTGAAACACCAAATAGATAACTATGAGGATGGTATATTCAATAATTATGGCTTTCTGGGATGCATGTTTGGAGGTATCTCGATGTGTGTCGTATATTGTAGGGGTTTGCCTAGTAAAATGAGAATCTACCTTAAATGTTAGTGGGGAATCTCAGACATAACATGTTAGAAAAATAAAGATTTTATAGACTCTTGCAAATTCTTTTGCACTGTAAAGTTTTTTCTAAGCTTTTGTTTCTAGGTGCTTACATAATGGTGATAGCAATGTATAATGCAAGCCATGCCAAAGCTCCAGGTTTCTGCTTCTCTTTGTGTTTTTCTAAACACACATACATGAGCATATGATCCTAACTCACCTTTCTCTAGAAAGGCTTCCAGGATGTTGTGTAATTTATCTACTGCAACCTAATTCTGTCTTGTTGATAGAAATAACAACTTTGGTCTGTAAACTAAGGTAAGGGGGTGTTAAAACATGCCAGGCGTTACCCAAAGACAGAACCTATATTTCCAACCTGTGATTTTTCAAGGTAAATCTTTTATTTTTAAAAGATTTATTTAATTTATTTGAAAGACAGAGTTACAGAGAGAGGTTCAGTCAAAGAGAGAGAGAGAGAGAGGCCCTCGATCCACTGGTTCACTCCACAAATGATTGCAGTGGTCAGAGCTGAGCTGATCCAAAGCCAGGAGCCAGAAGCTTAATCTGGGTCTCATGTGAGTGTAGGAGCCTAAGGAATTGGGACATCTTCTACTGCTTTCCCAGGCCATAGCAGAGAGCTAGAGCAGAAGTGGAGCAGTCAAGACTGGAACTTGTGCCCACCTGGCATGCCGACACTGCAGGCCAGGGCTTTAAGCTGCTGCACCACAGTGTCAGCCCTTCAAGGTAAATCTTTACCTCACAGAGAATATCAACATTGAGGAGAGACTCTTCCATTTTCCTCTATCTTTTGCAGCATAATGGGACAGTGAAGCAAGACTAAGAACTGTGTGTTCAACCAATTAAAATTAAGACTTTATTTTGGGAAAGCTCTTAGTGGACACAAACTAAACAAAGCTATCACTCTAATTTGCTGAGCAAATTTAAAATAACATTTGATAGATCTAAGTTATGAAAAGGAACCATTGAGTTCATAAAAGTGACTATCAAAAGTCAGGGATGGCGGTGGGCACTTGGCACAGTGGTTAGCACACCACTTGGGATGCCTGCGTCACACATTGGGGTGCCTATAATAGAATTCTGTCTCCACTTTGCATCCAGCTTCCTACTAACCTGTATCCTAGGAGGCATCAGGTGATGTTTCAACTACTTAGGTCCCTACCACCCACCTGGGAGACCTGGAATGAGTTTCCAGCTCCTGGCTTTGGCCTGACCCAGCCCTGACTGTTATGAGCATTTGGGGAGTGAATCAGTGTATCAGAGAACTAACACACTCTCTCTTTTTCTCTCCACCTTTCAAATAAATAAGCTATAAATTTTTTTAAAGAGTCAGAGATGTTCAGAGTTTGATTTCCTGAGAAGAGAGCCTCAGGAGAACCAGTTACCATTCCAAATAGGTGTGTTAATTATGAAAATTCAAGTCATTGATGTGACTGGCAAATTCCACTTTGGCCTTCTTAAGTCTTCAGGCAGTATGTCAGCTGTTGACATTGCAGCTGCTGCAGCCTTGGATTCAATCTGAAGATGGGTTGTTTCACCACATACTTTGGTGCATTGATCCAGTAACTGAGAGACAACACTGAGCTGCTACTGAACTTGCACTGTATTCACATCAAACAATGAAAGCTGATGCTGGAATGTTTCCTATTATTGGGTTTAAAAAGCATTAGACTGGAAGTAGGTTTTTTTTTTAAAGATTTATTTATTTACTTGAAAGTCAGTTACACAGAGAGAGGAGAGGCAGAGAGAGAGAGAGAGAGACAGAGACAGAGAGGTCTTCCATCTGCTGGTTCACTCCCCAGATGGCCGCAACAGCTAGACCTGTGCCAATCCAAAGCCAGGAGCCAGGAGCTTCCTCTGGGTCTCCCATGCATGTGCAGAGGCCAAAGGACTTGGGCCATCTTCTACTGCTCACCTAGGCCATAACAGAGAGCTGGATCAGAAGAGGAGCAGCTGGGACTAGAACCGGTGCCCAAATGGGATGCTGGTGCTTCAGGTCAGGGCTTTAACCCATTGCACCACAGCACCGGCCCCTGGAAGTAGTTTTAACCATGAGCCTTCTGGGACCAGGCTGCATAGACATGAAGTAAAGCTATATTCCCTAAGTGTAATTATGGGAGAGACAGAGATACATAGGTCTACTGGGTGACCTTTTGGTAGCTGATAAATAATTATTGTAAGAGAAAGAAATACCTAAGGATAGGAATAATAGATGCAAAAATCAGATGTCTTTGAACTTTGCTCTCAGATGAAACTTTTATGAGTTCACTGTTGGAAACATTTAAACTATAAGGTAAAAAATAGAGAAATTAAATGAATTTAAGGTAAATTTATACCTTCGTCCATATCATCACCCCCTATCTCACAAATACACAATGCTGTTACTTGGATATATATCTGCTTTAAGATTTTCTCCAGTTTCAGTAAATTTCTGTAATTGTATGGCCTCTATTTATTTTCCTTTCCTTATAATATAAGCACTTCTTTTCTGCATTTTAAAAAATTTTGCGTCTCTGATTCCTTCTTTTCTGCCTTTTTTCCACCTCAATCTTTAATACTCTAGGTGTTCATCAGGACCCCTACACTTTCTCTCACTCTTCTTTCTATCCCTTTGCAGCTCATTTCTCTGTTGGTTTTGTATTCCCTTTCCCTCCTTGTCCTTTACCTGATCTTTGCCCACTTACAGGAGTTGACAAGAGCAAAAGTCAACAGAATTCAATTGCTTGTCACATGGATTGTTAATAATGGGCAGTCTATATCCAGGAGGATATAAGAGCAGCTCTCTTTTAATGTGGCCCAAGGGAACTAAAACCAACAATGGAGCAACCCTTTATGTTCATTACAGAAAAGACAGATGTCAGCCAACCACATTCACTGCAGCAAACCGAAAAAGAAGGCCTTTGATCTCCAAAAGCTTAGAGAAAATATACTTTTATCAAGTTGATATCATAAAAAAGTGGATCAGAGTGCTTTGAAAACTGCAGGAGTGATCAAGATAGGATGTTGTATATAAATGATATGTGAGCATCCCCTTTTCCCTCTGTGTTAAAAACCACTAGAAAGAAATCTATTCCATCCATTACATCCATGAGGCATATTTGTGGAGCCACAAACTCTCCCTACACAATGGCATTTATCTTCACACTGTCCTGGCGACCCAGGAAAACAGCTGTGCATGGGAGGCTAGTAATACTGATGAAGCAGGACTGACTGTGGCTTCATTCTCTACTGTGCTGCTATCATCCCAGTGCAGCCCTCATTCCCCCAACCTGCATCCTTCTTCACTCCCCTCATGTGCATCCCAATTCATTCTTCATCCTGATGCCAGATAGATCCAACTCAAGTGCCACTTTTGTTATAATAGTCCCCTCGTCAACAACTTCCAGTAAGAAATGAATTGAAATTGTAGTCAGGCGTCACTTAATTTGTAAAATGATGTTAATAATAGATCTCTCTTCAACTTTACAGGGTTTTTATAATGATCCAAACCAGATAATTTATGTCAAAGTGAGTCCTGAACTGTCAGGTTCTTTAACATATAAATTGTAACTGCTGATCTTCTTCATAGACAAGCCGGTGCTCCTCTACGCTGAGGATGATTCATCGCTCTGTGTGCCGATCTTCTCTGGTGTGGCTCTCACTCTTACTCCTGTGCTGCTCACATTGCCCAGCTGTCAGCTCCCAGAACATATGCTGGTTTACCTGCTGTCAGCATTGGTGTGTTTGCGGTTCCTTCTGCCTGAAACACCAATATTATCACCTTCTCAGAGAGTACTTCATACAAATGCCCATACACTTGCCATTCCTAATATTCACTTATTCTTTCATGTTTGTGTGTGTGCTTCCTAGTATTGATCACATAATCTGCTATCATTTTATTGATTGAGCTTATTTATTGCCTGTTTATCTCTTTTGTATTTATATCATTAAATTCGAGTCTTTGAGAGCTAAGACTGTATCCCTTTTCCACCTAATGTCTCCTTCCTCCTGACAGTCTGAGCTTGCTTTTCTTTTCATCCTGCCATGTGCGCACACACACTCACACACATCTCACCAGGGTAGCAATTAGTTGACACTCAACAAAGAGCTGTATGTTGTGGCACAGTGAGTTAATTAAGCTGTCCACATCCTCTGTCAGAGTGCTGATTTGAGTCCCAGACTCCCCACTTTTTTATCAAGCTCCCTGCTAATGTATCAGGAAAGCAACAGACAATGGCTCAAGTATTTGTGTCCCTGCTACCCATATGAGACACTAGATGGAATTCCTGGCTCCTGGCTTTTGCCTGGCCCAGACCTGGCTGTCAAGGCCATTTGGGGAGTAAACCAGGGAAGGGAAGATTCTCTCTCTCTCCTTCTGTCTTTTTTTTTTTTTTTTTGACAGGCAGAGTGGACAGTGAGAGAGAGACAGAGACAGAGAGAAAGGTCTTCCTTTGCCATTGGTTCACCCTCCAGTGGCCACCATGGCTGGTGTGCTGTGGCTGGCGCATCACACTGATCCGAAGCCAGGAGCCAGGTGCTTCTCCTGCTCTCCCATGCAGGTGCAGGGCCCAAGTACTTAGGCCATCCTCCACTGCACTCCTGGGCCACAGCAGAGAGGTGGCCTGGAAAAGGGGCAACCATGACTAGAACCTGGTGTGCCGGCACCGCAGGCAGAGGATTAGCCTATTGAGCCATGGCAATGGCCCTGTCATTCTCTCTTACAAGTAAATAAATCTTTTTTGAAAAGTCAGCCATGGAAAAAATTTGCTGTGGGTGTTTGGTGAAACACTGAGGAGGGAGGTCTTCCTCTTGGGAAGCCTTGGAAAATATGAGTCCTCCATGAATTCACAAGTATAATTCAGGGAAAAGGATACTAGTAGGAACTGTGACTCCTTGTGTATGTTGAATGGCAACACTGTTGTAAGGGATATGGGACAATTCTTGGATAATCTTAAGTATGGAATTCCTAATGATCCCAGACATACTATTTATATGCTATTTACGCAATGTTAACAGAACTTCTTACTCCCATCTAACATTGCATAATAGGGTGATTATAGTTAATGATAATACACTATATATTTCTCTAAAAATAAAAGGTAGAAGAAAAGATTTTGAATGTTTTCACCACAAAGAAATGATAAATATTTGAGGAGATAGTTATGCCTACCATGATTTGAATGTCACCCCATGTATACATGTATCAAAATGTCACAGGGTATTACATAAATACATGTAATTTTGTGTGTTGGTTAAAAATAAAAATTCAGGATATTAATTAAGAAATAGATGCTATTCTTGTGTCTTATATTAAAGTGAAAGAGACTGGTATAGTTTGTGATACATTTTTAAAAGTTTCTTTGAAAGGTATAAAGATATAGACAGAGAAAAATCTTAGTCCACTGGTTCAAATGCCTGCAACAACTGGCACTGGGCCAGGCAAAAGTCAGAAGCCTGAAACTTAATCTGTGTCTGCCACATGGATGGCAGGGAGCCAAGCATGAGTGATCACCTGCTGCCTCCCAGAACGCACATAGGCAGGAAGCTGGAATTGAAAGTGGAATCAGGATTTGAACCCAGGCGCTGCAATGTGGATGCAGATGTCCTAAGCAGCATATTTACCACTGCACTAAACACCTGACCCTGTGATTCATTTTATCTCTAAATAAACATATGTGTGTATACTGTCTGTGTTTGTATATGAAAGGAAGAGTTGCATTTCCATATATAGCTCATGATAACCACAGTTGTACATATTTACTATGGCTGAATTTGAATTTCAAATTCTAGTCCAGTGAATATGAAAGTCAAGAATTATATAAAAATTGAACATGAAGCATAAAATGATTCAGAATTAAGAACTAACAACTTGCTATTTTGCTGTTATCAATATCACCTCTAGAATATGCTTGTCTGAAAAATTGATTTCAGACTTACTTAAAAATCTGTGAAAAATATACAATGTTAAATTTTCCTATATTAATCTTGTAAACAGGTTTCATGTTTAGTAGCAGCACTTAAAGATGAAAAACACATTCTTTACATAATCCATTTATGTTGACTAGAAATTATTAGAATAGGAAAATGCTATTTTTCATGATTGTTTAAATCTCACTACTAGCTGTATATACATTTTTAAAAAGATCTTACAGTGTTTTAATTCCCATGAAAAATTCATGCAATCACCATAGATAAAGTCACTACAGAATCTTTACTCCTGTGAGTTTTTGCAGATGCCAACGTTGGCTGTGGAAGTTCTCCTGACCTTCATCCTGTTCTTATGCTCCTTTCACTGTTTTCTTGAGGTCTTTTTATTCTCATACAGGTCATGTCTTGCAAGTCTATGTTTGGGTTCATTCTTTTTTTTACATAATCCAAGGAATCATATGTCATGCTAAATCCCATTGTCTTGCCACAGGCAAAATTTCTGAATCCAAACATAAAGATGACATTAGGAGTGGTCTTGTACATTTTGGCTAGTTTTTCCCAAATTTCTGTCTTTGGCACATTGCCCCCCAGGGTGGAGCACACCAATGACCATTTGCTTCCTCTGAAATAGTTGGTTAGTCATGAACTGTTGCTGTGGATTCGTTCTGAGAGGAGAAGCACGGAGTCATGACACAGACACTGGGAGTCGGGTGAAAGCGGGCTAGAGGTGAGCAGCTCACAGACTCGTTTATTTCAGTTGGTGCAGCAGCTTATATAGCCAAGGCAGCCAATGCGGTCAAGGGGCAGTGTATGCCATAACCAATCACTGCCTGTTGCCAGGCAGGCTCCTTTGCCAGGTGGATTCTGAAGCCATTTCCTGAGTAACTGATGCTTGCTTGCCAGCACCATCTTGGCATGGCCTTCTCATCCCACCACAGTGAACTTTCTGGTAGGAGTAGTTACTGTGTCATTCATGATGGCAATTGACCTCTCCCAGCCAGGGAGGAAATGTTTGTGCATTCATTTTTGAAAATTTCTAGAAGATGTCAACAGGTCATGTTCAGGTGACTTTCATTCATTCATTCAATAGGTATGTTTGGAATTCCCGCTCTTCTTTACTACAGGCAAGCCATGAAAACTATTATTATTTATTATTCCATCAATCTATCAATTTTTTCTCAAGAGTCAGCAGACCCATGTTGTGGTGCCATGAGTTGGGCTACCACTTGTGATGCTGGCATCTGTTATGGCCACTTGTTCAAGACCTGGCTGCCCCATTTCCAGCCCAGGTACCTGATAATGCACCTGCTAAAGAAGTGGAGGATGGCCCAAATGCTTGGGCCTCTGAACCCATGTAGGAGACCTAAATGAAGCTCTAGGCTCTTGGCTTCAACCTAAACCAGCCCTGGGTGTTGCAGCCTTTCAGTAGTGAGTCAGAGAATGGAAGACATCTTCTCTTTCTAACTTTGCCTTTCAAGGGAATAAATAAATCTTTTAAAAAAAGAATCAGTAGAAACTTCCTATATTATGAAAAGATTTACCAATCATATGCTAGTATAATGCTTGATATTACTTATGCCTAGTGTGTCAGTTTTCCTCTGAAACTGAATTACTTGCCCAAATAAATAACTAAATAAAAGTTTATGACAAAGAAGCATTGTTTCTGCATGTGTAATTTAAATTGTTAATGGTCAAAATTCAACTTTTTAATCAAGATGAGTAATCCTAATAAAGAAGTTTACTTGGACTATCCCTAATTGTTTTATATCCATAGCTTGTAGTTTAATTTCAATTTATTTCCTTTCCTTACTGCACTCATTTTTAAAAATTTTATTTTGAGTCTTAATACCTCTTGTTTTCTCTTGTATTTTCCATCTCTGACTTTTTGTTCTATATTCTAGATTTCGATCTATTTTCTTCCAGCTTTTTTAGATTTTTTTATTGTAGCAATCACATTTTTAATTTCTATGAGCCCTTTCTTGTCTTCTGTTTATTTATAGTAACATCACACTTTTAAAAAAGATTTATTTTTATTTATTTGAAAGGCAAAATGAGGGGCCGGTGCTGTGGCATAGTGGGTAAAGCCGCCGCCTGCAGTGCCAGCATCCCATATGGCCACCGGTTCAAGTCCTGGCTGCTCTACTTCTGATCCAGCTCTCTGCTATTGCCTAGGAAAGCAGTAGAAGATGGCCCAAGTCCTTGGGCCCCTACACCCGCGTGGGAGACCCAGAAGAAGCTCCTGGCTCCTGGCTTCAGATCGGCACAGCTCTGGCTGTTGCAGCCAGTTGGGGAGTGAACCAGCAGATCGACGACCTCTCTCTCTCTCTCTCTCTCTCTCTCTCTGCCTCTCCTTCTCTCTCTGTGTAACTATTATTTTTAAATAATTAAATAAATATGTTTAAAAAATTTATTTTGAAGGGGAAAAAGATTGAGAGAGAGAGAGAGGGGGAGAGAGAGAGAGGTCTCCCATCTGCTGGTTTACTCTGCAAATGCATATAATAGCCAGCTCTGGCTAGGAGCCCAACTCAATCTAGATCTCTCACATGGGTTGCAAGGACTCAAGTATATGAGCATCATCTGTTGCCTCCAAGGGTATGCATTAGCAAGGAGCTGTAATTGAGAGTGGATCCAGAATTATCTGGATTGACACCTTGGTCCCAAGTGGCTCTTAATTGCTGTTCCAAAAGCCAGTTCACTGCATTCATTTTAATGGTTGAGATTTGCCATCCTTTCTGAAATTATTTCTATATCTAAGGGGTACCAAATTAAAACCCACATGAATTTCTGTTTTAAAAATTATTTTAATAATATCTGTGACTTAATTTTTAAGATTCAATATGATTTATACATACAAGTCTAAGAGCATGAGGATAGTCCCTCCCTCCTTTCTTACTTCTACCTTTTTTTTTTTTTTTTGCTTTTGAGATAACGTATTTTAAACTTACATTACAGTAACAAGGCTTAATACTTTACAATTGGCACACAATTTAAAAGTCATAAAAGAATACACAAAAATATAAGTCTTCCTCATCTTATCCCATGTCACATTTCCTCTCCTGAGACAACTGCCATTTCCAGTTTCTGTGTATTATGAGTCAAAATTATTTTAAATTTTAAGATTGTTTAAGTGCCCTTCATTTAATGGACACTTAAACAATTATAAGTATATAAATTATAATTATATAAATGTTTTAAAATTGAGGTGATCACATTGCTAAATTAACTTTCAAAACTAAATTTTTTTCTCACATTCTGGAAACACTATCATGATTATTTGAGCACCTTGTTAAAGTTTGGCGTGGGAACAATCAGCTAAGTAGAGGCAAAATTCTGGGGTTACCACCAAATAAATATTATTTTAAGGAAAGCAAAAGGTGTTCTAATTATTCAGATTCACTCACTATACCTAAAGGGGATGATCTACAAAAAAAAAAAAAAAAAAAGAGAGAGAGAGAGATGTGATGTTAAATAACAAAGACTTGATTAACAAAATTTTAAAGGCCAGCACTGTTTTCCTTCTATTTTTGATTCATATAAGAGCTAAGTGTGTATATCTTATAAAGCCAGTGAGATTATTATGCTCATTATTCATAGATTAAGGAGTGATCTGTCAGATGTTATGATAAGGTAATTTGGGATGCATTTTGTCTATTTAGCTCCCACTTATAATTGTCTGAGCAAGAAAGAGTAATAAAAAAACAAGCTCTTAGCCCTTCATACACCTTTAGTAATTACTTTTGTTGAAAGGCTATAAAAATGTAATCTGAGTTTTCTAAAAAAAAAAATTCATTCATTTATTTGAAAAGCAGAGTTGCAGAGAGAGAGAGAGAAACAGAGAGAGTGAGATCGCCCATCTGCTGGCTCACTCCCCAAATGGCCAGTAGTAAGAAGCCTCACTTCTAAGGGTACAACTCCACAATAGCTAAGACGTGGAATCAACCTAAATGCCTGTCAATGGGAGACTGGATAAAGAAATTATGGGGGTGCCAGCACTGTGGTGTAGCAGATAAAGCTGCTGCCTGCAGTGCCAGGCATCCCATATGAGTACCAGTTTGAGAGATGGCTGCTTCACTTCCAATCCAGCTATCTGCTATGACCTGGGAAAGCGGTATAAGATGGCCCAAGTCCTTGGGCCCCTGCACCTGCATGGGAGACCTGGAGGAAGCTCCTGGCTCCTGGCTTCAGATCAGCTCAGCTCCGACCATTGCATCCAGTTGGGGAGTGAACCAGTGGATGGAAGGCCTCTCTCTGCCTCTCCTTCTCTCTCTGTGTAATGCTGACTTTCAAATAAAATAAATAAATCTTTAAAAAAAGCAATTGTGGGATATGTATGAAATACTACACAGCAGTAAAAAAAAAATGAATTCTGGTCATTTGCAAAAATAGATCAATCTGGAAAACTTCATACTTAGTGAAACAAGCCAGTCCCAAAGGGACAAATACTATATGTTCTCCCTGATCTGTGAGAACTGATAGTGCACCTAAAATGGAAGCTGTAGAAGTGAAGTTGACATTTTGAGAAGCAGTGACTTGAACAGCTCTCATCTTGACTGTCGAGGAACAGTTTTTTCTTTTATTTTTCTTTCTTCTTCATATTGTATGTTGATCTCTTTACTTAACATAGAGTTAATCATATGTATATAAAGTCAATTGAAAATAGATCTCAGTTAAAAATGAGAGGGGAAATAAGAGAGGGAGGATGAAGTTTGTAACTGTAAAGCTGTATAGTTCTGCGTACATTCCTATAGATTTACTTCCAAGAGTACAGTTTAAAAACTTTTCATGGGACTCCAAATCCCATTAAAATTGGTGGTAAAAATGCCATCTTAACTGTTAAAGTGATCATATTAAGTGGTAAAGTGAATATATAGATAGGATTAAGTGTTAAAGAGATCATATTAATAGCATCAAGTACCTGGTAATAATAATAGAATTAAAAAGGAGGGAATGTCCAACATGGGAAGCAGCCACACAGCAGACTCATAGAATGACAATTGCTTTAAGTAACACTCTGACCTCGGCATCAACCCTTAAGGCATTCAGATGTGGCTGAAAAGCCCATGAGAATAGCTCAGGCATAAAGCCAAGACATTGTGGTAAAAATTATCCTACATGAAGGATCTCTATGAGTGAGACCCCCGTGGGAAGAAGGGGAATCAAAGAAGCATGTACTTTTCTCTGAAGGGAGGAGAGAACTTTCATTTTGCTTATTGCCTTGTCTAAATACTGACAGACTTTGTGGATTCAAAAAGCTTCCATAGCCTTGGCAACACATATCAAGAGCCTCAGGTGATCACTGACATCATAAATAAGAGTGTTAATTGTCAAATTAACAACAGAATTCACTGTGCTGTTACTCCCCATGTAGGACCTCTGTCCTTAATGAGTTGTACTATGAGAATTAACTGCAAAATTTGTTCACAAACAGTATTTTATATGTTGTATGTGTGGGTGGGTGCAAACTGTTGAAATCTTTACTAGTATAGAGTTGGTATTCTGTATATAAAGTTAATTAAAAATGAATCTTAATGAAGAATGGGGTGAGAGAGGGAGAAGGAGGTGGGATAAGAGTTGGGTGGTAGGGTGAATATTGGGGGAAAAACCATTACATTCCTAAAGTTGTATGTATGAAATTTGTATTCATTAAATATAAGCTTTAAAACAAAAACAACAAAAAGCCAAATAAATAATATAAATCACAACCGGTTAAGTCTACTCAGTCCAGGCAATGGAAACTCAAATGCAAGCAGGATGGAATAAAAGATTAACTATAGAGTATAGGAAAGCTTTTAAGACACAACATTCAGATGAGCTAGCTAAAGCAGGAGCCATGCTCAAATAGTGTATAGTATAATAAACTTGAAAGACATTATCAGTATCATACTTTATTTTTTCTCAGAGTATAAAATTATTTGACACATTTTATATTTCAGCATGAGTTTAAAATTCATCCAAAAATAATCCTTCAAAACTAACACTTCTTTCTCAATTATTGGATGCCAGACTTACCTTCTAAGTTAAATGTAAACTTAAAGTCATTTTTAAATTTTATTAGAAACTTGAAAAACTTGGATTATTATCAAATACCTGGAAACAGGTTCATGAAATTAAAAGTTCATCTGTGCCTCCTATTAAATTTCTGAGTCTGAAATTCTTCAAGATACTCTTCAACCTATTGTATTTATTTATTTTAAAATTGCTTTTCTTTTTTAAATTTTATTTAAATTATACAAGTTTCATGTATTTCATATGTTCAGATTTAGGAACATAGTGGTGCTTCTCTCCCCACCCTCCTTCCCACCCAAGCTCCAACCCTTCTTCCTCCTGCCTATTATATTCCCACTCTTAATTTTTACAAAGATCTGTTGTATTTAGATAGGTCAGTGTAATTCACTCACTACCAAAATCTCAACTCACACACATAATTGAAAGACATAGTGTCTGGGCAGCTGAAAAGAAGCTGGAAGCAAGGGAAAGGGATCGAATAAACCCTTTCAAACACAAGCCCTTAGAGGATTTCTCTCACAAAATCACCAGATTCTTCATTAATAGTAACAGCAGAGAAAGAGAGGTAAGTTTTTTTTAGCTGATTTAGTTTTAATTTATACCCCTTTGATAGCCCAATATTTTGAGTCAACTGAATCATTAGTACTGTGTCAGATCTGTCCAGTTCAAGTGACATTCTGGAACTCATCAGGGTAAATTGAAATTACCTCAGTGAAACTTGGAAGATGCCACAAAGTGCAGGGTGCTCTGGTAAGCCCCCTGAGCACTCACTGTGTCCTTGAACAGCTGTTTGTGGTAATGTGAGAGGTCAAATAGACTTTGTGGCCTTCTTCAGGAGTTGACAGAACCTCAGCTGAGCAGTCTTCTAGTCTTTGGGTGGGTTGTAAATGCAGCTGTGTGAATGCAGACGGATGTAGCCAGGTGACACCAAGAGCCTTCCAATGAGAAGTGAGGGTCTGATAGGAGTTGTGGGCAGTGGACTGTCCCAGAACTTACTCATTAGGCACGAATAGAGCATCTGTCAGAGAATAATGGCTTTTAGGACTTTGATTCTCATTCTGATACTTGATATTAATGACCCTTCAGGATGGTTGATATCATCAGAATTCATCTGCCACAAAACAAAAGAAAAATAGTGAATGAGTCAGTTTCACGATGAGGGTAGAAAAGCTCTCCCTAAGAAGGAAGGAAAGTGACAGTTGTTATACTAGTGTGGGACTGAGATAGCACTTACCACCAACCTGTGTTCCTATCTCTGAGTTCTATCAAATGGATTTTTGTTTGGGTCTGGGCTTTGTTTTTTAGTGATTTATTTTTACTGGAGTTAGCAATGTCCAGGTGACATGCTCAAGCTTGACAAAACAAATTGAATCTCTGGTCAACATATTCATTATATTGAGCCAAAAGAAAATCCAAAATTTGAAACACAGCACTTTGCTTTTGATTTTCACCAGAGCCTGCATATAATGCATTGACCTGTTAGAGATGTGTCTTCCCTAATCATTCTGTAACTGTAGCATGCAAAGCTCTGTGGTAAATACCGCTGTAGGAGACTTTGATCAGCAAACTTTTTCTATAAAGGCCACGTAGTAACTATTTTAGGCCTAGCTCCAAGGGTGGCCAACGGAGAGTGTACTGTGATCCGTGAATAAGTAAGTCTAGGTGGTTAAAGTACATTGAGAAGGAATATAAAGCTATAAAAATATTCTGGAGCTTGAACCAGGATTGAATTCATAGGTTCTTAAACATGAAGCCAAGACATTTGGAAATTATTAAATAAATGCTGGAGAGGCACTGCAGTTTTTAAACAATGAAGTGACATCATCAGCTGTCAGTGATATCAGTGATGTGCAAGATGACTTGGATCAGGCAGCCTGACTGCATGCAGGAACCCAATTAAGAGACCATGGCAAGAGTCTGGAGAGAAGATAAGAGAACATGGTCCAGGTCCAGGCAGCAGGAGCAGAAGGGAAGGGGTAGATGAAAGACACATCACAGAGAAGGAGTCCAGGAAAGAGAACTTGTCAATTGAATATAAAAGGTAAGCTAAGAAAAAGGGAAAGTCAAAGGGAACTCCAACATTTTAAGTTTGGGTGATTGTAGGCACACTGTTTTTGTGAGTTAGAGGTAGGAAAGGGGAAACCTGCCAGGGCATTTGTAGTTGGAATCTTCTCCTTACTGTATTTGGAAAACAGATGTAAGCTAGCAATAGTACTTTTGTAGTCTCACTTTTGAAAGTACTTTTATGCTAAGGCAGTTCAGTGTGAATAGTTTTGGGTAGCCTTCTGATAAGTGTCGGTGGGAGCAGCTTGTTTTGATTTGCAGACAGGATGAGGGAGAGAATTTGGCATATTTCTTTATAACTATTCTTTTTGTATTCTTTCTGGGACCTGGTGGTATGCAACCCATTTTTAGATTAGGACAGTTGTTCTCAGCGCTTGTGGTGAAAATAAAATTGAATTTGCTTGAGGAAAAGGCATAGCTCAGACAGTCCTGTAGTTGTAATGATTTAGAATGATTTTTCAGTTACAGCTTGTATTACCTGTTTTGATAGTTGTCTTGAGAGCTTTATAAATTATGCAAATTAAATCCTTGGTCTTTAAAAATAACTCATTTCCAACAGAATATCTGGGATTATGAAAAATACCCTGCATTCAAAAGAAAGGAGCAATGATAAGATGCTATAACTTCTGAAAATTTAAATTGACCTAATGCTATATTTCTTGACTTACAAAATGGTGCCTAGGCCATGTTTTATGTTTTGCTCAAATTCAAGTTCCCAGTAATTGTTTTTGTTTTGTTTTTGTGGAGAGAGGGACTATGTCTTAGGCTGGAGTGGGGAAGCTTTTTTCTGCCAAAGGATACTTGAATATTTATAACATTCATGGGCCATACAAAGTTATCAACTCAAAAATTACCCTGCTATAAGTTTATGGAATTTTGAATCCCACCTGCTGTTCCCTTGGCAGGGTCACAAACGATTTCACAGACCAACAGGCTAGACATTCCCCACCCCTGTTCTAAGGAAAGGAAAAGAATTAGTTAAATGGGAAAATAGAAGATAATTATAACTACCTGAAAAGTACACACACACACACACAAACACACCTGTTTTGAAAAGAAAATTCCTAAAACAATAAAGGGAATCTAACTAATATAGGAATAAATTTATAAATACCAATGTTCCTACTATTTGAGATTCTTGAATTCTTCATTCATAATTTTTGGTTTGTCCAACATCTTTCTGTGTTTAAATAAAATAAAATGAACCGGTTTGGCCAAGGAATATGATCTTCTATTACTCCTAAACAATGTATCAGAAAAACAAAGCAGACTTGACTATATTATCCTCCCTGGCCACAGAATAGAATCCCCGAACACCTACAGGTGTGAATTATTGAGAAGCGCTACCTCACAGTGGAGAAGAACTGCTACCGGAATGGCTGTGTGAGCATGGAGTAGTCCCTGGTGCTTTAGTGTGTCCTTGGCACCAAAAAAAAGAAAGAGAAATCATGGTATAAAACCCTATATGGAACCAAAATTCAAATTGATTCCCATTCATCAGTGCCAGTAGTTAAGGGATGTGGATTTTACTTTTTATGAAATTTCCATTTGGATTCTGCTTCTTTCTTTATGTCCTGTCTTTCCGGTTGTTAAATTGCTTTCATTCACCTTTCCAGTATGCCTGTTGACTATATGACATTATAAATATATAACATTGCCCATTATAAGTATGAATTATAGCATGTATTACACATAATATAAATACATAGATGTAAATATGTAACATTACAAAAATGGTGACTAAGCTGGCTGTGCATTCTGATCACATCTCCCTCCCTCTCTCTCTCTTCTCTTGGTAGTTATGATCACACACAAGGACTTTGAAAATTGCAAGATTGCTAATTAAAGCCGCCTGTGTTCTAGTTTGTGCTCCTTTAGTTTCTCACCTGTAGGCATTTGCTATTAGGCATGGGGCTATTGAACAACCACTCCTACAAGATGAGAAACTGATGGGTCAGAGTACACTTGACACAAGTGCTCACCTCACATCCAAGCAGGTGTTAGCTTTCAATGGTTGTTCACCGAAGAAACCAGGCTGCATTCTTCCTTCTCTTTTTATTATTATTCTCATATTCTTAAATTAAAGTAAAATCTAAAGTTCCTGGGTTGAAATTGGATTTAAACAAATAATCATTTGTTTCTGGATTGGCCTCGATTAACTTTCTCTTTGAAATATCCATTTTCTATTGTGGGTGAAGGGTTATGGTAATGTATGTGGTTATTTTTAGATATCACTATTTTGAACACTTACAAAAATTGTAATCATGCTAATGTAACTATTAAATGAAAAAGGGAAGACATTGAGAGTTAGATGTTTGCCTGCTACTGTCAGTATCTCTCTCAAGCTGCTTCAAAAGTCAGCTCACCCAACTATCCCTGAAGCATAAAGATATTCTTGGGATACTCACAGAATTATTAATATGCATGAAAGTAATAAAAATATAACAAAACTTTACCAGTGCAAGGTATTATAATATCTGTTATGGCATAATTATTACTCATTACTACTGCAGTAGTAGTAAAAAAAAGTAGAACTTCAATATGCCTATGCTAAAAGATTAGAGCACATATGTATGCCCTCAAGATCAAGAACATTTGGCTATGAAAATTCTAATGTGCAACTTTTTAATCTTGACATCTTATCAAAATGGTTGATTTTTAAATTAATTTATTTATTTTCTTGAGAGGCAGAGTTACAGAGAGAGAAAGGGGGATACAGAGAGAGAGGTCTTCCATCTGCTGGTTCACTCCCTAGACGGTTGGAACAGCAAAGGCTGGGACTTTCTGAAGCCAAGAGCCAGGAGCTTCCTCTCAGTCTCCCACATGGGTGCAGGTTCCCAAGCACCTGGGCCATCTTCTACTGTCTTCTCAGGCAGAGAGATGGATCAGAAGTGGAGCAGCCAGGATTCAAACCAGTGCCCCAAGGGGAAGACAACGCCAAAGGCAGATGCTTAACTTACTACACTGCAGTGCAGGCCCCTGATTTTTTTTTTATCACTAGCAGTTTTTTCATCATTTTAAATAAATAATGACAATGTTGTTGCTCACTTTCAAGACATAACTTTGACCTTTCAAATCACTTGTATGCTGAACAAGATAAAATATTGGGAAAAGAAATATTTCAGTGGAAAACCTTGAATATCTCTGATAGATCCTGGTTTGGCTTACGACCTTTATCCAGTCACTAAGGCTCTCTCAGACAAATTTGCTCGAAACTGAATTTGACATCTAGCTTACAGAAGAGCTGGGGGAAGATTACCATTTTCAGGCCTTTTATTTAATTAATGCTCTGTATACATTGTTGTTAGAATAGTTGTAACTTTCAAGGTGGCATGTACCAATTCCATCTCACTAGTCAAAGTGAGCAGTTTCAGATCATAATTGATCATAATGATAGGATTAAGAGTCAAAGAAATCACATAAACAATACTACCTGATAGAATTAAAAGGAGAGAATGATACAACATGGGAAGCAGGATACATAGCAGATTCATAGAATGGCAGATGTCCTAAACAGCACTCTGGCCTCAGAATCAGCCTTTAAGGTATTCGGATCCAGCTAAAATCCCAGGAGAGTATTTCAGGCATGGAAAGCCAAAACACAGTGGCAACAAAAAAAAAAAAAAAGAAAGAAAAAATAAAAAGAACCTAAATGAAAGATCTCTGCGAGTGAGATCCCAGTGGAAAGAACAGGCCATCAAAGGAGGTACCTTTCTCTGAAGGGAGGAGAGAACTTTCACTTTGACTATGACCTTATCTAAATAAGATTGAAGTCAGTGAACTCAAAAGGCTTCCATAGCTTTGGCAACTCATGACAAGAGCTTAGGGAGATTACTGATGCCATAAACAAGATTGTCAATTGTTAAATCAACAACAGGAGCCGCTGTGCACTTACTCCCCATGTAGGATCTCTGTCCTTAATGTGTTGTACTGTGTGAATTAACGGTATAACTAGTACTCCAACAGTATTTTACACTTTGTGTTTCTGTGTGGGTGCAAACTGATGAAATCTTTACTTAGTATATAAAGATAAGTGAAAATGAACCAAGATGTGAATGGGATGGGAGAAGGAGCAGGAGATGGGATGGTTGCGGGCAGGAGGCAGGTTATGGGGGGGAAAAAGCCACTGTAATTCAAAAGCTGTACTTTGGAAATTTATATTTATTAAATAAAGATTAAAAGAATAGTTGTAACTCTACTCTCCATAGAAAATGAACATAGGCAGTCAATCCTCATTTGATAGTTCTGTACCATTAAAATGTACATGTAGAAAGGGAATGAAGAAGAGAGAGGAATGTTAAATGGCTGTTTATTCTATACCATGTATTGTGAAGTGGAAAGTCACAAAACCAAATAGTTTAAACCTTTTCAAATAAAAAACAGCTATTTTGATGTTGGCATACTGTAATCACTAAAAGTATTTTTCAAATAAAAAACCCAATAGTGAATAAACCTAAGAATTCTGAGAGACTTTTCTTAATCATGGTGCAACAACTGACACTTTCATTGTGCTGGTTTTGCAGATACACATCTGCTCCACCTTTCCCAAGTATTGGCTATGAGTGGCTTATCATGATGTCTTCTCCCTTCCTAGATTTTGTGCAGTAAGCAAGAAGTCATTTTGGGTCCCTTTTAATTCTTTATTCCTTTTTGTCCTTAGGAATTGTACAGATGTTCTGTGCTGCCTGGTCTTCCTACTGTTTATTTTTGGCTACATTCTTTTAGGACTTGTGGGTAAGTAAATACAGGTATAGAAGATACTTAAATTTGCCAATGGAATAGTAAGTCAATGTCATATTTTAAACATTAAGTGTTTTCTTTCAAATGCCTACTTAATGATATCTGTCTTTCCTGGAAGGAATATGTTTCATTAGGACTCATTGAGTAGCAGACAGGATAAGCAATAAACCCAAAGAATTTTAGTCAAATGCAAGCCCAAATTACTTAGTAAAAAATCGTAAAGAAGGAAGGAAAGAGCTTATGGTTTCATTTTAACTATTTTTACTTTTAAAATTCCATTAGGAAACTAATAATATTCATGTTACTACTTACTAATAAGAACTAAGTCCTAGATCATTTAAAGTAATATATAAACTTCATTTTTAAAATAAAATTAAAAAGGAGGGTCAATTATTAAGAATTTCACTAGATAATTCATTAATATACATGAAGTCCTAATCTCTTTCCCACCAGAAATATCCCATTGTTAGGTTAAAGATATTCCCATGAAAATGAAAACAAAGAGGACAAATATAAAATTTTTAATTTGCATTTTTAAGAAACAGAGGAACCAGTCTATTTTCTGTAAAATGATTTCATAATTGCATGTGAATATATCATACATTTTTCTCCAGAGGCTTAATCCTGTTTTAGATGTTGACTTAGAGAACTTTAATATGTTACTGTTAAGGTGAGGACTCACAGTCAAATATTAGTTTCTAGCACAATAGTTAATGGCATGGAGTTAATGTTTAAAGAATGCATTAGCAGAAATAAAGCCGTACCCTCGCTAGGGAACAATGAAAAAGTATTTTCCTTGTTTTTCAGTTTTAGCTTCCTATAAGAGAAATACTTGGAAAACAGCTATTGCAAGTTATTTCCAAAAGATAAATCTCAATATTACTACACAAAAACTACACAGAATTGGAGCATTTTAAAAATTAAGACATGAAAGTAGAAAGGAAGAGAATAAAAAAACATAAACCATGAAACTAAATAATACATTCTTCTGAGGCTTTCAGAAAATTCTTTTATTATTTATTAAATTATCTTGACTTCAAACATTAATGTAGTTGTGGCATAATATATAATCTGTAGAGTGAATTTTATAATAAAATGAATTTTCTCATACAAAAAATATTTTAGCTTCTCTAAATTTTTTGACACGTATTTCTTGCTTGTGTAATTTTTTGTGTTTCTTTTTGTCATAAAATTGAAATTTATTGCAGAAGAGAGAGAAGATTTGGAAAAATCTGCAGTTTTCTCATATTGTTTTGTGGGCTTGGGCTGGTTATTTAACTTCAGTTTTCACAGTTCAGAAGTATGGCAACATTACCTAGCTTTCAGGGCTCTTGTGAGGAGAAATGAAATAATTCCCAGCAACACTGATAATGTTACATAATGGTACTAGGCAGTGATTTATTTTCTACCTTTGTATTAGTATCCTAGTTGCTCTGAATTTAAATAAATTTTAAATCTATTAAAATTCTAATTGATTTTAATTTAATTAAAATTTAAAATTTTAATAAATTTTAATATATCCCTTTGAAATGTAATTTGGTATGTTGTTTTTATGGAAAACCATAATCTTTGTTGTTAAAGTTTGAATGCACATGGGAACTTCACAAAAGTCTCATCCTATGACCAGAATCTTTGCATTAGGAGACCTTATTGCATAATGAAAGAAGTCTCTCCTCCATATATCAAAGCCATTTTGATGTAACTCAGAGAGAAACAACTTTTGTCCTTAGCCAGAGGGAAAAGAGCCACAGCCACTGTCCTGTAGACCTGGTAGGGTTGTACGCCATGATCTGCCTGGAGCAAGATGAGAAATTTGCCTTCCGGTTTTTATCTCCATATTCAGTTTGTCAATGTCTTAATTCATAAACAGACAGGAAAATGAAAAACTATGCTCTTTTTTGTTTGCTTTATGTACACTTGTTTTATTCATAATTTGTAACATTCTGGGATACCAAAAGTAATTCTAAGGATGGTTGTATTTAACATAAAATTTTTAAACTCATCATAAAATATCCACTGATACATCTCACTCAATGGCAATGTTCAGTGTTAAAAGGGATACGAAGGGCTGGCGCTGTGGCTCAACAGGCTAATCCTCTGCCTTGCGGCGCCGGTACACCGGGTTCTAGTCCCGGTTGGGGGGGTGGATTCTGTCCCGGTTGCCCCTCTTCCAGGCCAGCTCTCTGCTGTGGTCAGGGAGTGCAGTGGAGGATGGCCCACATCCTTGGGCCCTGCACCCCATGGGAGACCAGGAGAAGCACCTGGCTACTGCCATCGGATCAGTGCAGTGCACCGGCCGCAGTGCGCAGGCCACGGTGACCATTGGAGGGTGAACCAACGGCAAAAGGAAGACCTTTCTCTCTGTCTCTCTCTCTCTCACTGTCCACTCTGCCTGTCAAAAATTTTTTAAAAAATTTAAAAAAAAAGGGATACGGAAACAAACTTGCACACAATTGGACAGTTTTCATAAAGGTCTATTTCATTATTGGTGGGTAGTGCATTTAACAGTTAAAAATCATTTACATAATGTACAGGTGAGACTATACGACTGCAGTGTTGATAACTAGAGAAAGAAGCAATTCAACTAGAAACCAGCTAACAAGCAACTGTCTAAATATTTAATACAGCTCTTGTTTAGATCATCCTTTGTTTTGATCTTGACTTTTTGAAATATTTTTTATATATTTATTTATTTGAAAAGCAGAGGTTCAGAGAGGCAGAGGCAGAGAGAGAGAGAGAGAGGATTTCCATCTGCTGGTTCACTCCCCAAATGGCCGCAATGGCCAGAGCTGTGCGGATCTAAAGCTAGGAGCTAGGAACTTCTTCCTGGCCTCCCATGCAGATGCAAGGGGATTGCGGGTGGAGGGAATTTTTTAAAACTGTAGCCAGAGGGTGAACTGTGGTAGTCTTAACATATGGCTGCAAATTCTATCCCATTGCTTTTACTGAGAAGTGGGTCTATATACTTTCTAGATAGGATTGGGGGATTCCCTCATAGAGAAATCAACCAATCCAAAGCAGACCAATAAGGAGCCTCTCTGAGCAGCATTTATGGATCAGGACAAGGCCTAAAGGAATGTTGGCATGGCTGGACCTGAGACAGTAGATCTGAAAGCAACAAGTCGAAAAAAAGGAGGAACCTTACACAATTCAGTCTTGAATTCTTTATAGGATAGAGAATAAATAGTACAGATAATAATAATAACCTGTGTTTAAACTTGACCTCATAATCTCAAGTATTAAAGTGTGTTCATTGTCTTAAGACAATAATATAGTTGCATGGTGGGTTCTCGATTTATTGCTTAAGGAAGTCCAGCATATCATTTCCTTTCTTGACATGAACTGTCTCAAAGCACCAAGGAGGGAGCAGTCTTGTTTCAGTTTCTAGGTGGAGAGTGAGAGACGAGAGATCTTTTTTTCTTTTTTTTCTAGAGAGAGGTCTCCTGGCAGATTGGCCAGGAGGTAGGCTCCAAGAGAGGCAAAACCCGAAGGAGTTGCTGGTAGTGGGGTTCTTAAGCACAATTTTGGGGAAGAAAAAAACTTGACAATCAGCTTGACATTCAGATACAAGCAAGGAAAAAAACCCATGAAAAGACCTGATCTCTAATATTATTTGCTGAGGGATGGGATAGGTAACTCGTTCTTATTGTAAACTGTGAGCTCAGAAGGATGGAATCACCACCCCCTTGCTATTCTCATGATACGATTGGGAGCTCCCAAGAAGTGGGGCAGACACTTTTGACCTTGATTAAGATAACTTTTGGGGGAAGCAAGCATTTTGCACCCTCAGTTTTCACTGGAACCAGCCTGACTGCCTATTTACCCATATGACTGCTCACATACCCTCCCCCAGGAGAATGTACCCTAACTTTTGTTAGGGGGTCTAGGACGATGACCTGCTCAAACTGAGAAGGGATGGAGGAAGGAATGACAGTCAAGACAGGGTTCCAGCAGGAGGTGGCCTCTCAAGGGAGATCAGGGCCAGCTTGCAGAACTGCTGCCTTCTGAAGTTTCATGTGCATGGGTCTCTAGAATTTCACTGTTTCAAGTCTGGAGAAAATAAATCTAACAAGCAGATTAAATTGACAGGGTCTAAAACAAAGGACAGAGTCATTATTAGAGGACCTAAAAATCTTTTCCCATTGAGAAAAAAATAGAAACTGACAGGAGGGGCTTGATAACCTTATAGTATACTGAAGCTCTGATGATTTTAGTTATACTGTTTGGCATCATTTCATTGTTCATTGCTAATCTGGATCTTTCTGTTACATTGGTGTTTTCTATGCTACGATCTAAGACTATGGCTTTTTTAATTTTTAAGTGTTTCTCAGCTATTGTTCCCAGAAGCATGACAAATGTTGGAATAGCTGCATCCAAATTGACTTCTTGCTTTATTAAAACTAGCTCTTACTCTTAGGTCTTGATGTTAGGCCTAAGACACCCACCCCAGCTCTCCATGCATGTCAAGTACCATTTGGGACGATGTTTATCCTTTTTTGGCCAGCATGCATAGATTAGGGTCAGTCTCATCATCCTAAATTGAAATCTTAGGGAGAAAGGGATGATGCCTTGGGTTTTCCTTCTCTTTTTCCCCACCCCAGGGAATATGAGGAATGGAGAAACCACTTGTTCATATCTAAGACAGGTCACTCAGGTGACCTTTTGAAGAATAAATAATTCCAAGTGACTTTTGGTTCTATCTATACAGAAAAGCAGTAAACAGTTTCTCTTACTAATAAATATGATTTTTAATTTTTTTACTTTATTGAGGTATGATTGGCAAAAAATTTTGAAATTATGTGTATTTCAAGTATATAATATTATGTTTTGATATAAATGTATCTTGTATAATGATTACAATCATCAAGCCAATTAATATACATTTATAACCTGATGCAGTTATCTTTATATGTGTGGGGGATGGTAAGAACACAAAAGATTTACTCTGCTGGAAAATTTCAAATATAGAATATCTTGGCCGGCGCCGCGGCTCAATAGGCTAATCCTCTGCCTTTCAGCACCAGCACACCAGGGTCTAGTCCCGGTCGGGGCGCCGGATTCTGTCCCGGTTGCCCCTCTTCCAAGCCAGCTCTCCGCTGTGGCCAGGGAGTGCAGTGGAGGATGGCCCAAGTGCTTGGGCCCTGCACCCCATGGGAGACCAGGAGAAGCACCTGGCTCCTGCCTTCGGATCAGCACGGTGTGCCAGCCACGGCAGCCATTGGAGGGTGAACCAACAGCAAAAGGAAGACCTTTCTCCCTCTTCTCTCTCTCTCTCTCACTGTCCACTCTGCCTGTGAAAAAGAAAAACAAAAAGAATATCTTATAAACAATAGCTACCATGCTGTACATTAGATCTCTTATTATTGATCTCTTACTTATTCATATTTTTAAAATAATCTTTAGAGAGAAATTTATTTATTTCAAAGGCAGAGTTACAGAAAAGCAGAGAGAGAGAGAGAGGTCTTCCATCCACTGGTCCACTCCCCAAATGGCTGCAACAGCTGGAACTGCGCCAGTCTGAAGTCAGGAGCCAGGAACCTCTTCCGGGTCTCCCAAGTTGGCACAGGGTTCCAAGCACTTGGGCCATCTTCCCAGGACATAGCAGAGAGTTGGATCAGATGTGGAGTGTCTGGGACTCAAACCAGTGCCAACATGGGATGCTGGCACCGCAGGTGACGGCTTTACCAGCTATGCCACAGCGCTGGTCCCTACTTTATTTTATAACTGAAAGTTGTACCATCAGCCAATATCTCCCCATATCCCTACTCCTTAGCCCCTGAAAACCATTACTCTACATTCTGCTTTTATAAGTTTGAACTTTTTGAATTCCACATATTATTGAGGTCATACATCATTTAGATTTTGGTGCCAGGTTTATTTCATTCAGCACAGTGTCCTCTAGGTTCATTTATATTGGAAATGGTAGAATTTTCCTCTGTTTCCAAAGGCTGAATAATAGTTCTATGTGTGTATGTGCATAAATATCATACTTTTCTTTATCCATTTGTCTGCTGACAGACATGTTTCTATATCTTAGCTATTGTGAATAATGATGCAATGAATGTAGGGAAGTAGATATCTCTCCAAGATACTCATTTTATTTCCATTTGAAAGTATATCCAGAGGTGGGATTTCTGGATGCTATGCTAGTTCTTATTTTAGTTTTTTGGGGAATTTCCAAACTTTCTCCATAAAGATTGTACTAATTTTATTGTCACTAACAATGTGCACACCATCTTCAATACTTGTCATCTCTTATTTATAATAGCCATCTGTTCTTCAACAGACATCCTGTTGGTCTAGTTTTGGGAGCATAGTGGGATGACCCAAATTTTATTATATGGAGAAAATGCAGTTGGTTTTGACTGTAACAGGAAATTGCGTTGTGCTTTTCATACACTGTGGAATAAATTGAACTGACCTATCAGATCCAAGTCTGGGGTCATTATTTCAGCAAAGTAAAATTATGTTTCCCAATAAAAAGTAAAAAGTTTTTAAAAATCTAGTTTCATTATTTTCAAAATTGTTCTAGTAAACTTTTCTGAACAAAAAATGTTTTATATAAATAAGATCATCAGAACTGAGTGAGATCCCAGTGGAAAGAAAGGGGCCATCAAGGAAGGAGGTACCTTTCTCTGAAGGGAGGAGAGAACTTCCACTTTGACTATGACCCTGTCGGAATAAGATCGAAGTCGGCGAACCCTAAAGGCTTCCATAGCCTCGGCAACTCATGACTAGAGCCTAGGGAGCTCTACTCATGACTAGACGCCATAAACAAGAGTGTCAAATTGTTAAATCAACATCAGGAGTCACTGTGTACTTACGTCTCATGAGGGATCTGTCCTTAATGTGTTATCCAATGTGAAGTAATGCTATAACTAGTACTGAAACAGTATTTTTACACTTTGTGTTTCTGTGTGGGTGCAAACTGATGAAATCTTTACTTAGTATATACTGAATCAATCTTCTGTATATAAAGATAATTGAAAATGATTTAAAAATCTTGGTGTTAAATTGGAAATTGCATAGATATTGAATCAATTTTTTTAAAAAAAATCATGTAGGATCTCTGTCCTTAATGTGCTGTACATTGTGAATTAATACTATAACTAGTATTCCAACAGTATTTTCACTTTGTGTCTCTATGTGAGGGCAAACTGTTGAAATCTTTACGTAATATGTACTAAACTGATCTTCTGTGTATAAAGAGAATTGAAAATGAATCTTGATGTGAATGCAAGGGGAGAGGGAGCGGGAAAGGGGAGGGTAGTGGGTGGGAGGGAAGTTATGGGGGGGGGCATTGTAATCCATAAGCTGTACTTTGGAAATTTATATTCTTTAAATAAAAGCTTTATATATATATATATATATATATATATATATGTATATATATATATATGATAATCAGAACTAACATCAATTGTCTTTTTTCAATCATTTCAAAGATATAAACATTTACAAATTACTTTATATACTTAAACTTCCTTTTGCTTTGCAATTTTCATTTAAGAAGAAAATGTTTGGCTGTGACTGTTACTTGAGCAGATTTTTTTAGTGTTGAATAAGATTTTTTCTGTTTCCTATAGTTTTCTTAATGAGTGAATTCCAGATGTTTTAAAATTGAATATTGTTATCATTAGATGGGTGCTCTGTGCTCAAGGACATGACCCTAAACTCACCATTGAGTGAAAGAGGCCACCTGTGAACTGATAAACAACATTTTCCTTATCCAGGCTACTGCAAACAGGGCTGCTTCCAAAAATGTTTCTACAGCAACAGTATCATCAACACAGATTTTCAAATTCGGTATCATGTGTCCTATTATCTGCTTCATTGCATTTGTAAATTGCTTGTGTTAAAAAGCCATAAGCACAATTTGGCAGGCCTGTTCCTCACATATTAAAACAGTTAAAATGTACCTTTAAGGGATACAAAATAATGATTTGAAAGCCAACACTCCCAACCAGCAAGTGTATAGGGAATGCCTTAGCTGCCCCAAACAGATTTGCAGTTAATTTTTAAGTGTCAGTGCAAGCAGTTGGTCTAATCACATTTTCTCCTTGACAGAGGGCTTTTCAATGGCTGCAACTTGTGACTCAGCCCTGGAGCTCACAGGAGCATGCTTAGCAAATGTTTGAAAGTGAAAGATAATGTTAGATAATAATATTCATTCCTGGTACTTCAGTGACATAATTTCCTTGATATGAGCAAAAGGATAATTTGCCTGAATAAAGTTTTTACGCATTTCTTACCAATCTTTGAGAATTTGCTATGAATTACCCAATACAACTCTTTCACAAATAAATTTCCCTTTCTTTCTTACATATGCACACAGACAGAATATTTGCAAGCACACAAGTATACATTAGTATCACTTAAGGTGATCTTTTAGTTATTTTTGAAGCATATAATGAAGTGAATAAATTGAATAATCCAGATTTTTGTTAATTCCTATGTAACTATGTCAGTCATTTACTTTTTTTTTTTTTTTTTAGTTATTTGACAGGTAGAGTTACCGACAGTGAGAGAGAGACAGAGAGAAAGGTCTTCCTCCCGTTGGTTTAACCCCCAAAATGGCCACCACGGCCGGCTCTGCGCCAATCTGAAGCCAGGAGCCAGGTGCTTCCTCCTGGTCTCCCATGCGGGTGCAGGGACCCAAGCACTTGGGCCATCCTCCACTGCCTTCCCAGGCCACAGCAGAGAGCTGGACTGGAAGAGGAGCAACTGGTACTAGAACCTGGCACCCATATGGGATGCCGGCACTGCAAGCAGAGGATAAACCAAGTGAGCCATGGCACTGGCCCCGTCATTTACTTTTACTTACAATATAATACAAGCAGTTAATTCTAGATCCTGTCCTCTTAATCATTATTCTTACTTTTATTTAGTAAATAGGAGGAATGAAGATTCTGTACAAAAAAAAGACCTCTTAACACAGTGTATTAAATTTATTAAATACTTTTATTTAGTGATTATTTTTTTAAAAAAGGAAGTTACTATGAGAGGAAGGGAAGACCAGAACCCAATATATTCTCATAATGTTGTTCTTTTCTTCTTGCTCCTCCTCCTGCCCTAATTCTGCACCAAGTAGGACTTAAAGCAGTAATGGGCAAGAGTTTAAGGGAAAAAGTGAAAGGCAAGTATTTTTTGCAAGCAAAAATCATGCACAATCTGATATCTGCAGCATTGCTACTCTGAGTCTGATCTGATGAGTTCGCTCTGCTACTATGTCACTGTTCATTTTGAGGGACTGTAAAATTAGCTTCTATACTGGCCAGCCAGTATGCTATACAATTTCCTTGAGAAGCTATTAAGACATAGTGCTATACTAAACATGAGATGTGTTCATCTCAATATCCTAGCCTGTATGTGCCCATCACACAGTCAGGCATTATAATGGGAAAACTAAATGAATAGGAATATAAAGGTTGATAATTCGATATGAATGAATAAATTAATGAATAAGAACTTGACCATATTCTAGACTGGCATTTTGAAGATAAAGCTCCTCATGCTTTCTTCCTTTTTAAGAACTAAGGTAAAGAGATAGCAGGACACTTTATTATTATTGGCTAGGCCGTAATGAACATTTTAAATCAAGATGAGGATTCCACATATTTTTAAAAGATTTATTTATTTGACAGGCAGAGTTACAGAGAGAGGTAGAGACAGAGAGAGGTCTTCCATCCACTGGTTCACTCCCCAGATGGCTGCAATGGCGAGAGCTGTGCCAATCCAAAGCCAGGAGCCAGGTGCTTCTTCCGGGTCTCCCATGTGGGTACAGGGTCCCAAGCTTCTACTGCTTTCCCAGGCCATAGCAGAGAGCTGGATTGGAAGAGGAGCAGCTGGGATTAGAACCGGCATCCATATGGGATGCCAGAGCTTCAGGCCAGGGCGTTAACCTGCTGAGCCAGCCCCTGAGAATTCCGCATATTAAATCATATAATGTTACTAAAACCCTGGAAATTGTAGCTACAAGCTTAATACATGAAAAGGCAAAGAAAATTTGTTTTCTCATTTTTGTGAATATTTATTTTGTAAAAGAAGACAATCATTTAATTACTTCCTTCAAGTACATAAAAGCTTTTAAAAAACTATTTGGTGATAAATTATCTATTGCTGCACAGTAAATAATCCTCAAACCTGGCAACTTAGAATAGCAAACATTTCTTACTTGTAGTTTCTGTGCTCAGGAACTGGGACAGCTTAGCTGGATGGTTCTAGTTCCAGGTTCCTCATGGAATGGCATTGTGTCAGCCACTGCTGCAGACATGTGAAGGCTAGCCTATGGTGGAGGCTCTGGCTTCAGGTTGGCACATATGCACAATGGCAGGAATTTCCTTGCTAGACTTTACTAAAATATTTCTATTTAAGGAAAATCACACCTTTACAATACCACTTATATTTGGGTTCCCCATACAATATACCTATATCCTCCTGCAGTTGTAGCTGTTATTTTTCACAGGGATTTCTCCTGTAGGTGTAAGCACCAGACTACTTCACTATGTTTTCTAGTTTACTCATACTTGTGTATTTGCATATTGATCTGCTTAGTGTTTAATTACAAACTACTTTCTTATTTCTTACTTACCATGGGGCATTTTATTGACTTTAAAGTATGTGTGTGGGAATTATTTCAAAACTATAAAAGTTACATTTTAAAATATTTGATTGACTTTAAAGTATATATGTGGCTATTATTTCAAAACTATAAAAGTTACATTGTAAAATATTTGTTATAAAAAATGTGGGGTACGATGAGCTTCTAAATTACCTTATGCAAACCTGATATTATGGCACTGTTAATCACCTATATAAGAAGCTCTTGACATTCATGGGGAAATATTCTAGAACAGATTTGTCCAAGAGAAACCTAATGTAAATAACACACATCTTGTTAAATTTTCTGGTAGCCACATTTAAGGGCATAAAATTAAACAGATAAAATTAATTTTAATACTAATTTAATAATGTATTTTCTCTACTTAAATATAACTAAATGTAATTTCAAATGTAATTGATATAAAATATTGACATGGTCTTTTCTATTGTTGCTCATACTGTCTTTAAACTATAATATTTATTTTGTACTTACAGCATGTCTCAATTTGGATGAGCCATTTGAAGTGCTTAGCTAAGGCTAGTGCTTACCATATTGAAAGGATAGTTTTAAAATTTCCACAAATAGAGAAATTCCATTAGAAAAGGTATAAAATATGAGAAGCCCCTTACTTTATTAACAGGAGCAAAATGATTACTGCTATTGCTGCATTTCTCTCTCTCCCTCGTAGCTTTTTAATTTAAGTTATTTGACAGGTAGAGTTATAGACAGTAAGAGGGAGAGACAGAGAGAAAGGTCTTCCCTCCATTGTTTCGCTACCCCCAAATGGCCACAACAACTGGAGCTGCACCAATCCGAATCCAGGAACCAGGCACTTCTTCCCAGTCTCCCACGTGCGTGCAGGGGCCCAAGGACTTGGGCCATCATCCACTGCTTTCCCAAGCCAAAGCAGAGAGCTGGATTGAAAGTGGAGCAGCCGGGACTAGAACAGGCGCTCATATGGGATGCCGGCACCACAGGCAGAGGATTAACCTACTGCTCAACAGCACCAGCCCCATCTCTCTCATAGCTTTTATGGCAAAGTCTTCATGTTCCATCTCAAACACACACCATCTGCTGTATAACTTGCATGCCAGAGGCTATGTGCTGAGGTGAAGCAGCAGCTCAGTAAATACAACCACCTGCCACAACTCAAAACTAAAAAGTCAAAAAGGAGAGTTCTGCCCTTGACACTTTCATCTTCAATTCCCTCTCCTTTGTCCTTAGATCTCTAGAGACCTTGCAACCACACACATTTTCCTTCTCCCCTGGAAACACAATGTGCTTTGCCCAAATGACAAAGGCTAGGAAACTGCCTGTGTCATCTCTTTTCCCGTTTGATGTTTCCAGCATTTTGCTGATTCTCGTTTTGCTGATGTTCTTGTTGTTTCCCATTGTTAATAAGCTCATTCCTAACCTATCCTTAGCAGACAGCATGATTGCTACCAACTCTAATGACTAATACATGGACCTCAGAGAGCAACACACCCAAGTTCAGTGCTTGTCTCGATCAGTTAAAGCTTGCATGATCTTGAGAAGTAAATTAAACTCTGAGTTGCAAGTAAGTATAAAATGTGGGTCAAAATGATCTGTTAGGGTTATTGTGAGGTTCATTATATGGGTCAAAATGAGGCATGGGTGAGTAAACACCAGAGACATAGAAAACAGCTGATAAATGGTAGTTCCTGTTGGTTTCCGTTTCCTTGATCTATAATTCCTTCCCTACTTCCAGCCACATGTCTATATCCAAATCATTTTTCAAAGTCTTGCTTAAGTTCCACCTCTTCTGTAAGTCTTCCTCAAACTTTATTCTCTTCTTTTCATATATTTCTTGAGAATTTTGACATAAGTTATACTGGGATTAACTTCTAGTACGAGACACATTGTGGTCATTTAGTAAATTACTTACTTGATTGATGATGAAAAGTGGAAAGAAAACTGTAGCAGATGCAGCTGATACATTATGACACTTTCCCAGACCCACCCAAGTTTGTCTGCAGTTGTGGCAGTTTTACAATACTCATGGGCAGGCACGTGGTACACAGTTCACAGAAGCTCCCCAGTAGGGTGGAGCCCCAGCTCACTCACATGCCCCTTAATGGCTTTGCTTGCTTCCTCGTCTCACTTCCCTTACACCCACTTAAGCTTCCTGGCATCAGCTCTTAAATAAACTACCTGCTTCAAAGTCTTTGTCTCAGATTCTGCTCTTGGGGAAGCTCAAATAAGAACTAATATTGCTGGATCTACACTGGAAGCCAAGCACCATGTTAAGTATCATTATCTTCTTTCATAGTCTCGACATTCTTATGGGTTGGGTATTATTTTATCTATTTTGAGGTAATAAATTAGAAAGCCAAGAGTCAAAATAAATAAGTGAATTCTTTGGAGTTATAGTTATTAAGTAGGAAACCCAGCAACCCAAATCTTTCTTTAAGTAGCAATTTCTGAATTAATAGTTGTATGGAAAAAGAATAAAACATTTCAGGAGAAAGCTAAAAGAAACTTATTACAGAAAACAGAGTCAGGTAAAATTGGATCTCTTTCTTGAGTTTAGCCAATGTGTGTCAAACTAAGAGATAGAAACAGAATACAATAAAATAGTATCTGGAGGAATTGTACATTGAACACTTAGATATTTAAATGCCTTATTTATTGTCCACTTTCTTTATTCTCGGAAATAAAGACAGAAGATATGGCAGCTGAGAGCTCCCCAAGTGATTCAGATTTCATAAGAAGATATTAGAAGATGAAACTGATTTGGCCTCTGTGACACTGGAGAAAGAATTAGACAAAGGGAACTTTCTGAGTACTCAGATACTGAAAGGAAGGGCTTAAATTAATGAGAAAAGTTATTCAGAAAAAATTTTCTTCTATATTAAAATTCTCATTCAGAATTGATTTTTTTATCTTCCCAAGTCACACAGGCCATGTACTGAAGGATGATCGAATTATAACATGAACTGTCAAATCCAATCAATGTGGGTAAGGAGATAGCTGGGAAAATATTAAATGAAGCAGAGGACAAAGCTATATGTATTCCATAGGCAAAGACAAGCATTAGATGACCAATTCATCTACCAGACTTATAGGAAGTCTTTTTTAGGCAAATTGGAGAAGTTAGAAAGATCCACTAGAATTAGAGAATAATTGGTGATACATGTTACTTACACTCTGTGGTTTTGTGGTCTAGGTGTCGAATCAAGTTTATAATTCTTGAAAACTAAGAGTGATGTCTTTGTTTGAGGCATAAAGCCTGGCATCTTCATAGGAAATACGATTAAGTCCCCAGTTTTCATTATTTGAGAACATTTGATATTTATTTTAAGCTTTGAGATTGCCAAGGAAAATATATGATAAATATTTATTATGTTTTGCCTCTGCAGTTGCTACTATTTGTGTTTATAATGTCACATGAAATCATAGAGATCCAATCAATTTGAATTGAGCATTGTGGTTTTATTCTTGAGTTTTTAAATGGTTTTCTCTTATGTATCAAACAAATGCATGACATCATGTTATTTCCTGTGAATTTATTAGCTCCACGATGAAGTCATTTCATTTTGAGCCATAGAAAAAAAGTATCTTCTAGCCAAGCCAGCTTTTGTAGCATGCCCTCTAACTCACATTTTAATAAATGTCACTTTCTAAGTGCATTACCTCATGTTTTGGCTACAACCCAGATAAATCCAGAGAGAGTAAGAGAAATGTTCTTTCTAACTGATTCATCCATATTTTATTTTACTTTTCATTAAGAAATTACTCTTTGAATAAAATCAATAATGTTCTGTGACTAAGGGAAGAGATTCATGTGTTGCAGTCATGCATTCTAATACCTAAGAATCACACTGTTTAGTCAACTGTTGCTGATAGAGGTTTTGTCCTTTCTTATTCCTGCAGCCTGGGTACATGGCGACCCCAGGAGAGTGGCCTATCCTACAGACAGCCAGGGTCACTTTTGTGGACAGAAGGGCACCCCCAATGAGTGAGTATGGACACTTTTCCTTATTGGGATGTGACTGTCTAAACTGGAACCCAGAAAACACTTTTACATTAACCCTACTCAATTTCTTACAAACACTGAAATTCACAAGTGAAGCTTTTCCTCCCATATTTCATACAGACGGCTGTGAACAGTTGAGAAGTGTCGTACTATATGACTTAACTCACAATGTCATTATAATACAGCATTTTATTAGAACACATGGGGACTCTGCTTAGTAAAAATATAATTCTGATGGATGGATTGGACCAGTGATTTTATCAGAAGCCATATTTTAAAGTATTTTATGAAATGGGCTGTTGGAAGCCTGGGTTACTAAGTAGCTATTTAAAAGCTAGATGCACCCTTGGTGGAATTATTTTTGTCACAGTGCCCACTGATAAATCACTCCACCATTCAAAGCGAAGGACACACCCAGAAAGTCTTCAATGCTTGGCAGGTGTTTCAAGGTAGCCTGGCCACTGTGAACAATACCCCTGAGTAGCTGAAACCAACAAGAAATATGAGAGTTCCATCAAATTCCTCTTCAATCTTAATCATAAAAGAAGTTTCCATTTCTCAAAGGAAATTTTCTGTTTCTTTATGAAAAAAAAAAGAAACTCCATAAATCCACATTTGTAGAAAACTGTCCCTCCTTTCTCATTGGTCTCTTTTCTGTCACTACTTGAGTTTGTTGCTGTATCTCTTGCCTCTTCAGAACCAATTCAGCTTCTATAAAATCTTCTTCTGGATGATAAGACACCCATACACACACACACACACACACACACACACACACACATGAGCAGTGGCAGCTTTTCCCCCAATGGCACGAACAAAATCATGGCTCAGGACACTTTGGGTTTTTTCTCCCTTCTGCCCACCAGTAACATGGAGCTTATTAATCAAAGAGATATACAGACTTACAAAGAAAATAGGCTCAAGACAGAATAGCAAAATTCATGGAATAGAATTATTACTGATAATCAAGACACTTGGAAAAGAGGCAAATTGTGGATCAGATGAAGTTGAATTTATGGGGGCAAGCTGACCACCGAAAAGATCCTTGTTGCCTATTAGAAATAAAGGGACTAAATTCTGACCCAGAGTGATAATTCTTATTTTAACTCAGTATCTTAGAAAGTCCTAGACACTGCCAACAAAACCTTTACACTATGAAGGACAAAGAAAGCAGTAGGTGGTAAAAAAAATCATCAAATCTTTAAAATCTTTAGTTCTTTAAACAGGCTATTTTTAAAAGGGTCCTTATAACAATAAGTTTTCCAGACCCTAGGCACTGACCCACTTATTTTGAACAAAAATGTGACACTAGAACTTTTAGTCTCACTTAATATAGACTGCTCATTGCAGTATAATTTATGATAATAATATATTGGAAATCACATAGATATCTAACAATATGTGATTGACAGTAAATTATGGCCCATCTCCTTGATAAAATGTAATGGAGCCATTGAAAATTATGTTCATATTTTCACTAGTCAATTCTGTTGATTTTCTCTTATAGTTTCTGAATTTTGTATCATGTTTATAATTGCTTTTTCCCTCCTGAAGATAACATTCTCCTGTATTTTTCTAGAATTTTTTAGTTTTCTTTTTATATTCAAATTTATAATTACTTGAAATTAACATTTTGTATATGGAATAAAGTCAGCTTCAAACTTTCTTTTTTCCTCAATTGTAGAGATATTTCAAAATAGTTTGTTGAATGATATATGCTCATTTCACCCTTTGATTTCTAAATAACTAATATATAACAAATGTGTATAATTGCTTCTAACCTTCTAACATATTCCTGTTTATATGTTAAGCTTCTAAATAGTTGCATCACTAAATGTGTTATTTTTAAGTATTAACAATAGTTATTTTAATTATCTCATAGTTTTAATAACATGTGAAAATATGTGTTCAAAAATTAAATATCAATTTTATAAGCATTAATTTATATGTATAAAATATCCTTAGAGAAAATATTGGAACAAACACATTGAAATGATAACATTAAGCAGTGTTTAATAACCATAAAACTAGACAGAAAGAAATAAATACAATTACAGATACAAATGTTGAATGTGATAAAAATGCAATTTCAAATCAGTAACAGAAAAATTGATTGTTGAATAAGTTGTATTGAATTAACTGAAATTTCATTTTTATAAATGAAATAAAATTGGACATTTTTATCATACCTTATACCAAAATGAATACTGAAGCATTGAAGATTTTGTGTATGAAATGTAGAATTAGAAAAATAACAGAAGAAAATGTAGGAGTGTATTTATAGAATTACTGGATAATGAAACTTTTTCTAAGCACAATATCAAAACCAGGAAAGATCATGGAAATTTTGAAGAATTTTACCACACAAAGCAAGCCCACCTTAATGCACTGTTAAAAAAAAAAAGTGGCAACACAGAAAAAGGAACTATTTTGATAATTTATGGGTATATCTAGAAAAGAAACCACAGAGAATAGTTTTATTATATGAAAAGCGAAGAGAAAAAGGTGACCATTCAATGCAAAAGCCTCGAAGTCATTGTTAGGAAAAACCTAATTCAGTTGCCGCAAGAACCTGGTACACACAGAGATTGCTTCCAGGATACACACTCAAATCTACTGATGCTTAGGTTCCTTACATAACATGGTATGGTACTGGCACCTAGCCTATACACCTCCTGTCTAGACCATCTCTCAATTGCTTATGGTACCTATGACAGTGTAATGCTATGTAAGCAGTTTTTGTACTGTGTTGTTTGGGAGTAATGACAAGGAAAATGTATATACATGTTCAGTACGGACACTTTTTTTTTAATATTTTCTATCTGAGATTGGTTAAGTCTGTGGATACAGAACACACAGATGCAGAGAGCGAACTGTGTAATAACTAACAATACAAAATACTTTTTTAAGATTTATTTATTTATTTATTTATTTGAAAGTCCGAGTTACACAGAGAAAGGAGGAGAGGCAGAGAGAGAGAGAGAGGTCTTCCATCCATTGGTTCACTCCTAAATGGCCACAATGGCTGGAGCTGCACCAATCTCAAGCCAGGAGCCAGGAGCTTCTTCCGGGTCTCCCGTGTGGGTGCCAGGGGGATCCAAAGACTTGAGCTATCCTCTGTTGATATCCCAGGCCACAGCAGAGAGCTGGATCAGAAGTGGAGTAGCCGGGTCTCCAACCGGCACCCATATGGGATGCCAGTGCTTCAGGTCAGCGTGTTAACCTGCTGTGCCACAGTGCTGGCCCCTGACAATATAAAATACTGTTCAACAAGAAACTTTAAAATGAAAATTAATAGAAATATTAATTTTTAACTAGTTAGTTGTCAGGTAAATTAAAAAGACCAAAATTTCCACTGGTGGCCAGAAATAAACAACTCATTTTCTACTGCTGGGAGTGTAATAGAACATTTATCAAATTTTAAAAAGTATTTATCAAATTTATATATTCTTTTTGATCCAGCAGTTTTCCTTCTAAAAGTGTATCTAACAAGAAATTTGTGTATGGTTCTAATATTTAGATACTATGTAATAGTAATAGTAATAATAAGTAATAATAATATGAAAATAATAATAATATGAAAACTCCTTAAGTATATTTTCAGTAGAATGATTAAATGAATTAGGATTCAATAAAATAACATTTAATCACTAAAAATTATTATGCAGAGGGAAATTTTTTGGCGTGGAAATGTACCCATGACATTGTTAATTCAAAAAATCAACTTATTAAAATGGGATGCATAATATAATTCTACTTTGTGGGTAAGATTTTCCTCTAAAATTCACATATATAAAAACATTCACATATGCAAATGAAAGTCTGAAAAGATATAGAGATGCTTACAATAAATATTTCTTGACAATGGGAATATATTTTTATTTTTATTCACATATTTATTGAGCCTCTATTATATCACAAATGGTATTCTGAAAATGAAGTTATTTGCAAACTATTTGTGCTCATGAAACTTACATTTTGGGCTGGCAAAGCAGGTTAAGCTGCAACTTGAGATGCTGGTATCCCATACAGGTACCAGTTTAAGTCCCAGCTGCTCCATTTCCAATCCAGCTCCCTGTCAATGCACCTAGGAAAGCAGCAGAAGATGGCGCAAATTCTTGGGCCCTGCACCTATGTGGGAGACCCGGAAAAAATTCCTGGCTGCTGGCTTTGACCTGGCCCAACCCTGGCTGTTGTGGCCATTTGGGGAGTAAATCAGCAGATAGAAGATCTTTCTGTCTCTCCTTCTCTCTCTTTGACTCTTTCAAATGAAATAAATAAATCTTTTAAAAAAATTACATTCCAATTGAAATAAGACTGGGGAAAAAAAAGATGTAAATAAGCAAGATAACTTCAAATAGTAGTAAATACTGTGAAGGACAAAATCAACAGGCAGCCTGATGTGTGCAAGAGAAGAAATTGCTTTATAGTTGCAGGGTTAGTGAAGCATTTCAGGAGGAAGTGACTTTTGAACTGAGATGTGAAGACTAGAAAGAGCCCAGCCCTTGAAAAGCTCTGGGAACAGCTTTCAACTTAGATGCAGTCAGTGCAAATGTCCTGAGACAGGAGTGAGTCCATGGTGTGCCAAGAACAGAACAAAGACCAAGAAGCTGAAATGTAACAAACAGAGAAGAGGAATGAGCAGATGTCTGAGAAGCAAATTTTTGGGCGGGTCCTATGGGCTCTGCCAAATTATATGGATTATTTAAAAGTACAGGAAATCCTATAGAAAATTATTCAGCAAGAGAGAGACTCAACCCATTTTACATTTAAAAAATTTTTCTGCATCTTTTGTACTTCCTGAACTTTTTAGCAATTCATAATAAACATTCATATACAAAATATTAAGCTCTTTTATTTTGACAAAAATTAATGATAATTATTGTTATAAAATTGAGCGATTTTAATTTTCTTATTTATGTGCTTATATACATTGTAAGTTTCTACCAAAAATATGTTACTTTTATATTCTCCCCAAATTTCCAGAAATTAAGAATATAAAATAAAGTCACAGGGGTCCCTTTGACATAGTAGGTTAAGCCTCTGCCTGCAGCACTGGTATCCCATATGGGCACCAGATCATGTCCTGGCTGCTCCACTTCCAATCCAGCTCCTTGCTAATGCACCTGGGAAAGCAGTGGAAGATGACCCAAGTGGTTGGGCCCCTGCACCTACGTGGGATACCTGGAAGAAGCTCCTGGCTTCTGGCTTCAGATTGGCACATAAGTGGAGACAATAGAGTACCTCATTAAAGCCATTTTTTAAGATATGGACAAAGCATTTTGTCAGAAGAATACACTTCTAGAGTCAAATCCTGACTTTATTTCCTTTCAGTATTAACCTAAGGGTTAATACTGAGACACAACCTACTCTAGCCTTTATTTCCTGATAATGATGCAAAAATTAAATGAAACCAGTAATTTAGAAAAAGTTGAATTGTCCTTTCTGTTTATAAAGCACTCCCATATTTCATAACGTATCATTTGTTGAGTTTCTCCAATGGACCAGTCACTATGTAGTATGCAGGAGATATTCCAATAAATTGAACACAAATTTCTTCTTTAAGAATCATTCTGGTGGAGTCAAGAACACCAAGGATTTCAATCTGGTGCGTTCACACACTGCTGTCTTAGTATACTGATAAACCCATTCACAGCAGCATCTGTCCTCAGCCCAATGTTCTTTTCCCTCTTTTCTGGCATAAGACCCTGACTTACTCTCTTGCATGCTTATAACTCCCTGATTTTGCCTGATTATTAATTTGTTAACTTTATGTTCCCCTACTGGGCCCAAAGTTCTTTGAGATCTGGGGAATTATCATTTTTCCTGTTGTATCCTCAGTATCTACAACATTGTCTGAGGTTGTAGATGTCAGATGAGTGAGAATAAAGGGATAAACACAGATAAGAGTAATTTGCTCCTACAGTGGAGGTCAATATAAAGAACTTATCAGATCCTCATAAATCATCATTATTACTCTCATTTAGAGAATTAGGGAACTCAAATTCAGAAAAGATAGTTCTTGATAATGTTCAACTGAATACTGAATGCTAAAGATAGCGTGTTCTAAACTCAAATCCTGTGCTCTTAAAGCTGCATGCTAATAGGGCTGCAGTAAAATTAGTTCTCTATGGTATATTTTAAGCTAGGCCTAAAAACCTTGAGCATAGCTGCTGAAAAGTATCATTAATTATTATTATTATTATTGTTATTGTTATTTTAAAATCACATATAACATGGGCTGGCACTGTGGCTCAGCAAATTAAGTTGCCTCTTCCAACACCAGCATCCCATAAGGGCGCCAGTTCTTACCTCAGCTGCTGCACTTCTGATAGCAGCTCGCTACGAGGGCCTGAGAAAGCAACAGAATATGGCCCGAATGCTTGGCCACCCACCTGGGAGACCCGGTTGGAGTTCCTGGATCCTGGCTTTGGCCTCTTTCAACCCTGGCCATTAAGCCATTTAAGGAGTAAACTAGCAGATGAAAACTTTTTGCTCACTCTCTGTCTTCCTCTCTGTCTCTCTCTTCCTCTGTCTCTGTCTTTGTCTCTCCCTCTTTCTCTGTAATTCTGCCTTTCAAATAAATAAATAAATCTTCTTTTTTATAAAAAAAGACACATACAAATAAATGTGTGTGTGCATGTGTGTATCCTTCTATGACAAAATGAAATCTATCTACGTCAGATGAGTAATTTAGGCAGCCCAAACCACTGGAACATTATTGTTAATCTCAGCAATTTGTGCTTGGGGGTGTCATGATGTACTTACAACAGTCCTTGGATTCTCCACTCTGGGAGACATTCCACATAATTGGACTGTTTACAAACTGTGTGATACTATTTGGAATGTGGAGTTTAGCCTTCTGTGCTTTGCGCATGTCTAACAAAAAGGACTCTAAGAGAAATAACAGTTTTCCAAAGTGTCAAAACAGTTGAAACAGGCCGGCTCCGTGGCTCACTAGGCTAATCCTCCGCCTGCAGCGCCAGCACCCCAGGTTCTAGTCAGGGTCGTGGCGCTGGATTCTGTCCTGGTTGCCCCTCTTCCAGGCCAGCTCTCTGCTGTGGCCCAGGAGTGCAGTGGAGGATGGCCCAAGTGCTTGCGTCCTGCACCCGCATGGGAGACCAGGAGGAAGCAACTGGCTCCTGGCTTCAGATCTGCGTAGCGCGGCGGCAGTAGCAGCCATTTGGGGGGTGAACCGACTGAAAAGGAAGACCTTTCTCTCTGTCTCTCAAACTGTCTAACTCTGCCTGTCAAAAAAAAAAAAAAAAAAAACAGTTGAAACAGACTTCAAAGGAACAGGGCTGCTTTGTTGTGTGTAACTTTCTCTGCCTTTTGAATTTCAGGGAAGTTGTTCACAGCACTTGGATACAGACCTTTTCTTTGAGATTTCTACTAAAAAGCAAAAACTTGATTGATTTTGATGCCACCTTCTGGCAATTACAAAAACTTCACCTTATAAAGGTTGTGTTCGCACAACTGAACCTTATCTGATGCAGTACCATTGTCAAATTAGACAGAAATATCATCCCCTCTGAAAGAGGTTCTGGTAAAGAAACAGGAAGATTAAGAAGACAAAAGTCTTCTGGGCAAGTTTTCTGCTGTAATTGACATCTAAGTGAATCACTAATAGCTTTGCTTTCACTTTACTGAGAAGAACACAAAATAGCAAGAGTGTCGCACAAGTCTGTTTGAACACACTACAAGCTCATGTCTACTACTTGGTTTAATTTTCAAAATGGCTATCAAAACAATATACGCATGTGAAAGTAAACCAAACAGAATTGAAGAGCTTATAATGAAAGCAATGCCAAGACTCCTAACATACAGGATATTTTTAATTGCAAAGATTTATTTATTTGAAAGGTAGAGTAAGAGATAGGGAGACAGAGAGACAGACAAAGAGAGAGGGAGATAGAAAGAGATGAGAAAGAAAGAGATGTTGAGGTTCAGTGGTTCTCTCCCTAAATGACCTCGATAGCCAGGGTTGGGCCAGGCCAAAGCCAGGAGCCTGGATCTCCATCTAAGTCTTCCACCTGAGTGGCAGGGACTCAAGTACCTGCTGCTTCCCAGGTGTGTTAGCAGGGAGCTGAATCAAAAGCAGGGTGGCTGGGACTCAAATTGTCACTCTGCTATGGGATGTGGTGTGGCAAGCTTCACCTGCTGCGGCACAACACCTGCTGCCTTACCCAGTTTTATTCCACAGACAATCTTCTATTTCTGGTTTTAGTTTTTCTGGTAGTTTACGTGTATATAATTTTAAGTAATATGCTTATTCTTTTATTTTGTGCTTTATTAACTTTAGACAGTACCCACTGACAGCCTGCTACAGAAAATGAAGATTGAACTCATATTATTCCTTTTCCTGATCCCCCTTCCTCCCTGTTTGGTAGTTAAATTACTGCTTTTGATTTCATTATATTATTTTGTAACTTTAAATATACTAATATTTAACTAATAGGTATCTAAGTATACTAAATATACTAATATCTCTTCCTCCTAGTTTGTTGGTTTCTCAACTGTTTATATCTGAGAGTATTATCTTCCCTACCCTTCTCTCCATCTTTCTTTTTCCTTCCACTTTGTATATTTACCATTTTATGTGATCATATTTGTCACTCTGTATGCTTAGTTCTATAACTGCAACAGAATCTGTCACACTCTATTGGTACATTGATTCTAGAAGTTAGAAACAAGAGAAGACTTTTCCTTTGTCATAATTATATAAACATTATTCAGTACCAGGTCATTAGATTTTCATTTCTGCCATGTCCCTGAATCAAAGTCAAACTATATACCTTACTATCAGCATAAGTCAAGGATATTCTTGTATGACTTGTTGTTTGCTCACAAGTTTTTTCTTATATAGCCTTCGACAGGACCATGTGCATTTATACCATCCAAATCACTACTTTTCAAAGACCCCGCTTTTCTCTGAAGAACCACCTTACAAAACTGCTGTCCTTTTGTTCTACTCAGAATCTAATAAAATATAGATCTATTGTCTAGTGTTAATTCTAGGGCCCCTCTATCTTATTACATTGGAATGATTTCTAGTTGCCAGATTTAACAAATAAAAACAGAATGACTGATTAAATTTTAATTTCAGATAAGCAACAAATCATACTTTTAGTGTAAGTATGTCCCATGCACTGTCAAACCTTTTCCATCACCTCTGTAGGAAAAGAAAGCACAGGAAGTAAACTTGCCGAGTCCATGGGAATGTCTTTTTTTTCTCTCTCTTTTTCTTGTCCTTTCTCTCTTTATATGTGATTGGTGATGTCACTGTAGAATTATAGCTTGAAGCAGTTGCTGAAATAGCTCAGCTGGGAGAGCATTAGACTGAAGAAGAATCGTAGCTTGAGAGACTATTCCCTCCAGAAATCTGAAAGCCCCACTGGTTTTGGTTTCCAATATGTAGAATGATAGTCAGATTCACATACTTTGCAGTGACTTTTTTTTATCTCGAGAAAACTCTTTAAAATCATTTCTTTATTCTTGGTGTCCTGAAATCTCAGAATTTTATGTAAGTCTTTTTTTTTAATTCCTTGTTTCAGTCCTCAATGACTGAACAACTATGATTCTTATCAGCTCTGGAAATTTTTCTTATATAAGCTCTTTGCTGTTTTTCATCCCTTACATTTTGTTGGTTTCCTTTTTGGAACTCTTATTCATAGCTTAGACCACCTGGATCGGTCTTAATACCTCTTATTTTCTCTTGTATTTTCCATTTCTGGCTTTTTGTTCTATATTCTAGATTTTTATCTATTTTCTTCCAGCTTTTTTAGATTTTTTTATTGTAGCAATCACATTTTTAATTTCTATGAGCCCTTTCTTGTCTTCTGTTTATTTATAGTAACATCACACTTTTAAAAAAGATTTATTTTTATTTATTTGAAAGGCAAAATGAGGGGCCGGTGCTGTGGCATAGCAGGTAAAGCTGCCGCCTGCAGTGCTGGCATCCCATATGGACGCTGGTTCGAGTCCTGGCTGCTCTACTTCTGATCCATCTCTCTGCTATTGCCTGGGAAAGCAGTAGAAGATGGCCCAAGTTCTTGGGCCCCTGCCCCCATGTGGGAGATCTGGCTACTGGTTCCTGGCTCCTGGCTCCTGGCTCCTGGCTTCGGATTGGTGTAGCTCCAGCTATTGCCACCAATTGGGGCGTGAACCAGTGGATGGAAGACCTCACTCTCACTCTCTCTCTGTCCCTCTCCTTCTCTCTGTGTAACTCTGACTTTCAAATAAAAAATAAATCTTAAAAAAAAGAAAGGCAAAGTGAAAGAGAGACAGAGAGATCTTCCATCCACTGGTTCACTCCCCAAATGCCTACACAGCTAGGGCTGGTTCAAAGAGCATGGAACTCCATCTGGATCTCCTGCATGTATGGCAAGAGCCCAAGGACATTGTCCATCTTCCACTGCTTTCCAAGGTGCATTAGCAGGAAGATAGAATGGAAGCAGAGCAGCAGGAACGCAACCTGGCACTCTGATATGGGATGCCAGTGTCACAGGTGGCAGCTTAACCTGCTATACCACAATGCCAGCACTGACCATACACTTTTGTTTGTTGGTTAATCTGCTTCAATTACTGAGTATACTAGAAGTTTTTAAAAGGTCCCTCCTATACCCTGAATTATTTTAATTTCTTCCAACATCAGCTTCTGTTTGCCTACCTTAGTCTTTCTCTTTTGTATTCTGATTCCTCTTTTACACCTGATGCTACCAGAACATCCAGTTGCTCCTAAATAAAGGAGGACTGAGTTTGTGTGGAGTTGCTTTACTGCTGTGTATGGGACAGTTTTCTTGGGAGGCCTCTGTGCTATGTGGGGTGATGGGTTGACAGATTTCTCTGCAGCATTCACTGATGGAAAACCAGATGTCTGGCACTGGCTTTCACTGTATGGACTGTAGGCTGGGGTACCAAATCCCACAAAAGCTTTTGCTCTGCCCAGAAGGTTTACACTACAAAAGAGATCTCTTGGCCAGCACCGAGGTTCACTTGGCTAATCCTCCACCTGCGGCGCCAGCACCCCGGGTTCTAGTCCCGGTTGGGGCACCGGATTCTGTCCCGGTTGCTCCTCTTCCAATCTCGCTCTCTGCTGTGGCCTGGGAGGGCAGTGGAGGATGGCCCAGGTCCTTGGGCCCTGCACCCATGTGGGAGACCAGAAGGAAGCACCTGACTCCTGGCTTTGGATCAGCGCAGCGCACTGGCAGTAGCAGCCATTTGGGGGGTGAACCAATGGAAAAGGAAGACCTTTCTCTCTGTCTCTCTCTCTCTGTCTAACTCTGCCTGTCAAAAAAAAAAAAAATCTCTGGTTTTCTCTTTTTCCTGGATGCTAGAATTCTAAATATTGAAGTCCAGAGGTGCTGATGTAAATTGGACATATACTTAGAAGACTTTAATTAATCCCCCTCCTTTGGGCAACATTTCTCACTCTCAACTCTGAGCCCAGTGTGTTTCATAATTTCTAATAGGCAAATCCTGTCCTTCCCTCTCTATTGCCTTGAATGGTGGATTCATCATTCAACACATGTCCATATTCATTCCCTCTTCCAAAAATTGAACCTTTTTGTTCAATTATGAGAAAAATCTCATCCTCCACATCTTTAGCTTTGGTGGTAAGGTTTATTCTGGGTTTTTGTATTTATTTTATTTCATTGACTCTTAGGACAGAAGAGATGGACTTTCTTGCTCAGTATACCATCTGGAGCTAGTAGTTTGATGCTGTTTCTTCTTGGTGGAAATATAACTCAAGTTAAATAGTGAATTGCTTCTTCAATCACTCACACAGAACTGCTCAGGTGCAGTCACCCCTACCTAAGGAATCAGATCCACTGAAACGCAGGGGTGTCTGAGAGAGACCATGGTAGGATTACTATAGATTTCTAATGAAAAACTAAGGAGGATTCTTACTAAGACTGCAAAAACTTACTTTGGAATTTGTCTCATTCATTCCCCATTTAATAAGTGGTTAGACTGGGCCAAGGACTAGGCTAAAGTTTGGCAAGATTGGGCTAGAAAGATGAATAGGGTATAAACCTTATCCTGAGGATAACATAATTTGGTGACTAACTTGAGTATATGCAGCATTTTACAGTTTATAAATCAGTGTTACACACTGTGAGCTCGTGACACTTACTGATGTGCCACTCACACTTTTCACTACTCCTAAGGGATCCCAATGACCTGTGACATATAATAAGTTATTCATTTGCTTAGGTCCCAATTTAAATCCCATGTGTGGTAAAACTGTGTGTACAATATAGTTACTTGGGTAGTGAAAGAGCCAAATCATCATTTAAGGATCTCAAAGTAGCCTTGTGGATAGTGTGTATGAATTTATAACCAAGTTTCTGAGCCATTTGAACTCTACAAGATACAAACATGAAATGAGTATATTTTTCAGCTATCATTGCTTTTAATAATGGTCTTTCAAATCTCCCTTCCTACTTTGGCATCTAAGGTACATTACACAGCTATCTGGACATTTTCTGATAAATTCAGTTTAGTCCATTTTAAAATTCAGTCTTATTTTCCCCATCTTCCAGCTTAGCATCAACTCTGCAAAGAAATTTGGAGTAGGAGAGAGTCTTTAGTTTTCCTTCTATTCTATTTCTGGTGGGATATTTAGTCTTCTTGGATATTTAGGGTTGCATTTCCCAAGATGTGGTTTGTAGACCACCTGTATCTGAATGCACTGGGGAGCCTATGGAGAAAGATGCTAATTCTTGGACCCCAAATCCAGTGATTTGGGCTCTTAACGGTTGAAACATATCAGAAATCAAAAATTTCCACAAACAGCCAAACATTTCCACAAAAGCTTACACACACTAAAGTTGAACAATCATTTGCCTTGAATGCCTACACATTATCTTAGATCCTCTGAACATCACTGGTAGAGCAGGTCTTATCTTCATTTTACTGATACAGAAATTGAATCTCAAAAGAACCAGAGCTTGTCAAGTAGTGGAGTATATTTCACTTAAAGCTGGTGATAATGAATATTGATCTTTCCCATTAATCTACCACTGACTGTAATTTTCACAGAAAGAAAATATCACTCAATATATTTATATTTTTTCAGATTATCAAAGTAATACATATTGACTTTAAGAAATCTATAAAAGCAGAAAATAACTAAACAATTATTTAAATATAATTTGTATCTGCTTATGTGTTTTGCCTATTTTACAAAATTTAAATCAAGTTATACTTTAATATTCTTTAAGAACTTACTTCCTAAAATTAATGTATTGTGAATTTTTCCTTACATTAAACATGTTCTCCATCATTATTTTCAATGACAACATCATCTTTCATTTTATGGATGTACAATTCTGTATTTAACCAATTCCCTGCTAGTGAGCAATTTGACTATTTTAACTTTTTACTGTAATGAAAAGATGCTTTCAGTTTTAGGCACCTTACAGGGAAGTTGAGAAATACATTACAGCTGTTTAGAGAAAATGAAACCAATTTTTAAAGGTTATATATAAAAAGTGTTTGAGGTCTGAAATGGTATGCAACATTTCGATGGTCACTAAAAGAATTCTTTCTTGTTTTCTCTCTTAAAAGGAACAAGACCATTTTGTTTTACTTTAACCTGTTCAGCTGTACCAGTCCCTCTGTGGTGATAAACCTACAGTGCCCTACCACACAGGTAAGGCAAGAGATACCCCCCTGATAATGGAGGTAACTTTGAGCATGCTTGGATGACGCAATTCAGAAATTCCACTTGCATTCTCTAGGTGTGTGGTTAATTATGAATTTATAGAAGATGGCAAAATGGAAGTATTAACTCATGCTTGGTCATATATAATCAAAATTGAGCAGAGATTAATCATTTTAGTCCTTGGTGTTTATTTTGTCCAATCACCTATTATGAATAAATAACTGCAGCTCAAAGAAGTGGAGGTATTTTCCCAGTAGTGTATTAGAGTAAAGCTAGCTACTATAACTAATAAACCATAGTTTTTAAAGACTTATCACAATAATGTTTGGTTTTTGACCATGTAAAAAGTACAAGACAGGTGTTTGTGGTCAGTTTGACTCTGTCAAACTCTGCTGTCCAGGATGTCCTCCTTCTGATCTACACCCAGCTGCCTAAAGGCCACAGTGAAGGCCAACAAAGCACACCTTTGTTAAAAGCCTTAGATCAGAAGTGTCACACACTGCTTTTCTCCTTTATGCTATAGACATAAACTAGTGTTCTATGGTCAAACCTAGATGCAAGGAGGAAGGATAAAAGAAGTGTGGTTATGAGCTGAGCAGCCTATTCAACACCACAAAATAAATGGCCCAAGAAACACAAACCTTAGTAGACAGTCAGTTGTATCTTTAGTCTCTGCTTAGTCTGGCCTCTAATACCCTTAGTCTTTCCAAAGGAAAACCCTGAGGTCCAAGTATTGCTGTCTTTAATGAAGTTCAGGATGCCTAAGTGCTTCATAGTTTTCTCCATCAAGTTTTGATTCTAAACACACAATGAGAACAGGGATAGGAAAGTTAGATTGCAAGTTCCCATTCAGAATGAGAAAAGTCATAATATTATGGTCATGGCAATGGAGAATGTCCTTCATTCAATCTGGATTGTGTTCTGCGAGAGGAACTCTCATATCCATTGCATCCTCTATCCCTTCACTCAGTCACCTGAGAGGTTATTTCCTGCCCATGAGCCTCCAGGCCACACTAGTGCTGACCACTGGGACGGAGGACCTTCTTGAGGGCCATCCAGCTTTGAAGCTCCACTTCCTATTGTGCAAGTTCAGGGCCTCAAAAATTATGTAGCAGTCAAAGGCTTTTTTAGGTTAGCTTGGCATTGACGACATTTCAAGTGCTTCAGAAACTTGGCAGGCTTCTTCCTTGCTTGCTTCTTGCTTCCCTGTGCCCAAAGCCACAACCAATGATCTTCCCTAGAACTTGGTTGGAAATCTGCCTATTGCTTTACTTCCTCATCATTCCCCAAAGACTTTTGAAATCTTATTTCTGTTGAGCGAGGAGCATACCTAGGCGTGTTGATATTTTAGTTATATGATTACCTCTGCCCCTCCCTCAAGATCATATCCTCTACATTATCAGTACTGATAATTACCACTCTATATAATCTCATTTTCAAGCATTCCACTTCCTGTTCATCTCAATCCCTCTAGCATTCCATTGCCATTGCTCTTTCTACCTCACTGTACCTACAAACCACCATACTAATCTCCTAAGTGGCCCTCAGCCCCCTGTGTTTTCATCTCCCTCTTTACCTGACTTCACTAACACAGTCCCTCATTAAAATTACTCCCTTAAATAAACACTCAGTGCCTTTGCCCCCTCTCATTTATCCAAGCCTGAACCCAGCAGGTTATGTGTTCTTGGAGAAAAATACGCAAAAGTCCTTTAAATTCAGTACCCAACTCCAAGTGTGTCTCTAATGCTGTCCTACCATCACCATGCTGCAGACCCCTTGTCCATTCTCTAGTCTGCTCCCCTGGAAAAGAATGTTCACACCATTTCCTCTCTCTTTGCCTTCTGAGGTTTCCTTCCCAATCTCTAGCCAGCCTCTAAATTTACTTTTTACCACACTTAGTAAAACGTTCAGAAAGCTTCTCAAAGCTCCCACTCTGACATCTACTTGCCTTTCTATCTTCATCTATGTTAATGTATTCACTCTACCTCCTCTTCTCTTACCGTGGGTAAACGGTCTATTCTGCTGACACTAAGGAATCCATTTGTGCATCAGACTTCATACTCTCCACATGCTCAGTCACTCCAGAAATTTACTGTTTTCCCTTTATTATCATTTTTCCTCCTCTGCTAAGTCATCTCCAATAATATACAAATAAGTTGTTATTTTTTAGCATAAAATTTTCTCTACTTGAGTTCACATTCCCCTCCATCCTTTGCTCCAAAAATTGGTACCTCTTCTCAACCAGATATTCCTCAAAAGAATAGCCTATATTCACATGTTTAAATCTTTTCCTCGTGGGACAGGCAGGCATTTGGCCTAGCAGCTGAGATGTCTGTATTTAATATCAAAGTCTAGCTCTGCTCCCAACTCTAACTTCCTGCTACTACAGACCCTGGGAGGTAATAGGGATGGCTCAAGTAATTGCATCCCTGCCACCCATGTGGAAGAAGTAGCTTATATTTTTGAATCTGAGGGGCTATTGTAGGCATTTTGGGAATGGACTAAAGGATGGAAGTGCACTCACAACCCCCCCTCCAAAAATAATTTTTGTTCTTTTGTTTTTTTTTCCTTAGTACTATTTGTTGAACTCTTTATGTTAATCATATGTTTATAAAGTCAGCTGAAAATAGATCTCAGTAAAAAATAAGAGTGGGAATAAGAGAAGGAGGAGGAAATTTGAAACTGTAAGGCTGTATAGTTCTGCCTACATTCTTACAGATTTACTTCTAAGGGTACACTTTAAAAATTTGTCATGGGACTCCAAATCTCATTAAGCTTGGTGGTCAAAATGTCATCTTAGTTGTTAAAGTGATCATATTAAGTGTTAAAATGAACATATAGATAAGACTAAATGTGAAAGTGATCATATAAATAGGATCAAGTGTCTTGTAATAATAATAGATAGAATTATAAAGGAGAGAATGTTCCAAAATGGGAAGCAGTCCCCACAGCAGACTCATAGAATGACAATTGCTTTAAGTAACACTCTGACCTCAGAATCAGCCCTTAAACCTTCCTGGTCTGGCAGAAAAGCCCATGAGAACATGTTAGGCATGGGAAGCCAAGATACTACAGCAAAAAAATGTCATGACTACCTTAGCGTGTGCAACACCAGTGGAAAGAAGTGGCCATGAAAGAAGGATGTACTTTTCTCTAATGGGAGGAGAGAACTTCTAATTTGTGGCCTTGTCTAAATAATGATGGAGTTTGTGGACTCAAAAGGCTTCCATAGCCTAGGCAGCTCACGTCAAGAGCCTCAGGTGGTCACTGATGTTGTACATAAGAGTGTTTTGTTAAATTAACAACGGGAGTCACTGTGCACTAACTCCCCATGCAGGACCTCTGTCCTCAATGAGCTGTATTATGAGAGTTAACTGTAAAACTAGTTCTCAGTTGTATGTGTGTGTGTGCAAATTGTTGAAATCTTTACTTAGTATAGAGTTGGTTTTCTGTGCATGAAGTTAATTGAAATGAATCTTAATGGAGAATGGGACTGGGAAGGGGAGTGAGAGGAGGAGGAGGGGTGGAAGTGTGGGTGGGATAGTGGGCATGGTGTAAAGAAAAACTGTATTCTTAAAGTTGCACTTGTGAAATTTGTATTCCTCAAAAAATAAATTAAAAAACATAATTTACTGCTAATATTCTAAAAATGAATAAACAGTTTCCTGTAATTCCCATTGAGGCTTTTATCCATACTCCAGTTTCACTCAACTGATAACATTTCCCCCAAATGATAAAATTGACCTCATTATTAAACCAATGAGCAATTTTCAATCCATGTTTATTTAATCTAACAGCAATGTTTAATTAATCCTTCCTCCTTAAAATACTTTCACTGGACTTCCAAGGCACAATATTCTTCTATATCTCCTTCTAGCTCTTTGGCTACTCCCTATTGTATCAGTCTCCTTTGCTGGGTGCTTTTTGTCTCTCCCATATCTCTAAACATTAGAGTTCCCTATCCCACCAAGTTTAGTCCTCTTCTAACTCTGCACCTATTCTTTTGATGGTCTTATCAAGTCTTATGGGTTTAACACTGTCTATATGCTGGCTTCTCCAATTTAAGTCTCCAAATAAGTCTTCTCTTTGAATTCCACACCTTCAAATCAAACCAACTATACAGTGTCTCTACATGGATATTTAGTTGTCATTTTGAATTTATTACATTTAAACTGGGTTTATAATATCTAAGTCCATCTCTAAAATTGTTTTCCACTACCAAAAGTCTTCCCTACATCGATGCCAGCTCCAAATACCATGGAGTTATCCTTTTCTCCTCTCTCACACTCATGTTTGAGCTGTAACTAATTCCTTGTCTCTCTTCAAAATATACTCTGAACCAACTACTTCTCACCACCTCTTCCATAATTCAGGGAACCAGTCATCTCTTTTCTAGATGAGTTCAGTGACTTGGCTAGCCTTTCTGCCTCTATCCCTGCCACTCTGACCCTTGGAATCTCTTTTTCATCCAGCAGCCAATGTGATCCTGTTAAATATAATTGAGATTATGTTTGTTCTTCACTCAAATGGCCTAATAGCTTCATGAATTGTCCATGTTGAAACCAAATTCAACCTGTAAGATCCTGTGCTGCCTGGCTGTATATCCTACTGCAATCCTTATGCTTACTGCACTTGGATAATCCTTTGCATCTCCCAAGGATCCAAAAAAGTTCCTGCCTCAGAGCTTCAGACTTTTCCCCTGTCTAAAGTACTCTTCCTCCAAATGATTGTGTGGCTTGATCACTGGCCTTTTTCAAGTCTTATTGCAAATATTACCTTCCTAGTGAGATCTTTCTTGATTACCTATTTAAAATTGGAATCTCTTGCAGCTACTTCTCACTTTCTAGCCTACTTTCTAGCCTTATTTTTCCCCTGACATTTGTTACCATCTTCTGAAAACATTTCACTTGCAGGTTGAATAACCCTTATCTGAAATACTTGGGACCAGAAGTGTTTCAAATTGCAGTTTTTCAGATTTTGAAATATTTACATAGATCTTATCAGGTTCATATCTCTAATTCAGAAATCTGAAATCTGAAAAACTCCAAAATCAGAAACTTCCTGAGAGTACTGTTGGTGTTCAAAAAAGTTTCATATTCCAGAACATTTCTGATTTTGAATTTTCAGATTAAGGATGCTCATCCATATTTATTATGTGTTATTGGTCTCTCTTTATTAGCAAATGAACTGTTCGAGTGCAAATAGTTTTATATGTTTGGTTCACTACTGTGTCTCTGATGCCTGAAACATCTAAGTTGGTGATCAATGTTTATTAAATGAACGAACAAGTGAATAAATAGGTGAATGAATATCCTCGTACTCCAAGTTCAGGAATTTTTCTAGTATATTCTATAAATCCATCATTTGCATGATACAACAAAAAAACTACTAGCATGGTATAACTTTTTGTTGTAAGTTTCACAAATGATTTACTACATTACAAATAAGTAACACAGTGTTTTAATCCTCTGTAACTCTTTATTAGTAGCAAATCCTAATTTGCATTACAGTATTTAACCTATCTGAACTGAAGATATAAAAATGATGATAAAGAACTGCAATACAAGTGCGCTTTGTTATGGCACAATTAATTAAGTCACCACTACAGGCAGCTCAAGTACTTGTGTCCTTGGCACCCATGTGGGAGACCCAAATGAAGTATCCTGGCTCTTTGCTTGATTTTGGCCCAGCCCTGGCTGTTGGGGGAATTGGAGGTGTGAATCTATGGACAGAAAATCAATCTCTCTGTCTTTCTCTTGCCTTTCAAATAAAGAAAAATAAATAAACTTTTTAAAGTACCTTTGGTATACAGAGAATCATAATTGATCTAGAATACATTTTAGCTGCCAATAATTCCGACTTGCATTTGCTCTGCCGGGCAATGCTGTATATGAACAACCTATATTTTTATGCATTATATTTTTGTTAACTGCCAGCATAGTCCAGGTATGTGTCACAAGCATGTAAGGGACAGAATGTGATCAATCTGTATACCTAACTTCAATGTGACCTTCATTTTTGGCTAATTATATGATGATTGCTATTAATCAGCACCCTATATGAAGTAAACAAATTGGTCTGATCAAGGGAGAGAATAAAGAGAAGTTGCTACATTGTTTTTAATAGCTCATTTGTTTTTGTTATGAAATTTGATTTGCTTCTATTTAAGAAACTACACATTACTATTTCAATGACCTTTTTTTTATGAGTGGCATACTTAGCACTTCTGATGTGTAATATACATTATGTGTGTCTAGTATTTAAATGTAGACATCATCATGGTTTCCATTCAGTAGACCCAGCCATCTTCTAAAGCTATGAACCATAAGTGCTTCCATTTCTCATTTTTATAAATGACAAGTGTATCCAGTAGAGGAATTAGTACACTTATCTTTTGACATCATAGGAATAAATTGTTAAATGTCTGTAGGATATTTCCTAATACGCTAATGATTTATTCATCTTAGCTCCAATTACAGTGAATTTTGACATTGAATTTATATTAACCTTAAACATCTTCCCAAAACTATGGGCATATTTGATGCTGTGACTGTCTCTGGTTCTTCAGCTTTTTTATTTTATTTTATTTTTTATGTTTATCTATGTATCTTCTGTCTGTCCATCTATTCGAGAAGGAAAGTGAGAGCAAAGAGAAAGTATTCCCATACTCTGGTTTACTCTCAAAATGCCTTCAACAGCTGGGGATGGGCCAGGCTGAAGCTGAGAGTCAAGGACTCAGTCCAAGTCTATCACATGGGTAACAGAGACACAACTACTTGAGTCATCATTTTCAACCTCGCAGGATGCATATTGACAGCAAGCTGGAATCAGGAGCAGAGCCAGAACTCAAACCCAGGCAATCTGATATGGGAGGCAGGAGTTCCAAGTAATGTCTTAAGCAAAGGTCAAACACTAGTCCCTCCTCAGCTTTTTCAGAAAGGGACCTATGACTTCCAGTGTTTACTCTGGAGGTCTGTGAGTATGTGCGTGTGTAATGTGTTTGTATTTGCATGTATGTGGATGAGACTAAGAAAGCAGAAATACATATGGTGGTGGGAATGTGTAGTTGAGTTATTCACCTTATCAAAACTTCTAGAAAGAATTGTACTCCTGCTGCTAAAAGGCAATACTCATATTAACTGTGAGATTTAAGGAATCCAGTTAATTTCTTTCCTACTCACTTAGCTGTGGTTTTAACACCTAATGCTCATGTGTACAGCAGGGACATGACCTAAAAGATGGAGACATGTCAACTGAGTAGAAATGGGGGTTGAGCAAGAAGCAAGTGAGTGAGGATGATTTGCAAAGTATAGGAGCAAAGTGGAGTGGGTCAGGGCTGAGGAGGGTTTCGCAGAAAAGTGCTGAGTGAACAGAGTGATGTGCAAGGGTTGGCTGCAGCTCACCTACATGAAATTACTTTTCATAATTTTTATTATAAGCGAAAGTACAACCAATAGGGTATATACTTCTTCCCTGATTTCCTTTCTTTCTGTGTGGTTACTAATTAAATTTTGGTATCTGTGTGGTGGCTCTGTTGAGTAACATGTGATCTGGTTTGCCATTGATAGCCCCCCAAAATTCATTAATTTAAAATAATTGCATAGGAGACCTCTCTGCCCATATCTACATGGTGTTGATAGAAGGCTAAAGTAGTGACTGACTGTAGCAAATGGCCTTAATTTTATTCACCTCTTAGGCTGATAAAACCCTAATTCTATTTTTGAGAATTTTGTGATACTTTTTAGTAGAACAAGTTATCAATTTTCAGAGTATTTTCAATCATCATTTCATTTAAATATTGGAAAGAAAGCAAGATTCTAACTCCGAACATACAAACACTACACAAAGAAAATTAATTTTGAATCAACTCTTATTTGCTCATTCAGAAAATCATATGGAAATGTTTTATTAAAAGTCTATCAGTGGCCCACTGCAGTGGTCACATGAATCTACACATGAAACAATTGCATAGAAGAACATCCACACAAAGACACACATAAATGAGTGAATGTAAAATGGGTAGAATGTGAACAAGGATAGTGGATTATGATAATGTAAATTTCCTTGTGGTAATACTGTGTCATAGCTATGCAAAGTGGCACTATTGTGGGAAACTGAGTGAAAAGTATGTGGATTCTCTATTATTTCTCATAACTATAGGTGGATATATACTTATCTCAAAATCAAAAGTTTAAAATAAATCCATATTGTACAATCATGTTTTAACACAACATCAACAACAAAAAGCTAGGAGTAGAGACCAATAACAAGTACATGAAATTCCAGTTTTATAATAAAGCTAGAAAATTGATGTATTTCATAGATGGCAAAAACTGTGTTGTATTCATTATGGTAGATAATTTAGAAGTCTATCTTTACAGATTCTTCCTTGATTTTTTCTCAGTTCAATTCTTATCACTATCTTCCTTGTCTTCACAGATCTGTGTCTCCAAGTGCCCAGAAAAATTTTTGACCTATGTGGAAATGCAAATTTTGTACAAAAGAGACAAAAGCTACTGGGAATACTATAGTCAGTTCTGCAAGCCCACTGCTAAGCCTGTGAAGGTATTTGTTTTTAAGCAAAAGCTAAAGAAGAATGTAACATTTGTCTCCATCTCAAGTGTATCTTGAGCATTTATTACTGGGTAAACTCCTAGATCACTTACTGATGAATCATTCCATTAAAATGTAAGTGCAGGAGCAAGCACTGAGGTGCAGCAGATTAAGCTCCTGCTTGGGATACCTGCTCCCACACCACAATGTTGATTCAAGTCTCAGCTACATCACTTCTAATCCACCTTTCTGTTAATGTGCCTGGGAGGCAGCAGATGATGCTCCACATACTTGGGTTCCCACCATCAATATGAAACACCAGGATGGAGTTCTGGCTCCTGACTGGCCTGACCCAACCTTGGATGTAGCAGTCATTTGGTCAGTAAACAAGCGGATACAAGGTCTCTTTGTTTCTGTTTCTGTTCTCTTTCCTTCTTTCTTTATCACTTTGCCTTTCAAATAAATAAATAATATTAGTAAAATACAAATGCACGTTTATCTTCAAACACACACCATCATTTGTGCCTATCATTTGTGAGCTTGGGTGTTATGCAAGACTGTGATGTGTGGTAAGGTTGATTAGCATTTAATTAATCAAGTGATAAAGCCTCATGGCAAATTGGCACCAGGTATAATTTTACTTCCAACTTCAGTTTGATAACCAGTCATTTTTTTTTTTTGACAGGCAGAGTGGACAGTGAGAGAGAGAGACAGAGAGAAAGGTCTTCCTTTGCTGTTGGTTCACCCTCCAATGGCCGTCGCGGTCGGCGCGCTGCGGCCAGCGCACTGCGCTCATCCTATGGCAGGAGCCAGGTGCCAGGTGCTTTTCCTGGTCTCCCATGGGGTGCAGGGTCCAAGCACTTGGGCCATCCTCCACTGCACTCCTGGGCCACAGCAGAGAGCTGGCGTGGAAGAGGGGCAACCGGGACAGAATCCGGTGCCCCGACCGGGACTAGAACCCGGTGTGCCGGCGCCACAAGGCGGAGGATTAGCCTGTTGAGCCACGGCGCCGGCCAGATAACCAGTCATTTTTAAAAAACCCAAATCCCTACCTAGGTTTGAGATTTATGAGGGAATTATAAAGCCTCATTATATTAAATAGTGTTAATAGGCTTCTAAATTAGAGAAGATGTTGTTTTTCCAGAAGAAATTGAAGGATTAGGGACTCAGTATGTAAGATGTGCTTTCGATTCAGAGTCTAGTTTTATTATTTTTTTGATTGAATTACAATTAGCACATTAAGAGCGCTTGTCAAAGAATATGTATGTGATAATATCACATTTACTATTACCAGAGTTAATAACTGAGGTTTCAATATTACTATTTAGTTAAATTTGTAAAAGACCAAATTTTTATATTCAGATGAAAGTATTCATCACATAGCTTTTGGAATGTTAACATTTTCTTCCTTTTGTTTCAGACTCTCCCAGAGATCTTATTGGATAATGATTGTCCAACAGCAATTTTTCCAGGCAAACCTTGTAAGTGGGAATTATTTTTTCCTTGGAACACAGAATCTACCATGAATTTATTTAATAACTTTTCTTATTTCCTAGTTGATGAACTTGAGATCAGAAATGGTCCTGTGACTGGCCCAAGGCCGCAGAGTTAATTAGAACAAAAGTCAGAGGTAAAGCCCTCCTCAGGTTCCAGCCAGGGGTATTTCCTCAGGGGCTCTGCAACGTTTTAGGTTCTGGTACATAAATACCTAAGAAAAAGATTGAAAATTGATTTTAAAAGCCCAAACAAATGGATTATTTGTTGCTCTATGTGCAAACACAAACACAAACTACATACCCTAGCACACTCACTGCTCAAGTCAGTAAAAAAATGTGTTCATAAATTGCCTATGGGCCACCGCTGTGGTATAGCCAGTAAAGCCACCACCTGTGACACTGGTCTCCCATATGGGCACCAATTCAAGTCTCGGCTATTCCATTTCTGATCCAGCTCCCTGCTAATAGTCTGGGAAAAGCAATGAAAGATGCTCCAAGTGTTTGGGGCCCTGTCACCCATGTGGGAGACCCAGAAGAAGCTTCTGGCTCCTGGCTTTTGCCTGGCCCAGCCCTGGCTGTTCAGGCCATTTGGGGAGTGAGCCAGCAGGTGGAAGATCTCTCTTCCTCTCTGTTTCTCCCTCTCTTGCTGTAAGTCTGGCTTTCAAATAAATCAATAAATCTTTTTTAAAAAGAAGGAAAGAAAATTCCTAGACAGTGGAGGCAGGATATAAACTTGTCTTTATAAGTGAAATCTGAAATACTTATATGTTTCCTGAATGAAACAGTATTTCATTACTTTAAAATTGTAAGCTTTGTTTGAAATGATACTATTTAGAAGAAAATGAAAAAACCACTCATTTTCCTTTCTTAAGAATATAATACTAACTACAGAGGAAAAACTTGATATAAAGATATCTATCACAATGTTCATTCAAAGGAACCACCCACCCACTTCTAAAAAGAGAACAAAAAGAGAAAGGAAACACTCTAGTATCCAAAAGCAAGAGAAAGTTTCAATACATTGTGATGTAGTCATTAAATGAAATATTTTAGAATTATTAATAATGATAAGTATAATAACATGGACATGTATATTATAATGTTAAATAAAATACAAACTGTTGTATAGACTATAATGACAAGCATATTAAATTAAAATGAACAACAACAAAAGGATTACAAAGAAATGTCCCAAAGTGTTAAGTGGTTGCTTTGAGGATGACAAAATCATAGATATTTTCTCCCTGCACTCTTTCATTTTCTATTTCTCCAATTTTCCACAATGAGTATGCATTTCTTTGAAAAAGGAAGAAAGGAAATAGTCATCAGTTTGAGTAGAAAGTCAAGTCTTACTGAGGTAGCTACCACTAAATGCTTGTCTTAAATGTTCCCGTTGCTCTTCTCTGGGTCGTAAGAGTCCCTGAAGCTAAGGTGTAAGGCCTGCAAGCAGCAGCACTTACTAGGAAGCCCTGATCAAGACAAGCCTGTTCCAAGAACAATGTTACAGCTTTGTATGCAAAAAGGTAGAAGTAAATTATTAGTTACCAATGATATAATAGGTATAATAATATAAAACACAGTCCCTGTCCTCACAAATACAGTTTGTCTAAATCACTCTCTATAAAATGTAATTGAGGATACAAAAATGAGTAAGCATTAGTTCCTGGGGGTTGGCACTGTGGTGTAGCAGGTTAAGCCACTTCCTACAGTGCCTGTATCCCATATGGGTGCCAGTTTGAGTCCTGGCTGCTTCACCTCTGATTCAGCTCACTGCTAATGGCCTAGGAAAGCAACTATTAGTACTTGGGTCCTTGCATCCAAGTGGGAGACCAGGAGGAAACTGCTGGCTCCTGGCATTGGTCTGGCACAGCCTCAGCTGTTATGGCTATCTAGGGAGTGAACCAGCTGATGGAAGACTTCTCTGTCTCTCCCTCCTTCTCCCTCTCTGTCTCTCTTATCTCTGCCTTTCAAATAAATAAAACAAATCTATTTATTTATTTATTTATTTTGACAGGCAGAGTTAGACAGTGAGAGAGAAAGAGAGACAGAGAGAAAGGTCTTCCTTCCGTTGGTTCACCCCCCAAATGGCCACTTCCTCCTGATCTCCCATGTGGGTGCAGGGCTCAAACACTTGGGCCATCCTCCACTGCCTTCCCGGGCCACAGCAGAGAGCTGGACTGGAAGAGGAGCAACCAGGACAGAATCCGATGCCCCAAAAGGGACTAGAATCCCAGGGAACCGGCGCCACAGGCAGAGGATTCGCCAATTGAGCTGTGGCACCAGCCAAAATAAATCTTTTTAAAAAGACATAGTTCCTGTCAGTCTAGTAAGAGAGATATTAACATTTCAACCAACTTGCAATCCTCTTACTAGGGAATTAAGTACAAGCATAGTGTTCAATGGAATAGTATAAACCTAATAAAATATACTCATTAAAGCATTTGCAAAAGGAAATACGTAGGAAATACGTAATGTTAATAGAAAATAAAAGCGTCATATGTCCTGTATGACTTCGACTTTAAAAATTTTTTTTCTTGTAGAAGAAAGAATGGAAGGAACTTCACCAAAGTCTTACTATATTCACTATAGGTAGTAGGATTATGTATAGTTTTATATCTTCTTTCTTATTTTCTTTACTTTCTAATATGTCATGTTCATTTTTTAAAAAATATTTGTTTATTTGAAAGTCAGAGTAACACAGAGAAGGGGAGGCAGAGAGAGAAATCTTCCATCCACTGGTTCACTCTCCAATTGGCCGCAATGGCCTGAGCTACGCCAATCCAAAGCCAGGAGCCAGGTGCTTCTTCCTGGTCTCCCATGTGGGTGCAGGGGCCTAAGGACTTGGGCTGTCTTCTACTGCTTTCTCAGGCAATAGCAGAGAGCTAGACTGGAAGAAGAGCAGCTGGGACTAGAACTGGCACCCATATGGGAAGCCAATGCCACAGGTGGAGGATCAACCTACTGCACCACATTGCCAGTACCTCTCATGCTCATGTTTTATAATGGAAGCTAACAGAATGGATGAGATGACCCAGAAATGGTATGTGGGACAAGGTCAGGGACCCCGTAGGTGGGAACACTCACATTTAGGGAGTTGAAAGGGGCAGAGTGCACATTAGACAGAAGGAAGGGCAGGAGAGAACCCGACACTCTATTAGCCAAGAAAGGGAGTTTCAAGTAAAATATTAAAAAAAGGAAAGAGAAATGCTGTGTGTATCAGTATTACCACAAATACAGTCTTTCAAGCTTTTAATATCTTTGTCAAACCAATGGCTAAGAATGATACACCAATAAATTAAATAAAAAAGAATGATACACCACTATAGTTTTAATGATATGTGATTATTCTAAAATTTTTTGATTTGACTGAAATAGCCCCTGCCTCTATTGCTGCTGAACTATGGCCTTTTCCTTTCACTTGTTTAACTCTTTCTTTAGTGGAGCATTAAGCCTTTGAGTATAATGTTAATTAAACATGTCATCTCAAAAATTATGAAAGGAAGGGAGGAAGAAAGGGAAGAAGGTGGGAAAAAAGAAATGATATTATGATTATTATAACTATATATTAACTACATTGAATCTGTTCTCCTAGTATTCATATCACATTAACATGAGAATTGATGAGAATAACAACAAGGCAAAAGGATGTCTATCATTTTAAAGCTTTGAAAAATTAACTCATTCAGCAGCAGATATCAACTGTGTTCTATCTACCATGTGCCAAGTTCCATGCTGGGTATTGGGCTCAAGCAGGATGATCACTAAAAATATTCTCCAAGTAGGTTGTCTTTGGGATCACTGGGAAGACAAGTTCTCATGGAACAAGTCAGAAATCTTACTGGATTGAGCAAGAGCAGATACCACTGATATAGGCTGTTCTGTCAAATTCACCAGAGAAGAGGAGGGAAGAGCCAGAGAGAGAGAGAGAGAGACAGAGAGAGTACAGATATTAAAGGGCTTGGCCATATATTATAAATGCTACAGAGGCTGTGTGTGGGTGAACACATGATCATTTTAAGCCAGGAAAGTTGGTAAAGGCTATATGAAGACATATTTTCTCTTTCTTTAAATTAGCTGATTTAATATTTTTGGGTTTAAACCCCATATGAATCTATGCAAATCAGCGAAGTCTCTTATAAGAAAAAATGTAAAAATGATGCATTTCTCATTTCCCTTACCTCTTCATTTAAAATCAGGCTTTAAAAGGTTTTTAGTAATAATACATTTGTAAACAGGCAAGGATTCTTTTCAGGGGCCAGCGCTGTGGTCTAGCGGGTGAAGCCACTGCCTGCAATGCATGCATCCCATTTGGGGGCCAGTTCGGGACCCAGCCGCACCATTTCCGATCCAGCTCTCTGCTGTGGCCTGGGAGGGCAGTGGAAGATGGCCCAGGTGCTTGAGCCCCTGCACCCACGTGGGAGAGAGGGAAGAAGTGCTTGGCTCCTGGCTTCAGATCGGCACAACTCCAGCCATTGCAGCCTGCTACGCCTACAGCTGTGGTAACATCTGCGTAGCAAAAACAGCTGCGCCAGAGACCTCCACGGGCTGAAGGGCTGAGGTGAGATCTCTTCAGAGAGGGGCCTCAAGCACCTCCTGTGGAGACAAAGGTCAATAATGATCTTGTCTCTACATAGTGGAAGCCGAAAGCCCTTCCTGTGTTGGTTCCTGCGTTTGCTTTGTCCTTTGTACATAATGTTAGGAGTGATTGCAATCTACCTTTGTTGCCTGTATTTGATCTGGGCTCATGCCCCCATGGACACGGAACAACAATAGGATTACCGGGAACCCATTATCATAGCAAACAGTTCCTTTAACATTCCTGAAGAAGCAATTCAGAACATCACGCTCTTTGCACCGCCAGCTGTAAAAGCCTTCCTGGAAGAAGCCTTAGCAATCGGACTCTGGGAGACTTCTTGGACGCTATGGAGCAACGGGAATTGCTAAAAGAAAGCAAGAATGACCCTGAGGAAACTCGGGTCGAACAGCTCATAGGGAATCCACATTCAGACTCCCCCGCAATGGAATCCCTCTGTCATCTGGCATACGTGACCTGGGTGAATGAGGCCTATATACGGTTAAAATGTTACCACTATTCCCTCATTGTTACCGCACTGTTCTGACCATGTTAACCTTTACTCTTCTGTTAATCAATGATGTTTTTCCCTCAAGCTTTAGAAGTTTTACTATAAAAACCCTGACTTAACAGACAATAAACGCAGCAGCATTAGTACTACACTGGTGTCTGTCTGTCATTTTCCTCGCCGATTCCTTGTCTCCCTAGACGCCTTCATCCCGTTCTCCCTCGGTCTGTGAAGTCTCCGAGCTGACAGTCCGCGGCAGCAGCCGACTGGGGAGTGAACAAGCGGATGAAAGACCTCTCTCTGCCTCTCCTCCTCTCTCTGTATAACTCTGACTTTCAAATAAATAAAATAAATCTTTTTTTAAAAAGGATTATATTCAATAAAAATAAGAACATAGAAGGTTGAACAATGACTTAACTCTTCTCAGAAATTATACTGGTCTACAAAGTATGGGACTCCTTTGATAGCTTCAGAATTTCCATTTCCAGCCTTCTTTAAAAACATGTAAATGAGAAAGTTAGAGGGGCAAATTATAAAGGATTCACAAACAAAAATTTAGTTATCTTAGTACCTAAAAGTTGAGGTGGTTCTCATTTCCCTAGGAATTATTCATTCATGTCCAATTTTTAAGATTTTTTTTAAGATTTCACTTAAGGTACACCTAGGATTTTTAAAAATAACTCAGACAAGTGAATATAGCCTTTCTATTAAAATGTGTTTGCCATGAGTGATGTGGATCGACGTTGCTCTTAAATAACTTGTGCTTTGCATCTTCTTCGTGACAACTTGATGAATAGATTGAGTATAAAATAGTGTAGCTTTTGATTGTGATCATATTTGCTTTTTATTTCAGTCCTTAAACCATCAGAAAATCTTCAGGCCATCAAGCAATGGGCAATTATCTATTTATATTGAATAATTTACATGCCTAGGAAGAGTTTGATTGTAACAGCTTAAGAAAGGGATGGCATTATGAAAGAGGAAGTAGGAAAGTGATGACCACCATTGTAATTTATTTTTACAGTTCTTCAGAGATGTTTCCCTGACTTCTCTACTAAGAATGGCACTTTAACAGTAGGAAGCAGAACGCTGTTTGAAGATGGAAACGGGAAGACGAGAAATGTTATAGAACTCAGGGAGGCTGCAAAGTATGTTTGTTACTGTCCCGTTTTCACTTTTTTTGCTTTCTGTTACTATACCCAATACTGTAGCTCCCATGAGGGTAACGGTTATAGGAAAAAATTATGTATTGATATGAAATATACATGTCTCTGTGGGTTGGAGAGCTTGAAATGTGTTCATTAGGAAAAGCACATAAAGGAGAAACCAGAATGAATTAGAAAGAACAAGAAGGTTTTTCAAAGAGGTTAAATCTTTCATTATTAACAGGCATAGGAGTGTGAGATAAGAAAACATACTATACCATACCAAATTTCTATATACTAACTATAATGCAGTAAATTTGCTGCTTCCCTGGATATAGACACAGAGTGCTTCTCATTACTGGAAAGTATATTTCCTTGGCTGCACACATTCATACACATGTGCACAAGCATACTCAGAGGATAACTACAGAGCTCGATGTTGAATTAACAATGAAACAAAGATATCCTGAGAATTTACTTCTGTTTCTTGAAATAATTCAGCAGTAAAGTGTAGTACCTATATGTTTAGAATACAGAAGCAACATGGATGCATTTCAGAAACATAAAGCTGTGTTAAAGAAAGCATAAAAAAACACAAATATGTATATGTATGTGGTAAAATTAATAAGAAAACTTAGAAAATAATTATCCCAATGCCAGGGTAGTGATTATGGCAAGAGGGAGTTGTTGTAACTGGGACACACAGGGACGTGGCTGCCAATGTTGTGTTTATATGAGTGTGTTCACATGGATAATTCATCAAAGTGGACACTAATGATTTGTACACTTTTCAATATGTCCTCCTTCATGCCATGCTGCTACCAGGTTACTGTCAGAGGATTAGGAAGGGGAATTAAAGATGATGTTCTTTTTTGACTCTACGGATAAGATCAAAGCTGATCTTATCATTTCAATTCAATTCTTAGAATGAAGTTTCTGCAATATGGCTACATTAGAAAAAAATCTGTTTATTTTTCTTGAGAGCCAGCCTCTCCGTATCTGTAGCTATAGCTACCTTTGCAGGTTCACCCACCTTTGGAGGTTTGCTGAAGTTATGTTGCCTGTATTTCTGTGATCAGGGGAAAAGTCACAATTGATAGTTTCTAAAAACATTCATTCCACAGCAGCTTGCAAATCCCTTTTATTATAACAAGCCTATTTCTGTTTAATGGTAGTCAAAAATAATTTTTCTTTCTTTGAATTCAGTGGTATCAATAAAATCCTTGATGCAAGATCAGTTGGATTGAAAGTGTTTGAAGACTATGCAACAACTTGGCATTGGATTCTCATGTAAGTGAAAACACATAAGTGTTTCTTCTCCAGCCCCATTCAGATTTTATCTTTGTAGAATTATTTCTTCAAATTTCCTACTTTTTTCATTGATAAAAGGTTAACTTACATCCTAGTTTCTGCCATTTTCTTTCTCTGGTTGGGTAAGGATGGGTCAATGATATTTGGAAATATGTCCAGATCTAGCAGAAAGTTACAAGAATATAAATTTCAATTGTATGAGTACTCTTAAAAATAAATATTTCAAGTCTCATGCAGCAATGTCTGTAGTACCTGTGTACTTCTCATTACATACTACAGTAGATACACTGCTATTCTCTAATTTTTTATGATTTGTTTTATTTGAAAGGTAGAAAGAGAGGGAAAAATCTTGCTTCCCCTAGTTTACTCCCCAAGTGCCCACAACAACCAGAGCTGGGCCAGGCTGAAGCCAGGAACAAGGGACTCCATTCAGGTCTCTCATATGGCTGGCAAGAGCCCAACTACTCGGGCCATCTCTTCCTGATTTCCAAGTAAGATGCTTTAGCAGAAAGCAGGATCAAAAGTGGAGTGGCCTAGACTTGAGCCATGATATGATTTAGGATGCTGGAATCACAAACAGCAGCTTAATCTGCTGCACCACAACACTAGCTTCTCTCTGGTTCTATTTTCTCATTTGGCCTTCCATTCACCTCCAAAAGATCATTCCTATTTTTAAGACATTTCTTCCATATAATGATTGTTATCATCATCAAAGATCATTGTAGTTATAAGAAGCTTAAAAATTATAGAAGGAAGAAGAGAGTTAAACTTTCTGGACATGTTTCACATTCCTGCAAAGTTAAGTGAATGTAGTCAACCTACTAAATAGATAGATGTGTTTTTCATAACTACAGCTGGTGTTATTTTCAGGCTCTGTGTCACCTTCTAGTGCTTAAAAGCTTCTAAGGTTCCTTAATGATTAAACAATGAATTCGAGGCCTTTTCAAATATTCCAAGGCCATTTCCAAATTTGATGAACTCACTTTCTCAGATTAATCTCCATCCTTGTTTCTTGATTAACCCTATATTCTAAACATATCAAATAACATGCCCACATCTAGACTGTCAGACCCCATGTTTTTGCACATTCTGTTCGCTTTCCTGGTGTATCCTTCCCTGTATCTTGGGCAACTCCTTCGCATCTATAATGTCAGCTCTGGTATCATTTGACTCGTTTATTATCTTCCCCAGATATAATTACTCATACTCAGTGTGTATGTTGGGGGGAGGGGAGGAAGGGAGTAGTATTTACATACACAGACACACTTACCTTTTCCATAGAACCTACCATTTTCTATTTAATTTTCTTGGCTCCTTCCCACTAATAAACTATGACCTCTTTATTACAGCTATGTTTAATTCATCTTCATTTCCCTTACTTCTTGTATAGTGTTTAAAACATAGCAGATGTGGGGCTGGCATTGTGGCATAACAGGTTAAGCCTCTGAGTGACAGTTCAAGACCCGGCTGCTCGACTTCCAGTCCAGCTCCCTACTAATGCACCTGGGAAAGCAGCAGAAAAATGGTCCAAGCCCTTGGACCCCTGTACCCAAGTGGGAGACCCAGAAGAAGTTCCCATTTCCTGGCTTTGGCCTGGGACAGACCCAGTCATTGCGGCCATCTGGCAGTGAGCCTGAAGATGGAAGCTTGCTCTCTTGCTCTCTTTCTCTCACTCTCTCTTCCCCCATCTCTTCTATCTCTACAACTCTGCTTTTCAAATAAATAAAAGCATATCTTTTAAAAAGAAATATGGCAGATGAATAAAAACTAGGGGTTTAAGTAACAGTCACAAAAACACTAGGGGAGAAAGTTACACAAAATATATCATTCTTAATAAAAGCAAAATTGTGTGTGAAATACTACCAAGTAGCTTTTAGGGCTGTAAAACTACATAGTTTTATAAGATTTTATTCATTTACATGCATGCAATAATTACAAACATTCAATGTGTTAGGGTTTATCTCCTAAACATAGATTCTAGTCTATATTTGACAGTAATTTCCTTATTATCAAATCCCATTGTCACTAGATCATTCACATGTTTCTTCTTTTTATTTATTTATTTATTTATTTAAGAGGTATAGTTACAGACAGTGAGACAAAGAGGGAGAGACAGAGAGAAAGGTCTTCCATCCGCTGGTTTACTCCCCAAATGGCCGCAAATTCTGGAGCTGTGCCAGTCTGAAGCCAGGAGCCAGGAACTTCTTCCAGGTCTCCCATGTGGGAACAGACGCCCAAGGACTTGGGCCATCATCCTCTGCTTTCCCAGGCCACAGCAGAGAGCCGTATAGGAAGAGAAGCAGCCGGGACTCGAACTGCTGCCCAGAGGGGATGCCAACACCACAGGTGAAGGATTAACCTACTGTGCCACAGTGCCAGCTCCCATGCTTCTTCTTCTTTTGGCTTCTGTACTCTTGCCTAACACAAGTGTACATTAGGATAGATTCTCCTGCCCACCACACTCCCATTACATGCACTGAAACTCAGCACCACTCACACCACTAAAGCATCAACCCCTCCCTTTACATTCAACCCTTCTATTCTCATCTATGTTATAAGTATACAAAGTACAGTTGAGCCTTATTTAGTTAAAATTTTTATGCAAGAATTTAAAGCATGTAAAATAAACAATTTTCTTTTCCTGTGATTTATTTGAATATTCTCTTTGGACTATGCCACAGAATAATCTTGCAACCCCAGTGAAGATTTAATCATTAAAGTATTTGTCATTTTAAGAAGGAATGGCTTCTGAAGTTAAAAGGATATGGTGTGCAAGACTTTGACCTAAGAATACACTTTGATACTGTGCTATCCTCTATCCAGTGACAGTAATTAAGATTTTCTTTTTAAAGATAACACATGAGACAATAAACTCAATAAATGTACCAGGCACTGTCTGTTACTATGTTTGGAAATCTGCAGATAGCACCAGAGATGTCAATGTTTAATAGAACAGTCAGCTAAGTTTCTAATCTTAATGAATTCTCTTTGAGGAAATTACATCAAAAAATTCCAATATGACCTTAACCTGAAAATAAGCTTTCCTAGAAGTTCAGTGAAACTCTAGGAGGAAATTGAAGCAGACAGAAAATAGTCATTCTATTGAGTGTTTGATAAAACCACGCAGCCCAGGAGACACAGAAGCCTTACTATGGCTCCAAATGGTAGCCCATAGATCATGGGGAACCAGGAAGCGATGTCTGGTGATATCAGGCATCACAAACAATTTGAAATAATTAAATCATAGTGAGAGTGAGTACAAAATCATGAATTCAGGAACTAAGTGGACAGGTTTTTTTTTCTTCTCTTTTGCTCCTTTCTTGCCCTTCTGCTCTTACTTTAGACAACAATATTGTATAAAGTTTTGTTTTGTTTATCAAGAAGATAGAACAGTGCAAATTCATCCTAGCTGTATTTTATATTTTATCACAGTTGGTAGGTATGAAGGAAAAATAAGAAAGACAAGGTAACTATGACAGGCTAAAATTATAGGACACAAGAATTATATTTTTCCTTGAACAATGGTTGATAACAGACTTTGGTTTATTCAGGCATACAAAGATGACTCATGTATAAAATCCCAATGGCCCTACTCTTTAATAGGAAAGCCTTAATGAAAATAATTGCTTATGCTTTTTGTCCTTATAAATGTCCCTGTATCCAAGTAAAAAATTTGAAAATCATTTTGCGTAGGAAAAAAAAAGTGTCATCTTGATGTTTCTATGTTATGCTTAGCATACCTGACCTCTGCATTTGTTGTGGGTTTTCCCCTCCAGTGGCCTGACTATCGCGATGGTGCTTAGCTGGATATTCTTGATACTCATGAGGTTTATAGCTGGATTCCTCTTCTGGTTCTTCATGTTTGGTGTGCTTGGAATTATAGGATATGGTAGGTATCACTCCTCTTAAAGTAGCAGAATATTATAATCATCTTTTTTTTCAGCTACTATTATTACCAGAAGTATTCACTTGCAATAAATTTAATTGTGTTCCCCCAAAATGCACTGCATTTAGAAAAACTTTGAACCTATTGTCTATCTAGCTATTTTCTTCCTTATGTTGAAAACAAGTGCTATCAGAATATCCTACTCTTTTTCCTGCCAGTTTTTGTTCTCATGCCTCATGAATATTAAGGAAGAGATAAAAAGATTCCCTTTAAGATTAGTGAAAAACATTTCAGACCACTTCTTTTATTTCTTCAACTTTTCTAACTGATCAAAAGCTAGCTGTGCATTCTTACAGAAAGATGATTTAACTTTTGACTTTCATAAATTTAGATAGAATTTTTAATCCATATACTGTCACCCCCTAGAGGCAAGTATTTGGAAGTACATGCAATGGATGGAGTTTTATTTCTAGATTGAAATCTAACCACTAACTTAATCTCTCCAAAACCAATGCATGTCAGATACCAATATACAATAAATGAAGAAATTAAAATGTCTCCCATGTAACAGTACACCTTTATAGCAGCTTGCTTTCAGTCTTCTAAAAATGCTGTGGTCCAAGATAAAAATGTTTGACAGGCTTCTATTCCAAAGAAAATTTCACCTAAACATTTGAATTGATTACACAGTTTTAGGGTAGTACAAATCAGAAACACCAGTCTCCTATTTCCATCATTCAGAAAAGAGCTTTATATACATTAGGATAAGAGTGCTTTTGAGGCTCCAGACTCTGTAGTTAGGCAGGATTATAATCCAGCCTCATAACGTACAACTGAGTGACTTTGGAAAAATTTAATTAATGGTTATGACACTCAGTTTCTTTATATATCTCTAACATCAGAACAATAGTGCACTGCATCTCAGAAGATTGTAGATGAAAATTAATACACATCTCTGAGAAGGGTTTCTGGACACAGTAAGCAGAATGTGTTAGGTTGTTATTATCCTCCTCATTACCTTCAGTGAGTATCTAGTAAATCACTCAGATCTCCTAGGGTAACCCTTACCTGCCCCTGCTGTGTAGCTGCTAAGCATCCCTCCCGAGACCAGCCAGGTAACATATTAGAGGTGGGTCACACAAGAATGATGGTCCCCTAGTCAGAGACTCCAGTGAAAGGTTAAAAAAAAACTAGTTTTGGCCGGCGCCGTGGCTCAATAGGCTAATCCTCCGCCTTGCGGCGCCGGCACACCGGGTTCTAGTCCCGGTCGGGGCACCGGATTCTGTCCCGGTTGCCCCTCTTCCAGGCCAGCCCTCTGCTGTGGCCCAGGAGTGCAGTGGAGGATGGCCCAGGTGCTTGGGCCCTGCACCCCATGGGGAGACCAGGAAAAGCACCTGGCTCCTGGCTCCTGCCATCGGACGAGCGCAGTGCGCCGGCCGCAGCGCGCCGACCGCGGCGGCCATTGGAGGGTGAACCAACGGCAAAAGGAAGACCTTTCTCTCTGTCTCTCTCTCTCACTGTCCACTCTGCCTGTAAACAAAAAAAAAAAAAAACCTAGTTTTACACAAAATTCATTTTCTTTAAAAATGAACAGCTTAGAATTCAAAATAACCCCTAGCTGGCCAGCACTGCAGCTCACTAGGCTAATCCTCCACCTGTGGCACCAGCACCCCGGGTTCTAGTCCCGGTTGGGGCGCCAGATTCTGTCCTGGTTGCTCCTCTTCCAGTCCAGCTCTCTGCTGTGGCCTGGGAGTGCAGTGGAGGATGGCCCAAGTGCTTGAGCCCTGCACTCACATGGGAGACCAGGAGGAGGCACCTGGCTCCTGGCTTCAGTTTGGTGCAGCGCGCTGGCCATGGTAGCCATTTGGGGGGTGAACCAATGGAAGGAATACCTTTCTCTCTGTCTCCCTCTCTCACTGTCTAACTCTGCCTTTCAACAACAACAACAAAAAATAACCACTACCCTTTGTCAGTAGACAGCCTGCGCTTGTCACTCAATCACTCTTTTATTCTTAACAAGAAGGAAAGGATTAGGGGCCCATTGCTGTGGCAAAGCAGGTGATGCTACCGCCTGTGGCACCAGCATCCCGTATGGGCATTGGTTCAAGTCCCAGCTTCTCCACATCTGTTCTAGCTCCCTACTAATGTGCCTGGGAAAGCAGCATAAGATGGCCCAAATGCTTGAGCCCCTGCACCCATGTGGGAGACCTGGAAGAAGCTCCTGGTTCCTGGCTTCAGATCGGCCCTGCTCCAGCACTTGCAGCCATTTTGGGAGCAAACTAGTGGATAGAAGATATATCTCTCTCTAATTCTGCCTTTAAATAAATAAATAAATAAATTTTAAAAAATTAAAGAAGGAAAGGATAGTGAAGTCTGCTAATGCCTTTATTGATTTACCTTAAGCAATGAAAAAAAAAAACTCTGGAACTGGCTGTGGTACAACTTTTACAATGGAAAAAGGGAGAAAGATGGTCAATGTATAAAAAGTGCAAAATAAACAACCAATTTGGCTCATATTGACTCCCTAGGTGGTGTTAAGCCAGCAATTAATGGTGTTTATTGGATGCTATTTATTGGGTGAGGAAATGTCCCATTAGGTTGGGAAGTGCAGTGTAAGTAAATAAAACCGCATGTGACTTCCTTTTATTACATTCTTGGACAACTGCCTTCTATGCATTATGCGAAGCCAGTCATGTTGTACTGACAGCAGCCCATTTACTAGTGCCAAGAAGTGACACAGTGAGTAAAGAAAAAACAATATTATTTGTGGGCAGGAGCCCATGTACAACCATGTATCAGTTTTCACTGATTAGAACACGTTAAGAGGTCCACAGCAAATGCTTATAATGTGGTGGTTTTGAGCATGGATTTGGAGTTTGAGAAGGACACAATCCTAGATTCATCACATATTGACTTGTGATCCTCCAAAACATACATAGTCTAATTCTTCATTTCTTCAGCTATGGAATTGGAACTGTGAGTATTAAGTCAAATAGTTTATGTAAAGCATTAGAAATTTCCTAGTGTAAGGTAAATGTTCCACTATTTGTTATTGTAACTGTTCTTGTTGTTAGGCCATACTATTATTGAGGAAAAAGGGCATAAGTCCATTATCATAACTTAACAATAACAAAAAAAACTAGGAATAAGAGAGAAAAAGAAAAAGAAATTGGAACATACTGCCTACATTTTCACATCCATCAATATGAGGGAATTAAACAGTTGTAAGGGCCTCTTAAAAAGAAATAATGGCATAAAGATTAATACTGTGTTGTTTAATATAATATATTGTTTTTATTAGCTTATAGGAAATAAAGAAAATCTCTCCAAAATAAAAAATTTAAGCCCATGGGGTAAAATCAAAGTGGGGAAATGAGCAGGAAGCACATGTGAAAGTCTGGGTGGCCCATGCAGTGCTGGAGTCAGGAGACTCAGGTCTGAGTCAACACCAAAGCAGGGACTCAAACCTACAACTCCCGGACTAAGTCTGGATTCCTGAAAATGTCTGAAATGACCCTTGCTTGGTAGTACCAACTGGCCACCAACAGAAACAAATGTAAGTTTTCACTAGATGAGGCATTTCTCAATCTATATTAACAGGTTTCCACAGATTAAAATCAACAAAGAGAGATTACCAAACATACAAGAAAACTGCCATATGTGAAAATCAATAGAAACTATAAACATCAGATTGAGGTGTCCAGTAGAGTCAGATATGGGAATTCATAGATACAGAACATGAAGTAGCCCTATATAAAATGTTTAAAGAATTAAAGATAGAATCACAAAAATGAGAAATCAATAAAAATATTCAGGCATACATGAAGATGAACCAAATAGAACATTTCAAACTAAACAATTGGTAGATTAAAAATTAAATTAATAAACTAAGTGACAAAATAGAAATGTAATGAACTGAAATATGACTCTGAAATAATTACTTAAAATAAGGCAGAATGTGACAAGTGAACAAAAATATGATTGTGTGGTTCAGAGTGAGAACAGATTGAGTAAGGCCTGATATATATTAGTCATTTAGTCATATTTGAAAGTTGTTGACTAATGATAAATCTTGGTATAAAGAAGAAGAGTGAAGGACTGGAAATTAATGTGTATTCATGCATTTGTTGATTCATTCAACAAATATGAATCAACTATTGCATAGAGACACTATTCTAGACTCTTGACATAAAACAGTAAACTAATGGGCAAAGGTCTTTACTTTCTAAATGTTTATAGCCTAAGTAAGTTGTATACTAAAAAACAATGATTATCATTGAAAAAAAGAAAAAGCAGAGCAGGTAAAGGAGACTGAGAGTACCGTGGTAGAGAGAGAAGCAAAAAAAATGCAGCATTATCAATCTTAATGCAAAGAGATCTGAGAAAACACTTGAAGGAAGCAATGGTTACTCAGTCAGCAGATGATGGAAAAATTCCAGAAAGTAGTAACACCTAGCAAAGATTTTGAGGAAGCTGTCTGAATGGGTGCACTGAGTATAGGACAGAATAGTATATGAGATCATAAAACTGGTGGAGGGTCAGAGCCTTACAGATTGCTGTAAGACCTTGCCTTTTGCTCTGAGTGAATTGGGGAGGCATTATCTGGTTTTGAGCACAGAAGAAATGTGATATGATGATTGTTCTAGTATCTGTGTTGAGAATAGACTGTAAGAAGGCAAGATCAGAAGCCATGAGACCAGTGAAGAGGATATTGTAGTAATCCATATGCTAAAAAAGGAAAGTTCATATCAAGAAGGGTTATTACCAGCTGTATTTTCTGATGAATTGAATGCTTCTGTGAAAGAGAGAGGAAAAATGATTCCACAGAAAGATATGAGATATAAGAGAGGATAGTAAGCAAAGAAAGTGAAATGATAAACATGTAGGTAAAGCTAAGCAAACGTTGCCTGTATAAAATAATAATGTCCAAATTTAGGTGGAAATATACATAACTAAAATCCAGAGTAGGGTGATTATTGAGTGACCCAAGGTCCTTATATTTCTTTCTTAAGATACTCATTTTAAACTTGATTATTAAGAATATACAGTGAATTTTCAAGGGCAATCTATTATAAAAATAAAGTACATAGTTCCAAACTAGTCCAGAAGAAAAAATAGAAAATAAGTAAATAGATCCATCTTTGTTTTTTTTATGACAGCTTTATTGAGATCTGATTCATGTATCCTATAATTCCCTCACTGAAAGTATAAATTCAACAATTTTTAGTATAGTCACATAGTCATGCAGCCACCATTATAATCAATTTTGCAACATTTTCATCATCTTCCTGAAGAAACATCATATCCATGAGCAGTCACTCTCCATTTCCCTTCAACTCTCCCAGACCTAGAGCATCCCCTTCTTTTTATACTCTCTAAATATGTTAACTACCACAAATAAGAAAAAAAACATGCTATATTTATCTTCTTCAGCCTAGCTTATTTCACTTAGCATGATATTCTCGTTATATCCATTTTGTTACTAAAGACAAGATTTCATTATTTTTATGGCTAGGTAACATTCCATTATGTATATAACACATTTTCTTTATCTAGTCACAACTGATGGACACCTATGTTGCTTCCATATCTTAGCTATTGTGAATTGAGCTGCTATAAACATAGGAGTACAGATAACTCTTTCATATGCTGACTTCCTTTCTTTTGGATATATTCACAGGAGTTGGGTAGTTTAGTCATATGGTAGATTTATTTTAGTTTTCTCAGGAATCTCCGTACAAGTGTTCCATTGGTCATTCACAATAGTTGTACCAGTTTGCATTCCCAACAACAGTGTAGTAGTGTACCTTTTTCTCCACATCCTTGCCAGCATTTGTGATTTTTTTGACTTTTGGATGATTCTAACTGGGATGAGATGATACCTCATTGTGGTTTTTATTTGCAATTCCTGATAGCTAGTGATCTTGAACATTTTTTCCTATGTCTGTTGGCCAGTTTTATTTTATCCTGTGAAAATTCTTGTTTATGTCATTTGCCCATTTCTTAACTAGATTGACTTTTGTTGAGTGTCCTGAGTTCCTTATATATTCTGGATATTAATATTTATCCAATGCATAGTTTGAAAATATTTTCTCCCATTCTTAACTTTGTTGAGTGTTTCCTTTGCTGTGCAGAAGCTTCTGGCTTATGTAATCCCATTTGTCTATTTTTGCTTTCATTGCCTGTGCTTCTGGAGTCTTATCCAAGAAGTCTTTGCCTATGCTGATGTCCTGCCATGTTTCCTCTCTGTTTTTGTCTAGCTATACAGTGGTTTCAGGTCTCAGGTTTAGATTTTTGATCCATTGTTAATTGTAAGGTACAGGTCTGGATTCCTTCTTTTGCATGCTAAGATCCAATTTTCCCAACACCATTTGTTGAAGATATTGTCCTTTCTCCAAGGAATGATATTAGCTTGTATGTAAAAAAATTAATTGGTTCTAGATGTGTGTAATAATTTCTGGAGTTTTTATTATGTTCCATTGGTCTACATGTATATTTTTGTGTCAGTACCAGGCTGTTTTGATTATAACTACCCTGTAGTATGTCTTGAAATGTGGTGTTGTGATGCCTCTAGCTTTGTTTTTATTGTTTAAGATTGCTTTGAATATTTGAGATCTCTTGTGTTTCCATATGAATGTTAGGATTTTTTTTCTAGATCTGTGAATAATTTCCCGGGTATTTTGATTGGAATCACATTGAATCTGTAAATTGCTTTGGATAGTATGGACATTTTGATGATATTAATTCTTCCAAACCATGAACATGGTAGGTTGTTCAATTTTTCCATATCTTCTATTTCTTTCATTAATGTTTTGTAATTTTCATTGTAGAGATCTTTCACATCCTTGGTTAAATTTATCCCAATATATTTATATCTTTTTATAGCTATTGTGTGGGACTGATTTTATAAGTTCTTTCTCAGCCAGAGTATTGTTGCTGTAAGATTTTGTGTATTGTGGATTGATTTTATATCCAGCAACTTAGCCAAATTATCTTATGAGTTTTAATAGTTCTCTTAGTAGAGTTTTTTGGTTCCCCATATATAAAACATCATATCATCTGAAAACAGGGTTAATTTAACACCTCCTTTCTGATTTGTATCCCTTTGATTTCTTTTCTTGCCTAATAACTCTGGCTAAAACTTCCAGAACTATATTGAATAATAGTGGTAAGAGTGGACATCTTGGTCTAGTTCTGGATCTTTGTAGAAATGCTTCTAGCTTTGTCCCATTCAATATAATACTGGTATTGGTTTCATCATATATCACTTTGATTGTTTTGAGGTATGTACTTTCTATACACAATTTAATGATTTTATATCGAAAAGGTGTTGTATTTTAACAAATGCTCTTCTCTTCACCGATTGAGATAATCATATGGTTTTTATTCTTCATTTTGTTAATGTGACATATAGCATTTATTGCTTTGCATATATTGAACCATCTCTGTATCCCTGGAATAAATCCCACTTCATCTGGGTTGATGATATCTTTGATGTGATGTTGGATTTGATTATCTAGTATTTTCTTGAGGACTTTTGCATCCATGTTCCTTTATGAATGAGAGCTTTGTTGACTCTTAACTAGATTGGCAATTTTGTTCTTTTAGAACTTGAACTGTTTCAATATTTGTTGCTGATCTTCTAGGTTTTCTTTTGAGAAAACTGTCAACTTGAAAGTAGTTCCTTTAAAGATGATCTGGCATTTATCTTTTGTAAATTTTAGGATATTCTCCTTATGTTTTACTTTTGAAAGATCAAATATAATATGTCATGGTAAGAATCTGTTCTGATCATGCCTACTGGGAGTCCTATATGCTTCCAGTCTTTGGAAGTCCATATCTTTCTCCATATTGGGGAATTTTTTTACTATTATCACTGAATAGGTTTTCTAAGACTTTTTTTTAATACCTTCAGGTACTGTTTAGACTTTTTTTTAAAGATTTACATATGTATTTTAAAGGCAGAGTTACAGAGAGGCAGAGGCAGAAGCAGAGAGTGAGAGAGAGAGAGAGAGATCTTCCATTCATTGGTTCACTCCCCAAATGGTTGCAATAGCCTGAGCTGAGCTGATCCAAAGCCAGGAGCCAGGAGCTTCTTCCAGGTCTCCCACATGTGTGCAGGGGCCCAAGTACTTGGGCCATCTTCCACTGCTTTCCCAGGCGATAGTAGAAAGCTGGGTCAAACAGGTACCTATCTGTGATGCCAGCACTGCAAGTGGCAGTTTTACACAATGCTCCACAGCACCAGTCCCAGGACTCTTTATTTAGTCCTTTGATCATTTCCAAGGATCCCAAAACTGCTTTAAATCTTCCTAATTTTTCTTCCTCTTTTATTTTGTTGTTTTGTCTGACTGAGATGTTTCAAAAGACCTGTCTTCTAGATTGGATACTCTTTCTTCTGTCTCACCAATTCTGTTGTTAAGGTTGTCCATTGTAGTTTTTACTTAACTTATTGAATACTTCACTTCTAATATTTGTTTGGTTCTGTTCAATATCTCTATCTCTTTGCTGATTTTTTTCCATGTCATGTATTGCCTTGGTAATTTCATTTAACAGTTTCTCTGGGTTTTTGAATAACCTTACAATCACTATTTTAAATTCTTTCTCAGGCATTTCATCGATCTCCTCTTCTTCACAGTCCAATATTAATGAATTATTGTGTTACTTTTGAAGAAACATTCAACCTTCCTTTTTTTTTTTTTTTTTTGACTGAAGGCTTTATACCCTGACAATATGTCTCTGGGGCTTGGAGGGCATTAGTTCCAGGGGTGTGTGCTGGATAAGGCCATGGAGCTCTTTTCACAATTTGTGGGTGGGACAAGAGTCAAGAGTGACACCCATTTTGGGTGTGGTAGACCACCTCTGGTTTTAGTCAGTAGGAGGAAGGGATGTTGGAGCTGGATAGTATGTTCACAGTCCAAGCCTTTTTGTGTTCCAGGATGAGTCAGCTGATTCATAGCCTAGAGTGAGCTCATGATACCAGTGCACACCACCCCTGAGGCATGCACACAGGCACAGAGCACTGACTCACCCTGTAGTGTGTCTTCTGACCCCTCCATGAGATCCATCTCCAGGAATCAGAGATCTCCATCTCCATAGTCATACCAAGTGGATACACAGGAACCCATACACAACACACAACCAACCCTCCCACCCCTTGGCCTGTGCTGAGAATTCCCACAGTAACAGGGTGCAAGGGATCCACTCTCTATCCTGCCAGCTGTTTTAATAGCCTCCAGCAGCAGATCAGATCATAGTTCAGGGTCAGCTCCACCTCAGCAGATTAAGTCTGGCACTTTGTTAGGCGAGGGAGCAATGTGGTCTCTCTTCATGAAGCAAAGTAGTCACTCAAACACCCCCACTAGGTTCCCAGGCCAGATTCAAAGCCAGTGTTGATCATGGAATTCTCCTTCAGTCAAAGCTGCCAATGGCTGGAGCTAAGGCAGCCTTCTCTTACCCTGCCCTGGGAAGGTGACACTTCCCAACCCAGAGCTGGTCATGTAGATGCAGAAGTAGCTGGAAGCAGTGTATCTGACTCTCTCCTGTTACTCACAAGAGTCTGTGTTCTGTTCTGTCCATTATCCACTGTAAATTGCTTTCAATCAATCCCCTGGGAACATGATCCTTTCTTTGTTTTTCTAATGACCCTCTGTGACTGAGGTCAGTTTGGCTTCTCACTATTCACCCATCTTGGATCACATCCAGATCCATTTTTTAAAGAAAAAAATTCGAAGAAACAATGTGTGAACAAAAAGTGGAACAGGAAAAGCAAAATTAGGATGGTAAAACCTAGTAAAAATATATCAATATATTAAATATGCATGCATTAGTTTCAATAATTAGAGTACAGAAATTGTTAGCTCAGATTAAAATATAAGCACAATAGTTGGAGTTGCATATTATTTACAAAAGTTACACAATACATAAGGCAATAGAACACTTGAATGTGAAGAAAAAGGTAAAAATAAACTTGCAATAATTAAACAGAAGCAAACTATAGAAACCATATCAGAAAAATAGGTTTTAGAATTAAAAAGCATTAAGGGTAGAAATAATTTGATTCACTAAAAAAAAAAATAATTCCAAACTAGTGTGCATCTATTATATTAGCCTCAAAATTATAGAACTAAAATAATAAGTAAATAACTGAGTAAATTGATATTGAGTATAAATCTCCCTTTAGGCACATTTCAACACAACTTTCTACTGAACAAATGCATCATAATTTCTTTAGCAAGTTCCTATTGATGTACATTGAGGTTGTTTCTAGTCAAAAGGACATTTAAAGGCAGATGTTATCAAGTCACACAAACAAATATTGGAAATACTTATATCCAATACAATTTTGGACCATTTGGACCATTAGAACCAAATAAAATATTTACTGTATAAATATGAAACTTGTCTTTATAAAAATGACTACACTGATCAATCTCATGTAGATATACATTATAAACATGTAGCTTCTACTTTTTTTGAAAACTGTATTTTATATTAATTTTTTTCACTCTTTTCAAGGAATATGGTACTGTTACCAGGAATACAGCAATCTTCAGGAACACCCAGGTTCTACATTAACTATATATGACATCGGGATTCAGACTAATATAAACATGTACTTTCATTTGAAGCAAACATGGTTCATATTGAGTGAGTGGACTTTAATATTTTTTCTTAAAAATTGTAATAATGAGAGAGTATAGTTTTGTCTAAAGGAAAGCTGGGTTGGTAGAACTTGGTAATTACATTTATCACTAATGTAATAAAAGGTAAATATTAGCTACAGTAAATGAAGAAAATCAATGAGGAGAATTCACTGCATAATATAAGAAAATACTACTTTATAATGATCTCAAGTTATTTGCCTTCAACTTAAACTGGTTTAATTTTGTACATTTATAAACATTAGTTTTATATCTATGAAAGATGTTTAAAAAGAAACAGATGCTTTGTTTTTCAAACTTCTTTAATATAAACAAAGAGAAATGTTAGAGGCTGTTTTCATAACATGACACAGACTAGTTATTATAGGACTTGTAAGTAATAAGTAACTGAAAATAAATTTACATTTTTGAAGTGTTTTCTTGGATTATTGAATTAGTTAAGGGTTATGTTGAAAAATTCTTAAAGCAAGAAATTTCAGAGATGGCTTTGATCTTATATTCCTAGGATGACTTTATTAAAATATTCCTTGCACTGCACAGAAATTTATGCTTTTTAATCAACATTTTAAAATACTGTCTAATTACATGTTGCTTTTTAAAAAATCACCTTCATATTGTTGAAGTTAAGAGAATCAGGCATGACATATCTGAGGCAATATCATTCTGTGGTTTCATGATTCCAGACACTGGATCCCATCCTCATAAATTTGGAAACTTTGCCATTTTACTCAAGAATCCTCAGGCTTTAAAAGACAGGGCTCATATTATGTCACCAGAGTGTCATTTTGATTGTTTCCACCATTAGAACATTCTCCCTGTGACCAGAGTATAGACATATTATATCTTGAGCACCACTTTCCTGGGACCAAAGCACATGGAGAGCTGCATTGCCAATAAAAAACTTTCTTAGCAAAGAATCTTGCACAGCCTAGGAGATGTTTTCAGAGGAGTCCCTTCCAGATTCATTTTTTCTGAACAGTGCGAGATCAAAATGCCAAGATCTTACTCTTTGGCTTCCTGCTTCTAGATCACTCTAGTTTTCTCACATTATTTTTAAAAATATTTTGTGGAAGAATTGTTTCATTTCTAGCTTTTTCTTTTTTAACTATGAAAATCAGGCATCCTGGGAATTGCATCGTCATCACTTTTCCTGATCTGAGTAATTCCACAGCTCCTCAGCTATCTGCTTACTAAAGGATACAAATTTCAGCTATCATGTAATGGAACACACCTCTAGAATTAGAGTATCTCTTGGGTGGATCTTAGTTTCAAGTTCTGTAATCACCCTTTGTTGTCTCTTAAGAAGCATCTATACAAAAATCTTTGAGATGATCAGAATCTGCCATTGGAAAAGTAAAAAGGTGTGCTCAGGGAAAACAAAAGCTTTTTTGAATTTTCAAGTCTTGTAATACCAATCTCTCCTCAGATGAGCCTCAGTTTTCATAACACACTTATCAGATAGTGATTTCTTGTTCTGTGTTTTGACAAAATGCTAGGTGCCAGAGACAAAGGCATGAATGTGAAAATTTACTCATTGGCAGAAACTCTTAAACTAAGCAGAGTGATAAATACAACAATTATAACTTTATGAATCCTAGATTGTTATGAGATGGTTCTGTTCCTGTCTCTGTTGTTAACTAACTTCATGATCTTGGGTACGTCTCAATCCCCAGGCTCCATTTCCTCCTGTTTAAGTGTAGTTATTTGTTTCTATTATTTGCTTATATTTAAATACCAGGAGGAATCTACATATAATTTCAAAAGACACCAAAATTTCTCTAATTATTTTGAAAATATAATTTTGTGAAGGTATAAATATAATATACAATGTTCTTTAAGAATGCAATTTTAAAATGTAAAGTGATTATTATGTATTTTATTTTCTTAGGTATATCCAAAGAAGATAATAATTTTAGCATAATAGGGATACACTCCACAATTTTGAGCTCAAATTACTGTCTTAATATCATAATATGTACCTGGAATTAGTATACTGAGTTTAACTAAAAGAAGATATAGAATGAGATAGTATACTACTAAGATACTGCCACATTTCTAGATTAATTGATTTCAACTTACTTGGAGATATTAACTTGATGTCTGATATAGTGTCAGAATCTTAGTGGTATAACAATATAAGGAAATAGTGAGCTCTCCATCCCTGAAAGTGTTCATAAATGAGCAGAATAACTATGTAACTGGGAGGTCTAGAAGGAATTCTCATGGATGGATATTTAAGTTTCTTTTATAATCTCAAGTTGTGTTATCAGTGGTACCATGTTTCCTTGATTTTAAGATCCACCCGCTATCACTCTTCAGTATTTCTGAAATCAAGATACGTCCTAAAATTATTGAACATTTAATGAAGAGTTTATTTACTTTTCCTAAAAACTTATTGGAAGTTAAAGGTGTGTCTTAGAATTATAGAAATATAATAATTTAAACTATTTGGCTTCAAGTATAAAAAACAAATTCAAGCTAGCTGAAGAGAAATAAACATTGGAGCAGGCTAGGAGTGTAACAGGGAGTGTTTATTTTAAGAATTAAGACTGTTTCATCAGACTCAAAAAAAAAAACAGGGAGGCAACAGGGCTTTCAAATTTACCTAGATCCCAAAAAACAAAAAGCAAAAAGGAACCCAATATTTCTTCTTCTTTCTCTTTCTTTATGCATTATATTCTTTCTTTGCAGACTCACTTGGTATATAGGTGGTTTTGACACAGTTCGTTAAGTTTGTCTAACCCTTGATTCAAGAGGTTGATAAACTTCAATTTAAGACTAAAGTGGATTTCCTTAGTTTTAATTCTAAGACTGCTACGCCAAGTTGGATTGGGTTTACACCCTGGTTCCATCCACAGTGGTCATGGTACCTGGAGTCACAGGATAAAATTATGGCAGTCAAGAGTCTACCGTGTCAGTCAACAAGGACAGTTCAGAGGCACGGTGAGCAAGGTGGACAACTCAGGTTCTTTGTAGGACTCTCTTACTCATTGAGCTACAGAGTACAAGCATCTACAACAGAGCTAATAAAAGCAGTTCTTCCTTCCTTCTCTGCCTGTTTCCCAATTTCTACAAGCAATGTGATGTATTTTTATGGATAAAATGAAATCTGTCTGGCTGACTCACTCAAGCTCTAACTAAAGGTTTTAATTTGGATTTAGTAGCAGTTCTTGGAGGTTGGCAAAGTGAATTTGAAAAATCTGTGTTTTGGAGAGATAGTGTTGCTTAAATGTCAGAATTACAGGGATAATCATAAAGTGTAGTTTTAACACTTGGAGAGAAAGTTTGTGTTTTTTTCTAAATTGATTTGTGTCAAAAATGGGTATCTTCTTTCCTTTTCAAAGTGATATTACTATGCATCACTGAAGTGACTATCACCCTCATGCTGATCTTCCTCAGGAAACAAATCCGTGTTGCCATCATCTTGATGAAGGAAGGGAGCAGGTAAAGCCCTTATTGTAGAAACTAGGATTAGGGACATCCATCAGTTAAATCAGTCACCACCATCACATAGATGGCTGAGAAATATTTTTCCCTTAAGAAGATTTATTAAAGAAAACAATTGTCCTTTCAAGAAGACATGTTCAGATTTAAACTCTGCTACTTACTATTAGAAAGGCCACTGCTAACCAATCCTTTAATATCCCAATCCTTGATTATTATTGGGGCAAAATAAGAATAAAACCTGTCATCAGTATATTAGAATTTTTTAACATTAAATGTATGTTTGGAAAATAACATGTGAAAATAAGTGATAAAGTACTAGGTAAAAGCAGTATTACATGTTATGTTATTTTCATAGTGGGCAATATGTTAATGTTAATATTAATGGTTACGATCATTTGTAGAACCTTAAATAACTATAATTCTGTAAAGTTAATTATGTACTATTACCATTTCTATTTGTGACAAATATTGCTAATAGGACAATTGATTCTAGCACCATCAGATTATACATTTTGTGTTTACAGCTCATAATTCAAGATTGCTTTATACCCAGAACAATTATTTATTAATGCATTACAAAATAAACATTATTTCATAAAATTCAGGCTAAGAGGTAATAATACCTATAGTTTCTGAACTATTGCAAAAGGTTACTTGAAGATAATACATACTCTAAACTTCTGAATAATGCACGGAGGAAACAAGGAAAAAATTACTGGAAAGCAAAGAGACCATACTCTCTGCTTAGAATGATGAAAACCAACTTGTTGAGGCCAAGAACCAAATTATTTTTAATTGTCTTTAAAGGACTGTTTTAACAAAATTGCCATATGATTACTGTAATAATAGGGCCACCTGAAGCCAGTGGTTTAAATAGTTACCAAGCAGTTTGTTAAACTCTTTTTTCCCCACAATACTGACAACCTATCATTAGCCACTGAAAACTGCTGATTTACTGGGTTTATTTCTTAAATAGTATATTATTGTGCAGTTCATTGTGACTTGCCCTACTTGTTATGTCCTTAAATGTGTGTATGTATGTGTGTGTGTGTGTGTGTGTGTGTGTTACAGGGTCACTAGGACTGTGACAGGTTGATAGTTTACTTGGGGAAAAATAAAGAATAAATGGACATGAGAACATAGAGTAAACCTAAGGACATTCTATAATTCACTTTAAGTCAGTGTACACAGAAGTGAGAGAACAGCATTGCTGAAACAGTGAGGTGAAGAAGATAACAGATGCAAAAGAAATCTAAGAAATACAATGCGTTTGGAGTGGTAATAGTTCCATCATTTTTCTTAGCATATCAAACAGCATTGTGTCTAACCCAGTGTCACTTACTGAAACAATCATTTAAGAGAAGTAGTTAGGGGATGAGTATTTAGCCTTGCAGTTAAGACACCAGTTATAATGCCAGCATCCCACATTCGACTACCTCAGTTTGATACCTGGTTCTAGCTCCTGACTCCAGATTCCTGCTTATGTAGACTCAGGGAGGCAGTAGTGATGGGTCAAGTAGTGGTTCCTGCTACCCACCTGGGAGACCTGTGCTGTATTCCTAGGTGTGATAAAGAAAGTCCCAGTCATTACGTGCATTTGGGGAGTGAACCAGCAGATGGGAACTAACTCTCTCTCTCTCTCTCTCTCCCCTTTTCTCTTTCTGTGTGTGTGTGTGTGTGTGTGTGATTGTCTCTCAAATGATTTTTTAATAAAATAGAGACTGCAGAAGTAGGATGGTGAGCATTTCACAAATTATGTCCTTTGATAAACTATCAAAGAAATGATTATCCTAGGTAAAAAAAAAAGGGTTGCTGTGTGGAAAAGGTGATAGAATAATTATCTCTTCCTCAGAAGTTAGAGGATGTAAGTTATAAGCAGCCAGATAAGGGAGAACTTTCTGATGCTTTGTTAAGGAAATGGAATAAGTTGTGTGATGTGAAAATAAGTTCCCATCATTCAATGTGTTCATCCAAAGATAGGAGATGGTGCTGTGGCATAATGGGTAAACCACCACCTGCAGTGCCGGCATCCCATATGGGTGCTGGTTCAAGTCCCAGCTGCTCCACCTTCAATCCAGCTCTCTGCGATGGCCTGGGAAAGCAGTAGAGGATGGCCCAAGTCCTTGGGCCCCTGCACCTGTGTGGGAGACCTGGAAGAAGCTCCTGGGTCCTAGCTTCAGGTTGGCACAGCTCCAGCTGTGGCAGCCTTCCAGTTTTAAAAATCTAATAATCTGGGGTGAGCATTGTGGTGGAACAACTTGGAACTGCCTGCATCCCATATCAAAGTGATTGGTTCAAATCCCAGCTACTCCACACTTCTGATCCAGCTTCCTACAAATGCACCTGGCAGGCAACAGGTGATGGCTCCAGTCCTTGGGGTCCAGCTACCCATGTAGGAAGCCAGATTGAGTTCCTGCCCACCCATATAAGAGACCAGATTGAGTTTCTGGCTCCTAGCTTCAGCCCGGCCTAATCCCAGCTGTTGTGGACATTTGGGAAGTGAAACAGTGAATATAAGAACCACCTTCTTGCCCCCCCCCACTGCTTTTCAAATCAATAAATATTTTTAAAACACAAAAATCTAAACAAAGGAAGAAATTGCATGGTTACAATGCATCAAATACGGCCGGCGCCGTGGCTCAACAGGCTAATCCTCCGCCTTGCGGCGCCGGCACACCGGGTTCTAGTCCCGGTCGGGGCACCGGATTCTGTCCCGGTTGCTCCTCTTCCAGGCCAGCCCTCTGCTGTGGCCCAGGAGTGCAGTGGAGGATGGCCCAGGTGCTTGGGCCCTGCACCCCATGGGAGACCAGGAAAAAAGCACCTAGCACCTGGCTCCTGCCATCGGATGAGCGCGGTGCGCTGGCCACAGCGCGCCATCCGCGGCAGCCATTGGAGGGTGAACCAACGGCAAATGAAGACCTTTCTCTCTGTCTCTCTCTCTCACTGTCCACTCTGCCTGTCAAAAAAAAAAAAAAAAAAAAACAATGCATCAAATACTTATGGATCAGACAGAAATAACCAAAAAGAACAAAGTTTCAGGGACTTTAGGAAGGAATCAAACATAAGAACACTGGAGTAATGTCTCAATTTATTTTTAAAGATGAATAAATAAAATCTGAAACACATTAAGAATAGATCAGAATGATCAGACCAAAAAGGTCAGTGTTGTGACCACTGTTCTTAGTATTAACTCAGCATAAGCATTATTTCTAGTTCCAACAGACAAAAGTTAAATTGACAAAATACAGCTCTGATTCAAATAACATTTTGAATGTCAACCATTTGTTTTATTTCAGAGCCATTGGATGCATTCCTGGTACATTACTTTATCCAGTTCTAACTTTCATTTTGCTCTCAATCTGTATTTCCTACTGGGCTGTGACTGCAGTGTATCCTTTAGTAATTAACCTCTTTAAACTTCAGGTCCACATTTCTATTCAGGGATGACAATTTTCTGCCCAGTGTCTTCTATCCCTGAGAAGAGGAGGGATTTTCTAAGGAAATAACTGGATTTTTCTTTCTCAAGCCCTAAAAAGTATCAGCCTACTGACTGAAGTTCCCTTCATATTGGTCACATGGCAGATTCATTTTGTTACATACAACACTTATCTTCAGCAATAGTCTACAAAGCTCCTACATATTTTATTTTTTAAGGGCCCACTCAATGTAGCTGGCACACATTATGTTAATCTAGACCTGAAAATTGAATGAATTATCAAAATATTCAAAGTTTTTTTAAGTTAAACTCACCAGTGAATTTTCAGCTGTCTGCATTATTTTCTTGCCCGTTTATTTTCAATCTATCAGAAAAATAGTTTATTCTTAATAGAGTTCATCCAGTTTCTTGGCTACATCGGGGATACCTGTATACAGAATCGTAACTCCACAGGGGCAATGTATACATGAAAATAAAACCTGTGACCCAGAGGTAAGTAAAAGAAATCCTCTCACCTCCTTACTTCATTACAGAATTCTACTACATTTCACCTTGCAGTTGTAGGAATCATTCTGAAACAGAGATCCTAGACACTGATGGGGGTCACTATCTACAGAAGGGGAGAGTGGGCCAAGTGTTAGCAGCAGAGCATTGAGAACTGTAGGGGAAAGTGCAGATAAAGCACTAGAATTATTTACTGAGCTTTTGTATCGTATCATATATCCAAGAGGAAGGTATTAGCACCAATAGCACTAATAAATGGGAAATTATGGTAGGAGCAGAGTGATTGGCCTATTGGAAAAAACAGTGCACTTAATAGATGTGGTAGAAATATAGTAATAGCAGAAGCCAGTAGAGAAAAAAATGGGACATGCATTTATGGGCTCTATGAAAGAGGAAAGGGGCAAGAAGATATTATCTTGGAATGGTATTTAATATTATATTCTTATGTTTTTTTTTCTGAGTGCAGACTTTTAATACAACCGATGTTCCGAAAGTTTGCCCTGGGGCTTTGTGTAACTTTGCTTTCTATGGTGGAAAAAGTCTGTACCATCAATACATCTCTACCTTCCATGTGTACAATCTATTTGTCTTTCTCTGGCTTATAAATTTTGTCATTGCATTGGGTCAGTGTGCCCTTTCTGGTGCCTTTGCTACTTATTACTGGACCGTGAATAAACCTGATGACATCCCACCACATCCACTTTTTACTGCATTTGGACGAGCCATACGGTAAGCTTCATGTTGAACACTCCATCCTTCTCCTCTGTTGTATTTAGTGTGCTTATAACTCAGCCTTAGCTAGTTAGTTAATTCAGGCGAACTGAAAGTGTAATTCAAGATTCATGGAAATCCATTGTCTTGTCTGGTTTTTTTTTTTATAACCACAGTTTAATAATCTCCACCCAGTCCAATATCTTTCTAATGCCATAGGTTACTGGAAGAGGAAAGAGGTAGAGAAGGATGCCATATGAAAGATTAAGGATTAATTTGACTTTATATCTGCACTGCTCCATCAAATATCTTTTAGGAGGATAGACTATTGGTATTATTTTTGTAGATAAAGAGCATGATAGTATGTAGATTAAAACCGTTTATGAAGAGCTTTATCAATCTGATTAAGAGAACACAAAAACTCTGCCCTATTGTTCCTTGTGCAGTTCCCTTTTGCCTGTGAAAATTTTTCAGCTAGCATCCTTTTACTTAATAATAAAGATCTTTTAACTTGTATTTTCATTTTATCTTTGTACAGATATCACACAGGATCCCTAGCATTTGGATCTTTAATTATTGCATTAATTCAGTTGTTTAGAATTGTCCTACAATACATTGACAGGCATCTTAAAAGTAAGGTTCCAGAATTTATTTCAGACTTCCTGACTTCTATGAAAATAATAGCTTGGGGCAGTGGGGAGGGGTAGCCTGATGACTGTAACTTGGTCTAGACTAAGAGGGATGAAAGTGGTCAAGTCTGGGATGTGTTTTGAAGGAAACCCAACGAGACTTGCTGAAGGATTAAGTTGGCGGGGGAGAAGCAGTAGTGAAGAAAAGAGAGGCAAAGTATATGATCTTAATTATTAAAATATGAAGCCCAATAGAGGTGAATTTTTAAAAACAGATTAACAACTCTGTCTTCACAAGAGTTGAGAAGTTACTGTTGAGAAACTTGATGTGTCCATGATGTGTCAGATAGCAGTTCCTATTCTAAAGCTCAGGTCAGGTTGGGCTTAAAATACAATGTGGGTTTCAAGGCATAAGTCTTCATTTATGACATATATAATTTAAAAGCATATAAAATCTGCTTAGAATTCACCTTAGATAGCCAAAACAATCTTGAAAATAAAGAATAAAGGTGGAATAATCAAACTTCCTGATTTCAAAATAAAACAAAGCTACAGCAATCAAAACAGTGTGCCACTGTCATAAAACAGACATATAGACCTGGAATAGAATAGAAATTCCAGAAATAAACTCCCATATATATGACCATTTAATGGGGAAAAGTCAATCTTTTCAATTCATGGTGATGCAAAACTGGGTATCTCATGCAAAAGAGAGAAGTTGGACCCTTACCTTACACCATGTACAAAAATTACCTCAAAATGAATCAAATACCTAAATAAAAGAGTTAAACTATAAGACTCTCTAAAGTAAATATAGGAAGAAAGTAAATATGGGTGGAAACAGCCCAAATTTCTGGTAATAGATGATTGGATAAACCAAGTATGTCAAATATATACAATGGAATATTATTCAACCTTAAAAAAGGAATGAAGTGTGAGAATTTGGTGCACTGGTTTGGATGCCACTTGGGATATCTGCATCTCATATCAGAGTGCTTGATTCAAGCACAGTGCTTGATTCGTTAGCCCTGTAATGCGCACCCTGGGAGGCAGCAGATGATGGTTTGAGTACTTGGGTCTTTGTCACTCACATGGGAGATCCAGACTGAATTCTGGACTCCTGGCTTCAACCTGGCCCAGTGTGCAGACATTTGGAGAGTGAATAAATGAAAGATCTCTCTCTCCTTTTCAAATACAATGGAAAAAGTGTTTTTTTAAAGGAATGAAATTATGAGCCTTCAATACAGTATGCTATGAAATACGCAAAACACAAATGGACAACTATTGTATGATTCCATTTGCATAGGTACCTAGAAAAGGCAAATCTATGCAAACTGGAGGTTTAATAGAGCTTACCAGGGACTGAGAGAGGAATTATTGATGAATTGGTATAGAATTTCTACCTGAGGTGATAAAAAGTTCTGAAAATGGATACTAGTTATTTTTATAAAATATATTAAATGTACTCAATGCCAATGAATTTACTTGTACACTTGATAATGGTTTAAAATGGCAAATTTTATAGTATGCTTGTTTTAGCACAATAAAAATTTTAATAACATTTTAAATATTTCGTGATTATTTTGATTCATAAGACTCTGTTGCAAATCATTAATAGATTTAAATACCTCCTTCTCATAGATGCTCAGAATAGCATTTCAAGATTCTTACAGTGCTGCCTAAAATGCTGTTTCTGGTGTTTGGAAAATGTGGTAAAATTTTTAAACAAAAATGCCTATATTATGGTAAGTAGGTTATTTCTTATTTATAAGCTTCCCATTTGAAACCCAACCCTAGGTCTACATTGTGCTCTCTAAAACAGTTTCATGTCTTACAGTTGAATTTCTCACATGTTGATAAATGTAATATATTAGAGATGTAATATATTAGAGATATCCAACGCATGATTAGAATCCAGTGAATGATTAGAGATACTTCTTTAGCTGAGATCCTATCTTTTTTTTTTTTTTTTGACAGGCAGAGTGGACAGTGAGAGAGAGAGAGACAGAGAGAAAGGTCTTCCTTTGCTGTTGGTTCACCCTCCAATGGCCACTGCGGCCGGTGCATTGCGCTGATCTGAAGCCAGGAACCAGGTGCTTCTCCTGGTCTCCCATGTGGGTGCAGGGCCCAAGGACTTGGGCCATCCTCCACTGCACTCCCGGGCCATAGCAAAGAGCTGGCCTGGAAGAGGGGCACCCGGGACAGAATCTGGCGCCCCGACCGGGACTAGAACCCGGTATACCGCAGAGGATTAGCCTGTTGAGCTGTGGCGCCAGCCCTGAGATAGTATCTTAATTATTCTTCATTACTATCTTCAGTATCTTATTTTGAGAGAGAAAATATTGTTTACCTTGTGAGTTTACAAGTGTGCTAGATAGAAAAGTGTTTGTGTTTTTAACATACTATAGTTGCAAGAAAGCTTAAGTGCTCTGTATCCACTCTGAGAAGAATTCTTTATGATTCTGGAATTTAGATAATTTTAAGGAAGGGTCTAATCCTTTTCATGAACCTTATTTGAGCACGGGCAATGCTTGACTGAATTTTTTTCCTATTGGAATATGCAGACTTCTATGGATTTTTTTTTAAATAAGAGACTCAGAAAAAATAATTCTTCTTAAAGTTAGAGGCTAAAAACTTATAATACCTGCCATTATCACAAAGACAGGGTCAGGAAAGTGATTCAAATAGTCATTGATTTATCTTCAATGAGTGTATTATATTGTGTATTTTAATCAAAAAGCCCGGTATAGTGAAAGGCATTCTATTTCCTTAACAGTAATTTTTAATTTTTTTTTAATTTTTAGATTAACATGTAAATTTAATGGGGTATGCTGCAGTGTTTCAACACATACACACAATCCAGTTAAGAAATAGGCAAAGTATCTGAATAGATATTTCTCAAAAAATATAAATGGCCAAAAAATACATGAAAAAAAATGCTCTATATCACAACTCATCAGAAAAGTAAAAATCAAAACCATAATGTAGTTTCTTCTCACTCCAGTTACCATGGCTATTACAAAAAGACAAAAATAATAAATACTGGTGAGGATGTGGAGAAATGGGGACCATTAAACACTGTGAGAATGCAAGCTAGTACAGCCATTATAGAGGGCAGTATGAAGATTTCTCAAAAAACTAAACATTGAACTGCCATAAGAAGCTATCCTACTTGTGGGTATATATGCAAGGAAATGAGATAAGAATACGAAAGAGATACCTGCATTTCCATGTTCATTAAGAATAATTTTTAATGTGGAGTTTATAATATTTAACTCCAGTCAAAACATTTCAAAACCAGAAGTTGAGGAAAAGGTCTGTCTTTGACACTATGTAATGCCCTGTAATTTAAGGGCATTTAGCATTTGACACAAGCTTGCTATCAATGACTATGAGAGCTGGGCAGAGCTGAGGACACAGTTCCCAGGTATTCATTTGGCTGTTTTCCTGTCATTGGATTATGCTTTGGTCTTGTTAGGGTATGTTAGTGATTTCAGAATAATATTAACTGTCTTCCTCAGATCGCAGTGTATGGTGAAAACTTCTGCACATCAGCAAGAGATGCTTTCAATTTGCTGATGAGAAACATTGTAAAGTAAGTAATCAGGCTAAACACTGCGACAGACGAGTTAGTGAACCTTGAGCATCACACCCTTTGAATGTTATTTGAAGTGTTTTGGCCTTATCTTTAATTTAATACATTTTACTCTTCCTAATATCATTAATTTACTTTCATGCCTTAGCATTTTTGCTTCCATCATCCACCTGCCTTTACACCCACCAGCACTCACTCATTTTAATTCCTCCTCTACTCAAGAAATTCCTGAGGGACCACATTATCTTTGGGGTTTTCTTTAAAAGATTTATTTATGTACTTATTTATTTATTTAATAAGGCAGAATTATAAATAGAGAGGTAGAGACAAATATTGCATCTGCTGGTTCATACCCCAAGGAATTGCACTGCATCACTTAACCTGCTGCTGTTCTGCAACACCAGTCTCATACATTGCCATCACTTCCTGTTGTCATTTCCCAAAATTGATGCAGCCTGAGTGGGCAAAATCAGAAAACAAATATAGCATTTTCAGGATTCAAGATGTCTTTTGACCTTGAACTAGAGGGAGAGGCTGACACCACCACTGCAGGGCACCCAATAGCCCTACAATGCCATCTTCTGTTCTTAAAAATAACTCCATCCTTGGTGCTATCTTCATTTCTTGCATTTAAAAATTCCAAGTGAAATTTCAGCCAAGACACATCAAAATTAACTCATAATTTATTTACTCCCATAAGTTTCCAGTAACAATGTATTTTAAACATAGAATTACACTTTCTTTTTTTTTTTTCCTTATACTCAGAGTTGCAGTGACAGATGAAGTTACATTCTTTATATTAATCCTGGGGAAAATTCTAGTCTGTGGGATAATAGGTGAGTAATAGTAATTTTAAAAGTTTAAAAGATGCTTGGAAAACTATTTTACTACAAAAAGCAATCTTCGTTTGCAAATGCACAGTCCACATGCTCTGCCTTTTCAATGCAGGTGTCCTGGCCTTCTTACTCTTCACAGAAAGAATGCCAACAATTGTGGAAGGGCCAACTTCCTTAAATTACTACTGGGTACCTTTGCTGGTAAGAGCTCGGTCTTGGTTGGAGCTGCTATCACAATATCATAGACTGGGTGGCTTGGACAACAGAAATTTATTCCTCAATATCCAAGACCAAACAAAGTGCCAGCCAGTTCAGTTCCTGGAGAGGTCTTTTTCCTGGTGTGCAGGGGTACACTTTGCAATATCCTTATATTTGTGTCTCTTCTTATAAGAGCACCAATCCCACATAGGGATATTAACCTCATATCTTCCACCCCAAAGCCTCACCTTCTATTTCCATTGTATTGGAGATTAGGAATTTGTAGGGCTCACAACTCAGTCCATAGCACCTGTGTGTTGTTGACTGTATGATTTACCAGAGACAGCAAAATCAAAACTGAAAAGGAGTAGAAAAATAATAGCTAATATTATCAGTCTTACTTTGTGTCACCCTCCATTCTGCTTCAGAGACTGGATTTCTTAGAAACAACCCCTAAAACAAGATTATATGCAGAAGGTAATTAGGAAGTTCTTTCCTGACTTACATTCCTAGGGAAGTGAGGAAGAGAGGACAGGGTAGCAGGATAAGCTGACCCATGCTGACCTCAGACGTAATTACAGGAAGTTCTGGCATAAGGGATGGGCCCATGTGTGCATTATCAGGCAGCTGTTGGCCACACGCTGAGCCGTGGTTGGAGGTGTGACTGTGGGTGAGGCAGTTCCCTGCAGGGAGAGCAATTCCAAGTGAGAGAGGCAGCTGAGTCATCAGCAGCCTATATTCATAACAAGTGGGAATGGGGAGGAGGCAGGGGAAACAGATCTGGATGGAGCCCTGTAGTATACATTGCAATATATTAACTCAATCCATGTGTCATAAAACTGTTATCACTCACATTCTCCAGCCCCCACGCCCCTCCCCATTGCTAGTAGGAAGCCCAGAGAGGTTAAGTAACTTGAGGAGTGCCTGTGCTATGATTCATACCTAGGCAGCATGTGCTGTTAACCCTTTATGCTTTATTGCCTCAGTTCACAGTGTCCTAAATCTGGGATATTTTGGTACACAGTTGGGGGTAGTGCTTAGAAAATGGGAAGATAATCTAGCACATTTAGTTTAAATTCCAAAAACATGCAAAAGCATTATTATTGGATATTTTGGTCTGCCTATTAAAATAATTTCCAACAGAGTGCTTCAGAGCTCTCTCATCATGGCTTTCATATATACCTTGCATTACAGTTCTTCTGGGCAAAGTCGGTGACATGTTGGTTCTCTTATTTACAGACTGTCATTTTTGGATCTTACCTAATTGCACATGGGTTCTTCAGCGTCTATGCAATGTGTATTGAAACAATTTTCATCTGTTTCTGTAAGTACTCGGTATATGTGTTTTCTGCATTCCATGGATCACTGAGAATGGAGAAGAGCTCTCTGCTGTGGCCAGGGAGTGCAGTGGAGGATGGCCCAGGTGCTTGGGCCCTACACCCGCATGGGAGACCAGGAGAAGCACCTGGCTCCTGCCTTCGGATCAGCACAGTGCGCTGGCCGCAGTGCACTGGCCACGGCAGCCATTGGAGGGTGAACCAATGGCAAAGGAAGACCTTTCTCTCTGTCTCTCTTTCTCACTGTCCACTCTGCCTGTCAAAAAAAAAAAAAAGACCCATGTGGTTAGCTGGCTAGTAGAATTGCTATTACCTGATTGCAACTTCAGAACAGCATTTTTATGGAAGGAAACCTTGCTCAGTAGATGCTCTTTAAACCTGAACAGCAAAGAAGTAATATGTGCAAGGCATAGAAAGACAAATACTGTATGATCTCACTCACATGTGTAATCTAAACAAGTTGAACTCATAAATAGTAGAAGGGTGATGTCTGGGTAGAGGAGGGGAGAGGTCAAGGTATGGGGAAAATGAGGAGACACTGGTAAAAGGGTACAAACCTGCAGCTACAAGATGAACAAGTTCTGGAAGCCCAGTGTAGGGCTTGGTAACTATAGTTAACAATACTGTATTGTATACTTGAAATTTGCTGTGAGGGGAGAGTGTAAGTATTCTCACCACACAAAAAAAAGCATAGATAACTATGCAATGATGTGCTAATTAACTTGATTGTGGTAACCATTTTACAATGTATACATATATCAAAATGTTATAGACCCCAAAAATATATATATATTTAATTTCTATTTGTCAATTACACCTCAATACATGTGTGGAGAAAATATAAAATTACAAAATCGAAGCCTTTAACCACTGAAAGAATGAGATTTGCAAAACAAAAGAGGCAGCTACTGAAATGAACCTCAGGTTACATGGCTCAGGGCTAGCATGATATTATTTTTTCATTTCTTTATGCTTTTATGTTTCAAATAATTATAAGCGTCTATTGTGTTATATTAACATAACTGAGGATATAAGTGACCTTTAGGAACTGGGTTTAGGGATAGGTTAACTAGAGCTCTTACAGATTCTGATAAAGGCAATGGTTTCAAAGACACACAGGCCAATTTCTCACCATGTAACATGACAATCGATAGAATTTATTTTTTATTTTTTTAAAAATTTTATTTATTTATTTATTTGAAAGTCTGACTTACAGATTGAGAGAGAGAGAGAGGTCTTCCATCCACTGGTTCACTCCCCAAGTGGTTGCAACAGCCAGGTCTGAGCCAGGGTGGATCCAAGGAGCTTTATCCAGGCCTCCCACTTGTATGCAGGGACCCAAGCACCTGAGCCATCTTTCACTGCTTTCCCAGGCCATTAGCAGGGATCCAAATTTGAAGTGGAACAGCTGCAAGACAGGAACTGGGGCTCACATGGGATGCCAGCGTTGCAGGAGGCAGATTTACCCACTACATCACAATGCCAGCCACTGGATAGAATTTATATAGGAGCATGTTTGGGAAGTACGTAGATCACTTTAGAGACTTGGAGATAAAATGCTTCTTTAGAGCTTTCATCACTGACTTGTACACTATGCCCCTATATGGCATGCACAGCTCACGGACCAAGAATGGGTGTCAAATATTGGTCCTGGATCTGAAAAGTCCTAGAGAAACTGGTGCCCAGCAGGAATTCCAGTGGACCCTCACTTTCAATGTCATATCAGCAGGGAAAAGAACAAAATTTGCTAGCCATTCAGCTACATGCCCTGAGAGATGATTTGTCAGGCACATTACTCTTAAGAGAAACAGAGAAAGCTTAGTCTCTGACAAGGCATTTCTAAGCAATGCATTTGCATAAAATTACAGAGTTTTTTTAGAGTAACCCACAATACCAACTTCATGCTGGCATCAGGAGAGGCTACAACTATAGGGAGACACATTGGAAGAAAAAACACCAAGAAAATCCTCTGAGATTTAAAATCTATTTTCAATAACTGAACAAAGAAAGAGAACATTGTGTACCAGATGGTTCTTCCTCTGGCATTCAGTCGAACTGGAATGTTTCTGTCTTTTCCTAGTGCCTCCAGTTTGTTAAGAAAACCACATGCACAAACTGCAGTTCAGGTGTGAGGTGGAAAAAAGAGCCCCAGAGGAAAGCAGTGCCTAAGTCACAGTAAAGGCATGACTCTGGAATGTTCCAAGATCTCTTCTTTCATCTCAGCACTTATCATGTGGTCAATACCTGGAGATGACTCTGTGACCTTCCCCATTCTTGTTACTGAAAATATCTTTCAAAATTTATCTCAGGTGATGACCAGAACCTGCTAGTTTCCAGTCTTTGGAATCTTAAGCTAATTGTGTAGATTTTACATTGGAAGTAGATTTTGAATTTAGACAATAAAGAATATTTTTGACCCATGTTTATTAATCAAATGTAGACTTTTTATTATTATTTTTTTATTTTTGACAGTCAGAGTGGACAGTGAGAGAGAGAGAAACAGAGAGAATGGTCTTCCTTTGCTGTTGGTTCACCCTCCAATGGCCGCCGCGGCCAGTGCGCTGAGGCCAGCGCACCGCGCTGATCTGATGGCAGGAGCCAGGTGTTTCTCCTGGTCTCCCATGTGGGTGCAGGGCCCAAGGACTTGGGCCATCCTCCACTGCACTCCCGGGCCACAGCAGAGAGCTGGTCTGGAAGGGGGCAACCAGGACAGAATCCAGCGCCCCAACCGGGACTAGAACCCGGTGTGCCGGCGCCGCAAGGCAGAGGATTAACCTGTTGAGCCGGCTCAAATGTAAACTTTTTGAAAGCCAGGTATAGCATCAGCTTTATTTAATATATGACCATGAATAATTTCATTTTATAGACTCATGACTTTGATAATAAAGAACAATGGAAACCATGTTGTATCTCTCTTCCCTTCCCAGCTGTTACTATGGGTAACATCATACTTTAGAAAACATTCTTCTTAAATGATTCCCCATGCCAAACTGATTGTGTGGAATAACATTTTATTTTTAATATATTTTTATACCTATCATCCTGAGTGCCAAAATCTTGTGTTTTTAAAATGCCATCCATTTCAAACACTTCATTTACAGAATCAAGGCGCTAAGAATCCTAGTCCCAGGGAAGGAAAAAAAATAGTCATATATGATTACTAACAGGATCCAGACCAGGCTTCCCACCAGTTCCTCAAGGGTAATAATGATATAAACATATGATATAACATAGAAATAAGATTAAGGACAAAAGAACAAAAATGTTCATTTTTTCATGTCTCTCTTTCACTTCTCATTTTGTTTGTAAGGAAGGCTACCATGAGGTCTGATGTAGTAATCTGCTGAACCAATAATCCAACCATTCCCAAAAGAGTTTAGATAATACCTTTTTGTGAATTGTACATTTGTGCAGGAATCTGAATTCCATGTAAACTTCTCCTTACATCTCAGCACTAATTCTAATGCTCATCCCCACCCCACAAACCACCAAGCAGATGGGTGTTCAGTGAAACACAGCATCACTTTAATATCAGCCTAAGCAAAGCAGGAAGGTAAACTCACAGATTTCAGAAGCCAGAAAACACTGGTCTTACCTTTTGACAGTTATTTTATATTCATTCTAAAAACAAGAAAATAGTGACAAAGAGTCAGATAACTACCTTCTGATCTGTGGGCCCACTTTCCAAATGCCCACAGTAGTCAGGGCTGGGCCTAAATCAAAATACCAGGAACTCAATCCAAGACTGCCACATAAGTGCAGGGAGCTAACTGCTTGAGCTATTACATGCTACTTCTCAGGGTCTGCATTAGCAGGAAACTAGAATTAGAAGCCAAAGCCAAGAGTTGAACCCAGGCACCCTGATATGGGTCGCCAGCATCTTAACCCCTAGTATTTGCTTTTGAATGTAATCTCAGTAATATTGCAAGGATTTGGGACAAGAAACCTTAGCATTAAATAGGATTACTGGACCAGGTGTCAAGAGGCTGGATTCTCATCTCAATTGCTTCAGAGTTTTTGACTTCAGTAAAATCATTTTACATCCCTAGGTGTTAGACATGTCATCTATAACATTCAGATGTGGGCTACTGTTAAAAGTGACTCTAGCGGCTGATGCTATGGCACAACAGGTTAAGTCACCACTTGTAACAATGGCATCCCATATGGGAGTTCCAGTTCCAGTCCTGGCCACTACTCCACTATGTCCAGCTACCTGCTAATGTGTCCTAGGAGGTAGCAAATGATGGCTCAAGTACTTGGACCCTGCCACCTACTTGGGAGATCTGGATGGAGTCCCTGGCTCCTGGCTTAAACCTGGTCCAGACCTGGCTATTGTGGCCATATGGGGAGGGAACCAGTGGATAGAAGCTCATGCTCTCTCTCTCGCTCTCTCTCTGCCTTTCAAATAAATAAAGCTTTTAAAAAAAATCTAAACTTAGAAGTTTAATATATCATAGGATTAGTGCACTTTTTATCAAGTTCATTCCTGAGGATGCAACAATTTATAAGTTTCTGAAGTGAACAGTCACAGAATTTAAAAATAACATTGTTGAAAGGATATGAAGGGCCAGCGCCGTGGCTCACTTGGTTAATCCTCTGCCTGCAGCACTGGCATCCCATATGGGTGCTGGGTTCTAGTCCCAGTTGCTCCTCTTCCAGTCCAGCTCTCTGTTGTGGCCTGGGAGTGCAGTGGAAGATGGCCCAAATGCTTGGACCCCTGCACCTGCATGGGAGACCAGGAGGAGGCACCTGGCTTCTGGCTTCGGATCAGCACAGCACGCCGGCCGTGGTGGCCATTTGGGAAGTGAACCAGTGGATGGAAGATCTCTCTCTCTCTCTCTCTCTCTCTCTCTCTCTCTAACTCTACCTGTCAAATAAAAAAAAAAGAAAGGACATGAAAGGAAAAATGGATGGAACTGGAGATCATTATGCTAAATGGTATAAGTTGGATACAGAAGGACAGATACCGTATGTTCTTTCTCTTACATATGTTCTTTCTCTTACGTGGAAGTTAAATAGAGACAGTTTCTCTGAATTTCAAATAAGAGAAGAGGGTGGGGGAGCATAAGATAATGGGTGAAGGTAAGGGTTCTGGTATTCCGTAGCCCAGTGAGGAGATCCTGGTACACAATAAAATGTCATATTCTTTATTAAGAACTGTAAGAGAAGAGCTGGTAGGCTCCAAACACAAAAATAAGGAAATGGAAAGGCTAATTGCTTGGTATTATCCGTTTACAATGTGTATATGTGTTGAAAGATTGAACTGTACCTCTTAAAAATGTACACATATTACATCTTAATTAAAAAAATGTTTAATCTCCAAACAAAAACAATAAAAGAAAAAACATGGAAGATCTTATTAACATTTAAAGTCTCAAAATCAAACTCTTTGGGATTGGGAGGGATCAGTGGGAAATTTTAGTGCTTCCTGGATTGAGGCATCTTGCCTTCTCCAGCCTTCTCCAGCATCTACACCTTAACTGCACGAAGTTGTTTATATTTGACTTTCTAACATGGATTTCTCTGATTTTTCCCTGTTTGATTCGCCAACTTATAAAAACACATGTACTTGTTCTGCTGTGGGTCGCTGCTTTTGCCCCGCTCTGACTGCTGCACACACAGGTGAAGATCTGGAAAGAAATGATGGATCTGCAGAAAAGCCCTACTTCATAGCCCCTAACCTGCATGGAATTCTGTCCAGGAAGCAACTAGTGCCCCAGAAGCAAAAAGTGTAGAACAGCTCCACGCAGTGCCACTCACTTTTAAGTTGAAAGTTTGTAAATTAGGTCAAGTGTGACTTGAAGATGTTGTTTCTGAGTAATGTGAAATTTCTGTGCTATTTCTCAAAAGTCAGCACCCGATACCATCTGAGTTGTCAGGCTTTTGATGACAGTGGCCTCTGTGAAGTAGAAGACTTTTGTAGACTGGACCCAGCTGAAGAGCAAAGTATTAATGTCCAACCTTTTTAAAAATCTTTAGCCGAAAGTGTTTCAATAACTTTTTTAACTCAGCGTGCTGTTTCCATTCAGCACTTTGATAGCCTTTCTTTTTATAACTGTATATTTGTAAAGGATATTCAGGCAATTTTTGAAAGCACTATAAATGTGTAATCAATTAGCCATAAAAATAATGACCTATAGTTAACCAGCATATGGTACTAAATGTGTAAATATGGTGCTATGGTTATATTTATACTGTTCAAGCTGGTGGAAAACTCTCTAAACTGTGATTAAACTTGTATTAATGGTTCCCTAGGAAGTATATTTCAGTAAGTGAGTCAAGTTCATAACAAACATATAGTTGTTAATGTTACATAGTTTCTACAGAGAGCATTACTGGGTTAAAATGACTGTGAAACTTTTATGGCCATTCTTCTGTAGTGAAATTATATTTGTATTGAAGTTGAATCTCAGTTCTGAAATGTCATTTCCAATAATAGAAACTGCTGGCTACCATGAAAATATTCTGAACAAAACTGAAAATGCCGCATAACTCATGCCTTTTGTCTCCAACTCAAATTTCCTATTCCTACCAAATGGAAGACTAGTATGGATTTGTTTCAGACTGATTTTTCTTTTCATGAGCATACCTGTACTTCTAGATTAAAGAGATTGTGTAGCTTTGTTCTACAAAAGGTTTCATTTTAGCTCAACTTTCAGTGAGGAAAGAGAAAAGATAAGTAAGACACTTTAGATTTAATCCTAAAGAAAAATGTTGGCCCTTCACTAGGTGCCTAATCTGGTACCTTTACAGTGAGTTTACTGAGAGTTAGGAATTTTCTCGCTCCAGGGTTTGGGAGGAAAGTTATCACCACACTCTACCCCTGCTGACCAGAGCAACAAGCTGGTTTCTGAGCCATGCCTAAGTCTTGCATGGTAGAGCAAACCATGAATCTGACATATGATACCTTGCCTATCCAGCCCATGTGTGCAAATGCATTTGATATTGCTAACTGTTGAAAAACGCACCCCAAAAATATCATTGAATAATTTAGCATTCTTTGGCTTTTACACTAGGCCAGTATATAGCATCATTTGTGAATTGACAGAAAGGAATATGCTGATGTAATATGTTGATCTGAATATAATCCACACATTTAAGAAGAGAGTCAGAAATGTATTACTGTGTTACAAATTATTATAAGTACTAACTTATTTAATTATCCTGAAGTGTAAGCACCCTGATTTAGACTGACTCGTGGCAGCTAAAAGCAAAAAGCCAATGAAGAGGGAAACTTTTCAGAATATTGGTCCTATAATGACTGCCAAGTTATTTTTGGACTACTTTCTTGATATTATTATTGTCAAAAGTGTACTATGGCTTCACATTTTGGCAAAATGCCTTTTTCATCATTCTCCTCAAAGCAAGGAAGAGTGATCACTTATTTTCTAGATTTTAATATTATTATTATTATTATTATTCAACAATTAGGGGACATAGCAAGGATCTGGTAGAATAGTGACCTCTGCCAGAGAGCTTGTTACAAATACAGACGCCCTACTCAAGAGACTCTGGTGTTGTGTTTGGATGTTCGCCACCCTGTGAATTATTTTAAAGTTTCTAGTTGATTCTGATGCACATAAAAGTTGGAAAATCACTTGAATAAAATGTAAATCAACATGTGAAAAAATAGTTGCAAATTTAACCAAATTATGGGCTTATACCTAGACAGAAAAATATTTCCCATTTATTATTTCTTTATGTAACTGAAGCGTATGGAGTAAAAATGTGTGTAGTTTTTGAGAAGAAATTTAGATCCATTTTCTTACAAAGCAATTAAACTCAAAACTGTGAAAAGAAACAGTAATATTTTTCAAAACTTGCAGTTGAAGGACTTGAAATTCTGTACACTAAAATTTTAGAAATCTTATTTTTCAAGGCTGTACTATCTAAAAATACTGATGGCAAAGCAAATGGAGTTTTGAACGAATATGTTAAGTTAGAAAATAAATTGAGAAAGAGAAGGTAACAGTTTATTTCCTCAAGCATGCAACTGAGAGGTATGCAATATTAGAAGAATCTGACCTGGGACACAAAATGAAATGGTATTTTACTGTCATAATAACAAGGGCTGATTGTTTTCTCATACCTATGTTTACAATAATGTGGATGCCAAACTGTGCTGTTTTTTAACAAACGTTATTTTGAATTGCTGTAAAACAAGTATGCAGCAGATGGCGATGTTACTTCTCTTATAGTGTTGCTTTGGTATTTACTCTGTGCCATTCTCCCTCCTAGTGGAAGATTTAGAAAGAAACGATGGCTCTGCTGCAAGACCTTATTTCGCGGCTCAGTCTCTGCTGAAGATTTTGACGGAGGACAGTATACACAATAAGGGCCGGTAGAAGAGCAAACTGGTCATCCTCCAGCGATCTGTTACCTTTCCCTACCTGCCGTGTCTGCACCACTTGTTTCATAAGTGCTTTTGTGTTTAGCGACACTGTATTCACGACCTTGTTGGCTTGCATTTGCATGTTTTATACCAAAGCTTATATTGTAATATGCGAAGCCATCAGAAGTCGCAAGGGAATTGTTAATAACATGGAACATTTTTATACTGAGATCTTTTGTTTTGTAATTCATTTTTAAATAGAGTGGCTTGGATGTTTTGAAAATACCTGTTGAATATGTTCGTGTTCTTTTGAATATTAGATTGAAAAATGATGCATTATTTAAATTGATAGCTCCTAATATATTTTTTAAATTGCAACTAAAAGACTTCTTGTGCAGGGAAAATTGGTAAACAAAGTGAAAGAAAAATTTTTAAAGCTTTCCCCACTCCTGTTTGAGAGTAAACCAGAAAAAGACCGCCTGCTCCAGACTTTGCTAAGTATAGAATGTTTCCTATTAAACAAATTGCCAATCATCCAGCCTTTACTACTTCATCCTCTGACAAAGTGCCTTACTGGCTGTTTAATATTACCCAGCTTTTGTGGGCAAGTTTACAAACATTGTTTAAAAAAATTAAAACCTGCAACATTCAGTGATTAAAACAAGTCTTCTTGCATTTGTTTTCCTCTTAGCTCACTGATTGGAAACCATTTGTCATTTTAGTATGTTTGATATCTTCACTATTAAAGTATATCATGCAGTATAAACAATTTCCCTTGTGTCTAGTGGACATTCACGAATGTGTACTATACGCAAGAACAACAACAACAACAAAAACTGAAAGGACACTTGTTAGGTTTGAGTGTTTTTTTTTTTAATAAAGAGAAGTTTAAAATGTAATCTTTTCTATAGTTGACCTATGAAAATACAGTAAGACCACATTTCTTAGTGTTTTACAGATTGGAAAGGGAAACTTCTAGGAATTACAAAGGAAACTACCCCTCAAGAGGGTGCTCACAGATGTCATGTCCTGAACAGCTTCATAATAAATAATTGTTTATTTTCATTAAAGCCTGTTCTATATATGTTGTTTCATTTTTGTACTTTGCTATAAAATAATCAATTTACTTATGTTAATTTTATTGTGCAAATATAAACAGGAACATGATTTCTAACTCAATTTACAGTACTTTTACTAGTACTACTACTTAAAGAAAATTAATTCAGTCTGTTACTTATTGTTAAAGAGTTCACAAAAGTGTTTGCCCTAAAGAATGTCAGTCCCATAATGAGAATTGTGAAAGCTTTGAGAATCAATCACAATAAGTTACTATCACTTTATCTATTATCACATTTTTTAAATGTGACTTTAGAAACTTTTATGCCAAAAATAAACTCATGTGAGCACTTGACAGTCTGAGCTCTATAATTGGAGTGCTTCTGCTGTGCAGAAATATTAGGAACACATTGTCTAAATATCTTTGATAACAAAACTATTTAATATTTAATGAAATTTGTTGTTACACATTGTTTTAAATTGAATTGCTTTTCTTCTAATAAAGATTTAGATAAGAAATAACTGTATGCCTTTTTATTTAAGATAGAAATGGAGAAAAGCTTTTGTTCTTAAATTCCACCATAGTATGACAATATTATTTATTTGTTTTAAGGGCAGAGTGTCAGAGACAGGGAAGGAAAGTGAGAGAGATTGATCTTCCATCTGTGGGTTCACTTCCTAAATGGTTGCATCAGCCAGGGCAAGGCCAGGCTGAAGCCAGGATCCAGGAACTCCACGTGGATCTGCCATATGGGTGACAGGGGCCCAAGCACTTGGGCCTTCTTCTTCTACTTTCCCAGACACATTAACAGGGACCTGGATTGGAAGCCGGGACTTGAACCAGCACTCCAATAGGGGATGCCACCTTCATAAGCAGTAGCCCAAACCCTGTACCACAAAGCCACTTGCCCTGATGACAATATCTTTTTTGTACCTAACATTTAAGTTTGTGTAAATATCTGACTTTATCTTTAAAAATTTCCATTTTTCTGCTGGCTATGCATTACCAAGTCAAATAACTAAAACTGATCATTTGCACAAAATAACTCCAAGCTAAATGGATGTGGCTTTTTAAAAAACCAAACAATGGCCTAAATCAGTTCATCTATCTTTGTTTTAATATGCCAAAAGTCTACTCAATTCCTCATTTGGTTTTGCCCATGTTCATAAGAAAATTTCATCATTTTCAAGGCGGGACAAGCTCAAATAAACTAAAATGTGAACAATAATAGTTTTTTCTAAAGCAGGGTTTACTATACCTATCACTGATTTATCTTAGGATAAAATTATTCTTGGGTTTATATATTCCTTAAGGAATATGAAAGACTCTTGCTTTTAGTTTGAATTATACATTAAATCTTAAAAATTCATTTTCCTTTAACATTGAATGTTCCTTTCAAAGAAAACATTAAACAGTTTCTGTAATTTTCCGTGTTCTTTTAAAATGTTCTAAATCAAATAAGATGTTTTTAATATACCTAATGGTTCTTTGCTTATTTGAAATAAAAACGTAGTTTGATTTCCAGAGGAAATCCAAGTAGCTTTAGATTTTAATAAGTTCCACTTTGGGATAATAAAGCACTGATTGTATTTGTAAATAAGTTATATGAAATTAGACTATGATTGATTTAGTTATTTGTGCTTAAAAAGAGTTTGTGTGCCCACAAATAGTAAAATCACCCTATGAAAGAGTCTATAGCATCATCAGGAACAGTGTGATGATTAAGCTGATGCTGGAAAATGGGCTTTGTGCAACAACTCCTTACTTTCGTTTTAGAGTGTAGCTAACCGGCACTCATTCCAATGTGTGTTCTTTCACTTTTACAAGTGGAACCTCAGGAAATTGCTCTTAAACTCTAACCAGGCATAGTAATTATCTCCAGTATTATCTGGTTCTGGATTGGATAACATGCTTTATAAATCAGGCTTTCTTGGCATAAGATATGGGGACAAAATTGAACTAAAATCATTATTGCAGACCATAATGTATGAAATGGTATCTTAAGGTTTTTTCCAGTTTCTTGCAAATAGTATTATTGGATTTTTGCAAATGTTTGTATTTTTAAATATAGATATATGATGACAAGAATACAATTCAATAAATCATTAATGAAAAGACATACCTTACCAGTATAGCAGATGCATGCTCCATTGAAATTAAAGGATTTTTATCTTAGAATCTAATTCTCATTATCCAGGACTAGTAGGTAAATAATAAAAGTGCCACATATACTATTTGTATAATATAATACACACACACACGTAATCTCAGGAATAAATCACTTCTTTCAAGTTATTTCCCATTTTTTCTGTCTTGGGGCTAACATGGGTATTGAAGTCCTTAGTGAACCTATCATTACCCAAAAAACAAAGCCAATTCCCATTAAGGCAAATGTGAATTCATTTATGGAAATTGATTACCAGCTTATACAAGGCTTGGACTGAGAATGTCCATTACGGACTCTCTTACAATGTATTAGGCCAAACAGAACCACTCGGTTCCCCATTTACAACTTTCTAATTGTTTGGAATGAAAGATAGTCAAAAGCAATATAGAATCTGGCAGTATCTTCTATAATGGTTTCTGTCCTGGAGGCTCGTACATGATACACTTAATAGCAATCAATTGAATTTTTTATGTGAAGCCATTCCCTTTTTTTCTTTAACTGATTGGCTTCTCTATTGCCTGAATCATAATAATTTAAACTAGTGAGTAAATAGCAGATGCAAGTATATAAAATGTATAGAAATGTGCTTAATAAACCACATGAAAGTACAATCAGTGTAATGTAAAATGTCATCTACTACTCTCTCAAAAACATGGCACATCTTCATTTTCTGTCCCTTTGCAGTTAAAAAGCAGTGTTACCAAAGGAGAGAGAGGCTTATCAAATGAGAAAGATGTTTGCATTCTGCATAAAGTGGAGCCTGGACTTGATCCATGGTTTTGAAACCTTGGAACCTCCACATTCTTCTAGCCAGATAAATGTGCACTGTTGCATGTGTCTGCTCAGAAAGGAGAAAAATGATGGTAAGATGTTTGGGGAAGCATTGACATCCAAGGAGAGAACAGAAAAAGAGAATAATAAAAATCTCTAGCAGGATGCAAGAGGGCAATGTGACAGGAAGTGGGGTGCCTTTTGAATCTAATTCATAAATCTATTGAAAAAGGAAATCAGCAAATCAGAAGCTAGTAATTAAGCAAATAGAAATATTTTTAGTGCTCTAGTAAAAAGCATTGAAACAGATTGTTACAGTAAAACTAATCACATTGATGTGTTTAGTGCAAACAAGTATAAAAGAATGCTGTCTCAATATGATTTATGATTAAAGGATAAAAAAAGTGCCTTTTTGTAGTTTTCTTGAATGTTAGCCAAGCTTTGCTGCCATGACGAGTTGCTCTTTTACTCTTTCTTCTCAACACTAAGACAGACTCTCTTTCAGACTCCTCATTCCTTCTTCTCAACTTGGTCTCCTCCTTTGCCATATCTCATTTTTCCTCGCTTATAAGGAATCATAGCTCTAATAAGGTCTTCAGAGGGAAAAAATGAAGATAGGAGTGGGAAAAGAAAAATGAAAATGAAGACTTCTACCAGTGGTATGTCCTATGTTGGGGAGTGGCAGGTCCACAGATGAGTTTTGATCAACTCTGGGACTTCATGAGAGGCAAAGGAGCCAGGTGACCAAGCATGGCGGTGACTAGCATGGGCTTTAGAAACAGACTAGGCAAGTTTCAAATCCGGTTGTCCTGTCACTGTACGACCATGGGCAAGGTGTTTCACTGCTCAGAGGCTTCTCCAGCTCAGAATTGAAGTGAACCTTCTCCCAGCTGCTGGGAAGATGACCTGAGAGCAGGTGAATTGTACTCATTATCAAGAATACATAGAGACGCTCAATGCCTAACAACCACTAGCAGAGATACTCTCTTGACCGAGGACTTTCAGCATCATTGACGATTCGACTTTACCACCCACTTTCTATCCCAGCCAGGAGCTTATCCGGGCTTCTCTGAGAAGCTACGAAAGGCTTCATAGTAGAGGGAGCCTCCTCCCATCACCAACCTTGCACCCAGGCCAGAGTAAATAAGAAAGATGTCTCTGGCGCATCATCCCAAACCCAACGTAAGATTCTTTAGCACTGTTTGTATTCCTGGGCTGCTGATGACATGCCTCCTTCTGAGTAAACAGCAGGAATGTCACTGAGATTTCAGCTCTCCCAAATCTCACTATTGCTTTCCGTTTTTCTGTTTTAGTTCTGGCATTACCTCAGGTTTGTGAAGCTGGCAAATTGGATGGCATTTCTATGGTCTCTTTAAACCTTTACTTTTTCTCTAAGGAATGCTGAAGACTGAGTAACACTGAAATTCAATTCTGCATAAGCAGGTGGTTGTACTGCTGAGAACTGAGGCCACGGACTCACTCTCTACGCCGGTCGGTGATTTTCCTCTGCAGACCCTCTTGCATATGAGTAGGCCAGTGGAAAGACTTCCTTCATTCTGCTCCCTTTCACTGGCTTGCTAGGCAGGAAGCCCCTGATGAGCTGCAGCCTTCAAGTGTCTTGAGTGGCTATTTCAGGCCCCATAGGTAGGTTCCAGTTTTCCTGAGACAGGACGAGATGGCCTCACTAGTCCTAAATAAAATCAGACGCCAGGCTTAAAATCAAAGCAATATTCCTTTCCTTTTGGTAAGTCCTAAGTCAGCATTTGGTTCCATATAAATAGGCAAAAAAATGGAGTGGCTAGAAATCATTTTATGCTCTGTCATTTAACTAACTATAGTGTTTATTTCAACCCATGATGTATACTGATGAATATGCAAATCATTTTATCATCTGTGACAGGAAACCTGAAATATCACTGTGTTTTTGGGAGGTAAGGTAAGGTCAAGAGAAATCAAAAGATTTGATTCTGTCCAAATTGTATAAAAATGACAAAGTAAGAGATTTCTGGAATTGTACAATTATACTCTTTTTCATATGTTTGCTTGGAACAGCAGATATTTTACAATGCTAATTTGGCACTTACATGTTAAAATTACAGGGTATCTGAGCACAAATATGTCTTCTAGCTTATATTGGGAATATTAAAAATTGATACAAAATACTGAAAATGTTAATAACTTCCTAATTTATTATTTTTAAATTAAATTATTTCATGATCTTTTAAAATTTAACCTTTTTAAAAAAACACAATTGTTCACTTTTTGTTGCTATTGGAAACGTCTTTTAAAAATAATTTTGTTTTGCTCCTCATGCAATTTTTTTGTCTATGTTGTTATTTTTGCATGTGTTAGTCATGGGCACAGAAATTGCTCTTGAACTGGTTTTACCAAGTGTGAGGCATTATGAAATAGTCACTCTCAAATGGGTCTTAATGGAACTTAAAAGCAGAAAATAAACCACACTAGGAAGTATCCTTGATGGGGCTTGATTGCCTTGGAGCACCATGCCTGCAGTGTGTGTACCTATGTGTGCAAGATGTGCAATGTGTGTATTAGGAGAGTCGTATGGTTTGTGTGACCAGCATACTATAGCGTATGAGTAACTTGTCATCTATCACTGCTATCTCAGAAACCATCTCTCTCCGTGAGAAGTGTAGCCAGTTACCAAAATTATCTTCATATTAAGAGCAGAAGTAAGAGCTGATCTAAAATGTTTCCCATTATGGTCTGCTATATATCCTCAAACCACTGAACACACTCATTAGGTTTATAACATAGTGATATTGGAGAGGAAAACTCTACTGACGAAATCTTCAAAGGGAAGATTCACTACCATGGCAGTGCAAGCTCTTTGGCTGTCATTTGTTTCCCAGCCAGCTTTTTGCTGAATTCACATGAAAGAGTGCCATGTGTATTTCATTCAAGCTCCAGGGAATTGTAATTCCTGCCAGTACCACCCAGTCAGCTCCCAGAGAAGCAAACAGGGATCCAAGCTGGGCTTTCATCCATACAGAACTGCTCCAAGAACTTTTCCCTCTTGGGATTGACCAATGGATTATCAGCCACCTAAAAGGTGTCCCACTCAACAAAGACCCCCAAGGACTGGCCATGGAACTCCCAGGACCCACATGTGAATGCATATTAATAGATCCTGCCACCAGATCTTCCCACAGATATGAAACAATTCCAACTTGATAGTTATTAAACTCTTTCCAGAGACAAGTCAATGTTGAAAATTGGAAAGTACATTAAGTTGTCCCTGTCCATTGCTTTCCCTTCAGAGAAGTCATTATATAATTCAGTTACATGTCATACATGTGCCCGTTAAATTCTTCTTTTACAAATGTATTAGGGGCTGGCACTGTGGCATAGCAGGTAAAGCCATTGCTTGCAGTGCTGGCATCCAATATGGGGGCTGATTTGAGTCCCGGATGCTCTGGGAACAGCAGAGAATGGTTCAAGTTCTTGGGCCCCTGCACTCACATGGGAGACCCGGAGGAAGCTCCTGGCTCCTGGCTTTGGCTTGGCCCATATCTGGCCATTGTGGCCATTTGGGGAGTGAACCAATGAATGGAAGATCTCTCTCTCTCTCTCTCTCTCTCTCTCTCTCTCTCTCTCTCTCTGACTCTAACTCTCTGTAACTCTGCTTTTCAAATAAATAAATCTTTTTAAAAATGAATTAAATGAGAGGAGACCTCATAGAGGAGGTAGGACTTGAGTTGTCTTTGGAAGGATATTGAAGGCAGGTATAGACACAGAAAGAAGAAACATACTAAATATGTCAGGAAGAAAATATAAATTCCAAAAGAGGTTGCAAGGGAGAGAGACAATTTCTATGCTTTTAACACTGAGTTTGTGCATGGTTGGGGCAGGCGCAGCAGGCAATTGTTGTTAAGTGAGTACAGCTGGGAAGAATGATTGCAGCTTGAGAGAGGTATAGCAGTATCTGAGGCAGGAGGAAGCCCCAGACATGGGTAATGTCTCAGAGACAGTGTATATGAGCCAGGAGGCAGTGGGGCAGGAAGCTTCTTGGTATGGCCCACAGTGACTGAGCAATAAGATTTCAGAGACAAGAACAGAGAGTGAGTAACTCTGAACGGTAGAACAGTGCTCACTTCGGCAGCACATATACTAGAAAGAACAAGGCCACCTTATTCCTTAGTGTGAGGACAGGGCTACTTTCTTTTTTCTTTGTCTCATGCCAACAGCTGGAAGGGCCCCGTGCTGTTGGCCTTCAGATGAAAGTTTCCCTTGACAAAGGAGTCGGGAGGATGGTGCACAGTTATACACCTACTGTGTACTCCTGGACTGGAAATGTTACCACTGTGAACCTCAGGCTTGTTATCTAATCGCTTATTAGAATTTCAGTAACATTGTGAAAATGTGATATGATAAGGCATTTAAGCTGCCAAACACACAGTAACTGACACATCACGGAAGATAGACAAATAGATTGACATAGATAAGTGGATATAGACATACAGAGGTCCTTCCAAAAGTTTGCGGAAAATGGAATTAAAAATAGGTTAATTTTAGCACAAAAATGTTTTGAAATCCTCAGTTTTTCAGAATATGGATTTTCTGTGAATTCCTTCAAGTACCTTCCTACATAGAGATATAAATAAATAAATCCAGTTTTCCTCCTTCATCCTTGCCCCTCTGTGCCAGACCCAGAAGGCTTAAGTTTCAGGCCTTGTTCTGCTACAAAGCAACTGTGTCATCATGGGCCTCAGTTTCCCCACTGAGAAAAACATGAGAGAACGAACCAGGCAAACTCCGAACTCCCTCCAAGCTCCAAAATGTCCCAATTCTCAGATTAACAAGAGGAATGTTTGTTAATTACACAGTTCGGCTTTTCAACAATGCAGTTTCTTAGGAGAGGCAGAAGTCATTACCAGCAAGTTTTAGGGTCGCTGTCAAGACCTTTCTGATCTTAGAGGCTAAGGATCTTCCTCCTCACACAGGCAAAAGATATGTCCCAGAACCTCAATTCTCAGGAGAGTCACTTGTAAGTGAAGAGGGTGGGGTGGTGGCTTAAATCCATGAGAGAAACCGTCCGTTTCCCTTGAGGCCCTGTAAAGTTAAGTATATCAGCCTCAGACAAAGATCCTAGAGTGAAGAATGAAAGCGCAGGTGGTGGCTATAAAGATTGGGAAGGGAGGCTATCAGTTGCAGAGAAGGAATTTTATTGAAAGCACATTTATAGACAAATCCTCTCGGTGTTGGCTTAATAAGTATGCAATCCCCAGAGCCAGAAGCGCTCAGAACGTAGCAAGTCACAGAGCAGACGCACGGCTCCTCCAGTCCAGGACTCTGCCTCGGGCAGGAGCCCAGGTGACTTGTGGTGGAGCCTCTCCCTTTACCACCTCCCCAGCCAGACACGGAGGACTTTCAGGATGCTGGCCTTATTCGGAGGGTTCTGCTACAGCCATCAGCAAGGGGCCTTCCACAGAGGAACCCCTCGGTAAACACAGGGTCGGTGAACAACCATGTGAGGTCTGCCCCAGAAGCCCTAGTCACCTTCAGTGGAGGTGAACAGATGCCATACAAAACGAAGCCCTGTTTTTCCATGTTGTCTTTCCCGTTAGTAGAATGACAGCTTTAAAATAAGACATATTTGGGGAGTGAACCAACAGAAGGAAGACCTTTCTCTCTGTCTCTCCCTCTCACTGTCTGTAACTCTACCTCTCAAATAAACAAAATCTTTAAAAAAATTTGAGGCATAAACTTCGTACATACTCATGGGATTCAGTGTGATAATTCTATACATGTATACAGTGAGTAATGATCAAGAGTAACTAGCACTTCCATCGCCTCCAGCATCCATCATTTCTATGGGCTGGGAACTCCCCTTCTGCTTACTTTGATAATTAAAAACTAAATTGTTGTAGACTATAGCCACACTGTGTGCTGTAGAACAGTGAACTAAGTCTTCCTATTTAGTTTTGGTGCCTGTTATCCAACTTCTTTCTTTTCCCCTCCCTGTTTTCTAGCGATCACCGTTCTACTCTCTACTTCGTTTTTTTTTTTTTTTTTTTTAAGATTTATTTATTTATTTAAAAGTCAGAGTTACACAGAGAGAGGAGAGGCAGAGAAAAAAAAGGGGTCTTCCATCCGATGGTTCACTCCCCAGATGGCCACAACGGCTGGAGCTGCACCGATCCAAAGCCAGGAGCCAGGAGCCAAGTCTCCCATGTGGGTGCAGGGGCCCAAGGACTTGGGTCATCCTCCACTGCTCTCCCGGGCCATGGCAGAGAGCCGGACTGGAAGTGGAACAGATGGGTCTTGAACTGGCGCCCATATGGGATGCCGGTGCTTCAGGCCAGAGTGTTACCTGCTGAATCAACTTTTAGTTTTCACTAATGACCAAGAACATGCAGTATTTGTCTTTCTTTACCTCCCTTATTTTACTTAACAAAATATCCTCTAGTTTCTTCCATATTGCTACAAATGGATTTGTTTTCTATTTTGAGTCTGTGTTAAGTTTGAGTAATTAGTGAAGAAGTGCTTCCGCTGATTTTGTTTTAAAACGTTCTTTCCTGCTTTGAAGCATCCCCTCAAGGAGCTCTTGGTCTGAGAGGAGAGGTGGCAGATGTATAAAAATAAAATACAAAGCAGAATGTGAATCAGCATAAAGTCAACAAGGCACCATGAACATTTAAAGGAGAGGATGAATTTCAGGAAAATAGAATGTCTTGTAGAATAAATGATATTGGTGTCAAGCTTTTAAGGAGTTATATGACATTGAGTAACAGAATTAGAAAAGGAAGATAACATTTCAAACAAAGAATAGAGCCAAGCATGCATGAAAGCTAAAAATGAAAAATGCAACCTGAAAGCAGCTAGCTACATTAACTAAACACAATCTAGTTAGATAAGTTAGATTAATTATGGGCGGTAAGGCACATATTATGAAAAGATTTTATTTACTATGGAATTATGTAAGCCATGACATTTTGGCAGGGGACAACAGGAGTAAAACTTGAGAATACTAAAGCGAAAACTGGACTAGAAAGGAAGTCATCCTGCATTGGTCATTGTGGCACAGTGAGTTAAGCAGCTATTTGCTACACTGCCAGCATCCCATATAGAAATGCTGCTTGAGCCCTGGCTGCTCCACTTCTGATCCATCTTCCTCTAATAAATGCATTTGGGAAGGCAATAGATGGTGGCCCAAAAAATTGTGTCCCTGTCACCTACGTGGGAAACCAGGAAGTTCTTGGCTCCTGGCTTTAGACTGGCCCAGTCCTGGCTGTTGCAGCCATTTGGAGAGTGAATCATCAGGTCTAAGATTTTCTCTCTGTCTCTCCATCTGTGTCTGATGCTCTGCCTTCCAAATAAATATTTAAGAAAAAGAAAGGAAATCATGAAAATTCCAGGCTGTCATGAGAAAGCAATGAGCAAACTTGCTCTTCAAAGTGTGGCAGTGAGGGGGCTGGCACTGTGGCATAGCGGATTAAAGCCCTAGCCTGCAGCACCAGCATCCCAAATGGGCGCAGATTCAGGTCCCAGATGCTCCACTTCCAATCCAGCTCCCTGCTAATGTGCCTGAAGCAGCAGTGGCTGGCCCAAGTGCTTGGGCACCTGCACCGACATAGGAGACTCAGAAGAAGCTCCTGGCTCCTGGCATCAGCCTGGTCCAAGCCTTGCTGTTGTGGCCATTTGGGTAGCAGTGGATGGAAGACCTCCCTCCCTATCTCTCTTCAATACATTAAACTATTTTTTTAACAAAAGTGTGATAGTGATCAGCAGCTTTGGCATCACCTGGGAGAGTTTATCAGAAATGTGCAAATTAGCTGTCCTTGATCTCCAGAATCAGACTCTTCACTGATGACCCTAGTCAGATTATTACTATGTGTCACATACTGTTCTATGTACCTGACCTCTATTTAGCTCACTTACTATAACAACTACATAAAATATTCTCCATTTTACAGATGGAGAAAATGAGGCACAAATAAATCAAATAACCTATTCAACATCACATGTCTCAAAAGTGGTGGAGATAGCATTCAAATGTGCAATGATTGCAAAGAGTTTTTATTTTCTTCTTGGGAGTCCAGCTATACATACTTTTTCTCCTTTCATGTAAAACTATACTATCCTTTCAGCAAAAATAATTCTAACCCTGCACAGACTGTGTGCAAATAGCTATGCTTGGCTTAGGGGCAGTTTGTGGTTATGCATGAGTCCATATTCCCTATGGCTAATTCTTGTGCAGTTGTGATTGAACACTGGGTTCTATCCAGTGATGGTACTCCAGGTCCAGACACTTCTTAACACTTGTCAATCCCATTATTTCTAGGTCATGTCTAATGACCATCTCCTTAGTAACTTAGCCTCTCAACATGGTTTGGTAATAGGAGACAAGGAAAGATACCACTACTATTACTTTCTGAAGCATGAAGGCTTCCTAACGGGTTTTTCTGTTTTCCAGCCTTGAAGCTGAGGTTTCTACTCGGTAGAGTTGAGTTTCCCCAGGTGAAGACCCAGGGCACTGGTTGTGGTTGGCTCTCTCACTCCGTCCTGGGGAAGAGCTTCCACCTGTGCCTCTTTCGCAGCACAGCTTGATAAAATGTGCTCTGGCCTTGTTTCCCTTGGAAGGCACTGGCAGGGTTTCTCTGAAATAAATCCTCCCAGCTGGAGAGAACAGGGGCTGAGGGCGGGTACAGAGGCAAGACCATCTGATGGGGACCTCCGTGAATGGTCTTTCGGGTTGTCTTGATTTTCCACACATCTGACCAAGTCAATTTCCTGTCTTGCATTACTTTCCTTCTTGTCAAATCTCAAGTTTTCTCCTCCTCATTCTTGGCCTGCTTGTGTGGGTGATCGATTTTATTTTTTCTGTTGAAAATGTACCAAGTGTTTGCATTTTGGCAAGGAGTCCACAGTAGTGTCAGAAGTAGGGCCCAACGTTTAATTCTTTCCAAATGATAAAGCCGAAAGTCTATTTTCTTCCCCTCTTCCCTCTCAACTTTTTTTTTTTTAATTTCAAAACTTGTGTTTTAAGTGAAACTGATTTTTAAAAGTATAATTCTATAAATGATAATATATAAACTATGTCCCCACCACGATCAGTTGTCTTCTTTTTAACTCCAACTCTCTGAACAAACTATTAAGTAAACATGCTAATACTTCACATAACATAATAGATCTATTATTAGCACAAGACATGGTGCCTTTTATCCCTCAAAGAGGATTATGTTATTCATTAAGACATTTTAAACACTGTAATGTTTTGTTTATCTCTAAGAGAAACTTCCAGCTCTTGAATATACAGATATAAATGGACAAGATCAACATTTTCATGGTCTGATACAATTGATTCTACCAAGTGTACTTTTAAATTTCTTTTTCCCCTTGGTCTAGAATGAGTGATATTTTGATGGTTTGTTTTAAATAATCTTGATTTTATTACTTTGTTTGGACAGTTATTTATTTAGGACAAGATAAATAATGATAACTGGTTGAGAAACACTATTTGCATTTCATAATGTGGAAAACAACGTTGTGAAAACAAAATAAGCAGAGGGACACAAATGTCAAGCTTGACTATCATTTCAAATCACGAATTTTGGAATGAGGATAAAATGATCCTCCCATAAAAATATGGGTAAGTGGAATGATCTGTAGCTTTGCCTTTGAACAGCGAGAAAAATGATTTAATCAAAAATAATTTTGACTAATAGAGAATATATTCTATTATTCCAAGTGGCAAAACGAAAGCCCCCAAAAGGTCAATTTTTAGATGGCTTTGGCCTTTAAAATATAAAGAAAAAATTTGTTTCTCATATTAATTTGTTAAAGGGTCTTTCTACACTCTATTATTTCTGGTCATCTCATTTTTCAAGACCCAGCTTAAAGAAATCCTTTCCCAAAAAAGATTTTCTGGGTCGTTAGGGCAAAGTTAGCCATCCTGTTTCCTGTGTTCAGCTCAAATATCTCCTTGGAGCACTGAGCACTGATCATCTGTTTATAGTCTGTGTTCTTCCTGGGGATACAAGCAACTTGAGGAATGGAGCATATCTTATTTATCCATATTTTGACAGAAGTGTGACTAACAACTCACTTGTTAATGAATGAAACATGAATAAATATCATTGGATAGTAGATTAAGTGGTCATCATTCATATTCATTCAGTTATTAGGAATATTTACGTGAACCCAATTACCTGGACCATCAACCTGAATTCTCAGGAAATTGGAGTCGGGAGCTGGAGTCGGTATTGAACCCAGGTACTCCAATGTGAGATGCAGGCACTCCAGAGTCTTAACCACTGAGTCTGAGCCGAACACCCACTGTGTGTAAGAGTGTTGCAATTTCTTGATTTCCTATTTCAGGTATAGAGGAATGATGACCTGTGCTTAAAACTTGCCCTTGGCCAACATACATACACAACATTGACAATGGCACCTGTAGTCAGTGCCGCGGCTCACTAGGCTAATCCTCCGCCTAGCAGCGCTGGCACACCAGGTTCGAGTCCCGGTCAGGGCGCCGGATTCTGTCGCGGTTGCCCCTCTTCCAGGCCAGCTCTCTGCTGTGGCCCGGGAGGGCAGTGGAGGATGGCCCAGGTGCTTGGGCCCTGCACCCCATGGGAGACCAGGAGAAGCATATGGCTCCTGCCTCAGATCAGCGCGGTGCGCCAGCCACAGCACGCTGGCCGTGGCAGCCGTTGGAGGGTGAACTAACGGCAAAGGAAGACCTTTCTCTCTGTCTCTCTCTCTCTGTCCACTCTGCCTGTCAAAAAAAAAAAAAAAGACACGGCACCTGCAAGTACTATTTGTAGTGAAATCAACAGAATGAGCTGCTACTTCCTTTCTCTTCACTTTAAGGGTCGAGTTAGATTTGTGGTGAAACGTTTTATAAGTTAAGTTTGCTTGGCTGATTAATAACCTGCATCTAAATTTTGATGGTAAATTTTCTCCTTAGAAAATAGGAAATAGGGTTGGAGGCGGGTAGGAAAGGGAGGGAGAGAGGAAGAGAATACCATTATGTTCTTAGAATTGTATCTACAAATCACATTGAATCTGTTAAAAACTAATTAAAAATTCAAATAAGGGACCCATGCTGTAGCATAGCAGGTAAAGCCACCGCCTGCAGTGCCAGCATCCCATATGGGTGTCAGTTCAAGTCATGGCTGCTCCACTTCCTATCCAGCTCCGTGTTAATGTTCCTGGGAAAGCAGTGGAAGATGGCCCAAGTCCTTGGGCCCCTGCACCTACAAGAGAGAACTAGAAGAAGCTCCAGGTACCTGTCTTCTGATTGGCCCAGCTCAGGCCTTTGCAGCCATTTGGGGAGTGAACCAGTGAATGGAAGACCTCTCTCTCTCTCTCTGCCTTTTCTCTCTCTCTCTCTCTCTCTCTCTGCCTTTTCTCTCTCTCTCTCTCTCTTTCTCTCTGCCTCTCTGTAACTCTGCCTTTCAAATAAACAAATCTTTTAAAAAATTAAAATAAATAAATTAAAATAAAATAGAATAATAAAATAATCTTTTAAGAAAACAAAGGATCATGCTTTTTTATTTACTCACTGGTATTTTGTTTTTTATCCTGAGAAAGAATAACCCTACTGTATTTTGATAATGCTATTTATCTGTCAGATGGTGCAGGCAAGAGCCAGCTGTTTCTCATAAAGATATCTTGGGAACTAGCAATGGGGCTGTCTACAATGGCAGATGCTATCTGATACCATTTCTAGGGGGTAGTTCCTGTTGAAACGTTGTAGGAGGGTTTTCTACAGAACAGGCCAAGATGTCAAGAACGGTTAGTGCTGATACATGCCAAAGTCAGTGCAAAATAAGTAAAGAGGAAAATAAAATTCTCTTTGAAGGCAGAAGGAAAGGTTCAGAACACGGTTAAAAGTGGGCAATGTCCAAGTGTGAGAAGAGATTGGGGACACAGCCCAATAATGGGGCTGCAAACTCAACACTGTGGTTGTGGTCACCAGTGCCCAGGTCTTAGCAGATGTTTTCAGAACAGAGGTCCTTAAATTTGAGCTTCATGATAAAGAGAAGAGGAAAGCAAAGTTCAGAAAACTTCACTTACTCAAAGCCTGGTTATTTCATATAGGTTAATTTTCCAGTGAAAAACATTAAGGAATTCTTCCCATAATCTCTAAAGAGGAGTAGTACCTCTACATACATAGCACTGGACCCAGGCGTGGGCTGGATAGAAAGGAGAGGGGCCAGCGCGGCGGCTCACTAGGCTAATCCTCCACCTGTGGCGCTGGCACCCTGGGTTCTAGTCCCTGTTGGGGTGCCAGATTCTGTCCCAGTTGCTCCTCTTCCAGTCCAGCTCTCTGCTGTGGCCCGGGAAGGCAGTGGAGGATGGCCCAAGTGCTTGGGCCCTGCACCCGCATGGGAGACCAGGAGGAAGTACCTGGCTCCTGGCTTTGGATCAGCGTCGGCCGTGGCGGCCATTCTGGGGGGAGGGGGGGTGAACCAGCGGAAGGAAGACCTTTGTCTCTCTCTCTCTCTCACTGTCTAACTCTGCCTGTCAAAAAAAAAAAAAAAGACCAATGCTATGGTATGGAGAGGATGCACCGGAGAGGGCAATGGGAAGCTACAGCCCATGAGAAATGAACATGAAGAAAATGCTTCAGGGGAGACAGAAAAAGGTTCTCTCAAATGTTTCAAGAGAGGTCGCTTAGGAATTCTTGGCCCGAGTTGCTGAAGGCTTATCTAGCACTCATTGCAAGAAGTCAAAAAATGTATATTTCATCTGACCATCAATAAAAGAAGGATACTGGATAAGCAAAATGTGTTGGGTATAAATACAAATAAAATTGACTTTTGACTTGCACTACTTTTTAAACCTGCTCCATGGGTGTGGTCTCTCTCTCTGTCCTGGATGAAAACGTGGGCGAGCCCATGACTTTTCTGTTCCATTTTAGGTAAAAGAACCTTCTACAGTCACTTACTGGAAAAAACATAACCTCAAACCAATAAGAAATGACATGGATATCAAGGGTGGCAGGACACTTGTCTGTTTCTGTCGGGTGCATTTTCTCCTCCCATACCTTGCTCTCTGGGTTTCCCGACCTGTCTATGGGAAATAAGAGGAGGAAGAGGTGTGGAGTGGGAGCTGGGGGCATCATGGCTATGCTGCTCCCTGGATCTGGCAGGTGTTTAAGCTGACTTTTTTGTTTGCTCTTTAGGGATCTTTTCTTATTCCTGATGTTCTCAGCTCTATAGTAACCTTGATCTGGTGAATGCATTCTAGTCTAGCAATTGTGCCTTTTCCCTCCATCTGTAGGAAACTTATTCCATTTTCTCTTCCCTCGAGGCTTCAGTGCCTTTCGCGTGGCCTCACTGAATGAGATCTAAGGAAACTCCTAGGCTTACTTGCTTTTACACATACACAATCCCGATGCAGCAGCATCTTTCCTCTATTCCATGAGCAACGTGGTTTTCTCTTGTCTTCTTCCCTTGTCTGCTCTGCTTGCCCACTAGAGGAAGAAAGCATCTACCTCTCCAAGCAGACCCACTGGAGTCCCTTTCCATGAACTGAAATGACAGGAATAAAAGGACCTCCAACATTGCTCCCCATGAGTTCCTTTCCAATTTCCATCAACCTGAGCCTTTTAAACCCTCTGTGCTGCAGACAAATCTTGTAATAATTTCTCAGCCACAGTGGTCTCAAAGATCATTTTGGAATGTGGCATGTATTGTCAACAGAAACCGAAGTAAGGCAAGTTCCATGTTCACACCCTATTTCCCAAGGGAGGACTTTTCCAGATAAATAGTATACCACTTATCATGCTGAGTTGAGGGCTGGACTTACTTGGTAGATTTCAAACTTTATTGTGGCCAAGTTTTGCAATGATGTGGCAGTACCTTTGGGGGTTGTAGGTGGGGACAAGTGGGAAGCCCCAAGTGGTATTCTGGCTCTTTCGCCTTCTTGTCAACTGCAACAGTTCTGCTTTTGTTTTACATTTGATGAGTGCTGAGTTTTTACATAAGATTTCATTGGGAGGGCATTTGTGCTGCCAAAAAAAAAAAAAAAAAAAAAAAAAAAAAACCTGCTTAGCCTCTAAGCCATTTTGACTTATGATTTATTCACCATCCTGGCTACTCCAAGCAAGACACAACTGATTCTGAGTTCAGAACTGCTAACACAATTAAGCAGAAGAGTTGCCCATTTCGATCAAAAATGGCTCTGTTTTTGGGACCTGTGTTGTGGCATCGTGGATAAAGCCGCCACTTGCAGTGCCAGCATCCCATATGGGTGCCAGTTCAAGACCCAGCTGCTCCACTTCCGATCCAACTCTCTGCTGTGGCCTGGGAAAGTAGTAGAAGATGGCCACCCACGTGGGAGACCCAGAAGAAGCTCCTGGCTCCTAGCTTCGGATCGGTGCAGCTCCAGCCACTGCGGCTAACTGGTGAGTGAATCAGTGGATGGAAGACCTCTCTCTCTCTCTCCCCCGCCCCCACCTCTCTCTCTCTGTGTAACTCTGACTTTCAAGTAAATAAATAAATCTTTTTAAAAATGTCTGTTTCCTCACTGAGGGAGGTTAGGAAAGTTAGTGAAATTCTCTGTTAGTATTTTCTCCTCTTATAAATACCTTCCTGGTAGTATTGTTTTGAATTCTGTAGGTTGAGTGTCTACCATGGTATTGTAATCATCGAGGCACTCAGGAAATCACAGTATGTGGCCTCCCCGAGCTGCTTCAAAAGATAATGAGTGAAGTTACCAGAAACCATCCTCTACCGTGCCCCATTAGTTGAGGGATGCTGTTTTGGTGATACCAATGAGAAGCAACATCACATCCTCTCAAACACGGAATCAGAAGAAAGCTAGATAAAGACAAAAGCAGTGAACTCATATAGAGTCTGCTTAGAAATTGCAGTCATATTAATTCTCCATCTTCCAATATCTCTTAGTGCCTGCAGAGAGTAATTTCCAATGTTCTAATTACCAGGTAAAGGAAATAGCAATGATGGTTAGTTTTATGTGTTAACATGGCTAGGCCACAGTACCAGTTGTTTGGTCAAATACTGGTTTACATGCTTACCTGTAATTAACATTTAATCTGAACCCTTCATAATGTGAGTGGGTCTGTTGCAGAGTTGAAGGCCAATAAAGCAGAAAACTGGGGCTTCATAAAGCAGAAGGACTTGGACCTCAGGATTGCGGGGTACAAGCCTTGTCTGGGTTTCCAGCCTTTCTGGTCTGGTCTGCTCTGCAGATTTAGGACTGAAGACTGTAACATCAGTCCTTACTTGATCTGTTAGCTCTACAGACTTGCAGATTTCAAACTTGTCAGTCTCCATAACTATGTGAGCCAATTCCTTAAAATAAGGCTCTCTGTCTATTTTGATCTATATCTATTGGTCAATCAATCAATTGATAATGAGATATCCAGATGGTTGGATGCCCTGTTAGTTCTATTTATCTGGGAAATACAAACTGATAAAGATCTCATCTTGGAGGGTGAACATTGTGGCACAGCAGGTTAAGCTGTTGCTTGGGACGCTTGCATCCTATATTGAAGTTATCTAAGATTGAGTTCTACCTCCATGCTTCTGAGCCATCTTCCTGCTAATGCACCTGGGAGGCAGAAGGAGATAGTCTAAGTACTTGGTTCCCTCTTCTGCCTCTGAGAGTCGGATACTGTTCCTGGTTCCTAGTTTCAGCCTAGTCCAGGCTGGGCTGTTGTAAGATTTCTCTCACTCTCTTTTTCTCTCTCTCTCCCTCTCTCTATCTCCATCTCTCCTTCTGTCTCTCTCCCTCTGTGTGTGTATGTGTATGTGTGTATGTCCCTCTTTCTGTGTTACTTTACTTTTCAAATAAATAAATGAAATTTTAAAACATTTGTTTCTTGCTCATGAGGAAAAGTACTCTTTAAAAAAAATCCCATCTTTGTACTCCACAGAGTACACAGTACACAGCACAGGGATAAACCACATTTTCCTGGGTAAGGTGGGTTATTCGTTGGATATGAAATACAGCTTAAGTGGTGAAAAATTTGGTTCTATCTTTCCTGGTTCTGCTCTGCCACTTGCTCCTCTTTTGTGATACCCCAGATCTGTCCAGATCTGTCTGATCTCTCAGCCATTTGCCCACTTCTTGGCCTGAGCATTTCCGCAGCATAATGTCCAGGTCAGACCCTCTGACACCACCTGTGATCTCTGCTCCTATTGAGTTTTCTGTGACAGAAATCACAATGACTCCAGCACCAAGGCTTGAATCAAATGATAGGATCCATGGAGACACCATCTTCAGAAAATGGGTAGGTGACACAAACTAAAAGTGTAGAAATATGGACACCACCACCGCATGCACAGACATTGATAAAACAGGAAGACAGGAGGTGGGGCCAGTTCAAATCCCAGCTGCTTCACTTCCCATCTAGCTTCTGGCTAATGCACCAGTGACCTGCTAATGTGCACCTTGTGGGGCAGCAGGTGATGGCTCAAATACTTGGGCCCCTGGTATCCATGAAGGAGACCTGGATGGAGTTCTTGGCTCCTGACTTCGGCCTGGCACAGAACTGTCTGTTGTAGCCATTTGGGGAGTAAGCCAGCAGATGGAAGACTTTTCCTCATGTCTCTCCCTCTGTCTAAAGCTCTACTTTCAAATAAATCAGTAAAAGCATTCTTTTTCTTTAAAAATATAAAGGTGAAAGGAAGGAGCTGGCAGACCTATTGCTTGGTACCCTTCCTGGGAAGGGCTGTTCTGATGCAGTGGTTCTATGTGGATGCCCAGACTCTTCAGAGACAGCCAACGCGATCAAGGAGATGGCTGTGTCTTCTGCAGAACCTCTCACCAGCTCAAAATGCCCAACTTTAAGTTGGCTTTCTTTCCTTTGCCTCATTTCTCCTTTTCGTTCATTTTTGTTCCCATGAGATTATACTCACCAATAAAGTGTTGGCATGTAGTTTTGTCTAAGTTTTATTTTTTTTTCTTTTTTTAAAAATTATTTATTTATTTCTTTGAAAGGCAGAGAGACTGGAATCGACAGAGATCTTTTCATTGGCTGGTTCACTCCCTAAATGCCCACAATATCCAGGGCTGGGCCAGGCTAACGCCCAGTTCCTGGAACTCAGTCCAGCTCTCCCACAAGGGTTGCAGGAATCCAAGTACTTGAGCCAGCACCTGCTGCTTCCCAGAATGCACATTAGCAGGACACTGGATCCAGGAGCGGAGCTGGGACTCAAAGCCAGATACTCGGATGTAGGATGCAGGCATCATAAGAAGTGCCTTGACCACTCCCTTTTACTTTCTAAAGACCTGAGCTTCAACACAAGCTGTGCAAGCGTGGTAATTTAATCAGTCTAAGTTCCAGTCTCCTCACTGGTGACATGGAAAATGTGACTGCACCGTGTACAGAGGGACATTTTGAAGACTGAATGAGAGAATGCACAGAAAATCTTAGGGCAGCTTTTGATCAATGGCAGCCAGCACCGCTGCTCTTCCATGAAGTACGTGTGACAGGCAGCCTCCACTTGATGGAGAGACTGCAGCTTTCCAGCACCGTCTGTGACTAAGTGGCTCAGTCTGTCTTATTCTAGGGCTGAGTCTTAGGAGGACTGTTGTTGCTGAATTTGAAAGCCAAGTTCTCTAATAACAGCAAGGCAGCCTGCTCCTCAAATGCAGCTGGATCCTAAGAGACGAGGAATGAGCAGCTAACCATTCCAGTTCTCTTCCTAACCTACTTCATCCAATATTTCTGTTTCTGTAGGGAGGAGTAAAAGGTGAGATAATCAGGCAGGCATGGTTAGTGAAAATTTCTTCTCGTGAAAACAAAGAGTGGCAAAGACTGGGTCCATCTACACCATGCATTATAGGATTTTATCATGTTCTTCCTACAGCAGTACATTGTTGGGGTGGGTGTGGGAGTTTTACACTGGAGTCATTTATCCTGAGATAGGAAATCTGATAGCTTCTGAGTCACATTGCAGGGCCAGATGGCAGTGCTAGAGGAAAATGCTCCAGGCGCCAGTGCCCTTGCACATGTCTTGGGGAAAATGACTGGTGTGAGTGTGTGTGTGTGAGTGTGTGTGTGTGTGTGTGTGTGTGTGTGTATGAGAGAGAGAGAGAGAGAGAGAGACGAGGGATGAGAGAGAGACTATAGAACCAAGCATGTAATCAGGGAAATGCAAATTAAAACCACAATGAGGTTTCACCTCACCCCAGTTAGAATGGCTCACATTCAGAAATCCACCAACAACAGATGCTGGCGAGGATGTGGGGGAAAAGGGACACTAACCCACTGTTGGTGGGAATGCAAACTGGTAAAGCCACTATGGAAGTCAGTTTGGAGATTCCTCAGAAATCTGAGTATAACCCTACCATACAACCCAGCCATCCCTCTCCTTGGAATTTACTCAAAGAAAATTAAATCAGTAAACAAAAAAGCCGTCTGCACACTAATGTTTATTGCAGCTCAATTCACAATAGCTAAGAACTGGAATCAACCTAAATACCCATCAACAGTAGACTGGATAAAAAAATTATGGGATATGTACTCTATAGAATACTATACAGCAGTAAAAAAAAAAAAATGAAATTCGGTCATTTGCAACAAAATGGAAGAATCTGGAAAACATCATGCTGAATGAAATAAGCCGGTCCCAAAGGGACAAATATCATATGTTCTCCCTGATCGGTGACAACTAACCAAGCACCAAAAAGGAAACCTGGTGAAGTGAAATGGACACTATGAGAAACAGTGACTTGATTGGCCCTTGTCCTGACTGTTGATGGACAACTTAATACTTTATCCCTTTTAGTATTTTTTTCCTACTTAATACTATTGGTTGAACTCTTTGATTAAAACATAATTATTCTTAGGTGTTTAAATTTAACTGAAAAGTGATCCCTGTTAAATATAAGAGTGGGAATAAGAGAGGGAGGAGATGTACTATTTGGGACATGATCCATCAGACTTGCCCCAAATGGTAGAGTTAAAAACGTGCCAGGGGATTCCAATTCAATCCCATCAAGGTGGCATGTACCAATGCCATCTCACTATTCAAAGTGATCAGTTTCAGTTCACAACTGATCATAATGATAGGATTAAGAGTCAAAGGGGGCCAGCAACGCGGCTCAATAGGCTAATCCTCTACCTGCGGTGCTAACACACCAGGTTCTAGTCCCGGTCGGGGCACTGGCTTCTGTCCCGGTTGCCCCTCTTCTAGGCCAGCTCTCTGCTGTGGCCCAGGAGTGCAGTGGAGGATGGCCCAAGTGCTTGGGCCCTGTACCCCATGGGAGACCAGAAGAAGCACCTGGCTCCTGCCTTCGGATCAGCGCAATGCGCCGGCTGCAGCGCACCGGCCGCGGTGGCCATTAAGGGTGAACCAACGGAAAAGGAAGACCTTCACTCTCTGACTCTCTCTCTCACTGTCCACTCTGCCTGTCAAAAAAAAAAAGAGAGAGTGAAAGGGCTCACATAAACAAGATTAGTGTCTGCTAATACTAACTGATAGAATTAAAAAGGAGAGAACAATCCAACATGGGAAGCAGGATACACAGCAGACTCATAGAATGGCAGATGTCCTAAACAGTACTTTGGCCTCAGAATCAGCCCTTAAGGCATTCAGATATGGCTAAAAAGCCCATGAGAGTATTTCAGGTATGGAAAGCCAAGACACTCTGGCAAAAAAAAAAAAAAAAAAAAACACCTAAATGAAAGATCTCTGCGAGTGAGATCCCAGTGGAAAGAACAGGCCATCAAAGAAGGAGGTACCTTTCTCTGAAGGGAGGAGAGAACTTCCACTTTGACTATGACCCTGTCTAAATAAGATCAGAGTTGGCGAACTCAAAAGGCTTCCATAGCCTTGGCAACTCATGACAAGAGCCTAGGGTGATTAATGATGCCATAAACAAGAGTGTCAATTTGTTAAGTCAACAACAGGAGTCACTGTGCACTTACTCCCCATGTAGGATCTCTGCCCTTAATGTGTTGTACAATGTGAATTAATGCTATACCTAGTACTCAAACAGTACTTTACACTTTGTTCTGAGTGCGTGCAAACTGTGCAAACTGTTGAAATATTTACTTAATATATACTAAATTGATCTTCTGTACATAAAGAGAAATGAAAATGAAATCTTGATGTGAATGGAATGGGAGAGGGAGTGGGAGATAAGATGGTTGCGGGTGGGAGGGAAGTTATGGGGGGGGAGCCACTGTAATCCAAAGGCTGTACTTTGAAAATTTATATTTATTAAATAAAAATTTTAAAAAAAGAACCAAGCATGTGAAATTATTGAGAACCTGGGTTTACTGGTATACTCAAGATAGGGGGGATCAAAAGAGAGATGTCCTCTTCTTTATGCCCAGAAAGTCTCCAGTTGGCACAGCAGCAGGAGCAGGGTCCTGATATGACCTGGACCCTTCTTCAGTAGAAAGGCATTGTAACTGCATCCAGGACTGCCAGACTGGGGGGTGAGGGTGCACAATCAAGTTGTAGGCTACCAACACTTCAATAAAATCACATGGCACGGGAGCCAAAAAATAAAAAATAAAAATAAAAAAACCTGATGAGAGTGTTCAGCAACACAGAAAATACTCTCTCTTTGGGGTCTGAGTGATAAAGACCAACTCCTTAGATTAAGAAAGTACAGAAAACTGGGCTCTGAGAAGTGACTATGATACGAAGAAAGAAAGACTTGATCTAGTTAGGATGAGACCTCAGAGTTTTTATTAGAATATTTTAAAAATCACGTCTTTTTTTATTCCAAGTTGGCAAATTAAGATGGTTTCTTGCTTACATTTTAGATATTTAGAGATAGGATAGCATAATGACTAAGAGTTCATATTCTGCACCTATAAGTGCCTGGATTTAAATCCTGGCTCCCCTACTTAAAAGCTTTGTAATCTATGCTTCAGTCTCCTAAAATGTGAAATGGATTTGACAGTAACTGACTCATGGGAGGCAGGGAGGATTAAAGGGCGTGAACCTGTGACAGCACTTGGCACGGAGCTGGCCATACTAGATGTTCACTAGAAGCCAGGTACTGTACTGATACTGCCAGGGAAATCTTTCCTAGAGATCTTGCCTCCCCCAGGGGAAATGGAGGTTCCCAAAAAACTTCCAGAACAGGCAGAGCAGGCTCACAATCAGCACCTCATGACAGAGCCGTTACTTCAAAAGGAAAAGTCTGAGCTGAAAAGCATCCAGAGCTGAACTTCAGGGTTTCCAGCTGAGAGTTATTTTAGGGTACAAGCAGGTAGTGTCATGAAGATCTGGGAGCAGCTCAGGAATCCCCAGAGACTCCACTGGCAAGAACTTCCTGTAGCAGAGCCCAGAGTGTTCCTCAGAGATTCAGGCAGGGGGCCCAGACTCAGTCGCTTTGGTTTCCATTCCTAAGGAGAAGCTGGAAGGAAGGAGATTGGATGAGATGATCTCTTAACGACTGCTCCAGCATTCTGCAAGGCACTAAGTCTGTGAGCATGACTGAAAGAAGGGAGATTAAAAAATATTCAAGGCAGGAGATTTCAGGCAGATGCTCGGGAAAGTATGTCCCATCCAAATTCCTGCTGAACCTCAGAATAAGGAAATGATGTGAATTTCATACTTGAATTTGTGGAAAATAAAATAAAAGCACATAGTTGGGGGAAAAATCTTATACTGGCAGAGGTATAAACTTCTTTATTCAGTCAATCACTCCTCACTGCACCACGGTTAAAGGTTATGTGTTGCGAAAAGCAGCTTTAACAGATTTGGATGGGCCAGTTCAACAGTGGCTACTATCTATTATCCCTATTCTGCTTTGAAATCCTTTAAGTGAGCAATTTTGACAAGTCTCAGATCTATAAGGGCAAAATAATTCATAAATTATATTTAAGAGTGATTTTCTGAAGATCTCATGGCTAGTATAATGGACCCACATGACTCTAAGCATCAATCCAAACAAGTTGTGATATGCAGTAGTGTTCATTTGTTATAAGCTCATGAAACTAGACTGTAGAGATTCATTCAATGAATAAGAGTCTTACGATGGACTTAAAGCATTGTTGTAAGAGAGGCATTCTTGTGCTTCAAGGGATGAAAGATGGAGGAAATTCTGGCAAGAGCCGGGGGTGAGACAAGCAGCTGTTGTATTACTCTTCCAGAACATCTTAGAAGTTTCCAAATCAGAATCTCTTGCCCTACACAAACACCAATCATTCTGCCAAGAAGTTGGCTCAGAATTCAGTGTAGGAGCTGAAGCCACTCTGTCCATCAGCAAAACCTTAGACTCACTGTGTTCCTTCTCTCTCTGCTGCTTAGCCTCTAGGACTGTGTTTGTCATCCTGCTTATCATATCTCCTTTGGTAGAAAGAAAAAGGGAAGAGAAGAGAAACTTTAGGAGGCATTATTTGAAATCAAAGACAGCACTCTTTGCCAGGTACTCCCCTCCTGCTCACAATAATCTTCACCATCTTAACAGCATAGGACAATGCAATCACATTCATGTTATGGCTAAAGCTTGGGCAATCTTCTATTGGGGCAGAAGGACATATCTGTCGGCATTGATTCCCTTCATCTCTACCTGTCAGCGTCCTCAGGGAAGGGATTCTCCTATGAGAAGGAACTTAAACCATCAGTTAAGTTGGCTTCTTTCTATTTTGGAAAAAGTGGATACAATGGTGCAGGTTAGTACAACTAATAGAGAAAATATATCAGGAAAAAAAAAAAAAGTTGGTTCCTCCTCTTGGTCACTCAGCGACTCAGATTTCCTACCTGAAAATCAGAAAGCTAGGGTCAGGCGAGTGTCTCTACGACTAGCCAGAATGTCTGAATATTTGAAAATGTGTGGATATTGGGTACTAAGTGTGCTCATCCAAATGACTGACTCACATTTTGGCAACTGTGTAAGACCAAATAGCATTTCGGTCAAATATTTCATGAAATAATAAAAAAAAATCCAGCCAAAGGAATTTTGGTGTAAACAAAATAGATCCAATTGTTTGTTTCAATTTTTTTGAACCCCTGGGGCTGGTCAAGTTCTGAATGTGCCTTAGTTTATTTGTTCCCAGGTCACCTGCCCTCATTCTCATTCCTCACTATAACATATGCAATGAAAAAAAAATTAAGAACTTGGATTCAAATTTTGAATTCCAGTCTACAGTGAGGCTCAGTTGTAGTATCTGTAAGATGCAGGGTATAATTTTCTCTGTGGCACTGGTGTGAGGAGTAAATGTAGTGCACAGACTGTCCCCAGCTTACCATGGTTTGGCTTATGTTTATCTACTTTATGAAGGCGGGAAAGGAACAGGCATTTTGTAGAAACCGTACTATGAATTCTGAAGTTTTCCTGTGCTAGTTGCAGTAGGATATCACCGAGCTGCAACTCCAAGTCAGCCATGAGTGGACGCCACCAATACCCTACAGCATGCTGTGTACACAAGCATGATGTTCTGTAGATTAGGCGGATTCAATGAATTTGTGACTTAGGATGTTTTCAATACAAAATGGGCTAACTGAGACATTACTCCATCAAAAATTAAGTAGCATCTGCACTTTGAGCTCCCAAGTCACAGCAGAACCTTGATAAATAAACAGATTAATAAGGTAAACACAGTGTGGATTAGCGCCTGAAGAGGCAGAAGAGCTCAGAACATTCATGACCAAGTTGCTGTTTAAACTACCTCCTCCTATCCCATGGTTTCTCAAAGTGTCATCTCAGTCATCTGCCTCCGAATCCTGCTAGGAGGCTTATCGGAGTTAAACTTCTGGTCATGGACCCAGAGATAGCAAATCAGAATCTCTGGAAATCACCATTTCCAATACTTCCCCAGGCTCTTGAGTATCTTAAAATTTGAGAATCACTGAAATAGAGCTCTATTTAAAACATACTACCCTTTCTTAGGCATTAATTTGTAAATAAGTGAATGACTCATATGTTTAAACACATTTTAAGCGCACTGTGAAGTTCCTGAGGTCCACAGATCCTCTGAATGATTTGATAATGCACTCAGTTGAGAAAATCTTGTACAGTTAGTCAAGGTAGTTTAAAAGGGGTCTGTGTTTCGTTGTTTACTCAGCTTTTTGCTTGACTTGGTGGCCAACTGAGTAATTTTGTGCTATTACTTAAGCCCAAAAGGCAGCACCTACCCAATTCCCTGAGCTATTAATTTTATATTATTTACTCATTTAGCTTTAATAAAACATCAATTACCATAGAAGGTGTCTGGTCCAAAATTCATCCATTCTTGTACTTGATAATCCAAAAGAAATTCAACCCAGGAACACTGAGGTCTTGAGGTTTCTGCTGAGCAGAGAAAAATTATTCAGCAGGCCTGACACTGCACTGGTGTAGATATATGCTAACATAGAGGTGAGAATCCAAACAGGAAACACTGGCCAGTTCTTTGACAATGAAGCCCTGGGGTACCTACTGAAAGGCAAAAAGGCCTTTCAGCCATCAGGCTGAAAGAGTGTTCATCTAGCAATGAGATCAGGGAAGCACCGTGAATTCTGAAAAGTAAGTGAGCCAATTTCCCTGGCAAAGCCTGGGAGCTCCCCCTCAGTGATATGGAGAACTTGGAGAGGGGCCACAGAGGGCAATCAAGATCAATCAGACATCAGAGGGCTAAATCCTGCCAGCAATTTGCCTCCATAAGCCTAAAGCAATAGAGTTGTGGGCTGGGAGGGTGGGAGTGTAGGAGAAATTAACAGTGCATTTGGTAAGTGATAGTTAGAAGTTTAAAAATTTCTGCTAAGAACACCAAAATAAAAGGCTTGGGCTGAACTTCAGTAGAAATTAGGCTTGAGATTGAAGACTTCATTGTGAAGGAGAGGGTCGTTCTGTTTTAGGGAAATCTACAATGTCAATTTCCCACTTTAGAGCACCCACAATCCCCTTCTACCCCCTTACCCTCTACCCCTACTTTCAGCCTTCACCCTAGAAGCCATATTTCTTGGACTTGACCTGACTGCTGTGTATTTAACATCTCATTTAATTTTCAGGACAGCCTTTGCAAGGTGGGTAGTGGTATGCGCATCTACAGAACAGAGGCTCTGTAAGATTAAGCAAGGTCACCCAGCCAGAAAAGGCCTGATCTCTTTGGTTTCAAATCTCCTAAGCACTTTATCTTGCTCATTCCACTGTAGCCTAGAAGGCCAGTGTACCTGGAAGCAAGTTAGCAAGGAAGTGAGTGAGTAGGGAAAAGGCTCTGAGATGAGATCAGAGAGCAACGGGAGGAAGTGAAGTGGCCATCCAATGATAAGCACCTTTCAAAGCCAGGTAGGATTTGTGTTGTTATCTGAATATGACGAGAAGCTATGGGGGAGGGGATTTATTCTGTTTTAATTTAAAATATTTGTAAGTTATTTGAAAGGTAGAGAGACAGAGAGAGAGAGAGAGAGAGAGAGAGAGAGAGAGAGAGAGATCTTCCATCTACTGGTTCATTCCCCAAATGCCCACAATGGCCAAGGCTGGGCCTAGCCAAAGCCAGGAGCCAGGAATTCAATCTGGGTCTCCCATTTGGGTGGCAGGGACTCAACAAATTGAGCCATCGCCTACTGTCTCCCAGGGTACACATTAGCAGGAAGCTGGGACCAGGAGCAGAGCGGGGTGTTGAACCGAGGCGCCCTGATAGAGGATCTGGGCATCCAAGCAGCATCTCGCCCACTGTACCAGTGCCCGTCTCCACTGAGGGCGTTGGGCAGAGAAGCTCTAATGCAGGTGTTCAACAGATCTGTGTGAGTGTGTTTTAGAGAAGAGGGAATGGAAGCCGGGAAAAGAGCTGCGTAACCATTTTAGTAGTCCATGGCGTGTGGCTTGCACCAGGTAAGACGTAGTGGAGTGGGTAGAGTTCAGAGCTGGTTCAAGGTTAAAGCAAAGAGAATGTGATGAATAGGTCAATGATATGTCTAACACCGCACAGGTAGCAAGAGGCAAACTGGAATTGGAACAAAATCCTAACTACCTCAAACCAAACTCTGACCTTTCCACTAACAGCTGTGAGCCATGGTCACACATGATTGAGAAAGGGACTTCCAACATTCTGTACCCAAGTCCCAAATATAAATCAGTTCCCATCAGGTAAAAAGTATGACTGAGGGGTGTCTCTCTGTGTGTGTGTGTGTGTGTGTGTGTGTGTGTGTGTCTATGTGTTCTGTATGACCACGAGCCCTTCTTTCACACCCCAAAGAAAAGTTGGCAGAGAAGTATCCAGAACACAGATTGAAAACAATTAGCTGCTCTCTGACCTCACATGTCAGCCCACTTTGCAGACCAGTGGAGCAAGCTGAGCTGATGGCCTAGAATAACTACTACGGGAATGGTGAAAGGTAGGTTTTATGTTTTAAGCTGCATGCAACAGAGGAAGGGAGGAGCCACTCAACAGAAATGAAAAGACTCTGTGGCCACATTTACGCAGCAAAAGCCAAGTGGAAGATTGAGCAATTACCCAGTAACTGCAGGCTGGGGAGTCAGCCAATTTGGGTAACTCAGATAAAAACATGTGCTTTGGCTGCTTCTCTCGCTTGAATTACTCGATAATGGCCCAACTGTCTGTATTGCTTAGTGGAAGAGAACAAGAAACAGGTCCACTCGGGGCAGAGACCTTCCATGGGCCACACTGCAGCCCAGGCTGAGAAACCTACCTTCACGTTGGCACTGAGTAGTTAGCCACGGTAGACTGCTCCATCGGTGCCCCATGCCAGGTTCTAGAGACCCTAAGATGAATAGTTTCTATTCTATTTCTCAAAATAATGTCTGGAAACAAATTTTAGAGAAGAGAATTATAATAAAATGCATCCAGTGTAAAGATATCATTAAGGAAATTAGGGGAACACTAAGGCTGTAACTAACTCACACCAGGATTGGAACAATCAGGGAAGGCTTCCTGGAAGAGATGATATCTAAGCTGGTCCCTGGATGATGAGTAGTTATTAGCCAGGAAAAGAAAAACTGGGAGAAAGAAATAGACTAGGGAAGAATGGTGGCACACCATTCACCCCAACCGCACTCCTGGTGGTAAGAATTAGTTTGCTAAAGAAAGAATTTTAGATAATATCCAGGGTTACTTATGCACCAGACACATTTCTAAGCACTTTACATGTACTGTTTATCACATAGTCACAACAAGCATCTGGGAAAGATGCTCTTATTATTCCCTTTTGTGTATGAGGAAACTGAGGCAGAGAAGAGTTCAGTCGCTGCTCAGAGTCACACCAGGAGATGCGGCAAAACCAGGGCTCTCAAGTGTGCGACGTCATGGTCTCTGGGATGCTTCTTCCTGTCTTAGGTTTTGCCCGTAATGCAGCTTCAGCCCTGGGTGCTGCCATGTGGTTTCTGTAGACGTTCATGACACATCGAAATAAACTCAGGCTTCACACAGACCAGAAGTCTGCTCTCAGAGGAGAACCCTCGAAGGCAAAAGAAGCCACAGCTTTGAGAGTGGCTCCTGTGCCTGCTCAACACCATCTTGCCCCTGAACTACCTGATCTCCATGTGCTCCTCAGAGCCCTCGAGTCCCAGGAGGATTCCACTTCCCTCTGTTTAGTTTCACCAGGCCCTCTCTTCTTCATCCCAAAAGGAGTGGAAACCCGCCACACGTTTGGTTCCATGTCCTTGTTAGAACTTTCCTGAAATCTATCCTACCTTGCTACCGTCACTGGCCTGCTAGTGCCAGACTATGCTAGATTGGCCACCAAATCTCCTGAGAAATGGTTTTTCACCATTGTCATAAATGCACTAGGCTGTGTTCTGGAAGATAAATGATGAACTAGGAAAACTGCACATGGTCTCGCTTGGAGGAGTTTCAACCAAAGATGAAATTTGTGGTTCAGAACCATGCTGGCAAAGTAGCAGACTCATTCCAGTACATCTGAAAGAAATGAGCTAATACCTAGTAGTGGTTCTCTGGAGACTTCACCCTGGTTCCGGGAAGTAAATATTTTGAAATTGAATTTGTAACAATGGTTTCCATCTTCAAATATGGCATCATAATTCCTTTGGGTTTAAAAAAAAATTTCTGCAAACATTCACATCATGTCTGCAAGTTAAATTATATACTTTCTACATCCAAATCACAAAAAGTGACTCCTCCACTTGACTGGATAGCTCTTTAGGATCCAGAAGAGAGTATATGTGTAGGGTGAATAGATGTTTTCCATTTGTATTGAGGCTGGAATAAGAGAATTTCAGTTGAGAACATGGAACTCATTATTGGCATGGATGCCCCACCTCTGACTTCATTTAAAGAAATGGATAAAGCGCTGTGCTCCTTGAGTTCGCTGGGGTGCGGCAGTGCCTGCCAGACTTCGGGTGCTGCAACAGTTCTTCCTTGGTTTGCCTGACCGCCTGACTCCAGCCCCACCCTTCAAAATTAATATATCATGTTTTTACCATGTCTTTTCCATTCATCATGTCATGATAGCCTCATAATTTTTTTTTTACTATTGAGGAAACTGCCATGGAAGGAGGCTGTGTCATTATTATGCAATTAATTGGTGTCAGAGAAATGTACTAAAATAAACTAAAATTGAGGCATCTCACATCTCATGTTAAACAGTATAAAAAGAACACAAATTGCCACAGCTATATATTTGCCAAAGAAATAGATGGGGAATCTTTTAAGACAAAAAAAAAAAAAAAGAATTTAAGACGAGCTCTTTTGGAATTTGAAGTTTTCCTAGGTTGCACACGCATGGAGTACCATTCTGGTAGTTTTCCTACCACCTTCATTCATTCAGCTGAGTGCTCACCTAGTGCCTGTTCTGTGGCAGGAACCCAGGTAGGCAATGGAAAGCAAGAGAGACATTCTTTCTACCCTCCCAGGACTGATTTCTTATTTCTTTCTTAACAGCTTTCTTTCTTCTTCCAATAGCCCCACTCCTCACACACTCCCTAACCTCTTATCTCCCCACTGAATGCGGATCCTTGGTAAACACTGTTCTTAACACAATTGAGAATGGGAGAAGGGGGTTCCCTGCAGTGGTTTTCATAACCTGAGGCCATGGAAGTCTCTCTTCTTCGGAATATCTTACGACTCAAGCAAGATGGGAGCATTCATTCTCCTAAGATTTTTATACATTTATAAAAATAATCTGGTACACTAGAAAAATCTTGCCTATTAAAGCTAAAAGCATAATTCTGTTCATCAAAGTCCCCTAAATTTCAATTCTCCCATATGTTGAATGGGGATGTGATAACATAAAGACAAGCGTTTGAAAGTGTGAAGTAGGGATCAGGCATTTGGTGCAACAGTTAAGATGCAGCTTGGGACTAACATATTACATAGTGGAGTGCTTGGGTTTGAGTCCCGGCTCTGCTTCATGCCCTCGGAGGCAGCCAGTGACAGCTGAAGTAGGTGGCTTTCTTTCACCCACAGGGGAGACCTGGATTGAGTTCTAGGTCCCTGGTTTCACCCTGGTCCAGCTCTTGCTTTTGCAGGTGTTTAGGGAGTAAACCAGCAGATGGAAGATCTGTCCCTGTCACTCAGAGAAGAAAAAAAAAAAGTGTGAAGGGCCATATAACAAAACTACAGCTATCAGCAGCAGCAAGGCCAATATGACAGCATAAAGAGTTCTGGGGCTAGGGCTTGTGTTGTGGCGCAGCAGGTTAAGCCTCTGCATGCAATGCCAGTATCCCACATGGGTTCTGGTTCAAGTCCTGGGCCTTGACCGCTCCACTTCTGATCCAGTTCCCTGACAATTTGCCTGGGAAAGCAGCAGAAGAAGCCCAAGTGTTTCGGCCCTTGCCACATATGTAAAGACCCTGCTGCAGTTCCAGGCTCCTGGCTTCTGCCTAGCCCAGCCTGGGCTGTTGCAGCCATTTGGGGAATGAACCCACAAATGGAAGATTCTCTCTCTCTCTCTCTCTCTCGCTCGCTCTCTCCCTCTCTCTCCCTACCCTTTCTCTCCCTATAACTCTTTCAAATACATAAATAAATCTTTAAAAAAAAATCCAGGTTAACAAACGAAAGTGCCAGATACTATAGTTAAATATTTGGCATCCAGCGCTGTGGAGTAGTGGGTAAAGCTGCTGCCTGAAGTGCCAGCACCCCATATGGCTGCCAGTTCAATTCCTGGCTGCTCCACTTCCAAACCAACTCCCTGCTAATGCATCTGGAAAAGCAGAGGGGAAGAGGATCCAGGTCCTTGGGCCCCCGTACCCACATAAGAGATTGAGAAGATCCTGGCCTTGGATCAGCCCAGTTCTGGCCATTGTGGGCATTTGGGGCATAAAACAGCAGATGGAAGGTATTCTCTCTCTCTCTCTCTGTAACTCCTGCTTTTCAAATAAATAAATCTTTTAATAAATATTTGGCAAGAATTGAATGAGTATTTTAGGCATGGAAAGCCAAGACATTGGCAAAAAAAAAAAAAAAAAGGACCTAATGAAAGATCTCCACGAGTGAGATCCTGGTAGAAAGAACAGGCCATCAAAGAAGGAGGTACCTTTCTCTGAAGGGAGGAGAGATCTTCCACTTTGACTATGACCCTGTCAGAATAAGATTGAAGTTGGTGAACTCAAAAGGCTTCCATAGCCTTGGCAACTCATGACTAGAGCCTAGGGAGATTACTGACGCCATAAACAAGAGTGTCAATTGTTAAGTCAACAACAGGAGTCACTGTGCACTTACTTCTCATGTGGGATCTCTGTCTTTAATGTGTTGTCCAATGTGAATTAATGCTATAACTAGTACTTAAACAGTACTTTACACTTTGTTCTGTGTGGGTGCAAACTGTTGAAATCTTTACTTAATATATAGTAAATTGATCTTCCGTATATAAAGATAATTGAAAATGAATCTTGATGTGAATGGAATGGGAGAGGGAGCGGGAGATGGGAGGGTTGCGGGTGGAAGGGAAGTTATGGGGGTGGGGGAATCCATTGTAATCCATAAACTGTACTTTGGAAATTTATATTTACTAAATAAAAGTTAAAAAAAAAGAATTGAATGAAACCTCAGTTAAACAAATCCTGAAGAATGTTCACTAGCCATATAGGCAGAATAACTGAAAGGAAGAAAGCAACAAAAGTGGCAAGTTGTGTTTAACTTTATCCTTTGCAAACAAAAAAGCTAGTTATCTGAAACTAAAATTAAAGTTTCATAATAAAATTTTTAAACATTATTCTGGCTCTATAATTAGAAAAAATAAGCCACAATTCCATCGGCAAGCAGGATAGGCAAGAGATTGCTGGCTGACGAACTTAGGCAGCATTCTGGTGGCAATCAGTGCACCTCCAGAATCTTACAGCTGGAGCCCGAGTTGTGGTAGAGGGGGACAATCTGTGGCCTTTGATGTCAGTATCCCATCAAGTTCTGACTGTGCCACTTCAATCCAGCTCCCTGCTAATGCCCCTGAGAAGGCAGTGGAAGACAGGCCAATTGTCTGGGCCTATGTGGCCTATGTCTCTATGTGGAAGAGCCGGATGGAATTCCATGCTCTTGGCTTAAGGCTGTCTCAGCCCTGCCCATTGCATCTATTTAGGCCAGGGAACCAGAGATGGAAGATCTTTGTCTCACCCTTGCTTTCTGTAAACTCTAGGAAAATCATGTTAAAACTATTCACATACATCAATTCCACTTCTAAGAATTCATACTAGAAAAACAAAGATGTGAATGAAAAGGTAGCTATGAAGATACTCCTCAGAGGGTTATTTAAAATAGAAAGTAAAACATGCTTTCTATTTAAGAATGTTGTATCTGGAGTCACTGAGCCACTAGATTCAACTCTTGGCTGTTACTCGTCAGGGAGACACTGGGCATATTAACTCTTTAACAACCATAATTATAATGAGGGTAATAATACTAGAATTTGTTTCATGAAGCTGTGGATATCTAGCAAGACATAACGGAGCTACTCAGGCAAGACACAGATAAAGCACACATGATATCCATCATAATGGAAAATCAGAAAAAAACCTACACAGCCGAAGAAGTTTTGCCAAAGTAGTATAACACTATATGCCTTAGTTAATTTGGGTTGCTATAATAAAATATCTTAGACTGGGTAGGTTACAGACCACAGAAATGTATTGTTTACAGTCTTAGAGGCTGTGAAGCTCAAAATCAAAGCACAGGCAGATTCAGTGTTTGGTGAGGGCCCACCCCTCAGAGATGATAGCTGCTCTGTGTTCTCACTGGCAGAAGCGCTAAGGGACAAATGAGCATCTTTTATGAAGGGGCACTAACCTCACTCCTAAGGGCTCTGCTCTCTGACTTAATCACTTCCCCAAAGCTCTACCTCTTAACACCATGGCATTTCAGATTATGTTTGACATGAACTTTAGGGGAACATAGATCACAGCACTATATTTTAATTAAAATTTTATTAAGATGAATATTTGACTTGAAAATGTTTATTATATTAAAATGGGAAAGTAGGTTTTAAAATAGTATTTGCATGATTGACTCCGAATAGAAGTTTATTAGATGCTGTCCAGTGTACCTGAACTTATTTTAGTTTCAGGTCCATTTCTCTAAAAATTTAGTTACATCTCAAAACAGTAAAAATCAAATAGTGCTGATTTCATTTCCTTTACCCTGGAGCAGGCACCATTGAGAATTTTTCTGTGGGAAAATAGAATTAAAAAGTGTTCATTAGGATGCAAAAAACTTTGAAACTCAGTTGTAGTTTTTTTCACACTAAACATTTTCCATGAATTTTCTGAGGCCCTTTCAGATTGTTAAACACTCAGTATATGGTAACCTAAACAATTTGTTATAAGTAACTAAAACAGGAGCATTTCTTTCATGAACTGGCGAATTCTTCCATGCCATAACAAAAGTCCCAAAATCCCACCTAGTCTCAAAAATGCTACTGTAGTAATTATACACATAATATGCCAAGTCCAGAATAACTACAGCTATCAGCTTTCAAATGCCTGCAACAATTTTTAAAAAACAATTTTAGAAATAAGAGTCTACGAATATTCACTATGGGATATTCAAAACAGATGTACTTAAAATTTACAGTATGAATTTTTTTAAAGATTTTATTTATATTTTTGAAAGGTAGAGTTACAGACAGTGAGAGAGAGATGGAGAGAAAGGTCTTCTGTCCGTTGGTTCACTCCCCAAATGGCCGCAACGGCCAGAGCAATGCTGATATGAAGCCAGGAGCCAGGTGCTTCTTCCGGGTCTCCAAAGCGGGTGCAGGGGCCCAAGGACTTGGCCCATGTTCTACTGCTTTCCCAGACCATAGCAGAGAACTGGATTGGAAAAGGAGCAGCCCCAACTAGAACCGGTACCCATATGGGATGCTGGCACCACAGGTGGAGGCTTAACCTACTGTGCCACGGCGCCGGCCCCTATAGTATGAAATTTTAAGAATAACATTTATTTTTTTAACTTTTATTTAATGAATATAAATTTGCAAAGTACAGCTTATGGATTACAATGGATTCCCCCCACCCCCATAACTTCCCTTCCACCCGCAACCCTCCCTTTTCCCACTCCCTCTCCCCTTCCATTCACATCAAGATTCATTTTCAATTCTCTTTATATACAGATCAGTTTAGTATATATTGAGTAAAGATTTCAAGTTTGCACCCACATAGAAACACAAAGTGAAAAATACTGTTTGAGTACTAGTTATAGCATTAATTCACAATGTACAGCACATTAAGGACAGAGATCCTACATGAGGAGTAAGTGCACAATGACTCCTGTTGTTGACTTAACAAATTGACACTCTTGTTTATGGCATCATTAATCACCCTAGGCTCTTGTCATGAGTTGCCAAGGCTATGGAAGCCTTTTGAGTTCACCGACTCTGATCATATTTAAACAAGGTCATAGTCAAAGTGGAAGTTCTCTCCTCCCTTCAGAGAAAGGTACCTCCTTCTTTGATGACCTGTTCTTTCCACTGGGATCTCACTGGTGGAGATCTTTCATTTAGGTCATTTTTTTTTTTTTTTTTTTTTTTTTTTTTTGCCAGAGTGTCTTGGCTTTCCATGCCTGAAATACTCTCGTGGGCTTTTCAGCCGGATCCAAATACCTTAAGGGCTGATTCTGAAACCAGAATGCTGTTTAGGACATCGCCAAAGAATGACATTTATAAGTGAAAGTTATTGCTGAATGTTAATGCTGCCTTGTCCTACTAATAAGAGTCACCTAAAGAGTATTGACTTAGATTAGTTTCAATGTCTGAATGGGATTTTAAAAAACTGTTAATTATTTGAGGAGCATAGATCACGATTAAGTGAGACACAATGTGCTGGTTTACTCCCCAGATGGCAGCAACAACCAGGACTGGGCCAGGCCCAGTTGGGAGCTCAGTCCAGGTCTTTTACATGGCTAACAGGAACTCAATTACTCGGACCATCACCACTGCCTCCCAGGGTCTGCATAAACCAGAAGCTAGGGGTCAGGAGCAAGAGCTGGGTATCACATGCAGGTATGCTGACACTTTAACCCCAGCTAAATTCCCACCTTGAACAGTATTTGTGATTTGCATTGCAAAAAGTTATCCTATGCTTTCATAGCTCATGAACTTCTTAAAGTCTAGGAGCTAATTACTTTTTGCGCAGGTCTCTCCACTCCAATGATAAAAAAAAGTTTTCTTCCAATTCTCCCAAAAGCTGTTTGATCCCCTGAGTGTCAAGCAAGTAAGTACTGTGCCTGCATATTTATACTGAATATGGTTAGCATGGACATACTTTCCAAATTTTAACTTTTAAAATTAGGATCTGATTTCCAAAAGAAATGAGAACATGGCCATATGCTTAAATCACATATCACTTTTAGTACTTCCATATTTATACCTTTATATCTTCCCATTTTTAATATTAACAATTTTATGTGCAGGATATATAAATCTTACCCATTTTGATAGCTTTGAACTTCTCTGTTATGAGATTCCCTTCAACTTTCAGATTCATTTTTGGAATTAGAATGGGCAGTGATGTGGTTTGTAAAAACTTTCTGTGCAGAGTCAGAGAGTTTTCAGCATAGGAAAAACACAGCAGAGAGAAAGAATACTCACAATCAGGCATCTCCCAAGCTAAAGGATGCCAATGATATCCAGCTGGGAAAAGCTGGAAGCTGCTAACAGCACAGAGCTTGGCTAGACTACAGCAGCTTTCCTTGACATCTGGTAAAGGCAAAGCTGACCTCATCACTTCAAGCCTGGGACAGGTAGACAAAAACCCAAGGAGATTAGCATCAACTTCATAAGATCAGATACAGTGCCTTTGGACTACATCCTTTGTTTTTGGTTGAGAGTATTCTAAATGGAGTAGCAGGTTTAAAAAAAAAATTTTTTCTTTTCTCTTGTAGTGAAACTTATGTTTGTTGCTTCTGGTTTGAGTCATATAGTCAGCTGCTTATGTCCATGTGATCTGTTTTCTGGTTGCTTTCAGGATAGAATTAAAAACACTTTATTCTTACATCCAGTCCCCAGCCAGATGTAAATATGCGAAATTAAAGACTTACACTTGTTCAAGATTCTTAAAATTTTCTTATTAGCTTTCTTTCCGTTGACCAGTATATGAAAGGTAAGATGTAAATTCAGATTAACTCCCTGAAATTCAAAATTTAGTGATGACGTTACAACCTGCTTTTGTAATTGAGAAAAATGTCCACTGCCATGGAGGATAAACTCTGAGGCTTAGATTTCAGCATTCAGAATCACAATCAAACATGGTGTGAAGGAAAAGGCAGAACATTTTTTAAAAATGACCTTTGGGGTATCCCAAACCAGCAATGAAATAAGGGCCTTAAGAATATATTTTTCCAGGTATAAAGAAGAGCTCCAAGTACTTGGAGTTTGAGAGAGATTTTTCTTCTTCTTTTTTTAAATTTATTTATTTGAAAGGCAGAGAAAGAGAGAGAGAGAAAGTCTTTCTGCTGGTTCACTCCCCGATTGGCTGCAATGGCAGGAGCTTTGCCAATCTGAAGCCAGGAGCCAAAACCTTCTACCAGGTCTCCCAGGTGAGTGCAGGGGCCCGAGCACTTGGTCCATCTTGCACTGCTTTCCCAAGCCATAAGCAGGGAGCTGGATCAGAAGTGGAGCAGCTGGGACTCAAACCAGTGCCCATATGGGATGCCAGCACCACTGGCAGAGGCTTAACCTACATGCCACAGTGCCAGCCCTGCTGCCTCCACTTCTGATCCAGCTTTCTGCTAACGTACCTCCTGGGAGGTGGCAGACTATGGCTGAAAGTGCTTAGACACCTGCCACCCATGTGCAAGACCAGGATGGAGTTTATGGCTCTTGGCTTCAGCATGGCCCAAACACGATTGTTGCAGGCATTTGGGAAGGCTCTCTGTCACTCTACCCTTCAAATAAATTAAACTTTAAGAGTTATTAGAACTTAGAGACTAAAGTCAATTTACTGCTAAAACACACACACACACACACACACACAGGACAAAATAGTTGGAACCTTCATGAGAATGGAAATGTTTAATAAACTTAGAATCGTGGGTTTATTAAACTATAGTGTTATTTACAGCCATAATTCATCAACTACAAACACAATAATGTGTTTGCATGGCATGCTACAACAGAAGCTTTATTCAGTTCATTCAGAAAACACTGGCAAAATAAATTTCAGTTGCAAATTCACAGATACAAGCTTCAAAGTATAAAGTTGTATATAACAAAAAATACAGGTAATATTTATAACAATAACTTACAGATACAAACTAATGATAAACTACAATTTCACAAAAGATTGTAAACATTTTGCACACTTGTCAGTCCTTTCTCTTAGGCAAAGTGCTCTTTTGATGACAAATAAATTAACAGATACATACTAGAGTGAACTATTTCCAGACAATACAAAAAAAAAAGGTTTTGATTTTCTTGTAAACATGTTTTACAAAAAAATGAAGAATTGATAAAAGTGTCTTGCAGGCCAACTATAGATACATACCTGGGCAGCAAAGTGATGTTGGAAATGCTTTGGGTGTTAAATAAAAAATTAACATTAATATCTTTTTAATGATATTTTATACATAATAAATGACAAGTTTATATCCTTAATCATTTCTATCCCTGAAAAAAGGAATTAGGTATGACTTATTGGCAGTTGTGTCATTGAATGGGGTAACAAAGGCTGGAGTCCAAGAGTTGTTGGTGAATGAGCTACAAAATAGAAAAACATTTGTGGATCAGTTTTTCTGGGGTGAATAAAACTGATTTAAAAACAAACAAACAATTCAAGGAAATATGCCTTCATCATTCATTAGTGCTGAGGGCACTAAGCTACCCTCATTCCACTGACCTCAGCAGGAGCCTTCATTTATTCAGCATAGTAAGCATGGTATTAAACAATATTCTAGGAATGGTTTTACTCCCAAATCTTTGTTTGAGGACACATGCTTTTACCACTTCAATGTCCTCCATCCATACCCCATTCACTGCACTTTATCCTGCGGCTAGAAAGACAAGTCTTTGTCTGCAGAGAAACTGTTAGCTTTATCCTGAAAGTGTCTGCAGAGGATGACCCCTCAAGAGTTCCCTTTTTAATGTTAACTGTCTGCTCCTTAAACACACATCAAAACACATTTGATTCAAGCAACAACCACAGTCTTTCAAGAGAACACATGCAAATTTTAATACTACTGTAAGCAAATGGCAATAATGGTATAGGCTCTGACTTTTTATTTAACCAAAACCTAAAATGAAGTTCTTGCTTTCAGCAAAGGTTATGTTGCTTCAAATTAAACACCCCTCTCAGAGCAACTAGGAAAACTGGATAAAATTTTTAGAAATCTGAGGCCGGCACTGTGGCGTAGCAAGCTATGCCTGTACCTACAGTGCCAGCATCCCATATGGGCACAGGTTTGTATCCCAGTTGCTCCTCTTCTGATCTAACTCTCCACTTACGGCCTGGGAAAGCAGAATAAGATGGCCCAAGTGCTCAGACTCTGGTTTCCATGTAGGAGATCCAGAAGTTCCTGGCTCCCAGCTTCGGATAAGCCCATCTCTGGCCATTGCAGCCATTTGGGGAGTGGACCAGTGGATGGAAGACCTTTTTCTCTGTCTGTCCCTCTGTCTGTAACTGTCTCTCAAATAAATAAAATCTTAAAAAAAAAAAAGAAAGAGAAAATCTTCTGGAAGGCATCTGAAAGACACTACATTAATGGATACTTGCAAAACCCAGCAAGGAAGGAAAGAAAATGATGCTACACTCCCCCCATCCCCTGCCCCCAAGAACAAAGACAATTTTAAAACAAAAGGAATGTCTGAGAGGCTGGGAAGTGTAGTGGAGCATTCAGAAGTTAGATTTTAGCTGGGTGGTGGGGAACAAAAAATTAAAGATCAAATCCTAGTGAGGAGAAGATTCAGCTAACAGAAAACAAACAAAAAACCTCAGGCTTTCGTTTGGGATAACCAAAGGATGAAATCTAAGGAAAAAAGTGTAATAACAGCTCCTCCAGGACTGGTGCCTGATTGGATTAAGCTGATCTCCCTCTGGTCCAGCTCTCCACCAGAGTAGGACTAACCCTTTGTGGTGAAAGGATTCATTTAGAGTCTCAAATTATTTTCAAGTTTCCTATAACCAGCATCAGAAATGCAATAGAAAACAACAAGGAAATAAGAAGACAACTGAAAACAAAGAGGAAATAACAGAAAAGACCCAAGTAAGATGCAGATAGAGTTATCAGATATGAACTTCAGTGTAACTTTTATTAATCAAACCATAGTTTAAGGAAAAAAGCAAAAAAAAGATGTTTTCAGCACAGAAATAAAAATTTTAAATCCAAAAAACATAGTAACTGACATTAAGAACTCAATGAATGAATGTTACAGTTGATGAGATGATTAGTGAGCCAAGAGATAGGTCAGAAGAAAATATGTAGATGAAGTATGGAAAGTCAAAAGTCTGGAAAATGTGGAATTTCTTCATAAGTGTAGAAAAAATATTTGAAAGGATGAAAGCTGTGAATTTTCCATAATGAAAGATATTAAACTACATATTCAAGAAGCATAACTAGGCATGTGTAATAAAACTTTCAAAAATCAAACACAAAGAGAAAATCTGAGGGGCAAAAATATAATTCACGTTCAAAGAAGCAAGAAAATCAACAGTTTATACGAACAATATATGGCAGCAAACCAGTTAGCTAACTATATCTGAACAACAGAAATAATGGAAGTCAGAAGACAATGTAATCATATCTTCAAAATGCTATGACAAAAATAAATAACTGCCAAATTTCTGCAAAAGAAATGCCATCTATAACTGTACCAAAAAAATAATAAACTTAACAAAGATGTATAAATTCACTAAATAGAAAATTCTAAAATATAAGAAGTATCTCAAGGATGACCTAAATCAATGTAAAGATATACTAAAGTCTATGGTATAAAAAGAGTATTACTAAAATTGTAATGACCTATATATTTACTATAATAGAAGTTATGAAAATCTTAAATTGTTCTCCCTTTCTTGAGTGGAAATTGATGAGCTGGCAAAATTTGTGGAAAATACACAGGGTCAAGAATAGGCAATAAAATTAGAAAAAAAATAAGAAGACTTGTAGGATAGGACATCAAAAATTATACAGCTAGCATAATTAAAATGGCTATTACAGAGAAAACAAGACAATAGAAGGTATAAAATTGGCATATATATTAAGACACTTGATATGACAAATGTGGCTTTGCAAAGGAGCTGGGAAATTTGTATTTTCATCAACATAACGAAAAAGCATCATTTCCAAATGTCACAGTACACACAAAATTTAGTCCCAAATGGATTTGCTAGTCTTCGAGCAAGAACACTTTCTTGAATAGGTCAACAGAAAAAGCACTGCTATGAGGGGAAAAGCTGATGAACTGCATAAATAGAAACTGATGCTCAATAAAACATCCCATTAAGAGTAGGAAAAGGCAAGCGCTGAATAGAAGATATTTCAACACATATAATTATCAAAGAGCTATATATGCAGATTATACCAAGAATTAAAGTCAATGAAAAAAGAAATCAACAGATAAAAAGACATGTACAGACTCTTCATAAAAGAGAATGTAAAAATGCCCAGTTTAAAAAACATGCTCAATCTCATCACTCATGAAGGAAAATCAAATTATAATAGTGAGACAGCACCCAACAATCATCAAATTTACTATAATAAAGAAATTCACTATATTAAGTGCTGATGAGGATATGAGCTCCTTGAACTCTCACATACTGCTTTCAAAATATAAACTTGTTCAATCACTAAGGAAAACAGAATTAAATAAAGTTGAGCACATGTGTAGACTATGAGCCTAAATTCCACTCCCAGGTACATACTAAATACAAGTGTGAACTAATATCTATCAAAAAACTTGTACAATACAATCTATAGCAGCATGTTCATAAAAAGCCCAAACTGGAAGAAATGCAAATGTCAATAAACAATAAAATATGGTATACTCCTACAGAATTCTACAAATTTCTACAAAATAAAAAACAAATCACTGATTCTTAAAACAATACAGATGAATCCCACAAATGGTGCAATGGAAAGAAGTGAGACACACAAGAATACATTCTGTATGGTACAATTCATACACAGCTCTAGGAAAAGGCAAAACTAAACCAGAGTTTTAGAAATCCTGGTATGTTAATTTGAGAGGAAAAGATAACGACTGGGAGGAGGCAGAAGAGAGGCTGCTGGGGTGCTGATGATGTTCTACTTCTGGGTGAAGTTAATATGGGTATGTTTATTAATTTATCAAACTATAATTATTTGCATTTTCTATATGTATATGGTTCAATTAAAAAACTTTCACAAAACTTAATAAACTTCAAGCTAAAGTTCTGAGTGTGAATACTTTGATCATGAGAAAATAATTTAAATGTCATGAAATTTTAAAAAATCTTTAAGTAAAAATCAAGCACTAAGGATAATCACTATTAATATTTATTTTCTGGTTGTGTAGTGGGTGTTAAACTTGGGTAAATCATGGGAATAAAGAAGTTTGGATAATTTTGCTCCCTCCTGCACCCCCAATGGTATTTTTCAGCGACTACTGAGGTAATATTTCAAACTGTGAATTGTGTCAGCAACCTAATATCAGAAGCTAGTAAGTACTGATTTCTTGCTTGGGAGATGACTATTAAATGTTGGCATACCTACCATCCATATAACTATGCAGTGCAGTCAGCATCGTCCCATCTTGGGGAACGTAGGCAGAATAAGCCATTTCTTCTAGCATGGGTGGAGACAGCCTTGAGGGTGGGACTGCTGTAACTGGGGCAGAGGAGGAGTGATTGGGACTGACATGTTTCTTATGGCGTGCTCTACAGTTCTGGAACCACACCTGCAGGGAAGAAAAGATAGGAAACTGGGTCATAAATCAGTTTCTAGTACATCACCAGCTCAATTTAAAAATAAACACAACCTCAATAATTATTGCATAAGCAAAGTATACATGTAAAAAATGCTTTAAAAAGTTCTATAGTGAGAAGAGAAATACTTTAGCCCAAAGAACAAAGGTCATTTTCCTCCCAGGTGATAGTTCTTTGGAGATTTACTTTAAAGCCAATTCTAGGGGCCATAGTTGTGGCACAGCAGGTTAATGCGACATTAACGACACTGGCATCCCATATCAGAGTGCTGGTTTGAATTCTGGCTGTTCCACTTCCAATCTAGTTCTCCACTAATGTGCCTGGAAAGGCAGTAAATGATGACGGACCAACTACTTGGGCCCCTGCCACCAATGTAGGAGACCTGGATGGAGTTCCTGGCTTCTGGCTTTAGCCTGGCCTAGATCTGGCTGTTAGGGCTTTTGGGGGAGTGAACAAGCAAATGGAAGATCCCTCTATCTCTGTCACTTTGCCTTTCAAATAATTATTTTTAAAGATAATAAAGCCAATTCTATACTAAACCAACATCTTACTGCCTCCAGCATTCCAGAGAGGATGCCTTAGTTCTTTCACTACTAACATAGGCTTTCTTTTTTAAATCCAGAAAAAGCTCTTTTAATCAGAACTTTAAAAAAAAAAAAAACTACTAAAAAATGTATTCTTAGACACCTGCTGGACTTATTTTAAATCTTTGTTGAAATGACTAAAATCCCTACCGAGAATTTAAAGCTTTCTACAAACCTCTTGATTCAGTTATTCTAGATATATTTAACCTGCTGAGTTCAATTTCTCTTAGTGAATACATAGGGTATGCCTTAAGGTCAGAGGTATAATAAGGAGGAAAAAAACTGGCAATGTTTAAGTAGAATTAAATACAAACACATCCACTTGTGAAAGAGTTCACAGTCTGCAAAGCATTAACCACCCAGCTGCCTGTGCCACTGCAGAAATAAAGAGAGCAATTTCAGGGCAAGTAAAGTTCTACATCCAGGTCGGGGTAGGTAGTGATGGCTGCCCAGAATGCTTCCAGTATTCAGTCTGCCTGTTTGAATTCCCTGCTAGAAGACAAAACTGGGCCATAGTGTTAGTCCATTTAACCATTCTAGCATTTACTTCCATCCCTCCAAACAATTCATCCTGAGAAGACAGAGAAGCAAAGGGAGGGGCTGATGCAGTATAAGCAGGTTAAGCCACTGTCTGCAGTGCCAACATCCCATAATAGGCACTGGTTCAAGTCCCAGCTATTCCACTTCCAATCTAGCTACCTGCTGATGAGCCTGGGAGAGCAGCAGAAGATGGCTCAAGCCCTTGGGCCCCTGATCCATGTGGGAGACCTGGATGAAGCTCCTGCCTCCTGGCTTCAGCCAGGCCCAGCCCTGACCATTGCAGCCATTTTTGGGAGTGAACCAGCAGATGGAAGACTTTTCTCTCTCTGCCTCTGCCTCTCTGTAACTCTAATTTTCAAATAAATCAATAAATCTTAAAAAAAATTTAAGGGAGTTAGGACATAAACACGTGAGATCAGAATAGAAGGCCAGAGAAAGGTTAGGGGTTCATAAGTCTCTGTTCAGAGCCTGAGAGTAGTATCTTAATGGCGTAAGGAAGCCATGACAGATTAATGTGGAATACAGGTTAAGATGCAAGAATGTATAGGAAAATATTGGCCCAATTTCAAATATACATCCAGCCCCTGAGCCTCAAAAATAGAGGGCTAGCAAAGTAGAAACTCAAGGGATTAAAATAGGAAGAATGGGCCAGTGTCACGGTACAGCAGGTTCAGCTGCAACCTGCTACACAAGCATCCCAGTTGAGCAGTGGTTAGAGTTCTGGCTGCTCCACTTATACTCCAGCTCTCTGCTCATGCACCTAGGAAAGCAGCAGAAGCTGGCCCAAGTACTTGGACTTCTGCCACCCACGTGGGAGGCCAGAATGCAGTTCCAGGCTCTGGGCTTCAATTTGGTCCAGCTCTGGTCACTGAGGTCATTTGGGGAATGAACCAGCAGATGGAGGATCTGTTTCTCCCCCTCTCTAATGCTGTCTTTCACATAATTACATATTTTTTTTAAATCAATAGAATAAAAATTAACACTTTAGTGGGGCATATATAGCCTTGAGCCGGGAGATGAAAGGTAGCATCTGAAGAGTGTTTTCAGGACAAGACTTAGGCATTTATCAAGGAAAAGGAGAGCAAAGTCACAACCTCTCCATGCTCCTCAATTCTTTGGAGTGTTAGACTAAGATAGATGCCCGTACTGAAACAACACACAAAGTCTCTGATCATAGTTCTGTCCGCAGGGTCTGTAAAAATAGGCACCACTCCTATGAAGGAAGGCAATTAAAAAAAACTAATCTTTTAATTCCATTACCAATGAATTTTTTAAAAATATTTTTATTTTAAAGGCAGAGTGATGGAAGAAAGGGAGAGATACAGTGAGCTTCCATACTGTTTCACTTCCCATGTGGCTACAATAGCCAGATCTAGGCCTGGCCAAAGCCAGGAGCCAGGAGCTCTATCCTAGTCTACCACATAAGTGGCAGGGGGCCCAAGCACTTGGGCCATCTTCTGCTGCCTTCCCAGGCACATTAGCAAGAAGCAGGATGGGAAGCAGAGTAGCCAGGACTTGTACTGGCACTGCAATATGGGAAGCCAGCCATCACAAATGCCGGCTTAACTTGCTGTACCACAACACCAGCCCCTGGAATGCAACTTTTAAATAAAGGCCTGAAAAATGTTCTATTTTTAACAACCTCACTTCCAGAAATGTACCCTGAGGAAACTATGGAATAATCATGCAAGCTATACACACTATTGTTCTGGGTCTCCCACATGGGAGGTTCTGGCTCCTGGCTTCAGCCTGGCTGTCACAGCCATTTGGGAAGTGAAACAGCAGATGGGAGACCTCTCTGTCTCTCCCTCTAACTCTTTCAAATAAATAAAATAAATCTTAGAAAATATATATTGAAGGTTTATATATTTAAATTATATATAGAAATGCACCAGGGTACTTCAAACATTTGTAAAAAATGGAATTAAAAGTTCATTTTAGTGGACAAAACATTTAAAATCATATATACAGGGGTCTTTAAAAATATCATGGAAATGGTTTTATGAAAGAACTATGCGAGGGTTTAAAGAGATTTTTTTTGCATCAAACTAAACTTAATTCAATTTTTTCTATGAACTTAAAAAAAAGATTCACTTATTTGAAAGGCAGAGAGAGTTACAGAGAGAACGAGAGGCAGAGAGAGAATAAGATCTTCCATCTGCTGATCCCCAAAGGGCCACAACAGCCAGGGCCGGGCCAGGCTGAGGCCAGAAGCTTCATCCAGGTCTCCCACATGGGAACAGGGGTCCAAGTAGTTAGACCATCCTCTGCTGTTTTCCCAGGCACATTAGCAGGTGCTACATCAGAAGTGGAGCATCTGGGATTTAAACCGGCACTCCCATATGGGATGCTGGCATTGCAGGAAATAGCTTAACCCACTATGCCACAACAATAGCTCCTCTATGAGCTTTTTGAAGTACTTTGTCAGTATAATTTTATATGTTAATATTTTATCATTTGCCATCTTATTGAAAATATTGAATATCCAGTCTTTATATATTAAATGGAAACATCCAAAATTATATTTTTCCAGTTTTAGCACTTGGGATGAAGTTGTCTTGCTCCTAATTCTGGTGACTTAAATACCTAAAAACTACATGACTGATGTCTACTTCCGACTTTGAAACAATCATGAATCTGACCTAAGGTAGCTGTCTTTGACATAAAAGCACAGAGTCTTCAATTAGAAGGAATCCTTAGCTCATTGGGTTTGAACTAGCTTACAAAGGAAACTTAGCTTCCAGGCACAGGAACTCAACTACTGCCCATGGCAGTTATCCCATTTTTACAGCCTTTCATACTGAGGAAGTTCACTACAAGTGAACACCAGCGCCCTTCCCTATATTCCCTTTGTCAGAGAGCCTCCCGCACATATTTGAAGATGCTTCTCTGTATGTACTATTCCACCCCTTTTCATCTCCTGATCTCCTTATCACCAGATAAACATCATCCCTGTGGCCTTTAATAAAAGGGTGTGATTCCTACATCTGTCATAGCCTGGGTAGGCTTGTTTTAAAGGCAGCACTACTTTACGTTGCTTTCCTGTTGGTCTATTTTTAAAATCTGGCACTCCAGAATAAAAACAATACTCCGTGCATCTGAAAAGTAGAGAAGTGGTGAGATTTGCCTAAGGGGGGCCTCATCACATGGCAGCCAACCAAAACCACCAGGAATCTAAGTATTCAGAGAAGTTACAATGCCATCAGGTCTTCCTTGTCTACTTCTTTGTATAGGTGATGATTTGTTAATTATGAAACACTTCAGGTTTACTGAAGAAAAAACACCCATATATCAACCATGCAACATAAAATATATATAAAGCGAAGGAATTTGCCTTCCCATTACCACCAAATTTCATCTTGCCAACTATAGTTATTTGCCTTAATTCCTCAAACTTTTTGAAACTTCAGTATTATTTAAAATTCGTGTTCATTTCCCTGGTCACTCTAACAACCCAACACAGCTGGCCAACTCCTTCCAGAGTCCACACCCTTTCTTCACAATGTACGCCGCTTCTCTACCAGGTCCTCTCCTTGGTTCTGCCTGTTCCCAAGTCCCATTCAAACAGCACTTCTCACCCTGCTCTCTCTCTCTCTCTCTCTCTCTCTCGCTGCATTCCATTCTTCACTTTTTACACACTGTTTCTAAAGCATCTCATCCAGTTTCATGAGACTAGATCTCTTTGTTTGAATCCCATTTATCCTTGAGAATTCTTGCTTACTTACCCAACTGCCATCATTACAGCATGACTGGCACAATTAAAATGAGCTTTATTTCCCTCTCATGGACTAATCCAGCTTACTTTTGACATTAATATCCCTGCCAGCACCATTCCTGTACATACTCTGACTTCAATTTTAAGAGCCATCTTTGACTTCTCTCTGCTTCTCCATTATAGTCTATAATTCCTTTTCTTGTCTCTCTAGCATCCAGCATCTGCTGTCAGTGTGTAGCCGATAAAATGTTTCTTGAATTCTAGGGCTGCTACCCTAGTTAATTCACTTAAAAAAAAAATGACTTTGCTGGGCATCTCAACTAAATGATCTACCTCTACTCACACTCCAACTCTAACTCTTCCCAGATACTGTCATAAGCCTTTTTTCCTAAAATTATGTATCATGGTTTTCTTCTACTCAGCAGAGAACTTTGCACGATAGACCTCTCCACGTTCAACGTCAACAATTTCATTTTCCATAATTTCCAAATATGAATCCCACAATATAATAAACTTGCTCTAACTTATGCCTTTTAGTTTTACACTCCCGCAAACTCATCTTTAGCAAAGGCCATCAACATCCTCTACACACAAAGACATAATCATAGAAAAAGTAGAAAATAACATTGACATCAGAACCAGAGTTAGCTTGGAATTTCAGTTGTCTATTTTAGTTTGAGGATCTTAGTGTTTCTGTGAGCACTGAACAAAGTAAAATGCTCAGAGTCATTTGACAAATGGAAGCCTAAAATGGGAAGCTAATGTTTTGACATTTCTTCACACACACAAAAAAAGGCACATTCAAAGACCTAGAGTTAGAATGTTTAGTGTTTTTTGACTTTTGAATAATCACCTGTATCACACGTCTGCTCAAGCCTGTCCTCTCTGCCAGTTTCTGGAGGGTCTGTGCATCTGGGTTGTTGTCCTGAGCAAACTGTGCTTGCATAACCTGTTTTTTTAAAAAAATACAGAGAGTAAATATTAAAAAAGAGCAACTTAGTCTTCTGCATTTTGATGATGGGAGAGATAAAACATGCATAAAAGTGAAAATGTATTTTATTACTTGAAATTAATATGGGGAAGTATGTAAATTTGAAAAAGAACATGTATTTTGTAAGTTTACACATAAATTGTTATAATGAGGTTTTTTTTAAAATAAATTTTCTCCTTGCTGATCAGTCAGGTCCTTTACAAGTTCATTGTCCACAAAGTACAGGCTCCCATCTGCTGGTTTACCCACAAATGCCTCCAACTGTCATGGCTCAGTCAGGGCAACCCAGGAGTCAGGAACTCAGACTAGGTCTCCCCAGAACACAGGCCCAACTACTTGAGCCATTAATTGCAGTCTCCCAAGGTCACCATTAAAAGCAAGCTGGAATCTGGAGCAGAGCCAGGAATTGAACCCAAACACTCTTACATGGTATACGGTGTCCCAACTGGTAGCCTAACAGCTAGGCCAAACGCCCTCCCAGATGTTCAGATCTTAAAAGAGAAAAATCCATTTCAACATAAAACACTGTCTTTCAACTCTGCTGTTGGAAATAAATGCATCTTTTCTTTTTTACATTGTTTGAATGCATATAAATAGTTTAAGTCTATTTTTCTCACTTGTAAAACTTCCAGCACTATAAAACTTAACAAAATGGAAAAAATTATATCACATTTTCTACCAACCTCTATTGAGCAAAACAAGTTTAATGCCCCTAACACATTTTTCACTGGCTTGTAAGCAGTACACTGCTCAACACATACATTCCAGCTAATTATAGAAAAGCCCATCATTGGTTTGGGCACATGCTGTATGCAAACAGTACCTGGGATATTGAAGAGAGAAATCAGTCCATTGAATAAGAATTTACTAGGGTCTAAACATCTATTGAAAACACTCAGATAATTCTGACATGAAACTTTGGAATGAAACCATTCTGCCAAGTTGCTATGAGATAGCAATACATGAAAAAACAAAAAATAAAACAAAAAAAACTGTTCTTTGTCTTAATTTCCTGGAAGAACAACACAGACATGTCAATGACTAACACAATGAAGTTTAAAGGGAGAACAGTAGAGATAAAGAGGGAGTAGCAGAATAAAAATTCAAGCCAAGGGCTTTGGATTCTTTCAGAAAAGAGAATGATTGTGAGAATCAAGTGAGATACCTGGCTTTTATAACTAAAAGCCAATCAACTGTAGGGAGATTATAAAACAAAAGAATGTGTTCTGACGAATGTGGGAGGATACTCTGGCCTCTAACAGGATTGTGTTTGTCTGCAAGCATGAGAGGGAGATGACCAACCTATCTAAAGACCTAAAGCACCCTTTCCAACAGGCAAAATAAACTGCGTTCTCCACCATATTCCTCATAGACTGCACTTGTCAGAGGATAGTGAAATTATTTGTTTGCACATCTCCTCCTTATAACAGAACATGAGTTCCTTCAGTATAAGAGGAATGTCTTATTCCTCATAACCCCATGAGTTAAACTCCCTTCCTGTTGCATAATATACACATAGGAATTTATGACAGAATGTAACATGACAATGTGCAGAAAATCTAAAGACAATATGGAGGAAGTAGGGGGAAGGCCAATGTTGTTCCAGGAAAACGTAAGAGGTTTACTAATTATATTTTCAGTTAAGATCTCTCTTAACTGAAATGTGACTCTTCAAGAATGTAGCTCTCCTGGCTTCCCCATCAACTATATCATATCTACAAACGCTATAAATAATACATGGATTTTTGCTTTTTTAGAAAGGCATAATTGGCCTATAAGTTTATAATCTGCCTTAGTTCGCTTTATTCTTCCTTTCCTACTCCAAATGCATTACTCCAATATTCATATGCAAAGACAGTTGTGTTCATACATAGTTCAGCATATAACATCTCAAAGAGAAAAAAGAATTATTATTGATGTAACAGGTAAAGCTGCTGCCTGCAGTGCCGGAATCCCATATGGGCGCCGGCTTGAGACCCGGCTGTTCCACTTCTGATCCAGCACTCTGCTGTGGCCTGGGAAAACAGAAGATGGCCAAGACCTTGGGCCCTTGCACCTGCGTGGGAGGCTAGGAAGAACCTCTTGGCTCCTGGCTTCGGATCCACACAGCTCTAGCCATTGCAGCCAACTGGGGAGTGAACCAGTGGATGGAAGACCTCTCTCTCTGCTTCTCCTTCTCTCTGTGTAATTCTGACTTTCAAATAAATAAATAAATCTTTAAAAATAATTATATCTTTCTTATTGCAAGCAGAAAAATCTGAACAGATATTTAGAATTTGCTTGTAAGGTTATTACTGATCATTTTCGTAAAACAAAAGCAATGCTTTTAAAAATATATTTCAAACTCACAAGTTTAATAATGGAACCAAATTACATTTAATAATGCAATGTCTCGTCAAGGAGTAAAGTACAACTAAAGTCAGCATTGCTTAGAATTGAAATACTGTAAAGAATATGTAGGAAAAGTGCTCACTGTTCTTCCATCTTCCTTTTAATAGTATCAGCGATTATTCTCACATGCACACAAAAAAGACCCTTTTAATTTGTAGTTTCACCATTCTCCACTCATTAATGCTGCAGAAACTCATGCTACTACTATTCCTTGCTCTTCTACAGAGGTCAAGGAGTGAGCTTCTGTAGATACTCATCATTTCAATGTCAGTAGTTAGCAGAGCAACAGCTGATCAACTTTATTTGAAAACAGTTTAAAGCAGGAGCTAACTTTGGCATTTTTTATGTTACTCATCACTGAAGAGGGTTTCCTTATAATAAGCAAACCAGAATATTGGCAGGAATTCTTTATTATTCCTATAAATGAGACAGTTTTTGAAATACATATGCTGCCACATTCTTTGAAACAACTATTTTTTCTTCCCATAGTGTCTAAGAAAAATTGGGGGAAATGATCTTATTTATTCCTCCCACCTTAACTCTCCTCTGTCCAAAGGTAATACTGTGTGGATAGTTTTGACTTACTCACTGGTCATCCACAGTATGAGCATTTAATTATTTTGCTGCAAAAACTACTTGAATATACTCAGCTTTCTGAAAATTAGGGCAATTTCACTATGAGGTTACGTAACCTGATTGATTAGAGGATCTGTCAAATGATTCAAGTTTAAAAAGAAAAATCGACAGTTATCCCATCTCATTTGTTTCACCCACCCCTGGCATAAGATAAACACTAATAAATATTAAATACATTAAATAAATGAACATATTCCTTGAAAGCATATCACCTATGCTTTCATTTTTTTAAAAAAATATGTGGTTTTGAACGACATCTTTTAAAACATGACTCAGATCGCATTTTCCTTCAATAATGCATCATTTAAGTACTCTGCACATTTGTTATGTAAAACTTTCAGGCTGTCTACAAGATTCAGAATCTCACTTTTTTTCCTTTAGCAGCTATCGCTGTCACTGAGTAGAGTTTCATTAAGCAAAATTCCATGATGCACTCCTGAGAGGCCAAGAAAATGAAAAGACCAGTGGTCTGGGGAGCAGGGTCCAAAAAACGTATCTTGCATCCCGTTAGTGGTCTGCCTTTAGGGGAGTTCCTAAACCTTTCAGATGAGGCTACGCAAGTCAGAGAATTACTATAAAATCTGAAGGAGATCCCTTCTTGGCCTTTTGGTTAAGATGAAGTGTAGTATTTGTTCTTATCAGTTTAATAAGGAGATAATGTAGATAAAATGCCAAGGACTTGGCATATAAAAACCTCTACAAATATTATTCTTTTCCTATCTATAATTATCTTCCTATAGAAGATGGTATATCCACCTACAACAGTTTCAAATTTTCACAATCAAGATTTTAATATACATTTTTACATCAAATTAAAGTTTACATTATTACTACTAAAATTATAGCCAGCCCTTCATGGGCACAGACCATTTTAAACATAGAATATTTTTATAAACATGTGACATTTTTATATTACAGATTCCATTTTAACCAAGATACCTTTCAGGAACTCAGTGTTTTTCCAGAGCTCCCACAAATACTTCTAGCTTCTAACTTGGGATGTTGTGGGATCTTCATTCCAACCCAGCAAAGCATTCAGATAAGTTCAAACAAAATATTTTTTCAATTACCTTATCTTTAATTTCCTGCTTATTGATCAGATACATTATACCTAAGTTAAGAAATTCAAAACAATGAACTATTTGCAAGTCTTTTTCAAATAGATCTAGATTTTAATGCTGCGGTATATTCCAATATCAGTTTCCTGTGGAATATTTTTGTCATTATCAAGGTTTCTTTCCTAATAAGTCTAAGAAAAAAACATTCTCTCTGGAAACAGTTTTATTGTATCCATCTTAAATACTCACAGTCCTTAGAATACTATAAGTGAATTTTCAAAATATTACTTTCACTCATTTGTTAACATTACCTAACAGTCTTTAAAGTCTTAGCTAAAACGGATACTGTATGTAACGCATCCAGCAGTATTTGGTAGGTACTCAATGAATGTTACTTTACCTTAATAGAAAACAAATACCTCAGCCACATTAATCTTTTAGAAAATAAGATTTCCTTATCTGAAAAAGTGCCAGAAAGAATGATACTCCTATGTGTAGATTTAAACATAAAGCAAAGAGTAATTATCAAATTATTTTCTTGACAATTTGTATAAATCAAACTTACAACAATTATATTCAGGGACACTTAGCAGAAAATAACCACCCCTTTTCAGGGGACAAAACTAATTATTTGATCAAATTACAGAATTACTCCCTCTATTCCTCTTAAAAACAAAGGGGGTCTATACTTCAGTCAGCCTGCAGATTCCTATTTATGGTAAGGCATATTCAATTATTTCCTATTCAAAAAAGCATACAATCTTGTCCATTAAAAAGGCTTATTACAGTTTGTTAAAAAGATCCCATAGGTCCACATACTGTATATCTCTTTCTGCTGAGTCTCAAAATATTTTGTCTTTTACTGCAATTACGTATCATAATACAAATGCCTAGGTTAGACCAATGTTATCAGGAAGTCAGGACAGATTAACATTCTGTATCCACTTTGATATTGCTATCAGTATACCCAAAGGAACAAAGCTTGAATGACTAGATCATATGATATCGCAGTACCAGAAATATGATAAACATTTTAGAATAATATTATGCTTTCATTCATACATGTTTTCACATGTGCCTGCATATATGTATATATATATACACACAGTTGGTTTTTACAAAGTATCAGATAACCTTTTTAAAAACATAAAAATGTCTTTAGGTGCCAAGGAGGTTTTTTTTTTTTTTTTTTTTTTTTTGGTGGGGAGAGGCTTAAAAAATTGTAATTTTATTGCCAGGTCTACCTGGAGCTGATCTGCCGTAAAGCTGGTCCGAGCTCTTTTTGCTGGTTTTGGATGATTAACATCTTGCTCTGTGAGGAGAGCGCCTTCCACACTAATCCCATTACCTGCATTTTAAAAAACACACCATACATGTTAATTCAAATGGGTATACACATCATGAAATAACAGATTTCTTGTATCCTTTGGTTTGTTGTAAAAGTGCACGTTTCATCTAGATTTCAAAACTCTAAGTTAACTTTCAAAACATGCTTCAAAAAACTGTAGAAACAATATTCCATTTATAGGCTTGTATATTTAGTCAAAAGTGCAATAAGTTAGAAGACCATATTCAAGGCCCACCCTACAGGCAAACAACCGTTTACAAAAAGAAAAGTTAAACTTTAACTCAAGCTGCTGCATGAGAATATGGCACAAAGCTAATACATACACCATGGCTTTCCCTGTAAATAAACAGATGGAGACCATCACTAACCGTACAGCGCTTAATGAGTTTTACCACAATTATACTTTGCAAAAATAATGCATTAAGATGACCTTAGAAAAAAATCATATTTTTATCCCTGTATTCACTGTCCCCAAAGACTCAAAAGTATTTTAAGTACATATTTACCATTTTCCACTTCTCTCTTTAAATTATCCAGCATGCAGTCATAATGCACTCTGCAGAGGACTTTCTCTTCTACCAAAGCAAACTCCTCTCCGGTGGAAAGTTGCCTTTTGCAGGAAAAACAGGCAAAGCACGCCAAGTGATAGACATTCCCCTTGGCCCTCCGGACCCAGTCAGTAGAATGGATGTGCCTCCCACATCGAGAGCAGCGAGTTCCATACCTTCTACAGTAAAGAGCGAGGCAGAGGTGAAGACTTTACTGCTTGGTGGGATATTTATCAGTCTAACACTAAACTAATACATTTTGTTACTCTGCTCCATTGGAATAAGTACTGAAATACGCTGAAAATGAAACAAGAATTATTTTTCTAAAAATTGATATGGTAAGCAATGAAGATTTGAGATAAGTTCACGATTTGAACATATTTACAAAAATAAAAATCTCCTCATTGCTTTAAAGACAAGACTTTTAAAACAACTAAACATGAGTTTCAATATTCCTTGTACTTTGTCAAATACCAGGGCATTCATAAATTTACCTATACACTTAAGAAACAAAGATACACACTCTCTAGATTGAAAACATAAAAAGTACAAAAATATACCAGCTGAACAAATAGTGACTCCTTAACACCCAGCTAAGATAATTAGAAAATGCTTTAAATATCTTTTAAAATGTTAACACATTTAAAGTAGAAATTATCACAGAATGCAAAGAGAAATTCTTTCTTGAGTGTGAAAAAGGAAAATTCCAGAATGTTTCCTTCAGTGAAAAAGCTATTGCATTGCTATTCACAGGAGGAAAGAAATATTATCTAAAACTCTGAGAGACATATGGGGACACTGCATCTCATTCTTAACAAAATGTCAAAGCTAGGGGCAAGCACTTATTTTTATCTTCAAATATGAGTGAGTAAACAGTTTGTTATCTCTTCTGTCACAGCTGTAATCACGGCAGGGCATGCCAAGTCAGACTAGAGTAGATTATGTGTTTTTGTCTGTTGACTAATACATCTTTATAGCTAGTGTCTGTTTTTTAAAATTTACTTGGAAACACTGAATTCTAGAAATACATTTCAGAATATAACATGAAATATTAAAAGCACTAAATAGACTTTCAATAAGACATTAAAACCAAATCTCCCAAAGGGTTTTAAATTAGTAAAAATTAAGATTAGTATATCCTAAGTAAAGGAAGAAATAAGTTGTTATAATTGTTGAAGAAATGGAGAGGAAACCTGAAAAATATGTTCTGGTAATTATAAGATTTATGACTTTATAAAACAAGATTCTAGATTTCAATTATTTGTGTTTTAAATTCCCTAGCAATTTTTAAACTCTGAAATCACTTTTTGAAATGGAGTATTAACAAGAAAATTAATATTACAAACTTCATTATGTGGCATCTCTCAATAAACATTGTTCCTTCATTTGAAAATGCAGATAAAGAAATTGGCACAGTAATTTTGAAAGCAGTGATTAAAAATGATTTCGGTTTCTAGACAGCTGTCCAAAAAGAACTGAAGTAGAACATGGGGAAAACTTTATGTTAGATGATTACAAAGAGTCACATAGAATGTTAGAAACAAATATAAACTCACAAACTAAAAATCAAAGGACAAACAAAACAGGATTTTTAAGCAGAATTAGATTTGTATATTAGGATATTGGAATAATCAGTTCTGAATAATGTAGTTTACCATAGTCTTCAAAGTCCTGGCACATTATAGGTGTAAAACCAGAGGTCATTCCACAGCAAACTGGTAAAAGTTTAAAAGAACCTTAATTTTTTTCTCCCATAATGATTTCATTTCATCTTATTATTCTCCCCAACAAGGAGCTTTGTTACAGTAAGTCATCCCATATTTCATACTTATATATAGCTATGTACAGCAAAGACGATTCTTCTTTCAATACCTAAAACTTTCATTCCCCAAAATGGAAGCATTATTTAAAATTAACATTTGTATACTGAAGTTCTAAGGGAGGTAAACAGACTCGTTTAACACAAAATACACCTCAAAAATATAAAAGCATTCTCATTTTGAAATCTATTGTGTAAGAAAAACGAGAATTCAAGAAATGAAATTGGACAAGAAAAAGCCTATTACAAAATTATTTTTGCAAAATAATTTCTGCAAGTGTCTATTAAGAAAAAACTTCCCAGCCTACCTGAAATAATCAAGTTTGCAGAAAATGTCTTTGTCTTTAATATAACAGCTGGTGTGTCTTCCTAAGGAGGTTCTGCAGACACTGCAGGAAAGACAGCGGACATGCCAGCACAGGTCATTCACCTGTGAACGGAAGAGGGTAGGGTGAGAAGCAGTTCTAATTCCACACTTTAGGCATTCATTGGTTTTGTGTATGAGGCAACTGAAAAACTGGCCTCTTAATATTTTAATACATTCCCTGAATGTTTTCACCTAAGCAATGTCCTATATATAAACATTCATCTTTTATACCCCAACCAGAAAATCACATCTGTAAATGCCACATTTTTGTAGTTACGTATTTTTTTTTTTCTTTGAAGAATTCTGGTGGTGTGTGTTTTTTTCTTTCTTAAATCAAACCTGTATGAATACAGGGAAAATGTTGGTCACTTTTAAAATCTTAACATAGATTTTTGTTTTTTTCCTTAACCAAATTCTTACCACCACAAAACCTGATAGTTAAGAAAGTAAGACACATCTTCCCAACCTACTTTTTTGGCCAATTATAAACTGTACACCCATTAAAGAGGGCAAAAAATACAGTGAAAAAACAGCTGTGTAAGATCCTTACCCTTATAAAGAAGGTAGGCAATCCATATGCCTTACAAAACAGAAATTGCTAAGGTAGATTTAAATGTTGATATGGTAGAAGCCCTGGCTCCCTCCTAACGTTAAACAGCTGTACAGAAACAATACAATGAAAGAGTAAAGTATTGGTAAACATACTTAATGATTTGGCTACAGTCAAAAAACAATCTGAATATAAATGGTTCTCAACAGGCACACATGTATTGCTTCCCATTTATACTTTATAAGACAATGCAGCATAAGACTATACTTTCTGAATAGGAACATGAAAAAATGTCAATTCAAGGAACAAGCCATAACTGCTCTGACTTTAAACTGTTGCCATATTGCAATAAGCACAACTTTAGCCTTCATGAATGAAGATGTATATTGGATTAAACTGGCCTGCCATGCAGGCTCCTAAAGTTTGCTCTTGTGAAATGAGCACAGGAACTATGTTTACGCTTAGCTAAATTTCAAGTAAAAGAAAAGCTATCATGCAAAGGCACCAGTTGCACCTTACAAATGATCTAATGACTAAAACAGGAAAGTAAATGTTTGAGAGAGATGGCTTTTGCTGTACTATTTCCTAACAAAGACTATCAGTCCACAATACTACCAAATTAGAACTCCGTTAACGTGTTTTTCTGTGATAGAAAACCTAAAACGTGCTTTAAAGCCGAAATGAAAAAGTTTTACTGACTTCTAATTACAGTTATGAGCCTTTCCCCAAAGCATTATAATCTCATTCTGATAAAATTTTAAAAGTTTTAAGTTTGGATATAAAAGAACTACATACTCACTATGGGAAACATTGAAAATAACAAATAAATAAAAGAAATAATGAAGACTATCCTGAAAATGAAAATATATATTTTTTATGTCATTCAGTAAAGTGGTCCCTATTGGCATGAAGTTTAGAAGTGCAGACTTCCTTCAAGATTTCACTGTTTAGAGCCTTCGTATTTCAGCCATATCCACATTTTTGTTTTTAAAGCAAGGGTTTTAGAAGAGAGCGCCATGGCCTAACTTTCTACTGAAGCCAAACCTGATGCCTTCTTTGCCACATTTCCTCCAAATTTGCCTTCCAAAAAATGCTTAATCTTCCCTTTCTTTGCCAGGAAGTAAAGTAAGGTGACGACAAAAGATTTTGCCGGCTATAAACCTTCCCTGACTACCAGTAGAGATCCAATGAGTGCACACCTTAACATAAGCCAAGGACCAAGCCAGAAAAACTAGATGGCAGGATACTGAAGTAGAAGATAAGGCAACAGACACATCTAATGTCTCTTGTATTTTTCTATTCAAACTCCATTATATTTGCCTCATACGATGGTGTTTTCTTTATTACACTCTCAAATACTGTATCTGTATGAAGTCTGTTTTTCTTTTCTTTTTTTTTTTTTAAATCTGTGACAAGTGGAACTCAAAGTTACCTGGAAGAATGCATATTCAAACTAGGGGAGAACAAGTTAAGAGCTCAGAATTTTTAAATAATCAGATAATATCCAACTTTACTTAGAATACATTAATATATACATGAAGCAGAAGAATAAGACTGTATGCACAAGATTTCATTGGGAAAACTCTTGTTCTAATATAAAAGAAGCTTTATATAAGTCATTTAGAGAACAGATTTTTAGACAAAACATACACTATACACTACACACACACACACACATGATAAACAACAGAAACTATTTCTAATTATTGTCTGCTAAATGTAACTTCAGACTTTTTTCTGTATCTTTTCTGCAATGAAGTGTTCAAGCTTCATTGACTAATTTCCCAAACATTCCTACGGAGTATGCTAGTTACTTTTGCTTCAAAAGATGATGCTGAGATATCCAAAAGGCTCAGGTTTAGCAACACTGAAAATGGAATCTTAAGAATGCCGATTTAAAGAGAAAGCTATGTTAATTTGCCAACTTTAGGAATTAACCACCAAGTAGGATTTGCTTAGTCATTTTTTAAAAAAATATTTTCACCAAATCACCTTTTGGTGTTTCATCTAGGTTGTATCCATAGCACATCATTTCCATTTTACAGATGAAGCAGTTTTGTGTGTGAAGGTAAAAATTTAAAAAGAAAAAACACTTATTTCGTTCCTGATTTCATACTATCCAGAATTAAGCCTTTTGGAAACCTAGCCAAGGTGAGGAGGAGTAGAAAGTGAACCAGTTTGCTACAAATTCGGTGTTAGAGAGATCATTATTTCACACAGAGGTTTAAAAAGCTATGGGAACTAAAAAGCCATGGAATTAGGATTAAGTCTCAGAGGACCAAGATCCTGCCTGCCATGTCACGGATAACTGTGGCCTGCCAGAATTTCTACTCCAAAGTTCCTGCACAACATTTCAAGAGAAAAGTAAAACAAATTAAGGCAGTCAGTCAACTCTCCAACCACCACTTGAAGCACTTGATCTCAGGCTTGGGTGTGTGTGTTTAATTTTACATCAATTTCCATCTCCCCCCCCCCCCCCCAGCACAGTAGAGGACATCAGGAGCAGCATCCATCGAGTAGCCGTGAAGTACTCAACTTTTCTAAGAGCTGGAAGACGTGGAAATGTTTTTATTTAAATGCTCCTGTGATGTTGGTAAAGCCTCAGGTGACTGTAATCACAAACATATTTTTAAAAAGATAGTCCAGCAAAGATCTTTAGAGTCATTTACAGTGGCTCTCCCCAACGGACTCAGTAAACAAAATACCGACCTGGAAACTTCTGAGCAGGCAGGAGCGTGGTCTTACTCGAGTGGAAGGACTATAGTGAGCGTGAAGGGAACAAGGCTTTTAAAGACAAAATCCGGGCAGGTTCCAGTTCCAGAATAGGTAAGGGTTTCCCCCACTTCCCTCTCTCCACAAGTCAGCCGGGAGCTCTAGCACATCCATCCTTGGAGCGACTTTTCTAGACCACGATGTGTCAAATACAAACTTTTGCAACAACACGGGAGAGTCTAAGATTTCTTCCCATCCTTTCCCCCCACAGCCCGAGTTGTGTACACAGAGTTAATCTGAGAAACCTAGAGCCTCATGGAGAACTTGGATGGAAAACTTTTCCCCCAGACTCAGAGCCTCCTGGCTCGCTACTGCCCAGTCCTACCTTGAGCAGGTATTTGTCCACGATCTCCAGGCCGCAGCTGTTGCACACACACTTGCCTGGGGGGCAGCCAGAGCCCGAGGCCATGGACCGGGGCGAGGACGACGGGGACAGCGGGGCCGAGGAGGAGCAGGAGTCCTCGTCCCCAGCTCCCTCGGGGCTCACCTGCAAGAAAAGCCGAGAGCGCACGGGGTTCTAGACCCCTCCTCCTCGTCGTACCCCACCTACCCACCGGGCGCCCCCACCGCCTCCCCTCCCTTCCCCAGGCCAACCATCTCCCTCCCCCCCTCCCCGTTTCCTGAGGTCGCGTTTCTTGCCCTCTCCCGAAGCTCTAAACTCGGGCCACGCACCCGCCGGGGCCACCACCTATGCCCAGGACCCAGGAACCTCGCGGCCCTGCCCGCCGTGCGGGCCCGCAAAGCTGCCCAGGGACCCTGTCCAGCCCTCTGCCCGCTCCCAGAGGGCTAGTTGAGCCCCGCCAGGAGCACGGGGCACCTCCCCACGGCCAGCCCCGCCAGCGCTCGGGTCCCTGCCCACTCACCAGTCCTTCTTCCCCGGCGCCTTTCCGAGTCCTTCCGGCCGCCAGGGCTGCTGTCCGCCCGCAGTCCTCCGACATGAGCCCCCGGCACTGCGCGGCGGGAGGGGGGATGTTCGAGAAACAAGAGATCAGAAGTTCGCAGCTGGCACGCGCCGCCCGGAGCCTCGGCACACCGGGCGAGCTAATGAAGGCCCTCGGGGCGCGGCAGCTCGTGCAGCCCTCTCCGCGCCGGGGCCCGCGTGCCACGGGCGGGAGGGCGCGCAGCCTCCCTCGCCCGCCGCCCGCGACCACCACCCGAGCCCCGAGGGCTTGCCCGGCGGCGCGTTGCGGCGCTCGCCGGGCTCCGGGTCCCCTGCGCTCACCGGAGCGCGTCGGCTCCGTGCCCCCCCGCCGGGGATAACAAGTTAATAACAATCATCTCCGCACAAAGCATTTTCTTTCTAGACGTCAATCACCGCGGAGCAGGGAACACCGGGCGAAAGGGGGTGCGGAGCGAGGGGGGAGGTGGAGTGGGAGAGAAGAAAAGAGGATGGAGGAGGGGGTGGGGGGCAGAAACTTGATTTCTTTAATAACCTCAATTAAAAGTGAGACACATATATATTTTTAAAGGGGGGGAGGCTTTCTGAATAGGATAGCCCGAAAGGTGAAGAGGTTTAATAGGATACTTGAAAGCTAATTACAGCGGGATTTAAGAAGCCTGGTGTTTGTTCCGATGACAATTTGAATGAAAATGCTTCAGATTAAACCGAGCCAGCAGCTCTTTCGTAAACTTGCTGCAATTAGAGCCGCGAGTGATTTACACTCGTTTCTTTAAGGTGTAAATTGCCACTTATTGCTCAGTAAGTCAACATTTGAGCTACTAAAGGATTATTTTTAACCAGCGCAAAAAGCGGGTCGAATAATGGAAAATATCCAGCTGAATTTAATTTGTGCCATTATAGAAAACCCTCACCCAACCTCGGTCAAAATGTTTTAAAGCAACAATGCGCGTTACCCAAGTGTTTCCAAGCCCTTGCTGGAGTTTTGTTCTTGAAATCGCAGCCTCTTCGGGGCTTTTTCCGCCTCCGCTTAGGAAACTCCAGCCGGAGAGCGGCTGAGTGCGCCGCGCTGCAGCAGCCCACTCCTCGCTCTTTCTGACTCTTCGTCTCCCCTTTCCCGTCCCTCCGGACGCACCAGGCCAGACACCATCCGTACCTGGAGGTCTCCCGGGCCCTCCGGCGCACCCTCGCGTGCGCTCCCCGAGTGGGAGCAGGCGCGGCTGCCCGACGCCGCGTCCTCGCACGCACGGAGTTTAAGCGGAAAAAAACCCCACGTCCGCCAGTGGTCCGCGGTCGGCGTGGAGCGAAGTCAGCGGTGCCCGGTTCCGCCGAGGCCCTCAGACCGGCCGCGGATGACTTCCAAACTTACAACGCAAGACCCTGGCGTGGCCGGCCTCCAGAGGGAGGGGAGAGCTTGTCAGGTTCCCCCATCCACTCAGACAACCGTGTGACTCGCGTTGTGCCCTGGGGTTGGTTTCTTTCGGTATTTTGAGCTAAATGGCTCTTCAGGCCCGCCCTGGAATGCCCAGAGCCTTCCCAGAGTCACGTCGCCCTGGGTCTTGTTCCGGCCCCGCGCGGCAGCGCGCATCACCCCGAGGCCGGGGCGGGCCTGAGTGCGGGCCAGCGTCCGCCCGCAGCAAACAGCCGGATCTCTCGTCCCACCCGACAGCCGCCCGGTTCCCCGCCCTTCTCCCCCGACCCGCCACGGTCACCAAGGCAAACAGAGAAAACGCACGACTCACATGGACCCAAGAGCGCCTTAGGCTCGAGGCTTCGTCTCCCAAATTACAGTCTCCATGCCTCAGGTTAAGTGAACTTGTGGGGAGGGGGGGCCGTGATTACTGACTAGCGCTACTACGTAACAACAACAAAACGGCCAGGTCTGAAGAAGCGGCCGTTCTGCGTCTCGTTTGGGGGGGCCCAACACCTCGCGTTTCCAGGGAAGAGCGACTCAGCTGGTCTGGCCTGGCGTGGGCCCGCTCACCTTCTCGGGGGGAACAGCCAGCTCCGGCACGTCCTTTTCTTCTAGTTTGCACACAAACATCTGATCGCTCTTCCAATACATGGCACCGCTAGAGCTGTTTGTCACATACCAGCTCCTGAGGGCCACGGGCTGTCCGCGTCTGCCGCTCCGCCCGCCCCCGCCCCACTGCACTCCCCAAAGCTGACGCCGGTGGGGGGGGGAGCACGGCTACCGACGAGTTTTCGTCCAAAGAGGCCGCTGTGGCCGTGGCCACTCTGATGGACTGTTCTTAAGATGCCCTTCCCAACTTCACTGAGGTCTGTCCCTCCAGGAAAAGAAAAAAAAAGTTTTGTTTTCCAGAGGGTGGAACCTTACATAAAGGGAGGGGGGCGTGGGGGAAAGTCTTCCTGGAGGAATAGCCTCACCTCTTTTAGGAAAACCCGCCTTCTCTACAGGGTTAGATCTTTATCTGGACTCGCCAACTTATTCCAGGTTTAGTATTAAAGGGGGGAAAAAAAACCCAGCCCACCATTGGGGATGGCCTATTAAGTTGACTTTTTAAAAACCTGCTCTCTGCATTTGCCCTGGCTTTTAAATTCTCGCTCCCCGACCAAAACCTAAACAAAGATTCAGGTTACAGCCCCGTCTGCCGCGCGCAGCCGGGGAACTGGAGGTCTGAGTGACTTGAACTTCGCAGCCTTTTTCTGGAAAGGCGCATCTCGCCCGTGTGGCTTGCGACCGCGACCCGCTCCCCCGCAGCCTGAGAGCTTACAGAGCGGCTTGCGTTTCCTGGGCGAAAAGTTTCCTCTTTAAGATAAAGAAGGGACATCTGAGCCGCACAAAAGCTAAGAGTTGCGACTAGATCTGAAACCAAGGCTTCGAGAGAGACAAAAGTATGTTGTTGTTCATGAGTATTGCTTTCATCTGATCCTGGACAAAATTTAAGCCCTAGAAGCGGCCGTCTGCTGCCTCAAGCTCTACCTGCGGTTTGGGTCTGGGTGGCAGGTACTCAGCGTACTGTAATTTTTATTAGATTGGGGGTGTGTTTGTTTAAGTAACTTCTGTATGGTATCCATTTTACTTCGTTGTTTAGTAGAAGATAAACAATTTGGTAAGAGATTTTAAAATGATTTTTTTTTTTTTGTATTTCCAAGTCTCCCTTTTTAAGGAGCAAAGCAAAACTTCTCAAACTTAAGTAAGGCAAGAATAACTGGGAGGTTTTTTAAAGGCCGTTAACAAAGTGATGCGTTGGTGCTTCAATTAAACACACACACACACCCACACACACACATATATAATCGTGTCTCCTTGCCTTATTTGTCTGGAAAAGGAAGATTGAGATGATGTTGTCCAGACCGGTCAGTAGCAGGCTAGTGGAGGGGACAGACTTTCCTGTGACAGTGAGCCCGTGTGTGACAATTAAGGGCTGCGTAACGACTGCTGATTTAGCTTTCCCTCCATTGCGTTATTCTTATAAACACGAGAATGTTAAAGCATTTTCCTATCGCCATCTTTTTTTTTTTCGTGCAACCGCGTACACATGAATATTAGCCATTCCGCTGCGAGTCCTCTCTTGGACCTCTCTCCTCCATGCGTGCAGGGGAAGGTGGGGGACGCTATGATTAATCTGTATCCTTGAAGGGAATGGAGGATTTGGGGTAGACCGACTTCCTGAAAAGCTAATTTGTGCGTGGGGTGCAAAAAGCCTTGTGTTTTTCATCAAGTGCAGACATCAGTATGGGGGGGGTGTCCACATAATGCGTTTTCCATGAAATAGCGTCGTCGTCGAGATGACTCTTAGGAATGGAAAGACAAGAGTGCAGAATGTTGGCGCTGTCAGGCCACGTATTAGAGCAGGATCCCATTGGAAATGGAATTTAAAATACAAGTCCAGTTTGGATATTTAATTACGGTCTCTTTGTGTTAGGGTTTGCAAAGTGAATCTGGACTACTGTTTGGCCACTATTGAGGAGAATTAATCGCACGGGGTCATTTAGAAAACCCGACAGCACGAGGGCTGTTTTGGGGGAGCAGGGCGGGGGCGCTGGCGTGGATGCGGTCTTCCCACCCACCCTCGCCTAATCAGGCGGCTCTCAATCAGGTTTTCAAAACACTAATCTTGATCTAAGAGCTCCTATCTCTGCATAAGAGGAGGAAATGATTCATTTTTCAAGGCTTCTGGGCTTGGGTAAGAAGAATGGTCGTTAGATATAAGCTGAAGACCTAAAAGACGGGTCTGGTGGCGGCTCTCCTCCCGGCGCGTGGCGGGTTGCGGACGTGTCCCGCGGTGTAATTGCGCGCACCCAGCCCCTGTAGGCCTCCGCGCGGTGAGTCCATTTCTGCCTTTCCCCCTTTGACTGGGGGTCTCGTGTTGAGGTGGGAGGAGGGGGATGTACAGGTCGTTGCGGGGAGCCCCTCCCGTCTTGGACCCACTGACCTCTCGACCCCTTGAGAGGCGCAAGCGAGCGGAGGTTAGCTTACTCTTAGTGGTCCCACTACTAGCAGCTCCCCTAGCTAGCCCCTCTTGGCCACGCTCCTCCTCCGCTACAGCAAAAAGAGCGTTAGCTGCTTTGCAGTAAACCTCTGCCCAGTTTAGGTGCGGGGCTAAAACTCAGAAGAGCGTTTTTTTTTTCTTTGAAATCTTCCTAATGAGAGTTTTTAGCCCAACTTTCAATTAAGACCAGTTTTGAATGAACGAGGACCGACCTTAAAATATCTTGAGGGTCTGCAGGTGGGAAAGACATCGCCCGCTTCCCTGCGGTTTCTCCCTACTCAATTGACGTTTCTAGATGGCCACCTTCCATAAGTGAAAATCAGAGTCGGCAGGCCCACCCGGGGGGAGACTGCGGACAGTCCCTTGTCCACAGGGCTCTGTACATGCCCGGGACTTGACGGGAAATGAGCCAGGGAGATATCCGTGTGTCCTGTCCCAGGGCTGTGCTCCAGGCACCCCCGCGAGTTGAGACGCGCTGAGAATGTCTCCCTAAAAGCCGCGGGGGGTAGCGAAGGAATCCAGATCCCATGGAGCCAGGCCTTGATTGGAGGTCCGGGGCTGGAGAACTGGAGCACCAACCCGCCCCGACTCCCACAGCTTCCACTCACCTCCAAGAGCTGCCTAATTGGGCTGCGAGAGCTGTGAAATTTGTAATCGTCTAATAAGACTTCCACCTCGGTAATTCTTATCAAAAGGCATAAAACTGATATTTTCACACTCGGCTCGCACCACGGGCACCGTTTATAAACATCCTTCATCAGTGGGATGAAATTAAGCCTGCATTGACAGAAGTCTCTGGAACTCGATATTTAAAAGCAATAGATCCGAATTAGCAAATTATTACTTTAAGTCCAAGTCCTCACCAACTTGACTATTGAGCCGTTTGCCTCTGAGCTCCTAACAGGGAATAACCACACGTTAGAGGGAACTTGACCTGGAGGTTGCGCGGTGCTCAGGCAGTCTCTACTCCCTGGATAGCCGCCTACTCCGGCTCCCAGGGCTCCCAGCGCCTTCCCCACCCCTGCTGCCTGCGGTGACTCACGTGGGTTAGACTTGTGGCGACCCGGGTAAGGCACAGCAGGGACCCAGGAGAAAACAGGGCCCGGTGAGACGCAGATGGGAGTCCCTGGCCTGCAGTCACAGGACCAGCGCCAATCCTCGCCGCCATGCGCTTGCCCCTCGCCCGAGGCCCTCGCTGTCCAGGTCCCGGCTTTCGGTGGCACCCGCACAGCCCTGCTGGGAAGCTCGGAGGTCCTACGGTGGAGAGACCTCCGCGACAGTAAGAATTCAGCCAAGACCGTTTTCAAAGTGCGGATGTCACACTGGATCGGGGCTCGGAGAGGGCGTCTCAGGGATTTTGTCCACCCCGCCTAGCCCCTTTCCCAGACTTAGGGAAAGGACTGAAGGAGAAAGCTTCAGAAAGCTTCCAGAGGCTCGGTGCACAAATGAGCTGTTAGAAATCGCGTCACTCTTCGGAGATGGCGGAGCTGGAAACGCGCGCTCACCTTGGGACTTACCGGTCCCAAGCTCCCACAGTTTCCGAGGGACAGGGAGGGACGTGTTTATTCACAGCAGTGGAGGTCACCGAAAGGTGGAGAGGGCCTCCGTCCAAGACCTCCAGGTCTCTGCCCCAAGGCAGAGGCTTGGGGGGCTTTGCCTCCTGGGGAGCGCGCTAAGCTGAGGGCAACGAGAACGCCTGAGTGCATACCAGGCCGTCTCCTCTTGGCCCCGCGGGGCTTCTGGGACGCTAGCTGCAGTCGGATGCGCCAGCTGAGGCCCGTTTCTAGAGACCCACACACGGAACCCGGGCGCTGCTTCTAGAGAGGGTGGACGTGTGGACTCCGCGGGAACTCTCCAGGTCCACCGCGGAAGGAGAGAAGGAGAGGAGAGCTTTTGCCGGCTGATGGCAGAGATGAGGGGACAGATAAAATTCGGAGCCACGTGAAGCCTGAAATTAGGCAGGGGCAGTCTAGGACCTCCCGGGCTAAACGTTACCGCGCGAAACGCAGAAGTTCATTGCACCGTTTACTCATGGTGACATTTCCAAGCCGACAATCTCGCCTTAAGCACGCCTGCGGTTTGGGGCTGCCGGTTTTATAGGCGTGTTATAGTTCAAAACGAGCAACAAAGCAGGACCAGCGGAAACTTGACTCTGACCTGTTTCTACAGAACTTTGCTCGCACAACTGCAAAAGTCAAAGTCGCAGGCGGAGACAGAAAACAAAACGCTAACAGTCTCCCGGCCCAGCATTTCCCTGCTTATCCTGGGCACACAGGGAGGATCTCTCCTGAAGTCCAGTCATCTGGAGACGATGGAAACCCGGTCCCTTGTAGGTTTTCCTCTCCCGCCCCACGCCTTCTGCCGGTGTCCCCAAGAGACACCTGAAAGCTCAAATAAACCCAGCCAGAGTGGTGGGAATGACAAACGGTGCAAAAAACAGGACCGCCAGACGGTGTTCCTGGGGCTGGGGTGGGGCAGGGGACTGCGTGCACCTCCCAGTCGCAGGCTTCGCTGAGGTTTTGATAAGGGAGCCAGTGTGAGTGCATCCCACACAAGCCTGTGCTGTCCCGCCCACAACTTTGGTGTCTACCATTCTCCATGTCCTGTCCTTGCTGATCCCACAAAACTTGTAAAAAATGATGCTATAACCCCACAAGCCTGCATTAAAAATCTTAAGCCATCATTTTATAAAGTTCAATAACTTTCTTTTGGATCTCTGCTATAAGGAAACTGATTCATGTAACCGTGACAGAGTTAACTTCCTTTCTCTCCTTCTTTCTATCCTCCCTCTTTTCCCAGTTCCCTCCCTTCCTTCATGGGATTCAGCGTTTATGAGCTAGGCAATGAGTTATTTATTATTTTTGCAGTACAGGATTTGCAGTTAGCAAACCTGTAGTGATTTCGAGCAATTTAACTTGTTAACACCTTGGTTTTCTCACCTGCTGAATGGAGGTGACACCACTTACAGACTCCCAGAAGTCAAAACGGTGTTAAAATAAATTCCCCCACCCCCAGAAGGTTGTCAGTGACTACAACCATCTTCCACTTCCTACATGGAGGTGTCACCAGATTTGGTAATGCCAAGTGGCTCTTTCCCCAGGTGAAAGGGGCAGGCCAATGCTCTTCATGCATTCCAGTGGACCATATCTAGGGGGTAGCGGGACCCAGTTGCCAAGACCAGATTCACCTTCCTGAGGGGCAGAGGCTCTGGAGTATCTTGTACAGACTGGAGTGCTGCCACTGCAGCATCTCCCCCCAAGGACACAAAATGAACAACTCTTCCCCCTTCACTTCCTCACTTTACAGGACACCTTTAAATACTTGGCATCCTGACTTGCATCAGTCCATGTAACCTTCTGAATGTTGTGAATGGCAATAATCAGAGAGGTTGCTTATTACTTGTCAAATGCACCATTGATACCATGGCACAAAACTCTACATCTTTAACTTGCCCAAGGCCATTTTTAAACACACCAGTTCAGAATTCAAACCCATGTGCCAAATTAAGAGGCTCTGCTTTTGATCATTCCACTATGATACCCTCTTTTCAGAAAGTTCAGGAATTGACACTTTGAGTTGACGGATTCACGAGATGGTTCTGCATGGAGTTCAGTTGACCTGGGTTGTGGCTCTAGAACAGGTAGTCCAGCTCCAGCCTTTTGCCTCAACCAGCTTCTGGCCCAGCTGCAAGCTGCTAGAAGCTGCTGGGTGTCTACAATCTGGTGGCGAAGAGCACCTCTTCCCACCTCTACTCTTACATGGCCAAGGTTAAATAGCATAGAATAGTTCGGATAAAAACATAAAATAAAACAGCTGCAAAGAAGGAGAAATAAGTCAAACGTTTAAATTGGTAGTAAGTAAAATATTTCTCTTTTTCTTTGCAGATTATGGAATTCAATGTCTAATCATCAGCAAGTGGATCAAAATCCAGACTCAAACTAGCAACATCTTGATCTCCATACCAGCTGAAGTCCAAAGGCCTGAGTTCATAGAACTTTCCTTTTGACCATGCCCAAAACTCTGTGGGAAGTTACTGTGTGGAGTCTGCAGAGGCTGTGGTGCCTGATGCAGACTGTGGTACACAAACGTTCTGTCATTGCTCAGGACAAATCTTTAGAAATAGTTTTCTGGACCCAACAGGTCTTCTTGCAGCTCCAGGCTGCAAACACGTTAGAGGCAGGAACCAAGTGCTCTTCTGACTCTGAAATCTAATTCAGGCCTGGCACTGGAAAATAAAGTATGTTTTTTTTTTTTTTTTTTTTTTTGTGAGAGAAAGAGAGAAGGAAAATATGTACTGGCAGGTACAGAGGGGAGGGTTTCTAGCATTTCTCTGCCTGCTTATTTATCATGCTTCCTACTTCTTTGCACAGGCACCTTCTTGCCCAGGACCTGCATTTTTTAAAACTCTTTGAAGAGCCTAGGCAAGGAAAAGTACAGAAATTCTAACATAATAATTTAAAAGAATTTGCAGACTCCACTTTTCATCTAGGATAAGGGTTTTATAACCTTCAGTGGATCTTCTGGTGTTATGGTTCATTTGGATCTCCCCTGTGGGTCTTCAGACTTCATTGTTTGCAATAAATAGGAAACCTACTCTGGGTGCCCAAGAGACCATCCTGATCTATGTCTCTGTCTATAAAGGAGTTCATAGAGGTTACCAATAGGAATGTGTTGGATTGGGAGATGCCTGAGAAGTCTCCATGGACTCACTGTGACTGTACATAAGGAAATGCTGTATGTGTTGGCCAGACTTTGAAGTTGGTTTTAGCTTGTTGCAGGGTAGGAAGGGGACCCAAGGTGGACAATCAGAATGAGATGACAGGTCATTCCAAATCAGGCTGTGGTATGCTATGCTCCCTGGATTGGGAAGGAGATGTACTGTCCTCTATGGTAAACAGAACTGAGCAAGAACACCCAGCAGATGTGCAGACAGGAGATGGAATCTTTACTCTTGAGCTGACAGGTCCCCTGCCCTGCTAGGGCACAACTGAATGTCCTTGGTGCCTTGGAGGTTCTACCCAGTCTCTTCCCAAACCCAGTCCACCCTAAGTGGGAACGGATCCTTGTTCCAGACTCACCACAAGACTTGATGGCTAGGGTCAAAAATGGCTTGAAGAGATCATGAGACCTGGAAGGGTTTTACCAGACCCTGCACAGTTTAATTTGTTCAACCAACACTAAAGGGAAAGTAATAGGCTTTATCCTAAAGACTTGGGCAACTTACCAAAATTTGCAGATTCATTCACAGTCGCTTGCAGATGTGCAAACATGGCCAAGATTGTTTTAGATTACTCCTGCTCCTTTATTTCAGGTAGTGGCCCCTCTTTCGGGGGGATTAGGTCAGACTTTTTTTTTTTTTAAGGCATCTTCACATTATACCACCTTTTGGGGAATAATACCTTGACGCTGCTCTGCACTTTATGTTCATTATTGGTTTTGAGTCTCAAAGTAATGAGAAACAATAGGCAGCAGTTTTTTCCTCAAGTTTTTAATACATACAGTGACTTTCAAGATTTCTCCCTTCTCTCTGTTTCAAAATATTTCTGCTCTGCTTTAGTAATTTTAGGGGTATTGTGGGGGAAGACAATCTTTCACGTTAAACAAAAAGCTGGATCAATTCACTTAAATCTCTTTTAAAGGTCAGGATAGGAAAAAATTGGCAGTTAGTAAACTGAGTCATAATTCTGGTTTCTTTAAAAAGCCTCTTTTCTTAGGCTGAGATAATTTTCTTCCTAAAAAAGACTTCATGTTTTTAGAGATAAAGGTGCACTCTTCCGAAAGAAATTCCATCTCATGTTTAGCGTTACCCCGTTTTCACGTTTGCTGTCACGAATACTCCTCACACCATCTATGAGGTAGATATTATTTACAGATGAGGGTCCCGAAGCTCAGAGTCCAAATTCTAAGGATGAATGAACGACAGAGGCAGGACACATACCCAATCCAAGGTCTAAGACTCACCCATTGTGCTAAGTATACGGAAACTGTAGTGAGCCCTGCGAGGTTTGAAAGCCAGTCTCCCCTCTAGGCTGGCTGGCCTTTTGACTTCTCCTTTTCTCCCGGAATCACAGAAGTGGGAGTTCTCTCAGGAGACCCTGGGGCGGCGGGAGGGGGCGGGCGAGACCGTGAGCTGTCAGCCTCCTGGGAGCCCAGACGTCGGTGCGGAGCCCCGGCCCGGGCGCTGGGAAGGTCGGCTCCAGGGAGGGCGCACTGCCAGGGGAGGAGTGGATCGCGTGCTGGGCGAACACTTTCTCATCTCCCACTGGCCATAAACACTGATGCATTTCCTTGGTAACTCCCACGCCCGAGGCCTGCAGGCCACCCCCTGCCGCGGGACAGGCCTTCCTTCGCCCTGGGCGGCCTAGGCCCGCGCCAGCCTTCGGAGATTCCCTCGCGAGAACTGCCCTGGGGTCGTTTAGGCCCCAGTTCTGGGACCCTCCCGCCCCCGAAGCCGGGCCTCAGCCCCGAGGCAGGCCGGGAACGTGCCCCCTGCGCGGCGCACCCCGGGCGCTGCTGAGGCGTGAGGGCGCGGGGCTGGGCACCTAGGGCGAGCGCCCCGGAAACGTACTGTGATCCGAAAACTGGCAGCGTGACCCGCTGCCCCCTCCCTCCCAACCTCATCACTAATCCAGCCTCCAAGAGGCTTGCGGCGGCCGCGAGCGCTCGGACGCCCACCTCAGGCCAGGCTCTGAGTCAGGCTTGTCGCGGCGCCCTGGTGGGCTCGACCGCCGGTCCTCCTCGCGCCCTTCGTGGGCGACCCCAGGACGGAGGCTTGAGTTTCAAATGCAAAACATTCGTCTCCTGCAATCAGATCTGGCTTCCTGAGAATCTTAATATGCGGAGAAAGCGCGTGGAGAAGACCCACGGCCTTCTTCCCCTCAGCCGTACCTGCCCGTGATAGGTAGGTGATTCTTGACCAACAATTCGAAAGACCCAGAGTGCGCATCCTAGCACCCCGCAAAAGGCTGTCCGAGGGCGGGGAGACCCAGAAACCCAAGCCGACCACAGCAAGGCTAAGGGGCAAGGCCTTACTAGGCCTGAGCATCTAGTGTCTGAGCTGCCCCTAAAGTGAGCAGCCCGGCGGAGGCTGGAGCGGGAGAGGGCCCCGCTGCGGATTCCCAGAGGCTTTCCTCTGGGGCGGCGAGCGCTGCGGGGTGAGGCACCAGGGGCGTCAGTCCCGAGGGGCGCGGTTAGAGTCTGGGGGAGGGCTTCCCCAGAGACTCTAGTTTTTCTCACTCGTCCCTGCTGGTTCTTGGGCCTCTTGGTATGGATAATAACGTGCAAAGCTTGGACTATTGTAACTGATGAAGCACGTGTGGCCAGCTCTTGGGGTGTGTGTGTGTGTGTGTGTGTGTGTGTGTGTGTGTGTATGTATTCTGGGCTAATGAAAATATTTTCCGTTACAAATGATGGATAAAAACCCTTAGATCCCTTGAATTTCTTAGGTTAAATCAAAGACTTATTTTCCTTTTATATTTTTTCACACACATTAGAAAATTATCTTTTTAATTTTGGCCACCCTGATAGAAGTATAATACCAATGTGCAAGAGGAAGCCAAAAGGAAAATATTTGTATGTCAACTTTAGTCTGGAAAAATATCAGTAGCATTTCTTACTTGACAAGGACATGCACTTTTTTCAGACTTTTTTTTTCTTGGTTGGCAATGGCGTCGTTTTTAATGTATATCCTATGTTTATTATTTCTGTTTGGTACTTTGGTCATTTGGAGCACATCTGGTTCTGATATTGTTCCTGTGTTAAGCACACACTATTGTGTTAGTAAGATTTTACACCATCTGTTTAAGAAAATTCTTGCCAGTAGTATTTGATGGCCAGTTGAACTTTAGCCAAACTTCTTCATTTTATAATGTTATCTTAGTGCTGAGCATATATGATACACTTTAATGAAATTATACTTTTGTACTTGATGACAGACATCAAAAACACATTTGATCAAGTCTACAGCAGTTGAGCTAAGTGTTGGATGGGAGGAACAGTATTAAAATAGTAAAGATGTTATAAAAGAAAAATATTTGGAAACAAAACTTAATCACACTAATAAACATGTAATACACACACAGGAAGAATTTGGATGTGGTTATTGGGTGTTAATATACAGTTTTGATGATTTATGTATTTCTTCATTGTATGTATTAAACTTAAGAATTCATATTTTTTACATTATTCCAAGGGTATAATAACTGGTTTAAAAATAATAAAATAGAATTATATTTTAAATATGTATTAAATGTAACACATACAGATAATCATTGAGCCTATTTAATGTGGTATATTTTTTAATCTTGTGGGAATTCATAAAGGTTTTCCTCTGTGTTATAAAAGCTAACACAGTCAGTGTTGCCCACTTCTGAGCCCATTAAAAGTAGAGCTAATTTTGACAATTCGAAAAATATTCAGCTATTATTTGATGACTAAGCATCTAATAGAATAAATAGGGAGCTGGATGGACTTGAAAAAGTGAATATTGGCTATTTGTTTTCAAATGCCTTCTCTTGAATGTAACACTCTGGTTGATACATTGAGCTATTTACACCCAATGTGTGTTCAGCAGTGTACCTATTTAAAAATGCTAATTTCCTATGATATTTTAAGTCCAGAAGTATTAATCCTGACACTTGGATTAATAAGCTTCTGACATTCATTCTTGTAAATTAGTGTTCTTCAATTGACAAAGAAGTTTCCTTTGAAATGTGCTAAAAACAGGCTGTCATATTCTTTTAGTTGTTACCTGCTTTTGCTGCCCTTTAATCAGATGCTATGATTAGAAGTGTATCCAGTGAACTACTTAGCAGTGTTTAGTCATTCTTTGTATTTGTTTAGGAAACAAATATTTGTTTTGGTGCATTTAATTTCTAAATAAAATATATACATGGTAATGTGGGTAATTGACATTATTTATGCAAAACATTTGGAATCAACTACCTTGGTACCATGCGATAAGTTTGGTTATACAAAGAGTATGAGTCCTAACATTTCTGCCTACAAATACTCAAAAAATTATTTATCAAGTTCTGCATTTTCCTTAAACTGTTAATTTGGCTGTTTCAAAATGTAAACTATAAATTTTTTAAATAACTGAAGTTACTAAAGAACAAACTTCATGATTATTCACATGTCTGGTTCCAATTAATCTGCTTAGACTGTTTAATGGATAAAATAACAAACCTGATTTAGTCAATGTGTAGTTTTACACCAATTTTCTATGTTCTTCTTTAAGGTCTAATACCTTTTCCTGTACATATTTAGGTCATGGTTATACTCCTAAAATCAAGGATTGGGAAAACAGTTAACTGGATGCATTTTTTTTCTTAAAAATATCTTTTACAATTATATGAAAAAGGGTGTCAATGATTATTTAAAGAAAATGATAATACATGCCTGTGAGTTCAATTTACCAAGCAAGTATTGAGCACCTGCAATGTATGAGGTGCTGGTGATACAAACAACAGTAAGACATGGGTGGTCCTTGCTCTCAGAAAATTCCCAGTTCATTAGTGAGACTGACAAATATATAATTCGCTTATTCTTGGAAATCTGTAGTGATTTCTATCTTTTCCTTGGGTTTTGAATTGGTGAAATATCTGGTGAGTTCAGCACAGTATTTGTGTTTTTAAAATTTAAAAGGCTTTCTTGTATGGACAGGAGCAAACTATCCCTCAAAGGTTTTCAGGTATTAACTTATGACTTTTAAGACAACATACTTTCTGTATATTTTCAAGTACATTTCAAGTGGGATAGCATTAATTTGCTGTTCCTGAAACATCTACTCATCTATTTTGTGTGTCGTATCACAACTATTCCTTTGTGGGATCTGTACAAAGGGTAGTAGTTGGGTATGGTACAGGGGCTAGCTAATTTTTTCCTTTGTTAAATTAAAAAATCTGAAACAATTCTTTTCTTCTCACCTTCTTATGCTCACTCTTCTGCAAAAATGATTTTAAACTTCTATTACTGAAAACTTTTATAGACAATTAGGGGAGGAGAGGAGGATTCTACAGAAATTATTATTCAAGGCCATTGGTGACTGAAATCAGTATTTGCTATTTTTTTCTACCATATATTTGCTAGCTTTGGAAGTTAATTATCCCAGACCTAAAAAGCTGAGCTTATTTTTCATTTAAACAAATTGAAGATGCACTATTTAGCAGACTAATAAAAATGTCAGAAATTTTTGTTTATAGACGTTCTGGGTATTTTAGAACAAAAATCCAGTTGAAAAGCTTTTTTTGGTACTTATAAGAGTTATATCAAAATTAAAATTACTTACTATGTCTAATAATTTAGTGATCAAATTATAATTTTCTTCTTTTAAGCATAGATGGAAAATATCACAAGAGAAAGGTGCTATCATTTGATTGAATTAATTGAATGCCTTCAGCCCATGAGAAAACATTGCATTTTAATTTTTTCTGTTTAATCATGGTTTTTGGAGTACGTCTGTATTATACTTTCTTTTTAGAGGATATTGCATCTCATTTTGCCTCACCATAATCACAGATCTGTTTATATGATCAATTGATTTCTACTGGCTATCGTCACACATTTCATTTCTTTCTTTTAAGATTTATTTTATTTATTTGAAAGAGTTACAGAAAGAGGTAGAGACAGAGAGAGGTCTTCCATCCGCTGGTTCACTCCCCCAATGGCTGCAATGGCTGGAGTTGTGCCGATCCAAAGGCAAGAGTTAGGAACTTCTTCTGGGTCTTCCATGCAGGTGCATGGGCCCAAGGGCTTGGGCCATCCTCTGCTGCTAACCCAGGCCATAGTAGAGAGCTGGATTGGAAGAGGGGCAGCTGGGATTAGAACCGGTGCCCATATGGGATGCCAGTGCTTCAGGCGAGGGCGTTAACCTGTTGTGCCACAGCGCTGGCCCTGACACATTTCATTTCTGATTCTCTTCATTTTCTTCGATCCCCTTGTTTCTTAGGACAGAATGCTGAAATGAAAGCTCTTAGGGTTGGAGTCTGCTGATCTGTATTTCAGTTTCAGTCCCTTCTGTTTTTAGCTGTGTGAAGACCTTGGGAAAATAAGTTTTTTTCTTTTTGAAAAAGATTTGTTTATTTGAAAGGCAGAATCACACACACACACACACACACACACACACACACACACAGAGTCAGAGAGAATCAGATAGACAATGATCTTCCATCTGCTGGTTTACTCCCAAAATGGCTACAGCAGCCAGAGCTTGACCAGGCTGATGCCAGAAGCCTGGAACTCCATTTGGGTCACCCAAAGTGGTAGGAGCACAAATACGTGGGCCATCCTCATCTTCTGTCTTCTCAGGCACATTAGCAGGGAGCTGAATCAGAACTGGTTCTCCGATATAAAGTGCTATTATCATAGGCAGTAGTTTAACCTGCTGCACCACAATGGGCCCCCATCACTTAATCTTCTCACTCTCAGCTTTCCTGCTTTCTGGGGAGATAAGAGTCATCAGAGTAAGTCATCATTCTCTTTGAAAGTCTTTTAAACTAGTGATAAATCACATGTTCACAGATTTTCTAGCTTTTCTTAACCCAGTTTTGAAATCATTTTTTAAAGATTTATTTATTTTATTTGAAAGGTAGAGTTATAAGAGAGGGAGGGAGGGACAGAGAGATCTTCCATCCCATGGCTCACTCCTCAAATGGCTGCAAGGACTAGAGCTGGGCCAGACCTAAGCAAGGAGCCAGGAGTGTCTTCCTGGTCTTCCTTGTGGGTGCAAAGTACCTGAGTACTTTGGCCCCTTCTGCCACTATCCCAAGTGCATTAGCAGGGAACTGGATTGGAAGTGGAGCAGTCAGGACTGAAACAGGTGCCTATATGGGATGGTGGCTTAACCCACTATGCCATAGCACCGGTCTCCAGTTTTGAAATTTTAATTATAGAAGTCCTCCAGAAGATTTTTTTTCTTTATATCCCTGTTGTTAGTGGACCATCTTCCATCCCTGACTAGTAGGAGTTCCTTCTTCAAAGCTAATCAAAATTGTCTTAAGTTAACTCTAACTCCAGCTCAGTGTATGAATCCAGGTCTAACAAAATGAGCAATATATTTAAAGTTATTCTTCCAAAGTTTGGAAAACAAAAGCAAAGCATGACATCCCCTGCAGCAAAAACTACTCTACAAAATTATTGAATTCACAAAGATTAAGTGTTCAGATTTTTAAATCATGCAATTCCAAGTTTTTAAAACATTTGTTACAGTTGGCTAACTGCTGCTGTTGATAATCTGCTTACTCTAGCCAATCAAAGTATTTGAAAATTCCCAAATACTTCTTTTCCTTCAACCTTTAAAGACTAACTTAAATGCTGCCTTGTGCATGAGCATTTTCACTCAAGCTAAAGGTTATTTCTCTTTTCAATGAATTTAATTCTCTTAATATTATAACTCTGGGATCTTATTTTTGGTTATTCAGCTTTAGTGTTAAATAAACTCTGCTAATAATGATGATGAGACAGAGCAGAAAACTGGTAGTATGATCCAAATGCCATTTGTTAATAATCTTAATATATTTCTATTTCCTGTCCTTTATTTTAAGGAGACTTGTCATCCAGCATGATGAGTATGACATTTTGTTTTGTTGTGTTTTCTGGTAGTCATAATGAATTTGGACTGAACATCTTCCATTCAGTTCTTCATGGAATATACTATGGGGAACTGAGACACCCTGTGAGATAGGTCAGGAATAGTATGAAGATATTTTATTTTCCAGAAATGTATAGTTTTTTTTTTTTAAAGATTTAACAATATATTTCCTGATACTAATTATTATGGTATGAACACAGTCATGACTAATGCTTTTGTAAGCTTTAACGTCCATTTGTTTCCTACTCCTGGATCTAGGATTAGGGTCAATTCCAATCAGATCACAGAACTATTACTTGGCTGGAATTTGTGACCATACTGCGGGGGATTACTTCCATACTCTACAAAGTAAAGGTTATCTTCATGTAAAACATTCCTATTTATATATCTTTTCCAATTCATACAGAATTGTATGTAAACTGATCTACTTTGTTTTTACTACCCATCACCAAAATATTGATAGATGAGATTAACAAATACTTACAGCTGATTTTACCAGCATTCATTCTATTCCGTGCACCATCTTGTAATAGTTCTATGATCTGATTGGAATTGACCCTAATCCTAGATCCAGGAGTAGGAAACAAATGGAGGTAAATCATCCTCTGTTTCACTATGATTAAGTCAGCCATTGCTGTAAGAACTTAAAGTCCATAAGGATAAGGAACTTTGCTTTGTTTATGGCTGGCTGTATTTCCAATGCCAAAGAATAGTATCTGACATAGTATAGTAGTTGATCAATAAATGTTTTTTCAAAGAATTAATGAAGTAAGATTTTCTGGCCAAAATGATCCTCCAGAGTTTTATATGATCCTTAGGATCATATAAATCCCTATTTTCCCTAGATGTAAACTAGGGAGAATGTAGCAAATACAACCCTATTGTGGTCATGAAGGAAATGCCCAAGGATGAAAAAGACATGGAGGAGGACAAAGCTGAGAAAATGGGTAAGAAACAGAGCCTCTGTTTTTTTTTTTTTTTTTTTTAAAGATTCATTTAATTTATTTGAAAGAGTTAGAGAGAGAGGTAGAGACAGAGAAAGAGGTCTTCCATCCGCTGGTTCACTCCCCCAGATGGCTGCAACAGCCGGAGCTGCGCCGATCTGAAGCCAGGAGCCAGGAGCTTCCTCTGGGTCTCTCATGTAGGTGCAGGGGCCTAAGGACTTGGGTCATCTTCTACTGCTTTCCCAGGCCATAGCAGAGAGCTGGAGAGGAAGTGGAGCAGCCGAGACTAGAACCGTGGCTCATATGGGATGCAGACACTTCAGGCAGAGGATTAACCTACTGTGCCACGGTGCTGGCTCCAAGAACCTCTGTTTTAATCTCCACCTCTGTATTATGCCTATGATTTAAACCTTCGATTAGGGTTTTTTTTTTTTTTTTTTGGTTTAGTCAAAGGCATCTTAAGTAATGTACCATAAATAGTTCAGAATGTATTACAAATAAAAAGTTAGCACTTTCATTATCTCCTTTTCTTTTTTTTTTTTACAAGTCTATCTTTATTTGTAAAAAATAATATACAACTAAAGCTAATTTGATTTTTTAAATCAAAGTTCATTTAGTGGTAATGTACATTTTATAATAAAATTGTAGTAAAATACTGACATTTGATAGTTTAAAGTATCATTCATGTAAAAATCATGTTATAGCATGTAAAATTTAATTAGAAAATCCATAGTTCATCTTAAGTAAGTTTATGATAATATTCTCAAACCGTCAACAAAATATATGTAAATTATCTCCTTTTCTATACCTAACTGATTTTTGAGATTCAGTTTAAAAATTTGATAGTTTTGGATTGAATTAGGGTTTTTGCAGAAAACTCTAAGATGTGAAATCCAAACAATTTTCATGTTACGGTTGTGCCAAAACCTCTTTAACAAATCAACAAGTAGTTTAAAAATATAGTTCAGTTTTTCTATATCCAGAGGCTTAGTGAGTATTAGGTAACACAGAGAAAATGTGATATGTTCCTATTAGATATTCTGATAATATGGCTTCTCATCTTCCTTGATATCTTAAGAGCATGTGTTTTTAGAACACAACTGTACATTTGAAGTGACTTTAATATATATATATATAATATGTATATATATTTAATATAACAAAGAATATAGCTTTTCTTTGTTGGTCAGAAATAAGGCATTTCTATTATCTACCTTTTTGAAGATCTGTCTTTAAAATCCTAAAATCTGTTAGAGCTTTAGGCTATCCTCCAAAACATAGTCACTAATTTTAAATGCATAAATCTTTAATTAATTGAGCTTAACCTGAAGCTAAGTTTGTAGTTGTCATTCCATAAAACAGAATGTTAATGAGGACTTAGAATTTAAACTTTGAATGCTGCATTCTGGAATAACATTTGCAAACCATATAGATTTCCTTGCACAATCTGATTGCCACAGTTTGACTTAAATACCTGATTTTTGTGCTTGGTTGGCACTTTATTTTTAAGAAAAAAAATTTTTTTGACAGGCAGAATGGACAGTGAGAGAGAGAGAGAGAGAGAGAGAGAGAGAGACAGAGAGAAAGGTCTTCTTTTTCCATTGGTTCACCCCTCACTGGCCGCTGCGGCCGGCTGGCACACCACGCTGATCTGAAGCCAGGAGCCAGGTGCCAGGTGCTTCTGCTTGTCTCCCATGCGGGTGCAGGGCCCAAGCACTTGGGCCATCCTCCACGGCCTTCCTGGGCCACAGCAAAGAGCTGGATTGGAAGAGGAGCAACCGGGACAGAATCCAGCTCACTGACCAGGACTAGAACCCAGTGTGCTGGCGCTGCAGGTGGAGGATTAGCCTAGTGAGCCGCTGCGCGGGCCGGCACTTTATGTATTCTTTATCTGCTACCCTGTTGTGCAGATAGGCTTACCTGATTCTCTTACCTGTGATGAGGGCATCTCATTGTGTGTGCCATGGCTGTTGCAGTTCTGGTCCAGATCTTTGCTAATGGCCAGAGAAAAGCAACAGAAGATGACCCAAGTGTTTGGGCTGCTGCACCCATGTGGGAGAACTGGATGAAGCTCCTGGCTTCTGGCTTCAAGCCTGACACAGTCCTGGCTGTTTTGGCCATCTGGGAAGTGAACCAGCAGGTGGAATATTTCTCTGTCTCTATGTCTCTCTGTCTCTCTCTCTCTCTAACTCTGAATTTCACATAAATAAATAGGTACAGAAATCTTAAAAAAACTTTAATGACCAGATAGTAATATCAGTGTGGAAAGAGATAAAATACAACAGGAAGAAGTGGGTGTTGCGGCATAGCAGGTTAAGCCACTGCTTGGGATACCTGTATCCCGCATTTGAGTACCTGGGGTCCAATGTCAACTCTGCTTATGATCCAGCCTTCCACTAATTCAGGAAGCAAATGAGGGCACTTGTAGTAGGATTTCCTTCACATGGGAGACTTGGATTCAATTCTGGTTTCCACTTGGCCCAGCCCTGGCTATTGTGGGCATTTGGGCTAGTGAACCAGCATAGGGAAGGCTCTCTTTGTCTTTCTACCTTTCAAATAAATGAAAATAAGTAAATAAAAATTTAAAAAATGTAAAGCAATGATAAACAAATATTAGACAAATTATGAGTCTGTAGAGCATGAATTGTGAGACCTAGTCTAAATGTAAACAAACAAAACCCACAATGATAAGAGCTCATTAGCACTTAGGAACTATGTTGAGGTTTGTTAATGGTGTATGTCATATTTTGGTAGATAGTGTAGAACTCAAGGATTAGAATGGTTTCAGCCTTTCTGAAGACTTTATTAAATAAGGTCCAAAAAGGACTTCTTACATGAAGAAAACACATCTGGACACCCTGATAGAATGTCAGGTAGGACAGAAATGCTTGAACCAGAAGGTTGCTTACCTAACACAGTTTAACTATGTGTCTTCCAACAGATTTGTGTTGATTGTTGAAGCCTTTGGGAAAATGAAGTCAAAACCCTCTGGGGACAGGGAGAGGAAAAAGCTATAGCCCTAAGGTTCTTCTCTAAAGACGAGGAGTAGATAGAGATAGAGCTGCTTTTTTTTTTTTTTTAATACAGAGTATTAGTAACCTGAGTGACAAGCAGAGTAGCAGTAGATCCTTTATTTGGGCAGCCATAGAATAGAAAAGATGGCCTGTGGATATTCATTCAACACACGTTTACTGAGTACCTGCTATTTGCCAAGCACTGTGAAAGGCACTATGGAATTACTTAAGAATAGAATAGTCTTCCTTCATCCCTTGTTGAGCATAGGCATGTGGCTGAGATAGACAGTAAGCAAGTTACTCTACAACTATTTTTTTCCCATGGATGGGAATAGCTGATAATACAAAAACATGTATGAACCATGTATTCCACTGTACAATGATACTGTTAAAAATAATTGCTTTCAAAACCAGTTTCTTACATTCTTCTGAATAAAGTTGTGAATCCTTCTTTGTTTCTACTCTTTAAGTTTACTACTAAGTCTTATTGATGTAATATTTAATTCAACTCTGAAAGTAGACATAGATAAATCCTCTAAAATGTCAAAGCAAATAAAACAAATAATTAAAAAGCAAAACAAATTAGAATAAAACCAATATATGGCACATATTTTATCAATATACCCTCTTCCAGACTTTCTAATTTAAAAAGATCTTTGTGATTTTTTATAGGTAAAATTCTATGAAAACATTTCTTCGTATTTATTTCTTATACTTAGTTCATTGTATTGCTGGTGCTCAATAAATATTTGTTGTATAATTGAATAAATTAATGTCAGATTCTGAACAATGTAAAAATACAGTGAAAGAAAAAGAGATTTTTACTTTCTTTTTCTAGGCTATCATAACTGATGATAGTGATGGAGCTGATAATTTTTAACTTAAAAGGCAACATCAAAACTTTATAGTCGTAAGGGTAGGAAAAATTAAAAACAAAGTTATCAAAGGTAGACAAACCTTTTTTAGAAATTACTAGTTTCAGAATCAGCTGTAAATTTCAGACTGCTTAAACTTAAGTATTTTTTTAACGCTTTTATTTAAAGAATATAAATTTCCAAAATACAGCTTATAGATTACAATGGTTTCCCCCCACATAACTTCCCTCCCACCCGCAACCCTCCCCTTTCCCACTCCCTCTCCCCTTGCATTCACATCAAGATTCATTTTCAATTCTCTTTATATACAGAAGATCAGTTTAGTATATATTAAGTAAAGATTTCAACAGTTTGCCCTCACATAGCAACACAAAGTGAAAAATACTGTTGGAGTACTAGTTATAGCATTAAGTCACAATGTACAGCACATTAGGAACAGAGATCCTACATGATATATTTTTTTAAAAAATTGATTAATTTTCTAGGCAATTTCCAATTTAACACCAAGATTTTTTAATCATTTGCAATTATCTTTATATACAGAAGATTGATTCAGTATATACTAAGTAAAGATTTCATCAGTTTGCACCCACACAGAAACACAAAGTGTAAAATACTGTTTCAGTACTAATTATAGCATTACTTCACATTGGACAACACATTAAAGACAGATCCCTCATGAGACGTAAGTACACAGTGACTCCTTAAGTTGATTTAACAATTTGACACTCTTGTTTATGGCGTCAGTAATCTCCCTAGGCACTAGTCATGAGTTGCCGAGGCTATGGAAGCCTTTAGGGTTCGCCGACTTCAATCTTATTCCGACAAGGTCATAGTCAAAGTGGAGGTTCTCTCCTCCCTTCAGAGAAAGGTACCTCCTTCTTTGATGGCCCCATTCTTTCCACTGGGATCTCACTCACAGAGATCTTTCATTTAGGTCTTTTTTTTCCAGAGTGTCTTGGCTTTCCATGCCTAAAATACTCTCATGGGCTCTTGAGCCAGATCTGAATGCTTTAAGGGCTGATTCTGAGGCCAGAGTGCTATTTAGGACATCTGTCATTCTATGAGTCTGCTGTGTATCTCGCTTCCCATGTTGGATCATTCTCTCCCTTTTTGAGTCTATCAGTTAGTATTAGCAGACACTAGTCTTGTTTGTGTAATCCCTTTGACTCTTAGACCTATCAGTGTGATCAATTGTGAGCTGAAATTGATCACTTGGACTAGTGAGATGGCCTTAGTACATGCCACCTTGATGGGATTGTATTGGAATCCCCTGGCACGTTTCTAACTCCATCATTTGGGGCACGACTGATTGAGCATGTCCCAGATTGTACATCTCCTCCCTCTCTTATTCCCACTCTTATATTTACAGGGATCACTTTTCAGTTAAAATTTAAATACCTAAGAATAATTGTTTGTTAATTACAGAGTTCAACCAATAGTACTAGAATAGAAAAATACTAAAATGTATAAAGTATTACATTTTACAACAACAGTCAGCACAAGAGCTGATCAAGTTACTGTTTCTCATAGTGTCCATTAAACTTCAATAGGTTTCACCTTTGGTGCTCAATTAGTTGTCACCGATCAGGGAGAACATATGATATTTGTCCCTTTGGGACTGGCTTAATTTACTCAGAATGATGTTTTCCAGATTCCTCCATCTTGTTGCAAATGACTGGATTTCATTGTTTTTGACTGCCGTATAGTATTCTATAGAGTACATATCCCATAGTTTCTTTATCCAAATGTATGCTTTGAATTCCCTGTGATCTTTTGCTGTGAGGTTCCCTTCGTTTACCTTCTTTCATGTTGATGGCCATGTTTCTGTGTTTCTGTGTGTAACACATCTTTAAGCATCTTTTGAAGCCTGGACGAGTGGCAACAGATTCTTTCAATTTCTGCTTGCAATGAAAGGTCTTTATTTCACCTTCATTCACAAATAAGAGCTTTGCAGGATATAATATTCTGGGCTGGCAGTTTTTCTCTCTTAGTACCTGGGCTATGTCTCGCCATTCCCTTCTAGCTTGTAGGGTTTCTGATGAGAAGTCTGCTGTGAGTCTAATTGGAGCTCCTCTGAGAGTAATCTGACGTTTCTCTCTTGCACATTTCAGGATCTTTTCTTTCTGTTTCACTGTGGTGAGTTTAATTATAATGTGTCGTGATGAGGATCTCTTTTGGTCATGTTTCCTAGGGGTTCTTTGAGCTTCCTGTACTAGGATGTCTCTGTCCTTCTCCAAAACTGGGAAATTTTCTGCTATTATCTCACTAAAAAGGCCTTCTAATCCTTTCTCCCTCTCCATGCCTTCAGGAACTCCTAGAAGTCGAATGTTGAGTTTTTTAATAGTATCCTGTAGATTCCCAACAATATTTTTTAGATTTCTAATTTTCTCTCCTTTTCTTTGGTTTGACTGTATAGTTTCCTGTGCTCTGTCTTCTAAGTCCGATATTCTCTCTTCTGCCTCACCCATTCTGTTTGTAAGTCTCTCTAATGTGTTTTTCATTTGATCTATTGAATTCTTCACTTCATTATGATTTCTCGTCACTATCACAGTTTCATGTTCTACTAGTTGTTTCATTTCAGCTTGATTTCTCCTTAATATTTCATTTTCACGAGAGAGATTTTCTACCTTGTCCATTAAGGATTTCTGTAGTTCAAGAATTTGTTTTTGAGTACTTCTTAGTGTTCTTATCAATTTTTTGAGATCTGCTTCTTGCATCTCTTCTATCTCATCATCTTCGTAATCTTGAATTGGGGTGTCTTTTTCATTTGGGGACGCCATAGTGTCTTCCTTGTTCTTATTACCTCGGTTTTTGCGTTTGTTGTTTGGCATATTGGTTTCTTCACTGTGGTGTTTTTTCTTGTTATACTATGACTCTAGATAAGTGGACTGTCTGCTTTCAATTGAGCCTTAGAGGTTTGAGATGGGTGTGGCCTGAGAGCTCTGTTTGGTTCCTCAGGGTAGAGGCTGTGCCAAAGGTGACACTCCCAGGTTAGGCGTGGTAAATGTCTCTGTTTCTTTCTTTATTTTTGATTCAAAAGGGAAGTAATTCCACACAGCTGAATGGAATTGGGGGTCGTTAGCAGGCAAATGATATACCCACAGGAGCCAGAGATCGGAAGCTATTTGCCAAGGACCACAGAGGGAATCTCCATGGCCTTCAGTGTGGGTTCAAATTCTTCTGCAGTCTCACCACTGGGCTACCAAGGCTACCGAACTGTAGCGTCTCTGGAGAGTACTCACGTGGTGAATTCCGTGAGTTCTCTCCCCCACAGTCTCTTTCTTCACAGTCTCAGTTCATTAGCACTACACATTCATTAGGTTCTAATCTCCTGTTATTTCACCCCCACGCCCAGAGTCAGGTTTTTCTGCTAGGCTCAGGGCGAGTGCAGACCTGAGGTCGCCCTGCTTATGACGTATTCCAAAATGGCACCTGCTCTTTGTCTTGCTCATCTTTGAGAGGTGGGCGGAGAAAGAGAAACTCGTGTCCCTATCGGTCACTTTTTTCTTTCTCTCTCTCTTCTAGTTAGCCTGGTGAACTTTTCCCCACAGGGTTTCAAGCCTTGTTCGCTCTAGTCTCCTCTTTCCGCTTCCCTGCTGGTGTCTCGGGCTATTGAGGTTCGGCTCACCTGGCTTTCCAGCGTTGGTGCGTTGAGTCTGCCGCTGGTGTCCCGAACTGCGGGCTCCCACGCTCTCCTCAAAGGTCCACTGTGAATCACTAGATCCGGAAGAGTTTCCTCTGCTGTTTCTTCCCCTACTCTTTCTTGAACCTGCAGTATCTCCACTTTTATTATACTGTCTCTCCCCAGACTATCAGTGTGCTGCCTTCCTATTCCGCCATCTTGCCCCAATCCTCAAACTTAAGTATTTTTTTAACCTATCTTGCTTTCAGCAAACCTACTATAGTAGTCCCTCTTTATCCATTGAAGATAGAATCCAAGACTGCCAGTTGATGCCTGAAACCAAGAGTAGTACAAAACTCCACATTTACCATGTTTTAAATTTTTTTCTATAAATATGAGGATACTTCAAAAAATTCTTAGAAAATGGATTTAAAAGTTTATTGTTGTGCAGAATTTTTGATGTCTGCATAGTGTTTCCCTAATATGCATTTTTATGAACTTTTTGAAGACCCCTCTTATACATAGATTTCACATTTTTTGTGCACCAAAATAAACTTTCTTTTAATTCAGTCTTCCATGAATTTCTTGAAGCTCCATTTTACATACCTATGATGAAGTTCAGTTTATAAGTTATGCACATGAAGATATTAACAATAAGATATAATGAAATAAAATAATTCTTATAATACTCCAAAATAAATATTCTTATTTATTTATTTTTAAGATTTATTTTAATTACTTGAAAGTCAGAATTACACAGAGAGAGCAGGAAAGGCAGAGAGAGAGGTCTTCCATTCGCTGGTCTACTCTCTAATTGGCAGCAATGGCTGGAGCTGTGCTGAGCCAAAGCCAGGAGCCAGGAGCTTCCTCTGGGTCTTTCCAGGCTGGTGCAGGGGCCCACGGGCTTGGGCCAGCTTCTGCTGCTTTTCCAGGCGTTAGCAGAGAGCTGGATCAGAAGTGGAGCTGCCAGGATTCAAACCGGCACCCATATGGAATGCCAGCACTGCAGGCGATGGCCTTACCTGCTGCCACAGTGCCAGTGCCAAGATAAATATTCTTTAAAATTATGAATTGTTTATTTCTGGAATTTTCTATTTAATGGTTTTGGACCATGGTTTACTTCATCTAATTGAAACCTTTGAAAACAAAACTTTGGATGAGTGAGACTACTATATTTATAAAACTGCTTTAGAAAGAAGTTTTCCATATCCATCAATTATTTATAACTATTAGCTAATCTGGTAGGTTAGATCAGAGAAAATAATAAATTGATTTGCTTATCATGTTGTAGCTAAAGCTTCCATTTTTTAGGAAATTGTTTTGTACTTCCAAGTAATTATCAAATCTTCAATTCCTCCAGCTTTTTGCTTTTCAGAATATTTTTGGTCTGTTGAGTATGTAATTGAATCATTAATTCAATGTCTGATGAGGAATTAGAGTTTTTGGAGGAAACAATTTGAGCTATATCCTAAATATTTTTGAAAATTTGCTATGAGGTATAGCTTTTTTTTTTTTTTCCTCTGTATTGACTTACTCTTCACCTGTTTTGTTTACAGTATTTTTGATTTTGTGGATTTACATGGGACAGATATTCCTCATAGATTATGTTTCTCTTGGTTTCTTAGAAATGAAATTTTAAAATAAATTTTGATGTGTTAATAAGATTTGATGTTGTGAGGAGAAAAATTAGGGGAATTTGTGTTTTAAAGTGTAACATAGTTACCATTTTTGTGAAGTCTCAAAATATTATGTGCCATAAATAGAATCAAGAGGAAAGTTAAAGACTCAAACTTGAGCTCTTTTGAAAAGCATGAAATCAGAGGGTAACTGTGTATCACTGATATTTGCCAGCCAGAAATTCAGAACTAGTTATGCTTCAGCTCTGCTAATTGAGACTTCCATATTTCACTTACCTACACTTTTCTTAATATTTTAATTGTCGATGGAGGGAATGCACATTAAAAAAAAAACTTCAGAGTAAACTTCTGGTACGCTTAGACTTTGGTTTTGAGAAGTTTTTATTAGGGAGATTAACTGGAAAGTCTATAATTCTCTTGTAGTGTAGGGAATGAGTCCTAGGGCATATGATTAGAGTGAGAAACTTTTCTTGACTTATGTGTCACCTCTCCCTCCTTTTTTTTTTTTTAAAGCTTTAATTCTTTTCATAATTTGCTCTAATTAGGCATTCTAGCTGGCAATCTTTTCTAAATAGACTTCGATGTTCAGCAGTTGTTACAATAGATAATTGACCAAAGTTATACGTATTAGTAATTCTAAAGTATTTCCAGAATACTAGGGTCTTTTAAAATAAGCTATTATTGGCTATTCCATGCTGTTTTAAACATGTTCTTTGGAAAGGATACAGGTTTAGTGTCTTTTTTTTTTTCAATTCCCCCCTTCTGTAAAATCTTAAGTATAAGAAAATGCTTTATTTCAACCAAAGAATGTGCAAGTATTGTATATATTGTATATGATAAAATAGTCACAGGTAACTACTTCATACCTTTAAAGTTCAGTGAAAATGTATTTGTTCAAGTGTCATTAATATTTGTCTTTCAGCCAAATAATTAGATCTACTCTTTGGTCTGTAGGATATTATGGTTTAATCAGCATTTAGTTTATGGAAAGGATTTTTAGGTACCTGAGGGAAGGGTGAAATGAAGTTAAAAATATTCTTAATATTCAAGTATACCTTATATTGACTGCCATGCTATTGTATCTGTTGTTGAATTTGTTTTTGAAGTCAACATGAAGTCAAAATCTCATCAAGATTTAAAATACAAATAAAATATTTCTACTTTTAGAGCGTTTCTTTCCTAATCCTCTCCTTGGAAAATGAGAAATTGTTTAAAATAGTACTGTTGATAAAATATTTTATCTTATTATCAAAGAGCAATACTAAGTAGAGATTTATGAATGATGAAAATTATAGTGAGAATAACCAAAATTTCATTTAAATTACAGAAATGTAGGGTTGATATTTGTTCTGCTTAGAATTTCTTAAAAGTGTGTTCTGAAAAATATTTTATTACAATATTTTTAGAAGATTTGTTAGTAATGTATCTGGTATTTATTGTCAATGTATAAAAGTAATGGATCAAAATTAGAGCATAAATAAGGTGTATTTTAATTGACTCTTGGCAAGTGCATTTTTATTCTTAATTTTTGATAAAAGGTTCATACAGTGGATTCTTATTCAAAGTAAATTAGCAAGGAGTTTCAGTGGCTTTTGTTTTGTCAGCATCTCAAAATTCTCCATGTTAAGCAGCTATAGAGACTGAAGGAAATACAGTGATAAGACAGTGAAGATTAATTTCTATTATTAAGGTAACAAAATAAAATATTTTCTGGGGAAAATAATAATAAAACAATCACTTTTTGAAAACTCTGATATATTTCTTTGTATCTTTTCATTGCCAATAGTGTTGTAACTGATAAACAGAGACTGGGGAAATTATGAGTTTATTTCCTCTCTAAAAAGCTACATATTAAACTGTCTTTGTATGAAGGAAATTATGCTTTTAAATTTAAGCTTTTAAAAATATAATAAAAATTAAAATACTCATTTGTTTTTTAAAAAATGTAATAGTTTTAGTCCTTATAGCCAAATGTACTTAAAAATCATAATTATGTTTATAATATTGGATAATATTTAACATATTGGGAATTACAATGTTGCTCACATTTATAATAGTTTATTAATTATACCAATATATGGCTAACAGAATATTATAATACATATTTATTAATTAAGATAGCCATATCTAGGTAGAAATAATTTAGGTTTAAAATGTAGTCATTAGTTTTATATGAATTATTATGTGTAACCACAGATAGGAAGATGAATATGTTCTAAAATGTTTAAAGGCAATTTGAAAGCAAAAAAAAATTTGAGAAAGGCACTTTGAAATAATTGATGTGTTCAATCAAACTACAAAGACACACTATAACAAAGAGTCTAGGTTATTTTGTTTTCTTTTACATTTAAGGTGTGCCAGCACTAGATATATTTTTGCATTTTAAGATTTGAAATAATGAGTTATGTTTAAACAAAGTAACAGTGCATTCAGAGTTGAAGTTTTACTTTTATTTTCTTAGCTGTGTTCCATCTGCTGCATCAAAGGCATGGTGCCAGCAGTTTCTTGATGTCCATATCATTAGACAAAAAACTCATGTGAATCAAGGTAGATTTGTTTTATGTTTGACTTAGAATGGAGAAAAGAATGGGAAAGATCATACAATATTTAGATGGTTCAGAGAAGCTTGAAAATAAAGCCATCCAGGGGTCCCTAGGTATAGCAATTGTTTAAAAATGATTCAGTTTGAGTCAGAAATATTTGTTACACGTGAACTGTTTATCTCATAAATTATAATAGCAGATAAATGACTTCATGGCTTCATTTTGTAATAGATGTAAATATACTGCTGTGTTAAGCAAACTTTTTTCATGAAGGTAAATCAGAAAAATATTTTAGGGGCCAATTAAAAGTTATTTAATTTTTAACTATAAATATGATATATCATACTCATTACAAATCTATAAGTATACAAATAAACACCACTCAAAATATCACATGCAGAATTAATTGCATTTTGAATTTTAAAACATTATTTCTTCATTTGTTGAATACTATGGAAAAAAAGTATAGGTTCTTAAAATGCACAAAGTTGATTTCATTGTGAATGAGAAAAATGGTCCTGCTTTTAGCCAGTAAAATGCTAACACAGCATTTGTGCAACATGGAAGATTTCTATTTTTGTATGAAAAAATTAGGAAGAGTCTCATCTTAAAGTTAGTAATATGTGGGTTGACATTTTGCTGTTCTGTCACCTCCAATTTATAACTGTTAGAAAATGTTTGGATCAGTTTTAACTTGCATCACATATTTTTCAGTCAAAAAAAGATTTTAATTTGGAATTGTTTTTTTCTAGAAGTAATGTGATTATTTTTGCAAGGTTTTACTTAATGCATTTTAGTATGTATGCTTACCTAAACTTCTACCAGAGTAAAACATTTATTGATGGTGGCGCTGCTTATGTAGAAATTTTTATTCATTGGTTGCTAGTAAGTTGATATATTTTACTTATGAAAGTAAACAATCCAAATTTCTCCTCCAAATTGATTTTTTAAAAACATTTTTCATTACAAATTTTCTAACCCCAAAAGCATCAAAATAAAAGGGTATTCATAATACTCTCATTAGCTTTTTATAGTTCGAAAAATAAGTTTCAAAATATATAAATTAAAGTGAATATTCAAAAAGCTTTGTGAATGTAGACAGTCTGTCATTTGGGTGTTTTTCATCCTGATTAGTACCTATAAGTATATTGACATGATAGCCATATCTATGATTACAGTAACTTCCTTTTATAATCTTGAGTGAAATAAAATATTGTTTTTGTAGAATATATCCCACATTATTAATGAAATGAAAGGAAGATTTTTGCCAAATTTATTTAACTTTTTCTACTCAAAAAACAGATTCATTATGTGAAAATTTGTTTGCTTATTGCATTCTTTCATAACTAAGGATTTAAGGATGCTGTAGAGAACTCTACACAGTCGTGTCTATATCTGGTGATTTCTTTGTATAAGTACATGCTTTCCATTTTTGGAAGCAAACATGTAAATTACCATTATCACTTACAGTGATACCTCTTTATAGTGATAGAAAGTACACTTAATCCATTTTCAAAAACAACATATTAATTTAAACTGCTAATTTAGGGTTGTGCTTGTATAAATAGAATTACGCTTTCTATAGAGAGAATATTCATGAGTAAATTTATGCATTTACATAGTAGCATTTAAAATATTTCAGGGAATGTCTTTGACATACCAGTTATATAAACTATGGTATGTTAGATAAAATTGGGTATGGTATGTTAAATAAAATTCACTTAAATAGTGAATTTTCTAACATAGTAAATTTGTAGTAAAGGAGACAAAGGATTGTTAATTTTGTTCTATAAAGGGGTCATATGACTCAGTAAGTAAAATCCCACAAATAAATGAGCAAAATGTGTGATCATTTTATTAAAAGAGGAGTTACAAATGGCTAATAAACAGAAGAAAAAATTTTAACCTCAGTAATATCTGAGAAAATACAAATAGTAGTGCAATAAGATTATCTTTTTTACAAGTTAGATTAGTAAGGCTTAAAAGACATGTAAAGCTACCGACGGTGAAGGTAATTTACATTCTTTACAAGAATAAGAATTAGTACAGCTTTTAACAATATATAGCAAAGAAGCTTTACGATGTTTATAACAAAATATTTTTATCATCTATACAAAGGAAATAATACAAGATTTTTATTAAAGCCTACACTCCAAGATGTTTGAGATAGCTTTATTTATAATATGGAAATAGAGTAAACCACCTAAATACCCAGAGATGTGGTTAGGTAAATTATACTTCACTCAAATGATATAACCTAATGTAGTCATTAATAATTATGGCATTAATAAATAGCATAAATAATTTTGATTCCATATGAAAATGCTTCTGATATACTAATTGATAAAAGATATTTACAAACTTGTAGGTACAATTTTAAATATGTTAAAATAAGGGAGAGTTACTAGAAGGAAATGTGTCATAGTGAGGTTCCACAGGAGAACCATTATGGGTATTTTTTCCCTGATGGTTTTTTGTTTATCAGTACTAATCAAAGTCCGTTACGCTACTTTAAGGAAGGTAACAGAAGAAGGACCTTAAAAAAGTTTGTCAATTGCCTCAAATTATGTGCAAAAAGTACAACTTTTTTGTTGTTTTTTTATAGTAAGGTATAGATTGCCAAAATAACTGAATCACAGATAGGGGCAGGCATTTGAGCCTCATGTTTAAGCTGTTGCTTGAGATGCCCACAACCCAAATAGGAGTGCTTGGGTTTAAATTCTGGCTGTACTCTCTAGTCCAGCTGCTGTTAATGTACACCCTGAGAGGCAGTGGTGGTAACTCAAATAGTTGGGTCCCTACCACCTTTATGAGACACTTAAGGATTGAGTTCCCAGCTCCTGGCTTTGATTTGTCCCAGCTGCAACTGTTGCAGGCATTTGGGGAGTGACCCAGCAGATGGACAGTCTCTGTTCTGTTTCTCCCTGTCTCTCTCTTCTCTCTTCCTCTCAAATAAATAAAATCTTTTTTTTTTTTTTTTTTTTTTTTTTTACAGGCAGAGTGGACAGTGAGAGAGAGAGACAGAGAGAAAGGTCTTCCTTTGCCGCTGGTTCACCCTCCAGTGGCCGCCGCGGCCAGCGCACCGAGCTGATCTGAAGGCAGGAGCCAGGTGCTTCTCCTGGTCTCCCATGGGGTGCAGGGCCCAAGGACTTGGGCCATCCTCCACTGCACTCCCGGGCCATAGCAGAGAGCTGGCCTGGAAGAGGGGCAACCGGGACAGAATCCAGTGCCCCGACCGGGACTAGAACCTGGTGTGCCGGCGCCGCAAGGCGGAGGATTAGTCTGTTGAACCAAATAAATAAAATCTTATAAAGGAGTATGTTTCTAGGATGGAGTAATGTGTAGTTATTAAAATTATTTTTCTGAAGAGATTTCAAGTGAGAATTGTGCAATTAAAATATGTAAAGTATTATATATATACAGTATTATTACAACTATATCCAATGTGATATATGGAGAGAAAACAAGAGTAGAATGAAATTGTCACAAGGTCAGAGACAGGTGATTTTTTTGAAATGTTTTTACATTTCTCACATTTTTTCATGATATATCCCTAATTACTTTTGAAATCAGAAAAACATAGGTGTTGGAATTTTAAAAATGTTTTAAATTTATTTAATTTGTTTGAAAGTCCGAGAGACAGGGAGACAGAAGACAGACAGAGATCTTCCATTTGAAGGGTCACTCCCTAAATGCTCACAATAGCCATGGTGGGGCCAGGCTGAAGCCAGGAGCCTGCAGCTCCTTTAAGATCTCCCAGTTGAATGGCAGGGACACAGCTATTGGACCATTACCTGTTGCCTCCTGGGTTGTGTGTTTACAAGAAACTGGCAACTGGAACAGAGCTGGGGCTTGAACCCAGGCACTCTGTTTTGGAATGAGGGTGTCTTAATGGCTACAACAATGCCTCCCCAACAGAATTTTTAATAGGTTTTCTTAAAGTTTCTCTTGGGCAAAATTTGTTATAACTCATCAGGCATACTATCTTGGAGTGTCAAGCAGATTTGTTAATATGCATATGTACTTCAAAATAAAGCAGCCCACTGAATCAGTGGTCATTATGAAGAAATAAAACACTCATGCTCTTTTTTTTTTTTTTAAGTAAACTTATTTGAGAAGCAGAGAGCGAGCGAGTGAGCGAGCGAGCGAGCTCTGTTTTACTGATTCACTCCCTAAATGCCCACAACAGCCATTTGTTGGGCTGAAGCCAGGAACTGGCAGTTCAGTACAGGTCTCCCATGTGGATGGCAGGGACCTAGACCTAAGTACTTGAGCCATCATCTGCTGCCTACTACATTAAAGGAAAACTGGAATTGTGAGAGGAGCTGACACTCCAATGTGGGATGCTGGTGTCCTAATTGATGTCTTAAACATTAGGCCAAATGCCTGCCCAGCTTTGACTTTTTAAAAGGCAATTTAGGGGGCATTTGCTGTAGCACATTGCTTAGAACGCCACCTTCCTTTATCAGAGTGCCTTGGTTCAAGTTCTGACTTTATTTCTCATTCTAATTTCCTAATAATGTGCACCCTGAGAAGCAGCAAGCGATGGATCAAGTACTTGCATCTCTGCTACCCACATAGGAGACCTGGACTGATTTTTCCAGCTCCTAGCTTAAGCATAGACCAGTCCTGGGTGTTGTAGGCAGTTGAAGACTGAACAAGGGGATGGAAGATCTCTCTGTCTCTGTATCTGCTTGTGTGTCTCTCTCTGTCTCTCTGCCTTTTAAGTAAATAAAAATAAATAAAAGGGCATTTAAAAGGGATATTTAGGCAAAAGGAGAAAAAATAGTTTAAAACATGCAGTTTTGGTCTTAATTTTAGAAAGTTCATTTCAAGTAAAAATAAATATAGCACTATAATAAGCACACCTGCTTTTAATCTGAAATTATTAGAATTAAATCCCTACTTATTGTTCTTTCATTGTGCTGTTTATAGATGAATGTGTACTATAAACATGTGTCTTCATATTGAATATATGATCATCTAAAATCAGTTCACCTAATCACAAGCCATGTCTTCCTATCTCATCTCAGACACATACAATATGATACAAACTACTCAAATTACCAAAGTCAACATTTTTTCTGTTTTTTTTTTTTTTTTTAAATCAGTGTTCTTTTGAAAAGGCATAAGCTTTCAGATTGTAAGGAACCGAAGATTAAAAGTTCATAAATATCTATTAGGAGAAACTTGTAAAACATATTTGTGTTGTTATATTTCACAAGAACTTTTTTTCTCAAATTTAGTTGTTTTCTTTTCCTCTGCAAAAAAAGATCCAACTCTTTTTTTAAAAAGTCTTGTCTACAACCTCATCTTCCTCACAACCCCCCCAAAAGCAAAAAACAAAAACCAATTTTGTTCATATGATATTTCCCTTGAGGGCTTAATCGGTTTAGTCTGTAGGATTTCCTTTTTGGGTGACATTATCAGAAGAAATTACCCTGTATGGTTACCTATGGTCAATGAGATTTGACAGGCTTTCCTTCTCGCTCGTCTGCATGTGAGTGAAGGTTGCGGGCAATTCCCTGAGACAGGAAGGTGTTGTCTGGACGTGACTCTTTGAAGTTTCTTTTACTTCCATCTTCAGCTCACTGAAATTTCATTTTTGGGGGTTATTAAGCACTCAGAGCTTGTGTATACTGCAGCATTAGTTATTATGCTATTTACTGTACTACTTTGGGGGAAAAGCAGGCTGGCTATGGAATTTGCCTGGAATTCATTCTTTGTCATCCTTGGGTGGCCCTTACCCAGGCAGTAGCTTCAGGCCAAGGAGAAACACAAGGAGAAATTGAGAAGAGGATTTTGTAAACTGAGAAAGTCCTCATTAAGACAGTTTATATCAGTCATGTAACAGAAATTTTTTATTTGTTTTGTTTTCCTTAGGACTAGAGGATTCATTATAAAATTTCAGTTTAAAAAGAGTAATAATTGTGACAGAAAAGAATGATGTTCCAGTCATTTTCTTAACCCATTTAAAAAAAAAAAGATTTACTTGCATTATTTGAAAGAGTAATAGAGAGAAAGAGGAAGAGAGGGACTGATACAGAGAGAGATATCTCCCATCCACTGGTTCACTCCCCAGATGGTTGCAATGGCCAGAGCTGGGCCAGGCAGAAGCCAGGAGGCAAGAGTTTCTTTCTGGTCTCCCATGGAGGTGTCTGGGGCTCAAACACTTGGACCATCTTTGGGCTTTTTCTCAGACCATTAGCAGTGTCACAAGTGGTGGCTTTATCCACTATGCCACAACTCTGGTCCCTTCTTAACACATTTTTAAAACTTGCATTGTTTTTATTTTTTACATTACCCTACAAAGCAATGTATTTGAATTCTCCTGATAGTAATGCATTGATCCAAGTTTAAAAGACGTGTTTTTCTCTTTAGGAAAATTGCTTATCCCCCACAGCATACCCCATTCCCCCCAATGGCTATAGCAGATTGTGGATAAAGGGTTTTTCTGTCTTTAGTGCACATTAAAGAGTACATTAAAGAAATGATAATGTTAACAAATCTTGAAACTCCTTCAGACTTTTATATAGGAAAAATCCAAAAATTTTCGTCCATAAGTGAACTAGTACTCTCATTTTTTGAGAAGTAGAAGTGGTGTGTGTGTGTGTGTGGGGGGGGGGGGCTTGTATAATAACCCTAGATTTTTTTCTTTAATAAAAGTATAAACTTTATTGTTTCAACTTACCTTTTTCCCTGTTCTATTTCTTTTTTTAGAAAGGTTTATTTAATAAATATAAATTTCATAGGTACAGCTTTTGGAACATAGAGGTTCTTTCCCCCATACCCGTCCTCCTACCTCCAAACCGTTCAACCTTGTATTCCCTCTCCTGTCTCACCCTTCATTAAGATTCATTTTTAATTATCTTTATATACAGAAGATCAACTCTATACTAAGTAAAGATTTTAACAGTTTGTACCCACACAGACACACAAAGTATAAGGCACTGTCTGAAGACAAGTTTTACTGTTAATGCTCATAGTACAACTCTTTAAGGACAGAGGTCCTACATAGGGAGCAAGCACAGTGACTCCTGTTGTTGATTTAACATCAATTTACTTTTTAATGTCAGTAACTCCTCTGTGCTTTTTCTATCTGCTATAGGAAAAAGATTTATTTATTTCAAATTCTTGTCTACCTTGTCTGGATTGGAGTTTCAGGGAAATGTAGAAATGGTCAATTTACTAAAACTTTTTATAAGCAATCCTTTACCAAGGCCTTAATTCCTATGGGAACACTTACTAAGAAGTTAGACAACATGTTACGAATAGAACACTTTGAAAGCCCAAAGAAATACTTTCATATTTCTCAGGTAAGTGGTCTAGGTCTCTTATTAGCACATGAATAAATTGAGCACTAAGTTTAGTAGGCTAGTATTTTGGATTGAATTATATCAAAGGGGAGTGAAAATAGAAGAGAGTATGCAGCATAAATATTGTGAGGCCAGAGAGAGAGAGCTGTTTTAGAATCACATATCCTATCCTTTAGAGTGCCTCACAGTTTAAAGAGGCATTTTACCTATATATAATCTTACTTGGATTATGATCCAAAAAGCAGTTCTTAAATAGTCATCATGAAAGAGCCATGACCAATTTTCATCTTTTAAGGTATTGAAATTGAGGATTATGGTTAGCAACACACTTAAATTTACATAGTTAGTAAGGTGCAAAGAATTAAAGTCTAGCTTTTCTGATCACAAGATATTGCCACTTTTTTTTTTCGAAAAGGAAATAGGAATACATTGATGGGAAGAGAATCATGGAGAAATTTGGCTCTTGAAATTTCTTGAAGGCTAACCCTATATAAGCATCATTAAGCCTGAGGGTAACTCAAATCTGCATAGTGCAGGGTAAATATGCATTGCTTTGAACATCCACAAATTGATTTATAACTTTTTAGCATTCTTTTACAAAGCATTTTATAGATGTTCAGTTTTCATTTGATAAAATAAGATTTAAAAAATTTGATATTTACAGTTGAGTCCTGAGAAAGACAGATTCTTAGGACTTCTAGGAAATAAAAAATTATGCATAAAAGTATCAATAAGAGTTACTGAGATAATTTTCTTTGTAATTCAAAGGGATAGGCTTGTTTTTATTGTGGACTTAGTTACAGAACTGAATTTTCTATTACTATGTTAAAATTATAAAATCCAGAAAAATTATTGTACATGTTCTCTTAGAAAGTTGTCCAAAAACCCAGCAATGAAGTTTTAAAAAGTAGAGCTTTGTTGATTAGTATTTCATACTTATATGCTAGTACTGAATAGTCATAAATATTTAAAACTAAGACTAACAATGTAAAAATTAAAAACAAACTATTGGGAAAATAATTTAAAAGCAAATAATTTGTCATGACATCTTTTGTTTAATAACTTTTTTTTCCAATCACCATATATGGTTTTTCCTGGCCTTTTGCAACTTGTTTTCTATTTTTTTGATTTTTGAAAATGAGACTCTTGATTAGTGCTTTACCATGTAGCAGAACATGAGGATTTTCATAAAAAGTCTCTTTGTTATTTTTGAATAACTCCAGGAATATTGTTACATTTCAAAATGTCCTGAGCCTGGAGGAAATACTCTATGTAAAACTTTCAACTTCATCTGGTAGTGATTTGTCATTTACCATGTTTTGGGCTTGCAGCCAGGTCAGCTGTTGCTAAGAGAAGGCAGACAGGGGAATAAAATTATTATCAAGAAAAGACTTGGAAATTTACTGAATGAATCAAACTGAGACAAACTTAAAATCTAAAGGACTCCCAGAAATGACTAAAAGGGGCTAGGAAAAGAAGAAGACTCAATCCCTCTAGGCTATTTTTCCCCCTTGACATATCAAGTGTTAGCCTTTAAATTTATTTAATTAATTGGACAACTAGGAATATATTTCCTCTACCATTTTACACAAAATGATTGTATGACCTGGAAATTTGCCTAAGTATTTACTGCCTTACCACTGTTTTACTAGCTTTGAGTGTAATTTCTAGTATGTTTATCCCTTGAATTCACTACTCCTCAGACTCAATAAAGGATGTACATCTGTAGGTTAAAGCGTTTTAAGAAAAATACACCATTTAAGTTCAAGAGGAAACTATTATGGGCTAAACATTTCAGGTGTCTTTGGCTGTCAAATATACTTGATTCTCAGAATTTTAAGATTATGGATAAAGATAAAAAGATAGTTACAGATAAATCTCTGCAATATACAACTCAGTAGTATTGAAATTAATGTTCAAAGTCTCTAGATCTGAGAAAGTCCTTTAGGAGCTCACCAACCTTTATATCATTTGGATATGGTTTGAGTGTGTTCTTGTGCTAGAAGTTTGATCACCAGTGTGGCAATGTTGAGGTGGTGGAACTTATTTATTTTTTAATTTGTTTCTTAAAAGATTTATTTATTTATCTGAAAGGCAGAGTTTACAGAGAGAGAGAGATTTCTGCCTTTATATATGATGTTGTCATCACAGGCAGTGGCTTAGCCTATTGTGCCACAGTGTCAGCCCCTGAACATTTATTTCTATTTATTTATTTATTTTTTTAAAGATTTATTTATTTATTTGAAAGAGTTACACAGAGAGGAGAGGGGGAGAGAGAGAGAGAGAGGGAGAGAGAGAGAGAGAGAGAGAGAGAGAGAGAGAGAAGTCTTTCATCTGATGGTTCACTCCCCAGTTGGCTGTAACGGCCAGAGCTGCACATCCAAAGCAAGGACCCAGGAGCTTCCTCTGGGTCTCCCATGTAGGTGCAGGGGTCCAAGGGCTTGGGCCATCTTCTACTGCTTTCCCAGGCCATAGCAGAGAGCTGGATCCGAAGTGGAGCAGCCATGTCTTAAACCAGCACCCATATGGGATGCTGGCGCCTCAGACCAGGACGTTAATCTGCTGTGTCACAGTGCCGGCCCCTCTATTTTTTTTGAGAGGCAGAGTGATAGAGGGTGAGATGGTGGAGGGGGGAAGTGGGGAGTGAAAGGGGGAGAAAGAGAAAGAAGGGAAGGGAGAAAGGGGGAGAAAGAGGAAAAGAAGGAGAAAAGGGGAGGGAGAGAGAGAGAGAGAGGAGGGAGAAAAAGAGAGAAAGGGAGAGAGAGATCTTCCATCTGCTGGCTCATTCTTCAAATGGTGACAATAGTGGTCTGGGCCACGCTGAAGCCAGGAGCCAGGAACTCCATCCTGTCCTCTCACAAGGGTGGCAAGGGCCCAAGTACTTAGGCCATGTTCCTCTGCCTTCCCAAGAGCATTTGCAAGAAGCTGGAATGGAAGTAGTCAGGACTGTAAACTGCACTTTGATATGGGATGCTGATGTCACAAGTGGTGGCTTAAATTGCTGTGTCACAACTCTGGCCTTAAGGTGGTATACCTATTAAGTGGGGCCTCATAGAAGGTTAGTCATCAGCGGTGCTGCTCCATTTCCAATCCAGCTTCTGCTAATGTGCCTAGAAGACAAGCAGATGATGGCCCAATTGCTTGGGCCTCTGCCACCTATGTGGGAGACCAGGATAGGGGTTCCTGGCTCGTGGGCCTGGACCTACTGTTGCAGTCATTTGAAGACTGAATCAGGAGATGGTGGATCTCTCCTTCTCTTTCTTTTTTTTCCCTGCCCTCCATCTCTCCCTTTCTCTTACTCTGCCTTTCAAATAAATAAATAAATAAACCTTAAAAAATGCTAAAGATAGAATTTATGCATTCGTTCAGTGAACTTATTTTTTAAGAAACATTTATTTAAAAGGCAGGTTTACAGAGAGAGAGAGAGAGGGAGAGAGAGAATGTGTTCATCTGCTAGTTGACTCCCTAAATGCCTACAACTAAGACTGGGCCAGACAGAAGCCAGGAGCCTGGAACTCCATCTGGGTCTCCCACATGGGTTGTAGGGGTCCAAGTACTTGGTCCATTCCCCTCTACTTTCCCAGGAAAATTAGCAGAGATCTGGATAGGAGGTGGAATAACAGGGAGTCAAACCAGTTTAAAATAAGTAAGAGGGTATTATATAATATAAGCAGAAAGAGCACTTGCTTGAAGTCAGAGAAACCTGGAATGCAATCCCATATCTACAATTTACAGCCAGAATGATCTTGGGAGAGTCATTTAAACAATTCCTACATATGTAGAGGGGGAAGGGTTTATTATCTTTCTTATAGAACTGTTATGATAATAAAATTATAGTGTCTGGAAGGATAAATGAAGCATATAGGAGTTCAATAAATGATAGCCCCTTTGTTTTTATAACGTCACCTCTAATGAACATTTTAAGTCTTTTGATTCTCAATATTTTAAAAATTAAAATGTATAAAAATCCATATGCTTAATTTCTTTGATTTTATTTATTTATTTTATTCAGAGGCAGAAAGACAGACACTGAGAAACAGAGAGGTAAAGAGAGGCTGGCACTAATCCAGGTCCCCCATGTGAGGGACAGAGACACAACTACTTGAGCCATCATCTGTTGCCTCCTAAGATATACATTAGCAGGAAGCTGGAGTGGATTCTGGAGCTGGGACTCAAGTCCAGTCTATCTGTCATGTGATGAAGGCATCCCCCAAACTGTCTTAATTGCTAGGCTAAACCTCAGTCACTTTGTGCTACATTTCTGATATACAGATTTTTTTCTTTACTATATTATGTTGACTTCAGTCATCTTGATATAGGCTGGTACATGGTTTGGGGTAAATGAACAGATGTGAAGCTGCATATTGGTATACTTCAGTATACTGTGCTTGCTTTCTGGGCTACTATTCTACTGAAGCCAGATTTTTAGATAAGGCAAAAGTTATAATGGCCTACTGTCAGGAAAGAAAACAAACAATAAAAATTAACAGCTCATGCCCGGATCCTTTTGTTATTCCAAGGGTTGCTACCATCACTGCAACCATTTCAAACTGGGGTAAGCATGTTTTGTCTTGCCAAAGCCATCTATCATGGGGCATTAGTCCCATGCTTTAAAAACAGGAAAGTAGCTCTTTAATTTGGTTGTTTGGCTTATAATTTTTATATCAGCACAATGTTTTGCAAAGTTATTTTGTGGTACTCTTTTAAGAATCTCAGACCCTTCTGGTTATTGACTTTTTTGAATTCAGTAAAGTCAAAGATTTGTCTTTAATTGCTTTGCATTCCTCATGGTACCTATAATAATAGGATCTTGAATGAAGTAAGTTTTTAAATAAAAGTTCTTTGATTTTTAAGGTCCTATTTGTCCTTGAAAACTTTTCATGGGTTTTCTTTGTGAGAAAAAATATGATAATATGAATCATCCTAAGTTTTCCAACCCTAACTACTGTGTTTGTAACCATCTATAAATACTGGGGACAAAACAAAACCTGCAGAATTGTGATTGAATTTGAACTTTATATTCTTAGAAATTGTTAAAGGGGTTCAAGAAACACTCATCCAAACATCTACAGCCAACTTATATTTGATCAAGCATCCAAAACCAATTCCTGGAGTAAGGACAGTCTATTCAATAAATGGTGCTGGGAAAACTGGATTTCCACATGCAGAATCATGAAGCAAGATCCCTACCTTTCACCTTACACAAAAATTCACTCAACATGGATTAAAGACTTAAATCTACGACCCAACACCATCAAATTATTAGAGAGCATTGGTGAAACCCTGCAAGATAGAGGTACTGGCAAAGACTTCTTGGAAAATACCCCAGAAGCACAGGCAGTCAAAACCAAAATTAACTATTGGGATTGCATCAAATTGAGAAGTTTCTGTACTGCAAAAGAAACAGTCAGGAAAATGAATAGAAAACCGACAGAATGGGAAAAAATATTGGCAAACTATGCAACAGATAAAGGGTTGATAACCAGAATCTACAAAGAAATTAAGAAACTCCACAACATCAAAACAAACAACCCACTTAAGAGATGGACCTCAATAGACATTTTTCCAAAGAGGAAATCCAAATGGCCAACAGACACATGAAAAAATGTTCAAGATCCCTAGCAATCAGGGAAATGCAAATCAAAACCACAATGAGGTTTCACCTCAACCCAGTTAGAATGGCTCACATTCAGAAATCCAGCAGCAATAGATGTTGGCAAGGATGTGGGGAAAAAGGGACACTAATCCACTGTTGGTGGGATGCAAGCTGGTAAAGCCACTATGGAAGTCAGTTTGGAGATTCCTCAGAAACATGAATATAGCCCTACCATACAACCCAGCCATCCCACTCCTTGGAATTGACCCAAAGGAAATTCAATTGGCGAATAAAGCAGCTATCTGCACCTCAGTGGTTATTTCAGCTCAATTCACAATAGCTAAGACCTGGAACCAACCCAAATGCCCATCAACAGTAGACTGGATAAAGAAATTATGGGACATGTACTCTATAGAATAGCAGTCAAAAACAATGAAATCCAGTCATTTGCAACAAGATGGAGGAACCTGGAAAACATCATGCTGAGTGAAATAAGAAAGTCCCAAAGGGACAAATATCATATGTTCTCCCTGATCGGTGACAACTAACTGAGAACCAAAGGAGAAACCTGTTGAAGTGAAATGGAACACTATGAGAAACAGTGACTTGATCAGCTCTTGTCCTGACTGTTGATGTACAATGTAGTACTTTATCCATTTTAGTATTTTTTTTTGTTCTAGTACTATTGGTTGAACTCTTTAATTAACACACAATTATTCTTAGGTGTTTAAATTTTAACTGAAAAGTTATCCTTGTTAAATATAAGAGTGGGAATAAGAGAGGGAGGAGATGTACAATTTGGGGCATGCTCAATCAGACTTGCCCCAAATGGTGGAGTTAGAATTGTGCCAGGGATTCCAATACAATCCCATCAAGGTGGCATGTACCAATGCCATCTCACTAGTCCAAGTGATCAATTTCAGTTCACAATTGTTCACACTGATAGGTTTAAGAGTCAAAGGGATCACACAAACAAGACTAGTGTCTTCCTGCTAATACTAACTGATAGAATCAAAAAGTGAGTGAATGATCCAACATGGGAAGCAAGATATACAACAGACTCATAGAATGGCAGATGTCCTAAATAGCACTCTGGCCTCAGAATCAGCCCTTAAGGCATTCCGATCTGGCTCAAGAGCCCATGAGAATATTTTAGGCATGGAAAGCCAAGACACTCTGAAAAAACAAAAAAAAAAGAAGACCTAAATGAAAGATTTCTGTGAGCGACATCCAGTGGAAAGAACGGGGCCATCAAAGAAGGAGGTACCTTTCTCTGAAGGGAGGAGACTATGACCCTGTTGGAATAAGATCAAAGTCGGCGAACCCTAAAGGCTTCCATAGCCTCGGCAACTCATGACTAGAGCCTAGGGAGATTACTGACGCCATACACAAGAGTGTCAAATTGTTAAATCAACATCAGGAGTCACTGTGTACTTACGTCTCATGTAGGATCTCTGTCCTTAATGTGTTGTCCAATGTGAAGTAATGCTATAACTAGTAGTGAAACAGTATTTTTACACTTTGTGTTTCTGTGTGGGTGCAAACTGATGAAATGTTTACTTAGTATATACTGAATTGATCTTCTGTATATAAAGATAATTGCAAATGTTTAAAAAATCTTGGTGTTAATTTGGAAATTGCATAGATAATCAATTTTTTTTAAAAAAATCATGTAGGATCTCTGTCCTTAATGTGCTATACATTGTGAATTAATACTATAACTAGTACTCCAACAGTATTTTCACTTTGTGTCTCTATGTGAGGGCAAACTGTTGAAATCTTTACGTAATATGTACTAAACTGATCTTCTGTGTATAAAGAGAATTGAAAATGAATCTTGATATGAATGCAAGGGGAGAGGGAGTGGGAAAGGGGAGGGTTGCGGGTGGGAGGGAAGTTATGTGGGGGGGAGCCATTGTAATCCATAAGCTGTACTTTGGAAATTTATATTCTTTAAATAAAAGCTTTATTAAAAAAAGAAACACTCATTAAACATAAAGTAGTTAGAAGAATGATAATTAAGCAGTGGGCTTCAGTCCAAAGAATTCTTTGTTTTCAGATGGAGTAGAGACCAGAAACATTTCCTTCAAAACCAAATATAGCAGTAACTACCTTCAAGGATATTGACTTATGACTATCAATTTTTTAAAATTACCATCTTAAAATAAAAAGTGCATTTTAAATGTAGAATATTTGGAAAGTACAGGTATTATATATTGTAATGTGTTACAAAATGACTGTTAGTGATCCAGAATTGGAACCCTAATAAAGATCTTTCTCTTAATGAATCTGGACTAGCCTTATGTTTATCTGACTGAATAAAATATGGTAAAAATGAGGTTGTACAGTTTTACATCTCAGTTTTAAGAAATATGAAGCTTTTCTTTTGCCCCAAACACCATATAAAGAGGCTTGTGGTGGTTTATTTGAAGATGAGAAATCTTGGGAAAAGATAGACCCTACTCCTGAAAGACTACAAGGAGACAGAGACTCAGGCTGATCTCAGCCATTCTAACCATACAAGCCTATGAACCTGACCTGAGGGTGGAACATTTAGGATTCCTCTGTTCTAATCAAGCTGCAGGTTGACTTCAAATGCATGAGTAATCCCAGTTAATACCACATGGGATAGAGATAAATTGCCCAACTGAACCCAGTCTTCCTGCAGAATTATTACCAAATAGTTGTGCTGTTTTATGTGCTAAATTTGGGGATAGTTTGTTATGTGACAATAATTAAACTGTTACATTATGTATAAGAACATTGTACAGTGAGCATTTCAGTGCAGTGGTAAAGTTGCTGCTGCAGATGTTCACATCTCATATCAGTGCCTGGTTTAAGTCCCTGCCCCTCCACTTCCAACACAGCTTCTACTGATGCTTAGCATCGGAGGCAGCAGGTGATGGTTCAAGTACATGAGTCCCTGCCATCCATATGAGAGAACTGGATTGAATTCCGGGCTCCTGACTTTCGCCTGGCACAGTCCTGGCTGTTGTAGGCATTTAGTAGTAAATAAGCAGATGGACGATCTCTCTCTGTCTCTCACTCTGCAGCTTTCAAATAATATAAAAATGAACAAATTAAAAATTTTAAGAAGGTGAGTTCTGTGTAATCCTACCACTTAGACATAAATTAACATTTTAGAATAATTCATAGTGTGTAGAGAGTTGTAATTTTTTTCATTAAATATTGCATAATGGATATATTCTCATGTAATCTTTGAAAATGCTTAGATTATATGAGAAAAAAAGACCAAAAAATAAAAAACAAAAATAAAAATCCCATAAATAGACTTTAAAAAGTAAGCAATGTGTGTTTCTCTAGGTAATAATGTTATCATAAATACATATAGGCTCTGGGCTATTCTGTAAATTAGTAATCTATTGCTGTGAAACAGATTATACCCAAGCTTTGCAGCCTATAGCAACAATAAAAGTTTATTATGTCTTAATTTTCTCTTGGGCAAGAATTCATGAATGGCATAACTTTGTGATTTTGGCTCAGACTCTTTCACAAGGTTGCTGTCAGAGGTTGGCTGGGCTGCATCTGAAGGCTTTACTGGGGCTGATATAATCATTTTTCACATGGCTTTCTCAACAAACTGGAAAGCTGATCCTTGCTAGTCACGTTGTTGGTGAGAAGCTTCAATTCCTCCAGTCCTGGGCCTCTCAACAGCAGTTCTTATGACGTGGTGACTCCCTTCCCCCAGAGCAAGTGATCTAAGAACCCTAGGTGGAAGCTGCAATGCTTTTTCTGATCTAGTCTCAGAAGTTACTTACTATCACTTCCACAGTATCATGTTGATCACCCAAATCAGCCCTGTTAAGTGATATAAATCACTTTGCTAAAATTTAGAACAGAAGTAACCATTAGAGAAATATTGACTTTAATGTAATCTGACAGGATACCAAACCAAAACTGCCATGGAGTGAAAATAGTTTCATTGAAATACAGCTTTAGGACTTGAGACATGAGTGGTCTAACTGTGGAAAGCAAAGTTTATACATTCTTTTGGGAAAAAAATTTTCTGTTTGTGACTAAAAGTCATAAATGATGAATAGGTGAATGATAAGTGAAGAAATTAAATTAAGTTGGACTTCAGTACATTAATTAAATATGTTATAAAAGTTTTTTATCCTTGAATTTTTAAAACTTGTGTTGAAGATTGATTTAAGAGAAAATAGAGCCTCAACTGTATCTTTAAAAATTTTAGTGATGTTAATGCAGATAGTATGAACATATACAAAATAATTATTTTTAAATGACTATGATAGGTCTATAACCTAGTTAGTCTGGAACATGAAGGTATTACCAAAAATCATTTTTTGCACTATTTTTTCTTTTGATGATTTATCCATAAAAAAGAGATTCACATAATTGTATCATATTAAATTGTATCATATTAAAATGTTGGCAAACAGTGAGATAGTCTTCTGTCCAGTGTTATAATTCTTTCTGTAGTCTTTGTCATATGTATTGTCTATATTTTTTCTTGGATATCTGTGTTATATGCTTCAAATTTTTAAGTTTCTTTTTTTAAAAAGATTTTTACTTATTTATTTGAGAGGTAGAGTTAAAGAAATGAGAGGGAGAGACAGGGAGAAAGGTCTTCCTTCCATTGGTTCACTCCCCAAATGGCTGCAATGACCGGAGCTGTGCTGATCCAAAGCCAGGAGCCAGTGCCTCCTCCTGGTCTCCCACGAGGGTGCAGGGGCCCAAGAACCTGGGCCACCCTCCACTGCTTTCCTAGGTCACAGCAGAGAGCCAGACCAGAAGAGGGGTAGCCAGGAATAGAACCCGGTGCCCATATGGGATGCCAATGCTGCAGGCAGAGGATTAACCTACTGTGCCATGGCACCGACCCCTAAGTTTCTTTTTTAATATTGGGTCAAAGTGTAAAATTTTATAACCTATTTCTGCCTTTAGAATAGCAAGTAATTAATATTCTCCTGTTTCTACATAACAATCCTTCAAATATCTATCCTCATTTTGCCTTCTCTATGTTATATTTCCCCAAGTCTAATCTATTCACAGATAGTATTTATTGTTACTGTCTACTTCTAAATGGCTTCATTTTGTCACACCATTCTAATGTAAAAGCATTCTTGAAATATGACTAGGGTATATATATCTCCCTTGATATGAGGAATTTGAATTTAATACTTCACTAGGCTGTAAATTCTATGAAGGCAAGGGTTATGTGTTTTTAACTCAGCATCATATAAGCGAAATACCTGGCACCCAAGATGTACTTGTTGCGTAAAAGAAAGAATGGATATGATTCAACTCAATATTTGTGTCTGTTTCTAGAGTTTGGGTTGATTCCTTTCTTCAAATTTTAACATTATATTACAAATGGAACATAATACTTTATATTTTTTAAATTTGACCTCGACATTCTAAAATACTTTGGAAAATAATTGATTTAACTATTTACATATCATTGAATATCTGCCTTTTAATTAATAACGCTTACCTAATGCCCTAAAGAATTTTTTATAACACCATGAAAAGGAGAAGCATATTACATTCAGTGGAAAAGAAGGAAGAACAACTCTATGAACTGAAAAACACAACATGATGAGCATAGTCTCTTTATTATAAAAATTGACCATAGATTTTATGATCTCTTTTAAAAAAACATAGCAAGCAAACACACACACACACACACACACACACAAATCACCTATTTCTTCCTTTTGAGGAAGATTGGATTGAGATCTGGTTCAGAATGAAATTCTTTATTGTATCATTTACTCACTTTCTGAGATTTTCTAAAGCTTCTTGTTTTAAGTATAGGGTTAACCTTGTTTTATTAAGCCTATTGTAACTGACAGAATCAATATCAAAGGTAAGAGATTTTCTTTACATTGGAGCTATTTATTGGAATTATCTGGAGTAATACTATTATGTTGACTTTAAATCTACTTACTTGCTCTAGTCATTTAAAAATTACTATTAAAATAGCTGAAAATATTGACGTTAGAAATCCCTGATTCAATTATTTGATTGAAACACAGTTATTCAAGTTATAGTCAATGCATTGGACCCCTTAAAATTGGAAATGGCTGTATTCTAAATATAAATAAAGTAAGAATCATCAAGTAGTAGATTAGGTTAGTCATCTGTTGAAACTTAATGTTGAGATTGTCTACTACTCATATAAAATACCCTTCCAAGCTCAATTCACTCAGATACCTTGCTTACAGAGCTACTCTCTGATTAGTAAATCACCCTTCCAGATACTTTGTTCTGGAGATGGAGATTCCCTGAATAATAGGTAGAAAAATGTCCATGGTCTATATTCTTTCATATTTTTCACTGTAAAAAATAGGTGTTGCCTCTGATAAGATTACCTGGTTTAAATCAGCCTTCAGGAGCCTAGTCAGTTCCAACTTATTTATATAGCTGTTATTGTTCTGAATACAACTACTGTCTTTTTTTTCTTACTGCTTTTTTAAAAAGTTTTATTTAATAAATGTGAATTTCCAAAGTACAACTTTTGAATTATAGCAGCTTTTCCCCCCATAACATCCCTCCCACCCGCAACCATCTCATCTCCCACTCCTCCCATCCCATTCTTCATCATGATTTATTTTCAATTATCTTTATATACAGAAGATCAACTTAATATATACTAAGTAAAGATTTCAATACTACACCCACACAGACACACAAAGTATAGAGTACTGTTTGAGTAGTAGTTTTACCGTTAAATCACATAGTACAACACATTAAGGACAGAGATCCTATATGGGGAGCAGGTACACAGTGACTCCTGTTGTTGATTTAACAATTGACACTCTTATTTATGACATCAGTAATCACCTGAGGCTCTTGTCATGAGCTACTAAGGGTATGGGAGCCTCTTGAGTTCACCAACTCGGATCTTCTTTAGACAAGGTCATATTCAAAGTGGAAGTTCTCTCCACCCTTCAGAGAAAGGTGCCTCCTTCTTTGATGGCCTGTTCTTTCTACTGGGATCTCACTCACAGAGATCTTTCATTTAGGGTTTTTTTTTTTTTTTTTTTTTTTGCCACAGTGTCTTGGCTTTTCATGCCTCCGAATCTCTCCTGTGCTTTTTAGCCGGATCCAAATGCCTTAAGGGCTGATTCTGAGGCCAGAGTGCTGTTTAGGGCATTTGCCATTCTATGAGTCTGCTGTGTATCCTGCTTCTCTGGCAGGATCATTCTCTCCTTTTTAATTCTATCAGTTATTATTTGCAGACACTAGTCTTTTTTATGTAATCCCTTTGCCCTTTAATCCTATCTTTTTGATCAATTATGAACTTAAACTGATCACTTTAACAAATATGATGGCATTGGTATGTGCCATCTTGATAAGATTGAATTGGAATCCCCTTGCACGTTTCTTTTTTTTTTTTAATATTTACTACATTTGTTTATTTTTGGCAACTTTGTACAAATGTGTCTTCCAGAATAGATTTGTCCATACTTGTTTTTTTAATCCAGCATTAAATATATAAGCTTCATAAATGTAGTTATTGTGGTTCAATACTTATAATTTCTGTATAGTATACAAGAATATGCATAAGCCATATTAAGTTTAACCATTTCCTATTAATGAACACTGACATAGTTTACCTTTGTTCTTGTTAATAATGATATTACTGTATAAACATCTCTATTCACTTCTCTAGATGTACATAAGCAATATAGTTTCTGTGATATCGTGTCCTAGAATTAAATGCCGATTGTAGGGTATGAACTTTTTTTTCCAAGATAATGCAAACTGTTTTGGAAAAGCTTTACTAATTACCCCTGGCACGTTTCTAGCTCTGCCATTAGGGGTAAGTCTGAGTGAGCATGTGCCAAACTGTACATCTCTTCCCTCTCTTTTACCACTCATATTTAATAAAGATCACTTTTCAGTTAAACGACTAAGAATAATTGTGTGTAAATTAAAGAGTTCAACCAATGGAATTAAGTAGAACAAAAAAATACTAAAAGGAATAAAATAGTAAGTTGTTCCTCTACAGAAAGGACAAGGGCTGATTAAGACATTGTTTCTCATAGTGTCCATTTCACTTCAACAGGTTTCCTTTTTGTTGCTCAGTTAGTTGTCACCAATCAGGGAGAACATATGATATTTGTCCCTTTGGGACTTTCTTATTTCACTCAGCATGATGTTTTCCAGATGTTTTGTAGCAAATGACCAAATTTCATTTTTTTTTTTACTGCTGTATAGTATTCTATGGAGTACATGTCCCATAATTTCTTTATCCAGTCTACTGTTGATGGGCATTTGGGTTGGTTCCAGGTCTTAGCTATTGTGAATTGAGCTGAAATAACCATTGAGGTGCAGATAGCTGCTTTATTCGCCAATTGAATTTCCTTTGGGTCAATTCCAAGGAGTGGGATGGCTGGGTTGAATGGTAGGGCTATATTCATGTTTCTGAGGAATCTCCAAACTGACTTCCATAGTGGCTTAACCAGCTTGCACCCCACCAACAGTGGATTAGTGTCCCTTTTTCCCCACATCCTTGCCAACATCTGTTGTTAGTTGATTTTTCTATGTAAGCCATTCTGACTGGGTTGAGGTGAAACCTCATTGTGGTTTTGATTTGCATTTCCCTGATTGCTAGTGATCTTGAACATTTTTTCATGTGTCTGTTGGCCATTTGGACTTCCTCTTTGCAAAAATGTCTATTGAGGTCCTTGGCCCATCTCTTAAGTGGGTTTTTTGTTGTGGAGTTTCTTGATCTCTTTGTAGATTTTGGTCATTTATCCTTTATGAGGCTGGTGCCATGGCTTACTTGGCTAATCCTCTACCTGCGGCGCTGGCACCCCAGGTTCTAGTCCCGGTTGGGGCACCAGTCCTGTCCTGGTTGCTCCTCTTCCAATCCAGCTCTCTGCTGTGGCCTGGGAAGGCAGTGGAGGATGGCCCAAGTGGTTGGGCCCTGTACCCACATGGGAGACCAGGAGGAAGCACCTGGTCCTGGCTTCAGATCAGCACAGTGTGCCGGCTGCAGTGGCCATTTGAGGGGTGAACCAAAGGAAAGGAAGACCTTTCTCTCTGTCTCTCTGTCTCACTGCCTAACTCTGCGTGTGGAAAAAAAAATTTATCAGTTGCATAATTTGCAAATATTTTTTTCCATTCTGTTGGATGCCTCTTCACTTTCCTGACTGTTTCTTTTGTAGTACAGAAACTTCTAAATTTGATGTAATCCCAATTGTTAATTTTGGCTTTGACTGCCTATGCCTCTGGGGCGACACAGTTTTGGCCATATACAAAGTACCAGGTGGCTCAGCTCATTAAACTTTTCTGAAATATGAGCTGATTTTGGCAAAAGAGCAAAAGCTGGCTTTTTTTTAAAAAAAATTATTTATTTGAGAGGTAGAGTTACAGACAGGGTGAGACAGAGAAAGGTCTTTTATCCTCTGATTCACTCTCCAAATAGTCACAAAGGTTGCAGCTGGGCCACTCTGAAGCCAGGAGCCAGGAGCTTCTTTCAGGTCCACACGTGGGTACAGGGCTCAAACACTTGGGCCATCTACCACTGCTTTCCCAGACCAATGCAGAGAGCTGGATTGGAAGAGGAGCAGCAGGGACTTGATCTGGCACCCGTGTGGGATGCCTGCACTATAGCCAGAAGCTTAGCCTATTACAGCACAGCACTGGCCTCAGCTGGCTTGTCAAATGTTGTATTTTCTTAGTATCTTGGCATCATCATTTCAACAGTAACTATGTAATGAATCAGTTTATCATGTTATCTGTACAGAGAATATTTTAGAATTGAACAAAATTGTTTCATTCAGAATGTGTACGGGAGATTCAGTATATATAGTTGAAATATATTCTTTAATTGTTGTAATCAAATTTGCACTTATAGTTTGAATGAAATGTTCTGTTATCTTAAGGAATATTTACTTTTCCTTAAGTCCCGAAAATTCTAGTAATCTGTTCACAGAACCATGAAAACTGAGAATAAAAGTGTTCCTTCAAATAATATATTGCCAGTAAAATATTGTATGTGAGTTTAATGGTCAGAAAAATGACACCTTCAAAGAAATATTCACTTCCTAATCCTAAGAGCCTATGAATATGATATTATATGACAAAAGTGTGATTAGGTTAAGGATCTTCAGAGCAGGAGCTTATTCTGAACGATCTGGTGGTCCCTAAATGCAATCACATGTTCTGGTAAGGTTGTGAAAGAAGGACATTAAACATAAAAAAGAAAAGCAGAAGAAACACTGAATACAAACTGGGAAGTCAGAGCAGATAGAGGTTTGCTCACACACCAAGGAATGTAGTCACCAGAAGTTGGAAGTCATGGAATAGTTTCTCCCAGGAGCCTCTGGCAATTCTGATCCTCTGACACCTTGAAAATGGCCTTCTAACCTCCAAAACTGTAGGAGAATACATTTAAATTGTTGCAAGCCACCATGTTTGTGGTAATTTGTTACAGTAGTCACAGGAAACTAATACCATTGAGTATAGATTTTCAGAAATTTTGTTTTCCTTCCCAACTTAAAAATCACGCTACTCCTTTCAGTATTGATTTACTGGTAGAAAGTCCACAGTTGTACCTTGATGTACTGTTTTCTTATATGGCATTTTTCTACATCTAAATGTTCATTTTTATTAAGGTTCTCATATATTCTTGGTATCAAGAACATTTGGCTAAGAACATTTGGTAAGGTGTCAGAATGGTAAAAATTAGGTGGTAGTTTAATTTATGTTTGCTGTGATTTTAAAAAATGCGTGAATAAAACTGCAATGAGAAGATATGCTCATTTTTCTTTTCCTCTGACTTTTCAGGTTTAACAGTGCACATCCAATAGCCAGGTTCATAATTCTATGCTTGGATTTTGCACTTATGATAGTTCATGTGGAGAATTCTTTGTTTTGTTTCTCTCTGTTCATTTTACAAATGTTTATTAAGTGACTGTTATGTACAATGGACTAGTAAAAATACTGGGAATATGGCAGTGTGTGAGGTAGATGTGGTCCTTGTCTTCAGGTCACCATTAGGTTATTAATTTCTTTGCACAAATTAGTAAAAGATACCTCCTTAAAGCAAATATGGCTTGAGGGCATAGGATTTGACCTGGATTTTAGTCCCACGTTCTCCTTTAACTTGGTACTTTTGTGCAGAGGACAACCTGTGTTACTATAGGCAGAAGCCCTGCTTTGTCTCAAGAAAGTCATAGCAGAATTTTTTATTTCAGTTAGTACATCCAGCATTTTGTTCTTTGAAAAAAAGAGAAAATTCTTTTCCTGAGTTACTGAACAGAGCAGGTTCATTTCCAAAAAAGGTTCTGTACACTAGAGAATGGAGAAGCTGAGATGGCGAATATTGCTGCTTTCCACTATTTCAAACTTTCCACATAGAAACTTGTGAGTTTTATTTCAACAGGTTTTTATAAACCTATTTTTTACCCTACAATTCAGAGAATGTACTCTATTTCAGACGATGGAATACTGAAGAACAGTCTTGTGTACAGTGGGTAAGAAACCAACTACTGTGATACTTGGGAATATTTTGTGGGCTTTGGGCTGTTAAAATTTGTGGAGAGGTGCTAATAGGCTGTGAGAAATTATTTTGAAGGATGATATATTGGGTGAGACAAATATTACAAGAACACATGTATCCAGAACTACAACACAGGTGTGTTTGGGAAAATACCATTCTTCTGGGACTACTCAGAATTATCACATGACAAGGATTGAGAAAGTTATTGAATTCTCAGTATACTTCTTCTTTCTACCACCAGTAAGAATACTTGTGGATAAACTGTTCATATGAAAATATATTTGTATTATTTAAAAAAACAGATTATTATCTTCTGGAAAGTTTAAAAGGTTGTGGGATTTGGGCTGCATGTCTGTGAACATGTAATAAATGGGCATATTTTATTTTAAAAAGATAATGAAAGATTAAAGTTTCTTCACTTCCCTATTGTAGCATAGGGATTTAGGGACAGAAAAATAACTGATAAGTGATTTTTCTTGAACTATCAGAAAAATGGAGTCTGATGTATAAGAAAGATATGCATTTTAGGGTTGGGATTGAGTGGGAGTGGAGGAAAGGATGTGAAGGGGGAGACAGTAACCAACAACAGGCTGCAAATAGTTAGGAGGGAGCCAAGAAAGAAAGACAGAGCCAAGATCTGGAAGATTCATTCCATCCTAAAATAAGTATCTTCACTACTTAGCTGAGGGAATGGTTTATGTTAAAACTGCTTGTATGTTCAAAAGCTCACTGCTCACTATACATTTTCTCTTGAGACAACGGAACCACTCATTCAGTCATAATTAAGTTGGTCCAAACAGATAAGGCTCTCTTTTGAGTTCTAACAGACAAATTATATTATTACATTGTGTGGGCAATTGAGTGTGATGTAAAATTGCACTTGAACAGAAGGGGAAAGATCTTAAAAGTTAGTCTTATTTTTAATTTCTCCCTTTTTTTTTTTTTTGCTTATACTGAACAGAAAAATCCCTCCTGTAAAGAATTAGTTTCCTTTTCTCCAATTTTCACAACTATGTTGAATGTGAAAGGTAAATTTTATCTTATTACACAATATCCTCATAATTTAGATTGAAAAAGACCAGATGATTTGGACGGCACTGAGGCATAGTAGGCTAAGCCTGCACCTGAAGCCCTGGCATCCCATGTGGGTGCTGCTCCTCTTCTAGTCCAACTCTCTGCTAATGGCCTGAGAAAGCAGTGGAAGATGGTTCAAGTGCTTGGGCCCATGCACCCTATTGGGAGGCTTGGAAGAAGCTCCTGGTTCCTGGCTTTGGATTGGCCCAGCTCCTGCCATTGCAGCCATTTGAAAAGTGAACCAGAAGACTGAAGATTCATCTCTCAAGCTCTCTCTCTCTCTCTTCCCCCTCCCCTCCCCCTCCCCCTCCCCTCCCCCTCCCCTCCCCCCCCTCTCCCTCCCTCTCTTTCCCCACTTCTCTCTCTCTCTCTTTGTCTCTCCCTTTCTCTGTCTTTAACTCTGACTCTCAAATAAATAAATAAAATCTTTATTAAAAGAAAAGAAATGACCAGAGGCTAAATATCTCTATAGGTTATACAGCTATACTGGCTCTAGTTGTGGGCATGGGCCATGGCTGTAGAACTCACATGAGCTCTAAACCAAGCAAAACTCTGGCTTTTTCTGGTTTCAAGTCCAGGACAATGAGTTTGCAAATAGATCCAGTCTCCTGACTATAACTGGTAACAGATCTGAAAAGACATACTGAATGAAATCCAGATATAGCTGGTCAGTAGGTCTTTATTTTAGCATTTAGCTGCATATGACAGCAATGGGCACATCATTATAAATTAGAAACTGTATTTTTATTATTATTCAAAGTTGTTACATCTCTCATTCTCTACTTCCCAGGAAGGCCTGGTTGCTACTGTTTTGTAACTCTGCCAAATTCTTGATTTCTGATTCCTAAGTCAGAGTCTTCTTTTTCCTTTGCTATCCCATTGCCACCATTATAAATAGAAAGATGTATTAAGCCACAAAAGAGAAAGTAGTACAACTCAGCAAAAGAACTTGCTGATCCAGATTGCCCTTCTCTCTGGAAAATTATTAAATCACGTCAGACTATGAGAAAAGATTTCCAGATCGTAGCCTGGGAGGAGTTTAGTATGTACTGGAAAGCAGCATAATGTAGTGACTAAAAATTCTGAAGGCCAATTTCTTGTATTTGTGTTATAGTTCCCATAGGACTGTAAGACTTTGGACAAGTTAGTCATCTTGTTTCAGTGTGTCAGTTTCCTCATATTATTAAAATATTAGCAAGCAACAGTGCTGATATCAATAGGATTATTGCCAGAATCAGATGGGTTAGAATATGTAAATAAATTTTGGAATAGTTAATTGGCTCACAGTAATCACTAATAAATGTTAGTTATTTGTATCTTAAGTGATAGGCAGCAGCTTTTACCAGCAATGCCACAATGCCAGCCCCCTCCTTCTACTCCTAATCCTTGAGTAATTTCTAATGGGAATTAAAAGACAAATTCTAAAAGACAATGATTTGATATATGACTCTTGCACTCTTTACATTGTGTCTGCTGGTAATGCACATTATATTTTAAAAGAATTAAAACTGAAGCTCTTGGCTTTAGTTACCTGTAGTAACCCATCTGATTCTGACAACAAATCTGTGGATCAAAAACATGAGTAGATAGTTCTCAAAACACAAAAAGTCCACAAACTTTAAAAACTGCTCAGTAGCACTAGGCATCAGAGAAATAAATGCAACTAAAAATATATTTTTAAAAAGAGTAGAATGAAATTAAGATAGGGTATCTGTCATAGAAAACAGAACCATAAACTGGAAAAAGGCCAGCATTATGGCTAATTTACTTTAATAAATGGTGTGAACTATTCTGGCCAGCAGCTATTTTTTCTCAGAATTTGGCTCAAAACTGAGCTTTCAGATGAGGACTAAGTTGGTGGTAGCCTAATTTTTGGGTGAGGTGTCACTGAACCAGATTGGTTACCACAAATGATATAATGATGACAGTCTTAAAAAATCTGAAAAGTTGTCATTTGCAAGAAAGTTTGGACTAGTTTTGTTTCTAAAAGAGAACTAAGATGAATAAGTGAAGTTTTCCTGAAAGCAGTTTGGCATCCGTAAGAGGAAAAAGTTTTCAACCACAGTTATTTTAAAGTAGAAAGGACTATCTTATGGGGTAATGAGGTTTTTTTTTTTTTTTTTTTTTTTTTTTTTTTTGCTTTAAAAACTTTTATTTAAGTTATACAAGTTTCATGTATTTCACATATGCAGATTTAGGAACATAGTGATACTTCACACCCCACCTCCATCCTGCTCATGCCCCAACCCTTCTTCCTCCTCTGTCTCCTATTCCCACTCTTAATTTTTACAAATATCTATTTTCAGTTTACTTAATGATCATATAGTTAAGCCTACACTAAGTAAAAGAGTTCAACAAATAGTATGAAGAAAAAAACAAATACTGTTCCTCAGCGGAAGAGACAATGGCTATAAACAATCATTGAATCTCAAAATGTCCATTTCACTGCAATATATTACATTTTAGGTACTCTATTAGTTACCTCAGATCAGGTAGTGAGCTTTTTAATACTAAAAATGTTTCAATAGAAGCCAACTCCTAAGCAATAAGAAATGTACTGGCATGTTTATATGTAGAGTAGAGATAATTAACCAACTGTATTGTTGTATGAAATGAAATAATGTATATATATATGGTGATTATATGAATACATGTTGCAAGTATTTATTGAATGGTAATTTTTGGTACTACCACTACTACTACCTTCACTTCTACCACTATAGCTATCTTTATTATTAATGGAGTTTGTAGAATTAACTAAAAGGCCAGACTATATGAACATTCTAAATTTTGATAAAAAATAGAATGTTATTGTGTTCTTTTAAACCTCTCTTTCCATGTAGGAAATTTAAAATACTTAGAAATGGGAGGCATATTACATTTTAGGATGTGGTGTTGCTCTCTTTATGTGTTTATTATGCTAACTCCCTTAACTATTCTATTATTTATTATTCTTAACTTTATGTAGAGTAGCTTAACCTGTGTATAGTTTAGCTGTATTCTTTGTTAATATAGTAATGATATATTTTCTTCTGTTTATAGAGATGAAAAGAAGATGGGATAAAAAGAAAAAAAGGCATTTTAAGTTTAAATACCATGATCTTTATTTCTCAGCTGGTACACAGGTTAAGTGAGAATAATTTTAGAAAAAAAATGGCACCTTGTTTATTTTCTCCTGAAAGTTTTACTGTGTTCTAAACTTGGTACTTAGAAGTTTTAAAACATATTTGGTCACTAAGTTTTTTCTTACAAAAATAAATTAAGTTAGAAGTAAAATAAAAATTAGTGTATTTACTTCCAAGGCCAAAGTACAGAACTTGCAGAAGTAAGATAGGATCAAAAGAGTCAAAGGGATCACATAAACAAGAGTAGTGTCTGCTAATACCAATTGATAGAATTAAAAAAGAGAGAATGATCCAACATGGGAAGCAGGATACACAGCAGACTCACAGAATGGCAGATGCCATAAACAGCACTCTGGCCTCAGAATTAGCCCTTAAAGCATTCGGATATGGCTGAAGAGCCCATGAGAGTATTTTAGGCATGGAAAGCCAAGACACTCTGGCAAAAACAAACAAACAAACAAAAACAAAGCAAAACAAAACAAAAAACAACAACAACAAGACCTAAATGAAAGATATCTGTGAGTGAGATCCCAACAGAAAGAAAGGGTCATCAAAGAAGGAGGTACCTTTCTCTGAAGGGAGGAGAGAACTTCCACTTTGACTATGACCTTGTCTAAATAAGATCAGAGTTGGCGAACTCCAGAGGCTTACATAGCCTTGGCAGCTCATGACTAGAGCATAGGGAGATTACTGACGCCGTAAGTAAGAGTTTCAATTGTTTAATCAGCAACAGGAGTCACTGTGCACTTACTCCCCATATAGGATCTCTGTCCTTAATGTGTTGTACTATGTGAATTAATGGTATAACTAGTACTCAAACAGTACTTTATAATTTGTGTTTTTGTTTTAGTGCAAACTGTTGAAATCTTTACTTAGTATATACTAAGTTGATCTTCTGTATATAAAGATAATTGAAAATGAATCTTGGTGTGAATGGGATGGGAGAGGGAGCAAGAGATGGCAGGGTTTTGGGTGGGAGGGAGGTTATGGGGGGGAAAAGCCACTGTAATCCAAAAGTTGTACTTTGGAAATTTATATTTACTTAATAAAAGTTAAAAAAAATCTGACTTAGTGAATGTCTATTTGAAGGAAAAAAGTGAACGGTATTTTTTTTTTCTATTGCTATAACTATATCCTGTTGGTATAAAGTATTTTACATTAATAGGAGACACCTCTAATTGTTGTCACTATATGTATTCATTGATGGTGAGGTAGAGCTCTTCAGGGAAAAATACATATTCAGATTTATCAATGTCTGTGAGAAAATATGGAACAACAAAGATGGCAGAGATAATGAAGTTTTAAGGATTCAGAATCATAGATGGTTCTTGCTGTATAATCCCTGCTTGCTTAGCAGATGATAAATGGAAACTCTGTTAGAGTTTGGCTTCATTTTTATTTCTGGTCTGTGCAGTTTACTTAGTCTCCCTTTTCTTTCAAGGATTTTTTTCCCTTGCCTCTAGGCCTGTGGAGACAATCAAGGCTGAACAATAGGTGCCTTCTTATTTGAAGAGGACAATTTGCATTTCCAAGTATCTCCTGGTTGGATTAAATATGTTTTACACAGGCGTTTGTAACTCACAAGAATGTTTCTTCTAGAAATTTACCTCATCTTTAACAGGGACAATTATTGCCTCGCTTTTACACTCTGAGAAACCAAAGACACCTAAATTTGTATAAAGTAATTGCTTCCATTTCTTCAATAATTTAGTTATTCATAAATTCAGAACTGTTGAGTCCATATTCTTTACTGATATTCATACTGTTTCTTTGAGTGTGTTACTTAGAATGGATTAAATGTGTTACTTAAATGAATTAAGTGAATAGTAAGAACTGGAATTTCAAAAACCTGCCCTTGTTATGCTCTGTGGTTTTGATTCAACTATCTTACCTTTCTGAGCCTATTTTCTTCATTTGTAACATGAGGAGTTACTACGTTTAGTGCTGTAAGACTTGAAAATTCTTTGCAAAAGTTACCAGTGACTAACCATCCTTTCTTTTCTGAACAAGAAAAGATTGTCTATCAAGTGTCTTCATATGACTATAGACACAAAGGTGGACAACCCATGGCCTTTGCCCTTAAATTCAGATATGTGTATTATGGTGCAATAGTTGTTAACGAAGCACTTCAGGAGCAAGCTTTACTTTGGAGGTGGTATTATGGTTGGATCTTAAGGAATGGAAAGGAGTTCACTTATGAGCAGTATGTATCTTTAGAGAGGGGAGGAACTGGAGCTCTGAGGGATATCAATATCCAAGTTATATAGAGAGGAAGCAGAGCTAACAATGGAGACTCCAAGAGGTGAGAGCAGAAGAGCAAAAGCAAGAGAGACCATGTCCTGTTATACAAGGGAAAAAAGGCTTCAAAGAAGTATTTATCTCTGTCATCATATGTCACTGAAGACTCACCAACTTAAGGTATCACTAAAGGTCTACTTCAGGCTGATGCCTGTTAGAACATAGAAGTTAATTGAAGACTTTCTTGAAGAGTAAGTTTTCATGGAGTCAGGTGGAGCATTGGAGTAGAAGAAATATTGCAATAGGTTTAGAAGTAAATGTTACTTGGAGACTGAATTTAGATGATTATTTTCAGAAGCTTGGCTACTTGTTTGGGAAGAGAAAGAAAGATACAGGCAATGAGACTGTAGGATCAAAGGAATCATTTCTTCTTAGAGGAGAAAATGTGTTTATAAATTGAGGGAAAAGAGGCAGTAGAGAAGGGATAATCCACGCAGAGCAAGAATAAGATTCAGGCCATTGTCTTGTTTAAAATGCTTTAGTCTCTGATTTGACATACAACATTCTTTAAATTCTGACTGTTCTATGCTTCACTAGCTTTCTCTCTAGAAACTTTTTACATGCACTTGAACTAAGCAAAGCAACTGAACTAAGGGGATTCCCTTGAGTGCTATTGTAGATGCTGCCCAGAATATCTTTCCTTCACTTTTGTTATTTGACCTGGCTGATTTCTACTAATTTTTATAGTCTTATTCAGATTATCTCTTTTCTCTGGGAAACATTCAAATATTCATTACCGTGTTTTGAATGGATTTAAAAATTTTTTGTTAGGATAAAGAAAGCAGATTTCATGTATTTCATAGATACAATTCTAAGCAGATAACTAATTTCCTTCCCTTCTCCTCCCTCTCTCAATCTCCCTCCTTCCTTTCTTTTTTTCTTTACTTTTTGCAAAAACATAATTTCAATCTATTGTATAATCAAAGGCTTAACACACTACTAATCATAATATTCAATGAGTTAAAATTAGAAAGACCACAATTCCACAGGAGTGTAAACAAGAGCTAAAAATAATTTACTTAAAGGGCAGAATGACAAAGAGAGATGGTGAGAAAGAAAGAGAGAGAAAAAGAGATCTTTAATCTACTGGTTCACTCCCCAAATGGCTGCAACTGCCAGATCTGGGGCAGGTTGAAGTCAGGAGCCAGGAACTCCATCCTGGTCTCCTACATGAGTGGCAAAGGCCTAAGTATGTGAGTCAATCATTCTCTACCTTACCAGCATATTAGCAGGAAGCTAGATCAGAAGCAGAGCAGCCTGGACATGAATTGGCACTCTAATATGGGATGCCAGTGTCACAAGTGCTGGCTTAACCTGCTGTTCCACCATGCTGGTTCCTAGGAAATATTTCCTGATACTCCTCCTTTCACCTTTCTTTCAACAAAGGATAGTCACTTCACTTTGAACTCTTTTAACATTCTTTGTAGACTTTAATGTTATTAATAACATAATAGTGAAAATTTCTGTTTATCTTCCTCTTATTAGGTGGTCATTAATTCCTTGAGACTAGAAAGTATTCTTTGGTAGGTAAGTGCTGAATAAAATGGTTATTAAAAAAAGTTCAGTCATAGGAAGGCAACACATAGGAATAAGGATTCCTAAATGAATTTTTGCTTTACTTCCAAGTCCCTTGTTTGCTTCAGCGTCTCTTTGTCCTCCAGTTCTTTCAAATAATTACAATCTTTTGGGTTGTAAGAGAGCAATTGGGATGCAGATAGATATTGTCATTTGTCTTCCAAGGCCAACCTGAGTACTGTCTGTTTATATTACGGCTATTATTAGCAGAGCAGGGTTGACACTTAGAATAAAAATTATTTTCTGTTCTTAGATATTTTATAGTCTCTTGCTTTTCTTCTACCTTTCATGGAGTTACATTTGAAATCTCCCTACTTCTCTGAAATTGTATTCCCTTGGCTTTCCAGGAACTGGAAAAACCTGGTCTTTTTCATGCCTGTATATTTACCAAGCAATGAAGCTCAGATGAATTTCCTCTTTCTTTAGTAATTTATAGAAGTTATATTCATATACATGTAGATAATAGTAAGCCCATAATTCAAGTGAGAGGGTTGGAGGATCATCAACTTTTTTAGAAGAATTTTATCAGGAGATATAGTGAGGAGAGAAAGACTAAGTTATACACACACAAGACTACATAGTGATTTAAGTTTTCTAAGATGGTGGAACAGGAAGGGAGCTTACTGCTCTAGTCTGCAGGAAGATAGTTAAAAAAAAAGTAGAAAGAACGGGGCCATCAAAGAAGGAGGTACCTTTCTCTGAAGGGAGGAGAGAACTTCCACTTTGACTATGACCCTGTCGGAATAAGATCGAAGTCGGCGAACCCTAAAGGCTTCCATAGCCTGGGCAACTCATGACTAGAGCCTAGGGAGATTACTGACGCCATACACAAGAGTGTCAAATTGTTAAATCAACATCAGGAGTCACTGTGTACTTACGTCTCATGAGGGATCTGTCCTTAATGTGTTATCCAATGTGAAATAATGCTATTACTAGTACTGAAACAGTATTTTACACTTTGTGTTTCTGTGTGGGTGCAAACTGATGAAATGTTTACTTAGTATATACTGAATCGATCTTCTGTATATAAAGATAATTGCAAATGATTAAAAAATCTTGGTGTTAAATTGGAAATTGCAGATAATTAATCAATTTTTTTAAAAAAAATCATGTAGGGTCTCTGTCCTTAATGTGCTGTACATTGTGAATTAATACTATAACTAGTACTCCAACAGTATTTTCATTTTATGTCTCTATGTGAGGGCAAACTGTTGAAATCTTTACGTAATATGTACTAAACTGATCTTCTGTGTATAAAGAGAATTGAAAATGAATCTTGATGTGAACATAAGGGGAGAGGGAGCGGGAAAGGGGAGGGTAGCGGGAGGGAGGGAAGTTGTGTGGGGGGGAGCCATTGTAATCCATAAGCTGTACTTTGGAAATTTATATTCTTTAAATAAAAGCTTTATATATAATAAAAATAAAAATAAAATAATTCGGAGTTAAAAAAAAAGTAAAGAGACTGCAATCTCAGGGAAGAGTTAGGGAGAAAGCTACAGTGGAAACTCCACACAAGTTAGTGGTACATTGTGGATCTATTTGGAGGGTGTGGACATGTAGCATGAACATGGACACAACACAGGACCCCAGCAGCCAAGAACCTGAGCACCTGATTTGGAGAGTGAGGTGAGAGCTGACTGAAGCAGTGCAAGCCACTGGTAATACAAAACTGCAGGGAGAGCCTGGTGTGAGTTTGGCTTGGAGTCCTGTGGGGGACAGTACCTGCCAACCCAGAGGAAAAAAAAAAAGGGCACATTTCTCTCTTTTCTCTCTTCCTGACCATTGGTCAATAGTTTCCTCTAACTAGCAGGGAGAGGGCACCATTTGGACATACGTAATAGCTGTGCCAGCTTGTGTCCATGCAATCAGCCGAGAGGAAATGCCTGAGTAGGGCTAGGAGAATTGACAGGCAGTTGGGCACCCATAACTGTGGGAAACATGTATGCTAGGACTGTGAAAACATTGTGGCTGTGTGGGAGGGTGTAGGGTGTGTCTGGGTCTCTGGGCAGCTGCCATGAGCAGCTCGATATGCATGGGGTTCCCTGATTGCTGGAGAGGGTCGTGGTTGTGGGATCTTTGCTCACACTGAGGACTACGTGGATCCTTTGTGTGGTTCTTGTGGCAGCGTGGGTATATATTGCACCCACTGGGGCCTGTACCCAAGCATTGATCACCTTGGAGAAGAGGAGGTGAGAGTGAAACATTGCCAACAGAGCTGATAAAACCCTCCTATCTGATAAAAAAAAAAGAGATTGGACACCCAGCACACACCTTTGGGTATTCATTGAAAGAGTAGACACTCCTCTAAGTTGCAGATGCATAGTCCAAAGATAAAAGCCATTACAGGAAGAAAAAAGAAAAAAAACTAACAAATATCTCCACAAATGCCTAAAAATCAATGCAGAAATTCAAGAAGCAAGAATAAAGAAGACTACATGACACCCCCAAAGGAACACAACAACACTTTAGGACTAGAATGTGAAAATAAAAGAGACTGAAGAAATGCCAGAAACGGAATACAAAAAATTGATCATAAGATTACTTAGAAGTAATCAGAAGCAAATCCACAAATTAAAGAAATCCATAAGTGACATGAATAAAAATTTTTCCCATGGAATTGAAATTTTAAAGAGAAATCAAAACGAAATATTAGAAATGAAGAATTCAGTAGATCACATAAAAGTACAATGGAAAGCCTTAACAACTAACTCGGAGAGGCAGAAGAAAGAAAATCCAAGTTAGAAGACAAATCTCTGGAAATTTGAAACTGAAAAGAAGTGTTGGAAAAAAAACGCTAAAAACAGTGTTGGAGATTTATGGGATACTATCAAATGACACAACATATGAACCTTAGGAGTTCCTGAAGGCATGGTAAGAGAGAATGGATTAGAAGGTTTTTTTAGTGAAATAATTACAGAAAACTTCCTCAATTTGCAGAAATAAAGGGATGTCTAGGGGTGGTGCTTTTGGTAGCAGGTAAACAGTGCCGGCTTCCCATGTGGGCACTAGTTTGAGTCCCAGATGCCCCACTTGCAATCCAACTCCCTGCTTATTTGCTGAGGAAAACAGCAGAAGATGGCCCAAGTCCTTTGGTTCCTGCATCCATATGGGAGACCTGGAAGAAACTCCAGGCTCCTGGCTTTGGAATGGACCACCAGCTCCAGCCATTGCTGCCATTTGGGGAGTAAACCAGCAGATGGAAGACCTCTATCTCTTTCTGGCTCTGCCTCTCTGTAACTCTGTCTTTCAAATAAATAAATAAATCTTTTTTTTTTTTAAAGGGATGTCCAAGTACAGGAAGCACATAGAACTCCTAATAGACATGACCAGAAAATATCTTCACCATACCACACTATAGTCAAATTTTCCACAGTAAAACAAACAAACAAAAAAGGTTTTAACGTGTGTACAGGAAAAATGCCAGATTAGTTCCAGAGGATCACCAACTAGACTCACAGTTGACTTCTCATCACAAACCCTACAGGCTAAAAGAGAATAGTGAAATACAGTATAAATCTTAAGGGAAAAAAAGCCTATTAACTCAGAATACTGTACCTTGAAAAGTTCTCATTATGAATGAGGGTGAAATAAAGATCTTCTATAGGAAAAAGGAATTTGTCATTACTCATCCAGCCTTCAAAAAGATGCTTAAGGATGTGCTACACATAGAAACACAGATACATGCTTATCACTATGAAAAAGTGAAGGCAGAAAATCTCCCAGTAAAAGACAAAGGGAATTTAAAGTAAACAACATGAATCTTTATGGGAAAATGGCATATCTAAGTCATTACTTATCAATAGTCACCATGAATATGAATAGCCTCAAGAACCATCTATTTGCTGCCTATAAGAAACAAACACATCTCACCAGCAAAGATACATGTAGACTGAAAATGAAAGGATGGAAAAATATATTCTATGCTATCAGAAAAAAAAAAGCTGGTGTAGCCATTCTAATATCAGACAAAATAGACTTTAACGCAAAAACTATTAAAAGAGACAAAGAAGGGTACTATGTAATGATTAAGGAATCAATTCAAACAGGAAGATGTATAATAAACATATATGCACCCAAGTACAGGACACCTGGCTATTTAAAGAAATGTTAATGGGTCTATAGGGAGAAATAGACTCTGATACAATAGTAAAGGTGGGCTTCAATACTCTACTTTCAGCAATGGACAGATCTACCAGACAGAAAATCAGCAAGGAAACTACAGAGTTAACCAACCCTAAAGATCAAATAGATCTAACAGACATCTACAAAATGTTTCATCCTACAGTTGCAGAATATAGATTCTTCTACCAGTGCATGGAACTTCCTCTAGGATTGACCACATACCAGGACATAAAACAAGTCTCAGAAAGTTAAAAAAAATCTAGATCATACCATGCGTCTTCTCTGATTACAATGGAATGAAGCTGGAAGGTTGTTAATATATATGCAAATACATGGAAACTGACCAATATACTCTTTTTTTTGACAGGCAGAGTTAGACAATGAGAGAGAGAGAGACAGAGAGAAAAGTCTTCCTTCCATTGGTTCACCCCCCCCAAATGGCTGCTGCGGCTGGCGCACTGCACCGATCTGAAGCCAGGAGCCAGGTGCTTCCTCCTGGTCTCCCACACGGGTGCAGGGCTTAAGCACTTGGGCCATCCTCCACTGCCTTTCCAGGCCACAGCAGAGAGCTGGACTGGAAGAGGAGCAACTGGGACAGAATCTGGCTCAACGACCGGGACTAGAATGCAGGGTGCCGGCGCCGTAGGCATAGGATTAGCCTAGTGAGCTATGGCGCCGGCCAACAATATACTCTTGAAAGTACCAGTGTGTCACAGAATAAATAAAAAAAATTCTGGAAATGAATGAAGATGACAATACTTGCATATCAAAACTTATGGGAAACAGCCAAAGCAATGTTAAGATGGATTCTATAGCAACTGGTATTTACATCAAGAATTTAATAAGGCACATAATTAATGAGTTATTAATGCATCTCAGGGATCTAAAAAAAACATAAACCCAAAACTGGTAGGAAAAAAGAAATATTAAAATCAGAGAAGAAGTAAACAAAACTGAAACAAAAAATACAAAAGATCAGTGAAACAAAGCACTGGTCTTTAAAAAAAAAGAACAAAATTGATACACCATTAGCCCAAATAACTAAAAAAAAGCAGGGGAGAATACCCAAATCAATAAAATTAGAGTTGAAAAAGGAAATAAGATATGCAAATCAATAAAATAAGAGTTGAAAAAAGAAATATAACAACAAATACCACTGAAATAAAAAGAATCATCAGGAATTACTACAAAGAGCTCTTTGCCAACCAATCAGGAAAGTTAGAAGAGATGGATTGATTCCCGAACACATACAGCCTACCAAAATTGAGCCATAAATCCATAGAAAACCTAAGTAAACCAAAAACAGACAGAGATTGAATTAGTACTAAAGACCCTCCCAACAAAGAAAAGCCCAGGAACTCATAGCTTCACTGCTGAATCTATCAGATATTTGAAGAAGAACTAACTCCAATTCTTCTGAAGCTACTCAAAACAATTGAAAGGGAAGGAATCCTCCCAAATTCTTACTATGAAGCCAGCACCACTTTAATTCTTAAAACTGAAAAAAGATACAACAGAGAAAGAGAACTACAGAACAACTTTCCTGGTGAACATAGATGCAAAAATCCTCTACAAAATACTAGCCAATCAAATCCAACAACATGTCAGAAAGATTCTTCACCTGGACCAAGTGGGATTTATCTTTGGTATGTAGGAACGGTCAATACTCACAAATCAATGAATGTGATACATCACATTAACAAACTGAAGAATAAAAGCCATGTGATTATCTCAATAGATGTGGAGAGGACATTTTATAAAATACAATGCCCTTTCATGATGAAAACCTTAAGCAATTTGGTTATAAAAGGAACATTCCTCAACACAATCAAGGGAATTTATGAACAACCCATGGCCAGCATCCTGTTGAATGGGAAAAGGTTGGAAGCAATCCCACTAAGATATGGACTTAGACAAGGATGCCCACTCACCACTACTATTCACTATAGTCCTGGAAGTTTTAGCCAGAGCCATTAGGCAAGAAGAAGAAATCAGAGTTATACAAAGTATGAGAGAGGAAGTAAAACTATCTCTATCTGTGGATGAGATGATTTAATATATAGGGGATCCAAAAGACTCCACTAAGAGACTATTGTAATTCATAAACAGATTTGGTAAAGTGGCAAGATATAAAATTAACACATGAAAATCCATAGCCTTTGTATACACAGACAGTGCCACAGCTCAGAAAGAACTTCTAACATCAATCCCATTCATAATAGCTACAAAAAAATCAAATACCTTGAAATAAATTTAACCAAGGGTGTCAAAGTTCTCTAAGATGAGGAGTTCAAAACATTAAAAGATGAAATAGAAGATGATACAAAACAATGGAAAAATCTTCCATGTTCATGGATTGGAAGAATCAGTATCATTGAAATGTCTGTGCTACCAAAAGCAATTTACAGATTCAATACAATGCCAATCAAAATACCAAGGACATTCTTCTCAGATATAGAAAAAATGATGCTTAAATTCATATGGAAACATAGGAGACCCTGAATAGCTAAAGAAATCTTCTATGACAAAAACAAAGCTGGAGGCACCACAATACCAGATTTCAAGACATACTATAGGGCAGTTATAATTAAAACAGCCAGTGCTGGCACAAACACAGACTTGTAGACCAGTGGAATAGAATAGCAACTCCAGAAATCAATGCATACTCTACAACCAACTTATCTTTGACGAAGGAGGTAAAATCAATCCCTGGAGCAAGGATAATCTTTAATAAATGGTGCTTGGAAAACTGAATCTGCATGTGCAAGTATGAAGCAAGTCCTTTACCTTACATATTACAGAAAAATCCACTCAAAATGGATAAAAGACTTCAAGTCTATGACCTGATATTAATCAAATTATTAGAGAACATTGGAAAAACCCTGCAAGACATTGGTATAGACAAAGACTTCCTGGAAAAGACATCAGAAGCATAGGCAATCAAAACCTAAGTTGAAAAATGGATTTATATCAACATGATAAACTTGTGAGGTGCAAAAGAAACAGTTAGCAAAGTGAAGAAGAAACTGATAAAATGGGAGAAATTATTTGCAAACTATGCCACTATTAAAGGATAAATATCCAGAATATACAAAAAACTTAAGAAACTCAACAACAAAACAAATAAGTAATGATATAGGCAAGGGACTTTAACAGGCAATTTTCAAAAAAGAAAATCCAAATTGCCAACAGACATGTTAAAAAAATTCTTGGGATTGCTAAGCATCAGGGAAATGCAAATCAAAACCACAATGTTTCACCTCACCCCCTTTAGAATGGCCTTTATGCAGAAATAAACAACAAATGCTGCTGAGGATGTGCGGAAAAAATTAGCCTAATCCAGTGTTGGTGGGAACGTAAACAGGTACAGCCACTGTGGAATATGGAGATACCTTAGAAATCTGAATATCGATCTACCATATGACCCAGCCATCCCACTCCTGAGAATTTACCCAAAGGAAATGAAATCAGCATTTGAAAGAATTATCTGTGCCACAATGTTTATTACAGCTCAATTCACAATAGCTAAGAAATGGAATCAACCCAGATATCTGTCAACTGAAGACTGGGTAAAGAAATTATGGGCTATGTACACCAAGGAGTACTACACAGTGGTACAAAAAAGAATGGAATCCAGTCATTTGTAACAAAATGGATGCAACTGGAAAGCATTATACTTAGTGAAATAAGCCAGTCCCAAAAAGACATATACCACATGTTCTCCCTGATCTGTGGTAACTATTAGAGTACCTAAAAGGTAATCTATAGAAGTGAAAATGTCACTTTGAATGTGATGATTTTGAACAGCCCTGTCTTGATTGTGGAGGAGTTTGTTGTTGTTGTTGTAGTTCATAGTATTTGTAGAGCTCTTACTGTAGGGCTAATCTTATGTGTATAAAGCTAATTGAAAATAGATCTTACTGAGAAATAAGAATGGGAATAGGAGAGGGAGGAGGAAGAAGGACGGGAGTGCGGTTAGAAGGGAGGTAGGGTGAGAAGAATTACTCTGTTCCAAAATTTGTATTTAAGAAATACATGATGATTGTGTATCTTAAATAAAAGTTTAAAAATAAATAAATTACTAAAATAAAATTTTCCATTCTAATGAAAAAAAAGACATCATACCTGTACAGAAAAAGATATGGAGACTTGAAGAATTTACATTAATCAATACCTCTTTCTGATCTCTCATTCTCCCTTCTTTTCTCCACACTATATAATCCAGTTTAACAAGGATTTATTGAATACTTACTTGTGCTAATTACTTTGCTAGGAACTGGAGATTTTAAAATGCGTAGGGGTGGGTATTTGACCTATTTGTGAACAAACCAGTTAGGATGCCTGTGTTCCACATCAGAGCCCCTGAGTTGAATACCTGACTCTGGATTCTGATTCCATCTGCCTAGTAATGCATACCCTGGGAAGCAATAGTGATGGCCCAAGTAATTTGGTTCCTGCCACCTATGTGGGAGACCTGAGCTGGGTTCTTAGCTCCTAGCTGTGACTGGCTTTTATGAGCATTTGGGGAATAAATCAGTAGATAGGAGTTTTCTTTGTATATTTGTTTGTTTGTTTGTTTGTTTCTTTCTTTCTCTGTCTCTAAATAAATAAAAATTGAAAAAAAATAAGAGTAAATAAGACTGCCTTTAGGAAGTTTACAGTCTTATTAGGAAAGATGGTTGCTAAACAGAAAATGTGAACAGGTGTTAAGAGTTTAGACAGAGGGTTGCATAGAATGATAGTGGAAACATGAGATCTTTTTTGTAAAGATTTATTTGAAAGGTAAAATGACAGAGAAAAAGGGAAGTACAGAAAAGTAAAGAGATCTTCCAGCCTCTGATTTACTCTCCAAATAGTTGAAACAGGCTGGTCTGGGCCAGGCTGAAACCAGAAATCCAAGTCCTTTGGCTATCTTCTGCTGCTTCCCCAGGCCCATTAGCAGGGAGGTGGATAGGAAGCAGAGCAGCTGTGACTCAAACAACTGGTGCTGTGATATGGGATGCTGGATGATATGATAGGATATGGGGGACTACATAACCCACTGTGCCATAGTGCTGACCCCTATAACTTGGTCTTTTTTTAAAGCCTTATGTAATGAATGAATTTTTCATAGGCACAACTTTAGGAATATAATGGTTCTTTCCTCCATACCCACCCTCCCACCCTGACTCTCATCCCACCTCCTACTCCCTCTCCCATTCCCTTCTTCATTATGGTTCCTTTTTAGTTTAATTTAGAACTTGGTTTTAATTTTTCATCTTATCTACTGTGTCTCTAGAATTCCCGAGGTGATTGCTAGCTTTTTATTTGTTTGAGAGGTAGTGAAATACACATGCACACACATGTAAACACACACACATGGGTTGGGGGAGGGAGAAAGAAAGAAACATCCCATACATTAGATCACTTCTTAGATATTTGCGATAGAGCTGGGCAAGGCTGTACTGAAGCCAGTAGCCAAAAATTCAATCCAAGTCTCTGACATGGGTGACAGGAACCTAATTATTTGGGCCATTATATTGCCTTCTAAGAAACTGGAGTCAGGAAACTGGAGTCAAGAGTGGGGATTGAACTCAGGCACTCAGTGAGTGTGGGAAGTAGGTGTCTTACCTGGCATCGTGGCTGCTAGGCTAAATGATTAAAGTTGTGAATAAATTTTTTTTTCTTTCTTTCTTCTTTCTTTCTTTCTTTTTTTGACAGGCAGAGTGGACAGTGAGAGAGAGAGACAGAGAGAAAGATCTTCCTTTTCCATTGGTTCACCCTCCAATGGCCGCCACGGCTGGTGCACTGCACTAATCTGAAGCCGGGAGCCAGGTGCTTCTCCTGGTCTCCCATGGGGTGCAGAGCCCAAGCACCTGGGCCATCCTCCACTGCACTCCCGGGCCAGAGCAGAGAGCTGGCCTGGAAGAAGGGCAACCGGGACAGAATCCACCCTCCCCACCCTGACCGGGACTAGAACCCCGTGTGCTGGTGCCGCAGGCAGAGTATTAGCCTATTGAGCCACAGGCGCCGGCCGTGAATAAATTTTGTTCTTGGTCTCTAATTGAGCTTGTATATAGGATAATTCTCTTGAATAATGAGACCGTATGTGTCTAAGAAGGTGTAGTCTTATGATATGTTCTTATGAATAAAAGCATTTAAAATTATTATAACATTTTATTAACAGAAAATATATTTATTTTCTGGGTTGGAAAATCAGAAGTTAGAGTTCAGTAAGACAAAACCTAATTGATTTACAAAATATTGTTACATCTTCTTAAAGACCATCCAGATTTTGTTGATTCTATAGAATTGGTTCATTTTAAGAGGCAGCAGACAAACTTTACTCAGAAAATTAAACACACAAAGACTTATCCCTTACCTGTTTACTTTTGAATCAAATTGTAACACAAGCATTAAAGAAAGCCTTGCTATTCATGGTATCTCCAGTGAACATTAAAATTAACACCCATGTGAATATTATAAAAAATAAGGGAATAGAATTCACAATATACCTTAGGAAGATTCTGGTGCAAATATAACCAAATGTTTCATTTTCATTTTTTTTAATGTAATGCTGTTACAACTTACTTGCAACATTATTCCCTGCTTGGCGGCCCCCTAATTATTTCATCATGCTGCAGGAAATCCTGGTAGGTCATATATAAACAGCCTGAGGCAGGAACCTCTTCATCTGATAGAGCATGACATCTGACATCTGTGCAGCCTGCTGCTAGCCTGCCACAATTAACCAGGAAGCTGACATTAACTAATGCAAAGGCAACTGGGAGCTTGGGATAATGTGGAATAGCAAAGGTCTTTCCTAATCCAATAAATTCCTATGAAGATGAGAAAGTGACAGCAAATGAGTGACAATTTTCTTGGGAACTCAACCTTTGTGCTCTTTTTCTTGACTGTTTTCCAAGAAGCAGCAAGCCAGCTTTCTTATCTTCCCTCCCCTTCTATGTACTTCTCATGTATGCATAATTTCTCTTGACTTTGAATGAGACTTAAGTGCACTTAAAGGTTGCTGGATTTAGCTCTTGGTATTGTTAATGCTTACTGCTGGGCTGGGGAGGGAGTACCCTTTTTGGGCTTCAAAAACTAAATGAAACCCAGAACGTTCATAATGTGTTGAGGGATTGAGGCAGCACCTGCTTTATAAGCTAATGTTTTCTATCAGACTTTTATTATTTATATGGCTTTGAAGCCAATGCTAAGAACAGTGGAGTGATTTTCCTTGCTAGGAATTTCATTGTATTATCTGCTAAGAAAATCTAAGTGTTTTAAAGATATAGTCCTCATATATTCATTGAAAAACATATATTCATTAAAAAGACACAGCTAACTACTGTGTGTCAGGTACTGTGTCTGACACAGCACTGAAGATCCTTCCTAATCAGGGGCTGAAAAAATAGCTGTGTCAATGATTACTGTGTACTGAAGGAGACTGGGTAGTAGCTTATAAGGAGGAAATAACTATCTTAAAGAGATTCAGGAAAGACAGTATCGAGATGATATTTGATCTGGATATTGAGTCATGAGCATTTTCTAAATATATCAAGTGAGGTATAGAGTGTTATGGAGTGAATAACAAAAGCAAAGGCACTGAGGTATAGAAGAGTCAGGGATGTTGATGGGAACCCAGGGAGGATGTTTGAGGGAATTCAGGAAAGAATAATGTCACAGGCACTTAGAATGTATGGTAGAGAAGTGGAAGACGATTGGGCAAAAAAGCAGGCAGAGCTGGATTCCAGAAACTTTTGAAGGTGTGTTAAAGAGTTATTATAAAGGCAATAATTTTTTAAAAACTTTTTAACTAAAATAAAATGTTTCTAAACCATACTTCTGAAAGATTGCTATGGCATAAGTGTATAGGATAGATTGAAAGGGGAAAAATGATTTGCTGGGAATTTAGTTAGAAAGTTGTTTCTGTAAGGACTTTTTGTTGTTGTTGTTGATTCCTTCAGAAAGTCAACATAGCCCTGAATTTTGATTCCTTGATTCTAAATGATAATGGTGTAGCTACATGGTTAATTTCTCTATCCTCCACTTTTTTTTTTTTACTATCTTACCCAATCTTCATTTTCTTTTTTCCATTTCTGAACCATCTGAAAGCAGAAATCACAGAAATCACACCCCTTTGAGGTTGAAGCTCTTGGCCAACATTCCAATCATTTCAACACTATCCAAGTTGAACCCTTTGAAGTCCATGCCTTATTGGTAATGATATAGCAGATATTTATCCAAAATAATCACTAGTGGGTTTGTAGGAGAGAAGATGCCTAACAGGCAAGAGTTGGGAAATACATATGGTCAATTATAAATTAACTTAAAAAAGTAGACTGGAAAATATGATAAGAAGTCTGTGGGAAACAGAACAAACATACTGTATTAATTATTATTCATTCTGCATTGCCATAAGTGTATACAATATTGTATAAATGGTTGACAGTGCTTGAGAAAGAATAATATCCCAGCCCTGGAGTGCTTATAATGTATGTAAACACATTCTTTTATTTTGTTTTTCTAGGCCATATCTCTGAATTGAGATTCTGCTTATTTTGCTCATATTCATATTTCATCTCTGCTTCTCATATAAACGAAAAAATGAGTTGTTTTAGGAGGCACACATGTTTTTCCAAAATGATAGATCTCTTCCATTGTACTAGAACTGTCTCATTGGGAATTCTGAGTAAAGAGCCACTTCTTGGTTGGAGTCCCCATGTATATATGAAGTGAGAAAAGGGGAGTATATTTAAGGCCCTCTGAAGATAAATGGAATCAGGGGAGAATAGTGTTATTAAGAACTTTCTTTTCCCTTTAAAAGTGTTTCTTGAACTCTGAAAACACAGGGGAAGCCAAATCAAAGAGAATCAGCATTTATTGTTATCCTAAATTCTTTGTTAGGTATGCTTTCTGATTACATTATTATTTTATTAGTTCCCTCAGTATACATTCATGCTGTATTAGTTGCTTTATTTTACTTTGTTCATAAAGATCTTTGAGCTGGATTACTTTTTTTTTTTTAAGATTTATTTGTTTATTTGAAAGGCAGAGGCAGAATCAGAGAGAGAGAGAGAGAGAGAGAGAGAGAGAGAGAGAGAGATCTTCCATCCACTGGTTCACTCTCTAAATGGCTGCAGACCCAGAGCTGGGCCTATTAGAAGGCAGGAGCCAGGGCCGGTGCCAGGGCTCAATAGGCTGATCCTCCGCCTGCAGCACCGGCACACTGGGTTCTAGTCCCGGTTGAGGGGCTGGATCCTGTCCCGGTTGCCCCTTGAGGCTGCCATTGGATGGTGAACCACTGGTAAAGGAAGACCTTTCTCTCTGTCTCTCTCTCTCACTGTTCACTCTATCTGTCAAAAAAAATAAAAAAAAGAAGTCAGGAGCCAGGAGCTTCTTACGGGTCTCTCACATGGGTGCAGGGGCCCAAGCACTTGGGCCATTCTCTACTGCTTTCCCAGGCCATAGGAGAGAGATGGATTGGAAGTAGAGCAGCCAGGTCTTGAACCAGCATCCATGTGGGATGCCAGCACTGCAGGCGGCGGCTTTACCAGCTATGCCACAGTGCTGACCCCCAGAGCTGACTGACTTTTGAAGGAGATCCTTTATATGGCCTCTCAGTTTATTTTTTAATTAATAATAGGCATCCCATAGAAAAGCATATTCTGTTTTAATGTAAATGTGACAATGGAGAAACTTCTCTTATTACTGCAACAGCACCTATTGCTTGGTTTATTATGCTTTTTTAAAAAAGATTTTATTTATTTATTTGAAAGGCAGAGTTACTGTGAGAGGGAGAGACAGAAAGGTCTTCCATCTGCTGGTTCACTCCCCAAATGGCTGCAGTAGCTGTGGCTGCACCGATCCAAAGCAAGAAGCCAGGAGCTTCCTCTGGGTCTCCCCCACACAGGTGCAGGGGCCCAAGGATTTGGGCCATTTTTTTTTTTTTTGACAGGCAGAGTGGACAGTGAGAGAGAGAGACAGAGAGAAAGGTCTTCCTTTGCCGTTGGTTCACCCTCCAATGGCTGCCTCGGACAGCGCGCTGCGGCCAGTGCACTGCGCTCATCCGATGGCAGGAGCCAGGTGCTAGGTGATTTTTCCTGGTCTCCCATGGGGTGCAGGGCCCAAGCATTTGGGCCATCCTCCACTGCACTCCTGGGATTTGGGCCATCTTTTACTGTTTTCCCAGTCCATAGCAGAGAGCTGGATTGGAAGAGGAGCAGCCAGGAATAGAACCGGTGCCCATATGGGATGTCAGCACCACAGGCCATGGCTTTAACATTCTGTACCACAGCACTGTCCCCTATTATGTTTTATTATACTATTTCAAAATATTTGAAAGATGTCTTGACAAACATGTACTGGTTTCAGAAAATCTTTACCTTGAAGTCAGAAGCAACATTTTCTACTAATTTAGAAACTACAGTTTGAACGTCCTGTAAAGTATGATTGATATTCATATCTGTATTTTTTAGAAAATAACCACTATTTATAGAAGGCCAAGAAAATGATTTTATGTTAATTACTCAGTATTAATTTTGCCATTATTTAGTGAGGCATTATACTAGGCAGTATTGAAACTATGATTAATAAAACAGACAAACCCCTGAACCTACAGGGTGAATATTTTAAACTCACAACAAGAATTTGTTGTGCAAGCGGCTTTTTTTTTTTAAGAAAAGTATTTTATTTACATATTTGATTGGCAGACGGACAGAAAGAATGGGAGAGAGAGAGAGAGAGAGAGAGGGAGAGAGAAAGACAGATAGCACTGTCTATAGATATACCAGGCAAATGGAAACCAAAAGCAAGCAGGCATAACTTCCTGATATCAGATACAACAGGCTTTAAATCAAAAACAAAAGGGAGATCAAGAAGGACATTATATTTTGATAAGAGGTTAAGTTCAGCATGAAGACCTAACAATCATAAATATATATGCATCTAATAGAAGACCACCCAGATATATATATACAGAAAATTCTATTAGCTCTAAAGGGAGAAATTGACTGCAACACAATAATATTAGGTGCCTTCAATACCTCACTCTCCACAAAGGACAGACCCTCCAGATAAAAAATCAACAAAGATATTTAGGATTTGAAAAATACTGTCAAGCCAGTGGATCTAATAGATGTTTATAGGACATTTCACCCAACAGCTACAGAATACACATTATTCTCATCAACACGTGGAACATTTTCTAGGATAGAACACGTTTGAGTCCACAAACCAAGTCTTAGCAAATTTAAAAAGATTGAAATCATACCATGTATCTTTTTAAACCATAAAGGAATAAAACTAGAAATAAACAAGAAGAACAATAGAACACTCATAAATACTTGGGAGATTAAACAACGTGCTACTGAATTATCAATGGGTCATTGAAGAAATTGAAAAGGAAATAAAAAACTGTCCTGCAATAAGTGAAAATGAAAACATGACATAACAAAACCTGTGGAATATAGCAAAAGCAGTATTAAGAGGGATGTTATAGATTAAGTGCTTACATTAAAAAAGAGAGAAATGCCTCAAATTAACAAATTAATGATGCATCGTGAAGACTTAGACAAAAAAGAACAAACTAAACCACAAATCAGCAGGAGGTGAGAAATAATAAGGATAAGAACATAAATAAGTGCAATTGAAACTTAAAAAAATAGAATCAATAAAAAAATTGTTTTTTTGAGAAGATAAAATAAATAAACATGTAGCCAGACTAACAAAGAAAAAAGAGAACAAATTAAAATAAATAAAGGAAACATTACAACTGACACTTCTGAAATACAAAGGATCATAAAGTGCTATGAAGAACTACATGCTAATAAACTGGAAAGCCTTGAACAAATGGATAAATTTCTAGATTCATATTACTTACCAAGATTAAATCCAGAAGATATAGACAATCTAAACAGAACCACAACAAGCAATGAGATTAAAGTGGTAATCAAAAGTCTTCCATCAAGGAAAAGTCCAAGACCTGATGGCTTTACTACTGAATTCTACAAAACATTCAGCGAGGAAGTAACTTTAACACTCTTCAGACTATTCCAAAATATTGAACAGGATAGAATTCTATCAAACTCTTTTTATGAGACCAGTATTACTTTGATACGAAAACTGAACAAAGACACAGCATGAAAAGAAAACTGCAGGCTTTAATGAATATAGATGCAAAGATTCTCAATAAAATACTAGCCAGTCGAATCCAAAGCCACATCAAAAAGATACATCAAGATCAAGTGGGATTTGTTCCAGAAATGCAAGGGTGGTTCAACATTCACAAATCAGTACATGTCAAATCACATCAATGGAATGAGGAACAGAAAGACAAAATACTGCACGTTCTCCCTTATATGTGGAAGATAAAATTTAAAAAACAGAAAGAAAAAAGAAAAAGATATGTTTGTGTGTATCATTTTCTGCAAATATAGTTTCGTAAAATTTGTTTTACACCTTTGTCAAACCAATGGTTAAGAATGTTATACTGCTGGGGCCGGTGCTGTGGTGCAGTGGGTTAACGCCCTGGGCTGAAGCGCCGGCATCTCACGGGGGCGCTGGTTTGAGATCTGGCTGCTCCACTTCTGATCCAGCTCTCTGCTATGCCCTGGGAAAGCAGTGGACAGTGGCCCAAGTCCTTGGGCCCCTGCACCCGTGTGGGAGACCCAGAAGAAGCGCCTGGCTCCTGGCTTTGGATAGGCGCAGCTCCGGCCGTTGGGGAGTAAACCAGAGGATGGCAGACCTCTCTCTCTGCCTCTTCTCTTTCTGTGTAACTCTCAAATAAATAAATAAATCTTTTAAAAAAAGGATGTTATACTACTATTGTTTTAATTATCTGTGATTACTTTAAAATTTATTGTGTATGGATGAAATGCTCATTTTTCCATTTTCTATTCAATTATTGTTTATAGCCATTGTCTATATTACCACTAAGCCAGGTTCTTTTTGCTTTATACTTGTTAAACTTCATATTTGGTGAAGTATTAAGCATTTTTACTAGAGTTTAAAAATATGTTATCTCAAAAAATTTATGTGTTTATTTGAAAGGCAGAGTTACAGAGAGAGGGAGAGAAGAGACAGAGAAAGAGAGATAAAGAGAAAGAGAAATCTTCCATCTGCTGGTTCACTTCCCAAATGACTACAACAGCTGTGGCTGGACTGTGCTGAAACCCAGAACCAGGAGCTTCAACCAGCTCTCTCACTTGGGTGGCAGAGGCTCAAGCACTTGGGCCACCTTCTTCTGCTTTCCCAAATATATTAACAGGGAGCTGAATCAGAAGTGGAGTAGCCAACACTTGAACCAGTGACCATATAAGATGCCAGTGTTGCAGGTGGTGGCAAAATAAATCTCAAACTTATATGCTAATTTCAATTTCCAGGCCCCAATGCAGGAATCTTAGCTCCTATGGTTGTGTTTTGAAAGAAATACAGAACAAACTGTGCGACCTTTTGCAGGATTCCAAACTCATTCTTAATTATTGAGGAAGTCTTCCAAGAGGAAATATGATCAAAGCAATAATCTGAAAGATAAGAAGAATTGGATGAAAATTAAAAATAGGGGAATGGGAGTGAAATCCAGATAAGGGGAAAAGAAAACTCTTAAAGCACGTGAATTCCACCAAGAGTCTAGAATTAAAAATCATCCAGCTTAGTTTGGGTTTATGTTGTAAAGAAACCGAAAGAGGATTGAGAACTAACAAAAATCAGAGTACTGTATTCAGTATCACATGAACTAAGATAATGCTTTTGGAATGTGTATTAAAAACAGGGCTTTAGGCCGGCGCTGTGCCTCAATAGGCTAATCCTCCGCCTTTCGGCGACGGTACTCCGGGTTCTAGTTAGTCCTGGTCGGGGCGCCGGATTCTGTCCCAGTTGCTCCTCTTCCAGGCCAGCTCTCTGCTGTGGCCCGGGAATGCAGTGGAGGATGGCCCAAGTGCTTGGGCCCTGCACCTGCATGGAGACCAGGAAAAGCACCTGGCTCCTGGCTCCTGCCATCGGATGAGCGCGGTGCCCCGGCCGCGGCGCGCTGGCCGCGGCGGCCATTGGAGGGTGAACCAATGGCAAAGGAAGACCTTTCTCTCTGTCTCTCTCACTGTCCACTCTGCCTGTCAAAACAAAACAAAACAAACAAACAAAAAACAAAACAAAACAAAACAAAAACAGGGCTTCAGGGCCAGCGCCATGGCTCAATTGGTTAATCCTCTGCCTGTGATGCCGGCATCCCATATAGGCACCAGGTTCTAGTCCCGGCTACTCCTCTTCCAGCCCAGCTCTCTGCTGTGGCCTGGGATAGCAGTAGAAGATGGCCCAAGTCCTTGGGCCCCTGCACCCAGGTGGGAGATCAGGAAGAAGCACCTGGCTCCTGGCTTCGGATTGGCTCAGCTCCAGCTGTCGTGGCCATTTGGGGAGTGGAAGGAAGACCTTTCTCTCTGTCTCTCCCTCTCACTGTCTGTAACTCTACCTGTCAAATAAATAAAAATCTTTATAAAAAAAAAGGGGGGGCATCATAATTTAGATTCCATGTCATTGTAGGGAGTCATAGATGGGCTTTAAGGAATTGTTTATGAAAATTTTGGAGGATTATACATATGCTACAGTAGTTAAGTTGCTACTTGAGACAACTGCCACCCGTACGGGAGTGCCTAGTTTCAGTCTAAGCTATTTCCCTTTTGATCTAGCTTCCTGCTAACGCATATCCTGGGAGTCAGCAGGTAAGGGCTTAAGTGCTTGGGCCACTACAACCCAGGGAGAGGAGTCCTTGAGTTCTTGGCTCCTCTTTCAACCTGGCACAACTCTGGCATATGGGAAATGAACAACTGGATAGAAGATCTCTGTTTATCTGTCTTTCCTTACCTCTCTGTGTCTCTCTACCCTTAAAATAAAATGAAAATAAATAATTTTAAAGGGTTCCTACAAGCTCCTCTCCTTAAGAACAAAAATTCCCTTCTTGATGTTTGTCCGTACTGATCCACCTACATATTTATAAAATATTATCAATTGTTCCTTAACTATTTTATTCAGTCACCCACATTCATATATTCAACATATATTTATTGCATTTTTCGTAAACAGGGGTGTAATAGTGGCTAAACAGACTTCCAGAAGGAGAAGGAAAAAAATAAGCAACAGATTAGCCTGTGAGATTTCACAATGGTAAGCATTCTAAAGAAACTAAAAGGATAAGACTCTGAGAGGAAGACTCCTTTGGGGAAGTGACAGTTGAACTAAAATTTGAATTGGCAAGAAGCTGAAATAGTTAATGCAAAGGCCTTCAGTCTAAATTAGTCTCATGTACTTGCTGAATAGAAATAAGGTCAGTGTTGTTTAGTTTGGGGAGAGTAGTACAAAATAAGATGTGCCACTGCAGAAATGGCCTGGGAATCATGTTATATAGGTCACTGTCAGGAATTTGATTTTGATATTCAGTGTGCCACAGGAAGTCACTGAAAAAATTTTAGCCCTACTATTACATGATCTGATTTAGGTTAAGTTAAAAAACAATGTAAGGAAGATAAGAGCAGAAACAGTTTCTGTGAATGAGGATGAGAGTAGTGGAAATTGAAATTAGCATATAAGTTTGAGTTTTATTTTGGGGCAATACACATATAATCTGTGTTTAGGCACGGAGAATTTTCCAAATTACAGTGGATAAGAATCTCCAAATACAAATGCCTCTAAGAGGAAAATACTCGAGATATTGCAACAAAAAGACTTTCGAGATCTGACAAAATGAAGGTAGGATATGTGAGTTCAAATCTCAATCTTTGGGCTGGCACCATGGCGCAGTAGGTTGATCCTCCACCTGCAGCACCGGCATCCCATGTGGGTGCCGGTTCTAGCCCCTGCTGCCTCTCTTCCAATCCAGCTCTCTGCTGTGGCCTGGGAAAGCTGTAGAAGATGGCCCAAGTCCTTGGGCCCCTGCACCCACATGGAAGACCAGGAGGAAGCACCTGGCTCCTGGCTTCGGAACGCCGGAGCTCTGGCCATTGTGGGCATCTGGGGAGTAAACAAACAGAAGGAAAACTTTCTCTCTCTATCTCTCCCTCTCACTGCCAGTAATTCTACCTCTTAAAAAAATAAATACAATCTTAAAAAAAAAAAAGCTCCATCCTGTTATTTGTCACCTTTGATCAACCAGTATTTACCCTTTTTGGGTCAGTTTTCTCATCTAAAATGTAAAGTGATAAAATGTGAAACCACTTGATACTCTTGGTATCAAGTACATTTTGCTGTTAAATATTCTGTTAAAAGAAAACAATTAACAACTTTAACAGCAACCAAATCATCATGGAGAATGGATAGCTGAAAAGGAAGATAAGAGAATATGGAAGGGGAAAAAGCCTTTTATTTTAACCAAAAGTGAAATTGGTACCTTCATTATGATGTCTGCTCCTACTTGAAAATTGCTTTTAGGACCCCATAAAGCATGATCTTAACCATTCCTTTGTTTCTGTATTCAGAGCTGCATATATATAAGCTTGGTGGTGAGATTTTTCAATGCTGTGTAAACAATGTAGCCTGGCTTCTGAAAATTCATTCTGCATATATTACATGCATTGATATTCAAATATTCACGTGAACTTCACAGCAAGCTCACAGTGATTATGACCTCCACAATCACCTTAATTGGCCCAGCCCCTCTCCAAGAGCGTGCCCAGGAGTCACTGAGGATGAGCTTAGTCCTTTGTGATTGTGTATTTACAAATCTTTCTTTTTCTCTTCTGTTTGCTTTGAAAGCTCTGCAGTTAAAAGAAATTCTATGAAACAGCTTTAGGGTGAATATGTGGAATAGAGTTTCAGAAAGCTTTAATTAGATGTATACTTTGTAAAAGCAAGGGACTTGCACTGTTTTCAGATTTCTTTAAAATATTATTTGAGGTGATGTGTGTTTGACTCAGTGGTTAAAACACCTCTTGGGATACCTGCATTTATTACTGGAGTGCTTAAGTTTCACTCCCGAATTCACTTCAGATTCCAGCTTTATGCAAATAGCACTCTGGGAGGCAGAGGTGATGGCTCAAGTGTTTGGGTTCCTGTCCCCAAGTGAGACATCTAGATTGAATTCCCAGCTCCTGGATTCAGCTTGGCTCCACCCTGGCTACAGTAGTCATTTGAGGAGTGAACTAGCAGATGGAAAACTCTCTTTTTCTTTCTCTCTGTTTTTTTAGATAGATAAAAATAAAATAATATTTTTAAAAAATTATTTATTTGTTAGGCAGAGTTACAGAGACAGATAAACAGAGAGATCTTCCATCTGCTGGTTCACTCCCCAAATGGCCAAATTGGCCAGGGCTGAGCCAAGCCAACGTCAGGAGCAAGGAGCCAGCAGTCTCATCCCGGTCTTCCACGTGGGTGGCAGGGGCCCTAGGGCTTGGCTCATCCTCCACGGTTTCCTCAGACACATCAGCAGGGAGCTAGATTAAAAGTGGAACAGCTGGGAGTAGACCTGGTATCTGTGAGATGCCTGCATCTTAAGCAACAGCTTAACCCTTTACACTACAGTTCTGGTCTCAATAAAATAATTTTAAAAATAATTTGAAATATCTTTTACTCTCTTACTTTAAACAGCTAGATCAGTGTGGAGTAAAATTATGGCTCAGTTAATGTTGTTTATAGAAATTGGAGTTCTTTATCATACTGGTATAAAACCAAAGAAACATTGTCTTTGTTATTACCTTGGTCTAAAAACAAAGCTCTTTTTTTTAAGATTTATTTTTGGGGGCCAGTGGCGTGGCTCACTTGGTTAATCTTCCGCCTGTGGCTCTGGCATCCCATATGGGCACTGGGTTCTAGTCCCAGTTGCTCCTCTTCCATTCCAGCTCTCTGCTGTGGCCTGGAAGGGCACTGGAGGATGGCCCAAGTGCTTGGGCTCCTGCACCCATATGGGAGACCAGGAGGAGGCAACTGGCTCCTAGCTTCGGATCGGCGCAGCTGTAGTGGCCATTTGGGGAGTGAACCAATGGAAGGAAGACTTTTCTCTCTGTCTCTCTCTCTCTCACTGTCTATGACTCTACATAAAAAATATTTTTTTATTTGAAAGGCAGAGTTACAGAGAGGCAGAGAAAGAGAGGTCTTCTCTCTGTTGGTTCACTCCTCAGATGGACACAACTGTCGGAACTGTGCTGATCTGAAGCCAGGAGCCAGGAGCTTCTTCCAGGTCTCCCATGCGTGCAGGGGCCCAAGGACCTGGGCCATCTTCTGCTGCTTTCCCAGGCCATAGCAGAGAGCTGGATAGGAAGTGAAGCAGCTGGGACTAGAACCGTGGCTCATATGGGATGCCGGCACTGCAGATGGCAGTTTTACCTGCTGCATCACAGTTCTGGTCTCAACAAGGTTCTTGAATCAATGGGGATGACTATGGTGGGGAGTGGGGAAATGGGTAGGTATTTGATGGCATACATTAACTTTACCCAGTTGAAAAGCCGGAGTTCTCAGCTGTCTCCAGAATTCTATGAATGAACTTAACAAAGCTGCATAGCAAAAAATGATCTGGATGTAATAAAGGTCAGTGCTTTTACCAGGTTTCCCCAATCATAAAAACCTCTTGTTATGCCACCCCATTATTTTTCCTGAAAATTTCCCCATCTTATGCTTTAGCAATGAGTTCAATCATATTTTAAGTCCTTGCTTTTTATAACCTGGCTGAGAATATCTAGAGGAAACCCACCTGGAGATTTACATGATGTGCAACAGAGGCAGATGGAAAAGAAGGAAAATCTGTCAGAAACAGAAGCCAGAGCAACAGTGGAAGTTGGGTACACTGGAACTCTTTCAGAAGTGGAAGGTCCCTTAAACATGGAAATCTGGAATTAAAAGTACATCTTACCATACTGACCTAATGCTACTCCTCTCCCATCAAAATTTGCCTTGATGGAATTTCTAAATATCAGCTTTCTCCTACTTAAATCATAAACTTTCCCCTACTCCCTTACTGGGGAAGCAGATTTGAGTCATAGTCTTCCACTTTTTTGCTTGGGTCAATAGTAAGACCTTTCTCTCCTCAATGGACCAGTTCCATGGAGTATGACTGGGAAAGCAGCCAGTGACCTTTTTTTTTTAATTTCTTTTTAAAATTAATTTATTTTTTTATTTTAATTTTTTTTTTGACAGGCAGAGTGGACAGTGAGAGAGAGAGAGACAGAGAGAGAAAGGTCTTCCTTTTTGCCGTTGGTTCACCCTCCAACAGCCGCTGTGGCTGGCATGCTGCAGCCGGCACACCGCGCTGATCCTAAGGCAGGAGCCAGGTGCTTTTCCTGGTCTCCCATGTGGGTGCAGGGCCCAAGCACTTGGGCCATCCTCCACTGCACTCCCTGGCCACAGCAGAGAGCTAGCCTGAAAGAGGGGCAACTGGGACAGATTCTGGCGCCCCGACCAGGACTAGATTCCGGTGTTGGCACCGCAGGCCGAGGATTAGCCTATTGAGCAGTGTCGCTGGCCAGTCAGTGACCTTATAACAAAAGGAACTTGTTAGAAATAAACTAACTTCTCAGAAATCTGAGAAGAAATACTTTGGAAGAAATCACTTTCAGATTGTGTCTGTGAATGTTATATGACTAGTGTTTGGATAAATTGGACAAGAGCAAAGTAAAGATTTTGGATTTCATTTTGATCATTATCCAGATGGCTGCTTAGATACCTTTTTTTTTTTTTTCCATGTTGATAAGTTTTAAGAAAAAACGTCCTGGGGTGGGTGCTGTCTTACTGAGTGTTAAGCCACTGCTTAGGATGCCCACATCCCATATGGGAGTGCCGGAGTTCCAGCTACTCTGCTTCCCAGTTTGTTTCCTATTAATGAGTTATCGGAGACAGCAGATGGAGCTCTAAGTGCTTGGGCCCCTGCAATTCACATGGGAGACCTGGAGACCAAGAAGTTTGGAGCTCCTCGCTTTGGTCTCGTCCAGCACTGGCTGTTGCAGATATCTGGGGAGTGAGCCAGGGGATGGAAGATCTCTGGTTCCCTGTCTCTGTCTCTTGCTCTGCCTTTCAAGGTGATGAAAACAAGACATTAAAAACACCGCTGAATCGGTTCACTTGAGTTTCTACAATACAATAATATTCTTTTGAATTGTAGAGCAGGAAATCTTCCTATAAAGTAATATGGTAATTAAAATTTTCCCTAAAGGAGGTGTCTTACTGCCTTTTGAAATGTCTTTTTTCTCTTTTACTCTACCACATACTAAGAGATAATTTAAAATATTAAAATAATGAATCTACTATAAATATAAAAATAACATGTATGAATGATTTTATTTAACTCATTCAAATGAGGGAATCAGGTAGATATTATAAAAGTAAAAATATGCAAAACAGGCAGATTTATAGAACTGTAATATTGAAACAAATATGTAAACCAGGGCAAAACTGATTTTTCATAGCATGGGAAGGAAGTCAATTAAATATTTTCCTGAAAGGGCTGAACTTTCACCTTCATCAGTTGCCTGCATTTCAGAGTTGTAAAATACCTCAAAGACGACGAAAGACTAAGATCACGTAACCTGGGGTGATGTCTTTCAGGTAACGCAAAATCTTCTACTAGAGATCAAATTTCTTTCACATTTTTTCTTTGATTTTTTTCCCTGCATATTTACTCATAGCATAGAGCAGAGTGGCAAGTAAGTGTCATCTGGAGTGCCATTCCTGATCGGTCAACACTGGCTGCCTAGCTAGTCTGTGAAGGAGTTTTCAGATACAACAGAGAAGAGTGTCACATAGATTAGCTATGTCTGTCATGGGCAATTGAATAGTGACATTTGTGGCAGGTACTCGCCATTCTGATAGTCTATGGCAATGCCATTTATTAGCTAATTCATCCTAAAATACATGGACTCATTGTGTTACTTCTTCTAGGAACATTTTTATGTGAAAATAAGATACTTTGAGGAACATATGTATTTTCATTTTTTTCTTTTCTACACATGACTTTGCATACATAGGAAAAATTCAAATGGTATAAAATTTAAGCATTACAAATGAACATAGAAAAAAGTTAAATCTCCTGGCATGTTTCTAACTCTACCATTAGGGGTAAGTCTGAGCATGTGCCGAGCTGTACATCTCCTCCCTCTCTTACTCCCACTCTTATATTTAACAGGGATCACTTTTCAGTTAAATTTAAACACCTTAGAATAATTGTGTGTTAATTAAAGAGTTCAATCAATGGTATTAAGCAGAACAAAACAAATACAAAAAGGAATAAAATAGTAAGTTGTTTCTCGACAGTCAGGACAAGGGCTGATCAAGTCATTGTTTCTCATAGTGGTCAATTCACTTCAACAGATTTCCTTTTAGGTGCTCAGTGAGTTAGAAATGTGCCAGGGGATTCCAATTCAGTCCCATCAAGGTGGCATGTACCAATGCCAGCTCACTAGTCAAAGTGATCAGTTTCAGTTCATAATTGATCATAGTGGTAGGACTAAGTGTCAAAGGGATCACATAAACATGACTAGTGTCTGCTAATACCAACTGATAGAATTAAAAAGGAGAGAACAATTGAACATGGGAAGCGGGATACACAGCAGACTCATAGAATGGCAGATGTCCTAAACAGCACTCTGGCCTCAGAATTAGCCCTGAAGGCATTTGCATCCGGCTGAAGAGCCCATGAGAGTATTTTAGTCATGGAAAGCCAAGACACTCTGGCAAAAAAACAAAACAAAACAAAACAAAACAAAAAACAAAACAAACAAACAAACAAACAAAAAACAAAACCTAAATGAAGGATCTCTGTGAATGAGATCCCGGTGGAAAGAAGGGGCCATCAAAGAAGGAGGTACCTTTCTCTGAAGGGAGGAGAGAACTTCCACTTTGACTATGGCCTTTTCTAAATAAGATCGGAGGCTTACATAGCCTTGGCAGCTCATGACAAGAGGCTCGGGTGATTACTGATGTCATAAATAAGAGTGTCAATTTGTTAAGTCAACAACAGGAGTCACTGTGCACTTACTCCCCATATAGGATTTCTGTCCTTAATGTGCTATACTATGTGAATTAATGGTATAACTAGTACTCAAACAGTACTTTATAATTTGTGCTTTTGTTTTGTGCAAACTGTTGAAATCTTTACTTAGTATATACTATGTTGATCTTCTGTATATAAAGAAAATTGAAAATAAAAAAAAGAAAACAGTTAAATCTCACACTCCTGCTTATTGTCCCCTCTGTTTTCTTAATGAGGCAAAAACTGGTAACTGGTTTCTTTCGTATCCTTAAAGAGACATTACAAGGGCCAGCGCTGTGGCATACTGGGTAAAGCCATTTCCTGCAGTGCTGACATCTCATAGGCACCGGTTCAAGTCCCAGCTGCTCCTCTTCTGTTCCAGCTCTCTGCTATGGCTTGGCAAAGTAGTAGAAGATGGCCCAATTCCTTGGGCCCCTACACCCTCGTGGGAGACCTGGAAGAAGCTCCTGACTCCTGGTTTAGGATTGGTGCAGCTCCAGCCATTGCGGCCGTCTGGAAAGTGAACCAGTAGACAGAAGACTGACTCTCTCTCTCTCTCTTTCTCTGTCTCTGCCTCTCTGTAACTCTGCCTTTCAAATAAATAAGTAAAACTCTCTTTCTTGAAAAAGAAAGAACTTCTGATAAATAAAATAAAAAGTACATTAAAAAAGAGACATTACATACAAAGGTGTGAAACAAAATCCATTGCATATTACTAATAATCACTTTTTCCAGTCTTCATACAGATTTTTTTAAATTATTATTTTTTCAATATTTATTTATTTATTTGAAAGAGTTACAGAAAGAATGAGAGAGGGAGAGAGAGAGAGACAAAGATTGATCTTTCATCCACTAATTCATTCCCAAATGGCCACAACATCCAGAGCCAGGCTGTTCTGAAGCCAGGAGGAGGAGCTTTTTCTGGGTCTCCCACATGGGCCTAGGGGCCCAAATACTTAGGCCATCTTCTGCTGCTTTCCCAGTTGCATTAACAGGGAACTTTGGAAGCAGGAGGATTGGAAGTAGAGCAGCCTGGACTCAAATCTATGCCTATATGAGATGTTAGCACTGCAGGTGGCAGCTTTACCTGCTATGCCACAGTGTTGGCCCCTTAAATATAAATATATATGTATATATTTATATATGTAAGTATCCTGGATATGAATATTTTTGTAATTATAAAGAGTTCAGGTTTTTTTTTTTAACCCATATGAGGCTCATCTTTTTTACTTTGAGGTAGTACCCTTTTATATACAACAGTTTATAATTATTAAAGTTGATTTATTTTTCTATTATTTGTACCCTTTTTTTGGATGGGAGGAGTCGTAAGAAATGCTTTATAATGTTTCAGTTTGGATGGGATGAACTATGTTTCCCAGAATTTCTTTGAGTGTATGTTTCCAGTTAGGGTAGACCAGAACAAAGATTATTATGTGAGATTTGGAGGGCTGAAGTGAAGCAACAGGCATTTGGTAGCTCGTATTTTTATAATATGTCTATGGCATCAACTCATTAATATGAAGCTGGGATGAGGCCCTGGCTGCTTTTCTTTTCCCTGGATGCTCTTTTAGTGTCTCAGTACCTGGAGCAGGAATGTGTGTTGTAGCTCTGTGAAGAATGGCCTCAGCTTTGATAGGGCACTTACACGATGAATGTAAGTGATGACAAGAATTGATATATTGTAGTATGTCCTCATTGGCTCCAGCTTTTGCTTATGAGTTGCATATTGTTCATGCTGTTCCCTACTTCACATTCATCTTCCCTTTCCAACTTTCTGCCTTGTAGACAATAGCATATGAATAGGTATTTCTTTATCTTTTTCTTACCTATTTGTAACCTCTGTATGCTGTGAAATTTATATACACATAACTCTTTTAATTGTGTTCTATTCTGCTTATTTATAAATGCCATTTTGTTAGAATTATCATTGTCCTACAGTTAGCCATAAAAACTTCGACAAGTAGACAAATATTCATATTATTTATTTTTTTAAAATCATCTTGGTTATTTTTGGCTCTCTATAGTTTCATAGGAGTTTTAAAGTAAAATGGCAAGTGCCATAAAAATTGCAATTTTGAGTGTAGTAAATTTAATGTATAGTTCAATTTAGGGGGAGTTACTTGGTTTTCTCCAGGACTTCTTTTTAGAGAAGTTTTAGGTGTGCAAAAAACTTGAGCAGGAAGCATAGAGTTAGTTCCCGCATACTCATACCATACTTAATCCCATTATCACAGCATACACCAGTCTGCTTGCGCCATTCCCATTGCTATTAATTTGTTTGCATTATCATAGAAACTTGTTATGATGTATTGATATCTATTTATCTGTCTAGTATTTTTAAGTTTACTTTAGTGTTCAATCCTTGTGCTTAATTTTCTATGGGGTTTCACAAAGGCATAGTCACATGTATTTACCATTACTTACCATGCAAAATAGTTCCACTGCGTTAACGATTTCTTGTGCTCTACCTGTTCGTTGTTCCCTCCCTCATTTGAATGCCTGGCAACCAGTAATCTTTTTACTTTCTGCATGGCTTTGCCTCTTCTAGAATGTCATCTATTTGGATTAATACAGAATGTACTCTTTACAGATTTTTTTTCACATAGTAATATGAATTTCAGGTACCTCCACATCTTCAAGACTTGATAGCTCACATCTTATCATTCAAAATTCCTGTTTTTCCTTTCAGTTTGGGCAACTATGAATAGAGCCACTCCAAGCATTGGTGTGTAGGACTTTTTGTGGACATAAGTTTTCAGCTCATTTGGTAAGAGCACAAAGAGCACATTTGCTTGGTTTTATAAGAAGCTATCAAACTGTTTTTTTTTTTTTTTTGACAGGCAGAGTGGACAGTGAGAGAGACAGAGAGAAAGGTCTTTCTTTGCCGTTGGTTCACCCTCCAATGACCTCTGCAGCCAGTGCGCTGCGGCCTGTGCATCGCGCTGATCTGAAGGCAGGAGCCAGGTGCTTCTCCTGGTCTCCCATGCGGGTGCAGGGCCCATGCACTTGGGCCATCCTCCACTGCACTCCCGAGCCATAGCAGAGAGCTGGCCTGGAAGAGGGACAACCAGGACAGAATCCGGCACCCCGACCGGGACTAGAACCCAGTGTGCTGGCGCTGCAGGCGGAGGATTAGCCTGTTGAGCCGCGGCGCTGGCCTCAAACTGTTTCAAAGTGAGTGCATCATTTTAAATTACCATCAGCAATGAATGAGAGGTCCTGTTCCACATTATTGTCAACATTTGGTGTCATTAGTATTTGGGATGTTATCAAATTTTAAAAATTTTATTTATAGATTTCAGGTATTTCATAGGTACAATTCTTTTTATTTATTTATTTATTTGACAGAGTAGATAGTGAGAGAGGGAGACAGAGAGAAAGATCTTCCTTTTTCCGTTGGTTCACCCCCCCAAATGGCTGCTACGGCTGGTGCACTGCCGCCAGCGCACCGCACCGATCCGAAGCCAGGAGCTAGGTGCTTCTCCTGGTCTCCCATGCAGGTGCAGGGCCCAAGAACCTGGGCCATCCTTCACTGCACTCCCGGGCCATAGCAGAGAGCTGAACTGGAAGAGGAGCATCCGGGACAGAATCCGGCACCCCAACTGGTACTAGAACCCCGGGCTGCCAGCGCCGCAGGCAGAGGATTAACCTAGTGAGCCACATCACAGGCCTCATAGGTACAATTCTAAGATAACTATATTTCCCTTCCAATCTCCCCTTCTCAATTCCCCTCTTCCTTCCTTTTTTCTTTATATTTTTTAGAAACTTTATTGCATGTGTATTGATATCTTATTTTAATTTTCAATTCTCTAATAATACATGATTTAAGTACCTGCTCATAGGCATAATTGCCATCTCTGTGTCTTATACAGTGAGGTGTCTATTCAGTGCTTTTGCCCATTTTGTAAAGATTAGGCTGTTTATTTTCTTATTCTTGAGTTTTAAGAATTTTTTGTATATTTTGAATGCCAGTATTTTATTAAATATATACTTTGCAATGATTTCTTCCCAGTCTGTGTTTTGTCTTCTCAACTTGTTTATAGTATCTTTCACAGACCAAAAGTTTTTAATTTTAATGAAATACAACTTATTATTTCTTTTAGGGACTGTGCTTTTGATTTATCTAAAAGGTCATCAGGAAACCCAAGGGCATATAGATTTTTTCTTATGTTATCTCCTATAAGTTTTATAGTTTTGAATTTTACTTTTATATTTATGGTTCATTTTGAATTATTTTTTGTGAAAGATATAAGATCTGTAAGCAATTTTTGTGCATGTGGGTGTGCAGTTAGTCCATCATTATTTGTTGTTATCCTATCTCCACTGAATTGCATTTATTCCTTTTGTAAGGATAAGCTAACTGTGTTTGTGTAGGCCTGTTTCTGGGCTATCTATTCTGTTGCATTGATCCACTTGTGCGTTCTATCATCTCTATAGTAGTCCTCCTAGCCCCATGTCTTTGTGAGATACATTCCAAGACCCCAGTGGACTCCTGAAACCAAAAAATCAAACTGAATTCTTTGTATGAGAGTGCCTCAAGAGATTCATGGAAAAGGAACTACAAGATAAGTTTATTTTGGACAAAAAAGTTGAAATCCATGCATATGAGGGGATCCTCAAAAAGGTCATGGAAAATGCATGTTATGGAAAAACTATGCATGGTTTTCAAATTTTTAAAAAAGTTTATTTTCATCTACTTGAAAGGCGAGTAAATAGAGCGATATCTTCCATCTGCTGGTTCACTCTCCAAATGTCTTCAATAGCCAGTGCTGGGCCAGGCTGAAACCAGGAACCCAGAACTCCATCTGGGTCTCCCACATGGGTGTAGGGGCCCAAGCTCTTGAACAATCACCTGCTGCCTCTCAAGATGCATGCATTAGTTAGAAATTGAATCATAAATGTAGCAGCTGGTACTTGAATTGACTTTCATATATGAGATGCAGATGTTCCAAGCAGTGTGTTAACCTGCTGCACCACAATGCCCACCTCAAAGATTTCACCTGTTTTTTTTTGGGGGGGGGGCATCAAAATAAAATTATCTTTTTAATTCTATTTCCCCATGAACTATTAAAAATATCTTAATATACTATATTTTTTCCAATGCTGTACAGGCATACATGTGATTAAGTTAATTTATAAATCAGTCACAGCAAGAGATTAATAATACCTAATAATAGAATAGAAAATCATAACAGTAGACTATAATACAATTTATGTGAAATGTGGTCTCTGCTTCTCAAAATAGTTTATTGTACTGTACTGACCCCAGTTGACTTCAGGAAATCATAGAAAGCAAAACTGTGGATAAGGGGGATTACTATATCCTACTATCTTAATTATTGAAGCATTAAAGGAAGTCTTTTTTTTTATTTGACAGGTAGAGTTATAGACAGTGAGAGAGAGAGAGACAGAGAGAAAGGTCTTCCTTCCATTGGTTCACTCCCCAAATAGCTGCCACGGCTAGCGCTGCGCTGATCCGAAGCCAGGAGCCAGATGCCTCCTCCTGGTCTCCCATGTGGGTACAGGAGTCCAAGCACCTGGGCCATCCTCCAGTGCCCTCCCAGGCCACAGCAGAGAGCTGGACTGAAAGAGGAGCAACCGAGACTGGAAGCCGGTGCCCATATGGGATGCTGGCGCCGCAGGCGGAGGATTAACCAAGTGAGCCATGGTGCTGGCCCCCTAAAGGAAGTCTTGAAATAGGATAGTATTAGCCCTCTGACTTTTTCTCTTTCAATATTGTATTGGCTATTTCAGGCCTTTTGTCTTTCTATGTAAATTTTAGAGTCAGTTTGTTGATATTCACAAAATGACTTGCTAGGATTTAGATTGAATTTTGTATTAAATCTATAGATCAAATTGGGAAGAACTGACCTCAACAATATTGAATTTTGCTATCCATGTTCACAGAATGTCTCAACATTTATGTAGATCTTTAACTTGATTTTTTTTTAAATTATAAAATTGAAAAAAATGTTTATTTTGTGGATACATATAACCTACCAAACCTGAGCCAGGAATATATAAAATACCTGAGTAGACCAATAGTGAGTAACAACATTAAGTCAAAAATAACATGTGTAGAAGATATTTCCTAAATGTTCTTAGAGGAGCACATTCCCCTGGAATAGGACATGTCTGCAGTTCTGTCTTTGCCAGTGCAGGCTGGGTGAGTGCACACCCTTCCTATAGAATGCGACGGCAGAAGGCAGCGGGGTGGATAATCTGTAACTAATGGTAAATACTGGTTTCAGGAGCTCAAGACTTAAATAAGATTCTGGATACTGGTACTGCGTGACTGTTGTCCTTCAGAACATAGGTTTCGACTTTTCCTGTTCATATGGTGTACTTTGGTTATGTATTGCTGTGCCTACGTGCTTGGTAGCTTGTTGAATTGTTTGTAGCCTCTAATAAAATGTGCTGGCTGAAAACTGTCTTCTGGCACATTCCTCTGATAGAGGCTCCTGTATTCAATTTTTTTTTTTTTCATTTTGAAAAACCTCACAAAAGTGTTCAAATGAAAGTTCAGTACCAAATATCTCCACTACTAAAATCTATCAAATTAAAAAAAAATCCATGTTTTCTAAAACTATTTGAAAAAATGATAGGGAAGGAAACTTTCCAAACTCATCGGTATGAGGCCAGCATTTCTTAAAGTGAACTGACATTTGGAATATCTACATTAATCTCTGATTCTCTGTGGTTCAAATAAAAATATAGACCTGAGTGTCTGATGAATATAGATGCAACGTACTCCTCATAATAGATTACATTTTAGAATTCAAAAACATATAAACAAGGTCAGATATCATAATCAATTCAGATGTAATGTTCTTCAGATAGATCTTGCACATACTTTGTAAAATTTACAACTACATATTTATTTTTGGGTGCTAATATAAATATGGCTATATTTTCAGTTTAAAATTCTTATTATTCATTGCATATAAAAAAGCAATTTAATTTTGTTTTCATTCTTTAAAATTTTATTTACATTTTTTAGCTTTTCAGTTGACATTTTAAAAAATACTATACTTTAAAATTCTTTTCTGTTGATTTTAAAGAACTTTCTATACATATAATTATGTTAACCATGAACAATGACAGTTTTAGTTCTTCCTTCTCAATATGTATATATATATATATTTTGTGTTACTACATTTACTAGGTCTTCCAGCATGATGCCAAATAGAAGTGGTGAGAAAGAACATCTTTACCTTGTTCCCGTTTTATCTTTGCCTTGTTCTTAATCTTAATGGTGAAGTATCTCATTCCTCTTACCTTTTAGTGGCCTTTTTTCATGTTTATAAATAATATTTTGATTCTCCACTAAGGCTTTACACATGTTTTAACATATCTTAGTGGTTTTGTTGTTACTGATTTTTTTGTTTTCATTTTGTCAAGCGCCCTTTTTGTAAATTCCTACTAGTTCTAATAATTTGTTTTGTGTTCATTGGGTATAAATTCATATCATCTGCCATAATAACATTTTGTTCATTTCATACTAATTCTTTCACCTTTAGTGTCTTTTCCTTGCCACAATGTGCTAGCTAACTACACTTAATAATAAAAATGTCAAATTGATATGATGATAGCAGACATCAGTTTCTCATTTCTGATTATATTAGTTGTTTTCGAGGACAATTTAGTAGAAATGACTTGCTGAGTTTAAGGTCAAATTATTTATCATTTACCGTCTCCTGGCTAAAAACTTGAAAGTAAGAAATAGCCTCTAGGGAGCTTCCAGTAACAAATGACCTCAGGATAAAAATCAGATCAAGTCAGCAACTATAGGATTCTTTGTTGAAACCTAAGTTAGATTTAGAAGATCCCTCCTGGGCCTTCAGGTTACACAAAAGAGCTTTAATATTAAACATGGGCTCCCATAGCACCCTGACACTTTGCCAAAACTGGACAGAAAATTATTCTGAAGATACTTGGGGTATGTCAAATTTCTAATAATGTGAATTATAATTTGATATATACGAGAAACCTGCCTATTTGAAAGAAATAACATCAGCTTGGACTAAACAGAAAATTTAAAAAAAGACCTGGGCTCCCATTTTCCTGTGGGCAGGAAGCAGACTTAGGTAGTTGCTTACCTATAAAATACAGGACATGACACAGAGAGACATCAAGAGCTCAGAGTGCCAAATGCAAAGGAGAACCTTTTCCAGAGATTAGATCTAGGACTGTATCAGTGAATATTCTCATTGTTTGAGTTGATTTCTTTTTTTCTTTTTTAAAGATTTACTTATTTATTTATTTGAAAGGCAGAATTAGAGAGAGAGAGAGAGAGAGAGAGAGGCACAGAGAGAGAAGTCTTCCATTTGCTGGTTCACTCCCCAAATGGCTGCAATGGCTGGAGCTGGACAAGTCTGAAGCCAGGAGCCAGGAACTTCTTCTGGGTCTCCCACATGGTGCAGGGGCCCAAGAACTTGGGCTGTTTTCCACTTGCTTTCCCAGGCACATTAGCAGGGAGATGGATTGGAAGTGGAGCAACCAGATCTTGAACAGGCACGTATATGGAATGCAGGCACTGCAGACAGCCACTTAACCTGCTATGCCATGGCACTGGCCCCAATTTCTCAATTTCCATAGAGCAATTATAGATTTTCATCTCATTTAAAATCCTTTCTCTTCCTTCCATCCTTCCTTTCCTCCTTGTTTCTTAAAGAGGGTGAGAAGAGAGAAAGAGAGAGAGAGAGAGAGAGCGCGTGAGCGAGAGCACCCTTCAATCTGCTGGTTTATTCCTCAAGTACCCAAGTGCTGTAACATCTGGGACTGGGCTAGGAGCCAAGAATTCAATCTAGGTTTTCCATATGCGTGGTAAAATGCTTGAACCATTCATTACATGTTTCCTCCTGCTCCCTCTCCCACCCCACCTCTGCTAGGTGTGCATTAACAGGAAACTGCATCAGAAGCAGGGTCCAGACTCAAATCAGGTACATAGGATGTGGGCAAGTACACCAAACTCCTGCCTCTGTATGTCTCTTTTTTATTCCAATTTTGAACAGAACTATATATATATATATATATATATATATATATATAATTTAATTTTTTTTTTTGACAAGCAGAGTTAGACAGTGAAAGAGAAAGAGAGAAAAGTCTTCCTTTTTCCATTGTTTCACCTAAGTGGCCGCTATGGCCGGTGTGTTGCGGCCGGCGTGCTGCGCCAATCCAAGGAACCAGGTGTTTCCTCCTGGTCTCTCATGCAGGTGTAGGGCTCAAGGACCTGGGCCATCCTCCACTGCCTTCCAGGGCCACAGCAGAGAGCTGGACTGGAAGAGGAGCAACAGGGACAGAATCTGGCGCCCCAAGCAGGACTAGAACCCTGGGGTGCCGGCGCTGCAGGTGGAGATTAGCCTAGTGAGCCGCGGCGCTGGCCGAACAGAACTATCTACTATGATATTACATCCTTGTCTCTTCATTGTGTGTGACTGTGGATGGGAAGATAACTTGTATCTTTGGTTCCCAGGACTTCAGATTGAAAGAATAATTGTAAAAGAGGATCCTTATCCGTACCTAGATTTGATTTAAGTGATGAGATTCTAGACTTCAAAGTGTAGCCTAATTTTGTGAAAATAAGAGATTTGAGTGAGTGTGTTTTACTTGTGGTAGAATCATGAATCATTAGGGGACATAGAGTGAATTAGTGGTCTACTACATTGTTGGTCTCTAATGGGCCCTTACTTCCCTCCTTCCCTCCCTCGTTCCTTCCTTCCTTTTTCCTTCCTTTCTTCCCTCCTTCCTTTCTTTTTTTCTTTTGTAGGGAGACAGAGAAAGAGAAAGAGAAAGAGAGAGAGAGATAGAGGGAGAGAGAGAGAGAGAGAGAGATACCTTCACATTCCCTCAAGAGCCAGGGTTGGGCTAGGTCAAAGCTGAGGACCTGGAACTCAATCTGAGTCTTCTACATGGAGAGGGCAGAGACCCAAATACTTGAACCATCACTTGCTGCCATCCAGTATTGTGCATTAGCAATAAGCTGAAATCAGAAGCAGAGCCAGTACTCAAACCAAGCTCTCTAGTATACTGACAATGACCTGCCCTGATGTTCGTACACATGGGTATCTCTTTCTGTTGATTATTAACTAGCTCAGTGACTGCTGTCTGAATTAATTTTGTGTTACTGTAACAGAATATCTGAGACTGGGTAGTTTATAAAGAGTAGAGATTTGTGTCTTACAGATCTTAGTGAAGGTCATGGGGTGCACATCTGGTAAGTGCATTCTTGCTGCATTATTCCACAGTAAGAGATGTAAGGGAAAGGAGCACACAAGAGGGAAGGGAGAGGGCTGAACTAATCTTTTTGTCAGAAATCCATTCCTGCTATAACTGCATTAATCCATTTATGAAAGAGAGGACTCATGACTGAATCACTTTTTTTTTTTTTGAAAGATTTTTTAAAATGTATTTGGAAGGCTGAGTTTCAGAGAAAGGGGTAGAGGCCTTCCATCTGCTGGTTAACCCCCCCAAATGGAGGGAAGGTCAGTGCTAGGCCAGGTGGAAGCCAGGAGCCAGGAATCAGGAGCTTCTTCCAGGTCTTCCACATGGGTGCAGGAGCCCAAGCACTTGGGCTATCCTCTGCTGCCTTCCCAGGCACATTAACAAGGTGCTGGATCAGAAGTAGAGTGACTGGGACTCAAATTGGTACCAATATGGGATGCAGACTACACCACAGTGTTGGCTCCCTGATCACTTCTTAGAGGACCCACTTCTCAACATAGTTACCAATTTAGGGGTTTTGGGGATTACATTCAAACCATAAGCTACTTCTTTGACCATTAGAATGTGATCAGCAGTTCTATGGCTTCTGGGTTCAGACATTAAGAAGATTGGGAAGCCTTCATTTTTGTATTTTTGGGATCCTCAATATGCTACATAAAAAACTCTAGATGCCCTGTTGGAGAGGTCATGTGGAGAGAATGAGGCCCTGAGACTATAAAGCAGAAAACTGAGGAACCTAGATTATTGTTAAGTACCAAGGTGCCAGATACATTAGCCCAACTGGGCAATTCTATCTACTTCCCAACTATTTGAACCATCTTTTTTTTAAAGATTTATTTATTTACTTGAAAGTGAGAGTTACACACAGAGAGAAGCAGAGGCAGAGAGAGAGAGAGAGAGAGAGAGAGAGAGAGAGAGAGAGGTCTTCCATCTGCTGGTTCCCTCCCCAAATGGCTGCAATGGCTGGAACTCTGCCAATCCAAAGTCAAGAGCCAGGAGCTTCTTCCAGATCTCCCATGTAGGTGCAGGGGCACAAGGACTTGGGCCATCTTCTACTGCTTTCCCAGGCCATAGCAGAGAGCTGGATTAGAAGTGGAGCAGCCGGGTCTCGAATTGGCACCCATATGGAATGCTGGCACTGCAGGTGGCAGCTTTACCCACTATGCCACAGCACTGGCCCCTATTTGAACCATCTTAACAGGGTACTAGATATATGAGTGAAGAAGTCATCTTGGACATGTTAGCCACAACAGAGATAAAGTAGAATAGAAATGAGTCATTTCAGTTCACCCTATTAAAATTCATAATTCAGAATCGCGAGGAGTAATGAAATTTATGTATACCTATCTTCTATAGATACTTCAAATGCTATCATATCTGTTGAGTGAAAAGTCCAAGTCAGGGAAGATTTTACTTTGCTTGGATGTATTAAGGAAATTTCTCTTGTCTCAGACTATCACAACCAAATGTGGTACATACTACCTCCAAATCCAAGGATTCTACCCACCAAGAATTCAGTTGTGAAAGCATAAGGCTCAATTTGTCCTTCAAGTTAGAAAGCATATTCCCCCATTCTGAAGAAATGTCAATAATGTGGCAGGTTTCTGCATTTCTTAGGACTTACTTGATACCTTCTGACACTCATATATCTTACTAAGACATCTATGGTACTTTTTATTTCTTCCTAAACGGATCCAGTTGATGTAATGCCTTAAATGTGATGGGCCAGCAGGATGTAGACTTTAAGTGTTTTAATTATTTAATTATTTTTACATGATTATAATAGGTAGCAAGAGATTTGACAGTCTTGAATAAAACAGTAAGGGGTACTTTTTAAATGATAAATTGAAGGCAAACTGAGTAATTGTTTTTACCTATAATAATTGAGAATATAGCATTTGTGAGATAGTAGCTTCATAGTAAAGGTAAGGGTTGTTTTCAGTAAGTGCAATACATTTGGAACAGCAATGACAATTGGCTTTGGCATCTGTTTAGGTTTTCATGTTTTTTGTCTGTCATGATGTGTTCCTGACCCCAGGGACATGCTCATATTAGACCTTATCCATGGATAGTGGCAACTGGGAGTGATTGTGGTGAGTCTAAGGAAAATGAGAGTTCTCTCTTTACCATGTGTTGTTATCACAGGGTTTTGAATCAAAGAAGGGCTGTATCTCCAGATGTCATGGGGCAAATTGCTTTCACTGGAAAGGGAGGATCAGAATAATCTGTATTGTAGGTGAGCTTTTCAAGATCGATACTTTTGTCTGTATCCAACTGGATATCTCATTCCAAGTTTCTGAATCCCATTCTTCCCTAATCAGTGCTTTTATGTAAGAAACTGGCAACACTGTCACTTCAACAATTATTATTTAATAACCTATATAATTAAATTTTGTATTCTTTTCAACAGTATTAGTAAGGAATATGAATTCTTTTAGGGCAATTATGAAAATTTTATAGCTCTCAGGCTGTGACTTGAGCTTAGTTAAAGGACTTGAGTTTGTCATTGCTTTTTTTTTAAAGTTGGCACTCAAGCAATTTATAAGACTTCACTTTATATCACAGCCCATTGTGTCATGGTTATTGACATAATTTGCAAGCAGAGAAGCCAGTTTGACTTTCAAGACATTTACTTCAGTTGGTTTTTCATTACAATCAGATACAGGTAATAGCTTGACTAACCATGAAAGACTACATGTCAGAATTATCAGCATCCCATTTCCCTTTGTCAAGGAGCTCAATACTGTGCTGAATCCCAAGAACTGAACAGTTCAATCTTAAAATATACCAACTTTCTGGATCTATCTTCTAGGTCAATTGAGATTTCTATTTTATATAAGATAGAATCCAATCAGGAGACTGAAACCACTTAGTAATTTTGAATAGGGTAATTTGAAACAGGTAATTTGAACTCTTTAATATAAAGAGTTATTTACTGTGACTGAGGAATGGAGAAATGGGGAATTGACTGTAATGAGGTAAGGAGATATCTAAGGAATACTGGAATAACAGCTATAGTGAGCAGATACTACTTTTAGGGCTGAGAAAGGGCATCCAAGAAGAAGCTCTGTATTACTCTAAGCAGAGATCCAGATCTTTTGGAGAGGGTGTGGTCCACTGGACAGTGGAGGAGTTCCCTGAGAACTTATGGAAATATACTTTCTGGGTGTTTAGAGAAAGCTGATCTTGGAGAAGAAATGTACCTCAGTACCTGCTGCAAATCTCCCTAGAGGAAGCCCCAGGAAGGCTTTCAAGGGGAGGTACCATGCAAGGGTAGATCAAAAGGCTCATGGAGGGGAGTGATGTGGTGTAGTGGGTTAAGCCGCTACCTGCAGTGCTGGAATACCATATGAGGGCCGGTTCGAGACCCGGCTGCTCCACTTCGGATACGGCTCTCTGCTATGGCCTAGGAAAGCAGTGAAGGATAGCCCAAGTCCTTGGACTCCTGCACCCATGTGGGAGACCCGGAGGAGACTTTTGGCTCCTGGCTTCGGATCAGCTCAGCTCTAGCTGTTGCTGTCATTGGTGAGTGATCCAGTGGATGGAAGCCTTCTCTCTGTGTCTTTCTCTCTCTCTTTCTTTCTCCCCACCACTCCTTCTCTCTCTGTGTAACTCTGACTTTGAAATAAATAAATAAATAAATAAATAAATCTTAAAAAAACTTAAAAGGCTCATGGAAAAATGGATGAAAATATAAATTAATTTTTGAGCAAAAAATTTGGTGGTGCCAGATTCTGTTGGCCTCTGGGCACTGTTGAACCTCATGTTTTTAGGAGCTGGGTTCTGCAGGTTACTTTTAGAGGGCACTGAGGGAAGCCATTCTCAGGGAAGTGCCTTATGCTACTGGCCTCTTGGTGCTACAGAAATTCCACACACTGCAGGACCCATCTACAAGAGTGTATTAGAACCAGATACAGGCTGGCGCTATGGCTCAACAGGCTAATCCTCCGCCTAGCAGCGCCGGCACACCAGGTTCTAGTCCTGGTCGGGGCGCTGGATTCTGTCCCGGATGCCCCTCTTCCAGGCCAGACCTCTGCTGTGGCCAGGGAGTGCAGTGGAGGATGGCCCAAGTGCTTGGGCCCTGCACCCCATGGGAGACTAGGAGAAGCACCTGGCTCCCTTTCGGATCAGCGCGGTGCGCCGGCCACAGTGCGCCGGCCGCAGCGGCCTTTGGAGGGTGAACCAACGGCAAAAGGAAGACCTTTCACTCTCTCATTGTCCACTCTGCCTGTCCAAAAAAAAAAAAAAAAAAAAACAGATACAGAAACTTCTTCCTCCAGTATCCTTCCAGTGGCCTCTGCTAACAGGATTTAATGCTGTGCCAGCTGTCAAAAGAGAAATATTTGTAGGTTCCAGCTCCATTATTGCAGAGTAAGCAGTGAAGAATAAATTTGGAGCACCAACCATTACATATTTATTTATACTACATATGTTGCTTGAATTATGATGGAGTTACAATTTAAAGCCATTATAAGTTGAAAACACCTAAGTTATCAATGTATTAAATATATCTAACCTACTGAACATCATAATTTAGCAACACAATAGATTATGGATTGTTTACCATCATTACCTCAAGGTTTTCTGGGAGTGGCAGCTCTGCTGTTCCATAGCATGATGAGAGAGTACTATATCACATATCACTTGCCCAGGAAAAGATCCAAATTCTAAATTTGAAGTCTTGTTTTTGCTAACAGTGTATTATTTTCAGGCTATCATAAATTAAAAAAAAATGCTAGTCAAGACCTGTATCTCGGAAGTAGGTTAAGTTATGAAATCACCATATTAAAGAGTTATTTGTACCTCCATATTTATTGAAGCTCAATCCACAATAGCTAAGATGTGTAATCAACCCACTTATCCATCAGCTGATCATGGACACTGGAATATACACTATGGTATACTACTCAGACATAATAAAGAATGAAATACTGTGTTTTGCAACAAAATGAATGCAACTGGAAATCATTATGTATAGTAAAATAAGTCATCCCCAAAAAACAAGTATTGTTTGTTTTCTTTGATAAGTATTGATTAACATATTATACAAAAAAAAGTATAGGAATGAAACAGACATCTTGAGAGTTGATTATTGTTTTAGTCCTAGTTTATACTCCTGTGGAACTGTGGTGTTTCTATTTTTCACTTGTTGAATATTATGGTTAGTGACACATTAAGTCTGTGATTACAGATTGAATTGAAATTGTGTTTTTGGGGCTGGCCCTGTGGTGCAGCGGGTTAACAACCTGGCCTGAAGCGCTGGCATCCCATATGGGCACTGTTTTTTTGTTTTTTTTTTTTGACAGGCAGAGTGGACAGTGAGAGAGAGACAGAGAGAAAGGTCTTCCTTTGCCGTTGGTTCACCCTCCAGTGGCTGCCACGGCTGGCGTGCTGCAGCTGGCGCACTGCGCTGATCCGATGGCAGGAGCCAGCTGCTTCCTCCTGGTCTCCCATATGGGTGCAGGGCCCAAGCACTTGGGCCATCCTCCACTGTACTCCCTGGCCACAGCAGAGGCCTGGCCTGGAAGAGGGGCAACCAGGGCAGAATCTGGTGCCCCGATCAGGACTAGAACCCGGTGTGCTGGCGCCACAAGGTGGAGGATTAGCCTATTGAGCCGCGGCGCCGGCCAATGGACGCTGTTTTAAGACCTGGCTGCTCCACTTCCAATCCAGCTCTCTGCTATGCCCTGGAAGGCAGTAGAAGATGGCCAAGTCCTTATGCCCCTGCACCCATGTGGGAGACTTGGAAGAAGTGCCTGGCTCCTGGCTTCAGATTGGCGCAGCTCCATCCATTCTGGCCAATTGGGGAGTGAACCATGGGATGGAAGATCTCTCTCTCTCCCTGTCTCTCTTCCTCTCTTCTCTCTGTGTAACTCTTTCAAATAAAATAAATACATCTTAAAAAAAAGAAATTGTGTTTTTGTAAAATTAAAACCAAGAAAGGAAGGAAGAGTTGAGGGAGGAAAAGAAAGAGGGTGAGAGTATGGTTATCTTCTTAGAATTGTACCTATGAAATGCATGAAATATGTTCTCTTTATATGAATAAAAATTTTAAAAAACTAAAACAAAATTGTATGGATATCTTGTTTTTTGTATTTATACTGATTGGAAAAGTATTTTGGTTTTAATATAATTCTTTTTTTTTTTTTTGACAGGCAGAGTTAGAGAGAGAGAGAGAGAGAGAGAGAGAGAGAGAGAGAGAGAGAGAAAGGTCTTCCTTTTTCCGTTCGTTCACCCCCCAATGGCTGCTACTGCCAGCGTGCTGCACCAATCCGAAGCCAGGAGCCAGGTGCTTCCTCCTGATCTCCCATGTGGATGCAGGGCCCAAGCACTTGGACCATCCTGCACTGCTTTCCCGGGCCACAGCAGAGAGCTGGACTGGAAGAGGAGCAACCAGGCCATAATCCAGTGCCGCGACCCGGGGCGCTGGCGCCTCAGGCGGAGGCTTAGCCTAGTGAGCCATGGTGCTGGCCTGATTTTAATATAATTCTTATCAATGACCTAGAGGCATATCAATCGAATTTATTTATGTTTCAAAGCTGGCTAATAGTTGCACAGTGGATAATGCCCCACAATGGATATTCCAATGAATATTTGATGAATGAATGGGTAATAGTATTATCATATAATATGATCTCAAAATACTGAAGACAAATTTTGGCATTTTAGTAAATTTTCAAGAATTAATTCTGAGGGACTGGCACTGTGGCCTAGTAAGCTAAGCCTCCTCCTGTGGTGCCAGCATCCCGTATGCCCTCAGTTCCTATCCCAGCTGTTTCTCTTCTAATTCAGCTCCCTCTAATGGCCTGAGAAAGCAGTGGAAGATGGCCCAAGCACTTGGGCCTCTGCCACCCATGTGAGAGACCAGGAAGAAGCTCCTGGCTTCTGGCTTCAGCCTGGCTCAGCCCAGGTCGTTACAGCCATTTGGGGAGTGAATCAGCAGATAGAAGACCTCTCTCTTCGTCTCTCCCTCTCTCTGTTTGTAACTCTACCTCTCAAATAAGTAAATAAAATATTTTAAAAAATAATTAATTCTGAGTAATAGGATGGAGGAAGTGAGTCAAAGATGTATACGACATTAAAAGAAGAGTTTAGGTAACTACAAGTTCAAATTGAGCTAAATAAGTGAAAGAAAAAAAAGCTAATTCTAGATCCAATTGTCAAGTAAGTTTTACCTTCAGATGTTGCTCTAGTAAAAGGGTAGTATCTGTTCACAGCTGTCTTTTGATAATTGTGTCAGCTTCAGCTCTCAGTTTAAATTCTCCATAGTGCTTGATTTGTGATATCTGCCATGAATGTGGGAGGGATCAGTGTCAAGAGACATAATGGCTTCTACCTTGCTGACTGGTATGTCAACTTCTGGAATATTTGTGTTCCATGCTGGGTATAATGTTTAAATATTATATTGAAATAATTAGTTTTTAAATTTGATGACTGTCATGTACCTTGTCTATGATGAATGTAGTTTGTGCAAAAATATGTAAGATTTTGCATGAGTTACAAGGGTTTCATGGAATCTAGACTAGTAATTTTTGGATTGGAGGATATGGAAAAATGTGCCTTAATAATAGGAGCTATTTTTATCAGTCCTTTTGGCCAGTGTTGTCCTGGGTAAATTTTGTGTATATTTCTATTTTAAGATGCCACAACAAACAAGCAGAATGGCTGGTATTACTCCCATTTTGCTGTAGGAGTAACTTATGATGAGAGGTATTCTATAATTGGGTAATTGGCTCAAAATCACATAGTAGCACAATTGGGATTCCAAACCAGGTAGCTTCACCCAATGCTTATTGTTTTATTTTCCATGAAGTACATATCTTTCAGATATTCTTGAACAATAAATACATGAAAAGCTGCCATGTAGAAGGCATCTCACTTTATATTGCTCTGGGAGAATAAATAGAATGCATGAGTAGAGCCTATATGAAGAAATATTTGGATACTAATTGAAAATCTCTCATTGTTTGCATGTTCCTAACCGTTTATCTCTTTTAAAGATGTTGCTTTCACACATAATCTCACGTGGCTTTCCCATTTACCCTGTGAGGCAGATAAGGTAGATGTAGTTAGCCCAGTTTTATAAATAATGAATCTTAAACAAAGTGAGGTTGAATGATTTTCCCAAGGTCAGACAGTAAGTTGTGATCAGAACTCCAGGTCTCTCCCTAGACTTGCAGTCCAGTGCTACTTTAACCATAATATTCTGCTTCTTAGAACATTTACTATAAACTGAGACATATGATGATAAAAGAATCATGATTTATTTAGGAGTGACTGCAATCAGTCCACTTTGGCTGGCCAGATAAATGACAACATCAATTTAGAAACTAAATCAAACAAAGTATTAATAATTTGAGTTTATATCATATCTACTGCTTTGAAGGAGTTCAGTGATATACAGTTAAACATCCTGAGTCTTGGAAATGAAGAATACATCTTTTGAGTTTTTGTGGGAGAAATTTTATCCTGGGGTTACTGATAACAAAGAACTTTGTAGGCATTTCTCTGCTTCATTTTTCTCTCCCCTCTGCTACTTTTCCTTTCAGGATTGGCAAAAGCCCCTCCCATTTCTCCTTGACTTCACAAAGCAAAATGCAGGGTTTTACAGGATGCCTTTCCTAAAGCCCAATTTAGTGCTCATATTAATTCTGCTGTGTCTTATATGGAATGTTACAGTTTACAGGGTTCTTTCATATACATTACATCTATTGATTTTCATACTACCCTCTCTGGTAAACAAAGCAGTCATTTTTTCTTTTTTTTTTCTCATTCTATAAGGACTTATAATTTCCAAACCACAGTGAAAAGAACTGGAATCATTTACTAATTTTGCTTCCTGGTGTGTACGTTAGAGGTACCTCATTAAAAATTGGTATTGGCCACAACAAACGTTTGCAGAATGTAATACTGTAATGACAGTAGTGAGAGTGAGTGTTACATGTTATTAAACTCTTTGAATATTAAATGGATACATCTCAAATGTTTATAGAACATTGGTCCAGTAACATAAAAATTTAAAAAAATCTGAAAATTTATCTCATTCAGTGTTTGGAGTTTCCATCATTATGTTTGGCAGGTAAGTCTTTGTTCATACTGAAATCTGATGACAATTGAATTCTGGCCTTTCTCCAAGCTACTGTATGAAGAAGATACTGAAGGCCATCACAACACAGCACAACACACCATAAGGACTCTTCCATCCATTAATTCTGGTGCACATCTAAAATATACCAAGCAGTTCAGTTTTATTTCTGTCCAGCAGACTGGATGCCAAGGATTGGAAATAAGCACAGGTACATATAAGCAGCAAGATTACAGATCTTTTTTGTGGTTTATAAGCTTGATGATTGGGTGTAAACACCTATGAATGTGACATATTCCTCCTTCTAAACCTTGTTACAAAGTTGGCACGTGACCTGTCGGATGCGAAAAAAATATTGCAGTCAACAGACTGTGAAAATTGAACATGATAGATACAGTGAGGTTGACGGTGCCCCAGCCACATCCCATATACTATTTATTCTTATTTTAGGAATGAAGAAATTGAGATTCAAGGAAACTGAAAGTATTCCCCTTGTCACACAGCTGCCTGGAGTGGCATCAGGTTTTAAGCCCATCATCTTTTCTCCCTCTTTCCACTAGAAGAGGAAACCTGAAAGTTCAACAGAGCTAAGAGAAGAGAGTGCAATAATATAATTTGGAAAATGCCAGGTAAGATGATTTTCATAGTTTAGCAGCAGTGAAATCCTTCAGGACAACTTGAATCTGTTTTTAGAACTACCTTTAGGCTGGTGCCGTGGCTCAATAGGCTAATCCTCCGCCTGCAGCACCGGCACCCTGGGTTCTAGTCCCGGTCAGGGTGCCGGGTTCTAGTCCCAGTTGCTCCTCTTCCAGTCCAGCTCTCTGCTGTGGCCCGGGAGTGCGGTGGAGGATGGCCCAAGTGCTTGGGCCCTGTACCCACATGGGAGACCAGGAGAAGCACCTGGCTCCTGGCTTCGGATCAGCGCAGTGCGCCAGCTGCAGCGCGCCAGCTGCAGCAGCCATTGTGGGGTGAACCAATGGCAAAGGAAGACCTTTCTCTCTCTTTCTCTCTCACTGTCCACTCTGCCTGTCAAAAAAAAAAAAAATGAACTACCTTTAACCTTGCTTTTTGGGACAGTCTATTTACCTAGTCTAAGTACGTATTCTGAATTCTATTGTATAGAACAATCTGGTTTTATTTACTTGTGTTCACAATTTCTCTTAGAAAAGGTAAAGGGGATAAATTGGTCTTACGGCAGCTCCAGGTTTTTGATGGATCCAGAAATTGTTTTCTGAATCTGTCAAGTACTCCCAGTGATTGAGATTTTTTGGCTATAGATGCTTTTGGCAGTTCACTCAAGTGCAACCCTCCTACTTTTTTCCCTTTGCTTGTTTTTGACAACTTAAGGCCTAACTTAAAGAGGCCTGAATGCTTGTTTAAGAGTGCCAAGAATGAAAACAAAAAATAGCATCTCTTCACACTTCAGAAACACACCATACTCTGCTTTCCCATTTTCTTTTTTTTCCTTGCTTCATTGTATATATTTATAGAATAAAATGTTTGTGTACATATAAATTAAGAAATTATTACCAATGAACGTAATGAACATATCTTTGATCATATATAGTTATCACATTTTTGTGTATGGTGAGAAAATTTAAGATTTTTTAAAAAGATTTATTTATTTATTTGAAAGTCAGAGTTACACAGAGAGAGAAGGAGAGGCAGAGAGAGAGAGAGAGAGAGAGAGAGAGAGAGAGGTCTTCCATTCACTGGTTCACTCCCCAATTGGCCGCAATGGTAGAGCTGTGCTGATCTGAAGCCAGGAGCCAGGAGCTTCTTCCAGGTCTCACAGGAGGGTGCAGGGGCCCAAAGACTTGGACCATCTTCTATTGCTTTCCCAAGAAATAGCAGAGAGCTAGATTGGAAGCAGAGCAACTGGGATTCGAACCGGTGGCCATATGGGATGCTGGCATTGCAGGCTACATCACAGTGCGGCCTGGATTTAAGATCTTAAGATCTACTCTTTTAGCAAATATCAAGTATACAACATAGTATACTTATATACATAATATACTATAAACACCATGTTATACATTAAATCTCCAGAACTTATTAATCCTGGGTGCTAAAGAGCATCTCATCATTTTCTCTATCCCTTATCCTCTGGAGGTTACCATTCTATTTTGTTTCTGTGAGTCTGACATTATTAGATTAAACATATGAGATCATGCAGTATTTGTCTTTCTATACTTGGATTATCTTATTTAGTATCATGTCCTCTATTATCTATGTTGCAAATGACAAGATTTCCTTCTTTTTAAAGGCAAAATTATATTTCATCTCCCTTCCCCCCCCCCCTCTCTCTCTCACACACACACACACACACACACACACACACACATTCATACTCTCCATAATTTCCTTATCCATGCATCCATTTTTGGATGCTTAGATTGATTCCATATTTTGGTTCTTGCAATAATGCTGCTGTGAACAGGAGAGTTCAAATAAGATACTGATTTTATTTTCTTTGGATATTTAATCAGAAGTGAGTTTGATGGATAATATAGCAGTTAAGTTTTAATTTCTGGTAAATATACTGTTTTCCATAGCGGCTCTATCAATTTCATTCCCACCAACAATGTGCAGGGTTTCCTTGCCTCTCTGTCCTGGGAAACACTTGTTATCTTTTTTTTAAACAACTATTATATCAGACAGAACTATATTTTTTAAAGATTTATGTATTTATTTGAAAGGCAGAGTTAGAGAGAGGCAGAGAGAGAGAGAGAGAGAGAGTCTTTCATCATCTTGTTCACTCCCCAAATGGCCGCAGGGCCTGAGCTGGGCTGATCCGAAGACAGGAGCTAAGAACTTCTTCTGGGTCTCTTATGTGGGTGCAGGGGCTGAAGGACTTAGGCCATCTTCTACTGCTTTCCCAGGCCATAGCAGAAAGTTGGATCAAAAGTGGAGCATCTGGGATTTGAACTGGCACCCATATGGGATGCTGGCACTGCAGGCAATGGCTTTGCCTGCTGTGCCACAGCACCGGCTCCCATCTTTTTTTTTTTTTTTTTTAATAGTAACCATTCTAACAGGTGTGAAGTGTAATATATCAGTGTTGTTTTGTCATGCATTTCCTTGATGACTAGTGCTAGTGAATAGTTTTTCACATACCTGTTGGTCATTTTATATCTTCTTTTGAGAAGGGTCTGTTCAGATGCTTTGCTCATGATTTAATTTGGTTGTTTTCTTGCTATTGGGTTGTTTCAGTTCTTCATATATTCTGGGTATTAACCCCTTAACAGATGTATAGTTTTCAAATAGTTTTTCCCATCTACTGGTTTCTTTTTCATTTTGCTACTGTTGCAAGATGTCTGGTGCATAACAAATCTTTCCAGGCAGATGAATCAATTAATTCACAAGCTTTTATTGGGATTCCACTCCTGGGCAAGGTTCACGGGTCCCGACAGAGCAACATAGCGTGGGCCGGGGAAGTAGTGCGTCAGAGATTGGGAGGGCTCATTTTATAGATTCAGGGCATGGAGGTTAAAGGTTGAGGTGGGTCTGATCCTAATTGGTTGAACTTTAGGCACCTGCGGGGACCTTGACAAGGACTTTTCTTCCCCGGAAGTACAGGTAGGGATTCTCCATTCCCGGAAGTATAGGCCTTCCCTCCTTGTGGATCCCAAAGCTACCAATTGTTTCTTTTCCTGTGCAAGCTTTTTTAGATTCATGTAGTCTATTGTTTATTTTTGCTTTTTTGTCCATGCATTTGGTCACATCCAAAAATCATTGCCCAGCCCAATGTCAAGAAGCTTTTTCTTTATATTTTCTTCTAGTAGTCTTACAGTTTCTGCTCTTATATTTAAGTCTAATCCATTTTCAGTTTATTTTTGTGTATAATGTGCAGCAAATCCAATTTCATTGATCCATATATGGCTATATGGATTTTCCATTCCTTATGTGTGTTCTTGTCGCCTTTGCCAAGAATTAATGGACCATAAATGATGAATTTGTTTTTGAACTTTATTCTGTTCTGTTTGCCTGTATGTCTGCTTTTATGCCAGTACATGCTGTTTTGATTACTATAGCTTTATAATGTATCTGGAGATCAGATAGTGTAATGTCTCTGGTTTTGCTATTTTTGCTCAAGGTTGATATGACTCTTCAGGGTCTTTTGTGATACCCTATGAATTTTAGAATTGTTTTTTCTTTTCTGTTAAAAATGCCAAGAAAATTTTGACTAGGGTTGCTTTGAATATGTATATCACTTTGTCAATATGGGCATTTTAACAATATTCATTCTTTCAATCCATGAACACAGAGTGTTTCTACTTATATGTGCCTACTCATTTTTAAAAGAAATCATTATGATAGTTGCATTTCTTCATTGTGTTATTTTTATAGAAGCTATATTAAGATGTAATTCATGTGGTATATAATTCATTCTCTTAATTTAGTGGTTTTTAGTGTACTCAAATTTACTGCATTTAAGCTAAGGAGTTTTAGAACATTTTCATCACTTGAAAAATAAACTTTTCATGCCTCTTCTGCAGCCCTTGGCTAATTAAGTCTTTATGAATATCTTGCAGGGTTTCCCCATTGTTCTCTAATAATTTTATGGTGCAGGTTATACAATTAGGTCTTTAATCTATTTTGAATGAATTTTTGTGTAAGGTATAAAGTAGGGATCCTGTTTCATACTCCTGCGTGGGGATATCCAGTTTTCCCAGCACCATTTATTGAAGAGACTGTCCTTGTTCCAGGGATTGGTTTTAGCTCCTTGTTCAAATATCAGTTGGTTGTACATGTGTGGATTTATTTTTGGCATTTCTACTCTGTTCCATTGATCTAACCATCTGTTTTTGTACCACACTAGTTTGTTTTGATTATAACTGCCTTGTAGTATGTCTTGAAATCTTGTATTGTGATACCTCTGGCTTTGTTCTGTTTTATAAGATTGCTTCAGCTATTTGAGGTCTCCTGTGTTTCCATATGAATTTCAGCATCATTTTCTCTCTATCTGTTAAGAATGTCTTTGGTTTTGATTTGTATCACATTGATTCTGTAAATTGCTTTGGGAAGAATGGACATTTTGATGATATTGATTATTCCAATTCATGAACATGGAGTATTTTTTCATTTTTTGTAACTTCCTGTTTTTCTTTCTTTAATGTTTTGTAATTCTCATTGTAGAGATCTTTGACATCCTTGGATAAATTTATTCCAAGGTATTTAATTTTTTTTTGGTAGCTGTTGTGAGTGGAATCAATATTAGAAGTTCTTTGTCAGCCTTGGCATTGTCTGTGTACACAAATGCTGTTGATTTTTGTGTATTGATTTAATATCCTGCTACTTTACCAAACTCTTCTATGACTTCCAGTAGTGTCTTGGTGGAATCTTTGGATCCCATATATATAGAATCATGTCATCTGCAAACAGGTATAGTTTGACTTCCTCCTTCGCAATTTATATCCCTTTGATTTCTTTTTCTTGTCTAATGGCTCTGGCTAAAACTTTCAGGACTATATTGAATAGCAATGGTGAAAGTGGGCATCATTGTCTGGTACTGGATTTCAGTGGGAATGCTTCTAACTTTTTCTCATTCAATAGGATGCTGGCCATGGGTTTGTCATAAATTGCCTTGATTGTGTTAAGGAATGTTCCTTCTATGACCTATTTGCTAAGAGTTTTCATCATAAAAGGCTGTTGTATTTTATCGAATGCCTTCTCTCGGACTGGTGCTGTGGCTCACTTGGTTAATTCTCCGCCTGCGGCAGCAGCATCCCATATGGGTGCCAGGTTCTAGTCCCGGTTGCTCCTCTTTCAGTCCAGCTCTCTGCTAAGGCCAGGGAGGGCAGTGGAGGATGGCCCAAGTGCTTGGGCCCCTGCACCCGTATGGGGGACAAGGAAGAAGCACCTGGCTTCTGGCTTTGCTGGCCATGGCTTTGCTGGCCATTTGGGGAGTGAACCAACAGAAGGAAGACCTTTCTCTCTGTCTCTCTCACTGTCTATAACTCTACCTGTCAAATTAAAAAAAAAGCTTTCTCTGTATCTATTGAGATAATCATATGGTTTTTGTTCTTCAGTTTGTTAATGTGATATATCCCATTCATTGATTTGCAAATGTTGAAACATCCTTGTATACCAGGGATAAATCCCACGTGGTCTGTGTGAATGATCTTTCTGATGTGTTGTTGGATTCGGTTGGCCAAAATTTTGTTGAGGATTTTTGCATCTGTGTTCATCAGGGAAATTTGTCTGTAGTTCTTTTTCTCTGTTGTATCTTTTTCAGGTTTAGAAATTAATGTGATGCTGGCTTCATAGAAAGAATATTGAGGATCATCTCCTTTTCAATTGTTTTGAATAACTTGACAAGAAGTGGAGTTATTTCTTTAAATGTCTTATAGAATTCAGCTGTGAAGCCATCAAGTCCTGAGCTTTTCTTTGTTAGGAGGGTCTTTATTACTGATTCAATTTCTGTCTTGGAAATGCGTCTGTTTAGGTTTTCTGTGTCTTCATGGCTCAATTTAGGTAGGTTGTATGTGTTTAGCATCTATCCATTTTTTCTAGGTTTCCCAATTTGTTTGCATACAACTCTTTGTAGTAATTTCTGATGATTCTTTTTATTTCTGTGGTGTGTGTTGTTACATTTCCTTTTTAATCTCTAATTTTATTGATTTATGTCTTCTCTCATTTTTTTGCTCATTTGGGCCAATGTGTGTCAATTTTGTATATATTTTTTTAAAAAAAACAGCTCTTCATTGTGCTGATATTTTGTAATTTTCTTTTGGTTTCAATTTTGTTGATTTCTTCTCTAATTTTAATTGTATCCTTTATCTAACTAGTTTTGGGTTTTTTATGTTGCTTTTACAGATCCTTCATATGCATTGATAGCTCATTTAATTGGTGCTTTTCCAATTTATTTATGTAGGCATCAATTACTATAAACTTTCCTCTGAACATTGCTTTTGCTGTATCCCATAAGTTTTGATATGTTGTCATCTTCATTTGTTTCTAGAAATTTATTGATTTCTTTTTTGTTTTATTCTATGACCCACTGTTCATTCAGGAGCATGTTGTTCAGTCTCCATGTGTTTGCATATATTCTAGAGATAACTGAGTTGCTAATTTCGAACTTCCTGGCATTGTGGTCTGAGAAGATGCATGGTATGATATTGATTTTTTTGAGTTTGCTGAGATTTGTTTTATGGTGTAGCATGTGGTCAATCCTAGAGAAGGTTCCATGCACAGGTGAGAGGAATGCACATTCTGCAAGTGTAAGATAAAAAGTTCTGTAGATAATCTGTTAGGTTCATTTGGTCTACAATGTTGATTAACTTTGCTGTTTCCTTGCTGATTTTCTGTTTGGTTGATCTGTCCATTGTTGAAAGTGGTGTATTGAAATCCCCTATTTTTATTACATTTGAGTCTATGTCTTCCTTTAGATCATTTAACATTCCTTTATATAATCAGTTTTCCTATAATTAGGTGTACATACTTTTATGATAGTCACATGTTCCTGTTAAATTGACCCACTAATCATTACATAGTGTCCTTCTTTGTCTCTTTGACAGCTTTTGTGTGAAAGTCTGTATCATAATGTTTTCAAAGTTTATTCATGTTGAACTATTGCATGCTTCATCCTGTATCATGTAACATGTGTGTTGTGGCATGTGCTATAGACTAAACTCATCTTAAAAATTGCTGAAGAGTATTGCATTGTTCTTACAATATATCACATTGTCTTTCCATTTATCAGTTGATGATCATTTAGGTTGTTTCCTTTTTGGGGATACTATGAACATTTGAGTACAGGTGTTTGTGTGGGCATATGTTTCATCTCACTTGGTTTGTATACTTACAAATTAAATTGCTGGGTTGTATGATAACTCTATATTTAAGATTTTTAGGAATTGTCAAACTGTTTTACAAAGAAGATGGCTACATTTTATAATCATGCTAGCAATGCACACTAGTTCCAGTTTCTCCACATTCATTCTAAACATTTTTTACTTTATTTTATTTGTTTTTAGTCATTCTAATTGGTGTGAAGTGCTCTCATGTGATTTTTTGCTTTAATTTCTCTAAAGACTATTGATGCTAACTGTCCTTTTATGTAATTTGGTCATTGGTTTATCTCTTTTGGAGAACTGTCTATTTAAATCCTTTGTGGATTTTAAAAAATTTATTTATTTGAAAGTCAGAGTTACACACAGAGAGAAGGAGAGGCACAAAGGCAGAGAGAGAGAGAGAGAGAGAGAGAGAGAGAGAGAGAGAGGTCTTCTAACCACTTGTTCACTCCCCAGTTGGCTGCAATGGTCAGAGCTGCACTGATCCGACGCCAGGAGCCAGAAGCTTCTTCTAGTTTTCCCATGTGGGTACAGGATCCCAAACACTAGGGCCATCTTCCACTGATTTCCCAGGCCATAGCATAGAGCTGGATCAGAAGTGGAGCAGCTGGGATTTGAACCTGCACCCATATGGGATGCTGGCACTGCAGGCGGCAGCTTTACCTGCTACACCACAGCGCCAGCCCATGTCCATTTTTTTTTTAAAGTTTTATTTACTTATTTGAGAGGCAGAGTTACAGACAGAGGGGGACAAACAGAGAGAGATCTTCCATCTGCTAATTCACTCCCCAAATGACCATAGAGGCTGGAGCTGGGCAGATCTGAAGCCAGGAGCTAGGAGCCAGGAGCTTCTTCTGGGTCTCCCACTCAGGTGAAGGGGCCCACAGACTTGGACTATCTTCCTCTGCTTTTCCACTCCATCAGCAGGGAGCTGGACCAAAAGTGGAGCAGCCAGGACTCCCATGGGCACCCACATGGAATGCCGGCAATACAGTCAGAGGCTTAACTACTATACCACAGTGCCTGCCCCCTTTGTCCATTTTCTAAAACTTGGATTGTCTTTATGTTGTTCATATGTAGGATTTCCTCATATAAACTTGATGTAAGTCCTTTCTCATATTTGCAAATATTTTCTCCCAGTCTGTGGATTGTGTTTTATACTTTTAGTGGTAATCTTTGAAGAAAAAATTTTAATTTTGATGAGCCCAATTTATGTTTCTTTATTTTTCTTTTCTAAGAAACCAATGCCACAATTATGGAAGACAGTATGGAGATTCCTCAGAAATCTGAAAATAGATCTACCATATGGTCCAGCCATTGGATCAGCAAAATTGACATTTTGAGATTTGAATATTGGTTATAGCCCTTGTCTATGTTGTGGAGGAACAGTGTTTTTTTCTTCTTACTATTAGTTGAATTCTTTACATAGCGGGGGATTAAACTTATAATTATAAAATAAGCTGAAAATATGTCATTGTTGGGGCCGGCGCTGTGGCACAGCGGGTTAAAGCCCTGGCCTGAAGCACCAGCATCCCATATAGGTGCCGGTTCTGGTCCTGGCTGCTCCATTTCCTATCCAGCTCTCTGTTATGGCCTGGGAAAGCAGTAGAAGATGGCCCAAGTCCTTGGGTCCCTGCACGCATGTGGGAGGCCTGGAAGATGCTCCTGGATCCTGGGTTTGGATTGGCGAAGCTCCAGCCATTGTGGCTATCTGGGGAGTGGACCAACGGGTGGAAGACCTCTCTCTCTGTCTCTACCTCTCTTTGTAACTCTGTCTTTCAAAAAAAATAAAATAAATCTATTTTTTAAAAGAAGAAAGTATTTAATTGTAAAAATTAAAGAATAAGAAAAGAAGGAGGTGGGAGGGTAGGAATATGGGCAGGAGGAAAAGTGTGTGGGAAGTGTCACTATGCTTCTGAACCTGTATTTATAAAATACATGAAATTTATTCTCCTTATATAAATTAAAAAATTGAAAAATATTCAAATAGAGGTAAACTCTTATTTTTCAATCTGTATGCCTTTTATTTCTTTTCTCTTACCTAGAACCTTCACTGGAGTGATGCATCTTAAGTGGAAAGTACTCTGTCTTTCACCATTAAGTAGGATCCTGTGTTTTTTTAGAAAGACTTTATTACATTGTGAATGTCCCTATCTATTCCTAGTTTGCTGAGTGTTTTTTTTTTAACCACAAAATGTGCTAAATTTTATCAAGTTATTTTTTGCATATATCAACATGAAATCAGATTTGTCCCTTTGCTATATTAATATGTTGGATTACCTTGATTGGTTTTCAGATGTTCAACCAACGTGTCTAATAAATCCCACATGGTCGCAGTGTATAATACTTTTTATGTGTTGCTGGATATGGTTTGTTAGTATTTTGTTAAGGAGGTTGCCTTTTTATTCCTAGGTATGTTGGCCTATAGTTTTCTTTTTTCTTTTTTTTTTTTTTTTAAAAAAGATGTCTTTGGTTTTGGTAATACTGACCTTACAAAATGGCTTATGTGTTCCTTTGGTTTGTACCTTTTGAAGAATGGCATTTTTTTAATGTTTTGTAGAATTTTTCAATGAAGCTATCTGGCCCTGGATTTTCTTTTGTATGGAATTTTATAATTACAAATTCAGTCTCTTTACTTACTATAGGTTTATTCAGACTTTTATTTCTTCTTGAGTCAATTTCAGTAGTTTGTCTTTCTAGAAAAATTTTCCATTTAAGTTATATAAATTTTTGGTAATATAGTTGTTCCTTGTATTCTCTTTTAATGCATATATTTTACATATTTTATTTATTTATTTGAGAGGTAGAGTTACAGACAGAGAGAGGGAGGGACAGAGAGAGAGGTCTTCCATCGTTGGTTCACTCCTTAAATGGCTGTAATGGCTGGAGCTGGGCTGATCCAAAGCCAGGAGCCAGGAGCTTCTTCTAGGTTTCACATACAGGTGCAAACATCTCCCCTTGCTTTCCCAGGCCAGAGCAGAGAGCTGGATTTGAAGAGGAGCAGCCAGAACTCAAACTGGCACTCATATGGTCCCTTAATATTTTTTATTTCTGTAAAGTTGGTGAAAATTCTTTTTTTTTTGACAGTCAGAGAGGACAGTGAGAAAGAGAGACAGAGAGAAAGGTCTTCCTTTTGCTGTTGGTTCACCCTCCAATGGCCACTGCAGCTGGTGGACTGCGGCTGGCGCACCATGCTGATCCGAAGGCAAGAGCCAGGTGCTTTTCCTGGTCTCCCATGGGGTGCAGGGCCCAAGCACTTGGGCCATCCTCCACTGCACTCCTGGGCACAGCAGAGAGCTGGCCTGGAAGAGGGGCAACTGGGACAGAATCTGGCGCCCTGACCTGGACTAGAACCCGGTGTGCCGGCACCGCAGGCAGAGGATTAGCTTATTGAGCTGCTGTGCCAGCTGGTGAAAATTCTTATCCATTCTTGATTTTTAAAAAAGATTTATTTTATTTGTTTGAAAGAGTTACAGAGAGAGGTAGAGACAGTTAGAGAGGTCTTCCACCCGCTGGTTCACTCCCCAGGTGGCCACAACGGCCGGAGCTTTGCTGATCTGAAGCCAGGATCCAGGAGCTTCCTCCAGGTCTCCCATGTGGATGCAGGGGCCCAAGGACCTGGGCATCCTCCACTGCTATCCTAGGCCATAACAGAGAGCTAGATTGGAAGAGGAGCAGACAGGACTAGAACCGACGCGCACATGGGATGCTGGCACCTCAGGCCAGGGTATTAACCCGCTTTGCTCAGTGCTGGCCCCCATTCCTGATTTTTTTATATTTTCAGTGTTCTATATTTCTAGCTAAGGTTTGTAAATATTGTTTTCTCCAAATAATCAATTCTTGGTCTTATTTATTTTCTTCACTGCATTTCTATTCTCTTTCATTTGTTTCAGGTGTCTATAATTTTTTAGTTTAATGGTTTTATATGCAACTTAAAGTGTTCACAGTTTTAAGTCTTCTGCTAATTATTTCTTTGGCTCCATCCCAAAAGTTTTGCTATATTGGGCTTTTGTTTTTATTCATCTGATAGTATTTTCTAATTTCCCTTTGATTTCCTCTCTGACCTGTTGGGTATTTAGGAATGTTGCTTAAATTATATATATTTTTAATTGCCCTGATTTTCTTTTATGGTTGATATCTTTTTTTTAAAGATTTATATATTTATTTGAGAGTTATACAGAGAGAGATGGAGAGGCAGAGAGAGAAAGAGATCCTTCCATCTGCTGGTTGATTCCCCAATTAGCCACAACAGCCAGAGCTGTGCCCATCTGAAGCCAGGAGCTTCTTTTGAGTCTCCCATGAAGGTGCAGAGGCCCAAGGACTTGGGCCATCTTGTACTTCTTTCCCACGTCATCGCAGATCAGAAGCGGAGCAGCCAGGAATTGAACTGGCGGCTATATTGGATGCTGGTACTGCAGGTGGCGGCCTTACCCCCTACACCACAGAGACAGCCTATGGTTGATTTCTTAGCTTCGATTTGTTTGTGATCTGAGACTATACTTTGTTTGAATTTAATATGAAGAAATTTATTAAAATGTTTTTCATATGTGGTCCATTCTGCAGAACAGTCCATAAACACTTAATAAGAATGTGTAGTATGCTGTTGTTAGTGTCATGTTCTATAGATGTCTTTTAGGAGAAATTCATTTATGGTATTTTTCAAGTATGTTTCCTTCCTGATCTTGTGTTCAGTTATATTTATTATTAAAAGCAGGATCTCAAAAATCTCCAATTATTATTATTGGTATGTCTATTTCTCTCATCGACTACATGAATATTTATGCATCTGAGGTTCTTTTGTTAAGTACATATGTATTATATATTTATTTATTTATTTATTTTTTACCTGACAGGCAGAGTTAGACAGTGAGAGAGAGAGAGAGAGAGAGAGAGAGAGAGAGAAAGGTCTTCCTTCCACTGGTTCACCCCCTAAATGGCCGCCACAGTTGGCACACTGTGTCAATCCGAAGCCAGGAACCAGGTGTTTTTTCCTGGTCTCCCATCGGGTGCAGGGGCCCAAGCACTTGGGCCATCCTCCATTTCCTTCCCAGGCCACTGCAGAGAGCTGAACTGGAAGAGGAGCAACCAGGACTAGAACCCCTATGCCCATATGGGATGCTGGCGCCGTAGGCGGAGGATTAACCAATTGAGCCACTGCTCTAGTCCCAGTATATCTATCTATCTATCTATTTATCTATCTATCTATCTATCGTAGATAGATAGATAGATATTTATAATTGTTATGCATTCCTAGTAGACTGATTCTTTTATCATTATAAGAGATCCTTGGGTCCAGGGCTGTGGCATACCAGATTAAAGCCCTGGCCTGAAGCGCTGGCATCCCATATGGGGCGCTGGTTCTAGTCCCGGCTGCTCCTCTTCCAATCCAGGTTTGTGCTGTGGCCTGGGATAGCAGTAGAAGATGGTCCAACTCCTTGGGTCCCTGCACCTGTGTAGGGAGACCTGGAAGAAGCACCTGGCTCCTAGCTTTGGATTGGCGCAGCTTTGGCTCTTGCAGCCATCTGGGGAGTGAACCAGCAGATGGTAGACCTCTCTCTTTGTCTCTACCTCTCTCTGTAACTCTGTTTCAAATAAATAAAATAAATCTTAAAAAAAGAGAGAAAAAAAAGAAATCCTTCTTTGTATCCAAAAATCATTTTTATCTTGGTCTACTTTGATGTTGGTGTACTCACTCTAACTCTTTTTCAGTTACTGTTTGCATGGAATAACATTCTTATTTTGCATACAATTGATTTATGTCAGCAAAATCAGCAAATGTAGAGTATTTCTTCCAGGTAGCATTTATTTAAATCATTTTTAAACCATTATGCTGGTTTCTGCCTTTTGATTGTTTAACTCATGTTTATTTCAGGTAATTATGAAATGGTAGGATATATGCTTGAAATGTTGCTGTTTGTATTGTATATGTATTATGATCTTTTTATTTTGTTTTTCTATTTGTGCCTTCCTTTGTGTTAAATAAATTTTTTGTATACTGATTTAGCCTATCCAAAGCCAGGAGCCAAGAGCTTCATCTGGGTCTTCCACATGGATGCAAGGGTCCAAGAATTTGGTCCATCTTCTGCTGCCTTCCCTGATGCATTAGCAGGAGCTGGATTGCCAAAGGAGAAGCTGGGACTCAAATCTGCACCCATATGGGATGCCAGCACTGCAGATGGTAGGTTTACCTGCTGTCCCACAGTGCTGGCCCCCACATAGCTTTTATGTACAAGAGGATTTTATGAGGTCTTTATCTTATCATGACAGAAGTACTTCTTGCATTATTCCCTATTCACTTTTACTAAAACTAATGAAAAAACCACTCTCTAGCAGATGCCTAGCCCTAACTGCTATTGAAGTCTGTGAAGATGTCATGTAGTGGTACTTAATATTTCAAATGGTGGCGTTCTGAATTGATTTTTTTCTCCTGCTTATATTTATTTGTAGAAATTAAAGATCACTTTTAGGTAACCATGGATGAAGATGTTAATAATATTTTCTTTAGCACATCTGTTGAGGATTAGTTATGAGACTCTTAAATAACTAATGGAAAAGACCACAGTCTAAGGTAAATGTTCTGAAATATTTTTTTCAGATTACAGTTTCTAGACATTCCACCTGTGGTAGCTAGTTTGTTGTTGGCAGCCATTCTCTTCTGCCTGACCACACAGAACAGAGGAAAGCAATCTGGATAGTCTAGCTGTGTGTTTGCACATCTGTTTTGGAAGTCTGGTGGATGTGCATTTTTGTAAGCAACAAACTCCAAATCTTAAGCTAGGGCTCAAGTTGCTTAGCAAGTAAGAAAAAGTAGAGCATTTTTAGGGTACAGTTTAATGAGATTGTATGTGAAAGCTGGGAAACAGCTAGCTCTTATTTTATAAAAATAACAGAGCCAGTCAAGATGTTTAAATAAAGGGAGATCTAACAGCAAATGTCTACCTAAACCAGGTACCAAGTTTGGCATATTACCTATGAGTTTATATTTCAGTCCCCATAACCCATACATCCACAGCACTCTAACATGTTGTAAACATACCACATAGTTAGAATTAAAATTTATATGTATATATTTTACTTTTTTGCTCCCTTAGTCCTATGTTCCCCATTCAGTTGACATGGAAGTAACAAGAAAAACCTATGGAAATGTACTGTTGACCTTAGATCATGGAGCAGTTTATGGTGTCCCTCTATAAAGGAAACGTAATGTCAGTCACTTTAAATAGCACTCTGACCTCATTATCAGCCCCTAAGGCATTCTTACCTGGCTTGAAAAGCCCAGGAGAGCATTTCAGGTATGGAAAGCCAAGATACTGTCACAAAAAATGACCTACATAAAGGAGCTCAGCGGGTGGGACCCCAGTGGAAAGAAGTGGTCATCAAAGAAAGAGGTAATTTTCTCTGAAGGAAGCAGGGAACTTCCACTTTGCTTATGGCCTTGTCTAAATACTGGCAGTTTGTGGATTCAAAAAGCTTCCATAGCCTAGGTAGCTCATGTCAAGAGCCTCTTGTGATTATTGATGTCATACATAAGAGTGTTAATTGTCAAATTAACAAGAGTCACTGTGAACTAAGTTTCCATTCAGGACCTCTGTCCGCAAAGGTTGTATTATAATTATGTCTAAGTGCTTGCAAAAGATGTATCATTCTTAGGTGCTTTTTTTTTTTAAAGATTTACTTTATGTATTTGAAAGACAGAGTTGCAAAGAGAGGTAGAGGCAGAGAGAGAGGTCTTCCATTGATGGTTCACTCCCCAGATGGCCACAACAGCCAGAGCTGCGCCAATCCAAAGCTAAAGAGCCAGGAGCTTTCTCCAGGTCTCCCACGTAGATGCAGGGGCCCAAGGAGTTGGACCATCTTCTACTGCTATCCCAGGCCATAGCAGAGAGCTAGGTCAGAAGAGGAGCAGCCGGGACTAGAACCAGCGCCCCATATGGGATGCCAGTGCTTCAGGCCAGGGCTTTAACCCACTGCACCACAGCGCCTGTCCCTTCGGGTGCTTCTTTAAAGTTTATTAAGTTTCTAAAAAAAAAAAAAAAGTGAAATTTACTTCAAGATGCAATGACTTTGAAGAGCCTTTGTCTTGACTATTGAACAGGTTTTTTTTTGTTTGTTTGTTTTGTTTTTTGTTTTTCCATGCAAATTGTTGAACTCTTTACTTAGTATATAATTGGTCTTCTGTGTATAAAGTTAATCGAAAATGGATCTTATTAGAGAATGAGAATGGGAATGGGAGAGGGAGGAGAGGTTGGGGTGGGAGAGTGGTTGGGAGGGTGATTATGGTGGGAAGAATCGCTGTATTACTAAAGCTGTACTTATTAAATGCATGAAGTCTGTATTCCTTAAATAAAAGATTTCTTTGGAGAGAAAAAAAAGAAATTAATGGAAATGACTACCTGAAGCAATCTTGAAGTTGCAGTTATTCCTAGTTGAGTAGTAGTTGGTATAGATAGGTAGGTAATTGGATCAATATTTTCTGACTTGCAGCCCTGTCCTGTACTTCAAGTTTTACCTTATTTAACCAGTTTTCCTTTAGGTCTCCCATTAGCCTTTGAATTCTGTGTGCTTGGGCTTTGAGAGCATTCTGTCATTTGCAGGAATTTTTATGCTGTTCATTTTAAGCTTCCATCATTGGCATACGGAGTTGTGAGCCTACAAAAGGGGGCAAAGTGGTAGTTAAGAGTTTATGAGTACCAGCTTTGCAAGTAGGAAGTCAGGATTTGAATTCTGATTTCATCTTCTTTAAACTGTGACTAGTTTCTCATATGACAAAAGGGGGGATAATGTCTTATTTATATATTGTAAAAATTGTTTACGGTAATTAATACCTATAAAGAGTATCTGTCAAACAATAAATATTTCCCTGACTTTTAAGGCACCATGGTATTTAGTGGACATACCAACTTTGAAAAAAATAAATTTAATTCTGTAAAGTTCTAAAATGTTCTAATGATTTGATAAATGATATTAATTGTATGAGATAAGCACCACTATTTACCAAGGTTATTGATTTATCAAAACAATCCATTCCAAATGACATTTATTTTATGTTTCAATTTCTGAAATCTTACTTATGATTCCTTTACTGTAACAACAACCATTTAGTAAATTCCTACTATATCTTAAGATTAGGTGTAAGGAAGCACACAAAGAATAAGAAACTTTGTTTCTATCCTAGAAATTTGTGGTCTGTTTTCAGCTTTGTATGAAAAGCCACATATCTTACTTCTAGCATTCTTTTGGTGTTGGAATTTGGAACAATACTACTATAATATACAGTCTTATTTCATCATACTTCTAAAGTTTTACTCATGCTTAGAGTTGCTATTGAAGCTGTATCAATAATTTTATATACATATATAATTATATGGGGATACCCCTGTGGTTTATTCTACAAGGGAAAACACTGGAATGTGTTCTAGCATATAAAAATATTTCCTACTTCTTTTTTTAACTTTTATTTAGTAAATATAAATTTCCAAAGTACAGTTTATGGATTACAATGGCTCCCCCCCCCATAATTTCCCTTCCACTCGCACCCCTCCCATCTCCTGCTCCCTCTCCCATTCCATTCACATCAAGATTCATTTTCAATTCTCTTTATATACAGAAGATCGATTTAGTATATATTAAGTAAAGATTTCATCAGTTTGCACCCACACAGAAACACAAAGTGTAAAATACTGTTTCAGTACTAGTTATAGCATTACTTCATATTGGACAACACATTAAGGACAGATCCCACATGAGAAGTAAGTACACAGTGACTCCTGTTGTTGACTTAACAATTTGACACTCTTGTTTATGGCGTCAGTAATCTCCCTAGGCTCTAGTCATGAGTTGCCAAGGCAATGAAAGCCTTTTGAGTTCGCCGACTTCGATCTTATTCCGACAGGGTCATAGTCAAAGTGGAAGTTCTCTCCTCCCTTCAGAGAAAGGTACCTCCTTCTTTGATGGCCTGTTCTTTCCACTGGGATCTCACTCACAGAGATCTTTCATTTAGGTCTTCTTTTTTTTCCAGACTGTCTTGGCTTTCCATGCCTGAAATACTCTCATGGGCTTTTCAGCCAGATCCAAATGCCTTAAGGGCTGATTCTGAAGCCAGAGTGCTATTTAGGACATCTGCCATTCTATGAGTCTGCTGTGTATCCCACTTCCCATGATGGATTGTTCCCTCCCTTTTTAATTGTATCAGTTAGTATTAGCAGACACTATTCTTGTTTGTGTCATCCCTTTGACTCTTAGACCTATCAGTGTGATCAATTGTGAACTGAAATTGATCACTTGGACTAGTGAGATGGCCTTGGTACATGCCACCTTGATGGGATTGTAATGGAATCCCCTGGCACGTTTCTAACTCCACCATTTGGGGCAAGTCCGATTGAGCATGTCTCAAATTGTACATCTCCTCCCTCTCTTATTCCCACTCTTATATTTAACAGGGATCACTTTTCAGTTAAAATTTAAACACCTAAGAATAATTGTGAGTTAATTACAGAGTTCAACCACTAGTACTAGAACAAAACAAAATACTAAAAGGGATAAAATATTACATGGTACATCAACAGTCAGGACAAGGGCCGATCTAGTCACTGTTTCTCGTAGTGTCAATTTCACTTCAACAGGTTTCCCCTTTGGTGCTCAATTAGTTTTCACTGATCAGGGAGAACATATGATATTTGTCCCTTTGGGACTGGCTTAATTCACTCAGCATATTTCCTACTTCTAAAAATACGGTCTAACTAGTAACATTCTTTGAAATTTCCTTCCTATTGTGTCCTTTTTTTTGTATATATTTATTTACTTCAAAGTCAGAGCTACACAAAGGGAGAGACAGATGGGGGATGGGGCGGAGAGACATAGAGTGAGAGAGAGAAAAAGAGAGAGAAGAAAATAAAGAAAGAAAAAGAGAAAGAGGGAGAGATTGTGTATCTGCTGGTTCACTCCCCAGATGGCCACAATGATGGAGGCTGAGCCAGGCTGAAGTCAGGAGCCAAATTTTTTTCTTTTAAAGATTAATTTAGTTGAAAGGCAGAGTGACAAGAGAGAGAGAGAGAGAAGGATAGAGAGAGACAGAAAGAGAGAGAGAGATCGAGAGAAAGATCTTCTATTTGCTGGTTCATTTCTCCAAATGGCTGCAAAATTGCCAGGACTGGGTCAGGCAAAAGCTAGGAGCCAGGGATTCCTTCCCACATGGGTGGATGGGTGGCAGGGTCCCAAGTGCTTGGTCTGTCTTCTGCTGCTTTCCCAGGTGCATTATCAGTGAGCTTGATCGGAAGCAGAGCAGCCAAGTCTCAAACCAGCACTCCAAAATGGGATGCCTGCATTGCAAGTGGCAGCTTATCCTCCACAATTCCAGCCCCCAGATGGTTTTTAGAAAGTTAGCTCATGCATAGTGTTCAGAACAGAAGATGAGTAGAGAATATACTCAGACAATTTTCTTGTTCTGAAAAATTACCCAGTCTTTTTTAAATTTCTGATTTCAAGGCTTTTTTATTTTGGTTGTGACTGAAGTTTAGATCAAAGAGATTACCAAGCTTCAAGAATGAATTATATCAGGGTGAGAATTAAAAGGTCACTGAGAAGATAAAATAATGATCAAGAAACTTAAAAAATTTAATTTAAATATATTTTATTTATTTGAGAGTCCAATAAAATTAGAGATGGAAACAGCAGACAGAGGGATATCTTCCATATGCTGGTTCACTCCCCAAATGCTTGTAACAGTTGTGGCAGGAGCAGACCAGAGATGGGAGCAGAATCCCAGTCTGGAACCCAGTTACTTGAGCCATCACTGCTGCTTCCCAGGGTGTACATCATCAGGAAGCTGTAATTGAGAGCAAAGCAGAGCAGGGATTCAAACCCAGGCATTCTGAAATGGAATGGGGGCATTGCAAGTGGTGTCTTAACCACTGTACCAAATATCCTTAGCCCAAAACTTAAGATTTTAGAGAGGTTGTTAATTGTCAGTGATATTTGCTAGCCTGAGTTTGGCAGCTAGATATTTTTCTTTACAAATGCTTCATACTGCTTTTTTTCTGAGCTGACTGATTTTGGAAGAGGCAAGGTGTGCAATTTCTGTATGATTCTAGCTCCAACCTAAACTGAGAAAATCATTGAATAGTTTGTAAATATGCACACAACCAATAGCTATGGCACAGTCAAGCATCTTTATCTTGAAAAATCTGGTAAATAACTAGAATAATGATCTTTGTTTATGTGGAAGTTTCAAATTTTTCAAATGTTTTCCACCTGCCTTAACTTATTTGTAAATTAGTTTCATTTAATAATGAATAAAACAGATGAGAAACAGGGACACAGAGAGGTTAAGTGACTTGCTTTAGGCCACACAACAATTTAAAGGTTAAGGACTTAAACCTAATTATTTTAGCTGCAGGTTCGTAAATTATATGTCATGTCACATTCTGTGAATTAAGCTCCATTCAAAATGTAACTGACAAACAGATTTGTTTGTAATAGATTTTTATTGACACTTTTTTGTTTAAATCTTCAATTTTTTTTGAAGATTTATTTATTTATTTGAAAATCAGAGTTACACAGAGAGAAGGAGAGGCAGAGAGAGTGCGCGTGTGTGTGAGAGAGAGAGAGGGAGGTCTTCCATCCGATTTTATTGACATTTTTTTGTTTAAGTCTTCAGTATTTTTTTTTTGAAGATTTATTTATTTATTTGAAAATCAGAGTTACACAGAGAGAGAAGGAGAGGCAGAGAAAGTGCGCGCGTGCAAGAGAGAGAGAGAGAGAGAGAGAGAGAGAGAGAGAGAGAGAGAGAGGTCTTCTATCTGATGGTTCACTCCCTAGTTGGCTGCAACTGCTGGAGCTGCACTGATCCAAAGCCAGGAGCCAGGAGCTTCTTCTAGGTCTTCCATGAGGGTGTAGGGGCCCAAGGACTTGACCCACTTTTCACTGCTTTCCCAGGCCCTGACAGAGAGCTGGATCAGAAGTGGGGCAGCCGTGACTAGAACCGGCAGCCATATGGGATGCTGGCACTGCTGGCAGTGGCTTTACCCACTATGCCACAGTGCTGGCCCCAGTAATAGATTTTTAAAAATCAAAGTATTCTTTCAATTTGCCTTCTGCTTGGCTGACTCAAAATTCACAATGGAGATGTGAATTTTACCATGTAGATTGTGCTGGTGACAAATCATATTTTACATTGATAGACTTTGTACAGTCTATTTAAACTTCATCTGCTGTCATCTGAGAAATAGGAATGTGAAAAATATGCTGGTAGAGCACAAAACATGTTAGTTTTTTTTGTTCCTAAACAAGTAATGTTGAGCAAGAATTTTAAGGTAAGTAATAGCATTCCAGTAACAAGTTATGAAAGTTGCAAAAGAAATAATTACAGGAGCTAGCTTCTGAGGGATTGTTGTTTTTACAAACTTAAGTTTCTAGATGACCCTTGCATAAAGTATATCCCAATTTGATCTAACTTGACTGTGGCTTTTAATGCCATATATAAAGGAAAAGTTTAGGCTAAAAATGGGTGATTGTAAGTTACAAATGGTATAATGGGAAAACACACAGAGCCAACATACTGAAATGTTTTCTATTATTTATACTAAACAGTTATAGAAATTATATAGATGTAGTATATAATGACTGTAAATTATATACCTTCTATAATAGCCTTATTCAGTAACCTTTATCCTCCACTATGAATAAATCCTTTTCCAGAGTGAGTTGGAAGTATGAAAAAGAATCAAATAACCCAAATTAGATAGTTTTGTATATAGACGACTCTTTTTTTATTTTAAGGAAATATGAATTCTTTCCCCTTTGTAACAATGGAGGATATTTGTGCATTTTACCTTCTTTTTGTTGTCTTTCATTATTCTTAATAATGTGGCTTATATAATTGCTATTTTTAATAATTAGATATCAGATCTTTCCCTTTCACCATCAATTAATTTATTTTCATGAATAGCAAGCTTATGGGATACTTAGTGACAATTGAGATATAAAATAAACCACAGGCATTTTATTATTATAACTTTTCAGTACTCTTTGGCCTTTAAAATTGTGAAAGAATATTTACAAGTATGCAAGAGGGGGACAAATATATTTTCTGATTCCTTGCATCCCTTGTGGAAATATGCATATTTGTATATTCCTTGTACAATGAAATTTATAACTTGTTATTATAAAATAACTTCTGAGGCAAGTTAGAGGTAAATGTTCAAGTTTACGGGCCTCCATTACAGAAAGATGGAAGAAGAGCTGTTGAGCAATTTGAACACAAATAATTTTTCTAGTCATGAGTCTACATGGTCCATAAATAAATTTATCATGGAAAAAGGAAGAATTATGTCCGTGCTTTTAGCTAAGTATTTGTGACATAGTGAATTGTAGGGTTGACAAGTATCTAGTAAATATGGGCTATACAGACAACCAAAATCAGTGTAGGCCAAGATAAAAACCATAAACGAAAACAAAGAGCACAAACTTAATTTAGTTTTTACTAGCTTAAAATTCTAGAGACTTTCGTCTGGTTTTCTCAGTTCTCTTTGCAGAATGAAAATAAGCCTTTCCTGGTCTCATCACAGACTGCTTAAAGAAGATGATGAAATTAGGAAGATTTTTAAGAAAAATACTTTACATATTCACAAAGGAAAGTTTAATGACAAAATAAAAACCATTCTTGTCTCATAATTATTTCCTAAGAGTACCATGGGTATGTTTTCACTCAGTCAGCATGATCATCAAAGAAGCCTAGGTTTTAATGAGATAGGTATCTCAGATGGAATGATTGACAGAAATAGTCTCCTTTCTTTATGTGTCGGGCTTCAAAATTTAAGTAGCGCCTGTACTTTTTTATGCTTTAAGGATGTTTGGACATTACATATAAAATGCTTTGTATACCCATTGTATCTATGAGTTGTGCCATCTGCTAAACTGCATGGAATATGCCTGTGGTATATAAACATGTAAATTTGAAGATAATAGTTACCAGTATTAACAAAGATGTATAATTTATCATTTTCTATCAGTATTATTTAACCTAGTATTTCAGGTAATTGGAGGACAAGAGAAACAAAGAGTTTAAAATATGCCAATAGGAGTGGACTATAAGAAGATAATAGATAAGCCCTAACCTACCTTCGGGAGGGAGAGGTGTAATATATCTTCAAATAAAATAATCATTTGTACTGAAAGCATTTCTAGAGGCCTTGTTTCCTCCTTGGTTCTGGATTTATGAAATGGGAAAAAGGGAGATCTTAGTTGTGGTCCAGTTCTGCCAGCTGTGTGATCATAGACAAATATATCACTGATGTTCTCTATATCACCAATGTTCACCTATAAAAGAAGAGATATAATTTGGGATCTCTTTAGTCCTTTCCAGCTTTAAAAGTGTAGGAATCAGGAAGAGAGTAAAGAGGGGAAAAGCAGTTTTTGAGCAACTCTTCCCCATCTGCCGCTGATATAACTGTTTGGCGAAGGCAAACGGTCCTAAATATGTGTGTGAGAGAAGAGGAAACATATATTAAGCATTTATAAATTTTAGATATAACTTTCTCCAGGAAGTTTTTCCAGAACATTTACCTCCTGTACACCTTTTCAAATAGTTATTCATTTCCTGCTTTATGTTCCATCTGCATGGTCTACACACTTCCATTGTTCTGGTATGACACTTATTTATCTGCCTGCTATCTTTACTGAATGATAGGTCCTTGAGTATAGAACTATATTTTAGTGTCTTATTCATCCTATTAATTCCACACCCTAGTATCTTTACAGCAAATAGTAAACATTGTTGGACCAAATGTATATTTCTTTACATATGCTATTTTACTGAACTTACTTGATTATCATATCTTTAAGAGAACAAACTTATGATTGAGACACAATTTCTTCATGCCACATTGAATGGTAAGGCAAAGATCCTACTTTGTATCATTCTATTCCTAAACTTGAATTTTTTCTACATGGTCAATTTGCCATTTCCGTAGACTAAAGAGAAGACCAGTAAGAATTCAATAAAGTCAGAATTTGGTTCATAGGTTGGTAATCATGGAGGGAAATTTTGCCAATTTAATATTAAACAGTACATTTTTATGTATTCTGTTAACGGCTGATATACCTGTTTTCCCTGGGAAACAGCTTGGGTGCTTATTTTGGATGTTTGAGTGTTATTGATCTTTGCTTTTTAAAAATAAATCATTTCAGCCACAGTTAAGACTGTCAGAGACAGTGTGAAAAGCAAAATTCTTTGCCTTGTTTCTCTGTTTGGGACCATAGATGGTATCTTTAATTCTCTATTCTGCTTGCCCTTTGACTTAGTATTTTACTACCTATAGACTATCAATGTTCCTAGAGAAAGTCCCAGTATCTCTCATTCCACCATAAATTCTTGCTTTAATGTTAGCTGGACCTTATTGCTGCTTTGGACATTAGTTTCATTCCATTCAAATTGAATCACTTGAATTTCTCACAAAACTTTTTCCAAATATTTTGCAATTTTCTCAGCCTTCTTACACCAATCTCATCTCCCTTCATTTCTTTCATCTTCATCTCCAACTTTTGCTGGTAGATTTGAGATTATTATATAATAGTAACATGAACTTTACTAGTCTCCACCTTAATATTTCTTTTATTCATTTTTTTTCTAAAATTTTATTTATTTACTTGTTTGAGAGGTAGAGTTACAGAGAAAGGGAGAGAGAGGGAGAAAGAAAGGTCTTCCATCTGCTGGTTCACTCCCCAAATAACTGCAACGGCCGGCTGAATCTGGACCAATCTGAAGCCAGGAGCCAGGAGCTTCTTCCAGGTGTCCCATGCAGGTGTAGTGGCACAAGTACTTAGGCCATAATCTACATTCTGAGGCCATAGCAGACAGCTGGATTGGAAGAGGAGCACCTGAGACAGGAACCGGCACCCATATGGGATGACAGAGCTGCAGGCAGAAGCTTAGCCTACTATGCCACAGTCCCAGCCCCCATTCTTCCATTTTTCTCCTCTTTACTGGCATGTGTTTTTTTCCAAAATGGTGGTATTTCCCAAGATTAAATCTTCAACTGTCTTCTATTAATTTGGTCTGCAATATCCTGTTACCTATTACTTACACTATCACCTTTGTAGGTATGGCTTTCACATTTACATCTAGTTATGCTCCATTTTGCCAGTTCCATCCTCACCTTTAAAACTGATATTCTGAAAACTCTATTTAACCTTGTTTCACTCATTTCAGACTTGGGATGCCATTATCTTGATCCCCCAAAAATATTTTTCTCACTTTCTTGTTTCTGATGATGAAAGTTCTTCTAGTGTGGTTACTAGATTCACCTGGAGCCTAATTCTGATCATGTAAAGCATTTAATGACTGTATTTAACCTTACTGAACCTCATTTTTTTATTAAAGTGTTGTGAGTATATATATTATGGAATTAAAATACCTACTAATATTGTTGTGAGAAGCGAGGTAGTTAGGGGAGGAGCTGAGGTCTGATAGCTGCAGCTGACCTGTGTAGCAATGCAGAGCTCTATTGACAACTCCTGGCAACCTGTGGTTGGATAACCTTTTTGAGATGTGCCATGGGATGGCTTCAGTAACAACCTGTCAGGGGACAGCTGTGACCAGTCCCTGTGTAACAGCCTAGCCTGGCCCATGTGACAGCCTCTCTTTCTGTGCATCATCCAAACCCACCTTCTGTGTACCACTGAGCCCCTACCTCCTTTCCCATATGATGGAAGCCACAAGTTCTGCAAGTTGAAATGTAGAACATACGCTAGCTGGAAATATCTCATATGGCCTCAGGATGAATCCTGCAAGGACCTTCAGGTGCATATAATATCATCGTAATAAAATTATTATGGAGGAGCACTCCAATACCATCATACTTCTAACACTTTTATCATGGCACTTTCAATGTTTTTCAACAAGCATAGAAGTGGGTGGTACCCAAGTTCCCTCCAAACTCCACATCGTTTGAATGTTGAACCAAACCCCGCTCCAGACACCCCCCTCTCCCCCCGTGCCTCCCTGTGCTGTATAAAAAACAGCCCTGAAGCTTGTTGAGTCTTGTTTTGTTTTGTTTTCTTTGTTTGGGGTTGCTTTTCCTTGTCTGTGGTCTTTTTGTGTTTTAGCCTTTGGTTCCTTCTTTCTTTTCATCTTGGCTGTACTTTTCCTTTGCTTTGAATTAACGCTGTTTCCCTGTACACCTTTATGCATCCACTTTATATTCTGTCATACACGGAGGATAAAACCTGCAATAGATTCTGCTGGGGACCCTGTGGCCCACAACAACATGTAATAGGCCAAATTTGGTACCTGGTATATGGTAGGCTGCTGTTAGATTTCCCTGCTATTTAGACACTTCCACTCTCTCCCTATTATTCACAAAATGAGAGTTGCTTCCCAGCTTGGCACACAATTTCTTATCTAATTGTTCCTTGAAAATGCTTTACTTTTTCTTAATTCTTTTCTCTCTTCATCTGAAATTCTCTCCTTTAACGTCTCTATCAGTTGGAATCCTCCCGGAATGCTGACTACTTTCAAAGTCCGGTTTACATACCTTCTCTTGCAGGAAAGGCTTCCTGATGTTCATAATTGATCTGAATTTCACCTCTTACTCCTCTACCCTTTCTCTACAGTTTACCAAATTATGAGAAAGATAGATGTAGCCATCGATGAAATTTTTGTGGTTACAGTTTTACATTCATTTTGAGGGCTAGCCTTTTTATTAAGTATATTTTTGTAAGTAAAGTGCAAATACAGTGCTTTCTCTGTAATAGACCCTCAAAAATATGTATTGAAATACTTAAAAGAAGTCAATGTTTTTCCTATACATTCAAATTCCTGAATGCATCAGAGAAAAAAAACTGTGAAATATTGTGTAGAGTTATGGGCCATAACATTGTAAAAATGTTAAAACTACATTTAATTTGATAATATAATTGTCTCTAGAAAGTGTATATATCGTTTGTATACTTTAATGCAGAAGTAGAAGAATGGAACCAGGCATAGACTAAACATTTTCATAATCTTTCATTGACCTTCCTAGGGATAGACTGTTCATTCCTTGCCATCTCTAATTATTGTAATTTTGTGCTTAGGACACATGTGCTATATGAAAATCTCCCTTGCCTACACTACTGCTCTATGCTGTTTTGGCAAAAAGCATAGGTAGCTGTTGAGGCTCCATTTTGCAAAGGCTGCAGTTAAACTCAAAGTCAAATGGAGAAAAATTCATGGGTTTATGGATTATTTTTAGGTCTATCAGACAAAATAAAGGGGGAATTAAAGTAATTAAAATATCCTGTCCATGAAAATAATTTAGAAAACCAATAAAGTCCTTAAGATACCACTATCATTAATGAGCAGAAGAACAGGACTGGGGTTTAGGATATGAAGCATATGAGGAAGTGAAAAGCTGAGCCTTTCAGAAGACCTCTCTACCCTGATTATAATTTTTCAACCCTTAATTTTCCTTTCCCTGTGTGCATATTGGCCATAAAATTCCTTGAGTAAGATTTAATCTAATGATGGAGATATTCTTTATAATGATTCCTTATGGTATAAGATAAAATGTCACGAGATTTCTAGAGGTCTTCATAGAAAATTGGAATGTTCTCCCTTAGGAAAGTTTAGTATAATGGAAAGAATGTTGGCTTTGGCATCAGAACAACTAGATGTAAGTTTGGCTTTTGTGTTACTACTCAGACTATTCCCTTAACCTCTCTGGAGCCTTAGTTTCCATCAGTCAAATGAAGCTATTGGTACCCTCCCCAAGAAATTGTTACAATGATTAATTGGAAATAAATCTGAAGAGGCTGATTGAAGCCTTTAATTGTGACCTCAAGAACTCTGCTTTTGCTTCTTCTCCCTGTCTAGAACTCCCTTCTCTTCTTACTCTGCAAGTCCCGATTTTCAATGTCTTCATTTCATAAAGAGATCTTGACCATTGTATCAATTTCCATGGAATGCTATAACAGAGACCCACAGAATGGGAAGCTTAAACAATATAAATTTATTTTCTCACTGTTCCAGAGGCCAGAAATAGACCAAAACATCAGCTTCAGGAAGGTTGCTTTCTTTGGAGGTCCTTTCTCTTTGGCTTAGAGGTCTTCAGGTATCATCACCTGGTCTGCCAATATATCTATAATATGGGGACAGAGCCCAGCTCGTATGATCTCAATTTATTGTAATTCCTGCTTTTAAAAGCACTATCTTTAAATATAGTCAAATTCTTTTAAAATGTGTTCATTTAATTGATACATAATATTTGCATACATGCATGCAGTGTAAAGATAAAATCAGGGTAATTAGACTTTCCAGTTTGTCATTTCTAGGTGTTTAGAACCTTCAGATTCTTATTCTCTGGTTATTTTAAAATGTAAAGTGTAATAAGTTATAGTTATCCAATTGTGCTGCAGAATACTAGAAACAGTTCCTCCTATCTAACTATATTTTGGTTTCCATTGTCTAACTTTTATATCCTCCTTCCGTCCTGCTCTCTAGTAACCACCATTTTATTCTATTTTTCTATGAGGTCACAAATGAATGGGAACATGTGATATTTGTGTACCTGGCTTCTTTGGCTTAATGTAACATCTTCCAGTTCTGTCCATGCTGCTGCAGATGACAGGATGACATTTGTGTGTGTGTGTGTGTGTGTGTGTGACTGAATAATAGTCTGTTGTATATAAATGTCTTATTTCAGAATTCATTCTTACATTGATAAACATTTTGCTTCATTTCATATATTGTGATATATTTTATATCTTATGAATAGTATAACAGTCAAAATGAGAGTGCAGTTTTTTTTTCTTTTTGTCATACAATGGTTTCCTTTGGCTATAAACTCAGTATTGAAATACTGGATCATATCGTAGTTTATTTTTAGTCTTCTGAGCAGCCTCCATGCTACGTTCCATGGTGGATAAATTAATTTACATTCCCACCAACAATGTATAATTTTGCTCTTTTCCACATCCTTGACAGAATTAATGAATTCTTTTTTTGACAGGCAGAGTTAGACAGTGAGAGAGAGAGACAGAGAGAAAGGTCTTCCTTCTGTTGGTTCATCCCCCCCCCCCCCCGATGGCTGCCATGGCCAGTGTGCTGTGCTAATCCAAAGCCAGGAGCCAGGTGCTTCCTCCTGGTCTCCCATGCGGGTGCAGGGCCCAAGCACTTGGGCCATCCTCCACTGCCTTCCCGGGCCACAGCAGAGAGCTGAACTGGAAGAGGAGCAACTGGGACAGAATCTGGCTCCCCAACCGTGACTAGAACCTAGAGTGCCAGTGCTGCAGGCGGAGGATTAGCCAAGTGAGCTGCAGTGCCGGCCATGATTTTTGTTTTTGATAATGGTGATTTTAACTAGAGTGAGGTGATATCTTACTGTGAATTTGATTTGCATTTGCTTATGATTACTGATATTGAACATTTTTTCTCGTACACTTGATGACTATGTTTTCTTTTGAAAAAAGCCTATTCAGATCATTTGGCAATTTAAAAACTGGATTTTTTGAGTTTTTGTTGTTGTTGTTGTTGAGTTCCTTGTATATGAGTTTTCTGGAAATAACATCTCTCTCTCTCTCTCTCTCTCTCTCTTAATATTTATTTATTTATTTGAAAGGCAGAGTTATAGAGAGGCAGAGGCAGAGAGAAAGAGCGAGAGGTCTTCCATCTGCTGGTTCACATCCAAGTGGCTGCAATGGCCAGAACTAGGCCCATCCAAAGCCAGGAGTCTGTGAGCTTCTTCTGGGTCTCCCAGATAGCTAAAGGGGCCCCAAGGCTTAGGCTATCCTCTGCTGTTTCCCAGGTGCATTAGCAGGGGAGCTGGATCAGAAGTGGAACAGCTGGGACTTGAACTGGCACCATATGGAATGCCAGCACTGTGGATGGGAGCTTTACCCACTATGCCACAACACCAGCCCTGGAATTCATTCTCTGGTCCGATGAACAATTCACAAATATTTTCTCCCATTTTGTAGGTTGGCTCTTCATGCTACTGATGTCTTCCTTTGATTTGCAGAAGTTTCCTAGTTTGATAAAATCACGTTTGTCTGTTTTTGTTGCCTGTGTTTTGATTGTCTAATAAAAAATCTTTGCCTATACTAGTATCCTTAATTAAAAAATTTTTTTGACAGGCAGAGTTAGACAGTGAGAGTGATAGAGACAGATAGAAAGGTCTTCCTTCCATTGGTTCACCCTCCAAATGGCTGGTACGGCTGGTGCACTGTGCCGATCGAAGCCAGGAGCCAGGTGCTTTCTCCCAGTCTACCATGCAGGTGCAGGACCCAAGCACTTGGGCCATCCTCCACTGCACTCCTGGGCCACAGCAGAGAGCTGGACTGGAAGAGGAGCAACTGGGACAGACTCCGGCACCCCAACCGGGACTAGAACCTGAAGTACTGGTGCTGCAGGTGAAGGATTAGTCTAGTGAGCCATGGTGCCGGCCCCTAGTATTTTTTTTTAAATATTTATTTAGTTACTTGAAAGAATTACAGAGAGGCAGAGGCAGAGTGGGAGAGAGGATCTTCCATACGCTCATTCACTCCCCAAGTGGTCGTAATGGTCTGAGCTAAACCGATCTGAAGCCAGGAGCCAGGAACTTCTTCTGGGTCTCCCATGTGGAGGCAGGGGCCCAAGGACTTGGGCCATCTTCTTCTGCTTTCCCAGGCCATAGCTGAAAGCTGGATTGAAAGTGTAGCAGCTGGGACTCGAACTGGCACCTATATGGGATGCCATCACTGCAGCCAGTGGCTTTACCTGCTACACTACAGCACCTGCCCTCTATACCAATATCTTGAAGCGTTTCTTTTTATGTTTTCTTACGGTGATTTCATAATTGCAGAAATTACCTTTTGGACTTCAATCCATTTTGAGTTGATTTTTTATATGGTGAGAGGTAAGTATCTACTTTTTGTCTTCTGCAAGTATATATCCAATTTTCCCCTCACTATTTTTTGAAGAGACTCTTTTCTCCAATGTATATTCTTGGCACCATGAAAAAAATCAGTTGGCTGTATATACATGAATTACTTTTTAAATTCTGTATTCTCTTCCTTTGGCCTGTCAATTTTAAGCTAGTACTATTTTTGTTTACTATGTACTATATTAAAATATCTTCTTAAATTAGATATTCTGATGCTTCCAGCTTTGTTCTTTTTGCTAAGGATTGTTTTAGTTATTGAGGGTCATTTGTAGTTCCATATGATTTTTGTGATATTTGTTTTCTAGTTCTGTGATGAATGTCAATACTGTTTTGCAGGGTCTTTCATTGAATTTGTGGATTACTTATATACTATGGACATTTCAACAATGTTAATCCTTGCACTCCATGAACATGGGAGGTCTTTTTGCTTCTTTGTGTCTTCAATTTCTATCATGGAGTGTTTTGTAATTTTCACTATGTGTGTCTTTCACTTCTTTAGCTAAGTTGATGCTAAGTTATTTAATTCTGTTTGTAGCTATTGTGTAAGGGGTTGTTTTAAATATGATTTCTTCTCAGAAGTCGGTTAGAAGTGTATCAAAATGCTACTTAAGTTTTTTTTAAAAATTTACCTATTTGTTTAAAAGACAGAGATTGTGAGAGAGAGAGAAAGGGAAGGAGAGAGAGAGAGAAAGGGAAGGAGAGAGAGAGAAAGGGAGGGAGAGAGAGAAGGAGAGGGAGAGAGGGAGGGAAAGAGAGAGAAAAGGACAGAGGAAGAGAGAAAGGGAGGGAGAGAGGGAGGGAGGGAGGGAGAGAGAGAGAGAGAGAGAGAGAGAGAGAGAGAGAGAGTGCTTCCATCCACTGGTCTGCTTCCTAGATGGCTGCAACAGCCAGGGCTGGGTCAGGCGAATACCAGGAGCCAGGAGCTTCATCGACTCTTCTGCATGGGTGATGTTTCAAACACTTGGGCCATATTCTGCTGCTTTTTCCAGGACATTAGCAGGGAGCTGAATGACGTGAACTGGTGCCCATAATGGGATACTGGTATCACAGATGGTAGATTTACCTGCTGTGACTCAATAGTGGCCTCATTGCTACGGATTTTTCAACATTGATTTCATATCCTGAAATGTTACTGAATTTGTTTTTCATTCTAATAATATTTCGATGAAGTCTTTAGCCATTTTTATATGTAGAATCATATAATCTGCAAACAGGGATAATTTGACACACTTCCTACTTATAAACATTTTTTGCTTTTGCTCATGTAATTGCTCTGGCTAAAACTTCCAGTGCTATATTGAATAAGAGTGGTGAGAGTAGACATCTTTATCATATCATTTCAGATCTTAGAGAAAGCAATTTACTGATTCAGTGTGATGCTGGCTATGAGTTTGTCACATATAGCCTTTGTTACACTGAGGTGCAAACCTTCAATCCCTAAGTATTTTCAGAATTTTTGTTTTTTTTTCTTTATCATGAATGCTTTTTCTGCATCCATTGATATCATCAGATTATTTTATCCTTTATTTTGTTGATGTAATGTGTTATGTTTATTGATTTGATTATGTTGAAACATTCTTGCATCTCCAGCATATATCTTGCTTGAACAAGATGAATAATCTTTTTGATGTGCAGTTGGATTTAATTTGCTAGCATTTTGTTGAGAATTTTTGTATCTGTGTTTCATCAAGGACATTGATCTATAGTTTTGTTCTTGTTGCTGCTGTTGTGTTCTTGTTTGATTTTGGAATCAAGGTAATGCTTGCCTCATAGAATGCATTTGTGAAAGTTCTTTCCCTTTTGAGTTTTTGGAATAATTGAGAGTATTAGTTCTTCCTTAAGAGTTTGATGGAACTCTGCTGTGAAACCATTTAGTTCTGGACTGTTGTTTGTTAGGAGACTTCTTATTACTGATTCAGTTCCCTCACTTATTATCAGTCTATTAAGATATAAAGAGTTTTTATGTCTTTTTGATTCAATTTTTGTAGTTATATGTTTCCAGAAATTTATCGACTTTTTAAAAGTTTTCCTATTTGTTGGCATGTAGCTATTCATAGTAGTTTCTAATGACCCTTTGTATTTCTGTGTCTGTTGTAAAAATTCCTTTTTTCATCACTGATTTTATTTGAATTTTCTCTGGTTAGTCTAGCTAAAGTCTTTTCGATTTTGTTTTTTAGTTTTAAAAACTATTTATTTTCATTTATTTAAAAAGCAGAGAGAAAGAGAGAGAGAGAGAGAGAGAGAGAGAGAGAGAGAGAGAGAGATCTTATGTCTGCTGGTTCCCAAATACCTGCAAAAGTTGCCACTGAGCTAGGCTGAAGCCAGAAATCTGGAACTCAATCCAGGTCTTTCATGTCAATGGCAGTCATAACTTGTTGCTGGATATTAGCTGGATTTGAATCAAAACCACTGCTTGAACCTAGGCTCTCCTATCTGGGCTGAAGGCATCCCAAGTGGTATCCTAGTCATTGCATTAACACCTGCCCCTTGATTTTTGTCTGTCTTTTCAAAAAACAACACTTCACTTAATTAATCTTTTATATTTTTACAGTCTCTATTTTGTTTGTTTCTGCTCTGATCTTTGCTATTTTTTTATTTCTACTAATATTGGATTTGGTTTGTTCTGGTTTTCTGTGTCCTAAAGATATATCATTAAGTTGTTTATCTGATGTCTTTCTATTTTTTGATGTAGGCAGTTATTACTGTAAACTTCTCTCTTAGTATTGCTTTTGCTGTATCCCTTAAGTTTTGGTGTGTTGTGTTTTCATTTTCATTTGTTTCAAAACTTGAAATTTCCATTATGATTTCTTCAGTGACCCATTGTTCCAGAGCATGTTATGCAGTCTCCATGAGATGCATAATTTCTGAAGTTTCTTTTGTTGACTTCTAGTTTTATTCCATTGTGGTCAGAAAAGATATATCATATGATTTTCATTTTCCTGAATTTGCTGAGACCTGTTTTGTGGCCTAATGAATGATCTTTCCTGGAGAATATTCCATGTAGTGGTGAAAAGAATGCATATTCGGCAGCTGTTGGATGAAATGTTCCATAAATATTGGTTAGCTCCATTTAGTTTGTAGTATAGTTTAACTGATTTTTTTTTTCTGGATGGTTCATCCATTGATGAAAGTGAAGTGTTGAAGTCCCATACTAATATTGTATTGAATCCTATCTTTCCCTCTAGATCTAGTAATGTTTGTTGCAAAATTGATTTCTCTAGCTTTAGGTACATATAAATCTGCAGTTGTTATACTTTGTTGAATTAATCCCTTGATCATTATGTAATGACCTTATTTGTCTCTTTTTACAGTTTCCGTATTAACTTTCATTTTATCTGTTATAAATAGCTACGCTTACTTGCTTTTATATTTTATATTTTCATATAAATATCTTTTTCCATATTTTTGTCTTCCTACTGGTAAAGTGTGTTTCTTGTAGGCAGTGTATTAGTGGGTCTTGTTTGGTTAGCCATTCAGCCAGTCTATATCTTTTAATTGGAGAATTTAATCTGTTTATATTCATTATTATTGATAATTAGAGACTTTGACCCATTATTTGAAAAAGTTCTTCAGTTTGAGTGTTCTTTGTTTTCTTCTTCCTGTTTTGTTGTATATCTTTGTAGTTCGGTCATTTACTACATTAATAAACTTTGCTTCTTTTCTGTTTCTCTTTTTGTATTTCCTTTCATAATGGATTTCATAATTTCATGTATTTCCATGATAATAGTTACCTTTATTTTGTTTCTGGATGTAGGGATTCCTCAAGCATCTTTTGGTAGTCTAGTCCTTGTCTTAGAAAGTTTTTGTTTATCTTTCATTTATTGGTGATAGCTTTGTATATAATATCCTGGTTGGCAGTTTTTTTCCTTCAGAACTTGGTATATGCCATGTAATTTTTCCTGGCCTGTAAAATTCCTGCTGAGAAATCTGTTTAAAGGAGATATCCTTACTTGGTGTTTTTCTCTTGCAGCTTTCTTTCTTTGTGCTGTACTTTGACAATTTCACAATGATATGCTAAGGTGATAACCTTTCTGTTCTTGTCTGATTGGGGTCCTGTGGGCCTCTTTTCACCTATCTGTCAATGTATTTCCCAAGGTCGGGGTAGCTTTCAGCTTTTATTCCACTTGAATATGCTTACTTTATTTCCATATATACAGTTTTAAAAAATTTTTATTAATATTGAGAGAATAAATTTCATAGGTATAGTTCTAAGAAGATAACCATACCTTCCTCCCTCATTCTCTTCCTTCTTCAATTCCTTTCCTTCTTTCCTTTCTTTTTCTTCCTTTATCTTTGTAAATACATAATTTCAATATAATCACAGGCTAAATTCACCCCCAACTATAATATTCAACAAATAAAAATTAGGGAGACCACAATTCCACAGGAGTATAAACAAGAACTAAAAAATTTATATCATAAGATGTCTGTTTCTTTCTTATACTTTTTTATATTCTATAATTACTGATTCATATCAGAGCAAACATGATATTTGTCTTTTTGGAACTGGCTTATCTCACTAAGCATAATGGTTTCCAGTTACATCCATTTTGTTGCAAAAGACAGGATTTCAGTATTTTTTATGGCTGAGTAGTACTCCGTAATGTATACATACCTCATTTTCTTTATTTAGGCATCAGTTGATGGGCGTCTAGATTGATTTCATATCTTAGCTATTGTGAATTGAGCTGCAATAAACATGGTGGTACAAAAAACTTTTTCAGATGCTGATTTCATTTTGTTTGGGTAAATTCCCAGGAGTAGGATGACTGGGTCATATGGTGGATCTATTTTCAAATTTCTAGGAATACTGTCTTCCATAATGGTTGTACTAGTTTACATTCCTAGGAATAGTGGATTAGGGTACCTTATCCTCTATATCCTCACAAGTATTGTTGCTTTTTGGATTTTGGATGACAGCCATTCTAACTGGAGTGACATAAAACTTCATTGTGGTTTTGATTTGCATTATTGTTTTTTGGATTTTGGATGACAGCCATTCTAATTAGAGTGAGGTGAAACTTCATTGTGATTTTGATTTGTGTTTCCCTGATGGCTAGTAATCCTGATAACTTTTTTCATGTGATTGTTGGCCATTTGTATTTCATCATTTGAAAAATGCCTGTTCATGTACTTTGCCCATTTGTTACCTGGATTGTTTGTTTTGTTGTTGTTGATTTTCTTGAGCTCCAAAAAAAAAAAGACAAAGAACATGTCTTTTTTTTTTCCTTTTCTTCACTTTGCAGAGCTCCTAAGTTTGAATATTTGTTTAATGGTGAACCAAAGATCTCAAAATTTGTATTCTCAAAACTTATATCCTCTCTTTTTATTTTTATTACTTTTTAAATATTTATTTATTTAAAAGACAGAGTTACAGAGACAGAGAGAGAGAGAGAGACAGAGAGAGAGAGAGAGAGAATCTCTTCCATCTACTGATTCACTCCCCAAATAGCCTCAATGACCAGAGCTGGACCAATCTGAAGCCACCTCACGTGGGTGCAGGCCTCCAAGGCCTTGGATAATCCTCTGTTGTTTCCCAAGGTCATTAGTAGGGAGCTGGATCAGAAGTGGAGCAGCTGAGACTTGAACTAGCATCCATATGGGATGCCAGCACTGAAGGTAGCAGCTTAACCTGCTATGCCACAGCGCCAGCCCAGCTCTCTTTTTATTTTTTGGTCTGACCACAGTATTTCAGAAGACTTGTCTTCAAGTTCAGATTTCTTTGTTCTGCTTGATACAGTCTGTTGTTGAGGCTTTCAACTATATTTTTAAATTTGACTTACTGACTCCTTCAATTTCAAGATTTTTGTTTGGTCCTGTTATCAAGATCTGTATCTCAGCTGACTATCTCATTCATGTCATGCTTTGTTTCTTAATTTTGTTAAATTACCTTTATTTTCTCATATATCATTGAATTTCCTAATAATTTTTATTTTGAATTCTTTATCAGGCATTTCATCAATCTCTTTTTCTTTGGAGTCTATTCCTAGAGACTCAGTAACTTCATTTGAAGATGCTGTTACCATTTTTTTTTCCTACTTTTGATGACTCTATGTTGAGATTTTTTTGTCAGGTGAATCAGTTGTTTGTACATCTTTTATGAGATGGCTTTTATAGTAAATGACTTTCTCTTCGAGATGTCTTTTTTTAAGATTTATTTGAAAGTCAGAGTTACACAGAGAGAAGGAGAGGTAAAGAGAGAGATTTTCCATCCGCTGGTTCACTCCCCAGTTTGTCACCATGGCCGGAACTGTGGTGACCTGAAGCGAGGAGCCAGGAGCTTCTTTCAGATATTCCCACATAGGTTCAGGGGCCCAAGGACTTGGGCCATTGTGTACTGCTTTCCCAGGCCATAGCAGAGAGCTGTATCAGAAGTGGGGCATCTGGAACCTGAACCAATGTCCATATGGGATGGTGGCACTGCAGCCAGTGACTTTACCTGCTACACCACAGTACCAGCCCCGAAGATGTGTCTTGATGTGTAATTTTTGGTATGCTATGTTTGCTTTGGTTCTGGGATGACACCATAATATATTCTCCCCAGAGCTTCATTTCTTCAAATTTTATTTTTAAAATTTTCATTTATTTGAAAGATAGAGACATAGAGACAGATCTTTCATCCACAGATTCATTCCCCCAAATGTCTGTAACAGCTGGAGTGGGGTCAGGCTAAAGGCAGGATCCTGAAGCTCAGTTTGGTTCTCCCACATGGATGACAGAGCCTCAAGTACTTAATCTATCACCTACTGCCTCCCAGGGTGTGCATTAACAGGGAGCTGGATTGTAAATAGCTGGGATTCAAACCAAGCCATCCTGATATAGGTGTGAATGTCCCCACTGACATCTTAATAACTATGTAAAATGCTTATCCCACTACTTTGGACTTAATTGAGCCTTTCTTGCCTCCAAGAGCCATGCAGGGGAGTGGTTATTCTAATGGCCCAGTTCACATAGCAGTGGTGGTGCAGTGCCCGTTATGCAACCACCTTGGAAATGGGTGTGGTGACATCAGAAGTGTGCAATGGTTTTTTTTCCTCATTGGTGACTGTTGGGATGTCTGGCTGGGTGAGGCATAAGCTGTGGATCGACTGGCAGTGATTGCAGGTGTTGCACATCACAGAATGCCAGCCCTAGGGCCATGATGGCTGTGGGGAACATTTAGCATAAGACAAACACACTTGGGTCCAGAAACAGCTAGGTGGGACTGACTGAGCTGAAGGTGTGGGGAGCCTGGAATGTACAGAATGCAACCCTTAGGATAGTAGCAGGTATGGCGGTAGAAAACACACCTTTGGTTGGTGGTGTGTTAGTATCATGGTTCATTCCCCAATATGTTATTGTGCTGTAGCAACATATGCCCTGGGGTTTTGGGTGGGGGAATACATTGCAAGTATCTTTTCTGACACAAAACTGCACTGTAGACTCAGGTCACTTTCTTCACTGGCTTCCAGGCTGTGGCAGCTGTGGAACTTTCCTGTTGCTAAGGTTGCTGGCTTCCATAATAGTGAGTGTCACGAGGAGTCTTCTGTTTACCCAGTAGCCATAATTATAATAGATAATTATCTATTATATATAATAGATAATATATATTATTATATATAATTATATTAATATAATATATAATATAAGGAATTCTGGTTCTTCTTTGTAAAAGAGGAGGCTAGCATTGGCCGCTTCTATTCCACCAGCTTGCTAGTCCTTTTCCAGGAACTAAAATAGCCCTACAATGTATCTTTATCAGACATGGATTAGAAAGACCAGGCATAACTTCAAAAGACTCAGGAGTGTATTGTCATGTCTATAGCAGGCAGATTTCTAGAACCTCATTCTAGGGTCTAAGCCAGTATGTGGATTCCAATATTGAGAATGAGTCAGGGAGATCCTGGTCTCCATTTTTTAACAAGCAGTTTGTTTTTTTTTTTTTTTTTTTGCTTTCTCAGAATGCCTTATCATTCAATGACCACAAGAACAGCCATAAACTTTTCTGTCGTGGAAAGATTTGTGATTCTAATTGCATCTTCATAGTGACATTTCTCCAATTGTTTTGACTACATGTGTCATGTTTCTTTGGTGGATGTCTTATGTGTAGTTGCATTAATGATGGTTCTTGTGTGTGTATATAATTTTTCATTTAGAGTTTACTGGAAATAGGAAAACAAGCAATGCCTGTAATATGGAATGAATGAATTCCAGAAGAATTGGAGGTCAAAGGTCTAGCTGTCCTCAGCAAAAAAAAAGTTATGACTTCATGAAAGTTGAGATCTAGAGAACTGGTGAGCAAGGAACTGGCTTGGGAGTTTGGCACAGATAGGGCAGAGACTAAATAGGGTAGATAAGAGCCATTTCTTTGCATTTCTAGCCTGTTCCAGGGGCAACTGTAACTAGAACTGCAGTTGTCTTATTGATAGGACCTGAATCAGGAATGCCTGTATACATCAATGTCAGGATTTCTGTATCCAGACTGGGAGATTTTTAAATGATCTAATTGGTTCAGGGATGTAGTCTATCATGTTTAGACTCTGTAAATCCCTACTTTTAAAATAAAGGGTCATATTTCAATCTGGATTTTTATAAGGAAAATAGACATATTCCACAGGAATAGGATTTTTTGAAATATTCTTAAATACTTTTATTTTTATAAGCATTCAAGACATAACGAGGAAGAAACAAAAGTCAAATGTATAGGTCATTTACAATGTATCACACACTGATAAAAACTTCAGTTATTTACATTTAATTATTAGCCACCTAAGAGATAGTTAGTATTCATTGCAATTTAAAAGAAACGGAGAAATTATGTTGTCCAAAGTAACATAGTTTATAAGTGGAAGAGTAAAGTCGAAATTAGGTATGATCTTTATATATCCCTATACTCTGCTTCCTTTCCAGCAAGTCTTTACTGTTATATTCCCGGTGTTGTATGTGTTAAATGGTATTTAAATCTTGAAAACACTCTTTTATGGTAGAGCTTATAATTTTTCAGTTTTCAGCGTGGATGCTGAGGCTTAGAGAGATTTACTCGGGGTCTTCACTTACAGAGATAGAAGTATGATTAAGAGTTACAGGCCTTTGAGAGAAAGCAGTAAAGGCAAGGATTTTATATTACTATCACAATCCTACTCACAGCTGATGTATTTTTCATATTTGCAGCCCAGATATAGTTAAAAAACACATTGCAGTTACCATAAATAGAAGGAGGAGAGCTCTATGGATTAAGTGGTGGTAAATATCATACAGTTTTATTCAGTGTGAACTTCAGAGCTTCCAAAGAGGAATGTTTCCAATACTAATGTAGCATCTGTGCCTCTGAAAACAATTCTTTCTAACAATGAACAGCTTCTTATTTGGACAGTGCTGTCACTAAACACCATGACAGAAATGACTCTTGGCAACACCTTTTTGAGGAGAAAAATATGGCAAAAAGAGTACATATGTTAAGCAGAGATTTGGCAAATGGACCATCCAGTTCTTGACATCCCTGCAAATTTACCCTCATTAAAAATAAAAGTTGAAGGGCCGGCACTGTGGTGCAGTGGGTTAACCCCCTGGCCTGAAGTGCCGGCATAACATATGGGTGCCAGTTTGAGACCCAGCTGCTCCACTTCTGATCCATTTCTCTGCTATGCCCTGGGTAAGCAGTGGAAGATGGCCCAGGTCCTTGGGCCTCTGCACCCACTTGGGAGACCTGGAGGAAGCTCCGGGCTCCTGGCTTCCGATCAGCACAGCTCTGGCCGTTGAGGCTAACTGGGGAGTGAACCATCAGGTGGAGGACCTTTCTCTCTCTCTACCTCTCCTCTCTCTGTGTAACTCTCACTTGCAAATAAATAAATAAATAAATATTTTTTAAAAAAATAAAATTTGAGAAATATATCTTTCCCCTTAATTTCTCCTAGGATAATCTCTGAATTCCCATGTTGAATACAAAATGCTAAAATATCAACATCCCTGTGAATCACTCCCTTACCCCAATAAACCCAGAAATTCAACCTCAAAATTCTGTAGTTACAAGCCCACCACAAGTGTGTTTCTTTTAACACATGGCAGTATCCATGTACGCTAATGCTGCATGTTAGTTTTCTCCAGAGGTTGTAAATAATCTTACCCAATATATGTGGCTTTTAAAAAAAATGCAGAAGTAGACAAAAAGCTTTGAAAAGAAAGTATCCACTTCTCCCCGCTTCATGAACCCTTTAGTCTGATTATTGAACCCAAGATAAGTAAAACCCAAGCGTGTTTGCTCTTAATTAAAGCTCTTTTCATGGTGTACCCAGAGGCACCACTTAGGAGTGTGCAAACCAGATGAGTTCAATAGTAAGTACTCTGGTTACTTCCCCAAAGATTATCTATACATTTTTGTCTTGAGAAACTGAAGTTAGAAACTTAAGCAAGAATGTTTAACACTTAGGAGGGAAGTTAGTATATGTCAGTTAATCTTACATATTTGTGTTTTCATGACAGGGGCTTTACAAAGAAACTGTCATACGGGGTGGGAGTCTTGGAAGGCAGCACACAGTGGTTTATGTTCCCATGTAGGCTGTAAAGTTTTAGTCATATGTTCATTGTGTGAATAAACAAAAATGGAAAAATGATAGTAGTACTCATTCCAAAAAGAAAAAGATACCTCAATAGACTGTCATAAAACTGGAAAGCAAAGACTTCAGTTGGCTCTTCAGTTAAAGGAACAAATGGTAAAAAAAAAATTAGATTGTTTCAATAACAGTCAGACATGAATAAATCAAACTTCCAGCCCTATCCCAATTCCCTATATTTATAACTTATCTGTGAGACTTTGGGTTCTTTATGTATCTGATTTTTTTTTTTATTTTTGACAGGCAGAGTGGACAGTGTGAGAAAGAGACAGAGAGAAAGGTCTTCCTTTTGCCGTTGGTTCACCCTCCAATGGCCGCTGCGGTCAGCGCGCTGCAGCCGGCGCACCGCGCTCATCCTATGGCAGGAGCCAGGTGCCAGGTGCTTTTTCCTGGTCTCCCATGGGGTGCAGGGCCCAAGCACTTGGGCCATCCTCCACTGCACTCCAGGGCCACAGCAGAGAGCTGGCCTGGAAGAGGGGCAACCGGGACAGATTCCGGCGCCCCAACTGGGACTAGAACCCTGGGTGCCAGCACCGCAAGGCGGAGGATTAGCCTGTTGAGCCAGGGTGCCGGCCCTGTATCTGATTTTTTAGTTTTTTGTTTGAATAATAATAAACAATTTTTGGATTTTATACAAATCTCCTCATGCCTTGTACCTTTTAATCTTTACAATATCATGAAGTTTATATTATTTCTTATTATACACATCAGGAAACAGCAGATCAGAAAGGTAAGTACTTGCCGTACTTGATACAACTAATAAAAAAATTTATTATCCAACTCATGTCCTTCTGAAACCAGTTCCCGAGCGTTAAGGACTAAGGTAATGGCTGAATTCATATAGTAGGGACTTAAGATGTGCTTTATTAATTAAACAGATATTTATGAATGTTTCTACTATGTGCCAAGTACTGTTCTTTACTTTTAGGCTATAACAGCAAGTTACATAGACAAAACCCACACACTTGTGAAACATTAACATGTCATCTGATGACATTGAACTGACACTTGAATAAAGTGAGGGAGCAAGCTACATAGAAATAAGTAAAAAGAATATTTCAAGCAGAGGGGAAAAATAAGTACAAAGCATTTATTGGAGTATTCAAGGAACACTAGGCTCTCTCTGGCTAGAATAGATTAAACTATGGAAACAGTATTAGGATTTTATTCTGAATGAGATTGGAAACTATTATTGAACTTCTAAGCTGAGGCATGATACAATCTTAATTTTTAAATAAATTGTACTCTGGATGTTTACTGGGTTGTAGGGTAAATTATTAGATTGATGCCAAGTTAAAATAGGACTTGTTTATGGATTGCAGAATGTCAAAGTTTTTGATCTGAGTAAATGAAAATGGAGGTGACTTTTATAGTGGTGAGTAAGGGTAGAGGTGGGATAGAAGTAGAAATAAGAAAAGAGGGGTTCACTTTGAAAATGTTGTATTTGAGATGCTTATTAGGTATCTAAATGAAAAAAAAAAAGAAGATTCCAGTAGTCAATTGGCTATACAAATCTGGAATTCAAGGGAAAGGTTGGGTTAGAGATGTGCTATTAGTCTGAATATAGTATTTAAAGAATGGAAGTGAATGATGTTACCTGGAGAGTAAATTCAGCTAAAGAACAGGAGATATGAGGCCTTGGGCATTATAGTAAGAGTTCTGGAGGTTGAATAGGAACCAGTAGACAAGATTAAAATGATCTAGAGAACTGAGAGCGTGCTGTCCATTTATAGTGAATTGTTTTTACTCACGGCCTTTCTGACACAAAGTAAGTGAGTGATTTTTCTCATACCAACCAATTCTTCAACTCTGGATACCAACTGGGAGTCTAACAATTCAATTCAGTCCTGACAGTAACTACCTGTTGTTAATGCAGACTCTCACATGCTAACTACTCAGTCCCATAAGAGCATCCTCCACTCCAATTTAGATGCCAGTGACAAGTCCTGGGATTCTCATACTTTTGACTGACTGGCTATAAACCAGGAATTCCAAAGACCCTGTCCTTAGGTTCATTAATTTTATACAGAATCTCACAGAACTCAGAAATATTCTTTTCTTACATTTGCTGGTTTATTATAAAGGATCCAGCTAAAGGACAGCCAGATGGAAGAAATGCATGGGGCAATTTACAGTGGATTGGTGCCAGGCTTCCCAACCTGTCATGCTGCATCACCTTCCCAATATCTCACTGTGTTCATGAACCTAGGAGCTCTTTGAACCTCTGTTTTGCAAATGACAGGATTTAATTCTTTTTACCACTATGTCATATTCTATAGTGTATATATAACATAATTTCATTATGCAGCTTTTAGTTGATGGCCATCTGGATTGATTCCATATTTTAGTTATTGTGAATTAAGCTGCAATAAATATGGGGGTGCAGATTGCTTTTTCATATGCTGATCTCCTTTCATGTCAGCAAATTTTCAGGAGTAGGACGCCTGGGTGATATGATAAGTCTATATTCAGATTTCTGAGATATCTCCATATTGTCTTCCACAGTGGCTGCACCAGTTTACATTCTCATCAACAGTGAGTTAGGGTACCTTTTTCTCCACATCTTCACCAGCATTTATTGTTTGTTGATTTCTGTATGAGAGCCATTCTAACTGAGGTGAGATGAAACCTCATCGTGATTTTGCATTTTCCAGATGGCTAGTGATAATGAGCATTTTTCTATGTGTCTGTTGGCCATTTGGAGTTCTTCTCTTGAAAGATGCCTGTCCAAGTCTTTGGCCATTTCTTAACTTGTTTGTTTTGTTGTTGTTGAGTTTCTTGAGCTCTTTATAAATTCTGGATATTAATCCTTTATCAGTTGCATAGTTCGTAAATATTTTCTCCTGTTCTATCAGTTGTTATTTACTTTGCTGAGCATTTATTTTACTTACTCATAAGTTTAAGGCATCTGAGCATTTCTTTTGCAGGGCAGAAGCTTATTTGCTTGATGTGATCCTGTTTGTCAATTTTGGCTTTGATTGCCAGTGCTTTGGGGTATTTTCCAAGATGTCGTTGCATATGCCAATGTATTGCAAGGTTTCTCCAATGTTCTGTAGTAATTTGTTGTCATTAGGTCATAGATTTAGGTCCTTGATCCATTTAAGTAGATTTTTGTGAGGCTGTAAGGTAGGGACATAGTTTCATACTTCTGTACAGAGATCCAGTTTTTCTAGCACCATTTGTTGGACGGACTGTCTTTGCTTCAGGAATTGATTTTAGGTCCGTTGTCAAAAATAAGTTGGTTGTAGATGCATAGATTGTTTTCTAGAATTTCTATTTTGTTCCATCAGCCTACACATTTTTTTTTCCGGTACTGAGCTGTTTTGAGTATAACCACCTTGTAGTATGTCTTGAAATCTGGTCTTGTGATGCCTCTGACTTTACTTTTGTTGTATAAGATTGCTTTAGCTATTCTGGGTCTCTTTTTTTTTCCATATGGATTTTAGCAGTCTCTTTTTTCTAGATCTAAGAAGAACGTCTTTGTTTTTTTGATTGGAATCCTATTGAATCTGTAAATTGTTTCTTTTGTACGGACATTTTGATGATAATGATTCTTCTAATCGATGAACTGGAAGATTTTTCCATTTTTAAGTGTCTTCTTCTATTTATTTCTGTAATTTTTGTAGGTTTTTTAAAGATTTATTTATTTATTTGAAAGAGTTACAGAAAGGCAGAGAGAGAGAGAGAGAGAGAGAGAGAGAGAGAGAGAGAGAGAGAGAGAAAGAAGTCTTCCACCTGCTGGTTCACTTCCCAAACAGCCACAGCAGCCAGAGTTAACCTGATTGAAAACCAGCAGCTGGAACTTCTGGGTCTCCCATGTGGGTGCAGTGGCCCAAGGATTTGGGTCATCTTCTGTTTTTCCAGGCCATACCAAAGAGCTGGATCAGAAGTCAAGCAGCAGGACTTGAACTGGCACCCATATGGTATGCCAGCACTGCAGGCAGCAACTTTACCCACCACACCACAGCGCTGGCCTCTGTGGTTTTCATCATAGAGATTTTTGGCATTCTTAGTTAAATTTATACCAAGGTATTTAATTTTTTGTAGCTATTTGAATGGGATTGATCTCAGACATTCTCAGCCATGACATTATCTGTGTATACAAATGCTATTGATTGTTTTTGTGTTATTTTATATCCTGACACTTTACCAAGCTTTTTTTGAATTCAGCAGTCTCTCAGTGGTGTCTTTTTGGTCCCCTATATATAGAATCATGTCATATGCAAATAGGGATAATTTGACTTCCTCCTTCCCAGTTTGTATACCTTTAATTTCTTTTTCTTGCCTAATGGTTCTGACTAAGACTTCCAGGATATATTGAATAGTAATGCTGAGAGTGGGCATCCTTTGGTTCCAGATTTTTAGTGGGAAAGCTTCCAATATTTCCTCTACTCAATAAAATGCTGGCTGTGGTTTTTTCATAGATTGCATCATTTGTGTTGAAGAATATTTTTTCTATACCCAATTTACTCAAAGTTTTCATCATGAAAGATGTTGTATTTTATTAAATTTCTTCTGTGCATCTATTGAGATAATCATATGGCTTTTGTTCTTCAGTTTGTTAATGTGATGTATCACATTGATTGATTTGCGAATGTTAAACCATCCCTGCATACTAGGGATAAATCCCATTTGGTCCAGATGAATGATCTTTCTGATGTGTTGTTGGATTTGATTGGCTAGTATTTTCTTGAAGATTTTTGCATCTGTGTTCATCAGGGAAATTGGTTTATAGTTCTCTTTCTCTTTGGTATCTTTTTCTGGTTTAGGAACTAAGGTGAGGTAGGCTTCCTAAGAGGAGTTTGGGAAAATTCCCTCCCTTTCAGTTGTTTTGAATGGCCTGACTATATTTGGAGTTAGTTCTTCTTTAAATGTCTGGTAGCATTTACAGTGAAGCTGTCCTTTCTGGACTTTTTTTTGTTGGGAGTCATTTTATTACTGATCAGTCTTCATCTTGGTTATTGGTCTGTTTAGGTTTTCAGTGTCATCATGGCTCAATCTTAAGAGATTGTATGTGTCCAGGAATCTATCCATTTCTTCTTGTTTTCTTGAATTGTTGGCATACAGCTATTTGTAGTAATTCCTGATGATTCTTTTTATTTCTATGGAGTCTATTGTTACATTTTCTTTTTCATCTCTAATTTTATTGATTTGGTTCTTCTCCCTCTTTGTTTTGGTTAGTTGTGCCAATGGTATACCAATTTTGTTTATTTTTCAAAAAAACAGCTCTTCATTTCTCTGATATTTTGTATTGCTTTTTTGCTTTCAGTTTTATTTATTTCTTCTCTAATTTTATTTATTTCTTTTATCCTACTAATTTTGAGTTTGGGTTGTTGTTGTTTTTCTAGCTCCTTGAGACCTTTTCCAGACTTCTTTTCTAGACTGCTTGATAGCTCATTTATTTGGTGCCTATGCAATTTCCTCTTATAGGTGCCAAATGTTATAAGCTTCCCTCTTAACACTGCTTTTACTGTATCTCGTAAGTTTTGATATATTGTATCATCATCTTCATTTGTTTCCTGAAATTTTTTATTTCTCTTTTGATTTATTTTATATCCCACTCTTCATTCAGAAGCATGTTGGTCAGTCTCCATTTGTTTGCATATGTTCTAGAGATTCTTGAGTTGTTGATTTCCAGCTTCATTCTACTGTGGTCAGAGAAGATTTGTGGTATGATGTTGATTTTTGTGAATTTGCTGAGGCTTGCTTTATGGCCCAGCATATGCTCTATCCTAGAGAAATTCATGCACTGGTGAAAAGAATATGTATTCTTCAAGTATGGGTTGAAAGGTTCTGTAGATGTCAGTTAGGTCCCTTTGTCCTCAGTGGCTATTAACTATAGTTTCTTTGTTGATTTTCTATCTGGTTGATCGGTCCATGGCTGAAAGTGGGATATTGAAATTCCCTGTTACTATTGTTTTGGAATCTATTTCTCCTTTTAGATCCATTAACATTTCTTTTCAAGAGCCATGTCTTCATTTCTTTTAAGACTTTTTATGTTAAAGTCTATTTTGTCTGCTATTAGGATGGCTAGACCTACCGTTTTATGCTTTCTGTTATCATTGAGTATCTTTTCCATTGATTAACTGTCAGTCTGTGGATATCTTTGTTGATGAGGTGTGATTCATGTAGGCAGCAAATAGGTGGGTCTTATTTTTAATTCATTCAGTCAGTCTATATCTTTTAACAGGAAAGTTGAGTCCATTTACATTTAAATATACTATTTATAAGTAACAAGTTGGCCCTGCCATTTTCCCCTAATTTGGGGAGTGAGCCAATACATAGGTCTCTCTTGTTCTGCCTTGCAAAATCAATAAAATTTTAAATGCTCAATCCTTTTACATCAAATAACATTTTAAAGAAAGTGAAACACAACTTACAGAATGGGAGAAAGTATTTGGGATCACATCTCTGATAGAAGTTTATATCCAGACTATATAAAAATCTAGCTCCAAGAACAAAAGAGAAGCAAGGACTTGAATAGACATTTCTTCAAAGAAGGATTTAAAATAGCCAATAAATACATGAAAAGATGGTGAACATCATTTGTTGTTAGGGAAATGATGCCACTTCATACCTACTAGTTTTTCTATATATATATATATATATTTGCATATATATTGTAAATATATAATAGTTATATGTTTATATATAGTTATAATAAATATAGCTATAGTTATAATAAATATAGTACATATACATTTCAATTTTAGTGCATGTTCTTCTGAAGAGAGAACAGTATATACAATTTCCATTAAAGCAAGTGTTGGTAAGAATGTGGTAAAATTAGAATCCTCATACACTGCTGATGGGTCTGTAAATACTATAACTGCTGTGAATACCAGAGTCTTAGTTGCTCAAAAAGCTCGAAATAGGTGAGCTAGCAATTCCACTCATAGGTATATAACCAAAAAGAAAAAAGAAATAAAAAAAGCAATGACTCAGATATTTGTATGCCAATGTTCATTACAGCACTATTCACAATGATTAAAGGTAACCAAAATGTCCATCAGCATATGAATGGATAAGCATATGTTGTATATGCTTTCTTTTTTTAAAAGAAACTAGCAGGTTTTTTTTTAAAGATTTATTTATTTTTTAATTATTTGGAAGGCAGAGTTACAGAGAGATAGAGGCAGAGAGAGAGAGAAAGAGAGAGAGAGAGAGAGAGAGAGAGAGAGGACTTCCATCCACTGGTTCTTTCCCCAAATGGCCACAATAGGCAGAGCTGGGCCAATCTGAAGCCAATGAGCCAAGAGCTTCTTCCAGGTCTCTCATGCGGGTAAAGGGGTCCAAGGGTTGGGGGCATGCTTTTTTAGGCCATCGCAGAGAGCTGGATCAGAAGAGGAGCAGCCAGGACTCAAACCAGTGCCCTTATGGGATGCCAGCACTACAGGTGGTGGTTTAATCTACTACGCCTCAGCGCCAGGCCCTGTATATGTTTTCAATGAACTGTTCTTTGGTCTTAAAAATGAACTATGTATTGATACATGCTTCATCATGGATAAACCTTGAAAACATGCTAAATGCAAGTAAATATGCCAGACAGAAAAAGATAAATATTGTGTGACTCAACTTATGTAAAATACTTGATAGGCAAATTCATACAGACAGTGGATTAGAGGTTACTGAGGGCCAGGAAAAAGGGTAAATGGGGGATATTGCTTAATGGTTGTAAAGTTTCTGTTTAGGGCAATTAAAAAATTCAAGTAGCAAGGACCTGAATTATGGCACTACAGGTTAAACCACTGCTTTTGATTGAAGCATTCCCTTTGTCCCAGCTTGTGACCAGATACTGCATTTCTGATCAAGCTTTCTGCTAATGTGCCTGAGAAGGCAGCAGAAGATGGTCCAAAGACTTGTGTCTCTGCCACTAATTTGGGAGACTAAGATGGAGTTCCTGGCTCCTGGCTTCAGCATGATTTAGACCTTGCTGTTGGATAGTGAGCCAGCAGATGGAAGATTTTTCCCTTTCTCTCTGTTGCTGTGCCTTTCAAATAAATAAATAAATCAAAAAAAATTAAAATAGTTGTGATGATTGCATAACATTGTGACTAATTAATGATACAGAATTGTATATGTATAAACTAATGCTACTGAATTGTATATGTATAAAGTTGTTAAAATGGCTAATTAAACATTTAAATATTTTCCCACAGTAAAATAATTAAGAATTCAGGTTCTTTTGTTTCTCTCCAATATTCATACATTAGCTTTATCCTATGGCTAGTTATTTATTCCTTATCCTGCTACTCTAGAAAGTAACAGTACCTGAAATTTCTCTGACCTATGGCACTTTTTTGAGCTATATTTTCATTCGGTTACTTTCTTTTTTTAAAATGTATATTTATTTTTCATCTACTTGGACAGCAGAGAGAGAAGAAGAGAGATATTTTATCTGCTGGCTCACTCCCCAAATGTCACAAAACGCAGGACTGTGCCTGTCTGAAGCCAAGAACCTGGAATTCTATTTGGATCTCCTACCTGAGTGACAAGGTCCCAAATAATTGAGCCATTATCCAGGATGAATTAGCAAAAAGCTGGATTAGAAGCAGAGTAGCTTGGTACTGCAGTTGGCACTCAGATGTGGGATGTGGGTGTCCCAAGCAGCAATGTAACCTGCTGTACCGCAATGACCACCCCCACCCCGTTACCTTCTTTTCCAGGCTAATAGCTCCAATAGAGATTTTTCTCCTCTCATGGTGACCCAACAACCCTGCAGCCTTTTGGAGATTGGCCTGAGTGATAACATTGTGGAAATGTAATGTGCATGCAGAATTCTGTGTTGCTGGCTTTAACCTTGCTATTGACAGATGAACTAATATCGAACATGAGCAGAGCTGTAGGAAAGACATAATGTCTCAATATTTCCTTTCCTCTCCCAGAGAAAGAATTGGTGAAGGTCAGACCTTTGTAAAGTACCGTCACTTTCAGCTTCTTAAATTGCGATTTGAAGCTAGTTCCTGGTCCTATAAACTTAAAACAAAAAAGCAACTCAGCCAAAGATGAACATAATAATAATTAGATGGCTCTTAAACCATTAGGTTGCCTCTTAAAATTCTTACCTGGGGTGAGTACACACATTCAACACCTTCACTCCACGTGCAGCCTCTCACTATGCATTTATAGCCAATTATGTTATGTACAGAGTTGTCAGAGTGCTTTAGTTAATGTGGCTCATTAAAACCTCATGGAGATAAGTAACTCACAGATCCCTGCTGGCCAAAACACTTCTTATGGTCAGATTTTCAATGTTGACAGACAATGGGAAGTTGATTAATCAGCAAATTTTACAGGGTTAGAAATAACTCAGAAATTTACAAACTACACAGGAACTTTCTGAAAGTCTCATAGGCTGCCATGCAGCGGAATATGACCTTTGCACCACTACCCGCCTAAAAGGGGAGGTGTTTGGGGCAGGACAGGCGGTCAAGGAAAAAAGTCCTGTTACCATTTTCCTGTTTGTAATTGTGTGATATTGGGAAGTCTTCTTAACCTCCCAATTTCCATCTCCTTCCTTGAAGCAAAAGTTGGAGGCCATAGGAAGGTGATGGCATAGCTCTCAGTTATGTGAGCATTAGTTGTTGGTACAGAAGGCACTGCTAATGTTTCTTTCCTCCTTTTTTTTTTCAGAGGTAATGGTTCTAAGTATAGGAACTATCTTAAGTATTCCTGTTCATAGGGCATATGCTAGCTCCTCCAGCTATGACATTTTGGATGAGCAGAGTGAAGAAGCTGAAGTGTATCTAGAAAGAGATGTGAACTACCTAAACTGCTGCTAGAGGAGCTAGCTGGGTTTTGATTTTTAAAGAGGGAGACTCCTGTAACAGTAGCTCTTTACCTAAGTTAGCTGGAGATGGTGTTAGTCAGCAGAGAAGTCCTACTTGTTGGCACAGGTAACTTCTGACTTGACAAGTGCTGAAATGACCTGTCTTCAGGCACCAGCCTCGCTTCCTGTAGGGCACACACAACACGGTGGACAGTTGTAACCTGCGATAGACTTGGTTCTAAGCAACCTGATCAGGATGTGTGGAGACTGTTCATTATCTGCTTTGTGTGTGTTTGGTGAAGATTCGTCATACAATCTGGAGAGAGGTGACACAGGCTCATATTCAGGAGTAACACAGTCTGGCTCTGAGTCATTGTTAGGAAAAACAAACATTCACATATACATATTTAACTTTATTTAATTTATTTAATATATTCAGCTTTTATTTTCAGGCATATTATCAACAATTTCTCATTTTACTCATAATTACTTTATAAAATATTAGTATCTCAATTATACAGAGGAGATACAAAAATCTGCAAAGAGACTAAACAAGTTGGTATCCCAAAAGTATTCTTAACTATTTTTCATGCTGTCTTCCAGTTCCACACAGTTCTATGAGTAGCTAAGAACTTTAATTCTAAATATGATCAATTTAATTTGTTGTGGAAAATGTAATAATTCATTGACCTACTCAGTCCTTTATTATAAATAGGCTGATAGTTCAAGTTGAAGAAAACACAATTAAGTACAATACACATGCATGTCTCGTGTATAAAGAGGATCTAAGGCTTTTTTAAAAAGCAAGATTGAATGAAGAAATAATGAATGTGAAAGTGCTAAGTATAGTGTGTGGAACAAAGTAGGGACTAAAAAATGTTAAGTTATTCTTCATCCTGTATTTATGCAAATCCAACCTTTAGAGACTCAAAAGAAATTTGTTTGGAGTCTAAAGAATATATGTACTTCAGAAAATGGAAAATATTTTTATTTAAATGCAAGTTTAAAAGATTTTTTAAATTTTTCTCTAAATTTAGGTCTAGACATTTTACCTTTAAGCTGTTTGTGTACTTTCACCCTTGACTATATTAAGACCAGAAGCAAAGGATAGGGATGAATTAGCAAGGGTGAATCCAGCTGTACTTTTGAGTTCACTGAATATCCAGATGATTTTTCAAATGTTTTGGGCTCACTGAAATCCAAAACAGGTTTCACCCATGCTTTTACTCTTAAGTTTGGAGCATGTGCAATTTAAGGGAAATTTAATCCATATGTTTCTGATTCGTTTACACTTAAATAGTCAAAATATTGTTTTTAATAGTTATTTGATGCCCAAGTAGCCTTTTGAACCTTTTAAATAAGCTTTTAGATGCCTATATTTTTCCTGAAAACAGGAAATCATGTCTTTCCAAGAAGGTAAACTAATTTATACATCTGAAAATTCAGGTTCAGTGAAAACACGCAAAACCACAGGTTTTTACTGGCCTGTCTGCTTGGCAAATGAGTACTCAGCTGTAGTCTATATGCTATGTGAATGCATCTAATTTTTTTTTCTATTTTTTGCCAGGCAGAGTTAGACAGTGAGAGAGAGAAAGAGAGAGAGAGAGAGAGAGAGAGAGAGAGAGAGAGAGAGAGAGAGTTATGTCTTCCTTCCGTTGGTTCACTCCCCTAATGGCTGCTATGGCCAGCACTACGCCCATCTAAAGCCAGGAGCTGGATACTTCCTCCCGGTCTCCCATGTGGGTACAGGGACCCAAGTACTTGGGCCATCCTCTGCTGCCCTCCCGGGCCACAGCAGAGAGCTGGACTGGAAGAGGAGCAACCAGGACTAGTACCCGGCACCCCAACCGGGACTAGAACCCGGGGTGCTGGTGCCGCAGGCAGAGGATTAGCCATGTGAGTCATGGCGCTGGCAATCTACTTTTTCCTATATGTTTGGACTGGACATCCATTTCAGCTGATATTTGGCTATTTTGAGTGATAGATTTTGAGTCTCTAAGCTCGAAATTTACTTCTATTTTAATTTTAGTTTAATTATTTTAATATTTAATTCATTCCAGCTTTACTAATTGGTAGACTATTGGCTATTTATTTTTCCATGTATTTCACACATAGTGAACTTTTTGTGGCTGTATTTTAAAAGATTTGTTTATTTATTTGAAAGAGATACACAAAGAGGAGAGGAGAGAGAGGTCTTTCATCCACTGGTTCACTCCCCAGTTGGCCACAACGGCCGAAGCTGCGCCAATCCAAAGCCAGGAGCCAGGAGCTTATTTCAGGTCTCCCATGTGAGTGCAGGGGCCCAAGGACTTAGACCATCTTCTTATGCTTTCCCAGGCGATAACAGAGAGCTGGATCAGAGGTGGAGCAGCCAGGACTCGAACTGGCACCCATATGGGATGCCAGCACTGCAGGCAGTAGCTTTACCTGCTACGCCACAGCGCTGGCCCCTGTGTCTGTCTTTTTTCCCTTCCCTTTTTTCAGCAATTATTTACATTTTCTTTAAATATATGAAAATATCTGACCTCCAATGGAACTATGCAGACCTTCATTTAAAAGTGAAAATTATATCTCATCTGGATACCCAGAAAAATGAAAACAATAATAAAGGAAATTAAACAATACAACTTGAAAAAAATCAAAATGACTACAGGAAAAGTGTGTTTCATTGTTTTTACTTATTTTGTGATTTTGTTTTAAAGGGCAAAGATACTTCACGCTTCTCTAAGCAAGTGTCTTTGCTACACTGCCTCCTCTGCTGTTCCCCAACACATTCACCATGCTCTCTGTTCAGAACCCTCTGTTTCCTGCTCTTTATGCCTGGGAAATTCATCTCCTGGTATCCAGAAGCTCTTTTGCTTCATTTAGCAACCCAAAGAACTCAATAACTGAAACCAACCAATCCAGTTAAGTATTGGGCAAAGTATATGAATAGATAATTCTCAAAAGTAGAAATACAAATGGCCAATAAATATATGAAAAAATGCTCACTATCACTATCCATAAGGGAGATACAAATCAAAACCATGATGAGATATCAGCTTACCCATGTCAGAATGACTACTCTCCAAATGACTGCACCAAATGCTGGCAAGGATGTGGAGAAATGGAACTCTTACACACCGTTGGTTGCAGTGTAAATTGTGCATCCATTGCACAATTGTGCAAAGCAGTATGGATAGTTCTTTAAAAACTACAAATAGACTTACTGTATGACCCAGCAATGCCACTACTGGGTATATGCCCAAAAAGACATCAACTCACTGTATCAAAGCAGTACCTGCTCCACTATGTTTATAGCAGTACTGTTCACAATAGCCAAGACATGGAATCCACTAAGGTGTCCATCGTCAGATGAGTGGATAAAGAAATGTGATACACACACACTGGAATATTACTCATCTATAAAAAAGAATGAAATTCTATCATTTGCAGCAAAATGGTCGTAACTGGAGGACATCATGTTGAGTGAAGTAAGCCAGACGAGAAAGACAAATACCATGTGTTCTTTATATGTGGGAGCTGAAAGAAGAAAAAAAGAAAAGAAAGAAGAAATGCTTGTGTGTATCTGTTTTGTTGCAAATACAGTGTTTTGTTAATCTTTACATCTTTGTCAAATAAACTGATATACTGATATGAATTATATCCCTCTATAGTTTTTTTTTTTTTTTTGACAGGCAGAGTGGACAGTGAGAGAGAGACCGAGAGAAAGGTCTTCCTTTGCCGTTGGTTCACCCTCCAATGGCCGCCGTGGCCAGCGCGCTGCGGCAGGCACACCGCGCTGATCTGAAGCCAGGAGCCAGGTGCTTCTCCTGGTCTCCCATGGGGTGCAGGGCCCAAGCACTTGGGCCATCCTCCAGTGCCCTCCAGGCCACAGCAGACAGCTGGCCTGGAAGAGGAGCATCTGGGACAGAATCTGGCGCCCCGACCGGGACTGGAACCCAGTGTGCCGGCGCCACAGGTGGAGAATTAACCTATTTAGCTGTGGTGCCAGCCCTTCTATAGTTTTTTTTAAAAAGAATTTTTGAAGATATTACATGGATTAAGCCTTATCTCATTTCTCTGATGGGTATTTATTTCCTAGTCTGCATTTTATCCTTTAAAATTATTTCCTATTTGTTTCTTGCTGGTACATAGTAATCCTCTTGATTGTATATGTTGATTTTATACCCAGTAATCTTGCTTAATTCTCTTATTAGTTTATATTTATTTTGGATTATATTGGATTATTTCTGTATACAATAGTGTCTTCCACATATATTACCAGTTTGTTGCTTAAAAATTAGACCTTATTTAAAAAAATAAAAAGACCTTGGACTCAGAAACTGGATTCCCTGGGCTCAAATCTTGGCTCTTGCTTAACCTTTACTAACTGTATAACCCTGGACAAATGATTTAATCTTAGCCTAATTTCCTCATCTGTGAGACAGAGATAATACATCAAGGGAGTTTAATGAGTTAATAAAAGGTATATGAAAAGGACAAAACATAAAGGGAAAGGCCTTTCCATGACCACTTCATAAAAAATAGAAATAGACTTCCTTCACTCACCCATCTCATATTTTTGTATTCTTTACTCTTCTTTATTTTTCTTCATAGCACTTAATGAATCTTTTTATCTCTCCCTTCCCCTATATATCCATTTCTTGTCTTTCTCCACAAAGTAGAGTGTAATCTTCATGAGAGTTCATGCCTGTTGACTCTATTTTATTCAGCACCTAAAAAGATATCTAATATTTAGTACATGCTCAGAAAAGTTTTGAATGAATAAATAAGTGTAATTTTTTTAGCTTAACTGCTTCTATTCTCCTATAACCATTTCTATTTCAAAGCATTTATAAATGCTTATTATTAGGAAGCTGGATGTCAATTAATGAGATTATGATATATACTTAGCCCCTGCTGTATAAACTTAGATACATCACTAAAACTGTATGTGTCTCATTTTTCTTATTTATAAAATAGAGATTAATAATAGTAGGATACATAATATTTTTGTGAAGATTGAAAAAAGTACAAGCAAAACCATTTGCTCAGAGTCTGGGACTTAGTAAGTCCTTCAAAAATGCTGGCCAAAAATTCATTAAATGAACTTTGGAGAGGGGATATAAACGTATGTGAGGTAGAGAGCTGCTTGGGGAATACAGAGTCATAGTTTCTTCCCTAAGGAGTTTATAGCTATTACTATATAGTTTCACAATACATAGTTTTGACAGAAGTTCACCCAGAGAAATATCACACTGTAGTTGAAGGATATTTAGAGTTGATAGGTCAGGAAAGCCTTAAACTGCACTGTCTAGGGCAAATAGAACTTACCAGTAAAGGAGTTGAAATAGAATAGAATGGTGCACTAGCATGCAAAAAGGCATGGAAGCATGAAATAGTGTGATTTGGGTAATGTAGTTGTCTTAGTATGTTTGAGCTGCTAAAACAAAAAAATCAATGATTGAGTGGCTTATAAGCAATGGAAGTTTATTCACAGCTCTGGAAACTAGAAAGTCTTCCAAATTAATTGCTGGCATGTACTCTATGTTCTTATATGGTTGACAGGAAAGGCATTTCTCTGAGGTCTATTTTCTAAGGACACTAATATCATTCATGAGGGCAGAGCCCTCATGACCCAATCACAGCCCAAAGGCCCCCACCATCTAATGCTGTAGCCTTAGGTGTTAGGATTTTCACATGAATTTTGTAGGATCACAAAAATTCAGATTATAACAATATTGTAGCAAACTATTGGTATTGTAGAGACTATAGCTGGATCATAGGTTTAGGCTGATTTTCAACATTTTTCTTGATGGTAGCACACAATCACTGAAAAATTCTAAGGGGAATGATAGCAGATTTGAGTTGTAACTAATCAATCAGAGAGATGCAAGGGCATCTAAAGTCAAGAGAAGTTTGTTCAAAATTCGAACCACAGGTGGAGGAGGTTCTGTGTCCTTTTGAATTTCAATGGGAACATTTCGGTGAATGAATAAAGAAGAGAAAGGGGTTTTTAGATTTTCTGGTCGTTTTTTGCTTAAAGTGTCTACTTCAGGTGTATTATTTTAGTTTATGGATCCTTTTTCTTGCTCATATCTTTACTCTTTATCTTGATACATAGTACAAGATACAGAATTTAGCTCCTTTTTTCCTTTGTTTCTCTTTCAGGAAAACAAAATATGTCAAATTTTACAATAAAGACTTCTTTTGGGAAGAGAGAAGAATGCTTTTTGTCTACTACCAAACTACATTTCTCTGGTGGAAGTTGGCATAAGAAATTAATTGGAGAGGATCATTATCAGAGGCAGGTAGACCAGTTGTGAATCTGTTACCACAGATTAAAAACTGCCACGGGCCTTATGTAAGTCACTATAGTGGAATGGTAAGGGAAGGATATATTTGAGATATATTTCTGAGATTTAATCCATGAGACTGGATCTAGTGACTACATAAACATAGGTCAGTTGTACATGGAAATGTGACATGAAAAGGTTTGGAAAGGGTGGCAAAGGGACACAGGATTGTGATTGCAATTTAAAATTTTGTTTGCAATAAATGAACAGTTAAGGGTGATATTCTTAATATTCAAGATAAATAAAGAAGTACATATTTTGGGGTAAAATCTGTGAATTCCATTTTGGAAATGATGTGTTTGAAATACTAAGGTAGATATGTTACTAAAGTACTTAGATTTATGTATTTAGAAGAGTGAAATATATAGAAGATGAAGTATTTAGAAGAAGAAATACTTACATTTTTTTAAACTTTTATTTAATGAATATAGAATTCCAAAGTACAGCTTATGGATTAGAATGGCTTTCCCCCCTATAACTTCCCTCCCACCTGCAACCCTCCCCTTTCCTGCTCACTCTCCCCTTCCATTCACATCAAGATTCATTTTCAATTCTCTTTATATACAGAAGATCAGTTTAGTATATATTAAGTAAATATTTCAACAGTTTACACCCACATAGAGACACAAAGTGAAAAATACTGTTTGAGTACTAGCTATAGCATTAAATCACAATGTACAGCGCATTAAGGACAGAGATCCTACATTAGGAGTAAGTGCACAGTGACTCCTGTTGTTGACTTAACAAATTGACACTCTTGAGATTCAACACACCAGCGCTGGAACGTGAGGTGAGCAGAACCTCAATAACCCGAGATACCAGGAGGGAAGCGGAAAAGGGAGCCTAGAGCGAACAAGGCTTGAAACCCTGCAGGGAAAAGTTCACCAGGCTAACTAGAAGAGAGAGAGAGAGAGAGAGGGAAAAAAAAAAAAGTGACCCATACGGACACGAGCTTCTCTCTCTCCGCTCACCTCTCAAAGGTGAGCAAGACAAAGAGCAGGCGCCATTTTGGAATACGTCATAAGTAGGGCGACCTCGGGTCGGCACCGGCCCCGAGCCTAGCAGAAAAACCTGACTCTGGGTGGGAGGGCTGAAATAACAGGAGATTAGAACCTAATGAATGTGTGGTGCTAATGAACTGAGACTGTGAAAAAAGAGACGGTGGGGGAGAGAACTCACGGAAATCACGAATTCATGTGAGTACTCTCCAGAGACGCTACAGTTCAGTAGCCTTGGCAGCCCAGTGGGAGACTACAGGAGAATCTCAGCCCACACAAAGGGCCGCAAAGATTCCTTCTCTGGTCCTTGGGAAAGAGCTTCTGATCTCTGGCTCCTGTGGGTATATCATTCGCCTGCTAACCACCCCCAATTCCATTCAGCTGTGTGGAATTACTTCCCTTTTGAACCAAAAAAAAAAAAAAAAAAAAAAAGTAACAGAGAGAGATTTACCACGCCTAACCTGGGAGTGTCTCCTTTGACACAGCCTCAACACTGAGGAACCAAACAGAGCTCTCAGGCCACACCCATCTCAAGCCTCTAAGGCTCCATCAAAAGCAGACAGTCCACTTAATCTAGAGTCATAGTATAACAAGAAAAAAACACCACAGTGAAGAAACCAATATGCCAAACAACAAACGCAAAAACCGAGGTAATAAGAACAAGGAAGACACTATGGCATCCCCAAATGAAAAAGACACCCCAATTCAAGATTACAAAGATGATGAGATAGAAGAGATGCAAGAAGCAGATCTCAAAAAATTGATAAGAACACTAAGAAGTACTCAAAAACAAATTCTTGAACTACAGAAATCCTTAATGGACAAGGTAGAAAATCTCTCTCGTGAAAATGAAATATTAAGGAGAAATCAAGCTGAAATGAAACAACTAGTAGAACATGAAACTGTGATAGTGACGAGAAATCATAATGAAGTGAAGAATTCAATAGATCAAATGAAAAACACATTAGAGAGCCTTACAAACAGAATGGGTGAGGCAGAAGAGAGAATATCGGACTTAGAAGACAGAGCACAGGAAACTATACAGTCAAACCAAAGAAAAGAAGAGGAAATTAGAAATCTAAAAAATATTGTTGGGAATCTACAGGATACTATTAAAAAACCCAACATTCGAGTTCTAGGAGTTCCTGAAGGCATGGAGAGGGAGAAAGGATTAGAATGCCTTTTTAGTGAGATAATAGCAGAAAATTTCCCAGTTTTGGAGAAAGACAGAGACATCCTAGTACAGGAAGCTCATAGAACCCCTAGGAAACATGACCAAAAGAGGTCCTCACCACCACACGTTGTAATTAAACTCACCACAGTGAAACAGAAAGAAAAGATCCTAAAATGCGCAAGAGAGAAACGTCAAATTACACTCAGAGGATCTCCAATTAGACTCACGGCAGACTTCTCATCAGAAACCCTACAAGCTAGAAGGGAATGGCGAGACATAGCCCAGGTACTTAGAGAGAAAAACTGCCAGCCCAGAATATTATATCCTGCCAAGCTCTCATTTGTGAATGAAGGTGAAATAAAGACCTTTCATAACAAACAAAAATTGAAAGAATTTGTTGCCACTCGTCCAGCCCTGCAAAAGATACTTAAAGATGTGTTACACACAGAAACACAGAAACACGGCCATCCACATGAAAGAAGATAAACAAAGGGAACCTCACAGCAAAAGATCACAGGGAATTCAAAGCATACATTTGGATAAAGAAATTATGGGACATGTACTCTATAGAATACTATACAGCAGTCAAAAACAATGAAATCCGGTCATTTGCAATAAGATGGAGGAATCTGGAAAACATCATTCTGTGTGAATTAAGCCAGTCCCAAAGGGACAAATATCATATGTTCTCCCTGATTGGTGACAACTAATTGAGCACCAAAGGGGAAACCTATTGAAGTGAAATGGACACTATGAGAAACAGTAACTTGATCAGCTCTTGTGCTGACTGTTGTTGTACAATGTAATACTTTATCCATTTTAGTAATTTTTTTATTCTAGTACTATTGGTTGAACTCTGTAATTAACAAACAATTATTCTTAGGTGTTTAAATTTTAACTGAAAAGTGATCCCTGTGAAATATAAGAGTGGGAATAAGAAAGGGAGGAGATGTACAATTTGGGACATGCTCAATCGGAACTGCCCCAAATGATGGAGTTAGAAACAGGCCAGGGAATTCCAATACAATCCCATCAAGGTGGCATGTACCAAGGCCATCTCACTAGTCCAAGTGATCAATTTCAGTTCACAATTGATCACACTGATAGGTCTAAGAGTCAAAGGGATCACACAAACAAGACTAGTGTCTGCTAATACTAACTGATAGAATCAAAAAGGGAGAGAATGATCCAACATGGGAAGCGAGATACACAGCAGACTCATAGAATGGCAGATGTCCTAAATAGCACTCTGGCCTCAGAATCAGCCCTTAAAGCATTCAGATCTGGCTCAAGAGCCCAAGAGAATATTCAAGGCATGGAAAGCCAAGACACGCTGGAAAAAAAAGAAGACCTAAATGAAAGATCTCTGCGAGTGAGATCCCAGTGGAATGAATGGGGCCATCACAGAAGGAGGTACCTTTCTCTGAAGCGAGGAGAGAACCTCCACTTTGACTATGACCCTGTTGGAATAAGATTGAAGTCAGCGAACCCTAAAGGCTTCCATAGCCTTGGCAACTCATGACTAGAGCCTAGGGAGATTACTGACGCCATAAACAAGAGTGTCAAATTGTTAAATCAACTTCAGGAGTCACTGTGTACTTACGTCTCATGTGGGATCTGTCCTTAATGTGTTGTCCAATGTGAAGTAATGCTATAACTAGCACTGAAACAGTATTTTACACTTTGTGTTTCTGTGTGGGTGCAAACTGATGAAATCTTTACTTAGTATATACTGAATCAATCTTCTGTATATAGATAATTAAAAATGAAAAAAAATCTTGGTGTTAAATTGGAAATTGCCTAGAAAATTAATCAATTTTTTAAAAAAATATATCATGTAGGATCTCTGTCCTTAATGTGCTATACATTGTGAATTAATACTATAACTAGTACTCCAACAGTACTTTTCACTTTGTGTTGCTATGTGAGGGCAAACTGTTGAAATCTTTACTTAATATATAGTAAACTGATCTTCTGTATATAAAGAGAATTGAAAATGAATCTTGATGTGAAGCAAGGGGAGAGGGAGTGGGAAAGGGGAGGGTTGCGGGTGGGGGGGAAGTTAAGGGGGGGAAGGCATTGTAATCTATAAGCTGTATTTTGGAAATTTACATTCTTTAAATAAAAGCATTATAAAAAAATAAAAAAGAAATAAAAAAGAAAAAAAGAAAAAAAAAAACAAAGCTAAAGCAGACACCGAAGTAAAAAAAAAAAAAAAAAAAAAAACAACAAATTGACACTCTTGTTTATGGGATCAGTAATCACCCTAGGCTCTTGTCATGAGTTGCCAAAGCTATGGAAGCCTTTTGAGTTTGCGGACTCTGATCATATTTAGCCAAGTTCATAGACAAAGTGGAAGTTCTCGCCTCCCTTCAGAGAAAGGTACTTCCTTCTCTGATGACCCGTTCTTTCCACTGGGATCTCACTCGTAGAGATCTTTCATTTAGTTAATTTTTTTTTTTTTGCCAGAGTGTCCTGGCTTTCCATGACTAAAATACTCTCATGGGCTTTTCAGCCAGATCCGAATGCCTTAAGGGCTGATTCGGAGGCCAATTTAAGGGGATTTGGACTAGGCAAGGTAAGTTTGGGAGTCAGGGACTGTACTTAAGCGCAAGTCCATGAAACCCAGCTACAGGGTTTTAACCTAATAGGAAGTTGTTTTTATTATATAACAGGAACTCCAGAGTTAGGCTAGGCTCTCCAGGACTAGTGTGGGGGTTCCCAGATATCACCAGTGCCTCCAGTTTTTTTGTTTGTTTGGTTTTTGTCTATTTACTTGATTTTCTTCAGTGTCTTTGTTCAGGTTTCCGACAAGCTGAGTCTAAGATAGGGATTCACATAATGAGAATCATTAAGGGAATATTCTATAGGAAAAGCCTGTAAGGGAAAATCTGAGTCAGGGCAGAAAAGGAGACAGAGCATGTAGTCTCTGAATAACTAACTTAAGTATTAAGAGTGAACCGTGCATGAACCAGTGGTGTACATATCATGAACCAAGAGTTATAATTAATCCAATTCTATAAAAAGAAGGAGCTTAAGGAATATGAGGCTCTTCTTTCAAGTAGATTGACTTTGAAAGGACAAAGGGGTCAGATGGTAGAGGAAGTGGGTTAAAGGAAAGTTTTAAATGGAAGAGCTGTTAAAATGAATATGCGGATAGGAAGGAGAATAAAAGGAAGATCAGAAATTTAGAATGAGAGGAATTAGTTGTTGGAGTGATATGATAGACTTAAGAGGGAATCCAGAGTGCAGATTAAAAGATTAGTGTTAAACATAGGATAGGGTAGCTTTCTACTGATCTAGAAGTGAAAGACATAAAAATAAGTGGTGATTCATGAGGGTGGCAAGTGAGGAGCTGAGGATTTTCTATGGGACTACACTTAAAATTATTTTCTCAGTGAAACACAGAAAAAGGTCATCTGTTGAGCATGTGTGTATGTGGAGTAGGAGGGTTCAGTGATGGTAGAATGGTGAAGATATGTAGAAGGCTTAAGGGTGGTGAAAGTTTGGAATAGCCACTGAGGGAAATAGGAGATATCTGACTCGTGCTGCCAGAAAGATTGCTTGGCAGCTTTTCAGGACCATCTGAGGTTGAAGATCATCAGTTTTAGTAGGAGCAGCAATAGTTAGATGGTCTTCTCTAGCAATGCTTTAGTTGGGGATAGCATCTGTGGGTGAGTAAGGCTATTAAATCAAGAGGATTTATACACCCGGTTGATATTCTGATTCAGGTTTTTAATACTCTCAGCTGTCAATAACATAGAGACTATGGACATACAAAGATGTCTTTACCTCACTTAAGTGGTAGAATTTACGTTATTGTTTGGTTTGGATGGATTTAGCAATCAGCTAGTAAAAGGCTCAACTTTTCCTTTGGTTATTTAGTGTTGAAGTTATTATTAATTACTGTTTATAGAGTAAACCAGATGGGGTTGCAGAGATGGATGAATCTTTAAGGGTAAGTTCGAAGGACAAAAATAATGGCCTACTTTCTGCAAGTTCATTTGGGATATATTTGTGTGCACTTGATACTCCTATAGCCCAGAGCTTCTAATCTATTCAGACTTCTGTGACCAGATAAACGTCTTTAAGACACATCAATATCTAGAAATTTTTAGTGCTTCATCATTTCCTATAGAATATGATCTAATTATCTTAGCTTGAGGATGTGATAGCCCTCCATAATTTGGCCTCAACCTACCTTCTTTTATTTTCCCACTGCTTCCTATTCTCAAAGTATGGTTTAGTAGTTAAGAACACAGGATTTATAGTTGTATTTTAACTTTGTTTTTCAAATTAACAGATATTTGATCTTAAGGAATTTAACTCTCTTAGTTTCTAATTTTCTCATGAATAACATTGGGATAGTGATACATATCTAATAGGATGATGAAGATTAAATGAAATAATAAAATATGCTTAGTACAATGCTTGGAGTATAGCATATTTATAGTATTTTCTGAATATTATTTAATTAACTCAATTTAGTGTGTAGACACTGTTCTAAATACTTTGTAAGCCCACTTAATCCTTATGACAATCCTTTGAAATAAGTAATATTATCCAAGCTCCACAGATGAGAATAGTGAGGTATAAGGAGGTTAATTAACTTATCATATTAAAATCTATTAAGGGTCAGAATTATGTTTCAAAGCCAGGAGCCTGTCTTCAAAGGCCATATTTTAATAATATAAATCCTCTCAATAAATGGCAACTGTTGGTAGTAGTACTCTATTGTCCCTTAAACATGTCATTTATATTTATTTCTACCTCCTTGTTACTGTTCATGTCATCTACCATGGTACTAAAGCCCTCCTTTTCTGTGTAAATCCTCTGTCTTTTAAGGCCATATCAATGTCTGTTACTTCTATGAAACTTTCCATGAGACCTCAGTTACTAGGGATCCTTCTGTATGAATCTCTGGCAGTTGTTGCTTACATAATTAAACTGACATTCTTGTTTTGATATTTGTCTATATTGCATCTGTAAAATGATGTTAATAACTCATCTGTCTTGGAGAGTTATTGTGAGGATTAAGTGAAAAGTATATGTAAAAGAGTTCTGAGGGCCTGTGCAAAAGTTAGAAGTGCATAGCATGTTGTCTCTAAATACTTTTTAAGGAAATGAATAAATGAATTAATGGAAGTATGAAGGAAGAAAAGAGATCAAAATACTTAGAAATGACCTATGCTACTTTTAATTTGTTTTATCTTGAACTATTTCTTTAAACACTCTGAGTGTCGTTTTACATCTGTAAAGCAGAGATAAGTTAGGTATATTGGACACTTATAAGTAATGCAGACTTATGGATTTCAGCTTTGGATAAAGTACAAAGCTCTCTAAGATAGAGAAGCAAGGCAAAGGGAGACAGAGTACAGACATAAAAATACGTGGGAGGTTATAAAATACAAACTGTTCAGCTTACCTTTTTGTTCAGTCTAGGACCAGATTGTTCCTTTAGCCAATTAAAATATGCTAAAAGTTCTTAGATTCATATTTTTGACAAATATATCAGTGACTAGCATATCTGAAGTTCCTCTGTTGGCTCCAGGGATAAGAATTCCAGCCAATTTCTCATCATGAAAGTTCAGCTTGAACTTAAATTCCCTACCCACAAGAGGGGTCCATCCAAGATTTCACATGACTGACATGTAGCATTTTAAGATTTGTGTAACCACATAACCATGGATTTCTAAGTATGTGAAAGTTCTTGATTTTTAGGCTTCCTGGTGTAAGTCCAGCCAACTTTCACATTTTTTTCCTTTCCTGATTTTTTGTTTCTAAAATAAACCACCAGTTGCTAAATTCTTAAGAGCTTGTGACATGCACTTCTGTCTCAGGTAACTGTCACCTTTCTGTTTCATGACCTGATCACCCTAAGTCACTTACTGTTTCTCTTTCTATTGTATCCTGATGATTAATCACTGTTTCACTCTGAGATCTGTATTTGTTTGCTTAGAGTCTTCCTAGATGGCCTTTCCACCTTTCTTAGCCTTAACACAAATCCTATGAAAGAAGCCCCTCCAACACCCAGGGAGAATGGCCCCTTTATCAGTTGGATCCAAGCTCCACTGTTCCGTACCAAAGACAAGCCAAACTACACATATCGTAAGACACAGATAAAGAAAACTCAGTTTAATGCAAGGACACTTCAAAAAGTTTGCTGAAAATGGAATACAGGATGTTTTGGTGTGATTTTTAAGCTCTCTACATATTAGAGATCTTCAAAAAGTTCATGAAATGTCCACATTATGGAAAAACTTTGCATGGGATTCAAAATAAATTTTTGCACCAAAATAAAAAAAAAGAATACATGTAGTAGGAATGAGGTAAAGAGAAAAAGACTACCAGTAGAAGAGTTGAGGATGCTGTGGTTAAAAAAACTTGAGAAGAAGAGGCATGAAACCACCTTTGAAGAAAAGAATTTTAAATTGTAGGGAGAAAGTATTCCACACACTTAGCTCACAAGAAATAATTTTATGCCTGTTCTATATCCATCCATGATCTGTAATTAGGTATGGCATTCACAGGCTTATCAAAATCCAGTGATAATTAGAATCTCTCTCTTTATCTATCTCTTTCTCTAAGGATTTATTTATTTATTTATTTGACAGAGTTACAAAGAGAGAGGAAGAGACAGAGCCAGAAATTGTCCATCTGCTGGCTCATACCCCAAATGGCCACAGTGGCCAAGGCTAGGCCAGGCCAAAGGCAGGAGTCAGGATCTTCTTCCAGATATCCCACATGGGTGCAGGGGCCCAAGCACTTAGGCCATGTTCTGGGAGATGGATTGGAAGTGGAGCAGCTGGGATATGAACTGGTGCCCATATGGAATACCAGTGTAACAGGCAGCAGCTTTACTGTTGTAACACAATGCCAATCCCCATTTCTCTTTTTCCTTTTACACATAGAACCTGAGAAGAGACTATCCCAGCTTTTCCATAGTTGTCCAAAGTCCTAGAAGGTTACTAGAGGTACCTGTTTGCTTCAGTTCCCTACTTAACTTCCACCACATATGACTACTTTGCTTAATTGTCCCTTGCTCAGGCTCTGGTACAAGGATATTATTTTCCCCTTGTTTCTTCCATGATTAAATGTGAAGTCTAATCTTGAAACCTAGCCAGGAGGCTAGAGATCCTCATTTCATTGGGTTTTAGCTATTTACTTTGTTTTAAACTGAGTCTAATTTTTCCTTGAATATTTAATCTTCAAATTCAAATCTTTTAAGGGATTATTTATTTGAGAGGCAGAGTTACAGAAAGAGAGAAGGAGAGACAGATAGAGATCTTCTGTCCACTGGTTCATTCCCTAAATGGCTGCATCTGCTGGAGTTGGGCTGATCTGAAGCCAGGATCCAAGAGCTTCTTCCAGGTATCCCATGTGGGTTCAGGGGTGCAAACACTTGGGGTATCTCCTTCTCTTTTCGAGGCCATCACAGGGAGCTGGATCAGAAGTGGAGCATCCGGGACTTAAACTGGTGCCCAGATGGGATGCTGGCATCATTGGTAGAGGCTTAACCTATTACACCACAGTGCTAGCCCCTCAAATTTAAATCTTAAAAGCTTACTTGATATGAAAACCACTACTGCTTAGAAGTCTTGAGATTAGTGGGATTTGTGTAAAAGTAATATACACTACTTCTAAGCTTGGCCCATTAACTGTGCAGGTCAATGTTTTCTCAGACCAGGTAATATCAAAATTCATGGAAAAATGAAATTAAAGGATACGTTTATTTTTGTGTAAAAAGTTTTAAGTCCATGCATAGATTTTTTTAGATTTTTGAGCTTTTTAAAAATTTTATTTAAGTTACACACGTTTCTTCTATTTCATGTATACAGATTTGGAACATAGTGACACTTCCCCCCTCTTCTCCCTCCCACCCATGCTCCAAACCTTCCTACTCCTCTCACTCACAGTCCTACTCTTAACTTTTACAAAGATGTATTTTCAGTTTATTTAATGGCCGTATAGTTAACTCTACACTAAATAAAACAGTTCAACAAATAGTATGAAGAGAAAAAAAAAAACCTGTTCCTCTATAGAAGGGATAAGGGCTGTTAACGATCACCAAATATCAAAATGTCTATTTCACTCCAATAAATTACATTTCAGGTACTCTATTAGTTACCTTGGGTCAGGGAAAACATATGATATCTGTATCTTTGGAACTGGCTTATTTCACTGAGTGTAGTGGTTTCCAGTTGCGTCCATCTTGTTGCTAAAGAGGAGATTTTTGTTCAGCTGAGTAGTACTCCATAGTGTATATATACCATAATTTTATCCAGTCAACAGTTAATGGACATCTGGGATGATTCATATTTTAACTATTGTTAATTGTGCTGCCATGCACATGGGAGTACAGACAACTCTTTCATATACTGATTTCTTTTGGTTTGGGTAAATCTCCAGAAGTGGGATGGCTGGATCATAATGTAGGTCTATATTCAGATTTCTGAGGTATGTCCATACTGTCTTCCACAGTGGCTGACCAATAGTGGACCAGGGTACATTTTCCCCCACATCCTTGCTGGCGTTTGTCATTTGTTGATTTCTGTATGTGAGCCATTCTAACTGGAGTGAGGTGAAACCTCATTGTGGTTTTGATTTGCATTTTCCTGATGGATAATGATCTTAAGCATTTTCTCAAGTGTCTGTGAGCCATTTGAATTTCTTGTCTTGAAAAATGCCTGTTCCAAGTCCTTTGCCTATTTCTTAATGGGATTGTTTTGTTGCTATTGAATTTCTTGAGCTCTTTATAGAGTCTGGATATTAACCTTTTATCAGTTGCATACTTTGCAAAAAATTTTTCCCATTCTGTCAGTTGCCTCTTCACTTTCTGAGTGTTTCTTTTGCAGTGTGGAAGCTTCCCAGTTTGATATAATGGAATTTGTCAGTTTTGTTTTAAATTGCCCGTAGTTCTAGGATCTTTCCCAAGAAGGCTTTGCCAATGACAATATCTTGAAGAGTTTCCCAAATGGTCTTTAGTAATTTGATTGTATCAGATCATAGATTTAGGTCTTTGATCCATTTTGAGTGGATTTTTGTGTAAGATGTAAGGTAGGGGTCTAGTTTCATATTCTACACATGGAGATTTAGTTTCCCCATTACCAGTTGTTAAAGAGACTGTCCTTGCTCCAGAGATTGATTTTAGCTCCTTTGTCAAAGACAAATTGGAAACAGATGCATGAACTGATATCTGGAATTTCTATTCTGTTCCATGAGTCTATAAGTCTGCTTTTGTACCAGTATCAGGCTGTTTTGATTATAACTGCCCTGTAGTATGTCTTGAAATCAGGTCTTGCAATGCTTCTGGAATTGTTTTGTTGTACAAGATTGCCTTAGCTATTTAGGGCCTCTTGTGTTTCCATATGAATTTTAGCATCATTTTTTTTTTTAGATCTGTGAGAATGTCCTTTGTATTTTGATTGGGATCACATTAAATCTGTAAATTGCTTTTGTTAGTATAGACATTTTGATGATGTTGATTCTTACTATTCATGAACATCGAATATGTTTCTCTTTTTTAATGTCTTCTACTTCTTTCTTATGTATTTGTAATTTTCATCATAGAAATCTTTGGAATCCTTATTTAAATTTTTTGCAAGATATTTAATTCTTTTTGTAGTTATTGTAAATGGGACTAATCTTAAAAGTTCTTTCCCAGTCATGAAATTGTCTATGTATACAGAGGCTATTGATTTTTCTGTGTTCATTTTAAATCCTGCCACTTTACCAAACTCTCAGTGGAGTTTTTTGGATCTCTTATGTAAGAATCACTTTATCTGCAAATAGGGCTAGTTTAATTTCCTCCTTTCCAATTTATATCCCTTTGGTTTCTTTATCTTGTCTAATGGCTCTGACTAAAACTTGTAGGACTATATTGAATAGCAATGGTGAAAGTGGGCATCCTTGTCTGATTCTGGATCTTAGAGGAAATTCTTCCAATTTTCAGCCATTCAATAGGATGCTGGCCATGGGTTTGTAATAACTCCCTTGATTGTGTTGGAGAATGTTCCTTCTATACCCAACTTGCTTAAGGCTTCCATCATGAAAGGATGTTTTATTTTATCAAGTGCTTTTATTGTATCTATTGAGATAATCATATGGTTTTTGTTCTTTAGTGTGTTATTGTGATGTATCACACTGATTGATTTGTGAGTGTTGAGCCATCCCTGCATACCAGGGATAAATCTCATTTGGTCTGGGTGGATGATTTTTCTGATGTGTTGTTGGGTTTGATTGTCTATTTTGTTGAGGATTTTTTCATCTATGTTCATCAGAATTTGGTTTATAGTTCTCTTTTTCTGTTGTATCTTTTTCTGGTTTTGAATTAAGGTGATGCAGCCTTCGTAGAAGGAAATTGGGAGGAATATCCTTCAATTATTTTGGTTAGTTGGGCCAATGATGTATCAATTTTGTTTATTTTTTCAAAAATCCAGCTCTTCATTTTAATGATTTTTTTTTGCTTTCACTTTTGTTTATTTATTTTCTCCTACTAATTTTGAAGGTTTTTTGTTTTTCATTTTCTTTTTTATAGAATGTTTTTATTTAATAAATATAAATTTTGTAAGTACAACTTTTGGATTTTAGTGGTTCTTCCCTCCATACCCGCCTTCCCACCCCCAAACCTCCTGCTCCCTCTCCCATCCCATTCTTCATCACGATTCATTTTCAATTATCTTTATATACAGTAGATCAATTCCATACTAAGTAAAGATTTCAACACTTTGCACTCACACAGACACACAAAGTATAAAGTACTGTTTTAAGACTAGTTTTACTATTGATTTTCATAGTACAACACATTAAGGTCAGAGATCCTCCATGGGGAGTAAGTGCACAGTGACTCCTGTTGTTGATTTAATAATTCAAACACTTATTTATGATGTCAGTGATCACCTGAGGCTCTTGTCATGAGCTGCTAAGGCTATGGAAGCCTCTTGAGTTCACCAACTCCAATCTTATTTCGACAGGGCCATAATCAAAATGGAAGTTCTCTCCTCCATTCAGAAAAAGTTACCTCCTTCTTTGATGGCCCCTTCTTTCCACTGGGATCTCACTCACAGAGATATTTCATTTAGATCATTTTTTTTTGTCAGAGTGTCTTGGCTTTCCATGCCTGAAATACTCTCATGGGCTTTTTAGCCAGGTATGAATGCCTTAAGGGCTGATTCTGAGGCCAGAGTGCTATTTAGAGCATTTGTCAATCTATGAGTGTGCTGTGTGTCCTGCTTTCCATGTTGGATCATTTTCTCCTTTTTAATTCTATCAATTATTATTAGCAGACACTTGGTCTTATTTATGTGATCTCTTTGACATTTAATCCTATCTTTATGATCAGTTGTGAACTTAAACTGATCATTTTAAATAGTAAGATGCATTGGTACATGCCAACTTAATGGGACCCTGAGATACATTGATAGCTCATTTATTTGGTACCTTTCCAATTTCTTCTTATAGGCAGTGATTGCTATAAACTGCTCTCTTTTTAAAATTTATTTATTTATTTTTTTGACAGGCAGAGTGGACAGTGAGAGAGAGAGAGAAAGGTCTTCCTTTCCATTGGTTCACCCCATTATGGCTTCTGCAGCCGGTGCACCATGCTGAATCGAAGCCAGGAGCCAGGTGCTTCTCCTGGTCTCCCATGCGGGTGCAAGGCCTAAGCACATGGGCCATCCTCCACTGCCTTCCTGGGCCACAGCAGAGAGCTGGACTGGAAGGGAGCAACTGGGACAGCATCCGGCACCCTAACTGGCACTAGAACCTGGGGTGCTGGTGCCGCAGGTGGAAGATTAGCCTATTGAGCCACAGCACCAGCCAACTTCTCAACACTGCTTTTGCTGTATCCCATTTTTGATATGACATTGTCATCTTCATTTGTTTTCAGAAATTTTTTATTCTCTTTTTTTCTTCTATGATACATGTTCCTTCAGCATCATGTTGTTCAGTGTCCATATGTCTGCAGATAATTTTGAGATTCTTGAGTTGTGCACATATTTTTATTATAGTCCCATCTTCATGGTGAATTGATTCCTTAATTATTACAAACTGCTTTTCTTCATTTCTTTTGACAGTTTTTATGTTAAAGTCTATGTTATCTGACATTAGGAAGGTTATATCTACCATTTGTTGCTTTCTGTTAGCATGGAATATCTTTTTCCATTGTTTCACTTTCAATCTGCAGGTATTTTGTTGGTAGCTGTGTTTCTTTTAGGCAGCAAATAGGTGGGTCTTACTTTTCAGTCCATTCAGTCAGTCTATATCTCTTTAAAAAATATTTATTAATTTATTTGAAAGTCAGAGTTACACAGAGAGAGAGAGAGAGGAGAGGCAGGGAGAGAGAGAGAGAGAGAGAAAGAGATCTTCCATCTGATGGTTCACTCCCCTATTGGCTGCAACAGCTGGAACTGTGCTGATCCAAAGCCAGGAGCCAGGAGCTTCCTCCAGGTCTCCCACACAGGTGCAGGAGCCCAAGGACTTGGGATATCTTCCACTGCCTTCCCAGGCCATTGCAGAGAGCTGGATCGGAAGTGGAGCAGCCAGATCTCAAACTGGTGCCTATATGGGATGCCGGAATTTCAGGTCAGGGTGTTAACCCTCTGTGCCACAGCGCCGGCCAAGTCTATCTTTTGACTGGAGAGTTGAGGCCATTTACATTCAAAATGACTATTGATAAGTAACAAGTTTCTCTGCCATTTTTCTATAAATATGTTTTCTTTGGATTTGTTTTGTACTTTCACTGGGGAATTTTTTATCTTCATTTTCTTTCATAATGATGGCTAGGTTTCTGTGTGTAGCACACTGTTAAATATCTTTTGTAAGGCTGGATGAGTGGTGACAAATTTCAATTTCTTTTTGTTTTGGAAGGTCTTTATTTCACCTTCATTTGTAAATGAGAACTTTGCAGGGTACATTATTCCAATTTGACCGTTTTATTCTTTTAAGACTTTGAATATATCTCACCATTCCCTTCTAAACTGTAGGGTTTCTTTTTTTTTATCTTTTATTTTTTGACAGGCAGAGTGGACAGTGAGAGAGAGAGACAGAGAGAAAGGTCTTCCTTTTGCCGTTGGTTCACTCTCCAGTGGCCACCGTGGCTGGCGCGCTGCGGCCTGCTCACCACGCTGATCCCATGGCAGGAGCCAGGTGCTTTTCCTGGTCTCCCATGGGGTGCAGGGCCCAAGCACTTGGGCCATCTTCCACTGCACTCCTGGGCCACAGCAGAGAGCTAGCCTGGAAGAGGAGCAACCGGGACAGAATCCAGTGCCCCAACTGGGACTAGAACCCCATGTGCCGGCACCGCAAGGTGGAGGATTAGTCTATTGAGTCACGGTGTCAGCCATAAATTGTAGGGTTTCTAATGAGAGGTCAGCTGTGAGTCTAACTGGAGATTTTCTAAAAGTAATAGGGCCTTTCTCTTGCATAGATTTTAGAATCTCTTCTTTTTTTTTAACTGTGGAGAGTTCATTTATAATGTGTCATAGTACAGATCTTTTTTGGTCATGTCTGTTAGGAGTTCTATATGCTTCCTCTACTTTAACATCCCTTTCTTCAAATTGGGTAAGTTTTCTGTAATCATGTCCATAAATAGGTCTTCTGGTCCATTCTTTTTTTCACATCTTCAGGAACCCATATATTGGATTGTTTAATGGTATTCCATAAATCTCTAACACTGTTTTTAAGTTTTCTGTTTAGTTCTTATTTTTTTCTCACTAAGATGTCTAAAGATTTGTCTTCTAGTTTGAATATTCTTTATTCTTCCTTGTCAAGTCTGCTGTTAAGGCTTTTCACTGTGTTTTTTATTTGCTCTATAGAAGTCTTCATTTCTAATATTTCAGTTTGATTTCTCTTTAAAAATTGCATTTTCATGGGACAAATTTTCATTCCTGTCATGTATGGTTTTCTTTAGTTCATGGATTTGCTTCTGATTGTTTTTGAGTAATCCTATGATTAATTTTTTGAATTCCATTTCTGGCATTTCCTCAATATTTTTATTTTTACATTCTAAATATTGTTGTGTTCCTTTGGGGCCAGATGGGTCATGGCATCTTCTTTATTCTTGTTTCTTGAATTTCTGTGTTTGTTTTTTAAGCATTTGTGGAGTTAATTTTTGTTTCATTCCTCTGATTCCTCCATGACTTAGTGGAATGTCAACACTTTCAGTGAATACCAAATTGTGTGTGGTGGGTGTGGCCAGGGAGCTCTGTTGAGTGCTCCAGGATGGGGGGTTTCCAGGGTAACACCCAAGTTGGGCATGGTAGATCTCAATGTCCAGGTGTTAGTCCCAAGTATATTCAGTACTTATCTGCCACAATATGAACTGCACAAGTGATCTGCACAGTGCTCACTGTAAGCATGGTTCCTGCTACAGTCACCTGCTTTAGTCACCTAAGATGCTCCAGGCTTCTCGAACTGCACCAGTGATTTTCTTGACCCCAGCTACACCCTACACTCACATGTAACCATTGAGTCCCCATGATTTAAGCACACAAGGCTCCCAGAGTCTTTGAGTGGTACAGAGATTTCATTCTGCCCTGCCAACCTGTCCAGTAAACAGAGAGTCAGCTTCTAGGTGTCTTGATCCTGGGAGACTGTGGGCACCTCACCATCCTATGTGGTTGCTTAGCCACCTCCCAGCCAGGCTTAAAGTCAGTGGAAACTGAAGATTTTCCCTTCTACTAGAATCTCTGGATCACGTGCGTATAGAAGACTACTGGCTAAATGTTGCTCTCATCCCCACCACTGCTGCCAGTACTGCCAGAAGATGGTGTCCTGTCTTAGCTAGTTACCGTGCACATGCACAAAGGCTTCTGCAGCTCCTGCCCAGACCCAAAATGATGCCCACGCTTTCTCAGCCGAGCAGCAGGGACTATTGTGGGGAAGTTGGAGTGAGATGAACGTGTCCTCTACTTCCAATGGATCTGCGGGCAGCCGCTAGCAACTACTAGCACCCAGGTTTCCTGGCAGGGCTCATGCTGCACTCTCTCTCTGGCTATATCACCGTGGGTTGCTGCAGTGCCATCTCCCCTTCTTCAAGCTGCTGCCCGCCCCGCCTCTCGGCTGCTGCAGTTGTGCTTGTGTTCATGTTCATGCTGCGCATCTGCACCTTCCACACAGGTCCACAGTGTTCCTCTTCCTCTTGTAGAATTTCCAGTGTGCTTTTCTCTCCAGTTCTTCCTAGAGAGGGCACTTCCTACACTTTTTAAAAAATTGTTTATCCCTAGCCTAGCACAGTAGGTCTTCCCTAATCTACCATTTTGATCACTCCTCTAGATTTTTCATAATACACATTTCTGCGTAAACTTCTTAAAGATCCTTCATATATGTATTGGTCTATTTCTGTATATTTCTTTTGCCCATTTTGCTACATAAATACATTTTGAGACTATATTATTTGGTGAATATAAATTTATAAGTTGTATATGCTAAAGGGGTTAATTTTCCCTTTTATCATTGTGAAGTATCTTTTTTTCATAATTTTTTTCTTGCTATAGAATCTAATTTTTCTAGTAGTACTGTAGATATATTAGCTTTATTTTGGTTAGTGTTTGTATGTTTCTCCCATTTTTACTGTTAATATTTTCAAATAATTATATTTACATTGCATTTCTTCCAAGAGAATTGTGTCTCTTGTAAGCATATAGTTGTCAAATTCTGTTTCAGCTCTGACAGTCTTTGTCCAATAATTTGTATATTAATTTACATTTAATGTAATTACTGATATATGTACATTGAAAAATCTTTTATATTGTTTTTATTTCACCCATCCTATGTTCATTTTATTATTTTCCTTATTTGAGTTAATTTTTATTTTTTCACTTGGCTATACTGTTACTATATTATCCTCCTTCTTTCAGTGGTAGTGTCCCTCATCACTTTTTTTTTTAAGATTTATTAATTTATTTGAAAGTGAGAGTTACACAGAGAGAGGAGAGGCAGAGAGAGAGAGAGAGAGAGAGAGAGAGAGCAAGAGAGAGAGAGATTCTTCCATCTGCTGGTCCACTCCCCAATTGGCTACAATGGCCGGAGCAGTGCCAATCTGAAGCCAGGAGCCAGGAGCTTCTTCCGGGTCTCCCACATGGGTGCCGGGGCGCAAGGAGTTGGGCTCCTCCACTGTCCTCCCAGGTCATAGCAGAGAGCTGGTTTGGAAGTGGAGCAGCCGGGCCTCCAACCAGCGCCCACATGGATGCCAGCGCTTCAGACCAGGGCATTAACCTGTTGTGCCACAGCACCAGCCCCTCCCCCATCACTTTGAAGATGTAGTCCTAGCTTCCATTATTTCTGTCAAAAAATCATCTACTATATATCTTATTGCCACTTTGTTTAAACTAATAAAGTTTTCTCCTGTCTGCTTTAAGATTTTCCTTTATGTTTTCATTATGTTTAATTTTTAGCAGTTTTATTGATAGACTTGAATGTGTTTTACTTTTTCAGAATGGAGTTTGTATTGCTTCTTGAATCTATTATATATATAATTTGATATCTTTTATCAATTTTGATAAATTCTTGAATATTACCTCTGGAAATATTGGTTTTACCTATTCTCTGTTTTTTACTTCCATTGACTCTTATTCTGAACCTTAAGTTACATGGAATCTGTTCTCTTTTTATTAATATCAATTAATATGAGAATTCATGAGAATTGAGTTGTAATTATCATGCAATTGTTGTGACTCTGTGTATCTAATGCATTAATAAATTCCTTAATAAAATAAAATAAAACTTCTTTCTTATTTTTTTTCTAGTTGTTCCCAGTATTAATTTTGGTCTCTCCTTTTCTACCATTTTGAATAGCTTGAGAAGAATTTAAGTTAGTTCTTTTTAAATGTCTGGTAGAATTCAGCAGTGAAACCATCTGGTACTGAGCTTTTCTTTGTTGGGAGGGTCTTCAGTACTGATTCAATATCTGTCTTGGTTATTGGTCTCTTTAGGTTTTCTATGTTTTCATGACTCAATTTTGGTAGATTCTATGTGTCTAGGAATCTATTCATTTCTTCTAGGTTTTCCAATTTTTTGCATATAGCTCTTTGTAGTAATTCCTGATGATTCTTTTTGTATCTGTGGTATCTGTTGTTACATTTCCTTTTTATCTCTGATTTTATTGATTAGGGTTTTTTTCCTCTTTTTATTTTATTTTGGTTAGTTGGGCCAATGGTGTATCAGTTTTTTTTATTTTTAAAAACCAGCTCTCCACTACACTGATCTTTTTTGTTTGTGTCTGTCTTGCTTATTTCTTCTCTAATTTTAATTATTTCCTTACTCCTATTAATTTTGGGTTTGGCCTTTGTTTTTTTCCTTGAAATGCATTGATAGCTCATTTATTTGGTACCTTTCCAATTTCTTTGTGTAGGCACCAAATGTTATAAACTTCCCTCTTAACACTGCTTTTACTATATCCCATAAATTTTGATATATTTTCGTCTTCATTCATTTCCAGAAATTTTTTTATTTCTTCTATGACTGTTCATTCAGAACCATGTGGTTCAGTCTCCATGTGTTTACATATGATCTAAAAATTCTTGAGTTGTTGATTTTCAGCTTCATTCCATTGGGATCTGAGAAGATGCATGACATGATTTTGACTTTTTTGAATTTGCTAAGATTTGCTTTATGACCTAACATATGGTCTATCCTAGAGAAAGTTCCATGCACTGATGAGAAAAATGTGTATTCTGCAAGTGTGGGGTGAAAAGTTCTGTAGATATCAGTTAGATTCATTTGGAACATAGTGTTAATTATCTCTGTTTCTCTTTATTAATTTTCGGTATAGTTGATCTATCCACTGATGGTAGTGTGGTGTTGAAGTTCTATTACTGTTTTATTGGAGTCTATATCTCCCTTTAGATACATTAACATTTCTTTTAAGTAGCCAGGTGCCCTGCAATTGAGCACATATATATTTATTATAGTCATATTTTCTTGTTGAATCAATCCCGTAATCATTACATAGTGCCATTCTTTGTCTCTCTTTTTAAAATTTTTAATTTTTTTTTGACAGGCAAAATTAGACCATGAGAGAGAGACAGAAGAAAGGTCTTCCTTCTGTTGGTTCACCCCCAAAATGGCTGCTATGTCTGGTGTGCTGCAGCCAGCACACTGCACCAATCCAAAGCCAGAAGCCAGATGCTTCCTCCTTGTCTCCCATGCAGGTACAGGGCCCAAGCACTTGGGCCATCCTCCACTGCCTTCCCGGGCCATGTATTTTGTCTGATATTAGGATGGCTACAAATGCCCTTGTTTTGCTTTTCATTAGCATGAGGTATCTTTTTCCATTCTTTTGCTTTCAATCTGCATGCATCTTTGTTGATGAGGTATGTTTCTTGTAGGCAACAAATAGTTTTTTAATCCATTCAGCCAATCTGTTTCTTTTCATTGGAGAATTTAGGCCATTTACATTCAGTGTTATTATCGACAAGTAACAAATTGGCCCTGCCATTTTCCGGTATATATTCCTATTGTTTTCTTTGGATTTATTTTGTACTTTTATTTGGGGATTTTCTGCCTTCATATTCTTTCATAATGATGGCTAGCTTTTTATGTTTCTGTGTGTAGCAGATCCATAGGCATTTTTTCTAAGGCTGGACAAGTAGCAACAAGTTCTTTCAGTTTCTATTTGTTATGGAAAGTCTTTATTTCATCTTCATTCATACATGAGAGTTTGCAGGGTACAATATTCTGAGTTGACAGGTTATTTTTTTCTTTTAAGACTTGGACTATGTCTCTCCATTCTCTCCTGGACTGAAGAGTTTCTAATGAGTAGTCATCTGTGAGACTAATTAAAAATCTTCTGAAAGTAATCTGGCCTTTCTCTCATGAACCTTTTAGAATCTTCCTTATGTTTCACTGTTGTCATGGTGCATTTTTTTTCTGATCATGACTATTAGGAGTTCTATGTGCTTCCTGTACTTGGATATCCCTTTCTTTCAATAAATTGAGGAACTTTTTTTGCAATTATTTTACTAAAGAGGCCTTCTAGTCCATTCTATCTTTCCACACCTTCAGGAACTCCTAAGAACTGTATGTTGGGTCGTTTGATAATATCTGATAAATTTCAACCACTGTTTTTAATGTTTCTAATTTATTCTTCCTCCTCCTCCTTCTCCTCCTCTTCTTCTTCTTCTTCTTTCTTCTTCATTTTTGGTGTGACTAAAAATTTCTAAATATTTGTCTTCTAACTCAGATATTCTTTCTTCTGCCTTACCACGTCTTGTTGTTAAGGCTTTTCACTGCATTTTTTAATTTGATATACTGAATTCTTCATTTCTAATATTTCATTTCAATTTCTCTTTAAAATCTCAATTTCAAGGGAAAAATTTTCATTCATATTATGCATGAATTCTTTAATTCATGGATTTGCTTCTGAGTAATTCTATGGTTAATTTTTGAATTTCATTTCAGGCATTTCATCAATCTCTTCATTTTCAGATTCTAATATTAAAATGTTGCTGTGTTCCTTTGGGGGAGGAGTCATGATGTCTTCCTTATTATTTTTTTCTTGAATTTTGTGTTTATTTTAGGCATTTGTGGAGACACTTATTCATTTTTTTAATCTGATGGCTTTATCTTTGAACTATGCCTCTGTGGCTTAGTGAAATGTCTGTACTTTCAGTGAATACCCAGAGGCATGTACTGGGTGTGGCCAGGTTGCTCCTTTCAGTGCCAAGATGTGGGTATATCCTGGGTAACACCCAAGGTGGGCACGGTGGATCTCCTCTTGTTAACAGAAGGTGGGGAATGATCACCTCTGTTGTAATCGCACCCTTACCTCATCTCCTCCAGTGTGATCAATGCCCTGGTTTTATCCTAAGTGGTTGTAGCACTCATCTGCACCACTGTATGAACCACCCAAATTATCTGCAAAGTCTTCAGAGCAAGGTTCTTGCTGCAGAGACCCACCCCAGGCAACCAGGGAGCTCTGAGTTTGTGGCTCCTTCCACAGCGACTACCTACAGAGCCAACTTTACCTTGTGTTCTCTCATGCAGCCACCTAGCCCCTCACAATCTCAGAACACTATGCTCCCATAGTCACCTAGTTCAGAGGTTCCACTGTGCCCCACCAGCCTGTCGGGTACATATAGAGGCAGATATTCCTCAAGCCAGCTGTCCTCAGGTGCTCTGCCTAGGTGGCTTGAGCCCCAGAGCCTGTGGTATGTTGGGAAGCTGGAGGCATCTCACAGTGCTACAGCATGCCCAGATCCTGTCTGTTCTCCCATCCAGGCTCCAAGTCAGTGGGGAACATAGATTTCTCCCTTCACTAGAATATCTAGATTACACCCCTACACAAGAGCCACTGGGTGAATGTTGCCCTCTCCCCGCCACTGCTGCCAGTACTGCTGAGAAGGAGGTATCCTGTCTCAGCCAGTTGCTGTGTTCAGACCCAAGGACTTCCACAGCTGCAGCCCAAGACTAAAATGGTGCCCACCCTCTCGGCTGAGTGCTGGGTACAGTTGTAGGGAATATGAGATGAGAAAAACATGCCCCTTTTATTTCCCCTGGGTCTGTGGGTACCCAGTAGCCCCTAGGGCTCCATACTAGACTCACGTCACATTCTCTCTTTGGCTATATCACCACAGTTGCTGCAATTTGGTCTCACATCTGTCTCCAAGCTGCTGCTCGCTCTGGCTCTCAGTTGCCTAGTGTGTTGTGTCTGTGTTTGTGCTTTGTGTCTGCACCTTCCATTCAGATCCACAGCGTTCCTCTTCCTTTGGTAGAATTTCCACCTCAATTTTCTCTCCAATTCTCCCCTGAGAGTGCACTTCCTACACTTTTTTTTTTCCTATTTATTCCTAGCCTAGTAAAGTACATCACTCCCTATTCTGCCACCTTGGAATTTCCTTTTGCTTAGCATGAGTTAGTATTCTTTAAAAACATCTTAGATTCAGCCTGTTGAGAACCCATGTATTAAAATGAAAATAAAGTCAATTGAAAAAAAAAAAAACTAAACAACACAATTGAATGAACTTGTACTGGGTTTTTACTAATTAGGCATATTTATGTATGAAACAAATTAAAAATATAACGCATTGTTATTTGGATCACTAGTTTTGTTCTAGTGGTAATCACCATTCCCCTAAGGAAGGTATTGCTAAAAACCTATAGCTAGTTTTACCTCAGATAGTATCTGGGTCCTGGTTTTGTTATTGACTTTGATCCAATGCCTTTCTGTCTTCTATTTCTGATTCTTGTGGGAGGGGGGAAGAGGCGGGAGATGCGGGAGAGGGAAGAAATATCTTCATCTACTGGTTCACCCCTCAAATTCCTGAAACGCGAAGGTTGTGCTAGGTTAAAGCCAGGAATTCTGGAATTCAATCCATGTGTCCCATGTAGGTGTCATGGTCCCAAGTTCTTCAGCCATCAACTACTGCCACCCAAGGTGCTCATTAGCAGGAAGCTATATTAGAAGTACCAGGACTTTAAACAAAGGACTCCAGTTGGAATGGGGTGTCCCAAAGTGGCAACTTAACTGTTATACTAAACACCTGCCTCCTATTCCTGTTTTCTGTTTTATCTAACTCTTCATCATTTACATTCACATGAAATCCATGTTGGAAAGCACTCTCATCCTATTATTACTAAAAATAAATCACTGGAAAGAAAGCAGTGGTTCTAAAGTTTGGCTTCATTGAATCACCTAGAGATTTTAAAAGTGTTTATGACTGGGCCTCACCCCAGACCTTTTAAATCAGTCTTTAAGAGGGAGACCCAGTCATTAGTAATTCATTTAAATGTGTCCCAGATGATTATATATATTGCTGATGATGAAAATCCCAGTGTCAAATATTATTATAAAAGAACCTCCAAAGAATTCTTCCTCATGTCCAGAAAATTTTGCAATGTGACATCTCCCATCAACAGGTGGAACTTATTCTCAAACCTTGAATCTAAACCCCTTATTTGATCTTCCAGGTGAATGAGTACAATGTGAGTTCAGGTGAGGTCAGCAGAGGAACCATCAAGCCAAACCCTCAGACTAAGGAAAAGTAGTAAGAGGTGGTTTTCTTTAAGCCATTAAATTTTGAGGTGATTTGTTACATAGAAGTCTTAACTAAATACACTGCTATGTCATTATCTATAATGGAAAAAGCTACTTTTGATTTTTTTATTCCTAATTTTATTAATTTTGTAAGAAGCTCTCTTTAACAATTACCTATATAGCTCTTTGCATTCCCCCAGAAATCTTCAGATTTGTACTGCTGGAAGAATGAGATTTAGGCAGAAGAAGAAAAGTTCCTTGTGATTGTATGAACACCTTCCTGTTTTTCTCCAGGGCACTTTTTCTGCCTGATTACCAAATGTTTCCTTTACAACTATAAAGATCAAAGGAACCACCTGCCCCTGAGGCTATGGCTTAGACCAACTTTCATGCATACTACATGTGGATTGCATCAAAACGTCCTCAAATTTTCTGAGACTCAGCTTCACAGGTTCGGGTCCAGAATAAAAGAAAATCCCCTTGTACATGCAAAATGGCTACACTTGGGAAGATCCAGGAACAATCTGAAATTTCTAATCAATTTGCCTAATGTGGATCATAAAAAAAAGTTGTTGTGCACACCTTCACTATGCTACCAGTGATGAAAATTACTGTAATTTGCCTTAAGAATGAAATCAAGCATTTTAACTAGAATGTGGAATCAGCAGTGAATGCAAATAAGAGATGTCCATTTTGTTATTTGATAGGTAAATTTAAGTTGGTCAGGGGGAGTGTCTTGGACTCGGAGTCCAAATACATGGTTTGACATTTAAGTCTGCTACTTGCCCATTGTGTAACCTTAGATAAATTTATAAAATTCTTCTTCTTAAAATACTTAGTTGAGTCATCTGTATTGAGATTAAAAACAACTACATCCAAAATATATATATGAGGATATCAAAAAAGATTACATGCATGTGTCTTTGAATTTTTAAAGCTTAACTTCAGTGTAAGGTGTTATTGCCCTCATTGGTATAGATAGCACCAGGAAAGGATAAATATGGAAAAATTTTTTGACAACAGCTGAGAAAGTCATTCATATTCTCACAGCATTAGGAAATATGAATACTTTATGTAACTGTACAGTTATCTTTAATCTCTATTTTAAAGCACCTTGAAGAATCATTTCATTAATTTATAAAACTCCATGAAATACATTTGTTCCCCTTTAAATTTCCTTTTACACAAGGAACATTTTCCAGGACATAGAGTATATTTAAGCCTAAACCACTGAGGGCCCTGAGAATTGTAAATGAATAAAGAGGGGTTCTGATCCCTTTTTATGTTGTAATTTTTGTGTCTTATTTAAAATGTGCAAGGCTCTTGATCTTGTTTGCCTTTCCTCAAAGCCTGTCCCTTAATGCCTGTCCCTTGATGCTTTGATGTCCTAAACATGCCTATGAAACTCAAATCCTAAACAGGTGGTAGTCTTTTCATTCCTTACATACTAGTGATAGGGTTTGGAGATAATTCATTAATGTCTTTCTCCCTTACGTGTTTAAAAGATGCCCATTAAAAATCTATGAACCAGATACTCATACTGCACAAGTTGAATTCTGGTTGGAATCAGAGCCCTTGCAGGCTCCATTTTATGCTGTGGCTCACTGACTGCTAAGTGGGAGTTGTTTGTTTTGTTTTGACTTATGTAAAGAAAAAAAGGTGATCTGAAAGAGCTAGTGAAACTTTTGGCCATGACTTGTGTAGGCTGCTGGAGAAGTAGCTATATTTATATGATTTCTTTCTTATAGAGTTCAGAGAGTATTGCATATGTTATTTAATATTGCTAAGTAACGCGAACAAGATGAATTATATTGTTGTATGTTAATAAGATTTACCTTTATGCCAACTTTCTATAGTCATAGCTTCTGGCCTCTTTTCTTCTCTAAATGGGATTTGGTTATCTGATTTTTATTCTGTGATTGTCCCAAATTGTTCTCTTTCCCATAATCTAAATAGTCTGGATTTCTTTCTAATCCTTCAAACTCTGTTCTGATTTTGAATGTTTCCACCATAAATGTTAAATGTTTGAGAAGATTTTTATAGTTACCTTGATTGGACATTATACAATGTATACACACTTGAAAACATCACATGGTACTCCATAAATACAAAATTTATGTGTGTGTCAAAATATTTTTAAATAAAAGTTTTAAATATATAAAATATGTAAGTAAGATATTTCGGTGTTTGAACTCATTTACTGTTTTTCTCTTTTTCTAGATTTATCTCAATGGAAATATACTTGCTAGCTCACTCTCCCAGTGCTTGAAGAGAAGTTTCTTTATCTTATAGACAGATGGTTGCTTTTGAAGTTTGAATATGTTTTCCTTTGACAGTTTGATATAATAGAAAGAGTATGAATTTTGAAGTCAAAAGGGCTTGAATATGAATCTATACAGTCCTCTGCCATTTACTAAGGCAAGTACAATTAACATGTACTGTACCTTAGACCTAAGAAGGGCCATTACTGGTGGATTTTTTGGTTTGAGGCCAGTAAATACATGAGAAATTATTGGTATATTTTGGGACAAGTGAACGTTTTGCTATCCTTTGACATAAACCACATAGTTATTTACCTATATATAAATCTAATATTATTTATAATATATTCTTTTAAACTGAAATTATTTATAACACACTATTTTAAGGTAAAGGAGACTGAAGCATAATACAGATTAGTAACATGAAATGAAGTTGTAAATGACTTTTTGGTATTCTGATGAATGTTTATGACCTGAAATCTGCTTTTTCCAGGGTCTCACTTAGAGATTTCCAATACCAATGATGTAACGTGATCACATATTCAAAGCACTTTAAATTTGAGGCTGCCAGAGGTTTATCAAAGTGAATTCTTTATAAATTAAGCTGAATAATTTTCTCATAAAATATGTTTAGGAAATTTTCCTTATCAGACTTATTTTTATTTTTGTAAGAATTTTTTCTCACTTAAAGAGTCACACAAACACACACAAATAAAACCCAGTGGTGTGTGCAATATCTATATACAGGTGATAAGAGTGATTAAAACACCAATAATGTTTACTTCAATAACCAATACAGGACCTTTTGCCCTCAGCCTTCAATTCACAATCAATCTGATTGCCACAGGATTGTTCATTTTCATATAGAATTACACTTCCATGGACATCTTCCAGAGCTTATTCGCAAGAGGCTTAAGCAGAGGTCATGCTGGCTTTTCTAAGTAACTTTCTGGAACACAAGAGGCTAATTGCCCCCTTCCAGGAAACTTGTATTCATCAAAAAAAGGTTGCTTTTCATGTCTTTCCTGGTACACATCAGTGGATTTATCACAATGCTGCTCAGGATCTCCCTAATTCTCTTCTCTCTGTGTTTTTTGCTTCCATCTGTGACTTTCTTTGAATTGCATTCTTCTTTTAATTGATTTGACTAAAGGTAAGTCATGCTAAAACAGAAGAAGAAAATAAACAGTTGTAACAAAATGATACCCTAAAAATAGTTTCATAACATATCATTATAATGTTCATTTATTATATAATTTTCTATTAAAAATCCTGGGAAATAGGATTTTAAATTTCCACCATAAATGTTAAATGTTTGAGAAGATTTTCATAGTTACCTTGATTGGACATTATACAATGTATACACACTTGAAAACATCACATGGTACTCCATAAATACAAAATTTATGTGTGTGTCAAAATATTTTTAAATAAAAGTTTTAAATATATAAAATATGTAAGTAAGATATTTCGGTGTTTGAACTCATTTACTGTTTTTCTCTTTTTCTAGATTTATCTCAATGGAAATATACTTGCTAGCTCACTCTCCCAGTGCTTGAAGAGAAGTTTCTTTATCTTATAGACAGATGGTTGCTTTTGAAGTTTGAATATGTTTTCCTTTGACAGTTTGATATAATAGAAAGAGTATGAATTTTGAAGTCAAAAGGGCTTGAATATGAATCTATACAGTCCTCTGCCATTTACTAAGGCAAGTTAGTTAACGTCTGTAAAATTATGTTTTTTCCTTTGTAAAAAAGGGGACAATTCTTTGAGAAATGAGATGATTCATATGAAGGTATGTGGCACATGCCAGTCCTAGTGAGTTCTCAATGAATATTAGCTGCTTTTTCTTCCTGTTGAATGTTGGCCAGAGACTATAGTAGTATTTTGTTTAATAAGATAAGGTAAGTTAATATATAAAAGTAACTAATGAGGCATACAAAATCATGAATTTATGTTTTTTTCACCTTTGTGGCTTACCTAATTAACTGCCATATTCCTATGATGGAAAAAGTGTTAATAACTGCATTTACTTTGCATTTGTTTTCCAAGATTTCTTTGTTAAAAATATTCATTCATTCATTCATTCATTTATTTTAAGGCAGAGTAACAGAATGAGAAAGAGAGATGTCTTCTATCTGCTGATTCACTCCCCAAATGGCTGCAACAGCCATGGCTAGGCTAGTGTGAAGCCAGGAACCAAGAACTCCATCTCACCCTCCTACATGGGTGTGAGGGTCCCAGACACTTGAGCCATCATCTGCTTTATTCCTAGATGAATTAGCAGGAAGCTGGATTGGAAGCAGAGCGGTTGGGACTTGAACTGGCACTCCAATATGGGATGTTAGCATTGCAAGCAGAAGCTTAACCTGCTATGCCACGATGTTGGCCCCTAGTCAAACATTTACTGCTACTGTTTGTTCGATACTGCAATAGATTCTGGAGAGATGATAATGAGGGATGTGGAATGGTTTCTGGAGTTGACCTGCTAGGGTATTTTTAATTTATAAAAAAAGGGAAAACTAAAAAGGAAACTATTTAGGGAACATTGACTTTGATCTCAGTTACTGTGTAATACCTGGTATCATTCATATCCCAAATGGGATTTATCATCGTCTTTTTTGTATCCAATTTACTAAATTCTTTTCATCCTAGCCAGTAATTAGAAGTTTTTTCCTTAGGATGTGCTTGGAAGCTCCACTGATAAGAAGGTATTTTCAGTTTTTCAACCACTATAAGGAACTCTGAGATATAGGGCAATTATAACTCTGAACCACTTAAAAAAAAGATTCTGCTTTTCCCTCCTGAGATTACAGTTTGACCAAATACAGTATTTGAGGAATAGAGAGAGTGTTCACCATTTTTGTGCAAAAGAAATCTCCCTCATCCTTACTCTTTGGAGGAAGCTTTGGCATGAGCATGTGATTATGTTTTCTGTGTTACTGTACTTTTCACTCCCTCTGGAATGAGCTTGCCACATGCCCTGGAATGATGAGAATGAAGTACACATCCAAATTGCTGCTTAATCATTTTGAGTGTGTGTGAGTGATTGTCTTAATCCAAAAGTTGACTGAGAATAATCACCAAGAGATTCTACCCTCTGTGGTTGTCTTTGCCTTTCTTTCTCTCTCCATTTTCTTTGTCACTTTCACCCATTTTCTCTTTTTTACATTTACTTTCCCTTCACCTCTGATGGCCAGTAACTGTGTTGGAGCTTTGCTGTTGTGTGAGGTTTAATCATGTTCCCAGGAAGAGGGATAATTATTAAACCACTGGAAATTTAATGATGGGTATTTATTCTTCATCCTTAGTCATTTTGGTGTCTGGGGTTTGGCATGCCAGTCGGTGGAAACCGAAATGGGTAAATGTCATTAAACCACACGTGATTTTCCAGTGATTTATGTGTGCTTGTTGTACTCCAGATGGATGATGACTGAAGACTTGCTCTGTCTGTCCTTTATTTGCAGGCTTCCCTTGATCAAAACAACAAAGACTTTGAAGCCAGTCCAGTTCTCTGCAATGGTAGAAAACAAGTGTCAGTTCACCTTAATATGTAGTCACCTTTTCCTTACATTGTGTATTCTTCTGTTCTAATAATTCCTCTTTGGGATGCTTTTTAAGTCAGAGGTATCTAAAACCTTTATTTTTAATTTATAAAAGTTGAGACAAGATGTTTACTTTTCCTCAAAGTTAAGAACACAGATTGTTGGTGAAAAATTGACAATTTTTCCCACTGAACTAATGTTAACTTTGAAGCATATGCATTTGCTTATTTGTTGACAATTATTGCCTATCTACACCAACTAGGATTTTAGCTGCACAAAAGCAAGAATCTTCACCTCTTTGATTCATGGAAGTATGTGTTTAAAACATTGTTCTTCACGTATTAGGCACACTTTTAATTTGTGGAATAAGTTCTGAATGAAAGCTGCTAAGTCTTTAGTAGATCACTTGCCTGAAATTATCATTTTTTAAACATGGGAGAGACCTGTGTTATGTCCACTACTTTTTATTTCTGTAACCTTAGCAAAAATTTTGGTATTATTTGTAAATATGTATTTCTTTATTAGTATAGTGGAAATTTTTTTAAAATTAACTTTAGAAGGGAAAAGTAGATGCAATAACACATGAAAAACTGTTTGACACAGCAGTTAGTATATGTGATCTGTGCTCAAGAAATTGTTCAAGAAGTTGTCTTCCTTCAGTTTAATGTTTGTGCATTTGTGAGAAATACAGGACTATGAGAAAGACAATTTTCTATGTTGATCTTTTTGTTTTAGCTGAAACTCCATTGGAATACAAATTCAATTTAGATAGATATTGTGAATATTTTTGTTCCATGATATATCTCAACAAAATGATGCTGGGTACATAATAGGTACTCAGTAAATATTTGTTCCATGAATTAATAAATGTTTTAATACTAGCTCTACCAGCCTAACTTTCTGAACTCCAGTTGTAATCAGTCAAGTTAGTAGTAGATTTCATAATACCATTCTGAAAATGCTTCAGTTTTTTAATTGTATGGAAAGAGAAATTACCAAAGAAGTTTTTGGGAACTCAAAATGAAGGAGAGCAGAGGCTGAAAATTATCTCAGAGTTTAGGCTATACAGCTATTTTCAACAACTTCGAGTCAAAAGGACATTTATTTTTATTAGTATCCAAATTGATGGCCTAAAATATCTGCATCCACAATACATAACTGCACTTCATGTTCTATAGGTTTTTTTCTGAAAAATAATATTTTACTTACTGTTGGGTTCTTCTAAGGCTTATGTCTGAGTGGTAGGCATGAGGGGATTTGAGGGGAAAAGGTACCATAGACTTGCTGGAGAATATATGCAATCTGACCCCTGCTGTAAGCCTTGGCTCTGGAAATACCAATCCAAAGAGAGTGCTGAAATGTAAGTCTTCTATGAAATGAAAACAAAGCAACCAACAAACACCAACAACAAAATCCTCCATCTATTTCCCACAGTGCTAATTCAAGTTACTGTGTTAAATGTCTTCTTGGACTGATCCTCTGTTGTAGTTTGAAATGATTAAGGGGGTCTTCAGTGTTCTATTTGTAACTAAACATTTACTGAAGACTTTCTATTGATACTTTAAAAAATGCATTCTGTTAAAACAACACTTGATAGGATCATCAACTAAATTTCTGAAAATAATCTGTATCACGCAATTTACAGCTATATGATTTTGACATTTTCATGTATTTTTAAGGTTCAGGTTTTGTGTTTTGTATTCTAATAAATACAATTCCTTTCCATTCAATTAAAATTTAATAAACAGAGGTATTACAACTTAATGATAGATGTCATAAATACATACCATTGTTTTATTTTTATTTACAGGATGAAATATTTTAAATGGTTTTTCAGTCTGGAGAGAGTAGAACCTGAAACTTCTCCAAATATAGAGATTTTGAATAGATTTTAAAATGTTTTCACAACTCTACTAAAGACAATGAAAATGCTTGCAGGTAACTCTGATAATATCATGTGTATACATTTTAAATAATTGAGATTTATATCACTTGAGCTGACTAATGTTTTGAGTAAATTTATGAAAATTCAAATTCTTTTGCCACTTTAGGAAGAACAAGCAATTTTATCAACACCAAATTGCTAATTTAGTTTGAACCATCCCTTAAATACTCAAGTCCCCAAATACTTCTTACACTCCTATTTTGAGGGAGTTTTTCCCCTAATATAGTTACTTCCAATAAGAATAAGAAATCAGAGTGTTTTTCAGAAATTTTTATGATACAGAATTGAAACTGACCCAAGTGTAGAAATGACAGAAAGAATACTGCAAACATATGACAGTGTGTGTAATTTCGACAAATATTAATCCTGGGGAATCAGAGGCAGCATGACTGTGGCCTGTGACTCCAATGAATCCGTTGTCATTATTAGGAAAAGCAGTTGTCTTGAAGCCGGTTTCCTTATCTTGTACATTGACAGAAGAAGCAGACACAGTCTGGTGACAAGAAAAACAGATTTGTACTTACAAAGTTTGAAAGTTGTTTTTCAAGAAGGAGAACATATCACCACCACCCCCCCCTTGTTCTATAAATAGCTCCTGGCAGGCAGAAACAACCCTGATTGCGAGAGATGAAGGAGAACAAGCAGCAGGCTGTAGTGCAGAATCAATGGCACAGTGCCAAGAGCTTCATCAAATGAATAATAGCTTCCACTTGACAATCAGTAAAGTGCCTCTTCTCCTACGGATTTAGTTTTTAATGATGATTAGAGAGGATGGGCCCCTAAAATTTCTCTGGTAGAAATGACCTCCTATTAATTTCTATTCCTTGAAATGCTGAATTTCAAAGCTATTTTACAGCTGCAAAACCAAAGGCACTGGCATAAAGGAACTATTATCTTTGTAATTGTAGCAACAAGTACTAAATTTGTCATTGATTAACACAGACTTTTTAACTTCATGATTCTTTGTTGGCTGAGTCCCTTATTTGGAGCTCTGCTGATTTACTTGTTTTGAAAGTCAAATATTACATTTTAGATCCAACAGCTATCAGAATAAAGTCCTTTGTTTTAATATAATAAATACTTCCTATAACATGGTTATTATGCAATGAAGGGTGAAGGCTAAGTTTGAATCTCTCATTAATTCTATGTACTGTTTTTTTCTGCATATGTCACAACATAATTCTGGACATGCACAGTTAAAATATGTGTAGGAGTACAATAATGGTTAAGCAAAAAACTTTATCGAAATTTAAAAAAACCTCTCACACATTTTAATTAATGTATATGTGTATGTGTATATTTTCCAAAAGGAAGTAGACATTCAAAAGAGTCTCATAAAGTATGAAGAGATTTCTATTCAGAATAAGTAAGCCCATTGTGTCAAACTAAGCTATTAGTTATAAAGTAATTTCATAGGTATTAAAAATAAGTCACGATACATCTCAAATATGTGATATATGGCATTCTGTTATACATAAAATTTTTGAATGCGAAAAGAAAAAAAATATTTGAGTGAATTCAAGAGAAGACAATGGCCTTTTATAGTGCTTTCTGGTTAGTGTTCTTAATAGTAAGAAAATAATAATGAAATGCTTACTTCAAAAATTTTAAAATTTAGGATGGTTTTAAAAAGCTAAAGAATTAATACTATTGAATCTCAAGTATGTCATATTTTGAGAGTTCATAAAAATTACAGAAATGCTTAAAGTGATTGAAATAGTAGGAAGGAAATATGTATTAAGAATTTTGAAAAATTTTGCCAACCTCTGATTAAGGAAGTTGCCCAGTGCTAACCTTTGTTGCTCTTCTTCAGTGTTACCCAGAGAAATAAAAATATAGTGAGTTCATTGCTTAATTTGTTCAGTTAAAGGACTTCCTTCAGTATTAAAATTTTCCTTTTTATGAAATTATGCAGTAGGCATGTTAGTATACTTTGTCTTATGAAATAATATTGTTAATGTGCTTTACTCTTCAGTCCCTTGATTTGACAGAATAAAAAGCTGAGAACGACTTATGGGTTCCATCTTCACTTTAAAAATATTGCCATCTTATGATATTAAAATGTCATGGGTCTACTAGCATAAGAAAATTTATAAATTACTTGGTAGGGCTTTGCATTTTATTTTATAAGCTAGTTCAAAAAGTCTGTCATAACTACGGTCAACCAATTGTAGAAGAAAAAAATTTGAAAAAAATGACCAAACTCTTAACATCCAAAAGAAAGGTAAAAATATCAATATCCTTAACAATTAAATTATACTAACTTGAAAAATCAATCAGGAATTGAAACAACAGGATAAAACTTTTAGGAATGTCAAGAGTTTTAAAGAGAAGCTTGAATATATTGCTTTCTTTGAATCCCCACTAAAATCAATGCTTTTTTTTTTAAGATTTTAAAAATTTTATTTGAAAGGCAGAGCTACAGAGAGGGAGAGACAAAGGCAGAGTGAAAGAGGCAGAGTGAAATCTTCCATCCACTGGTTCACTCCCCAAGTGGTCGAAATATCCAGGGCTAGGCTAGGATGTGTGGCAGGAGCCCAAGAACTTGGGCCATGCTCAGCTGCTTTTCCAGGACATTAACAGGGAGCTGGATTGGAAGTGGAGCAGCTAGGACTCAAACTGCCACCCATAGGGGGTGCTGGTGTTGCAGGCAGAGGCCTAACTCTCTACACCACTGAACTGGTCCCAAATCCATGTTACTTTTATGGTGGACCCTTAAAATACAGCATAGTTTGAACATAGAAGATTTGGAATGAAGACAAAAAATCCTGACATTTTCACTGTTAGAGAATGATGACCTTGTTGCTATATCATTTATTTCTTTTATATGAATGAAATTATTTTATACTTTATTATAATGTGGCTCTCCTATATAAGAGGCCTTTAAAGCTAAAACAATTTCTTCTGTGTGGTGTTAATAGAGTAAAATGAGCTATTATGTAGAATAGTAGAATTCTGGATTCTTAAGAATAAGCCTGCTATCCTAGCATTATAACTTTTACTTTATCAGATGGACAATTTATATTTCTTGTATCTTCTATATTTTTGCTTTTGTTCTCTCTAATATTTAACAAATCTCATATGAAATGTCTGGCTTGGTGCAGTTGTACCAAGGATCATTGGACGGACTATTGAAATCTATGTAGTAGTAAAGGAGGGAGTGCATTCTAGAGGCCAGTGTGATGGTGCCACTAATTAGCTCCCAGGGTGAGAACCTCAAGGAGCTCAAACTCAGAGTGACAACGCCATATTACTTGGTAATCTTCTTTTTCCCAGAAGGAAAGTTTCCTTTCCATACTGTTTCTGGAAGAATTTATAGGGAGCCAGTTAAAAAATTTGCAGGGTCCGTGGCAAAATCAAAGTGTGGGACCTCATCCTCTTCCCATAGGACACTTGCCTAATTTATTGCAGGTCAGAGTTCCAGTGTCAGGCATCACTGGATGGGATTGCGTAAGATTCCCCACAAAGTCACCTGCTGAAAATACTGATTCCTTGCCAAGCTGAGGCACAATGTGGTCCACATCCCTACTACATCAGTTTCCTGTGAGGAGGTAGAGAGGAAGGTTGATGTGGGGAGGGAATTGTGGTCTCCTCCAGACAACTTGAACTAGCAGCTATTGCAGGCAGTGGTGTTCCCACGCTGGGAGAATTTGAAGATGCCCACACCCCAGAGCATTAAGCCTCAACTGGGGTCTTTCTGAACATGCTGTGAGACTGCACGGGTTACCCATCCTAGAAGCCATGGAAGTAGACTATGTTTCATTAAAGCAGATACTGGGCCTTTATATCCATGCTGTGACAATGACTTTTCCCTAAACATTTTATTATTTTGATTTACATTTTTATCTGTTTGTTCTAGTAGAGTTAAAACATTACTACTTCTTCACCTGAAGCAAAAATGAGTTTTAGGTTTCCTTTTTTCAAGATGAGTGATAGGGGCTGGCATTGTGGAATAGTGGATAAAACCACTGCCTGCAAGACAGGAATTCTGTGTAGGTTCCCATTAGAGGCCCATCTGCTCCACTTACAATCCAGCTCCATGCTGATGTGCCTGGAAAAGCAGCAGAGGATGACCCTAGTACTTGGGCCCCTGCCACCCATGTGGGAAACTGGAAGAAGCTCTGGGCTCCTGGCTTCAGCCTGGTCCAGATCCAGATTGGCCATTTGGGAAGTGAACCAGTGAATGGAAGATCTCTTCCTCTCTCTGTCTCTCCTTCTCTGTAACTCTGCCTTTCAAGTAAATAAATAAATCTTTAAAAAAAAGATGACTGGTGAAGTCTTGGCCATTTTTTTATTGCAAAATATAGATTCCTTGGAGGTTTTCTGCTACAGACCTTAGAGGGTGTTCTATTAACAAATAAAAATTCAGTTTTTTTAAAAAATAATAAGATACTGACAAAAATGCAAATGAAACCAAATCCACAAGAGTGGATTCATTTCTGACAGGAAAAGAAGTACAACTATCCATAGGACTGTTGCATATGGCAGAAGTAAATTGGTTTTGGTTTACAACCACTGAGAATTTTGTAGTGAGCAGAGGACTTAACCAAGAAGAAAACTGCACATGAAAGAATTTTGATAAATGATTGAGTGCCTCATTGATGCAAACTTGGCTCCACATTTCTCTCTTTTTATTCTTCTAACCCTAAAGACATAGAGTCTACACTACATAGAAAACCAAGGCGCTTATTTTATTAACCATATTGCTTTTTTCTCTTTTTTCTTGATTCTCTTCACAACCTCCCTGGCATTTCTTTACTGGCCTTAGTAATTATAAACAAAGAGAGATTCACTAGGAATATAGATTTGTACCACTGAGGCTAAACTGGTGAGGAAAGACAGTATTAGGGCCTACTTTCAGAATAAGTCACATTTTCAGAGATAATATAGAAATATCTTCAAAGAGCTAAAATAGATAATAATAGTTAAAATTTCTTCTTCCATATACTTCATATTCTTAATACCCCTGCATTCTGGTTAGTTCCCTAGATTACATATTTGAGAAAGTGAATTCCAAGTTAATTTTAAAATTAATCTGAAGCTAGTTTTAACAAGACTGCTTGTTATATCAGGAAAACACCTTAACAAGTATACAAAGGAAACAATAATACAACTAATAAAGAATGGCAGATTTAATTTTGTAGCAATTTATTTGAGTAAACTTTATTTTGTATTTTTTTTATTTTAGATTTGATGCAAAAGCATAGGTTAGTTATCTTTAGTGCATGGGATACTGTCCTCACTCAGCTATGCAGTGATATCTCTTTTATTTGAAAAATCTGTATTTGTCCATAATCTTCAGCCATTCTTTTTTTTTATTTTTTTATAACGCTTTTATTTAAAGAATATAAATTTCCAAAATACAGCTTATAGATTACAATGGCTTCCCCCCCCATAACTTCCCCCCCACCCACAACCCTCCCCTTTCCCACTCCCTCTCCCCTTGCTTCACATCAAGATTCATTTTCAATTCTCTTTATATACAGAAGATCAGTTTACTATATATTAAGTAAAGATTTCAACAGTTTGCCCTCACATAGCAACACAAAGTGAAAAATACTGTTGGAGTACTAGTTATAGTATTAATTCACAATGTATAGCACATTAAGGACAGAGATCCTACATGATATATTTTTTTTTAAAAATTGATTAATTTTCTAGGCAATTTCCAATTTAACACCAAGATTTTTTTTTCATTTTTAATTATCTATGTACAGAAGATAGATTCAGTATATACTAAGTAAAGATTTCATCAGTTTGCACCCACACAGAAACACAAAGTGTAAAATACTGTTTCAGTGCTAGTTATAGCATTACTTCACATTGGACAACACATTAAGGACAGATCCCACATGAGACGTAAGTACACAGTGACTCCTGAAGTTGATTTAACAATTTGACACTCTTGTTTATGGCGTCAGTAATCTCCCTAGGCTCTAGTCATGAGTTGCCAAGGCTATGGAAGCCTTTAGGGTTCGCTGACTTCAATCTTATTCTGACAGGGTCATAGTCAAAGTGGAGGTTCTCTCCTCCCTTCAGAGAAAGGTACCTCCTTCTTTGATGGCCCCATTCGTTCCACTGGGAGCTCACTCACAGAGGTCTTTCATTTAGGTCTTCTTTTTTTCCCAGAGTGTCTTGGCTTTCCATGCCTATAATATTCTCATGGGCTCTTGAGCCAGATCTGAATGCCTTAAGGGCTGATTCTGAGGCCAGAGTGCTATTTAGGACATCTGCCATTCTATGAGTCTGCTGTGTATCTCGCTTCCCATGTTGGATCATTCTCTCCCTTTTTGATTCTATCAGTTAGTATTAGCAGACACTAGTCTTGTTTGTGTGATCCCTTTGACTCTTAGACCTATCAGTGTGATCAATTGTGAACTGAAATTGATCACTTGGACTAGTGAGATGGCCTTGGTACATGCCACCTTGATGGGATTGTATTGGAATTCCCTGGCACAATTCTAACTCCATCATTTGGGGCAGTTCCGATTGAGCATGTCCCAAATTGTACATCTCCTCCCTCTCTTATTCCCACTCTTATATTTCACAGGGATCACTTTTCAGTTAAAATAAAAAACACCTAAGAATAATTGTGTGTTAATTACAGAGTTCAACCAATAGTACTAGAATAAAAAAATACTAAAATGGATAAAGTATTACATTGTACAACAACAGTCAGCACAAGAGCTGATCAAGTTACTGTTTCTCAAAGTGTCCATTTCACTTCAACAGGTTTCCCCTTTGGTGCTCAATTAGTTGTCACCAATCAGGAGAACATATTATATTTGTCCCTTTGGGACTGGCTTAATTCACTCAGAATGATGTTTTCCAGATTCCTCCATCTTATTGCAAATGACTGGATTTCATTGTTTTTGACTGCTGTATAGTATTCTATAGAGTACATGTCCCATAATTTCTTTATCCAAATGTATGCTTTGAATTCCCTGTGATCTTTTGCTGTGAGGTTCCCTTCGTTTACCTTCTTTCATGTTGATGGCTGTGTTTCTGTGTTTCTGTGTGTAACACATCTTTAAGTATCTTTTGCAGGGCTGGACGAGTGGCAACAAATTCTTTCAATTTTTGTTTGTTATGAAAGGTCTTTATTTCACCTTCATTCACAAATGAGAGCTTGGCAGGATATAATATTCTGGGCAGGCAGTTTTTCTCTCTAAGTACCTGGGCTATGTCTCGCCATTCCCTTCTAGCTTGTAGGGTTTCTGATGAGAAGTCTGCCGTGAATCTAATTGGAGATCCTCTGAGTGTAATTTGACGTTTCTCTCTTGCTCATTTTAGGATCTTTTCTTTCTGTTTCACTGTGGTGAGTTTAATTACAACGTGTCGTGGTGAGGACCTCTTTTGGTCATGTTTACTAGGGGTTCTATGTGCTTCCTGTACTAGGATGTCTCTGTCCTTCTCCAAAACTGGGAAATTTTCTGCTATTATCTCACTAATAAGGCCTTCTAATCCTTTCTCCCTCTCCATGCCTTCAGGAACTCCTAGAACTCGAATGTTGGGTTTTTTAATAGTATCCTGTAGATTCCCAACAATATTTTTTAGATTTCTAATTTCCTCGTCTTTTCTTTGGTTTGACTGTATAGTTTCCTGTGCTCTGTCTTCTAAGTCCGATATTCTCTCTTCTGCCTCACCCATTCTGTTTGTAAGGCTCTCTAATGTGTTTTTCATTTGATTTATTGAATTCTTCACTTCATTATGATTTCTCATCACTATCACAGTTTCATGTTCTACTAGTTGTTTCATTTCAGCTTGATTCCTCCTTGATATTTCATTTTCACGAGAGAGATTTTCTACCTTGTCCATTAAGGATTTCTGTAGTTCAAGAATTTGTTTTTGAGTACTTCTTAGTGTTCTTATCAATTTTTTGAGATCTGCTTCTTGCATCTCTTCTATCTCATCATCTTTGTAATCTTGAATTGGGGTGTCTTTTTCATTTGGGGATGCCATAGTGTCTTCCTTGTTCTTATTACCTCGGTTTTTGCGTTTGTTGTTTGGCATATTGGTTTCTTCACTGTGGTGTTTTTTTCTTGTTATACTATGACTCTAGATTAAGTGGACTGTCTGCTTTTGATGGAGCCTTAGAGGCTTGAGATGGGTGTGGCCTGAGAGCTCTGTTTGGTTCCTCAGTGTTGAGGCTGTGTCAAAGGAGACACTCCCAGGTTAGGCGTGGTAAATCTCTCTCTGTTACTTTTTTTTTTTTTTTTTTTTTGGTTCAAAAGGGAAGTAATTCCACACAGCTGAATGGAATTGGGGGTGGTTAGCAGGCGAATGATATACCCACAGGAGCCAGAGATCAGAAGCTCTTTCCCAAGGACCAGAGAAGGAATCTTTGCGGCCCTTTGTGTGGGCTGAGATTCTCCTGTAGTCTCCCACTGGGCTGCCAAGGCTACTGAACTGTAGCGTCTCTGGAGAGTACTCACATGAATTCGTGATTTCCGTGAGTTCTCTCCCCCACCGTCTCTTTTTTCACAGTCTCAGTTCATTAGCACCACACATTCATTAGGTTCTAATCTCCTGTTATTTCAGCCCTCCCACCCAGAGTCAGGTTTTTCTGCTAGGCTCGGGGCCGGTGCCGACCCGAGGTCGCCCTGCTTATGACGTATTCCAAAATGGCGCCTGCTCTTTGTCTTGCTCACCTTTGAGAGGTGAGCGGAGAGAGAGAAGCTCGTGTCCGTATGGGTCACTTTTTTTTTTTTTCCCTCTCTCTCTCTCTCTCTCTTCTAGTTAGCCTGGTGAACTTTTCCCCACAGGGTTTCAAGCCTTGTTCGCTCTAGTCTCCTCTTTCCACTTCCCTGCTGGTAATTCGGGCTATTGATGTTCTGCTCACCTCGCGTTCCAGCGCTGGTGTGTTGAATCTGCTGCTGGTGTCCCAAACTGCAGGCTCCCACGCTCTCCACGCAGGTCCACTGTAAATCTCCAGTTCCGGAAGGGTTTTCTCTGCTGTATCTTCCCCTACTCTTCCTTGAACTTGCAGTATCTCCACTTTTATTAAACTGTCTCTCCCCAGACTATCTGTGTGCTCCCTTCCTATTCCGCCATCTTGCCGCTCTCCATCAATCTTCAGCCATTCTAATGTGGAGTTTTTTTTTTTTTTTTGAGGGAGAGGTGATTTTCTAAAATATCCATTTATTTACAAAACAATTGCCATTAATATTATTTTTGTGTGTGATTTGTATTTATATAATGATTTATTCACTTTTAAAAATATAAGACTTTTAAAAATCTATATATCATATATTTTAGACATCTGTTGCTTCTAATGGTTGTACTGTATTCCACATTTTACTTACCTCTTATTTCAGTGATAGAGACCACAGTGTCTCTCTTCTATTATCAGAAACAGCCCTGGAATGAACAGTCCTTCGTGTATCTCTTTGGGCCTGTGTGAGGATTTTTCTGGGCTATCTCCACTGTTACAGTATTGCTCAGCTAAATGGTATGTGAATACCTAATTCAACTAGACTCTGGCAGACTGCTTTCCAGAATGGTAGTATCTACAGTCCTTTTTTTAAAAAAAATAGATTTATTTATTTACTTGAAAGGCAGAGCTACAGACAGAAGTAGAAGCAGAGAGAGAGGTCTTCCATCTGCCCAAATGGCCACACCAGCCATGATTAGCCAATCTGAAACTAGAAGCCTGGAGCTTCTTCTGGGAATCCCACGTGGATGCAGGGGCCCAAGCACTTGGGCTATCCTCTACTGCTTTCTTAGGCCATTAGCAGAGAGCTGGATCAGAAAAGGAGCAGCTAGATCACAAACTGGCACCCATTTGGGCTGCCAGCTCTGCAGGCAGAGGCTTAACATATTATGTCACAAAACCAGCCCCAGTATCTGCATTCTTACCAAAAGTACAAGGTACCCTATACTTTTACATCATTACCAATCCTCTGTTACATTGACCAATTTGATGGGATAAGTGATACATCGTTGAGTTTTTTTTTCTCTACTAAAAAATTTAACATCTCTTTATATGCCTTTCAGTCTTTTGGATTTGCTTGTGTATAACTTGCATATTAATAATTTTGCCTGTATTTTACTTCATTTTGTTGTTTATTTGCTTAGCTGAAATTTTGCTTTGTCTTTGCAATGTTAGCTTGTATTTTTGATTTCAGACATTGCCAGTATATTCTTCCAGTATGATCTTTTCATTAACTTTGTCCATTGTATTTGTTATTTAGGAGGTAACTTTGACATTTATGGTAGAGCCTCATATTAACAATGGCTTAGACAAGAAGGAAGTTTATTTTTCTCTCAAGTAACAGTCTTAAAGTAAGCAATCCTTTTTATTGTCACTTTGCCATTTCTAGGGTATTGCTTTTCTCAGCAAGGTGCAGGGTGGCTCTCACCAGCAATTGTGAAGGAGAAAACAGCATTCCCCATCATTGTAATAACATGATATAGAAGTTTGCTTACATTTCATTGGCTAGAAAGTTGTCACAGGGCCATATCTAGTTACAATGATGATCATTTATTCAGGTGATCATATTCTCACCTAAAATTCAGAATAATGTATTTCTGACAATCTATGACAGTTTCCTTCTTTGACAGAAATCCTCAATTTTGGTGTTCTCAAATTAATGTTTGTGCCTTATTTATGCTTTTGGAGTTTATATATGAAAGTTTTCACTACTTCTGGATGTTATTACTTTCTATCAACTTTTTAGTTATGCTTTCCTTATTTCATTTTTTATTTTCTGGGATTTACCTGCAATTACAGTATAAGAGGATGGATACAATTCTATTTTTCATTTTCTTTTTAATTTTTTAAAAAGATTTATTTATTTATTTGAAAGGAAGAGTTACAGAGTGAGAGAAAGAGAGAGGGAAAGAGAGACAGTGAGAGAAAAAAGAGTGATCATTTTCCATCCACTGGTTCGCACCCCAGACAGCTGCAATGACTAGGGCTGAGCTGGCTGGAGCCAGGAGCCAAGAATTTCATTCAGGTCACCCATGAGTGTGGCAGGGGCCCAAACACCTGGGCCATCCTCTGCTACCTCCCTAGCACATTAGTAGGCAGCTGGATAGGAATTGGAGCATCCAGGACTCAAACCAGTGTCCATATGGGAAGCTGGTGTTCAGGCAGCAGCTTAACCTACTGTGTCCATTGCAGGCCCCTTGGCTATATTTTTCAACAGTGTTTCTTTCCCTAATAAGTATATTCAAAGTTATAAATTTCCCCATGAATATAGATTCACGTGTAACCCACAAGCTTTTACTTATAGTTTGAATTTAATCATTCATTTCTAAATACTTTGCCATTTCTTTTATGATTTCAAAAACTATTTAATTCATATTTTGTCACTTTCAGAATCCTGATGTAAAATTTTTATTTATTTCTAGTTTTATTGCAATACAGTGACCAAAGTATAACTTAAATTTATCTTCTGGACTCATCAGTTTCTCAAGGCGCCTTAAATTCTTGATCCACAATTTTTTATTTATGTATTTTTCACTAGAATTCTAACTATATGTTAGGTGCATCCATGTTCACAAAGACTGAATTTTTTGCTCCATAATTAATTTGAGTGCTGGTTAGTCAATGACGGGTAAGATCCCCTGGGGGACAACCTAAGACAGGCACAGCTGTGTATGGAGACCACATGGAAATGGGGTGAACAACGGTATGGCCAAGAATCATGCCTCCCGTTGCTCAAAAATAAATGAAAAGGGGGAAATGTGGAATGAGGAGGCCATGCCAAATTGGCCGCTGGCAAGCGATCGTAAGTTACTCAGGAATAGCTATGAAACCCACCTGGCAATGGAGCCTGCCTGGCAACAGGCTGTGATTGGATGGCTTTGAAACCCACATGGCAAACGGAGCCTGCCTGGCAACAGGCTCTGATTGGATGGCTTTGGAAACTGCCTGGCAATAGGATGTGATTGGTTGGGGCATAGACCGTCCCTTGAGTGGACTGGCTGTCTTGGCTATATAAGCTGTTGTACTAACTGAAATAAACGAGTCTGCAGGCTGCTTGCCTCAAGCCCACTTTCACCCGACTCCTGGGGTCTGTGTGGTGACTCTGTGCCTCTTGTCCCCACCATGCTCCTCATCTCAGAAATAAATCCACTGCAACATTGTTGAGAAATCAACTGCAACATCCCCACTCATCAGGACATAATGTTTCTCTCTGTTGTTTATGATTTTTTTACTTTTATTTAGAATATAAATTTCCAAAGTACAGCTTATGGATTACAATGGCTCCCCCCCCCCATAACTTCCCTCTCACCCGCAACCCTCCCCTTTCCCGCTCCATCTCCCCTTCCATTCACATCAAGATTCATTTTCAATTATCTTTATATACAGAAGATCAGTTTAGTATATGTTACGTAAAGATTTCAACAGTTTGCCCTCACATAGCAACAGAAAGTGAAAAATACTGTTGGAGTACCAGTTATAGTATTAATTCACAATGTACAGCACATTAAGGACAGAGATCCTACATGATATTTTAAAAAATTGATTAATTTACTATGCAATTTCCAATTTAACACCAAGATTTTTTTCATTTTCAATTATCTTTATATACAGAAGATTGATTCAGTATATACTAAGTAAAGATTTCATCAGTTTGCACCCACACAGAAACACAAAGTGTAAAATACTGTTTCATTACTAGTTATAGTATTACTTCACATTGGACAACACATTAAGGACAGATCCCACATGAGACGTAAGTACACAGTGACTCCTGATGTTGACTTAACAATTTGACACTCTTGTTTATGGCGTCAGTAATCTCCCTAGGCTCTAGTCATGAATTGCCAAGGCAATGGAAGCCTTTTGAGTTCGCCAAATTCGATCTTATTCTGACAGGGTCATAGTCAAAGTGGAGGTTCTCTCCTCCCTTCAGAGAAAGGTACCTCCTTCTTTGACGGCCCCGTTCTTTCCACTGGGATCTCACTCACAGAGGTCTTTCATTTAGGTCATTTCATTTTTTTTTCTTTTCCCAGAGTGTCTTGGCTTTCCATGCCTAAAATATTCTCATGGGCTCTTGGGCCAGATCCGAATGCCTTAAGGGCTGATTCTGAGGCCAGAGTGCTATTTAGGACATCTGCCATTCTATGAGTCTGCTGTGTATCCCACTTCCCATGTTGGATCATTCTCTCCCTTTTTGATTCTATCAGTTAGTATTAGCAGACACTAGTCTTGTTTGTGTGATCCCTTTGACTCTTAGACCTATCAGTGTGATCAATTGTGAACTGAAATTGATCACTCAGACTAGTGAGATGGCCTTGGTACATGCCACCTTGATGGGATTGTATTGGAATCCCCTGGCACAATTCTAACTCCATCATTTGGGGCAAGTCCGATTGATCATGTCCCAAATTGTACATCTCCTCCCTCTCTTTTTCCCACTCTTATATTTCACAAGGATCACTTTTCAGTTAAAATTTAAACATCTAAGAATAATTGTGTGTTAATTACAGAGTTCAACCAATGGTACTAGAATAAAAAAATACTAATATGGATAAAGTATTATATTGTACATCAACAGACAGGACAAGAGCTGATCAAGTTACTGTTTCTCAAAGTGTCCATTTCACTTCAACAGGTTTCCCCTTTGGTGCTCAGTTAGTTGTCGCCGATCAGGGAAAACAAATAATATTTGGCTCGTTGGGACTGGCTTATTTTACTCAGTAAGATGTTTTCCAGATTCCTCCATCTTGTTGCAAATGCCTGGATTTCGTTGTTTTTGACTGCTGTATAGTATTCTATAGAGTACATGTCCCATAAATTCTTTATCCAGTCTACTGTTGATGGGCCTTTGGGTTGGTTCCAGGTCTTAGCTATTGTGAATTGAGCTGCAATAAACATTAGTGTGCAGACAGCTTTTTTGATTGCCAATTTAATTTCCTTTGGGTAAACTCCAAGGAGTGGGATGGCTGCGTTGAATGATAGGGTTATATTCAGGTTTCTGAGGAATCTCCAGACTGACTTCCATAGTGGCTTCACCAGCTTGCATTCCCACCAACAGTGGATTAGTGTCCTTTCCCCCACATCCTCTCCAGCATCTATTGTTGGTAGATTTCTGTATGCGAGCCATTCTAACTGGGGTGAGGTGGAACCTCATTGTGGTTTTGATTTGCATTTCCCTGATTGCTAGTGATCTTGAACATTTTTTCATGTGTCTGTTGGCCATTTGGATTTCCCCTTTGGAAAAATGTCTATTGAGGTCCTTGGCCCATGTCTTAAGTGGGTTGTTTGTGTTGATGTTGTGGAGTTTCTTGATTTCTTTGTAGATTCTGTTTATCAACCCTTTATCTGTTGCATACTTTGCCAATATTTTTCCCATTCTGTCAGTTGCCTATTCACTTTCCTGACTGTTTCTTTTGCAGTACAGAAACTTCTCAATTTGATGCAATCCCAATAGTTAACTTTGGCTTTGACTGCCTGTGCTTCTGGGGTATTTTCCAAGAAGTCTTTGCCAGTACCTATATCTTGCAGGGTTTCTCCAATGTTCTGTAATAATTTGATGGCTTTAGGTCGTAGATTTAAGTCTTTAATCCATGTTGAGTGAATTTTTGTGTAAGGTGAAAGGTAGGGATCTTGCTTCATGATTCTGCATGTGGAAATCCAGTTTTCCCAGCACCATTTATTGAATAGACTGTCCTTACTCCAGGGATTGATTTTGGATGCTTGATCAAATATAAGTTGGCTGTAGATGTTGGATTGATTTCTGGTGTTTCTATTATGTTCCATTGGTCTATCCATCTGTTTCTGTACCAGTACCATGCTGTTTTGATAACTACTACCCCGTAGTATGTCCTGAAATCTGGAATTGTAATGCCTCCGGCTTTGTTTTTGTTGTACAGGATTGCTTTAGCTATTCGAGGTCTCCTGTGTCTGCATATGAATTTCAGCATCATTTTTTCCAGATCTGAGAAGAATGTCTTCGGTATCTTGATTGGTATTGCATTGAATGTATAAATTGCTTTTGGGAGAATGGACAGTTTGATGATATTGATTCTTCCAATCCATGAGCATGGAATATTTTTCCATTTTTTGGTATCCTTCTCTATTTCTTTCTTTAAGGTTTTGTACTTTTCATCGTAGAGCTCTTTAACGTCCTTGGTTAAGTTTATTCCAAGGTATTTGATTGTTTTTGTAGCTATTGTGAATGGGATTGATCTTAGAAGTTATTCCTCAGTCATGGCATTGCCTGTGTATACAAAGGCTGTTGATTTTTGTGCATTGATTTTATATCCTGCTACTTTGCCAAACTCTTCTATGAGTTCCAATAGTCTCTTAGTAGAGTTCTTTGGGTCCCCTAAATAAAGAATCATATCATCTGCAAAGAGGGATAGTTTGAATTCTTCCTTCCCAATTTGTATCCCTTTAATTTCTTTTTCTTGCCTAATAGCTCTGGCTAAGACTTCCAGAATTATATTGAATAGCAGTGGTGAGAGTGGGCATCCCTGTCTGGTACCAGATCTCAGTGGAAATGCTTCCAACTTTTCCCCATTCAATAGGATGTTGGCCGTGGGTTTTTCATAAATTGCTTTGATTGTATTGAGGAATGTTCCTTCCATACCCAGTTTGCTTAGAGTTTTCCTTATGAAAAGGTGTTTTATTTTATCAAATGCTTTCTCTGCATCTAGTGAGATAATCATATGGTTTTTCTTCTGCAATCTGTAAATGTGGTGTATCACGTTGATTGTTTTGTGAACATTGAACCATCCCTGCATACCAGGGGTAAATCCCACTTGGTCTTAGTGGATGATCTTTCTGATGTGTTTTTGCAGTCTATTGGCCAGAATTTTATTGAGCATTTTTGCATCTATGTTCATCAGGGATATTGGTCTATAATTCTCTTTCAATGCTGCATCTTTTTCCGGCTTAGGAATTAAGGTGATGGTGGCTTCATAGAAAGAATTTGGGAGGATTCCCTCTTTTTTGATTGTTCTGAATAGTTTGAGAAGAATTGGAGTTAGTTCTTTAAATGTCTGGTAGAATTCAGCAGTGAATCCATCTGGTCCTGGGCTTTTCTTTGTTGGGAGGGCCTTTATTACTGTTTCAATTTCTGTCTCAGTTATGGGTCTGTTTCGGTTTTCTATGTCTTCCTGGCTCAATTTAGGTAGGTTGCATGTGTCCAGGAATCTATCCATTTCTGATAGGTTTCCCTGTTTGCTGGCATACAAGTCCTTGTAGTAATTTCTGATGATTCTTTTTATTTCTGTGGTGTCTGTTGTTACGTTTCCTTATTCATCTCTGATTTTATTGATTTGGGTCTTTTCTCTTCTTTTTTTAGTCGGGCCAATGCGGTGTCAATTTTGTTTATTTTTTCAAAAAACCAGCTCCTCCTTTGGCTGATTTTTGTAATGTTTTTTGGATTCAATTCTGTTGATTTCTTCACTGATTTTAATTATTTCTCTTCTCCTACTAGATTTGGGTCTGGTTTGCTGCAGATTTTCTAGATCCTTGAGATGCATTGAAAGCTCATCTATTTCGTGCCTTTCCAGTTTCTTGATGTAGCACCTATTGATATAAACTTTCCTCTTAACACTGCTTTTGCTGTATCCCATAAGTTTTGGTATGTTGTGCTTTTATCCTCATTTACTGACAGAAAATTTTTGATTTCTCTTTTAATTTCTTCTATGACCCATTGTTCATTCAGGAGCATGCTGTTCAATCTCCATGTGTTTGCATATGCTCTAGGGATTCCTGAGTTGCTGATTTCCAACTTCATTCCTTTTTGGTCTGAGAAGCTGCGTGGTATGATTCTAATTCTTTTGAATTTGCTGAGACTTGCTTTATGGCCTAGTATGTGGTCAATCCTAGAGAAGGTTCCATGTACTGCTGAGAAGAATGTAAATGCTTTCTGTGTAGGATGAAAAGTTCTGTAGATATCTGTTAGGTCCATTTTGGCTATAGTGTCGTTTAAATCTACTGTCTCCTTGTTGATATTCTGTCCTGTTGATCTATTTCTGTGAGTGGAGTATTGAAGTCCCCCAGTACTATTGTATTGGGGTTTCAGTCTCCCTTTAAGTCCCTTAACAAGTCTTTTAAATAAACCGGTGCCCTGTAATTAGGTGCATATACATTGATAATCATTGTATCTTCCTGTTGAATGGATCCCTTAATCATTATATAGTGCCCCTCTTTGTCTCTCCTAACAGTTTTTGTGGTAAAGTTTTTTCATTTCTGTTGGCATGGTACATCTTTTTCCAGCCTTTCACTTTTAGTCTGTATGGATATTTGTTGGAAAGATGTGTTTCTTGTAAGCAGCAAATAGATGGGTTTTGTTCCTTAACCCAATCAGCCAGTTGGTGTCTTTTAACCCAACAGTTCAGGCCATTAACATTCAATGTGACTATTGACAAGTAGTAACTTTGCCCTGCCATTTGCCAAAGATATTTTCTAATATGTGCTTTGAATTTCCTGTGATCTTTTGCTGAGTGAGGTTTCCTTCCTTTACTTTCTTTCATATTGATGACTGTGTTTCTGTGTGTAACACATCTTTATTTTTTTATATCGCTTTTATTTAAAGAATATATATTTCCAAAATACAGCTTATAGATTACAATGGCTTCCCCCCCCCATAACTTCCCTCCCACCTGCAACCCTCCCCTTTCCCACTCCCTCTCCCCTTGCTTCACATCAAGATTCATTTTCAATTCTCTTTACATACAGAAGATCAGTTTACTGTATATTAAATAAAGATTTCAACAGTTTGCTCTCACATAGCAACACAAAGTGAAAAATACTGTTGGAGTACTAGTTATAGTATTAATTCACAATGTATAGCACATTAAGGACAGAGATCCTACATGATATATTCTAGGCATGGAAAGCCAAGACACTCTGGAAAAAAAAAGAAGACCTAAATGAAAGATCTCTGCGAGTGAGATCCCAGTGGAACGAATGGGGCCATCAAAGAAGGAGGTACCTTTCTCTAAAGGGAGGAGAGAACTTCCACTTTGACTATGACCCTGTCAGAATAAGATTGAAGCGGCGAACCTTAAAGGCTTCCATATCCTCGGCAACTCATGACTAGACCCTAGGGAGATTACTGACGCCATAAACAAGAGTGTCAAATTGTTAAATCAACTTCAGGAGTCACTGTGTACTTACGTCTCATGTGGGATCTGTCCTTAATGTGTTGTCCAATGTGAAGTAATACTATAACTAGCACTGAAACAGTATTTTACACTTTGTGTTTCTGTTTCTGTGTGGGTGCAAACTGATGAAATCTTTACTTAGTATATACTTAATCAATCTTCTGTATATAAAGACAATTAAAAATGAAAAAAATCTTGGTGTTAAATTGGAAATTGCATAGAAAATTAATCAATTTAAAAAATATATCATGTAGGATCTCTGTCCTTAATGTAACACATCTTTAAGCATCTTTTGCAGGGCTGGACGAGTGGCAACAAATTCTTTCAAATTCTCTTTGCTGTGAAAGGTCTTTATTTCACCTTCATTCACAAAGGAGAGCTTTGCAGGATACAATATTCTGGGCTGGAAGATTTTCTCTCTTAGTACCTGGGCTATATCTCGCCATTCCCTCACTCCTAGCTTGTAGGGTTTCTGATGAGAAATCAGCTGTGAATCTAATTGGAGATCCTCTGAGAGTTATCTGAGGTTTCTCTCTTGCACAATTTAAGATCTTTTCTTTATGTTTCACTGTGGTAAGTTTAATTACAATGTGTCATGTAGAGGATCTCTTTTGGTCATGTTTATTAGGGGTTTTATGAGCTTCCTGTACTAGGATACCTCTGTCCTTCTCCAAACCTGGAAAATTTTCTGCTAGTATCTCACTAAAAAGGCCTTCTTTCCTTTCTCCCTCTCCATGCCTTCAGGAATTCCTAGAACCCGAATGTTGGGTATTTTAATAGTATCCTGTATATTCCCGAAAATATTTTTTAGATTTCTTTTTTTTAATAATGCTTTTATTTAAAGAATATAAATTTCCAAAATACAGCTTATGGATTACAATGGCTTCCCCCCCCATAATTTCCCTCCCACCCGCAACCCTCCCCTTTCCCACTCCCTCTCCCCTTCCGTTCACATCAAGATTCATTTTCAATTCTCTTTATATACAAAAGGTCAGTTTAGTATATATTAAGTAAAGATTTCAACAGTTTGCCCTCACATAGCAACACAAAGTGAAAAATACTGTTGGAGTACCAGTTATACTATTAATTCACAATGTATAGCACGTTAAGGACAGAGATCCTACATGATATATATATATTTTTAAATTGATTTTCTATGCAATTTCCAATTTAACACCAAGATTTTTTAATCATTTGCAATTATCTTTATATACAGAAGATCAATTCAGTATATACTATGTAAAGATTTCATCAGTTTGCACCCACACAGAAACACAAAGTGTAAAAATACTGTTTGAGTACTAGTAATAGCATTATTTCACATTGGATAACACATTAAGGACAGATCCCTCATGAGACGTAAGTACACAGTGACTCCTGTTGTTGACTTAACAATTTGACACTCTTGTTTATGGCGTCAGTAATCTCCCTAGGGTCTAGTCATGAGTTGCCGAGGCTATGGAAGCCTTTAGGGTTCGCCGACTTCGATCTTATTCCGACAGGGTCATAGTCAAAGTGGAAGTTCTCTCCTCCCTTCAGTGAAAGGTACCTCTTTCTTTGATGGCCCCGTTCTTTCCACTGGGATCTCACTCGCAGAGATCTTTCATTTAGGTCTTCTTTTTTTTGTTTTTCAGAGTGTCTTAACTTTCCATGCCTAAAATATTCTCATGGGCTCTTGAGCCAGATCCGAATGCCTTAAGGGCTGATTCTGAGGCCAGAGTGCTATTTAGGACATCTGCCATTCTATGAGTCTGCTGTGTATCTCGCTTCCCATGTTGGATCATTCTCTCCCTTTTTGATTCTATCAGTTAGTATTAGCAGACACTAGTCTTGTTTGTGTGATCCCTTTGACTCTTAGACCTATCAGTGTGATCAATTGTGAGCTGAAATTGATCACTTGGACTAGTGAGATGGCCTTGGTACATGCCACCTTGATGGGATTGTATTGGAATCCCCTGGCACAATTCTAACTCCATCATTTGGGGCAGTTCCAATTGATCATGTCCCAAATTGTACATCTCTAATTTACTCTTCTTGTCTTTGGTTTGACTGTTTCCTTTCCTGTTCTCTGTCTTCTAAGTCTGATATTCTCTCTTCTGCTTCACCCATTGTGTTTCTATGGCTCTCTAATGTGTTTGTCATTTGATCTATTGAATTCTTCATTCATTATGATTTCTTGTCACTATCACAGTTTCATGTTCTACTGGTTGTTTCATTTCATTATGATCCTCCTTAATATTTCATTTTCGTGAGAGAGATTTTCCATCTTGTCCAGTAAGGATTTCTGTAGTTCAAGAGTTTTTTTTTTTTTTTTTTTTTTTTTTTTTTTTTTTTTGACAGGCAGAGTGGACAGTGAGAGAGAGAGACAGAGAGAAAGGTCTTCCTTTTTGCCATTGGTTCACCCTCCAATGGCCGCCGCGGCTGGCGCGCTGTGGCCGGCGCACCGCGCTTGTCCGATGGCAGGAGCCAGGAGCCAGGTGCTTTTCCTGGTCTCCCCATGGGGTGCAGGGCCCAAGCACCTGGGCCATCCTCCACTGCACTCCTGGGCCACAGCAGAGGGCTGGCCTGGAAGAGGGGCAACCGGGACAGAATCCGGCGCCCCGACCGGGACTAGAACCCGGTGTGCCGGCGCCGCAAGGCGGAGGATTAGCCTGTTGAGCCACGGCGCCGGCCTAAGAGTTTGTTTTTGAGAACTTCTTAATGTTCTTATCAATTTTATGAGATCCGCTTCTTGCATTTCTTCTATCTCATCATCTTCATAATCTTGAATTGGGGTCTTTTTCATTTGGGGGCATCATAGTATCTTCCTTGCTCTTTTTACCCTGGTTTCTACATTTGTTTGGCATACTGGAGATATTCTTTGGTTCCTTTGCTGTGGTGCTTTTTCTCATAATACCGTGACTCTACATTAAGTGGACTGTCTGCTTTTGATGGATCCTTAGAGGCTGTGATGGGTGTGGCCAGAGAGCTCTGTTTGGTTCTTCAGGGTTAAGGGTATGCCAAAGGTGACTCACCCAGATTGTTCTCTCTCTCTCTTTTATTTTTTTGACTCAGTTGGGAAGTAATTCCTCACTGCTAAGTGTAATTGAGGGTAGTTGATGTATGAAATCTGGCCTCTGTGGGTATTTGTCTAATCTACCCCTGGGACCACACAAAGAGTTCATGCAGCCCTCAGTGTGGCTTCAGATTTCTGAGCAGTCTCTCACCGGGTTGCCAAGGTTACAGAGTTTGTGTACTTGGTGAGTTCTCTTGCTCCCCCTCAGATTTTCACAGTTTCAGTTCATTAGCTCCACACACTTTCACTAGATCTTAACCTCCTGTTATTTCTCCCCACCAGAGTCAGGTTATCCTGCTTGGCTAATGGCGGGCCATTGCTTGGCTTTGTAAGGTGAGTGGAGAGAGAGGCTAGTGTCCATGCCAGTTCCCCTTATTTATTCATTTTTTTCTCTCCTCCAGTCAGCCTGGTGCACTTTCCCCATTGGGGCCTCTGGCCTCATTCTGCCTTTCTCTGCTGATGTCTTGGGTTACTGAGGTTTTTGTCTCACCTACCCTTCCAGCGCTGGCGCGCAGATTCTGCGGCTGGGCTGCAGCGGCTCCGCTCCCGCAGCTCAGCTTCCACATAGTGGGTGATTTTGCTCTCCCAGTAGGTCCTCTGTGTCACATCCACTAGATCTGGAAGAGTTTCCTCTGCAGTTTTTTTCCTGAGGCTACAATAACTCCACTTTTATTAAACTATCTTTTCCTGGACTATTGGTGCACGCCCTCACTATTCCGCCATCTGGGCTCCGCTCGTTTATGATTTTTACCGTGAATTTCTATCTTGTGAAATGTTAAGAATGCAATTACATTTTTTTCATAATTCTAAATAATTGCCAGTTTAGCTTTTTCTGTCCTTTGATGTACTTATTTGGTAGTTCTTATAAACAGCATACTATTTAAACTTTTTAAAAATATTTAAAATCTATTATAGTATCTCTGTCTTTTAAGTAGAATATTAAACCTGCTTAAATCTAATATTACATTTTTTCTAAATTTTCTGGTTAACTGACATCTATGAGGCAGCTTCTTTGTATTCCTTTGCAGAGAAAATTTCTTTGGGTTATAGTCCACTGGCTCAAGGAATTTAGATACAGAGGTAGAAGAGTGACACATGGTGCATAATTTTTTGACAGGGATATATTTTCTTTCCCAAAAGGTTTTTAATCTTTCCTAGTAGTACCACATAATGGTGACCTGGAATGTTGTGGATTACTTGTTGATGGGACAGATAATATCCATCCCTACATAATCAGGGGAAAGGTTAAGAACAGAATTTTACAGCTGTCCCTAAACCAGTCCTTCAAGTTTTGACCCAGTAGCCCTTTGCTCCAGGCTGCTGCAGCTCTGTACACTGACTTCCATAAGCTTTCTCCCTAGGAGTTTCTTTACAATGTTTCTATTAGTTGTTAAGGCCCAGGTTTCTCTCTTAAGTTTGTAGTTGCTCCAGAATTGAATTTGTGGAAAGGAAACAAACACCGTGTGCTGGTATAACATATTGTTAGGAAGCCTTAGGTAGATATTTTATGAATATATTCATAAGAATGATTATACAGAAATATTATTCTTCAAAATCCCCTATTATAAACTATTCTAAAATTTCCAAACAATAGGCTTGGGCAAAAATATAATAAGAATACTAGAAAAACCAAAATTCTCCATACTGGTACCTATACTTTCTTCAAGACCAAAAAAATCACTCCACAGTCCTAAGTCTTGAAAGATAGCTTAGCATGTCAGTGTGATCATTTTCCCGTTTTTCCTTTATTGCTTTCTTTTCTGCATCCATTTCTTTATGATGTTCCTGTGGCTCAGTAATTTTTTTGAAGATTTATCTTGATACCATGCCAGTCTCTGCTGACTCTGAGCATTCAGGTTCCCAGGTAGGCTGTTTAACAGGTTGAGAGTGCCTTCTCTTATCAGCAGGCAGCAGTGTAACAGCATTAACCCCCAAACCCTTTAGTATACTCTGATGAAATGGCCATATAGCCATGTTCTTGTGTGTTAATTAGACAACATAAGGGGATGCTGTACTGTCCCTACTTCCTTTATTAAGCAACTCACGTATCTAAATACCAGAGTCACTGTTACTTTACTGCTTTTCAGGGAAAAGGTTATTGTCTCTAGAAGAAACTCTATTAGTATATCCCCTACTGAGATTAAGGAATGGCATTACCAGACACAAATGAGCAGCCAAGGAAACCGAAACAACTAAGTGAACTTTGAGGTTTAATGATTTGTTTTGGAAAGACAATTCTCAGAGGATATGGAGGACTGCATGTTAAGTATGTGTATCTAAAAAAAATCTTTTTTTTTTAAAGGATGTGAATCAGAACCTAAATCCCCCATGTTAGTATTAGTTTGGGTTAAGGTATTAGTTTATATGTAAATTGTATTTTATGTGGAAGGCTGAAAGATTATGCAACAAGTGCTATGGATAAAAGCAATGTTTTAGGAATTGAGGAACACAGATGTTAGTTTCAGCTAAATTACTAAGTAGCAGTGTGACCTTGGAGAAATTACAACTTCTCTGGAAAATCAACTTCTTCACCTGTACAATTGGCTTTGAGAGCTCATACATTAAGCATTCAAGATTCTATTGTTATCAGATCCTAAAGTATTTTTAAACAAGATAATTTTTCCCCTTTATACACTGTTAAAAATTTACCTCATAAGGTCATAAGTGAATCTATGTTACTTTTCTAAGAAATCATGGAGAATGGACATATCACAAATTGGAAGTGGTTTTGTTGGGAAGAACAAGGCCAGGCAAGCTGCACACTAGACTCTAGATACCTGGAGATTACAGAGGCATTAGAGATTGAAAAGGAGTCGCATGCCTATAGGGAAGGGAGGCCATTACAAAGACACTCTACCCCTATCAAAATCATTTTCACCTTCTGTATGCTCTCTATTTGTAGGCAGTGCATAATATGCTCACCAGAGACTGATGCAGGAGTGCAGGCATGATCTATAATGTTGTTAGCTGTAAGTCAGCTTCTTTACAGATTGATGAATTCAGAAAAGACTTCTCAGGTAGAATGCTCTCTTACTACCTCCACCTTATGCATCTTTTTCCCTTTCTCCTACATAAGAATCACATAGCAGTGAAATAAAGTGGTCTAGACATATTTTAGGATTGGAACATTTTTTCCAGACTATGATAGGACAGCTCCAAATATGATGCAGCTGGATTTTCCCTGGGTGGCCTGTAGTGCCTCAAGCTGGACCATAACCCTCTAAGTAACCTAAAATTCATGTTCAGTCTTTAATTAGGGAGGATAGGGACAATTTTATAATCTTGCTTACATGAAAAAAGAAGTCATCTGACTCTGTACAGGAATACCAAGGTAGATTTTCTAATGATTTCGCCTTTTCAGGACCCAAATATGGATTTCCAAGTTCTCTTTTTCTGTTTATCATAGCTGTGTTTGGATAGCACAGTGTAAAATAAGTCAGTTCTCTGCCTTCCTAATATTGCAAAGATTGGCAGCCATGAATGTCACATTAATATATAAATAATTTTTACAAATATATATCATATATAATGTATAAATGTAAGTATATATGTGTAAAAATTGATCATCATATAGTACTGATTTATATCAACCAACAATTTGAGAGGGACAGAAAAATATTAGAAAACTAGAGATACAGAAAATGTATGCTTTGGAAAATAACTATATTTTATTCTGGCACAATAGAAAAAGCCTTATCATATTTTAAGTGGCATCTGCCAGAATAACTGTTTCTGCATAGATTGATATACTTTCTAGAGAATGCCTTTCACAAAGAATGCTCAGTTACCATTTTCTTTTACCCACATACCTCCCCCTTTCCCATGTAAAAATCACATAGGAGTGAAAGTTTTCTAGACATATTTGGGCACCTCAGCATCTAGGGAAATTGTAACTGGATAAAACCAACATCAAATATACCACAGTCATTTCAATAGAATTTATTTATTTATTTTTTTAGATTCCAGTAAATGAAAGTAGTATTTCAAAATTCCAATCAGTCCCTGAAGACAGCAGGAGATCTGTGGCCTCCTGCCTAATGATGTAATTAAGCTTAACTCATCATTATTTAGCCAGACACGACACATGTACACACATACACACACAAAGTCTATGGTGAATTGCAAATGTATGTGAAAGATTAAGGGGTCAGTAAATGAGGATATGTGAAGCTGGAAATGAAGAAGGATTTTTAGTTTCTGGACTAGGTACATATTGGTGTGTTTTACTGTATCTGGACCAAGAACAGGGATGTTTTGGTGTGACAGAACTGGAAATCATAAACAACAGAGTAAAATACATAACATTTGTTATTCACCATAAACATATCTAAATAAAACGAAGATGTTATGTACTTAAAGAGCATGTATCTTATTTTTTTTTTACTTTCAGTGTTAATCTTATAGACTGATGCAGAAAACACTGAATTTGGAAAGTAGACATTTTAGTTATTTCAGACCATTTATTCTCAGCTACATGAGGAAATGTTTTGATTCTGTCCATGTGCATGGACATGATGGAGATCTTCCATCCATCAGGTCACTCCCCAAAAGACTGCAATGGCAGGAGCTGGGCTAATCCAAAGCCAAGAGCCAAGAGCTTATTCCTGGTCTCTTATGTGGGTACAGGGGCTCAAGGAATTGGGCCATCTTTTGCTGCTTTCCCAGGTACATTAGGAGCATGACTGAGTTTTGTATAAGATAGTAAATACTAATACTATGTGTGATTTTTCACAAAAGAATCACTTATCAAATATAATTTATCCTTCCAGACTGAAGTTCCACTAAAGAAATTATTTTGAAAATTAGGTTTATACTACATGAAAAACAATGTCATTATATATCTGTGAATACAAGCACAGAAATGCACATACAGTAACCTTCTCTCTGCACAACTTGATTTGGCTTCTTCATTTCATTTCATTTGAGGGTTTTTTGTTTTTGTTTTTAAGATTTATTTTATTTATTTGAAAGGCATAGTTACAGAGAGAGAGAGAGACAGACAGACAGACAGACAGACCATTGATCTGCTGGGGCTGGACCAGGCTGAAGCCAGGATCCAGGATCCCCCAGAGGGGTGCAGGGACCCAAGGACCTGGGCCATCTTCCACTGCTTTCCCAGGTGTATTAGTATGGAACTGGTTGGGAAGTGGAGCAGCCAGGTCTTGAACGGGTGCCCATATGGGATGCTGGCATGACAGGCAGAGGCTAAACCAGCTCCACCACAACACTGGCCCCAACATACTGTATTTTTTAAAAGCTAAACCTCATGGTAATGTTTATGGTTGATATTATGGGCACAATGTTTTTTTAAAAAATATTTATTTATTTGAAAATTATACACATACACAAATAGAGGAGGAGAGAGAGAGTTCTCCCCAGATGACTCCAAATGGGGTTGGGGGCTGAGCCAGGCTGAAGCCAAGAGCCAGGAACTCCGTCTGTCTCCTACCTGGGTGGCAGGGGCCAAAGCACTCAAACTATCTTTCATTGCTTTCTCCTGGAGATTTAGCGGGGAGCTCGAGTAGAAGTGGAACAACCAAGACTTAAACCTGTGAACCCACTGCACCTCAATGCAAGCCCCACAATATGCAATTTTTAAGAAATGTGACATATTAAAAAGGATTCTTTTCCCAGATATTCAAGCAGAAGCTTCACTAAAATATATATTTTGCTTCATTGTTAGATAGCTTCCCATCTTAAGGAACATATTCATTCAGAATAAGTGAAAAAGGTAATTACAAATACTTAACTTTAAGGGGCCCTTAAAGTTTTTCTTTAGCACTTTTGAAACATCTTTCAAGCACAAGAGCTACAAGTGACATTGGGGATTGGCGAAGTGTAATGCCCCTTCCAGTGGCTAATAGCCACATGCCACCAACAAATGGATTATTGAAATAGAAATGTCTGAGTGAGGGGCTGGCACTGTGGCATAGCTGCTAAAACCTATAACTATGGTGCTGGCATCTCCTATGGGCACTGGTTCAAATCCTGGCTGCCCCACTTCTGGTCTAGCTCTCTGCTAATGTGCCTGGGAAAGCAGCAAAAGATGGCCCAATTCCTTGAGCCCCTGTACCCACATAAGAGACCAGGAATAAGCTCTTGGCTCTTGGCTTTGGATTAGCCCAGCTCCTGCCATTGCAGTCTTTTGGGGAGTGACCTGATGGATGGAAGATCTCCATCTCTTTCTCTTTCTAACTCTGCCTTTCACATAAAACAAAAAATCTTTTAAAAACATGTCTGAGTGATGATGTAAGAAGTAGGCCATTAGAGTTAATAGTGAAAGAAAACCATTTTGAGCAAGCCGCATTTCAGATCAAACTCAAAGGCAGGTGTGCAGAGAACCGGAAAAGAGCATTCCAAGTAGAGGGATATGTAAAATGCTTGTGGGGGGAAGGACTTGGTGCATTTGTGAAATTAAAATAGTTCCAGGGGGCCGGCACTGTGGCATAGCAGGTGAACCTGCCGCCTGCTGTGCCAGCATCCCATATGGGTGCCGGCTGAGTCCCGACTGCTCCACTTCGGATCCAGTTCTCTTCTGTGGCCTGGGGAAGTAGAAAAAGATGAGATTGGGGTCCTTGGGCCACTGTACCCATGTGGGAGACCCAGAAGAAGCTCCTGGTTTTTGGCTTCAGATCAGCGAAGCTCTTGACAATTGCAGCTAATTGGGGAATGAACCAACAGATGGAAGACCGACCTCTCTACCTCTCCTCTCTCTGTGTAACTCTTACTTTCAAATAAATAAATACATATTTAAAAAAGAAAAAAAGTAGTTTCAGATAGTTGGAGAATGATTTTGCTGAGAGTGATACAACATGAGGCCAGGGTCATCAGTAGGAACCAGATCACACAGGGACTTTTTCATTGTAGCAAGAAAGGGATCACATAAACAAGACTAGTGTCTGCTAATCCTAACTGATACAATGAAAAAGGAAAGAACGATCCATGGGAAGTGGAAAACACAGCACACTCATAGAATGGCAGATGTCCTAAACAGCTCTCTGGCCTCAGAATCAGCCCTTAAGGCATTCAGATCTGGCTGAAGAGCCCATGAGAGTATTTTAGTCATGGAAAGCCAAAACACTCTGGGAAAAGAAAAAAAAATGAAATGACCTAAATGAAAGATCTCTGCGAGTGAGATCCCAGTGGAAAGAATGGGGCTGTCAAAGAAGGAGGTACCTTTCTCTGAAGGGAGGAGAGAACTTCCACTTTGACTACAACCTTGTCTAAATATGATCAGAGTTGGTGAACTCAAAAGGCTTCCATAGCCTTGGCAACTCATGACAAGAGCCTAGGGTGATTAATGACGCCATAAACAAGAGTGTCAATTGTTAAATCAACAAGAGGAGTCACTGTGCACGTACTCCTCATGTAGGATCTCTGTCCTTAATGTGCTGTACATTGTGAATTAATGCTATAACTAGTACTCAAACAGTATTTTTCACTTTGTGTTTCTGTATGGGTGCAAACTGTTGAAATCTTTACTTAATATATAGTAAATTGATCTTCTGTATATAAAGAGAATTGAAAATGAATCTTGATGTGAATGGAATGGGAGAGGGAGTGGGAGATGGGAGGGTTTTGGGTAGGAGGGAAATTAAGGGGTGGGGGAGGGCACTGTAATCCAAAAGCTTTACTTTGGAAAATTATATTTGTTAAATAAAAGTTAAAAATAATTAATGGGAAATCACTGAATGAATTTAAGCAGAGCAGTCACATTCAATTTACATTTTAAGTATAACATTCTAGTGTGCTTTAAAATTGATAGTGAAGCATTGTTCACAGGCACAGAATCATTTAGACTCACACATTTTATTAAAAAAATTTTCCCACATTATTGAAATATTTGAGAATGGTGAGAAAGAGAAATTTAAAAGTAGCAAAATCAGACAAAGGAATTATCTTGCTACCTTCATATAATCTCACATGTGAAGTTATGATCAGGAGATTTTATAACATTCCTGAAATAATATTTCACCAGAACACAGAAGTATGTCTTTAAACTCTTTGACCAAAAAAAAAAAAAAAAACTAATAGAAGTCCATGAGGTAAAAATATGTGTTCATGATAAAGTAGTTTCAAGTTTTAAAAACAGCGGGAACTTTTATTATGCATCATCACAAGGCCTTCTTTGGTCTGTAAAATCCCTCTTTGTTGTATAAGAAGAACCAAACATTTGAATGATTTCCTGATTCTCTCTTCCAATTTTATGAGGATGAAACATCTGTAGTGTTCCTGAAGCCAAATGGAACCTCTTGATCTTCCAAGTCTAAAGTAATTTGTACAATATCCTCACTGTGTCCTGCTCTCGACTTCTTGCTTATTAGCATTTACCTGTGCTTAGACAGTTCTATAACAATATGAGTGAGAAATGTCATAGAGTGAGACATTTTAAATCATACCAGTTATTCAAGGAAAACTTGAAATATATAGTTAAAGTCTAAATAATTTGGTTGCATTATTCATGTAGAAATGTTGACCTAACTATAGGTATTCTGTTTTGGTGGCATTCTGAAAGAAGATCATTAGAGAGTTAAGAGATCAGTTTGAATTCAAATATTAACTTATCCACTTGCTAGATGTGTGATATTGGTTATTTCACTTCTGAAATATTTTATTATGTATAAAATGAGTTTGTAATAATTTCTATATAAAATTTAGGGGTAGTACAGTGTTTATATAATACTTAGTATATAGTAAGCCATCATTACCTTTTTTTGTGTTTTATTGTTATTATATGCCATTTATTCCTATAGGATTAAAAAATGTTTCTAGCCATTAATGAGTTATGTGGAGTTCTACTCTTTTTTTTTTTACTTTCTAATCTAATTATGCTATTATTCAATTTATTTCCCTTTTTATTCTTCTTATCCAAAGGATATGTCAGAAATCAAATTCCAAATTTCTTTTGTACTTAAAGGGCATTTTGACTTAGGCTTTAAGTGGTATGTTATAAATCGAACTTCTATTATTCTTGTGCAAATAGCAGTAGTTTTTCAGTATTTGCAAGGTTGTGTTCCTATGGCATCAGTAGCATTTTGCTGATGGTAATGTCGATGGTTGTAGTAAAGTCAAGTTCCTGGTTTGGTGGATTCTGGTATAGAAATTGGGGTGCTTTGTTCCCTATCCTTGAGGATTCTTCACGAAATAGCTTATGTGAAGCCCCCCTTTCTGCTGTGTTCTAGGGAGTTATGTTTTTAGAACTTTGACTCTGATAGTTCAATTTATATCCTGTTTTCAACTTAGTATCTTCATTTTCTGGTTTTCTTCAATTCCTATCACCTTTGCATATCCTGTAGGGAGTTTCTAGACTTCCTTCAGGATAGAACTCATTATAAACCCTTTCTACTTAGTTGTCACAAAGCATGCAGATATAATGTATTGAAAATTTAACTAATTTTCTTTCCTGAAACATATTCTCTCAATATAATTTTGTGAAAAGCCCTACACACTACTAATTATCTAAGCCTAACACTTTTAAAATTTTTCTTAATTTTTTTTTTAGGGAATTTATCAATACATTAGATTCTTCATGTCACAACAAATACATGATAATTACTACAACACAGTTCTCATCAATTCTCATGTTAATGTGATATTTATACAAACCAAACAAATTCAATGTGGTTAATAGATACAATTATAAGAAAACAGTGGTACTTCTCTCCCTCTACTTCTCTCTCTCTCTCTCTCTCTCTCTCTCTTTCTCTTTCTTTCTTCTTTCTGTCTTTATAAAATACATATTTTTACTTTACATTGTTGTCAAAGGTCTCATGCTCCACTAAATAAAGAGTTCAGCAAGTAAAAATTATAATGATCCTAGTTCATCAGGAATATAGACTAGGGCTATAAACAATAATAAAATGATAAAATGACCATTTAACTCAAATACTACAGTGATCATTAAAACTATAGAAAGTATCACTCTTAACCATTGGTTTGACAAAGATATAAAACAAAGTTTGACAAAACTAAATTTGTAGTAATACTGATACATACAGAAATATCTTTATTTTTTTGGTTTTCTGATTTTATTTCTTTTTTAATTTTAGCTCCCACATATAAAGGAAAACATACCATATTTGTCTTTTTGTGTCTGGCTTATTTTATTCAATATGATGGCCCCTTTATATATACATATAAGGTATAGTCAAAAAGTTTATGGGAAATGCATATTATAAAAATTGCATTCATAAAATTATTAAAAAATTGTGTATGGGTTTAAAAAATGTTTACATAGAATAATTTTATCTTTTTTTAAAAAGTCAATGATTTATTTGAAAGCCAGAGTGATGGAGAAATAAGAAAAGACTGAGTGATCTTTGATATACTGGTTCACTCACCAAATAGCCATATCAGTCAAGTCTGAGCCAGATCAAATCCAGGAGCCAGGAATTCCATCTTGGTCTTCTACATAGATGGTAGAGGCACAAATACCTGGGCCATCTTCTGCTGCCTTCCCTGAGACTTGAACCAGCACTCCTATATGGGATACTGACATAGGAAGCAAGAGCTTAACATACTGTGCCATGATGCTGGCCCCTAAATTTGGCTTTAAAAGACAAATTAAATTAAATTAAATTCCAATTTTTCATTTGAAGTACCCTCATACATATAAGAGCACTGTTGATTCTGTTGCTTAGCATATTTCCTTTTCCTTCTCATTCCTCTGCTTTATTTGGTTTAGATTCTCTCTCTCTCTCTCTCTCTCTCTCTAATTAATATTAAAGAGATTAGATTTCATGCATTCCATAGGTACAGTTGCAGGAAGACAATCACACTTACTTCCCTCTCCACTCCACCTGAATCCTCCTCCCTGATTCCTATCTCTTCCTTTCATCAGTTTTTGCAAAGACATAATTTCAATCCACTCTATATTCAGAGGCTTAATTCACCACTAGCAATAATTCAACAAGTAAAAACTAGGAAGATCACAGTTCCATAGGAGTATATACAAGAGCTAAAATTACAATCATATCACAAAATATCCATTTTATTCTTCATTTTTTGATTTCTATATTAACTGCCATGTATCAGAGAAAAAAATATATATATATGTTGTGTTTTTTTTTTTGAAACTGGTTTACTTCACTAAGCACAATGGTTTCCAGCTGGATCCATTTTGTTGTAAAGACAGGATTTCATTGACTGTGTAGTATTACATAGTGTATATATACCACATTTTCTTTATCCATTCATCAGTTGATGGACATCTGGGTTATTCCATCTCTTAGCTATTGTGAATTGATCTGCAATAAACATGGGGATACAAATAGCTCTTTCATATGCTGATTTCATTTCATTTGAGTAAATTCTCAGGAGTGGGATGACTAGGTCATATGTTAGATATATGTTCAGACTGCTGAGAAATCTTCATACTGTCTTCCATAATGGTTGTATTGATTTACATTCCCACCAACAGTGTATTAGGGTACTTTTCCCCCAAATTCTCACCAGAACTTACTGTTGTTTGAAAGCATTTGGAAATATTTCCTCTATTTCAATTGTGTTGAATTATTTGAGAAGAATTAGAATTTTTCCTTAAACGTTTGGTAGAATTCAGCAGAGAGAAGCCATCCTGTTCTGGGCTTTTATTTGTTGGGAGGGTCTTTATTACTAATTCAATAACTGTGGTCTATTTAGGTTTTCTATATCTTCATGACCCAATTTTGGTAGATTGTATGTGTCCAGAAATTTATCTATTTCTTCTATGTTTTCCAATTTGATGACCTATAGCTGTTTGTAGCACATCTTGATGATTCTTTTTATTTCTGTGGTATCCATTGTAACATCTCCTTTTTCTTCTCTGATTTTATTAATATGGGTCTTCTCCCCCTCACCCCTGTTTTTTTGGGGTTAGTTAGGCCAATGGTTTACATTTTAATATTTTAATGATTATTTTATTCATTTGAAAGAGTTATTGAGAGAGGTGGGGAGAGAGAGAGAGAGAGAGAGAGAGAGAGAGGGAGAGAGAGAGGTCTTCCTTCCGCTGGTTCACTTCCCAAATGGCCACTATGGCTGAAGCTGATCCAATCTGAAGCCAGGAGCCAGCAGCTTCTTCCAAGTCTCCCATGCAGGTACAAGGGTCCAAGCACTTGTGCCATCTTCCACTGCTTTCCCAGGAGTATTAGCAGGGATTTGGATCTGAAGTAGAACAGCCAAGATTTGAACTGGCACCCATATGGGATGCCAATGCTGCAGGCCAGGGTTTTAACCCACTGTGCCACCACTCCTTTGTTTTAAAAAAATAATTATTCACTTCAATAATCTTTTGTATCTGTTTTTTTTTTGGGGGGGTTAATTTTATTTATTTATTCTCTAATTTTAATTATTTCTTTTCCTACTAATTTAGGGTTGGTTTTTTTTTCTTGTCTTTCTGAGTCCTTGAGGTGCATTAATAGATCATTTATTTTATGCCTTTGCAGTTTCTTGATGTAAGCACTAAGTGCTATAAACTTTTGCTGTGTCACATAAGTTTTGAATATGTTGTGTTGTCATCTTCCGTTTCCAGGAATTTTTGGATTTCCTTTTTGATTTATTGTATGACTCACTGTTCAGTCAGGAGAACCTTGTTCAGCCCCCATGTGTTTGCATATTTTCAAGAGTTTCTTAAGTTGTTAATTTTTAGCTTCATTCCATTGTGGTTAGAAAAGATACATGGTATGATTTCAATTTTTTAAAAAATTTGTTGACACTTTCTTTATGGCCTAGCACATGGGCTATCTTAGAGAAAGTTTCATGCACTGACAAAAAATAATGTGTATTTTGCAGTTATGGGATGAAATGTTCTGTAGATATCAATTAGTCCATTTGGTCCATAATGTAGATAAGCTCTGTTGTTTCTTTGATGATTTTCTGTATAGTTGATCTTTCCATTGATCAATATAGGGTTTTGAAGTCTCCCATTACAATTTTATTAGAGTCTGTGCCTCCCTTTGGATTCATTAATATTTGTTTTAAATAGTCAAGAGCCTTGACATTGGGTGTGTATACATTTACACTAGTCACATCTTCCTGTGGAATTGATCCCTTAATCATTGCATAGTGCCCTTCTTAGTTCAGATTCTGAACATCCCTATACTATTGTGTTATTGCTTTGCTGATTTGTCCTCATCTTCTTTATCTCTGCTTCCCACCAGAATTAAATTTCTACTATGAAAATCTGATATTATTATTCTGTCCAAATTTTAAGTGTTCCTCAGTATCTATTGGATAAGCCATGAACTACTTTGTGAATACTATGTTTTGTGTAGGCAATTTCAGTCTAGATTTTTCTCTACAACTTCCCTTGGCTGTCATATTCTAGTTATTCTGTATCACTTTAATTTTCCCAAATATTGACTTCTATATTTCATTTTTGATTAAGATTTATTTATTTATTCAAAAGGCAGAGTTGCAAAAGGCAGAGAGAGACGAAGAAGAGAGATAATGGGAGAGAGCGAGCTTCCATCTGCTGGTTCACTCCACAAATGACCACACAGGCTAGGGCTAGATCAAGCTGAAGCCAAGAGTTTATTCATTGACTCCCAGGTGAGTGTCAAGGGCCCAAGTACCAGGATATTCTGCTGTTTTCTCAGGCACATTAACAGGGAGTTGGATTGGAAGCCAAGCAGTCCCCAAATGGGATGCCAACATCGCAGGCAATACCTTAACCTGCTTGCCACAATGCTGGCCCCAATTTTTATATTTCTTACAGACAATAATTCGCTTTTCATCTTTGTAGCCTTATGTATCTAACAACTATGCTCAATACACACTTGTTGAAGGAATGAATAACGCCTGTTCTTCCCATAGAGCAGTGCCTCTCTGAATCTTTTATGTACTTTTCCTCTGGTGGTGGCTGCTCTTGTTTCTGTCCAGCATTCAGTATGTCTCTCTCTCTCTTATTCTGTACCTGTACGCTTAAGCATCATGTTTCATTCTCTTCCACTTTCAAAACTGTATTTTTTTTTTAAATTTTAGTGAGCAAGTAGTACTTTTTATTGACAAAAATGTGACATGACCCTGATATTTGGGTTGAAATAGAAGATATTCATAAAAACTCTTCCAGAATGCTCAGGAGAGAAAGAAGGGTGTATAAGACTATAAAGTATATTGGGATTAAGTCCTGGAAGACCTTGAATGGTAGGTTGGGACTTTGAATTTCATTTAATAGGCAGTGGAGCCACATTGAGGAATTCTGAATAAAGGTTTCATAGATTAAGGAAATATTTCAGCAATATCATTCTGGATAAACTGTAACAGGTGAGGAGCACAATAGTGAGATCAGATATAAAACTAAAATATATATAATAAGCACATGAAATGGGTAATATTAAGTGGTAGAATCAGAATTAGAACATGTCACAAAATTTGGGGAATAAGGAAAGTTAATTGTAAATTTTTTAAGTATTTACTTATTTGTTTGAAAGGCAGAGTTACAGAGAGAGAGAGGAAGACACACACACACACACACACACACACACAGAGAGAGAGAGAGAGAGAGAGAGAGAGAGAGAGAGAGAGAGATTGAGATCTTCCATTTGTTTGTTCCCTCCTCAAATGGACACAATGGCCAGGGATGGGCCAGGCTGAAGCCAGGAGTGAGGAACTTCTTCTAGGTCTCTCATAAGGATCCAGGAGCCCAAGCACTTGGGCCATCCTCTGCTACTTTCCCAGGCACATAAGCAAGGAGCTGAATCAGATGTGGAGCAGTGGGGACTCAAACTGGCACCCATATGAGATGTTGGTGTCGCAGGCAGCAGCTGAACTCAGTGTACCACAACAGCAGCCCCTAATTATAGGTTTTTTTTTTTTTTTTTTTTTTTTTTTTTTTTTTTTTTTGGACAGGCAGAGTGGACAGTGAGAGAGAGAGACAGAGAGAAAGGTCTTCCGTTGCCGTTGGTTCACCCTCCAATGGCTGCCGCCGTCAGTGCGCTGCTGCCGGCGCACCGCGCTCATCCGATGGCAGGAGCCAGGTGCTAGGTGCTTTTTCCTGGTCTCCCACGGGGTGCAGGGCCCAAGCACTTGGGCCACCCTCCACTGCACTTCCGGGCCACAGCAGAGGGCTGGCCTGGAAGAGGGGCAACCGGGACAGAATCCGGCGCCCCAACCGGGACTAGAACCCGGTGTGCCGGCGCCGCAAGGCGGAGGATTAGCCTGTTGAGCCACGGCGCCGGCCCCTAATTATAGGTTTTAATGACAGGGTTAACTCAAGCAAAATGTCTAGCCAAGTCACTCTATTAATGGAATTTCATATAGCACTTTTACTAAAATGGTAGAAATTTCAATATTATAATAAAATTTAGTGAGGCAACATTTCCTTAATTTTTAAAGATTTATTTACTTATTTGAGTTGCAGAGTTACAGCCAGAGAGAGGGAGAGACAGAGAGAGAGGTCTTCTATCCACTGGTTCACTTCCTCAAAAGACTGCATTGGCCAGAGCTGGGCCAATCCGAAGCCAGGAGCTTCTTCCAGGTCTCTCTTGTTGGTACAGAGACCCAAGCACTTCGCCATCTTCCACTGCTTTCCTAGGCCAGTAGAGCTTGATCAAAAGTAGAGTAACTGGGACTCAAACTGACAGCCATATGGGATGCTGGTGCTGTAGGTGGAGGCTTAACCTACTATGCCACAGTGCTGACCCCTTGGAGACAACATTTCTTCAGTAATTTCCCTAATATTGTGTACTTAGCAGGCAATATGATCAGGAATTCTCAGTTCTTACTGTTAATTATCAATATATCACACAAAAAGGGGGTCTTGCTACATCTTCCATCACCTTTCTTTTATTTTAATTTCTCTTTGTTTTTGCATTCTTTCAGATAGGCATCCCTCTTTTAATTTTTCTGTGTGTGTTTCTCTCCCCTCTATCTTTCTTCCTTTTAAATTTGCTTCTTTTCATTTTTCTCCACTTATTTTTCCTTTCTCTTATCCCTCTCTGTATTATTTGAGCCTGTAATATCCTTTCCCATTGGTAGGGCTTTGGTCCAGGAACTCCACCGTTCCCATAGGAATCTTCAGGGCAAAAGTGGAAAAGATTGCCAAATTGCAGAAGCTAGGGACAACTGGAAGTAGAGCTTTCAACCAAGGTCAGTGAGCTTAAATCTCCTCTCCTCCTGCTTCTGTGCCTGTTCTTGTCAGTCTAGCAAGCCTCACGTTTCAAAATAATGGAAGTCCTTAGCAGAGTCAGCCTCAGAAACTGCCAGAGTAGGCTTTCCCTCCCCTGCAGGCCCTTAGTGAGACAGCTAATTTTTTGTCACTTCGCCAAACATAGCAGGGCTTGCAGGAGGTAAAGCCAAAAGAATCTGAGCCATGGGGGTTTAGCAGCTCTATCTTTTTCCCCCTTGAAATTGGAAAAACAGATATGCCAAGATTTTTTTAAACGAGGTATCAGAATGAGTGACTTTGATTCTAAAAGTGGAAGAAAAGAAACAAACAAACAAAAAAGCAATTTTTGATGGACACTGAACCACTAATTTCAATTCAGGGACACTGAGTTTGTGGGAATACCCAGGTGGTTTTTATTACTTTTCCTTCTGATTGTCAGTTGCCTACTACAAAAAGGGCAGAGAGGTTTTGGTATTATAGACATTGGTTGAGTAACCAATATATATCATCATTTTACATAATGCTGGGGAGAAGTGTTGGTTGGGGAGGGGGTGCAGACATGAGACTACAAACAAACATTCATAAAATGATCCCTAAAAATAAGTGCAGTCTATAACGATGTCAAAATAATAAAGGACTGAAAGTTATTGCATTTAATATATTTGGGGAGCTGCTTTTATAGGCATTATATTCAGAACTACTTACACTATAAAATAATCTGAATACTACCCTTGCTTAGTAATTTACCTTAGTATTAAATTTGGTGGCAAATAACTACTGATTGGTTTACAAGATCAATTTAATGTTCAAAAGAAGAAAAACTCATTGTACTTGAGGCTGTATAGAAGACTGAACTACAGGTATCATAGTATTAAAAACAGCAGCATTACTGAATAGGGTCTAATCTCAAAGTGACTACTTTGAAGAGAATAACATTCATTTGAAAGTATTAAGTTCATAATTGTTTTAAAATACAGTTGGGTTATTTTGTGGGTATGTTGTAAACACATGATCTCTGACATAGATGAAAATGTTGTGAGATCTGCACAATAAGAATTTTAAATAACAATTGATGACAGAATAAAATCAATTGTCAAATGGAAGTTGAGATGAAGAAAAGGTTGTCTTACTCCCTGGAACGCTTGTAGAGAACAAGAGACTTCAGATGGGAAGCTGGAACATAAAAAAATCAGAATGTAAATTTTATAAACACAGAAACAGCTTAATTAAGCATCATCTTTAAATTAAGTAGTTTATTGAAATTTTAACCATAGGGATATTGGATGATATTTTGAAACTCCTCTAATGGATGTCACATAAAGTATCTACTTAACCTTTATTTGACCTGTAAAATAGTGCTTACCCTTCATAGGAGTCTTATGAAATAATGTTGGAAACATTGCCTTGTACATTCAGCTGCATTCATAGGCTATAGATCTTTTCCTGCTTTGTAGTCCCAGAGTCTCACATCATGCAGTGACTAAGAAAGTCTCCAGCTAAAAAAGACAGGCAGGCTTCCTTGATAGTTAGTAGTCTGAATATACAAGGTCGTTTTTCAAGAAAGTATTCCCAAGTGGCAAATGAATATTAGTATAATAATATATAGAGAAAAACAAGATTTTAAAACAAGCAAAAATATTTATTCCTCTAACTATGATCTGAAGGTTTAAAAAAAATCCCAGTTAACTAGATGGCCTTATTTTACTGGGTATTTGCTTTACAATAAAAAATTCCATATTTGGCATTTTCTTTAAATAATCATGCAGAAAATCTGTTGATTAAGTTCCTTAAGTTTAAGAAAAAAGGAATATAATTTTGAACTTGTCAATAATTTACAATTTTTACATTAAAGTCTTAGATGAAAATCTGAGGAGAATGATTGATTCTAAATCAACTATAATTTAATGGGCACTTAATACAATAATAAGTCATATGCACTGAGCATCTATCAAGTTCATAACTTTGTGGAAATGATCTATTAATCCTCATAGTAAACCTATGAGATAGAAAGTGTTATATTCATCATTTTGTAGGTGAAAAAAAAAAGTACAGAGATGTTAAAAAATTTACCCAAACTCAGAGTAGTACAAGGTATAAATCAATCCAGTTATTCTGAATTCATATCCCACTTTAAAAAGACTTTAATACAGTAATAAATACACATAATTTAGAAAAAAATAGTTGTACAAATTTCATAACGTGGTTGAACATTTAATTTGTTATGTACTTATGAGAATGAAAGGGAGATGCTAATTGAATAGGCTGTAGGAAAGCAAGGATCAAACAGGGCACTCCTAAGAAAAGTAGAATTATATGGCCACCTGGCTTATGATGAAGAAAGAGCAGTCCCTTCTGCAGTATCACTTGATTCCAAATTTCTACCAATTGCTGCTCCTAATGGGCAACTATTTCTACATTCTTTTTGCTGCTTTTTGTGTTTTAAAGTTGAAGACCTCATTTTTTAAAAAAATATTTATTTATTTGAAAGGCATATTATAGAGGAGAATGAGAAGGAGGGAGAGAAAGAGCTGCTCTATCCACTGGTTCACTTTCCAAATGTCTGCAACAGCCAGGCATGGGCCAGGTTGAGGGCAGGAAGCAGGAACTCCTTTCAGATATCCTGTGTGGGTGTCGAGGCCAAATACTCGGGTCATCCTTCACTGCTTTTTCCCAGGTGCATTAACAGGGAGCTGGATCTGAAGTGGAGCAGCTGGGACACAAACCAGTGCTCATATGAAATGCCCACAGTGCAAGTGGTGACTTAACCTGCTGTGTCACACTGCCGGCCCCCTGAAGACCTGCTTTTTGAGAAATAATATTAAAAAATACTTATCCAAAAAAAAAAAAAACAGCTGCACTGTTAATTTTTGAGAAACAGAGAAAGAGAGTGAGTATGTTTCCATCTGCTTATTCACTCCTAAATGTTGCTAGATCATGTTGAAGCCAGTAGCTGGAAACTTATGCCAGGTTTTCTACATGGGAGGCAGAGACCCTATTACTTGAGCCATCACCCACTGCCTTCCAGGGACTGCATTAGCAGGAAGCTGGAATTTGGAGCCATAGCAGGGACATGAACTCAGGTACTCCATGTGAAATGTGGACATCTCAACCATTAGATTAAAATACCTGTTTCTTTAGCTTTCTTAAGCTTCTGACTAAACACAATTTCTTCATTCTCCTAATTATGTTTTGTTTCATATTTTGGTTAAATAATTTAGTGTTTATATTATTAAGAATTTATAGGGGCCAGTATATGGCATAGCAGGTACAGCTGCCTGCAGTGCCAACATCCCATATGGGCACTGGTTCAAGTCCCGGGTGCCCCACTTCCCATCCAGTTCTCTACTGTGACCTGGGAAAGCAGTGGAGGATGGCCCAAGTCTTTGGGTCCCCGCACCCATGTGGAAGACCCAGAAGATGCTCCTGGCTCCTGGCTTCGGATCAGACTAGCTCCGGCCGTTTTAGCCAACTGAAGAGTGAACCAGCAGATGGAAAACTCTCTCTCTCTCTCGCTCTCTCTCTTTTTCTCTCTCTCTCTTTCTGTCTCTGCCTCTCTGTAATACTGCCTTTCAAATAAATAAATCTTTAAAAAAGAATATATAAATTTGGTCATGGTTGATCCACATATAATAGTCTGTTAACATGGAACAGATATTTGGCCTAGCTGGTAATATACTAATGAAGATACCCATATCCCACATTGGAGTATCTTGGTTTGGTCCTTGGGTTCAGCTCCTGATTCCAGCTTCCTGCTAAAAAAGATCTTAAGAGGCAGCAGTGACAGCTCAAGTAGCTACATTCCTGCCTGTGCCTCCTGGCCTTGAAATATCTAGATTATGTTCCTGGCTCACTGCTTCACCTCTGGCTATTGTGGGCATCTGGAGAGTGAACCAGTAGATGGGATCTCTTTTCCCCACTCACTCTTTCTTTGCATCTCAAATAATCTCTTTTTATCTTGATCTACATATATTTTTTTTTAGTTAACTGTCTTTTTTTTTTTTTTGACAATTATAGACAGTGTGAGAGAGAGAGGTGGAGACATAGAGAAAGGTCTTCCTTCCATTGGTTCACTCCCCCAAATGGCCACCATGGCCCACTCTAAGCCAATCCGAAGCCAGTAGCCAGATGCCTCTTCCTGGTTTCCCATATGGTGTAGGGGCCCAAGCACTTGGGCCATCCTTCACTGCCCTCCCTGGCCACAGCAGAGAGCTGGACTGGAAGAGGAGCAACTGGGACTAGCACCTGGCGCCCATATGGGATGCCGGAGCCGTAGGTGGAGGATTAACCAAGTGAGCCATGGCGCTAGCCCCGGTTAACTGTCTTATATGTGAATTTTTGCCTCAAGCTTTCTGTTTAAACTCCAAAGCTCCTCTTAGTACTATCAAGCTTTATAGATAATTGATAGGTTAAATTGATTTTTTTTCCCTTAGAAACTTCCCTCCTGGATTCTTCATCTTTCCAATCCAATATAAAAGTTTGCTTTCTAAATTCACCATATCATAATTCTGTTAGAATCTTTCTCCGTGGTTCCCTAGGTACTCTCTCTTTCTATTTTTCTCTCTCTCTCTCTCTGAAAGATTTATTTTTTTTGCTTAAAATTCAGAGTTAATACACAGAGAGAAGGAGAGGCAGAATGAGAGAGAGAGATCCCATCTGCTGGTTCACTCCCCAACTGGCTACAACTGCCAGAGCTGAGCTGATCTGAAGCCAGGAATCAGGAGCTTCTTCCAGGTCTCCCACAGAGTGCAGGGGCCCAAGGACTTGGACTATCTTCCACTGCTTTCCCAGATCATAGCAGAGAGCTGATTCCGAAGTGGAGCAGCCAGTTCATCAACCAGCACCCACATGGGATGCCAGCACCACAGGTGGGGCTTCCTATCTTTGCCACAGCAATCGCCCAATTTTTCTCTCTTTTGTTTTAGATTTTCTATCTGCTGGATCACATATCTTCCTCTTACCATCCAGGAACAGAGCCTCTCTGAGTCAGTCTCTGCCTGTAGCAATGTCATGTTTGCCTTCGGTGGTTAAGAGGAGAAGATGACTGGCAGTATAGGCTTGGGGAAGGTGTTCAAATTTTAAATGTTTCCTTTTTAGACTCAAAAGCCAGTCTTTTTGTACTCATCCTATGTTGTTCCTGGTACCCACAACTTCTGAACCCTTCTGGGGTTTAACAACACAAATATGATTGTTTTACATCGGCATCTCCCTCTCTGGGTTGTTGGATTTGAACTTGTTGAACCTGGTGACTCATTTGCCACTCAATTAACTTTTCTAATCCTCCAAAACTTTGTCTTCCTATTCTGTTTCTCCTGAGGAGTTTATGTCTTTTTAAAACTATTTTCAACATTTTAGAACTGTTTTCAGCCCATAGCAAAACTGAGCAGAAGATGAAGAGTTCCTGTACATACTCTGCCCCCACACTATCAACAGCCTGTATTAGAGAAACACATTTGTTACAGTCAATCACTATTATTCAAAGTTCATAGTTTACATTTGTTAAAATCAATCATGATTATCCAAAGTTCATAGTTTACATTATGACATTTTTTGGCATTGTATATGTTGTGGGATTAGACAGTATATAATAATATTTATTCAACATTATATCAGAAAGAATGTTTCACTGCCCTAAAAATCCTCTTTGTTCCCCCTATTCGTCCATCTCCTCCACTCTCAGAATCCCTGGAAACCATTAATATTTTACTGTCTTTGAAGTTTTGCATTTTCACAATGTCATGCAATTGGAATTATACAGTAAACAGTCATCTCAGGGGGCCTGCACTATGGCATGGCAGGTAAATCTGCCACTTGCAGTGCTGGCATCCCATATGGGCATCAGTTCAAATCCCAGCAGCTCTACTTCTGATCCAGCACCCTGCTAATGTGTCTGGGAAAGCAACAGAGGATGGCCCATGTGCCTAGGCCTTTGCACCCACATGGGAGACCTGGAAGAAGCTCCTGGCTCCTGGTTTCAGCCAGACCCACTCCTGAACTTTGCGGCCATTTGAGGAGTAAGCCAGCAGATGGAAGATCAGTCTCTCTCTGTACCTCTGCCTTTCTGTACTCTGCCTTTCAAATAGATAAATAAATAATTCTTTTTTAAAAATAGTCTTCTCAATGCCATAAACAAGAGTGTCAAATTGTTAAGTCAACAACAGGAGTCACTGTGTACTTACTTCTCATGTGGGATCTGTCCTTAATGTGTTGTCCAATGTGTAGTAATGCTATAACTAGTACTGAAACAGTATTTTACACTTTGTGTTTCTGTGTGGGTGCAAACTGATGATCTCTTTACTTAATATATACTAAATCGATCTTCTGTATATAAAGAGAATTGAAAATGAATCTTGATGTGAATGGAATGGGAGAGGGAGCGGGAGATGGGAGTGGTGCGAGTGGGAGGGAAATTATGGGGGGGGGGAGCCATTGTAATCCATAAACTGTCCTTTAGAAATTTATATTTACTAAATAAAAGTTAAAAAAAATAAAAAAATAGTCTTCTCAACTTGGCTTATTTCACTTACTATGTGTATTTTTAAGTCTTTTTATGGCTTCATAGCTCATTTCTTTTTAGAATTCAATAGTATTCCATTGTGTGAATATTCCATATTTTGTTTATCCATTCACCTACTAAAGGATATTTTGATCCTTTTTAAGTTTTGGCAATTGTAAATAAGCCTGTAAACATATGTGTGCAAGTTTTTATGGGTACATAAAGGAATATGATTATTGAATCAAATGATAAAGTTGTATGTTCAGTTTTGAAAGAAAATATTAAACTGTTTTCTAGAGTGGGTGCAGTCCCACCAGCAATGAATGAGGATTCCTGTTGCTTCACATTCTTTTTAACATTTGGCATTGTTAGTATTTGGGATTTTGTGCATTCTTTTAAATATAAAATGGTATTTCATTTTTTCAATTTATAATTTTATAATGAAATATGATATTAGCATCTTTCAAATGCTTTTGCCAATACTGCAAACACTTAAATATATAGTTTTATAGTAAGCCTTGAAGTTGGATATTGTCAGTCCTCTGACTGTTCTTCTCCTTCAAAATTATGTTGACTATTCTTGGTCTTTTTTCTTTCCTTATAAATTTTAACATTGATTTGCTACTATTCACCCACGAACTTATTGAGATTTTGATTGCAATTGTGTTTAATATGTAGAACAAGTTGTGAGGAACTGATGTCTTGACAATATTGAGTCTCTCTATTCATGAAAATGGAGTAACTCCCCATTTATTTAGTTCTTTTTTATTTTTGTAATCAGAGATTTATAGTTTTCCTCATATAGATCTTGTATTTCTTCTGTGAGATTTAATGGGTGTTAATGTAAATGGTATCATGTTTTCAGTGTAAAATTTTGAATGTTCATTTTGAGTATATAGGAAAATGATTGACTTTTATATGTTAATCTTGCATCCTGCCATGTTACTGCAATTGCTTATTAGTTCCAAGAGAGTTTTAAAATTTTCTGTTTCTGTTGATTCTTAGGCACATTCTACCTAGAAAATCATGTCTTCTGTGAAAAAATACAATATTATTTCTTCCTTTCCAGAAAGTCTACATTTTTACATTTCTTTTTCCAATGGTATTAACTAGAACTTATAGTGAAATGTGGTAAAAGTGGCAAAAGAACCATGTTTAGCTTTTTCCAGATTCTGGTGGTAAAGTTACAAGTTTTTCACCACTGAGTGTGCTATTATGGAATTCTTGTTGATGTTCATTATAATGTTGAGACTGTGTCCTCTGTTTCTAGTTTTTTTTGAACGTTTTTGTCATAAGTATGTGTTAGGATTTGTTAAGTGGTTTTTCTGATTCTATTGATATGATTACATGATTTTTTCCCCCTTTAACTGTAGAGACAATGGATTATAGTAACTGGTTTTCAGATGTTGACTCAACTTTGTATGCCTGGATTTCATACTGCTTGCTGTAGTGTATTATTATTTTTATACATTGGTGAATTTAAATAGTTATTCTGTTGAGAATTTTTGCATCTATTGAGAAACATTGGTCTGCCTTTTTTTTTTTTTTTTTTTTGTAATATCTTTGTTTGATTTTGGTATTAGGGTAATGGTGGCCTATGCCTAACTTTTTAACAATATTTTGTTCAGAAAATCTTTTATTTTGTGCATGGTGACATTCATCTTGTTTTCTATATAAAGGAGTGCGTGGTAGAAGTGCTATTAATATGGACTTTGAAGGACCAAAAGGAAAGTAGACAGTAGAGTATAGTGGTCAAGAATTAAGGCTTAGGATTCAAGTAAGACCCAAACACAATCCATGACTCTACAACTACAAACTTCTTGATTTTAATTAATTTACCGAACATTTCCAAACCTCTGTCTTATTTGTGAAATAAAGATAGTAATAGTACCTTTCTCACAAAGTTGTCAGTATTATTGAGATAACTAAGGTAAAATATATGGCATGAGTAACAAACCCTCAGTAAGCACTTGAAAAACGTCAGCTATTTTTTTAAAAAAAGCAAGTCAGTGGTAAACTATTTTAGTTATAAAAAGTGCATGGGAAAAAATGACTCGAGCAGTAAGTGTTTAAAGCAGAATGTACTGTGAAAGTACTTAAATAAACCAAAGGACCAAGTAAAGATCCTTTTTAGTAACATCAGGTTTTGAGAGGTTTTAGGAGATGAGTTAGATCTTAGCTTTGATCTGTCTCCTGCACAGCTGAAAAGTCTTCAGATCTCAAACTTCAAGAAGCCTATCTTTACTCCTCACCTTGCACTCCATTAATTAGGTGTTTCAATTTATGTGCTCCCATAGCAGCCTTTATTTCCTGTATACTAGCATTAAGCACGATATATTGAAAATTTTTCAATATACCCTGCTAAGCTCTAGATTCCTCAATACCAGGATCTATAGTGTCTGGCACATAATAGATACTCAATAAATAATCATCAAATAAATGAGTGTGAGTAAATCAGAATACAGTTGAGAAATAGCATGCAGAAGGCTTTGGGTTTATACTGCACATATGGTACATATATGGTATTTTATATAGTATGTTTCGGGACTTGAAATATCACAATGTGTAACTTAATACTAAGGGACATGATAATAAAGTAGGGACATATGAGAATGGGCCTGGCCTGGTATCTGGTTAAATGTATTAAGTATCAGTAAATATCTGTACAATATATTTAGAACAAGGACTGAATCAACAAATATTCTCAGGCACACATTTCATAGCATTTAGGATTGGGAGCTGGCATACAGGGATGGAATTTTTTTTTAAATCTAGTAAAATATGGGGAATAGTCTGGAGAGACTGATTCAGAATTTTGGGTTTCTCTATTTTGAATGAAATAACATTTTCTATGATCATTTCTTTGTTTGTTATGGTCGTTTAACATAAAAAATCAAATATATGAATTTTTCCCAAGAAATATATAATGGATAGTTCAGTATAAATTAGTGAGTTCCAACCTTGCCATTACTAAGAAAACTATGCAGCTAGTTTAGAAGAGTTATAATTTTGAAAAAATGGCTTGCAATAACTAAGTTCCACTATTCTTTTGCCTGTTTATAGTCTCATTTTCTTGTTTGTGAGTTAAACCATATCCTTATGTTTGAAACACACCTGAGTGAAAAATGTGCTGAGCTGTGGTCTGCCCAACAAGTGAATAGCATTTCTACCATCCTTAATCCAGTCCCTTTTAGGTCTTCCCCCCCCCCCCCCCATTCATTCTTTTTTTTTTTTTTAAAGGCAGAGTGGACAGTGAGAGAGAGAGAGAAAGGTCTTCCTTTTGCCGTTGGTTCACTCTCCAATGACCACCATGGCCAGCGCTCTGCGGCCCGGGCACCCCGCTGATCCGATGGCAGGAGCCAGGTGCTTCTCCTGGTCTCCCATGAGGTGCAGGGCCCAAGCACTTGGGCCATCTTCCACTGCACTCCCTGGCCACAGCAGAGAGCTGGCCTGGAAAAGGGGCAACGGGGACAGAATCCGGCGCCCCGACCTGGACCAGAACCTGGTGTGCCAGCGCCAAAAGGCGGAGAATTAGCTTAGCCTATTGTGCTGCGGCGCCGGCCTCCATTCATTCTTAAAATGTTTCTGTCTCTTTTCAATAAGCTGCAGCCTACTAATTTCAACTCATTTTAGTTCTGAATAAAGACAAGAATTGTAACTCCAAAAGAATCCTTTTTTTCTCTTCTGTTTTCTTTGTGTTAATGCCTTATCCAATTCTACCATATCTGGCCAAGGTGTTAAGAATTTGTGGCAGGCACCGTGGCTCAACAGCTAATCCTCTGCCTTGCGGCGCCTGCACACCGGGTTCTAGTCCCAGTCAGGGCGCCGGATTCTGTCCTGGTTGCCCCTCTTCCAGGCCAGCTCTCTGTTGTGGCCCGGGAGTGCAGTGGAGGATGGCCCAAGTGCTTGTGCCCTGCACCCCATGGGAGACCAGGAGAAGCACCTGGCTCCTGCCATCAGATCAGTGGAGTGCGCCGGCCGCAGCACGCTGGCCATGGCAGCCATTGGAGGGTGAACCAACGGCAAAGGAAGACCTTTCTCTCTGTCTCTCTCTCTCACTGTCCATGCCTATCAAAAATTAAAAAAAAAAAAAAGAGAGAGTTGGTATACTAAGTGGTGTACAGTGCTGGCATCCCATAGGGCTGCTGGCTCAAGACCTGGCTGTTCCACTTCCAACCCACCTCTCTGCTATTTGCCTGGGAAAGCAGTGGAAGATGGCCCAGGTGCTTGGGCCTCTGCACCCACATTGGAGACCAGGATGAAATTTCAGGATCCTGGTTTCAGATCAGCACAGCCCCAGCCCATTGCAGCCATGTTTAGAGTGAAACAAAGAAGGGAAGAGCTCTTTCTTTCTGTTTCTCTCTGCCTCTCAAATAAGTAAATAAATCTTTTTTCAAAAAGAGGTTGTGTACTTAGCTGTTGCCATTCCTTTTTAACTATAAACTTCTGATGAATAGTTGTTTTTAAAGAGTACTTTTGCATGGCCCAGCTTTTCTTAATGTGGTATTTAATTAATACCATTCCAATTCTATTATATATTCATCATCTAAATAAATGTTTAAGATACAAGCACAGTTTATAATTCACCACTGAAAAAATAGAAAACTAAAAGTAAGAAAACTGACTAAATATGAGGGATGGTGTACACATATAAGGGAATGATATGCAATATATCTATTGCTTATTTAAAACTTTGGCACTGCCTATATTACCTATGGGTTCTGTATATCTGTGTAAGATCACATTGAGCCTGTAAGTAATATTGGCTGTTGATATTGCCAAAGTCTTGAATTGAATTCCCTCCAGAAATGTTAAGGTTTGAGTTTATTGTTTCAAGTTAATGAGTATGGCTTTAACTCAAGGCAAAGACAAGGGTTGAAACTAGATTATGTGGCCTTAAACCACATAGCAATTTCCCTTGTGAAATTCTTTTTTTTTTCTGTTTGAGTTTAGTTTGTATAAAATAATCAAAACACTCTGTAGGAATTACAAGCTTCTAAAGTGTTTTATCCCCACAGAGCAGTTTTAGATCATGTGTGGCAGCACAGAACTTGGAAAATTGTTGACCTAATTTATTATAAGCATTAGGGATCAAAATTAGCATTAAAAATCAACTCCTTGCAACATTTCCCTGTAAGTTGTGCTTATATAAAATGGAATACACTATAGAATTTATCAGCTTTTGGTGAAATTTTAATTTGTGTAATGGTGGCAGGTAAAAGATTTAAGATCTTTGATCACATCTAGTTAGCTCTGAAAGTTATTAAAACATAGAGACCTTTAGATTTTTATTAATACACCTTTTGATCATAATTTTATTTTTAAGGAATAACTCCTAATTTCCATCTTTGTGAACTTGGCTTCCAGAAAGATTTTATCAGTCTTATCAGGCTTATTCTCAAAGTTATTCAGGATTAAACAGATTTTTCAGCCTTTTTTTGTGTGTTATATTGAGAAATGAATGTGTTTTATATCTTTTCTGTTATAAACTTACTATATAATACATTTGTATATTATGTGGGCCTTTACCTATGCATTGTATGTGCATAGACTATCATTTAAAACTAAAGTTGGGAGCTGGTACTGTGGCACAGTGGGTTAAGCCACCACTTACCATGTTGACATCCCGTATTGGACTGCAATTCAAGTCCTGGCTGCTCTTGGCTTCTTTGCTTCTGATACAGCTCCCTGCTAATGTGTCTGGGAAGGCAATGGAAGATTATGCAAGTCCTTGGGCCCTTGTCACCCATAGGGGAAACCTGAAGGAAGTTCCTTGCTCTGGACTTCCATCTGACTCATCCCTGGCTATTGCAGCCATTTGGGGAGCAAACCTGTGGATAGAAAATTCTGTTGCTCACTTGCTGGCTCACTTGCTTACTTGCTTCTTCCTTTCCTCCCTCTCTCTCTCTGATGCTCTTACAAATAAATCTTTTTTTTTTAAAGAAAATAAAACTAAACTTAATTCAGGATAGTGAAAAGTCTGCATAACAGTTTTGCCTAATAAACTTGGGAAAACATCAAGCATTCAGCTTAGTGGTTAAGAAGTCTGCAACCCAAATTGTACTACCTAGTTGTTTTATTTTGTTTTGTTTTTCCTTGTATTTAGCTCCAGACTCCAGCTGACCTGGGAAGCTACAGTGATGGCTCAAGTAATTGGGTTCCTGCTACCCATGTACAAGATGTGGATTGAGTTCCCAGCTGCTAGTGTCAGCCTTGCTCTGCCCATCCCTACCTGTTGTGAACATATAGGGAGTCAGCTAGTGGAAGCAGCTCTCAGTCTGTCTCAAATAAGTAAGTAAATAAAAAACAAAAAAGCAAAACAAAAAAACACAGTTTATTTTCTACAGTTTTAAAATAAATCAAATTCTCTATAGCAAATCTACATTATTTATGAATAAATAGCAATTCTGTGATGTAAGAATTATTAAATAATATATAGCATCAGTGAGATATAATCTCCTACAAATGAAATTCATGTATCGGTACATTTTAATATTTTGTTGCTTATTTTTTTCAGAAGAAAGAACCAACTTTTAATTTTTCAAAAACTTTATTTTAATTTTACTTGAAAGGCAGAGAGACAGAGACACAGAGAGGTCTTCCATTTGCTTTTCATTCCCCACATGCCCACAATAGTTGGGGTTGGACCAGGCCAAAGTCAGGAGCCCAGAACTCAATTTGGGTCTCCTGTATGGATGGCAGTACTTTGGCCACCACATACTACCTCACATGGTCTGCATTAATAGGAAGCTGGAGTCAGAAGCAGAGCCAGGACTTGAACTCAGTTATTCCACAATGAGAGGTAGGTATACCAGGCTGCATCTTAACCACTACACCAAACACCCACTCCAAAGACAATTTTTTCTAAAATAACATAGTCAATGTTACGTAATATGGATGATTTTTTTTTTTACATAATTCTGAGCACTTTTGAGAAATAATTGTATATTTTCATGGTGAAAACACTGGAATTATTTTAAGGATACTAGGTTTACTTTATGAGGTCCTTGACCATTCCTGTTTTTCTCTTAGTGCAGTAATTTTGTGGAACTGAAATTTATGGTAATTTGTGTGAACAAGATTTGTAGATTATACTTTGCCATTACTATTTCCTAATGCAAACTTGTATCAATTAATTCAATGACTCATGCTTTAGAAAACAATAGTTAATTACAGTTTCAAAAAGTAGTATATTTTCTAGCCATTCAGAATCTCAAAACAATTTTCCAACAGCTATTTGGAGTTTATACCCAATGAAGATATCTTGCTGAAGTAATTGAAACCTCTTTGAGGTTAGGTGTCCATTAGGATATGTACATAAAATAATACTCTTTCTGAAGGATGTTTAGGGTAGCCTAAAACCAAAGTAACTAATTTCCTAGTTCCTGATTCCTCCAAAAATTCAGACTCTGTATTTGCTAATTGACTCTGGGTAAAATATTCACAATGGTGGATTTGTATAATTTAAATTATATAGTTAAATACTATATGGAATTATGTGCACATAAGACACATGGTTTTGGTGTGTGTTTTGAAGGACATTAAGATACTCTAAATCCTCAAATTAACTCCTGTACTGGAATACCTACATCAGCTGCCATTCCTAAACTTGTCCTTTGAGTTAAGATATTATCTCCAGACATATGACTCCCTTACAGAGCTTTTGATTGACAAGTTAATACTTCCATGAATTTTCCAATAATTTATAAAGTTCTTTAGTTAATTCCTTGTTCCATTATTAGCAGTTAGGAACTTAAATGTATTATCTCCTTATTAGTAGTGAGGAATGAAGGTCAGAAAAGTTTTATAACATGCTCGGGGTCAAACAGCTAGTGGCAGATGAAGCTTCTGGCTCTAAATCTAACACTTTTACGATTGCATTATAGGAAGACTCTAAGAGACCACTGGCTCATGAGTTAATGTATAGAACATTTTAGCACATTACTTGGCATACCCTTCAAGAAGTTCACCAGAGTTGGGAGAGGATCAGAAAGGTACTTTATGTCACAGTGATAAGGAAGGCAGTTAAGGACAATGGGCGTCCATAGCTGGATAGGTGGAGGTCACCAGGTGGAAGATAAGGCTCATCAAAAGAAGTAAAGATGGCAAAGGCAGAGTTAGGGATCTTATGTCCAACCTAACTATAAAATTGCTCCTAGCTATAAGAACAGTAAATATTTCTCTCTTGCCAGAATTCTTGAGATCCACAGCCCTAGAGGTTGCCTGGTATTTTCTAATAACCATTCTTCAATGTTGGGAAATAGAGTGTTTATTGAAAAAGATAATTTAGGGGCTGGTGTTGTGTAGTGAGTCAAGCCACTGCCTGTGATACTAGCAATCACTTACCGGCACTGATTTGTGTCCTGGCTGCTCCACTTCTGATCAGCTTCCTGCTAATGTGTTTGAAAAGCAGTGGAGAATGGTCTAACTGCTTGTGGCCCTGCCACCTTCGTGCCAGACTCGGATAAAGCTTCTGGTTCATGGTTTTGTCCTAGCCCAACCTTGGCTTTTGCAGCCACTGGGATATTGAACCAGTGGATGGAAGATTCTCTCTTCTTCTCCCTCCCTCTCTCTCTGTAACTTTATCTTCCAAATAAATAAATAAATCTTCAAAAAGAAAAAGATAATTTAGATTTTTGCCATTTTCAGAAATTCTTTATGGTATTTATTTATACGAGGAAAGACATATGGCACTCCACAAAGTACTGCTCTATGAATGATCTAAATATGTACAGAAGAAACTCTATAAGCTAGATATTTCCTGCAGTTGCACTTTTCACTATAGTCATTAACTAATACTCATTTTTTTTTTAATTTGACAGGTAGAGTTATAGACAGTGAGAGAGAGAGACAGAGAGAAAGGTCTTCCCTCCGCTGGTTCACTCCCCAAATGGCCACTATGGCGAGCACTGCGCTGATCCGAAGCCAGGATCCAGGTGCTTCCTCCTGGTCTCCCATGTGGGTGCAGGGGCCCAAGCACTTGGGCCATCCTCCACTGCCCTTCTGGGCCACAGCAGAGAGCTGGACTGGAAGAGGAGCAACCGAGACTAGAACCCGGCACCCATATGGGATGCCAGCGCCACAGGCAGAGGATTAACCAAGTGAGCCAGAGTGCTGGCCAGCTAGTACTCTTAGTGCTGGAAGATCTAGTGTCAGCGTAGAGTGCACTGTTTCTTAGCTGAATGACCCTGGGAAATTTATTCATCTCTTTTGTGACTCATTTTCCTCATCTATTAAATTGTCTTTATAGTAAGATCTTAGAACAATGCCTGGCTCAAAGTAAGCTTTCAATGAATTTTAGTTACTATTAAAATTTCATAAGTTTGTAATCAGGGAATGCCACAAAAAGGATGAATACAATTGAAATGACCTCCCAAAAAATTTTGAATTTTCCATTTATATTAACTAGTATTTTTGTTAATATGAATGTTGTTTATTTTATAGTTGCAATTAAGAGTTTATTTACTCCCCAGATACCCACAAGAGCTAGAGTTATATCTGGCAAAAGCTTGGAACTCAATCTGAGTCTCCCATGTTGGTAACAGGGACCCAAGTACCCGAGCAATTACTTAACTGCTTCTCAGGGTATGTATTAGCAGGTAGCTGCCTTGGAAGCAGAGCACCTGGGACTTGAGCCAGGTTCTTTGACAGGGCATGTGGGCATCCCAAGCAGCAACTTAACTGCTGTGTCAAATACACACACAATTTTGTCATTTCCTTTTCTTTTTTTCTTTTTTTATTTTTTTGACAGGCAGAGTGGATAGTGAGAGAGAGAGAGAGAGAGAAAGGTCTTCCTTTGCCGTTGGTTCACCCTCCAATGGCAGCCACAGCTGACGCTCTGCGGCCGACGCACCCCGCTGATCCGATGGCAGGAGCCAGGTGCTTCTCCTGGTCTCCCATGGGGTGCAGGGCCCAAGCACTTGGGCCATCCTCCACTGCACTCCCGGGCCACAACAGAGAGCTGGCCTGGAAGAGGGGCAACTGGGATAGAACCCAGCACCCCAACACCCGGTGTGCCGGTGCTGCAAGGCAGAGGATTAGCCTGTTGAGCCACGGCGCCGGCCTATTTAGAGTTTTATTTACAACTTCTTTATAACAAATTTATTTTATTTTTGTTGTCTTTGAAATTATTGTTGGTAATATTGATTTTTATAATCAGTGCACATTTGGATTTAACAATCTGTTTTTCTAATTACTTTGGTAGCAGTGCTTTTTTCCAACCCCATTCTTCTAGGTTTTTGTTTTTGTTTTGTTTTGTTTTGTTTTTTTTGGTCAAGTGTATTTTCAGTGATAGTTTGTGGGTATTAAATACTCTTCTAGGCTCCTGATTATTTTTCCTCATTATTTTAGATATATTACTTCACTGTCTTTTTGTACCTATTGTTGCTCAAGAGAGATTTGCAGTTAATTTCATTGTTATTTCCTTTTTAGAAAATTTGTTTTCTTTCTGGTAGTTTTTAAGAAAGCACAGGTTTTATTATATATGTGTATGTGTGTGTTTACTTATTTTTACTTTTACACCAGTTGATTTTTGAAAGTATAATTGAAATACAAGACAACGGTGTATTTCGTGGCTGGTATTGTGGTTAAGCCACCTCTGGTGACACTAGCATCTCACATATCTGAATGCCCTTTCTGCTCTCAAGCCAGCTGCAACTTCCCTGCCTGGGAAAGCAATGGAAAATGGCCCAAATTCTTGGGCCCTTGCCATCTATCTGGGAAACCTGAATGGCGTTACCAGCTTCTGGCTTCAGCCTGCTCCCCTGTGATTATTTGGGGAATGAACCAGCAGATTGAAGAACTCTCTATCTCTATCTCTACCGCTCTCTCTGTCACTCTGCCTTTAAAAAAAAATAAATCTTAATACACACACACAAAAAGAATGCAATCCATTTCAGTAAAACTAGATAAAACAAACAATGCGTATTTAAAGTGTATGATGTAAGTTTTGACTTAAAAATATCTCTGAAACATTGCCATAATCAAGACAATCAGCCACAATGTTTCCTCTGTCCCTTTATAATTCTCTCTTCTGTCCCTTCATATTTACTCTTCCACTTCCAGGGAGTCATGGATCTACTTTCTGTCATCATAGATTTGTTGGCACTTTATGAAATTCATGTAAGTGCAGGCATTCATCATGTAATCTTTGTTTTGGTGGTGATTATTCTGCTTTCTTTATTTAAGCATAATTATTTTGAGATTCATTCACACTGATGGATTTACTAAAGTTCATCTCTTTTTATTACTCAGTCATGTTCTATTGTAGCAATACTTCAGTTTTTTTGTTCATACATTTGTTGATGCACTTGTATTATTTACAGTATTTGCCAACTACAAAGTTGCTGTTATCATGTACGTACAGATGTTTGCATAGACATGTGCTTTTATTTTTCTTAAGTAGTTACCTAGAAGTAGAATGCCTGGACTATATGCAAATATATTCACCTTATAGAACTGAAATAGTGTCAAAGTGGTTGTATCAATTTACATTCCTGTTGATAGTGTATGTAAATTCCAGTTGTTCCATGTTCTTAGCAATACTTCATATGATCAGATTTCTTAGTTGTATCCATTCAAATAGGTATGTACTGGTATCTCATGATTTTGATTATCAGTCCCTTAATAATTATTGATTTGTTCATGTGATTATTTGCAATCCAGGTATCTTATTTGGTGAAGGATTTGTTTAATTTGGACATTAAAAATTGGAAGATTTTGTTGTCTCAAAATTGAATTTAGAGAATTCTTTGTATATGGATACAAATCATTTATCATTTGTGATTCACAAATATTTTCTCTAATTCTGTTTCATTCTCTTTCATGAGGTAGAAGTTCTTAACTTGGATGAAGTCCAAGTTATAATTTTCTTCTTCTATACATCAGGATTTTGGCATTGTATATCTACAACATTAATTTTAACACCAAATTTATCAATTTTTATGGTTAAGTCTTTTTGTATTTGGCTTAATATATAAATCCATTTTCAAGTAAATATATTATCTATGTTTTCTTTAATAGTTTTAAAGTCTTTAGTGTATTTTTATTCATATGGAATATAGAATTGTTTTTTATGTATGATGTGGAATAAGGATCACTCGTATTTTTCTTTCAACACTAAATTGAGACAGTGATTTACTGAACAATTCATCCTTTCCTCATTGTATCACTCAGGATAAACTCAGTTATACTGTAATAATAAGCAATCTAAAAATGTCTATGCCATGACCTAGTAATAGTTTATTTTTCGGTTCATACTACAGATATAAAATAGGTCATCAGGGACTCTGCCCATCATAGCCACTCAGGCATCCCAGCTATGTATTGACTTATGTTTCTAGAATTAGGCAGGGAAGAGACAAACAAATTGGTTACTGGCTTTCGAAGCTTTTAAATTTTTTTCATGTTAGTGTGCTAGTAATACAATGAGTACATATTCAATGTAGATCATAGATACAATTCTAAGAATATAACAATATTTCCTTCATCCCTCATACTTTTTCCCACTTCCCTTCCCTCCCTACCCCCTTTCTTTCTTTATTGAAATTTTCAATGATCTGACATCATCCTGCTCACATATTCTTGACCAAAGTCATAGGGTCATACCTATCTTCTGTTGTGGTTTCTAGTATTATCATGTCCTTTGTAATTTGGTCTTAAGGTTTCTCCCTGTTGAAAGTGACTGTAAACCAAGATAGCCACTCTATAGCAGAACACTTACCAGAGGTTACATCTGACTTCTAAAAAATTAATTGGAATAAAAAATGTGACATCAGAATAAAGTGCATGTGTTTTAGTTTTATTTTGTATTAAGTGAATGGTCTCAAGCCAGGCTAGAACAGAGCCATGAAAGTCAAAGAATAAAAGGTTTTAACAGGATGAAACAAAAATTACATTTGCTTGAAAGGCTCAGGAATAACATTAATTTATTCATGACCGTATTTCAATTCTGGCAATGAGTCTCCTGGGCTGGAGATGCTCCAAAGTACATCCAGTATTAGTTATAAGGTACCATGCTTTCTACCACTCACACTCATATCAATGTTATAGTTTTGACAGAAGCATTGAACTTGATCTGACCTGAGAAATGTTATCTGTGTGAAGAAAGGTAGGTTTCAAAATTTCCTTAGGAACTTTTGAAGTTTGGTAGATATTACTTGCTGGTGATATGGGAGAAGCAATGGATATTATATATGAAGAACTAAATGCAAAGTTGTCAGCAGCAGGGATGACTCTGATCAGTCAATTTAAGTTTTCAGGATCTTATTTTTATCATCTGCAAAATCAGAACAATAATACCTATACCAGAGATGCAGTAAGAAGTAAGTAAAAGAAGCTTTGTGAAAATACTGTACGGTGTAAGTGATTACTGAAAGGGAAACTGTCTGTTCTTGATCTTATCTTCTGCCGGCCAGTCCTGTAACCTATTGTTGGCAATTTCTATCTTACCCTAGCTTCCAGACCACAGTGATTGAGGCTTAGAAGTAACCTGTTGTTTTCAAGCACAGAGCAGGTCCTGATGTTCTCTAGCTCCGTGCTCTGGGAAGCTATAATTTTTTTTTGCAACTATCGCTAAGTAATTTTAAGCAGACTTGATGAAGAAGCTAGAAGAAATTCCTTTTTGTACCTGTTTTTATTATTTTATTATTAAATTCAAGCCCAACATATCTGGACTATTAGGAGATGATGGTAAGCATATCATTTAAAAAATAATTATTTTATTTATCTGAAAGACACAGTTACAGAAAGAGGTAGAGCCAGAGGGAGAGAGAGAGAGAGGGAGGGGGCTTCCATTCTGCTGTTTCACTCCCCAAATGGCTGCAACAGCCAGAGCTGAGCTGATCCAAAGCCAAGAGCCAGGAGCTTCTTCTGGGTCTCCCATAAGGGTGCAGGGGCTGAAGGAGTTGGGCCGTCTTTACTGCTTTCCCAGGCCATAGCAGAGAGCTGGATTGGAAGTGGAGCAGACAGGACTCAAACTGGTGCCCATATGGGATGCCGACACTGCAGGCTGGGGTTTTAACCCACTGTGCCACAGTGCTGGCCTCTGTGCACACACATTTTTTGAAAATCTTGACAGCAGGATTTAGAGTTCATGTTGCATGCACTTTCACCATTTACTTCCATTTGGTAAACTAGAACAATGTTTCTAAAATGAGGAAGGAAAGCTTGTCAAAGTTTTAGAAATACAGTGTTGGAAGCACAGAATGGTAGAAGCAAAAGCAAGAGTCAGAGTTAAGCTATATTATGCAAGCACCTGTTCTTATCAGTCTTGATATTTGTATTTTTAAAAAGATTTATTTATTTATTTGTAAGTCAGAGTTACAGAGAGAGAGGGAGAGACAGAGACAGATCTATCTGCTGGTTCATTCCCCAAATGGTCACATTGGCTGAGGCTGTGCCAGGCCAAAACCAGGAGCGAGGAGATTCATCCGGGTTTCCCACATGGGTGGCAGGGGTCCAAACACTAAGGCCATCTTCTGCTGCTTTCTCAGGCAAAGTAGCAGGGAACTGGTTCAGAAATGGAGCAGCTGGGACATGAACCGGTGCTCATATGGGATGCCAGTATCAAAGGCTGTGGCTTTACCTGCTACGCCAAAATGCTATCCTCTTAAATTAGATTTTAAGTGCCTTTACAGAGATTTTTAAATTGTGGTAAGTGCTTTTATTTTTAAAATATTCTCCATGGGTTGTGTGAAGAATAGATTGGAAGAGATTAGAATATTAGAAACAACAATAAACCAATGGCACATGTGTTGACAGATGTTTCTTACCCAGTGGAAAGGAGGTAGAGGAATTTAGATGGGGTCAAAGGAGCAATTCTAAAGATGATAGAATTGTAAGTGAAAATTTAACAGGTAGAAACTTCTGAGAGAGTTCTCATAACTTAGGGGAATAGTGGATATAGGTGCATTGATAACAACGTCACATGTAGACATGAGAACATTTAATTACTGACAACTTCTTTGCCTTTGGACAAGTCACTTAACTTCTACTCACCCATCTGTTTAATGAAGATGTTGTATGAGATAACATATCTGTTTACTCTAGAATTTTATTCAGTGGGAGATAACAAGGAAAAGTTTTGGAGCCAGAAAGAGTTCATTTCCAGCTCTGTAATTTCCACTTCTATAAAATAGTGGCTGAATATTACTGTGGTGGCAATTGCTGGAAGTCTTTTTTTCTTTTGATGCTAGTTAGCAGTTTTTATTTATTTAATTTGAAAACTAATCGTAGGCACTGTTCTTTCCTTACCATCTTTTCTAAAATTTGAGAGCTAAACATAGAGTAGGACCCCAGGTTCAATATATTTTTATGTATTTTATTTTTGTCATATGATCTGACTACTCCAAGACTCTATTTCCACATTTGTGATAATACTCAGCACAAAGTTGATTTGAGATTTTGCATGCTAAAAGGCCTGGCAAAGGGCCTTAAGCATAGTATGTGCTCAAAATATTTGTTCTCTTTTCCTTTATTCCTTTCATAAAGATAAGTTGTAGTATAATTCTTTCTATGCATTTCATTCCCAGGAAATATTAATTTCTTTGAATAACTAGTCATGTAATATTTCATATTCAATCATGACTAACTTAAGCAGAGTTAGTTAAGTCATGTGAATGCCTTACATTTACCAGGGGAATTCTGATTTTGTCATTTGTGGAAGAAAACAAACCAGTAGAGCCTTCTCTAAACCTCACTAGCATCCCTCAAACCTTTGTGGTATATATTGTTTAATGAAAGCCCAGTCTGTATTTTAATAGCAATAATGATATTTAAAATAGGTAAAAAGATTTTTGGAGTGCTGTGTAAAAGAAAACCCCACACACATACCCGTTGCCTGTAAAAGTACAGCTCAGCTGATTTTGGAGCCATTACAATCAGTGAACTACTCAAGCCTCTCTCTGTATGCCCTTTTCAGTAGCATCCAATTTCCTACCTCTTAGTCCTAAGGTTATCTTAAGTGAATTGCTGAAGAGAAGACAAATGGTATATCCCATAATATGCCTCACATGCTGAGGCCAGTTTAAATGGGATTCCTAACACTTTTGTGCTTTAAGCTCTGGTTTACCTCATAGGTAGCTGTGATTCTGTCTGGAGAGGCCAAAAGGATCTTGAAATCTTGGCCAAAGTGCTTCTTCTCCCAGCCTTTAAGTTCAGGAACTGAGACGTTCAAACTATGCAATGTTGAATTTTGTCACTTCAATCTCTAGTTATTACAATAAATCGTAACTCTTCTCTCTCCATCTGGTCTCTCTCTGCTACCAGTTTTTCTCTCCATTCTAACTGCCTTTAAACTAATCTTAAAACAGCTCTTGAATGAAGTCTTATGTGATTTTAGCATTCTTTACTCTCTGTTAGACAAAGTATAAATTCTGTAAAATGTCAAGAATTACCCCAACTATCTGTCTAGGTATTTCTGTCATTACATTTTCTCATGATCATGACTTAACAGCAAAATATTGTTTCTAAAGAACTTACCAAATCCCAGTGGCACTGCTAGAAGCAGGATAAATATCCCCTTTGGTTTTGAAATCCAGAAACTTTTCTTATTTCTACTTTTTTAACCAATGAGGATCTTTTTTATTCTAAATTGAAAAACATTTTGCTTTCATGCATCTTCAAGGTATTTTACTTGTGCTCCTATATTCAGGAATCCCTTTCTCTATTTCTTTAATGCAAAAGTCAGTAATCCTTATAGGATCTTTCTGTTTTCACCCTTAACACATACCTTTCCTGCAGAAATGAGAATGAAGGTGGTTGTTGATTTTCTTGAAAGTAAATTAGGAAAGGAAAATCATGGAGAAATATAAAAGTTTATATATATATATATATATATAAACTTATCTATAAAAATGTTTTAGGTACACATTTATTATCCAATCTGACCCTTAAAATCTACACTATAAAAGTCAGAATCAATAAAAAAGTTTTATAGATGAGAAAATTGAGGATATTAACTTGCTGGTCTAAATACACATCCTATTTAATAATGAAACCAGGTTTGTCTGATATCATAGTACAGGCTTTCATTGAAGAGCACTTCTAATCCTTTCTCCTTTTCCATGCCTTCAGGAACTCCTAGAACTCGAATGTTGGGTTTTTTAATAGTATCCTGTAGATTCCCAACAATATTTTTTAGGTTTCTAATTTCCTCTTCTTTTCTTTGGTTTGACTGTATATTTTCCTGTGCTCTGTATTCTAAGTCCGATATTCTCTCTTCTGCCTCACCCATTCTGTTTGTAAGGCTCTCTAATGTGTTTTTCATTTGATCTATTGAATTCTTCACTTCATCATGATTTCTCGTCACTATCACAGTTTCATGTTCTACTAGTTGTTTCATTTCAGCTTGATTCCTCCTTAATATTTCATTTTCACTAGAGAGATTTTCTACCTTGTCCATTAAGGATTTCTGTAGTTCAAGAATTTGTTTTTGAGTACTTCTTAGTGTTCTTATCAATTTTTTGAGATCTGCTTCTTGCATTTCTTCTATCTCATCATCTTCGTAATCTTGAATTGGGGTGTCTTTTTCATTTGGGGGTGTCATAGTGTCTTCCTTGTTCTTGTTACCTTGGTTTTTGCATTTGTTGTTTGGCATATTGGTTTCTTCACTGTGGTGTTTTTTTCTTGTTATACTATGACTTAGATAAGTGGACTGTCTGCTTTCAATGGAGCCTTAGAGGCTTGAGATGGGTGTGGCCTGAGAGCTCTGTTTGGTTCCTCAGGGTTGAGGGTGTGCCAAAGGTGACACTCCCAGGTTAGGTGTGGTAAATCTCTCTCTGTTTCTTTCTTTATTTTTGATTCAAAAGGGAAGTAATTCCACACAGCTGAATGGAATTGGGGGTGGTTAGCAGGCGAATGATATACCCACAGGAGCCAGAGATCGGAAGCTCTTTCCCAAGGACCACAGAGGGAATCTCTGCAGCCTTCAGTGTGGGTTCAAATTCTCCTGCAGTCTCACCACTGGGCTACCAAGGCTACCGAACTGTAGTGTCTCTGGAGAGTACTCATGTGGTGAATTCCGTGAGTTCTCTCCCCCACAGTCTCTTTTTTCACAGTCTCAGTTCATTAGCACCACACATTCATTAGGTTCTAATCTCCTGTTATTTCACCCCCACGCCCAGAGTCAGGTTTTTCTGCTAGGCTCAGGGCCGGTGCAGACTGAGGTCGCCCTGCTTATGACGTATGTCCAAAATGGCGCCTGCTCTTTTTCTTGCTCACCTTTGAGAGGTGGGTGGAGAGAGAGAAACCCGTGTCCGTATCGGTCACTTTTTTCTTTCTCTCTCTCTTCTAGTTAGCCTGGTGAACTTTTCCCCGCAGGGTTTCAAGCCTTGTTCGCTCTAGTCTCCTCTTTCCGCTTCCCTGCTGGTGTCTCGGGCTATTGAGGATCAGCTCACCTGGCGTTCCAGCGTTGGTGCGTTGAGTCTGCTGCTGGTGTCCCGAACTGCGGGCTCCCACGCTCTCCTCGAAGGTCCACTGTGAATCACTAGTTCTGGAAGAGTTTCCTCTGCTGTTTCTTCCCCTACTCTTCCTTGAACCTGCAGTATCTCCACTTTTATTAAACTGTCTCTCCCCGGACTATCAGTGTGCTCCCTTCCTATTCCGCCATCTTTGCCTAATCCCAGATTATTGAAACTTTTTTAAAAAGAAAATGTGTAGTTCCTAAGACACAAGCTATCAACAGAATTAATGACAGTGTAGTGGTACAGTGGAAGGTAACAGGACTTTGGAGTTAGATAGACCCTGTTCAAATCTTAGTTTACCTCTTAAAAGTCATTTAATCATAAGAGATTTAACTAAACTTCTTAGATTTAACTAAACTTCTGAAAACCAGAAGTAATAGTATTAACTTTGTAGGACTATGATCAAGATTATAAATAATACATGTACCTACCAGAAAACCTAGCATAATGCTTGGCTTATACTACCTATTGAAATAAATAGTACTTGTGATGATCATTCCCTGCCATAGGCCCAAATGAATATCCAAATTCTATCATTTTCACAAAGTGTCTGGATCAGAAGCAGAAGGCCATCTTCTATCCTCTGTGTATTAAGATCCATTTACTTTCTCCCCTGGGATTCTAAATTCATCTATGCAATCCTGGCTGAGATATCAAGGAGTAGTGATAAGACATACTCATTTCCATCTGTAACTTTGAAAAATACAGTCTCTTCTTTCTACTCTTTTTATAAAACCATCATATACCATTTTTTCAATAAACTTTACAGTTTTGTAGTAAATTTCAGAGAACGTTAGTCTTAGGTTTTCAGATCTAATATTTACTGTTTTCTTACATCTGTTTGCCTGCTACAAGATTGGCAATAACATTATTCATTCGTATGAACAGTATTTTAGTACCTGTTTGAGTGCCAGATACTGTTTATATATGCTTGTGGTATATCAGCAAAAATATATGTAAATAAATTCTGTAAAAAGTATAATGAAAACAGATAAAAGACTTATTTTCATGGATTTACATTCTAGTAGGAGGAGACAAATAATAACTTAACAAAATTAAAAGGTAAATGGTATTTTGTGAAAGTAATAAGTGACATGGGAAAAGGGAACATTAGGTAAGGGGATTAGAACTATTTATAGGAAAGGCAGCTTCAGATTAAAATATGGTGGTTCTGATCAAAATGTTTTGGGTTGTGATGATGATTAGACAACTCTTTCTGTGGCAGGTAGACTAATGCTACTCTTCCCAAACCTAGATATTTCCCTCCTAATCCCACAGAATTCTGATTGTGGTATGTTTAATGGCAAGGATGCATTAAGGTTACACATGGAATGAAAGTTGTTAATAAGCTCATTATAAAGCACAGATTATTTGGGTGGGTCCAATGTAATCAAAAATTTCCTTAAATGAAGAAAAATGATATAGAAAAATCCGAACCTGAGAAGTAGCACTACAAGAAAAGATTTTATCAGCCATTGCTAGCCTTAAAGGTGGAAGACGTGGACCAGGAAGAGTATCTGGGCAGCTAGACAAGTCTGCAAAATGGATTGTTCTCTGGAGTCTCCAGAAGGAAACTCAGCCTGGCCCACATGTTGTTTTCAGCCCAGTATGGCCCATTTTAGATATTTAACCTCCAGAACTGTGATATGCTAAATTTGTGGTTTTTTTAATTTTTATTTATTTGTTTTCATATTATTTGAAACACACACACACACAAAGAGAGAGAGATGGGGGGCGGAAGAGAGAGAGAGAGAGAGAGAGAGAGAGAGAGAGAGAGGAGAGAGAGAGAGAGAGAGAGAGAGAGAGAGAGAGAGAATCTTCTGTCCACTGGTTCACAGATGCCTACCACAATCAGGGGTGAGCCAGAATGAATACAGCAGCCCAGAACTCAATCCAGGTCTCCCACATAGGTGACAAGAACCCAAGCATTTGGGCAGTAATCTGATGCCTCCCAGGATGCGCATTAGTAGGAAACTGGGACCAAATGTGGAAAAGCCAGAACCTGAACCAGGTACTTCAGCATAGGATGCAGGTGTACCAAGTGATGACTTAGCTATTTGTACTACCCACCCATCCCAAATTTTAATTTAAATTATAGTCAAAGGCTTAATGCTCCACTATATAGAATTCAACAAGTAAAAAGTAAAATGATCACAGTTCAGCAGTAACTTAGGTAAGGTCTATATAAACAATAATCAAATAGAAAGATGTCAGTTTCACTCATAACACTGAATCGCATGTGTTGAGAACAGTCTTGAAGGGACAAGGTGAAGAAGGGAGAATAGTTAGGAAGTGATTTCAGTAGTTCTGGTGGAAGACAGTTGTGCTTAGTGGCAACAGTGGAGATGGAAAGAAAATTTAAATTTTTTATACATCCTGGTAACAGAACCAAGAATATTTTCCTGACAGAGTGGATGAGGTTTGTGTAAACAGGAGGGGAGTCAAAGATGATTTCAATACACTTGGTCTGAATAGCAGAAATAATGGAGCTGCTATTGAATAAGGTAGAAAAGACTGAAGATGGAACAGTTTTAAGAGGAAGTTTGGTGAGGGACATAGTTGAGTTAGTGATGTTTACTATACATCCAAGTGGAGATGTCAAATAGGCCATGGGTATATGAGCCTGAAATTCAGGAAGAAATCCTAGATTAAAGGTATACATTTGTGAATCTTTGGTCATGGGTGGTGTTTAATAAGACTGGCTGCATTCAGCAAGAAAGTTACTGCAGATGGAGAATAGGCTTAAGGATTAAGTACTAGGGAACTCTAATATTAAGAGACCTAGAAAAGGAAGAACATGAAATAAGATTGAGAGTGATCAGCCAGTAATATAGGAAGAATAGCATGGGTGATTATACAGACTTCACACTGGAAAGGCCGAAGTCAACCTTAACTGTCTGTGTTGCCTCAGTTTTCTGGTAGGGCAGGTGAGCTCTCTCTTCAGCACCCATTTTGGCTATGATTTTGTGTATGCATTGGTTGTGTTATCACACAATACAGTGTTTTGAAGCATTGTTTTAAGAGTTAAAAGGAAATTTTAGTATCAGCTGCCCAGTCACTTAATTCCTACAGTCATGGATTAATGTGATTTGATGGAATGGATTGATTTGAGCTTTAATATTTTCTGATGGGGACTGGTGCTGTGGCATAGCAGGTAAAGCTGTCACCTGCAGTGCTGGCATCCCATGTGGATGCCAATTCATGTCCCAGCTGCTCCTGGCTCCTAGCTTCAGACCAATGCAGCTCCGGCCATTGCAGCCATCTGGGGAGTGAACCAGTGGATGGAAGACCTCTCTCTCTCTGCCTCTCTTTCTCTCTGTATAACTCTTTCAAATAAATAAATAAATCTTAAAAAAAAGATAGCCATAAAAAGTTCACCATGTGTGAAATACATGGAAAAATAAGAAGCCATGTTAGTCTACCAATTACTGTAGTCTTCCAAATGAGAATTAAGTATCTATGTAGATCCATTTTCTGTTGCTGTAACTAAATACTCAGACTCAGTAATTTATTTAAAAAATAAAAAAAAATCTATTTTGTTCATTTCTGCAAACTCAATAGTATGGTGCTGGAATCTGTTTAGCATCTGGTGAGGGCCCTCCCACTAGGTCATGATATAACAGATATTACATGGCTAGAGCAAGCAAATGAGAAAATTCACTTTCACAATAAAGCTACTTCCAAACTAACTCATTAATCCTCTACCCCATTAATAATGGAAAATGGATTAATCCACCCACAAGCTTCATGACCCAATCACCACTTTAATGGTCCCACTTTTTTTTTTTTAAAGATTGATTTATTTGAAAGTCAGAGTTACACAGAGAGAGGAGAGGCAGAGAGAGAGAGAGAGAGAGAGAGAGAGAGAGGTCTTCCATCCGTTGGTTCATTCCCCAGATGGCCACAACAGCTGGAACTGCGCCAATCTGAAGCCAATCTGAGATTCTTCCAGGTCTCCCATGTGGGTGCAGGGGCCCAAGCACTAGGGCCATCTTCTACTACTATCCCAGACCATAGCAGAGAGCTGGATTGGAAGAGGAGCAGCTAGTACTAGAACTGGCACCCATATGGGATGCTGGCACCTCAGGCCAGGGCTTTACCCCAATGCACCACAGCACAGGCCCCTGTCCCACTTTTTAATGCCTTAACAATAGGGATTAAATTTCAACATGATGTTTGATGAGCGACATTCAAACCATAGCAGTGCCCTGCTCTGTTGACCCATCACCCTACAAAATGCCCACACTATAGTTTTTATTAAACAACGTTATAATTTCCATATACTCATCCATTTACCCTTTAGAAAAAGGGGTGGGTAACCTTTTCTATCAAGGGACAGGTGGTAAATATTTTAGGTTTTGCAAACCATAATTCTCTGTCACAACCATTCAGTTCTGTCACTATAGTGTGAAGGCAGTGAGAGATAGTGCATAACCAATGATAGTGTTCCAATAAAACTTTACAAAAACATTACATTTTTACATCATTATAAAAACAGGCAGTGGGGTGGATTGGACCCATGAGAGTAATAAGTATATTTTTGTGATTATTTTATCCATAGTACCTAGGGCATTCCTTAAAGCATAATAGGAATTTCACAAACATTTAAGGAATTTAAAGGACATTCTAGCAGAACCTTGCAGAGAAAATGTTATGCAATTTAAGTTTATTTGTATATGTATTCTAACAAAGCAAGTCTCAGTTCTTAAAGTCTTTCCTTTCTTCAGTCTAAATTTGGCATGATTTTAGTGGTCTGACTCAGTTTCCCTAACTTACTCTGTATGCTGGGGCAGTTGTTAGATACACAGAGACTGTTGTTTAATCTGCACGTTTCCTGCAGTGGCTAGGAGTTGTAGATTCTACTTTCTCTTTATATGTAGTTAAGAAGAAACTTTTCCTGAGATCATGTTTGTTCATTGTGGTTATTAGGAGTCTGGTATTTATTGACCATCCCTGTCTCTCTGCAGTGTGTGGAATTTGGGTAAACGGTGATTCATTTGCAAAAATATCATTCATTTAGATTCATTTAATGGAGCTTCATGTGGTTTCTCGGCCATGGTTTACTTCCCCAAATTATGAACGGGAAATTCAGGAGGCTTAGGAGAATTTTGGCTTGTACCTTTGCCAGGTAATGAGTAAAACATGGTGTAGGGAATGAGAAGCTATGTTTGTGGTAGTCACATCTTTTAACCAGACATTGTCAGGATGTTGAGCCAGATTTGGTCAGATGAGCAAGTTAATCCCTGGGAAGTTTCATTATTTGGGTTATTTGAAAGAAAAGGAACATAATAGAAAAGATGCTTGTATTTTTAAAGTGACCCCACAAAACCATAATTATTTCCATTTTTTCCAGATTTAACTATACCTTATGTGGTAACAGGGGATATTTGGTTGGTTTTGAGTCTCAACTCAAACCCAGAAGAGAGGAGCTTTAAGACTCCATCTACCCTTAAGTGAGCACATAGTCCAGACCAAGTGAAAGATAAGCTCAGCCTGCCCCTGATGCACAGACCTGATACTGGGCTTGCTGCAGAACTTTCTACTCCCCTGGACTGAAATACTACCTCAGGGCCAAATAGGTTTTCAACTATATGTGAATTTGATAACAGCCTTTCACAATTTAAAGTTACATGAACACCAAAATCAATCAATAAATAAAAGGAATAAAAAGGAAGCTGAGGATGAGGAAGAGGAAGAAGAAGAGGAACAAGAAGGAGAAGAAAGGAGGAGGAGGGGGAGGAGGGTAGGAGAGGGAGGGGTGGAGGGGGAGAAGAAGAAAGGCTAATGAGAAGTTAAAGAAACAGAAGATGAGTATTAGAAAAGAGGCCATAAAAACAGGAGTTAACAAAATAAAAGCATGACCCTTGTATACATGGTGCAATATAAACTAAATTCTGAAGCAACTTTTATTTCAATTTCTTCATGACTTCTCTGAACTAGGTAATGTTAATTGTTGGCCTTTTTGAAAGTTATGAAACCTGCTTTCAAAGAAGTAAAGAGGCATGATCACAGATAGTAGCAGGGGAACCATATCCTGAATCTAAGACTTCTTTTTGACTGGAAGATGCTTTTATGCTCAATGAGGGTAAGGGACCTGCTTGTTTATATCACCACTCATCCGCCTAATTCTATGCTTTCTTCCATAGGATCCATTGCTTTCTCCCATCATTTCTAAATTCCAACCCTTGAGGTCTGGATGTCTATTGACCTTCCTTAATCTCCATTTCAAGTTATCCGTAAGGCTAATTTGGTTGTTTCTTCCATTGTTTTTCTCCTTGTTCAGGGTCAGCCTACAGAGAGTTAAACATGAGGAAGCAGAGATGTCGTGAAGCAGTGAGTAGAGGAGGGAAGAGTTTTGCACACTGTTAAAGAGGAAGTTTTAACTGAAAGAAAGGCAAGCAGTTGCTGTAGGAATGTTTGTTCCCCAGAAAGGAGCAGATACTACTTTGGGTTTTTTTCTCTGTTAATTATTATTGTAATAATTGACATCATTCAAGGTAGTAGTCATTTTATTAAAAGCACAAAGCACATACCCGTTTTATAAAGATCAATTGAACGTGTGTAGGTGATCATTTTAGTGAGAAAGATCATTTTCATTTGCCATTTGAATTTAAAATGCCATACTCAGTTTTCTTTTAGGTTGGACTTATGAGCCACATGAATAGATTTTTCTGTTTTAGATTACATTTGTTTCTTTGAGAGTTAATCCCTGGTGTTTTCAGACATCCTAGCGTTTTTCAAATGATAGCTAACTTCTAGGTGGAAGAAGCCTTACGTCAAGATGTTATCTGCATTTCTTGGCATAGCCTGATACTATATCATTGCTGAATTAACATTGTGTTTATTTAAATATGTCTTGGAAACATTTTAAATTTGTGTTCATGTTTTCTTCACTAGTGAATTCTCACTCAGCTTATCCTACCAGAAACTACCACCTTACATTTATGTAAACAATGATCTAACCGTGCAGAATGTTTTAGATACAAAGCCCAGATTCACATGTCTATGTTAGGGAAGGTGCCCCAGAGCTCACTTCAGCCAGACTCTGTTAAATTTGTACATATGGAAATGCTGTTCTTTGTTTGCATAATACCTTTGTACTCACGTTTTCTGCTCTGTTTCAACACATGGAATTAGTTCCTTAGGCTCATATCAATCACTGAATGAGGAATTCTTTCATCTAGTGGCAGATATTTAACATTTGTCTTTAAATTGTTTTAATACAATTCCTTAGTTTCAAAGGAAACTCTAATCCTATAGAAGACTGGCCTTGGATTGTTATTGTCATTATTATCATCATCCACATTATTTTCAGCCAGTTTTTCAGGTCACTTCTGGTTCACAATCAGAAGAGGAATCAGTTAATAGGAAGTTAAAAGTTAAATTCAAAAATGCAGATTAAAATACTTTGGTATGTTCACAAGGAGAAGCAGAAAAAAAAGAAGGGGGTACAGTTGAGGTCCAAGAATAATAATCAATTTATAAAATCACAGAACTCTGAGCCAACTTTTAAAATAGTCAAGTGACTACTCAACTCACCTATTCTTTGGCCTCTGTCATCACGTCTGTAACATCACAACTATTTCTTCCTTTCACAGATCAGTGGCCATTGGTTATTGAAATAGCAAATGGACTAGAAACAGGAAACATGGATTCAAGACCAGACTTGCTGCTCACATAAATTGCTTTTGAGAGTTTTTTACCAGTTGTAAAATGAAATCAATGACATCTCTATAGGATTAAGATGAGGTAGAAAAAGAGAATGTGGAAGCATTCTGAAAATTCTACATCTTTATACATATATAAAAAAAGTTATAGTAAATATTATTTTTACACTCAGTTACAATGGGATTTTCAACAACTTCCTTTGAGCTCCCACAACATTTTTAGAAGTGATCCTTTACTAATTTATCTGTAAAGTGATGTGCAGTTGGTGTTTTGGCCTGCCATTTCTCAGCAGCAGTTGTGGATTTTTGTATACCACTAAGCCAGCTCTAACAGACTGAATTTGCTTTTAAAAAAATGTGAAAACATAAAATGGGGCCAAGTAAAAATGAGGAATCATAGGGTACCAGAGAGTTCTTAGTAAGTATAAACCGAATTTCTTTCTCTTGAGTTCTGTGAAATATTCCTGAGTCTTTATAGTAAATTCCTCTTTAGTAAGGCCACATTAAAAGTAGTTGATTTTTTTCAATCAATTCCAGTGTACCTGAATATGAAGAGTGTTGGTTAGAGAGAACAGCAACTGGAAACAACCAACAGACTTACTGGCTGTGGTTACATGAGTTAGTGCAGAGTACTCTGGAACTGACACTTGATATTATTGATAAATATCTTCATTAGTTAGGATGTCAGAATATCATAGGTGCTCAAATTTTTATGTCCTTATTGATTATATTTATTTTACAAAATTATTTTGTTCTAAAAGGTCCTTCACCCATCTAGGAATTCTCAAAAATTTATTAAGAAGTATTTCAAGATCCAAAGGAAACTTTTGAACTAAATAATACCACAAGTGGCACAGAATCATGGAAAGAGCATAGTCTAGGGTCAGAAAACCTTTAATTTTAGTTTTAATTCCATGTTGTGACATTAGGTATATAACTATGCTCTTTGGAACCTTAGTATCCTCATTTATAAAATGGCAGAAGTAGGAATTGAGATTTCAAATGCCCCTTGCACACCTAATATTCTCATTCTACAAATGGTGCTACTTCAAAAGTACCATATTATGTGGTTGACATATTTTTACCAAATTTGGAGGAAATAGTTGGGATACTTTGAAACAACACAGATGAGTTTTACCAGTTTCATTTACTTCCAAATTACCAATTAGACCTTTCTTTTCATCTTCCACCACTTTCCAAGTGACAAACTTCTCACTGCGGTTTCTTGGTAGGAAAGAGAAGACAATTTCAGAACATGTGGCCGTTTAACCAGGGAACATCCACACAAAACTGATTGGCAGTGAATAATTGGCAAGCTGAAGGAGGAAATCCTAATAACTGAGAAAAAATTAATGACACAGATGGTAGAAACACAAGAGAAACAGTCATGAAGCCAAAAAAGGGTTCTTTAAGAAAAAAAGAGAAAAGATTGGAATACTAAACTAAGGAATAATAATGAGATATTACTATTAAACTTACAGAAATCAAATTAGGGTACTGGTGTTGTGGCACAGTGGTTTAAGCTGCCACTTGGTGATATTGGCATCTCATATTGCTCTGCTTCTGATCCAGCTTTCTGCTAATGTGCCTGAGATGCCAGTGTAGGATGACCCAAGTACTTGGGATGCTGCCAGTCATCTGGGAGAACAGCATGGGGTTTCTTTCTCCTGGCTTTGGCCTGACTCAAACCTTGCTGTTGCAACCACTTGAACATGAACCAAGCAGAGGGAAAGTCTCTCTCTCTTCCTCTCTCTCTCCACTCCCTCCCTCTCCCATTAAAACAAGTAAATCTTTAAAAAGAACTAAAATGTGACCAGAGAATATCATGAACAACTGAGCAACTCTATATTAAAAAATTGGATAACCTGCAAGAAATGGACAAATTCCTAGACAAACTACTGAAATCAATTCAAGAAGAAATGTAAAATCTGAAGAGAGATTTAGCAGATAAAGAAATTGGAGTCATTAAAAACTATCCACAGAGAAAGCACAAAATCTTTCAATAAATAGGAGAGTGGGTAACAATTCCCAGCTCACTCTATGAAGCTACATGTTGACTAAAAAACACTTTAAACATAAAGACAGAAGTATACCATGCTAATACTATAGTAAATATAAAGACAGAGACATGCCATCTAATATAAAGACAGATATACTATCCTAATACTATAGTAAAAAAAAAAAACAGTTGGACTGGATATAGTAACATCAAACTAGATTTCAGAGTAAAGACTATCAAGGATAAGGAAGTTTATTTCAATACAAAGGGACCAATTAATCAAAAGAAAATAATGAATTAGGTTATATACCTCGTAAGATAACTTCAAAATATGTAAAGCAAACTGATAGAATTGAAAAAATAAATAGGCAAAGCTCAATTATAGTCGATATAGTCAGTAACTGAGAGAACATAGGTAGAAAACACTCAACAAATGAAGAGAAACTGACAGGATTGGAGAAAATAGTTGCAAACTATGCAACTGATAAGGGATTAATATCCAGAATCTATGAAGAGCTCAAGAAATTCAACAACCACAAAACAAACAATGCAGTCAAGAAATGCACAAAGGACTTGAACAGGCATTTTTCAAAGGATGAAATTCAGATGGCCAACAGACACATGAAAAAATGCTTAGGATCACTATCCATCAGGGAAATGCAAATCAAAAGCACATGAGGTTTCATCTCACCCCAGTCAGAATGGCTGTCATCCAAAAATCAAGAAAAAATAAATACTGGTGACCATGTAGGAGAAAAGGTACCCTGGTGCACTGTTGGTGGAAATGTATGAGTAGAGCCACTATGGAAGACAATATGGAGATTCCTCAGAAATCTGAAAAGAGATCTACCATATGACCCAGATATCCCATTCCTAGGAATTTACCCAAACAAAATGAAATCAGAATATGAAATAGTTATCAGTACCCCATATATATAGCAGATTAATTCACAATACCTAAGGTATGGAATCAATCCTAGATGTCCATTAACTGATGACTAAAGTAAAAGTTTTATAAAAACACTGTGGAATACAATTTAGCCATAAAAAATGAAATTCTGTCTTTTACATCAAATGTTTGCAACTGGAAACCATTACACTTCGTGAAATAAGCCAGTCTCTTTTTAAAAGTCAAATATTTTATGGTTTCCCTGACTTGTGGTCACTGATATACAGAGTACAAAAAATGCATATGAGCAAAATTGACATTTTGATATTTGATTATTGTTTACAGCCCTCATCTATGCTCTTTTGGAACAGTGGTTTTTGCTACATACATCTTATTGAATTCTTTATTTAGTGGAGGTTAAGCTTGCAATTATAAAATAAATAAATTGAATGTATGTCATTGCAAAAATTAAAAGCAAAATGAGAAAAGAAATAGGAGGGACAGGGAAAGTAGAGTAGGGAGAGGGGATAGGGTGAGAAGAATCGTTATTCTCTTAAATCTTTATATGTGAAATACATAAATTTCTTCACATTCTATAAATAAAAAATTTTTAAATTGATTTTGCAATAGAAAATACCTATTAAGAAAGCATAGCCATGAAAAAAGCAAAAGTAGATGCCTACATTATGTAATTTCAAGACAAAACTATAATAATCGAAACAATATTTATGGGGATGGTGCTGGTTCGAGTCCCGGCTGCTCCACAACCAATCCAGCTCTCTACTATGACCTAGGAAAGCAGTAGAAGATGGCTCAAGTCCTTGGGCCTCTGCCCCCATGTGGGGGACCCAGAGGAAGTTCCTGGCTCCTAGCTTTATGACATGCATTGAAATATCCCAACAAGTACCCATAGCATAAACCAGTCATACTGGGCAGTTAGCCCTTACATTTACTTTATTATTTTTTAAAAAGACTAATTTATCTATTTGAAAATAGAGAGAGAGAGACAGAGAGAAGGGTCTTCCATCCACTGGTTCACACCCCACAATGGCCAGCCATGTTCAAGAAGGAAGCCAGGAGCCAGGAATTTCATCTGGGTCTCCCACGTGGGTGCAGGAGCCCAAATACTTGAGCCATCTTTGGCTGCTTTCCCAGTTGCATGAGCTGGCTCCAGTAGCTGGATCAGAAGTGGAGTAGCTAGGACATGAACCAGTGCATGAATGGGATGCCAGCATCACAGGCAGCTGCTTAACCCAATGTACCACAACACCAGCCTCAGATATGAATATTTTAATAACATTAATTCTCCTCATCTATGAAGAAGGAATATTTTTCCATTTTTGTTAACTTGATAGCTTCTTGCATCAGTGTCTTGTAATTTCCATTGTAAAGATCCTTTAGTTCTTTGATCATATTTATTGATAAATATTTAAATATTAATGTAAATAGCATTTCTTTCCTGATTTCCCTTTCAGCAAGATCATTATTTGTGTACAAAAATGCTACTGTTTTTGTATGTTGATTTTGTGTCCTGTGACTTTACTGAATTGCTTTATCAGTTCTAATAGCTTTTTGTTGGAGTTTTTAGGCTTTTACATGTACAAAATTATGTCATTTGAAAACAGATATTTTTACTTCCTCCTTTTTTTAAACTTTTATTTAATGAATATAAAGTTCCAAAGTACAGTTTATGGATTACAATGACTTTTCCTCTCCCATAACTTCCCTCCCACCCGCAACCCTCCCATCTCCCGCTCCCTCTCCCCTTCCATTCACATCAAGATTCATTTTCAATTATCTTTATATACAGAAGATCTGTTTAGTATATATTAAGTAAAGATTTCAACAGTTTGCACCCACATAGAAACACAAGGTGAAAAATACTGTTTGAGTACTAGTTATAGCATTAAATCACAATGTACAGCACATTAAGGACAGAGATCCTACATGAGGAGTAAGTGCACAGTGACTCCTGTTGTTGACTTAACAAATTGACACTCTTGTTTATGGCATCAGTAATCACCCGAGGCTCTTGTCATGAGTTGCCAGGGCTATGGAAGCCTTTTGAGTTTGCCGACTCTGATCATATTTAGACAAGGTCATAGTCAAAGTGGAAGTTCTTTCCTCCCTTCAGAGAAAGGTACCTCCTTCTTTGATGACCTGTTCTTTCCACTGGGATCTCATTCAGAGATCTTTCATTTAGGTAATTTCATATTTATTTATTTATTTATTTTGCCAGAGTGTCTTGGCTTTCCATGCCTGAAATACTCTCATGGGCTTTTTTAGCCAGATCTGAATGCCTTAAGGGCTGATTCTGAGGCCAGAGTACTTTCTCCTTTTTAATTGCTATTTTCTTTCTCTTACTTAAATGATCTTGCTAATACTTTCAATACTATACTGAATAAGAATGGTGAAAGTGAACCCCCTTGTCTTGTTCCAGATCTATGGGGAAATGCTTTCAGCTTTTATAATTTCATTTTCATATAGCCTTTATAATTTTGAGGCATGTTACGTATATACTTAACTCATTGGAAATTTTATCATGAAGGAATGTTGAATCTTATCAAATGCTTTTTCCACATCTATCGAGATGTCATATGGTTTTTGTTCATTGTGTTGATGTGATTTACTATATTTATTGAATTGTGAACTTTGAACTATCCTTGCATGTCTGGGATAAATACCACTTCATTGTGATGAATGATTTTTTGTTGTAGTGTTAGATTTGGTTTGCTCATATTTTGTTGAAAATTTTTGCATCTCTGTTTGTCAGGGATGTTGATCTGTCATTTTTTGTTTTGTGTTGTGCATTTATTTGGTTTTGGTCTCAAAGTAATGCGGAGCTCATTAAAAAATAATTGGCAGAGTTCCGTTCTTTTCAATACTTTAGAACAATTTCAAAAGGGTTGGAGGTAGTTCCTCTTTAAATGTTTTGTAGGATTCTGTTGTAAAGCCGTCAGGTCCTGGACTTTTCATTGATGGAGTAGTTTAGTTACTGTTTCAGCCTCTTAGTACATTGTATTTCAACAATCTTAGTACATTGTATTTATGCAGGAAACAAATACACATTTGTTTGAGGTTTTTCAATTTGTTTTCATATATGTGGCTGAGATATCTTATACTTTGTAGTTCTGTGGTAGCAGTTGTAATTTCCCATTTTCAACTCTAATTTTATTTATTTGAAAATTTTCTCTTTTCTTCTTTAGTTTTTAGTCTAAAGCTTTACCTGTTTTTTTAATCTTTCAAAAATAACTTTACATTTTGTTGACCTTTTTAATTTTTTTTTAGTTTCAACTTAATTTATGCTCCTGTCCTTTTTATTTCATGCTTCCTGTTAATTCATGATTTGGTTTATTCTTTGTTTACTAAGATGCCTTGTTAAATTACTTTTTGAAATCTTTTTTTTTTAATTTATGCAGTTACTGCTGTAAACTTCCATCTTAATACAGCTTTTACTGTATCCCATAGATTTTCATATGTTCTACTTTCATTTACATTTGTTTCAGTAAACTCTTTGATTTTCTTTTAATTTATTTAATGATCCCCTGGTCCTTTAGAAATATTTTGTTTAATTCCATATATTTGTAAGTTTTCTACTGCACTTGTTGATTTCTTATTTTATTCTCTTATGGCCTGAGGTGATGCATGGTATGATTTCCATTTTTAAAATTTGTTGATTTTGACTTGTGGCCTAATGCGTAATCTATCTTGGAAATGTTCCATATACTGAGGAGAATGGGTATTTGGTAGTTGTTGGATGAAATGTCCTATAGATATCTGTTAGGTCCATTTGCTCCACAACATGGTTCAAATTTGATGCATTTTTATTGGTTTTCTGTCTAAATGATCTGTCTACTGATGACAGTGGGGTATGGAAGTCCCCTCTATTTTTATATTCTAGTCTATCTCTCCATTTAGGTCTAATAATTATTGCTTTATATATTTGGGTGCTCTTAGGTGTAATATGTTTATGATTGTTATATCTTCTTGCTGAATCAGTCCTCTTATCAATATATAATACCCCTATTTAAAAGCTGTTTTATCTGTTATGTCTACTCCATCTTGTTTTTGGTTTCCATAGTATGATATATCTTTTTTCAAACCTTCACATTCAGTCTTTGTGTATATTGACCTGTCAAGTGAATTTTTATAGGCAACACATAGTTGCACTTTCTTTAAAATCCACCAGGTCAACCAGTATCTTTAGACTGGGGAATTTACAATCATGATTAACACTGATAAAGAACCAACTCTTGTCATTTTGTTTTGATTGCTTATTAATTGTCTTATATATCCTCTGTTTTTTTCTGCTTCTCTTATTATTTATGTTTTCATAGCTTTCTGTCAGATAACATTGTATTCACTTTTGAATCTGTTCTATTTGTATCTGTTCTATTAGTGAATTTGTACTGTCCTGTGTTTTCATGATGGTTGTTATGATTCTTTTACTTCTAATATAGGACTCCCTTCAAGGTTTCTTGTGGGGATGATCTGATGATGATGAATTGCCTGTTTTTACTTGTATGGAAATAATTTACTTCTTGACTTTTTTTAAAGATTAATTTATTTATTTTGAAAGTCAGAGTTACACAGAGAGAGGAGAGGCAGAGAGAGAGAGAGGGAAAGAAAAGGAGAGAGAGAGAGGTCTTCCATCCACTGGTTCACTCCCCAATTGGCTGCAACGGCTGGAGCTGTGCCAATCTGAAGCTAGGAGACAGATGCTTCTTGCCGGTCTCTCATGCGGGTGCAGGGGTCCAAGGACTTGGACCTTCTTCTACTGCTTTCCCAGGCCATAGCAGAGAACTAGATTAGAAGAGGGGCAGCTGGGACTAGAACCGGCGCCCATATGGAATGCCGAAGCTGCAGGTGGAGGATTAACCTACTGCGCCACGGCGCCGGCTTTTTTTTTTTTTTTTTTCTTTTTAAGATTTATTTATTGCGGCAAGATGGCGGAATAGGAAGGGAGCACACGGATAGTCTGGGGAGAGACAGTTTAATAAAAGTGGAGATACTGCAGGTTCAAGGAAGAGTAGGGGAAGATACAGCAGAGGAAACCCTTCCGGAACTGGAGATTCACAGTGGACCTGCGTGGAGAGCGTGGGAGCCCGCAGTTTGGGACACCAGCAGCAGATTCAACACACCAGCGCTGGAACGCGAGGTGAGCAGAACATCAATAGCCCGAATTACCAGCAGGGAAGCGGAAAGAGGAGACTAGAGTGAACAAGGCTTGAAACCCTGCAGGGAAAAGTTCACCAGGCTAACTAGAAGAGAGAGAGAGAGAGAGGGAAAAAAAAAAGTGACCCATATGGACACGAGTTTCTCTCTCTCCGCTCACCTCTCCAAGGCGAGCAAGACAAAGAGCAGGCGCCATTTTGGAATACGTCATAAGCAGGGCGACCTCGGGTCTGCACCGGCCCCGAGCCTAGCAGAAAAACCTGACTCTGGGTGGGAGGGGTGAAATAACAGGAGATTAGAACCTAATGAATGTGTGGTGCTAATGAACTGAGACTGTGAAAAAAGAGACTGTGGGGGAGAGAACTCACGGAAATCACGAATTCATGTGAGTACTCTCCAGAGACGCTACAGTTCAGTAGCCTTGGCAGCCCAGTGGGAGACTACAGGAGAATCTCAGCCCACACTAAGGGCCACAAAGATTCCTTCTCTGGTCCTTGGGAAAGAGTTTCCGATCTCTGGCTCCTGTGGGCATATCCTTCGCCTGCTAACCACCCCCAATTCCATTCAGCTGTGTGGAATTACTTCCCTTTTGAATCAAAAATAAAGAAAGAAACAGAGAGAGATTTACCACGCCTAACCTGGGAGTGTCTCCTTTGACACACCCTCAACCCTGAGGAACCAAACAGAGCTCTCAGGCCACACCCATCTCAAGTCTGTAAGGCTCCATCAAAAGCAGACAGTCCACTTAATCTAGAGTCATAGTATAACAAGAAAAAAACACCACAGTGAAGAAACCAATATGCCAAACAACAAACGCAAAAACCGAGGTAATAAGAACAAGGAAGACACTATGGCATCCCCAAATGAAAAAGACACCCCAATTCAAGATTACAAAGATGATGAGATAGAAGAGATGCAAGAAGCAGATCTCAAAAAATTGATAAGAACACTAAGAAGTACTCAAAAACAAATTCTTGAACTACAGAAATCCTTAATGGACAAGGTAGAAAATCTCTCTCGTGAAAATGAAATATTAAGGAGAAATCAAGCTGAAATGAAACAACTAGTAGAACATGAAACTGTGATGGTGACGAGAAATCATAATGAAGTGAAGAATTCAATAGATCAAATGAAAAACACATTAGAGAGCCTTACAAACAGAATGGGTGAGGCAGAAGAGAGAATATCGGACTTAGAAGACAGAGCACAGGAAACTATACAGTCAAACCAAAGACAAGAAGAGGAAATTAGAAATCTAAAACATATTGTTGGGAATCTATAGGATAGTATTAAAAAACCCAACATTCGAGTTCTAGGAGTTCCTGAAGGCATGGAGAGGGAGAAAGGATTAGAATGCCTTTTTAGTGAGATAATAGAAAATTTCCCAGTTTTGGAGAAGGACAGAGACATCCTAGTACAGGAAGCACATAGAGCCCCTAGTAAACATGACCAAAAGAGGTCCTCACCATGACACGTTGTAATTAAACTCACCACAGTGAAACAGAAAGAAAAGATCCTAAAATGAGCAAGAGAGAAACGTCAAATTACACTCAGAGGATCTCCAATTAGACTCACGGCAGACTTCTCATCAGAAACCCTACAAGCTAGAAGGGAATGGCGAGACATAGCCCAGGTACTTAGAGAGAAAAACTGCCTGCCCAGAATATTATATCCTGCCAAGCTCTCATTTGTGAATGAAGGTGAAATAAAGACCTTTCATAACAAACAAAAATTGAAAGAATTTGTTGCCACCCGTCCAGCCCTGCAAAAGATGCTTAAAGATGTGTTACACACAGAAACACAGAAACACAGCCATCAACATGAAAGAAGGTAAACGAAGGGAACCTCACAGCAAAAGATCACAGGGAATTCAAAGCATACATTTGGATAAAGGAATTATGGGACATGTACTCTATAGAATACTATACAGCAGTTAAAAACAATGAAATCCGGTCATTTGCAATAAGATGGAGGAATCTGGAAAACATCATTCTGCGTGAATTAAGCCAGTCCCAAAGGGACAAATATCATATGTTCTCCTGATCGGTGACAACTAATTGAGCACCAAAGGTGAAACCTATTGAAGTGAAATGGACACTATGAGAAACAGTAACTTGATCAGCTCTTGTGCTGACTGTTGTTGTACAATGTAATACTTTATCCATTTTAGTAATTTTTTTTATTCTAGTACTATTGGTTGAACTCTGTGATTAACAAACAATTATTCTTAGGTGTTTAAATTTTAACTGAAAAGTGATCCCTGTGAAATATAAGAGTGGGATTAAGAGAGGGAGGAGATGTACAATTTGGGACATGCTCAATCGGAACTGCCCCAAATGATGGAGTTAGAATTGTGCCAGGGAATTCCAATACAATCCCATCAAGGTGGCATGTACCAAGGCCATCTCACTAGTCCAAGTGATCAATTTCAGTTCACAATTGATCACACTGATAGGTCTAAGAGTCAAAGGGATCACACAAACAAGACTAGTGTCTGCTAATACTAACTGATAGAATCAAAAAGGGAGAGAATGATCCAACATGGGAAGCGAGATACACAGCAGACTCATAGAATGGCAGATGTCCTAAATAGCACTCTGGCCTCAGAATCAGCCCTTAAAGCATTCAGATCTGGCTCAAGAGCCCATGAGAATATTCTAGGCATGGAAAGCCAAGACACTCTGGAAAAAAAAGAAGACCTAAATGAAAGATCTCTGTGAGTGAGATCCCAGTGGAACGAATGGGGCCATCAAAGAAGGAGACACCTTTCTCTGAAGGGAGGAGAGAACCTCCACTTTGACTATGACCCCGTCGGAATAAGATTGAAGTCAGCGAACCCTAAAGGCTTCCATAGCCTTGGCAACTCATGACTAGACCCTAGGGAGATTCCTGACGCCATAAACAAGAGTGTCAAATTGTTAAATCAACTTCAGGAGTCACTGTGTACTTACGTCTCATGTGGGATCTGTCCTTAATGTGTTGTCCAATGTGAAGCAATGCTATAACTAGCACTGAAACAGTATTTTACACTTTGTGTTTCTGTTTCTGTGTGGGTGCAAACTGATGAAATCTTTACTTAGTATATACTTAATCAATCTTCTGTATATAGATAATTAAAAATGAAAAAAAAAATCTTGGTGTTAAATTGGAAATTGCCTAGAAAATTAATCAATTTTTTAAAAAAAATATATCATGTAGAATCTCTGTTTTAATGTGCTATACATTGTGAATTAATACTATAACTAGTACTCCAACAGTATTTTTCACTTTGTGTTGCTATGTGAGGGCAAACTGTTGAAATCTTTACTTAATATATAGTAAACTGATCTTCTGTATATAAAGAGAATTGAAAATGAATCTTGATGTGAAGCAAGGGGAGAGGGAGTGGGAAAGGGGAGGGTTGTGGGTGGGGGGGAAGTTATGGGGGGGGGAAGCCATTGTAATCTATAAGCTGTATTTTGGAAATTTATATTCTTTAAATAAAAGCGTTATATAAAAAAAAATGATTTATTTATTTATTTTCTCCTTGACTTCTAAAGGTTAGCCTCAATGGATATAGTGTACTTGGTTGGAATTTTTTTTCTTTCTTAACTATATCATCTCTTCTGTGGCCTATAGGGTTTCTGCTGAGAAGTGTGATATTAATCTAATGTGTTTCTCTTTATATATAACATGCTGTTTTTCCCTCATTGTCTTTAGGATTCTTTGCTTGTTTTGATAGTTTGCTCTAATATGCCTTGGGGAAAGTTTTTATTATTGAGTCTGGTTGGGGTCCTTTGAGCTTCCTGTATCTTGATGTCTGTGTGTCTTTAAGACTTGGAAATTTTTCAACAAATATTTTATTCAGTAGTTTCTCAATGCCTTTTTCCACCTCTTTTTCTGTATCCTTATATTATGAATATTTGTTCACTTAATGGTATACCAAATATCTTAAAGATTTTATCCATTCTTTCAAACTCTTTTCCCCTTATTTTTATCTGAATTATTTTTAAAGACTTGTCCTCAAGATTAGAAATTCTTTCTTCTGCTTGGTCTATTCTATCATTGAAGGAGGTCTCAATTGCAATTTTTATTACATGGATTGAAGTTTTCAGTTGCAAAATTTCTGAGTGATTTTTGTAAAGTGACTTCTATCTCCATTGTATTTCTCATTTACAATCATATATTGTTTTCCTCATTTATTTTAATTGTTTAGAATTATCTATCTATTCTCTTGCATCTCATTGAGTTTCCTTAGGATCTTTATTTTGAATTCCTTTTCATGCAATTCATAGATTTTTTTCAAATCAGAATCTGTCAGCAGTGTGTGTGAATGCCACAGTTGTCTGTTCTGTAACAGTTCATGCAGGTAATAGTATGACTTAGGAGTGGATGAGTGTTTCCGAAGGTGTTTGTCTTCAGTCCATAGAGAGTTGAGTGTCAGTCATGTTAGGGTTTGTGACAACAGTGGCTATGTTCTTGGAGCTGTGGGACAAAGAGGGCACTGTCCCTTTGTTCTGCCAGATGTACACAAATGATTCTAGGACTTGTGGCACCAATAACTATGGCTTTGGTAGTGTGATATGGATGGAACTTTCACAAGGTCCTACTGGGTAAATGTGGATGACTCTGGGACATGTAGCAACAAAAGCTCCAATTCCATAACTGGGGAGTGACATTGTCCAGGTCCCATGAAATGAATATAGGTTTTACTGGGCACTATGCAGTGGCAGGTATGGGTCTGTAGCAGTGCAGTACGATTAGTCTTCCCTAGGTCCTACAGGATCTGTTCTGTGACTGAGTGTTCCAGATACTAGACAGCACAATCCTGGGGCTATTTTGCTCAGGTCCCATGGGAAAAGCATAGATAATACTGAGACTTGTGCACTGGCAGCCTTGGTCTTCCAGCAGTGTAATGGAGGTAGAGCCCTCCCCAGGTCCCACAGGATGTAAGTCTTTGGGACTTGCAGAGTTAATAGTCACAGTTCCAAAGCTGTAGAATGTAGTGGAATCCTTACTCAGATCTTAGGTTTCTTGTGCAAGTTATGCTTGGTTTTGTACACTGGCAGGCACAAGAGTACCTGGAGCAGGTAGTGTAGATGTAGTCCCCCCTAAGGGAGAACTCTGGTACCTCTGTAGAATATAGCTCCAACAGTCCCTGCCCCAGAGCTTCAGAACTAAGAAATAACTTACCGGGTTTCCATAGGTTGATCAATAGTTGTTTGGGGAATTTTGCAGTATCAGATGCAGTCTGGATCAGTGGAATGCAGATAGGGCCTTTCTCAGACCACACAAGTGAGCACAGGTGTCTTTGAGATTTATAGCAAAATCTGTCACTGCAGAAATTAGAGAATAACTTATCCAGGTCCCACATGGTAATCCTAAATTATACTGCCTTGTGATGTGCCCTGGCTCCAGCTCTGGGTGCTTCTGGTAGCAATAGTGCTACTTGCTGTCCCCTAAGGCAAAATAGAGTTTAACAGTAGCTGAACTACAGCAGGTAAGGTCGGGGTTTTGGAAGCAGAGAGAGGTAATGTGGGTTCCTTTTTTGGCCAGGAGTTAGGGGGAGGAACAAAGCAGTAACTTGCAACACAGGCAGATTTTTGACTGGAATTAAAGCCAGTGAGGACTGTGGATTTCTGCTGTAGTCAGGGCTGTTGGTCTATGCCAACAGCTGGGTGTGGAGCTTTCTGCTTATCTTTTCCCAGCTAGAGTCTCCCTGTACTTCCCAACCCCTACTGCCCCCCAACCAGGAAGCTGCACTGTATGTTTTCACTCTCTCTGCTGGCTTTCAGAGTCTCTGGTGTTTGGAGTTCCTGTCACTTTTTACCTAAGTTTTCCCTTCATCGAATCTCCAGGAAATACAGTCATTCTTTTGTTGTTCTGTTTCTTCTCTGTGGCAGAGGAGGCAAGTGCAGAGCCTCTCTGTTCAGCCATCTTAAATCTTGGTCCCCCATGCATTCCTCACTTTTTCTTTATGTATGCATCTATTGGTGGACATCTAGGTTGAATACAAATCTTGGCTATTGTAAATAGTTCTATGGTGAACATGAGAGTTCAGGTATCTTTCATATGCTGATATCTTTTCTTTTTCATAACTGGGTGACTGGATCATAGAATCGATCTATTTTTAGTTTGTTGAATAAACTCCATTACTATTCGCTACAAGGGCAGCACTAATTTGAATTCTCAGTGAGGTAGGAGACAGCTAAGGATTAACTGGGGAAGCTGAGGAAAACAAATTTCCTACCTCTCTCATAAAAATCAATCTGTTTCTTCTTTTCTCTGTCACTGTCTCCATGCCTCTATCCTCCATCTTGATGGAGTGGAGGGAAAAAAATGCCAACTTGGAAAACCTTTACCTAGAAACTGTATATAGGTATGACAATAACCAGATGACCTATACCTCGGGTGTTTTTACAGATACACTAAGGATCCCTCACCCTTATAAAAATATGTTTTTCACATTCAGAACCTTAAGTTTGAGCCTCAGTTTGCACTTTGATGGTTGGTTCACTTCTACTCTCTTAAGAAATGTACTTAGTTTTCCTATAATAAACTTTTACTGTTATACTTATTATCTGTGTGTGCTTTATTCAGTTCATTTTCTGAAGCTCTAGAGAACCTGTGCCTGGTCCTTGCCTTTCTACTCTTGACTCCCACAACACCAACAGTATAATCAGGTTCCCTCTTCTTTATGTCCTTGCCAGGATTTATTTATTTTTTATCTTTTTGATAATTGCCTTTTTTAATGGAGTGAAACAGTATCTCATTGAGGATGTTGTTTGCATTTCATCAATGACTAGTAATATTGGGTATTTTTTCATGTATGTATTGACCAGTTGTATATCTTATTTAGTTCCTTTGTCCATTACCTGACTGATCTGTTCAGATTTTTGTTGTTGAACTTTTATAGTACCTTATATTCTGGATTTAATACTTTATCAGAAGCATAAATTACAATTTTTTTTTGTTCTTCAGTTCTCTTTATTATGTTGATTGTATCTTCTGATGTACAAAATTTTCGTGGTTTGATATAATCCATTTGTCTGTTTTGACTTTATTGCCTGTGCCTATCTCTTAAAGAATTTTCAAAGTTTTATTCTAGTAGTTTCATTGGTTCAGGCCTTACATTTAAGTCTTAAACCCATTTTGGGTTTATTTTTATATATAGTAAGAGGCAGAGATTTTAAGATTTATTAATTTATTTGAAAAGCAGAGTTTCAGAGAGGGAGAGAGAGATATCCTCCATCCACTGGTTCTCTTCCCAGATGACTGCAACTGCCAAGGCTGGGCGCCAGAAACTTCATCTGGGTCTTTTGTGTGGCTGAGCAGGGGACTAAGCACTTTTGCCATCTTCCACTGGTTTTCCCAGGCCAATATCAGGAAGAAGGATTGGAAATGGAGTATCCAGACATAATCTGATTCCCATGAGGGATGCTAGTGTCATAGGTGGTGGCTTTACCAGCTATGCCACAACACCTATCCCAGAAATTTTGTTTCAGACTTCTTCATTTAGAAATTCAGTTTTCCCAGCACCACTAATTTAAGAGGGTGCCTTTTCTCCAGAGAGGATTTTTGGAATCTTTGTCAATGATAAGTTAGCTGTAGATGTGTGGATTTATTTCTGGGATTTCTATTCTGTTCTGTTAGTCTATGTCTGTTTTATGCTGGTACCATGTTGTTTTGGTTATAGTCACTCTGTATTATGTCTTGAAATCTGATGTACTGATGCCTACAGCTTTGTTCTTTTTGTTTAAGATTGCATTGACTATTTGGGGTCTTTCCTGTTTCCATATGAATGTAGGATTGTTGTTTTCTAACTCTGTGAAGAACATCATTGATGTTTTAATGGGAATTTGTATTGAATCTATGAATTGCTCTGAGTGATATGGGCATTTTAAGATTACTGATTATTCCAATATATGAGTATGAGAAGTCTTTCCTTATCTCTGTGTGTCTTCTTAAATTTCTTTCAGCAGTGTTTATGTTATAGAGGCCTTTTATTTTATATTTATATTATAGAAGGCCGCTGTATAAGTTGTAATATCTCCATTATCTCTGATTTTATTGACTTGAGTATCCATTCTTTTTCTTAATCAAGCTAAAGATTTATTGATTTTATGTTTTCAGAGAACAACTCAAGTCATTGATATTTTGTATTTTTTAAGTTTCTGTTTCATTTATCTCTACTCTGATCTTTATTATCTCTTTTCTTCTACTAAGGCTACATATGACAAACAACCAGTATCTTCTTGAATGGGAAAAATCCACAATCATTTCCAGTAACTTCTGGAATCACACAAAGATCATTTTTTTTTGTTTGTTTTTCTATACCCTTGAGATGCATTGTTAGTTTATTTGATACTGATCCTTTTTTTTTTTTCATATAGGTGCTTATTGATCTACATTTTCTTCTTAGGACTACTATTGCTTCTTTCCTCAGTTTGATATTTTTTCCATTTGATTAGTTTCAAGAAATTTTTAAATTTCCTTATTGATTTCTTAAATGACCTGTCATTTTTCATTTAAATTTTCTTGTGTTTATTTTGAATTTTCCTTTGTTCTGTTTCTTCTGGGTTTTACACCTTCACTGATTTTCATGATGGAAATTACATTTCTTTGTTTCTGTATGTAGAACACCTATAAGTATCATTTGTAAAGCTGGTTCACTGGTACTGAATTCTTTTAGGTTTTTCTTGTGTTCAAAAGTCTTTATTTGTCCTTCATTATGGAAAGATAGCTATATGGGTAAAGAATTTTAGATTGGTGATTTTTTTTTCTTTCAGAACTTCAAATATATATTTCATTTTAGACCATAGCATTCTATTGAAGAATCTGGAAATCTAATGGATTCCCTTAATTGTGACCTGGTATTTTCTTTTATATGTTTTAGTATTCTCTCTTTTGAGTGTTTGACAATAATATATTATGTAGAGGATCTTCTCTGGTCATGTCTACTTGGGGTCCTATGGATTTCCTGTACTTGGATTTCCATAATTTTCTCCAAATTGAGGAATTTTTCACCTATTATTTCATTGAATTGGTTTCTAAACTTCTCCTCTTTTCCAAAACTGGAATATTGGTCTGTTTAATTGTGACCAAAACATCACAGAAGCGGTCTATATTCTATTTTATGTTTTCTGAAACTTTGCCTAACTGAGATATTTTCAAAAGATTTCTACTTCAAATTCAAATATTCTTTCTTTTGCTTAATACAGTCTGTTGTTGAAGCTTTCAGCTATATTATTTTTTATTATTTATTTATTTATTTTTGACAGGCAGAGTGGACAGTGAGAGAGAGAGAGACAGAGAGAAAGATCTTCCTTTGCCGTTGGTTCACCCTCCAATGGCTGCCGTGGCCGGCGCATTGTGGCCAGCGCACCACGCCGATCCGAAGGCAAGAGCCAGGTGCTTCTCCTGGTTTCCCATCGGGTGCAGGACCCAAGAATTTGGGCCATCCTCCACTGCACTCCCGGGGCACAGCATAGGGCTGGCCTGGAAGAGGGTCAACTGGGACAGAATCCAGTGCCCCGACCGGGACTAGAACCCGGTGTGCCGGTGCTGCAGGCAGAGGATTAGCCTATTGAGTCGCAGCGCCGGCCAGCTATATTGTTTTTTAAAATATTTTTTCATAAAACTTTTGTTTTATACCTCTGTGAAACCAGTGGTTAAGAATGTTAATACTACTATAGTTTTAATGATCTGTGATTACTTTAAAATTTACTGTATATGGGTGAGATGGTCATTTTTACATTCAATTATTGTTTATAACCATTGTCTAAATTTCCACTAAACTAGGTCTTTTTGCCTTTTACCTGTTAAACTTATTCAGAAAAGTATCAAACCTTTTTCCTGTAATGTAAATTTAAAATATGTTATCACAACAACTAAAAAATAAAGAAATGGAGAAGGAAAGATAAGAGAGAGAGAGAGGGACAGGAAGAGAGGAAGGAAGGAAAGGGAATATCGTTATGTTCTTAGAATTGTATCTACAAAGCACATTGAATCTCTTAAAGATTAATGTAAAAAATAAAAAAAAATAGAAAAAGTTTTTTTTTTTCAATTTGTAAGGCAGAGTTACAGAGAGAGCGTGAAAGAGACAGAAAGAGAACTTTCATCCCCTGGTTCACTCCCCAAATGGCTGAAATGGCCAGGGCTGAGCCAGGCCAAAGATAAGAGCCCAGAGCTTCCTCTGGGTCTCCCACGTGGGTGCATGGGTCCAAGTAATTGGGCCATCTTCTGCTGCTTTCCCAGGTGTTTTAGCAGGGAGCTGGATCAGAAGTGGAGCAGCCAGGTCTTGAACTGGTGCCAGTGTGGGATGGCGATGGTGGCATCACAGGTGGAGGCTTACCCTGGCCCCTCAACTGCATTTTTATTTACTTATTGAGTTGTCATTTCTAATATTTCTGTTGGTTCTCTTTGAAGAACTATCTGCTGAATTTCACATTCTTATTGTGCAATAATTTCCTGATTTCATTCAACTGTCCATATTGTCTTATATCTCTCTGAGCACACTTATAATCATTCTTGTCATTTCTTTGTCAATCATTTAATCAATCTTTTTTTTTAAGTCTGTTGAAAAAACACCATTCTGTTCCATGCTTTGCTTTTTAATACTTTATATATCCCTATGTTGATCAAAGAACAAACTGGTAATTAAGACTCAGTCAATTAGTAATCTTCAAAAGACACTGTAAAAGAATGAAAAAAATGAGACAAAGACTGAGAGAAAATATGTTCAATAAATTTCTCTCATAAAGGACTTGAATTCAGGATATATATAGAATTCTCAAAACTCAACAATAGGAAGGCAACTCAATGAACAAATTAACAGAAGATTTGAGCACACATTTTACCAAAAATATATCTAGATGGCAAAAAAGCACTAAAAATTTTTTAGCATTATTGGTGATTAGGGAAGTGCAAATTCAAACCCTAATTTCATATCACTATATATCTGTTTACATTTAAAGATATAAAACATTGACTATATGAAATGCTGGTGAAGATATGGAATAACTGAAACTAGCATATATTTCTGGTGAAAATGTAAACTGCTTTAGCACACAGTTTGGTAATGTCTTTAGAACTTAAAAATATATTTTCCATGTAACTTAGGCTTTCTACTACTAAGTATCTCCCCAAGAGAAATGAAAACAAGTGTTCACACATAGACTTTTAAACAAATGTTCATAATAGTTTCATTTGTCAATAGGGAGAAGCTGCAATTGACCCAAACGTCCATTAAAAGACAAATGGATAAACAAACTGTAGGATAGCCATATATTGGAATATGACTCAGCAATAAAAAGAAATGAACTATTGATATCCACAACAACATGAATAAATCTCAAAGTATGCTCAGTGAAAGAATTTGGACAAAAAGTTGTCCATCAGATGGTTCTGTTTATATTAAATTCTAGAGAATTCAAATTAATCTATAATGATGCTGGTTTCAGATTATTGCTTCCTTGGGAAGTAGTAGGAAGGGATAGGAGGGAAAGATTAAAATGGCACAGTATGAAGCTTTTTAGGATGATGATATGTTCATTATTTTGATTGTGATGATGATCTTACATATACACATATTAAAACTTATCAAATTGTACCCTTTAGGGGCTGGTGCTGTGGCATAGCAGGTAAAGCTGCTGCCTGCAATGCCAGCATCCCATAAGGGTGCCAGTTCAAGAGCCGGCTGCTCCACTTCCCATCCAGCTCTCTGCTATGGCCTGGGAAAGCAGTAGAAGATGTCTCATGTCCTTCAGCCCCTGCACCCACGTGGGAGACCCAGAGGAAGCTCCTGGCTCCTGGCTTCGGATTGGCGCAGCTCTGGCCTTTGTAGCCAATTGGGGAGTGAACCAGCAGGTGGAAGACCTCTCTCTCTCTCCATCTCTCTCTCTCTCTGCCTCTCTTTCTCTCTCTGTGTAACTCTGACTTTCAAATAATAAATAAATAAATCTTTAAAAAAATTGCACCCTTTAAATATGGGCAGTTTGTTGAAATTTATCAATAGCAAAAATATGTGAGAAATAAATGTATTTCTGTAAATATATGCATATATGTCATAATAAATCTATTATTTCTGTATGTAATATATTTTTCTATAATATATACCTATTTTATATATTTTAATGAGTATATAAGCCTATGTGGCATAGGAAACTTCAATTTTTTAAAGATTTTATTTATTTATTTGACAGAGTTACAGACAGTGAGAGAGAGAGAGACAGAGAGAGAGGTCTTCCTTCCATTGTTTCACTCCCCAAATGGCTGCAACAGCCAGAGCTGAGCCCATCCGAAGCCAGGAGCCAGGAGCTTCTTCCTGGTCTCCCACATGGGTGCAGGGGGCCAAGCACTTGGACCATCTTCTACTGCTTTCCCAGGCCACAGCAGAGAGCTGGATTGGAAGAGGAGCTGCTGGGACTAGAACCAGTGCCCATATGGGATGCCTGCGCCACAGGTGGAGGATTAACCTACTGCACCACGGCGTTGGCCCCAGAAACTTCATGTTTAGCACCTGGAGACTACTTCAGAGAAGTAGGCAGTTATCATGTTGAGCACCAATTCTCTGATTCTCCAGACACCAACTCAGTGTTCAGTAGTTCAATTCAATCCTGACACTAATTACCTTGAGTTAGTGCAGACCTCACAGGTAAAGGATGAAATCCCACAAGACTGCACTCCATCTACTACTTTAAATACCAGGTACACATCTCAAGCATCCTATATTTCTTATTTTTATTAAAATTTTTATTTATATAGAGGGAATACATTTCATGCATTGTATATATACAGTTTTAGAGACATAATGATACTTTCCCCTGTACAATCCTTCCCTCCCTTATCCCACCCTCTCCTATCCTTCTTGTATTATTTTTCTTTTAATTTGTCTTTTTGGGACCAGCTTACTTCTTTTTTTTGACTTTTATTTAGAATATAAATTTCCAAGGTACAACTTGTGGATTACAATGGCTTCCCCACCCATACCTTCCCTCCCCCCCGCTACCCTCCCCCCTTACCCACTCCCTCTCCCCTTTCATTCACATCCAGATTCATTTTCAATTCTCTTTGTATACAGGAGCTCAGTTTAGTATGTGTTAAGAAAAGATTTTAAACCATTTGCCCTCACATAGTATCACAGAGTGAAATATACTCTTTGAGTACTAGTTATAGCATTAAATCACATTGTACAGCACATTAAGGACTGAGATCCTACATGATATTATTTTCTTTAAATTGATTGGTTTTTATGTAACTTCCAATTTTTTTAATGATTTTCAATTATCTTTATATACAGAGGATCGATTCAGTATATACTAAGTAAAGATTTTGTCAGTTTGCACCCGCGCAGAGACACAAGGTGTAAAAATACTGTTTCAGTACTAATTATTGCATTACTTCATATTGGACAACACATTAAGGACAGATCCCACATGGGCCGTAAGTACACAGTGACTACTGTTGTTGATTTAACAATTTGCCACTCTTGTTTATGGCGTCAGTAATCTCCCTAGGCTATAGTCGTGAGTTGCCGAGGCTATGGAAGCCTTTAGGGTTCGCCGACTTGGATCTTGTTCTGACAGGGTCATAGTCAAAGTGGAGGTTCTCTCCTCCCTTCGGAGAAAGGTACCTCCTTCTCTGGGGACCAGCTTATTTCACTAAGCATAATGATCTCCAATTGCATCCATTTTGTTGTGGAAGATAGTATTTCATTCTTTTATATGTCTGAGTAATATACCATTGTGAATATATACCACAATTTATTTATCCAGTCATCAATTTATGGGTATCTGGGTTGATTCCATATCTTAGCTATTCTGAATTGAGCTGCAATAAAAATGGGGGTACAGATAATACTTTTATGTGCTGATTTCATTTGGGAAAATTCTCAGGAGTGTGATGGCTGGGTCATATGGTAGGTCTATTTTCAGATTTCTCAGGAAATCTCCATACTGTCTTTCGTAGTGGTTGTACTAGTTTACATTCATATCAACAGTGTATTAGGGTACCTTTTTGCCTGCATGTTTGCAAGCATTTATTTTTTATTTAATTTTTGGATGATAGATATTCTAACTGGGGTGATTTGAAATCTCATGGTTATTATTTGCATTTCCCTGATGGCTAGTGATCCTGAGCATCTTTTCATATGTCTGCTGGCCATTTGTATGTCATACTTTGAAAAATGCCTTTTCATATCCTTTGCTCACTTCTTAACAGGGTTGTTTATTTTGTTGTTATTGTGTTTCTTGAGCTCCTTATGTATTCTGGATATTAATCTTTTTTTCAGATGTATAGTCTGCAAGGATTTTCTCCCATTCTGTTGGTTTTTTCTTTATGATTCAGTATTCTATGAAACATTTGAGATTTCATAATTTGCTAGATTACTCCATGGCCTTTTGGTAAGATCAGGTAATAATTTGGTTGAATAGTTCACATTATTTTATATTGTTATTAAGTTTTATATTTAAAAGGATAAACATGAGCAGCTGGATGGAAAAGTACATAGGCCAGGACTAGAGGGTCCAGATCACAGGAAATTTTGTTCCATTGAGTTGGGATGTACCATCCTCCAGGCAGGTGGATGTGTACACCAAGCAGGGAATTCTCCAAACTCCATTGTATAGAGGTTTTAACGGAGGTCTCATTATATATCCATGATATTTTGGTTTTCTTTTCATCTTGTGGGTCTTGGTTAAAACTGAATTTCAGTTTAAAAAATTTCCTTTTTGTCACTCATTTAAAATTTCTGAAGTTACTGGACTCTTATTACTATGATTTATTGAGGCACATAAAATGTAGAAGTGTTGGTTAAATTAAATAAAGCATTTAAGCCATTTGGGGAGTGAACCAATGGAAGGAAGACCTTTCTCTCTATTTCTCTCTCTCACTGTCTATAACTCTACCTGTCAAATTAAAAAAAAAAATCCTTTGTAGCCAACCTCAGTTTTCTACATCATCTCTTGTACTGGACCAGCTGAATAATACTAGAGAAAAAAGGCAGTCATGCATATGAGATTCCCTTTTACTTTACCCAAAATTTTTAAATTAGTATTCACTAGTACCCAACAATACAAGCATGCTCTTTGACATTTCAAGATTGGATAATCTTTTCTAGCCCTTGTCTCTACTGTTGAGGAACAGTGTTTTTTTCTTCATACAATTTGTTGACCTTTTTACTTAGTGTAGTTAATCTTATGAATATAAAGTAAACTGAAAATAGATCTTTGTAAAAATCAAAAGTGGGAATAGGAGAAGGAGGAGGAAGAAGGGTGAGAGCATGGACAGGAGGGAGTGTAGGGTGAGAAGTATTACTATGTTCCTAAATATGTACATATGAAATACATGAAATTTGTATACCTTACATAAAAAAATTTTAAAAGCCACTTTCTCACTGTCCAAAAACACTTCTGCCAGAGATCTTTGGTTTCATGGTTTTACTTAACATTTCACTCAGAATATAGTATCAACTAGAAAAGAACTCTGTATTTTTTCCCACCACCATACTACTAACTTTCTTTCTTTTAATAGATGTACTATCTATGCATCTATCTACACAACCTCCCCTTAAGAGGGATTCCTTTTTCCTGCCTCATGTTTAGATGCAGGAGTGCCCCAGAGTTCAGTCTTTGACTATCTTCTCTTTTTATACTCTTTTTTTTGACAGGCAGAGATAGACAGTGAGAGAGAGAGAGACAGAGAGAAAGGTCTTCCTTCCATTAGTTCACCCCCCAAAAGGCTGCTATGGCCAGCGCGCTGCGCCGATCCGAAGCCAGGAGCCAGATGCTTCTCCTGGTGCAGGGCCCACGCACTTGAGCCATCCTCCACTGCACTCCCTGGCCACAGCAGAGAGCTGGCCTGGAAGAGGAGCAACCAGGACAGAATCCAGTGCCCCGACCTGGACTAGAACCCGGGGTGCTGGTGCCGCAGGTGGAGGATTAGCCTAGTGAGCCATGGCACTGGCATCTTTCTATACTTTTAACTTACATCTCTCTCATATAATTATATGCTGTTTTTGTGGTGGGTTTTTTTTTACTTACATACTTTGTTTAATTTAACCAACACTTCTAGATTTTATGTGCATCAATAAATCATAGTAATAAGAGTCCAGTAACTTCAGAAATTTTAAATGAGTGACAAAAAGGAAATTTTTTTAAATACTGAAATTCAGTTTTAACCAAGACGCACAAGATGAAAAGAAAACCAAAATATCACAGTAACTAGTATTTCTAATTTGATCATTACTGCTGTTAAAGTTGATAAAGTATTGATTCCAAGGGTTACTAGAAATGCTGTTGATATTCAAGAGATAATTAGCAAGTAAAATTTTTGATAAAACTATAATTTCACTTATATGGTTAACACTATCATATTGAATTACTGTTTTCTTTATCCTTATAAAATAATATCTAGTAACGAGTAATTTTTAAAATTTGTCTTTTATTTATATAGGTGAACAAATTTCACATGTTTCTTTCTTTCTTTTTTTTTTTTTTTTTGACAGGCAGAGTGGACAGTGAGAGAGAGAGAGACAGAGAGAAAGGTCTTCCTTTGCTGTTGGTTCACCCTCCAATGGCCGCCGCGGCCGGTGCGCGGCGGCCAGCGCACCGCGCTCATCCGATGGCAGGAGCCAGGTGCCAGATGCTTTTCCTGGTCTCCCATGGGGTGCAGGGCCCAAGCACTTGGGCCATCCTCCACTGCATTCCCTGGCCACAGCAGAGAGCTGGCCTGGGAGAGGGGCAACCGGGACAGAATCCGGAGCCCCAACCGGGACTAGAACCCAGTGTGCCGGCGCCGCAAGGCGGAGGATTAGCCTGTTGAACCATGGCGCCGGCCTCACATGTTTCTTATTGAAGAGCATAATGATACTGCTCACCATTTCCTCCCTCTCGCCCACAATCTCCTCCTTCATTTCTTATTTTTCTTTTAATTTTTACAGTGTCACACTTTCAGTCTATTTTATAATCACAAACTTAATCCTCCACCAAATAAAGAATTCAACAAAAAGTATGTAGCTAAAACCAGTTCCTTAAGACCATAGACAAGGACTGTAAACAATAATTAAATCTCAAAATATCAGTTTTGCTCATATACATTACATTTATTGTGCTCTGTATATTAATTGCAACAAATTGGAGAAAACATGATATTTGTCTTTTTGGGACTGACTTCTTTCACTAAGCAAAATGGGCTCTAGTTCCATGCATTTTGTTGCAAAATTATGATTTCATTCTTTTTTATGGTAGAGTAATATTCTTTTTTATTAAAATTTTATTTATTTATTTATTTGAAAGTCAGAGTTACACAGAGAGAGGGGAGAGAAAGAGAGAGAGAGAGAGAGAGAGAGGTCTTCTATCCGCTGGTTCACTCCCCAATTGGCTGCAATGGCCGGAGCTGCACTGATCCGAAGCCAGGAGCCAGGAGCTTCCTCTGGGTCTCCCACGCGGGTGTAAGGGCCCAAGAACTTGGGCCATCTTCTATTGCCTTCTCAGGCCATTGCAGAGAGCTGGATTGGAAGTGGAGCAGCCAGGTCCCGAAGTGGCACGCATATGGGATGCTGGCACTTCAGGCCAGTGCATTAACCCACTGTGCCACAGCACCGTCCCCGCAGAGTAGTATTCTATGGTGTATATATACCACATTTTCTTTATCCAGTCTTAAAATGATAGACATCTGGGTTGATTCAATATTTAGCTAATGCGAATTTAGATGCAATAAACATGAGAATACAGAAAACTCTTTGATATGCTGAATTCTTTTCATTGGATAAATTCCCAGGAGTGGGATGGCTGGGTCATATGTTATATCTATTTTAAGATTTCTGAGGAGCCTTCCATAATGGCTGTCTGATTAATATTCCCATCAACTGTAAATTAGGGTACCTTTTTCTCCATATAATCACCAGCGTTTATTGTTTTTTTTTTTTTCTCACTTTTGGATGATAGCCATTCTAACTGAGATGATTTGAAACTTTTGACTTGCATTTAGGGAATGGTGGCTAGTGATCTTGAACATTTTTCCATATTTTTGTTGGTCATTTGAATTCCCTCTTGAAAAGTGTCTGTTCCTATCCTTTACCCATTTCTGAAATGGATTGTTTGTATTATTGTTGTTGAGTATCTTCAGCTGTTATATACCCTGCATATTAATTCTTTATCAATTGCATAGTTCACAACTATTTTCTCCCATTATGTCAGTTGCCTCTTCACTTCACTAAGTGTTTCCTTTGCAGTGCAGAGACTTCTTAGCTTGATACATTCCCATTTGTCTATTTTTGTCTTAATTGCCTTCTGGGGTCTTTTCCTATAATTTTTGTCTATACCAATGTCTTGCAAAGTTTCCCCAATGTTTTCCTCTAGTAATTTGATGATATTTGTTTGTAGGTTTAGATCCTATATCCATTTAGAGGTGATTTTTGTATATAGTATAAAGTAGATGTTTGTTTCATATTTCTGCACAGGTAAATCCAGTTATCCCAGCACAGTATGTTGAGAAGATTGTCCTTCTCCAGGGATTGATTTAACCACATTTTTCAAAGATTAATTGATTGTAGATGCGTGGATTAATTTCTGTGGTTTGTATTCTGTTCCATTGGTTTATGTGTCTTCTTGTGCCAGTACCAGGATGTTATGATTATAAATACCCTGTAGTTTGTCTTAACGTCTGGCTTTGTAATTTTGTTGCTTAAGATAGCTTTGTCTGTTCAGGGTTTCTTGTGCTTCCATATGGGTTTTTCTGTATTTGACAGGTAGAGTTAGACAGTGAGAGAGAGAGACAGAGAGAAAGATCTTCCTTATGGATTTTAGCATCATTTTTTTCTAGATCTGAGAATGCCATTGCTATTTTTATTTGGATCACATTGAATTTGCAAATTGGATAGTATGGACATTTTTATGACATTAATTCTTCCAAACCATGAACATGGAAGATTTTTTCATTTTTTTGTGTCTTCTATTTCTTTCTTTAATGCTGTTTAATTTTCATTGTAGAGATCTTTCACCTCCTTAGTTAAATTTACTCCAAGGTATTTAAATACTTTTGTAGCTATTGTGAATGGAACTGATCTTACAAGTTCTTTCTTAGCCAGGTCATTTTTTCTCTATACAAAGGCTGTTGATTTTTGTTTGTTTTATAACCTGCAACTTTACCAAACTTTCTTTTGAATTCCAATAGCTTCTTAGTAGAATCTTTTGGTTCCCTTATGTATAGGATCATGTCATTTGTAAACAGGGATAACATGACTTCCTTATTTCTAATTTGTATCCATTTGATTTCTTTTTCTTGACTAATGGCTCTGACCAAAATTTACAGAACTATACTGAATAGTAACGGTGAAAGTATGCATCCTTGTCTTGTTCTTGATCTTAGTGGAAATGCTTCCCAAGTTTTCCACATTCAGTATGATGCTAGCTGTGAGTTTCTCATATATTGCCTTGATTGTGTTGAAGAAAGTCCTTTCTATACCCAATTTGTTTAAGGTTTTATTATAAAAGGGTTTTGTATTTATCAGATGCTTCTCTGCATCTGTTGATATAAATATATGGTTTTTTCATCAATTTGTTAATGTGACATATCACATTTTTTTTTGATTTGCATATGTTGAATCATCCCTGCATACCAGGGATAAATTCCACTTGGTCTGAGTGAATGATCTTTCTGATGTGTTTTTGGATTCGAACAGGTAGCATTTTATTGAGAGTTTTTACATCTGTGTTCATTGGATATATTGGTCTATAGTTCTGTTTCTTTATTTATTTTTCTGGTTTGAAATTAAGGTTATTCTGGCCTCATAGAAGGTGTTTCAGATGTTTTCCTCCCATTCAATTGTTTTTAATAGTTTGAGAAGAATTGAAAATAGTTCTTCTTTAAAAGCTTCATAGAAGGACCAGTGCTGTGGCATAGTGGGTAAAGCCTCCAACTGCAGTGTTGGCATCCTATGTGGGTGCCAGTTTGAGTCCTGGCTTCTCCATTTCCAATCCAACTTTTTGCTATGGCTTGGAAAAGAAGTAGAAGATGGCACATGTCCTTGGTTTTCATTTTTCTAATTTTTTTCATTTTTTTTGTCTGATGTATGACTGAAATATTTCCAAAGATTTGTCTTCTAGCTCAGATATTCTTGCTTCTGCTTCACCAAGTCTGTTGTTAAGGCTTTCTACTATATTTTCTATTTGACCTATTGAATTCTTTATTTCTAAGTGTCGTTGGATTTCTCTTCAATATCTCTCTCTCAGCACAAATTTTCATCCATATTGTGATTGGATTCCTTTATCTCATGAATCTGTTTCTCTGTGTTTTTGAGTGATCTTATAATCATTCTTTTGAATTCATTTTCAGGCATTTCATCAATCTCTTCGTCTTCACATTCTAATGTTGAAATACTTTTGTGCTTCTTTTGGAGACTCATATTATCCTCTTTGTTTTGTTTCTTTCCTTTTCTTTTTTTTTTTTTTTTTTGACAGGCAGAGTGGACAGTGAGAGAGAGAGAGACAGAGAGAAAGGTCTTCCTTTTCCGTTGGTTCACCCTCCAATGGCCGCCACAGCCGGCGCGCTGCGGCCAGCGCACCGTGCTCATCTGATGGCAGGAGCCAGGTGCCAGGTGCTTTTCCTGGTCTCCCATGGGGTGCAGGGCCCAAGCACTTGGGCCATCCTCCACTGCACTCCCTGGCCACAGCAGAGAGCTGGCCTGGACGAGGGGAAACCAGGACAGAATCCGGAGCCCCAACCGGGACTATGTGCCGGCACCGCAAGGTGGAGGATTAGCCTGTTGAGCCACGGCGCCGGCCTGCTTCTTTTATTTCTACACTTATTTTTAGGCATTTGTAGAAACACTTGTTGCTTTTCTCCTCTAATGGATTTTATCTTTGAACTGTGGTTTTAAATGCCATCCAGATATTGCAGACTCTCTAAAGTTTTATCTCCAAACTTAGCCTTTCTCTTGAATTCAACTACATTTCATACTCAATGACACCCTTTCTGCTCAAGCAAACTCATACAATGTCTGGATTCTCATGTTATCAATTGGAAGAAGAGAGAAAGATTGAGAGAATGAGGAGGGCAGAGAATATTCAAGTTTGGAATGTTGGTTAGATTACCTGAAGTCCATATTAAAAATTTTTGAGTATGGGGCCGGCGCTGTGGCACAGTGAGTTAACACCCTGGCATGAAGCGCCGGCATCCCATATGGGCACCAGTTCTAGTTCTGGCTGCTCCTCTTCTGATCCAGCTCTCTGCCTTGGCCTAGGAAGGCAGTGGAAGATGGCCCGAGTCCTTGGGCCCCTGCACCTACGTGGGAGACCTGGAAGAAGATCCTGGCTCTTGGCTTCGGATCAGTGCAGCTCTGACTGTTGCAGCCAATAGAGGAGTGAACCATTGGACAGAAGACCTCTCTCTCTCTGCCTCTCCTCTCTTTGTGTAACTCTGCCTTTCAAGTAAATAAATAAATCTTTAAAAAAATTTTTTTGAGTATCTTTCAGCTTCAGTGGTAACTCTTCAGGTCGGCCAGGGGTTTTGCTAGCTCTTATGATTTTTTTTCAACAACTTTGCTGATGGAGTTTCTGAATTTGTTCTTTTTTGCTAAGTACTCTGACAATGGAGTAGATGCATTCTTGAAAAACTTCCTGTGTAGGTATGATTAGAACATCAGTTATATCTCTGGATGTAAATGCTTTCTGTAAAAAAAAAAATTTCCAGTGTTTTAATATAAGTGAGAAAAGAATTTTGCTGCTTAGAAGTTTGCTCTTAAAGCAGTTTCTTGGGAATATATCTGCTCTTCTACATATGTAAACATCGAATTGACCTTTCTTCCTCGAATTTATCTAGCTGAATGCCGATGAGGCCACTTAGAATTCATCTTGTTTTAGCGGATGCTTCTTATAGATACACTGACCTTATAAAATCAAGGAATATGTTTACAATGAGGATGTTCACAGGAAAGAGGAAGAAATCACCACAGGATTTCTCCAGGAATAGAAAGTATTCTTTTCTTCATATATTTTTAAGAGTATAAACACCCAGCAATATATTGCAAAGTTTTATCCAATCCTCTTTATTTTTCCTAAATTTTATTATAACTCCACACTCTTATTGTTATTGTTGCCAATATATTGGGCCCATACAAGGTACAGTGTTAGTAAATTCATAAATATATTTTGAAAAATAACTTAAACAAAAGGTAGAGTTGAAGGCCCATTTATAGTGGTGATTTATGATTTATATGATTTGTAATCATACTGATCTAAGTGTATATTGTTAACTGCAATTGCTACTATGACCCTACCCATAATATTACACTATAATTTAAATTGGTTTTTGAATAAATAGCTGGGATATTTTATGTTAGGCAAGGAGTCCATACTGTCCATACTACTGTGGACTATCACATGTTGAACTCCTAGTTCAATGTGTGTTCTGTGAAATCTGCTTCTTATTTGGTCATAGAAAGTAACATGGCCCCAGAGATGAACAGTTCAAAACCACTAACTAAAAAATAGGGAGGCAGCAGGAGTTCAGGCCCTGTTTATTTCTTAAAGTTCAAAGTCATTAAATAGCTCTTCAGCAGGAGCTGTATTTCTCATGCATTGTTCTGCAGGTGTAATTACCATCAACACTCATGGGAATTTTGTATTTAACTTGAGAAGCAAATATAGCACTAGCTCCTAAAACAGAACACCAGAGTTATTGATATGCATGAAAATGTTCTCCTAGGTTTTGAATTGAAAGAGAATTCAATGGGCATTATAGAAACACTAATGTAAATACCATTGCTTCTATACTAAGTTTTTTCTAAAATAAGAATTCATAAAAATGCAGGATACACAAATTGATATATGTGATCATCACATTAACAAATTAAAATACATATGATTATCTCAATATATGCAGAGAAAGCATTTGATGAAATACAACATCTTTTCATGATAAAAAAATTTAAGCAAATTCTGTATACAGGGAACATTGCTCAACACGGTCAAGGCAATATTAGACAAAACCACAGTCACCATTATATTGAATGGGGAAAATCTGGAAACATTTCCACAAATGGAACTAGACAAGGATGCCCACTTTCACAGTTATTATTTAATGTAATACTGGAAATTTTAGCCATAGCCATTAGGCAACAAAAAGAAATCAAAGCGCTACAAAGTAGAAGGGAGAAAGTCAAATTATCCCTGTTTGCAGAAGACATGATCCTTTTTCAGGGGAACAAAACAGTTTCACTAAAAGAATATTGGTACTTAGAAGAATATTCAGCAAAGTTGTAAGATATAAAACCAACACACAAAATCAGTAACATTCATTTACACTAACATTGCTCTGGCTGAGAAAGAACTTGAAAGATTAGTCCATTCACAGTAACTATCAAAAAGTTAAATGCCTTGGGATAAATCTAAGTGATGGCTACATTGAAAATTACAAACTATTGAGGAAAGAAATAGAAGAAGACATGAAAAAATGGAAAAAATCTTCCATGTTCATGAATTAGAAGAATTAATATAATCAAAATGTCTATACTACACAAAAGCAATTTATAATTTCAGTGCAATCCCAAAATACCACGGACATTTTTACCTAGATTTAGAGAAAACCATCCTAAAATTTGAAAGAAAAGATAAGACCTCAAATAGCCAAGGAAATCTTAAGCAGTCAAAACAAAACTGTAGGAATCACTGTACCAAACTTTAAAGCATACTACAGGGCTGTTATAATAATAAAAAGCCTGGTGGAAGCATAAAATTAGACATGTATGCCAATGAAACAAAATAGAAATCTCAACGTCTACAACCAATGAATATTTGAGAAATGAGCTAAAAATCACTACCTGGAAAAACAACAGCCTCTTCAACAAATGGTGTTGGGAAAATTGTATCTCTGCATAAGGAACTATGAAACAAGACCCCTAACTTGCACCCTAATCACAATGGCCAACAGACACATGAAAAAATGCTTAGCATCACTAGCCATCAGGGAAATGCAAATCAAAACCACAATGAGGTTTCATTCCACCCAAGTTAGAATGGGTCTCATAAAAAATTCAACAAACAACAAATGCCGGTGAAAAAGTTACCCTAATCCACTGTTGGTGAGAATGTACACTGGTCCAGTCACTGTGGAAGACAGTGTGGAGATAACTCAGAAATCTCAAAATAAACCTACCATATGACCCAGGCTTCCAGCTCCTGAGAATTTACCCAAATATGAAGAAATCAGCATATGAAACAATTATTTGCACACCCATGTTTATTGCAGGCAATTCACAACAGCTAAGATATGGAATCAACCCAGATTCCATTAACTAAAGACTGGATAAAGAAATTATGGTATATATTCACTATAGTATACTACATAGCACCCATGTGGGTGACCCAGAAGACGCTCCTGGCTCTTGGCTTTTGGATTAACCCAGCTACCGCCAATGTGGCCATTTGGGGAATGAACTAGTGGATGGAAGATATCTTTTTCCATGTCTCCTTCTCTCTTTCTTTCTGTAAATCTGCATTTCAAATAAAATAAATCTATAAAAACACAAGTTCATGTTAATGCTACAGAAAACCACCCTGATGTCTATTCAAATATTCAAAGAATTATCTACAAACTAAGTAGGGAAATTCACCACACCATCACCCCACTATGCCCATGATGCTTCCAAGTTCTCCTTCATTCTTCAGCATCTGTGAGGAGCTTAAGGAGACCACCCACTTTATCTCCCTTTCTGTGAAAAGCTAGCTTTCTCTGGGACATCCATCTTCCTTCTAAAACTGCTGATGTCTGACTCAGAAAGAACCTCATTTTCCCTTTGGATGTGCAACAATTCAAATCACATCACTTCTTGATGCACCTTCTGGAATTCTGGAGATAGAATCATTATTCATCCATGCAAAAAAAAATTTCACCTGGTTTCTGCAAACGTTTTACAGGGAAAACCACATTTGAGACTGAGAGCATTGGGTTATAAGCCTTGGGGGTTGGGACAGAGGGAGCTGGAGGAGTTCCAGACAATCTGTTTATTTTTATTTTTTATTTTCTATGTGAAAAGCATGTACCTCCCAGTACCATAGCAAAGGTTCTGCTGCCAGAACTACTTAGGAGCTAGCCTCATTTCCTGTGCTAACAATCATACTCCTTCATTTACAGTGATTATCAACATTCTTTACACCAAACTGCCCTCAGAGCAGGGGACTTGGCAGGGCTCAATAGCAGTGTCAGTAACTTCAGAGTTGTTAGATTTCAGTTTCAAAATAAAGGGTTTCAGAGCCCAAAACTCTGGATAATTTGCTCAACATCTGGTTCCCTCTGCAGGGGGCAGGAGGTAAACAGGGAATGGTCTTTGGTGTTTGTAGTGACTGTTTCCATCGTTTGTCTTGGATTTCCAGGGAGGCAATGGAGTCCAATGGAAAGAACATTGACATTGAAATTGTGCTAACATTTTATCTGTGTTGGTTATTTGTTTGTACTTGGGAAAATTACTTAATTTTTACATTACACATTTTAGTCATCTATAAAATGGGTTTCATGACTTCTGAACTTGCAGTGTTGGTCTGAGGATTAAGTTAAATAACTATAATAATTATGAAGAAATGTTCAATAGATTTTCTTGTTCCTCTCAAGTTTTGCTAGGCCATCTGAGATAGATATTATTCCCTTCGTGACACTGCATATGGTTTCCTTGCTACTGGAAGTGTCAAGAACTTGTGTTTTCCTAAGAACTCTAAGTGAAATAGTCATCCAATTGTACTCCAAATTCTTTATTTCTTTTTTTTTTTTGTTTGTTTGTGACAGGCAGAGTGGACAGTGAGAGAGAGAGAGACAGAGAGAAAGGTCTTCCTTTGCCGTTGGTTCACCCTCCAATGGCTGCCACCGTCGGCGCACTGCGGCCGGCGCACCACGCTGATCCGATGGCAGGGGCCAGGAGCCAGGTGCTTCTCCTGGTCTCCCATGGGGTGCAGGGCCCAAGCACTTGGGCCATCCTCCACTGCACTCCTGGGCCACAGCAGAGGGCTGGCCTGGAAGAGGGGCAACCGGGACAGAATCCGGCGCCCCGACCGGGACTAGAACCCGGTGTGCCAGCGCCGCAAGGCAGAGGATTACAAATTCTTTATTTCTATAGCTCACACCAACATTACTGAGACTTGAGTGTAGAGATCTTGCTTAGTGTTTTTTTATCACTTGCTTTTTACAAATTTTTTTCTTTAAAAATTTTATTTAAGTTATACAAGTTTCATAAATTTCATATATACAGATTTAGGAACATAGTGGGATTTCTTCCCCTCCACCATTCAACCACTCTTCCTCTTCCCTCTCAGATTCCTACTCTTAACCTTTACTATGATCTGTTTTCAGTATACTTATGATCATAGGGTTTTTAACTCCAAAATCCATGTTTCCCCAATTCCCATACCCTGCCATCTTCCTATGGCTAAGTGAAGTTGATATTTTCTGACTGCTATTGTTGTATTCTTCCTTATGTTCACCCCTGTTCTGTAGCAGCTGCTACTGCTGTCAGTGCCTGTCAGAAATGACCAGTATTGATGCCTCAGGTGCTGTGGTTGTCAGCTTTGCTGATGGCATTTGTCATCACCACTTCTCACTCCTTGCTGCTACCCTTTATCATGATGACTCCTGGCATTTGTACCAACAGCATCTTCTTAGACAGGAAAACTTCTTTTCTTACAGTGATTGTGTTTAGCCTAGCCCTGGGCTGCAGGGCTGTGCCTGAAGAACTTAAAACACACATATTTCCAAAGGCTAGGATGATATTATATGGAGAGACATAGCCCAGGATTCTATCATGAACTTCCTTGGTGTCTCTGAACCAGCTAGCATCGGGAATTCTGTCTAAGCATCTCAAATATAGCTCTCTTCTATTAAAACATCTTAATCCTAGTGTCAATTCGGGAATCAATTCAGTCTCTAAATAATTTCTATGACTCTAAGGAGCAAGTAACCCATCATGGGAGCAAAGAAGTAGCAAATTCTCATCTATGAAGCAATTTATACTGAGTATGGATCTTTAAACATTAGCATTGGAGTTCAATTTTAATTATGTTTAGTTACATAGAAGTTGATGTTCTGTGTTATGGGACAGTTATGAATGAAGGAAAAAACAGAGACAAGTTGTCTTAAGGGAAAATAGAGAGCTCCCATATAGGGGACCCAAATCCAGGCAAGTGACCCAAATCATGGAGGCTTAGAGTTCATTGGACAGTTTCACCTGTGAAAGTATTTAGGTTACATTCATCTAAGTGATATCAATTAGTAACAAAGTAACAACACTAGATATGTACTTCTTGCTCTTAGAGAAGGGAAATTACAATTTTATGAAGGATTAAACTGAGAAATGACAGAGAAGCATTTAAAGTACCTCATTATCTTAGTGGGTATATTGATGTTACCTAGGAAGGCCAAACAAGCACAGGCCAACTAGAGATGTAACACAGAAAAAAAAATGAGAAAGCAAGAAAATTCATAGTGAGGTATCCTATCAGCCACTTGAGGATTACATAATACAGCCATCAAATTCATCGTCCAAACCAGGACTCTTGAGAACGGGAAGGGGAAATACTTCAATGAAATATTCCCAAGCACAACATTGGAACCCTCGATTTAGAACCTCACTTATCACTAGTGAGGATTTATTGATGGATAAATGTGTGTCTTTCCATGACTTGCAATTTGCAGCAATTATTTAGATTTAAGTTAACTGTTGATGAACTATACATGAGGGTTCTTCAAAAAGTTCATGGGAAATGGAATTGAAAGTTTATTTTGGCGCAAAAATGCAAAGCCCATGCACATGAGGAATCTGGAAAGTTCATGAAAAATGCATGTTATGAATGCATAATGCAAGGGTTTAAGAATTTTTTACACCAAAATAAGATTATATTTTAATTTCATTTTTCCAAAAATATTTGAGGCATCCTTTTTCAAGGATTCAAGTGATTTAGTTGAACTGCCAGGTTTTTGAAATTTTCAAGTTAAGACTGTTTTTAAGATTTGTTCAAGAGATATTCTTGTTCTTACTTGAACTTTGTAGTCAATATTTTCATGCCCCCCAAAATGATTAACACTGATTTTATAATTTGAAATACTAGTTTACCATTAACTTCATTTTACTCCAGTTCTTAAAATTCTGGAGTAAATGATGATAACTGAATTGCTCATTGGAATAAAAACTTACATACATGCAATTTACTTCTCTCTATTCACTAATAAGATTTAATTTTTAAAATGCTCCCAATAGTTGAAACATATTTGAAGTAAAGAATTAGATAAAGTTTAATTTATTGACCCATTTTACATGCATAATACTATTTTTTAGTTAAAACAAAGTGCCTTCATCTTATAGTCTGAAGTAGAGAAATAACTTTTGACATATTTTATAAGTCAAGAGATTTTACTCCAAAGACTGTAGCCCTGAGATCATACTTTTCTACCTATATGTAATCATTTAACCCAAAAGTATTACATTTGGTGTTAATGAAAAGCAAGAGAAATGATATTGCCCATCCCATTTCAAAAATCAATCATGTACTTGAAAGAAATGAAGATAGAACTCTACACATCTCTAGATACTTATAGAAAATAGTATATAATATGCTTACTTCTACACCTTCTTCATAAATTGAGAGAAGTCACTCACCACGCACACCCATTGTTGGCATCCTGCCATTCCTAATATTGAATAGATTACTTTACTCATGGGGCATGTCCTTTTCTGTCTCCTTTCCAATCAGTGTCTGATTGGCTTCCTGGTAATCTTATTCTTGAATGTGTAGAGTTAAAATGAGGCCTACAGTTTGCCTCTACTAGCCAAATTTCATTTTTCTATCAGAATTTTTAAAACAACTTCTTTTCTAAACAGAAGGAGAAATCAGTACTTTTCTGACAAAATAATGCTTTCTGGTTTGTTTGTAGTATTTGTGTGTGTGTGTGTGTGTGTGCAATCGCTTCTCGGCCTTTTGGCTAAGATCAAGTGTAGTATTTGTGTGTTTGCATGCTTCAGTAGTTCCTGAATTTACTATTCTCTACTTGTACCAGATTATTTTATGACACCTATACCATGTTAGTGGCTGATTAACCTCTCTTTCCTTCTTGAGTCTTCATAAGACTTGGGGAGATTATTATAGCAGTGAGAGGAGCAGTTATTCTTTGATTTACCTGAAATTAAGAGCAAGCAGATAAAATGTTCCAATTCCTCCTGCAGGAAATGAAGATGGAGGGTTCTGTTTCTCACTTATCACTAGTCAAAAAGAATTACAATTCTCAGGAGCAAATTGAAAAGTTAGGAGAAAAATATTTTCAGGAGTGGAAGTTATCCAGGTGCTGAAGGGATTGAACACATCAGATCTGATGGATGTATCAACATTGACGTTTGTGAAAATGTGCATGAAGAAATATGCATTGATTTTAAATATCATGCCGCAAAAGCCTAAAAAATAATGCATGATTTTCCATCTTCTAACTTAGATGGAAAAACATGTGTTTTGCTCGCAATTTTGTCTAAGGGAAATGTGAACTCCCAGCCAATTGCATTCACATGCAGGCCCTTTTTCTGAGATTGCTTTCAAATGTAAGCATAACATATGTTGTTCTGTTAGAAAAAAAATAAAGTGAACTTTTACAATGTAAATTCCTAAAATATGGGATTATGGGAAAGAGTCATGTTGTTTAAAACAATGCATAGTTTTCCCTGTAGGTAGAGTCACAGGGGTGGAGGGTGCAGGGTAAGTGATTTTAACCCCTGCATCTTTTGTACTACCCCATGGTGCCTGCGTATATGATAGAACAGCTTTCCTCTGTTGGAGTGTAGAGAGTCAAGCTCAATAACCACATTAGGAAGAATAATAGCCCAATGGCATATGTGTTGACAGATGTTTCTTACCCAGTGGAAAAGAGATAGAGGAAATTAGATGATGAATTTTAAGGACTGAAGCATACACTGTAGTTTTTCTAAAGTGCCAAGTATTGTGTTCTTCCTGAGGTCACCAAATATGTGTTGGCTGCCTTTGGTGACACTGAAAAGTCCTTAGAGTCTAAATGAATGAGCTCTGGAATTGCTCCCATGATGAACTGCTAACCAATTTGTCTCAACTGGCACTTGAATACAAAATTAAAAATGAAGGTCTTCTGGACTGCATTGTGGCCTGTGGAAGAGCACTGAATGATTTATTCTCACTCATTTTCTCCTCTTTCCATGCTACAATATTTTTACATGGTCAATAAATTATAGAGGCTGACATTAACAAGATGAACTGTGGGTGAAAATATGTGAGCCTGAATATTTTATAAGATCATGAAACTGATATTTTACTTTTTCTACCACTGGCTCCGGACCTGTGGAATCTGTGAAGTGAGGACATCTAACTTACTTAATTCAGATTAATTTAGTAAGGGGTCTCATAGACTGATGAATCCTGGGTCATTAATAATGGAAAAGAGGGCGCTTAATTCTTAGGACATTTTAGTGAAAGCAAGTGAAGTGTTTGGAACAAGTAAGATGAGGCACTCTAACTCTTTTTTTTTTTTAGGACATTTTGGCATTGAAACTGAACTTGATACTGACCTGCAGTGATACATGAGTTCTTGATGTGACAATGGTTTCTACTTAGCACCCAAAGGATCAGTTAGCATTTGGCAGAGGAGAGCACTAATGTTGCAAGCTGTCTCAGTACTAGAGGGATGATCTCAGAAAAAAACAAAAGAAGTTTAATTCAGGCGTAGTCATTCAGATTTTTACAAGAGGCTAAAATGTTCTACTTGGAAAAAGTTGTTACTACTGAAAAACAAGCATATGTTGGGAATTCAGAATACTACAAATGGGTCATTAATAAATAGCTATTTGGGGCAGATAGGAGACAACAGTACTAACAACAAACTGTGTACTAACATGTGCTTTGTATTTTACCTGATTTAAAATGAAGACTATATTATAAAATAGGCATGTCCTAGGTCATTTCTGAGTTTTTGTTACAGACATTGTCTTGTATTTATAGCAAATAATAACAAGTATAAGTTAATTATTTATACGGTACCAGGCTCCATCCTATGTCTTTGAGCAGGTGGCAGACAGGGACTTTTTAAAAATCAAGAGAAATTATTAGCCAAACATTTCACTCTATGTTGATTTATACCTGGATTTTACATAATCAGTAATCTGAGTGCTCCATGTGTTTTTCAGTCTAGAAGAGGATAATCTGCTTGCTGGAATACATTAGGAACTTAATATTGACATTATTTTTAGATGCCTATTTCCTGAGCCCAAAGGTACTGACATGAAAAGCACTTGGGAGTATATGAGATGTTTGTGACCTCATGAACATTGAAATGAGAGATGGTGCTTATTTTTAGCAGAGTATTTGGAGGGGCTTTATGGGCTAATTTTCACTTAAGCTGCTCATAGAGCAGTTGAAGATGTGCTAATAGGGCACACTGCCAAGGTCTATGATTGTTGTTATTTAGCACTTTATTTTAAGAGCTTTAAGCATCATCCAGAAATATTTATTGAGTGCATGTATATGTAGGGCCAGGCTGGTGGAGTGCTGGGTAAGCTCTGTAGATCTAAGAAATGACTAATCGCAGCTTTCAGCACATGATGAGGGGTAAAGGCCACTCTTCCCCATGCCTCATTGAACAGAAGAGAGCATGATTCACTTAGTTCTTGCCACAAAAGATATCAGAGGTTAAAAAGTTGGAATTCAGCCTGTGCTGCTCAAGTTACCTTCTCACATGCTACATATTACATATACAAACCTGAGAAATGAAAAATAGCCTGGTAGTTTAATAAGGGTGGCAATGTAGTCTGGATGGATAAAGTGTAACCCCCCTTTCTTGCTTGCTCTGTAAAATTTGAATGATAAAATTTGTTAGGTTACACAGATACTTGTTAACATTTTATTCATCTGTTTCATCGTGTTTCATTTAGAAAGCCACCCTCTCTGGACAGATCCTATTTTGATTTCTTGGCCAAAAAGGGATAGAAATTTCATGACATCAAAAGACAGACTAGTCAAAGGATTTTATTGATTTTAATTCTTTACCAAATTTAATTCCTTAATATCCTTTTACACTCCATGTTTCTATCAGTTGCCTGTAGAAATGTGGAAATCTTCAGTCACCAGAATGTTCTATGTTCTGGAGCTTCAGACCAGGTCAAGTTCACTGAAGGTGGGGCTAAGCACAAAATGTTTTTCCAACAGGCTTATGTAGATTGTCAAGTGACTTGGGTAATAGGGTGGGTGGGGAAGTGTGATAACTTTTTTAAAAAAGATCTATATATATTTTAAAAGATTTATTTATTTATTTGAAGTCAGAGTTACACAGAAAGAGAAGGAGAGGCAGAGAGAGAGAGAGAGAGAGAGAAAGGTCTTCCATCCAGTGGTTCACTCCCCAATTGGCCGCAACAGCCAGAGCTGCGCCGATCCAAAGCCAGGAGCCAGGAGCTTCTTCCAGATCTCTCACGTAGGTGCAGGGGCTCAAGGACTTGGGCCATTTTCTACTGCTTTCTCAGGCCATAGCAGATAGCTGAACAAGAAGTTGAACAGCTGGGACTCGAACCAGCGCCCATATGGGGTGCCAGCACTGCAGGCGGTGGCTTTACCCCCTATGCCACAGCACAGTGGGAGATTTCATCACACTACTCAGAAAGGAGCTCAATATAAAACTTCTAAATTATTTTTATAAATTTCCATTTTATATTTTTTTACCACATTTGATTGTAGGTCACTGAAAATAAAAGATGGAGCCATAGATAAGGGGTACACTAATGTATTTTCTTTACCTAATAATTTATTTAATGCTCCTTCAGGAATGGGCACTTAACATAGCTCACATTGAGATACTATATATTTACTCAATAATTATAAAGAATAAGCATAATGTTGCATTATTATTTCACTGGACTCGACTGCTAATATAATGCTATATAAAAGAAAACCAAATATTACAATTTAAAATAATTACATTGAAATTTGTTATTAATACTAAATAAGATGTTTCTGTAATTGCTTGTAAAGTGCTTGGCGTGTATAAGTGTTTAACAAATATTTAGTGGAATTTTTATGCGAAAGGTATGAATCACCCATTAATATGTAGGAACAATGATAAACTGATTCCCTTGTATGCTAACATCTATTTTTTTGTGGATAGGGATTGTTTTATTAACTTTCATATTCCCAGGTAAATTGGTAAAATATAGTAGGAGACTTCAAAAAGCTCATGCAAAATACATATTATGCAAAAAACATATACAGATTTCCAATTTTTTGTACCAAAATAAACATCTTTTAATTCCATTTCCATGAACTTTTTGAAAGTCCCCTCAATGGATAAAGAGGAAGTCCTCCTTAATGGGTGTGTCATATGAGAAACATCACATTACTTTGCAGTGCCTGTTTCGCTTTGCATAAAATAGGCATATTAATAATTACCTTGTAGGTTCATAACATTAAATTAGTTGAAACATGTATAACAATTTATTTGTTAAAGTGTTAAATGGGAGGAGCATTTGACACAGCAGTTAAGAGGTGACATTCTGTATAGGAATGCCTGTGGTCAAGTACCAACTCTGCTTCCAATGCCAGCTTTCTGCTAATGTGTACTCTGGGAAGCTGCATGATGGCTCAGGTACATGGCCCCTGTCACCCACATGGAAAACCCATATTGAGTTAAGAAGCCTGACTCATTCCTAGTTGTTGCAGGCATTTGGAGAGTAAAACAGTGGATCAAAGATACCTTTCCATCTGTTTCTCTTCCTTTAAATTGAATTGAAAATAATTAAATGAAAATTTTTTAAATGGGCAAGGTGATCATTTGAAAGAACTTAAATAATAAATAATTGTAATTATTTTAACTTGATATTTATGCAAGGATGGGAAATTCAACAGTAGTGAAAGGTACAAAATAAAAAGCAAAAGCCTATCCCCTCCATAATCCCAGAGGAAATCTTTCCCAACTTTATAAAATATTTAATTGATTAATATTGCCTGACACATATATGGAGATAGCAGGAAGATGATTGAATGGATGGATGGATAGATACATACATAGAATGAAAAACATTATTTTATAGAAATAGGATCATACTTTTAAATTCTTATCATATATTATTGAGTTAAAGGAAGAGAAAGCAAAACAAATTATGGAATATCAAAGAAAGATATTTTAAATACAAAAAAATCTTCATCTTCAAAGAGTCATTCAATATTTAATGGGAAATACCATATCAAATTCAGACTGTTTTGATTCAGTCCTTACTACATCACTTTCATACTTCTTACTACCTGCTTCCTTATCTATCAATTTTTCCTAGTTATTTTGTTATTTGTATCTTGTCAATGAGTATAGTATTCACATTCAGTTAGTTAAATTTCCATTACAGTTGTTCACTGTTTGTTCTGTGTGTAAGTGGATTCTTAGCTCATCACTAGTTATTTTATCTCAGCTTTTCTGTATCTGAGTTCTTGATTTATTTCTTTGTTAGCTAAATTTAATTCTCAAGCAGTTTTTGTAGAAGAGCTGTAATCCAGATGTTCTAGTGCTTTGCTGCCTTCTCTTTGTCCATGACTTGTCTGCATATATTGCCTCCTTCAACTATTCTAAATTCCAAGGAATAAAATAACATCTCTCTCAAATCGCCCCTACCCCTTTATTCGCATGGACCTCTCTTCTGAAGTATATGAAAAGGGACTTGATCCAATCTGGTTTTAGTGCTCTCCAGCCCTAGTACTTTCCAAAGCTGTTTCCTGCAGTTTCCTTCATTTCTTTCTTGGGTGAGAATCATAAGTTCTTCAATTTTATGTCTTCCTCTTTCTTCTTTTACCCCATTTATTGGAACACATTCACTCTGTCTTCTTAAAATCAATTACGTGGGAAGTAAATGCTAAGAGATTTAAATTTCAAGTTTTTTACTTCTGGTCTAACACTTAATGTAACTTGTTCAAGTAACAAATTCTAGGTTGAAAGTAATTTTCATTAACTGTTTTGTGATTTTGTTGGTTTTTGTTTTTTTGTTTGTTTGTTTGTTTGTTTGTTTGTTTTTGGACCTGAGCTATTTGGGTATTTTTTAAAAAAAACATTTTTCAATATCTTCTGGTAACTGGTAATACTGATGAGAATTTTGTTTCCCATCTTTTTTTAACAAAAACCTTTTGTAGCTTTCTTTTGTTTCCCTTTAAACTTTCTTTATTTTTATTTTTATTTTTAATTTATTTGACAGGTAGAGTTATAGACAGTGTGAGAGAGAGACAGAGAGAAAGGTCTTCCTTCCATTGGTTCACTTCCCAGCCAACACACCATATGTTGCTGCGCAAATCCGAAGCCAGGAGCCAGGTGCTTCTTCCTGGTCTCCCATGCAGGTACAAGGGTCCAAGTGCTTGGGCCATCCTCCACTGCCTTCCCAGGCCACAGCAGAGAGCTGGCCTGGAAGAGGAGCAACCAGGACTAGAACCCAGCACCCATGTGGAATGCTGGCGCCAGGCCATGGCACCGGCCCCTCTTTTGTTTCTCTTTAGAGGATTTTAGGATCATGGGGCTGGAGGCATTGTTGTACAGCAGGTTAAGCTGCCTCCTGCAAAACCAGCATCCCATGTGAGCCCCAGGTTCTTGTCCCTGCTATTCCACTTCCCATCCAGCTTCCTGCTAATGCACCTGGGAAAACAGCTGAAGACAGCCCAAGTACTAGGCCCCTGCAACCCAAGTGGGAGATCTTCAGCCTGGTCTAGCCTCAGCTGCTCTAGCCACTCAGGGAGTGAACCAGCAGTTGAAAAATCTCTCTCTCTCTCTCTCTCTCTCTCTCTCTCTCCCCTCTCTCTCCCTCTCTCTCTCCCTCTCTCTCTCCCTCTCTCTCTCTCTGCCTTTCAAATAAATAAATATTTTTCTAAAAAAGTTTTTAGGGTCTAATTATTTATTCTTGGTGTTCTCAAATTTTACAATATGATTAAGTGTCTTTTTAAAAGATGTGTTTTCAGAACAATAAGCAACCCTTTCATCTGGAAAAATGTTTGCCTTTCATGATATACATTCTTCTATATAAGTGTTTGGAATTTTTCTTTTTTTGTGCCTTTTCTTTATTTTTGTGGCCTCTACTAACCAGAAGTTAACCTCATGGATTGATGCTTATGTTCCTTGATTTTCCTCTATTCTTTTTTCATCATTTAAAGGCATCCATAATACCTTAAGCTATCTGCAAAATCAGTGCAATCTTTATCAAAATACCAAAATGACATTTACAGAATTAGAAAAATAACTACTAGATGCAAGCATTGTGGCACAGCAGATTAAGCCACTGTCTGCAATGCAGGTATCACATATTAGCACTGATTTGAGTCCTGGCTGCTCTACTTCTGATCCAGCTCCCTGCTAATGTACCTTGGAAAACAGCAGAAGATGCCCCAAGTACTTGGGCCCCTGCCACCTCTGTGGGCCACATTCCTCTGCCTTCCCAGGTGCATTAGCAGGAAATTGGATAGGAAGTGGAATAGCAGGAACTGGAACCAGCACTGTGATATGTGATGTGGAATGTCCCAGGCAACCTGATGCACAATGTCCAGCCCAGCCTGTAGTGGTAAAGAGGTCATTTTTTAACTTTGTAAATATATTATACTAATATGAGATGTTAACAACAGGGGAAGCTGAATGTGGTGTGTATGGACACCAGGTGCACTACTTCAAATATTTTGTAAGTTTAATACTATTCTGAAATAAAAAGATAAAAAAGAAATATGGACCTCTAAATCTGATTATTTTCTCCAGAATTTATGCATGCTAAATATAGATTTTAAAAAGGTTTAGATAAATTTATGGGTTGTGGATATGTAGCAGTGAATCAATGAAATTGGGGGATATTTACTGATTTATTTCCTTCTGAGATTAAAAAGCATTGAATTATTGAAAAAGATTGATAACACTGTCAGTTTGAGAGGATTGGGCTTAATCAAAATCTTTATTAGATAATAATTACCCAGGGATATCAAACTTCCCAATGCATTGTATACCCAAGTACAAAATCATGCAATCTTTATAGATTTGGAGAAATAATAATAAATTAGCATTGAAATAAGAGTCATAAAACCTGGATTCCAGTCTTAGCTAAGTAGATCATTCCCAAGACCTTGTGCTGGTCATTTTGGCATTCCCAGTAGGACTTCATCTTTATGGAGTATTGGGACTGCTTTACTTCTAAGAGCCTGGTAGCACTTACATGCAAAACCATTCATCTCATTTAAAAAAAAGATTTATTACTTATTTGAGAGGTGGAGTTACAGACAGGGAGAGGGAGAGATAGAGAGAGAGATCTTCCATCCACTGGTTCACTCCCCAAATGGTCTCAATGGCCAGAGCTGGGTCACTCCGAAGCCAGGGGCCAGTAGCTTCTTCTGGACTTTCCCACATGTGCAGGGGCCCAAGCACTTAGGCCTTCTTTCACTGCTTTCCCAGGCCATAGCAGAGAACTGAATCGGAAGTGAAGCATGTAGGACTCAAACCAGCATCCATATGAGATGCCAGTGCCACAGGTGGAGGGTTAGCCTAGTAAGCCACAGTGCTGGCCCCATCTCATCTTTCTTGATTCCCAGGCTACATCCCTCATATCTAAAAGCCCAGTGCATAACGGATGAATCAAAGAATCATAGACATTTGCAGAAGTGACCAAGTGCCCCAATATAGTTAGTATAGTCATTTCTTGATTATATATGTTGACAGGGAAAATAAATCTTTTTGAAATGGGTGAGCTTTTAACACCGAATTTGGCTTGAGATAGTATCATGTTTAGTAGCGCTTTTAAGAAAAGTTTCCTTTTGTATTTGTGGGTTTTTCTAAATTTATTTTGGTAAAATAAAGTTGGTGAATATTCCCAAAGAACACAACACATTTCACTTTTTTTTTTTTGAACAGGCAGAGTTAGACAGAGAGAGAGAGAGACAGAGAGAAAGGTCTTCCTTTTTCTGTTGGTTCACCCCCCAGATGGTCGCTACGGCCACCGTGCTGCACTGATCCGAAGTCAGGAGCCAGGTGCTTCCTCCTGGTCTCCCATGCGGGTGCAGGACCCAAGGACCTGAACCATCCTCCACTGCCTTCCCGGGCCACAGCAGAGAGCTGGACTGGAAGAGGAGCAACTGGGACAGAATCCGGCACCCCGACCGAGACTAGAAACTGGGGTGCCGGCGCCACAGGCAGAGGATTAGCCAAGTGAGCTGCGGCACTGGCCAAACATATTTCACATTTGAAAAAGGGAACCTTAGAGTCAACTGGTTATGAAATGTTTTACATTTGCTGCTAATATCCTCCCCTCACTGCCCCCCGCCCCACAACCACCAGAGAATGATCTGCAGCTGGATCTAATTGATAATAACAATGCATATGCTTTATAGTACTTGGTGCTGATTGCATTGGTAATAACAATGCATATACTTTATAGCACTTTGTGGTGGTTTTAAAGGCTGCATGTAATTTTTCAATACTCCTCCTATCAGGAAGTACAGTCTATACCCCTCCTATTCAATCTGAACAGGACTTGGCCACTTCCTTGATACGTACAATGAGACAGAAGTGTGCTCTGTGACTTTTGAAGTTATGTTGGAAAGGTTATGCAACTTCTGCTAGTTCTTTGGATACTAACTGCTGGTACTTAAGGCACTGTATATGAAGTCTGGCAATTGAAAGATTATCTTACAGCATGATGACATGTGGAGAGAGAGAAATAATCCTAGTTCCTCTTATCCCTGGCTGTTTAAGTCTTCCCAGCCTAGGCACCTAGAGTGGTTAGTAAGGAAACTTAAAAGCTGACTCTTGCCCTAGCCACTTCAGACTTAAACTCCATGAGATATCCTGAAAAAGGCCTATCTGGGCTTTATCAAAACCTCGATTCATTATAAAAATCAATAATAGTTATCGTTTAAACCATTGTTTTAGGTGCTTTGTTTACCACAACAGATAACTACAACATACTTTAAAAATTATTCATATCCTCAAAATTTCCCTGAGAAAACATATTCCTGTTTCATGGCTAAGAAAACGAAGACTCAGAGAAGTTAAATGAATAGACATACTGCATCATTCCAAGTTCGTTTTTATTCCTCTTTCACCAATGTGGTAAATGAGAAGCAGAGATGTGAGGTGCCACAAATGTCATATAGCCAGTTAGTGGAAGTGCTGAGACTTTTTCTAGTTCCCTTTCTAGGAATTAGCTGTATGCTAGTTCCTTGCTTCTTAACAACCAAACTTGCTTCCATTTAGAAAAATAGAACTGGCCAGGATCACTTTCCCACTCAAGTTATCCTGTGCTTCCAGCAGTAGAAGTAGTGGAAAGAGCATTGTCCTTTTAAAATCAATTTGCTGGCTGTGTGCTCCCAGTTTAGTTATTCAGCTTATCAGAACTGCATTTTCATCATCTATAAAATGAGGATAAAGTGGTTTCTTTGGAGTATTGTTAGGGAAAGGAGATAATGATTATTAATTGCCTGCCACAATAAACATGCTACATAATGCAAACACTCTAAAGTAGAAAGTCTCTTGTAAAATAACTGCATTATCAACACTGTAAATTCTGCTTTTTTCCAGAGGACCTAAGTTGGTACAAGTGATAATATAATAATAGAAACTATGATTTGTCTCACTGCATCTTCAGAATATGTGAGGTAGGTGATATTTTTTACATTTTTAGATGAGAAAACCGGCCTGGTGTGGTTAAGTTGTGATTAGTGTTGTGATTTGAATCTTGGCAGACGAGGAGGGGAAAAAATTATCCCTTAACACAGTGGTAAAAAAGATATTCTGTTACTATTTGACCTCCCCTTAAAGCCCTATAGGGAATAAAACCAAGTGTAGTATGCCTGATAACGGCCAAATCTTCTACCAAGCCAGATCATTTTCCAATCTTTCTGGAATGTAAAACAGCTTCCATGTAATTGCATGTAATGTTAATGTTGCTTAAGAGAAGGTCTTTTTGGGATGTCTGGGATTCATTGTCTAAGGTCCTCGGTGTAATTTTTATACTCCAGATAAGAGTTCCTTACTTGAAATGTGCATGTTCTAATAATGGTATGAAGTGTATTTACAAAATGAAGCCCAAGATGCTCCCATTAGGGACTATTTCAGGCTCAGAGTGAACCTGAAATGTTTAGATTGCACTTGAATTTTTGGATTCCTGTTTCAAAAAATTTTAGTAACTTGGTTTTATTATAATGTTATAGCTATCTATATATGTGTGGATTATATTATTTTTTAAAAAATCTTATGGCTTTTACATTACACTAAATCCCCACCATTGGTCAATAGTCGCATTGTTCTTTACTACATAATATAATACAGTTACTACACTGTTATGAATTTCAAATACAAAAATTGCATGTAGTCACAAGGTGATTCTAATAATTTTGATCATTTCTTTTAGCAGCTCATTAAGGATTGCTCATTAAAGAAGAATCTAGGAAACTGTCTCAGCTATTAAAGCTCAAAGGTACGCTGTAACTGCAAGTTATTGATTTTACTGAGAACTCAGACTGTTACAATAGTCAACTTGCACCCAGTACTTTCTCTTCTGCCCTCCCTAAACTTCCCCAGGACCTCTCTTAACCATTCCTGGAAACTCACAAAGTGAGAATGCATATAATATTGACATGTATGATTTTGATTCAGGAGAAGGGAGTTGATGGGTAAGCATGGCTATGATACAAGACCAAATTTTCACTGTTTACAGGAGCCGTTGATATACTTACCTATTATTTGAGAGTACTAGGAAGCTAAGTGTCCGTGTTAAAAAATTCCCTAGCTTTGATAGCCATATCTAAAATTTATTGATAGAGATGAACTGCTACAGTGTTGACAACACAAACTAATAGTAGTGCTGGATAAAATGAATGCATAAACAACAAAAGGAACCTATGCACATGTGCCAGAATTAAGATTGATTAATACCCATAATGATAATCTTATAAGCTCATTAAAATGGACCAGTAAGACATAGCATCCTGGTAGATGACCTAAAATATACTCATGGAAAAAGAAATGTAAACCACAAAATTAAATAATCCATCAAAAGGAAGAGAGAAAAAAAACTGAGAATTTGCAATCCAATGATATAAAAAGATGGAATCACCCAAAAGATACCATAAGCCAAATATATTTAAAGTGATTTTACAAAATCTTAATTTGACAACAGAAAATTGATTTTGAGGTTGGGAGATGTAGGAGGGATAAAATGAGTTTGGTTAAAAAATAGGGGAAGCTGAGTATGGTTCATAAATTATGACAAATATATGAGATGTTGATGATGAAGTGGGATGAGGAGTATATGGGCACTAATTGTATTCTACCTATTTTGCTTTTACTTTGCTAATTCAGAATTAATAAAAAAGAAAATTTTTAAAGAATTAACATAAGGAAATAGGAACTTTTAGGAAATGACTAGAAACTATAAGAATGATTATTTGAAAATGACATTTTAAAAATGAAAAATAATAATCGAAGTTTAAAATCAATGACCATTCTATGAAGAAAATACTATCATTGTCCTCCCCATTTAACAGATTAAAAACTGAGATTCAGAAGATTAAGTAATTTGCCCAAGTTCACATAGCTTATAAATGGTGAAGCTGGATTAAACCCAGATTTTTGCTTCCAAATTTTATACCTTTTTAAAAAAGATTGACCTATTTGTTTTTTAATCTTAAAATTTTACGTAAGGTATACAAACATCATGCATTTCATATATACAAATTTAGGAACAAAGTGATTCTTCCCACCCTACCCGCCCTCCCATCTGTACTCCCACCTTTCTTCCTCCTCCCCTATTCCCAATCTTATTTTTTTTTTACAAAGATCTGTTTTTAGTTAACTTTATACTCATAAGATAAATACTACACTAAATAAAGAGTTCAACAAATTGTTTTCAAAAGAAAACATTGTTCTTCTAAAGTTGAGATAAGGGCTGTTCAAAATCATTGCTTCACCAGGCCAGTGTTGTATGTAGTGGGTTAAGCCACCAACCGTAGTGCTAGCATCCTATGTGGGAGCCAGTGAGAGTCCCTGCTACTCCACTTCTGATCCAGCTCCCTGCTCATGCACCTGGCAAAGCAGTGGAAGATGGCCGCTGCACCCACCTGGGAAACCCAGGTGAAGCTACTAGTCCCTGGCTTCGGCCTGGCTTGGGGAGTGAACCAGCAGATAGAAGATCTCTATCTGTCTCTCCCTCTCTGTCTGTAATTCTGACTTTCAAATAAAATAAATATATCTTTAAAAAAAGCCCAAAACCATAGCATCTCAAAGTGTCAATTTCACTCCTATAAATTACCTTTTAGGCATTCTGTTAGTTACACAAATCAGGGAGAACATATGGCATTTATTTTTGGGGGGACTGCCTTATTTTACTACATATAATGGGTTTCCATTTGCATCCATTTTGTTGCAAATGACAGTATTTCTTTATTACTGCTATGTAGTATTCCATAGTGTATACCATAATTTCTTTATCCAGTCATTAGTTAATGGACATCTGAGGTGATTCCATATTTTAGCTGTTGTGAATTGAGCTGTAATAAACATATGGATATGGATCACTCTTTGATATGCTTATTTCTTTACATTTGGGTAAATTCCCAAGAGTTTGAGTCATATGGTAGGTATATATTGGCTATATTAACTATCATACTATATTGCCAAACAAAAGTATGAACTTGTAATTATAATATAAGCATGTATTATGTAAAGGGATATATTATGTTAACACTGGTTATGGGCTGATTTATTTATAATTTATTTGCAATTTTCTCTGTATCCTTAATTGTCTAGATGCTATGGACTGAATATGTGGGACTGATGGAACACTTGATAAAATTAGTGTGCTGAATTATCATACTGAATCTCATAAATAAATATTACATATCAATTAAAAATAATAAACTAGCTAAATATTTGAATTAGTATGTGAACCACAGGTTTAAGTAGAGATGGGGCTATACCGACAGTATATACTGCCAATTGAGACTAAAGGAGACAGAGAAAATAGACATATTTAAGGAAGACTGTCAGATGACTTAGACCTTACAGGATAAGACTGTAGACAAGCCATTTTCAAGACAGGAAAGAAAGAACTCAGGCTATGAGTATACCAGCTCAGAAGGCAGGGATACCCCCACCTTGATTTAAAGGGTGGTACTAGGACTCAACAAAGCATTGTGAGCAAAGCCATTGACCTTTGCTCAGTTTTTTAAAAGGTTGAATATTACCTAGCACCCCAAGAAACTGTCTGGGTAGAAGCTGTAACCTCACTATGGCACATTTTCAGAAGCTGATGGATACACAAGTACTGCTCCAGTGGGTCCAGAAGGAAGAGTATTCACTCAAAGAGCTTTATTTCCAGCCTTAAGATCTCATTTAATTTTCCTTACTAATTTTTAGACTTGTTTAGGAAAGATCTTCCCTTCCTTTCCTATTTCTTCCTTTTGGAATATGAATGTCTATTCTATGTTGCCTATTCCAATACTGTATTTTGAAAGCATACAACTGGTTTGGTTTTAAAGGTTAACAACAGAGAGTTTTGCTTGACGATAATTTTACCTTGAGTGCTACCCACATTTTATTTAGATGATAGTAATTAATTAATAATTTTTTATTTGAAAGGCAGAGAAAGAAGGAATACATGTGTGTGTGTGAAAGAGAAAGAGAGAGAGAGAAAGAGGAGGTCAAGATGGTGGTATAGCAGTGAGGTGTGCAGAGTTTCGCAGAGAGAAATTGATGAATAGTGGGGACAGTCAGGCAGCGGAACCACAAAAGGTTGGCTAGAGTGACATGGGAGCATGCCAGAGAGTGTATGGGTTCACCCTGGGCCAGGCAGAAGGGCCCAGAACTGCAGAAAGAGAATGGAAAAAAAAAGAACTAGTGAGGGGACAACTGCAGCAGCTTCTACCACTGCCACCGCCACCACCACTGCCACCGCTGCCGCCGCGACCAACTCACCCTGGGATGGACAGGTGAGACACACACACAGTTGAGTAGGGAAGAAAATCAAAACAAAGTGAATAGTGTCCGCGGGAAGAGGGCACAATCCAGGGGAACAAACTGAGAGATTGAACATGCCAGGATTCCTCGGTGTCTCCACCCCCCCCCATCAGAGCTGTAGTGGATGGAGAGCAGCCATCTTGTTTGTTAACATTAGGGTGTGAAAGAGAGTGGGCTCTGCTTTTGCCCTCCGACCAAGGGAACTTCAGTGGGAGGGGGACCACAGCAATTTGGAGCGACTCCCCATGCATAGTCCAGGGGATGCAGTGACGGGGGGGGGGGGGAGGTGCTGAACAATGAGGCCCGGCACTTTAAGACAAACAAAGGAACAGGGAAACCAGCCCCAAGGGGCAGAGCTTGGCGCCTCAAAGCCCTGGCACCAGCCTACTCAAGTTACCAGAAATAAACAAGGTAGAGCTGCCTGCTTACACTGGCTATCGGTACAGACCCATAGCAGCCCATAGCAGAGGGAAATCAACCTGTAAATTAAGCCAAACAGAAATGCAAAGGACAAAGGAAAAATCCAGAATAAGAATATAGAAGAACCTATGAACTCGCCAATGGAGCAGGCTAAACCATCCATAATAGAGGCTGAAGAAGAAGAATTTGAAGTCATGCCAGAAAAAGAATTCAGAAAATTAATAATCAGATTACTTAGAAGTAATGAGAAACAGATTCAAGATCTGAACGAAAACCAAGCCCAAGGATTAAAGATCCTAAAGAGAAACCAGAATGAAATACTGGAAATGAAAAACTCAATTGACCATATGAAAAACATCGTGGAATCCCTCAAAAATCTAACAGATGAAATAGAAGAGCGAATATCAGAACTTGAAGACAAACTTCCAAAAATAATGCAGTCAGATCAAACACAGGAAGAAGAAATTAGAAAATTAAAAAATACAGTTGGAGACCTACAAGATTCAATCAAGCATAGTAATGTCTGGATAATAGGAGTCCTTGAGGGTGTGGAAAGAGAGAATGGATTGGAAGGCATTTTCAATGAAATAATATCAGAAAACTTCCAACAAAGGCAGATTGATAGAAACAATCAAATTCAACAAATACTCAGGAGCCTAACAAGTTAGACCAGAAGAGAAATTCACCGCAACACACCCTGGCAACACTCAGCTCAGTGAAACACAAAGAAGAAATCCTAAAATGTGCCAGAGAGAAATGACAAATCACATTCAGAGGTAATTTAATCAGACTCACCCCAGACTTCACATTGCAAACACTACAGGCAAGAAGACAATGGCATGATATATTCCAAATTTTAAAAGACAAACAATGCCAACCTAGAATACTATACCCTGCAAAGCTATCATTTATGAATGAAGGGGAAATAAAGATCATCCACGATAAACAGAAACTGAAAGAATTTGTATCCTCGCATCCAACCCTACAACACTGGCTCAAAGACGTGCTGCACACAGAAATACAAAAACAAGAACTTCATTACAAAAAAGGCAAATGTAGAAAATGACCCAACTAAACTACAAACAAATCTCAAAATAAATTAACAGCTTGTTTAAGGAAACATGACTGGAAAAAGACAGTATTTAACAATAGTCACACTGAATGTAAATGGCCTCTACTCTACAACCAAGAGACACCGACTAGCTGATTGTATCAAAAAAGAGAATCCATCTATATGCTGCCTTCAGGAAACACACCTTATCAGCAAAGATGCACGGAGACTGAAATTGAAAGGATGGAAAAAGATATTCCAAGCTAACAGAAATCAAAAAAGAGCTGGTGTGGCCATCCTAAAACCAGACAAAATAGACTTTATCACAAAAACTATTAAGAGACAAAGAATGGCGTTATATAATGATTAAAGGATCAATCCAACATGAAGACATTACTATTATAAATGTATATGCACCTAATTACAGGGAGCCTGGCTACTTGAAAGAATTACTAAAGGATTTAAAGGGAGATATAGACTCCAATACAGTAGTAACAGGGGATTTAAACATTCCACTCTCACCAATGGACAGATCAACCAGGCAGAAAACGAACAAAGAAACAACAGAGCTAATTGATGTTATAGACCAAATAGACTTAGTAGATATCTTCACAGCCTTCCACCCCACAGCCATAGAGTTCACATATTTCTCCCCAGTAAATGGAACTTACTCTAGGATTGACCATATGCTAGGCCATGAAGGGAGCCTCAACAAAATCAAAAATATTCAAACTATACCATGCATCTTCTCAGGCCACAGTGCAGTGAAACTCGAAACCAACAACCCAAGAATCTCTACACCATATGCAAACACATGAAGAATGGACAACATGATTCTGAATGAACAGTGGGTCATAGAAGAAATCAAAAGAGAAATCAAAAGATTTTTAAAAACAAATGAAAATGACAACACAACCTATCAAAATTTGTGGGATACAGCAAAAGCAGTGCTAAGAGGAAACCTTATAGCAAATGGTGCCTATATCAAGAAACTGGAAAGGAACCAAGCAAATAACCTCTCCATGCACCTCAAGGATTTAGAAAAACAGCAGTAAATCAAACCCAAACCCAGCAGAAGAAAAGAAATACTAACGATTAGAGAAGAAATAAACAGAATTGAAACAAAAAAAAATACAAAAGATCAACAAAACCAAGAGCTGGTTCTTTGAAAAAATAAACAAAATGGACACACCATTGGCCCAACTAACCAAAAAAAGGAGAGAGAAGACCCAAATCTGTAAAATTAAAGACAGTAATGGAAATGTAACAACAGACACAACAGAAATAAAAAGAATCATTAGAAACCACTACAAAGAGATGTATGCTAACAAATTGGGGAACCTGGGAGAAATGGATAGATTCCTGGACACATACAACCTTCCTAAATTGAGCCATGAAGATATAGAAAACCTAAACAGACCCATAACCATGAAAGAAATTGAATCAGTAATAAACGCACTACAGAAAAAGAAGAGCCCAGGACTGATGGCTTCACCGCTGAATTCTACCAGACATTTAAAGAACAACTAACCCCAGTTTTTCTCAAATTATTCAAAACAATTTAAAGGGAGGGAATCCTTCCAAATTCTTTCTACAAAGCCAAAATCACCTTAATTCCTAAGCCCAGAAAAGACACAACAGAGAAAGAAAACTATAGACCTATCTCCCTGATGAACATAGATGCAAAAATACTAAACAAAATCCTGGAAAACTGAATCCAACTACACATTAGAAAGATCATTCACCTGGACCAAGTGGGATTTATCCCTGGTATGCCAGGATGGTTCAATATTCAAAAATCAATCAATGTAATACATCACATTAACAAATTGAGAAACAAAAATCATATGATTATCTCAATAGATACAGAGAAAGCATTTGACAAAATACAACACCCTTTCATAATGAAAGCTCTAAGCAAAGTGGGGTTAGAAGGAACATTCCTCAACACAATTAAGGCAATTTATGATAAACCAATGGCCAGCATCATATTGAATGGGGAAAAGTTGGAAGCATTTCCATTGAAAACTGACAGCAGGCAGGGATGCCCACTATCACCATTGCTATTCAATATAGTCCTAGCCAGAGCCAGCAGACAAAAAAAAAAAAAAGAAAGAATTTAAAGGGATACAAATGGGAAAGGATGAAGTCAAACTATCCATATTTGCAGATGACATGATCCTATATATAGGGCACCCAATAAATACCTCTAAGAGACTATTGGAACTCATAGAAGAGTTTGGCAAAGTAGCAGGATACAAAGTCAATGCTCAGAAATCAACAGCCTTTGTATATACAGACAATGCCATGGCTGAGGAAGATCTTGTAAGATCAATCCCATTCACAACAGCCACAAAAACAATCAAGTACCTTGGGATAAATTTAACCAAGGATGCCAAAGATCTCTATGATGAAAATTACAAACATTAAAGAAAGAAATAGAAGACACAAAAAAATGGAAAAATCTGCCATGCTCATGAATTGGAAGAATCAATATCATCAAAATGTCCATTCTCCCAAAAGCAATTTACAGGTTCAGTACAGTACCAATCAAAATACCAAAGTCATTCTTCACAGACCTAGAAAAAATGATGCTGAAATTCATATGGAGAAACAGGAGACCTCGAATAGCTAAAGCAATCCTTTACAATAAAAACAAAGCAGGAGACATCACAATTCCAGACTTCAAGACATACTACAGGGAAGTTATAATCAAAACAGACTAGTACTGGTACACAAACAGATGGATAGACCAATGGAACAGAATAGGAACACCGGAAATCAATCCAAACATCTATAATCAACTCATATTTGACAAAGGAGCTCAAACCAACCCCTGGAACAAGAACAGACTCTTCAACAAATGGTGCTGAGAAAACTGGATGTCCACATGTCGAAGTCTGAAACAAGACCCCTATATTACACCATATACAAAAAAACATTCAACATGGATCAAAGATCTAGATATACAACGCGACACCATGAAATTAATTGAGAACATAGGGGAAATCCTTCAAGACGTTGCAACAGGCAAAGAATTCCTCAAGAAGACCCCAGAGGCACAGGTAGTCCAAGATAAAATAAGCAATTGGGATTACCTCAAATTGAGAAGTTTCTTTACAGCAAAAGAAACAGGAAAGTGAAGAGGCAGCCAACAGAATGGGAGACATTATTTGCAAACCACACAGCTGACAAAGGATTAAAAACTAGAATCTATAAAATGATCAAGAAACTCCACAGCAACAAGACAAACAACCCAATAAAAAGATGGGCCAAGGACCTCAATAGACATTTTTCAAAAGAGGAAATCCAAATGGGCAACAGACACATGAAAAATACTCAGGATCTCTAGCCATCAGGAAAATGCAAATCAAAACCACAATGAGATTTCACCTCACCCCAGTTAGAATAACTTACATACAGAAATCAACTAACAACAGATGCTTGCGAGGACATGAGGGAAAAGGGACACTAATCCACTTTTGGTGGGAATGCAAACTGGTAAAGCCACTATGGAAGACAGTTTGGAGATTCTTCAGAAACCTGAATATAACCCTACCACATGACCCAGCCATCCCACTCCCTGGAATTTACCCAAAGGAAATTAAATTGACAAACAAAAAAGCTGTCTGCACCTTAATGTTTATTTCAGCTCAATTCACAGTAGCTAAGACATGGAATCAACCTAAATGCTCATCAAGAGATGACTGGATAAAGAAATTATGGGATATGTACTCTATAATACTATAGAGCAGTAAAAAAAATGAAATCTGGTCATTTGCAACAAAATGGAGGAATCTGGAAAATATGCTGAGTGAAATAGGCCAGTCCAAAAGGGACAAATACCATACGTTCTCCCTGATCGATGACAACTAACCAAGCACCTAAAAGGAAATCTGTTGAAGTGAAATGGACACTATAAGAAACAATGACCATATCAGCCCTTGTCTTGACTATTGAGGAGAAACTTAACTATTTCATTGCTTTTGGTATTTTTTTGTTCTACTTAATACCATTGGTTGAACTCTGTAATTAATACACAATTATTCTTAGGTGTTTAAAATTAACTGAATAGTGATCTTTGTTAAATATAAGAGTGGGAATAAGAGAGGGAGGAAATGTACAGTTCGGCACATTTTCACTTGGACATACCTTCAAAGGTAGTGCTAGAAATGTGCCAGGGGATTCCAATTCAATCTCATCAAGAAGGCATGTACGAATGCCATCTCACTTGTTAAAGTGACCAGTTTAAGTTCATAATTGATAAATAAGATAGGATAAGTGTCAATTAGATTTCACAAATAAGACCAGTGTCTGCAAATAATGAAAGATAGAATTAAGAGAGAATGATCCTGCGAAGGAAGCAGGATACACAGCAGACTCATAGAATGGCAAATGCCTTAAACAGCACTCCGGCCTCAGAATCAACCCTTGGGGTATTTGGATCTGGCTAAAAGGCCCATGAGAGTCTCGCAGGCATGGAAAGCCAAGACACTCTGGCAAAAACAACCTGATTGAAAGTTCTCAGTGAATGAGATCCCAGCAGAGAGAACCGGCCTTTCTCTGAAGGGAGGAAGGAACCTCCACTGGGATATGACCTTGACTAAATAAAATCAGAGTTGGTGAACTCAGGAGGCTTCCATAGCCTTGACAGCTCATGGCAAGAGCCTCGGGTGATTACTGACATCATAAATAAGAGTGTCAATTTGTTAAGTCAACAACAGGAGTCACTGTGCACTTACTCCCCATGTAGGATCTCTGTCTTTAATGTGTTGTACTATGAGAATTAACAGTAAAACTACTAGTCAAACAGTACTCTATATCTTGTGCGGTTGTGTGGGTACAGTCTGTTGAAATCTTTACTTAGTATATACTAAGTTGATCATCTGTATATAAAGATAATTGAAAATGAATCTTGATGAAGAGTGGGATGGGAGAGGGAGTGGGAGATGGGATCATTGCAGGTGGGAGGGCGGTTATGGGGAAAAAAGCCACAACAATGCAAAAGTTGTACTTTGTAAATTTATATTTATTAAATATAAAAAGAGAGAGAGAAAGAGAGAGAGAAGTATCCTCCATCTGCTGATTTTCCCCCAGGTACCTGCTATAGTCAGGGCTAGGCCAGGCCTAAGCCAGGAGCCTGGATCCCAATGCACATGGTTTTCCACATGGGTAGCAGGGACCCAAGTACTTCAGTCATCATATGCTACTTTCCAAAGTTTGCATTAACAGGAAACTTGAATCAGAAGCATAGGTAGGACTCAAATTCAGGCACTCTGATATTGGATATGCGCATTCCAAGTGATGTCTTAGCTGCTCTAAACACTAATACTGATTTTGTTGATATTTACATGAGACTGGACTTTAGACTTGAAAGTTTTCACTAAACAAGATAAGACTTTTGAGACTGTTGAATGAGACCAAATATTTTGCATGAGGGAAGAATATGAATTTGGGTGGTCATGGGTGGGATGCTATGTTTGTTTTGCCATACAATTTCATAGGTTGAAACTTAATCCTCAATATGATGGTATTTGGAGGTAGGGCTTTTGGGAGGTAATAAAATGATGAGGCTAGAGTCCTCATGAATGGAATTTGTGCTTTTATAAGTGAACGGCAAAAGGAAGACCTTTCTCTCTGTCTCTCTCTCTCTCTCACTGTCCACTCTGCCTGTAAAAAAAAAAAAAGTGAATGAAAACACCAAAACTTTCTTTCTCTACCATGTGATGACACAAAGAGAAGATAGCCATCTATAAACTTGGAAGAGAGCCTTCCAGCTATACTGATAGTCTGGTCTTAGACTTCCAGCATCCAGAACTTTGAAAAATAAATGTGTGCTTGATCAGCTCTTGTGCTGACTGTTGTTGTACAATGTAATACTTTATCCATTTTAGTATTTTTTTTTATTCTAGTACTATTGGTTGAACTCTGTAATTAACAAACAATTATTCTTAGGTGTTTAAATTTTAACTGAAAAGTGATCCCTGTTAAATGTAACAGTGGGAATAAGAGAGGGAGGAGATGTACATTTTGGGACATGCTCAATCAGTCGTGCCCCAAATGTTGGAGTTAGAAATGTGCCAGGGAATTCCAATACAATCCCATCAAGGTGGCATGTACCAAGGCCATCTCACTAGTCTAAGTGATCAATTTCAGTTCACAATTGATCACACTGATAGGTCTAAGAGTCAAAGGGATCACACAAACAAGACTAGTAAGACTGCTAATACTAACTGATAGAATGTAAAGGGAGAGAATGATCCAACATGGGAAGCGAGATACACAGCAGACTCATAGAATGGCAGATGTCCTAAATAGCACTCTGGCCTCAGAATCAGCCCTTAAAGCATTCAGATCTGGCTCAAGAGCCCATGAGAATATTCTAGGCATGGAAAGCCAAGACACTCTGGAAAAAAAAGAAGACCTAAATGAAAGATCTCTGTGAGTGAGATCCCAGTGGAACGAATGGGGCCATCAAAGAAGGAGGTGCCTTTCTCTGAAGGGAGGAGAGAACCTCCACTTTGACTATGACCCTGTCGGAATAAGATTGAAGTCAGCGAACCCTAAAGGCTTCCATAGCCTCGGCAACTCATGACTAGACCCTAGGGAGATTACTGACGCCATAAACAAGAGTGTCAAATTGTTAAATCAACTTCAGGAGTCACTGTGTACTTATGTCTCATGTGGGATCTGTCCTTAATGTGTTATCCAATGTGAAGTAATGCTATAACTAGCACTGAAACAGTATTTTACACTTTATGTTTCTGTGTGGGTGCAAACTGATGAAATCTTTACTTAGTATATACTTAATCAATCTTCTGTATATAGATAATTAAAAATGGAAAAAAAAATCTTGGTGTTAAATTGGAAATTGCCTAGAAAATTAATCAATTTTTAAAAAAAATATATCATGTAGGATCTCTGTCCTTAATGTGCTATACATTGTGAATTAATACTATAACTAGTACTCCAACAGTATTTTTCACTTTGTGTTGCTATGTGAGGGCAAACTGTTGAAATCTTTACTTAATATATAGTAAACTGATCTTCTGTATATAAAGAGAATTGAAAATGAATATTGATATGAAGCAAGGGGAGAGGGAGTGGGAAAGGGGAGGGTTGCGGGTGGGAGGGAAGTTATGGGGGGGGAAGCCATTGTAATCTATAAGCTGTATTTTGGAAATTTACAATCTTTAAATAAAAGCGTTATAAAAAAATTAAAAAAAAGTGTGTGCTGTTAAAGCCACCCAGTCTATAGTATTTTGTTATAAATCCCAAACTAAGACATTCTATGTTAAGTATTATAATAAGATAATAACTAAATACACCTAAGTCTTCCTTTGGTAAATGCACTAGATAATCAAAGTGAAAAATATAAAACAAAACAAGCCTCAATGAAGAGAATGAAAAGAAGATTAGGGTCAGCTAAAAAGATAATATGAAAAATAGATCTAAGAAATCACCTAGAATACAATAGAAAGAAAAGTAGTGGATTCTATTTATAATTTTTCACTGCTGCTTTTATATTTTAACATGCATGCCTGATTTTGCATTATCTAATGAATAACTTCAGCCTATTCCCAAGCAATACAAGAATGTTCTGATTCTTAATTCTGACCATCTTTTTGTTTGAGATAGAACTTTTGCTATTTTCTTTCTTATTTGTGTGCCCCATCATTATTATTTTATTATCTCTAGGTGGTCAATACTAATTTATAGATATGCACTGCTTTTTATCTGAGGTTTCTATTTTCTTAAGATATACTGTATTAGTGTTTGTGACAGTATAGCAAATCACCAGAAACTGAGTGGTCTGAAACAACAAACATCTATTCTCTCTCAGTTTCTGTGATTCAAGAGTCCAGGCTCAGGCCAAAGCATGGACCTTTGCTTAGTTTTTCAAAAGGTTGATTTCTACCTACCTCCCCAAGAAGCTGCCTGGGCAGGAGATGTGACCTCCTATAAGGAAGTTGATGGCACAGTTTCAGAAGCTCTTGGAAGAACTGTAAACAGCTAATATACATAAAAGACACTGTAATCAGAGGATCCAGTGAGGATAGCATTGGGAAACTCTCAAAAGCATCCCACTAGAAGATCAGCTTTGGAACACTGCCACACTCAAGACTTCATCATAGGTGACATCCATGAGATTCAAGTAGAATCTTTTCTGTTATTTCCTATCCTTGCTCATGCCCACTTCCATGTTCTAAAACCAGGGAGAAAGGATGAGAAGAATAAGATAGAGGGGGGAAAAAGCCAAGGGTGCCCTTCCTCCACTCTGGATTTTCAGACTTAAAGCTAGGGAGGGAGCAGAATCAAGGAAGGGTTGTTGGTGGTAATAAGAATACACAGCAGTGATTATGACATTTGTAGTCCTATAATGAGATTATTATTATGCCTAACCATGACAGAAACACTTCTATTATCTGAGGATGATATAAAGATTCTGAAACATGATGAAATTCCATTGTAGCAGTGAGGGAAAAGCTCACAGAGTGAATTTGAAGATACATAGGAAAAAAGGGAAAGAAATAATACTTTTTATTGTTTTAATTTTATTTAATTTTGTTTCTTCTGCTTGTTTCCTATTGAACTGAGCCCATACAATATCCAGTTTTCATCTACAACTTGTTCCAGGTCAAGTGATAGTTAATTGAAAGAACTCAAAATGAAATTCAGGTACTGCATACACTAAATGATAATGATTTTCTTGCAAAAGGAGACTATTTGCTACTTATTTGCATAATTAGAAAGCTTAATTTCGTCTCTGGATAATTTTTGGTCCAAAAGATTCACACGTGCAAAGTGTTACACCTACAAAATGTTCTCTCCAAGAAGAACAAATCAAGTCTGGATTGGCTTGGGTATGGAGTCCCCTGGACACAAGACTCAACTTTCAGAGGCCAGAATTTCCCTGGGAAGCCATTTCTCATGAACAAAGCAGACAGTTTCCAAACTAAAGCCTAGAGAGTTCCCAAAGAACACTGCATCTTAGGTTTTTGGCAGAGAGGAGGTTATTTCACTAGTACTATAGAAAAAAGCACCCAACTCCCTCAGGCCCAGGCATTGTCCCTTCATTCACACACTTGTAGAATATGTTCTCCACAATGACAACACACAGCACAGTGTTCACCACTAAAGGATAATCATATCTTCTGGTTGAACGCAGTGAGCTTTTCAAACAGATTAAGAGTCGTCTGTGTTTTGTCGATAAACCTCTAGTAAGACCCAGAGGGAAACCAGAACACAGACTTGGGATTTGAAACTGTAGCCTGGTTAGTGACAGGAACCAGAGTATGGCTTCATTGTGGAGAGAGACAGGCAATGAAGGGGGAGGAGAAACCAGGTGCAGCACAGGCAAGAGATTCTGTGCAGGATCTCCTTTCAGCTCGGCAGGCACTAGCTGGAAACATCACTCTCACTGGAAACCATGCTAATGAGAGGCAATCAAAGCACGTGGGATACACTGTTTTATAACATAGTATTTGTTTCCAGAGCTTCTGGCTCAACTATTTGCATGAAATTTGTGTTTTTAATGTAGTAAAGCCTAAATGTATTGTGAGTGGTGGGATACCAAGCACAAATTAGATGCAAGTTTCCTACAGGAAATTTGCCACCCAGCCACTTTGTCCACTCCTAATGTGATGCAAACTGGACATTTTCGGCTTCCTTTCAGCAAACTTTCAGAAGCTAACTGGAAAACTCAATAATGATGAGGTTTTAAGTTTAATATATTACTCCTGTCTCCTTTTTTCCAAATAAAATGACATATCTGCCTTATTTTTACAAAAAATTCCTCCAAGAATATTTTATTTACTATAGTATTAGAGATGGACAGAGTAAAATATAGCCAATGTTATTTTTTTTTAAATTTTAAAATATTCTTCAAGAACACACTATCATTCTCCATTACTGGTAATCTTAATTACTTGAACATAATTTGTTAGATGTTCAGTGTTTTTTTATATATTTTTAAAATTTATTTGACAGTTAGACAGTGAGAGAGAGAGACAGAGAGAAAGCTCTTCCTTCCGTTTGTTCATCCCTCAAATGGCTGCCATGGCCGCAGCTACACCGATCCGAAGCCAGGAACCTGGTGCTTCCTCCTGGTCTCCCATGCAGGTGCAGGCGCCCAAGCTCTGGGGCCATCTTCCACTGCCCTCCTGGGCCACAGCAGAGAGCTGGACTGGAAGAGGAGCAACCGGGACTAGAATCCAGTACCCATATGGGATGCCGGCGCTGAAGGCAGAGGATTAACCCAGTGAGCCATGGCTCTGGCCCCAAGGTGTTCAGTGTTTCACTAAAAAACAAGGAAAATAATTACTAAAAATAAATTATATAATGTTTTTTGTCATAGAAAGTATATAATAAAATATGATTATAGTTATTTTTCTCTTTGAAAATGACCAAAAATATATGACTGTCTTAATTTCTTTATACATTCTTTTATTTTATTCATAAATGAATCTCCCATAAGAGATATTGGTCACATGTTTATCTGCTTTTGCATTTTATTCTGATTCTCATTAGTGTTGATAGTTAAAAGATTGTCTTTCAGCTTACATATGTTTGATGTATTGAAAATCGAGGTATGATGGGCAGGTGGTTTAAGACAATTTTACTGAAGTATGCGTCTTTCTCAGATAGGAATTTGGTGAAAAATATACCTAAAAATAACCATATATGTATATGGTGGAATTACAAAATAGTAAATGTGAAATCTGTTAGTTTTCTTTCTCTTTCTCAGTAATTCTCTGAGGGTATCTTTAATTAGTGGAATGGCCTCTCCTCAGCCCTAGAGAAACTGAATTAAGTTGTATGTTGTTCAAAGAGGTATCTGAAGAGAAGATCAATTCTTTTAATGTATTTGGAGACATAAAAGTACATACTGTTATATAATTGAAACAATTTTTCATTTATATGTTCCTATATATGTGTTTCATTGTATTGGTGTCTGATGTCTATTAAAAACAACACCTCAACAGACAAGTACTGTATGATCTCACTCACATATGGAATCTAAAAAGCTCATCTCATAGAAATTGTCAGTAGAATGTTGGTTACAAAAAGCTGGAGAGAGTTTGAAGGAGGAAGTGGAGGAGTGGGGAAACATTGATTAATGTATTCTAAGTTATAGTTAGACAGCAGTAAAAAGTTCTTGTGTTTTTTTGCACAGTAAGAAGACTATAGATAATGTACTAAATAGTTTTCTTTAAAAATCTGGGAGGATGGATTTTAAATGTTTTCACTGTAAAGAAATGATAAATGATTGAGGAGATGGATATATTTACTTTATTTGAACATTATACAATGCATACAGTTGTCTAAACATCACATGGTACCCTGTAAACATGTGCAATTTTTATGTGTCAATTTTTTTTAAAAAAAGCAACTCATTGTTAAATATTTAATGAATTAATAATGCTATTATTACATGAACTGTATCAGAAGAACAGAGCAGGGGACTATTTCCCAGTTCATATGAGGCCCTTGTTATCCTTTTTTTAAAACAAAGACATAAGGGGCCACGCCATGGCTCACTTGGTTAATCCTCCGCTTTCGGTGCTGGCATCCGAATGGGAGCTGGATTCTAGTCCCGATTGCTCCACTTCCAGTCCAGCTCTCTGCTGTGGCCCGGGAGGGCAGTGGAGGATGGCCCAAGTGCTTGGGCCCCTGCACCCGCATGGGAGACCAGGAAGAAGCTCCTAACTCCTGGCTTCAGATCAACGTAGTTCCAGCTGTAGTGGCCATTTGGGGAATGAACCAACAGAAGGAAGACCTTTCTCTCTTTCTCACTGTCTATAACTCTACCTGTCAAATAAATAAATAAAAAAAGACATTAAAGGTATAATGCAATATCCCTTATGGACAGTATCTTAGTCTGTTTTGTCTTGCTATTAAAAATACTTGAGGCTAAGCCCTTTATAAACAAAAGAGGTTTCTTGGGTTCATGATTCTGGTGACTGGAAGTGCCAAACAACATGGCACCAGCATTCTGTTTGGCTCACAGAAGGGAAAGAGTGAGGAAAAAGAGGCAACAGAGATTCAGGTGAGGTACCAGGCTCACTTATTTTTTTTTTTTTTTGACAGGCAGAGTGGACAGTGAGAGAGAGAGAGAGACAGAGAGAAAGGTCTTCCTTTTGCCATTGGTTCACCCTCCAATGGCTGCTGTGGCCAGCGCGCTGTAGCCGGCACACTGCGCTGATCCAAAGGCAGGAGCCAGGTGCTTCTCCTGGTCTCCCATGGTGTGCAGGGCCCAAGCACTTGGGCCATCCTCCACTGCCCTCCCGGGCCACAGCAGAGAGCTGGCCTGGAAGAGGGGCAACCGGGACAGAATCCGGCACCCTGACCGGGATTAGAATCCGGTGTGCTGGCGCTGCAGGCAGAGAATTAGCACCAGGCTCATTTATAACAATGGATTTACCATGGGGGTGACAACAGACTATTGAAAAAAAAAATGAACTTTCCTCAGGACCTAACTACTTCCCACTAGTGCACACTTGTTCAAGATTCTGCCACCTCCTGGTATCATCACACTGAGGTCTAAGCTTCAATCACATGAACCTTTTAGGGTACAGACCATATTCAAAAAAATAACAAAGACTAAAAATCCATAGCAAAATATTAGCAAATTCAATATTGTAATATCTAAAATGATGCTCTATTATGAGTGAGTGGTATTTATTTTAATTATACTAAATTGATTTGATGTCTGGAAATCTATCCATGTAATTCATTATATTCACTGAATTAAAATAAAGATATTATTATTTTAATAGATGTAGAAAAAGCATTTGAAAAAAATCCATTTTTTCTCATTAAACTAGAAATGGAAGAGAACTCAGTTTGACAAAGTATATCTACAGAAAACCTACAGGTAATATTATACTGAAGTGTGAAAGATTGAATTATTTCCCTGAAAATTCTATTCAACATAGTACTTAGTACAATGAGACTAGTAAAAGACAAGAGATGCATGAATATTGGGAAAAAAGAAAACTGTCTTTACAAGTAGACACCATGATTAGGTACATATAAAAGCCTAAAAAACCTAAAGGAAAACTACTAGAATTTAAGAGTTTAGCAAAGTCACAGGATACAAAGTCAATGCACAGAAATCAGTTTATTCTCATATAATAATATGAAACACCTAGAAATAAAAATTTGAGAATGCTAAAAAATGTGAATCTTTTAACAGTATAATAGTATATGAATTTGTTAAAATAGAAAAAAGTCCTGTAGAAATTAGCAAACACCAAAAAAAAAAAAATCCTGAAAAAGACTAAATCCCAATCAGAATTCTAGCAGTTTTGCTTTAGAAAGTGACTGCTCTAAAATTTATACAAAAATACAAAGAACCAGTGTTCACCTAATTAAACTCTTAAAAATAAGTGCAAATTTTGACTGTATTTCAAGACTCAACCATAGCACTCTTAAGTGGAATTTTCTGCAGTAATGTACTTGTATAATTATATGATGCTCTGAATAGTATGAGAGAAAGTAGGCAAATCTAAAATTATTTTTTCATTTTTCACCTGAGAAACTGTTTGTGGTGGTAATTTTTCCCACAAAAAAAAAAAATGGAAAAAGAAACAACGAAGGTGAATAATTAGAGTTGTGTTTGGACAACCTCATTTTGAAACACTAGTATCCAAGCAGAAATTTAAATATTTTAGTACTCAGGAAAAAATTATAGAGGGTTGGACTGGGACATAGTACTGAACCTATGAGAAGTAAACTAAATGGAGTATTTTTTGTAAGTTCACAAACCTGGATGATATATGTTGGATGTGTGCATTAAGGATATTGAAATGTCATAGATTATACCAGCTTCAGGTTTGCACAGTTAGCTGGGTGGTGGTGCTTTAGAGTAGAAATGGACATTATTTGATGAAAGATCATGAATGAAATGCTGGATATTTAAAGTTCAGAAGGCTTATTAAACATTAAAGATATGATGTCAGGTTGCATAGATGGATCTGTAGATTATATTTGAATATAACTGAAATATACAATATTATTGAAATCATAGTTGTTTTCAAATGATTATCTAGGCAATGAATATAAAGAAACTCAGAACAGAAACCCTGAGTGATTCCAGTATTAGAAACTAGGGTAAAGTGTGCCGAGTCTGAAAACGCAATGCTGAGAGGCCTAATGAAATCATTTATGTGCAAAATATTTTACAATTTGTAGAAGTCCAGGCAAATGATAGTTCTAATAATTAAATTAGGCCTGTGTGTCTCAAAATCAGGATACTAGTGCCCCCAGATGTAAGCTGATTGAATCAAGGAGCACTTAAAGCCCCAGGAAAAATAATGATACATTTTCTTTGACCATGAATTTTACTCAAGGGTAAGTAATGTTAAATATTATTTTATATGGAAACAAACAGAACTATTATGTAGTAAAATGGAAAACTCATCAGTTTAAAGATTATAATATGAGACTTCAAAAAACTTCCTATTTAAGATAGGCTACATCTGGTTACACCCCTAGATGTTCCACTGCCCACATCTCCCCCTGTCTCTTATTGTGTTCACAGGAGTGTTTGGTGGGGATATTTAGAAACCCCAGGGTGAGTTAGAGATATGGAGTCTTCTTGATAATCAAAACTCTCAACTCAACATGGTAGCAGACTAGAGAGATACTGGTCTTTTTTGTTAGTAATTTAAAAAATTAACTTGATGAAAACATGCAAACAGAAGGTACAAAAGTAAAAAAAAAAAAGAAAGCAAATGTATTCTTGCTACTCAAATATCATCAAAGTAGAACTTAAGAATACAACCTCTGAAAACTGTCATTACAAATATATCACTAGGAGGCCGGCGCCGTTGCTCATTAGGCTAATCCTCCGCCTTGTGGCACCGGCACACTGGGTTCTAGTCCCGGTCGGGACGCCGGACTCTGTCCTGGTTGTCCCTCTTCCAGGCCAGCTCTCTGCTGTGGCCCGGGAGGGCAGTGGAGTATGGCCCAAGTGCTTGCGCCCTGCACACCATGGGAGACCAGGAGAAGCACCTGGCTCCTGCCATCGGATCAGCATGGTGCGCCGGCCGCAGCGCACCTGCTGTGGCGGCCATTGGAGGGTGAACCAACGGAAAAGGAAGACCTTTCTCTCTGTCTCTCTCTCTCTCACTATCCACTCTGCCTGTAAAAATATATATATATATATATATATATATATATATATATATATATATATCACTAGGGATCCAAAATGGCAGAATAGGGAAGGAGCTTACTGCTCTAGTCTAAGGGAAGATAATTTTAAAAAGTGGAGGAAGTGCAGTCTCAGGGAAAATTTAGGGAGAAAATGGCAGAGGAAACTTCACATAAATTAGAGGGATGCTGTGGTTACACATGGAGGGTATGGACACACATAGCTCAGGACCCAGCATCTGAATGCCTCAGCACCAGCTTTGCAGTGAGAATGGACTGCAGCAGCCCAAGCCACTGGCAGAAAAGCTTCTGGAAGAGCTTGATGTAGGCCCAACTTGGAGCCATATGGAGGACAGTGTACCTGCCAAATTAGAGGAGAAAAAAAAAGGACATATTTCTCTCTCCCCAAACACCCTACACCAGCATTTTTTAACAAGCTGTGAGAGGGTGGGTGCCCTTTTGGACATATGTAACAGCTGCACCAGCTTGTGTCCATGTGCCCAACAACCAGCTGAATGGAGATGCCTGAGTCTGGCTGGGAGAAGTGACAGGGGGCTGGGTGCTTGTGACTGTTGGAGGCATGTGTGCTGGGACTGTGAAAACACTGTGGCTGCATGGAAGGGTGCAGGGTGTGGCAATGAATCTTCTCTGACCATAATGGAACAAAGCTGGAAATCAGCAACTAGGAAATCTCTACAACAAGAGTTAAGATAAATCTCTAGAACTGATAAAGGATTAATAACCACAATATATAAAGAAATCAAGAAATTCAATAACAAAAAAGCAAACCACCCAGTTAAGAAATGGGCAAAAGACTTAAACAGACATTTTTCAAAAGAAGAAATGTAAACGACCAACGGACACATGAAAAAATGCTCAAGATCACTAGCTGTCAGGAAAATGCAAATGAAAACCACAGTGAGGTTTTACCTCACTCCAGTTGGAATGGCTTTCATACAGAAATCAAGAAACAATAAATGCTGGTGAGGATGTGGGGGAAAAGATACTCTAATCCACTGCTGGTGGGAATATAAACTTGTAAAGCCATTGTGGAAGACAGTATGGAGATACCTCAGAAATCTGAATATAGACCTGTTGTATGACCCAGCCATCCCACTCCTGGGAATTTCCCCAGGGAAATGAAATCAGTATATGAAACAGATATCTGTACCTCCATATTTATTGCAGCTCAAATAACAATAGCTTAGATATGAAATTATATGACTGGATAAGAACTTATGGGATATATACACCATGGAATACTACACAATGGTACAAAAAAAAAATCCAGTCCTTTGCAACAAAATGGATGAAACTAGAAACATTATACTTAATGAAATAAGGCAGTCCGAAAAGGACAAATACCATATATTATCCCTGACCTGTGATAACTACTAGAGCACCTAAAGGGTCACAACTTGTCCATAAATAGCCACAAGTGGCAATGCGTTAGAGTACACTGCATGGGGCTGGCACTGTGGCGCAGTGTGTTAACACCCTGGCCTAGAGCGCTGTCATCCCATATGGGCACAGGTTCAAGGCCCAGCTGATCCACTTCTGATCCATCTCTCTGCTGTGGCCTGGGAGAGCAGGGGAGGATGGCTCAAGTCTTTGGGCCCCTGCACCCACATGGGAAACCCGGAGGACGCTCCTGGCTCCTGGCTTCGGATCAACGTCGTTCCGGCCATTGCAGCCAATTGGGGAGTGAACCATCGGATGGAAGACCTCTCTCTCTCCCTGCTTCTCCTCTCTCTGTGTAACTCTGACTTCCAAATAAATAAATAAATCTTAAAAAGAAAGAGTACACTGCATATTGTTGTGCAGTACCCATTGTTCCAGTGTCGTATTTTTAGGACAGCTATCTTCAAATCTTGATAATTTGAAATACATTTCATTCTTTAAAATAAAATGACAACTTAGGTCTAGAAAATACATTCATTAATGCATTTCTAACATTACATATCAGTTATGTGTGTAATATTTTATTCAGTTGAATAGTATATTTTAAGTAAAATTTTTGCTGTTTTCACAATGATTTTAAAATATTTCCAAATACTCTAATTAAATTCACTTATTACTCTTCTCAAACCAACAAAACTATAAGACATAATATTTATTTCAAAGTTACTATAAGTGGTATATTTATTGTTTAATTTGTTTTTATAGCTGTCCTATATATAGGGTTATGGGACATAATAGGTTAACAAATGGGATGATGAGAAAACAGAATTAAAAATATAAAATTTGTTTTGGACAAATGTATGATACGAATATGAGATCTTCCTAACATGGCAAACTGGGTGTAACTTCTTAATTGTGTCAAATATGCTAATGTAAGGTGTTAATAATAGAGGAGGCTGGGTGTGGGTTTATGGAAACACTTCACTACTTCACAATTTTTATTTTGAAAAAATTAAAGCTATCTGAAGTAGAAGCTTTGTTTTAAAAATGTATACATTTAATTTTATTTGAATTTTAGAGAAAAAATATTGAAGTGAGGCAAAAAGAAATCACTGAAGATTCTTAGACAAGAGAATGCCTGTTTCTTAATATACAGAGTTAAATTGCTCATAAAAACTTAGATTTCCTTGATAGGAAATGAGAATTTATATTTTCACTATATCCTTGCCAAAATAAGTATTTTTTAAAGAATCTTCAATAAATTTTATTCAATGAAATATTGTATTTTTGTCTTAGTTTGCATTGCTTTTATTTCTGGGGAGTAATAATGGTTTTAATCTGGGAGTCATTTATTTTTGTTTCAAATACTAACTGTTACTGTGTTTCCTCTGTTTGATTGTACTGAGGTCATAGAAATGAATAAGCTAAAGAAGGAATTAGAAAACTGTCACACAACCATTATGATAATAATTGTTTCAGAGCAGAATTATCAGTGGATATTAAAACTGCCCTCTACAAAATGGAGCTTTTTTGCCTGAGTACCCTCTGCCAGGGGACAGTTCCTATCCAAAAGCCAAGAGAGTATGTAGGGGACTCTATCCTGAGGGGACATAAAAGATAATACAGCATGAACTGGAGAAAACAGAGTTTATTGATGAGAGCATGTTGCCAAGGTGCCTTGGCCAGGATCCCAGAAGAAAACAATAGTGTACCTCTAAAATGCCTATTGAAGCTTGAAAGAACTGATAGCTTACAATAAATGGTGTAAGAATGCATAGAATTCCCATGGAAGATAGTGTAAAAAAAAGAATAAAAGATGTGAGCATGCTGGAGTGCCAGACAACTATGTTCATCTGGGAGACACTCTGTCAAAGTAACAAGGAATGTTCCAGTAAAGGAGATATTAGAATCATTAAGAGGATCAGTGATGGTTTTCATCTGCAATCCAAGGATGTCCCAGAGCCAGGCTCCAGAGCACCAGTGGGAATACATTGATTCTGAAATAACAGAGGTAGAATGGCAGAATGTAACCATCAAAACCAAAATAAGCAAAATTATCTCAAGTATCAAGTTCGGAATGGCAGCCAAGGAGCCTGACATGCATAGAGCTGTGGAGATATTTCATAAAACATAATGTTTCTATGGTCAACATCGATGGCAGTCAGAATGGGCATGCTTAATTTATTTGACTAAAAAAGTGAGGATGCTGATCTTAAGACTGAGTGGTCTTCCTGCAATTAACAAGTCACACTTCAGGCATGAACCAGAAAATTTTCAGGCCCAGAACCCTTGCTAAAAGACAGGCTGTCTCCATGAGGAACAAGCATGGTAAATATTTATGGTAATGACTCTCCCATCCTTCTCCAAAGGGACATATGGACTTTTACTTTGGTGGTCATACATTGGAGAACAAAGAGTAGCAAGACATTTGAAAACCTATTAGATATATTGTACAAGCTAACATGTGAAAGAAGTGTCACAATGTTCTCTCCCATTAGATAGCAGCCAGTGGGTCCAGGTGATAAATAGAGTCCTAATCTTGGTTTCATGTACAGTGTATCCACTAAGTTTAAAAGTCCATCCAACGGCCATTTCCCCAGGTCTCCAGGGTGTAAGTGTAATATATGTATGTAGTGGTTGGCAGAACCCTCCTAGGTTCCTGGATCTGTGTGATAAACAATAATGCAATGGAAAACTCTGCATGAAGCCTCTGTAACTCTCCTTACCCTTGGCCAAGTTAGCAAATTAAAAATGGTGTCATATTCTGGGTTGCATATCTTAATGGCTTCAAAAATATAATTTTTGGAAGAATTGGAGTTTTTACATTATTCAACATTTAATGTGTCTTTTATGCTTTTGTAAAAGAAGATTTATTTTATCTATTTGAAAGAGAGAGAGAGAGAGAGGTCTACTATCTCTTGGTTCACTTTCCTAATGGCTGCAATGGCCCAGAGCTGAGCTAATCCAAAGCCAGAAGCCAGGAGCTTCTTCCGGGTCTCCCACATGGATGCAGGGGCCCAAGCACTTGGGCCATCTTCGCTGTTTTCCCTGGTGCATTAGAGCTAGATCAGAAGTGGAGCAGCCAGGTCTCAAACCTGCACCCCTATGGGATTCTGGCACTGCACACTGGGGCTTTAGCCTGGTGTGCCATATCACTGGCCCCTCTGTCTTTTATGCCTTAATAAATGTGGCTTTCTCCTTGTAAATCTAATGTTTCTTGAGAAAGTTATTTTAAAATATTTTGGCTTTCTTTTAGAACTCAGAATGTATCATTCCATTCTAAATCCTGTACGTTTTCTATCAAAAATGTACCATTAATCTAATGGCAATTCCCTTAAAAGTGACGTTGTACTTTGTTAGTGTAGATTTTAGGGTTTTCTCAGAGTTTGACTGTGATGTGCCATGCTGAGGATCTTTCCTGGTCACGTCTATTGTGGGTGTGAAGGCCCTCCAATACTTGGATGTACCTGGTCACGTCTATTGTGGGTGTGAAGGCCCTCCAATACTTGGATGTACCTGGTCACATCTATTGTGGGTGTGAAGGCCCTCCAATACTTGGATGTACCTGGTCACGTCTATTGTGGGTGTGAAGGCCCTCCAATACTTGGATGTACCTCTTTCTCCAGATTGGGAATATTTCAGTTGCTATTTCGTTGAATAAGTTTTCTATAACTTTACTCCTCTCTTATTCAGAGATTCCAAAAATTTGAATATTTGTTCATTTGTGGTGTCTCGAAGGTCTTGTAGGCTGTCCTCATACTTTTTTCCTTCCTTCATTCCTTTCTTATTTCCTTCCTTCCTCCCTTCCCTCATTCTACCCATACCTCCCTTCCTCTCTTTATTCCTCTTGTCTGACTGAGATAACTCGAAAGATTTTTCTTCAAGTTCAGATATTCTTTCTTCTGCTTGTTCAGATAATCCTTCTTCTGCTTGTTGAGGCTCTCTACTGCACCTTTTATTTAACATACTGAATTCTTCATTTCTAAAATTATTTTGGGTTCTTTTCTAAGATTTCTATCTCTTCACATAATTTAATCCTTCGTGTCATGCATTGATTTCCTGATTTCATTTAACTTTCTGTATTCTCTTATCTCTTTGGTTATCCTTATAATCATTATTTATCAAGCATCTGTTAATCCCCCTTTCTTGGGAGACTAATGTTAAAAGCACCATCGTATGCTTTTGAGGACTTATTATTGCCTTGATTTTTCATACTTCTTGCATCCTTACACTGATATTTGTGCATCTGGTGGGTAAGTTTTCTATATCACATTTAAAGAGTGGCTTTTGTGGCGCTTTTTTCTGAAGATGTTTCTTTGGCTATTGCTTTGGTAGGCTACTTTGACTTTAGTTGCACTTGGATGCTGAAGTGTATTATCCTTATATCTTCTTATTCTGTAAAAAATAACAGGTACACAGGAGGCTTTTGTCAGTCCCAGCAAGGGTGTACAAGTCCTAGTGGCGGTAGTCAGGAATGTAGCAGGGCTGGGCCCGATTCTGGCGGTCATGATCTGCCCTGGTGGGGAAGGAGGCATGTGGGGAGCTAGCTCCAAGTCTACAAAGGCCAGCACTTCTGCTTCTAGGCAGGCCCCACTTCATTGTGATGAACTGCCTGTCCCATGTAGTACAGGACACTACTGGGATAAGGTGATGGGGGTCACTGTTGCTGTTCATGTAGTTTGATTTGTGAGGCTGTAGTCCTTTTGGCTAATGTCGTTGGATGTCTGTAGAGCCCAGGAATGGGATCTGCAGGTATTTCTGTCCCGTAGGGTGGTGTTGTGAGTTCCAACAATGACTCCTTTCTCGAGATGGCATGACATTGCTGCAGCCTATGCTCTAGAGGTTGTGGGAGGGACAATGTGAGTTCCTTATCTGAAGTAAATCTACCGAGTGTACTCCAGACAGCTCCCACTGTGGGTGTCCAACCCAATGATGACTATGGATCCCTATTGTAGTTGAGATTACCAATGAAATGGAATTTGCTGGGGCTCTCCCTTTACCTTTTTTTCTGTAATGAGGATTTCCCCAGCTATTGAATGGGGTGTGTGTGTGTGTGTGTGTGTGTCATAATTGCTCAAATACTCTGTTCCTTTCTTTATGCTTCCGTCTCAGATCTTTGTGTCCTATGAGTTCTCACACATCTCCCTAGCAGTGTTCCAGTGTTCCCCCTTGGGCACTCACCTTGAAATGCAGTTACTAGCTATTAGAGAAACAATGAGCAAGCTCCAAGGAAAGAATTGGAAGCAAAAAGGATAAAGAGGTACACATTTACACAGGAAGAGATAAGAGCTTAAATAATTGTGAGAAAGTGCCAAACAGATTTGGGACAGAGTGTTATCATACCCTGCTTTCAGAATAAATTATCACATTGTTTCACTTTCTTGGCAATTCTGATGATAAAATTTGATACCTTTTTTCACAGTTAGGAATTTTAGCAATATGTAGGCCAACCACAGCAGTCCTCAGAGGGAAAATGCTTTTTGCAGGGCATTCTGCCACAGGATGGCAAAATTATACCCAGATCTAGTATTCTGGGAGATTTTCTCTACTCAGCCCCTGGGTCTCAATGAGTAGGAAGACCATAAAAATCTGAAGTGAGGACTGTAGACAGTTGTCTTTCTTGGTTGCCTAACCTTGCTCACATATAAATCACCACGTTAGTACTTTTCCTTTTCTATCTATGTAACTTATCAACTAACTTACTAATCTGGATGCTAGATCCCTAAACACATCATCTCACCATATCTATTTTCTTCTAGAGGATAAGTTGAAATTAAATTCTCCATTATGATAAGCCCAGCATTCCTGTGTCCGATACATGCTCTAACAGTGGTTGGTGCCTGTAACATAGAACTAAGTGCTAGCTGACCAAAAGTACAGAGATGGTCTTGGAAAGTCCGAAGTGAGAGTTTGAGGTGCAGACTTGAAAACAAGGAGAATTTATTCTTTCAGTTATTAAAGTTCAGTATAAATAAAGCTGTGTATTTACAGGATGACTTTTGATGGAGTCGGGTGAGATTCAAAGAGGCATCTATTGGAGAAAAAAGAATTTCTTCCAGCAAGAGCCAGAGCAGGCCTGTAACCCCTATATATTATTAGTCATTACAAGACTATTAGCCCTCACCATCTTCACAACCAACAGGTCACCCCCTTGCTCCTTCCTGAATTTTCTTCCTGTCATTTTTACTGTTACCTGATTTAATGAAGATAAAGATGCTTCCAATGGAACATGGCAGCTCTTACAGGTATTTTTTGTTCATTTTTTATTTTGTTTTGTTTTGCTTTTTTGCAGTGATGGCCTACTTAGCCCTTGAGCAATGTATTCCATTACAGTCTATCTTTAGATAGAAGAAACATGAGGTAGGACTGATGTTTTGGCATAGCAGGTAAAGCCATCACCTTCAATGCCAGCATCCCATATGGGTGCTGGTTCATGTCCTTGCTGCTCCACTTCTAACCCAGCTCTCCCTGCTAATGTCCTGCGAAAAGTAGTGGAAGATGGCCCAAGGCTTTGGGCCTCTGCTACCCATGTGAGAGACCTGGAAGAAGCTCCTGGCTCCTGGCCTGGGAGTTGCAACCACCTGGGGAGTGGACCAGAGAATGGAGGCTCTCTCTTTCTCTCTCTCTCTTGCACTCTTTCTCTCTCATTCCCCCTCTCTCTGTAACTCTGACTTTCAAACAAATAAATAAATATATTTTTAAAAAGGAAAACAAATAAAAAGAAATAAGGTTAGTATAATGTCACAGAAAATAGCAATCCTGGACAAAGCTAGATTAATTTTTAATGAAACATAACTGTATATCATTAAAGTCTGTGGCGGATAATTCGAAATTGTATTAATATTTCCACCAATTCCAAGTAGCTATCTAAAGAAAACTTGGATATCACTGACAACTGCTGTGTGTTTACCACTTCTATCTCTTTCTTCCTGAGGACATAAACCACTCTCAATCTTCTTTGCATTTATGTAAAATCATATAGCTGGTACTAGCTAATGAAATATGAGAGAAGTTATATATACCACTGCACACCCTGGACCAAAAAGAAACTTTCCATACAATCGTCCAGGTTCTCTGTTTATGTGACTAAAGCCTGGGGAGTATAAGGTGCTAAAGATGGCTAAGCCACACTAAGAAAAGCACTTAATTCTGGGGCTCAGTGCATGATGCAGAAGTCCCATGCCAATCCACATTGGTTTAGAACTCAGATTTATTATGCCACTTAAGTGCTTCATTTGTTTATTACAGCATTTTGCCTGCTTTCACAAATACACATGCTTTCACCACTATAGAAGATGGTGAAGGGAGTGCATAAGAATTACGGAGTAGAAACAAAATGTATAATATCTTCTGATATAATTGTCTGATATAAGTTTCAACAGAATAAAATATTAAGAACAATAGCAGAGTTTAGTTATTAATATTCATACATTTATGTAATATCTATATTCAAACATCAAATGAAATTATATAGAGGCACTATTTATAACAGCAGTAAGACCTAGGCAGTATTCAAAAATAAATCTAATAGAAGACATGAAAGCTTTATGTGGAGAAAATGTGGGAAAAAAGGCTTGAAAATATATGTAAAGCAGATTTATCATAAGTAATTGGCCCTTGTGATAATGGAGGCAGACAAGTCTCAAGATTTCCAAGGTGAAGTAGAAACAGGGGACATAGTAGAGCTGATAGTTCAGTTCCAGTCCAAGTCTAAAGGCTGAACAAGTGGAAGAGCTTATGGGTGTTCCCAAAGGCTGGCAGATTTAAGACTCAAGAAGAATCAGCGCTTTAGTTCAAGTCCAAAGGCAAGAGAAAAGTCAGTTCAAGATAGTGAGTTAGGAAATAATTATTTCTGACTCAGGGGAGTCTCAACATTTTTGTTCTATTTAGCTCTTCATCTGTACAATCTACTTTATACAGTCTTTCACTTTAAATGTTATTTTCATCCAAAATCACTCTCACAGAAACATCCAGAAAAACACTTGACCAAGCATCTAAGCACCTCATGACCAAGTTGACAATTCATCCCGCAATTCAAATTCAAGATCAAAGGATCCAAAAATAACCAAGATAAGTTCAAAACAGAAAAAAAGTGTGAGAAAAATCTCTTTATATTTGTATTAGTTTTTTTTATAGATGCTGTAACAAATTACCACAAATCTAGTAGTTTAAAACAGCATAATAATACTATTGTAGAGCTCTGTAGAGTAAAAGTTCAATACACTTCTCAAGATGTCAGAAGAGCCAATTCCTTCTCTTTCTCAGCTTCTAGAGGTTGCTGGCATATATGGCTTATGCCTTCTCTGTCTTCAAAGTTAACAACTGCATGTTTGTCATTTTTCTGTAGTTACACTTCTTTCAAACTTTAACCTCAGCTGGGAAGCTTTCTCCCTTTTAAGGATTTGCAGATTAGGTTGAACCCACTTGGATAACCCAGACTCACCCCCCCCCCCATCCCACTCCCCGTCTCAGAATTCCTTTTAAAAAAAAGATTTATTTATTTGTTTGTTTGTTTGTTTATTTGTTTATTTAAGAGTCAGAGTTACAGAGAGAGAGAAAAGATTGTCTATCTGCTGATTCACTCCCCAGATAGCCACAACAGTCAGCTCTGGGCCATACCAAAGCAGTGTCATGGTTCCAAACACTTGGGCCATCTTCCGCTGCTTTTCCCAGACCATTATCAGGGAGTTGATATGAATTAGAGCAGCTAGGTCAGGAACCAGTGCCCAAACTAAATGCACACATCACAGGCAGCGGCTTTCTCCACTATGCCACAATGCTGGCCCCAGAGTTCTTAATCACACCTGCAAAGTTCCTTTTGTGAGATAACACATTCACAGGTTTCACAGATTACTATGTGGAAATCTTTGGTGAACTGTTTTTCTGCCTGCCACACCACATAGCTAACTTAAAATTATACTATATAAAAAAATGTGGCATAGGCATAAGGCCTTTTTTTCCCCTTAGGATTTATCTATTTACTTGAAAGGCAGAGTTACAGAGTCAGAGAGATCTTCCATCTGTTGGAAACCTGCTGCCGCCACCCTCCGCCCACCAAATGGCTGCAATGGCAAAGGCCAGCCCAGGCCGGAGAGCCAGGAGCCAGGAGCTCTATCCAAATCTCCCACATGAGTAACAGAGGCTCAAGGACTTGGGCCATCTTCTGCTACCGTCACAAGTGTATTAGCAGGGAACTGGATCAGGATTAGAGCAGACAGGACACCAATGAGTGCTCATATAGGATGCCAGCCTCACAGGCAGTGGCATAACCTGCTGTGCCACAACGCTGATGCCAGCATATGGCTTTAAAGCTAAAGACCTAGAATGAAAATCTTACATATATTGGATCTTAGTTTGAGAAAGGATAATTGCAAGGATAATAATAGGCTGAAGAATAAATTTATCAATATCTGGCATGGAAGGAAGATAAAAATAGATTCCATATTATAATTATGCAAAATTAATTTTAAAATAATATACAAAGATAAATTATAAAACATTTCCAATGAAACACTAGAGAATAATTTTATAACATTTGAAGAAGCATTTTTTAAGATTTATTTGTTAGTTTATTTGAAAGGCAGAATGACAAAGAGAGAGAGAATCTTCTATCTCCTTGTTCACCCGGGGCATCCTCTGCTGTTTCCCACACATATTAGCAGGGAGCAGGACCAGAAGTGGAGTAGCCAGTACTAGAACCAGCATTACAAACAGTGGCTTAACCATTTCTTTAATAGGATACAAAAAGCAAAAATCATAAAGAAAAATAATGAATTTTAGCACTTTACAATGAAAGCAATTTTATGAAAAGGACATCATAAAGTGAAAAGTTTGACACAAAGACATATTTTGCTTAAAGCCAGCAACAGAAGACAAATAAGCTAAAAAGGGAATGAACAAAGAACATAAATAAGCATTTGTAGATGGCGGAAGGTAAATAGTCAAGAAAAGGATAAAACTTTTCAATATTATTGGCAGTCAAGGAAATCCAAATTAAATCTCAGTGAGATAATTTCATACCCATTAAATTGAGAAGTAATTGATGTGATTACATCAAGTATTGGTGAGGATGACAGAATAAATTGTTACAACCTTTAAGAAAGGGATTTTGCAACAGATTGTAAGAATGTAGGTGAGCGACCTTTCTGTGGAATCTAGTAATTTGACTCCTAGATTTCTCCTCTAGAAAAACTTTTTTATATATGCTCAAGGCTATATGTGCAAAGATCTGCATTTCAGCAATCGTTTGTAATAGTAAAAAACAAAAACAATAGCAGCCATACTATGAGTCAATCTAGCAGTTCCTAAGGACTTAGACTGGCCCTTCAGAAAGGGAAGGGTTATTCTCAGAAAGGGACAAAAGAATGGTATATTGCTGCTAATTCAACACACACACACACAAATAAATCTCAAAATCAGAATGTTGTAAAAGGATAAAAGAACATACATCATAGTGTCATGTATGAAAATTATTAAATGACATGGTAGCATATAATGTCCAGGAACATTGCTAGATAGTAAAAGTGCAAACAGGGCACAAGAACAACTTCAGATAGGTGTCCCTTCTGAGGAAGACTTGAGAAAAGGGCGAGGAAGTGTGGCTATAGCTGTATAACATTTTATGTCTATACACGGAGATATCAAGCATATATTGAAAATGTTAACATCTGCTTAATCTCAGTTGTGGAAAACAGAGGCCTGTTATATTACCTACTGTACTGTTCTGCATGCTTTATATTTCACATGCAATGTTTCATAATTTTTTTGAGGAAAGAAAAGCAGAAAAAGGAAAGAGGTGAGGGAAATGCTAAGCAGTGAAAGAAAGGATTTTCCTTACACTGAAAATCATTCAATATTTTTTTCAACAAACATTTATTATAGATTTGCTATGTGACTTATCTTTGTGCTAAAAATTGGAAGAAAATCCTATTTTTAAAGCCACGCCAGCAGTTATTGTAACAGTGTTATTTAATAGTGGAACACTATGCCTCATGACTTCAACCAGCTAAAGTCAAACCCAGTAGGGATGCTTCATTTTCTATAATACAGACCAGTCCAAGTCTTCAGTAACTGCTAGATTGTTCCCGGGTAATTGGATGGCTGCTGAATCTTTTAAGGACATACCCTGCTCATTCACTCAGCTCCTTCCTCATCATTCAGTGAAAACTAAACCATCTGTTGTAATGAATATAAGGCTTCCTGCTCTAAATTCTGTCTTCTGATTCCCCTTCTAAATGCTGGTTGTCACTTTCAATTTAGAAAAACATCATTATACTCTCCAATTCCTCCTTTAGAATTTTCCTGTGAGGATCTCAAAGCAGTTCATCCACTTGAAGGAAGTATTGCAATTTGTACAGAGGATTTATTTGTGGTGTTAGCCCCATTTTATGGATGAGACAAATGGAGTTTGCAAAGGGTTCCATGGCTTTTTATTGCTTTGAAATGCCATGCCAGTCAAGAAGGAAAGGATGAGTTGCTACCCTGAGTCCTCAAGTGTCAACATCAGACAGTGCTTTGTAGAAGATTTTCAGCAAAAATGTTCACAGTGTTAGAATCTAACCTGATGGACTCTGTCAGCTGTAGCTGATAGGTTTTCAGCACTTTTCTACTCGCAGGATGTGGGTGGTCTCCAGGCTGCAAACCCTGGTGGAGCTGGCTGGTAGCTGGATAAGAGTTGAGTACTTGGGAAAGACAGGACTACAGATGATGAGCTAGAGTTAGGGAAGACTCTTTCCCATGAAATGGGACATTAGAATGGAAAACCTAAGCCATAGGAGGGAAAGTATAAAACAATTAATTAAGAAAGCTAGCATTTAGAATTTTAATAGAAAAGGCAGAAAAATTTTCATTTGAACGAAGAGAAAGGGAAATTTCACCTAAGTAACCATACAATACAGACCTTAAAATGAGTTAATCAGCTGTCCTAATATACTTTTTACTCTTCCTTTCATGCTTTCCTTTCCTCTTCCTTTCTTCCCTCTTTATTCAGAAGGTTATCTAATATCTATCAAAGATGGTCCATAGGCTTTGGTCCAGAAACACCTCTCATATCCTGAAATCACAGAATGCTGTCATTGATTGTTCTCTGAGACCTCTAGTAAGGTGACTTACTCCACTCAGTTAAGAAGTTCTACTTTTCATTTTCCATTCTCTGTTAAAGAGAAAAATAAATCTCTGCAGTAATAACCAAATCTTTAGCATGGAATCCAATCTGTTATTTTTAAGAAAATATAATTTTATATCATACTGAGATATTAGCCTGACCAAAATTTATTAGAATGTATTAAAAATATAAGATAGTTACTAGCTTAACTATGCAGGTACAAACTTTGATTAGTTAATAAATGAACTTTTCATTCTGAATGACCAAATGCCACTTTGCTTGTTTGAAGAAAATATTAATCAACCTTATATTCTAAATACAGCCACTCAAAAGAAATCTTAGGAGATTCTGGCTTGCTCTTTCCATTGACAGATTCAGATCTCAACTCTATCAGGCCTATATCTTAAGTCTCTTTGTTAAGGACCAGCAATAAATTACCTGAGGTCAAGTTCTGTTTATACAGTGGACTGTTCTGAGAGAATTACCTTCTTGACTTAATAGCTTCCTTTCGGGTGACATTTCTCCCTGAAAGAAGACAAATTGTCTAAGGTCAGCCTGCAGATCAGCTCCGAGTGTAGGAGGAAATTGTAGTGGATCAGCCAAATTGCACCAGCTCTACCAAGCAGCATCAGGCAGCACGCCGCCAGTCAGAGGCCTGCCCTGAGGGACTGCAGCCAGGGCAGCCTGGGGACCACTCCCTGGAAGAGCAGGGTTTTCAAATCTTGCTCTTTGGGCTATTCTTGAAGTTTATTTCCTCATGCACCCCCCCCACCTCAAACCCCTCCATCAATATGGAGTGAGTTCTATTAAATTTTTGGTTCATTACTGAGTTGCTTTAAAAGTGTATTTGCCTACTAATCTGTAAAGGCCAATTTAGGAGTCTGGGAAGGGAGGGTGAGTCTCTGACTTACTTGAGCTCATTGGTTTCATCCACAGAAGTGGTAGGCTGAATCCCAAGTTGCCTTTTATACTCAAGAAAGAACTTCAGAAATTAGAAGTAGACTCAAAGTAACTCAGAGCTCTAAAAACAGAGTAATTTATTCTTAAAGGTAGATCTGTTCACGTGAAGAAATTTAAAAAGACAACTTCATTACACCTATGATGGAACTGGTAGATTTGCCATTTTATTCTTCCTTTAAAAGAAAAATAGAGAAAGAGAGAAAAATAGAAGAACAAGTCTCTTTTTAATTAAGCATTTTATCCTTTGAAGTTATCCCAATTTTTTTCACATTGATGATGTAATTTATGTAAATAATCATCTATCTATGAAAGGAGTGTGTCTGTCAAAAGCTGAAATAAAAAACATCCGTCATTTTGAAGTGATTAACATTCTCCAGATGTTTAAATCATCAGATTTCAGGAGTTTCTCTTTGTTGTGATAATGATATAGTATCCAGAACAAGAATGTTTACTTTTTTGTATGGGTCAAACGCAGATTTTTCACAATCCTATTAAGGCATGCAGTTCATTGTAATTGTGTGTGCAGATGAAAGCATATTCAGTTATTATTATTCCCCTTAATTGTAAACTGCTGCTGGTAATTTTACTGTAAAGCTGAAACAAAAGGAGTGTACTTGAAAGGACCACCACTGCCCACTTATGTAATCAATTTATATATGTCAAGTTTGTACTGGGATGGTTATCCCCTTCTGTTACCAGACATGTGACAGGCTACCACCCTGCAGCTCGGGGCCATGCACACAGGCCTCTGGCTCCCTTTGCAGGCTGCTTGGAAATACAGTACATGTCGGTAATAATGCTAAATGACAGTTCCAAACTGTTTTCCTTAGGCCTATTTGACCCTTGGGTTCAAGGTAAAACAGGAGTGGTTCCGCTTACCTTCAAGGCCTGAGCATCCTCACCACTGGCAGATTTCAGTTGGAGATTTGGTGAAGCTCCCTGGAGGCCCAATTACCCTTGTTAGGAGACCTATTGAAACATTAATGACATATAGGCACTTCATTCATAAAGTTGGGCTTAACTCATGTCTAGCATTACCCTGCACACACCCTTGCCAGTCTCAGATCTGCAATGCATGTAGTGGTTTATTAAAACCGTTTGACTAGGGCACAAACTGACTACACGCTTATTTTGTGCTACCTAAATGCAGACAAAACCCAGGGCTGGGGGAGGGATGTCTCAAATCCCCATTTGCTAAGCTCAGTTTTGTAAAACCATGTTAATCAAGAACAAGAGATACAGAATAATTTCTTAAGGTCTGTTCATTAGTAATAATGTCTATGTCCTTTCTGTGTCCATCATCCACTGACATGCATGTTTAGGAATTTAATGCAGCATTATTCCATCAACAGCCACACAGTTTTTCTCTCTTGAACATGCCAACAGAAAGAGGAAATGTCTTCCTTTAGTGCTCTTAGAAGAAATCAAAGCACTACAAGATTTAGCTGATGATGAGTCAGACATGGATTACCTTTATTCTTACTGGACTGAAACTTGGTAATAGGCTAATAATTAATAGTTACCATCTGCTTTTCCTTGTGCCCAACCTTCAAATCATTCTTCATTTGTATTTGAACACACACATTCCTTTTAATCATTCCATGGCTATTTAAGTACTTTGATAAGCCTTGGTTCCCTAAAATGTTTCCAAATTATCCCCACCTGACATGGTCCCTGAATTAGAACTTTATTTAAGAGGAAGTATGTGTAATAAGTGACAAAGGGCTGGAACACTGGACTGGGAATCAGATGAGTGGGGTTCTCTTCCTCATTATTTCCAAGCATCAAAGTAGGCACCAGACCCAGTGCTTTAGCATTCTTGCTCTTACCTTTTCTGAACAAATTTAATGGCCTCTTCTGTCACATAAGGCTAAATGGTTCAGTCCTTTTCCCTATGTACTTGTCATCTTCTTTCTAGAAGAATGCTGAGTATGGAGTTATTTGAGTCCTGAATATCACTCTTTATCTAATTTAGAGAAAACTCTTTACTCCCAGATATTTACTCATTTCAATCTGCTTCTTCTGGATATTCAAAGGATCTAGATTACCTTGGGTAAAAGTAAAATGTGCAGGGCAATTGGGGGAGTCAGTGATATCATTTTATTCTTATCACCATTATAATCATCATGACGATTCTATTTAATATTGATAGAGTATATTTTATCTCTTCATATCAGTTTACAATGAAAATATTGCTTAGAAGCTATTTGGATCCAGATAGAGTAAATGACTTTCCCAAGGTGTTATTTTTGTTCATTCATTTATTGAGTACCAGATTAGCTGGATCCTGTATGATGCTTATAATAGAGTAGTGATAAGATAAAACATACCCTCTCCTAATGTGTTGTGACAAGACTAAAAATCATAGGCAGGAAAAAACATCTTTCTTCTTCGTCCTCCTCTTCTTCTCCTCACTTCCTCTCCTCCTCTTCCTCCCCCTCTCCCTCCTCCTTCACTTCTTCCTCCCCCTTCTCCTCCTCCTCCTTCCCCTTTCTCTGTCTCTTCCCCTTCTCTTCCTACTCCTCCTCCTCCTTCTTCTTCACCTTTTCCTCCTCTTCTTCCCCCTTCTCTTCTCCCCTTTTATCTGGATTCATTGAGTTTGAGTCTAAAAAGACTTTTCTGTCATGATTTGCTCTTATTTTTAAAATTAACCTCATGGCATAAATAAATGGTGGTCACACCTCTCTGGAGGGGATAGGTAATGGTCATGGAGAAGAAGAAATAATACATAATTTATTTTTGTCAACTTATCTTTCCACATTATATATTATTTTTTCCAAGATCCAAAATGATTTGTCCTTGCTGACAAACCAAATCATGCCATCTACCAGACCAGGGTTCTTTTTGATAAGCCCCAAATCCCTAACCTAATTTTAGGTTAATTGGGAATTTTGAGCCAATCTTCATAATACCTTTAAAATTATTAACAGTAAACTGTTCATCTTCAGCAATTTTTCCCAACAAGCTGGTGTCAGACCAATGATGGTAAAGGACTTTAAAATTTGAGAACATGTGAAGTTGGACAAATAATGGAGAAAGTATCAAGAAGCTGTTCTCAACACAGGCCAGTTCTCCAAGATGGTAGCAAGTAATTTAGCCAGAGACTGAGACAAAAAAAGACATAACAAGTAATGTAACATGTGATTCTGAACTGGATTTCTTTTACCATAATATGCATTTGGGGAAAGTATTTAATGAAAATTGCTTGGGATTAAGAATAAGGTGGTAGTAGTGCATAGGTTCTTTTTAGGATTCTGGCAGTTTTATTGTGATTTTGCACAGCAACATCCTTACTTGTAAGGAATAAATATGGATTTTTTTCAGAGGTATTAGGCCAACATGTTGGCAACTGACACTCAGATGTTTTAGGAAATAGAAATTATTTGTACTATCCTTACAATATTTCTGTAAATTTGAGACTTCTTCAAAATTTAAAAGAAAAATACTTGTAATTAAAGGAAGAGAACAGGTACTTGCATTGCATCATAGTGGGTTAAGCCACTACTTGCAGAGCCTGCATCTCCTATGGGAGCCTTTTGGAGTCCTGGCTGCTCCACTTCTGGTCCCACTCCTGTTCCCTGCTAATGGCCTGGGAAAGCAGCAGAATATGATCCAAGTTCTTGGGCCCTTAAACCCACGTGAGAGACCCAGAAGAAGCTCTTGGCTCCTGGACCTGTACCAGCTATTGTGGCCAGCACATCAAAGACCTTTCTCTCTCTCTCTTTCTGCCTCTGCCTCTTCTTTTTCTTCTTTTCGTCTTCATCTTCATCTTCTTCTTCGTCTTCTCTCTCTCTTCATCTATCTCCCCCAAAAGCCCAACTCTGCCTTTCAAAAAGAAGAAGAAAACAAAAGTCACTTGTGAGTTCACTATCCAGAGATACGTAAGCATTGCTTACTTTACTTATGGCTTTCTAGTTTTTGTTTCTGTATATGTAGTTTAAAATTTGCTTTATTATTTAGTGAATTTGATAGTGAATTTATAATCTTTTTACTTGATATAGCATAACATTTTCTTACTTTAATAGATGTTAACTTATCAACTATTAGTGCCATTTTGCTTTTGGTTAATCATTGATGGTTGTTATAAATAATTTTGTCTTTAGTAAAAGTCAAAACAAAATAATTTCACGTTCAAATTTTATGTGTTTGAATTGAAGTGCCAAATTGGCAGTATAGCAACAGGATGGTCTGAATCATGCAGGGCAACATATATAGTTGAAAAGGAGAGAAGATACACACCAGAGATAGAGCCATGGGAAGTTCGCAAAAGAAAGCCCAGGAGACCAACAGAGACAGGTACAAGCTGAAAGAGAAAATAAGAAAGTGAGGCAGCAGAGGCATTGCAGAGGTACAGACTGGGGAGGCTAGCACCAGCTCCCAGTGGACCAAATGAGATGGGAAACTGTGAGTCCATGGAGCTGCAAATAGCAGTAGGAGGGGGAGCTGGGTGAACCTCTTTTGAAATTCCATATGAGAAAAAAGAGGAGGTATAGAGGAAAAATCAGAGAGGTCAAGCACCCTATTGCCCACCCCCCCCCATACCTGCAGCCATCTAGGAGAAGCCATATTTGTTTATATTTTCAAATCTAAGCAGGGGAGTGCCTTCTTTGCCTCTCATGCACACGCCCATCAATTGCAGAGACCCTCACCACACCCTCCACCCAGGAATGAGGACCACAACATTTTATAAGTATTTCTTCCCCACAACACAAGCTGTACAACAAGGAGGCATCCTAATATCAAAAACTCAAGCCCATTCCATCCACCACTGAGAAGCAATCCAACTCCCAGTAGGCTGGGTTCCATGTACCAGAGCTCATACCTGCCTCTACCATGATTGAGAAGTGAGCTGGGCTCCAGTATGTGGGGCTCTACGCTTCTATTGCAATGTACAGATACATAGCAGCTCATAACAGAAGAAAACCTCATCACAAGAAAATCTCCACAGATTAGAGGTGCAGTTTGCTAAGCAAGGCAATATAACCCTGAACACACCAGAGAAAAACATTAGGGCATCCCACGACTGTGTTGAAAAGGGTAGATACCATCAACAAAGGTGAACAACCTCCTCTAACAAAAAAACCAGAGGAAATATACAAAGCCCCATAGGGGTCTTACATTGGATACCTCCTCCACTCTGGAATACTGAACAGCACCCAGGCTACATCGAGCATGCACCTCTTGGAACTCACTAAAAGTATAGCCATCCCATTAAATAACAAAGACAAATTAAAGAGAAAAACAACCACACTAAAAAAGAAAAAAATACACAAATGCTGAAAAATATAGGAGAAACCCTAAATAAGAATAAACTTTGAGCACCCCAAAGGAAGACTACAAATTTTCAATAATAGAAACTGAAAATGAAGAGATTGATTATATGCCAGAAATGGAATTCAGAAAATTAATCATCAGATTACTTAGAAGCAATCAGAAGTAAATTCATGATTTAAATGAAACTTCTCTCAAGAAACTGAGATATTAAAGACAAGTCAGAATGAAATACTAGAAATGAAGAATTCGATAGATCAAATCAAAATGCAATGGAAAGGCTTAACAACAGAATAGGTGAGATAGAAGAAAGAATTCCAGGACTAGAAGTCAAACTACTGGAAATATTACAGTCAGATCAAAAAAAAAAAAAAAAAAGGAAGAAGAAGAAATTAGAAAACTCAAAAACACAGTTGTAGATCTACAAGATACTGTCAAACAAGCCAACATATGGATCCTAGGAGTTTCAGAAGGCATGGAAAGAGAGGATTAGAAAGCCTTCTTAATGAAATAATAACAGAAAACTTCAACAATCTGGAGAAAGAGACTTCCAAGTACAGGAAGTACACGTAACTCCCAGTAGACATGACCAGAACAGATTTTCACCACAAAACATTGTAGTAAAACTCTCCACAGTAAATCACAAAGAAAAAAAATATTAAAATGTGCATGAGAGAAACACCAACACCTTCAGAGGAAACCCAATCAAACTCACTGCAGAGTTATCAGAAACCATACAGGCAAGGAAAGAATGGCAAGATATATTCCAAGTCTTAAGAGAAAAAAACTGTCAGCCCAGAATACTGTACCTGCAAAGCTCTCATTTATAGATGAAGAAATAAGGATCTTCCACAACAAACAGAAATTGAATTTCTGACTACTCACCCAGTCCAATAAAAGATGCTCAAGCATGTGCTACACACAGAAACACAAAAACAAGAGCATCACTACAAAAGAAGATGAACACAGAAAATGACTCAGTAAAAGTACAAAGGAAACCCAAACTACAAAATTAGGACTATTTATGGAAACATGGCAGGGCAAAGTCAGTACCTAATAATTGTAATAATGAATGTAAATGGTCTCAACTCCTCAGTTAAAAGACACAGACTAGGTGAATGGATTAAAAAAGAAAACCCATCTATTTTCTGCCTACAAGAAGTATATCTTACAAAGATGCACACAGACTGAAAATGAAAGGATGGAAAGGGCCGGCACCATGGCTCACTTGGTTAATCCTTCTCCTGCAGCGCTGGCATCCCATATGGGTTCTGGGTTCTAGTCCCGGTTGTTCCTCTTCCAGTCCAACTCTCTTCTGTGGCCCCGGGAAAGCAGTGGAGGATGGCCCAAGTGCTTGGGCCCCTGCACCCACATGGGAGACCAGGAGGAAGCACCTGGCTCCTGGTTTCAGATTGGCATAGCTCTGGCCATAGTGGCCATTTGGGGAGGTGAACAAATGGAAGGAAGATCTTTCTCTCTGTCTCTCTTCCTCACTGTCTGTCAAATAAAAAAAAAAAAGAAAGAAAAAGAAAGGATGGAAAAAGATATTCCACGCTAACAAAAACCAAAAAAGAGCTAGTGTAGCCATCCTAATATCAGACAAAATAGATTTTAACACAGAAACTATTAAAAGAGACAAAGAAGGATACTATATTATGAATAAAGGATCAATTCAGCAAGAATGTGTGACTATTATAAATGTAATTACAGGACACCTGGCTATCTAAATGAAATGTCAATGGATTTAAAGAGAGATATAGACTCAAATGCCATGGTAATTGGGGATTTTGAGACCCCACTTTTAGCAATGGACAGATCAAAGAGCTAGAAAACCAGCAAGGAAACAACAGAGTTAATCAACACTATAGACCAAATAGAGTTAACAGTTATCTACAGAGCCTTCCACCCTACAGCTACATAATACACATTTTTCCCACCAGTAGATGGAGTTTTTCTCTAGGACTGACCACAATAAAGCAAGTTTCAGCAAATTCAAAAATATCAAAATCATACCATGCATCTTCTTGGACTACAAAACAGTGAAGCTGGAAATCAGTAACTCAGGAATCTCTAGAACATTTGCAAACTCATCGAGACTGAATAACATGCCCCTGAATGAACACTGGGTCATTGAAGAAATTTCTAGAAACAAATGAAGACAACAATACAATTTATCAAAACTTGTGGGATACAGCAAAAGCAGTGTTAAGAGGAAAGTTTATAGCAGTTGGTGCCTACATCAAGAAATTTGAGAGCACCCAATAAATGAACTATCAATGCATCTCAAGGACCTTGAAAAAAAAAACGGCAAACCAAACCCAAAATTAGTAGGAGAAAAGAAATAATTAAAATTAGAGAAGAAATCAACAAAATTGAAACCAAAAAATCAGCAAATGAAGAGCTGGTTTTTTGAAAAAATAAACAAAATTGACACATTGGCACAACTAAACAAAAAAAGGAGACAGAAGCCCCAACTCAATAAAATTATATATGAAAAAGGAAATGTAACAACAGACACCACAGAAATAAAAAGAATCATCAAAAATTACTACAAAGAGCTCTATGCCAACAAACTGGGAAACCTCGGAGAAAAGAATAGTTTTCTGGACACATGCAACCTACTTAAATTGAGCAATGAAGACATAGAAAACCTAACCAGACCCATTATCAAGATGGAAATTGAATCATGGCTTCACTGCTAAATTCTACCTGACATTTAAAGAAGAACTAACTACAATTTTTCTCAAGTGAATCAAAACAATTGAAAGAGGGGAATCCCCCCAAATTCTTTCTGTGAAGCCAGCATCGCTTTAATTCCTAAACTCAGAAAAGATGCAACAAAGAAAGAGAACTACAGACCAATTTCCCTGATGAAAATAGACGCAAAAATTCTCAACAAAATATTAGCCAATTGAATACAACAAGACACCAGAAAGATCATTTACCCAGACAAAGTAAGATTTATCCCAGGTATTCAGGGATGGTTCAACATTCACAAATAAATCCATGTGATACATCACATTAATAAATTGAAGAACAAAAACCATATGATTATCCCAATATATGTAAAGAAAGCATTTGATAAAATACAACACCCTTTCATGATGAAAGCTCTAAGCAAATTGGGTTTAGAACCTTCCTCAACAAATCAAGGCAATTTATGACAAACCACAGCAAGCATCCTATTAAATGGGAAAAGTTGGAAGCATTCCGACTGAGATCTGGAACAAGACAAGGATGCTCACTCTCACCATTGCTATTCACTATAGCCCTGCAAGTTATGGCCAGAGCCATTAGGCAAGAAAAAGAAATCAAAGAGATTCAAATCAGGAAAGAGGAATTCATACTATCCCTATTTGCAGATGACATGATTCTATATATAGGGGATCCAAAAGACTCCACCAAGAGACTGTTGGAACTCAGAGAATTTGTTAAAGTAGCAGAATATAAAATCAATACACAAAACAAACAGCCTTTGTATACAAAAACAAGACTGTGAAGAACAAGAACTTCTAGGATTGATCCCATTCACAGTAGCTACAAAAAAAGCAAATACCTTTGAATTTATCTAACCAAGGATGTCAAAGATCTCTATGATGAGGATTATAAAACATTAAAGAAAGAAATAGAAGAATATACAAGAATTGGAAAAAACTTCCATGTTCATGGATTGGAAGAATCAATATAATCAAAACGTCCATTCTTCTGAAAGCAACTTACAGATTCAATGCAATAGCAATCAAAATACCAAAGACATTTTTCTCAGAGCTAGAAAAAATGATGCTGAAATTCATATGGAGAAACAGGAGACCTCAAATAGCTAAAGCAATCTTACATAATGAAAGCAAAGCCAGAATCATTACAATACCAGATTTTAAGACATACTGCAAGGCAGTTATAATCAAAACAGCTTGGTACTGGTACAAAATCAGATGGGTAGACCAATGCAACAGAATAGAAATGCCAGAAATCAATCCAAGCATCTACAGCCAACTTATATTTGAAAAAGGAAGTAAAACCAATCCCTGGAGCAAGGACAGTCTCTTCAACAAATGGTGCTGGGAAAACTGGATTTCTGCATGCAGAAGTTTGAAGCAGGACCCCACCCTATGCCTTACACAAAAATCCATTCAAAATGGATTAATTACCTAAATCTACAAATTGATACCGAAAAAATTGTAGAGAACATTGGGGAAATACTGAAAGACATTGGCATAGGCAAAGAATTCTTGGAAAATCCCAGAGGCAGAGGCAATAAAAGCCAAAATTAAAAATGAGATTACATGAAATTGAAAAGCTTCTGTACTAAAGAAATTTAGTGCAAAAGAAATAGTCAGCAAAGTGAAGAGGCAACCAACAGAATGGGAGAAATTATTTGCAAACCATGCAACTGATAAAGGATTAATGACCAGAATATATAAAGAGATCAAGAAACTCAACAATAACAAAACAAAAAAACCCAGTTAAGAAATGGGCAGAGGACTTAAACAGGCAATTCTCAAAAGAGGAAATCCAAATGGCCAACAGACATATGAAAAATATTGTCAGTCTTAATTTTTACAGGTTGAAAGTTTTAAAATTTTAATTGTACATATTTGCATACAGTGTAATAATTCAATACATGTATACAATGTGAAATGATCAATTCAGAGTAGTTACTAGTGCCATCTCCAATCATTTCTTTATATTTTGAGCCTTTAAACTCTCTTCTGGGTATTCAAAAATTATGTATTTGGTCACTGAACTGTAATCACCACACTGTGCTGTAGAACATAAGAACTTGTTTCCTTTGTCTAAATATTTTGGTACACTTAAAAACACTGGTTTAGGCAATGGTTTTTCTAATCAGGCCCCAAACCCATGTAATAAAACCAAAATTAGGGAAAAAGAGATTATAGTAAACTAAGTAACTTTTGCACAGCAAAGAAAAAGCATAGTGAAGAGACAACTGACAAATGGGAAAATACTTGCAAATTATTCATCTGACAAAGGATTAATATCCAGAATTTATTAAAACAAAAAACTCAATAACAGAAAAAGATGTAAAATGGGCAAATGTTATGAATAGACTCTTCTCAGACAATTATTCAAATGGATGATAAATTTAAGAAAAAATGCTCAACATGATTAGCTATAAGAAATATGCAAATCAAAACCACAATGAGGTAACATCTTCGATCAGTTAGAGTGGTTATTATTTTTTTTTAATTTTATTTAATGAACATAAATTTCCAAAGTACAGCTTATGGATTACATAGCTCCCCCCACCATCAAAGTGGTTATTATTAAAAGACAAAAAGTGACAAATGCTGGTGAGGAAATAGAGAAAATTCTTAAATACTGTTGTTGTGAATGTGAACTAGTTCAGTCATCATGGAGAATAGTGCAGAAGTTCCTCAAATAACTAAAAATAAGCCTACCATAGCATCCAGCCATCCATCTTTTTGGGCTTATATCCAAAGGAAATGACATCAGTATATGAAAGAAGTACCTGCACTCCTGTGTTTATTGCTGCCCCATTCATAATAGCTAAAACATGGAATCAGCCTACATGCTCATCATCGAATGAATAGACAAAGAGAATTTGGTGTATGTACACAATGGAATATTTTTCAATCATAAAAATAATGGTATAATATTTACAGCAAAATGAATGGAACTGGAGGACATTAGGCTAAGTGAAGCAAGTTTAACACAGAAAGACAAATGCTGCATGTTCTCTGTCATGTGGAATCTAGAAAAAGTCAATGTGTGTATAGTGATGAATTTTTATTTTTATCATTAAACAGAGTCTACATTTCAGGCACATTATTGTCCATTTGTATTTCTTCCTTTGTAAATGATCTTTTTCTTTTCTTTGCAAATTTTCTGTGACTACCATTTTTATTGCATTATATATTCTCCTTACGTAGAATTATTTTAATCCTTTTTCTCTCATATACATACAATGGGTATCTTTCCATTTATGTTGGTGTTCTATTTTCATTACTTTTAGGAAAGTAAAACCTTTTCAACTATGATTTGTATTTTAGAGGTTTTATTTGCCAGATACATTTGTTTTATTTAGAGCTAGTTTGGGGAAGTGGTTAGCACCTGAAGATCATTTATATTGGTGTCTGTTTATGTATCTGATTTTCAAAGAAGTAGTTTAGTCTGGAATTAGTTAAGTGTACAGCGTAAAGTACTAATATAACCTTTTTCCCTAGAAACAGCAATTGTCAATCACAGAAAACAGCACTACAAACAATGAGAATGGCTCAGTTAGGTCTGTTCCTATTTCTGAGGCTCTCTCCCATCCCAGGATAATCTTTGCCTGTGGGCCTAGTTTCTTGGAGCAGGAGGAGGACCAATAGTGTATCTCCAGATACAATACGACAACATTTTGGGGGCCCAGTGTGATGCAGTGAAGCTTCCCACATCATGATTCTTGTGCTTTTTCTGTGTTGTTTCTATCTTGGTGAAATAAAAAAAATCTGTTCTTTTGTACTATAGCAATGCAAATAGAATTGCAACACTTTACATTAAAAAAAAGAATTTAGTCAATTAATTATCTGTGGTAATAAGAGGCAAATACATCTTGATTATCCAAAGTAAATTGAAAAACGAGTGATTTATTTCACAACAATGTACTAAATGTTTTGATGAGTTTAAGTTTAGGCTGAAGAAACTTAAAAATAACTAATACTAACCATTTCTTTCAAAGTCTATTTAGAAACTTATTTGCCTTCTTAAATTTAGTTTTATTTTTTTCAAAATAGGTTCATAGATTAGAGTCAAGTACTAACACTAATAACAAGAAATGTGGTAGTGTTTGGTGCTTCTTGCCAACCATTTTTGGTTCCTTCTTTACTTTTGAGTGCATGGTAGTGTTGTGTGAGTGTTTGGTTATCTTATATTCGGGTGGAGCCAACGAGTTGTGAGAAGAAATTGCGTTAGTGCCATATACAGGTTACAGCATTTAGTTATTAACGTGAGACTCTCCAGAACTTACTAGTTTTTCATTCTGCCATGGTGACTGGCAACATTCAAGACAGTAGCTGATCCACAAGCCTGTGTGCATGGGAATTCAATATAGAGTTTTCTACCAGCAGTGAACACTTTATTTGAGCAAGAAATAACTATCTGTGCTTTAATTCACTGAGATTTGGAAATTTTTGTTGTTGCAGCATAGCTTAGTCTATCCCAATTATCATGATGATAATATTTATTATTTATTTATGAATAATTTATTGTGTTTATTTACTATTAATTTTTATAATAAAATATTGTTATTTTATTGTATTTATTCCTTTAGCATTATAACTACTGTAATAGCAAACACATGGTTCCTACTATGTACCAGGCATGATTCTGGTGCTTTCTATGTATTAACTCATTTCATGCTCATGCTTACCCACTGATATACAGGACCATTATTACCCCCATTTTATCCATAACAAAACTGAGGAAAAAGAAGCATAAGCAACTTGTTTAGGAAAGTGGTAGAACTGAATTCTGAACCGTGCAGTTCTCAGAGTGCAGCATCTTAACCACTGAGGTAGGTCTGTATGACTTTACTAATTTTCTGTGGCCGCATAGAAATTATCAAAATGTGGAGTTTTAAAACAACACCTACTTATCTCACAATTTCTGTGAATCAAGTATCAGGGCCTTGCTTAGCTGAATTCTCTATCTTAGGATCTTAGCAAGCAACCATAAAGGTGTTGGTCTGGACACTTGAAAGGGGAAGAATTCACATCCAACCTGTTTCAAGCTGTGAGTAGTATTCATTTCCTTGCATCTGTGTGACTGAGGAATATGTCTTTTTTCTGGCTATCTGTGGATGGCCACCCATGGGACTGAGGGATCACCTGCACTTCCTTGTAACATCACATTCCCATAGGCAATTCACATGGAAGCTTTTTTCTTCAAGGACAGCAGGACAGTTTCTAGTGCATTCTAGCAATATGAAGTCCTGTAGTATGTGTTTGTATTATAATATGTTATGTGTATGAGTCTAATATATGTGTATGTATATGTACACGCCTATATATGTATCATGACTTAATCAAAGGAGTCTCATCTCATTACTTTTACTAGGTCACATAACTTATTTATGGGAGTGACATCCCATCACCTTCATCATATTATGTTAGTTAGAAACAAGTCAACATTCCACCCACTCCCAGGGATAGGGGATTGTATGCAGAGTGTGGCATTAGCCACCTTGAGTTCTGTCCGTTATAAATGGCATCAGAAAAGTAGAAGTGAAATGATAAATAGAAAATATCTGCCATATTTTCCCAAAAGGGAAAAACATCAAAGAATGAAAAAAGCCTTTGATATTAAAATATATGTTTTGGAGACCAGCACTGTGGCATAATAGGGTAAGCCTCTACCTGCGGTACCAACATCTCGTAAGGGCACTGGTTCCTGTCCCAGCTGCCCCTCTTCTGATCCAGCTCTCTGCTTATGGCTTGGGAAAGCAGTAAAAGATGGCTGAAGTGCTTGGGCCCTTGCACCACATGGGAGACCTAGAAGAAGTTCCTGGCTGCTGGCTTTGGATTGGCGCAGCCCTGGCTGTTGTGGCCATTTGGGGAGTGAACCAGTAGATGGAAGACCTTTCTCTCTGTCTCTCCCACTCTCTGTCTATAACTCTACATCTCAAATAAATCAAATATATAGATATATGTGTAGATATAGATATGTATATATATTTTTAATTTACATAGCATTTTTAATTTCCAAAGATATTTTAAATGTTATTTACTATCTAATCCTTTTATAGAATTCTGCACATATATTATAGAAACATTATTTACCTTTGTCTCAGAGAATATTAATAATAATTAAAATTTTTAGCATTTTTCCATCCTGCATAGCTTTTTTTTTCTAAGGTTCTTTCATCTTTTCTTTGTTTAAGTCTCAGTCTTTCATCTTAGGTGCATGCCTTAAAGATCTTTTGTTTGTTAACTATTTGAATATATTTAAGAATGTGAAATTAAAATGCTGAGTGGAAGTTCTGATCGTGAGTAGGTTTGCCAACTGGGTCTTCCCTGTAGAGTGATCTCAGTGAGAACCTTTAACAATTACATATTTTCATTTTATTTGAAAGGTAGGGGATGGACAGATGAACAGAGATCTTCCACCCATGGATTCACTCTGTAATGCCCACAACAGCCAAGGGTGGGCCAGACTAAATCCAGAAGCTCAGAACTCCATCTGCGTCTTCCATGTGGATGACAGGGACCCAAATACTTGAGCCATTACTCTGACTCCCAGGAGGGGAGGAAGTTGGATTGTAAGTGGAGCAGCTGGGACTTGAAATGGGTACTCTGATATGAGATACAGGCATCCCAGGCAGTGACTTCAGTGGTGCATCAAATACCCACCCCTCATTTACCCTTTCACGCACCTTCAGTGTTAGCATTTTTTGGACATGATATGTTACACTGATCAGTTCTGCTAAAAAGACTAAAAAAAGACTCACAGTGTTCTATGTCGAGGAATACGCCTAACTGTCAGCATTTGAGAGGCTAAGAGGTAGAAGGACGCATAAAGATCTCAATATTAATGAAGTAAACAAATACATAACCCCTCAACTATACATTTTGTTCTCCACTTGAGAGACTAAAACTCTAGTCCTTCGGCTGACCAGCAGAAGAGGGAATCTGAGGACTAACTGCCTCAACTACATCCCCCATGTTTTAATCTCAGCTTCATACCCCCTCCTAGAGAGATCTGGCACTATCAGCTCCTGAGACTCCTTAGCCTTCAGGATTCCTGGATGTAAAAAATAATTTTAAAAAATCCTCTTAGGGGTCCATCATTTTGGTGCAGTGGGTTAAACCACTGTTTGCATCATTGGCATCTTATATAGTAGTGCCAGTTTGAGTCCCAGCTCCTCCACTTTTGATCCAACTCCCTAGTAATGCACCTTAGAAGGCAGCAGAAGATACCCAACTATCTGGGATCTTGAGATACATGTGGGAGAACAGGATGGAGTTTCTGGTTCCTGGCTTTCACCTGGCCCAGACCTTGCTGTTTGGCCATTTAAGGAATGAATTATTAAATGGAAGATATTTCTCTCTCTCTCTCTCTCTTCCTCTCTCACTCTCTCTCTCTCTCTGAAGTAAATAAACAGATCTTTTAAAAAAAATCCTCTAGCTTTTCTCACTTACACGTCAAATGTTATTTTCTCAAGTCTCTGCAAAGTTAGTTACCAATCATCTGCATACTTTCCAGTTTCCGAAGTTGTTGCTGCCATGTCATTTTCCATTCTGTCTGTCTCTGTAATTTATGTCTACTAGAAAAAAATTAATGAGTTTCAGGGAAGAATTGAATGCAAATGTGTATTCTTGGTTCACCATTTTCAACTTGAAATGATGGCTTACAATTTGCTTAGCTGATTTCAGGCAATATCACATTTCATGCCCTACCATATTTCAAACATATCTTTTTTTCTTATCTAGGAATGACAGTATTACACTAGGACATAACTCCCCTTATCACCTTACCCTCCATTTGAACCCAGCTTCCAACATGTTCAAAAGAGCCATCTTTTTTGGTTTTGTAGTTTTTCCCTCTGAGGGACTTACTGTCTTTTGACCAACAAAGGATTATGGGATCAGTACTTGTGTATCAGATTTCTGATTATGCTCAAGCAGCTGGCCCTTTTGAAAATGGTTTAGACATGCATGCAATATGGAGAAATGGTATAAGCAAAAATTCCTCTTTATGGTCAGAGGATCTGATGTTGAGTCCAGGTCTACTGCTTACTTGCTGTATTTCTCTGAGCCTAATTATCTTATTCTTAAAAGAAAATACCTTTTAAAAGGTTGCTGTGAAACTTCAAAGGATAGCACATGCAAAAGGCTTGCAGTAGGTAAATTTGAGGCTTAAGGAAACAGATTAAAACTGCACCAGACAAGTTGTTGCTTATGGAAAATAAAAACAACCACCACAACAAGCAAATACAAAAATAGCTAGAAAACTTCAAAATCTAGCCATTACATAGAGTCTGAAAAGTCATGGCTCTCAAATAACCACCTTCTACTTCCTACACTGCCCAATGACCAGTCTCGTAAATCTGGTAAAATCAGCCAAAACCTGAGGGTATTTTCTGCACATAATGATGTAGCTCCCTTTGCCCCCAGTATCCAGGTTGTGTGAACCCCAGTGGGAAGCTTTTAACAACTCACAAAGAAATTAATGTCCAAATATAACAGGAGAAGGAGAGGGAGGAAGTAAGGGGATGAAATGATGAGCGAGAGAGATCAGGAGGTTGCCATGGTCTGAATGTTTGTTCTCCCCAAATTCACTTATTGAGTCCTAATAACCAATGTGCCAATATTGGGAGGTGGAGCCTTTGGGTGAAGATTAATCCAGGAAAGCAGAGTCCTCATAAACGGGATTAGTGCCTTTATAAAAGAGGCCCCTTAGGGGCCAGTGCTGTAGCACAGTGGGTTAAAGACTTGGCCTGAAGCACCAGCATCCCATATGGGTGCCGGTTCTAGTCCTGGCTGCTCCTCTTCTGAACCAGCTCTCTGCTACAGCCTGGGGAAGCAGAAGAGGATGGCCCAAGCCCTTGGGCCCCTGCACCCACGTGGGAGACTTGGAAGAAGCTCCTGGCTTTGGATTGGTGCAGTTCCGGCCATTGCGGCCAACTGGGGAGTGGACCAGCAGATGGAAGACCTCTCTCTCTGTCTGTATCTCTCTCTGTATCTCTGTCTTTCAAATAAATAAAATAAGTCTTCAAAAAAAAAAGACCCTTGAGAGTTACCTTGCCCACCCCATCACGTGATGACACAGTGTGAAGGCACCCTGTGTGGACCAGAAATCAGGCTCTCGTCAGACTTCAAATTTGCAAACACCTGGGTCTTAGACTTCCCAGTCTCCAGCACTATGGAAAATAAATTTCTGTTAATAAATTATTTAGATTTATTATTAATTTATTAATATGATATTATTAACAAATTATTATTAATAAATTAATTCTGTTAATAAATTGTTTAGAAGCAATCTAGTTTTGGGTGTTTGCTACAAAAGCCCAGCAAGACTAAGATAGGTGTTATAACAAAAAATTTAGGTAATAGATCATGATGACTAGGACCAGGATAATGGATAATAGCAGTGGTAGTAGTGAAAGATGATGAGATTCTGGACATAATTTTAAGGTAGAACTACAATGTTGGATATAGGTATGAGAGAAGTAATGGGATCAAGGAAAATCCCAAGATTTTTATCTAAAGAACTGAAAGGATGGAATGGCCACTAATGGAAATAGAGAAGATTGTAGATAATAGGTTTATCTAGGTAAGTGGGAGAGATGACAACCTTAGCTGTGGACACATGTTTGAAACATTTTTTGGACATTCAAGTAGAGATGTCAAGACATGTAAGTAAGAAGATATGTAAGTGTGAAGTCTGAGAAATCTGGACTAGAGATATAAATCTGGACTAGAGATATAAATATGTCAGAATATGTGTGTATATGCAAATTGTATATACATGAATGTGTGTGGTGGGATGGGGTGAGTATGTCAAGAATTCAAACAGTGAGGTCAAAGGGAGAGGGTAAATCCCTACGTAAGGAAACAATTGATAATTAAAACACAATTATGAAATCAAGGGATAAATTAAAAGGATATTGAACAGACTAGTCATTATGGGAAACTAAATTGCTACCATAGTGGAATTGTTTAAGATTACAAAAAATATAGTTTAAAAGAACAATTACAGCAGTTAGAAGGTACTAACAAATATGCCAGATAGAGAAAGCAATCTAATGTGGATATTCAATTTCCTCACAGTAGAAAACCCTAGTAGAATCACATAGCAATATAGGAAGTATGAAAATGTTTGTTGGGGAGTAGACATTTAGCCTAGTGATTAAACCTGCATCCCACATCAGAGTCCTGGGTTTGCTTCCTGGCCCTGACTTCTGACTCCAGCTTCCCTCAAATATAGACCCTAGTAGACAGCAGTGTGGCTTAAGTAATTGAGTTTTGCCACCCTCATGGGAGACCTAGTTTGTATTCTCAGTTCCTATATCCAGCCATGGTCCAGTCGTATCCATGACAAGTACTTGCAGAGTGAACCAGGAGATGAGAGTGCCTCTCTGTCTCTCTCTCTCTCACACACACTCACACACTCTGCCTCTCAAAAAAAAAAAAAGTTTATTGAATGACCTAACATTTGGTTCAAGTAAATAATGATTTTTATAAGTTACTAGTTTGAGTAGTAAACATGATTGACATTCCTAATGGAGGGCATTCATTTATATAGAGGAACAATTTTATTGGTGTTATATGGGGCCTAACTTGTTATAGGTAATAGTAAAATCTGGTTGTTGTTTTGCTGTTTTCTGGTTGTTTGAGAGGTCTCTATAGCTCAATTTAAAACCTACTTAAACCTACTTATGCTATAAATATTTAAGGCTAATAAAGCCCTTGCGTTTGTTTCTCTATCAGTTAAGTACAATGCTTAACCAGACTCAGAATTTTATGTCCCCAAAGTGATTATGGAAGCTACGCACTTGTAACAATCACCAACTTAATTTAATATTATATAAAGTTACATAATATATTATATAAAATATAAAGTTACATAAAATATTATGTAAAGTTAAGAAATATAAAAATTAGAAGAATACTAGTTTTTCTTTGAAGACCAAGTTGAGGAGATTTCTGGTTAGGATGTACAGAAACTACGACTTTCAATGTAATTACCAAAATAAGCTGGATATGATTTAAAAAACATTGTAGAGTTGAGAGTACAAAGAAACATAAATTAACCTTATTACAGAAAATAACATGCCTTTCATAGAAGGAAAAGAAGAGACACAGGACTATACTCATCCCTATTGAAATAGAAACAAGAGGAAGGAATCACCAGATAGGGATAAAGAGAAAACAATGAAAAATTTAAAGAACCATTAATGGCTGCAAATCAACCAGTATGACAACTTAGAATTCCAAGGTGGAGCAAACATTGTGGTGCAGTGGGTCAGGCTACTACTTGTAAAGTCTGCAGTTCAAATTCCAGCTGCCCTACTTCTTATCCAGCTTCTTGTTATGTTAATATATTCTGGGATGCAGGAGATGATGGCTCAGGTACTTGGACACTTGCCACCCACATGGAAGACAATGAATGCTTGGGGTGGTACTAAATCCAAAATGTCGAGTGGGAGAGCCTAGAGTGCAAGGCAAGGGACCAGGGAGGAATACTGAAGAAGCAAAATCAAAGCACTATGGGATTTCAGCTATTAATGTAGGGGCAGTGCCAGAGAACTGAGAAAAAGCTGTCTCAGGCATTTAGGCCTGCATGGAGTATGAGCAGCTACTCTGTGGAGTTGGCAGAAGGCAACAGGAAAGAAAGGGATCTCAGATGCATAAATACTGAAGCATGACTGGAAAGCAAGAACTTCTAAGCAACCCCAAAATTTGGTATCCTCAGAAAACTGGAAGTGTGGCTGTACAGCCCAAGTAGATCCCAAGAACATCATTAGTGCTCATAGTCTCTCTCCTAGTGCTGAAAATCTTGTTACAACTTCAGAATATTTAAGACCAGTAGTGAATGAACTAATGTTTCAATTTTAGTATATGTGCTGTGGGAAAGCCACCACTAAACTAATGTTTCAAAATGAACAAGCAAATAAACCCATATCAACCGCAACCAAAATTCAGATTCACTCAGAACCCCTTCCCTACTCAAGCAGCATGACAGAAAAAGGAGTTTGTGCATTTTTTTTCTAGAGGTAAATAATATTGATTTCATTCTTTATCATTCCTCTTTTCAAAAATGTCTGGAATGCAGAAAATATTACAGTGCAAAAAAGGAGTAGCAATAAAATATGCTCAAGAGTAAAGCTGTCTGGCCGGCGCCACAGCTCAATAGGCTAATCCTCCGCCTGTGGCGATGGCACCCCGCGTTCTAGTCCCCATCGGGGCGCCGGATTCTGTCCCGGTTGCTCCTCTTCCTGTCCAGTTCTCTGCTGTGGCCTGGGAGTGCAGTGGAGGATGGCCCAAGTGCTTGGGCCCTGCACCTGCATGGGAGACCAGGAGGAAGCGACCACTGGGGGGGGGGGGGTGAACCAACGGCAAAAGGAAGACCTTCCTCTCTGTCTCTTTCTTACAGTCCACTCTGCCTGAAAAAAAAAAAGAGTAAAGCAGTCTGTAGGAATAGGAATAGACTCAGTGATGACTCAGTTGTTGGACCTATCATACTAAGACTTTAAAGTAACAATGATACAAATACGAAAGGATAGAATGGAAAAGGTATAAACCATGCTTGAAGAGACCAGAAATGTAAACAAACATATTAAAAGCATAAATAGAACCAAACTGGAATAGGGAAGAAAATTGGAGTACAGTGTGCTTGGCACTTACATTTATACTAGACAATCCCCAGGGAGAGGGGGCTAGAAGAAGAGGAGGAAAAGGATGGGGAGGAGGAGGAGAAGAATGAGAAAGAGGAGAAGATGGAGCAGAGGGGGAGGAATGCTTTTTTATTTTGAATTTTTTGTTTGGATTTTTAAAATTTATTTTTCATTTGTATATATCTCATAAATACAACATTATTTTTTTTATAACGCTTTTATTTAAAGAATATAAATTTCCAAAATACAGCTTATAGATTACAATGGCTTCCCCACCCCATAACTTCCCCCCCACCCGCAACCCTCCCCTTTCCCACTCCCTCTCCCCTTGCTTCACATCAAGATTCATTTTCAATTCTCTTTATATACAGAAGATCAGTTTACTATATATTAAGTAAAGATTTCAACAGTTTGCCCTCACATAGCAACACAAAGTGAAAAATACTGTTGGAGTACTAGTTATAGTATTAATTCACAATGTATAGCACATTAAGGACAGAGATCCTACATGATATATTTTTTTTTAAATTGATTAATTTTCTAGGCAATTTCCAATTTAACACCAAGATTTTTTTTTCATTTTTAATTATCTATATACAGAAGATTGATTCAGTATATACTAAGTAAAGATTTCATCAGTTTGCACCCACACAGAAACAGAAACACAAAGTGTAAAATACTGTTTCAGTGCTAGTTATAGCATTGCTTCACATTGGACAACACATTAAGGACAGATCCCACATGAGACGTAAGTACACAGTGACTCCTGAAGTTGATTTAACAATTTGACACTCTTGTTTATGGCCTCAGTAATCTCCCTAGGCTCTAGTCATGAGTTGCCAAGGCTATGGAAGCCTTTAGGGTTCGCTGACTTCAATCTTATTCCGACAGGGTCATAGTCAAAGTGGAAGTTCTCTCCTCCCTTCAGAGAAAGGTACCTCCTTCTTTGATGGCCCCATTCGTTCCACTGGGATCTCACTCACAGAGATCTTTCATTTAGGTCTTCTTTTTTTTCCAGAGTGTCTTGGCTTTCCATGCCTAGAATATTCTCATGGGCTCTTGAGCCAGATCTGAATGCTTTAAGGGCTGATTCTGAGGCCAGAGTGCTATTTAGGACATCTGCCATTCTATGAGTCTGCTGTGTATCTCGCTTCCCATGTTGGATCATTCTCTCCCTTTAGATTCTATCAGTTAGTATTAGCAGACATTAGTCTTGTTTGTGTGATCCCTTTGACTCTTAGACCTATCAGTGTGATCAATTGTGAACTGAAATTGATCAGTTGGACTAGTGAGATGGCCTTGGTACATGCTACCTTGATGGGATTGTATTGGAATTCCCTGGCCTGTTTCTAACTCCATCATTTGGGGCAGTTCCAATTGAGCATGTCCCAAAATGTACATCTCCTCCCTCTCTTATTCCCACTCTTATATTTCACAGGGATCACTTTTCAGTTAAAATTTAAACACCTAAGAATAATTGTTTGTTAACTACAGAGTTCAACCAATAGTACTAGAATAAAAAAATTACTAAATGGATAAAGTATTACATTGTACAACAACAGTCAGCACAAGAGCTGATCAAGTTACTGTTTCTCATAGTGTCCATTTCACTTCAATAGGTTTCCCCTTTGGTGCTCAATTAGTTGTCACCGATCAGGGAGAACATATGATATTTGTCCCTTTGGGACTGGCTTAATTCACACAGAATGATGTTTTCCAGATTCCTCCATCTTATTGCAAATGACCGGATTTCATTGTTTTTGACTGCTGTATAGTATTCTATAGAGTACATGTCCCATAATTTCTTTATCCAAATGTATGCTTTGAATTCCCTGTGATCTTTTGCTGTGAGGTTCCCTTCGTTTATCTTCTTTCATGTTGATGGCCGTGTTTCTGTGTGTAACACATCTTTAAGTATCTTTTGCAGGGCTGGACGAGTGGCAACAAATTCTTTCAATTTTTGTTTGTTATGAAAGGTCTTTATTTCACCTTCATTCACAAATGAGAGCTTGGCAGGATATAATATTCTGGGCTGGCAGTTTTTCTCTCTAAGTACCAGGGCTATGTCTCGCCATTCCCTTCTAGCTTGTAGGGTTTCTGATGAGAAGTCTGCTGTGAGTCTAATTGGAGATCCTCTGAGTGTAATTTGACATTCCTCTCTTGCGCATTTTAGGATCTTTTCTTTCTGTTTCACTGTGGTGAGTTTAATTACAACGTGTCGTGGTGAGGACCTCTTTTGGTCATGTTTACTAGGGGTTCTATGAGCTTCCTGTACTAGGATGTCTCTGTCCTTCTCCAAAACTGGGAAATTTTCTGCTATTATCTCACTAAAAAGGCATTCTAATCCTTTCTCCCTCTCCATGCCTTCAGGAACTCCTAGAACTCGAATGTTGGGTTTTTTAATAGTATCCTGTAGATTCCCAACAATATTTTTTAGATTTCTAATTTCCTCTTCTTGTCTTTGGTTTGACTGTATAGTTTCCTGTGCTCTGTCTTCTAAGTCCAATATTCTCTCTTCTGCCTCACCCATTCTGTTTGTAAGGCTCTCTAATGTGTTTTTCATTTGATCTATTGAATTCTTCACTTCATTATGATTTCTCGTCACTATCACAGTTTCATGTTCTACTAGTTGTTTCATTTCAGCTTGATTTCTCCTTAATATTTCATTTTCACGAGAGAGATTTTCTACCTTGTCCATTAAGGATTTCTGTAGTTCAAGAATTTGTTTTTGAGTACTTCTTAGTGTTCTTATCAATTTTTTGAGATCTGCTTCTTGCATCTGTTCTATCTCATCATCTTCGTAATCTTGAATTGGGGTGTCTTTTTTATTTGGGGATGCCATAGTGTCTTCCTTGTTCTTATTACCTCGGTTTTTGCGTTTGTTGTTTGGCATATTGGTTTCTTCACTGTGGTGTTTTTTTCTTGTTATACTATGACTCTAGATTAAGTGGACTGTCTGCTTTTGATGGAGCCTTAGAGGCTTGAGATGGGTGTGGCCTGAGAGCTCTGTTTGGTTCCTCAGTGTTGAGGCTGTGTCAAAGGAGACACTCCCAGGTTAGGCGTGGTAAATCTCTCTCTGTTAGTTTTTTTTTTTTTTTTTTGGTTCAAAAGGGAAGTAATTCCACACAGCTGAATGGAATTGGGGGTGGTTAGCAGGCGAATGATATACCCACAGGAGCCCGAGATCGGAAGCTCTTTCCCAAGGACCAGAGAGGGAATCTTTGCGACCCTTTGTGTGGGCTGAGATTCTCCTGTAGTCTCCCACTGGGCTGCCAAGGCTACTGAACTGTAGAGTCTCTGGAGAGTACTCACATGAATTCGTGATTTCCGTGAGTTCTCTCCCCCACAGTCTCTTTTTTCACAGTCTCAGTTCATTAGCACCACACATTCATTAGGTTCTAATCTCCTGTTATTTCACCCCTCCCACCTAGTGTCAGGTTTTTCTGCTAGGCTCGGGGCCGGTGCCGACCCGAGGTCGCCCTGCTTATGACGTATTCCAAAATGGCGCCTGCTCTTTGTCTTGCTCACCTTTGAGAGGTGAGCGGAGAGAGAGAAGCTCGTGTCCGTACGGGTCGCTTTTTTTTTTTTCCCTCTTTCTCTCTCTCTTCTAGTTAGCCTGGTGAACTTTTCCCTGCAGGGTTTCAAGCCTTGTTCACTCTAGGCTCCCTTTTCCGCTTCCCTCCTGGTATCTCGGGCTATTGAGATTCTGCTCACCTCGCGTTCCAGCGCTGGTGTGTTGAATCTGTTGCTGGTGTCCCAAACTGCGGGCTCCCACGCTCTCCACGCAGGTCCACAGTGAATCTCCAGTTCCAGAAGGGTTTTCTCTGCTGTTTCTTCCCCTACTTTTCCTTGAACCTGCAGTATCTCCACTTTTATTAAACTGTCTCTCCCCAGACTATCCGTGTGCTCCCTTCCTATTCCGCCATCTTGCCGCTCTCCCTAAATACAACATTATGCACATAGTAATTCCTCCCACCGTACCTGCTCTCCCACCTATTTTTCCCCCATTCCTGCTCTCTCTCCTGTTTTATCTGAGAAAGAGAAATAAAAAGAAAGAAAAGAACAAATGAATTAAAAAAAAACTAAGAGAAGTGTTCCTCACAGTCTAAACAAAGGCTGATCTATGTTATTGTCTCTTGAAGATGATTTTGCTTTTTTTTCCCCTTCTCTATCATATGGCCCAGCCATCCCACTTCCTGGGAATATACACAAAGGAAATAAAATCAGTATATGATTTACCTGTACCCCCACATTTATAGTAGCTCAATTCACAATAGATAAGATATGGAATCAACTCAGATGTCCGCCAACTGGTGACTAGATAAAGAAAATGTGGTATATATACACTATGGAGTATTGTTCAGCCATAAAAAAGAATGCAGTGCTGGCTTTTGCAACAAATTGGATGTAACTGGAGACCGTTATTCTTACTGAAATAAGACGGACCCAAGAATACAAATATCATCCATTTTCTCTAATGTGTGATATCTACTATAAAGAACACACACACACACAAATCCACAATATATATGAGTGTTACTGACATCTTGGAATTTGATTACTATTTATATCCCCTGTCTCTATTCCTTTGGAACAGTGGTCTTTCTACATTTTTACTTGTTGACCTTTTTATTTAGTCGAGGACTAGGCCTGTGGTTATAAAGTAAATTAAAAATACATTATCACAAAAATTAAAAGAAAAAAGGAAGGAGGAGAGAGGGATGATTATATTCTTAGAATTTTATCCATGAATTGTATGATATCTGTTCTCATTGTATTAGTAGTAATAACAACAGCTCTATAACACTGAGGCACAGGAAGATCTGCAGATGCATCAGATAGAACATAATGCCCACAGTTAAAGATGTCTTTCTTGTTATCATGCTTCTTTGGCCCATGGAGGGTATTCAACACATTGGAGATAACAGCACATAGCATGGCAATGGAGGAGACATCGGGTTCTGAAAGGAGGTGATGGCAGTTCCTGGCAGGAACAGTGATGTTTGAAGCAAACATGAATGTCAGCTGGTGCGCCAGCCTCCATGGAAAAGATAGGACAGCAACTATCTCAAGGTAGCTCACTCAGTTTATACACAATATCTTCAAGGACTCCCTGGAATATAATACATACTAAGGACTTTGCAGAGCCCTGAAATCTTGTAAAGTGTGTGGGCAAAAAACAAACAAAACAAAAAATAATGATACCTGTCTTATTACTGTTAATATTGTTCCAGTGATGAAATAAGTCTATGAAGCCTTATTAAACGCAAGTTTTGATAAATTAGATCATTCTTCCTTCTTGCAGAGCATTCTTGATGAGGGGAAAGTGGCTTGTTTCATTTCTGTATAAGGTTGCTCAGTAGATAGAGCATAATTTCTTAAGAAATTAAAGAATATTCACCTTGTTTTAGAATAAGTCTTATAGATCATAACCACAGGTGTTGTTCTACTTATGGCTCTATCCCTGAGAGAATCAATTCTTTTTATCCTTCTGTTTGGCTTTCAGTTCATTTCAGAGCATAGCTTACTGTGTGAGGAGATACCTTTTGTATTTTCATTTACAGAAAAGACTAGGACTGCTTAAGATACCTGACATTTATCTGAATAGTTTCCTATTCTCAACTCACCTGATTTTAGTTCTGGTAAACCTTTACTATATAGGCCTTTCTAGTTTAACTGGTTCCTTATTAGTACTATATTTCAACTTCACTATGTTAATTACAATCAACAGCTCTGACTTCACTATTATTCAGCTTAGGTTTCAGTGTATTGATTTGAACAAATTATACAACTCTCAAAAAAGTATTGACTATGTCCTTAAAACTCAGTTATATTTTTAGCAGACCCTCAACTGAATTTTACTTTCTGAAAAGTAATCCAAGTGAAACATAGGGTGAAGTCAAATCTAAAAATAGTACAGATAATCACTTCTTTCTACTCCGGTACAACAGAATTTGATAGAACCATTCAGACCACATAACACATTATTTTTAACACTTTATTTGCAACATTTACTTCCACAGGTAAAATATAATTGATAATTACTGAACTACTATTTATATTCAAAGTTTTTGGAAAGCAAAAATACCACTCTGAAGTTTATGCAGTCCAACAGAAGTATCCCTTAATATTTGGGGCAATTGCAAGTGCTTTTGAGTTATTAGTGTCTAAATTAATAATGGCACAAAGGTGAGAAAAAACTGAGAGTTGTCGAGGACAATCTAACTGCATTATGGGCATATCTTGTTTGTGATGTACTACAAATGACAGCTGAAAATCTGAACTAGCTAAGTAAACCCATTAAGAGTTGATAATTTAATTTTCAAAAGGATTCGCTGCTGGGCATTTGTAAATTGTAGGTTCTAAAGTACTGACATGCTTGCCACTTTTATTACTAAAAGCAAAGTACATGTGTCTGCTGTATTAGAGCTGAGCCATTAGTATTGCGAACAAGTTATGGGTCTCCCTTACAGGAAACCCTCTCCCAATCCATGGAACTTCTAAACAAATGCATTTATTACCAACAGTTTTGTGCACATTTCCACAAAATTTGCTTGATAGGCTTGGCATTCTGCAGGGGCTCTTAAATTGTTATTGCTAATCATCTTTGTGTGTGCCCTCAAGAGAAAGACATTTCATGAATAATGTACTGCAGCTTACCTTGGAAGGCAAAGCTCAGGAGCTTCTGCCTGAGAATAAGCTTCTTTGTATGCTGAACTTTCTTCAGCCATTATCCCGTAGAGCTAGAGGTAGAGCACAAACAGTAGAGATTTGTGGCTTGAGGTTCTTTATAGATGTGATGTTCTAAACCATTTGTGACCTGGACAAGGTTAAATTTTAATAAAGCTTCTGCTGCCCTAGCTAACAAAAAAATTCAAATGAACATGAAGCTAGAAATAAAAAGTTAGGAAACAAAACAACAAAACTAGTTCCCCCAGTGAAAACTTTCAGGTTATTTTGAAGAAAATTGAATAGCAAAATCATCTCTTCCTTTTCTGACATTGATCCAGGTATAACTGTTGATTTTTTTAACCTTTTATTCTTTTTCTCCCTCTGTCTCTTACCTTAAATAGCTATATTTAATATTGTACTTCATTAATATTGAATATTGTACTTCATTAAGAGTCCAAAATAGATTGCTCAGAATTAAAAACTTGCACTTCAGAGACACCATAAGACAGAGAAATGTCGGTGTACAAATGGGAAGCAAATATTTTGACATTATATATTCGACAAGAAATCTGTATCCAAAATATGTAAAGAAACTTTAAAACTAATAAGAAAACACCCAACTGAAAATATAAAAGATTTTAATAAATGTTTCTCCAAAGAAATATATAAATGGCCAATAAGCACAGGAAAAGATTGTCATCCTCATTAGTCATTACAGAAGTACAAATCAAAATAAGATCAATTTTTCACTCACTAAAATGGCTATATTTTTTAAAAGATGGACAATCATAAGTTGCTGGCAATAGTTCAATGAAATTGAAACTCTTATAAATTGTTGGTGGGAATTAACGTGACACAGCCACTTTGCAAAAACAGTTCAGCAGTTTCTTAAAACGTTAAACATAGATTCATCACATGAATCAGCAATTCCAACCTAACCTAGCCCCAAAAGTAAATGAAAACATATGCCACACATAGGCTTGTACAGAAATGTTTGTAATAGCATCAATGACAATATTCAAAAAGTAGAAATCATGACACATCCAAATGTCTGTCTTCAGATGAATGGACACAATACATGGGATGCATCCATATGATGGAATCCAATTTTGCAATAAAAAGGAACAATGAGCTGTATATTCTATGATTCTGTATATGAGATGATTCAAAAGCATCTCAATGAGGTGTCAGCATTGTGGCCTCGAAGGTTAAGCTGCTATCTGTTTTGCCAGCATGCCTGTGGGCTTCAGTTCAAAGTCCTGGCTGCTCCACTTCCTATCTAGCTCCCTGCTATTTTCCTGGGAAAGCAGCAGAGGATGACCAAAGACCTGGGGCCCCTGCATCCACAAGAGAGAACTGGAAGAAGCTTCTGGCTCCTGGTTTTGGTATGGCCCAGCTCCGGCCATTGCAACCATTTGGGGAGCAAACTAGCAGATGGAAGACATTTCTCTCTCTCCCCCTTCCTCTCCCCTCCCCCTCTCCCTTCCCCTCCCTACCCCCTTCCTCTCTCCCTCCCCCTCTCCCCCTATCTAACTCTGCCTTTCAATTAATTAATAAATTAAAAACAAATCTGAGTGGAAGAACTTGACATGAAAGTGGATTATTTCATTTATATGAAATGTCTAAAAACAGCAAATGAAAGAGACAAATGAGTGGTTTCATAGAGTTGGGGATGGAAATGGAGAGTGACTGTAAATTGTCTCAAGATTTCTTTTTAGGACAATGAGAATATTCTAAAATTAGATTGTGATAATAGTTATACAAGTCTATAAGTATTCTGAAGTTCATTGAGCCATAAATAGGTGAATTTTATGGCTGGTAAATTGTATCTCAATAAAACTGGCAGAACAAAGGAGAGATTTACAATGAATTTTAAGTTGGCTCTTGAGGAACTACAGCCTACCAGATGGGATTATTGATTTTGACGAGTCTCACTTTCCCAGTGCAGGTTAATTAGTGATCTGTGATTGGACAGGATATTTAGAAAGTTTGCTTCAGGAAAGTTATTTGGGTATTTCAGTCCCAAGGAGCAAGATGTACTGAATTTAACTCCTAATAAAGATATTCTCCACTGTTTACAAGAATAGGTCTTGTTAATTTCAAGGCTATATTAAGTAATGTCTCAACCTGACAAAATGACTCTAATCTTGCGAGCTTCTAACACCTTCTTCCTATAGAGTTTAAATTCCATGAAGAACTTGGGAAATGCCCTCCAAACGAAGCAACAGCATAGCCTTGTTTCTGTATTACTGCTCGGAGAACAAAGACCATGCTAGTGTTAAAGCTACATGTGTTCCCTGATGCCTCAGTTCCAGCTTCATATCCCAACACCTGCTTTCTTCCTAAAGGAACAAAAAAATGGAAAATACGTTCGAACAAGCGTCAAGTCTCTTTCCAAACTTCCTTATTGAGTGTAGAAATCCAAGTTCCAACATGATTGTTATTTTGAGTGAAAAACTTCCCTCTGAAAATATAAAATAGGCACGTTAAGAAGCCAAATGTACATTACCTGCTTCCATCCCCCACCCTTTTTTTTTAAGATATATTCCACGTGATAGAGGCTAAAAGGTGGCAGCTGTGCCAAAGTAGTGGACCCTAAATCGCTGAGCAAAAATGAGAGGGGGAGGCTCTGATTGCTCACAGCACAGGAGTGAATATGCGCTCTCAACCACAAATCAAGCAAGCTGAAAAAAAAAAAAAAAAGACCCAATCAAGGCAGTAATGGCCTCCACTTCACAATCAGACAAGTGCTTCTTACTTGAAAAATCCTACCATTTATAGCTGATTGCTAACCCTGGCCTCATTTCTAATCTAAAGGGCGAGTAATAATTTGGAAAAGGAATTATAACAACTTCCCAACAATTTAGCAAATTGTTATTATTTCAGGGGGAGGGTAGGATGGAAAGGAGTTGCTTTTGTAACATGTTTCTCTTGTGGGCTACCATTTTCATGACACCAAATCTCATTGCTGCCATGCCAGAATAGCAACTAATATATATTGGAAATATGTTTTTAAAATACTAAAAGAAGGAGAGAGAGAGAGAGAGAGAGAGAGAGAGAATTGATATTGTGTGTCATATCACATACTTCAATATGGTCAAAGTTACAGTTCTCCAAAGAGTAAGGGAGGAAGAGGAGTTGTGAATTCTTTCATATACACTTACCTATAATATACCCAAATAAGTTTGGGGTCATTTTCCTTAAGTATTGCTGTTTTGGAAATGGTTTTGACTTTTTGGAAAATTTGATCTCATGAAAAAGCTCTTTCATTACTCCACTTGGGTTTTTGTTTTTTGTTAGTTTGTTTGTTTAGGTGTTGATCTATTTAGCTCAGGTAAGGTTCCTATAACTAGAAATATGACAATATATAGTATCGTCTTTAATATGTAATCACCTTATACACTCTTATTTTTCAACTTATACACAGTTCATGGAAATATATATTATGAAAAAATGCATGGATTTCAAAACTTTATTGCAGCAAAATGAATTCTTTTAATTCCATTTTCCGCAAACTTTTTGAAGTCCACTCATATATAGGTAATTATTTTATTAACATGTTAACCCATCAAAATGAGTTACCTTTTACATAGGTATTCTTTTGGAGTAACTGTTTTCCACTGAGCAGGCTATTCACAGAGCAGCCAGGCATGCATATCAAATGCAAAATTGCAGGAAGGAGGTTAGGACCATGCTGTTTTCTGAAAAAAGAAAACTGACTGAGTAGAGTAGAGGACAGAGAGATATATTGAATCATAGGCCAGAAAAAAAATAACAGAAGCCACCTAATTTCAGCTCTGAATTATTATACAAATGAGGAAATGATTTCCTGAAGGTCACAAAGGTAGCAAATGACCGAGATTAAGTGAAAACTTGGATGACCTTACTCCCACTAACACACCTTTTGCATTATATCCTACTCTTTCAACATCATTCTTCCAAATGCCTTTAACTTATGAATTTCTTAGGAATGTGGCACCTTGCCCTCACAGAGTAAAAACATCAATGATTTTTGGTGATAGGATACACTTGATGTCATCATGCAACTTTAGCCTATCCTGTGAGCAGTAATACTATTTCTACATAATTTGCCACTTGCCGTTATGTTTCTAATAAACTTTATCTAGTTTACAACCCTTTTGTTCCTAAGTGTCAGAACATTAAAATGTCACCTAATGAAAATATGCCTTACTCTCTTTTATTTCCCATATTAAGACCAGTTTCTCAAAATAGAATAGACAGTAGCAGAACCAAAACACAGTATTACTCTTCCGTTTCTTTTTCAGGTGGGTAACCAAGAACATAAGAATTTTGTGGGCAGAATTGAGACCTCTGAAGCCATAGTTATAAACAGAGCAATTGACATGTCTGGAAAATCAAGCCATAATTCTAAGTTAGAAAAAGACGACACCCCTATCATTTGCATCAGTTTAAAAAACATTTTTTATCTTTCATTCATTTTTATTAGACAAAATAACTTTCCTTTAGTACCTTCCATATGTTTCACAAATACTAGGTATAGGAAATGTATCTAATTTTGGAATCAAAGGAAATATTTTGATTTTAAATTTAAAATGTTAAACATAATCCACTCTGCTTTTTGAAACACAACAGATTTTAAGCAGATCTTAAAAAATTAGGTTTAAAACAACAAATATAACTATCTCTATTTATGTGTGTAACTAGAGTAAAAGGCTAAGAAGGCTAAGTTTTTCAGATACTCAAGAAATGATTTATAGCTTGCAATTATCCACTCCATTCAATATAAACAGGATCATAATTCATATTACATAATGTAGAGCACATTCAAAAATACATATTGCTTTTCTGAAAATAAATATATTCCTTATATCATCTCTCATTTAAGGTACCGTGACCTTAAAGTGAATTTTTTAAATAAATAAGCAATGTATATTAATGTCTCAGGAAAAAAAGAGCTTTTAGAAAGGAGCTTAAATTTTTAAAAACTTTTAAGATTTTTTTAAGAATAAAAAAACCTGAGATATATTATTGGAAAAGATTCATTTTGTTAGAGGAAATAGAAAGCTCTGTTCTACTACATATATTTATTGTACTCTAAATCAGTTTGAAAATTAGAGAAAAAATAGAGGAGACTGTCACTGTGGCTTAAGAGGATCTGAACGTGAGGCTTGAAGATAAGGACAAGGCAAACACAACAGCTAACAACAACAACAAAAAAATAGCAACCACAGGCAGAATGTGAAATGAGGCATCATGCTCTCAGAAGTGGAGGCTGAACATTTCAGTGGAATTAACAAAAATTAACTGGAGACCAAAAACTCAAAGCATGCTTTGTTTTATATTTTTAAAATTAGAAAAAGTAACGAAATGTATTCACAGTTCAACTAGGGGAAAACATCGGAGATCTGAGCCCAGGAAAATGTTTTTCCAGGATAGCACTTCTAGGAAATGTCATATTCTTAAACCTTTCTTTTTATTAAAATTAAATGCCATACAATATTACCACAAGCTAAAATGACCCCTAGTGTTAGCAAATAGATTTTTTATGATGAATCACAGGCACCAAATATCCTTTATGAATAATGTTAGTACACACATTTTGTTGGTATGTAATTCAATTAACTGCTTCAGTCAACACTAAAAGACACCGTTAAAGTGTATGATAAAGGAAATCTCTTTTTTCTTGCCCATTAAGAGAACGAATATATAATCCCCAGACCCATACAAGCAATTTCAGATTTTTGTCATCCAGAAAGGACTTTTCTCTCATTACACTATGTATGTTTATAGCTATGAGTTCTAGCAGATGTAGCTATAAGGAGTGGGGAGGGAAGCAGAGTTTTTCATAAAAATTCTGGTAGCATCGTCAAGGACAATGTGTGGAAGAATTTCAAGGCAAGTTTCTTGAGTAGTAAAGTTACCTGTATATGGGAAATCCTAGCTTTTATGGACTAAATGGAAAAGTACTCAAGTTGTTTTAGCTGTGCAAATCATTAGATACATTAGAAGGGGCCTCTAAAATTTGTAAGTATTTAAAAGCTCTTATATCATTAAACCTACACAAATTCTGGCGTGGCTACTTAGGTAATTTTTATATGCTAAAGAGCAAATATTTGGGGGGGGAATATAATATTAAGGAATATATACTTGGCAGAGTATTGGAGAAGCACAACATATACAATGTGAAGGGGTCTCTATACTAAGAAAAACCCTGCCGAAAGAGGATTGTATTAATAGCAACCAAACTCTACCATGATTTTTTTTCCTGTTTGTGGCAAATAAATAAAATTAGTAAATATCATTTATTGTGGATTAGAAAGCAAACGAGAAATGAAATCAAACAATAGCAAGAAATCTCCACTGATTAAGACTAATGCAAAATGAAAAACTAAAATACAAAATATAAGCATATAAGCATGTGTAAGCTTTTCATAAACTAATCATTAATGAGATACTCAAGTTAAAAATAAAAGCTTTATTTGCACTGCATTCTTTACAAATGAAAAAATAGAAAAAAGTGAAAGTAAGAGTTATAAAATACAGACTTATGATACTGGTTGAAAATGAAAAGAACTTACCCACTATCCAAGCACAATGTTACTAATTTCTGAAAAAAATTAATACTATATCGTATGCTTATTAAAAATATACAAAACTACTTTCAAATACATGGTTTGAATTCTGCTCTGGTCTTAATTTGAAAGCTTTCCAGGATGAAAAAAATACCAAGCTTCCTGTGTGCTTATTGCTACCATAGTAATTATCTAAGAAGAATATGTCATGATGACAAACTTCATAACTCAATGACATTAGTAAACATTAAAATATTTGAAGAATATGGTACTGCATTATGGTTTATTCTATTTAAATCTCACAATTACAGCACCCTTTTCTACGTGTGTTTCTCTATGGGTGAATTGCCAGGATTTGATAATCTGCTAATGCAAGCTGATATTATAGTCATATGACCTAATTAAACATCAGGATTCATATTTTAAATATGTAATTACTAGAGTGTCATTTTTTAAAAATGTAATTGCTATTTTAATAGCAAAAATTAGTGTTCATGTCAATGACTACGGAAAGTTTCTGGAAAATGTGTTTCTTCTCTGTAAAGAAACAGTAAAAAAATCTCAGTGTTGAAACCAATTATTAATATTATTTTCATGTCATGAATTCTCTTGTCTCTTATCATTGTGGAAATTTTTGTTTCCAAAATTATGTGTCATTTCTTATTGTCATTTAGAATCCCTTCTGCTTTCTTTACAGAAGTATATTTTCACTTGTGGCAAGAAAGAAATCCACACATACTGGCGTGATATGTAAGTGAAGCAACAAACTTCCATCATTTGAAAACAAAATAGAGTCAAAGATTTGAGACTTTGGGGAAGAATTCTTTATTTCTGAATTGCATAAAATCGTTCATAATTACTGCTCAGTGATTTCAATATCACAAATCCCTTCTGATTAGCCCTCTTAAAAAAAGAGACAAACCTGCTTCAGAATCGTTTGGCCCTGTTGGAAGCCCTGTCTTAGAGGACGACAGATTATGTAATTAAATTGAATCGTGTATTTTCCATACAAAGAAGGCATGATACTGGAACTGATGCAAGCTATATGCTCATTTCTATATTTAGACTGCTCAACGTCAACAGGGCAGTGGCCCGCTGATAGACCAACTGAGTTAAGGGATCATATGTAGCTTTTCAATTTTAAAAATATGGAAAGGCAGGGGGAAAAAAAGTGCTTATTGAAATGGTTGATGAAATGTAACCTTTTAAAGAGCTATTCATCATCCCTTGAGTGAAAGAATGTCCCCACAAATAGTATTTTCCCATTTAGGGGATTGATTTACTTAGAGTGCAGTATAGAAAAGTCTGGGGAAATAGTTATGTTTCTGATCCCAAAAGGAGTTCCAGGCAAGAAAGCAAAAAAACCGTTAAGTTTACTGAGGAACATATGCCAAATACCTCCAAGAGTTTGTAAGTGAAAATACAAATGTGATACGTAGGAAGAAAGCTCCTTTGTTTTTCAAGTGAAAAGTGTAAACTAGAGATTACACGGATAAGCCCATGTTACTGCCAGTACTTTTAACACACAATAGCAGTAGCAAGGAAACAGCGAAAGATTTCTCAGCATTTGGTTATCTTTATCTCTGTTTTAAGGACAGTATTTCTTAGCAGACTTTACTTCCAGATTCTCTTAATTTATTTTTGATTTCCTGTCTCCAAACCATAATTGTAGTCTGAAGGACGCAGCTGTATTTTGAAATTTTCAGCACTGCACTCTAAATTGAAGCGGTACTATCCACGCATTGCCTATAGCCATCACAAAGAAAATCAATGTCACAAAGTCCCTCAAAATCAACGAACAGAAATAATCTCTCAAGAGTTGTACAAAATCTAGAAAAAGCTGTCATTAGGAATCAATGAAAATCAATTTTTGAACTGATTGTTTTAAATCAGCAGCAATGGATTATTTACAAACTTAGTGATTGAATGCATGTACTAAAACTTTGTGACTATTTGTTACCTCAGTATTGAACATTAAAGTTAACATAAAGAACAAACAGAACTGCATGAAGAATGGGAACAATAAAAGGACAAAAGAAAATAATTTGATTTTGAAACTCATAATCCTGATAAATTCAACTGTAATCACTCTTTTTCTAGGACATCTGTACATTTAATCCAGAAATATTAAGAAAAAAATATCCTTAGAGGCCCAGATGCAATGAAATATCTTTTGGATTTGTACAGAATGATGTTGATTATTAATTTCTTATATATACACTTGATGTGTGAAATATATTTAAAGATAATACAATTTGCTAATCCTAACTATATGCAGATTAAAACTCAAGCAGACTAAAATTTGAAGTAAAAATTTCCCCTAATAAATCTTTCATTTTCCTTTATTTAATATAATGTTAACGGCATATTGGAATAACAAAAGTGGAGACTTCTGGATAAACAGTTTTAGCTATTAAAATAACAAAAATGACTAAACTATCAAATGACTAAAATATCATTTCATATTACTTTCATTTTTTTAAAACAGGAGGTAGAAGTTCCATTTTATAATTTTCTTTTCTCTTAAAAATAAACCATCAAAGTGTTCTAAAATTGATTTTATAAATAAAACAAACCAAAGCCCAAGTCACCACGTTAGTCTTCAACATGTCCAAACTGCAGTGCTGTGTCCACTGTGTGTAGTACTCTGCCACCTGGTGGCTAATTGTGAAAAAGAAGACGTGTTTGGGCATTCTGTTTTCTCTTCCGTACTTCCCTTTTACAGAACTGGTGATTTAAACTTCTGTTTGACAGTATGCCTGTGATTTGGGAAGCAGTGGCTACTTTATGCAATGCATTAGCTAGTTTTTTATTCGTTTCTGTACAAATTAGCCCCCAAGATTAACAGGAGATTTAAATAAATTATTGGTGATTAGTAAGTAGAATGAAAGTAGCCAAACTTTCTTGATCTCCTCGTTATTTTATCTCTCTAAGGAAATAATAACAATGTACTTTAGTTTTGCCATGTTCAGGACAGTAGGCAGGGGTAGTTATTAAGTCATGAGAAGCTGAGGAACAAAATAATTCATTAAGTGGATATAATGAGAAAGCATCTCAGTGTATTAATATAAACATTCCTGCCTTTACATGACATAGAAGTGAACTTATTAGACAGTTTTAGATGTTTCTTCTGTCAATATATCTCTTGGATAATATAAAATTGCATGATACAACCTTTGAATAATGATCTGTTACTAACTGATTTTTACACAGATGAATCATTCTATAATTATAAAAATATAAAGAACATGCCACGATGAATATATGCAGTGCTCAGAAGTTGTTTCTAAACGCCAGTCCCCACCAAAAGGAACTAGGAAGTTTTGGCTGATTCTCTAGGGGCATTAAATGCACAACTGATGGTCTTAGAATATCTTCTGATGCAAGATAATAAGGAAATGCTCAGAAACTGGTAGGGTGTGTCAAAAGTACACTGGGGCCAATTTGAAGGGACTCCTATTGGCCAAATATGGAAGTTCTGAAATAACTGATGATAGCAGTGGATTATAGTCCATTGAATAAAATAAGAATCTATGAGTACATATGATACACATGTGTGTGGGGGGCGATGGGTGAAGGGGGAGTTTTCTTTTGAAGTGGGATGTTAGCTAACAAATGTAATAGAGACAACAAATCACCATTTGGCTATCAGTAAAAACTGATTTGGCCAAGAATTACCAATAGATGCTAAAACTCTTAGGTAAAAAGTGTGATTAGAAATAGGTAATTCACATATTCTCAAAGTATAGCATTCCATAAATATATTATAAATTGCTACCATGAGGGTAGAGAAACCTGACAGACACCATGTTAACTGAATGATCCATGCTACCATGACTGATAATACGACAAATTGAACTACAGTCCTCCTGGAGTGATACATTGACAAGAATATACCATTTATGTTATATTCCTGCATAAATATATACCATTGAAAGGGACTCCACTGGCCCCTGGAAAGGAATGGAACAAACAACATGACCTAAACCTTCCAGGAGTCCTGAGAGAGTGGGGAGAGGGAGAAACCTACACAATATAATCTTCAGATGTTTGCATCTGCAGAACATCTTGCCCATTTGGAACCTGATTGAACGCTCTGTAAACTTCTAAGTAAAACAGGCTACTCTGATGTCAATCTCCTGATTGTTTCATGTAGAATACATCATTAGCATACAAACTAACCAATCAGGTTAACCTCCTCCTTTAGAAACACTTAAACATCTCTAGCCAGGCAGTCCTGGCAGGCAACCCTTTCAGATCCCTCTGGACTATTGGGAACTTTCTCTGCTGCTTTTTTGTTTTTTGTTTTTTGTTTTTTTGACAGGCAGAGTTAGACAGTGAGAGAGAGAGACACACAGAGAGAAAGGTCCTCCTTCCATTGGTTCACCCTCCAAGTGGCTGCTATGGCTGGTGGCTGCGGCCAGCGCACTGTGCTGTGCAATCCGGAGCCAGGAGCCAGGTGCTTCCTCCTGGTCTCCCATGTGGGTGCAGGGCCCAAGCACCTGGGTCATCCTCCACTGCACTACCGGGCCACAGCAGAGAGCTGGACAGGAAGAGGAGCGACCGGGACAGAATCCGGTGCCCCAACTGGGACTAGAACCCGCGATGCCGGCGCCGCAGGCATAGGATTAGCTTAGTGGGCCGTGGCGCCGGCCCTCTCTGCTTCTTTCAATAAGGTTCCTTCACTTTACTCATTATTCCTTGTCCATTTTGCCTCATTCTTTGTGATCATGGGACAATGGACCTGCCAGAGAAGAGGAGTTGCAATACAGTAGACTGCAACACTCCTGGAAGAATCCAGCAGAGAGAAGCTATAACCCAACTGGAGAGGAGAGTCAGTAATACAGAGAACTGCAACATAAGGATATGCAATGCACAGAGCTGAAATACAAGGAGTTGTACCATGGGAGGTATGCCATTTCTAAAGATATGACAAAAAGAAGAATCTGTCACATCTCCTGGGGACAAGACATAGACACTAATGATTGGAGCCACAGACTACTCCCGCCACTACTCCTGCAACAATATGAACCCAGTTTTGAGTGAATATGAGAGAAATATAAATGGATGGCTAAAATATACTTCTTAAAGTCCCCAAAATTGTCAATGTTATCAAAGACAAAGGTTTTAGATTGATTATTAATGATAAACAAGACTAAAATGTGAAAATTGGGGCTGGCATTATGGTATAATGGACTGAAATATTTAAGAGTCAAGAAGCGTGCTATTTTCAACTTACTCTTAAATGTTTATATATTTATATGAGATTATATTCATCACACACATTTATAAATAATATATTAAGGGCTGTTAAGTGAGTGAGATTCAATATCTTGTTGGATTTATAGCTAGCACCTGGCCTCTCCTCTCTATTAACTTCAGATGTCCATGGTAGTTCTATTACCTTAAATAAATAAACTAAAAATCAGCTTCTTTCATCCAGATTCTCATCCATATACTCATATTATGAAATCTTTGGATTACATAGTTCCTTTGAGGGTCAATTTAAATGAGTCAAGAAAATTATGAGTCCCTAAGGGATATTTTTAAACTGCAGAATGCATGGTTATATTCATTAAATTAGAAGAAATAGCCCAGACATTCTGATACTATATGCTTCCTTTCCTGCCTAAATTCCCTTCCTGGAAGGATTTCTGTGTTTTCTGATATTTAAAAAATTGCTCTTGGAGTGGGTGTTGGGCCTAGCAACTGTCGAGTTGCCTGCATTCTATGTGGGAGTGCCTGGGTTCCAATACCCAGCCCCAGCTCCTGACTCCAGCTTCCTGCTGACACCTACTCTCGGGGATTTCAATGATGACTCAGCTAACTGGGTCCCTGACACCCACATGGGAAACCTGTATTGACTTCCTGGATTTCAGCTTTGGTCTGGCCAAGTCCTGGCTGTTGCAGACATTTGAGTGTGGCACAGCAAGTGGGAGCACTCTCATTTGCTCTCTCTCTCTCTCAAATTAAAAATAAAAAGAAAGTATGCATTAAACAACTTCAAGGAACTCCATTATTATCTAGGAGAATGTCGTTGTCTTCCTGAGTTCTTCATAGTCTCACTTATAAGCTGTATGTGTTGTCTTGCTTTCTTGGCTACTGCCTTAGATCCAAGGGTAAAGAAAATAATTAACAATAAATTGGGAGCAACTACATATCCTCCTATAATGTACATACACAAAGCCTATAGCTGGACTATGTGCATAGACACAGTGCAACATCTTATGTAACATTTTAATAAAAATATTTATTTAATTATTTGAAAGGCAGAGTTACAGCATTGGGCAGAGACAGAGAGGTATTCCCTCCCCTGGTTCATCCCCTAGATGGTCACAACCAGGAACCAGGAGCTTCATCCTGGTCTCTCACATGGGTGGCAGAGGGTCAAAGACTTGAGCCATCTTCCTTTGTTTTCCCTAGCACATTAGCAGGGAGCTGGATTGGAAGTGAAGCATCTCGGACTCTTCATTGGTGCCTATATGGGATACTGGCATCGTAGGCAGTGGCTTGACTCCGCTACACCAAGATGCCAGCCCCGATCATATTACATTTTTATTAAAAAATCTTTAATTGATTTCCAGTGCTATCTTCAAGAAGTCCATTACCAATTTTTAAAAGTGCTGGATTGATTTTATAAGAATCATTTGATGAATTGGGTAAAAAATAAAAACTCTGCTAGACTCTAGAATCCAGACATTCTGGTCTGCGAGATCTAGGATAGGCCTAGTAGTCAGCATTGTAGAAAGCAGCTCTCCCATGCCTTATGTTAGCTTAGGTAATTCTTATGTGCAGCTATATTTAAGAAACTCTGGTCCTGCATCCTAATAGACAATGATGCCCCTCACAGTTGGGCTTCAGTCAGTTGTCATTTCATACCATAGGCTATGTTTCATCTTTTCTGGAACATTTACCAGCCCCAAATATACCATGCTGTTAGTGCCTCAATTCTATTATACCTGCCTTCTGTCTTCAAGAGCTTGTCTTGGATTTTTATGTTAAGTGAATGTATAACTTGTCATTTAAAACCCAGATAAAATGGTATCTCATGGAAAGATGCTCTCTCACCTAGAATCAATTTTTCCTGCCTCTGAGTTCATCAGTAAATCTGTATCAGGATAATTTTTAAGTTGATAATTTTGTATGTGTTGCAAATGATGTTATAAATATCCAAATGGCCTTTGGCAAAGAAAAGGTTCCCCACCCTACTGTAACAATATGGATTGTAGAAGCAATTTTAAAAATTGGTAGTTATATACCCCTAAAATTGTTAATTATGTGCTCCCTAAAAGAATTTTCAAAGCTATGTACTTAACATCTTAAATTTAGTCGACATCATGTATGCATCATGTTTAAATCACTATCAATGATGCAAATTTTTTATTCAGCTCTGGTAACCACATTTACATTTTTAACTTCTATGAGATCACCATTATTTTTATACTCCACAGATGAGAAATCATATAATGTTTGTTGTCTTTCTGTGCTTGGTTTATAGTGCTGCAATAAACATGGGAGTGCATATGTCTCTTCAATAGATAAATTTCATATAATTTGGATATATACCCAAAAATGGGATTGCTGGATTATATAGTAGATCTGCTTTTAGTTTTTGTTTTCTACATGGCTGTACTAATTTACATTCCTGCCAACAGTATGCAAGCTTTTCCTTTTCTCTGCATCTTTGCCAGTCCTTGGTATCTTTTATCTTTTTGATACTAGTCTGTCTAACTGGGGTGAGGTGCTGTCTATTGAAAAAACATATGGGCTCCCATGTTTATTGCAGCACTATTCACAACAGCCAAGAAATAGAAACAACCTGAGTCTATCAACTGATGAATAGACGATGAAAATTTGGTACATATACACAATAGAATATTGTTCAGTCATAAAAAGGATGAAATTTTGTCACTTGCAGCTACATGTATTATATTAGAGGTCATATGTTAAGTGAAATAAGCCATCACTGTAATTTTTTCTTTAAATGTCTAGGAGACTAAGCACTGAAGTCATTGGGTACTGGATGCTTCTTTGAAGGATATCTTTAAATTACTGATTAAACACACTACTCATTATTGGTTTATTTAGGTATTCTATTTCCTCATGTTTTAACCTGGGTAAGGTATATGTATCCAAGATTTTGTCCATTTCTTCTAGATTATCAACCTTTTGTCATATAGTTGTTCATGGTGGATTTAACATTCCTTTGTATTTCTGTGGTATTACTTATAAATGTCTCTATTTGCATCTCTAATTCTATGTAACTGAAAATCTTCTCTTTTCTTGGTTAGTCTAGCTAAGAGTTTATACATTTTGTTTATTTCTTCAAAGAATGTACTGTGGCATAGCTGGTAAAGCTGCCACATGTGATGTTGGCGTCTTGTATGGGCGCTGGTTCATGACCCAGCAGCTCCACTTCTAACCCAGCTCCTTGCTGATGTGCCTGGGAAAACAGCAGAAATTGGCCCAAGTTCTTGGGCCCCTACACCCATGAGGGATATTTGGAACAAGCTCCAGGCTCCTGGCTTTGGTCTGGCCTACCTCTGGCCATGGTGGCCATTTGGAGAATGCACCAGCAGATAAACTTTCTCTCTCTGTCTCTTCATTACTAACTATAATTCTTTCAAATAAATAAATAAATAAATCTTTTATATAAAAAAAAAAGAATCAGCTCTTATTTTGTTGGTTTCTTTTCTTTCTTTTTTTTTTTTGTCCCCATGTCATTTATTTGTGCTCTGAGTTTTTTTTATTTCCTTCTGCCAATTTAAGATTTGATTTGTTCTTGTTTTTCTAGTTCCTTGAGCAGTAACTTGAAATTTCTGTTTGGTTTAGCCCTCTTACTACTGCTTTTGTTGTATCCCATAGATTTTGGCATGTATCCATCTTAATTTGGTTTGAAAATTTAAAAATTTCTTTCTTAATTTCTTCCCTGACTCACTGGTTGCTCAGGAATAAGTTGTTTAATTTCCATGAGTTTGTGTAGTTTACAGCATTTTTCTTCTTGTTTATTTCGTTTTATTGCATTGTGGTCAGAAAAGATACTTGATATGACTTCTGTTCTTTTAAATGTATTGAGATTCATTTTGTAACCTATTATAGGATATATCATGGAAAACACTCTACGTGCTATTGAGAATGAAAATCCCGTGGCTGTTGGAAAGTTCTGTAGATGTTTGTTAGGTCCAATTGATCTAGGCTGTAATTTAACCCTGCTATTTCTTTTTATTTTCTGTCGATATTAGCTGTCCAGTTCTGAAAGTGGGGTAGTAAAGTCCCCTACTCTTACTGTAGTGGAGTCTATCTCTCCCTGAAGGATTAGTGATATTTGCTTTATCTCTTTGGGTGCTCCAATATTGGGTACATATATATTTATAAGTGTTATTTCCTCATACTTGATTGAAGCCTTTATTATCATTACATAATATCCTTCCTAATTTTTTTTACTCCTTTTTATTTAAAAATCAATGTCATCTGTTGGATTTATGGTTATTCCTGCTTTTGGGGCGTTTCCATTTTCATGGAATATCTTATTCCATTTGTTCAGTCAATTTGTGTTGTGAGTGGTGAAGCAAATTTCTTACAAGCATCTAATAATTTATTTTTTTTAACCCACTTAGTCACTATTTTAACTGGGGAACTTAGTCCATTGACATTTTGGGTAATTAATGATATGTAAGGACTTACTAGTGCCATCCTGATACCTGCTTTGTGTTTTTATTCAGTTCCTTTTTCCTTTGTCCCTAAATTACAATCTTAATTTGTGGTAAAGTAATTTTCTCTAGTAGCATACTTCGATTCCTTGCTTATTATTTTTGGTAAATGTATGTATAGGTTTTGCTTTGTGATTACCTTGAGACTTACCCACCCCCCCCAAAAAAAAAACCTTCTTTCGGCTCTATCAAGCTATCTTTAAATGATGACAACTTAACACTGAATATAAAAATAATAAAATAGAGAAACAATTAAACAGAAAAATAAATCCTAATAAAGTACTCTATATTTGTGCTCCATTCCTCCCTATATTTTGAATCTTTGATGTTACATTTGACCTATTTCCCTGTTGATTATTTCTTATCATTTTAGTGTAATGATTATAATCTTTTTACACTTCACACTAGAGATATATGTGATTCATACACTGTCCTTAAACTATTAGAGCATTCTGAATTTATTGGAATAGTTACTCTCAACAGTGAATTTTCTTCTTTCTTTTTAGTGTCTCAGTTTAAAGAACTTCTTTTGACATTTCTTACAAGATAGGTCTGATGGGAATAAATTCTCTCAGCATTTGTATGGTAATGTCCTTATCTCCCCTTCATATGTGAAGGATAGCTTTATTGGATAAAATATTCTTGGCTGGCAATTTTTTCCCTTCAGTATTGTAAAAGTCTCATTCCACTCCATCCTGGCCTGTAGGGTTTCTGTTGAGAGTGGTAAAATCAGGTGGATTACGGACATCTTAGTGTTATTTGCTTCTTTCCTCTTGCAACTTTGAGAACCCTCTCCTTAACCTTGGAAAACTTGATTCATATGTCTTGGCATAGATGTTGTTAGGTTTAATCTGTGATCTGTATTTAGATAGTTGTATCTTTCTCTGTGTTTGGGAAGTTTTCTCTCAACTTTTTGACTATGTTTTCTACACACTGAAATCCAAAATCTAGTAGCATACTTTGATTCCTTGCTTATTATTTTTGGTAAACGTATGCATAGGTTTTGCTCTGTGGTTACCTTGACATTTACCAAAAAAAACTTTTCAGGGGCCGACGCTGTGGCATAGTGGGTAAAGCCACCGCCTGCAGTGCCAGCATCCCATATGGGCACCAGTTCAAGTCCCGGCTGCTCCACTTCCAATCCAGCTCTTTGCGATGGCCTGGGAAAGCAGTGGAAGATGGCTGAAGTCAAGTCATTGGGCCCCTGCACCTAATCTCCTGGCTCCTGGCTTCAGATTGGCACCGCTCTGGCCATCGCAGCCAATTGGGGAGTTAACCAGTGGATGGAAGATCTCTCACTCTCTCTCTCTCTCTCTCTCTCTCTCTCTCTCTCTTTCTCTCTGCCTCTCCACTCTCTGTGTAACTCTCTCAAATAAATAATCTAAAAAAATTTTTTTCAGTATTTTCTTTTCATGCTATTCTATACTTTCCATAAGCTTTCTTCATTCTTTTTTTTCCCTCCATCTCAGATTTTTTCTTGTTTAATCTATTCTGCTCCTGATGCTTTATATCTCATTTTAAATTTCATTTAGTGTATTTTTCAGTTGAGGGATATCTGTGTCATTCTTTAATGACTTCCATCTCTGTCGAATATTAGAATGTTTAATCATTTCTTGTGTTTTCTTGAATTTCATTGAATTTTCTTAAGACAGCTATTTTGAAATCTTCACCTGAGAATTTGGAAATTTTAATTCCTAGATGATTGGTTTCTGGCACCTTGTTTTGCTCTTTTGGTGAGGTCATGGTTGCTTGGAAATCCTGATGCTTATTGGAGTTAGTCATCTATGCACTGAAAGATTAGGTTTTGTTATCTGGCTTTATTTGTGTTTTGTAGAAATTCTAACCGGTCTATTCTGCTGCTGAGGTGAATTAACTGTCCAGTGCTACACCCAAAAGACACTGGTGATGCTGGTTGAGATATGACTTTGCGCAATCACCACCAAGGAACTCTACTGGGCACTGAAGCAGATCTAGAGACTGCAGGCCCTTGTCTGAGGACAGGGACTGTTAGAATCTTCTCAATGCTTGCTTTTATCAGACTGAGATCCAAAATAATTTGGTGAGTCCTTGCTTTTGCCTGAGGATGAAGGAAGAATGAAAGAGGCAGATCTTCATGTACCAGGTAGGTCACACTTGGATCTCACAGTCACCAGACCCTGAGCAAATTTGGTACTGCACATCAAGTAAGAGGCTGGTGGTACACGCCAAAACAAATCTGTCTCACCAGGCACAGGCCTCTGCCTGATAGTGAGGCAACTCCAGAGAATATCCACAGGCACTGGCCTAATGATAGAAATCTTCAGGATCTTTATCAGCCCAGCACTGATTTTCAGTACAATCCCTTCCTTAGTTTCTTGCTGTTGCTTCAAGGTTGGAGGAAGGTGAGGAAGGTAGTTCCTTAACTACCCAGATTAGCCCCCAGCCAGTCACACGTGAGTCCTCCAATCCCTGGGCCCCACAAAGCCACTGCAGAGGTTTCTAGGCCTACCTGAGGCTGGCACTGACACATGTCAAAATGAGTCCAATTCAGTGGACTGCAGGTGTTCACCAGATGCTGGTGAGTCAAGAGGGTTATCCTGTGAGCACCAGCCTGGGGCTAGAGGTCTTTGGTGTGTATCAGGTGCTGGATCTGGGCACCTGGGCTAGCTCTGAGCTCCAAGGCAGGGTCCTTGGAAGACCCTAGCCTCTCTGCAGGGCTGGAGTTTCACTTTCTGCAGAAGTTTGGGAAAAGGGTAGCAGAGACTACCTGGCTGCGAAAGCTACAAATACCTCACAGGTATGGGTCCGGGGGCAGGGACTGGTGGGCATAGCCTGACTGAATCTTTTTAGTGAGTCTGGCCCTGGATTGTTTGGTATGCTTCACCCAATCCAGAGTCCATGATGTTCTTGTAGCTGGGGGAGAAGTGAACCAGGCAGCTCCTTGCTTTCTTCAATGAAACCTTTCCTATGATTATAACAAGATAATGTACTGTGGTCTCTCCCTCAGCTTCCGTAGTTCTTGATTTAATGTGCACGGAGCACTTCATGCTGGTGTCTCTGTGGGAGAGTGGTTGCTGGAGCCTCTTATTTAGCTGCCATCTTGGCACAGCTGCCAAAATAATTTAAACACCCAACTTGGTTTCTTGTAGAAGATACTAGTCTAGCACAACAAACTCATTAAGCAAGTGCTCCCAGGAGGAAACTGGTGAAGTTGTACCATCAGCATGATCCTGCTGCGAGCTTAGATGGCAATTATACATCTAAGTTCATCCCATTTCTGGGCAACAGACTTGTCTGTGAAGCTGGACACTTGCCATTATTGCCCCTGAGATTGTGTTTGTGTGTGTGTGTGTGTGTGTGTGTGTGTGTGTGTGGTGGTGGTGCTGGTGGTGGGAGGGGAAGGGACAAGAACCTGCCAGGATTTTCCTTCTCTGCTGTTGAGTGAAGAGGCTGCAGTAACCTCTAAAGCAGCACTGCACATGAATGGAGAGATGGAGCAGTGCAGCACTAAAATAAGGGCTCCTGGGCTATCTGGACGGGCTCTAAAGGGGTCCTAAATAATACAATCTGGTATTATCAGTCATTTAAGAATGCATTAGAAATCTGATTCTGGAAGAGATATTGTTTTTCCTATTCCTTCCACTAAGTGCAATTAAAAGCTGTGGATATTATGTAGAAAATAAAATCAAGTCTGAAAAGTGGAGAGAGGAAAATGGGCTGATTGGGACCAACATAGTGGTGAGTTCTCTGAATTTTTCTGTCTGATATATCCCAGCCTGGGCACTGAAAACACCAGCAGCCCAAAAATGCCAGAGGGCTTAGAAGAAGTTTCCCCGGAACCTGGCTTTTTCTAATGAAAGAATCAGGAAAGTAGTTAGATGCGAGAAAACCTTTAGAAATTAACAAACAGCTCTACTGAAGAAGTGCAGCAGTTAGTCAGAGTTAAGCAGACAGGTCAGGGCAAGAGAGCTGGGGATGGCTGCCTGATGGGTGAAATCTATTGGAATGAGTGAGATGTCTAGGGTGGGGAAAGGAATGGAAAATGAGGACAATGACAGGAATTTGGAAATGCCTGTGGTGTCATTACCTTTTGGTTTATAGTAAGAATGACTTATCTTTAAAAGGAAAAATGTCTGTAACAATTCCTAGAAATTCTTGGGTACTTTCTATATTTTCTACCAAGTCCTAAAGATGATTCTAAGAACAATAAATGTTGAACACTTCTAAATATTAGAGAGAAAAAGAATTGAGTAGAATTTCCATAGATAGGGAAATGTTTCAGCAGTTAGCATTAAGGGATCTCATGAAAGGATGGGGGAGTGCTCAACAGCACCAGATTCAGCCGGACAGCAAAGAGATTCAAGACTCAAAGGAAGTTCTTCCTCAAATGATGAAATGGATGACTATGTTCGAAGACTTCTTAATGCTGTGAAACTACCAAAAGAAATTAGCTCAGTAAATCTCAGTATATTATTCTATAGACCAAAAGGGGAGAAGATCAGAAAAATGATAGGTAAAAGAGGCAAAGAAATAACTTACAATAATGTTTAGAGCTGTCTGGACACCATCCCTGACAATCTTATTTAAAGGACAATAGACATCAATGAAATTGACCACTTTTAAAAATAAGAATACAAAATGTTATCTGTCAGAAGGCAGGTATAGCAGGTGCAAATCTAGACATAATTTATATAAAGTTAAGATTTTATTATAAAAAATATTAAGAAAAGTTACAACCACAACTTAATATTTATTACCATATAATTTTTCTCACTTGACATTCTGGCATTTGTATCTTTTAATTTATTAGTTCTAGGACTAACTAGTAATTTCCCCTTAAATGTATAATTTTTGATTTGGCAATAAATAGGGTATGAAAACATCTTTATTTTACAATGAAATAGTAATATATGCTAATAGTCTATGAGTACATACATTCACAATCTAAAAAATTGGCAGATGGACACTGCGGGAGCTCCCATCTGCTGGTTCAGTTTTAAAATGTCTGCAATGGCCAAAGGGTTGAAACAGGGAGTCAGAAACTCAATCTACATCTCCCACATGGGCAGCAGAAGCCCAATTACTTGAATCATCACCACTGGATTCCACAGTCTATAGCAGCAGGAAGCTGGAGTCAGGAGCTAGAACCAGGAATCAACCCCAGGTATTTCAATACGGGACATGAGCATCTTAACTGCAAGGTTAAATGGCACTCTTGCTTTCAGATTTTAAACTTGATCCTATCAACACTTCTATAAATATGGCAGGTATCAGAATTACTGAAATAAAACCAACCATATACACAGTCAACTAATTTTTGACAATGGCTTTAAGGAGACATAATGGGGAAAGTTAATGGTGCTTGAAAGCTGGATTTCTCATGTGAAAAAAACTAGAGTCTGACCTTACACCATTCCTTAGAGTCAACTCAGAATGGATATAAGAGCTAAATATAAGATGTGAAACCATAAAACTCCCAGAAGAAAACATTAGGGTCAAGATCCTTGACACTGGCATTGGCAATGACTTTTTGGATATCTCACGGAAAGGTCAGGCAACAAAATAAAAATAAATAAATAGGATTACATCAAAAGAAAGAGTTCCGCACAGAGAAGAGAAAATGGAAGCCCCTGGAAAGTAAGTGGCATGCTCAAAGATCTCTAAGTTCCATGTGGCAGTCAGAATTCAAATGGAAGGCTTCTGATCCCCTCAATTTTCCATTGTGCATTTGTTCTATCAGGATACCCATGTCTCAGTTATCACTTCTGATTAGGCTTAATTTGAAAAAGCTATGTCTATCTGTTTCACAGAGAAGGTATTAGTAGCAAACTCTGGTTTGTGAAATGATGGGGAAAGGGATCAGGTATTTTGCCCTAAACAAAAGGCCATCAGTTGTTTTATCCACAGATCAAAAGGAGGAAAAACATCCATTTTATGGCAACAGAAGCAAATTCTGACTATCTTTGAAAGGACTGAGATTTAAAGATAAGTAAAATGTTACTATAATTGTTAATCAAATACCTCTGATGTTAAAATTCTGTTCAAACAATATTATATTTACTTTTCCTGTTTCACAGTAGAAACTGAAACAAAAGAGAGGCATTAAAAATCATAATTTTACTCTGCAATAATTCTGTGACTAAAACTGATGGTATTTAAGTAACAAATATTATACATAGCTATTTTTAGTATTATATGATTTCATTTATGTGGTACAAACAAAAGGTTAACTTGTAGAAGTTAAAAGGATATTGGTGTGCCGGCGCTGCAGCTCACTAGGCTAATCCTCCATCCTGCGGGGCTGGCACACCGGGTTCTAGTCCGGGTCAGGGCACTGGATTCTGTCCCGGTTAGCCCTCTTCCAGGCCAGCTCTTTGCTATGGCCAGGGAGTGCAGTGGAGGGTGGCCCAAGTGCTTGGGCCCTGCACCCCATGGGAGACCAGGAGAAGTACCTGGCTCCTGCCATCGGATCAGCGCAGTGCACTGGCCGCAGCACACTGGCCGCAGCGGCCATTGGAGGGTGAACCAACGGCAAAAGGAAGACCTTTCTCTCTCTCTCTCTCACTATCCACTCTGCCTGTCAAAAAACAAAAACAAAAAAAGGATATTGGTGGTGGGGCAGATGCTGTGGTGCACTGGGATAAGCTACTGTTTGCAATGATGCCTACATTCCATACAGGCTTGCTAGGTCGAGTCATGGCTACCATATTTCTGACCCAGCTTCCAGCTTATGCACCTAGGGAGGTAGGGGATAATGGCTCAAGTACTTGAGTCCTCGCTACCAATGTCGGACACCTGGATGGAGCTCCTGGCTCTTGACTTTGGCTTGGCCCAGCCCCTGCTGCTGCAGCCATTTTGGGGAGTGAACCAGGGAATGGAAGATCTCACTCTTCATCCATTACTCTGCCTTTTAAATAAATAAAATCTATAATGGTGGTTACCAGAGACTGCAGAGGGAATGGAGGAGAGAGTGTTGGATTGATTAGTGAGTACTAAGTTATAGATAAATAAAAGAAAGAAGCTCTAGGGTTCTATTGCACAGTAAGGTGACTACAGATGTTAATGCACTGCATACTTATCTATTTAAAAAATCTAGAAGACAGGATTTTGAACATTTTTATAATAAAGAAATGTCAAATCTTTGAGGAATGTTTTAGGGAATATGTATCTTTACCCTGATTTGACATTATACGATATACACATGAAACAGTACATTGTACACCATAGCTATGTACAATTATTACATCTATTTAAAAAATTTAAGCCATCTATGTTTATAAAATAGGTTTCCCTAAATTATAGAGAAATGAAATCTTGCTATTCTGGATGACTGATACACTCACCAAATACTCCTATAAAGAGTAGCTTTATAAAACCTATTAGAAGCATTCTTCTACCAAGACACTTCAAAACAAATCTTAGTAATCTTCAGGGAAGATAGTGACATTGATTCCTGGATCATCAGCATCATCATTTTCAAGTTCTTTGTCACAGTCTTCAGTAATGTGTTTGTAATGTGATTTTTCTTGGTTTCTTTTTTTCTTGTGAGTATCTGATGGGTCTTTGATCTCAGTCTGTGAGTTAGTAATAGTTTCCCTTTTCAAAGCATGTTGTAGGCAGCTGTAAAACCTGTCAAGAAAGAAGCACTACTGTTAGAGCTGTGTTCTGAAACCAAATGACGGACATGCACTTAGAACTTGTAAATCATGTAATTTGACAATGTTTCATATTAGCCTTATAAATACAAAATATATTGAAGAAATAATATGTATCTTGCCCTCATCACTGTATCTGGTAGGGTTGTCAGAGGATGAAAGATGACATATGTAAGTCCTTTGCAGTTACTGGCACAGTAGTGACAATAATGCACAATAATTTCCATTTTTCTAGAAGATAGATATCATTGAATCAATGACTCTAACCACTTGTTTTCTGTTATAGTCTTAGCATGTAGTATAGCGCTGTATCAGTCACTAAGAATATGCTCAATGAGAAATAACTACTGAATAAAAAAGGTAACTATGGATGCATTCTACTAGGTGCCAAGTTAGAATAATCTGGAAGTTGAGAACTCCCTTGTCATTTTAGGGATCTTACCTTGCTTGTTTTTCCTATTATACTGGGAAACTATGACAGAGAATTTTTAAATTATTTATCTATTTATTTGGAAGGGGAGATCCCATCCTCTGGTTCCCTATATACCCCAAATGGCCACCTGGGTGAGGGTGGGAACAAAGTCAAGAGCTGAGAACTCAACCCAGCTCTCCCACATGGGTGGCAGGAGCCCAGTCACTTGAGCTATCATTACTGCCTCCCAGGGTCTGCATTAGCAGGAAGCTGGAGTCAAGAATCAAACCCAGGCACTCTGATGTGGAATGTAGGCATCTTAATCACTAGCCTAAATGCCTGCTCCTGATAGGAAATATTTTATCTACAGAATAGATTGCTATTTAGAACAATTTTCTTCCTTCTTTAATTCAGTGAGGAGGCTAAATTCTACCTGTAAAGGCTCTAAAATTCCAAAAGTTCACCTGTTTCCAAATACTCCACACAACTCTAATACATACACAACACGATTACCACATATATCCATATTTCAAGAACATATTTACTCACCACTGTATACCTTGATATCCAGTGCCTTGCCTGACATACAAAAGGTGCTCAATAATGATTTCTTCAATGACTAAATCGCTCTCAAAAAATGAAGTACAGTGAAAGGAAAAAGACTGACTGAGAAACATTAACATTTAACTTTTGGGGCCTTGTTTGGTGATAACAAACTTCCCATTTAATGTACTCTTTGTATCCTTACCTGACTGAACCTTGACTTCCCTGCAGATGTCTGCCTTCATTCTTCTCAGGTTGGGGCTGCTTACTCTTTTCACAGCCTGTCTATCCGAGAGGTGAGTTCCACTGGCTCATCAACCCTTTGCCAGGCGACCTTTGTTTTTCTGTCCCTCATATTCCACCTACCAATATATTCTGCTCAGGCCCTTAGGTTCATGAGGAATGTTACACCTGGCCTGATCTTTATTTCCTAGGTCTTATCACCATTTTAAGTAGCTTCAATTCCTTCAATTCTCATGTTCCATATTGTCTGTTCAGAATAATCTAATAGAATGACCTATTTTAATCTCAAACACAAATCTGAGTATTCTGATAGTATAAATCAACCTTTTCTTATCAGGTGGTGCTATCCATGACAGGCAACCTCTTCTGCCATTTTTTTTAAAAAGATTTGTTTATTTATCTGAAAGGCAGACTTACAGAGAGGCAGAGGCAGAGAGAGAGAAGTCTCTCATATGCTGGTTCACTCCCCAAATGGCTGCAATGGCCAGAGCTGGGTCAATACAAAGCCAGGAGCCTGGAGCGTCCTCCAGGTCTCCCATGGAGGTGTAGGGGCCCAAGGACTTAGACCATCTTTTACTGTCTTCCCAGGCCATAACAGAGAGCTGGATTGGAAGTGGAGCAGCCGGGACTAGAACCAGCACCCATATGGGATGCCAGCACCGCAGGCAGAGGCTTCACCTGCTACGCCACAGTGCCGGCCCCTCTTCTGCCATTTTTGCCACTCTGCACTTTATGCTTATGTAACTTGGTCTTGTTTCTGAATTATGTTTTATCTTAGGAAGTGAAAGATAAGATTAAGTTGTTCATTTATCATCACAGAGAATTAACAGCTTGAATAAAATGACTTGAACAGATATGTTACTTTAATCTTCCATTAAAGAACCTAAGAATTCAAAGCTACATCCTCTACATCCTTAGGGTATCAAAAAACAACAGATAAAATGGAACAAAGATTCTTTCTTGCTGAAAGTCAAGAATAAAAAATTTCAAATACTAGTTTTCTTTCCTCTTTTTAAAAGAGAACTTTCAAAGTCCTTTGAAAAACCATTTTAACAAATCAAAGATTTGTTTTCCAATAATATGTTCTCCCTCTATACTATGACCCTCTCTACACATTCTAAAGCCCAATTCTCAAAATGTAATTTTCGCAGCTTTCAAAGACAACAAAAAGAACTCTGAGTATTTGAGTATGAAACAAATGTATGCTCAGGTAATTGGTTTTTTTTTCCTCTCCCTCGAAATGAAACCAAATTGTCTTCCATTTCTCCATCACTGCAATCAAGATTATAACACCATAGGACAACTTATACTTAGTTCTCTTTACAAGGGAGAATTTTTCAGGCCAGCCATGAGAAATTGAATTCTTGTTTTTCAAGGTCAGTTAGAGAGCTACTTGCAATAAAAGCTGGAACTTCTTTGGCTTCTGAAACAGGAATATAGAACTCAGGAAATCTAGGCACAACTTTACACACTTTTAGGTTTTCAACATTTACAAATATTGGAGATTCTGCTATATCATGAATTTGAACTTTAACTGAGTAAGCTAAAGCATGTTTTATTTAAAACACACACACACACACACACACACACACACACACTCAAATATATGTCACAGAGCCTGTGCCAGGTACTGGAAACAGGAGGAAGATGTGGTCTGTGGCCTGTGCCCTCAAGAAGCTAATGGTTTAAGAGGAGCTGCAGAGCCGTAAAGCCATATTTAACAGGTGTGAAAAAAAGAACACAGAACAAAAAGCACACTTAGGGCACACTGCTGCAACTGAGATCCTGAAATCCTCCTTGGAAAAACATCTGATGCTGAGCTGAATGACAAGGATGAATAGAAGCTGGCCATGTGTTAAGAGGGGAATTATGACTACTCCCCAAAACAAAATGAGGCAAGGGGTGGAAGGTGTGAGTAGGGCTACCCAAAGAGAAACTATCAAAAGATAAAATATGTTCTCACTTTATATAATTATCTTCTTTGATCTTATGTATATAGGGAATGAGTTATTTATTTAACTTCTTCAGTTCCCTTTATAGAAAAGATATGATTAGTAACTCTTGAGAAGTCTAATATCTGTTATCCTTTACCATTCCTTCTCTGAATTACTGCCATTTTTAATCTGTCGTCATGCTGGGTGGGTATTCTACAGTTATTATTGCATTCATCTTTATTTTTATTTATTTTTATTTTTTATTGACAGGCCGAGTTTGAGAGAGAGAGAGAGAGAGAGAGAGAGAGAGAGAGAAAGGTCTTCCTTCTGTTGGTTCACCCCCAAAATGGCCGCTATGGCTGGTGTGCTGTGGCCAGCGCACCATCCTGATCTGAAGCCAGGAGCCAGTTGCTTCCTCCTGGTCTCCCATGCGGGTGCAGGGCCCAAGCACTTGGGCCATCCTCCACTGCACTCCCAGGCCACAGCAGAGAGCTGGACTGGAAGAGGGGCAATCAGGATAGAATCCGGCACCCCAACCGGGACTAGAACCTGGGGTGCCAGCGCCACAGGTGGAGGATTAGCCAAGTGAGCAGCGGCACCGGCTCCATTCATGGACCTGTAACTTTTTACCTAGACTGTAGCAAGAGCCTCCTCTTGCTCCCTGAATAATCTTACATGTGTTTAGAATAGTCATCTTAATGCTCTGAAGCTTTATAAGTAGCATGATTATGGAAAAAATAAGTCAACTAGATCCAATAAACATTTGTTAACTGGTATTCTCATGCAAGAAACTCAGAATACAATGATAAATATGAAACTGTCTTGGCCTTTGGGGAACTCAATATAATGTTTTAACTTTCAAGTTCCTTTATCATTTATGATTAACTCAAAAAACATTATTGGACTTCTAATAGGAGCTAGACACTTTTTTAGGATAAGAGATATTTCGTGTGTGTCTATGTGTGGCAGGGACATTAGGTACAGGGAGAAGTCCTATCTTCTATATGCTATGTTATAATAGGCAAAAATAAATATACCTGCCATTAAGCAATTGTCATCTCTGTTTTAACACTGAGACTTCTATTGTAATGATAGAAAATGGAGTTAAGAATGTGAACCAAGGAAATGGCTGTGCTGTTCAAACCAGGATAAGAATATTAACAAAAGGCTGCAGGGATATTTTAATTAAATATGTTCAATAGGTTATTGGATATGTGGACCCAGAAGTCTAGAGAGATTTGGAAAACTTCCCAGAATAAATGAAGCAGCTGAGGCCATGGGCCAGGGACAGAATCTTGTACAACAGTATCTAATGAGAAGGTGAGATAAGAGAAATCAACAACAAAACTAGAAAGGAGTACCATAAACATGAAGGAACACTGCAAAGAGATATAACTGTAATTCTTGCTCCTCTTATCTTTTGGGTAAATCAAAACATTCCCTTATCTCCACTTATGGCTTACATGTGGTCACCTATTTTTCTCTTCTCATCCTATTCCTTCTACCCACCAACCAATTCCTCCTTTTCCCAGGGTTCTTCTTTTAAGAAATCCTGCCTTCCTTTAAGGCACAGTTCACTGATCTCTTCCAAGAAGCTTTCTTTGATTACACTCCCTCTGCTCAAATGAACTTTACTTCCTCTTTTGAAATCCTATTTTATACCGCTCTTACAATACTTGCTATTTTCCATGTTGAATTATAATTATTTATGTGCCTGTCTGAACTCCCAGGTATGCTACTTAAGAGCTGTCCCAGAAGGATCCATGTCAGATTCATCTTGAATTCTAGTGTCTTATGATAGGTTTCTAAGTAAGTATTTATTGAAAGAATAAACACTCATTCATCCTCATCCTATCTATCACTTCTATGATGGATTAAAGACTATTCTGGAAATACCTGGTATCCCTGCTGCCAAGATACAAGTACTATATACCCTGGGAGAGACTGAGAACAGACCTGGGCTGGGTTACACGTGGAGTTCACATGTAACTTGGAAAGCAGTTGCATGGGGGAAAAAAAAGTGACAAAATTGACTCATTTACTCATTAGATTAAAAATTCAACCATTGGTTACTCAAAATAAGTCAAAATAACCTAAATAAATGTAAGAACTGAAATTATAAAACTCTTAGAAGAAAAAATAGGGGATATGATTCATTATACTAAATTCAGCCATGATTTCTTGGATATAACACCAAAAGCAATAACAAGAAAAATAAATAAACTGGACTTCATCAAATATAAAACTTTTTTGCACAAAAGGATACTATAAGAGAGTGAAAAGGCATTACACAGAATGAGGAAAATATTTGCAACTCGGCCGGCGCTGTGGCTCAACAGGCTAATCCTCTGCCTTGCGGCGCCTGCACACCGGGTTCTAGTCCCGGTCGGGGTGCCGGATTCTGTCCCGGTTGCCCCTCTTCCAGGCCAGCCCTCTGCTGTGGCCCGGGAGTGCAGTGGAGGATGGCCCAAGTGCTTGGGCCCTGCACCCCATGGGAGACCAGGAAAAGCACCTAGCACCTGGCTCCTGCCATCGGATGAGCGCAGTGCACCGGCCGCAGCGTGCCGTCCGCGGCGGCCATTGGAGGGTGAACCAATGGCAAAGGAAGACCTTTCTGTCTCTCTCTCACGACCACTCTGCCTGTCAAAAAAAAAAAATATTTTCAACTCATATACCCGATAAGAGATTAAATCTATAGTCTATAAAAATATAACAAAAAAATCAGATGTTAAAATGATCAAAGGACTTGAATAGCTATTTCTCCAAATAAAGGAGATAGATGGCCAATAAGCACATGAAATGATTCTAAACATCATCACATCATTACAGAAATACAAAACAAGACAACAATGAAATTCCACTTCAACCTTTTAGGATGGGTATTACTAAACAAACAAACAAACAAAAAAGTGTTAGCCAGGATGCAGTTCCATTTTCTTTATGTTGGGAATAAAAAATGGTGAAGCTGCTATACAAACCTATATTGTGATGCTTAAAAAAAAGTAAACATAGAATTACTATACAACCCAGCAGTTCCACAAAAAGAACTGAAAACGGACTTGGAAGTGTGTATACCAGTGTTGAGAGTAGTATAATTCACAACCCAAATATCCACGGGCAAATAAACAAAATGCAGCTTATGAATATAATGGAGTACTTATTCAAAGAGAAATGAGATTCTGATTCATGCTACAGCATGGATGAGCCTTGAAGACATTAGCTAAGTTAAATAAGACAACACAAAAGAACAAATAAATATTCTATGATTCTCATACTAGTCAAATTCATAGAAACTTAAAATTGTGTTTACCAGGGACTGAGAGTATGGCTAATGGGGAATTGTTTAATGAGTTCTAAATTTCAGTTTGGGATGATGAAAAAGTATTGGGGATGGGCAGGGTGAATGCTATATAACAATGTGAATGTACTTAGTGCCATTAGTTAAAATGTAAATTTCATGTTTTACTCTTATATATTTTACTACACACACACACAAAAAAAAAGCTTAAAAAAAAATCAACCATTGGAAATACAGTCAATTACTTTTTATTTCGGATTTGCTTTGTTCTTAACAACATTATATGCCAATACAGTCAGCCCTTTTATTTTACATTTTATTTAAAATCTTCTTGTTACACAGTTGATGAAAAGACGAACATGGCTAATTTCATTCTACTCACAGTCAAATGGTGGTTTCATGTGATCTATGCACCGAGCTCTTACTAACAGATACAAAGAAAACTTTCCTCTTGTAGTTAGTAAACATATCTGCAGACTTCATGGTTTTCACCTGCAAATCGTTATGTATGAAATTATCTGACTATGTCTGGTGTCAGTTCCTGTCTCTTCCAGTCTCCAAATCAGCTGTTTATAAAGCAGGCTGCTACTTGCAGGCCTTGTCTTGCCTAGCTCCAGAAACCACAGAAACTTAACTGTTCTTGAGTTCCACTAAGAAAGGGGCTTGGGAATTTTTTTTTAAACAAATAGGACCTTTTGCTGTTAAAATGATTTTACTTCTTAACTTATTTTTCAACTTTCTAGAATATTTCGTATTGCTAAAGTGTTACTGTGGAGGGTCTTTTGAGCTTTAAATTAAACATATTCAAATTGTAAAACTTTGGTCCTATGACAAAACAATTTTTGTACCCAATGTCTGATTGCACCTCTAGCATTTATTTTTTTCTTTCCAACATCAGAAGAGTAACACTTTCTGTGCATTTGGTTGAATATACAGCTGTTCCCAAAGGAGCCCCCTAATTTGTTCACACTTTCTGAATTCACATGTAATCTTCTAATCAGTATCTTAAGACAGTTTTTACCCTTCTTTAATTTTTCCCTGATTTTATATGATGAGCATGGCTCTCTTGATAGCAGCATGCACACTATAATCTCAAAGCATATTTTTCAGTCAATGGATTTAAAACATAATTTGATTTTATAGTTGGTGAACGTGGCTCAATTAACTTCACCAGGTGTATAGTTAGTTGATCTTGGGCTATATTTATAATCTTGTTGAAATTCAAGTAAGGAAACAGAAAAAACTGATTTGCTACTTCCAGTGTTTTAGCAAACAGTCTCACTGGATTACTATTTAATGGAGTAAGCTTTTGGAGAGGTACAATGAGTGCCTACATATGGTTCAACTCTAGTCTGGCAGAGTGCATAGGTACACTTGAGTTGCTTACCTGAAGTCATCACTTTAGTTAGAATGTTTGCTTAAAGCACTTTGTGGCCAGGTTTTGCGTCAGTTTTTCTCAATCAGAGTTCAGCTAGAAAATTAAATTCTAGTGTCCTAAGACATCCATTATATGAATTGGATTAATTTCTCTTCAATGAATGTAAAATGGTATGTGCTGCAGCTGGCATTGTGCTATAGCAGGCAGAGTTGTCATCTGCGACACCAGCATCCCATATGGGTGCTGCTTTGCATCCTGGCTACTCCATTTCCAACCTAGGCCCCTGCTACTAGCCTGGGGAAAAACAGAAGAGGATGACCAGTGTGCTTGGGCCCCTGCTACCCACATGGAAGACCCAGAGGAAGCTCCTGGCTTCCTCCCAGCCACTGCAGCCACCTGGGGAGTGAACCAGCAGATGGAAGATCTCTCTCTCTCTCTCTCTCTCCCTCCCTCCCTCCCTCTCTTTCTCTCAGTCTGTCTCTACCTCTCTCTAACTCTGACTTTGAAATAAATAAATAAATAAAAGGAGTGATTGGTTAGATAGTATCTCCTCATTTGTTAAAGAAAAAGGAGGGAGGTACCAGTTATACACTATCCTTAGGATTGAGAAAATAGTCACTTGAAAAATTTGTGACTTTTATGGTTCAAATGAGGAGCCTGGTTGAGAAAGCCTAGATGGTAATAGGTTTATTATTCTGTGAGTAAATGGAGAAGGACAAGGCCTATCCTATCCTGAGAGCCCATTTATAACAAGGAGGGCCAGTCATTATACAGATGACATAAAATGACTATAATATAAATAATGATTCTCTAAGATGGATATTTCCCTCAAGTAAAGATAGGAAAAATAAAGCCAAGACAGTTGAGTAACTTAGTGGAACCAGGATAAAAAATGTGGTAGAACCAGAATTTGAATGCAGTCCTGCCTTTGAAGGCTAGTTCTACTGCTTTTCCGCATGCTACACCACTATCATTGGTGCTTCTGGCCTTAGCTGCTTCAAGAAGGTAATGAAGAATTTTAAGCAGGCAACAGGACTCCTTTGTACTTCACTGACATGATTCTGATTAGGATTTGGACAATCGCTTAGCAGAGAGACATACTAGGAGCATTCTACTTGATAAAGCCTGTTAGTGAGGTTATTGAAATGGCGCTGAATAGAAAAAGTAGCAGTTGGGATGGAAACAACACTGAAGAGATATTTAAACAATAATTGACTAGATGTGAGACAGTCAGTGGGGTAGGGAAGAAGTAAAGAAGAAATTACAAATAACATCAAATTGGTCTCACTCATTTAATAACTAAGAAACGTATAACTTGCTGATGTAATCAGTAGCATTCTCTTTATCCATGAAAGGCAACAAAATATTTTCTTCTTTATATAAAAACTCTATTAAGAAAATGTTGGGAAAAAGTAAGAGTTTCTTTTGTGGAAAATGAAGTTTAAAAACAAGATAAGTATAAACATGAATTGATATACATAGTCCTTTCTACTTGAAAATTATGTCAATTCTAGATCTAATCTATGGTTAAGAGTTGGGTATTGAAGTAACTAGAGGGGCTGGCACTGTGGCCAAGTGGGTTAACGCCCTGGCCTGAAGCGACAGCATCCCATATGGGAGCCGGTTCTAGTCCCGGCTGTTCCACTTCCCACCCAGCTCTCTGCTATGGCCTGGGAAAGCAATAGAAGATGGCCCAAGTCCTTGGGCTCCTGCACCCACGTGGGAGACCTGGAGGAAGCTCCTGGCTCCTGGCTTCGGATCGGCGCCATCTGGGGAGTGGATCAGTGGATGGAAGATCTCTCTCTCTGTGTCTACCTCTTTCTGTAACTCTGTCTTTCAAATAAATAAATCTTAAAAAAAAAAGCAGCAGCTGCATTTCTCAAAGGGAGATTCCATGCAGTTAACTGGTAGATCACATCCAGCGGCAGTATGCACCTCTTCCCTAGCTGTCCTCAACCTGATCAGTTATGGTTCCTGTGGTTGTTGGGCTCCTTCCCCTGTGAAATTGAGTTTCTCTCTTTGGGGCCTGTTTCTGGCAGCCATGTGACCACCATCCCCCCGGAATGCTCAATTTAGTGCCCATTATAATCTTGCCTATTCTCTTCTGTTACCATGATCATCTTTTTACTATTCACAATAAAGCTATAAGTAGATAATCAGTTGAGATTATAAATTAAAGATGGTATGTACTAATATTTTCAAGGATGACTTAGGCATATAAAAATAACATGAAATATCCATTTAATATACCTTTCAATTCTTTTCTTATTTTCCTCCATTTTCTGATTTGCTATATTTAACAGGAAGTCAACATATTCCTCTGTCACCATCAGTTTCCCATTATGGCTTAATGGAACTTCTAAGCCATGTGTGCTCCGGACAGCCTACAAGGAAAGAGCAATTTAGATATTTAAATTTATACATGGAGACACTGGAGATAATTCAAGAAAAGTCTCAGTTATGGCTATGTTTGAATATAGTTTAGCTTTGTGTGAGCTTGTGCTTTGATATAATTTAGCTGAACACAGTTGAAACAAAGGTGATTTAAACAGATTTTCCCAACATACCAGTAATTCTAAAGAAAACACCACACATATTATCTTTCAGAAAAGCAGATACTATCAAAGAATCCTATAACCTTTAATAGTTTCATTTTCACTATAGCTTAGAAAGTTTTAATGCACAATTTAAAGAAAATAAATAAAATCTCAAAACAAGCCTCATGGGAAAACTTAAAGGGACTGGATGCCAAAAAGTCTCTTAGTACTGCTTGAACTAAATATGGGTATTTCCAGCCACACAGTGTAAAGTAAACCATGCCTCCTCTATCACACATGATGGCTGATTTTTGCATGCTTTCCTGTTACCAGTCTTTTTAATCCTGATGATGAAACAGTCAAACACTCAAACACTGGGTCTACAACAATAGCAACATGCTATGAAAACTGTTATAAAGAATTGGAATTCATTCAATGAATCTTACCAAATATCTGTAATGTTCTAGGCCCCATGTAAGGTATAAACATACAAGGTGACTGTAACATGATTCCTGCCTTTAAAAGCTCATACTTTAGAGCAGGAAATAAAGAGGTGAACAAAGGATTATTATACAACCTAGGTGTTATGACGGAAGAAACATACATGCAAGTACAGGCATGCATGTACACATGCATGTACACACACATACACACACAATGCTAGCAATGTATGGAACAAGAGCAATATTTGAATTAGGACTTAGCTTTCTGGGGAAGGCATCAGTTAAAATTTGGGATTTTAAAGGAAAAGTGCAATCTTACCAGACGCAAAAATAAGCAAGGGGATATTCCAGTAGAGGAACAACTTATTTTTTTTTAAAGGTTTATATTATTTATTTGAAGGACAGAGTTACATAGAGAGGTAGAGACAGAGAGAGAGGTCTTCCATCCACCGGTTCACTCCCCGAGATGGCCGCAACAGCTGGAGCTGCGCCGATCTGAAGCCAGAAGCCAGGAGCTTCTTCCTGGTCTCCCACGTGGGTGCAGGAGCCCAAGGACTTGGGCCATCTTCTACTGCTTTCCCAGGCCATAGCAAAGAGCTGGATCGGAAGAGGAGCAACCGGGACCAGAACCGGCTCCCATATGGGATGCTGTCGCTTCAGGCCAGAGCGTTAACCCACTGCGCCACAGCGCCGGCCCTGGAACAACTTATTTGTAAGTACAGGGTCATGAAGGAAAATGATACATTTGAAGACAACTAGCAGTTCTCTATGGCTAAAACATTAGTATGCTATTGGGAAATGAACATAAATAGGTAGATGCAAAATAGTTTGGAGATGGCCATGAATATTAAGGAAAACATCTGGAGACCTTGATGTTTTAAAAAGAGGATGCTAACAATATTGGTTGGAGGGACTGATGGAGAAGACCTATAGCGGAAGACCAGTCAGGAGACAACTGTAAAGATAAAGGTAAGGGATTATGAGAGCTAAGCAGAGGGCCTGAGGTGCAGTCAAGCGTCAGAGAGAAAAAATGTTCAGCCCTATAACCAACTGAATATGTGAGAAAGAGGAGGGTGAAAGAATGGCTCTGTTCTTGTCTGAGCCACTAAATGCATCAAGGAGTGAAGTGGGGACACAAACCAGTACTGTGAACTTTGACTTTTTTTCTTTTTTTTCTTTTTTTAAAGATCTATTTATTTATTTGAAAGTCAGAGTTACACACACAGAAAGAGAGAGGTCTTCCATCCACTGGTTCACTCCTCAGCTGGTCATAATGGCTGGAGCTGTGTAGATCCGAAGCTAGGAGCCAGGAGTTTCTTCTGGGTCTTCCACATGGGTGCAGGGGCCCAAGGACTTGGGTCATCTTCTACTGCTTTCCCAGGTCATCCATAGCAGAGAGCTGGGTCGGAAGTGGAGCAGCTGGGACTCAAACTGGCACCCATATGGGATGCTGGCACTGCAGATGGCGCCAGTCTGAGCTTTGGCTTTCTATTTGACTGGTTTTGGTGTCTTCTTTTGTAAGCCACCTCTATATGCAAAACAGGCTTTTTGCTAAAAATGGAATACATGGAGTTGCTGTTTGGAGCACCGATTAAAGTTGCCACTTGGGACACCTGTATCCAATATTGGAGTTCCTGGTTCAAGTCCTAGCTCCTCTGCTTCGCATCAGGTTTGCTACTAAGGGGCATTCTGGGAAGCAGCAGATGATGGCTCGAGAACTTGGATCCCTTGTTACCCACGTGGGAGACCCAGATTGAGTTCCAGCCTCCTAGCTTCGGCCTGACCTGGTTGTTGTAGGAACTGAGCAAACCAGTGGATGGAAAATCTATCCCTCTGCCTTTCAGATAAGAGGAGGAGGAGGAAGAGGAGTAAGAAGAAGAGATGAGAAGCTCAGAAAGGGGCACCAGATGAGGGAAAGGAAGGGGTGGGGGGGAGAGAAGAGGAAGTCAAAGAGAAGGAGGAGCAGGAAAAAAATAGGATAGTCTAGGGAGCTACAATAGAGGGCAATTTGAAATAGATCAAAGATAAACAAAACATGTCACATCAAACAGTAGATACCAGACATCAGACAAAGCAATATAACTAAGGGTTAGCTTGACCAAGAAATTACTCAAAGAGAATGTGGGAAGGGACCTTAAAGTTCATCTAGTCCAGGGATTGGAAGTTTTTTATATAGACTATACAGTATCTTTCACATCTACTCGATGTTGTCACTGTGTGGCACAGAAGCAACCTCAGCTAATAACTAATAAGTGAGTATAGCGGGATATGGCTCACTGTGGCCTGGACTTGACCTTCAGATGGAATTTGCTGGACCCTTGTCAGGGGTGAGAAAATTCCCATGTTGAGGAATTAAGGAATTATCCCAAGTTCAAATAGCACAGCTGTGGTTCAGGGATATCAATACAAAGATTTAGACTCCCTGTCTATGACTTTTTCCCTTATGTCATGGTGCTCAATAAACTAGATTTTGATAACTCAGGGTGAGCAGGGCACACAGTCAAGAGTTAAGTTATAATCAAGTGGAGGGGCACACTTTGGCCTAGTGGTTAAATCACTGGTTACAAGGCCCATTTCCTACATCAGTATGGTTGGGTTTGATACCTACTTCCCACTCCTGACTCCGGCTTTCTGCTAATGCAGATCCTGGGAGAGTGATGATGACTCAAGTGATTCAATTTCTGGCATTCAAATGGGAGACCTGGATTGAATTCCTAGTGCCCCAGCTGGAGACTATTTCAGGCATTTGGGGAGTGAAGCAGAGGATGGAAACACATACTTTATCTCTTTTTCTCTCTATGACTCTAAAATAAGTAAAAAATTGAAAGTAAGTGGAGGGGCCCACACTGTAACACAGCAGGTTAACGCCCTGGCCTGAAGCGTCGGCATCCCATATGAGCGCCGGTTCGAGACCCGACTGCTCCACTTCCAATCCAGCTCTCTGCTATAGCCTGGGAAAGCAGTGGAAGATGGTCCAAGTCCTTGGGCCCCTGCACCCCGCGTGGGAGACCCGGAAGAAGCTCCTGGTTCCTGGCTTCAGATTGGCGCAGCTCTGGCCATTGCGGCGAATTGGGGAGTGAACCATCAGATGCAAGATCTTGATCTCTCTCTCTCTCTCTCTCTCCCTCTCCTCTCTCTGTGTAACTCTGATTTTCAAATAAATAAATAAACCTTTAAAAAAAAAAAGAAATTGGAGGAGGGCATTATAAATTAACAACTCCAATAAATCTAAACTCTAGACAGTGCCCTGTAGAAGGTGGATGTCACTGAAGGTTTTTGAACAAGGGAATGGCAAGATTGGTATAAGGAGACACTAATGGCAGTGTCTAGATAGAAGGTCATTCAATAACCTGGATCACTTCACACTCAGAGAACCGCTTTTTGCCAACATGTATCTTACCAATATAGTCTTCCCTCTCTTTCCCACTGTTATGCCAGAGTTCCTGAAACCAGAATCGATTGCCACTGAATGCTGTAAGAAAATAAACTCGTTAAGTTCATGTACTCTAGCTAATTAGATCATCTGTTTAATCTGAAGAAACATACACAACACCAAAATCTATTAAGGATATTTGGGTAACCAATATGGACTACACTTAAAAGTCCTATTAGAATTCGCATTAGACATTGAAATATCAACTTTGGAAGTGTCATTGAGAAAGGCTAAAATTAGAATGCAATAAAACACAGAGTCATTTGGCTAGAGATTATTTCTAAAAGCAGAAAATAGCCAAAAATAATCATTCCTATAACTGTATTGTATAAAATAAATGTTTAAACATCTTTTAAATTAGCATAAAAAAGAAGAAAAACTCTGAACTCATGTGAAGACGTGGTATGCTACTTTATCAGCCTCTAATCACCAGAGTGGGCAGTTCTGGGTTCCCTTTACGCTCTAGCTCAGTTGTAATCAGGAAAGATTTTGTTCCCCAGTGGATATTTGACAGTGGCTGGAGACATTGTTGGTTGTCAAGTTCTCAAAATAGGGATGCAGGTTGAGGGGATACTACTGGTATATGGTGAGCAGAGGGCAGGGATGCTGCTCAAACATTCTACAGGGCATAGGGCAGCCCCCAGACAAAGAATTATTTGTCCCCAAAAGCTGATAGTACCAAAGCTGAGAAACCTTGCTCTGGTTTAAATATCACATATATATTGATTCTCATTTCCAGTTCAGCTCTCTATGCTGAAATTGATTCCACCTATTATGAACCTATTTCTCTCACAGCCAGTCTTTGCAATCACAGTAAATGATACTACCATTATTCAATTGCTAAAGCTCCAAACCTAGTCAGCTTTTCTGCTTTTTACTCCTCCACCCTCTATAAACCCAACTCCTACTGATTATATATCCCAAATACACTTCAAATTCATTGAGCTCTCTCCATATCCACTGTCTGCTCTAATTGAAGTCCCTGTCACCTCTCTCCCTGGCTTCTGCAGCAGTCTTCCAATTAGTGTCTGCTTTCACTCTTGTCTCCTCCAAACCATTCCTACAGACCAGCCCAGGATGGGATCCAAACTCTAAAGCATGGCTTTTCATGTTCTATTTGACCCAGCTCTGCTTTCTTCTCTTACCTTCTGTTATCTGCACACTCCAAATCCTTTCCTGCAACAACTTCTTCATTTGTTGTTCTCTCTTTGTTTCTCTATGCTAGATTCTTGTCATTCATTTTGTTTCCATTCAATGCAATCTCCTCAAAGGGTCCTTCCTTGTATTACCACCCCCTCCCAAATATACCTCTCCCCCTACTCCGTAGCACAGTACCCTGCTTATTTCCTTCTTAGCACGTATTACAGTGAGAAAATATTGATTGTTTACCTACATACTGTCTGCCTCTCTCCCCTGCAATGCAAGCATTAGTCCCTAATGGGAGGGATATTATCTGATTTTTCCAATTTCCCATATTACCTAGCAGAAAACCTGGCACACTGCATGCGTTCACAAAGGGATTGTGTGCCTTAGACCCTCTTCTCTTCCTTTCACATTTTCCAACTGGGTGTCTTTCTCTAGACTCATGGCTTTAAATACTGTGTAGTAGTATCTCCCCATGTGTATCTTCAGTCCAGACTGCTTCCAAATTTAAGACTTCTCCCCAAATACCTATTTGAAACTTTCTTTTAGGTGTTGCTATGAAACTAAACTGTGTCCATAGGGCTTCACAATGTGGATGTTGAAACCCTAACCCCCAATGTGTTTCTATTTAGAGATAGGGTCTTTAAGATGCTAATTAAGGTTAAAGGAAGTTATAAGGGTAGAGCCCTAATCTAATCTCAGTATCCTTATGGGAAGAGAAAGACACCAGTGATCTGTAATCACAGATAAAGGCCACTAAAGCACATAGGAGGGAGACCTCAGAAAAAACAACCCTGACAGCATTTTGACCTTGCAATTATAACATCACAGTGAAAACTGTGAGAAAATAACTTTCTATTGTTTAAGCCACTCAGTCTACGGTATTTTATTAAAGCAGCCCTAGCAGACAGGTGTCTTTAAGACATTCAACACTCAGTATCACTCAAATTCCTGTTCCCCACTTCTTCACCCTCTAGCACTTCCCATCTGAGTAAAGGGGACTACCAAACATCCAGGTGCTCAAGCCAGACCTAAGGAGTTATTTTATTTATTTTTTTTTTCATTTCTTTCCCCCCTTCTCCCTCCAGTTATCCTTCCTCAGGCAACTGCAATGTCTGTGGATTCAAACACTTAACTATATTTTGCACCTTAGCACCTGCTTCAGTGACATCACCTTAGGCCAAGCCACAACTTCCCATTCACATAAATGCAACCAACACCTAACTGATCTCCTTCCATACTTACTGTACTCCCTTCTCTCTGGTGGAGGAGGCCTAAGGTTTTCAGAACACAAATCTCATCAACTACCCCTTGCTGGTTATTTTCCCTTCATAAAGTTTCTTTGCACTTAGAAAGCCCTGATCTCTAAGGCACTAAATGTCCTACTCCATCTCTCTTACCTCCTTTGTTTCCACTCTCTCCTCTAGACCCCTGTTCTTTCTGTTCTGTGTACCCACAAAGTTCTTTGTTGCTTGATAAATTTTGCATATCTTTTTTTGTTTGCCTAGAAAGTTTATTTTCCCAGTTACAGGTCTTCCTCTTTCTGTTCCTTTAAGTCTTAGCTTAAAAATACTCTGCTCAGAGAAGCCTGTCCTAAAGCATGCCATCCTTCACACCAGCCTTTATTACTGGCTTGTTTTTGACTTTCCTAGAACATTTTGGAATTCATAGTTATTTTCTTTTCTTATTATCTTTTGACTTGTTTTCTCTATCTCCCAATTTAAAGGGAAAACTAAGCCTCTAATCCTGTCTACTATTATACCACTAATGCCTGACATGTCAGGACTCACTGCATGTTTGTTGAATGAAAGCTTATATACAATTTTTATATATAAACATTGAAAAGATAGAAAAATGAACAGAAAAATCAAGTAGAGAATCAAAACTAAACATACATCTAACTAATACTAATTTAAATAGTGAGAAAAATGAAATACTCTTTAAAGACAATTTTACATGTAGTTCCATGGTTTTCTTTTCTGAAGCTCAGGAAGCAAAAGCAAAATATACATTAGTGAAGTGAAATTTAGAAATAGGTTGGTTGAGGCAGAAAACAGGAACTATAACTTTGAAGTTAATGCTAAAAATGAAACAGATCTATCATCCAGAGGAAAAAATAAATAAATAAACTATGGAATAAATATCGCATTAATTTCTACAGGAGATATAAGGCTTAAAATCCCATCTACTCCCCGAACCAATACACTCTAACATAATCATAAAATTTTACCAGAATTTGTGCATCCCTCAACTGTCGACATTGCACGTGAAGAACAAATGGTTCAAATTTCAAAATGGCATCACCATTCGCCTTCCTCAGAGCTACAATCTAAATAAATGACAAATGATATTAGATACACAGTTTGATCCTGTTCTTTAGTGACCCTTTACCTCCTACATAACTTCAGTTGTACCTGGAAGCTTCCTGTGTTCGGTATAGGACATACGCTGGTAAGCTCCTAATCGCACTGTACACAGAGCTCAGAATACAGATGGTGCATTCCTGCTCCCTCCATGTACAGCACAAATAAACGTGCGTTGAACTGTTTAGCTACATATGCATCTCTGATCCTCAGGTATGTCCTCAGTTATCCATATTTCAGATCCCAAGGGGAAAGGCTGGGTGCTTCCACTGTGTTACAAAATGGGATGTTTGCAACCACAATGCACTTGTCAGCCATGGAAGAGATCTTCAGAGATCCTCTAGCCATGGAATTTGACAGGTTGCAAGGGGTTGGATCTCACATACTGTGTCTCTATTCCTGCTGTAGATAAGTGCTGTGCTACCTAAGCCTGGGGTTATATGTTCCTACCAACCTTAAGTCATCCACTGATCTTTTCCCTACATGGTTCTTACTTGCCTTGACATTGGCTGCACCCACGTTAAAGTCTATCCTGCAGTATATCCTGACAACTCAGGAAAACATGTAACATTAACATCTGGGCTAGAATTTAGACAAGACAGTCATTATTGCCATCTGCTTAGCAGCCCTGAGTAGCACCCTCACTCCTTCACACCATTTGATTCTGGTGGGACTGATAATCATGACCCTGCCATTCATCATTCTCCTTATCATATCACAGGTGTCAAGTGTCTATGTCTAATGCTGCCCATCCCACCAGCAAAAATAATTGTTCAAGGGAACACCTCGTCCACACAGGCCATACCAGAATCCTATTCTGGGACCAATACAGGATTCTTAGATTAAGGATGTCTTTTCCTGTTGGGGTTGCTGGCAGCTCTCATTCCTGCCACAACCATCATCTGCAGCTCAACAGACTAAGAGCAAACATGCAGAAAGAAGCAGAACCCAAAGATGGAGAAGGAGGGGGTACTCCCAAGAGTACCTGAGCCAGAACCTGCAGTGTCTGCTTCTAACTCCACCCGTCCTTTCTAGTTAAATAAATCATCGTTTTTGCATAAGACAGAATCAGATTTCTAAATTCACTGGAAAGGAAAAGTGCTTGGGGTTGACATGGTAGCTTAGCAGGTAAAGCTGCTGCCTCCAATTCCGGCAGCCCATATGGGTGCCGGTTCTAGACCCGGCTGCTCCACTTCCGATCCAGTTCTCCGCTATGGCCTGGGAAAGCATGGGAGACCGGGAGGAGGCTCCTGGCTCCTGGCTTCGGATCGGCTCAGCTCTGGCAGTTGCGGCCATCTAGGGAGTGAACCATCGGATGGACGACCTCTCTCTCTCTCTCTCTCTCTCTCTCTCTTTCTCTCTCTCTCTTTGCCTCTGCCTCTCTGTAGCTGTGTAGCTCTGCCTTTCAAATAAAATAAATAAGTCTTAAAAGAAAAGTGCTTGACTAATACAAACTAATATGAACCTATCAAAACACTTTAATTTAGGAAACTAAACAATCTAGATGTGAAGTTTTTCAAGTAATCCAGTTAAGTAATGTATAATTTATTTGCATTAGTAAAGCTGGTAACACAGAGATAGTGCTAAACCCTCCTCCTTCTAGTTTGTTCCAGGTCACAGAATTATCAAATGGCAGAAGTGAACTTCAAAATCCAGATCTAATATGTCTAATACTCATGAACTTTCTGAGGTATCCAAGAGGATATGTTTTGCTGAGTGGCATTAAGTCATGGCTGCTTACGTACATATATATACTTCCACATTTTTATGTCCTATGACCCAAAAAAGTCATTGTAATGAAACCTTTCCAGGCACTATAAACTTTAGCCATTATAATTGTATACATAAATCACCCTGAATTTTTCTATTCTTTCCTATGTATTTAAAGTAGCTGCAAATTTAAAAGTTTACTTCTAAATGTATATATAAAAACTTACCATATCCTCTTTTACACAAGGTTTATGTGTAACCAGCAGCCAGCAACACTGTTTTTTCTGAACCTCAAAGCCATTTATGCCCTAAAACAACAAATAATATATTTAATATTTATAAAAATAATATCTGCACTTTATAGCATATTATAGGCTTTCTTAAATTAATATCTCAGGCCATGATTTGAAGTACTACTGAAAATGATTCAATATTTTTTAAGTAAAGTTAGCTGAAAGCCAAAATGATCCTAAATAAGAGAAACAGAAAGAAAATAATGTGAAAAATACTTTAAAAATATATTCTGCATTATGGTATTGATTTTGTGAAGAGAAAAGCATCGTACGAGGTTGTACACCAGTGATGCCTGAGCTGTTGTATTTGGCTAGCACAAAACACAAACAAAAAAGAATGTGAATTCCTTTTGTAGGATAGCATGCCTTTCCAACACCTGTGCTGATCACTTCTTTATGATACCTTCTTGGTCTCTATGGGCATAAATTTGTGACCTCTGAATTAGTTCCAAAAGGAGCAGGGACTGAAAGTTTGAAATTACAAAAAGGCCAAATGTGGGGACCCATGGATAGGCCTGCCATGGGACCCCCCCATGCTGGGCTTATAGTAGTAATGCGGATGTAGCAGCTGATTGAACTTTCCATCCAGCTGAGGGTCGTGGTAAACAACAAGATGGCGCTGATGTCCTGCTCACTGCGTGACTCCACAGCTGATTGATATAGCCACTGCGTGACTCCACAGCTGAGCGTGATCAAGTGCCAGATTGGAGAGCTCCGTGCATGGACTGAGTGGTTGACTGTGATTGGTTGAATTCTGTATATAAGTGGACCGCGGGAGAGGGAACGCACACGCCATCTCTCCCCCTTCCTCCACTCTTTTTCCTACTCCTTCTAAGTAAAAGTCTTTTGAAGACCGATTGGTCTTCCTTTTGCGGCCGGAGGAGCGACAGCCAAACCTTTTTCTTTTTCTTTATTAATGTATTTGACAGGCAGAGGCAGAGAGAGAGATAGAGAGAGAGAGAGAGAGAGAGAGAGACAAAGACAGCTCCTATGTGCTGGATCACTCCCCAAATGCCCACAAAGGCAGAGGCTGGGCTGGGGCTGAAGCTGGGAGCCTGGAACTCAATCCAGGTTTCCCATGTGGGTGGCAGGAACACAATTACTTTTTATTTATTTTTTTGACAGAGTTAGACAGTGAGAGAGAGAGAGAGACAGAGAGACAGACAGAGAGAGAAAGGTCTTCCTTCCATTGGCTCACCCCCTAAATGGCCGCTATGGCTGGTTGCTGCAGCTGGCTCGCCGCGCTGACCCAAAGCCAGGAACCAGGTGCTTCCTCCTGGTCTCCCATGTGGGTGCAGGGCCCAAGCACTTGGGCCATCCTCCACTGCCTTTCCCGGGCCACAGCAGAGAGCTGGACTGGAAGAGGAGCAACCAGGACAGACTCCAGCGCCCCATCCAGGACTAGAACCCAGGCAGAGGCGGAGGATTAGCCAAGTGAGCCGCAGCGCTGGCCAGGAACACAATTACTTGAGCCACCATTTGCTGCCTCTCTGGGTTTAATTAGCAGTCAGCTGGAATCAGGAGCCAGAGCCAGGTACTGAGTGTAGGTACTCTGATGGGTGAGATAGTATCTTAACCACAAGGTTAAATGCCTGCCCCAAGAAGGCAAACATTTAAGCAGTGTCTTAAATTGGAATAAGGGTTTATTTGTAAAATTCTATTAGGTACTTTGGGTATACACAGATTGTACCCTCAAGACAAAGATGATACAGGAAACTACACCTGTCCCTATATTTTTACAAACTAACTACACTTTTATAAAGTAACTATTTATACCCAAAGTCCACAGGTGACCCTTGCTGTCTGACTTTGGAACTAGTCCTGAATAACTGTTTTGTTTTCATTGTAAGACTTTGATGACTTCGGTATCTGATTTTCTGTAGGATACTCTAAGTCTTAGATCAGAGCCCAGTGTGTGTTCCACCTCTAACAATTTGCAGGATCTAACAGCATGATTTGGGAACGAATGTCATCTCTGTTTTACCTTATCTATAATCCCTTTATGCAGATCATCCTGTTTTATTTTTTCTTTTGTTACCTTCCTGTAAATTGCTCCAAATCCTTCCTGAAATAAGGCAGAGAATAAAACAAATATAATACAAGGTATAAGATAATAAATAAAATGAAAAGAGGTGCAGGTAAAGTCTTAAGCCAGTTCAGAAGAAGCAGTCATTACTCCCAAGTGGGTTGTGTTTGTGTGTATGTGTGTGTATGTGTGTGTGTGTTCAAGTAGGAGAAGGGATTTGAAAGAATCTCATATATACAGAGAAGGGGGAAATATTTCAGGGGGTAAAATGAACAAAGGCAAAATGAGCCAAGTACAAGATAAAAAAGAGAATATTTCAGTTTCTGTAACTAAATAAAGATGAAGAGAAGTAACATAAAACAGGGTTTAAGGTATACATACTAGAGTAGGGGTTTGGAATTTCTGATGTGGAAAAATATGTAATAAAAGACTTCAGCATAGGTAACAAGCAGAGCTGTGCTTCAGAAAGGCAAATCTGTTAATATGTGACATTCTTTGGACAAAAGAAAACAGTTTAACACAAAACCAATGCAAAAATCCAGGTGAGACAGGGCAGTGGAAATAAGAGAAGACAGGGTGTGGAGAGGGCGAGGGTGGGTGGGTAGGAGTACCAGTGCTTCAGAAGAAATAGAACCAATATAAAATGAATAAGCTGTGACTAACTTGGAAGACCAGCCAAGGATCCATCCATGATAGACCTAAAGAATGAATCCATGAAGGTGCTGTCTTCCATGCTCTAAATAAAATATTATAAGTAAAATTAACACATAGCCAACTTTTGCAGTACACTTAACACAGAGTAGACATGATGCTAAATATTTCAAATAAATTATCCCACTTCTTCCACATAAAATCCCTATGCTCTTCAATTTCCTCAGTTCATGGGACAAGAAGGGACTGAGCTAAAATAACTCTCCCAAGGTCACATGTCCAGTAATTTTGATAACTAGCTTGGAATCTAAGTGGTATCACTCATCACTCCAAAGTCTGAGGACTTGACTACTATCTCATACATGAGGAGACTTCAGAAAGTTCATGGAAAATAGAAGATAGGTTTAGGAGCAGGCATTTGGTTTAGTGGTTAGGAGGCCTCTTGGGATCCCATTTTAGAGCACATACATCAGAGTAATGGCTCTGATCTGGATTCCAGCTTTCTGTTAATATAGACTCTGCAAGGCAGCAGAGACCCTAATTGAGTTCCTGGCTCCTGGCTTTTTCATGGCCCAAGCCCAACTGTTGTGGGATTTTGGGGAGTGAATCAGAAGATGAGAGATCTTTCCCCCTACTTTTCAAATATATAAAATAAATAAATAAATATTTTAAAAGGAAAGTTTATGTTGGTTCCCCCCAAATTTGAAACTCATGCATAGTTTTTTCACAACGCACATCTTTCTGTTAACTTTTTGGAGACTCATACTATACATTTCGAAATTTCTTGTTCGAAAATAAACATCTTTTAATTCCAATTTTTCCCTTGAACTTGAACCTGCTGTTGTGTTTGAACTGTGAAAACCAGCAGAGCTGCAATAATGGAGCTGGCCACCTGGAGGCAGTAAACTTAACGCCGGTGACAATCAGGCAGTAACTGATTTGGCAGGGTGGGTAAGGAAAAGCATTCAGTACATCGTCAGGCTAGAGTCTTTTAAGTTTCCGTGGTACTCAAAAAATCAAATTTTATAATCCTTGCCACTCACGGTAGTTATTAGGCCAACAAGATGCCATCACGGGGAACTTCTTGGAAATACACAGTATCAGCCCCATACTAGACCAAACGACAGAATCAGCATTCTATTCCAAAATCCTAAATTGACTGACAATAAAGACTTAGAAGCACTGGTGTAATTCCCCCTCTAAGTTTCATGGATAACGAAACCGAGACCACCCACCAGAAGCACAAACAGCCTGAATTGGGTGTTGGACTGCATAGGCACGGTTCCTCAAGCGGCGAGCTAGAGGGCAGGCGCCGAAAAGGGGCAAAGGAGCCTCACCCCGTCTAGGAGGAGGATGCGGCCCGCGCAGGAGCTGGTGGTGAAAAACTGTTCCTGCGCGTTCAGGAGCTGCACAATCTCTACCGCATCCTCGTCCACACTGCCCTTCCGGCTGAGGTCCGCTCTGCTGAGACACTGCGCCTTCCATCTCCTGAACTCTGCGCTGCGATCCATGCTTGACGGGCTTGGGATCTGCACCGACCACCTTCACGTCAGCCGCGCCTCTCCCTGGGGGCAGCCATATTGAAGCGAGCGGTGGCCGACGAGGCCCAAACTTCCTCTCCCGTGCGGAACTCGGGACAGTCTGGCCGCCTACTGGTCGAGAGGAGGGGCGCGCCGGCGAGGCGGAGCGTGCGGAGGTTGGAGACGCCCGGGCCCGCCTCCTTCTTAGTAGTCCGAAAGGGCCTGTGCGCATTTTGATTTCCACTCCTGAGCCGGGTAAGTGGTTTGCGGGAGTCCCCTTAAGTTGTGCGGCCCGCGAAGCTGCGTGCCTCCTGTCTAAATGGGTTTTAGCTGCACTCATGTCGTGCCCTCTAGGCTGCCGCGCACAAGGAGCGCCAGACCTTCCCCGCCCAGGCGCCTAGAGCGCCCGTCTTTCAGTCGCTTGGGGAGTTTTATCCACCGGTCATGGGCACCCAGTCCTGGTTTCAGTGGTATCCTTGTCTCAGCTGTTGCCACCCTGCGGGGCGTCCGTTGGCACCTCCGCCGCCCCCACCCCGGAGCCCAGGCTGGGGGTCCTCCCAGGACCGCTGCCCGGAGCCCAGCTGTGCGCATCTCCTAGGTACCCGCAGCTGCAGCTCTCCCAGGGCTTCCACCCGGGCCTGCCTCCAGCCTTGCCTTCAGGGTTGCCCGCATTCGTACTTCTGGTGAGAAATATATGGTCTTATTGATCCTATGGCCCCCACTTAGAATAAGTTTCAAAAGGAAAAAAAAAAATGAAATACTCAGTTAACACATCGTTGGATGTTTACAGACTTTCTAGAAACTTCTGCCCTGGACATCGGTTGTTTAAAGGCTAAAGTCCGGGGTATTGTCCACAGCTAATGGAGGTGGCTATGTGAGGCCCGTTAAGTCTCCGTGGCTGGTCATCGCCCTAAGCCAGCTCACCAGCAAAACTACCGAACTGGGGGAGCTCCACTTCCCCAGCGATGGAGAGCCCCTGTCCTGTGCCACCCAAATTTACCCAAGACCCTTTCCTCATCCAAACTGAGCATTGAGATAATGTGCACTTTAAGGGTTCTTCCCCCTGGGTTAATAAACAGTATATTTACATGAATCATTCCTAACCAGCAGCAGCACAATTGTAATGATTGACTTTTTGCCTTCAAGTTTTCACTTTTAAAATTTTCGCTGGAAATTCTTATTTATTTCTGTTCTCATCTTATTAAGTGCCTTGATTCTGACTGTGAGTCGATCTATTCATTGTACATTAAAATGTATCTCTAAAATTTTTCCTATCCTAATTTTCATTTAAACCAAATAGCTACAAGCATTTCTTAGATCACTTTTTGAAGGAGAATTTTAAATTTCACTTAGGTTTATAAAGTTGGCTCCTTTAAGAGGTTAAAAAAAAAAATGAAGCCAAAAGTTAAACAAGGTAGTCAATTTTTATCTTTTTTTTTTTTTTTAATCTTTTCTCTGGGGACATTCCACTTATGCAAGTGTTCAACAGATTTTTTCCTTTTTCAGAACTCCATCTTGCTAGTTCAGTTTTTTAAAAAAAATATATTTATGTATTTATTTGAAAGTCAGAGTTACACAGAGAGAGAAGGAGAGGCAGAGAGAGAGAGAAAGAGAGATCTTCCATCTGCTGGTTCACTCCCCAATTGGCTGCAATGGCTGGAGCTGTGCAGATCCGAAGCCAGGAGCCGGGAGCTTCTTCCAGGTCTCCCACATGGATGCAGGGGCCTAAGGATTTGGGCCATCTTCTGCTTTCCCAGGCCATAGCAGAGAGCTGGATGGGAAGTGGTTCAGCCGGAACTTGAACCAGCACCCATATGGATGCCAGCACTGCAGGTGGCGGCTTTACCTGCTATGCCACAGCGCCGTCCCCAACAATTTTTTTTAATTTGTTTATTCGAAAGGCAGACACACACACACACAAACTCAGAGAGACAGAGATAGAGAATGAAGTGAAAGAGAAATAGTCTTCCAAAAGCTGTTTCACTCCCTCCACCCCCAAAATGCCTCTAACACTCAGAGCTGAGCCAGATCTAAGCCATGAGCCAGGAACTCAATCTGGGTCTCTTGTGACAATAACAGGGACCCAACTGCTTGAGCCATCATTTGCTGTCACCCAGAGTCTGCCTTAGCAGGAACCTGGTTCAGAAGCTGGGCCAGAGCTGACCCAGGCACTGAGATGAGGGTGTCCCAAGTGGTGACTTAATCCCTGTGCCAACTCACATGTCAAAATAATTTTTTAGGGGCCCTGTTGTGTTGTAGCAGGTTAAGCTGCTGCTTTGACTTCAGCATCCTATATCAGAGTGCTGGTTTAATTCCCTGCTGTTCCACTTCCTGATAATGCAGGTAAGAAGGCAACAGAAGATGACTCCAGTGTTTGGGACCCTGCCGCCCACGTGGGAGACCAACATGAAGCCTCTGGCTCCTGGCTTTGGCTTGGCACAGTCCTGTCTGTGGGGGTCATTTGGGGAGTGGGCCAATGGATGGAAGATCTCTCTGTGTACCTCTCTGACACTCTGCCTTTCAAGTAAAAAGAGAAATAAATCTTTATAAAATAAATTTGGAAGCTTAGATTTGACAAGTAGAAAGATCTAATTGAAATAAAGTTTAATTAAAAAACAGCAGCAATATAAGGTCTGCTGACCACAGCTTAGTCTGAATAATACAGAGCTTACAGTAGGGTAGGCCCACTGTGAAATACTTCCCCATGTTGTTGTAGTTCATTTTCACAAGCATTCTATGCTAGAGAATACCATCCCCGTTTTCCAGAAAAAGGAAATTATATTTTCCCGACAGAATCATGTCCTTTTTATCTGCTGCATTCCCTGACTTGTGAGCATTTGTGAACTGTCAAATTCTGAGCACATGTCTTAACCATAAAATATGTGATCCTACCTGAAGGTTAGTTCAGTTTCATAGTGTTAGCTCAATCTGTCTTATCATCAATATAAAACATTCCTAATGAATTAAGAGTCTGCTGTGCTAGCATTTCAAAGGGTCAAATGAACAGAATTGTACAGTAAGGGGAAAAACAAAATTATCTAACTACATTTATGGTATAGGACTTGGGTTCTAGCTGTACTTCTGTCTGGCTTTGACCATGTCAAATTATTGTGATGTGTTCTCATCCATAAAATAAATGGTGATTTTATTTTTACTCCTTCATAAAATAACAGTTCTAATAACTGTTGCTTCTCTACATGCTGTGAAAATAATTCTTTCAGAGGAAGTGTCAGACCTGTGTGTTGTTGAAGGAATCAGGTATTATGGGAATTTAATTATTGTAATTGCTGTTAGTATGCCATGTTATGTTATTCTTTTTGTAATTCCCTTTGACACAGCACTTGTATTATGAAGCAGATGATGATTCTCTGGGTAGCAGAGTTCAAAGGCAATGAGTGCAGACTGGAGCTGATCAATCAGAATGGCATAAATTCAGTGGAAAAAAAGATCAAGAGAAACAGAATAGAAGTTTGTGCCATTAAGGTCGTGCCCCATCCCTCTGCAAGCTCCATGGTGGTAATACAATAGTACTAGGCAAGGCAGGTGAATCTCGTAAGTCCAGTATTAAGGATGAGTCTCTTTCCTTTGTTCCTGCCTCCCAATTCAGCCAATGGCAAAATGTAGGGCAGAAATATGTGTCAGGTACAAGATACAGATACTGTTTCAGAGTGATTTTGCTTTCATAGTGCTTAATTTTTTGAAGATAATGGTGGTGTCTGTTGGTGCAGAATAAATGCAAGTGAAAGAAGTGAAAAGATAGTATTCTTTTTAAAGATTTTACTTATTTATCTGAGAGGTAGAGTTACAGACAGTGAGAGGGAGAGACAGAGAGAAAGTTCTCCCATTCACTGATTCACTCCCCAAATGGTTGCAACTGCCAAAGCTGTGCCGATCCGAAGACAAAGAGCCAGGAGCTTCTGGGTTTCCCATGTGGGTGCAGGGGCCCAAGTGCCTAGGCCATCTTCTACTGCTTTCCCAGGCCATAGCAGAGAGCTGGATTGGAAGAGGAGCATCCAGGACTAGGGCCAGCGCCCATATGGGATGTTGGTGCCACAAGCAGAGACTTAACCAACTGAGCCACAGCACTGGCCCCGGAAGTAGATATTAAAAATAGAAAAAGAGCTGAGCACCTTATATGATGAATGTTTGTATGTGTGAGAAAGTGAGAGCTCTGAGCTCACAGGAGCTGGGGGCTAGGCACATTTTGTGTCTGTCCTAGGTTTTCTGGGTTTGGCACAGTGCCTCACATAGAGTTAATGTTCAGAAATACATGTGGTATGAATAACAACCAGTGTTTGGTATTAATGTTTTATTTAAATGATGATCTAGGATTCTTTGCGGCTTGTTTTTATAACCAAAGTCCTGTAAATACTGTTAAGTTAAAGATGGCTAAAAAAGGGAGTATATTTTTATGAATAAGAAGCTGGAAAGAAGACTAGATGGGAGAGGAGCATATATTCGTCAGGCCTTGCGCTTGGTGCTTGCGCTATCTTCAACATAGTAATTTTGAGTAGGCGCCTACTTTTCAGATGATAAAACTCAGGTTCAAAAGGTTGACTACTTTGCCCAAGACAATGTGGCTAATAAATGATAAAACTGGGATTCAAACTGTTAGTTTCCAAAGCCCTTGTTCCAGCCTTTGCAACTACTTGGGAAGTGAACCAGCAGATGGAAGACCTCTCTCTCTCTCGCTCTCTCTCGCTCTCTCTCTGATTTTCAAATAAGTAAATCTTTAAAAATGAATGTGAATTAACTGCACACAGCCAAGTGTTTCAACATTTATAGTTCTCAAAGCTTAATGCTGGGAGGAAACGGCAAACTGCTGAATGAAGAAAAAACAAATCCAAATAAAACTGAAAAACATGCAAAACAATAGAACATATTATTAACTGATACATTAGTAGTAGTATAACATACTCCAGGTGATTAACACTGTATTCATAGTAATAGTCACCTCCTAAAAGGGTAGGCCTGAAATGGGTTGGAGAATGGTGGGCACAGCAGGCTTCATTGTTAGCTATAATGATTTAGGTTTTTCAAATGTTAAGATTTGTTAAAGCTGGGGATCAGGTAAATGTGTTTATTTTGTATATTTCTCTGTAGGTTTAGCTAATAAAATTTATATCAGCTCCTAAAATTTCAAGATGTTGCAACTCAAGCTTACACAAAAGAAGACATGAGATATGGTATCATGCTAGATCTATCCAGATGTTTTTGTTTGCATGTTTGATTCCCTTGTTGAAGGCACTGAACCCCTAAGGGAAGTGGTGGGAAGTATTTCGCTTTGTAGCTGAAAGAGTTCTTAGATGAAAGGTCCTGAAACATGAAATGAAATCAGTGGTAAGCTCATGATTTAAATTGTTGTTTGAGAAATTGTTTGATCTGCCCCCTCCAGGGAAAAAACCTAGTGATAGCCTAGATACACTGTGACAATACATTAATTTTTTTTTCTTGGTATCTAGATCACCATGGCGACTGGACAGAAGTTGATGAGAGTTATTAGAGTTTTTGAATTTGGTGGACCAGAAGTGCTGAAACTCCGGTCGGATGTTGCAGTGCCAGTTCCAAAAGAACATCAGGTGGAAATAATTACTTCATTCAGGCAATAATTACACTGAGTTTGAATTTCGAGCACATCAAGTTTGTGTTCAAAAGAAGCAGATTCAGAATGATTTTTAAAGGCATGGAATTTAGACAAAGTTTGGACTGTTTATATGAGGATAGTTCTAAAAGTTTAGGAAGATGAAGTTAAAAGATAAGTATATTTCAGTGCAAAAATTTTTTGAAATCCATGCATATGAGGGACCTTCAAACAGTTCATGGAAAAATGCATTTTATGAAAAAACTGAGTGGTTTATTAAATTTTTTTGCACCAAAGTAAACTTATCTTTTAGTTCCATTTTCCAGAATCCCTTTGAAGTATGCTTGTGTGTGTGAACTGTGACAAAGTTAACATAAACGTAATAATTAGTGAAGAGGGCTTTGAAAAGAAATCACTGTTGTTTATAAGAAAACATTTAAAGTTGAAAATCATATCTGTATTGCATTCACTGGATCTTTCTGAATGCAGTCGTAAGTAGTTTTGAGTAAGTTATTCTATTGCGAACCTTCATAATTTCCATTTTGTACACAGTAGGAAAATAGGTTTCTTCTGCATTCATTCTTTCTCACGTTATGACTTAAGAGAATTTAAATGTAGTTTGGTCATCTCCAATGACTTTAACAATACACTTTTAGTTCAAACTTACTGTGTTTTTATTAATGTGCCCTATTTGGCTCCCAAGTCTAATTTCTTCAGTAAGCCTTATGAGAGTTTTTGCAGTTTGGCAATAACCAATTGTTAGAGATTTATTTCTTATAACTCCCTCTTTATGGACTACGCTGTAACAATATCAGACTTTATCCATTCTCCTCAAGAGACTATTCTTCTGTCAATTCCTTTTCACTACTATATCCTTTTTCTCTTATTCCTAAAGAATTTCTACTCCTCTTGAGGATCCTTGCTGCTTCCTCTGTAAGGCCATCCTTTATGCTTATGGCAGAGCAATCATTCTGAATTAATTAAGGCAAAATTAATTCCTATAATAGATGTAACTCCCAAATGTCAATGATTCAACAAAAAATTATTTCTCATTCACTAAATTCCAAAATGTTGGTAGGTACCTCTTCTCCAATAGTGCCTTCAGGACCCTGGCTTCTTTTATCTTGTGACTGCTGCCATCTCTCCTATCCATCAAACTTTCCATGAAAGGGTAAAAACAGCAAGGATTGCCTGGTGAGAGTTTCGTGGGATTGACCTACAAGTGGCACTCACCACTTCTGACACATTCCATTGACCAGAATTCAGGTGCTTGGTTCCTACTAACCATGAAGGCATCCAGAAAATAATGCTCTTCCATGGACCCAGGAAGGAAAAGTCATAGGCTTGATTAACACACAGAGGCTGCTGCCACGTATTCCTCTAGAAGTTTCTGACACTGTTTTTGCAAAATGTTTTTAATTTAGTTCTTAAGCCATTCTGTTTTTTATTTTTATTTGTAGGTTTGCAAAGTTAGGTGAGATTGTAGAGACTAGTACTTGTTTATTCTATGGATTTTTTTTTTTTTTGTACTCTGTATTTATAACTCCCGTTATAGCACAGGCATAGCATAATGCTGAATGAGTGGGTACATGTTCTTTGTGAACTAAAATGCATTGTCGTTACAGGTTCTAATCAAAGTCCACGCATGTGGTGTAAATCCAGTGGAGACATATGTTCGCTCTGGCACTCACATTATAAAACCAGCCTTACCTTATACTCCAGGCTCAGATGTGGCTGGGGTCATAGAAGCTGTGGGAGAGAATGTGTCTGCTTTCAAGGTATGGCATTTTTAGTTATTTCTGTTTTGGCTTAACTTTTTTTTTTTCTTAAAATATTTTAGCATGGCTTTAAAATGTATCTGTATTTAAGGCTTTTAAAAGCCCCATTTTATCATTTCTGCCACTTGGGGGACTCCTCTAGTCAAAAAATAAATTCTTTTTCTCCAGAGGCTTTATTTGTTTTGCATTGTTGGGAGTAAATGTGGATAATTTCTGCGTCTTTGCATCTCCAGAGAATGAACTGTGATCCTTTTGATTTAATAGAGATAATGTTAGAAAAGAAAACAAACAAGGAAATATATTCATACTATTTCCTTACTCTAGATAATATACAGGCCAGTATGATTTTTAATTTCATTTATAAATTTAGCTTTACAGAATAAAGGGAAAGTTAATTATTTTAAAGAATAAGCAAAACATGGAAAAAGACAAGGTCACTACTATACAGTTTCAGAGCTCAGAGTCAGACCAAGGTCAATGAAAGTGTTATTATGATCAGTGCTTTTGTTATTTATGTGCCAAAAGACATAAAAACATAGATTGAATATTCATACTATACTCATGTTCTAGCATCTTTCCTCACAATTTCTTGACCTACTCAACTTTGGCAGCGCATTTACCAAAATTGGACTGAGACTAAGAAGATTAAGGTGCCCCTGTACAGGAAGACGGGCCAATTCATACAGCTTTCCCCTTCTTAGCCTGTGGCAATCTGCCTTCTGCCCCCATAGCTCCAGTGAAATGATTCTTGCTAATGTCACTAATGGCCTCTGTACTGCTGGAGTTAATGGGCCCTTTTATGTCATTATCTTTCTTGACTTCCCTGTGACTTTTGACACTCTCAGCCACTTAACTTTTTCTTTAGAAAAAACTTTTTCTTCAGCTTCCGTGACATCATTTCTCTCCTGTTCTCCTTTCCACTTCTTCTCTGGGCAACTATTTATTAAGCCTCCTCTTCTCTGGGTGCTCCTTAAATCCTGGTGTTGCCTGGGGCTCCCAGACCCTAACTGGACCTGGGCTATCTGTGTTCTGTGCTTTTCCAGAATGAGCTCACTCACTCAGTTTCCATCATCACAGATGGGATCTTTGAGAATTGTTTACCAAGCTCTGGACCTATGCTGTCCAAAATGGTAGCCACGTGGAGGGTACTTGCTGCAGTGTGTTTTGCTTAGTTTGAGGTACCCACATCCCAAATCGGAATCCATGAGTTCAAGTGCTGGCTTTGCTGTATTCCAGATTCCTGCTGATGCAGGTGATGACTCAAGAATTTTGGTCCCTGCAACCCACTTGGGAAATCTGGAAGGAGTTCTGAGCTCCTGGCTTCAGCCTGGCCCAGCCCTGGCTGTTGCCGGCATTTGGGGAGTGAACCAATGGATGGAAGATCTTCTCTCTGTCTCTATGCCTTTAAAATAATTAATTTTTTAAAAAATGCTGGCCACAATCCGTATTTAGCAATTTAAAATTCAAATTAAATAGAAACTTAAAATTCAGTTTGAGTTATGTTAGCAACATGACAAATGCTTCATAGCCCCATGCATATAGCATCTACCCCATTGGGCAGTTCAAGTAGAGAACACTGCTGTCATCATCGCTGCAGAAAGTCTATTGAAGAGCATTCCGCTCACATGGTCGCCTTCTAGGAACCTCACACTGAGCGTGTCTGACACTGTTTATGTTTCCTCACTGAACATTTTCCCCTATCCCGTGTGGCTGTCTTGCTGACTTCTGGGATTTGAGTCTTGTCTCCTCATTCTCCCTCCATCATCTCCCCAGTGTTAGAACTGGTCTCTCTCCTCTCCACACCCACTGCTTACCGTGTAGTTCAGGTTATGATACCTACTCATGACCCATGTAGTTCGGGTTATGATACCCCTGACCTGGATTTCTATTCTGTAAACACTGAATTTATCGCCCACCTCCATTCCTCTCAAATATCACCTTATTCCAGAAAGAATCATTTTCTACAGTGTAATTCTGATTGTCCCTTACCTCCATTTGAATTCTTGTGTTAGTTCCTTCTAAGTTTTAGGATATTATTAAAGTTTCCAGTTGTTATAAAATAAGGCTGTTTCATGCTCTTCTCCATCTTTCCAATCTTATCTCCCAGCCTTTCCCTCTCAGAAGCTTATGCTTTAGTGATGAGCTGTTTGTCCGTCCAGGCCCATCCCAGGCTCTCTCTTCTTTGTACTCTTTTTCATATTGATCCTTTTGCTTAGCAGAATTAAATTGGCAGAAACTACATTTTGTGGGCCTTGACCATTATCAAGCAAACAAGCAGAAGTACAGAAGCCAGAAATATGCTGGTTACAGCCGGTGGAGCAGACTGATATCCGTAACTTGTTTCTCTGAAAGGAACAGTCTCTGCTCTGAAACAACCAAGCAAGATAACCTATAACCACTGGCTGTGTCCCGTGGGAAAACCTTAAACTTAAGGCAACCCTGTCACAATAGAGACAGAGAGAGAGAGGTCTTCCATCTTCTAGTTCACTCCTCACATGACTGCAAGAACTGTAGCTGAGCTGAGCCAATAGCTGAGACGATTTGGAGTCAGGAGCCTCTTCCGGATCTTCCATGTGGGTTCAGGGGACCAAGGACCCGGACCGTCCTCTGTTGCTTTCCCAGGTACATCAGCAGGGAGCTAGATAGGAAGTGGAACAGCTGGGACTCAAACTAGAGTCCATATGGATGAGGCTTTAACCCACTGTGCCTGTCTCCTAATACTCCAGTTTAAATTTCTTCCCATTTTATATCTCAAAAATATTATACCACAGTCCACTGAGACTAAATGCTGGTAATTTCTTAGCTCATATTCCTTTTTTTTTTTTAAGATTTATTTATTTTATCTGAAAGGCAGAGTCACACAGATAAAGAAGGAAAGGAAGAGAGAGTTTTCCACCCGCTGGTCCACTCCCCAAATAGCTGCACCGATCTGAGGCCAGGATCCAGGAGCTTCCTCCAGGTTCCCCACGTGGGTGCAGGGGCCCAAGGACTTGGGCCATCTTCCACTTCTTTTACAGGCCACAGCAGAGAGCTGGACTGGAAGTGGAGCAGCCAGGATAGGAACTGGCTCCCATATGAGATGCCAGCACTGCAGGCCAGCAGCTTTTTCCACTGAGCCACAGCATTGGCCCTGCATTCTTTTGCTAACCTTGTTTCTTTCACCCATTAGATTCTTCACAGTTCTAGTTCTCAAATTTTGTTTTGTCTTTCAATACCCAAGGCAAATATTTGCCTCTCAATGAAGCTATTCTTTCCTTAATTTAGATGCCACTCCTTTCTTTTTCTTATACTTCTTGATGGTTCACCCTTTTGCCTTGCTTTATTATAACAGTTTCTGTCCCTTTTTTCTCTCTTCCTAGAATATGGAATGCTTGAAATTAGGAACTGTGTCTTGCTATTAATATCCCTCATGCAATGCAAAGTAATGGTTTCCATATAGTAATTCTTTTTTTTAAGATTTGTTTTATTTACTTGGAAGGCAGAGTTCACAGAGAAAGAGGGAGAGAGAGAGAGATCTTTCATCTGCTGCTTCACTCCCCAAATGGCCACAATAGCCCAGGCTGGGACAGACTGAAGCCAGGAGCTTCTTCGGGGTCTCCTACATGGGTGCAGGGGCCCAAGCACTTGGCCCATCCTCTGCTGCTTTCCCAGGCACATCAGCAGGGAGCTGGATGGAAAGTGGAGCATCTGGGACTCGAACTGGCACCTATATGGGATGTGGGCATTGCAGGCTGAGGCTTAACCTGCTACAACACAGTGTAATTCTCAATAAATACTGGAGTTGTGTTTCAGCCAATTCAACCTGTTTTGTAAGCTACAAAAGACAGGATTAATCTTGATTGTATACAGGTGGAACTATTAAGCATTAATGCTTTTCTTTGACTCCTGGGTGCCTTTTGAATTTTTTTCATCTCTATCCCACTGCATATTGCTGTAACTCTTTCAGATTTTTTATTATAGTCTTTGCCATAATATATTACTATTCTGAGGAGTATTACAATTTTGATCAAGAAAGGAAGAGTTAGAGAAGGTGTTGGTAGAGGGCAGTCTGATCTCCCTTAACAGATTACATCGGACCTCTCCTGCCTGTGTACTGCGTTATCTCACCCATAGTCATTCATCTGCTTTTCCATTGCATGGGCCCAGCAAACATTTATTGAGAGTTGATTGTGTTTCTGGTGCTGTGACAAGTGGAGAAACCTGTCCTGGCTCATCTTGCGCTCAATGTGGTGATCTGAAAAAAAAAAAAAAAAGAAAGAAAAGAAAAGAAAAAAGAAAAACCAAATATGGCCATCTGGTTTCTTGTTTGGTGGGGTCTGTGGATTGTTGCAACCACTCATCAGCTAAAATAGAGTATTACAAAAACCCCTGACAGTCACTCATGAATTTTATTGAAAATGAGAGACAAATGAGAGGCAAGGCAACCGATCAGGACCGGCAACCGATCTGGACCGACATTCCTTACCAGAGTGCAGCTCCCAACAGCGAGTTACACAGTTTTTTATAGTATTCTGTCCACTAGGGCTCACAATTTCATACTGGGCCCCTGGTATGCAGTGAATAGTAAAAAGAAAACCAGAATATGGTTGTAAGATAACAGTGAAGGACACATTTCGTTCAACCTAGTTCCTGGGAATTTGGGCCCACATAGTTTCACAAGGTACACCTTAGCCGTTAGCAAGCAAAGCTAATATGTACAGAAGCAGAATCAAAATGGAGTGAGTGTGGCTAAAAGGTAATTGCAGATGGAAATGCAGGGAGGAGCATATCCATGGAAGGGATTTAGAACAGGTGCTTGTATGTAGAAGAAGCTACATTTTGTTTGCTTCTTCTCCCTAGTATGACCCCATGGGAGACCAGGAAAAAGCACCTAGCACCTGGCTCCTGCCATCGGATGAGCGCGGTGCACCGGCCGCAGCGCGCCATCCGCGGCAGCCATTGGAGGGTGAACCAACGGCAAAGGATGACCGTTCTCTCTGTCTCTCTCTCTCACTGTCCACTCTGCCTGTCAAAAAAACAACAACAACAACAACAACAAAAAATTAAAAAAAAAAAAAAGAAAAAAATAATGCTTTGTATCAATTGCCACTTACTGCCTGCCTAATCTCAGGAAATTACTGCACTCTTTGTACCTGAATTTCCTCATCTGAGTAGTAGATTAACCAAAGTGGAGGTAATAAAGGTGCCCACCTGCTAGGCTTGTGAAGATGGAATGAAATAATGCTCATGAGACACTTAATGTAGTGCCTAGCATAGTAGGCTATCAGTAAAGATAAATTATCATCATTGTGCCATTTGGGGTGTTCTCCTTCCTTATCTTTTATCTGCCATACTTCCTGTAATTTTTCTTATAATTGATTCTCTCATTAATAAAACATTTAAAAATATTCAGTATTTTAAAGTTATTTTATGAGACTTAAGGTATAGAAATAATATATATAAATTCTCATTTCTGGGGCAAGTGTTTGATGTAGCAAATAAGGTAATATTCTACATCAGAATGTCGAGGTTCAAGTCCCAGCTCTGCTCTCAATTCCACCTACCCCCTAATGCAGTTCCGAGGAGGCAACAGTGATAACTCCAGTAGCTGAGTCCCTGCCACCCACGTGTTAGACACAGATTGAGGTCCCAGTTCCAGGCTTCAGCCTGGCTGTTGCAGCCATTTGGGGAGTGAACCAGCTAATGGTAGATCTTTCCCTTTCTCCCCTCCTCCCAGCTTGCTCTGTGTGTGTTTCAGATAAAATGTAAATATTCTTGTTATTAATGATTTTATCCACTTTGACATAATTTTTCTAAGTCCAACTTAACGTCTCCCTCCAGAAAGGTGACCGAGTTTTCACCACTGCCACCATCTCTGGGGGCTATGCGGAGTATGCCCTGGCAGCTGATCACACTGTTTACACACTGCCTGAAAAACTGGACTTCAAACAAGGAGCTGCCATCGGGATCCCCTATTTTACTGCTTATCGAGCTCTGTTGCACAGGTATTGCCTGCCTTCCTGCCTTACGTCCACCTGTCTATCCTTGTTGATTAACCAGTTACCAGTAAGCATTTATGAAGTGAAAACTGCTATTTTGAGGGATTGTGCTAATCACTGGGGATACAGGGAAGAACAAACATTGACTCTGGAATAGTCACTCTGGGGAGGGAGGTAGACATAAGAGTAATGATAATTGGCCGGCGCCGTGGCTCAACAGGCTAATCCTCCGCCTTGCGGCGCCGGCACACCGGGTTCTAGTCCCGGTCGGGGCACCGGATTCTGTCCCGGTTGCCCCTCTTCCAGGCCAGCCCTCTTCTGTGGCCCAGGAGTGCAGTGGAGGATGGCCCAGGTGCTTGGGCCCTGCACCCCATGGGGAGACCAGGAAAAGCACCTGGCTCCTGGCTCCTGCCATCGGATGAGCGCGGTGCGCCGGCCGCAGCGCGCCGACCGCGGCGGCCATTGGAGGGTGAACCAACGGCAAAAGGAAGACCTTTCTCTCTGTCTCTCTCTCTCACTGTCCACTCTGCCTGTCAAAAAAAAAAAAAAAGAGTAATGATAATTATATATAATGTGGAAAGTGTGGCAGTGGAGGAGTGCATTAGAGATTCATGGGGTCACAAGATTATGCTGGTGGTGATACTGGGGAGGGCTTTCTGACAAGGTGTAAGACTTGGATTTTTTTAATGGGATGATTCAGTAATAGTCATCCATTAGAATCATGTGGGCTGCAATGACTTAAAAGTGCAGATTGGCCCTATCCCTGACCTGCTGGTCAGTTTCCATGACAGGGACCTGAGAATCTGTATTTTAATCAAATATGATAAGTATTTGAAAAAAATCACTAGAAATTTGCTTAGGGAAATTTAGCTGGGAGAGGAGAGGATTTTGGGATTAGCATGGTCTGTAGGGGAAAACAGTATGAGATCTGTGGAGAGCTATAGTAATTAGGTTTTGTTGGATAGGAGTCTTCAAGGCAAAGTGACTATATGGTTAGGCCATAAAACTCTCTGAGTAGGGTTAGCTGTCATCCTCAGAGATAGAAGTTTCAGATGATAGAGCTCACACGTTGTGTACAGGATTGGGGACAATGAAATGTGTTGTTCAGGAAAAATGCCTTTGTGTATTTGTGTTTTGTGAAGGTAAGTTGTCTGCCATGGGAAGGATGAATTTGAGCTCAGGAATAGGGAGAGAGACAGGCGAGTCCTTCAATCATCTCGTCTGGATGAGGCCCATCCACATCCCAGAGGTGAATCTGCTATAGCCAAAATCCGCCAATTTAAATGTTAATCTCATGCAAAACACCTTCATAGAAACATCCAGAGTAGAGTTTGAATAAATACCAGGGCATTTTGGCCCAGTCAAGTTGCTACATAAAATTCACCAGTACAGTGGCCCTGTAGGAGGATAGAAGCATCATGGTAGTGGGGATCCAGGAGGGAATGTGCTTGCTCTCACCCCACCCCCACCCCCACCCCGCTTCCTCAGGTTCCAAGTGTTTCTTGAGTTGTTTATAAGATTTGTAGAAAAAAATTCACTGGGAAATATATAACACTGGTAATCCTATCCATTTATGTTAATAGTATGCTTTTCTAAATGTCAGGTCTCTTGGTAACTCAGCTTATTGTTCATACCCTCAGTTTAATTCACTGTTCTCAATCCCTTCATCTCCAAGCTAGAATGTTAGAGAAAATATCAGTGATTGCTCATTATTGCCGTTTGTCAGCCTTTGGCACACAGCCACGAGCCAGACTCTGGGTTGCCTACTGTGTTCTCAGACCCAGAGTGAACATAATGGCTCTGCAGTGTGGCCACCCCCATTGCTTTAGGAAGTAAGAGAGCCTCGCCAGAGTCAGTTCTGGGTCACACTGCAGCAGCTGGCTGTGTCATTAGCTCTGTCTTGGTGCATGCTGTTTTCAGTACATAATGGAAAAAATAGTAGTTGGAGCTAGAAGTAAGATTATGTCATTTCACCCAACAGATCCGGGCATTTCAGCAGGTGACATGGGGACTTTTGTGACAGAATTTATTGTACTTCCTCCTCTTTTAACATTGCTGACTCAGCATTGCTTTCTGAAATGGCTTAGAAGCTGGTGCAACCTGACAGTTCAAAGGCATGGAGAAGTGAAAATATGTCTTTCCAATGGCAAAAGTAGTCAGGCTGCCACATTTACTTGGGCGTTATTCTGGACCACAGAATGAAGAGTGAACCATGTTGAACCTTCTTCAAAGCACTTTGTGTGGGAACGAAAGACTTCAGACCCATGACGCTCAATATTCTTGGTTAGCGTCTCTGTGAGGACTACACCTCTCAGAAGTAGCACCATATTGTGATGCCTGGCAAATGAATTGAAGGTTTTCTCTCTACTGTGGCTCTGAAGAATCATTGTTTGATCCCTTGGAGCTTGGAGAATATTTTGAGCTTCATATCAGGATGCATTTGCTCATTGAGTAAGTGTTACTGGACTAAGGATTAAAACGTCCATAAATATGACAGATAAAGAAAATAGGGCCCAGTGCTGTGCATAGTTGGCTAAGCCTCTGCCTGTGGCGCCAGCATCGCTTATGGCACTGGTTGGAGTCCCAGCTGCTCCACTTCTGATCCAGCTCTGCATTAAGGCCTGAGAAAGTGGTGGAAGATGGCCCAAGTCTTTGAGCCCTTGCACCACCATGGGAGACCCGGAAGAAGCTCCTAGCTTCTGGCTTTGGAGCAGCCTAGCTCCAGCCATTTTGGGGAGTGAACCAGTGGATGGAAGCCCTTTCTCTCTTTCTTTCCGTATCTCTGTCTGTTAACTTTGCCTCTGAAATAAATTTTGAATAAAGGAAGGAAAAAGAAAGAAAACAAAATGCCTGAGCCTAATTAGCTTCAAAATGAATAAATATGGAGATGGAACCTTTGCTTTCTTTTTCAGTGCCCGAGTGAAGGCTGGGGAAAGTGTCCTGGTTCATGGGGCTAGTGGAGGAGTAAGTATCTTTTTTTTCTTGCTTGCTTATTTTTAAATGAGCTTGATTTCTGAGTTTCACCTTATAGTTCTTTAAGTCATCTTTGAAAGGCAAATTTATAAAAGGAGTCAAGGGTGCTTTTTTTCCCCCTTTATGTAGTGAATCTTTTTAAGAACATTCTTCAGAAGGTGATTCTTTGTCATTATTTAGCATTTCTTGGTTAATAAATGCAACAGACCGCCCCATCAAAAGATATATGTATTGGTTTTTCTTTCTCAGTTGGGTATGGACCAAGATAATCTGCCTTGTTTTTGCCTTCAAGTGGTACATGTTACAAGAATATTTATTTAGAATTTTAAACAGTTCTAAAGGTTAATAGTAATTCCGTATTCCCTTAGATAAGGAAACTAAAGCTCATTAAAGCTTTACCTGTGTTGCTGTCGACAGCAGCACACTGCAAAGCTACACTGTGAATTCGTAGTCCTTTCTATCTCCCTTCGCCTGTTTGCCTGCTGTGCTTTGATGACATTCATGGAGTGCACAGTATACAGCTGTGTCCTTAACGCCACAACCCATGGCTTAAAATGCTAATGTCGGGGGGTGAGGGGAGGGCTCAGGCTTATAAAATGAGCCCTTTGCCGAAATCACCCAACGGCAGGCCTGTCAGAAACCTCTTCTAGAAACTGGCTGCCAATCTGCCTCTGAGGAGCTTAGAGGAGAAGTTACAGCTCTGAGGTTGGAATTTAACAAGAAATCCACATGACCTCTATGCTGCATATAGAGGCTTTAGAAATTTTGGAGATGAGATTTCACATTTTTAAAATAAAGGGCCTGGGGCTGGATGGGTCACCTGGAGGAAACTGGTTAACCCTTTTAGAGCACTGTGTATTCTGACGAGTAGATTGAAAGAAATGAACTATTAAATGGTACATTGTCCATTGAATAGTGAGTATTACCCTGAAAATGTGAATTTACCTCTGAAAGTGGCCAGGCAATACAGACAATTCAGACCAGTATCTCTCTCTCTGTTCCTGTGGATAGATGAATCACAAGATTTCACACCTGACTTCCTTTGGATCTCTAATAGATCAAGTTTGAAGGGTTTCACACATCAGACTATTTGCTAAAAAAGATCAAGATTTGTATTCTTGAGACTTGAAAACATATGGCAAATACACTTTGTCCAAAACACCCATTGTTTAGCCTCACCAAAGAAAGTGTTTTTGGTTGAAACTTCATGTTAAAAAACTGAAGATCTGTCAAATACATACATTTATTTAAATTGCTCTGGCTTTCAGCTAACCAGCCTTGTTTTCTGTATAAAAGAGAAAGATTTCAGTAGGAAGGAAAGAGTTGAAAGAAAATCCTTTTTTATTCCCCGTTACCTTCTTGTAAAAAGCCCAGTCACTTCACCATCATTTTTTTTTTATATATATAAAGGTAAAATCCACACTGTTCTCTGAGCTGGCTGCATGTGTTAAATCCGTGGTTGGCAGGGATAGGCTGGCGACCTGGTGTGTGGAGTGCTTCTGATCCCCCCTAGCCTATCAGAGGAAAACAGAGTGTTGGGTTTTGCCTTGCTTTCTGTTTGTGCTTTCTGTCCTCATTTAATTCAAATTCCTTTGGGATTATGTTGTATGTTTAAAGTGGTGTGGAATTTACGAACAGAGCTGTTATCCAGATATGTTGGTAGGGAGTGCCCTATTTTTAGTGTTAGCAAAATAAGTAGGAAAAAAATAGTTACCACATAATGTTACAAAATCTATTGAAAGAAGATTGCTGTTTTGCATGTTGACAAGAATAGAATAAATATTGCCTTTGAAAGAGCCATGGAGTGCCCCTTTGAGGCAGTTAGAGCATAAGGGAATATGTTTTTATTAAATCTTTAGTTTGAAATGTGCTTTTTATTAAATGTCTATTACTTTTTCTTAATTGGAGATTTAGGTAGCAAAAGTCAGGTGTGCTGACCCCATGGTGTGCTGTGTTTCATCGAATTATATGTCTCTCTCCTTTGTCAGACAGTGAGTTAGTTCTGTATTTACTTGTTTTGTTAAACAAATCCCTGCCTAACCCTATTGAGTTTAGGCTCATCACTCTCCTGTGCCAACGATCTATAAGGTCCATTTTGAGCCTAGGAGTCTGTAACTCTGTTACAACCTTAATTAATCCCTATCATCATCTTACATTTTAAATCTTTTCTGTCCTGCCCAAACCAATCCTTCTTCGAAATCACTGGTTGTTAGTAGGGGGTGATGTTGCATCATACACCCTCTCCCCAAAGAGCATTTGGAAATGTCTATAGAGACATTTTTACTTGTCACAATTAGGGAAAGGGGTTCTGTCATCTGGTGGGTAGAAGCCAGCAATGCTGTCAAACATCCTTCAGTGCGCAGGCAGGTCCTCAACAGCAAAGAATTCTCTGGCCCAAAGTGTCAGCAGTGCCAGGATTGAGAAACTCAGCTCTAAACCTGTGTGACAGTCATCTGTACCATTTGTTTAGCATGGAATCAGACTTGTATTCCCTAGGATATTATTATTTAAATAATTGATTTTTTGTCTGTGTTCCCAAATGGTGTTCATTTCTCTTTTGTCCCAGGCACATTTATCTGGCGTTTTTAGTGATTTCTTCCATTCCCGTGGCTTTAAATGCCATCTGTAAGATAAGGAGTCACAAATTCATATCTTGTACTCCGAACTTCATTGACTCTCTGCCCATGTGTGACTGATTACTGAACATTGTCACTTTGGTGAGCACTATGGAGCTCAGTGGATTCACCATGTATTCTTAAGGCTTTCACACCCTTAGAAACCATCCAGTTAATCTACCCCGTTAACCTGACCAGAGATGTAAGGAGACAACTGGATTTTTCCTCTTTTCCTCACCTCCCACATTCAGCCTTTGAAGAAGTCTCATCAGCTGACCTCAAAATCGTATCTGAATCTGTTTTTAATCTTCCTAGGGCCACCACCTTACTCCAAGGCAGCTTTGTCTCCACCTAGACCATTACACTTGCTACATATTCATTTTCCTGCTCACATTGGCCTCCTCCCCAAACTTATCTGTATCTCACCTGTAGTTAGTGTGACTTTTACCCTTGCCTAAGCCCTCCAATAGTCCTCCAGTGGTTGTGCATAGCTGTTAATATAATTCGAAACCTTTATCTTTACCTCTGAGTCCTTACACGACTTGGCCTGTCTGCTTCTCCGGCCTCATCTTCTCCTTACATGTACTCTGTCCCTGAGCCACACTGACCCTCTTTCTGCCCTTTTGACACCCAAAGTACATTCCCCCTTCATCAGCTTAGCCACGGCCATTCCCTCTGCCTAAAGCATCCTCGCGTGGCTGCCCAGATACTCCCGAGACTTACTGCTCACTTCCTTCAGGTCCCATTTCTTCAGAGCATCTGGTTCTGATGACCTCAATAGCCCCTTTCTTTGTCTTTTTGTAACCTAAGAGCTGCTTTTATTTTTTTCTTAGCACTTAGCATTTTCTGAGTTTATTTTATTCATTTATTTATTCATATGTTGATTATCTTTCCCCTCAATATGTAAATTTCGTCCATTAAGTACCATATCTAACACATAGTAAATAGTAAGTATGCAGCATATGGATGAATTAATTAATTTGCCCACATCCCCCCATCTCTGATGGAGGCCTTACGTTTGTTATTGAATATCTTATTTCAGTATTTGTTATTTAGTATTTTCCTATGGTAGAGGGCTTACATATGTACTTCTATTTTAATTAAAGCTTAAAGTTAGTATTTTTTTAAACTTTTTACCTTCTGCCTAAAGCAGGTAAGTATGCAAACGTTTTGATGTAGTGGTTAAAAGTCTTAATTTCTACAGTCTGATTTGCTCTGGCTCCTATTTCTGCCTCTGTGTGTGAATAGTACAAGTCACTGGTACTGTGAAGCTTCAGCGTTCAGAGTAGAGACAGTAACAGAACCTACTTCATAGCGTCATTGTGAGGATGAAATAAAAGCAGTGTGTAGGAACAGTTTAGAATGGTACCTCGAACGTTATATAGGCTTAATAAAAGTTAACCATTTTTCATATTTCTTCATTTACAACCTTCTGGATAAGATAAGCCTTAGAAGAGTCTCTATGTTCATTACATATATGTGTACATATGTTTATTACATATATTTAATAAGTGTTTTCAGGAATTAAGAGAGTGTGTAACTATTGGATTATATTTTCGTTTTTCAGGTTGGATTAGCAGCATGCCAGATTGCTAGAGCTCATGGCTTAAAGGTTTTGGGCACAGCCAGTACTGAGGAGGGACAGAAGATTGTTTTGCAGAATGGAGCCCATGAAGTGTTTAATCACAAAGAAGTGAATTACATTGATAAAATTAAGGTAAAATTTTTATAATTTTACTGAAGTCAAGCTTGTTATTTGGAGACTTACATGGTTTGTTATAAATTCTTTTACCAATCACTCTTTTAAGATTTTTTTTTCATCTATATGTGTTTTTGCACTAGTGAGCTTCTTAAAGCTTTAATTACTTTACAAAACAGAGTTGTTTAATTTTTAAAATTCCACTACCATTTTTGTCTTATGTGTATTACATAAAATATAGCCTTTATAGAATTTTACAGAAATAAAATTAAGTACTCTGTATTACAAATCACATTTTAGGTAAAGTTGTAGCTTTGTGTTTACAACTGTGAGGTGTTAATATAATTTCTAATGATGTGAATTTTCTATGCTTGGTGTGTTACCCATGGACTACAAACTGGATAAGATTTATTTGTTAACTGGATGCTGTGGAAGAGTAAACACTGTCGCGTCCAAAGTGGTAGGGTAGAGTTTAGTTAATTGTTGCCTATAACAGAATTCAAGCAGAGTGTGAAATTCCCTATTTGTACTGTGGCAGGGATTTACCAAATACTGATTGCTTTGCCAATCCTCAAACCACTTCCCCCTATTAGCATTAGAATTTCCCAGGTATTGGGGCTGGCATGGTGGCATAGCAGGTAAAGCCATGGCCTGCAGTGCCTGCATCCCTTATGGGAGCCTGTTCAAGTCCTGGCTGCTCCACTTCCAGTCCAGCTCTCTGCTATGGCCTGGGAAAGCAGTAGAAGATAGCCCAAGTGCTTGGGCCCTGCACCCACATGGGAGACCCAGTGGAGGCTCCTGACTCCTGGCTTCGGATTAGCACAGCTCTGGCTGTAGAGGCCAACTGAGGAGTGAACCAACGGGAGGAAGACCTCTCTCTCTGTGTCTCTCCTACTCTTTCTGTGTAACTCTGACTTTCAAGTAAAAAAATAAATCATAAAAAAAAAGAATTTCCCAGGTATTGAATTCTTGGTAAACTAGCTCATTATAAACTGAAGGAAAATATGAGTCAGCATATATTACCACTGAGTGATCATGTCAAAAAAGCAGAGCAAAGGCACTCTTTTGTCATATGTCCGGGAAACCTGGGATTCAGTACTTACCTCTGATACCATTACCCAAGAATGTTTACAGCCAGCACCATGGCTCAATAGGTTAATCCTCTGCCTGCGGCGCCGGCACACCAGGTTCTAGTCCCGGTCAGGGCGCTGGATTCTGTCCCGGTTGCCCCTCTTCCAGGCCAGCCCTCTGCTGTGGCCCGGGAGTACAGTGGAGGATGGCCCAAGTGCTTGGGCCCTGCACCCCATGGGAGACCAGGAGAAGCACCTGGCTCCTGCCTTCAGATCAGCACGGTGTGCTGGCCATTGCTGCCATTGGAGCATAAACCAATGGCAAAGGAAGACCTTTCTCTCTGTCTCTCTCTCTCACTGTCCACTCTGCCTGTCAAAAATAAAAAAAAAAATTTAAAAAGAATGTTTACAAAGATTAAAAAAAAGACCAAATATTTTAAGAATATAGTTTTTGTTTAGCAATAATGCTCTTGTGGCTTCCATCTCTTCCACTGATTTCTTATGCTTAAGTCTCTCCAATTCGCAAAAACTATCTCTTAGCCTTTTCTCTCAACCCTTTTCTCTCTCCTTCTTTGTACCATCACTGGACTTCTTGAAAACATCATAAATACTTACTGCTTTTACTTCCTTAACTCTCCTCACCTCCCATTGCAGTTTTTGTACATCCCAACCTCGTAAACTGTTTCACAGAGGTCACTGATAAGCCCCCTAACTGTCAATCTATGCTCATGACTCTGTCTTCCTCTTATTTGACATTTCAGGAGCATAGGACTGTGACCATATTGCCTCGAAACTATTTCTCTTCTTTCCTCACTCTCTACCAATCTTCTTCCTCTTCATAATACTATTTAACCATTAGTGCTTCCTAAAGTTTTTTGCCTCTGGTTCCTCATCTTCCCTGGTGCTAGACTTTCACCACAATCACTCTCATATTCTCATGGCTTTACTTATTACTCTGTGCTATTAGTTTCCAAAACAGACTCTGGCCAGAGTTCCATTCCTTCATGCCATTGGTCTGATAGACTTTCCTATTCATCGGGTCACTCCAGGGAGGAGCCTTAAATTCATTTTTTAAAAAGATTTATTGATTTGAAAGGTAGAGAGGCAAAGCAAGAGAGAGAGAGAGATTGATCTATTTTTCATTCACTGGTTCACTCCACAAATGACCACAATAGTCAGCTCTCAGCTAGGCCAAAACCAGGAGCCAAAAAGAACATCTGGTCTCCCATGTGGGTAGCAGTTGGACCATCCTCCACTGCCTTCCCAGGCACATTAGCAAGGAGCTAGATTGGACCTGGTATAGCTGGGACTTGAATTGGCACTCAAATTGCTTAACCCATTGCACCCTAACACTGGCTGCCTCATTTCAGTTTTTATTCTAATCATTTAATCATTATCCCATCAAGCTGGTTACCTCATTCAGTTTTATTTCTTTTTGTTTTCCACAGGCAGAGTTAGACAGTGAGAGAGAGAGAGAGAGACAGAGAGAAAGGTCTTCCTTTTCCGTTGGTTCACCCTCCAATGGCCGCTGCGGCTGGTGCGTTGCCACCGGCTCGCTGCATCAATCCGAAGCCAGGAGCCAGGTGCTTCTTCTGGTCTCCCATGGGGTGCAGGGCCCAAGGACTTGGGCCATCCTCCACTACACTCCCGGGCCACAGCAGAGAGCTGGACTGGAAGAGGAGCAACTGGGATAGAATCTGGCGCCCCAACCGGGACTAGAACCCGGTGTGCCAGCGCCGCAGGCAGAGGATTAGCCTAGTGAGCCACTGCGCTGGCCTATCAGTTTCATTTCTGACATGTCATTCAAATGTATAGCTTTTTCTTTATTATTCTAACCACTGTGACTAGTGTAAACCTTAAGTTCTCTAGCTTTGATTATTATCCCAAATTGAGCTAGTATCACTTTTTATCTTTCCTGTAGACAGACTCCAAAGTTATGTTTTACCTTTTTCAAAAAAAACTCCAGAAATTACTAAAATGGAAATTATGTGAGGAGAGGATGTTTTTTGTCTCTCATTCCCTACTTTATTGTTAAAATATGTATAAGTACATATAGCTTTCTTAAAGAGCCAGGTTTAGATGTTGGGAAATAACATCTGAGATTCCAAAAGAGAAGAAACAGTGTGTTAAGAAGATTATAAACCATGTAGAATAAAACTGAATACACACACACAAAAAATTCTACAACAGCAAACAGTCAATATTTTTTCTTTTCTTTTTAATAAAAATGAGAGCTTCCTGGGGATTTTGGGTTTTGGATTTGTTTATTTCTCTGTGAAAGTTCATTTTGAAGATAGAAAATTTTCACCGAACGAAAAAATATTCAAATTGAGTCTAGCACCTGAAAACCCCTGGCAAACTTTATTTCATTATGGCAGTTTATTTTATACAGATTTTTATCATTGTAGACTTTGTAGCTGGTACCTCAGAATTACATCACATTGTATTAGATCATTTTAAAATTTGCATTGTTAGTTTTAAAAGTAGCATTTTGTATGTCATTCGAAATACATTTCTGTAAAATATGATACTATCATAGCTATTTGACAGTTTTCATATGTTGCCTTACTCTGTACTCTTTTTTTATCATGTAGAAATCTGTTGATGGGAAAGGAGTCAATGTGATTATTGAAATGTTAGCTAATGTGAATCTTAGTAATGATTTGAAACTTCTGTCGCGTGGAGGACGAGTAATAGTAAGTTTTTTCTTTTTGCCACTTTAAAATTTTGCCACAGTTTATTGCCATTTCTCAGTGTTCTTTAACTATAGACATGCTATCTTTCCTAATAGATTGTTGGAAGCAGAGGTCCTATTGAAATAACGCCACGGGACCTCATGCCAAAGGAGTCTAGTGTAATTGGAGTCAGTCTGTATTCCTCAACTAAGGTAAGAGAAGAAGTGATTCTAATTTTGGTAATGTAACATTGAAACATTGTGCCTAGTCAGGCAGACCCGAAATCGAAGTAGATGTTGTAGGGGCCAATGTTGTGGCACAGTGAGCTAGTAAGCAGTGCCTCCAACACCACTGTCCCATATTAGAGTGGCGGCTTGGGTCCTGGCTACTCCTCTTCTGATCCTGTTCCCTGTTGCTGAACCTGGGGAAGCATGGAGGATGGCCCCAGTTCTTAGCCCCTGCCAACCATGCAGGAGACCCAGTTGGAGGAGCTCCAGGCTCCAGCTTCAGCCTGGATCAGTCCTGGCCATTGAGGCCATTTGGAGAGTGAACCAACAGATGGAAGATTCTCTCTCTCTCTGTTTTTCTCTCTTACTCCCAACCCCCCCCCCCCCGTTACTGTGCCTTCCAAATAAATAAATAAATGAATCTTTTAAAAAGGCCCATGTTATAGCTAGTACTTGACAACAGGAGTGGGTGAATGGTAGAGCAACAATATAATTTACTATCCATTTCCAAGTCAGAACACTTTTGTAAAAAAAAGAACTATTCTATTAGTTATACTTTATGTATTTATTTATTTGTTTGACAGGTAGAGTTATAGACAGTGAGAGAGAGAGAGAGACAGAGAGAAAGGTCTTCCTTCTGTTGGTATACCCTCCAAATGGCCACTATGGCCGGCGCTCCATGCCGATCCAAAGCCAGGAGCCAGGTGCTTCTTCCTGGTCTCCCAGGCAGGTGCAGGGCCCAAGCACCTGGGCCATCCTCCACTGCCCTCCCGGGCCACAGCAGAGAGCTGGACTGGAAGAGGAGCAGCCAGGATTAGAACCCGGTGCCCATATGGAATGCCGGTGCTGCAGGCAGAGGATTAACCAAGTCAGCCACGGCGCCGCCAGCTCCCTATTAGTTATACTTTAAACATAACTACAGCTAAACTAACACTGTCCAGGCAAATGGGACTCATGGCTACCCTACTGAGTACTACATTTCCTGTGGTTCCAGACAAGTAGGAAAAAGCTACACGTTTCTAAGAGAAACTGTGGTTTAACTCTTAGATTCTGAAGTTTTTAATGGTTCTGAAAATTAAGTCATACGGTCCACTATAAATAATTTTTTCCTACCTTAGGAGGAATTTCAGCAATTTGCAGCAGCTCTGCAAGCCGGAATGGAAATTGGATGGTTGAAACCTGTAATAGGTTCTCAGTATCCACTGGACAAAGCAGCACAGGCTCATGAAAATATCATTCATAATACTGGGACTACTGGAAAAATGATTCTTCTCTTGTGATGGGTTAGTCTTCCATGAATTTCCTATGTAATTAGCAGCTTTCTTTCCCCTAGTTTTATTCACACTATCTTTTCTTTCGTTAACACTCATTTCTTATGAGAAAGTGAATTTCTGAACAAGATATTTCTTTATTGAACAGAGGCAGTACAGTACAATTACTTTATAGTTCACAATATTTTGTGATGCCTTCTATCCTGAATTGAGGAATCATCATTGTAGGAGATAGCATGTTAGTATTCATTTGGCATCGGAGTGTTCTCTAGAAATTTTTAACTGATACTCGATTAATTCCAAATTTTTGACTAAAACATGCTAATTCAAGGTAAGACTGCTTGATTTCCAGAATAAGTAGATGTGATTTCAGGCCTCCTTATCTTTATAAAGGTTCTTTAGTTGCTGATTAGCCCATAATTGGCTCTGATGATTTTCTGGACTGAAAAAAATATCTTTTTTTCAAAATATTCTTACCTGGATCTCTAAGTCTCATCCAAGGACAGGGATATACAATGTCTGGACAAGTTGGTTGGTTTTTCAACTACTACCCCAAATATTGGAAGATTCATGTATTATTGGTTGGTTGCCAAAGACTCACCTGTTCCTAGAGGATAGCATACTCATGCAGTACTAGGTATACAGTCCCCAAATAGACTCTTATTGTTTGATTACATTTTCAGAGTAGATTTAGACTTATCTTTGTATGATGGGAATCATATGTTTATATTTAATTAATAAGTTTACAACTTTGACACATTAAGAATGTGGCTGGTTCCTGGTATGAACCCAGATTTACCTCTCTCTCTCTTAGATAAAGTTCTCACTCTTCCATGATTTCTCTCACTAAATAAAAGCCTAAAATGTTAAAAAAAAATGACCTTTTGTGTTTATAACATGGTAATTTCCAATAAATTCAATAGAAAATTAAAACTTGTGTTCATCTGTGTATAGACCTTATATTTCTTCTGCATAGTTCCTTATCATTACTTCCTAATATTTTTCTATGCTAAGAAACTAAACCAAATAAATGAATGATCTCTTAGAAATTTTGCCATCAATATTATATCCAACAATTTAAGGCTTGGTTGTTATTTTTTTTTGTTTTCCTTTATATAAACACATCCTCCTGTTTCATTAAATTCTAGGGTTGATCGTCCTGACCTGCCTTATTGTGTTGAAAGACAAGTTCTGCTTTTAACGTGGAATGCTGTTTCAGTAGTGAGCAGAAAGCACTGCTAATTTCTATCAGAAATTAGTCTTTTTGCTATTACCATTTTCCAAGTTGATTTGCTATTTTTTAACATGTTAACTATCCCATAAAATGACATTTTTGAAAAGTATTTAGAAAAAATGTGTTGAGGTAGGCCTTGTGGTATGATGGTTAAGGCAGCCACTTTAGGATGCCTGCATCCCCTGTTAGAGTACCTGGGACCAAGTCCTACTTCTGCCGCCATTCTGGCCTCCCACTAATGCCTCTGGGAGGCAACAGATTGTGGTCTGAGTTCTTCAATTCCTGCCACCCATGTGGGGGCATCAGATGGAGTTCCTAGCTCCTGGATTCAGCTGGGCATAGCCCCAGCTGTTGCAGGCATTTGAGGAGTGAACCATTGAATGGAAGATCTGTCTGTGTGTATGTGTGTGTGTGTGTGTGTCACTTTGCCTTTCAAATAAGTAATAAATAAATAAATAAATAACATTTAAAAGTTGTATCTTTGTTCTATGCCTAGCTTTTTAAGTGCATCTTAAATTGGAGGATCACTTCCCATCAAAAAAAGATAAAGGAATAATTATTCTGTAAGTCAGTAACATCTGTTTGCATCTTTGCCTTCTATGGAGTTTTAGCACTCTGTAGTCCATTGTTGCAATTCAGTTTTCAAAGGTAAAACTATCCAAGAGTTATGCATGAACTACCATGTTTGTAATTATGTAACATTGGGCATTCTTCATGTAGAAATATCCTTGTAATTCTAATTTTTGCCCCAACTTTCAGCCACCCACATTTACTACTTGATAGATGGCAGTAGCCATAGGGCTACTACACAGTCACTTGTGTCTACCTGTGACCTAAAATGAAAAATAACTTGTAAATAAACAAGCATTATTTCATTTTTTAGCCTTCTGAGTTTTTCTCCTATGTGCTTTCACCTGTTTGGCCTAGAATTATTGCTCCATATGGGCTTTGGGTAGAATATGGCTTTTCCCCACAAAAACCCATGTTGAAGTTAATTCCTCAGTGAAGCAAAGATGGGAGGTAAACTTTCTCAGAAGGATTCATGTCTTTCTCATGGAACTGGATTTGTTCTCATAGAATGGACTCGTGAGACTGGGTGTTTGGAAGCAGGTCAACTCCTGTCTCCTCTACTTCCATGTACTCCTTTGTATCTGTACTTTGCCATGCATGGAGAGCATGCAACACTCACCAGAAGCCAAGGGGATGCTGATTCCATGGTCCTGAACTTCCAGAACTGTGACCCCAAATAACCAATCTCAGCTATTCTTTATAGCAACAGAAGATGGGCTAAGACAACATGTTGGAGATCAAGTTGATCCCCACCCTCAACCCAAAAGGGAAAAACAGTGTACCAGAGGTCACATTTTTTCGGAAAAGTAAATATCATTTTAACTGAGGCTTTTTTTTTTTTAGTAAGTTATTGATTAAAGCCACAAACTTGCTGTGCCTCTGGCCTCTGTAGGAGTTGAGCTGCCTGCTGTCCAGCTTCATTTTGCCTGGAATTCTTAGTTCCTGACCCTATGGATCATCCTTGCCTCGGTTGTCACTTTATCTCCTGACTTGACAGTCTTATGAAGACGATGTTCTATTCATCCATCACTGCAAGAAATGTGTATTGAGTACTGAAAGTCTGAGAAGACACCCTGCTGAAATTTGAGGATACAAAGAGGTGTAAGACAGTCCACATCATCGAGTTTATAGTAGACAGAGGCAAGAGTCAAGTAACCATTTTAGAGGATAAGGGAGTAGATTGACTGAGGTCTTTAGGGAAACAGAACATGCTGAAGACATTTATTGGAAGATCTCTGCTCATGCAGTTGTGGGCTACCGTGGGTAGAGATCTGTAGGGTAGCCTAGAAACAGGTAGTCTGTGTTTCCATTACAGACTCATTCTTTCTCTGAGGAACCTGTTTTGTGAGACTTAATTTACTAGATGAAGCTGGTTTGTATTTTTAAAAAATATTTTATTTATTTGAAAGGCACAGTGACAGGAAGAGAAAGACAGATTTTTGATCTGCAGGTTCTCTCCTCAAGTGGCCACAAAGGCTGAGGCTAGGCTAAGCCAAAGTCGGGAGCCTGAAACTCCATTCAGGTCTCCCATGCGAGTGGCTAGGACCTAAGCATTTAGCCCATAGCCTGCTGCCCTCCCAGTCAGATTAGCAAGGAGCTGGCTCTGAAGCACAGTAGTTGGGCCCAAATAGATACCCTTAATACAGGTGCCAGGGTCAGGCGGTGGCCTAGCCCATTGCACCACAGTGCTAGCCCAAGGCCTTCGTTTTGAAGGGAACTCTTTATTTAAAGTCAACTGATAATGTGGAAACAAATAAAACATGGTTTTATACTGCCACATAAAATTTGGGGAGTGACATGGGGACACGGGAGGTGCAGTCATCATGGCCTGAGATTTTCAATTACACATTTAATCCTTGTGCATATGTTAGCATTCTCCATTCACAGTAGCTTTAGCCATAGAGGTAAAAATGTAATTTGGGTGCTTCTGCAAGGAAAAAAATCCAGCATTTTATAATGTACTTAACTCAGCTTTATTGAGGCAAGAAATTATATGGGAGCTAGAGCTTCCAGAATTTATAGCCTAAAGAGCCTTTTATTTTCTGAACAAGATGACTCCCAGAAACAGCAAAATCTATCAGGTCACTTTGTCATGGGCCTCTCGGTCTCCTCCAGCACAGCTCACAGAGAAAGACACCCCAGCTCAATCCTTAATCATCTCTGCTACTACTCATTTTTGTACAGTGCTTTCAGAAAATGTTACTTTAAAAGTGACATATGACAATTGTATTCATCTATAGGACTCATATTGTGTGAATTTCTTAAATTTGAGGAGAGGAAATGTTGTATTACAGAAAGAAACCTGGCTTCACTTTGGTCTGTGTCAATGATCCAGAATAATAGATGGCAACAGTCTTTTATGTTCTTTTAGAATTGATCTAATGCAGATCCCCAAAACATTCGTGATACAGATGCTCACTGAACATATATGTGACAAACATAATCACAGGTTAGCATGCCTTGATTTATTCATTCCTAATTTCATGTAAAAAAAAAAAATACCCACAAAGACCAAAACAGTGCAAGAAACAAGAAGAGACCCTGTGCCAAAATTGATTGGGAATTTTTAATTTCAGTGCCATTCAATGAACCAAAGTAACTGGAAACTAGGTAGGAGAAAGCCTCAACTCAAGTCACTGCCTCTAACTTGAGACACAGGAGCTGCATTTCTTGAGAAAAGCAGAGTTAGGTCATGCTCACCCCACGACACCTTCAGCTGCCTGCTTTCACATGCATTGTAGAGACACCAGGTGCAGCTGCAGATTTAGGAGGCAGGGAACGTGGCATCCATGGGTATGCAGTCATCACAGAGAAAGAACTGCAAGGCTGGAGAGTGGAGGATCCCCGGGCTGGAACAAATGCAGGAGAATGCACAGTACAACACTTGCACAAAGAGGGTCTGTCTCTAGCAAAGTCAAGTTACTTACTGCTGGAGCATATCTTAGTTCAGTAGACACTGAGGTTGACAAGTTATCTAAGAGGCCACCTCACCATTGGCACAGATTTGAAAAGAACTGAGCTCTTTTACAGGGAATGAAGATGTGCGTGGGCATATGAAACTGGTATAGTTGTTGGGAACATGAGTTTTGGAAACAGAAGATCTTTCAGTCTTCACTTTTTTACTGACCAACCATGGAATTCCAGGCAAATCACTTCATCATATGGAGCCCCAGTTTTCTCATATGGAATATTTTGGGGTGGGGTGAAGGGTAAGAGTTTAAAGAATCAAACAAGATAATGACTATGTAATAAACTCTGTTTTGAACAAAGAAGTGTTTAAGTAAAGAATCTGTCATGTTAGCCTTAAGGAAAGCATAAATTGGAAGAAATGAGAAGAATGTAAAGAGAGTATGCTAAAAACATGCAAAACAAGGGATCCCAAATGCAAATTACTATAGGAAGTGCAAATGAGCATAACTAATAGTACAGAAAACTTACACAATCATGTGGGTAAGTTTGACAACTTTCCAAAAATGTAGAGAAAAAAATGTAAAAAATATGATAGTACAACAAGCAAATGAAATTCAGCCTTGTATTATAGAAGTGACCCCCTGGCCGGCGCCACGGCTCAATGGCGCTGGCACACTGGGTTCTAGTCCTGGTCGGGGTGCCGGATTCTGTCCCCGTTGCTCCTCTTCCAGGCCAGCTCTCTGCTATGGCCTGGGAGTGCAGTGGAGGATGGCCCAAGTGCTTGGGCCCTGCACCCGCATGGGAGACCAGGAGAAGCACCTGACTCTTGGCTTTGGATCAGCGCAATGCGCCGGCCGCGGCGGCCATTGGAGGGTGAACCAACGGCAAAAGGAAGACCTTTCTGTCTCTCTCTCACTGTCCACTCTGCCTGTCAAAAAAAAAAAAAAGGTCCCCCCCCCAAAGAAAGCCTAAGAAAAATGAAAGAAGTAGTAAAACTTTTCTGAGCTAAAGAGCTGTTTATTCAATGATTCTGCTAATTGTATCAATGCAAAATTAATGAACATTAAGAGTAATAAGACCTATCTTTTAAAATTTTTAAATTTCACAATTACATTAGAAACAGAGCATGCAGACAAATCATTATTCAAAGCTATGTTCTTCAAAAGCTAGAACATGCAAGGGAACACATGAAAAAAGTGTTAATGAGTTCAGAAATATGGCCAAATATGCAAAATTAATATAAATCCATAGTGATCAGTTAGAAATACAATGGAAAAAATATAATTCACAATTGCAATACTATTGCAATAATCAGTTTAAGAAGCAGTAAATCTAAATGACCACATTACACGAAATACACAGGATCTTTATGAAAAAAAATTATGAAACTCTCCTGAAGTAACCAGCATGTGGCACAGTATATTAAGGCACTTCCTTTGATGTTGGCATCCCACACTAGAGCACCAGTTCAAGTCCCAGCTGCTCTGCTTCCTTTCAAATAAAAGCAAGTAAATGAATAAATATATCTTTAAAGAAAGAGTAAATACTTATAATCAGCAAAGTTACAGAAAGGGTTGTGCAATTCCATTAGCAAGAGAAATGTGTTTCTGCTCTGGTGGGTGAATGGGCAATGTAAATTTAAACACATGACTCTCCTTTGATCCCTTAATTCCACTGCAGGAATTTATCCTAAAGAGTTAGACATGTCTGTATGGACAAATGTCAAAACTATTTTCATTACAGTTGTTCAGGTTGTTAGAAACAACCAACATTCTCAACAGTTGAGTGTTTAAATGCTAATAAATCCATATATTGCAATAAATGTGGCTTTTATAATAATAAAGCACATTTACAATTCCTGACATGGAAAAATATTTGAGGCATAGAACTAAGAAATTTTAAGTAAAAAGCACTATAGATGGGGCCACCGCTGTGGCACAAGCGGGTTAAGGCCCTGGCCTGAAGCGCCAGAATCCCGTATGGGCGCCGGTTCTAGTCATGGCTGCTCCTCTTCCCATCCAGCTCTCTGCTATGGCCTGGGATAGCAGTAGAAGATGGCCCAAGTCCTTGAGCCCCTGTACCCACATGGGAGACCTGGAGGAAGCTCCTGGCTTCTGGCTTCAGATCAGCATAACTCCGGCCATTGTGGCCACCTGAGGAGTGAACCAGCAGATGGAAGACCTCTCTCTCTATCTCTACCTCTCTCTGTAACTCTTTCAAATAAATAAAATAAATCTTTAAAGAAGCACTATAGATATAATATACAATATGTGTAATAATTCCTCTTCTATTTAATTGTAATTGTATTTACTTATGCATTTCAAGATGCCTAGTAGTGTTTATCAAAGCGTTTTGTGTTAGTATTAGGTATTATAAATATTTTCCTCAATACTTTTTATTTTTAGAAATGTTTATTTTATTTTTAGAAACCTATTTTCATTTTTTATTTGAAAGAGAGAGAGAAAGATGAAGAGATATCTTCCATCCATTAGTTCATTCTGCAAATGCCTGCAACAGCTAGGGATGGGCCAGGCCAAAAACAGGGGCCCAGAGCTCCATCTGTGTCTCTAATATGGATGACAGGGGCCCCATGTATAAGCCATCATGTGCTGCTTTTCAGAGTGTGCACTGGTAGGGAACTGTAATCAGAAGCAAAGCTGGAACTCAAACCAAGCCACTGTGATGTGTCATGTGGGCATCCCAAGTGGCATTTTAACCCCTACACTGAACATCTGCTCCCTCAAATATTGTTTTTTAATAAGTTAATAATGGGGTCCAGCATTGTGGTGCTGAGGGTTAAGTCACCTGCTGTGACACAAGCATCTATATGGCACCAGTCCGAGTTCTGGCTGCCCCATTTCTGATCCAGCTCCTTGCTAATGCACCTGGGAGAGCAATGAAGCATGGCCCAAGTGCTTGGGCTCCCACACCCATGTGGGAAACACAGAAGAAGCTCCTGGCTCTTGGCTTCAGCCTGGCCTAGTCCTGGCCCTTACAACCATTTAGGGAATAAGCCAGTAGATGGAAGATCTCTCTTTCTGTCTCTCACACTCACTCACTCTGTAACTCCGCTTTAAAAAAAAAAAAAAAAAAAAACTAAATCTTAAAAAAAGAATCTAACTATGACAATTAAGTCAGTAAATAAATTATGTTTATGAGAAACACTTTCTTAAATAAGAAATAATATTAGATCTAAAAAGAGTAATATCAAAAATAAATAGGAATTACTCTAAATTTCAAGATTCTTATATTTAACTTGAGTTTTGAATAGTTTATTGAGAGTCAGAGAGAGAAGGGGGGGTGGGGAAAGCTCTCATCTTCTGGTTCCCCAAATGCCTGCAACAGTCAAGGCTGTGGATCCAGGAACGCCATCCAGGTCTCACATGTGGGTTTCAGGAATCCGATTACTTGAGCCACCGCTGCTGCCTTGCAGAGTCTGCATTAGCAGGAAGCTGGAGTCAGGAGCCAGAGCTGAGAATCAAACACAGGTTCTCTAATGTGGAATGTAGTTCTCTTAACCACTGGGCTTAGTGTCTGCCCCATTTATCTTATCTTAAATCCTCAGTAATTGTATGTCTGTGCCTTCAGAATTAGTTCTTAACTGTGTTGATAACTTACAATTTATTTTTATGACATTCTCTGTAAAAAAAAAAACCTGTTGTGTTATTTGTATTAAATTTGCTCTAAGTGAATCATAATTTTTTATTTCTATTTTTGTTTTTGAAGCTAAATTATTTTTTAAAGTATCCATTTATTTAAAAAAAGATAAATATTCTTCAGGTGATAGGAACTGGCTCGTCTTGAAAACTGTGTTTACATCTCTAGTAATGAACTCTCAGGCTTAACTCATGAACTTAGAGTTATCAATTTGTTCTGGCTAACGGTTTTGATTGCAGCATCACTTTTGAAATCCAATTGTAAGCATCACTTCTAATCAAAGAACTTTTAGTGGGTGTGACAAATGCATTTTAACAAAATTGTATCCATGTATTATTTGGTGAAATATTATTTTGCTTAAGAATTAAAAACATAATTCTGTTTCACAGTTTATCCATGTAATTTGAGATTTTACATTCTTGCAGTTTCTCATCCTAGAGTAGCTTTTGAGTTTATTAGCTGGTTTCACTTACTCTTGTTTATAGGCCTATCACTATGGCTTCTAAGTACTTCTCAGATTATGTTTCTTTTTATAGCTATCAAAGTATATTTTCACATAAACAGAAACTCTTAAGTAGATGAAATTTTTTGCTTCTTTATTGTCAGCTTGTTGGTTAACCAAATAAGTAACACTATTTTCAGAATTTTGCTCTACTCAATGGCAGGCAGTTTATCTGTACTTTTTACAATGAAGAAACTAATAACCCTATTTACTCATAAATTCATTTGCATCTTCTTGTTCTATTCTATTGCTCCTGTGGAAGTGATGGCCCTCCTTCTCACTGAGCACAATTTCTCTGTTTCCCATTGTTTTTGATGTCTTCATAAACCTTTCTTGATCAATTATCTTCTGAATCCTGTATCTTCATCCTCTCCCTAAAAATATAAATATCTCAATTTCTTTCCCATCCTGACTTCAAAAGCATCACTCTTCTGGTACATCTGAACCCTTCCCACATTTCTTTGCAAGCATCTCTTCTTTCACTCACCTAGTAAAAGTGGGCATGCTTTAGTTTCTGACTTTTATTTTCCTCTACACATTCACTCTGCCTGGTATCCATGCCCAGGCCTTGATAACAACTCTATGTTAATGACCTTCAAACCTTTATCCTCAGTTTGATCTTTGTCCTGAAGTCCATATATTAGACTGGTCTTGTTATCCTTTGTATGTTCCACAAAATTCTCAAAATCAGTATGTCTCAAATAAGATTATTTCCAATAACAAATCCATTCCTTTTCATGTATTTCTTTCTCAATAAATGAAGATGACTTATACCAAATTTAGCAATTGTTCTCAATTCTCTTTCTGAGTCCTTAGTCCAGACTAGGGTTCATAGTGGAGAAGTAGCTGCACTTGAGTGCTTGGAGAAGCAGAGAGATAAGACAAAAGTTGCAAGACCAGGGAAAGTAGACTTTAGATAGTCCCAGGCCCACAATAATTACATCGGGAAAGATTTTTTTAGGGAACAGTATGCCCTGAACCAGGCCCCAGAGTGACTGAAATAATATTTGCATTATTATTGCTCTTGTCGTGACCTATTTTGCCCTTCTCACAAACTCCAGGTGGTAAGGAATAGAAAAATTCAGGTTCCCAACCTTTCTAAAGTGGTTAGAAAGGGGAAAACAGCAGCTTCCAGACTAAAGGTGATTTAAAATCATAGTCTTAGGCCATTTGGGTCACTACAACAAAATAGGTTAGACTGAGTAGCTTATAAACAAGAGAAACTTGTTTCTCAAAATACTGAATGTTGGAAACTTCAAGATCAAGTTACCAGGAGATTCAACATCTGTGAGCTCATCCTGTGAGGCTCACACTGTCTGGATTGTAGGATGATGCTGTTCTTCAACAAGAAGTACCAGAGACAATTTTGATGAACATGTCCATTTATTAGCAATTAGTCATTAGCTTTGATAGGACAGGCAAAGGGGAGTAGCTAGCTCAGGGTAGCAACACTTATTCTATAGGATAAAGCAGATGTTGGCACTGCTATGCTTCTTCAATCAGCTTGAAGGTCACATAACCCATGTAGCCTTCCAGGTGGTCTTAGGGGTCTGGGCCACATCCAGGAGCTGTTTATCAAGCTGACACTTACAAGGCCCCTCAACAGGAAGTGGGGGTGGAGGAAATGTGCCTGGGGCACTGCCACCTGCCAGCAGTCAGGCCATTTGTGTGTCTCAGTGTGCTGAGTCCTCAACCAGGGTTTTTCCTGGGGAGCATGGTGTGCCATCCCCTCTTAACCTCCTGCATAAGCTAGGCAGGAAGTCTCCCAGCCAGGCACAGGTTCACTCACAAACATCTGGTGAGGGCACACTTTCTAGTTCATAAATGGCACCTCCTTGTGTTTCCTTACTTGGTAGAAGCACAGCTCTTCAGGCACTTGTGACTTAGTCACCTCCCCAAGACCCTACCTACTGGTACCATCACCTGGGGGTTAGGATTTGGCATGTGAATTTGGGGCAGGGAGGGGCACACAAACATTCAGACAGGAACAAACATTTTCTCTCATTTTCTTTACACTTTTTCTTTGACATCAATCAGTCCCTTCACTCATTGAGTCCTTAATTGCCTCTCAGTCCAATAGCTTTAGTGAGCCTCATGTTCCAACAGACCTAGTTTGGTCACTAGAATATCCTTATTTATTTTGATTACCACCCTTCTAAAAAATGCATTGGAACATAACCCATGAAACCCAAAATCTACTTCTAATTTTCAGTTTTTCACCACTTTATTTCATATACTTGAGCTCGAGCCCATCAGCTGTAATGACTGCTATCCACCTTTCCCTTCAGTTTGCTCTAGAAACCCAGCATTCTCTGTCCTCTACTTCTGCTCATGCCATTTATTCCCTCATTTGTTACCCTTTCATCAAGAAAATCTGGAAATTAATAATTTGGTTAATTTGAAAATGATCTATATGTATTTTTGTGCAATATTTAGAAAATGAGCAAGACATTTTTCCCTTTGGAAGATAAGTGGAATCTGGGAGTAACTTTTCATCAGATGTCACTCAGACCGTGAGTGAAAGCAAATTGCTATAAATCACACAATAGGGACCAAGATGGGATGGATGAAGCTTAGTATGGGTCAGGGGCTGTTAATCAGGAGGAATGAGTATCTTCATCATTTCTTTTAATGATTTTTACACTGAAACTAAGACCACCTAGGATGAGAGAGAAGAACTAGAATGTTGCTCACAGAGAACAGGCACACAAATATTTACTAAATGAAAGATGATAAAAATGGGTTTGATTCTCTTATAAAGGTTTGATTTACTCATAAAGGTTTCTCTCTCACTTTTAGTATATGCATATTGCACATACATCTATATGTATCTATGATTAACAGTGCCTAAAAGGTTCATGGAAATGGAATTAAAAGATGAGTTTATTTTGGTTGCTGGGGCTGTGGCATAGTACATTAAGCCTCTGCCTGTGATACTGGCATCCCATATAGGTACTGGTTTGTGCCCCTCTTCTTATCCAGCTCTCTTCTGTGGCCTAAGAAAGCTGTGCAAGATGGCATAAGTGCTTGGGCCCCTGCACCCACATAGGAGACCCAGAAGAAGCTCCTGGCTCCTGGCTTCAGATTGACCTAGCTCCAGCCATTTCAGCGGTTTAGGGAGTGAACCAGTGGATGGAAGACCTTTTCCTCTGTCTCTCCCTCTGTCTATAACTCTGACTCTTTTTAAAAAGAAAGATGAAGTTTTTTTTTACAGCAATGTTCAAATCCATAGACTTTTCACAGTATGTATTTTCCATGAACTTTTTGAAGACTCCTTATATGTATATTTCATTTGAAATTTAAATTGCATCACAGAAGAACACACAGAGGTGAGTATACATGTTTGTAGATTAACGTATGGAAAAGTTGTGTCATCAGCTCTGAAAGCTCAGCTCTAAGTACCTGACGTCTTATTTCAAAGAACACCTCACCTTCCATGGATAAGGGATAAAAACAGAATTTTGAAAACTTGGAACTAATCTGTTAAAACATTTTATTTGTCATTTTGTTTGAATAAAACAAGACTCTGCCTTTAAGCTTGCTCAATTTTTACCTTTAAAACTTCTACTCTGCTCTCTGCGGAGCTACCCACCTTGCCTGCCCAGGTGTATTCTCTCCGTTCAACCATATAACCTTGCTTTCCTCTGGTCCGAGTGGCTGGGCACTCTCTTCCTATCCCTTCCATTCTGAAGGATGCCATCCCCAATTAAAACTTACTACTTTGCAAAACAAAAAAACAAAAACAAACAAAAAATACCTTTTAACAACCTAACTCAACTTATATCTTAAATCCTGAACATTATACATAGGTCAGAAATAATTTTTAAAATGTTAATTCAACTTAGTAGGAAAAAAGCAATTGATGTGCTTCAGTAATAACTTCCACTTGTTTTAACTTGTTACATTAAAGCTTGCAATTCCATTTAATTGGCATGTAATTTAATTGCTACATAAGTTATTTAATTATATACTAGAAATGAAAATGTTGTTTATAGGCAATCATATCTCTTTTGTTAAAATCTAGAATACTAGGTCTTCCTCAATCTTGTGTTTATATGTAACTCCTGCATACTAAGTATTTGCATTGCATGATTGAACTATATAATCTATTAACTGATTTTGACATTGTTTATAGTGGGATGTATATCTTTTATTTTTGTGATATTTTAGTAACTAATTCAGAGAGAGCGCCCAAATCTAAGTGACTTTATTAATAAAAAAGGGCACAAAAGAGCTATGCTTCTCTCTATAGAAATGTTAATAACAGAATAATCTTCACATGCTATTTGTTCAGGCCAGCATGCCTTACTTCCATTCTTACTCCAATTCCAACATATTACTTTTGAAGGCTTCCCATCGGCCTTATGTCTACCAGGAAGGTATTTCTAAACTCTGTAATGGTAGATGGCTTTATCTCACTAGTGTGACAACACTGGGCCCTGGCAGGATGGCTCCAGAAAGTATGTTTCCTTGTTTGTAAAGAAGGGATAATAGTTACCTATTTGATTGCTATAAAAATATTAAATGAATTTTTTATACCTTTGCAAAAAGTATGGTACGTAGGCAGTCTTTGGAAAATTTAGCTTTCTTCCATTAAAAGCTCAATAAATAAAGTCAGATGAATGGATTGATTACATTTATCCATTGCTCTGACTCTCATTGCTGTTCTGTTTATTCAGTGATGTGTCTGTAGTCTTTTGTCTTATAGTAAGTAGAGAACAGTACCTGTCACATAGTAAGTGGTTGGTAAATTGTGAAAATCTCTAGCTTGCCAGTCTGACTAAAAATTTTTATAAATACTTCAAATAAATGTCATTCATTTAGTGGCAAACATTTGGCACAGCACTTAAGATGTCACTTTGAATGCCTGTATCCCATATTGGTGTGTGTTTCAGTCTCAGTTGTCCTCCTAATTCCAGCTTTCTGCTAATACACATCCTAGGAGGTAGTAGGTGATGGCTCAAGTGCTTAGGTCTAAGACCTGAATTGAGTTCCCAGTTCCTGGCTTTGTATGGGCTTAGCCCCAGCTCTTGTGGGCATTTGAGGAATGAATCATCAGATGGGAGATTCTCTATGCATCTTCATTTTTTTTAAAAAAAGTATTTATTTATTTGAAAAGTAGAGTGACAGAGAGAGAGAGAGAGAGAGAGAGAGAGAGAGAGAGAGAGAGAGAGAAATCTTCTATCTGCTGGTTCACTCCCCAAATGGCTACAATGGCTGGGGCTGGGGCTGGGGCTGGGCCAGGCCAAATCCAGTAGCCTAATCCAGGTCTCCACATGGGAGCAGAGGCCCACAGACTTGGGCCATCCTCCACAGCTCTGCCAGCAAGTTTAGCAGAGAACTGGATCAAAAGTGGAGTGTCCAGGGCTCAAACTGGTGCCCATATGTGATCTCTCTGCCTTCAAGGTAAATAAATAATAATATTACTCATTTAACAAATATTTGCTAAATGCATACTCTGAAAAAATCATTGTTGTGCAGGCAGATATCTTTCAGTGACAAAGACTTTTATTTCATAGAATTTGCATTTCAGATAGACATTGATGATAATCACATAAATAGGTAAGTACATGTATATGTCAAATAATGACAACAGCTATACCAAAAATAAAAACAAAAACAGAAAAATGAGAGCAGTTGTTACTTTATATAGCATGGACAGAGAAGCCTTCTCATGGAGTTGGCATTTGAACAGGGAGTTAAAGGAGGTAAAAGAGTCATGTGGACAGATGTCTGGATTAAAATCTCCAAGAAAAATAGAGAGCTAATGCGAAAGACCCAAGGGAAGAGCATGGTTGATGTCCCTCATGAAGAGTAAGGAGTTTGAATGACTATACTGGAAGTGAGGGAAGGATAGGGTAATGGAAAATGGTATCAATGAGGCAGGAGGAAGCCTTGTAAATTAGTGGAAATATCTAGAAATTGAGTAAATAGAAAGTGTAAAGGGCTTGGTTACAGAAGTTAAAACATTCTATTGTTTCAAGACAAAAATAGTTTATGCAGTAAGTAGTTCTTGACTGTCTCTGGAAAGGATAGAAAAATGGGCTGGGGTTGTGTCGTAGCAGGTAAAGCTGTCACCTGCAATGCTGGCATTCCTTGTGGGCTCTGGTTTGTGTCAGGCCGATCCACTTCTAATCCAACTCCCTGCTTATGGACTAGGAAAAGCAGCAGAAGATGACCCAAGTACATGGGCCCCTGCTACTCACATGGGAAACCTGGAAGAAATTCCTGGCTCCTGGCTTGGCCTGGCCAAGCTCCAGCTGTTGTGGCCATCTGGGGAATAAATCAGTGGATAGATGATCTCTTTCTCTCTCTCTCTGTGTGTGTGTCTCTCCCTCTCTCTATATATCTGACTTTCAAATAAATTAATAAATCTTTGAAAGAAAGGAAAGAAAGGATGGGAGGGAGGGAGGGAGGGAGGGAGGGAGAGAGAAAGGAAGGAAGGAGGGAAGGAAGGAAGGAAGGAAGGAAGGAAGGAAGGAAGGAAGGAAGGAAGGAAAGAAGGAGAGAGAAATGAAAGAAAGAAAAGTTGGAGAGGTGGTGATAATCTAGACTGTTCTCCAGGAATGATTCCTAGAACAAGCCTTTAAATTAGATTGCCATTGTCAATATCCCAGAAATGGAAACAACTTAAGTGCCCATAAACTGATGAATGAATAGATAATACACACACACACACACACACACACACACAATGGAATACTATTCAGCCATTACAATGATGTAATCTTGTCACTGGCAACAATATGGATGGATTTGGAGGTCCTTATATTAAGTGAAATAAGCCAAGCACAGAAACACAATCACTGCATGATCTCATTCATGTGGAATCTAAAGACTTGACCTCATGGAAGTTAAGAGTATAATGGTGGTTATCAGAGGCTGAGAGATTAAGGCTAGAGAGAGGAATGGAGAAAGGTTGATTAATGAGTACTAAGTTATAGTAGGTAGGAGTAAAAAGTTCTGGTGTTCAATTGTACAGTAGGGTGACTATAGGTAATGACAGTGAGTGGTATATTTCTCTACAAAAATAGAAGAAAGGATTTTGAATGTATTAACCATAAAGAAACACAAATCTTCTAAGAGATAGACATCTTTACTCTGATTGGGCATTACAAATGCATACATGTATCTAAACATACATAATACCCTGTACACACATACAATTTTTATATCAGTTAAAATTTCTTAACTGTATTAGAAATAAAATAGACTGCTAAGAAGAGTGGCTATCTCTGCTCCTATCAAGAAGGTAGGGCTAAGGAGACTCCCTTAGCAAGTCAAGGTTTAACAAACTACTGGCAACATTACATCTATTTTCTGCCACTCCAGTGCTAGTGGGTGGACAATCAGAGCACTGATGCAGAAAAACCCACTTCAGTGACTCTTAGAGAGGCTGAAATCCACTTACAATTCACTATTGGAAGCCACAGGAGAATATTGAGAAAATACATGATCTGAGTTGAGTTTTAACATTACTCTAGCCACTGTGTACAAAAGACAATGGATGATCACTTCATGCCACTGAGATAATCCAGATGATTGTGTTTTGGTATAACCTTGTGTGTAGAAGAAACGTAATTTAGCTCAACTCACTCATTGAATTGATGTGACTCATTCAATAGTTTTTTAAATGCATTTTATTATACATATTCTCTAACTTTTAAGGAAATATGCACCCATGTGATCTTAATCAAGATTGATTCTATCAAATCAACAAAAAATTTGTATAGCTGTATGAATCAGAGCTTGATTTTAAACTATCTTCTGAAAGATAGTTATTTGTATTGGAAGATTTAAATACGATTGAAATAATGTTCTTTCATTTTTTAACATCAAAAGAGAAGTTAGCTTTCCCTCTATTTTAATCCAGTTGGCTACATATGAAGCACATCGGAGTTTGTAGAAAGGCCTGTTATGGACAATTATTCCCTTGAAGGCCTGATATGGTTCCAAAAACCCTGTATATTTGGCAAAATTGCTTATTTATATGACCTTCATGGAAGCCCATTATTTTTTAGATCAGGGTGAAAAAGAAATGATAATGTAGCAAAAGCTGATTCTTAGGAGGAATTTCATTTTACATTGGTTTTTATTCTGTTTTTGTAATACATTTAGATGGATGTAAAATTGTAAAATATGATGACATTTCAATGAGTCCTTCCATATATTTGTGGCAGACATTAAGCAGATGATTCCAAGATAAACTTCAGAATAAACATAGTTTTTAATTTTTGACCAAATATGTTTCACAAAATTATTTTGTAAAAGTAATTCAGCTTTTATAAGGTGTATTCTCAGGTGATGGTATTAACTACATTAGCTAGCAACATTAAGTCATTTTATGTTTGAATTCTTATTCCTTTGTGCCTCTTTTTAAATATGTTCAATACATACCTTGGTTTATAAAAGAATATTGCCTATAATGACTAGTCTTATGGGAACTTTTAATGTATTAAGTGAAACAACATTTTAAATATTTATTTATTTGAGAGGCAAAATTACAGACAGAGAGAGGGAGAGGAAGAGAAAGAGTATTCCATCCACTAGTTCACTTCCTAAATGGCTGCAACAGCCAGATCTGGGCCAATCCGAAGCCAGAAGCCAAGAGCTTCCTCTGAGTCTCCCACATGGGTGCAGGGACCCAAGCACTTGGGCCATCTTTTACTGCTTTCCCAGGCCATAGCAGAGAGCTGGATTGGAAGAGTAGCGGCTAGGACAAGAACTGGTGCCCATATGGGATGCCAGTGCCGCAGGCGGAGGCTTAACCTACTGCACCACAGCGCCAGCCCCAAGTGAAACAATTTTAAAATGCTTATCTTTGTACCCAATGGAACATAATGCATAGGAATATGAATATATATTATATAGTCATATAATATATACAGTTTATAATTTGAGTTGTTAATTTAACTTTGACTTGATTTCTCCTTTTGAGTATCTGTAAGCCATATTTTGAAATGTATATTTTCAGGTAGTATGATATAGATGGTGAAAGATGTGAGGTTATTGTTTAAAGCCGAAAATTTATGTTTTTATACCAAGAAAGATGTGAATTAAATGATCTGTTCTCATTATTAGCTATCTCAGGTCAAATTTGTTTAGTAAAAAGATTTATAGTTATAGTTATATCTAGAATATTTAAAAAATATTTGTTTATTTACTTTCACACACTTCATGGGTGGAGACTATTTTTAAAATGAAAAATATATGGTGTGTATGTGTGTACACACATGCCTCACATATGTGTACAAACATACGCTGTCACATATACTTTAATAAGTAGGACTATGTATCCCTGAAAGGCAAAGGACATATATTTTAAGATTTTTATCTTTTATGGCAGTATATTTGTTGAATAAAAAATATATACCTTATATATATAAAAATATATACGAGTTACATCTGTTTTAAGTAAATTTTTTCCTTTTACTTAACTGAAAGGCTGAGAATAGAGATCTTCCATCTGTTGGTTCACTTCTCATACCCTCAACAGTAGGAGCAGGCAAGACCAAAGCCAGGAGACTGGGACTCAGTGTAGACCCAAGTACTTGAACAGTCACCTGCTGCATCCTGGGTGTGTGTTAATGGGAAGCTGGAATGCAAGTGGAGCCAGGACATAAATCCGGATACTACGGAATGGGATGCAAGTGTCTCAAACAGCATCATAACTGCTGGGCCAAATGCCCAGCCCTAGAGTTTTTGACAGCAAGAGGAATCATGTTCTTTTTCTGTATCCTTATTCTCTCAGTTTATAAATGCATCTGTTCATTTAAAATTTTTGCATTTTTCTTTGAAAAATATTATGGCTTTTCAGAAGGGAGGTGAGAACTTTCAGTTTGATTAATACCCTGTCTAAATGTCAGAGTTTGTGGACTCAAGAGGCTTCCATAGCCTTGGCAGCTCATGACAAGAGCCTCGCGTGATCACTGACATCATAAATAAGAGTATCAACTGTTAAATCAACCACAGGAATCACTGTGCACTTGCTCTCTATGTAGGATCTCTGTCCTTAAATGTGTTGTACTATGAGAATTAATGTTAAAACTGGTCCTCAAATAGTACTTTATACTTTGTGTGTCTGTGTGGGTGCAAACTGTTGAACTCTTTCCTTAGTATAGAGTTGATTTTCTGTATATACGGATAATTAAAAATGAAACTTAATGAAGAATGAGATGACAGAGGGAGTAGGAGGTGGCATGGTTTGGGGGTGGAAGGATGGGTATGGGGGGAAGAACCACTATAGTCTAAAAGTTGTACCTATGAAATTTATATTTATTAAATAAAAGCTTTCTATAAAATAAAATTTAAAAATATGAAGAGATAAATACACAATAAAAGTATAAAAAGATAAAAAATCAATAAAACTACATTTCTTTTTTTTTTTTTTTTTGACAGGCAGAGTGGACAGTGAGAGAGAGAGAGAGACAGAGAGAAAGGTCTTCCTTTGCCATTGGTTCACCCTCCAATGGCTGCCGTGGATGGCGCGCTGCGGCCGGCGCACCGCGCTCATCCGATGGCAGGAGCCAGGTGCTAGGTGCTTTTTCCTGGTCTCCCATGGGGTGCAGGGCCCAAGCACTTGGGCCATCCTCCACTGCACTCCTGGGCCACAGCAGAGGGCTGGCCTGGAAGAGGGGCAACCAGGACAGAATCCGGCGCCCCGACCGGGACTAGAACCTGGTGTGCCAGCGCCGCAAGGCGGAGGATTAGCCTGTGGAGCCACGGCGCCGGCCAAAACTACATTTCTTTTATACAAAAAAAGAAAAATATTTATAGACTCCAAATTTCCCAAGGACCATGTGTGTGCGTGTGTGTACCTGTGTTAAAGATTTATTATTTATTTGAAAAGCAGAGCTTCAAAGTGAGGAAAAGAGTAAGAGAGTGTGTGTGAGAGAGAGACAGAGAGAGAGAGAAAGAGAGAGAGAGAGAGAGATGTCTTCTATCTGCTAGTTCACTCTCCAAATGTCCACAATGTCACAACAATCATGTTTGAGCTGGCCAAAGCCAGGAGACAAGTGCCACATCCTTGTTTCCCACATAAGTGGCAGGACTAAGCACTTAGGGCATCCTCTGCTTTCTTCCCAGGCTCATTGGCAGGAATTTGGGTGGGAAGCAGAGCAGCTAGGATTTGAACTGGTATTGATATATGGGATGCCTGTGTCACAGGTGGTGACTTAACTCACTGTGGCATAACACCAGTCCCAGTGTGTTAATTGTAGCCCTTACCCTTATTGATATAAATAGATGACTCAGTACCCTTGTTTCCAAATTGAACTCATGAAATGCTGTTTTTTAGGTGAGATGAATATATTTTGAAAGTCATCAAATTTAGTTTATATAATTATGTGCTTGAACTTGTGGATAAATTAATGCTCTCATATGATGTGAAATCTTTTACCTAAGAACACAAACAAAGAAAAGGTAAAAATCCATATTAAACACTAGCTTTCCTGCATTTAAGGGAAAGACCTTCAGTCTTTTTATTTATAACTGTGTATCCACACACTATCTTAAAAATCCTTGTTGTTGAGACAGTCATTGTGGCACGGTGGGTTAAGCTGCCATGTACAATACCATTGTCCAATTTTGGCATCAGTTCCAGTCTTGGCTGCTCCACTTCTGATCCAGCCTACTGCTAACGAGCCTGGGAATGCAGCAGAGGATGACACAAAGGTGTGGGCCCCTGCCACCCACATGGGAGGCCTGGATGGAGTTCGAGGCTCCTGACCCAGGTCTGGGCATTGAAGCCATTTGGGAAGTAGACCAGCAGATGGAGGAACTGTCTCTTCTTCAACCTCTCCTTTTCCCTTTCTCTGGAACTCTGCCTTTGAAATACATAAATAATATTTTAAAAAATCCTCATTCTTCCTCGGAGTGCATCCACACATCCGAACACACTTTAACATCAACCACTGCTGTGCATTAGGACAACTCCTGCTCAGGACAACTCCACACGCCCTGACCTAATTCAGGCTCGCACCGCTCAACAGCTTCCCATGTACCTTTCTCGCTCCCTGCCCATGGCAGGCAGGGTGAATTTTTTTTAATGCAAAACTCTGATCATGTCATGTCGTGCTCACATCTTGCAGTGGATCCCTGGAGGCTAGAACTGAAAACCCGAAGTCACAGCTGTCCAGTAAACGTGCACTCTCGGCCTTCCAGGCTCTGGCACATGCTGCTACTCCCTTTGTTTCCAATATACACCACCTTCTGCTTGGCACATCCCACTTCCTAACTTGTTGCCGTGCAAAACCTCCAAGACTTCAAGGTCTCCTTTGTGAGAGCTTCCCTTGTCTCAGAGAGGCCATCCGTACTCTCTGAGAAAAATTCATTTCTGTGCACTGTGTTTCTTATGCTAATCAATCCAATCATATATTTGATCTTTCTCTACAAGTAGGTGTGTAGATAGGGATATTTCTTCCACCTGGAATATGAGATTCTTGAAGGTAAGGCTCATACCTTCCCTTATCAGTAGTTCTAGTGCCTGTAACAAGGCCTGAGTATACCAGTAATTCTTAAAATATGAGTCGCAGGAATAAAATACACCCTCTGAAGGAGCCATTGTCTGAACTTGGTTTTGCTGCCGTTGACAAAAATGCAGTTTGCATCTTACCAGAAGGTGTCGCACTAGCTCTATGGTTTCAGCGTGGTTTTTGGCTTTTCAGCTTTGCTCTAACATATTAATTGGGCTGTTATGGAAAGGAGATGATAATTTAGGCACTGTTTACAGAATGAAGCTGATTTAACCTTCAGTTTTTCTATGAACATTTTTTTTTTCAGACTTAGTGTTCCAACTGAAATTGCCAAAGTAAAAGGAAGACTTCAAATTTAAAAAACGATTAGAGTGAAATAAAAATTCAAGATAGGGCATCAAGTTAAGAACACAGGAAAAATGTGAAGCAGAAAATCAACACCTCAATGGTAGTGGCACAATAATAGATTTAGCCACACAACTCTTTCTTTCCATCTCACAAGTAAAACACAAATTGTGTTCGGTATTTGAGCACAAGCACTCAAAAGAAAAACAAGGGCCAGAATGAAATTTGTCTTGTTTGTAGAGTTACTTTAACTTGGAATAGCTCAAGCTCCTGCATAAAAACTTTTAATCATTCAATACTTCTAAAAACGAGAGCCAGGGGGCAAACAGGGAAACAAATGGAAACCCCAGGAGATAAATAAACTCTGAAGATATGGAGCTACCTCATAAAGATACTCCTTTAAATAAGATAGGTAGTGATCAGGTACACATTATTGAATATATACAGCTTAGGAGAGTAAAGGAGAGCATTTTGGATTTCTAAGATTCAGGTGACCTTGGGTTATATCAGTCTAACCTCTCAGATCATCAACATATTCAAACATAATAAAGCCCATCTCCAAAGCAGGTTCTGAGGATTAAATAGATAACACATATAAATATGTTTCATGGCCTTAAAAATGCTGTATTAGCATAAGGTAGTATTAGAAAAGAGGAATGAAGATAATATTTATTGAGCATCTATCGCATGACTAGGCAACGCTAGGCACTTTACATAACATCAGATCTTCCAGTGGATGAGCATTCTTGCCAAGGTCTCCTACTCAGTGAACTGCAACCACAACTCCCTGCTATCCACATTCTTTTTCCTTCTTGACCCTGTAACACATTCCAATAAATATCTTTGCAATACGGAAGTGATAGCTATTATTGCCCAGCCTGCAAAACTGAAGAATCCCAGTGAGCAGTGAGCTTTATCAGAACTGGTAGTTTTTAGCTTCCAGACTCTTTGAAGTAGTGGGAAGTAGAATTAATGCTTCCGAAGACGCCATGGGTGTATTTGCCAACAAATTCCTGTTGGAAGCTTTCTTTTTAAAGACACAAAGAATTTATCATAAGATCAATATCCTATGTACCCCTTAGACCTTTGCAAGTGGGTAGGTGAGCTTTGCTTTTTAATTCAAAGCTTTCTTCTATTTGCAGGGTAAAGTTCGTTTTGGAAGGAGACACTTTGAAATAACAGGAATAGCCTTGCCCTAAGCAAGTTCTTGATAAACGTTCACTGAATACGTTAAGATTAGGTACTATTGCTGACAATACTAGTGATCTATATATTTTCTATAGTTATTACTTTCAGTTTGTGCATGGAATGATAAAGTTGTTTAGTAATTTGTTATTTCCATCTCAGAAATAATTGGGTTTGGACAGGCAAAATATACTGTCTTGTATGTATGTAAGTATGAGCTTCATAAACTTTATGGATATGCACATTTTCCATGAACTTTTTGAAGCCCTCACATATTTTTGAATGCATCAGAATCGACATATTATTTTAATTAACTTCATCACTACTGGATGAAAAGAAAGTAACTATAAACAAAATAGTGAAAGAGAGAAAGAAAATGCTAAGACTTTATTCAGCTTAAGGTGCAGAAAGCAAATCCTACAGCTGTGAAATTCCTTAATTGCATCCTAATATTTGTTCCTTTTTCTCATCTTTGGCTTTTATATAGATTATACTTGCTAGTAAGAGAAGCCAAGTCGTGCAGGAAATTAAGTTTTTCACCCTAAAATTTTGCAGGAGTTGAGGTCAGTATCATGCAAACATTGCAATCTACTGCAATGGGTTATAACTTTCATAGATTTTCTTGTGTGCTTCTGCAAAACTTCATTATTTCCATGGCTGCTGAACTGAAACTATTTCCAGTTACTAAAAAGGCAGGTCAAATATTATGTTGATTAGTAGCTCTATTCCTTGACAAGGTTACCAGTGCTGCCATTTGATGTTTCGAACAGAGTAGGATTAATGTTATTCCAGAAGGTAATGGTAATGAACTACATTTCGTATCCACAAAGGAGACTGGACAGCAGGGCAGTCTTGCACTTTGGTCTTTATCTGTAATCAGATGCTTTATCACCACAAATCCTGTCTGTCAAGTCCCCCAAATAAGCTGGATTTATTAATACGGGTTGTTACTCCTTGTTCCGATAATGAGCTCCACTACTGGTGGTTGCTCAAAGAGCTCCAGAAAAGCAAAGCAGCGGACCTGTCATCAGACTGCAGACGACACAGGCAGTGGGAATTGGATATGGCTTTGAACTCCATGCCATTTGATGGTAATTTTTGGTTGCTTGCCTGATTTGCCTGGGGCAACTAAAAACATCACCTTAGTTTTATTCAGGCTAATTGTCAGCCTGTGCAGTGTTGCCAAATTTGAGAAATGACTGACAACCAGATAGATATGAACCTGCAGTTCATAGTCATTAGCACTCAGTCACTCAGGGCTGGTCTGTCCCAAAGACATTAGTGGAACCAGTGATCTGCTGAGTCCAAAGGGTTCTGGGGAGGAACAGCAGTGCATCCTCACCCAGGTGTTCACAATTCCTGTCGCTTCACTGACCATCCCTGTAAAGAGAAGCTGGATGGCACAGGGCCTGTGGATGACCTTGTTTGACACCCATTTGCTCGTGTAGACGGCTCAGGCTGAATGCCATCTGTGCCGACTTGGCCAGCCACCTCGTCACATGGGTCCCTCTGTGTTGATGAATTTCTTTGAATAGTTGAGTGTGTTGAGCATTAGCAAAGTAACTGGAAAACAATGTATAAACCTTGATGTTGCTTCTTAATTTCTTCTCATTCATCCATCCTTCTAGAAGAGGGATGATGGAGGTTCCTCAAGACATTCATCAAGACAGACTCTCTGTGACTTATCTAATTTTAGGAAGCACATATTATAATAAAATACTCTATATTATAGTCACTGTCTTTAAAATCCAAGTGTATCTCAAATTCTATTCTTTTTCTATTCCTTTATTTTTAAACATACTCTCTACACAGAAAGACAGAGACAGAATTATCCCATGCCTGTCACTTTTTTTAGTACTTTGAGTGCTTTGTGTAATCAAACTTATACTGAAATTAAAATCTATATAAACAAGTTGTCAGAGTTTACACCTAAACACGGAGCTGACACCAAGAATGCTATGTTCTGAAAGGTTGTGTCTTTGTCAAAGAAATACTTCCCATTCTGAGGGGAAAAACCTCCAAGGAATTAAAGCTTTAAGGAGGATATTATGATCATCCCCACTTTCTTTTTTTTAAGACTTATTTATTTATTTGAAAGTGGGAGTTACACAGAGAGAAAAGGAGAGGCAGAAGCAGAGAGAGAGAGGGATCTTCCATCCACTGCTTCACTCCTCAATTGGCCACAATGGTGGAGTTGTGCTTATCTGAAGCCAAGAGCCAGGAGCTTCTTCTGGGTCTCCCATGTGAGTGCAGGGGTCCAAGGGCTTAGGTCATCTTCCACTGCTTTTTCAGGCCACAGCAGAGAGCTGGATTGGAAGTGGGAAAGCCGGGACTCGAACTGGTGCCCATATGGGATGCCAGCACTGCAGGTGGCGGCTTTACCTGCTACACCACAGTGCTGGCCCCCTTACCCACTTTCTAACTTTGCTACGCATCCTTAAGTTTCTGCTTTCTTTTCAAACTTTGCAGTAAGAGACTTCATTTACCCTTTGGAAAAATATGCTCTCTACCTACAAGGTCTGGGGTTGCCTGACATTTCAGTGGCTGCCCCAAGTCTGAGTTACTCATTTCAGAGAATGCCCAGGAGTTCCAGTGGGAGAACGCAGACAGGCCTTTGGTACTTCAGACCCTGCAGAGCAACCTTGTGAGAGGGAAGCTACCCTAAAACAGCCTTCTTTCTATTTTCCCGCCAGTGTAAGTTTTCCTACTTTTCTTTATCTTCAGTTACCAATAGATAGATACCTACTGGCTCTCATGGAGTCATGTACACCCATGCATGGGTTTCCCACTCTCACTTTTCTGAAGGAAGCCTTCCTTTCCAGAGACAAGGAGAGTCACGTTTGTGAACAGGAAGTGGTGGGAAGAATTCTGTTCACAGAATTGCTTGGCTTGTATAGGATCCTAAAAATAAGAAAAATTTAACCCAAACCATCTGGCTTTTCAACTTCTTTGGAAAAATCAGAAAATGTGGTCATCATGGAAAGCATTTTCTAGATGCAGTAAACAGCTGAGCCCAGGATCAGATAACTTTGAGATAGGCCATGCTTATAGAACTTACAATTTTCTTCCACCTTTGTGTTTTTGACTCCTGGTTTAAGTAAAAAAAGGAAGAAAAAGATGCCAGGGAAGACACCTTTCTCACAGTGGAGCTGGTTGTTAGAAGTCATTAATGTACAGAGCTATATTATTTTCTTTATTTCTATTCCCACTCTCTTTTCAATTGGTGATTCTTGGGTCTTTCAGGAATAAAACATAAACGAATTCTCTACTGAAACATAGCCTTTCAGTGGGTGTTTTCATAGCCTCATGAGATCTGACAGAAACTGTAATGTACACATATGAAGGTTGGATAAAATATCTCACATAAAACCTCAGTCTCCTTCTAGAAGAGGGATGATGGAAGTTCCTTTTACCATCGCTGGTGGAGATTCACAGGAGATTGTCAAAGTTTTAAGACCATCCTACAAGTTCAGAGTTGGTTTCCTAGAAAGGAACTTATAATTCATTTAGTTTTATGTAACTCAGTGCAAGGATTTCCTATAAAACTTTTCTGTCCTCCCCCCCCCCCATTCCTTCTTGATCTCCTCTAAAGGTAGACTCTTTCAAATATGAGAGAGAGAGGAGGAAGTTTGCAACAGTAAGGCCGTATAGTTCTGCATACATTCCTACGGATTTACTTTTATTTTTTAAAGATTTATTTTATTTATTTGAAAGACAGAGTTACAGAGAGAGGTAGAGACACAGAGAGAGGTCTTCCATCTGCTGATTCACTCCCAAAATGGCCGCAACAGGTGGAGCTGTAGTGATCCGAAGCCAGGAACCAGGTGCAGGAATCTCCCATGTGGGTACAGGGGCCTAAGCACTTGGGTCATCTTCTACTGCTTTCACGGGCCATAGAAGAGAGCTGGGTAGGAAGTGGAGCAGCCAGGATTAGAACTGGTGCCGTATGGGATGCTGGCACTTCAGGCCAGGGCTTTAACCTCCTGCGCCACAGCACCAGGCCCTGGACTTACTTCTAAGGGTACAGTTTAAAAACTTGCCATGGAACCCCAAATCCCATTAAGCTGGGTGGGAAAAATGCCATATTAAGTGTTAAAGTCATCATATTAAGTATTAAAGTGATCACATAGATAGGATTAAGTGTTAAAGTGATCATATAAATGAGATCAAGTGTCTGACAATACTAATAGATAGAATTAAAAGGGAGAGAATGTTCCAACATGGGAAGCAGTCCACACAGCAGACTCATAGAATGACAATTGCTTTAAATAGCACCCTGACCTCAGAATCAGCCCTTAAGGCATTCTGGTCTGGTTGAAAAGCCCATGAGAGCATTTCAGGCCTGGAAAGACAAAACACTATGACAAAAAGTGTCCTATATGAAGGATTTCTGTGAGTGAGACCCCAGGGGAAAGAAGTAGCCATCAAAGAAGGATGTACTTTTCTCTGAAGGAAGGAGAGAACTTCTACTTTGTTCATGGCCTTGTCTAAATACTGATGGAGTTTGTGGTCACAAAAGGTTTCCATAGCCTTGGTAGCTCGTGGTAAGAGCCTCAGGTGATCACTGATGTCATACTTAAGAGTGTTAATTGTTAAATTAACAACAAGAGTCACTGTTCACTTCCCATGCAGGACCTCCATCCTCAATGAGTGGTACTATGAGAATTAACTGTAAAACCTGTTCTCAAACACTTTCATGTATGTGTGTGTGCATGAAATCTTTACTTAGTCTAAAGTTGATCTTCTGTGTATAAAGGTAATTGAAAATGAATCTTTTTTTTATTTGACAGGTAGAGTTAGAAGTGAGAGAGACAGAGCAAGGTCTTCTGTTGGTTCACTCCCCAAATGGCTGCCACGGCCAGCACTGCACCAATCCAAAGCCAGGAGCCAGGTGCTTCTTCCTGGTCTCCCATAGGGGTGCAGGGCCCAAGCTCTTGGGCCATCCTCCACTGCACTCCTGGACCACAGCAGAGAGCTGGACTGGAAGAGGGGCAGCTGGACTAGAACCTGGTGCCCATATGGGATGCCGGTGCCACAGGCGGAGGATTAGCCAAGTGAGCCTTGGCACTGGCCCTCGAAAATGAATCTTAATGAAGAATGGGACTGGGAATGGGAGAAGGAGGAGCAGATGAGGTGGAAGTAGGGGTGGGAGGGCTGGTATGGTGGGAAAAATCACTATAATCCTAAAATTGTTCTTATGAATTTTGTACTCCTTAAATAAAAGTTTCCTTTGGGAAAAAAAATTTAAAAAGCACAAAATGTGCCTATTCCTATAAGATTATTGAGATGGGGTTTCTTAATTTTATTTGGTTCTGTCAAGTTATTTCTTTTGTTGAATCAAAAATTGCCTCATAGCTTCTCCTAATTACCTCTGATGGAATTTCTCAATCTCTTCCCTCTTCAGCATAAAAATCCTTCTGAATATTTGGCAATATTGATACTTTCTATAATTTGATGGTGTTTAGTTTAGACATTACCAGTCATTTGGATGGTTTTGCCCATAAAATAGTTTCCACAGTATTCACCATTTTACCAGACTTATACTTGATAATGTATTTTTCAAGGCACTCTTTTATTTTGGAGTGTTGAATATCATATCAGAAGTAAGTGAAACAGGTTTTCTCTGTTTAATTCTAGCAGAGATCCCATGGGCAAAAAAATCAAATACCATGTGTCCATAGGGCTACTTAGATGTACAACCAGGGAGGGTTGCATTCACATCCTGGTCCAAGTAAATGGTCCTCCCTGGAGTTGTGCATGTAATGCAGAGCCTGTGCAATCCCATATGGAAGTCTCTGACATGTAGAGGGAAGAACCAGACACACGCAGGATACACATAAGCCCATACCCTGCTGCCAGAGTTGAAAGAAAAAGACAAGGAATTCATTGCCAGGAGGAAGGAACTTGTGGTGAGGATTTCACTAGAGAAAGCTACAAGTATATGGAATTCTTTCTGTCCTCATACCCACCTGTCATGCATGAAAGGGAATGCTTCATCCTTCCCCTTAAACCAAATGAGGAGGCTTTCAGAGTACAACTCAGAGAATAAGGCTGTTTGACTTCAAATCTGGAGAGCACAGTGTCTGATATGTACCTTAAGATGTAACTCACATCAGCATAGTATTTTAGATGTGGTCAGATCAGTGCAAAACACAGAGGAACTTGTACATGTGAGTGTGTAAATCAGAATCACATTGATATCTTTAGGTGCTATGTCACAGAATTGCCTTATATTGAGTTTGCAAGCAACTAAAACATCCAGATACATCTCAAAAGAACTCAAATTTGGCCAGATACCTTGATATTTTATATGGGCAAATAACTTTCTGAAGCATAATCAGAAGTAACTTGGTACGGAGCAGCATCTTTAAATGTGGATCTGCAATGCCTTGGCTGATTGTCTCACCTTGGCAACTTGGTTGTGCACCCATCAGTCTCTCTGAGCCTCAATTCCACCCACCTTGGGAATTGATATTTAAATGCAGTGATGTGTGGGGGGTGGTTAGAGTGTTGGAAGCAGGAGGTAAATGCTGGTTCCCTTCTGCCATCTCTATGGACACCCACCATTTGCGACTTTGCTCAACCCCAAACTCCCTGCAGGGGACAGTGTAACACAAGGGGTGAAAGCCACTGCTGTGGCAGCACCACCACTTACTAGTGTGTGACTTCAGACAAATTACTTCAATTCTCTGCTTCTCAGAACCTTTCTCTGTAAAAAGGTAGAAATAATAGTATTTGAGTGTAAGATGAGACAGGACGTTTAAAGCATTTAGCACAGAACCTGGCACACAGCGTGTGTTCTGTCGTTTTGTTGTTGTTGTCATTACTACAACTGCAGCTAGAGTAGAGTTTATTTCTTTGATGATAGGGCCTATAACTGTACCCCAGAAATCTGGACAAAGGGTCTCTTTGAAACACACTTAACCATTGTCCTTGTTCTAGTGACAACTGAGAGCCTCTAATTTAGTTAGTCTGAAAATAAATAGCTGATTGCTGGTAAGGAGGTAGAGAAAGATATGGCCACGAAATTCGAATTTGACAGTCTTGTTCTTTTTGACCCATGTTTCCTAACAGTCTTTTCAATTCATCTGAGATATGTCCTCCCCCAAATCCTGGGTGTCTCCCTAAATAACAAGATTACTTTGATTCTGTCACTTGCATTTCATCCAGCAGCTCTTCCTTTAAAGAAATTGACTACCAAAGAGTAGCTTTCCTCATGGCTGCCTCTGAACCCATGCCACTGCTGATCCCTCCACAACACTGCCTGGTTTGCTCGCCCCTTGGCCATCGTCTGTGTTTCCTGCTCTGCTGCTTCCTAGTACCTCTCTGGGCTGTAGGGGGACACGCCAGGTTATAAGAAGGTGAATTGCAATAGATGGAGAAAGATAAGTTCAGGCTTATCCTGGCCTAAGCTTTTTGAACAATATTTTTACAACCAAATGATTGCACAATCATTTTTAATCATCATGAATCTAGAATTTTGAAAACAACTGTATTTTTAGTCAGAAACATTAATGAATAATGTCCTCCTAAGAGAAAGTCAAATGTGCCACAATGAGAGGATCCATTACAAACTTGGACTGAAAAGGAAAAAGAATGCAAACTTATTTTTATTTAGCTTGGGCCATATTGCCCTTTGTAAGTGTATTTCTTCTAGAATTGTGGAAATCCTGAGAATATCATTAAATTTATTTTTACCTTAATACATCCTTTTTTTAAAAAAAGATTTATTTTATTTATTTGAAAGATGGAGTTTCAGAGAGAGAGGTAGAGACAGAGAGATAAAGGTCTTCCATCTGCTGGTTCACTCCCCAGATGGCTGCAACGGCCAGAGCTGCAACAATCCGAAGCCAGGAGCCAGGGACCAGGAGCTTCTTCTGGGTCTCCCATGTGGGTACAGGGGCCCAAGGACTTGGGCCATCTTCCACTGCTTTCTCACGCCACAGCGGAGAGCTGGATTGGAAGAGGAGCAGATAGGACTAGCACTGGCACCCATACGGGATGCTGGTGCTTCAGGCCACTGCATTAACCCACTGCAACACAGCACCAGCCCCACCTTAAACATCCTTAGGAGTGACAACCCTAGATTGGAAATTTCTGAGTATGGTTTTAGTCAGACAATTAAAATAAAATCATTTAGTTAGAAAGATGCTATGTAGGTTGAGGAATATGATGACTTAAAACTCCAGATTACTTATGGTCCTTTTTATTTGCTTCTGTTTTTTTTTTTTTTTTTGACAGGCAGAGTGGACAGTGAAAGAGAGAGACAGAGAGAAAGGTCTTCCTTTGCCGTTGGTTCACCCTCCAATGGCTGCCGCGGCCGGCGCGCTGCGGCCGGCGCACCGCGCTCATCTGATGGCAGGAGCCAGGTGCTAGGTGCTTTTTCCTGGTCTCCCATGGGGTGCAGGGCCCAAGCACCTGGGCCATCCTCCACTGCACTCCCGGGCCACAGCAGAGAGCTGGCCTGGAAGAGGGGCAACCGGGACAGAATCCGGTGCCCTGACCGGGACTAGAACCCGGTGTGCCGGCTCCGCAAGGTGGAGGATTAGCCTGTTGAGCCACGGCGCCGGCCTATTTGCTTCTGTTTTTTTAAAAATTATTTATTTGTTTATTTTCCAGAAAGGCAGAGTTACAGAGATAGAGGGAGAGACAGAGAGAGATATCTTCTACCTGTTGGGACATTCCCCAAATGGCTGCAATGGTTAGGCCTAAGCCATGCCAAAGCCAGGAAAGTGGGACCCCATCTCAGTCTCCCAAGCTTGGGTCCAAGCACTTGGGCCATTTTTGAGCACTTTCCCACGTGCATTAGTAGAGAGCTGGATCAGAAGGGGAGCAGCCAGAACCCAAACCAGTGCCCATATTGTATGTTGGCGTCTCAGATGGTAGCTTAACCCACTGTGCTACAACATCAGCCCCTATTTGTTTCTTTAATGTTAAGGTGCCTGTCTTGATTTCTGAATACATTGCAAGTAAGTTCTCATTTATTAATGGTGAATTAACTGTTTTATTTTAGAGAAAGAGTTATGGTGGAAAAAGCAAGAACTTTGGGACAGAAAGATTTGTTTCTTTTACCTACAAGCTGGTGACCTTCATTGATCCAACAAGCCTCTTTGTGGCCCAGTTTTATCATCTACAAAAAACATGAGTATCATTATGTAGTTGGTATAAGGATGAGAGATGATATCTATAAAGACGAAGAGTGTCTGGTACAGTGTGGTACCATTATAAGGATGAGCATGTGAACAATTTTTGAATGCTGTCTATAGGCCAGGCTCTCCTCATTTTCTGTTGAGAAAATGGGCTTGGAGGGGCCAGCGCCGTGGCTCACTTGGTTAATCTTCCGCCTGTAGTGTCGGCATTCCATATGGGCGCCGGGTTCTAGTCCTGGTTGCTTCTCTTCCAGTCCAGCTCTCTGCTGTGGCCAGGGAGGGCAGTGGAGGATGACCCAAGTGTTTGGGCTCCTGCACCCGCATGGGAGACCAGGAAGAAGCACCTGGCTCCTGGCTTTGGATCAGCGCAGTGCCGGCCGTGGCAGCCATTTGCGGAGTGAATCAATGGAAGGAAGACCTTTCTGTCTGTCTGTCTCTCTCACTATCTATACCTCTACCTGTCAAATAAAAAGAAAATGGGCTTGGAGACTATAGGCAGCTTTCCCAAAATCATGTAGCTTATATGTGGCTATATTCACCACCATAGGCTAGCTTGGCTATGATATACAAAACCAAACCTGCGTGGTCTTAAACAGTAAAGGCTTGTTTCTCATCCATGTTCATGACCATCATGGATCTGGGGAGTGAGTGTCCTGCTCCACTTTGTCAACACTTAGGAAGACCAGCTAAGGAAGACACTACTGCTGGACACTTGGGCCAGTGGGAGCTCTTTAAAGGTTCTTCCCATAAATGACATGTGTCACTCTTCACTAGTAGTATTTCATTGCCTGGAACAAGTCACATGACCATGGTAAACATCAAGGGAGTCAAGATAGTCAAGTCTCTCCTATGTCCCAACATGGTAACACCTTCATGGTGACAGAATTCTGATTCAAATCCAAGTCTCCAGTTTATATTTGGACAAAGTAGGAGAGCCAGAACCTCCAACCCCTCTTAAATAAGTTCTGTACAATATAGCCTCTTTGGTCCAAATAAAAAACTTTTCAGAATATGTATATCACATAGGTATAACTGTTCAAATCTGAGTGCAAAGGATCATGCCAAGCAAAATGGAAGTGATTTATGGGTGTTCTAATTTTTGTGCTTATGGGGACTTGAAATGATGTACTTTGGCTTCTTTCTTAGGCATTTATTTGCCTTTTGTGTCAGTAAAGTTGCATGTTCCCCTCTGGCTTTCCTTCCCTGCTTACTAACCGTTTCTCCAAAGGATAGCATACTCCAGTGTTTATCAATATTCTTTTTCTCCTTTTGCTTGTTTTTTTTATGCTTTACAGTCAATCTTTTTTTTAATAAAGCTTTTATTTAAAGAATATAAATTTCCAAAGTACAGCTTATGCATTACAATGGCTTCCCCCCCAATAACTTCCCTCCCACCCGCAACCCTCCCCTTTCCCACTCCCTCTCCCCTTGCATTCACATCAAGATTCCTTTTCAATTCTCTTTATACACAGAATATCACTCTAGTACATATTACGTAAAGATTTCAACAGTTTGCCCTCCCATAGGGACACAAAGTGAAAATACTGTTGGAGTACTAGTTATAGTATTAATTCACAATGTACAGCACATTAAGGACAGAGATCCTACATGATTATTTTAAAAAATTGATTAATTATCTATGCAATTTCCAATTTAACACCAAGATTTTATAATCATTTCAATTATCTTTATATACAGAAGATCAATTCAGTATATACTAAGTAAAGATTTCATCAGTTTGCACCCACACAGAAATACAAAGTGTAAAAATACTGTTTCAGTACTAGTTATAGCATTACTTCACGTTGGACAACACATTAAGGACAGATCCCTCATGAGACGTAAGTACACAGTGACTCCTGAAGTTGATTTAACAATTTGACACTCTTGTTTATGGCGTCAGTAATCTGCCTAGGTTCTAGTCATGAGTTGCCAGGGCTATGGAAGCCTTTAGGGTTCGCCGACTTCGATCTTATTCCGACAGGGTCATAGTCAAAGTGGAAGTTCTCTCCTCCCTTCAGAGAAAGGTACCTCCTTCTTTGATGGCCCCGTTCTTTCCACTGGGATCTCACTCGCAGAGATCTTTCATTTAGGTCTTCTTTTTTTTTCCAGAGTGTCTTAGCTTTCCATGCCTAAAATATTCTCATGGGCTCTTGAACCAGATCTGAATGCCTTAAGGGCTGATTCTGAGGCCAGAGTGCTATTTAGGACATCTGCCATTCTATGAGTCTGCTGTGTGGACTGCTTCCCATGTTGGATCATTCTGTCCCTTTTTTATTCTATCAGTTAGTATTAGCAGACACTAGTCTTGTTTGTGTGATCCCCTTGATTCTTAGACCTATCAGTGTGATCAACTGTGAACTGAAATTGATCACTTGGACTAGTGAGATGGCCTTGGTACATGCCACCTTGATGAGATTGTATTGGAATCCCCTGGCACGATTCTAACTCCATCATTTGGGGCAGGTCCGATTGAGCATGTCCCAAATTGTACATCTCCTCCCTCTCTTATTCCCACTCTTATATTTCACAGGGATCACTTTTCAGTTAAAATTTCAACACTTAAGAATAATTGTTTGTTAATTACAGAGTTCAACCACTAGTACTAGAGTAAAAAAATACTAAAATGGATAAAGTATTACATTGTACAACAACAGTCAGCACAAGAGCTGATCAAGTCACTTTTTCTTGTTTTTTGAGAAATAGCTTTTGTTTTTGTGTGTGACTATGGACCACACTGGAGTAACAAGTGCCATGAGATTTTAGGCTTTCTTTTGAAATATTGTGGAACTATGATGCATTGGAACATTTCTCTCTGGGGCCTGTGGTGTGGCACAGCAGGTTAAGCAGCCACCTGTGATTCCTACATCTCATATGAACACTGGTTTGAGTCCCAGCTGCTCCACTTCTGATCCAGCTCCCTACTAATGTGCCTGGGAAGGCAATGCAAGGTTCCTCAAGTGGGAGACTAGATGGAGTTCTAGGCTCCTGACTTTTTCCTGGCTCAGCCCCAGCTGCTGTAGCCATTTTCAGAATGAACTAACAGAAGGAAACTCTCTCTCTCTCTTTCTCTCTCTCTCTCAATTTCCATAACTCTGCCTTTCAGATAAATAAATAAATATTTTAAAAGAAAAACAAAAAAATATTTCTCCTACATCTCCATCTCACTGACCACTTAGCTCAGGGATATTAGCTCCCTATGGCAACAGCCTTGCCCAAAGCAGAGTGTAACTTTATAGTCCTAGTCCTTCCTTTTCAAAATGTAGATTCTGATATGGCTTTTATTAAGTGAGAGAAAAACTTATTAAAAATGAAACTTTCAGGAAGGGAGAAATCCCGCAGTTCTGATCTTGGTTAACTATGGGGGCTATATTACAAAAATGCTGGTATCTCAAGAAATGCCCAAGTTTTTCTTTCTAAGTGCATTTGTTGAGCTTCAGGAGCATGATTTTGCGGTTTTAATCTGCCTATCTATTGATCTGTTCTCCCTGCTTTGGGGCTCCCTGCAGTTGACCAGAGGATAATCACCGTCTCCAGCTCCCATTCTAGAATTATATTCCCTCCATTGAGTTCTTGTCTTTTATCTAACAAACAAGTCTCATTAATTCAGAACTTGTGATTTCTCCAGCAGTGACAAAACTTATTTTTTAACCTTTGTGCCCATAGGGAGCAAGAGTTGAATCAGAAATTACTAGTAAAATCAGACTTATAAGAGAATATTTACACCCTATGAGAAAACTTTATAAACATTAAGGATATTTATTTTCATGACAATGGTATGGTAACTACCAAAAAGTATATTTATCTACTTAATATCTACTTCTCAAGATCCCATCAGGTACCACTACCATAATCTAGTTTGAATTAACAATGTGAGCATTTAAGTAATAAATCTATATTTTTATTTTTTTAATAAGATAAATTTCAGATTTTTTAAATGTAATTGGCTATATCTACTTCCCAGGTAAATAGTCTCAATTTCCTGATCAAGGCCTTATGAATCTCCTTCTAACCTAAGTTGAAGAAATATAATGTTGGATGGGGCCAGTGCTGTGGCGTAGTAATTTAATCCTCCACCTGCTGCACCGGCATCCCATATGGGGGCAGGTTCTAGTCCCAGCTGCTCCTCTTCTGATCTGGCTCTCTGCTGTGGCCTGGGAAAGCAGTAGAAGATGGCCCAAGTCCTTGGGCCCCTGTCCCTGCGTGGGAGACCTGGAAGAAGCACCTGGCTCCTGGCTTCAGATTGGCATAGCTCTGACTGTTGTGGCCATTGGGGAGTGAACCAATGGACGGATGACCTTTCTCTCTGTTTCTCTCTCGCATGTCTGTAATTCTACCTCTCAAATAAATAAATAAAATCCTTAAAAATGAAGAAGAAATATAATGTTGGAGTGGGTGTTTAAGTATAAGAGTGGTTAAGATGCCACTCAGGACACCTGCAAATGCATACTGTGGGAGACAGCAAGTGATGATTCAAGTCCTTGGGCCCCTGCCATCTACGTATGAGACCTGAACTAAATTCCTAATTCTTGGCTTCAGATTGACCAAGCCCTGGCTGCTGTAGGCATTTGGGGGAGTGAACCACCAGATGGAAGATTTGTCTGTCTCTCACTCTTTTAAATAAAAACAAAAGAAAGAAAGGTACTGTTCTTGTCTACATCATCTAATAAAAGGATTTACAGCCCCTGCTTTCCTTTTGGCTGTACAAGAAGAATAAGGTACCTGGAACAGCTGTTCATAATGCCAAACTGCTCTTGAAGACAGTGCTGTTCTGCTGCCATGGAAAAGACAAGTCCAATATCACAGAAACCCAATGAAGCTGTAGTCTTTCTAGAGATGTCTTCTCTGCAGGGTGAGAGGGCAGGGAGTATTCTGTTTACTCCACCAGGAAACAGACATGGTAATAAATGAAATTCCTCCTCTTCAGTATCTTGTCACCAGCCACATGATGGAGCAGGGAGTGGAGAGGGCAGGGAGAAGAACTGTAGGTGCAACTGAGCACAGCTTTCCTTCGAGATCAGTGACCTTACAGCTATTGTCCTCTCCTGTGTGGTTGTGATTTGTTTACCTCTTGGAAGTGGGAAGGGAACAGCAAAGTGGTTAAGAGTATGAGTTCTGGAATCATGGAGAAGGGTATTTTAATCTTAGCTGCACCAGATACCAGCTGGTATATATGTATCTGGGCTTCCGTTTCCTCACCTGTAAAATGGAGCTAACAGATAATAACCACCTCATTGCCACAAGGATTCGACTAGTGAAGCCCTTAGCATAATGCTTGATCCATACTAAGTGCTCAATGGGTAGTCTTTGATAGTAGGCCAGGTGAAAATTTAGTTCTGTGTACTCCTAGAATGTTCCCTATCTCTAGTGGGAAATGGTAGTGTCAGGCATCTCCAGCTGCTTTTCCAGCATAGGATCAAGTAAGTAAACCCAGTGTTCCATTGCTTCAGGCCACTATGATGGCTATGCTTAGCTACTCTGCCCAAGTTCAATGCCTGTGGTTTAGAACAAATTTTTGGCTAATGGTGGGCAACTTAGACTTGGCGAATTTCTAACATAAAAAATTCATTCATACATGGGTAGGGCCAGAATCAGAAAAATATTCATAACTCTTAGGGCACATTATATTATATTCTTTCCTCCAACCTCCAACTACAGTGTGAAGGAAAATACAGGTTGTACTCCTTCTATCAGTCATCCCACAGATGCTTACTAAATACTTTCTAAATTCATGGTGATTTGAATGGGACTGAAGGAAAAGCAGGAGCTTACCCTGGGGTTGGGGGAATGAGAATGCAATATGCAGCACAACATAGGAATATGCAGCATGAGTAATACACATTAGAAAAAGAAGTGGCTTGACACCCCTGAGGCCCTGTTTGAAACCCATTTCTTTGATGAATTCATCATCTTCTCCTTCTTCTCCTTTTTATTCCTCTCCTTTCTTCTGTCTCAAATCACTACCTCTATTAACATTTTGGGTGTCAGAAGTCAGGACAGAGTCTGAAGACACTGGCTGAGTCCACCTTCCCCTGGAGAGCATCAGATGGGGAGATCTTGGCTTGGAGACTTTCCTATTTCCCCAAGTCCCATCTGCCTGGGAAACACCTACACATATTTTAAGGCTCATCTTAAGCACTGCCCCCAAGATTCCTTTCCTGACTTCTCTAGATAAACATTTTTGGGTGGGGTTGGACATGTACTTTTTGATAATATAATACTTGAGGGGCCAGTACTGTGGTACAGCAGGTTAAGCTGCGGCCTGCAGTGCCAGCCTCCCACACGGACACCAGCTCAAATCCCAGCTGCCCCCCTTCCAATCCAGCTCTCTGTTATGGCCTAAGAAAGCAGTGGAAGACGGCCCAAGTGATTGGGCCCCTGCCCCTGTGTGGGAGACCTAGAAGAAGCTCCTTGTTCCTGGCTTTGTATCGGCTCAGCTCCCACCATTGCAGCTATTTGGGGAGTGAACCAGTAGATGGAAGACCTCTCTCTGTCTCTGTCTCCACCTCTCTCTGTAACTCTTTCAAATAAACCAAATGATAAATCTTTAAAAGAAATATCATGCCATGATAATGGTGCCTCCCAAACAGCCTCTCTGCTTCCCTCTTCTCATTTTCTCTCCCGTCATTGCAGCCTCCTTTCTCTCCTGGTGTCTATTCCCTGGGACAGGATGGTGAGAAGTGATGATGGTCTCAAAGCTAGGAGAAACAAGATAATAACGTGATTACTGAGAACTGATGTTTAACACCACAAATAGTGAGTACATGGATGGAAATGGTGGGGAAGGGGAGTTGGGGAGGGAACAGTACTCAGAAGAAACTTCTGTATTGTGTCTTATTTATTTTCTCTCTCTCTCTCTGAAGGATTTATTTAACTGAAATGCAGAGTGGAGAGACAGAGAGATCCTCCATCTACTGGTTCTCTTCCCAGAGCGGCAACTGCCAGAACTGGGTCAGGCCAAAACCAGAAGCTAGGAACTTCAATCAGATCTTCCATGTGGGTAGCAGGGGCCATCTTCCACTGCTTTTCCCAGGCCATAAGCAGGGAGTTGGATCAGAAGTGGAGTCGTCAGGACATGAACCAGTGTCCGTGTGGGACTCTGGCATTACAGGCAGTGGCTTTACCCACTAGGCCATAACACAGGTGGGTCCCTTATATATTCTTTCATCTCAGCAGTTAGCATTTGAAGAAAGGCAAGCGATGTATTTCTCTTTGAAATTCAGGCCTAGTAAGTGCCAATGATTTCCTATGGCCACTAAATAAGTCCATTGGCTGCCTCCATTCCAACTGATCTGTTTGAAGATTTGATCCACCCCAGAGGGAGGGACAGAAGGTTTGAAGACACATTGCCTATCCAGGTTACTCAGAATTCTAAATTAGGGATGTCCCTTTCAGTTTGTCACTCTATCCATTTTAAATGTCCTTTCAGCCTTTCCTACATCTAATGTCATGCTTCACTGAATGGCTCACTCAAATTAGGCTTATTAGAAAAGGCTTCAGGGCTAGCGCTGTGGCATAGTAGGCTAAGCCTCTGCCTGCAGCACCCATGTCCTATATGGGTGCCAGTTCCTGTCCCAGCTGCTCCTCTTCCCATCCAGCTCTCTGCTTATGGCATGGGAAAGTAATGGGAGATGACCCAATGGGAAGACAGGACCCACATGGGAGACCCAGAAGAAGTTCCATGCTCTTGGCTTCGCATCCCCCCAGTTCCTACTGTTGCGACCATGTAGGGAGTGAGCCAATGGATGGAAGACCTTTCTCCCTCTCTCTCTCTCTATGTCTGTAACTCTGTCTCTCAAATGAATAAGTTAATCTTTAAAAAATAAAAAAAGACTTCATCTGTTTGTGTGACTATAAGAAAATACCAGACTGAGTGATTTATAAACAATGGGCATTTATTTCTCATAGATCCAAGATGAAAGTGCTGTATGTTTGGTTACTGGTGATGGATGTTCTCTGCTTCCAAGGTGGGGTGCTGTGTCCTCACAAGGCAGAAGGGATGGAATGCTGTGAACCCACACTCCATGTTCTTTTATAAAAGCCCTAATCCCATCCAAGAGGTTCAGCCCTTCTGTCTTAATCACTTCCCAAAGACCCATACCTTTTAATACTAATGCATTGGTGATTAAGTTCATTGCATGAATTTGAGGGAGAAGGGAACTGTCAGACCATTGCAGCTGGAAAACAACTTCAGAGCATAGAATCACTTTTTCAATGACTTCAAGTTAAGTCCTTGCACGTTGATTTTGCATTTGCTAGCTTCTCAACCTAAGCCAACATCAGAGGATCTAAAGTACTAGGAATCACTCTTGCAAACTTAACCATATGTACAACAGAGCATGTCCTGATGAAAGGCTTACATAGCCCCCATCTGCATCACATTGGAGTTTTCTCAAGTGTTGATAAAATGAAGCAATGCTGAGTCACATCAAAGCATTATGCAAGGCCCTGATGCACTGGGACTATAATGGAGTAGAAACCTTAAAAGATCTCTTAAATGCCATGGAAATTACATTTGGAAAGAAAGTCTTGGTTATCTGATGTTTATTTATTTATTTATTGAAGATTTATTTAGTTATTTGAAAGGCAGAGTCACTGAGAGAGAAAAGTCTTTCATCTGCTAGTTCACTCCCTAAATGGCCACAATGGCCAGAACTGGGCAAATCTTAAACCAGGAGCTAGGAGTGTCTTCTGGGTCTCCCACATAGGTGAAGGGGACCAAGCAATTGAGCCATCTTCTCCAGATTTCCCAGGTGCATTAGTAGGGAGCTGAATTGGAAGTAGAGCAGCCAGGACTTGACCTTGTGCCCCTATGAGATGCAGGTGGAGCAGGCAGTGGCTTTACCTGCCATACCACAGAGATAGCCCCTGACCTTTATCCTTCAGGAATAAAATAAACACATGAAAAAACATATTTTTTTCGATTTATTCATTGCTTTATTTGCTTATGCATTCAGCACCTACTTTGAGAGGCACTGTGCTAGGCATTGGGGATACAAGGGTAAAAGGTGATTGTACCTGCTCACAAAGTCCATTACCTCACTAACGATGGTGAAGACATAGGCCAGGAATCTGCAAACTTGTTCTGGAAAGAGAAAGATGGTAAATTTTTTTAAATTTCATGAGTCATACATCATTGTTGCAACTATTCAACACTGCTCTTTTTGTGCAAAAGCAGCCATAGATGATTTGAGACAAATGGGCATGGCTGCATTCCAATAAGAGCTTATTTATAAATATTGAAAAGTGAATTTTTCACTTATCATATAATTTTCTTCCTTTGGCTTTTTTTCCCCCAAGCATCTACAAGTCTAACATTATCTTTGTGGGCTGTAGAAAAGCAGGCGATAGGCTGGATTTAGCTGGCAAGTCATAGATTGCCCACCCTTGATCTGAGACTGATCGCTGATAGCTGAGACTTGTGATTGCTAAGTCCTGCTCCTATTCACCCAAAGTGGAGAGCCAGACAACACTGCAAGTGGAATTCTTGTCTTCCCTCTCTTCTACTTCTCTTGATCTCCTGACTCAAAGTCCCACTCCACAGTGCTTTCTGCAAAACAGAAATCTTTTTATAAATGCATGATACCACTGGGTACATCTGGGGGCTTGTTTTCCTGTGAGAAAATGAAAATGACTCCAATGACTATTTGGTCTTGAAACAGTTTAATTTATTTTTTTTCTTTATTTCCTTTCCCTATCTCCATACTAGAAATTAACATAAAAATTCCTTCTGGCTAAATTCCCAATTCATTTTCACAGTGAGCATTTTCTGAAGTGAAAATTAGTAGCTTCCTTGCAGTTTTCATCAGGGATGTGAAATTGTGCAGCTCACAGGGGTGGAGAACTCAAACCCCATTTATGAATTAATGCATGCTGTTGAGAGTACCTCACTATCTGCAGAGTGCCAGGGAATCTTTTCTACAGAATCCTGAGTGTTTAAATAGTGTATTTTAATTTCCTTTCTCACCTGCCAGTGAGAGAATATCTTTTATATGCAAAAAACAATTATATGTAATAACTAGTACCTATATAAGATTATATTATTTATGCTATTCTCAGAGATTGGCAGTACTTGGAGCAAATTACAATGTTTCTTGCTAGTCTCTCCTATCCTATGCCCCCTGTCACCTTGGGCTTTTTATCCAGGTGAGATCCTGTTACAATGAGCATAGAGGGCAACCTCAAATGGGATGCACAGTCAGTGGGAGCAGACACTTAGGGGAAAGACAGCTTCAGTCTCTTTCGAGCTCTAGCTCTCTGGTTCTCAAAGTATCGTTGAATCCTCAAGGCTTAGGATGTAAGCTCTTGAGCTAGCCTCCTATGTTTTCTCCTCCTAGGATGTCTCCAGCCTTGCAGCTCTGAAAACTCGGATAGCACAGAATATTCGACTTCTGAGACGATTTGTAGGGGCTCTGGGGAAATGAGTCTCCTTGCACATAATTGTTTAAAAAAAACAGTCGTGGGAATAACGTCTGGATCTGAATCCTAGTTTTTTCCATTAGGAGTAATTGTAGGCCGGTGCCATGGCTCACTAGGCTAATCCTCCGCCTGCGGCGCCGGCACAGTGGGTTCTAGTCCCGGTCGGGGCACCAGATTCTGTCCCGGTTGCCCCTCTTCCAGCCCAGCTCTCTGCTGTGGCCCGGGAGTGCAGTGGAGGATGGCCCAAGTGCTTGGGCCCTGCACCCCATGGGAGACCAGGAGAAGCACCTGGCTCCTGCTTCGGATCAGCGTGGTGCGTGGCCGTGGCAGCCATTGGAGGGTGAACCAACGGCAAAGGAAGACCTTTCTCTCTGTCTCTCTCTCTCACTGTCCACTCTGCCTGTCAAGAAAAAATGGGGGGGGGGGGGAGTAATTGCAGACCTTGCTTGTGAAATAGAGGGGAAAACCTATCTCATGGAGAAGAGGTGAAAACTAAATGACGTAATGAACAGTATGTCTTCAATAAAGGGCTGCAGAGAGCAGTTAGTAAGTTTTCAATAAATGCTATTGTTTAGAACAGATTTTATTTTTCCTTCATTTATGCTCCAAACATTTGTTGAATTGCTACTTGCTCTGAGAATATAGGAAAATAAAATAGATGTGCAAAAATAAAAGTGCTCACATTCAAGTTGAAAATAACCTTGACTACCAGTAAGTGCAGTGTGGCGGGGGCTGGGAGTATAAAACAGAGGTATGTCCAGGCACATTGGGCTCTAGAGGCCAGAGGTATCAGCACACTTGATGCCAAAGGCAGCAGTCTATGAGCAAAGTGTTGAATGAATACAAGTTTTCCAGGTATTCAATGATAGTGATAGGTTCCCAAAAGGCCACTAGTGCAAGCGCTTGCCTTTGCTAGAGTTTCAGGTAGTAGCGATAAAGTGGTCAAAATGAGGCTGATGAAGGATGTTGGGGCCAGCTGGTGAAGCACTTTAAACATCAGGCTAAGGAGACTGGGCTCTGTCATGCTCAGTGGGCCTTTACAATGTGAGCAGAATGCAATTAACAAGGTCACGCCCTTTCCACCTCTGAGTGTGGCTGAGACAAAGCAGAGATGCACAGATAGCTCTCTCACCACTGATGTGTTCAACTCTTCACCTGCACCTGAGGCCAGAGATTAAATCAACCAGCAAAAAACCAGACGATGCAAGGACAGCAACAGAACAGGTCATCTGGATCCTCTGCTTAAACTGCCTCCACACCAAGGCCCTCCCATTTCTTTTTTTTTATATATATTATTTTTTTGTTGACAGGCAGAGTGGACAGTGAGAGAGAGATGGAGAGAAAGGTCTTCCATTGCCGTTGGTTCACCCTCCAATGGCCACCGCGCTGATGCGATGGCAGGAGCCAGGTGCTTCTCCTGGTCTCCCATGGGGTGCAGGGCCCAAGGACTTGGGCCATCCTCCACTGCACTCCAGGTCCACAGCAGAGAGTGAGCCACGGCGCCGGCCCCTCTCACTTCAATCCCGGCTTTGGTCCATACCTGGGCGTCTGCACACTGGATTTTAATACACTCTCTGTGCTTTGCTCCCACCTTCTGAACATGGGGGCTGGCAGTCTGCCTCCTGGGAGTCAGGACCTTAGCTAGCAGCAAGGATGGGGATTTTCTAAGGAGGAAACAAGCCGACTGCAATGCCTTACCGGTGCAGAAACAAGTTCAAAACCCACAGCGGATTGAGAAAGGAAATCTCATTTACCCCCTTGCATTTCTAATCTAGGGTCTGCGGCTACTCTTTACTCCTAGTACCGCAGCTGCCACCCATTTCTTCCTCCCCCAGGGCCTAGCTGAAAGCACACCAGCCAGAACGGGTGCATGCGTGTGTGGGAGTGTTTGTGTTTTCAGGTTACAGGTGCCTGGGGAACCCGCGCCCCAGAGTAACAGTGCAGGGGGCCTGGCTGTGTCTCCACCCACATAGGGGCCTAGAGAAAAGGGATGCAAGCAGGCTGCACTGCCAGCTTCCCCAGGCTCCTTTCCAGCAGCGCCTCCTCTTCGCCAGGCCCCGGCGCTTGCCTTCCGCCTCCCTTAGCAACCAGCGGGCGTTGGATACGGCCTGCGGGTGGGGACCCAGGAGGCTGCGGGTAGCCGGGTACCCAGGGCCGCAGTGGCACAGCCCAGGTGCCCGGCGTACAGGCGACCGCACTGCGGAGCCAGCCGCGAGTGCGACTGTCGCGTCACTAAGCGCGCTCGCGGCCCCACGCACCCACCGGCCGCACCTGCCACGGGGGCTAAAGGGATCCTGCAAAAATGAGCCATTCTCACCCCGCTGGGTAAGTGACAACTGGAGCTTTTCCATGCTGCGGCAGGTGGCAGCTTCAGACAGAGGCCCCTCCTCCTCCCTCCTGCAGCGGAGAGACCAGGCGAGGGGGGAGGAGAGGGAGGGCTGGGAAGACAGAAAAAATAATACGGATCTGGGTGCTAGCGAGGATGGCATTAATCCAGGCAGCGTCTCTCCTCCCTCCCCTTCTTCTCTTCTTTCACCGACGTTCGCCGCTTTTGAAATTTTCACCCTGGAAGGATTAAAAAACTGGATGTGAAAACCGAATACTTTAGAAAGGGGATGTTAGCTGGGATCAAGAAGATCCCGTGGTGTGGAACATATGTGTTTAAATGCAAAAGTGGAGGTTACCGAAATATGCATTCGTTTGGAGACTTGACACTGAAAGAGAAATCCTCACGTAGCAGCTTGCGTAGAAACGAGGTGTGAGTTGGTCAACACAGAGGGAGGTTTCATTGAGGGGTGGGCCCTTATTTCAGGGTTGTTATTTGTCCAATGTCAAAAGGACAGTAAAGGTCTTTTAAAAGTCTTGCGCCTGAGGAAGAGGTTATGGCAGAGCAAAGCAGGAGAAAGGGGTTGGGTGCCTATGTGTTGAGGCATAGGTTGGAGGGACTCCTCTGAAGACTTACTCTGGCAATATTTAATCTCTTCTAGAAAGTTAACACAGTCATTATCTATTGTTGGGGTGTGTGTGTGTGATCTCCACTCTTTTATTGGAAAGGAAAATATCCAATTTCCATGTGAATTAAACAATGCAATGCATATTGGATGGGTTTTTATTATGATACATCCAGTAAGCAGATAAATACCCTAGTTGATCTTGCAACTAATTTGAAGCCGATTCCCTTTTTAATTGCATTTACTGCACATTTTCAAGAGCAGGGAATTACAGAGGACAACATATTTAAGATCATTTCGAGTTTGTGATGTCTGAAATACCACATTACTCATTGTGCTTGGAATTTATAGTCAAATTTGAATATCTTACTTTTTAATGAATTCTCTGAGTGTAGCAACATAATCAAAAATGTTTGAAAAAAATGAAGCCATATAAGGTGTTGTGTTGGGCGTTAGTTTCAGAACTTTTTGGAAAGTGATGAAGCTATGAATATACAAGCTTCTTATTTTATCTCAAATTGAATTTAGTTCAGGTGCTTTAACGTTTTGATACTGAACTCCTGCGCAGTTTTCATTCTCTGGGGGTCATGTGGGTGTAAAAAATGCTATTTTTCTGCAGCTGCTGTTTGCAGTATGTCTGCAATTCAAGAAAATGAATGTGTCAGTCATGGCTGTCTTCCTATGTTTTTCAAGTTTTTGGCTAAGTTAGAATCTGATTAGACCATTTAATCATCTATTTTAACATGTGGAAAACCCTGTAGCTGCTTATTAAATTGTGCATGATTAAGATTTCAGTAACTGAAGTCAAATTTTTCTGAAGCTCTATTAGTTCTAAACACAAGGGGAAAAAGGAAAATTTGTGATTTAATGAAAGGGTATGCTTCATGGTCCTCCTTCAGAAAGACATCGAAATCGTAACAAATATCTTGCTTTACAATGGTGAGTTCTTAAAGGTTACACATCATATCTTATTTTTTTAAAGATTATTTATTTATTTATTCGAAAGTCAGAGTTACACACAGAGAGAAGGAGAGGCAGAGAGAGAGAGAGAGGTCTTCCATCCGCTGGTTCACTGTCCAATTAGCTGCAAAGGCCGGAGCTGTGCTGATTAGAAGCTAGGAGCCAGGAGCTTCTTCTGGGTCTCCCACATGGGTGCAGTGGCCCAAGGACTTGGGCCATCTTCCACTGCTTTCCCAGGCCACAGCAGAGAGCTGGATTGGAAGAGGAGTTGCCGAGACTAGAACCCTAGAACCGGTACCCATATGGGATACTGGTACTTCAGGCCAGGACATTAACCCACTGCACCACAGCGCCAGGCCCCACATCGTATCTTCTTTATCTTTGTCACCCCTGTACCTAGGACAGTGCTGAATAGCTGTTTGTTGGATGAAGTATCCCCTGATGGTGTATCCAGGCTAGAGGTGCATGCGTTCACATTTGATAATCATGGGAGAGATAAATATTAAGTGATTCATGTGTCATCATTTATTCTAATATTTTGCATGACATACTTCATTGAACTTTCTTACCCATTCCATGGGGCAGGTTCTAGCCATTCTTGTTTTCGCAGACAAGGATACCGAAGACCTAGAATTTCTCAAGGTTGTATAGCTAGGAAGGGCCAGGGCTGAAATGCAAACCTATGTGGTGCTGCTTCAGAGCCTACACCCTTAACCATCACACTCTGGTGCCTCCCTTACATGGTCAACAGGTGAGATGGGCAAGAAGCTAAGCACAAAGAAATTCTTATCCACGTTAGACCAAGATCTCATGCTGGATAGCAGTATGTAACTATCTGGTAGTTTTGGTATGTGATTCGAGAATACTTTTGTAATAGTGTATATATGCATGTGTATTGTGTTTACTTCAGCAAATGTAAATGAAAACAATAAGCATAAATATAAACAAAGCTAAATGTCTTAAAATTCACTCAAGAACTAAACTCTTGAAATTGTTTACCCTCAGATAAAAGCAGTAATTATTTTTCTTGCCTGTGTTACCATTTGGAAAGAATAAAACTTTCAGTAGCAAATAAAAGGTTTCATTAAAGCCGAGAAGGCTTTCCCATCATTACTGAAGCAGTTTGCACTTCTTACATTTTAAGAATAAAGCAGTAATAAACTAAAGTTGTTCAATAAAACAGAAATTTTAAATCGCTAAAATTCCACCAATTCATAGATGATGTTTCGATGCCTCCTCTTGGTGCCTCCTTAGAGTTCCACTGCTTACTTGATGACAGCACAAAGTCCTTCATATAACAATTGCAAAGGGTCTGTGCTTTGTTCAGAGTTTGCAGTAAATAAAAATAGTCTTAAAAACTTCTGCCAAAGATAATAGAGACTTTGAATCTGAGCCGCACCATAATTTGGTGGGAATCAACTCTAAAATACCGTTTCCCGCACTGCCATCTCTAATGAAATTGTTTTAGAGTGGAAAATTTCAATTTACAGTCCCCGTAGTTTGCTAAACCTCACCCGCGTCGCATTTGTGTATGTGTGTTTGTGGGTTGTGCACTAGTCCTGGAGGTGGCATGGGGATTTTATACTCGTCAGTCATGCATGAGGAGCAGATGATACGGCTCTTCTGGCTCTGTCCGAGTATCATCAACGAATCCACGTGAAGCTGGCTTCCTGTGCATGGCTCTCAGCAGAGATACTCAGACTCACCTGGGACTTTCCTTGAGAAAAGGAGAATGAGGAATAATATTGTTTATGACAAGAAAACCAAGTCAGGAGCTAATGTTTTGGAAGATTGTTCAATGGTTTAGCAGCATTTTTTGGGGTTGTGTTCACTTATTAGTTTACAGCTTTTTGATGTGAAACCGTGTTTTTGTAGAAGACAATGAAGTGTGATAAAAATGAATAAAGCCTTCCTAGTAGAACTACCTGGTAACTTAGTACCTTCTCACCACAGGCACAGTAAACTAAACTGTAAATGAAATTGTCATTTGTTAGAAAAATATGTCTATACAAAAGCAACTACATGACAAACTTGCCATGTATATGAGTGTCAGTGATCTCTCCAATATCATGCATTGTCTTTTCCTCCTTAGCTGGAAAACAGGGTAGCACCTTTTAAAAATCATTTATTTATTTACATTTATTTGAAGGAGAGAGAGAAAGAGAAAGAGTGCTCCTCCATCTGCTGGTTCACTTCCCAAATGCACACAGAAGCTGAGACTGGGCCAGGCGGAAGCCAGAAGCCCAGAAGTCTTTCCAAGTCTCATGTAGGTGGCAGGGATCCAAGCACTGGAATCATCACCTGTTGCCTCCCAGGCTGTGCATTAGCAGGAAGCAGGAATTAGAAGTGGAGCTGGGACTTGAACCCGGATACTCTGATATGGGATGCAGATGTCCTAATTTACAGCATCTTAACTTCTGTGCCAAATACTTGCCCCCAACGTAGCACTTTGTATGGCTCGAGTGCACACTAGTCTGTTTGTTGCCCATTCTCACCAACAAAGATATCTCTCTTCTTTTGTTAAAGATTTATTTATTTGATAGGCAGAGCATCCTGGGTGGGGGCTGGGAAGTGGGGGGGGGGAGAAAAATCTCCCATCTTCTGGTTCATTCCCCAAATGGTGGGAACAGCCAGGTCTGGCCCAGGTTGGAGCCAGGAGCCAGGGACTCTATCCTGGTTTCCCATATGGGTGGCAGGAGTCTATGTAATTGGGCCATCTTTTGGGGCTTGGGCCAGCACTTATACATGGGATGCTGGCATAGCAAATGGAGGCCTAACACACTGAGCCACAATGCTGGCCCCCAAAAGTGGGTCTTTTTCTGAGAGAATTTCATACTTGAAAAGTCATTAAATATTTGAATTCAAATTGAGTAGTTGCTAGTCACCTTCCTGTTAAATACTTACAAGCTAACTTTAAGCACTAAATTGGTTTGGTTAAATGAGATGAATTGAACAGGCTCATTGTGGCTTCCTCCCTGATCATTTTGTTATAGATTCTGCTCTTTCTTATAGATGCTATCCTTATCCCTTTGTTTAAAAAACCTTAAGTAGGTGGGAATAGAAAGGGATTTGTTATGGCAATGGCACTTAGTTCTCCATAGTTATAAGCGAAAAATCACATAAGGGTCATTATCAACAAAATGTTTTTGGTAATTTTTCAAATGACAACTCAATTAGATCTTCTGTCACTCGTATTGAATACAAAGGACTGGAAACTATTTGGCTTACAGTCAACTCTGTTGCCCAGTCATGTCAGCCATTTGTTGTCTCAACATTTAGACAATACTTCAAATCGCCCCTTTGTTTTTCAGAAGTTTTTCTATCTAAACTCAGGGCATCCTGATAAGACAGCAGCTGGTGGGAGATGTGCCTTTCTTTTGTGAAAATAGAAAGATGATAATAAAAGGGGAGGTAGGTGGGAAGCAGCATGACTGAAAGTACATTTCCAGGAAGATCGATCTTCGTAGATAGAGTACAGTGGAAACCTGAGGAATAGAAATTGATCTCCTAAAACTATCCTTGCTCAAGTTCCCCCAAGAAAGTATTTGGACATCTCCAGGGGTGTGCACATCCCATATTGTAAACTTGGGATTTATGGAGCAGGATGCCATCTGCCGGAGCATCCACTTCCTTCTGTCTCTGCTGAGCGTAAGCATCTCTTACAGGGAGGAGAGGGGATGACTTCCCCAACATGTTTGGATTTTTCATAACTGCAAAGAAGTTTTTCAGGGAGATGGGAAAATAAGACTGCCTTGACTTGATTCTCAATTTTAAAATCAGTTTCAAACAATATGAACCTAAAGTAAAGTTTGTCTACTTTTGAAGCTAAATTTCCTGTAATATCTAATTTTCAATGAACACTTCACATTTTGGATGATAATACTGAAATAACTTTTTGGTCACTTTGGTATAACCAAGAAAAGCAGCATGCAAACTTAATTATTGGATCTTTCCCTCCTGTGACTTACTCACTTTCCAACAAGTAGTTGAGAATAGTATATAATGGGATGACTCCCTAGATGACAATCAATTTAAAATAAAACTGTCAAATTATGTGGGGATAAAATTTACAAATAATACAAAATTAACATTCATATTGGTTTGCAAATGTCTTTGTCACATTTCCCTAAACCTAAATCAAATGATTTGAGTATGATTTGTTTAAAAAATAAAAAAGTAGAGTGCATTCATCTGAGTCATATTCAAAGCATAACCCTTAGCTAATACCAAAAAATAGTGAAAGATGTACATTTATTCTTTCAATTAAAATAAACTATTTAATGTAAATTTATTTATAGTTAGCTCATAATTTAATTTTTTAAATGATCAATTTTTAGTCCTCAGTGCATTGAATGCAAGACTCATACAGTATTTTTAGAGAATTAATTAAATATATAGACACTATGTTTTAATTTCTGCTTAGTTCCTTCCTTAGGTTTAGTTCCATGATTTTTAAACCTTAGCATAAAGAAAATCAATGAATAGGGCATTCTATGCAAAATCATGTATATTATACTTTACCGGGTAAGAAGTGATTTTTTATGATTTTGGTTTTTTGTTTTTTACCGTGTAGTATATTTATATATTGTACAGACTAAATATCAAAACCCAAAAGTAAGATAGGACTTTTTTTTTTTTTTTGACAGGCAGAGTGGACAGTGAGAGAGAGAGACAGAGAGAAAGGTCTTCCTTTGCCATTGGTTCACCCTCCAATGGCCACCGCAGCCGGCGCGCTGCAGCCAGTGCACAGCGCTGATCCAATGGCAGGAGCAGGTGCTTCTCCTGGTCTCCCATGGTGTGCAGGGCCCAAGCACTTGGGCTATCCTCCACTGCACTCCCGGGCCACAACGGAGAGCTGGGCTGGAAGAGGGGCAACCGGGACAGAATCTGGCACCCTGACCGGGACTAGAACCTGGTGTGCCGGCGCCGCAAGGCGGAGGATTAGCCTATTGAGCTGCGGCGCCGGCCAAGATAGGACTTCTTGAGCCTCTGGTTCCCTCTGAGCAGATGCCATTTGGTTCATTCACAAGGCAGAAGCTCTAAATCACTCTCTTCTTGCATGGGTCCCAATAAGGAAACACATCCTTCATTGACAACATCATTGTTGAAAATTGTTGTATCAGAAAATATACTTGGATTAAAGTAACTCACCTGGGAGCTTGCCTTTTTGGATGAATGTTTTTCTGGAGAAAAGAGAAAAAGATATGACAAGTTGAGTAGTGTAGCTTGAAAAATCATGCTTTTCTGAGATTCCATCGGTATTAGGATTACACGTTTTTTCAGACTTGTCAAATCATTGCTTTTATAGTGAGCCAGAAGAAGTGTGCTTTCGAAGTGAACACTGACAAGGGTAGATACCTTGATCTGGATTTTTAAATAATTTCTCATTCTCTTGTGGGTCTGCACTCTGTGCTCACTCTTCTTATCTCCCTCTCTCTTTTGTAAGGCTAACTCTTTTAGGGTCTGTGGCCAGATATCTGTGCAGTTCTTTCATGTGCCCATGGAAGCATGGTTTCCATAGGCCTTGGACACTCTCTTAGAGGGTGTAATTATCCTCTCATCTTCTGTCCTAGCTTCCTACCTGCATGTGCTGAGATCCAGAACATACCTGCCCTTTAAAAAGATTTTTAAATTTAAAGCAGAGTGTGTGTGGGAGAGTATGTGTGTGAGAGTGAGATCTACAATCCACTGGTTCACTCTCAAATGACTGCAATAGACAGGTCTGGGCCAAGCTGAAGCCAAGACTAAGGAGCTCCATTCTGTCTCCCACATGAGTGATAGGGGCCCAAGTACTTTCCAAGTGCTTTGGCCATCTTCTGGGTCATCAAAGATTCTTTTCTGTTTGCCTACACAAAGAGTTAAGAATCAGGATATAGAAGTATGGCTTTCTACGTACCCAAGAAAGATATATTTTTTATTTCTCATGTCTGATTTCATGTCCTATACTTAAGTTGATCAGCTTTTTAGTTATTTCTGTGTTATCAGCAGAATTGCTTTCCCTGTCCCTACCCCACCCTAATTCCTATGCTAAAGTTCTAACCCTCAGTATCTTAGAATGTGACTATAGGTGGAGACAGAATCTTTAAAGAAGTAATTAAGGTTACATGAGGTCAATGGGGTGGATCCTAATCCTGTGTAACAAGAGTCTTCATAAGAATAGGAGAGTGGGACACAGACTTGTGCATATACAGAAGATATATGAAGATACAGAGTCAAGGTAGGCACCTGCCAACCAGGGAGAGAAGACTGGAACACATCCTTCCCTCATGACCCTTGGAAGAAACCAACATGGCTGACTTCTTGATCTCCAGCCTCTAGACCCCTGAGAAAATGTATGTCTGTTGTTGAAGCCACCAGGTCTGCGATACCTTGTTATTGAAGCCTTACCATATGAACACAACTTATTTGTAATTGCTGATGCTCTACATTCCTTGGTCCTGAGAAGCCAAAGATGGTCTTTATGAGAAATTGAGTTGCTGAGAATAAAGAAATGATTTATTTATTTATAAATAAATAAATTTATTATATGAGTGTTGTGGTTTTCTTGTCCATTTGAGCTGTTGTCACAGAATATCACAGCCTAGCTGGCCTATAAACATCAGTCATTTGCTTCTGATAGTTCTGAAGGCTGGTAAGTCCAAGACCAAGGTGCTGGCTCATTCACCGTCCAGTGAGGGCCTGCTGCCTGGTTCACAGATGGCTGTCCTAGCTGTGTCCTCACATCACAGAAGGAATGAGGGAGCACTCTGTGGTCTCTCTGTTTAGTGGCTTATCCCTTTCATGTGGGCTTCACCCTCCCCTAATCACTTCCCAAAGACCCTACCTTCTAATACTCTCACACTGGGTGTTAAGATTTCATCATGGATTTTGGGTGGATATAAACATTAAGTTCATAGCATGGGGAATGGAAATTTGAGGCAAAAAGTTTAATAGGTAGATAAATGTCAAAGCCCACAGAAAATATGAGTAAAGACTCAATAAGGAGAAATAATTAAGATACTAAGTCAATGATTTTTACAGGTAAGTTTTGAACTTTCAAGTCTGATTACTAATCAAATTACTCCCCACGTCTCAGTGCCTGACACTCGTTGAGTTAGAAAATTGAACATTTTAAGCTGATGATCCATTTTCATGCGACTGTTATTATTTTTCTGTAATAGTCATAAACATTTATAAATTAATGAAAATTCTTGGGGCAAAATATTGAATCAAGGAAAGAAACAGCAGGGAACTAAACAGACAATATAAATTGCACATAGTAGTTATAAAACAACATTAAAAACTAAGGATTTTAAATTGAATTGAATCATAGTGTTTTATGGCAGCAGTTAATGTGGCATTCTCAATGTGCCATGGATTGTAATATTTCATATTTGTGAATATTATGTAGCTCTCATATTAAGAAGCTTCTCTTCATAGCTCGCTTCAAGATATTTACAATAATATTGTTTCTGTTGTTTAGATGCCAATGAAAATAATCTGTAAATTAGAATAGTATACTTATAAGGATCCTCAAATCTCCGGGTACTTGGTATACAAATGGTTTTTTCTTTTCTTCTTGTACTTATCTGTATTTTGAAAATTTTCTAGTTTGAGCAGGAAAATACAAAGAAAAAAGTAAAAATTATTAAAAATCCTACCATCCATAAATAATTAGAATTTTGATTAATTGTTTCAACTCCATGTTCCTATTATTTCTGTTTTTAAAGTAGTCTGACAAAGCTTTATTATTTGAAAAGCTGTCTTCAAGATTATACATTTAAAAGAAATTATTTGAAAGGAAGAAAGGAGAGAAAGAGAGGGATATAAAACACTCTAAAATCATCAGCTGGTGTTGGGCAAGGCTGAAGCTAGGAACCAGGATCTCAAGTCTGGTTTCCCATGTGACTGGAAGGGACCCAGGTACTTGTCCACTACCTGCTGCCTCCCAGGTTACACATTAACATGGAGCTAGAATCCAAAGCGGAGCCAGATTTCAACCCAGGCACCCAAAATAAGATACAGGCATCCTAGTTGCTGTGCCAGACTCTTCCCTCAAAAGAGTATACTGTTTTTACTTACACTAACCATACCACTTAGGCACTTCTGTCATCGTGCTAGAGTTGTCCTCATTTCTTCCATATAATTGCAAATTCTTTAGTGTAGGGGACACGTATCTTCGAGTCCTCATTGCATCCCCAAGACTATGCCCTGAACTTAACTGAAAAAATACTGATGGATGGCTCCTACCTTAGCAGCTATTTATTGTAAATCCTGAGAGTATACACATTAATTAATTAATTAATTTAACTAATATTTACTGAATGTCTACTCTGTGCTAGTTTTTAGGCTACCATATTAAGCGCTTACTATGTTCCAGAAATTCATTTCACAGAAATTCATTTGAGTTTTGAAAAAAATCTGAGTAATGAGCTTTGAAAACAGGTTTCAGTAGTCATTGACCTTCAGTGAGATCTGTCCTTGGGCAGCATGGTGGTTGTTTCATTTAGGACTGTGTTCAGCTGCAGTTAACAGAAACTCAAGCTAATCTTGGTTTAAACTGTAAGAAATTCTATTATTTATTTTACAAGCAGCCTACAAGTAGGTAGTATTAGAATTTGGGCCCTTATCTCTATATTTTTCTAGGTCTTTTCCTATGTTAGCAGGTTGACTTCCCTATATCCAGGCATTATATCCTTTTAAAACCATTCCAAACAGAAAGGAAAAAGGCGAGTTGAAAGGGGAATCTTTGTTGGTGGTGATATTTAATCATGGACACAAACATTTCTAGAGTCTTTCCAGCAGAGTTTCCTTTCTATCTCCTTGATCATAACTGCATCAGTGGCCATGCTTCACTATAAGGGAGAGTGCCTGAGTATTTGATTTTTTTAAAATGCCACCTGCTGTGGAAGATAGGCAAGGGAGAGGGGTTGGGAATGGCTTCTCATAGCCAATCAATAGCACCCAAGAGAGAGCTTTAGTGACTGGCTGTCTGGCACTGAACTTTGGTTCTCTCAGTTTTAGATTTTCAGATTGGCCTCATGGCTGCTCTGTGACCTCTCAAATTTTGTAATCTCTCTGATTCTTGCGAGATTTTAAAGGTGCCCTTGTAGGAGACATATCTGTTTTGTAGGTTGTTGTTAGGATTAAATGATATACTTGAGTACAGTTAGCACAGGGCCTGGAACACTAAGGATTCATATGCCCACGTGGTGCCTAGCAGTTTTCGTCCATGAGTAGGGGCAGATATCTGTAGAACTTCCACTTCCTAGTCCTGAGGTAAAGGTGGGGTTAGATTAATTGGAGAAGGCACCCTGGAGAGATTAATTTGGGGGGAGAGTTTTGAAGGAGGGAAGATACATAAAGTGATGTATCTGAAAACAGTTTAAAATAGTAAAAAGCATTCCCTTTAATGATGATGTTACAATTACAGTCATCACTGCAGTAGCCCATTATGCCTTTGAATAAGTGAAAAGAGACAGCAGCAGCACTTGTTTATTTAATTGACATGTTCTTAGCAAGTAGGGATGCTATAAAGTCAAGTGGAAGCTGGCCTCTATTGGGAAGTCAACACCTCTAGTTTAATTTTAAGCTTTCTTTACTCTCTCTTACTCATTTTTTGGAAACTGGAAATAACACTAACTGGACACACTAGGGTTCTTTTGAACTGAATGATATTTGCCTTCGATTTTATGTCAGAAATTAATTTCAGGTATATTACTGACCATCTCAAAACCTTTATAAAAGTGAGTTTGAACATTTTTTCTCTTAAAATAGTTTTGAATGTCTCTCTGTAACTGCAGCAAATTACTTTTCACCACAATTCATAGGGATTTACATAAGATTAGCACTGTTAAAGTCTTTCCTAGAAATTTTTCTTTCCCTTCAGTCACGCTGTGGCCATGGAGCTTTGACCTAGGCTGGAATCTTCCAGAACAAGGATTAGGGAGGGAGTGAGACTGGCCTCAGGCTGTAGTGTATGAGGAGGGATATTGAGTTTCTAGTTCCTTGGTAAGATTGGCCCAGGAATATGAGAGTTCCTCACAGAGTTTGTGGGTAATGCATATTATGAAAAAATTATGCATGGATAAAAAACATTTTTGGCACCAAATAAACATATTTTATCCATTTTCCCGTAAATCTTTTGAAGGACTTGGATGTAATGGAGGACCTGATGTTTCAAGGCCAAATGCAAGAGCAGGGAACAGGAATTAAATTTCAGAACCCCATGACAGGGAGTGGGAGCACTCAATCAGGTCATTTGGGAGAGCAGAAGAAATTTGGAAATTGTGCTGGGAAGCATAGGCAGAAGGCTGAAGGGGCGCGAGTGGGGGGAGGTTTGAACCATCTGAAACTCATTTAATTTTTTTTCCCTCCAAATGAAAAAGACTGATATTCCAAAGTCAATGTTCCATAAAAACTATGCTATAGCTAGAAGGATTATTTCTGGAGTGAGAAAGATGTAGATTTGAATCCCAGATATGTCTTGTGTGAATTTAGGGAAGTTAATTTCTCTGTGCCTCACTTTACTTTTTCCAAAAATGAGGCAAGGGGCCGGTGTTGTGGCATAGTGGGTAAAGTTGCCGCCTGTGACGCCAGCATCCCATATGGATGCTAATTCCTGTCTCAGCTGTTCCACTTCTGATCCAGCTCCCTGCTAATGGCTTGGGAGAAGCAGCAGAAGATGGCCCAAGTGTTTGGGACCCTGCCACCCACTGGGAGACCTGGATGAAGCTCCTAGTTTCAGCCCTATGTATTGTAGCCGTCTGGGAAGTGAACCAGTAGATGGAAGTTCTCTTTCTCTCTCTCTAACTCTGACTTTCAAATAAATAAATCTTTTTTAGAAATGTGGCTAATCAATACATCTCTGGCAGGAGTACCGAGCACATAATAGGGACTCAATGAGTGGTAGCTCTTGTCTATTTATATTGATATTTGTTTAAAGTATGTGTTGAGCAAATCTTTTTGATTTAATTATTAAAGTATTTCAACCCAAAACAAATGAAATATACAGCTCAAAACAAAAAAAGAGGTCCCAAGCTCATTGGAGAGGAAAACAAGAGAAGTTGTTTCTAGCCCATAGATCACTTTCTTGTTCAATTAAATGAATTTATTTTAGATAACACTTGTTCTCAAATTCATACAATTTTTACAAAGAAAAGTTACACTGACATACTGATTTATGACCCTCAACATGAGGTTGCCCCTTTAAGTAAACCATGCTCTGGGCAATTGAGGATTTCAGCAAAAATAGAAACTATAACTCAGGGCATTTGTACTTCTACAGCACACTTATTCTCGTCAGATTTGAGGATTCAAGACAGAGTCATAAAGCTGCATCGTTACTTTGACACCGACAAATAGTAGAAAGATTGGTGAAAATCTCATGGGTATTTTACTTTTAGTGGTTGAATGTTTAAAAGTTAGTCAACCTCTTTACCCTCTGACCAGATGCCATTACTATTTTAAACCTTACTCCTGCAGGTAAGAGTTATGTTTTAGGAGAATGAGAGTAAGAAGGTTTTCAAGTAGTTACTTACAAGTCTCTTCTCAACATACACAGTAATTTTCTTGGTGCTGTCCTCCACCAAATTGGTGTCTTATTTTTATTTTGTTCACTTCCTCTTTCTCATAACACATCACTCTCTGGAGTCACTGCTGAAATTTTCCCAAGGGATTTAACACAGTACTATTAATTTATATCGAAAAGAATATATGAGGGATATTTTTTAATTTGCCAACCTCAGCTGGGCAAGCTTTATGAATTACACCATAGAAACCTAGTGGGAGTTCCTGAGAGCTGTTAGCTGCTGTCTGTGAGCATCTGTGGAAAAACCCAAAGACTAGAAAGGACCTAAAAGTTTATATATTTATATAATGTGTTAAAAGCATGTGTATCGATACATACCCATGTGTCTGATTGTGTACACATACACATGTATTCAGCCTCTTATCATCAAGAGGTAGTACTTTATTTTTTATTTTTTATTTTTTTAAGAGGTGGCACTTTAAAAAGTCTATGTGGGCTAATTGTATCTATTAGGACTGTAGTCATGATCAAGGGTAAACATTGGTCAGATTTCCAAGCCCAGATAGCCTGTGAAGTATATTTGACATATGGTACATAACTGGCCCTAATTGACAACTTAATAATACTATGTAACTCAATCCCCTTTTTAATACTAATTTCATTGTAAATGATAAAAAATCTCTTACTTGGTTGCCAGGAACATGTGATCTGTGACTTTGTGTATGTTGCTCCTACTTCTTGGAATGAGTCCAGCTAGTATCTCGGCCCCCAACATCACCCACTCAAATTTCCTCCTCCCCTTAATGCTTGATTTGTCATATAGCACCCATTTCAGAGTTCAGTTCTTCTTGCTTACCCTTGCCGTAGGCATACTGCCTTTATAAAACAGAATGATAACCACATATGTAGGATGTTTAGGTTGGCACGGTAATCAGTAGTTCTTATGGTTGTAGCACATGACACTCTACTGCCATTGTTTCCTTGGTTGGGGTGTCTGTACCTTGTGATGAGATGTCTGTACCTGACATAGCATTATAACCTCAAGGTAGCACAAAGCCAGGTGTCTAGTAAGCACCCTGATTTTACATCAAATATCTCGACCAACCTTTGTGTCTGGCAGTAGGCATGTTGACTGACCTCCACATCTTAGTTTTATCATCTGGCCTTTGAAACACAATGGGAGTCCTCCAGGCTTCCAGTGGGGGTCTGCAACTGTGTCTGCGCATGTATAACACAGTGGAGGCTGGAGCTCTACTGTGACAGGAGGGGTTTCTGCAAAGAGGGTTGGGTTCAGGTAGCCACCTTGGTGGGCCTCATTCCTGGACCTTTGCATGTGATAATCCCTGTTCCTAAATACTCAGTTCCCTCACTTCTCTATCACGTAGCCTGGCCCTTACTTGATTTCCTTGCACTGGCTCAGGCTTCACTGCTGACTGCTTATGTCATTCTTCTACTCTCAATTCTTCACGGTGCACTCCTCTGATTTTGAAGCGTGGTACATTTACTCCTTTCACAGCACAGACAAATGTACATGTAGTTTAAGAACTTGCAAAGAAAACATTGCCAACAATGCTGTAGCAACTAATGGTGCCATGCACTGTACTAAGCCATTTAGATGCATTGACATAGTTAATCCTTAACAGAAACTTTAGGAAAAAGACAGAAGCAGGCAGAACCTGACAGTTCCAGATGCTTCAGGAGGACTGTCATTCAGGAGTGAGAGATACCATAGGAGAGAAAAAGTGGATGCATACACGGCAATTGTCACCTACTTACTAATTTTGTTCAAGCTAGTTTTGATTATCAGAATATATAAGTACAGCAATATTGAGGAATTTGGAACAATATGGAAACAATATGGAAAAGAACAAAATGGAAAAGAATTTGAGGAACTGCAAAAATATAATATCTATTTATTCACATATTAAAAAATATGTTCCAGGCCTTGTTCTGTGCACCTGGAATATTAGGTACTAGTGAATAGGGCCATGTTAATGTCCTCATGGAGTTTATAGTCTAATGAAAAGAGAGCAGGGAATTTGGATTTCAAACCTCAAGAAAATGGTGCTTGGTTTTATGTGGGCTCTTAGACAATAATGATCAAGTGTCTACTGTTTGAGGAACAAATAGGAAGAAGTAGATTTTTTCCAAGGATTTTTTTGGCCAGGTGGGAATTTAAATATGTAAGAGAGTTACTCATGGTGGAAGTCTTAAAGAGTAGTTGGTGTTAGTATTCTTTCAGTTTGATTCCTTATTGGTGAGGGGAGAGAAGGTGTAAACTCAGTGATAACTTCTAGTATTCACTGAGCATGTACTATGTATTCAGTAAAGTGCTGATCGCTGTGTACATATTTATTCATGAGGCTCTAGATGATTTTCTGAGGAAGCACGAGTATTATGCTTATTCTTGGAAGAAAATAAGGGGTGCAGAGAAGTTCAGTAGCTTGATCTTCATCACTAATCTACTAAATAATCTAGTTAGCATTCAAACTCAGTAGATTGGACTTGATAGGTCAAACACTACCATACTCTGCCTCTGAAGACACAGTGGGAGGACTTTGGTTTTTAGGTGACTTATGAAAACCTGGCCATGCAGTGTCTCTTCCTAAAACCCTTCTACTTCTGTCTAGGAACACTAATCCAGGAGAATGGGCCCTACCATCTTGTAGGCCAGGCCTTGAATTTTATGCAACTTTTCTTTCATCAAGCCGTATCTATCATGTGCCCTCATTGGTTGCTGCTTCTGACCCTGCTTCCCAGCATCATCCCTAGATCAGTGTTTACTGTTTTCCTTCTTCAGGATGAGCTCTGTGGGGCTTTTGACTGAGTTCATTTCAGTGGTTTCAGCAGAAAGGTGCTGCGTGCACATGTAACTAGTCCTGAGCCAGTTCGCTAACCATCTATATCTCAGTTTATTCATCTGTAAGGAGGAAGGGTAATAGCCTTTCCCAATATTGTTGTGGATATATATGTGCATGTTCTATGGAATGCCTGCTGTATGCACAAAAAATTAAAGGAAGTACTCAAAAATGCTAATTATGGGAATTTTGGTTACCTTTCCTCTGAACTGTCTCATTATTTCCTTAATTTGGTTGTGTTTTTATATTAATGCATATTTTTAAGCAGCCACATTTTTTTTCTGTTCAAGGTTATAAACTTCTGAAGAGAAGAGCTTGGAGGCATACAGAAAATCTTATATAGAACTGGCTGAAGTTGATGTGTTCTGGGCCTACTGACACCCATGCACAGCTTTCCTATGGCCTCTTCTGTGAACACTACAGAACTATATTGCCGGCAGTCAGCACAGTTGGTGACCGGTTTTGTTTTTACTAGTCACTTCAAACCATCATATTAAGGCTATAAATAAAATAATATTATGGTTCTCATCTGGCTGCATTGTTAGAATAAGCTGAGAGAAATTGTAAATCAATATTTAGCATAATTGCTGCGATCTGGCAGGTTTGGATGCAAATAAAAAAGAATGAAGAATGTAATATAAAATCATTTGTATGATATCAGTTCAATCACCCCCTATAAAGTGGCAGGCAGCAGAGACTCATCATCTAATTTTAGTTGGCAGAGAGTTTTCTTATAAAGGAATGGAAAATGATTGACCCTCATGTCAATTGTTCCTCTATATTTGTCTGTCTTCAAGTTTTTGCAAAAGCATTTTCTGCTTTCCTGGGAACCTTTTTTCCTAATGCAATTGTGTAGCACACTGCAAAGGGATATATTTTACAAAAACAAAACTAACATGGTTAGTATGACCATGGAGCCTCCTTCATTAAAAAAAAAAAAAAGCCAGAAGATACAAAGAATGCTTTAGACCCTCTTACATCATAGATGGCTTCCACTTACCCTGAAGCAAAGAAATAAAAGGTTATGACCCTCACATGTGGGTTTTGTTTTTTTTTTTTTAAGGCTATGTAAGCAGGAATTGGACTAATCTACTTTGTTTCTATTAACTCATCTAATCATTCACTCAACAAATATTGGCTTTGTTTACTTCCTGCCTGGCTCCATACTATACTTGCTGGGAGGGCCATAGAAGAGAATCTTTCATGAGTCTAAAGGGAGTGATTTAACATGAATAAAAGAAATTCGGCCAAGGCACTAGAAAGGGGTGGCCACAATTCTATGAGAATTCCTGTAACATTCAAGCATCTTCTTTTTTAGACCTTTGAGTTTGCCTATTCTTAGAACCTGTTTCAAGAGTACGAAATGAGAGAGTAGGCTACCCTATGTGGTCATTTCCAAATATGAATTTCTATAATCCAATATTATATCATAGCTCCAAGTAAATGTATTTCCAGACCAATAATCTTACATCATCCACCTTAGGAAGCAGCTACAACATTCTACCTCATGGGGATCATTATAAGATTGAATTTTCCAGGGTCAGGCATCTTGTAAGATTGATAGCACCAAGTCTTATGGATACAAGGATACATACTTTTTAATGTTATCAAATTTTACATTGGGCAGGAGGTGGTAAATATAGAGTTATCTGTCTAAAATAATTACAGGAATTCATTGTACCTCTAAAGAGTTAACATGTGCAGTCTCTTATTCTCTAAATTTTCTCACTTTTAAAAAATAGACATGCAGCTTTTAGTGATAGAAAGATATATTGTCTAAAGCCATAGTTTATTTTTTTTGTTATTTTTCTGGTTATTGGTGCCACTTTCAAATACTATATTTGGAGAATTTAGATCTTATTAACTTCTTTGCTGAGAATCTTGCTGAGATCCAAAACCTTTGATGTGTGTTTTGAGGTGATGACTTTTTTATGGAATTGGAATTCAGTGTATTCTTGCAAATTTTGGAGGCACAATGAGAGAAGTGTTAGGTCAGGAGACAGGGCTCCATTGCTTGTGATCTATGAACTAACGTAAAGGCAATCAAGCCACAATAATCTGTGATTTGTTTAACTTGCCTTCACAGTACAAGCACTTGATTTGTGAGTTGCAGAAACATTTTACCTGGCTTTCATTAGAAGCCTGCCTTGGCAGTAGAGGGTTGATGGGGCCCTCCTTGAGCACTTTCAAACTCTACAAATTGCAGATTTAGTGACCTCTGAAATGCAAAGCACCTCTCCATTAGGCTTTTCATCTTCAATCATAAAACTGTGATCATTCACATAAATTTCACTTGATTCTGTTGAGCATATAATGGTGTAATCAGTTTTTTTTTTTTTTTTCCAGATTGTAGGTGAGTTGAAACTTTGCATTTGTGGTGATGCAGAGAAATATCTTGCATAGAATTTCTTGATTGAAGTGTAACTAAAAAGCAACAGTGTATTTGTTAGAATTCTTATATTATTATTGCTAGGGATAGGAAATAGTTGAACAAGTACATGAACCTTTTGGTCAAATATTGCTTGTAAAAGATGACTAGAATTATATAAATCCTATTTCTGTGTATTTATTCATAAAATGAATCATATTATTTATCCCCAGTGATGCAATTTGCTACTAACTTTTAAAATTTAATCAGTGGTGTGCTTGTAAACTAGCTTTTTAGGAAAGAAAAAGAGCTCAGATTTGTCAGGTTTGCCAATTTCTGTGGTGTAAATACTCCCATGATGACCAATTTCATGCTACCAGTATCTTGCAAAATTCCTGAAGAATGTAACTCTTGTCTCATTAGAGCCAGTATGAGGATGCTCCAGCACACCACTTTAGTACTGTTAAATATGGTTTTGTACGTTTTCTAATTGTTGTATGCATCAAATCCTCGGTCACATTATTTTGAGGCTCTAAATGGTAGGAACCCTGTCACATTTTTGGAAATGCTTCCTTTTTACTCTGCCCCAGATCCCGTAGATGTGGAGTCAGCACAGAGAATAACACATTTCTTTTTTTTAAACTTTTATTTAATAAATATACATTTCCAAAGTACAACTTTTGGATTAAAGTAGCTTTTTCCCCATAAGCTCCCTCCCACCCACAACCATCCCATCTCCTACTCCCTCTCCCATCCCATTCTTCATCAAGATTCATTTTTAATCATCTTTATATACAGAAGATCAACTTAGCATGTACTAAGTAAAGATTTCAATAGTTTACAACCACACAGAAACACAAATTATAAAGTACTGTTTGAGTACTAGTTATAGCATTAATTCACATAGTTAACACATTAAGGACAGAGATCTTACATGGGGAGTAAGTGCACAGTGACTCTTGTTGTTGTTTTAACAATAGACACTCTTATTTATGACATCAGTAATCATCTGAGGCTCTTGTCATGAGCTTCAAAGGCTATGGAAGCCTCTTGAGTTCACCAACTCTGATCTTATTTAGACAAGGCCATAGTCAAAGTAGAAGTTTTCTCCTCCCTTCAGAGAAAGGTACCTCCTTCTTTGATGGCTTGTTCTTTCCTCTGGGATCTCACTCACAGAGATCTTTATTTAGGTCATTTTATTTTTGCCAGAGTGTCTTGGCTTTCCATGCCTGATATACTGTCATGGGCTTTTTAGCCAGATCTGAATGCCTTAAGGGCTGATTCTGAGACCAGAGTGCTGTTTAGGACATCTGCCATTCTATGATCTGCTGTGTATCCTGCTTCCCATGTTGAATTGTTCTCTCCTTTTTGATTATATCGGTTATTATTAGCAGACACTAGTCTTTTTTATGTGATCCCATCACACTTAATCCTATCATTATGATCAATTATGAACTGAAACCAATCACTTTGACTAATAAGATGGCATTGGTAGATGCCACCTTGATGGGATTGAATAGGAATCCCCTGGCACGTTTCTAATTCTGTCATTAAAGGTAAGTCTGAATGAGCATGTGCCGAACTATACATTTCCTCCCTCTCTTATTCCCACTCTTATATTTAACAGGGATCACTTTTCAGTTAAATTTCAACACTTAAGAATAATTGTGTGTTAGTTAAAGAGTTCAACCAATGGTATTAAGTAGAACAAAAAAATACTCAAAGAAATAAAATAGTAAGTTGTTCCTCAACAGTCAGGACAAGGGCTGATCAAGTCATTATTTCTCATAGTGTCCATTTCACTTCAACAAGTTTCCTTTTAGGTGCTCAATTGTCACTGATCAGGGAGAACATATAATATTTGTCCCTTTGGGACTGACTTATTTAACTCAGCATGATGTTTTCCAGATTCCTCCATTTTGTTGCAAATGACTGGATTTCATTTTTTTTTTAATGCTGTATAGTATTCTTTAGAGTGCATATCCCATAATTTCTTTATCCAGTCTTCTGTTGATGGGCATTTAGATTGATTCCATGTCTTAGCTATTGTGAATTGAGCTGCAATAAACCTTGGGATGCAGACAACTCTTTTATTTGCCAATTTAATTTCCTTAGGGTAAATTCCAAGGAGTAGTATGGCTGGGTTGTATGGTAGGGTTACATTCAGGTTTCTGAGGAATCTCCAAACTGTCTTCCATAGTGGCTTTACCAATTTACATTCCCACCAGCAGTGGGTTAGTATCCCTTTTTCCCCACATCCTTGCCAGCATCTGTTGTTGTTAGATTTCTGTATATGAGCCATTCTAACCAGGGTGAGGTGAAACCTCATTGTGGTTTTGATTTGCATGTCCCTGAAGGCAGAGATCCTGAACATTTTTTCATGTGTCTGTTGGCCATATGGACTTCCTCTTTTGAAAAATGTCTATTGAGTTCCTTGGCCCATGAGAGTAACACATTTAATCAATACTATTGTGATTGCTCTTTAATATATTTTTTTTTTATTTGACAGGTAGAGTTATAGACAGTGAGAGAGAGAGAGAGTGAGAGGAAGGTCTTCCTTCCGTTGGTTCACTCCCCAAATGGCCACTATGGCTGGCACTGAGCCAATCTGAAGCCAGGAGCCAGGTGCTTCTTCCTGGTCTGCCATGCGGGTGCAGGGGCCCAAGCACTTGGGCCATCCTCCACTGCCCTCCCGGGCCACAGCGGAGAGCTGGACTGGAAGAGGAGCAACCAGGACTAGTGAGATGTGGAGAACCCGGCGCCCATATGGAATGCCGGCACCGAAGGTGGAGGATTAACCAAGTGAGCCAAGGTGCCAGCCTTGCCTTTTCATATTTTAACATCACTAAAATCATTTGCAGTTTACAATGTCATGTTGTGGTATAATTGGCATTTTTTTTTTTTTACTTTCTTACTGTTTCATGCAATAATATAATTATCTGAATTTAATGACATGTGCTAAGTACTGAATAGGTGGTGTTTGACATGAAAACAATTATCCCCTGTGGGCTAATCTGTCCCCCTAAAGGAATTTATTTTGGAAGAAAAGTGTGAATTATTTGAAATGCACTTCAGCACACCTCTTATTCTTTTGTGTTGGCACTCACCTTTGACACATCAGCAGGACAGGCTCCAGCTTGTTCTGTGTGTCTCGTTAGGGCATCAAGAACGTTCTTCCTCCATTTGAGAATGCTTTTGTGGAAATGGGGATCACCAGCATGATTGATCATTGGACAATACATATTATAGCCCAATTACTATTACATTCAGAATCCAATGATTCTGTTCCCTGGTATCTGACATACAGGCAAACCTTGTGGTGGGCAGAAGGTGTCCATGTCTTAATCCTCAGAATGTATGAACATGTTATCTTACATGGCAAGAGGGAATAGGAGTTGCAGATTGAAGTAAGGTTGATAATCAACTGGCCTTAAGATAAGGAGATTCTCTCTGTATAATCACAAGGGTTTTCTAAATTTTTATGTATTTATGTTCATTTTATTTGAGAGCGAGAGAGAGAGAAAGAGACAGAAAAACAGAGATCTCCCTCCCATCCACAAGTTCAGGGCTAGACCTGGCCAAAACCAGGAGTCCAGAACTCATCTGGATCTCTCACATGGGTGGCAGGGTCCCAAGTACTTGATCCATGACCACCTATCTCCAGTGTACATGTTCAGGAAGCTAGATTGGAAGTGGAGTAGCCAGCACTTGAATCAGACATCCCAAGTCTCTGCCTGTGCTAACCAGCCACCCCATAGTGGTCTTTAAATGGGGGTGAAGGAGGCAGATGAACCCGAAATAGAGAGCTGACATTTTGAGAAACACTTGGCCAGCCTTTCCTGGCTTTACCAGTGGAAGGGGGCTGAGATCCAAGGATTGTGGACGACCTCCAGGAGATAGGAAAGAAAGGGAAAGGATTCTCTCAGCAGGAGCACAGCCTTGCTGGCACCTTGATTTTAGTCCTGTGAAACCCATTTTGGATTTCTGACCTCCAAAACTATAAGAAATTGATGTGTCTTCAGCTGTTAGTGTGTAGTACTTTGTTAGAGCAATAGTAGGCAACTAATACAGACTTTATTAATTCAAATAGGCAATGTTAAAATTTGGGTAAAATAAAACTATCCTGGTTGTGCCAGAATGATTCTTTGTATTCCGTCTGAAAGAGTTTGCCAGCAAAATTTTATAGTATAAAGCAGATTTCAGAGATATGTATTTAGGAGATTATCTGATTTAAATATTTTAGCACATTGTTTTTATGCTAATGATATGGATAATTATAAATAAATGTTATGTATTTTTCAATTTAGTCTATAAGAATTTTCATTTAAAATTTTCCTATCTCTGTACTAGAGAATTGGTCCTCTGTGAGAATTGGTTCTCTATGAATATTTCATGATTCATATTTTCCATCATCATTCTTAGCTTCCTTTATTCCTTGTCTTAACAAGACCTGGACTGCAGTATTTGTTGTGACTTGGGCACATTATCAGGAATAAGTTATATGGCAAGTGATTAGGTAAGGCTTGCTTTTTTCATCTACAAAGTTGGGACAATAATACCTTCCATTATGAACTATGTGTTTGTGTCCCCTCCAAATTTAAGTTGCAACACAGTTTCCCATTCTGATGGTACTTGAAGATGAAGTGAGCATTCCTCTGTTCTCTTTCATGTGAGAGTACAGTGAGAAGAAAACCATCTGCCTGACCTTAATCTCAGACTTCTAACCTCTAGAAGTCTGATAACTAAATGTTGTTTAAGACATCCAGGCCATGGTATTCTGCCAAATAGACTGAGACAGATATTGGTTCAAAGGTGTAGAATGCTGTGAAATGATTACCTAAAAAAAATGTGGAAGTGGCTTTGGAACTAGGTAATGGGTAGAGGTTGGAAGAGTTTGGATGGGTACGCTAGAAAAAGCCAAGGTTGCCATGAAGAGGTTTTTAAAAGTAATTCAGGTGAAAGTACAGAAAGAAAAAAGGAGAGCTGGAGAAAAACTGTGCACCTTCTTCAAGAATACCTAAACAATCATGGATCAAATGTGAGTAGAATTGTGGGTGGTGAGGGTCATTCTGATGATGTGGAAATGAGGAGCATGTTAGTAGGAACTGACCAAGAACTTGCATGAACATCCCAGTGTTTTGTGGATGGTAGAACATTTGTGGCAGAGGGAGGTTAAGTCACTTGCACCAAGTTACAGAGCCAGTAATGGTAGAGCCAGGATGGACTCAGATCTGGAGTCTTAGCGGCTATATCCCTTTCAGCCTGACAGTGTCAGGCTGGCCAGTGCTGGGAGTGGAGACTGAGGTTGAAGGTGCTCTAGGCCAGAAGGAATGATCCTATCAGTGTGAGGCATGAGGAAGTACTGCCTTAGGTTTTCTTAGTACTGACTAACATTAAGCAATACATTTTCTTTGGAGATTTTCAGGAAGATGGAAGATTTGTAAAATTAGATACTGCTCAGGTTCCATGGGCCTAGGAGAAATCAAATGAATCCTGGTGTGTGGAAGTGCTTGGTGACCTGTAGTATGGGATATGGATATTAGACCCTTCCAGCTCAGGGCACAGTGTCTGAATGATAACACTTAGTAACCCTTTGTAAATGAACTAGCTCACAAATATATATCAATGTGTGCATCTCTTTCCCCGAAGGTTGGGAGCTCTGTGAATGCAGTGTCTGGACCACTGTGTGTCCCCAGTGCCTTACAGAATGACCTACAGTAATCAGTACTCAATAAACACTGTTTTAGTGCCTATTCTGTTAACTGGACTGTTCGTGGGATGGACGGTCTCTGGGGCCAGATGGAGGGATGGATGGGATTCACTACTTTTTTTTTTTTTTTTTTTACAGGCAGAGTGGACAGTGAGAGAGAGAGACAGAGAGAAAGGTCTTCCTTTGCCGTTGGTTCACCCTCTAATGGCCGCCGCGGTCGGCGCGCTGCGGCCGGCGCACCGCGCTCATCTGATGGCAGGAGCCAGGAGCCAGGTGCTTTTCCTGGTCTCCCCATGGGGTGCAGGGCCCAAGCACCTGGGCCATCCTCCACTGCACTCCTGGGCCACAGCAGAGGGCTGGCCTGGAAGAGGGGCAACCGGGACAGAATCCGGTGCCCCGACCGGGACTAGAACCCGGTGTGCCGGCGCCGCAAGGCGGAGGATTAGCCTGTTGAGCCACGGCGCCGGCGGGATTCACTACTTTTAATACTACAAGACCTCATTTACATGTTCAGCATGGTGGCAGGTGAGGAGGATCCGAGGATTGAAGGCTGAAAACTGCCCTGGGAAGGCAGTGCTCCCAATAACTCAGCGGTCAGGGCCTCCAAATCTTAGGCCCTGAAGGGACGTGGGTGTGAACTGCAGTGGGGCTAACAGGAAATAGTATAGACACAGGGTAGCTTTGCTTCCTGGAGGAAGGTTTTCCCCATTGCATTGAGCCAGAAAGTGGATTATTCTCCACCTAATGATGGAGAGGCTGAGTAAATAGTCTATCACATAAAAAGGCAAATATGTTAGAAAGTCTGGGCAAGTGAGGTGTGGGGCTTGGCATGAAGTATGTGGCCTGTGAGTAGGATGGTTACCATGGCCTGGTGGTTTTGCTGTGACCAATGGAGTCATTGATGGACAGAGGAGGATCACAGGACAAAGGCAGCAGGACCAGGAAGTCCAGTTTTAACCATGGATGCGGAGGGTAATGCACAAAAGGGGTGGAGTGTGCAGTGTTCAGGACAATGACGAACCCAGAGCAAGGTGACCTCATCTGGCCTACTGTTATGCCAAGTGCAAGAAAGGAAAGGCAAGCAGGGGTGAAACAGCTGTGGATGCAGAGGATAAGGCAGGAACATCAGAAAAGCTCCATCACCCTACATTTGTGGCTTGGCCAGTAAATTCTTATAATTCAGTAAATAAAATGCAAGGCTACAGCCCATTCCAAATACATATAAAGAGGACCAGTGCAGGAGGGATCAGACCAATGGCCCACGCAGGAAAGGTGCCTGAGAGAGCAGAAATAAAATCAGGTGGTGCCAAAGCTAAGATTTATTATTAGGACCAAAATATTAAAATGTTTCAAAGCTTGAATCAAAAGAAGGGGATATTTTACCTACCAGTAGGGAAACGTGTCCATGTTAATCCAATTTTTTGACCCCACTTCATGTAGTCAGCTTTTAGCATCTTAACTATTCTGAAACTACTGAATTTTTTTTTCACTTGAGCCTGAAAAACAGACAAAAGAATATCTATGATATCACTCTAATGATTTATCTTAAGAATCTGTGAACTGTGGAATCATGATTGTTAGGACTGAGAGACACCTGCTCACCTTTTTGAAATGAGGAGCTGAAAAGATATTCTGAGATTCAGAAAGGGTAAAGGATACAATGTTGACCTTTTGGAGACAGGAAACCTTTGATGAACTATAGGACACCAAGACAGTTCATTTAAAAGACGGTTTCAAAGAATTATCTGGGTCTGGTTTTATATGTGCCTTAGTGAAGCTCTTGGGCTGTCTTTTTACATAAACCCAGCAAAATAATAGTTTCCGCAGTTGTTCATATGTCTGCAACCTTCATGTGGCACCTTGGCTTCTGGGCTTTGTAACTGCATTTCAGTCTCTTTTGTGGACAAAATTAAACTTTCCTTACCATTTGACAGCATGGAACTTTTCTGCGTTGAGCTGCTAAGGAGAAAAGAGACAAGAAAAGGTCACCAATACCATCTCCATATAATTAAGGCAGTGCAAACAGCTAAATAAAATTGTTACTAATGACATTTACTCGATTCTATGAGTCCCTGTGCTAGTCTCGGAATAAATTAAGGATCAGCTGTTCCAAAAATGTACAGATTGTAAATCTTTGTTGCAGGTAACAAAGTATGCATTTCTTTCTTTCTTTTTTAAAGACAGCTTTACTTTACAACTGAGTTTTGGCTTGGTTGTTCTTTTTCTCTCTCTCAGTCTCAGTCCCTATCTATATATTCATGTATACCTATATACTAACATCTATGCATATCTAATTATATAAATTCATATGTATATACACACATGCATATATAAATATATTTATATTTATGCTTTTATATAAGGCAGCAGAATAATTCATAAAGCATAGGTTAAAACTAAAAAAAATAGCTTCCAACTTTGGTTTGTAGACTTAAACTGATCATTTACTAAGGTATAGCATGTAATCAAGTAACCAATTTATCCTCATTTAGCTCTTAAAATAAAAGTCTCTAAAAATCAAAGGTAAATCTCATTTTTGGGGGGAGGGAGGTTATGGGTTATGAAATTATTGAACTTGTCTAGATATGTATGAGGAAGTTAATGCTTTAAAAATGCTGAGGTTAAACTTGGTAAGTAGCTTATATCAGTACCAATAAGTACTAAACAAAATTATGTCTTCATTCACTGTATACATTATAGTTACTATGCCATGTCACAGTTCTACGTCTGTGAATTCAACAAACTGAGTATCAAAAATATTTTTAAAAATGTTATGTACTGATGAGATAGACTTCTTTCCCATTGTCATTATTCCCTATACAACACAGTGTAATATCTATCTGAAGAGCATTTACCTTGTGTTAGGTATCATAAGCAATCCAGAGATAATTTAAAGTTTGTGGTAGGACGTTTGTAAGTTACATGCAAATACTACACTGTTTTATGTCAGAGTCTTGAGTATATGCACGTCTTGAGATCCACTGGAGAGGAGAGGGGAGAGGGGAGTCCCTGAGCATATAACCTCTGGGTACCAGGGGATGGCTGTATTATTTAGATACATACAACAAATAACATCATAGGGATACCATGAATAATGTACTATCCTGATCCTGTGATGTGATGTGAAATGTAGTCTATGATGTGAAATGTAACTCAGGGTTTTACAGGAGTGGGGTGGAAAGTAACTGTGCACACCTAGTGCATGCCAGGTATGCTTCCTGGAAGAGGTGCCTGAGCATTGTGGCTTTACCCACTGGCTGAAAGACAGGGAGGGGACATCACAGTGGAAGGACCGCCTTGTGGCCTGACACATGCTGGGGGACAACAGGCAAGCTTGAGTTATCAGAGTTTAGGATACAAATGCAATAAGAGGCTGGAGGCCTACTTCGCCATCAGTCTTTCTCTATGAAGCCTTTTCTTTCTGACAACTGGAGCTGGTGTCCCCTCTGTCTTCCCACGACTTCCTGTATGTTTCTATTATTGGAATTTTCACACCTAATTTAATTGTTTATGTCTGATTTCTCTACTTGCCTGGAGGATAATCAAAGTCAGGGCTGTCTCCCAGCTCTTATCATAAAGCCTAGAAAACAGTAGGTGCTCATACATGTTTATGAAGCACATATATGAATGAGTGGCTAGATGAATGGGTGGTTATGCACAGTTTGGGGATGAGAACATTAAGAATCACTGGTTATCAAGCAACACTTCATAAAACCTTAATGGTTTCATTTTTCTGTTTCAGATTACTGGCGGCATACAACAGCCTTACTGATAAACACCTGGCTGGGTATTTTAACAACACTAGGATAAGGCGACATCTCTTAAGATCAGGGCTGGTAAGATTGGCTTTACTTTCTTCCCATCTTCTTGTTTCATTAAGTCCAATAATTCCCCACCTTTTCAGAGTCCCTCTTTGAGCTAATCAACAACATCTTTTTTGTGCATTAACTTTAGAAAAATTACTTCCTTTCCAAAGTTCTGATTTATCTGTGAGTGCTTCAAAAGGTGGGAAGGAGGTCACAATGAGTACCAAAATTTATATTGAGAAAAAGTCCCTATGATTTACAATCACATATGCCATTGCTATTCATTTATTTGTTGCATATTTATTGAGCACATTCTAGGAGCCAGAAAACGTTAAGAATGAGGACACAGATGACTTTACTGTGTTTGGAAAAAAATGTGCTGTTTTTAATCATCATAAACATGGTGTGGAAAACAGGAATAGTTCCATATCTCTCCTTGAGTTTATTTAATCTTTCATTTCCTCTGATGGTTGATACATTGATGACTATCGTTAGCTTCACAACTCTCTCTTCCACAAAATGTCCATGCTTCTCAGTGTATATTCTGTGAAAATCCTTAAAAACTGCTGTGGTTTTCCCCTGAGAGAAAAGGGTGTGGTTATAGAAAATGTTAGCTATTTGCCTCCTTAAGACACCTTGCGTTTCCTTAGCTATTGTTGGCCTGGTGTTGAAAGAACATACACTGCGTTTCTAATTGCTGTTCAGGTGCTTGGCGCTCCAGCTACACAGATCTCAGCTTGCTTTTCCTCTGTTGGGGCTTTGTTATCAGGCAGATCTGGCTGAAACCAGACTCTGCTATTTACAAGACCTAGAGTCTTGAGAAAATCACTTATTTAACTTTTTCAACCCCAATATCCTCCACTGTAAAATGAAGATTGAGATCCTGCTGCCTAACTCTCAGGATTGATGTGCAATACATGCTGGTTGTAATTATCATCATTATTATTAATGTCACTTCTTTGGAGAACTGTCTGTAAGTTTCATGTATGAATGACCCGAGCTGTGTATGTATGTATCACATCGTGAACAAGCACTTATTGAACAGTACACACGTTCATGCAACTCAAATAAGGAAGATACAGCACTTTCTCTGGAACAGTTGTTCAAATATAGCCCCTCAACCAGCCCTGTTCAGCATCACCTGGGAGCTTGTTAGAGAATGCATATCTGAGAGCCTTACCCCCAGACCTATTGAATCAGAAACTCTGGGTTGGGGACCATCAATCTATTTTTCAACAAGCCCTCCAGATGATTCAATTGCAAGTTCAAATTTAAGAATCTCTGCCCTTTAGGAGCTTCCAGTCTAATTAGGAAGATCAGACATAGTTCCACAGGAGAGGTTACAGTGACAGGTGTTATCTGCCAAGGGGTTGCAAATCATTGCTAACATTTTCCCCAATTCTCCAATTCTACACATGTGACTTAGTAGCCTGTAGACAGCACATTCTGAAAACTGCAGCTGGGTCAGTTGTCATTCCAAGCACCCTTTCTATAATCACTTCCTTTTCTTCCATTGGAAAATGTAATTATAAAAAAAATCAACAGCCCAACACACATAGAACTAATTAATCTTAACACCCCAATATGCAGCTTTCCATTTAGCAAAATTAAGAACAGAATTAAGAAGAAATACATGCCCTGTGTTAGAACTAAAAGGAAGAGGAGGGCTTAAATAACTGAAAGAGAAATAGCAATCCAGGAAGAATAATAGCCTTTATTTACAACAAAAACACCCACAGGAAGGGTTCAAAGGAAAGAAAAAGCAAGGAACAGAAACTTCCACCCTGGTACTTGCAGTGATGCCAATTGAGACCAGTATCGAATACCTCTCCCTTTAGTACTCATAATATGTAAAAGTCTGAATCACAACAAATTAAAGTGTGTTCTAGGCTGAGAGTGGTAGAAGAAAAACAGTGGGAAAACAAAGTAATGAAACTGATTACTTTAAAAAACAAACTGTTGAGAGCCTTAGTAGCTTGTGTGTTCTGCCCTCCAAAGTATTTCCTGTGAGATCATCAGTCCTGTGACCACTGCTCCTGTTCATTGCTTCATGGTAGCAGGCCACCCTCTTCTTCACAGCAGGTGTTCAAAAGGAGAAATGAAAAGAACACCTGGGTTCCATCAAGGGAAAATTGTTGCTCTGATGAAAACCTTGTTTGAAACCTCAAGTATGCCACCTGTGTGTGTTCTCACAACGATGGGTATATGAGACTGCCTTTTACCTTTTTGCCTTGTGAAATATTTAGTAAAAGTGAAAGTTTATCAACATCAGGATAGACTTTGAGGACACTGCTGCTTTCTTACCTCTCTTTGCCTCCCTGCCCCAACCCCACCACCTCTCTCCTCACCCTCCCCTCTTTCTTGGTAACAGCACATTTTCTATTTTGTATTTCTATGTATGTTTTGTTTACTCATGACAGATCACAAGAAGTGGAAGAATTCTTTCTGAAAAAGAATACAAATTAAATGTCATGAAGCGAGAGCACCAAAAATATGTCCGGGAGTGCTTAGCCCAGGCTATTTTCCATAAGGTTCTTGATATGGAGGTATAAATATTTACTATTTCCTTTATAGCTGATATTTTCTAATTTGGTAATTAATAGTGATTCTGTACTGAGAAGCAGGGGGATCTTCCTGTATTTCATTACAAAGAAAATGATCAATGTAACCTGAGAATTACTCTCTATCTCTCTATGTAGCCAAGAGCCAGGAGACTAAAATATGCTTTTTTCCTTTTCAGTTGGGAAAAAATATGGAGATCGTTATATATTTTGTGATATTCAATTTTCCAAATGTAGATTTTTAATCCACAATGGCTACTCTGAAACATACCAGCCCTCACCATCTGTACTTCAATTTCCATTTGCTAAAAAAAAAGAAGTGACATCTGTTTAAATATCAGTAATTCCATTGCCATGAATTATTTCAGATCTGTTATTCTTTTAAGGCTCTGAAGCGCAGCCGTATGTTAGGTTTCAAGGAATAGGCATTGAAACATCTGCTGTCCCTCCTACTTTAGGCCACATTGGTCAACAGAGATCTACTACCCAAACATCAACATTTTTTTTTTATCTGACATGGCATTTTTAGTGGGACATCTCGGTAACCTGATATATTATTTCAGCCTTGCTCCATGAAGCTTGTAGTTTCATGTCTCAACACCATTTTAATCTCTGTGAAAAAGGAAAAAGCATGTCACTTCTTGGCTTGACCATACAGCAGTAAATCAGAAAACTTGGCTTGTGCAATCATTGACTCGTGAGTACAGTAAACATTTATGAACAACCATAGACTCATCAGTAAACCAGTAGTAAGTATAGTGCCACTGAAGTATTTCTTTTATGCTACCATCATATTGAGCTAGGGGAGTGCTCACTTATGACATATATTAATCTGTTAATTTAGGAATTTTGTACTATTTATCGTAAACTACAGAGAATCATTGTTTATTGTTTCAAATTCACTTGCTTATAAAAGTATTAGCTAGAATCGAGAATTCTGTTAAAAAGCAAATAATGTAGCATAAATGAATTTACACCCAGTTTCAAAATCAATAGGTGCTGAGTTCAGTATTAATCTTGATTCTTGAAGTTTGGTTTTCCAAAATCTCATTTCAGTGATACATCATGTCATATCAAAACCATTAGATATTATTATTATTTGAGACTTTATGTGTTCTTAAAGTATAAAATAAATATATTATATAGTAATATAATAAACTATATAATTTATTAATAGCATAATAATCAGAATATATAGATTATGCAACCCTAATCCAAAAATATGAAATGTTCTGAAATCTAAAACTTTTTGAGAACTATGACCCCCAAAGTTTCAGAGTTTGGAGTATTTCACATTTGGTACTTTCAGTGTGCAAATATTCCAAAACCAAAAATCTCTGAAATCTGAAGCATTTCCATAAGGTTCTTGATATGGAGGTATAAATATTTACTATTTCCTTTACAGCTGATATTTTCTAATTGGTGTCCTAAATACAAGGGATATTCACCCCATGTAATATATTAATATTCCTAGAGTAGCAAAAAAAATTTCTGTCTAAACTGTCACATGTGTCTTCCATTTAGTTTATGCTGATTATGTTTACTAATGTGGTTGTGTTCATATTCATGTATTTACTCAAGCAGTAAACATTAATTTCAGGCTTTCCATGTGCCAGTATGAGGTTGTGTTGTAGCTTTGAGATAGAATTAAAAAAATATTGTAGAAGCTGCTTGAGTGCTGGAAGAAACACTCTCGACTCAGAGAAGAAGGGAGGGATGGCCTTCCTCTGGGGCAGTCATAGGGGTCAACAGCTCCTGCTATTCGAACTGAACTATGAAGACTGAGTGACAGTTGTCATGGCATCAGGGGAAAGGCCTTCCAGAGAGTGAAGGCAGCAGACATGAAAGGACATTGTAGATGGAAAGGAAAGCTCACTGAGGCCAGACTGTATAGTGGGTTGGTTGGAAGGAGTGGCAGTATGACACACACCAGTAGGGTGGGGACTTGTCGCTGGAGGGCCTTAAATTCCCAACCTGGTTTGGAGTGTAGGTGATGAGGCGATGAAACATGTTTCAGCAGGGGAGTGAAATAAATGAGCAGAACTGTTTCAAAGAGATGATGTAGCTAAAATGTGGAAGATGGATTAATGAGCTGGAAAAGATTGGAGGTGGGAGGTCAATTAGGAAGCTGTTGCCAGAGGGCGTGGGCTAACAGCAGTAGCAGTAACGCTGGGGAGATGCAGCTGTCTACAGAGACATTGAAGACAGAGAAAGATTTAAACTGACTCAACATGGAGAAGGAATTCCAGGCAGGTCTGAGTTTTCCAGCCTGGTGTGGGTGGTGCCTGCATTGCCGGAGGGGCTGGGGAAGATCATTCAAGTGGCCAAAAGTATGCCCCTTACAAGGGTGTCCTGGAAGCCATGGGGGTCTCCCAACCAGCAGGATGGTTGAACAAGACAAGCGCTGGGGCAAAAGGAAATTACTTTTGACCCAGAAGACAAAGACATTAGTGGCTTTGGTGAAAGTCGTTTCTGTGGTGGTGATGAGCAAGGGACTGACTGCAGAGAGGTAAGAATAAGTGAAAAGATGGAAAGCGGTTGATAGTGAATTTAATAAAGTTTGGTGATAAGTGGGTGAGAGATCAGGGAAAGAGAGAGAGGGAAGGGAAGTGTCAAGAAGAGGATTGATGATACTTAGGTTGAGAATGATTGAGTCGGCAAGGTCCCCAAGGCAGCAGGAGGAGGGGATCAAAAACAGAGAAAAGACACTTTTTTCAAGGAGCCAATAAATAAAGCACTCGCAAATATGACTGAATGATTTCTAACCACATTGTAAGCAGGTAACTTTTTGTGAAATTTATTTTTAAATTATGAAATTATTATTATAGAAAAATTAGAAAGTGAAGGAAAATAAGCACTTGTAATTTTTCCTCTCAGATAACTGCGACTAACATACTGTCATATTTTTTAGTCTCTTCTATTCACATTTATCCATTAATAACATCATGTCGTGTTGTCAGAGGAACATGTTTTATGAAAAAAAAAAACAGGCAGCTAATGTTAGACTAAATTTCCATATAGCTCCCCTATTCACTGATAAGGGACTTGGGCAATCTTATGCTCTTCTGCCTCAGTTTCTGTGTTTGTAAGAGGAGAATAGCAATTAAAGTTGTTCAAGAGGAGATAATGGATATGGATCATCTTTCTGCATTATATGCATTCTGCATTAACTGAAAATATTTATGAATCTCATTTCAGCTATTATATCTTCTTTCATCAGATGGATATTCAGAGACCCATTCCCTTTGAAGTTTATATTACTTCTGCATTTTGCTTTGATGGAAAAGCAAAAATAATTTTCAGACATCATTGTGCATAAAACATTTTTAAAATTATGATTCAGATTTCCCCCCCAATTTAGAATTTAAATGTACAGATTAAAGGGTATGCATACTTTTAACTGCTAATATATGTTTGAAATTGGTTTGCCAAAGAGTTGTTCCAATTTATATTCCCACCTGCACACTTACACAAGTGATTCTTTTCCATCTCAATGACAAGAGGGGTAATTGAGTATCTAGTTAGGTATTGCGATTTTTTTTTTTCATCTAAAATATTCCTGGCTATAATTGATTGGATTCTCTCCTCCATTTTTAGCGTTACCATCAGCTTGAAATAAAAAAGAAACTGGAGACCTTAGCTAGGAAGGAGCGAATTCCCAGATTTAAGGTAAGGAGCTACATAATTCTCTTTTACTATTTTTTTTATCTTTTATTTAGAATATCAATTTCCAAGGTACAACTTATGGATTACAATGGCTTTCCCCCCATACTTTCCCTCTCCCCTCGCAACCCTCCCCCCTTGCCCACTCCCTCCACCCTTTCGTTCACATCCAGATTCATTTTCAATAATTCTCTTTTACTATTACTTGGATCATCTTATGATTTAAAAAACCAGTGCTGCTATTACTGAGATTTCATGGAGCGCTTTTCTTTTGAGTAATGCATAGCTGAGGTCAAATGATGGTTTCACCAAACCTCAATCTTGGCCCTAATCATTACAGAAGATTGTGACAAAATAGGAGCCATTTGTGGTAATAAATTTTAATAATGTGTAAAGCTTTCAGAGACAAACTTGAAAATATCTTTTCATATTTGAAATTTTGTATTTGTATTTTCTTATGATACAGTCCAAATGATCTTTGTCCTCTCTTAGGAAAGTAAAAAGAGATGGTAATGTTCACACTGTGATAAACAATTTCAAGAATTGTACAACAGCACATTTTCATGTGAATGTGACCCTTGAAAATTATGATGGAGAAGATCCTCCTTAGCAACAGAAAGCCTAATAAGGTTTAGACATTCTACACAAGACATTTTAAAATTCTCTGTTTTCTATTTTTGTATTATATCTCTCTGTTTTGCAGTGAACTTATGAAATAAATAAATTTGAATCAAGAGAGATAAGATATTCCATTAAGCATGTTTGAAAGATGTCATTTTGTGTTGGCAATGTTCCTCAGTTTCTTGAGCCATTCAAACCCCTGTGTTGTTAGTAATTTTCTCTGTAGTATTACAAATGTAGGGCCTAAGACATGTTTCACAGACAGATGAATGTTTATAAAGCTTCTGTAGAATAAGTTGCCATAGCAGACGGTATTTTTCCCCTCTTGCCTGCTGGACTCAAATCTATTTTATCAGGGCCAAAAGATAATCTTGTTAAAAAATGTTTTAAAATGATGGGAGATGGGTCAGATTTTCAAGAACAGTAGAGTTGGCATGTAAAGATTTGTGGTGATTCAGCTTTGCAGATGTTGTGCTACATCAAGGGCTGAGTTATGGATTCCATAGTTTATCTACTGAGATGTTGATAGCGCAAAATGGTTATTAAATTAAGAGTCACTAGCACAGGCTGAAATCGTGTAAGCTGTCGTGGCTGTGGCCTGATTGCCAGACACACAAAACCTGGGCATGTTATGGCATTGGCAGAGTTTGGAGGTAGATGCTGCAGGCTCTCTGTGTAGGATTTTCATTTGTAATGCTTTTTACTGTATGGCTACAGTGGGCAAAAGATATGGTTTAGATCCCCATCATTTAATATGCAAAGTTTTTGCTTACTCTCATTTATTTTCTAAGATAGAAAAGCACTGTTCTCTGGTAGTCTCTACTAATCGCAGTAGTGAAGACCATTGTGCTTTCTGTATGACTTGCTTCAAGCAGTTTAATATATACTGCTAAAATGCAGGATTCATTGTTTTTGTAGCTATTTCTTTGAGTACGTCGAAAACCAACTCAATTTCCTAGTTTTTGCCATGACCCACAACTCCCTAATAAGAGCTTTGGAAATTTTTCCTAATTATCCTGAGAGGCCTCAGAAATAAAACTTGAAAGGAATAAGATAAGACTTCTTTAGTCATATGGTATCTCTTACATGTCAGGCACTTACTCTAACCTAGATTGCTAACCATGCATCTATTCACTAAATCCTTTTCTTATTCTAGGGAGAGAACACAAGCCGGTCAATTGAAAATAATATGCCAATCCTGTCTCCTCATCCCCCAGCTGGCCCAAAGACCAACCATGGCCATAGTGTTCTGGTTAACGAAAGACATTCCAGTCCATTAACACTGGTGAGTCATATTAAACCCACTGTCTTGCAGCATCCCGGTTAACTGGTTTATGATTTCTTACTAATTTCAGAAGGAATGCTCGCTGGGAACACGCCTGCATAATTGTGTGCGTCCTACTGATTGCAAAGATAGACTGTTCAATTCTGTCTCTTTTCAGTGCCCCACCTCCAATCCCTGTCACCCCTGCAAAATCCATTTTGCCTGCTACCAACCAGTTTTCTTGAAGTACAGACTGTTTATGTTACTTGCTTGCCCAGATACTTTCCCTGGCTCTATATGACTTGTAAAAAAGCAGTCTTTCACCTGACACTTAAGACCTTAGACCATATGACTTCAATTTTGCTATTCCAATATTTCCTCCATGATTACTCTATTAGCACCCTACAATGCAGCAAAATTGAACCACTAGTTGTGTCATATATGACTTATATTTTCTACTTCTGGATTTTGTTTTTATGGTTTCTGCATTCTTGTCTTATCTGTACAAATTCAATGGTACCATATAGTCTGTTCAGTCAGTTACTAATATTTGACCTCCTTTTATCAAAAGTATGTACATGTACTGTAAGGTAAAGGAAAGTGTACAGAAATTCTACTTGAAGAATTATTTACTTGTTTGGTTTATTTATAACCTCAAGGTAGTTTTTGCTTGAAGAAAAGTGAGGTACCTTGAAACAATATACATACAGGAGAAGTTTTACCAAGATTTGCTGGAGGTCAATAACTTAAAATGTAACTGAATGAATTGCACGATTAATCTTTATTTGTGTTTTGTGTAGCTTACTGTATTTCCTTGTTAGCATTAACATTTTTGATTTGCACGATATTTATCGAGAAATCACAATGCTTTCAGATTGTTGAAGTAGGATCATTGCATATGTTAAGCTTTGACATTTTTCAAGAGGTAAATATGTTTTGACATTTCCTGATGAACAGCTCGAGTGCTCAAAAGCACTGTCTTCCCTTTATTGGTACCCTATTTCCAGGTTTGATTTGAATGTGTATGTATATAAACGATTCTTTTGTAGGATGGTAAATTCACTAGATTCTCCAAAGCTTTTAACTGGGGTGAAACAAAAGAAACAATCAAGTGCTTTTTTCTGTCTTCCCACCTGTTTCAGAGAGGAAAAACCCTTCAAAGGCTTTCTTTTCAATTTTCCAGCTGAACACCCTCAATAAATAGTTTATGATACATCCAGGGGATCTTAATGTAGCAGGAGTGAGAAAGTAATTTAAAAATTACAGGAAACACTGACACTAGCACTTTAAAATCTTTTTTTCTTTGGTAAGCCAGAATTCTTCACTTGGTTACCCCTGTGGTGCCTTTGCACCTGTCGGGATACCTAATGTTCCTCTGGAATGGTAGTTCCCATTTTACGGAAGTTCAGGTTTCCTTTTTTGTTCCCCCAGTGTGGATGTATATCTTTTAAATTTCACTTCTGACTTAGAAGTACCACTCATATTTTTTTTTGACAGGCAGAGTGGACAGTGAGAGAGAGAGAGAGAGAGAGACAAAGGTCTTCCTTTTCCGTTGGTTCACCCTCCAGTGGTTGCTGTGGCCAGCGCACCGCGCTGATCCAAAGGCAGGAGTGAGGTGCTTCTCCTGGTCTCCCATGGGGTGCAGGGCCCAAACACTTGGGCCATCCTCCACTGCACTCCCAGGCCACAGCAGAGAGCTGGCCTGGAAGAGGAATGACCAGGACAGAATCCGGCGCCCCGACCGGGACTAGAACCTGGTGTGCCAGCGCCTCAAGGCGGAGGATTAGCCTATTGAGCCATGGCGCCAGCCAGAAGTACCATTCATAAGAGGATGTCAATCCTTTTGGGATCTCACCACTGATTTGTTTCTTTTCAACTCTTCCGAGTGAACAAAGAAAGTATAAGTGCAACGCTAATGCACTTGGTCACTAATTGTATTTAGACTTTGAAAATACCATACAATCTTTTAGCTGCACCACTCCATGATAAACTGTGGAAAGTCATTTCAACTAATTCTGCACATGCTTAGAAAATTCACTGTCAGAGATCTATCAAGAATTGGAAATGCTCGGCTAAGCCGAGTAATCACCAGGTAGTCAATTTCAGTTCACATTCGGGTATGGTTTTGAGAATGTTAAGCTACAGTGCCATATTTATTACAAGAAAATATATTACAGCTGATTTAAAATATAGCAAGTTTAAGGTAGTTGCTGATGTGAACTACAATAGTTTGTAGCTCACAGCTGTTAGTTAATGGTGCAGATTTGTTTTGGGAGATAAATGTGATCACCTAAACATTTGACTGCCACATTCATCTAACTGAATGATATCTGTAGGCAAATGGAGGGAAATAAATTTTAGAGCATAATGGCTGATAGATCATGTTCTAGTTCCCAGTCACCTGTTTTCTTGAATTCCTACATTATATTTTTTCATGGTTTTGTATTCCGTTGGATTATCTGCCAGGACAGAGTCTCAAGTCAGATTTGTATTACAGAATCCAATAGAATTCTTTTGGGTGATCTAATTCCCTTGTTCAGAAACTTCTAGTTTAATTTCCTGTTGTGGATTTTAAGACATTTTACCTCTTGGTCTACATAGGCTTATCTCCTGTATCTTTAAATCAAGTGCTGCTCTTGTCAGTCCATTTGGCTCCCTTTATTGGTTGAAATATAGCAGTATAGGTGTGTGTACAGAGAACCAAGGTAACAGTGACTTAAATATAAGGGATGCTTCCTCACCCCAAAGCACACAGGAAGGGATTTCAAAAATGTCATAATGGGTGGGGGTGGTGGCTGTTAGGCACAGTGGTTAAGACATGGGAGAGCTGTGTTGTGGCACAGCAGGCTAAGCTGCCACTTGCAATGTGCAAACCCCATGTTAGAATGCCAGTTTGGTTCTGGCTACTCTGCTTCTGATCCAGCTCCCTTCAAATGCACCTAGAAAAGCAGCAGATGAGCGTTCAAATACTTGGGCCCCTGCCACCTACGTGGGAGACCTGAATGGATTTCCAGGCTCCTGGCTTAAATAAATGAAATCTTGAATAAAAGAGAATGATGCCACTTGAGACGCCCACATCCTATGTTAGATTACCGGGGTTTGAGTCCCAGGTTACTCACCATTCCAGCTTTCTGCTAATGTGTACCCTTGGAGGGAATACATGATGATGGCTCAAGTGCCCTGGTGTCCACACCACCCGTTTAGGAGACCTGAATTGAATTCTATGTTCCTGACTTCTGCCTGGCTAAGCACTGACTGTTCCTGTCAATCGGGCATGAACAAGTAGATAAAAGATCTCGATCTGTCTGTTTCTCTCTGGCTGAAATAAACTTTTGAAAGTATATTTCTAAACAGTTCATGGAAAATGGAATTAAAAGAGAATGAAAATTTTTACATGAACTTTTTGAAGCCCCTAGTACATGAGTGTCACTTGGCCTGACATCTCTACTCTAGAAAGTCATCGAAAGCCAGACCCTTTTTATACTATTGATCTACTGAATTTAGAGTGTTGCCGCTTAAGTCAAGATGGCAGATCTGTGTGGATATTTCAGCCAGAGGAAAAGAGTAAAAGGGCTTGTGAGCCACGCTTATATTCTCTAAGGGCATGATCTGAAAGTTTTGGGTATCACTTTTGCTCATATCTTATTGATCAAAACTGAAGCCATTTATATCTACAGAGTTGTAAGGGATGCTGAAAGATGTAATATTTGTTTATGATATGTGTGCTACCAGATAGAAATTCTGTTAGTAGTGAAGAAATGAAAACAAAATATTACCTTGGCTGCTCTTCCCATGGCTTGGCTAACAACCAGTTCTCCTCTTCCTTAAATATTCAGTTTTACCATTCTTCTCTGCTTATCTGTTTCTTCTTTTGTTTAGCCATTCTGATAAAATCTAACTGCTTCTGTGAGACTTTTAACTTTTATTAGCTTCATTGGATTACTCTAAATATTTTGGAACATTTGGTTCTGTTTTCTGTTCTCAGGTATTTTGTTGTGATTGTCTATTTGGCAGCTTTTGTGTGGTTGGTACTTATCGTATTGGGTTGCCATTAGATATTAAAAATAACTTTTTGTCTCAGTGCAGGGCCTATGTTACGATGAGAATTCAGTAAATGTTGACCCAGCAAAATGAGAGATTTAGCAACATATGACATGCTTCTGAAGATGGTACTCTGATTAATTTTAGAAGTAGCAGCTGCCTTAACATCATTTTTAAAAACGTGTATTTACACACACTTTTTCCAAATTCAATATTTGTTGTTCACCATTCTCTGGAGTCAAAACATTAAGTCTTATTTGTGAGTCATTTACATACCATCTTTCTCATACCCTCTTATCCAAACACCATGTTGTATTCTTGATGGATTTTCCACTATCTCGATAATAGGAAAACTAGGCCAAAAGTCTCATTTTTTATCCACTTTTGACACATTGCAAATCTTTATACTAAACTTACCATGTTCTGTCAATGCCCGGAAATGCTCTTCTAATGTTCCAAAATATTGACATTTTTGGTATTTGCTTCAATACTTTCTTGACTGCAAAATGCCTCAGTCAGGGGCTCAACAGGAAACAGATGGCTCACACAAATGGGATAATTAGGAAGTATTTAATAAAGAAACTATTTACAAAAATGCAGGCAGGGTTAACAAAAACCCAAGGAGGGGTGTTAACCATGCTGAGGTTGGCACTATGAGAAGTCACAACTCCTCTGAGGTCTAAGGGGAAGAAAAACTGGACACCAGAACAAGTAAATAGTACTTGTAGCTAGGAGAGGACTTCCCCACAGGAGCTGTGGACCTTGGTAGAGGGTCCCAGCTGCCCCATTATGAGCTACAGGGAGGGGTCTAGGAGAATAAACACTCTGATCTCAGTCTGCTCCTGTCCAACTGTCTCCTGCCATGCCTCTCACTGGTGGAATCCAGCTGCATTTCTGAGGTTAGTTGGTGTAGTTCTAAAAGGTGACTCCCTGGTGCCCCACCAAACCAAAGAAGGTGGATAGTAGACCTAGTGGAGAAATTAGAAAACACCCATATTTATACAGTGCTTGCCAAAGTTGACAGTTATAGTTTTTCATCTATGTTTTCTTAAAATTTTAAGAAAGCGGTTGAATAAATGGTAATGAATTACAGTTAAGCATCCATCTTTTCTCCTCGTTTGAATCCTATTGTCTGCTTTAACTTCAGTACCCATTTTAATCTTAAGTCTTAAAAGATTCAGAATAGAGCTTTTATTGAAAACTTTGAAACAGAAGTGAGTCCATTCCAATAATATCCACTCAAACCTTTAAAATAGGAACATTATTTAACTTAACGTTTAATTGAGCAAAGCCAGTCTATGCAGAGCACAAATTAGATATTGCCTGTGAATTTATAGTGTGAATAAAAATACAGGAATGTAATAGAGGACATCTCTTTTGTCTACAATACTCTATAATTGTGGCATTTAGTTATGTAGAGGACTTCAACACCATATGTTTTAACAAATACTTTGGGTCATAAGGGTATGTATAATGGAAGGACATAATTAAAGTTTAATTTGTTCAGTAAAAAGGCACCATTAATTACTCTAGGCAATTTGTTGGGTTATTAATTGGTTCTGGAAACATGTCAAGATACTAATTTACATGGAATTTTCCCCCTAATTTTCTAGACAGCCCCTCGACCATATACTGCTCCAGGAAATATGCAGCCTCCAATTCGATTGCAGCCTCTTCCCAGAAATCCAGCTGTAAGAACTGCTCCAAAGATTACGCCGGGGTCCAGACCCAAAACCTCAATCCTGGAAAATGAAGCTCCATTTCCTATTGGGGTAAATGTCATTTTATTCAAGAAATATTTTATTTTGACAGGCAGAGTTAGTGAGAGAAAGAGAGACAGAGAGAAAGGTCTTCCTTTTCTGCTGGTTCACCCCACAAATGGCCACTACAGCCGGTGTGCTGTGCCGAACCAAAGCCAGGAGCCAGGTGCTTCCTCCTGGTCTCCCATGCGTGTGCAGGGCCCAAGCACTTGGGCCATCCTCCACTGCACTCCTGGTCCTCAGCAGAGAGCTAAACTGGAAGAGGAGCAAGCGGGACAGAATCTGGTGCCCCAACTGGGACTAGAACTCGGGGTGCTGGTGCTGCAGGCAGAGGATTAGCCAAGTGAGCCGTGGTGTCAGCCAAGAAATATTTTAAAATTATTAATTAAAACATTAGGTTATCATACATTAGTCCACTTCGTGGAGTTCATGCTGTGCCTTTATTAAATAGTTGCTATGTAGTTTTGATAAATTATATGATACTCTAAGTGAAGGCCTGTAGTTTCTTTATTATTGAGTACAAAGAGTAGGAATAGATTTTTTTTTAAATGTGTGATGGGTTCCAATTAATTTGAAAGGCTAATTGAAAAACAAAGAGGAAAGACTTCATTGCCAGATATGACTTCTATCAGAAAAGACCCAATGTTGACTCCTTCCAAATTTTAAATGCATGAAAACTAGAAAATGAAACTTTCCAAGAATAGGTTTGCATTTGCATGCCGACTTACTTTCCCATCAGTGTATGAAATTGCTTCAAGTTTGACTCTTCGAAGGTTGAATATAGAAGGAACTGAATGTCCATCTTTAAAAATGCTGAGTTAATCACACCCAGGAGCTAGACTCCGCTTCTCTTTCAAGGTTATGTCTCAGATAATTTTCACTTATTTCAATAGAGCACAGGAAGGAGGTATGGTAACCATGAAATATGAGTTACTTAAATAGGGAGGGATAATTAGAACATTCACTAATTAGGGAGGATATTGTTTGTATTTATAACAGGAACAAGAAGCATTTGTCAGCTTAAGAATGAGCCTGTGTTATAAGAATGATTGTCATTATGCTAAAATAGGTGAATTACATTCCATTTCTTATTAGGAAATATGAGATATCTCAGATATTTTAAATCCTTAACTGACAGACAAGCTTGCCACTAAGAAATTAATTAAAAATATCATTGTTTCACAAGTATAAATATAACTAAAAATAATATTATTGATTTAATGTGTTTTTCAGCTTGCGAAGTACTATTTACCGACCTTACTTCAGTAATTTAATAGTAGTTTCCCAGATGGCAGGAGAATTAACCTGAAGATGATGTTGCTTTGTTTACGGAGACTACTTAGAGCTCAGTAGAAACTCATAATGTCATAAATCAATTAGTTTGGCATTTTCTAGGATTGGCTCTCCATTCTGAAGGCACAAATTTCCAGTGTCAGCCAGTGTCCAGAAATGGTCAGGTACTAAGATTGTTTCAGATTAACTGACGTTTACAACAAGCTCATTTTTATTTCTAAAATAAGCCAAAAATAGGAACTAAATCATAACTAGGTCATTAGGTCACCAGCAGGTATCAAACAGTCAAAGCTTGTAAGAGTGGTGTGTTCTCCCTTTGTAGGCAGACCTAAATGGGAAGTGAAGCCATAATGAGAAGGTTGCCTGGTGAACATGGAGTCAGAATGAGGGGGATATGGCATATGGAATGTTAACATGCCAGACCAAGATGGTCTGATTCACTCGTCTCATCCTAAGAATTGGCTTGCCAAAGGTACCTGAAAACTCAAAGGTCTTTGGCTAAAACTCTCTGTCCTCTAAGGAGAACATTGCAGTTAGGATTGGAAATATTTAAAGTTCATGAATAGTAGTTCCTGTTCCCTAGATAGTACTCAGATGAGTACTTTCCACTTTTCCTAATATTGTATTCTTTTCTAAGCTCCTATAATTACCAATTCTATCTTTGATCGGTGCATTTTTTTGTTAGATACATGAACACTATCAGTCAGGAAATATTCACATTCTATTGGTTTGAGAGCAGTTTTTGGTGGGGGCATTTTCAGGTGATTTTCCAAATCCACTCAGCCAGTGGATAGATTTACTCATTAAAGCTATATAAGGTCTTTCCCTGTTTCCAAGTTTTTGGTAGATAGGCACTTATTGGCAGTTCATGAATGCTGACAAGACTAAGATAGACTTCACATTTCAATTAGCTAAACTCATTTTTCATTCAGTAAACATTTATTGAATACCTACTGTGGCTAGGTGCTGATATAGGCATTGAGGATATATCAGTTATCAAGGCAGTCAAAAGTAACATTGGGGCTTACTGTAAAATATATATATATATGAAACACATACTGGGAGAAAAGACACACAATTATTGTGAATGACATTGATGATGAAAATATAGAATCAGACAAGAAATTCCTTAAAAAGAATACTAGTCTACATGATTGGTGAATATGTGGGAAGCACTCAATAAATTCTTATTGTGTTTAAAAAGATTTGCAGGTGGAAAGTATTTGAACATTCCATAGATATAAGCAGATTTAACTTTGCTAAGTTGCAGGAGTGAGGGTCTTTGATTTCGGCAAAAGCAATGGGGTAAAAAATGTGGACAGAGATTCAACTGAGTAAAGATAATGAATTGATTGAAAGTAAATATCCTCAGAAAGATAGTTTCTCTTATACCATTAGTAGGAGTAGAAATTGTTTGTACAACTAATTGTGGAGGCAATAGAGGAATATTTATCACAATTTCAAATGAACATTCTCAGTTGTTTTAACATAGAGAAATTTATCCTAGGAACACACACATAAATGTAAAAAAATGGATTCAACAATGTTGTGTGCTGTCATATTTGTAATAGTGAACAATTGGAAGGTGCTCAAGTATTTAACACAATATTGTTTAAAATGTTATGCAGTAACAGGTTAAAGCACATTTTAAAAACCTGTTTCAAATACAACTCTGCAAACTTCTTGGTTTTAAATTTTTTAATTGCACTGGGTTCCTGTAATGATTTGCTGAGGGAAAGTCCTCAAAGTACTATTATAAAACTGCCATCCCTATTTGTTAGTGTAAAACTATACAATATAAATTTAGAAACTTATGAATAGTTAATTTGCTATGAAATGACTGCAAAGTGTCATTTTTTAAAAAACAGACTGGAGCATTTTGAGTTTCTTGATATCAGTTGTCCGTAATGTCAATCATTTAAGCTATCTTTGATTTTGGGTTACATGGGGTCACCACTTCTGTTTCATTGGTTCTTATGTCATGAAATGTGATTATAGGGCAAGAAGGCCATGATGAAGTTCAGGAACTCCACAGACAATTCACAGAGAATGAATCCATATCAACTTTCGAACATTAGCAGTTATTTGATGCCTATTCCTCCTCCACCTCCTCCCCTAAATGGAAAAATCGCCAAAGAAAATAGATCTGAAACACGGAGAAGGAGAAGATTTCGTCCAACCACAGCTCCAAATGGCTTGGAACCTCTCTTTACAAGGGTGATTATGGAGTAAAATTTTCTTTTATTAATTTCACACAGATTACATGGTACTATTAGATTTGCTGTAAAGATTTTATGAAAATCACATGCAAATAGTCTTTCATAAAGAAATGTAATAATGTTATAATTATAAGCTAAAATGAATCTGAAACCAAAGATTTTAGGGCTTTAGTAGACTAATTTAGCACAGTTGATAATAAAGGATTCAGCAAATCTTGCTGTGAAACTAGACCTGGTTTCTAAATCATTTATTTCCTTTAAATTCACCCATTCAATCATGTTGTCAAAAGTACCTTAATGTTTAATCTGTGAAAATTCAAAACCTCAAATATGCCTAAAATATCCAATCCATTCAATCTTATCAAAGTTTTTTAAAATGATTTTTAGCAAAAAATTTTTAGAAAAAGTTTTCTTTTAGTGTTCTTTGCAAATAGGATAATTTGTTGTACTAATTTTCTGAAAATATTGATAAAGAAACTATGAGAGATCTTCAAAAATTCATGAAAAAATGTGTATTGTGAAAAAAACTACATCATGAATTTTGATTTTTTTTTTTACCAAAATAAGCTTATCTTTTAATTCTAGTTTTCCACATAGTTTTTCAAGTACCCACCTGGTTCTAAGGCCAGATACAGGCTAGTAAGAAGGCAGCCTATGTCTTCATTTTCCTTATGTAAACAGGCAGCTGGTAGAAATTTTATGCAACTTTTGTGATTCATAACAGATACTGGGTCGGCATTTCAGTGGCTGGGCATCAGGGAGTGGAGTCCCCCTGTGTACACGGACTGGGCTGGCTGTTCTTCAAAGCCAGCCTCACTCTCCAGTGCCTCCTTCATACCGTGTCCACATCTCGTTCCCAGCAGCTGCCCTCACCTCTGACCTTCTCAAAAGATAGGGACTCTCTTCCTCCTGCTTGCTCAAATTTCCCCCTTTCAATGCTATTTTTACCAAAATAGAGGGCTTTATTTGCCTCTGACAGAGCACTCTCTCTTCTCTGAGACTCACCCTCTGCCCTCTGTCCTTGGTGCTGGACTCAGCCTGCCTGAAGTACCTTGTACCATCTGTCATTCTCCTCTCTAATTTGGATTTTTGAGACTTCCTTTAATATTCATTTCTGCTTCTCAATATGACCTTATTTAGAGTAACCAGATCCTTTCCTTGCTGGCTGTAACCGTAGACTTCTGTTTGTTCCCTTCCTTCACTGCACAGTTCTCTCAAAGGTAGCTTAGCCTAACAGGCAACCCCAGTTTACAACAACAAAGGCTTATTTTGTGATCTCATGATCATGTTTTTTTGGTCAGCTGAAATCCTGAGACCTGGACAGGATGAGTAGTTCAGACTGCAAGAGTCTGGTGTGCTACCCCCTGTACAGCAGAACCATGGAATGACTTTAAGGTTTTGCTCAGAAGTTGCACATGCCACTTACATGCTTACTCCTGGCTCCTGCTTTTGGATCAGCGCAGTGCACTGGCCTACGGCGCCGGCACCCCACGTTCTAGTCCCGTTCGTTGAGCCAGATTCTGTCCCAGTTGCTCCTCTTGCAGTCCAGCTCTCTGCTGTGGCCCAGGAAGGCAGTGGAGGATGGCCCAAGTGCTTGGGCCCTGCACCCGCATGGGAGACCAGGAGGAAGCACCTGGCTCCTGGCTTCAGATCAGTGCAGCACGCTGGCCTCAGCAGCCATATGGGGGTTGAACCAACGGAAAAGGAAGACCTCTCTCTCTCTCTCTCTCTCTCACTGTCTAAATCTGCCTGTCCAAAAAAAAAAGTTTGAATATCTCATAAACTATAATAATGTATAAAATATGTACATACAACTTGGCAACTATAATCAAACTGCCATATATTCACCGCTTTTAAATAAAGTAAAACTTCACCATCATATTAGTTCCTGTCCCAGTGCATCCCTTACTTCCTCAATCAGCTGGTTTATTGATTTCAGTTAACTGTCTCCTCTTTTTTTTTTTTTTAGATTTTATTTATTTATTTGAAAGTCAAAGTTACACAGAGAGAGAGAGAGAGGGAGGAATCTTCCATCTGCTGGTTCATTCCTCAAATGACTGCAATGGTCAGAGGTCAGCCAGGCCAAAGCCAGGAGCCAGGAGCTTCTTCTGGGTCTCCCAGATTGGTGCAGGGGTCTCTTTTGCTTTCCCAGACACGTTACCAAGGAGATGGATTGGAATGGAGCAGCTGGGACTCAAACCAAGGCCTATATGGGATGCCAGCATCACAGGTGGTGGATTAACCCTGTGTACCGCAACACTGCCCCCTCCCTGCTTTTCTTTAGAGTTGTTTTGTTTATATGCATAAAGTTTCAGAAATACTCATCAACCCAAATCTAGCATTGCAATGAAAGGATAATATTTCCAGGAGGAAGTAAGTGGAAAAGAAACTTTGGGTCAGAATCTGGGTTCGTATCCTTGACAACTTTTTTTACTCGTTTATAGCCCATTCTGATGATGTCGGGTTGGGGGGGGGGGTGTCACAAGTGTGTCCTAGGAAACATGAAGTTTACTAGAATCAGGGTATCTTGAGAGACCCTCTTGTGGCACAGGCTCTGGATGTCCAGTGGGAATGTGGTTAGGGGTATGGACTTCTGTGACTGCGCATGGAAGAGAGAGCAGCGACTTCTTCATGTTTTGGACATGTTAAGTGAAGCACAAAGAGCCATCTCAGCTGTGTTAGCCAGAGTCCTGCCCTCAAGGGAGCAGCACAGCGTGGGGTCAGCAGGCATCCTGACCCCTGACGGACCTTCTCATACTGTTTTTGGAGTCCATCTGTCTTGGCATTTTGGCCTTATTTATTTATTTTAAAGAATTTATTTATTTATTTTTAAACTGTCTTTCGGGGAGAATCCTATTCTGGGAATGTTAAAACCATTCTACTGATACTCTCCTGTTGTTTGCTTTTCCTCTATACTTCTTTGTCATTTTGTTTTACAGGCTGAGAGTTTTCTTCAATTTTATCTTTTAAACATTCACCTGAGCTTTTCCTTCTGCTACCATATTTTTAATTCTAAGAATTACTTTTGTGTTCATTGAATATTATTTTTAGAAAAGCACCTTATTCTGGTTTGATATTATTTTAATTCTTTGGTATTAAAGACTCACTTTGTGGACCAATAAAAGTTCAGTTTTGAGAAAGTATACCATTCTTTAAATGTAGAGCTTAGAGCACCATACAATTATATCTCTCAAATTTTTTATATCCTTAGATATCTTTTTATCTGCTTGCTCCCTCAGTTCCAGAATTATAATGACAATTCATTCTGTAAACTTGAAGATTTGGCATTTCTCTTTGTAATTAAGCCAAGTTCTATTTTATTTCAGATACCTTTATAAATATTTAGAATGCTTTATATTCATTCAGAGTTAGGAATATTTTATTTTACTAGTTAGGTCACCCTTCATCATTGAAAATGACACCTTTTAATCACTGTATACTGAGTTTTAAAATCTGTTTTAACAAACACATATTTATGTTTACATATTCATATATATTCCTTTTACTTTCAGCTTTTCAGGGTCTTTAGATATAAACTTAAAGTGTAAGCGTGATTATGCTGTGTTTGGACAGTTTGTGTTTAATTCAATCTGAGAATCTCTATTCCATCAATAAGTTAGTTTAGTCTCATTACATTTATTTTATTTAGTGGCATATATAGACTTACTTTCACCATCTTGATTGGTGTTTTCTATTTATCATGATTTTTTTGATAACAGCATTTCTTGCTGTTATTTCCTCTTCCTTGAAAATTCCCTCTCTCGCCTCCCATGGCACTCTACACTCATGGGCCTTTGCTATCTCCTTTTGCCTCTTTTACTTCGTTGTGATTCTTCCTCCTCTTCCCCCTTAAATCTGGCCATGACCATAACCTTTGACCTTACCACAGTTATTTATTTTTTTTCTGTTCAAGATGTCATCATCTCCCTGTGTGGTGTCAGAGGTTTGCTAGATAACTCATGGATTTTTCTGTAGCCCTGGCTCCTGGAAGATAGAGTAAAATTGGTTCAGTGAGGAGAATCATGCATATTTCCAAGTACACTAGTCAAGTACTTGATTTATTTTATTTAGGTATAAAATATTAATTTAAGGGACATGATTCTCATGACTAGCTTACACATTAAAGTCACTCCTTGATTTTATGACTGCTATGTACTAAAACATCCTTCAAATGGTCTTAAAAGGAAGGGAAGAAGGAGGCTTTTGGTGCAGTGGTTAAGCCATGGCTTGGAGTGCCTACTCCAGTATTGGAGTGCCTGGATTTGTACCCCCACTCTGCTCTTGATTGCTTCATTCTAATATATGTCTTGGGAGTAGTAGGTGATGGCTCAAAGTATCTGGATCATTGCCACCCATACAGAAAACCTCAACTGGGTTTCTAGCTCCTGGTTTCAGGTTAGCCATGGTTGTTGTGGGCATTTTGGAGGTGAACCAATAGATGCAAACTCTCTCTGAGCTCCTCTGCTTTTCAAATTAAAGAAATAATAAATATAAAAATAAACAATATAGAATATAAAAATAAACAATAAATATAAAATAAATATTTTTAAAAAGGAAGGAAAAAAGAAATGGGGATTTGGTGCCATGGTTAAGACATAATTTGGAACACCCACATCTCATATCAGAACACCTGGGTTTGAGCTCCCCTGCACTCTCCAGTCTAGCTTTGTGATTCCTTGCACCTACATGGAAGACCAAGATTGAGCTCCTGGCTTTTGGCTTCAGTCAAGCTCAGCCCTGGTTGTTGCAGACATTTGGCAAATGAACCAGCAAATAGGAGTTCTCTTTGTATTTCTGCCTTTCAAATAAATAGTAAAAATAAACAACAATTTTAAAGAAAGAATGAAAAAAGGTCAAGAGCAATGAAATATATTTTGCATGGTCACCTCCTGTTTCTCTATGAACGTGTAGAGCAGCATGATCTGTAGCATCCATGATGCCTGCCTCTAGGGGATGATCAGTGGAGCCAGATATGTTGCCAAGGGGCCATAGGAATCATAGACCAGCAAGTTACCTCTGCGCCTTGTTACTTTCATTGTATTCTAGCACCCTCAGTGCTATTTAGTGCATCTGCAAAATCTACGAAACAGGTTGGGTTTTATCCTGAGATTTACCTCACCAACCTGCAGATTTTTATATTCCCACACAGGATTAAGAGAGCCTGATCTTACTGGTCACCTACTCTATTCAGAAGCATATGGGGTCGGCGCCACGGCTCACTAGGCTAATCCTCCGCCTGCAGCTCTGGTACCCGGGGTTCTAGTCCTGGTTGGGGCGCTGGTTCTGTCCTGGTTGCTCCTCTTCCAATCCAGCTCTCTGCTGTGTCCCGGGAAGGCAGTGGAAGATGGCTCAAGTGCTTGGGCCCTGCACCCGCATGGGAGACCAGGAGAAGCTCCTGGCTACTAGCTTCAGATCAGTGCGGTGCACCGGCCATAGCAGCCATTTGGAGGGGTGAACCAATGGAAAGGAAGACCTTTCTCTCTCTCTCACTGTCTAACTCTGCCTATCAAAAAAAAAAAAAAAAGACATATGGAAGCTGTGGATAGTTTTATAAATAGCCCCCTCCTACCAATTTTATTTATTTATTTGGAAGACAGAAGGAAAGACAGCAAGAGACCGACAGGCAGAGCTTTCCCATCTGTTGGTTCACTTCCCACATGCCTGCAACAGCTAGGCCAAATAATGGAGCCAAAAAATTAATCCAAGTTTCCCTCATGGGTGGCAGGGGCCTGATTGCTTGAGCTGTCACCTGCTGCCTCCCAGGGTACATGTTAAGCGGAAGCTGGAATTGGGAGCAGAGCCAGGACTGATTTGGGACTCAGGCTTCCCAGGCAACATTTTGACTGCTATGCCCAATGGCTGTCTCATAAACAGCTTTTAAAATGTGAAAATACAGAGTTTGAAACAAGAACCTTCTTGATGGTTATGCTTATTGATTAAAACATCTGAAACAAAGACAGTCGTGTTCTTTTTGTGAAAGAGTGGGCAATGTGCTCTGAGCATCTCATTAGTTTAGGACTTTCCCCATATTCCCACTGACTTCCTGGCTCCGGATGAGACCTGTGTGGTTACTGATGCCTGACTGATTGATGATAGGTCCCACATCTCAAATTCAATGTGGTTACCACTTTAGCCAGGTTCTCTATTCACTTGCCTTATTTCTCTTCAAGCGCAATCTTTTCTTTAGTAATTTGGTCTCAAAATTTTGAATTCCTCTTTTTCTTTGCATCAAACCTCCAGTTAATTACTAAGTCCTTGAGATCAGAAGTGTCCAAAGAAAATATAGTGCAAGCCAGAGATGCAATTTAAAATTTTCTGATAGCTTTGTGAAAAAGGTAAAGAGAAATATGTGAAATAATTTTAAGAATATATATTTTAATTAAATATATCTAAAATGTTATCATCTGAATGTATAATGAATAAGAAAATTCTAATGAAGTATTGCATATTTTTAAACTATGCTTTTGAAATTAAGTGTATTTTATACTTAGTGCACATGTCTTTGGAACCAGCTAACTTCCAAAAATCTAACAGATGATGACTGCCCTAGGTAACACAGCTCTGAATGCCACCTTGACAATGGTTCATGTATCAGTTAATGTTTTTCTATTCGAGTTGCTACATCTTTAGTTCAGGTGCTTACTAGCTAACTCTTAACATGACTATTGCAATCATCTATATACTTAGGCTCTGCCTCTCAATCAGCAAGTAGCTATGTTCAGCTTTTATTGCTTATGACAAGGGCTATATACCAGGTGCTGGAGTTACCGAGAGGAGTAAAACGAAATCTTCCTTTGTAGGAAGATTTTAGATTAGCAAGGGAGACAGAAATATACAGTTAACCACAATACATTGTGATTAGCACTACCACTGCAGTTTAAACAAATCACAACAGGAACACAGATGCAGGAAATACTAGTTTTGACTGACAAGATTGGAGAATGCCTTTAAGAGAAGGTAGCCTTTGAAATGTGCTTTAAATGATGAGTAGGAAGGTAGCACGTATAATCAGGAAGAGGGTGAAGAGTCCATCTCAGCCTTAGCAGATTCTACATTCACACTGCTAAACTGCACGTTGTAGAGTGACTCCCAGCATGCCTCTCCCTGCCTAATACCTCCACTAGCTGCTCCATTCCTAATGAACGCAGGGATAGCCTTCTGCCTGGCAGTGTAAAGCACCAATTTAAAAAATTATTATTCGGGTATGGGGAGGCCTATAGATTAGATGTTTGTCACTGACAACATAGCTTGTTACTCACAGTTCCCAAGAGGAGGAGGCACACGACATGCATACATGAGGGTTTCATCTAGAATTATGTTTGACCGCTTATCCAGGCTCTGTGGCCTGGCTAAGTTGATGGATTACATTGGTTATCATACCACACCACGCAGGGCCACACAGGAAGCACCAGTCTGGAGGCAGAGGAAAGAGGGAGGCAGAATATGGCCAAGAGCCATTACTGCAATTTCCATGGGAAGGAATGGATGAGGCAGGGTCAGCAGTCTTAGGATTGGGTGAATAATTTCGGTTCTGGGTTGTTAGGGCATCCCAGAGTTGTTTGGCTCCTAGCCTTGGGGTGAGTATGGCAAGGTAATATTACCTAGAGCATAAGATCAGAGAGAAGATGAGGTCAGAGCAGGGGCAGAAGTAGGCTCTGGATTGGTTCGTTTGCAAATGAAATGTGCTTTCACATATCTTAACCATCTCTAGAAATTGGTTAGCCCTGGGAGGGGCAGGCTCCACAGTAAGGCCCCAGATGCCAAAACATCAGAATAAAAAGTCAAGCTTAATACACTGGCATTCAAGTTCCTTTAGATTCTGGTCCACTACAGGTTTCTGTCCCACTTCTACTCAAGCCAGAGGGACTCTTTACTCTCAGCTGTTGTACTACCACTTCCCTCCTTCTGACTTAGGATTTCTTTTCTGGTGCATCACCTTCAAGTCATCCATTTTCTTGTTTTCTCATTTAATTGCACACTTTCATGACTCTTGTGCCACTTTTTAATAAACTGTGGGAGTTTACATTTAATGATGACAACACTGATTATTTCAATGATTTGATAAGGCTTTACTATATGATCAGGGTTTTGCTTAGTGTTTTATATACATTTTATCATCTAATATATATAATAAACCAAAGGATGGGTTGTAATAAATTTTCTCTGGGTTTCCCATGTGCTGGGGAACCGAGGACCCAGGCCATCTGCTGCTGCTTTGGGAAAAGCACATTAGCAGGAGCTGGATTGGAAGTGGTGCAGCCAGGACTTGAATCATCCTCCATATGGGATCTTGGCTCTGCAGGCAGCTGCTTAATCTGTTGTGCCACAACAAGGTTGTAATAATTTTTACATTTTAGAGATGGGGCAACTGAGGCAAGACAAGTTAGATAACCTGCACAAGTCACATAACTAATTAGCAGTTGATTAAATGTGCAACCCAATAAATTGACATTAGGGCTTTGTGTTTATAATCTTCACATACAAATTTTATGGAATTTATTTTTAAAAATTTATTTGTTTTTATTTGAAAAGCTGAGAGAGAGAGAGAGTTTCCATCTGCTGAGTCACTCCCCTAAATGCCCCCAAAACACATGTCAGGCTTGGGCCAGGAGAACTCAGAACTCAACCTGAGTATTCATGGTGGGTGACTACTTGAATCATCATCTTCTGCCTCTCAGGGTGTGTACTAGCAGGAAACTGGAATTAGAAGCAGAGCTGAGATTTGAACCAGGCACTCTGATAAGAGATGCAGGCATCCAAAGTGGAGTTTAACTACTGTGCTTGCCTTGAACTTTTATTCTTTTATGCTTCTATTTCCATATTATGAAGCTTACTGAGGGCAGTCATTTGATTTAGCCTACATTCAATCAAATATATTTATTAGTACTATATTCATAAAATGGATGTTATTTTATTAACCGTATGAGAAATTAAACTCTTATGCCTTATCTTATGTCAATATCATGAAATCAGTTGTGCTGTCAGAGGTAATTACCCTTTCTCCAAAACAAATAAAGCCTAACTAATATTGGGTTTTAGAAAAATTGTGTATTCTCTTCATTCAACTTTAAGAATATTTTTCCAGTTTCCATTCCAGTCAGTGCATTATTTTCATTTTTTTTACTCTTTGTTTTTCTCACGTGTGAACCCAGATTTGAGAATGCAAAAGGAACGCATCCACAGGATTTTATTATAAAGTGATTCAACATTTCTCACAGTAGGCTAGATTTATTTCAAGGACTTCCTTTTAAATAAGATTTTTGCTTAAAAGTAGCATTATAGTTTGATAACTACAAATAAACTGATTTGAAAAGCGATTTAAACGGCCAGTTTACATTGTGGAACAAATTCCTACAAGAAAGGAAAAGTCATGGCTGCTTTTGGTGTCATTGCAGTGGTTGTAGTTTAAGAATGAACTCTCGAAGAGGGCATTTGGCCCAGCAGGGTTAAGTTACTCATGTCCCATATTAGAATATCTGGTTTCAATACCTAGCTGTGGCTCCTGATTCCAGGTTCTTACTAATGCACACCCTGGGAGGCAACTGTGATGGCTCAAGTAAATGGATTCATACTACCCACATGGGAGACCTAGGTTGAATTCCTGGCTCCTATCATTGGCCTCAGCTCAGCTCTGGCCCTTTGTGAGCATTGGGGAAATGAGCCAGCAGGTGAGAGCTGTCTTTCTATGTTTCTCTGCAATAAACTTAGGCTACCCACACTCTTCCTTGGGCATATGTAGAATTTTCTCTCCCTAAGCCTGCCAGCATCAACATGGAGACTGCCACTTTTTTTGTTAAACATATTTATTTATTTATTTGAATGATAGAGTGACAGAGAGAGAGAGAGAATATCCTTCTTCAAACTACTGATTCATTCCCCAAATCTTGCAACAGCCTGTGCTGGGCCAGGCCAAAGCCTGGAGCCATGAACTCCATCTGGGTCTCCCACATAGATAGCAGGGGCCTGAGCACTCAGACCAGGCTCTGCTGCCCTCCCAGACACATTAGCAGGCAGCTGCATTGGATGCACAGCAGCTCAGACTTGAACCCTGATATGGGTGCTGGTGTCACAAGTGAGTTTAACCTGCAGGACCACAATGCCTCCCTGAAACTGCCACTCAGTATTGTCAACTTTTTATGAATGTTGTTAAAGACTAATCAACAAAGTTGGCATTCAGTTTAATGAGACATCATGAATCAGTTTTTATGTTTTGTTACCTACTGAGTTTCTATAAATTTAGAAAGCTACTGATTTAGGATAAGATCAACCTACTGTAGCTTTTGTCTCAGCAAAGTGTGAAATATGGAATGCCTCATTGTTTCATGTCTGTGTCCAGTTGATCAGAATTTACTAGGTGCTTATTACAGCACCAGGGGCATAAAGATCAGCAAGACACCATTTTTACTCCTGAGAGAGAAGAATGAAAGGAAACAGTTTTAATATCATGTGACTCACACAGTTATAGAGCCCTGGGGATTAAAAACAGATGAGTAGTGTTTACACCACTATAATCAGCTCAGATCCATTTGCTGGAGCTTTAAATATGATACAAGAAAATGAAATCACTTAGTGATGATAGGAGTCAGAGAATCTACGATTTTATGTTGTTGAAACTTATGCCATGGAAATTGGGAATTGTTGAAGGCCGTTAATCAGGAGTCACGTGACCTATTTAGTGACCATAGATCTCTTTGATATCCAGAACAAGGGAGATGTTGAGAGAATCACACTGGAAGTGGGGAGACCAAGCAGAGTGCCCATCCTCCTTTTCCTGGAACAGTTCAAATTTCTGCTCTCTTTCCTCCTAGCAAATCACCTCTTTCACAATATGTCTCAGTTTGGAGTATAGCTTCTGTAGTCATCTTACTAACTAGGGGTCTGTTATAGTGGTCCAGGTAAGACTTTGTAATTTTGAGAGTTCACCAGGGCTTGGTTAAGTAGATGGAGTAGAGCTGCTGCCCAGGATTATCAATGGGGGCAGGTGTTGCGGTGCAAGGGGTTGAGCAGCTGCTTCAGATGCCTGCACCCAATATTGGAGTGCCTGTTCAAGGCCCAGCCGGCTACTCCACTTCCTATCCAGCTTCCTGTGAATGCATCCTGGGAAAAAGAAGGTGGTGGCTCAAGTGCTTGGGCTCCTGTCACTTGAGAGACTTACATTGAGTTCCAGGCTCCTGGCTTTAGCCTGGGCCCCAGTCCTGGCTGTTGCAGCGATTTGGGGAACAGACTGGTAGATGGAAGATCTCTTTCTAACAATCGCTCTCTCTCACTCTGCCTTTCAAGTAGATGAAAATAAATAAGTGTTTAGCAAACAACAACAAGAATGGGAACTTTGATTCCTATTTTTATCTCTTGTCTATACCCCTCACATAGGCTTGGACAGGGATAAAAAAATACTCACTATATTAGTTGAATCCTAAATATTAGAAATACACAATGGCTGACTGGTTAACTATGCAATTGGGCTTGCCGTTTGCCTGCTCAAATGGCATTTACCTAGAGAAACTAAAAAAAAAAAAAAAAAAAAAAGAGGAGGAAAATTCTAAGCAACTGAAGAAGGAAGAAAGAAGGAAGAAAGAAAGATAATAAGCTTTAGCTGGGGAGGGGCATGTGGCCTTGCTCTGTTCTTGAAATGTAGCTGAATTTCCATGGAAGGTTTTGATACTTGCTTGAGAATGAGAGAAAGGTCCCTGAAACCTTGTTAAAATTTCATCAGTCTAGGGTCATTATAACCTTGGAAGATGGTAAGTTTAGAAGCAATTTAGTCAACTGAAAGAAACGATTGTTTATTTCCTAGTGCATGTCTTTAATCACGAGCTGTCACACGAGCCTCATATTAGAACTCGGAAAAGTTTACTTGGTGGAAATAATTGGGAAATATTTTTTAAAAACAGAATGAAGTAACTAGACCCAAGAGAAAAGAGATGTCACTATAGGAAAAACACTTTTGCAGAAAAGAAAAATATGAGTAACAGGAAGTGAAGAGGATGAAGGGCTGTCATTTTTTTTTATTATTGTTTCCCAAGTTTCTCTGTTCAGCTTTAATGTGAGACAGGCCTTTCCCTAATTCTGATCCCACTATTATCTTGTATTTATATTGTGTTTATTTCCCCAAATTTCCCACTCCTACCTCTAAATCCATGCCACTGCAGAAAGTCTTGCCTAGCAAAATGGGTATGCATTTATTTAATTAGTCACTTGATTCAACGTTCCAGCGGGAACTTGGCGCTGGATTTGCTTTAGGTCCCCTGACTGTGCAGTGGACCCACAGTGGCTCAGGAGAGAGGAACCACTAGATTGGGATTTTGCAAGTAGAACACAGGCCTGCCTTTGCTTTCATCTTTAATGTAGGGATATGTTTCTCATCTCCAAAAAAAATTATCTTGTTTGCTAATTTACTTGAGAGACTCCAGATGTCCCTGACCTATGTCTTTGATTTTGTGTCTGTTTAGGAGCCCAGGCTGTGCACAGGCAAGGCCATTTGGTTGAATTTTAAACTTTGAACTTCTCCCTTTCCACCATCTCCAGTTACACTTTCCAGAATGCTATTTGTAGAATTTCATTACAACAGATATATTTCCTCTGGTTTTTGCTTCAGAGAAATAGAATTAAATGAAAAAAAAATCCTTTGAGGTGGAAGGGGATGGGTTTGGGATGGAAATATGTTAGTGGTTCCTTCAGAAATTTTTGTTGCGTCTTTGATATTCTTAAAAAATGCATGCTTCCCATACATCCATAATTGAATGAAATCAAACTCAAATAACTGCCTTGGATCGACAGAAAGGTGGTCTCTCCATGTTTTTCATTTAACTAAAAATTGATTTTTAGAAAAGTGAAGTAGATTAAAAGCAAATCCTGCCTTGCTCAATTCTTGATGCCTACAACATTCTTATTGGGCCCCCTCAAAGTCTCTCGACCACTCCTATCTCTCTGCCTCTTCCTCTTTTCTTTATCCTTGGTCTCCCTCCTCTTCCTCTCCTTTGAAGTTAGGCAAACACTATGCTCATTTACTATAATTAAGACCCTCTGTGGTATAAGAGGCAATTCACTGGTATACAAATTTATTGTGTATTTTATAAATAATTTAATTAGAGAATGCCATAAAAGTTTATAAAATGATTTTTAAATGTAATTTTAAACATGAAATTTCAAAACTCTTGATTAGATTATTTTGAAATTTAAAAAATAGCAATTTTGTTTTTTCATTGAACTAAATGCCTCTTGTGAAATTGGATAATCCTAGGCATATAACATACATGATCTCTAATCCAGAGTAACAATAGAAGGAATCAAACATATGCAACCCCCTGCCAGGTAGACAAGCCCAGAGAAGGATATGTTGTTAGTATTCACCTGTAAAGATGCAGCAGTCAACTACAGAAACTATCACAGCTGGCGCCATGGCTCAATAGGCTAATCCTCCACCTTGCGGCGCCGGCACCCTGGGGTTCTAGTCCTGGTCGGGGCGTGGATTCTGTCCCGGTTGCCCCTCTTCCAGGCCAGCTCTCTGCTGTGGCCTGGAGTGCAGTGGAGGATGGCCCAAGTGCTAGGAACCTTCCCCCCATGGGAGACCAGGAGAAGCACCTGGCTCCTGCCATTGGATCAGCGAGGTGCGCCGGCTGCAGCCCATGGGCCAGTGACCTTTGGAGGGTGAACCAATGGCAAAGGTAGACCTTTCTCTCTGTCTCTCTCTCTCACTGTTCACTCTGCCTGTCAAAAAAAAGAAAAGAAACTATCACAAAATCATAATCAATGTCAATTCAAAATAGAACAAAGTGATGTAATATTTATTTATTTGTTTCAATTTTTATTTAAGAACCAGCTAAGAGAAGTTGAAGTAATTTACTCCCAGTGTCATCGATAATTTTGCTGTATATGAAACACACAGAAACTTAAAACATTAAAAAATGACAAATTTGTCTAAATCTCCAGAATTTACACTAAAATATAAAGTCAAAGCACATAAGCTATACTTGTTCAGAAGCATGCTTTTTGTTAGGTGGTTGACTCTCTTGCTCCGTGTAATTAACCTTGTAAAGGTTTTGCTGCTAGGTACTTAAAAATAGCCTTTTCTGTTCTTCACATTCCAATGTCATGTGAGACTAAAACTCTGATTAGAAGGCAATTAGTTAATAAACATCATTTTTTATTTATTCTAGGAATCAAGAAGGATTCATGAAACATCACTGCATAGTAATGCAGCTATCACAATGATTTATTTGGGTAAAAATGTGCATCTATCTTGTGATATCTCAGACTTCCGGGATGAAATAAAAGTTTATCAACAGCACTGTGGTGGGGAGAACCTTTGTGTCTACAAAGGCAAGCTACTTGAAAAAGGTACATATAAAATTTGGATTTCTTTAATTGCCTGAGTTTGATGCTATAGATAAGCTGTTGTTGATATAATATCCAAACGACTTCAATCACTTTATGAAATTATGCATATCCAGGGACTTATAAACCAGCTGCCTAAAAGTAAATCTAGATTTACTGCTGCATGATTGAAACTGAAGTAGCAATTACTCTTGCAGATTGTGGAAGAAAGAATTTGGAGTGATTTAACCTGGTAACAGATTAATTTTGGGATAGAGATAGATATATGATCATTCAAATGTTCCACGAATAAGCTGTCCCCCAAATTACAAGTTAACTATTTGGCTTGCCATAGTGAATTATATCATACATTATTCTAAGAGAAAAACATCAGACTGGCAATTCGTTCTTTAAAGGTACATTGAGATAAAATCACAAATCCAATAAACTTCAGGGTGAATCACACCTAAGTAACTTGGATTAGAATTTGGCTAAATGGCTTTTTAGTACATTTCTGCTCTCATTTGATTGCAAATTCACGTTTGTCAGCATGAGATAACTTCTATATCAAATTGAGGTTTTCACATATTGTATTGTATTTTTCTTCAATATTTAGTTTAGTGGTGCAACAATGAAATGGAAGAGTGTCTACAGGATCATATCTGTCACTTCCTTGCTTAAGAAACTCTGTTTAGAAAGCATACTATTTTTTACTAATTGAAATAAATATTTATATTTGGGTAAAGCTTGATATAGACTTGGGAGTTAAGAGAGGTGTTGAGGACAAACATGGTGTTTTACTTCTGTCTTTTCTGAGTTCTCCCATTAGTTGAAAGCAGTGGCTCTAGGGTTAGGATTTGGTCTAGTGGTTAACCTGCTGGTTAGGGCACCTGAATCCCACAACCAGATACCTGGGTCCCATGCCTGACTCCAAGTCCTGATTAGCTTCCTGCAAATGAGAACCCTAGGAGGTAGCAGTGATGGCACAAATTGTTGATTTCCTGCTACCCACATGGAGGACATGGACTTAGTTCCTAGGCTCCCGGTTTGGGCACCCAGCTTTTGGGGGCATTTGGAGAGTAAGCCAGTAGAAGAGAGAAATCTATCAATCAATCAATCTATCTAATCCATCTATCTCTCTTTCTTGGTCTTATCTCTGTATCTCTATCTCTCTCTCCCTCTATCTCTGCGTTTCTATCGCCATTCCTGCCTCTGTCAAATAAGCAAATAAAAACTTTTTAAAAAGTATTTTATTTTAGGCCGGCGCCGTGGCTCAACAGGCTAATCCTCCGCCTTGCGGCGCCGGCACACCGGGTTCTAGTCCCGGTCGGGGCACCGGATTCTGTCCCGGTTGCCCCTCTTCCAGGCCAGCCCTCTGCTGTGGCCCAGGAGTGCAGTGGAGGATGGCCCAGGTGCTTGGGCCCTGCACCCCATGGGGAGACCAGGAAAAGCACCTAGCACCTGGATCCTGCCATCGGAGGAGCGCGGTGCACCGGCCGCAGCGCGCTGACCGCGGCGGCCATTGGAGGGTGAACCAACGGCAAAAGGAAGACCTTTCTCTCTGTCTCTCTCTCTCACTGTCCACTCTGCCTGTCAAAAAAAAAAAAAGTATTTTATTTTATTTATTTGACAGGTAGAGTTACTGACAGTGAGAAGGAAAGAGAGAGAGCGGTCTTCCATTTGCTGGTTCAGTCCTCAAATGGCAGTGACAGCCGGAGCTGGGCCAGGAGCCAGGAGCCAGGAGCCAGGAGCCAGGAGCTTCTTCTGGGTCTCCCATGTAGTTTCAGAGGCTCAAGGACTTGGGCCAACTTCTACTGCTTTCCCAGGCCATCAGCAGAGAGCTGGATCAGAAGAGGAGTAGTGGGGACTAGAACAGGTGCCCATATGGGATGCCGGTGCCACAGGCAGAGGATTAACATCCTGTGCCACAGCACCGGTCCCAATAAAAAACTTTTAAAAAGGCCAGCACCGAGGCTTACTAGGCTAATCCTCCGCCTGTGGTGCTGGCACTCCGAGTTCTAGTCCCGGTTGGGGTGCCAGTTCTGTCCCGGCTGCTCCTCTTCCAGTCCAGCTCTCTGCTGTGGTCTGGGAGGGCAGGATGGCCCAGGTCCTTGGGCCCTGCACCTGCATGGGAGACTAGGAGAAGCACCTGGCTCCTGGCTTCAGATCAGCAAAGCACACTGGCCATAGCGCCATTTGGGGGGTGAACCAATGGAAGGAAGACCATTCTCTCTGTCTCTCTCTTTCACTGTCTAACTCTGCCTGTCAAAAAAAAATTTAAAAAGAGTAACAACTTGGGACTGACACTGTGGCATAGCGGGTAAAGCCACCACCTGCAGTGCCAGCATCCCATATGGGCACCAGTTCTAGTCTCAGCTGCTCTACTTCTGATCCAGCTCTCTGCTGTGGCCTGGGAAAGCAGTAGAAGATGGCCCAAGTCCTTGGACCCCTGTACTCAGGTGGAATACCCAGAAGAATCTCCTGGCTCCTGGTTTCAGATGGGCTCAGCTCCAGCTGTTGTGGCTAGTTAGGGAGTGAACCAGCAGTTAGAAGACCTCTCTCTGCCTGTTTCTCTCTCTGTGTAACTCTGAGTTTTAAATAAATAAATAAATATTTTAAAAAGACTATCAATTCACTGTTTAAAAACAAAGTAAAAAACCTCAACACAACAATGACTATTAATTTAAAAATGTATATCCTTAAAGAGAAACCATAACTCCATATTTAGGAATTGTATACTTAAATCTTCCCAACATAAAAATGAGTGGACAGTTGAATGGTAGTGTTAACTTATAGTAAAACAGTATGAAGTTCCGTCATGCTAGGAACGACTTTTCTCACTTTATGTGTTTGCTGGAAGTTTACCCTGTCTTTGCCTTAGCATGCCAGAGCTCCTCCCTGCAGTTAATAGAAGAAGAAAATGAGAGGAGTCTAGAGGTCGGGCAGCTTTCCAGGCCTCACATCCAGCTCTCAGTGGAGTTCAGAGTGGACCCAGGAACACAGGCTGGGGACAAGGCCTTTGCTCAGCTCCATGCAATCCCAGTTAGGTTGTTCTTGGTAGCAAGAAATTTCAGGCTTTTCCATGAAAGGAAGGGTGTGAACTCATAATTAATGCAGAGTGGCATAGACACATATATTTACTTTCAAGTATAATTTTCAGTTAATAATTTAGGTGAATTGCTGAGATTAGCTATAATCAAAAATGGGAATTAACATCATGACAATACTCGTGGGCCTCAGGTCAATTTATTCAACAAAACACATACATAATGTGTGTATCACTGTTGAAAAATGTGGTAGGTACAATGAAAGATAGAACGAGGCTCGGCTGAATGATACTCCCTCTGTGCTAAAAGTGCGGCATCAATGGTTCTGGGAGAAAGGCTGGAACTTGGCTCAGAGTAATTTTACATACACGTCAATCCTGGGACTGTTTGCAATGGCATTGGATGGTAAGGAATAATAGGATGGAATGAGGATGTGAATAACTGAATACTGTTCACACAATAATTTTGTTTTGGCTTGCCCTTGGTTGCCAGAAAAGTAATTGTCCAACATTGAAAAGTTGGGTGGCTCAGAGGTGACTTGCGGTTCAGCAATCTTAGTCTTTTAGCTGGGCTGAAAAGAATATATGCTTTTTGGAAATCAAAGCTGTTCATGATTCACTGAAATGTGAATAGGTTTTTAGAAGCTTTCTGTTAAGAAAAAAAAGGAGGGTATTTAATGCTATGCTTAGAGCAGTAAACTCATTAAAAAGTGGCATTTGTTAATTTGTCTTGCTATTTTATTAGAAATTACAAAATTATTTAGGAAAGTGGCAAGTGCCTCTTTTACTTCCATAACAATTCATGATGTCTTGCAGTTTGATTTTAGCCTTCAAGCTGCAAGTTGATTGTTTATTACAAATACACCTGCGAAGTCTCCGAATGTTTTCTACTACTTGTAAACAGTACATTTCTTTACAGGTATTTTAGTTTGCCATATTTATCTTTTCAAACAAGAAAAACTGTGGCCTCTTGGGTTAATGTGGAGTAAAGAACAAAGTTAACTTTTTGCCTGGCCCTCTATAATCCCTTCTTTTTCTGCCCGATTTTCTTGTACTTCTGTAACTTAATTTGGTTGCACCCATTTGCTCATCAGTCCCTCACAAATGGTCCTTCACTGACCCCCACCTCATACACACTATTTTCTTGCACTGTCTGTGCTATATTCTTTGTCCTATCTTTTTCCTCCCTTTGTAACTGAAACCTTTTTTATAAAAAGATTTATTCTCTTTTCTTAAGAGGCAGAGTTACAGAGAGAGAGAGAGATAGGATTTCATCCTCTGTTTCATCCCTCAAATGGCTGCAATGGCCACTGCTATGCCAGGCCAAAGCCAGGAGCCAAGAGCTTCTTCTGGATCTCCCACATGGGTGTGGAGGCCCAAGCACTTGGGCCATCTTCTACTGCCTTCCCAGGTGCATTAGCAAGGAGCTGGATGAGAAATGGAGCCCATGTGGGATGCTGCTGTCACAGGTTGTGGCTTTATCTGCTACACCAAAACACTGATTCCAGTAACTGAAATATTATCCATCTCTCAGGACTCAGATGAAGGTTCTACAACCTTCTCGGCTGACTTCTATTGTGTTATCCCAATAGCCCATGCTCTGAGTCTACATTCAAAACTGAAGTATTTCTTTTTACTCTTATGGTAATTGTTCTTTTACATATTTATCTTGTTAGTATTTTTAAAATAGCTTTGTTGAAGTATAAAATTGACTACCATAAAATGGATCCATTGGAAGTGCTTGTTCAATGATTTTTAGGAGTTGTATAGCATTGTGTCATCCCAGGCCAGTATTAGAATATCTCCATCATTTCAAAAATTTCCCTTGTGCTCATTGGCAGTTAGCCCTGACTCTCATCACCAGCCCCAGGCAAGCTACTGATTTGCTTTCTTTCTCTCACAGATTTTCTTTTCTGGACATTGCATATAAAGGCAATGAAACAAATTGATAGTATTTTGTGTCTTCTTCCCCATAGCATAATTTTTTTTGTTATTTGAAAGACACACACAGACACACACACACACACACACACACACACACACAGGGAAGAGAGAGAAAAAGAGAGACAGAGAGAGAAAGAGCATTGCTATTGGCCAGTTCACTCCCCAAACGCTCACCATGGGTGAAATTGAACCAGGCCAAAGCCAAATACCAGAAACTCAATGTTATTCTGACATGTGGGTGGTAGGTACCCAATTATTTGAGCCATCATTGCTGCCTCCCAGGATCTGCATTAGCAGGAAGTTGGAGTCAGGAGCTGCTGTCAGGGGTCAAACCCAAACACTACAATATAGATCTGAATCATTAGTCTAAACTGTCCCAACATGTTTTTGAGAATTTTGCATTTGTAGTGCAGGTTGAGCATCCCTAATCTGAAAACCTGAAGTTCAAAATGTATTGAAATCTGAAATTTCTGAGTGCTGACATGGCATGTAAAAACTTTTAGATTTTGGAGAATTTCAGATTTTAATTTTCAGATTAGGTGTGTCTAACTAGTAACATCTATGCAAATATTTCAAAATCCAAAAAACTCTGAAGTCTGAAACATTTCTGGCCCTAGGCATTTCGGATATGCAATGCTCAACCTGTATCTATCAATAGATACTCTCTTCTTGTATTGCCAAATATATTCTTTCACACACATAAATCATATTTTAAAAATCTATTCCCTAGTTGGCTGGTGCCGCGGCTCAATAGGCTAATCCTCCACCTTGCAGCACCAGCACACCGGGTTCTAGTCCCGGTTGGGGTGCTGGATTCTGTCCCGGTTGCCCCTCTTCTAGGCCAGCTCTCTGCTGTGGCCAGGGAGTGCAGTGGAGGATGGCCCAAGTTCTTGGGCTCCTGCACCCCATGGGAGACCAGGAGAAGCACGTGGCTCCTGCCTTCGGATCAGCGCGGTGCGCTGGCCGCGGCGGCCATTGGAGGGTGAACCAATGGCAAAAGGAAGACCTTTCTCTCAGTCTCTCTCTCTCACTGTCCACTCTGCCTGTCAAAAAAAAATAAATCTATTCCCTAGTTGATGAATATTTGTTCTATTTCCAGTTTGTGTCTATTTAAATGCAGTTATGAACATACAAATACAAGTTTTATGTAGTCGTATGCTGTTATGTCCCTTGATTCAATTCCTAGGTGTGATCTGGATTGCTTTATTTTCTGAGTATGGGTCCCATTTTCCTATTTCTTTACATGCTTTGTTAGTGTTGTTGTTGTTGAAAGCTGGGTGTTTTAGATAGTGTATTGTAGCTACAATGAACTCTGATTCTGATGTTTCCCTATCAAAAGTTATCACTGTTGCTTTTTTAGTTAGTAACTTATCTAGAATAGATTTGTGAAATTCAGTCGGCATCAATTTGGTGTACAACCAGTGATGTTTTACTCAGGTTTTTTAAATTATGATTTTAGTTTTCATTGCTTGATGATCATCACTGTTGTGTTAGAGATTAGGCTCAATCATCAGGACCCAGCCAAGCCTCCACCTTGTGCCAATGGATCTACCTGAGTATATTAGCTTCCTGGGGATGATGTAACAAGTAAGTGGCTTAAAACTGGAGAACGATATCTTCTCATAGGTTTAGAAGCCAAAAGTCCAACATCAAGGTGTTGAAAAGCTCCAGGGGATAATATTCCTGGACCCTTAACCTCTGGTGGCTACTGACAGCCCATGTATTCTTTGACTTATGGCTTCATCACTCTGATCTCTGCTTTGGTCTTCACACAATATTTTTTGCATGTTTCTCTTCTCGTTTTCCAAAGATATCAGTCATTGGCTTTAGGAATAAACCTAAATTCAGGATGATATTATCTTGATCCTTCACTAATCATATTTGTGAAAACCCTATTTCCAAATAAGGTCAAATTCTGAGGTTGTAGGTGGTACTGAATTTTTGAAGCAAACAATTCAAACCATTATAGTGGAGTCAAAAGGACATTCAAAGTTTAGGCAATTTTCAAACCTGCTCCAACTTTTCTTTTTCATCATGCTGTCTTGTGTTTCCTCTGTGCATAGGTGAGAGCTTCTGGGAGACTGGAACATGTGAATAGGTTGGGCCCACTGCAACCCATGCTGCTTCTAGTTAACGGGGATATGTAGAGTTTATTGAACGCCATTATGACTGCCTTATGGCCTGTCCTTCCTTGTGTAATTTTGGGTTAGTACACTGGGCTGTTGCTGGCTCTAATTAGAGCTCTAGTCTCAGGTTAGTAGAACCTCTGACCTTCTCTGTTAGCTTGCCTGAGAGGTTGCTACTTATTACTGGAAAAGCCACAAGCCAAAGGTTTTTTTGTCTTCTGCTCCAAATCAAGTCAGCCCCACTGACAGTGAAGCTGCTGGTTATTTACGGCCTGCCCTAGCCAATTAGAACTACTGTGAGGAAATAGTGGCAGGTGTGAGGCATGAGAATAGCCCCAGGCAAGAATGCTGCAGGTTCCAACTGTTTTTACCTAAATTTCAGTAATTTTTCATGAATAAGTGCTGTTCACTTTCCGTCTTTGGTCTATTTACAGAGACGTAATGGTAAGGAGGATGGATTTGGTGACCTCACTGCAAAAGTCTGGTGTAATAATTTTGCTTCTCCTGATGATTTAGAGCTTGAAAGAGGAGACCACATTTGATGTTTCTTTTCACTATGCTTGTTTCCCTTTAGTGCCTTAACCAGAGCTATCAATGGTCAGCGAACAATGCACAACTACATTTTACAAATATTATAAAATTCTCTCTAGTATTATACATTATATAATCTTAAAGAGTGCTGTGTGAAGTGGATAGACTGGGACTTCCCTTCTTTGCCCACAGATGTCCCTTTTGTAAGTAGGAATTTTGAAAAGCTACAGTCAGACGGCTTACCAAGGAAATCTCAACTAAGTAAAAAATGAGACATGTACCCAAACGGGCCAATAATCTTTCTACTTTCTCATGAAAGAAATCCATTAAGCTATTGTTGGGAGATGTCACTATATTTTGAAATACAAAATTATAAAATAAATAATGAAAGATTAAAGGCAGATAGTCTCAATTCTTGTGCGGCAAGATTGAAAAAAAGTAGAAGATGGATTGTAGCGGAGGTCATTCTTCAGCTACATTGGCATCCAATGGAAAGGCAGTCACATCTAGAGGTCAATTTCCTATACCTGATCTCAACCTTTCCTTGGCTACAGGTTTTTTCTTTGCTTAGTACTTAAGGTGCTTGGGAGTGTGATGTTGCATCAGAATAGATGTTATTACATGAATGTAGGATTTGAGTTTCTAAATGAAAGGATTCAGACATACTCTGTAGTCACCACTTGAGGAGTCCATTTATCATTAAGAAAAGTGGACTTTTAAGTCTTATTTTATTTTGATTCAGTAGACACTGAGGTTTTCAACTTTAGTCTTTTCTTATTGATTTAATTTCCCATCCAAATTCTGAGGTATGAATAACAATTATCTTTTCAATAGGTTTGTTCTTTAGAATGAGTTACATCTGATTTAGAATTTTTTTGGGGGGAATGAATAAACACATGGTGTTACTAGATGGCTATCATGAAACAAAATAATAAAATAATTTATATTTAATAATATTTATTAAAATCATAATTCCCTAATTATTTTAGGGGGCCCTGTGAGTCATTGTTCTGGGGTTTTGAGCAATAAAGGTACAAGGATGAGCTTCAGCTCCCTTGAATTTCAGAAGCATATAGAGCAGCACACATCCAGGTGAAGCTTCTCAGTGTGGGACCTGGGACCCAGCAGCATTAGCCTCACCTGGAAGCATGTTAGAAATACGAATTCTTGAGCCTTGACCCAGACCTATTGACTCAGAAATTTGAGCATGAAACCCAGCAATCCAAGGTTTAATAAGTCCTCTAGATAATTCTGATGCATAGTAAACTTTGAAAACTACTCTTGTGCAATATTTTAATATGTTGTATTAAGTGCAACAATAGAAAATGCATACATAGCAGAAAGGTGAAATTGTTAACTCTATTATTGATAGAAGTGGAAGGATCCAAGAAGGGTTTTCTTTTTTCTTTCTTTCTTTTTTTCTTTCTTTCTTTCTTTCTTTCTTTCTTTCTTTCTTTCTTTCTTTCTTTCTTTCTTTCTTTCTTTCCTTCTTTCTTCCTTTCTTTCTTTCTTCCTTTCTTTCTCTTTCTTTCTCTCTCTCTCTCTCTCTCTTTTGTAGAAAGTGACACTAGAAGTGTTTCTAAGAAACAGGTTTCCTAATTGCTATCTAGAGAATAGGTTTTCAAAGATTTGGCAATTATTACCTACTGTCAAAGAGTACTGTAAAGATTCAGTATGGTTGGGGCTGGCATTGTGGCACTGCTAGTTAAACTGCCCTGCCTGTGAGCCAACCTCCCAGATGGGAGTACGGGTTAGAGTCCTGGAAAATCCACTTCCAATCCAGCTTCTAGCTAATGTGCCTGGGAAAGCAGTAAAGGACAGCTCAAGTGCTTGGGCCCCTGCCACCCATGTGGGAGAGCCAGATGGAGTTCCTGTCTCAGCTTTGGCCTGGCTGAGTCTTAGCTTGTGGCAGCCATTTGGAGAGTGAAACAAGCAGATGGAAAAATTTTGTGTCTGTTTATTCCTCTCTCTTTCTGTCACTTTTCAAATAAGTAAAATAAATCTTTAAAAAAAAGTTTAGTATGACTAAAAACTATTCATTGCAGGTAGTGATTCTTAATGTACTTGTGGGACTTGTGGGTGGGTGGGAGAGAAATAAAGAGGGGTCCCAGGAGCAGGCATTGCGGAGCAGTAAATTCAATGCCACTTGGGAAACTGGAATCCCATATAGGAGTTCTTGTTTGAGTCTTCACTGATGCCAGTTGCACCTGGGAGGCAGTGCATGTCCCAGGACCCTGAGTTCCTGCCACCTCTGCGGGAGACTTGGGTGAGTTCTTGGCTTCTGAATTCAGCCTGGCCTATCGTTGGCTATTGTTGGCATTTGGGGAATGAACCAGTGGATGGAAGATCTCTCTATTTCTGTTTATCTCTTTTTCTCAGTCACTCTGCCTTCTAAATAAATAAATAAATAAATCTTTAAATAAAATAAATTAAGGGATCTCAAATCCAAACAGAATCAAATATGGCTTAGAGATGGAATAACTCTGCTTAACTCATATGAGAGTACTTCAAAAAATTGATGGAAAATAAATTTTAAAAATAAGTTTATTTTGGTTCGCAACAGTCTTGAAATCCATGCAGTTTTCTCATAATACACATTTCTGTGAACGTTTTAATATATGCTTTATTTGCATGGAATTCAAGATTTTCTTCGGCACCAAAATAAACATCTTCTTATGTTTGTTTCTATTACGAGAGGCAAAGAGACAGATGGAGAGCAAGAGAGTGAGAGTGAAAGTGAGAAAGAGAATGAGAAAGAGAGAGAGAGAGAGAGAGCGAGCACTCAGATGTACTAGCTCACTCTCCAAATTCCCTAAATGGCCAGGACTGGGTCAGGCCAAAGCCTGGAGCCAGGAACTTAATCCAAGCCTCCCATGTGGGTGGTGGGAACAAAATCATTGAAGCTCTCTGCCTCTCAGGGTCTGTGTGAGCAGGAAGCTGGAGTCAGGAGCCAGAACTGCGCACGGAACTCAGGCCCTCTGATAAGGGACATGCATGTCTTAATCGCTAGTCAAAGCCCACCCCATCACAAATGTATCTTTTAATTTCATTTTCCCATTAAAATTTTGAAGTATCCTTATATGTGTATTATAATGATTAAAGTCACAATTGCAAAATACAAATTTTTAAAAGAGCATCACTGAGCTCACCACAGCCTTTTGTCGCTAAGTTCTTAATCAGTAGAAAAAGGCAAGAAAAAGGCAAGGAACCCTAACCCAAACCTTTGGATTCAAACACTAAATCCCCCACGTACACTATGAATTTTGGTAAATTATTAAAATCCTCTAAGCATTTATTTCTCCACTAGAAACTAGTGATAGAAGTATTCCCACTTCACATAGCTGCTGAGAAATAACATACCTAAATGAATGAGGCATAATGCCCGACATAAGTTTTCATATCGTGTTATGTATTATTTTAGTGCAAATCAAAGAGTTGTATAAAGATTTGGAATATTTGTTAAAAATGAAGGTAATAGAATGTGGTTTTAGGATTAAAAGTTGTCTTCAGATGAAAAGATTATCTAGAGCATAATTTTGTATTTATCTAGTAGAAAAATTTAACTTAGAAGATGTCAATTCAAAGACAGTTGCTTTCATTAATGTGTTTCTTTTTTTAATTCCAGAAACCTTCCAGTTTATTTCCAAAAGGCACCATGGTTTTCCCTTCAGTCTTACCTTTTTCCTGAATGGGATGCAGGTGAACAGATTAAGCTCGTGTTGTGAATACAAGCATCGAAAAGGTTCCAGACTCGGAGGCAGAAGAGGCTACTTTGGGTTCGTGTGCGTGGAGAAAGCATCTCCTTGCTACAAGTATGGAATCCAATGTTCCTTGGTAGAGGGCAAGTTTTGCTATGTTTTCCTTCTTATGCTTTTATTAGTGCATTTCTCTGTAAAGTTTTGTTAAGAAAAATAAGTATAGATGAGTGTAAAGTCTCTAGGCTAAGGTTTACTTATTACAGATTTGAGTGTAAAATTATGATACAAAACAAATTTACAAGTACATTCAGAGATAAATAAAAGCTGGTGAAGTTTTAAATTCTGTCTCACTTTCTATCTCTCTTTCATGCTGCTTTCAGTTCTTTTTCTGAATGGAATAAGAGAGGAGGTTTTTGCGCTTTTTTTCTCCATTCCTCTTAGTAACTGGTTCTGACCTGAGCCTCAAAAACATGTACCAAACAGCTGACTTGTATGGGTTGGAATTACAGGTTATAGGTGTGCCTACCACTTGGTATCACCCAAGTTTCATTCTTACCCCTTAGTATCAATATCAGGAATAACAAAATTCATATCCTTTAAAAGATCTTTTAATTTTTATTGACACATAGTAATTGTACATATTTATGGGATACAGTGTGACTTTTCAATATATGAATACATTGTATAATGGTCAGATGGGATGATTAACATGTCCATCACCTCAGATATGTATTTCTTTGTGCTGGGAACATTTAAAATCCTATTAGCTATTTTGAAGTTTTCAATAAATTATTGTTAAACATATTTACTCTGTTGTGCCATAGAACATTAGAAGTTATTCCTCCCACCCAGGTGTACCCTGCTACCCATTAATCATCATCCTTCCATATCCCATGCCCCACCCCCTTCCTAGGATCTAGTTAGCAGTGTTCTATTCTTCCATGAGATCAACATTTTAGGTTCCATATATAAAAGAAAATGTGTAGTATTTGTCTTTCTGAGCCTAATAAGGGCCTAACACAATACCTCCAGTTTCATCAATGTCATTGCACATGGCAGAATTTCATTCTTCTTTATGACTGACTAATATTTCATTGTGAGATTATATCACATTTTCCTTATCTATTTATCAATTGATGGATTTAGGTTGATTCTGTATCTTGGCTATTGTAAACAGTGCTGCCATAAAAGTAGTAAAGTTTTCCTCTTTGACATACTTATTTCATGTCCTTTAGACACATATTCAGTAATGGCTTTGTTGCATCAACTGGCAGTTCTATTTCTTGATGTTTGAAGAATCTCTGTAGTGTTTATAGTAATGACTGTGTATTTGTGTGTGTGTGTGTGTGTGTGTGTGTGTGTGTGTGTGTGTGTATGGGGGGAGCATTCTTTTTCTTTGCATATTCATCAGCATTATTTTTGGTCTTTTTGATAATTACAGTTCTAACAGGGATGAAGAATATCCCAGTATGGTTTTGATTTTTGTGTTTCCTTGATGATTATGATGTTGAGCATTTTTTCATATATACCTAGTTAGCCCTTTGTATAATTTCTTTTATGAAACAAGTTATTTGTTCATTTTTAAATCAGATTATTTTTTTTTACTATTGAGTTCATTATATGTTATAAATATTAATTCTTTGCCAGATGTATAGTTCACAAATATATTCTCTCATTCTGTGGGTTTGTTGCCTCATCCCATTGTGTTCTTTGTTGTATAGAAGCTCTTCAGTATGATAAAATTCTATTTGTCAATTTTTGCTTTGGTTGCCTATACTTTTGGGGTCATATCCAAAAATTGTTTGCCCTGAGAATTTTCCTGAGGCATTTTTCCTGTGTTTTATTCTAGTACTTTCTTTTTTTTTTATTTGACAGGCAGAGTTAGTGAGAAGAGTTGGGGGGGGGGGGGAGAGAGAGAGAGAGAGAGAGAGAGAGAGAGAGAAAGGTCTTCCTTTTCTGTTGGTTCACCCCCTAATGGCCGCTGCGGCCAGTGTGCTGTGGCCGGCATACCGCGCTGATCCGAAGCCAGGAGCCAGGTGCTTCTCCTGGTCTCCCATGCGGGTGCAGGGCCCAAGCACTTGGGCCATCCTCCATTGCCTTCCCAGGCCACAGCAGAGAGCTGGACTGGAAGAGGAGCAACCAGGGCTAGAACCCGGCACCCATATGGGATGCTGGAGCTGTAGGCAGAGGACTAACCAAGTGAGCCACAGACTCATTTTCATAATTTCAGTTCTCACATTGAAATTTTTGGTCCATTTGAACTTGAGTTTTGTATATTGTGAGAGATAGGGGTCTAATTTCTTATGCATGGAGATATTCAATTTTCCCAGCACCATTTAACAAAGATATTTTCCTTTCTCAATGCATGTTCTTGCTAACTTGGTTGTGTCAGTTGAATGTACATAAGTGGATTTATTTCTAGGCATTGGATTCTCTTTCATTGACTTAGGTGTCTGTTTTTATCCACTACTATGCTTTTGGTTACTAGAGTTTGTTTGTTGGTATGTTTTGAAGTCAGTTATTTTTATTTATTTATTTATTCATTTATTTGAAAATCAGAGTTACACAGAGAGAGGAGAGGCAGAGAGAGAGAGAGAGAGAGAGAGAGAGAGAGAGAGAGAGATCTTCCATCTGCTGGTTCACTCCCCAATTGGCCGCAACGGCTGGAGCTGTGCCAATCCAAAGCCAGGAGCTTCCTCCGGGTCTCCCACGTGGGTGCAGGGGCCCAAACTCCAGGACTTGGGCCATCTTCTACTGCTTTCCCAGGCCATAGCAGAGAGCTGGATAGAAAGTGGAGCAAGTCAGTTATTGTAATGACTCAATCTGTGTTCTTTTTGCTCTAGGCTGCCCTGGCTATTTGGGGTCTTTTGTGGTTTCAAACAAATTTTAAAACTTCTTACTGTTTCTGTGAAGAACGTCATTGGCATTTACTGACTCTGTAGATCAATTTGGTAGAAAGGACATTTTAATGCTGTTTTTGAAACCCATGAAGATGGAATAGCTTTCCATATTTTTATAACCTCTTCAATTTCCTTCATTTGTGTTTTGTCATTTTCCTTGTAAAATTTATTTTCTTCTTTGGTTAAATATATTTGTAAGTATTTTTTTTAATAGTTCTTGTGAATGGGATTTTTAAAACATTTTTTTCTCAGTAATTTTGTTATTGTATAAAAAAGTTACTGATTTTTACATGTTCATTTTTTATTATGCAACCTTACTGAATTCATGTTTCACTTTTTAAAAAATATTTATTTATTTATTTGAAAGACAGAGTTTCAGAGAGACAGAAAGATCGATCTGTCTGCTGGTTCATACCCTAAATGGCCACAGTGGACAGACTGGACCAAATTGAAGCCAGGAGCTAGGAACTAATTCAGGTCTCTCATGTGAGTGGCAGGGTCCTAAGCACTTGTCCAATTTCCTAAGCATTCTGAGGCACATTAGCAGGAAGCTGGATAAGAAGTGGAGCAGCTGGTACTGGAACTGTTGCTTACATAGGATGCTAGCATCACAGGTGGCTGCTTATCCTGCAGTGTCACAATGCCCTTTATCAATTTTAATTGTTTTTTAATGGAGTCTTCAGCCTTTCTCGATGTAAGCTCATGTTATCTAAAATATTTGTATGATACTTTCAAAGGTCAGTTTTGACTGTTTTTCAGCTATAATGCCAGACATTCCATTTGAAATCACGAGTTTTGGTTTCAGATTTGCTTTTCTTTTCTTTTTTTTCTGAAAGTACTCGTGGAGATTTGACCAGATGCCAAGGTAAGACACATAAGCAAACCAACCAAAGTTTGTGCCTCCACAGATCTAATGCTAATAGAACAATGGCAAGTAACACACCAATAAACCCATCAATATATATGTCAGACGGTAATAGATGTGATGAACACAAAAGAGGGAAATAGGAAGTGAGAGGGGACCAGGATACAGAGGAATGCTATTTTATAGAGGATGGACAAGAAAGGCCTCTCTGATAAGATGTCTTTTGAGCCAAAATCAGCAAAATATTTCTTCCTCCAAGAGTTTTTAGGTAGAGGAAAAGGATATCCAGAGGGCAGAAGGCAGGAGCAGGCCTTGGTTGGTCTCAGGTCAAATGACCAAAGCCAAAGTAAGGAATGGAACAATGATAAGAGAGCAGTCAAAGAGGCAGTAGGGCCAAGCATGTAGCATTCCAAGATCATTTAAAGTACTTTGGTTTTAATCTAAGAGCTATAGAAAACCTCCAAGGTGGGTTTCAAGTGATGACATAATGATCTGATTATAGCTCCCAAGGGAAGAATAAACGAGTAGTGTTGGGGAAAGTGGCAAAACTACTCTAATAAAGGGAAGAGAACCTGTTGGAAAGAATTAGAAGTTATTGGGTTAAAGTGATGTGAGGATAGGGCTTACAACATTTACTGAGGATTGGATGTAGGGCACAAAATAAAGAGCAGAGTCAAAGATGATTGAAAATTTTTGACTTGAATAACTGGAACAATAGCCAACTAACAGGTATTTGAGGTAGGAATGTGGAATAAGCAACTTTAGATGGTAATCTGAATGTGTTTTTGTACTGGATACATTAAGTTTGAGACAACCATGAGGTATGCAAGTAGACACAGTAAGAAGGCAGTTGAATATATGAATCTGGGATCAGGTGATAATTCCAGAATGGATATAGAAAGTTGAGAATAGTTTTCTTATGGATAGCATTTAAAGTCATAGCATAATATGAAATAACTTAAGCATTAAATATAGATATAGAAGATTTCTGTGCAATGAGCTCCATTTATATTGCACAGGTAAAAAAAGATAAGAGAAATCAGCCTAAGGAGAGTCTGACTAGAAAGAGAACCCAGAGAGAGTAAGATCTTGGAAAGGAACAACAAGGTTGAAGAATAAAGGCATGATTAGCCAAGTCCAACGTGTGGATAGATTAAATGAAATTGAAGATTGGGGATTGAACTGAAGATTGATTAGATAATGTATTGATTATTGGAGATTTTGGCATAGGTTATTATAGTGGAGAGGTAGGGGTGTAAACTTGTCCATAATGAGTTTGCACTCCAATTAATTGGAGAAGATCTAAGGCCAGGGATTATAAATAACTTTTGAAAAACAGCTTTGCTGCAAACAATGGTAATTGGGTGGTATGAAGTAGGCAAAATATGGGGACCAAAGGAGTTCTATCAAGATGGTAGATAGTATAATATGTTAATGTGCTGATAGATATGATTGGTATCCTACAGAATAACAATGTTGATGGAAGGTGACAAGAAGGGAGACAGTGCTAGAGCCAAGTGCTTGAGTAGACTGGAGAAGATGGGATCTATGGCTCAAGTAGGTATATTCCAGAAGAAGAGAAGAAACTTATAGTAACAGAAGGAAAGGTGACACATAGGGTAGAGAGATGTACTTTGGTACATGTCCTGAGACCAACTGGAAGTTCTCTGCTGATTATTTTCATTTTCTCAAACAAGAAATAAGTTATCAGCTCAGGTCACAGATGAGGGAAAAGCTGTTGGAGGCTTAAGAGAAGAAATGTGAAAGAATCATCCAGAAAGTGAGACAGTGAATGGCCTATGGTAACATAGTGCCAGTGCCCCTATCTAGTTGTACTTGGGGTTCACCTGAGTTTCCTCCAGTTCCACTTCAGTTATGCTATCTCTTTATTTTTGGAAGGTCATTTAAAATACTTCTGTTTAACCCACAGGAAAGCAGTGAACTTACATTCAACCATCTGTGTGCAAAAACATTGCAATATCTTTGGGTATTGCTATATGAATCCAGCTGTAAATTCTTAGCCCTGAGCATTTGCTGTGGAGGTTTAATAATTAGTACCAATGACTGATGCCATCTACTCTTCTATTCAATACCTACCAGCCTCTCCACAATACTTCCTATGATTTCAATACTTGATTCTTTCTAGCTTCTATATTCAACCTTGAAAATAATATCAAAATGGCTATATTAAAGAATAAAGCCTACTAACCTCAATTGAAATACACAGTTCTTATAGGAGAGTGATTTTAAATTTTTTCTAGCTTTATAGTAAATACTTCTTCCACTGAAATCCATTAATGTCCAAAGAAGAGTAGTGTAAGGTTATTGAATGTCTCCCTATTGCAGATAAGTAAACGTTGAGTCCTCATGGGTTTAATAGGTCAGGAAAGGGTGTTTGCTGCAAACTGGCTTGTTTCGCCCATACACCCTGGAGACTGTTATTCCTCAGGCACCAAAACTGCTGACCTCCAGTGAGAATTGAGAACTAACTAGGAGAAGACTGGTACCATTTATTGTTTTGTATAGTCTTTATTTTTTTCAAACTCATAAGAATACTCTTAGTACATTAGTTCCATTCATTTAAAGTGAAATTAATTTTAATTCCTTTAAATTAAGAAAAAAGTATGGCACGATATAATAAGACAACAGCAGGTTGTTGTTCTAAAAATGTTTAGAAATTACCTCTTAAAGGCTCTCAGAAAACAAGAGCTGAACAGTGGTCAGTTCCAAAGTGTGAAAATTTCAGCGCATTGTAGTCATCCCTCAATCATGAAAACTGTTTGAAGGGGCATGGTAGTCATTTTCTATTGCTAGAGTGAAACATGGAAAGAAGAATTGCTTAACCAAGTAGAATAGAATGTTTTGAGCTTCAGAAACCAGAATCAACACCTCAAATTATACTTAGAAATCAAATAGGTAGTCAGTGAGGAGGATGGCATAGATGTCACTCACTCTTTGTCCAATTCCCTTCAGCAGATGAGCAATAAAATGTCTGAGCATGCAATAGGGAGGCATCAAAGCCTTTCCATAGTCACAACATAAACTAAAAGTCACAGCATATCAGAGGGTCCAAATCAGTGGATTTGATGCTGCTGTTGGTAAGGGAAGAACAGCGTGAGCATAAGACATTACTAGTAATCATTCTGTGAAGATTCGTGACACCTTTTTTCCAACGAAAGCCTGTGCTAAGCACATCATCATTACAGTCAAGAAATATTTTTCATGCTTAATAAAGGTGATATAAGTATATTCTTATTATCTCATTTTTTTACAGCCTGACAGTTACTTTAAAGACAAATCATTTCAGCTTTATTTTAGGGAGAAAGATTATAAAGTGAAGTCATGTAACTCAGTTCTCATATTTCCTTGTTGGGGCAATTTAATAAAACTGCTATACCGTTTCTAGGCTGGAATACAGCAAAAATATGCGGTTAAAGAAATTGCCATTGGATTAAAAATTAATTAATTTTAAAAGAGAGAGAAAGAGAGAGACCTTCCATCCATTGATTCACTCTGCAAATACTCAGAATAGCTAGAGCTGAGCATGGTTGTGTTCAGGAGCCTGAAACTCCTTCCAAGTCTCCTACATAAGTGGCAGGGACCCATGTACTTGAACCATTACCTGTTGCTTCCCAGGACCTGGAATTGGAAATATAGCTGGGATTTGAATCCATGCACTCTGATACAGGTTGTGGATGTCCCAGGTAGTGACTTAACTGCTATATCCAATGCCTATCCAGGATAACATCTGTGTAACTGATCACCGAGAGGGCTGTGCTTCCATGTGAGGTGATGGAGTCAGATAGTCTCCAGCTTGAATCCAGCCCCAGAACAACCTACTAGGGGACCATGGGCCAGGCACATTTTTAGCCTCAATTACCCCATATGTTGTGTTGATGATAGTTCCTAATTTGTTGGCCTATGGGGATGATGAAGCCCTTATGATTAGGTATACAGAGAACCTGGTAAAGAGCTTAGGTCAATGGGGGTGTTCAATCATCATATCATAATCATCATGTTTGTAAGCATTTATATATTATCATTGTGGGATTCATACTTTCATATTAATGTGAGAGAGAAATAAGAACAATTGAAGACAATTTACTCTCATTACTCTTGTTACAATTGACTTCAAAAATATTTTTAATGTCAGCTCATCTGCGTGTTTTACCAGATTTGGCTTGGAATGACTTTATGACCTCTATAAGTTATTGCCATTTTCAAGGAACAAAAACTTATTGCCAGGAAAAATCACCAAATGATTTTAAATACAAGCTTCAAAAGGCTATTATAAAAACAATAATGGCAGTTCTACTAAAATATGTGTGCAGACTGCAGAGTTATTTACTTAAAGGGCATAACAACATTTAACCGCATATATTTCTTTAAAAATCAATCATATTTATTTAAAGTCAACTTCGTATTTAATCTGTTGTGGTTGTGTTGTTGGAATAGTAAGTTATCAAAGATTGTATGGTATTTTTCTTCTGATTCTGGTTATCTCACATTCCCTATGTTTATAAACTTGAATGCTCTTTTTATCACACCATTTGCATTTAAGGATTTGACTGATATATATCTACATCCATGTCATTATATAAAAATATCTTTTCATCTTCATAAGTATCAGTTAAAAGGCAAAAAAACCTTCTTTTTAAATTTATGTAAAAGGAAAAAAGTTCATATATTTAATAAATACAGATTTAAGAATATGATGATACTTCTGGCCCTACCATCTCTCCCACATCACTCTCACTCTCCCTCCTCCTTCTTTTCTTATTTTTCTTTAATTTTTACAATGGCATATTTTAAATTTGCTTTGTAATCACAAGCTTAGCCCTCATTTAAATAAAGGATTCAATGAGTGGTAATTAAAAAGCCCACAATACCTCAAGAGTATAGATAAGGGCTATAAACAATCATCAAATCTCAAAATGTCAATTTCACTCACATACAACACTTTTTTGTATTTTGTTTGTTAGTTACCACAAATTAGGGAAAGCATGATATTTGTCTATTTGGAATGCCTTATTTCACTAAACCTAATGGTTTCTAGTTGCATCCATTTTGTTGTGAAATATGGGATTTAATTCTTTTTTTAAAAAAAGATTTTATTTGTTTATTTGAGGTGTAGAGTTACAGACAGAGAGAGGGAGAGACAGAAAGAAACGTCTTCCACTCACTGGTTCATTCCCCAAATGGCCACAAAGACCTGAGCTGGGCCGATCTGAAGCCAAGAGCCTGAAGCTTCTTCTGGGTCTCCCATGCAGGGGCACAAGTATTTGGGCCATCTTTTCCTGCTTTTCCAGGCACATGAGCAGGGAGCTGGATCAGAAGTGGAGCAGCCTGGACCCTAACTGGTGCCCATATTGGATGCCGGCACTGCGGGTGGCATCTTTATTCATTACACCACAGCACAAGTCCCAGTATTTAATTCATTTTTATGGCTGAGTAGTATTCTATTATGTATATGTACCACAATGTCTCTATCCAGTCATCGGTTGATGAACATATGGGTTGATTCCATTCTGTAGCTATTGTGAGTTTAGCTGCTATAGATAATTCTCTCATATGCTGATTTCATTTCTTTTGGATACATTCCCAGGAGTGGAATGGCTGGGTCATGTGATAGATCTATTTTCAGATTCCTGAGGAATCTCCATGCTGTCTTCTATAACAGTTATACTAGTTTAAATTCCCACCAATAGTGGGTTAGGGTACCTTTCTGCACATCCTTGCCAGCATTTGTTAGTTTTTTATTTTTGTGTGATAACTAATTGGAGGTGAGGTAAAACCTCATTATGGTTTTTATTTGCACTTCCCTGATATCTAGTGATCATGAGCATCTTTTCATATCCTATTAGCCATTTGTGTTTCATCCTTTGAAAAATGCCTATTCACATCCTTAGCCCAATTCTTTTTTTTTTTTAAGATTTATTTATTTATTTGAAAGTCAAGAGTTACACAGAGAGAGAAGGATAGGCAAAGAGAAAGAGAGGCCTTCCATCCACTGGTTCATTCCCCAAATGGCCACAATGGGCAAAGCTGTACCCATCCAAAGTCAGGAGCCAGGAGCTTCCTCCAGGTCTTCCCTCATTGGTACAGGGGCCAAGGACTTGGGCCATCTTCTACTGTTTTCCCAAGCCATAGCAGACAGCTGGATTTGAAGTGTAGCAGCTGGGACTTGAACTAGCACCTATATGGGTTGCCTGTACTGCAGGCGGTAGTTTTACCTGCTATGCCACAGCGTCGGCCCCTTTAGCCCAGTTTTAACTGGGTTTCTTGTTTTGTTGTTGTTGAGTTTCTTGAGCTCCTTATATATCTGGGACATTAAACCTTTATCAGATGTTTAATTTGCTAATATTTCTCCCATTCTGTCAGTTGCCTCTTTACTTTGTGGACTGTTTCTTTGCAGTGCAGCAATTTCTTAGCTAGATGTAATCCCATTTGTCCGTTTTTGCCTTTATTGTCTGTGCTTCTGGGATCTTATCCAAAGAGTCTCTGCATATGCCAATGTCTTGCAATGTTTCCCCTATGTTTTCCTTTAGTGATTTGATGGTTTCAGGTCTTATATTTAGATCCCTGATCCACTGTGAGTTGTAAGTTGATTTTTATAGGGTATAAGGCAGGGGTCTTTTTTCATACTTCTACATGAAAAGATCCAATTTTTCCAACACCATTTGTTGAAGAGATTGTCCTTTCTCCAGAGAGTGATTTTAGCTCATTTGTCATATATTAGTTGATTACAGATGCATGGATTAATTTCTAGTCTCTAGTCTGTTCCATTGTTCGACATGTGTATTCCTGTGAAGTATGAAGCTGTTTTGATTACAACTTCCCTGTAGTTTGTCTTGAAATCTGGTATTGTGATGTCTCCAGCATACTTTTTGTTGTTGAGGATTGCTTTAGCTATTTGGAGTCTCTTGGGATTCCATATACATTTTAGGATAATATTTTTCCCAGATGTGAGAGGATGGTGTTTGTATTTTGTTTGGGACTGAATTGAATCTGTAAATTGCTTTGGGTAGTATGAACATTTTATATTAATTATTACAATTTATGAACATTGAAGTTTTTTTCCAATTTTTATGTGTTCTATTTATTTTTTGTGTTTTCTAATTTTCATCGTAGAGATCTTCCACATCCTTGGTTAAATTTATCCCAAAGTATTTAAAATTTTTTTGTAGCTATTGTGAATAGGATTGATCTTACAAGTTCTTTTTCAGTCATGGCATTGTTTGCGTATACAAAAGCTATTGATTTGTGTGTATTGATTTTATATCCTACAACTTTGTCAAGCTTTCTTACAAGTTCCAATAGTTACTTAGTGAAGTCTGATGGTTCCCCTATGTATAGGATTTATGATCTGCAAAGAAGGATAATTTGACTTTTTTCTTTCCAATTTGTATCAGTTTGATTTCTTTTTCTTGTCTAATGGCTCTGTCTGAAATTTCCAGAAGCATATTGAGTAATAATGATGAGAGTGGGCATTGCTGTCTGGTTCTGGATCTTAGTGGAAATGCTTCCAGCTTTTCCCCATTCAATATGAATCTGGCTGTGTGTTTGTCAAATATCACCTTGATTGTGTTGAAGTATGTCCCTTCTATAGCCATTTTTCTAAAGGCTTTTATCATGAAAGGATCGTGTTCTATCATGCTTTCTCTGTATCTATTGAGATAATCATATGATTTCTATTCTTCTATTTATTAATGTGGTATATTATATTCAATGATTTGCATGCATTGAGGCATCTCTGCATACCAGTGATAAATCCCACTGCATCCAAGTGAATGATCTTTCTGAGGTGTTGTTGGATTTGACTAGCTAGTATTTTGTTGAGGATTTTTGCATCTATGTTCATCAGAGCTATTGGTTTATAGTTATCTTTCTTTATTGTATTTTTTCTGGTTTTGCATTTAAGGTGACACTGGCCTCTTAGAAGGAGTTTGGGAGAATTTCCTCCCCTTCAATTGTTTTGAATAGTTTGAGACAAATTGGAGTTAGTTCTTCTAAAGGTTTGGTAGAATTCAGCAGTGAAGCCATCTGGCCCTGGATTTTTCTTTGTTGGGGGAGCCATTATTATAGATTCATTCTCCATCTTGCTTATTTGCCCATTTAGGTTTTCTATGTCTTCATGACTCAATTTTGGTAGATTGTATGTGCCCAGAAATCTGTCCATTTTTCTTCTAGATTTTCCAATTTGTTGGCATATACCTATTTGTAAAAATTCCTGAAAATTCTTATTTTCTTGTGGTATCCATTGTAACATCTTCTTTTTTATCTCTGATTTTAATAATTTGGTCTTCTCCTCTACCTCTACCTTTTTTGGTTAGTTTGGTCAATGTATCAATTTTTTTTTTCAAAACAAAACCCAGCTCATTTCATTGATCTTTTGTATCTTTTTCTTTTCAATTTTATTTATTATCTAATTGTTATTATTTATTTCTTCCTACTAATTTTGGATTTGGTTTGTTATTGCTTTTGTAAATCCTTGAGATGAATTGTTACATCATTTATTTGATGCCCATCCAATTTCTTGATGTTGGCACTAATTACTATAAACTTTCCTGTTAACATTTGTTTTTGCTGTTTCCCATAAATTTTGATATGTTATTTGTCACCTTCTTTATTTTATAGGAATTTTTTAATTTCCCTTTTGGTTTCTTCTGTGTTCCATTGCTCATTCAGGAGAATGTTGTTCAGTTTCCAAGTGTTTGTGTATTTCCTACAGTTTCTTTAGTTGTTAATTTCTGGCTTCATTCTGACCACAAAAATATTTTTAAGGCACACATTTTGATTGATACCATAGTTCTTGGTAATAAGTTGTTTTCTTTCTTTGTTTATTATTATAGGTAAAATTATTAGGAATTTTTTTTGTTCACTTATAAGAGAAAATAACTATTTTTAGCTAACCTATATGTACTGTAGTAAAAATAATTTCTTACTAGGATAAGAGATGTGGTTTAAAAAGCTCTCAGATCCCACTGTGCTATTAATAAGAGCTAATTAACATTTTTATTAATATTTTAATAGGTGTATTATTGCAATGGGCCTTGACACAAAAACATCTTCAGCAAAACATAGAAAAGGAAAGATCTCTGAGAAGAGAGAGGAACTGGAGAGTGACACGAAACTCAGCAAGGATAGAGAGTACCTGATACCAAGAAGAAATGAGACGAAGGGGAAGAAAATCTCTACGTCAGCCATTTTTTCAGCTCAAGAAATAAAAATGGGGGTCAGAGATGTGAGGACGGCCATAGAAGAAATGGAACATAAACGAAAATCAGTAGAAGATGTTTGGGAAGATTACCAGGAAAATACTTTCAAATACGGTAATCAAGAGCACAGGGCTGTTTTGTTGCTGCTGCTGTTGTTTTGTGTAAATCTAAAATGTGATTATCAAAATATGCATCAGTGTTGCTACTTAGGTGCATCTTTAGGCAGCTCTCTTGGAAGTGAGGAATTCTAACCTACTCTTTCTGCTGTTTGCATGCAGTCTTTCCGCACCTGGCTGCTTGGGGGCTCACCTAAACCCGAAAGGGCCAAGGGTGCTTCTTGGTGTAGAACTAGGGAGGGGAAGCAGGGTTGGATCTGTGTAAGCCAGAGGCTCTACTGATTCCTTCAGAGACCATTTTGAGCGAAGGGAGTTTTGCCTACTTTGTTGGCCTACTTTTTCAATTCACTTGCTTAGGCAAAAATTAATGAATTCCTTTGCGCCAGGTAGGTACAACCTACATGATTTTATAGTGATAGAGCAGTCCATAACTACAAGCAGTTGATGTGCCTGGGGTGCTAAAACCTGTCTGTCTGCCTTTTATGTTTTCTCCTGTCCTCTATCTTTACTCCACTTCTCTCCCACCTACCCTGCACATTCATATATGTACAGACACACATACCTGGATGTAGACAACCAAAAGTAGTACTGACAACAATAACAAAGTGCCTGGCACAGAGCACTGAATCACTTACTTTGCACTTAACGGGGGCACAGAGGCGCAGACATACAGAGAGAAAGGAGCAGAACTAGGATTCATACCAGATTTGCCTAATTCCAAAACTTGGACTTTCAAACACTGTACAATCTTCTATTCTGTACACGCTCTCCAGGATGCTACATCATTGTGAGTGATGTCCTAAGAGTCAGAGAGAAGGATGTTCCTGAGGGCCCCTTTATACCCAGGGGCCAAAGCCTGGGTTCAAGGAACAATAGCGTGGTCTGCGCTGACTGAGCAATGGCAGGAAGGGGTCACTTCTAGGTCTCTTCTTCCTCCTCTCTTGTTGTTGCGGCTGGAGGGTTAATGAAATCCAAAAGAGTAATTCCAGAGCTGTTATGGTCCAGGCTTTGTTTGTTTATTCCTGAAATAATGTGACTTTTTTTTTGACAGGCAGAGTTAGAGAGAGAGAGAGACAGAGAGAAAGGTCTTCCTTCCGTTGGTTCACCCCCCAAATGGCCGCTATGGCAGGCACGCTGCACTGATCCGAAGCCAGGAGCCAGGAGTTTCTTCCTGGTCTCCCATGCAGGTGCAGGGCCCAAGCACCTGGGCCATCCTCCATTGCACTCCCGGGCCACGGCAGAGAGCTGGACTGGAAGAGGAGCAACTGGGACAGAATCCGGTGCGCTGACCGGGACTAGAACCCCGGGGTGCCGGCGCCGCAGGTGGAGGATTAGCCTTGGGAGCCATGGCGCCGGCCTAATGTGACTTTCTTAAAAAAGACCCAGGTCACCCCACTCCGTGACTCCTTCTAGTTTTCGTTCTTATCTTTGAGAATTTAAAAATATCTGCAGCAATAGAAATCACAGGGCAATTAAGAAACGGGATATGGCTTTCTGTGATTTAAGTTTAAAGATGTGGAATTTTAATCAAAGCCGTGCTCAATAGAAGCTGTTCATTTTCCTCATTTTTTTTAAAAAAATTACACAAACATGGCTAGTGCTATCAGGGCCATGCTTTATACCGATGACACAGCTTTTCCTGAGATCTTTCTTCGAGTTAGTGGACGTTAGATGTCCATTTCTATTAACAAATAGCAGTAGTGGCACAGCAGCGGAGCGTTAACTGTCTGCAGGACAGCCATGGATGGGAGTGCAGCAAGGGGCCTGAGTGGAGGGCGGGGGGTGGGGCAAGGTGAGGAGTAGACTGACGTTGATCTGGTGTTGACGCTGGTCCTCATTAGTGGGGATGGGAAACAACCAGCTAACTAAATTCTCTGGAGGAAGGAAAGTAGAATGGAGGGAACAGGAGAAATTAGGAAAAGGATTCCTGAAAGCTTGCCAGGAGTTCATTCATATAAGAAACATGAGTAGGCGGCACCGAGGTGGTGTGGTTTGAGGCATAATGCTAACAGAGCTCCCGTGGCTAACATAAGGCTGATCTTAGATGTGATGGTAGTAGAGATAGAACAAAGTCAGGGCTCCTTACATTTCATATTTTGAAAGAAGGCACACAAGTGCCTGCAAAATGGCCTGCAAGGATTTTTCTTGTGGTTCACTGCCATGTTTTTTCAATTTTCTGCTCTGCTTCAATAACGTAACTATAATTGTGACCTAATTGAGGACGCTAATACGGCTCTGATTTTAATCAGGTGCCTCCATTATAGGTGGATTGCTGTTATGGAGTGCAGATCTCGTGTGCTTTCTCCTGTTCCATGACCAGATCCCTCCACTCCCATCACAACCGCTATTACTGCTGATCTCCTGTGTTTATTAGGTGCCTGGTGTTCATGGCATGGTATCAAACATGTTCCAGGGATTACTGGTTTTAATATTCACCACAACTTTGTACTAGTCACATTACACATGAAGAAACTGAAGCTTAAAGTTAGTAAACAAATTGCACAAGGTTACAGAGCTAGCAAGTGTTTGAACTGTGACACATGCCTGACCGCAGGACATTCGCATTTCACTCTGAAGCACTATGGATGCAGTTGTAGCAGTCGACTCATGTTCTGTTGGGTTCCCTGCTTATCTTGTGACCAGCAGCAAACATCTACAAAAGATACATGTTTAGGACACTTTAAAAAGTCTACAGGAGATGGAATTGAAAGATAAGCTTATGTTGGTGTAAAGAACTTTTGAAATCCTTACATATAGAAAGTCTTTAGAAAATTCATGAAATTACGAAAAAAGTATACATAGATTTCAACATTTTTTGCACTAAAACAAACTTGCCTTTTAATTTAATTTTTCCATGAATCTTTTGAAGTCTTCTTGTATGTCTATGCTTCATTCAGCTAATCTCGCATCCTACTTTTATGAAATCTTCTACAATCCCCTAAAGTAACCCTCCATTCTTCTTTGATTCTACCCTTCTGCTTGACAGTATAGTTTTTTACAAGTCCTATAAAAAAAGCTGTGGCAGTTGGGCCCAGTAGTGTTGAAACTAGTATTATGGAGAACTATGTATAAAAACTACTATAAAATGATCACAACATCTCATATGCACCTACCTCTTATTTGCTCAAAAACTGGAGATTCCCTGAGGGCAGGGTTGTCTCATTGTAATGTCTTTAACCTTCCAATTTTATTGTCTTCCTCATAGAAGCTTCTCAATAAAGGCTCATTAAGTCACAGTTAACTAGGTGAAATACACGCATTGAAAGATTTGTTTTCATTAGTATGTCCTGTTTGCGTCATGCAGTATAAGCCAAATTCTCCACCTTCTTGCTTTTTTTTTTTTTTTTTGGACAGGCAGAGTTAGTGAGAGAGAGAGACAGAGAGAAAGGTCCACCTTTTTCTGTTGGTTCATCCCGGCCAAATGGCTACTATGGCCGGCGTGCTGCGCTGATCTGAAGCCAGGAGCCAGGTGCTTCTTCCTGGTCTCCCATATGGGTGCAGGGCCCAAGCACCTGGGCCATCCTCCACTGCCTTCCTGGGCCACAGCAGAGAGCTGGCCTGGAACAGGGGCAACCAGGACAGAATCCAGTGCCCTGACCAGGACTAGAAGCTGGGGTGCCGGCACCGCAGGCAGAGGATTAGCCAAGTGAGCCACAGCGCCAGCCTCATTTTGCTTAGTTTACAATTCTGCTTTATTGATGTTTACATTTCTTCTTTAAATGTATTAGATTTTTTTCTGAAAACATTTCTGTGATTACTTCTCTTTGTTTGTCTTTCTTCGTTAGTGTTTTTGATTTCACTTTTCCTCTTACATTGCCTTGATGTCTTCTCTTCATTAGCAGAGCTTTCCTTGCACGCAAGGGGCATACGTTTCTAAATTAAGTTTCTTTCATTGCAGCAGGGTGGACAGCTCTCAAGTAATTACCCGAGAGGTCTCCATCTCTGGAAGAGAAGCCAGAATATCTAACAACTAAAACACACAAATTTGGGAAACCTTATTTTCCCTGTAATTTTTATTTTAAGGATAATTGTTTACTTGCTTAATTGGTTCTGCATGAGATCCTTTTCCTCTCTATCCCTGGCATGTTGTCACTTCAAGATTTTTAGTCTTTGTTGTAAGAAAAAGGGGAACAATTAAATATGAAAGGTGAAAAATTGTAACCACAAGGGACAGTTGGAGCTTATCTGATGTGACAATTTCTTTTTCCTGCTACATATTTGTTGTCGCTCTGTAGGGAATGAGGCAAATTTGTGGCTGTGACAGGAATATTTTATTTTGCAAGAATTTTTTTCCTAGGAATGTAATTATTTCGTTTATTGTAGGAATGAATAATGCATGTGATTTCAGTTCTGGCCTAGCCATGGATCCTTCATAATGCCTTTTCTTGATGTCCATTTGATTCTCAAAGAATGTGCTATTCACAGTGTTACTTCTCAGGGCCTTTAGACTTGATTAATTGAATTTTTCCACTTCACTATTCATTAACTTGATATCCAAATATTTTGAACATTTCTCATATGAAATATGACCTCATTGGGTTACCAAATTAACTTTCATTATTGTAATCCTGTTCTCTTCATTTTTAATTTATTTCTAATTTATTGTTTTATATCGTGTTCTTCTCTTTCCATTTTGGCCGTTGTCAATGATGATGTCCATTTGTAAATGAACTTTTATTAGGTTCCAGCCTTGTCATTGGGAACTTCATTTCTTTTGTGCTCTGGTATATGTAGCTGATTGTAATCTTTGATCATTTGCTGTTAGTGCCCCATGTTCACTAATTATATGAAAAAGAAGAAGAAGAAAGGCTCTGAGAAGAGAGGATAATAGAGTCAAAGTTCTCATTAATGTGAAATGGGTTAAACATCAGGGATTCCATTTTCTTTCTTAGAGTGGAGATTTTCTTTTTTTCAGAATATGAAGAAGATTTTGAAGTCGATGAGGAGAAACAAAATGAGAAACCTAATGAAGAAGGACAGGCTGATGATCAAATGAATGGAATGTCAAAGTCACCCTCAGATGATGAAAAAGATAATTTAGGCCCTGAAAGGGAGAGTGAAACCTCATCACAGAAGGCACCAGATGCTGATGACAATGTGAAAGATGGGGATGATGGATGCTCTGAGAGCGAATTGGAAGAGGACAAAGGCGAGTTGTTCAGTTTATCCTATGACACAGGCTGCTTAGTCAGTGTGCTTACTACTTTTCTTTATATTTAATGAGATAATTGTCTCGTAAGGGAGTGTTTAGCATGTGATTCCCTAACTTTCCATAGATGATTCCTCATCCTTTTTCTTACCTGAGTTTGTGGGGATTTTTCAGCAGGGTGTCGGGTAAAGCCTGTAGTGACAGTCATCTGTTTACTTGGAAACTTATTATTTCCACGTACACACACATATTTTATGGCTTTCAAAAAATTAAATGTGATTTTTACTTAATTACAGGGGAATTTGAGAGATTGCTTCCTAAGTGTATTTTTTAAAAACACTTTGGACACAGGATGTTGGCATAGTAGTCCCAAAAAAGAGTTAGTGGCTTACTTATCAACTTTAAGCCTGAAATCACTGTAAATGTCCACAGGCAAAATATAGAACTTCTCAGGTATAGAGAAAACCCCACCATCTGAGGTATTCCTTAAGTTTGAGTCTTCCTTAAATCAGTCTTGAGCTTCATTCACCTGAATTCTATTTAATGTGGGGGGAGGGGAGAGAACTCATTTTCTTCTTTGTCCTATAAAAAGGTTTGACCAAGACTCTGGTTATTACTCAAAGATCTCTCCTGGTGCATCTTGGGCATATAAAAGGCTTAATAATAATTCTGTCTCACATTTAAGTATATGCATGTCCTTGCAGTTTCCTTCTGACTGGAGAACAAAGTCACATTATGATGGCTCTTTTTGAGTTGCTGTTTTCTCAGTTCTTTTCAGCTCTCAATTTTTTTGTATGAAACCTCAAAATTTTGAATTCAAGAAGTATATTGGAACAATATAAAGTAAGAGTAAACTAAGAGGCCGGCGCCACAGCTTACTAGGCTAATCCTCTGCCTTGTGGCACTGGCACACCGGGTTCTAGTCCCAGTCAGGGCACTGGATTCTGTCCCAGTTGCCCCTCTTCCAGGCCAGCTCTCTGCTGTGGCCAGGGAGTGCAGTGGAGGATGGCCCAAGTGCTTGGGCCCTGTACACCATGGGAGACCAGGAAAAGCACCTGGCACCTGCCGTCGGATCAACGCGGTGCGCTGGCCACAGCGCGCCAACTGCGGCGGCCATTGCAGGGTGAACCAACAGCAAAGGAAGACCTTTCTCTCTGTCTCTCTCACTATCCACTCTGCCTGTCAAAAAATTTAAAAAAAAAAAGAGTAAACTAAGTCATCATGACAGGATATTTAATTTCTAGTTCTACTCTCCTCAAACAAGAATCCAAGCCACTCTATTTTGAAATTTCATACACTGTTACACATCAAGGCAACAAAATAAAGAATAGGAGTTATTAGTGTATTGATCCACTTTTGTCACTTTAACTAAAATACTCAACAGGAACTTCTTGAGAAAGGAAGGGCTTATTTCAGCTTACAGTTTGGAAGTTACAGTTCAGGAATAGGTGGTCCCATTGCCCAGTGTGTGGTGGAAGTTCATGTTGGCAGGTACATGGGAACCATCACACAGTGACTCAAGAAGCAGGGAAAGAGAGAGCAGCTCCATAGAATTTCAACTCAAATAATCAACCCTCTTGTAAGAACTGCCCTCCAAGGGCACACCACTAATGACATAATGACCTCCCACTGGCCTCACTTCCTAGCTGTCAAGATAAGATCAAATCTGTACCTATAATCCATCAACCTTTTGCATTAAGATATCAGTTTAAACATCTGTATGAGTTTTGGGGAGACAAGTCTTACTCAACATAGATTAAAATAGAAGATAATTTTTTTAAGATTTATTTATTTATTTATTTGAAAGTTAGAGTTACATGGAGAAGGAGAGACAGAAAGAGAGAGAGAGAGAAAGTGAGAGAGAGAGAGAGAGGTCTTCCATCCACTGGTTCACTTCCCGATTGGCAGCAATGGTCGTAGCTGTGCTGATCCGAAGCCAGGAGCCAGGAGCTTGATCCGGGTCTTCCACTTGGGTGCTGGGGCCCAAGGACTTGGGCCATCTTCCACTGCTTTCCCGGGCCATAGCAGGAAGCTGGATTGGAAGTGGAGCAGCTGGGACTTGAACCGGCGCCCCTATGGGATGCTGGCACAGCAGACGGCAGCTTTACCCACTATGCCAAAGCACCAGCACCAAAATAGAAGATAATTTTACTGGGAACCAGAGATGGGACCATGACCATGCATGAACTAATCATTTAGTCCGGGGCTTCCCTGATGGGCAGGGTAAAGAGTGAAGTACAGTAAGAAACATTAAATGATGTTAACTATCAGTAAAACCTGAAAACACAATTTGCATTCCTTTTTGTTATAGTTGAATGAACTTCTTAAAATTAATGTTGTGGATTAAAATATTTTTAAATATCTTAAATCTGACCTTTATAATACCCATTAATACTTAAATTTTATGTTTCTGGGGCTAGACATGCCTAATATAAGCTCTTTTCTCAGTTTGAATGTAAATATTGGAGTTAAGTTTATATTCCTATGTGACATACAGAAAGTTGAATAATTCTGTGGAAAAATGATACCTGAATCCACAATTTTAAGGAAAGTTTCCCAGTGACTTGAACCTGGGAAATGATTGAATATGTATTTACAAATAAGAATAGCTGTTGAAAAAACACAAAGGACGCTTAATTTTTTATTGTTCAAATAGAGGATACAGCTCTAATCACTCACACCTATAATTATTGAATAACTGACAGTAATAGGTAAGCTTTAACACAGAATGGTACATGCATATAACTAATTAAAATCCTGTATTGGGAAAGGTACTAGGTCACAGAATAGATGCTGTTTACTAAGACTTTATTATGTGCTAAACCCTGTGCTAAATGTTTTTATTGAAATGATATTTACCTCAAATAACTTTAAATATAGTTACTTTTTTCTTTTTATCACAATTTTACAAATAAGTAAGCTTGGTAATTGAAAGATTAAATCACTCCCAAAGGCTCACAATCAGAAAGTAGTAGAACCAAGACACAAACGTTACCCAACTTCAGAGCCTGCATTTTGGAGGAAAATACAACATTTCTCTAAAGTCAGAAAATAACAACTTATCTAAAATTAAAGCAAATATCTCCAACAAAAAGATTCTTTTTCCTTAAAATACACATTTTTGAAGTACTGATCTTTTTTTTATATATATAAAGCTTTTATTTAAAGAATATAAATTTCCAAAGTACAGCTTATGCATTACAATGGCTCCCCCCCACACACAACTTCCCTCCCTCCTGCTACCCTCCCCTTTCCTGCTCCCTCTCCCCTTCCATTCACATCAAGATTCATTTTCAATTCTCTTTATACACAGAAGATCAGTTTAGTACATATTACGTAAAGATTTCAACAGTTTGCCCTCACATAGAGACACAAAGTGAAAATACTGTTGGAGTATTAGTTATAGTATTAATTCAATGTACAGCACATTAAGGACAGAGATCCTACATGATTTTTTTTAAAGAATTGATTAATTATCTATGCAATTTCCAATTTAACACCAAGATTTTTTAATCATTTGCAATTATCTTTATATACAGAAGATCGATTCAGTATATACTATGTAAAGATTTCATCAGTTTGCACCCACACAGAAACACAAAGTGTAAAACTACTGTTTCAGTACTAGTAATAGCATTATTTCACATTGGATAACACATTAAGGACAGATCCCTCATGAGACGTAAGTACACAGTGACTCCTCTTGTTGATTTAACAATTTGACACTCTTGTTTATGGCGTCAGTAATCTCCCTAGGTTCTAGTCATGAGTTGCCGAGGCTATGGAAGCCTTTAGGGTTCGCCGACTTCGATCTTATTCCGACAGGGTCATAGTCAAAGTGGAAGTTCTCTCCTCCCTTCAGAGAAAGGTACCTCCTTCTTTGATGGCCCCGTTCTTTCCACTGGGATCTCACTCGCAGAGATCTTTCATTTAGGTTTTCTTTTTTTTTGTTTTTCAGGGTGTCTTAGCTTTCCATGCCTAAAATATTCTCATGGGCTCTTGAGCCAGATCCGAACACCTTAAGGGCTGATTCTGAGGCCAGAGTGCTATTTAGGACATCTGCCATTCTATGAGTCTGCTGTGTATCCCGCTTCCCGTGTTGGATCATTCTCTCCCTTTTTAATTCTATCAGATAGTATTAGCAGACACTAGTCTTGTTTGTGTGACCCCTTTGACTCTTAGACCTATCAGTGTGATCAATTGTGAACTGGAATTGATCACTTGGACTAGTGAGATGGCCTTGGTACATGCCACCTTGATGGGATTGTATTGGAATCCCCTGGCACAATTCTAACTCCATCATTTGGGGCAGGTCCAATTGAGCATGTCCCAAATTGTACATCTCCTCCCTCTCTTATCCCCACTCTTATATTTCACAGGGATCACTTTTCAGTTATAATTTAAACACCTAAGAATAATTGTGTGTTAATTACAGAGTTCAACCACTAGTACTAGGATAAAAAGTACTGTCCCACTTTCTAGGGTCTGCATTTTATCTTGTTTTTTACAAGAGTAAATAAAAATGGACAGTTTCTTATTGCACCCAAATTGATCTTTCTCCTCTCTGTATAGGCTTCTTTATCTGTTGCCAGGCCTTTTACCGAATTCCAGCTCGTCCCCTTCCTCTCCCATTGTTCTACTCTGCTTCAGGAGCCTTGCTTGAGCGCCTTCATTCATGAAACTCTATTAGTAGTAAGCCATTCTTTACTCATCTTTTTTTTTTAACTTTTTTTTTTTTTTTGCCAGGCAGAGTTAGACAGTGAGAGAGAGAGAGAGAGAGAGAGAGAGAGAGAAAGGTCTTCCTTCCATTGGTTCACCCCCCAAATGGCCACTATGGCTGGCGTGCTGCGCCGATCCAAAGCCAGGTGCTTCCTCCTGGTCTCCCATATGGGTGCAGGGCCCAAGCACCTGGATCATCCTCCAATGCTCTCCCGGGCCACAGCAGAGAGCTGGACTGGAAGAGGAGCAACCAGGACAGAGCCGGCGCCCCAACCAGGCCTAGAACCCAGGGTGCCGGCGTCGAAGGTGGAGGATTAGCCTAGTGAGCCGTGGTGCCAGCCATTCTTTACTCAACTTTTCATGAGTGTTAAATTTGACCCCTCAAATTAATCACACAACAACATAAATTAATTACACTTGAAAATTAAGACTGTGTATTATTTTTTGGTTATTCTTCACAGAGAAATTTGCTAAATGTTATTTTGTATGTATTAAGCACTTATTACCAATAGCAAGAACTCTAAGGAGCTTTGGTTATTAGGAGCCATAATATCTAGCTACATTTGTGCTATATGATTGTTACTGATCTTTTTTTTAAAAAAGACAGTGACATTGTATAAACCCATTACATATAACATTTTAAAACCGATATACAGAGTAGTGAGAGTGACTTAAATCTGTTTCTTTCATATAAGCAAGTGAATAGATACTAAAGTAGAATTTAAAAACAATAGAGGTGGTCAAGAGATAGCCTTAATTAAAGTGCAGATAATTCCCAGAGGAATGTCAGGTGTTAAATAAATAGGGCTGACAGAGATTCCAAGCCTTTTCAGATTTTGTATCAAAATATGAATACATGTATTCGCATGTATTATTTTAAATGCAATAAAAACTAAATGTAAAAAACACCTTAAAATCGATATACAGTGAAATCTGTAAGAATACATAGCTAGTTCACAAATATTGGGAAATTTAGAAGCCTGTGTTAAGTTGACTAGCTAGGGGTCCACATTGTTTCATAGTGGTTTAAACTACTGCCTGTGATGCTTACATCCCATATGGGCGCCAGTTTGTGTCCTGGCCGATCGACTTTCAGTCCAGCTCCCTGTTAATGTGCCTGGGAAGTAGCAGAAGAAGGTCCAAGTACTGCCACCCATGTGGGAAACCTGGATGAAGCCCCTGACTCTGTCTTTGGCTTGGCCCAGCCCTGGCCATTTCGGCCATTTAGGGAATGACTCTCTCTCTCTCTCTCTCTCTCTCTCTCTCTCTCTCTGAAGCTCTTTTTCTCAAATAAGTAAATAAGCCTTTTTTAAAAAAATGGGCCAGCTATTTATTTTTGTTGTTTCAATAATATTGTTATGGAACTATCCTTTCAAAGGGGTCTTTTGTGTTCTTGGTATTTACATTAAAACATCACCATTATTATAAAATAAAATGCTTATACTATTTCTGTCTCTCACCTCCAGGCTTTCATATTCTCCATCCTTTTATGTTGATAATCTGCCCCTGTGTTATTCAAAAACATACCTTTCAGCATGTACAGCATCAGCATTAGAGATCTCATTCAGCAAATAAGTAACATTTGTTATAAATGATAATGGCATGATGGACTCCTTGGAACACTGTTGAAAAGCCAGACAGCATTTCATCTTCAGAAGTCTGAGAGGCATATTGTGACCACTGAATCCCAGACACCACTACATCCTTTTTATTGACATGATTAAGAATCTCGCCGTTAGTATTTGGATGTGTTTCATTTGAACCTGCCTGCACCTGTTCCCAGAGGGCAAACAATTGCCCAGGCTGTCACTCTCGTGACAAGTCAGTCCCATTTAAACTGCCAGCTACCAATTGTGCTGGTCTGCCTTGATGAATACACTGTGCTGGGCGGCCCATGAGTGATAGAGTGCTTTGGACTGGAAGCCGGCGAAGACAGCACCCTGATTTAGGAATGATGTGTGAGACTTCCCATCGTTTAAAAAGAAAGACAGCTTCCTTTTCTCTGCATTTGTGTTGGCAACCCCATACACTAATTCACCAGATACATTGTCATAGATGAATGTTGCAAGCTTGAGTGGGAAAGTATCATGTTACAGAGGATATACTTTGATACTGTTTTGGACAGTTGGGATGGTAATGTGAATGAGTAAGAGATAAAGACTAAGTAGCTCATTATGGAGGAGAGAGAACAAGAATGAGAGCAAGAGAATCCTATTCCCAGAGTATAAAGAAAGGAAAGCAAGACTTGAATTAAGTTTTTTTCTAGTAAGAAAGATAATGATTTCTTTTTTGCCACTTTTCAGTCATTGAAGTAGACCTTACAGACATTTTTAAAATTCCAGAGTCATAAAAACGTTTATTTCCTTGACTTACTGACTTTGAGATTCTCACTTGGTTTTGGCCTGGCTAGGCTTGAAGAGGAGCATGCGGCTGAAGGCTTCTCCTGTGTTGAAATTATATTTTCTTTGAAACCACATCCTGTGGACTTCAGTGAAGTTTGTTCTTGGATCAGAGAGGATTTATGGACAGATTATAGACAGCTCCTGGTCAGAGTCTACATGTGTGGTTTTTTGCATGCTTAACCAAACTGTAATTTTTCTTAATGTATACAGCAAAGGTACCCCCTAGATGCTCAGTAACATCTTGTGATTAAAGGATTAATTGATTAGAATAGTGGATAAATGTATAAAGACTTACGTAGCACAGTGTGATGGGTGTCTGATTAGTCATAATGTTATAGCTATTCCTTTCAGTATTTAGAGAGTGCATGTTATAGATTGATGAGGACTTTGCTTCCCAAACTCATGCAGATGTTTAAAAGTCTATGTTAACTGTTAATGGGCTGATGGATTAGGGCAGACTTGACCTAATCAGGTGGCTAGGAGGTGGGCCAGTGGGAAGTGTTTAGGTTCCTAGCAGCTTGCCCTTGGAAGGCAGTTCTTGTCTGAGGGTTGGTTATTGAAGCCAAATTTGGCCTAACTTCTGTCTGCTTCCTGGCTCATCAGGGGGTCATTTCTCCACACATACTCTGCCATTGCCAACCTCCACTACATGCCAAACTAGTAGAGCAGCCTGGTATTGAACTGTGAATTCCAAAATAGAAGCAGAAATAATCCTTTTCCTTCCCAAGAAGCTTCCTAGCAGGTTTTGTTAAAGTGATGAAAAGCTGACTAATACACTGGTATGGGGAAATTTTAAGCTTTATGTTTTCTTTTCCTCCTGCTATATCTGCATTTACATGTGAATATATATATCTGCATTTATATATGTAAATACCTGCATTTACCCATAAATATATATTTATTTACTTATCTTTACCAAGTAATGTATGTAGTTGTCTTGATGAATTGAAGCATTTCAATTCATGGTAATAATTGCCAGTAGAAGGATGTATGCGCTCTCTTAAGACAGATAACTAGTTACTATTCATAGCTTGAATTTAATGATTTCTACTACTATTTTCATTAAGCACACATTCATTCTACAATATTTATTGAGTATAAAACACTTTTCTAATTAGATATTACTGTACATGAAGATATTGACTGAGCTATAGTAGCTAATATAAAATATAAATTGATGTGAACTAACTCATGAGTACAATCAAAACAAAACTATTTATACAAGCAATAGTATGATGTATAAATTTATGTATGATGGTAAATTTGAATAAAATTGGAGCAGCATTTATGCAGATTTTCACTGAACCTTGCACTAAGGAATAAGAAAGAGAGACTGGATTAGTATCAGCATTCACAAGAGCATTTGATCCATTGGGTTGGGACTCATAGTATATCTTTGGGATGAATTATATTTTTAATTGAATTCACGTATCCAAGTACGTCTATGTATTTAAACTGTAAATTTGTGTGTAGTTAAACTGAGGTATCTATAGGCTTACAGCTAATAAACTGAAAAGAAAGAAATTAAAATCCAGATAATAATTGAGGAAATAGTAATATTAAGCCATAGTAAAAACCCTGTTCCATGTTACAGGGTGAGGAAATTTTTGAAAACTAAGCTCAAGCCTTGTCATTGGTTTAGAACAGGCAATTTGACTTCTGAGCAATGGAAGTATAGCAACCACTTCTGAGATATTTGCTCACAATCACTGTTTGGAGAATGAACAAACAGCTTAACGAATACGTACAGTTGACATTGTAGGTGTGCAAAAGGAGGCAAATAAATAACCACTGTCTGTATATAGCATGCAATCTATGTGGAAGCAGGGACTTGGAGTTTCTTTTCTTGCAGAGCATTGCATAGCAAATAGGTGGTTCTCAATGTGCATTTAGCAAGTGAATTAATCTATGTAAGTGTGTATGAAGGAGAAAAACAGTGCAGAGCCTCAGTAATGAGGAGGAAGAACAGAGTTCATGCTGAATATGTAAGACCAGTTTTGACCATGGATCTGTGTGTGTTTGGTAGCACTAGGCAGGCGTGTATCAAGTTGACAATCAGGGAATATTGTATTTTTTTTTGACAGGCAGAGTGGACTGTGAGAGAGAGAGAGACAGAAAGGTCTTCCTTTGCCGTTGGTTCACCCTCCAATGGCTGCTGTGGCTGGTGTGCTGCGGCCAGCGCACTGTGCTGATCTGAAGCCAGGAGCCAGGTGCTTCTCCTGGTCTCCCATGTGGGTGCAGGGCCCAAGCACTTGGGCCATCCTCCACTGCCTTCCTGGGCCACAGCAGAGAGCTGGCCTGGAAGAGGGGCAACCAGGACAGAATCCGGCACCCTGAACGGGAATAGAACCCGGTGTGCCGGTGCCTCAGGCGGAGGTTTAGCCTATTGAGCTGCAGCACCGGCCAGGGAATATTGTATTAAAAGTGAGGATCACTACCATACACACACACACACACACACACATACACACACACAATTTTTGTGAATGCACACATTGTGTTCCATAAATATTTGTTAAATAACTGAATGACATACATCTTTTCATACAAATAGTATCCTGGCCAATGTTACAATAAAGCAGGGAATGTTTGTGAATGCTCTCTTTTTTCTTTGTATTCATATTGCATTTCTCCGAGTGTTTTAAATAGCCATTGGGCTCTAGAATGGTGGCAAAAATGAAGAATGACCACTTTTGGAGAGAACGATTTCCCATCTGCCATCCTTGAGTGGTAACAGTAGAAAGTTTACTAAGATAAGCAATAGTGGGTCCATGACAGGTAGAGGAGTCTTGGTTTTATTATGGAGTATAATTTCTAAAGTAATGCTTTATAACACTTGCTTTTTATAGCTAACATTGCTTGTTATTTAATTTCTTTGAAACTCACTTTCTAGATCTATTAAAAGAAGATAATAACTATTCCATAAGATTAAATGGTATATTTATGAAGTGCTTTCCTCATTGTTTGCTCTGTAGTGGGTGCATAGTCTTGATTAACTTTCATCTTTTTCTCACCTCAATAAATGTGTACCACCATCTAACTCTTAATATAATGCACATGGAGGGATCACAAGACAAATTTTTTTTAGATTATGCTATATGTATGATGTCATGAAGGGGAAAAAGGACTCATACTATAAATAACTGATCATTTGGGCCAGCACTGTGGCATAGTGGGTAAAGCCGCTGCCTGCAGTGCCGGCACCCCATATGGGTGCTGGTTCAAGTCCTGGCTGCTCCACTTCTGAGCCAGCTCTCTGCTATGGCCTGGGAGAGCAGTGGAAGATGGCTTAAAGTCTTTGGGCTCCTGCACTCGTGTGGGAGACCTGGAAGAAGCTCTCGGCTCCCAGCTTCAGATCAGCGCAGTTCCAGCCATCTGAGGAGTAAACCAGCAGATGGAAGACTTTTGTCTCCCCCCCACCGCCTTTCTATAACTCTGCCTTTCAAATAAATAAATAAATCTTTTAAAAAAATAAATGATTATTTATGTAGGATAGATGTAATATTAGGGCACAGTGGGTTAAGTAATCACTTGGGACCTCCATATCCCATATCAGAGGGATGGCTCAAGTCCCAACTCATCCACTTCCAATCCAGTTTCCTGCTATCAAGTTGGAGACTTGGATGGAATTTTTGGTTCCTGGCTTCAATCTGGCCCAGTCTGGCTGTTACGGGCATTTGGGAAGTGAATCAGCAGATGGAAGAACTCTATCTATGGTTTTGCCCTTCAAGTGGGTGAAAATCAATGAACATTAAAAAAATTGTTTTATCATATTTCTGCATTGACTTATGGAGAGCAAGTACATTTAGAGAATTAAGTAATATAATCAAACTCAGAGCTATTATGAATAGCTGACTGAGTCGATGATTGTTACACTTAGGTTTGTTTCAGCTTCATGTTGTATGAAATCAGACTTCAACTGTAGTATTGCAGAATAAATAATAATTACAAATGACATGAAAAAGGAGGATTTAGGGTCTGACTTAATGTAGAGCGAAAAAAACTCAGAGATCCTGCTTAGGACTAAAACAATGGCAGCAATCTTCCTGTGTTTGGTCCAGGCTTCTGGCTCTTTTCTTTACCAAAAACATCAAGAGTATGTTAATTCAGCATGAGAACCAGGAGAGAACACAGAAAGGACAAATAAAATTGGATAGGGGGCTGAGTGGTTTTCCAAGATGCCTTCAAAGTTGTTTTTTCCTTCTAATGACAAAAAATTTTTACATATATGCCCCCAAAGTATCTATTGAAATTATATATATTGAAGGCAGAGAAGAGAGAACGAGCCAGAGAACAATCATCCATCTATGGTCCACTCCCTAAGCAACAGCTAGGGCTTGCCCAGGCTGAAGCCAGAAGCCTAGAATTCCATGTGTTTCTCTCATGTGAGTGTCAGCACCCAAGTACTTGAGCCATCCCCTGTTGCATCTCCAAGTGTGCATTAGCAGGAAGCTAGAATGAGGAGCAGAATGGAGACTCAAACCCAAGCACTCTGATACGGGATTCAGGTATCCCAAGTGCTGACTTACATGCTGTGTCGAATACTTGGCCCTCCAAATTTCTTTACATGAAAGTTTTTTGTATGAAATTTTATTTCTAAGAGAATACATAGAATTAGTTTTTGAAAATTTCATTCCATGGTCTTGAAGCTTTATGGTCAGCAAAGTCTTACCCCAGTGCTGTATGAAAATGAGAATAAGAATGAGAGTGAAACTAAATTATACCATGAGGTTAGAGAAAAATTTGAAAACTGAAATGAGTTTATAAGGTAGGTCAGGTGCCCTTGCCACTTCAAGGCCTTTCATTCTCCTGATCATTCTCTGAAGGACCAACTAAAAATTGAACCAAAGTGTGTTTCAGCTTCTTGAAATAAAATAATATAATTAGTAGAAGCTACTAAGAAAGACAAAAGAGTACTCATTTTTTATTATGTGAACAACCCTCCAAGCCCAACGTGGGAGTCATCTTGTCAATACCCAGATGGTAGATACATTTTTGGAAACCAAACAATTTTAACACAGTGTCCTAGCTAACTGTGTAATTAATGAGAGGCATTGCATAAATTGCTAATAAACAAAGTTTTATGTTTCTTAATAAAGAAAGAAAACAAATGTTAGATGCTCAAGGGAGGGAGATCAAAGATTCTAAAGTTTCTAAACTGATAGAAATAAGGAAGACAACACTTTTACTTGATCTGTCATGTTTCCTATGGAGAGACAGCATATCTAGATTTATAAAGCAGGGGATGAAGCATGAGTGGCTAAAGTATGTGATTTCAGTGAAAAATACTGGTCATCTGGTACTTGTCAAGGTATCAGGAGATAAGAGCAAATGGAATTGTACTTGAGGGGTTCTGTTTCTTAAAGGATTTTTTCGAGTTTGTTTTTACTGCTGTGTAGCATCTCTTGAATCTTTGTGGAAACTCTGATATGTCTCTGAGACTATACTTAAAATGCTAAAACCTGTCAGCGAGAGCCAGCAGGCTGGAAGGATGGAGAAGGAGGATTAGAGTAAAGACAGGTATTTCTTCCCTTACACTCTGCATTCGCTGCAGAAGCCATCTGTGAAACCACAACACAGAAATAAAAGGAACAAAAAAGAGTAAGAGCACAAGAAAACAAGAAAGCAAGGCAGTATTTAAGTGTAGCCTATTACATTTGAAAGTTATCTACAAGAAACAATTATAAATGCAGATCTGTTGGTTAAAACAGCAGAAACAAGTATGTATTTCTTTGGCCCACAGCACTGTGTGCAGTGAATTTTAAGTGGTGCAGCTTCCTTAGATTCAGACGATGCTTCATTGTCAAGGACAGTTTTAGGTAATATATAGCACTTCTGAGTAATGTAAATTCTGAGGCCATGTATCTGGTGATGTCTCAATATACTCCCAAATCTCCCCAAATCTCTTTCCCCAACTCCCTCTCCAGCGCTCTGCACCCTCCACCTTCTTCAGACAACTTCCCTGGGCTACTGGAGTAGCTTACATTAGACACAAAGATTCTTGAAGTTCCAGGGAGTTTATGTCCCCCTGAGGTAGCTCATAGTCATTGTCTGACTGGTCTAAAATATGCAAGAACAGCTCCTACCTAATATAAACTGCACCCTTATAAATATAACTTCCACTTTAGAGGTCCTTGTGGTAGCAGACTGAGATTGAGATGTTTGAAGTAGCTCCCTCAGTTGACTTCTTCCCTTCCTTGCCTTGCTTCCTGCATTCCCTTAAGAGTTTCTCTGAAACACATCCTTAATTCAGCACTTGCTTATGAATCTTCATCTTAGCATCTACTTTTGGAGAACTTCAAGTAAGACAAAACCCATTCTACATACACACACAAGCATCATTTTAAAAGTATGATACAGCATCTTGGTATTGTGCAAATGTCCAAATATCAGGTTGAATTAGTATGGTGGACATTATAGTAGATCAACATTTATGGTTCCTGCACAGACAATACTGTGATTATACAAAGAGATAGCTAATAACTGTCTTTGCACAAGAAAAAGATAATTCTTTTTTATGTAACAAAATAGATATTTACAAATGTTTTCCAATAAAGTGGCTTTCAAACAAAAAATCAAAACAATAGTTAATATAAAGAATGTTATCTCCTATTAAAAACTTCTACAGAGTCAAACATGTAGATTATTCCTTATTGTGACAATTATGTAGAATATTTTGGAAAAGGATATAAAATTTACTAAGTTACACTTTAAAATTTTTACTATGTTTAATTATGAATGTAATTTTCAAAATTAAAACAATTGTTCTGGGGCCAATGATGATGTTATCATGTGTATGTTTTATAGATATAAAAACGGCTTCATCAGCCTCATCCAGAAGTCACACATATTCTGGTGACAGTGAAGATGAATCTGCAGTAGAGGACAGGGAAGCCCAAGGTGAAAACAGTGCAGATGAAGGTGCCAGAAGTTTGTCTTCTCAGGAGCTGAGTGAAAGTGAGGAGCGAGGGCAATCCCCCCTTCCTGTTCCAGAATCCTTAGAAGTTAAAATTGAAGACCAGCAAATAGAAGAATCAGATGTGGAGACCTCACCTCTACCAATACAGGAAAGCTTTGAGAATGTTCTTGAAGAAAAAATGGATAAAGGAACTCGAGAGGTTGCAGACAGTTTATCTCAGAAGTCAGAGAAACATGTTTCCAAGGAAGCAAAGGAAGAGAAGAGTAAGCTTTGGGAAGGAAGCGCTGCTAATAAGTGGGTCAAAAAGGCAGGTCTCCCTGAGGTGCAGGGAGGCGGTAAGTATGACCACTGAGCTGATTTGCCATTGTACCCATGCATGGAAGCTGATTCTGGTCATTGCATTCTGCCAATGCTCAAGAAATACTATTGTGATCATGCTGGAGGATTCAACAGTTTCCTTGTTTCTTTCATCGTCACATAATCATATGTGGGTTTTCAGCTTGCTGTTTTCCTTCTATTGCATTTTAAAAACTTACTTGATAATTCTTACATAGTCTGTTTCCTATTTTCTGTAAATTCCTTCCTATGGTAATTCTATCTCAAGAATAAAATAAAACCCAAATATGTCTAACGGTAAGGGTATGTGTGACTTTTTAGAGGTTATTTAGTACTAGCAATGTTCTTTGTTCTTGGCTGTACATGTATTTGAATATATACATGGCTAACGCTGATAAGTACTTACTGTGTTCCAGGCACAGTTCTAAACACTTACACATACTAACTCATTGTGTTCTCAGAATAGCCCAGTGTCTCCATGAGCTACTTTCTATTATTGTCTTCTCTTTTTTAAGGGTTTAAAAACTCATGGCTTGAATAAGTTAAGTCAGTTGCCAAGGATTAAACAGCTAACAAGGGCATTTCTGGGATTTGAATTTGAGTAGAATGGTTCCCTGGTTTCTGAAGACTTCTTATTGTAACCATGTAATAGGAATTTTGATTTAGATAAAAAATAAGAAAATGTCTGAAGAAATCCCAAACTTCACTTCGAGTCTTCACCTTGATTTGACTACTTGCTGGTCCCTGGGGTTCCTGATTGTGTAGGATGGTGCCATTTATGTAGGAAGAATAGGGGTGACAGGATGGTCAGGCCCCAAGACCTTAGACACACAGATGGTCTGATGCTTTTCTCAACTTTGGAAGGACAGTGAAGGACCCAGCTGTGTCTTGTGGGCACGCAGTGTGTGCCTGTCAGATACCTGGCTCTCACAGAGCAGCCTGTGCTATCATTGGTTCCATGGTCCTTTTCCAGGTTTCGTTCATGTCTCTCCTACCAATGGTGGGCACTTTTCTTGATTCTAAGACAAAATTTGTTGTCACATTTTCATATGAAAATTCAGCTGTGTTTTAAAAACTTATGAGTATTTTCGATATCTATGTTTCTTTTAGTCTGTTAAAAGAAACTGGGGTCTACTAGGAATGGAAGGTGGTGAACATTCCTCTTTCAATTCAACACTGTTATTATGCTTCTACTAGTATAAAGCACCATAGTCAATAAGAAATGTATAAGAGAGGGTTCCTCATGTAAAATGTTAAGGCTTGATACACCAGTAATTGAACTAAACTCAGTAGTATTATGGAAAATTAGAGAAGGTTTGAAATGCTATGAAGCTTCAGAGGAAAAGAAATATCATTTGGTTAAGGATACCTTGAAAGCTTTCCTGAAGAACATGTTTGAGAAAGGTTTTAAAGGTTAAGTCACATTTTGAAGGTGGGATGCAGAAGAAAAAAGGCAGTAGTGTATCCAATGTGGTATAGCAATGATATAATCTTGAAATAATTTATCACAAATGACTTTAGAACAGTTGGACAAACTTTAGTCTTTGGGCCAAATCTGGCCCACCTCTATATTTCTATTTGTTTGTTTATTTTATTTCCCCTAGCTAAGAGTGATTCTGTTTTTTAAATGCATGACTAAGCCCCAGGAATTTACTATCTGGGACTTTACTGAAAATTTGTCAATTGCCGTAGGATGATAACAAAAAGTCTCCTAGCATTTTCAAAAGGATTTTGCTATCATTATTATTCTAGAAAATGTACACTTATTTGCAAGCTGTTGATTAAAAAAGTAGAGGTGATTATGTTCAGTAGTAACACTGACATTACTATTATTAATGTTTTTACTTCTACTCTGGAAAACAGGATTGTTCACACAGATTTATGTAAGTAAAAATCTTTTGTTAAAGTAGATGGACATTTTTATAATATGCAATATGCTTTGTATCTTAATATTTTATCAATAATTTTTATATTATTGTATAATCTTTATGAACATATTTAATGTCTGCATATTATTCCATCCTGTGGCTTTCTCATAATTTAGCCATTTCCCAATTATTGCATACTTGTCAATTATTTATGATAAAAACATTCAGAATCCCTTTTTCTAGCTTCTAAATACACACACACACACATACACACACACTCTCTCTCTCTCTCTCTATATATATAATATATATATTTATCTATAGCTACCATACTGTGCAATAGAACACCAGAAACTTCTTAGGCCTAACACTCTAACGTCATATCCATTAGTGAAACTTTTTTTTTTTTTTTTTGACAGGCAGAGTGGACAGTGAGAGAGAGAGACAGAGAGAAAGGTCTTCCTTTGCCATTGGTTCACCCTCCAATGGCTGCCGTGGTCGGCGCGCCGCGCTCATCCGATGGCAGGAGCCAGGTGCTAGGTGCTTTTTCCTGGTCTCCCATGGGGTGCAGGGCCCAAGCACTTGGGCCATCCTCCACCGCACTCCTGGGCCACAGCAGAGAGCTGGCCTGGAAGAGGGGCAACCGGGACAGAATCCGGCGCCCCGACCGGGACTAGAACCCTGTGTGCCGGCGCCGCAAGGCGGAGGATTAGCCTGTTGAGCCACGGCGCCGGCCTCATTAGTGAAACTTTCTTCATCACTCCCTCCACCTAATATCCTTAGCATCTGCCTGCCAACAACCATTCTACTCTCAACTGCTACAAGTTCATCCTTCTTAGTTGAGTCTTCAGTTAAGTAGTTCAAGAAGAGAGGGAGGGAACCAAGGTTATAATGCTTAAAATGCAGGACGATTTAGGTGGTTATTTTGCAAAACACAGTGAATGAAAATTAGATATGAAAGCCATTGCAGTCATGAAATTGAAATGTGTGTATTTTTACCTAGATCCCTGACTAGATCCTTAGTTCAAAATGAAATAGCGTCTGAGATAATGTGTAGAAGACTATTCTCTATATTTGTATGATACTGAATTAATCACTTTTTTCAGTTAGACTTGGAATGAAAATAATTATGTTAAGAATAGATCTATGAGCTAAAAATTACATAAAACTACAGATGTTTTACAATTTCTGAATTGTTTTACTTAAGATCATAGCAGTGAATAAATGAGTAAAGTTCAGGTATGGTTCTCATTCCATTTAGGTTGAAAGCATAAGGTGATATTTTTCTTCTCAATATTTTATCATATATCTCAATTAGTTGGGGTTTATCCTATCCATCAATAAATTGAGTGAGTTGTAGAAAAGATGTGTGGTGTACAGGGAGTGGATAAAGTAAAATATTATAATTGCTAGCCATAATAAGATAGTGGTCTTGGAAGTCAAATTAGTATTATAGAGCACAGTTTTATTTTAATGTGTTTAATTTGGGAGGTTATTTTAGTTTAAGCTGTCTTAATGCATTGTGATATAATCTTTTTACTATATTCTTATCGTAGAATAATTCTGGTGCAATAATAAGTAAAGTTAACATAATGGAAACATGATAAATGAAATTATATAAGATTAGTGCAATTTAATATAAATTATCATTTAAATTATATGGAAGTATATATTTTATTTTTTATATGTAAGTTAAGACAAATGGGACTGACCAGGTAATTTAAAGCTACATAATGCTATGACTAAAGTATAATTTTGTCATCATGTAGGCAGCGTAAAATCATCTTGGTGAAAGAATAAAGAAATCATGTGAAATGAGTTCATGTTAATACAATTTCTGAATGAAGTATGGAAGGATTTGGTTGTTTCAATAGACTTGAGTTAACAAATTCTTGTGAGGTATCTAGTTTATGCCACACACCATTCTCTGTGTGCACATAGCAAAGTGCCTGTCTACATGGAGCTTGTATTCTAGGGGGGATATCTGCCTGGCCAGTGAAAACATGCCATGTAGAACCTGGGCTAAGTGCTGGAAGAAATGTTATGCAAGGGAAGGGAATACAGTCATGATTTAAGAAACAGGAGGCATATTATGGATGGCCTCTCTAATGAGACTTTTGGATGGAGAAGAGGTGAGCCACTCTGTCATCTGTAGAAGAGTGCACAAAGCAGAGGGTCCAGCAAGGGCAAAGGCCCCAAGGTGGGAGCAGAGTTGCTGACTGAAAGATCTGGCAGCCCAGCCTGTGTGACAGGAGCAGAGCAGACAAGTGAGAAAGAGTTACAAGATGAGGTCAGAGTGGGAAGATGAGGTTAGTGGGATAAGATAAGGTCAGAAGAATTTATTATGAGATGGGAAATCTTCCCACAGGGAAGATGAGAGCAGGAAAATGACATCACCTGAAAGTTCTGAAAACATTGTTCTGGCTACTGTATGGAAGATAAACTTTGCTTTCTGCACCTGGTTTTGGCAGCTGTGGTCTTGAGCTTGTAATTAATCCTGGTTCTTGTGGGGCATGTTCAATGTCAAAGGTAGCACAAGAACACCTTCTTGTAGGTGGATGTTTGTTAGTTATGAATCTTGTCATGGTGAGTACATGGTCAGATGATTGATTGCCTATGCAAATAATAATCAAAGTACAGGGATACTTTCCAAGGTGACTGGAAACTTGGAATAAACTTGAGTACATCTTTACTCTTCTTTTATGACTTTCTTAATGTTCTTAAAATTCAGATGAAGCATTCCTGACAAAACTTTGTTTGGATAGTGAATTATTCAAGATTTTTAGTGTGTTTAAGATGGGATCAGTTTGTTTTGTTTCAAAGCAAGGAAAGGTAAGAATGAGGTAGATATCATTGAGAATACAAGGTAAGGCATGTAAAAGATGTAATGTGTATCAAATTAGGACCCCTGTGTTTTGACATCTGGGAATTCAGAAAAGGGAGCTGATTATGAATAAGTATGAAATATAATAGACTGATATTTTTGTTTTGTAACAAATTTTTAAAATTATATTTACTGATTTTCACTTCCCATCATCTTTCTTCTGCCCAATCTTCTACACAGACAATGCTGGCTAGAAGAAACCTAGTTCTCTAAAAAGAAAGAAAGAAAGAAAATAAAGAAACAAAGAGTTCATAATGGCAACCACCATCCCCCTTCCAATACTCCTGATAAACAGTAAATTATTCTTGGATGGTTTCTTAGACTTTCCTTTTTATTCTTCAATGTATTTTTATTTTCAACTGAGCTGGCCAATAATGATATCTAAAAGCATTATCATGGAGAACAGATAATTATAAAACAAAACACTCTTTGTTCTGTCACTTTTGGCATTATTTTAAAAGACAAAAATGGTTTAAAGGATGTATATGATTGTTTTTGGGGGTAGAGGGAGAGGAAAGGGAAAGAAAGAAGCAAAATGAGAATAGAATTATCAAAAAAAAAAATGAAAGAAAGCAAACGCTGCCTTGGAACTGTGTTTGGCCAAATTACAACTCTCATTGTTATTATTGTAAATATTTTATTTTTCCTTCAATTCAAAGTTTACGGCAAAGAATATCTGAAATGTTCAAATTATTCATCCACACAATTAAACGGTGCTCAGAATGATAAGAATATTGTTCTTAAATTTAGTATTTATGACTAATAATTCCACTTGCATTTTGACTAATAGATTTTTTTATGATTTTATTTATTTATTTTGAGAGCTAGAGTTACAGAGAGAGGGAGAGACAGAGAAAGGTCTTCCATCCATTGGTTCACTCTCTAAATGGTCGCAAACAGCTAGAGCTGGGCCAATCAGAAGCCAGGAGCCAGGAGCTTCTTCTCAGTCTCCCATGTCAGTGCAGGGCCCAAGCACTTGGGCCATCCTCCACTGCTTTCCCAGGCCATTGCAGACAGCTAAATTGGTAGAGGAGCAGCCGGGACTCGAACCAACGCCCATACGGGATGCCAGTCCCACAGCAGAGGCTTAGGTTACTGCACCACAGTGCTGGCTTGACTCACAGGTTTTAAAGAGCCAGCTTTTATATCTTGTGTCTGATGATCTGAATTTTAAAATGCAGTGACTTGACTTGCTTCCACAAGAGCATTTCAGGTATAACAATGAGTTTCTAAGTTTTTTCATTAACATATCAGCATCATTAAGGTTATAAATCAACTTTTAAGAAAAGTTAATAAGAAAAATTCTGTGAGATTCCAGTTTGATAATTGCTCAAATACGTGATGCCTGCTTCTCCTTGTTAAATAAGGAATAAAGTATAAAAGCAGCAGTTTAAAAAGTTTGTTCCTGAATCTAGAGAAGGTACCATCCAGATTTGCTACATAAAAGAACATATTAGAGAAAGAAATCATGAGCTATTTTGAGTTTATTTTCCATAAGAAACAAAGGTAGACTTATAGAAGTTAAAAAAGAGATAACCTGGGATCTCAAAGATTAGAAGCTAGAGTCTGGGAGCAGGGCAAACTAAGGGGGGAAGGGAGGGGAGCAGAAAAACTGTCCTGTGATAGCCCTTTCATTTTCAGGATTTTGTACTGTTGCCAAAGCTCAAGAAAAGCGAGGGCGAAACCCCCAAACAGCAGTCAGCTGAAACAGAAAAGGGTGTTCCCCTGAACTAGCAGGGGCTCCTCCCTGAGAAAGAAGATGGCAACGCCACCAGTGAGGCTCTGGCCTACTTGGTAGCTTCTACAGCCATTGGAAACTTACACACAAAATTTTGTTTTTACTAAGAGCGTTCAAAGCCCTACCCTCCTTTCCTTCTTTCCCCCATCTCGTGGGTCACTGAGCTGGGATTGGTAAATTCCTCAGCTTAACATATATGAGGAAGACCTGCATCCAGCTGGAATTTAAGAGCATTCAGGATGCTAACCAGCAGTTACGAAAGTAACAATTCTCACTTCTATATAGATATCAATCTTTTTCCTATGATCAAGATATAGAAAAAAGGATTAGTAGAATTCATCAGGGTGGTTTATCAGCTAGTGTTCTCCACATGCCTGTGTTCTTCTAGCAGCACAAAGCAAAAGTCGAGTCCACTTTGCATGACAGCGGTGCAAAAACACTAGCAATCATTCACAAAGTAGAATTACTTTTCACACAAAAAATAAATAAAACCTACAAGCAGGTTTCTAAATAATTATTGGGTCTAAGAAAAAACAGTCAACTCTCAGATAATTAATCATGTAATTATTGAAACTGGAAGTTATTTCTTGTTTTTTCAAAGTATATCCTCAAAGTATAACAACAAACTACTTGCTAGTAAACAAGCAATGAACAGTACCTATAATCAGACTCTAGGAATATGTAGAAAGGGAAAACATAAACAGAATTGGTAAAGATATTACGATGGGGCAGGTATTTGGTGCAGCAGGTAAAATGTTACTTGGAATTCCCACAACCCAGAGAAGTCGTTGAGTTCAAGTCTTGGTTCTGCTTCTGATACAGTTTCTTGCTGATGTGCACCCCAGGAGGGAGCAGATGATGGCTCAAGTAGTTGGGTTCCTGCCACCTGCGTGGGAGATGCAGACTGAGTTCCTCACTCCTGGCTTCAGCCTAGCCCAACTCTGTCTGGATTGCAGGATTTGGGGGCCGGAGCAGCAGATAGACAATCTCTCCCACTCTATCTCTGTCTCTCTTTCTGCATTTTGAATAGATAAATAATTCTAAAGAATAATTACGATAAGTGGGAAATTACTCCAAATATTTGAATATATGATTAAATATAAATATGCTTGCAATTAAAATAGTGGTAATAAAAAAATTCTTTACAGCAGCAGCAACACGCTCGAGCAAAGGAAAACTGAAATTCAGAAAAATTTACAACATGTATACAACAAATGATTTATAATACATAAAGAATTATTACAAATCAATAAGGCAAACATCATGGCAATAGAAGTATATAGCAGGAAATTCACAAAAGGAAATCTTAACCACTAATACCAAAAGCTCTATTCTTGTCATCATTTTCAATTATTAAATTATCAAATATGGAAAGAATGGGTGGAAATTGTGACATTGTTGGCACAGTGCAGAGGCAAAAAGCCTTATAATCATTATAGATGAAGTTAATTGATTCTCTTTTTGGAAAATATTTAGAAACATATATCAAAGGCTTCTGAAAAATCAATGAGTTTTGACTTCATAATTCCAATCAGAAGAATGTATGCAAAGGATATAGTTAGAAACATATGCAAAAAATGATGGTTAACTGGTATATAAAAATAGCTTCATAATCACAAAGGAATAGAAAGAATTCAATATCCAACAATAAGCAGTTGGTTAGCCAAATATTAGCCAGAATTTATTAGAACATTTTATTGAAGAATCTTTAATGCTATAAGGAAGTAGTCATAAATAGTACTAAGTTAAGAAAATGGAATTTGAAATGCTATCCATAGTAAGGGTAAAAAAATACTTAGAAGTCCACCAAAAGGTTAACAATAGTTTTCTCTCAGTGATGAAATTGTGAGAAATTTTTGTTTTTTTCTTTCTGCTTTTAATATTTCCAAACTTCAGAAAATGATCATACACTATTTTCATATTTACAAAATATACAATACGTAAAGGTTTTTTAAAAAATATTTTATTGTCTTAGTTTAACAAAAAGCTAAGGATGTAATATAATGCTAGCTTGGTATTTTGAACAAAAAAAAACACGTTAAAGTCTCCTATATCACTTGAGTAGAAACAAGTACTTTTCTGAGAAATTCTCCATATAAGACTATATTCCATTTTGGTATTAATTCTGTGAGAACTGGTAACTATCCTTGCTTTAGTGATCACCTTGATAGAGAGGTGAAGGACAAGAGTCTTCAGGGCTGAAGGGCTAAATAGATGGAGGAAAGAAAGCCAGGAGACACGTGGCTGACATGGGAGTCTCAGCATGCACAGTCCCTTTGATTACTTGTGGAAAACAGTCGAGATTAGACACTAGCCAAGCTTCTGCTTTAAGTTTCAGCTTCAGAAGAGCAGAGAAAAAAATAACCAAATGAAACCTTTTGTGGCCTCACATCTAGTAAATCCTTGATACTTAAGCCAGGGTCCTGAACACCTGACTGTACAGGTTCTCCTCTGCTTCCAAAGCCTAGACCTCCAGGGGCAAGCCAGCAGACATGGGCGGGTGGTGATTACAGTCTAGACACAGAGGGACTACACATTTCACCATCAATTCTAAGTGGTTGTAATTTTTCAGGCTGTACTAGCATTGTTTGTCTTCTTAGAAGAGTCTTTTGGTTCAAAAACTTATAATGGTTAATTATTATTTATTATTATCATTATTCTTGATATTATAAACCAGATCTCTTTTTATAGCCTGTGGACTACTTGGAAGAGATCTAGATGTCTTATTAACATTAGTGAAACAAAACTTCATGTAATTGCTACTAAATCAGACTTGTTAGCTTCCCCTCCAGTTCTGCTATCCTTGTTATTTCCATTATTTGATCAACCAAATAAATTTATATGCAAAGACCTAAAACTACTTATCTAAGCTCTTTAAATATATAAATATATAATATATTTAACCTATATGTACCATGTTTATAAAATTTCTAAACCAAAGATTGACTTGATAACAAATCCTGCTATCACAAAATTGTCATCTCTAAATTATTTTATTGTAATAGAAGTTTTGTTTTCTATATTGGATTAATAAAGAAATCTAATGTTTAAAATCTTTGAAAAGTGAATACGTTGGAACTGAATGGTGCTCCTCTTTTCATCTCCACATTTATCCTCATAAGATTAATCTAGTTGTCACCATTTCCTCCCAACACTCAGTTGAGGCAGATATCTCACTATTTGTTTCCAAATAAAGGGATCAGTAAATATCACCCCTTAGTAAGTAATCTTAAACTAAGCCGGGGACTACATTCTAGTTAGGCATTCTAGTTATGGTTTTCTCAAGGTACAGTTATTGTGTCAGCTGTACATATCAGAATATAATGGGAGGACAGAGGATGGAAGGGTGGGTATGACAGAGTGAAGGAAGGGAGTCGAGGCGGGAATAAAAGAAGAGAGAGACAGCAATGAAGTTTTGGAGAAATCATGTCCTAACTCTGAAAGGCATTTCTAGGTCTATTAGTTGAGTGCACTTTTGTTAACCAGAGCGTGGCCAGGTGGAAGATGACAGGGATTTAGATCATGGCTCATCAGATGATAAGCAAGACAGGGAATTTTTGAGAAACATAAACAATTGACTGTAGTTTTGCCTAGAATCACAACACATTGGGTGATGACACTTATAGTAGAAATGCTCATCATCATCATCATCATCCTCATCATTGCTGTTATGTATTAAGTGTGTAGGACCTGCCAATAAGAAGAGCATGCTCTGAATATATTCATTTACTCAAGAACCATTGAGTAAATATCTTTCTGGTTGATGAGTAAACTGAGGCTTGGGCTTTAAAACCAAAGCTCTTGAGGTGACATAGTCATGACAGAATATGGAATTGGAACTTTGTGATCCAGAAGTACTTGTTAGTAACCAGCTACAAATGACAGGAATTTCTACAACAGCTTTTACTGTCAAATTTATAGGAATCATGTAATGTCTCTCTTTTTTTTTTTTTTTTCTTCTGTCCACATGGAGTGGTTATTGGGGTCAAATCGCTAAAATATACTAATGGATGAAGTGCTAATCACTTAGTCAACTTTGAAAGTTTTAGCAATTTAAGAGAGTAGTAATGATTGGTGTCATAAAAGCTGTAACATATTTCTAGAAAGGAAACGCCAACTAAACTGCATTTTCAATCATGCCATTGCATGTGCACTTTGCAGACTATCACCGCTTCTGGCTGTTGTCTTTTTTTAAATACAAGTAATTCTTTGCATGGATTTCTTTACTTCATGATCTTCTGTGTGTTGTGTTTTCCTTTTGAAATCATAGCTTGGTAGTTGTTTTAATCCTAATAGATTATAAAAACAAGTTTACATTTAATGTGTGCATGTTTTTAAATTGACCCCACTTGCTTAAGTTATATGAAATAGGTCGGCAACGTTTCTGTGACCCGTTTTTATACCTTTTGATATTTTATATAATCTCCAATCAGTTGGACAGATAATAACCGAAGACTTGGCACCAGGCTACCACTGCCACTATGACGCCGAGTCTGGTGTCAGCAGTGCAGATGAGCCGGGGAAGCCCTTGAGGAAGCCGAAGATTGACACAGGTGGAGGTAAGGGCACATCATTACCTAGGACAGACCTTCAGAAATCCCCTGTAAAAGACAGTCATTTTCATCTTTCATCTTCCTATCCTTTGCCACGTTCTTTTTCTTTGTAACTAATGAATGTGATGGCAGCAACTGGTTGGAAGGCCTAAAGGGGAGCTTTGAAAATGACATCAGATATGAATGTTATTATTCTTTTTTGAATACACTGGTGCCTAAGATGAAGAGAAAAGGACTTTGGGTTATAAAATACTGGTGGGGATTTTCAAATCAGCTGTTTTTCATACTCTGCCTCCCAGTTAGTTGACCAGCTGAATTTGCCTTAACTGACTCAGGTGGAGACACCTGAAAGCCAAGGCATATTTCACAATGATTCATTTGAACTTATTTTTTTTAATTAGGAAATAATTCATTGCCATCAGTATACGACCTGGCTCTTGGTGACAAGCATTCCATCTGCAAAAGTGCCAATTAGGGTGATTCAACAGACCGTGACTCATTCATATGTGGTCCGACTTCCTATGTCCTTGAAATCAGGTTTTCCTATATTTAGTTAATACATTTCTAAAAACTTTCTGACATGAATACATTTAGGTATAACGGTTCTAAGGGTGTTTGCTTTATTCATCACATGGTAGCATTACTCCCATTTCCAATTTTTAATGATAGTCATCAATTTGAAATTTCATACTACTTTGAAGTAAACAATTTAGCCAGCCAGTGTTGGGGATATTGGCAGAGTACACAATATACCTGGGTCAGAGAAATAGAACTTTATTACTCACAGCAATTAGTGGTAGCCACAGTAACTATATGCATGCTGATTCCCTGAATTTGGGCACTCCCTGGGCTGCATGAAGAGGGCCAGGTGACACTTGCATGTGAAAATGGGCTGAAGGCCGGTGCCGTGGCTCAACAGGCTAATACTCCGCCTTGCGGCGCCGGCACACCGGGTTCTAGTCCCGGTCGGGGTGCTGGATTCTGTCCCGGTTGCCCCTCTTCCAGGCCAGCCCTCTGCTGTGGCCCAGGAGTGCAGTGGAGGATGGCCCAAGTGCTTGGGCCCTGCACCCCATGGGAGACCAGGAAAAAGCACCTGGCACCTGGCTCCAGCCTGCGCATCAGCGCAGTGCGCCGGCCGCAGCAGCCATTGGAGGGTGAACCAACGGCAAAGGAAGACCTTTCTCTCTGTCTCTCTCTCTCACTGTCCACTCTGCCTGTCAAAAAAAAAAAAAAAAAAAAAAAAAAAGGGCTGAACTGCAGATCAGGCACCCTAACCTTAGAAAACCTAAGTCTTTTATAATGGGTATTCAACTAGAATGATTCTGGTGTACCTCCCCCAACTTTATTCTGCAATACAGACATAGTAGTTATTATTGATCAAATCAAATTCAAGTAGGAAAATCTAGTTAGTCATAATCAGTGGGGAGAAAGTTGAGGGGAGATTCGTTCTGGCTTTTTGTAAGCTAGGCGTTGTGCTAAGCATTTTCCATAAACTGTCTCGTCTGCTATCACAGGGATTCTGTGATTCAAGCATGGCTGTTCTCATTTTACAGATATGAAAATGAAGACTTAGAGAGCTTTTATTTCCTAAAGTCATACAGCTAGTAAGTGTCAGGGCTGGCATTCTCATCCAGAGCTGTCTGACTCCCAGCTACAGACTCATCCTACTAAATCAAATTGCCCTGTTTATGAATATTTCTTGCTCTCCTGAATGAAATATTTTTTTCAAAAGCCCATGTGGTTACCATCAAATCACATATGCCATGTTTTTGCACTGATTATTGCCCGGGAAGGTTTCAATTACTTCCTCCCTTTCTTCAAGAATGTCATGGTGGACATCTCTGCGGTGTGTATGTTCACTTAATAGCTCAGTTGGATGCCATTAGCACTTTCTCTCCTAGAATTTAGGCACAATATATTATTACATGGTAGGCAGGCAATTCTATTCCCCTGTTTTCCTGAATGTTCTTTAATTAATCCATAAATTTAGAGGCCAGCACAGAAACACAGAGGACTTTATTTAAATATTTTCATAACTGACTTTTTAGTAAACTTTCATTCAGGAATTTGTATAGCAAGATATACTGCCAAAGAAACTTGACACACATTTTCATTGTTTTAATTTAATTTTGCTTTAAATCCAGTAATAGTCTGTAAAGAAATAGAATGCATTATATTCTCTCGGGCAAGAGGCTACACATTCTCTGAGTAAACACTTGTTCTACATTCCCTTTGGAACTTTTAGGTACAATTTAGGAAATAACTACTATGATACACTGAGGAACACCTATAAAAATCCATCTCAGTCCTATTGATAGACCTGAAATTTCTATTTTACTCCTTTGAAAGAAGACATCAAAAGTTACTTTCCAAATACATTTTTAAAGGAAATATAATACCAGCGATTATTGCTTTACCTCAGAATGGTTTACCATAGTAGCTAGTAGGAGACTGAGGTAACAAAATTAAAGCTAGCCATATTTTGTGTTGGGAGAGCCTGTGAGCAGTCATGCATGGGTGTAAGGAGAGGGAAGAAGTAAGATCAGAACTTCTAATAGATTGTTGGTTATGGTGCTGGTGGTAAGATAGCTAGCCAAAAAAGGCAAGCACGTGAAAACTGTCAGAAAAACTCACTGGCTTACTTTCTAATGTACATAATTGAGAAGTGGAAGCTCTGGTATGGTAACTTATTTTATAGCATATAGTCCAGTATCTTTCTGCAGATGGAAAATTTAAACACTTCGGTATTTGGCAGGACTTGCCTTTAATTAGTTGGCTTGGATCATTCAAAAACATATGTCTTTGTTAAATAATAATAATCTATTTGAAGCCTTTAAAATATGTATCAAAGGTATATTTACTGAAGAATGATAGTCAATACACTCAAATTTGCTGAGGCATTATAGATGAGTCCTTATGACTTACTTCTAGAAAGTTATTTATGTTGAAAATTGTCCCAGACTACAAAGCCTTGTCTTGCTCTGTGATCCTGTTTTGCCAAAGGCAAATCAGTTTCTGAATGTAGATGGGAGATGCGCTGACCTGTAACACAAATTGGTGTCTTTAGTAAAAAGTCTTACCTTGAGCTAGCTACAAAGGTTTTTGATGGCTAAATATAGATATAGTAGCTTTAAAATAAGGAGTAAAGTATGATATAATGATCAGTGTACACTATGATTGTGTTGGTAAATGACTACATGAGTAGCAGAAACATTGACAGAAAGGAATATTATGGTACCATAGGCCATAATGATTTCTAAAAAGATGACATATTATTTTTCTTAGTGTGTAATTTTCCTAAAAGTTCTTGAAATGAAATTAGGAAGTTTGTTTTTGTGTGTGAGAGAAAGGGAAAGAAAAATATTTTTTATTCTAAGACATGAGGCAATGAGATTTTTTGTTTGCTTATTTTCAGTATTTTTGATGTCCAGCTTTAATCAGGGTGTCCATTAGATTTGAAAGCATTGATTCATAATGAAAAGCCACTGTTAAATCAGTGTTTGCTATAATTGATGTCATCATATAACCAAGAAAATGTTATAATTTTCAACTTCCCTTGACATCATATATGAAATCTCTTATCAATAAGTATTATACAAGATGGTATATAGCATCTCTTTCTCCACATTCATTAAAGTAACCTTGTTTTCTAACTTTACTTTTATAGCACAAAAGAATAATTTAGTGGTGGAGGAAAGGGTAGCACTCAACTCAAATAAGGAAATCAAGCAAGCTGCGCAAGAAACATATGTGCTGGAGAAGCAAGAAGCTACAGAGGAAGATGAGGCCGCCCCACACGGGGATGCTGACACAGAGGAGAAAGAAGGGGGTGCAGCACCCAGAGCAAAAGCAGCGATGACTCAGGTCCCCGCAGGGGAATGGAAGCCAATAGCAGAGCGGCCAACATTAGAGAAAGTCACAGAGAAAAGAGAGACGCCTGCAGGTAAAGGCAGTGGGGCAGGGACAGGCACAGGAGGCGGAAGTCCAGGCCGACGGGGGCTCCTCCCCACAGGAAAAGCAGCAGTAGGGGGTTCTGTGGCTCTGAGTGAAGCGGAGGTTCCTGAAGAGCCGGCCTCGGCCTCCACGGGGACAGTGCCTGAGCCAGAACACGCAGTGTCCGCAGGGAAACAAAGTGTGCAGCAGGCGGGGCTTGCAAACAAGGCCGTGGCTCTGGGCTCCGAGTGTTTTCAGGGGGCAGCAGCGACGCTGGAAAAGGAAGGAGAAGCTGACGGGGAGGCAGCCTTGAGCGAGGCAGGGTCCCCAAAGCCAGACGTGGACCAGAATGAAGAGGACGCATCCACAGATCCAGAGACCGGGGGGCCGGTGGGAGACGCGGCCTCCGAGGCCGGGGGTAGCTCTGGAGAGGCAGTGGCTGGGGGAGAGGAGCAGGCTGAAGAGAGGAAGGGGCTGATGCGGGCAGAAACCCCCTTGAGCTCCTCCAGAGGCGAGGCCGAGGCAAGCTGCGGGGGCGTGTCCGAGGGCATTTCTGAAGCCCTTAGTACGCAGGAACAGGTTCTGATGGAGGCCGAATCAGACACGGGACAGGGCCCGAAAGACGGCCCTGCCGCAGTGGACGCAGCAGCAGGCAGGAGGGACGCTGAGAGGCCCAAGGCGGCTCCAGAGGGCCCTGACGCGCAGCGAGCAGAGGAGCCCTGGACTAAAGCACGCCCGCTGGATGCCCAGCGTACGCCTAACGGTGAAGAGGGGGAGACAGGGAAGGGAGGAAGCGTCGCGGAGGAAGCCACAGAAGCCCCTGGCAGTGGAAGGGAACCTGATGCCAAGGCGGCGGCACCCGCGGAGGCGGCCGCATTGACCAAAGAAGAAGGGCGTCCGGAAGATTCGCTGCCAGAGAGAGTGGGGACCGCCAGTGAGGCAACCCCTGGCTCTGAGGAGTCCCTGGAGGACTTCACAGCTCCGAGGGAAGGAGGAGCAGGGGGCGGACTGAGCGAGGCGGGAGACACGGGGCCCAGGGAAGGCGCGGCGCCGCAGGACGGGCCCCGTCATGGCGGAGCGGGCGCGGCAGGAGCGCCCAAGGGTGAGCCCGCAGGAAGGGCCCGCGCCCCGCCGGAGGGGCCCCTCACGGCCTCAGGGCAGGCGGAGGAGGCTGCAGCCAAAGACCAGCACTGCCTTGCAGGGCAGGGGAAGGACGAAGACGGGCCTCTGAAGGGGAGAGGTGCAGAAAGGGTCGTGATAGTAGCCCCGGAAGATGATCTAGAGGGAGAGCCCGTGATGGCGGGCAAATTGAGCCACGCACTGGGCGACGAGGACCCAGAGGAGGAGGACGACGATGACGAAGAGCGCCCCCTGGGGACAGGAGAGATGGACGCGAGGAGCGCGGTGGCTGAGGAAGATCAAAGCCAAGGGGGAGGAGCTGTCCTAACGGAGAAGAGGGAGCTGTGGGCAGATCCGCAGGGGCCCGAGCGGAAAACAGCAGGAGAGAAGGCCGCCTCCATTCCCGATGGTGCGGGGGAGGAAACTTGGCACAGAGGGGATGAGCTGCTAGGAAAAGCAACAGCTGCAGAGAGGGCAGCGGTGGGGGAGCTGACGGCTCCATCGACGTCAACGCAGGAGGCTGAGAGCGCACCGGGACAGGATCCAGAGGAAGGGTGGGCGGCCGCGGGGGACGGCGGCCCGGCTCAGGAAGCAGGAATCCCTGAAGAGGAGAGACCGGGGTCGTGGCCCGAGGGACCCTCAGCGTCCAGAGCCCAGAATCTACGGGCGGTGGCAACACCTCCTGCCAAGCCCAGTGTCCCTGGAACGCAGCAAACGCAAGAGCAGGTGGTGCAACAGCCCAGTGAGCCTGCAGAGATTTCTTTCAACAACCTGAAGGCCTAGGCGACTTCCTGGCCTGCGGTGAGTTTAAGCCTGGTCCTAGGAGGACTGAATTGAAGCTCCGCTGTGAATGTTCTCTATTGAGGCTGACTTTCCCTTTCGTGGGTGTCTGTGTACACACCTACTCCCAGGGTGCTATGATGGCCTGCCTGGCCCTCGCCCTGCTGGAGAGGGGTTGAGGAAGATGGAGGAGGCACCAGGGGATCCCAGGGACCCACCCCTTTTCCCTCTGTGGCTCCGAGTCACTGCCCAGTCCTTACAAGCACAACTCCCTGAAATAGTGAGATCTGTGTCTCCCAGACAGGACTCCAAAGGCGAAATGTTTATGAAGAGAATGCACAAGGGATAGACCACAGAAGAATCCAACTGTGCTCCAGAATCCATTTCCACTTTAGTGCTTTAAAGAATCAAAGCAGGTTTTTTTTTTTCTGTGATCATTTGCCTTTAAATGGGCTCTATGCCTTCATTTATGCAGTTTTAGGTTTCATATAAACAATTTTTGCATATTCAAAATAGAAGACACATTTTTATACATGTCAAATTGATCTATAAATATTGGGAGGGTGGAACTAACAACAGAGTTTATTGCATAACTTGGTCTTTCCTTGATGCCCTTACCTCCTTAGTGCCCAGATTCCCCTGTTTTGAGTGGTTATATCCATATCAATAGCTGCCTTATTATTTTTCAGGAAATTTTCAAGATGTCTTCTGGAAGACCTAAAGAGCAGGAACTGATTCACCCAGTTGTCTCCCCTGGACATCAGATGTTATTGTTTGGAAAATTTCTTCCTCAACACTATGCTTGTCCAACATGCTTTCCAGTCTGTCAACGCTGGTCAGTAGCTCAATAAGCACTGTGATAGCTCCAGCACATCCATAAACCCCTTCGAAGGAGTAGTGGTTCCTAATGCAGAGCTAACTGTGAGGATCTTCCATGTTCTACACAGCTAGTCTGTCTATAGTCAAATCAAAATAGTGGTTTTAAAGTGTTTGACTTTTACCAGATATCATTGAAAGCCCAGGCCTGATATCCAGGATCCAAAATTTGCTTTTAAATTTATGATCAAATCTTAGTCTCAATTTCATACATGGGGATTTTATGTAAAATCTGTGTTGGGGCTGTTGTTGCAGCACAGTGGGTTAAGCCTCCACTTGCAATGCCCACATCCCATATGGGAGTGCTGGTTTGAGTCCTGGCTGCTCAACTCTGATCCACCTCTCTGCTATTTCACCTGGGAAAGCAGCAGAAGATGGTGCAAACCCTTGGGACCCTGCCACCCAAATGGGAGACATGGATGGTGATCAGGGCTCCTGGCTTCAGCCTGGCTCAGTCCTGACTGCATTTGGGGTTCTTTCTCCCTCTCTCATTCTCTTTTTCCCTGTCACTCTACCTTTCAAATAATATAATCATCAATCCAACAAAACAAAACAAAGCAAAAAAAAAAAAATCCCAAAACTGTGGCTTGAGACTTTAATGACTTGGTCTGTAAAAGGGAGCTCCCAAAGGTCCTTCCAGGTATACACAAGACTGAACATTGCTCCAGATCCCTAAGTCCATCCAGAATGGATTCGGGGATGTGCCTATTCACTTACATTTATATCTATCCACTCTTTCTATTTATACCAGGAGGGCAATTTAAAGTGGAAATCTTATTCCAAAATGTTCTTCATTTTTATGTGCATTGCTGTAATTCTGCTTTCTGAGGTAAAAGAATAGCTTGTAGCATTTCATCTCTAGGGCCTTATTTTTAGGAGTACTCAAATTTAAAGCAAAGTAGTAAATAATTTAGCTCAGTGGTGTTGAGGATAATAATTATTGCAGGTAAACTTAGTGCATCAGCATATGGTGCAACATTCCACCCTTTAGTTGATGTCATTCAATGGAAAGGAAAGGCGGGTTAGGTTAGTGTGCTGCTCATCTTCCTGAGTTCTGTTATTTCAAACCTGTGAACTAAACTTGCAGCCCATTATAAATCAACAGCCGTGTTTCTCTCTCAGTTACCCCCTGATATTATTTTCCAACTGTGTATCAGTGTGATGCCTCGAGGTTTTGTTTTCTTGAAGATATCTATGACACTGCCCTCAAAGGGCACTTTTTTTTTTTTTTTTTTTTGTGAGGAAGTGAAAGAGAATGTCCTAAAGCAAATTCTGTGGCCAGACTCCACATAATACTTGTATGGACACTTTCATAAGTAAATCAACCCCTGGCTGACCTCAGAGATACAGATTTAATTAGTTTTAGATAAAACTACATGTGAGTTGTTATTTTTTTTCAACTCTTCATTTGATTCTATTATGTGACCAAAATTGGAACCTGCTACAGTAAACCATCATATGGTCCATGCTAGCTGCTCTACCATCTATGTCCTTAGTGACCAAGTGCATTGTCATTGTAGGTGTTTTCCATTTTAACAAATAATTGAGTCATTTGATAATCTGAACCGGATAATGGACAGATATTGGACTGGTCCCTTGATCAGGAGCACTGGCATCAAACTTGTCCCTGACATCGTCTCATATCTATTAAATGCAAAACTGTGGATGAGACCTGGTTATTGGTGTTTTAACAAGCACCCCGGGAATCCTGATGTACACTGAAGTCCGGAAATTGCTATCATTGACTACAGTGTACTGAAGATTAGTCTCCATTGGAAAACAGATGGCAGAAGCACTGTGATTCTTCCTTCCCTCCCTCCCTCCCTCCCTCTCTTCCTTCCTTCCTTCCTTCCTTCCTTCCTTCCTTCCTTCCTTCCTTCCTTCCTTTCTTTCTCTGGGAAATGGTAATCAATACTCATTATTTATAGTACCTCTGCCCCACCTCCATTGAGAGCTGAGTGTGTTACTCACTTCACTTCATAGATCTCCATCATTGGGCTTATGTTTTATGAGTGGATTTCACCTGTGTTATATCCAACTTCTGAGCTACATAACTGTGGAGCTCTATGGTATTTGTTCTCTGATTTCAAGCTTGATGCTGCAGAGCACTTTGGAAACAAAGTCCTTGTGGGAAAAACTGTAAATGTGTTAATTCCATTGACAAATAGTTTTGTATAATGTGCTAAATGGAAATTGCATTGGATTATTTTTATATTTAACACATTTCATCAAAACATCCTGTAATATAATTCTTCAATCTGCATGTGAGTTTAACTGTGAAATTCAATGTTGTGATGTTTTCATTAGTGAATTCTTTTTCTGCAAATATTGTATTATAAAATTATTTGTATGTTCAACTGAAATGATTTTTTGTTAGTTTCTTCATTATTATAGGCATAAATAAATCATATATCTATAGGTATGACATGTGAATGGTTATTTGTACATAAGACAGAGTTTTATAACATTTTCTGTTCTTTTCTTACAAAAATTGAACTCCATAGAGTAAGGAAGAGAGAATTAGTTTCACTTGGCTTTATTTTTGAGTATATGTGTTTATACTGACTGTTCATACACATCTTTTACAGACATGGGATAATGTCAGGGAGGAAAATTGTTATCACAGTGTTATAGACAACTTAAGAAATAAATTTCAGTGGCCTGTCTAAAATCATGCTTGATCTCAGGTCTTCTGACCTAACTGACTTTTTAAAATAATAGCAAAGTAATGTAAGTAGATAATGAAGATACTACATGTGAATCTGTACATGTTTTTGTTTACTTATAAAAAGGCAAAAAATAAGTTATCGTTAGTGTATGCCTTATTGTTGTCAGGAGAGTTATATTTCCAGCCAATGTCAAACAAATAACAAAGTAGATCATGTAAACAATTCAAGGGAAACAGACAACCAAAGGAAATGCAGGCAGAATTGGGCTTTTTACTTGCATTCCTTGAATTAAGCCTTTTCTATGGGTTTATAAACTCTTATGTTGTAAATTAAAAATAGAGTTCTTTAACCCTTGTAAGATCAATAATTTTTCCACAATTACTGCCCTTGGAAAATGATTGTTTGAGAAAAGAAAAGAAGCCTTAAGGAAGATTCATCTAGTAAGTGAAATATTCCAACAGGCTCAAGGACAGTTGAGAAGGGACTGCTTTTGACCTTGGGTAATATTTCCTCCCAGGCCTCTGTACCACTCGATTGTGTCATTTAAAAAAAATATTCCCTGTCACCATGGCCAGCAGCAAGAGGTACGAGAGAATGGCGAGTAAATACCACTGAAATTCTTTAAAAGCTTCTCTCAAACAAACCTTTCTTTGTTTTTCTTTGTTAAATATTTTTTTCTTCCATCTAACATTATGTCCTGTGACAAGAAAGCTATACTTTTCAAAATAACTGGAAACTAACTGTAAGATAAAATGCAATATATTTGGGAATATGCATGTTGCAATATCTTCATTTGGAAAAAGGAGGTACACAGAAGAATCCTAGGACAAATAAATTGGTGCCAAAATCTACCTCATTGTCAACGATTTCCAAGCATTTATTAAGCATCCACTAATAGCTATGTTTATATTAAGACTTTTGTGTTATGAGATAAATCTAACAGTTGTTCAGGACCTTGGGACTGATGTGACGAAATGGCCTCCTAACTGGTGTGTGTACCTCCGATGGAAGATGAAGCTTTCATGAGATGTGCTGGCAAAGATAGCTTATAGATGCACAGCCTCCCATATGCACTGTCTTAAAACAAAACGGGCTTGGGAACTAGCCTGTAATCAAGGTCTTCCCTGTTGCCAATCCTCCACTCTCTTTTAGAGGCCATTCCTACACAGACGAATGTGAAATTCAGCATGTAGGGATTGAAGAAGGGAATGATTTTAATGACTAGTTAACAAATCTTTCTACTATTCAGATGGTTTTCAACAAAGCTAAATGAGGATCTGATTGAGTTGTCAGCCAAGAAGCTGTTAAAATATTTTTCAGTATTTTGTGAGTTTGTGATTTTTGATAAATCACTCAGAAGCTGTTTAAAGAAGATCATTGCTGCACAAAATAGCAAAGCTTCTTCCGTTCTTATCTAATTATTTGTGTGATGTGGATAAACACTATTTGTACATCTACACAAAGAACACATAAAATGAAATAGAACTGATGTTGAACATGCACATCTTAGCAGTAAATAATATTCATTTGCAGATACACAAACTAATTAAAAACAGAAATCAGCCGGTGCCGTGGCTCACTAGGCTAATCCTCTGCCTGCGTTGCCAGCACCCCAGGTTCTAGTCCCAGTCGGGGCACCTGTTCTGTCCCAGTTGCTCCTCTTCCAGTCCAGCTCTCTGCTGTGGCCCGGGAAGGCAGTGGAGGATGGCCCAAGTGCTTGGGCCCTGCACCTGCATGGGAGACCAGGACGAAGCACCTGGCTCCTGGCTTCGGATCGGCGCAGTGCGCCATTTGGGGGGTGAACCAACGGAAAAAGGAAGACCTTTCTCTCTCTGTCTCTCTCTCTCTCACTGTCTAACTCTGCCTGTCAAAAAAAAAAAATAGAAATCACTATACCAAGGGATATATATTTATTTTTAATTTTTATGCATAATAGCCACCAAAATTTGTAAGGGTTTTATTTTATTTTTATCAAAAGTATATTATTGGCCGGCGCTGTGGCTCAACAGGCTAATCCTCCGCCTTGCGGCGCCGGCACACCGGGTTCTAGTCCCGGTCGGGGCGCCGGATTCTGTCCCGGTTGCCCCTCTTCCAGGCCAGCTCTCTGCTGTGGCCAGGGAGTGCAGTGGAGGATGGCCCAAGTGCTTCGGCCTTGCACCCCATGGGGGACCAGGAGAAGCACCTGGCTCCTGCCTTCAGATCAGTGCAGTGTGCTGGCCGCAGCATGCACAGCGTGGCGGCCATTGGAGGGTGAACCAATGGCAAAGGAAGACCTTTCTCTCTGTCTCTCTCTCACTGTCCACTCTGACTGTCAAAAATAAAAAAAAAGTATTATTAGTAATTGTAATGATAACTCAGTCCAGAATAAACTCAGCACACAGAACCTTATTATCATAAGACATTTAAAAATTATATTTTAATTTATTCAATGATCTAATTGAAGTAGGCAATCATACAGGTTAAAATCGATTAGCTTTGTGAGCTGGAAGATCACTCCTTCGCCATGCCCCTGTGTGACCTCCTGCCCCTACCTGGCCACACCTGAGTGCCCACCAGCCAATGAGGTTAATTAACTACTCCCCTTTGGAAGTCGGTTAAAAGCTTGGGATACGGTGTGTCCGTGCCTCTCTTCTTTGCCTTGGCCTCTTGCCAGGAGGGGACTTGCTGTAGCCCTGCATCTCCGGGGCACCTCCATAGGCTTCCTGGTGTAGATGCTCCTCCACGAGGCTGGTTCCTGGTGCTCGGTATGAACCCAGATTTCCCTTTGTCTCTTAGATAAAGCTCTCACTTTCCTATGCATCTTTCGCACTAAATAAAAGCCTAAAATGTACCATGCTGCCTTGTTTATTGATGCCGGTATTTAGAATTCTTCTCTAAATATTAGGCAAGAACCCTCTTGGGCTTATTAATATTGGGGATTTATTAACAAGCATATGGTGATGTCCTATGGCACCCCAAATTCCAGTAGCATATGTGGCATCCCAGATGGCGCTTCTGGGGAACTTTAAGGGGCCACATTGTCATATAGATTTTAGGAGGTCATTTCCTATATCATAATGTCAGAGGTATGACAGGGTGATCAATAAAAGACTTTCAACTCTAAGAGCATAGAAAAAAAAAACATAAAAAAATCCAAGCAAAATAGAGTGGAAATGTAAGCTCAAAGAAAAGAAAACAAAAACAAAACTTTTTATGTTAAAGAAGAGCTTAGCATGTTCTTTTGAAAGGGATATCTTAGGTCAGATTCTCTGGGAAATGCTATATGACAGAGGATTATATGCAGAATGTTTATTTGTAAGAAAAAAAAGGGGCACCAAAAAGAGAGAAGACGGGGTAGAACTTTCAGCCAGACTGAATTTATTCAAAGAAAATAAATCCACAGAGGTGGGTGACCAGCAGCCAGTGTGCACACAGACTGGACATGTGGCAGAGGGCCCAGACCCCAGCAGGCTGGGCTTTTTTATGTCTCAGGCGGGCTAGGGGAGAGGGTGGGGAACAGTAGGTGGAGGTGAGCTTCCCCATACTGGTTCTTCAAGTTTGGCCCACTGGCTTCCAAAGCTGGGGAAGAATGCAAGGGGTGGGGTGGGAAGCAATACAGGGTGTGAGATTGAACTGATCTAAAAGAAGGCGGGGTAACAAGAACCTAGAACGGCTAAGGCTGATGTCCTTGTCCCATTGATCCTGACTCTGAGTGGAGATAGGAGATGGGATGCCGGTTTCTTTCTGGCTGCTTTCTGCTGATAGGGCATAGATATGGGGTGAGGATCTATACTGTGGATTGGATTGATTGAAGAAGAGCAGTCTTGTGCTGTTCCTGTGTGATGGCTCAGGTCATAGTAGTCATATGTCCCTTTAAGGACTTTTGAAATATGTTAATTATTCATGGTAGGAATAGGAGCACTATGATTATGAAGGTAAAAGGAGAAATTAGAAACATTGTCCAGGGTGAAAAAGATGACCAAAATGAGAACAAAGAGGGTATTGGGAAAACAGAGTCCTGTCCATATGCCTGGTTGCCAGAGAAAGGATGCTCCTACTTTATTAAGTGTGTATATGCTGGCAAGGAACTGTGGGGTGGAGTTAGTTTGGCTTGCTTTTAGTCCTGGACTCCCTCATATCCTCCCTCTGCTTATGGGAATCCTGGCTGCTGTCAGGAGTTTGGGTGAGGACTAAAGCTGAATTCTTCAAGCTGAATTGGAGCAGAGTGGAGACCTGTGGTCAAGACAGGGTTTCAGCAGAAGGTGGCCTTTTGAGGGGGCTGAAGCACTAGGTCACACAAACTATCTCCATTCAAGGTTTCCTATGCATGACCATCTAGAATTTTATAGCACATGAATCTAACAAATACACAGAGTCTAAAACTAAGGACAGAGTCATTATTAGAGGACCTAAGAAAGGTGCTGTCCAAACCAAGAGGGAGTTTTCCTATTGAGAAGCAAACAGAAATTGACAGGAGGGGCTTGAAAATAATCAGGTGGGCAGGGAGGTTTGGCCAGGTATATGTGAGGTCCAGACCCATCTGTATCATCACATGTATTACTGGATAAGACATCATAAGGGAGATGTGAGCCTCCTTAGGGAAGGCACCTGTTGACTTCTTAGCTCACCTGGGAGGAGAGCTGGCCTGCATAGGAGGTTGGTATCGAATAGGTGGCATCACTACAGCTCTGCCTTGATTGTTACTGACTGTGGGCTATCTTCCTGATGGCGGTAGATATTTTGGAAGCTAGGCAGAATGAAGGGCATTTTAGTATGGGGCCAACAGGTTCTGTGGTTCTGACCCAGGGGTTCCTTCAACTCCTAGGACATTTCCATTTCCAGTGGCCCAGCTCTTGGAAGAGGTGACAGAGCAGACAGCTGCTTGCCCAATGCCTCAATTCCTCATATCAAAACCAGGTGCCGTTTGGGGATGGACTGACTTTACTCGGTCTCCTTGATGGCAGATTGCCTGCCATTTATCCTTACAATGCTGCTGCCGCCTAGCTCACTCTTCTTTCTCCTGGTCTCTGTTAAAGTAGAACACAGAGGAAGCCTTTAGGAATGTCAGCCAAGGGAGTGCTCCATCTCATCCCTAATCTTGGTGGCCTGAGCTAGAAATCTGAAGTCACAGGCATGATATGATAATATTCTTCCTGTGAGATAAGATGATGCTCATGAAGAAAGCTATGTCCTTCTGTGTAAGATCAAATGTTAAAGACACCTTATCAAACTGTCTTACGTAAGGTCTAAAGATCAAACTGTACACTCTGATGGAGAGTCCTACAGAATAGAATCAGTTTTCCATTTTGAAGAGAATAGAGGAAATATAAGGAAACAAGTCAGGCTTCCCAGACTGCTTATTGTCAAAAAATAACTTAATATTAAGTGAAAACTTAGTAAACAATTTTAGCTCTCAATTAACTTATGAAACATTTAACAAAAGGTCCAATACCTTCTATAAATTTTGAGAGCACAAATAGTTGGAAATGCTTCTTGAATATCTAACATGCATGTAAGCCAATTAAAACAGAGCTGTTAATAAATTTTCCCATGTAGACATACAATATGTACACATGTATACCACATTACAGGAGAGAACCACAAGACAATTTCAGTTATTAGCAAAGAGATTTTGACTGCCACTACAAGGCAGGGGAAAGATAGAAGGCTAGGCATGGGACATGGAGCATTCTTTGGAGGGAAGTTGCTTGGGACTTACTACTGTTCTTAAGTTTTTTTCTTGCTAGCTCTGCTAAATATATTACTGGAGATGGCTAGAACAAGATTTTTTTTTTTAGACAGAGAGTGAGAGAGAGAAAGACAGAGAGAAAGGTCTTCCTTCCATTGATTCACCCCCCAAATGGCTGCCACAGCCGGTGCTGCTGATCCGAAGCCAGGAACCAGGTGCTTCCTCCTGCTCTCCCATGAGGGCGCAGGAGTCCAAGGACTTGAGCCATCCTCCACTGCCTTCCTGGGCCACAGCAGAGAGCTGGACTGGAAGAAGAGCAGCTGGGACTAGAACCCGGCGCCCATGTGGGATGCCGGCGCCGCAGGTGGAAGATTAACCAAGTGAGCCACAGTGCCGGCCTGGCACTGTGTGAGAGAAAATTTAAATATGAGACAGAGTAGCAGTGAAAGATGTGGCCCCATTATGTTAAGTTTTAGGATTTTAGGGTCTGTAGAAGGAGAGAAGGCAGCTATCAGAGAAGACTTTATTTTAGGGAAGATTGAATGAGAGGCAGTAAAGAGAATAGGGGCTGAACTCACTTAGACAGGGAAGGGTGGGGATGGGGGTGTTGAAGTCAGGCTATATTGCACTTGAACAGCAGGCAGAGTCCTTTTTTAAGCTTCTTGTTGGGGGAGTTGCAAAGCACCATGTGGACCTTGATAAGGTGGGTGAAGAAGTGAGAAAGGCTCCTAGGTGAAGTTGTCAGTGCACTGTCTTAGGAGTTTGGAATGTCCCAGGTGCGGGGCTTTCCAGAGCTAGAAACATTCTGCTAGCCTTTACAGAACAGAGGAGGGGGTGTCGGGAAGAGAGGAGAGACACAGTTTGGCTGCCGGTTAAGGGGCTGGGGAAGACCAGATGGGGGGACAAGGTGATACATGGAGGGTCGGGTTCCAGAGGCGGCAGCATCCCTGAAGGAAGAGGAAAAGTGGAAGAAGGGAAAGTCAAGGGTTCCAGAGGAGCTTCCAAGTCCTTCTCCAGCCCGAGGCCTTGGAATGTGGAATGTTGACCTTGAAAGAGGACGAAGGCTTAGGGGTAGGGGAATCAGGTGGGTCTGCCAGAGAGGAATGGCCAGGTGGAGGCTCAGGAGGGCCCTGGGGTGGGTAGGGTGAAGGGTCAGTCTGCTGGTCCAGGATCTCAGAGCTGATGGGATGAGGGAAAAAACGGTGGGGCAGAGGCCTGCAGGGAGGATTTTCTTCCTTGGTGAGAACAGGATAAACAGAGTTCAGGGGAGAGGGGGTGGCAACTTCCCCTGCTGCTGCCGGCTAGAGGGAGGAAGGGGTGCTAGAGGGAAAGGGGGAGTGGAGTGAGTGAAGAGACTCCGAGACTCTGAGACTCTGGCTTCTCAGGTGGAGGGGAGGAGGCAGAGGTGAGGAGATGATAGATTCAAGGGGAGGCTCCAGTTCTTCCCCGTGAGAACTTGGAGTGAGGAGAGTTGATCCCGAAGGAGGAAAAAGGCTTGGAGCATGAGACTTATTCCACTTCTCCATGTAAAGTAGAGAATTTTGAGGCAAAAATGCCAAATTAGTGCAGAGGTGGATTAGTTGCCTCCACTTTATCTTCCCCTTCAGGCCCAGCTTGTGCAAGTCTTTTAAGAGGCAGGCCAGAGGAGGGGAACCCATGGAGTAAGCAAAATATGGTCTGAGGGAAGAGGGTTCTTTCACAGCGCATCCCTGGGAAAGAACCACCCCAACCAAGAACCCAAGTTCTGAGTCCTCTAAGAGGAGAGAGCTAGAGAAGCCAACTGAATACCCCAGGCCCTAAAAGGGGGGATGAACCCATCGCAAGCATTGATCCAGGGCACTTGAAGTGACAGAGTCCTCTCTTACCAATCTGATGGGTTGAGAATTAGGTGCAGTGTGGCATGCAGTCATGAGATCCGACAAAGGCTCCCTGGCTGTGAAGATGTTGGGAAATGAGAAAGTGCAAGCAGGAGGAAGAATGTTTTCTGGCGAGGCATCTCTCAGGGCCATCCGGGTCAGAAAGGAAAAAGGAGATTGTAGGAAAGAGAAGCTAAGAGGTAAAATGGAGAAGGAGTTTAGAAAGGAGAAGAGACTTCCAAGGGTGAGGGGTCACAGCTCTTACGAAGAGAATGCAGGAGTGGCTGATTTGGGCAAGTTGCTGTTCCCCCACTCCTCTCCTCACATAGGGCACCAAATGTAAGGAAACAAGGTGCAGAACAAAAAAAGAGACAGGGTATGAACTCACAGCCAGACTAAATTTATTCAAAGAAAATAAACCCACAGAGGCCAACCAACTGCCAGCGTGCACACAGACAGCAGGCTGGGCTTTTTTATGTCTTAAGTGGGCTGGGGAGGGGGTGGGGGGCAGTAGGTGGAGGTGAGCTTCTCCATACTGGCTCTTCAAGTTTGGCCCACTGGCTTCCAAACCTGGGGAAGAATGCAGGGGGTGGGAGTGGAGAACAATACAAGGTATGAGTGTGAACTGATCTGAAAGAAGGCAGGGGTAACAGGAACCTAGAACAGCTGAGGCTGACCTACTTGTTCCATCGTTATTCGGGTGCACTTTGGGAACAACACTGCTGGGAGGTGTGAAAGCAGAAAAGAGCCAAGAGGAAAGGTGTAGCTCCCACAGGCTAAGCCCATCCAAGGAGCCCTGAAACCAGGAAGTCCAAATGGAGGTAAGAAGCCAGAGCTCCTCATTCCCCACAACAGACCCTAAGGGAGCTTAAACTTGAACTAGGTGGTCCCTTTGACAAAAGCAGTTCCTGTGGAGAAACGGACATTAAATCTCACCCCCAGACAGTCGAGAAATGAATGCATTGGTTGTGAAGGAGGATTCAAAAGACTCCCCATTGCATCTGATACATGGCTAAAGGTGGAATCATCTTGGGATGACATTTTGATTCCTTTTGGTACATGTAGGAAGAGATGTAATTACTTTATCTTTTTTATTTTTTATTTATTTTTTTTTTAATTTTTTGACAGGCAGAGTGGACAGTGAGAGAGAGAGACAGAGAGAAAGGTCTTCCTTTACCGTTGGTTCACCCTCCAATGGCCGCTGCAGCTGGCACGCTATGGCTGGCGCACTGCGCTGATCCAAAGCCAGGAGCCAGGTGCTTCTCCTGATCTCCCATGTGGGTATGTGTGCAGAGGCCCAAGGACTTGGGCCATCTTATACTGCTTATCCAAGGCCATAGCAGAGAGCTGGATCGGAAGAGGAGCAGCTGGGACTAGAACTGGCACCCATATGGGATGCTGGTGCTTTAGGCCAGGGCTTTAACCTGCTGCACCACAGCGCCAGCCCCAAAACGTCCTATTTTATAACATACTAGAAATTACATCTGTAACTACTGCTTAAAAGTATGAAAAATTCTAGATGTCAATTAAAATATGGACATTTGTTCAAAACTTTTAGAGGCATGCCAACAAAAACAATTGAATAATAAAAAGGACAAAGTGAACCACACGGGACTAAGTTTCTCAATCTCCAATGAATGATCAAAGTTTTGACTTACATGTAAATTTTGTTGTGACTCCATGTGATTAAATCTACCACTCAAATCAGCAAAGTGAGTGAGTGTAATGGTCATGCAGTTTGGTGTTTTAACAAAGAAGAGTCTAGCATAATGCCCATGAGCACAGTGTAGGGACAGTGAATAGTTGTACTAAAACAGCAAGTTGGTGCAGGTGTTGGCAAACTTTTTCTGTAAAGGACCAGAGTGTAGTCATTTTAGGCATTGTGGTAAATAGGGCTGCAACTATTTAACATTAACATCTTAGGGTCAAACAGCCATAGACATAGTATTTGAATGAGTTGGTGTGGTGTGTGTGGATAAAACCTTAGTTACAAGTAAAGATGAAGTGTGTGATTTAGTCTGAGGACTGCAGTTTACTTATCTCTGCTGAAGTTCCATCAGAGAATACTTCTGTAACTATGTAGACTAATGCTCACTCTCCAAGATGCTGCAGGAATGTTAATTTTTTAAAAATAAGCTTTCTCAAATTAAAAAATTTGGAAATGCTGCTTGTGGTGAACTAATTGACCTTTACCTGCTTGGTGGAGTGAATGAATAATTTATAAGCTTTCGTCTCTTTTTAAGACTGTCCTGAAAATCTTCCTTTGACTTAACTTTTCAATCCTTTTTTTCTATATTCTCTGTTACAACTGTTAGGATACAAATTTGAGATTTGGTGAAGAGAAAAAAAGAATTGTGGGATTCTGACAACCACATTGCTTGTAATACAAGTTGACTTGTTCTTCAACAGAACATTAATTCCATGATAGAAGAATTGTGATCTATTCTGGTCCGTATGCAATCCCCTGTGTCAAATGTGGTGTCTGGCACATGGAACACACTTAGTAAACACATCATGAGTGCATGAATACATGAATGAAAATTCAGACCAAAGCAACATTGTTATATGTTCTGAAAGTTTCAGCTAACATTTGATTGGTGTTCATAATATACAGGATCTATCTGAAACTGTTGCCCAAGGAGAAAGGGATAATGATCATAGTGTTAGAGTGGGAATAGACACTAGAGATCGTGGATTGCACCTGTCCCCTTTTATGTATAAAATTGAAAACTCGGAAGCTCAGAGCGTCTGAGGAGTTGGTTACACATTGGTTAAGGGGAAAGCAAGACAGGAACTCCTGTTGTAGAGCTTGTTTCACTTTACAATGCCATTTCTCATTAGGTTTTATTTTCAGAGATACAGGATACTAATTTCTTATCAAATTCTCTCTGTAAAATTCAGTGATTAGCAAAGAAGAGTTAATTTAGCTCTTGTCTTACAGATGCTGCAATACAACTTTTCACAGAGAAGTGTAAGACACAGCATTTTGGTGTCTGGATTATAGACATCCCTAAGATTTGTCATTGCCCTTTTGTAACCTCCACGGAGATCATCAAGATTTATATTTACATTCTAGTTATTTTGCACTCACCCCACCTACACACACCTATTGATTAAAGAAATCTCTGAGAAGGAAAGGAATCTCTCTCCACTTAACTAATATTAGTGGCTTACTAATATTAGTAATCAAAGTTTATTACTAATCAAAGTTTAACTTGCATATAACCAAATGATGGCTTATTCAAAAAGAATTTGCTGGGTCCCATCCCTGGAGTTTCTGATTCATTAGAGCTGCAAAGCATCTGAAAATTTGCATTTACAGTAAGTTCCTACATGTGTTGATATTGCTGGAACAAGGTTGGGACTTCAAAAACCTCGAGTTCAAACTGTTTTTTAAAGCCCCACAGGTGATACTGATTTATATTAGAGTTGGAGAACCACTATGCACTCAGTGGTTCCCAGCCTGGTCTGCACACTAGAGTCCCATGGAAAACTTTAAAAATCTTGATGCCCAAGCTGTACCCCAAACCATTAGAATCTTTGGGGTAGGAATAGACATCAGTATTTGCAAAGCTTCCCATCCAACCATGACAGAGAACAATGGCTTTAGAATGATTCATGAGCCACGGCATTCTATCTTGCCCTCCATTCCACTGAGATAATGTTTCCTACACACAGTACAACCACAGATACATGAATAATGCTGGGATCATTGCTTTGTCACCCAATACACAGCATTTGAGTCATATACTAGTAGTCTCTATGGTGCAAATTAATATCCTTCCCTTTACCACTGAGTCCTCTTCTGGAGTGGAATGTTTTCCCCATAATAATTAGATTCTTTAGTGTCCAAATCTTACTATTTGCAAATGATAACCTTGGTGAAGCTGAGTCATGATAGACTCGTGGTTGACTTAGCCTCTGGGTGGCTATGGAGTGCAGTGTCTTGCTTCTTAGTAGTACAACAAAAGAAGATAGATATTTTTAAATCCTACTTTAAAGGTGAGGCAAAAACGCTCTGAGATTTTCCATCTTTTTGGTCTTAAATGTTGCATTCAGTGTAATTTTTTCAGTGCTGTCTGTCGAATCTCATTTTTTATCTGTATCCAATTTTCTTTGCAGTGTATTCACTGAAACCATATTTTCAAGTTTTCTTTTTTCAAGGATTTTATTTTTATTTACTTATTTGAATGGTAGAATTACAAACAGAGACAGAAAGAAAGAGATCTTCCATCTGCTGGTTTACTCCTCAAATGGCCACAACAGCTAGGTCTGGTTTAGGCCAAAACCTATCCCCTACTACATGAGTGACAGGGACACAATTACTTGGGCTATTTTCTACTTTCTTCTTAGGAAAACCAGTAGGTAGCTGGACTAAAAGCAGAGCAATTGGGACTTGAACCAGTGCTCTGAAATGGGATTCCAGCCTTGAAAGTGGTGGCTCAACCTGCTGCAGCCACATACCAGCTCCAAAAGTGCCAATCTTTCATGAACATTTGCTTCCCTCTGGTCAGCTCAAAGCTTCATTTCTAATTTCAGTACTAACATTCCATTGTCCTCTGGGTGACCCTGATCTCTCCCTGTGCTTACCCAGATCACTGCTGGTTTCTGTTCATGTGTTTTGGTAAACAGTTTCCTTATTTCCTGCAAGTTCAGCAATAAGAGAGATATTTTACATTTTATGCAGTATCTGTTTGTATTATAATGAGAAGACCCTTCAAAATATTGAGTCCCTATATTATCAAAGAAATTTTAAAAATATATTCTTTATAATAATTATATCATTTAATTGGAAAGTGAATACGCATATGTATTTTCAAGTATTCATAGAGAAAAACACATAGATACAAATTTCCAAGAATAAAGTTGGATTAACTATGAAAATACTAGCTATTGGAACTACATTTTTTCACAACTGAAGCTTCTTAAGTGATGGTTTAACACAATTGTCTTAAAATGGTTGTGCAGAGATTTTAAAATTGCAGCACTCTTGTTATTGGCATTTAACTTTGTAATACTCTTTTTAGTGGCATTTAAAATTGTAATGCTCTTGTTAGTGATATTTCTCCCTTTATTTCAACTCCAAGGAAGGGTTCATATATGGGTCAAGGAAACAAGAAGGTTGAATGCCACTTTAGAGTACAGAACCAAAGAATAAAGCATTCTATCTTCTGCGTACCTCATTTTTCATTTTTTTTTTTTTTACTCTGTTGTAATGTGTCTGCTGCAGCTTACACTGAGAGACTCTTTCTACATGGAAGTGAATATCAGGCCTCATTGAAACGGGGACTGAGCTACAGTCTGTTTGTGTTGCTTTAACAAAATACCTGAGACTCTGTAATTTATAAGCAACAAAAACTTATTCCTCACAGTTATGGAGGCTGGAAGTCCAGGACCAAGGTGCTGGCAGGTTCAGGGGCTGGTGAAGGCCTCTTCCTCATGGCACCAACCAGGTGTCTTCACATGGCAGAAGCAACAGAAGAGGGAAGCCAGCTCTGTGAACCTTCTTTTGTGATGGCATTAACCCCCTCTGTGAAGGTGGCGCCCCCATGGATTCACCTCTGGATACTATCACCGTAGAGATTTTGTTCCAACGTAAGAATTTTGGAGGGACACATATATTGGAACCACAGCATTGGTGCACAATGATTTCCTGGTGTTGATAGTATACTAGCGTTATACTAGATGTCCCATTGGGGCAAACTGGTAGACAAACACCAAGACTTCTCTATATTATTTGGCAAATTCCTTTGAATTTTATCATTATCTAAAATAAAACCTAAAAAAATCAGATTGGAAGTTAGGATAAAGCCTAGAGGAAAAGGGAAGTAAGGAAAACGTTGCACCTGTCTCAGACCAGGCCTGAAGACTGCGGGAAAGGGAGCTTATAGCACATACTTAGTTCTGGTTCTCCGAAGGCACTTGGACCAAAGACTTGACTAGAGATAAGATGTGTTCATTTGCCTGCCATGCACTGTGCTGTGAAACCCCTGAGTGACCCTGCAGGGTGACAGGCAACTGTATGTGTGTAGAGAAAACTAGTCATCTTCTCCTTGGAAACACAAGTAACAGCCCCTTTTAAATGAAGAATGTTATTTTGATAGTTACGAATGCTATGCTTTACAAGCAAATACCATCAATTAGCACCACAGGAAAAATGAACTCCATGGTGTCTACAAAAATAACAGGAAGTGTGATTTTTAAGACAGATCATTTAAAATTATAAGGGGATAAAGAGGGACCTGAGTTTTAACAGGGATAATAACAATTGTACACATTCCTGTTTGTTGTGCAATGTGGCATTGGCTTTGATTAATTGCAATGTATGTTTATATTATGTATAATCATTTTTTATATACTAGTAACATTTGACAGAAAAATTGCAAATACTTGCAAAAAGGCATGTCTCTGATTCTGAGCTTTATTAATATTTTAAATCAATTAACAACTTAATGGATAGGGTGGGAGAATGTACCAAACTAATTTAGCTTCAGCAAGCAACTTGAACAGTTTCTACCACTCACTATTTTACGTTTTGCAGAATTTCCATTTGTATTAATAACTTATTACTTCTATTAAACATGCATTTTCCCTAAAGCTTAATGTTTCTTCAGTGGAGACCAATTAACTGAGACAGACTTTTCTTAGCTAGCCAATTATTTTAATTACTAGAATTTTAAAAAATGTGCTGGCTTTGCATAGATTTGACCAGCTGAACTTGCCCAAAGAATTCACTGACCTTGTATCCCAAGAGATGGAATGTTTTGAATGAATATATGTATGCCAAAAATGTTTAGACATTTGGATTTCTGCAAAGTGGCAGACTAACAATCCTGTGCCCCTCCTTCCTTATTTCTCATCCTAGTATTTACCTTTAACTTGGTGCCTTTGCAGTTGCATAACCTTGTGTTACTCAATTGCTTTCTTTCCTGTCTTCCTTGTTCTCTTTTTGCAGAACGATAGCTTGAAGGATTGGCAGACAATTACTGTTAACTAAGGAGAAACTATAATGTGCCATAAGTGGCTCTACTAGAGTCGAATTAGAGTGTTTGCTTCTTTTGTGTTTATTTATTATCTTGAAAGGCAGAGTTACAGAGAAAGAGGGAGAGATCTTCCACCTGCTGATTTATTTCCCATATGGTGAAGCCAGGAGCCAAGAGCTTCATCCTGGCCTCCCACATGGGTGGCAGGTGACCAAGCACTTGGGTCATCTTCTGCTACGTTTCCAGGTGTATTAGCAGGGAGCTGGATCAGAAGTGGAGCTGCTGGGAGTTGAACTGACACTTACATGGGATGCCAGCATCTCAGGCAGGCTTAACCTGCTGTGCTACAATGCCAGCATCTGTTTCCTTTTTCTTCTAGGACTGGTACTAAAAGATGCAGGAAGCCCAAGTTTAGTAAGCAGTAAGGGGTTATAAGCAAAATTGACAAAAGAACACTTTCTTCATTAGTCTTCCAAGGGAGTAAATGATGCTTAAAATTAGGTTATAAGAAGCACTATAGAAAAAAATTTGTGGGGCCCTCACTGTGGCATAGCAGGTAAAGCCTCCACCTGCAGTGCCAGCACCCCGTATGGGCACCGATTCAAGTCCCGGCAGCTTCTCTTCCAATCCAGCTCTCTGCTATGACCTGGGAAAGCAGTAGAAGATGGCCCAAGTCCTTGGGCTCCTGCATCCACATGGGAGACCCAGAAGAAGCTCCTGGCTCCTGGCTTTGGGTAGGCGCAGCTGATTGTGGTCATCTGAGGAGTCAGCCAACAGATGGAAAACACACACAACTCTCTCTCTCTCTCTCTCTCTCTCTCTCTCTCTCTCTCTCTCTCTTTGCCTTTCAAATAAATAAATAAATCCTAAAAAAAGTGAGTTAGTGAGTTGCCCTCCATGCCAGGAAGCTAGTCTTTTTCATACAAGTGACAAAACTTCCTGCATAGCAGGTAAAAGGTCCTTTCTGTTTTGCCAAGACACCCTGAACAAGCAACTTAAGAGGGAAAAGAACACCAACAATGATAGATGTGAGGGCTGTATGTTAATATTCTAATACATTAGTAAAGTTCCTAACGAGCAGAATGAGAGCTATAACAAAAGGAGAGAGGGAATGAGCCAGTTTACAGAAATCTAGAGCGAAGATGGCATGGTCACATTCCCGTGTCTTGCTTGTGATTGAGGTTCTTGTGAAAGGTAAGATCACGCTTAGCAGTGCTGAGTACACTACATGCCACATGTCAGAGCCTCTGAAAACAGAGACAAAGGGAGAAGCAGAAGGGGTAACAGAAACACGGCTGTGATTACAATCTCAGCCCACCTGTCTACTAAGCCCATTTAATTCATCTTTGTTCTCAGTGGAGTGTTGCTCACTTATTCCTTTATTCCCCAAATCACTCCTTACTAAGGAGTGAATTTGGTGGTCAAAATACAGTCCATTTACATCCCGACTGTTCTAGTTTGACTTGGCCTCACCAGAAAGCAGAGCCTAACATAAAAGCTCCAATACCACTACTTTAGGGAGTGCAGTCCCATGGAAACTTGGATGAGGAGATAGATGTGACAAAGAGAGTGAGAGGGAGCAAATTCTCCAGTGTTATTGATCTGGATGCTATCTGGGATCCAGGGCAAGTAGTTGTCAGTCTCACAGCTGTTTTTCTTAGGTGTTGAGAATGACTGGGCTTCAGGGTAATGGGGTGCTGTGGAGAAGGGAGAATTTATCCTCTAGCTTTGATCTCCAGTAGTCAAAGGTTTACTCCATAGGCCCGTAAGTGCTACCAGCCAGCTTGAATTCCAATGGCATAGGTGACCTAGGACACCTGTCCTTATTGACAAGGCAGCAGGTCCAAAGAGAGAGACAACAGGGACCTGGCCTGCCATAAGGTGAGGTGTGGCCAGAGTTTGTTCACATGAAGTTGGCTATGGTGATGGTGGATGACTCAATGATCAAGGGCAAAGACTTGGTGATGCCAAGTTCTAAGGTGACACTCAGAGATGTCTGAAACACATTTCTTGGAGACATTAGTTATTAACTTAATTTAACAGCATTGCAAATCTGGTTTTAATTGTTTCCAGATAAAATTGTGCTTCTGTGTTATTCTGACCTTCTTTTGTGTTACGTAGCCTCAATGACAGGACCCTAGTTTGGGGTTATCTTACAAACACTTGAATTTTCTCAAGCCATAATGCTTTCATTAGCATCCAGGAAATACATGATTAGCCTTTGGTCCCTAGCTTAGTTCTCTCTCAGTCATGTTACATCAAGCATGGCCAACATTTACCAGGTGCCTGGCACCACGGTAGGTAAGTGCTTTTCCTGAATTATTTCACTTAATCATCTCCATGAGGTAAGAATCATTATCTCCATTTTACAAATGGAGAACTGAGGATCAGATACAGATACATTTGCCCATGGTCACAAAGGCCGCACAGTGCTAGGGGTTGGGGTAAAGAGCGAGACATTCACCTCACTCTATCTCTGGTTCACTCTAACTCATGCCCTTTGCTACTTAGCCAGTGTTTCACATCTGTGGCCTCAGAGCCAACAGAACCATAATCCTTTGGGAGCTTGTTAGAAATGCACAATTTTTAGGACCTCTCCAGAGCTGTTGATTCTGCAGCTCTCTGGCATGGGTCCAGGGATCTATGTTTTAATAAGCTCTCCAGTAATTCCGATGCAGGCTCCCATTTAAGAACTGTTCTTTGGGGCTGGTGCTGTGGTGCAGTAGGTTAATTCCCCACCTGTGGCACCGGCATTCCATATGGGCACCAATTCTAGTACTGGCTGTTCCTCTTCCAATCCAGCTCTCTGCTGTGGCCTGGGAAAGCAATAGAAGATGGTCCAAGTCCTTGAGCCCCTGCATCTACATGGGAGACCAGGAAGAAGCACCTGGATCCTGACTTCAGATTGGTGCTGCTCCAGCCATTGCGGCCATCTGGGGAGTGAAGCAATGGAAGGAAGATATTTCTGTCTCTCCCTCTCACTGTCTGTAACTCTACCTCTCAAATAAATAAATAAAAAAGAACTGCCCTATGTGATTCTGCCTCTTACAGCTTCATACTTGCTATAGGATAAACATATGCCATTTGGTGCCCGTCAGCTGATCACTTCATGTTATTCTGGATAGTGACATTGATTTCTTCAGACTAAGTTGGATTTCCTGGAAGGAAAAGAAATTACCCTTCAAGAAAAACCTGATACCCTTCACTGTGGACTGATTTTTGAAGTGGTGTTAAGCAGACCATGGATTATTGTAAGTAAAAAGTTGAATGGAAAATCAACATGTAGATAATTTTGGTGCATTTTGTGGTCCTGTTTCAATCTCACCCCTTCCAGATTAGTAGTTGAGATAAAAGATGGAAGTCAGGGAAATCAGTAGTTTAAAATCTTCTTTAAAGATGGCGAAATGTTCCTTCTTTGGCATATGAGCCCATTACTTAAAAGACAGATACTTGAGATAACAACCTTTTTATCTCACTAATTAAACATACAGCTAGGCTGGGGGGTGCTTATGAGACATAGCCTCATCAGCAGGCCTGGCACCTTGGCAGTGTTTTAATTCAAGAAGCCTAATTTAATTAGCACCCTGCCACTGGGGCGGCTGCTGCGCTGCCTTGGATCTCTGGCCTGAGGAGAAATGTGCAACCCCTGCTCTTTTTATTTCTAGTTAGCCTCATAAAAGGTAGGCTGTCCAAGGAGAGAGAGGAACTCTGCTTCTCCATCATGTTTGCATACGGTGCTAATTGAGCTGACAGACTTGGACTGCAGTCTGGTACTGTAGGCTGAGTCTTGAGCTGTTAACCAGTGAAGGGATTGAAAATGTCAAATGGCTCATCTTTGCCCTTGTGGCTCTTGAAATGTGGGAGGGAATTGATCAGGGGAGCCCTTCAGACTGCATGCTTGAGTAACTGCAAGCAGCACAAAACTAGGAGGAAATAGGTACCCGGATCCTACTGGTAAAGGCTACATCGTCTCTCCTTGCTTCCCTACCCAGTGTGCTAATGAGGAAAGGAAATGCGAGACTCCTTGGCTTCCCTAATTGCTGTGCTTTGCCCTCCTAACATTTTGGTTCCTGCTTATCATAGTGAGAGTCTCGTTTCTGTCAATCATTTCTGGTTCTTTCTGCCTGGAAAATAACATTGCTTTTTTTTGAGCCTTAGATTATCCCGTCCCCTTTCTTCCATAATTATAACCGTGACAACTATGATGATTATTTGTTTTGTTTTGTTTTACTTCGCAATAATGAGACATAGCAATCAGTAAAGGTTTGTGTTTCTGGTTCCTGAAACTTCTATTGTGATACTTTCCAAATTTTCCTCTGGACTTTTTGAACCAAAAACATATTTTTTAACTCCATGTTCATAAACTTCTTGAATTCCCCTTGTGTACTAGCTTGGACTCTTGTTTGGCCTCTCTGAATGTGAATTCCCCACTCAGAAAATAAAGAAAAATATTCCTCTTGTCTAGGCTACACAGAAAATAAAGTCAAGTAATACATTCCAAATAAAATGAAACACATGGTAGGTGCTCAATACACATGCTTCCCTTTGTACTTAGCATCCCCCTTGCTTGAAGAATTCGTTCTGGTTCCTGTATTTAGCCAAAAATATTTTATTTCTCATCTTATTTTACCTCAAGTATAAATAAAACCTTTCCACATAAAGCCCACTGGGTCTTGTCCCAAAGTGCCTCAGAGGTGTTTGGGCAACTGTGTGTTCACAGAAACAATGGAGATTTTAGGGATACTGACAGTTATTTTACAAGGGAGGAATCTCCCCTTTCTCATGATCTCCTTTTCTAGCGTAGCTCTTTGGATGCATGATGATGTAATAGTAACAGTAAACAATAGCATCTGCTGTGGTGTGCCAGGAGCTGTACTATATACTTTGTATCATTTGAAACCCTTACAGCAACTGTACACATAAATTTTATTATCATCATTCTACAGATAATACATGGGCTCAGAAGGGTTACATGACTTGTACAAGGTCACACAACTACTATGGAAGGTCTGAATGACTCCAAAAGCAATGATTATTGAACAAGAAAAAGAAAGAAGGGAAAGAGGGCAAGAGAGAGAAGAGGAGAGCAGAGGAGAGCAGAGGAGAGGAAATGAATTCTGGCAACTGAGAGTATATGTGCTGCAAAGCATGAAGGAAAAGGAAGAGAGAGAGGTCTTCCATCCACTGGTTCACGCCCCAGATGGCTGCAATGGCCAGAGCTGTGCCGATCCAAATCCATAAGCCAGGACCTCCTCCCTCCCCGCCGGTCTTCCAAGTGGATACAGGGGCTCAAGGACCCGGGCCATTTTCCACTGCTTTCCCAGGCCAATAGCAGAGAGCTGGAGTGGAAGTGGAACAGCTGGGACTCAAACTGGCACCCATATGGGATGCTGGCACTGCAGGCAGCAGCCTTTACCTGCTACGCCACAGTGCCGGCCGCCAGTATATAATTTTAAATCATGTATCAAGTGACCTCAAAGGTCATTTTCTTTCTAGTCTGTCAGATTTTCTGATTTGTAAAATGTTTACATGGATACCAATGTGCCTGAATAGGTAGTAAATTCCTAGGGGTATATAAACTGCATCAGGTCCATACATCTAGGAAATAGAGTATCTGGGATTTTAATCTAAGAAATGTGTCCATGTACTAGCGAGACTGTTACAACTAGGGACCACAGCTATTTTATTTTATTTTATTTTATTTTATTTTATTTTATTTTATTTTATTTGTTTGAAAGGCAGAGTGACAGCATTTTTCGTCTGTTGTCTCACTCCTCAGATGGCTGCAATGGCTGGGGGCTAGGCGAGGAAGCAGCCAGGAGTCTGGAACTCCATCCAGTTTTCCCACATCGGTGACAGTTTTCCCCGCTTTTGGGCTATCCACCACTGATTTCCCAGGTACATCAGCAGGGATTTGTATCAGAAGTGGAGTTAGCAATCCAAAGATACCAAGATTTTGAATTCGGTCAGATTCATCATGATTGCACAAAATCAGATGCTTTTGGTCTCTCACATTCTGAATTTCCATTGCCAATTTGTGATTGTTAAGAAAAAGCAACCGAGGGCCAATGCTGTGGTGTTGTGGGCTAACCCTCTGCCTGCAGCACCGGAATTGCATGTGGGCACCGGTTTGTGTTCTGGGTACTCTTCTTCCGATCTAGCCCTCTGTTATGGCCTGGGAAAGCAGTGGAAGATGGCCCCTGCATCCGTGTTGGAGACCTAGAAGAAGCTCCTGGCTCCTGGATTCTGATAGGCCCAGCTCTGGCCGATGTGGCCCTTTGGGAAGTGAGCCAGCAGATGGAAGACCTTTCTCCGTCTCTCTCTCTCTCTGTCTGTAATTCTAACTCTCAAATAAATAAATAAAATCTAAAAAAAAAGAAAAAACAATGTATAAAAAATTTACCTTACAGAACTAAATCAATTATTTATAATAGTCAAAAAAAAAAAAAAGGAAATAGAGAAATCAGACCTTTCATTTTAGACAGACTGGTTGACATTAGCCTTTTCTTCTATCACAAGCACCCATTTTTTTTCTGTTTCTGAGGGAAATGTCAGCTTTGGAAATAATTTAACCCAAATAATCACTCTGTTGGAATAACTCTCTCCTGGTGCTGCTGTAATTTGGCTTACAATTATAGTTAATTGAACATCTTCGTAGTGAGCTCAGTGCTGCATGCACGTGAAAAAAAAAATCAAATGTGCTAAGCATGCAAAAACATGATCTTAGAAGTTCATTTTTACCAGCAGAAAAAGAGAGCAATTAGTGAGACATTTTTAAGCAAGTGGTGGGGGTGGGGGAGATCTTGAGATGAGCTCTCAGATGATCCCTGGGCCCCATTACGGGTGCAGTAATGAAAAGGGATTGCAAGCTACAGGTTGGCATCTGTGAAAAGGTTTCCCTTCTCCGGAATCAAGACACATTAGTCTCATTATTTGCAGATACTTGACAAGACAAGAGCCAGAGGGAAGCAGCAACATAAGGAAATGCAGTATGGAAAGAGGAGATGGCTAATTAGAAGAAACAAAGAAAGGGAGTTTGACAAATCTGTTCTAGAAAACTCTCTCCTAAAAGAGGGGCAGTTAGGAGCAAGCAGTTCCCCTTCTGTGTATGACCTTCTCTCAGTGGGAAACTGGGAGGAGAGGGAACCTAGTTTACCCCAACACTGTCTGCTGTCCTGAACATACCAACCTTTGGCTTTTGCATATAACTGTAACTCTGATTAAAACTCTCATGCCTTTCTTTCTTCTTTTTTTGTTTGCTTTTGCTTTCTAAGGTATTCATTGCAACTCAACCCATAAATGGATTAAGCCTCCACGTATCCCAGACTAGGTGCTGGCTCATTCCCTAGAGTAGCTAGAACAAAAAGTGGAGAGGGAGCTATGGAGACAGGTGCTCTCTAATCAGCTGCGTTTTCTCCTTGTCTGTCTTTGCCAGAAGGGTTTATGCCCGAGCAGTCACCTCAAGCTCCTTGGTTGTGCTTATTATAAAGCCCTTTGGGAACTTCCTGGGTGGGGTGGAGTACCTTTGACTTCAGAATAATTGGGTAGGGGAATGAAAAGACTGGAGGCTAAAAAGGGATAAATCTAGTTGGAAATACCAAGATTCTAATTTCTACCTCTGGTCCCACCTTGATCTATCCACAAGCTACTGGCATGTGGGAACTTGTGACTTTGTAACCACAGGTCATGTGAAGCAGCTCTAAGGGGTTTTAGAGGTGGGACTGCAGGTCTCTTGATAAAATTGCCTCCCCCCATTTCTAATTAGCAGGGGGAAAGAGGAGAAGTGAGGAGTTTGCTGCAGATACCCAAGGACCAATCAGCAACTCCATTTGTAAATGAGTCCACATTACTTCAGAAGGAGGAGAAGGCAGATAAGCCTAACAAAAACCTGTCAGAGGCAGGTTCAATATTTCTTTAGACCTCTAGCTGTCCTCCCTGTGTTCTCAACATGGGACAGTTATGTCCTCCAGGGCATACATAGACATATTTGGAGACATATTTTATGAGACAGTTTTTGATTGTCATGACTCAATGATGGGGCATATTTGTTAGAGCCCTTCAGAGAAACAGAGCCAATAGGATGGGGTAGGTTGTGTGCATTTGTGTGTGTGCTTCTTGTAAGGGATCTATTCATGCAGTAATGAGGCTAAATCCCATCAGCTGATGTGTGCAAGTTGGAGACTTAGAAAAGTTGGTGGTGTGGTTTAAGGCCTGAGAGCTGCAGAGCCAATGGTATAGATTTCAGACTAGGACTTTATGCCTGAGAACCAGGATCACATAGAGCAGGAGATAATCACTATTACAGTTTAAGCCACTGGGCAGAGAGGGAGCAAGTCCTCGCCTGCCTCCATCATCTTTTTACTGCACTCAGGCCCTCAATAGATTGTCTGATGCCACCCATGTTGGGAGAGCCATCCACTTCACTCAGTCTGCTGGTTCACATGCTGATCTCCTCTGGAAACACCATCAGAGACACACCCAGAAATCATGTTTAACCAGATGCCTATGACTTCCATATCCACTCAAGTTGACACATAAACTTACCACACAAAGTGTGACTGACATCTTGAGGGTAGAGACCAGCAAACTTCCTACAGAGCACTGGACAACCCCCACAACCAAGAATTATCCTGTCCAAAGTGTCAATAGTGCCAAGGTTGAGAAATCTTGAAGGACAGAAGACCAAATTTTCCTTTGCTGGTTTTATTTCTCTTGCTGAGGTCAAAAGCAATAATTACTGCTAAATTTTCATGATTCATGATCTGCCCAGCTTTTCCTAATCTGTCTAGCAATGGCAAAACTATTTTATCTGGTGGAACTATTCATGTCTTGCTAGTTGCAATCACTAGGAAGGGCAGATTTCTCATTTCTGGAAGGCAGCAGTCACCTTAAATATCCTCCCACAGCTCTGTGCCAGACTGCGGTATAAATGGCAGGTTTGCATTAGTGGGCTGGCTTCATAACTGACCTGACAGCACTTCTGACATCGTGGGGCTGACAGCCACAGGCTGCCTAAGTGGAGCACAGAGCACTTGTTATGACATGGAAGGGAGACTCAATAATTAAGTGCTATCTCTTTGCAAGCTTCTTGGTCTGAAGGTCATTACTCCTCTTTACCAATATGGTCTGAAAGAAGGTATACTCAGTGGAAGTCTTGTTGGAATGAAATACACTTCCGAATCAATTTTCTGTGCCACCAACGAATCTTTAATCACAGAGTTGAACACAGAAGTAACATAATGAGATAAGAAAATGAAAAACATTCTAAGAAATCAAACCCACAGTTGTCAAACCCAAGCCTACCTAATTCAGCCCAGGAAAACACAATAACTGTTAAGTACCCACCACAAGTTGTAAGATACATTTGCTGTTTCATTTACAAAATTAAAAACAATTCTGCATTTACATTCTGGTTTTCTTTTTTCTTTTTCTTTCTTGTTTTTTGGGTTGTTTGTTTTTACTTTTTTTTTTCCATTTCATCCTTCACCAACAAATCCAAAGCCCAACTGGTGATGGGAACTTAAACAGGACCAGGATAAACAAGCCAATTTAAGGAGACCTTAGAGGGTAAAATATTCTAATTGGAAGCAAGCCTGCCATGGCTGGAATTGTTGCTGTCAGTTTTCGAGGAAACTCTCCTTAGGTAGATGCTGAATGCTGTCAGCTGCTGTCCTCAAAGCTGCCACTATTCCGGCAAGAATGAAAATGCATCGGGCTCATGGGATCAGACACGTAGCCTGCATCAGAAAAGAAGTTCAGTAGTTAGCTTGTGGCCTTCTGTACGTTTCCCCATGTTTCTTAACTAACCTGATCAGTGCAGCACACAGCTCTCCTGGATCCTGTGAACCGGGTCTGGACAAGAGCTGCTGGTGAACAGTGGTAGAGCAGTGGCAAGATTTAAAGTGAAAACAGTGAGCAGAGACCAGAGGAACCTAAGGGCTGGATGGCCGCATTTGGGGCTTGAAATAAAGAAGGGCGTGTTTGAGGAGCACGGTAAATGTGTCATAATGGTTAAAAGCACCAGCTTCCCTCTTTGCTGGCTTTAGGACTTTTGTCAATTTACCCTTCCAAAGTCTTAGGGCTTTTATCTGCAAGCGGGAGAACTATCCGTATCTACATAGAAGGCTGACAAGGAACTAAGACAATTAGCAGTGTCAGGCGCATAGTGAATGCTGAACCAATGATGGCTAAGAAAGGAAGGTGGTGCTAGCTGGAAAGAAAAGGGAAAAGACTTCCTTCCACAGCAGGTTGCCTCTGTCGGGTTTTTCATGCTGGTAGCCCAAGTGTCAAGTGTACATCAGTCCTGAGGTCTAAATCCCCGTATTTGATGCCCCTTGCAACAACAGCCCTGGTTGTGGCCAGAGAATGATCCCAGTGGCTCAGAAGCAGGCCGTTGTTGTGGAGGACCCAGGTGCATGTGCAGGGAAATAGCTGCTTTCTGCTCTGAGGAAGGAAGCCATCCATTGCTTCTGTGAAAATGGGCACATTGATCAATGGCTATTGCTGCTTTAGCTTCCTTTTGATAGCTGAGTTTCCAGAAGCAACCTAGCCATCTACATTTTCATTAGGACATCTAGCAAGACATGGTTGGATAGGCATATTTATTTTCATAAGAATGGTCTCTGTCAAAATCTCTTAGGTGCCACATAAACTCTCCCCAGAGGAAATGCCTCTGACGCCCATGCTGAGGCCGACTGGCCTCTCTCTCCTTCTGTGGGACTGGCTCTGGGCAGATGTGAGGGAGGTTGTGGTTGGGGAGCAGGGTGAGGAAGCAAGATACATACCACTGTATCTCAACTCTGGGTGGACTAAAACAAGATCCACATCTTAGAGCAAAAATATTTCCAGCCTGAAAAAAATTATTTCAATCCATGCATAGGTAAATGATTTCAATTCAGGCTTTGATAGATGATTAAGTAAACTGGTAATCTTTTTGTTACCATAATACACCTCCTAGTAGTACTACATGCAGTTTCAGTAGCCTGTGATTACAGTGCCTCTTGCTCCACAGAGCTCCTAATGGAAACTGATTGTGATCATACATCCCACCCATATTGGGGGGGGGGGGGAGGTGGTGGTGGCTATCTTTCAATTATGAGAAACAAAATCAGCAGAGCATTGAGGTTGGCATTTATTATCCATGCGATTATTGCTAGAGTATAAGGACAGACGTGTTGGACTTTTGTAGCCAATCAGTTCAAGAGGGACTCAGCTGAAATACAACCACAGTTCTTAGGAAAACACCAAACTATATCTGCATGCTTTGCTACTTCAGAGTGACAGGTCTCAAGTAGAGAGCAAGCTTTGTGTTTAATTTTGTACTCATGCTTTATATTAGCTCATTGTGGGGGGGGGGCAAAGAACATCTCAGAATGCTGCTGTTGTACCCCAATTAGTTTATGAAATGGAAATAGAGAGCAACTAAAGGATTCTTTCTTGTATGATGTTATGTTTCTGGTGGTATATATTAAAGATATCATCTCTGTCTATAGGGATTTTTACTCCATTCAAACGGCCTAGTGTTTTCCTCTGCTACTGGTACAAATAAGCATAGGAAAATCCAACTTTTATATTTCTAAATCACTTTTGTCTTTTCCATCCTGGGGAATTCTTGAAACACTGCTTCTTTAAGAAACAGACCTTTCTGTTAAAGAAATCTTTATCTTATAACTCCACCATGAAAAGAAAGACTTCTGGTCAAAGCACACATTTCAAAATATGCCTATATTTTTGTGGTTGTGAATTCACATCTGTAAAGGTTTGAGAAAATGGTATTATATCTTTTCAAAATATATGATGATGTGACACTTGGATCACAGTTTTCGCTCCAAAGGGTCTGTTCGTGGACTGGTCAGTTACATTGTAAAGCAGATGATAAAAAGCATGAAGCTGCATTCTTGACATACAGTGGGAGGCAGAAGCACAACCTGTCCTTTCTGTAAAGTATCCCTGTCGTTTGTCTGCATCTACCAAGAACAATTTTTTTTCTTTCTTTCTTAAAAGATTCTTGTTGCCTTAAGTAATGAGAATCTGCAGATGAGGTACACTGATGAGGATCCCAAAGTCAAGGGTTTCCAGGGACTATTGGCATTTGTATCAGAGAACCAGCTACTGCACATCATCCAATTTATTATCCCCGAAGCCAGCTCTTATAATAAATCTGATCTCTGACAGACACTTTTTCAATCCTCCATATAATCGAAAGTAGTTGCCATGAATAAATGGGCCCATTGTGCTAAAATTCCAATTAAACATTAAGCTTCTCAGGCTTAAAGGTTGGAGAAAGGACGTCACAGCCCTGGCACATTCATATGGCAGCTTATGATAAAGGCATTTGTCCACCCTCTGGCATCCAGAAGCCCACAATGAACTTTCTTCATTATTTCCAGGAGCTTTATTCATTCTTTCTGAAGCAGCCCTGTGTAACACTGATCTCACCAGTTCGCCACTGGCTTCCTCTCCAGCTGTTTGAAGGAAGAGTTGGGTTTAGGTTTTCTCGGTAGGTGCTTGTTAAAGAGAAGGGTTTTCCCAGCATATGATGCAACTGTGGCAAGTCACCCTTTTTTTTTTTTTTATCTCTACCTATACACCCTTAACATGAAATTCAGAGTCAATGGACTCAATAAAATGGTGACAAAGTGCTTGGAATCTCACAAGAAGCAGGGGATTATTTTAATAAACAAGTTGTTCTTTCTCTTCACATACACATAGAGGCTTTCACATACCCATACATATGCTCTCAACTCATGAACACTCACATGCATACTCATAGATACATAATGAGGCTTAAAGGAGAATGGAGAATTATAAAGGACTTACAAGATCAAAGTTCGCATTTTTGTAAAATAATATTTTTAAAGTATCTATAATTTCCAGATATTAAAATATACAAGGTCTTATCCCTTGTAACAAATAGATATCATCTTCTTGGCAGTATTTTCCTTAATAAATCTAGAGAATCTGTCAACTTACCATATTTGTCAATGGGTGAGTACTGAAGACTTCTTTTCATCTCCTCCAATGACAGGCCGTGAGAGGAACATTGTCTAGCACTAGAAATCAATGCAACACATAGATTCATACTGTGGCAATTTGCAATAACATTTTTATAAGGCAGAGTTATTCACGCAGCATAGATCCCAGAGAAATGGCAATATGATTTAAAGGTGTTTTAATGTTATAAGTTGACTAGTTAGGCAAGTCTTCAGAATTAATTGAAGTAACTCAGATCCAATGTAAATTAAATACAGCCCAAGTGATATTATTAGTCTTATAATTATTATAAGATATAGATAATATTTATTTCTGATTCCTATGTGTTAAGTATCTATATGTGGTCATACTGTATTAGCAATGTATCATTTCTTTCATTTTATAGATAAGAAAACTGAGACTTTAATAATTGAGTAATTTCATTTACAGCTTTGGTAAACAGCTTATCTAGAATTCACATCTAAATGTATTAGATTCCAGACTGAGAGTTCACCTGCTCCTCAATGGAGGTGGCAGTGCAACCTCACTGGTTGACTTCATTCTCCTCACTATTAATGAACATTTACATGTTACATGATATAAGCCTTCTCTTTTTCCATTTCTTCATGGCTTTTTCCATGGTTTTCCATTCAACATTTGGTGGAATACAACTTGCCCTTTGGCTTATGATTGAATCTCATGCCTGTACTTGTCGCAGTCTTAGCCTATCATTTCTCCACAGCAGACCTGACTGCATAGACAGGTTGCTGGCTCCTTTTGATGACAGGATGCTTTCCCCTCTGATTTTTCCATGGAGCATTTATTTTTCCTTGAAGTTTTTTTTTTCTTTCTACTCCTTGGGTAGTCTGAGGCAATGTGGTCATCATGATGACTATTAGATATACTCTCCCAATTCTCAGTGTTGCCCTGTCTCTGTGACCCCTTGGGAGTCTTGCTTTTTTTCCCTGTGTGACTATCTCATTTGACTTGGTCAGCTTTGTTACTGTTGCCACTGACACCACTGACCTCTGGATGTGCCTCAAGGAGTTTCATGTGTACAGCTGGCTGGTCCTGTTCTCTACCAACTCCACCCTCTGATTCACAAACTGGATCTTCCCATTGCCAGCTCCTTGCTGTGAAGCAGGGCTGTTTGGATGCTCTGTAACACTTGCCTTTTCTGGGTACCATCCACTTGACACTTGACTTTTTACAATATTCATCTAATCCCTCCAGGATTTCTTGATACCTTCTTTCTTAATGAATCCAAATCTCATTTAGGCCTCAGTTCTCACCAAGGTCTTCTCTTACTACCATTTCAAAGTTGCCACTCTTCTGCCCAGTCACCCTCTATCACGTCACATCACATCACATCACATCACATCACATCACATCACATCACATCACATCACTCTTTTTCTCTCTTTCAAAACTAAATATTGGCTTGCTTATTTTATACTATATACTGTGTATATTCTTTGCACTTAATGAAGGTGGAGACTTTTTTCCTGTTATGAACTCAACACTCAGAATGGTATCTGACACATAGGAGAGGACAACAAACAGTTTTAAAGGATTTAGTTAATTAACAGACTCCTAAATGATGTGCTTCCTTCTAGTCTCCTCTACAAGGTCTTATGTAATAAAAACCTTGATACAACACTCCCTTGCTTCCTCCTGCAATTCTTCAAGGTGATGGTTCAAGCCCTCTGTAAGCCAATGATACTTGTGTTCTGTGTATTCTACAATTCTTCAACTTTGGTTTTCCCAAGTTCAAACCACAGCAATAGTTTTGGATTTTCCAAACATTCCTGAATATTCTCTTCTCCGTGATTGTGACTGAGATGCTTACACTGCTTGAATGTGCTTGTGACCATCTCATTTATCCAGAAAGGAAACAGTAAGGTGTTGTACTTAAGAATGAGCAAGTGAAGTAAGCCAGTCCCAAAAGGACTGTTTTTTTTTTTTTTTTTCTGATAGGTGGTAGTTAACCAGAGTACAAAAAATATATAGGAGTAAAATGGACCCCTCGTGATTTGATTGTTGTTTTTAGCCTTTGTTTTTATTCCTGCGGAACTGTGGTTGTTCTACTTTTTACTTTTGAATATTATGGTTAGTGATGCATTAAGCTTGTGATTATAGAGTGGACTGAAATTATGTTTTTGCAAAAATTAAAGAAAAAAAAGAAAGGAAAGAATGAGAGAGGTTGAGGGAAAGAAAGCCAGAGGGAGGAAAATATGGTTCTCTTAGAATTGTACCAATGAAATACATGAAATCCGTTGTCTTTATGTTAATAAAAATTTAAAAAATGAAAATAGATAAAAATGAATATTCTTGTGTTAGACTCCTTTATTTGACCCTAACTCCATCACTACTGCAGACCTTTGTCAAGTTATTTAACTATTCTGTGCTTTGCTTGTGCACTGTAAAACAGGATTTACAACAAGACTTAGCTTAAAAGGTTAATCATGAGAATGAAAAGGGCCAGTAAGTTTAAAGCTGTTGGCATTTGGTAAGCACTCAACAAATGTTATCTCCTTTTATTATTTTTCAATACCTGGCTCAAAGTTAACATCTTCCTTGAAGACCTCCTTGAAACCCCCAGTCAGAATTAATCACTTCCTCTTCCATACCCCTCTACTACTTTGTACTTCCAACACAGTGCTTATCAGAACCTGCTTGGTGTATAATGCTGTGTGTTTGTTTGCTAATGAATCCCATTAAACAGTTTCTGGAGGTTGGAGATTATTTTTAAGATCTTTGGATACTATACTCCCAAAGTGGGAATAAGACATAGCCTTACAAACTAAACTAGTGGGTTAATGTACATTCCAGGCAAAATTCCAGAAAGGGATGATTAAAACACAGGTTTCTTGCACACTTAAGAAAAAGTACTGATTACTAGAAGCTACTATGAGTACCCAGTACTCTGTAAATAGCTTAAAATATGTTAAATAAAATGAAGTTATTTCAAAATATCCATGTGCAGATGTCAAATTTTTACTGAAAGCTAACCCTAGTTTGTACTGATTAGTTCCCTTAGCTGCCTTAAGAACAATTTAGCCTCACTTCCACAAGCTCTAAAGTTAAAGATAGCTCATGGAAGAAAGCAATGATTAAAAAGAAAGAGAAAAGGTATTGGTTTAAAGGAAGACATGACATGCTTTCAATCAACATTAAGTGGTAAACTATACCTAGTTATGAACAATAGAATATTACACAAGATATTTTTCAAAATAAAATTTTTCCTATTAAAAATGTGTAATCCTTTTAGCATTCTGTCTCCTTTTAAGAAAAGTGTTACATGTAGTAGTCTTGGCAACAGCAAGATAATAGGGAATAAATATTTTATCACCCAAATGGCTATCTGGTTTCCTGTGAATAAAAGCCCATCTCCAAACTGCCCTGCTTGTTCAGTTGCTGAATGGAATTCATGCCAGGAGACTTAACCTTCCTTCCCAGGAGATAACCACCTATCTCTGGACACTGTTCTAGGATGACAGACAGATGGAGGCTAAGTATACCCAGACCAAACAAAACAGAAGAAACCAGATCCCTATCAATGGAACTAGTTGTTTTCAACCCAGGTGCATCCAGACTTCACCACAGGAGCCAAGAGTTAGAGATATGGCAGGACCTCTGCTGAAGCTGTGGTCAGCAAAAATAAGACACTTCCAGTGATGCAGCTGCCCCCATGAACTCAATGAAAGTAAATGTGGCCTAATGGCAGGTAAGCAAACCACTCAATTTTGCAATATTTCCATATTGCTGGTCAACTAGGTAGTCTTCTTACACTAAAAGGATGAAATATATCATAGATAGGTAAATATATGAATGATAGATAACACTATATGGGAAGCTTTTCATGTATATATTTTGTGAGTGTGGAATGAAATTTTCTGTTATAAAAATAAGATAGTGTTTAGGTTAGTTTTTTCAAACTACCACATTATATTTGTATATGTTATTTTAGCACTGAGAAGTGTAATTTTAGGGTAAAGAATTCAGATTAACTCTGTGATGTATATATAAAGATAAATGCAATCATCAGCATTACTTTCTTACAAGGTACATGAGGAAATAAGCAATGTATCCAGAATGAAGAATAAAACCAAAATTTAAGAATATTTCTTGCTTCTTAATCAATGTTCTAAGGGCATAAACTTCATGGTAGATTATGTACTAATTAGGCCTATTCAAACCCAAATCCACAATATATAATCTTTATTTCTTTGTGCACACGCCGTGTAAGTTTTGGCTTGTCAGAACAATCTTACCTTGTTTGAAAATAGTCATATTGTCTGTGAATGAACAACCAAGATACTCAAAACTAATGATAATATGAGATTATGTTTGATGAAGTAAATGCAGAGATAATGACACTCATGCTAAGGACATTAGGCAAAAATATTATTCATTGAGAAGGAAATAAACATGTACATAAGATTATAGAAGGGCGGCAAGAATGGGGAGAGTGCTAGAAGACAGAATATATCCAAATATAGTCTCAACTCCCCAATGCTGAGGTAACGCAGAGGCTGCAAATAAGCCAGTAGGTTATTAAACATTTTAGGCAAAACTCTGGAAAAGAATGATTAAAACAAAGGGGTTTTTTGAGTACTTAAAAAGCAAATACTGGTTACTAGAAGCTATCATAGGTACACTATGGGAAATAAACCTCACATTAGATTTGCTTTATTTCTTTTTGAAAATAAATATGAAGGAGAAAGTCATAGTCTAGAATACATATCTGGATTCCAGCAAGGTGTTGGACCAAGTTTCCTCCACCTTATTTGTAAGTCAGAAGCAGAGATTCATGTCAGATGAAAAGTGGATATACTGAATTGTTACAGGCTAAATATCCATAACTGATAGAGATTTGATGTCTGTTTCAGCTCCTATAGATGACATCATCAAAGAGTTAAGTTGAGCCTTAGACACTGGGAATAATTAGGGTTATTGTTTTCCAAAAAGAAACTGAGCTGTTTCAGAAGGGGGTACCGTCCCATGCCTAGAAACAGAAGAAACCAGGTACAGGAGGACCTAGGTCCATGGAAGTCACAACCTGTCCTAGTTCCCTCCAGTTCTTACCTTTTATGATCCTTTAGAAGGCATGTATAATTCAGGGGTGGGCATTTGGCACAATGGCCAGGACACTTGGATTGCCCACATCTCATATCAGAGTGCCTGGGTTAAAGTCTTGGCTCCATTAGGCATTCCAGCTTTTAGCTAATGTACAGAAGCAGGTGATGACTCAGGTACTTGGGGTCCCTGTCACACATTAGGGAGACCCAGATTGAGTACCAGGGTTTACCCTGGGTCCCAACTGTTGTATCTGGGGAGTGAGCCAGCAGATGGAAGATTATCTCTCTCTTTGCCTTTCAAATAAATATAAATAAATAAAAATGTTTAAAAGGTATTCATAAATCATGTAGACTTTGAGAAGCTCTCTTTGGCACACTAGAAATGCAAGGTGAAATCACACAGTTCTCACATAGGCAGAAGATTGTTATCTTTTTTATCTGCCGTGTTTGACATTTGGCCAAGGCCGAGTGCCTAGTTTTCTCACACATGCCATGGCAAACCTGGCTATACATCACCGCTATTACTCAGGGTGGTGTTTGTAGCTTTTTTCTATATGCGTTTTATTTGAGGTAGTAACTGAACTGTGCAATTTGCCTGAAGGAACCATCTCTTTTAGTGCTCCATTTCAAAGGAAGAACCACATTGCTATCCAAGATGAAGCAGAGGAAAGTGTGGAGAAAGCACTTTCATATAAACCCATCATTAAAGTTTTGAATGACAGTCTGTGCAAGCCTGGTGCTTGGAAATCCAGAGCTGTTTCACGAAGGTTTTCATATAAATTTTGTAGAATATTCATGGTAAAGTGCTGCAGAGGTAGGAGGACCCCTAAATCACTGTGACCTCTTAACCCAGAAAGCTGTATTGTTAAGCAAGGCCCAAGATGAAATAAGGAAAACACTGTCAGAGGAAACTGGGGAATTCTAGTTCTCTCTCCCCAGTGTACTGGGCTCAGGCAATGTCACAACGGATCCAAATGGCCCCATTTAGAACCTAGAAAGCAGACAGTGTTGTGGCTTCCAAAATGTAGCCTGCCAAATGCTTTTGGTATTGGAGCAATGAATCATGGTTTTGGCTGTGGGATTTCATGAATTCTCAAAGTATTTTCTAGTGCCATAATTGCTTCCCTCTGAATTACATTCCAAAGGAGACTTCAGATAGTTAACCAGTCCAAAAGAAACCCTTAAAAAAATCACATTCTACTGAGTGTGACTTTTGCAGAGTTGGAAACTTTGATTTTGTGATTTTTATCAAACACTATTCTTCAAGGCTTGACAGGATGAGATTAAAATAACTGAATAAAAATTAAGAAATGTAGTTCAGTTCCATCATAATGATGTAATAATAATGATTTCTTATACTTACAGAAAGTTTTAAAACTGGCACATTCTTTTCTATTGACTAGTTTGTAATATTTTTACAAACCCTTCATGACTTGTCTGGAAAGTATGAATTTTACTTCCATTCTATGAGTGTGGAAAGTCAGACTCAGAAAGTTTGAATACTTGCATAAACTGTCAGAGCTAGTAAGAGGGCAAAGGCAGAAGTTGAACAAAAAGTTTCCAGACTTCTGGTCCATGTGCTTTCTACCAAAATGCATTAAGCTAAATGGCAGCACAGATCACACTACTTTTCTATAAACATTTAGGAACTAGTCAGAAGTGACAGAGTATTGGATTCTTTGTATGTAAAAATGAGCACGAAATTCCTCATAAAGAAAATCTCTTCATATCACAGCAAAAGCAGAAACAGCTTTCTTGTGTCTTGATTTTTTAAAATTATATTTTTGTCTATCAAACCTTTACTTCTTCCATCTCCTAAAAGTAATGTGAAAACATTGGATACACACAAAGTAAACTTTCTAAATGAGATGCTTACTATTCTCCTCAGCATTCTCACCTTGTATAAGGTTGTCTACGCTGCATGCATTGGTTTAATCTTCCTAAACAGCAACCCTGGCTATGTTGAACAGAAAACCACTAGGGTATGAGTGGATTGAAGACTTCAGGCAAGATTTTCTCCCACTCAAATTGGTCCAATTAGTTGTTATACAACTAACAAAGCCCTCAGACCACTGTACCCTGGAAGATATAGCCCTTTAGACTTTGCATAAGGAAATATCATCTGATGTCTTTCTTGTAAATTTGTTTTGTAGTTTACGGGACTGTTTTGCCATCTATCATAATGATGTTACCTCTATAAGAATATGAGCACAAGGATCAATGCCAGGTGCACCCTTAGTCCTGTTCTTCAAGAGGAGTACTGTTAAGTTAGCCGTCATTTCTTTCACTCCAAAGGAAACACACTCAGATCAGATGGAGACAGAATTTCAGTTCCTTGACACTATTCTAAAAAACCTAATACAAAGAAAAGGTGGCAAAACAGTCTGCCGAAATGTCTAATAAAGGTATTTATACTAGGAAAACAAATGCCTTGCCATAGAAAAGGCTACCAGAGTCATCTGGCTGATCCTTTTGGCATTTAGCTGAAAACAAATAGGTCTATTTAAAACAGATCTGTCATAAGGGATAAATGCTTTGCAGGGCTTTGCAATGTCTTTCTATGCAGCCCACTTTTCCTCTGGTCTAAAGAGTAAGATGACATTTTTATTAGAATGGGAACACCTTTGGCCTAACTTTGAAATCGTCCAGTCAGACTCTTGTGAATAAGTATTTGCTGATTTATCTTTTAAGTCCAGCATATTTATTTATTCATGATTTCATCCTGGTTGTTTTCAAAACATTATTTTTGTCAATATTCTCTGCTTGACAATGTCCTAAATTAAAGCAAATTTATTACTCCCATTACAGTGAATGGGCAACGGCCAAAGCATTTAATGGGGTTAGAGGTCAGTGCAAAATATCTCTTTCAGGAAAATCAAACCCATCAGTTTTCTTTCAATGGCAAATGTCCCCAAGCTATAAAAGGAATGAAAGACTTGGCAACCAGGTCATGGCTCTGCTTGAGCCATTAGGCAAATATCCAAGGTCTCAGCTCCCCCATTTTTAAAGGAAAAAGCAATTAGGCAAAGAATTATGAATAAGAAAATGCAGAGAGAACTTAAAGTGTGTGCTAATGTGCTAATTCCTTTATGGCTCATAAATTATTAATGTGCTCAATAGTAACCTAACACAATAGGCCCACCTCTCAATTTACCCACTAATTTAAGCGGGTCTAAGGGAGTGAGTTCTATAAACCAGTGGGAGGTGGCCTTGCATGCCCTGACTGCTAAAACTGATGAACATGTTTAAATACAGCAAAGTGTTTCACATTCCTCACCTTCTGCACTGTCGTCCAACAGCAAACAACAAATGGAACACATTTAACATTTTAGAACTAAGAGACGTTAGTAGCATGAGAACCTAAAACTCACACCAAGAAGAAACTGAGGCAGTGAAAAGTGAAATAGTTTATCCAAGTTCATATATCAAGGACATAGTGATCCAGGAGCAAAGCCCAAAATTCTAAAATTGCAACTTTTGATGGTTTTTATTTTTATTTTTAAAGAGAAATGGGAAACCAAAATTTATTGCATCTTAGCTAAGTGTCAGGGATTCTACTAGATGCTTTACAACCCTTATTACATTTGCTCTACCTAGCAACTAATGTACATATGAGGCAGTAGAGGCTCAAAAGCATCTAAATATTGTTCAAGATCACACCGCTGCATTTCATATGTAGGCCAAGCAGTAGCCAAATCTTCTGGTTTACCAGTTTAACTGTGTTGACTCTAGAAACAATTCTCAAATTTTAGGTCTGTTACTTTGTCTTTCTCCCTCTCTTCATGGTTGTTTGTTGAACACAATGGCAGGAATTGCGCTGTGTTCCTAAGGACATAGACATGACTCCACCCTCTGAGATGAAAAGAAAGGTAGTCATGTACAAAGAAACTCAACAAGGAGACAACAGGAGACTCTGAAGGCCATCCTCCAAACCCCACCATCAGAAGGAAAGAATGCCAAACAAGGTCTCAAAAGAGGAGGAGGGACCTGTACATAAAGCAAAATAGGGTAATGTGGAAAGACCCTGCAATCAAATGGCTGCAGTGAATATCGATGTTTTTTTTATAACGCTTTTATTTAAAGAATATAAATTTCCAAAATACAGCTTATACAATGGCTTCCCCCCCCCATAACTTCCCTCCCACCCGCAACCCTCCCCTTTCCCACTCCCTCTCCCCTTGCTTCACATCAAGATTCATTTTCAATTCTCTTTACATACAGAAGATCAGTTTACTATATATTAAGTAAAAATTTCAACAGTTTGCCCTCACATAGCAACACAAAGTGAAAAATACTTTTGGAGTACTAGTTATAGTATTAATTCACAATGTATAGCACATTAAGGACAGAGATCCTACATGATATATTTTTTTAAATTGATTAATTTTCTATGCAATTTCCAATTTAACACCAAGATTTTTTTTTTTTTTAATTATCTATATACAGAAGATTGGGCCGGCGCCGTGGCTCAACAGGCTAATCCTCTGCCTTGCGGCGCTGGCACACCGGGTTCTAGTCCCGGTCGGGGCACCGGATTCTGTCCCGGTTGCCCCTCTTCCAGGCCAGCCCTCTGCTGTGGCCCGGGAGTGCAGTGGAGGATGGCCCAAGTGCTTGGGCCCTGCACCCCATGGGAGACCAGGAAAAAGCACCTAGCACCTGGCTCCTGCGATCGGATGAGCGTGGTGCGCCAGCCGCAGCACGCCATCCGTGGCAGCCATTGGAGGGTGAACCAATGGCAAAGGAAGACCTTTCTCTCTGTCTCTCTCTTTCACTGTCCACTCTGCCTGTCAAAAAAAAAAAATCAATGTTTTTAACTTTTCATTTTGAAACAATCTCAAACATTATGGAAGTTGTTACAGTGATATGACTACTTCCCCCTGAACCATTTGAGCGTAAGTTGCCTATCTAAGGTCTAAGATTTCCCAAATATGTTAGTATACCATATTCCTGAAATAAAGCCAGTCTCTTGCATAACCACAACACAACCATTTGATTCTACCGTCTACTCTGAAACCACATTCAAGTCTTGCCAGTTATCTCAGTAATGCTCTTTATAGCAGAAGGATACAATTCGGAATCACATGCTGTATTTAGTTGTCATGTTTCTTTAATCTCTTTCAATCTGGAACAGTTTCTCAGTCTTTACTAGAATTTCATATCCTTGACATTTTTGAAGATGACAAGCTAGTAATTTTGCAGAATGCCTTTCAATTTGGTTTTATCTAAGGTTTCCTTATGATTAGATTCAAATTATGCATCTATGGTGGGAAGTATCACAGAGGTGCTGCTGTGTTCTTTTCATTATATCTCATCATATTGTGATTTGTCCCATTATTGTATTGTTAATTTGGATTACTTGATTAAGGTGGTGTCTGACAGGCTTCTTCACTATAAAATTGCCCCTTTTATGTATGTAATTAATAAGTATTTTGTGGGGAGTTGCTTTGAGACTCTATAAATTTCCTCTACTTCAACCAAATTTCAATTTCCACCTTTATATATACCTACATGAACTTCCGTTACCATTCTCTTCAATGAATTATAATAGCATTGTCATTATTTTGACCCCCAAACCATATCATAGTTGGCCAGGTTGAGCACCTCCACGCAGTCCCTTTGACATGTAACTCTCTGTCTTTGTACCTCTCTTCTCTTTCTGCACAAGATGTTCTAGGCTCACTTTCTATTTCTTGTGTTTGTCCTAAGTCTGCCATTTCTTCAAGTCTTGGAGTTGGGCATGCTGCTGGTCGCCTCCTTGCTGTTGAAATTTTGCTCCTCCCAGGTCCTCTCACAAAACAGACAAAGCTAGAGAACAGATATGGGTCTACACATATATTTAGACACATCTATAATGTTTTCCTCTCTGTCAAATTGCAATTCAACACCACAGGGTTCGTTCCTGTACTCTCCTTTTTCATACTTATAATGTCCTCAGTCTGCAAATTTTAGGTCTGTTACTTTGTCTTTCTCCCTCTCTTCATGGTTGTTTGTTGAACACAATGGCCACTACTCTATATGGAATCTTCCTCACCATTTGAACCCCAAGATGCCAGGTAGGGCCATTGCTTCCATCACTGCTCTCATGGGTGCCTTCCTACAAGGCTCTAGAACCCTGAAAGGGCAGTCCCTCTGTGGAAAACCTTTCCTTCTCTCACTTTCTGATACCTCGGGCCAGATAGTGTTAATTGGTACTCCCACCCTCCATATATGGTCATTTTCCATACCCTAATTGGATGCTGACAACATGATCCACGCTCAGTGGCAAAGTCAATTTTGTTTAGCCTTGTCTAATGGCTTTTGGACTAAATCATTCAAGAAAGGAAGGGGGAAAAAGTAGCAAGGATGAGCTTTTACAAATGTAAATCAGATCATATCTCACCCTTGATTAAAATCTCTCAGTGACTGCCCAACACATATAACAAAATCCTAACACTGTCCTAGCTCACAAAGTCCCCATGGCCGGACCTCTACTACTTATGAGACTTCATCCTGTACCACTCTCTCTGCTTCCTCCCCTCCAACCACCACGATGGCCTCCTATTTCTCCTCTTTTTTTTCCTGCCTTAGGAACTCTGTGCTGACCGAATGTGTTTTCTAGGGTATTCCAATGGCAGAATTGTTTTTGTCAGTCACTACTCTATCTAAGCTAGTCTTCCAGTCACTTTTCATCTCATCAACCTGTTTTGATTGTTTGAATAGCATGTATTGCCACCTCTGTTTTCTTGCATATTTATTCATTGTTTATCTCTTATATTGCAGACACTTAGTGCTTTGCCTGTGAGTCTTGATCTACTTTGGGAGTTATCTTCAGAGGTTTCTATATCTACTCATGTTTTTCTTTATTTGGCCCTGTTCATTAGAAAGGTAAGTTAATGCTCCCTCCCACACACACAATCAATCAGGAATAAGAGTTGGTGGGTAAGTACTTCAGTTTCCTTGCTCCCACTGGGAAATTCTGGAGCTTGTTCTATACTCTTAGGGCACAAGGTGAGGTTAGGTCTCAGTTGGCCACAACAGTGGCTTATTCATCAACACGTCACATATTTACTTTCCTTCCTTCCCTTTACTGTACCGTATTTCTTTAAATCACACATTCCAAGAGTAATTTACACCTAACTTACAAATTACTCTGTCTCGTGGTCTGTTTTAGAAGGAACCAAAGCTAAAATGTCTTACCTCCCCCAACTACAATGCAAATCACATAGGAACAGAGGTAGACTTGTACTTCTTATTAACTACTGTGTCTTGATCCCTGTTGTCTAAACCAATTATCTTGTACAAGGCACCAAATACATGTGGATTAAATGAATAATTGAATGAATGAATGGATGACTCCTTCCTTGCTACTTCATTCATGTGTATCTGGGCTTGTTTACTTCTGATTATTTCAAATAAAGTTTACGGTCATTGGTCGACCACTTTCCATTTCTTGAGCTACCACTCAAACTGTTGTGACATGTACTGGAGCAGCAGCCTCCTTAGCACGTTCCCTATTCCTGTCTCCTCCTCAACCCATCCCATCCTTACACTATTGCCAAAAGGGTCCCAGAGTGATTCCTCGTTAGGTGTCCTCAGTGCAGTCTCACAGATTCACATCATGAACCAGAGGACAATGGAGAGCTTCCATGCATTTGTGCCTCTTCTGTGGTGGTCAAATGGAGGTGAAAGGAGCCACAGTGGCTTCAGTGCTGCTCTGTCCATTTGCTCATCATTCACACAGATCTTGTCTCACTTTGCAATTAGCTGTATCATTCTGTATCCAAGCTGGAGTGTGGGGTCTTTGTGGGATAAGAACCCTGCCTGTGAGTCTTTGTACGTCTGGTACCTAACACTGCCCTTGTCATCAGCTAGTTAAATACACAAATTTCTTGAAGGTAGTCTTCATACTCTTCCATATGAAAATGAGCTGCCAATTTATACAGTTTCTGTGACTTGAAAAAAATTCATGTTTAAAGTTTCTAAGGCAGGAGTCAGGTAACTTTTCTCTGAAAGAGCAAGACAATCAGTATTTTAAGGTTTGTGGACTAATATGGTCCCTGAAGCAACTACTCAACTCTTACAGCCATAGACACTGTGTAAACCAAGTGAGGCTACTTTACAATAAAATTTAGAAAATAACGGAGGGAGTGGGATTTGGCCATGGGCTGTAGTTTACCAATCTCTCCTTTAAAGCATCAGATAAATCCTACACGTGTTGCTCCCCTATGCTTCCTTCCACCTTTGGGCCAAATAATGCAATCTCAGTGAAAGTAGCATTTCAATTCATCTTCCATTTTTGTATCTTCTCCTGAAAGATGACTGTTAAAGACTAAAGTACATGAGCTGGTGGAAAAACAGAAAAAATGCACTTCCTATATTTATTTAGTGTTGACCATATAGTAGACATGTACAAACTCCAGTGTAATGCTTTGAAAAAGCTGATAATCTTTTTATCTTATACATGGGAAATTTGAGACTTGGAGAGTTCAACCAGCTTGTCCAAGGTCATAGGGTTTCTAGGTGGTAGAACCTGAATTTGAACTCAGGTGCATGTGAACCCAAGCTTTTAGCCATTACTTATATTAACGGCCACTGGGTGGGTTACATAAATAAAAATCAGAAAATCAGTTTTATTGACGGAAGATAAAAGCAGCAACTAGATAGGAGCCTACAGAGCAATACATATTCTTTTCCCCTTTAGGATCCAGGAAAGTTCAAAGGCCATCTTTGTTATCTTAGATCTCTGGGCTCCTTTGTGTGAATTCAGATCCCTGCAAGAAATTCCATGTTCCTTTGTTCTTTATGACAGGCCAGTTTGAATGGGAAGGGTTTAAAACTCCCTAAAGTCTTTGAACATGCAGAACATTGATCTTCACAAACCATTTGAAACACCCGAAGGAGATTACAAAATTACAAGCAATTTTTTTTTTTTGTTTTTGTTTTAAGTGAATGTATACCAAACCTCTGGGACCTTTTGCCTCATCACACAACACTCAAGTTTTCTCTCCTCCTCTGTGTATTCTTGGCTGTCAGACCCTGAATAACAAAATGGTATTATGTTGTGGGGGGGCCTTTTTCTCCTCGAAAGTCTCTTCTCCTGCCAGGAATGTGGGGGCTGTTACTCTACGCTGGCGTGATGTGCTGTGATGCTTCTTTGAATTCTGGGGCAGCCCAGGGTTTGACATTTCCTGCTGAGCCAACCACTGCTCTGCCTTCTGTGTTGGCAGGAACATGACTGGCGTCTGTAAGGAGAGCTCTGTGGCCTCCTGCACAGCTGGACCTCCATGAGCATTTTTACATTGGCATTTACTAAGCCTAGATGGTTGGCCCAGTAGAAAGGATGCTCCTTTAGGACAGGAGCCATGTTTTGTTATTTATCTCCACAGCCCTGGCAATTGGGGTCTGGCACAGAGTTTACACTCAAAACATAGTTTAAAAACGAATTTGACTGAACTGAACTCCTGGTCATTTCTCTAACCTCATCTCTCAGCCCCAGATGCTCTGTGCACATTGGCCAAGTGGTTAGGAATACAGAGTCTGAGTTCCAAGCCAGGTTTTCAGTCCTAGCACCTCCACTTCCTAGCTCTTGCTCTTGAGCAAATTTCTTTACCTTTCTGTGCCTCATTTCCCTCCTCTGTACTGTGAGGACAAAAATAGTGCCTGTCATACACATCTGTCCTTGTTGGAATCATACAAAATGATGTGCATGTAAAGTGCTGAGAATGCCTAGCAAATCAGGAGATGTTCCATAAATATCAGACATTTTATTATTGCTGTTATAATTCTCATATCGTTTCCACTTCTGCTTGCAGCACTTTTCTTCTTCCACTGGATTCTGCCACTTATCTTTCAGGTCTCGCCTTCCTCCCTTTCCAATACCTGGTTAGGTACCCTCTTTAGCATTTTATCACAATGATTTATCATTACTTTTTTGTTTGTCTGTCTCTTCTGGTACCTAACCCATAGTATATACTAAATAAAATTTTTATTAATTAATTAAATGAATAGAAAATAGTGTTAAAAGAGTCAGTTAATTGACAACTTTTCCTCCTGATTACAAAGTACTTCATCCAAGGGGATCTTGTTAGGAAGGACCCAAATGGTGTCACTTCTCAGCCCAAAGTTCCACATGTGTCTCAATTTCAGTAAACGCTCAATTCCTGGCCTGGCGCCCTTGTTTTTCCACTTCATTTCCCATTACTCTTCCCCCATGAGCATCTTACTCCATCTGGCCTCCTCGCTGTATTCTCTGAACTTACAGATATGCTCCCACCTCAGGGAACATGCGTTGCTGTTCCCACAGCCTGGAACACTCTCTCCCGTGGGCTGCGGTTTTTTGTTCACTTTGCTAAGATGTATTCTTCTTGGAGAGGCCTTCCCTACTCATTTGTTTAAAATTGCAAGCCACCTCTTTTTGTGTATACCCTACCTCCATTTCTATTTGAAAATACTATGTGATTTAATTTAGAAAATTGTCTCTCACTCCTCTTACACTAGAATAAAAACACCATAAGGTAAGGGATTACTTTGTTTTCTTTGCTGCTATACCTGCAGAACCTCATATATATATTTGCTAAATGGATAAAGCAGACGATGAATGCCCATGGCTGGAGCTGGAATTGTGGTGCAGCAGGTTAAGTCACTGCCAGGGACAACGGCATCTCAGGCGAGTGCAGATGGAGCCCCAGCTGCTTCACTTCTGGTCTAGCTTCCTGTGAAGCCAGCAGAAGATAGCCCAAGTGCTTAGGGCCCAGCTATCCACGTGGGAAAGCCAGATGGAATTCGAAGCTCTTGGCTTCAGCCTGGCCCAGCCCCAGCTGTTGTGATCATTTTGGGATTGAACCTGTGGATGTAAGATCTCTCTGTCACAAATAAATAAATTAAATAAGTCATTAAAAAAAGAATGCTCAAAGCCCCCAGATCTGAGAAAAATGGAAAATCTTATATGAGCTTACTTCTGGAATACACTTAAGTATCCTTTTGCTAAAGCATTTACCTGTATAATTTTTAAAATAAGAAATAGTTCTGTGGAGGACCTACAGTGAGTCACCAAGGTGGTCTTACACTAGCACTGGCCACAGCCAGGGGACCACACAGCAACCCTAGAGTCCATACGGTGTCAGAGGGATTGCACCCAGCTCTTGAAAGGGCTAAGTTTCTGTTATTCCTGGCACTCCCACAAAGGCCTGTCCTCCATATGTTTCCATAACCAGCTGAAAGGGGCAGAGATCACCCTCTCTCCTGAATGCTTCAAAATACTTTTTATAACAATCACCACAGTTGCTGTGTTTCAAAGATTTTCTCATAGAAGACTTCCCTGGAGGTTTTGTGGATACTGCCACAACAATTGTGTGTGTGGCTGGCCACTATTAGGCTTTTGTGAAATGACAGTGCTTTGCAAAAACACTTCTCTGGTGAAAGCAAGAACACCAAGTTCATTTGTGTTTTTGACACTGTGGCTTGGTAGAATTGCCTTGCTCTCATAGATATGTGACTTAGAGAATATACCACTCACAATTCAATGACACCTGTCTTTGCAAATCCATGTTTCCTGGAAATATCAATTGAACTGATACCTATAAAAGCATTTTTTGAAATAATAACTGTGAAAATATTTATTTCACATACAATTCTTATTTAATCTTCCCAGCAACCGTGTGGGATTGATTATTACCATTTTTTTTTCCATGAAGGAACTGAGGGACAGGCAGGCCAGGAAATTCACTGAGATCACCTGGCCAGTTAAGAAGGCCCAGAAAGATTAGGCGGAACGCACTCTGGCTCCTTGTTTTCTTGCTGCACACTGTGGCCATATTATAGAAAAGCCGTGATCTGCTGGAGTGAATGCATGGGGTTCTTCTCTCTCATTAGTAAATTGTATTTTTCAATTTCCAGTGGACAATTGGGCTTAGAGTTAGCAATTCAGGTTTCTGATCATGAATGTATTGAAGCTTTGGATCATGCAGTGCTGGATTTCATGTATTTACAGTCTCATCTTGAATTCTCTCTACAAGCAGTTTCTGCTAAAGCCAGGGGCTGAGGCAAAAATTCAGCAGATTTTGAATCTAAGAAAAATGCTCATTTTAATTCATATTTGAATCACACAATAAATATTCCAATCAGAAATAGAAGAATGTTATTTGAAATTGCTTTCTCTGATATTTTACATGCACACACACACTTAGACACACTGTTTAGGCACAAGAAAAACAACCACTTGCATTTTTGGGATATGTGGTAAAAAGATAGGTTCCTTCTTTCACATGCTTTTTTAAATGTATAATACCCTCAGGAGTAAGTCTTCTATACTGTGTTGAGAGAATTAGTCATGCAATTCCTACTACAAATATCCCCCAGGCACCACTCTGGAAGTGTGCCTCTTGGTCTACCTTTTAATATGAGACACCAAGCTGAAAGGAAATCATGTCTGGGGAATGGGCAATCTGAGCTGCTGCAGGTTCCCATAGGAACGTGAGGCACTCGCTTCCTTTTATTTATGCACATTTGCAGCAGCTGCCTCCTTCGGATTCTGGCTCTTAGCAAGTGCAAGCCGCAGCTCCAAGAACAGACTGCCCTAAATGTCTCTCTTTGAAGCCCTTGAGTCCACAGCCTTCTATTTGTGTCTGGCCTCGATTCATCACGGCCCTGAATGCTTCACCTGCTATATTAACTTTCCAATAGAGCCTGAACCAGCTTGCTAAAAAAACAAAAACAAAAACAAAAACAAAAAACAATTCCTGACCAGTGCATCTCAGCATGAGAGCACTGGAAAAGTGAGAAGCGTAGGAAACAAGGCAGATAGTAATTACTTCCTGCCATCTATCAGTGGAAGGATATTGATATACATATCTCCCTCATCTGGATTTTTTCTTTTTCTTTGCTCTAGCTGGGTCTCAGCTACCTGTTTAGAAGATTAACAACAGTTGGATGCGGACCCAGAATCACTCAGGGCTTTGGAGTAGTTATAATTCATAGCAGAAGTGGCATTATGAATAGAATAGCACAGATTCTAAAGAAATTCAGACTTATTCTCAGAGATCAAAACACTTAACATTTAAGCAGAAATGGTTAGGAAGATTCACTCTCCCATTTATTCATTCATGTATTCATTTATTAGACCCCGTGCCCCTCTTATCATAAAATTTATCACATGTGGCTGAAATGGCCTGTTCACCAACTCTTGAGGCCTGGGACTGGGTCCATCTTACCAAGCACTGTGTTCCCGTGTCTAGAATATAGCAGGTTCTTACCCACCTTTTGCCAAACAAAGGAAATGAAAAAGATTTTGTGGAAACAGCAGCATTTAATTTAGAATACACACACACATGCATACATAATACCCATGTGTAGGGATTTAATATATTGGAATACATACTGCATAAAATGCTGAATTTTATTAAGCAACAACTATCTGCCAAACCTTGTCTTAAATGATTTATATAAATTGTTTCATTTAATCCTCACAATAGCCATGACATAAATACTATTATTACCCCATTTTATTGATGCGAATGCAAGTAGAAAGAGGCTGGTTAGCTTGTCCAAGATCACATAGAGGTAACAACATTGCAAGAATGAGAACACATGTAAGCTCAGCTGGGACGGTGTGCTCAAACTTACTACTCTATACAACCTCCATAATACTCTGATATTACCTTTGCAAACCCCTGTGGTAATGGAAAGAGGAAGTTGTCTAAAAATGTCTTGAGGCCGGTGCCCTGGCTCAATAGGTTAATCCTCTAGCTGCGGCGCTGGCACACCAGGTTCTAGTCCTGATTGGGGCACCGGATTCTGTCCCAGTTGCTCCTCTTCCAGGCCAGCTCTCTGCTGTGGCCCGAGAGTGCATTGGAGGATGGCCCAAATCTTTGGGCCCTGTACCCCATGGGAGACCAGGAGAAGCACCTGGCTTCTGGCTTCTGATCAGCGCTGTGTGCTGGCCATAGTGCGCCGGCCGCAGTGGCCATTAGGGGGTGAACCAACAGCAAAGGAAGACCTTTCTCTCTGTCTCTGTCTCTCTCTCTCACTGTCTACTCTGACTGTCAAAAAATAAAAAAAATTTAAAAAAAAATAAAAATGGCTTGAAGTTGAAGCTGAGGTTTGAGTTGTTGCCCAAAGGGGAAATATGGATAGGAACACACTCTGTCCTGTCAGGGCACTAGAGCACAGATAAAACGTGCTCCCACAAAGGGACTCCTCCCCTTCCCAACACATACACTGTCATGGGAACCTGGAGAAGCCTCCTTGATTTCCTCTGCATGACACCACTGTTCACGACTGAGTGAATTAAAGCCCCACACAAAGCACCCCAGGTGAATGAGCCCCAAGTGTAATGTAAACATGAGTTTCATGAGGGACTTCCCTGCCTTCAAGTGGTCCAACTCCAGCCATTCAGAGAATGGGTATTTACCACTGCCAGGTGGACCAAGACCAAATTCCTTGTAATGTACGTCAGCTACCCCACCCCTACCTGCTTCCTTCTCTGTTGCTACCAGTGTCTTAGCAATGGAGGCAGAACAGTAGAGCTGCTGTTTAAAGGGGCATTGATTTATCTTTTGTTTCTTGAAGTTATTAGACACACATTTGGGTGGTAGAAGAAAGGATGATCAGAGAAGAGGAGTGAGAATTGAGGAAGAGAGGGCAACAGAGGCAGAAGAAATGCACAGACACAGATGAGCATATATATCGATGGATGGATGGATGGATGAATGGAGAGAGCAAGTCCATGCCCTTTGGGGGAGAAGCCAGGGAGGGGCTAGCCTGAGAAAGGACGAGAGGGATGTCTCTATCTGCAGGTGAAGGAAGAGGATTCATGAAATTGGAAGAACTGAGGAACAAAGTTGGTAGCAATCATGAGAGATGGTCTTAAAGTTTTCAGGAAAGTAGGAAGCAAAGTACCTGGAATTTTAAGTGTATTTAAATGTCATGAATTCAAAATTTCATACTAAAGATCTTAGTTCAGTCTATTTTTTGAATTCTCATTTATTTATTATTATTTCTTATTTGACAGGCAGAGTTAGACAGTGAGAGAGAGAGAGAGAGAGAGAGAGAGAGAGAAAGGTCTTCCCTCCGTTGGTTCACCCCCCCAAATGGCCGCTACAGCCAGTGCACTGCGCCAATCCGAAGCCAGGACCAGGAGCTTGGTATCCCATGCGGGTGCAGGGCCCAAGGACCTGGGTCATCCTCCACTGCACTCCCAGGCCACAGCAGAAAGCTGGATTGGAAGAGGGGCAACCAGGACAGAACTGGCGCCCCAACCGGGTGCCAGGGTGCCGGAGCTGAAGGTGGAGAATTAGCCTAGTGAGCCATGGCGCCGGCCCTCCTGAATTCTCATTTATAATCAAGCCATATATAATATACATTTCACAGTATAATGGTAAACAGTAATGTTTGCTTTATCTCAGTTATAATATAACCTTATTATAGATACACATCCTGATTTTAGAAAAAATTAATGTATAAAATACAATTTTCTCTTAAAGATAATTTTGTGAGATGATTTTGTAAAACCATTTATTTCACAAATATCCTCAAAGTTTTCTTTCTTATATTATAGCTTTTCTATTGTTTTAATTTGGAAAAAATCAATTTAAGGACATTTAAAAATTATGCTTTTAAGGTAAGGTCATTTGTTGTATACTAAAGACTAAATACACCTTAAATGATGCATATTTGTAAATGTAAATGAAATTTTTAAAAAATACTCTTTATTGATGAAAAGAAATTATATAAAAACAAAATGTGAGGTAAAACTCTTATACAGTAATTGTGAACTTCAAAATTAGGAAGCCTCTGTCACTGGATACATTCCCCAGACAGGCTTCAGGTCAAACAGAAACCATAACTTAGTGATGCTAAGTAGACTCCTCTAAGATCCCTGAGCAGAGTGCCAGCCCTTTCAGGGGTGAGTAGGACAATCAGGGGTCCTCAAAACAAGAATAGCATTTCAGAACACAGCAAGAGGCCATGGGTGCCTGTTAGATACATTAGTCCTTGGAAATAAAGTGGAAGAAGGAAAAGGCTATGGAACTCTCACAAATAAAAACAATAAAAGAAGACTGTGTGGACACAGGAGATGGAAATACGTGGGAAGGTAGAACCTCTTGCACTTTCTATTAATGGCCTAATAGTTCTTCCAGCCACCCAGAGCAAAAAGCAATTGGTCACATCTGATGACCCTTTTTTCTCAATCACTCAGCAACCCTCTCCATCTACTCTGCTGGGCCAATATTTCCTAACATCTATTATTGTTTCTGGTTCTCCTTGTCTTGGCAGGGGCCCTCCTGGCCTGCCATCTGTCCTCTGGTAGCCTACACACAACTGCCAGATTCATTGCCTAAATGTAATACTATTGCCAGGTTACCACTTGCTCAAAAATGTTGAATGGCTTCTCACTGTGTGACCATAGTTGAGGATTATCCACTAAATATGACAGAGGGCAGTAGTGCTTAATGTGTAATCCTCGGATCCCCTGGGAACTGGCTAGACAAGAAAACAGCCTTAAATTATACCTACTGAGTCAGAAACTGTGGCAGTGGGGCCAGCAAAGTGCCACAAATTGTGCTTTAAGAAGCCTTCCAGATGATTCTGAATGATGCCTTCCAAAATTTTGAGAACCACTGGCTTTGTGAATGAGACCATATATTGTAGCTTTAGATGATCCAGTTTCAAATCCTCTTTCTGCTCACTAGCTGTATACCTTATACAATCACTTTCTAAACCTCGCTTTCCTCATCTTTGGGACAGGGCCTAATGGAGGTTGCCACTATGAATTTCTCATAGCAGATCATATAAAATACTCAGCACAAGGCATAAATATATGGAGACCTCCATAAACATCACTGCTATTAATGATTTCTATTAAAGGCTAACCCTAAACTACTTTCCATGGAATGGTTCTGTTGACCAACTTACCATTTCCTGTGCAAGCCTTGTCCCATCAACACAGTGCCTTTTGCTCATATATGGTCTCAATTGTTTGAATCAGGAGGAGTGAATGCCAGATAATTCTTGATGCTGATTAAATGCCTTAGAGAGAAAGCTTAGTTGAAACTGGATGGAGTGAAAATTCTAATGAATGCTAATAAGGCATTGATTAACAGTCTGACCTGAGAAGAGATGATAAACCAGTTGTTCTTTATTCCCATCTGCAAAATGGGATTAATGTTATTAACCTTCTTTAGAAGAATTACCCCTACAAATGTATTGCACATGGAAAGTGTCCACAGGTGTTGAGAATGAGTCCTGTGATACACAATAATGAATAGCATCTGCTGGAATAAGGAGTACATTACAGAAGATTTTCATCAATGGAACTGGGACAATGATATTTTTGTTTTGTTTTGAATTGTTATCAGTATTCCCTTGTAATTCCACCCATGGGAACATGTATTTAAATATTTCTTTTATATTTCTGTCACATTTGGTGAGAGGTTGCAGGAGGAAAAAAAAAAACTGTTTCTCATGTGGTTAACAATTGCTAAGATCATTCTTGTGAATTGACAATATTGAAATTTCATTTCATCCAAGTAGAACATTTTAACACTGGAACATTCTAGAAGTCATCTATCTTAACCTGTCACAATAAGGGCTGAGAATAATGTGTGGCAGTAATTGAGAACATCTAGTATCACCAGTGGAGAAATAAAATGCATGAGTTAGTGATGGTGAATGTATACTTCCATCTTCCTATATCTTGTTATCCTTTGCAATGTGTAATATTCTCGTTGACTTGTTATTTTTCTTTTAAACATAGCAAGACTGATTCAGATCCTGATGTTCCTGCCACTATGCAGGCCCTTTGCTACCAAGGTCATCCTCAGGAAAGCTGTAGGAATTATCTTCTTATAAGGCAAAGCTTAGCATGCCATCTGTGGCTGAGGTCCCATTGCCTGCAGGAAGAAGGCCCATAGCTCAGGTCACCAGCAGCAGGCCTAGGTCTATTTCTCCATCCTCATCAACTGTTGCTCCCTGCCTCATATAGGAAGGCAGATCATCAGTTGTTAAAAGAGCTGCACTTACCCATGGGGCCAGTTTACTTTCCCTCATGCTCTCAAGATTCTGAAATCTGTCTCAGCTGAAAATGAACTTCTCACTTGGTTGTCCTGCTACAATATAGTACTTAATTATATGGTACTTAATATATTGTGTTATATGGATTTGACAATCATTCTCTACTGGACTCTCTATTATGTTAAGTTAGGAATTATGTCTTATTTTGGCCTTTATTTTCAGAAATTGGTAAAATATTTGGAAATTCGTAACCCCCCCTACAATCCAATAAGTAGTGATTGAACAGACAAGTGAGTGAATAGCAATATTAAGTGATTGACGGTCAATGTTAGCCATTTTTCTCCCTAATGAGAAATTTCAGAACAAAAATAAAGGGCCAGGTTTGTCTCAATTTTGAAATACTAAAGTTATAATCGATGAAAATACAGATGCTTTGCCCTTGAGATCCACATTCTCAGCCCAGTTCCAGCTTGAAGATCCCCAGAGGATGGCTTCACCAAAAAGTGGGTCACCTTCCCTCTCCCTCCAGGGGGTCTCCAGAAGACACTGGTACTACTCTCCTTATTCACATTCTCTGCAGATGCAAGTTCCTCCTTTTCAGCTGAGACAGATTTCAGAATCTTGAGAGCATGAGGGAAAGTAAACTGGCCCCATGGGTAAGTGCAGCTCTTTTAACAACTGATGATCTCCACTCCAAAGAAGAGCCAATTGAGAAGTATTAGATTTCTGAAAATAAAAACCTAGGACTTCCCTTAGACTCTGTCACAGATTTTCTTTAATCTATTTGAACCTCCATCTGAGATTCAGAATTTAGTTATTTTGAACAGGGTCCAGTCTCCGTCCCTCACCTGTTGCGTATGCTTCCCTTAAATCACTATCTGCTTAGGAGTGACCTTGTCAGATTTCCATCATCTCCCCAACCTGAGTTATGTCTGACCTCTATTACTTGCAGTGTTTTCCTGACTCCTGTCCTAATTAGGCTTATGCCTCTTATAGGAGTGGTTGCCAACAGCAACCAGCATAGAAACTTTAAACAATACGCTTTTTCCTACTGTCTTGGTGATCTGTATGGGCATTAAAAAACGTTAGATTGTCACTATAACTTTAGATGATCTTGTATTTATTTTCTGAAAAGGCACAAAAATGTCTTTCACGTCTCAGAGCGAGGAAAGGTGTGGGTTTTCTAAACAACTCCAAACAGTAAAGGAATAATAACACAAGACCATTACCATTGTGAAGTACACTGACATTTAGTCTCAAGCTTTCTTCCTAGGCTCTATAAAGCTCTATCATCCTCTGTATCAGCTTTCTAGGGCTGCTGTAACAAAATTCCAAAAACTAGCTGTTTTAAAACAATATAAATTTATTATATATATCTCACAATTTTGGAAGCTAAAAGTTCAAAGTCAAGAAGTCAGCAGGGTTCCCTCTTTCTTTTTTTTTTTTTTTTTTTTTTGACAGGCAGAGTGGACAGTGTGAGAGAGAGACAGAGAGAAAGGCCTTCCTTTTGCAGTTGGTTCACCCTCCAATGGCCGCCGTGGCCGGTGCACTGTGGCCAGCGCATCACACTGATCTGAAGCCTGGTTCCCTCTTTCTAATGGCCCCCAGGAACAATCTGTTCCATTCCTATCTCCTGGCTTCTAGGGATGGCAGTCCTTGAAACTCTTTGGCTTATAGATGCTTCATTCCAAACTTTGCCTCCAGCATCTCCATATGGCATTCTCTTGGATGTCTCTTTCCTTTGCTTTATAGGACACATGCCATATTGAATGAAGGTTCTACCCAACTCCAATATGACCTCAAATTAACTTACTACACCTGCAACAACTCTGTCTCTAAATGACATTTTGAGGTACTAGGGTCTAGGACTACAATATATCTTTTTTGGAGACAGAATTCAACCTATAACATCCATTAAAATGTTTACAAATCTCTTGCCCTTTTTCACCTTAGGTTTCAAGCAAAATTTCTTATGCTGCCCTGAAAAAGATATACATGTACTTTGGGTTTAGATAGGCTAGGATCAAACACAGTTTCCCTTTTTACTACATGCAGGCATTTTCCCTCCCTGTTTTGACAAGTTCTCCTGTTTTTCTTTCTTTTTAAATATTTTTATTTATATAAGGTGAACAAATTTCATGTATTTCAAATATACAGATTTCTTCCTTTCTTGTTCTTTCTTTTAATTTTTACAACAACATACTTTCAGTTCATTTGGATTATATCTACCTTGTAGGTAGCTGGGCAAGTTAAATTAGGTTATGCATATATGTAAAAATTATGTGTGTGTTTGTGTGTGTGTATTGAGCTCTGTTGAGAGCTTTCTTCCTTAGTGAAAGATTGCTTGATAGCAGAGAGAAAAATAGCAATTTCTATTAAAATGAACCTCTCCATCAAATGTTGCTCTTATCTTTAAAGTCTGCCCCTAAGTAACAAGCATCTCTGTACAACCACAAATATAGTCACACCAATTGCTGAATGCATCATAAAATCCTTTCAGTTTGTCAGCTTGTGAACTTCTGACAAATACATTCAGTTGTAGGAAAATGCTTTAAAACAATTGCTCCTGGCATTTTGGTCAAAATGCATTTATTAGACAATATCTCATGCTTGATTGTGAAAATAAACAAGGACATAAATGATATGGCTTTAAATGCTCTATAAAATCTGCATTTCAATACCCAGTTCTATGATTCATAAAAAAAGCTTCCATATTGGTGTACCTGGGTAAATCCAGCTATGCAAACTTTGAAAGCTTTTGAACTGAAGAACACGGTTATCATTTATTGCCTGACAATCTTTTCAAGGGAGAGAGAAAGAGACAGAGGCTGGCACTGCACCACCAAAGATAACTTTACTTAATTAGTTGTTGGAAGATTATTTACTCCCCTTAGTCTATAGAAAAACAATTGTCTGTCAGCACCAGATGCATCTGATTTTTGCAGATGTGGTTGTGGCTTCTGGTATCTTTAAAGATTCATCTAAAATAAGCTTTCAGGTTTCCTTTTTGTGAAACTTTGACAGGATAATAGAATTAGATTTGCTGAATTTCACTAAACTGTAAAGTAATGTGTCATCAGCTTCACTTACTTTTCAAAAAATATTTCTCTCTGGTAATGCTCATCAATCTAGCTTTTCAACCCCTAAACATGAAACTCTGAAACAAAAAGGATGACTCCATCAGTTGCGCAAATGACAAGATGTTAAACATTTAACACTCCCACGTCGTAGCAACAGCTGCCTCTGGATAATGAAGACTTGCTTGGGTTTGGTGTGGGGAAAAGGGAGGAGGAGGAGAAGAAAGAAGGAAAAGGAACAACTCATGCCATAGGAATGCAAAATTCTTTGTAGGCGAGAGGGGTTGAAGAGGGATGCACCTACCACACAACCCTTTTCTCCTGGGGGAACACTGCAAGCAAAGTCACCAATAGACACTCAACTCCCACTGGTGTGCTTGTCTTTATCTTTCTATGGACTCACTGTGATAAGAGCACTTAGTGCATTGAATAAAATTATTTGTCAATGATAGAAGGGACGTGGTCTCAGTAAATTTTCAAATCTCAAATATAACTGCTCAGTAAATGTCAATCGAGTGAATAAATGGAAAAATCACAGGCAGACCTCTGGGTCTGTCCCCATACCAATTACTCACCTCACACACCTCTGCCTGTAGCTCAGGCCAGACCAATAGTACCTAGTGAGCAATCTGTGTGCTCAGTGAATTCTAACAAAACAAACAAACCTTCTGAGAAAAGCTTTAACAGTCCAAAACTAGGATCAAATTTAGAGAGCTCAGAGTGTTTTCTTCTTCAAGTGTCTTAAGAGATGCTAAAGAGGTGGCAAAAGTCGCCAGTGGTTTCCAGTGGCGAGCAATTTACATTGGTGGAAAATGGAAAAGACCAACTTTGGGTGCTCATCTGGTCGACCCCATCTTAATGCTCTTTAATAGGAAGTCTTCTCAGTGGAATGAAGCATGTCACATGGGGTGCCTATTTGAATCACTCAATGTTGAAGACAGAACAATATAAATAGTATCCTGGCAATGGTATGTGTGTGTTCATCTTTTTATTGTAATGAACATTTGATGAGAAACAACCATGTGCCATGTGTAGGCACATGGGTGTAGAGTGAGTGGACATAATATAATGAAGAATAAAGCTGGTATCTTTGGCAGTTAACTCAGTGCATCTCAGACTCATCATCCACCTTTCAACGTAGAGGTTGGGGCTGGCGCTGTGGCGTAGTGGGTTAACGCCCTGGCCTGAAGCTCCAGCATCCCATATGGGTGCTGGTTCTAGTCCCAGCTACTCCTCTTCCAATTCAGCTCTCTGCTGTGGCCTGAGAAAGCAGTGGAAGATGGCCCAAGTGCTTGGGCCCCTGCACCCATGTGGGAGACCTGGAAGAGGCTCCTGGCTCCTGGCTTTGGATCAGCTCAGCTCTGGCCGTTGGAGCCATCTGGGGGGTGAACCAGCAGACAGAAGATCTGTCTCTCCCTACCTCTGTCTGTAACTCTGTCTTTCAAATAAATAAAATAAATATTTTTTTTTAAAATGTAGAAGTTAACAAACTAAAGCTGTGAAAGCTTTGGATAAGCTATTTTTTCTTTTTTTTATTATATGCCTAGATCCTTACATCTTCCCCTTCTCGTACCATTTAAAGAGACAGACATATAAACAGATGATCTTCCATGTAGTGTCATCAATGTAGTATTAGCTAAGTGTCAAGAACCACTCCTGTACAGCTGCTCATATGCAGAGTTCCAAGGACCAATTTTGAGTTCAAGGTGGAGTTCTACTATGTCTATGCCACTCATATCTTATCCGTGTTGGCACATTAAATGACTTTTGTGTCCACTTGGGGCCTTATGGTAATCCATTCTAAAACCAGCCATAGAAATCATGTTCAGGCGGGGTGACTTGGAGTTTGGAGTCATGCTCCAGTGCAGTCTCAACAAAGGCTACTGGTTGCTGTGTCCAGGCCCAGCCACACCCTTGCACACATAAATGCCTGGATGGAAAGTTTGAGGCCTAAGTGACTGAAAAGGAAGATGTATAAAGGAAAGCTGTTCTGTTCCTTCCAATTTTCCCGGCATATGTAGCTCACTTGTCTTCCTGTTTTTCCCTTATTTCTACTTCTGTTCACTTTAAATCCTAGCCCATATTTTCTGCTTCAGCCACATGTAACTTTCTTTGCCATTCCCTAAGTATACCATGTGGGATCCCATCTCTGTCTTTACCTCCGCAACTTCTTTTCCCAAATATACCTCTTCTCCCCTTTTCTGCTTGGTTGATTCTTCCAGATTCAAGTTAAAGAGCGATGACTCAGGAAGCCTGCACCGATCCTTCCAGGCTTCCTCTAGCTGGTTCAATACTTATCTTCCTCTATGCTTCTCTGGCCTTCTCACTAGACTGTGGACTCCCCTAGGGCTGGGGAATGTCTAGTCCATCATTGTGTTTCCAGCACACTGTAAAAGCTTAATAAATGTTAAATGAATGCGTGTCCCGTGGCACAACCTAAAGAAGGAGCAATGGAATCAGGCAAGTGAAAGGGCTAGAGTTAAGAGAAAATGGTGCAGCCAGTGTTTTAAAGTAACATATTGCTAATTCTTTACATAGAGAAAATATGAGAAATATGAAGTCATGAAAGAGAAAGATATGTATTTACTTTTCCAAGATTGTTGTTTTATAAGCTGGCTATCAAACTATGGAGGCTCTCTGACTAGGAGGGCCAGACACAGTGTGATGTACCTGATAAGAGCCCAACATATATTTGTAAATTGGTTGCTTAATTCCAGGAACTTTTCTCTATCCATATTTAATTAAAATCTGTACACTATTCAAGTTCATATATATGTATATATATATATATATGTGTGTGTGTGTATGCACACGTATATGTATGTAAATCCCTAAGATAAAGCATTAGATGACCAAATGTAAGACCTAGTTGTCTGTAGCTTTGAGCAAATACAGTGCTGATTTAATTTTCCTGAAAACAATTTTTTTTTTAAATCCAGGAAACTTGACAATTGTTCAGAGATTTGTTTTTTCTCCTTCCTAATTTTTTAAAGGTAGTAACTGATAACCTTTTATGATAAAGATCTTAGGAAGTAACAGTTGGATGACAAATAATGTAGTGAAACTTTTCTAAGTAGTCTTAAACTCAGAATTGTATGCCCTTTTAAAAAAGAAAAATAACTAAAAAAATACACAAGCCATAGAAATTCAGACCACTCAGTACTTGAAAGTACTTATAGGCACCTTTCATTGTCACTCTCTGCTCATTAAAACACGTGATACATCAAAAATAGCAAACCACATCTTAACATGGTATTTCTCATCAATTATTATTTATCTCATTGTTCTACCATTTATTTTTCTCTATGTTGACTTGATGAAATATTATTGACCAAAAGACAGTAAGACTCATGTTGCCTTGAACAATAAAGGACATTAAAAATGGAATGAAAAGTGTGCATATAAAATCAGTATGTTTATATTTGGTATTTCTCAAGCATTGTAAATCTTTTCCGTTTTCATGTTGTACTCTAGCATTTAGTGGGCACATTCACAATTAACTACAGTTTTCTTTTCAGAGACTATAGAGAAAAATTGAAAACCTAAAAAGTTATTTCCCCTGTTTTTGTCATTTTCATGTAAATAGCTTCTGGGTAGAAAACTTCCAGAAACCCCTATATTGATCCAAATGGTAACCTGACTGAGGAATGGTCAGCATTGTTGAATTTGACAATCAGGTAGTGTAAATAAGTAAGGAAAAGCTATGAGAAATTTATGGGTAAAGCTGCTATTTAATGAGGAAAAAGGAGTGTCCTACCAGCTCAAAGAGAATAAGTGATAAAAAGGAGAGAATGCCTGAAGGAGGATCTTGAATTCCAGGCAGACACTGGCTTTCTTTTCTCAGCCTCAGAAACGTGTTTATCCATTTCAGCAGGACTATTAAATAGGGGACGCTTATCGTTAAAACAAAATAACACAGATTTCCCAGGGATGGTTTTTAAGTGCCATCTATGTGTTCGTGCAAAACCCAGACAAGGTAATACCATGATTTCTATTTCAGTAAACAAAGGCCCAAGTTTTTGCTGTCCCAGGAGGCAGAACTAGGAGTCAAACAGTTGTCTCTGGCTTGATCCCAGTATAACACACTAAGTCCCATATTCATTATCAGCAAGTATGCCGTTCTACCAGACACCTGCCCCGGACCAGGCTCTGACCCATAGCTCACAGTCAGTACTCATGGCTTATTTGCAATCTCCCACACCAAAGCTCTGCCAGGCTGGGTTACTACTAGTCATCCTCTAACTGCAGGATGCCTGCTGGCCTATGGGAATATTCTTGCTGAAGCTCTTCTCTCTGCCTTTTGCACAGCTTAGTGTTCAGACTTCCCAGTTCTAGAAGCACTCTAGCCAGGTTCTAGTCCTGTCTCAGGCATTTACCACTTATTTTTGAGAGCCCTAGTTTTTACCATCTGGGAAAATGAGAAGATAATAATACCTTCCATGTTGTTATGGGAATTAAATGAGATAACACATTTTAAGTAAAAGAAGAACTCAATATGGGTAGATTTATTATGGCTATTATTAATTCATTTGTGTCTCTTTTCTAAAAGCATTATTTGCAAGAAGGTATGCACATAACCTTGGAGCTAATGTAATTATCTCTCCTCACTCTAGGTAATGCCTCCTCTGTGTTTACGTGACTCCAGAGCATGTGCCCATTGTAATACATATCGCACTGCATTATAATTACATTTAGGGTCTGTTTTTCTTATTAACCACTGAAAGGGTGATAGATTCTGTTACATGCTGTTCTTGACATCGCTAGTCTCTGGTAAACCCCCAATAGAACATAGGCAGTTGGTAAATATTTGTTGAATTAATACATAACTGATATACAGAAAGGGAAAAATAAACTTTACTGAACTTTCAACCTTGTTATCTCAAAGGAGCCTCAGTCTCAATGTCAGAGCTCTTGTGCTTGGATGATGGGTTTCTGTGCACTGAATTAAAGCACCATGTTGTTAGGGAATGCCAACAGGGCTGACACAAGGAAGCCTTAAATCTCAGCATAGAACTGTGCTTCTCCATGCTTTGGGTGTTAACAAACAACCCTAACGAGACAGAGAACAAGAAGTACCTTAATGTAAAAAGGGACTTGGGTCAAAAAGATTTACATAGATTGAGTCATTCATTCATTCCTTCATTCAATATATGTATATCTACCACACTATATTTCAAGCACTGTGATAAGAATGCAAAGGTGAAAGACACAGTTCTGTACTCAGGGATTATGCAGTCTCTCTCTCTCTCTCTGTGTGTGTGTGAGTGTGTGTGTGTGTGTGTGTGTAGTGCAACAGTAGACATACAAATCCACCGATTGTAACACAGTTTCTGTTCTCTGATGGGATATGCACAGGTTATGATAACAACCAATTTGATGCATATCCAATCAGTTGAGGTATTTAGAAGGACTTTCTATGGGAGGAGGTTTGGGAGCTGATCTTGGTCTTAACTGAATCCATCATGTTTGTGTGCTAGGATGGTGGAGGGAAGATAAAGAAATTTGAAAATTGCTCTTGCCATGTGTGCTAACTGCAAGCTTCTTTGGACCTATATTTAAAAGGCACTTGGATTGTGATTGCCTTAAAATATTCATGATAATATGGGGATCCTGCAATCAGAACACTATATGATCCCAATAACTAAAATAAGGTAATGATTTGTTGAGAATTCTGTTCAATATATTTTCCTTAATGTAATGTACTATATCAGTTGGAATTGTACATATAAAATTATTTCATATTGATGGGTCTCCCTCTTAAGGAACTCATTCAACAAATATAGAAAAGCGGTAAGTGAATTAAGACAGACCTTTTCTGAGAAGAGAGCAATGTTTCCATCAAGTGTGAGGATAGGATAAGCATTACTTGTGAGAGGATCAATAATCTTGGAGGAGGGGTAGGATTTAGAAAGAGACAAGGGAGGTATAACATTTTAAATACACTAGGGCTAAAGGATCCAGGGACATAGGCAAATCTTGTGCTTCTTAAATGTTAATGTATATTCACAAGTTACCCATTAAAATCCTGTTAAAATGCAGATTGTGAATTCATACGTCTGGCTTAGAGCCTAGGATTCTACATTCGCATAAACTGTGAGCCACGCCTTGAGTAGCAAGCATCTCAATTCACCTGTCTTGTTTTCTTTGAGAATCTTGAAGCCCATGGCAAGAAGGGATTTGCTCATGACACTCAGCTGATTAGTATGAGAGCAGCTCTCTTGTCTCACACTGTAACAGCTCAGCAAGTAGTGAAAAGATCACGGGCTGTGAAATCAGACTGATCTAGGCTCAAATCTTTGCCCTGCTGTCTACTAGTTGCAAAGCCTTGGGCAGGTCATTTATCCTGTCTGTGCTTCAGTTGTCTCATTTGTAGAATACTGATAAATAACTCCTACCTTGTAGAAGAGTTGTGATAAGGCAATGTCATGAGCGGCATACAAAAAGGCACAACACTGCCTAGAACACAGTAAGTGATCAAAACATGTAACACAGCTTCTCTTCCCATTACCCACCACGCATACATGATAATATTATCTATATCACATATACCGTGGCTTAGATTCTGCTAGTAACCATTGACGATCATGGGCACAGTTAGCATTGGCTGGCAAATAAGTGCCTGGTTAAGGCCAATAAATAAATAGATAATAAAATAGATTTCCTTTTTCTCTCTGTCCCTTTGGGAGAGGTTGAGGATGGTAAACACATGTCTACCAGTTAAGTTCTCAATATTATTTGCAACTGAGGTATTTAAAACACCTGCTCATTACTGGAAAATGTTCAGCAAATACCACAATTATTAATGGTGAGTCTTTTTCATTCCACTTTGGTAGTACAGGAATTATTTTCTTTCTTCTCTGATTTTTTTTCAGATTTTTTTTTTTAGTCAGTATTACCTAAATAACAAGAAAAACTCAATTGCGTAGGTTCCAAGGAGATAATAAGAAACAACGTCTTGTGAAATGCATTTTTAACATGTGATGTCCTGTTTCAAATAGTAGCAAGCAAAAGGAAGCATGTTGCCATTGGTACATTATATGAAGGTTAGATTTGGTTCACATGAAAGGTGCTAAAGGTGAAAAGAAGAAAAAAAAAATCTATGAGGAATTAAAGCTGTTAAACTGTGCAGTGCCATTGTAACAGCCGCTTCAGAAATCTATTTAGAAATCATTGCTCTTGTATCTGAATCATTACAGAGACACCAGCATCACCCACTTCTTATTACTGCAAACATAGCAACAGTTGCCATGCTAGCAAGAGAATCGCAACACAAACACTGCAGTCTGGAGGGAGCAGGGCGGAGCCGGAGCTGGAGTCAGAGCTGTTGAACAGAGCCTGTGCCACCTGTATAGATTTAATGAGGTCGGTTGTTCTCTTTGGTCCCTGCACTGTGTCCTGTCAGACATGGCAGTAGAGCAGAAACAGTCTCAGAGCAGCCTTGCGGACCAAGGCTTACTTTCAGTGGTACACAGACGTAACCGCCAAAGGCAGGTTCTGTCCGTGAGCTTTGATGTTCACACGAGTCGGGCTGGGCCCTCCTTTTGTGTACGAATGGAGAAGTGGCCAGGGTGTCTTCATTCCCAGGCATGAGATGTTCATAAAACCCCCGTCATTAGCAAGTCAAGCCATTTGTTGTCCCAATATGTCACTTCACCTAATTGAAAACCAAGAAATCTGTCACCACTTATTTAGCAGTTTGCTCCGGGCGAATCTTTGCAGGTTCCCTTCCTGTGGCTGGGAATTAAGTTAATTAGTATTACAAAACGCTTAAAGAGGGAGATGCACTCAGGTTCGCCCTTTGCGTGAGGAAGGCTCCCGTGTTCGGCTGCTAACAAGCTCTGCCGAAGAATGGAAAAGAACACGGAGTTACAGCATCAGAATGGCCGCGGCGAGCGCAGCATTTCAGTACCTCTCTCAAGTGGGTATGCTGTAACCTAAATATGTCACTGCCTTACTCTTTTCATGCACATCTTTTATGAGTGACAATAAATTCAGGTCCTTAATGCTTAGTTTTTTTTTTTTTTTAGGTGCCAATGTTACACACGTAGCATTCTCCTATCTTCACTTTTATTAATTTCTCATTTTTCATCACCTCCTCTTCTGAACAGAATATTTTGTTTGATGTTCTTTCTTTGACATTTTTCACGGAGAAAGCTGTTTCAAACTGAGGGTGGTTTTAAAAGTCAAGGGAAGGATTGACATTTTTCTCATGCCTCTCAACTTTGAGGCTGAACGCCTTTGTTCAGTGTGAAATCTCAGAGCCTCTCTCCTTAGTTACAAGCAGTGAGAAAGCCTCCAGGCCCCTCCGCTGTGTCAGCTGATTGCTAGATGGCGCTGGAGAGCAAGGCAACCAAGAGCTGCTAACATGGCTGCTTTCGGTCCATAGCCGCTGAAAGGGCGTTCTTCCACGGCATCTCAGCACAGGCTGTGTTCAGCTCTGATGTTTTGTAAGACACTGGAAGCATGAAATACCGAGGGCACTGGCAATTGATTTCTAGTCTTCCTTTCACGTTCTGTGTATATATGTGCTTTTGGGGACTGTTTGCATATTTCACTGCTTTTCTGATTACAGTACTAAGGCTGTGGTGAAGAAGTGCTATGCAAGTAGAGATGGTTGTGCTTCTTTCTGCACCATTATGTAAATAGTTTTAGCTTCCAGTATGACCCCTCTCCATTGTCTTTAATTTTCTCTCTATATTAGATGACATTCAGGGGTATAATGAGCAGGTACACCAAGTACTTTCACACCCTCACGTCAAGGTACATAGCTATTTATTTTCCTTCTCAGTCCCATACCCCATGACATGAAGAGATTTTATGCTTTTGTTAATTAGAAAAATTTATGTGTACCTCAAGAAGATCTGAGCTTCAAAAGAAAGAGATAAAAGGCAGCTGATAAGCATCATGGCACTTTCTTAGATTTCAGCTTTTCTCCTTTGGCTTTTATATTTTCCCACTGCAAACCCTTAATGAGCTTGATAACTGACCTTCAGCAAGTGAATGTCATAAAAATTACACATACCAGAAATGATAATTATCCTAAAAATTATCTTGTCCCTAGATTTAGGCAAGCACCATCTTGCTCTGCTCATTATACAAACACAGTGAGCAAGGCTCAGGAAACTTAAGTTGCTCGGCCAGAGTCACTGTGTTAATAAGACACCCCTTTCTACAAGCTCAAAAGACCTTACTGAAGTGAGGATTGGATACTAATGTGTTGCTCCCATAAGCATAGGGGCTGTTTTCAAATCTATAGATACATCATTTTAAACCAACAATCTTTGAATAAAAGAGATGCTATCTTTTAATTGTTTTCTTAAATTGACAAATCTTAAAATTTCATATAGAATCAGCTAAAAGATTCTAAGCCCTTATTATGTGTACGAATGAAGAAGGGCAGTATTTCTCTTCATTTCCAGCACTAGAAAACTCACGGAACTCATTACCAGAAAGTCAGGCTATTTGTTGCCCTCAGATGTTGGTGTGTGCACTCCACGCCCTTTCCCCTTCTACCTCTTCAGTGAATTCCATTGACAATTGTGGTGGACAGTACACTTAATGGGGCGATGAAAAAACATGTAGTTTTACAGTGTACTTAATTCATAAATAAATAATACTAATATAAGAGTTATCTTCAAAAGTGGTCCACAAATGTCCCTTCAGTTGGAAAATCCTAGAAGGGAGGCATTTTCCCTGTCATGTATCATGGTTGGTTGCTTAGAAGTGTGGTCAGGGAGATAGGCTGATTTTGAGAAATATGATGGAAGATGGTAGCGAGGGCAGGGTTAGTCTCTGGCATGCTGGTGAATGAGGCAGCTGATGTGGGGCTGTTGGGTTCAAGTTAGGTCTATATCAGTTCAGGTAGTTGATTATAATGTGACATGGGGAAGTGTAAGCAGAAGCAAAGTGCTAGGATTAGAGTTAGAGTGACAAGGGACATTTCTTTGCACTCAAGGGCTATGTTGGTCAGAGGCTCAGAGTGCATTATGTTCCATGGGATGTGTCAAGCATTTTAGCAGGGCTGCACTTGTGGCATATTGGATAAAGCTGCTACCTAAGAGGCCAGCATCTCATATGGGCACCTGTTCATGTCCCAGCTGCTCCACTTTCAATCCAGCTCCCTGCTAATGACCTGGAAAAAAACAGCAAAAGATGGCCCAAGTGTTTAGGCCCTGGGCACCCATGTGGGAGACCTGGAAGAAGTTCCTGGCTCTTGCATTCTGCATGGCCCAGCCCTGGCAGCTCAGGCTATCTGGGGAGTGAACCAGTGGATGGAAGATATTCTCTCTCTTTCAAATAAATAAATAAAAATTTCAGGACCAAGAAAAGTGTTTTAGTATGAGGTAGTTCAGTACCCAGGACAGCTCCCTGCTGATCATTCTCAAAGCAGGGTTACAACTCAATGGTTCTCTCTCCCTTCCCTTCCCTTCCCTTCCCTTCCCTTCCCTTCCCTTCCCTTCCCTTCCCTTCCCTTCCCTTCCCCTCCCCTCCCCTCCCCTCCCCTCCCCTCCTCTCCCCTCCCCTCCCTTCCCTTCCCTTCCCTTCCCTTCCCTTCCCTTCCCTTCCCTTCCCTTTCTGATTTATTTATTTATTTGAAAAGCTGTTACATGGAGAGAGGTGGAGACAGAGAGAAAGGGATCTTCCACTCAATGGTTTATTACCCAGATGGCAGCAATGGCCAGAGCTGGGCTTGTATGAAGTCAGAAGCCAGGAGCTTCTTCTGAATCTCCCACGTGGGTGCAGGGGCCCAAGCACTTGGGCCATCTTCTGCTGCCTTCCCAGGCACATTGGCAGGAACTGGATCAGAAGTGGAGCAACCTGGACTCAAACTGGCACCCATATGGGTTGCTGGTGTTGTACACAGTGGCCTTACCTACTGCAGCACAATGCCAGCCCCCATGGTTCTTAAAGTAGGTTCAAAGATGTTGGCTAAGTCTAGTCTCTAGAGCCAGCATGATATAAAGGAAACAGCACCACACAATCCAAGATTCAGCTATTAACTATGTTTCCCAATCCATAGTTTCATACAAAATTCCTAAATTATCTAAGTAGCACTTTGTTTAATCATGAGACCTATTTCACAAGACTGTTGTGAGAATTAAAATAGTAGCATGTTTGTGAGAAGCTATAATTTTTATTCATTAATTTCACAAATAGATATTTAGCACCTACAATGTACCAAATAATGGCCTAAGAACTGGAGGTACAGCAGCAGAAAGGAAATATATAATATAATAAAATATTTATTTATATATAATTTATATATATAAATATATTTTATATATTTATAATATATGTTCATTCAATACATAATACATAATATATTTATTATATATTTATAATTTAATATATATTATGGAATATATATTATGTATTTTCTTTCTGCTGCTGTAATAATATATTATAATAATATAGTATTATATATTATATATTATATTTTATATGATTTATATAATATTACATATTATATATATGTACTCACATAATATTCACAGTGTAATGTAGATACATAGATGCAAATGACTGACTATCTTTGTAGACAGTATCAGTGCTATGACACTCTCATACTGATCCTTGCCTACCAAAAGCCTAAATTTCGATGGACCATATGAGCGAGGTGGGAGGTCAGGTAAGAAATAAGTATATAAAGTCAAAACCCTCAAAATTATCAACATTAAGGTTAGGTGAACCACAAAAAGTAAAATCTATTCTGCATAGGGAAAAGCAGAGGATAAATGGCCTATTTCATTCTTGGCTTCATGTAAAGTAAAAAAAAAAAAAAGATACAATATAACCCTATGAAGCTCCATCTATAATCCCACACACAGGCAAGTTTTTAAACTTCATTATTACTACATATGTTTCATTAAAAACTGTAATTTGAAGATTTAAAGCAGTCTTGAAATGTTACTGTCCCTAGATGATCAGCAAGAGCAAAAGAAAATAATCTGTGAACCCACATAGAACAAAGGAGGATCAAAACATTGCCAGAGATAAAGGCCCAAGAACACGAGATTATAACAGAAGCAAAAATTGCAAAGGGTGTACAAATTCTAGAAATGGAATAGACATTACAAATGAAAGAATGGCAAATGTAGTAGAGTGGCCATTTGTCCCAGTGGTTAAAGTGCCAGTCAACTGGGATGGCTGCATGCCATGTCAGAGTGCCTGGGTTGGAGTCCTAGTTCCATTCTCCATTCCACTCTTGTGCTACTGTCAACCTGTGAGACAGTGCACCTCTGAGGTGGAGGTAATAGCTCAAGTAGTTGTATCCCTGCCACACATGTGGGAGACTGGATTGAGTTCTCACCTCCCACCCACTGGCCATTTGGAGAGTGAGTTGGTGCATGGAGGAGAGAAAGAGAGAGAGACAGAGACAGACAGACACACACACACAGAGAAAGAGAGAGAGAGAGAGAGAGAGAGAGAGAGAGAGAGATGGAAAATAAAGTGAAAAGCCTTAAAATACAGCTAGTTATAATTCCAAAAAAAGAGAAAATAAAGATGTGGTAGAGAATTATTCAAAGAGATAATGACTGAGGATTCTCCAGAATTTATCAAAGATAATAATCCTCAGATTTCAGAAACTCAACAAACCCTGATCTAGATAAATGAAAACAAATTCACATTTATGTAAGAGGTAGTTAAACTGTAGGATTGTAAAGACAAAGGAAAGTTCTAAAAATAGAATAGTGGATTAAAAGCAAATAACTGACAATTAAATTCATAGACAAAATTTTAACAACAAGGAAAATCAGAACTATGTGGTATAGTGTCTCAAATGTGTAAGGTAAATGTGATTGAATACCTAATATTTTGTACTCACTAAATATATTTATTTTTAATTATTTTTTATTTTTGTTGATTTGAAAGGAGAGATAGAGACAGGCAGATATCTTCCATCTGCTAATTCATTCCCCAAATGCCCACAATAGCTGGGGGTGGGTCAGTCCTAAGCAGGGAGCCAGAAATGCCAAGTGAGTGTCCCATTTGTGTGGCAGGACACAACTACTTGAGCCATTACCTGCTGCCTCACAGGATTCCCATTAGCAAGAAGCTACAATTGGAAGTGGAACCAGTATTCAAACCCAGGTACTGCAATATAGGTTGTGAACATACCAAGTGGCATCTTAACTGCTGTTCCAGCCTGACCCAAATATTTTTTTTTTTAAGAGGAGAAATAAAATAGAGACTCAATATGACAAATATGTCAGATTTTCTCATGCTAATCTATGGATTTAAGAATCTATAATCAAAATCTATTTTTTGTGGAAAATGCAAGCTGATTATAAAAGTTATACAGAAATGTAAAATTTCAAGAATAATAAAGCATAAACAAGATGGATATACCCTACCATATACCAAGTCTTTTAATAGTGCTATATGTAATTAAAATTATTGCTTATTGACATAGAATTATATAAATATCAATGGAAGTAAAAACATATCTATCCAGATGTAGATCCAAAGAGCTATCATTGAAGATCAGTTAAGAAGGAAGGATAGGTAACTTCATAATCACTGTTTCATGTTTGTTCAACCTGTTCTCATTATGCCTGGACTACATCTCCACCCTCCTGTTCCTTCAATGAACCTTCTCTTAACTGCCTCAACTCTAAGCAATCTCTTCCCTTTTTTGAACTTATGTGACTGAATACAGCAGTGACTTTTCTCTTCACACATCCCAGGAACCTATGTTCTATTCTTTTGTACATTAAAAAGAAATAGGTGGACCTGTAATGCTTGAATAATGAAAGGGTAGAGTAGAAAAAATTTTAATATCTAGTGTTCATTATTTTTGGACAAGAACAGATTTGAACTTGACAGAAATGAAGGGATCAAAAAGTCTGAATGTCAAAGTTGCATTCATTGAGATTTCAGAAACACAAAGCATAATATTCAAAGCCCAACTAATGATTCTTATAATAATAATAAATAAAAATATTTAATATTTACTACATACAGTTAAATTATAAGTTAGATATGGTATATACCTGAACAAAAAAAGAGAGAGGAAATTTTGTCTTTAAACTCTTTGAGAAATAATGGGAGAAGAAGATAGGTGGATATAACAGGAAATAAATGCATTAAGTGGCTCCAAGTACTGTGGCCTTTGGTAAGGTATTCCTAGGAATGGGTAGCCCCAAAAAGTCTTCCCCATCACAGAGCAATTAAACTGTCTGGGAAAATTACTGAAGGCTGATTAATATTTTGAAAAGACTGGGGTAGAGGTCAAGGTTAAAAAACAGGATGTGGAGGAGATTCTAAGATGGTGGATTAGGGAGTGGCATGCTTTGTTAAATTAGGAATAAACAGTAAGAAGAGAACTGCGGAAAGTGCACTCCTAGGGGAGACTTGCGAGAAAACCGCACTGGAGGTCCTACAAAGGAAGAGGAATGCTGTGGAACTGTGTGGAGGGTGTGGACATGTGGCACAACAGTAGTACAGCTGCAGCAGCCTAGGGTGAGAGTGGGCCACAGTTTAAAAACAAGTCAAGCTGGACTGCGGCAACCCGTGGTGATAGAGCCAGAGGGAGAGCGCAGTGTGAGTCCGGACTGGAGCCCTGGGGGCTGGCAATTGCTAGCAGTTGCCTGCGCACATAGTGGAAGTAGAGGGAGCACATTTATCTCACCCCAACTTCCTCACCACAGCAGCACCCGTTGCCTGGCTGAAAAAGGGCAGATGCCATTTTGGGTTTGGGCAGCCGCTATGGAAGCCTTTGTGCACGCACACAGCAACTGGCTGAGACAGGACGCCTCCTTGGCAGTACCGGGGGCAGTGATGGGCAGGGAACATTATTCAGCGGTGGTTCTTGTGTACATGTGTGATCTAGAGACTCTAGTGGAGGGAACAATCTGTAGTCACCACTGACTCTGAGCCAGGCTGGGAGGTACCTGGGCCACTACATGGGACAGTGGGGCACCTACAGACTCCCAGGATCAAGACGCCTAGATGGAGTTGTCTTGAGGAACATCTGTCTATTCAACATCTCTATTGACTAGACAGGTTGATGGGAGAGAGAAGCCTCAGGACCCAGTTACTGTGGGAGCCTTGTATACTGAGACCATGACGAGGTGGTTACTTAAGAAGGTGCAGGATGTAGCTGGGTATTGAGATCTACCAACAGACTGTGGCCATTGATGTTGGGCTGGGGGTAGTGGGAGGTTTGGGTTCAAAGTTGTTCCAGGTGCTGTAGGTGGCCCAAGTGTGTTCACGTGTGTGGTTTTAAATAAGCCAGCCTTGCTGAGGGCTGTAGAGCTGCCAGGGGCAGGCCCTTCTCTAGGGCATGGGACCTTGCATCTAGCCTGGAGTTGTCCGTGCCCTCTGGCCATGTGAGCTGCCTCCAGCGCCACTTGCTCCTTTCCTTCCCGGAAGCTTCTTTTACATTTTATTTTAATCTCAACATCTGACTGTTGCAGTGTCTGGGGCTTTGGACCCTGTGTTCTTCGTTCTGCCTCCTCCCCTGCCCCAACTTCCCCTTCATGATTATGTTGACAATAATGTATAATGTGAGCTCTCATCACTGGTTTATCTACAGAATTTTCTTGGGCTTTTTTTCGGATCTTGCCACACTCTGGAGCACTGACCAGAGCTCCCTTGCCGCACCCACCACATAGCTCTTGGGGTGAGCTTGTCCTGTGAGGCCCACACTGTCGGGATGTTGGGGCGACAGCATTCTTCGACAAGAAGCACCGGAGACAGTTCCGATGAACATGTCTGTTTATTAACAAGCAGACGCAAGCTTTTATCAGGCAGGCAAAGGGGAGTAGCTTGCTCGGGGTAGCAACACTAAATCTATAGGATAAAGCAGATACTGGCACCTCTATGATTTTCCAATTAGCTTGAAGGTCACATAGCCTACGTAGCCTTCCAGCTGGTCTTATAGGTCTGGGCCACACCCAGGAGCTGTTTACCTAGATGAAAATTACAAGGCAGAAGCGGGGTGGAGGAAATTTGCCTGAAGCCCCTACCCCCTGCCAGCAGTCAGGTCATATGTGGGAGTCTCAGGGCTGAGCCCTCTGTCAGGGTTTTTCCTAGGGTGTGGCATGGTGTGCCATACCCTCTTAACCTCCTATATGGGCAGGCAGTCCCCCAGCCAGGCACAGGATCACCCACATCTTGGTATTCACTGAAAGTGTAGATATTCCACTGAGCCACAGAGGAATAAAGATATCAAAGATATCAAAGTTAAAGCCATCAGATCAGGAGAAAAAAAAATCAATTCCACAAATGACTAAAAAAAAAGAAACTTAAAAAAAAAACAAGAATAAGGAAGACACTACGACCTGCCCCCCCCAAAAAAAACACAAAAACATTTCAACATTAGAATGTGAAGATGAAAAGACAGAGGAAATTCTGGAAATAAAATTAAAAAATTCAAGCTCAGCATTACTCAAAAGCAGTCAGAAGCAAACCCATGAACTAAAGAAAACCATACATGACATGAATGAAAATTTTTCCCATGAAATTGAGATTTTAAAGAGAAATCCAAATGAAATATTAGAAATGAAAAGTTTCATAGATCAAATAAAAAATATGGTGGAAACTCTGAAGAGCAGACTTAGCAAGACAGAAGAAAGAATATCCAAACTACTAGATAAATCTTTGGAAATCTTCAGTCAGACACCAAAAAAAAAAATCTCCACAATAAAACATTAAGATTCTAAATTCTAAAATATGCATGAGAGAAACACCAGCTTATTTTCAGAAGATCCCTAATTAGACTCATAGCTGACTTCTCAACAGAAACCCTACAGGCTAGGCTGGCACCGCGGCTCACTAGGCTAATCCTCTTCCTGCGGCACCAGCACCCTGGGTTCTAGTCCAGGTTTGGGCACTGGATTCTGTTCCGGTTGCTCCTCTTCTAGTCCAGGTCTCTGCTGTGGCCTGGGGAAGGCAGTGGAAGATGCCCAAGTGCTTGGGCCCTGCACCCGCATGCCTGGCTCTTGGCTTTGGATCAGCTGTAGTGGCCACTTGGGGGGTGAACCAATGGAAGGAAGACCTTTCTCTCTGATTCTCTGTCTCTCTTTCACTAACTCTGCCTGTCAAAAAAAAAAAAAAAACCTACAGGCTAGAAAGGAATGGTGAGACACATTCCAACTCTTAAAAGAAAAAAAAATTGTCAACTCAGAATACTGTACCCTATTAAAGCTCTTATTTATGAATTAAGGTGAAATAAAAACCTTCTATAATAAACAGAAATTGAAAGTCCAGCCTTACAAAAGGTGCTAAAGGATGTGCTACAAACAGAAACACAGAAAGATAGCCATCATTATAAAGAATGTGAAGGCAGAAAATCCCTTAGTAAAAGAAAAAAAGAAATCCAAAGTAAACAATAGGAATATTTGTGGAAAAAATGGCAGGGCCAAGTCATTACTTATCAATAGTCACTTTGAATATAAATAGCCTCAGTTCCCCAGGTAAAAGATACAGTTTGGCTAAATGGATTAAAAAGTAAGAGCTATCTATTTGGTGCCTACAATAAACACATCTCACCAACAAAGATATATGCAGATTGAAAGTGAAAGGACAGAATAGATATTCCATGCTAACAAAAACCAAAAAAGAGCTGGAATAGCTGTCCTAATATGAGACAAAATAAACTTTAACATAAAAACTATAAAAGAGACAAAGTAGGGCATAATGTAATGACTAAGGGATCATTTCAATAGGAAGATGTGATGATAATAAATGTATATACACCCAATTACAAGGTGCCTGGTTATTTAAAAGAAAGGTTAATGTATCAAAAGGGAGACATAGACTCCAATACAATAGTAATAGGGGACTTCAATACCACACTTTCAGCAATAGACAGATCAATCAGACAGGAAATCAGTGAGGAAACAACAGAATTAATTGACAGGATAGACCAAATGAACCTAATGGATATCTACAGAACTTTTCACACCACAGAAGCACAATACACATTTTTCTCATCAATACTTAGAATTTTCTCTAGGATACACCAAATTCTAGGCCATAAAGCAAGTCTCAGCAAATTATAAAAATTTGAAATCACACTATGCATCTTCTCTGACCACACTGGAATAAAGCTGGTGATCAGCAACTAAAGAATAATCTCTAGAACATATGCAAGCACATGGAGAATGAACAACATGGTCCTGAATGAACAATGGGTCATAGAAGAAATTGAAAAAGAAATAAAAAAATTTCTGCAAATAAGACAATATATCAAATCAAAACTTTAGGAATACAACAAAAGCAGTGTTAAGAGGGAATTTTATAGCAATTGGTGCCTACGTGAAGAAATTGCAAAGGTACCAAATAAATGAGCTATCAATGCATTTCAAAGACCTAGAAAACCAACAACAAACCAAACCCCAAATAGTATGAGGAAATAAATAACTAAAATTAGAGAATAAACAAAGTTGAAACCAAAAATAATACAAAAAATCAGTGAAATAAAGAATTGGTTTTTTGAAAAAAAAACAAACAAACAAAATCAATACACCATTTGCACAACTAACCAAAAAAAAAGAGAGAGAGAAGACCCAAATAAATAAAATCAGAGGTGAAAAAGGAAATGTAACAACAGATAACACAGAAATAAAAAGAATCATTAGGAATTACTACAAAGAGCTGTACGCCAACAAATTGGGAAACTTAGAAGAAATGGATAGATTCTTAGACATATAAAATCTACCAAAATTGAGTAATGAAGACAGAGAAAACCTAAATAGACCAATAACCAAGATGGAAATTGAATCAGTAATAAAGACCCTCCCAACAAAGAAAAGCTCAGGACTGGACGGCTTCACTGCTGAATTCTACAAGACATTTAAAGAAGAATGAATTCCGATTCTTCTCAAGTTATTAATAATAATTGAAAAGGAAGGAATCCTCCCAAACTCCTCTGAAGTCTGCATCACCTTAATTCCTAAGCCAGGAAAAGATGAGACAGAGAAAAGAAACACTATACCAAGATCCTTGGTGAATTCAGATACAAAAATCCTCAACAAAATATTAGCTAATTGAATCCAATAACAGATCAGAAAGATCATTCACCAGGACCAAGTGGAATTTATCCTTGGTAGGCAGGGATGATTCAACATTTGCAAATCAACAAATGCAATACATCACATTAACAAGCTGATGAACAAAAGCCATGTGGTTAACTCAATAGATATGCAGAGAAAGCATTTGACAAAATGCAACATCCTTTCATGATGAAAACCTTAAGTAAATTGGGTATAGAAGGAACATTATTCAACACAATCAAAGCAATTTATGTCAAACCCACAGCCAGCATCCTATTAAATGGGGAAAAGCTGGAAGCATTCTCCATAAGATCTGGAACCAGACAAGGATGCTCACTCTCACCATCGCTATTTAATATTTTCTTGGAAGTTTTAGCCGGAGCCATTAGGGAAGAAAATCAAAGAGATACAAATTGGGGAGAGCGGCAAAATGGCGGAATAGGAAGGGAGCACACCGATAGTCTGGGGAGAGACAGTTTAATAAAAGTGGAGATACTGCAGGTTCAAGGAAGAGTAGGGGAAAGAAACAGCAGAGGAAACCCTTCCGGAACTGGTGATTCACAGTGGACCTGCGTGGAGAGCATGGGAGCCCGCAGTCTGGGACACCAGCAGCAGATTCAACACACCAGCGCTGGAACGCATGGTGAGCTGAACTTCAATAGCCCGAGATACCAGCAGGGAAGTGGAAAAGGGAGCCTAGAGCGAACAAGGCTTGAAACCCTGCGGGGAAAAGTTCACCAGGCTAACTAGAAGAGAGAGAGAGAGAGAGAGGGAAAAAAAAGTGACCCATATGGACACGAATTTCTCTCTCTCGGCTCACCTCTCAAAGGTGAGCAAGACAAAGAGCAGGCACCATTTTGGAATACGTCATAAGCAGGGCGACCTAGGGTCGGCACCAGCCCTGAGCCTAGCAGAAAAACCTGACTCTGGGTGGGAGGGGTGAAATAACAGGAGATTAGAACCTAATGAATGGTGGTGCTAATGAACTGAGACTGTGACAAAAGAGACGGTGGGGGAGAGAACTCACGGAAATCACGAATTCATGTGAGTACTCTCCAGAGACGCTACAGTTCAGTAGCCTTGGCAGCCCAGTGGGAGACTACAGGAGAATCTGAGCCCACACTAAGGGCTGCAAAGATTCCCTCTCTGGTCCTTGAGAAAGAGCTTCTGATCTCTGGCTCCTGTGGGTATATCATTGGCCTGCTAACCACCCCCAATTCCATTTAGCTGTGTGGAATTACTTCCCTTTTGAACCAAAAAAAAAAAAAAAGTAACAGAGAGAGATTTACCACGCCTAACCTGGGAGTGTCACCTTTGGCACACCCTCATCCCTGAGGAACCAAACAGAGCTCTCAGGCCACACCCATCTCAAGCCTCTAAGGCTCCATCAAAAGCAGACAGTCCACTTAATCTAGAGTCTTAGTATAACAAGAAAAAAACACCACAGTGAAGAAACCAATATGCCAGACAACAAACGCAAAAACCGAGGTAATAAGAACAAGGAAGACACTATGGCATCCCCAAATGAAAAAGACACCCCAATTCAAGATTATGAAGATGATGAGATAGAAGAAATGCAAGAAGCAGATCTCAAAAAATTGATAAGAACACTAAGAAGTACTCAAAAACAAATTCTTGAACTACAGAAATCCTTAATGGACAAGGTAGAAAATCTCTCTCGTGAAAATGAAATATTAAGGAGGAATCAAGCTGAAATGAAACAACTAGTAGAACATGAAACTGTGATAGTGACGAGAAATCATAATGAAGTGAAGAATTCAATAGATCAAATGAAAAACACATTAGAGAGCCTTACAAACAGAATGGGTGAGGCAGAAGAGAGAATATCAGACTTAGAAGACAGAGCACAGGAAAATATACAGTCAAACCAAAGAAAAGAAGAGGAAATTAGAAATCTAAAAAATATTGTTGGGAATCTACAGGATACTATTAAAAAACCCAACATTCGAGTTCTAGGAGTTCCTGAAGGCATGGAGAGGGAGAAAGGATTAGAAGGTCTTTTTAGTGAGATAATAGCAGAAAATTTCCCAGTTTTGGAGAAGGACAGAGACATCCTAGTACAGGAAGCTCATAGAACCCCTAGTAAACATGACCAAAAGAGATCCTCACCACGACACGTTGTAATTAAACTCACCACAGTGAAACAGAAAGAAAAGATCCTAAAATGTGCAAGAGAGAAACCTCAGATTACTCTCAGAGGATCTCCAATTAGACTCACAGCAGACTTCTCATCAGAAACCCTACAAGCTAGAAGGGAATGGCGAGACATAGCCCAGGTACTAAGAGAGAAAAACTGCCAGCCCAGAATCCTGCAAAGCTCTCATTTGTGAATGAAGGTGAAATAAAGACCTTTCATTGCAAACAGAAATTGAAAGAATTTGTTGCCACTCGTCCAGCCCTGCAAAAGATGCTTAAAGATGTGTTACACACAGAAACACAGAAACAGGGCCATCAACATGAAGGAAGGTAAACGAAGGGAACCTCACAGCAAAAGATCACAGGGAATTCAAAGCATACATTTGGATAAAGAAATTATGGGACATGTACTCTATAGAATACTATACAGCAGTCAAAAACAATGAAATCCGGTCATTTGCAACAAGATGGAGGAATCATCACTGGAAAACATCACTCTGAGTGAATTAAGCCAGTCCCAAAGGGACAAATATTATATGTTCTCCCTGATCGGTGACAACTAATTGAGCACCAAAGGTGAAACCTATTGAAGTGAAATGGACACTATGATAAACAGTTACTTGATCAGCTCTTGTGCTGACTGTTGTTGTACAATGTAATACTTTATCCATTTTAGTATTTTTTTATTCTAGTACTATTGGTTGAACTCTGTAATTAACAAACAATTATTCTTAGGTGTTTAAATTTTAACTGAAAAGTGATCCCTGTGAAATATAAGAGTGGGGATAAGAGAGGGAGGAGATGTACAATTGGGGACATGCTCAATCAGTCGTGCCCCAAATGATGGAGTTAGAAATGTGCCAGGGAATGCCAATGCAATCGCATCAAGGTGGCATGTACCAAGGCCATCTCACTAGTCCAAGTGATCAATTTCAGTTCACAATTGATCACACTGATAGGTCTAAGAGTCAAAGGGATCACACAAACAAGACTAGTGTCTGCTAATACTAACTGATAGAATCAAAAAGGGACAGAATGATCCAACATGGGAAGCGAGATACACAGCAGAGTGATAGAATGGCAGATGTCCTAAATAGCATTCTGGCCTCAGAATCAGCCCTTAAGCATTCAGATCTGCCTCAAGAGCCCATGAGAATATTCTAGGCATGGAAAGCCAAGACACTCTGGCAAAAAAAGAAGACCTAAATGAAAGATCTCTGTGAATGAGATCCCAGTGGAAAGAATGGGGCCATCAAAGAAGGAGGTACCTTTCTCTGAAGGGAGGAGAGAACCTCCACTTTGACTATGACCCTGTAGGAATAAGATTGAAGTCGGTGAACCCTAAAGGCTTCCATAGCCTTGGCAACTCATGACTAGACCCTAGGGAGATTACTGACGCCATAAACAAGAGTGTCAAATTGTTAAATCAACTTCAGGAGTGACTGTGTACTTATGTCTCATGTGGGATCTGTCCTTAATGTGTTGTCCAATGTGAAGTAATGCTATAACTAGCACTGAAACAGTATTTTACACTTTGTGTTTCTGTGTGGGTGCAAACTGATGAAATCTTTACTTAGTATATACTGAATCAATCTTCTGTATATAGATAATTAAAAATGAAAAAAAAATCTTGGTGTTAAATTGGAAATTGCATAGAAAATTAACCAATTTAAAAAATATATCATGTAGGATCTCTGTCCTTAATGTGCTGTACATTGTGAATTAATACTATAACTAGTACTCCAACAGTATTTTCACTTTGTGTCCCTATGGGAGGGCAAACTGTTGAAATCTTTACTTAATATATAGTAAACTGATCTTCTGTATATAAAGAGAATTGAAAATGAACCTTGATGTGAAGCAAGGGGAGAGGGAGCGGGAAAAGGGGAGGGTGGGGGGAGGGAGGGAAGTTATGGGGGGGGAAGCCTTTGTAATCTATAAGCTGTATTTTGGAAATTTATATTCTTTAAATAAAAGCGTTATAAAAAAAAACAAATTGGGAAGAAGGAAATCAAACTATCCCTATTTGCAGATGAGATGATTCTATATATAGGGGATCCAAAAGACTCAACTGAGAGACTATTGGAACTCATAAAAGAGTTTGGTAAAGTGGAAGGTATAAAATCAACATAGAAAAATCAATAGCCTTTGTATACATAGACAATGCAATGGCTGAGAAAGAACTTTTAAGAACAGTACCAATGCCATCTCACTAGTCCAAGTGATCAATTTTAGTTCACAATTGATCACACTGATAGGTCTAAGAGTCAAAGAGATCACACAAATAAGACTAGTGTCTGCTAATACTAATTGATAGAATAAAAAAGGGAGAGAACGATCCAACATGGGAAGCGGGATACACAGCAGACTCATAGAATGGCAGATATCCTAAACAGCACTCTGGCCTCAGAATCAGCCCTTAAGGCATTCGGATCTGGCTGAAGAGCCCATGAGAGTATTTTAGGCATGGAAAGCCAAGACACTCTGGCAAAAAAAAAAAAAAAAAAAAAAAAATCTAAATGAAAGATCTCTGGGAGTGGGATCCCAGTGGAAAGAACAGGGCCATCAAAGAAGGAGGTACTTTTCTCTGAAGGGAGGAGAGAACTTCCACTTTGACTATGACCTTGTCTAAATAAGATCGAAGTCAGCGAACTCAAAAGGCTTCCATAGCCTTGGAAACTCATGACTAGAGCCTAGGGAGATTTCTGATGCCATAAACAAGAGTATCAAATTGTTAAGTCAACAACAGGAGTCACTGTGTACTTACTCCTCATGTGGGATCCCTGTTCTTAATGTGTTGTCCAATGTGAATTAATGCTATAACTAGTACTGAAACAGTATTTTACACTTTGTGTTTCTGTGTGGGTGCAAACTGATGAAATCTTTACTTAATATATACTAAATCGATCTTCTGTATATAAAGATAATTGAAAATGAATCTTGATGTGAATAGAATGGGAGAGGGAGTGAGCAATGGGAGGGGTGCGGGTGGTAGAGAAGGTATGGGAGGGGGAAGCCATTGTACTCCATAAACTGTACTTTGGAAAATTATATTTACTAAATAAAAGTTTTTAAAAAAATAACAGTCCCATTCTTAATGGTTAAAAAATAATTAAATAACTTGGAATAAATTTAACAAAGGATGTCAAAGATCTCTATAATAAAAATTACAAAACACTAAAGAAAGAAATAGAAGAAGGCATTAAAAAATGTAAAAATCTTCATATTCATGGATTGGAAAAATGAACATCATTAAAATGTCCATACTACCAAAAGCACTTTATAGATGCAATGCTATCATAATCAAAATACCAAGGACATTCTTTTTAGATCTAAAAAAATGATGCTAAAATTCATATGGAAACACAAAAGACCCAGAATATCTAAAGCAATCTGATACAACAAAAACAAAACCAAAGGCATCACAAGACCTGATTTCAAGACATACTACAAGACAGTTTTAATCAAAACAGCCTGGTGCTGGTTAAAAGAAAACAAAGAAAACAAACAAACAAACAAACAAAAACAGACTTGTAGACCAATAGAACAGAATAGAAACTCTAGAAATCAATCCATTCATCTACAACCAATTTATTTTTGACAAAGGGGCTAAAATCAAAACCTGGAGAAAGAACAGTCTCTTTAACAAATGGTGCTGGGGAAACTGGATCTCCACATGCATAAGTATGAAACTACACCCCTACTAAACACCTTGCAGAAAAATTCCCCTAAATCTATGACATATTACCATCAAATTATTAGAGAACATTGGGGAAACTCTGCAAGACATTGACATAAGCAAAGAATTCTTAGAAAAGACCTCAAAAGCACAGGCAATCAAAGCCAAAATTGACAAATGGGATACATCAAGCTTAGAAGCTTTTGCAATGCAAAGGAAACACTCAGCAAAGTGAAGAAGCAACTGACAGAATGGGAAAAATATTTGCAAACTATGCAACCAATAAAGGGTTAACATCCAGAATCTATAAAGAGCTCAAGAAATTCAACAATAATAAAACAATTTAGCTAAGAAATGGGCAAAGGACTTGAACAGGCATTTTTCAACAGAGGAAATTCAGATGACCAACGGACACTTGAGAAAATGCTCAAGATCACTGGTTATCAAGGAAAAGCAAATCAAAAGCACAATGAATTTTCAGCTCACTCCACTTAGAATGGCTCTCATAGATAAATCAACAAAGGACAAATGCTGGCAAGATGTGGAGGAAAAGATATCCTGGTCCACTGTTGGTGGGAATGTAAACTGGCATAGCCATTCTGGAAGACAGTATGGAGCTATCTCAGAAATCTGAATATGGACTTACTGTATGACCAGTCATTCCACTCCTGGGAATTTAGCCAAACCATAAGAAATCAGCATATGAAAGAGTTATCTGTACCCCTATGTTCATTGCAGCACAATTCACAATAACTAAGATATGGAATCAACCCAGATATCCAACTGTTGACTGGATAAAGAAATTATGGTATACTTGCATTATGGAGTACTATTCAGCTGTAAAAAAAAAAATGAAATTCTGCCTTTTGAAACAAGATAAATGCAACTGGAAGCCAATATATTTAGTGAAATAAACCAATCCCCAAAAGAGATATATCATATGTTTTCTCCAATCTCAGGTGACTAATAGAGTACCTGAAATTTAATGTATTATAGTAAAATAGACCTTTTGAGATCTAATGATTTTTGTAGTCCTTGTCTCTTCTATTGAGAAACAGTGTTTTTCTTTTTTATTTTCTCTTCATACTATTTGTTGAACTCTTTTACTTAGAAGTAAGGTTAAATATATGATCATAAAGTTTACCAAATATAGATCTTAGTAAAAAGAATGGGAATGGGGAGGGGGCGAGGGATAGAGTGTGGGCTGGAGGGAGGTTGGGGGGGGATGTCAGTATGTTCCTAAATCTGTGTATATGAAATATATTAATCTTGTATTATTACTTAAATAAAATTTAAAAAACAGGATATGGGGATAGCCCGATAGTAGGTTTAACATTAGATGTCTATGGGAAAGAGTGGAACTTCTGGTTTGTTTGTAGTGTGGCTCACTAGGGATGTCTCTGATGTTTTGTGCATAATATTTTTAGTGTGTGGGACTGTCCAAAGCATTACAGGAAGTTCAAAATTCTGGCCCTGGCCTACTAAAATAACAGTAGCACCTCTTTGTTATTGGGACTACTAAAAAATGCCTTATAAAGTTCCAAAAGCCCTACATTGCATTTGAGAATATTAGAGTGACAGTGTTACTCTCTGACAAGGGTAGGGAACCTTTTTCCTACCAGGGCCATTTGAATATTTACAATGTCATTCATGGGCTATACAAAATTATCAACTTAAAAATTAGCCTGGGACCAGCGCTGTGGCATAGTGGGTAAAGCCACCACCTGCAGTGCTGGCATCCCATATGGGCATTGGTTGGAGAACTGGATGCTCCACTTCCGATCCAGCTCTCTGCTATGGCCTAGGAAAGCTTCAGAATATGGCCTACGTCCTTGGGCCCCTGGACCCACAGGGGATACCTGGAATAAGTTCCTGGCTCCTGGCTTCAGATCAGCACAGCTTTGGCCGTTGTGGCCATCTGGGGAGTGAACCAGTGGCTAGAAGACCTCTTTTTCTCTGCCTCTGCCTACTGTAACTCTGCCTTTCAAAATAAAAAAAATCTTTTTTTTTTTTTAAAAATTAGCCTGCTATAGTTGTACTGAATTTCAAGTCCTGCCTATGATTATCTCAGCATGGCCAGACCAAATGATTTCATGAGCCTTATAAGCCCAGGGACTGGAAATTCTCCACCCTGGTAGAATCACTGGAATGTCGGACAGAAATGTGTATCACTGATGGCTTTAGACTCCAGGGTGAAATAACTTCATTCAGTTTTAGAGGTATTATTTAAAGGTTTTGGTGCGATCATGAAAGCTGTACATAAATCAGATTGACAGTGGAAGGTTATGCCAGTTGGGGCTTGTAGAAGCAGTGCTGCAAAGACTAGAAAGAGAGGTCAAGGTAGGCGATATGCTCTGGGGGTCAACTGTGTGTGTGTGTGTGTGTGTGTGTGTGAGAGAGAGAGAGAGAGAGAGAGAGAGAGAGAGGAAGCTCCACAAGTAAATTCACAGAGCACATAAAGCAAAGCATGAGAGAGTTTTATGTAGTCACAAGCATGGTGTTGAAATTGCTGATTGTGGTGAGTGGAAAAGAGAAGTCAGTCGGGAGTTAAGAAAGCGTTTGAATGAAAGGGAACATCTGAGGACTCTGAGGGAAGTCTCAGCACAAACAAGAATACCGGAGAGGTGATGAAAAGGGGCGTGTTCTTGCTTTGCAATGATGATGAGACACAGTTGCTGCTACTTGATAAAGATCTTGTTTCACAACAGCACGTGGTCACAGTCCCCTCACCTTTCTCCTTTCTCCATTCCTCCTAAGATCATCAGTTCCGTGGCACTATTCTCTAACACATTTTTCTCTGTCCCAGAAAAACCATGCACAAATGAAAATTTTATAAGTTACATTCAACTTTCATGAGTTGAATCACATTCTCAGTGCGCTAAGCAAGCTTTCTATTTAAAGGAACTCTTTGAAGGACCCTTTTGTAGTGTGAAAGATTAATTCGAAATGTTTCTGTTTTACTGTTGCAAACTCTGGATTCCTGGTTTTATTCTCCTGGACAGCTAACTAGGTCATAGCATTCTATTCTCAGAGCCCAGCCCCCTACAAACACTAATTGGTTTTCACATCTGAAAGGTTGTGTATCACTTTGTCATTTCTAAATTTACATGGTAATCCATGTACAAGATGGGAGATTTCATACCCTGTGGGAGGAGCAAGTGCCACATGCTTAGTTTTCTAAATATATCCAGAGACACATAACATTTTAAAAGAGGCAGAACGTCAAGAGTGCCTTCCTCAATCTCGGATTTTATCAGTTTGTGGCTTGAGTAGGAAATACTGAATTCCTATTACTGTGACACAATTTCCCATCTTGAAAATTATTCTATGAAGGAATAATAATCATTAGAAATAAATATTAAATAAACAACTAAAACCCCATCAGATCAAGCATCATGGAACGCCAACCTACAGTATATAACTTCATAATCAGAAATTGAACAATAAATGTGCCATTTTCATGGCATTGCTGAGGGGTCTCATGTCCATATTGGTAGGGATTATCCTTGTTTCAAAATAATAACGCTATACTAAAAATTATACATTAACCATGCCATCTGAATGAGTCAGTTAGGAAGCTCCAAACCAGACCTTACTAGTACATTGCAAGAGAGACCATAGCAGTAATCAGCCTTTAAAATGGTCCTTTTGGGTTACAGCTGCTATTTTACCTCTGCTGTCACTTTATTCTTCCATTTATTGTATCAGTTACATCCCTTTCTCACAGAGTGACTGGCAGGTTAGTATTGTAGCATTTACTTAAAGCATGTTTCTCATACTGGTAATTGCCTGAGAAACTTTAAAACATTGGGATGCTGGGTGCCACTCTGTGGGTTTTAGTTTACATGATCCCAGGCACTGGTACCTGTAAAAGTTCCCCCAAGGTGATTTCAAAGGGCAGCCAAAGCTGGGAAGTGCTGTCTTATAGGTTGTTAAACTCATAGCCCTGCTGAACTTGGTTTATCAATTCCTATATCCTTGGGCTCTTTGACTTCAGGAACCTATTGATTGCTGGTCTCCTTTCCTCTGCCTTCCTACACACAAGCTAAAAAGGCAGGCTTGGGGGAGCAGCTGAGCTCATTCCTTGATCGACTTCCAGAAGTAACTGGAAGGAGTCCAGCAAATACAATTATTGGCAAAACATATCAAGCATCTGGAATGGTACACCTCCTGCGCGAGGGAAATTCAGAAACCACTGGTGAGTTCTGGATGAGAATTCCAACTCTGTCTGATTTGTTTTCCATTAACTTGGGGGAGATTCTTAGCATTTCTGAGCCGGAGCCTCAGTTTCATTATGTATGAATATAGCAATATCTGCTTCTTGAGGATTAAATAAATGACTATTCAAAGAAATTAAAATAATGTCCAGGATATGGTAAAGAGTGATTTAAGTGAAAATAGCAGACAAAATATTTAAAGCTTATTCACTGATTATGTCTCATGTAAACAATAATTACTATATTGGAGCCAATTAATTCAATTCCTTATCTATTAAACAAATATTTATTACTTACTGACTTTTGGCAATCATACTCTAGATACCAAGGATATGGTAGTGAATTCAACAGACATGATTCTATCTTGGTACATTTTACAGTTTGACTAAATGTTTTATCTATTCCTAAAGCTGACTTCAAGATTGAGCTTGCTAAAAGGATTGTACGACGAACTGAACTTCAATTCACCCTTGCACCAAATACTCAGGGATGTGCTCGACTGTTAAGAAAAACTTACATTTAGTAGACAAACACTTATCAGAGTTCCATAACCGTTAGGAAGGGTCAGAAGGCTTTACAAACCTTATGAAAGTATCAAAGGAAGCAGCTCAAAAAACATGATGGGTTTTCCCAGATAACCCAGGCAATTTCATTAGTAGTGGTGTACCTCTCTTCTTGAGAGCTAGGGAAGCTGTGATTCCCCCTTATAATGATCCTAGAGGATGTCACATTATCCATGTTCTACAAATGAGACTTAAATACCCTGACCAAGGTCATTGAGCTGGTAAATGGCAAAATCAAGGCTGAAATTCAGATCTGTTTCCACATTTTATCCTCTAAACTGCTGTCTCAACTGGACACAAAACTAGGTGACTGCTTTAGAAACATGAAATCTGACTGTTCACAGAAGTAATTTTAAAAGCCACAAGTAGAGAATAAGAACAAGAGATGGAACTAGAAGACAGTGATGTGAACAAATGTAATCTGATTTTGTCCTATGTGCCCCTTATAAAATTATGTGAGGCACTCAGATCCAATAAAGAATTGTGTCCAGTTTGCTTGGTTATCAAATCTTCTTATCATTTCATGGTATTCCATAGATTAAAGGCTTCATGATTCAGATTCCCATCTCTTCATAGCTGCAGCTTCAATTCTTGTTGCACCAGGAAAATATTAACTATAAAAAGTTAACCTGAATATTTCATGTATTATATAACTTCCTAATGGCAGATAATGTTTCCCCACCTTCAAGACATGCAAAGCCATTACTCTGATAATGGAGTGTGTATGAACACACATGCATCACAGGGGCCGTGTGTAAGTAAGTGTTCTGGAGCACATGTGGAACAAGAGAGATTTTTCAGCCAGTCCTCTCTGGTTTTCAGTGAGTTGCAGTAAACATTGGAAGGTATCCATCAGCTCACAGGGCCTGTCCTCTCTACTCTCCAATCAGAACAGGGGAGCCAGGCAGCTATGTTTATCTAAATAGAATGTGACCCCACCCACAGTCTAGCCACGTTTGCTTAGACCCAAAAAGGTTATTTAATCCAAAAGGGGTCAATCACAATCTCATATGTGGAGACCATTATTAAACTTGCCTATGTGACTCACCAATGGAATGCCAGAGCTTGATCATGTGCCTATGAGACTGGACTTGTCCTCTTGAGCTACACTAGCCCTTGTTTTTGAGGAGAACATGCCCCAGATAGTGTGTTTTCTACAGTCTTGTTCAAGGAGGATTAGAGACGCATGCAGCAAACCTGGCACATTCTCTATCTGAGTCAAGCCCATCCTTAGTCAAAGGAGGCATGAGCAAGAAAAAAATGCTATAGTTAGATTTCCCTGAATTTTATGATAGGCTATTGCACAGAATTATTATGGAAAGAGATGATTAATATATTTCTTCTTGAAACTCCACAATTAAGTTGGGAGACAAAGAGGCTATCTTGGAAACTGGAACATACACATGGCAGAGCTCTTCTTACAAAGATGTGTCTCTTTTTCTGATTTACTCTTTTGCCCTTTTTTTGTTTTTTTTTTTTTTTTTGCTTTTCCTTGCATTAAAGTTCATATAACATAAAATTAATTAATTAACTCTTTTAAAGTGAGCAATTCAGGGGCAGCTAGTACACACAGTGTTTTATCTTCATGACTGTATCTAATTACAAATATTTTCATCACTCCCAAATAAAACCTGGCACCCATTAAGCAGTGAGTTCTGATTTTTCCCACCCCCAGTTCCAGACAATGTCAAATTTTTGATTTTGTGGATTTACCTACTGCTATGGATTGGATTGTGGCCCTACCTCCACCCCCACTTTCATATGTTCAAACTGTAGCCTTCCTTTTAACTGTTTAAGATTTAGTTATGAGAGAGAGAGAGAGAGAGAGAGAGAGAGAGAGAGAGAGAGTCTTCCATCTGCTAGTTTACTCCCCAAATGCCTGCAATAGCTAGAGCTAGGCCAGGCCAAAGCCAGGAGTCTGGAACTTCATCCAGGTCACTCATGTGGGTGGCAGGAACAGGAGTGCTCAGGTCATCATCGACTGCCTCCCAAGCGCATTAGTAGGAAGCTGGATGGGGAGTGGAGGCTGGACTTGATCCCAGGCACCCTGATATGGGATGCAAGTATTCCAAATGGTGGCTTAGCCTGCGTGGCCAGTGCCCTGTAACTGTATTAGAGATAGGGCCTTTGAGGAGGTATTTAAGGTTAAAGGAAGCCATAAATGAGGAGCCCAGACTCAATAGAACTGGTGCCCACATGAGATGAGGAGACACCATAGCTCTTTCTCTGCCATGTGAGGACACAGGGAGAAGGCGGATTTTACAAGCCAGAAAGAGAAGCCTCACAAGACCCCAACCATGTTGGTACTCTGATAATAGACTTGGAGCCTCCAGATCTATAAGGAAATATATTTCTATTCCACAAGCCACTCAGTCGGTGATACTTTCTTCTCTGTAATATACCTATTCTGGATATTTATATCTATATGGTCATATAATAGGTGACCTTTGCATCTGTTTCTTTTGCTTAGCATGTTTTCAAGGTTCATTCACAAAGGATTGAATAATATTCTACTGTATAGATATTATATTTTGTTTATTCATAGTTTGATGAATGCGTATGCTGTTTCCACCTTTTAGCCTTTGTGAATAGTGCTGCTATAAATACTTGAATACATGTATTTGTTTGAGAATCTATTTTCAATTCTTCTGGGTACATTCCTAGGAGTAGATTTGCTGTGTCCTATGGTAATTCTCAGAAATTTCGATGCTTATATCCCCAATGCTCTTTCCAGTTTCCTACCCATGACTTCTTCTTTGGGTACCATAAGACAACCTCAGAATTTATAAATTCCCTTTGTTGCTGCAGAATAGATATTTCTTGTTTAGCCTAGAGTAAGTTGCTATTACTTGCAGCATTGAAAAACTAAACTACAGAGAATAAAATGTCTAATTTTTGGTCATGTCCTGATAATTATAAGAAAAATGAACTCAAACTTCTTCTTTCATACTTTTGCAGAGGGATGGTTCATTTTTTGTTGACAGTTATCAAATCCTATCTTGATGAGATACTAGAATCTGGCTTTTTAAAAAAAGTATCTATTTATTAATTTGAAAGAGCTACAGAGAAGGATAGAGGAAGGGAGGGAGAGATACAGAGAGAGAGAGATAGAAATAGATATATTCCGTCTGGTTCATTCCCCAGATGGTTGCAACAGCCAGGATGGGGCCAGGCCAAAGCCAGGAGCCAGGAGTCTCATCTGGGTCTCCCATGTGGGTGCAGAAACCCAAACACTTGGGCAATTCTCCACTTCCATTTCTAGATCATTGGAATAGAGCTAGATTGGAAGTGGAACTGTCGTAACATGAACCAGCACCTGTATGGGATGCTGGTATTGCAGGCGGTGGCTTTCCTGCTACGTCACAACACTGGGCCCTGGAATTTGGCTGTTTAAAAAAATGTTTATTTATTTTCCCATTTGTGAAAGGCCAAGAAAGAGAGGGAAATTGGAAAGGAGGGAGAGAAAGTGAGGGAGACACACACAGAGAGAGAATGCAGAGATAAGGAACTTTCCATTTACTGGTTCACTCCCCAAATGCCCACAACAAAGACTGTGCCTGGTTGAAGTCAAGAGTCAGGAACTCCATCCAGGTCTGTCATGTGGGTGGCAGGGTCCCAAGCACTAGAACCATCATCTGCTACCTCCCAGGATGCATTAGCAGGGAGCTGGATCAGAAGTGGAGTAGCTGTGACTTGAACCAGGCAATCCAATAATGGGATGTGGGTGTCCCAAGTGGCAGGTTAACTCACTGCACCACAATGCTTGCCCTGGAATCTGGCTTTAAGGTAAGACTGTTGCTTACATGACCACTTACCTTTGGGACCAGGCAGAATAGGATCTTGCATTTAGAGCATATTCCAACTCAAAACGACTCCGTAAAGCTGCCACGTGGCTCCGGCCAGGCCCTCCCCGGCTCACCAGGCAATCAGAGGAAGAGGATGGTGAGAGAGACCCACTGCTGTTACTTGATGCGGGAGACATCAGCTAAGGGGAGGAGGAATGATTTGAATCACTTAATGAATCCAATAGGTGTAAAGGCATAGAATAGAATACGGATATATTTTACTTTTCTATTCCAGGATTTCTCACATTTTAATTTCTATTCATCGCAGCTTGCTTCTGGCTTTTCATTTCAGCCTCTGAAGGCAACACCTGGCTAGCTTAATTTATTTTTTGACCTACTTCTATGCTGAGAGCTGGCCTGTTAAACCTATGCTCTTCTTTCCAAAAACACAGTAGGCCCAAATCAGATTCATAAAATAGATATTTAGAAGTTATTATTCAATGATCAAAAGATCCTCCACATTCTTCATATAAGATTTATGGCACTTTTCCTTTAAATACTAGCTAAAATTATTTCCTTTACATAAAATGGATTTGCACACTTTTCTAAGAATACAACGATTTTATAGGATAAAGGAGGCTTTAATGTTTGACAAGTGTTCTCCCATAGAGAACAAGGCCAATCCTTTTGCCACATGATAGTTCTTCAGATGTTTAAGAACAGCTGTTAGACTCACCCTAATTTTCTGTTCTTTGAAATAAGCATCCCTGGTCACTCCAACAGTTTCTCACCTAACATGATTTTCAATTCATTTACCATTCTGATCTCTCGCCTCTCAAATGTGTTCCTCAATTTTAATTATTCTTTTAAAAGGATCAGTAACACAAGTGGGAACTGTTTGGCTATCTCAGAACCCGAATGATCATATTTGTTTTGTGACAAGATAGACATTTCATATTCTAATTCCCAATAAGTTTATAATTTTCTTTTTGTCTGAGAGTCTGTGAGACACACAGAGAGAAACAAAGATAGAGCACCAGTCCACTAGCTCACTACTCAAAAGCCAGCAACAGCTAGGACTGAGCTCACTGAAGCCAGGAGGTAAGTATTCAGTTCAGGTCTCCTATGTGGGTGATCTGGACCCACATATTTGAGCTATCACCTACTGCTTCCCAGGGTCTGCATTAGTAGGAAATTGGAATTGGGATTGGAGCCAGAACTTGAATCCCCTGATATGAGCTACTGGCATTCAAACCAGTGGTTTGATCACATGGGCAAAGGCTCATCTTCCAATAAACTTATTATCCACTAATATTCATGATGCTCCTATATCATATTGCTGTCATCTGATACTTTCACTATTGCTTCTTTGGCTCTGGTGCAAAACATTATATTTAATCCTGTTAAATTTATTCTGGTTAGGTATGTCATGTTACTTTATCCTCCAAGATATTCTAGAATCTGGCTTTCAAATATTTTCCATTCTTTTCCACTGCATTATCTCTGAAAATTCGAAGAGCAGGGTCCTCTTGACCTTGGTCTAAGCCGCTGATGAAAAGTTGAAGAAGTAGAATCTTATGGAACCTACAAATCAAGTGCACTTAGGCTGACACTCGTCCATTAATTAGCACAACCACATCCAGGACATTCTCTTTGCAGGAAACTCATTCATCTCTCCTAGAAGGAAATTATACAGAAGAGTCTAGATCAGTATAACAAAACAGTTTAGATTAGTAGACCCTAAAATTGTCTTCTAGTCTGAAATCCAAGCCCTGAAATAATGGGATATAGCCCTAGGCTAGAAGCAACTCTGTCCAAACGCAAAAATTCAGGGTGAGAGAATACTACTTCTCCGTATTTTCTGTAAGTTTCAGGGCTTAAGAGAAGCACTAAAATTTTTTTTATTTTTATTTTTCATTTTTTTGCCTGAAGACTGAAACATCTTTCTACATAAAAGCCTTCACCTGGGGCTGGTGCTGTGGCGTACTTGGGTAAAACCACCACCTGCAATGCTGGCATCCCATATGGGCTCTGCTTTGAGTCCTGGCTTTTCCACTTCCACTCCAGCTCTCTGCTGTGGCCTGAGAAAGCAGTAGAAGATGGCCCAAGTGCTTGTGCCCTTGCACCCAAGTGGGAGACTCGGAAGAAGCTCCTGGCTCCTGGCTCCTGGCTCCTGGCTTCTGGCTTTGGATTGACACAGCTCTGGCCGTTGCAGCCAATTGAGGAGTGAACCAACAGATGGAAGACCTCTCTCTCTCTGCCTCTCCTTCTTTCTCTGTGTAACTCTTTCAAATAAATAAATAAATCTTAAAAACAAAAAAGCCTTCACCTGTAAAAGTCTTAGTGAAGAGTCACGAGACAGGGCCACTCACTGCCATCTACAACCACAGACCTGGTACACTTTTACAATAGACGAGGTTCCAGCCACTCTTAGTTGAGATTGGTTTTATGGAAAGACAACTTTTCTTGGATGGTTTCACTCTAAGAATGTATTGCATGGTAAGGGGGTGAAGTTACCTAGCCCCATTTTTGCCCCTTTTAGCATACACAGGTAGATATGTGATCCTTTATTTAAGGTGTCCCTCACCTCCTCTTGGAGGACTCAACTGCATTTGAGAATGTATTATTATTTTTTATATATATAAAGCTTTTATTTAAAGAATATAAATTTCCGAAGTACAGCTTATGGATTACAATGGCTCCCCCCCACACAACTTCCCTCCCTCCCGCTACCCTCCCCTTTCCCACTCCCTCTCCCCTTCCATTCACATCAAGATTCATTTTCAATTCTCTTTATACACAGAATGTATTATTTTTGAGTTAGTGACCATGTTTTGTCTGTTTTCAAATGTTAACTTCTGACCAGCTATATAGAAAACTAAGGCAATTATAGAGAAAATTAAAGCAAATGGCTCTTTGATATTAAGAGACAAAAATGCCATTAGCCTGATTAGCAACATATATCACTTTGAGCAACATATGTACGGTATGAAAGAAATACCTCCCAATTAATTTCAACATAGTCTTAGTGATAATTTTTCCTTTTTTTATTGAACACAAATGGACAAAGGCTTAACATTTTAGCTTACATTCCTCTGTATGTAGGAAATTTTGTGTAGGAAAGCATTGAATTAAATACTTTACGAGTATTTTTACATTTTCAAATTTTTCCACATAAATATTCTAAAGCACCTAATTATTGCTGGAAGGGCCCAATTCACTGTAAACTTACCTCTATCCATGTAGATGCGGCTAATTCTGCTCCACTCCGGATTTGCTGAATTGGGTAAACATGAGTTGTGGCCCTCATAGCACCTTTCCATAGGGACCCTCTCACCTACATTCTCTGACATTTTTGGATGCTGGGGCTTTCTTTACGGACAAATTTCAGGAGCTAAAGGTCTTACCTCAATATTGCAGAGACATTCCTCTAACTTAGTGACAACTTCAGAAAACTCAGGTCTTCCCTGTAAATAGAGAAAAGATTATTTTTCTCCCCCGAGAATAAAAGAGAGGAAACTCTTTGGATTTTTCAAATTGGGTTTTTGCATTTGTAAAGAATAAGATTAACAATAAAGTATGTTTTTATTTAAAATACACTTGCATTGAAGTGTTAATTGAATGTTCATTTGCTGCTCTTGGAGGGATGTTGAGTCTTCTCTGATAAGAGTTTTAAGTCAGAATTTGCAACTACATTTAGATAATGAAATAGTGGAAAAGCTTTAATTAGCTTTGCATGTTTTTAAATGGCAGGTTTTCCTCTTTAAAATGAAAGAATAAAAGTGAATACTAAAAGCTATTAACTATCTCAGTGCCTTATAATACCCTGCACATTATGTCCAGAGAAAATAAACTGCTAAAGCTAATTCTGTAATCACCTTCACTTTTGAAAAGACCACCTCAGATTCAAAACTAATATTAAGACAGAAACCTCATGACTTTGCTTTATTTTGGGGCTTAAGGTAGATTTTTATCTTCAAAAACTGCCATTAAAGATATTATCCATTATGACTCTCTCTATGGTAAATGAGTTTAGTTAAGCAAACGCTAATTATGTTCTTATTATATTTGAAGCTTTGGTTTAGATTCAAGGAATAGAGAAATGATTATGGATCCTTGGGAAAAAAAATTCTTGGAATTTCAAAAATGTTGATCTCTTTTGAAGAGCTTATGTGCCTCTTTTTGTTAGATCCTAAGGATTATATATCTTTCATTTCTCACTTTATGAAACTTTCACTGCCAGGAGGTGGAGAGCCCAATTTAACATTCAGGTACAGTAACCAACTAATTTAGATTCTTAGTAGAACAATTTCACCCTTAATATGTAGCCCTCCCTTGAGGACAGTGCTTCCAGAAGCTGTTTTCCCACACATTCTTTGCACCTCTAGGTTGGTGGGGGCTGTGGTGGGTGAGTGAGGGGCTGCATCTTTCTTGCTGTCACTCCTACTTCCAAAAGACTCCTTCTGTGAATGCCATCGCCTGTCAGCTTATTACACTGGGTCCCTCTCCCTCGCTCTTTGAAGAGTTTAATGACTGCTGATCTTCGTGCTCTCCGCTATCCACTACTGCTCACCACTCTACTTATACTCAGTGTGGGGTCTTTTGAAGCAGACAATCAGGACAGTACCTCACCTCTGGCTTCCTTTGCTTCCTTTCCTCCCCTGAGCCTGTCCTCCCTCTTCCTGTGGTCACTCACATTTGGAGTCATTCCTTAGTCCCTGCCACTACTACTTCCTGCCATCCCTCCAGGCCACTCTAGGCTCCATCTTTTTACTTTCTAGTTCACTTCTCTTAGAACCCTGACTCTAACACTCTGAAGTTCACACTGGTGCTGTCAAGCCCTTTTACCACTTTAAAAATAACTCAAAACCCCACTTTTATATGAATATGTTCAAATATCCATCCATCTCATAATTTCCATATTTTTTTTTTTGCTCATCTCATTTTCTCGTTTCCCCTTACCAATCTTAGATTTCATTAGCAATCGTTTCACTACTCACTTCCATACAGCTTCAATTCCCTTGGCCTAGCTTGCATGTTATGCATTACTGTAAAAAAAAAAAAAATCCCAACTTTGATTAAGTCCCTTGTGACTTGTTTCACTTGAAAACCATGACCCTCTCACCCCAAGTGGATCCTCAGCGCTGCCCAGGGAGCCTCTCGCTTGTTCACACTCCAGATGGCCATTTTAAACCTTCTCATTTCTCTTGCGACCTCTAGCTCTCACCAGTGCATCTGTCTACTCACCTGAGCCCAAGCCTATGTAATCTGCCTCCACTTGGTTTCTACGGATGAACTTAGCCTGATTCTATCTGAAGCTACTTCCTTCACTTCCGTACTCCAGCAATAATTCTCCCTTCCATTTTTTTCTTAGAATTTTTGATATTCTCTTCCTACCGTGTAATCCTCACCAGCATGCAGGCACACTGTACATTCTCCCAGCTAAAAAACAAAGCTCTTGACTCCTTCAAGCCACTGCTCTACTTCTCTATTCACCTTTGTAGCAAACTGCTCTAAAAAATTGTCTAAATTTGCTGTCTTGAATTTCCCTCCTCCCAAGTGCCTTCCACCCTAATCAAGCTTTCTCCTACACCAGTGTGCTGAAACAGCTCTGTCAAGGATACAAAGACCTCCTTATTGCTAAATTCAATGATTAAGACTCAGTGCTCGTCTCACTTGGCACAGCATTAAAAACAAGCAATCATTCCTTTGTGCCTGAAACACTTTTTTTTTTCTATTGGCTGTGAGATTACTATTTTCTCATTATTTTTCTCTACTCTGAGTCTTCTCTTTTAGTTCCACCTCTTTTCCTTATCTTCTTTTTTTAAATATTTATTTATTTGAAAGGCAAAGTTACAGAGAAGCAGATGCAGGGAGAGAGAGAGAGAGGGAGAGAGAGAGAAAGGAGAGGACTTCAATCCACTGGTTCACGTCCCAAATGGCCTCAACGTCCAGAGCTGGGCTGTTCCGAAGCCAGGAGTCAGGAGTTTCTTCTGGGTCTTCCATACAGGTACAGGGGCCTAAGGACTTGGACCATCTTCAGTTGTTTTCTCAGTCCATAGCAGAGAGCTGGATGGGAAATGGAGCAGCCGGGACTCGAACCGGCACCCATATAGGATGTTGGCACTGCAGTTGGCAGCTTTATCTACTACACCACAGCTCTGGCCCCTCTTCCTTATCTTTAAATTTTTGACTGCCCCAGGAACCTGTCTTTGAGTTTCTTTACTCCTGTATTGAGAATCAATTTATTGAAGTACTAATTCAACTTCATGCCTTGGAAAACCAATTCCAAGATTATGCCTTTAAAAAATAATTCCCAGATTTCTATCTCTAGAACAGTACTCTCTCCTGAACCCTAAACTCACACGTGCAATTGACTGTATTTATAATGTTTCTTATCTCATAAGTGACGATTCATGCTTCTTATTTGCAGAGGCCCCAGAACTACAGCATGGTCTTTGGCTTGTCTCTAGGATATTTGCATCAAATCATCCAGGAAATGACACTGATCCTATCTTCAAAATTTATCCAGAATCGGAATGGTCAAGTCCCTGTATTAGATGAGCCCTTCTAGTGATAACCACTATAAACTCTGGACAAGTAGTAAAAGGAGGTCCTGGAGGAGTGGGAAGGAAGTCAGCTAGAAGAAGATTATTGAGAAAGTGTCTTCTTTTTTTGAAAATAGCATTTGGCCTGGCCTGAGAGCTGAACCTATCTGCATCTTAGGAAAAAGTGTTTGCTTGCTTGCAGAACCAGATGACAGAATTCAAGCAAACACAGTGTATTAGCTATTTTTCTCTAACAAATCACCGTAAAATTAGTGGTTTAAAACAGTGTCTATGATCTTACAGTTTCCATGGGTGAAGCATCCAACACAGAGGAGCTGGGTCCTTGCTCTGTGTCTCATAGACTGACATCAACTTGCATTGTGGTTCCCTTCTGAGGCTAAGAGCTGCTGAGGGTTGCTGGCAGAACTAATGTCCTTGTGGTTGTATGAATCCTATCTGTTTTCCCGCCATTGTTGTCCAGGAGTGACCTCAAGTTCTAAAAGATGCCCATAATTGCTTGCCATGTAACCCCCATAGGCAGTGCACAATATGACTATTTGCTTTTTTCCTGACTTCTTTTTCTGCGAACTGGGAAATGTTCTCTGCACTTAAGGGATCTTCCTGATTAGATCAGGCCCACCCAGGATAATCTCCCTTTTGTGGTATGAGGAAACATAATCCCAGGAGTACTGCCTCATCATATTCTCAAATATTGCTTGTATTCAGGAGGAGGTTGATTATGCATGGAATAGACACCAGGGGACAGTAATCTTGGGGCCACCTTAGCATCCTGTTTATCATATATAGGCCTAGACTTTGAGGGGGAGATCCTAGAAGAAGCAGCCTGAGAATCTTTGTGTAAATGCCACCTAATCTCTGACCTCTGAACCACACATTCACGGAACAAACTCGAAGTAGCTCAGGTAGGGCTACAAGAACTGGGAGTAGATCTGCGGCCCACGCAGGCACTGTTCTGATTCTTTTCTCAGGCTGGTGTTATCCAACTGTTACTCTCTGCTCATGGAGCTCCACTACACTCTGTACGGACCCATGTGAGGAAACACAACCTCTTAAAGTGCCTATGAGATTCTCCAAAATGACTTTTTACTTTTATTTAGATTAACTTTATTCTTCCTTAGGTTTTATCTAGATATGTCAATACCACTAGCTAGAAAGTATTTTGAGAGGAAGCAATGTTTCTTTAGTCTTGTAAATATTACTGTGTTCCAACAGATAAGTTCTTTGAGCTCAGATTTGTTTAACTGCATCATTACATTAAAAAAAAATTCAGAAACTGTCAGTGTTTCATTCCTAAGTCACATCATCTCTTACTTAGATCATTACAGTCGCCTTCTATTTTTGCTGCTTATGTTCTTTGCCTATTTTTAAGTATGTTCTGAAAAAGTAGCCAAAGTGTTCGTTTAAAAAATGTATTTTAAATCAAGTAATGCCTCTCAAACAAATTTCCGATTATTTCTTATCTTATTTGGATGCGTTCGTCTGTAAGACTTACCACAACCTGCCACACTGGAATCTACCCTGCTTCCTGTGCACTCCAAACTGGCCACACCAGCCTCCTGTGGAGCCCAGCACACTCCAGGGATTTTACAGTTGAAACATCTCCACCGGACCCAGGAGCGCCTTTACCTTTGCCACCTGTGTTCAAATGTGTTTATCCCAGAGAGTTTATCCTTGTCCTTGATATTCAGAGCACTAAAGCTAATGCTGTTTACTTCTTGCCTTATTTGTCCTATAACACTTATCACCAGATGAATCATTCCGTATTTCCATATGTATACTTTTCACTAAATGTATATCCCATGAGGGCAAGGGTTTGACTTCTACTGCTTTATCCCCAGTGTTGCGAGCAGTGTTTTACATGTAGAAGGCACTCTACAAATACTCATTGAGTGAATGATAGAATAACTAATTTTATATTTTCGTGACATTTTATTTTGTTCCCACATTATCATATTGTACTTATTGATCTTTTTATGATTGTGGAATCCAAATGGTGCTACTATTTTATTGGAGGGTTGCAAAGCATAAAAACAAAGATAAAATTTAACATCTATAGATATTTAATAATATTTTTCTTTCACACAGGAAAATGCAGAAATTAAGAGAAATAAATAATTTTTCTAAGATAGTGTCAGTAAATTACAGCTAAATTCAAACTTAGGTGGAGCTTGTGGTCTGACTCTTCTTTCAGGCTCTCGCTAATTATGGAATCTGAATCTGTAAAGACTAAAAATCCAGTTGTAATTATGTTAGATTCAGAGCCTCAGATTAGCTTCTACATACTAGAAAGAGCACTGGATTGAAAATTGAAAGCCTTGGTTAAATATACCTACTGCCTATCAGACTGGATGGTTTATGAACCGTTCTGAGCTTCAGTTTCCACAGCTTCAAACTGAGCTGCAGAAAAAAGAGAACCAAAGAAGAAAACATTTGTGGGAAAGACGTTCTACAGGGTAATTTAATTTCTTTAGTAATCTCTATTAATGGATGTGTCTGAGATATGAGTTCTCTGAATTTATAGTCAAAGGCTTTAACATTTCAGTTTGAATTCTATGAGAAATAAGGATTCCAGACGTTCACCTGTTATCTTGTGAGAACACAAGAGTACTCATTAAGAAGCAGAAAGCACCAGGATGCCTCCTGAGCTGTGTATGCTGAAGTCTTAAGCAATAACTGCAACATGATGATGCACATTGCCCTCTCTTTTGCTTTCAGATGCATGGCTCATTCTTTTCTCCATCACGCTGCGGTTGGTGGCAGCTTGTCCTGCGTCTTGTGTGGTATGCACCAAAGATGTAACCCTCTGTCACCAGCTAACCTATATAGTAGGTAATGAAGCTAATAACTCTAAAAGCAGTGTTCAGTTTACCTGGCAAATTCACTGCCATATCTGTCATTGTTCTGACTGCTCTCTGGGCTCAGTGTGAAAGAAGTAACCTTTTAAAAAGTTGGCCTTTTACAGCGACTAAAGAGATGGGTAATATTATTTTATTTTCCTATTCCTGGTGGTCTCAGCCAAAACTATTTTAAGACCTTCAGAGATAATTGAGATATCTTGCTACTGCGAAAGAATACCACCATTTCATGTAATTATAAACTTACAAAATCACTTTGATTACATTTTTTGTCCACACTTTGTTCAGATTTGAACCTTACCACCAACTGGAAGAAATATAAGTGAATCAGAAATCTAAACTGCAATTGTTCAGCATTAGTAAGATTAAGTGATGTACCAGTGAAACAGATTATTATCAAAGTGCATCTCATTTTGAAAGTCTGGTCTTTTTTTATTGGTGGTAAATGAGCTGTAGAAATGCTAACAAGATACACTGCCTGTATTCATTACATATTGCTTGCTTAAGTCAACAATTTAATAAGACACCTTATTAACAAATTTGAGGAGAATGTGATTTACATTCTGATATCCAAGAAGAGATAAACAAGCTATCAGCTCTGCCACTGGAAAATTTTCAGAAACAAGCTTGAGTTAAGACAGAATGGAAGATGATAATGTCTTCCATTTGTACAACCTCATGACTGAGAATTCAGAGGTAGAGGTTATCATCATCCCTGACAGGAAGACAAAAGGATTCAAGGCTCCTTGGTATGTAGCACTGTTTCCAATCAGTATTGAAAACACACACTAAACCCCTCCTCTCTCCTCCTCTCTAAAATGCATTTTTTTTCCTGATCAAAGATAGCTGATGTCAGGAGGAAACAAATATTTTTCATCTACATTGCTGCACCTCCAGATCCTTCTTTTCATTTTCAAAATGCCACATTTGTGAAGTTAGATTTCATAGAGACACAGAAGTAAATGGATGACTTGTGAGTAGAGTTTCTGTCAAGTCCTAGACAAGAAAGAATTGACAGAAATAACAGCCAGCTCATTCAAATTCAACAAATCCCTGAAGGACTGGGGACCCAAGAAAACAAAACTCTTCCACCCCATCAAAAACAATCACAAATGGAACAAAACGCCAAACTGGCCAGAATTATTAGAATTCAAATAATCAATAATAAATAAAAAAGAAATGCCATGATTTAAGCTTGCCTGTGCTGCACCACTGGGAGTGATTTTTCTTAAAGAAGGCGGTCTGAGAATCCTTTGTCATTTCCCTTTTTTAAAATCTCTTTGTTTCAGAGATGCAGACTGCATGTCCTAAGGGAATTGTCATTTGCTTCCCCCTGCGGTTGACTGTTCTAATATCACCTGTAGACCTCCCAGGGACAATGGACTCCTCCATCCTTATGACACTGTCACTTATAGTCAAAACAATTTTAGCATGATAAAGATGTGTTACAATAACCCCTGATTATAATGCATCTTTATTGAGTTAAAACGCTTTGATTTCTAATGACAGAGCAGTGATAGCTCCGAGGTGATTATGGTGAAGGGATTTAACAGTTGGACGCCCTGAGTACCACCTGTCATCACATGATGGACTTCATTGGAGGGAACAGATATTAGACAGGAGGCCAAAATGGCCCAGGCTATAATGAGAACCCCACTGACAGATCCTTAGGTTGTCTGCAGAGAATATAGATCCTTACCAAGTTGCCAACTTTTAGCCTCGAGCTAAAAAGCAGAAACCAAGGCTCCTTCTCCCTCCCGCATTCCCCTAGCCACACCTTTTACATCTGAGAGAAAAGGGCTGACTTCACAGCATAAATACACATTGCTAGTGAGAAAGCTCCTCACGGGGAAGCCTGGGCAGAATCTGTGTGGGGCAGTTCGCAGGCAGCTGGGCAGTTCCCAAGCTCAGGGAGAGGAAGCCGGAAATCAGCTTCAACCAAGCTAATGCCCAAGAACAAATGAACTCTGGCATTCCAAGGAAGCAAACATGTCACGGGAACAACGAAGATACAAATCCCTCGTTCTAATAAACAGCCAGCCTCCTCTTACATTTAGAAGTCATTTTGCTTTTGCAGGCTGTTCTAACCCAGGTGGTAAGACTGCTCAGGGGCAGGTGATCATCTCTGTCCCCTCCATCGCTCTTGCGTGTCCTCTGCTGCTAGTCTGTGCTTTCTTCCCCACAGCAGCCCCTGTGACCTCCAGGGTTCTCATCATCACTGATGGACACCTCTCCTTCTCCTCTATCGAGAGCACAAACCTGTCTCTTGTTCAATCTGGCGCTGCTCTCGCTGAGCAGAAACGAGATCAAGATCAAGGACGTTGGGGAAGAGGCCCTGCACGGGCTGACACAGTTGCGCACCTTACTGCTGGGACACAACCAGATCTCCAGCTCTTCGCTCAGCGACCACACTTCAGCGAGCTCCGCAGCCTGCCGGTACTGGTGCTGAGCAACAATGCCATCCACACCCTGCGGGGCTCCTGGTTCCGAAACACCAGGGGCCTGACCCGGATCCAGCTGGACGGCAACTAGATCACCAGTCTCACCAACAGCCCCTTTGCAGGCACACACCTCCGCAGTCTCAGGCATCTGGACTTGTCTAACAATTTTATTTCCTATATTGAAAGAGAGGCTTTCCGACCCCTGCCTCAACTGCAGGAAATGGACCTTTCCCGAAGTAGATTGGCCCACATGCCTGATGTTTTTAGTCCGCTGAAGCAGTTAATCCTCTGAGCTTAGATAAGAACCAGTGGAGCTGCACTTGCGATCTCTACCCCCTTGCTCGGTTTTTAATAACCTACATTTCCTCTTCCGCTCATATGCTCACGAATGCCAGGGACCTAAACTGTAAGGCACCGGCTGCAGCTATGGCCACCACAAGGAGTCTGCTAAGGCTTTCTGAGACCAACTGTGACCCCAAAGCTGCCAACCTCACTCTGGTTCTGAAGGAAGGAGGTTCCCTCCTCCCCGGGCAGGATGTGGCCCTGCTGACCGTCCTTGGCTTTGCAGGTATGCCAGGAAGAAGTGTGTCTTCCTCATTTCCTTACCCTCCTCTGAGGCTTGAAGTATGCCCCATGATGTCTTTCTCAGGCAGCTGGGGAAACTGACTAGGGCTATGCAAGAGAGAAATTGCCTGTGGATGTGGGAGAATGTTAGCTGATTTAGCACAGGTTGTAAGAATTTCCTATCATAGAGACGCTGTCTAACATAGAGGAAAGGGCCCTGGGCCAGAATTTCAAGTGCTCCAGTGCAGAAATAACTAATATTGTGCTCCTGAGTGAACTGACTTGCTATTTAAACTTAAGTTTTCTTTTCTGTAATGTGGGAATAATATCTATATTTTATCAGTCATCCATTTAGCAAAGAGGTCATTGCATTTATTATGATGCTACGAGAGAGAGATTAAAAAATTGATGAGATGTACACTCTTTCCTGCAGGCACTTGTGTTTGTGTGCCATAGTAGTCCGTGGGCTTTTCTTGGTGCATGGGGAGAGGCCATTACAAAAATGACATATATCCTAATCTACAGGGCTGGATGAGAATAAAACGGGGGTGAAGTTCATGAACTCTGCACTTGGATTGCCCAGGTCTGAATCCTAGTTTGTTCTATATGACTACGGGCAAATTAATTAACCTCTCTGTGCCTTGGTTTTCTTCCTGTTTGGAACTTTTGAATTCTTCTAGAAATTTTGTTTGTCTAACTTGACCCATAGCTCCTCAAACCAATAAAGGAGAGGACAATATCCAGCTCCTTAAGTTTTTAATGGTAATTAAGGAGTTTTTTTTAACTATGCATAAACTCATTACATCTCACTGGATGAATGATGCATTGATGCTTCGTGCCATTAGTTGAATGAATGAGATTTCTTCATTTTCTTAAGGCTTACTTTATTATTTATTTGAAAGTCAGAGTGACAGAGAATGAGAGAGAGACAGAAAGAACTTCCATTCTACTGGTTCACTCCCCAAATGATCACAGTGGCCGGCACTAGGCCAGGCCAAAGCCAGGTGCCTAGAACTCCATTTGAGTCTCTTACATGGATGGCAGGCCCAAGCACTCAGGCCATCTTCTGCCTACTTCCCATGTCCATCAGCTGGGAGCTGGATTGGAAACAGAACAGCAGGGACTGGAACCCCAGCACCCATAAATGATACCGGCATTACAGGCTGCAAATTAAGCCACTGTGCCACAACACTGACCCCACATGAGATTTCTTGAGTTATCTAGCTCATATGTGTGTTTCTCCTATGTTCTCAGTATATGGTGAAATTCTGTGCACCTGTGGGTAACCTTGTGATGATGAGATATGGTGTGTGCACACATGGGTGTGTGTAGTGCTCCAAAGCTAGGAGACTGCAGACGCAGAAATGGCATGTAGGAATAAACTGATATATTTTGCATATGTGCTAAAATCATTATTCAATAGTAGGCTTCCAGGGAATTGATTCAACATCAGATTCCTAACTCCTGATAGTTACACTTTTAATCATAATAGATGAAGACCAGCCTCAGGATAAGACAATAGAACTACCACTAGCAGTAATCAAGCTCACGTGGGAGGGAATTCAAATATTCTTAGAAAGATAAATTGTTTTAAAAACCATGTTGCCATGTCAGTAATTATATGTGCTAAGAAATAATTTACCATAAAAGACACAAGTGATGTAGCAGCTGTTTTTCCTTAAATATGCCTCCTAGAATACTTGTTCTAGGGGATAATTAATATGTATTCTAAACAAAAAGACACACACACACACATACAAATGTACACATAAGCAATAGGTTGTACACAAATGTACACATAAGCAAAGAGGTTTTAGAGAGGCTCGATTAAACAATATGAAACAGGATTTTTTACTGTAGCTACCCCATAGCCTTTCATTTTCCAATGAGCATTAGGAATCTCTACGGACAAGATATAATGAGCAGCATGTATGAAACTTATTTGACCATAAACCCCTTGTTTCACTGAGGATTTCATTGGATTATGGGTTCAATAGGACTTGGGTTTGTGAATTATTGCAATAGGGTACCTTTCAACATCTTTTACATTTGTTTATAGAAATACATATTCAGAAAGCAAGTGTTGTGGCACAGTGGGCTAAGTTACTGCTTGTAAAGCCAATATCCCATATTAGGGTACCAGTTCTAGTCCAGGGGTCCCGGCTGCTATGCTTTCAATCTAGCTTCCTGCTATTGCACCTGGGAAGGCAGCAGAGGGCATACTAAGTAGTTAGGCTTCTGCCACTTTTATCAAACATCCTAAAATGGGTTAGAAGCGCCTGGCTTTGTCATGGCCAGCCCTGGCCAATTGGAGATTGAACCAGTGGATCAAAGATCACTCTGTTTCTCTCTTTCCCTTTCTCTCTTTCACTCTTCTTGTCAAATAAATAAATTAATCTTAACCAAAATAAATATATATTCAGAAATATTTTTGTTAACAGTTCTCAGTGTAGAAACGGATACAAGTTCAGGAAGATTCCAAAGATTTTGTCAAAGTGATAGGAAGCTTTGTATACATGGATTAATTGTAAATATGATCACATACATGCTAAGTTTTATTGTGGGAAATTATCATACTATTATCTTTCATTGAGTAATTATTAAATTAAATGTTTTGAGAAGTAATTCTCATAAAAGATTCTGATTTTTAGATCAATTTGCTCATTAAGATTCCACTTTTGAAAAAAATGTGTTGAATTATATGTAGCTCTAGATTGTGGGAAAAAGACTTAGAACCACAACTTAGCCCATTATTTCATTTTATTCAACTATACCTAAGTCATCACAATTCAAAGGAATATAAATAATCATACACAGTGAATTTTAAACTAATAAGTGGGTATTTGGCACTAAACACTTGTGTCTTGACACTTCCTATTCTGTGTCCTATTGGCTAAGAAGTTCTCTTAGAGCTGAAATATAATATATTTCTGATGCTTCAATGAGAACTTATTAATTTTGCCTTTTTGGACAACTCTTAAAGAGTCTTTGAACAATTTTTCAAAATAGAAACCATGCCCATGGCACTGAAAATTCAAACATCTTAATAGAAAATTCAGCCTGACCTCAACTTCATTTGTAACTTTTGCTTTCTGCATTAATGAAAAGTGACCATAACTAGTCAGTAATGAGATACAGATATCTCTCCAGTACTAAAGGGAGGAGAGTTGACTGAGTCCTCACTTTATAGGCACAATTAGAGGAGAAGCTTTATCTTGGAATCAATTTATACTTACTGTCATTTCAATGGCTGATACATAACTTTAAGAAAAAAGTAGATATTTGTTTTCTTTATGATTTGGTTTAGTAAGTCCATCTGCTATGTACAATATTTTCTTAATGTAGGTGGGGGACAGGGGGTGGAGGGAGGTCCTAGAAACCAAGTCTTGGGGGCTGGCCCTGTGGCATAGTAGGCTAAGCCTCTGCCTGTGGTGCCAGCATCCCAAATAGGCACTGGTTCATGTCCTGGCTGCTCCTCTTCTGATCCAGCTCTCTGCTTATGGCCTGGGAAAGCAGTGGAGGATGGCCCGTGGGAAACCCAGAGGAGCTCTTGAATCCTGGCTTTGGATTGGTTCAGTTCAGGCCATTGCAGCCATCTGTGGAGTGAACCAGTGGATGGAAGACCTTCCTCTCTGTCTTTCCCTCTCTCTGTCTGTAACTATACCTCTCAAGTAAATAAATAAATAAAATCTTAAGAAAAAAGGAAACCAAATCTTTCAGAACCCAACAGGACAATATAAGAGCTAAACAATGGCAGCAGCAGTGATCAAAATCACAAACTACAATAACCGTTCATTGACTTAGGCTACATCAAAGCACTGTGTTAAGCATAGTATATATATTATCTCTTTTTAATCCCTGCATAATATTAATTATCTTCATTTAGGGAGATAAATAAAGCTCAGAAAGATTATAAAGCATCTAAGGAAAGTATAAGTACAGAGCTATGAGTCCTGAATTTTGTAAATATTTACTTATTTTCATGAACTTGGAAGGCAGAGAGAGAAGAGAGTAAGACAGAAATAGGGTTCATACATCTACTGGTTTATTCCCCAAACTAGGAGACTGGAACTCCATCTGGGTCCCCAACATGGGTGGCAGGGGCCCAACCATTTGAGCCATGACATGCTGCTTCCCAAGATGCATTAGAAGAAACTTGGATTGGAAGAAGAGTAGCTGGGCCTCTGGACACTCTGATGTGAGACGCATGTGTTGCAAGGGAAGCTTAACTGAATCCTGAATTTTATAAGAGATAAGGACTGCTTCTTAAATTTATAATTCTAACATTTTTTAACACTTCACATTAAAATTTTTGTTTGGAATAACCAAGACTCTAGAATTTGACAATAAAAGTGTAATGTTCTAAATTTTCTACAATTTTAAAGAAATATTGTGCTTTTTATAGAAATTAAATTATTTCAATATGTTACAGCATTTTCCAATAGTATATTATTAAATTAAAATGAGTTCATAAGATTGCATGATATGGTAATATATACAATGATTGGAAGATTTTTTTTAATCAGAAACCACTATTATCTTTAACAAAACAGAACGAAATAATCATGGCAGATAATCTCCCTTTTCCCTCTGTTTCTTTAGTTATTTGAAGGGCAGACTTATAGAGGAAGCAGGAAAAGGGAGAAGGGAGGGGGGACAGGGAGATAGCTTCAATCTATTGGTTCACTCTCCAAATTTCCACAATTTCAGGGGCTGGTTCATGCCAGTTCTAGAAGCCTTGACTTCCTTCCAGGTCTCCCATGTGAGTATAGGAGCCCAAGCACTCCGGTTGTCTTCCACTGCTTTCCCAGGCACATTAGCAGGGAGGTGGGTCAGAAGTGGAGCAACTGGGACTTTAATCAGTGCTCTTATGGGATGCCAGCATTGCAGATGACGGCTTAACCTGCTGTGCCACAGCACCATCCCAGTTCAGGAATTTGTAAAGTTAGACCACCCAACACTTTCTGTAATCTGAATTCATGAACAGATCTTCTATTTGTTTAAGAATACTCAATAAGCATTTCTGGAGTACTTCCTTGTGCCAGACTTGTAGGCACTGGGGGTGGACTGTGGAGCAGGGGGAGAAGTTGTTTCCCCACATTGCAGAACACTAGCAGAAGAGGGCGTGCAGTGGACAAGAGAATGAATGGACATCATCATCACCGTCATTATCACAGCACTGTTTTAAGTGCTGAGAAACAAAGGAAGTCAGTGTAATGGAGGAGAAGTGGGGATACGACTCAGAGACTTTGGTTTGAACAACTGGGTATTTGAAGATGTGGTTTGTTGAGATGGAAGTGAGGTAGAAACAGGTTAGGGTGTGCACCTAGGTTTGAGACACACTGCCCCCTGCAATTTTATCCAGAGGGTAAGCAATATCCACATAGAACTGAAGTGACAGTTTCAGGCTGTCTGAGATTAGATGCTATTTATCTTATTGTGAAAGTTCATAAAAGGGAATGATCTTTGCAAGATGGAAAACACCGCAAAGGCATTGAGAAATTTGGAGGTGTTGATTTAGTTTTAAAGGCTAAATAAAACTCTTATAAGCAGAGATAAGAGAATGTACTACAAAAATCATTAAGAGCACATGCAAAGGCTTACATGTACGTGTTAGGACTAATGAAGAGCTTAAAACATGATGTCTGAGTGTGCAAAACAGTGTAATAGAAGGCTAGGAAGGAAGGGAAAGGACAGGTTGTATTTAACCTTGAATGCCAAGGAGTTTGGCCTGGTTGCTAATGACAAACCAGTGACCTGGGGTGGTGGTGAAGCTTCAGGGATGATTAAGATATGTTAATTGCACATAGGATCAAATTTTCTTTAGGGAGAAGGAGGTAGCGGTATATGAGAATTTCATGGTACATACCATGAAATTAATTGTAGTGTTTTTATTGATTACAAGATTAAGAAATAGGAAATTGGGAACTAAACTGGTTTTCAGAAGGCAGCAAAAATAATATAATTCACCTTGAATGAATTTCAGTCCATGAGAAAGGCTTTTTTCACTACCAAAGAGAATCCAGACTGTGTTGTTTTTTATAATTTTTAGTATACACAAAGAAAGTTCCAAATTAGTGGGCAGAACAATATCAATTATATAGCCTATTACTAGTCTGATATTTTTCCAAATGGTGATGGACTTCCCATCTCTTCTGACACCCTTTAAGCCATTAACTTTTATATTTGTTTCACATTTGGTGATTTATATGTTTCTTTCTATGATGTTATCTTTTAATGGTCTCTCTCTTTGTCACAGGAGCTGTTGGTCTCACTTGCCTAGGTTTAGTTGTATTTAACTGGAAACTCCAACAAGGCAAAGCAAATGAACACACATCAGAAAACCTTTGTTGCAGAACCTTCGATGAATCCCTGTGTGCTCATGAGGCAAGAAATTACCACGCTAAGGGATACTGTAACTGCCACTTAACTCAGGAAAGTGAGATAAAGGTCATGTCCGTTGTGGGGTCCAGAAAGGAAATGCCACTTTTACAGGAAAATAGCCATCAAGCAACATTGGCCTCGGAGTCCACAGCCCTTGACGGATCATTTAGAAACCTGAAAGGGAAGGACCATGGGGCAGACAGCACTTTCTTTTGCCTGGATAGCAGATTGCGGCAGTCAGGATGTTCAGGGCCTCCTGGGACTGTGGCAGCTTTTAATGAAGCGGCCTTACTTACAAGATGCTGTCCAAAGAGAGTTGAAAATCTGAGGAAGTGTGAGACTGGAGAAATCCAAACTGAAACCCTGCCACAGTGCCTAACAAGAGCAATAGGTGAGTTTGTCTTATTTTAGAAAATCCCATCCCACTCTGTTCAATTCTCCCTGAAGGAGGAAACCTTCTGTAATTTCCAAGGCAGGAAGTGCTATTAAAATCAGAGCCTCAGTCTATCCCTATTTACACATTTGAAGATGGGGTGTGTGTGTGTGTGTGTGTGTGTGTGCACACACACAGGCACACATATGTTTGAGGTAGGGTGAGGTTGAGGCATCCCATTGTCAGGAACTGAGTGTACCTCCTGTCTACTGAGAGTGAAATTTGAGACCCGACATCCAGCAATATTAAAATTAAAAAAAAATCCTTTTAAGTGGCAGCAGTGCTGTTAAGATTTATGGGAAGGTGAGTATCGGCTTTTGTTCCAAAATCCTTTGGGCTCTGATGCCAATTCTGCAGTAAGCAACCTTCCCAGAGTATGACATGTTAGAAGAATGGGCCTGCGAATGCTCGTGATTCATTCCAGGAATGATGTCAAGAAACATACTTTGCTTGCTGTGCTGTCAGGGATGATAACTTCCCAGTTCAGGGAAAGTCAGGACTTAATTCATTGTCTCATGTTGGGAGCCAAGTGAATCTGGCCGTGACATCTACCCACTGTACATGGACAATGTCAATATTTAGGTGGAGGCAATGAATTAAATGTCTTCCTTTTTCTTCCTGAACAGTAGGGTGATGTTTTCAGGCTCGGCAGTGAGAACTTTTACAGCTGTTCTAAAAAGAGGCTGTTGTCATTTATTTGACTTGGTTTACAACACAGTAGAATTTTCTCCCAGAATACAAAAGACAGAGATGTTGTACCATGAAATTCTTACCATGAGGATCTGGCCCTAGAATGGATTTGGGTAAAATTGAATAAGAAGAGAACACCTGTTATTTCATTTATGGCACAAGCAAACTGTGAGTTTTCCATTCCATTCCACAGATTCTTAGCAGTATCATTTGACTCAAGAGTGGGATGGCTGAGGAAAGAGACATATGCACTAGAAATAAGATCACATTTATTTTGTAAATAAATAAGCTTTAGCCTTTCATGGAATCATATTGGGGCTGAGATTGTGTTGCAGTGGGCTAAGTGCTCAGTGCTTATCAGCATCCCTTATCAAAACCCTGGTTTGAATTCCAGCTGCTCTGGTTTCAATTCAGCTCCCTGCTAAGGAGCCTGGGAAAAATATTGGATCATAGCCCAGGTATTAGGGACTCTACTACCCATGTGGGAAGCAAAGATGGAGTTCCAGGCTCCTGACATCATCCTGGCCCCACCCGGCCATTGCAGACATTTGGGGAGTGAACCAGTATATGGATGAGATGAATCTCTATGTCTCTGTCTCTGTCTCTTTGTCACTCTGCCTGTCAAATAAATAGATCCTTAAAGAAATAAAGTCATACCTTTGGCAGATATTTTATTTTAGCTTTGTCCAGTGCCCTAACTTCTCAGTGGGAAATTCCTATATTGAAGGGAATGTGATCTCTTAACCATTTAAAACTGAGTTTCTCGTTTCACACTGAGAACATTGGTTTGTCAGATCAATACAATTATTTTTAAAAGCACCTGAAATTCTACTACATGCCAGGCATTGTATTGGAGCTGGAAAGGCAGGAATTGGAGGCAAAAACAGTCAAGGCTACATGTGCTCCATAGTAGAAATGAATAAGGAGACAATGCAGCTGGAAACACAGAAATATAGAGTTTCAGGGGCAATGGGGACTTTAGAGATGATTTAGTTCAACAGTTCTTAATATTTATCTTTTAAAATCATTTATTTTATTTGAGAGACAGAGGAGAGGTGAGAGAGAAAAAGCCCTTTCATCCACTGGTTCATTCCCTAAATGCCCACAGTGGATGAAGCCAAAGCCGGGAGTCATGAACTCATTTCAGGTCTCCCACAAGGTGACAAGGAACAAGCTACTTGAGCCAGCTCTCCTGTTGCCCAGGGTGTGCATTAGCAAGAATCTAGAATTGAAAACATACCTTGTACTTGAGCCCAGGCACTCCAATGTGGGATGTGGTTGTCCCAGCTGGTGTCTTAACTGCTAGTCCAAATGCATGCCTCTAAAATTTATCTTAGAATTTAAGAATACTCTGGGAATCTGAAAATGGCTACAAATTCTTTCCATGTAATTATATATACTCAAATACAGTTCCCATTACTCCAATCATATAAAATCCAGAAAATAAGTAGCTTTTTCAAGGTTACCCAGAAAGAGGACAGCAGATCTTAGTCTGGGGTTTAATCACCTGTTCCTTGATCACACTGAACAGAATACTTCTTTCATCCTCTAGATAAAGCAATTTCATGAAATAAGAGAAAGTATACTGACAAGATGTCATTTTAAAATTAACATATGTTGTGATTAAGATGCTTGGGTTTAAAGTCATTTAGAACCTGGTTCAATTTCTGGCCATATCAATTAACTAATATGTGACTGGGAGAAAACATTCAATCTCTCTAAATGTGTTTCTTCATCTGTAAAGTTATAAGGTAATATGACGAGTCCAATGTTACAAATATTAAATGAGATGATGAGAGCAAAATATTTAGTATGATGCCTGGATGTTAGTATGTGCTAAATTCACAATTTTATTATTATTATCACCAATATTATTTAAGATATATAAGTAATGTAATGTCATTTGTAAGTACCAGGCAGACATTGCTGCAGTATAAGTCAGCTATATTTCAAAAGACCTATTCATTGAACAAACATTTAATGAATACTGAATCAAGCTATGGAAAGTAACATAGGTATGGTCTCTGCTTTCACTGTGGCAGTAGCTCACAAGTGCTTCTCTTTGTTGACTAGATAATTCTATTCAGTAATGTACCCATTTCCTCCCTCCCAATATTTTATGTCTAAATTGGACTTGAATGTGGAAAAAATTAGCATGGCTATTGAAAAGGATTTAGATATTATTGCTATTTAAAACAAACAATACATATAAAGATGTACAACTCTGAGTAACATTTTTATTTCTAATTATACAACTTTTATGTCAGCATCTGAACTGTCTGAAACATGGCCAACAGTGCCATTGTAAACATACCAAACCCAAAAGTGCTTGGTATATTTGGTTAACTCAAGAATTAACATAATCAGAGGAGTTATTTTTGCACTTTTCATAAAGTTTATAATCATCAGGTTGGGCAATACAACTTAGCCCAGTGCTGAATTTCTGCACTTATTGTTCAGCAGATATCAGCAGTGACACATTTAGAAGATATGCAGCATCCTCTTCAGCTCTGGCAAGGGAAAGTCTTGAAAAGCATTTAACAAATGAATCATGGCAGCCTCCAATAGAAAAAGAAGACAATGGCTTACAACCTCACAGGCAGAGACATTTTATTACAAGCTCATCATCCAAGCCTTGTGTACAAAAGATCTTACAAAAACAAAGATCAAAATATGATGATCCTTATGGACTGTTACAACACAGCAGGCCTAGGTACTTTCAATCAAACAGTTCTCTTATCTGTAAATATGTGCCCTGTGATCAATTGCAAGATTATATGAAAGAAAGGAAGATAAATCACAGAGAGCATTCAAAGCATGAGAAAGAGCAAATCCAAATTAACAATGCAATAGAAAAATTTCTTTTGGGTGAAGACAACAGAGATTTTCCAGGGCTATCAACAAAAATCAAGAAAATGTATTCACCAAAGAGGGTTAGCTTCCACAATCCTGATTTAGTAGAAAAAGACATGTTGGTGGTATCACCAAAAAGATCAAACCATTGGAAACTGCAGGAAAATCATAGTAACCAACTGACAAACTTGGATCTCAAAAAATGTAACAACCCTAGGGAGAGAAACAAAGGAGGAAAATGGTTTATGGATTCAGAGATCCTGAAAATGAAGAGAACTGGTCAATCTGATCTCAAAAGGAAAACTAAAGGACACAATTTAAGGATAAAATTAAATTTACATCCTTTTAAAAAAGTCAGAGTTCATCCAGAAAAATCCCTGCCAGAATTTCAAAAGAAACACAGACATGCATTGCTACCTTCTAAAAAATTACCCAAAACTTCTGAGAAAAAAGCCAAAATCAATCTTATGTCTTCTGCAGATTTTCCTCAAGAGCAAGAGAGGAACAATCATGTTAGACTCACTTCAAAGTGGGTCTCTCTCAAACACGCCCCAACGCAGACCTCATACTACAGAAGAAACACTAAAAGTGCCCCTGTGCTCAGTGTTAACACCAGGTCTTTAGAAGGCAGTTGTCACCCAGCTGGTCACATTCCGGACAGAAGTCTATCAACATTGTCTGAGTCTCCAACCACTGATGCTGTGTGTAGGCACTCAAGTTCTCAGTTCTCAGCTGAGCAAATGAAGGGTGCAACTCAGCTCACATTAGAAGTTCCTGGTGATTTACAAGGTACTTGGGAACATACAGGGAGTGATGTTTTATCATCCCAGAATTTCAGGAAGACTATTGACCAAGGGGCAACAGAACTCCCTGAGCACCTGGGGCAGAATAAATCAAACACCAGTGAGTTAAAGCAGTATTCCTTGTCCCCAAGGAATCAACCACAAGTTGCAGGTGTTTACAAGACTGAAACATACCACAAGGAGTATACATTAGGTGAAAACCAAGTTTTACAACAGGAAAAGCAAAATGCAAATTATGAGCAACACAGAAACGAAGAAAAGACATTAAAAGCTAAACCCAAGCTATTACATCAAATTGTGGAATGTTTCAAGATGGATAAGGAAGGAAATGATGTAGGGGAAAAACTTCCTAACGCAGAAACTTGTGATTCCTCTCTCATTCCCCTGACACAGCCCAAGAACACCCTACCATTCATGAAGACAAATTCTCTTCCATTCCAAAATAGCATAGAGGATATCAGTACTTCTCCTCTAAGCAGTCAAGCCATTCGGCATCTAGCCAACAGCAATGATAAAGGAACTGACAGCACAAATGCACTGCCCAGAGATGATGGCGCTGAAGCACTGGAGACAAAAATAGTAGGGAAAGAAGAGAAAAACATGCTCTATGAAAGCAAGACAAATTCTAGTATGTTAATTCCGACCACAACAATGACCTTACAAAGCTCCACAAAAGAAATGCCGCAAACTTGGGAAAATGGAAAAAGTGAAAAACATCTATTGAGTAATTCAAGCTCTGACAAGGAGACCATTGCAGCTAAAGATTTGAGGATGACAAGTTCCTGTGAAACCCAAAATGGAGCACCTCACAGTGAAATTGATCGCCAGATTAGCAGTGACATGCGCGATTTCAACATTGGAAATATTCAACCAGATAACCCGTGCCCAGAAAGAAGGTGCAGTGACAGTGGGTGACACATGCAGTGCTGTCCCTCGTACCAGAGTTAAAAGGCATTTATTTTGAGGCAGAGAATGTGGTGCCTCTAATCCTAGCAGAATAAATGAAGCTGAAAACTCTGCTCCAAAACCTGTACTGTATCCACCATCTGGTGAAAATGCTAATACATCACCTTTAGAGGCAGAACAAAGTGAGCAAAATCACTCAAATAATAATTATTTTCTACTTTAGCTTTCTTCAAAAGGACACACAACACCCCTTAGCCTCTGCATGCATTTCAAATGCATTATTTTGGAAGACAAATCTTCAATAATTCCTTTTTATCAATGAAATAAAAGCGTACAGTTGAATACAAGGTAAAAATCAAAGATGCAGCCACAAGATATGTTTGACACAATTAACTAAGTATGCTTCCCTAAGAAATGGAAGAATGGGAAAGAAACATGTTGTCTGGTTCTGGAAAAGCAGCCAAACATTAAAGAAAAAAAAAAAAAAGAACCTCAAACAAATGAAAGATTAGGCAAGAAAAAAGTGAGCAGTTTTATACTTCATGTTTATTTTATGGAAATTATAATACAAATCTCAATTAGTGGCATTACACTATTGCTTTCTACACAGATGATTCTATATTTATATTTGTGCCTGATTTGTTTTCCTAAGTATAGTATGAAAATGAAAATTCAGCTTTGCTAACTATAGTTTAGCTGATGAACATACTGGTATATTTCATCCATTTGTAACTGTTTTGTTGACAATTATCCTAGAGCTTAAGTAGAAGTCTTTAATACCTGTTATTTTTCTAAGAGAAAAAAAAAATAAGGATTTTCCAGCTAGTAGGCTGTTACTGTAAAACCTGCAAAATCCTTTAAATCCACTAGGTGGAGATCTCAGATTCAATCATAAAAGAACAAATAGGGCTTCAAGATCAACACAATGGATTCCGAACAAAAGGAATTTTAATGAGCTTTATTGCCAATTGTTATTAATTTAAGATTCGGAAAACTAAATAACCCATTAGCATGTAGCTTTCAAGGTTTGATCTCTTGAGTTTTAGCATGCAGCTATTGTTTGGTGTGAGTGCTCTTGCACAGGAATTAAAAGTCTTACAAATATTAGGTTTAAAAGCATTGTCATTAGATATGTCTCATTCATAGTCACATTAATTTGAAAAATATAGGTAAGTGAGGGTGTTGTGGCTTAGCAGATTAAGCTGCCCTTGGGAAAGCCCCCATTTCATATCAGAATGTGTAGGATCAAGTTTCTCTTCCACTTTCAATCCAGCTTCCTATTAATGAACTGGGTATGTAGCAGATGATGGTCCAATTACTCGAGTCCCGGCCACCCATTTTGAGATATCCATTGGGAGCTCCTGGCTCCTGGCTTCTGCTTGGCCTAGCTCCAGCTGCTGTGGGCATTTGGGGAGTGAACCAGTGGAAGGATGATCTGTCTCTTTTCTTTCTGTCTCTCCTTCTCTCTTTCCATCACTCTGCCTTTCAAATAAATAAATAAATAAATATTAAGAAAATAGATATACTCAAACAATTTTATTGTTTGACACTCCAGTAAAGAACACAGTACAGAATATTATATTTCACATTTCCTAGTGGAGGAAAAAAAAACTTCCTCTTTTTCTATCTCTGTAACTATGTAACATCTAGTATTATTACAAAGATTAAGAGATATTTGAATAATGTAAATATTGCTTGCAAGCCCCACCTGTCTTCCATTTACCTTCTTATTTAGAGTTGCCAACAACTGACATAACTTTATTTTGAAAGTCTTTAACTTTATTACTTCTCTTCTTTCTATTTGCACACCAAAATTCAAGATTATCTTGCTTTTAACTCCAACTCATTTCCCCTCTATTTCTGTTTGGCCCCTCTGCTGGAGCTTAACTTCTGTGCCATCTGTCTGCCTTCTCTGACCTCACTTCATTTTGTTAAGTACTTTTAAGGTGAGAAAAGCATCTTATGCCAACTTTTTGCACGGTAAGTTCACTCTATGCTAATTGACAGCTCCCTCAGCTTTGTGGACCAGGTTACTTTTTTCTCAGTATCCTTCTTTGCTTATCCTTTTCCTATTTTTTTAAAGCACTGTCACCTTACTGCAAAGCCCTTACCTTTGTTCTGTCTCCTCTCACTGCCAACAATATCCCCACCATGTAATGGTATAACAAGGACTCTTGGTCACTAGCTAACTCTTAGCAGCAGCAATGACAGCTCTCCTGGAACCCTACCTCTCTTCGATTTTCAAAACCCAGTCTTTCACCTCTTTATGATGTTTCCTTTGAAATAGTTCTCAGGTTTACCCTTGCTTCTGGATCCCCATGGTAACCATTGTAGTCTATGTTACATTCAACTAAAATACTATAACAGTAGCCCAGCTGGCTGCTGTGATTTCCTTGTCTTTTGCTTCCATTTCAATACACTATTTCCTTATCTATATTGGGTGCAAGTCAACTGGGGTGCTTATTAAATATGAATAGTCTTTCAATTCCTGGCTCCGACACCTGTCTCTGGTTTCACACTAATGTAGACTCTGTGAGGCAGCAGTGATGGCTCAAGTACCTGGGTTACTGCCACTTTTGAAGGAAATTTGAAATAATTCTGGCTCCTGGATCCAACTCCAGCTCAGCTCCAGTCAATGCAAGCATTTGAGGAGTGAGCCAATGGATGAGAGTTTTCTGTCTGTCTTCATCTCTCTGCAGATAAACTTCACTGCTTAGAAGTACACCTTTTGCTTGCAGTAATCAATATTTGGCCTTTAAGTAATTTTATTTTTTAATAATATTTCCCCTTAGGTCCTTTAGTTTCTCTTACTCATTTCCCAGCTTTCTGCTTGAGACATCAATTCTACACCAAAAGATGCTTTTAGAACCTGCTGATGATGTGCTTTTATCCCCAAATTAAAATGTTCGCATTGTCCCTTATCTGTAATCACAAAGAGTCAGTTAATAAAAGGAAAACAGATTTTCTTGATATGTTATGTTCAGTGTTCGCAATAACTTGATATTTATGTTCAGTGCATATCCCACAATGAGAAGGAAATTCAGGAATTGGTGCTTCGCATAGTTTTTCTCAGAAAATATGTTGAAGGTTCATATTAGAGGGCAAGGAAAAGTTTTCCTAAACTATTTTAAATTCCTTTTTTTTTGACAGGCAGAGTGGACAGTGAGAGAGAGAGACAGAGAGAAAGGGCTTCCTTTGCCATTGGTTCACCCTCCAATGGCTGCCGTGGTCAGCATGCTGTGTCTGGCGCACCGCGCTGATCCGATGGCAGGAGCCAGGTGCTTCTCCTGGTTTCCCATGCGGGTGCAGCTTGGGCCATCCTCCACTGCACTCCCAGGCCATAGAGAGAGCTGGCCTGGAAGAGGGGCAACCGGGACGGAATCCCAAGCCCCGACCGGAACTAGAACCCTGTGTGCCGGCACCGTAAGGCGGAGGATTAGCCTATTGAGCTGCAGAGCCGGCCTATTTTAAATTTCATAAGTTTTAACAAGAACGTTATCTAAACATCAAAATTTGGGATACTGGCATTGGAGGTACTGATAAGCAGTAGTGGTATTCATTCATTTACTCAGCAAATATTTTTGAGTGTGTACTAGGTATAGTTCTAGAAACCCGGGTTATAGCAGCAAACAAAAGAAACATAGGGGCTGATGCCGCGGCTCAATAGGCTAATCCTCCACCTTGAAGCGCTGGCACACCGGGTTCTAGTCCTGCCCAGGGCACTGGATTCTGTTCCGGTTGCCCCTCTTCCAGGCCAGCTCTCTGCTGTGGCCAGGAAGTGCAGTGGAGGATGGCCCAAGTGCTTGGGCTCTGCACCCCATGGGAGACCAGGAGAAGCACCTGGCTCCTGCCTTCGAATCAGCAGGTGCACCGGACACAGCATTCTGACCACGGCAGCCATTGGAGGGTGAACCAACGGCAAAGGAAGCCCTTTCTCTCTCTCTCACTGCCCACTCTGCCTTTCCAAAAAAAAAAAAAAAAAAAGAAGAAGAAGAAGAAGAAGAAGAAAAGAACATAGGGCTAATATTCTGAGAGAGGATTCTAAACAAATAAAAATTTATAATGTCAGTTTGAATGGTTAGGAGAAAAGAGGTTATTTTTTGAGATATTGAATTCATATCCTGTAAGAATCTTCATTTTTCTTCATAAGAATTTCTGTGTACACAAGTGAAAATGGATAATGATTTAGTCTGGGTTTTGTCTTTAGAAAAAAATGGGATATTTAATTTCTCCTTCCAGTTATCTGGACTGAGGATTCTTCTATTCATCTTTTGGTGAAATGCATTTTTTTAAATAATAGTAACAGACCCATCTTTGTCTGTTATCCTGTTGAAGAGAGATAGTCTAGGAAGGATAAAAAATAAGGTTATGTAAGAAAAGGGCAATGTTATCTAGGATGGTTTGGGCTGGACAAGGGTCATTGGGCCTTTATGTATGAGGATCTCCAGTAGGAAGAATACAAACTGTTACCCTCCACTCAGATCCTGCAGCCAAAACCCAAGGACCTCCATCAGCAACAAAATATACTGGCAGAGAGATTCATAGACACTGGACTGAACTGTATCACCAGGAAAGAAGCTGTGGAATCTTCTCTGTTAATCTCTGAGAACAAAATAAACATCAACCTAACATTCTTAAGAAGAATAATTTATTACAGATAGATATCTTGAAATTTCATACTGGGGTTATTTGAGTGTTTACCTCTACTCTTGTAGATCTCTGATCATATTTAAATTATTTCACTGTTCATGTATACTGTTTTACTCATTCCTCCATTTGAATTCTCAGTCTACACTGTTACCCAGTTTATTGCACAGTGGCTTGGAGTTAGAGATGAACTAGGACCCAGATCTTCTGTCTCCTGCATTAGTCAAGGCTACTAAAAACTACTTGTCCTGAGGTGTTTGCCTGAAGAACTGATTCATAGTTAAAAGCCAACACGAATTCATCTAGTGCCAAATTTCTTTCTTCAGAAAATGACAAAGTGTGGTTCAAGCATAGTTAATAAAATTGCAGCTGAGATGAGACTGTGAGTCATCTGTCATACCCTGGTCTCTCTTTCGCTAATCAGTTGTGAGAAACATTTCAGAATCAGAGAGCAGCAGCAAAGAAATATGAGATACTTAGACTTCTTGAGGCAATTAGACACTAAAGAGCAGAAGGCAAATCAGTCTTCCTGCTTTGACAGTCTTAAAATACACACAGAAAGAAGACTTTGGAGTTACACTATTTGTGACAGATTTTGACCATGACACATTTTCTAAGAGGAAATAAAAATTACTCACTTCAGGACATGCATTCCACCCTCGCATCAGCAGAGAAGATATGGGCTTGGGAATGGAATAGCCAATGGGAGGTCTAATGTGGTGGTAGGCCATGTCTGCTGCTGCAGCTGCTGCAAAGCCAATGGTCATGTTAGTTTTGAAATTCATGTATTTATTTCAAAAGACATATGAACAGACAAAAAAGGTATCAAAGGAAATCTGTACTTCAGCAGAGATTCAAAGAGAACTTTATATTTTTATACTTTCTATGCTTTAAATGAAATATTGAATGATGTGATACTCTTAGTTTATAATAGTTCATTCATTTGGTTTTTGACTGAAGGCATAGTAAGCATAGGGAATTTACAAAGGAGCAAAGGAACATGAAAAGGAGTGAGTATTCACGGAGCAAGTAGTTTACAGGCAATCAAAGCAAAAATAAACAAATGGGATTACATCAAGCTGAGAAGCTTCTGTACTGGTAAAGAAACACTCAACAAAGTGAAGAGACAACCAGAGGAATGGAATATTTGTAAACTATGAAAATGACAAAAGATTAATATCCAGAGTCTATACAGAGTTTGAGAGAAAACAACAATGAAAGAATCCAATTAAGAAATGGGAAAAAGACTTGAACAGGCATATTTCAAAAGGGGAAATTCAAATCTCTAACAGACATGAAAAATGCTCAGGATCACTAAGACATGAGATAATGCAAATCAAAACCACAATGAAGTTGCACCTCCCCCCAGTTAGAATGGCTTTCAGACAGAAATCAAAACACAATAAAATCTGGTGATGATATGGGGAAAAAGGTACTCTAGTACATTGTTGGTGAGGATGTTAACTACCATAGCTTTGGGGAGACAGTATGAGGATTACTCAGAAATCTGAAAATGGATCTCTCATATGATCCAACCATGCCACTCTTGAGAATTCACCAAATTGAGATGAAATCAGCATGGCGTAGAAAAAATGATAGATTTATCTGTACCCCCATGTTTATTGTAGTTGAATTCACAATACCTAAGATATGGAATCAACACAGATTTCCATCAAATGATGACTGGATAAAGAAAATATGGTATATCTACACTATGAAATATTACTCAACCATAAAAAAGAATGAAATACTGCCAAATGGATGTAACTAGAAACAAATGTATGTTTTTTTCTGATCTGTAGTAACTAATAGAGTACCAAAAAACTGTAACATATGAGCAAAACTGACATTTTGAGATCTGATTGTTTTGTTTATAGCTTTTGTGTCTACTGTTGAGCAACAGTGTTTTTTCTTCTTACTATTTGTTGAATTTTATACTTAGTGGTGAATTAAGCTTATGATTATACAATAAACTGAAATTATGTCATTGTAAAATTTAAAAAGAAGATTAAGAAAGGAAAGATGAGGCAGGATGGGTGTCTGGAAGGGCAAGAAAGTAGGATGAAAACTATCACTATTCTCCTAAACATGTATGTATGAAATACATGAAATTTTTCTTACTTTATATAAATGAAATTATTAAAAAATAATTATTCTATACATACTAACAATTGAAATCCCAACATCTTCATCAACATTAATGGATTTAATCTTAAAAACTATTTTGCTAGGGTTAGCATTGTGGCATAGGATGTAAAGCTGCTACCTGTTAGTTGGTATCATATATGGAAACCAGTTCATGTTCTGGCTGCTCCATTTCCAATCCAGCTACCTGTAAAAGCCTAGGAAAGCCGTGAAAGATGACCCATGTACCTAAGCCCTAGTTACCCACTTGGGAGACCTTAAAGAAGTTCCTGACGCCTATATTTGGTTTGACCCAGCCCTGGCTGTTGTGGTCAATTGGGGAGTGAACCAGTGGATGGAAGATCTTTTTTCCTACGTCTCTCCCTTTTCTGTGTAACTTTCACTTTCAAATAAATCTTAAAAACCCATGAAAACTCTATTTTGCCCAAATAATACAGATGTTTTCAAGAGAGAAAAGTTCAGGGTTGTCCTACGTCTTGCTGTGTGCAACATAAGGCCTTCCATGTTGGATTCATGACACTGTTCAGCCTGGTATGATTTATGATTTATCTTTCAATCTCTACTTCCAAAAGCTACACATTACCAGGCCACTTTGATTAAAACTGCCTTGTACTCTGTCTTGATATTTGGTATTGTGATGTTTCCAGCTTTGTTTTTGTTGTTTAAGATTGCTTTAGCTATTCAGAGTGTCTTGTGTTTCCATATAAATGCTAGCCTTGTTATTTCTAGATCTGAGAAGAATATCCATATTTTGATTGGGCTAACACTGAATCAGTTAATTGCTTTCAGTAGTATGGCCATTTTGATGATATTAATTCTTTCAGTCCATGAACATGAAAGATTTTTCCATTTTCTGTATCTTCTTCTATTTCTTTCTTTAATGTTTAGTAATTGTCATTGTAGCGATTTTTCACCAACTTGGTTAAATTTATTCCAAGGCATTTAAATTTTTGGAGCTATTATGAATGGGACTGATTTTATAGTTCTTTCTGAGCCATTGCATTTTCTGTGTATGCAGAGGTTATTGATTTTGTGTGTTGAGTTTATATCCTGCAATTTTACCAAACTGTCTTATGAGTTCCAATAGTCTCTCTTTTTTTTTTTTGACAGGCAGAGTGGATAGTGAGAGAGAGAGACAGAGAGAAAGGTCTTCCTTTGCCGTTGGTTCAACCTCCAATGGATGCCATGGCCGGCGCACCGCGCTGATCTGATGGCAGGAGCCAGATGTTTCTCCTGGTCTCCCATGGGATGCAGGGCCCAAACACTTGGGCCATCCTCCACTGCGCTCCCGGGCCACAACAGAGAGCTGGCCAGGAAGAGGGGCAACCAGGACAGAATCTGGCACCCCAACCGGGACTAGAACCCGGTGTGCCGGCGCCGCAAGGTGGAGGATTAGCCTGTTGAACCACGGCACCGGCCCCAATAGTCTCTTAGTGGAGTCTTTTGTTTCCCCTATACATAGACTCATGTCATCTGCAAATAGGGATACTTTGACTTCAACCTTTCCAATTTGTATTCTTTTGATTTCTCTTTCTTTTAATTTTGAAAAAAGATTTGTTTATTTGAAAGGCAGAGTTACAGAGAGAGAGAAGGAGAGGCAGAGGCAGAGAGGGGTTTCTTTTCATTGGTTTGGTTTTCTAAGCCATTTAGATGCACTGATAGCTTATTTATTTGATGCCTTTCCAATTTGTTGATGTAGGCACTAATTGCTATAAACTTTCCTCTTAACAATGATTTTTACTGAATTCTATGTTTTTTTTAAGATTATGCTTATTATTTATTTGACAGGCAGAGTTACAGAGAGAGAGAGAGAGAGAGAGAAAGGTTGAAAGGTTTTCCTTCTGTTGGATCACTCCCCAAATGTCCACAATGGTCAGAGCTGTGCTGAACTGAAGCCAGGATCCAGGTGTTTCCTCCCAGTCTCTCAAGTGGGTGCAGGGGCCCGAGCACTTGGGCCATCCTCCACTGCTTTCCTAGGCCACAGTAGAGAGCTGGACTTGAAGGAGAGCAAATGGGATTAGAATCACCACCCATATGGGATGCCTGTGCCGCAGGCAGAGGATTAACTTAGTGTGCCATGATGCTGGCCCCTCCATGTTTTGATATGTTGAATTGTCATCTTCATTTGCTTCCATGGATTTTTTGATTTCCCTTTTGATTTCTTCTGTGACCCACTGTTTATTCAGGAGAATGTTGTTCAATCTCCATGTGTTTGCATAATTTTCAGAGATTCTTAATTGTTAGTTTCCATCTTCCTTAAGTTGTCATCAGAAAAGATACATGGTATAATTCCAATTTTTTTTAACTTGCTGAAACTATTTAAAATTGCTGAGACCATTTGCATATGGTCTATCCTATAGAATGTTCCATGAACTGATGAAAATAATGTATATTCTTCAACTGTGGGATAAAATTTTCTGTATGTATCAGTTAAGTCCATTTGGTCAATGGTTTAGATTAGTTCTGTTGTTTCTTCATTGATTTTCTGTCTAGTTGATCTGTGCATTGATGGAAGTGGGGTGTTGAAATCCCTTATTACTATTGTACTGGAATGTGTGTTTCCTTTTGGATCCATTAACAGTTGCTTTAAATAGCCAGGTGCCCTGGCATTGAATGCATCTGCATTTACTATAGTCACATATTCCTGTTGAATTGATCCTTTAATACATAAAGCCTTTCTCTGTCTATTTTAACAGTTTTTGTGTTAAAGTCTATTTTGTCTGACATTAGGTTTCATATGCTTGTTTTTGCTTTTTGTTTTTGGATATCTTTTCCATCCTTTCACTTTCAATCTGCATGTATATTTGTTGGTGAAGTATGTTTCTTTCAGGCAGCCATTAGTTGGGTCTTGTTTCTTTAATCCATTCAGGTAGTCTGTAACTTTTAATTACATAATTTGTGCCATTTACACTCAAGGTTATTATTGATAAGTTATGATTTATTCCTACCATTTTTTCATAAAAGGGATCACATAGTCTGCTAATACTAACTGATAGAATTAAAAAGGAGAGAACGGTCCAACATGGGAAGCAGGATACACAGCAAACTCATAGATGGGCAGATGTCCTAAATAACACTCTGGCCTCAGAATCAGCCCTTAAGGCATTCAGATCTGGCTGAAGAGTCCATGAGAGTATTTTAGGCATGGAAAGCCAAGACACTTTGGCAAAAAACAAAACAAAACAAAACAAAACAAAAACAACAAAAAAACACCACCTAAATGAAAGATCTCTGTGAGTGAGATCCCAGTGGAAAGAACGGGCCATCAAAGAAGGAGGTACCATTCTCTGAAAGGAGGAGAGAACTTCCATTTTGACTATGACCTTGTCTAAATAAGATCGGAGTTGGTGAACTCAAAAGGCTTCCATATCCTTGGCAACTCATGACAAGAAACTTGTGTGATTACTGATGCCATAAACAAGAGTGTCAAATTGTTAAGTCAACAACAGGAGTCACTGTGCACTTACTCCCATGTAGGATCTGTACTTAATGTGTTGTACTATGCGAATTAACAGTATAACTAGTACTCAAACAGTACTTTACACTTTGTGTTTCTGTGTGGGTGCAAACTGTTGAAATCTTTACTTAGTATATGCTAAATTCATCTTCTGTATATAAAGATAATTGAAAATGAATCTTGGCCAGTGCTGTGGCTCACTAGGCTAATCCTCTGCCTGTGGTGCTGGCACCCTGGGTTCTAGTCCCAGTTGGGGTGCCGGATTCTGTCCTGGTTGCTCCTCTTCCAGTCCAGCTCTCTGCTGTGGCCCTGGAGTGCAGTGGAGGATGGCCCAAGTGCTTGGGCCCTGTACCCCATGGGAGATCAGGAGAAGCACCTGGCTCCTGGCTTCAGATCTGCGCAGTGCTGGCCGCAACACGCCGGCCATAGCGGCCACTTGGGGGGTGAACCAATGGCAAAAGGAAGACCTTTCCCTCTGTCTCTCTCTCTCACTGTCTAACTCTGCCTGTCAATAAATAAATAAATAAGAAAAAAATTGAATCTTGATGTGAATGGGAGGCAGGGTGAGCGGGAGATGGGAGAGTTGCGGGTGGGAGGGATGTTATGGGGAGGAAAGAGCCACTGTAATCCAAAAGTTGTACTTTGGAAATTTATATTTATAAATAAAAGTTAAAAAAAAAGAAAAAAGAAAGTTTTCTGCTGTTATTTCACTGAATAAGCCTTCTAATCCATTCTTTATTTCCAAGCCTTTAGTAACTCCTGAGACACATACCTTTCTTCATTTGATAGTATTTGCTAAACTCTTTTAGAACCTTTATATACATTATGTTAGATAATTCTATCCACTGACTAAATTCTCTAGTATTGGCTGCCTGCATGGATTTCAAACTCCCCATCTTTGTATTGTGATACTAGTATCTACTTTGTAAATTCCTGAATGCTCAATATTTATCTGTTCCACAGCCAGTGATTTCTGTAACTGTCTTGAAATCAAGTGATAGCCACTTTTAGTGAAGCCATTTTTTATCAGACATCATGGTGGATATTTACACAAATTCTTTAAAGCCTTATAACAATCCTGCATGGAAAAAAATTGTTAGGTGTTTGTTTTTGTGTATACATGTGTGTAACTAGCTTTTAATTTGTAAACATTTTATATGTAATTAATAGTTGGTGCAGGCCAGCGCCGTGGCTCAACAGGCTAATCCTCTGCCTTGTGGCGCTGGCACACCGGGTTCTAGTCCCGGTCGGGGTGCCGTTCTCTCCTGGTTGCCCCTCTTCCAGGCCAGCTCTCTGCTGTGGCCAGGGAGTACAGTGGAGGATGGCCCAAGTGCTTGGGCCCTGCACCCCATGGGAGACCAGGAGAAGCACCTGGCTCCTGCCATCGGATCAGCGTGGTGCGCCGGCCGCAGCGTCCATTGGAGGGTGAACCAACGGCAAAGGAAGACCTTTCTCTCTGTCTCTCTCACTGTCCACTCTGCCTGTCAAAAAATAAAAATAAAATAAAATAAATAAAATAAAATAATAGTTGGTGCAGCCATGTATTCCAAATCCATGCTTTCATCAGAACACATCGTGATGAAATGATGTTGTAAGTAATCCATGATGATCTTTTTATTTCCCAGATATGTTGCTCTGCACCAATAGGAGGATAAATTCCAGGCCATTGCTGCTTCCTGTCTTCCAGTTGTGGTGTTGTAAACATTAGTCTATACCTTAATGATTTTTCAGATATAACTCACAACCACTACCTCTTGTCTGCTGAAATTTATTTCTATTCAATTTTGTTTTTCTACCTCCTCCAATAGATTTGGTAAAATTATACCAGTACAATTTAACAGTTTTTTTTTTTTTTTTTGACAGGCAGAGTGGACAGTGAGAGAGACAGAGAGAAAGGTCTTCCTTTTGCTGTTGGTTCACCCTCCAATGGCCGCCACGGCCGGCGTGCTGCAGCCAGTGCACCGCGCTCCTCCGATGGCAGGAGCCAGGAGCCAGGTGCTTTTCCTGGTCTCCCCATGGGGTGCAGGGCCCAAGCACCTGGGCCATCCTCCACTGCACTCCCAGGCCACAGCAGAGAGCTGGCCTGGAAGAGGGGCAACCAGGACAGAATCCGGCGCCCCGACCGGGACTAGAACCCGGTGTGCTGGCGCCGCAAGGCGGAGGATTAGCCTGTTGAGCCACGGCGCCGGGCAACATTTTATTTTATAGATTATTCTGAATTACTATGTAATTTTGCCAATTGTAAAATTGACACTTGTTCTTTATAAAAGTTTATAAAATTAAGAGAATGAGAAATAATAAAATGTTATAATTCAGAAATAACCATTGTTAAAACATGTTTTATATATTCTCTATAGCTTTGAGATTATATTAATATAGCATTATGTAGTTATTTTTGCCTAAGTTAAATCATTAGCTTATGCAGTTAAAGCATTTTTCTGTGATAGCAAAACTCTGTTAACAGTTTAAGAACTGATTGATTTAAACCTTTCCCAATTTTAGGTTGGATGTAAAGGATATTTTCTCAGTATGAATTTATATCTCTCATAACTTATTTATTTTTGTAATTCTTCAGGGGTGAGAAATAATGTCAAAGGGAATATTAGTTTAAAATGTTAAACTATTTTCTTAACAGTTGTACCAGTTTATACTATCAATAGCAAATATGTGGAAGGCATATCGTTACTTTTACTGCAGACTACAATTCCTTATTTTACTAATTTAAGAGGTAACATATCTACTTTTTTCGATTGTGTTCTTAATTATCTAATGTGTGGTTACTGAACAAACATTTCTTTTGTGTCACAAAAATTTTGGTGTGTTAGTTTTCGTTCATTGGTTACTCAAGTATTTGTAATTTTTTCCAGAATGAGATAAATCAATCAGTGAACAAATGAATTTATTAAGCAATGATTACTAGTCTTCTAGCTCTACTCTATGTTTTATCTTATGACCATTTATATATTACTGAACCAGTGCAGCTATAAGCACATAAACCAGTATAATGGAAATATTTAAACTATTCATATCCTAATGGATGGGGAGGGACTATTCATAAAATGAGTTAAGCTCAGATGCATATGTCAGTCATTCCCCTTTGCCGCTCTTATGACAAGTACGTAGAGTTACTTGTTTGCTTCTTGGCACTGTGTGTGGACAATCAGTTTAAGATGAATGATATTTAATTTTTCATTATTCAAAGTGGATTCTGAAAAGCCTTGGCATCTTATGCTCCCCTTTGCTTTATATTTTCTTGGCACTGATATTGCTCATTAGCACCTCTATGAGAAAGTGGGCCATGCAACATGAGGGGCTCATAGAATTGAAACTTGTCACCTTTGAGATTGTTTTGTCAGTGTTGCCCAAGTGGTCATGTTAGCCTTACAACTGAAATATTTTCTGGAAGTACAAATTCAGGAATGAGACTGTCAGCCCATTATTCAAAATTTAACTTGGTTGCTACAAAGATACATTAAATAATTATATAAATGATGGCTTTTACTTTCACAAAAGAAATTTTGTTGTTAATAGAGGCTAAATTTTTAAAAGATAACAACGTATTGCACAGTTATTTTTTTCCAACACTATCCCAAGATATCATTAGCTTGGTAATGATAATTATTTTTTCCAATCCTAACCTAAGATACCATTATCTTGGTAAAACTTATAACAAACTTTAAGAGTAAGGCTATTTACCAGAACTTCTACAATAATAAGAGGGTTCTTCTGAGCTGTTCCATATGGCAGCATGAGGTATTGAACACATAAAGCATGGCTAGGATGACTGAGACATTGAATTTTTGATTGGTTTAATCTCAAATAATATAAATTTAAGCAGCCTAATTTTCTTCTGCTCCCAGTATGAATAAAGAGACTTCAGTTAAACACAATTTTGTGACTCAGTTTCAAGGTTCCAATCTTCTCAATGTCATGGTGTCAGTTTGTGAATTGAAATTATTCCATGTGTAACAAGACTTTATTAAGAAAAGATAGAGGGCAGATGTTTGGTGCTGCAGTTGACGTCACTTGGGATGCCCACATACCATGTCAGAATGCCTGGGTTTGAGTGCTATCTCCACTTTGGGTTCTAGCTTCCTGGAAATGCACAGCCTGGGAGGCAGAAGGCAGTGATCAAGTATTTGGATCCCTGCCACCCATATGGAATATCTGGAGTGGGTTCTTATTGCTTGGCTTCAGCCTACACAATCCTGGATATACAGAGATTTGGGGAGTGAGTCAGAGGATAGATTTGTCTTTCTTTTTGTTTCTTTGCCTTCAAGTAAATAAGAAATAAATAATATGAAAAAGGAAGGATATAAATAGATTTTCAATATTGTCTTTTAAAAGAGATAGACTAGACAGCAACAGAACAGGCATTGATCATAACATATGATAATCTCCATTCATTTATTCCTATATCAAAGTGAATTGAATACTCTATATTATTATAGACCAAGACAAAATTAAATTTTTAAAGTGAAGTTTGGTAAGTAGATAATGAAGAAATAGTGACTGGATTTCCAATGCATTTATGGTTCATCTGTAAATGCTGAAGTGTGATTCCTTTTGCCTGAAATGCTCCTTTCCATCCTCTTTCTCTTCATAATTTCTACTGTCACAGAAGTCTAGCTTAGATTGATTCTCTCTGGCTATATGTAGATCATAAAATCCTTGAAGTTAGGGCTGGCGCTGTGGCCAGAGGGTTATAGCCCTGGCCTGAAGCGCCGGCATCCCATATGGGCGCCGGTTCTAGTGCTGATCCAGCTCTCTGCTGTGGCCTGGGAATGCAGTAGAAGATGGCCCAAGTCCTTGGGCCCCTGCACCCACGTGAGAGACCTGGAAGAAGCTCCTGGCTTCGGATCAGTACAGCTCCGGCCGCTGTGGCCATCTGGGGAGTGAACCAGCAGATGGAAGACCTCTCTCTGTGTCTCTGTCCCTCTCTGTAACACTCTTTCAAATAAATAAAATAAATCTTTGAAAAAAATCCTTGAAGTCTGGAACTGTGTCTTTTTTAAAAAAAGGTCATTTATTTATTTTCATCTACCAGAAAAGCAGAGAGAGAGAGAGAGAGAGAGAGAGAGAGAGAGAGAGAGAGAGAAGAGAGAGAGCATTTCTATTCACTTTTTAACTCCCCAAATGCCCAGTAGGAAACTGGAATTCCATCCAAGTCTTCCACATGGATAACAGTTGAGCCTCCCAGGATGCATTAGCAGGAAGATGGGTTGAAAGCAGAGTAGACAGGACTTAAATCAGACCCTCTTCTATGGGATGTTGGATATGGGATATGAGTATGCCAAGCACCAATTTAACTCACTGCACCTCGGTGCCTGCTGTAGAACTGTCTTCTTATCCTGTGCCTAACACAGTAACTGGTGATTAATTCATAATGAACCAATGAATGTGATAATTCAAGATATCCTTTAGCTAGAAAACAATATAGACTCATGTAAAATTAATTAAAAGAAAAGAAGGAAGGAAAGGAGGGTATTGGAGCAGGGATGGGGATGGAGGGAAATATGGTTATCTTAGAGCTATATCTGTAACATACATGCAATATATTTTCTTTATATTAAAAAGTAACAACGGGGGCCAGTGCTGTGGTACAGCAGGTTAATCTTCCGCCTGTGGTGCCGGTATCCCATATGGGCACTGGTTATGGTCCCAGCTACTCCAGTTCCAGTCCAGCTCTCTGCTGTCGCCTGGAAAAGTGGTAGAAGATGGCCCAGGACCTTGGGCCCCTGCGCCCAAATGGGAGACAAGGAGGTAGTGCCTGGCTCCTGGCCTCAGCCATTGCAGCCATTTGGGGAGTGAACCAACGGAAGGAAGACCTTTCTCTCTGCCTTGCCCTCTCGCTGTCTGTAAATCTAACTTTCAAATAAAATAAATAAAATCTTTAAAAAAATAACACTGAACATTCATTGGATGAATGAATGACAATGACAGATTAATGCCAGCAGATATCTTTTTCATTGTTACATATTAGAGTAGATGACAATGCCTGGCCATTTAAAAAAAACCTGTAGAATGAACATATTTTAAAATATTTAGTTTCAACATAATCAGGAAAATTATTGAGATCTGATGACAAATTTAGTCAATAATATTATCTTTTGTTTGAAACACTTTGGAAGGGACTTCAATAAACAGAAACCCATATGACATATTAAGACATGCACTTAACCAGGAAATCTGGAGGCCTAATTTCCAGTCTGGCTCTGCTCTAAACTCTGTAGGATATCCTAATTAAAACTAAATAATTTCATTAATTGTAAAATGACAGGGAAGACACAGTGTAATGGTGACAAGTGTGGGCTTGGGGGACAGGAACCCATTTATTTAAATCTTGACTGCACTTTTACTAGTATGTGACATTGAGCATATGTCTTATTTTATAGAACCTAAACCACAGGTTGTTAAGAGTATATGAGATAATATACATAGAGCAGCTGGCACGTTGTATTAGTTGTGTTGTTGTTACTGTTATTATTATCATCTGCAGTTTTGAGAGCCCTCCTGGTCTTATTTAGTCTGAACCTGAGAACTAGATATTTTAAATTCTTTGTTCTATTTAGATCTCTCTAAATCTTAGGTCCTATAAGATTCTCTTTGTGTATGAATACTGATGTGGTTTGAACATAATTTTGCTTCTCAATTCATGAAAATGTTTAAGCCTCAAAGTCTTATGTTAATAGCTTACTGATTAATGTTCAGGGTTGACAGATTAAGGGTGGATGCTTTTTCCAATTAGTTTGCCTGGGAAGTGGGTCTATCTTTTTCAAATCACCTTAGAAGCAGTTCTCCTGATAGGATTAGTTATATGAGCTGAGTTCAACCCACCTGTTTCTCTTAGCGTCCTGATTTGCTCTGTGATTATTCCTTTGCCATTCTCTGTTCTCAACCATTGGGATTAACTGATATGGGACTGCAAACCACCAAAATTGTGAGCTTAAATAAGCCTTCTTCATAAGTAGCTTCATTTAGGCATTTCAGATGTAGTAACAAAAAGCTGACCAATACAAATACCAAGTAAAAATATTGAGCAACTGCAAGTTCCAAGTTCTGTCAGCAGGCCCAGATCATAATGCAATACGGCTGGCCATTGTGGAGAGGATCATTACACAGCTCTCTGTGAGGAAATTCATGATCTATATCCTGCTTATGAATAAGTTGGTACTAGATTCTGAATTCCTTAAGTAAGCTCTCACTGTCTTATGTTTCATGAAATTCAATCTAATCATTCATATTAAAAAGAGAAAAAAGGGAAAAATAAAGTACAATATTTTGCTAGTAAGTTTTGACTAAAATAAAATTGCCAGAATCCCCCCCCCCCCATTTTGATTGTCTATATTTGTGTCCTAAAACATACAGTTGATTCTACTTCATTGTTTACAATGGGCCAGGCTGTGGTGAGACAAAGCAAATATGTTCTGCCATCCTAGCAAGAGCTAAGATGTATGCTTTGTTCAACTGACACTTTTCAATGATGTATCACCAAAGTGTATAGCATCCGAGGGCGACCGTGAGATTGCAATCTTGAGAGGATACTAGGAATGGCTTAATTTTTTAAACCACATCCCATTCTCATTACACACTGTCAGAAGAATAGATTAATTTGCACCATTGTCTGTTCTCATTGCAATCTTTGTCAGTATAATGAAGTATCTGAATGTTAATATCGGCTATATTCATAGAAATATAACCATTTCTTGGACTGATTTGATCTTTCCAGTGAACTGTGTAGTGACTTGTTGACTCTGCTCTTCTCAGTGATAAACTGATAAAGATTAGCACAACAAATATGGGATTTCAGAACTTAGTTCATTCCTATTTTCCTACACTGATGATGGTTCACATCATTGGTGGGCTTATAGCCTTTGAGATGATTATATTCTTACTCGTTAGGATCCTAATCATATATAAAAACATAAAGTAATATTTAAGGAAGGGTGTAACTAAAACAGTCACAGACATAAACATATAAAATGGCAGAATGGCTATAGTTAAAAGCACTATGATTCATATTTTAAAAAAATTGTGAAACATAATAGCCTACAAAGTATATTTGGCTTTGGACTTCCACTTTGCAACTCTGAGATAAAGTCTCTATAGAAGACATCTCACCAAAACCTGGCTAGAATAAGTTGGCAGATATTCTTAATTTGCTGCCACATCCCAGACTTTGTTAACGCTTGGCATTAAGTAATCCCAGGTCCCAGAGTTGAGTCTCCTTGTGAACCAGCTTGCATCCCACAGGAAAAGAAATGGAAAACAAGAGACACTCTTCCTTGGCCCCACACCATAAACTGAAGATGATTCACTAAATTGGGAACCTGGTTCAAAGGGAAGGGGAATGGCTAAAATACATGTTGAAATATTTACTCTTCCTGTTTTTATTCTTTAGTGTCCTATGACATAGCAGAGGAGACAAGTGCAGGAAAGAAGGAAAATCTGGGAAGCAGGTGTTGATTTCTTGTTTTGAAATGTATCCAGTAAATTTGCCAGGTTGTCCAGCTCTCTTTATCTTGTCTTGGTCTTCTCTTAGCTTGACTTCATATCTTGGCTCCTTTTCCTTCTGATCTCATAATTTATTTCAAAAATTTGCTCCATCATCATCCTGCTAGCTAAGCCTGAACCCTGAATTCATTTCTTTTCTCTCTCCCTTGTGCACCTAATTCAACCCACTGGCAAGTCCTATTAAAACATCCCCAAACTGACACTCCTTTCTCTTTCAAAACCACTGGGTTGAGGCTTCAGGTTTTTCTCCTAGAAGAACTGGTCTCCTTGATCCTACTTTGGAACCACTCCAATTCAGTCTTTGCTTTTTAACACAGAGAGCAATTTAGCATTTTAAAATAATAGAACTATACCATATACCTTCTTTAAAGCATACAGTGACTTCAACAAGGCTTGTGATGGTTAATTTTATGTGTCAACTTGATTGTGTTAAAGGATGCCCAGACAATGGGTAAAATGTTATTTCTGAGTGTATCTGTTGGAGTGTTTCTGGACAAGACTGACATTTGAATCAGTGAACTGAGTAAAGGAGTCACTCTCATTAATGTGGGTAAGTGCCATCCAGTGCCCATTTGAACAATTCAGTGGAGGAAGGGCAAATTAGCACTTTCTTCTGGAGCCAATGTATCTGTTGTTTCCTGCCCACAGATGTCAGAACTCCCAGGTTCTTGTGTCTCAGACTCTGGACTACTAGTCCTGTTGGATCCCAAGTATTTGGACTCAGACTGAATTACACTGTTGGCTTTCCTGATTCTCTAGTTTTCAGATTGCATTATGGGACTTTCCAGCCTTAAAATCATGGAATAAAATGCCCATGGTAGATGCCATCTTATAAGTCATATATCCTATTGGTTCTGCTTATTCAGAGAACCTAGGTAAGAACCTTTAACATTTGGCTCTAGTTCTAGATCTACAACATGTGTCTTACAACTCATGTATTTCTATTCTTTAATTCATTGCTACTGAATTATTTATGGCTGTCTAACGACCGACCCTGGACCTTGCCAATAGTTTTTTTCTAGAATGATTTTGTTACTGTTTACCTATTTAATTAAAGATGTAGTTCAGGTATCATTTGTTTTAAGAATTCTCCCCTGAAAAATCTTCCCACCTTTGGTCTGTGTAGGAAACCATCTATGGAGCATTCTTAGCCCTCTGTGTTTCTCTCTGACTTATCCTGTTGACTGTACTTTTCTTGTGCCTTCTGTGAACTATGAGTAGTGTGAGGGCCTGGGCACATTTCCTGGTAAATAAGAAACATCTCATGTTAGCTTAAAGATAATTAAAAAATCTGACATTATTGAATACTGGCTATTGTTAGCTGGTATTCTAACTTTTTGTGGTGGATGCTATTGTAAAATGTTCAGTTTAAAAATAAGCTGAAGTATATCTATGTTAAGTATTCACACAAGGTCTCAAGACTCTTGCTCTTACATATTATGCTAATTTCTTTAGACCTTATGGTGTTAGTTTACAAAACGTGTTTTTTTTTTTTTTGAAAATTTTAGTTAATCATCCTCATTTGAAAATCTTTATATTTCTAAACAAATGAACAGGAATTCATTGATATGGTAACATTTAGCAGGCATATTTGCGTTTCCTGCTAAGCACCATTTGGCTGCAGCTGGGTAGTAACTGTCCCCTTGAATGAGAGCATGTAATCCTCATCTTATTGTTCTGCTTTCAGTATCTGCACCTTCCCTCCATCTTGTGAGTACTTGATCCTCATGATCCTTGAGGTGAGGAATGTGATGGCTTACTGTCTCTTTGTGTACCTGGGATGATAAGGTTAATTTGAACATTAGCTATGCAAAAGAGACCCTAACTTCAAGTTCTTTCATATGTATAAGTATTCATCCTCTAGAAGTTGATCTTAATATTGGTGTTCTACTTTTATATTTCTCCCAGGAGGTAGCGTGCTGCTAAATCCAGAAGGATGAGCCTTGTATAATGTTGCTACTATCATAATTGATCATACTGTCCCACATTGTAGTCATGGATTTATTTCTCATTGTAAATGGCTAAATATGTAGCTTGTATTGAATCTGATGCTTCACATAATTTATTGCTGAACATATGCTAGATTGCCTAACCACCACAATGATATTAGCAGTCTCATTTCTTGATGCATGGTCACTGTCCAACTTTTAAAAATCTGGCATCTATCATAAACAAACTCTGTTTCCAATAAAGTACTATAAATTTTGATATCTTAGGCATTGGAAACAAGTCGTGCTTAAGCAAGACTTTTAACTATTAAAAATAGTCTCCATATAAAAACACAGCTATTTCGAGGAGTCCAGGAGAGAGGAGATCTCCTTGAAATAATTTTAATTAGCAAAGAATAGTGATATAACAAATCTGTGTACATAAAATAGGATAAATACTCTGATAAATGATGACTAGGAATATGAAGGAAACTATACAAATCCTACTATTGGAAAATTATAATCAATTTTTTGGGAAGTCATTTAAGATAAGACAAAATTAAATTGGAGATAGTATGATGAAAAGTGAGAAAAAGATTTTTGACAGAGGGTAATGTGTGTGAAAGCCTGGAAGTGAGAGCACACATGTTGGTGTACTGACAGTAATCTTTATGGTAGGCATCATTCATTGCATCTATTGATGAAACTAAGCTTATGAAAAGGCCTAGAAGTCAGATAAAATGCAACATATTGAAGGAAGTAAAAGAAGATTAGGGGTTGGAGTAATGAAAGAGAAATGATATGAGTAAGATCAGCAATGAAGGATCAGGTAGATTCTTGTGGGACATATGAACAATTCTGAGATTTAATCTTAAGAATATGGGAAGCCACAGGCAATGATGACATAATCAGGTTTATGTTATATATCACCCAGGGCCGGTGCCACGGTTCACTAGGCTAATCCTCTACCTGTGGCGCTGGCACCCCGAGTTCTAGTCCCGGTTGAGGCACTGGTTCTGTCCTAGTTGCTCCTCTTCCAGTCCAGCTTTCTGCTGTGGCCTGCGAAGGCAGTGGAGGATGGCCCAAGTTCTTGGGGCCTGCACCTGCATGGGAGACCAGGAGGAAGCACCTGGATCCTGGCTTCGGATCGGTGCAGTGCTGGCCGTAGTGGCCATTTAGGGGGTGAACCAACGGAAGGAGACCTTTCTCTCTGTCTCTTTCTCTCACTAACTCTGCCTGTCAAATATATAAATATATCCAGTGGATACGTAGAGACTGAGAGGAACAGGAACAAGAATAAACAAGGGAAGTATAATCAAAGGCTATTTTAGGAGTCCAAATGCTTCCTGGCAATTCCAGCTATGACTGAGGTGAATGAAACTTTGAGAAAAAGAGAGATTTGAGGTGCGCATCTTTCCACTTTAGTCAACATTGTATTGGAGGTTCCTGCCTGTGTAAGAAGGCAAGAAAATGATAAAAAAGAGACCTGCAGACTGAGAATAAGGAAACAAATTTTGTTTGTTCACGGATGACATAGTCATTTTTGTAAATATCACAAAAGGTTCACATTACCATAATTCAAGACTTAGTAAGCTAGTATGATATTGATATAAGGGTAGACATACAGGTTAATGCAACAGAATAGAGTCAGAAATGGGTGCACATAAATACGGCTGGTTGATTTTTTAACAGAGGGATCAAAAATAAATGGAGAAAGGAGTTATTCAACAAATCATACTGAAACAAATGGATATCCATATTCAAAAGTAAATAAAAGAACAAAAATCCAAGCTTGAGGCAAGGATTTGGCACAGTGGGTAAGATGTTATTTAGGATGCTTTCATCTCATATTGGAGACCCTAAGGGCCAGTCCCAACTCCTGTTCACATTTCCAGCTTCTTGCTAAAGTGTAACATGGAAGCCAGCAGGTGATGGTTCAAGGAGGTCGATCTCTGTCACTCACTTTGTCGACACAGACTGAGATCCTGGCTCATGGGTTTGGCCTGGCCCAGCCCTAGTTCTTGCAGGCATCTGGGAAGTGAACCAGTAGATGGGAGATATTTGTCTGTATGTTTTTGTCTCTCTGCTTTTCAAATAAAATAAACATTTAAAAATCCAATCTATATTGTACAACATTTTAAATTAGCTTAAAATTGATCTTCTACATAGAAAGCCTAAACCTGTATGTCATCTATAAACATAGGAAGTAATTTTGTGTCCTTGGATGAGGCAAGAATATTTCAGATAGGAAATAAAAATACATTTAAGTATTCATTTATTTACTTGAAAGAGAGAGAGAGAGAGAGAGAGAGAGAGAGAGAGACAGAGAGGTTGATTGTCCATCTACTTTTTCCACCATTCCCCAATGGCTGCAATGGCTATGGCCTGTCCATGTCAAAGCCCAGAGCCAGGAATTCAGTCTGGGTCTCCTACTTAAGTACAGGGGTCCAAGCACTTGAGCTGTATTCCAGTGCCTTTTCAAGCACATTACCACAGAGCTGGACTGGAAGGGAAACAGCTGAGTTTCAAACCAGCAGTCCACTATGGTATGCTGGCATCACAAACAGCGACATAACCAATTGTGACACAACGCCAACCCAAAGACATAAGGAATATTGATTTTTTTTTTGGACAGGCAGAGTGGACAGTGAGAGAGAGAGAGAGAGAGAAAGGTCTTCCTTTGCCGTTGGTTCACCCTCCAATGGCTGCCGCGGATGGCGCGTTGCGGCCGGCGCACCGCGCTTATCCGATGGCAGGAGCCAGGTGCTAGGTGCTTTTTCCTGGTCTCCCATGGGGTGCAGGGCCCAAGCACTTGGGCCTCCTCCACTGCACTCCCGGGCCACAGCAGAGGGCTGGCCTGGAAGAGGGGCAACCGGGACAGAATCCGGCGCCCCGACCGGGACTAGAACCCGGTGTGCCGGCGCCGCAAGGTGGAGGATTAGCCTGTTGAGCCACGGCACCGGCCGGGAATATTGATTTAAAAATTCAGTGAGATGAGCTTCACTACAGTGAAAAACTTCTCTTTGAAAGATACTGGGGATATGAAAATCCAAGCCACAGACCATAGGACAATACTTGACAAACACATAGGAGATAGATGACTTCTAAGAGCTTAAAAACTCTTACAAATAACCAATAATGACAACTTGAACAAACACTGATGAGAGAAAAAATATGTTTAGCAAATAAGAACATGAGATCATCAACATTAGTTATTAAGCAAGTGTAAAATAATATCACATTCATAACATTTACTCCAACTCTAATGGTTAATACATATTACAGATTTATATAGACAATGCAAAGTACTGATAAGAATATGTAACAACTAAAATTCTCAGGATGTCTGATAGGAGTCTATATTGGTACAGACATCTTGGGAAAACAATTGTAAGATCTAGCCAACTCTCTTCTGCTTTTGTGCAAGAAAAATGAAAACAACCACTTGAATTATTTTGGTATTTTATTCATAATAATCCCAAAGTGATAATAACTCAAATTATCATCAACTTGTGAATGAATAAACAGAGGCACATATATAACATGGAATATTGGACAGGAATGAAAAAGAATGGTTTACAGATAAAGGCAACAAGATGATTCCATTTTTGTGACATTCTAGAAAATGTAAACTTGTAGGGACATAAGTAAGATCAGTGGTGGCCAGGGGCTGGATATGGAAGTAGAATGACTCCAGAGAGGCACTATAAAATATTTTAGAGTAAAGGAAATGCTCTTTATCTTTCTTGAAGATTTAGTCATACAACTGTACATATTTATAACAGCTCATTGAACTGATAACCTAAAAAGATAAACTTTATTTTATGTGATGATTCAATAAGCCTGAGTTTTAAGAAAGATGTTTACAGTCGTTTAAATGAAAGATGGAGAATGAGGTAGAAAGATGGTAGGTGATGAAATGATGATTTATTAGAAGATGCACTAGAAGATAAAATGGAAAGGCCAGGTAAATTGATTGGTAGAGGATATAAGGAGAAGGGAAAATATCTCTTTCTTATGAAAAAAAAAAAAAAACACAGTACATCTAGAATTGTAACTGATTTTTAAAATATCCATCAGTCTCATCAGAATGTGAACTCTGAGAGAGTGTAGCACATCACAAGCCCCGACCAATGAAAATGATGGTCAAGTGCTCACATCTCAGACCACAACACGGGCTAAATCTCATCATTCAAAACTATGAAAAGTATGTCCACAGGATTAGGACAGTAATATCATATTTCATTCAATAAATTGTGCACAGAACATATAATTGATGAAAAGCCTCTGTTAGACACAATGCAGGGTATAATTAATGTTATCTAATGTGAGGTAACGCTGTAACTAGTGCCGAAACAGTATTTTTACACTTTGTGTTTCTGTTTGGATGCAAACTGATGAAAATTCCTACTTAATACATACTGAACCGACCTACTCTATATAAAGATAATCGAAAAGGGAGAAAAAAAAAAAATCAGTGTTACATTGGAAACTGCATCAAAAAAAATTTATCAGTCTCAAATATATATATATATATATCTCATGTAGGATCTCTGTCTTTAATGTGCTATACAAAGTGACTCAATGCTAAAATGAGAACTCAAAGACTATACTTCACTTTGTGTTACTATATGAGGGCAAAGGGACGAATTCATAACTTAACACATACTAAATTGATCACATGTATACAAAAAGAATTGAAAACGAATCTGGATGTGAACAAAAGGGTGGAGGGGGCGGGCAAGGGGGGAGGGTTGTGGGGGGAGAGGGAAAATATGGGGGAAACCCATTGTAATCCATAAATCATACCTTGGAAATTTATATCCTAAATAAAAGTTAAAAAAAAAAAAACAATTTGACACTCTTGTTTAAATACATTTAAAAAAAAAAAAAAAAAGATCATTCGCTATTATGGGGGAAAATACTCTTAGAAGTGAGTATGAAATGTGACCTTTGCTCTACACATGAATCCTAACAAATACTGGGATCTTGGCTAAGACTTCCGATTTGTTAAAATAGATGTTATTTATGAAGTTTATTTATTATGAAACTTATTTATTTATGAAATTTATTTTTATTTACTATGCCAACATTTTCAGGAAAAAGACCTTACATCTGGTTAATTCTTCTGATATATTGTTATAGGGTGGCCATTAGGAGCTTACAACATAATTAATTCAAACTATCATTTCACTTGACAATTTCTTGTCAAATGTTCTGGAGTCTAGGGATGCAAAATCCTCAAGGAGTGTCCATCTAGTTTGACAAGACATAAGAGCCACTCAAATAAAATTGAGAGGCAAATTACAAATAATGTTTACATAAACCTAAACTACTTCTGCATTTTGCCTGTGTTAGATTCCACACCTCTACTTTCTACATGTAGGCAGAGTATCACATATATCATCACTGAAAAGTAGGCTCACTTATGAAGTCTTATTTTTTTAACACATCCATATAACTAACCTATCAGAAAAAGTCATTCTCTTTTGTAAAATATGAGACAGCAAAAGACATCCCTAATAGAGTACTTTTATGTTGCTACTTCTTACTTATGCCCATGTGTTAGAAGAGTTAAATCTAGGGCCCCATGTTGTCATGAAGCTGGTTAAGCTGCTACTTGTGCACTGGCATCCCATTCCAGAGCACCCATTTGATTCCAGGCTTCCAATCTAGTTTCCTGCTAATACTCCTGGGAAAGCAGTGGAAAGCACTTGGGCTCCTACCACCCATGTGCAGGACCCAAATGTGAATTCAGATTTCCGGTTTCAGCTTGGCCCAATCCTGGGCATTGTGGCCATTTGGGAGAGTGAACCAGTGGATAGAAGTTTTCTTTCTCTGCCTCTCCCTCTCTGTCATTCTGCCTTTCAAATAAATAAAATAAATACACACAAAAAACAGAGTAGCTCTAAAATCTAATCTCTAATCTCCAAAAATAAATATCTCTTGGTCTGCATTATTTGATCCTACATGCCACATGGCTGTAGTCAGGTACTTGCTTTATTAACAACAGACAAATCATGCCCTACACGCAAATAAAATGTATGTATGCTTTTGTGTGCCTTAGTCTGAAATCACATAGTTGTCATTAAATTGTCCAGATTGGGCACAGACCCTAAACAATTAAGCACACACCCTTCTCTCTTGCCATTCCACTGATAATATGCATTTTGGGGGAAGAAGTTTCTTGAAGCTGTGAAACGCATTGGATTCTGGAAAATGGGAAATTTTAATTGAAGCATGTCTTACCTGGCTTGAGATGGGCGAATGGAATTTCACCAGTGAGAAGTTCCCACAGACAGAGAGCGTAGCTGAAGACGTCAGCTTTGATGGTGTACCGCGTGCACTGTGTGAACACCTCTGGAGCCATCCAGCGGAGGTTCTGTGCATCAAGAAACATTCACAGGCATTTACGAAGTGCTTAGATCTTCAACTGCAGACTAGCGCTCTTCTTAGTGAGGATTCCTGAGATGTTCTGCTGATACTCTCAAAAGATACTAGCATACAGTAGCATAGATATTAATCTAAATGTGTGCAATAAACTGACATGCTTGTATATATCTAGTATGAATACTGAGATTGTTAAGTTTCTCCAAGGTCAATTTTTTTAATCATTGAAATATTATATTTATAATCTTCCCAAAATGATCACCTAGACCACTCACTAAGTAACTACCTTTTACAAAATGATGATCACAACAGCAGCATTTGTTATCTATGCGCATCTGTCTTCTAGAAGTGTTACAAATTTCAGAAGAGCCAACCAGGATTCATCCAGGGATCTGTGTTTCCCCGATTACTAATCAGGCACTCTGGGGGCACCTTCCCTCATACAGGTCTTCAGGTCTAGGGGGTCCCTAAATTTAGCACACAAATAGTGTTCTCATGACCACGGAGGGAAAAGACCACAGAGAAATGCCAAGAATATTCCTATGAAGTAGATTTCTCACTAGCAGGGCCAAATCATAGTTTCCCTGATGTAGTATTTCTGAATGTTGTTTGTGCAATATTACAGAAATAAAGCTCATAAAATGTTACAAGTTTCTCTGTAAAAAGTTCTGAGTAGGTTTTAATGGTGTTATGTATATTATTTTCATTTGCAATACATATTCCTCAGTTTAAAAAAAGCTTCCATTCTGGGATGAAAATGCATACATTTGATTTAAGTGTAGTTTGGAGAACAGAACACAAGATTTTGAGTGAGGAGATGAAAATTCTAGTTCTGTCTCTGCCATTGATTGAGCAACTTGGGGTAGGTGTCTTTTGCTTCCTGAACCTCAAATTTCTCAAAGACAAAACAGATGAGTCAGGCCCTTGTAGTTTTAAATTCCCATAGCTCCATATCACATACATAAACTTTGACAAATATCTTTGTATTTCCACTTGCAGAAAGCAATTTTTACATTACTATTACTAAAATCATGTATGTAGGGATGGCTGCTGGTAATTCTTTTGAAATGTCTCCCTTATTTTGAAATCATGCATAATTCCAGCTTTCTAAGAATATCTTTATTCTGATTATGCTGTTCACATGCAACTCTTCCCACATGAGGGTTCACATTCCAAATAGCCTCCATTTTTATGGTACATTGTGCATTGTGTCACAGCATTGCCTAAGTGGAAGTAGGAATTGGCCATGCCCATTTTTGCACAGGAGGGTCATAGAGTAATTAGGGAACTTACAGAAGGCTACATAACTAGTAAGAAATAAAATAGCCTCTAAAATAAATCCAGAATAGTGCTGTGCTTAAAGATTATGCCTCTAGGATAGAAGAATGAATATTACTTGCTGTTGGTGAAATTCAATTCAATTCTACTCAACTAACTTTATTTAGTCACAGTCTCTTTTGGCTTCATTTTAGAATCACCTGGAGGAACATTTAAAAACGTACAGGTACCCAAGATCAACCCCAAGCCAAAGAAATCATAATTTTTAGGCAATGGATTTGAACATTATAATTTTAAAGTGTTCTAAAGTGACTTTTATGTGCAGCCAGAGTTAGAACCACTGAGTTAGCTGCCTTTGCATGCCAGGTCCTGGATTAGATTTGTGCATTCCATCCATAGAGAACTCACCCTTCTTGTTCAACATTATCTCACATCTTACCACTTTCCTCCTTGTTACATACCAAGGACTCTCCTGCGTCAGGGTCTTTGCACTTATCATTTCCCACATCTGTCTTGTCTCATAAAATGTTATAATTCTTTTTCACCCTAACTGAATATTCCCATCTAATCATTTACATTGCTTTTACTTTTTCCTTTATAAACTTTATCACTGCCTAATACATATTTTATTGATTTGTTCAGTATCTCTTCTTCCAGTGGAATATTAACGCCATGGAAATAACAGTTTTATTTTGTTTCTTGAAATATCCACAGTTCCCTAAAAACATCTAGTATCTAGTGGAGATTCCACTGTATTTGTTGAATGAATGAGTGAAATCTAGCTGGGGAAACCAGTATGTATAACCCTACTTACAACACAACATTGTACAGGCAGTGGTTATTGCCCTTATGTCTAACTCATGTCTAATTCTCTCTTCCTTATTCCATACATATCAACAATGCCAAGTGATTTGAAGTTCTCCCAGAAACTCTGTTGTTTTTCATCCTCCTTTGTACCCAACTCATGCTGTTCACTTTGCCTGAGACACCCTTTCATCCTCTCTATCGTATCATTAGCTTCTGTTCAACCCACCTTATCTCTTACGTTGCTGTGTCATATTCCAACTACTGAATTTCCACACTACTTTAAAGTTATTTTCTTACTACTCTCTTTCCCTCACTAGAAAATCATCTCCTTCAGGTCAAGAACTTTTTACTCTTATTTTGCATCCTTACAAAATACTTCACACAGAATGTGCCCTCAATACATGCTTGTTGAATGAAAAAAAAAATAGCAAAAACATTGTAAAGTGCTACAAAACTACAGAGAAACTAAGGTTGAGGAAGTAGTGCAGGTTATAGAAAGAACGTGTTTAAAATGGGTAAATTTTGTCTGGGCCTTGAAAGATGATTAGACTCCCTCCAGATGGGTCACAGTAAAGGACAAGCAGAGGACACTGCACTGGCAAAGTCCCAGGATGTGACAGTGAATGACACATTTGAACAGTGGTTGGATGGCTGTTGTGCTGGAGCACAGGAAATGTATACAAACTTGGAGTGTAAGAAGAGGTCACACAGAAGGACATGACGTCATATTAAGAAGAGCTGGAGCAAAGATGAAGACATTGGCTTTTAGCCTATGGACAGGGGAGCATTGCTGCAGGTTTACCAGAGGGGAATTATCAGAGCAGCACCAATTAGCTGATATTGAATTGCAAGAATGAGCTGCAGGAGAGGACTGGAGTTAGAAGCCTATTGCAGAAGTCTGGAAAAGAAATGATGAGTATCTGAACTGAGGTAGCAGTAGGAAATGAGAGATTTGAGAACTAAAAAAACTCAAACTAAAATGAAAGAAAGAGAGCAAGAGCGAGAGAGCAAGAGCGAGAGAGCGAGAGAGTGAGAAAGCGAAGAAGGAAGGAAGGCAGGCAGGCGAACGAAAGAAAGAAAGCCAGAAAGACAGCCAGAAAGTGTGATTGAGTAATGTGTAAGCGGAAGCAGTAGAGGGAAGGAATGAAAAATTACCCTCAGCTTCAGTAATTAGATACCACAGGTCATCCAGAAATAGAAGTGTACTTACTCTGGGGGAGAAGATTGGGGGGAGTGAAGGAGAGGACAAGTAATGAATTTAATTACAGACATTTTGAATGCAAGCATCCTTGCTTCAGATGGTATAATTTATATTTTACTTAAATTTTAATGCCTGATTATACCACCTTTTACCTTTGAATGTTAAAGGAAAGACATGAATAGTTAGCATGATGATGAACTAATTTTATAGTTAGTTACCTTTTAAATATCAATTCTACTACTTAATAACATGATCTAAGTAAGAAAACCAATTTTATGTACCTGTCTTGTGTTTTTCACTTTTGTATTTAAGATATTCTGCATTATTTTATCCATAATATTGTCCAAATATATATCTTATATCTCTAGCTGAAACTTGAAATAGCTCTTTTATGGAGTTACTGAAAATAAAAATACAGAACATTATCCTGGCCACTGGGAATATGACATTTCTTCCAGATCAATAAAGCTACTCTCATCTTACTTCCCCATATACTGAGTTTACACATTTTAATTGTTTTATAATTATAGGGAACACAAGCAGTAGCAAACCCCAGGTTGTTTTGTCATGTTGTCTTCATCCAGAGACTGTAGAAATCTTGATTCTGAGGGAAAGAGGAAACAAATTCACATCAAGAAAAATATCTCAAAATTGAGGTTAAATATTATAGCTAAATTTCTGAAACCTCAGGAAACCTCTGTATCATTCAAATTGTTAATTCCATCCTTTTGGTTGGGGATATCAAAGAGGAAAAATTAAAAATAATAACTGATGTACAAATGTATCTGGTGGTGTGAATCATTTTTCAGGATAGCATCAACTAGGAATGAAGAAAGAAACTGATATCATTTGGGGTCTTACTCATGGAAATCTCACCTCCAAAATCAGCCACCACAGCATGTCCATCCTCATAGAGAAGAATATTGTGACTGTAAAAAAAAAATCAGACTTTTGAGTAAACTTTACTAATTCCAAGTCCTAATGACCTCTCAAGGAAGACAACAGTCATCGCTTGTTTACCCCTAAGAATGAATGAGCCCCCAAAGGCTAACTCTGATTTCTCAGTTTTACTAAGTTAAAAGAGTCATTCACAAAATGTGTTCAAGTTCCATCTGTGGTTGAAAGTATAAAGCATTCTTCCTTTAGATCAGCCCTCTAAACAATAAGTCCCGTTAGTCAAAGACCAGTTTTTCAGTCCTCGAGGCTCATTTGCTGTCACGACTGTGGCTACAGGCAAAGAGTAAGAGGCATCTCAAGCACATTAGAGCTGGTACAAGAGAATTAGCCTATTGGAGTCCTGGGCACAAACGCAGAACTCTATGGAAAATGTTTTGGGCAGTACATCATTCTAGCTACAACCTCTGGACAAAGGTGTGTGTGTAGGTGTGTGTGTGTGTGTGTGTGTGTGTTCTAACAATTAAAAATTTTTATTTGAAAGGCAGAATTACAAAGGGAGACAGAGAGAAAGAAGTTTTCCATCTGTTGGTTCACTCCCTGAATGGCCACAATGGCCAAGGCTGGACCAGGTTGAGCCAAGGATCCTTGAACTCCGACTGGGTTTCCTATGTGGGTGGCAGGGGTCCAAGCATAGGGCTGTCTTCTACTGCTTTCCCAGGCATATCATCAGGGAGCTGGATTAGAAGTGGAACAGCTTGGTTGCAAACCAGTGCTCATACGGGATGCTGATGTTGCAGGTGGCAGCTTAACCCAGTGTACCACAACACTGACATCCAAAGGAATGTTTTTAAGGCTGTGAAATGATGCCAATTAAACAGCATTAAAAAGTTTTGTGGAAGAAAGGGATGAAGGTCACAAAGTGTTCCTTCCAAGACAAAATTCAAGCAAGATTTGGTAGAGTGTCAGATTAGATTTTAAATTCTCCCACTATATGATCACACACTCAGTCCCCTCCCTCCCACAAGGTAACATGAGGTGAATGGGTATGGCCATCACCTTGATTGTCATAATCATTTCACAGTGTATATACACATAACTCCATCTCATTGTGCATTGTAAATACATGCAATTTCTGTCCATTATACCTCAATAAATCTTGAAAAAAATAAAAAGAATTTATTCAAGCAATTTACAAAAACTAAGGCAGTCAAAGAGAAGTTATTCTTCCCACATATTGATGAGTTGAGTTGTGGAATATCTTTGGGACAAGCATATGGTAATCTAAGGTTGTCTTTGAATGCTTCTTATTGAATGTCTGTGTTACTATTTCACATTTGTATTGTCAATGAATTATTTCAGTATTAGGAGAACCCTGATAGGTTTCTCTTAATGAAAATGGGCTATACTATATTTACTTTGTAGTAAATTACATACTTCTCTATCCTTAGTTATTTAGTACTATGGTCAAAATAAGGAAAATTTTTTTTATTTTTTCATAATAAGTCCAGTATGATATTGAATATTTTATTTAATTGCCTAATTGCTTTCTGGCATTGACTTGAGCTTTATAAAGAAGTTACTTTTGAACTTCTTGTGTATAAATATTGTTAACAGATTTTGTACCTGGAGTATAATCTCAATATTCTTTTCAGCTACTAAAACTCTAAAATGTGCTTGAAGTAACTTTGGTTGTTGTAGCACAGTGTAGATAAAAAATGTATCTAAGTTCTGTATCACTAGATTCCTTGAAGGATTTGGGGGGTTCCAATGCCACAATTGTTTATCCTAGCAGGAGATAATGAGTGCTCCATTGCACATGTGTTTAAGACACACTGAGCATGTATTTGCCACTAATATTGAAATTATATATACAGACAGTTCTTGATCATTATTCTGTTGTTAATTACAATGAGTTTGCTAAAGTGGCAGTTTCACCATATAACTTTAATATATAAAACAGCTTTACAAATGGAGGTAATCTAGCGAAATTCGGAAACGGCTCAGAGAAGCCTTGTTTAACATTCCCCTTTTTTACCATAGAGGTCACTGTATTAGAAGGATAGTCAGCTAGCAAGTTTATAGCAACTGAGACTTTGTTCTTTGGCAGAAAATATCTTATATATTGGGACACAGAGTGGTGAGCAAGACAGGCAAGGATTGAATGTATGAGGAGACAAGATAGGAAGATAGATGAAGGAGAATAATTACAGGTTGGAGGAAGATCTTGGCAAAGGGTGCATTGGGATACGTGTAGTAGGTAAGAGGAATTACAGTAAGAATGCACTTACTGAATTGGAGAATGCATGCTGGAGAATAATAGGGCCTATCTGAGTGTAAGTGATATTGGATTGTGAGGGAATTTGAAAGCCAGAGAGGAATTCTAGACTTGTTGCAGAAAGTAACAAGGAGCTAGCATAGGTTTTATGAATGGTGTACATTGCTCTTAAAAAAGAAAGAATGTTATTCAAGATAATTTTAGTCTCTACTTTCCAAAGGACTAAAGTAGTGTAGGAAACAAGAATAAATAAAGTGAACTCATCAAAACATTTGGAAGTTCCTGGCTCTGGGGGCAATTTATAAATAGGGGTAAAAGAGGACAGCAGCAACAATAACAACAACAAAACACAACAGTAGAAAACAAGATAACCTTCAAAATTCTTGTTAGATCTTAGATCTTTTAACTAAAAAGCAATAATAATTATGCAATTAGAAAATGCTGTCTTGCCAGAAATCTGGAAATTTTTATGAACACAGTAGTGGTTGACTTGGGAGGATGTGCAACCTGACTGAAGTCAGTTTTCTCTGGCAACACTAGATTTATCAGGCAACAGCATTAACATTTATCATATTGGCAAATTAAACAAAACAATTCAAGAACATGGGGAAACATGAGTTCATATAAGTAATTGAGGTCAAATGTAAAAAAAATGCTATGAAAATGACAATGCAGAATTCTGGAATGTCAGGAAGTATGAGAATACAATGAAATTCCCTATTCACTTCCACATAGTCTTTAGGATCTGCCTATGCCTTCTGTAACCACTCAGTAATGTTGAAAAGAGATATTGTTACTGCTGATTTGAACTCGAAGAACTTGTTCTATTGACAGTGAAAAATGTGGCCAATGAGAAGGCAGTTTTAGTATGGTTTATTGTAAAAAGTGAAGACACAGAAATTGCTATACCTGATAGACCAGGCAGATGTCTCAGAGAAGGACGGAAAGCCATCAGCATTCAGACTGGAGTCTCTGTGGACATGAGTATGGATCTCCTGTTTCTCCCCTCCTCCCTATTATGTGAAAATCTAGGTGGTGGATTTCAGGAGTGGAATTCCCCTAAATAAACCCTCTGGACAATACTGGCCATCAGGGTTCTTATCTATTGGAGGGAGCAAATGTCTCCTTCAGTCCCGTAGGGCCAGCTGTATCGCTCCATCAGTTCAGTGAGTTCTTTTTGATAAAGGGCAGGCAAGGATGCCTTGGGCTGGGGAGACAGCCAAGAGGCTGGGTCTAGCTCTCAAGACTTGTTTTCTCACACCATTGCACATGAATTTATTTTCTTTGAAACTTCTCATTGTTTTTAGCTCCTCTTAGATATATATGCTAATATTTACCTAGCTGCCTTAACAATGTTTAAAAATACCACTAAGAAGTTTCCATCATTTTCCAAGTAGTTGCTGAGCCTTACTTCCCATTTGGACTAACGTAAATGGAGGAGGACAGGCAGGGGTGAAGTGGACATATTCTGAGTGGATGAGAGTGAGTCCAAAGGCCTTGGTGACCATGATGTTCAGAGTCAGTATCTTCCAAAGGATCAGCAACACTGGGATTGAGGAGATCTAGGTGAAATTAGCTGATGGCCAAAGTTATCTAGGACAACAGCAGTGGCACAAATATTTTTGGTGATGAGTTTAGAAGTTTACTATTGACAGATGTCATGAACTGGGGATGGGGGCAGTAATGGAGAACGTGGCACTACAGAGAGAAGGGAGTAAATACTGAGTGAGGGCCTCCTGTGGGCAGGTACTTGTGTTTTCAACATTTCTACATTCCTCATGGTCTCAGTATAGGGCTGATATAAGCATATCTATTTTACAGATGGATGCTTGAGGCGCCCAGAGGTTAAATCAGATGGGCAATAAATCATAGAATTTCAGGCTCCAAAGTCTGCCCCCTTTAGAAGAAGCTGACTTTCATATCAATCAGACCCCAAGGAGAAACCACATTATTAAAATTAATTGTCAGCACAGAAATACAAAAATGTAAGGCTTAGCAGGTAGTGTCCAAATATTTCTTTTTGGGTTCAAGGTAATGAGCTTGAAATCAACAAGTAGAAAACATATAAATCCAGTATATTTTCATGTCACCAAGACACAGCAAGCAAAGACACACCCTTTTCCCTTCAAGAGTCTGGTTGATGTGTCATAGACTCTGTAAAGAAAATGTGAGTGAAAGAAGCAAACTGAAAACATGATCTGACCGGGGAAGCAGAGTAGGCACCATAAAAGTGACCATCGGCAGGACCAGAAGACAGATGAAAAAGAAGAGTCATGGGAAACCCAAGACTTCTTCCCCACTCCCGCACCTGCAAAAACCACCTGTGGGGTTTGTTTAAATTGTTTGCTTTTTTGTAATATCTGGGGAAATGTAGATCTCTGCTTCCTCATGCCACACTGTGGAGCCCTTCATGAATGTGATAACATTCGGTGGAGACAGTCTTGTGAGCTGGATCTTTTCAATGTGGTTTGAAAACGTACATTATTAGTTGAGCTAGAACTTCAGCCCAAACTCTATCATCTGAAGACAATGAATTGAGGAGAAGTTGGGTACCAAAGTAAGGTTACAGAGAAAGGAAGCAGAAAAATAGTGAGCATGCACTGTAATACACAAACATGCACGCATTAGCCATGCACACGTAGGTGCACAAATGTGCATTCTCAACTTGCCAGAAAAGTCTTTAAGGATGAAGCCTCACTGGGGAATGAATGCTCTCCAGATAGCAGTTAGTTTGGTAAAAGGGCTTTAATGGAAGGTGAGTAGGTAAAGGTCCAATCGATCATTTATCCTTACAGAATTATTTAAACAATTATGCATTTAATATGAGAGAAAGAGAGGGAGGGAAGGAGAGAGGGTAAGAGAGAGAGAGAGAATGAGAGAGAATATATCCCTTCTTCTGGTTTATTGTCTAAGTGTTCTCCAAAGCCTGGGCTGTGCCAAGATGAAGCCAAGATGAAGCTGAGAACTGAATCCAGGTCCCCCATAGAGTTGGCAGACTCTACCAGTAGAGCTATCACTGCTGCCTCCCAGCATGCGCAGTATCAGAAAGCCGGAACGGAGTGTGGAGCCAGAACTCTGTACTCACACACTCCGACATTGGCATCCCTAGCTGTGCCAAACTTTGCACCAGGAATTTTTATCATTTTTAGATTTGACAGTTTGATTTCATCTAAATAAGTGTGTTCCAAGAGTCCATGCTATTTACAAACTATTAATTTTGTTGTGTCCACTAAGCCTCACATTCACAAGCAAATTGCTTAGTTGCGGAGTGTGCTGGGTGAACCTTGCAGTGTCAGTAGCTTCAAGGGCTTATTGCTTCCTGTGCTTATCCAGCTTTGTAGGAGAAACTACCTGCTAAGGTGATGTTTACTAGGGTGGGTATTTAAAGAAATCCTCACATTTTATTGTGCTTTCTCTCTTTTCATCTCTTGCCTCTTATTCTCCTTGATTCCTTGTCCCAGATGGTAGGTAGGACTTGGGCAGAAGCGGTAGCTTAACCAATGGCTGACACAATTACTCTTCCACCTGTGAAGGCTGAGCTCTGTACGAGGGACTGCTGTGCTCTGCTGTGCAGAGAGACTGCAGTCTGACTGTAAAGTAAAAGGAAGGCAGATCTCATACATAATCTAAAATTTAAACTGGGTTTCACTTTGAGGAAAAACAGTAAATGTAAGAATGAATTATGAAAATATCAACCAATAGGAGGAAACTGTCTTCAGATATAGGAAATTCAGTGCTCAACATCTAGTTTATACTGTAAGTAGTCCTGTGGTTTTGAGAAGATTATATTATAACCTACTAAGACTTCTTTTATTATATTTAAAAATCGTGAGAGGAAGGGAGGAAATTTTAAAAAAAGATATATAGAATTATGTAAATTTGGAACTGCTAAATTGATATTGGCTATTATTGATACACATAAGAGTATTTGTACAACTTGAATGAAAATATGCTTTGTGAAGTATTAAGCCCTATATAAGTTAGGTCTTAAGTGATGAGGTATATTTTAACATACTTTTTAAAGATTTATTTATTTATTTGAAGGGTAGAGTTACAGAGAGGCAGAGAAAGAGAGAGAGAAGTCTTCCATCTGCTGGTTCACTCTACAAATGTCTGTAACAGTCGGAGCTGGGCCAATCCGAAGCTAGGATCCAGGAGCTTCTTCCTGGTCTGTCATGCAGGTGCATAGACCCAATACCTTGGGCCATATTCTACGGCTTTCCCAGGCCTTAGGAGAGAGCTGGATCAGAAGTGAAGAAGCCAGGACTCGAACCATCGTCCATATGGGATGCTGACACTGCAGGAGGCAGCTTTACCTACTATGCCACAGCAAGATCCCCAAGAGAGAGGTTTTGAAAGCAAAGTGATTTCCTGACTCAGTCTCTGAAAAACTGACTTTACTATGGAATAATTAAACTCAGTCGTACCCTAGCGAGTCTCCTCTCTTTCTATTCTCATTGCCTGATACTACACAACTATTGCTGCTTTGATTGATGACTGCATTTCACCTAAAGGAATTGCTGTGCCTTTGAGAGTATTGATATCACAATACTAGAACTTAACTCTAGTTTTGTCTTTTACCATGAAGCAAATGACGTGAGTCAACTGTTTATGTGACAGAAGTATTTATCTCTTTGCAGTGTCTGTCCCTCACAGATTACTCCACAATAATATTCTTTTAATGTTAACAATGCACACAGTTAGTAGAATACAAAATACAACTGAGGGCAAGATTTACTTCATCCAAATAAGTGACGCAAACAGAATCCAAGCTCTGACCTTCAGTCCTTTCTTCCTCAGTAATGGAGTTCATTTTCAGCAAAGGATGAGCCGTCTGCAATGAGGGGTGTGTGTGTGTGTGTGTGTGTGTGTGTGTGTGTGTGTTTATATCTTTAAGTAGTTGCTCCAGTTTTCTTTTAACCAAATGTGAATGAAAGTTAAATTCTGCCGGTTCCTTTCTACAAAAGAAAATTTTCTTCAACCTCCAAACTGAATTAATTTAATGAAGTCATTATGTAAGGATCATGAGTCTTTTCATTTCAATTGCTTGTATTGAAAATTTACCTAAAGTGCTCAAATGATTCATAATCAGTTGGTTATGCACTGTAGTCCAGTACTAATTGTCACTATTAATCAGACTGGCCTGATTATTAAACCATTTTCCAGTTCTTATTTTCTTCCAAACCTGGATTGGAGTTCATGGTGGCCTTAGAAGGATCAAGGTGACTTGGTATTCTCACTCCACTACCATTAGAAGTTTTTTTAAGTCACTTAAAATGCATAAATGTTAATTCTTCGTTTCTGAATTACAGAGCCATGTAATTGTCTGTGTCAGCTGCTACTAACAAACACGAGTTTAAGGCACCATGGCCAACCTCTCAGTGTCCTTATTTGAAGAGATGACAGCCCCAGAAGGGTGAACCTAATCACACAACTACAAGGCTTCCTGGTCTTCCTATAAGCCACTGTTTTCTGATGTATCCCTGAAGGTGATTAACTCTACATGATTAAAGACACATGGCTATCGGCATGCCTGGAAGCAGTCCAAGGGTTAAATCACTGGAAGCAATTAGGCTTCATTTTCAATCTCATCACACTGTGAAAGTCATTAGTTTACAAACACATCTGCCTCACAAGTAATCATTCAGAGCCGATGCTGAGAGGTCCTGGATCTGCGGGCTGCTACGTTTGGCCAGCAGAGCTACGTGATGGCTCTGGACTCTTCCTGCTGCAGACCTCTCCTTAGGGAGTCTCACCTTACTGACTTTCAGCGTAGGCAACTGCATTCTTCTCTTCTATTGAACCTTTCTTAAAAATCCTTCATGACCCTTTGTCACTGCCCAACTCAGTGGGATCCCTGAGTCTGGGATGTACACCCCTGAACTGCTTTCAGTTAATTTCAAGGGTAATGCAAGAGGCTGGCCAGACCCTTCAAGTACGTGTACTTCACATCTACTTTGGAGTTGTGTATCTTTTCCTAAAAAATACTTCTGAGTCATCTGGATTATCTTCTTATAGTCACTCTTTTATATTCTTATGGACTCTTTTATATTCTTTCTTAGCTTCTTCATATTTAGGTAATAACTAGTGGTCAGAAAGTAATTGTCTTCATGGGGACTAACTGCTGGGGGTCCTGGATTTGGGCCCCAAGATAATGGAGACAGCACATTTGAATTCAGGGATCTTACTGACAATTCTTTATTTATGTATATGATGTGGTGACTGGACATTCAGAGACTACATGATGCTCCCTCACAATTTGGGCTGCACATAGAAACCTGATAACAATTGTGTATTTAACAAAAGGAGTCACATACTTCACTTCATTGCCAAATAAGCCTCTCCTTACATTTTTTTAAAAGATTTATTCATTTATTTAAAAGTCAGAGTTATAAGGAGACACACACACACACACACACACACACAGAGAGAGAGAGAGAGAGAGAGAGCTTTCATCCACTGATTCACTCTCAAAATAGCCTCAATGGCCAGTGCTCCAGTGCTGGCCAGGCCAAAGCCCAGTGCCAAGAGCTTCATTTTGGTCTCCCACATGAGTGGCTCAAGCACTTAGGCCATCTTCTGCTGCTTTCCCAGGCCGTTAGCAGGGAACTGGACTGGAAATGGAGCAGTGGAGACACAAACCAATGCCCATAGAGGGCGCTGGTGTTGCAGGTGGTGGCTTTACCTACTACACTGCAACAGCAGCCCCTCTCCTTATTCTTGACATCTCCTCGTGTGCACCTTAAGGCAAAGATAAACTACTCTAAGAATACAACTATACCCAATGGTTTTGTTGTTATAGTTATTCAACTGCAAGTTAAATGAAGCCTCTGTAAATCTGTTCTTTACATTTTATTTCAGCTGGGAACCCCCTTGTTTCCAAAAGCCATAAAACCCAAACCTAGAGTTCCCCATCAATCCCTTTGAAGGACGTACTCTAAAAAGAAAGGTGCTTCCATTATTTTCATGACGGCAGAAAGTGACCCAGGTTTGGTTTCATTACGACTGAATTGATCTACCATTGGTTCCTTAGAAAAAGCTTGCAGGGAAAGAGCAGTGTTAATAGTATAATAGCCCCCAAACTCAACCAGAATAGCAATATACAGATCTTCAACATGATCTAGGTAACAGAGAAGAAATTTACCAAAGCCTCATATCATGAACTTATAGACTCCAAAAGCCTAATTTCAGTGAACTCTTGGAAACCATGGAAACAGAAAACTCCAATAAATGCAAAGGATAGAAGAGACTTGACTTTTCCTAAAACAAACTTTAGTCTGTCAGTGGAAGTATATTTGAAAGCTTACCTGTAAAGCTATTGGATTTGTCCCATTGCCAGTGGGATTGAAGAGGTGGATTATAAGATTTGTATTGTGGTTAAGCCCGTTTATTGAGGGCAATATGAAAAAAAGCTCATACCTTCACTTACTATTTGCTCAATACCATGAAATTCAAGTGGAAGAGTGATAATGACTGAATAAATCTAATCATATGCATACACACCATTGATTTTGAGTTTTCTGTGAGTAAGTGCTCAACAAGTATATTTCCCATTGCTATGTATGGCTACAATTACATCTTCTCTGTATTAAAAGGATATAATCTTATTAAGAGTCTATGCAAACAACAAAATAGAACATTTTTTAATTTTTTGAACATTTTTAACTGTCACTGTTGAAATGACAGCCAAGGTAAGAGGAGACCACAAATATGCATCCATTATGTATGATTTGTTTTATTTATTTAATTTAAAATTGAGAAAGGGTGGAAAGATAATGGAAAAAGCAGACTATATTTTATCTATCATTTTTTCAATGCATTTGATGAGCAGTGCATTTGACTTTAGACAGTTGATTCTAAAACTTAGATTTTGAGGATCACAGGAACAAAGTATGGGAGAAATTTTCCCCCAAAATGAATAATCAAAACTTGGAATATTTAAGAAAGTGTCTCTCTCTCTCTATATATATATGATATCCAAGTCTGAAAATGTAATAATTGGTTTGTTATATGACTAAAATAAAGTTACCAAACCAAAAGTATCAAAGTAGTTTTCAAATATTTCTCTTCATCATCTAAATACTGCTTATAAGCAATTTTTCTAAATGCTCAGTTTGGGAAACACTAACAACTATAACATTGCCTTGCAAATCCTACTCTGTGAACCCTGAAATGCACTGGACATTTACCTATGGTGAGAAAACAAGTCTTCCAAAAGAAAAGACAGGCAGGAAAACAATGTGACTGTCTAGGTAGAAGAAACTTGGGAGACTTAGACAAACAGGAGATACATCAAGCAGAATCTTAGATTTGAAGGTTTATGCAAGATTGTGAAATGATCTCTTATTTTATAAAGGGAGAATTTAAGGGGCTCTGTCTCTTTTTATTTTTAACCATGGCCATCTAATGGAACTCCTGATCAGCAAATGTTTTCCCTGTGCCACCAATTTCCTTTTTTCCTGAACTTCAAGGATTCACACACATCTCTAGCCCCTGTTATGTGTAGAGATGCAAGCTCCAAGCACATCAACTATGGGACATCCATTTGCATCAAAAAGTGTCTCAGGAAGCCTCTCACCCACATTGAAGAAATCAGATCCAAGACTAATTCTTTAGCAACTTCCCAGGGACCCTCTGAGAATCTATTTAACACCCAGACATGAAAAGTTTCTTAATAACCTTCCATCTATGTATGTTAAAATTAAGTCCTAGACATTAATGAGAATGTAGCTGAGAAACAAGTCCTGAAAGAGGAGAGAATGAGAAGAAACATACAAACGGTAAGTAAGAGAAGAAAAATCTTGTGAGTTCTGCACAGACATCATGGATATTTTATGTGCCAAGTTTACTGTTAAAAGACCCTGAAGTAAGCCATACATGTGTTGAGCAGAGAAGAACTGAGCCTAAAAATAACAGCTTAGAGGAGAGCTAGGCTTTATCAACAAATACGGTTTTCTTATTAAGGAGAGTACACTTGGACTTGGGCAGCTCTAAGAGAGCAGGCAAGGAGGCTCTATCTCTTACAAGCAGACTCTGCTCCTGCAGCTCTTGACCTCTAAGGAGCCACAGATGAGTGTTTAAAAAAGTATGGCTTTAGGGAAGTTTGTTTGCAGCTGTTTGGGGAGCAGGGATTTGTAGGTGCCTCGGGAAAGGAAATCGCTTACCTACTGAACTAATCTGAACTTCCAGCTTTAACATGGAACCCCCATCTCCCCTCAGTGAACACAGGGAGACTAAATGCTCCTGTCTCTGCAAAAGGGCAGGCTAAAAATGTACTTCGTCCCACATGCTTTCCATCAAGGATACTTTAACAATTCAAAAGAAATGAGCAATTTTTTTTTTTCAAGCTCGCTGAAGCACTTCTCAACTCTTCAGTTGCTAAACAGTTGTTGATTTTTTTCTACACTGGATAGTCTATCCCTGTGAGATAGAAGTATTAGCCACAGGAATGAAAGTTATCAACCGTGACACTTTAGGGCTATTTTAGCCCTAACCCTTTGTCAGTGCTGTGCGAGAGTCCTCAGAATGCTCGCTGGCTTCTTGCTTCTCTCCTTTCCTTTGTTCTTGTTGTCACCTCTAAGTTTGAATTCACTTCCAACTTTTCCTCTGAATAACCTCATTTTTGACAACTCTGCCTTGTGATTTCTTCTCATCCTACCTTCCATAGCTCTCGTTTCAAATAAGATTATAAGTTCCACATGAGCAAGAGTCATGAGCAAGGGCAACAATTGATATTCAATAATATCTTTGTGAATTAAAATATCTTCTTGGTAGTGGAGGAGTAAAGGGCAAGAAATACTAGGAGCTGGCGCTGTGACGTAGCAGGTAAAGCCACTGCTTAAGAGCTGGTATTCCACATATGTACCAGTTATAGTTCTGGCTGCTCAGCTTCTCATCCATCTCTGTGCTATGGCCTGGAAAGCAGTAGATGGCCCAAGTCCTCGGGTCTCTGCAGCTGTGTGGGAGACCTGGAAGAAGCTCCTGACTCCTGGCTTTGGCTAGACACAGCTCTGGCGGTTGTGGCCATCTGGGGAGTAATCAGCAGATAGAATACCTTTCTCTCTCTCTCTGTTTCTCTGCCTCTGCCTTTCTCTAACTGCCTTTCAAATAAATAAATACATCTTTTTAAAAAAAAGAAATACGGAGAAAGATTGGGGCATTTTGTGGGGTGCTTGTGCTCAGTAGCATCTTTTCTGAAACTTCATAGAATTCAATCTTTAGTTAAACTAAATTGCTTTTTTTCATTTTTTTCCCATAAAAATCCCAATTTGCAACTCAAAAGAAACTTTTCCCTTCTTGGTTTTACTCCAGACAGATACTTTGTGGATTTTCTACTTATCCAACATTTACACAAAAATATTTAAATAATAGTTGTGTGCTATTTTACTATACTGCTGGATATTGCTAAGGATACAACTTTCCAATAAGCTCAGCTTTAAAGTATACATAAGGATATGAATTAGATAAACACTTCTCACTCGACCCCTTTCACCACTGCCTGCCATGCATAATTTAGGCCCTCCTCTCACACCCTTCCTGACTAACTGATTCCTAACCTTGTTTTACAAACAAGGTTAAGTCTTGCTGGTTTTGAAACTTTACCAAATATTATGGCCCACACCAATGCCTCAAACAATGGATGCCTGTAATACTATTTTCAGTTTTTATACATTTACTATTTAGTATATTCTCTCTTTTCTTATCATTTTTTCTTTTTATATATATCAGCTGTTTACCCAGGTAGATTAAAATCATTCTTAAACAACTTTATATCATTTTGCCTCTGAGGACTTTGCAAATTTACAGCTCATGAAATACTATGGCTGTAAATATTGAATGCAATTACTGATAAAATATCTGTCCACTTTTTAAAGCAACCGTTGGGAAAACATTCTATTTCTCTCCACTTTTTTAAAGGCTTTCTACTTCTGCAATTTTACTGACCATCTCTCTTAAATCCATTATAGTGTCACTTTACCTCTGCTACCCACATCAACCTTCCTTACACTGTGAACTACTTTGTTAGTGTCATGAATTCTTTTAGTCTTTGGACCATATAATGCCATTGTTCTGCAATTTCTTGCTCAAAGCTTGTTTCTCTCTCCTCCTATAAGACATTGAGAATGAAGTTGTTGGAGGCCCAAAAGACCCAAGTTCTTGTCACTGACTCACAAAAGAATTTGAAGACAATACATGGCTAAAGGTTAGCAGAAGAATAAGATTTATTATCATAGTGAAAGTACATACTCAAGGTGGAGTGCAGGCACACTCTAGAGTGAGCTGTGACCTATGAGGTTCAAGATCATTATTTTAGTGATCTGGAGCTATAGAAAGTAGTGCTTTGGGCACAGTTTTTTCAGGAATGGGTAAATATTTGGTGACTGTCTATTTTCCAGCCTTTTGGATAAGTTTTGGAAGTGTCATGTTATCAGGTGCTTCATGGGAGTGGGAGTGTCAGCCATGGCAACACTATAATGGTAGTATAATAGGTATATGGTAATTGCAGGGATGCCCCAGCAGCCATTTTGAATAAATTTGGCCAGCACTATTTTGGGCTTTGTTACAGAAATGATTGGGGGTTACTGGCAGATATTTTAGAAGTAACCCTAGGGAATGGTGTTGTCATGTTTCCTCTGAATCTTTTCCTGATCCCTGACTTCTTACTTATAACAAAGTTATACATAAACAAAGAAACAAAACTAGGGAACATTTTTGATTGCTTTCTCTTCTTCAAACCTCTCATAAAAATATCATAATGTCTATAAATTCTATTTCATGATATGTTTTAATTTGCTTATTATGCTTTATAGGTGTTATTCATTTCAGCAGTGAACACTTTTCCCCACTTGACATGGCAGCAATCTAAGAATTTGCCTTAGTAATTCCTTTGTATAAGAGAACTACCTATAGGAGAGCACCTTTTAATGGTAAGCATGTTATTAAGTATTAGATAAATAATAATTAGTTTACATATCATTACATGAAAGGAATGTTTATTTTAGGGATTTATGTATTTTTTACTTGAAAGGCAGTGTTTTAAACACACCACACACACACACACACACACACACACACACAGAGAGAGAGAAAGGGATCTTCCATCTGCTAGTTCACTCCACAGAGGGCCACAGCAAGCAAGCCTGGGCCAGGCCAAAGCCGGGAGCTTCTTCTGGGTCTCCCTACATGGGTGGCAGGAGCTCAATCACTTGGGCCACCTTTTTCTGTTTTCCCAGGCCACTAACAGGGAGTTGGAGTCTAAGTGGAGCAGCCAAAACACAAACTTGCACCCATATGGGATGCTGACATTGCAGGTGGCAACTTAACCCACCACACTGGCCACTTAAGTTTCACTGGCAACTTAACCCACCACAACTCTGGCCCCAGTAGGGATAATTCTAAGCAATATATGTTAAGTAATTTAATTATCACACAACCCAATGAGGTAGGTATAATTGTTATACCATTTTAAACATGAAGAAATTAAATCAGAAAGGTAAAGTGACTTCCTTTAGGTAACACAGTTAGGTTCTTTGAATTCCTTCACAGTAGCCTTATACAGTGGTATTAATATTTTATCTTTACAATTGAGGTATTGCTGCTGAGAAGCTTAAAATAATTTTCTTAAGGCCACACATTTGGTAAAAGTGTCAGAATTATGATTAGAATCCACATAAACTTGGCTTCCAAATTCATTTAATTCCCTCCACACATGCTTTGACACGTTCACACAGAACAGTTTAAGTAAAGTTAAATTAGAAAGTAAAGCCTAAATTGCTAATCTGTTGCATTAATTTGGGATCATTTCATTTTAAAAAGATTTATTTATTTATTTGACAGGTAGAGACAGAGAGAAAGAAGGAGAGAGATTTTCCATGTGTTGGTTCACTCCCTAAGAGGCCACAATGGCCATAGCTGGGCCAGGCTGAAGCCAGGAGCCAGGAACATTATCCAAGTCTCCCATGTGGGTGCAGGAGGCCAAGCACTTGGCCATCATATTATGCTGCATTCCCAGGCCATTAGCAGGTAGCTGGATGGAAGTGCAGAAGCCAGGACTCGAAGCAACACTCATATGGGATGACAGCACTGCAGGCGAAGGCCACATCTATGCCACAGTGCCAGCCATAGCACATTTCTTTTGAATATTGTTTTCAATTGAAGTAAAGAGTATGGAGTGTGAAAATAGCGAAGTCTATAAGTTAAAGTAAGTGTGACAACAGTTATAAAGAATGAGGACCAAGGAGAGAGGGCTGGATCGTGTAGGGGGAAAAGAGAAGCAGATCAGATGGGAGGAAAAGTAAGGTTGTATGTGTGTGTGGTTGTAGGGTGAAACAGTGGGGAAGGAGATGGTGGTGCAGAGGATCTATGGGATCTCAGGAATCAGCTAAGCTGGAGAACAAAATGTGAGTTGCCCTGACAGTGTTCAGAAAATTGAATGAAAATCTATTAATAGAATATGTTAGATGTGACCAAACAGTTCAACTGCATGCATATTGCATGATGATGTCTTAATGTGACTGGGTTACCAATGTATCTACTAGCAGGAACTAAACCAAAAGATATCTGGTGAGTTTATTCCAGTTTACCAACAGCTACTAAGACTTTGTAATCATTTGAGAAGTGATGAAAGATTAGTATTCTAAAGATATCTAAGGTCTACCAAGGATGTTGTAGGTACTTTGTATTCTGCACTTACACAGCACTACAGAACATTTTGTTCCTAAAGAATTTAGTTTTAGGTTTTTTTTTTAGATTTGTGTATAGTTCTTAGTTTTTAACCCTATAGCCACAGAAACAAATCTTATAAAGATTACCCACATACCTTGTATGGTTAAGAAAACAAATACCAACACCAGTCTGTGTGTCTTGTCCCTAGGAGATGATGAGTTAGAGTGATCTTGAAATCATACAGTGGGACTGTACTTAGGGAGCTCCTGTGAAATGTGGAATGAGTAAAGGCCTGGGAATTGGAGCACACTGGTTCAAATACCAGCTCTGCCATTAGGTTAATTGGGTGATTTGGGGGAAGATGCTAATTTAATAAACTTCAAATTTCTCTAGTGAGCTTTTTTTTAAGTAAAGATCAAACAAAATAATACCTGTGAAAAAAATTCATCTAGCATAAGCTTGATACATGGTGTGTTCTCAGTAAAGAAATAATAGTGGGAATGAAATGACAGCATTTGAGAATTAATTTCCTATAAAATAACCACGGATGGCAAATCAAACAAATGAGACATTCCTCACTGAGTGATAAAAAAGACACATAGATTTTTTTCTTTATGATATGGAAAATGTGTTGTGTGAACAATCTTAAATTGTGAGCAAAGGAATAAATAACCTTAGGTAAAAGTCACCTTAAGGCATTAGAGTGTCCAGAAGGTCTGTTAATATTCTATGGTTCCAAAGATGGCAAGTGATTACATAGCTCAAAAGGGTTAATATAATCACCCAATTTAAAATCTCTTTCTTAGAAGAGTAGATTACCAAGGAGACAGGAGCAAAGCAAATGAAGAAAAAAGCAAAGCACTCTTGGATCCTGTTTCTTCCCTTACTTGTGCGTTGCTCTTGCTTTGTTAGATATTGCCAATCTTGGAAATAAATGTTCATAAGGTAAGCAGAGACTTTGGTGACCGGGAAGGCATTCTTTGTAAGTGTGCCTAGGGTGGTAAACTACATAGTGGGCCTGGATCGGCCCAGCATATGCTACCCTCTCCAACACGGCTTACTCCTGCCAGCTTGTCAGGGATGTCAGTCCTCATCCTTAGCAATCAGAGCACGCCACTTCTTGTGAAGCTTCCACCAATTTTCTCATTTTACAATAATTTTCCTTTCTAGTTTAAACTTGTAGAATGCTGCTATAGTGTAGTTGATAGAACAGTGGATTTAGAAAAATAGGACAGATTCTAACTAAACTCTGTCAAGTCTTTCGTTAAAGGTAAATATCACATGATATCACCCAATTTGGGGGTCTTTACAAAAGGCTGTTTCATAGAAGTTAAAAGTATAATGATGATTATCAGAGGTTTGGGAGGACAGGGAAATGGCAGGGTTAAGAAGAGGCTAACTAATGGATAAGTTATAAGTAGATAGGAAGAAGTTCTGTGGTTTTGTTGCATAGTAGGATAGATATAAATAGTGTTAATGAACTATATATTTCTCTACAAAAAGAAAAAAACTAGAAGATAGAATTTTAATATTTCTAACATAAAGAAATGTTAAATGATTAGATAGATACATTTACCCTAATGAGACGTTGCAAAATGTATACATATACCAAAAAAATCAAATGGTACCCTATGAATATGTACAATTTGTATATGACTGTAAAACCTTTTTAAATAAAAATAAATTTGGAGCACAAAAAAGTAATATTTTACTTCAAATTGATTATTTCTAAATATGTTATCTCAATTTCTCTTATTTATAAGACCTATTCTCTCAAGGTGAAATAGGCAAGGAGGCACTCAGATCATCAGCTTCTTACTATAGCTTAGCCTGCTTTACCAAACACTCTGCCCTTTTCCATACAGTGGAAAACTGCAGTTTCCATGAAACCATTGCACTGGCTAAAAATAACCAACATGGATGTCAATTGTATCCTTTCAATGATTTTTAGCTAATTATAATGTCATTATACTAAAATTACCATGACTGATACTGCCTCTCTTACCATTCACTTGATGCTATGACACTTCAGAAATTTCAAAGAAAGGGCAGGGTAATGGGCAGCACTCAAACTCTGTCCCAAACTTCATTCAATTAAATCCAGTCCCAGACAGCACCCCTTAAGGGTGCAGATCATGTAAAGGAATGGAACTGAACATCGTTGAGTGCAGGTTATCTTTTTAAAGGATTTATTTATTTATTTAAAAGAGTTAGAGAGAGAGAGAGAGAGAGAGAGAGAGAGAGAGAGAGAGAGACAAGAGAGGCATCATCTATCCTCTGTTTCCCTTCACAGATGGACACATTAACTAGAGCTGGGTCAGGCCAATACCAGGAGCCAGGAGCTTCTTCTGGGTCCTTCTCACTTGTGTGTCTGCAGCTCAGCCTCTTGGGTCATCTTTTGCTACTTTCCCAGAACACTAGAGCCGGTGTGTGTGTGTGTGTGTGTGTGTGTGTGTGTGTGTGTAATGGATAGGAAGTGGAGCAGCCGTGACACAAACAGGTGTTTTTGTGCAGCTTCTTTGAGGATGCCCACTCCACTCAAGTGTGCACTCTCACTTTACCTATGTAAATTTATTGGCAACAAGAAACTGGAAAGAGTCAGCCTATAACATTTTGACCCAGCATCCCATGATACCTGTGGTGAGCCCACCAGGAGGAAGGTGAAGGATCCCCTAATCAGCTGGTGTGACTTTGTCCAGATTCTTTATTTCCTGTGCTTGATACTTCTGTTTCTTCTGGCTTTCTCTCCTTCACTGTCTTCAGACCTAATATGGATTAACTCCTCATAATCCAACCAAGTCTGATTCCCCCACTGACTGTTGAGGCAGGAAGCAGACAGCTCACATTGTGCAGATCTCACACTGTTGGGTCATTTGTGAAGAAGGTATATAAGAATGGTGTGGACTTGCTCTCAAGCCGTGTAGTGCCTGGAGTATCTCCTGGTTGGTACTGTCATGCGGCTTGGATATTCTAAATTGCACAACCTCACTTTTGGTTATATCTTTAAAATCTCCAAGCTGTTTGTTCCCTCAGGATAAGACCCCATCACATATTTTACCACAATTAATGATGTCCCCATGCAGTGAGCATCTGCCTGTATAGGGCAAATAAATTTTATTATCTTCTGAAACCTAAGAAATTTTGCTGTCTGTTTAAAACCCTTTGTGATATGATCACAACACATTCCTGACTCCAACACCTACAAGGCCCTGGCATAGCCCCATTTGCTTTGTGGTTCTGTTTTCCTCCTCCTTTGTTACACTACTGCCATCTCCATATTCATGGCAACATTCATGACCAGGGATCTGGATGTGATTCTGAGACATGAGTGACAAGTTTTTATGGAATACTCTTTTCAAAAATGTCTGCTTTTTCTTTGAACAGAGAACCTTCTACCCTTCTTTTAATTGATAACTTCCAAGATTGTTTGAACAGTTACATAGAACTGCTTTAGGCTGGTCTTGAAGTGTCAAGTAGGTTGTCATTTTGCCAAAGCATTAAAAAATGAAGTCTAAGATCTCTTCTGACCCACCCAACACACCCAGTGGTCTCAAAGTCCCAGGGGCTGTGGATGCCTGGACAAAATAAGTGGGCCCATAGATGGTGGGGCACTTAGAATTGTGTTCAAGATCAGGAATGCCAGGTTCAAAGGGTCCACAAAGAGTTTTTTGGGGTACCCGGGGCACTGACAGACATGGTGGAGATCCTGTGAATCCAGACCCAACCTGTTCCATTGACAGCACTCTCATCAAGCCATGACCCATTCCTTCCAATCTTCCTTTATCCCTCCGTAGTTCACAAAGTGGCTCTTTCAACGTAGGTAACTCCCCATATATCCCAGTGAACTCATCCCTGCATTATCTCCTTAGAAATTAGAAAACCTTTAAACTATATATTCTAAACAGGAAAAGGCTTATTTTCTTTTTCAATGATGTTTGGTTACAACTTAAACTAGACAGCAGGGAAACCTGGCTGCTGAACAGGGCCTTTAATTTAAATATTATTCTCCAATACATCCAATACATATCTCTGATGTCTCCAATATCTTCAATACATATCTCTGATACATCCTGTATCAGAGAGAAAAAAAATTGTGCCCATTTCCTTATATTTAGGCCTTCAAGGCACCTTTTTCCAGCTCTCCTGTATCCATAGGGGAAGCTATAGTAGTTTAAAAAATATTTACTTATTTTAAAAATCAGAGTTACAGAGACAGCTGGAAAGACAGACAAAGAGATCTTCCATTCACTGGTTCACTCCCCAGATGGCCATACTGGCTGGCTCTAGGCCAGGCTGAAGCCAGAAGACAGGAGCTTCATCCAGGCCTACCACTTGGGTAGCAGAGACCCAAGTACTTGGGCCATCTTATGCTGCTTTTCACAGGCTATTAGCAGGGATCTGGTTCAGAAGTGGAGCCGAACCTGAGGCGTGAACCTAGGCCTATACAGGATGCCAGCATTTCAGGCGGCAGCTTTACCCACTGTTCCATAATACCAGCCCTGCTATAGGCTTTTTTAATGCTCATACTTCCTAGAAATACCAGCTGCAGAAGAGCATCAGATAGATATGTTGCATGGTTTGCCACCACCAAGGGTTCAACTACCTCAAGATCAGCTTGTCTCATCACCAGAACCATGCCCATGGGGAATGTAGTCCCCTCCTTCTTCTTCAAGCCCTGATTCTCCTTCACCTCTTATTTTACTAGTTTACAGCCTCTACCAGACAACCTGCTCGGTTTCCTTCTCCTAGAAGAGAGCTTGACTGCAATCACTCTCAGCAGAGCCTGCTATCATCCAGATACAAATAAGTATTGTCCTCATGGGGGGTGGTTAATGAAGATGCTAGTACAATTAAAGTATAAATGGAAACAAAATTAGGTCAGAAGAACATTCCAAATTCACTAATTTCAGGCCCTAACTCTGTTCTTTACCTTCATGGGGTGACCTACACATTGTCATGTCCACTTGTTGAACCCCTGAAGTAAAACAACAGATCTATGCTGAGGCCCAGACCCACGCTTACTCCTTAATGGCTCAACTGTCCAACAAGTATTCTGTGGGAGACACAGCAGTTCCATAAAAAGATACTAAATAATTAGAACTGTCAAAGTGGTATTGACTACGAGGGCACCAAGACCATATGGTCACCAGCCTGGTGTATGGATTTATCAAGCACATAAATCATGACAAAATCAGGAAGGTAATACAATATAGGGAGGAGAATCCAGTCTTGTTCTGAAAATGACTGGCAGAGGCATTAAAAAGATCTAGCAACAGACTCTTGTACCCATTATGGAAGCGTTCTTACTTGATACCATTTCTTCAATCATCCTGATATTGGGAGTAAATTCAAGAAACTGAGATTGGAACCCCAAACTCTCACAAACCAGATGCTAGAATCAGCATTTGAGGTTAATCATAATAGAAACAAGGTTGAGGAGGGAAAGGGGCTCCAATATAGGAAATAACAGGGTCATATGATAGCAGTCATTGTAATCAGAATCCTACAACATCAGGGCCAACCCAGGGAGTATCCAACCAGGTTGAAAAGTCCAAGAAAGACTAAGTTAGGTGTGGGAAACCAGAAATTGGCATAGTGAATGTCACCCCTTAAAAAGCCCATCCAGTCCCTGCTGCCAGTGTAGACAAAAGGGGCACTGGAATTGGGATTGCCCTGAATTCCAAGGGAAGGGAGGACTCTCAGCTCCCCCATGTCCTTACACAAGGCCTGAAGGGGCCCAGGAACTCAGTCATCTCCCACAATCCATATTACCATTATACTCCTTGAGCCCTGGTGATTCTGGATTTCATAGCTAAGTATATCGATTTTCTAATTGATATAGGAGTCTCTTACTTGGTTCAAAATCATCCTCAAGGAGTTGTATCATCACAGGAGTTAATGGCAAGTCCTGGTCCAACAATTTACTTTGCTTCTGCTTTGCTAGACAGAAGATGTCCTTATCTCTCACCAGCTTTTGGTGATGCTGAAATATCTGATATTTCTAATCAGCAAAAATCTGTTAAATTTCCTGGGAACTTCTTTCAGGTTAATAACCTTTATATCTAATTTTTTAATCAAGATGCTCATGAATACTGAAACAAGATCCAAATTGGACAATCTCCCTGTTGATATCCAAAATAGAGTAGATCTTTGGGTCTGGGGTGAGTTTATATCTGAATGAGCTACATACGCTGCCCTCATGATAGTCCTATAGGAGAAGGCAAGCTTTCCTCCTTGATGCCGATAACATTTAAAAAGGGAAGCAGAGATTCCAAATTTGATTGATAAATTTCTCAATCATGTAAATCTTGGTTCCATGTCAGTCCCCTGCAATAGCCTCATTCTTCCAATTTTAAAAACAGATAGGGTATATCTAATAGTTCAGAACCTCAGGGTTTAAATAAGGCTCTCATCCCATTTCTTCTTATTTTACCAATAACTGTATTATCTTAGCTCAGATATCTGAAGGCAACACTTGGCTCACAGTCCTAAACTTGAAGGATCCCTTCTTCTGCATATCTTTATATGCAGGATCCCAGGATCTGTTCATCTTTGAATGGACTGATCCCTGTGTAAGCATGACTCAACAGTACACTGGGACAGGCTTTCCTGAAGACTTTCTGGTTAGCCTTCATTTGTTTGACAACACCCATGCAAAGAGATTTAGCACAAATTAAAGACTTGAGCCATTTCACAACATGTAGATGATATATCCATCTACAGTTCCTAGAAAGAGGAATAGGATGAAATCACCATTTGCATCTTAATTGTCTTATAGGAACAAGGCTTAAAGTTTCTCCAACCAAACCCCATACCTCCAAATAGGAATTAGCCTACCTGGGATATGTCCTAATCACAGGAAATTGTGTATTGTTGTTAAAACGAAGGGAAGCCATATTGTATGTAGGGCCACCACAGATAAAGAAACAGCAAAAGACATTCCTGGTAATGGGCAGCATTCTGCAGGATCCAAATTCTAGAATTGGATTTATAGCCAAACACCTACATGAAGCCTTTATGTGTCCTGACATGACTCTCTTGTATGGAGAGGAAAAACAACATGAGGTCTTTCTAAAGAGTAAGGGTTTCCTGGTAACAGTCCCTGCACTAGGGTTTCCCAGTTTGAGGAAGCTCTTCGCCCTGTTTGTAACTAAAAGACAAGGGCCTACTTCCAAGACCAGTGGCCTCCTTCTTAAACAGGTAGATTCAGTGGCCACAGGATAGACTGGATCCACCAAACTGAATTTTGCCAGCTCCTTGAAGTTCAAGAGGTTCTAGAAATTAAAGGTTACCAATGGCTAACAAGAGGACACCTTCCTAAACACAAGGCTCTCTTTTGAGATTCACTGAGGTAGCTCAATGTAAGCCAAGTCAATCCAGCCATTCTGTCATTTGAAGATACTGAAAAGCTTAGCTCATTCTAGCTACTTCAGTTCTTTACATTATATACTATTGAGACTTGATCTGTGAGATGAACCTTTATGGAACCCATGTGCTGAATGGTTCACTGATGACGGTAGTTTCATGAAGGGAGGTATTAGAAAGGCAGAATATGCCCTGGTGGATCTTATCCATATTCTGGATGTTCAGGCATTACCATTCAACACCTCAGCCCCAAAGGCTGAATTACTGACTTGAATAGGGCCATAAAACTAGGGTAAACCAGAGCTCAATCTATATAGACTCCAAACATGTTTGCCTTGTGCTGCATACCCATGTGGCAGTTTGGAGAGGAAGAGGACTATTGAATATTAAATATTCTTCACTTTGGCTCTCCTCCAGGCAGTCCTGGATACTCTGGAGGTGTCTGCAGCAGGTATCACAAGGGGAACAACCATATCATCAGAGGAAATTCACTGGCAGATAGCACAACACAGAAGGCTGCTAACCAAAATGTTCTGGACATATCTCTAATACTCTACTCTCTGGAGACAGTTGGAAATCCTTAGTATACTACACCTGAGATAATAATGGGTCCTAGAATGAAGTTACACTACAGATCTCAATGAGTGGTAGACTTCAGGTCATAAAATCCTGTCCCCAGTGTCCTCTCAGTGTAAAGAAATGAATGACTCTTTCTATCTGAGAAGAGAGGTCCTAATTCAAATTAGTCTATTGTGTATTTGGAGGAAAAAGACTACATATTATTATAAAGTAAATGACCTGATCTTGTCCTCTTTGTTAACAAAATAACAGGATCACATCAAACAACTTCCCATACTCAATCTCTCACAGAGGAAATGAACCTACCCTGGTGAGACTTGGAAGAATAATTCATTAACATTCCCTAAGAAAATGGCCACACATATCTATTTGTCTTCATTGATACTTTTACTGCATAGGTAGAAGGATTTCTGCTCCAAACAGAAGAGGCAGAAGTGGGCTCCCTGAGAGTGACAATGGAACCTGCTTTGTCTCTAAAGTAACTCAGCAGGAAGTCACTGCTCTGAAAATCTCTCATCACTTCCAAGCTCTTGGAGACCTCAAACCTCAGATGAAATTGAAAGACCAACCATTATCATAAAAGGACTGCAGCAAAGCTATGCCAAGAGATCTCAGAATCTTAATACAAACTATTGTGTATTTTTTCCCTTTCTTAGGCTACTTTATAGCATAGCTGTTTGGAGATGGCATATGGGAGATCATTCCTAAGCTCTGACATCCACTTAGATACAATTTACATCAGGTATAGAAGGTTCTGGCAGAATATGACAAGAATCTCCAAGAACCAGATTCTAAAAAATATGAATAATTAATCTCAGGAAATGCAGTTTTGATAAAGACTTGGAGAGAGGGATTCCTGTCTAACCAATTACAGACTGAATGCAAAGGACCCTATCAGGTACAACTTATCATTCTGACTGCAGTTAAACTGCATGGAATTTCTAGCTGGGTACATCTGTCAAGGACTGAGCCTCTGCACTTTGAATCTTCTTATGTCGCACCTAGAAGATAATTCTGTCTACTCTTGTGAGCCAGTTATTTCCAAACTACAAAAAGATAAGTAAAATTTCAATTTTCTGTAAATTTCTCCAGGGAGAGAGAGAGAGAGAGAGAGAGAGAGAGAGAGAGAGAGAGAGAGAGAAGAGCAAGCACTTAAGGCTGTTGCATTTCTCAGCTTCCCTTACATCTCCTTCCATCTTCTTCAGGTAACTACATTGGCAGAAACTCCCCCTGGTAAACTTTTCTACCATAATAGCAAAAGGAGAAAACCTTACAACATTTCATGAAGTCACTTTGAGAAAATTGTTTGCTGCCTTGGGCAACTTAGTCCAGATTTCTAGTCAGGCCCTAGGGCAACAACTCGATTCTTTAGTGTCACTAGCGGAAGTGGTCATGGAAAACTGACTAGCCCTAGATTTCCTACTGATAGAACAGGTCTTACTAAGTATGGTGATTAATAAAATATGTTGTACCTATATTATTAAGCAGACTGTGGAAAAAAATATCAAAAGGATTTATGATCAAACAAGTAGCTCCATAATTTTGATAAAGGAAGTCACCTAGTCTTCCACCACCTAGTAAGCAAGAAAGAAGTGTTCTCTTTCTCCTGTAAGTGGTTCTTACTCTTTCTCCTTTAATATATATATACTATATATTAAGGTATATAGTATATATTATAATTATTATATTTATAACAAAATTATATATATATTATAAAGTATATATAATTTCTAATTGTCGGATTTTCTCTTCCAGAATCCAAGTTTCTTTTTTTTTTTTTTTTTTTTTTTACAGGCAGAGTGGACAGTGAGAGAGAGAGACAGAGAGAAAGGTCTTCCTTTGCCGTTGGTTCACCCTCCAATGGCCGCCGCGGCCGGCGCACCGCGCTCGTCCGATGGCAGGAGCCAGGAGCCAGGTGCTTTTCCTGGTCTCCCCATGGGGTGCAGGGCCCAAGCACCTGGGCCATCCTCCACTGCACTCCCGGGCCACAGCAGAGGGCTGGCCTGGAAGAGGGGCAACCGGGACAGAATCCGGTGCCCCGACCGGGACTAGAACCCGGTGTGCCGGCGCCGCAAGGTGGAGGATTAGCCTGTTGAGCCACGGCGCCGGCCTAAGAATCCAAGTTTCAAGTGAAAGTGATGATCATGCGGGTATTCCAGCCATTCCCAATGATAGGTGCAGTACCTCTAGCTCCTCCAATAGAATGTCTAAATTAGTTAGGAAGGGGTTTCATTACCTGGAGAGGCAAAGAAGACACCAGAAGAGAGCATGAAGAAGTTATAGGAGATGGACCTTCCTGCTTTTACCTTCCATAGTGATTAGGGGACAAAAATCTCTGAAGGGGTAAAGGTGAGGTAGGCAGGGAAGTAGATTGTAAGAAGTTGAGGTTGTCTGTTCTGCAAATTCCCCCTTTTTCAATGCAGTGAAAAAACTAGTTTCCAAGAAACTGTCACTCCAAACTGGCCCTGGCTAAAGATAAACAACATAGCTTCCAGCTGCATCCTTGATGACCTTTAGTTAATTATAATGTCAGCATAACAAAATTACTATGACTGATACTCCCAGTCCCATCATGTGTCTGATGCTGTGACATTACTGAGATTTCTAAAAAAGGCAATGAAATGGGCAGTACTCGTACTCTACACCAAATTCCACCCTTTATGAAAATTCAATTAAACCCTACCCCCTAAACCATCCCCTGTGCCTCCAGATCATAAAGTGTTGACCCTGAACTTCACTGAGGGCAGCTAACTCCTAAGCATGCCCGCACTCCCTCTCAAATGTGTACTTTTGCTTTGCATGCAAATATATCTTACTTCTCTGCTAACCTTTATCTGTGTCTCATCCTCAAATCCTTTCTTGCACCTGAGACAAGAACCTGGATCAAGTCATCTGATGACATCTTGACCCAGCATCCCACAACAAGGTTATTGCAAAGATTAAATAAGTCTTTAAAACTGTGGTGATTTGCAAAGCACTATATAATGCACTCATCCATCACTCATGTGAACTTCTGCACTCCTCTTGCTTCAGCCCCCTACTTGACTGTAAGCACTGTAAAGACATAAATCATGCTTCTTATGTCTTTAAATCTTCAGGGATTAGAAGTTGGTTAAGTTTGTGATTTGTATTTTATGCATTGAAAATCTAGTAAATATTCATACTGGCAATGTTGTGGGAGATGTCAGATACCAGGAAGGGCCTTTTTCATAGAGTCTCTTAAGATAATACCAGTAATTTATCTTCCCAGTAGCAAAAAGGTAACTGATGCTGACTATGGATAAATGTAAAATATGCTCAAGATTTAAAAAAAAAAAAGGAGCAAAACTAATTAAAATTCAAGACAGTACGGATAACAAACCACTTTTTTCTCTTTTTAAGGTGTTATGTAAATTTTAGGACACACAATATCTCAATGATTGATAAAAGTCACATTCCTGACTTGAAAGAGGTACCATGTGATAATGTTCTGTCTGACACTTACTATAGCTGTAGCTGAAACTGGCATTTGCAGAACATTGCATCTTAATGCCGGCATTGCTTTGTTATGGCTTGAGTGGAGGCACTGCAGTTTGAATGCAGCTGCTTTGTGACATGATAAAGAATTCTGAAGGCTGTGATGCTGTCTGCGTGTCCTTTCCTGATAAAGTAATAGTGTGGGCGATGTATGTTCGTATTTGATAATTTTGAAAGCTATGAGAAAGCTATGAGAGCTTGGCAAAGCGTAGCTGGCCAGGAAACTTCTTTGAAGTATTTCTCAAACACTGAGCCTACTCTCAAAGGCAAAGGGAAAGTCAAGGAAGACACCACATGGAAGCAAATCCCAGGACCTTCCTCTGTGGTTCTTGGCCTCCTTTTATTTGAGCATTAGATACATAGGATGGATTGTGTGAGACCTAAATGTTTATTTTCCAACAAGTCTTTCAATGCATAAATTTAAACATAACACATGACTTATTTGCCATTTTACTCTTCCCAATATATTAGGATTTCTCCTACATGATTTCTGGTTTATAATTAGAGATTTCCACCTTTTGGATATTTATTTACTTATGGGTTAAAACACAAACAGAGCAATTTATTTATTCATTTCTCACTTCTACATTAAAGGATCAAAGTGCACAAATTCCAATCCCCCTAATTCTTTTGTCTTTTATATGTCTTCCTGGCTCCATGTCATACTTGGATAATTATTATTCTCTCTTTTGATGAATAACCATTTTCCTTGTTCCATATCCTAAGATATTATGAAATCTTTTAGTACAATATGTCTAATTGTCTCTATACTTAGCATGGTGCATGCTTCATAGCAATCATTACACAAATGTATGCTTAATGAATAAATGAAAGAATATTTAGCTTTTTTTCACCCCATTTCTTTTGTCATGTTACTTTGATACATCCCAAGCAGGTTATCAAATTTTATACCTGAGAGTAGAAGGCAAGAAGGAAACTTTTGTCAGAAAAGTAGTGGATCATGTCATCTTTGATGGAATAAGGACATAAGCCTCAGACATTTTAGAGTTCTTGTTACCCCTGCCTTCTTTCAACAGATCAGTTCCATCTCACACCATATATTGCTCCCCACCCCACTATCTGCGTTGTTCTCCAGGTTTGGAAGCCAGTGAGCCAAACTTGAAAAACCAGTACAGAGAAGCTCACCTCCACCTACTGCCTCCCACCCCAACCCCTAGCCCACCTAAGATTTAAAAAGGCTGCTGGGGTCAGGGCCTCTGCACATGTTTGGTCTATTAGCATGAAGGCAGTTGGTCGACTTCTGTGGATTTATTTTCTCTGAATAAATTTGGTCTGGCTGTGAGTTCATATTCTGTCTCCTCTCTGTTCTGCTTTTTCTTACATTTGGTACCCCATGTGAGGAGGCAATATCTGTTCCCTTCTTCTCACAATCATATATATATATGACTGATTGTAGCTAGATTGTAGCTCAGGTTACTGGGCACCTCCAAGATATTGAAATAACAAAGAAACCAAAATGGAAAAACACACTCATAAGTACATACACACATCTCAAACATATACATACATATCTCAAACACAGACACGCACAGATTCATAATAGCATTATAACAGACACATAATACATAGCACAACCTGGCAATTTGATGATCTTCTAAAGGAAACACTCAATTGCAATATAGATGAAGTAGGCAGGCATACAGGTTAAAATGTGAGCTGGAAGACCATGTGTGACCTCACTACGGCCCTGTGTGACCTCATGCCCCTACCTGGCCATACCTGGGTGCCCACCAGCCAATCTGTTTAATTAACCACTCCCCTTTGGAAGTGGGTTAAAAGCCTGGGACATGGTGTGTCCTGCCCTTCTCTTCTTCCCTGGCCTCTTGCCAGGAGGGGGCTTGCTGTAGCCCTGTGCCTCCAGGGTGCATGGACTTCGGGCCACCTGCCCTAGGCTTCCTGGCCTAGATGTTCCTCCACGTGGCTGGTTCCCGGGGCTCGGTATGAACCCAGATTTACCTCTCCCTCTTAATAAAGCTCTCACTCTCCTATGCATCTTTCTCACTAAATAAAGGCTTAAAATGTATCATGCTGCCTTGTTTATCTGTGCCGGTATTTAGAATTCTCTAAATATTAGGCAAGAACCCGCTCATGCATATTAATATTGGGGACTTATTAATAAACATATAATGATATCATATGGCACCCCAAATTACAGTGGCATATGTGGCACCCCAAATAGCACTTCTGAGGAACTCTAAAGGGCCACATTTCTCTATAGATTTTAGGGGGTCATTCCCGATATCATAGACATGTAATGAACTGAATCATGTTCCCCAGTCAGTCCACCTCTGAATCTCCAGACTGTGAATATTATATTATTTGGATAAAAGGTGTTTATGTACGTAACGAAGTCTCTGGAGACAAGATCAACGTGGATTAACTGAGTGGACCCTAAATCCAGTGACAAATATTCTCAAAAGAGATAGCAAAGGCGGCTCACTAGGCTAATCCTCCACCTGCGGCACCGGCAGTCTGGGTTCTAGTCCCGGTTGGGGCACTGGATTCTGTCCTGGTTGCTCCTCTTCCAGTCCAGCTCTCTGCTGTGGCCCGGGAGTGCAGTGGAAGATGGCCCAAGTGCTTGGGCCCTGCACCCGCATGGGAGACCAGCAGGAAGCACCTGGCTCCTGGCTTTGGATTGGTACAGCGCGCCAGCCGTAGCGGCCATTTGGGAGGTGAAGTAACTGAAGGAAGACCTTTCTCTCTGTCTCTCCTTCTGTCAATGTCTAACTCTGCCTGTCAAAAAAATAAAATAAAAAAAAATAAAAAAAGAGATAGCAGAGGAGAAGATACAGACACACAAAGACAAAGGTGATGTCAAGAGGAGGCAGAGCTTGGAATGTTATGACCAAGAAAAGCCAGAACCTCCGAAAGGCAAGGGACAGAACTTCCCCTGGAGCTTCAGGTGAGAGAATGCCCTGATGACACCTGAATCCTGGGTCTGGCCTGCAGTAGTGTGATGAATAAATTTCTGTTGTTTTAAGCCAACAAGTTTGTTGTAATTTGTTACAGCAGCTATCGTAATCCAAAATAGATGGACTTGATAGAAAAATAATCCTCTGCTAACTGAAACACAGAACTTTGAATCAGCAGTAATAGATATAAGGATCCGTGAGAAGGCAATAAAATGGCCCTATGATTATCACCACCAAGCCCCTAACTCCCAACCCTTGGGGACAATTCAAAATAATATCCAAACTATAGCACCCATCTGATAAGTAGAGCTATCAGTCACATCTAAACATGGTCTAGGAATCACAAAGCAATCCAATGATTAAAGACAGTCTCTAAGCATCCAAGAACAGACAAGGTAAACAAAGGAGAGTTTATGATAATTTTCTGCAAGGTTTCTCTTCTAAGCACTTAGAAGAATACACCAGAATACGTTTGCTTTGGAGATGGGTCTGGAAATTAAATGTATAGCTTTGGAAATTGTATTACCACACGATTATATTGAAATATAAATGCCAGTGATTTTATTTAGATTTTTTAGGCTACCAGGAAAGCTTTTGGCTTGTAAAACTGTCTTTTATAACATTTAATATTCAAATAAAGAGATAATTCATACTGGGCTATAATAGAATTTTTCTGAAAATGCTTTTGGAATCCAGTATCACTTCAAATAAATTATTAAGGTTAATGTTAGTACTGAGGACTCTAAATTACCACAGAAGAAAAATAATAGGTTGAACCGTCTAAATAAATTCAAGACACCCAATAACAATGTGTTAAACTAAACAAGCATTTATTTTTCTCCTATGTCCTAGAATCCTGGAGACAGGATTTGAGAGCTACAGAAACTCCAGCTGTCAGAGAGCTAGACTCCTCTTTTTACTGCTTTGCTCCGGTGATGCATTGCCTTGTGGTCTAAAAGGCCCTCTTGAGCCCCTGAAATCATATCTACAGTATGAAAGCCCCAAAGGCAAGAGAGAAAGAGGGATCTCCCCCATTTAAGGAATGTTCTCTACAATTCCCATATAATTTGTTATCTTATATTTCCATGTCTAGAACTTAGAGTTCAGATTATTTTCAAATAAAAATAAAATTCCAGGCTAGATACGATGTCCTCCAAATAAAATCAGCAATCTACTACTGAGAAGAATAGTCATTCAAATAGGAAAGAGCTGTCTTTTCAATGGATGTGTTGTATTTGATACACCTTTTTTGGGGGTAGCTTTAAAATTTTTATTTTTTTTTACTTAAACATTTCAGATCTACAAAAGAATGTTGCAGTGAACACCGATATAATACTCTCTCAGATTTATTAGCTATTAATAATAATCCTTTTTTTCTCAACTTTTTCTTTCAATTTATATTTCTTTTTCTCAAATTTTCTCTGTGTACATATACACATACACATATATATTGTTACTCCAAATAGTAAATGAGAAATGGAATCAAAGTTTACTTGGGTACAATTTTTTTTAAATCCATGCAGATTTTTTTTTTTTCCTAGAAAATTCTTTTTTATTTATTTATTTATTTTTTTATATATAAAGCTTTTATTTAAAGAATATAAATTTCCAAAGAACAGCTCATGGACCACAATGGCTCCCCCCCCACACAACTTCCCTCCCTCCCCCCACCCTCCCCTTTCCCGCTCCCTCTCCCCTTCTGTTCACATCAAGATTCATTTTCAATTCTCTTTATACACAGAAGATCAATTTAGTACATATTACGTAAAGATTTCAACGGTTTGCCCTCGCATAGAGACACAAAATGATAATTCTGTTGGAGTACTAGTTATAGTATTAATTCACAATGTACAGCACATTAAGGACAGAGATCCTACATGATTTTTTTTTTTAAAAAAATTGATTAATTGTCTATGCAATTTCCAGTTTAACACCAAGATTTTTTAATCATTTGCAATTATCTTTATATAAAGAAGATCGATTCAATATATACTATGAAAGGATTTCATCAGTTTGCACCCACTCAGAAACACAAAGTGTAAAAATACTGTTTCAGTACTAGTAATAGCATCACTTCACATTGGATAACACATTAAGGACAGATCCCTCATGAGACGTAAGTACACAGTGACTCCTGATGTTGATTTAACAATTTGACACTCTTGTTTATGGCGTCAGTAATCTGCCTAGGCTCTAGTCATGAGTTGCCGAGGCTATGGAAGCCTTTAGGGTTAGCCGACTTCGATCTTATTCCCACAGGGCCATAGTCAAAGTGGAAGTTCTCTCCTCCCTTCAGAGAAAGGTACCTCCTTCTTTGATGGCCCCGTTCTTTCCACTGGGATCTCACTCGCAGAGATCTTTCATTTAGGTCTTCTGTTTTTTCCAGAGTGTCTTAGCTTTCCATGCCTAAAATATTCTCATGGGCTCTTGAGCCAGATCCGAATGCCTTAAGGGCTGATTCTGAGGCCAGAGTGCTATTTAGGACATCTGCCATTCTATGAGTCTGCTGTGTATCCTGCTTCTCATGTTGGATCATTCTCTCCCTTTTTCATTCTATCAGTTAGTATTAGCAGACACTAGTCTTGTTTGTGTGATCCCTTTGACTCTTAGACCTATCAGTGTGATCAATTGTGAGCTGAAATTGATCACTTGGACTAATGAGATGGCCTTGGTACATGCCACCTTGATGGGATTGTATTGGAAACCCCTGGCACAATTCTAACTCCATCATTTGGGGCCATTCCGCTTGAGCATGTCCCAAGTTTTACATCTCCTCCCTCTCTTATTCCCACTCTTATATTTCACAGAGATCACTTTTCAGTTAAAATTTAAACACCTAAGAATAATTGTGTGTTAATTACAGAGTTCAACCACTAGTACTAGGATAAAGAAAAAAAAAATACTACCATGGATAAAGTATTACATTGTACAACAACAGTCAGCACAAGAGCTGATCGAGTCACTGTTTCTCATAGTGTCCATTTCACTTCTACAGGTTTCCCCTTTGGTGTTCAGTTAGTCATCGCTAATCAAGGGAAACAAATGATATTTGTCTCTTTGGGACTGACTTAATTCACTGAGCATGATGTTTTCCAGATTCCTCCATTTTGTTGCAAGTGACCGGATTTCATTGTTTTTGACTGCTGTATAGTATTCTGTAGAGTACATGTCCCATAATTTCCTAATCCAGTCATTTTCCTTGAACTAGGCTTTTCTCCTTACCCACTTGAAGACATCATGATATGTTACCCTGTTAGGTTAGATGCTCTGTGAAGCAGGTTGCAAAACAGGATGAGATTGCAGGAGATGTATTGGGGGAGAGGAGGAGCAGGAGAAGGCAGATGGCTACTGTGAAGGAGAGAGGACTGGAGAGGACAGATCTCAGAGAGCAACACCTTCCCAAGAAAGATCTGACCAGGCCTTTGGATAGTCCTTGAGCCAGAGTCAGTGTCCATGGGGCCCTGCCTCTTGCACATTAGCACATCCACTGTATGCAGCCATTGCCTGGGCCACAAAAAAGAAGGGTGTTTATGGCTTGAACATGGGAGGAGAATAAAAAGCGAAAAGCAAAAAGAGCGACCAGGTCAGTCACACTGTTCTCCTCAACTGGAAGTTAATACAGCACATTTTCATCATTGCTATGGCATCTGATACTTCATCGTGTGTTTCTTTAAAAAAGAATATTTTCCTAAATAACCACAATACCATTAATACATTCCCCGAATCTCTTTGGTACAAATATAACACATGACGTTTTTACATATCTTTTAAATATTGAAGAGGAGATGACCCATAGGTAGTTAGCAATGAGCTTCTAGAGTTCAGGGGAGGGTAAAGATCTGGAGACATCCTAGTCAAGACATTGTCTGTCTAACGGTGATGGAAGCAAACTACCAGGCATTCAAAGGCTCAACGTTTATGCACATCATGGTGTCAGATCCAAAGATGTGTTTTGGAAGAAATGACTAGAAAATAAAAAGTCACAGCTGGAGAAGTATAGTATCAGGGAATTCTAGAGAACACTGCCACAAGCCAAAAGAGGAGAAGCCACCTCCTGCTGAGAATCCACCTCCTGCTTGAACGCTTTCTTGACTCCCTTTTCCAAACAGGCCCCTTTTCAGGATGAAGCAGCCAGAGCAATCTTGTTCAGTCTCCCCGGTAGATGTTAGGGTACATTCTTATTAAGGGGGGGGGGGCGATGTGATGAGTCAGATGGGTTAATAGTCAGGGTGGTCCCAATAGAATGTGAGGTGTAAAATATTTGCTTCCTTCCCCAAAATGTTATCTCTAGCAAGAACAAACAGGCTGCTCTCCATCCTTCAGAATCTCCAAATTCACCATGAAAATTGTGAGGGAGTTCTTCCGGATCTCACAGCTTATTGTGAAAACAAGTTACCTACCCCACCCTTCTCCATGGTTTGTTTTATCTTGAGCAGTCCAGACAGGATGGAGAATTGTAAATCAGGACTTTTGATGGGTTTTGTCCCCACCTGGTAACTGAAGGCCAATCTGAATGTCATTTTTTTTTTATTCCTTAGAAATTGTACTTAAAAAATCCCAGTGCTAGGAGGTTCTTTGGGTTTTTTCCCTCTCTTGGGAGCCCCTCTCCGTGCTACTCTGGCTGGAGGTCTTTGACTCTAATAAATCTTCTTAAATCTAAAGAAAAAAAATGTAAGGTTACCAGAAATCAGCAACTCTAATGTTATGGCGACAAATGTACTTGTATTGAAGACTATACTAAAAAGCAAAGATTTTTATAGAAATATTTTTAAAAATGTAAGCCAAATTTACCAAATTAATATGTCAAAAACAACAAAATAAGGGATGATAAAAGTTAGAAAAATAGATTGTTTCAGGCAATAAATGTAACAGTGAATTAAACACTCAAGGCTCTATGGTTACAGTATTTACAAACAATATGGCAAATTACATTCAACACATAAATGAAAAATATGTCAGGGAATTGTAAAGGATGTGTGGAAAAGCATTGCAATAAGAAGATATGAGGAAAACGCGCAGTGAGTTACAATGGTTGGGAAGGGCCTCACTGAGATGATATTTGAGAGTGGAAAGCAATCAAGAATTTAGACAAATAGGGTGAGGGAAGCATGTTAATCAGAGGGAGAAGCAAGTGCAAGAACTTAAAGTTAGGCACGCTCGAGAGTTCAAGCAAACAAAGGGGGCCCTGTGGCAGGAATGGGGTATACAGATACAGAGTAGGAATTCAGTGAGTTAGCAAGGAACAATTGGCATGGGGTCTTGTAGACAACTCTATTTTGATTTTTACTGCAAGTGATTTAGGGAGCTATTGGTAGGTTTTGAATAGGAGTAAGATGGTTTTTTTTTCCCATCTCTCTTCATGTTAAAAATGACTTGTTTCTTGGCTGGCATTAGAATGAAAGGTTGAGAGGAGCAGGAATGGGAACAAGGAGATGGAATAAGGATTTATTGTGATCCTCCAAGTGAGAAAGAAGAGTGGTTTGAATCAGGGGTGTAGTGGCAGTGACAGTGAGAAAAGGAGCAAGCAATACTGGACATACATTCATGAGAGAAACACAGAATTTCCTGATTGGTTAGATGCCTTTTATAGCTGTTGATCTGCTTGTTTGTGTTAGGAAACTGGCACAGTCTTATCTATGGTGCGATCTGCACCTTGATTTACATTCTATACCCCAGTTCCCGCTGCCATTACTGAAAGCCAGGTAGCCACATGGCACAAACTACCTGTGCCAAGCTCCACCCCCAACCTAATGGGATTTGCTGCTCCTGCTTCCCTGCCTGCCCTCGGGCAAAGTTTTAAAAGGACCTGTTCCTGAACATGTGGCTCTCTCTTCCCTCTTGGCCTCTCTTGACCCTCTCTCTTGGCTCCTCTCTGTTGGCTCTTCTCTGCTCTATCTTCTCTCCTCACTAACTCCTCTCTCTCTCTCTCTCTCTCTCATACTCTCTTTCTCTTTTTCCTTTGCCACCCTACCCCTCTGGTCTGTTGGGTGTTCCCCAATAAACTTTTTCCCTTACTCCGGTGTTTGATGTGCTCTGTGACAGCTAACAGAAATATGTAACAGTTTGTCTTCAATATAAGCCTCTAAATTCCATGATGACAGAACAACTGTATTATTCAGCTTAGATGCTTTGCACTAACATAACATTTGCCCTATACCACATAATCAATATTTAAAACTAAGCTTAATTTCTCCATGCTAACATATAAGTTAATTAAAAGATGCATTACAGAATGGTGATGGAAGCAGAACAATGTAAAATGCACTCAAGACCACTCAAAAACAATCAGCCCATTACTTGGCATAGTTCGTGAGCGGAATAATAATCCAAAGTTTAAGTAGAATAAAGGTTAATATTCGTATGCTAGACAAATGGTCCTATGTTTCTTTGTTAGAATTTTCTCATACAAAAATCCATGTGTATTATATTCTTTAAAATGTGATAGACACTTATATCACAATGTCAACATATAAATTTTAGAGAAAATGAGTATAGTTGCTATTACATAATTAAAATTGTTATAATCAGCATATATTGATATATACAATCAGAATATTTTTAAGTACATATTGCAAAGAACTTTAAATTTGTGATCATTTCAGGTGATATGAGTATGACAACACTAATAAATATAACAGCTCAATTATAAAAATCAATATTCTCTCTGCATTAGGTGATCCATTAATTTTTTTCAGTGGGTTTTGATGAGGTATATACTTGTAGAGTACTCCTATTCTAGCTACTGAGAAGGATGTCCTCATTATTATGATATCCAGTGCATGATATGTAGCCCAAAGAATTCTGAATTCAACAATAAATATACCTCACATGCAATCCTGAACCTTGAATAAAAGCTGATTGTAATGATTTTCCTCAATTATAGAATGTTCAGGTATTGTTCTAACTTCACACATTCTTTTCTATTCACTTCAAAAGTCATTTCCAGAAATTTTTAAGAAATAATATGAAATAGTGAAATAATTTAGCTTACACTAAAACATCACACAGAGAACAGAGCCATAATACCAACAAATTTTATGGCCCTTGCTTGCATTCAAGTTAGGCAAAACTCTGTGTTCTTTATACAGAATTTAAGGAAACACCATTTAATTTCCATGAAAGTTGATTCATTTTAGTTTCAGTAAATGTAATGACCTGTGTACTTTACATTAAAGGCATTTCATAAGAGGATATCGGTTAATGTCTTGAATATTAACAAATTAGATTTTACAACACTCTTGAAATTTAAGAGGAAGGTGTGATTCTACTTTAACCACTCCTACATAATTGATTTATTACCATTTGAAAAATTGCAGTTTCCTTAAATAGCTTGGAATTGGGTATGTATTAAGTATGAAGTGCATTTTATAAAATGAAATATATATTACTGACTGACTTGAGAAGATGGTAGAAAAATCAAATAAATTGCATCTTCCAGTGACTGCCTTATATTAAGATCAAGGACTTTCCTTTGTGTTTCAGACAACTATGAATTGTAACCAACATATCCACTTTTACCTGCTTTTAGAAGAATATGATCCTCCAATGTTTACAATGCCTGGCATGTAGTAAACATTTAGTAAGTATTTAAATATATAGTTACTATATAAATGAAAGAATACATACTTAGGTAAGTGAATGGATGCATTACCTAACAATCATAATCAAAGTGGAATGGTTAAACTGATATTGCTGTTGCATTATTCATATTAAATTATTTTCAAGCCATAATAAATATCTTTCCCTGATTTACCTAAATTTCTTAACTGGACTACTGAGAACTAATGGTGTATATTTGGAGACCAGGGGATTGAGATTTAGTATGATGGATGGACAGTATGACGTTATGTGACCTGCTGTTTTGAGTCTGATGAAACAATATTTAGTAGGGGTCTAGAATATCCCAGACTTCAACAACCTAACACACTGGTTACATATGCTCTTTTCTCCCTACTGCTGACTTGGGCTTCTTCACATGATAATGGTTGTGTTCTGGAGGGCAAATCCCAACAGGCAACTATTTATCAAGCCTCTGCTTATGTTGAACTTGCTGATGTCTGTTTGCTTAAACAGTCCTTTGTCTAAGTCCTGAGTAAGAGTAATAACAGACTACATAAAAATATAGATATCCAAGAGGTAGGACTCACTAGAGTGTGTGAGGGTTGGGCTCATTTTAATAATCTACCAAAGAGTAATGTAATCAATCTTATATTCTAGAAAGGTATCCTGGATGCGAAGAAGAAAACTGATTAGATGTCAGGAATATGAAATTTGGGTAGACCTATTTAGATACTATTTTATCCACCAAGGACTCTTCCTTGTTGGCACTTTGAACAGAACACCAATAGGATAAATGGCAGTGCGTGAATTTGAAATTTAATTATCAGTTAAATTCAAAGTCTTGGTGTTAACAGACATAGGAAGAGAGAGAAGGAATTATGCAGCATGACTCAGGTTTCTGATGTGTGTGCCCGAGTGAATGGTGCTATCTTTCTGAGAAGAGAAACACTGGAGGAAAACAATGTTATGGCACAAGTTCAGCGCTGAAAATTTTGTGGCAGTGATGCCTTTTAGACTTCTGGATAAAAATGCAAAAACAGGTAGTTGGTTATCTAGGTCTAGACCTCAGAGGAGAAACCTGTGCCAAAGTTAAACAAGCAGAATCATAATTAAAGTCACGTGTCCACCTTACCAAAATCTTGTCATGGCTAATTAAGGTAGAAATTTAGAGTGGTGCATATAGCAGAGGTAACTGAGAGAAGATAAAATTGAGACATCTCAGTGTCTCCAACTGTTGGTAGAAGTTTGCTTTAATGGAGAGACCTACTGGGGTGATACCTAGAGGAAAAAGTGGGATCAATAAGCTTGTGTGTGTGTGTGTGTGTGTGTGTGTTTCTTGTTTTTGCAATAAGAAGAAATTGAACACTTAAAAATGCTCACAGGCATAAACATGGAAATCAGATGTTGAAAACACCAGCCCTCCTTGACTCATTTACCTATTTTTCCACTGAATCTGGTAAATTAATCTTAGTTGTCATCAATTGGCAAGAGTTCATACAGGAGATATTTGACATTAAATAAGAAAAAGCCTTCTAACTTACTGAATTCTCTGAGCCTAGAATGCCCTTCCTGCTCTTTCTCTATGTTTCTGGGGGTTCAATCCTGCTTGCCCTTCAAATGTAGATTCAAATTCTCCTCTATTTCTTCTTCCCCAGGGCTCATTCCCCCAACTTGTAAATGTCCATATCCTTGCTCTATCTGTAATCCTTACGCTTTTCTCTTTTTCTTTGGAATAATGGCTTGCTTTCATTCTTTACCTACTATTTTCTAGAGAGTAGTGATTATTTCTTATTCATTTTTCTATCCCCTCAGTGCCAGATACATAATAGGAAATCAAGAACAGTTTAGCGGATAAATGCAATAGTAAGAATTCAGGCAGTAGTCCCAGGCTGTTAAGGCCATTCTTTTTGGACAAGATTTGTGCTTGTGGGTGGGATCCTTCTTCAATGCACACCACATCGTTTGCTACTCTTTCAACCTACTCATAGACATGTTTTGTATGTATTTGCACTAAGAGAATTTCTAATTGAGAGTTGCATCAATTTGTTACTTATAAGAGCCAATAAGTTGTACATATGGTAATTATTCTCTATTTTAGATAAAAGGTTTATATCAGGATATCCACACTTTGTTGCATTTCAAATGGTTTATGATGATAATAATTAGCATTTAAATAGAAACTTACCTCCTCAGGGACCTTACAGCCATGCTTATTATAAAATGGAATTGTCACACTATTATCCTTCATTGGGAAATCTTTAAATATGAAAACGTAGGTATCGAGGTCTGATAAAGTTAGTGATGCTGTGCATTTTACCAGCAACTTTTTATGGCATGAAATCGAGATGTGGCAGACCATTAGTACTTTTGCAGCCCTGAAACTTAGCATGTAAGGTATGCTTTAAGGTACGACTACACAAAGACAAAAAAAATTCCTTCTACAATAACTCACCATTTGTCAAGGAGAGAAACCTTTTATTTCAGCAATCTCTTAATCGCCACAGGACATGAGTGAGCACTGAAAGAAATCAGTCTGTTTGAAACTCTTGGTGAGATCATTCAAAGCCAGTCTCAGGCTGTGATCACTCATAAGACACTACTGATTTTGAGAGCATCATAAGAGCATAGTTAGGCTTTCAAAGACTAAATCTCAATTCAAGATCCCTATTGGATTCTGACAGTTATCTCATCATCTTGGCTATTATACTACTGTATCTTCGAGGGAATGCCAATTTTTTTTTATTCTCATATGCCAAGCTTATTTCTGGTCTTTCATGACTTAAAGTTGTAGCTGGTGGGCTTTTAGAAATATACTAGATTAGGTCTGAAACCAGCTTCAAGAAAGAATTGTGGTATAAAAAGTTAAATGGTTAAATACAAATTATGAAACTAGAAAAACTAGAAATTTCTTATTTAGCTAAAAAATATATACTTTTTTGTTTCTCAAGATTTATATATTTATTTTCTTATGAAATTTGGGAGTTTCATGTATTGAGGGAGTTGGCAGTAGTGGAGGAGCTCTGAATTAAGAATCAGAGTTAGGCAACAGGAGTTCTAATCTCAGTGTACAATTTAGTTGTGTGATTTGGAGGAAATTAAGATAATCTCTCTGATGAGGCTTTAGGGCCACATTATTAAAATAAGAAATTGGAAGTTAATAGTTATTTTAATTTTATATTTGAAATGAGATTCTATACGTTGGAGATATATGATTCACAATTAGAAACGACCTTTATTGATATGATTAGAAGCCTGTGTCCTCATATATTTTATCAAGTTAATTCATCATGCATAATTTCATTACTATATACATAGTTAAGAATTATTTAAAAGAAAATTATTTTCGAGGCGGAGCCAAGATGGCGGAATAGTGAGGACGCGCACTAGCAGTCCGCAAAAAGATAGTTTAATAAAAACAGAGTTACTGTAGCCTCAGGAAAAATCTCACGGAAAAAAATGCAGTGGAAATTCTTCCGGACCCAGTGAATGAGACGCAGAGGACCTATGGGAAAGTAAGTTTGCGAACGGCAAATCGTGCCTTAGTGGCACGGGAGCTGCCGGGAGGGACGGGAACCGGACGGAACACAGTCGCCATTAGAATCGAGCGCTTGAACGGGAGCCGATACAGGGATCCCGAGACACTGGCGGGGGGAAGCAGACGCCACGGGGGAAACAGCACAGTTGAGGCGAGCCCACACGGACACTAGCCTCTTTCGTTGCCCACCCTGCTCACTCGAGCTAGACTGAACACAGTGGGACGGCGTGCGCCCGCCGGCTGAACCGGAAGCCGGGCGGAACACAGTCGCCATTGGAACTGAGCGCTTGAACGGGGGCCGATACAGGGATCCCGAGACACTGGCGGGGGGAAGCAGACCCCCCACGGGGGAAAACAGCACAATTGAGGCGAGCCTGCACGGACACTAGCCTCTCTCGTCACCCACCCTGCTAATTCGAGCTAGATTAAACGCAGTGGGACAAGGCGCACCCGCCCGCCCGCCCGCCCGCCCATCACTGAGGCAGACGGAACCAAAAACCCGAGGCTGTAGAAACCTGAAGGGGATCCAAAAACTGGGAACACACCGCGCACACAAACTCCGTTACCTTGACAACCCAGAGAAAGAGTGAGGGGAAAAAAAAAAAAAATGCCAAATAAAAACAGATTCCGAGGGAGCAAGATCAAGGAAGACGCTATGATGACCCCAAACGGAAAAGACACCCCAAGTCAGGATTATGAAGATAATGAGATAGAAGAAATGCAAGAAGCAGATCTCAAAGAATTGATAAGAACATTAAGAAGTTCTCAAAAACAAATTCTTGAACTACAGAAATCCTTAATGGATAAGATAGAAAATCTCTCTCGCGAGAATGAAGCACTACGCAGAAATCAAAATGAAATGAAACAACTAGTAGAACAAGAAGCTACGAGAGTGACAAAAAATCTTAATGAATTGAAGAATTCAATAGATCAAGTGACAAGCAATCTTGAGGGCCTTAAAACCAGAATGGGTGAAGCAGAAGAGAGAATATCGGACCTAGAAGACAGAGAACAGGAGAGGAAACAGTCAAACCAAAGACAAGAAGAGGAAATTAGAAAACTAAAAGATATCGTCGGGAATTTACAGGATACTATTAAAAAACCCAACATTCGGGTTCTAGGTGTTCCTGAAGGTATGGAGAGGGAGAAAGGATTAGAAGGCCTTTTTAGGGAGATACTAGCAGAAAACTTTCCAGGCTTGGAGAAAGACAGAGAAATCCTAATCCAGGAAGCTCATAGAACCCCTAATAAACACGACCAAAAGAGATCCTCTGCACGACATATTGTAATTAAACTCACCACAGTGAAGCAAAAAGAAAAGATCCTAAAATGTGCAAGAGAGAAACGGCAGATTACTCTCAGAGGATCTCCAATTAGACTTACAGCTGACTTCTCAACTGAAACCCTACAAGCTAGAAGGGAATGGCGAGACATAGCCCAGGTGCTTAGAGAGAAAAACTGCCAGCCCAGAATATTATACCCTGCAAAGCTCTCATTTGTGAATGAAGGTGAAATAAAGACCTTTCATAACAAACAAAAATTGAAAGAATTTGTTGCCACTCGTCCAGCCCTGCAAAAGATACTTAAAGATGTGTTACACACAGAAACACAGAAACACGACCATCAACATGAAAGAAGGTAAACGAAGGGAACCTCACGGCAAAAGATCACAGGGAATTCAAAGCATACATTAGAAAATATCTGGCAAATGGCAGGGCAAACTTACCACTTATCAATAGTCACATTGAATGTTAAAGGTCTAAACTGTCCTGTTAAAAGACAGAGATTGGCTGATTGGGTTAAGGAACAAAAACCATCTATTTGCTGCCTACAAGAAACACATCTTTCCAACGAAGATCCATACAGACTGAAAATAAAAGGATGGAACAAGATATACCACGCCAACAGAAATGAAAAAAGAGCGGGTGTAACCATCTTAATATCGGACTACATAAACTTTAACACAAAAACTGTTAAGAGAGACAAAGAGGGGCACTATATAATGATTAAGGGATCAATACTACAGGAAGATATAACAATTCTCAATGTATATGCACCTAATTACAGGCCACAGGTTTATTTAAAAAATTTGTTAAGAAACTTAAAGGGAGACTTAGACCCCAACACAATAGTACTGGGGGACTTCAATACTTCACTCACAGATATTGACAGATCGACAGGACAGAAGATCAACAAGGAGACAGTAGATTTAAACAACACTATAGCCCAAATGGATCTAACAGATATCTACAGAACTTTTCATCCTACACAGAAAGCATTCACATTCTTCTCAGCAGCACATGGAACCTACTCTAGGATTGATCACATATTAGGCCATAAAGCAAGTCTCAGCAAATTCAAAAGAATTAAAATCATACCATGCAACTTCTCAGACCATGAGGGAGTGAAGTTGGAAATTAGCAACTCAGGAATCCCTACAGCATATGCAAACACATGGAGATTGAACAACATGCTCCTGAATGAACAATGGGTCACTGAAGAAATCAAAAGAGAAATCAAAAATTTTCTGGAAGTAAATGAGGATAACAGCACAACATACCAAAACTTATGGGATACAGCAAAAGCAGTGTTAAGAGGAAAGTTTATATCAATAGGTGCCTACATCAAGAAACTGGAAAGGCACCAAATAGATGAGCTTTCAATGCATCTCAAGGATTTAGAAAATTTGCAGCAAACTAGACCCAAATCTAGTAGAAAAAGAGAAATAATCAAAATCAGAGAAGAAATCAACAGGATTGAATCCAAAAAAACATTACAAAAAATCAGCCAAACGAGGAGCTGGTTTTTTGAAAAAATAAACAAGATTGACACCCCATTGGCCCAACTAACTAAAAAAAGAAGAGAAAAGACCCAAATCAGTAAAATCAGAGATGAAAAAGGAAATATAACAACAGACACCACAGAAATCAAAAGAATCATCAGAAATTACTACATGGACTTGTATGCCAGCAAACAGGGAAACCTATCAGAAATGGATAGATTCCTGGACACATGCAACCTACCTAAATTGAACCAGGAAGACATAGAAAACCTAAACAGACCCATAAGTGAGTCAGAAATTGAATCAGTAATAAAGGCCCTCCCAACAAAGAAAAGCCCAGGACCAGATGGATTCACTGCTGAATTCTACCAGACATTTAAAGAAGAACTAACCCCAATTCTTCTCAAACTATTCAGAACAATCGAAAAAGAGGGAATTCTCCCAAATTCCTTCTATGAAGCCAGCATCACCTTAATTCCTAAACCAGAAAAAGATGCAGCATTGAAAGAGAATTACAGACCAATATCCCTCATGAACATAGATGCAAAAATCCTCAATAAAATTCTGGCCAATAGACTGCAACAACACATCAGAAAGATCATCCACCCAGACCAAGTGGGATTCATCCCTGGTATGCAGGGATGGTTCAATATTCGCAAAACAATCAACGTGATACACCACATTAACAGACTGCAGAAGAAAAACCATATGATTATCTCACTAGACGCAGAGAAAGCATTCGATAAAATTCAACACCCTTTCATGATGAAAACCCTAAGCAAACTGGGTATAGAAGGCACATTCCTCAATACAATCAAAGCAATTTATGAAAAACCCACGGCCAATATCCTATTGAATGGGGAAAAGTTGGAAGCATTTCCACTGAGATCTGGTACCAGACAGGGATGCCCACTCTCACCACTGCTATTCAATATAGTGCTGGAAGTCTTAGCCAGAGCTATTAGGCAAGAAAAAGAAATAATAGGGATACAAGTTGGGAAGGAAGAACTCAAACTATCCCTCTTTGCAGACGACATGATTCTTTATTTAGGGGACCCAAAGAACTCTACTAAGAGATTATTGGAACTCATAGAAGAGTATGGCAAAGTAGCAGGATATAAAATCAATGCACAAAAATCAACAGCCTTTGTATACACAGACAATGCCACGGCTGAGGAAGAACTGCTAAGATCAATCCCATTCACAATAGCTACAAAAACAATCAAATACCTTGGAATAAATTTAACTAAGGACATTAAAGATCTCTACAATGAAAATTACAAAACCTTAAAGAAAGAAATAGAAGAGGATACCAAAAAATGGAGAAATCTTCCATGCTCATGGATTGGAAGAATCAATATCATCAAAATGTCCATTCTGCCAAAAGCAATTTACAGATTCAACGCAATACCAATCAAGATACCGAGGACATTCTTCTCAGATCTGGAAAAAATGATGCTGAAATTCATATGGAGACACAGGAGACCTCGAATAGCTAAAGCAATCTTGTACAACAAAAACAAAGCCGGAGGCATCACAATACCAGATTTCAGGACATACTACAGGGCAGTTGTTATCAAAACAGCATGGTACTGGTACAGAAACAGATGGATAGACCAATGGAACAGAATAGAAACTCCAGAAATCAATCCAAACACCTACAGCCAACTTATATTTGATCAACGATCCAAAACCAGTCCCTGGAGTAAGGTCAGTCTGTTTAATAAATGGTGCTGGGAAAACTGGATTTCCACGTGCAGAACCATGAAGCAAGACCCCTACCTTTCACCTTACACAAAAATCCATTCAACATGGATTAAAAATTTAAACCTACGACCCGACACCATCAAATTACTAGAGAGCATAGGAGAAACCCTGCAAGACATAGGTACTGGCAAAGACTTCTTGGAAAAGACCCCAGAAGCACAGGCACTGAAAACCAAAATTAACTACTGGGATTGCATCAAATTGAAAAGTTTCTGTACTGCAAAAGAAACAGTCAGGAAAGTGAATAGGAAACCGACAGAATGGGAAAATATATTTGCAAACTATGCAACAGATAAAGGGTTGATAACCAGAATCTACACAGAAATTAAGAAACTCCACAACATCAAAACAAACAACCCACTTAAGAGATGGGCCAAGGACCTCAATAGACATTTTTCAAAAGAGGAAATCCAAATGGCCAACAGACACATGAAAAAATGTTCAAGATCCCTAGCAATCAGGGAAATGCAAATCAAAACCACAATGAGGTTTCACCTCACCCCGGTGAGAATGGCTCACATTCAGAAATCCACCAACAATAGATGCTGGAGAGGATGTGGGGAAAAAGGGACACTAATCCACTGTTGGTGGGAATGCAAACTGGTGAAGCCACTATGGAAGTCAGTCTGGAGATTCCTCAGAAACATGAATATAACCCTACCATTCAACCCAGCCATCCCACTCCTTGGAATTTACCCAAAGGAAATTAAATTGGCAAACAAAAAAGCCGTCTGCACAGCAATGTTTATTGCGGCTCAATTCACAATAGCTAAGACTTGGAACCAACCCAAATGCCCATCAACAGTAGACTGGATTAGGAAATTATGGGACATGTACTCTACAGAATACTATACAGCAGTCAAAAACAATGAAATCCGGTCACTTGCAACAAAATGGAGGAATCTGGAAAACATCATGCTGAGTGAATTAAGTCAGTCCCAAAGAGACAAATATCATTTGTTTCCCTTGATTGGCGATGACTAACTGAGCACCAAAGGGGAAACCTGTTGAAGTGAAATGGACACTATGAGAAACAGTGACTCGATCAGATCTTGTGCTGACTGTTGTTGTACAATGTAATACTTTATCCATGGTAGTATTTTTTTTTTCTTTATCCTAGTACTAGAGGTTGAACTCTGTAATTAACACACAATTATTCTTAGGTGTTTAAATTTTAACTGAAAAGTGATCTCTGTGAAATATAAGAGTGGGAATAAGAGAGGGAGGAGATGTAAAACTTGGAACAGGCTCAATCGGAACGGCCCCAAATGATGGAGTTAGAATTGTGCCAGGGGTTTCCAATACAACCCCATCAAGGTGGCATGTACCAAGGCCATCTCACTAGTGCAAGTGATCAATTTCAGCTCACAATTGATCACACTGATAGGTCTAAGAGCCAAAGGGATCACACAAACAAGACTAGTGTCTGCTAATACTAACTGATAGAATGAAAAAGGGAGAGAATGATCCAACATGGGAAGCAGGATACACAGCAGACTCATAGAATGGCAGATGTCCTAAATAGCACTCTGGCCTCAGAATCAGCCCTTAAGGCATTCGGATCTGGCTCAAGAGCCCATGAGAATATTTTAGGCATGGAAAGCTAAGACACTCTGGAAAAAACAGAAGACCTAAATGAAAGATCTCTGCGAGTGAGATCCCAGTGGAAAGAACGGGGCCATCAAAGAAGGAGGTACCTTTCTCTGAAGGGAGGAGAGAACTTCCACTTTGACTATGGCCCTGTGGGAATAAGATCGAAGTCGGCTAACCCTAAAGGCTTCCATAGCCTCGGCAACTCATGACCAGAGCCTAGGGAGATTACTGACGCCATAAACAAGAGTGTCAAATTGTTAAATCAACATCAGGAGTCACTGTGTACTTACGTCTCATGAGGGATCTGTCCTTAATGTGTTATCCAATGTGAAGTGATGCTATTACTAGTACTGAAACAGTATTTTTACACTTTGTGTTTCTGTGTGGGTGCAAACTGATGAAATCCTTACATAGTATATATTGAATCGATCTTCTTTATATAAAGATAATTGCAAATGATTAAAAAATCTTGGTGTTAAACTGGAAATTGCATAGACAATTAATCAATTTTTTAAAAAAAAAAATCATGTAGGATCTCTGTCCTTAATGTGCTGTACATTGTGAATTAATACTATAACTAGTACTCCAACAGTATTATCATTTTGTGTCTCTATGCGAGGGCAAACCGTTGAAATCTTTACGTAATATGTACTAAATTGATCTCCTGTGTATAAAGAGAATTGAAAATGAATCTTGATGTGAATGGAAGGGGAGAGGGAGCGGGAAAAGGGGAGGGTGGGGGGAGGGAGGGAAGTTGTGTGGGGGGGGAGCCATTGTGGTCCATGAGCTGTTCTTTGGAAATTTATATTCTTTAAATAAAAGCTTTATAAAAAAATAAAAAATAAAAAAAAAAATAAAAAAAATAAATAAATAAATAAAAAAAAGAAAAAAAAAAAAAAAGAAAAAAAAAAAAAAAGAAAATTATTTTCTCATTTGTTTGTTAAAAACTTTTTCCTGGGTTGAGTATTTGGCCCAGCAGTCAAGGCCCATTTAGGATGCCCACATTCCATATCAAAATGCCTGTGTTTGACAGCTGGCTCCACTCCTAATTCCAGCTCCCTGCTAATGCGCACCCTAGGAGCCAGCAGATGATGGCTCAAGTACTTGGGATTCTAAAAAATTCTAAGTAAAGAAATGTGTGTGGTTCCTTTTCAAGACAATGAAGGGCCTGGGCTCTTCAGCCACACTTGAGTTTGAATACTGATTGATAATTTCCTAATTATATGACCTTAGGCAATCAACAGAACATCTTTTAGACTCAATTTTTTACATGCAAATCAGTGATAAATGTATCTTTCCTTACTATATTATTATATTATTATTATATTATATTATTTTATATTATTATATTATTCCAGAGCTATTGAGAAGAGCAGATGAGAAATGCTTAGGAAATTATTTATAAATTGCAAAGTGCTATGCCATTGTTACTTGTGGAGTAGCTTATTCAGGTACTAAGAAGATCACTTGTTCTGGTTGTATGGAGGCATTAGGTATTAGGTAAGCATCATCTTTCTTTCTTTTTTGAAAAGCTCATTTATTCATTTGAAAAGCAAGTTACAGAGAGAAAGGGATACACACACACACACACAGAGAGAGAGAGAGAGAGAAAGAGAGAGAGAGAGAGAGAGAGAGAGAGAGAGATCTTCCATCTGCTGGTTCATTCCCCATATTGCTGAAACAGCTGGGGCTGGCCAGGTAGAAGCCAGGATCCTGGAACTCCATCCAGGTCTACCAAGTAGGTGCAGAGACCCAAGGACTTAAGCCATCTGCTGCTGCTTTATAAAGTGCAATGGCAGGAAACTGGATGGGAAGTGGAGCAGTTGGAACTCAGACTATTGCTTATATGGGATGCTGATTAACACACAGATTAACACACGATTTACCACAATGCCAGCCCCACATATCATCTTTCTTTAAGTCTTGCATATAATAAAATATATAAAGCAAGGAGAGATTTTTCTAATGAAGGATTATATGTGATGAGTTTAAATAGGTTTTTCACCAAAAGGACATCACAAAATGTCTTATACAGACCTGGGTTGTAAAACTGTCAAGTTGAATGTCAAACTATAACATTAGACTGAAGGACTTAAAAATATAACACTGTGTTGTATTAGGTTTTAAAGAAGGGACATTTTTCCTTTAGTCAAAGCACATGAAATAAAGAAAAATTTAACACTGTAGGCCTATGTGACTAACTTGAAAAAATGATGAATTAGGAATCCAGAATTAGGGTGTCCATCTTTTCTGAATTTGATTTATGGAGAATGAACTGTGTCATGTAGAGTTAGATTGCCAGGAAAGAATGAATGACCAGAAAAATCTGATAAAAGCAAGGAAGAGAATTTAGGAATGCAAGCTAACATTTGTTACACATGTTACACATCTGGCAGGGTGGAAGGTATTTTAGAGATATCTTCATTTATTTATGGTAATACTCTAAGAGGCAGTGATATTAACTTTAGTTTTTATAGAAGAGAGTGAATAAAACAGAATGACCTGATTTATTTTGTGGGCTAATAAGTGGCATAGGTAAATGAGTTTTGGTGATCACTAAGGTCTTTTTTTCTTATTAAAATTTTTATTTTCTATTTATTTGAAAGGCAGAATTACACACACAGAGAAGAAGAGACAGAGAGAGAAAGAGGCCTTCCACCTGCTGGTTCACTCCCCAAATGGCTGCAATAGCTGGGACTTTGTCAGGCTGAAGCCAGGAGCCAGGAGCTTCATTCAGATCTCCCACATGGGTGTAGGGGCCCAAGCACTTGAGCCATCTTCCACTGCTTTCTCTAGGCGCATTAGCAGGGATATTGGTTGGAAATGGAGCAGCGGAAACTTGAGTGGTTGCACATATGGGGTGCTGGTCCTGCAGGCTGTGGTCCAACCCATTGTGCCACAGAGCAGGGCCCCAGTAAAGTACCTTCTAAAGTCAACAATCCATAAGGAAGGCTAGTCTTGGTCAAAAGTTATCATCAACTTGGCATTCAAGTTCTCACACTTTTTGGTACAAAGAAAAGTGCTTGTTTTCATGAGGTATATTGCTCCAATTTTTAGGCATTGTAAATGTAGTAATATTTATAGAAAAACATGACTTTTCTAGTGATTGAGGAGAGTATTATAACAGTCTATGGATTACTTAGAGAAGGATAACAATTGCTTGGGGCTGTAGTGATGTAACAAGCCATCGTTGAGGCAAGTGGTCAAATTCATGAATGTAATCTTTGATGGAGAGTGACATCATGGAACTGTGAGAGGAAAACTTGGTCATAACCAATGCCATAGGCCTGCAAGGAATAGGTGGCTGGTGATTGTTATAGTGCTAAAGTTCTATTCTTTTAAAGTTTATTCTTCCTTAGGCATCATAAGTGATTTCTCTGGATATTAGCACATAGAAGATTTCAAGAAGCCAAAAGACATACCATTTTCTATGACTGGGACCTAAGATGAAGTTCTATTTTCACCATTCAGGAGGCCAAATCAAGATAGATGTTAAGAGAGCAGATTTATCCTCCTCACAGAACGTCGGGTTTCGGAAGCTGTCAATTGTCAGATGCATCCTCTTCACTTAGTCTATAACATTCTTTATATTGAAATCACAGTGCTCTTCAGTTTTAGATACAGCACTGTTAAATATAGCTAACAGGGGCCAGCACTCTGAGGTAGCAGGTTAAGCCTCTACCTATAGCACTGGCATCCCATAAGGACACCAGTCCATGTTCTGGCTGCTCCTCTTCCGATCAGCTCTCTACTAATGGCCTGGGGAGGCCCAAGTGCTTGGTCCCCTGAACTCATGTTGGAGATCTGGAAGAAGCTCCTGGGTCCTGGCTTCAGATCAGCCCAGCTCTGGCCATTGCAGCCATTTGGGGAGTGAAACAGCAGATGGAAGATCTATCTCTGTTTCTCCCTCTTTGTAACTCTGCCTTTCAAATAAATAAATAAACTTTTATTAAAAAATAACTTTGACATTTAAAATATTTTTCTCTGTCTCTGATACCAGAGATTTTAGACTTATATAGTCTTACATAATTTTTTTTCCAGAAATTAAAACAAAATAATGGGGAAAAAAACCAGCAAAGATAGGAGACATTTATTTTAATTATTCTTCCCCAAGCTACTAAGAATTTGGTTTGTGCTTCTCCAACACAAAAAGAAAATAATGCATGACTATCCAAAGACATCAAAATGACTAAATCCTATTTCCAGAGAAGTCAGAAAGACTCAATCCTAAATTTCATTCAAGTATATATGTTTAGAAAAACAAAACAATATAAAAACCTTGAGATTTTTGTCAAATGCAAAAATGCAAATCTTTAATCCTAAGGCCTGAGAACAAAATTTTTGGAAAATTTAATGCTAATTTAACTTTCTATTGGTACCTCCTGCACATAGGAGGCATAAGAATCACATTTCCATGCATCTGATAGGTGAAAAATCCCTGCTGGAATTTATAACTGCAATAATGGATTCTATACAATTATATCTTTCAAAGAGTTCTGAATTAACAGTGTATTTTTCTATCTTAGAAGCTTCTTGTGGATTTTACTATATATATTAACTGCATCATCAGTAGTTGAATTATTATTCATGTAATACTGACTTTTAATGTGAACAGGATGATCTTCATGGATTCTCCTACTAACTTTGTTTTTCATTGAATGTCTTGCCTTCAAATATAGATACTAATGTTGTTAGCTTAAACAGAGCTATAATAAACAACTGGTGTATCATTGGAAGATTTTGATAGTACGTTTTCACTGATACTAAAGACCCAAACCTTGAAAAATAGAATGCCAGTAGAGGGAGAGAAAGGAGCAAACAGCAAGCCCTTAAATGCTTAGCCCCATGTGTGCTGTTATGGAGGTTCTTTAGGCCATTTTAGAAGAGAAATTCCTCAATGGCAGTGGTAAGTACCATACGTCTTCACAATTGGCTGTGAATTCTATTTATTTTAGTACATGGAAATTCTTAATATGAATTGTGGTAGGTAGAAGCTGACCCAAGTTGTCTGTATTTAAATTCCTAGAACCTGTGAATATGTTAACTGTCTAGGGCAAAATAGACTTTGCTGGTATAATTAAGTTGGTAGACGTGACAATAGGGAGATTATTCTGGATTATCTCGGAGGTCTATTTTAATCACCAGAGCCTGTAAAAGGACAGACCTTTGTTGAGGTGGTGGCGGAAATGATACAGGAGAAGAAATCAAAGAGATTTCAAGCACAAGAAGTGCTTAAGTTGCCTTGTTAGCTCTAAGACCTCAAGAGCAAGGATGGGAGAAATATCCTTAGGGGAGAAATGCAGCTCCCTGCAAGGAGTCATCCAGGGTGCAGGGACTTCAGTTCTAAAACCATAGGAACTTATTCTGCCACTAGCCCCAAGGAGTTCGGAGGTGAATTCTGCCCAGAGCCTCCCAATAAGGACTGGTCACATCTACACTTCACTTTTCCCTTTGTAAAACCAAAGTCAAAGAAATCAGCCTAGTCAACCTGACTTTTTACTTACAAAGTGTTGAGATAATAAATGTGTGCTGTTTAAGCCACTAAATTTGTGGTAATTTACTAGAGCAGCAATAAGAAACTAATAAATGGATTATGCTTTCATATAAGGAAAAGGTCGATATTAAGGAATAAAAGTTTCAGTTTAGTGCTCAACTGACTTCTTAGTTGTTTAAAAGAATAAAATTATCCAGTTGGTTTATTCTTTCATTACTAAAAGATGTTTACAGGGAACTCAATAGTTGTAATAGGAAATGTTTTTTTTTTTTTCATCTCTAAAATGTTTCTTCAACTTGCATTCTTTCTTCTGAACGGCTTCTTCAATGTTTTTCCTGCTGTGCTAGTTGGTTCTGCCAGAGACAATGAGTTTAGAGCTTCTCTCCATGTCATAAAGCCTTAATATGTGCTACATCATGACGTTTTAAAAGATCTCTCTAGTTGTCTGCAGTCTGTCAGTTTTCACCACTTTGATTTATTCTTTCAAATTCATTCACTTAGATCATTGCTTATCACCTAAGACTACTATTATTCACTCTTCTCCAATTCTAAAAAAAAATACTAGGAGGATTGTATTATTTACCTTCTTAAAATACTTCAATGATGCTCCAAATTTATTTGCTTAGCTTAAATTACCCTATATATTGTGGCACTTAATTCTTCAGTCTCATTTTTTAAGGCTCTTATAATTACTCTCTGATGAACCACACTGAACTATTTACATTTTCCACAGCTTTTTATATAGGCTTTACTCTCTCTCAGTTTCATGTCATATTCCTCACCTGAATAATTCCAAGTGGTACCACAGTGCTCAACTTAGGCACCTTCTGTTTCCAGAAGCCTTCTAACTCTATAGCAGGGCTAGATCTTTTATTTCTATTTTGAGAATCCAAGGCTTAACAATATCTTAAAATTTGCAGTAATGTTTTGACATTGTCAGCTTACTCAATGGCCTCTCTTTCTTTAAACTATAGGTTTCTTAATATTAAGATTTTTTTCATTTTATATAACTAATGATTGTAATACAATGCATTGAATAATATGTGTTAAATGACAAACCAAATAATGAATTAATGAACCGATCAATTTAGTTATCAGAGCCATGATTGCTCTTCAGAGCTAGGAAACCAGAGTCATGACTAGGAGTTTAATTAGTAGGGACACAGTCAGTTATCAAAACAGATAAGAATCATAAGCAAAAGCATAGGAGGTTTATTAAGGGAATGAACCTCTTGAAATAGAACCTCTGTTGAATGAGTCCACTGTTTGGGAGGCCAGCAGTTCTCAGAGTTTTGCTCCTAATATGGCAGCATGAGTTTCACCAGGGAATTTGTTAGAAATGCAAAGTTGTGGCCCTAAGTTAGATTTACTGACTCACAAACTCAGGAATAGAGTCCAGAAATCAGTGCTTCTACAATTCCTCTACATGACTGTGATACATAAAGTAGAGAACCACTGACATAGACCAAGAGGATTTGATGGGTGACTTAGCTTTCAGCAAGCAGAGTCAAATATCAGAGATCAAGTTCCCAGTCTAAAAGATCACCTTCCTCTCTGGGAAAAAGGGGACAAGTTAAGAGGAACTTGGTATTGAAAGTTAGGCTATCAAACACAACGGAATTGAACAGGCATAGAGAGATATTACACTAGGTAGGGAGAGGAAAGGAAATAATACTTCAATATCAAGCCAGTATTTCCTAAGATGGGAGGTCTTGAAAGGTTTGGGGATAGGTGGAGATGTGGATTCTGATACATGCTTTCTGGTGATGAAAAGAAATGAGAGTAAGAATTCATATTTAATGAAACTTTGCAGGTGACTTAGGTATTTGCCACCTGTTGTTCCTAGATGAGATTCATTTTGTTATTACAATCTGCATTCCAAATCTACTGAATTTATAGTTATAAAGTAGATGATCTAGCTCAACTAGAAGGACATTGGGTTAGAGGCCAAGTTCTTAACTGACACACATTGCTAAACAGATAATACATAAATGGGACTAAAGAATTTTTAGTACCTTACTCACATGGTGGTAATGAAAACAGAATGTAGGCAAAATGAAGCACAAGAAATAGAACTTTAAAAACAAATACTCAGCTTGCTGTTCATTATCCATGGTAATGTGATTAGCATGGACTTCAGCCAAAATCTTTCAACTATGTTTCTCATTAACTATGTACATGAATTCTTAACAAGGAACACAATTTCCATTCAGCCACATACATAATGCCAAAGATTCATATAATAATGATAATCTAGTCAATCTTCTAGGAGTTTACCCAAATAAAAATATTCCACATTATATAAACAAAGAATTATTTAAATTTTTCATGTAGACGTTTAGATAACTAGAGCCTATACAGTGTTCTCTCTCCCACCCTAATAACTTTCTATTGTTTTTAAACTACAGATCAAATAACTATTGAACCCCACTTTATATTCAGTGATGTCTAATTAAATTAGTCATGAGACACGAAGTTGGCAGTAATACAAAAGAGGTGAGAGAACAAACATTACTTCAGAACTGAGAAAGTTCAGAACAACATATTACTTTATTTGTTATATGGAATTGAACTTGAAACTCAAGGTTGACAAGTCAAATGAATTAAAAGAGGATGTGCCTTCATAGTTCTACTTGTGGTAGTAGTAGACAAAAACCTCCTTCTGAAAGCGGCAGTACAAAATAATTAAAAAACATTACAAGGCACAAAACCAGTGAGGAATGAAGAGGCTAAAGATTCAGGATGAGAACAACACAAAGAGTAGGAGCCCCAGTTCAGAGATTACTTTTCTTCTTTGAAATCTTCATATTCCATTCCAAAATAAATTCTTCATTGAATTGCAGTGATATGAGTCTTGTGCTGTGGTGTGGTGGGTTAAGCTGATGCCTGCAATACCAGAATCCCATATGTGATCTGGTTTGAGTCCCAGACGCTCTACTTCTAATCCAGCTCCCTATGAATGTCCCTGAAAAGCAGCGTGGGATGGCCCAAGTGCTTGGGTCTTTGTACTCATGTGAGACCTGGAGGAAGTTCCTGGCTCCTGGCTTCAGTCTGGCCCAGCCTGGTCATTGGGACCATTTGGGGAGAGAACCAGTAAATGGAAGATATCTCTCTGTCTCACCTTCTCTCTCTTTTTCTCTTTCTGTGTAACTCTGACTTTCAAAAAAATAAGATAAAAATCTTAAAAAAATCAAGTGCAATTATATGATACAGAATAGAACAGAATAGTCTTGGAATGGAAATAGCTCAAATGTCTATCAACAGTAGAATGGAAACCCAACTACATTAATTGTACAGATTACTACAGAGAAGTTTAAATGGGTGAATTCACACACACCAAAATATTGATCAAAGAAGCCAAATACTATGGTTTGTATATGGTTTAAGTCTGTCCCTTAATGATTCAGGTGCTGGAAGCTTGTTATTCAACATGGCAATATTGAGAAGTGGTGGGGTATGTGGGTCCTAGTGGAAGATGGTTATGTTATTAGAGGAATGATCCTCAAAGAATTTATAAAGTGACCATATAAACCAGATCAAGTGCTTGGTAATAATAACAGATAGAATTAGAAAGGAGAGAATGTTCCAACATGGGAAGCAGTCCACACAGCAGACTCATAGAATGACAATTGCTTTAAGTAACATTCTGACCTCAGAATTAGCCCTTAAGGCTTCCTGATCTGGCTGGAAAGCCTGTGAGAGCATTTCAGGCATGGAAAGCCAAAAATGTTCTACCTGAAGGATCTCTGTGAGACTTCAGCAGAAAGAAGTGCCCATCAAAGAGGGATGTACTCATCTCTAAAGGGAGGAAAGAACTTCCACTTTGTTTATGGCCTTGTCCAAATATTGACTGAGTTTGTGGACTCAAAATGCTTCCATAGCTCATGTCAAGCACCTCAGGTGATCACTGATGTATAAGAGTGTTCATTGTTAAATTAACAACAGGAGTCACTGTGCACTAATTCACCATTCAGGACCTTTGTCTTCAATTAGTTGTATTATGAGAGTTAACTGTAAAACTAGTTCTTAAACAGGTTTTTGTGTGTGTGTGTGTGCATGTATGTGCATTCACAAATTGTTGAAATCTTTACTTAGTATAGAGTTGGTCTTCCGTGTACAAAATTAATTGAAAATGAATCTTAATGGAGAATGGGACTGGCAAGGGGAGAGGGAGGAGGGGGGAAGGTGGGAGTGTAGGTTGGAGGGTGAGTGTGGTGGGAAGAATAACTATATTCCTAAAGTTGTACTTATGAAGTTTGTATTCCTAAAAAATAAAGAAAAAAATTTCAGTGCTGATCTCTTGGAGTTGGCTCTCCAGTGGGAGAGGAAAAAAAAGTCTTACCCCTGAGTCCCTTTTGCTTTCTGTATTATTATGTGATTGCTCTTTCCCTCTTGCACCAGCTCCCACCATGATGCCATCCAATATTCTATGATGAAGCCAGAAGGCCCTCATTGGAAATGAGCAGATGCTGACAACATACTCTTGAATCTTAAGTTAAATAAACCTCTTTTCTGTATTTATTATATACAATCAGAATTTTGTTTTAGCAATAGGAAATAGACTAATATTTGGAGACATATGAGATTGTCTATGAATATACACATATAAAGTTAAAATAGGCAAGAATAATTCATGGTGATATATAGCAGTATTTGAGAAGAGTTATTGATTAGACATTTGAATTTTGATCCGACTCCAATGTGTCTCCAGACTAGGAGAAAAATATTTTTCATACAAGCCAGATCAGAATTAAGATTTTCAGTGGATTTGGGGGGAGATTGTCTCAGCTATCATCTTAGCATTTCTTACGGTACATAGCTCTTTCTATATAAAATTTCCCCCTGGGATTTCTGAAATAAGAGTAATATAATCTCTATCTATGCAGGCTTTGGGCTCTTGTAGTATGTACCAAAATAACACCTAATGCTGTCCCATTTTGTCATTGCAAAACTCACACAATTAACTGCCATTACAGAGTTCAAAGAAGAAGTCAGATCCCTTGAATCATGGTATTTTCTTTTATCTATACATGTTTAATTCTTTATGATAGATCAATAAGCAAAAAATCAAAGGGATACAAATGGGAAAAGAGGGAGTCAAATTATCCCTGTTTGCAGATGACATGTTCCTATACATAGGGGAACCAAAAGAATTCATTAAGAGATTATTGGAACTCATAAAAGAGTTTGACAAAGCTGCAGGATATAAAATCAGCATACAAAATCAAAAAGATTTGTCTACACAAACAATGTCATGGCTGAAAACAACCTATAAGATCAGTCCCATTCACAATAGTTATAAAATATTTCAATACCTTGGAATAAATTAACCAAGGATGTGGAAAATCTATATAATGAAAATAAAATATTATTAAGGAAAGAAATGGAAGACAAAAAAATGGAAAACTCTTCCATGTTCATGGATTGGAAGTATTGATATCATCAAAATGTCCACATTACTGAAGGCAATTTACTGATTCAATGTTCTCCCAACAAAAATACTAAATTTATTCTCAAATGTGGAGAAAATGACCATAAAATTCATATGACATCACAAGAGACCCAGATTATCTAAAGCAATCCTAAGTGATAAAAATGAAGCTGGAGGCATCATAATATGAGATTTAAAGACATACTGGGGGGGGGGTGCTGTGGCTCAACAGGCTAATCCTCCGCCTAGTGGTACCAGCACACCAGGTTCTAGTCCCAGTCAGGGCTCTTGGTTCTATCCCGGTTGCCCCTCTTCCAGGCCAGCTCTCTGCTGTGGCCCAGGAGTGCAGTGGAGGATGGCCCAAGTCCTTGAGCCCTGCACCCACATGGGAGACCAGGAGGAGGCACCTGGCTCCTGGCTTCAGATCAGCCTGGTGTGCCGGCCGCAGTGTGCTGGCCATGGCGGCCATTGGAGGGTGAACCAATGGCAAAGGAAGCCCTTTCTCTCTGTCTCTCTCTCTGTCTCTCTTTCTCTCTCTCACTGTCCACTCTGCCTGTCAAAAAAAAGAGACATATTAGAGGCAGTTATAATCAAAACAGTTTGGTACTGACACAGGAATAGACATGGAACAATAGAACAGACTAAAGACCTCAGAAAATAAGCCACACATCTACAGCCAATTAACCCTTAACAAATAACCTAAAATCATGCCCTGCAAAAAGGACAGTGTCTTCAACAAATGGTGCTGGAAAAACTGGATCATGATGTGCAGAAGTATGAAACAAGGCCCCAACTTTACACCTCATACAAAAATCAACTCAAAATCGATTAAGGATCTTAAACTACAACCTGATACCATAAAATTACTAGAGAAGAACATTGAGGAAAATGCAAGACATTGGAATAGGCAAAGACTTCTTGAAAAAGTTCAGAAGCAGAGGATACCAAAGCAAAAATAGACAGATGGGATTACATGAAGCTGAGAAGCTTCTGCACTGCAAAATAAACACTCAACTAATTGAAGAGGCAACCAGAAGAATGGGAGAAAATATTTGCAAACTATGCAAATGATAAAGGATTACATCCAGGATCTATAAAGAGTTCAAGAGACAATAACAAGAAAACAATCCAGTTAAGAGATTGGTAAAGGACTTGAACAGGCATTTTTAAAAAAAATGAAATTCAAATGGCCAACAGACACATGAAAAAATGCTCAAAATCACTAAACCAGGGAAATGCAAATAAAAACCTAAACAAAGTTTCACCTCACCTCAGTTAAACTGGCCTCTAAAGAAATCAAAACAATAAATACTGGTGATGATGTGGGGGAAAAAGTATCCTAATACACTGCTGGTGAGAATGTTAACTAGTACAGCTTTTGGGGAGACAGTATAGAGATTCCTTAGAAATCTGAAAATAGATCTACTGTAAGATCCAGTCAGGGTACTCCTGGGAATTTACCCATAGGAAATGAAATCAGCATAAGGGAGAGTTATCTGTATCCCTATGTTTATTGCAGCTCAATTCATAATAGCTAAGGTATGTAATCAACACAGATGTCCGTCAACTGATGAATGGATAAAGAAAATGTGGTATATAAACACTATGGAATACTATTTAGTCATAAAATAGAATGAAATACTGTCTTTTGCAACCAAATGAATGCAACTGGAAAGACAAACATATGTTTTCACTAATCTGTGGTAACCATTGGAGTACAAACAATGTAACATCGAGCAAACTGACATTTTGAGGTTTGTTAATTTTGTTTATAGCCCTTGTTTCTACCCTTGAGGAACAGTGTTTTTTTCTTACTTTTTGTTGAACTCTTTACTTAGTGCTAGGTTAAGCTTATGTTTATAAAATAAACTGACAGTATTCATTGTAAAAATTAAAAGGAAGAATAAAAATGTAGGACGGGTCAGGGTGGGAGTCTGAGTGGGAGAAACGGTAAGATGGGACATATCAGTATGCTACTAAAGCTGTATATACAAAATATAGCCGATGCCATGGCTCACTTGGCTAATCCTCCTCCTGTGGTGCCGGCACCCTGGGTTCTAGTCCTTGTTGGGGTGCCAGGTACTAGTCCCGGTTGCTCCTCTTCCAGTCCAGCTCTCTGCTGTGGCCTGGGAGGGCCGTGGAGGATGGCCCAAGTGTTTGGGTCCCTGTATCCACATCGGAGACCGTGCAGAAGCACCTGGCTCCAGGCCATGATGGCCATTAGCAGAGTGAACCAACAGAAGGAAGACCTTTCTCTCTGTCTCTCACTGTCTAACTCTGCCTGTCAAAAAAATTTAAAAATTAAAAAAAAATACATGAAATGTGTTCATCTTATGTAAATAAAAATTATTTTCAAAAAAGTAATTATTTTATATAGACTAACAATTAAACTGCCAATATCCTCATAAATGTTAATAGATTTAAGCTTAACAACAACTTTATTTGGCCAAGGCTGACCTTGTGGCATAGTGGGTAAAGCTACTGCCTGCAATACCAGCATCCCATATGGGTGCTGGTTCATGTCCCAGCTGTTCCACTTCTGACCCAGTTCTCTCCTAAAGGCCGGGAAAGCAGTGGAAGATGGCCCAAGTGCTTGGGTCCCTGTACCCACGTGGGAAACTGTGAGGAAGCTCCTGGCTTCTTTCTTATTCCTGGCCTAGCCCTGATCATTACACCATTTGGGGAGTGAACCACGGGATGGGAGATCTCTCTGTCTCTGTCTCTCTCCCTTTTTCTCTCTGAAACCCTGCCATTTGAATAAATAAATAAATATTAAAAAACTGTGCATATGAAAGACATGAACTTTTTTCCTTTTATATAAATAAAATGGAATAAAAAGCTATGTAAACTATTGCACTTGAGAAGTTTTTTCATGTAATTAGATATGTTTACACATTTTAATACACTTTTTAATGCAAGAGAAATTGGCAAGTGACTCAATAAGAAAACTGTTCTGTCTAAATAAGGAGAAAAAGATAAACCTCTAAGAAATAAAGTAAAATATATGAAGGATGAGAACTCTCAGATTATTCCAAATTGTTTCTCATTTAATGTTCAAAACATACATATTTAATGTTTGTATCCTTTCTATGAATATCTTATAGCATGGTACAAGCATAGTTCTGAAATTGTAGTCTCCTCTTTTAAAGTAATGAGCTCCTCTCCAGCTGCAAATACGACAGGTAATCCAAAGCCTACATGTAATAGCAGACCTGTGCTTGAAGAATTTAATATTGAAAAATAAAATAAGCAGAGTTTTGAAATAATTATATAGCAATTTTATTGTTTAAATTTACATGGCAAAGACAAATTTGATCATATTTGACATCTTATTTCTTTTGTTATTTCTTTTGTGTAAAGCTGTTATTATCTCTCTTAACCTCCTAATGGGAGAATTATGTTTGAGCAATTGCCTCTCCAGCAACATTTATGAAAATGAGTATAGTGCTCTGAAAATACTTCCCTCCATAGCTCATTAAATGTTCTTTATTAACTTGCTCACATGGAGTATGGATTATTTGGCCTCCCCATAAATGAAGAGTAGAATTTATCAAACAATGGTAAGCTATTTATATATTTTCCTTTTTGTTACAAATGCAGATAGGTACATGCCTTTTCATTGATAGTGTCATTAAAGATTCAATACCACTTGTGAATAACAAAGGGATGAATTACATAGTTAAGTATTAAAACCAGTAAATAAAAGTTTTCAAAAAATTTTTCTTCCAACTGTGAAAGCATTAAAAAATCTTTTCTGTAGCTCATTACAAAGAACAATACGAAGTACCAGAATTGCTATGAACTATGAGCTGGAAATTCAACCAAATATAGCATTCAGTGATATATATATATATATATATATATATATATATATATGATTTATAGGAAGACATCTACCTCTCTATATAGATAAATATATCTATATAGAAGCAAAAACTCGCACAGAGGCTAGACTTATTCAATCTCTTTGCCAGTACAGAATTGCTCCTTAAATACTGCCTTTTTTATTAGGCACATTGTCCATTTTGATGAGTAAGAAGGTGCATCTTGAATTTAAGACTTAAAAACTTTCCAATATTGTTGCTGTCCTATTTCTAAATGGTAGCAGGGTTAACTTTAAAATCACTCAAAACTTTGTATTGCTTCCTTTTTTTCTTTCCTTACAAGCCAAGAGCTTGAAATTTTTTAGTTCTCTGTTCCCAAAGACATCATTGCAATGATCCGACTGACATCCCATTCACTTCTCTCATCAAAAGGCATTTGTGAACCACTTTTTAGTACCATATTTATAATTGAATTTTTGCTGATAAGCAGCACTTGGAAAAATTTTGCACAAACAATAGTCTAGGATATTGTACAGGAATTTCCTCTGCATTCTCTTTGTGCTTTCCTGCTCTCAGTCTTCCTACCCCATGGTATTTGTGTCTTTTGTGTCCCGAGCACTCAAACATTTCCCTCCTGAGTCTCAGGTACCTCCTCTCAACTGAAACAGCAGGATGGGTAAGACAGTCCCAATCCGGCATCCAACTACCCTGGCTTATCTCAATCACTGCTGTTTTATTTTATTTTATTTTTTATTCTGGCTGAAAATCCCTATTCATTGAAGTTCCAGTTCAAGTATTACTGTGTCTATGAATCCTTCTCTGTGCAGAGTTGGTTATATGTTTTCTGTGCTTTCACAATTTTTTATTATTATTTGGAAGTTTTGTCTGAATACTGGGTTTAGAGCTCCTTAAGGATAGGAACTATGTCTTAATCAAATTAGAATCCCCTGGTATAAAATATAGAGTACATTCTAAATTAGTTCTTGCTGAATAAATGAACGAGCCAGTTAACTCCAAGAACAAAGTAAGGACCCAATACTATTTCCCTGTATAGTGTTCATATCAGAGATGTCTAACCCATGTGCCATCGTGGGTGCCACTAGGGGTGGCAATAGAGTTACTACATGGGGATTAACTATACAGTTGGCAAACTTGTTTGTGCCTGCTCCACATATGCTTCTACTTCTTGATTTTCCCTTGGAGAATCACTTCCTCACTTTAGTTCTGAGGCTCACATAGATCTGCAGTTTTAGGAGTGATTTCTGGATCATTTGGCCAATGAAAACATCACCTTCTCCTATGTCTAGTCATGCAAGGATGAGGAAAGTCAGGCCTGCAGGCCATATAAGGCCTGTGAAATCATTTGGGCAGGCCCTGCCAAGGCAACTCCAGGTGGGACTTGAAATTCAATAAATATATGGCAAAATAAATGTTAAGTTGATAATTTCATATGGTTCCCAAATGATATACATATCTAAATGGCCCTTGAAAGAATAAAGGTTTGCCTTCCCTGTGTATTAGTGGGTTTGTACAAAACTATGAGGCCAAAGGTAAACTAATCAGAGTCAAAGATATACAATTCTAGGATACCTGTTGATATGCAAACTAGATGACCTCCTTCCATTTCAAGAATGGCTATAGGTGGAGATTAGGAATAAATTTAGTAATAATGAAACCAGTTGGGGGTGTTTGGCCTGCCAGTGTGGTCTCAGGTTAAAACACCTGCATCCCACTGGGTTTAGTACCAAAATTTTGCTCCTGATTCCAGTTTCCTGCTAAGGCATACTATGGGATGCAGTGGCGATAACTTAAGTGATTGTGTTCCTGCCAATCTCATGGGAGACCTGGATTGTTTCTGGCTCCAGGCTTCAGCCCCAGCCAAGGGCCATTGTAAGTATTTGGGAAGGGATCCAAACAATGGGCACTCTCTCTGTCTGTGTTTTTCTCTGCGTCTCAAACAAAAAAATTTAAGACATAATAAAACAGATAAGAAAGATAGATTTAGAGCTGGAGCAAGAAAACGTTTTGATTATACTGTTTGAAATTCCAATTCTAACCATGTTTAAATGACATTTATTCCCGGATTTTTCTTTTGTATGTGAAAAACATATTCTGTTGTGCTTAATCAAAAAAGGTTTCTGCCATTTGCAACTTAAAAAGGTCGAATAATAGAGACTATCTAAAATTGCACTAAACTTTGTCTAGATTACAGATTAAAAATATATTATATGTATATAGTCTAGATTACAGACTAAATACCTATATGCCACACACATACATACACACACACACATATATGTCTGTAGCTATTTATATATATACATATATATAAAATAACATACTGTTATTTTCAAATACTTGAAATACTGTAATAAATGAAATAAAAAAGAAATTTGTAAGAGCTACTGATTTAAGGCCAGCACAGTTATGCATTCCTTTATTTGGTAGATAACAAAAGTGTAGCAACATTTCTTGAGATCTGCCTTTTAATACTAAAAAAGAGATTGTCATATTCTAAGTCTTTGTCAGCATTGATTTGGAACATCTGGCACAATCCTGAAGCTATAATATATATTTAAAATACATATTGATGGATTTCAATTTCCAAAAGAGGTCTTTTCCATTAGCTTAAATATAGTATTGTGTTAAATTGTATGATATTGTTGATTTGCAACCATTTTGCACAATATTTGATGAAAGGCTGTTTTATATGGAAGATCAACAAATGCCGGCATATTGAACGAATGAATGAATAAATCAAAGTGCTCTGCTATTTTATCCTGCAGCTGTATAATTCTAGTCCTAAATAAGTAGAAATGGCTATTTTGTGACCATTTGTTTCTTGTCTCACCTTATTTTTCTTCAGATTGGCTTGTGTGCTTAGACATAACCTAAGAGATAGAAATTGCCTGCAAAATTAATTTCTATTTCTGGGTCACTTGTGGTCTGCTAAAGAAATAGCTATTTCCAAATGCCTGAACATTGTAGCCCTTTCTCTACCATCTAAATATAGGTAATGTTATTTTCTTCCTTAAATTTGATTTCTTCCTTTCATTTTTATAAAGGAAATGGAAAGTATGTCATTGCAAAATTAAAAGAAAATTAAGAAAGGAAGGAAGGAGAAAAGAATAGAATGAATCTTTATGTTCTTAAAACTGTACATATGAAATACATGAAAATGAAATGTGTTATATTTCTATAAATTTAAAAAACTGAAAATAAAACATGGTGTGCACTGATTCATAGAAAATTCTTAGTAATGTATTTTTAACTTTAGCCATTAGTTCCTTTCTGTGCTCACCTTTTGTCTGAAAAGCCTTTATCATCCTATATTCATTCCCACGAGACTCAATATTCCTTTCTCTCCCTACTATTTAAATTATCTGTGATGTCATCTAGAAGGAAACTGAACAAAACAGCTCTGCAAATGAGTGAGAAATCCAGTGCTTACTCCCTTTTACTTATGCTTCCAGTCCTCCCCAACACATTGTTTTTTTTTTAATTGTCATAAATGACAGCCGTGCTGATTATATGTTTCTACCTCTATGAAGGCTATATATTCTGTATCTTTACAGTGCCCAGGATGCTTGTGGAATCCATGAAAATAATTGTAAGAGATTTGTATATAATTAGAAATGTTTCCCAAACTCTAGATGCAAAAACTATTTTGTATTCCTGAAGACACTTATGTACTTCCTGAACCATAATTATGCTTCCCAACATTCACAAAATTAAAACCTCAAATTAAACATCTCATTAATATAGTTCCTTTGCAATTCATCTATTTGTTTCAAAATGATAAAAGGGGAAAATTATGCATTTCAGGAGGGACTCAGTCACAGTATCAACCCACACTTATTTGACTGTCTCAGAAAATAGAAACTGCAAAGCCTGTTATGGGAAGAGTGTGGAAAACAGGAAGTCAACCAAGTGAGTAAACATGAAATGGAGGATTATCCTTGTTTGTGAAGAATCCATTCCAGCAAGAAATTGAATCAGGGGCTTCTGCATCTAAAGCAGTGGGGCTCCTGATAGAACCTTGAGGAAATGACCTTTCCGATGGAAGCAGACTGGACTAAGGGCTACGAGACAGCACGGTCTGGTGATCTGAGAACTAAACCAGGAGCCCGAGATCAGGAGTTAAATCCAAGCTCTGTCGCTGGGTTTAAGTAATTTATTGTAATTCAGCAGCCTTGTACTGAGCCCTTCCTTCTGCCAGGTCCTGAGCCAAGTGCAAGGACTTTGCTCACATCCTTCTGACCTGCAACATCAAATCTTCCTCTCTACCCAATTATTCCATCATCATTCACACATGCTCTAGTAGCTCCCATTCTTAAAATCCCTTCCTGACCCACTGCCTCTTCCAGGTACAATCCAATTTCTCATTTTCTCTGGACTTCAAAACTTGTCAAAAATTTTGTTTGTTGGCTCCTCTGCCCCACCTTCCATTATCACGTCAAGCCCCTTTGACTGAGTTTTAGAGAACAGTACAGTGATATAGGAAAGACTCTGATACCAGAGTCATCCTGCCTAGCTTCGAATCCTAGCACTGCCATGCAGGAAATATGAGGCAGGCCATTGATATCCCGTGCCTCCATTTCTTCAGAAGTAAAGTGGAATAATAATCACATCTTATTACTTATAAAATATATAAGGCACTTAAAGGATGCTTATACATGAGTGTAGTAAGCACTATATAAGTGGTCTCTAGAACGTGATAAAAACTACTGTGTCAAGGCATCTAGTAATTCCCATCTTGACAAATATACTGATCACTATTTCATGATTGTGCTTGAATTCTCACTTGTGTTCAAAATAATGGATAATTCCCTACTAACTGAAACATGCTTTTCTCTCAGCTCCCATCCTATTCTCTTCCCTTGCAGTATCAGTCAGCTTTTTGATACTATAACAGAACACATAACATAGGTTGATTTTGAAGGAAAGTGAGATTTATTTTGTCTCATGGTTATGGAGGGATTTACAATATAAGATTACCAGGCCCCATTGGTTCAGCATTAGTGATGGTGATCTTGCTGGCACAGTTCCAAAGTGGTATAGAGCATTACACAGCAAGAAGTGCATTTGTATATGTGTCTTTCCTTATAAAGTTACCACAATTAAACCACTGGACTACACCCTACCAACCTTATTCAATCTAATTCCTTACCTAAGGACCCACTACAGACACTGTAATTGGATTAAGTTCTGCCCTCATAGTACCATTAATGTAAGATTTGGGGGGGGGCAAATTTTAAACACATGGACCTTTGGGGGACATTCAATATCCAAACTAATACCTGTGCCATAGCACCTGGTTTTGCTCATACCTCCGTGGCAAGCCTCCTCGGTCCCCTCTGATGGCATTTACTCCTGTGCTTTGGGACTTCTCTTTCTTTCTCCACAGCTGCTCTCATCTACCCCATAACTTTTAAAATCCACCTATCTGCTGAGACTCTCAAATTTATATCTCCAGTACTGATCTCTCCCTGAACTTCTGAGCTGCATTTACAACTGTCTCCGTAAGGTATCTTCTTAAACATCTAACAGCCATCTCAAATTTAAAATGCCACAAAAGACTTCCTGGATTCTGTTTCCAAAGAGTTATTTCCCAAATGACATCTCAAAAATGTCATCTGCATCTGTGAAATTCTCTTTCCTTCATCTCCTATACCTATCATCAGCAACCTAGAAACTCTACCTAAAAAATAGCAAATCTGTTGATTTGTCTCTGTCTTCACTGTTAAGGTTCTGGTCCAATTCACTTTCTCCTCCCAGTTTACTTTCTTCACTGCCATAGATTGCCAACTTCTTTGTGGGATTCCACTTTGACCCCACATTAATCCATTCTCCACAATATGTTCAGAATATTCCTTTTTAAAACTAACCTACAAAAATATGAACTCTATAAAAGCAGGGTCTGGGGGCCAGTGCTGTGGTGCAATAGGTTAATCCTCCACTTGCGGTGCCGGCATCCTATATGTGTGCTGGTTCTACTCCTGGATGCTCCTCTTCCCATCCAGCTGTTTGCTATGGCCTGGGAAAGCAGTAGAAGATGGCCCAAGTCCTTGGGACCCTGCACCTTTATGAGAGACCTGGAAGGAGCTCCTGGCTCCTGGCTTCAGATTGGTGCCACTCTGGCTGTTGTAGCCATTTGGGGAGTGAACCAGCAGACCAAAGACCTTTCTCTCTGTCTCTCCCTCTCACTGTCTATAACTCTCCCTCTCAAATAAATAAATAAAATCTTTTTTAAAAAAAGAAGGGTCTGTTTGGCTAACTACAGTATTGATATCCAGAGGCAAAGTAAAGAATTGGCATACATTACATAGTCAATAAAGATGTGTAGAATGAATTAATAAATAAAACAGATTATGTTTCTCTTCTACTTAAGGAATCCAGTGCCTGACTATCATATTCAAAGTAAGATTTCAATTTGAAATGCTATAAAGTGATATATGACCTGGATTTTGCTCTATTCAATTTTCTATCATTCCTTCATTATCTACTTCATTTAGTAACTCTTGTCATCTAGCTATATTAATTATCTATCATCATCATGATCATCATTCACCTCCTCCTCATTCCTTTTAGGAATTTCTCACTTGTTGATATATTGTTTCTTTGGAGTTGTTTCTCACTCATTTCTTTACCAGGCTGGGGCTCTTAGCCCAACATCACCTTCTCAGAGAAGTCTTTAAGACCAATAAACAAAATTACTCCAATTACACTTTATTATACCTACACATTTTGTAGCACTTTTAATTATCCTAAATCACCTTGCTTATTTATAAAATTGCCTGTATCCTTTCTCCCCAATTCCCCTTTCAATTTCTGTTCCACGTGCTTCATGAAAGGAAGGGCTTTTGCCACATTGTTTAGTGCTGTATCCTAACAGCAGAACATGTGGTACAAAATAGGTACACAGGAAATATTGGTAGAAAAAAGGAATGTCAACATTCAGAGTTACTGCCACTCCAAGATGTACCTTGATGCAGCTCAAAGAACATATCACTTCCAAAGAGTCATCTGAACAAGAAAGATTTTGTCAAATATTGACAGTGCTCACTATATGCATTCACAATATCTTTTATACCTGGAGGATATGAAACTGCTTGCAGTCACACAATCAAAACAGCATGTCTCAAAATAAACTCCAAGGAATATATTTATTTCTCTTGCTATGTTAATAGGTAAGTTGGAAGTTAGCATAAAAAGGCTGGTAAAATGCCTTACTGAAATTGAAGAGTTACTGCAGACAGAACTTATGTTTTTTGAATGTCTAAAAGTGGGACATAATAATCAACCTTGCCCAGATTACTTTTATCAGAGAGTGTTTTTCCATGATATATCTCACTTGATGAGAATTCCAAAGCACCAAATTCTTTAGGAAAACATTGAATTAAAGAACCTAGGAGTTGTAGGGTTCATTAAAATATCACTATATTATTCCTTTTTTGTGTGTGCTTTCAAAATAATAATAGACATGATTCATTTTTGTTCTGCTAGAGCCGTACACTCCCACCATTCAAATGTTTCCAACATTATTTTCTATTTTGGAGATATCCTGAATTTTTTAGAGCTACCTAACTTTTTTACATCTTCTTCTTTCTAAAATTCTCCCCTTTTCCATTTAACTTTATGACTATTCCTCTCTTTCTTCTCTAACAGTTTTGTATTCTCTATCAACTCTTACCTCCATTGCTATTTTTAATTGAACTCTCCCCCCTGGAATAATGCCAATGAACACTATACCCATAGCCATTGCTTTCCTGGGATGTAATTTAGCCTATTTAAGCTTCTAAAATTCCAAAGGCACAATCAATCATTCAACAGTTTCTGAGTGCCTGCTATTTACTATACTCTGTGCTTGATTAATGGCACTAAGGGGAGTAAAATGGCTATGGTCTCTAACCTTACCAAGGCTGCCGAGGCAATAGAATGAAAAGGGTGGTTCCAAAAAATGAAATTACTTAGAATGGAAACGAGTGCCACAGAAGGAAAGCACCGCTCCTGGTTTAAGAGTGGAATTAAAACAAAGAAGGCTTCCAAAGAAAAGTAATGTTCAGTACTTTCCAAATGCCCTACCTAATATTTTCCACAAGTTTCTAGAAAGTGATGGCACTTGAGACACAAATCATTGACATCAGTTTCAATATCTTTGAATGCACCTTCCCACCAGGTACCAGGTCAACAAGGTTCAAGTCTTGAGATCTTTGAGTCTTTTCCAGTTCTCGATCTCATTTTGGATGAGATACTAGAAACTGTGAATTTTATTTCCACCATAAGCTTACAGTCCTTACATTTCTTTTTCTGTCCCATCATGACTGCCTCAGTTCAGATCCTTATTGATTCTGGCCTGGACATCATAACTTATTCCTCCTAGTCTATGGCAAATGCTCTTAAAGTAAGCCATTCTCTATAACTTTGCAGATTATTATTTTTTAATTTTTTTTAACTTTTATTTAATGAATATAAATTTCCAAAGTACAGCTTATGGATTACAATGGCTTCCCCCCCCCCATAACTTTCCTCCCACCTGCAACCCTCCCCTTTTCCGCTCCCTCTCCCCTTCCATTCACATCAAGATTCATTTTTAATTCTCTTTATATACAGAAGATCAGTGTAGCATATATTAAGTAAAGATTTCAACAGTTTGCACCCACATAGAAACACAAAGTGAAAAATACTGTTTGAGTACTAGTTATAGCATTAAATCACAATGTACAACACATTAAGGACAGAGGTCCTACATGAGGAGTAAGTGCACAGTGACTCTTGTTGTTGACTTAACAAATTAACACTCTTGTTTATGGCATCAGTAATCACCCTAGGCTCTTGTCATGAGTTTCCAAGGCTATGGAAGCCTTTTGAGTTCACTGACTCTGATCATATTTAGACAAGGTCGTAGTCAGAGTGGAAGTTCTCTCCTCCCTTCAGAGAAAGGTACCTCTTTCTTTGATGACCTGTTCTTTCCACTGGGATCTTACTCCCAGAGATCTTTCATTTAAGTTTTTTTTTTTTTTTTTTTTGCCAGAGTGTCTTGGCTTTCCATGCCTGAAATACTCTCATGGGCTCTTCAGCCAGATCCGAATGCCTTAAGGGCTGATTCTGAGGCCAGAGTGCTGTTTAGGACATCCGCCATTCTATGAGTCTGCTGTGTATCTGCTTCCCATGTCGGATCGTTCTCTCTCTTTTTGATTCTATCAGTTAGTATTAGCAGACACTAGTCTGTTTATGTGATCCCTTTGGCTCTTAGTCCTATCATTATGATCAATTGTGAACAGAAATAGATTACTTGGACTAGTGAGATGGCATTGGTACATGCCACCTTGATGGGATTGAATCTGTTTCCCATTCCCTTGTATGTTAACCAACAGTGACGTGAGACATAAGCTCCTTCCCCAACAAAGTACTTTCAGTTTTATGGAGGCTTTGAAGATGGTTAAAGTTTCATATTAGGTACTTGCTGCTAATGTGAATGAGAATAGGTGATAAATAAAAATTCCTGGCAAGAACAATAGCTCCTATGCTGCCTTGGACTCCCAGTTGTTGTCCATTTGGAACCTGGGGCTGGGGAGACATTCCAGAGAGAGATTCCTCAGAGTAATGTGAATGTTTGTAATTTGATTTTGTACCTGTGGTTTAGTGGTTTGTTTTCCATAAAATTCTGAAGAAAATGTCCAACCAAATATGAGAACAATTCTATTATTTTGTTTTAGATGTCAGAAGGTCTACCAGCAGTGGGGAAATTTTTTTTTATGCCAAGGAACATTTGTATATTTATAATAACATTCATGGATAGTACAAAATTATCAACTGAAAAATTAGCCTGCATACCTTTACCAAATTTCAAGTCTCGCCTTTGATTGCCTTGGCACAGCCAAATCAAATGATTTCATGAGCCTTATATGTCCAGTAAGCCAGACATTACCCATCCCTGAAAGCCAAGATAAAACAAATATGTATATTAGAGGGAGAATAGTGTCAGTTCTCAGCTATCCATCCATCCATGATTTATGGTCATCCAATGTTTCCTTTTTGCCTTTGCAGATCTCAGGTAGTAAAGGTATGGCAAGGTTTGATGTTACAGAAGAGATGAGGAGAGGCTGAATGATTATCTGTGGTTCAAATTTTGGAAGGTATATTTTTAATTGTTGGTCTATCATTTTCATTGTATTGCTATAGGCTCGCTACTCTCTCTTCCTTATTTTCCCCCCTCTTCTTCCTCTCTGCCACTCTTCTAGTCCTTTTTTTCTCAGGATGATTAGTGGAGTTCAACAAAATACATTATGAGCACAAGGAGGAAGGTAACCTGTTAGCAGGAAGTCAGAAAAGAGTCATTAAGCGTCCGTCCTCAGGGAAATTCTTGGCAACTCTTATTTGTAACACAGCTATGAGAATCTGAATCTTGATAAGGGGGGGTTTGAAAAGTTCATGAAAACACATATGGTGAAAAATCAATGCATTAATTTCAAAATATTTTTTACACCTAAAGAAACAGCGTTTCACTGCATTTTCCCACTTCCTTTTTGAAGTCCCCTTTTACATGCAAGTATATTTATTCTGCAATCTTTTAAGATTGTGTGACCAAAAATGAACATTTGCTGGATTTTTTTCAATATGGTGGGACTGTTAAGTATTTTAAAACACCATGAGGTAGGTACTATCCCAATTTTATAAATGAAGATGACAAATTTTAGAAATAATTTGTTGTGGCTGGCTGTTGTGGCATAGTGGGCAAAGCCATCACCTGTGACTCCAGCATCCCATATGGGTGCAGGTTCAAGTCCTGGCTGCTCCACTTCTGATCCAGCTCCCTGCTAATGTTCTTGGGAAGGCAGCAGAAGATGGTGGAAGAAATAGAAGTACTTTGACCTCTGCACCCACATGGGAGACCTGGAAGAAGGTGCTGGATCCTGTCTTCAGCTTGGCCCAGTCCTGGCCATTCTGGACATTTGGGGAGTGAAGCAGTGGATGAAAGATCTCTCTCTAAGTCTTTCAAAATAAATAAACAAATCTTAGGGAAAAAAGAAAAACTCTCTCATTTACAAGTAAATAACTGGATATCTAAGATGGCTAAGTTCTCCTTGCCCCAACAATGAATAAAATGTTTAGTATCCAGCTAAGATTAGGGAAATAAATAAATTATAATCCAAATGAAACCCATCTGAGCTTTTGGGGTAATTTACAGCCATCAGTGGATTCAGTTTGTCACAAATATCTTCATTGTGTCTATGTTTTGTTTGTTTGTTTGAACCTTTAACATTTGTATTGATAATTTGTTTCTGCCAACTAATTTGGAATTGTCCAATTCAATTTTCTGAGTTTGCACTAACTTGACTTTATACCAGAGTGTAAACAGGAGCTTTGTTTGTAGGCCAGTTATTTAATATATATTTTTTCACTTGTTGAAACCTATGTAGAAGTGTTCCACAATCTAATCTTGAAAAGAAGTCAGATTTTATATTTCTTGCACATGAATTATATTGTTTATATATAATTGAATTTTCATAATCTAGATTATGTTAATATAATTAATTTATTATATCTTTTCTGAGTTACAACATTAATTTTCATTAGATCCCTTGGATTTCTTCCCTTATAAGTGATATTTTATAAAAGGAAAAAGCCATTCTAGCTGCATAAATGCAAATATCTTAATGCTGATACCTAGTAGCAATGGCTTCAAATAAACTAAAGAATTTTAGTGTAGAGTATTTTTCCTTTTAGATGTTACATACGCCAGTTTGCAATACCTAAGATGTCTAATGTGTTTAATCCACCAATTTTTTGATGATATGTAAACACTCTGGGCCTTTTCTTTGCACATTCAATGTACAAAAAAAGTACATGTTCATATTTGGCTATGGAGTAGATTATGGTACTAAATATCATTTGCATCACACCAGAACCCGCAAGAAGGAATAAAGGGTAAACACATATTCTTAAAGACCCTTCGTCTCTCTTCCTGTCAATGCCTACAGTTTTTTGACTCAATGGTAATATTTGTGGACAGCTACCTTTAACTTAAGGTGATACAGATTTGTATTCATTGTTGGCATCTGACTAAACCTTTTTTTTTCCAATTCAGTTATGTTGATTCTTCTCCTTTTGCTGGAATTGGTTTTGATATTCCCCAGTGAAATTATTTGGCAAGTGATTTTTTTTTTCTCCGTTTCAGGTTTTGAAAAGAACAAATATCTTTCTTTCATGATTAAAATGGTGCAAATATTCATATTACTTTGCTTATCTCTTTTTATACTTTATTTTTAAGGAATATAAATTTCATATGTACAACTTCTGGAATAGTTATTCTTCCCACCATATCAGCCCTCCTACAACCATTCCTATCCCTCTTCCTCCTCTCTCTCTCCTTGCCAGTCCCATTCTACATTTAGAATCATTTTCAATTAACTTAGTACACAGAAGACCAACTCTGTACTAAGATTTCAACAATTTGCACACACACACACACACACACAAACTGTTTGAGAACTGTTTTACAGTTAACTCTCAATACAACTCATTGAGAACAGAGGTCCTGCATGGGTGTTAGTACACAGTAACTGTTGTTAACTTAACAGTTAACACTCTTATGCATGATGTCAGTTACCACCTGAGGCTTTTGAGCTGCCTGGGCTATGGAAGCCTTTTGAGTCCAAAAACTCTGTCAGTATTTGGACAAGATCATAAACAAAATGGAAGTTCTTTTCTTCCTTTAGAGAAAAGTACATCCTTCTTTGATGGCCTTTTCTTTTCACTGGGGTATCACTCACAGAGATCCTTCATGTAGAAAATATTTTGCCACAGTACGTTGGCTTTCCATGCCCGAAATGCTCTCACTGGCCTTTTAGCCACACCAGGCAGCCTTAAAGGCTGATTCTGAGGTTAGAGTGTTACTTAAGATAATTGTCATTCTATGAGTCTGCTATGTGGACTGTTTCCCATGTTGGACATTCTCTCCTTTTAAATTCTATCTATTATTATTGACAGGAACTTGATCCTATTTATATGATCTCTTTAATACTTAATCCTATCTATACATTCACTTTTTGAGGATTTCACTTTTTCCTATTTACTGCCAATGTTAGGCAATTTACTGGTAAGACAGTTAGAAGGAAGAATTACACTTATTTGAAGAAGAAGACTGCCATTTGATCATTTCAATGAAGATACAAAACATTTATGTCCCTCCCAAAGGATTTCTCTTTCCTCTTGAAGTCTACTCATTTCTTGGAATTAAGTTTCAGGAAACCATTAATCATTTTGACTCTCCAGGTTAGATTGTATTTTTTAAAACTGTGGATAAATGTACTAATATGGTCTATACTATTTCATGTGTACTTCCTTTTCAATGATGTCAGTTGTACTTAGAGAAGTCTGCCTATATTTGGATTCATTGGGATAATTCTGATCAATTAAAGAGTAACTGAGAAATAAAATGATGACTTTGGTGTTTGTATTAAATAAATCAAAGTAATTTTTATAAATATAAGTATATGATGTAATATATTTGTGATGTTGATCACAAAGAGTATTCAAAAAAGTAATATGAATCTTTGTTGGAGAGCAACTTCTAGGTCAGTTAAAAATTAAAACTTTTCCATTAAGTCATGAAATAATCACTGCATTTAAGACTAGCATTAACATAAAATGAAATTGTAAAATGATTAATTTAGACATAAAAATATAATGAGTTCAAAACTGTTGCCACTTTTTTTTGAGTTCGCAGGAATCTGATTTTAGTTCCCACATACTCTTTTTCAGAGGAATATTTAAATAATTTGACTGTGACAAGCCAAACTGTTTTGAGACCTCATTGAAAGTCAAATGAAAACACTAATCAAATGCAAAAATATTCTAGTCAGGCATAGAAATGCTGCAGGTTAGAACATAAAACTGTTGCCTGTGAGAAGGAAAATCAATCGATTTAGAAAAAATAAGTATTGGTTCAAATCCACATGGTCAATACTGATTAGAAATCATAGAATTTCAGGGGGTTGTATTTTTCTTTAGAATCATCAGATAGTCATGGCTATGTCTACATTACAAAATTGGCTTGTTTGATTAACTTTTCACCTGAGTAAATTAGAAAATGAGATCAAACAGCTGATAATCTTTCCTTTTCCAACTGCGTTTGGAGACTTTAGTGACTAGCATGCAAATAATTATCTATGTCATAAAATAGGTACATGATTTTAGAACAGTAGTCTTCACTGAGCTAACGAATGACTTTCATATTATTAAATGCCCCAGAACTGTTCAATATCAGTTAAGAGCTACCTTTCTATTTCTGCTAGGAATTATATAAAGTAGTGCTCCTTGGTCAAGCAATTTGGTAAATATATCACATTCCTTATCAATCAGAGCTGAGCTCTTCCTGCTTTGTGAGATTAAATGACTCTATATCCTGATATTTTGGCCTATGTGACTAGATAGCACAGGTAATAATCTTAGTCTGTCTCTTAGTGGCTTTTTCACCTTGGTAATTTGCCTGGTCTTTTTAAACCATTCAATCATTAGCTGTTTAAGAATCCCATCATGCAGAGTTATGAGGATTTAATTACATAATGCCTCTGAGGTATTGAGTTCACTGCCTGACACAAAGATACTTTAATATATGTTATCCTTATATTCCTTGAAGTTTTATTAATTCAACCATGCATTTGACAAATATTAATTGAATTTTTATTAGGGCCCAGTCACTATGCTAAGCATTGGGAACAAAATGGTGCAAAATCCATAGCTCCTGTCTTGATTAAGCTTAGTGTGTAGTAGGGAATATAATAAAATATAAGCATGTGTGGGATTCAAAAATTTTTGCACCAAAAGAATCTTATTTTTAATTCCATTTTCTACAATCTTTTTAAAGTAGTCTTGCACATGAGCAATATTAATAGCAATGAGAAATACTATACTAAGATAAGAAAGAGAATGGAGTTCTGTGGGAACAGCTGAAGGGCTTCCTGGAGGAAGCATGATAAGTAGGAGTCAGGAGGTATTAGAATGTATTAAGGCCTATGCTAAATATTCCTGTCCAGATAGAGGCTATAGATATGGTTCAATTAAGACAGTGAGAAAACAGAACAAAATTACAATTCTTTTCTCTCTATAGCTTACAGTGCTGCAGCACAAGATAGACAAATAACAGCTGTTTTGTCTCATATATAGGAAGCAAAAAATGATACTTTGTGAAACCAGACGAGGTTAATAGAAGTTCAATGCTAAATGTGTGTTCATGAGGTCACTCATATCTCAATAGAAGACTCAGAATACCTTTCTCATTCTTTGTATAAAATGAGGAAAAAAAGAAATTAAAAGAAAGAGAAAGAATTAGACCTGTGTAAAGCAATCCCTTCCTTTATAAAACCCAGCAATCCAGGAGGCCTGCCAGAAGCTAAATCTTCAGAGACCACAGACAGGAAAAGCCTATTAAAATGTACTCCATTCCCAAAGAAAGGGCTCACTCAAGATCCTTAGATCCTTAACTCGAATAGATTTAATGGAAACCAACTGCTATTTTAAGAATTTAGAAGGAGGATTTCCCTCCCCAAAGAAAAGAAGGCAGACACCATCAATGTCCTGCTACTATTTCATCTATGGTACCAAGCCTGCTTTTCAGGAACTTTCTGTAGGTTGTTAAAGCCATTAAATGAGGTATAGTGACAGAATACAGTTCTTCACATACAATGCGTGAAATGTCATTGATAGTAAGATCATCCCTCCAGGATTAAAGAGTTCTAATCATCTAGTGAGGATTGCACGCTCTTTTCTCCATGCCAGTAAAGGCAAGAGTAAGCCATTCAGAAATGGGGCACAACATGCAGCATCCACAGACCTTTCACCTTGAGCTGAGGAAGATCATCCAGACCACTCTGCAAGCAGTGCAGAGCCAGCTGCTGGATGCAGAATGGAAGTCAGTCCCAGATTTGTGGGCAGTTCTGCCTCATGAAAATAGTAGAGATTATATTCCAACTTCTCCTGTAGCATCATTATCTTTAAAGCCCTTCATTTACAATTGTCTGACACCCCTATGATCAGGGTATCCCTGTGAACAGAATGGGCACAAACACTGTCATCTCCTTTGTGCAGATGAGGAATCTAGGGCAGAAAGAAGTCAAGTGCCAGAAAAGCAGCAACAAAGTAAAAACAAAAACACAGATGAGAAAATTGCTTGTGTCTTGTGCATCAAGGAGTGGGATGAGTGCTTCCTTTCCTGCATCACAGGACAGACAAGGGACAGTCCTCTCTGTGTTGATTGTGAATATAGTCTCCGTTGCCCTCCATAGGGAGAAGGACACTCTGAGTCAAGTCAGAGTGAACTAGTGGAATAAAGGCAAGAAAAGCGCCTAACAACACAGACACCTCTCCATACATTCATCCTTTGAAAAATACAGCCTTTTTTTCTTGGATATTGTGGCCTTCAAAATGTGGCTTTGGTGACACTCCCTTTTTCCATCATCTATTTGCCAACAGATGATTGTTGAATGACTAAATAACTGGTGTTTAAATCGCATTTTTACTGAGAAGCATTTTGGATAGTTCAATAACTTTGTCAGTACTCAGCTACATTTTTATTCAAATTCTGTTCCAGATGTGCATCAAGGTAATGGGAGTGTCAGACTGAATGCCTGATGCATGTTTGAACTGTGAAAGGATGAGATGTCTTAATGAAGGCAGTACTGGTTAATTTGAATCCCCTAGCTCTTCATCTTAGAAAGAGACCTACAGGCAAACAATCCAGTTGTTTCCCAGATCTTTAGGACAAGAAAATATCAATCCATCTAAAAAACCATAAGAAAATCTGTAGTAATGCAAAAGGACAGATACACCCTTAGACACATTTAATTCAGTAAAGAAACTCAGGCCTTCAAGAATATTAAATAGTGAACATTTCTTTTAAAAAATAAAGAAGAAAAATGATACTAATATATATTTTATTGTCTCATTTAATTCCATTAAGATAGGGGCAGGTACTTCGCCTAGTGGTTGACATTCATGTCCCCCAGCAGAGTGCCTGGGTTCAATGCACAGCTGCAGTTCCAGACTCCAGCTTCCTGCTAATGTAGACTCTGGGAAGCAGCCATAATTGCTAAAGTAATCAGTTTCATGCTGCACATTTGGGAAACCTCCATTGCATTTCTAACTCCTGAGTTCCTTCCCAGCCCAGCCTGGCTGTTTTGGGCATTTGATGGGTGAACCAATAAATGGGAGCTCTCTGTCTCTGACTAACTCTCTGTCTCTCTCTCAAAAAAAAAAAAAAAAAAAAAAACCCAAATCCAATAAAGCAGATACAATTATTGTCATCTTACAAGTGAAAAAAATGAAATGTTAAACAAATATTTAAGGACACAAAGTACGGCAGAGTTGAACTCTGAACTTGCATGTTCTGGCTCTGAAGCCTATGCTCTCATTAGTCCATCCTGTGTTCTTCCAAACATATCAGGCTAGATTTTCAGAGATGCCTGTGGGACAATCCCAGCCAGAGAAGTTATATCATGTGGAAAGTTGCTTCCTCTCAAGGCTGATAGGGAAAATAGAAACTATTCAAAAAGGCAAGAAAGTTTACAATTCTCTGTATGTCTTTTTCCTAGGTCAAATTCAAGATATAACTAGTTATTGGAAATTCAATCAATGATGAAAAAATTTCCACCTATTAAGATTGTTCCTCATTTATTAGCTAGAAATTCTGGTTCTGGGGCTCTAGTCAGGTTGCACTCAATTAAACTACAGGATCTTAAGAACATAACAACATAAATGAATCTCAGCAAGTGAGAGCTGAAAATGAAGTGAGAAATGTGCAGATCACCACAAGGCGGCATTAATATCATTATTGAAAGGTTAACTGCTCAGGAAATCGACAAGGTGCTGAGAGGGCATTCGCAGTGTGTCTCGAGAAATGAGAGCAGAGAAGAAATGAGGCTGAATAGAGAAAAGCCTTTGTTGACATTTTCAAAAGCTGACTTTATACAGGCCACATCCCTGAAGAATGGAAAATGGCAATGTAAGGATCCAGTAACACCAGAAAATTGCAGGCCAGTAAGTCACCACCAGTCACGGCGAAGCGTGTGAAAGGGTTTAGTCGGATCAGGAGAAGCATTACTTCCACTCCATGCTCAACCCTTGGGTGAGGGAAGGGGACATTGTTACAGGAAAGGCACCCCAGTCCTTCAGCTTTGGGAATTTTCAGAGTATAACTGTGCTGCATTAAGGAACAAGACAGCAGAGTGAACCACTTCACTACACAAAGCCCTGGATTTTGATATCAAGTGAAAAATGAATTTTGCTATCACAGATTTCCCATTTTTGTTCAAATTAGTACCTGGTTTTCTTATGCTCAGTTATGCACACAGATACATTTATTTACACACACATATAAACTTGTGTGGTATTTCAAATGGCATATGGTTGTTTAGAATCCATGTCAATAATGTGCAGTTGAGAGATTTGTCTGACTGGGATGAGTCGGGCAAAGATTCTGATATAAGATATGGCAAGAGATGGTAGGTTTGATTAATCCTATGCAAGCAATATAAAAGTGTGGCAAAATGCATGAATTTTCCTCTGCCTTAAATATACCTGTTTTAATTTAAAGGGAGTATGTGTCTAAAGGAATTTACTTAATGGGGTGTTAAGTAAGAGTACTATTTTTAGAACTAGAGAATGCGGCCAAAATTAAATGAGACGTTTTAATGGAGGCAGCTGAGGGAGGAAGGACATTTTAACTGGCCCTGGGAGGAAACTTTAGCTATTTCCGGAGTGCAAAGAGAGGGCAACTCAGGACTAAAGGACATCCTATCAGTGGAGTGGGGTTGGGGAGGGGCCTGCTGATTGGGTTCAGCTTCAGGAAATTTAGCAAAAGTGAAATGTGGTGAGGAAATTTGGGACATAGCCAGCCCTCTGGAAACTAGAATTTGGTAGGAAGGCAGGGGTGAATTCACACTCAGAGAAAACTGGGAGGAATTGGATGGTGAAGTTCTGGAAACCCATTGCTTCTTCTGAAATTTCAGGGAGCTAAGGTCAGATAGATTGATTTCAGATGGAAACAGAGCATGTCCGAATTGGGGATGGAAATTATTACTGGACATCAGAAAAACAATGATCACTATATTCAGAGAACCTTGTACCACATCCAGTAGAAGGGGTTCCTTAATCACCTAGTTTTACAAATCATTCTATTCCATTCTCATTTTTAATTTATGCTCTTAAAGAAATGTGTGTGTGTTCACTGATACTGTTCAGAAAACTACGACTTATGCTTTTGAATTTATATAACCTATACTGTTCACTCATATGGTTGCACGTTTTTTTTGTTGTGTCATATTTTGATTTGGGCATATAAGTCCCCATATTCCCACAGTCATTATCATGTTTGCAACTTAACTAACAAAATCAAATGAGGAAAGTTATTTCAAAATTTATTCATATATAATAGGCTTTATTAATCAGTTTTCACTATATTTTCCAATTTTAGGCATCAGTTTATAAATTGTGAAAGTATATGTGTAAACTAAAAATATTTACTATGCAACTAACTTTATTTTCATATAACTGATACATACAAACCCAGCCCAGCCTTCTAGATTATTACTCTTACATTACCCTATATTACTATTACTTGTTATCACCAGTGTAAATAAGGTGACTGTAATAGATGGCTGGATGCGTAAAAACATGCATTTCCTCTTCTTCTGGACACAAAGCTAGACTACATTTTCCACTATGCTATGGAGTTAGGGGGCATGTTCATATTATTTACCTCTGGCCAATATATGACAGGAAGTGATAGTTGTCATTCTAATGCCTTGCCCATAAAACGTAGCAAGCACATTTTGTATATTGACCCATTTTTGCTCACTTGAATTGGTATGACCCCCAGTCACTTGAATTGGTAATGAGACTGGAAATGTCATTTTCAGATGGATCCTGGGAGACTTCACAGGTAGGGACCACTGTAACATCTCGTTCAGCAAACTGGGGAATATAATTTTACCTAACAGGTAATTAGGAAAACAATCAGCTTGTTTACTCTACTTGATCTTGTGTTTTAAGTACAGGAGTTTTTTATTTTGTATTCGATTGAAAGACGAATGCATATGACGACATTAAACCAACTTAATATTTCCACTTGGTTTCTTTTTGATACTTAGTTAAATACTTTTAGTTAAATGTCACTTTCAAATTTAAGATTCTTTTAGTCCTTACTAGCTTTATTTTTTTATATGATCTGTCATTTGTCACTGGAAAGTTGGCTGATTTTAAATTATCACTAATTATTTTCCTTTTTACTCTCAGAATAAGCTGATGCTAAAAACCTACAGTGAGTCCTTAATAGTGAGTTTTTCTCAGATCTAGATTTCAAACTAATTAGTGGTGTTACATAAAAGATTTTATATGTGTGTAAAGATTTTATATGTGTATATATATATATATATATAATATGAGAATATTGCACTCTAAAATGACATTTATAGATATGCCCCAAGAATTTTGTTTAGCTAAAAGTGCACTGATTGAATATCTTCTCTGTGTACAACATTATATTCATTCTAGAGGTGTGAGATGAAGACAGCTGGATCCCCGGCTTTGGAGCTGTGACTTGTCCAGAGTAATGGGGAAGAGGGAAATGTACACAGATCATGTGGACAGAAAGGCAAACAAGTGTCTGTGCTCCCAGCTCTGATGTGCATCTCTGCCCCGTTACTTTCAGTGGTATGTTGTAAGTACTGCGGAGAAACAGGGGTTAGTATGCTGTGAAAAGACCAATGAAAGATTCATGCCTATTCTTCAAAGTCTAGTTTTAACTCTACGTCCTCCAGGAAGTATTCCAATCCTCTTTGATCTTTGATTTTCTTGAAATCCTTTGAAAGTTACTATTTAATCATTTTGGTCCCTTAATCATTTTCCACCTAAATTGGAAATTTGGTTGCTTCCTGGGCATATGTAGATTATAATAATCCTTCTGAGGAAAAGATTCATGTTCTTTTGAGACATGCATAATGCTATGTCTGCATTAATTTGAGAAACTGAATGTTTTGTAGTCATTACTAGATTAAATAATGCTAGAAAATAGTCCACAAATAAGAGATGCCTTTGTTTGGGTTTCTATTTTTTTGAAGGGACTTATGTTTTATACAATTTGAAAACTTTTAGTATAATTTAAGCATTTAGGTAAGATCAGAAGCATGGCAAACATAAAGCTACATCTGCTCTATAGTAAATGTTGTATTTTCAATTTTAAGTGACATTTATGTTTTTGGTTCTGCTCTATAACTGGTGGTAACAACTTGCACTTTCTCACGGAGCAGCAGCATATAAATTCAGATGTCCTGCAAGTGAACCACTGCAGCTAGAGAAAACTTAGAGTGATCACTCATTTGTTTTAATGCCACATGCCTAGATGGTTGAAATGGCACAGTAATATTCCTAAACCCAAGATGATGGTTGTATTATGCTAATTTATCATCTCAAGTTATTACTAAATATTACTGAAGCTCAAAGAAGTTTATTAGCATAGATATGTGTTTTGAAAATAGAGATAGGGGCTGGTGCTGTGGCACAGCAGGTTAATGCCCTGGCCTGTGGCACCAATATCCCATATGGGCACCGGTTGGAGACCCGGCTGCTCTACTTCTTAACCAGCCCTCTGCTATGGCCTGGGGAAGCAGTAGAAGATGGCCCAAGTCCTTGGGCCCTTATACCCCTGAAGGAGACCTGGAAGAAGCTCCTGGCTCCTGGCTTTGGATTGGCGCAGCTCCTGCCATTGTCGTCTATTGGGGAGTGAACCAGTGGATGGAAGACTTTCTCTCTCTCTCTCTCTCTCTCTCTCTCTCTCTGCCTCTCCTTCTCTCTCTTTGTAACTCTGACTTTCAAATAAATAAATACATCTTTAAAAAAAAGAAAACAGATAAAGAATTAAACACTGCAGTGAAGAAATGATTTATATTTGAAAACTAGTAAATAATTATGAACAGATTGGGTTCTATATACTTACTTCTAACAACTAAGATTCTATCACATTTGCGTCTGATTTATCTGTCTTATGTTTTATATCTGTCTTTTCCTTTCATTTCCACTGTCACTGGTAAAATCCACTTTTCATTATTCTCCTCTAGATTATTACAGTTGCTCATAAGTTTCTTACCTTCCCCTTAAAGTCGCCTTTTACAATATGCTTTTCTTATCATAACGCAGCTGTAAATTTGTGATTTCTAGCTCAAAATCCTTAGTGCCAGATTCTTGCCTACAGAACAAATCATAACCTGTCTTAGTGTATCATTTACTGATTTCTGTGTTCTCCTTCTATCTTTTTGTATTTCCCAATTGTGCATTTGTGATACTATATACACTATCTACTTTCATACACTTTACACACAAAAACAAAACTATTTGTAGCCCCTATGTTTACCTGTAACTCTCTCGTCTGTTATCTATTTTATTAAGGTAATCCCTAAGCCTGGTAGGATGCTCTTCCAAATCCTTCAACACTAAGTTCGTATGTCTTCTGTGCAGTTGTCTCTAAACTCCTCAGAAGTATCAAGATTCTTCTTTCTGATATTTTAGAGAAAAGTGCCACTAATTCTTTTACAGAATCATCTATTTTATACTTTAGAACATATTTAGGTATTTTTCACCTCGATTGGAATTTGAAAACTTTTTAAAAGTACAATCTATTGTGTCAGTGTTATTGCACAGCAGGTTAAGCCATTGCTTGTGAGACTACTTCCCATTCAGCTCTCTGGTAATGCATGTGGGAAGCAACAGATGATGACTCAAGTATTTGAGTTCCTGGCACCATTGTTGGAGACTCAGATAGAGTTCCCAGGCCCTGGCTCAACCCCTGCTGGTGAGGTAATTTGAGGAGTGGGCCAGTGGATGGAAGAGCTCCTTCTCTCTCTCTTTTCCTCTGCCTTTATAAAAAAACAAACAAACATTTTTTAATACAGAGAGAAGTGTGTGTGTGTGTGTGTGTGTGTGTATGTAGAGGGAGAGAAAGAGAGAGAGATCTTCCATCTGCTGGTTCACTCCCTTAATGGCTGGGCTGGGCCAGGCAGAAACTAGGAGCTTGTTCTGGGTCTCCCACATGGATGGAGGGGCCCAAGCACTTGGGCCATCTGCCAGTGCCTTTTCAGGCCACAATAAGAGAGCTGGATCAGAAGAAGGGAATGAGTTGGTGCCCATATGGGATACCAACATTGCTGGCAGAGACTTAACCTACTACACCACAGCACCAGACTCACACAAATCTTTTTTAGAAAAGAAAGTAGAGTCTATGGTACTTTCGTTTGCATGTTCTACTGCACCAAAGGTTTTAAACATAACAAAAATTCAAATAGACAATGAACTAATGGTTAAATAGAGTTTGTATAAAGGATTATACACTAGATCTATATGAATCTTATTGACAATCATGAAATGAAAGTTATTGATGTGACATAACCTGACTTGCTTCACATACTAGACTAGGGGCTGCCCAGCCATTCTTACAGCACCCTTGGGATTCCACAGAGATGGCTCAGAGTCCTCCTCCTTAGTGAGAAAAGGTAAGTGAACAGAGTTCTCAGCCCCACACTCTGCCTTCAAATGAAGCTGCTCTGTTTTGTATATCAACCATTCAGGTAGGACTTCACTTAGAGAAAGGTTTTACTGCTTAACAAAATTTTTGTAAATCCTTAGGGTCCCACCCTTGGAGCACTTTCATTCTGTATTATTTTCAAGTCTCTATTCCATGAGAAAAAACCTCTTCCGAGAATTAGATAAATTATCTATTATAGTTGGCTAATTTACTAATGCAAAAATACCAACATGGTAGCACAAAGTACTGTTTCAGATACTTTTACATCATCTAACACCTGACTTTCCATGAAACATGACATTCGTCCACAGTCTTTGAGCTTAATCTTTGATCTGACCATTCCTATGTGGGAACATCTTACAGACATCACTGTCCTTCTGGACATTGTTCACAGATTTAAAAGATCCTTTAGAAGCAATTATACAACTTTCTACTGCTGTAAAAGACAATGGCAAAGCTTCTGTCCCCTAGGCTTATGGTAGCCTGTTCCCTTACCCACAGAATGGGTAGAAAACCCTGATTTGCAAGGAGTCTAAAATGTGTCTTCACTGAAATCTATGTTAGACTGCTTACTATTCATTTAATTCTAAATTCATTATTTATGGGAAAATACCTGTTCAAGTCACGGTGTATAATTGGCTGTGTCAGGTTGTGAAGGTACTCCATACCTTTGGCCACATCTACTGCAATAATCAACTTGGACTGCAAATCAAGAGTCCTAAAATGTAAAAATAGATTTAATGGAGATGAAATAGTCAAACCAATAACATATCTTAAAAAAATGGTATGTGTGATTTTTTTCACTGTGTAATTTTAGACTTCTTTTCTTATTGAAGGTTAAGTTAAAAATCTGGCAAATCTGAAAAAATAGATTTTCTATATCAGAAAATGCTTAATTAAAGATCAGCTCAGATATGTAACACTTCTTGTTTAAAATATTACAGTTGATTTTTATAATTTATTTGTAGCACTATACTCAATTTCTTTGTAATAATGTAAAAATGAAATTTATTTTAATCACTGAATGAAATCATATTCTAATTATTGTATGTATGGATCTAGGAAGTGAACTCAAATTAGACTTGTATAAGACCATTTCTTTTTAAAACTTTCTTTTATAAATACGGTGAGCCTTGGTAATTACTTTATTCTGAGCTTACATATGAGTATATCTGATTTCCTGGTATGTTCAATTTAGTCTATTTTTTATAAGCTTCAGTCGCCAATTTAAATTTCTTGAAATCTTACCATCAACTGAGTTCCCGTTAAGAAAGCACAGAAGTATTTTTAGTCATTGAAACACAACTATTAGGCATAAATTGTAAGGCGGATTTAAAATATCACACTTGCTAGCACTCAAAGGTTTCTGAAGGGGAAGGCACATCAGACAGCCTCGGAAGTGTTGCAAGGGTCATTTCACTACTATATTATAGGAGAAACAGAGCGAGAGACCCATACCTCTTCTGTTCATGAAGGAGGGAGAACAGGGAACCTCCTGATACGTACTGGGTGACAATGGCAAACTGGCTGGGATCGTTCAAGCAAGCACCCACAAACTGAATTACACAGGGATGATTGAGCTGGCAGAGAATGGACACCTCCCGGCAAAACATATCCACATCTGACTTGGAGCAGTAGGTATTGGCTCGGTAACTGGAATGGCAGCAACAGGAAATCCTCATCACCAGAGGGATGTGAACAAAGGGCTTGCCACACATATGCTCCTCAACGGTCACAACTCCACCTGCATGCTCAGTGTTTTCATGTGCTTGCTTACCGTTTGATGGCCACTATTTTATTTCTGCATCGTCCTTTATATACTTTCCCAAAAGAACCTAAAATTGTTGAAGAAAAATAAATAAATACATATTATCTTGAGCTCATTAAACTGAAGCAGACCTGAAGTTTCGCAGATTACCTGAGCCGATGATCTCGTGGAACTCTATTTCTGAGAGCTGCAGGTGGAAGTGTGAAGGCAATCCAGCCCTGAGGAGGAGAACATCTGCCTTCTCTGCAAGCAGAAATTGTCCTTTTATTTTTTGAGATAAAAAGCACCCACGTGGAAAAGTGTACTACATGCATGCATATACCTGCTTAACCAAAAACATCGTTCCCCAGCAGCATTTAATTGTCTGACTGTAACTGACTACTTGGAGATACTGAAAAACTTATCACAACTGACCGCTGACACCTTGTTGGTTCTCTGTCTCTGTCACTCCACCTTTTTATCAGAGCTCATTTTATTCCTGATATGATCCCCAACCAATTGCCTGAATGACATGGCAAGCCTGGACTACCTTTGATCTCACATTGTGATAAGCATCCTTATCTGATCAATTCTCCAACTTATTCCGATATGCTCAAGGATCTATGAACTGAACCATAAAGGGACCCCCATTAAATGACATGAAATAAGCACATGAATCATTCTGAAGAAACACCCAAATTAAAAAAAATAATTTTAAAAGACAAAATTCTGAATAGTCAAATATGCCTTTAGAGTAGACTTGTACTTTCATTTTCCTAGTCTAATATTATTGACTTCTTCATGTAGCATACAAAGAAGTTACCAAAGTCTTACTTATTTGATATATTTGAAAAAAATTTATTATTTTCAAGTATGTTTTTCAAAGACTAAACTATTTCCAGTCATTTTGAAAAAATATTAACATTGGTAATTTATATTTTATTAAAATAAAATGTATTTCTTTAATATTTGTGAGATTTTCACAGCTATATCTTCATGAATTGCAAGGGCATAAAAGGAAGGTTAATTGTGACAAAGATAGTATGCTAGTAATACTGCTTATGCTTCTAAAAATTATCATTTGTAATATTTGAAATAAAATTGAAAGTTATAATAGGGGCTGGCACTGTGGCATAGCGGGTAAAGCCTCCACTAGCAGTGCCACCATCCCATATGGGTGCTGGTTCGAATCCAGGCTATGCCACTTCTGATCCAGCTCTCTGCTATGGCCTGAGAAAGCAGTAGAAGATGGCCCAAGTCCTTGGGCCCCTTCACCCATTCTGAAGAGCCAGAAAAGCCTCCTGGCTCCTGGCTTTGGATTGGCACAGCTCTGGCCATTGCAGCCAACTGGGGAGTGAACCAGCAGATGGAAAACCTCTCTCTCTCTCTCTCTGTACAATTTTTTTTTTTAAATTTGTGATCATTTGAGATTCGCTACATTCCCCTTAATGGTAATATGAAGGATCTATAACTTAATGATTAATTAGTTGCTATTTATTTAATGACTATTTCATATTTAATGTAGCAATTGAAATAGGAATTCTTGAAATTATTGAAACAAAAGTAAAATAACTTGATTTTTAAATAAATAAATAAATATTAAAAAAAGAAAGTTACAGTAGAGGCAACAGTCATTCTTAGCAATAATGTATAATTGTCCCATGTTGTAAGTACCTTTTGTCATGTTTTTGATCTTCCCCAAGGGGGATGGAACAGACACATAGGAGCCATCTAGAAATAAAATTGCAGAGTTAGAAATAGCAATCATTTTTCTCTACTTAAAAGTTCATGAAAAGAACCAGGTGATAAAACCGAGTAATCCTGTAACCTAAGGTCCACACCTGTCTCTGAACACTGAAACTGTACTGATTGTTTATTTTGAAAGCTGATAAAAGAGTTTTTAAAAATGTAAGTTGTGTCAGACTCCACAGATTCAATTTATGTGAGTGTTCTCTGCCCTGCCTTAATAGATTACTGCAATGGAGAACAATTGTTCTCAGATCACCCAGGTCTTCCCAGTCATGCAGAAGCCTCATAAAATCCAGTCCAGGGAATATTAGACTTGGAGGAAATGCAGATTTGTGAGTTAGAACATAGCGTAAGTGGAGGTTTCTTTGTGTTCAGCCTCACCTTGATATGAATTTTCTTAAAATTAAGCTAATCTGACATCAGTTATGCTCTCATCCTTAGCCCCAGAATGATACCAAAAGAAACTCAGGTTTATCTTTACACACAATATTGAACAACAGTGAAAACTGGGTAAGCGAAGGGTTACCTCCTCCGGGCTGAGAATATTCATTGCAGGGCAGTTCCTCCTGGGGTCTCTTATAATGCTTCAAGAGTGTGACAATGGCATCATGTCCTTTATGGAAACAACAAAAGGTCTTAATATTTGTTTGATTTATTCAGCCAAAAAATGTGATTTCAGGTAGCTTACAATATAGAACATATCTTAAGGGATAAGACATTGCAATAGGAATTTGGTACTTTCATTTATTCATTTAAAAATAATTTCTTAAGACTCAACTATATGTGAGGGACTGTACTAGGCACTAAGGTGGGTACAAATTGACTAGGCCAATTCTTAAAGCTTACAATGTAGCAGAACAATTAATTAAAATAAAGATGAAGGTTTCTAAAAGAAGAAATATCAATTGCTCTGGGAGCATATAGTAACAGAACAATTCAAAGGATGAAAGCACATATGACAACCAGGAAAGTAAGGTATATTTGCTGTTATTGAGCTTTGCATTTCGTTGGAAATCGCAGTATACCAGAGCACTACAATAATTTACAAGGCTTTTGTGGCAGAGACAGCTCACTGCCCTCAGATATTTGTATTTGCCTTTTCAGGGTGATTTTACTACTGAGAATGGCTACCCCCCCCTTGGACGATATTTCTCTATCTACCTAGCATTCACTGGTGGCCTGGTGATACACTCTCACCAAGGCAGTAAGAGAAAAACTGATATTACTTCCAGGCCTGGGCTTTAAGAGACAGGTGAGTCTTTTCTACCATCTGCAGCTGATGGCTGGATGGAGCGGTCTCTGTGGTCTTAGTGGCTGGGAAAAGGCCATCCACTAAGGTGACATGCCTAAGAAATACACACCAACATTCTGGAGCTTATTACCTGCAGTGGGGTCTTACACTTCTGAAGCATAAAAATAGTGCTAAATGATCCGCTGAATAACCACATGATTTTCAATAGAATTAAACAGTAATACTCTTTAATCTAAATTGCAAAAGAGGAAAACAGTCAACTTTTCAGAGACCTCACTGAGAGACTGGTGAAATGTGTAGAACTCATTGTAAAAGTCACATTTTGAGAACTGAAGTTTAAAGTGCTTATGCATTGTGAAGGACCCATGGTCACACGGGTTCATCATAACTGATGTGTAGATACATGCTGAGTTATTCTTGCTTATCAAGTCCTTCCTTCAAAAAAGAATTCAAATGAATAGTTCATGCCAGATCATGAGGTAGAACAATTAGTTTTTATTTGTACTAAAAACTTTTCTAAAGGTAACAGCCCAAAACTATCTTCTTAAAAAATTGTGATCATAATTGCTAAAATTTCTGCAAAACTTAAATCTATATAGTTAATTATTAGTGTCCATTTTCTTATCTATGGCTTTTTATTCATTACTGGTGTATTTCTGAATTTTGGAAATAATAGGCAAAGTTTAAGGTGAAATAATGGGAGGTCAGTGCCATTAGAACTGTTATCTTTCATAGAGTCATAAATAGGGAGAGCACAAGACTTGAATGATGTGAATAATCAAGCTAATCTCTAAGCTTGAAAGGCACTGAGGATAATGTAACAGTCCCAAGATGGAGGCAAATATGGCATTTTCAGGAAACAAGCAGGCCAGGGGCTGGAGCTTTCAAACTAGGATGCGAGTAGTACCAGACTTGGTTTGAGAGGTAGCTTTATGAATGTCACGTGGATTAGTGCATCTCAAATGTTGTAGGGTGTATAAGAATCATTTGGAGCTTAAGTTGCAACAGATTCCTGAGCTTTATCCCCAGAGATTTTGATCGACACCATCTATGGGAGAGCCTGAGCCTAGCAGTTCTAACCAGGTCCCAGGTGATACTGATAAGCAGCCTACACTCTGAGTACTAATAAGGTAGAGCTTTGGAGGTTAGCGTGAGGGCATTGGATTTTAGTGTCTGTGAGATGGTGAGCCACGAGAGGATTTTAATTGGTTGAAGGACATGGTGTTACTTTTTAAAATGCTCCTCATCTACAGGTTAGAATAATGATATATCTTTATAAGATTGTTGCAAAGAGTAAGATGATGTGCATAATATGCCTTTAGGTTGTAACACAGACATGTGCATTTTGGATCTTCTCAGTGTTTTCTTGCCTTACTTTTTTGACCCAGGGAATGATAAATAAACTTGGAAAAATTTTAAGTTGTTTTGGGCACTTTAGATGAATCTTCTAAGTCCCAGAAAACCCCATTGCTGCTATTGTAAATGACCACAAACTCAATGACTCAAAGCAACACAAATTCATCATGTCGAAGTCCAAAGTGCTCCTCTCTAGCTAAAATGAAGGTGCCAATAGGGCTGTGTTTCTTACCAGAGGCCTGAGAGTATAATCAGTTTCCTTGCCTTTTCCAACTTTTATTATCCCCCTTCCTGTAGCTTAAAAGCTAGCAACAGTTGGCTGAGTGCTCAGACTACTCTCACCTCCATTGCTGCTTCCCTTTTCCATATTTAAGGACCTTTATCATTTCAACATTACATCCACTGGATAATCCAGGGTAATCTCTTCTTCATGGTCAGCTAATTTGCAACCTTGATTTTCCTCTTCCATGCAAGACAGTTTGGCTCCGGTTCTTGGGTATAGGAGCTGGACACCTTTGTGTGGAGTGGTAGGGCTATAGCCCGCATCCCACCTCCAGAATTATGAAGATTAGTGTTGCTTGCTTGCTTGTTGGTCCCTGCCTTCTTATTTAGATTTATTTTATCTATTTGAAAGGCAGAATAAGAGACAGAGAGATCTTTTATCCACTGGTTCACTCTTCCCAAATGACCAAGACAGGTGGGGCTGGGTGAGGATGAAGCTACCATCCAGTAATTCCGTTTTGGTCAGGCCTAAGCACCTGGTCCATGCTCTGCTGCTTTCCCAGGCACATTAGGAGAGAGCTGGATGGAAGTGGTACAGCTGAGACTTGAACCAATGTTTGTATAGGGAATGCCAGAGCCACAGGTGGAGTCTTAACTCGCTTTGCCACAATACCGGCTCCTGATACTGCTTTCTGCTAAGCATCCCTTCCTCCTCCAGTGGTTATTTCAGACTCAGAATAACAGTAATGATGTCATCAACGATTTCCTTTGGAATGGAAATACTTGTTCAAAGTCCCTTGCTAGTTTCATGGCTTTGAAATTTTGTCTGCCTCCTCCACACTGTCTGCCCCTACAATAGGACCTGCAGTACTTGCAGGCTCTTTCTTTAATTTGGCCTTTGAGTATCCGTGGCCAGGAAAAAAAATAAACCAATGAAACCTTTTTCCCATTTCCATTTTTCCTAAGAGGGGCTCCTTTGGGAAAAGAAAACAACCCCAACCCCCCAGCATTTACCCAAGCACAACCAATACTTGATTCGCAGAGCCCACCTCCCACCTGTCTCAGCCCCTCTGTAGAATTGACTTCGGCTGACAGATGCGAGGGCCTCATGCATTCCCCAGTGAAGCAGAAAGCTGCATCCTGCATCCTGGGCGCTGTGTGAGTCAGTGATCACACCCCTGATGTTACCTTTCATTTCAACAGCTCTCTTGGCTCCACTTGCGCTGAGCGGTTTTAATTTCCTGCCAGCACAGTGGCACAATTTGCTGGCATTTTCTTTAGGATGCTTTTCATCAAGAGTCTAATGAGTGCCTGGGTTCTGGCTGATGATAAGCAGAAGGCTGCCAGGGAAATGCCAAGAGGCCCCCTCAGCTCTGGAAGGCATCTCTGCCTGATTTCCCACCTCCTGCTAACTGCGGGGTAAGGCACCCACGTGTGGGAAATTCTCCACTGCTCTGACTGTTCTGACAAGTCACTAAAGTGTATGCAAGGAAGCCTGAAAATCACTGAGGCCCAGCTCCTCAACACTTGACAACAAGGAGTTAAGCAGAAAAATACCTTGCTGGAGCTCAATAAATGGACTTGTTAAAGCCAAACTCCTGATAATGGATACACTCAGATAACCAAGGCAGACTAATGGAACATGTCCAGAGATAATCAAACTTCCACTAATTAAATAAAATGTTTTCCTATATCTCACAATTTACTATCTACATCCAACTATTTTACACAAATAGGAGATTGCTATGTTATTAGCCTAATGCAGTTACAATAATGAGTTGCACTTCCAGAATATTATTTATTGGAGTACCTAGGGTTTTGGCAAATGTGATTCCCCTGCCAGATTGAAGTCTCTTTCATTTCCTGCTCCCCACGCTTCTAGTCTTGTGTGTATCCCCCAAATATCATGCTTTCCTATGTTTCTTTATCACTTACATTTGGTATGATTCCCCTCCACCCCCGAATCTATTTGCCTGGCTTTTAACTTTTTGATAGGTATTTATTTTTAAAACCTAGGCTTTTAACACCACAAGTCATTCCAAATGGCTGTTACAAAAACAATTTAGAGCCTATAACATACTCCTGTACACAACAGAGGCTTCATAATTATTTGAGATGTATAATTTTTATGATTTCTCTATAAGGTTCTCTCTGTGTCCCCTACCATTTCAATTTAGAAACAATGAAGGTTGATTTGCATCCCTTGCTATGAGAATTATTTCAAGAACTAAATCTGGAGAGTAATGGTAGACGAAACCAGTACTGTGATCTCTCTGACTTTGTGGCTCTGAGGCCTTTTGGATCCAAGGCTAGATAGAAAGCATGGAGATTTGGTCTTACTACAGAATCCAAGGAATTATTTTTGACTTCATATTCCTGCAGGTCCAGGTAATACTTGTAGATGAGACTTTGCCTAATATTTCAGTATCCCCCCTTCCCATCGTGTTAAACACTCACTTTCTGGAAGCAAGGAAAGTGGATCAGAGGGTGACTTCTGATGTCTGCCCTTCTATGGCTCATCTCCTTCTTGACATTCCTGCTCCTATGCACTGTCAATTAGATCAGAGGCAACAAAAATTCCTGACATGCTACAATTTCTCGTGACTTAAATCTTAAAGAATCTTAACTTTATATCACAGAGAAGGAACTCCCATATCCTTGGGCCACTAATGTTGCCTCTTAATCACCAGGCCCAAAAAAGAATGTCACCAGTCTTTCACCTTAAGATGAGAGTCTAATATTTTCTTTCCCAAAGTGCTTTCCTTTTCTCTTTACTTTCCTTTCCTGGATATTTATAATGCATTTCTCAGGCGTTAGACTCAATAATATCTTCCAAGATATAACATCTATGACTGCTCACTTTTATTGTCCTTGAACTTTTTACTCAACACTACATTTTCATTTTATTTTATTCAGAGTACTTATTGTTTTCTGATCCTATTTGTTTCCTTGCTTGTTGCCTGTCTTTTCTAGCTAGAAATGTAAACTTCTTAGAAGCAGGGAGATACTGTCTATCCTATTGTTATACTTGAGTTCCTAGCATAATATCTATCACATATTAGTTTGGCAATAAATTGTTGAATAAATGAACTGTATTAAGTACAACAGATACCGTGTTGAAATAGAAATGCTCTTCACTCTTGAGATCGATGCTATATAGTGGAAAATAAAAGATAACTATGCAAGTATTCCCTAAAGTTTTATTTAGTCAAATGTTTGAAGAAAAGGTAGAGGATGCTGTGAATGTAAATAATAGTTTTATCTTACAAGAATCTGGAGTGATGAGGAAAGAGTTCTTCTAGGAATGATCTTTTTATGTGAACTTGAAAGAATATGAGTTGATTATTGAATTGAATATTGTATTATGTTGTGAATAAATAATGTAAGATATTCACAATGTCTTGATCAGCCCTTGTCCTGTCGAGGAACAGCTTACTATTTTATTCTTTTTAGTATTTTCTTGTTCTATTTAATATCATTGGTTGAACTTGAAATCTTTAATTAACACACAATTATTTTTAGGTTCAAATTTAACTGAAAATTGATCCTGTTAAAAATAAGAGTGGGGATAAGAGAGGGAGAAGATGTACAGTTTGGCACATGCTCACTTGGACTTACCCCTAATGCTAGAGCTAGAAACATGCCATGGGATTCCAAATTCAATTAAGGTGGCCTGTACCAATGCCATCTTACTAGTCAAAGTTTAAGTTCATAATTGATCATAAAGATATATGATCAATTATATGATCATAATTGATCATAAAGATAGGATTGTCAAAGGGATTATACATAAGACCAGTGTCTACAAATAATAATGGATAGAATTAAAAAGGAGAGAATGGTCCTACATGGGAAGCAGGATAAACAGAAGACTCATAGAATGGCAAATGCCCTAAATAGCACTCTGGCCTCAGAATCAGCCCTTAAGGCATTGGGATCTGGCTAAAAAGCGCATGAGAGTTTTGCAAGCATGGAAAGCCAAGGCACTGTGGCAAAAAAATGACCTAAATGAAAGATTTCTGTGAGTGAGATCCCAGTGGAAAGAACAGGGCTATCAAAGAAGGAGGTACCTTTCTCTGAAGGGAGAAGAGAACTTCCACTTTGATTATGGCCTTGTCTAAATAAGGTCAGAGTTTGTGAACTCAAGAGGCTTCCATAGCCTTGGAAGCTCATGACAAGAGCCTCGGGTGATTACTGATGTCATAAATAAGAGTGTCAATTGTTAAATCAACAATGGGAGTCACTGCACCTACTCCCCATGTGGGACCTCTGTCCTTAATGTGTTGTACTATGCGAATTAACGGTAAAACTAGTATTCAAACAGTACTTTATACTTTGTGTGTCTGTGTGGGTGCAAACTGTTGAAATCTTTACTTAGTATATATACTAAATTGATCTTCTGTAGATGAAGATAATTAAAAATTAAAACACAGATATAGAAATAGGCATGTGGCATAGCAGAACATAAAAGAATGTATGTGATAGGCTGGAGTGTGAGGAAAGACGCCGCAGTAGAAAAGTTCCAAAAAAAGAGTCTTGGAAGTTAAAAGGGGATTAAACATTTAAAGAGTAGAGTGAGACTGAGATAAAGGGGATGGTGAGAGGAGACTACATGATATGTAAAGTGAAAAACAAGTTGTTTTATATTACTGTTATGTGAATAAATAATCCTCATGGGATATGGCATGGATTGATAGTATGTGAAAAGTAAACACTGAGTGAAGTTTGGTAATTTGAGATTGTGCTGATGGTTGTGTATTGCAGTACCATTCATGAGACAGAATGATTGGATATGAGGTTCAAAGAAGCAGGAAGATCACAGGGCATGAAAGTCTTAGTATACTACGATAGCAAACTGGGACTTATTCCATAAGTTACAACCTGTTAATGAAGAGTTTTATACAGGGAAGGATGTGAAGTTATTTGTACCTGGAATACATCTCTGAAATTGAGTCATGAAGACACTGAAAACCTAAACAGCCCAAAAACTAAGATGGAGATTGAGTGGTAATAAAGACTCTTCCAACAGAAAAAGCAGAGGAATGTATGGCTTCATTGCTGAATTATATGAGACATTTAAAGAACTAATTCTAATTCTTCTTAAGCTATTCAAAACAATTGAAAGGAATGGAATACTCTCAAACTCCTTCTATGAAGGTGGTATTACCTGAATTCCTAAACAGAAAAAGAAAAAACAGAGGACGAGAAATGTGGACCAATATCACTGATGAACATAGATGCAAAAATCCTCAACAAAATAACAGCTAATCAAATCCAACAACACATCAGAAAGATCACTCACCCAGACCTAGTGGGATTTATCTTTGTTATGCAGGGATGGTTTAAGATTCATAAATCAATAAGCCTGACACATCAAATTAACAAACAGGAAAGAAAAAATCATGATTAATTCAATAGATGCAGAGAAAGCATTTGATAAAATACAACATCCTTTCATGGTGAAAACCTTAAGCAAATTGGGTATAGAAGGAATATTCCTTAACATAATCAAGGCAATTTATAACAAACATAAATAGCATCGTATAGAATGAGGAAAAGTTGGAAGCATTCCAATTAAGATCCAGAACCAGACAAGGATGTCCATTCTCACCATTGCTATTCAACATAGTCCTGGAAGATTTAGCCAGAGTCATTAGGCAAGAAAAAGAAATCAAAGGGATAAAAATTAGAAAGGAGGAGGTCAAACTATCCCTATTTGATGATGGCATGATTCTATGTATAAGGGAACCAAAAGATTTCATTGAGAGACAATTGGGACTCATAAAAGAGTTTGGTAAAATGGCAGGATAGACAATTAACACAGAAAAATCAATAGCCTTTGTATGCACAGAGAGTGGCATGGCTGAGAAGGAACTTCTAAGATCAATCCCATTCACAATAGCTGCAAAAATAGTAAATACCTGGTAATAAATTTAACCAAGGAAGTTAAAAATCTCCATGTTGAAAAATCAAAAAACATTAAATAAAGAAATAGAAGATAAAAAATGGAAAAGTTCTCTTTTTCATGGAATGGAAGAATTAATATCATCAAAATTTCCATACTACTTAAAGCATTTTACAGATTCAACATGGTCCTAATCAAAATGCCAATGTCATTCTTCTCATGTCCAGAAAAAAAGATGCTAAAATTCATATGGAAACACAAGAGACCCCAAATATCTATAATATCTTATACAACAAAACAAAGTTGGATGCATTACAATATCAGTTTTCAAGACATACTACAGGGCAGTTATAATCAAAACAGCCTGGTATACAAAAAAAAAAAAAAAGATGTGTAGACCAATGGAACAGAATAGTAACTCTGGAAATCAATTGATTCATGTATAACCAACTTATCTTTGACATAGTTACTAAAATAATTCCTGGAGAAAGGACAGTCTAATCAACAAATGGTGCTGGGAAAACTGAATCTCTGCATGCTTAAGTATGAAACTAGACCCCTAATTTACACCTTACAAAAAATCATTTCAAAAAGATCAAGGACCTAAATCTTTGACCTGATAGTATAAAATTTCTAGAGAAAATTGGGATAAACTCTGCAAGACACTGGCATAGGCAAAGACTTCTTGGAAAAGACTTCTAAAGAACAGGAAATCAAAGCCAAAATTGACAAATGGTGTTACATCAAGCTGAGAAGCTTCTGAACTGCAAAAGAAACACTTAGCAAAGCGAAGAGGCAACTGACAGAACTGGAGTAAATATTTTCAAACTATGCAGCTGATAAAGGATTAAAATCCAGAATCTATAAAGAGCTCAAGAAACTCAACATCAACAAAACAAACAATCCAGTTAAGACATGGGTAAAGTACTTGAATGGGCATTTTTCAAAACTAGAAATTCAAATGACTAACAGAAACATGAAAAAATGCCCTAGATCACTAGCCATCAGATAAATGTAAATCAAAACCACAATGATGTTTCACTCTCACCTCAGTTAGAATGGCTCTCATACAGAAATCAACAAACAACAAATGTTAGCAAGATTATGGGGAAAAGATACCCTAATCCACTGTTGGTGGGAATCTAAACTGGTGCAGCCACCATGAAAGATAGTATGGAGACACCTCAGAAATATGAAAATGAATCTACCATATAATACAGCAATCCTTCTACTGGACATTTACCCAAACAAAATGAAATCATCATATGAAAGACTTATCTGTAACCCCATGTTCATTGCAACTCAATTCACATAGCTGAGTTATGGAATCAACCCAGATGTCCATCAGCTGATGACTGGATAGATACTATGATACATATATAATATGGAATACATGGAATACTAACAAGCCATATAAAAGAATGAAATCATTACTTTTGCAACAAAATAGATGCAACTGGAAACCATCATACTTAGTGAAATAAGCCAGTCTCAACTACAGATACCATATGTTTTCCTTGATCTGTGTAACCAACAGTGTACCTAAAATGTAATGTTTTGGGCTGAAATGGACATTTTGAGACTTGATGATTGTTTATAGCCCTTGTCTCCACTGTTGAGGAACAGTGTTTTTCTATATACTATTTGTTGAACTCTTTATTTTGTGTAGGGTTAATCTTATGAGTATAAAGTAAAGTGAAAATATATTTTTATAAAATTAAGAGTTGGAGAGGCCAGCGCTGTGGTGCAGTGGGTTAACGCCCTGGCCTCAGGTGCCAGCATACTATATGGGCGCTGGTTTGAGACTTGGCTGCTCCACTTCCGATCCAGCTCTCTGCTATGGCCTGGGAAAGCAGTAGAAGATGGCCCAAGTCCTTGGGCCCCTGCACCCACATGGGAGACCAGGAAGAAGCCCCTTTCTCCTGGCTTCAGATCGGTGCAGCTCTGGCTGTTGTGGCTGACTTGGGGAGTGAACCATCAAATGGAAGACTTTTCTCTCTCTCTCTCTGCCTCTCCTCTCTCTGTGTAACTTTGACTTTTAAATAAATAAATAAATCTTTAAAAAATTAAGAGTTGGAATAATAGAGGGAGGAATAAGAAGTGTGGGAATGTGTTTGGCAGGAAGGATAGGTTGGGAAGTATCATTATGTTCCTAAATCTGTATATATGAAGTACATGAAATTTGTATACCTTAAATAAAACATAATATATAATAAAAAACAAATAAAATAGCTTACTGATATATAAATATTATGAATTAATTAAAATTAACTGTTTAACATGATATTTAATATGTGTCTATAATATATTAACTTAAAGAAGATAAACTATGTTAGAGTTTATATATTACAATTTCCACTTTGAAGAAAATAAGTATGTTTTAAATTATGAAGGAAAAATAACAATTACTTCTGAGATTCATGAAGATTATTTTGCTATATTTAGCATTTTGTGAGATATTCTCTAAAAATTATAATTCAGAAAAAAATTACAGTTGAAAAATGGAATAGAATGTGAAGCCAAAAAAATCCAGTTATATTATCAAGAGGTATCAAGAGAACAATGATAAGGTTGTGAACAAAATAGTGATATAAAAATGAAAAGGTTCAAGATGTACTTATAAAGTAAGTAAAAGAGCCCTTTAGATCCAAAGTATATGGATATATGAGTGGCAGAGTGAGATGCTGAAGGAGAAAAAGTGGCTAAGCATCATCCAGATTTTTGACCCAGGTGACAACATAGATGGTAATACTAAATGATGGAATGCATAAGGGATACCAAGAAGAAACAGACTGTTGAGGATAAAGAAAATAATTTAAATTTTGTATTTGTCAAGTTTTATAAGTTCCTTTACATATACAAATAAATAAACATAGCAGTCATTTGGTATGGTGTTTTCATGTTTTCAAACCATGGTTACAAATTCTTTGGTATTTCTCCTAAATTGTGGGAGAAAACCCTGTGGTATAAAGAGACTTGCAAATCCATGATGAAGCTTTACATTTTGTTTTATAGAACTGCACACAACAATGCACATTAGAATAATGGCTCTGAATTACTTTCATAATATTTTGATTAGTGATTTCAAAACTTTCTTGATTTTGATTTAGGCTTGATGTTTTAATATTAATGGTATAAGTTGAGATGTAAGTTAGATATATCAATATAACTAAGCAACACATGCTTTTCTATATGCCAGATTTGTTCAGTGATATAAAACTTCAATAGAAGAATTTAGAGATGCCCATCATCTATATTAAACTTCTTACCATATTATAAGTTATGTATATTATTATAAACAAATTTATAATTTTATAAATATGAACTATATTTATTATTATAAATAAGCTATAAAATTACTTGTCATATTATAAAGTGCAATCTGGGAGTTCTGTAGACTCAGTTAGACCACTGTTCTGCATTTAACAATAATAATTACCATCTTTCATTGTGAATCTGTCATATGTTAACTCTAATCAGAATTCTGTAGCATGGTTGTTAATCTCCTTGTTTTAAATTTGTGGATTTGAGGATAAAGACTGAAAGAGGTAAACTTGCCCAAGGTCATTGAGTAATAGGATGAAATTTAGAATTAGAACTATCTGATTTTGGATTTAGGTGGTAAGAGCTTGAACTTTGCAACTAGATAGACCTCTATTTGGTTCTACCTTCTTACTTAACAATGGTGACTTAATAGCTTTAGGTCTCAATTTTTTATACATTTAATGGAATTATAACATCAATTTAAAGTGTTAATTTTGATAATTAAATTATATTTACAGATATGGTATGGAATAGATATTTCATTAATGCAAGTTCTCTTTCACTATCCATTTTAAGTATGTGCATTCATGTATAGTATTAGATTTAAAATATTTTTATGTGTTATCTCCTCATAATAATGAAAGTTCTTCCAATTATGATGATACTAAATGTTATTTATTTGTTTTTAAAAGGGAAAGCAACTAAACATGTAGAAAGGTATCCAGTATTCCCCAAGTCGCACATGGATTTTAAATAGCATCTAAATCTCTTCTATAATCACTCCTCTACTCAAACAGAAATGCACTCTAAAACACTCAATTAGGTTTACTCAGCTTAGTAAGTAGACTCAGGATAGATAGGAATTCCTATAGAAGAGGTCTGACAGTTTGTAGTCCTTCATTAAAAATTTATCTAAAAGTTAACAGATCTACCTCTCCTTACATCTCTTTCCCTTTTCATGTCTTGATTATTTTTTACTGACTAAAATTATAGATAAAAACTCAAAACTGTAAAATTTAATTACTTTTATAGAATATACCATAGTACATTTACTATAAATAATTCACACCATACTACCCTTATCAAAAGGAATGAGCAAAGTATATATCATGATACAGGAACCATGATTTTTATTGTTTTTACTCACTTACTCACTAATTCTCCACCTCCAGTTCCCTGTCACTGTGAATTAGAGTGTTTCTGCTGTATACAAATATTGTATTCTGGGTAATTAGATATTTGGATAGGAGTCTCTGTAAATTACTTCAACTGGTGTCAGTTCTGAAGCAAATAAGTTTTTAGTTCTGTTTCTAGTTTGGGTTATTTTCTGACCCTCAACAGCCTGACATAAAGAAGTGCTTTTTCTCTGTCAAAAGCAGCTTTTTCAGATCTAACTGCCAGACACACTATTGAGCTATGTGTTCAATTCTAATTGGCTGAGATCTTTTCAATTCGGCAGTTTCATCTTTAATGCAATGGAAGTAAGATTATGTGCAGGTCTTTTCAATGGGTTTTCCATACCAGTGATTAGGGCAGAGGATTTGAACATAAGCAGGTTTCTGGCTATTTCTTCTGGCCAATTTAAATTGATTCATACAAGTTCTTTTTACCCCAGGGAAAGGGCAGAACAAATCCAGGTGAGAGAGACAGCTATCTCTATACTTTCATATGGAATAGTAGAATTGAGGGTGGGGGAGGACTTCAGGAAGGGGAACTACTCAAAGTATTGTAAAAATTGAATGTCTAAACAGTATGACATAGAAATATTGAAATCTAACCAGGCTTCTGTATACAAACAAGATCATAGAGAAAATTATTCCAAAAATGATTTTGAACTCTTCAGGTTAAAAAGTGCCATGTAAATAACAACCATTCTTCATATCTGATCCTACAGGGAGCCATGGTTAGTAAACAATTCTCTGAAAGTATGTCAAAAGAGACTAGATGACACTTTCAGAACTCCAAAGCACTCATAGAAAGCCCTTTCTGGATAGCAGGAAGAAAGAAAGTAAAAACTTAGTTTGGGTCAGGCCAAAATTTTGTCTTAGAATCCCTCAGAGACAAGTGCTACAGAGAATGACTCCACAGTTTTCTGTTGTGGTAGACTAGGATGAACATTCATATTTGGCATCAGATAGATGGTCTCTTTCTTCCAGGACAGGGTAGCATACGTGGTAAACCACGATAGGGGCATTTGTATATCATTTTTTTTTTTTTTTTACAGTCCGAGTGGACAGTGAGAGAGAGAGACAGAGAAAAAGGTCTTCCTTTTGTCGTTGGTTCACCCTCCAATGGCTGCCTTAGAAAGCTGTCTGAACTTGATCTCCAAGTTCCCCAGGAAAATCCTTAGTAAGGCTAATCAAGTAATATTGTGATACCCTCTCTAAGGGAGGAAGGGTATAGCATTTCTTTATCCAAAAAGAGCAAGGACTGTGAAATGTTGATGGTGTTAACAAGACCATTTCTGTCCCCCCTGAACCCATGAAAACAGCACATTTCTCTACCCAGAGAAAAATAACAACAACTTTATTTGTCAGTTTGACTTGCTTTGCCCTAGAACATATGCAAAACATCCATCTGTCTCCTGGGTACTAACATTCAATTTGTTAAAATTCATAGTAATAATGGAATTTGACACTGAGTCCTGGCACATTAGTTGAACAAATAAGGGTGACAAATACGGCATATGTTGCAAAGACCAGCAGGCAAACTCTGTAAGCTAAAGGATTTTTGTTGTTATTTGGTTGGAAAACTTAAAAGCTTGCACAGTGATTCATTGTTTCATAAGGTGCAGAATTCCACAAAAAATAAAAGTAAAGCCAGTTTTTAACCATTGCTTTCAATCAACTAAAAACAAACAAAGCCAACCCTTGTGAAGAGATAGCTGCAGTAGCAATTTCTGAGCTGCCTTCCAGAAGACTAATGCTTTGTAAACAGTCTTACTCCGAAACTCACATTTTGTGAGAGACACTATCTAAGAATCACTTGAATAAATGTAATTGGATTGAGAAACTAGAATTTAGTAATGGCTCGCTTAAGGCTTCAGAATATTTTGTATTTTCCAACTGATACTCAAATATGTACAAAGTAGAAGATCTTTGTACTTAACATAAATATTCTCATGTTTATCACATGACATGTACAGCGCATGTTTGTGAATATTCATAGCAGCATATTTGTAATAACCCAAAACTTAAAATTATTCAAATGTTTGTGAATAATAGAATGAATAAATTGTGATGTAGTCTCAAAACATTACCCTACACCAAAAAAAGGAGTAAACCATTTCTAATTGCCTATAACATGTGGATGAATCCCACAAATTGTCAGCCAAAGGAATCCAGGCATGAAAAGTATAAACTTTAACATTCCATTTATATAAAATGCAAAATGCAGCAAAACTATGCTAGTGGTGCCCTCCTGGGGGAGTGATTGAAAGGGAATGTAAGTAGGACTTCTGGGTGCTGGTCATGTTCAATGTCTTCATTTAGGAACTGGGTAGGTTAAATCTGAAAATTTGTCGAGCTGTATGTTTATAACACGTGCAGAGCTGTATACATTTGTATGAATCCAATACTCAAATAAAAAGTGAACAATATAGTTAGCCTATATCTAACTTATTACTTCGTACTCCAGATCTATATGCTTGTCTCTATTAAAGTAATTCCCATGCCATCTTTTCATGAGCAGAATTTAGATCTGTATATTTGGTTTTCTGCTTGAATATGCTACAGCAGTTCTCTATTTTCATTCATCACACTCCACCTCTCCTTTTACTGATAGATTTTCATATTCCACTTCAGGTAGAAAACCTTTTAGATCAACTTATTAGGCCAAGAAATTTTATTGCTTATGTATTGCATTTTTCAGTATGGTCTTTTAAGATTCTAGCATTGAAAATATAAATATATTTATTTACATAATTTAAACACCCTAAAATACAACACAGTCATCAAAATTTAAAATAATAATTAAAATGCTCCTTAAAAGTCTGAGATATTTTATAATATTCAGTTTCAATACAGTGTACACTGTTCCTTGTCAACTGAAAATCTGTTCTCCTTCCGAGTGTATGTGTACACAGAATTCACTTATGAGGCACAACAGATCTTAATGACAGACACACTAATATACCTTCTGAATGTCTCTAGCTACTTTTGCCTTTAAATGAAGAATTTGTTATCAATAAACTTTCTTTTTGAACCATTATTATTGCCACTGCTGTCACAGCTAAAATATTAATTATAGGTCCTTCTTTTGTGCTGGCCACTGTTCTCAACAATCAGCATGTACTATATTTTCTCAGTTACCCTTTACAATCTTTGTGAAGTAGAAGTTGTTGTTATCCTCATTTTTGAAGTGAAGAAACTGTAGCTAAGCAAGATCAAATAACTTGCACAAGGTCAAAAAACATGATTTGATTTAAACCCAGGTGTTCTCACACCAGAGGATAAGCTATCAGCACTTTGACTTCAAGTCAGCTTATACTAAAGCACTAATCATTGTTTCTCTCACACTTGTCTGGTATAGCATAGGCATGATTAGAAAGCAGGTTAAATCTTAACAAATATTCCTTATTTTTCTTTATTTCTATTTCTTCTTTTTTCAAAAAAGTTGGATCCACAAGATTCCCTTATACAAGAAATACAGACTAGCTCTGATCCTTTCTGTTATTTATCACATTTTCCCCCTAATATCTAGAAATGGATCAGTTCATTCCATTTTCAAAGGGCCAATAGTGAGAATGCCTTCAGCTCATCTGTAGCCCAGGAGTTGCTTTCTCTAATGATGGTCTATTGGACTCTTTGATCCAAATCCCCAGAGACTCAAATACAGTCTACAGAGGAAATTCAAGTGTACAGGTTATGCAAGCAAAGGAATTATTGATGCATCAACATAATTTATGCACACACTTCAATGTATCACTATCGAGATGCAATGATTAAAAAATATACCTCTTTCATAAGCCCACATCAAACATGTCTGCTCATCTTTTTCACCACTAGACCTGCTGGGATCACAGGCTACTAGATTCATATCAGCTCCATTATCCAGTAAGAACTGAACCAGGCGGATGTGACCATGGTAGCAAGCAGAATGTAGTCCTGTAATAGGAAAGTATAAAAGACTGAAAGGAGAAAATGGAAAAACTGCACCTTGATTGTCAAAAGACAGTCATCACTACATAATAGCACTGTTTTCAGAAATTTAAAATAACAATTGGTTCGTTAATAATTTTATTACTGGACAAAGAAGACAATACTTTCAGCAAGAATATTCTCTTCTAGTCAATCTTTTACATAGACCATATTTTAGTCAGTAGAAGTTGTAGTATTTCTATATCTACTGCAATTACCAAGAACAACTGTTAGCATCTTTACATACATAAAAGAATGAGGACTCCAAGTAGATCTATTTCTTATGCACCCAACCAAAGGCAGGGAAGTTTTTGTTCAATCTATTCCTGGTACAGCCTTCAAAGAATACATTGAGTAAACATAATATAACACAAGGGGCCAGCCCTGTGGCATAGTGAGTTAAGCCAACACCTGCAGTATGGGCATCCCATATGGGCACCAGTTTCAGACCTGGCTGCTCTGCTTCTGATTCATCTCTCTGCTATGGCCTGGGAAAACAGTAGAAGATGGCCCAAGTCCTTGGGCCCTTGCACCTGGGTGGGAGACCCGGAGGAAGCTCCTGGTTTTGGATCGGCGCAGCTCCAGCCATTGTGGCCAATTGGGGAGTGAACCAATGGATGGAAGACCTCTCTCTCTCTCTCTCTCTCTCTGCCTCTTTCATGCTCTGTGTAACTCTTCCAAATAGTAAATAAATCTTTAAAAAAATAATATAACACAATAATAAAACCAACTGAAAGTCAGTCTGCTTTTATGATCACCATTCACCATCAATTCTAAATTATATCAACCCACATCCACTCATCTAGGCAAATTCTGGTGCTGCCTCCTCTAAGCACACCACCAGTTTTGAGCATCGGTGATTATCAGGAGCCGTGTGGCCATCTTACCAGTGTGGCCATCCCTTCCTTGGTGGTTGATATTTATGACATTCTGATCGAGAAGAAATTTAACCAGGTCAATGCTTTTGCCATAGGTACAAGCGCTGCAGAAACACAAGAAAAAAAAAATACTTTCTTTTTGGATTGAATTGTTTCCTCCCCAAATTCATATGGTGAAGCCATACTTCCTATAGCCTCAGAATGTGACTGTACATAGGAAAAGTGTCTTTAAAATGCAATTAAGTTAAAACAGAGTCATTAGCACATGCACTAACCCAGTGTAACTGGTGTCATTATTAGAGGCAGAGAATACAGATGACACAGAGGGAGGAGGATGTGAAGGCACAGTGAGGTTGCCTGTGGGGGAGGCTGAATCCAGAGAGTCCTAGAGGAACTTCCTGAGCCTGCCTCAAATTTGAAAACCTGTCTTTAGGTTTCAAATCCCTGGAGCAAACATCCCAGCCCCAGGGGTGCTGAAGGATCATCAAGGTGGTATAATAGGAGTGGCTAAGACCCTTTTACATCACGACACGCCACCCCTTGCCCACACAGCTGGCTCATCTACTCTGTACCATCCACTCTGTACCTCAGCTCTATATACACCTCCCTTTTACAACAAAGTGAGACCCTGCTTCGACTGGGCTCCACACCGCGCCTGATTGTCCCCTGGGTTTGGGGAAGGCTGAGTGGCGGGTGCCATACTTTCCCTCCTTGGTCAAGGCAAGCTGCGGGCAGCCTGCCTAATTCTCCAGCAGTGGCGAGGAGCAGTCACCGCAGCTGCCAACTTCAAGCCAAGTAGAAAGGCTGCAGAAGCAAATAACCTTGATATTAGACTCCAAACCTGAAGAATTACGAGACAATGAATTAAAAAAATTTTTAAGCCAATAAGTCTCTTTTGATAAGGCAGCCTTAGCAAACTAATACAGTTATTCTAGGTGTTAATGTGTGTATTAAAGTACCAAAGAGGCAACAGAGAGAAGGAAGGTGGGATTCAAGGAAGACCTGGTTAAAAGGAACTAAGCACAATCCATCAAGGGTAAATAAAAATATGTACATACTACAGGGATAAAATACTGAAGATTTATACCTTTAGGCCATCAAGAAAAGACTTACATAACATTCCTTGTATTTTCTTACTTGCTTTATATATTTGGCACTCGAGTATGTGTTATTTCTCTTGCTGGATTGAACTCTTTTTCATTATGTAATGACCTCCCTGGTCTCTTTTTAACCTTTTTGATTTAAAATGCATTTTATCTAAGGGAAGTATGGCTACTCCTGCTTTCTTTCAGGTTCCATTCTCATGGGACATTTTTTTCTATCCTTTAACTTTTAATCCATGCGTATCCTTAGAAGTGAAGTGAGTTTCTTATAAGCAACTTATATTTAGATCCTGTTTTTTAATCCATTTCATCACTCTATGTCTTTTTGAAAAAAATGTATTTATATAGGGTGAAAATGTTATGTATATCATATACACTGATTTAGGAGTGATCCTTCATACCCTACCCTCCCTAGTGCCCATGATGCCACCCTCCATCCTCTTCTTTCTTATTTTTTTCTTTTAATTTATACAAATGACATGTTTTCAGTTTATAATCATAAGCTTAACCCTCTATTAAACTAAAGATTTCAACAGATAGTAAAAGAGGAATAAAAAAAAACACTGTTCCTCAATAGTAGAGACAAGGACTGTAAAAAAAAAATTAATGTTTTTCGATTTGGGGTTTATTCCATGACATTTTAGGTAATTATTGACATATAATGTATTTTTTCTCACTTTATTTGTTTTTATTTATATAAAGGGGACAGATTTCATGTGAACAGTGTTAAGTACATAATCATACTTCCATGCTACAGTCCCTGCTTCCCTCACTTCTACCCTTGCTCCTCCTTCCTTTCCTGTTTTTCTTTTGACTCTTACAATGCCATACTTTCAATTTATTTTATAATCACAAGCTTAACCCTCCACTAAATAAGTAATTCAATAAGTAGTAACTAGAAAAAGCACTGTTCCTGGTGGTGGTACATGCCAAAAGTCTGTGTCACAAGGGCACAGGATTCTGCCCAATATTGGGACAAGTCCAGAGACTCCATCCTTGAGCACTGAACTAATGATAGAAACCATTGGGATTTGCCTAACACTGAGCTTTATCAACCCAGCATTGATTTCCATGACACAGTCCTTTTGGTCCATTGCTGTCTGCTCAAATTTGGAGGTGAAAGAAAGGTGCTAAAGGCAAACTGCGGGCTGGTCACACCTGGGTACCACCATTCCTGAGCCCCACGAAGGCAGTGAGGGACACATATGAAAAGGAGTCTGACTCACCAGAACACAGGTGTCTACCTGATGCAGGCAAATCCAGAGGCTCAGTGTGTGGGCACTGGCTAGTGGCAGAGGTCTTTGGGATTTGGTCTCTTGCTGAATCTTGGTGCAATAGACCTGACTTTGAGCTTCAGAGTGTGGTCCCATGGTCTCTCCCAGGCCTATCAGCAGGACTACAGTTTTGCTTTCTGTTGACAGTTGGGAGAGGGCGGCTGGAAGCCATTTGGGTATGGAAGTTTCAAATAGTCACTCCATGCATAGGGACCTGGGGGATCAGCTGGTGGACTCAGCCTGACTGACGGTCTTTCATAGAGGGCCTGGCACTGGTCTCCAGTCCACTCTTGCACTCCTAAATGGGCGGTGCCTTTCTACACTGCACTGACTGGAGCTGGGAAAACAGTGCTACAGGGCACTCTCTTGCTTGCTCTCAACAGTGTGACTTTTCTTGTAATCACAAGACAGGGCCCTGTGGTCTGTCACGTGGCCTCTGTAGCTCTTGGGAAGGTGACTTTGGGTGTGCTCATATTAAGCTGTTCATGTTGGTTCTCTGCAGGGACGTGGTTGCAGGATATTATTATTCAGTTGCCATCTTGGCTGTGCATCTAAATGTATGTATTTGTATATGTGTGTGTATCTACATAGATGTATATATGTTTTTGTAAACTATAACAGAAATGCATTGGGTGCTTATTATGTGCTTATGATGTGAACATTATAAAATTTCTATTCTGAGTGAATTTCTTATATAAAAATTTTATAAATATATGCCTAAGGTGAATAGAATACAAATATTAGTCTGTTACTCTTGGTAATCACAGGCTTACACAAAATAAAACAAATGTGTCCACACTTTCAACTCACTTCACCAATCATATAGACAGGCTTTTGAAGGTGACAGCCACCCTTAAATTATAGCTGGCTCCAATTTATTTGTTTATAGTAGCAAAATGATTTGAAAACTCGGCTGATGTATGAGCTTTAACAGGCATGACATAATGGAAAGAGAGGATACCAACAACCCATCCATCTCTGCTCTGCCAATTTTCCCCTTCAGGGACAGGCTCTACTGATCCATTCTGATTATGGTATGATCTGAAGAGTTCTTACATCAATTCTGTTATTGAATGTGTAGAAAACAGACAAAATATTTTAGTAGTAGAACATGAAGACATGCGAAAAACATAGGATTTGGAATTAGGAAGGCTTTTATTGTATTTTTTTCTAACCATAAGAAACTTTGACAATTTTACTACCTTTCTGAACCTCAGTTTTCTCATTTGAAGAAGATACATAATAAATCCAACTTCATAATATGGTTGTGAGGATTAAATGAAAAATGGACGCAAATCACATGGCACATAGTCACTACTCTGTATATGGTAGTTTTTTTTTTTTTAACTTTCCTTTTTGCTGACCTCTTTCATTGATAAAAAAAAAAACCTGGAAATCCATTTGAAATTTGACAGGGTGATGTCTTATGCAGAACTGCAAGCTTAATTTAGTTCAGTATAAAAAAAAAAAAGGTGTCTCCTCATTTTGCTATTCATCAGAGAAATACAGACATTACATAAACAACAGATTGGTCTCAAGTATCTCTTTTAGAGGTGGCGAAACAGTGAAGAAATAGGTAATGTGTTAGTAAATGCACATTCAAGATTTACTAAGTTCAAATCGCTGTGCTTTTATTAAACAGCAAAATAGTTACTCATTCCAATGAGAGCTCTAAATTTTATAAGACATCTGCCTTCCTTTGGATATTATAGGAAGTTATGGTTTTGAGTTATTAACAACTAACTTCTTTCGTTCTTTCCTTCTTTCTTTTTATTTTTTCATGTTTGAAACTTTTCCAGTCCTACATCATCCTTCAACATGCTTGTAGAGCATCCTGTAAAGAACTCTCATATATTCCTAGAAAAGAGCTAATGCCTTCTTAGGTATCACAGTGGCCATCCTGAGTAGGCTTTTACAGGCTGACAGATGGATGTCTCAGATAGGTAGACACATTTGCACATCCGGTTTAAGAGGTAAGGAAAAAGTGTCACATTTGATGCTGATGAATTCTGGTAATGAGATTCTTGGAGGAAGAGGATTACGGGCACAGCCCTTTTTGGCAGCTTTCCACAGAGTGAAGAGGAATAGAAGCAATATGCTTACAGATGTTGATATGCCTGTTGCCTTGGCAACATCAGACCCTGTCTTTGTGGCTCCTGCCAGGAACATAGCATCTGGCTGCAGCCCCATCTGTTGTACTGACTGCAGCATCTGCATACACCTTTTATTCTGTGCATCTAGCTTGAGCTCCTTGTCCTTTGCTCTACCTCTGCTATCGTTCTCTGATTACAGCATCTGCCACTATTTGTTCTTGCTTTATGTACACAACTTAAGGTGCTGTAGGGTGTCAGCTAAGTTTAGGGTTATTGCACGGAAATATTCCTTTACCTGTGAAAAGCTGTTTCACTGAAGATATTTTCTTTAGTCAGACTTTCTGTTCCTGATATTTGAATGATTTCCTTAGCAACGTCAAATTTGCCATTGTAGCATGCCCTATATTTGGAGAAAATATTTTGTAAGTAAGAGAGCACATACAGCATACTTAGCTGACCTGTGCAATGCTACAGAATACTCACAAGTGCAAAGGGGTGTCTCCATAGATGTTAACAACATGGGGTTGAACTGCCAAGTCGCTTTGGAGCAGGTACTTCACTATATCATGGTGTCCAAAGCGAGAACAGAAGTGGAGTGGGACATGGTCTTCATTATCCTGAGCATTCACTGTCAGCAGCAGGAAAGAGAAAGGTATATTAATAAGAGTCCTCTATTTCTCACCCTTCATATGTGTAGTGCCATGGACATTTCTAAGTGCCTGAGAGACTCCTGGAAATTGCCAATTAATGATAATAATAAAGGAAATTAAGTGCAACCAATTAAAAATGTCATAATTCTATTCTATTGCCTATTACCACATTAAACAGGCTTTCTTCTAGCTCTCATAAATTCCATGGAATACATCACATCAAATCTACCTTGAATAATGGAATAGAATAGTTCAGGAAACTCATAGCATACAGAAGGAACTCGTGGCCTTATTTCCATAAGAACCTCATTTCAAAAAATTTATCCCCCTCAAGGATGTGAACAACTATAGATCATGGCTAATGCATCATTCCTAGAGATATTTGTTCATTAGGTTTAGTGGGAAATGTTAGGAAGTTCAGATGTATCCCCTCAGCTGAGAAGTATCATACCATGCTATACAAAGCAAGGTCTAATGAAAAGAAAAAAGTGCTTTAGGGCAGCACAAACTTCATTAATTATATCACTTTCAGGCAGGTCATTTAAAATCTATTGTCCACTCCATCATGGATACTTGTCATTTTCTTTGGACCACACATACTCACAATTTCTTAGGATATGTGGGAGTTCCCCAGACTGCAATTGCCAACAAGAAATCAAGATCTTGTTCTACAACATGGGAAGCGGGAGACACAGCAGATTCATAGAATGGCACATGTCCTAAACAGCACTCTGGCCTCAGAATCAGCCCTTAAGGCATTCGGATCTGGCTGAAGAGCCCATGAGAATATTTTAGGTATGGAAAGGCAAGACACTCTGGCAAAAAAAAAAAAAATGACCTAAATGAAAGATCTCCACGAGATCCCAGTGGAAAGAACAGGTCATCAAAGAAGGAGGTACCTTTCTCTGAAGGGAGGATAGAACTTCCACTCTGACTATGACCTTGTCTAAATATGATCAGAGTCAGTGAACTCAAAAGGCTTCCATAGCCTTGACAACTCATGACAATGGCCTAGGGTGGCCATAAACAAACAAGAGTGTCAATTTGTTAAGTCAACAACAGGAGTCACTGTACACTTACTCCTCATGTGGGATCTCTGTCCTTAATGTGTTGTACATTGTAATTTAATGCTATACTAGTACTCCAACAGTATTTTTCACTTTGTGTTTCTGTGTGGGTGCAAACTGTTGAAATCTTTACTTAATATATACTAAACTGATCTTCTCTATATAAAGAGAATTAAAAATGAATCTTGATGTGAATGGAAGGGGAGAGGGAGCGGGAAAGGGGAGGGTTGCAGGTGGGAGGAAAGTTATGGTGGTGGGGGGGAAGCCATTGTAATCCATAAGCTGTACTTTGGAAATTTATATTCATTAAATAAAAGTTTAAAAAAAGAAATCAAGATCATGTTCTATAACAGAATCTGAGAATGTGCCTTCTGAGACTTCTTTGCATCTGGGGCACAGGAAAAGCAAAGGGTGACCATATGTTTCTATTTAGACTTGTTATCCTGAGATGAATTTTTTTCTTTAAATATTTACTTATTTGAAAGGTGCAGTTGTGCAGAGAGGGGGAGAAAGAAAGAGAGAGAGAGAGAGAGAGAGAGATCTTCTTCTGACTCATTCCTCAAATGGCCACAACGGCCAGGACTTGGCTAAGCCAAACCTGGGAACTTCTTCCAGATCTCCCACATTTGTGGCAATGACTCAGGTACCCAGGCCATCCTTTTCTGCTTTTCCCAGGCCGCTAGCAGGGAACTGGATTGGAAGTAGACAGTTGGAACTTGAACTTCCACCCATATGGGATGCTGAAATCACAGGCAGAAGCTTAGTATGCTCTGCCACAAAACTGGCCCCTCAAGATAATTCTCAATAGTGACATTTTTACTTTTAACAGTTCCCTGGTTTGGAACCTAGCCATAGACTCCTCCACTCAGTAAGTCATATCTGACTTTGACTTTGGAGTTAATGATACAAAAAAGCAAGGCTTAATCTATCCTGGCAGTGTGGTAATATCTCCATCCAACTTCCAGGGTACCACTTCTAATTACAGATTCAGTATCTTTCATTATTGATGCAGAAGCACAAGTGTTGATGTGTGTGTGCTGGAGTGACTGTGTTTCTTCACAAGACCAGTTTGGGATGTGATTTTTGATGTTGTTCCTCATTAGGAATATTCCTATGGCAATATTTTTACCCTGTTCTGGGGTAGATTTTGCCTGCTACTTGATATCCTTTAATATATTTCTTTTATGTTTACATTAGAACAACTTAGTTTCCAATGCCTGAAGGTAAGAACATGACTGATATGCTCTCATGCCTTTACAAGTATTTAATAATCGCTATGCACTAGCCACTGTATTAGGTGTTAGAAGTGTGATGTCTTATCATTAACAATGGTTGTAATAATGCCTGTGTTGCAAGGATACTAAAAGCATTAAAGGAGATCATGATGGAAAGCACGTAGCATGATGCTTGTCACTTTATCTGTTTACAAAATTTCCCCTTATAAATGTACTAAGTGCTAAATAAAAATAATCTATAAACACAAAGAGTCCATACCCTCAAACACTTTACAGTCTAGTTTAACAGTTAGTCATTACAGCTCTGGAGAAAGAATAACTGATGTCCAGACTGTTCAATTATTAGTATGGCTTTAAGTAAATTTTTAAAACTAAAATAATTCGATCTCTGATGTTTAACCATTTTCTTTATTATTTCTCCTACTTTACACAAATTTATTTATTACTTAATCACTTCATAGACCTGAAGGAACTGAAAGAAACTCAAATGTAAAAAAAAAAAATGTAGAGCAGAAAGGAAAACAAAAGATGGCAAGAATTACATGTAAAAATGTGTACATTGGTATAATCATCATATAACCATTACTGACCACTGTTTTGGGCCTTGTAGATGCTACATGTGGGACAACCATTCTCATTTCATTGCTCTGCAAGATCTTCAGCCAAAGGGAAGTCTTTAACAAAGTCGCAGAGCTTCTCTTCCTGAGGCTGTCATTGAAAATGAATCTTTCCATCTTTATATTAACGAGAAGCTCAGAAAGATCTCTGTTCTTCAGAAGAACATTCGCGGTTCTTTTGATTCTCTTCTGTTTTATGATACATTTCCTTTGTTCACATTCTGTTCCAGGCCAGGGAGAGTCGATGCTATGTGTCAATGCTTGAGGAGCTGGGAGTGCAGGGCATTTGGAAGTTGCTGTCAGCACTCTTGAGGTCCAAAAGAGGAGTGGTAAAGCAGCGTGCACTGCATTCTCTCATTAATTCATAACTTACCTCTGGCCATCCTCAGCCCCACCCAACATTATTCTTCATCAGTTGAATCAATAAACTAGAAAGTAGGTTATCTACTCTATGAATTATCTGCAGTGGCCTAGACATTGTTCCCATCAAAGATGATGTAAATATCAACCAAAGGTACAAGCCAAGAGAAACATGGGGTCAGATGCAAAGTTTATGTTTATACACATGAATTTTTGCCATAGTAATTGTGATCTACTTAATTTTATCTTGGACTAATTTGCAAAGACAAAAAAAGTATGTATTGTTCTCTTATCTCAAGAAAATGGAATATATGTATGATATTCTATTTGCTCTACCAACATCTAATTGAGAATTTTAATAAAGGAGACTTTCAAACAAAGTGATACATGTGCATCATTATTAGGAAAACATTATTGCCTAATGTTCTACTTTGAAGAAAGCAAGTGTTTAGTAATGTCTTTGGAAAGAAAGATTATTCAATGGGTGGGTGGATGCTGCTTCTTATTTATTTCTGCTTATTGACAATAAAGATAAAATAAAAAATTGCAGATTAACCCATCAATATCAGCAGATCCCAGAGCCTTTTTAATATAAATCCCAATGTGTCCTAATAAAAATTAAATAACAAATCCATGCAATAGTTCCAATATGACATATTTGAAAAAACCAACATTTTCTTTTACTGGGCATGCCTTTGAATTTTTTTGTGGCTTTTTGAAGCACTCAGTTCTTTCAAAAGAATTTTGTTATTTAATACATTTAAAACAATTAGTATGTAATTGTTAATTTAAAAATAAATTAAATGTAAACAATTTAAACATTTAAAGCATAAAAACAATTAAAATTGTGTTATTTGATGATCTGATGACAAAAATTTATAAATTCTGAATTTAAAAGTTTTTCACTTTCAACTTTATCAAAGTGATAAATTTTGAGAATTTTAACACTATTATTTTTTCTTATGGAATCCAGCAATATATTGACCTTTCCTACCGCATTCAATAGACAAAATATTTCTCACTTTTCATGGCCCGAAGGCATAGAAGGGAGCAGACCAGAGATTTAAAACATACCCAAATGAATAGGCCAGGCTCCCAAACACACTGAACTGAAGAGGCTGCTTTTAGAATCATATTTTGCCTGATTTTGCAACCTGAATTTATTCTCATTCATGACATCCTGTTACCATGGAAACATACTGTAAATACTGAATTTCATATTGTAATCCTTTAGAGGTCATTCATTTGATCATACCCTTAAATGCATTTACAATACGCAGAGTCCAGATCTAAAAAAAATCTTTTTGAGACTCAATTACCTTTTGGAATAAGTGGACTAACTGATAATAAGTTCTACAGCATGTCCGTTAGTAAAGCAAATCTTCCAGTCTATTTTCTGCAATTGGTCAAAGTGAAAAAGGGACTTAAATATAAAGTGTATACTAGATAGAAATAAAAATACTTAAAAATCTGACTCATGCTGCCTCGAGTTTTTTTTTTTTTTTTAATGATTGAGTAGGAGGGATTTAGTACTTGTGTGAGTCAGGGATAAAATGTTAAAAATTATGTGATATGATACCAGTGTGTAAGGGGGATATGGTTGCTGTACACATTTCAGTGCCTTTTACAGAAGAGTCTTTTGATCCCGGAGACATGCTGATCATAAATGACACTCATTTTGACACTACAGAGCTTTGGAGTTGCACAGAAGAATAAAAACCTGAGGTTGGCATTGATAATAAAGAGAAAAAGTGATGCAGTTCCTGAACCCTTGGAAGAGAGAGGTGGTTTTAAAAACACAATTACATGTTCAGTGGTTCACATGGGTATACCTCTGCCTATTCTAAACTAACAGAATGAAAGAGACTGCTTAAACAAGGTCCAAGGAACAGCATCCCCTTCGTCCTCGTAACACAGGTTGTTTATAATAATGCTATAGAGTAGATGCCCTAGCTGTTGCCCACTGGTTTAAAGAAAACAATACAAACCATGTTCATCAAATTTTACAAAATAAAGTGGCCCCTGCTTCCAACAAGGGAAGGGGGAACTTTCCTAGGTTCTTGCCTCAGTTGTCTCTCGAGCCTGTGTGCTTTCCTTGTGAGTAGAAGAAAACAGTGATTAGGTTTATTAACCAAAGAGCAATCTGAATCTGGGGCCAAGGAACCAGCAGTTCTAGAGGTTTGACAACCATGTCCTTTTGAAAATGTGTATTGGTTCTGCTGCAAAGGCCAGGAGCTCTCACAGCTGGGCTTTTAATTAGGTCTCTAGGGGGTCAATGCGAGAATGTTGGATATGCCTGAGAGAATTTAATGGCAAAATGTAACTCTGAGTGAATTTGTGTCAAAAAATAAAGCTTGTAAGGAAGAGTGAAAGAAAGGAAAAAAGTTAATACATACTTTTAATCAACTTTCTAAAATTCATTTTATAATTAAAAAAAAACTAAATGGAGAAATTCTATTATACACTCATTGAGTTGAAGATCTTTACATGTATTTTAAAGATTTTTCTCCAAACTTACCACACTCAAACTTTATTAAAAATTTTAGTAATAAAATAATTGCTATTAGGAAGGAATTATGGAAGACACTGGAATGCTGATATATTTCTGTGGGATTGAAAATAATATTAACATTTGGAAAGCTGTCTATAAATTTTGTAGATAGTTTGACAAATATGTACACTTTGGTCCAGCAATTACACACACACACAGATTTACATATATATATGTATATATGTAAGTTTTATATATATACTTATATATATGTAAGCTTTATATATAAACATATATATAAACTCAAGAGATACATACATGTATATTCACAACAATACTTCAATTAGATATGCTGCTAGTGAAACATGAAACATAGTAAGGTGTCTAGTATGAGGAGAATGGATGCATCAATTTTAATAAAAGGGCACTTCAAACAGTTTATAGAAAATTATATTAAAATGTTTATTTGGTATAAAAAATTTGAAATCCGTGCATATGAGGGATCTTCAAAAATTAATGGAGAATGGATGTTATGAAAAAAACTATGGACTTCAACATTGATCTTGCTCCAGAATAAACTTACATTTTAATTGCATTTCCAGAAACATTTGATGTGCCCTCATATGTTGATACAATCAGCAGCATAAAATAACAAACTATGATTCATCCACAATATGGATAAATGTCCAAATTATCTTGTTGAGTAAAAGGAGGCAGTCGCAAAATTATATGAACTTAACAGAAAAAAAGGTAATCCATGGTGAAAGAAGCCAGAATGTTGATAATCTTCATGGTGAGGGTTATTTCCTGAGACAGAGACTTGAGGGAACAATCCAGAATGAAGAAACATTCTATATCTTGATCTGGGTGGGAGTTTACAAATAAGTAAATATTCATCAAGTGTTACACTTGATATGTGGGAATATGCTTCTTCTAAATTATACTTCAGAAAGAGTAGGGAGTAACAGAAGTCAGCCTAATTTATATAGGAAAATGCCTTAGTTTCTCTGAGCCACATAATATAATAAGAATTGACAAAAGTGTGTACAGACGATTTACATGTGGGTTTAATAATCATACTATAAGTAATAAATTATGACTTATGCAACAAATTCACACATGGATACAGGATTAATCAACTTCAAAATTATTCTCCAGTAAATAAGGGAAATGTAAGTAAAATGTATGTATTAAGTAAGTGACAGCAAAGATCCTGTGAACATATAAGCTTACCATCTGCTTTGCTGCCTTCCTCCATTAAGAGTTTTGCAATATTGAAGAATCCTTTTGCAGACGCTAGGTGGAGAGGCCTATCTCCAACTTCACCACTTACATTTACATCAGCACCAAATTTCAAAAGGAGGCGGGTAATCTGAAGAATTCATTAATTTGAAATTAGTATCAAAAAGTCAAATAATGCAAAACTTTCAGTAGTATAGAAAAATTCACATCATTTAGACCTCCTGGATTATATTCACATGAAAGAACAGAAAATCTTAACTCAATTAGCCTAAACAGTAAGGAAAATCTTGTGTCACCTAACAAGAAATTTAAAACTAGAGTAACTCCAGGGTTGATCAGTGAACAACTTGATATCATTAGAATCCAATCATTCTGTTCCACTGTGCTCAGTGAATAGGGTGAATCCCCTCATGGTCACAAGACAGCTGGAACAACTGCAGGCATCACCAAACGAGGTACGGAGGCAAGAGCAAAGGATTACCTCTACATTTTGGAATAACACATCTGCTTTTTTATTTCTTTCTTTAATCTAAGAACTCCTTTCCAGAAATCATCTTCCTCATCTTTTCATAACCTTTTAGCCTGGACATAGGCCATTGGCAACTCTATAAACCAATTCTTGGGCAAGACCAGAGATTTACTGTGAGTAGGTTTGAATAAGTAATATCTAACACACAGGGTAAAGAGACTAGAGAGAGAGAGACAGCTTGTGTAAGTACAACCTCTAGAAGAAAACTAAATATTGGAAAAAAAATCATGGGTCTGCAAGCAAGAACTATGGAGCATCAGGTAACAGTAATTAGAATGACAATTTATCCCAATCAACAGTGCCTGCAATGAGAGACGAATGCAATGACCATGCAATGAGAGACGAATATTTTGGGGCTGGCAGTGTGGCTCAACTGGTAAAACCACTGGCCTGCCGCGCCAGCATCCCATATGGGCACCAGTTCTAGTAGTGGGTGCTCTACTTCTGACTTTGCTCCTTGCTAATGTGCCAAGAAAGCAGCAGAAGATAGCCCAAATCCTTGGGCTCCAGCACCCATGTGGGAGACCCAGAGGAAGCTGCTGGCTCCTGGCTTTGGATCAGCTCAGCCCTAGCCATTGAGGTCATTTGGGGAGTAAACCAGAGGATGGAAGACCTCTCTCTCTCTCTCATGCTTTCTGTAACTCTGTCTTTAAAATAAATAAAATAAATGTTAAACAAAAGAAATGAATATCTTGAGAGGCAATATAATATTGTGGTTAAGAATTAAGGTCCAGAGACAGGCCTAGGGATGAATCTCAAATTGGACTTATATTAGTTTGAGAACATCAGTTAACTAATCTGAATCTGAATTTCTTTATAAATAAAATTGAATAATAATAAGACTTAATTTACAGTTTGTTGTTAGTATTAAATAAGATAATTTATTTAATATGCATAGCACAAAGACTAATATTTAGTATATGATGGTACTTCAAAATATTAATGGAAGTGGAATTGAGATAAGTTTATTTTGGTGCAAAATTTTTTTGAAATCAATGCATAGTTATTTCATAATGTGCATTTTTCATGAACTTTTTGAGGACCTCTTATACCCATGGATTTAAAAAATTCTCATTTTTTTTACTTTTTTAAAAAAATTTAATTTATTTATTTGACAGAGACAGTGAGAGAGAAACAGAGACAAAGGTCTTCCTTCTGTTGGTTCACCCCCAAAATGGCTGCTACAGCCAGAGTTACGCCAATTGGAAGCCAGGAGCCAGGTGCTTCCTCCTGGTCTCCCATGCTGGTGCAGGGGGCCCAAGCACTTGGACCACCCTCAACTGCCTTCCCGGGCCGAAGCAGAGAGCTGGACTGGAAGAGAAGCAACAGAGTCTAGAATCCGGCAGCCATATGGGATGTCGGCGCTGCAGGCAAAGGATTAACCAAGTGAGCCATAGTGCTGGCCCCTACTCTCATGTTCTATATATGTTATTTTTAATTATTTTTGGTGAATTGAGAAAATATGTTTATCATTCCTGTTTCAGATTTATTGTGCAGACTAGTGGAGGTATGAGTAAGTTTTGCTAAGGTAAAACAGAAACCAAAAAATGAAAACCAATTTTATTTCATTTTGAAAGACTATTTTCCCCATTTCCTCTCTTTAGTATCAACTTGTCAATTCCACAAAGTAGGTATTCATTGTACATAAATTATCCTCTCCAAAGTCATTACCTTCTCTGAACAGTTTTTTTCCAAGGTTTTCATTTGGCCAGAGTCCACAGTAGTGTACTGAAGTTTTGGGTTCTTTTCTAGATGTGTGAGTGGGTGGGAGATAGCTATCGTGGCCTTGGCACCCCCCAGTTGGCTAAGATGCCACATCCAAAGCAGCAGACAGGGATGAAGTGATGAAGCACTTATGAGTTTCCCTGGGGTTGTTTCCTGAATCCCTTTGAATTTTCACATACATAATTAGGAACAATGTCTTTAAACTGGACTTGACCAGCCGTAAGATTTTCACTAGTAATCTCAGTGATCTTAAGCAGTAAGCTAGGTTTCCTCTGTGTCATGAAAACGACAGTTGGGAAGTTCTCCTCAACTGCCCTGACCATTGAGATTTTAGCACAAAAGTGCATGTAAGGGTCAGGCATTTGGCAGAACAGCTAAGGCACTGCTTTGGACACTAGCTTCCTATAATGGAGTGCCTGATTCTTCTGCTTCCAGTTCTGCTTGTTAATTTGTATCCTGGGAAGCAGCAGATGATGACTCAAATACCTGGGTCCCTGCCACCCAAGTAGGCGACCCAGATTGAGTTCTGAGCTCTTAACTTCCTCTTCTGGCAGCCCCAGCTGTTGAGGACATTTGGGAGTGAGCCAGCACGTAGAAGACCTCTGTCAGACTCTGTTTCTGTCTCTCTGCCTTTTCAAATAAATTAAGAAATTAAATATAGTGAATTCAAGTTCTAAAACTATTTGGCTTCCTTCTTGGCAGGAAATAGATAAGTCCTAGGTAGGAACTTCTTTTTTAAAAATTTTATTCATAAAAAGAGAACAGATTTCATAGGTACAATTCAAAGAAGGAAAACCTAATGCCCACACTTCTCTCCTCCCCCCAACCTGCTTCTTTCCTTTCTTTTTTTTTCTTTAATTTCTGGAAATACATAATTTTGGTCCACTGAATCAATACAGGCTTAACACACCACTAAGCATACTAACCCTAATATTCAACAAGTAAAAAATATAAATATCATGGTTCCACAGGAGTATATACAAGGGTTAAAACCAATAATAAATCATAAGATGTATGTTTTATATTCTATTTTATTTTTTGTACTCTATTCTACTTTTATATTATATATTAATTCTGTATTTTCTATTCTATTTTTGTGTTCCATATTAACTATTATGTATCAGAGAAAGCATGTATTTGTCCTTCTGATGGATTCAAGGCAACATGTGTGGGACCTGGGGGAAATTATTTCCTATTGATTATAATGGATAAGAGCAAGAGTCCTGGAATCTAGTTATGCCACCTTGAAAAAACTGACATTTTAATACTTTAGTTTCTTTATTGCTAAAATGAAAACAACAGTGATTCTACATCATAGAGTTGTTGTGAGGATTTAGCAAGTTCTCACCTATAAAGTGGAAAAGCGCCTAGCACTCAAAAACTGTTAGTAAAGACTGTAGCACTGACAAAGAGCAGGTATTGTACTCCTTTGTTACTAATGGGTAACAAAATTTAATTCATAGGAAATCAGAGCAGCAGAAGTTTAATTTCAAGAACCTTGCCTTCTTAAGAGCAGATATTTCCGCTTACATAGACTGCATCAATTCTGATTATGTGACTTTATAATAGGCAGATTTAAACTATCTCTGAAATCGATTATCTATTAGGCACTATTATTACATACCTAGGAAATATTGCTCTTGGTACAAAACATCCATTCTTCAATTTAAAAATAAATAAATAAGCAAATGGCAAGGAACATGGCACATTAGGCACATTTATATATTGAATGTACCATTCTCCTTGTCAGCATATTTTAGCAAATGACAATAGCCTCTATAAATTACCAATGAGCTGCCTTCACAAACAGAGAGTCTCTTATCATAAAAGGGCCATCCACATTTTAGCATAATTTTATAAGACTGTGACAATATTCCCAGGGAAAGTAAACAAATTCAGCTCTCCACCAGACATGGGCAAAAGCTCTTTATCTTTCTGCTGGGTTATGAGGTTAATTGCCAAAAAAGATGACCCTGCAAATAACATGCATTGCATATATCCCGTTACTGCCTGCCAATAGAAAAGTAGGGGATGTTTCTGTCACCTGGGCCTTGGGAACCCTGCTTTCAAAGCATCTTCAGTCCCCTACTCAATGAAGTGAGCACCTTCCCTAGCTGGAGGACACGGTTCATAGATCTGAGAATCACCAAATATATGCTGACTGGCAGAGAAATAAGGACACAGTATGGAGAAGTACAGAGACACAAGTTAGTATGATTTTCAACTTGAGGCTATTCAGCTGGTGCTGTGGGGTGACCTCCTGGAAGGTAAAAAGGTGTAATTAAACTCCATAACTGAACAAGCAAGAGAGAGAAAATGAGAAACAGTAAAAGGGAGTGTCTCAAGATTTGTTGTGTTTGCTTACCCAATTACATTCGTATTTCAGTTTTATTTAGCTCTAGCTCTTTTTATTTCCTTGAGAATAAAGAGCAATGCTTTAAAGGAGTCCGTAGATATTTTGTCTTTTGATATATTACGGATGAAAACCAATGGACCTTGGAGTTAGAACCATAATGTCTTAAATTTCTACTTCACTGTTTAGGCAAATTGCTTGGACTTTAGGATTTGTCTTCCTGACTGAAGAGGAACAAGGGGTGCTCTGGTACAACGGACCTGAGCACATGTTCCAGCCATCCTACTGACAAATTGCGTGACTCTCTGGCACGCTACCTTCCCTAACTGAGCTGTTGCCCATCACTGATAAGAAAGGCAAATAAGAGCTAATTTCAGAACTGTGGCAGAATTACAGAGAAAAGAAAAAAACAGAACAAAACAAAATGCAAAGTCTTAGCATAGTGCTTGTCTTGTTGTATGACCCAATTCACATAGTAACTAAATTACATTCTTAATAGTATGTTGAAGGTCAAATAAAGTTTTTTACTGGATGAAATTTCATTAAAACCTTTAAAGTGGAGGTGGCATCCCTTATTGAAATATCAATTCATGTCCTGACCGCTCTACTTCCAATCCAGCTCCCTGTGTGTATGCCTTGGAAGTCAATGAATAAATAATCAAGTAATATAAATAAAATAAAATAAATAAAATATAAATCAAATAAAATAAATAAGGATACCTCTTTTTAAAAAACATTAATACATTTTAAACATACCATTACTTTATTAGAGTATAAAATTTGAAAAATGTGTACCTTTTATATATTATCTACATGAAACAAATTAATTAAACTGTATGTGATGATTGTTTAGTTATTTAGGTTATTTCAAGTATTAGTTTCTCATTGTTACTGTAGCAACCACAAGTGTACTTATTCTAAACAACACAAATGTATTCTCTTACAGTTCTAAAAGGGAAAAATCATGCTGGTAAACGTGCATTTCCCTTGGATGCTCCGTCTCTTGTTTGTCCAGCTTCTGTGGGCTGTCTGCATCCTTAGCTGGCAGCCCCGTTCTTGCACCTCCTAAATCTCTTGTTCCATTGTCATATCTCCTACTCAGCCTCATTTCCTGCATCCTCTGCTAGGCATCCTTGGAATTCTTTGTGCCCACCCAGTAATCCAATGCAATCTTCCCATCTCAAGATCCTTGGCCTAATCACATCTGCAGTTTCTTTTAAGGTGACACAAATTTCAGAGATTAGGAAGCTAACATATTTCAGGAGATATTTTTTCAGGCTACAACATCCAACAGTTGAAAAGAAGAAATGTTTCTGAAAGATTCCTTTTTTCTCCCAGAGAACTGTTGTAAGAATCTTTATGATCTATTTTGCTGCTATTGTCATTAGCATCTTAACATTGACATTTATTGCCAATTTCATCATAAAAACAATGCTGTAAGGTAAGTACCAGAAATATGTTCCCATTTTATAAGTGAAAAAAATGAATATCAAAAGGATTATAAAACCTATATATGGTCATAGAGATGGAATTTTTCAAATTGAGGCAGACTGATGTCTGTGGCCACACCCCTGTGTACTCTCCTACTTCCTTTGTGTACTAAGATAGTAAAAATGAATAACACAACATCTCTAATGTTTTCATGGATCTTCAAACTCCTCAAGGATGAAACTGAGAATATGACAGAAGTCATTTTAAAACATCTTCGATTTCATTTCTTTGACGATAGTGTGGTTTTAAAGAAGTCTGCATGCTGAAGTGTGCTCTTGGCCTCTGGAAATCCTCCTGTCATCCTTACCTGTTCAAACCCATAGTATGCTGCAATGTGCAATGGAGTGAAGAAGACTGCATCTTGAACATTGACATTAGCTCCATGCTGCAGCAACACATCAGCAGCCTGAACAAGAAAGAAATCTTGGTTAGGGACTGCATGTAGGGCAACTGCACATTATAATTCAACCAAAACACACAATTCCTAATCAGGAATTGCAACACGAGACACAAGATCTTCTACCTCCCTTGTCCAAAATTTCTAATGTCTTGATGTCACCTAGAAAATAAAGATAAGACCCTGTGGTATGAAACTTAAAGTTTCCTCAATCTGATGGCATACTTTTTAAAGTGTTTATCATTAATCTCGTTCTTAAAACTCAATTGTATAGTCAAATTTCATTTAGTTTTCTGTTGCTTTTTTGGTTTGTTCACATTATTTCTTCAGCCAGGAATTCCCTTCTGCTCAATCTACAGGTGTTAAAAAAAACAGCTAAAATCAGATCTCATCCAATATTTTCTTCCCTTCTATCTGGCTGGAATCAAATCTTCCCCCTACTTAAATTTCATTTAATTTTCATTCATGTCATCTAGAAAAAATTTCTATTTATATTCATATTTTATCATTCCTGCCAAAGAAGAAATTCTTTAACAACAATGTGTATATCAGATCCATGTTTACAATCTCACCCAAGCATGTTACTATACAAATAGTAATCATTCAATAAACATTTGTTGAATAAATGAGTGATTTAATGGGAAAGTGAAAAATACTACCAGGAACTATTGACCAACTCTTTGTGGAAAGTCATAGATTGGCAATTGTAGGAGAGGAAAAAATATTTTCCTCTGCCCAGTTTAGGTTCTCCAATGGGGGCCCTATAATTAGCCTGATAAAATACAAATTAAAGTGAGAAAAATGAGCAAAAATTTATGAATGTTTATGTCACATAGGCACATGGAGGTACTCCATTATGAATAACTCAAAAGCAGTTGTTAGAACCCAGTCTTATCTTAATAAAAGGGCAATAATTTTTTTTGAAAGGTAGTAAGAAAAAGGATAATGAGCTTTGAGGAATAGTAAATTGGGGGGCAAAAAATTCATGGGGAAAAGAATGGAAGAGAAGAGCTAGTTTTAGCAAGGTTTCATATATGGATTCATCTGGTACTTCTCTGGACTGATAGGGGTCTAGAGTTGTCTCCAGTGGTACTTTATCTTTTCTGGTAGAAAAAGGAAGAGATTCACTTTTACAAATTTATGTACTGCTGTAATACAAAAAGGGAGAGGAAAGAGGGCTTTTATTATTATATCTGTTTCTTCTCAATTTTCCCTACTTCAGAATAATCACAATACCAAAATGGCATCTTTCAAGGTGATATATTCTGGTACCCTTCATCAATAGCCTGCTGACCCTTTAGATTTCTTCTCCTATAACCTATTTCTAAGTCTCCCTCTCTTCTGGACAACATATTTGAGTCATTTCCTTTAGATGTGTTCATTACTATTGTGAACTTTTTTAAAAAAAATTTCTTTATTTATTTGAAAGAGTTATAGAAAGGGAAACACACACACACATAGGTGTGTGTGCACATACACACAGAGGGTGTGAGAGAGAGAAATCTTCCATCTTCTAGTTCACTCCACAGAAAACCACAATGGCTAGTGCTGAGCTAGCTGAAGCCAGGAGCTTCATCCAGGACTCCATGTGGGTACAGGGGCCCAAACACTTGAGCCATCATCTGCAGCATTTCGCAGGACATTAGTAGGGAGCTGGATTGGGAGTGCAGCAGCTGGGATTTGAACCAACACCCTTCATAGATGGCAGCTTTACCTACTGCACCACAATTCTGAGCCCTACTGTGGACTTTCTTAAACTACTGTTTTTCTTTAGTTGGTCAAAGACTATACATTTGAAATATTTTCCAGAAGTCTATTTTAGGAAAAAAAATAAAAACAGGAAGATGAGGTCTAAGAGCTCAAGGGATGTAGGTTATATCAACTCCCTGTTCCAATAAGCAATCTGCTGCCAAGTTAAGTTTCTTTACTTGTGTGAATCACACTCCTACAGAACTAGAGAGGGTGCCTAGAGCAACTCCCACATTGTAAAGAAAAAAACCTGAGATTAGAGAAATTGGGAAATTTCTCAAAGTCATAGAGAAAGTGAGTGCCAACATGAAAGAGAATATTTAGTTTATTATTTCAAGCTTTGTTTCTAAAAAATTCCATAGTTTTTTAAAAATATTTTATTTATTTATTGGAGAAGTAGAGTTACATACAGAGAGAGGGAGAGACAGAGAGAAAGGTTTTCCATTGACAGGTTCATTTCCCAAATGGCTGTAATGAGCTGAGCACATCTTAAGCAATCAGCCAGCAGCTTCTTCCGGGTTTCCCATGCAAGTGCAGGGACCCAAGCACTTGGACTATCTTCCACTGCTTTCCCAGGGCATAGCAGAGAGCTGGATCAGAAAAGGAGCTATTTAAGTATAATTTATCGAGTGCATGTGTGCTAGAACTCTTATTTTCAATGCTTAATCTAATAATTCAATCAACCAATGAGATAGTATTGGAACTCTTTATAACTGTGATTTTAAAATAGATAAGAAATTCTTGGTAGAATGAAATTTTTGGTGGGCTACAAAAGCAGGTATACAGGCTCATATAAATTATCACAATAGTGCTTTTACTGATGTTTGCTGACTAATGATCAATGCATATGGTGAGTTGTTTTTCTAATAAGAAAATTAAAGCTAGATTTTCATATTTATCAGGCCCTGAAATAAGTATATTAATGATAACTGGCTGGGGCTGGCGCTGTGGTGTAGCGGGTTAATGCCCTAGTCTGGAGCGCTGGCATCCCATATGGGCACTGGTTCGAGACCTGGCTGATCCACTTCCAATCCAGCTCTCTGCTACGGCTGGGGAAAACAGTAGAAGATGGCCCAAGTCCTTGGGACCCTGCACCGACATGGGACACCCGGAAGAAGCTCCTGGCTCCTGGCTTTGGAGAGGCACAGATCCAGCTGTTGCGGCCAACTGGGGAGTGACCAAGTGGATGGAAGACCTCTTTCTCTCTCTTTCTCTCTCTCTCTCTCTAGCTCTCTCTCTCTCTCTCTCTCTGTCTCTCTAATCTCTGTATAACTCTTTCAATTAAATAAATAAATAAATCTTAAAAATGATAATTGGCATCTACTCTATTTCAAACTAAAAAACAGAAATGTGGAGCTATTCTGTTTTAAAGTGGTAGAAACTGATCCTTAGGGAGGCTAGGAAAGATAAATGAAGACAGCTTAAAGGGCAGAACTGGGATGCAAATTCAGAATTCTTTGACTTCAAAGTTTGTTTCCATAAGTATGGTCCTGTGAATGTGATTACTACTAAGGCTTTTCAATTTTTTAAAAATTTTATTTAAAGTATACATTTCACGTATTTCATATACACAGATTCAGCATTATAGTGATACTAAATCTTAAGTAAATGAACTTAGTCGCAGATAGGAGGAAAGCACTTGTTTATAGAGGCTCAGGTAGAGTCAGTTTAGATATGAATCAGATAGTCATTTATATCAGCTATCTGGTATCTCAGGCTTGATGTGCTTGGGAGTTCAATCTCAGAACTTATTACAGGAGACCACCATAACTGCTAAAGCTCCTCACAATTTCTCTTTTTTTAAATACATAATAAAACAGACATGTGGACCAATAGAACAGATTAGAGATCCCAGATATTAATCCATGCATCTACAACCAACTAATTTTTGACAAATGAGCTAAAATCACTACCCAGAGAATGAGCAGTCTCTTCAACAAATGGCCTTGGGAAAACCAGATCTCTGCATGCAAAAGTATGAAACAAGAACCCTACTTTACTCCCCATACAAAAATGAACTCTCAATGTCTCAAACATCTAAACTTTAAACCTGAAACTATAAAATCACTAGGGGAGAATATTGGGGAAACTCTGCAAGACATTGGCATACCCAAAGACTTGGATATGATCCCAGAAGTATGGGCAATAAAAGTAAAGAAAGACAAATGGGATTAGATAAAGCCAAGGAGCATCTGCACAGCAAAGGAAACACTCATCAAAGTCAAGAGGCAACAGACAGAATAGGAAAAAATACTTGTGAAATATTCATCTGATAAAGGATTAATTTCTAATGTATAAAAAAGCTCAAGAAACTCAACAACAACAAAACAAACAATCCCGTCAAGAATCGGGTAAAAAAATGAACAGGCATTTTTCTTTTTTTTTTTTTTAAGATTTATTTATTTATTTGAAAGTCATAGTTACACAGAGAGAAGGAGAGGCAGAGAGAAAGAGAAGTCTTCCATCCACTGGTTCACTCCCCAGATGGCCGCAATGACTGGAGCTGCGCCGATCTAAAGGCAGGAATGGGATGCCAGCACTGCAGGTGGTGGCTTTACCTGCTAGGCCACAGTGCTGGTCCCAGTGAACACGCATTTTTCAAGGGATGAAATACAAATGGCCAACAGACACATAAAAAGATGCTCAGGTTCAGTAGCCATCAGGGAAATGCAACTACAAATCACAATGAGGTTTCACCTCATCCCAGTAAGAATGGCTGTCATCCAAAAAATCAAAAAGTGCTGGTGAGGATGTAGGGAAAAAGATACCTTAATACACAGTTTATAGGACTGTAAACCAGTAGAACTCTTATGAAGGACAGTATGGAGGTTCTTCAAAATCTGAAAATAGATCCACCATATGACCCAAGCATTCCATTCTTGGAATTTACTCAAATGAAATGAAATCAGCATATGAAAGAGTTATTTTCATGCCTATTTTTATAGCAGCTCAACTCACAATAGCTCATATATGGACTCAACTCAGATAAACATCAGCTGATTACTGGATAAAGAAATTGTGATATATATATATACATGATGGAATAATATTCAACCATTAAAAATGAATAACTGTCTTTCACAATAAAATGTGTGCAGTTGGAGACCATTATACTTAGTGAGATAAGATAATCCCCAAAAGATGAATATCATGTTTCCTCTTATTTGTGGTAACTAATATAAAGAGTACCAAAAATGTAATGCACATGAGTGAAATTGACATAATCTGATTTTATTATTATTTGTAGCCCTTATCTATATTGTGTAACAAGCAGTCTTTTACTTTTTACTTGTTCAATTCTTTATTTAGTGGAGGGTTAAGTCAAATTATGCTATGGAAAAATTAAAATAAAAATAAAAGAAAGGAAGGAAGGAAACAGGAAGGAGTGATGATGACAGTATCCATGTGCTTAAAATTGTATATATGAAATACATTAAATGTCTTTTCTTTATAGAAAGAAAGAAAGAAAGTTAGTTAGAGAAAGATGTTATGAGTTTTATTGGGAGGAAGAGTTCTTATGTTAATGTATGAAGCCAATTTCTTAGACATGGTTCCAAAACTTACTTGCATTCTAAAATATAACAATTCTTAAGTTTCAATAAATAGTCAAAGCAAATTTTTTTCCTCCTAAGTTTTCACTTATCCAGTTACTCAAAGGTCAACCTTTTGGCTGAAAATTCATTAATTATGAAGTGTTGGCCTTATGAGAAGCTGTCAAAATGTAAGTTTTAATGAAACCACACAGAGTCATTATTGAACTGTACTCTTTACTTAGTTTTAAAACTCAAAGAAATATTTAACCATTGAGAGCAATGTACATTGTATTTATTTGATTTTATTTATATGAATGAACTGTGTTTATTGAAGTTTGATGCTTTTTGTAGTCATCATGGGGAAAGTATCTCCCAAGACTCTAGTGGAAATATACAAGTATGTTCATAATATATATATTTTTCTTGATAGGCAAAGTGGACAGTGAGACAGAGAGAAAGGTCTTCCTTTTTCTGTTGGTTTACACCCCAATGGCTGCTATGGCTGGCGCACCACACTGATCCGAAGGTAGGAGCCAGGTGCTTCCTCCTGGTCGCCTATGCAGGTGCAGAGCCCAAGAACTTGGGCCATCCTCCACTGCACTCCCAAGCCACAGCAGAGAACTGGACTGGAAGAGGGGCAACTGGGACAGAATCCAGCGCCCTGACCGAGACTAGAACCTGGTGTGCCGGTGCCGCAGGCGGAGGATTAGCCTATTGAACCGTGGTGCTGGCGGTTCATAGTATATTGTGATTTATAAGTATGCTTATCATGTGGGCTAAGACAAATACTTTTTTAATAAAAGTTTATGCTTAAATGCATAACTACAAAGTTATTTTGCCCAGGGTTCCCCTATACCAGAATCTGAATAAGTTCATAAATCAACATCATGCTCCTTATAGACATGAAGTACAACCACTGTGGTAGATACATTAGAAGAATCCAATAATTGTTAAATTGTGAATGTTATTACTAGTACTGAAACAGTATTTTTACACTTTGTGTTTCTGTGTGTGTGCAAACTGATGAAATCTTTACATAGTATATACTGAATCGATCTTCTGTATATAAAGATAATTGAAAATGATTAAAAAATCTTGGTGTTAAATTGGAAATTGCATAGATAATTAATCAATTCTTTAAAAAAATCATGTAGGATCTCTGTTCTTAATGTGCTGTACATTGTGAATTAATACTATAACTAGTACTCCAACAGTATTTTCACTTTGTGTCTCTATGTGAGGGCAAACTGTTGAAATCTTTACATAATATATAGTAAACTGATCTTCTGTATATGAAGAGAATTGAAAATGAATCTTGATGTGAATGGAAGGGAAGAAGGAGCGGGAAAGGGGAGGGTTGCGAGTGGGAGGGAAGTTGTGTGGGGGGGAGCCATTGTAATCCATAAGCTGTACTTTGGAAATTTATATTCTTTAAATAAAAGCTTTATATATATAAAAAAATTGTGAATGTATTTTTAGTGAAAGCAAAAATCTGGAATGAAATCTACCACCAAGCATAAGGAAATAAAAGGCTTATTAATTAGGACCCAATTATATGATAGATATTTTAAGTAATTACATTCAGCAAAAAATTATTGATTATTTATTTCAGATTAACCTCAGCAAGCCCCAAGTTCTTGCTACATAGTAGGAACTGTGGTTAGAATTTTAAATACACTATATTATTAAGATTTTACAGTTTATCTTACTTCTTGTCTAAAATTTTTTTGAGAGAATACACGGTCTTGATGTTTTTCTTGTAAGATGATACCAAGATTACTAATGAAAAATAATAAACTAAAAATAAATCTTATCATAGAAAGGACATCTTTATATTTTTTAAACACATCAATTATATAAACTATTTCACACCTAAATTTGTACAGCTGACATATCTTTATGAGTATATATATATATATATATATATATTTGGATATATCAATGTCATTATTGTTATTGAAGAATGAATATTCAGGGACAGATGTTTGGGTGTAGCCACTAAAATACTGCTTGGGGTTCCTGCATCTCCTATCAAATTGCCTGAGTTCAATTCATCATTATGCTTCCAATTTTGGTTTCCTACTGATGTGCATTCTGGGAGGCAGCAGATGATGGTTCCTAGCACCTGGGTCCCTGCCACCCATATAGGAGAGTAGACAAACTTCTCATTCCTTGGCTTCAACCTGCCTGACTGTTGTGGGCATGTGGGGGGATGAACCAGTGAATAGAAAATTAGTCTGTCTTGGTTTCTCTCTCCATCTCTCTCTCTCTCTCTCTCTCTCTCTCTCTGTCTACTCTGTCTCTCTGCCTCTGAAGTAAAATAAATAAAGAAACAAGAGCAAGGACTCCAGTATGGACTAGTAACTTGTTACCTTTTACTAATGGAAGAATAAACACCAAAAGTATCTCCTTTGGACTGGTTGATCTCTGAGCACAAAAAATATATAAGAATTCTTGATTCTGATAGTTGGCCATTACTATATGAATTACCCTTTACAGCAGTATTTGTTTACCGCAGACACCCAAAAAGATCTAAGTATACACTTATTTGAAAATCATGCCTTTTATTTGTGGCATGTCTTCTCTCTTCTTTCTCTGTCTGCCACAAACCCAGTCTCAAGGCCAATCTCTGTCCACCTATTCTACATTAAAATTTTGTACAAATTTCATTTTATTGATCAGTTATTTCTCTGAATTTCTATATAGATTATCCTTGCAACATAATAATTCCATGAATTTTCTCTGTAAACTTACTGGCATTTTATGACATCGTGTACTTTTTATGTTATAAAGTTATCTCAATAACTTTTGACTCCAGATGCAAGGGTTTTTTTTACTAGAGGTACTGGAATTTAATCTTTATAACTAAAATAGTCATACCTTATCACTCAAATTCAAAAAGTAATGCTGGTAAGAGATAAGGTCTTCACTGATCTTGCTTGGTAATTTTTTTTCCCTACAGTATAAGTTTAATTTATTGGACTTGATCTCATTGAAGTCTTCCTCTATCTTTTACCTTATAAAAGTTAGTGAGCAGACATGATGAAGGAAAAAAGACCACATAAGCCCATATGGAGGAACTAAATGCCCCAAGGAAGAGAAAACAGACTAAAGTAAATTCTAGATAAATTAAATAGCAATCAATCTTAGTTGAAATTGCCAAAATCAAACACAATGTCTTATACTTTGTAGACTTTCAATAAAAATCTATACTTTGAAATTAAATTTTTCTTTGCTCTAAATGGTATTTCATTTCCTATTACTTCTTTGGAGTTTTCTTTAAATTTATGCTTATACCAGTGTTTTCCTTAAGATTTATAGTTTAATGCCACAATTTTTCTCTTCTGTGTGCCTGTATCTAACCTTTATCATTGAGATTTACTGAGAGCAGAACAATGAGACTCTGCTGAGATGACATCTGTTTTCATTTAGTGGGAAAACTTTATTAGCAAAGCTTTAAAAGAAAAGATGTTTTCTAAAGTCTATGTCTCATCATTTCAAAATGATACCAAAGACATTAATACAGAAGTGGATTTAGATTTAATATTTTCCAGTTATTCCTAGCACTAAAATTAATAATGGGTTCCCAATCATTGTCACCTTGAACCATTATGCACTTGTCTAATATACAATGTTCTTTTAATAGTAATCTATGCTTTTGTCCACAGACTAATAAGATCATCACATCTTATTATTCAGCTTGTGGCAAGCTGCCTTTAGAGTTCACCATCCCAGGACAATTTCTTTGTAAAATCATATCCTAGTTGCCAATTCTAATGGATGCTTTATGATCTGTACTGATTTTTGTGTTGCTTTTGGGATCTATTCTGAATAGAAATCCAACTTTTTTATCTTAAACACAGTTTAGTCACCCTTGGCACAGATTGTAATTGTTTGTCTCCTCTTATTTCTTCAACATGGTTGATCCAGATACCTGCCATATACAGTTTTACAAAGACAATGAAACTCAGAGCTATACAGCTTGTAAGGAAATGAACTCAAAGCAGTCTTCTACCTCAAGGTACTTCATGTCCTAGAGTTATTATTTGGGGCCATGCAGCAATTTCTTGCCATCTCAGATGGTACTGCTGAGTAGACAGCAGTTGGTTCATGTTACTTTTCAAGTATTTCCAATTGATGGCCACAGAGGCATCACATTAATAATAACAAGGATCATGACATTGGCACAGGTAAAGGCTTCTTGAAAAACAACCCAGAAGCATGGGCAATCAAAGTCAAAATTGACAAATGGGATAACATCAAGCTAAGAAGCTTTTGCACTGCAAATGAAATAACAAAATGAAGAGGCAACCAACAGAATGGTAGAAAATATTTTCAAACTCTGCAACTGATAAAGGATTTACATTCAGAATTTATAAACATATCAAGGAACTCAACATAAGAAAACAAACAATCCAGTAAAGAAATGGGCAAAGGACTTTAACAGACATTTTTCAAAAGATGAAACTCAAATGGCCAACAGACACAAGAAAAAATGTTCAAGATAGCTATCCAGCAGGGAACTGCAAATAAAAAAATACAGTGAGATTTCCCCTTACCCCAGTTATAACAGTTTTCATACAGAATTCAAAAAACAATAAATGCTGGCCAGGATGTGGCAAAAAAGGTAGCCTAATCCTTGTTCTTGGGAATATAAGCTAGTATAGCAATTGTGGAAGATAGTATTGAGATTCCTCAGAAAGCTAAAAATAGATCTACCATATTGCCTAGCCATCCCACCCTTGAAATTTACACTAAGGAAATGAATTCAGCATATGGAATGTTTATCTGTACCCCTGTGTTTATTACAGCTCAATTTATAATAGCTAGGATATGAATCAACCCAGATGCCCATCCACCAATGACTGGATAAAAAAAATGTGGTTTATATACATATGGAATGCTACACAGCCATAAAAAAGAATTAACTCTTGTATTTTGCAACAAAATGCATTAACTGGAAACCATTAACTTAGTGAAATAACCCATTGACAAAAAGACAAATACCATATGTTTTCCATGGTCTATCGTAACTGAGTTATGATTATAAAATAAACTGAAAAATCTTATGATCATAAAATAAACTGAAAAATGTCATTATAAATATTAAAAGAAATATCAATAAAGAAAGAATGAGGGAAAATGAGAGCATGGGTGAGAGAGAGGGTAAGATATTCCTAAAACTCTATATATGCAATATACAAAATTTTTTCATCTGATATAAATAAAAAAAATTTCTGAAATAATAAGAAGGATTATAACAAATAATTATTTGTAGTTGATTAAAAGGAAAGAAAATCAAACTTTGTCTAAGCAAGAATTTTATGTTAATAGTCTTGAAGAGTATTATAATGAGAATTTTTAGAATTTTTTTTATAGGGATGTACCAGGAAATTTTAATTAGGGACAAACAAGTTTGATTTGAATCTTAGAAGAATCATTCTAGTAATAGAATAGCAGGTTGAATTGAAGAAAGAACAAGACTAGAAATAGTGGGATCAGTTAGAAGGATCCTACAGGAAGTTAAAAAAATATACTGATAAAATGAATTGAGGTGGAATTGAGGTGGCGTCAGAGAATGGATTTTAAAGGCTTTAAAATAGCAGAAACAGTATGACAGTACACAGGAGGATTGGATTTGGAGAAATATGAGAAGAACCTGACAGCAAATGATGATCATTAAAAGGAAGATGAGCATGGATACTTGAATATCTACTTTCTTCAAAGAAGTTCATTGTGCTCTTATCTGACACCACAAGCTGTTTCTGGTGGGGACAATCCCTTAGTCAAGATTTGAACATAATTTTAAAGTTTCCAAATAAATTTAAAAATGCTCAACTCTCTCTTCCCTAGCTGTTAGGGAAAATTAAATCAAAACCATAAGGAAAGGTCACCTCATCCTTGTCAGAATGGCTAAAATCCAAAACACAGAGAGTAACAAATGCTGGCGAGGATGTAGAGAAAGGGGAACATTTATATACTGTTGCTGAGGACGTAAATTACTGCAGCCACTGTGAAAAACAGTATGGAGATTTCTTAAAAAAAATAGAAATAGACTTATCATATAATCCATCAATCTCACTACCAGAAATATACCCACAATGAGCATGTTGTGCCAAAGAGATACCTGAACCAACACGTTTATAGCAGTGCTGTACACGATCAATCAAGGTGTCCATCATCAGATGAATGGATAAAGAAAATATGGTGTATATATACACAATGGAATATTATTCGACTATGAAAAGAATGATACTCTACCATTTGCAGCAAAATGGACACAACTGGAGGCATCATATTGAGTGAAGTCGGCCAGACCCAGAAAGAGAAAGTACCACATGTTCTCCCTTATATTTGTGAACTAAAATTAAAAAAAAAAAAAAGAAATGCTTGTGTGTATCAGTACTACTGCAAATGTATGTTTTTGAAACTTTAATACCTTTGTCAGACCAATAGTTAAGAATGTTGTACTAGGGCTGGCTTTGTAGCATAGTTGGTTTGCTCTCCAATAATGCGCCTAGGAAAGCAGTGGAGGATTGCATAAGTTCCTGGGCCCCTGTAACCCCTGTGGGAGACTTGCATGAGGCTTTTGGTTCCTTGCTTCTTTCTTACATAGCCCGAACAGTTATGGCCATTTGGAGAGCAAACCAACAGATGGAAGATCTCTCTCTCTGTCTCTCTCTGCCTGTCTCTCTATATAACTCTGCCTTTCAAATAAATAATTTTTTTAAAAAAAGTGTTATTCTATTATAACTTTAATAATCTGTGATCATTTTAACATTTACTGTATATTAGTGAAATGGTCATTTATTCAATTCAATTATTGCTTATAGCCATTGTCTATATTCCGACTGTAAATTAGGGTACTTTTGCTTTTCACTTGTTAAACTTATTTGCTGAAATATAAAGTCTTTTTCTGTAATGTAAATTTTAAAAATGTTAGGTTAAAAACTAAAAAGAAAAAAAGAGGTTTGGAGGGAGAAGGTAAGGTGCGAGGATGGGAATATCATTATATTCTTAAAATTTTTATCTCTCAGGGATCAGCATTTTGGTGTAGTGGGTAAAGCCTGTGACCCTGGCATCCCATATGGATGCAGGTGTGTGTTCCAGCTGCTCCATTTCCAATCCAGCTTTCTGCCTAACGTCTTGGGAAAGGCAGCAGAAGATGGCCCAAGCTTTTGGGCCCACGGATGAAGCTGTCAGCTCCTGGCTTCAGACTGGCCTAGTGTGTGCTGTTGAGGCCATTTGGGGAGTGAGCCAGAAGATGGGAAAATTTCATCTGTGAACAATATTGACTGTGTTAAATACTACAGTTAAAAAGTTTCCCAATAACTGGACAAAAAAGTCAGTCAAAAATGCAAGTCATTGTTACTCCATTTGTAATGAAGTTTTGTATCAGAAAGAATTTTAGATGGTAGTGTTTGCTTTAGAGTTACTAAGCCCTTCTTTTGACTTTATCCTTCATTTTCTTTTATATATATATATACATTTTCTTATATATATATATATATATATATATATATATATATATAATCATGACATTCCTTATAAATGTGATGTGGGAACTCTGTATATCATGTAGGTAAAATTTTTCTTTTATAACACTGGATGGATATTTTAAAGACTTTTTGAAAATTTAACATAGATGTAATTAAGTATTGAGAAAAAATGTTATTGGAAAATAGTTTCTTCAGGCTGTCAAAGAAATGAGGTTCTTTTACACTACCTTTTTCTTATTATTTCAGATTAAATTAAATTTGTTCCTAAAGTTACTTAGAAAAAGATTCCACAAGATAATATTCAAAGAAGTTAAAGTAGTACTCTATATTTTTAAGTTGTAGAAATAAAGCTTAGAGATATATTAGCAACTGCATCTAAAGTTAAAGAACCCCATCAACTATAGAAACTTAAAACCCTTATCAATAATTAATGAGAATATCAGTACAAAAGCTTATGATTAAACAAAGTGAGGAGAGTGAGGGTAAGGCTGAAGATACAAGTGGCATCATTTTATAGAGGCGATAAAATTGAAATCAGAAAGTAACATAATTATACCAAAACAAGAGGAGTTGTCTGTGGGCTATTTATAGGTAAATGGTAGGAAAGAAAGGAGCTGGACAAGAAAAGATACAGTCATCAAAGAAGAAAGGAGAGAATAAGGAACACCTATGAAGGAAGCCACAAAGAGCAATTTTTAAGATAAGAGAAGTGTTGTCTGAGCCTTCCTGTTAATCATCATCTTACTGGGATATTTACTTCCTCAGATATATGCTTTTTTCCCCATCAATTCCTTATGTGAAGGTCTTATTTTAAAATCCCTGGCTGAGAACACAGGCTTTCAATGTTCACTGTTATGAACATATCATGTTTATGCATTTCAAAAGCTACAATTCTTTCCTTATAAGATTTATTTATAGAGCTTGCCACAGACCCCACATTTTTCACTTATTGCAATTGTTGAGGCTTGAAAATTGGAATTTAGTTAGACTCCCTCCCACTGACAGTCCTCACACTGCACACACCCTGAACTTCACAATCGCAGAAGAATTCAAGTAGCATCTCACAACAAGTTTTCTCATACTTTCCTTCCCTAACCTAAATCACCCGTTCTTTCATTTTCTCAAAAGAAGCTCTTCTGCCAAAATATTTTGAAAACAAAAGTTATTTTCCTCTGCTGGAAAACTCAACTTCAAAATTACATTCCAGAGTTCAGTTGGAGTCAACTAATAGAACATAAGAAGGAACACATAAACATTTTGCCTTTTAGACAAGGTTAAGTAACAAGAATCCTCATAAAAATTCTGTCAATGATTAATGAATTACCAGCAGCTAGAATTTAGAAACAAAAGAAAACAGTAACAATTAAGTCTCTGGCTCAAGGGTTAGTACTTTCATAAGTACATATATGGAATATTTAGTTCTCCTCCCTCTTTTTTTTCTTTTTTTAATTCCTCATTAAGATAAAAGATGGAGTATTTGTTGAACTTCAAGATACTACTTTAATACGTTTTAGAGTAGCAGATGCAGATAATCATTTGTATCCTGCAGCTCTTTAAGTGGGACATGCTGGCCTGCAGGAATTTTTGAACATGCACACAACAAAATTAGTACATCCAAAATTGTTAAAATATTTTAACTGAGTAGGAAGCACTATATATGTTGATCAGGATAGAAATTGGTCAAATATGAGTGAAATAGCATATTGAGATTTGATTATTGTTTATAGCCCTTGTCTATACTCTTGAGGAACAGTGGTTTGGCTACTTAGTATTTGTTGAATCCTTCATTTGGTGAAGAGTTAAGCTTGTAATTATAAAATAAACTGAAAGAATGTCATTGTAAAAATTAAAAGAAAGGAAGGAGGAGGGAGGGTGGGAATGTGAATGGAAATGAGGCTAGGATGGGATGTATCATTATACTGTTAAATCTGTATATATGAAATACATGAAATTTGTTCACCTTATATAAATGAAAACTGTTAAAAATCCAAAAGAAAAAACTCAATTATAGATCATTTTCTTGCCAGAGAAGGAGTTAATTAAGGTGAATAGCACACATTTGATATATAGTTAGATAGCTGTTATTCCATCAGAAAACAGAAAGCATAATGGTGGCAGTAAATCTGAAAACAATTCCATTGGTCATGTTAAATTATACTAAATTAAGTACAGCGTGGTCAAAAATTGAAGCCTACAATGAAAATAAAAAGAATCACAGCATCAATATGTCCAAGCAGTTTTGGCATCAGAAACAGAATGGGACAAAATAAAACAATAAAGAGGACTCAACGAGAGTTTTCTAAATCCTATCACACTGCTAGCAAATTGCAGAACATGGATAGAAACAAACCCTAGCAGGTTTGTTCCAGATCTCACTTGCCTAACCACTGTACCATTCAAGACTGCTAAGGGCAAAAACATCAGTCTAGGATCCAAGTTTTTTAAACATTTCACTGTTTTCAATAACTTTTATTCAATAAGCTCAGAACTAAGCATAAGTATTATGATAGAATTAGGTTGGATGGCACCTGGTTAGAGGGAGCATGGGCCTATCACTCTTTGCTTGTAGCCACATGACCTCCACTGTACCAGTGGAAAACTAGATATCCTCTATCTACTGGAAATCACCATTACACAAAAATAGTTGCTAGTGTTGGGAGAACAGATTTGCTTCCATGTCTATGTATCAGGTTTTCTTGCTTCTAGAAAACCAGGCCAAAATCATGCTAAGTTTCCTGGGGGTATTGGAACCATATTTTCAGACAAAGCAAAACATCACTGTGAATCCATCTCTGCATATATTTTCTATTGTCTGTGATAAAATATAGGTGATATTGGCTATACAGGAGCCTAAGTACTTCCTGAGATGGTGAGGATGACATCATGACTCATCTCTAATGACTAAAATACAGCAAAAGTTATGAAACCTCTTCCAAAATTAGGTACAGAACAGTGTGACTGTGTCTTACTCATATATCCTTGAGGTCTCTCACTCTCTTTAAGGGAAGCCAGATGCCTTAGTGTGGAGTTGTCATATGCATAAGACAGAATGGCTTCACTGATGACTGTGGATAACAGCCGGAGGAGACCTTGAGCCTTCTAACATCTCTGCGAGGGAGCACAAGGGGAATTTTTACCACAACAGTCATGCTGATGGCTACAGACCCACTTGGCACTGTGTTGTCTCACAAGAGACCTTCAGAAAGGGCACAAACTCTGACAAAATGCAAGATAATGAATGTTTGTTTTTAAATCACAAATTTTGGGGTAATTTCCATATATCAAACAATGAGATAAAATACTATTGTGCCTCTCAGTTCATTACTGAAAACAACCAGATCAGAACTGACTTACATCGATAAAGTCTCATATTTCCTGCTTGTGAAAAGTAAAGGAAGGGAAACAGTTCAAATCAATAGCTTAGAACATCTAGATATGTTAAGCACTATGCTTAGTTCTGGAGATTAAAGATAAATTAGTGTCTCAAAAGCAATATACAGGTTACTGGAAGAAACAAAAGACTACTATAATATAGGAAGACATGGATTTGATGCATTTAATGTGTAGACTAATATGAAAAGAAAAGAATGCTGAAGTTCTAAATTCTGTCTGGGGAAGAAAGAGAAAGCTATGGATGGGATGTAAGCCTTAGACTTAAAGTAGGAGACTCTGTCAAAGCAGATAAGAGAGGATCAATCAATTCATTCATCCCTTAAACATATTTGATCACATACAAGAACCTGGCAGCTCACCAAGGTTTAACATTTCTTAAAAAATATAGTTCAAAATCTACTCTCCTAATGAAATCATTATGGACATCTTGCCCACTGATCTAACGAGGCAAATGCTATGGGTTGAGTATGTCTCTCATATTCCATCTTAGAAACTTAATCCCCAAAATTCATGTTGATGACACTTGGAGATGTGAACTTTGGGAGGTAGTCAGGATTAGGTGAGGTCATGGGTGGGGTTCCCCTGATGCCATTAGTGATTTTAAAAGAAGAGAGAATCCCAACCTACCAGTCTCATAAGAGATTTCCCTCAGTAGTAAGTAATTAGGTCTGTAATAAGCATTGCCTCTCTGCCTCACCATGTGATATCTGCTTGCCTGTCATCATGCACCAAGGAGGCCCTCATCAGGTGCCAGCAACTTGACATTGAACTGCCCAGCTCCAAGAACAGTGAGTTAAACAAATCTCTATTCTTCATAAATTATCGAGTCTCTGGTATTCACTTATAGCAACAGAAAATAGATGAGTGACTAAATGTTCTGATAACCTAAGCGCCACATTGAAGTTTTTTAAAACAGTTCCTTACAGACACTCTTCTTAGAATTACTAAGTCAGGACATCTAGATACCACAAATATGCAGTTTACAAAAGCTCCTCAGAAACTTCCTTCTGCATCCATGTAAAGTAACAGGGCTTATAGAATTCTTGCCAAAGGAGGCAACTGTGGTGGAGTCAAGTTGTAAGCTGCCACCTGAAACACGCCTGCATCTCATATGGGTACTGGATGGAAGATCTCTCTTGCTCTCTCTCTGTCTCTCTGTCTCTGTCTCTGTCTCTGTCTCTCTCTCTCTCCCTCTGTAACTCTGTCTTTCAAAAATAAATTAAATCATAAAAAACTTACAAAATGGATAGAATATATGAACCAACTTTTTTTTTTTTTTTTGCTTAACGTATTTGGCATCAGGCACTGAAGGGGAAAGTCCCATGGATTCTGGAAGATTCTGTCTGTTGAAAAGATGCAGTTGACATTCTACAGAAACTTGGTGTCTAGAGTTCATAAGACAGGGTACCAGAGATCCCATAACTATATGAACTTTAAAGATACTCAGAGTCTCCCTGGAGGATTCAGCATGTACATGTGAGAAAATAATCAACAGTTTGAGAGGCTGGCACTGTGGCATAGAAAGTAAAGCCTCTCCTGCAGTGTTGGCATCCCATACGGGAACTGTTTCAAGTCCACATCACATCCAGTTCCTTGTTAACACACCTGAGAAAGCAGCAGAATATAGCCCAAGTTTCTTGGCCCCCTGCACTCACGTGGGAGACCCAGAGAAAGCTCCTGGCTTCAGCCTGGCCCAGCCCTGGCCATTGTGGCTATTTGGGAAGTAAATCAGTGGATAGAAGATTTTGTGTGTGTGTGTGTGTGTGTATGCATGTGTGTCTCTCTCTCTGCCTCTCTCTGCATTTCAAATAAATAAATAAATAAATAATTTGAAAAACAATTAACAGTAAGATGTGGCAGTACTAGTGTCCAGTGCTCACACAGAAACATGAGAAATGCCTATCCCCACCATTCAACTGAAAATTTCATGATTCCTGGGGCCTCGGATGAAGTACTCACAAGAGACTTCCATCAACAGAAAGATACTAGCTCCACAGAGATCATTGCTTCAGCCCACCACATAAAATTAAAAGCCAGACTTTAAAGGATCAGATGGCTTCCAAGTAAGTTAACTTCACCCCAGTAGGAAGAGGGATGGGAGTTGTGGTAAGAATAGTTATAGGAAATCAAAAATATCCGGTCACTGAATTTAAAATCCTTAATGTCTGAAATACAGATATAAATGATCAGAAATGTAAAGAGGCAGAACCATGAGACTTATCATGCAGAGAAAAAGCCATCAACCAAAGCTGATCCAGAATTCATACAAATGTTAGAATTTTCAAAAAATGGAAATATAATCATTATCAAAACTATAAGCCAACTGTTTAGAAATTTAAGCAGAGCTAAGCAAGTATAATAGAGACCATGATCAAATTTCTAAAGAAAAAGCAATTACATATAAGGTACAGAATATATTAGAAGGGATTAACAGTATATTAGACATTATAGAGGGAAGGATTAGTAAACTTGAAGACATGGTGATAGATATTATATCAAAATTAAATATGGAGAGAGGTGAATATGCATAAAATTTTAGAGGATACAGAAAAGTATTTAAAGGAATAAGGGTAGGGGCCGGCACTGTGGTGAGCAGGTTAACGCCCTGGCCTGAAGTGCTGGCATCCTATATGGTCACCAGTTCTAGTCCCGGCTACTCCTATTGAGATCTTGCTCTCTGCTATGACCTGGAAAGCAGTATAAGATGGCCCAGGTCCTTGGGCCCCTGTACCCACGTGGGATACCTGGAAAAAGCTCCTGGTACTTGGCTTCGGATTGGCATAGCTCCAGCCGTTGTGGCCATCTGGAGAGTGAACCAGCGGGTGGAAAACCTCTCTCTGTCTCTACCTCTCTGTAACTCTGTCTTTCAAATAAATCTTTAAAAAAAGAAATAAGATTGAAATTATTCCAAAATTGATGAATATTGTGGATTCACCAATGCAATAAACTTAGCTAACTTTAAACACAAGAAACATGAAGAAAACCACCCAACCCACTAAATTGTTCACTTGGTGATAGAAAATCTAAAAGGAACCAGAATAAAATATATGCTATATACTGAGGAATTAAAAAAAAAACAAGGACCATAGACTTCTTATCAGAAATAACACAAGAATCATAGCTTTAAAATACTTAAAGTAAAGAAGAAAAACACTCTATCATTTAGAATTCCAAAAACAATGCTGAAATAGTCTTATTACAATCAAATAGTATTAGGAGCAAAAGATTGGAATAGATGCTCCACCAAAAGAGAAATCCAAGAATATATACAGATAATAAATAAGCGCATGAAGAGATGCTAAACTCCTTTGACATTTGGGAGATATAAATTAAAATTAAATTAAAACTACAAAGAAATATCACTGCATACTCATTAGAATGGATAAAACTAAAAATATAAAATATGGCAAATTTGGGGAAAATATGGTAAAACTGAAACTCTCACACATTGTTGATAGGAATGAAAAGTAGTAATAATCACTTCAGAAATGATTTTTCAATTTCTTAAAAAGTTATACATAAGTTAATCAAAGGATCCATCTTACTCTTAGATATTTACCTAAGAGAAATAAATGCTATGTCCAACACTCATAGAGACATTTTCCTTGCAGCTTTATTGGTAATTACAAAAGGTAGAAACAATCTAAATGTCTATTGAGAGGTCAATAGGTCAAAACTGTAGTATATAAAAAAATGGACTACTACTCATGGATTAGACATCTTATTTGACAATTCATAACTAACATTGAAATCATATGACTGACATTAAAAATTTTCAATCTTACTGATCTTCAATTCTAAACTCCTGCTTTTTACACACACACACACACACACACACAAGGTCTTTTTTCATTGTTCCTCATCACAGTGCCCTGGAAATCCTTTATCCGGATACTGAAACAGAAATCTAGGAATTATTTTAACAAAATCTTTTCCTATGTACTCTTCATATATAAACCACCACCAAGTATATATGAGTTTACTCTGTAAATACTTTGCAAATCAGTCCTTGTCTCTTAATGTCAACTACCAAAAACCATGCCCAGGCAATCATTAAAGAATATTGCTTCCTGGGGCTGGCGCTGTAGCATAGCAGGTAAAGCTGCTACCTGCAGTGCTGGTATCCTATATGGGTGCCCGTTGAGTTCTGGCTGCTCCACTTCCAATCCAGTACTGCTATGGGCTAGGAAAGCAGTAGAAGCTGGCTCAAGTCCTTGGGCCCCTGAACCCATGTGTGAGACCTGCTTGAAACTCCAGGCTCCTGCCTTTGGATTAGCTCTGCTTCGGCTGTTGAGGCCATTTAGGGAGTAAACCAGCAGATAGAAGACTTCTCTCTCTCTATTTGTAGGCCTCTGCCTCTCTTTCTGTAACTCTGCCTTTCAAATAAATAAATAAATCTTTAACAAAAGAATATTGCATCCTAAAACATCTCCCCACACAAATTATTCCAGTTCTGTTTATTTTTAACACCACAGCCAGAGTTGTTTGCTCAGAATGGAAATCTAATCATACCACCTCTCAATGACTTTTCATTCTTCTTAGGAGAGAGAAAAATTTTGACAGTAGAGAGCTTACCTATTACTTGAGAACAAGAGGAATAAATCAGAACCATTCTGAAGAATACATGATCACTCTACAAACAAGCCCACTGGTCACCTGGCTTCTCACTTTCCTCTCCATGTTCCTTTTGACCCATATTCTCTAGCTCTCTAAGCTCCATTCACACATCCTCTTCTATTACTCCTTGCTATATTTTCTCCAGCCAGAAAGCTTTTACATATACCATTTCCTCTGTAAAGAAAACTTTCTCTGTAATCTAGCTTCTTATTTGTAAAGTGGAGGTGAAAATTTTACTAACCTTGCAGGTTGTCTTAATGATTAACAGTTAAAATAAATGTAAGCCACTTAGCACACAGCAAGCACTAAAAGTACTAATGCTACTTTTACTATTATTATTTTCTTCTCTTTGCTTGATTCATGTCAATTTAATTTGTTGAGTTTTTAAGTAAAATTGTCAGTTGCTCAGAGATTTTATCCTAAACCTTGACCACAGATATATTCATTGAGCAAATATTGTGTCTTCTATGTGCCAGACAGGCCCTGGGCTAGGAACTGACAATAATGGAGAGAGAAAAAAAAATCTGTGTCTTTGTTGTGCTTATATAAGCAAATAAATGACAGGCTATGTTACACAGTGACCAGTGCTGGGGAAGAGTAAAGAATAGAAGAGATTAGAAAATACCAAAGATTTGATGTTTAAGTTTCAAATAGAATGATCTGTGAAGGCCTCGATGAGAGAATTTTATTTAATTAGAACCTTAAGAAGGTAAAGGAATACGACCTTGGGTAGCTGAGAAGAGCAGTTCAGGCAAAGAGCAGAGCAGAGCAATGTCCTGAGATGTCTGAGGGATTTAAGATTAAAGAGGAATGAATTAGGCAAGAGTGAGAGTTAAGATCAGAAAGTAAACAAATATTTTTACTCTGAACAGTATGGGAAGATTTTGGAGCAGTGGAGAGACATATGTACATGTGTATATATACACATATGTACATATATGGTGAAAGTATCCCTCTGGCCACTGTGCCAGAGCACGTGAAAGGAGAAAGAGCTGAAGGAAGGACAAATTCCACTTTTAGTCATAGCACCAGGATGACCTTCATTATAGTTTTATCACAATGGCAATATTAAATTTATTAGCTCTGTAAACCAAGGAATTGTATGCCATTTTACTCATCATTATGTTACCAGCATTGAATACAGAACCTATTATTTAAGAAATACTAGTGATCAGTTTAAGTTCACAATTGATCAAAAAGACAAGAGTAAGTGTCAAAGGGATTACATAAATAAGATCAGTGTCTGCAAATAATAAATGATAGAATTAAAAAGGAGATAATGATCTTTCATGGGAAGCAGGATACACAGCAGATTCATAGAATGGCAAATGCCCTAAATGGCACCCTGGCCTCAGAATCAGCCCTTAAGGCATTCGAATCAGGCTGAAGAGCCCATGAGAGTTTCACAGGCATGGAAAGCCAAGACACTCTGCAAAAACAACAAAAAAAAGACCTAAATGAAAGATCTCTGTGAGTGAGATCCCAGTGGAAAGAACAGGGCCGTCAAAGAAGGAGGTAACTTTCTCTGAAGGGAGGAGAGAACTTCCACTTTGATTATGGCCTTGTCTAAATAAGGTCAGAGTTTGTGAACTCAAGAGGCTTCCATAGCCTTGGCAGCTCATGACAAGAGACTTGGGTGATTACTGATATCGTAAATAAGAGTGTCAATTGTTAAATCAACAATGGGAGTCACTGTGCACCTGCTCCCCATATAGGACCTCTGTCCTTAATGTGTTGTACTATGCAAATTAATGGTAAAACTAGTATTCAAAGGGTACTTTATACTTTGTGTGTCTTTGAGGGTGCAGTCTGTTGAAATCTTTACTTAGTACATACTAAGTTGATCTCCTGTATATAAAGATAATTGAAAATGAATTGTGATAAAGAATGGGGTGGGAGATGGGATGGTTGCATGTGGGAGGGAGGCTAAGGGGGAGGAAGCCACTATAATTCAAAAATTGTGCTTTGGAAATTTGTATTTATTAAATAAAAGTTAAAAAACTGAAAGAATGAATGAGTATATATTATTACACTTTAATCGTAGGTTTCATTAACAGATTGCAAGCTTTGAGATGACATTTGGAACTCCATGCTATACGTCTATTAAGTTTTATCATAATGATCATATGTCCTAGTATTTGATGTGATGTTGTCCAGCTAATTTTTGTATCTTTTATAAAGTTTACTTGAAGAAAATTCTGTAAAATACAAAGTAGAACTTTTTGAAAATCAAAATTAGCTAGAAAAAGTCTAAAGAGGGAACATAAATTCTTAAGGTTTACATATTGCCAGAAACCATGAAACATACACAAGGGAGAATCAATGATGGATTTTTTTCCTCCTGTCTTATGGGAAATAAGACTTGATAATAGAAGTTTATTTATAATCATAGCTGCAAAATTGCCTCTAGGAAAGCAATCATAATGGAGCAAGCGGTCTTGTTTTCTTACAAATTCAATTAAAAACAACAACTAAAATTCAGTTATATTTGTCATAAACTGAGAAAATCAAACCAACACCATTTACTAAATCAAGTCTCAGTCCAGTTTACTAAATTCCTGGCATTGTTATACACACACTTAGACATTAATTGGTTGACTGAAATATATAAGTATAGCACATTTTGCTACTTGCAAATACTTGATAAATTTTAAATATATCATGATTATATTTCTTATTTTGTAGTGGTTCTTTGTGGGTTTGAAAATATGTAATTTTTTAAACATTAGTCTTAAGATGAGAATTTAAACTAGAGCAATAATGGAATTTTCACTGTTTCTGATGACTTTTTCTCCTATAAAGTTATTTTTACTTGTAAAATTGCTGGTATGAACTCTTTCTCATAATATGACATATTCCCACTACTAAATCAAGACAAAACCCAATATCTTTCCATAAACAGTTGTATGCAAATTATGGAGCATATGCAGCATTTTTGTAACAGAGAGGCTCTAATAAGTTGTTGTGTCCCCTTTTTATCAATATTCTTCAAAATGCTTATATTTTGTTCACAATTAATGAAGGCTCAGGAGAAGGCATTTTGTGATTCTTTTATTATTAGACAAGAGGTTAATAAAGTAGAGACTTTTGCTTTTCTTCCTTTGACCTATTTCTCAAATATAAACTATATATTAACCAATGATTTTCATAAGCTACACACGGCCTTCAAAAAGTTCATGAAAATGCATATTATGGAAACATGCATTAATTTCAAAATTATTTTGCAACAAATAAATTTTCTTTTTTTTTCTTTTTCTTTTTGACAGGTAGAGTTAGACAGTGAGAGAGAGAAAGACAGAGAGAAAGGTCTTCCTTTTTCTGTTGGTTCACCCCCCAAAAGGCTGCTATAGCTGGTGCACTGAGCCAATCCGAACCCAGGAGCCAGGTTTTTCTCCTGGTCTCCCTTGAGGGTGCAGGGCCCAAGCACCTGAGCCATCATCCACTGCCTTCCCGGGACACAGCAGAGAGCTGGACTGGAAGAGGAGCAATGGGGACAGAATCCGGCACCCTTACCAGGACTAGAACCCAGAGTGCTGGTGCCGCAGGTGGAGGATTAGCCTAGTGTGCTGCAGAGCCGGCCATAAATTTCTCTTAATTCTATTTTTCTATGAATTTTTGAAGTACCTTAATTTATATGTAAACACACACACACATGCAGACATGCAGTTCCATTCTTAGCTATTTGTGTCATTGTGATTCTAAATATATTCCTGTTAAAACGAACATTTTCAGGAATATTCATGAAATTGTATGTTTTTTTTTAAGATGTATTTATTTGAAAGTCAGAGTTACACAGAGAGAGAGGAGAGGTAGAGAGAGAGAGGCCTTCCATCTGATGGTTCATTCCCTAGTTGGCCGCAACAGCTGGAGCTGAACCCACCTGAAGCCAGGAGCCAGGAGCCAGGAGCTTCCTCAAGGTCCCCAACATAGGTGCAAGGGCCCAAGGAGTTGGGCCATTTTCTACTGCTTTCCCAGGTCATAGCAGAGAGTTGGATGAGAAGTGGAGCAGCCGGGTTTAGAACTGGCACCTATATGGGATGCCAGCACCTTAGGCAAGGGCATTAACCCGCTGTGCCACATCACCAGCCCCTGTATGTGATATAGTGTGCAACCTATACAATTGCACAAGCATGATGCTTGCAGTAATGGGAGGCGATAACCTATAATGGTTTCCTAGGTATGGATTTCAGTGGTTGACATCAACAGACAAGAACAGATTTATAAATTATTTAGAGGGCAAAATCATATTGATTTGCTGATGGGTTACATGTGAGGAACCTAGAAGAAGATGATGTCGCTGGTTTCAGCATCTAGATAATGGTTTTCCAGAACATTGTGAAGAGAAACACCTTGTGACAGAAAAAGACCATGTGTAGAATGTAAGAGTGGAGGTTTAAAGATAAATGAGTGTAAAAATTTAAAATTGGCAAGTGAAATATCCAGCTAATGGGTTGTATTCCATTTTTATTTTGGATTGTCTATAGTGTTTACATGTCTACCTAATGATGGACTCTTGGGTTGTTTCTACGTTTTTGTAATTATTATTAAAGCTGCAATGAAGAATTCTGTGCAAGTCTTTGTATGGACATTTTTATTTCCCCTGCACAAATATTTAAAAGTGGAGTCAGTAGCTGGATTCTTTGTAGGTTTACCTATAACTCCACTGTTTCCAAAAGGTTGCATTGTTTTACTTTTCTGTTGTGATAGTCTTGAAATTATTCCTGTTTTTCCCTGTTTCTTTTCTTTTTCTTTCTTTCCTTTTTTTTAAATACGGGGCTCTTCTTTTTATCACTGAGAACTGGAAAGTATCCATTAAGTCTGGATAAAAAGTAAGTTGATTAATCCAATCTGTAAGCAGATCAATAATATACAAATTTATTAGTGAGGGCATGAGGTCCATTGGTGAAAGTGCTGCTTGTGATGCCTGTACCCCATAGTGGAGTACCTGAGTTTGCATGCTGGTTCTGCATCAATTTTACCTCCTGTTCATATGTACCCTCATGAGCAGCAGGTGACAGCTCAAGTACTTTGGTCTGTGTAATCCTGTGGCAGACCTTGATCAAGCTGTAGGCTCCTTGTTTGGCTTGGCCAAGCTCTGGCTCTTGGCAGATGGGGAATTAACAAGTGGATGAATGACCTTCGTCTCTTTCTCTGCCTTTAAAATAAATATTTTACTGAAAAATTCTTCTAATATTTAGAAGAAAGAAAGTAAAAGGGAGAATCAGAAATCTTTGTCTCAAAATAGCAGTTAAATGAGATAGGAACTATTATTACGATATTCTACCAGAATATTCTTCAGTGCACAGTTAAGAAATATTTTTAGTGTGACTATAAGAATCAAACTTTTCTTGAAAAGCTGGAAAACAAGTTTCTTGCTTTTGTAATTCCTCTGAAATATACCTTTAACACTGTGGATTTTTACCTAAGACAGATGCAAAACACAGCAGAAAGAATAATTCTTAAATGATTTATCAATGAGGTTGCATGGGAATAAATCTTTAATAAAACAAATTTCACTTGGAAATTCTAAAGAATATACACAAACAATGGACTTTCTCCTGGTAACTTCCCTGAGGCAATTTTTCCAAAGATATACTCTTGAGGGCTAGAAAAAACATTGGTTAAGAATTCATTGTTAAGATTCAAGCATACGACTTAGAATTTAGACTCTGATATTTAATTGCTGTATGATCTGGTACAAATTTAGCTAATTTTCTTTAGTTTCTTTTTCTCATCAATAAAATTATTTGAGGATTAAATGATATGGTACAATAATAAAATCAGCAAAAAGATCTGACAAAAAGAAATCCTTCATAAATGTCCATTTCTCAATTCTAGGCTTGGAAGATCACCTCAAAGTGTGGAGAGTAGCGTCTCACCAGTGCAGAGCTGTTACAGAGATGGCAGAGGATCTGAATCATGCCCACTGCCATGATAAAGGCAAGGAAAGTATAGCTCTGATGAGGCAAACCTCAGGCCTCCCTGCATGGAGGAAGGCTGGGAGTTGGACGTCCTGAGCAATCTGGTAAACCATAGTGATGTTCCAGAGTCCAGGACTCCAGGCTTTGGAAGAAGTCTGAGGAAATAAAACTGAGAAGGAGCCCAACCTGAATGCAAGACACAGGAACTGTTGCAAAGAAGTCACAAGTCTCAACTGGCCTCAGAGTTAGCCACTTCTTCGGAAGTGTGCAATGATTGCCTGCTCTGTAAATCACAGGAGACAGTGAGACCTCATCCTGGAACTAGTGAATTTCCTATCCCGGGTAAGGGAGAAATCAGTGTATGACAAGGCAATGAAAGGAGGATCATAGAGTTAAACGTGATGTTACAGGGCACAGAGGACGGTCTGGAGAGGGAGTTTGAGAAGACTTCCCCAATAGATAATTCTTGTATTGAAGTCTTCCTGAGAGGATGCATAGGAGCTGTCAAGGAAAAAAGTAAGAGAAGTTCCAAACATAAACACAAAAGGAATCCCCAGCTCTAGGGTCCAAGTCAGTGAAGCACTCTCAGTTCATCATAGGTGACTGGTTAAAGATGGCCAGGGCTGTTTGGATACTATCTGGGTAGGTCCTGAGACCTACCAGAACTAAGCCTTCCCAGTGTAGCTCAGCATAGAACTAGGGAGGGAGGTTACTAGGACAATAATAGAAGAGACAGTAGCAAAGTTTTGTTGGAATTACACAAATAACCACTGGCTATCATTTTACGACTTCTCCCTTCTCCTATAAGAAACTTTTAATTGGTAACTAGTGAATGGGCCTTATGTAGTCTCTTTTCCCTTAACCTCCCAAGAGGGTGATGATGAAGACTGTAAAGATGAAAAAGACTATTGTTCCTTTTTTGCCAACTAGAAGATAGTCCAGAATAGTCAAGAATCAATCTTCTGTGAAACCTTTCCTCATTAAATAATTTATATTGCTTTATCTCTTGTTTATTTGGATTAAAAATGTATAAGACCTCATACTGTATTCTAGTAAGGCTACAAAGGCAAGATATGTCATGAATAGTCTTAGTAAAGACAAGGTTTCTTTTCTCGTTATGTTTTGTTTGCTTTAATTCATTTCTGCTGTAGTTCCATGAACACATTTTGTGATAAGCCCTATGGTGTCTTACACAAAACATTTACATGGACCTGAACTAGGTAATGCCAAGTACTATCAGACCTATCTTAGAATACCAGATCAATGGGAAGCTAGGACGTTCAGCCCTGGCTCATATGAAGTAAGACTGCGAGTAGTTTATCCTCCTTTCAATGTTCTCCAGAAGACTGGTTTCCCCATTTCTCTGTATTCACACCTCCATGCTGATTTTCTTTCTATGGCCATATGCTTTATAAATTGAAAGTAAAGTAAATGAATAAACAAATATATGCAATTCTAATATAAAAATGAAGTAAGCATATAACCAGAGAAAAGTGATCATCTTTTAAAAGAGTAAAGAAACAGGGAACTCATAGACTCTAAATACATTCAATGTGATATCAACATCACAGAGTTATAAAAATTAAACGTCGCTAATTTTATAAAATTAGATATAGTACACAAATTCAGAGTTGTAACTGAATTATACATGATTAGAAAGATTGCTGTGAGGTTTATAAATTGCTTCATAACACAACTCCAACACAAAATGCAATAGGAATTCAAGAATTTCTTGGAACAATGGATTTGAAAGATAAGTTCCATTATAGGTATTTGATGTGTACCCTTCGAGGTAGATGATGATGACTCAAGTATTTGAGTCCCTGATACTCACAGGGAAGACCTGTATTGAGTTGCTGGCTCTTGGCTTTGGCTTGGCCCAGTCCTGGCTGTAGTAGGCCTTGGGGAGTGAACCAGCAGATGGAGTATCTCTGTTTGTTGCTCAAATAAAATTAAAAGATACATTGATTACATTGATTTTTTAAAAAGATTTATTTATTTATTTGAAAAAGTTACACAGAAAGAGGAGAGCAAGAGAGAGAGAGAGGTCTTCCATCAGTTGGTTCACTCCCCAATCGGCCACAATAGCCTGAGCTGCGCCAATCCAAAGCCAGGAGCCAGGAGCTTCTTCCAGGTCTCCCTGCGGGTTCAGGGCCCCAAGAACTTGGGCCATCTTCTACTGCTTTCTCAGGCCATATCAGAGAGCTGAATGGGAAGTGGAGGAGCCAGGACTAGAACCGGCGCCCATATAGGATGCTGGCACTTAAGGCCAGAGCATTAACCTACTGTGTCACAGCGCCAGCCCAGAAATACATTGATTTTTTTTTTCCTTATTATCCTATTTTAGTGAAAACATTTTTGAAAACTGCATAATTATTTTATAACAGAATTTTTATGAACTTTTTGAAGACCTCTTGTACTTAATTTTGTATTAATCATGAAGGAAAAGAAGCAAGGCATTTTCTGTGAATAAAATTTCAGTAGTCAGAGGGATCCTCAAAAAAGAGACAAAATTTTAATTTTAAGACCTATGGCAAGACTCACTTCCATTTACATGAAAAAATATCTCCAAGTTTAAAAACCTCAGATATCTGTCCAGATAACAAACATTTCCCAATTGCACTAAAAGCAATGTACTTTTCTTGATTTCTTCCATAAAATGTGCCCTGAGTGTTTATTATGGAAGGAAGGACTTGCCTCGACATTTGTCAATATAGTATATCCTTCTCCAATTTTAGGTTATGTTTTTCAGAAACAAAAAGGTTGGGTGTAAAATGGCTATTCCTAGTTCAGAAAGCCAAGAGGACTTTTAAATGAACCAATCAACTTTTTTCAATAATTAAGCAATAATTTTAAAAACATCCTCTTTTTATATGACAGAGTTATTTCCTTCATAGCCAGAATTTTACATTAATTTGTGCAGTTATAATACTAGAAAACATATTAATATAACTTTAATATCTAAACTGGCTCACATTTTTAAAAGAATAATGATTAGCTGTTTCATTACAAGCATTGTTTAAGGAAAAGAGTAATACCTAGCTGAATACTTCCATTTAAAGGAAAACCTTGGCTCCATATAAAAAGCTTGACAAATGTATATTTATGTTAAATTAAAGCAAAATATTGTAGTATGGTTTGTATTTATGACATGAATTCTTTTTTAAAATTTTTATACATATAAAGAGAACAGATATCACGTATTTCATAGAAAATTCTATGAAGATAACCACATTTCCTCCCCTCCCTTCCTCAATTCCCCCTTCATTCTTCTTCCTACCTACCTTCGTTCATTTTTTCCCCCTTTACTTTTTGTGATAACATACTTTTAATTTACTTTACAGTCACAGGCTTAATGCACCATTAATCATAATGCTCAAAAAAGTAAAAAAGTAGAAAGACCACTGTTTGACAGGAATATAGAGAAAGGTTATAAGCAATAATAAAATCATAAAACATCAGTTTAATTCTTATACATGGAGGGTTTTTAATGCTATATTAACTACCATAGTTCAGAGTAAAGAGATAATATTTGTCTTTTGGGGACAGGATTATTTCACTAAGCATAATGGTCTCCAATTTCATCCATTTTGTTGCAAAAGATAGGATTGCATTCATTCATTTTTATGGCTGACTAGTATTCCATTGTGTATATATACTATATTTTCTTTATCTAGTCATCAGTTGATGGACATCTGGGTTGATTTCATACCTTAGCTATTGTGAATTGAGCTGCTATAAGCATGGAAGTACGAATAACTCTTTCATATGCTGATTTCATTTCCTTTGGGTAAATTCCTAAGAGTATATCACCAGCTGCTAAGAGTACCACTGAGCCACCAGCAGACTGCAATCCTCTCAACTGTCTGACCTCTCTGAGGATTTCTCTTGGCTGAAGACAGATGCCTTGCCTGTGTGCCTTTCCCAGGCTACAGCCAGAATCCAATGACTACTTATTTTGCAAATAAAAGCCCAGCCTTCTCATTCCACCCAGCTTCAGTGATTTTTTGTGCAGACTGCATCACAACCCGTCTTCCTCCCAGCTCAGTTCTGCCTCCTTCTTTTCTTCATGAGTGTTGATCCTAAAAACATGCTCCAATAACATTGAATGACTTAATGTCCATTGAACGGCTTCTGGTGAGGTCTCCTGTAGGCTTCTAAAGTGCTTATAATTTACCCCGGCTCTTGAATAGCACCTTACCACATGTAGCCTGACTGCTAGTCGTGTCAAAGATGAAAACCTGATTTAAACCCAATCGAGATATATGTCCCACTTTCTTTGCATCGTTTTCCCACTTACAACTGCTTATTCCCTGTTGTCCCTTTCTACCCACAAGTCACAAGAATGGATACTAGATGCTCTATTTCAGTTTACACTAATGTTCATTACATCCCTTTATCAAGTCTTTCTTCTTAGTAACTTTAAGAGGGTAACTCTAGCTTTGTTAACAGGTGGACTCATATATTTGTTTTGTTTAAGCACAACATAATTCATTGTTTGCTAATTCACCAGTAATCAATGGGTAAATAGGTTGACATTGTAGTTCTCCACATAGTCATTTAGAAGTCTCTGCTATTGTCACTAAATGGTTTCCAAGTTTCCTCTGAGAGCTGTTTTCATTCTAGTGAACAAAGAGGAAAAGTGTGTGTAGGGAGATTTGCAGAGGCCATACCTGGAAATGGTACATCTCTCACTGAGTGTTTAAACAGGCAGGAGGCCACACCACATTCAAAGTGAGACAAGGAAATACAATTTTCATGAATGACCAGGAAGTAAATAGATCATAGCTCTTGGTAAGTTTCCATGTCACCCTAGGGTCTTTCAGAGAATTTGTCTTCCAGGACATAGTGGATCCAAATTCTGTCATTGTGTCTCTTTGGGGAAAAGGTTGTGACTAAGCAGTGAATTTGAATCCTCCTTCAATTATACCATCTCCCTACATGAATATTTAAATTGACAGCTGCTTTCTGGTTTTACTTCTTCTAGAACTATCTGGGTTACTCCTAATTTCCTGTATCACATCTTACTACCACAGAAAAGACAGCAATGTGTGTGATTATTCTATAGGTGACTATATTCTTAACAGAATTCCTATAGACAACTTCATAGAAATGCACATCCACTTCATTGATACATTTGTGCTTAATAAAGGGACCGTAAATCCACAGTTCAATACCAGTTATAGTACTAGGCTCTTTAGATACATTTATTCCACAAAACAATCCAAAAAGTAAATCTTGTCATTATGATCATGTTAGAGACAGAAAATCAGGTTAAAAATAAGCAACCACCTCAGTCTTACACAAGGTAAGCCAGACGACAAACTGCAAAACTGGGAATTAGACCTAATTTTGTTGTTCTCTAGGGTTCATCTACATTTCTGTCCTTATGACTGATGTCTATGAACCAAATATAATTTAACAGATGTACAAGTTGGAAATTGGGCCAGATATTGTAAATAGTTATGCTCAGCCATATTCTAGTGTCTTTATGGGAAACTGTTTTTTTCTAAGCTTCAAGCAACAGAGCTGTCAGCTGCAATCCGAGTGTTCCATCATCCTCTCCAGGCTCTCTGCTTTCACTTTGCCCTCTGAATATCATTGATGCACTTCAATCTTCAGCTCTAACAGTGAAATGATAATTCTGTAATGTTCTCAAGGAGTTTCTGATAGGAACAGTAATAATGCTGTTTGGAGTCAGATATTTGTTTTGTTTAATATAAATAAACCTTTAAAGAGTTGAGACTCTGATACAGCAATTTAAATATACTACAAAATATATGACTTTTGGTTATATATTTAGGACTGTTTAAAGTCAATTTCTGACACAGAAAAACAATTCTCAAAGTTAATAACCACTGTCAGGGCTGCTGCTGTGGCTTAGCAGGTAAAGCCACTGCCTGCAGTGCCAGCATGCCATATGGGTGCTGGTTTGAGTCCCAGCTGCTCCACTTCTGATTTAGCTCTCTGATATGGCCTGGGAACGTGGAAGAAGATGGGCCAAATCCTTAGGACCAGGTTCCCATGTGGGAGACCCAGAAGAAGCTCCTGGCTCCTGGCTTTACATTGGTGTAGCTCTAGCCATTGCAGCCAATGGAAGAGTTCTCTCTCTCTCTCTGCCTCCTCTTAAAATACATAATTAAATCTTTAACAAAAATAACCACTGTCTAAAGCATCTTTGGCATCTTTTTTTTTCAGAAATATTTATCTGTTTTAACATGTTCCTGAAAGCCAGAGACCAGGACCTCCATTCTGGTTTCCCACATCGATGGTGGGGGCTCAATGACTTCAGCCATCATCCACTGCCTTCCTAGGTACATTAGCAGGAAGCTAGAATTGACAACCCTGGAAATTTTTTTAAGTTTATGTATTCACTTTCATTGACACAGAGAGAGTGAGAGCAAGAATGAGAGCAAGCAAGAGAGAGAGAGAGAGAGAAAGATGGGCTATCAACTGGGTCACTCCCTCAAAGTACTCACAATAGGCAGGGCAGGGACGAGCCAAAGTCGGGAACCACTAATGCCATCCAGGTCTCCCCCACATGAGTGGTAGGGACCCAAGTGGTTGAGCCATCACTGCTGCCTCCCTGGCTGCACGTTTCTGGAAGGCAAGTGGAGGTGGGACTCTTTCACAGAAATTGTGATATGGGAAGTTGACCTCCCAAGCTTAATCTTCCTCACCACAGGCCTGCACCATGGATAATGTTTTGAATGTGAACACAAAGGAATAGAATTTTAATTTATGTGACCTGTTACTTCTTTTCAAAAAAAATTTTAGGCCAGCGCCACAGCTCACTAGGCTAATCCTCGGCCTGTGGCGCCAGCACCCCAGGTTCTAGTCCCGGTTGGGGCATCAGATTCTGTCCTGGTTGCTCCTCTTCCAGTCCAGCTCTCTGCTGTAGCCCAGGAGTGCAGTGGAGGATGGCCCAAGTCCTTGGGCCCTGCACCTGCATGGGAGACCAGGAGAAGCACCTGGTTCCTGGCTTCGGATCAGTGCAGCGCACCTGCTGCAATGCGCCGGCCATAGCGACCACTTGCAGGGTGAACCAACGGAAAAAGGAAGACCTTTCTCTCTGTCTCTCTCTCATTGTCTAACTCTGCCTGTCAAATTTTTTTTTATTAATATAAAGACAACAGATTTCATATATTTCACAGGTACAATTCTAAAAAGATTACCATAATGCCTTCCTGCCCTCCCTCGCTCAATCCCCTCTTCCATCATTTTTTTCTTTAATTCTTTTTGCAAGTTTATAATTTCAGCACACTATAAAATCACAGGCTTAATGCACCACCAACCACAATATCCAACAAGTAAAAAGTATAAAGACCACAGTTCCACAGGAGTATAAAAAAGGGTGGAAAAATCACAATAAAACCAAAAGATGTCTGTTTAATCCTTATACACTTTTTGTATTCTATATTAACTCTCATATATTAGAGAAAACATATTGTGTTTGTCTTTTTGGGACTGGATTATTTCACTAAGCCTAATGGGTTTCAGTTGCTTCCATTCTTTTGTGAAACACTGCATTTCACTCTCTTTTATGGCTTAGTAGTATTCCATAGAATATATACCATATTTTCTTTATCTAGTCATCAGTTAATGGAAAACTGGGTTGATTCCATATCTAAGCTATTGTGAATTGAGCTGCAATAAACATGGGGTACAGATAACTCTTTCATATGGTTATTTCATTCCCATTGTATAAATTCCTAGGAGTAGGATGGTTGAGTCATATGGTAAATCCATTTTCATATTTCTGAGGAATCTCTAGACTGTTTTCTATAATGGTTGTTCTATATTACATCCCCCCAATAGTGTATTAGGGTTCCTTTTCCCATGCATCCACAACAGCATTTATTATTGTTTGATTTTAGGATGTTAGCCATCCCAACTGTGGTGAGGAGAAACCTAATCGTACTTTTTATTTGCATTTCCACTATGGTTGGTGATCTTGATCTTTTTTTCACGTGTCTGATGGCCATTTGTTATTTCATCCTTCAAAAAAATGCCTGTTCAATACAATAGAAATCAAAAGAACCTTCAGAAATTATTACAAAGAGCTCTATTACAACAAACTTGAAAATGTGGGAGAAATGGATGGATTCTTGAACACATACAATCTACAAATATTGTCATGAAGACATAGAAAACCTAAACAGACCAATAACCAAGATGGATATTAAATCAGTTGTAAACACCAATCCAACAACGAAAAGCTGAGGACTAGATGGCTTCACTGCTGGATTCTACCAGGCATTTAAAGAAGAGATAATTCCAATTCTTCTCAAGTTATTCAAAATAATTGAAAGGGAATGTTGCAATCTTCCCAAACTCCTTCTATGAAGGCAACATCATCTAAATTCCTAAACCAGACAAAGATACAACAGAGAAGGAGAACTATAGACCAATGTCCCTGGTGGACCAGGATGCAATAAATCCACAACAAAATATTAGCCAATCAAATCCAACATATCAGAATGGTCATTCACTCAGACCATGTGGGATTTATCCCTGGTATGCAAGGATGGTTCACCATTCACAAATCAATAAACCTGATTTATCACATTAACAAACTGAAGAACAAAACAATATGATTATTTCAATAGATGCAGATAAACCATTTGAAAAGTCCAACATCCTTCCATGATGAAAACCTTAAGCAAACTGGGTATAAAAGGAACTTTCTTCAACACAATCAAGGCAATTTACAACATACCAACAATCAGCATCTAAATAAATGATAAAATGTTGGAAGCCTTCCCACTAAGATCTGGAACCAGACAAGGATGTCCACTCTCACAGATGCTATTCAATACAGTCCTGGAAGTTTTAGCTAGAGCTTTAGGCGAGAAAAAGAAACGAGAGGGACACAAATTGGAAAGAAGGAAATTAAATTATACCTATTTGCTGATGACATGATTCCATATATAGGGGATGCAAAAGGCTCCACTGAGAGACAATTGGAACTCATAAAAGAGTTTGGTAAAATGTAAAGATATAAAATTAACACACAAAAATCAGTAGCCTTGGTATACACAGACAATGCCATACCTGAGAAAGAACTTATAAGTCAATCCCACTTATAATAGCTAAAAAAATTAAACACCTTGGAATAAATTTAAACTAGGAAGGCAAAGATTTATATAATAAAAATTACAAAACATTAGAGAAATAGAAAAAGACAGAGAAAGTGGAAAAATATTACATGTTCATAGTTTGGAAGAATTAATATTAAGATATCCATACTACCTAAAGAACTTTACAGATTAAATGTGATCCAATCAAAATACCAATGAAATTCTTATCAGAACTGGAAAATAAAGATGTTAAAATTCATTTGGAAACACAAGAGACCCAGAAAATCTAAAACAATCTAATACAACAAAAACAGCGTTGGAGCCATCACAAACCAGGTTTCAAGACATACTACAAGGTAGCTATAACAAAACAGCATGGTAATAAAAAAAAATAAACATCTATATTAATGGAACAGAATAGAAACTAGAGAATCCAACACACACACACACCCACAACCAACTTACCTTTCCCAAAGGAGCTAAAATCAATCCCAGGAGCAAAGACAGTCTTTTCAACAAATGGAGCTGGGAAAACTGGATCTCTATCTACAGAAATATGAAACGAGATCCCTACCTTATACTTTATGCCAAAATCTACTTGAAATGAATCAAAGACCTAAATCTATGACTCCCTACCATCAAATCAGTAGAGAACATTGAGGGAAACTCTGCAAGACACTGGTATAGGCAAAGACTTCTAAAGTGCAGGCAATCAAGGCCAAAATTGACAAATGGGATTACATCAAGCTGAGGAGTTTAAAGAGTCCAAGAAACTCAACATCAACAAAGCAAACGATCCAATTAAGAAATGGTTAAAGGATTTAAACAGGAATTTTTCAAGAGAGTAAATTCAAATGGACAGCAGATGAAAAATTGCTCTAGATTACTAGTCATCAGAAAAATGCAAGTCAAAACCACAAAGAGGTTTCACCTCACCCCAGTTAAATGGCTCTCATATAGAATTCAACAAACAACAAATGCTGGTGATATTGTGGGGAAAAAGGTACCCCAATCCACTGTTCCTAGGAATGTAAACTGGTATAGCCACTGTGAAAAACAGTATGGAGAAACCTCAGAAATCTGAAAATAGATCTACCGTATGACCCAGCCATCACACACCTGGGAATTTACCCAAGGGAAATGAAAGCAGCATATGAAAGTTTTATCAGTAACTTCATGTTTATTGCAGCTCAGTTCACAATAGCTAAGATGTGGAATCAACTCAGATTTCCTTCAACTGAATCCTGGAAAAATAAATTATGGTATATATTCACTATGGACTCTCAGCCTTAAAAAAAAAAAAAACACAAATAAAATGAGTGTAACTGGAAATCATTATACATAGTAAAATAAGCTAGTCCCAAAAGAGAAAAACCACATTTTCCCTGATCTGTGGTAATTAACAGAGTACCTAATATGTAACATATAGAAGTGAAATTGAAAATTTGAGATTCAATGATTATCACTACTGTTGAGAAACTATACTTTTGTCTTAATTCTATTTGTTGAAATCTTTACTTCCTTAGGGTTAATATTATGAGTATAAAGTAAACTGAAATTAGATCTTTGTGAAAATTAAGAGTAGGAATAGGAGAGGGAGGAGGAAGAAGGATGGGCACATGGGCAGGCTGAGGGGACAGTGGAAAGTATCACTATGTTACTAAATCTGTATATATAAAATGCATGAAATTTGTTTACCTTAAATAAAATTTTAAAATGCCTGTTCAAATCCTTTGCCCATTTTTTAACTGAATAGGTTGTTTTGTTGTTTGCTTCTCATTTAAAAATTTTTTTTCTTTATATTACATACTTGAAATGGAGAGAGAAAGAGAGACAGAGGCAGATAGAGACAGAGACCTCCCATCTATTGATTCACCCCCTTACCTACTGCAACAGCTAAGGTTGGGCAAGGATGATACTGGGAACTGGGAACTGAATCCAGGTCCTCCATGTCAGGAGCATGGACTCAACTACTTGAGCCATTCACCTGTTGTCTCCCACGGTGTGCTCTAGCTAGATGCTGGAACCAGAAGCACAGCTGGGAATCAAACCCAAGCACACCAATATATGATGTGGGTATCCCAAATAGCAGATTAATCTCTAGGCCAAATGTTTGTCCCCATTTGTTAATCCTTTTACTTAGTGTATCTCTTGATATGCAAATATCAGAAAATAATTTGATTTCCATTTAATACAATAAAGCAAATACTGGCTTCTTGCTCTATAAGAAAACATGCATCTGATTATAGAAGAACCACTGCCATCTCTCTGACGTCCTATCTCTAACCTCGTCACTTTATGTTAAAATTCAGTCAAACCACATCCTATTGCTTACATTTCTCCACATAGAACAAGATTTTTTTTTTTGCTACTTTGAATTTGTTTATGCTGCTTCCTTCATCCTAAATGTCCCACATCCAATAGGGTTACTCAATTTCTTCTCTATAAATTGAATGTGGGGAATGTGTGCCTCCCAAGCTTAACCTGCTGCAAAACAGTGCCCATCCCATGGACAATTTTTTTTAATGTAAACATATAGGAATGGAATTTTAATTTGTATGCACATTGTTACTTCTCTTTTAAAATTTATTTTACAAATTTAAGAGGCAGAGAGAACGGGACAGAGACTGACAGAGAGATGTCACTTGTCTTAGTGAATGATTATGAGAAAATAAAAACTAATCAATATAAAGAGCTTTGAAAATATCTAGTGTATTGGAAACGCTCAATAAAAGTTGTTTCAGAGGTTGGTTGCTTAATCTGTATTGTATTTTCCTTCACAGTAATTTTGTCAATGATATACTGTGGAGGTGAAAATCTACTCTATCAAAAAAAGTCTTTCAAAATTGCTAAAGTCTACTTATTTGATATACAACATAGGAAACTATTTGGCTCACACTAGCAATATGATAAAATAGCAAGATAACCAGGATTACGCTCACACCTATTGATGAACTATCTACATAAAAAATAACCTTCAGTGTTCTGTCGAAAAGACGCAAGAGTAAGAAACCACAAGCAGCCAAACACATAAGGTCGCCAGCAGTCATCACACTGCAGGTTGGAAGCTACTACATTTATAGTGGGAAATAATTTGACATGTTTCATGAAATCAATGATTCAGGAGATTTTTTATTACTGTTTTTTCCCCTCTGAAAAATAGGACCTCACGCTGTCTCTTTCCACCTCAGATATAATTCAGAAAGAATTATAGCAAGTCTTAATTTAAAATGAGTGATGTAGTACAGAGTTTCAGACCATATATCTCTTCAAAGCTGTCAGTTTCCTTTCACCACTTTTCCTATATTCCATAAACAAGTTTAAATTAAACATAGATCAACAATAAATCTGCCAATTGCTATCTTATTTATGACACTGTTGGAAGAGACAGTGATGCTCTTTTATAAACCAAGATGGACACTTTCTGATTCCTTTAAAATTAAAATTAAAACAGCTAAAATACTTAAGGGAATTTCATTAGATATGAGGTGTCATCTATTTTGATGAATTTAAATATTATTCTCCAATAGGTACTTCAGGAAAGGTGCGGGGAAGCATGTTCTATGGTGCATGGGGAAAAGGCCTCAATTTTTGTCGTTCAAACTTGATAAGTATAAAATTATATTATAATATAAGGCTTTAAAATGAGAAAAATTTGCATTATAAGTTGATTTAGCTGAATACCTAGGACCTGCCTTATTCCAGATTTATGATACTTCTAAAAATTTACTTCATTTAACTCTTAAAGTTGAATGATCAAAAAAATTTAGCAGAGTGCATAGCATGATAAAAATTTTAATCATCAATTTGTAGTTGTGCAAACATTTATACTTACATGCCATATATATACACACACAAATGACAATTCATCTACAAATTTGTATGAGTGACTAAGAGCACTGGATCATGGATTATTTGCACTACTGTTTGTTTAGCCTTGCAGACAGCAGTATCAGGTTGCCTGCTGTGTGCCTCCATTTTTCCTTTTGGATTAAGTATGCCTATTTCTATTGTGTCTTCCTTCTCCAGCATGTATGTGGTGTGGGAGGCAGATAATCTGCCTCTTCAGTTAACAAGGATTCAGACCGAGATAAGCCATGGATAATTCAAGGATCCTTATTCACACTTTGAGTCAATTTATTTGAAGAGATAGGAGCATAATTTACATATGGGATTAAAGGAAATAATTTAAAGTTAAACAACAGACTTTGGATGCTTTAGAACACAGGGACAACTTCTTTGACATTAAATCATTAAGCAGTAGAATGAATTTCTATTTCCCTGAAACTGAACGGGCTTATAATTATTTTAACTAGTAGAAGAGCAGTGGATTTCAAAGCTAGGTCACAAATAGTTCCACAGCTTCCACTTTAGTTACCAGAATAAAAATACTTTAGCCCTGAGGCATGTAATACAAAATACTACTGTTCTGACATGGTATGAGAAAAAATAAGCCATAATAAATGAAGTTAGTATCCAAAACAGAAACCATTACCTGCATTACCATTCCAGCATCATTCACAATAGCCATGATATGGAAACAGCACAGATACCCACCCATAGGTGAAATGTGTTTTACACACACACACACACACACACACACACACACACACACAGTGGATGCTGGGAAATCCAAGGTTAGGATGTCAGCATAGCCAAGTTCTGGTGACAGAAGATAATAGAATGGTAGATTAAAAGTATGAAAACAAAGGAACACTCAGCAAAGTGAAGAGGCAACTGGCAGAATGGGAGAAATTATTTGCAAACCATGTATCTGATAAAAGACTAATACCAAGAATATATAAAGAGCTCAATAAACTCAACAACAAAACAAACAACTCGGGCTGGCGCCGTGGCTCAAAAGGCTAATCCTCTGCCTTGCGGCGCCGGCACACCGGGTTCTAGTCCCGGTCGGGGCACCGGATTCTGTCCCGGTTGCCCCTCTTCCAGGCTAGCCCTCTGCTGTGGCCCAGGAGTGCAGTGGAGGATGGCCCAGGTGCTTGGGCCCTGTACCCCATGGGAGACCAGGAAAAAGCACCTAGCACCTGGCTCCTGTCATCGGATGAGCGCGGTGTGCCGACCGGCCGCAGCGCGCCGACCGCGGCAGCCATTGGAGGGTGAACCAATGGCAAAGGAAGACCTTTCTCTCTGTCTCTCTCTCTCACTGTCCACTCTGCCTGTCAAAAAAAAACACAAACAAACAAACAAACAACTCAGTTAATAAATGGGCAAAGGACTTAAACACGCATTTTTCAAGAGACGAAATCCAAACGGCCAAAAGACACATAAAAAAAAAACTGTTTAGGATCACTAGCCATCAGGGAAATGCAAATCAAAACCACAGTGAGGTTTCACCTCATCCCAGTTAGAATGGTTCTCCTGCAGAAATCAACAGCTCTCATACAGAAATCAACAAACAATAAATGCTGGCAAGTTGATGTTGAAAATGTCATTAATTTTTAAAAAGCAATATCAGAAATTCACTGAAGAAAATATGTAAGGATATAGTAAAGGAAATTCTTTAGGAGGAAGCAATATGGTCTTAGAGAGAATCTCAGAGACACAGGATAGAATGGTTAGTATGGAAAGGTTAAATATATTTTTAAAAATTAATGAATATTGACTACACAAAAATAATAATAATGGCTCATGGCATTTTAACACATAAACAATTGAGATATCACAATACTAGAATAAATGCAAGTTAAGAGATACAAATATCATTAAAGTGTTATAAAAAGTTTATAAAGTTATAAAAAGTTTGCATTGTTTAGGAAGTAGAAAATTTAACTAGAATTTAATAACTATTTTAAATTAGAGATATAGTGTGTAAAAGTCACTATTATGTATAGTATAATTTCTAGTGTGGTCACTTAAAGAAAAAAAATCAATAAAGAAAGACAATAAAAAGACAGAAAACAGAGTAAATGGAGCAAATAAATCACATAATAAAAACTATATTGAAAGTCAATATTCTATTAAATAAAATATTAGCAGACTACAATGTAATATCAGCCTGAATGGAAAAAAACATCTAATGCTTCTTACAAGAGAGATACTCTATATATATAGGGATACAGAAGGTTGGAAAATAAAGGAACTAAGAAAAATATGCAAATACCTGAAAGACAGCTGGTATAGTGACATTGCTAAAAGATAAAGTAGAACTTCAGAAAAAATGAAGTAGAACTTCAGACAAGGATAAATTCTAAAGATAAGGGGGTCATTTTAAAATGTAACAGGTATCATTTAAACAGGAAGCTACAGAGTTTCTAAGTCAACATGCCCTTATTGATCTAGGCTCAACATACATAAATCAAACATTGAAAAAGGAAAAAAGAAAAATATACACAATTATAGCTGGATAGTTTAAAGCAACCCACTATTAACTGATAGAACTAATGTATAAACAATAAACATCTGACAAATTTTGAAAATGTTGATAGTATACCTAACTGAAAACTAGAATAAGCACATGTTTTTCAAGTGTACAGGGAACATTTGACAAAATACACCATATGCTGGGCCATAAAACAAGCTTCACTGAAGTTCATGATACTGCATTAATATAAGCTGTAATTTCTGACCACAGTGAACTCATTGTATAAATTAATCTAGAAAAAGTGACTAGTAACTCTCAAAATGACCTGGGAAAAAGTAAATGACCTCTGGGGTAAAGAACAAATCACAATAGAAATTAGAAAATATATTGATGAAAATGAATATGAAAATATATAAAAACTTCATGTATCACACAAATAATGTGTTTAAAGAGAAATTATATATTAGTGTACATATTAGACAAGGAAAAAGGCTGAAAATCAATGATCTAATAATTAATCCTAATAACTTAGTAAAATATGTTCTAAAACCACAAACATATTAAAAGAAGGAAACAATAGAGAAAGAAAGCAGAGGATAAAACAAGTAAGAACAGAGACAATAGACAGGATCAAGAGAGCAAAAAAAGCTTTTAAACAACTAAACGTGTTTGAAAACATCTGGGGGCTGGTGATGCGGTGTAGCCAGTAAAGCCACCGCCTGCAGTGTCGTAATTCCATACGGTGCCTTTTAGAAGCCCTGGTGCTCCATTTCTGATCCAGATCTCTTCCATGGCCTGGGAAAGTAGTAGAAGATGGCCCAACTGCTTAGGCCCCTGCACCTGCATGGGAGACCTGGAAGAAGCTCCTGGCTCCTGGCATAGCTCTGGCCATTGTGGCCATCTGGGAAGTGAACCAGTGGATGAAGACCTTTCTCTGTCTCTGTCTGCCTCTGTCTCTCTGTAACTCTGCATTTCAAATGAATAAATAAAACTTAAGCAAGGAAAAAAAAAGCAGGAAGAAATAAAACCTCTTGCGTGACTACTGAGGGAAAATAGCGAGAAGGCACAAATAAACTTAGCAGTCATAAAAAAAGAGCACTGAAGATAAGAAAAGATCCTGAAGACATTAAAGAGGCACTGTGAAAAATTTATGCCAATAAATGTGGAAGTATGGGTGAAATAAATGACTTGAAAAATCCCAACTTAACAAATGGCCTCAAGAAAAAATGAAAAAAATGTAAATTCCTCTTCAACAAAAAGGAATTCCTGAGTACTATTTATTTTATTTTTATTTATTTTTTTTAATTTATTTGACAGGTAGAGTTATAGACAGTGAGAGGGACAGACAGAGAGAAAGGTCTTCCTTCTGTTGGTTCACCCCCAAAATGGCTGCTACAACCAGGCCAGCACTGTGCGATCCAAATTGGGAGCCAGGTGCCCCATCCCGGTCTCCCATGGGGTGCAGGGCCCAAGCACTTGGGCCATCCTCCACTGCCTTCCTGGGCCACAGCAGAGAGGTGGAGTGGAAGAGGGGCAACCGGGACAGAATCCAGCACCTCCTGGTCTCCCATGTGGGTGCAGGGGCCCAAGGACTTAGGCCATCTTCTACTTCCTTCCCAGGCTATAGCAGAAAGCTGGATTGGAAGTGGAGCAGCTGGGACTAGAACCGGTGCCCTTATGGGATGCCAGCACCTCAGGTGGAGGCTTTACCTGCCATGGCATAGCACCAGACCCAAAACAGAAATATTTTTTTAGCACAGCATCCGCTTAACATCATTTTGGAATACCAGTTAAATAAAATAAGAAAAAGAAATAAAATGTTAAGGACAGTATAGTTGCTCACAGACAACCTGATTAAATGGAAAAAGCAATCATTAAACATTTACTACTAACAGTATTCAAAACAAATGAAATTATTATGAAAAAGCCATATCAAAACCACACAGAAATTGAAAACCCTATTATAATATTTAAGATGAAATATAGAAAGCAAAAAATAGCAAAGGAAAACTTACAGAACAAATTTGCACATTTACATGCTAGTGTATGAAAACTCATCATAAGACTATAACAATTATTACAGTAGAGCATTGACAATAGAACAGTATATTAGCAAATAAGCCAGCAAACTTAAAGTATAGACAAGTAATTTTTGGCACCAAACAAGTGGAAGTACAAAATATGCTCATAGATTTAACTTCACATACGTAAACAATCATGTTCAAGGCAAATGGATTAATCTTTGAGGTAAAAGAATTAATATTTATATATGAAAATAAAATTCAATTATATGCTATTTATATGATATCTCTATAGAATAGTAATCATGAATGTTTAAAATAACAATATATGGCCAGCACCGTGGCTCAATAGGCTAATCCTCCACCTTGCAGCGCCAGCACACCGGGTTCTAGTCCCGGTCAGGGCGCCGGATTCAGCGGCCATTGGAGGGTGAACCAACAGCAAAAGGAAGACCTTTCTCTCTCTCTCTCTCTCTCTCTCTCTCTCTCTCTCTCTCTCTCCACTCTGCCTGTCAAAAAAAATAATAACAATATAGAAAAGGATACATAAATAAATTCTAAACACCTGAATTTGCAGTGTTGACATGAGAAAAATTAAATTTCATGAATGAAGTAAAGAACTGTTGGAGATAAAGAAGGTAACTTCTTGTAATGAAATAATTTTTCCCTCAGAAACTATAATCATGTTAAATTTCATATCAACAACATATAGTATCAAAATATATTATGCAAAATTTTGCAGAATTTAAACAATAAACAGAAACATCCACCATCATGGTGGGGGATTTTAACAGTATATATTAGGATAAAACAAAACAAAACAAAAACCTGATAAGAATACAAAACATATGGACACAATTAAGTACTTGGTCCAACTGGCACATAAAAAACATGTATCAAGGAAGAAAAAAACAGGAATCTCAAAACATAGCACAATGAATAGGACACTTGCTATATAATGGAGTTCATACTGAAGATTATTTAGGCCATGACCAGAGACAAGAGAGAGACAAAACCCCTGAAAAGGGTAAATGTTCTAATCTCTGATTACTGTAACCTCCAAATCAGTTCCCCATAGGTATTATCTTGTCTTAGCAGTCATCCAAATCTCTGTCCCCACTAGGTGTAGACATATCTGGAGAGGTGTCCTAATCTCCTTTCTCTGCAACCATCCCCTGGTTAAGTTCCCCATAAGCATGGTCTCAAGTTCCTCATGGGTGATCTTGAGTCCTGCAGGCTGCACTAAGCCTACTGATGCTGTAACTGTTAATGCATGATGCTGTTGAACCTATCAATATTATTAAGGAAACTGGATCTGATGCCCAGTGCTGGAAAGTGATTCCAATGGGCCCATCGACATTAATAAATTGCTTCTGCTTATCTTGCACCCAGTCTCTTGTGCCTGTTTGAACTAAGGGAATTTCTAAAATCCAGCTTTCTGTAACAATATAGGCTTTTTAATAAAAGAGATTGAGACAATTGAACAGAGGAAAAAATGAAGGTGAACTTGTGTCTAATACCATTAACTGTAATTAATTTTAGGTACATAAAACACTTACAATATTGAAGTCAAACCACCAAAATGTAAGAAGATAATATAAGAATATATTTTAATGAAATCAGGTCTCAAGCAATTCTTAAACAATATGTAAAGGCATTATCCATGCTTTAACAGAAGACATTTGTAGTATGCTAAACCATAAAGTAAAGGTAAATTATAACAACAGTTAAGAACAGACTGGGAAAGCAGACAACCTAGAATAGAATATCACCTATGCTACAGAGTAGCACTGTGATTCAACTCAATGTTATTTAACCTTTCTAGGATTCAGTTTCTTAATTAGTAAAAGGAATCTTATAATGACACCTATACAATGTACTTAGAACTTTCCTTATCACATATTAACCTGTATAGCTAAATATTTTACTTATTACTATTTGTCATAATATCTTCAAAATAATCCCCATGCATCAATTACTATTGACTAGTGATTAGAAAAATACTCAATATTGAAAATTAGAAAAGGCACCTCACAGAAAGAAGAAATTCCAACAGGCACATGCATATGAAAATGTTCAACCTCATAACTAATTAATTATAATGATGATAAAAATAGAAAAATAACAAAATATGAGTTTGATTTCATTTATGTAATGTTCCAGAACAAAAAAGAAATTAAAATATATAATTAATTATATATTTGCATAGACACATATGTACATAGATATACTCAATATCTAAGAAAGCAAGGGAATAGTTATGCTAAATTGAGGGAGAGATCTAGGGGAAAGAGATAAAGAATACTGAGGCAGACATTTGGCCTAGAATTTAAGATGTCATTTCAGACATTAGTATGGATTGCCTAGGTTTGAGTCTGGGCTCTCAAACTTCCTGATAACATACACTCTGAGAAGCAACTGGTGGTGGCTCAGGTACCCAGAATAAGTTCAGAGCTCTTGGCTTTGGCATGGCCCAGCCCTAACTGTTGTAGGCATTTGGGGAGTGAACCAACGGATAGAATTTTCTGTCTCTCTCTCTCTCTGCTTTTTAAATAAGTGAAATAAATAAATAAATAAATTTTAATAGAAAAGGAAGCTGCATAAATATCTATTATGACATACCTTTGAAAAACATATGAAAATATCTAGAATATCTAACAAAATGTAAACAGCATTTATCTTTGAGTAGGGAGAGATGCACAACTATTAGTGACATTAACTAGTTCTGTAACATTGAATTAATTATATAATGTTGAATTCTAAGCTTGTATTAATTCTAATAAGACAAAATACAACAGTAACAGAAATCCTAAATAACAATACTTGTGTTTGTAAAGCTCTCATAAGTTTCTTCTTATGTCAAGGTACTATCCTGTTCAATTTCATGTTTCATGATCTTGTAATATCCTACTGCTTGCACGTATTATTTTTTATTTAATCAACAGTTAATACTGAACATTTAGCTTGCTTTACATAAGTATTGATATAAGCCAATCTGTTATTATTTCTATAAAACAGATTTCTAGCATTATATTTTCTGGGTCAAAACTTCTTCAAAATTTGATTGAAAATTCAGGAAATATTCATTGTAATATTTTTTACATGGTAGTGGGCTTTATTAAGTTATAAATGCTATGTAAGGTCAGATGTTTGAAAGGTTTAGTTAGCTAAATGATACACTATTCTAACAATTCAAGAATTTCCAGTGAGGGTTCAGCCTAGTTCTCTTGTAAAAAGAAAAGAAATGTAAAAATCACAAAATATGTCAAGCAAAGAATGCATCCCATACATCCCTTTAACCTCTTACTTACAGGGTTACCTCATATCATATATGGTAGTTGCACACAGGGTAAATTTTTCTGATTTTCAACTTTTCCAGGAATTTCCAGTAAAGGAAGAAGCAACTAACAGAAATGAGAAGACAGTAAGCTATCTAATTCCCGTTTTTGAGCTTGTTGATTCTTCTACTTGAACAAGTATGCTGTTGAAGCTCTCTGTAAAATATTTCAGTGTAGTCATTGTGTTCTTCGGTGCTTGCATTTCTGTTTCATTCTTTTTTACAGTTTCTATCTGTTTTTGAACTTCTAATTTTGCTCATTTATTGATTTCCATTTCTATTTAGCTGCCAATCTGTGTTTTCATGTAGTTCACTGAACTTGTTTAAGACAATTATTTTGAATTCATCAGGCAGTCTGTAGATCTTCATTTCTTTAGGTCAGTTGGTGGTGCCTTGTTAACTTTGATGGAGTAATGTTTGCCTGATCGTTTGTGATCCCTATGGTCTTATCTTGGTACCTGTGCAATTGAAGAAAATGTACTTTTGTAGTTTTTAATAATAGGCTTTAGCAGAAAAAGCCCTTCATTCTTGAGCTTATCCACAGATTCAGGAAGTGTAACCTGGTGAAATTTTCAGCAGGCTTGCTGCTGGAGTCTTCAGGCATGCTGGGCGGCTGCTCTTGTCAGTGGTTGTATAGATCTGGTGCATGGATCTACAGGGCATGGCCTGTTGTTTGGTTCTATAGGGGCAGGCCTATCTCCTGAGTCAAGTAAGGTGTGCCTAGATCTTGGGTCTGTATGGTTGGATCAGTTTGTGAGTCCATGGGGAAGGCTTAGAACCAGGGTATGCAAGAGTTAACATGGAACCTAGGCCAGGTTAGCTGGTCTAGCGCTGGGGTGAGCCTGCAGTCTGAGTGTATGAAGGCTGGCCTGGAGCACAGGCCCACTGTAACCAATCTGGCATTGAGATGGGCCCAGAACTGTGAGGCCTACTCTGGAGCCTGGGTGTGTGGGAGTCTGCCTGGCACAGGGGCAGAACTGGAGCCCTTGTGGCTGTGATGGGAATGAAGCTCAGGTCTGTGGAGAGTGGGTCTAAATCCTGAGGCTCACAGGGTCTGCCTAATGCTGTAGTGAACCTGGAACCTGGGGCCATGAGGCTGGCCTGTTGCTGGGGTTCACTGGAACAGGCCTGGTATTAGCATCTGAAGTGAAGAGAGGGCCTTCATAATTCTCCTATTCCACACGCAGGGTAGTTGTCTCTGCTGTGTTGCCAGGGCCTGCGGGAGAGACGATATAAAGTAATATAGAACTCTCCCTCTCAGCGCTTCCGTGTGCTTTGCTTATGCCCGTTTCACCCAGGTGCTTTCTTCACCCGAATTGCTTGGCTCTTGTGAGGTATTTTTTCATGTGAATAATTGTTCAAATCGCTACTTCTGGGAGGAAACAAACTCTGGAGACTCCTTTCTGTTATATTGAACGTCACTCCAGTATCTTTTCTTTCTTTTCTTCTTTTTTATTTTTATTTTTTGGTATAGGTTGTAATACTTTCATTTCACAGATTTTATAAGACTAATTTGCATGAAGCTATTCATGAAAATTGCTTGTGATTTTGTAAGCTACTTTGTACAAGAAAGGTGTCATTATCATCTGTTCTGTCTTTCTGAAAGGAGGAATAATTTTTCTCATTCGGTATAATTTCTAAAACATTTGGATAATCATTAGTTTAGTCATTCAGCAAACATTTATTAAAAATCTACAGTATGCCAAAGCACAACACTGGAACCTGTGAGGACGATGAAGATTTTCACCATGCAGGTCCTACACTCAGAAACTTATACAATAAATGATCAAGTAAAGTCACGCTTTGTAAAACAAGCAGTGTTAAATGCTATTGACATAAATACACATAAAATGTCATGGCTTTTGAGAGAGTGGAAATACTTCAGTCTAGAGGGATCCAGTAGTTTCAAGAAGGTGGCATTACAACCGGGCTTTGAGAATGGTTGGAAAGTAAAGACTGAATGTTAATGATAAAATTAAATGGCAAATAATTGAGAAATGATTAATTTACTTTAGAATATGTTTTTTTAAATGAAGAGTGTGATGACTCATGGCAGCAAAATACCTAGATCATTACCACTAAGTCCTTTGCTGGATATATTTTGGAGCAACTAATGTTTTTGGTCAAAGGAGTACCTTTATCAAAATTATGCTCAATAGTGTTTAGGATGAAGTAGACTATAAAAGATCAGGAGACCATCCTAATAAGTATTGTAGGAAGTCCAGGAGGATCATGAGAGTACAAATGCAGAGAAGAATGAAGCAACACATTAGTCACTAACGAGGAATACTTTTCATAATTCTTGACTTCTATTGCTCTTTGTCCTATTTAATTTGAATTGTTTTCCAAGTTCTTGGATAGCTAAAAAAATACCTTTACAGGAGGAGCATATAAGAAAAATTCTTCAACTCCTGGCAGGATCTTCCCAGGTGTGGAAACCTGCAGTAATTTTCAGATACCTCAGTCCAGACCTAAGGGAGTTAATAGGCTGTGAACTGTTACAGGACACGGGAAAAAGTAAGAGGGTAGCAAGATTAAAGGTTCTGCAAGGCGTTACACTGAATTTCTTCTCAGAGTAACTTTAGAAGGCTTAGTATGCCTTCCTTAAAAATTCTATGCTTTATAATAACTATATAACTATATTGGCCTGATATACAGTTATGCAAGACTTACTGATCAGAGGCAGCAATAACAAATGCCTTTGAGAAAAACCTCAGCAGAATGTTGCTATGTAACAGTAAAGGTGCTAAGAGAGAGTCACAGGAGCTCTAGGCCCTCGTATGCTCTCCCCTAATCTCAGCACATTTCTAAAGGGTCTATGGAGATTCACCAAAGGGAGCCATAAAGGTGAATAAGTAACACTATGTTCATGGAAGATAAAATGCTTACAGGACCCTACTCCCTAAATACCATCCTAGAATGAATCATCCTTGAGAAAGCAGGTATCCCCTTACTCTCTGTTTTATTACTGTGTTCAAAAGTCAAGTAGAGAATATTGATTTTCCAATGTATTCCTAATTGAGAAGGAAACTAATAATTCCCTAGCCTTCAGAGCACTAGGAGACATGGTGCGGGGGCGGGGGGGGGGGGGGAGCTCTGAAATTCTGCAGATGTGACTTGAGTAAGCTACAGACACATGGATTCAAACCTAGCCTTAAAATTCTTAGTAGCGAGTATGAACTGGGTCAGAAAATGAAGTACAAATGCAATAAAATATATAGCAGTTTCTCATTGACTGTTACTGATATGTAGCAGAAATAATTTCTGCTTAGTTGATACCTTGCACAACATGATGTAAATATACATACACATGAGTAGAAATGTACAAAGAACCTAGGATGGAATCAGATTCAGTACACAGAAGGGTTCACTTTGCCAGGGAAATTCACACAATATAATGAACGGTTACAAAGGGATTTCTCATTTCGGGTTGATTTGATTAGCAATAATCTTTGAATCTAATTTCTCAGGTAATGTTTTGTCATCATTTTCCAGGGGCAACAAGCTGATGAACATCTCTCATTTACATTTTTATTAGTCCATAAAGCTTTTCCTGCTTATGTTCTTCTGCCTCACCCCAAAAATCAATACTTAATGTTTAATAATGATAGCTAATAGAGTATATGGCTAAAGTGGCTGGAGTGGAAAAAAAGAAAAAGGAAAATGACACTCAAGCTCGTGTTCTCTTACATCACTCACTACAACTGATATACACTCAAGGCATTGCCCTTGAGACCATAAAATAACTGATTATGATGCATGATCTATTATCTTGTCTCCATCTCCAGACTTGCAGCCTAGACAGAAGGAGACAGACTCCTTACTTTTAATAAAAGAGTATTCTGTAACATGGGGCACATTCAGTAATTGATACAGAGGGTTTCTGGTTTCAGCTTCTGAGAAAACCACTTTTGAATGTCATAGAAAATGCAGTGTTGTAAATTGAGGCTTAGTTATTTAAGATTAGGTATATGATAAAGATTTGATTTCAAAATACCGAACTATTTTACATCAAGATATATCAAACTGGCCCTGTGGAACTGCAAGTGAGCACTCAAATCAAGTATGAAAATCCATAAAGTGAATGTCAATGAATGATGATTAGAAAAACTGTCAATTATTAGTAAGATTTACTAGAGAGATACCTAAGCAATAATTTATAATGATATTGATTGAATGGTACAGTTTTCTCTTGTTAGGATTTCTATTTCTCAATTATGAGAGATATGATATCCATATGGGTGGAATCCTATGGTAGCTCAGGATTTATCCCTCTACCTACAAAATTTGGATGGAGATTAAGAGAAAAGGCAGTAGTGCTGCATATTTTGACATAATAATGATGTCAGGTTTCCTACCAGAGTGTCATAGAAAGACAGGGAAGTTTTCAAACTTCTTAAAAATATATCCCATAAGTTTTGGTATGTTGTGCTGTTATCCTCATTTACTTTCAGAAAGTCTTTGATTTCTCTTTTGATTTCTTCTATGACCCATTGTTCATTCAGGAGCATGTTGTTCAATCTCCATGTGTTTGCATATGTTCTAGGGATTCCTGAGTTGCTAATTTCCAACTTCATTCCTTTATGGTCTAAGAAGCTGCATCATATGATGCTAATTCTTTTGAATTTGCTGAGACTTGCTTTATGGCCTAGTATGTGGTCAATCCAAGAGAAGGTTCCATGTACTGCTGAGAAGAATGTAAATGCTTTATGTGTAGGATGAAAGGTGCTGTAGATATCTGTTAGATCCATTTGGGCTATAGTGTCATTTAAATCTACTGCCTCCTTGTTGATCTTCTTTTCTGTTGATCTGTCTATTTCTGAGAGTGGAGTATTGAAGTCCCGCAGTACTATTGTATTGGAGTCTAAAACTAGCAAACAGGGAAATGCAAATCAAAACCACAATGAAGTTTCACCTCAACCCAGGTAGAATGGATCTCAACCAGAAATCTACCAACAATAGATGCTGGAGAGGATGTGGGGAGAAAGGGACACTAACCCACTGTTGGTGGGAATGCAAACTGGTGAAGCCACTATGGAAGTCAGACTGGAGATTCCTCAGAAACCTGAATATAACCCTACCATTCAACCCAGCCATCCCACAACTTGGAATTTACCCAAAGGAAATTAAATTGACAAACAAAAAAAGCCGTCTGCACACTAATGTTTATTGCAGCTCAATTCACAATAGCTAAGATCTGGAACCAACCCAATGGCCATCAACACTAGACTGGATAAAGAAATTATGGGACATGTACTCTATAGAATTCTATACAGCAGTCAAAAACAATGAAATCTGGCCATTTGCAACATAATGGAGGAATCTGGAAAACATCATGCTAAGTGAATTAAGCCAGTCCCAAAGGGAAAAATATCATATGTTCTCCCTGATTGGCAACAACTAACTGAGCACCAAAGGGGAAACCTGTTGAAGTGAAATGGACACTATGAGAAACAGTGACTTGATCAGTCCTTGTCCTGACTGTTGATGTACAAAGTAATACTTTCTCCATTTTAGTATTTTTCTTTGTTTTGTTCTAGTACTATTGATTGAACTCTGTAATTAGACACAATTATTCTTAGGTGTTTAAATTTTAACTGAAAAGTGATCACTGTGAAATATAAGAGTCAGAATAAGAGAGGGAGGAGATGTACAATTTGGGACATGCTCAATCAGTCGTGCCCCAAATGATGGAGTTAGAAACGTGCCAGGGGATTCCAATACAATCCCATCAAGGTGGCATGTACCAAGGCCATCTCACTAGTCCAAGTGATCAATTTCAGTTCACAATTGATCACACTGATAGGTCTGAGAGTCAAAGGGATCGCACAAACAAGACTAGTGTCTGCAAATACTAACTGATAGAATCAAAAAGGGAGATAATGATCCATCATGGGAAGTGGGATACACAGCAGACTCATAGAATGGCAGATGTCCTAAAAAGCACTCTGGCCTCACAAACAGCTCTTAAGGCATTCGGATCTGGCTCAAGAGCCCATGAGAGTATTTTAGGCATGGAAAGCCAAGACACTCTGGAAAAAAAAGAAGACCTAAATGAAAGATCTCTGTGAGTGAGATCCCAGTGGAAAGAACGGGGCCATCAAAGAAGGAGGTAATTTTCTCTGAAGGGAGGAGAGAACTTCCACTTTGACTATGACCCTGTCGGAATAAGATCAAAGTCAGTGAACCCTAAAGGCTTCCATAGCCTTGGCAACTCATGACTAGAGCTTAGGGAGATACTCAAGCCATAAACAAGAGTGTCAAATTGTTAAGTCAACAACAGGAGTCACTGTGCACTTACTCCTCATGTAGGATCTGTCCTTAATGTGTTGTCCAATGTGAAGTAATGCAATAACTAGTACTGAAACAGTATTTTACACTTTGTGTTTCTGTGTGGGTGCAAACTGATGAAATCTTTACTTAATATATACTAAACTGATCTGTATATAAAGAGAATTGAAAATGAATCTTGATGTGAATTGAAGGGGAAAGAGAGCGAGAGATGGGAGGGGTGTGAGTGGGAGGGAAATTATGGGGGGAGGAGCCATTGTAATCCATAAACTGTACTTTGGAAATTTATATTTCCTAAAGAAAAAAAGAAAAAAAGAAAGACTTATTTATTTATTTTGAAGGGGAGAGAGAGACAGAGAGAGAAAAAGATCTTCTCTCTGTTGGTTCATCCCCAAATGGCCACAAGAGCCAGGTCTGGGCCAAGTTGAAGCCAGAAGCCCCACATGGGCAGTAGGGGCCCAGGTACTCAGGTCATGTTCTCCTGTCTTCCCAGACACATTAAAAAGTAGCTGGAGTGGAAGCTGAGCATCCAGGAGAGACAAGAACCAGCCCTCAGATATGGGATGCCAGCATAGGGAGAGTGGTTTTACCTGCTATGCTACAGCACTCTGGCCCCTCCAGACTCTTGTATAAATCCAGCATAACATGCACTTCAAAATCTGCTAAAAACTGTTATGCGCTGAATTGCTTCCCCATCAAATTCATATGTTGAATACTTAACAGCCCTGGCACCCAAGAATATGGCTGTATTTTGAGATAGGGCCAGTGAAGAAGCAGTTAACTAGTTTAAATAAGGTCCTTAGTGTAGACCCTAATCAAAACAACTGTTGTTCTTTAAAGAAGAGATTAGGGCACAGAGGCAAAGACATGAAATTTATACATGAATGGAGATGAACATGTAATACACAATGAGGTCACCACCTAAAAACCAAGGTGATAGATCTCAGAAGAAATCAAACTTGCCAACACTTTGATTTCAGGCTTCCAGGCTCAAGAAATTTGAGAAAATAAATTTCTTTTTTTTTTCTTTTTTTTTTTTTTTGACAGGCAGAGTGGACAGTGAGAGAGAGACAGAGAGAAAGGTCTTCCTTTGCCGTTGGTTCACCCTCCAATGGCCGCCAAATAAATTTCTATCTTTAGGCACCGGATTTGTGGTATTTGGTCATGGTGGTCCTAGCAAACTAACACTGTAACAATAATAAGAAACATTGACCAAACTCACTTAAAATATTAACAAAATAACTTCAGAAAAAGCAAAAAGAATATACCGTGAACAACTGTGTTTCATTCCAGTAGTACATTGATGATTCAACTGAATAATAACAATTGTTTTGAAAATGTCAGCCAATGCAATTTGGAAAGAGAACACAAGATGTTTAATGATTGGAAAGTGAGTAAGATTATTAACATACATAGAGAATTTAATTATTTAACAGGAATATCTATAAGATCTAAAATATCTAACATAAGAAATCAGTATGGAGTCTGTGGTCACAAAAGGCTTCCATAGCCTTGGCTGCCCATGGCAAGAGCCTTGGATGATCACTGACATCATAAAAACAGACTGCTAATTGTTAAAGGAACAACAGTAGTCACTGTGCACTTGCTCCCATGTAGGACCTCTGTCCCTATTGAATTGTAATATGAGAATCGATTGCAAATTCTCTCTGTACTCTTTATGTTGTATGTGGGCATAGGTGCAAATTGTTGAAGTCTATGATTAGCATAGGGTTGGTTTTCTGTATATAAAGTCATACTAAAAATGAACCACAATGAAGAAGGAGATGAGAAGGAATGGGAGGTGGGATAGGAGCTGGGGGAGGGGGAGTATAGGGGAAAGAACCACTATATTCCATAAGTTGTATTTATGTAAAAATGCATTCATTAAATAAAAATTTAAAAAGTATGTCATGAGAAAAATTGAAAGGAAATACAGGAAGGAAAGAGGTGGGATTGAGAGAGGAGGGAGAGTGTGAAATATCATTATGTGATTAAAATTGTATATATGAGATCTATGACATCTAATCTATTTATAGAAATATTTTTTTTGACAGGCAGAGTGGACAGTGAGAGAGAGAGAGAGACACAGAGAAAAGTCTTCCTTTGCCATTGGTTCACCCCCCATTGGCCATGCACCGCGCTGATCCGAAGGCAGGAGCCAGGTGTTTCTCCTGGTCTCCCATGGGGTGCAGGGCCCAAGCACTTGGGCCATCCTCCACTGCACTCCCTGACCACAGCAGAGAGCTGGCCTGGAAGAGGGGCAAGTGGGACAGAATCCGGCGCCCGGACCGGGACTAGAACCCGGTGTGCCGGCACTGCAAGGTGGAGGATTAGCCTATTGAGCCGCGGCATATAGAAATAATTTCTATACGGCTATTGAGATATTTATTCTTTTAAAAAGAATTTTATTCTTTTTAAAAATAATTAAAAAGAATTTAATCTTTTAATTCTTTAAAAAGAATTAAAAAGAATTTATTAAAATTAAATTATTAAAATTATTAATAATTAATCAATTAAATAATAATATAAATATAATATATAATAATTAAATAAATAATAATAATTAATAAATTATTAAAATTGAATTTATTAAGATTAAAAAGAATTTATTCTTTTAAAAAGAATAAAAATTACTGGCGCAGCGCTACAGCCGTAGGGGCCATTTTGGGGGTGAACCAACGGAATGAAGACCTTTCTCTCTGTCTCTCTCATTGTCCACTCTGCCTGTCAAAAAAAATAAATAAATAAAATAACTGCAGTTGATATGGCAAAATCTAATTATTCAATATACAAAGGACTCTTACAACTCAGTAAGAAAAGAAAGTCTAATATAAAAATAGACAATAAGGCAGTTCATAAGATAATGCAGAGAGAAGATCAACCATATAACAAACGTTAAAGCAAAAGTCTGAGTCTCCCTTATATACAACAGGGCTTCATTATTTCTTTAAATTGGAAAATATAAAAAAGATTGATTGTTTTCTTGACACTTATTGTAGAAGTGTAAGTAATTCAATCTTGGAAGGTTATATGGGCAATAGTTATTAAAATTTAAGTTTTCTATAACTCTTGTCTCAATTACATATGTAAGCACGAATGATCTTGTATGTTCAAAGGCAGAAAATTACATTTCACTCCTCTACCATCATGACATTCACTAGTCAATAACATTTTCCAGATTCATTCACACCAAAATATGAATTAGTACTTAATTTCTTTTTTTAAGATTTTGTTTTATTTATTTGAGAGGTAGAGTTAAAGAGAGAGGGAGAGACAGAGAGAAAGTCTTCCATCCACTGGTTTACCCTGAGATGGCCACAACAGCAGGAGCAGCACCCATCCAAAGCCAGGAGCCAGGAGCTTCTTATGGGTCTCCCATGCAGGTGCACGGGCCCAAGCACTTGGGCCATCTTCTACTGCTTTCCCAGATCATAGCTGAGAGCTGGATGGGAAGTGGAACAACCAGTGCTCACATGGGATTCCAGCACTGCATGAAGAGGCTTAGCCCACTATGCCACAGTGTGGGCCCTTCATTCCTTTTAATTGTTGAATAGTATGCCATAATATAAGCATAAAATATTTCAGTCATTTTTTCATTGGTTGATTAACATGTGTTTCTCCTTTTTGGTTATAACAAATAATGCTACTATGAAAATTCATGTTCAAGTGTTTATGTGTCTTGGGGATATACCTAGAAGTGAAAATACTGGTCTCTTAGTGAGTTAGGTCTCCTATGAATGGATCAGTTTCTAAGAGAGCAAGTTATTTTAAAACCATGATTCTGGCTTCTCCCCGCTTTTGTGCTTCTACTCTTTCATACATGTGTTCCTTCCACATGTGCCTGCTTATCTGTCACTTGATGCAAACACAGGGCTCTCATAAGACCCCAGTGCTATGGTGTTTGGACTTTCCAGGACCAGAATTGAGAGCCAAATAAGCTTCTTTTCTTTAATAAGCACTGAGCCTCAGTTATTCTGTATTACACCAAAAAGAGAGTAATACAGGGATGTTTCTAGTCGGATAATTTAGGTGAAGTTTAAGGTGAAGTTTTCCTTCCATTATCAGTTTATAATGAAAATACTGGAATAGTTTAAAAAGAACTGTAATTATTATACTATATATACTTGAAAAAGAACTGTAATTTTACTACCTATATTTTGGTATTTTGCTAATTAAACCCCTATGTAATTGTAACATGATTTTCATTTAAATCAACCCTATTGGAAACACTACACTAAGAAAAATAAGCTAGTTACAAAGGAGCACATATCCTATGATTTCATTTACATGACATAGCTAGACTAATCAAAAATGTATAGAAATAAAAACTGTATTAGTGGTTGTATAAGTAGGAAGGGAGTCATGGGTAGGACTGACAACTTATGAACATAGAGCTTCTTTTGGGATCACAAAATGTGCTGTGGTTATGACAATGATTATACCGTTATGTGACTACAAAAAAAAAAAAGCTCTGGATTGTACAAGGATAAATTATGTATTAAATTATTTTTATCCAAACAAAGTTATTAAAAGTGCAATACAAGGCCGGCGCCGTGGCTCAACAGGCTAATCCTCCGCCTTGCGGTGCCGGCACACCGGGATCTAGTCCCAGTCGGGGCACCGGATTCTGTCCCGGTTGCCCCTCTTCCAGGCCAGCCCTCTGCTGTGGCCCGGGAGTGCAGTGGAGGATGGCCCAGGTGCTTGGGCCCTGCACCCCACGGGGAGACCAGGAAAAGCACCTAGCACCTGGCTCCTGCCATCGGACGAACGCGGTGCGCCGGCCGCAGCGCGCCATCCGCGGCGGCCATTGGAGGGTGAACCAACGGCAAAAGGAAGACCTTTCTCTCTGTCTCTCTCTCTCACTGTCCACTCTGCCTGTCAAAAATAAAAATAAAAAAAAATAAATAAAAGTGCAATACAAAAATGTTAGAGATCAGTCATAGAGCCTAACAGAATGGGCTACATACAAAAAGGCATCAAGATATTTTAATGTCCTTGGTTTTTGATATAATTCAAGTCTCAGTAGACAACACATTTTCCTAACACTCATATTCTAAGCTTCTATCAACCACATCCCAAAGTTAAATTTTGGTCATGTGGACTAAAGGCACTGTAGCACTGTGGGTAAGAGCTGACTCTGATGCTATAATGCAGCTGAACACCTGCTGTACCAATTAATAGCTATGTCACCCTGAACAAGTTAATTTCTATGTGCTTCAGTTTTCTCATCTGAGGAAAATGAGAAAATCTTGAACAAGGCTTAGGTCAGTGAATATGACTGTTACAAGGTTATCACTTCAAAATGTCATTGTTTTTTACTATTTTTTTCTGATTTCAAATGAAGTACACAAGCTACTATTTTTTATTCATAAGATTGGAGAAAGATCTGATAACACTCCATTATGAACTCATGAGTACCTTATGTCTAACAGGGAGAGATACTGTGCATTCTCTTTTTTGTGCCTTTGGGGAGAAAACTAAAGCCATTATACAAGAAATAACCCAGAGAGTCAGAGCCTTCTTTGTAAACAGAACCCTCTACTGAAACATTTAGATGATTTAGTTAAGAATGAGCTGGAACAACATCAATTGCATTTCCTTGAAGTCAGAAATGAATTCCAAAATAACTGGGAAGCACAGTGGAACAGTGCTTGGATCAGTGCTTACAATCTGAAAATAGGATAAGGTAGGATAGAATAAATTCAATTATTAAAATAGTGCTCTCACTTTTACAAGATCTATGTGAAAGTATGTCTTTCTGTGAAAAGTATAAGACTCCACAACAACCTTTACACATTATATATTGCATCACCTGTTTGTTGTTTTTTCTATTTTCTGCTCAAACAGTTGTCTACAGCAACAGATAACTGATTTGCCTTCTGACATCTGCAGAAACTGCTTCATGAAACACCAAAGAGTGACAACTTTTTTTGCCTTTTAAATAAGTAAATAAATCTTATCTTTTTAAGAAAGTTATTTGATTATGCATAAAGTGTTTTATACTTGTGTATGTGTGCTTATCTACATGCATTAATATCTGCATGGGAAAATAAAGTATAGTAAATGCCATATAAAGTTATTTTTAAATCAATTACTATGACATTAATTATATTATGAAGTGATGCTTGGGTTTCACATAGTAACATTCCATTTATGTTTTGTTTTCTGAATACCTTTTTTTTTTGTGATTTCTAGGAGCTAAGATCTGTTTTAGCAAAAAATATAAGCCACTAGGACTAATTGCTATTTTATTTTAAAGATTACGGATTTGAAGTTAGATGACCAGGTTCAAGTCACATCCAGCTCATTTAGCTATCATCTGAATGCCCCTAGGGAAGCCTTTTAACATCTTTGGTTCTGAGTTGCCTCATTCATCACCTGAGTTCACTTTCTTACAGGAGAACTAAATAACAAATAAAGTACTACCAATGTTAGCTATTACTTTTCATTTTCCATGCCTGACTCATGGATCCCTTGGACACAAAGAGAAGAAGAAGGGTCAATAGATGCTTATTGATTCTGCAGGATCATGGGTCTGGCATAAATGGCTTATGTGTATGCTGTGAAGGATGGATAAATCATGCAGAGAGAGAAGTATTAAGACCTGGGACAATCAGTATTTGCCTCCTTTGCAAAGTACAGTACATTTAAATTTGAGTTTAAAATTGTAGTCAGTGTATGTCTAAAATTCTGCTGTACATGTTCTTTTCTATTATTGAAAGAGACAGCTGTCTAGTCAATGTAAATTTTATTATAAAATTGTTTAACAGAAATCACAATTATGGGAGGACAAACACACTGGAGAAACTAATGGAACATTTTCATTTGATATGTGGAGACAAAGAGGGCTGTCAGACTCAGCATCAACTATTGTTTCAAAGAGAAAGGTGGGCAATAAAAGACAGTGACTACTACTGAAGGAGAACTCCCACTGATAAATCACCAACTGTCCCTGAAAATCAAGACAGTAAAACATAAGAGTGGAACAGAATCTACACTTTTGGCATAGTGAGGAAATTCTATACGTATATTTTATCCCATTTTACTCAATCATTCTGCAGAATTTGCTACTCAGGAATTGTAATTCTCCTAACTGTGGTACAACCATGTTATAGTTAGCCCTATGTCCTTCTGACCAATTACTCTTTGTTTCATTCAAAAGCTATTCAGTATTTCCTCAAGTTTCTGGATAAGATCTTGGGATAGTACCTGGGCCATCTAGTACACTCAATAAATGACTTTTAGCTATTGTTATGACTAATCTCTCTATATAATTTCCAAAACCAAAGATTAAACAAAATTTCTGGCCAGCGCCGTGGCTCAATAGGCTAATCCTCCGCCTTGCGGTGCCAGCACACCAGGTCGGGGAGCCAGATTCTGTCCCGGTTGCCCCTCTTCCAGGCCAGCTCTCTGCTATGGCCAGGAGTGCAGTGGAGGATGGCCCAAGTCCTTGGCCCTGCACCCGCATGGGAGACCAGGAGGAGGCACCTGGCTCCTGATCATCGTGGTGCGCCGGCCGCAGGTGCTGGCCATAGCGGCCATTGGAGGGTGAACCAATGGCAAAGGAAGACCTTTCTCTCTGTCTCTCTCTCTCTCACTGTCCACTCTGCCTGTCAAAAAAAAAAAAAAAAAGAACAAATTTCCTCATTGAATGCAAATTGTGTATTTCTAAGTGATTAATGAACATTTCCAACTGAAAATTTGAATGTCATCAGAAAACCAGTATGTCTGGAGGTAATTGATTTTCCTCCAAAATGAATCTTTTTGTCTATTTCATCATCATATCATTACACTAGAATCCACGGCAAACACTGCAGTCAAAGAAATCATCATTAACATAACATATTACTGATCAAATTTCCAATAATTTTTCTGCCTAATAACTCTCAATTGCTTCTTATTTCCTATGAAGATATTCTATTCGTTTTGAGCTCCTTTAAAAACTGGAAACTTTAGTGTTCTATTATTCTCGTTGTGAATCACAACACATTATAACCTTGTGTATCATCCATTGAAAACTGTAATAATTGCTTAACTAATGGAATTAAACTTAGACTTCTACTCTTAAAGTCTCCTTAGACAAGTCCATTTCTAAGAACCAGATTACCCTGTAGAGACTCTGGATCTCTTCAAATGCTATCATTTAATTTACCCTTCCCAAATGTGCTCAGCTCATTCTTACCTTCCCATTTATCAATATTATTTCTCTTCAGCTTCAGTCAGTTTCAAAATTTCTCTTTCCCCAATTCTTCTATTCCACATGGCTCTCTAATCCTGGTGAACTCCTAACATTTCAAATTTCATGTTTCTTGACATTTCATGCTAATTATTTCTCAGTATCCCTAATTTCCAAACCCACTCTCAGTTTTGAATCTTTATCTTTTCTTGTTTAGAGTTACATTGCTATTTTGCTTTTGAATTGCTTATATAATTTTTCATGCATATTCACTTCATGGGCTCAAATACATTAGAAAATATTAGAGGGAAAGTTGTATATTTTCTTAAATCATGCTATGAACAAAATAATCAAAATATTTTTGAATTAATGAATGTAGGAGAAAAGAAACTATGATGAAAATATTTATTATAATTAGTAGTTCTGAAAAAATCATCCAAAAAGTTTATATTTTGAATGTGATGCTTTTAGATATTTTTGAAGATACCATTTTCCTTTATTATCTACTTAGTAACTTAAATAGTCCATTATGTAAGAAGAAAATAAAGGCTAATGTACCTGCCCTATTTTATTCAGTGTCATTGATTGGTTATAACAGTCATAAAATGTTATATATCATCTAAAGACAAAAGTAAGAGAACCCATGGATCATTGTAAACAACAGGGGAGATCTACTTGGAATTATTTTGGTATCAATACTGACTTTCCTTCAATACAATGATTTGCAAAGCAAAAAAATAAAAATATATTTGATGAGGACTAAGCTCTTAAGCACCTTGCTTTTGACCCCATTGTAATTCTCCCACTCACAAAAACAATCACCTTTGTTCTCAACAAAAAAGGATTTTATTTCATAAAACATATTCTGTCATTTTCATGGAATTAAAAATTGAACATGTCTCACTTGATTTAACAGCTACCTCATGTTTTCCCACCCAGATTTTTTTAATGCTTACTGCTCCATTTACTTCATTTCTGTCCTCACTGTTTTTTTTTTAAGCATTTATATTTAAGTGAGTCTAATGGAATATTCTCTTCATAAGCAGCACAAACTTACTTGTGTTTATGATGATTCAAACAGAAAAGTTTATTTTCTGGGAAATAAAGTTACAGAGTAGGGGGCAGAAATGTTAACAAGAAGGATATGTTGCTCACAATGAGATATTTTAATATTTTTTGAATGTAACAGGCCTTTGAATTGTCATGGTTAAGATGCATCACTCATATTCATAAGTCTTATGAATGATTTTATATACAGCTCTCTTTATTCACAGATTGTGTTACTGAAGAAGGTACAGCTTAATTAGCAACATGACTGAAAGGGAGAAAGAACTATTGAATAATGAAGATACAAGATTTCCCACGTATTATATTGTTATTACTGCAATTAATAGAAAGTGAAAATGATAGATTTTTTTGAGTAAAATGATCAATATTCAAGACAGAGTTTTTTTTTTTCTCACTGCAATTGGAATTTGCAAAGACAATTACTATACAAGCGTCTTGGTTTTATATCTATAAAATTTTAGAAACAATAAACACTGTTATGTGAAGATTTGTGAAATAAAGAAATAATGCTAATGGAAATGTTTTGCATAATAGGATATACCAAATTAATACTTTGATAATTAAAGTTAAGAAAAGATCCAGAGTCCTTTCCATGGCCTTTAAAACACTCTGGGAGCTGGCGCTGTGGTGTAGTGAGTAAAGCTGCCGCCTGTGGTGCTGGCATCCCATATGGGCCCCAGTTCAAGCCCTGGGTGCTTCACTTCTGATCCAGCTCTGTTATTACCTGGAAAAGCAGTGGAGGATGGCCCAAGTCCTTGGGCCCCTGCACTCGTGTGGGAGACCTGAAGAAGTTCCTGGCCCCTGGCCCCTGGCCTCTGCCTTCTGGCTGCTGACTTCAGATCAGTGCAGCTCTGGCTGTTGTGTCCAACTGGGAGTGAACCAGCGGATGGAAGACCTCTCTCTCTCTCTCTCTCTCTCTCTCTCTCTCTCTCTCTCTGCTTCTACTTCTCTCTCTGTCACTCTCTAACTTTCAGGCAAATAAATAAAAATCTAAAAAAAAAAAAAATACTCTGTTATATGGCTTATAACCATCCACCTAACTGGATAGATCTCTATCACTACCCTGATAACTCCACTGTAACAACTTTGCATCACTCATGTCCCTCAAACACATCTGGTTTTTCATCCTTCAAGGCCTTTGCATGTGTTATTCCCTTAAGCCTGATACACACTGTTCTCTTCTTTTGCATGGTGGGTAGTTTCATTTCATTAAGATCTCTATTGCAATATCATCTCCTTTCTAAACTATACTGTATTGAATATTCCTATGCCTAATTAAAAAATTACAAAATGTTAACAGAGGCATCTTTTATGACAATCAACATGATGTTTCAATACATGTATATGCCATGTACTATCCTATCCAGTCAGGGTAAATATATCTAGTTTCCAAACATGTAACATTTCTTTATGGTTATAACATTCAAAATCCTGTCTTCTAGATATTTTTAATAGAGAAACATCCAGTGCATTATCTATAACCACATTTCTGTGGAATAGAACACATAAGTTTGTATCCTGTCTCACTATAACTCAGTAACTGTGAAATCAACTTTTACCCATTCTACCCTCTCCACTTCTTGAGTGTCTGAAAATCATTATTATACTTTTTTAAAAAAAATTCATTTATTTGAAAGAAGGGGTGGAGAGAAAGAGGGGAGGGAGAAGGAGAGGGAGAAGGAGAGGGGCAGGTAGAGGGAGGGAGGAGAGAGAGAGAGAGAGAGAGAGAGAGAGAGAGAGAGAGAGAGAAGAAAAGAGAGATCTTCCATTTGCTGGTTCAGGGGCCCAGATGGTCACAATGCCCAAGGGGTGGGACAGGCCAAAGCCAGGACCAGGAGCTTCACCTGGGTCTCCCATATGGGCGGCAGGTGTCTAAAACACTTGGACAATCTTCCTCAGCTTTTCCAGGTCACTAGCAAGGAGATGGATTGGAAGTGGAGTAGCCACAGAAACTGGTAACCATATGGGATGCTGGTATTGCAGGTGATAGCTTCACCTGCCTTGCCACAATGTCAGGCCCCTATCATTATACTTTAACTTGTATGATATCACCTTTTGGGGAAAAACAAAAACAAAAACAAAACAAAACAAAAAACCGCAAACATTCCATATATGGATGAGATCATGTGATACTTGTCTGCACTTGGCTTCTTTTACTTAACATAGTGATCTTTAGTTCCCACCATGTTTCTGTGAATGACAAAATTTCATCCTTTTTTATGGGTAAGAAAAATTCCATTGTGTGTTGTACTGCATTTTTTTATCCTTCCATCAGATAGATTATTAGTCAAGGTGGTTTCTGACTAAAGTAACTCTGACAATCACTTCCTTGCAGAGGCTACACTGTGAAAACTGTATGCTAGGTGATTTTCAAAGAGCTATGGAAGCTAAGTGAGAGAACACAGCACCTTATTTTATTATACTCAAAAGTCTCATTTAAGAAAGCAAGAAAGGGGACTGGTGCTGTGGCATAATGGATAAAGCCACCACCTGCTGTGCCCGTATCCCATTTGGGTGCAGGTTCGAGTCCCAGCTGTTTTCCACTTCTGATCCAGTTCCCAGCTAAAGTGCCTGGAGAAGCAGTGAAAGATGGTCCAAATGTTGAGCCTCTCCACCCCCTCAGAGACTGGGAAGAATCTCCTGGCTCTTGGTTTCAGATTGGCTCAGTGCCAGCCATTGCAGCCATCTGGGGAGTGATCTAGCAGATGGGAGATTCTCTCTCTCTGCTTCGGCCTGTTTGTAACTCTGTCTTTCAAATAAATAATAAAGCTTAAAAAAAATAAAAGAAAGCAAGAAGGAAAGAGTTGCCCATGCTACCCCAACCCAGCTCCAAGGAGCATGGAATGGAGAGATGATGATTCTTTTTTCTCAAGATTTTATTTCTTTATTTGAGAGGTAGAGTTAGAGACAGAGAGAGACAGAGGCAGAGAGAAAGGTCTTCCACCTGCTAGTTCACTCCCCAAATGGCAACTGGGTTGATCTGAAGCCAGGATCCAGGAGCTTCTTCTAGGTCTCCCATGTGGGTGCAGGCAGCCAAGCACTTATGCCATCTTCTACTGCTTTCCCAAGCCACGGCAGAGAACTAGATTGGAAGTGAAGCAGTCAGGACTCAAACCAGCACCCATAGGGCATGCTGGCACCTTAGGTGGAGGCTTAGCCCTCTACACCACAGTGGGGTCCAGAGAAATGCTTCTTGCTTAAAAAGAGACCCAAGTGAATCTCAGTTCCAGGTCCAGGTTACTGCCAAAAATAATAATAATAATAATCAAATTATCCCACTGGCCCAAGGCCCCTGGCCCCAGGATCTTACTCACACAATGAATATTTAAGCTTCTACAGTTAGGCAGTCTTCACTACTCTCCCAAATTCAAACTGAAAACAAAAATCCAGCCTGTCAAAAGGCCAATAAAGAGAACTTAGGATCACACTTTGGAGCTCAAGCCCAGGCCTACTCTAGCCCAGGTGGCAGAAGGGCTCTACCACCCAGACTGTGACCACAGACTGAACCTCTACATTTGCCAGCTGTCAGGCAGACATCTGTGCTTTAGAGTCTCATTTATTTTGGTATCTGACACTAGCAGCCTTGGGACTTCGTGGGGCCCCAAAGACTGAGATCCATGTTGTGCCCAAACTTGACCCAATATGAGCAGTCAGGGGGTTGCCATGATCACTGTCCTCCAACCTTAGGCAGAGAGAGAGATCTGACTACTGTGTCTTGGAAAGCAGTGCTAAAATCTGACTCTTGGCAGAACTTAATGATTTCTATCCCTAGCCCAGTGCCTGTGGACAGAGTCAATGGAGTTACCCCAATAACAGGCTGAGACCTGCACCCTGGTAAGACAGACTTGTTTTGTTATGTAGTACCACCTGCCCCTCATGGTCCTGGTGGGCACCCCCAAGACTGGATAAGGCCTGGTGATTGTGGGACCCAGGAGTGATCCACTAAGCACCTGCCAGAGTAGCTGAGGGTCAGTCTCTTTTACCTCTCCTAAAATCTTGAGCAGACAGCAAGGAATCACAGGACTGTTGGGGAATTCAGTGCCAGTTGATCAAATCCAGGATTGAGCATATCCTAATGGTGTCCTCCAGGCAAGTGCCTAAAGATAGAGCCCCTGAGCCTGCACCAGTACCCTGTGCATTTCCGTGGCTGAGGTTGAACAATTTTATACTGTAGAATTTTATACCATCACTAGAGGCTATCAGATGCAGGATCAGGCAGTGAGCTCAGCTCACCAGCAGAGACCATAGATCTCCTTAGCAGCAGAACAGACCTCTTAGACTGTCTAGAAGGATAGCCAGAAATGAAGCCAAATTACTAAACTAATCCTTGAATGTACAATATAGCTCTCTAACAAGCATCAGGAATTTCCACAGAACCATGACCTCACCTGGAGAGAAAAGTAAGGAATTAAAATTTCCAAATGTTCAAAGACTTCAAAAGAGCTGTTTTATGAGAACTAAAAAAAAAAAATTAAAGAGAACAAGAGAAATGATTCAATATTCTAAGAGGGAGATCTGAAAGAGATAGAAGTGATTAAACAAAATCAAAGGGAAATCCTTCAACTGAACAACACTCTAAATGAAATAGAAGGCCTAACTAGGAGAACATATTGAATAATTGAAAGAATCAGTAAGCTTGATGACAGGCTACTTGAAAATACACAGTGGGATTCCAATACAATCCAATCAAGGTAGTATGTACCAAGGCCATCTCACTAGTCCAAGTGATCAATTTCAGTTCACAATTGATCACACTGATAGGTCTAAGAGTCAAAGGGATCCCACAAACAAGACTAGGGTCTGCTAATACTAACTGATAGAATCAAAAAGGGAGAGAATGATCCAACATGGGAAGCGGGATACACAGCAGACTCATAGAAGGGCAGATGTCCTAAATAGCACTCTGGCATCAGAATCAGCCCTTAAGGCATTCGGATCTGGCTCAAGAGCCCATGAGAATATTTTAGGCATGGAAAGCTAAGACACTCTGAAAAACAAAAAAAAGAAGACCTAAATGAAAGATCTCTGTGAGTGAGATCCCAGTGGAAAGAACGGGGCCATCAAAGAAGGAGGTACCTTTCTCTGAAGGGAGGAGAGAACTTCCACTTTGACTATGACACTGTCGGAATAAGATCGAAGTCCACGAACCCTAAAGGCTTCCATAGCCTCGGCAACTCATGACTAGAGTCTAGGGAGATTACTGACGCCATACACAAGAGTGTCAAATTGTTAAGTCAACATCAGGAGTCACTGTGTACTTACGTCTCATGAGGGATCTGTCCTTAATGTGTTGTCCAATGTGAAGTAATGCAATAATTAGTACTGAAACAGTATTTTACACTTTGTGTTTCTGTGTGGGTGCAAACTATTGAAATCTTTACATAGTATATACTGAATCGATCTTCTGTATATAAAGATAATTGAAAATGATTAAAAAATCTTGGTGTTAAATTGGAAATTGCATAGATAATTAATCAATTCTTTAAAAAATATCATGTAGGATCTCTGTCCTTAATGTGCTGTACATTGTGAATTAATACTATAACTAGTACTCCAACAGTTAAAAAAAAAAAGAAAATACACAGTGGGAGTAGAAAAAGAAAAAGGAATCAAGAGGCACAAAGAAACTTTACAGGAAACATGGGATAGCATGGAAAGAGCAAATACTCCTGTTACTGGGATTCAAGAGGAACTTGAAAATGCCAAAGAGATAGAAAGCATATTCTGAGAAAATGACAGAAAAGTTCTCAACCCTAGACAAAGATACAATTATTCAGGTACAGGAAGAAAAAAGGGATCCATTAAGACTGAACTCCAAGATATGTATAAAACAACCTCTTTAACATTATTAGCTAAAGATTCTCAAAGCTGCAAGAGAAAAAAGAAGCAAGTAACAAATTAAAAAAAAATCCCAATTTGCCTCACTGCAGACTTCTCAACAGAAACTTTGCAGGTCAGGAGGAATGGGATGAGCCTTTTCTAATAATGAAGGGTGATTACTGATAGTCAAGGTCGGACTACTGCAATTTTAATACTTTTGTATTTTCTTATAGTTCATTTCTTTCTTCATTTGTGCTTAAGTGATTTTTAGTGGTATCAGTGTATCATTGATTATTATTTTTGGTAAGCCTATATATAGGTTTTGCTTTGTGATTGCCTTGAGTATTACAGAAAAGTAAACTATCCTGCAATGATAACATTTGGGGCTAGCATTGTGGTGTAGTGACAACACCAGCATCCCGTATATCCACCGGTTAAAAGCCCGGCTACTCCACTTCCTATCCAGCTCCCTGCAAATGCACCTGGGAAAGAAGTGGGGGACAGTACAGTTGTTTGAGCCTTTATTCCTAGGTTGGAAACTGGGAAGAAGCTCTGGGCCCCTGGCTTTCGCTTGGCTCAGCCCTGGCCATTACAGCCATTTGGGGAATGAAGCAGCAGGTGGAAGACTTCTCCCTCTCTATAACTCTGTCTTTCAAATAAATAAAATGAATTTTTTTAAAAAATGAAATGATAACATCTTAACATGCCTAGAAGGAGAAGCAAAGAATAAGAGATCCTAATAAAGCACTTTCAATTATGTTCCAATTCTCATCACACTGAATTTTTGATGTATTCTCTCTCTCTCTCTCTCTCTCTCTCTCTCTCTCTCTCTCTCTCTCTCTTGTGTGCGTTGTCTTCTCACTTTGTTAATTGTTTCCTTTACTGTCCAGAAGATCTTTAGTCTGACAAAATCCTATTTGTCTATCTTTGCTTTCTTTTCCTGTGCTTCTGACATCTGACTCCAACAATTCTTGTGCTTTCAAATGTCCTGAATTGTTCTCACGTCTGCTCCCTGTCTCCTCCTTCTTCTGGTAAGAATTTCAAAAGTCTCAGATCTAACATTTAGACCTCTAATATTTTTGAAGTTATTATTTGCACATGATGATAGGTTGGAGTCCATACTTCTGAATGTATATATCCAATTTTCTCAGCACTATTTATTAAACAGACTGTCCATTGCATGTTCTTAGCACCTTGTGAAAGATTCATGGGTTGTAGATGGGTGAATTTAGTATTTTAAGTCAGGTAGCATAGTGTCCCTGCTTTGTTATTTTTGCTCAAGCCTGCTTTGGCTACTCACAAGTTTTTGTAGTTCCACACAAATTTCAGTAGTGTTTTTTCTAGTTCTATGAAAAGCGTCATTGGTATTTTTATAGAGTTTTAATTGAATTAGTAAATAGTTTGTATAACAAAAACATTTTAGTGATATTTAGTATTCTTTTTTTAAGATTTATTTATTTGAAAGTCAGAGTTATGGAAAGAGAGAGGGAGAGGCAGAGAGAGAGAGAGAGATCTTCTGTTCACTCCCTCAATGGCCCAATGTGGATGCAATGGCCCAATCACTTGGGCCATCTTCTGTGCTTTCCCAGGCATATTAGCAGGGAGCTAGATTGGAATTGGAGCAGTGAGACTCAAGCTGGCACGTATATGGGATGCTGTCACTGCACAAGTGGATTACTATTGTGCCACAGAGCTGGCTTCTTTTCTCTGTAAATTCTTGACATGCATCCCTCTATGTATTCATGGGTTAGTTATGATAATCTTACTCTATAATCTATAATTTAACTGGCTTTGTTTGTGGCTATCCTTCTAGAACTTATAAGCAGTCTATTTCTTTTCTCTGATCCTAGGGACATTTCTTTGTTAGCTCTAGATGGTTTGCATCAGGTCTGCTGTTGGTGTTTTTACCATTTGAGTCCAAATACTCTTCAAGCTTAATTTGTCCCAGCAGTGTGTTGTTCAAAATGAATTTGGCAAGTTTCTGGATGGACTCACTTCCCAATGACACTTCTAGCAGCCACTGATGATGCTGTCTGGGGTATAATTCTGATCAATTACTATCGTGGAATTCAACTTGGCACTAAAGTAGGTCCAGAGGCTTTCTCTAGACAAGCACTGGCCTGGAAACAGGGACTGTCAGATTTTTTTTTAATTTTGAGGTTTTACTAGTCTGGCATCAAATCTCAAAATATTCCTGTGATTTCTTGATGTTTGCCCAATGTTCTCAGAAAGGTAATACTACACAGGTAGGTAATAGGTTGGTCACATCTGGGTCCCACCCTTATTGGTTGCTGTGCAATTTGGGAGATGCCATGAAGCTGGCAATGAATAATGCTAAAATAAGTCTGGATGCAAGTCCCTGCCTAAAACTGGGGAAAGTTTAGAGGTCTGATCACAGGCACTTGTCTAGGGGCTGAGGAGTGTTAGGATGTACCCAGTGTTGAGCTTACCAGACTAGCACTGAATCTCCAGATACAGTCCTGTGGCTCCTTGTTGTCAACACAAGGATGGAGGAAAGGTGATGAATGCAACCTCTTGTCCAACCCAGATCAGCACAGGGCTATGTCAAAACAGCATCTCACAGTGACCAGGCTCTAAGAAGTCTTGCAGATGCATGGCAGTCCAGCTTGACACCGGTGCTGATGCATATCAAAATGAGTTTGTACCACCAGAGAGCAGGTCTCCACCTGACACTGTGGCAAATCCAGGGTTTCCATCTATGAGCCCTGGTCTGGGGACAGATATCTTTGAGTTTTGTCAGGTTCTAGATGTCACAGCGGAAATCTCCAACTTTGAGTCTAAGTGAGGTTCTAAGATTCTTTTCCTGTTCTACTTCAAAACAGCTCCACTTTATGTCAAAGGTTTTGGAGCAGTGGTAGAAGCAATCACCTGGTTGCCTAGCTATAAAGGATCCGAAAACTCAGTCCGTAAGTTTGAGCCTGGGAGCAAGGGCTGTGGAGCTTTGTACAACTTTGAATTTTATTGCGGTGTACATTATATTGAGATTGAAGTCTAAGTACTGAGCTTAACTGCCTCTCTCTTCCTGAAGTGAGTAGTGTCTCTTTCCACACTGAGCTACTAGGGTTGGTTCAGGGAGGGGTGATGGAAGCAACTCTTTCCTTTCCACTTCATTCAGTGTGAGTCTTCTCATTATTTGTTTATAATCAGGTACTGTGGAGTCTCACCTGGCTTCCGTAGCGTCTCTGAGGGTCAGTTGGAGTATTAACAACTGTTCTAGTTGGTGTCTCTGAGGGCAGGTGGTCACCAGAGCATTTTACTAAGCTGCCATTTTGCTTTATTGTCATGTATGTAGTTTGTTTAAAGTGGTGTCTACTTCTCTTTCCCTATTATTCTAATTTCATTTTACCCCACTCTATTATTTGCATAGTGTGACTACTAATTAGTATCATATGACACATTATTTTTTTGTTTCATTCATTACAACTATACTCCACAAAAATGGAGATTTTTGCCTGTCATTCTTGCTTGTTGTCCCAGTACTGGAACAGTAGCTGCTGCATAATAGGTACTTGATAAATATTTACACAAGTAATATATAAGTGAGTGATCTCGTATTCAGTGTTTACTCTGAATAAAGCAATCTGAAAATTGCATGTATGACCCAATTTAGTAATTGAAATAAGACTATTAGTATTACTGTTTTATAAATGAAGAAAACAGAGGTGTCATGAGATTCAGTAACTTCCCCAAGGATAATACAGAAAGTTGTAAAAACTGAGCTGTTTATTCTAAATCCTGTATTCTTTTAAAAAAATTACTTAATTTTTTGAGAGGCAGACAGACAAAGAGAGTCATTTTCTCTGTTTTACTAAATAGTTAAAGAAATAATCAAATAAAAAGCCTAGAAAACTGTGCCAATACACTAGAAATTAGGAATTGTCCATTAGCTTAACCATGGATCGGCTGCAGGCACTGAGAACTCTTCCAGAAAAGACTAGTCTAATTTTACCTTTCGTTTCAAATGGAGAGGGATAAAGACATGAGTAGCTTCTGAGATAATTGAGAAAGATGTTATATTAAAACATTTTTCCCAGTAATGGCAGAAATTTAAAAGCAGAAGTGGGAAAGGGGTCTTTTTAATCATAATATCATTTTTTAAAACACAGGAGAAATATGATAGGCTTGAGAAAATTAAAGTGTTAACATCATAATATTATAAGCTAAGTGACAAATTGGAGAAATCTTCACAATATATAAAACTGACAGGTGGCTTATAAATTTAACACATAATGAGCTTACATAAATGAACAGAAAGATGAAGACTTTCAACAGATATTTATATTCAGTCATCTTTACGTTAATGATGTTTGATTACATTGTTACAAAATTATGTTTATATAGCTTAATTTTACCATAACAGAAACGAATGTGTTCAGTCGCTAAAAAATAAACCAGCTCCTAGAATCTCAAAAGCTAGATTTGAAAATAGTTGAGAACAAGTATCAAGAGGTAGGTAACTTATTTTCACAGGTGACAAAGGTGTGACTTACCTCCAGGTGACCAGTTATAGTAGCAATGTGAAGGGCAGTGAGGCCACCATACCCAACTTGCTGTATATCAGCTCCACTGTGAAGCAGCGAAGTGATCAATTCTGCACTATCCTGTAAGGAAACACATCTTTAGTGTTACTTTTCTACTAATAGCAGGTTCGAAAGCTGTGCAACAGGATATATTGATTCCTGACTGTCAGCCAGTTTAGGTGCTCCAAGAAAACCTAAGTGTGATTTCTGGCAGAAGAGCACATTAGATAGCAGAGAGCACCTCTCAGATGGTTGAAATGTAAGACCAAATGACAGACCTGTGCAATTCCAGTCAATCTTCTACCACTTGATCATGAAAAAGCAGAAAGTACATTTACCTATGGTGGAGCTCTCGCAAGCCCAAGCCAATTTGATATAGGTCACTCCAATAAATAGACTTTCTCCAGAAACTAACATTAAACCCAAAAGAAGTCAGGAACTATAGAAGTAGTTTGAAAATTTATTTTTTTTGTTTTTTAGAGATGCAAAGAAACATAACATCTAAGAAAAATATGAACCAATTATTGAATAAATTATAGTTCAGTAGACTGTTTCCTGGTAGCTCAGTAATTGCATCTTTTAGAATACATACTATCATGGGCCCTAGGCATAATTAATTAGTAGTATATTTTTGATTCATTTTAACAGTAAAAATGTTTGAACAACAGTGAAAATGCTTGAACCACTCTTTATTCAAACTTGATCCTTCAAGTCTGAATAATTTATGCAGCAATCAAAGTAATTCTTACTTTCTTCATATTATTTGTACTGTATTTATGTCTTGAAGAGACATGAAAAATATAATATTAATAGCAATTAACATGCATTGAATTTCATTATGTAAATAACTTATTAATCCAAATTTATCAATAAACAGTAAAAAAGAAAAATGAATATTAAGTCTTACATACAATCTTACAAAATCATTTAAATCATTATTTTATAATTAGAGCACTTAAAAGAATGATGTCAAAGGTCACAACTTCATAAAACCCCATATGTGGAAAGGGATGCAAAGATCTCAATGTATAACACTGTCCCTTAGGGAAAATTTAAATTACAACTCCTATAATTCTTGGTTCATCAATACACCATTGGCAAGAAAGTAAAATCTTAATGGAATAGACCATTGAAATGTATTGTACATCATTAATTTCAAAAATTGTTGGTGAAGAAATTGTCCATTAAAAACAAAGCTTGATTTAATTCTTTGTTGCTTCCTTCTGGCCTCCCTTACTTTTTCCTTCTATCATTTCTTCCTTCCTTTTCATAATGAAAAGGCCCAAGCGCTCCCTAATATTGCCCCATTTTTTTTAAAGATTCATTTATGTATTTGAAAGGCAGAATTGTAGAGACAGAAGGAGAGAGAGAAAAAAAGAGAGAGCGAGCAAGTGAGAGCTCTTTCACTCACTAGTTCACTCCAAAAATGGCCACAATAGCCAGTCAGGGTTGGGCCTGATATAAGCCAGGAGCCTGGAAGTCCAACTGACTTTCTCACATGGGTTGCAGGGGCCCAAGCTTTTGGCCCATCTTCTACTGCCTTCCCAAGTGCAATGTAGGGAGCTGCATTGGACATAGAGCAGCTAGGACTTGAACTGGTGCTAGTCTCCTCTATCCACCTGATTTACCCAAAAAGTTAAAAGAAATTGAATCTTTACATTCTGAATGGGCTCTTTCTTCCAACCCTATAACTTGATTCTATCCTTGTCTCTCCCTTTCCAAACTTCTAGAAAAAAGCTATTGATACTACTGACAGTTCTCACATCATTTCTTTAATTATCATTGGTTAGATGTCTCACATCAATCTCAACTGAATTCATAACACATGTTAAATTAGCCTTGCTTTTTTTCATGTCACCCATACTGAGATATCTGCTCCCCTCTCCTTTTGGCCTCATGTTATCAAGAGGAGTCACCATGTGTTTCTTCCTCTCAGGGCATTAAGGACCATGTCATTCTCCTAAAATCACCTCTTCAGCTTCAGAAGGTAAACTACTTACCAAATCTATTTCATTTTATGATCATCCTACTCATCTCTATAGTTGGATTACTCCTTTCTTGTTGAAAACTTTTTTGTTTTCATAAAACCATATATTCCTAGTTCACTTCATTTCTGTTCTTTTTTTTTTGTCTCCTAAATGTTTATTATTTGGGAGCTTAGCCCTACAGCATTTTCTCATTCTAAATGCCATCTTTGGTAATTCCAACACAACCTGACAACTTCATCTTTGGTTTTGATTTCTCTGCCAAGTTAGAAATCCATATACTTTGCCTACCAATAGCACCTGAAATTCAAAATTGCTTTTGTAAATACCATTCATAATTTTCCCAGCCTGAGTTGTCATTTCCTTATTTATATTAATGACACGTTCTTGTTCCAAGTGGCCTAAAGTCCTTTTAACACAGTCAGTTTCAGAATTCCATTGATAATTCTCACAACTCTTCTTTTTACTTCCAACACCATCCATCAAATTACTTAGCTTCCTAACTAGTCTCCTTGACATATCATTTATCAATGTGGCCATTGTCCATGCTGTTGTCAGACAAATATTCCTATACCCAGTTTTGATCACACCATTTCCCTTTTCAATAAACGTTATATGAAAAAGCAATACTTATTGTGCACATATTGTATAACAGACATTGTTGTGAGTAGTGGGGACACCACAGTAAGGCAAATTGCTGGTCTCATGGAGCTATCCTTTACTGGATCTGTGTGCGTTGAGACACAGAAAATAATCAGAAAAGGCTATATTGTAGAATAAAGCACCAAAGTGTAGGAGATAAACAGGCAAAATGATAAACAGGCAAAAGTGAATAACCAGGGGATATTTTACTGAATACATGAATTTTAAGATAAACGATAAATGCCACAAAGCAGATATTCAAGCCATAATTTCAAAGACAAGCATTAAAGGACAAAGAAAGGTCCAGCACAGAGAGTTAAGCCATTGATGCTGGCATTTCACACTGGAGTGCCGATCCATGTCCTAGCTACTCTGCTTCTGATCAAGCTTTCTGCTAATGTACCAGGGAAGGCAGTGGGAGATGGCTCAAGTACCTGGGCCCTGCCACACATGTGGGAGATCAGAATGGAGTCTGAGTACCTGTCTTTGCCCAGCAGTTAATTAGCAGATAGGAAATCTCTCTCTCTCTCTATCTCTCTCTTTCTCTATCTCTCTCTCTCCCTCTTTTCCTGTCTTTCCCCTCTCCCTCTGTTACTCTGCCTTTCAGATAAATCAATGAATAAATAAATCTTTAAAATAAAAAAAATAGCTATCACAGTGTTAGAAGAACAGAACAAGGTGAGTGTTTAATAAATGGTTAAAAAAAGAGCGTACAATTATTTCTCAAAATGGAGTCAGGTTTTTGTATTTGAGGGCCCTGCAGACCGTGGTAGTGGTGACAGGGAAGGTTGTATATTTTTTCCTTGTGTATGACTGTGTGAGCTGGGGAAACTTTTATAACTCCTTTTTACTGATTTCCTTAATTATGTATAAGGGAAATAATAACTGTATCCACCTTGTGACTGCTGTGATAATACATGTGAAACACTTAAAGGTACCTGGCACAGGAATCCCCAACAGACCTTAATTGAACATAGGAGTCTGGGCTCAGTGTAGCTTTCAATGGAAACTCCCAGATAGGATGGTGATTTGATTTAATCACCTAGCTGCTCTTTCTCCTTCATCTCTTTACTCACTCTCCATAATGTCACTTCCTTTGCTTCACTAGATAACTACTGAAACAATTAAAAAATATGAATGGAAAACTCTGTGCCAGTACAATGGACATTAGGAAATGCTACTAGCTTAAATATAGATAGGTTATCAAAGATTAAGGACTCCTCCAAATGAAACAATGCACAGATGTTAACACTAACTTTATTAATAACCTTTCATTTTTAATTGACATGGATAAAGGCAAAAGTAGCCTCTGAGATAAATAGAAAAATTATGGCATTAAAACATTCTTCATGGTAGGCTCATAAAAATTTAAATAAAGAGAGATAGATTTCAGCAAATTAAAATGTTAAAATCACAATGTTACAGGATAAGTGGCAAATTGGACAAATATTCACAAGATATAAAACTGACTAATGGTTTATATATTTAACATATAAAGAACTCACATCAATCAATAGAAGATGGGTACTCTTTCTTTCAGCAAATATTTATTAATACATGTCTACCTATAAACACTATACTATGGTAAATTAAAGTGTATATGTAAATAATGGAGTATATAAAATATTTACTTCAGGCAGATTCCAGTAAAACACATTGTTTCTGTACTCAAGTATCTTTACATTTCCTCCTTATTTAGTAAACATTTGTGGAATTCAACAGAAAGTATACTATAACACATGCATCTAAGCAAATTATGCTATTTACAAATATATTATCTTTTCATACCTTGGTTGGATTATTTAAATTTGACCTCTGATTTATTTTAATATAATTTACTGAATACTATAAGAAATAGGTTTGGGGGTAGAACAGACCTCCTAAAGCCTATGTATATTGTTGAAACATTTTGTAATGGTAACAACCCCAACTTTGTACTCCCCATAAAACTCTTAAAACTGTAATATGCTGCTTTGTTGCTAGTTCAGTGATTGGCTTTTTATAAATTTAAGGTATACAAATTTCATGTATTTCATACATACAGATTTAGGAGCATGGTGATACTTCCCATACTATTCTCCCTCCTGCCCACACTCCCATCCCTTCTCTACCTTCTTCTCTTATTCCCTCTCTTAATTTTGACAATGATATACTTTGCTTAGATTAATGCTTCACTAAGAGTTCAACAGAAAAATACACTTTTCCTCAACAGTAGATACAAGGGCTATAAATAATCATCAAAGCTCAAAATGTCAATTTCAATCCTATACATTACATTTTTGGTATTCTATTAGTTACCACCAATCAGGGGAAATATATGATATTCGTCTTTTCAGGACTGGCTTATTTCACTAAGAATAATGGTTCCCAGTTGTATCCATTTTGTTTCAAAACACAGGATTTCCTTCTTTTTATAGAATATAGTACTCCACATTCTATATACATGGCATTATTTCTTTATCCATTCTTCAGCTGATGGACATCTGGATTGATTCCATATCTTTGTTATTGTGAGTTGAGCTGCAATAAACATGGGGGTACAGATAATTCTTTCATATGCTTATTTCATTTCCCTTGGGTAAATTCCCAAGAGTGGGATGGCTGGGTCAAATTGTATATCTATTTTCAGCTTTCAAGATATCTCCATACTTACTTCCACAATGGCTGTAATAGTTTACATTCCGACTAGCAGTGGATTAGGGTACCTTCTTCTGCACTTCCTTGGCAGCACTTGTTGTTTGCTGATTGCTGTATGAGAACCATTCTAACTGGGGTAAGGTAAACCTCATTGTGGTATTGAATTGCATTTCCCTGATGACTGTTGTTCCTGAACAATTTTCCATGTGTCTTTTGCCACTGAAATTTCTTCTTTTGAAAACTACCTATTCAAGTCCTATGCTCATTTCTTAACTGGATTGTTTATTTATTGTTGAGTTTCTTGAGCTCTTTATAAATTCTGGATATTAATCATTTATCAGTTGCATAGTTTGCAAATGTTTTCTACCATTCTGTCAGTTGCCTCCTTTCATTGCTGAGTGTTTCCTTTGCAGTGCAGAAGCTTCTCAGCTTCATGTAATCCCATTTGTTAATTTTGGCTTTGATTGCCTGTGCTTCTAGGGTCTTTTCCAAGAAGTCTTTGCGTATGCCAATGTCCTGCAGAGTTCCCCCAATGTCCTCTACTAGCAATATGATGGTATCAGTTTGTAGATTTAGATCCATGATCCATTTTGAGTTGGTTTTTGTTTAAGGTATAAGATAGAGCAGACAGCACAGATATACTATTGTTATATTATATATATTTTAAAAATTAATTAAATCTATTTTTTTGACAGGCAGAGTGGGCAGTGAGAGAGAGAGACAGAGAGAAAGGTCTTCCTTTTCCATTGGTTCACCCCAAAATGGTCGCTGCGGCTGGTGCACTGCCACCAGCGCACCACACTGATCAAAAGCCAGGAGCCAGGTCTCTCTCCTGGTCTCCCATGTGGGTGCAGGGCCCAAAGACTTGGGCCATCCTCCACTGCACTCCCAGGCCACAGCAGAGAGCTGGCCTGGAAGAGGAGCAACTGGGACAGAATCTGGCATCCCAACCAGGACTAGAACCTGGGGTGCCAGCACCATAGGTGGATAATTAGCCTATTGAGCTACAGTGCCGGCCAAAATCTATTTTTAATTCTCTATAAGATTAAAAATAATTGGACCTTTTTGATGCCTAAATACTTTGATTGTAAAAAATAATAAATCTTGGGAGGCAAGAAATATTTCTACCTTCCCTTTTGGATGTGAGATCTATGTCCTATTCCCCCATGAATCTGGGTGGTTTGTTTCCAATATGATTCAGTAGACTGAATTATGTTTCTTCCAAGGGTAGGCTGGAGAAGGCCACACAGATTTTGTTCTTGTTATTTGCTGGAAAATTTGCTCTTGGAATCCAGAGCTACCATATAAGAAGTATGATTTATCTGAGGCAGCTATGATAAAAGGAAATGCAAACCAAACCGAGAGGGTGCCTATCACACAAAGGCTTTCCAATTGACTGACCTCATGAGGCTCATTCTTTTACTCATCCTAGAACAGTATTAAAATGTGAAGACTCCAGGTGATATTAATTCCTTAATACTCTGCCTTGGTGGAGGTTGTAAACACTGGGGAGCAGAATCAGGCTGTCTCCACTGTCCTGTCTAAACTTTTAAAATGAGAATCCATGAAAATAATACAGTAATTATTATATTAGAGGGGAATATGTTTGGGGTTGCTATGACTCAGTAGATAACCATAATTCCTTATATTAGAAAATAAAAGGGATAAATCACAATTTTAAAACCTGTAGTATGGCTATATCCATATAATCAATATTATTATTTATGTGCTTTTTCCTTCCATTTTCCTATATATGTGCATTCATGCAACTAGATAGATCATAGAGTAGCTCAGAAAAGCAAACCTGTGTTTGCATGTTAACTACCACTTACTGCATTGGGACATGTTTCTTAAGCTTTTGAGCTGTGATTTTTTTATCTGTACAATGAATGCTATCAATTATCAGGATGATTAAATCAAATTATGCTATAATGAATTCAGAATGTTTGACGTATTTTATTATCAATTATTATATATACTGTGTCATACTACCTGCAGAATTAGGTATTACTCTTTCGTTTATTATGAAACAATGAACATTTTCCAATGTTACCCATAAGATTTTTTTTCATTTATTAATTTAGATAATGCATTTTTATTAATGTACATTTAAGGGAACTTCAACATGTTCTTTTAAAAATGGAATAAAAAGATAAACTCACTGATGGCAGAAAAATTTTGAATCTATGAATCTATGAATATGAGAGGTCTTCAAAAAGTTCATTGGAATACTCATAGACATCATCTTTTGTACCAAAATAGAATTAATTTTTAATGAGTACTCAGAATAAGATAGTAGGTAATTTAGATTGGTTCCCTGCCTTGATGATACTCATTGCTGCTCTGAGAGATTATAAATAAGATTATAAATAAGCCATAAGGAGCATATATATATATGCATATATGCATATATGCAAATATATATATATATTTAGTCTGCAAAGCATTTATAACTAAAAACTTGAATAAATAAATGGTCAACACTTAAATATCAAGAAACATATTAGGATTTATGATTCTCTGATATTTTGGGAAAATTGGGCCTATATATATATATTTTTTTTTTAATTTATTTTGTTTGTTTGAAAGGCAGAGTTAATGAGAGAGATTTTCCATCCATTGGTTCACTTCCCAAATGGTGGTAATGGCTGGAGCTGGGTCAAACTGAAGCCAGGAGTCTGGAGCCTTGTCCAGGTCTCCCGCATTGGTACAGGAGCCCAAGCACTTAGGCCATCTTCTACTGCTTTTCCAGGCACATTGGCAGGGAGCTGGATTGGAAGTTGAGCAGTCTAGACTTGAACCAACACTAATACGGGATGCCAGCATTCCATGTGGAAGCTTTACCTTCTCCATCACAATGCTAGCCCCGAGGGCCTATGTTCTTATATGAAGATGATTAGCTAGAGCTAAATAGTGATGAATCCTTTTCATCAGGCATAAGTTCTTAACCTGCCACAGTCTCTGCCACTTCCTGTTGAGGTTTGTTTTAGTAATAGTTCTTATCATCTGTCATATGATCTGATACTGTCATTCAATATGTTACTTGTCACATTTTTGAAGAAATCTAAGAATGTGATCCTTAATCTTAAGGAAAATACATAGATGTAATCAAGAAATAGAGTATCACACACAATCTGATAAAAATAAATTCCACATGCTAAGAGAGAACACTGGAGAAGTATCCAATCCAGACTTGGGAGAAATAAGAACAGGTTCTCCAGGAAATATTGTTGTTTAATGTAAAAACAATTAGCATCTTAACCTCCTGTTATCATTTTATTCTCAAGTACGGTTCTAATTTTGAGTATAATTTTCTACAATTTACTAAACAAAGAACTAGTGTAAAACAGTGTTTTAAGGAGTGATTTTAGTTTTTTTTATTTTTTAATTTAGATTTTGTTATCTTTCAAAGATGTTTACTTCTATCTTGATAAATTCCCATTTAGGAACAATGCAGTATGTAATCAGGTATTTTAATTTTTTCAAATATAAAGTTAAGTTGGATTTTAAAATAATTTAAGTTAAGGAATCTTTTAAGCTATGTGGACTCATCCTGCGAGGCCCACACTGCCGGGATGGTGGGACAACAGCGTTCTTCCACGAGAAGCACTGGAGACAAGTTTCGGTGAACATGTCTGTTTATTAATGATCAAGCACACCTTTTAAAGGGCAGGCAGAGGGGGCATAGCTAGTTCAGGGCAACACTAATTCTATAGGATAAAGCCTATATTGGTGCTGCTATGCTTCTCCAATCAGCTTGAAGGTCACGTAGCTATGGTAGCCTTCCTGATGGGCCTGGGCCACACCAGGGGCAGTTTACCTGAATGGCAGCGGGGGTTCCTGCTGCCTGCAAACAGTCAGGCTAATGCCCTGCATGGGCAGGCTCCCAGCCAGGTACAAGATCACCCACAAAGCTATCCTAGGACTCAGTGATTCACAGCAGGGAGTGCTTTTGTTCCCTAGGGGCAATGTGTGGAGACATGTTTTTGGCTGTTACAGCTGGGAAGGATGGTAGTGGACACTGTCTTCTAGAGGACAGAGGCAAGGATGACTGACATTTTAGAATGCATAGGACACTCTTCCACAACAAGGAATTATCCAATCCAAAATGTCAGTAGAGCTGGCTTAGGTCTAACTAAATTAAACAGAGAATTTAGAACCTATGAAACATTACCAGCGTCCTGGATTTTAGGATAGCTTAAAAAATTCAATTTAGCAATCAAATACAAGTATCAAAGAGGAAGAAAAAGTAAGGAAAAAGGATATATGGTTTCCAGGTTATGAATCACAACAGACAGAAAACAGATAGCTATGGTATCATAAAATAAACCAAGGCCCACTGAATCTGGCAGATAGAGGTTTGAATTCAATTTTTGCTCTGTACATGTCAGTCTCCTTTTTTATACATACATGCAATAACTATTTTGTGAAATCTATAGGGTGGAATAAATGATCATTGCCATTAAATTTCTGCTTTTATCATTTGAAATGCTAAAGAAAAATCAATGAATCACATTCGCTAAAGATATATCATTAAGTGGCTTGTCTATATAACATAGTATACATATATAAGCTTAAATTACATAATCTAATAGGCATTTATTCTTTAGCATTTTTGACTTTCTGCACCAAATTAAGAGTCTCAATTTTTCTCCTAATATTTTGTTTCATATGAGGAGTACAATTTTGATATTATTTAATAACAGGTGTCCTAAAAAGGAATGTAAATATGTCAGGAATCTTTTAAGAGGATTCATTATGTGCAAGAAAAGTATTAGAAATTCTTTTATATTTCTTTATATAAATATATAAAGTCTAATATTTCACATGTAATTTTATACTGGAAGTCTCAGTTCATATATCAGTTAGTCATGTGTTACATACAATAACCATAATAATAAATAAATACTTGCAACTCTGAATGTAGGAGGGCTAATAATTTCTCATTTTTTTCCTTCATTTTGGAGTACAAAAAGATATGCTACAGAATATGTGTGCAAATTAAGTGGAGTTATACATCTTAATATCTAATTTTAAAACTTATAGTATGATCATAATCATATAATCACCATTATTAGTTATGCATTTTCCTTCTATTTTTGTCATATATATATATATGTGTGTGTGTGTGTGTGTGTGTGTGTGTTCATAAAACTAGAAGGAGCATAGAGTAGTGCTAGAAAAGAAAAATTGTGTTTGCATGTTGATGACCACTTACTGCATCAGAGACATGTTTCTTTAAAGGCTTCCATAGCCTCTGCAACTCATGACTAGAGCCTAGGGAGATTACTGACGCCATAAACAAGAGTGTCAAATTGTTAAATCAACATCAGGAGTCACTGTGTACTTACGTCTCATGAGGGATCTGTCCTTAACGTCTTATCCAATGTGAAGTAATGCTATAACTAGTACTGAAACAGTATTTTTACACTTTGTGTTTCTGTGTGGGTGCAAACTGATGAAATCTTTACATAGTATATACTGAATCGATCTTCTGTATATAAAGATAATTGCAAATGATTAAAAACTCTTGGTGTTAAATTGGAAATTGCATAGATAAATAATCAATTTTTAAAAAAAAAATCATGTAGGATCTCTGTCCTTAATGTGCTGTACATTGTGAATTAATACTATAACTAGTACTCCAACAGTATTTTCACTTTGTGTCTCTATATGAGGGAAAACTGTTGAAATCTTTACATAATATGTACTAAACTGATCATCTGTATATAAAGAGAACTAAAAATGAATCTTGATGTGAATGCAAGGGGAGAGGGAGCAGGAAAGGGGAGGGTTGCGGGTGGGAGGGAAGTTATGGGGGGGGAGCCATTGTAATCCATAAGCTGTACTTTTGAAATTTATATTCTTTAAATAAAAGCTTTATATATATATATAAAAACAAACAAACAAACAAAAAAACCCATTGAGACAGGAAGTACAATAATGGTGTGGCATTGCTTGCAACTCTAGCATCCAATACTGGAGTCCAGGTTTGAATCGAGCCACTCGGTTTCCAATCCAGCTACTTGCTAATGTACCTGGGAAATCAGAGGGAGATGGCCCAAGTAGCTGGGCTCCATTTGTTCATGTGGGAGACCAGGATGCAGTTGCTGGATCCTGTCTTCTGCCTGGCTCAGATCTGGCTGTTTTGGCCCTTTAGGGTGCGAACCAACAGATGGAAGATCTCACTCTCTCTCTCTCTCTGCCCTCCCTCTTTGTTTTTCAAATGAAAATAAATAATTTTTTACAAAAATAGATGGGAGCATGACAGGATAACCTGTACTCTGGAATCTTCCTATGAGAAGAAAAAGTAGTATATCTATAAAATGGGGCAAAAATTTTGTACAACAGTTGTAAGGCACTGAAAACATGAAAAAAGAACTATGATCCTTAAGAGAAGGGAAAGATATAAAATGTATTCTACTAGATCCTATAACAGAATGTTTAATATCTAGCATACAATAAAAGGGAATAGAGGCCAGTGCTGTGGCTCAATAGGCTAATCCTCTGCCTGTGGCGCCAGCACTCCAGGTTCTAGTCCCAGTTGGGGCACCGGATTCTGTCCTGGTTGCCCCTCTTCCAGTCCAGCTCTCTGCTGTGGCCCGAGAGTGCAGTGGAGGATGGCCCAAGTCCTTGGGCACTGCACCCCATGGGAGACCAGGAGAGAGACCTGGCTCCTGCCTTCGGATCAGTGTGGTGCGTCGGCCACAGCGCCCATTTTGGGGTGAACCAACGGAAAAGGAAGACCTTTCTCTCTGTCTCTCTCTCTCTCACTGTCCACTCTGCCTGTCAATAAAAAAAAAAAAAGTGAATAGATACATAAACAAATTGGAAAACGTGAACTGTAGTGAAGATAAAAAGCATTCAAAAGAAGCAGACGCTGTGCTAACCTAGATGTTGAAAATAACAGACAAGGTATTTAAAGTAGTCACTAAAAATGGGCACAAAATTAAAAAAGATGAAACATTTAAACGCACATATAAGTCATTATAGCAGAGAAATTGAAATTATGTATTAAAATTAAATAAGAATCCCAGAAATAAAGAGTAGACATACGAAATAAACAATTCACGGATAAAATAGTATCAGGTTTCAAATGGTAGAGACATGATCTTTGAACTTGAATTAAAATAAATGAAAATAATCAGAATTGGAAAATAAGAGGAAAGAAGTCAGAAGTAAATGAAGAAACTTAGTGTTACTTTAGTGTTAAATTGGAGATTATCAAATGATCTAGCATATATGTTTGAATGAATAATAGTCAAAGTTTCTGATTATGATGAAAACATAAACTTATAAAGATTTTAATGAACTCCAAAAAGCATTATGCAGAAAAATCATACATAGTATTGTCATATCCATAATGCTAAAATGCAGACATTTTCTATTCTTTTCTTTGAATGATATAAATATCTAACATAAAATTTCTATTAATATATTGGAGTTTTTATATATATATATATATAATATATATATATTGACAGGTAGAGTTATGGACAGTGAGAGGTCTTCCTTCCATTGGTTCACTTCCCAAATGGCTGCTACAGCCAGCACTGCACTGATCCAAAGCCAGGAGCCAGGTGCTTCTTCCCGGTCTCCCAAGCAGGTGCAAGGGCCCAAACACTTGGGCCATCCTCCACTGCCCTCCCAGGGTGGAGCTTATATTATATATAGATTTCTATATCAACAAAATGGAGCTATTTTATGGAAGCTTTTTACATATTTGTTGACCCAGACCAATATTCATAGGTAGTAGACTATAATATGTTGAAGATCTGTATTATATTTACTAGAGCCATAGTTTTTTTTTTTTTAAAAAAGCATACAAATCTTGTTTCTTAAGACATTGTTAAGAATTTGGAAAGACAATCTATAGATTAGGACACATTTTTTACAAAATATATGTTCAGTAAAGGAAAAATATACAGAATAAACAAGTACATAGATCCTTTACAATTAAAGAAAACAATAAACATTGGAAACAAGGATTGAAGTTAATGGGATAAGAGCATGTAGTCTCCAATTTACGTTCAAATAGTTCAGAAAAAATGATAAAATGGGACAACATATAAACAATTAATGAATCTGGATTAAGTGTATATGCAAGTTACTTACCCAATATTTGTATTTTTTAAGTATAATAATATTTCAAAAATAAGGTATAAGGAAACTGGAGAACAAAATGAATTAGGTAACTTTTATAGTAGTTCCACCAGAGGATAGTTGGAACCAGATTTATTAAACTGGTAGTGTAAATGGTTATTTTATACGCTTTATTTTTAAAGTGGAATGGTAACTTTGTTTTTACCTTTGATCAGGTATAAACAGAGTAATAATGCATTCTATTATGATTTTTAAGAATTTTTGCTTATTTTAATTTCTAAGAATCTAAATTTATTTAAACTTGTTATGAAAAAGTTATAACACAGTTACACATGTGTAAATATAAAATAAGCTAGTAAATGTAAACATAAGATAGATCAAAGGGAACGCTAAAAATGGAAATTTAGCTTTGAGAAACAGAAGTGGAAGAAACATATTCTCTGAAGTTTGTAGCATCCATGTGTGTGTGTGTGTATCACGTTAAATCTAAGCAAAATGAACTAATGCAGTAGAATGTCCCAGGCAGTCAAATTCAGAATTCATAGTTTTACATGCTGCCTTGGCTATCCATCACTAGCTTCCTATTCTGCAGAGCTCTTCCACTTTCACTTCATGGCTTTTATAAGAAAAGCCAGATTCAGCTGCTGTGCCCCACCCCCTGAATGCAGCATCCATTTGAGTTTAGCAGGATGCTGACCAGGTGTTAAAAACAATTTATAATTTAGCTTCGGTTTTCTCCCAGAGGGAACCAGAATTGACTGAGTAGTGACAGGCCATGAAAAAAGAAGCATTTTACAGTGTTTTCACTGTGAATCACATAATATGTGAATCTGGATCCTGGGAAATTATGGCCATGTTCCCCCGTAATGATGAATCTCAAGAAGTTGGGGGAGGCAGATAGAGCATTTAGCCATGAATACACAGTAGCTAGAAACTGTTATCATTAGGGAATGAATGAGTCACATAATTAGGTATCTATATTTATGTAAATTTATACTTATGACAACATCAAGGATTGGTCCCAACAACGAAAACCATGCTTGTCCCATCTATCTTTATATTTGCTCTTCCATCAGGTGCTCAGGTTAGGTTGGAACCAGGGTCTAATACAAGTAAACAAACTGTAGCAAAGGTAAAAATTAAAGAAGGAAACTAAAGGGAGCGCTAGGGATTTTTTTAATAAGGAAAACTTACATAAAAGAAATGTGCTTCTTTCATCTTCAATATAACGTCAGCTTTCTCTGTGCAGACACAGCTTGGTACATGGTTGAAGGGCCCTGGTGAGGGAACTAGGCTGACTCGTCTTATAAGAAGGCTGACCACCAGCTAATCGTGCAACCTTGGGGATAATAATATATTCACTTGCAGAGTGTTGGGAATTAAATGAGCTACACATGAAAAGAATTAAAAATACCCTTGTATAAACATACCTTTTCAATAAAGAGAATAAGGCTACCTAATACTTATGCTCACTCTGAAAGTTTTCCATGACCACTATTTGTAAAAATAAAAACACCTAAAGATGCATATCACTGTTGGTTCTAACTCAGCATTTATGGAAATTGAAATGTTGTACCTTATAAACAGCCAAGTGCAAAGCTGTAAATCCATTTTTTGTCAGTCGAGATGGACGGAGCCCTTTTAACATAAGTGTTCGGATATGTGACTTGTTGCCTTTGAAAGAAAAATTTAGAAAGGCTACATCTTAGGGAGCAAGTAAATAGTTTCAAAATTTTTCTTTGACTTAATGATAAATTCCATACTTATAATAAGAAAATGTCATGGCTATTTACAAATAATTCTATTAACAGCCATACTTAAGGAAGACATTTTTATTACACTTTGAAAACTATATTATTGCTGTATTTGTTATATTTGTTTTACATTTTAATTTAGTGTTGTTATCAGGAGGTTTTAAAATATAAAAAACACGAAATATTTCATCTTAATAAACCATCAGTGAACAAGCTTATATAAAAATCTCATTGTAGAGGATTCCTCAGAACTTGTGAACTTTATTCAGATCAGAGCAATACGGAATATATCACCAAGGTTGGGAAGGTATTTTAAATGTAAGACAAACTGTTAAGTAGATTCTGTTTAGTTTGGTAGCAGTGGTTAAAGCAATGTTTAGAATTGATACCTGTAAATTAATGCTTTGTCAAGGAAATGAAGTTCAATGAATTTAGTTTGTATTAATAAAATAAACATTAACTGTGTATTTGTTAATTCAGTAAATTATCGAGTGACTCTTCTATGCCAGGCACTATGCTAGGTTTTTGGGATACACTAATAAACACAAGAAAATAAAATATCAGCCAAATTAAACTCTTAATCTTACTTTGATCTATTTTCACTTTTAGATTTTATCTTTGGCATTTATGATTTTACATAGACTGTTGCTGCATATTTTGAAGCAATTTCTTGATATTTGGGAGATGACTTAAGTGCTTTTGAAGTTAACCTTATTTCTGACCGATATGCCCAATATTGAAAAATATATTCTGATATCTAAGCAAACTAAGTGACTTGGTTTAGGGCAAGGGTACAGTGAGACTTAAACTCATAGAGAAATCAATTGAAATATCTGCGTGGTAGTTACTCTTTCAATTGAAGATTATTGGGGTCAGAAGGTGTGAAACAAGAGAAAATAGGGTATCAATAGGATTCTCTTGTTAGACTATTAAGCAGATCGAATCACTGACTGTATATGCAAATTATTAGTTTAAAAAATATCAAGTTTCAAATACTTACCTCCACAAATGCAACATAAATGAAGTAGAGAGAGCCCGTTTTCAGTGCGGTAATTTAAATTGACTTCACTGAAGGCTTCATCAGAGCTGAAAAATATTTTATAGGTGATCACAAAATTCATCTTTCAGTATATATTGTCTTTCATTTGAAAATGATAAAAGAGAATTCTATTACTATAAATTCAGAAATATATATTTTCTCTGGTTCTTTGTTACTTTGAGGAAGAATTTTGGATCTGCTATATGAAGAATTAAAATTGAGAGAAAATACTATTAAAAGTTAGATCAAGATTAATGATTCACTTGTTGAGTTCTGTGTTCAACGTATAATTTGAACTATCCAGGGCATCATGATGTATAAAAATCATGTATAAATAGAAAATATAGACATCTGAAAGTCAATCCATTGCTCTCAAAATTTTACATCATATCTGTGGAGAAATCCAGGAAAATCTTTCCAAAAAGGAAGGAAAGAACAAAGGAAGGAAGGAAGGAAGAAAAAAAGAGACAGAGAGAAGAAAAAAAAAATAAGCTTGTATTATATTTGATAAAAGATAGGGGAAAAGAATATAATCCCAGTGTATTACAATTTCTGCCTGAAGCAAAGTTTTCTTGTACTCTGACTGGGTCAGATTTCATAGATAAAGAACTCTGGTAGGGTACTGTGATATAGTCCCAGGTGAGAAAAGGAGTGATTCTATTAATGAAATCCTTGCCTTAGTCTGAACAAAGACCATTGCCCCAGGAGGGCCCTGGGGAGACACAGGTAGCCTTTCAAAAAGAATGTAAAGCTAAAATTCTCGACCTCTTAAGGTCCTTGGTACTCCCAGGACATTTTTCACTAGAAATGAGATCATATCCTTGGCCTCCTAGGTCAGTTTCAAGCTGCCTCCTGCCTATTTAAATCTCCAGCAGCTTTAGAGAGATAGCATAGTCTTTGGTGAGTGAGCCAAGAACTCCTATCACTTGTAAAGTTCCTACACTTGAAAGTTGCTATAAATTCAGCACATTATCATCAAGGCACCCAGTTAAGAACATAAAAGGCGATTGGGATTTTAAAATAGAGTAAGTGCCATTACCCAGGATGGTGCTGAAAGGAAAGCCTTTAAATCCAGGGACACTGATAGACCTCAGTGAAATACTTTAATTAGCAATGGCAATCCCAGTTGTTTGTATCCATAGACATGGGAATATTCCAGAACTTTTCAACTTTCCTACACTTCTTGCTTCTCATGTTCAATTTCTCAGCAGCAAAGTCCAGAGATATGTGTTCTCATATTGAGAAAAATACCTCACCTGGATTAGGAGTACCTTATGTAGAACTATGACAAACTCCATGATTTATAAATGCTGATAATATAATATAGCAGGTTTAGGATTTCATGAAAAAAATAGTTAAGAGTTTAATTCATTTTATCAGCACTTTCCCCTCATTCAAGGAATAATGAAAATATTTTATTTTCTGATGAAAATGCTATGCTTTTAAATGTCTACTTGAAATGAGACCAGTTGAAAACAGTATGGCTATTTTGTGGTATGTGCTGTAAATTCAGGATGTCAGGTTATTCTTGGATATGTTTGCCCAAGTCAGGAATCTAAACCCTTGAAACCAAGCAGGATTATCCAGAAAGTGAATCACACAATAGGATTGTAAAACAAAAAAAGTGCCAAAATGTTCAGCTAGAGTAGGACAGGGAGGCCTCTGTAATGTAAATAACTATGCAGTCTGCAACCTAAGAGCAAAACAGGAAAGTGTTACTTTTTGAGTAAATAATGATAAACCTAATGGCAAATACTGAAAGAAAAAGTTCTGGATTTCTACTGTGGTAATAAACTCTTGAGAAATTGTATATGTGTATGTGTGTGTGTGGGTGGGTGGGTGTCTATCTGCAATATTATGTAGCAATACTTGCTATTTTGTGATGTTTCAAAAAAAATCACTTCAGTGGTGTAGGTAGTGCTTAAAACCTTAGCCCTTGTAGTTACAAGAGGATACAATTCCCACACTAATTGTGCTCCCCCAGTAGTGTGGGAACATTATTTAACCCCACTGATACCTCAGTTTCTTCAACTAGGAAAGGTGCTGTTGTGAGGACTAAATGAGAATAAGTGCCTACTATAGTAACTGGCACATGATGTATGATCAAAAAATGGTTACTGCACTGTTCTTACTATTATCAACAATGTTGATGTAAATGTGCAACTTTCTTTTTGAAGTATAAATCATGAGAGAATATCAGCACAATTTGCAAACCAAGTTTGACCTTTCATAATCGACAGCTTGTGAAATTTCATAAGTTTCAAAACTAGCACCAACCTCCTTACTGTGACAATTGTGATTTAGGAGCAATTATTGGAATCACAGTGTTGCAAGAATACAAGTCCAGGGATGTGTTTACAATGTAAAGATTTTCAAAACTGGAGATATTCAAAGAGCAAAAAACTCAAGAGGACAAAAGAAGCTGAACTGACAATCATTTTATTTGAGAAGGTAAAATCAATTGCTATCTTATTTCATTACCTAACTTTGTTGATTCATTCAGTAAGTATGGCAGGACTCCTCTGAACACATATGATGTGTCTCACTTCTGTTGCTGCTTACTGCAGATTGTTTTCAACAGTCTCCTTGACAGCCTCCTTGATATAAACTACTCATTAATTCCTGGATCTTTTAATTACATCAGTCCCAGGAATATACACACTGGATAGATCCTTCAACTCACTATAGCATTAATCTTTATCTCTAAAGACACAATTAGCTTTGCAAAGCAAACTGAATCGACAGAAAATACTACATGCCAAAGTCCATTGCTTTATTTGTTAAACAAAAGGATAATAATGAATAGATGTGTTATTTACATTAATAAAATTGAAAGTAGTGTGACTTTTTATTCAGTAATTATTTGTTAATTCACTAAATCATGAACTAGACTTAATCATTCATAAGTAAGCGACTGAGCATAGTGTCCTAAATATTTTCTTGCTTAAAATTGAGTTGTGGCTTGCTGCTTTTGTTCTCCTTTGGAATTCTATCCTCCTTGAACTCGTGAAGCTTCTATTAATGTCAACAAAATGAATCAACAGAGAATAGACTCCTCCAATATTTGGCAGTCAAGTGTGATTTTAATAGTACAGTTTTTAGCTTAAGTTTAATAACTGGAATGTAAATTTTTTTAATGAGAGTTACTTTGGGGGCTGTACTTGAATCCTAATTCTCATTTCCCGTTAACTTCTACTCAAATGTTTCTGTTTTGATACATGCAATTAAAATATTCAAGATTTTAAAGCAATCACTCTGAGGAGAGAAATTTCATTTTCTCTTCTTTCGCCTCTTCTAAAGTAACTGTGTATGTCAAATTCACTGCCAATTGAACATCACTTATGTATTCTAATACTCTAAGCTCAATTTATTTTTTAATATCCCCTTACATTTTTCATCACCCGCCATGCCATACTGTAACTTAACATATCCTAATGAGTTCATAGTGCTTGCTGGGGCATGGATAAAGTTCCTAATTAAAATGAAACCACTATTATGAATCCATTTCTAGTAGTATATTCTGTCCTTAATCATTAAAAATGGTAACTCTGTGCCCAAAAGTTACTTTTCTTTCTTGTGGCATAATGAACTCTTTCTTAGCCTTTACCTTTTACCCAGACACTACAGTTTTGTGGTCCAATTAAACTTCTTTATCATGACCTCATCCTTCTTGGAAGACATCTGACATGACCACACGTAACATTTGAACAGATAGTCAAAAATAATAAATTTATGTGTGAAATATTCAGAAGTAGATACTTTAAGAAATAATATATTGGTTGAAATTTAGAGAAAGGTCAAGAATGTAAAAACAAAGGGAAAAAATATAAGGAGAGTCTCTTTTCCCAAAGGGATCATTTGGATAACAAATGGCTTGTTGTTAACTTCTTTTACAGTTCTTTGTAGATTTTTTTTTTTTTTTTTGACAAGCAGAGTGGACAGTGAGAGAGAGAGAGACAGAGAGAAAGGTCTTCCTTTTGCCATTGGTTCACACTCCAATGGCTGCTGCGGCCAGCGCGTTGCTGCCGGCATCACGATGATCCAAAGCCAGGAGCAAGGTGCTTCTCCTGGTCTCCCATGTGGGTACAGGGCCCAAGCACTTGGGCCATCCTCCTCTGCACTCCCGGGCCATAGCGGAGAGCTGGCCTGGAAGAGGTGCAACCGGGACAGAACCCAGCGCCCCACCTGGGACTAGAACCGGGTGTGCTGGCGCTGCAAGGTGGAGGATTAGCCTAGTGAGATTTCTCCTTTTAAGCAGTTTAAACTGAATATTCATCAATAAAATCTGTTTCTATACAAATATATATCCCCAAGAAATATCCAGAAATATATTTTTTAGTATTACCCAGATAATATCTGCAAGCTAACAATGTGAAATATATTCCTTATACATTCATTCAGATAACAAATAATTATTGAGATATAGTGGCAGAACAGGAGTGAAAATGTTAGAAAAGGGGATAATAATCATTGTCTCAATATTGCTATCACAATATTGTTTTTTTTTCACTTTTTGGTTGTGTTTTACATTTGAGAAGTGGGTTAGTGAAGAAAAAGGGATAATGGAGGCAGTATAGGAAGGGAGAGGGAAAGTGTACAGTGTAGGAGAGAGAGAGAGACTTAGGTTAAAATAGATTAAGAGCTTGAGAGAAAAGAGACAGAGGCGGGACACAGAGACAAAGAAAGCAGTTGAGGTCAAGTCACTTCACAAGGTTTTTATAAGATATTCCTATAAAATTACTATTCATAACTAGTTTAATTTGGACAAATAAGAGAAGCATTAGAAAAGCAGATTGCCTTAAAGTAATGTAAATTCTTTGTTTTCCTTTTAGTTGAGGTGTTATTGCTGTTGTTCATGCCTATTTTTTGTTTTGCTCTGTTTTGTTGCTATTTAGCACAATATATTACCCAAGCAAGCCAAATAAGAATATCATTATATTTTATTATTTTTTTTTTATAACGCTTTTATTTAAAGAATATAAATTTCCAAAATACAGCTTATAGATTACAATGGCTTCCCCCCCCCCATAACTTCCCCCCACCCGCAACCCTCCCCTTTCCCACTCCCTCTCCCCTTGCTTCACATCAAGATTCATTTTCAATTCTCTTTATATACAGAAGATTAGTTTACTATATATTAAGTAAAGATTTCAACAGTTTGCCCTCACATAGCAACACAAAGTGAAAAATACTGTTGGAGTACTAGTTATAGTATTAATTCACAATGTATAGCACATTAAGGACAGAGATCCTACATGATATATTTTTTTAAAAAATTGATTAATTTTCTAGGAAATTTCCAATTTAACACCAAGATTTTTTTTTCATTTTTAATTATCTATATACAGAAGATAGATTCAGTATATACTAAGTAAAGATTTCATCAGTTTGCACCCACACAGAAACACAAAGTGTAAAATACTGTTTCAGTGCTAGTTATAGCATTACTTCACATTGGACAACACATTAAGGACAAATCCCACATGAGACTTAAGTACACAGTGACTCCTGAAGTTGATTTAACAATTTGACACTCTTGTTTATGGCATCAGTAATCTCCCTAGGCTCTAGTCATGAGTTGCCAAGGCTATGGAAGCCTTTAGGGTTCGCTGACTTCAATCTTATTCCGACAGGGTCATAGTCAAAGTGGAGGTTCTCTCCTCCCTTCAGAGAAAGGTACCTCCTTCTTTGATGGCCCCATTCGTTCCACTGGGAATGAAAAAGGGAGAGAATGATCCAACATGGGAAGCGAGATACACAGCAGACTCATAGAATGGCAGATGTCCTAAATAGCACTCTGGCCTCAGAATCAGCCCTTAAGGCATTCAGATCTGGCTCAAGAGCCCATGAGAATATTATAGGCATGGAAAGCCAAGACACTCTGGGAAAAAAAGAAGACCTAAATGAAAGACCTCTGTGAGTGAGAATATCATTATATTTTAATCATAGATGACATTTCTCCCCTCAGTACTGTATATACTGCCTTTACAGAAAAATTCTTCTGTCTAAATAAAGCAACTCATTTTTTGATAGCTAAATTTTATTGTTGGCTATTATTGTGAAAAAGATTTTTATAAGATATTTTATTTGGAGGAAAGAGATTTATGAAATGCAGCTGGATCCACAGACTTTTCAGGGAGAAAGTAAGCAGGAAAGTACATCTTAGAAAGCTTCCTTCATATTTCTCAACCTCTTTATGCATTTTCTCTAAATATTGTGACTGCTTTCTCATTAAACCTAGCAATTCTTTGACTATTTTTGTACATTTATTAATTCTAGTCATTTTCAAAGTAAGATTTCCTAATTATTGACTAAGATACAACTACTCAAATTTAAAATAGATTAACAATGAGATAAAATAGGTTGATTTTGGATTATGTTGTAAGTCATGGCATTAAATGTTGTAACTTCTCTGGAATCTCCTCATAGACTTTCAAATTTCATATTATAGATCGAGGAAATAAAAGTAGGTTTGACAATGAAATTATCAAAACAGAGTTCTAAAATTTCTTTTGATTTAAAAATATATTGAAACAAAAGAATTGAATGAGAAGACTTCTAAAAATCTCATGTGGACCATCATACAAATGGTTGTTAAATATCACGGAAGGGTAACAGGTATCTTCTGAGGCATGACTTTTTCAACGTATATTGTATTCCCACCACCAGGGGCAGTTCTAATACGGAGGGTATAGCAGAACGGTGGAGTGGAATGGGGAATGACTCTTGGCTGAAGCCTCTTGGCCTTGTCTGTGTGTCATTTTCAGGCTATAGCCAGAATCCAATGACTAGCCTTTTTTTTTTTTTTTTTTTGCAAATATAAAAGCCCAGCCCTCTCATTCCAGCTTGGAAAACTCTAAAGATCCACCGAGCTTCAGTGAGTTTTGTGCAGACCGCATCACACCCCGTCTTCCTCCCAGCTCAGTTCTGCCTCCTTCCTTTCTTCATGAGTGTTGATCCTGAAAACATGCTCCAATAGCATCTTGACCTTTAATGTCCATTGAATGGCTTCTCGTGAGGCCTGCTGTTGCCTTCCACAATGCTTACACTTTACTCTGGCTCTTGAAGAGCACCTTACCACTTGTAGCCTGTCTGCTAGTAGTCAAAGTTGAAAGTCAAAGTCAAAGTTGAAAACCTGATTTAAACCCAATTGAGATATATGTCCCACTTTCTTTGCATCGTTTTCCCGCTTACAACTGCTTTCTCCATGCTGTCCCTTCCTACCCACAAGCCACAAGAATGGATACTAGATGGCCAATTTCAGTTTACTCTAATGTTCCTTATATCTCTTTACCAAGTCTTTCTTCTTAGTAACTTTAAGGGAGTAACTCTAGCTTTGTAACTCTAACTCTAACTTTGTAAGGGAGTAACTCTCACAAATTTGTTATGCTTTAAACGCAACAGAATTCATGGCTTGCTATCACTGAGTAAATAGCTTGACATTGTAGATCTCCACATAGTCATTTAGAAGTCTCTGCTATTGTCACTAAATGGTTTCCAAGTTTCCTCTGAGAGCTGTTTTCATTCTAGTGAACAAAGAGGAAAAGTGTGTGTAGGGAGATTTGCGGAGGCCACACCTGAAAATGGTACATCTCTCATTGAGTGTTTAACAGGTACTCCAAGTGAGACAAGGAAATGCAATATTCATGAATGACCAGACTGATCTGGGATCATCCCTGGGATGACCATGGATGCTGGCACTGCAGACCTGGCCTTTAACCCACTGCACCACAACACCAGCCCCAGTACATACTGTTCTTTATTGTACTATAAATTAAAGTTATACCAGGAAGGTATCCATTTAACCTGGCAAGAGCAATAGTGCATATATAGTAGAAAATCTCTTCCAATAAATGGAATTAGCATCCACCAGGAATGCTATAAATAAATTATTCAGTAAATAAACAAAGAAAAACAAGCAAGCTTATATTTACATTGGTGATCCTTCACTTGCAACTTTGTTGTTAAATGCTCCCTTTTGGGCTTTGTATAAGGTTTCCATGCTATTTCCATGTTTAGAGTAAGACTGATGTCAGGTAGGATAACATAGTTGCTCATCACAGAAGCACTGTTTACATTATATAAAACATGGATAAACACAAGAAACAAAAAGGTTTTACATTTATTTTTAGAACCTAAAATGCCATACATACCCAAATGTGTTTTTATACAAAATCATGTTTAATATTACCAAATATCCTGGAAATTTTTGTGGACAAGATAAGGAATAAGAAATTCATACTCTCAGCACATATTACTTCATCATCCATCATTTTATTTGAAAGAAAGTAACATTCTTACAACTCTGCCCTAGAAATATTTGACTATATTTCCAGATAATGTTCTGCCTTGCTGGAGTCAAGCAAAGCAGAGTACTTTCTGTTTGTTTTTTGCTGTCTTGGCTCTCCAGAGATAATACGAATTGCTGGTTTTCTGTTCTCATGTTCCTCATCCCTTCACCAATAACCTCTTAGGCAAAGAGCTCTCAGTGCAACTTGGGTATCTTTCTAGATGTGTAGTTTTCAAACTTCAGCAGAAGTGCCATTTTTATCATGCATAGGTGCTACCTAGGGAGCTTGTTACAAATTCAACTTTCTGGAAGTCTTCCTCAGAGATTCTGATTCATTTAACACAGGGCTGAGTCATGGGTTCTGAAAATTTAGCAAGTACTGTAGGCTACGTTAAAACAGGAAACTTTAACCTTGGGAGAAACCAGATTCCAGAGTGTGGCGATCCTCTCCTCATCTTCATCACTGTCACTGTTGGCTCCTGCGACGTTTCTGTGGCTTCCTTAATGGTATTAGCACGAGGCTTCCTCGTCACAAAACTCCCTACATGATGAGTCACGGGAAATTTGACATCCATTTTGATGATCCTCTAATATTCCAGCCTCAAAATTCTTCTAATCCCTTTCAATCAAAATCTCTATAATGCTATACACATATTTCAGATTTTTATTTCAAACTGAGTTATAACATTTTACATTTTTAATTTTGGCATCGTCTTCTTTTGTAGAGGAACATTTTACCTAACTTTCTCACTTCCTACCTTTTCATAAACTACATGTTACTCCCACTCCATAATGAAGTCTTCTGTCTTCCTAACTATCCTTATTTATCCAGTTAACCATGATTATGGAAACCTCCAATTATTTAGTGTCTTGAATATATTGACTCTGTACTCAGCATTAAAGTGATATCATTTCAAAAATACCTGGTAAGGTAGTTATAGCTCACTGAATTTTACAGATGCAAATAAGGCTCAAAGAGTATTAAGAAATACATCTAAATGTATATAGCTTGCAAATAGATGAACCTGAATTTTAGGTTAGACTACGTAGTCAAGTCACTACTTTTCCTTGCCTCTCTAAAACTTCCCATGGTACTCATCCATTCTTGCCTATATACCTTCACTTGCCTAAGTCTTTTATCTAGAACACTTTTTAAAAATAGATGAATAAATCTAGAGAATAATCTTTCTGTATTTTGAAAATCATCATTTTTTTTTCTTATTGCTTAGCACTGTCTACTTTGTCTGTCTGCTGTGAATCCTGTTTATATATGTGCTTTTCCCCTCAACCGCATTGTGAACTCCTGAATCAAGGAGAAAAAATGCAGGGTTTATTAGAGAGAGTTCTAAGAAGTCAGCAGACATTCCTACAAATCACATTCTAGCATTGACTGATGGTATGATCTTGATAAGTCAAATTGTCTTGTCCATAATCCTTAGTTTATTATCCATTAACTTAAACATTAGCCACCACATGGGACAATGGTGAAGATTAAATAATGTTTTACATTTGATATGTCTAGAAAAACATCTTAATATGGCTGGCACTCAGCAAATTCTGGACTGTAAGCTCTCTGACACTGAACTCTGCCCCTCACTCTCACTACTAGTCAGTAAAAATATCTCATTTGTTACATGTAGTGGAAATATAAGAAAAATAAATTATTCTAGGAGTAGTCAAAATTACTGGTAGTTTTTAAGGTAGAATAAGGAAAGACATCTCAAATTAATTTTTCTGATTTGACATATATTCACAATATTTACTGATTAAATATAATAAATAAATGAGGCATTAATTATAAAATTGAAGAAAAACTCTTCAATATAATTATTTTTCATTCAGGATATGAAAGATCTTTGGGGCTTATGATTTTTATACTTATGTCTCTTTTCCAACAAAATAAACATGATGCATAAATCTCCTATACTGAAGTGTCATTCACATTGATCTCTTCAGGACTTTCAAATGTTTTACTGTACCTGAGCATGATACTACTTGCAAAAGTCAGTCCAGAGGCATCTTATCACAATTGTCAGTGTTCACTTCATCATTTTGGCCAAACAGAATCAACTCTTTATCTTCCAAACATGTATTGAACATTTATAAAAGTCTTATTAACTACATTGACAAGATTCATATAAACTATATTACATGGATGATTATATCTGTTTTTATGTGAGATTTATATACTCACTATATCTAAATTTTTAAAAATTATGTTATGTAATATTTGATTTAAATTTATTTTTTAAGTAAAATGAAAGGTATTACAGGAATGAAACAGCTGAAGGTGAACTTGGCTAGTTGGCTTTTATGGAACTTTTCCTCAGTCATGCAGCCAACTACACCAAAAGTGCACATAGTTCCTCAATGTCAGATGGAATTTCTCCAAAACATTTGCATATGTAAAGATCACACATCCTCCTTTCTGAGCATTCTGTGTCTTCTAAGGTTGTGACACCAATCCAGATTATTTTTCTCTTGTCATCATAGAACAAAACCCACTAAAAGACAGAAGCAAACCCCACATGCTGTTATATGACTGTTCAGAAGGCAGAATGTACTCGCGTCTATTAAGGGACAGTCTTTCAATAATATCAGGAGACCAAAGGGTTTGTTAAACTGAATTTATCTTTGCAGCCCAAAAAGAGTGATGTGGCAAGTATGCTACTAGCATTTTGGGAGAAAAGTCTTGCTGTTTTTTACTGGCATGGCTTAAAAGAAGGATCTAGCTCCACAAAAGATTATTCATATTAGCAACAACTTGTAGTCAAAGGCTAGCACCTAGGTTTCTCTCTTTGCAAACTTTTCTGAAGAGAAAATGCAAGTCGTATTTGAAGAAGGTGACATGCTTGCATTTTGAGAGCTGAGTAGTAAAGAAGTGATAACCTGACATTTTAAGTTTTTGAACATGACTGTGTTTATCTAAATTTATATGGATTTTCTTTTCTTATTATAGGGATACATCTAACAACATAAATAATAAAATCACTTATAAAAAGAAACAAGACAACTTACCTAAATATATGGCTTAGTTCTGTAAGCTCTTTATCCTTGATCTGCAGGTCATCTTCTAATCTTTCTATTATAGTCACATAAGATTCACTGACTTTCTTCTTCCATTCATCTAACAAAGAGAAACAAATGGAACTGATCCATAGCTGTGTATTACAGAATTTAGACATAGATCATAACATAAAAGTAATCAAAAATCTGTTTCTTATTCTGTATTCTACAATACTTAAATTATTGATTGTGGGTTTAAAATGCAGATGTTTATATTCAAAATGCAATCATATTGAATTGTCGTAATTAAGAATCCATTTGCTATTGGATAATATATTTACATAGGAGAATATATTTGACTTATTTCACTTGATTTTATTGCATTTTAATTATAGCAATCTCTAGTTATTAGAGTTTTTAAATACTATATACTTAAGATATAATTCTAAAATCTCAGTATTCAGCAGAATTGCAAATTCTTCTATAATATTATATTGGGGAGCTAAATAATATTTTATAAGAAATTTTATGTTTTCTGTAAAGAATTTTCAGAAAAAATAATCTGAGTTTTAATAATCTTTCCAACACTCACTTAATGCACTCTTAACCTCTGTACACAAATTAACACATATTCTACCGAATTAGTTATGTGAGACTATAATTTAACCATGTTACATTTAAAGAAGTAAGAATAATTACCAGTACAAGTTTGTGTTGGTCTAGATTTATAATTTCCCATTTGCGAGCAGTTCTTTCTTTTCTACAGTGCAGTTATTCAGGCTACAAAATTCCAAGTTCAAGTGCAGTGACAGTCCAGCTGAGAAATACTTTGATAGTCTGGCTAAAAATAAGCAACTGCCAAATGGAATGTCATGCAACAATGACAAAGAATGAAATAGTGTGTGCGTTCAAATGTAAAATCATAAAGGAAACTAATCAGTCTGTTTAAAAGAGCTGTATCAAAAATAAATCGCAAATGTTTCAATAGAATTATTTGCTTCCATCAATTGATTACCTACCCATACATACCTTCATGGGCCATTTACTTAATAGATAAATCTAGACAGTGGCTCAAGTATATCTGAGATTCAAAAAGAGCTATTAGAACTACCTGGATCATCTTTCAGGATCATTTTCTCCTGAGTCATTATAATGTCAGTTGGAAAAAAGAGAGTCCTGATATAATTTTTCTACATACATAAATAATGGAAACTCATAATAAATGATAATTAATAGAAATGATTATAAGTTTTGCTGACGTAAAACTTTAAAATATGCTTATAGAAAAGAACTCTCAATACAGACCATGAATAATTTATGAGAATTGATTTTTCTGACTGTAAGAATCATAGATAAGAATCTATGACACTGATTTATATAAAGGGCAACTTATAAAATAATAACAATGAGATTAATAATATTTAATATTTGCTGTGTGCCAGACATTACTCTAAGTGCTTGGCATATATTTTTAATGCAAGGTAGTTGTTATTTACATGTTATGGTTGAGAAAATCTAGAGTTAGCAGTAGGTGGTGGAATCGAAATCAATAAGGGAACTATATGAATTTAATATCTACACTAGATATCATTATTGATATGTTTCCCATGATGATTCATTTATTTACTTTCTATTTATTTTATAGGAGATTTATTTTTTTTTACCTGAAAAGCATAGAGATACAGGAAGAGAGAGAGAGAGAAAGAGAGAAAGAGAGAGAGAGAGAGAGAGAGAGAGAGAAAAGAGAGAGAGAGAGAGAGAGAGAGAGAGAGAGATCATCCACCCCATGGTTTACTCTCCAAATAGTTACAACATCTAAATCTGAGTCAGGCTGAAACCAAGAACTACACCTTGTGTTCCAAATTGGTGGCAGGGTAACAAGTAATTGGGCCATTCTCTACTGTCTTCTCACAGGCATTACTATGAGGCTGGATTGGAAACAGAATAGCTAAGACTCACATCTGGCACTTTGATATGGGATCCCAACCTCACACGTGGTGTCCTAACCTGCTGTGCCATAATGCCAGCACCAAGGACATTTCTTTTTATATGTGCATATTACAATTGATATAAATGAAATCAGGGTATGATGTATAATAAATGGAAAATGTAGAAGATTTCCAAACTGTATAATTCTTTTATTGTTTTAAATTTCATTTATTTATTTTCATTTTATTTGAAGACATAGAGACAGAGGCAGACAGAGAAAGATCTTGCACCTGCTGGTACATTTGGGCCAGGTCAATGTCCAAAGACTGGAACTCAACATTAGTCTCCCAAGTGGGTGACATGGGCCAATTATCTTTCTTTTTTTGACAGGCAGAGTGGACAGTGAGAGAGAGAGACAGAGAGAAAGGTCTTCCTTTGCCGTTGGTTCACCCTCCACTAGCTGCCGTGGTCGGCGCGCTGCGGCCGGCGCACCGCGCTCATCCGATGGCAGGAGCCAGGTGCTAGGTGCTTTTTCCTGGTCTCCCATGGGGTGCAGGGCCCAAGCAGCTGGGCCATCCTCCACTGCACTCCTGGGCCACAGCAGAGAGCTGGCCTGGAAAAGGGGCCACCGGGACAGAATCCGGCGCCCCGACCGGGACTAGAACCCGGTGTGCTGGCGCCGCAAGGCGGAGGATTAGCCTGTTGAGCCACGGCGCCGGCCATCACCTATCTTAGCCATCACCTGCCACCTCCAAGTTTGTGTATTAGTAGGAAGCTGGAGTTGGAAGCAGAGCTGACACTCAAACCCAGAGACTCTGATATAGGTTGCAGGCCTCCCAAATGGCATCTTAACTGCAACCAGAAGCCCACTCCATGCATTTGTTTTTATGATCTTAGTATACCTAGAAGATATAAATTTAAATCTTTAAATACATTTCCTGGGGATATAGTTTTAATGTAACAGGTGTAGATTTCATATTTACTGTCATTGAACATTCTAATTCTTTTTCAAGCAAATACTTGGACAAAATCAGGACTAGCAAAAGTTTTTTTGTTTGTTTGTTTGTTTTCCAGCAAAGGTAATGCATTTCAGAGGAAAGGCCTCTATGTGGATAAGATATAAGTGGAAAAGCAGACATCTGGCCACAATGACACCTACCTCTACTCTCACCTGGATAAAACTTCCTTGTCTCTCTGCATCAGTATGTGTCTGTCATGGATGTTGATACCCTGCTAAATTGCAAGAGCCTCTGTCTGATTACCTTCACCCATACATTCCACATTCTTCTTTTTGAACGATTAGACACCTTGAGTTCCCCCAGGTTTATACCAGCACTTGTGTGATTCCGGTTGCTTCAGTTCAAAAAGTGTCCCTCCCCTCCCTAAACCACCCCTTGTACCCCAACACACCCCTACTACCTTCATACTCATTGTCCAGGCACTTGCATCTTGACAGCTCTCTGTCTTGAAGACCACAGTGAAGACTTTCTTTAAGTCTTGTCATTTTCCAGGTCTACACCTTGAAAAATAACACAATAATTCTCTATCCTCTTGAATTTCTCTAAAACATCCTACAGATTTATAATTTCAAGCTGAAGGGGCATTATGGTGGCAGGGATCTAAGCCTTCTTGAAAATATCTAAACTTATTATCATTGGTCTACTTTCTCATTTATCGCCAACATCTCAGATCTTCCACTAGTGCATGGATGTGTATAGGTCTTCATTTGTGTGTTTACCTGTAGATCATTTTGCATTGTGTTTCCACTTTCCTGTGAGACACAATTTTGTTTCAATGCTTTTCAGGAATTTTTTCCTTTTATTTCTCAAAAATATATTCTATTAAAAAGTCTGGCTTATACCAATGAAAGCTTTGGCTTTCAAAGCCAAAATTTCTGCTGTGAGTGAAAATGCAATCAGTAACTGAGTTAAATTTCCACACCCTGAAGCAAAACGTTTTGTTGAAAAAAAAAAAAAAGAGGATAGCATCTCAAATACAGAATAAATGGTTGTCTCACTAATTACATAAATATTAACTGTTATTGAACTGTAACAAATTACAAGTTTTAATGGGGAAATATCCACAAACTTCATTTAAGAATGTAATATGTTTAAGACAGTCTAATAATTCTAATAGGTATTTATAGGAAGGTGGAGAAAAACAGGAAAAGTAAATGATCCAAGCTAACATTCTTAATTTTCTTTCTCAAAGAATGCTAGAGATAAACAACATACAATCAGGAAATATTTTCCCAAATACTCAGTTCATTTCTCTAGCTTTTTTCCCTTAGGTTTATCACAAACTCTCTATTTTTTTTTAAATTAGTTATTTTAAAGAGTTACAGATAGAGGTAGAGACAGAGAGAGAGAGAGGTCTTCCACCTGCTGGTTCACTCCCTAAAAGGCTGCAACAGCAGGAGCTGAGCTGATCCAAAGTCAGGAGCCAGGAGCTTCTTCTGGGTCTCCCACATGGGTGCAGGGGCCCAAGGACTTTGGCCATCTTCTACTGCTTTCCCAGGCCATAGCAGAGAGATGGATTAGAAGAGGAGCAGTGGGACTGGAACCAGTACCTATAGGGGATGCTGGCACTTCAGGCTGGGGCTTTACCCTGATATGCCACAGCTTAAGCCCCAACCACAAACAGACAGTGAGAGAAGAGAGAGAGAGAAAGGTCTTCCTTTTTCCGTTGGTTCACCCCCGAAGTGGCTGCTATGGCTGGCGCGTTGCGCCGATCCAAAGCCAGGAGCCAGGTGCTTCCTCCTGGTCTCCTATGTGGGTGCAGGGCCCAAGGACCTGGGCCATCCTCCACTGCACTCCCAGGCCACAGCATAGAGCTGGACTGGAAGAGGAGCAACCAGGACAGAATCTGGCACCCCAACCAGGACTAGAACCTGGGGTGCCGGCGCCACAAGCGGAGGATTAGCCTAGTGAGCCGTGGCGCCGGCCAACCACAAACTCTTAATTACACTCTCCTCTTTATAGTACTGAAATTTCCAGAAGTGCACACACTATCCTTTTAAATATGTATTTATTTATTTGAAAGGCAGAGTTACAGAAAGAGAAACAGAAAGACATCAATCTATCATCCATCAGCTGGTTCACTCCCCAAATGGCTGCAATGTCTGGGGCTTGGCCAGGTGGAAACCAGGAGAAAGGAGGTTTTTCCAGGTCTCCTACATGGGTGCAGAGAGGCCCAAGGACTTGGGGCATTAGCAGGGAGCTGGATCTCAAGTGGAGCAAGTGAACTTGAATGGGCACCAACATGGAACACTATCACAGCACACTGCAGCTTAACTTGCTGAACCAGAGCCAGCACCGCCCCCAGCTTGTTTTTCAAAAATATTTATTTATTTTTTCAAAAGGCAGAGTTACAGAGAAAGAAAGGGAGAGAGAAAGAGTTAAAAACACAACCTTGTGGCCAGTGTTGTGGTGCAGTGGGTTGAGCTGCCTGAAGCACCAGTATTCCATATGGGCAAAGTTTTGAGTCCTGGCTGCTCCACTTTGATCCAGCTCCCTGGTAATGCACCTGGGAAAGCAGCAGAAGACAACCAGGGTGTGTGGGCCCCTGCACCTGTGTGGGAGGCCCTGGGGAGGCTCTTGGCTACTGGTTTAGGCTTGGCCTGGCTCTAGCCATTAAGGCTGTTTTGGGAGTGAGCAGGCAGATGGAGGGCCTCTCTCTCTGTCATTCACTCTTTGTGACTCTACCTTTCAAATAAAGTGAATCTTAAAAAAAAGAAAAGCCTAAATGCAAAAGTGGTCATCTTCTCAAACTTGTCTGAGGGTAGACACCGTATGAGGAGATTTTTTTACAAAATAGATACCTGGGATTCAATCTCAGAAATTTTAATTCAGTAGATTAGAATCAGAGCTTGGGAATATACGTTTTAACGTTTTAACAGTTTCACCCTCACTTCACCTCTGGTAATTCTAATGTAAATTCTACTTACAGATTCATTTACAAAGCATCATTTTAGGTCACTTAACATGGGCTTACTACTTACCTGAAAGGTCTTTTGACCTTTGTATTCCATGTAAAAGAAGACCTCTCTCTCTTTCTGGCTCTACCTCTATCTGTAATTCTGTCTTCCAAAGAAATAAAATAATTCTTAGAAAAAAAGACTGTTCATTTATACTTAAAATTTAGATCACTGTTTCATTGTATGTGAATTCCTATTAATATATTCTTGTTCCTAAGTTTTTTAGAAGCACACATTTTTGATGGGTTGCATCTGGTTGACAAGCAATTAAGAAAATCATCACTTTAAAGAAAAGAAATCAGAATTAGTAATTTGTTTATGTTTAGTTTTTATTCGATTCTTTTAATATGCATTAAAATGATTTATATTGAAACAAAGTCATTTGAAAGGGAAACTGAGCATTGCCGAAGATGCATGCAACTATTCATGTTGACAAAATTATTGATTCATTTGCTTTTAAGCAATATATTTCTGCATTTAAGCAAAAGTTTGTAAGATATTTTTATCAAACAAGTTTTCTTTCATTTCCCCTAGAATATCTAAATTTACCATATGTTAGATGGCATTATAAATCACTATCATGAATCTGAATATTGTTGAGGTAATATTTAGATTAATCTTCAAAAATGAATAGGACATGAGAATACATCATAATGAAAATAAATGTCAAGAAATAAATATCACAGTAATGTAAACAGGTGCTTTCAATATCTATGGGAGTATATTAAAGAAGGGGAAAACAATATTGCTATTTTTATTTATAGTACAATGGCAAATGCAATGATGTTAATCTTTCTTGTGCCTTATTTTGTTGGCTGGTAAGAAGTTTTTTAAGTAATCTGCACTAAACAAAGACAAGAGTTAACTGCCTGTCACTGGCTAACACTGTCTTTTAAAAGGTTATAGAACTTTTAATTGTAAGTTCAGTTCTTCATTGATTGATTCATTCATTTATCTACTCAACAAGCATATAACATACCACATTCTCCAAAAGCTCATGGGAACAAGGGATGAAAAACTAAACAAGTAATCATAATACTGAGTTTTTCTGATAATAGAAATATATATCATTGATAATGAAAAGGTACATATATTAAAGCCTACATTTCAACCAGAAAACATTTCTTTGAGACACTAATAGAATCAAAACAATATCAACTTCGTAACCCAGGTTACAGTCATTCTTCCTTATCCCCAAAGAGTCAGATGACTAAGAAAGTGACATTGTGTTATAATTACAGTTCAATTAATAACTACTTACTGTTTTCTACAAATAACTTTTCTATGCCTGAAATTCCTAATTCATGAAACACATAAATAAATGGGGTAGGAGAAGAAAAATAATCATTTCTGTTTATACACATTTAATCTTGACTATCCTAAATAAAAATTATCTTGAGTTAGTATTATGCTGGAGTAAAAAAGAAAAAGTCAGCCTATTTCTCTGTAATGTATCAATGCATTTGGTTGGGTAAATCAACAGAAAGTTGCAATTTGTAGAGCTGCATAGCATTCTGAAATTTCTTTCTCAGACACTTATCTCTAAAGCCAAATATTTAGGTGACTTGTAATAGCAAGTAATGTTTGAGTGCCTTCTTAATACCAGACAGATTTATGATAATAAATTTAAGTGCTTCCATTCAACATATGTCCTAATAGATTTATATCTTATTTTACTGGTGCCCAAATAACATCTCTTTCCTAAATTAAATTGAAGTTTAGTATGTAAGTATATAAAAAGACATTTTCAATTAAAAAATGTAAAAAAGTTACATATATTTTCCTTACAATTTACTTCCCTTCTCTAATTTGCTCTACGAAGAGCAAACTATAATTGTAAATTCCAAGACAGCTTGGTTTCATGAAAAGTCATTTTTGGAAGTTACCATTGCATTTGGAAATAAAACTGTCTTGTACTTTCCCAGCCTGGCAATATGGAGAGTGTTTTCCTCTACTACTCTTGCCCTTATCTCCTGGAACGCTGTATTCCTACTTCAGGATTCATTTTAGATATCAGCCCTTCTGAGGGGTCTTAATCAATGTCACAAACGAGTTTAGCCAATTCCTTCTTGTGCCCATTGTATCTAGTACCCGGCTTTTGTCTCTTGGAGCAATAATTGTGGTCATCTAAAAAGCACACTAATGGAGAAGAAGAGATTGGAATTAGTTTACTTAAGTTCAACCTAAAAAGTTTAAACACAAAATTGTCACAAATGCTAAAGAGGTTATTTTAAAATTATCGTATGGAGGAATTTGCACATCCAGAGATGAAGGAAGCACTTCTATGGGCTCCATGGATCCTTACTCTTCTCATTTCACTAAACTTAACATTTAAGATCACTCCCCCTGAGATCCAACGAAATTGATATAGAGTCACTTCCAGCTTGGGTGCTTCTGACGCAGGGTTTATGAAATCAAGCCATAATATACTGGACTTGATTCTAAGGCTTGAGTCTAATTGTTTATGTTGGCTTATCATGCACAACTATTTCCTATCTGCTTGTCGGAATTTCCCAAGTTGAGGTCAAGGTCTCATTACACAAATTGTTACACAAAACTATTGCACAGCTTTCTCTACTAGATATGTAATTTTGGAGGAGAAATGATGGAGCTGTGGTAAAGGGCCATAAAGCTTTGGAATTTGTGTGAGGCTTATTAGAATGAGAGACAAACGCAGATTATTACATTGTGGTTTTCCCTGTGCTTGGTGTATCATCTTTCTTAAACTCTCATCGCCAATGTTACTTGAAGGTATCCATCTCATGTTACTATCTACTTAACATATTAACTAATCACGATAGTTTACCTATGCATTCTCTATAACGACCACACTTCCTCTGTTTGAACTATTCCATATAATTATTGTTTTTCTATAGAGTCTGGATATATACTAATTTACAAACTCAACTTGAAATGATATAGCAGGGCTGCATTCTTCAATGTTAGTAAGTACTTAGTGGTAACTATTTATTATAGGTAGCAAACATATTTACATTTGGAGGGTATGTACTATAAATTTCACATATATCAATAGACATATATTCATGTGTGACATATATTCATGTATACTTATGTATACATCATACGTAACATATTTACCGTATGTATTGTGTGTCACATATACATATAGTACAAGAGTAGGGAAAAGTAAAAATATTTTAAGTTCTGCTTGTTAGAGCTCTTTGAATGCAACTCTTATTTTCATGAAAACACTTATCAACTAAGAGAACATTAATTATTTCATCTCACTTTCTAGTCTGTAAGCAATTTGAACTCTGAATTCTAAACAGTCTACAACAGTGCCTTTCAGAAACTGAACTGAGCCAAACTGAATTGGACTGATCCAAGTGAATTGAAAGGAAGCCATCTCTTCAAGAAGAGGAATATTGCTAAGGTATGAAAGAGAGGTGAAATGAATATAAATGAAACCATTACTAATGCTGAATACAAAATATTATAGCATTTTGAAACTCTACACAAGAATAACTAATTTTTAATCATTTTATTTTCCGCATCATCACTCTAAACATTTACCCTCCCTTAAGAGATATTTGTATTATTTGGAATTACTAGCATTAATCATTTATACAAAGTAGTTGGTATTCTAGGAATAATTTACAGAATCAGATTTTTCCAGGATCTGTTAAAAACCACATATACTAGCAGGCCGGCATTGTGGCAGTAGATAAATCCGCTGCCTAGGATGTCAGCATTCCCTATGGGCTCCTGTTCCTTTCCCAAATGCTCCACTTCCAATCCAGCACCCTGCTCCTGCCATCCACGTTGGAGATGAGGGTGAAGCTCATGGCTTTCTCCTCTCCAAGCTTTGGCTCTTGCAGCTATCTTGGGAGTAAATCAGCAGGTGGAAGATCTCTCTCTTTCTCTCCCCCCTCCCTTTTCCCCCGAAACTCTGATATTCAAACAAATCAATAAACATTTAAAGAAAACGTATATTTACTAGGACCTATTCATGATCAACTCAGAATCTGCTGTGTTAGGCCCCTGAATTAGGAGCAAAGAAAACAAAGCAACAAAGCTTGGAAAAGTGATTTGGATACAGATTGTCCATAAAACAAGTACAGGATAGAGTCTCTACCTATAGTTTATAGCCTAATTTGGTATTTTAAAATCTAATTTACTCTACAAAGTGGCTTTGATATGTGCTAAATGACTGGTACAAAAAGCAGGCAATATAAGTTAAGAAGAAGAAAGGGTTACATCGGCCTGACTACAGAGGATTTTTGAACATGGCATGAATTGAAACAGGTCTTTCCACCTGTGAAGTTTTTAAAATCCTAGTCTGAGGGGAAAAAATAACTATTTAATCTGTAGAAAGTGATAAATTGAGAGCTTGGACACAATTTATATCATTATATCACTTCAGAGGATTCAGAGAAATTATTAAGATGATGTTCATTAAAATCCTTATTATTGCTCTACACAGTAAAACAAATTAAAGAAAACTGATGGGACCAATGTAATTTAAATTTCAACTTGAATTTTTTTAGACTAAAAATTGATGAGGCTAAATTAGAGAAAGTCATAAATACCAAATGACAGTGAAATTGCATAAAGAGGCAGCAATGGCAGAAATTATGAACAGGAAAGATAATGAGTTTCAAAATGAAAAAAAAAAAGCCAAATCAAAAGAGTTTAGTAAAGCTAAGAAGACTATAATTACTAGAGGAGAGAAGCACCTGGGCAGTGACATATGTCAGTCTTCTATGACTCAGAGTAATGCATGAATTACACATGAATTCATGATGTGTTGAGAAAAGGGAGTAAACAGAAGTACTGTTTTACTCTTTAATTCTTTCAAATTAGCTTTTCCTTTATTTGAGATTGAAAGAGATAGGCAGACAGACAGACAGACAGATTGTTTCAATCTGCTGGTACACTCCTCAAAGTCTCTGAAGAGTAAAGCCTGAGCCAGAGTTAAAGCAGGGAGCCAAGAACTCAATGCAGGTATTTCAAGTGAGTTGCAAGAACCCAATTATTTCAGCCATCATCACTGCTTTCCGAGATCTGCATTGGTAGAAGCTGAATCAGAAGCTGCAGCCAGGAATCAAACCAGGCACACCAATGTGGGATGTGGGCATCTTAACCACTAGGTTACGTGTCCTCTCCTAAACAAAAAAATCATTTTATGAAGAGCATACAGTTTGTTTCAAGTCAATAACTCTATGTATGAAATGTAATGTTCAATACTGAGCACCTATCTCATTATCATAAAAGAAGAAAGATCAATGAAAGAAAACTTCTCTAGGGAATGAAGAAATGGGTTATGAAACATATTTGTTCTGGTTAAACTTAATAATTTTAAATATTCTCTAGATACTCCTTTTATAACACCCTTAAATTTCCTTAGTATTATAATTAAATAGGTAGCATGTTTTCTCCCATTTGACATGTTTCCTTGTTTCATTTCTTTCTAGTAACTTTTATCAATTATTTCAGAGTCCCATTTCTCAGTGATCCTTGGTGTTCATGTATCTGGACTTTTGTTTTAATGAAGATCACAGTGAGTTCACGGTCAAGATTATAACAGATAAAAGACTGTCCATTTTTTATACTTTGTCCTTTGTTGAGCTTTATCCTTACTATATAGTTATATTTTTTATTTAATTCACTGAAAAACTTCATTTTATTGTTTTAGCTAATGTCTTAGTATGGCTATAAAACATGCATTCATTTAAGTATTTTGGTTGTTGCTGATATTTTCCTGCTAAGAGCCATAAAGAAAAAGTTTATACTTGTAACTTACTATGTTAAATAACTTTATTACTTTTTAAAATTAGATGTGTCATTTGTACATTAGTAAAAAAATCCACTTGAATACTGAAGGTTAAGTTTAGCACAGATATTTTAAAGACAAAAGGTAACTATTCATATGTAAACCAAACCATATCCCAGATATATGCAGAAAAAAAGAATACAAAATCTAAGACTAAATTATAAAAGTTTGAAATCTAATCTAATTTTTTTCTCAGGTTGAAGGTAAATAAGCCCCCATACAGTATTTGTACTATGTTAATTCACTTATGAAATTTCACTTTTCTAGTTCACACTGGCTTCAATTCAGTACAGTTCAATATGCTTTGTTCATGGTTAAGCTGTCATATGAATGGACATTTTCCTTTAAAATGCTTTGTTAGGAAGCAATCTTTGGGGGGATACTGGATTTTTTTTCTTGCCTCCAGATTACTCACTATTCATCAGGATCTAGAGTGAACATTGTCATTTGGTAAGCAAGTACAGAGAATATTACTCCCATAACACAAATATACATACATACAACCTCTCTTCTTCTCTCTCAGGTTAATTATGTTAATTTGGTGAGAGTTTAATTTCTTAGAAGGAATCTGAACTTAAATGACTTCTCAATCTACTCTTATATTCATACACTACCCTTCAGATAGGCCCCTTCTTTGCATGAGGTACTGTCTCCTGCAAATCTTCATAAATGCTGTTCCTACTGGCAAAATGCATTCCCCTCTCTGTCTTCTCCTCTTCGCTGTATAAACAACCAAAACTGGTCAAGTCTTACCTTTCCTTCAGGTCTCAGCTTAAATGTCACTTCCCTTGAGAGGTCTTTCCTGATCATGTAGCTTCTGTTAGTTCCTTCTGTTGACTTCTCTGATAATAAGCTGCATTTCCTTTATTGTCCCTTTAGTCTCAACTTATTCCAACTTTTTAGTCTCATCATCAAATAAACTGGAAAAATTCTGAAAATAAGGAATAAAATATTCCTAATACCCATCTAAGACCCTAATCAATACATAAGACACAATTAACGTCTGACATATATTTGAATTTTTGAGAGGCTGTAGCAGTGACCTATGTAAATTACCTAAATAGTGATTTAACTTTTGAGTAAATCATGCAGATTAACTTTCTAGTTCAAAAAATGCATGAATGTGTCTTTTGTTTGTTATGTTTACTCTAACTTGCTCTGTAAAAGAAATAAAATGAACTATCATCATTATGCTAGGTGCTTGGCTCTCTATTGCATCATGTGATTTATTTGATATGGAATAAAAGTGTTCAGGATCTAGATGTTTACTTTATCTGCCTTTATTTTCTCTATCCTAAATTTAGCATTTTCCTGGTCATTACACTTTATGAGTATAACGTCCATTATAAAAATATGCCATATGCTAGTAATATCCTCTCTACTAATACACCTTTCTCTCTAGGAATAAAAATATGTCATCACTAGGGAACATGTTGAATAAGTCAATAAAGTAATGCTTATAGTTAATTTTATTTAAATGAGATAGTAGACTGATGTTTAAATGCTAAACAAAATACAGAAATTATAAGCATGGGGTAAGCATTTGGTCTAGTGGTAAAAATGACTGCATCCTATTTCAAAGTGCTAGGGTTCAATACTTGCCTCTGGTTTCTGACTCCAGCTTCCTGCTAATGTAGATCCTGGGAAACAGTGATTATAACAAGCAATTGAGCCCCTGCCATCCATGTGGGATCCTGGATTGGTTCCTGGCTTTGGCTTTGGCCCAGCCCTAGCTATCAATGAGTGAATCAGTAGATGGAAGCTCTACTCTGTCTCTCACATAAAAACATGAATAAATAAATAAATTGTAATCACAAAAAATTGAAGAATTCAAAACAAGTTACATATACATGTCATTTTAGAAGAAAGCTAAAATGCAGAGGTTTAAGTAGAATATGGAATAAATTTTTATGGTGAGGCATTTGCCAAAAGCACATATTTGGACTTAGGTTCTATGGAATCAGAGGGAGGCAGGGGATCTTTCAGTTTGGGGATTCTTAAAGGGATCTTTGATACATTCAGTGGGAACCCCACCCCTGCTCCCAAATATGACTTCAGCCAAGGAACAATTAGAAGCAAACTTGTCATCCTTAGGAGAATAAAAAAAAAAAAAGAAAGGAAAACATTTCCTGAAAAATTATCACTTTAAAAATACTCACTATGGATGTGTGCTTTGGTATACCAGTGTCTGGTAGACTAGAGAACCTCAGTCTTGAACATAGTCTGTGGATTTTCCTAAGGCAAATGCAGACTCTGTAGAAAGCGCCATTCATTGTTGGCCATGGGGAACCTCTAGAAGATATGTTGCCAAGGACAATGACCAATAAACAATCAAAGTCTATCATACATAAAGAAAACACAAGATAAACAAGCACCAGAAATAGAACCACAATTGTGAACTTATAACAATTTATGAAACAACTGTGCTTAATTACTATACTTAAATGAAAAAAAAGAGATGCAATGATAAATATATTTCCAAACAACAGGCATCTCAAAAAGAGACACTGCAATTTTAAATAAAAAAAAACTTACGAATTAAAATAAGAAAAAAGAAGAAATTATGATTATATCTTTCCAAAAATATGCTAACATTTTTTCTATAATTAAATTTTGTATGCATTTCAAATTCATATCCATGGTTGCAATCTGAAAAGCAAAAATATACAAACTAAAAAATATTGTTAATCTTAATAAAATATTATTTTAAATGTTACACATTCTCAGTTTGAGATATGAATGAAATAATTGAAAATCATGTTTTCAACATTGTCCTCTTCTTTCCCAAGTTTCTTAAACTTCTTTATTTAGACTTCTCATATCTGAGCCTAACATTGAAAATAAATATTGATTTTGCTTTAGTTATACTCAAATACATAAGAAATTAATGCTCAATGAAAAATATAGTTAGCAATGGACACCTATTATTCCTTGATTCCTTTCTTTAACAAACTTAAGAATCTCTCCTATGATGATGATATATTTTGTGTACTTCTTGGAATAAATAATGTACAGAAATCATTCAAATGAATATTCAGTGGGATGCCATCTGGCTTTCATGTGAATTCATGAATATTTTAGCTTGTGCAGCTAGTCAAATGTGAAATCTGGCACTGGGGGTTATCATGCAGATTTGTGAAAGTATTATAAAAATTTGCTTCTGTAAATCAATGACACATCTTCTATAGTTTCTTTCATTGTGAACTGAAACCACCTAAAATATGTTCACTATTGCATAATTTTATAATTAGTTTGGAAATCATAATTGAACTTGAATTAGGAGTGCATGTTTTGTTAAAATAGTTTTATATAAAAAGAGAATTTTGGCATTGTGTTAGACTTTACTGAATATTGCAGTAGACACTGTGATGTGGCATCCAGATCTTCTTTGATGAAGGGTTTGTTACCTTCACTACTGGGAGTGCTGTCAGTAGACAGCCTTCAGCTGTCAGCCCCATTCACAGATTGTCTCAGTCACAGAAAGCTGTCTGACCCAAGGAAATTCTTTCCAGGTGCCCATATCAAATGTTGACTGCTGTTTAGTATACATCCTGGCCACTTACATCCAGTTCAGGTTAACAGTAAAGTGCCATGCTAGCACAAAAGGTGTTGTTGGAATCAGCCAATTGAGGCTGCTATTGGGTTCACATCCCAGATTGACTGCTCTTTTCTGCTTAATCATGCTCTGTCCTCTTCCTTGTACAATAATTAATCCCAAGAGCATACTTTACCTTAAGAAACATGCTGCAGTCTAAATTCTGTCTCAGATTCCACTTTCCAGTTAATACAACCTGCAACCATTATCTAGGTCTACCTCTTACCTAAAACAAGAACACAGAAAGACCTCTTGGTAAATAGTCTCACCATCACTCTGCTTAAATATTTCTGAATTAAGAAGCTTATTGTCTCAAAAAGGAACCCATTCTAAATATTGGAAAAAATCATTTATAATGTATATGAAGATTTGCTTGTAACAATACAAAAAATTTATTATCCTGCTGCTTTCCTCATTAAAAAAAAGAAAAATTTAACACATTCTCATAATTTATAAAAGAATCATTTTTAACATTTTGAGAGTTATGCTTTGATAATTAAAAATATAGATTTGAGAATTGATAACACAGAATGGATAATATCCCAAAGGAGTGATGTGGGTAGAGCCATACAAACCCAAAGGACTGTGATATCCTAATGATATGAGGTAAGAATGATGATGAGAACTTAAAGAGGTTTAAAAAGAGTGACTAATGAATTAGGAAAATAACCAGTAGCATAGGGTTCCTTGAAACCAAATAAAGAATGCATATCAAAGAAGGAATGATTAAGACAAATGCTATTGAAATGGCATGAAGGTGAGTCCATGAATGTCCAATGGACTGAACTTAGCAAAATGTAGAGACTGGAAGTCTTTAGAAGGACAAATTCAGGAGGTAGGGAGATAGGCTAAAAGCCTGAATTGGGTCAAAGAGGGAATAGGAATGCAGATAATATATTTTGGAGGATTTTATTATAAAGGGAGAAAAGAAAGAAATAGCTGAAGGAAGTAGAGTGAAAAAAGTTTATTTTCAATTGTGAAAATAACAGTGTGTTTGTGTATTGAAGAGAATGATCCATTGGGTGGGTGGGTGTGGGTGGGTAATGACAGAAGAGAAGAAAGAGAATTGATGAAGTGATGCCGTTGTTCATAAGAATGTAATGTTACAAAGAAATTGCGACATTTCATTGGCCATAATTGTTAAATTATGGTACTTTGCAAAACTCAAAATATATAACCACTTGAAGTTTAGCAAAGTCAGAAATCTAGTGTACTTCTAGAACTCATTTCAGAAATTGTAGCCTCCTTGATGCCACAGGTATACTGTAGCAAAGACAGATAAAAGACTACAGAGCCTGATGGCATATTCTCACCTGGGTAGGCAATAAGATGCATTAAAATCAATTGATAAAAGTGTTTTCATAGTTTTTGTAGTCGAAAAAAGCTTCATATTTCACTTATTCATAGAACTATTAAAATCAGTTTATAGCCCTCCCATCATTCCAGGGATTATAATCTAGAAATAAGCACAGGGGTCATCGTATAGGATAGGTTTGCAGCAAGAATATGTGGCCAAACACTAATAACAAGGTTACTTTTGGGCTATAACAGTCTCCCTTTTAGCCAACCTTAAAAATTAAAGAAGTGATCATATAGCATGGGATTAAAACTTTTTCATGAGAGAAGATCTTGGCAATAAAATGTTCTTTGGTTCTATTGAGTATTCTCATGTTTCTGGATTGTGATCAGCTTAGTGTTTATAATAATGTCTTAAAAGAGCAGAACTTGGCAACTTAATAGAATGAGAATGATTTAGGTTCCTGGGCATAATTTAAACATCTTATACACACATGTGATATGGGGAGAAGTTGGCCAGGGGAAGAGAAAAAGAGTAGTTACTGAGAACATTTTGTATTGCAATAAAATGGCTAAAGAAGAAATTCTTGAAGATCAGAATACCAAAGGAACTCTATGAACATTATTATTCAATGCATTCTTATTATTATTCAATTATTGTGGTATATGTCCTTCTCTTTTCTCCTGTCACCTTCCTTAATAGTCCCAATTATTCTGAGGAACTTGCTACTCACACAATTTGTGTGAGATAGGCCTTTCTTCTGGAGCACGAGGTGTAAGAGGAAAAGTCTGAGGCTAATATAGTGAAAACCGGGCACTTAACTCATAGAATTATGAGAAAAATCACAGACACCCCTAAACCAAAGGTAGTTATGAAGACAGTGATTATCAGAAATTTCAGACAATGGAGAATGGAGAATGTTTGTACATCTATGGGACTTAGGATAAAGATTGAAATAATGTTGCTTATATTTAAAAGGGAAGCAAAATTTCAGTTGATTATATATAGTAAATATGATTATATATAGTAAATATGAAAAATGTAAAAAAGCATTAAGTGTGGTGAGGTATTGTTGACTATCAATAGGCACATCTTCATAAAAAGGGTGTAGAATGTTAAAAGTTAGTATGGATCATCTCTAAAGCATTCTTCAATGGAAAAAAAAATGGCATAGAAGAGAAATCAGTGAAGCAAGCCTGGGTAGTCACAATGTATTTTTTTCCACCCAGTGTTAGCAACCCCATGCTAATCTTTTTTTTTTTTGACAGGCAGAGTGGACAGTGAGAGAGAGAGACAGAGAGAAAGGTCTTCCTTTGCCGTTGGTTCACCCTCCAATGGCCGCCACGGCTGGCACGCTGCAGCCGGCGCACCGCACTGATCCGAAGGCAGGAGCCAGGTGCTTCTCCTGGTCTCCCATGGGGTGCAGGGCCCAAGGACTTGGGTCATCCTCCACTGCACTCCCTGGCCACAGCAGAGAGCTGGCCTGGAAGAGGTACAACCGGGACAGATTCTGGCACCCAGACAGGGACTAGAACCTGATGTGCTGGCACTGCAAGGCGGAGGATTAGCCTATGGAGCCGCGGAGCCAGCCCTCATGCTAATCTTTTAAAATATCTTTCTTTTGCAGCCTCTACATCTTTGCCTTCACATACAAAGATAAAATTCCAAAAAGTTTATTTTTACCATGTATAAAAAAAGAGGCTATGTCATTGAGAAAAAGGCTGTTGTGTTAGTATAGGTAACTGTATTAGCTCAGAAGAGTTGAGAAAACTGAATGGATTTCGTTTGTGCATTCAATGTACAAACTATACTGCCTGAAGAACTGGATAGGACAAAATATGTGAGGAGTCATGGAATACTTCTAGGCTTTGCCTTGAACAATTTTTGCACGATTGGTTCAGTTATCTAGATGCAAGGTATCACCAGGATTGTAAGAGGATACAAGAAAGCTCTAAATGGAGTTATCTATTTAATTTTTCCAGTGAGGGTGGAATTTGAGGCAAGCAAGTGCATGTCCAAATTAACCATTCAGTGTTGGATATACTAAGATGATTGGTAGAGAGAATTTCAAAAGTATTATAAATGAAACATAATAGGAATATCCTGATGAAATAATACTGTTAAATTTTTATTAATGCTTATTTAGTTTTATGCTTTGGAAAATTACAGCTTGCATATAGCCTAGTGATATGTAGACAGATTTTAGAGATAAGAAACAAGGATAATTTCACATGAGAAACATTTATTTTATACTTAAGTATCAGCATTTGTCAAAGTAAAAAAAAAAAGAATTTCTCTAAAACTGTACACTTTCTCCCTTTTTCCTTATAAACTAGTTTGCAGAAACTTTTTGTTTACTGGACAATTGTTAATTAGAAGTGCTATCATCTTTAATCATGAATAATGAGTGATGGTCTTATTAAATTTCATCAAAAATTTATTCCATTGACACATGATTAGTAGTTTTATAAGCCAAGTTATACCCTTGCCAGTGTGCTTTACATTTAAAATTTGTTCTTGTACCACTTGTTATGATCACAATTATTTCTTTGTGTAGTCAAAGATTTCTAGTTCTAGGTTTACTAAAACTGTTTGAAACTTCTCTGAACAATAGCGTATTGGTGTTAGTGAATATAATTTACTTTCTCAAACCCCCAAGGCTAAAAATAATAGGGAAGAAATCAATCATGTATAACCTCATTGAGCAGCACAACGTTTTTCAACCTCAAATGAAATGAACATTTACTTGATTTCAACAGAGTTGTGTTCTAAAAGGTTTTTGCCTCAAGATGTAAATTATTTAATCCTTTTCTGGGTACTGCAACATGCTCCTTCTAGGAAGAGGTAAAGTATAACTATCTTGAACCAGAAAGAGTGGATGCTGGGGAAGAAATTTTTAAAAATTATTCACTTACTCAGATTACATAGATTCAAAGTTTTGGTTGCAACAAAGGTTTGAAAAATCTTTGAAAAGGTTGATGATCCAACAAGCATATCAATAACACATATTGAACAGTGCCCAAAGAATATATGCATTGAAGTTTAGATTGTTTTAGCAATGCAATAAAGCACATTGAAGAAACTAATGGCAAATAGCTGGGAAATGACACCAGCAGATATATTGCACCAGTCTGCAGCAATCAGAAATGAAATGCTCTGCTTGAATGGCTGAGATTCTATAAGAATACTTTTAAAAGTTGCATTTATTTAAAAATGGGGGTGGGGGAGAATATTTTCCATTCACTGGTTAACTCCCAAAATGCCACAACAGTCAGGGATGGACAAGGCTGAAGCCAGGAGCCAGGAACTCCCTCTGGGTCTTTCACATGGATGGCAGGGACCGAAGTCCTTGGGCCATTATTTGTTGCTTTCCAAGGCAAAGGCGCTAGGACTACAACTATTATCTGACTGAGGATGCAAATTTTCCAAGGGGTGGCTTTTGGTGCTGAGACACAACACCATCCCCAGTGGCTGAAATTTATATGATGGATGATTAAGAGATTCCCTCACTCAGAGACTTAAAAAATATAGCCTATTTGTTTAGCCAGCCCAGAAGGAAACATTAACAGTTTCATTTACTTGTATTGACAATAATGCCTTTGCTGTGGACATCTTAAACATAAATGTCAATGATCAAGGTACTCCAGAGGTAGATGATAAATTTAGTGACTATTTACAGGCATCTTCCCTCTTTACTTCCAAATATCAGTTTAGTAGATAATGAGAATTCCTTCACCTCAAATTTTAACAAGATGCAAAACTGTACTACTGAACTATAGTCAAACTGACAAATTTGAATGATGTGGTAAGTTTTATTTGTAGTGGTTCTGGTACACAGCACTGCCAGGGGCAGAAACGGTACTCTCCAACCAGCCTGGTGTAACTCAACTTTCAGGAGGAATAAACATCTAATCAGAGATTTCAGTGTAGAAAGACAAAGGGGAGTATGAAGAACACTAGAGTTTATATCAAGTTTGGCACATTGGTATCTGAGGGATGGAGAAAGTGAAGTAACTCAATAAAGATCAATACAAGATATATTACTAATATACTTTCATTAATAATAAACAATAGTGGTTTTGTTCCTTAAACTCAGTAGAAGGTGGTTTTGTCTAAACAATTTTTTAGAGGCACAGAAGATTAAAGTTAAACTAAGTGGAGGATGAACTTCAATGATTTCTCATATACTAAATATTTTTAAACATGCCTTCAGCAGTTATTTAGGTTTTTATTTTTTAACATTTTATTGAAATACAGTATACATACCAGGAAATGTATGTTAAGTGTACAGATACATGGGCTTTTGGTCCTCTGATCATATTCATAACCAATATTCAAATTAAGAACAATACATTGCTAGTACCCTGAGTCCTCACTATTCACTCCCTCTCCAATTTTTAACATAAGGAAGAAGAATGCATCTTTTTCATAGTATGATTGAGTGAAACAATATTCATAACTGTATATAAAATATGACACACAATTTTTATACTCTCTCTATATTAACTACCACAAATAAAACATGTGATATTACAAAAAAGTTAGTTAATTCTTAATAGAGATAAAGACTAGGTTTTAGTGGAGCAAAATGAACATTTGAAATCTTTCACTTTTGAGCATATAGTAGTATTTTCTACTTTTCCTTTCCATTCTGGGCCTACAATTGTTCACATGCAGAGGGCCTCATGGTATATATGAATGATGTCTCTGATATTGTGTAGTACATATAAGAACTATGACACCCATGCCTATATTTTGTAGCAGGCCAAGTTTTAATTTTGGTTCTACTGCTGAATCTGGTAATTATTATATGTTTAATATATTCTATAGCTTAGCTACAGAAGATAAATAGATCACTAAAGGTTGTGGAAGTTAATACTGGATTCACATTTTCAAACTTCTGCCATTTTTACGGAATCACTTGGATTTCTGAAGCTTTATTTTAACTCGCTATACACTGTTTTCTATTTATGTCTTGCTTGGGTTAAAGAAAAAATAGTTTTCAAAGAATGGTTTTTTTCCCATGAATTTCTTGATTACTGTTAACAATTGGCTCATCAAAAAGCTTGTTAAAAATGATAAATGGAGATACGTTTAATTTTATATTTATACATGCAGGCCTCCCCAGTTGATAAAATTCTGATAAAATTCAGAAAAGAAAATTAACTGCATCTTTTTAGTAGGGGTAAATGAAAAGCCTGAAAAATTCTGATTATCATACAATGTACTCATTTTTTATACAAATACCATCCTTGGAAATATCAACCTGCACATTCCACTAAGAGTGACATTCTCTCTTAGACCCTTTTAATAACACATATACTTAAGTTAGTTATTTCCTAACTCACCTTCTTCCACATTTCAACATCCCTGAAAATAAAATGTCTTACAATTCAGTGTTTTTAAGCAGCTATTAGCCAGTTAGCAATAGACATATAGTTACTATTTCCTCCTGTGTGAACTTGGTTACAGCTGTGCATGTGATTATAACTTCAACTGAATCACACTTTTGAAGGCACATTTGACAGGTAGAGTTACAGAGACAGAGAGAGAGAGAGAGAGTGAAAGGTCTTCCTTCCATTGGTACACCCCCCAAATGGCCGCCATGGCTGGCGCTGCGCCCACCCAAAGCCAGGAGCCAGGTGCCTCTTCCTGGTCTCCCACATGGGCACAAGGGCCCAAGCACCTGGGCCATCCTCCACTGCCCCCCTGGGCCACAACAGAGAGCCGGACCGGAAGAGGAGCAACCGGACTAGAACCCAGTGCCCATATGGGGTGCCGGCGCTGCAGATGGAGGATTAACCAAGTGAGCACGGCGCCGGCCGGGTACATGTATATTTCTACATATGAAGCAATACATTCAAATGCAAGAGACACTGGCAAATCTGGTCACATTTATTTAATGTATTTGAAAAAGTTACAGAGAGATGTAGAGACAGAGAGAGGTCTTCCATCCACTGGTTCACTCCCTAGATGGCCACAATGGACGGAGCTGCACCGATCTGAAGCCAGGAGCTTCTTTCAGGTCTCCCATGTGGGTACAGGGGCCCAAGGACCTAGACCATCTTCTACTGCTTTCCCAGGCCATAGCAGAGAGCTGGATCCGAAGTGAAGCAGCCGGGACTTGAACTGGTGCCCATATGGGATGTTGGCACTTCAAGCCAGGACTTTAACCTGCTGCGCCACAGCGCCAGCCCCTCAGGTCACATTTTAAAGTTACTACAATCCATACATTGTGCATGGTAAGACTAAAATTGAAGTGAAATACAGTACTGAACATTTGATGAGTAACAAATCCTCTGGCAAACATCCTCTGAAAGCTCTTCAGTAAATATTAAATACTAGCTGCCATATATTTTTCTTCCTAGAAATAATATTGAAAAATCATACACACACACACACACACATACACACACACACACACACACACACAAAGAGGGTTGCAGAAATGCCACTTCTATCAATTATTTTCATATTGACATGTTAGCATGACATCAATTTGTTGGATCCTCCTACTGACTTTTAATAGATGTCACGTCTCATCTAGTGCTATGAGATCAAACAGGCAAAAATGAAATGGAGACTGGTCAAACAGTAAAGCATCAGCATAAAAATCTGAACAGGTATTAAACATCTACAGCTTATAAATTTTGGACAGTGCTACAGCAAGGCCGTCTTTGGAAATGCAAACTTACCATTACTTTTGAAATCACAGAAGATGGTTTTGGCTGGAAATGTGGGTGTCAAAAACTCTGAACTGACATTGCATCAGAAGAGCCTAACACTGAATATGAAACTACAGAAACATCTTGATGGTATCTCAGTATTTCACTTGTGAATTTATATATATATATATATATATATATATATATATATATATATATATATATGAGGGCTAAATGAAAAGGTCTCTAATTTAAAGTGTATCTAAAAGATATTTCCAATAAATATAAAAACTTTAAGTAAAAAAAAAAGCATTGCCTCATATTTTATTGGTAGTGTTTTCTTTTAGTGGAAAGTAACAGCAATTCACGTGACTGATGGCACTTTATATAAAATTAGTCTTCATTTAACAAATGACAAACACATCTTCTAAAAGCTCTGAAAGTAAACCAAGATATGTTAAGCAATAACTACTGTATAGTTTTTATTTTCTCCTTGTGAGACTTTTGAAAAAACAAATACACACATGCATATACATAAGTACTTCATAACTGAGGGATACAAACAAGTTACTTTTGGTTTACCAATTATTTTATATTGACATGTTAATACATAAATGAAAGTAGCACAGATCAGTTCTTATTCCAGTTTGTTCATATTAATTTAACATGAAACTCTGACAACTTTGTATCTAGTTAATTATTATACTGTGATATGAAGACATTTCTTTTGTGTGCTTTTATTAAAATAGGAATACATAAGTTGGGATTCCAGCCAATTCTCATTTTCTTGAGGTTATTTCTCATATGTGTATTGTCAGTTTTTCTATTCTTTTGTCTTCCTCCTGCTGTTTACCTTTTGGCCAATTATTGCTTCTCAGCTTCATCAACAGTGTATAGAAGGGAAGGAAGAAATGGAAAGCAAAATCAATCCATCTGGCAATTTAACAGTTCTGTTAAAGGAGTTAATGGGAGAGACTGAATGCAATGTCTACAGAATCTCAATTATTTACTTTCTCTACAGGTATCTAAGTCATATGTGGGGTTTTCTGTGAAATGAAACTTTAGGGAACAATTAATGATAAACAAACACACTGTTCAAGTGTATAGGATACAATGCAAATGCTTTTGTTTCATTTTGACAAAATCAACAAGTGAGATGATTTTTAGCATGGATATTAGTGGTCTGTGTACCTAGCTACCTACTGACTAAAAAAAAGACAACTTTGTGTATGACGTGAGCAGTGATTTGATTTGAATTTGTCAGCTTTGTATTAGCTTCTGAAAAAGCATTTCTAGAGGCTGGTCACAGCCTAGTGGCAAAGACATCAATGAAGATGCCTGGATTCCACACTGGAGTAGGGTTTGCTACCCAGTTCCAATTCTGGACTCTAGCTTCTTGCTAACGCAGACTCTGGTACGTGGCAGTGATGGCTCAAGTAACTGAGTTCCCACCAATTATGTGGCAGACCAGGATTGAATTCCTGGCTCCAGGTCGAATACCTGACTGTCACAGGCATTTGGGGAATGAAGCAGTGGACGGAAAGCCCTTCTCTCCTCCTCTCTCAAAAGTAAATTTAAAAATAATTTTTAAAAAAGGATGTCTACAGTTTTCTAATAGTAATCTGAAAACTCTGTCATTTTTTTTGGTTTATCAAAACTGGTCTACATTTGAAGAAAGAATTGTCAATAAACTCTTAGAATTTTACTGGAATCAAAGCCCAAAAGAAGATGGAGAAATTCTAAAGTTATGTTTAGGAACACACTTCTGAAGTTATTAAAATATTTATTACATAGACAGAACAACAAGCTGCAAAACCATGCTTATTAAAAGGAAAATTTAAATAGTGATAAATAGCCAAAATTTCTTTTCTGAAATTATTCTTAAAATATTTTTTCATCAAAAATGATTTCTCTGTATTTTGTATTACGGTTATGCCACAATCATGTTGCAATACAATTTTAAATGACTTCCTGAAACCAAAGAATGTTACAGAAAATGCGTAGATTCATAATCTTGCTCAAAGGGGAAAGTATATAACACGTAAGATATCTATAAATCAGACTGCTTTTTATTTAAACTAATTTCTAGAAAAATCTGCTCCCTGTAAGTTATCATGTCTTCTACATCCTTGTAGGCAAGCATTTCTTCAATGGACAACAGCTCATAGCTATTTAAGTTGAATGTTGACTTGTTCTTTATTGCACTTAACATTTCTAGGGATGTGATAACTGAATCACTCAAAGAAGAACAAACTGGGAAAATGCGAGCATTCCACAAACTCAGTTGTGTCTTGTTCCCAGAGAACAGTTCTTCTTTAACTTTAAGATTCCAAATATCTAAGCAAGACAGGAAACAGATCCCAAAGAATTGAAGTGACTTTATATCTGACAATATCTTTACATTCTTTTTCAAGTTATCTTGCACTCCAAATGCCATAGTTGAATACTTTAAGTGTCCATTTATCTTCAGGCTTATGGAGCACACAAAAGAACATGGAGACAGGACAGCTTTTGTCATGATATGAGAACCACTAATAATGCAGTTCTCTCCAACTGAGACATCAGGACCCAATCTGGAATACTCCACAACTGAGCCAGGTGCCACAGAACACCTTGAATCCACTATACTCTGAATGATACAGGATGTTTTACCAGAGCACTCTGTTATATTTGGAAAGATGCTAAAAGCCACTGGTTGTAAGCCAAGCTCTGACTTTATATTGTTATCTGAAGTAAAATGAAACAAATATTCTTCAGTTGTTCCAAGGTGATAAAATTTGGAGTTACTAAGAACAACAACATTCAGTGGTGTTCCTTTAAGAAAATGAAATATTCTCTGCCTCATATCTACCAACTCTGACTCTTCCTTAGTGACATTGGATGTGTTTCTGGTGTACTCCACAGTTGCTCCAGGTCCCAAAGCCTGCAGAAAGTCACCATATGCATCTATTTCACAGTTCAGTGTGCCTATTTCTTCATAAAAAGCAAGCAACTTTTTTGCTGATTGATGATCCATATAAAATAGGCTATCTGTGTAAACATATTCAGAATCTAATTTAAGATAGGCAGTATCACCCCCAGCAAAGTACTCTGAACTAAAACTCCCAGGTTTATACACAGCATTATACTGATGCATCTCTTCTATGCTGGGCTTATGAAGGAAACGATGGCAGCACGTATATTCAACATCTCTGTATTTTAAATGATTAAAAGGTTCTAAGACAAACACTCCATGTGTTGTACCTACAGATAAACTAGAAGGATGAGCTAAAGCAGTAAAGCCTGGTTTGTCAAACTTAATAAACTCAAATTCACCAATACCGTAAAGTTCAATATCATCTGCACATGTAACCAGAATTCCAGGATTCATATGTGAGGGGAAATCAATGTACATGGCTAGTTTTAATTCCAACATCTGATAAATGGGGTTACCAAGAGGTAAAGCAGTGAAAATTTTCCCCAAAGCACTAGCACTGGGAAGGCGTTGACTGTAGCCACCTATAAGATTAAACAAAATATTCATTTAAGAGTGTGTTATTATTTTTTAAATTTTTTTAATTTTTATTAATATAAAGGGAATAGATTTCATGTATTTCATAGGTATAAATCTAAGAAAATAACATACTTTCCTCCCACCCTTTTTAAATAGTTTGGAAAAATAATTTCAATCCACTGTATAATCCAGGTTTAATACATTACTAATCATTATTCAACAGGAAAAAAGGAGAAAGACCATGGTTACACAGGAGTATAAACAAGGGCTAAAAACAACAATTATATCACAAGTTGTCTATTTCATTCTGATATATTTTTTGTATTCCAGATTAACAATCCAAAATATCTCTAGATATTTAATATATAAAATGAGTTACAACTCAGGAAAGAATAATGAAATACAGATTAAAAATTCTAAGAGCAATTGTCCTGTTTGAATTTACCATTTGAATTTACCCAGTTTTAGAGTTTAGGCTAGGATAAAATGCTAATATAGAGCCTTTGAATTGTTTTGAATAAAATATACAAGTAAAAAGGATCATGAACTGACACAAAATCTTTTCTCTAAATTTTAAATAATGAATTTCAATGATGTTTAAACTACTACATCAAGAATGTACTTCAGGGGGCCGGCGCTGTGGCTCAGTGGGTTAATGCCTTGGCCTGAAGCACTGGCATCCCATAATGGGCGCTGGTTCTAGTCCCGGCCGCTCCTCTTCCGATCCAGCTCTTTGCTATGGCCTGGGATAGCAGCAGAAGATGGCCCAAGTCCTTGGCCCCTGCACCTGCTTGGGAGACCTGGGGGAAACTCCTGCTCCTGGCTTCGGATAGGCACAGCTCCAGCCATTGCGGCCAATTGGGGAATGAACCAGCGGATGGAAGACCTCTCTCTCTCTCTCTCTCTCTCTGTCTCTCCTCTCTCTGTGTAACTCTGGCTTTCAAATAAATAAATAAATCTTAAAAAAAAGAATGTACTCCAAAGGGAAAAAAGTTAACAAAAAAAGTACCAATTCCAAATTATAACTATCCATTAAACATTAATTTCCAAATACAGTGTCTTTACTCAAGTTATTACATCAATTGAAAAGAATTAAGGTAAATTTATTTGAAACTACTTTAAAATTTATACCTGTTTTTATGTAAATACAACCTTCCTTCTAAAACAAGCATTATAATTTTTTTAATTTCTTGAAAAGCATGTCATCTTGGGTAAATTAAATATTTTGCATTACTTTTATAACTAATTATAGGACGAGGAAGTCTTCTGTTACATAGCACAATGGGTCAAATAAAAATGATTTCAAACTTGGTTCATCATTTTTCAGTTACTTATCTTTGGGTATACTCTAAGGCAGCAAACGTAGAATGGCACTTGCTTCAGCATGTTTTATGAGGTCAATAATACATGCAAAACACTCAGCACATAGTACATTGTTCAGTAAATGAGAGCTAATAACGTCTTATTTTTCCTTTTCTGAAGACCAGTCACTAGTAAAATTTAGCATAAGAATGATCTAATTATGTGTTTTCTGGCATCTAACCTAATTATTACTAAATTCATAATAACATCTTTTCTGGAAAAACATCTTAAAAATGAATTTTTAAAATTTCTATTAAATCTTAAAGACAGAATTCAAATACTTTACTTTGACATAACCTTTAAAAACAATCATTGTTCTGTGTATGAACCACAAGATTTAGACAGAATTTTAGAAGACTTGTAGATAAGTGATTCTAAAATGTATGTCACTGGAATGATGCCAATCCAAGACAGTTTTCTGTCAGAAAAACAAACAGAATCTCACATAACCAAATTTTTTACACAGATAAATGTATTTAATTAAAAAAACTGTTCTTTATTCTCAGATTTTCTTCATATTTTCTGCTTTAAAATATCCTCTCTGTGTGCATTTTTTTTCCCTCTACATGCTTGTTTGTCTACTCCATGTCTTCTCTCTGTTTTCCTTTTGTTTTTAAGGAGGAGTCCGCATTATGACTTAATGGATTAAGCCACCACCTACAATGCTGGTATCCCATATGGGCTCCTCTTGGAGTCCCGGCTGCTCAACTTCCAATCCAGCTCCCTGCTAACGCTCCTGGGAAAACAGCAGAGGACAGACAGCCCACGTGCTTAGACTCCTGCATCCTAGCTCCTGGCTCTTGGCTTCAGTCTGGCCATGCCCCAGACATTGCAGCCATTTGGGGAATGAACCAGCATATGGAAGACCTCTCTCTCTCTCTTTGCCTCTTTTCCTCTGTAACTCTGCCTTTCAAGTAAATAAAATAAATTAAAAAAAAATTATTGATTGTTGTCTTTGACTACCAATATTCACATAAAATGCAAGGTAGATTGTTGTGGCAAACATCTAGTACTAACAGTACTAAATAAGACTCTTATAAAACAAGAATTCCCTGTAAAGATTTCCTAGGAAAAGTTCACATTTTGATGAGTTCTATCTTAGGAAAGTAAATTTCTAAATGCATACCATAAAATAATACCCAGGAAAAGTTGTGGATGTATATGATCTATAATTTTAAGGATATATTTTATGCAAATCATTATGCTGTTAATAACCTAAAATCCCAAAGAATTAGATATTTGTTTTTAAAGCAAAAAAGCTTTGTTTTTTTTAAACAAGAGGAAAGCATATTCAGGGGAGGAAAAAAATTCCTAATGGTAGAATACCACACAAAAATATACAAATTAATAAAGAATAACTTTACCAGAGTGAATTAATAGGATGGTAAATGAGTTCCATTTATCTCCATACAGCTTTTCCAAACATCGAAGAGCACAAAGTGTCGATCCTCCATTTCCTTAAAGTTAAAAAGTATAATTTATTCCATAGAAGTATAATATAACTTTGAAGTATGGTAAACTTATCTATTATTACCTTAAGGATATGACTTGGGCAATAATTCATTATGTAGACAGGCAGTAAAGATGTTCGCAAAAAGAAAGGCCATCTCAGCAAATAAACAAATAGACAATGAGGGGCAGGAGTTTGGCCAAGTGGTTGGTGTCTCCTCTAGAGTGCCTGGGTTCCATATCTAGCTTTAAATCTTGCTAACATGGACACTGGAAGGTGGTTCGGTTCCCGCCACCCATGTGAATCCTGGATTGAGTTCCTGGCTCTGTGTTTCAGCCCCCAGACCTATTCCACTGCAGGCATCTGATGGAGTGAACAGAAAGCTCAAGCTCTCTCTCTCACACACACACCCCAATCAACACAAAATTAAAACAGTTAGTGAAACTCAGAGAGCAGCCATGTCTCCCCAAAAATAATTTTTAAAATAATATATAAGCTATAATAATATAAAATGTTAAGTGCAAATTGTTGTGAGTATAAATCATAAAAACATTTAAGTAACACTTAAATATGTTAAGTAGCATTCACATATGTTAGATTTCCCATCTAATAATATTTTTAGACCCTGGTTTCCTAAAAATATCTAAATTTAATTACCATGATAGTTATGTTAGATGTTACTTAATTCTTCTGCACTCAGATTTTCATCTATACAATGGGAATACTGAAAGTTCTGATCCCTGAGTTGTGAGAACTAAAACAGAACGGGCAATTAGGACAACTAACTAATTATCATATATAGACATCCTGTAATGACCTAAATGAGAGTTTTGAAATAAATATCCTGACACTGACCTAAATGAGGGTTTTGAAATAAATATTTGTGATACTTAAATCAAGAGACTTTTTTTTTTTGCTCTCTACATTATGGTCACCAGAGGTCGAATATGTATTTTTTCTGATTTGGTTTCTTCATGTAAACTGCTGAAGAAACTGATACACAGAGGGTGGTGGTAAGGGTCCTACAGATAAGGTGCAGAGGAAAATTCACCATCTGAAAAAGTTTTATTAATATTAATAACAATCTTTCAAATAACATTCCAGAAGCTTTTCACAATAATTCCTAACAGGTAAGAACAGCTGCTGTGCCTTTTATCTTTCTTAAAAAAGAGTCAATTTACATTTGTTTTAAAGTTTGTGAAAGCCCTGGTTGAAGATATCTAACCTATCAACTATAAGCAACAGAATCTTAACCCACTGTGCCTTAGCACAAAGCTGGATCAGAAGTGGAGCAGCCAGGACTCAAACCATCACTCATCCTGGATGCTGGCGCCAGAGTGACTTAACTCACTGTGCCAAATGGTGACAGCTAATACACAGAGTACAAAAACAATGTTATATATGTGAGTGAAATTAACATCTTGAGATTTGGTTATTGTTTACAGCCCTTGTCTGTACTCCTGCAGAATAATGCTGTTTCTACTTTCCACTGGTTGAATTTTTTCTTTAGAGGAAATTAAGCCTGTGGTTATGAGTAAATTGAAAGTATGGTACCACAAAAATTAAACAAAAAAAAAAAAAAAAGGAAGGAAAGAAGAGGGAGGTAAAGTGGGTGGGCAGTATCATATGTGCCTAAAATTGTATATGTGAAATACATGAAATCATTCTCATTATGTAAATAAAAAAGTAAACAAACTAAAAGAAAAAAAAAAACAGAAGAGGTTTTGAACAATTTTTCTACTCAGAACCTATGTTACAAAACTGTCCACAAAATGCCTACCAATTTTCGCTCCAGCAGGATCAACAAAAACATGGTACTGAACACCAAGGGGTAATTCCTTTCTTTTCAACTTTTCTGACAGCTGTTGCTTATAAGCAAGTTCCTGTTTTTCATCAGCTGCTGTTATTGCAACTATGTCCCAAAATTCTCCAGCTGCCACAGGTTTGCCTATTTTGAAAAAGGAAATGATTACAAGTATTATTAGAATTCTCCAGCTGTTCCAGGTTTGCTTTTTGGAAAGAAGGAAAAAAGGTAACATTTACTGTCATCTTCAAAATGTATATCCTGCTTTGGGATTTAGGGAATAATTAGTGGCCAGTTAGTATGATTCCAAACAAATCTAATGAGGACTGCCTGCAAGTATTTTTTCCCCTCATTTTTATGACTCCCTCCTTTAGTGGTCTATAATCTAATTTACTTAAAATTTCTGAAATTGCAACCCTTCTTGATGAAAAAAAATTATTTTAATTTGCCAAAGGCTATTACCTCAATTCTTTAATAAGAAAATACAAGGAAACAAATATTTGAATCTCCACATTTGAAAGTCAATTTTTATTTATCAGGGCCATTTAGTGTTTGCTGGCTAGGAAAGATTCAACTAAAAGTTCCATTCTTTCAATGTTTCTTTTCAGAAATGTTGACACTTTATTTTGTATTACCTCCAGACAAGCCACACAAGCTCACATAGGCTATTAGAATATGACACAAAATTCTTGTGACATAAAAGGCTCCAACTCCCCGATGAGCAGCTCATTAAAAGACAGACTTGCATTTTTGGAACACAGTTAGAACCTCTTCTTTATCGATAAGCCAGAATGAATAAAGGTTTTAATTAGCAAACAATTTATCAACTGGAATGTATAGTCTTGAACATTTTACTGTTACCCAAGCACTAGTCCCTGTATTTTCCAAGTAGTATCAAACCCATAACCAATATCATTAGACAGCTATATTGGGAGTGACAAGTAGTATAGTCTGTTTTGTGCTTTATTCCAAATTCTTCAACCCCTTTAATTTTTAACCCGTAATTCTTTCATGTCGTTTTGTTTCCCTTCTCAGTAAGCATTTACATTACAGAACAAATTGGCAAAAAAAGTGAACTCAGATTTGCTTGTGTCAACATATGCTTCAGATCTCTGAGCTTTAAATAACTTTAATTGATGAACTAATCAAAGCATAACTTCGGATTTATAACTCCACTAATCAGGTTAAAATTGTTCTTCTCTCTCCTCCGTTATTTTATTTTGATACCTACACTTCTAGGAATAAACTTAAGAAAAGCAACACGCAAAGGAGGGACCGTAATAAAACAACAAACTCAAAGCGAACAGTCGCTGTTTCTTGGCCACAGTCGCAGGCCTGCAGGTGAGCAGACAGGAAGTGACGGTTCAGAAAACCTCAGAACACCTCCGCTGCCCGGGGAAACTGGGGTGCCACCTCTGTACCTCTCAGCTTTGAAAACCTCCGTAATTTTCGCTCAGTAGCTTCCCTCAGAGACGAGTCACGAAACACTCTAGCGGATGCCATATCCCAACCTGCGCCGCGACAGCGCAGCACAGTACGCATGCGCCCTGGGAGGTGACGCGTCCCCGGGTCGGCTCGCTACTGCCCCGCCCTTCCGTGCGTCACGCACGTGACCACGCCCCCGCAACGCGGGGCCCTGAACTCAAACAGCCGTGATGGGGTGAGCCGGGCTGCTCGCTCCGTTTCCCTAGCAACAGTCACTGGAGCAGATGGCCACCTAGAGCTTTGTCGGACTGAGCTGGGTCTGGGCCACTTTTTCCCAGCTCATAAAGCCTTCCTTCCGGTTGACCCGGTGAGTGGTTCAGGTTGGGTAACAGAATTGTTGGAGCCGGCCCGTTTAGGACAAAGAAATTACAACCTGTCTCCAAACTTTGTCGTGAAAGGCGATTCGTCCTTCCTGGAGGTTTGTTTCAGCCAAGAGCAGTTTCCAAGGACGTTTTGACTGATGATTTCTCGCCCCTGACCCCTTCCAGGTCATGTAGCACCATCTCCCCTGCCCCTGGTCGAAATACGCAATCTGAAGATTCAGGTTCTCTGTTCAGGAGCCTTAGGTTGGTGGCATCTCTGTCCTTGCAGCTCCAGAAGTGGGCCACGTCACCTATGCCACGCTCCTACTTGTCTGTGAAAGCTGGCTAACATCCAGCCAGCAGTGAAGCCCCGAACGTTGTGGTATTTCGCTTGCTTCTCTGGCAACTTTTCTCACAGGCGGATCAGTCTGAAACGTTCTTGGGCATAAGCCTTGTGGCTGTGTTTTTGGTAGTGATGTATAGGTACTCGTGTTAGTACCAAGCTTATGAGGTTTACAGGTTAATTGTTCATTACACATAAAGCCGCTGTGAACCAGCGAGAAGAGTGACTTAGGCAAAGTATCACAGTTAAGAAACCCGGAACTTGTTCTACCACACATTACTGTTCGGTTTATTTGAGAAGCTTATTTTCGTTAAACATTCATCAGTAGCTAGGCGCTCAAGGCCCTGGCCCTACAAACTGTTTGTCATACACTTACTTAATTTTTCTTCTAAACTCAATACTGGTATTTAATTCCATACTTAGAGTGAAAACATTTGGGAAAAAGGCAGATTACTCAATAGTTTTATCATTTAAAACTTTGTTAATAAAACAATGCATTCTTATTAACATTTAGAAAATACAGAAGACTTGAGTGATATGAGAGTGAGCAGAAGAAATAAAAGAGGATCATAGAAAGGATTTTTTTTTTAAATCTTGAGTCAACAAAGTGTCACAGGGTTTTGATGTGATTTGTCTTATATTGGAAAAGATCAGTCCAAAATGTGAAAGTACAGTATAGTGGGTGCTGAGACCAGGACAGACACAGGGAGACTTGTTTGGAGGCTACTGCAATAATACAGGTGAAAACTAGTGAAGTCTTTGCCAAGATAGTAACAGTGGTATGGTGAGAATTTGGTTATATTCTGAATAAACTTTAAAAGCAAACTGATAAAATTTGCTTGTGGAAAGGGTATGGACAGTGAGAGCAAGAGATGAGTCAAAAGTGCCTAAGGTGGAAGGTTATGTCTGGGAATGATCGGTGAGATGGTAGGGAGAGTCCAGAATTTGATGAGAGAAAAAAGGCTGTGGGTGTGAAAGATTGGTGAGTTTTAAGGGGTACAGAATTTGATTTTGGACATGTGAAATAAGTATATTTTTTCAGTGCATATATAATATAAATTTGTGTGTCAAACTGTCAAATAAATTTTAAAAAAAGTAACCAAATTAAAAAAAAGTAATAAGAACAATAAGGGTGATAAAAAGAAGTGATGTAATACATTTTATCTTATGAACTATTAAATAGAGCATTTCTTGGATGTGGGATGTATGGCTATAGAAATGGATATTTTTTTTCCAGAATGACCGCATTATTCACATTAAATGTACAGGAGGTAAATATTTCATTCTATCAGCTACAGCTTTTATTCTCTCTGCCATTTCTTACATATTTATTATTACTAATTTTTAAGTAAAAAAAGTAAAACAAAATAGTGTATACTATCTGAATGAGAAAAATTTCCTTGGCAGTTAATTGAGATGGGCAAAAATTTCTAGTTTTTTTTTAATTTTATATTTAGTGTATAGTCAAACAGTATGATATGATGGTTTAAATAATTTTCAGCTAGCAGAATATTATTGACAGAGCATTCTTCGCAGAGTATTTACGAAGTATTTTCCATAATATTTTACCAGAGTAAAATATAATATTAAACAATTGGTCCATTAATACTGCACAAATCAAATGCATTGAGATTGTTGTGTTTAGTCTCAGAATTCATAATTTTAAAAGGATTTCAAGCAAATTGGACTATAATAAGCTGAAAAGTAATATTCTGCTTAAGTACTTGGGCATTTTTAATTTTGGGAGAGCTGCCATAAAGAAGAGTGAAACCAGGGTTGGTAGTGTGGCACAGCCGATTAAGCTACAGCTTTTGACATCTACGTCCCATATCAAAGTATCGGTTTGAGTCCCACTTACTCTGCTTCTGAAGATCCAGCTTCCGGTTACTGTGCCTAGGAGCCAGCGGAAGATGCCCTGAGTCCTTGCGCTCCCGCTACACATTTGGAGAACAGGATGGAGTTCTTGGCTTCTGACTTTGGCCTGACCCAGTCCTGACAGTTGTGGCCATTTGGAGAGTAAACTCTGTCTCTCTTTCACTGTGATGCTGCCTGTCAAATACACACACACACACACACACACACACACACACATATATACATCATAAATTTATAAATAAAAAATTAATATAAAGAATTTCCATATATCCCACAACTGGCTTTCTCCATTTTAAACATATTAGCATTATTTTAGGATCACAATCAATGAAGCACACCTGTTTTCTCCTATATTTTTACATTTGTATTTAAACTTTCTTTGTTTTTTTCATTCATCCCAGCCTCTGGTAATCCATATGAATGTTAGATTGATTTTTTTTTTTAGCACCACATACAAGAGAGAACATGTGAAATTAGTGTTTTTGTATTTGGATTATTTCATTTAACTTTTTTTTTTTTTTTGACAGGCAGAGTGGACAGTGAGAGAGAGAGAGAGAAAGGTCTTCCTTTGCATTGGTTCACCCTCCAATGGCCACCACGGCCGGCGCGCTGCGGTCAGTGCACTGTGCTGATCTGAAGCCAGAAGCCAGGTGCTTCTCCTGGTCTCCCATGGGATGCAGGGCCCAAGCACTTGGGCCATCCTCCACTGCACTCCCAGGCCACAGCAGAGAGCTGGCCTGGAAGAGGGGCAACCAGCACAGAATCCGGCGCCCCGACCGGGACTAGAACCTGGTGTGCCGGTGCCGCAAGGTGGAGATTAGCCTAGTGACCCTCAGCGCTGGCTCATTTAACATTATACCCTCCAGTTCTATCCATTTCACTGCAAGTGACAGGATCACATACTGTTTTAAAAGGCTGAATAATATTCTATTGTGTATAATACCACTGTTTTTTTTTTTTTTTACCCATTCATCTGATGATGGACACCTTGGCTTTTGTGAACAGTGCTGCAGTAAACATGGTGGAGCGGGTATCCCTTTGATACAATGATTTTACATTTTTTGGATATATACACAGTAGTGGGATTGTTGGATCATGTGGAAAATGTATTATTATCTTTTAAAGAAATCTCCATGCTGTGTTTCATAGTTACTGCACTAATTTACATTCCCACAATCACTGTATAAAAGCTCCCTTTTCTTCATATCCTCAGAATTTGTTAGTTTCTGCCTTTTTGAAAATAGCCATTCTTGCCACAGGGGTGAGGCAATATCTCATTGTGGTTTTGATTTGCAGTTTCCTAGTGGCCAGTGGGATTGAGCACTCTTTCATATTTTTGTTGACCATTTGTATTTCGTCTTTTGAGAATGAACTGTTTAGATTTTTTGCCCATTTCTTGACTGTTTTTTTAATGTAGAATTTTTGCATTCTTTATATATTTTGGGTCTTAATTCTTTGTCTCCCATTCTGTTGGGTATCATTATTTTCTTTGCTGTACAGAAGTTTCTGAGTTTGTTCTGAGTTTGTTTTCCCATTTGGCTACAACAACAACTATATATATATATATATATATATATATATATATATATATATGATTTATTTTATTTATTTGAAAGACAGACTTACAGAGAGAGGTAGAGACAAAGAGTCTTTAATCCGCTGGTTCATTCCCTAGATGGCAGCAATGGCTGGAACTGTGCCGATCCGAAGCCAGGAGCCAGGAGCTTCTTTCAGGTTGTCCACATGGGTGCAGGGGTCCAAGGACGTAGGCCATCTTCTACTGATTTCCCAGGGCACAGCATAGAGCTGGATCGGATGAGGAGCAGCTGGTACTAGAACTGGCGCCCTTATGGGATGCTGGTGCTTTGGGGCCAGGGCATTAACACACTGCACCACAGAAACGGCCCCCAAGATATATTTAAAGGCAACGTTATTGAGGTATACTTTATATGCCATTAATATCAGCTTGAGTTCTGTACTAAATTTACTGCATCGTGCAGTGTTTAGGTTTAGAACATTTCTATCACCCCCAAAACATGTCTTCTGCCCATTTCGGGTTAATAGCTATTTTTAAATTACCACAAACATAAATGTTACTTATATAGAAAGTGTAAATAATGTATTTATATTTTTGCTCATTTATCCATATGAAGAAGTTGATGCCAAATGAGGAGGTTCTCAGATTATAGACAGTGGAACTCACGGTATCAGATGAAGTCTCTTCTTGTTTGCAAAACATGCTTAATCTCTGCTTAAACATTGCTTCTTCCTTCTCCTCTTCCTGACATGCAAAAAAAGCAAAAATTATTTTACAGTTCCTTTTGTTCCATTTTATTTGCTCAGCCAACCTATTCTAAACTTCTTAAATATTTTTTTTTGCCCCAAGTGCTCTCTTTAAGAGCCCTTTCCTCCTCTCACTTTTCTATAATGTAGGGAAAAACTCTTCTCCCCTCTAACAAAACTTCTGTTTGTTTCCTGCTTGGGTTTTCATAGCATTTTTTTTCCCTTAATGCAAGTATGGGGGGTGTCCAGCCCACAGGCTTGCAAAATCATTTGGTCTGATCCTGGCAAGACAGCTCTATAAATCTAGGAGCTTTTCAATAAATTGGGGAACTTTTTCATAACAACATAAATTTGTATTAAGTTAATCACAATAATAACGTAAAGTTTGCGGGATATACAAGGAATGTCCATTTCAGGATAGACGAGGTACATCCAAGAACATGACAGGATGAATACTTATGCTTCTTGCTGGCTTCCTGCAATGTGACTGCCTGTATTGTGGTGACTTGGAGAGCAGTTGGTGCCAGGTACACTGGGAATATGCACATTGTGAAAATGTTAAGACTCTGTGGGGAAACTCTGGCCATCTGGTAATGACATGTGATCACTTGATTAGTCATGATGGAGATGACCTTCTTCTGATGATAGATGACAATGTTGTTTGACTACTTTGTTGATACAGACAATAACGCCAACCCAGCCTTGTTGCTCATGTCCAGAATCAACAATCCCTGAGAAAACTAAGTGTCAGATAAAAAAATTACAGTACATGGAAAAGACCTCAGAAGTCAATGGTACCAATTTTGGCATATTCCAAGTCAAAGGTGCAGTATTAGAACAGTAGTAAAAGTAAAGAAATCACATTTCTGGTAATACAGACACTGAATATTTACCAAAACTTAACTGGTGTGACATCCAAAAATGGCAACTACAAAAAAAAGAAGTTTATGCAGAGTATCAGTCTTTTCTTTGGTTGAATTCTAAGGCAAATCTGTGTACTTAGGTTGTGGTGATGTGTTAGCAATAATGAAAAATAAATAAAAAAGCAGAGAGTCATTACAGCTGAAAACATGCTAACCTCAGTGAGTTGGGGAGCTAACTGTATAAAATCGGCACTGTTCAGCAGTTTGGAATCACGACAAACCAGTTTCACTAGTGCTCCTTGTGACAGAACAGAAGCTGAGGCATCATGTAGAGGGAGAGTTTGTGAAAGAGTGCATAGTGGCTGCTACAGAGTTATTAGCACCAGATTAAGTAAAATTGCTTCTTTGTGTTGGTTTGTCTCAGTGAACCGACTCAGATTGGATTACTGACTTAGTACAAGATATTGAGAAAACACTGAAGAATTCTGAAGGAGATTTCCAGGTGTTCTCTCTGGCTTGTGATGAAACAACAAGCATAACACATACTGCCCAACTGGCCATTGTTGCTCGCAGGATAGCAGCTACTGGAACTGCTGTTACAGGAAGCCATGGATGGCACTACAAGACGTTAGGGCTTGTTTGAGAGACTTGTTGTATCAGTGAAAAAAACTTGAGCTTAAATTTGAAAACTAGCCTTACTAGAGATGGAGCTCCAACAATGGTCAGCTCACAAAAAGGGCTAATTGCATTTGTTAAGAAAAAACTAAGGGACCGGCACCTTGGCTCACTTGGTTAATCCTTCGCCTGTGGTGCCGATTCTGGTCCCGGCTGCTCCTCTTTCAGTCCAGCTCTCTGCTGTGGTCTGGGAAAGCAGTGGAGGATGGCCCAGGTGCTTGGGCCCTGCACCTGCATGGGAGACCAGGAGGAAGCACCTGGCTCCTGGCTTTGGATCAGTGCAGCGCTGGCTGTGGCAGCCATTTGGGGAGTGAACCAACAGAAGAAAGACTTTTCTCTCTAATAAAAAAAAAAAAAAAAGAAAAGAAAAAACTGAGTCCTCTCCGTCTTGAGCCAAGTGATTTAAGCGTATTCCCTTCCATCATACACTAAGAAAGTCTGTGCACACTAGTTGCTGCTAAACCATGTGATATCAGCAGTAGTGCCCTGTGTAAATTTTGTGAAAAGCAGAGGGTCTAACAAGCTGGTAGTCAGGGAGACACTGCATGATCTTGACTCTGAGTGCAGTGAACTTGTTTGTCACTGTGCAGTACAGTGGCTGGGTCACGGGAACGTGGTCATGAGCTTTTACAAACTGCGGGATGAATTTGAGCATTTCATGGAGATGAAGGGAAATTCTGTCAGAGAACTCAATGATAGCAAGTTGCTCTGTGATCTAGCATTCATGGTGGACATTAGCAGGTATCCCTGAGAGCTGAATGTCAAGCTGCAGGACCTGGACTAATTCTCAGCTCCCTGCATGGAAATGTGAAATCCTTTGAAGCTAAATTAAGGCTGTGGAAAATGCAACTCAAAAGGAATAGCATGGGGCTTTCCCCAATCTTGAAGGACAGAGGCCTCCTATGGCACTTGCATATGCTGGTGAATGTGTGAAACTAATTGAGGCATTTAATGAAAGATTCCAGGATGTGAAAAATAAGCAAATGGAATTGAACATCTTTGCCACACCATTCAATGTGGAACCAGATGATGTGCTTGATAACCTAAAACATGAAATCATTCAGCTGGAAGCAATGATGAGCTGAAAACTAGGCACAACAACCTCCCACTGCCTGAATTCAGTAAACATTGTGTAAGCAATGATGGATTTCCCACTTTGAGAAGATATGCATTGAATTTTGCATCTGTATTCAGAACTGCTTACTTCTGCCAGCAATTCTGTTCTAATTTACCATCGCAAAAAGTCAACTGCATTCCAGACTGACCCAAGCAAACCTGGAAAAGCAGTTGCAAATAGCAACATCATCAATACCAGCTAACATCATACACCTCACCAAAAAGAAGCAGTTCTAGTCATTAAATTAGGGTGATTAAATGTTTAAATGGAGCACCTAACTTTTAAGGTGGTAATTTTGCAAGGCCTGTGAATTATGTTTTAAATATCCTAATGGTCTTTAGCAGAAAAAAGATTTACCACCATTTCTCTAATGAAATGTTCGATAATTTAATCATAATCTATTTTGTTCAGAGATTGGCTTGAGTGTTTTCTTTTTTTTTTTTTAAAGAGGGGCAGATAAAGGGCAAGTGGTTGAATTGTAAATCAAGTTATAAATTTTAATCAATGTAGTTCTATACAGTATGTATTACTTTAAATAGAAATGTATTACGAACATAACTTTGGGAGATCTGAAATATTTTATGAATTCCAACTAAGGATTGTTTGGACTAGGATAAGCAAATGTTTAATGTGCTAATCTTCCCTTATTAAGAGGTTGTGATTTTTGTAAATGTTTTCATTAATTTTGATTGTTTGTATTCATCTTCTGTCTTACCACCTTATAGATTTTGTAGGCTTATGTTTTTGCAGTCTCAAATGTGCAGTAAAAATAAAAGCTGAAAAATGTGTATAGAAACTTTTTCTGAACAGAAATACACTGCCTTCCAGGTTTTATGAAACAAATAAATACATTTAAGAATGGGATTACAAATAATTCCTTATTCCAAATGATGTTTTATGTCATTTTAAAATATATGAATATATCATGAAAATGAAATGCTTCAAACTACTGGGGTTGTTTATAGTAATCTATAAAACTGAACTATTTCTATATTCTTCTGAATGTACTTCTAGATTCTTTTTCCATTTTTTAAAAAATTTATTTATTTATTTGAAAGTCAGAGTTACACAATGAGAGAAGGAAAAGCAGAAAGACAGGTCTTCCATCTGCTGGTTCACTCCCCAATTGGCCACAAGGCCGGAGCTCTGCTGATCCGAAGCCAGGAGCCAGGAGCTTCCTCCGGGTCTTCCCATGCTACTGCAGAGACCCAACAACTTGGGCCACATTCTCTTTTCCCAGGCCATAGCAGAGAGCTGGATCAGAAGTGGAGCAGCCAGGACTAGCACTGTTGTCCACATGGAATGCTAGGACTGCAGGCGATGGCTTTGTCCACTATAACACAGCGCCAGCCCCTCTCCTTCATTTTTAAAACACATTTTGTCTGTGATATAAAATCATGGCAGTTCTTCATCATCAAAACATGATTGACTCAATACTTAACATTCTTCAAACAAAATGATTTAAACATAGTTGCTTTGTTTTAACTAAGGTCATGTATTTTGCAGAAATTCTAATCTAAAATTTTGCAATATGTATAAAATATTATGGATTATAATCCCTGCAGCTAGGTTTTCTGAGAACTAAAACTTTCTGCCACAGGGCTTGCATCAAGATACAGTGGGTTAAGCTGCTGTCTGTGATGGCGGCATCCCATATGAGCACTGGTTTGAGGCCAGCTGCTCCACTTCCAGTTCAGCCTCCTGAATCTGCCTGGGAAAGCAGTAGTAGATGGCCCAAGTACTTGAGCCCTGCCAGCAAATTGGAGAATGAGATGGAGTTCTAGGATCCTGACTTTGGCCTGGCCCAGCCCCAGCTGTTGTGGCCATTTGGATAGTGATCCAGCAAATAGATTCTCTCTCTCTCTCTCTCTCTCTCTCTCTCTCTCTCCTTTTTTCTTCATAATTCTGGCTTTCAAATATGTACATATTTGAAAGATTCTTTTTTATTTGATTGAAAAGCAGAGTTACAGGGAGAGAGGGAGAGACAGAGATCTTCCATCCCTAGATGGCCAGTGTGGGGCCAGGCTGAAGCCAGGAGCCAGGAACTACCTCCAGGTCTCCCATGCAGTTGGCAGAGGTCCAAACACTTGGGCTATTTTCTGCTGCTTTTCCCAGGCCATTAGCAGGGAGCTGGATCAGAAGTGGAGCAGCTGGGACTCAAACCTTTGCCCATATGTGTTGCTGGCATTGCAGGCAGTGGCTTTACCTGCTACAATACAACACTAGCCCCAAATTAATAAACATTGAAAAAAGCTTTCTCTGTTTTCATTATTTTACATGGCTTTACATATCTTAGCAGTGATTTTAATAATTCTGGAGTTCATTATTCAGAATTTCATTTATTTATTAATATACTTAATGCTTATACTAAGTAACTTGAATCTAGACCATGGCATATAACATTTTAATATACTTTGTTTACAAAATATTTCATTTATTTGAGAGACAGAGTTAGAGAGTGATAGAGAAAGAGAGAGAGGTCTTCCATTTGCTGGCTTACTCCCTAGTGGCCACAATGGCCAGAGCTGGGCCAATCTGTATCCAGGAGCCAGGAGCTTCTTCCAGGTCTCCCACTTGGGTCCATCTTCCACTGCCTTCTCAGGCTACCAGAAATGCGACACAAACCATTGCTCATATTGGATGCAGAAGCTGCAAGCAGAGGCTTAACCTATTATGCTATAGTGCCATTCCCTTTAATAAACTTTTTACTCAAGTTAATAAAGTGTTGGTATTCCTAATATCTAAAAATTCCCATGAATGAATAGTTAGGCTAGAGGTAATTGATATAGTCAGCAAAGCATTTCTTTGAAAATTTCAAAAATAATTTATTATGTGCCACATTTAAAAATACACAGAATAAATATTTCTTTCTGTTCAATATATAATTAGATGTTCAGCAGTTAACAGGTCAGGTAATTCCGACTCATATTTTATTACTACTTTTGCATTCAATTATTGTTATAGCCATTTATAGCATTTTACTTGTTAAACATCTTATTTGGTGAAATATTGAGTCTATTTAATATAATGTAAATTTAAAATGTTTTCTCAAAAGCAAACAAAAAATGTAGAAGGAAGGAGGGTGGGAGGGAAGGAAGGAGGGAGAGAAGACAGGAATATCATTATGTTCTTAGATTTGTATGTATAAATCATATTGTATCTTTTAAAAATTAAATAAAGAAATTTCAAAAGGTAGGCCAGCGCCGCTGCTCACTAGGCTAATATTCCACCTGCGGCGCCGGCACACCAGGTTCTAGTCCTGGTTGGGGCACTGGATTATGTCCCGGTTGCTCCTCTTCCAGTCCAGCTCACTGCTGTGGCCTGGGAAGGCAGTGGAGGATGGTCCAAGTGCTTGGGCCCTGCACCTGCATGGGAGACCAGGAGGAAGCACCTGGCTCCTGACTTGCAGCATTTGAGGGGTGAACCAATGGAAGGAAGACCTTTCTCTCTGTCTCTTTCTCTCTCACTGTCTAACTCTGCCTGTCAATAAATAAAAATAAATAAATAAATAAGTTAAAAAAAAGAAATTTAAAAAAATAGTTGAGATTAAAGTCTAATATTCATATATATTGTATTTTTGTAGATATGGTATGTATAGAATGATCAAAATATGATTTAAAATTTAATATCAGTACATGCAAAACAGGGAATGTTTTACTGATAATAGTACTGATTTATTTTTAATTGAATGACTTTTCTAAACTATAATTGAAGCCCTGATGCTTTCTTAATATTTTGTTTTTATTAAATAAATTTACCTTTTCTACTTCATATTATTATTTGAATTTAATAATTTACACATTTGTATGTCCATTTAACATAGTAGTCATAAAATTACTGAAGTTTAAATGAATACAAGTAACTGTTTTCCTTGTCTATGGTCATGTTTAGATTTGGTGGCACTTCAGAAGTTTTATGGCTCAGAAAGTGCCCGATTTCTGAATGCAAGCTTGAGAATAATATGCATTCTGCTTTGTTGGATGATGTCAATAAATTCCAGTTGCTAATACTATTTAGAACAATTTCATTATCTATCAGGTTGATTAAAAATAAGAAAAGTGAGAAAAATTTTTATTTCAACTCCACTTATTCCTTTCCCAGTGACTTTTTTTAATTTTATATCTGGGTTTTAGACCTATATCATTTTCATTCTCTCTGAAATTCTTTTGCCATTTCTTGCAAGGCAGATCTGCTGACCACAAAAATCCCTCAATTTTGTTTCATCTGAGAAGGTTTTGTTATTCTTTCTCTTTTGAAGAATAATTTCACAGAGTATACAATTCTAGGTTTGTGGGAATTTTTTTTCTCAGTGCTTTAAATACTTTATTCCATTGCCTGCATGGTTTCTGAGAAGTAAGTTATAATTCTTACCTTGGATAAGTAAGGTGCTTTTTTTTTTTTATAACGTCTTCTTTCTTTCAAGCTTATGATGTTGATATTCTTAAGTTTTAAAGTAAAAATTTTTTTTTGTCTTTTTGGTATTTATTCAATTTAGTGGTCTCTGAATTTTCTGTATTGCCATTTGATATCTGACATTAATTTGAGGAAATTCTCAGTCACTACTGCTTCCAATAGTACCACAGTTCCTTTGTCTTTTATTTTTCTTCTGATATTTCCATTTCAGTGGTGGGGAACCTCTAGTCTACCAACCGTATAAGGCCTTTGAAATCATTAGCCCTCTTAAGTAAATGCATAAAGGACTAAGAATTCAATAAACCTATAACAGGCTAATTATAAGTTGATAATTTTGTATGATCCATGAATTATGGTATAAATATACAAATGACTCTTGGTAGAATAAAGTTTCCCTACCCCTGATATATATTATAATATATATATTCTGTTATGTTTTTTATTATTCAGGATTAAGCCATTGGCTTCCTGCTAATATGCACCCTGGGAGGCAGCAAATGAAAGAACAAGTATTTGGGTTCTTGCCACCTGTATAGGAAACCTGAATTGCATTTTTTTATAACGCTTTTATTTAAAGAATATAAATTTCCAAAATACAGCTTATAGATTACAATGGCTTCCCCCCCCATAACTTCCCTCCCACCCGCAACCCTCCCCTTTCCCACTTCCTCTCCCCTTGCTTCACATCAAAATTCATTTTCAATTCTCTTTATATACAGAAGATCAGTTAAGTATATATTAAGTAAAGATTTCAACAGTTTGCCCTCACATAGCAACACAAAGTGAAAAATACTGTTGGAGTACTAGTTATAGTATTAATTCACAATATACAGCACATTAAGGACAGAGATCCTACATGATATATTTTTTTTTAAATTGATTAATTTTCTATGCAATTTCCAATTTAACACCAAGTTTTTTTTTTCATTTTTAATTATCTATATACAGAAGATTGGTTCAGTATATACTAAGTAAAGATTTCATCAGTTTGCACCCACACAGAAACACAAAGTGTAAAATACTGTTTCAGTGCTAGTTATAGCATTACTTCACATTGGATAACACATTAAGGACAGATCCCACATGAGACCTAACTACACAGTGCCTCCTGAAGTTGATTTAACAATTTGACACTCTTGTGTATGGCGTCAGTAATCTCCCTAGGCACTAGTCATGAGTTGCTGAGGCGATGGAAGTCTTTAGGGTTCGCTGACTTCAATGTTATTCCGACAGGGTCATAGTCAAAGTGGAGGTTCTCTCCTCCCTTCAGAGAAAGGTACCTCCTTCTTTGATGGCCCCATTCGTTCCACTGGGATCTCGAATTGCATTTTTATCTCCTGATTTTGGACTGTCCGGTCCTGACTGTTGCAAGCACTTTGAAAATGAACCACAGGATGGAAGATATTTTTGTCTCTCCCTGACCTCAACTCTGTCACTGTATTTTTCAAATAAATAAAAACAAGCAAAAACCTATAAATATGCTAAGGGATCTAACAGAAATGAAGAATGTCTGATGGCTTTATGTCATAATAATTTCCCTCATAATAATTCTGTGAGTTAATTTCCATTGCGACTTTCAGTCTACAGATAAGGAAACTGAGATACATCATGCATAACTTGCTTGAGGTCACTAAGCTCTGAAAAATGTTTTTGATTGTATTCTTTTTCTACCTACTTTGTAAGCTGCTCTAAAAATCAGATAAATTCTAACCAGTAGAACATGTTGGAGATGATGCTCCAACAGTTGGTCCTAAGCCTCAAAAAGTTACGACAGGCTCTGCTTTACATGTGGGGAAGCCATGAATCAAATATGTAGAATGTCTGGCTTATTGTAGGCCCACGTGGTTAATTGACACGGGAAGACCAAGATGATATGGAGAAAAAGGCCCCTTTATTTCAACTGAATCTCACCTTCCAGCTGTCCTCGCCTATCCATCATTTATATGAATGGGCCACATGGGACATGCCAGTTCAGCTGAGCAATGGAAAACTGAGGCTTCAGCCAAAATCTGGGAGAGAACTACTTGCTTCAACTGAGTAAACCAATAAAATCTTTGGAGAAAACGTGAAAGTTATTTTAAGACAATAGGTTTTAAATCGATTTGTTACATTGTATAAATAACAATAAGTGTCATCTTCCTCCTCTGTTTTTTTTTTTTCTTTTACCTTGCAAGACGAGAAATATACTAGTTGTGGAGAATTCAAAATGAAGGAATTCAAGAAGTTGATAAGAGATAGCCACCTAAATGAGACTTTGTCATTTGTACTTACTAGTCTTTCAAATTTGCTGTGTCTCTGAGAACAGGAAAAGATAGCCAGATATACGTATGAAACATATTACTGGGGCTGGTGCTGTGGTGTGGTGGGTAAAGCTGCTGCTCGCAGTGCCAGCATCCCATATGGGTGCCAGTTCATGTCCCAGCTGTTCCACTTTGGATCCATCTCTTTGCTATGGCCTGGAAAAGCAGTAGAAGATGGCCCAAATCCTTGCGCCCCCGCACTCATGTGGGAGACTCAGAAGCTCCAGGCTCCTGGCTTCAGATTGGCACAGCTCCGGCCATTGTGGCCAATTGGGGAGAGAACCAGGGAATGAAAGACTTTTCTCACTCTCTCTGACTCTCCTCTTGCTGTATAAGCCTGACTTACTTTTTTTTTATTTTCATTAGGTTGATTTAACCTGGAACATAGTTTATTAGAGCTAGTTGATTTCTTTTACTTTGTTTTTATTTTAAATTTTATTTAATAAATATAAATTTCCGAAGTACAGCTTAGTTTATGGATTACAATGGCTTTCTCCCCCCATAACTTCCCTCCCACCCAAAACCCTCCCAACTCCCGCTCCCTCTCCCATGCCATTCGCATCAAGATTCATTTTCAATTAGCTTTATATACAGAAGATCAATTTAGTATATATTGAGTAAAGATTTCAACAGTTTGCACCCATACAGAAACACAAAGTGAAAAATACTGTTTGAGTACTAGTTATAGCATTAAATCACAATGTACAGCACATTAAGGACAGAGATCCTACATGAGGAGTAAGTGCACAGTGACTCCTGTTGTTGACTTAACAAATTGACACTTTTATTGTATAGCATCAGTAATCTCCCTAGGCTCTTGTCTTGAGTTGCCAAGGCTATGGAAGCCTTTAGGGTTCGCCGACTTCAATCTTATTCCGACAGGGTCATAGTCAAAGTGGAAGTTCTCTCCTTGTTTAGAGAAAGGTACCTCCTTCTTTGCTGGCCCGTTCTTTCCACTGGGATCTCACTCACAGAGATCTTTCATTTAGGTCTTCTTTTTTTTCCAGAGTGTCTTGGCTTTCCATGCCTAGAATATTCTCATGGGCTCTTGAGCCAGATCCAAATGCCTTAAGGGCTGATTCTGAGGCCAGAGTGCTGTTTAGGACATCTGCCATTCTATGAGTCTGCTGTGTATCTCGCTTCCCATGATGGATCGTTCTCTCCCTTTTTCATTCTATCAGTTAGTATTAGCAGACACTAGTCTTGTTTATGTAATCCCTTTGACTATTAGACCTATCATTATGATCAATTGTAAACTGAAATCAATCACTTGTACTAGTGAGATGGCATTGGTACATGCCAGCTTGATGGGATTGAATTGGAATCCCCTGGCACATTTCTAACTCTACCATTTGATGCAAGTCAGATTGAGCATGTGCAGAACTGTACATCTCCTCCCTCTCTTATTCCCACTCTTATATTTAACAGAGGCAACTTTTCAGTTAAATTTAAACACCTAAGAATAATTGTATGTTAATTACAGAGTTCAACAAATAGTATTAAATAGAACAAAAAATTACTAAAAGGAATAAAGTATTAAATTGTACATCAACAGTCAGGACAAGGACTGATCAAGTCACTGTTTCTCATAATGTCCATTTCACTTCACAGGTTTCCTTTCTGGTGGTCGGTTAGTTTTCACTAATCAGGGAAAACATATGATATTTGTCCCTCTGGGACTGGCTTAGTTCACTCAACATGATGTGTTCCAGATTCCTCCATTATGTTGCAAATGGCTGAATTTCATTGTTTTTGACTCTGTATAGAATTCTATAGAGTACATGTCCCACAATTCCTTTATCCAGCCTACTGTTGATGGGCATTTGTATTGATTCCAGGTCTTACCTATTGTGAATTGAGCTGAAATAAACATTAATGTCCAGACAGCTTTTTTGTTTGCCAATTTAATTTCCTTTGGGTAAATTCCAAGGAGTGGGATGGCTGGGTTGTATGGTAGGGGTATATTCAGGTTTCTGAGGAATCTCCAGACTGACTTCCATAGTGGCTTAACCAGTTTGCATTCCCACCAACAGTGGGTTAGTGTCCCTTTTTCCCCACATCCTCTCCAGCATCTGTTGTTGGTAGATTTCTGAATGTGAACCATTCTAACCGGGTTGAGGTGAAACCTCATTGTGGTTTTGATTTGCATTTCCCTGATTGCAAGTGATCCTGAACCTTTTTTCATGTGTCTGTTGGCCATTTGGATTTCCTCTTTTAAAAAATGTCTATTGAGGTCCTTGGCCCATTTCTTGAGTGGGGTGTTTGTTTTGTTGTTGTGGAGTTTCTTGATTTCTTTGTAGATTCTGGTTATTAATCCTTTATCTGTTGTATAGTTTGCAAATATTTTTTCCCATTCTATCAGTTGCCTCTTCACTTTCCTGACTGTTTCTTTTGCAGTACAGAAACTTCTCAACTTGATGTAATCCCAATTGTTAATTTTGGCTTTGACTGCCTATGCTTCCGGGGTCTTTTCCAAGAAGTCTTTGCCTGTGTCTATATCTTGCAGGGTTTCTCCAATGTTCTCTAATAATTTGATGGTATCAGGTTGTAGATTTAGGTCTTTAATCCATGTTGAGTGGGTTTTTGTGTAAGATTTAAGTTAGGGGTCTTGCTTCATGCTTCTGCACATGGAAATCCAGTTTCCCAGCACCATTTATTAAATAGACTGTCCTTGCTCCAGGGATTGGTTTCAGATCCTTAATCAAATGTTAGTTGGCTGTAGATGTTTGTATTGATTTCTGATGTTTCTATTCTGTTCCATTGGTCTATCCATCTGTTTATGTACCAGTATCATGCTGTTTTTGATTTCGACTGCCCTGTAGTATGTCCTGAAATCTGGTATTATTATGCCTCCAGCTTTGTTTTTGTTGTACAAGATTGCTTTAGCTATTTGAGGTCTCCTGTGTCTCCATATGAATTTAGCATCATTTTTTCCAGATCTGAGAAGAATGTCTTTAGTATTTTGATTGGTATTGAATTGAATCTCTAAATTGCTTTTGGGAGAATGGACATTTTGATGATATTGATTCTTCAAATAAATAAATCAATCTGAAAAAAGAAACATATATTACTGAGTTCTCAGTTTTATGATAAAATTTGAAAAAATACATGAAGCATTTCCTATTTTCAGCATATATTTAATTCACTGTAAAAGAAGTATATTAAATAGTTACAAATAAATATATAATCACTAATGTGGGGATACAGACGTGGAGGAGAAATCAGAATCAACTAAACCAATGATTTGCCCAAGAGGATTACACAAGAGAGAGAGAAATAGGGAATCTAGATAGTAGAATTAAGCATAATTTGTTAACTAGGAATGCTTTCATTAAAATGTTAATATTACATCAAATTATATTTCCAAACTGCTTATTTTTTTATATTATGTAGATAATTCAATTTTCCCCTTGGGATTTGCTTTAAAACATCTTTAAGAATTTAGGTGCTTTTGGAATTCAATGTTCTTTAGGTAATCTATGAAAAAGTAAGGTTTTTACCATCATACTTAGTACATTAATAAGGTCAGTGATACTTTTTGAGAATTAGTTGTATAACTGTTACGTATTTAAGATACTTAGGCATAGAAAATTCTATGGGCATTAATCTTTTTGAATTTTAACTTTCCTAACCATTTTTATACTTACTGTCCTATATTTTTGTTTTCTTTTGTTTTCAGATAGATTTTTGAAAGCAGTTTCCCATCTGTCCCAGATGTTTCATGGAACAGTTACAGAAGAGCTAACCAGTCATGAAGAATGGAGTCACTACAATGATAACATAATAGAAGACCAGAAGGATTTTGTTTTTGTAAAGTTCAATGGCCTTCATTTAAAATCTCTGGAAAATTTGCAGTCTTGTATCTCTCTAAGAGTATGTATTTTCTCAAACAATTTTATAACAGATATTCATCCACTTCAAAGTTGTTCAAAATTGATCAAACTTGATCTCCATGGAAATCAGGTAAGAAATAAGTCATTAAGATATACGTATATAAATTAATCATATATTTATATGTAATAAGCATGTTATTTATCCATAATATTTCTTCCAGATAGACCTTTGTTTAACTTATAAACAAAAAATTAAAATGTAAAATGTATGAAAAGAGAAAATTTAAAATGTAAATACAAATTTTAAAATAAAAAGATATGAAAAGTGCCTAATATTGCTTAAATCCATAGTCAGTATTAAGACTACTGGTTGACTTCTTCACTCTTCATGTTAGGAAAGTATTTTGGAAAAACTTGAAGAGCCTATTAACAAAGGAATTTACCCTGAACAAAATTTATATGTTTATGCAATAATAGCTTATTCCAGATGCCTGGTATATTATGATTTTCCCCCAGTCATCATTTGAACAATTGGAAATGCATTTTTTGCTTATGATTAGAAATTTGCCCATTGGGAAATACTGAATTTTAAAAGATATTTAATCACTATCATTTCCCATGCAATTTATCTAAAAGTTATGCATTTTTAATAATATTTCAGATAAAGATTCTACCAGATGCCAAGTTTTGGAGTGGAATGAAAAATCTAAAACTCCTCTATCTTCATGACAATGGTTTTACAAAGTTAAAGAACGCATGTGAATTATCTGCCTGTCCAAACCTCATTGCCCTCACTATGTTTGATTGTCCAGTAAGCCTTAAAAAAGGATATAGACATGTTCTTGTTAACAGTATATGGCCTCTCAAAGCATTGGATCACTATGTAATTTCTGATGAAGAAATAATTCAGAACTGGCATCTTCCTGAAAGATTCAAAACACATAACCACCGACTTTACTTTAATTTCTGCCCTGCCTTGAGAAAGGTAACTAGCTTCTTTACAATATCATTTTAAATAAATTTATAATGTAAATTTTTAACTTGAAAGTTTTATATCTGAATAATTATAAACTCATATTTTTGCATTATTTATATAAAAATCAACTAATATATTAGCAATGACTTCATATCTGAAAATTTATCAAAGCTTGTGAATATTCAGATTTTTTCAAAGTTTATTTGTTTATTTTCAAAGTCAGAGTTATGGAGATGGGGGGGAGAGAGAGTGAGAGAGAGAAGGGGAGAGAAAGAGAGAGAGACAGAGAGAGAAAGAGAATGAGAATTCATCTGCCATCTACTAGTTTACTCCGCAGATGGTCACAATGACCAGCTTGGGCTGGAATGAAGTCAGGAGCAAGGAGCTTCTTTTGGGTCTCCCACATGGTGCAGGGGCCAAGCACTTGGCCCATCTTCTGCTACTTTCCCAGGAACATTAGCAGGAAGCTGGATTGGAAGTGGAGCAGCAGGCACTGGAACCAGTAAACCAGCAGCTTTACCTGCTATGCCATAGAGACAACCCAGATGGAGAAATATTAACCAGGCATAGGAAATGAAGAAATAAAATACAGAAATAGTGTTCTGGAGCTTTAACACTATTTCTGTGCTTTAGGAAACCTGGTTGTCATGTTCTTGAAGTCCAACTGTCTCAGGAAAATACATGTGTAGAAATCAATAAAGGTGGAGAGCAAAGGAGAGAGTCATGCGCACAGTCTTATTTTGTGGGTTGAAAGTAGTAGAACCAGTGAAGATAAAAGAGAATTGATCTTGGGAAGTTGGGGGGAGGACGAAGACATAACTTTTATTGTTACTAAGATTAAGAGGGAAAAAAAAATCATTAAAAATGGTCAAAGAGTGAAAGAAAATTGGCACCGAGTCAGATATATTGTAGGCTTTTTGATGACGTTATTGCATGTTTGGAATTTCGATATCTTTTTGCTACTGTACATAAAATTATAATGGATTAATATGTGATTATCAAATACAGATTAGTTTTGGAGTAAATTTTGGATGGGATGAGGAAGAATAAAGCCTTAATTGTAAGAAATAGGATTCATAGAAAATTTTTAAAAGTAAGATTATACTATAGCATGTAGTATAAAAATCTTAATTAAAAAGAAAAGAGACTGAAAATATCAGAAATCAAGGAATAGTTGAAGAAAAAAACTGTGGAGAAAGTATGATTGGGAGACAGCACAAAAGAATTGAGCCTTATAGAGACATAGGCGTTCCAGATATTGGCACAATTTTTGCGAGTTGTGGACATTTAAGTGAATCTATTTTAATAACAGTTGTTTAGTTTACATATAAAGTTTTATTCACTAGGATATGCTATAAGAAATGTTTCCTTGATTATTCTTTGATAATTTAAATGTTTTAGTTAATTTATAGTGATATAAGTAAACTCCTGAAAAGAATAGATATGAATCAATGGTGATAGAAATTTAGTAATACCTGAAATGTATATTTCAGCTATTATCAGAAAATTGAAAATGATATTGATCCTTATTATTAGGGTATGTATAATCATTTTAATAATTATGATTCTTTTATAAGGAGCATATGGATATGTACATTAAAGAAGTATATTCTTATTGTAGTAAACAAATGTAGGAGTGTTATGAAAGATTTTGTCCTGTAGAGAAAAATATCCGGAAGGATCCTGTTTGTCCCGAATGGTATATTAAAAAATTTCTAGACTTTTGTTTTTTGGGAGTCTAGTTCGATAATATTTGTATTCTGAAGAAAGTGAGAGACAAGTAGATTCTTCTTAACTGTATGAAATCAGAATGACTTTTGAAATTTGAAGTGTTTATTTACCCCTAAGCATAAGAAGGAGATACGCTTTTTAAACATGGGTGTGACCTGTGCAGAGCTGGTGTTATATACTAATTATATGTTGTCTACATATGACAGAAATTTTACTAAAGATTTTATTTTTGTCATGTAGCAAGAAGCTAAGAGTTAGATAGTTCTTCTGTGTAGCTGCTCAAGGAAATCAGGAAGGACCAAGGTTTATTTTAGCTTCTTCCTTTGCCTTCTTTAGCAAGTGAACATGCTCCTTCCCTTGCTCCCACAGTTAAAGAGGTTTTCACATCAAATATGTACTTAGGCCAGGAAGAAGAGAATTGAGGAGAACAAAAACACGTGTCAGCATAGATTGTCCATTTTGTATAAGGAAAACAATGATTCTTACAAATGTCTTACTTGAAAGACTTCCATCACTAGAAATAACTCAGATGGCTACCACTAGATATAAGGGGATCTTGTATGATGAATGTTTTTAAGTGGACATATTGACTATTAAACAAAACCAACTATCTATTAATAAGAAAGAAAGATTATTGGAAAGCAGCACTTTTGGTCATTTAGTAAAAAAATTGATTATGTAGTACAGGATTGGTATTTCAAGAGAGATTTTTAGTTTAAGCATTTAGTACCCATTTGTTCCAATGTAATAGATGGAAAGGAACTAAAAAATATCTACCATTAATACCTTTAGAGGTTTAACAGGAGAGAAAGCAGAAGGTAGTGCTCAAAAAGTACTTGAGTAAGGAGTAATGGCTGAAAACATCTACCAACTTTTACAAGACACATACGTTTGCAGATTCAACAAACTGTGCAAACCATAGATAGACCCAAATAGGCTCTGTGCCAAAAAAAACATAATTACACTTCTGAAAACTAAATACACATAAAAAATTGAAAGCAGACAGAAAAAAAGTAACTTACCTATAAATGAAAAGTAAGAACTTGAGAACTGCAGCAAATTTCTCATTCAAAAACTGTAGAGGATATAAAGAAATGCCAAAAATTGTTTCAAGTGCTGAAAGGAAATTACTATTCAGCACAAAATTCTATTGGCAATGAAAATAGCCTTCAGAAATGAAAAAGGAATTAATATATTCTCAAATGGAGAGAACACAGGAGAATTTGCACCTAGTAGTTATCCTATAGTAATGGCTAAAGAACATTTTTTTTTTGTAAAGAAAGAAATGATAATATAAGATTTGGAATGCTAGGAAAAAACAGAATGGTAAGTAAAAAGTGAAAAAAATTAAATAGACATTCTTCCTCTTGTGTGTTCCAAATTGTATTAAATGGTTTAAGCAAAACTCATAACACTAATACAGTTCTGAAAATATGTAGAATACTACTTAAGAAAATTATAAGGGAGAATTGAAAGGATATTAAGACAGGTAAGGTTTCTATGCTTCATTTGATTTTGTATATTAGTGACATTAGTCAGTTGTGACATAAGTTGACTGATATATAAATCAAGAACAACCACTGAGAAATTTCTTTGGAGAGATACACAAAAACACTATTGATAGAGGGATGATGTAAGCAAGATCAAAGAAAGTCATAAGTTCTGGACTCCCAGAGAAACAATTTAGCAAACTATCCCTGGATGACATTACTTTCATGATACTTTTGGAAACCAGGGAAGATATTATAGCACTCCAGTAGAGCGCAAAATGTGGGAGGAAACATATTAAAAATAAAATAATTTTGCAGCCGGCGCCGTGGCTCACTAGGCTAATCCTCCTTCTTGCAGTGCCGGCACACCAGGTTCTAGTCCCAGTCGGGGCGCCGGATTCTGTCCCGGTTGCCCCTCTTCCAGGCCAGCTCTCTGCTGTGGCCAGGGAGTGCTGTGGAGGATGGCCCAAGTCCTTAGGCCCTGTACCCCTTGGGAGACCAGGAGAAGCACCTGGCTCCTGCCATTGGATCAAGGCAATGTGCCAGCCGCAGTGCGCTGGTCGCGGCAGCCATTGGAGGGTGAACCAACGGCAAAGGAAGACCTTTCTCTCTGTCTCTCTCTCTCACTGTCCACTCTACCTGTCAAAAAAAAAAAAAAAAAAAAAGGAGGCATATTTTGACCTGAAATTTCTCAAGCTGAGGGAAAGAGAGTCTTAGGATAAACATCTATAAAGATCATGAGGAATCAGGAAAATGATACCATCAAAGGAAACTAATGAAACTCAAGTAACCAACCCTGAAAAAAAAGAGATTTTCAAACTACTTGACAGGGGCCAGCACTATTATATAGCAGGTAAAGCTGCTGCCTGTAGTGCCGGCATCCCTTATGGGTGCTGGTTAGAGTCCCGTGTTCTCCACTTCTGATCCAGCTCTCTGCTATGGCCTGCGAGGGCAGGAGAAGATGGCCCAAGTCCTTGGACTCCTGCACCCACGAGTGACACCCAGAAGCAGCCCCTGGCTCCTGGTTTTGGATCAGCTCAGCTCTGGCCCTCGTGGCCAATTGGGGAGTGAACCTGATGATGGAAGACCTATCTCTTTCTCTGCCTCTCCTTCTTTCTGTGTAACTCTGACTTTCAAATAAATAAATATATCTTTTTTTAAAAAAAGAAACCAAACTTCTTCACAATGAATTTAAAACAATATTCTTAAAGCTCCATGAACTAAAAGGGAACACAGAGGGACAATTAAGTGAAATTGAAAAAAAATTAAAATTTGAATTTATAGAAATAGAAACTTTTAAAAACAAATGCTTGAACCAAACAATACAACAAACTAACTAAAAATATGTCGGTAGAGAATTTCAGTAGCAGACTTGATCAAACAAAAGGCAGCAATATGATAGGTCATTTGAAATTGTTCAATCAGAAAACCAAAAAGTTAAAGAGCATTGAAGAGTATGATAAAAGGAAAAGAAAAAAAAAAAAACAGAAAAGCCTGTGAACTGATGGGACACCATTAAGCAAAACAGTGTATGCATTATGAGAGCCGTAGTAGATGAAGAGAGAAAAAAGCACAGTCAGTTTTAAAAACTGGCTGAAAACTTCCCCAATCTGGGGAGGGAAACAGATATCCAGATGCATATTGCTCAGAAGTCTTCCAATAGAATCAGGCCAAGAAATCTACACCAAGACAAGGTAATTTTCTAGGTTTAAAGATAATTTTTAAAGCCAAATAAGTAAATAGACTAATCAGACGCAAAGGACCCCTGTAAAACTATAAGCAAATTTCTCAGCAAAAACCTTGTTCACCAGGAAAGAGTAGGATAAGTTCAAAATATGTTCATAAAAATACTGCCCATCAAGATACATAGTAAAAGTGCTCTTCAGAAATTAAAATGAGATAAAGATGTTTTTAGATAAATGAAAAACGAGGTAGTCAACACTTGCCTGCCTAACAAAAAGTGATAATCGGAATTCTTTTTAAGTGGAAGCAAAATATATATTATAAAACCATACTGTAAAATATGTTAATGGATTTGTAATATAACATGAAATAAAATATTAATGATTTATAATGTGTGGGGGTAGGAAAATTTAGAGATTCTAAGTGATTTCAGTTAATTTTTTAAAGTAGACATTATAAAATGTTTGATGCAACCCTTATAGTTACCACAACAAAAGTAGATATACAAAAAAATTTAAAGAATCAATGACTGGCACTTTAAAAACAGAAAAATAAACAAACAACAGAAGAGAGGAATAAGAAATAGAAAATAGAAAATAACTAATAGAATATTAATAGAAAGCCCTTATTAGTCAGTAATGATTTAAAATATAAACGTACTAAATTCGCCAATAAAAAGATAGAATGGCTGAATGGATACAAATGCAAACTCAATAATGTGCTGGCTACAGTTGATTCACCTTAGGTTTATTAAATCACATTAGGTGGAAATGAAGGAATGGAAAAATGAAATGGGAAACACTAGCAGGAAAGACTGTAGAATTAGACAAAATAGACTTTAATTTAGAAACTGTCAAACAATGTAATCAACTAATGATAATAGGGTCAGTTCAACAGAAAATAGAAAAATTATAAATATATGTGTACCCAGCATCAAAGCATCTGGATATATAAAGCAACTATGAACAGGTCTTGTGGGAGAATAGACAGCAATAGAATAATAACAGGAGTCTTCAATTCCTTTGTAAGATTTGAAACAAGATAAGGATGCTTACTCCCAACACTTCTGTTTGCCATAGTTCTGAAAGTCCTAGAGAAAAGAATTAGGAAAAGAATAGAGAAAGAAGAAAAAACAAAGATCTCCAAAACAGACAGGAAGAAGTAAGATTATCTCTGTAGATTCTATAGTCTTGAATGTAGAAAACTCCAAAGCCTCCAAAATGATAATGTTAGAAATAGTGAACTTAGTAAAGTCGAGAAATTCAAACAAATTAAGTGTTTTTGTGACCTTGATTATTTCTTTAGTTAGTATTTTATGACCCCCAAATCACAGGCAACAACATCAAAACTAGACAAATGGGATTATGTCAAACTCACAGGGTTCTACACTGCAAAGGAAATAATCAGTAGAATGAAAAGTCATCTGATAGAATTGGAAAAATATCTGTGAGCTTACCCAACAAAGGATTAATATTTAGAGTATACCAGCAACTAAAAACTCAACAACAGTAACAACAAAAAAACTGATCCCATTAAAAAAGTGGGCAAAGGACCTGAATAGATAGTTCTTGAAAGAAGAAAAAAAAGGCTGAAAAATATAAGAAAAAAATGCTTTCCCATCACTAGTGATCGAGGAAATACAAATCAGAAATCACAATGAGGTATCTCCTCACCCCTGTCAGAATAGCTGTTAATCAAGAAATAGCAACAAATACTGACTGGCAAGGATGTGAAGAAAGGGGAGCTCTTCATGATGTTGCTGGGAATGTAAATTAGTGCAGCAACTGTAGAAAAAAGTATGGTGATTTCTTAAAAAAATTGACATAGACTTCTGTTTGATCCCACTACTGGTTACATACTGAGAAGACATGAATTCATTGTTACCAAAGAGGTACTTGAACCACCAAGTTTATAGCAGCAAAAATGGAATCAAACAAGTTTTCCATCATCAGATGAATGGATAAGTAATACACACACACACACACACACACCCCAAGAATAGTTAGCTACAAAAAAAAAAAAAGAATCAGATTCTTTCACTGTATCAAAATGGTTGCAACTGGAGGAATTCATGGTATGTAAAATGAGTTGGACAAAGTGTACGTTGTTTTGCATGTGTAAACTAAAATTTAAAAAAGAATTTAAAAAACTGAAAAAGAAATGCCCATATGTATCAGTTTTGCTGCAAATGTAGTGTTTTGTCAAACTTTGTTATAAATTTTTAACAAATTGTTAAGAATTACATACCATTATAGTTTGAATGATTTTGTCACTATTGAGATTATGAGTGAAGTTGAACATCTATTCATTTGATAATTGTTTATAGCCCTTGCCACTTTCCTGCTGAACTGTGGTATTTTTACTTTTAATTCATTTAACTTTTTATTTAGTGAATCATTTATTCTTCACTTACAATGTAAATTAAAATGGTATCTCAAAAATATAAAAAAATCAAGTTGAAAAACAAAAAAAACCAGCAAAACAAAGTAATAATAAGGGCAGTTGGGAAGTTTAGATATGATGGATGTTTATTGTCTTATTGGTGTGATGATAGCCCAAGTTTTACATACATTAATTATGTTCTAAATATATTAATTATATTTTTATAAAGCTGGAGGAAATTTCTATATGTAACTCCAAATGAAATTATAAAAATGTTTAGGTGGCCGGCGCCGTGGCTCAACAGGCTAATCCTCCGCCTTGCGGCGCCGGCACACCGGGTTCTAGTCCCGGTTGGGGCACCGGATTCTGTCCCGGTTGCCCCTCTTCCAGGCCAGCCCTCTGCTGTGGCCCAGGAGTGCAGTGGAGGATGGCCCAGGTGCTTGGGCCCTGCACCCCCATGGGGAGACCAGGAAAAGCACCTGGCTCCTGGCTCCTGCCATCGGAGGAGCGCGGTGCGCCGGCCGCAGCGCGCCAACCGCGGCGGCCATTGGAGGGTGAACCAACGGCAAAGGAAGACCTTTCTCTCTGTCTCTCTTTCTCACTGTCCACTCTGCCTGTAAAAAAAAAAAAAAAAAATGTTTAGGTAAGTAATAAGTAAAGGGTAAAACAGCAACAAAGCAAATAAATAAAAAATAAAATGACATCTTTAAGCCAGACCTATCAATAATTGCATAAAAAACTTAGATTAAATAGTGTGAATACACAAATTATGGCAGAAGCAGCAGAGTGGATTTAAAAATATCATCCAATAACATATGGTCTAAAAGAAACTTGTTTCATTTATTTATTTATTTTTGACAGACAGAGTGGACAGTGAGAGAGAGACAGAGAGAAATGTCTTCCTTTGCTGTTGGTTTACCCCACAATGGCCGCTACGGCTGGCACGCTGTGGCCGGCACACCGCGCTGATCCGAAGGCAGGAGCCAGGTGCTTCTCCTGGTCTCCCATGGGGTGCAGGGCCTAAGGACTTGGGCCATCCTCCACTGCACTCCCGGGCCACAGCAGAGAGCTGGCCTGGAAGAGGAGCAACCAGGACAGAGTCCGGCAGGACTAGAACCCAGTGTGCCAGCGCCGCAAGCAGAGGATTAGCCAAGTGAGCCGCGGCGCCGGCCAAGAAACTTGTTTCAAATATAATGGTAAAGCTAAGTTGAAAATAAAAATATGGAAAATATGTACCATATAAAATTTAATCAAAGGAAAGCAGGAATGAGTGTTTATTTTGTATCTTATAAAGTAGACTTCAAAGTAAAGAAAATTATCAAACAAATAAGAGGACATATGATAAAAGGTTCAGTCAGCTAAAAAGAATTCTCAATGTGCATAAGCAACAAAGCTATAAAGTCTACAGAGATGATATTATTAAACCAGAATGCTAATTAGACAACAGTGTTAGTTGCATACGTTTTTCAACAATTAGAAAATTATACTGAAAAAATAGACATAAAATCAGATGGGTATAAAATAACTAAGAAACTCCATCAATCAGTAGGATCTAATTGGCATTTACAGAATGCTCCATCTAACAATAGCAAAATAAACATTCTTTTCTAGTGACCACGAAGTTACATATAGACCTTACCTTTATCTATAGTACAAATTTCAACAAATTTTAAAATATTATGTCATGCAGGTTTCTTTTATGACAGAATGATAAGCGGAAAAATCTCTCAAAACTTAGAAAATGAAAAAGCATACCTTAGTAAATTCATTTGTTAAAGAACAATTCTTAAAGGAAATTTAAGCCATGTATAACCTGGATGAAAATACAGACATGAAACTAAAATTGCTTAGACACAGGTAAAACTGTATTGAATTAAGAATTTATAACAGTGAACTGTAAAAATAGAAAACTTCAAATTAATAAACTATGCTTCCAATTCAGATCCTAAGTTCTCATACAAGACAAGGATGCCCACTTCTACAACTTCTATTTAATACAGTACTGTAACACTGTTGAGAATAATCAGATAAGAAAAAAATGAAATGTGTCCAAATCATAAACAGTAAAATTACCTCTATTGGCAGATAACATGATGCTATATGTAGAAAATGCCAAAGACTTCACCATAAAACTGTTAATTAACAAAGTCAGTAAAATTGGTGAGTATAAATACAAGATACAAAAATTCATATCATTTCCACTTACAAATAATTAACTGCCTGAAACAGAATTAAGAAAAGAGTCCCATTAATATTAGCATACAAAATTACATACTAAAAAATAAATTTAAGCAAGGATGTGAATGGATCTGTAAATGGAAAATTATGAAATTCCTATTAAAAATTGACATATAAATGGAAAGATATTCTACCCTCATGCAACAGACAAATTAATATAAATAAAATATACACTGTATCCAAAGCAATATAAAGATTCATTGGCATTCATATCAAAATGCCAATTGCATTCTTCACAGAAATAGAGCAACAATTCTAGAATTCAAATAGAACCACAAGACTGAATAACCAAAGCAGTTCTGAGAAAAAAAACAAAATTAGAAGCATCATATTTCCTAACTTATAATTGTATTAAAATGCTTTAGGAATCAAAATACTATGGCAGGGCGGGTGCTGTGGAGCAGCAGGTTAAGCCATGGCTTGCAGTGCTGGCATGCCACATTATTGGCTGTTCAAGTCCCTGCTGCTCCACTTCTGATCCAGCCTCCTACTAATGCACCTGGGGAAAAAGTAAGGGATGGCTGAAGTCCTAAGGCTCCTATACTCAAGTAGGAGACCAGGCAGAAGCTCTTAGCTTCTAGTGGTCTGGCCCAGTCCCAGTCATTATGGACATTTGAGGAGTGAACAATTAGATGGAAGATATCTCAAAATAAAAAGCCAACATATTAGGGAAAGTATATGTAAACCAAGGATTATTATTCAAAAATTGTAAAGAACTCATGCATCTCAATATTAAGGCAATATATAACCAAGTGATAAAATGAGCAAAGGACCTTAATATTTCTCCAAAAAGACACAAAAATGAGTAACAGGTAGGTGAAAACTATACAACCTCACTAATCATTCAGGGAAATGCAAATCAAAGCATATGAGATAGCATCTCACACCTGTTAGGATGGCTCTCATTTAAAAAATGGGTGATACCACGTAAAAGTGATGTTACAGAGAAAATGGAAGCCTTATATATTGTTTTGAGGAATAGAGATTGGTACAGCCATTATGGAAAGTAGTATGGATATTTCTAAAGAAATTGATAATATTACCATATGAACCAGTAATTCTTATTTTGTGTATATATCCAAAATAAATGAGATCACCAACTCATAAAGATACCTCTATTCTCATATTCATTGCAGTATTATTTAAAATAGCCAAGATATAGAAACAATGTAGGTATACATTAACAGAAAAATCAACTTGTGTATGAGGTTATTTTGAAAGTTTATATAAAAATGGAATTAAAAGTAAATCTGTATATGTGAAATATATGAAATTTGTTCACCTTAAAAATCAAAAAGTAGACTCTTTGTGGTGCAAAAAACTTCAAAATTAATTCAATTTTTTTCATAATGTGCACTTTGTATGGACTTTCTGAAGATCCTGCATATAAATAGCTTTCAAAAGTTTTTTTTTGCACAAAAATAAACTTATTTTTAAATTTTGTTTTCAGTGAAAAACTGGAAGGATTCCTTATACCAAGAAATAGTTAGCCTTAGTAGATTCTGTGTCAAAGGAGGTGATCCAACCATATGCAATAACATGAACTTGGAGGACACAATATTAAGCCTAATCAGCCAGATACAGAAAGAATAATATTATATGTTGTCACCTATATGTGGAGTCTGAGAAAAGATAAGGAATATTGAAAGAATAAAAGTGGTTACCAGGGTCAGAGTCATGGGGAGGAAGTGGAGAGATGAATGTAGGTCAAAAGATACTGAGTAGTAAATGTTTTAGAGTGATTGAGTCTTAAGATGTAATGTACAATAGGAGACTATGGTTAATAATAGTGCATTTTACTCATAATACACATGTTCAATGAAATTTTTAAATTGTCCTGTATTATTTCACAGGAATTTAATGAAATAGTACCATTGTTATGTTCAATTGGACCAATACGTTATTTACCCCAGATCACAAAATTAACAAGTAGTAGAACTAGGATTTAATGCAGGTAGTCTTTAAACAGAGCCATTGCCTCTAGAAGAGGACATGCAATACTTTCCCCTCAAGAGAAGATAATTCCATTTGTCATCAGATACATGGTTTAGAACATTTGAACATGTTCATGGTGGTATCTTTATTGGCATTGCAAGGTGAAACAGAAAGTTTAAGTGTCGCTGAAGTTTACTTTTTCTCTGAAGGGACATTATTACCACTCACAGTTGCTGATTATTTTGCTTATCTCTTTAAAGAGAAGAAATTATTTGCAGTGGGAAACAGAACGCTTTGCTGTAAATAGTAGTGTGAGCTTAATGGTTCTCTGCTGGTTAGAACTGCAGGTTACCAAGAGTATCTGAGCTTAGTCATCCCAGTTCCCCCTTCTATTCTTTTCCCTCATCTCTCTCTCTCTCTCTCTCTCTCTCTCTCTCTCTCTCTCTCTCTCTCTCATTTATGCTCTTTTGCCATCTTAACATTCAATTCCTTTCTTCCCAAGACACACATAAACACACAGCCCAGATGCAATGAATAAAAAGTACAAGTTTGTAGAAATCACATCTATGGTAGCAGCAAGTAAAGATTTATATTTTTAAAAAGATTATTCCCAAGCAATTTCTCAAAGACATGACTTTTTAAAGGGATAATTTAGAAGGACTTGCTGTAACAGAATGTTAGTTTCCCATCCCTCAAATTTCCGTGTTGAAACCTAATCGTCCATGTGACGGTATTTGGATGTGAAGACTTCCAAAGGTAATTAGTGCCTTTAAAAAGAGGTCTTGTAGAGATCCATTCTGCCTTCTAACAAGTAAGAGCGTGGCAGGAAAACATCTATGAACCAGGACTAGGACCTTGACCAGATACCAAATCTGCCAATGCCATTATCTTGGACTTCTTAACCTCCAGAATGGTGAGAAATTGCTATTTGTTTTTGTTTGTTTAATAAGCCTGCCAACTTGTGGCATTTGGTGTAGCAACTCTGGTAGACTAAGATAGAACTGAATCACATGAAGAAATTAGGACAGTCTCTCTCTAAGTTATTGTTCTTGGGGCATATAATAAAATTGAAGAAACTACAGGAAACTCTGCAAAGTCTCCTATTTGTTGTGGGCAGTGATGGAGCAAGTGACAGATGAGATTCTTTGCTATAAACCACAGGATAAGCTTTGTAGAGGGACCCAAGCATAGACTGGTTTACTATAATTAGTAAAATATGGATGGACTGATCTGTGATGGGGCTTTCATGAATGCCAGAAACGAGCTTATAGCTCAAGGCGCTCAAGGCCCTGATTATAGTAGTTGGCATTTAAACAGAAAACTCTATAGGAGAAAACTGGCCTTTCACAAAATGGCTTCTTGAAGCCAAGAAGCCATGTTAAGAAGATGATGGAAATAAACAAAAGACACTGAGATAAGATTCGGGATATCTAATATAATCAAATAGAAATTACAGCAAAGAAAACTCTATCAAACAAAGGACAATCAAAGAAATAATAGAAAATATATATGTTAATTTGACATTCAGCTCTCTAGCAGAGTAAAGAAAAGTAAAAGTACTTGTATTCCAATGAATTGCTTGAACATAAGAAATTACTCAACAAATAGAGGTGTTAGCATGAATGTAAGGATGTGAGGAACAGTATAAAGCATTTGAAAAAAGTATAGCAGTATCCATAGAGGGTGGCACATTTTTTACATGGAATTCACTAATTTATTATATATATATGCATATACATATATACATATATATGTATGTATAATACCTACTTTGTGGCAATTGCTAGCAAAATGGTCAAATCTCTGTGCACATGAAGCTTATATTTTACTAGAAAAGAGAGACAATAAACACATCTATAGTGAAATGTCATATAGTGGTACATGCTCAAGAGAGAAAGTGACAACAAGAGGGACTATTTTAAATTTCATCAAGTAGTTTAGTCCTCTTGAATTTAGAAGATATGATTGGCTATGCTAAATGATGTTGGAGACGAGAACAGAATTAAAACCCCTAATGTCATACTAAGGATATAGGACCTTATCTTGCACAATTTTGGGGGAAATATTTCAGGCTTTTCCATGACCCAGATTTTACCTAGAGAAATCATCTGGTAACTGTGGAATAGAGGGAAACTTAATTTATAAAATAATAATTTAAGTACATTTAAATTTTAAAGGGTTTTTCTGAGCATTGAGTAATTCGTGAATCAAAGTAGCACCAAACCGTAAGCAGCTAGCATTCCGTAGGGAAAGGCAAGAGGGGAAACCTTAATATAGTAGTTGCATAAGCAAGAGAAAATCATTTAGAGAGGTTTTAGTGGAAATTTGCTACTTAGATATTATTTGGTGGTTTCTGATTGGTAGAATTTCTAGTATCAACTTACTGTTTACATTAAACTTTGGTTCATTAAAAAACGAATTTAAGGTGCTAGAGACCATCCTATTCTAATGGCCTCGAAATTGGAAAATTTTAACTGAATAAAGGGTAATTGGTGTGGAGTCTATGACAATAGTTAAGGCCCTAGCTTAGAAGGTCTGATTTAATAAATTAGTAGAGGTTATAAAGAGCATAGGAAATATATTGAAGAGAATTTTGCTTGATAGAATTTGGTGGTTTATTAGCAACAAGGGAGTCAGAAAGAGTAATATGGGTTTATTACTTAGTTGACAAGATGAAGAATAGTTTAATGACCGTATAAATAATACAGTATGAGGTATGGATTGGTTTAAATGAGAGAGGTAATTATTTAAGTTTTTGACATTTAGGTAGAGAAATGGAATTGGGAGTTCATTTCATATGTCTATAATTTAATAGATAACTCTTGACTGGAGGTATAACTATGTGGGCAATCTGCTTATGTGAGGCAGTAAGATACAGCAAGGAAGGTGATCAACTGAGGTGGGTTAGAAAATAGAGGGAAACCTAGGTTATCAAAATGTTAAATGGTTTGCGGAAGAAGGGGAATCCAGCAAAACAGAATGAGAAATAAATATTAAAATGGTAGAAAAATTAAGACTGTGGTATCATGGCAACAAAGTGAAAGAATTGGTTTATCATAGTAAATGGATTGACACTGTCAAATCAAATATGGACACCAACAATGGTGATCCCTTGCTGACGTAATACTCAATTGATAATGGAATGAATTGTTGCACAGGATATTGTAGAAGGATACTAAAGTCAGATCAATGTCTAGAAAGACTTCTTAGAGGAAGTAATTGGGTAAAATACTAAGATAACGGAACAATGAAGAAGGCTAGTTCAAAAAGAGGGAAACGAGATCTGTAATAGGCATTGAGGTTTATCAGATGGTTTCCAGGAGTGTAAATAGTTGTATATTATGGGAGAGAAAGATATTGTTTGCAAGGTGAATGGAATGGAGATGAGATTGAAGAAGTAGGAAGGAACTTGATCAAGAGTATTGTGTGACAAATCAAGCAATTTGTAATTGATTTTTCTATTTTTTAAAGAAAACTTATTTTTTACTTGGAGACAAATAAGAGAGAGAGCAAGCGAGTGAGTGAGCACACACACACACACACACACACACACACACATACATTCACAGAGATTTTGCATCCATTAGTTCACTCCACAAATGACTGCAATGGTCAGGGTTAGGCCAGACCAAAACCAGGAACTCAGAGATCCATCTGGGTCTCCTGCATGGATGACAATGCCCCTCGACTACTTGGAACATCATCCTCTGTTTTCACAGTAACATTAGTAGGCAGCTGGATTGGAAGCAGAGTAGCCAGGACTCAAATGGTGCTCTGATATGGGTTGTTGGTATCACAGATTGAGGCTTAACCAGCTGTTCTACAATGCTGGTCTTATAATCTTCTTAAAATTTGTTTAAATTTTTATTTATTTGAAAGGCAGGGTGACAGTGGGAGGGAGATAGCCAGACAGAGCTGGATATGCCATCTGCTGGTTCTCTCCCCAGAGCTGGGCCAGGCCAACGCCAGGAACTCAATCCATATCTGCCATAACTGCATCAGGGATGCATCTACTTGAACTATCACCTGTTACCTCACAGAGTGCACATTTGCAGGAAGTTAAAATTGGGAGTGGATTTGGGACCTGAACCCAGGCACTCTGATAGAGGATGCTGATGACCCAAGTGGCATCCTAATTATTATGGCAAATGCACACCCCAGTAATTAATCTTTCAAGGCTGTGCCACTAATATGTTAAATAAGGATGCCATATCATCGGACTTGTATTTTGGGATATTCATTACAGCAGTAGTGAATACTATAGAAAGAATGGAATAACAAGAAATAATCAAACATGAGTTAGCGGTTTCTAGTAAGTGAGGGAAGAAGTGATAAAAACATGAGACAAAGCAATGGCAGAGTGTTTAAGAAAATAGTTCATTTAGATATTTTGGACACTGAATATACTAATCTCGTAATATTTGGATATCAGGTAGCATAAGAGAAAGAGAGCCTAAGATAGTTCCAGATTTCTGGGCTGTGTAACTATGTGCAGTCGTAAAAGTCACTGAGGTAGAGTTCTTGAGAAAGCAGGTTGGGAAAGAAGATTTGTGTTTGGGAAAGTTGAGTTTAATTAGACATCAGCTTAAACATGCTTTTCTCTAGCACAAGGAAGAGGTCAGCCCAAAGATGGAAATCTGACATCCATCAACACAGAGTGAATGTTGAAACTGTGGAATCACTGGAGTATGTACAAGTTGAAAGGAGGCAAATGAAGAGGATTCTTTCAGTGTTGCATTTAAGTAATGAAAGGGTATGGATATTGTCTTTGAAAAATCCAGAAGTAAACAAAAGTTACAGAAAAACTAGGAATAATATTGTACAGAATACAAAGGATTTTGAGGAAGAAATATTCTATAACAATTCTGTAAGAATAATTCTCATAGGATAATAGAAACTGTGGACTGAGCTATTGGAAGGGCAAGGGTAACATGTGAATTCTAATTCAGGAATTTGAACTCTTCATAATAAAAGACAGATATAAAGTTTGAAAGCTTGTGGTATATGTACTCATTTGTATATGTACATTTTAAAGATGATTTATGTTATGTCATGCCCATAGATGAAATTATAGTGCCAGTGGAGGAGAAGTAATTTAAAATGGAGGGAGATGGAACTCATAACGGTGACAGAGAGCACAGAATAGGTGGGAAGAAGAATAGACGGCCTTTATACTCACATTAGATAGGAATATAAATAGCAGGGGATAAAGAGAGGTTAGTTGACAGAGGTCAGACTTGATGGTCTTATATACTCTGTGCAAAAGGGTACAGACTGTTTAGGAAGCTCTAGGGTAAGGACTTGAAAGTTTTAAGATTTGCAGAGGCTACTCTTGTGAATGGAAGCAAGATGGAACCAAGTAAAGAACTTGGCTAATCAATAAAGGATGTTTGAAAGTATAAATCTAAAATAGCACTAATTTGCAATCCTTTGTGTGTTTTTATTTCTAGCTGATAGCATGTGCTGCAGGAAAAGAGTTTGTTTTGAATGCTGTAAAGCTGATAATCTGTAGTATAGGTGCCATATACACATTGAATTGTCCACTTTAAAATGTATTCTCTCACATTCAAAACATAGCAACTTATTTCTAATGAGTTAAGTGGTCCATGAGATACAGTGAGTCTGTGATTTTAAATCAAAAATCTTGCAGATATGGAGATAGTCCTTAAAGGCAATATAGGATATATTTCCCAAGGAAAGTTGATGTATTCTTATAAAAGTATCCAACATTCTAGTTAAGCAATGATACAGTTTTGAACTACTGCAAATTATTTTGTAAATATAATATTGATCACTTTTTATGAGGATCCATGGAGTACTTTTAGAATTCCATTGAAAATCTGCTTGAGTCATTACCAGTCAGAGATTAGGATGATTATTATCAAAATTTTACATATATGTTATTAGATTGGGAGAAGAATCTTTTGTTATTAATTTTTATTGTACATATTTGTGGCATATAATAGGTGAACACATTTAATGTGTGAAGAGCAAATCAAGTCATTTAGCATTTTAACACTTCAAACATTGATAATTTTAAAAATTTACAAATATACATATTTATGGAGTATTATATGACCTTTCAATAAATGTATATAAAGTGTAATTATGAAATCAGAATACTTAATGTTTACCTCTCTTTGTCATTATTTATGATTGCAGACTTCAAGTTCCTTTTTTGTATTTGCTCAGAAAATATATAATAGGTTATTTTGAACTGTAGTTGCACCAGTGCACTATGTAACACTAGGAACTTACTCCTTCTATAACTGTAATATGATACCCATTATACAGTGTTCCTCTAATTCCCTCCACCACATCCTAGCCTTTGGTAGTTACTATTCCATGTTCAGATCAACTTCTTTTAGTTTTCATAAATGTGGGAAAACATGCCATACCTTGAATGGAGAAAGTCATCATTAAGAATCTTGCCTTCTGGGGTAAGTGTTTAGCGTAACACTTAAGCTGACATTCAGGGGGGCCGGTGCTGTGGCTCACTTGGCTAATCCTCCGCCTGCGGTGCCGGCATCCCATATGGGTACCGGTTCTAGTCCCGGTTGCTCCTCTTCCAGTCCAGCTCTCTACTGTGGCTCGGGAAGGCAGTGGAGGATGGCCCAAGTGCTTGGGCCCTGTACCTGCATGGGAGACCAGGAGGAAGCACCTGGCTCCTGGCTTCAGATCTGCATAGCTCCGGCTGTAGTGGCCATTTGTGGGGTGAACCAATGGAAGGAAGATCTTTCTCTCTCTCTCTCTCTCTCACTGTCTAACTCTACCAGTCAAAAAAAAAAAAAAAATTGTCTCTCAGGGTACATGCATCCCAAATCATAGTGCCTGGGTTCCAGTCCTGGTACTATTTCCAATTTCAGCTTCTTGCTACTGTGTATGCTAGAAAGCAACATGTGACAGTTCCAGTAGTTGAGTCCCTAAGACCCTTTGGGAGACCCAGATTGACTCCCTGGCACGAGACTTTGGCGTGGACATTTATGAGTGAATCAGCAGATGAGACATCTTTCTGTCTGTGTACATCTCTTTCTCTCAAATAAATTTAAAGAAAATAATCTTGAATTATGTCTAGGAAATTGAAATTGTTCGATGATACTAATTCTTGATCTTTTTTCTAACAAAATTGATACAAAAATATATTTATTGAACTGTTAATGCCTATTAGATGCTTATGAATGTTTTAATTCACTCATACCAATTTAAATTATGTTTTGGAAATACTTCCATTACACATAAAAATTATCAAGTATATTTTATTTATACAGGGAGCAACCTATGAAGATGAAATTGATAATATTAAATATACCATTTCAAAAATTAATGAAATTTTGGCTCATACTTCACCAGTTTTGATTGTTCAAAGATGGATACGTGGATTCTTAGTAAGAAAAGCTTTGAGGTATGTTTTATTTTCTTTACCATTCGAATATTGAAATAAGAAAGCCAAAGCTGAAACGTCAGTTCTCCAATAATTTATACTGTTATATTTTTTATCATAATGATTCTCTATCAAAATGATCTAGTTTTATGGAAAATACTAAACATACTATAGTGATATATAATATAATTTAATTGATATTTAAATCATTCTTGGAAAATGTGTATTATGAAAAAATATGCATAGTTTTTAAAACTCTCTGACCAGAACTTATCTTTTAATTTCATTTTCCACAAACTTTTCAAAGTACCTGTGTTTTAAGCATAATCATGACATTTTTATCTAAAAGTTACCAATCAAAAGCACATTGAATTTTTTTCATGTAATAGAAATGTAAAACGTGAACTATATAATAGGATACAATAAGTATATAAACCATGAAACAAAGAGATAATGTGAGAATTTTGCAATTTGTTTAGATATGAAGAAAATTTTGCCAAGACATGGTACCCATCTTACCTTTAGTTAGTTGTCTCCTTTCCTTCTTATTCTTGGCATTCTTTTGCAGTAGGTGACCTTTGTAAATAAAGGAAAACTTTACTTGCCAAACTCTTTCAACATTGTTCTTTGCGAGAAACAATAGGATATTTTGTCACTGATTTATATGTCTCAGTTTTGCCAAATATCAAACATATAAAAATAAGTCAGCATTTTCATTTACCTTATTCACAGTTGCTAAATGGTAAAGTTGAAAAGATAGCAATGAAATTTAACCTTAATAGGTAGGATTAAAATAGACCTAGAATAGGACAATGGGCTTTTCCTGAGGAAGCTATATTAGTAAGTTCCGCTGAAATGAGATTCAACAACCTATGGTAAAGCAGAGAATGTTTTCCTTTATTAGCTGTATATGCTAAGGCATAAGTGGCAGTAGTTCTGACGGAAGCAAATTTGAGAATACATAGCAAAACTGAGATCAATACAGTGGCTGTAATTTCTGAGGACGTGGTTCCACATACTTTCCAAACCTGGGTTAAAGAAAGAGAGGGAATGAATTCACAAATGGAATAAAGAATGTGCAAAAAAAGCAGGCAGTTGCTGACAGGTAAATATTTACTAAAAATATTATTTCTGTCTTATATGTACTGTTTAAATATGGTCTGTACTTTATATGAAATGAACATCTAATTAAAGGGTCTTATGTTTAATTTATGTTTCTAGAAATTGAATTTTTATTTTTAAAATTGAGGGTCCCTCTGATATTCATGTAACTTAAGATGAAAACCTTTTTCATGGAAACAATTTCCTAAAACTCAGAATGTATGAAAAGAGTTTGAATGAGTTTTGTAGAGTGAGATGTCTGTTATAATATATGACAATACAAAACAGACTGATTTGAGTTTTTTTTCTCTCTGTAAAGCTCCGTTCCAATAGGCTCATTACTTCACTACTCGGAATTTCAATTTCCTCATCTGTAAAATAAAAAACATAGGATAATAACAGTACTTATTTTTCTGTTTACTCGTGGGGGTTGAGATAATGAATATAATTCACATAGCACCTAGCAAAAATGGATATTATATTCTTTCATCATCTATTTAAAAATCTTATTTTTTTTTGTTGTACATGTCTGCATTTTTTGACTCTGTTAGGACTTTCTCTGAATTTCTTACTCCTTTCCTATCACATTTTCCACAACACGCACAAAGCAACCTTTCAAACATATAAATCTAATTATTTTGTTCATAAACTTAGATTCTTCTAGTGGCTCCCGTTTTCTTAGGAAAATGTCTTGGACATTTACCCTTGCAGTGTCTTTCATAATCTGTTATTATAAGCACTTACCATACTGTGTTGCAGTTTTTTCTAATTATCTGTATTTCCAGATGTACTCTGAGATCTATGACATACAAGTATTACATCTCTGTTTGTTTTCCATACTGTAACTCTGGCATATAATAATGCTCACAACATGTTAGGTACTCAAGATATATTTGCTGAATTGATGAAACTGTGGGAGCTGAAATCTGAAGAGTATTCTGGATTTATCAACAGGAAAGTAAAAAGCAAAAATTGGGAAACATGCAGTGCTACCTTGAGAGGCATCTAAGAATTCCCACAATTTAGGGGTTAAAATTGTTAGTCCACTCTAATGTGTGCTTTTAGCCATGAGAAATGTCTATCACCCCAACATGCAAATATTTGGCACCTTGTTAAAATTTTTCACTTAAATTATTTGAAATATATACAACCTTGAAATATCATATATAACCTAAATTTAGAAAATTTTAATGATTAATATTATCTTTTAGAATTATATTATTTTCAATATGGATGTTAGAGTATATGGGAAGTACATTTTTATTTTTAATAAGATATTGCAATCCAATTGGCAGCCTCCTAAAGCTATGGGCAACTATATTTGGGCCTAGGGAGAATTATCATTTGACTTAATGGGTTGTGAAAAAGATAAAAACATAGAAAATAAAATAGGAAACATTTACTGACTGTACAGTATATAAAAAGAATCATATTTAATTAACTTTAGTCCACATATCTCTCATTTGATACAGCAGAGCTTTTGAATATGCCATGTACTTCAGTTTTGCAAATGAGGGATTGAAAATTTAAAGTTTGTGGAGAGTTTGGGAAAGGTATTAAATATCAGGTGGCTATTTTCTGTTGGACGTATGTGATCTAAGAAGAAGAGATGAAATTGTTTATGTAAAATCTGCAAATGCTAGATTCCAATGTTTAATCTATTTCAAGTTCCATGTTCCTTTTCCTTTTCTTTCCACAACCCTGTGTTAACTATTTCAGAATGCTCTAGTCTTTTCAGTATGGTATGATATTTGTAAACTAGGATTTTGATACCCTTGCTACTGTGGTATCATGGCTCCTAGGCCAGTTTAGTAGACAGAATGGAAAAACAGATTACTTTTCTCAGAATGATTTCACTTAAATTTCATGAATTCCAATTCAACACAGAGTGTTCTTCACTGCCTTCATTCAACATTATATTTTCCTTCTACCATGAGAATTCTAGTTGCCAACATCAGTAAGAATTTTGTTCTTTAATTTAATCCTACAATACTTGCCAAATAGTTTCAGAATTGCTGTTTGCATACTATTGTCAATAACATATTTAATACAATTCATATCTTTATTTAAATACAGCTCAAATTTATAGTATATGACAGCCATGGAACTGTTTTCCTCCGATCTTCTAGAACCTTTTTCCAAGGGATATATCTGACTTTATATGAAATTATTCGATACTTTTTAATGTAAAGAAACAAATTCCTTGAAAAAAACCACAATTATCAAGTTGACAAATGAAAAAACAAAGATTCTGAATAGTTTGACATACATTAAAAATATAATCCTTCATTAAAATCCTTCCAATGAAGAGAGTTCAGGGCTAAATGACTTTACTGATGCATTCTGTACATTTAAGGGAGCTACAATATCACAGAAAAATTTCAAATAATAAAAGGAAGATAATTTTGAGAAGTCAGCAAAACTATGATAAGGATATTACAAGAAAGAAAATTGCATGCTAGTCTAAAGAATATAAATGTAAAAATCATGAAAAAATCTAGAAAATCGTATTTAGTGTTATATACAGAGAATAATACCCTGTTCCCAATATAACTTTATTACAGGAATGTGGGGTTGGTTTAGCATTTGAAAATCAATCTCATTAGCAAAATAAAAAGCAACAATAACACCAAAGGCATTCCACAGGTTGTGCAATATCATTTACTGAAACTTGCTCAAATTGTGAAGCAGTTATGTCTTTGCATGGTCCCAAGATAACTGAGATTTGACCTCATTTGATCTCATCTCACATGGAATAGGCAGGATTCCATGATGGGTCACATGATCTTTGCTTCCTGGTGTTACTATTTGATATTTTATAGATGTAATTAAAATTACTTATTAATAGGTTGACCTCAATATGTAAATAGATTTATTCTAATCACATGAGCACTTAAAAAACATTTTTCTCTGACTGTGGAACAGGACATCAGAGAAATTCAAAGCACAAGAGGGATTTGAACCACTTTTGCTCTCTTGAAGGTAGAGAATACCACATATAAGGAAAACCAGAGTAATTTTTATGATATAGGAGTCCAAAGCAAATAACTTAATTTTGCCAGCAACTGGAATGAGCTTGGAAATGAACTTTCCTCCTGAGTCTTCAGATACAAGTTCAGCCCAGACACTAAGTTTGTGGAATGATGTTGTTCAATAGTAGAAAAGTAATACCCCACAGGACTCTGCAAAATGGGGACACAGTTATGATATACAGTCTCCTTAACACAATGCTTTGTAAAGGGAGGACTTCTTGCATAAAAATCACTTCAATATTTGCACAAAAATCAGCTGATAAAATTCAGGACTTATTTAAAATAAAAAGAAAAGTTTAGCAAGCTTGAATCAGAAGGAAATTTCTTTAATTTAATAATATCTCTTTTACCACACTATTAACAAATAAATGTGAACTATTAGAATTTTTCTTCTGGAGATCAGGAACCAAGCAAGAATGGTGATGGTTAGTACTGTTCTTTTAACATTGTAATTGACATGAGTCAGTAGAATAAAGTAAGAAAAATAAAAATAAATCTAAAGGATTTTTTTTTTTTTTACCATCAGCTCATACTAATTCCCTGGCCATAGGATTAATTTGAGTGTGATCAAATGAAGAAGATAAAACATAACTTTTTTATAGTCATGTTTTATCCATTTTCTTTCTTTTGGATGATCCCCATGCTCATTATTAAAACATAAGAGCAACAGATACTTCCCTGGGGGAAGAAATGACACATGGAAGAAGTGAGCCACAAGAGACCCAGAGACATGGAGTCAGTGGCACACAAACAAAGTCTGGACCCCTTCCATGCATTTTTCAGTTTTGAGAGATAATAAATTGTCATTTGTGTTTAAGCCATTTAAAATTGGGAATTTTTCTTTTGTAAGACAAAAAGATACCAACTGATGCGTAAGCCTACTAGCATTATAAATAATGAATTTTTAAATAGCACACAAAATTCCTGCAGGGGCTTAACTACTATACAATTAGCAAAATATCTTAAGCACAGGTCATCTTTGGATAATTCCTTTAACTTTATTTTTGGGGACCTCATTAAAAGAGTAAATTGTTGATGCTTGTATAATACCTCAAATAGTGATTATAATCATTGTTATGTATTTTGTATACTAAAATTACTATAACATTAAAATAAACTGAAAGAGTAATATTATTGCCGACTTTTGATTAAATGTTTCATGATTCATTTTATTTTAATCAACACTGCATATGCTTTTATTTAAAGTCTTAAGACTTTTGATACTTTAACTCATTTACTGGATATTGTGCTGGACATTGGATAATTCTAAAATGATTAGCATTTTGAGATAAAATTATTATTCTCTACTATGAGTGTGATAGTAGCAACCTATGTTATTGTCTAATAATCTGATGTTGAGAAATAGCTTGCAATTTTTATAAGGAATGTCTTTAGAGTATTCATTTTAAAATTTTTATTATGTAAAGAGAACAGATTTCATGTACTTTTTTAAAAATTCTGTTTATTTTTTCGAGAGGTAGAGTTACACACAGTGAGAGGGAGAGACAGAGAGAGAGGTCTTCCATCCACTGGTTCACTCCCCAAATGGCTGCAACAGCTGGAGCTGAGCTGATCTGAAGACAGGAGTCAGGAGCCTCCTCCAGGCTTCCTTCATGGTGCAAGGGACCCAATGGGCCACCTTCTACTGCTTTCCCAGGCCATTAGCAGAGAGCTGGATGGGAAGAAGATGAGCCAGGACTAGAACCGGCACCCATATGGGATGCCCGCACTGCAGGGGGAGGATTAACCCACTGCAGCATAGTGCCGGCCCCCAATTTCATGTGTTTTATAGTTAAAACTTTTTTTTTTTTTTTGACAGGCAGAGTGGACAGAGAGAGAGGGAGAGAGAGAGAGAGAGAGAGAGAGAGAAAGAGAGAGAGAGAGAGAGAGAGAGAGAGAAAGAGAGAGAGAGAGAGAGAAAGGTCTTCCTTTTCTGTTGGTTCACCCCCCAATGGCCGCTGCAGCTGGCGCACTGTGCTTATGCGAAGTCAGGAGCCAGGTGCTTCTCCTGGTCTCCCATGCGGGTGCAGGGCCCAAGGACTTGGGCCATCCTCCACTGCAACCAGAACAGAATCTGGCGCCCCAACCAGGACTAGAACCCAGTGTGCCAGCACCATAGGCGGAGGATTAACCTATTGAGCTGTGGCGCCGGCTATAGTTAAAATTCTAAGAGATGACCATTTTTCCCTATCTCCCTCAATCCCCTTCCTTCCTTCCTTTCCTTTTTCTCTTTAATTTTTACAAAAACATTTCAATCCACTCTGTGATCACAGACTTAATTCACCACATACAACATATTAAAGACCATAGTTCCACAGGAGTATGAACAAAGGGCTAAAAACAATAATCAAATCACAAGATGTCTATTTCATTCCTATGCAGAGAAAATATATGGTACTTGTCTTTTGGGGATTGGATTATTTCTCTAAGCATTATGGTTTCCATTATGGTTTCTTGGAAGAGATAGGATTTCATTCTTTTTTATGATTGAGTAGTATTCTAGAATATTTCATTGTTTACCAAAGAATATATAAAAAAAGAAAAAAAATCATTATTCTCTCATATGAAGAAATTTTTAGAATCTTCCTACTATTAATACATTGAGAAGTGTCAACAACTTTAGAGATTAAATATACTAGATCAAATTTGGTTTTGAAATTTTTTTGGTCATAGGCAATTACTAAAAAGATTCATGCTCACTTTCTTTCTCATTTATTAGGAAATAATATAAAACTGTTTAGATATGATTTGATATCCTTATGTACTGTGAATTTTGGTGTTGTTCAAAGTTGGCAGTGGACTAGAATCAACAGATGTGTATTAAAATTCTAACTTGGTATTTTGTCCTAGTTATTTCATGTAATATTTCTCATTTGATCCTATATATAATCCTATAAATAAATTGCCTGAGGTTACAAAGCTAGTAAGTTACAAATGCAGTTACGTGTCATAGCCGAATGAAGTACTATAATTATTACATTTCTACTTGCTAGATTCTTGGAAAATCATCTTCACTTATGAAAATTTTATGTCAAAGTGATGAAATTACACACATATATAGCTATCTGTCTTGTAGGTATGATATAGGTAGAATATATAATTATATATTTTGATTGTCTGATGCATTTTATGAAAATTTATTGATTGGTCTACTATGAGGTAGGTACTTTCTAGCTCCTAAACATACAGCAATGAACAAAGCATTCAAAATCACTGCCCTTATCAGGTTTGCATTTTAAGGGAAATATGACTTCCACACAGATGAGAATAATAGTATATAATGACATATAGTGCTAAATTAACTATATTATTATATATTAAAAAGTCATAATTATTCTTAATAAAATATTTTACTATAATATACTTTATGTTTATCCATAAAATTATTCGTTTATTTGAAATGTGACAGAAGAGAGAGGGAGACACATACGTGCACATACACACACACGCACAGAAAAATTGATCTCTTTGTGGATTCACTCCCCATCTGTCTCCAGTGGGTGGCCAAGCTAAAGCCAGGAGCCCAGAACTCCATCCAGGAAGTCTCCTATGTAAATGGAGGCCAGGCATCTGAGGCATCATCTGCTCATCTGCTGCTTTCCTAGGCACATTAGCAGGGAGCTGAATCAGAAACAAAGCAGACAGGACTTGTACTAGCATGCTAATTGAGATGCTGGCATAGCATACAGTAGCTTAGCTGCCGTGACACAACACCAGCCCCAGGTTTAAACTTCTAAATGTACTACGATGTTTATTAGTTCACACAGTCCTCATAGCAGTGCTATTAGATAATTACTTAATAGATAAGAGAGAAAAATTGCAAATCCATCAAAAATAGATACAAATACAATAATTTAATACAAATGTAATCAAGAAAAATATGTTCTAGGAGTGGAATATATCCTTTAAGACTTCTGACATTGTGGTGTAGCAGGTAAAACTGTCTATAACTCTGACATCCCATATGGGTGCTGTTTCATGGGGCTGCTCCACTTTTGAACCAGTTCCATGCTAATGCACCTGTAAAAGCAGTGGAAGAAAGCCCAAGTGCTTGGGACTCTGCTCCCATGTGGTAGACACTGAACAAGCTCCTGGCTCCTGGTTTTGGCCTGGCCCAATTCTGGCCATGGCGGCCATTTGGGAAATGAACTAACAAATGGAAGAACTCTCTTTCTCTCTCTCCATCTGTTAACTCTGCCTTTCAGATAAATAGAAAGTTCTTTTCACATTTATATAGTAGGCCTAGTGCATAGCATCACTCTGATAAAGGGATTATAACATAGCTATGGTGATTATCTAATGTGTTGATGAGTTGTTATTGAATTTTATATTTCGACACATTATTTAAGTGAACACTTTCTTTTGGGTCACCCCATATACATTTAGAAGATTAGATATGATATTGCTGCAGATTGAATCAACCCCCAAGAACATGTGTGTAGCCTAATGGGGAAGTGTAGGCCTCTCCCTCATGAATGCATTAATATAAAACATATTGAGGCTGTGAATTTATTCCCTTGCTTTTTTGTGTAATGTGTTGCCTTCTGCCATGTTATAATGCAGCAAGAAGGTCCTCACCAATGTGGTCCCTTGATCTTGGACTTGTCTGCTTCTAGAACTGCCGGAAATTAATCTCTGTTCTTTATAAATCATGCAATCTGTGCTATTCTGCTGTTGCAACACCGGAGTGAATAAGACAAATGTTTTGTTACTTGCAAATAGCAGAAGTAACTCTAAATGCTTGGGCAATGATACAATTTTTGGAAGTTTATCCATGAAGAGCACAACAAATTTAGGAAGCTATCATAAATAGGCTTGGGAAATGAGCAGCAATGAGAGGCAATGCAAAGCCAAGACTCCATCAAAAAAAAAAAAAAGTGTTCAGGGTGCAACACTTGCTTAAAAATTTGTTCCTTTAAGTCATCCATACATTAGTGATAATGATGTATTAGTAAGGCAGCCAAAATGGCAGGATTCCAAGATGTACTAAAGGATTCCAAGGTGTACTAAATGTATATGAAGTTTGTTTTTGTGTACCTAAACCATATTATCGTAATAAACAAGACTGGTACAGGATCTCTAGAATACTGTAGCTAAAACATTTCTAATTTTTAATGTAATTGCTATTAAATTTGTTATATACACACACATATATCACATAGGGGAGAGGATGCTTCAAAATCTTCATGGAAAATTCACATGATATATATATTTTGAAGACATTTATTTATTTATTTGAAGAGAGAGTTAGAGAGAGAGAGGGAGAGACACAGAGATCTTCCATTTGCTGCTTCACTCCCTAAACAGCTGCATTGACTGGGACTGGGCCAGGCTGAAGCCAGGAGCCAGGAGCCAGGAGCCAGGAGCCAGGAGCCAGGAGCTTTATCTGGGTCTCCCATATGGGTGCAGGGAACTAAGTCCTTGAGCCATCTTCTGCTGCTTTCCCATTCTGTTAGAAGGGAGCTGGATAGGAAGTGGAGCAGCTGGGATTTGAACCAGCACCCACATGGGATGCCAGCACCACAGGTAGAGCTTAACCTGCTACGCCTCAGCACTACCCCCTCTCATGATATTTTGATTCCATTTTCCATGATCTTTTTGAAGTCCTCCTCTTGTCAGTCTATGTGTGTGTGTGAACTTATGTGCATGTGTACATATACATATACATATAATGATGAGATCAGTGGTTGGCAAACTATAGCCTGTGAGAAAAGCTGATTCAGCCAATGAGTAAAGGAGGATGCTGTGTATGATTTCAGTATTTTGTCTTTGAATTTTATTAAGTTTTGCCTTATGAGTCATTTTTTTCACATGTGCTTGAAAAAATAGGCTCAGTGGTTATTGGCTTTTTTTAAAAGATTTATTTATATATTTGAAAGTTAGAGTTACACAGAGAGAGGAGAGGCAGAGTGTGAGAGAGAGAGGTCTTCCATCCAATGGTTCACTCCCCAATCAGCCACAATGGCAAGAACTGCGCCAATCTGAAGCCAAGAGCCAGGAGCTTCTTCTGAGTCTTCCATGTGTGTGCAGGGGCCCAAGGACTTGGGCCATCTTCTACTGCTTTCCCAGGTCATTAGCAGAGAGCTGGATCAGAAGTGGAGCAGCCGGGTCTCAAACCAGCGCCCATATGGGATGTCAGCACCTCAGTCCAGGGCATTAACGCACTGCCCCACAGCACTGGCCCCTAGGATATTCTTTATGTTTCCATTAGGTCATTGGTTAGGTGTTAGATTACAACATAACACATACCTGAGAAAAGATGCTTAAGGAGGAAGGAGTTTATTTCAGGTTCAGTTTTGAAGGTTCACAGTCCAAGATCAGGTCACAGTCCAAGATCAAATAGCTTCATCAGCCTGCCATCTTGGAGTCTGGCAATAGTGGGGCAGGTATGGAAGAATGGTCACATGGCAAGCCACGAATTAGAGAGACAGGTAGCACACTCAACATCTACCTTCTAAGTGACCTCACCTCATACAAATTTTGTGATTTGATGATGTTGTTCCTTCCCAGTCACTTAATGCAGTCTAATCATCTCCATAGACCCACCCTCAGACCCAGAATTGAATTTTCTTGATCCTTAATCTATTAACCATTAATATTAAGCCTTTTACTAACTTTTAACATCCCACAGCTTGGATACATAACATTTGATCAGATGGTATGTCTAAAACCTTTGTGTCACTCAAGTTTTCTATCATTTGGTGATGAATCTATATACTTGGAGAATAAATTCATAGTTCAGGAAGTTTGCAGGTCTGACCCATGTTTTAATATCTATTCTTGCAAGGCTTCACGTTTAGCCCATGTGAAGAGCTTTCCAGGACGCGCTCATATCTCTCCTGAGCATTTCAACAATGCTGTCAGAGATCGTGGTATCTTATGAAGACTCTTTTAGGTGATCTCATACCTCCTATGTTCCTCTTAATATGTGGATTGTCTCAGTTTATTACTTGCTCTATTGTTTACCAATACTGCAAGATAACTGCATTGTTAAAACCACCCTGGTTCTTTGCTATTGAGCTATTTCTAACAATATCCTATTCTCAGCTCCGAATAAAAGCTATCCTCCTCTAGCCATGAAAAAGCCTGTCCTTCTAGTCTTCTGTGCCATAGTATGACTTTTTGTTCCAAATAGATTGCTGGGGGTGGGGTGGCCTGCTGGTAATAAAAGCAACTCCAGGCTTACATGCTCTGATTTCTCAGTTCTGACATTAAATTCTATTCTTCAATAAATAATTTTCCTTTTGCTATATGCCTTTAGTCAATTTCTAGTCTTAAAACTGTTGCTTGCTGTTTGCATCCTCACTCAGCCTTTACAGAATTCCTGTATTTTCAGAAAGTGATTTTTGAAATTCATATTCTCTTCAGTTAAATTTGAAATGAATCATGAAAGATGCCAAAATTTCCGTGTTAATTAAGAAACAATCACATAAATAGTTCTGGAATAAAAATAATTAGAATGTAACATTTTTAATATCGAATTACTGTCAAAGATCACTTGCCTTCATCTTTAAGAGAACTTCCTTTCATAAGGCATATTTGCTGGAAGTAGATTCTGTCAGTTTTCATTGATCTTGGAAATCTAATCATTCACCTTTAAATTATAAAGGATATTTTGTTGGATTTAAGATTCTTGCTTGAGGGCATGAGTATTTAACTTATCAGTTAGGTTGCCTGCATCCCACATAAGAGGGACTGAGTTCAGTTCCTGGCACTTGCCCCTAACTCCAGCTTCCTGCCAATGCAGACCCTGGAAGGTTGCCATGATGGCTCAAGTAATTGAACACCTGCCACCCATGTGGGAGACCTGGATTGCATTCCTGGCTCCTGGCTTTTGGCTCCTGATATTGGTCCCAGGTTCGCTTTAGATGTTGTAGGCTGCGGGGAGAGAACCAGTGAATGACAGCTCTGTCTCCATTGAATTCTCTCTCTTTTTCTCACTCTCTCTCTCCCTGTGTATGTGTGTGCATGTGTGTATCTTTGAGTTTTTCTTCTAGCAGTTTTACTAAATCATAGTACTGCCTTTGATTCCCATTTTTTAAACTGAGAAATCACTAAGATATTTCATCGAGATTCCCTTATATGTGTCCAGTCATTTTTTTCTTACTATTTTCCAGTATTTTTTTAATTGTCCTTAGATTTCATTGGTTATACTATGTTATGTCTAGATGAAGACCTTTATACTATGTTGTGTCTAGGTGAAGAACTTATTTATAGTTCATTGGGCTTCATTATTGTGTAGATCAATGTATTTATACCAGGTTTCAGAATTTTTTAGTCATTATTTCTTTTTTATTTTTTTAAAATTTTTTTTAATTTTATTTATTTTTGACAGGCAGAGTGGACAGTGAGAGAGAGAGAGACAGAGAGAAAGGTCTTCCTTTACCGTTGGTTCACCCTCCAATGGCTGCCACGGCCAGCGCGCTGCTGCCAGCGCACCGTGCTGATCTGAAGGCAGGAGCCAGGTGCTTCTCCTGGTCTCCCATGTGGGTGCAGGGCCCAAGCACTTGGGCCATCCTCCACTGCACTCCCTGGCCACAGCAGAGAGCTGGCCTGGAAGAGGGGCAACCGGGACAGAATCCAGCACCCCGACCGGGACTAGAACCCGGTGTGCTGACGCCGCAAGCTGGAGGATTAGCCTATTGAGCCACGGCGCCGGCCTTTTAGTCATTATTTCTTCCAGCATTTTTCTTAGCTTTTCCGTTTTTGATTCTCCAGTATTCCCACTTCTCATGTTGGTAGAATTAACTGTGTCCTACAATTATTTATGGGTCTTTTCACTTATTTAATAATTTTCCCCCTATTAGATTGGAAATATTTAGTATTTTTACCATTAATTCTGATATAATTCGTAGGTACCATTCATTAGATAATATTTTGGATATACTCATACTGAATAAACAAGGAAAGTATTAAAAATTCATCTCACTTGTTTTCCATTGCCTTTTTATTGTGGCTAATATGAATTTAAAGTTTGTTTTATGGCTTATTGTATTTTATAATTCTCTAGAGTATTTTTGTAGTGTTGGTAATGTAATCTAATTATAATTTTTTGTGATATAATAATTACTATTACCACATTAAAATGTTGCTTCTTCACTGAAGTGAAAAGAATACAAAAGAGTTTACACTGATTGTCTTATATTTCTGTTGATAATTTGGTCATGTTCCCCCTGCAATTACATTTTAAAATGCATACTGATCTGTAAGTACAGAATTGGTTTTGGATTCATAGCTGTGGAAATTTCTCAGTACTCATTCATCTTGATGAATGTTGATGAAGAAATTTTTGTCCCTAAATAGCATTATGCAGTAATAAAATTAAAAAATTACATTAAATTTACTGCCATTTTTAATGTGGAAATGAATTTATATAGTTTGTTAATTTTTTGGAATTTTTGGACTAAAAAAGGTAATGAATATTTCCCCCTTATATTTAGCCCCTCGTTTTTGCGTAAAAGATATCATCCAAAAATTATTAGAGAATATGAAGCAAAATGGATTTATGTAACTGAAACTCATGAAGATAAACTCATTAGAGATGTCATTTACCAGCCTGAAACTAATATAAAATCAAACCTTGCTCAATGGAAATATGTAAGTATAATTGGTGAATTAATTCTCTTTGAAATATTTTTACTTAAAAATACTAGTTATAATTTTACATATAATTTTCAAGAATTTTTCTTTTCTCATAAATATCTTCTAGTACATTGTTAATAGTTTACCTTAGAATCTCTTGCTGTGAGAAATGTAGGATAAAAATGTAGTACAGAAGTACTTTTGTGGTACATTAATAACTGTCGCCACAACTATTTTATAATACATATTTTGCATATGTTACTTAATTTTATGTGTTATAATTATATAAACTACTCTTCAGTGGTTGAAAACAAAGATTTTTAGAGATTGACACTTCTATAGCATAGCATTAATTTAATATTTCATATCAAATCACAAACTATTTTGAGGACATATGAGATTACAAAGAAATTTACTAACATGTATTGAGTGTCTACTGTGTACCAGGCATTGTGTTAGATATTTTTCATATGGTATATAAATCCATACTATCCCATTGACAGGTATTTTTGTGTAATTTTTATTATTAAGGGCACTAAGGCACAGAAAAGTTAATTAACTTATCAAAAGTAATGTAGTTAAGTAACATATCTAGGAATTTCCTCTAGATCGTCTGACTCTAGACTTTGTACTTTTTCTAACATTAGAGTTTTGTGTAGATTTGGATATTAGGTAATGGGAGATGTGGAGATTTAGCATTGTTGTAGTATTAAATAGAGTAAACTTGGCATAATTCCTAAATACTATGTTTGTGATAAATTCTTATATATGTGTACCTGTTCCTGAGTACCCTGAACTACAAATGTTTCCATTACATTTGTATGATAAGAAGGAAATGCAAAAAGTCGAGACTGTCATTAGTCTGATTTCAGTATAAATGAGGGCCATACTTGTGTTCTAGAGAGACAATAACACACACACTCACACACACATACACAGATATCCTATGTCCTGGTTTATTCTCCAAATACCTTCAAACAACTGGGATTGGGCCAGGTCCAAGCTAGGATTTAGGAATTCAATTCAGTCTACCTCATGTTTAGCAGTGACCCAGCTGCTTGAGTTGTCATAGCTGCTTCTCAGAGTGTATGCACATTTGCAGGAAACTGTTAACACTGCCAGGACTTGAACCCAGACATTCTGATATGGGATGTGGAACTCCCAAACAGCATCTTTTTTTTTTAAGATTTATTTATTTATTTGAAAGTCAGAGTTACACAGAGAAGAGAAGAGGCGCAGAGAGAGAGAGAGAGAGAGAGAGAGAGAGAGATTTATCTGTTGGTTCACTCCCCAATTGGCACAATGGCTGGAGCTGCACCCGTTTGAAACCAAGAGCCAGCAGCTTCTGCTGGATCTCCAACATGGGTGCAGAGACCCAAGGACTTGAGCCATCTTCTATTTTTTTCCCATGCCATGGCAGAGAGCTGGATCAAAAGTAGAGCAGCCAGGACTTGAACCATTGCCCACATGGAATGCTGGGATGCAGGTGGCAGCCTCACCAGCTAAGCCACAGGCTGGCCCCCAAAACAGCATCTGAATTCACTAGGCTGAGATCTTGGGCCCATCTGCCTTGCTATATGCTTTATACAGAGGAGACTTTCAGTGAAGATTGTATATTTATATCCAAATTATTGTATTTTGATATTGAATTTGGATGTGCTGATAATCAAGGTAATAAATATATATGGATATGAATATGCATATAAGTTGTGTTATGGCATATGATTATTATATTTACATGACAGAAATAAATATTAACTTTAGTTAATGTCTGTTAAGTTACATAGAATAAAACATTGTCAGGGACATGGAAGGATTTTGAACCTTATTACATTTTTGTTAAAATATATTTATTATAAGGTATTTTCTCAATTATCTCACACAAGTAATAATTCTACCAACCACATCACCATTAATGTACTTTTTAAAAAAGATTTATTTTTATTTATTGAATGACAGTTACAGAGAAAGGTAGAGACAGAGAGAGAGAGAGAGGTCTTCCATTCACTGGTTCACTCCCCAAATGGCTGCAATGACTAGAGCTGAGCCGCTCAAAAGTTGGTAACCAGGAGCTTATTCCAGGCCTCCCATGTGGGTGGAGGGCCACAAAGACTTGAGCTATCTTCTACTGCTTTCCCAGGCCATAGCAGAGAGTTGAATTGGAAGTGGAGCAGCTGGGACTCGAACCAGCGCACATATGGGATGCCGATACTTCAGGCTGTGGCTTTAACCTGCTATGCCACAGCGCCGGCCCCACCATTAATGTCATGACTTTGGAAAAGCTATAATGCAAAACTGGATGGCCAAATAAATATCCAAATTTATGGAGCAAGAATAAGTAGAAAATACATATAAAAGCCAAAGTCAGGATTCATGAGGAAGAAATTGATACAAAGGAACTGTATCAGAATAGGAAGAAATTGATGATAGCAACAAAAGGAGTATTACCTATCCATGGATTGCAGATACTAGTCAGAATGTGATTGCTGCTTATGCATGTTTGACTCTCCAATGCAGCATTATGGTGATGAATCTGTTAGATCACGTTTTTGGAAACTTGGATACCATTATGATAGATCGGGGAGAAATGTAGATACTGTTATGATGGATTTTGCTGTGACATCCAAGACTATTTAAAAATCTGCTTTGGCATAGTCAATCCTTTTCCTCAGAAACTACTGAAGAGAATACATGAGTGAGAAGTGAGCAAACACAGCAATTCCTTACTAATACGTTATTATTCTCAAACTCCTTGTAAAATTATAGTAATCTAAGAGGAAGTGTAAGATAATTTCTCCATTAACTATACTTTGGTGGCATGTATGGGCTTTTTTCATTTATTTCCTACTCAAACATTGAATTTAGAGGGATATAATGTGAGAGAAATGAAAGAGATTTGAGATTGACTGGGAGAAACTTGCCATGATATTTATCAGAACCAGCTTGGCTCCCTTATTTTCCCCTGCCTCTACCCACGTCTAACATCTGAGGCTTCCATAAGATGGTTAGTCACTGTGTGAGGAAGGAGGAAAAAACATCTGTGAAGAAAATGATGGATGGGAAACCTTTACTGCTTCAACTTTATGAAGGGAAAAGAAAAGCAACTCTTTGGGTTGTGGGTTTCTGTCTCCCCTTGTGGTCCACTTGCTAGAATCATGGTCTACTCTTTTCATTAGAACATGAGCAAAATTGCTGCTTGGCCTTTTGGCTAAGATCAAGTGTAGAACAGTGTAGAACATGAGCAATACCCTTTCTCCTTGAGGCACAGAGATTAGAATTTCTCATCATTTGTCTTGACTCATCTTCTGGAGAGAATGCTTGGTTCTTCCTGGTAAACAAAAAAAGAGCAAAATACTCTATGGGGTAATCTAATGCAGCTTCTTTAGAAGGGATTTCTTATTTCAAAGCACTTCTAAATGAATGTTCCTGTCTAGTAGACCTTCATGCATTCTGTAGCACCAGGAAACATCTGACATAATCTAATGTAATATTCCAGCTTGTTTCTAAATTAAGATTTGTTGTAGAACTGATGATTTGGCTGCACTGTAGAATATTTTTATTGATTTTTGTCTTGCTTCTGAAGATTAATTTATATAAAATAAAACTGATGGAATTATATAAATTTATCTTGAAGGCCATTTTTGTAAAACAACACAAAATGTTCTCAAATAGAAATCTCCCTGTGAATCCTTTTCATTAATTATTATTAAATATACTTATTTAAAGGCTTAAGTTTTGCTCTTTTTAATGTGAGAAACTCTTCTTATTTTATTCTATTATAACTTGATAAGGACTCCAAAATATAAACAAATTAACTTTTTAATTATAACACATGTGCATGAAAAATAACCTAAAACATACTTATCAAGATGTTAATAGTAGTTATTAAAGTGATAGAACTTCAGGTGATTATTGCTTTCAAGCAGTTTACTGTTAGAAAAGTCTCTTTTGTCTGTCAGTTTGTCTTTTTCTCAATTAAAGATTTTAATTGGCTTTAATTTTATATTAGAATTGTCAGCTTCATTCCATAAAATAGAATAAGTATTCCTATATTACTTTTTAAATCAAATATCATGTTTTATTTATAAAATAAAAATAAATACAATATGCATTATGAATAAAAAAATTTTATAACATAAGTATAACATTTTTATAACATTGACCTACATTTTTATAATGTGAGTATAGAACTGTTATCTACAAAGGCTTTTATTTTATATCATGTGCCACATCATAAATATCTTTTTGTAATTAACTTTTTAATAGCACTTTTAGGTTCACAGCAAAACTGAGAGGAACATGTAGAGAGTTCCTTTATATTACATATCCCCCATATATAACATTTCCCACTATAGACATCCTGCAATACACGAGTACAGTTTTTACAACCAGTGAACCCACAATGACACCTCATTGTTACTCTAAGTCCCTAGTTTATATTAGGGTTGACTTTTGCAGTTGAATGTTGCATGAGTTTGACAGATATATAACCAAATGCATACATTAGTGTTTCACTGCCCTAAAAAATGTTTGTACTCTGCCCATTTGTCCCTTTCTCCCCACCTTATCCCTGGCAACTACTGATGTATTTACCCTTTTCATAGTTTTGCCTTTTCTGGGATGTCATGTTATTAGAAGCAAACAGTATATTTTGGTATAAATATCAAGGAAAACAGTTGCTGAGGTTTGTGTAATTAGAGTCTCCCAAAGTAACTGCACCATTTTGTGCCCACTAATAGTGAATAAGTGATCTTGCAAGGGTAGGCATTTGAAATAGTTGTTGACACTAACCTCCCACATTAGAGTACATGAGTTTGAATCTAGGTGCTGGATTGTGAATCCAGTTTCCTACTAATGTAGTGGCGGTGACTCAAATAATTGGTTTCATGCCACTCACCTGAGAAACCTCGGTAACATTTCTGGCTTCAGTCTTTGGCCCTGACTAAGTCCCTGTTGCAGACACATCAAGGAGTGAACCTGGAGATGGGAACTCACTTTCTCTCTGTCTCTCTTTCTCTCTCTCTCTGTCTGTCAGATTCTCTCTCTCTTTTTTGCTCTGAATCTTGCCTCTAAAATGCATTTTTTAAAATACTAAAAAACAAAAAGAGTGCTTGTTACTTCACATCATTGCCAGATATTGGTGTTGTCAGTGTTTTGGGTTTTGGCCATTTATTACATATGTAGTTGTTGCTTTAACTTATATATTCCTTAATTATATGCTTTATTGTCATATACTTACTTGCCCATTGTATATCTTCTTTGGTGAGACATAGTTCTGTTTTTACTATTGGAAAAATGAGATGAGTAAGAGGAAAGATTCAGTTTATTTAGAAATACTGCTTTGTGCAGCTCAGGAGGGCGTTTCCACTACACTGTATATGGGTGGCATTCTCTGGTTGTGCAGAACATAGCTTGTAAGTCAGAGTGAGGTTATGTCAGTTTATACATACATATTTTATATTTACTTTAAATTCCAGATAATATGGGGGGAGAAAAGGGAGAGAATAATTAGTTCCATAATGTTATGAGCTAAAAAAATTAGGTCTACTACTTGCCCTTTTATTTATCTGGTTTAACTGTAAGTGATACTACTATTGAGAAATACATTCTATATCATATTTGGGACATGTGGAATTATTTCATTTTATTATCTGCAATGTTGAAACCTTATGGATAATTATTTTTATGTTTTTATCAATATATTTCATTGTTTTGTAAAGTAAATGTATCTTTTTTTGATTTTTTTATAACGCTTTTATTTAAAGAATATAAATTTCCAAAATACAGCTTATAGATTACAATGGCTTCCCCCCCCATAACTTCCCTCCCACCCGCAACCCTCCCCTTTCCCACTCCCTCTCCCCTTGCTTCACATCAAGATTCATTTTCAATTCTCTTTATATACAGAAGATCAGTTTAGTATATATTAAGTAAAGATTTTAACAGTTTGCCCTCACATAGCAACACAAAGTGAAAAACAGTGTTGGAGTACTAGTTATAGTATTAATTCACAATGTATAGCACATTAAGGACAGAGATCCTACATGACGTATTTTTTTAAATTGATTAATTTTCTATGCAATTTCCAATTTAACACCAAGATTTTTTTTTCATTTTTAATTATCTATATACAGAAGTTTGATTCAGTATATACTAAGTAAAGATTTCATCAGTTTGCACCCACACAGAAACACAAAGTATAAAATACTGTTTCAGTGCTAGTTATAGCATTACTTCACATTGGACAACATATTAAGGACAGATCCCACATGAGACGTAAGTACACAGTGACTCTTGTTGTTGACTTAACAATTTGACACTCTTGTTTATGGCGTCAGTAATCTCCCTAGGCACTAGTCATGAGTTGCCGAGGCAATGGAAGCCTTTAGGGTTCGCCAACTTCAATCTTATTCCGACAGGGTCATAGTCAAAGTGGAGGTTCTCTCCTCCCTTCAGAGAAAGGTACCTCCTTCTTTGATGGCCCGTTCTTTCCACTGGGATCTCACTCACAGAGATCTTTCATTTAGGTCTTCTTTTTTTTCCAGAGTGTCTTGGCTTTCCATGCCTAGAATACTTTCATGGGCTCTTGAGCCAGATCTGAAAGCCTTAAGGGCTGATTCTGAGGCCAGAGTGCTATTTAGGACATCTGCCATTCTATGAGTCTGCTGTGTATCTCGCTTCCCATGTTGGATCATTCTCTCCCTTTTTGATTCTATCAGTTAGTATTAGCAGACACTAGTCTTGTTTGTGTGATCCTTTGACTCTTAGACCTATCAGTGTGATCAATTGTGAACTGAAATTGATCACTTGGACTAGTGAGATGGCCTTGGTACATGCCACCTTGATGGGATTGTATTGGAATTCCCTGGCACATTTTTAACTCCATCATTTGGGGCACGACTGATTGAGCATGTCCCAAATTGTACATCTCCTCCCTCTCTTATTCCCACTCTTATATTTCACAGGGATCACTTTTCAGTTAAAATTTAAACACCTAAGAATAATTGTGTGGTAATTACAGAGTTCAACCAACAGTACTAGACAAAAACAATAATAAAATGGATAAAGTATTACATTGTACAACAACAGTCAGCACAAGAGCTGATCAAGTTACTGTTTCTCATAGTGTCCATTTCACTTCAATAGGTTTCACCTTTGGTGCTCAATTAGTTGTCACCGATCAGGGAGAACATATGATATTTGTCCCTTTGGGACTGGCTTAATTCACTCAGAATGATGTTTTCCAGATTCCTCCATCTTGTTGCAAATGACCAGATTTCATTGTTTTTGACTGCTGTATAGTATTCTATAGAGTACATGTCCCATAATTTCTTTATCCAAATGTATGCTTTGAATTCCCTGTGATCTTTTGCTGTGAAGTTCCCTTCGTTCACCTTCCTTCATGTTGATGGCCGTGTTTCTCTGTTTCTGTGTGTAACACATCTTTAAGCATCTTTTGCAGGGCTGGACGAGTGGCAACAAATTCTTTCAATTTCTGTTTGCAATGAAAGGTCTTTATTTTACCTTCATTCACAAATGAGAGCTTTGCAGGATATAATATTCTGGGCTGGCAGTTTTTCTCTCTTAGTACCTGGGCTATGTCTCACCATTACCTTCTAGCTTGTAGGGTTTCAGATGAGAAGTCTGCTGTGAGTCTAATTGGAGATCCTCTGAGAGTAATCTGACGTTTCTCTCTGGCACATTTTAGGATCTTTTCTTTCTGTTTCACTGTGGTGAGTTTAATTACAATGTGTCGTGATGAGGATCTCTTTTGGTCATGTTTCCTAGGGGTTCTATGAGCTTCCTGTAGTAGGATGTCTCTGTCCTTCTCTAAAACTGGGAAATTTTCTGCTATTAACTCACTAAAAAGGCCTTCTAATCCTTTCTCCCTCTCCATGCCTTCAGGAACTCCTAGAACTCGAATGTTGGGTTTTTTAATAGTATCCTGTATATTCCCAACAATATTTTTTAGATTTCTAATTTCCTCTTCTTGTCTTTGGTTTGACAGTATATTTTCCTGTGCTCTGTCTTCTAAGTCCGATATTCTCTCTTCTGCCTCACCCATTCTGTTTGTAAGGTTCTCTAATGTGTTTTTCATTTGATCTATTGAATTCTTCACTTCATTATGATTTCTCATCACTATCACAGTTTCATGTTCTACTAGTTGTTTCATTTCAGCTTGATTCCTCCTTAATATTTCATTTTCACGAGAGAGATTTTCTACCTTGTCCATTAAGGATTTCTGTAGTTCAAGAATTTGTTTTTGAGTACTTCTTAGTGTTCTTATCAATTTTTTGAGATCTGCTTCTTGCATTTCTTCTGTCTCATCATCTTCGTAATCTTGAATTGGGATGTCTTTTCCATTTGGGGACGCCATAGTGTCTTCCTTGTTCTTATTACCTCGGTTTTTGCGTTTGTTGTTTGGCATATTGGTTTCTTCACTGTGGTGTTTTTTTCTTGTTATACTATGACTCTAGATAAGTGGGCTGTCTGCTTTTGATGGAGCCTTAGAGGCTTGAGATGGGTGTGGCCTGAGAGCTCTGTTTGGTTCCTCAGGGTTGAGGGTGTGTCAAAGGAGACACTCCCAGGTTAGGTGTGGTAAATCTCTCTCTGTTACTGTTTTTTTTTTTTTTTTTTTTTTTTTTTTTTTTTTTTGGTTCAAAAGGGAGGTAATTCCACACAGCTGAATGGAATTGGGGGTGGTTAGCAGGCGAATGATATACCCACAGGAGCCAGAGATCAGAAGCTTTTTCCCAAGGACCAGAGAGGGAATCTTTGCGGCCCTTAGTGTGGGCTCAGATTCTCCTGTAGTCTCCCACTGGGCTGCCATGGCTACTGAACTGTAGCGTCTCTGGAGAGTACTCACATGAATTCGTGATTTCCGTGAGTTCTCTCCCCCACCGTCTCTTTTTTCACAGTCTCAGTTCACCACACATTCATTAGGTTCTAATCTCCTGTTTTTTCACCCCTCCCACCCAGAGTCAGGTTTTTCTGCTAGGCTCGGGGCTGGTGCCGACCCGAGGTCGCCCTGCTTTGACGTATTCCAAAATGGCGCCTGCTCTTTGTCTTGCTCACCTTTGAGAGGTGAGCGGAGAGAGAGAAACTCGTGTCCATATCGGTCACTTTTTTTTTTTTCCCTCTCTCTTTGCTAGTTAGCCTGGTGAACTTTTCCCCGCAGGGTTTCAAGCCTTGTTCGCTCTAGTCTCCTCTTTCCGCTTCCCTCCTGGTATCTCGGGCTATTGAGGCTCACCTCGCATTCCAGCGCTGGTGTGTTGAATCTGCTGCTGGTGTCCCAAACTGCGGGCTCCCATGCTCTCCACGCAGGTCCACTGTGGATCACCAGTTCCAGAAGGGTTTCCTCTGCTGTTTCTTCCCCTACTCTTCCTTGAATCTGCAGTATCTCCACTTTTACTAAACTGTCTCTCCCCAGACTATCGGTGTGCTCCCTTCCTATTCCGCCATCTTGCTGCTCTCCCCCTAAATGTATCTTTTGTTATACCTGAAAAGTAACCTTTATTATCAGGGAGCTTCTGGAATGTGATCCTAATTTATATTATGCAAAGAATAAATTTTATAATATCTTTACATCTTCTTTAAGAATGTCTTTGTTATTGTTATAAAGTCCTGTTTGTCATTGACCAGTAATATAATGTATTTCAAATAACTACTTATTGAATACTAATAATGTCCTTAGTGTTGCAATAAACTGTAGGGACTTAAAATTTGGAATCAAGCAAGTTCTATGCTGGAAACTGTAGGATATAGGGAAGAGCTAAGGAAATATCACTGAGCAGAGACTAATTTTTATAAATGAAATTGAAAGGAGCATACAAGTTCAATTTACTCCATCAATCATTTATATCCTGTGGGTCTCATGTGTGGAGCAGGAGTGGTATATTAATACATCTGGTAATTAGTGACTTTTCATGTCAGGTAGATTCATAAGCTATTTATTAAAATAATTAAAAGGACATACTAGAGCTACTAGTGGCTAAGTGTAATTTAATTTAAGTTTGATTCAGTAATATTTTGGATTCTAAAAAAGAAAAATTGATAGCTTAGAAGATAAGATATTATTTAATTACCAGGTTAGTACATATGGGCCTAAGTTCAACAGTTTAATGAAGTATTGTTGTCATTTACTACATGTATTCTAGGCTACAGTCACATGATAGTCACTGATAATAAAAAGAAAATAAATGAAACACCTCATTACTCAACAAGTTCATTGAATCTGAAAATATAGAGGATCTCTTTCTTTCTCTTTTTCTCCATCATTTGCTCTGTCTCTCTGTAACTTTTACTTTCAAATAAATAAATAAATCACTTAAAAAATAAAATAGAGAACCTCTGCTAAACATTTATTCCCACAAATATAATTTCATCATTTCCTTTGAAATAAAAGAATGTGATTTCAAAGTGACACTTGAACTGGGAATGTTTTATGTAAACTTAACAGTTAGCAGTGATGACCTGAATATATTTCCACATGCTTTATTTGCCATATATTATGGTGCCATGGTTTAATTATGCATGGCTATAATTTTAGAGTATAAAATTATCTAATATTGAATATGCTGTCTACATAAAGCAGCATTGTTACTCATTAGCTAGATGTCTTGTGTTTAATGTGACTTGCTCATGAGACATATATAAAAATATCATATATTTAACAGAGTTCTGAATAGATCTGTTATAATAGTTTATAACACATATTCCTTTAAATAAGTCCACTGTGGTATTTTTAAAGGTAGAATTTTGTCATACATGTCACGAATAATGTACCTGGAGATAGCAGTGAAATTTAGAGTAAACATTTCTATGAAAAAAACTGGAAGAAAGGAGAACATTAATTAGGACTGGGAGTAATCACCCTGAATAGCAGTGGTTTATACAAAACAGAAATTTGTTTTTCTCTCATACAAAAGACAAGAGAGTAGGGACAGATGTCATGGTATAGCAGGTTAGTCATATCCACTCTGCTTCCAATACAGCTTCTTTTCTTATGTATTCTGGAGGCATCTTATGATAGCTCAAGTGGTTGGACAACTGCTACTCATGTGGGACACCAAGATAGAGCTGGAGGCTCCTGGTTTTGGCCTGGACCAGCTGTGATTGTTGCAGGAAATTGAGGAGTGAACCAACTGATCGTTCTTGCTCTTTTTTTCTCCTCTCACTCTTTTGCTCTCATTCTTTCTAGTGGATAAAAATAAATAAGTATTTAAAAAGAGATTGACAGTGTATAGCTGATGTAACAGTTCTGTATGATAATGTTCTCAGAATCCTTCATTTTCTATTATGTGGCTCTGCCATAAATGACCTCTATTTCAAGGTCATCTCATGATCCATTATGACTTCACCAGATACAGTAATGATGGGATAATGAAGACTGGGCACAGAAGTTGTTTTCACTGTGTGAGAAGTTCCTTCCAGCTGCCATACAAATTTCTAGTAATATCTAGTTGTGAACAAATTAGACATGTGGCAATACTAGCTTAAGAAATATAAATCCCACTCTGGCCATCCATCTTCCCTAAAAAGCAGGGGATTTTTTTTACATTGTAGTAAAATATTAGAGTAATTACTGAAGATTTAAAACATTTTCATATGCCCTTCTGAAACATTGATCACAAATATCTACAAAAAGAAGCAAACCTAAAATTTTTTACAACTACTATTTTCATCACAAATACTGGCATCTCTTAGTGTATGGCAGTGAGTGATGGTCACTCTACAACATCTGTTTTCTCTTTTTCGTCTTTAGTACTTGGCCAAATTTTAGCTGCCTTGAATAGCATTTCCTGGTTTCTCTTTACAGTTTTTTCTTGCAGTATAGGTTATTTTTCTGTCTCTGCTGTAGGAAATTACCACAAATTTTGCATCAAATTAAAAAATTTCTTCTTATGCTCTGGAAGTCTTAAATTGGATTTACAGAGCTAAAAATCAAGGTGTTGGAAGGAGGCTCAGAGGAGACTTTGTTTCCTTGCCTGATCTAACTTCTTCAAGGAGCATGCTTGTGTGCTGTACTTGTGACCCCTACTTCACAACACTGCAATTTCTTGCTTCCTTTGTTCCATTGCCTACTTCCTGTCTTCCTTGTATAAGAACTCCTGTTATTACATCAGACCTGCCTCAATATTCAGTTCATCTCCAGGTCTCTAATCATATTTGCAGAATCCTTAAAGTGTCATGGACTGAGTCATTGTGCCCCACTCACAAATCCGTATGTTGAAGTCATAGCCTCATAGTCTAGCTATATTTGGAAATGAGGTCTCTAAGGGAGTAATGAAGGCTACATTAGGTATCAAGGATGGGGCCCTAACTGATTGAATCAGCATCCTTATGGAAAGAGAAAGGAGAGCTCCCCTTTTCCAACCTCGTGTAGACACTCTGAGGAAAGATCATTGAGGACATGGTAAGCAAACAGCTATCTGCAAGCGGCTAACAGAGCCCTCATAGGATGTCCAATCAGCCAAAACCTTAATGTCACTTTAGTTTTTATACCCGCGAGATTAACATCTGTCGTTTAAACTGCTTAGTCAGTCTGTGGTATTGTATGGAAGCCTGAGCTGCCTAATTTATTCCATGATATTGAGAGGGTTCTAGGGATTAGGTAGTAGGCATCTTAGCAGCCCTTTCTTCAGCATACCATGCTCTATCATGGATGGAAATATTGTTTGACAGAGCCTGGGAAATTTCATCTAAAGACAGTTGGTAATGCCTATGTCTCTGTCTCTGTCTCTGTCTGTGTCTCTCTCTCTCTCTGCCTTCCTCCATCCATCTTGTTGTTTGAAACAAGTACATCACTGCTGGAATTCCACCTTAGACTATGAGAATGAAAGCTACACTTAGAGTGGTGAATTAGAAGCTGAAAGTATCATTCATTACAGAAAAAATGTTGAGCTGTGATACTAGACCTGGATCTCCTACATTTGAATATTCATGTGAGATAGAAATAATAAACATATGTGTTGGATGGATCACTACTTGCAGCCAAACTTAATTCCAGTTAGCATACTAGTTGATTTTGAGCTTTTTTCACTTAGAAGAAATGCAACGCCTCATGGTTCTTCAAACTTTATACTAATATACTAAAAATCTTCTGATATGAAATTTGTTATTTACTACCACTGAACTGTATTCTCTTTGAACCTTGATTTGTCATCTACATATTTTACTCTTTTGTTTCTCCTTCATGCTTTCTAGAATTCTTTTCCAGCTACTCTACCACTTCACTAATTCTTTCTTTAGCAATATCTAATCTGCCATTGAACCAATCCATTTTAGTTCTAAATCGCTATTGATTTATAAATGTTATTTTTGGAACATCCTTTTTTTTAAAAAAAGATTTGTTTATTTATTTGAAAGGCAGAGTTACAGAGAGGCAGAGGCAGAGGCAGAGAGAGAGAGAGAGGCAGAAGGAGAGAGAGAAGTCTTCCATCTGCTGGTTCACTCCCCAGATGGCTACAATGGCCAGAGCTGGACCAATCCAAAGCCAGGAGCCAGGAGCTCCTTCCGGGTCTTCCTTGTGGATGCTGGAGCCCAATGACTTGGATCATCTCCTACTGCTTTCCTAGGCCAAAGCAGATAGCTGGATCTTAAGTGGAGCAGCTGGGACTCGAACCGGTGCTCATATGAGATGCTGGCAATGCAGGTGGCGGCTTTAGCTCCTATGCCACAGTGCCTGCCCTGAAACTTATCCTTTTTAACATTTTTTTTCTGTTATCCTGCCAATATGTCAAACTTATGTTTTTTTTTTTTTGTTTAAACATAGTAGTTACAGTATCTCTATAGTTTGTGTCTATTAATTTCAGTGCATTCAGTTTCATGTACTGTTCACTGTATTTTCACTGTATATGAAATATTATTTATGAGAAATCTAAATACACTTTCCTTCACAGAATATTTTCATTTTCTACTACCAAGCACTAAGGATGACCTTATCAGTCCCCATTAATGTTCACAGTTTCAGATTTAGTGGATTATCCATCATTCATTTTAGCTTCAAGCTGGTTTTATTTTATTCTCACTTATATCATGGGGTAGCCATTTGAGAGCCAACTTGTTTGTGGGCAGAGTCTTCTATGGGTGAATATGGAATTTTATTTTTGACTCCTAATATCTGGAACCACCTATTCTATTGTTTGGTTTTTAAGGTTTCTTTTTTTTTTTTTTTTCTTATCTGCAGATTTTCTCAGATCAAAATCATTTTTGAGAGTTTACCTCTCTGGTATTTATTTCAGTTTAATTTCTTATTAAAAATACTTATTTATTTATTTGAGAGGCAGAGTTATAGACAGAGAGAGGGAGAGGCACAGAGAGAGAGGTTTTCCATGCTGGTTCACTACCCAAATGGCCACAATGGCCAGAGCTGTGCTAATCCAAAGCCAGGATTCAGGAGCTTCTTCCAGGTCCCCATGTGAGTGAACGGACCTAAGTACTTGGACTGTCCTCCACTGCTTTCCCGGGCCATTAGCAGGGAGCTGGATTGAAAGTGGATTAGCCAGGACTCAAACTGGAATCCATATGGGATGCTGGCACTGTAGGTGGAGGCTTAACCTACTATGCCACAGGGCCGGCCCCCAATTTACAGTTTCAATGTTCTTTTCTTATTATTCTATTATAAACAACACAATATAGCTAGTTGAATCTCTTCACCATGCTCTTCAGTCTCATCATTTATTTTTATCTGCTTGCTAAATGTTTTCATTATGTGAATTAAATATAATGTACTTTTTTACACCTTCCTAACTCATGTTCCCAATTTCTTGAAGATGCTTTCTAATGAACTCAGTGTTCTGACTGCTTTTATAGCTTTCAAGATATCACTCAAATTGAAATATAAACACATACTTTATATTGAAATTCATAGATAAGGGCATATTAATTAAAGCAAAGTGGGTTAGGCAAAAAAAGAATTTAGACTTGGCTACTTGGACAGTACAAGAGACAGAATGATTGTAGATAGCACTAGACAGTATCAAAGGAGAATCAATGCCATAGGCAGAATCATATCCAGTGAGTAGGGTAACTCTATTCACTATGTTTCTAACAACAGCTCACCAGTGGAATGAAAAATTTAGCATCCTTGAAATTGGGTAAGGTTGGGCCGGCGCCGTGGCTCAACAGGCTAATCCTCCGCCTTGCGGCACCGGCACACCGGGTTCTAGTCCTGGTCGGGGCGCCGGATTCTGTCCCGGTTGCCCCTCTTCCAGGCCAGCCCTCTGCTGTGGCCCGGGAGTGCAGTGGAGGATGGCCCAGGTGCTTGGGCCCTGCACCCCATGGGGAGACCAGGAAAAGCACCTGGCTCCTGGCTCCTGCCATCGGAGGAGCGCGGTGCGCCGGCTGCAGCGCGCTGTCCGCGGCGGCCATTGGAGGGTGAACCAACGGCAAAAAGGAAGACCTTTCTGTCTGTCTCGCTCTCTCTCACTGTCCACTCTGCCTGTCAAAAAAAAAAAAAAAAAAGAAATTGGGTAAGGTTAAGATAGCAATTTTCAATAAGTCTATCATCATATATCAAAGCCCACGTAATACATAAAGAATTGTCTCAAGAAAGAAACTTGGACTAAAGAGTGGTTTGCTCGAATTTGGAAATTGTCCAAACAGAAGTCAAATTGGAAGGAAGCTGGAAACATTCCAAAAACAGAAAAGTGTGATGAAGGCTCATAATGAGATAAAAATATAGTTGCTAGCATTATTCATCAGGTCACAAACAAAGGTAAATTAATAAAGAATTGTTAAATATTAGTTTTGGAGATGATTAATTTTCTCTTGCTGTAAGTCCTAGAATTAGCAGGAGAAGGGGTCTGTGTGTTGGACATGTAGCAATATCGGGATGGAGAGGATGATTACAGAAGTAAAGCGTTGTTTATACCAACAACTTTTTCCTCTGAAGGGAAGCATAGCTGCATATTGTGGAGTGAAATTAATTAAAATTAAATATATTTAATCTTAACTCCTATTAAAAAGCTAGCCAATTATCAGAGCAAAGTCTCTTCTTTAGATTAGGCTAACATATAAAAGCTGACGCTATATGCCTATTTACCACCATTGCAGCACATTGCCTTCTTTCAACAATTATGCCCATAAAATAGTCTCCATCTCAAAGTAGACACTAAAATACTTTTGTTGGTTCATAGTAAGTTCTTGGCTCAGAAGCCAAAATTTTTTCCTGGCATCTAAACTTGACTTCCATTTATTTAAGAAGTGATCATTCCCAGATTGTGCCTCTTTATCTGTTTTTCTATTCACTTCAGCTTGCAGCATTAAATAAAAGATAAAAGTCCTTGATATATTACAGAAGATTTACTCACTTTTAAAGTCATCTTTTAGTATTAGAGGAAATTAATTTATCTGATTTAATTGATATGATGTTACTAAGATTTATCTTGTGTCTCTGTTTAAACTTATTTATACCATACATCCTTCTGAAGCAACTGTTCTATGTGAATGTCTTTAAGACTATAAACCATTTTATAAAAAGTTGTATTTCGTTTGTACTTTCCATACTTTATGTAGGACAGTGATATGCACACTGGAAGGCACTCAAAGACTATTTAGTTATTTAAAATACCATCTATTATGTTAAAAATACTATATTCCAAATTCTATATGAATGTGAGCTATAATTTACAAGTCATAGTCATTTAAATATCTTTTCTGAAATATTAATTTACTATGCTGTTATGAAATTAATATTTAACAGAATCTACTTTTTGTGAGTGGTAGATTTTTGTGAGCGGGTAGAAAGAAGGGAATAATGAAAAGAAAATAGACTAGAATTATAGGATACAGGTCAAAAACAATGTTATGTGATGTGTAAATAAAGCAAGGTTTTTACCAGTGCTGTTATAATATAATGCACAATACCTTTCAACAGTAGAGAAAGTAAAGGGGTTATTATATACTATGATCATTGTAATCAGTTTATTGTTCTTGAAATGCTATGGGCTGATGATATTAAAAGACTGAAAAGAAATCATGTAGGTAAAATAATGATTAATATATTCTTAAGCACTATTAAATGAAATGAGAATATTATGTGGTGCCAGCATTGTGGCACAGTAGATTAAGTACCTGTGAAACTGGCATCCCACATGGGAGCTGGTTCCAGCTCTGGGTGCTCCAACTTTTATCTATCTTCCTGATAATGTGTCTGTTAAGGCAGTGGAAAATGACCAAGTGCTTGGGCCCCTGCACCCATGTAGGAGACCAGGACTGAGTTCAACACTGCTGACTTCAGGCTGGACCAGCCACTGTCATTGTGGCTATTTGGGGAGTGAATGGAAGATGGATGGAAGATCTCTCTGTCTCTGTCTCTGTCTCTCTCTCTCTCTCTCTGTGTCTCTCTCTTCTCATTCCCCTCTTTCTGTTTGTAACTCTGTCTTTCACATAAATAAAATAAATCTTTAGAAAAATAAAAATGATATATTTTGGTGGACAGTCTTCACTTTCCAGAGCATGTTTCTTTTTATTAGTATTAGAGGTAAGATACTAGATACAGCAACAATTGTTCTGACTCAGTAAGCTGAAGCATATTTATCTCAATTCTTAGGATACTGATAGAATCTTGAAAATATTGATTCAGAGATACTATTAGAGTTCAATGCAAGATCAACATGTTCTTGAAATTGATACCTAGTCATCATGTGAAAAAATTGATATATATTCTCAACTACCAAATATTTATAGGGAAGGCATATGCTCACTTCAAAAGAAAAATTTAATAGACAACAGAGATAGAAAAAATAATTAAAAAGAACACTTTTTATTTTGAATTTTTATTTTTGAGATCATTGAAACCTGAAAATTCACATTTTATGTTTTTTGCTATAATTTAGAGAGACGGTTGTTAGAATTCATGAGCACCTAAAAGCAAATCTTGAGCTTGCAGTCCTTGAGACAAAGTGTAATGTTTGCTGACTATCATTAACTAATGGTATACCTCAAGATTTAACTGTATTTTTTCAATTTTTAAACTTTATTACTGTATTTTTCTTCAGGATAAACAAAAATTGTGGGTCAATTTTCACTGAAGTGGGCTGGATGTATGTATTCACCTATCATCAGTGTCAAAAGGAATTGTGCACATCATTCCCTGGACAGCAGGATGAAAACCTGTCTCTGATTGGACACTAGGGATATCAACTGTACACCCAAGATAAGTGTAAAGTTGGAAAATGAAATACACTTAGCACTTCATTCAAGGCAGCGCATTTTAACAAATTGAAACTTGCAAAAAATGTTATTTACTTACTAATAGAATAAGGACCTAATATTACCACTTTTAAATTGAGTAAAACATACCATCATTAAAAATTGCTTTGCAAAGACTAGTAATGCAAGAAAACTGTCCATCCTTGGCTAATAAAAAGATGAAAAGATGAATATAAAAAGGGCCATTCTTTACCACTTCGAATGAAGTTTTATTTGTTCAAGGTGAAAGAGATTACCTCTTTCAATGTATGTGTTTTGCCATATGCCAAGAATGACAAATATTTTGTATTTTGTGACTTCTCTAGACATCATTACTACTGAATTTTCTCAAATTTAGTCAGCACATGAAAAGAAAATGTTAACTGTTGCTTTATACTGCTGCTCTCTGGGTGTCTTAGGATAGTTTTCAAGATAGTACATCTAACCATGGGTTTGGCTAACTATATTGACCTAGAAAGCCTGGAAATACTCATGATAAGTTACAGGCATTTCCTTATGCTTAAGCCTTTTGTTTAATAAAATTTGCAAGAGTCTGACAATGCTAGCATTAATAGCTTAATAACCTAAGTTATGCTTGTTTGTATCTTGTAAAGTTTTGGAAACTTACAATTTTGAGTCCTTTTATCCAGTCATAGGAATTTTGGATTTCCTATAAGTAATTAATATTTTGGCTTTGTTTGAAATATTTCTGATGAAATCAGAGGGTTGGAGATTGTTAATAAAGTTGTGCCCAAAACACTGTGCAATTAAAGTGAGATTCGTGCCGAGACTATAACTTTCAGGCTTTGAACTCAGGGTTAGTGCTAGCCCATGGCTGAGGCTCAAATGTATAGATAATAGATATAGATAATAGTTATAGATACATGTGTATCCATGTTTTCTATATAAATACTAATGCACACTTAGATGCATATAAGTATATAAGTGTATACTCACTTGTTATATAATCCATTTTTAATCAAAAGAGTCCTTGCATTTCCTGGGATATTTATGGCATATGGGAGGAAGAAGCATAATTGTATTGCATTTGATACAGTTTTTTTTCAAAAAGTTTATGTTAAGCATTTACAAATATCCAGAACTCCCAAAATGAGTATGTTATTCTCAGTTGCAGGAGGCTAAAGCCTCAATTTTAGAAAATATTATAAAAGTAATTCTGTTGAGTCAGTTTGAGTGTTTATCATTGTACTTTTATAAAATATATTCTAGTATATTGTAATCTGTTTCACTTTAGCAACATAATTATGTATATGAATATCATGTTAATTTATTGAGATGTTTTCCTTGTGGAAAACAATAAACCTCTCCTCAGATTCAAACTCAAATTTAAAACATAAATTCGGTTGCCCCTCTTCCTGGCCAGCTCTCTGCTGTGGCCCGGGAGTGCAGTGGAGGATGGCTCAAGTGCTTGGGCCCTGCACCTGCATGGGAGACCAGGAGAAGCACCTGGCTCCTGCCTTTGGATCAGCGCTGTGTGCCAGCTGCAGCGCTCTGGCCACGGGGGCCATTGGGGGGTGAACCAATGGCAAAAGGAAGACCTTTCTCTCTGTCTCTCTCTCTCTCACTGTCCACTCTGCCTGTCAACAACAACAACAACTACAACAAAACACAAAACAAAAAACATAAATTCTGAAGTGTTAGATTTGCTTAATGTGTTTACCTTAAAGAAGAGCAACGTAGCTCTTGAGACAGTATTGGTAATCCTTGTTGCTCTTTTCTCCTTTTGTCACAAATGCAAAACTCGTTTAGATGAGCACTGAGCTCTTGAGCTCTACACTGCATTAAGAAAAAACGTGGGACCAGCGCTGTGGCATATTAGGTTAATCCTCCTCCTGCGGTGCCGCCATCCTATATAGGCGTCAGTTCTAGTCCCTATCGCTTTTCTTCTGATCCAGCTTTCGGCTATGGCCTGGGAAAGCAGTAGAAGATGGCCCAAGCACTTGGGCACTTGCACTCACCTGGGAGACCCAGAAGAAGCTCCTGGCTCCAGCTTTGGATCAAACTAGCTCCAGACATTGCAGTCATTTGGGGCGTGAACCACAAGATGGAAGATTTTTTCTCCCTATTTCTCTCTCTGGCTCTCACTGTGTCTCACTGTCTGTAATTCTACCTCTCATTAAAAATAAAAATAAAGGGGGCTGGTGCCTTGGCTTACTTGGTTAATCCTCTCTGTGGTGCCAGCATCCCATATGGGTGCCAGGTTTTAGTCCCGGTTGCTCCTCTTCCATTCCAGCCCTCTGCTGTGGCCCAGGAGCGCAGAGGAGGAAGGCCCAAATGCTTGGGACCCTGCACCCACATGGAAGACCAGGAAGAAGCACTGTCTCCTGGCTTCGGATCAGCACAGCGCGTTGGCCGTAGCGGCCATTTGGGGAGTGAACCAATGGAAGGAAGACTTTTCTGTCTCTCTCTCAATGTCTGTAATTCTACCTGTCAAATAAATAAATAAAAATCTTAAAATACTCATTAGAATAAAAGTTTCTCCCCTTGAAATTTGTGCATTAATGCCTATCATTATATTTTGTATTACTGTATGAATTCGTCTCATTTGAAGTTTACTTAAGCAATATTAACTCATTTTCTTCATATACGCCATGTCTTTTTCATTGCAAAAATGATTTGATTTACTAATTGAAAACTGTCCTTTTTTTTTTTTTTTGACAGGCAGAGTAGACAGTGAGAGAGAGAGACAGAGAGAAAGGTCTTCCTTTTCCATTGGTTCACCCTCCAATGGCCACTACGGTAGGCACACTGCAGCTGCTCACTGCGCTGATCCGAAGCCAGGAGCCAGGTGCTTCTCCTGGTCTCCCATGCAGGTGCAGGGCCCAAGCACTTGGGCCATCCTCCACTGCCTTCCCAGGCCACAGCAGAGAGCTGGCCTGGAAGAGGGGCAACCCAGACAGAATCCGGCACCCCAACCAGGACTATAACCCGGAGTGCCAGCACCGCAGGCGGAGGATTAGCCTATTGAGCCGTGGTGCTGCCTGAAAACTATCTTTCTAACAAGTTAAGCTAAAATATCAGGTTTAATAAAATGTAAATTTTATAAGGAACTTTTTCAGCGCTCAGCATATGCTTTACCATGATTTTCTCGGTTTTGATGCCCTTATTTCACTTACCATGTTTTCTCCATCTATAAAGAAAATGAATTATTACATTATGAAATATTTTAGGAATATCAAATTTTAGTAACAAATAATAATTTTGTATCTGTGGTAGCATAGTGCCATAAATTGAGCCTTCTTCAATTCATAGCTGTTGCATAAGCTGATGAAATTTCTCATCTTTTTTGTTATTGCTTTTTTTCATGAATATCAAGAAGGCAAATTTCATGTATTTCATGTACACAGTTTTAAGAACTTAATGATACTTCACACCCTGCCCTCCCTCACTCCCTCACTACCTCATTTCTACCCTACCACCTCCTTCCTTTCTTGTTTTTCTTTTAATTTTTGCCTTGATATACTTTCAGTTTAGTCTGTAATCACAAGCTTAATTATCCATTAAGTAAAGAATTCAAGTAGTAAGTAGAAAGGCCACTTTTCATCAAGAGTGTAGACAACAGGTATAAATAATAATCAAATCTCAAAATGTCAATTTCACTCATATACATTATATTTTGTGCTCTCTATTTTAGCTACCTGAAATAAGTCAAAGCATTTGATATTTGTCTTTTGGGGACTGGCTTATTTCAATAAGTATAATGTTCTCTAGTTGTATCCATTTTAGTTTGAAAGATAGAATTTCATTATTTTTATGGCTGGGGGGCATTCTATCATTATATATACCGTAATTTCTTTATTCAGCCATCAGTTGATAGGTATCTGGGTTTTCTGAGTTGATAACAACAACAGGGATTGGAGAATCCAATAAAAGCGGTGCAAGGATCTTAAAATAATAAAACTACAGCCCCAGTCCTCAGAGAGATTAATTTCTACGGGGGGTGAGAGCTGTAAAACTGTGTAATAATAAAATGAGAAAAGATAGAATGTGATGAATGCCTCGAAGTAATAAATAAAATTACATTGATTTCATAAAGACAGAAGAACTGTACTCTGAAATATGATCTCTGGGCAAACCAGATACAGAGTTATTTCCAATTATTGCTACAAGAATCCCTAATCCAAAAGTCTGGAATCTTAAGGATTCCAAAACAAACTTTTTGAGTGTTATGATGTCAAAAGTGGAAATCTCCACATCTGACCAAGTGACAGATGCAGACAAAACACAGGCACATTAAAAAAACTGTTTAAAACCTTTAGATTACATACATGGGAATATATGAAATACAAATAAATTTTGTGCTTAGACTTGGGTCCCATATCTCAATGATACCTCATGCAAATATTCAAAAATCCCCAAAACATCTGCCATCTGAACTATTTCTGGCCCCATGCATTTTAGATTAAAATACTCAACCCACGTATAATATAAGGCTATCAGGCAATGTAATCTGTGTATTAGGAAAATATAGGTATTTCAAATACAATTAAATTTCCATGTAAATAAAATTAATCAAATGCATATTTGAAGAGATTTTCCAAAAAATCTAAGCAAGCCTTCTGCAATTTCTCCTGTCCTTTGTTTGTTCCACTTAGTATCAGTTATTGTTCACAATCTGTTTTATGCTCAATTTAAAATTATAACCTACTCTAAAATCTCAAGGAACATTGCAGCATATCTTTTATTGAATTCTGCACATGTTACTACGAAGTGTCCACTGGCATATGGCAAAAAGTTTGCCTCAGTAATTTACACATGGTACCTTTCATTAGCCATTCTTGAATTGCAGGAGTAATGGCTTTCTATAATTCTTTTTTCCCATGTGTTCTTAACCTGGACATTTGTAGCAAAATATAGTATTCAGGCACTACCATTTACACTGGCCATTTTCTGTATAGAACAGAGATGCCACATTTCTTTTTATATAAATTATGTGTCTGAATTTATTTATTCAGGTTATCCTTTGGGAATTCTGTTCCCCATGGAACAAAGGTATTACCACTTCTAGTCCTCTTTGTTAAGAGGAAATAAGATTGGAATCAAATGCCATATAGGAGTAGTTTTTCAAACAACAGTTTAACCTGACATCATTTGAAGGGTGATAGCTTAACTAGTAACTGTTTCCCATAAGATTTTTTAAGCCATATAAATTTCTTCAAGGCTTTTCTTATTAACCAATATTTATTCTTGAAAGCAGAACCTAAGTGGCACCCTACAGTTTACCACTTTGCTGACCAAAACATTTAATCGACATGCATGCATTGCATGCCCTGTGTGGAATGCCTAGCCTACTAAGTTGATGTGAGGCTGTGTGGCTAAATGCTAGAGCTAATGATTTTCATTCAGACAAATATGACAATTATTTTAGTTTGTGTTTTAGTGTACTTCTAAAGTTATCTATTTTAATACTATCTGGAAAAACTTAAGTTCTGCATTAACACCTTTATAAAGATGCCTGGCTAGTAGAGGAAAGGAAAAAAAAAAAAACATAGGTCAGGATTTCAGGCCTGGTGACTTGGCTGTGGTTCTAGAGAGGTTTCTGGGATGATCCTTGAAACAGAGCTGTGGCATAACACAGTATAAAGAGTGTTGGGGTACAGGCAGCCTAAAAGTGGTTCCTTGTTACAAAAACAAAATGCATGACTTTATTTACAATAGAAAGCCTCTTAATAACATAATAATGTAAAAACAAAATCATGATCTTAAAGAACTTCAAAGAGGGTTGAAAATGTGCCTTGAGTTTAAGCAATAGAAAAGTTCAGTGTAAAATTTTATTCTTGGTCTATAGACATAGGGAATTGTTACCACTGTCAACCAGTTCTCAGTTTTTAATGATAAATTATTTTCTCTTGGGGAAATAACTACTTAATACAATAGCCCATCTGCGTCTTACAAACAAGTACTCATATAGCTTGTCAATTACAGGGAGTTCCAAAGGTCCTCAGTTAATCTATTTTGATTATTAGTAATGCCCTGAGCATTCTCTTCTTATAATTGAATGAAATTTATTAATATATTGATATCTCCCCTACTTCCATACCTATTATAGATTATCTTAACTTCTACATTTTGACCATCTAAGGACAGTTTTGTTTTTTTTTTCAATGATTTATTTCATTTATTTGAGATGCAGAGTTAGAGAGTGAGAGACAAATCTTCAATCTGCTGGGCCAGACTGAAGTCACAACCCCAACCCCTAAGGGCAGCTCTTTTATTGCTACGTTGGTTCACTGGCTTGAGCTATGTAGAATCAAATAATGAGAAAATAGAGAGATGTATCTAAGTAAAGCTATAATTATTCTTACCAAATTATTGGTTATGTTTACACAATTTTGTGTATATTTCTCTAAGTCAGGAACAGGTAGAGTAGGAGATACTAGAAATTTCAGAGAGTTTTAGTTGATGTATATGTCAAAGAGCTTAGAGTAAGGAGACTGGACAGTTAAGTCGCTAAATGAAAGTCTTTGGAGTAACTTTAAGGTGTGAAAGAATTCAGGAAAAAAGTACAGGAATGGTAAAGGTATTACTGGGATTAAGCCATGTGAACAATACAAGCTATAAATTCCCTTCAAAGATTTGAAGATTTTACATATTTACATATTTATTTATTTGAAAGAATTATGGAGTGAGAGGCAGAGACAGAGAGAGAATGAGAAAGAGGGAACTTCAATCCACTGGTTCACTCCCCAAATGGCTGCTATGGCAAGGGCTGGGCCAGGCTGAAGCCAGGAGCCAGGAACTTCACCTGGGTCACTCACGTGGGTGTTAGAGCCCAAGGACTTGGACCATCTGCTATTGCTTTCACAGTTGAATTAGCAGGGAGATGAATGGGAAGTGGTGCAGTCAGGACTCAAACAGGTGCTCATATGGATTCCAGCATCACAGGTGGCATTTTAATTTGCTACCCCACAATGGCAGCCCTTTAAAATTCTTTCTGATGGCTTTCCTTTCTCCAAAGAATGGGAGTCACATTTTATATTATATTGAGCCAAGATTCTTAAACCTCCACCCAAACCTCCTGGTATTTCTTAAATACTATTCATTCAATGTTTAACAAATAAGTATTGAGTACCTGTGCAGTACCAGAGACCATTCTCAGCCTTGAGGAAACACAACAAGCAAATTTCTTATGAATTAAATTCTAGAACAAATAAACTGTAACTCAAGTAAACAAAATTTTGAAAAAATTTATAAATAAAACAATAGGGTGTTGAAAGAGAAAATAAAAAGAGGCCAACCACTCTGACAAAGTTGTTGGAGGTTTTTCTGAGAAAAATCATATTTAAAAATAAGAAAGATGAAGAGAAAGGAGTTAGTCATACAAAGTATGGGAACAGAAGTTATCCTGGCAGAGTGAACAGCTTTCACTGGGACTTGAGGCATACATTAGCTTGTTTTGTTGGGATGTGGTCAAAGGACCAAGTGAAATTCAGGTTATCAGGAGAATAATGCACAAAATTAAGAGAATCATGAGATGAGTTTGGCTATATTTTCAGGGGCCATAAATTTAGTTTTCTAGGTTATACTAAGGATTTCACACCTTGAGCAACTAACAGAGACTTAAAGTTAAAAGGACACATGATAAGATTTACATTTTGACAATATGAACATGAAGGCAGAGTTTAAGACATGTTTGTGGTTGTTCAGGAAGAGATGATCATAACAGATCAGAGAACTAACAGTGAAAATGGAGAGCAGTGAACAGATTTTTAAAAATATTTTGAAGATAGAAATGCCAAAATTAGTTGTTGGTTTAAGATGAAAGAGCCAGAGATTAAACTGGTTTAAGATTAAAGTAGCCAGAGACTAAATTCTAAGTTTTTCTGGTTTGACAAAGAATGGTATTATTTTCCAAGAGGAAGAAGTTGGATATTGGAAAAGGCAGGGATCCTGAATCTTTGTTACCTGTTCTCTATATTGGACTTGAACACAGCTTGAATATACAGAGAGATTACTTTCACAATAATTCAGTAGATAGGATGCTTTCTTTTCATGTTTCAGGTTATCTATAGACATCTCAAAATATGTTTCCTTGACCTGACACAGTGCCTCAGCTATGGTTCTGATCAGAAGTGAATATGGTAAGATTATGACTTCCCTAATTCTTGATGAAAGGCTTAATACAACTTAGGATCACTTCATATAATGAAATAGCAATTTATTTACTCAACTAAAAAAAATCTCATCACTTACATTTTCAAATCACATCATGTGTTTGAGCAATTGATTTTCCCAACTGCAATGTTTTTATCCTATTTAATTTCATCTGCTTAATTTGCCCCATTGTTTCAGTCTGTTGGCATTATTTTGGATTTCTGTTAAAGAATTTTGTTCTTTTACCAACTCATCTGCAAATTTGATAAGCCTTTTTATTTTGATTCAAATCATTCCTATATAAATATTGATCAAGATAGAGCTGAGAACAGATGATGTACTGAGATACTAGAAATATTCCTTTAGATTGCCATCATTTTATTAATTCTTATTCTTTTCCATGTGGTTAATCAGTATCTTTGATCTATACCTAATAATATTTTCTTTTCATAAATAATGAAAGATTTTATCAAGCTGCTGAATGTAGGTTTATCATACCAAAGAGATTTGAACTAGAGTTGATTGTGACCCTTTTGCAAAGGAAATTAAGAGTACTTTGAAAAGCTTGTGAAAAATTGAATTTCAAAATAAGAGATTTTTGGTGCAAAAATTTGAGATTTGTGCATACAATGGGCCTTAAAATGTTTACGTAAAAGGCTTATTATGAGAAACTGTATAGATTGCAAGAAAAATTTGCACCAAAATAAATTTATCATTTAATTCAATTTTCTGAAAACTTTTATAGTACCCTTATATATGATGTAATTAGTTCCTTGTACATAACCCATTTATCAAATGCTACCAAATAATCTTAAAATAATTTCTAAATTTATGGAGGAAGATGCTATTGTTAATAAAACATACATTTTGTTGTAAAAACATGATCTTTATTAGGTGGTCCTCAGTGTTCTGATAACTTTTCCAACCCCATGATTTTGCTTTTCATTCTTGCATTACATACAAAAGAAAAACCTATTTCCTTTTCCTTGGCGCATTGTATAATAGCTCATTTAGAACTTTAGATTTTATGATCATCTTCTTACAGATTTATTCCACTGTCACAAGTGTGCCCTTTGTGATAGATTCTTCTTTTATAAAAGCAAAGAAGGGAAAATTATTTTTAAATGATGACATATGGTGAAAGGTAGATAAATTCAAAGAGGATGAAGGGGAGAACTAAACATAAGAGATTTCTGAAAGGAACTAACTACAGATTTACTTTCTGTTCCTTTAAATGACAGGACTCTCTAAAGTAACTGAATTTTTGAGAACAAGTACTAGTGAAAATAAGATCACTGAGCTCACTCATTAGTTTTTTAATGATCAAATTAAAGTGTGATATCTAGAAGAAAGAATGGATCCATTTTTAAAGTTCAAATTGAACTTTATGTTATTTTTTGTATTGTGTTATAATTATTATTACCAGTCTTAACAAAAAAACTCTAAATATGAATATATGAACTCAAAAGTAACTACATATTTGTATTTCAAGAAAAAATAGTGATTTTGTAATGTAAAGCCTGAAAAGACATTTTCTTATGTACACGTTGTTGATTGAAAAAAATTTTCAGCAATGATTGAAAAATGAGATTTATATCATAACTAAATAATATGTAGTTCTTGAAATTAATATTAAAATTGTTGCAGTATGAATCACAGCGTAGAGATAAATTGTTTTCAGAAAATATTAGAAAACATCATATATAAAATTTAAAAGATATAAAGTTTGAGGTATTTAATTAAATACATCTATATTGTTGATGCAGGGATTTCTACTGAGAATTTAAATAAATGGGCTATGATATATAGATATAGATATAGATATATATCAAAATGACTTCCCTAAATTGCAGGAGTTGTGAAAAAGTAGAGAAGTCAAAGTAATGGTGGAAATGCTAAAATGAATTTCAAAATTCTATCAAGGAATTTATCTGACTTTCCTTTCTTTGGATGAAATGGATGCTATTCACTAAAACTAGAAATAAATACTAATGAATTTTGAGGAAAGTGATGTTTTTATTTATTTTTATTTATTTGAAAGACTGAATTACAGAGAAAGAGAGAGAGAAAGAGAGAGAGAGAGAGAGAGAGAGAAGTCTTCGATTCGCTGGTTCACTCCCCAGATGGCTGCAATGGCCGGGGTTGTGCCGATCCAGAGCCAGGAGCCAGGAGCTTCTTCCAGGTCTCCCACATGGGTGCAGGGGCCTAAGGACTTGGGCCATCTTCTATTGATTTCCCAGGCCATAGCAGAGAGTTGGACGGGAAGAGGAGCAGTCAGGACTAGAACCGGCACCCATATGGGACATTCATTGGTGCTTCAGGCCAGGGCTTTAACTTGCTGCGCCACAATGCTGGGCCTGGAAAGTGATGTTTTTAAATCTCTGAAATATAAGATATCTGTGAGAATTACAAGATAAAGAAACACAGCTTATGGTTGTTATGAGTATTAAATGATTAAGTATCTGTATAGAGCTTAAAACAATGTAAATTACAAGGAACATATAAGTGTTCAATAAACAATACACAAAGCAAACATCTCAGAAAGAGGATTTGTCTGAAGTTAATTGTTTCTGAATATTCATAATTTAGATAATTGTTTCTCATCAAGAGAACTATCATATACTGGGAAAGATTTTCAGTATATAATCCTGTACTCCCTTCTAAAAATTCTGCTTTTTCCTTTGTAGAAGAGACTATTAGTTGCTTACCAATATGTATTCATTTCTTCTTTCTAACTAACATGGTTCCAGTTGTATTACAGCTAGTAAAATGCCCATACAAAAGGCTGTATTTCTTATCCTCTCCTTGGAAGCCTTAGATAGCCAATGGAAAGTAATTAGAAATTATTTGAAAAACTCCTATGAAAACCCCCTATTATATGTGAAATGTACCCTTCTGTCAGTTTCCTCTTCCTCTATATTACTGACTGAAATGTAGACATGATATGTGAAGCTCTACTTGCTGTCTGGACTCAGAAACATTTGAGTGCAGAAACCATGCAGATTCATTAAAATAGAGATGATTAAGGAAACTTGAAAGAGCCTGGGTCCCTGATGACTTGGTAAAACCTCTGTTACAATCCTGGATGAACTCTGAAGTGAAAAAAGAAAAAAGATAACAGAAAATTATTAAAACATTACTAACTAGTCTAAAGACATTAATCAGTTTGAGTTTGAGTTGCCGACATTCTCCATAGAGTTCCTCTTCAATATTTTCCTTGTCATTCCTTCTAAATATATATAGGATCCAATTGTACTGTAAGACTTGCAACAATTCTGGTCCCCTGTCCTTCTCTTTCTTCTTATGTTACCATGATTCCTATTGTTCCCATGTTATTACCTTTTATTGTTCTGTGGAACAACTTTGTCCCTCCCTTTCTGGCTTTCTGGACAACACTTTATTGTGTCCCTTTTTATTGCTTATTTCTCCTCCCACATTTTTCTATAGTCATGGAATCCTGTTAACATATCCACTTTTGCCTCAGCCTCCTTCACAGCATTATCTAAGATTCACATTGTTAAATATATATAACTAAATGTATATTGCCAAAGGGATATATATTTTCTAAGATATTTATCATTAATTGTTAATAAAAGAACAATTTATCAAAATGGAATTCATCAATGATATTTGAGAGAATAGAAATGCTAATTAGCCTAATTTGATCATTATATATTATCTACATGTATTTAATTATAGAACTGTCCCCCATAAATAAATACGAATATTACATCTAAATTAAAGATATAAATTGAAAATCATGCACAATGGAGCCCTATTCATTTTTTTCTTAACTCTACGTCACAGGCTTATGTTCCTGTTTTTTTAAAGAAAAATCAATATATAATACTTGTGAAAGCTCTTTGAGAACTCCCAAACATATGAGATATCACTGCTTTCATTTTGTTTTTCACAGAATATATATTCTCCTGTAGATTTAAAGCAGTCTAGTAAGTACAAAGAACATGTTTCCTCAATTTTATATGGATTAAAAACAAAAGATACCAGCTTGAAATCAAAAAAGTCAAGATATCCCATTCAAAGAGGTTAGTTATATTAATTTTCTATTTTATTTAATGAACATAATTTGGTGAATACTAGGTAAAGTAATTAGAAATTGGGCTTGCTGATTTTGAGCTATAAATCAAGAGACTCTGAAATATATTTTGAAACTTCTCGGTAAAGCATCAATAGGTCATTCAATATTATGTACATATACCTATTCAGAAGTTGTTTCATGGTTACCAAGACTGTGCTTTTGATTAGAAGTTGGGAATTAAGAGAAATTGGTGTTAACAAGGATTATACTGAGCAGATAGTTTTGTTACTCTATGATGATATAAGCATTGTACTTCCTTCAGGAGATAGGTGGTGTCAGAAAATTATTATATAGTATATAAATTAGCAAATACTAAATTTCCTACACCTCTGATAATAAATCTTGTTTTATATAAAATACATATTTGATCATTCTAATAAAATTTTAGCTCTCAAATGTGTACTGTTTTTCTTTCAACAATTTTTTTCTGGTAAATTTTATAAATAAATAAATAATAGATAAATATATAGATAAATATTCTTTTCTGTCTCTGTTTTCCACAGAAGGACCATACGGTCATTACTGTAAAATCAGATGAAGAACTTACCAGTTCTCTAGTGCTTTTCTTACTCCTTAATTATTAAAATCTTTTTCTAACAAAACTCATGGTGATATCTTTTTCCTTATTGATTTTCTCTTTGTTTCATATGAGACCCTTATTGACCTGTGATTTGTTATTTCATGGCCATACCCTTCTTTTTAAGTACTTTATGTATTTCATTAAACTCCACATCTTTTATTTCCATGTAATTTTATTTTTATACAATTACACTCCCAGAATTAAATACCAAAATGAAATGAAAGGCAAAAAACAGTATTTCCATCTCCCATTCTTCCCCACTCAGTCTTCTTACTACTCCAATGCAATTTAATTCAGTAATTTTAATAGAGTCCTTTGTTATGTAATTTTGTATGTCCGAATGGCATTCTCATTCTGATAAACTTTTTGAAATTCAGATATTATCTGTAACTTTCTACTGTAAAAGATTTAATTTTCATGTAATCCTTTTTTGTTCAGATTTATTTATTTATTTGAAAGACAGACTTACACAGAGAGAAGGAGAGGCTGAGAGAGAGGTCTTCCATCAGCTCTCTTACTCCCCAGTTGGCTGGAGCTGCGATGATCCAAAGCCAGGAGCTTGGAGCCTCTTCTGGGTCTCCCACAAAGGTGCAGGGGCCCAAAGACTTGGGCCATCTTCTACTGCTTTCCCAAGGCCATAGCAGACATCTGGATTGGAAATGGAGCAGCTGGGAATTGAACCAGCAGTGGCTTTACCTGCTATGCCACAATACTGGCCCCATCATATAATTTTTTGTAAACAGAAACATGTATATATCCATTCTTTTATTCTCCAAATAGGATTTTTCATCATTATTTATGTGTTAATTAATATTGAATATTTTAAATGTTATGACTGTAAGTACTTCTCATAGCAGAGTAACAAGTATATATGTATGTCTGTTTTCTTAAACTATTTTTTGTTGGAAATTTGTTTAAAAATCTCTGATTCTATTCAGACCACCACTGGCCTCACATATACTGAAAATTTTTTTTTTATAAAGCTTTTATTTAAAAAATATAAATTTCCGAAGTACAGCTTATGGATTACAATGGCTCCCCCCCACATAACTTCCCTCCCTCCCGCTACCCTCCCCTTTCCCGCTCCCTCTCCCCTTCTGTTCACATCAAGATTCATTTTCAATTCTCTTTATACACAGAAGATCAGTTTAGTACATATTACGTAAAGATTTCAGCAGTTTGCCCTCACATAGAGACACAAACTATAAATACTGTTGGAGTACTAGTTATAGTATTAATTCACAATGTACAGCACATTAAAGACAGAGATCCTACATGATTTTTTTTAAAGAATTGATTAATTATCTATGCAATTTCCAGTTTAACACCAAGTTTTTTTTTAATCATTTGCTATTATCTTTATACACAGAAGATCGATTTAATATATACTATGTAAAGATTTCATCAGTTTGCATCCACACAGAAACACAAAGTGAAAAAATACTGTTTCATTACTAGTAATAGCATTATTTCACATTGGATAACACATTAAGGACAGATCCCTCATGAGACGTAAGTACACAGTGACTCCTGAAGTTGATTTAACAATTTGACACTCTTGTTTATGGCGTCAGTAATCTCCCTAGGCTCTATTAAGAGAGACAAAGAGGGGCACTATATAATGATTATACTGAAATTTTAAAAATATTTATAATCCAGCTTGAGTCATTCGTTCTTCTGTTATTATTTTTTATTTATGTCATTTATTTCAAAGACAAAATTACACAAAAAGATAGAGACAGAGAGAGAGGTCTTCCATCCACTGGTTCACTCCCTAAATTGCCACAATGGCTGGAACTGAGCTGATCCAAACCCAGGAACCAGGAACTTCTTTTGAACCATCCTCTACTGCTTTCCCAAGCACATTAGCGGGTCCTGGATTTGAAGTGGAGCAGCCAAGACTCAAACCAGTGCCTATATTGGATGCCGACTCTGTAGTCAGGGGCTTTAATCTAGGCTTCTTGTTCTCTTAACTTATAAATATTTTCCTAGCACTTCTCTTCAACTGTGATCTTGAGAATTCTGTGTCTCGGCAGTGTTAGAACCTCTATTTTTAGGAATCTCTAGCTTTTTCTTTCTTGCTTTATTATTTTATTGGAATGCCTTTAACATTATTACTTTTGAAACTTTATGCAAAGGAGATAAATTTTGTAAAAGTTTGAAAGTCTAAGCATATGCTAAACTCATATTTGGTTGATGAAATGATAGCATGGAACTTTTCAGAAATGTGTGGAATTACCTCATTGTGTTCTTTCTGTGTTACCTTTGAGAATCCCATGGTTGTTTAGTTACTAGTCTGTTGAATTTGTGTGATATTCTTCTCTCACTCTCCTCTATTTTTTGTTGTCCTCCTCTCACTAGGAACTTCCAGCATGTTCTTATACCAGGTTTTCTAAAATTTTGCAGTGATTTGTCTCAGATTTTCTTTGGTTGTGTTTTTCTGTATCCAATTTATTAAAGCTTATCTGAAAATTTATATGTGCCAGTACCAAGAATGTCTTTCTTACATTATTTTCACATTAGATATACATAAAACAATTTAAACTATATTTTATTATGAAGTTCTACAGTATTAATACTCATATTGTTGTATGCCTATTATAACTATCCACCTCCTAAATTTTTTTTTATCTTTCTCAGTTGAAAATCTGTACCCATTAAAAATTAAACCCATTCTGATTTCTCGCAACCTAAAGACCTTGGCAATCACTATTCTGCTTTGTGTCTCTTAGAATTTCTCTGCTCTAGATGTCTTGTATAAGTATAAATACATATATATATTATTAATATATGTTAACATATATTAATAATATATTTAAACATATAATATATAACTATATATAAATACAATATATTTATCCATGAAAGCCTGATTTATTTAATTCAGCATAATGTTTTCAAGGCTCATCTCTGCTGTAAGATGTATCAGAATTTCCTTCTTTTTAAGGCTGACTAATCTTCTGTTACATTTATATAATATATTTTGGTTTTCTATTCCTTTGACATTTGACACTTGAGTTTTTTCCATGTTTTAGCTATTGTGAATAATGCTATTATCAACATAGATGTACTGCTTTGAGTCCTTGTGTTCATGTGTTTGGAATATTTACCTAGAGGTGGAATATCTGAGTCATATGGTAATTTTATTATTAATTTTTTGGGAACTCCATATGGTTTTCCACAGCAGCTGTAGAATTTTTCATTTTCACCAGCTAGGCTCATGAATTCCAGTTGTGACACATTGTGTCAGCACCTGTTATTTCTGTTTTATTTTCCTTAAACAATAGCCACCCTGATGGGTGTGAGGTGGTATTTCACTGTGGGTTTAATTTGTGTTTCCTTATGGATTAATGACATTGAACATATTCGTTTCATGTACTTAATCGTTTATTTGAATTTGTTAATTGGAGAAAAGTCTGTTTAAGTCATCTGCCCATTTTCTTTTGTTTGATATTTTGTTCTTGAGTAATAGGATTTCTTTATATACTAGGATTTTGATCTCATCAAAACTATGATTTGCAAAGATCATCTCCCATTCTGTATTAATATTTGTCCTTTACCACAAAAATGCATTTCAATTTTGATGAAGTTCAGTGTATTTATTTTTTCTTTGGTTGCCTGTGCTTTTTGTTTCATATCCAAGAAATCATTGAGAAATCAAATGCTATGAAGCCTTCCACTGTTTTCTTGTAACCGTTTTAAAGTTTTATATTTATGTTTAGATATTTGATCCATTTTGGCCTAATTTTTGATTGGAATACAGAAATCAACTTCACTGTTTTCTATGTGGATATCCAGTTTTTCCAAGACCGTTTGTTAAAAATGTTCTCCTTTGTCTATTGAATTGTCTTGGAATCATATGGAAGATCATTTGACCATAAAGGCAACAGTTTAGAACTGTGCTCAATTCTGTTCTGTTCTTTTGGTCTTTATGCCTATCATTATGCTACACACTGCTTTTGTTACTGTCATTTTGAAATAAAGACATATGAGACCTCCTGCTACTCTTTTCAAAATGATTTTGGCTCTTTGGTGTCCCTTGAAGTTCTATATGAACTTTAGAATACATTTTTCTACTTCCTAAAAAATGCCAATAGAATTTTGATAGGGATATAAATGAATTTGTGCAACTATTGGTTGTAAATTAATATTAAAGATTCCTATTCATGAAATTGGTGTATATTCATTTATTTCTTTATTCTTTCATTTATTTCACTAGTACTTCTATAAAGCTGTATTTTTTTCTGTTGGTTGCCTGGTTTTCTTTTGTTCACTTTAATATATTGATGTTTTTAACAACAAGTGTTTTACCATCTTTTTGCCTTTTGTCATTATGTTTATTCCTGAGTGTTTTATTCTTTATAAGTTTATTATAAGTTGAATTGCTTCCTTTATCTCCTTTTGTTTGATCATTGTTCTTGTGTGAAAGCACAGCTGGTATTTGTTGGTTAGTTTTGTAGCCTGCAACTCTGCTGAGTTTGTTTATTAATTCTCACAGTGTGAATGTGTATGTGTGTGTGTTTGTGTGTGTGTGTTTGTAATCATTAGGGTTTTCTACATACAAAATCATATTCTCTTTGGTTGAACTATTTTATTTCTTTTTTTCAATTTATATGCCATTTTCTTCTTTTTTTGCCTCTTTGCTTTGACTTCTGGTACTATGTTAAATGAAAGTGGAAATTCTTATTTCTTATCTTGGTATGAAAGTTTTCAGTTTTTTATAATTGAGCATCATGTTTAGTATGGATTTTACCTTTATCACTTTCATTATATTGAGATAGTTTTCTTTGAAATTCAAACTCAGGAAATCTGATATAGTATGTGAGTTTCCCTTCAGCATCTTAACCACTCTACCAAATTATATGCTGTCCCCTCTTTTAGTATTTTATATATAACATTGCTTTGCCTTCTAACCTGCAAAATTTCTATGCAGATATCTGCTGCAGGCTAGAAGGCAAAGCAATGTGTGGTTTCTTACATATGGTGAATCAGTTCTTTTGTTTTCAATATTCTCTCTTTTGTCTTTGAATTTTGTGTTTGTTTTTATATTTTTATTAAAATATTGGTATTATACATATTTATGGAGTGTGAATTTTTTGTGCTCCTGGAATAATTTTTAAAATTTAAGATTTAACAATTTTTAACATTTTGTCATATTCACTTCCTATGTAAATATTATAAAACAGACATATACTATTTTTCTTGGAAACAGGGATATTATCACATAATGTGTAATCATAACAATGATCTTAAAGTATGGAAAGAAGAATATATTGTTGTAGATTGTATAATCCAGTGAAGGCAATATTTATAACCATGTACAAATAATATGACATCCACAGAATTTTCATATTCTGTGTTAATTCCATATATGAGAGGAAGCATATAATATTTGCCTTTTTGTGTCTGGTTTATTTCACTTAGCATAATGATCTCCAATTCCATCCATTTTGTGCAGATACCAGAATTTCACTCATGTTTATAGCTGAGTAATATTTCATCATGTATATATACCAGATTTTCTTTATCTAGTCATCAGTTGATCGACATATAGGTTGAACCTTTATCATTGCTGTTGTGAAATGGGCTAGTATAAACATGGGAGTGCAGGTAACTCTGATATATTAACTTACCTCCTTTGAATATATTAGCAGAAGTGGGATAACTGGTTCATATGGTAGATCCATTTTTAGTGTTTTGAGGAACCTTCCATAAATGTTATATGCATTTATTTTTCTACCAACAGTGTGTGTTTGACTACCCTTTCCCAACAACCACACCAACATTTTTTATTTTTCAATTTTTAAAAATATTTATTTATTTGAAAGTCAGATTTACACAGAGAGAGGAGAGGCAGAGAGAAGTCTTCCATCCGATGGTTCACTCCCCAGTTGGCTGTGGAGCTGTGCAGATCTGCAGCCAGACGCCAGGAGCTTCTTCCAGGTCTCCCATACGGGTGCAGGGGCCAAGCCTTCGGCCATTTTCTACTGCTTTCCCAGGCCATAGCAGAGAGCTGGATCAGAAGAGGAGCAGCCGGGACTAGAACCAGCACCCATAAGGGATGCCGGTCAGGCCAGGGTGTTAACCCACTGTGCCACAGTGCCGGCCCCTTTTTTTCAATTTTTGTATAGTAATCATTTTAACTTAGCTAAGATCATATCTCATTGTGGTTTTTATTTGCATCTCCTTGATAATTAGTAATCCTGAGCATTTTTTTCATGTTTTTGGCCTTTTATATTACTTCCTTTGAATACTGCCTTGCCTTTAGATCATTTGATTTTAATTGTGGGTGGCATGTTTTTTACCACAATTCTAGTTACTGAGCTTGTTTGATTTGCCTATGCACATCTGTTCTCAGAATTTGAAATTTTTAAAGCATTATTTCTTGTAATAACTTCTCTGCTTTTGTATCTTTTCTCCTTTTTGAACTCCCATATTGCATGTATTGCCCTAGTTTATGAGACCTCATAAGTCTATTAGACCATATTTCTCTTATGCTTGTTCACTAATTACTGTTTTAATTGCCTTTTTTTCCATTCAAACTCAATGGTTTCAAGCAACTTATGTTCAAATTTGATAATGCTTTTATTTGTAAAAGTCAGATATTGAATCATTCCAATGAAATTTTCCATGCTGTTTTATTTTTGGGTCCAGAATTAGTTTGCTTCTCTTTTTTAAATAATTCTATCAATTCTTTGATATTGTTAACTTTTCATGTATTTTTTATTTCCCTTTACTATGTCCATGTTTTCGTTTTTGTCTTTGATCATATTTAAGATAGTTATTTTAAAGTCTTTTTGTAATTAGTGTACTGTGCATGTTTCTTCTTGGAAAGTTCTAGGGATTTATTTTGTTCCTTTAAGTGATTCATATTTTACTATTTTTTATATTTCCTGATCTTTTATTGAAAAGTTGATTTTACAACTCCCTTTCTTCTCTTTTGCATGGAAGACCTTCACTGTTTAGTGAACACCTATGCCTAAAGATCAGCTAAGGTGGTGGAGTGAAGCCTAATGGTCATCTTAGTTTTGTTTTTAGACAGATTTATTGGTGCATTGTCTTAAGTGCTATGTATGTTTTTTAATTAATGAATTTATTTCCCCTGCTGCTTTGCAATGTCTTCATTTCACAAAGGATCTCTTCCTGGCTTCTTGTAGGGCTTTAGGTTTTCTACAGTATGTCTCTGCCCAAAGTCTCATTTCCTAATAGTCTTCAAATCTTTAGGTCCCATGCAGTTTGAATGGACTCTGATGCCTACCATTGTCTTTTATATTCTTCAGTTGGAGATTCAAACTCTGTCATTATTTCCCTCCTGAGCTTAAAGTCAGAGAAGGCAGAGCTGCTCCCTCAGAAAATCCACGGAATGTTCCAAGTGGTTGCTCCTTTGCTTCTTTTTTCCATAGACCACTTCTTCCCAGTTTTTCTTTGCCACACTCAGAAGAGGGTGTGAGAAAACAGCAAATAAGAGCCATAAAATTTCCCACTGTTTTCATCATAGCATTGTCTTGATTGGCTGTCCATTTAGTTCCTGTTAATCTTTAACTTATTTCCAGCAGCCCCTATTCATTATGGAGTTGTTTATTTGCTTTTTGCTGTTTGATGTGTGGGAACAAGAAGAGTAGGAAGGAAGGAGTGAAAAACAGTAGGAGCAATTAGGGAGGTCTGGGATACCTATCATATTCCGGGAAAGAAATGACTGAGTCTTTGTAAAACATCACTGATAAGTTATGTTCAGCCCTGAGTGTCTTCCTTCTCAAGTGAATGCTTAGTATAGATCATGAAAACTATAATGGACTTGTTATCTCAATGCTAGATATTGTGACATTGAATTTACTTCTGTTTTACAGATAGGAAAAATGAGCTTAGAGAACTAAGATAATTTACTCAAGGTCACATAATACAGAAGTATCAGAGCTGATACTAATCCCAGAATCTGGTTTTTGGTTCCAATAACCAGCCCTTTACTTATGCCTGTCCAGATAGGTTTAACAATGGGATGAATGATTAAATCTAGGGCATAGACCACCACATTCCACAAACAATTCACTCCCACTTGGTGGCATAGCAAAAAGCAATTTTTCTGATCAGCTGCTCTTCAAAACCTTACTTAGAGAAAGACAGTCTGCCTAGATTGTAATCTGCCATAGACGGGCCACATCCTCATAAAAATAATTCTTCCTTGCATAAGTATTTTACAAGATCCCAACTGAAGTTCTTATCACTAACACATGACTTTAAAAACATAGCACATATAATGTTCTTGCTCTAAAATGAAAAAAGAATGCCTATGAATAAATTTTCTAGTGTGGTTTCTACCATATTACATGACCTCACTAATTTCTACCCTTATATCTCAGTGTTCTCCTGATTTGCAAAGATTTTGTTTTAACTACATAATACTACTTTTAATTCCAAGAATATAACACTGTGCCTTGCTCATGTTTTTATCTTTATGTGCAAGTGCATCCATTTTTACCTATTGAAAATAATTCTAAAATTGTTTTTATTATTTCCTTTTAGCTTTTGTCCCATAAATAATTATAATAAATATCTTAATTTTATGCATACCGTAACATAATATTTAAACTTTTAAAAATCTTTATTTATTTTGAAAGATTTAGAGAGATAAAGAGAGAGATGATTTTCTCTCTGCTCATTCACTCTCCAGATGGCATTAAATGTCATAGCTGTGGCAGGCCTAAGCCAGAAGCCAGGAGCCAGGAGCTTCTTCTGGGTCTCCCACATCAGTGGCAGGGGCCCAACACTTGGTCCCTCCTTCTTTGCTTTTCTCAGGTCATTAGATGGAGCTGGATGGGACGTGGAGCAGCGAGGATGCAAACTGAAACCCATATGGGATGCAGGCTTTGCAGGGAGCAGCTTTACTCTGCCACAGTGCTGGCGCCTGTGCTTTTTATTATGATTACTCTTTGACAAATTTTCCCTTGGCAAAATATAAATTTTGTGAAAACAACAATTGAGTTTTATTTCTCTTGTGTTTTATAGTACCTGAAAGTGGGTCATGCTTATATAAAGTGTAATAATTGCATAATAATCAGTAATCAAGTAGATAATTCCTTATTTATTATATTAAACATGGCTTCATAGCTTTTAAACATTTTAATTAATATAAAGAGGACAGATTTCATGTATTTCATAGGTACAGTTCTAAGAATATAACCATCCCCCCTCCCTTCTTTTGCTCTCTCAATCCACCTCCTTTCTTCTTTGCTTTTAAAAATATTTTTGCAAAGACATAATTTCAGTTATTCTATAATCATAGGGTTAATGTGCCTCTATCCATAATATTCACCAAGTAAAATATAGAAAGAACACAGTTCCACAGGATTATAAACAAGGGCTAGAAACCACATTCAAATCTCAAAATTTCTTTTCATTTCTATGCATTTTTCTTTGTATTCTATATTAACTACTATAGACAGAGAAAACAATGAAGATGGAGACTGAATCAGTAATAAAGACTTACATGGCTTTATTAATTGATTCTTCTCTCATGTGTTTGCTTACTACCTTGGGTCATGGTAGAGAATAAGATAACTTGTATACTGGATACTCCAAAAATATTTATATGCTTTGGAATTCAATAAGGCACAGATAAATTTTTGTTCAGGAAGCAAGAAAAATACCTGTTCAATGTTTCTCAACATCTCTTGAATCATGTCACATGTTGAAAATAACCAAATTTGTATGGTACAGTGAAGTAAACTTGGCATATGAGCCTGTGAGAAAAAATTACTATATATAATTGTGATAAAATATAGTATATTGGTCCATATATATGTGGATTAACATATTTATATCAAATTTTTACTTGAAAAAACTTAACACATATAAAATGATACATATGTATAGAGTACTATGTGATGTTTCATTATATATATACACTGTGTAATGTCTAGTGATTGTAAATGTGTTTATTTGTTCAAGCACTTTCCAGTAGTTTGTCATAAACAGCCTTATTGTAGTGAGGGATATTCCTTCTATACCCAATTTTCTTGACCTTTTCATAATGAAAGTATGTTGTATTTTATCAAATGCTTTCTCTGCATCTATTGAGATAATCACATGGTTTTTATTCTTTAATTTGTTAATGTGATGTATCATATTTATTGATTTGTGTTCTTGAACCATCCCTGCATAACAGGAATAAATGCCACTTGATCTGGGCGAATGATCTTTGTGATGTGTTGTTGAATTCGAACATAGATGTGAAATCAGTTTTTTTATGCACCATTTAGTTGGTCACTCTATGCTTTTCATGGGAGAATTTAATCCATTGATATTTAAAACAAATTGACATTTGAACTAATCATCAATAGGTAGTTCTTACTATTGCTATTCTGATACTTTGTTTTAAATTTTTATGTTAGTTCCGTATTTTCTCTCAAATTACATTTTTGTGGTTAAATGATGTTATTTAGCTGTAAACATCAATTCCTTGCTTATTAACTTTGTAAACAACAAAGTATCTTGAAATTATAACGTATAAGATTGACTTGAAACAAGGAAAAGAAACAAAAAGCATAGAGATAAGAAATTTTAGTAAAGCACTGTATATTTGTGCTCTATTTTTTCTGGTTTTTGAGTTTTTTGATGTAACTTATGACCTCTTTCCAGATTGCCTTTCTCTTAACATTTTAGTGTACTAATTATAATTTTTTAATCTTAATAGTAATTAGATAAATAATTTACACATCATGTTTTCAATGTGAGTATTCTGAATATAATGGTATTTACCTTCACCAGTTCGTTTTCTACCTTCTGATATTGTCTGCCTTCTTGTTAGCATCTTCTGATTTCAGTTTTGAAAATTTCCCTTTAGTATTTCTTTTTTTTTATATATACAGAAGGTCAGTTTAGTATATATTAAGTAAATATTTCAATAGTTTGCCCTCACATAGCAACACAATGTGAAAAATACTGTTGGAGTACCAGTTATAGTATTAATTCATAATGTATAGCACATTAAGGACAGAGATCCTACATGATATATATATATATATTTAAATTGAATTGCATAGTATTTCTTTAAAAGAAGTCTAGTGGTGATAAATTCTTTTTGCTTTTATTTGGGAATGACTATTTCTCTTTATATCTGAAAGACATTTTTGCTGGGTATAGTATTCTTGGCTGAAAATATTTTCCTTCATTACCATACAAGTCTCTTCTCACTCCTACCTGGCCTGTAAGGTTTTTGTTGAGAGTGCCTCAGTCAGATAGATTGAGATTGCTATGCTATTTTGTTTGTTCCTTTTCCCTTGCATCCTTGAGAATACTCTTTATGTTTAAACTTGGAGAGCTTGGTTGTAATATGTCTTTGAGTAGTATTGGCTGTGTTGAAGCTAAGTGTTTCTCTTTGACTTTCATACACCTTATCTTTGTCTAGGTTTGGGACAGTTTCTTTCATTATATTTGTTTTGTTCAGTTTTTGTCATTTTATTTTTTTAAAGATTTATTTTATTTACCTTCCAGACAGAGAGGTAGACACACACACACACACACACACACAGATGTCTTCCATCTACTGGTTCACTCCCTAATTGGCTGCAATGACTGGAGCTGCACTGATCCGAAGCCAGGAGCTTCCTCTGGATCTCACATGTCAGAGCAAGGCTTGGGGCATCTTCCACTGCTTCCCTAGGCCAAAGCAAGAACTGCATCAGAAGTGAAGCAGCTGGGACTTGAACCAGAGCCCATATAGGATGCCGGCACTGCAGGCAGCAGCTTCACCAGCTACATCACAGTGCCGGCTCATTTCATTATATATATATATATAGACAGACAGAGTTAGACAGTGAGAGAGAAAGAGACAGAGAGAAAGGTCTTCCTTCCGTTGGTTCACCCCCAAAACAGCTGTACAGCCAGCGCGCTGCACCGATCCGAAGCTGGGAGCCAGGTGCTTCCTCCTGGTCTCCCATGCAGGTGCAGGGCCTAAGCTCTTGGGCCATCCTCCACTGCCTTCCAGGGCCACAGCAGAAAGTGGGACTGGAGGAGGAGCAACTTTGACAGAATCCGATGCCTCAACCAGGACTAGAACTCAGGATGCCGGTGCCGCAGGCGGAGGATTAGCCAAGTGAGCCGCGGTGCTAGCCCATGTCATTATATTTTTAAAAAATCCTTTCTAACCCTTTGGCATTCTCAAGTCCCTATTGAATCCAAATTATTTGAATATTTGCTCTTTTCTCTCTATCCCATTTTTTCCCATAAGCTTTTTCATTCTTCCTGATTCTTTTTTTCCTGCGACTGTATATTTTCAAATAACCTGTTAGGACCTCCTGCGTTTTTTCTTCTGTTTGATCTGTTCTATTATTCATACTTTCCATTGCACTGGTTTCCAAGCCACAGTCCATTGCTGTCTACTCAAGTATGGAGAAGAGTGATAAAAGCAGCAACCTGGCCACCCAGATAGAACTCAAGCTGATCACATTTGGGTCCCAAAGTCCCTGGAAACCACAAAATTCTTGGAATGCCATACAGGCCCATTGAGGCTGGCAGTGATACCAAAATCAGTCCAACACACCACAGTGCACGAATCTGCATGATACCAGGCAAATCCAGAGGTTCAGCTTGTGAACACTGGCTGGATGGTAGAGTCCTTTGGAGTTTATCAGGTGCCAGATCTCAGTATGGGAAAGCCTAGCTCTGGATTCCAAGGTGAAGTCCTAAACTCCCTCTTGTGGTTTCTGCTGATGGCTGGAGTTTGCTTTCTGCTAGTGCTTTTAGGACAGCTGTAAGAGGCCTCCTGGCTTTGGAAACATCACATATTCACTCCACAGTAAGGATCTTGAAAGAAAGTATGGATTCAGCCTGAGTAAATTTTTATAGCGTGGTTGGCACTGGAATTTAGTTCACTCTTCCTCTCTCCAACAGGAGATTTCTGTGCACACTGGCTCCTTAGAGCTATGGGAGGAGTAACCCAAGCAACTCATTCCTTCTTGCTCTTTTCAAGGCAACTTTTCTTGTGATTATAACAAGCCAGTACACTATGGTTTGTTACCTGGCTTCTGTAGCTCTGTGGGAGTGACTTAATGTTTGTATAGCATGAATGTGCGCAATTATTATCTGACAATAGGGTCTTCTCTCAGAAGACCTATTCCCTAAATACTAATCCTGTTTCAGCACTGCTTCTTAATTTTTTTCTTCCTTTGTTATAAAAGCAAAATTGAAGAAATTTAAGTATATCATAAAATAAGTCTCATTTCTGAAATGCACATATGAACACAAATTATTTTTCTTATACTTTTAATAGGCTCATTGGCTCACCAAACACCATTTGAGTTTCTTAATTTAGTTAATAAAAATAAGAATCTCATAATTTAAGTCATGTACAAGATTTTTTTGCCATGTCTAAAATCTTCAGGAAAAGTCTATCACAGTATGTGATGATTAATTATCATTAGTTATATATCTCGTGCATTTTTATATGTTCATACATGGAACAACTTGTAAACATTAGACATTATATAAGATTCATTTGAGACATAAGATCCTCAATTATTTGGACAGTGAAATATTAGTTCTACTGCTATTCATATCATCTATTACCATAACCCCAAATTTATTATATTATTTTAAAATACTGATATTTATGTACATGCATACATTGTGGCTAATTAAACTATCCATAGCAATAATATATGACTTATTAATGATTAATAAGAAGTAATAATTACATTTGACTACATGCTTTCTTATCTTTGTATTGTTAATATATAGGTAGCCAGAATAATTTATTTATTATTTAGAATTGCAACTGCTATATGAGAGATGATATTTTCCCATTAATATTTCTGTCAGATGTTTAAAGTTGGCAAAAATATGTATTAGATAAATAAATACACTAGTGAAGAAAAGACTGATGGTTATTCCTACCATGGCTTCTATTCCAGTTTTATCATGGAAAGTCTTAGTTGTTGTCTTGGTGTAGAACAATGCCTTTGCAATCTTCAACACAATCCAATTTGAATGCTACATGAAGGTACAAAGAAAAAGGGCAGACAATTAACCATATACAAAACCAAGATGAATCAGAGACCAAAATGTAAGACCTGAGACTCTGAGGTTGCTGGAAGAACACCTAGGTGAAACATTCCAAGACAGTGGTGTAGGGGACGACTTCTTGGACAAAACCCCCAAAGCACAGGCAACAAAAGCAAAACTAAACAAATGGGACTATATCAAACTCAGAAGCTTTCATACAGCAAAGGAAACAATCAATAAAGTGAAGCAACATCCAACAGAATGGGAAAAATGTTTGCAGACCACCTATCTAATAAAGCATTAATATCCTGAATATATCAGCTACTTAAAAACTCAACAACAGAAAAGAAACCAATCCAGCTGAGAAATGGGCAAAGTGATTCAATAGAGAGTTCTCAAAAGAAAAAATACAGATGGCCTTCAAATATATGAAAAATGTTCAACAGAAGTAACTGATAGAGAAATGCAAATCAAAACCACATTGAAATATCACATCATCCTTGTCAGAATACCTAAAATCCAAAACACAGAGAGTAACAAATGCTGGCAAGAATTCTGAGAAAGGGGAACACTTATACACTGTTGATGGGAATGTGAATTAGTTCAGCCGCTGGGGAAAACTGTGGAGGTTTCTGAAAAAGCTAGAAATAGACTTGCGACATGATCCAGCAGTCCTGCCACTGGGTATATATCATGGGTAAATATCATGTTTATAGCAGCACTGTTCACAATAGCCAAACTTTGGAACCACCCAAGGTGTACATCATCTATAGATAAAGTCTCTTTTCTCTCAGGAAATATCATTTTTTACCTCTAATTCCATGAACATTGAGGTTAGATTAGATTATCTGCCTGTTTTCCTTTCCTCAAAGCATCCAAAATAAATAAATTAATCACTAGCCAGATACTTTATCCCTTCTCCAACCCCTCTTAAAGGATTTGAAAATTATTTTATTATATTCGAATTTATTTTTGCTGTATATTAAATTATTACTATGTAAATACTTTCATTAAATAAAGGCATTCAAAATTCAATAGAAAAAGAGGGCATAAGAAACTCTACTCTCATGGAGCTTACATGGTAGTGAAAGGATGATATCACTTGGTTCAGTGAAAGTACTGCATCCTTATCTACCTATTGTAACTTGTAAGTAAGCATAGATATTATATTGTCTCATTTATATTATCAAATGAATCAGTTAGTTGCTTTTACTTATCATGTTACAGATGATTTTTAAAAAATATTATCCAAAATTCATGTTTCAGTAATTATTTGGTTTGTAATAAATAGATGTTTTTATCTTCAACTTAAGTTAAAACTGTCATTCATTCTAGGTTTTTTTTTTATATTGGCTAATCAAATCACTTATTTTCTTTATATTAATCGCATATCACTGAAGAATAGATATGATAAAGTAGCATTATTCTTCATGAATGCCAAGTCTATCTTATTCTTTAAGAAATGTTTATAGTGTTGGGAATTAAACATAGATTTTTGTCATTGGAAACCTTAACAGCTAAGTTATATTAACATTGTTTAAACTTTTAGGGTAAGTACAGTTGAAGAATGGAATAATGTTTATAGTTATTTCAGAATGCCATATGCCATATATATTTCAGATAGAGCTATGTGAAGCAGTAAATTAAAATCCTTTAGAGAAAGTTCCAGCTGCTACATCAAGGATATTTCTGAGAACAAAACTACTATATCCTATTCAGAGAGGAAGGTCAAAGGGTTAATTATTTGAGGGTCATTATATCAAAGTGCCTGTGATCAGATTTCTACAATCTTTGGTTATTTTACCTCCATTTGATACTCTGTCTTATTCCAAATCCACTTATGATTCTGTAATGGAGACTCTTAAAGGAGATTTTATGGTTTTCATTGAAACACATTACATTTTCTGCCTCCAACATTTTTCTTCCAAATTCATCCAATTTATCATATCTTGCTGAATCCTCTGTGCTCTACACAATTTTAACAATGCTTTGTGATTTTTTTTCTGTTCTCCTAACTTGTTTACTGGAATTACTGAATTCAGTCTAGCTTATAGAATAGTATCAATTAAATTACTGCATATGAACAATTACAATATGTATGTAAAGCTTTAAATGTATGTAAAACTAAAAATCTTTTTCTAGTTTCTTTTTTTGTTTAAAAGTAAACAACAAAAATATAGGTTGTTTTAATATATGGATAGTTGTTAGAATTGCTTGTAAAATAGTTTTAATATCTTTACTACCAAGAATATAGAAGAATAAGGTAAAATTCAAATCAGATATGTTTGGATTTATTTTGTAATTCTAAGTATTGATGCCATGTATTCCATCTGTTCCTTTACATCCCCCTCCAGTTAGAGAGGAATTATGCAATCAGTCTCTCTACGTGGTTGTGGCAAAACGTAAATTCATCACTTCAAACTGAAAGCAATGAAGAGACTCATCTCATTTCCCTCTGTGTAGATCTTGCAGGCCTTGTGTTCCATTAACATAGCTTCAAGGTCCTCTTGATCCACGTTGGTTCTTAGTTGAGAAATAAATTGTTACTGTGCTAAGCTGTTGACATTTAAGTGTTCACCTGTGATGAAAGTTGGGATTTGTTATAATGATAAATACAGAAATTAGTGCCATAACGAAAAACCTAAAATATGGTCTCATCTTTGTTTATCAGTTGTAGCAATTGAGCAAATAGATATCAGAGCCTACAAAGATGGGAATCTAAATTTTCTAACAACAAAGAATTTTATTGTAATAACTTGGTAGGCAAACTGCCTACTATTTTATGTCTCTAGAGGAAGAATTTGGAGGATAGAATACTGATTCTGTATGTTGATTACATTTGACTGTGTTTTGCAAATTATTGAAAAAGAACAGCTCAAGAAAATAGCTGGTTTACAAGGTGAAATAAAAGAGAATGGAGAATTTCTCTTTAAAAAAAAAGATTTATTTTATTTATTTGAACAGAGAGAGAGAGGTAGGTCTTCCATCCGCTGGTTCACTCCCCAGATGGCCGCAATGGCCAGAGCTGTGCCAATCTGAAGCCAGGAGCTAGGAGCTTCTTCCAGGTCTCCCACGTGGTGCAGGGGCCCAAGGACTTGGGCCATCTTCTACTGCTATCCCAGGCCATAGCAGAGAGCTGGATGGGAAGAGGAGCAGCCAAGACTAGAACCGGTGCCCATATGGTATACCGGCGCTTCAGGCCAGGGGATTAACCCACTGTGCCACAGCGCCAGCCTTGAGAATGGAGAATTTCAAAATCAGGCCATTTCACATATGGAAAGTTTTCTGCTTCTAAATACAGGTAGTACAAGGTAAGATTTAAGAAGGATTTGAGACAAATGTTTGAAATTCTTAGTTGCAAATGATGATTTGGGAAGGTTGTCTGGCCTGGAGTTTAAGATGCCTGTGTCCCTTGTTGAAGTGCCTGGATTTGATACTTGGCTCTGCTCCTGACTCCAGCTTCCTAAAATGCAGACCTGGGACAGAGTGGTGATGGCTCAGCTGGTTGAGTTTCTGTCACCCACATAGGTGACCCAGATTGATGTCTTGGTTCCTAACTTCTGCCCCAGCCAAAGGCATTGGCAAACATTTGGGAAATGAACCACTCTTTCTCCATCTGCATTTTTCCCTCTCTCCCACTTTCCATCTCTCTCTCAAAAGAAATTACTCAAGGTAGAGGTTTATTTTTAATTTTCTTTAAGGTATAGAAATTTCATGTATTAGATATATACAGATTTAGGAACATAGGAGACTTCTCACCCTCTCCTCCCTCCTGCCCATGAATAATTTTTAAAGATATAGAGTCATCCTACAACCAAAAACTTGAGAATTACTGTCCTAGGTTCTCCAACTACAGTGTCAAACTCCATTCTTTCATGAAATTTACATTCTCGAGTATAAGTATAGATAACAAATAAATATAAAAATCATTTAAGTGGTGGTAAGTACGTTAAAATATAGAAATGTGAAAGAGAGCACATATGGGAGAGCACAATGGGATATTTTAGGTAACACGACTTTCTTCATATAAGGCTGGATAGGTAAGGCCACATATGAAGAGATAGTCTTCATTTTATGATGAAAAGAAATGATTAATTTGAAGATTGTAGGGAAGAGTAATCAGGATAGAGGAAATTAGAGCTAGAAATGGAAAATAAACTCTTCATGGTTGAGGAAAAATATGATGTCTTTTAATCCTAGAGATTAGTACGTGAAGAGTGGTAAGTCTGGATAAAAAGGAAGAAATTTGAAAACACAGGTAATCTACATTTAAAAAATGACCTACTGTATGGTATAGCCTTCTAGCTGTACTTACTGATTCTTATCATCAGATACAACATTTGTATCCATATTCACACAATAAAAATTATCTTCATAGTCCCAAAAGTAAAATAACTTTCAAAAAATAATTTTAAAAAGTCTAGAGTCATACTGAAAATTCAGTTAAGTCAGATTCATATGTACAAGGAAACTTCCAGAATAGTCCCAGAGCATCTTGTAATTTAATTGGTTGAAAAATTTCAAAGCAATGATTTAGAAGCCTCTGGAGATTGTCCTGTAGCTACATAGTAAATGGTATGGCAGAACATTCGTCCAAGAGCATCTCCTAAATAGTTGTAGGATGAGTGAGAATGTGCAGCACTTGAGCCATGACTTCCTTTGTCCACTCCATCCTTGTCCCAAGGTATAGAAACTCTACTGAAAAGCTTTTATTTTTGGAAGATGTAGCCCAAAAGACAAAGCACTCCATACATTTAGATCTAAGTATAAGGCTACATTTTTACCCTGGAGAGGCAGACTTCTGGAGTTTTCCTCTCCCCCAGCCCTTGTTATAATGGTCTACTTCAGTCTGGAAAGCTTAGAAGACCATGGATCCATTTTCCTACTCAGCCTCTACTCTTAGAGAGGAAGCTCTGCTTGATACCATTAAGGTTAGAATAACATTGTTCATTACCCCCACTTTAGGTTGATAGAGTAGAGCTACCACACTGGGAGGGGCTAATAAAGAAAACCACCTCCCTCTTCTAGTTCCCACTAGTTCCCACTCACAAAATAGGGATATCACTCTAGGTGAAGTAAATCACTGTCTTAATCCCAGCTGTCATGCCATGAAATAAAATCCAGACTACAATTGGATCCATAAGGTGAATTTGTCAAAGAGTTTAAAGAAGCTATTATAATACTTGAAAACTAAATTATACTTAAATAAAGAAAGAAGGTATTATATAAATGTCTCATCGAATAGAACATCAATAACACAGTTGATATAATAACATAGAGATAATTAGTAATTTTGGACTTCAAAAATATAATTCTCAAAATGAAAAATTCACTCACATACTTAAGAGTATACTGGAGTTGACAAAAAGAGTTATTAAATGTGACTAACAAATAATTCTATAGAGAGATTATGAAATCTGGAAAAAAACAGAAAAATAATTAAGGAAACTGAGCAGAGCCTTGTGGGAGAATATTAAGTAAAACAAAATACATGTAATGATAGTACCATAAGCAGAAGAGAGAATAAAGCACAAAAATTTAAAAAATAATTCTAATTTCCCAAATTTTAAGCAAAACTATGTACAATTTAGAATGTCAGGGCCAGCGCCATGGCTCAATAAGCTAATCCTCTGCCTAGCGGCGCTGGCACACTGGGTTCTAGTCCCGGTAGGGGCGCCGGATTTTGTCCCGGTTGCCCCTCTTCCAGGCCAGCTCTCTGCTATGGCCCAGGAGTGCAGTGGAGGATGGCCCAGGTCCTTGGGCCCTGCACTCCATGGGAGACCAAGATATGCACCTGAATCCTGGCTTTGGATCAGCGTGGTGCGCCGGCTGTGGCACGCCAGCCGCGGCGGCCATTGGAGGGTGAACCAATGGCAAAGGAAGACCTTTCTCTCTGTCTCTCGCTCTCTCACTGTCCACTCTGCCTGTCAAAAAAAAAATGTCAGCAAACTCCAAGAAAGAGAAACTCTATACACCCAGACATATCAGTCACGATGTTGGAAACCAGATAGAAACTGTTGAAAACAGTAAGAGAAAAATAATCACATACAAAGTAACTAAAATAAGATTAATAACTCAGTGCTCCTCAGAAATAATGGAGGCCAGAACAGTGAAATAACACATATAAAATACTGAAAGAGAAAAGAAAACTAGAGCTGGCACTGTGGCATAGGGGGTAAAGCCATTGCCTGTAGTGCCAGCATCCTTTATGGGTGCTTGTTGAAACCCCAGCTGCCCCACTTCTGATCCAGCTCTTTGCTCTTCTCTATGGCCTGGGAAAGCAGAGTAAGATGGCCTAAGCCCTTGGACTCCTGCACCCACATGGGAGACCTGGAAGAAACTCCCGGCTCCTTCTTCGGATTGGCCTATTTCTGGTCATTGCAGGCATTTGAGGAGTAAACCAGTGGATAGAAGAGTTCTGTCTGTCTCTGCCTCTGCCTTTCCAATAAATACACAAATCTTAAAAAAAAAAAAAAAAACAACTTTGAATAAGAGTCTTAAAATCTGTGACAGGTATTGTGATGCAAGTGCTGTTTGGAATTCCTGCATCCCATATCAGAGTATTGATTCAAGTCCTACCTGCTGAGCCATTGATCCACCTTCCTCTTAATGCATACTGATGGCCCAAGTGTTTTTTTACTCTTCCACTCAGATGGAAAATCTGGATGGAGTTCTGGAATCCTGAGTTCAACAAGGCCCTGCCCTGGCTATTGAAGGCATCTGGGGAATGAGAACCAATGAATGGGATCAATCTCTCTTTGCTGTCTCTCTCTCTCTCTCTCTCTCTCTCTCTCTCTCTCTCTCTCTCTCTCTCTCACACACACACACACACACACACACTCACTGAGAAAATAAACATTTAAAAAAGAAACTATAAATTGAATGTTAAATCTAGCAGAACTATCTTTCAAAAATTAAGATGAAATAAAAATATTCCAGATCTATGAAAGCTGAAATAAATCATTTCTAAAACATTTGACTTGGAAGAAATAGGAAAGAAAATTCCACTGTAGTGGGAGCAAATAGTACTTGAAATCCACACACAATAACAAAGAGCTCCAGTAAATATAATGAAGTATCAATAATTATAAAAGACAATATAAATGAATATTTCTTTCCCTTTTTCTTTTAAGTTACTTTAAATGTAACTTAAGAAAATAATAGGTATACATAATTGTACTGTTAGCTCTATAACATATAAATATAATATATATTGACAATAACAAGAAAGATAGATATAAAAAGCTATTCGGCACAAATAGGAGATGGTAACTGAAGTTCTCAGAATGTAAGAGAGAGAATTTAAAAAAAAGCTAGAAACTGAACACAGCAAACTATAAATGCATACTTGCTCTCTTTTTCTTTGACAGCTTCCTGAAGAAAGATTATTTAAAATAATAATTACAAAATATGTAATTCCACATGCAAATAAAGGAAAGTAGATACCTATCTCTCACCAGGTACAGGTCACAGACTGGACTGAAGACCTAAATCTAAAACCTGAAACTTGAAACTACTAGTAGAAATTATAAGGAAAGTACTTCAGGACATTGGAGTGGGCAAGGATTGTCTGAATCAGAAATCAAAAGCACAGGAAATAAAAGGAAAACTAGAAAAATGAGACTTCATGAAACTAGGAGATTCTTAATAGAAAGTGAAAAGAAAACCTAAAGGATGAGAGAAAATATTTTGAAGCTATATGTCTAACAATGGTTAAAATCCAGCATATATAAGAAACTCAGAAACCTTAATAGCAAAAACAGTAAGTAACCCATTGAAAATAATCCAATTAAAATGGGCAATAGGTCTAAGAACACATTTCTCAAAGGAAGTTATACAACTGGGCAATAGGTAAATGAAAAAATGCTCAGGATCACTAATTTTTAGGGAAATGCGAATCAAAACTACACCAAGATATCACCTCACTCCAGTTAGATTTGCTGTGATCAAAATGACAAAAGATAACAAACGTTGGCTATTGGGAATATAAATTAGTGCAAGTATTGTGTGAAACAGAATGGAGAATCCTCAAGAAGCTAAAAATAGAACTAACATATACCAGAAATCTCAGTGTGGGATATATATCCAATGGAAGTGAAACCTGCCTGTCAGACCTTTGTGCTTTCATATTTATTGCAGCGCTGTTCACAATAGAGAAGAAATAGAAACAGCTTAAGTGTTCATCCATTGAGGAATGGATAAAGAAAATGTGGCATGTATACACAACAGAATATTACTAAGCCATAAAAAATGACAAAAACCTTCTCATTTGCAGCATGGGTAAAACTGGAAGTCAGTATGTTAAGTAAAATAATACAGCCACAGAATGATAAGTATCATTTGATCTTACTCATATGTGGAGTGTTAAAAATGTGATCTCACATTAAAATACAATGATGATTACCAAAGACTAGGGAGGGAAGGAAATAAGGCTGAGGTAATGATGACTAATATGTACTAAGTTATAACTACAGAGGAGTAAGAAGTACTGGAATTTCTTTTTTTTTTTCTTTTAAAAAAGTGATATATTAAACTTGTATACAGGATAATTAGCAAAATGTAGAAAGGGAAAACAATGTACAAAAGACAGATAAAAACCAGTACTCTTGATGGACACAATCCAAAAACAGTACAAACCTTAACAAACTGTCTCCAAGCCATCTTAGATGTACAGCTCCCTCCCGGGTTCTGTCAGTGAGGATAAAACACAGTAAAGTAGGGAGCCTAGTCTTCTGGCTCCTGGAAATGGGCCTGTGGACCACCATTTAATCTTGGAGAGATTTTCAAACGTGGCAAGGACAAACAGGAAACAAGTGCATCTGAGTACAATGACACAGCTTTCGGTGCTCCGTGGAGCAGTTACTCCATGGAGCAGTTACTCCATGGAGCAGTTACTCAGAAGCCTTTTTGTTTTTCTGATGGTTGCAGGGAGAGTTCTTCAACAAGTTGCGGATCCTGAGGTACATTCCAGTGGATTCCGCCATATTCTCAAACTCAAATGGTGTGATTCCAGTTGCAAACTTGCTCATGTCAGGGACGGGGCTGTGAACTTTACTACTGGAATTTCATTGCACAATAATTATAAATTATTTGCACTGCATGTTTCTCTATTAAAATAAGAAAATGGGATTTTATATTTTCAACATAAAGAAATGTTAGAGGCCGGTGCCAAGACTCACTTGGTTAATCCTCCACCCACGGTGCTGGCATCCCATATGGGCACTGAGTTCTAGTCCCAGATGCTCCTCTTCCAGTCCAGCTCTCTGCTGTGGCCCAGGAGGGCAGTGGAGGATGGCCCAAGTGCCTGGGCCCCTGCACCCGCATGGGAGACCAGGAGGAAGCACCTGGCTCCCAACTTCGGATCGGTGCAGCGCACCATTTGGGGAGTGAACCAACAGAAAGAAGACCTTTCTCTCTGTCTGTAATTCTACCTGTCAAATAAATAAATAAAAAATCTTTAAAAAATAAATGTTAAAAATTTGAATAAATTTTTTACCCAAAGTAGACATTGTACAATGTATACCTAGAGTGAAGCATCACACAGTACCCCATAAATATGTATAATTTTATGTCTTTAAGTTAAAAAATAAAGTTCCTAGAACTAAAAGTAAAAATAAAAATGCTAAATGATATTTCATTGGACACTCCCTGTATAGTTAATTTTACGTGTCAATTTGATTGAACTAAGGAATGACTAGATAACTGGTTGAGGACTGAGCATTAGTTCTACATGTATCTCTGAGAATGTTTCTAGAGAAGATTGGTGTGTTCGGAGAAAATGTGATTCTCTTTTACCCTTTCTCCTTCCCCCTCTCTTTTGCCTTTTTCAATGAGTTGATTCAACAAGAAAGCCCTCACTGGATGCAGCACCTAGGATTTAGAGTTAACATGCTCCAAGATGAACGTATTTCTATTATAAATTGCCTAGCCTGTGGTGTTCTGTTACAGCAGGAAACAATGGATTAGATGCTACTCAGATGGCTGTTTTCAAAAGAAAGTGCAAAGAGTTGATGAGAATGAGCGAAAATTGGGACTTTCATACATTTCTGATAAATTTCTGTAACTTGTTGGCCGTAAAATGATATAACCACTTTTGAAAATAATTTGGCTGGTCTTTAAATTGTGAAAAACAAATTTACCATATATGAGTCATCAATTCTACTCCTAGCTATATATCAAGAAAATCATAAACATATGTTCACACAAAAACTTTTATATGAAAGAAGCACTATTTATTGTGGGCCCAAAGTGGAAAAAAATTAAATATCCATCAATTGATGCATAAAAAATGTTTTATTCAGATAATAATTTATTTAGCTATGAAGTAAAAGGAAGTGCTGATGCATGCTACTACATGGTTGACTCTTGTAAAAATACTAAATAAAATAAGATAGAAAAGTCACCTATTTTATGACTCCATTTATATGAAATATTCATAAAAGGCAAATCCATAGAGATACAATTTAAATTTGTTGTAAAGGAATGGGAAGAGGAGAATATGAGAAGTGATTGCTAGTGGGTACCACTTTTCTTTTGGGAGGTGAAGCAAATATTCATGAATTAGTTAGTCATGATGGTTGCACTGTTCTGTGATGAGAAATGGTGAAAACCCACTGAATTGTCTGCTCTGTCTAGATTTGTCTTCTTATAATTAATAAACTTTATTTTTTAGACTGTTTTTTGGTTCATGGCAAAAGACAGCAGAATTCACAGAATTCCCATATATATATATATATATATATATATATATATATGTATATATATGTATATATCCTGTCCCCATGCATGCACAACATTATCCATTATCCATTATCCATTATCCATTATCCATTATCCATAACTCTAACCACAGTAGTACAACGTATTGTGGTACATTCATTATAATTGATGATGTCCTAAAACTTCTTGGTGCTTTGTCTGTTCATCCCTATTTTCTCTTTCAGTCCAAGAAACCAGTGACTTTTTTTTCTACTGTCTCCATAGTTTCGCTTCTTTCAGAGTTTCATATAGTTGAAATTATTTGATGAATAGACTTTCAGATTTTACTTTTCAGTTAGTAATATGCATTTACATTTCCTCCATTTATTTTCCTGACTTAATAGCTCATTTCTTTGGTATTGAATAATATTTAAATGCTGATACACTAAAATTTGGCTATACTTTTAGCTATTAAAATGTTCTGATTGTTTCCAGGTTTGGATTATAATGAATAAGGTGCTATAAATATCCATATGTGGTTTTGTGTGTTATCTTAAGGTTTTAATTCATTTGGGGAAGTAACCAGGAGCATATTGGCTGGCTGTATTGTGAGAATAGTTTTGTAGAGACCTGTCAAATAGTATTCCAACTGCAATGAATAAAATGTCTATTGCTCCAAATCCTCACAAATATTTGGTGTTTTGAGTGTTTTGGATTTGGGCCATTATAACAGATGTATGGTGCTATTTCATTGAATTGTACCTCCCTGATAACCTATATTTTGAGGGACTATCTTTTCACATGCTTATTTGCCATCTGTGTTCTTTGGTGAAGTGTCTCTTCATGAATTTACCCATTTCTTTTTATTTTTTATTTATTTATTTATTTTTACAGGCAGAGTGGACAGTGAGAGAGAGAGACAGAGAGAAAGGTCTTCCTTTGCCGTTGGTTCACCCTCCAATGGCCGCCGCGGCCTGCGCGCTGCGGCCGGCGCACCGCGCTCGTCCGATGGCAGGAGCCAGGAGCCAGGTGCTTTTCCTGGTCTCCCCATGGGGTGCAGGGCCCAAGCACCTGGGCCATCCTCCACTGCACTCCCGGGCCACAGCAGAGGGCTGGCCTGGAAGAGGGGCAACCGGGACAGAATCCGGCGCCCCGACCGGGACTAGAACCCAGTGTGCCGGTGCCGCAAGGTGGAGGATTAGCCTGTTGAGCCACGGCGCCAGCAATTTACCCATTTCTTAAGTCAGGTTTTCTTTTTGTTAGCATGGAATTTTAGAAGTTATCTGTGTATGTCTTTTATCAACTCTGTCCTTTTAAATAGTTTCTCCATGACTGGCTTGTCTTCTCATGATCTTGAAGTTGTCTTTTGCAAAGCAAAAATTTTAAGTTTTAATGAGCATGACTTAAAAATTACATCTTCCATGGATTGCCATCTTGTTGTGATTTTAAAATCAGGAATGTCTAGGATTTCACTATGTTGTCTTTTTAGAAATAATATGGGACTGGCATTGTGATGTAGCTGGTAAAGCCACCATCTACAAAGCCGGCATCCCACGTGGGCTCTAGTTCAAGTCCCAACTGCTCCACTTCTGATCCAACTCCCTGCTAATGGCCTGGGAATGCAGGAAAGGATGGACCAAGTACTTGGGCCCCTCCACCTATGCAGGAATCCTGGAAGAAGCTCCTGGCTCCTGGTTTTGGACCAACTGAGTTCTGGTCATTGCAGCCAATTTTGGAGTGAATCAGTGGATGGAAACACTTCTCTCTCTCTCTCTCTTTCTCTGTCTTTCTTTTCCTCTGTCTCTCTGTAACTCTGCCATTCAAATAAATAAATAAATAAATTGTAGTTTTGTATTTTATACCTAATGCTCTGAGCCACTTTGGGTTGTCTTTAAAGAAAGATAAAAGGTTGTTGCTAGATTTTGTTTCTTTTGCATTTTTATGCCCACCTGCTCAGTTATCCTTGAATCATTTGTTGGTATAACTGTATTTTTTAAAGATTTTATTTATTTATTTGAGAGATAGAGTTACAGACAGTGAGAGGGAGAGACATAGGTCTTCCTTCAGTTGTTTCATTCCCCAGATGGCGGCAATGGCCATAACGGCTGGAGCTATGCCGATATGAAGCCAGGAGCCAGGTGCCTCTTCCCGGCCTCCTATGCGAGTGCAGGTGCCCAAGCACTTGGTCCATCTTCCACTGTGTTCCCAGGCCATAGCAGAGAGCTGGATTGGAAGTGGGGCAGCCAGGACTCGAACTGGCACCCATATGGGATGCCAGCGCCACAGACAGAGGATCAACCTACTGTGCCACGGAGCCAGCCCCTGGCTTAACTGTATTTTAACATTGCTTTACATTTGCTCCTTTGTTCAATATAAGTTGCTTAAATTTATATGCATCTATTTCCAGGCTTTCTGTAATGTTCCATTGCTCTGTTTGTTCATACTATTGTCAATACCACACAGTCTTGATTATTTTGATTATATAATTTTAAAGGATGTGTTCTTTGATATGTGAATGATATCTCAATCAAGATATTAGAATTAAGAATCAGAAAGACTGCTGAACAAAGAGATTGTCAAATAATTACCTTTAATCCAACATTTAATTGAAGACCTGAATTAGTGTCAAGTGCAAGATTCCCACAATCTTGGAATTTATTTTGTTTTCAGACACACAGATGTGACAGATACTATGAAGCTAAGGAGGAAGTGCAAGTCAAGTCTATTACATAGAAAGAAAAGCTGAAGGCAGACTAATTATGGTATAATAAAAGGTTAAGCAAAGTTTACCACACATGATAAAGATAGGAAATGTGTGCTAGCTCATAGCCAACTCCAGTAGCAGTTCTCAGCCTAGAGCACGTTGTTTAATGTGACGCAACATTTGGGAGTGTTAGAAAGGCTTTTGGTAAATTAAAGATGTCTGTTAATCAAGGAAATAAGAATTTAATGTCAAATTTAAATTGATAGCTGAGATAAGGATAGCTGAAATTTAAAAATTCTTCTGCCAAATATTCTCCATTCAATGTTTACCAAAAATCTATAAGGAAAGTAATTCTCCCAGTTTATAAGTGAAGAAACTGTGGCATTGGTAAGTTAAATAACCTCCTATCTGAAGTGGTAGGAAGTGATATTTTACTAATCCAGGTGATTTTATTTCTGGTCATTCACTCCTATCCACTATCCCACAGAGACTGTAGTTGGCCAGTATCTCAAAAACAATAAGATGGTAGAAGCAAAACATTAGCCAAGTAGACTTGGATCCTGGTGGAATACAAAAAGGTATTTCAAACAGCTTTTGGGAAAACTTATTTTGGTGCAAAAAATGTGAATAGAGAGGTAGAGAGAGAGAGAGAGAAGAGGAGAAAGAATCTTCTTTCCACTTGTTTACTCCCCAAATGTTTCAGAACAACCAGGTCTGTGATGGGCCAGAGACAGGAGCCCAGAACTCCACCCAGGTCTCCCATGGGTGGCAGGGGAAGAAGCACTGGAGCAGTCTTCTGCAGCTTCTTGCAATGCATTAGCAGAAGCTGAATCAGAAGCAAAAAAAGTCAGGACTCAAATTGGCACACCCATATGGGATGTGGGTGCCCCAATTTGTAGTTGAACTTACCATGCTGCAACGCCTGCCCCCAATACATAGTTCTTTTAATAAAATATATTTTCTTTTTTTTATATAAAGCTTTTATTTAAAGAATATAAATTTCCAAAGAACAGCTTATGGATTACAATTGCTCCTCCCCCCCCAACTTCTCTCCCTCCCCCTACCCTCCCCTTTCCCGCTCCCTCTCCCCTTCTGTTCACATCAAGATTCATTTTCAATTCTCTTTATACACAGAAGATCAATTTAGTACATATTACGTAAAGATTTCAACGGTTTGCCCTCGCATAGAGACACAAAATGATAATACTGTTGGAGTACTAGTTATAGTATTAATTCACAATGTACAGCACATTAAGGACAGAGATCCTACATGATTTTTTTTAAAAAAATTGATTAATTGTCTATGCAATTTCCAGTTTAACACCAAGATTTTTTAATCATTTGCAATTATCTTTATATAAAGAAGATCGATTCAATATATACTATGTAAAGATTTCATCAGTTTGCACCCACTCAGAAACACAAAGTGTAAAAATACTGTTTCAGTACTAGTAATAGCATTATTTCACATTGGATAACACATTAAGGACAGATCCCTCATGAGACGTAAGTACACAGTGACTCCTGATGTTGATTTAACAATTTGACACTCTTGTTTATGGCGTCAGTAATCTCCCTAGGCTCTGGTCATGAGTTGCCGAGGCTATGGAAGCCTTTAGGGTTCGTGGACTTCGATCTTATTCTGACAGGGTCATAGTCAAAGTGGAAGTTCTCTCCTCCCTTCAGAGAAAGGTACCTCCTTCTTTGATGGCCCCGTTCTTTCCACTGGGATCTCACTCGCAGAGATCTTTCATTTAGTGTCTGCTAATACTAACTGATAGAATGAAAAAGGGAGAGAATGATCCAACATGGGAAGCAGGATACACAGCAGACTCATAGAATGGCAGATGTCCTAAATAGCACTCTGGCCTCAGAATCAGCCCTTAAGGCATTCGGATCTGGCTGAAGAGCCCATGAGAATAGTTTAGGCATGGAAAGCTAAGACACTCTGAAAAACAAATAAATAAATAAATAAATAAATAAAATAAAATATATTTTCATGAACGCTTTTCACATCTGTAAAAATTTTTCCACACAATGTCAGACGGTGAAGTTTAGATCTTCAAATTAAGATCGGATGTTCCAGGGAAAATGACTAGAGTATCACGATCCTTAGAAGTTTACAGTGCTGATTACAGCAAGTTAAGCTGCTGTCCACCATGCTGGCTTCCCATATGGTGTGGTTCAAGTCATGTCTGCTCCATTTCCCATCCAGCTCCCTGAAAATTTGCCTGGGAAAGCAGTGGAAGATAATTCAAGTACTTGGACCCCTGCTACCATGTGGGAGACTTGAATGAATCTCCTGGTTCCTGGCTTCAGCCTCACCCACTCCCAGCCATTTGGAGAGCAAAGAAGCAGATGAAAGATTCTCTCTTTCTTTCTCTCTCTCTCTCTCTCTCTCTCTCTCTTTCTCTCTCCCTCTCTCTCTCTCTCTCTCTCTCTCTCTCTCTCTCTCTCTCAACTCTGGCTTCAAAATATATAAATTAACCTTAAATAACCAAAGTAATATTGAACTTGGGTAAAGGGAAATAGTACAATTACCCTGATACTGATTCATAATTCAGAAATCTGTAGAAGTTTTATATTGACCCACCACTTGCCCAGACATTCCATTTCATTTTTAAGCTCTTTAAAGCCAGACATGACATTGGTTTGAGTATTCTTGTCTATCAGAATTACCAGGCAGAGAAAGATGTTTGGTGTGCAGGTTAAGACAGATCAGTGTTCAAGGCCTGCCTCTGCTCCTGATGCCATCTTCCTGCTAATGCACAACCGGTGATGCCTCATGTGATGACACAAGTAAGTTCCGGCCTCCTGGCTTTAGTTTGATTAAGCTCAGGTTCTTGTGGGCATTTGGGAAGTGAATCAGTAGATGAGAGAGCTCCGTATCGCAAATAAAAGATTTTTAAAAATAACACACCAGATAAGTATAACCCAGTGTGACAATGAGGAGGGAAACTATAAAAGGCAAATGTAAAATGAGAAGAAATTATAAGGCTACAATTACCCATACAGTAATAATGAAATCTATGATCAAAAACCTTACAATAAATGGTTGAATTTATAAGAAGTGTTCAAAATATGGACATATATAGAGCAAAGTAGATTATGGTTTCCTAGAGTGGAGAGTTGGTTGGATACAGGGGAGGGTGAGTGAAATTGAAGGGTTTGGGATTTCCATTTGAGGTAATAGAAATGTTCTGAAGCTAGGTGATAGTGAATATTATGTTTACGCAACTCTGAATATATGATTATCTTTGCATTGTACTATTTTGTGTTTCAATGGTTATGTTTTATTGCATGTTAAATATTTCTCAATAAGGATATTAAAAAATCACCTGCAGATAGTTTTGAAACATACTAGATTTCAACAATGGGGATATTTAACTGAATTATCACTATCAGGAGCCATTGATTGAATGGGAACAGCTGTTAGGAAGCAACTTAGTTTTTTTTCAAGAAGCAATATAGTAAGTAATTCACTTATTAATAAGAAAGGCATTTATAGATTGTTTTACTATTTATTTTTTATTTTCAGAAATTATATAGAATTTAATGGTTAATATAATGTAGCACAACTTTCTTATACAGAATATAGAGAATCTTCAGGAGAGCATTTTCTCACACAAAACATCTAGTTTCCAAAAATAAGGGAATGATGTTAAGTAAGGAATATAATTTCCCTAAATTTCTGTAACATTCTACAATCAGTCATAAGTTTAACTTGATAGATATGAGGTTTTTGTTAAACTTTATTATGATAAACTTGGATATCTTAGATAAGCCATTCATACTGTGATGTGTTTGCCTGTGTAATGAGATGGCCTGGGAACCGACTTCACACAAACCCTCTTGTGTTGTTGCTAATAAAATAGGACGACAATGGCAACTGTGTCACTATAACTTCAATGACATTGTTACATCTAACAAATCAGGAAGACTCTTTATGTTACTGAAGTTGATGCTACTTCTTCCTTCCCTATATTTTCCTTTCCTATTCTTCTATTCCTGCTTTGCCTGAATTCAAAGCTACTTTAAGGCCTACGTGCCGTTAAGTCCAGCTGCTTGTGTCACAGTGTTCAGCAGCTTTGCTAAGGAGAGCAACTACTTCAGACCCATTTCTGAACGTTCAGATCAAAGCTATCACAGCTTTTTAAATAGGCTTAGGCCATTTGTTTCTTCACAGATGGTTCATAAATCTGCAATACATTTAGAAAAACCAAACAAGCTCTGCTGACCATAAATGGTACAGCCTTCTGTGTCCCTGTGAATTCAGAAAGAATCATGTGACAGCTAAAATTATTGAGACATCTGAAAACAAATTAATTGTGATGTGCTCCAGTTGTTTGATTTGTAAATAAAGAAATAAGTTTAAAGTACAAATATAAGGATGATTGTTGTGGTTTTCTAGGAAACATTTATTTTTCGTAGATAAACTGTATCCAAAAGAAACTATTTTACTAACATTGTTTCCTAAAATTCAGTTTGTGGAAATTATGGCTGGAGAAACTTGGATTTGAACCTCAAATATTCTATGATATTATTAATAGGAAATATACAACATGTTATTTTCCACAGTTTTTACCTGACTTGTAGTAGCTATGCAAACAAAACAAAACGTACTAATTCAAAAATATTGTCTTATTTTAAGGATAAAATATATTTTTGACAGGCAGAGTTGGACAGTGAGAGAGAGAGAGACAGAGAGAAAGGTCTGACTTTTTCCATTGGTTCACCCCCCAAGTGGTCGCTACGGCCGCATGTTGCGGCCAGTGAGCTGCACCGATCCGAAGCCAGGAGCCAGGTGCTTCCTCCTGGTCTCCCATGTGGGTGCAGGGCCCAAGGACCTGGGCCATCCTCCACTGCACTCCCGGGCCACAGCATAAAGCTGGACAGGAAGAGGAGCAACTGGGACAGAATCCGGTGCCCGGACTGGGACTAGAACCCTGGGGTGCCGGCGCCACAGGTGGAGGATTAGCCTAGTGAGCTGCGGCACTGGCCGGATAAAATATTTTAAGCTGACATTATATTAATTAACATTTAACTATTTTTAAATAAGAATTTAAATATGACTTTAAATTTATGAGGTAACAGTTACCTGTTTAAAAATGAAAACTGTGAATTATGAAAACAGTAATACATATAAAAATAATTTATCAATTTTTTTCTTTGTTCCAGTTTGTCCTTTCTCAGCAAATGTCATTACCATCCACCTGGTTGCTCAAGCCTTCATCTTTAATCATGAGAACTTTCGTGAGACCTGGGAGCATGTGTTTCTTAATAATTACCTCATTTCTTTTTCTCCCAACTAATTCACCAAGAAACCCCACTTTCAAAACATATTGCTAATTTTTCTATCCTTCTGAAACTGGTTTCTTTCACCTGACCTTAAATATCAGCAATTCTTGCCTGGGCACAGTCTCTTAACCCGTCTCCTCTCTCACACTCTTGTGTCCCACATTCAAATCCATTCTAGTTATGGTAAAATCATGTATGATATAACTCTCATTTTTCAAAAATCCAGACCTCAGAATAAAACCAATAGCTTTGCCCTTAACCTTCAATACTCCTCAGGATCTAGTTTCTGTCTCTCCCTTCTGTCCATATGTAACTCAATCCTTCTCTTTTGCAGTGAGTTCTTTGGCTTTCTCTCTGTGTCATAACAGTCTAAATATGCAGCTGACCATTGCCTTAACAATAGCTTCTCTTTTTCTCTGGAATGTTCATTCCACCTGATATTCTTAATTTTCTTGTCTTTCTGATCAGAGATTGAGTTATTTTTAAAAATTTTCCTAACTACCCAATCTAATCAGTAGACCTTTTCCCTCCCATTTTCCTCTGATTCATTTTCCCTATTAGATGTTTTCTTCTCTCACTTCTAGAGACCCGGGGTGGGGAGGGGAGGGCATGTCTTTCTTAATAATTTTACTCATCTCCCTGCTCTGCAGAAGTATCTTACAAACAGAATATGTGACGTTTTATTTATCAATTTTCAGTTGTATTATATTTGTTATCAGATTATTGATTTAGAAAAAAACATTTTTGATTAAATAAGGATTACTTGTATGTATATAAGCAAATTGATTCTCAAACAAAAAGAAAAACATATTTTATGGGAAAAAATTAAGAATTAGAAGATTTTTGAATAATAACTTTCAAATCTATGGTCCCTAAATTTCAGTTGCAGTTGTAAGCTCCTAAAAATATGAATGGTGGTTGGGAGGATATGTAGATTAATTAATAGAAAAATGAATCAAAATGATTCTAAGGAACTAGAAGCTATTTAGTTCTTCATTGAGATCATATGTAATTTTAAGTACCTGTCATTGGGGGAAATTGGTGTCTGTTACACTAGTAAAACACTGAAATTGAGATTTGAGACCCAAGACTGAGTAACTGTTCACATAGTTTTAGACTTACTAGGAAGAGTATACAAAAAGAAATTAATATAGAAACATCATTAACATATAAGGATGGGTTACAATAGAATTTATATAGAAATAAATAATTTATTAGTGAGAAAAATGAACTGTGATATGATAAGGAACAATTAAATACTCTAAATATCAATTTAATTATTCACTATCTACATTTTCTGAGGGTTCTGTAAGGATTTTGACACTTATATTTATTTCTTCTTTGAAGTTTTTAAATGGGGATTATAAATTTAGGACCATTAGATGTCCATTTAGTAAATATTATTAAAAGGGACCTACAAATAGAGTACAGGTGTTCCGGCTACTGCAGTTGCTAAAACTGAAGCTTCACAATGTCTTTTGGTCTCTGCATATTTCAACTTTGAATAAAATATAAAATAAAATTCATGTGAAAGTAGGAAGTGAGAAATCTGTTATTATTATTTGCATTTATGTACTTGCAAAATTTTAAAAGGAGGGGGCCTGGTTTCTGGGCTAGTTATGGAGTTACAGATTTTAAAACATTAACTCAAAGGCCCATCAAAGATTATTTCATTGCCCTTTAATTCTCTTCCAACAGTATTGAGCAATATTTTATCATCTGTTTTCCTGTACGTGCTTTTCTGCCCTCTGCTTAAGAAAGACAAAACTCCCTCTGTCTGTAACTCTGCTGTTAATAAATAAATCTTAAAAAATAGAAAAAGACAAGAAAAGAAAAACTGGGTATTTGAGCATGGAAGACTTTCACATCTTTTTTATGGGGCAGATGATGTGTTACATAAAAAGGTTTTCTCGCAATGGAGGACTTCAGACCATATTATGATGTACTTGGCACTGAACTCACTGGCAGGCATGACATCCACTCGTAGCTCCATCATTTCAGTCAAGAAGAGTTTAATGGGTGTATCTCTTTCTATTTTTTTATTTTTTTGGGTGCAGCATAAAACACAGGCTGTCATGAATTTTGCATGTGGCTATTTCATAGGCTCATGTTATTTGATTAATAGTTATAATTTGTTAAACATCTCTTTTATAGCCAGGAGGCAGGAAGAATCATTAATTTTACAGTGAATGTTAGAGGTCTTCTGGTCTATTAAGAATTTAACCAAGGGGTTCTGAGAACACCTTTGTGTGTACCCAATTTTCCATCATGATTCTGATACTCTATTCTCATCTTTCAGCCTACATGTGCAGTTACTTTAAAATCTTATTTTCATACCATGTTATTAACTACCTTATAAATCAATGACTGAGTAATTATAATCTGAATAGCCAACTCTAAATGTTTTCTAAATGTTGGAAAAGGCTCTATACAAAAAAGAGGGTTAAATAAATGTATATACATTATTTTTTAATATAAATTGACAAATTAGATAAAGGAATTAGTTAGATATGTTTGTTTCCATAGCAGTGCCAAGTGATGTTTAGAAAATATATGTGTCACATATTTTCATGCACTTCCCTAAGTATGCTTGCGTCAGAGAGGCAGTATCAATCTACCTAGTACCGTGTTCTTCATTTCTATTTGCAGCATATATAAAACCTTTGGTTCTTCTCATGTGCTTTCTATTTATTGTCAATTCCTTACTTTGCAATTGCAAACACTATTTGGAAATCTATTGTTACTGAAAAGTTTTTGCTGGATGTTCAGCCACTACAGATCTTGCTGAAGCAGCTCCCTTATCAGTTCACCCGTGGATCTCATGGATTGGAACTTTTGTTGTCTGTGGCTTTTGTGATTATCATTCTTTACTTGTTATGATGTAAAAGAATCATATAGACCTTGCACTTCTTTGTATTTAAAGTTCAGTTTGCAGCCTACTAATCAAAAATTGTCAGTTTCAGCCCTTACTGTCTCAGCAAGATCTAATAAAAACTTTTGATGCCTTTGAAAGATTTAAGGCATAAGCAAAACAAAACAAAATATTGTAAGGGAAATAAACACAAGAAAGTTTTCAGAAGAAGAAAAAAGGAAAAGAAGAATGAAAATACAAGATGAGAAAATCATGTTTTGTATTGATCATTTCTTTTCTATACCTAAATCTTAAAGTGAGATTTTTAATCTCCTTGTAAAAGACAAATTGTCTTTGAGAAAAAGTAATGTATTTAGAAATATACTGTGCATTTTTAAACCCTACAGGCATAAAAATATACATGTAAAACAATAAGACAGTAGACAGCCCAGAAATAAAGCTACATACACAGTAAAATAGCTTTCTACAGAGTCACCAAAAATAAACACTGAAAGATTTTGTGTCAGAAATTATAGAATGTTTAATAAATGGTTTTGGGAAAACTGTATATCCACATATGGAAGTGAAAGAAGGAGGGGGGGAGGAAAAGAAAGGGGCTCTTATATACCATAAAATCATCAATTCAAAATGAATTAAAGACTTAAAGGAAGAACGAGAACAATAAAACTTCTAGAGAAAATATAGGGGAAAGCCCCCTTAAATTAGTCTCAGTAGTGATTTTTGGAATTTGATATCCCAAAACATATATCATGAATGTATCTATAAGGAGACTACATCAAATTAAAAAGTTTCTATACAACAAAGGAAATAAGACAAAAGGCAACCTATAAAATGAGAGAAAATGCTTGTAAATGACTTATGGGATAAGAGGTTACCATTCAATAGTTAGAAAAAAACCCTCAACTTAAAAATTGGGTATAGAATATTGACAGACATTTTCCCCAAGGAAAATAGAATTTTATATATAATGAAATATGATTCAATTAGTAAGAAAGGAAATCATACCTAGTGACAACATGGATGAACCTGGAAATAATTATGTTAAGTGAAATAAGACACGTACAGAAAAATATGATTTCAGTTACTTGAAAGTTTTTAAATAGATTATATTGACATAGAACAATAGAACAATCTTTTTCTTTTTTTCATACTATTTTTTGAACTCTTTCACTTGGTGTAGGGTTAACCTTATGATCATTAAATAAACTGAAAGTAGCTCCCTGTAAAAATCGAGTGGGAATGTGAGAAAGAGGAGGAAGAAGGGTTGGAATATGAGCAGAATGGAGGGAAAGTGGCACCTTGTTCCTAAATCTGTGTATATGAAATACATGTAACTTGTATAACTTAAATAAAATTAAAAAAAAAAAAACACTAGTTCTATTTAGTCAGCTGCTCACTCTGACTTACTGTCTCACTAAACTTACTTTCTTAGTGGCCTCATTTCCAAATAGAGTCACACTGGGAATCGGGGCTTTGGCTGGCGATTCAGGCTGCTATAGCAAAATCCCATAAACTAGGCAGCTTATAAATTTTTAAGAAATTTATTTATTATAATTCTGGAAATTTGTAAGTGCAATATGTGACTTAAGTTCTTTTTGCATTTACTGATTTTGCTTTGTGTCCTATCATGTAGCCAGAAAATGTGAATATTTTATTAATACAAATACTATATATGATTGAAAATAATGTATATTCTGCAGTTAATGGGTGTTTTGTTCCATAAGCATCAATTAGGTCAAAAACTGATGGTGTTGCTGATATAATCAATGTAATTACTGAATTTTTATTAATTCTATTACTTGCTGTGAATGAAATATTAATGTATTCTGCTCTATTTGTAGAATTGTCTATTTCTCTAATACTGTTAATTTCTTCATGTATTTTTTCCTAGAAATCTTTTTTTTTTTTTTTGACAGGCAGAGTTCGAGAGAAAGGTCTTCCTTTTCCCGTTGGTTCACCCCCCAAATGGCTGCCATGGCAGGGGCGCTGCTGCTGAAGCCAGGAGCCAGGTGCTTCCTCCTGGTCTCCCATGTGAGTGCAGGGGCCAAGGACCTGAGCCATCCTCCACTGCACTCCTGGGCCACAGCAGAGAGCTGGACTGGAGGAGCAACCGGGACAGAATCCGGTGCCCCGACCACAGACGGAGGATTAGCCAAGTGAGCCGCAGCGCCAGCCCCTAGAAATCTTTTATTGAAGGAACACAAACTTCATGCATTTCATAAATACAAATTTAGGAACATAGTGATTCTTTGTCCTCTATACCCTTACTCAACCTGCACTCCCTCCCTTCTTCCTCCTCCCTCTCCTATTCTCATTTTTATGTTTTTTTAACTAAGATCTAATTTTGATTAAATCTATGCACTTAAGATTAACCCTAAACTAGTAAAGAGTTCAACAAATAGTATAAAAAAAAAAAAAAAAACCTGTTCCTCCACAATAGAGACAAAGAGCTATTCAAATTCATTGTATCTCAAAGTGTCAATTTCACATGTATGTAAGACTTTTTGGACTGGCTTATTTCACAAAGTGTAATGCTTTCCAGTTGCAAATATTTTGTTGCAAACAAAAAAATCAGGTTTATTGATTTATTTATTTATTTATTTTACTGCTGTGTACATATCACATCATTTCTTTACCCATTCTTCAGTTGACAGATATCTGGGTTGATTCCATATGTTAGAAATTATAAATTGAGCTGCAATAAACATGGGGGTACAGTTAACTCCTTCTTATACTAATTTCATTTCCTTTGTGTAAATTCCCACAAGTGGGATGGCTGGGTTATATGGTAGGTTTGTATTCACAATTCTGAGGTGTCTCCATACTGTGTTCCACAATGACTATACTAACTTGCATTTGCACCAACAGTGGATTAGGGTACCTTTTTGCTCACATCTGCCCCAGAATTTGTTGATTGTTGATTTCTTTATGAGAGCCATTCTAACTGTGGAGGTGAAACCTCACTGTGGTTTTGATTTGCATTTCCCTGAAGGCTAGTGCTCCTGTGCATTTTCTCAAGATTCTGTTGGCCATTTGAATTTCCTCTCTTGAAAATGCCTATTCAAATCCTTTGCCCATGTCTTAATCGGATTGTTTGTTTTGTTATTGCTGAATTTCGTGAGCCTTTCAGAGATTCTGGATATTAATTCTTTATCAGTTGCATAGTTTGCCCATATTTTCTCCAATTCTGTCAGTTGATTCTTCACGTTGCTGAGTGTTTTTGTTGTTGGATTTTTTTTTTTTTTTGTAGTTGAGAAACCTCAATTTGATGTAATCCCATTTGTCGATTTAGACTTTGACTGCTTGTTCTTCTGGAGTCTTTTCAAGAAGTCTTTGCCTATGCCAATGCCTTGCAGGGTTTCTCCAATGTTCTCTAATGGTTTGATGGTACTGGGTTGAAGATTTAGGTCTTTGATCCATTTTGAGTGAATTTTTGTCTAAGATGTAAGCTAGGGGTCTTGCTTTATACTTTTGCATATGGTGATAGTTATTCCAGCACCATTTGTTCAAACAGACTGTCCTTGCTCCAGGGATTGATTTTAGTTCCTTTGTCAAAGATAAGTTGGTTGTAGATGCATGAGTTGATTTCTGGAGTTTCTATTCTGTTCCCTTGGTGTACCCATCTGTTTTTATGGCAGTACCAAGTTGTTTTGATTTTAAATGCCATGTAGTATATCTGGAAATCTGGTATTTTGATGACTCCAGCTTTGTTTTTGTTGTATAAGATTGCACTAGCTACTTGGAGCCTTTTGTTTTTCTGCATGTATTTTAACATCATTTTCTCTAGATTTGAGATGATTGTCATTGGTATTTTGATATGGATCACACTGAATCTCTGATCTCTGAATTGCTTTTAGTAGTATGGACATTTGATTATATTGATTCTTCCAATCTGTGAACATGGGAGACTTTTCCATTTTTTGTGTCTTCTGTTTCTTTCTTTAATGTTTTATAATTCTTATTGTAGTGATGCTTGACATCCTTTGTTAAATTTATTCCAAAGTATTTAACTTTTTTTTGTGGCTCTTGTGAATGAGATTAATCGTAAAATTTCTTTCTCAGCCATGGCATTTTCTGTGTCTACAATGACTGTTGATTTTTTGTGTTGATAACATATCCTGCCACTTTACCAAACACTTCTATGAGGTCCAATAGTCTCTTATTGGAGTCTTTTGGATTCTCTATGTATAGTAGCATGTCATCTGCAAATAGATATAGTTTGACTTCCTTCTTCCCAATTTGCATCTCTTGATTGCTTTTGCTTTTATAATGGCTCTAAATCTTCCAAAACTATATTGAATAGCAGCAGTTAAAGTGAGGATCCTTGTCTGGTTCCAGTTCTTAGTGGGAATGCTTTCAGCTTTTCTCCATTCAATAAGATGCTGTCTGTGAGTTTGTCATCAATTGCTTTGTTTTGAGCAATTCGCTAAAGTTTTTTTTTTTTTTTATCATGAAAGGATGTTTTATCAAATGCTTTCTCTGCATGCACTGAGATACTCAAATAGTTTTTATTCTTCCTTTTGTTAATGTGATATATCACACTGATTGGGTTGTGAATGTTGAACTACATCTGCATATAAGGGATAAATCTCATGTGGTCTGGGTAAATCATCTTTCTGCCATGTTGTTGGATTCTAGTGGCTCTTATTTTATTGAGGATTCTTGTATCTATGTTTATCAGGGAAATTGGTCTGTATTTCTATTTCTCTGTTTTATCTTTTTCAGGTTTAGAACTTAAGGTGATCCTGGCTTCATAGAAGGAGTTTGGGAGGATTCTCTCTCTTTCATTTGTGTTGATTAGCTAGAGAATTGGAGTTAGTTCTTCCTTTAATGTCTGGTAGAATTCAGCAGTGAAGCTGTTTAATTCTAAGTTTTTGTTTGTTGGGAGGGTTGCTATTATTAATTCAATTTCTGTCTTGGTTATTGCTCTATTTAGGTTTTCTGTGTGTTCATTGCTCATTTTTTTGTAACTTGTATGTGCCCAGGGATTGATCCATTTCTTCTAGGTCTCCCGAATTGTTGGCATAGAGCTCTTTGTGATAATACCTATTGATTTTTTTTAATTTCTGTGGTTTCTGTAGTTATATTTCCTTTTTCCTCTCTAATTTTATTGATTTGAGTCTTCTCTTTTTTTGCTGCGTTGGGCCAATGGTGTATAATTTTTTTTCATTTTTTTCATAAAACCAGCTCTTCATTTTGCAAATCTTTTGTATTATTTTTTATTTCGATTTTATTTCTTCTCTTATTTTAATTCTTTCTTTCCTCCTACTGATTTCAATTTGCTTGCTGTGGTTTTTCTAGGTATGTGAGATGCATTGATAGCTCATTTATTTGATGCCTTTCCAATTCCTTGATGTAGGCAGCAATTGCTATAAACTTCTCTTCTAATGCTGTTTCTGTTAAATACCATAAGTTTTAATATGTTGTATTATCTTCTTCATTAGTTTCCAGAAATTTTTTGATTTCTACTATGACCCTCTGTTCATTCAGGAACATGTTTTCAGTCTCCATGTGTATGCATATGTTCTAGAGATTCTTGAGTTTTGATTTCCAGGTTATCCCATTGTGGTCAGAGATGTGTGGTATGAATTTATTTTTTTTTTGTTTAATTTGCTGAAACTTGCTTTATGGCCTAGTATATGGTCTATCCAAAAGTTCCATGCACTGATGAGAAGAATGTGTATTCTGCCACTGTAGGATGAAAAGTTCTGTAGACATTCATCAGGTACATTTGTTCTATAGTGTCAATTAACTCTGCAGTTTCCTTGCTGATATTTGGTCTGGTTGATCTGTCCATTTCCAAAAGTGGGGTATGGAAGTCCCCCACTACTACTGTATTGGAGTTTAAGTCTCTGCTGTGTAAACTCTTTTAACAGTTTTTGTGTTAAAGTCTATTTTGTCTGTTTTTAGGATGGGTATAGCAGTGCTTTTTTGGATTCTGTTAGCATGGAATCTCTTTTCTCATCCTTTCATTTTCAGTCTGCATGTATCTTTGTTGATCAGATGTGTTTCTTGCAGGCAGCAAATAGATGGGTCTTGTTTTTAATCCAGTCAGCCAGTCTGTATGTGTTAACTGGAGAGTTGATACCATTTACATTCAAGGGGACTACTGATAAGTAACTACTTGGCTTTGCTATTTTTGCATAAATATTCTTATTGTTTACTTTGGATTTCTTCTGCATTTTTACTAGAGATTTCCTGTCTTCACTTTCTTTCATAGGATAACCATGTTTCTGTGTTTCTGTGTGTAGCACATCCTTAAGCATCTTTTTTAAGGCTGGATGAGCGGCAACAAATTCTTTCAATTTCTGTTTACTGGGTAGGTCTTTTTTTCACCTTCATTCATAAATAAAAGCTTGCAGGGTACAGTATTCTGGGGTGACTTTTTTTCTCTTAAGACTTGGACTAAATCTGGTAATTCTCTTCTAGCCTGTTGGATTTCTCATGAGAACTTGGCTGAAAGTCTAATTGAAGATCCTCTGAAAGTAATCTGGCATTTCTCTTGTGCACAATTTAGGATCTTTATGTTTTTCTGTGGAATTTTTGATGACAATGTATTGTGCTGAAGATCTTTTTTGGTCACTTCTATTAGGAGTTGTATGTACTTCCTGTACATGGACTTCCCACAATTTCTCCAAATTGTTGAAGTTTTCTGTAATTATTTCACTGAAAAGGCCTTCTAAACCATTGCTTTTTCTAGGCCTTCAGGAACTTCTAAAACCATTTGTTGGGTCATTTGATAGTATCCAATAACTCTCCAACACTGTTTTTTAGGTTTTCTAATTTCTTCCTTTCTTTTGTTCTGACTGTAAAATTTCCAAAGTTTTGTCTTCTAATGTTCTTTCCTCTGCCTCGCTGAGTCTGTCGTTAAAGTTTTTCACTTTTTTTTGATCTACTAAATTTTTCATTTCTAATTATTCCATTTCAATTCCTCTTAAAAATATCAATTTCATGTGAAAACTTTTCATTCATGTCACGTTTGGTTTTCTTTAATTCATGAATTTTCTTCTTATTACTTCTAAGTAATCCTATGGTGAATATTTTGAATTCTGTTTCTGTCATTTCTTCAATCTCTTTATCTTCACATTCTAATATTGATGTGTCCTTTGGGGGCATGATATAGTCTTCCTTATTGTTTCACCAATTTCTGCATTTATTTTTAGGCATTTGTGGAGATACTTCTTGTTTTTTCCCATCTGATCGTTTTATCCTTGAATTATTACATTGAGGCTTAGTGGAGTGTCTACTCTTTCAGTGAATACCTAGAGGTGTGTGCTGGATGTGGCCAGGGAGCTCTGCTCAGTGCTCTAGGGTGAGGGGAGTATCCAAGGTGACACCCAGATTGGGGCAAGGTAAACCTTTTTTATCAGGTGGGAGGGTTTGATCAGCTCTGTTGGTGTAATCTCACACTTACCCCCTCTCCTCCAAGAGACCAATTTTCAGGTGCCAGCACCCGTAGTTGCAATATTAATCCACTCTGCTGCAAGAACCTCACAAAAGATCTGTGCAGTCCTTAAGCAATTTCCACACCCAAGCAAGTGGAGCCCTGAGTTTATGGAGCCTTCCAGAGAGATCCATCCATACCCTATGCCCTCTCTTGCAGCCAGTGTTTCCACAGTCCCCACACACAAGTTGTGGGGTGCTGAGGGTCCATGTCTTCCTGCAAGTCCATCCCATCCACAGAGAGGCAGAGATGCTCCCAGAGCCAGACACCTATTGGTACTTCACCAGGCAGCCTAAGCCCCAGAGCCTGGATGTGCTGTGTGGCTGGTATCACCTCACAGTCCTACATAGGCACTCAGCCACCTGTCAGTGCTCCCAGCAGGTCTCAGGTGTCTCCTCTCAGCTGGTTGCTAGGCACATGGACACAAGATGGTACAGCTGTTATGATTGTCCCAAGTGATATCTGCCCTCTCTCAGCTAGTTACAGATGTTTGTCATTGTCAGATGTTTGAGGAAAGAAAAATATGTCTCCCTGTTTTCCTCTAGTTGGCAGGTACACTATCCCACACAGAGCCCCAAGCTAGACTCACACTAGGGTCTCCCTGCAGCTTTACTGCCAGTGGCTTGGGCTGCTGTAGTCTGCTCTCAGCTCACTCTCCAAAACTAGTGGTAAGGCTCTTTGCTGATGTCCTGTTTTGTGTCCATGTTCATGATGCACATCCACACTCTCCACGTAGATCCACAGCATCCCTCTAACTAGCGTAGAGTTTCCACTGCCGTTTTCTCCCTAAACTTCCTGAGATTTCACTCTTCCACTTTTTTTTTTTGGTTATCTTCCCCTAGACTAGAGCAGTTAGCTCCCTCTCTGTTTCATCTCTTCATGTATTTTGAGATTCCATTTTAAAACACATCAATGTTTTGATTGTTATGTGTTCATGATGAATTCACATTTATTGTGAAATACCTCTCTTTTTTTTCTTTCTTTTTTTTTTGACAGGCAGAGTGGACAGTATGAGAGAGAGACAGAGAGAAAAGGTCTTTCTTTTCAATTGGTTCACCCCACAATGGCTGCTGGGGCTGGCACACTGTGGCCGGAGCTCTGCGCTGATCCGAAGGCAGCAGCCAGGTGCTTCTCCTGGTCTCCCCTGGGGTGCAGGGCCCAAGGACTTGGGCCATCCTCCACTGCCTTCCAGGGCCACAGCAGAGAGCTGGACTAGAAGAGGAGCAACCAGGACAGAATCCAGCACCCCGACTGGGACTAGAACCCAGAGTGCCAGCCCCACAGGCAGAGGATTAGCCAATTGAGCCATGGCCTCAGCCAATACCTCTCTCTTTCTAAAACTTTGTTTTATGTGATATATATCAGTTCTGTGCTTACTATTTACATGCTACTTACTACTTGGTTTTCACAATTTACTTTCAACTTGTTTCTTTACATTAAAAGCACAGTTTAGGGGCCGGCACTGTGGCATAGTGAGTAAAGCTGCCGCCTGCAATGTTAGCATCCTAGAGGGCGCTGGTTAGAGACCTGGCTGCTCCACTTCCAATCCAACTCTCTACTATGGCCTGGGAAAGCAATGGGAGATGGCCCAAGTCCTTTGGCTCCTGCACTCATGTGGGAGACCTGAAAGAAGCTCCTGGCTCTTGGCTTTAGGTTGGCACAGCTCCGGCCATTGTGGCCATCTGAGGAGTGAACCAGCATGTGAAAACCTCTCTCTCTCTGCTGTTGCCTCACTGTAACTCTGCCTTTCAAATAAATAAATAAATAAATAAATAAATAAATAAGGGCCGGCGCTGTGGCTAAGCAGGTTAATGCCCTGGCCTGAAGCGCCAGTATCCCATATGGTCACCGGTTCCAGTCCCAGCTGCCCCTCTTCTGATCCAGCTCTCTGCTATGGCCTAGGAAAGCAGTAGAAGATGGCCCAAGTCCTTTGGCTCCTGCACGCGTGTGGGAGATCTGGAAGAAGCTCCTGGCTCCCGAATGGATCGGCGCAGCTCCGGCTGTTGCAGCCATCTGGGGAGTGAGCCTGCGGATGGAAAACCTCTCTCTCTCTCTCTCTCTGCCTCTCTCTGTAACTCTGTCTTTCAAATAAACAAAGTAAATCTTAAAAAATAAATAAATAAATCTTTAAAAAATAGCACAGTCTATTTAGACAATCTTTATTAGGTCTTTTGTTTTAATTTGTTCTAGTAATCTTGGCATATTTATTTGAGTGTTTAGGCAATTAACATTTAATGTGTTCATATATTAATGATATTCACTATTATATATTAGGTCTACTATTTATTGTTTTCTTATTCATTTATATTTTTATTTTTCTTTAATTTTTACAATAACTTTTGTATTTCATATGTACAGTTTTTTAAATAATTTTTTAAAAAATTTATTTGAGAAGTAGATTTTTAGGTAGAGAGAGGAAGAGGCAGAGAGAAACATTTTCCATCTGCTGGTTCACCCCCTAAATGGCTGTAACTGCCAGAGCTGGCCCTATCTGAAGCCAGGAACCTGGATCTTCTTCTGTGTCTCCCATAGGGGTGCAGGGGCCCTAGCACTTGGGTCATCTTCTACTGCTTTCCCAGGCCACAACATAGACCTAGATTGGAAGTGGAGCTGCTGGGACATGAACCGGTGCCCATATGGGATGCTAGCACCACAGGCAGATGCTTAGCCTACTATGCCATAGTACTGGTCACTCATATATACATTTTTTAAAAGACTTATTTATCCAAATTCAGATATACACACAGAGAGAAAGAGAAGTCTTCCATCTGCTGGTTCACTTCCCAATTGGTTGTATCTGCCAGAGCTGTGCCAATCCCAATCCAGGAGCCAGGAGCCAGGAGCTTCTTCTGGTTCTTCCACTTGGATCAGGGGCCCAAGGACCTGTGCCATTTTCCACTGCCTTCTCAGGCCATAGCAGAGAGCTGGATTGGAAGTAGAGCAGCTGGGACTCGAACCAGTGTCCACATGGGATGCTGGCACTGCAGGTGGTGGCTTCACCTGCTATGCCACAGCACCAGCCAATCATATATACATTTTTGAGAGCAAAAATGATACTTCCCACTAAATCTTCCCTCACTTACTGCTACTCTCCCTCCTTCTTTTCTTATTGTTAAATTTTTATAGTGATATGCTTTCAGATTTCTTTATAGTCACAAGCTTAACCCCTTATTACATAACGATTTTAACACGTAGTAAGTAGAAAAAGCACTCATTAGAATCTCAGGGTCATAGCAAATGTATGATAATTGCTATAAACATGCTCATTAATTGTAATATTAATGTGATATTAGTACAAAGAACAAACTCAATGTAGTTCCTGGATACAATTCTAATAATATGATGATGCTTCTCATCCTCCCTTCCTCCCTCCCTCCTTCCAACTTCCTCCCTCCCACCCTTCTTTGCTTCCTTCAACCCTCTTTGCCTCCCTCCCTCCCTCCCTTCCTCCCTCCTTCCTTCTTCTTTCTTTATCCTTTTCCTTTTTAATTTTTTAAATAATATATTTTAAGTTTACATTATAGTCAAAGGCTTCATACAATGCCACATAAAGAGTTCAACAAATAAAAAGCAAAAATCCATAGTTCAGCAGGAATATTGCAAAGGGCTATAAACAGTAATGAAGTGAAAAGATACAATTTCACTCATATACAGTAAATTTTAAATTAATCACAAATCATCAAAACTACAATAGTGTATCTCTGAGAAGCATTGATTTGAAAAAGATATAAAATAAATTTTGACAAAAGTATATTTGCAGCAATATTTATATACACAGGCATTTCTTCCTTTTTTGTTTTTGTATTTTATTTTCTTAGTTCCCACATATAAAGGACATTATGGGTTATTTGACTTTGCCTGGTTTATTTCACTCAACGTTCAGTCCTTGAGTTTGAATTCATTTTGATGTAAATGGTAGATGACTGGCTCTGTCATATGCTCTGTTTCTTATTCACTTTTTCTCATTCTTTTGTGAACTTATTTAGGTATTCTCATAACCCATTTTAATTTGTATATTAGATTTGTAGTTGAACGTCTTTGGATTATATATCTAGTTCTATAGGAAGCAAAACATATATCCTTAATTTTCTGTAATCTGCTCAATGTTAGTATTTTACCATTTTGCATAAAATACAGAAATAATGTAACTGTGTAGGTCACTAAGCCTCCTACCACTACAATCTGTTGTTGACATAATTTTCTTTCATTTAATATGTTTTGAACTATATGTAGACATTAATAACATTATTTATGATACTTTGGAATCTAAGACTGTTGATGCTTTTGTATGATCAGGCCTTTGATATCTACTTGCTCTTGTTCATTCTCTAGCATCTTCAATTATTGAGTGTTACTCCAGTGGAAGAATTATTTGAATTGTTTGAGTCAATTCCTTTTTCTCCTTTACTTTATTTTTAGTTTAATTTTAATTAATTTTTAACCGATTCAATATAATTTGTAGATACAAACCTAAGAACATAATGATATTCCCCTCATCACTCTCCCTTGCCCCCAATCCTTCTCTGTCTTTCTACTTTTCATTTTTTTTTTGGCTTTTGAGATAACATATTTTAAATTTACATTATAATAAAATGGCTTAATACTTCACCTAATAAGAAGTTTAACAAATAAAAAGAAAATGACCCTAGTTTAGCTGGATATATACAATCGTTATAAATAATAATCGAATGAATAAATGACCATTTCACCCATATACAGTTTTCTTGGTCAATAAATCATTCACAATTTCTTCCAATGAAACACAACCAGTGACAATGTGACAACTAAAATATTTCCTGTGTGGTTATAAGATAAAAAGTAAGTTCATTCAGACTTTAAGCCATTACCTCTCAACAGTTTATGCACAGGAATAATTTTATGCAGATTGCAATGAAAAATAATCATACATTACTTTTTTTGTACTCTCTTAGTTATCACAGATAAGAGAAAATATATCATATTTGTGTCTGAGACTTAATTCAGTAAATGTAATGGTTCCCATTTGCATCAATTTTGTTTCAAAAGACACAATTTGATTATTTTTTAAGGCAGAGTGATATTCATAATGTATATGTACCATATCTTCTAATCCAATCATATGATGATGGGCAACTGAGCCAAAGGGATCACACAAACAAGACTAGTGTCTGCTAATACTAACTGATAGAATGAAAAAGGGAGAGAATGATCCAACATGGGAAGCAGGATACACAGCAGACTCATAGAATGGCAGATGTCCTAAATAGCACTCTGGCCTCAGAATCAGCCCTTAAGGCATTTGGATCTGGCTCAAGAGCCCATGAGAATATTTTAGGCATGGAAAGCTAAGACACTCTGGAAAAAACAGAAGACCTAAATGAAAAAAAAAAAAAAAAAAAGAAGAGAAGCAGCCGGGCCTCAAACCTGTGCTCATGTGGGATGCCAGCACTGCAGGCGGAGTATTTACCTACTGTGCCATGGTGCTGGCCCCTAAATAAATAAATCTTTAAAAAATAAAAAAGAAATTTAAAGTCTCATAGAATTCAGCAGTGAAGCTATCTGGTTCTGTTTTTTGGAGGGTTGTTGTTGTTGGAAAGGTCTTTATTACTGATTCAATCTCTATCTTGTTTATTGAATTGTTTAGATTTTCAATGTCTTCGTGCCTCAATTTTGCTAAATTGTATGTGTCCAAGAATCCACCCATTTCTTTTTGAATTTCCAATTTTTGGCATAACTGTTTGTAGTGATTACTGATGATTCTTTTTATTTCTTTGGTATCTGTTGTTATGTGCTCGTTTTTGCTTCCTATTATCTTGTAATATATTTTTCCAACCTTTCACTTTCAGTATGTATGTATCTTTGCTGGTGGAGTGTTTCTTATAGGCAGCAAAAAAATGATCCTTTTTTTTTTTTTTTAAATCCATTCATCCAGTCTTTATGTTTTAATTGGAGAAGTTAGGCCATTTACATTCAAGGTTACTACCGATAAGTAATTACTTGGCTGTGCCATTTTTCCACATGTATTCCTATTGATTGCTTTGAATTTCCTTTTTCTTTTCTGGGAGATTTTCTGCTTTCATGTTCTTTCAATATGATGACTTATCTTTCTGTGTTTCTGCGTGTACCACATCCTTAAGTTCATTTGTAATGCTGGATGAGTTGCGACAAATTCTTTCAATTTCTGTTTGTTGTGGAAGACATTTATTTCACCTTCATTCATAAATGAGAGCTTTGCAGGATACAGTACTCTGGGTTGACAGTTTTTTTTTTTCTTTTAAGACATGGACTAGGTATCTCCATTCTATCCTAGCCTATAGGGTTTCTGATGAGAAGTTAGCTCTGAGTCTAATTAAAGATCCTTTAAATGTAATCTGGTGTTTTTGTTTCATACACATTTCAGAATCTTTTCTTTATGTTTACCATTGAAAATTTAACTGCCATTTGTCATGGTGAATATCTTTACTGATCATGTCTATTAGGAATTCTGTGTACTTCCTGTACTTGGATATCTCTTTATTTCTCCAAATTAGAGAGTTTTCTGTTATTATTTTACTGATTAGGCCTTATAATCCATTCGCTCTTTCCACATCTTCAGGAACCCTGGGCTCATATGTTGGATCATTTGATATTGTCCCATAAATCTTCAATGCTGTTTTTAATTTTTATTATTTCTTCTTCTTCCTCCTCCTCCCAACTCCTCCTCTCTTTCTCCTTCTCCCCCTCCTCTTCTTCTATTTTTTTAAATATTTATTTATTTATTTGAAAAGCAGAGTTACAGAGAGGCAGAGAGAGCAGGTGAAAAGGGGGCATGACTAACTCTCAGGAGCACTAACTATAGGACAAAACTGACGCTGGCACCAATATGCCTCTCCAATCAGCTTGAAGGTCATGTAGACATGATGGCTCCCCAGGTGCTCCTAATGGGCCTGGGACATATCCAGGAGTTGTTTTCCTCATGAGCAATTTCAGGGCTCTTTATCAGGGAGTAGGGGTGGGGAAAGGTGCCTGGGGCTCCTGCTGCCTGCCAGCCATCAGGTCTTCCATCTGCTGGTTAACTCCCCAAAAGCCACAATGGCTGAAGCTGCACCCATCCAAAGCCAGGAGCCAGGAGCTTCTTATAGGTCTCCCACGTGAGTGCAGGGGCTCAAGGATTTGAGCCATCTTCTGCTTTCCCAGGCCATTGCAGAGAGCTATATGGGAACTGGAGCAGCCAGGAGGTGAATTGGCTCCCATATGGGATGCCAGCACTGCAGGCAGTGGCTTCAGCAGCTATGCCACAATGCCAGCTCTCTTCTCTTTCTTCTTCTCCTTCATCTTTTTATGATCTGACTGAGATATTTCTAAAGGTTTGTCTTCTAGCTTGGATATTCTTTCTTCTGCCTCACCAACTTTGTTGTTAAGGCCTTCCACTGTGTTTTTTATTTGGCAAACTGAATTCTTCATTTCTAGTATGCAGCTTAGTCCTGCTAAACCACACTGTCGAGGATGAGCAGGGCAGCAGTGCCCTTTACCTACACAAAGACACCAGGGACGGGCTTTGGTGAACATGTTCAGGTTTATTCACATGCACACACATTTTAAAGAGCAGGTGAAAAGGGGGCATGACTAACTCTCAGGAGCACTAACTATAGGACAAAACTGACGCTGGCACCAATATGCCTCTCCAATCAGCTTGAAGGTCATGTAGACATGATGGCTCCCCAGGTGCTCCTAATGGGCCTGGGACATATCCAGGAGTTGTTTTCCTCATGAGCAATTTCAGGGCTCTTTATCAGGGAGTAGGGGTGGGGAAAGGTGCCTGGGGCTCCTGCCGCCTGCCAGCCATCAGGTTGCAGGGTCCTTCCCAGGAGGCATGGCGTGCCATGTACTCTCAGTCTCCTGCCTGGACAGGGCATGCAGACTCCCCACTAGGTACAGTATTACCCATACTAGAATTTCAGTTTGATTTCTCTTCAAAATCTTAATCTCACAGGAAAATGTTTTATACATGTCATGTATTGATTTCTTTCATACATGCATTTACTTCCCATCATCATTCTATGATTGTTCTTTTGAATTCCTTTTCAATGTATTCATCTTTACATTCTTATATTGAAGTGCTGTGTTCCTTTGAGGGAGTCATGTTATCTTCCTTATCCTAGTTTCTTGTATTTCTGCATTTATTTTAGACATTTTTGGAAATACTTGTTCGTTTTCTCCATTTGTGTGTTTTGTATTTGAACTATGCCTCTGTGGCTTAGTCGAGTGTTTGATCCTTCATTGAATACCCAGTGGCATATGCTGCATGTGGTCTGGGAACTCTGGTCCATGCTTAAGGGTGAGGCTAGAATCTAGGATGATACCCAGGTTGTGCTTGGTAGATGTCATCTATTGTCAACATGGGAGAGGGTATGATCAACATCTGTTAGCAGTCACCCCTTCCCCATCTTCTCTTCCAAGGTGATCAATACCTGGGGTTAATCCATAGTGAGTACAGCCCTCACCCACAATGATGCATGAACCACGCAAAAGATCCATGCAGTCTTCAGTGTGAGCACAGAACCCTCAACAGTGACCCCCCAGCAGTTAGAGAACTCTCTGCCTCTGACACCAGACACAGTTATTGCCCAAAGACCCACTACACCCCACATCCTATCTTGTAGTCACAGTGCACAAGGCTCCCACAGTCACCGGGTGCAGAGGATCCCCACTCTGCCCCTTGAGCCTGCCCTATCCACTGAGTTAGCAGAGTCATTTCCAGAGCCAGCTGCCTGTGCATGCTTTCCCTTGGCACTTTGATCCTTGGAGCCTGTGATAGGTTGAGAGGATGGGGCACCTCACAAGCCTAAGTGGGAGTCCAGCCACCTGTCAACCTTCCCACCCAGACTCAAAGGCAGTGGGAAATGTGGATTTTTCCCTCTGCTAAAATCCCCTGGTCATGCATGCAAGAGTCGCCGTAGCCTCTACTTGTGTCAGGATAAGGCCTTCTCCCCTCTGGTGCCTGGGTGCCTTTGTAAGGAGATGAGGAGACAGAAATTCACTTTTCTTTCACTGGATTGGGGGTTACCCTGCGTTCCTCCACTAGTGCTCAAGGATGGACTCAACGGCAGTGTGGTTTGCAAGGCTCTCCCTCATGCAATATCACCAGTGGCACTAGCTGCCGCAGTCTGCTCTCACCTTGCTCTCAGAAACTGACATCTTCTCCAGCCTCCAGCTGTGGGAGTCATGGATGGTAATCCTAGCTCACTGCTATGCATCTGCACTTTCCACACTGCTTCATGGTGTTCTTCTTCTTTCTCTAGAATTTCTACTGCAAACTTCTCTCCAACTCTCCCCTGGGAATACACTTCCTCTTATTTTGTTTCTGCTATCTTCCCCTAGTTTGAATCAGTATGTCTTTTCCCTATTCAGCCATCTTGGAATCCCCTCAAAAGTCAATTTCTTTTCTTAAATGGATAAAAAATAATATCTCATAAGGTTGGTAATAGTACTAGATAAGATATTTTAAAAGAATTGACATGCTTTGGCATATAGCAAAAATTCAATACATATTAGATGTGTTATAATTGGTGGTCAGTAATTTGTACCTTATAAGTTATTAAGATTAAAATAAATGATAATATATATATATAAAGGATTTAGTCTAGTGACTAAATGATAAGGGCTCAATAATGACAATATTTTTTATTCAAGGTGAGAGATCTTATTTTAGTTAATGGGGCAAAGAAAACCTTTCAAATGAATGAAAAGAGCCTGAGTCAAATATAAGTAGAGATATCTAAGTCCTTTTCTTGTATAGTGACTATTATATTTAAATTGTGGGATTTTCATATGAATAATGGAAGGTATTGGAAAGAAAGAAAGGAAAATGAAGGGACAATATTTGAGAATAAATTTATTATTAATAGCCCACTCACTATTCAAAATTAATAATACCCATGCACTGATCTGATGTACATATTAGACACATATTTACTGGAAACCTATCATGCATCAGACATTTTTCCAAGTCCTTAGATTAGAGTAATGAACAAACCTCAACATTCAGAGAGCATTAGCAATCTAAATTTTAGCTAAGCAATTATTATAATGTAAATACCAAGTCTCAGGCATTCTAGTAGAATCTTTGTTTAACTTAAGACATTGCAAACAGCACAACATTAATCTTCTACTTCTCCAAGATGATAGACATTAACTGGCTTTCCATAATAAACTTGAGCATATACATATGCCAGATCCTTTTACAAACAATTTTTTTAGAAACTAGTAAACAAAGAGGTTGTGGCCACACATTTTTTTTTCTCCTTCACATTTCACTTACTATAAGCACATATTAAATACTGATTCACTGCAATTTTATATCCTTGGGTGTCTTCTATCCATTGGCTTGCTAGAAATCTCCAAAAATTATCTGTTACAAACATTTGCTAAATTTGTATTTTGTAAAACCAAATTTTACACAATGGAAAATTTGAGATATCTCAGTATAGAGATTGGTATTTAAAGTTATGGTCAGGATTGACTTCAGTAAAGAAGACTGAGAGAGAAAGGAAAGGTGCTTAGTATCAAGTTTTCAAGAATTCTAATATGAAGGCTCTGTGTTGTGGCTCAGGGTGTTAAATTGCTGCTTGGGTGCCCATATCACATATCAAATTTCCTTAGAAAGAGTCCCATCTCTAATTTCTGCTAGTGAGGTTTCTGCTCATGAGCTTGTCAGACAGTAGATGATGGCCCAAATATTTGGGTTCTTGCCACCCACATGGTAAATCCAAGTGGAGTTCCAGGCTCCTGGTTTTGAACTGGTCCAGCCTGGCTGTCGAAGGTGTTTGGGTAGTGAACCACCAAATGAAAGACCTGCCTCTCTCTCTCTCTCTCTCTCTCTCTCTCCCTTTCAAATAAATAATAAATAAACAAATAAATAAAACTTTGTGTGACAAAAGCGCCTTACTGTGTTTTCCCCACTCATTACTAAAATTATGTGGCTATTTGAAAGTAGGTCATGATAGAATTAAGATAACAAGTTCCTTGTTTTCCATATGCTAATTTTAAAATAATAATAATAGGGGCTGGCACTGTGGCACAGTGGGTTAAAGCCCTGGCCTGAAGTGCTGGCATCCGATATGGGCGCTGGTTCTAGTCCCGGCTGCTTCTCTTCCGATCCAGCTCTCTGCTATGGCCTGGGAAAGCAGTGGAAATGGTCGAAATCCTTGGGCCCCTGCACCCAAGTGGGAGATCCAGAAGAAGCTCCTGACTCCTGTCTTTGGATCGGCATGGCTCCGGCTGCTGTGGCCATCTGGGGAGTAAACCAGCGGATGGAAGACCTTTCTCTCTATCTCTACCTCTCTCTGTAACTCTGTCTTTCAAATAAAATAAAATAAATCTTAAAAGAATAATAATTCTAATAACTAACATGTGTAGCTTATTCCTTTTCAGATGTTGTTTTTAATATTTATGTTGCATGTTTAGTTGACATTTTGCATTTTTCTAAATCAGTTACTTTTATAAGCACACTAAAATTAGACATTATTATATCCATTTGCAGTGGAGAAACTGAAACCCAGTGAATTCAATAACTGCCCTAGACCAAATGGTTAGTAACTGATAGAAATACTGTGGTGATCTTCTTAGAACTGTACCTATGAAATACATAAAATCTATTCTCTTTATGTTAATAATTTTTTTAAAAGAAATAAGAGTTAAACTGGACAAACTGTCTCCAAATTCAAAGCTTTTCATATCACTATACAAGTGATATTTCTCATGAGAAACAGATTTACTTTTCCATTTATCCATTCATTAACCTAATAAATTTACTTATCAAGCATCTACTATTTAATTAGCTCATGACTACCTCCATAACACACACAGCACTGAACAAAGTATTAGTCGATGGCCTAGGATTACAAGATTAAAGAAGATATGATCCCTACTCTAAGGAGCTTAGATCTAGCATGGTATTATAGCTAAGATCTATTACAAAGAATTTTACTCTGAAGAGAATTTGATAAATTATGTAAGAAACTGATATGAGGTGCCGGCATTGTGGTGTAGTGGGTTAAGCCACTGCCTATATTCAACATCCCATATTCGTGCTTATTCAAGTCCAAGCTGCTCCACTTCTGATCCAGCTTCTTTTTAATGTATGTGGGAAAGCAGAAGATGGTTCAAGTGCTTGGACCCTACCACACACGGGAGATCTGAATGGAGTTCCAGACTCATGGCTTAGATAAGACCCTGACTTGGCCACTGCAGCTACCTGGACACTGAACAAGGAAATAGATCTCTCTGTGTCTCTGTCACTTCCTTCTCTCTGTAACTCTGCCTTCAAATAAATAAATAAAATCTTTAAAAACGAAAAGAAGCTCTTAGGAGAGTTAACAGTTGAAATAATTGTTACAGAACATGCACAGATGGGACTGAATGCATTTCTTTATTAAAATATTCTAATATCGATTTTCCTCTCTAGTACTCTTTTAAGTCTAATTCATAAAAGAAGTTGAAGAAATACAAATGGCCAATAAATATGTGAAAAAATGCTCAACATCAGTAGGAATCAGGGAAATGCAAATCAATACAGCACTGAAATCTCACCTCACCTCCTTCAGAATGGTTATTATCCAAAAGAGAGGACATGGAGAGAGGTGAACCTTTATAAACTGTTGTTGAGAATGTAAATTAGGGCAACCACTGTGGAACACAGTATGGAAATTTCTTTAAAAACTAGAAATAGGGGTTAGCACTGTGATATAGTAGAGCAGGCCTCTGCCTGTGGTACCAGCATCTCAGTGGTTGCCAGTTCATGTCCCATCTACTTCTCTCCCAATCTAGCTCTCTGCGGAAGGCCTGGGAAAGCAGTAGAATGTGGCCTGAGTGCTTGGGCCCTTGCACCCATATGGGAGACCTGGAAGAAGCTCCTGGTTACTGACTTTGGATTGGCTCAGCTCCTGCTCTTGCAGCCATTTAGGGAGTGAACCAGCAGATGGAAGACCTCTCTCTCTGTCTGTAACTCTGCCTCTCAAATAAATAAATAAAATCAGTAAAAGAAAACTAGAAATAGGCTTGCCATCCAGCAATCCCAGTATTGGGTATACACCCAAAATACATGAACAGGACATATCAAAGAGATACCTGTACCACCATGTTTATAGCAAGTGTCCATCATCAGCTGAATGTATAAAGAAAATTTTATACACACACACACACACACACACACACACACAATGGAATATTATTTAGGCATAAGAAATAATGAATTCTATCATTTACCTCAAAATGAATGCAAATGGAGACATCATGTTGACTGAAATAAACCAGGCACAGAAAAGAAAATACCACATGTTCTCCCTTGTATGTGGAAGCTAAAATTAAAAAAGAAATGACTGACTATATCAGCATTGCTGAAAATATAATTTTGCCAAGCTTTGTTTTATATTTTTTGTCAAATCAATGGTTAAGAATGATATACTACTATAGCTTTAATGATCTGTAGTTATTTAAAAAATATATATGAGTTAAATGGTCATCTTTTCATTTGATTATTGTTTATAGTCTTTTTATGTATTCCCACAGAACAAGGTTCTTTTTCCATTTTACTTATTAAACACGTTATTTAATGTACAAGTAAGTCTTTACTGTAATGTACATTTAAAAGAGAGTATCTCAAAAACTAAGAAATGAAAGGAAAGAAGGAAGAAAGGAAAAGGAAGGAAAGGACAGGAAAGAAAGAAGAAAGAGAGGGAGGGAGGGAGGGAGGGAGGAAAGCATGTAAGAAGCAAGGAAGAGAAAGAGAAGTATCATTTTATTCTTAAAATTATATCTGTGAACTACTTTGAATCTGTTCTCTTTGTATTAATATCACATTAACATGAGAATTGAAAAAAACCTATTTTTTCCTAATAAGAAAAAAAGAACTTGTGAAAAATGTTCCTAGGAAGTTAAGTACTTGGTTCTTATCAACGTTATTAATATGCTTTCAAAATTTTTGACAAGAATAAAGTATGCTTTGTCTCATATAATGTATAATATTTATCTGTCGTATGATGCAGGTCAAAAGGAGCTTGAAGATGAAACTGGTGAAGATTTTGATACCAGTTTTAGTGTGTCAGTGTTGAAATTACCCATCCAGACTTCAGGTTCATTGAAGTGTGATGCACCATTGAAAGAGAAAAAACAGCTTTTACTTCCTGTGTGCACAAAGCCATTTTCTACTACACATCCAAAGCCAATCATTAAAAAAGAAACAGTGTCAGAAACAAATTTAAGGAATGAGTTTTTTGAAACACGTGGAGCTGGCATAAAACTCCAAACAGTTAATGATATCGATAAATACTACAGAGAGCAAAAGAAGCAAGAGTTCCAAAAAGAAAAAGTAACAGCGGTAGCCGTGGCAAAAGTTGCCCAGGAAAGGATCAGCCTAACTGTTGAGGAGAACTTAAACAAAAAAATGCATGCAACACAAAAACTACAAGAAAGGGATAAAGAGATAGTTCAGATTAGTTTGCAACAACATTGTCAAGCCAGATTCAACTACATTGCAAAAGTTAGAGGGCGAAGAACTCTATTTCTGGAAGAAAAAAAAAGGAAGGCTGCAGAACGTTTATTAGTTCAGAACTTAAATAATGAGCGCGCCCTTTTGACCAAAGGATTAATTAAGGTTGACAGAATGAAGAAGAAAGAGGCTAACCTAAAAGAGAGACACCTGATTTCTCTGAGAAGACTTCAAGAAGAAAAAATCCAAAAGGATTTACGTAAGAGGATGAAGGAATTCAGGTAGGTGCCCATTAGATTTTATTTAAGCTTTTAAGTCAGGTACATGTGAAGTCCAATAGCATTTCATTTGTAAGGAATTACATTTGTTTTTTATATAATGGGAGCAAGCAAAGCTTATAAGCAGGTATATCAGGTACTAATTATTACCAAAAATTAGACAATAAGATAAACATCGCTCCCACCTATCAACATCATCTGACAAAATCTATTTCCTAACTATTAGTTGTTCTTATTAACATAAACGGCATGCAATCAGCCTCCAGTGTTAAAAAATTCAGTCTTCTATATTCCTCATTGCCAAAATCTGCTTTCATATTTATTTTGCTTCCAAAAGGTATTTCAAATGGATCTTTTAATTTTTAAATATTTTAAACATATTAATAAGTATATTGTGTAATATTTTATATGTATAGTTTGTGTTGTGTCTAATCAAGGTAAATATATTTGTCCTTTCAAGCATTTAACATTTTTATGTTAAAAAGATCTGAAAATCCTACTTCTAGTTTTTATAGTAAAGAAATATGCAGCAAATTAACATAATAATCACCATACTGTGCAGAACCCCAGAATTTTTTATTTCAACCTATCTATAAACTGGTACCTATCAAGCGACCTTTCTCAGTGCCTATTTTCCCACTTCCCAAACTAGTCTGATAACCACAGTTATATTTTTTATATTTTTAACTTCTATGAGATCACATTATTTTTATACTCACGTATGTGTGACATCATGTGATATTTGTCTTCCTATGCTTGGTTTATTTCACTTAACATAATGACCTCCAGTCCCATCCTTGTCATGGCACATGACAAAATTTCTGTCCTAATCTCATCTATCCCATTTTAATTCATTATCTTTCTGTGACTTCATATTATCCTTGCAATTGAGATCTCCATCTTCATTCTCCGCCTTTCAATCCATGTCTATGTGTTAGCTTTACACATTAATTTTTTAAAAAATTTTAATCATATCATTTCCTATTTAAGTTTGTGGACAGCTTGCAATTGCCCACAGAATGAAATCTAATCTCTGAATACCATCTCTAACATCATGTTCTATTCTAGTCTAGAATAGTCACTAAATTTTGTTCTAGTGTCCTCTCTGTTCTGCAATAGTATTCTTTGACCCAGATCGAGTTCTCCATTTCCTATGTAACTTTGTACTGTCTTATCCCTGTGACTTTACTTCTGTTATTCCCTTTGTCCTCAAATATGCATCCCATAAGAGCACTATAAGTACCAAATACTATGATGTTTTAGGGATTTATTTATTTATTTGAAAGGCAGAGTTACTGGAGTGGGTGCTGGAGATACAGAGAGAAAGATCTTCCAACCACTAGTTCACTCCCCACATCGCTGCAATGGCTGGGGCTGCGTCAGGCCAAAGCCAGGAGTCAGGAACTTCCTCCAGATCTCCCACATGGGTGCAGGGACCCAAACACTTGGGTTATCTTTGCTGCTTTCCCAGGCATGTTAGCAGGGAGCTGGATTGGAAGAGAGAAATCGGTACATCAACCAGGACAGGAACCAGCACCCATATGGTATGCTGGCATTGCAGGAGGTAGCTTTGCCTGCTACAACACAATCCACCCCCAAAATATTGTGACTGTCTTTTTATTAGGCAACACAGTACTCTATGTTATGGGTGTTGCAGTTTAAAAATGCTCTGGAGTATTAAAATTAGTGAGGGTAGTGCCTTTATATGAAGTAAAAGACATTTTTTCCCTGCAAGGGGACACATCACAAGTGGCAGATGCTCAGCTGTGCATGGCTTTGCTTCAACCCTGTTTTCCCTATCACATGGTGCATGAACTGCACAACTGGCAAAATTCATTTGTTTATAAACCATCGTGTAGAAACCAACTCAAATGGAATTTTCACTTTTAATCTTTCTTCAACTTCTCTTTCAGTATGAATTAGTCTCTTTGATTTTGTGTTCATTCCATAAAAACTTATTTTAATCTCAGTAGTGGTAGGTGTCACAAGAGGGCTCATCATAGTTAGCTTGTGAAGTCCTTTATGACATAATCCCGTCCATCTTTCCATTTAAGTGTGGTACTTAGCTAACACATTAATTCACTAATATCTTGTGAGGAAAATGAGTTAAAATTTCATTAATAATAGTTGTATCTAAGCCCATTTAAGTCATATAATATCCTCTGAGAAAGATTTTTTTTCTGTGAAATTATACTCAGTAATTAATTCACTGAAATGTGAAATAATGGATATTTTTAAATGTTTATGTAATCAGAATTATTAAATAAGTAGTGTAAATATAATTAGCCAAGCTGTAAAAATACAGCTTCACTAATAATTAAAATGGATATCAATCTTAGGAAATTACATGTCCATAAATTTGTCCACATTTTTTTGATGTTTCCACTAAGGAGTACCTATCTAAAATTCAAATTTTTCGAGTAATAACACATGCCCAGATTTTGAAGATTTGTATCGTATGTGACATGGTAACATAAAGATCACTTGGCCCAAGAAACTGAAAATGTTGGTAGGAGGTAAAGCATAAGGCAACAAGACTATCAGAGTTAAATAATGATATAGGAAATTATACAATAATTATTAAGAGGTGGAATTAAAATTTCTGGTATATAATAAAACAGATGAGAAAGTAATCTAGGAAACAGATAGGGAGAAAAGTTTCCTAACTCCTCAAAAACTTCATGGCTGACACTTTATTTAGCAAGAAAAAATTGTAACATTTATTTCATCAAAGTTTTATGTGACACAGAAAACTTCAAAAAGAGATACAAAGACCAGGGAAATCTGTGCTTTTATGCTTACATGTGATGAAGAATGGACAACTATGTAGAAGCACAATAGGACAAAAAAGAGGACATGAAAAATGGTAACAAACTGTGAGGAATTCAGCACTGCCTGTGTGTGCAGATTCCTCTTGCCCTCTCTGTGTAATATTCCTTCCCTCCAGGTAAACAGTAGGACAACTGTCACCTTAGGGTCTTCAAAGAAGAGGGAGACACACAAGTTCCAAGAGGCCTTTCTGCACCTTCAGTTTTCTGTTCCCTCCCCAGCTGCCTTCCTCCCTTCTTTTTTTCTCTTTCATTCAAAAGAGTAAGAGTAATTTTCATTATTTATAGTTTCCTTCACTTACAGAGTTGTTCAATATCTCAAAGAAATTAAGAAGCACAAATAACTGAATGGTGTATTAGACAGGATTTTCAGTCTTTTTTTAAACTCAGTCTTTCATAAGTTTTTTCCCTGATAGTAGATTGAAACTTCTCAGCCATTTTTATCCTCATGATATATTATTTTAAAGATTTATTTAAAAGGCAGAGTCACAGAGAGAGGCGGAGAAATGAAGAGAGAGAGAGAGAGAGAGAGAGAGAGAGATATCTTTTCTATCCACTGTTCACTCCCCAAATGCCTTCAACAAACAGCCAAAGCTGGGCCAGGCCAAAGCCAGGAGCCATGAGTTTCTTCTGGGTCCCCCATGCAGGGGCCCAAGCATCTGGGTCATCTTTGCCACCCCTCTCAGGACATTATTAGGGACCTGTATCAGAAGCAGAACAGCCAGGACACAAACTAGTGCCCGTATGGGAAGCCAGCATCACATGTGGTGGCTTTACCTGCTATGTCACAATGCTGGCCCTCATAATATCTTGTTAAGGATGAAAAATATCTTATAATTTTAGCCCCCATAATTAAAATCATTTTCCTTAATTTATACTTCATGTGTGTATATATAAATTTTCAGAAATAAATTTCTATAATTTTTTGAATAAAATATATTTTGGAAAAAAAGAAAGCTAATTTGGTATATCAAAAGAATAATTAATGTGAATTAGCATCAAAGAAATTTAATCAGAGGCTGGCATTGCGGCACAGAAGGTTAAACCACCACCTGCAATCCCCACATCCCATATGAGCACAGTTCAAGCCCGTGCTGTTCCACTTCTGACCCAGCACCCTGCTGATTCACCTGTGAAAGCAGGAAAAGATAGCACAAGTACTTGGGTGGTTGCCACCCCTGTAGGAGACCTTAAAGTTGGGAGTTTTCCCTGTATCCAGTTGAGTCCAAAGTGATCACATAAGCTTAAAATGCAGATCTGAGAGATTGAAAGACTGAAAAAAAATTGACATGGCATTGCTGACTTAAAGATGCATAGGGGCACATGTAAAGAGTGCAAAGAAAATTAATTCTTTTTTTATTAAAGCTTTTATTTAAGGAATATAAATTTCCAAAGTACAGCTTATGGATTACAATGGCTTCCCCCCCATGACTTCCCTCCCACCCGCAACCCCCCCTTTCCCATTCTCTCTCCCCTTCCATTCACATCAAGATTCATTTTCAATTCTCTTTATATACAGAAGATCAGTTTAGTATATATTACATAAAGATTTCAACAGTTTGCCCCCACATAGCAACACAAAGTGAAAAATACTGTTGGAGTACTAGTTATAGTATTAATTCACAATGTATAGCACATTAAGGACAGAGATCCTACATGATATATTTTTTTAAATTGATTAATTTTCTATGCAATTTCCAATTTAACACCAAGGTTTTTTTTTTCATTTTCAATTATCTTTATATACAGAAGATCCATTCAGTGTATACTAAGTAAAGATTTCATCAGTTTGCACCCACTCAGAAACACAAAGTGTAAAATACTGTTTCAGTGCTAGTTATAGCATTACTTCACATTGGACAACACATTAAGGACAGATCCCACATGAGACATAAGTACACAGTGACTCCTGATGTTGATTTAACAATTTGACACTCTTGTTTATGGTGTCAATAATCTCCCTAGGCTCTAGTCATGAGTTGCCGAGGCTATGGAAGCCTTTAGGGTTCACCGACTTTGATCTTATTCCGACAGGGTCGTAGTCAAAGTGGAAGTTCTCTCCTCCCTTCAGAGAAAGGGATTTCCACGTGCAGAATCATGAAGCAAGATCCCTACCTTTCACCTTACACAAAAATTCACTCAACATGGATTAAAGACTTAAATCTACTACCTGACACCATCAAATTATTGGAGAGCATTGGTGAAACCCTGCAAGATATAGGTACTGGCAAAGACTTTTTGGAAAATACCCCAGAAGCACAGGCAGTCAAAGCCAAAATTAACTATTGGGATTGCATGAAATTGAGAAGTTTCTGTACTGCAAAAGAAACAGGAAAGTGAATAGGCAACTGACAGAATGGCAAAGAAAATTAATTCTAAGAATAACCAGTATCCTAAAAGAGGTTCTTATGACCTAAATGAGAACCCAGCCCTGGCTGACATCTTGATTTCAGTCTTGTGAGAAACTATGCAGAAGATACAACTGAGCCCCACTGTGTCCATGGAAATCTTAAGATAATATAAGATTATGACTGAAAATCATTACAAGTGTGGCATTTCTTACATTGGAAAACAGAGATCCCAATTTTGTTCTCCTTTGCCCGGATTGCTTTGGTCATTCCAGTATCTTTGAATTTCCATTTGAATATAAATTTTAATAAATTCAAACATTTAAATTTAATAAATTTTAAAAGTTAAATTAAATATAATACATATTTAATATAAATTTAAGTGTAATTTTTTTCCAAAAATGCCCTTGGCATATTAATTGGAATTACATTGACTGTACGTGTCAATCAGGGGAGAACTGACATCTTAATAATATTATCTTGAATCACTTGAACATTGTATACCTCTACATTTATTTATATCTGCTTTATTTGTTCTGCTGGACTCTATACTCAACAGTAGAACCTCTCACAGAGTGATCATTAAATGCTAGAAACTCCTCTAAGTATTTTGAATTTATTAGCTCATGTACTTCTGACTATGCCCTATGAGTTTGATTATACTCTTCATAAAGATTTTTTTTAAATGATCTATAGAGAGTTTAAATGACTTACCTAAAATCATAAAGTCAGTAAGTTTCAGAACTGAGTTTCGAACTCAAGCAGAATAGCTTTATTACCTATACTCAACCACAAACCATTGCTTCTCTTTATTCAACTATCTGGGCATCACTATATTGATATCCAGGCTTCTTTAGCTCCACATTACTAAAATAAAACTCCAGGCTTTCCCTCATCCCTTTTCCTACATTCCGTGTTCTTTTGAATGCAGCTATTACTAAGCACTATGTCTTGGATTGTTCCCTTGTACATATCAACAAAAGGAGGTAAGGAGAAACTGACTTGCCCCAATTTACAGTCACCAAGTTGGAGATTTCCTATATGTAAGCCTCTGTTCTTCTCCCAATTGCAGATGTCTGAATGCACCTACATATAAATATTTCTCCAGGTTCTTCTGCTCGTCTCTTCTTCCCAGAACTGTGACCCAGTCAATGAGAATGATGCCAATTCTTGCAGCATGCCAGTCTGTTCCAACCTCTCTACCTTTATTTTTGTTGCTTATACTGTATAAAATAGTTTGAATAAAATACTTTTCTGCCCACATTCTGCCTGGAAAACAACATCTTTGAGGACTCATTAAGAGGGTTATTCCACTCTGAATCCTTGTTTCTCTGCCATCTCCTTGTTCTCCAAATTATACTTACCAAGTGTCCTTCTCTCTGTTTTGTTACATAATCCTTCCATATGGTACTATAATATTTCATTTATATATCCATGTACCATTATTTAACTTTCCATATGCTTCTCATTTCTATAAGCATATCGAGTCATATATATATCTTTAAGCTTCCAACCATGAGAGATAATTCTAGGCATTATAGTATATAACCATTGAAGGACTGGGGATGAACGGATGAAATCTATGGCCTCTGACATTTGTCAGCTTTGAGAGTAACCTGATGCAATTTTCCTCTAAGAGTTTGTGTTCATCTCCTAATATTTCTGTAAAACAGTAGCATGAGCGAGGTGACTTAAACAACAGACGTTTATTCCCTCCCAGTCCTAGATGCAGGAGGTCCAAGATCCGTGTGTAGACAGGGTTGGATTCTCTTAAGGCTTCTCTTGGCTTGCGGATGCCATCTTTTCTCTACGTCCTCTCAGGGCCTTTCTTCTGCACACTCAAACCCCTGCTGTTTCTTCCTCCTCGCAAAGGAACACTAATCCTATTGAATTAGGGCTGCTCCCTATGACCTCATTTAACTCTAATCATCTCATACAAGCCTTATCTCCAAATACAGTTATATTCTTAGGTGTTGGAATCTGGGACTTTAACATATGAGTTTTGGAGGAATACTTTCAGTTGCTTACCGAGTCCATAAACAACTTGGATTTATGAGCTTTAAATAAACATTCAGCAAATCATGCCATAGGCTGATTTAGATGCCTCTGGGAATCTAGGCTGCGATTTGTGAAAATTCTTAGTTTTAAGCTAATAGAAATCATTTAAATATTAGCAAAATATGAATATTATTTGGTAATATAACAAAATTTTATAAATGGAGGTCTGTACTTCTTTATTTGTATATCTCTTTTTTAAAAAAAAATTTATGTATGTGTTTGAAAGGCAGAGTTTGAGAGAGAGAGAGAAAGAGAGGAGAGAGAGAAATCCTGCATCTGCTGGATCATTCCCCAGATGGCTGCAACGGCCAGTGCTGGGCCATGCTGAGGCCAGGAGCCAGGAGCTCATCCAGGTCTCCCACACATGGGTGACAGGGTCCCAAACACTTGGACTGTCTTCCTTTGCTTTCCCAGGCTATTAGCGGGGAACTGCATCACAAGTGGAGCAGTTGGGACTTGAAGCAGCACACATATTGGGATATTGGTATTGCGGGGGGGGGGGGGGGGGATGGCTTTGCCTGCTATACCACAACATTGATCCCTGTGAATATGTCTATTTTGAAGGCATCTCATTGTAAGGATTAATGATCTGTTTGCTATGGGTTTAGTAATTTCAACAGTTCTCATGGTGTTACCTTTCTTTTTTTCCACTTAGGGCTGAAGAAATACATAAAAGACACTGTGAAGAAAAGTTTGTTCTGGATATGATTTCCTTTCAGAAAGCCTGTGAAAGGTTACAAGAAGCTAAAACAAATGTTGCAGTTGTGAAAACAAATATAGGCTTTCCTCATGGAATTACAAAATGAATCAAAGCCAAATCCCATCTTATGGTCATCTTAAATTATGGCTGTTGTTTCTAGATGAAATGCTCTAAGATTATATTCTGAAAAAAGAAATACTTTACATCACAAGATGGATTTCTGTATAAGTCTTCTACAAATATAAATGATAGTGAAAATATCTGTAATTTTTGTAATTTAATTTTAATTAATTTACCATCCCCCAAAGTTTCTTTATGTAACCTGATGCCCAAGATCAATTAAAATTGATTTCTTTTATTGCAGACAATATTAGAAAGGCATTGCTTATATTCCTTTCTGAGTATAGCAATTCATGAGCTATTTTCTGTTTCTCTGACAACCTTTGCATGAATTTCTGTCCCTACTGCTCTCTTTTATAAAGGCACAGTGTGTTTTGATTATTTTCATCACCTGCTTTTGTATATTTAATTATTTTTCCTGTTTATTAAAATAATTTCTGATTTTCTCTTTTTTAAAATAAAGGTATTTCCATTGTAACATATATGCTCTTATAAAAATCAGAAAATATGCACTGTAGTATCTAAATGAAATGTTCTTATTCCCTTCCTTGGAGATTGTATGATTTTTTGAATTTACTTTTGATGTGCTTTTCCCCCACTTCCATTTTTTTTTTTGACCTATGAGAGAGCTTTTAAAAACTGTGGGGAAATTGAAACTACAAGATAATATGCGTTTTCCATGAACTTTTAGAAGCCTGTCATATGTGGAGGCCTGTCATAAATGAGGTGAGGGGAGAGAGAGACAGAGACAAGAAACCGAGGCAGAGAAAGAAAGATGAGGATGGGGGGAATGAAGCAAGAAAAATATATTTGACTACCTAATCATGATTGTAAAATATATAGCGGGGCTGGCTCTGTGACATATCGGGGGGGTAAAGCCTCCGCCTGCTTTGTCGGCATTCCATATGGACGATGGTTCAAGTGCTGGCTGCTCCACTTCAGGTCCAGCTCTCTGTGATGGCCTGGGGAAGCAATAGAAGATGGTCCAATTCCTTGGGCTCCTGCATCCACGTGGGAGACCCGGAGGAAGCTCCTGGCTCCTGACTTCAGATTGGCACAGCTCCAGCTGTGGCAGCCATCTGGGGAGTGAACCAGTGGATGGAATCTCTCTCTCTCTCACTCTATCTTTCTGTCTCTCCTTCTCTCACTTGTAACTGTAACTTCCAAATAAATTAATAAACATTTTTTTAAAATAATAAAATAAAGTATATAGCATTGGTATACATTAGTTGTAAGACTAATAGTAGTAGGAAATTTGAAAGATGCTAAAATATATAATAATCCTTTATACAATTTATATCAATTTTAAGTGTTTCATGTATAGACAAAGATAAATGTCACTATGACATTGCTTACTTACTGATATATAAATAATATCCAGCAAAATTTATCTTTAATATGCATTATTTGTATATGTAAGAATTAAAATATATTACTTTTTAAAAATCTTTGGTTTTATCAGTTTACAGTAAATTTTCCAAAATTTTGTATAACAGCAGTTATCCACTAGTGCTTCTATGCTGGGCAACTAACAAATGCTGGTAGCATTTTCCTAGTTTTCTTAGAATAATAGCTATCTATTAAAATCCATGGCATATTTCACTTTTCTTATTAATTAGCAGATAATTGATGAGCTAATGATTTGATATTTCTAGTAACTTTGTAAAAACAAAAAAGAAAAGTAGATACTATAGTGACATATATAGTGTGGCAGACCTGGATTTCCAGTAGCAAGTCAGCTAATCTTTGTTGCCCCAGTTTTCATTTCTATATTTAGAAATAATACATATATTTTGGCAATTTAATGAAAATAGTAATCCATGTTGGATATTTTTGTTTGAGATTTGAATGAGAACAAGCACATTTATAAAGCGGCAGTTTCTACAAAGTAAACATTTAATAAAGACACATGTGTATAATTGATGCAAAAGCCTAATTCTCTTTAGATAAAGGATAATATGTCATGTGGGTGAGAAATGTGAGAGAAACCACTGAGGAATAGTAAGCTTGTTTGTGTGGTGTATTTGTATAAATCATTTATTCAGTCAATGTATTTATTGAAATTGTTGCCCTTCCTCTGTGTTCCCATGCCATAGTGTGAATATTGTATAGCTTTTATTACACAACAGGTAACTAATAATTTCCTTGATTGTTTCCACCCAACTGTGAGCTTCTTGAAGGCAAATAATATTACTCATCTCTGTGTCTCCTTGCTTTGTGCTAAGATAGATGTCACACACAATGCTTTTTCTGTTTATAACTCTCTTTTTCTAATTAGGCACTGTCCTACATCAATTTCATGATCTTTACCACCCTTTATATGGTGAAGCATCTAAAAGATGCATTTCTAGGTTATATGTCTCTTTTTTTAAAGATTTCTTTATTTACTTGAAGTCAGAGTTACACAGAGGAAAGGCAGAGAGAGAGAGAGAGGTCTTCTATTCGCTGATTTACTTTCCAATTGGCCACAATGGCTGGAGCTGCGCCGATCTGAAGTCAGGAGCCAAGAGCTTCTTCCGGGTCTCCCACGTGGGTGTAGAAGGTCCAAGCACTTAGGCCATCTTCTACTGCTCTCCCAAGCCATAGCAGAGAGCTGGGTCAGAAGTGGAGCAGCCAGGACTTGAACTAGTGCCCATATGGGATGCCCACACTGTAGGTGGTTGCTTTACCCGCTACACCACAAGCACTGGCCCTTCTAGGTTATATCTTTGGTTCTAATATGTCTCCTATATTTCTAAAACACTTGATAAATACACACACACACACATATATATATTCTTATGTGTTTAATACATCCTTATATATGTTAACACGTAGCAAAAGAAAAAGAGATATTCCATCCACTGGTTTCTCCCCAGTGGCTAAGTTTGGTTCACAATTGAAGCTGGGAAATCAGGAACTCAATCTAGGTTGCCCAAGTGGGTGGCAGGAATCCAATTCCTTTAGTTATCATCACCTTCCCTTAGAGTCAGTAGCAGTAAGCTGAAATCAAGGGACAGAGCCTGGGGCTGACACTGTGGTGCAGTGGGTTAACGCCCTGGCCTGAAGCACCCGGCATCCCATATGGGCACTGGTTCTAGTCTCAGCTGCTCCTCTTCCGATCCAGCTCTCTACTATGGCCTAGGAGAGCAGTGGAAGATGGCCCAAGTCCTTAGGCCCCTGCACCCACGTGGGAGACCAGGAGGAAGCTCCTGTTTTCGAATCGGTGCAGCTCTGGCCCTTGCAGCCAACTGGGGACTGGGCCATCTGGTGGAAGACCTCTCTCTCTCTCTCTGGCTCTCCTCTCTCTCTCTCTGTAATTCTGACTTTCAAATGGATAGATACATTTTTAAAAACAACAACAAGAGAGCCAATAATTGAACACATTTGCTCCTTTGTGGGACACAAGCACCTTAAGTGGAATCTTTATCATGGGCTAAAACACCCACCTGTGAGATATTTTTAAAACCATACAGTAAAAATGCAATTCATGTTTATTTTTAGTAGTCACTTCCACTCATGATTCTCCTATATTCCCCAGCTCTCATAGATGCATATCCATCTACATCGTTTCTCATATTAAAAGCTTATCAAACTTTGACTCTTTTCTTGTATCCCATCACATTTTATTAAATATTATCTTATAAGTTATACATGGAGTTGGTTTCTATGGAGAAGATTGGTTAGATTTTCACCAAATTCATTTTCTCTTTCCCTGAGGCAAAAGAGACTACATTTCTCAATTTCCTTTTTGGTTACTTGGGGCACATGAATAAATTAGGACCAGTGGATCTGAGTAAAAGTGACAGGGAGATCTATAAGTTATATTCCATGTATGACCTTCCATGATTTTTCCTTTACTTTGACTACCTTGGAGAACACCTTAAAGTGGACTGAGCCAATCTATGGGATCCTGAACCACTGTTTGGGATATGATCAAGAATACTTATTTTATGTTTTAATGACACAAAACAAAATTTAATTATAATGGATTTTCAACTCCTAGCCTAATTATGTTAGGCTAATGGCTAACGAAGTTTAATCAATAAAGAACTTTGATATCACTGTAAGGATGATCCGTCACCAAAACTCAACAAGTGTGGTGTTGGCTTTCTTGTGTAGTAATTAAATCAATATTGTATGAAATAAGGAGATTATAATATAGCGAGTGTAGCCCAAGGATAAGCAAGTTTTTTCCCCCACTAGGGAAAAGAGAGTAAATAAAATTAGTCCTTGTGAATATCAGGTCTTTGTGCAGGTACTCAACTCTACTGTTATAGCACAAAAGCCATACATATGATATAAACAACAAAGTTTTTATTGCACAATGAAGTTTTACTTAGAGAAACAAAAAGCCAATTATATAATTGTTTAACCTATGGATACATTAATTTATGAGTAGTAGGAAATTTGAAACATAATTGAAATATTAAATATATATAAAATCCTTTATTCAATTTGTGTCAATTTTTAATATTTTACATATAGAGAAAGCTGTCACTGTAATTATGACATTTCTCACTAACATATAACAATACCACTCTTACATTTTATTTTGTATTTTATAGTTTTTTGTATAATGCTTTTATTTAAACAATATAAATTTCCAAAATACAGCTTATAGATTACAATGGCTTCCCCTCCCACCTGCAACCCTCCCCTTTCCCACTCCCTCTCCTCTTGCATTCACATCAAGGTTCATTTTCAATTCTCTTTATATACAGAAGATCAGTTTAGTATATATTAAGTAAAGATTTCAACAGTTTGCCCCCACATAGCAACACAAAGTGAAAAATACTGTTGGAGTACTAGTTATAGTATTAATTCACAATGTATAGAACATTAAGGACAGATATTCTACATGATATATTTTTTTAAAATTGATTAATTTTCTATGCAATTTCCAATTTAACACCAAGATTTTTTTTCATTTTTAATTATCTTTATATACAGAAGATTGATTCAGTATATACTAAGTAAAGATTTCATCAGTTTGCACCCACACAGAAACACAAAGTTTAAAAATACTGTTTCAGTACTAGTTATAGCATTACTTCACATTGGACAACACATTAAGGACAGATCCCACATGAGACGTAAGTACACAGTGACTCCTGAAGTTGATTTAACAATTTGACACTCTTGTTAAAATTGACACTTTTTTCTAGTTCTGCTTCTATTTTATTAATGTAAAAGTACATATTTCATGTATTTTAAAGATAAAATTCTAAGAACATAATGATACTTTCCTTCTCCCTTCCTTCCTTTTTATTTTATTTCATTTTATTTTATTTTCAACTTTTATTTAATAAATATAAATTTCCAAAGTACAACTTTTGGATTATAGTGGCTTTTTCCCCCCCATAACCTCCCTCCCACCTGCAACCATCCCATCTCCCACTCCCTCTCCCATTCCATTCTTCATCAAGATTCATTTTCAATTATCTTTATATACAGAGGATCAATTTAGTATATACTAAGCAAAAATTTCAACAGTTTGCACCCAGACAGAAACACAAAGTATAAAGAACTGTTTGAGTACTAGTTTTACTGTTAATTCACATAGTACAACACACTAAGGACAGAGATCCTACATAGGGAGTAGTTGTTGTTTTAACAATAGACACTCTTATTTATGACGTCAGTAATCACCTGAGGCTCTTGTCATGAGCTTCCAAGGCTATGGAAGCCTCTTGAGTTCGCCAGCTCTGATCTTATTTAGACAAGGCCATAATCAAAGTGGAGGTTCTCTCCTCCCTTCAGAGAAAGTTACCTCCTTTTTTGATGACCTGTTCTTTGCGCTAAGATCTCACTCACTCACAGAGATTTTTCATTTAGTTGCTTTTTTTTTTTTTTTTGGCCAGTGTCTTGGCTTTCCATGTCTGAAATACTGTCATGGGTTTTTTGGCCGGATCCGAATGCCTTAAGGGCTGATTCTGAGACCAGAGTGCTGTTTAGGACATCTGCCATTCTGTGAGTCTGCCCTGTATCCCGCTTCCCATGTTGGATTGTTCTCTCCTTTTTAATTCTATCGGTTAGTATTATTAAGACACTAGTCTTGTTTGTGTGATCCCTTTGACTCTTAATCCTATCATTATGATCAATTGTGAACTGAAATTGATCACTTGGACTAGTGAGATGGCATTGGTACATGCCACCTTGATGGGATTAGATTGGAATTCCCTGGCACATTTCTAATTCTACCGTTAGGGGTAATCCGATTGAGCATGTGCCAAACTGTACATCTCCTCCCTCTATTATTCCCAGTCTTATATTTAACAGGGATCACTTGTCAGTTAAATTTAAACAACTAAGAATAATTGTGTGTTAATTAAAGTGCTCAACCAATGGTATTAATTAGAACAAAAAAATACTAAAAGGAATGAAATAGTAAGTTGTTCCTCGACAGTCAGGACAAGGGCTGATCAAGTCATTGTTTCCCATAGTGTCCATTTTATTGTAGAAACCTGAATACATGGATATATCATTCTTCCTAAGCTTTCTGCTCAATCCAAATGTTTCTTGATTCATAGTGTGTATCTGTGATTTCTGGGATTGCCTATGTTCTAACAGGTCCTAAAAGCATCTCCTGGGCTCCAGATGTATTTACAAGTATCCTGTGCACATATTCACTTAGCTAACTCACACAACACTCAAACCCAGCCTGCAACAAACTAAAAGCATTTCCTTTCAGAATCTGTCCTATGGGCCATGCCTAACATTTTTTCTCTATGGCATTCCTTGTATTACCAATTCTTGTCCAACTTCTTAATTTGGTAAAATGTCTAGTTTATTTATTTTAATTTCTGTCCTCAAATTTACCCAGGATACCCTTGTAAAATTAGAATGTCTTGATTGTATCCCCACTGCTACAGAATAAAGTCAAAACCCCTTTCACTCAGCAGGAAAAAGAAAAAAAAATGTCTTGATCTTGTCAGGCCCCATCTTGCCTGCTCTTCTTGCCATCAGGACTCTCATACTCATTGTTCCACCTGTCAGACTATTCATAGTCCTTAAAGTCTTCTATCTCCTTGTGTGCTTGGTGAAACGTGGAGTTCTAGAATCAAGGGACATGCTCATAGTACTACTGTAATGCTTCTCTTATTGTTATTTTCACATGGTATTCGCCAAATTTATTACGCATACTTCTACCCATTTAGCAGTGTATTCTCTGTATTTCATTTTGTTTTCTATTCCCAATGATTAATATGTGAAAAAAAGATATTTTTAATTTTCTGTGTATAGTCCTTAGCTCTTGAAATGGTTTCAAGAACAAAGGATTGCCCTTCAAGATATGTAACTGTTTATATTAAAATTTTCTAACCTGTGTAGAAACAGGGGATTGATGAATGTACTTTACAGACTGATAAAACTGAGATACAAGCATTCAGTGCCACTAAAATTTAAGAAGAAAATTCTCTCCTGCCTTATTCTTTGAATTAACTATCTCAACTGTTCTGCTGAGAAATCAACTTTTAGGTTAAAAGCCCCATTTATAGTAATTTCAAAAACCTCCTACTCTGCCTTCTTTCCCACATTTAGAGAGAGAGAAAAAAATTCGAACTTGAAAGCTGGCTTTTTAAAAAAATTTTACTTCTTCTAAAAATGTGGTTCTTTAGATAAAGAAGAAGAGTGATTATGAGAGTTAAATAAAGAATGAAGTACTTTATCATCGCTTTGGAAAGAGTGTCTAACACACTACCTGCATGCATAATCGTTAACCATGCTTTCCTGGGCACCTCTCTCTCCTCCTGCAGCCATCCTCTTAGCTAGAAGGTAGAGGATAATCAGCATCAGTCACAAAATGTCAGCCACATCCATGCCACAGCTCTCATGATTCACAAAGTTAAATATTTTGGACAAGAGGAAAGACACCTGGCAATCATACAGGCATTGATTTTCTTCCCTTTGAGAGAACTCTAGTTCCAAAAATTTATCAGCACAGGTTAAAGTTGTGCAGTGAATCTTCCGGGACTGAGAAAAATATGTGACTTGAGATGAGCTAGACTTTATGAAAATAGCTTATGTACACAGTGGTCTTGTTCTCTTGATATTGATCTCTATTAAAAGCTAATCTTGGGGCCTGGCGCCGTGGCTCACTTGGCTAATCCTCCACCTGTGGCGCCAGCATCCCATATGGGCACCGGGTTCTACTCCCGGTTGCTCCTCTTCCAGTCCAGCTCTCTGCTGTGGCCCTGGAAGGCAGTGGAGGATGGCCCAAGTGCATGGGAGACCAGGAGGAAGCGCCTGGCTCCTGGCTTCAGATCAGCGCAGCGCCAGCCGTGGTGTCCATTTGGGGGGTGAACCAATAGAAGGAAGACCTCTCTCTCTCTCTCTCTCTCTCTCTCTCTGTAACTGTCAAAAAAAATAAATTAAAAAAATATTTTTTTAAAAAAAGCTAATCTTATGTGCAAGCATTTGGTGCAGCAGTTAAGACACCATTTGGGATGCCCTTATCCCATATTAGTGTCAAGCTTGAATCTTGGCTCCTCTCTTCCAAATCCAGCTTTCTGCTAATGTGCCTTTTGGGAGGCAGCTGATGATGTCTCAGGTACTTGAGTCTCTGCTACCCAAATGGGAAACCTGGATTGAGTTACAGGCTCTTGGCTTTCACCTGACCCAACCTGGACTGTCACTTTGGGTAGTAAACCAACAGATGGAAAATCTATCTCCTTCTATTTCTTTGTCTGTCTGCCTTTCAAATAAAGTGAAAAAAATAATTAACAGTAGTAAAGAATAATAAAGAATAAATAAAATAAATAAATAAAGTAAAATAAAGAATAATAAAAAGCAATCTCATTAAATGAAGCATGCACACTATAAAACATGTTTTCTCCAAAACGTGTGAGTGTATACATATGTTTGCATGCATACATGGATTTGCAGGTGCCAGTCTATATGTACAAATGAGAGCTATTGAATGTGATTGAAGCTAACAAAAGCAGTGGCCTGAACTCTGTCACGGAAAATATTTTTTGAGTCTAATAACCTAAAGGGGAAACTTATGCAGGATCATTGCCCAGACCACAAGGAGAGAAGGTCATGTTATAGTTTAGTTTTGCAGGAGAAAATAAATAACTGGTAAAATCAGAAAGATAGCACCTAGGAATAATATTAAAGACAAATTGGGACTGGATCTGGGATTTTGTTGTGTTTGTAGTTTATTCAACATTGGAGAATCCTCTTATAGAAATATTATATAAATTATAAAGTATAGGATCTTAGAAGGTATATTGAAGCATAAACATCACATATTCACTTTAAGTCTGAGCAGCCTGAAAATCTGGACATCTTGAAGAGGAAGGAAAATATTATGAGCAAAGGAATTGCCAGAGCTGTAGAACTTTCTTTCCATACAATTGAGGAAGGCACCACTGTTTTATAGCTCCAGTGTGCTGCTTATGGCCTTTAATGCTGCTATGGTAAGGAAAGCAGCTTGGTAGAAAGGAGCTACCCAACAGCCCTTATAAACCTTGACTCCAAAAGGACACCTGTCAAGTCTGTTCATAGCCTTTTGACCAAACACTTCACCTGGCTTCGCCCAACACAGAAACTTTGAGAACTGCTGAGGAGCAGTTAAAATGTTTTGGGAAGCTTGCACAACCAAACACACCTCTAGTATAAAGAATACTTTGATGTTGTCTTTGACCAATAGTTACAAGGAGACTTCATTTTGATTATTCTTCATAGTTGAAAATCTACAAGATGGTTCAAGGATTTCATGAAATAATGAAAATAAAAGGAAAAAGTCAATGAAAATAAGAGGATAACTTCATTTTGGAGGAGAAAAAATTTAAATAAATGCATAGTCTTTTCATAATATGCATTTTCCATGAAGTTTTTAAAGTTCCTATGTGTGTATGAAATTAATATCAATGTCATTTATCATTAGTATTTAGAATAATAATTGGCATATAGTGAGCATTTAAGAATTTTTTGGATAATGACTAAGTGAAGGATTAAAAGAAAGCATAAAATGACTCTAATGTATTAGGGTAATTACAATGACTCTAATCCCTGTAAGGCAAAAGAAGATGTGTTCCTAAGGTTTCCAGCAAGAAATCCCTAATACCATAAACTAATGCTGTGTTTTTTTTTGTTGTTGTTGTTTTTCAATTTCTCTTACAGATCTGAACTGCTATGGTTCTTCTAAAAATTATTAGTATTTCAAATATCTTATGTTCTGCCCAGTGGGCTGGGTTTAGCAAATATTTTGAACTCAGAATTCTTCTGAGGATTGACATATTCTTAAACCAAAAGCAAAAACTGACCTTGAGAAATGTACTTAAAGAAAACTTACATTAAACTCAAAGAGAACCTGACTTTTTTTTTTTTTTTTTTGACAGGCAGAGTGGACAGTGAGAGAGAGAGAGACAGAGAGAAAGGTCTTCCTTTTGCCATTGGTTCACCCTCCAATGGCTGCTGCGCCCGGCGCGCTGCGCCAGGCGCACCGCGCTCATCCAATGGCAGGAGCCAGGTGCCAGGTGCTTTTCCTGGTCTCCCATGGGGTGCAGGGCCCAAGCACTTGGGCCATCCTCCACTGCACTCCCGGGCCACAACAGAGAGCTGGCCTGGAAGAGGGGCAACCGGGACAGAATCCAGCGCCCCAACCGGGACTAGAACCCCATGTACAGGCGCTGCAAGGCGGAGGATTAGCCTGTTGAGCCACGGCGCCGGCCAGAACCTGACTTTCAAGTATGGATTCTCACTGTCTTGGAGCTGAGAAGGAGGGGTGAGTAAATAGTAAAATATTCTTGTTTATATTGTCTTGGCTTCAATCATCCAGAATTTTCTTTAGAGAAGGGAATTGCCTAAGTCTAATGAGTAAATTTGTCATTATTATGTTAATAATATTTGTTTGGGGTGATAGTTTAACTCAGTGATTTCATTGTTTCTAAAACTGTTTTCCTCATTTTGTATGTTTTTCATTATGATATTAATTTTTCTTAGGCACTTTTATGAGTTATCAATTGAAATATATTGTGTAACATTGTTGCTTTATTACTCTAGCAGTGTTTAGAACTTTTTTTGTGTTTTACCTTTCATGGGCTGAGGTCTGGCACTGTCCTAAAATGTGTTTTTCCCCTTCCATTTTTACCACTGCTTTCCAAAGAACTGCAAGATCCAGCAGAGTTCACCTGATTTGGCCTTTCTCTTCCACCTATAAATTTCAGGCAATATTCCTGTTCTCAACTACCAGCTTCTCTGTGAAGACTAGCTTGCACCCTTCTTTCATGGTATCTGAGCCCATCACCAAATAAGAGCCTTGGGGAACCATTCCCACTAATGGGCTCTGAGCTCCCCAGTACAGTTAATTTCACCCTTGTGGCAGAAAGAGTCAATGTCCTTTGCTACCAAAGTGTTAACATAGACACTGGAGAGACATTGATACCCTATGTTTTTCCAAAATGGATGTCTTCTTAGTCGTTAACAATTTTATCTCCCCAAAGTTTTCTCTTAGCTTTTTCCTTCTTCTGTTTCTTTTTCTTTTTTAGGGGGGCGGGGGCCGGGAAGGGGTTGTTGTTGTTGTTGCTGTTTGTGTTTTGGTTTTGGTCTTCGGAAACTTTAAACTTATACAATATGTAGACATCGCTCTTTGGAAAGGGCACTTTGACAGATTTGATTTTCTTATATATTTTTACCTTTCAAACAACTTGATGAGTTTGCTTCATTAATCTCTTGGTCTCCCTGCCTCTCCTCCATCTGGCAAAGCTAGCAGATGGAAATAGAATTGTTCAAATATAAAGGGACAGACTCCAACTATAAATATATCACAAAGATAGCAAATAAAAATACTGTGTGATTATTGGAAAGTAAAAATTACATAGGCTCCATCTATTATTTCACATTATTAAGTGCAAGCTTTTAAAATTAAGTTTGGCATCTATGCTACCATCTCTTGGTTATGGTCCATACCACTATTCAACATGTTTGTTGAATACCTACTATGTACCATGAAAGTAGCTTTGTATAAAATAAGAGTAAAATAAGATATAATTTCTGTTCTTCAAAAATGTTTACCTAATAGTTGCTAAGATACTGTATTTAGGGTATGAATTAAAATTTCTTAGGGCAGAATGTTATACACATTGAAGTCATTCTATACTGCATGCATAAACCTTCTGTAATCCTTGCAGCTGAACAGTATCCAACTTTATTCAGTATGGATGAGGGTCAATCTACAGTAATCAAGCAATCAACCCATTTGTCGAGAAATAAATTCTGGACCAGTGTTGTGGAATAGTGGCTTAAGCTGCTGCCTGGGATGCAGACATCATATGGGTTCCCATTTGAGTCCTGGCTGCTCCACTTCTGATCCATCTCCCTGCTAATGTTGTGTTGGGGCCTTCCAGGAATGTGAAGTGAGGAAACATTCCTGGGATGAAGAAAGAGAAAGGGCCTTCCCTGGGGCCTTTGACAGTTTCAGCATTTCATTTCCCATACACAGTGCTGTAGTGTTAATCATTCAATATACAGCATACCACCTATGGGGAGGAAAAGTACTAAGAATTTTAAGAGGAACAAAGAAAGAACAATGTGACCTAATCAGTAACTGTCATGTAGCCATCCTATAGCAACTCTCTTGTAGCCCTGTAAAATTAGAGCAATTGATCACAAGGTATCTGACCATATATGGGGGAAGGGGACTAAAAGGCTTATAAGGTCCCTCTTTATTCGGGGCTCAGACTTTGATTGTGAATCTACTGAGCCAGTGCTAGCACAAATCAAAGCTGCTTCCTGCTAAAAGCCTCCATGTCTCCTCTCTATTTGAGTATTCTGCTACAATTGCATGGGAAAGCAGCAGAAGATGGCCCAGGTTTCAGGCCCCTGACACCCTTGTGGGAGACCTGGATGGGGTTCTAGGCTTTTGGCTTCACCCTGTCCCAGTCACAGCTGTTGTTGCGCGTGCTCTCTCTCTCTCTCTATTCTGTATATTTGCTTTTTTCTAAAAAAATATATATGTATGTGAAAGGCATTTTCAGAGAGAGAGAGAGAGACAGAGAGAGAGAGAGGGAGGGAGAGAGAGGGAGAGAAAATGAGGGAGAGAGAAAGAGAGAGAGAGAGAGAGAGAGAGAGAGATCTTCCATCCTCTTATTAATTCCCCAAATGGCTGCAATTTGCCAGATCTGGGCTGAATCCAGGAACTTCTTCCACATGGGTGCAAAGTCCCAAGTACTTGGGCCATATTCCGCTGCCTTTGCAGACCTATTAGCAAGACTCAAACCGGAGCCCCTGTGGGATGCCATTACTGGCAGTGTCACAATGCTGGCCCTTAATTCTGCCTTTCAAACAAATAAGTAACTATTTAAAAAAAGAAAAGAAAAAGAAGTCTTTACGGAGGATTTAGTCTAAGTGATACACTGTGGTTGGCCCATGAAGAATGCAAAGTAAAAGGATACTTTCTTGTCTCAGGAAATCAAAACAGAAGGAAAAGATAAAAAAAAAGTGATCAGGTTAAATATGTAATGAAAAGATAAATGACAATAAAAGAGAACATGTGATTCGTCCCAAATACCTCACACAGAAATATCTTCTGCTCACCTCCATTAGAGGGTGTGGTACCTACCACAAGCTACAGCCAAATGCACCCTCATCTCCTCCTCTACCTTCCAAGGATGTTCTTCTGGTTTTGCCAGCCAAGCAGACTCCCAGGTATTATCCTGGATCCCATTGCTCCAATATCCTCCCATTTCCCCTTCATCTAATCAACCTACAGTGCATTTCCACTCAAAATCTTTTCTTTTTTTAACATTTATTTAATGAACATAAATTTGCAAAGTACAGCATATGGATTACAATGGCTTTCCCCCCCATGACTTCCCTCCCACCCGCAACCCTCCCCTTTCCCACTCCCTCTTCCCTTCCATTCACATCAAGATTCATTTTCAATTTTCTTTATATACAGAAGATCAGTTTAGTATATATTGAGTAAAGATTTCAACAGTTTTCACCCACATAGAACCACAAAGTGAAAAATACTGTTGGAGTACTAGTTATAGCATTAAATCACAATGTACAACACATTAAGGACTGAGATCCTACATGAGGAGTAAGTGCACAGTGACTCCTGTTGTTGACTTAAGAAATCGACACTCTGTTTATGGCATCAGTAATCACCCTAGGCTCTTGTCATGAGTTGTCAAGGCTATGGAAGCCTTTTGAGTTCACTGACTCTGATCATATTTAGACAAGGGCATAGTCAAAGTGGAAGTTCTCTCCTCCCTTCAGAGAAAGGTACCTCCTTCTTTGATGACCTGTTCCTTCCACTGGCATCTCATGTGCGGAGATCCTTTATTTAGGTCATTTTTTTTTTTTTTGACACAGTGTCCTGGCTTTCCATTCCTGAAATACTCTCATGGGCTTTTCAGCTGGATCCGAATGCCTTAAGGGCTGATTCTGAGGTCAGCATGGTGTTTAGGACATGCGCCATTCTGTGAGTCTGCTGTGCATCCCGCTTCCCATGTTGGATCATTCTCTCCCTTTTTTATTCTCTCGGTTAGTATTATTAAGACACTAGTCTTGTTTATGTGATCCCTTTGACTCTTAGTCCTATCATTATGATCAATTGTGAACTGAAATTGATCACTTGGACTAGTGAGATGGCATTGGTACATGCCACCTTGATGGGATTGAATTGGAATCCCCTGGTATGTTTCTAACTCTACCGTTTGGAGCAAGTCAGCTTGAGCATGTCCCAAAATGTATATCTCTTCCCTCTATTATTCCCACTCTTATATTTAACAGGGATCACTTTTCAGTTAAATTTCAAAACTTAAGAATAACTGTGTATTAATTACTCAAAATGTTTTCTGAAACCAAAGTCTGTTTTTTGTATCACTAGCTCGGAACTTCTTCATCTTTCCCCTGGATGTACAGCAATGCAGCCTCTCTCCTTCCTGCTTTTCTATCCACATCTTAGGTGTGTTGATCTTTCTAAAACACAAATCCATATCGCCACTCCTTAGCTTAGCAATACCTCCCCAGAGGCTTCAGGTTAAAGTTCAAGCAACTAAGCTTAGGATGAAAAGCCCTTTAAAATTCAGTTCCTCTCTCTGCCCTCAACCTTGTTTCCACCTGGCATTTGCTCTTCAGTGTTCCTGAGACATAAGCACTCTGGACATGGCTGTCTATTTGCCTGGAGTGACCTTCCCCTAGCACTCATAGCTTTGGCTTCCCCATATCCATAATTAGGAGCTTGCTTCCAAACATCTTCCTTGAAAAATGTTCTCTCTCATTCCACCCTTCCCACTGCATCTAGACTTGGGTTCTTTTCCACCCCACCCCATGTACGTTACATATATGTATTATTTTATCACACAGGGATATACTTACCTTTGGACTTTATTCCCACACAGTGAGATTCTTAAGAGAAGAGACTTGCCATTATCATTTTTTTCACCAACAGCCAAACAGTCCCTTATTTATAACTAAATACTCTGTAAATATTTGTTGAATTGAGGCTCAGGAGAGTGAGAAATGGCCTTGGACACAAATACATACTGAAATAAAAACACGTAAGATGTAAATGACCTAGCACACACAGTCACAGCAGCTGATCAATAAATATGTTTTTTTTTTTTTTTCTGTTGATTCTCTCTTAAGAACTGACTGGACTTACGTAGTGAGTTCAAGGAGCTTTACAGGTTGGGGAATAGATCTGTCTCAATCTGCTAAGGTATTCTGTGAATAAAGGGGATTTATTATAAAACTTGGGGTTTATAAAACTGGTGAGGAGTTGATGAGGGAAGGCCTGCAATGCACAGCTGGAGCAATGGACAACATTACTACCTTCTGCAGCCTCAGGCCCAGGTGGAGTTGCACGGCGGGTCTCCAGGGCAGGCAGCTCCACCATACTCTTGGAGAAGCGTGCCTTGGGAAACATAGTTTGCAGAGCTCAGGGCATGCTGGGGCTGGAGTTGAATGGTTGACAGACATCCTGAGAATTAGAATTGGGAAACTTTGGTTTCAATCCCTGCTTTGTCGTTATTAGCTGCATAACCTCACTATCCTTTTGTTTTCCCTCAGTCTGGATGCTTTTGTGGAAGATGCAGTAAGCTCTGTAAGCAGGATCAATGTGAGGATCAAGTGAGAATGCGTGTAAAGCTCCGGGGCTTGGCATCCACTAGGCTTTCTGTAAAATTAACTACGAAAATTATCATGAGATATGCTTGTATCTTTCATGACTCTTTTGGAATCCATTATTCCTCATATTGATAACAATGGAATTCCTGCAAATGTGTTTTCAACAAAGAAATAGAGATATTTCTCCATGACCATTAATTTGGCATGCAAACACATAAAGTATATTAGTGGATTTCTCTAGCATATCATATGTTTCTATGAGTGCATTTAATGCTGGTGTACGGATTTCATTAGATTGTATGTTCATTGAGGGCAGAAACAAGAGTGTTTCCTTATGTCTTGCCACAGTGCCATCTGATAGCTTGCACAATTTTTACAGTTGACGAGGGCTATTAACAGCAGCAGCTGTATCAATTTCTGTACCATACCAGCTGTAATAAGTTTCTCAAAGTGGAAATGAGAAAAAATAATGGAGAGAGGAAAGCATTTTCTGTATTAGAAATGAAATTAAAAAAATAGCAAAAACAGGTAAACAATATGAAGTAAATTATATCAATTCAAGTGTGAAAAAGCAGCACTTGAATAAATATAAAAATAGCTTATGTTGTTACCATTTAACCTTAACTAAATGGCCAGGCTAGAAATTATCACAAGAACATTTTTCAGATGACCTTGTCCTACTTAAAACTGTGCAAGTATCTATGGAAAATTTTCATTTTTTAAGAGGTCACAGCAGTACTTTTTCACAGTTGAAAAAAAAATCAAGAATTGTATTGTTAAAGGTAAACCTGTAATACTTAGATAATGATCTGTTTTCTGATAAATTGTTTTCTCTCCATTGTGAGAAAAACTAGATCATTCAGAGGAGTCTCATTTGTCTTGAGTGTTTGGAATAATTGGCCAAATATCCAGAGTCATTAACCTACATTCAAAGTTGTTTTCCAATGAAAATGTAGAGGCATATTTAAAGTGGAAATATTGAAATAGCTATCATATTTAAAATTATATATATATAGGTTTTAATTTTTTCTCAATCTAAATGATATGCAAAAAGTTTTGTTTTTGGAATAAAGAATTGATTTGCTTAAAAATTGTGCAAACTATAGGAGGAAAATGAAGAGACTCTAAGCTATTCATCATGACAGATTAAATAAAGATGAGTCACTATTACAGTGTGCTGCACCTTTTTTGTTCTTTCATTAAGTTAGTATATATGCACATTTATCAAATGTTAAACTTTTTTCATTTCTGATATCTTGAGCTATAGTTGATGTTTACTTTTACTTTGGCATGTCATTATTGAACCAGTTGATCAGTAGCTGCTATGGATGTAAGTGACTTATTTGGATGACAGGAACATCTTAAAGAAAGAATTTATTTCTGTATTTATTTGAAAGGCAGAGTGACAGAAAGAGAACCAGAGACACAGGGAGTGAGAGCTCAGTCCCCAAATGATTGCAATTAGCCAGGGCTGGACCAAGCTGAAGCCAGGAGCCAGGAACTCAGTCTACCTCTCCAACCAGAGTGGTGAGCACATCCTAGGCACATTAGCAGGAAGCTGAATAAAGAGCTGAGCAGCTGGGATTCAAACTGAAACTCTGACAGGGAATGCTGGCATTGCAAGCAATGATCCAACCTCATGTACCATGCCAGCTCAGATAGGATCATCTTTCTCAAGGGCAGGAAAATAAAGATGGCATAAGATTGCTTGCTAGCAAAGCAGCAAAGAGGAGACACAACACAATATAAAAAGTCCACTGAATCAGATGAACGGTTTAAAACATACTTTAAAAATACTTTTTAATTTGATTTCTAACATTTAGTCATCCTGTGTACTATAAGATTAAAAAAAAAAAAAAACAGATGCCAACCGCTTGTTTCATGGGGTCTGCTTTGCATAGCAGGGGAAGGATGACAAGGTGCCCAGAGTAGTAGTTAATATTCTTTGTAGATGTAAGGAAGGCAATTAGGAAAGCTACGTACATATTCCTTCTCAACAGAACTCTTTCCTCTCTTGATCTCTAAATTTTGGAGCTCAGAGTTTAATGAAAAGTGAAATTTCATTAAGTATTTGAAGATTAACCATCATTAGCTGCTTTAGAATAATAGCATAGATTTGATGGGAGGTTCAAATCCTGGTCTACCTCTTGTAGAGTGTATCCTCCAGCACTTTTAAAACGACATTTCTGAACTGTTCACCAGAGTATGGAGGGTGTGACTGGTATAACATGTTTTTTGAATGACAATATGTGAAAGAGCTTCTTCATTTCTAAGTTGAATTTGGCATGCTTTATATATGGTGTTAGAAGAGTTAAGTGATGTAAACATATGTATTAAATACTGTACAGAAAATCTACCACACGGCTAGTACTTAATAAATCCCACTTGTTGTCATGATAAGGGAGATGATCATCATCATCATCTACCTAGTAAGGCTGTTAGATTTCCTGATAAAGGAAAAGATCAAACATTATCTTGTGCATTGAGATTCATTTGACCAATTACAAATACCACTTTACATGAATACTTTTGTTGAGTTTATCTGTACTTGTCATATTGCTGGATTGTAGAGCTCAGGATATGGTTTCTACCATTTCTCTTAAATGAAAGACATGACCTAAGGGTGATACTAAGTCAGCTTATTGAATAAAATAAAGAGACATAAGAGGAAAGCTTTTGGAATCAGCAGAACTTAAGCTTCATGTCCCCAAGTTAACAGCACTACAAACACTGTGGCCCACTGAAAAGCCCAGATCTAAAGGATCCTTGAGATCATTGTCTTCATTTCATTGCATGATCTTCTCCTGAGATTGTGACAGGAGGACTGTCTCCTTATTTGTTATTGTGTACAGGACACAAACTATTCATCCATTCCTTGTCATGCAGACTGGTCTTGGGAAGTCACTTAGAAGCATGATTTCACCATGGTTACTCAGATAATCTGATAGATATATATTTTTAATTTCACTTCACTTATCAAAAATGAAAATATTGATATTCTGAAAATTAAACAGGATTTCTCTTTTGTGTAATACCATCTACTTCCTATTATAGTTAGTTGTGAATGGCTTACATACGTTATTGTATCACCACATCTTTTCATCAAGAAGTTTGATATTATAAACATACACAGAAGCATGAGAAAGTTCAAAAGTTCAAAAATTAGTCAAAAAATGAAATCAAAAGATAAGTTGATTTTGGTGCAAGAATTTTTGATAGGCATGCAATTTTTTAATTATAGATACTTTTCATAAACTTTTCAAAGACCCCTTGTTTGCATGAATTTCAAACATTGTGTGAAAAGAAACTGATCTTTTAATTACATTTCAACGATGGTTTTGGATAGAGTACCATACATACGAAGTGTGGATATGGCACCTTATATATAGTATATATGCTCAATAAAATTTCATTAAATAGACATTCTTGGTGACCTCTAGACTGCACTTCCTCAAAGGATACTTCTTTGTGGACTCATTTGGTTACTTGTTTTTTTTTATGTTTACATAACACCTCTTATTTTCTTATAGACTATTCATATTGTTAACTAATTAACTGATGAATTAATTGTAATCATTGACTTATTGTCTCTTTTCCTACTGGATTCTTAAAGGTAGCAGCTTTACTGACCACAATTGTAGCTAGCACAATACATGAAGGCACAGGGAATAGTTGATAAATCACTGAAAATGCTTAAACAATTACTGTCTGCTTTCTAGTTATAGAAACTAATTTTTTACTCCACTGTTCCTTAAGGTCTATTCATTTATTCTCTGTTTATTTCTTATATTATGTTACATCTCTGTATATGTACGACATACACCCAGAAAGGACAAACCTTGGCTTGCATGTTTTTCAGTGGAATAATCCCACCCACTCTCATGCACCTCCTCAAAGATTAAGTCAATAATGCAGCTAATACGATTCCTAGAGTCTTTGATTCCGTATATTTTCTCTTTTACTACTCACCTTTCCATCATTTTTCTGATCATTAGTCCATCAATTTCAAGTGAAGTTGTTTTGCTAAATTTAGTAGAAGAGGTTTAGACAAGGAATGATTTGTAGATTTAGTTAAATGTGTTCTTACCTACAGTCTGCCCTCTTAAATAATCAAGAATTAAGTATACACGTGGGAGAACAATCCCAAATAAACCCTAGTGGCAAACTCAGATTATATTAAAAAGCTCATAAATGCAACCATAAGAGATTTGATTCACTTTAGTTAGATCAACATTTTTCCAGTTGTTATTGTCAAATACTTAAACTAGAAACCAAACATAAAAAACTTTTTTTTGATAGACCAATATTTTACTTCAGTACTATATAAAGTTGGAATTTTACATATATAGTGATTAATAATTATATTAAGATGTGCATAGATTATTCATAGAATAACAATGTGTTATGTTAGTTATGTTACTATCAATGAGATCTTTGCCCTTTCCACAGAAAGTGAAGATCAGTATCTTTTTCTCCCTATTTATTGTGGAGGGTTAATGAGAAAACTATCCCCTCTGAAAGGGAGTTATTTTATCTTACTTATCTTTCTACACGATGCAAACAGTTGGCTTGTCTCTAAGCAATCATGTTGTAATTAGTCAATAATGACAGTAAACAAAGGTACCACAATTCCTCCAATAGTTCACTCCACAACAAGGTGATTTGCAGAGTTAGTTTAATGGAGTGCTGTCACCAGATTAATGGCCCTGCTTTGAAGCTATGTCAACCCCTTGACTGGACATGTTTTTGATAGGTGCCCTAGCATATAACGACAAGGAGGAACCTATTAGCTTGTAACAATGCCTTACTTCTTTGCAGGCTTCACAATGTGTACCTTGCGGAAATACACAAAATTATCATATTTATGTTTCTTTAGTTTACCAAGACAATGTGGTAGCTGTTTTTTGTTTTGTTTTCAATCTTGAAAACTGACACAAAGTGTTCTGCAGAGCTATGTGGTTTTATGATTTCAGTTTTGTAAGGTAGGGGATTAAGATTCTATAAAGTACAATATTATTTTCTCCTTTTTCTTTTCAAAGTTTTCACACTTTTCTGTACAATGAAGGTGATGCAGAGAGAGGTCCTCCATCCACTGATTTGCTCCACTGGTCAGCCAGAGATGGGCCCATCCAAAGCCAAGAGGCAAGAGCGTCGTCTGGGTCTCCCACGTGGGTGCAGGGTCCCAAGTACTTGGGCCATCTTCCACTGCTTTCCCAGGTGCATTAGCAAGGAGCTGGGTCATAAGTGGAGCAGCTGGAACTTGAACTGGAGCCCATACAGGATGCTGGCACTGCAGGTAGAGGCTTAACCAGCTACGCCACGGCACTGACGCCATATTGCATACATTTCCCTTGTATGTCATGCATTTCTGTGATCTGAAACTAAGCGCAGAAGAATTTCTTGTGCTGTGAAAGCTTGCCCTCTGAGGGAAACAACTGTTTTAATCATGCATTTTTGGTACAGAAGCTTTTCAACTCTAGTCAGCTTTTAATGAAGTGCTTTGGGAACATTAGCCATTACCCTGTTTGTATGGAATTGATCATGAGTTTATACTTCATAAGATGTTATTCTGTTCTATCTGATCACTTTAGAGCAATATTCTATTTTATTAAAAGCAGTGAAAGTTATTCTCTGAAATCAGGTATGGGAAGTTATAGTCAGAGGAAAAAAAATACTGGTAGTGACCAAAAATATCTTTTTAAAAAATAATTTGATTATTTTACAATTTCTTCATTCAAAAAAAACTTTACTGAATACTTAGGATGTGAACTTATAGGTATTTGTACACAACAGAGAACAAGATAGCATATGTTGAGCTTAAAGAAATTCAGAGAATATTTGGGGGAAGGAGTGCATAGGTATTATAACAGAAAACAGCTAAGTGTTAAGTAGCAAATGCTATTGGCAGTACAAGCTGGTAGCATCTAATGTAGCCTTTGGGGATTTGGGGAAGTTTATGCAAGGATTAAGGGCTCAACAGAGTTAGCCACTTGAATTGAGGGATGATGTGGAAAGATGATTCTAGACAGAAATAAAAGCAGGAGCATTTTCCTGAAGGATAGACAGAGCAAAGTGAATAACCAAAATTGAAATTTTCTTAAGTCAGGATTTGTCATCAGAACTTGGACATCATCCTGAGAATAGTTGTGAGCTCCTGAAGTGTTCTGAGAGAGGAATGGGTGATTTAGAAAGATCATTCTGGATCTCATGTGGAGAATGCATGTGAAGGGGCAATTTCGGAGGCATGAAATCCATTAGGAAGTTTTAAAATAATTTAGGCAGAGAATGGTGTGGTTTGAATTCATATAATGGAACTGGGGATGAAAGAGGTTAAAAATTCATGATGAAATATCATTCTAATCTCTACCTCTCCACTTCTATTATGTTATGTGACTTAATCACAAGTTTTATCTGGGGGCTGGTGCTATGATACAGTGGGTAAAGCCACCGCCTGCAATGCAAGCATCCCATATGGGTACTGGTTCAAGTCCTGGCTGCTCCACTTCCAATTCAGCTCTCTCTGCTGTGGCCTGGGAAAGCAGTGGAAGATGATCCAAGTCCTTGGGCCCTTGCATTTATGTGGGAGACCTGGAAGAAGCTGTTGCTTTTGGATCCACAGTGCTCTGGTTGTTGCAACCATTTGGGGAGTGAACCAGTGGATGGAAGACCTCTCTATTTCTCTCTCTCTCTCTCTTTCCCTCTCTCTCTCTCTCTGCCTCTCCTTTTCTCTGAGAAACTCTGACTTTCAAATAAATAAATAAATCTTAAAAAAAAGAAATTTTGCCTGTATCTACTATACTGTGACAGAATACTTGGACATCCAGATTCCTCAGGATCCTTGATATTAAAACATGATGACTCTTCCCTTCATGTAAAGGAGAAATCTGGTCACAGAGACAAATACAGATGGAGACAGTAAAGTTCTTTTTTTAATTGGTGAGTTGGAAAAAATAATAATGATATAGAAAATATGGATAACATAATAATTAAAAAGTTTGATTTATCTATGAAACTGCTTAGCACCTAAAAACTAGAAAATACATTCTTAAACACACATGAAACATTATAAAATTGACCATGTGCTAACAATAATGAAAGTCTCAATATATTTGAAAGGAAATACTATCATGTATAATTTATAGAAAATTGAGAGTGTTTCCTTTATTGTGCAGAACTGACAGTTATTTTTGTGTTCCCTCTCAAGTAAGAGGCATCTGGCACACTAAATGAAAATGCCTGAGGCAATGGAACTCCTTCTACTATAGGTGAATTTACAATCTGAGGAGGGCGACAGAAATGCTAAATTTTGCTCCTGTGGCCTCTCAGTTATGTATTGAGAGATCCTTATCTCTGTGCATATATGTGTGTGTGCTTATGTTTAAGTGTGTATTTGCATGTGAGTGTGATTTACTACTCTAAATTGACCTTATTATCAATGCCAAATCCTTAGTTAATATCTTTCCTTTGACTATCCTTTGGTTTTCTTTGGAGGCTGCTGGTAATTAATCTTATGGAAATTCTCATCAATGATGCTGAACAGAAAAATGAATCCTAATATGCAAAATGTATAATATTAACATACAGCTTGAGGGTATTGTTCTTAATTATCTTTCTTTAACACAGATATAATTTGTTTCATAACTGTTTCAATTGATCTTACAGTAACTCAAAAAATTTTAATTGCAAGATGAAGTCCATTTAAAGATTGAAAAATGAAAAATGATTCTGGGACTATAGCAACAATCATGAGAGCTTTTCTTTGTTTATTATCTTTTAAAAAATCTTTTAAAGCTTTCTGACAACATTTCTTTTCTTTTTACCAATATAATGCTATACAATACTTTGTACAATGCTTCTCATACTTAAATGTGAATTCCATCACCTAAAGGTCTTGTGAGTGCAGATGCTGTCTAAATGGATCTTGGAAAAGGTCTGAGATTCTGCACTTGTAACAAGCCCTCGGATGATATGAGTACATTGGTCAGCAGATTACAGCTTGTGAGCCAAAGCTGTGGAGTATAGTGAACTGTACCATCCTCTCTAACATTATACAATGATTAGATATGATGTTCAGATGTTTAATACTGAATCACGTAACAATATTTTGGCAGCCAGAAACTGTTTTTGAGAAAATATGACAAAAAGTATTTAACCATGATGTTAATAAATTATGTATATATATACATATAAAAATATATGTGTATATATATATATATATATATATATATATATATATATACACATTTTTTCTTTGAGCTGTTATTTGGGATCATCTTCAGCAAAGGTGCTTTGTTTTCATTAGCGTTTGCAGCACTTACCAGTAGATGGCACTATATATTCAATCTTATGGGAAGAGAGTGTAATTAAAAAGAGTAGCCTCTAATATTCAGGAATATGGTCTTTCTGTAAATGCTCCCAAACCTCAAGACAGAGTCATAGAACTCTCATTTTCAAAGCACCTTTATTTACTATTTTTATAAATACGTTTTCAAGTTGAATGTTAATTAATATTTCCATATCAGCAAATAAAAATGCTATGAATTCAAATAAAAAATTAAAGTTAGGGATTTTATAAATTTGTACATTGTATGTGTGTGATGGGGAGAAATTTTCTTATAAAAGATGAAAATCTAGAATTAGAGCTTATTCAAAAGGATTACTGCAAGGGGGAAAGGACCTATTATAACAGGATGAAGAGGGCTATGGGAATTGACTTGAGATGTGCCAGAATTCAAAGGTTAAACAAAAACACTTCTTCTTTTATGTAGAGTAGTAAACAAGGCTAGAACAAAACAGATGTAAAGAAGTAGGGTGAAAGGGTGGAGAGTAGATTGGACAGTAAATCAGAGAATGTTTTATACTGAAACTAACCTGTTCTCTGGAGATGCTTTTGAGGAGTTGTATGTTGACTCAAGCTGAAGATGGTTGGAATTCCAGGGGCCTGAGGGAAGGAGAAAAGCTTAACCAAAGTTTGCTTAGCAAGGCTTTTGTTCCTGTGGATGGTGGGGGGGATGAGCAGTTTAGCCAACTATTAATGAGGTAGAAAAGGGGAATTTGCAGGGTTCTGTCTGGCTTTAAAATAGATAAATGGGGAGTATCTGCTAGTCCTAAATACATTATTTGAGGAAGGTTCTTTCTATGTAATGAGTCATCCTGGGACACAAAAGTATAGGGGTGTGTATAACTTTACTATTTTCCAGCATTACTGGGTTCTGGCAAAGTACAACATTGCCATAGGAAAAAGTATCTAAGGTACTAAAAGGAGTTTTGGTGGTGAGTATCATGTTTATTATATAATATTATAATATTTATTGGGAATTCAAGCACTGGCTAGATGTGGGCTTTGGTCCTCTATGAGTCCACATGATATAGTTAAAAATATATACTCTCCAAATATCTTATTGCAGGTACACCACAGAGCATTCTACGTTATTTAGGCACTTTGAGAAAATTGTTTGATTTTCCCTAAAATATCTAAGTCATTAAGCCAAAGTAGGTGTTTAATAAATACTTGTTTGACAAATGAATGGATATATGCTGTGCATTAAATGTTTGATTGCATATTTACAAGTTTGGTCTGGACTGAGTAAGACCTTACTTAGAGTAAAATTTCTCAAAACATTCCTTTGCTGTTCATGGACAAAATAGTCTCATGTGTTTTCTATTGTCTAAATGCTATTTTTCAGAGTACACATTTGTCTGATTTTATTTTATTTTTTTGTTTACAAATTCTAATAATTCCATCTTTCTAGAAGTATTGTTATGGCTTATATCTATCTGACTTTTAAAAAAGCCAAGTCCATAGATTAGGAGAATGAAAGAACATTGCAAGATGTATTCCTAAGATAAGAATTTCAAAAATAAACTGCCCCTCCATTTGCTGCTTATGAAGGGGCTGTGGTTTCAGATAGAAAATGAGGGTCTGGGAAACATAATTTATATCTAAACATTTAAAAAGTGTTTTCCCGTCAAATGCCTTCAACAAAATTGCAGGGAATGCTATAATAATGTTATTATAGATTAAGATATCTTTCTAAGTACACATGGTTGTGAAATAAAATACAAAAGTAGAAGAGAGGGCTTTGAGTAAATTCATTTAGTCTAAAATTTTTAAGGACTAATTGCTTTGTTCCTGAAACAGGGCTACATGCTGGGAGATACAAGACTTAAATAACAGTCATTTCTGCTCTTGACTGTTTACCACTAAAGAAACCAACTGATGTAGTCCCTTAATAGCCTTCTGTCTGAGTACAGGGCAAACAAGTGAGAGGGTGGTTAATTCTTCAATGGGAGGAAGTGGCTGTCAAGACAACTTGAGAAAAGGTGTCACAGAGGACAAGATGATCTCCAGACAGGGAGATCTCTACTTCCAGCATGGAACTGATGCTGGGAGAGGAAGCTCCAGCCAATTACTGTATTACCAGCTTCTGTTACACCCAATTGAGGCAATGTATCCTCACCCAAGGAAAGTTACGCCAAAATAAGGTAAGCAAAAATGATGTGTGCTACTTTACTCTAGGCTCCTCTATTCTCTTTCTTTCTTTTTCTGAATAGCATCAAAAATTTCTGAGTCCTCAATGATAGACAGAGCTACTAAATGGAGAAGACTGGGACCCTGAATAACCAAATAGGAGCAGTGTTTCATGCATGAAAAATAAAACTATTATTTTTTTTTTGACAGGCAGAGTGGACAGTGAGAGAGAGAGAGAGAGACAGAGAGAAAGGTCTTCCTTTGCCGTTGGTTCACCCTCCAATGGCCACCGTGGCTGGCGCGCTGCGGCCAACGCACCTCGCAGATCCAAAGCCAGGAGCCAGGTGCTTCTCTTGGTCTCCCATGGGGTGCAGGGCCCAAGCACTTGGGTCATCCTCCACTGCATTCTCGGGCCACAGCAGAGAGCTGGCCTGGAAGAGGGGCAACTGGGACAGAATCGGGCACCCTGACCTGGACTAGAACCCGGTGTGCCGGCGCCGCAAGGCGGAGGATTAGCCTAGGGAGCCATGGCACCGGCCAAAACTATTATTTTTAAGACATTGAAATTTTGTGGTTATACTTGTAATAGTTACTGCTACCCTAGTCCTGTGGTTTGAATATGGTTGGGTACCTGAAATTGCTCAGGAGTTTAAACTCTGAAATGAGTTAATGCTATTAAGAAGATGGAAACTTGAGCCGGCGCCACTGCTCAATAGGCTATTCCTCCACCTTGTGGTGCCAGCACACCGTGTTTTAGTCCCGGTCGGGGCACCAGATTCTGTCCTGGTTACCCCTCTTCCAGGCCAGCTCTCTGCTGTGGCCAGGGATTGCAGTGGAGGATGGCCCAAGTACGTGGGCCCTGCACCCCATGGGAGACCAAGAGAAGCACCTGGCTCCTGGCTTTGGATCTGCGAGGTGCGTTGGCCGCAGCGCGCCAGCCACGGTGGCCATTGGAGGGTGAACCAACGGCAAAGGAAGACCTTTCTCTCTGTCTCTCTCTCTCTCTCTCACTGTCCACTCTGCCTGTCAAAAAAAAAAAAAAAAAAAAAGAGGGAAACCACTTATGGTGTTTAGAGACAAGACATTGGAAAGTGATTAGTCGGATTAGATCATTATTGTATGGTCCCCATAATGGTATAATGTTGTCCTTATGATGAGGAAGATAGACTAACATAGACAGATACACTCACTTCTTTTCTCTTATCATGTACCACCTTGAGATTCTCAGTAAGAACACCATCACCAGAGGCCAAACTGGTGGGGCCTACCCAGTACTGGACTGTGAACTTCCAAAACCATAAACCAAAATAAACTTCTTTTCTTCTTAAAATTGTCTGTGTTAGGTATTTCATTATAGTGGTGAAAGCTGTCTAATATATCTAACTACTACAGAGTTACTCCTAAGGTGAGTTATGAAAGATGTATTTACCTGGATTACATAATTTTAAATCGCAAGAGACTTTTCTGCAGCGAGATATATGCCAATAGAAAATGAAACCTTACATAGTTAATTAGTGGTAAATTTGGGCCTTGAGACTAGGACTTTTTGTACCAATATCCCTTTAAGTGGAAGGTATATGTCGTGCTGCTTTTATGGAGCACTTATGAAAATAACTCCTTATAATTTTTCTTGAACTTAATTTCATTTCTCTAAGTTCAGTGATATAAGAACGATTAGGGGCTGGTGTTGTGGTGTAGTGGGTTAAGACTCTGCCTGCAATGCGGACACACCATATGGATGCTGATTGGAGTTCTGGCTGTTCCACTTCTAATCCAGCTCCCTGTTAATTTGCTTAGGAAAACAGTGGGACGCGACTCAAGTACTTGGGGCCCTGGCACTCACATGGGAGACAGGTGAAGCTCTTGGTTCCTGGCTTCAGCCTGGCCCAGCCCTGGCTGTTGCAGTTATTTGGGGGAGTGAACCAGTGGATGGAAAATATCTCTCTTTCTCTCTCTCCACCCTCTCTCACTGTATATTTCAAATAAATAAATAAATAAACCTAAAAAACAAGCCCTACTTTTCTATTTTTTATTTTTAAGCAATACAAATTTCATAAGTACAACTATAGGAATGTAGTTATTCTACCATATTTGCCCTGCCACCCACACTCCAACCACTCCTGCCCCTCCCTCTCCCTTTCCCAGTCCCATTCTACATTAAGATTTGTTTTCAATTAATTTTGTACACAGAAGACCAACTCTAAACTAAGTAAAGATTTCAACAATTTACCTACACACACACACACACACACACACACACACACACAAAATACAACTCACTGAGGACAGAGGTACTCTGGGCAGTTAGTGCATAGTGACTCCTATTGTTAATTTAACAATTTTTTTTTGACAGGCAGAGTGGACAGTGAGAGAGAGAAACAGGGAGAAAAGTCTTTCTTTGCCATTGGTTCACCCTCCAATGGCCGCTGTGGCCGGCACACCATGCTGATCCGAAGGCAGGAGCCGAGTGCTTCTCCTGGTCTCCCATGGGGTGCAGGACCCAAGGACTTGGACAGTCCTCCACTGCACTCCCAGGCCACAGCAGAGAGCTGGGCTGGGAGAGGGGTAACCAGGACAGAATCTGGCTTCCTGACTGGGACTAGAACCCAGTGTGCCGGCACCACAGGTGGAGGATTAGCCTATTGAGCCACGGCATCGGCCTAATTTAACAATTAACACTCTTATATATGACATCAGTGACCACCCGAGGTTCTTGACATGAGCTTCATAGGCTATGGAATCCTTTTGAATCCACAAACTCTGTCAATATATAGACAAGGCCATAAGCAAACTGGAAGTTCTCTCCTGCATTTAGAGAAAAGTACATCCTTCTTTAATGGTTACTTCTTTCCACTTGGGTTTCACTCACAGAGATGCTTCGTGTAGAATAATTTTTGCCACAGTGTCTTGGTTTTCCTGGCCTGAAACGCTCTCATGGGATTTTCAGCCAGACAAGGAAGTCTTACGGGCTGATTCTGATGTCAAAGTGTTATTTAAAATGATTGTCATTAAGCTGGCACCATGGCTCAGTAGGCTAATCCTCTGCCTGCGGCACTGGCACCCTGGGTTCTAGTCCTGGCTGAGGGGCCAGATTCTGTCCCGGTTGCTCCTCTTCCAGTCCAGCTCTCTGCTGTGGCTCAGAAAGGCAGTGGAGGATGGCCCAAATGCTTGGGCCCTGAACCCACATGGGAGACCAGGAGAAGCACCTGGCTCCTGGCTTTGGATCGGCACAGCACGCCAGCCATTGTGGCCATTTGGGGGGTAAACCAATGGAAGTAAGACCTTTCTCTGTGTCTCTCTCTCTTCACTGTCTAACTCAGCCTGCCCAAAAAAAAAAGCCAAAAAAAAAAAAAATGATTGTCATTCTATGAGTCTGCTCTGTGGACTTCTTCCCATGTTGGAACATTCTTTCCTTTTCAATTCTATCTATCATTATTACCTGACACGGATCCAATTTACATGATCACTTTAACACTTAATCCTATCTATATGTTCACTATAACACTTAATATGATCATTTTAACAATTAAGATGGCATTTTTATCACGAAGCTTAATGGGATTTGGAGTCCCATGACAAGTTTTAAACTCTACCCTTAGAAGTAAGTCCATAGGAATGTATGCAGAACTATATAGCTTTACAAACTTTCTCTTCCCTCTCTTATTGCCAGTCTTTGTACTGAGATTCATCCTCAATTGACGTTATACACATATTATGAACTCTATGTTAAGTAAAGAGTTAAACAAATAGTATGAAGAAAAACAGAAACCTGACAAAACAAAAATAAGCAAAACAGTCCCACAACAGTCAAGAGAAGGGCAGCTCAATTAATCCCTACTCAAAGTGTCATTTTTCACTTCTACAGACTTTGTTTTAGGTGCTGTATTAGTTCTCAGATATTAGGGAGAACATACATTTGTCCTCTGGGACTGGCTTATTTCACTACGTATGCTTTCCAGATTCTTCCATTTTGTTGCAAATGACTATATTTCATTTTACTTTACCACTATGTGATATTCCATAGTGTACATATCCCAAAATTTCTTTATCCAGTCTTTGGTTGATGGTCAATTAGGTTGATTCCATGTCTTAGCTATTGTGAATTGAGCTGCATTAGACATGAGGTGCAAATAACTCCTTAGTTTAATTATTTCACTTCTCTTGGGTAAATTCACAGGAGTGAGATGGTTGGGACATACGGTAGGTCTATATTCAAACTTTTGAGGTATCTCCAAAATGTCTTCCATAGAGGCTTTACCAGTTTACATTCCCACCAAGATTGGAGTAGGTGCCAGTGCCGTGGCTCAATAGGCTAATCCTCTGCCTTGCGGCGCCGGCACACTGGGTTCTAGTCCAGGTCGGAGCACTGGATTCTGTCCCAGTTGCCCCTCTTCCAGGCCAGCTCTCTGCTGTGGCCAGGGAGTTCAGTGGAGGATGGCCCAAGTGCTTGGGCCCTGCACCCCATGGGAGACCAGGAGAAGCACCTGACTCCTGCCTTCGGATGAGTGTGGTGTGCCGGCTGCAGCGCACCGGCCGCGGCAGCCATTGGAGAGTGAACCAATGGCAAAGGAAGACCTTTCTCTTTGTTTCTCTCTCTCACTGTCCACTCTGCCTGTCAAAAAAAAAAAAAAAGAGTGGATTGGGGCACCTTTCTCACCACATCCTCAGCAACATTTGTTGTTTGTTGATTTCTGTCTGAAGGCCATTCTAACCTGGTTGAGGTGAAACCTCATTGTGGTTTTGATTTGCTTTCCCTGATAGCTAGTGATCCTGAACATTTTTCATGTGTCTGTAGGCCATTTGGCTTTCCTCTTTTTAAAAATGTCTATTTAAGGCCGGCGCCGTGGCTCAACAGGCTAATCCTCCGCCTTGCGGCGCCGGCACACCGGGTTCTAGTCCCGGTCGGGGCGCTGGATTCTGTCCCGGTTGCCCCTCTTCCATGCCAGCCCTCTGCTGTGGCCCAGGAGTGCAGTGGAGGATGGCCCAGGTGCTGGGGCCCTGCACCCCATGGGGAGACCAGGAAAAGCACCTAGCACCTGGCTCCTGCCATCTGACGAGCGCGGTGCGCCGGCCGCAGCGCGCCGACCGCGGCGGCCATTGGAGGGTGAACCAACGGCAAAGGAAGACCTTTCTCTCTGTCTCTCTCTCTCACTGTCCACTCTGCCTGTAAAAAAAAAAAAAAGTCTATTTAAGCCCTTTTCCCATCTCTTAATTGGGTTGTTTATTTTGTTGTTGATGTCGAGTTTCTTGATTTCTTTGTAGATCCTCTTTATTAATCCTATATCGGTTGCATAATTTGCAAATAATTTCTCCCATTCTGTCGGTTACCTCTTCATTTTCCTGAGTGTATCTTTTGCCATCGAGAAACTTCTCAATTTGATGTAATCCCATTTGTTAATTCTGGCTTTGATTTCCTGTGCCTCTCGGATCTTTTCAAAGAAATCTTTGCCTGTGCAAATGTCTTACAAGGTTTCCCCAATGTTCTCTAACAGTTTCATGGTGTCAGGTCATAGATTTAGATCTTTAATCCATGTTGAGTGGATTTTTGTGTAATGTGTAAGGTATGGGTCTTGATTCATATTTCTGCATGTGGAAATCCAGTTTTCCCAACGCCATTTGTTGAAGAGACTGTCCTTGCTCTAGGGATTGGTTTTGCTCCTTGGTCAAATATAAGTTGTTTATAGATGTTTGCATTTACTTCTGGATTTTCTATTCTGTTCCATTGGTCTATCCATCTATTTTTGTAGCAGTACCAGGCTGTTTTGATTATTCTTGCCTTGTAGTATGTCTTGAAATCTGGTACTGTGATGCCTCCAGCTTTGTTTTCATTATATAAGATTGCTTTAGCTATTCGAAGTCTCCTGTGCCTCTGTATGAATATCAGCATTTTTTCCATATTTGAGAAGAACGTCTTTGGTATTTTGATTGGTATTGCATTGAATCTATAAATTGCTTTTGGGAGAATGGATATTTTCATATTTATTTTTCCAATCCATGAGCATGGGAGATTTTTCCATTTTTTGTATCTTCTTCTATTTCTTCCTTTAATGTTTTGTAATTTTCATTGTAGAGAACTTTGACATCCTTGGTAATATTTATTCTGAGGTATTGATTTTTTTGTAGCTATTGATAATGGGATTGATCTTAGAAGCTCAGTCTTAGCCATGGCATTGTCTGAGTATACAAAAGCTGTTGATTTTTGTGTATTGACTTTATATCCTGCTACTTTACCAAACTCTTCTATGAGGCCCAATAGGCTGTTAGTTGAGTATTTTGGATCCCCTAAATATAGACTCATGCCATCTGTAAATAGGGATAGTTTAACTTTTTCCTTCTCAATTTATATCATTTTGATTTATTTTTCTTGCATAATGGATCTGGATAAAACTCCAGGACTATATTGAATAGCAATGGTGAGAGTGGACATCCTTGTCTGCTACTGGATTTCAGTGGGAATGCTTCCAACTTTTCCCCCAATCAATATGATGCTGGCCATCGGTTTGTCATAAATTGCCTTGATTGTGTTGAGGAATGTTCATTCTATATCCAATGTGCATAGAGTGTTAATAATAAAAGGGTATTGTATTTTGTCAAATGCATTCTCTGCATCTATTGAGATAATCATATAGTTTGTGTTATACAAATTGTTGTTGCAATGTATTACATTGATTGATTTGTGAATTTCGAACCATCCATTCATACCAGAGATAAATCCCACTTTGGTCTGGGTGGATGATCTTTCTGATGTATTGTTGGATTCTTTTTTTAAAACTTTTCCTTAATAAATATAAATTTCCAAAGTACAGCTTTTGGATTACAGTGGCTTTTTCCCCAAAAAATTTCTCTCTCACCCACAACCCTCCCATCTCCAGCTTCCTCTCCCATTCCATTCACATCAAGATTCATTTTCAATTAGCTTTATATACAGAAGATCAATTTAGTATATGTTAAGTAAAGATCTCAACAGTTTGGACCCACACAGAAACACAAAAGTGTAAAGTACTGTTTGAGTACTAGTTATAGCATTAATTCACATTGGACAACACATTAAGGACAGAGATCCCACATGAGGAGTAAGTGCACAGTGACTCCTGTTGTTGACTTAAGAAATTGACACTCTTGTTTATGGCATCAGTAATCACCGTAGGCTCTTGTCATGAGTTGCGAAGGCTACAGAAGCCTTTTGAGTTCACCGACTTCAATCTTATTCCGACAAGGTCATAGTCAAAGTGGAAGTTCTCTCCTCCCTTCAGAGAAAGGTACCTTCTTCTTTGATGGCCCCGTTCTTCCTACTGGGATCTCACATACAGAGATCTTTCATATAGGTCTTTTTGTTTTTGTTTTTGTTTTGTTTTGTTTTGTTTTTCTCAGAGTGTCTTGGCTTTCCATGCCTAAAATATTCTCATGGGCTCTTCAGCCAGATCCGAATGCCTTAAAGGCTAATTCTGAGGCCAGAGTGCTGTTTAGGACATCTGCCATTCTATGAATCTGCTGTGCATCCCACTTCCCATGTTGGATTGCTCTCTCCTTTTTAATTCTATCAGTTAGTATTAACAGACACTAGTCTTGTTTGTGTGATCCCTTTGACTCTTAGTCCTATCATTACGATCAATTGTGAACAGAAATTGATCACTTGGACCAATGAGATGGCATTGGTACATGCCACCTTGATCAGATTGAATTGAAATCCCTTGGGACGTTTGTAACTCTACCATATGGGGCAAGTCCGATTGAGCATGTCCCAAATTGTACATCTCTTCCCTCTCTTATTCCCACTCTTATATTTAACAGGGATCACTTTCCAGTTAAGTTTCAACACTTAAGAATCATTGTGTATTAATTACAGATTTCAACCAATAGTATTAAGTAGAACAAAAAAAAAATACTAAAAGGGAACCTGGAAAACATTATGCTGAGTGAAATAAGCCAGTCCCAAAGTGACAAATATTATATGTTCGCCCTGACCGGTGACAACTAACTGAGCACCAAAAAGGAAACTGGTCAAGTGCAATGGACACTATGAGAAATGGTGACTTGATCAGCCCTTGCCCCAACTGCTGATGAACAACTTAATACTTTATTAATGATTTAATTTCTGTCTTGGTTATGGGTCTGTATAGGCATTCTATGTCTTCATGGCTCAATTTAAGTAGGTTGTATATGTCCAGGAAGCTATCTGTTTCTGTTAGGTTTCCCAATTTGTTGGCTTACAGCTCTTTTTAGTAATTTATGATGATTTTTTTATTCCTGTGGTGTCCGTTGTTACATTTCCTTTTTCTTCTAGAAATTTATTGACCTGGGTCTTCTCTCTCTCTCCTCTTTTTGGTTATTGGGCCAATGGTTTCTCATTTTTTTTATTTTTTCAAAAAACAAGCTCCTTGTTTTGCTGATCTTGTATTTTTTTGGACTCAGTTTTGTTTTTATTTCTTCTCTAATTATAATTATTTCTTTTCTCTTACTACTTTTGGGTTTGGTTTGCTGTTGTTTTTCTAGATCCTTGAGATGCATTGATAGCTCATTTATTTGTTGTCTTTCTAATTTCTTAATGTAGGCACCAATTGCTATAAACTTTACTGTTCACACTGCTTTTGCTGTATCTTATAAGTTTTAATATGTTCTATTATCATCTTCAGTTGTTTCCAGAAATTTTTTTGATTTCTCTTTTAACTTCTTCTATGACACACTGTTCATTCAGGAGTATGCTTTTAATCTTCATGTGTTTGGGTATGTTCTAGATATTCTTGAATTGCCAATGTCCAGCTTCACTCCATTGTGGTCTGAGAAGTTGCATGATATGATTTTGATTATTTTGAATTTGCTGATACTTGCTTTATAGCCTAGAATGTGGTCTGTCCTAGAGAAAATTCCAAGCACTGGTGAGACTAATGTGTATTTTGCAAGATGTAGAATGAAAAGTTCTATTGATATCTGTTAGGTTCATTTGGTCTATAGTGTCGATTAACTCTGCTCTTTCCTTACTGATTTTCTGCTTGGTTGATCTGTCTATTACTGAAAAGGGGGTATTGAAGTCCTGCATTACTATTATATTGGAAGCTATGTCTCCATTTGGATCCCTTAACATTTCTTTTAAATAGCCATATGCCCTGTTTAAGTGTATATATGTTTATAATAGTTATTTCTTCCTGTTGCATTGATCCTTTAATCATTACGTAGTTCCCTTCTTTGTCTCTTAACAGTTTTGTGTTAAAGTCTATTTTTTTCTGATATTAGGATGCTTACACCAGCTCTTTTATGGTTTCTGTTGGCCTGGACTATCTTTTTCCATCCTTTCACTTTTAGTCTGTGTGCATCTTTGTTGGTGAGATGTGCTTCTTGCAGGCAACAAATAGAGGCTTTTGTTTTGTTTTGTTTCCACTCATCCAGTCTGTGTCTGGAGAGTTGAGACCATTTATATTCAAAGTGACTATGGATGGGTAACAACATTGCCCTGCCATTTTTCCAAAAATATTCTTATTTTTTAATTTAATTTCCTTTAAAATTTTACTGAGACATTTTCTTCTTTTACCTTGTTTTTTTAATTTATTTTTTGTTTAGTAAATATAAATTTCCAAAGTACAGTTTATGGATTACAATGGCTTGACCCCCCCCCATAATTTCTCTCCCACTCACACCCCTCCCATCTCCTGCTCCCTCTCCCATTCCATTCACATCAAGATTCATTTTCAATTAGCTTTATATAGAGAAGATTGATTTAGTATATATTAAGTAAAGATTTCATCAGTTTATACCCACACAGAAACACAAAGAGTAAAATACTGTTTCAGTACTAGTTATAACATTACTTCACATTGGACAACACATTAAGGACAGATCCCACATGAGGAGTAAGTACACAGTGACTCCTGTTGTTGACTTAACAATTTGACACTCTTGTTTGTGGAGTCGGTAATCTCCCTAGGCTCTTGTCATGAGTTGCCAAGGCTTTGGAAGCCTTTTTGAGTTCACTGACTTCGATCTTATTCCGACAGGGTCATAGTCAAAGTGGAAGTTCTCTCCTCCCTTCAGAGAAAAGTATCTCCTTCTTTGATGGCCCCGTTCTTCCTACTGGGATCTCACATACAGAGATATTTTATTTAGGTCTTTTTTTTTCCCAGAGTGTCTTGGCTTTCCATGCCTAAAATACTCTCATGGGCTCTTCAGCCAATGCCTTAAGGGCTGATTCTGAGGCCAGAGTGCTGTTTAGGACATCTGCCATTCTATGAGTCTGCTGTGTATCCCGCTTCCCATGATGGATCTTTCTCTAGTATTAGCAGACACTAGTCTTGTTTGTGTGATCCCTTTGACTCTTAGACCTATCAATGTGATCAATTGTGAACTGAAATTGATCACTTGGACTAGTGAGATGGCATTGGTACATGCCACCTGATGGGATTGTATTGGAATCCCCTGGCACGATTCTAACTCCACCATTTGGGGCAAGTCTGATTGAGCATGTCCCAAATTTTTCTTCTCCTCCCTCTCTTATTCCAACTGTTATATTCAACAGGGATCACTTTTCAATTAAAATTCAAACACCTAAGAATAATTGTGTGTTAATTACAGAGTACAACCAATAGTACTAGAACAAATCAGAGAAAAAATACTAAAATGGATAACGTGTTACATTGTACATCAGCAGTCAGCACAAGAGCTAAAACTGGTTAAGCCACTATGGAAGTCAGTCTGGAGATCCCTCAGAAACCTGAATATAACCCTACCATACAACCCAGCCATCCCACTCCTTGGAATTTACCCAAAGGAAATTAAATAGGCAAACAAAAAAGCTGTCTGTACCTTAATGTTTATTGCAGCTCAGTTCACAATAGCTAAGACCTGGAACCAACCCAAATGCCCATCAAAGGTAGAATGGATAAAGAAATTATGGGACATGTACTCTACAGAATACTATATAGCAGTCAAAAACAATGAAATCCGGTCATTTGCAATAAGATGGAGGAATCTGGAAAACATTATGCTGAGTGAATTAAGCCAGTTCCAAAGGGACAAATATCATATATTCTCCCTGATCGGCGACAACTAACTGAGCACCAAAGGGGAAACCTGTTGAAGTGAAATGGACACTATGAGAAACAGTGACTTGATCACTTCTTTTACCTTCTTACACAGTGATGACAATTTTTCTGTATTTCCATGTGCAGCACATCCTTAAGCATCTTTTGTAGGTCTGGATGGGTGGTGACAAATTCAATTTTTGTTTGTTGTTGAAGGCCTTTGTTTCACATTCATTCATAAATGAGTGCTTTTCAGGTATATTTATTCTGTGATGACAGTGTTTTTATCTTAAGACTTGGAATCTATATCATTATTCTCTCCTAGACGGTGGAGTTTTAATGAGAAGTCTGCTGTGAGTCTCATTGATTATCCTCTGAAAGTAATCTGGTATTTCTCTCATACACATTTTAGAATCTTTTCTTTCTGTTTTGCTGTGGTGTATTTGATTGCAGTGTGTCATTGTGAAGATCTTTTCTGGTCATGTCTATTAGTAGTTCTATGCACTTCCTGTACTTGGATGTCCCTTTCTTTCTCCAAATTAGGGAAGTTTTCTGTTATTATTTCACTAAAAAGGCCTTCTAATCCTTTCTTTCTTTCACATCTTCAAGAACTCCTAGAACCCATGTGTTGGTTCATTGGATAGTATGCTGTAGATTTTTAACAGTGTTTTTTAGTTTTCTAATTTCCTTTTCTTGTTTTTTGTTTGACTGTATAATTCTGTGTGCTTTGTCTTCGATGTTGGATATTCATTCTTCTGCTTCACCAATTCTGTTGTTAAGGCTTTCCACTGCATTTTTATTTGTTCTAATGAATTACTCATTTCATTTTGATTTCTCTTTAAGATCTCTTTTTTGTGGGAGAAATTTTCTTTCAAATATCCTGTATAGATTCCAATTTCTTGTGCCTTTGCTTCTGACTCCTTCTATGTAATTTCATGATCAATTTTTTATATTCTATCTTACATTCTTCCATCTGATCATCTCCACAATCTAGTACTGAAGTGTGTTCTTTGGGGGGCATGATGTTTTCTTCCTTATTCTTGTTTCTTGAATTGATGCATTTGTTATTTGGAATTTGTGTAGATACTTACTGATTTCTCTTTGTTTTTTCACTTTAGTGGCTTTTATCTTTGTACTATGCATCTGTAGATAAGTGGAGTATCTGCTTTCAGTGAATATTTAGAGGCTTGCAGTGGGTGTGGCTGGTGAGCTCTGTTCAGTTTTCTAGGGTGAAGGGTGTGTCTAAGGCGATGCATCCAGGTTTGGTACAGTAAATCTCTCTCTCTCTTTTTTTAATCACAAGGGAAGTTTATTCTGCTCAGATGAGCTCCTCTCCTCAAAGGAGACCAGTGCCTGAGTGCTAGCACCAGTGGGCATAATATTCATCTGTTCTGCCCCAAGGAGCACACAAACGATCTGTGCAATACTCAGTGTAAGCTCAGATTCCCCAGCAATGTCTCTCACTAGGTAAACCAGGGAGCCTTGAGCATGTGGAGTCTCCCGCTGTGACTACTCAAAGTCCAGCCACAGAGTGAGTCCTCCCACACAGCCTCAGCTTTTTTTTTGCAGTCCCAGCACATGCCTCCCACAGTCATGAGCACCCAGTACCCTGTTAGTTCTCCCCACCAGAGTCAGGAATCTCCAATTAGCTGGTTGCTGGCCGCAGTCTTGATCTGGTGCAGCTGTTATGTATATTCAAAATGGTGACTGCTCTATTGGCTTATTACAGGATGCCATTATAAAGTGATTGAGGAGAGAGAAATGTGTCCTTCCCTTTTTTTTTTTTTTTCTCCTCTAGTTTGGCAAGTATAAGCCGGGTTCCCTCTAGGCTCTTCCTGCAGCTTTACAACCAGTGTCTTGGGCTGCTGTGGTCTGGTCTCACCTCACTTTCCAACACTGGTGCATAGGCTCTTGGTTGCTGGAGTCCGGAGAGGTGGGCATCCACACCCTCCATGGAGGTCTATCGTGTCCCTCTAGTTTGGGTAGTTTCCTCTGCTGTTTTCTCCTTAACTCTTCCCTGGGACTGTATTCTCTCCACTTTTATTAACCTATCTTCTCCTACACTAGAACAGTAAACTCCCTCCCTACTCCACCATCTTGGAACACTCCATCATGCTTTTCTATATAATCATCTCTATTTTTCAAAATAAAATATATTTATTTATTTATTGGTGGGGAGAGAGAAGCAAGGAATGAGGACCTCCAACTGGGTCTTCCATGGGAGTGGCAGAAACAAAAGTATGTGGACCATCATCTGTTACCTCCTAGGCATATTATCAGGAAGGTGGATTGGAAGTGGAGACTGGACTTGATCCTGGGCACTCCAATGTTGGTTGTGGGCATCCCAGAAGGCAATGTAACCCTTTATGGTATAGCAAATGTCCCTATAATAATTTTATTTACAATTGAAGACAACTGATTTTCACCTAAATCTCTTGTTCTTAGGCTATTTAATTCCTTAAACAGTTTTACATTGACTTTATTTTCTCTGAATCGTCTTAAAATATATCCTATTTCTAGCATATCTCTTCGGAAATAAAGATAGTCCAGAGCTGTCTAGCAGAGAGCATAATGGGCTAAAAAGATTTGTATAGGAGTGCTGGTTTGAGTCCTTATTCCTCTGCTTCAGATTCAGCTCCTTCAAAATGCATAAGGAGAAGAAGAGGATGATGGCTCAAGTTACTGGGCACCTGTCATCCACATGGGACATCCAAGCTGAGTTTCTAGCTCCTGGATTTGTCCTGGCCCAACCCTGTCTTTTGCAGGTATTTGAAGAATGAACCAGCAGATAGAAGATATCTTTCTCTTTCTGATTCTCCCTCTCTCTCTGTCACTCTGTCTTTGAAACAAGTTAATAGGGGCCAGTGCTATGGTGTAGGGTGTAAAGCTGCTATCTGCAGTGCCAATATCCCATTATGGGCATCAATTCTGGTCCTGGCTGTTCCATTTACTCCAGCTACTTGCTGATGTTCCTGGAAAAGTAGCAGAAGATGGCCCAGCTCCTTGGGTCCCTGAACCCATGTGGGAGTCCCAGAGGAAGCTCTTGGGTCCTGGCTTTGAAATAGTTCAGCTCCAGCCATTGCGGCCATTTGAGGCATGTGCCATCAGATGTACAATCTCTCTCTTTCTCTGCCTTTCAATTAAATAAATGAAATTAGAAATAAGTAAATAAATAAAGCTTTAAAAATGTGTTATATTCAACTACCTAAACACTTTTGTGAACTGGTTATATAAGCCTTTGTAATAGCCTTTACCTACCTTCATTTTTATGAAATATGATTCCTAACTGATATTATCTTTAGTTATATTTTCCTTTTAGGAACATGGTAGAATTGTGCTGCACAGTCTTTTGGGTCAGACCATATGACTAGTTGTATTCAATGAGTTGTGAGGGAAAGCAACATGTGTTACTTCCTAGAGTATTTAGTTGCTGTTAGACACCCTTCAGAATGTTAACTTTTCTTCTGACATACTAACAGGCAATATTCACAACTATGACTGCTCCGTCAGCTTAGGTCTCTTAACTGTAATGTTGATTTCCCCTTCTCACTCATAGTAGACCCTTAACAAGAGCAATAAACAAACCTGCATTGATTTACTCTAGGAATTTGAGATCACTGCTGCGTTATAACCTATCCTATCTTGACTGAAATAATGGCATTTCTGAAATTATCAGTGTGATCTTGAAAAATTCATCAAATTGCTTAGATATCAAGCATACAATTTAGAAGTTAAGTGCTGCTTGGAGATTAAATGTAATGATTGTGGAAAATACTAGACTAGAAGCTGTAAATTCTGATTTTTGCTATCTACTTTGCTGCTAACTTATGTAATTTAGAGCATTTATTCCTTGACTCTTTAATTCACAAAACATTTATCAAGCATCTACTAGGACTAAGTACTAGGTGATAAAGATGAGTGACATGTAGTGTTTCTTCTCACAGGAGCCCGCGGGTGACATGGAAAGATAGGTAGATGTAAGTGTAATGACATATGATGAGCTATAGTACAGGTAAGTGCAGGTTATCATGAGAAGTGCAGGAGAAATGATTGGATAATTGCTCAGGAAAGTAAGGGAAAGCATTGTAGAGAAGATGTTTCCATTTTGAACCTGCCTGTTTGAAGAACTAGCATGTTTAGAAGAAAGTAATTGTGAGAAGAAAAATATTTTAAATAAAAGGGAACATCTCCTTTCTTGCTTCTCTTTCTAACACTCGTACGTCCAAAGCCTGGATTTTATATTTTATAAATAGGAGCAAGTTTTAGATGCTTATTTTGCTTTTCAAGATATTTTAATGATTTACTATTTTTAAAAATCCAACAGTCTTTGGGAATTATCTTGGAACTAAAAAAAGATAAATTTTTTCTTCATTAAAGTATTGTGGCCAGGGAAAGTAGAGTAGACCTTTTGCATATAGAAAAAAAATTGCTTTAATGTGGTTTTAGGCTGCTAACTTCTACTATCGTGCTGAAGGATGGTGTGTGTGAGTGCATTTGTGAATATTGACACTCATGTGTTACATTGAAGGAAGGACTAGAATTCCCTCACATTGTCATAGAGATCTTAACAATCTAAATACAAGATAGGAGACACAATAAGGCACTCCTTGGGATTGTCTGCATAGTTGCTCCCTGCATTCTTCTGCTGAAATGCACTGATTCTACAGACAGAGCAACCTTCACAGGGATGGATTAAGGCTCCCTGGTGATGAGGGTGTAGTGTACACTGAGGGGAGCACTACCCTGGAAAGCTTCGAAAGGGGAAGAGAACATTAAGGACTGCATGAATTACTGGGCTTCAAGTTAGTCCCATATGAACTGAAAGCTATGGTGAATTTCAAGCACGGGGAACAATAACAGATTGGTGTTGCATAAAAAGGTCTCTAATAAATATATCAAAAACAGATAAAAATAAGTGAAATGTAACCTAGCACAGAACCAGTCAAATTTACTGCTGCACTTACAGCATGTAGTACAAAAACTGTGCAAGTGTATTAGTGAAATGAAGGAATGGAAGCAAAGGTGAGGACCCAAATCACCTCATTGCCTATGGGTTAATGAAAGGTTTAGGTTTTAAAAATAAATATCACTTGGGTCACTGATCAGATATGGAACAAAAAGAAGAGCAATTTAAAATTCACCAAGATTTCTAGCTTGGATGAATTCTGATGGCTTTAACTGAAAAAAAAGGGACATCATAGGGAAAATAATTGTGCCTAGTTAGAGCTTAAGTTAGGCTTGTTGAGATTTGACTGTTTTATTTTTAAATTGAACAAGGAAAACTTGATGTCTGTAAGTTATCAACCATTTCCAACAATTTATGACTTGATAATCCTAAAGCATTTAGAAAGGAAAAATAAACTGCTGCAAAATAAGTTATTATTACTGGGGGAAACATTGGCTTCCAAAATATAGTATTGTAACAAGAGCCCAGTTAATGCTGAATAAAGAAAGATGATTATTTACATGCCCTTCCTTGACCTTTTCTCTTTTAACACAGTCTAGTATCATGCCCATTACGTGTTTATTCTTACAGAGCATTACACAGTTTCCACATCTGCTGAGCTTATGAACTACTATCATCTCTATCCATTATTTCTGCTTTAATTTTTCTTCATAATGTCTTTCCTCATGCACTCTTGTTAAAATAAACAAAACATTAGGCACACATATCTGTTTTGATACTGACTTTGCCTTCATCTACTTTTTTTTACTCTGAATTCTTTAAATATTCTTAAGATATTAACAATTCTACTTATTAACCTCATAAAAATTCAGTGTTGTTACTCTTAATTACATCCTTGAAATTATTTATAAAGAGATTCTCATTACTTCCATAATAACACTAAACAATCACAAAAAAACTTAATGCTTAAAAAAAACCCTTTCACATTAAAGTAATACAAAACACTCAAAAGTAATTTTAATAAAATATATGGGATATTTTGCTGAGGGACATGAAGGAATACTTGAGTAGATTATGTGAAGTACCATTTTTATCTGGCTGAAAAGACTGAATGGTATAAAGCTTGTCTAAACTTACATCATAGGTTCAATATAACCAAAGTGAAATTCCAATTGGAATATTTTTAACTTGACAAAAATATTTTATAATTCTTAAGAATAATGTTCAGAGGTAAACAACAAAGATAAAAGAAAAATGTAGACACACTGCAATGATTAAACAGTGTGTAACGAGATAATAATGGAAGGTTTCTTAGGTTGGGTTCTCTAGGAGCAGAGGCTGTGGTGGGTATTCACATGTAGGGGATTTGTGAAGAGTGCTCTTGGGAGAAACCCATACAAGAGGGAGGAAAGCAGGACAGAGAAAGGAAAGAAATTAGGAAAGGATGTAGTTTAGATTGAATATTTTCAGTGGGGCAATATATCCCACAAGAAGTAAAAATTGGTTTGGGGGGATGTGAGATACCACAATGGTATGTGGACTTCTGAAAGACCATACCACATAAACAGATGGGTGGTCTATATATTCTATGAAAATTTCATCATGGTGAATAATTAGAGAAAAACTAGCTCTTCCATTATTCCTTGGGAAATAATGGATACAAAAAAGTGAGAATCACTGTTTTACATGAAGTTCAGCCTCAATCTGATCTTGGGAGAAGTAGTGAAATATAAATTACACTGAAATTTATTCTGTGGTTAACAAGGGAGCCTCCTATCATCAGTCATTTGATGTGGATCACACTTAGAGGGAGAGGACTTAATTCCAGGTACCTTCTGATGAGGCAACTCCAACCACTGTGGAGCTATCCTATGGAGTATGGCCCTTTATGTGAACCTCTATCTAACAAGGGCACTAGCAGTATTGGGGGCTGGACACAACCAAACAATGTCTACTGTGAGATAGATTTAGTAGTTATTATTTTAATGTAATATGATAATTTGCACAGGAATGTTTAGAATTCCACAAACTCTCAGAACTGGGAAGATAATTATCAAGGTTGCTGGGTATAAAATTAACATACAGAATCCTGTTCCTGAATATGGTGAAAAACAACTAGAAAAACAAATGAAAAGTAAAATACTGTTTTCAAAGAGCAACAAAAAGTCTGATGTGTTTAAAAACAAATCTAACCATCTATGCACACAATTTGGAAGAATATTTTAAATTATTAAAGAAAAAAAGGCCTATATTAAAAAAAAGCCCACATTTGTTGATGACATGACTTAATAACCAATCAGAAACTTACAGGATTTGGGAAAATAATGAGTTTCCAAATGTCAATTTAGCAGTATTATGATTAGTGATAACCTAAGAAGTACCTAAATTCTATCAACAAAATTTATAAATATATGAGGATAGAGCCACACACACCATGGTATATGAAAAATCATGAACTAGATCTAGACTATTGCTATGGTGACATGTCTAATGTGTATTAAGCAAAACAAACCAATATCTATAAAATACACTTATATGTGGAAATGACTTTGGGGAGATAGTTGGCACATGCTTTTTGTAAGTTGGATATGGTTTGGTCTCTAAAGGCTCATGTACTAGAAGTTTTGTCCCTGAGATGGCTATGTTGAGGTGGTGGAACATTATGAGGTGGGACCTAGTGGAAGGTATTTAGGCGATGGAGGCCCTCATGAATGGGTTAATGCTGATCCTTGCTATGTGCTTGGCCCCTTCTGCCTAGGACTACTTCCCTTTCTGCTTTCTTGCTGTATTTTGAAGCAATCTGAGGATCCTATCAGGGTTCCGATATGTTCTTTCCAGCCATAGGAATCAAGAGCTGGATAAACCTCTATACTCTCTTGGTTACTCAGCTTCAGATATTTTATCATAGCAGCAAAAAATGTACTAAGACAGGACTGGAAGAATTTTATGAAACAAATTACAAAAATTTTAAGTTGCATTGAAGAGAGTCTTAGGAGAAACATAAATGTAAAAGGCTGTGTATGTGGGCCCTGGAAGACAAAGGGAACATATGTAACACAGGAGTCTTGTCTTATCTTGTCTTGTCTTGCCTTGTCTTGTCTTTTCTTTTCTGATCCCTTCCCTTCCCTTCCCTTCCCTTCCCTTCCCTTCCCTTCCCTTCCCTTCCCCTCCCCTCCCCTCCCCTCCCCTCCCCTCCCTTCCCTTCCCTTCCCTTCCCTTCCCTTCCCTTCCCTTCCCTTTCCTTCCCCTCCCCTCCCTTCCCCTTCCCTTCCCTTCCCTTCCCTTCCCTTCCCTTCCCTTCCCTTCCCTTCCCTTCCCTTCCCTTCCCTTCCCTTCCCTTCCCTTCCCTCCCCTCCCCTCCCCTCCCCTCCCCTCCCCTTCCCTTCCCTTCCCTTCCCTTCCCTTCCCTTCCCTTCCCTTCCCTTTCCTTCCCCTCCCCTCCCTTCCCTTCCCTTCCCTTTCCCTCCCCTCCCCTCCCCTCCCCTTCCCTTCCCTTCCCTTCCCTTCCCTTCCCTTCCCTTCCCTTCCCTTCCCTTCCCTTCCCTTCCCTCCCCTCCCCTCCCCTCCCCTCCCCTTCCCTTCCCTTCCCTTCCCTTCCCTTCCCTTCCCTTCCCTTCCTTTCCCTTCCCTTCCCTTCCCTTCCCTTTCCTTCCCCTTCCCTTCCCTCCCCTCCCCTCCCCTCCCCTCCCCTCCCCTTCCCTTCCCTTCCCTTCCCTTCCCTTCCCTTCCCTTCCCTTCCCTTCCCTTCCCTTCCCTTCCCTTCCCTTCCCTTCCCTTCCCTTCCCTTCTTTTCTTTAATTTTCTTGCTCTTGTGTTCTGTCCTCACTCTGAGGCCCTGGAAAGGAAGCACAAACCCCTTCTCCTCCCTGAGCAACTGATTAAGTCTACACTCACATCATTTTCCTTATCAGTTCTGATACTCTGGACCACTCTGCATCAACCCTAATCACCTAGGACCAAACACCAGACAACTAGAGACAGACCTTATGTCCCAGAGCCTGAGAAAAGATTCAAATTAGACAATCCACAAGGAGCCTTGAAACCTTGGGGACTCTTCTCCACTTATAGTAGAAAACTACCTCCTAGAACTCAACTTGCTGTTCCCAGTACCCAGTTGCAATCCCTATTTAAGACTCTACCTGCATACCTTTCTCTGAAGGTAGGAGGGAACTTTCACTTTGACCATGGCCTTGTCTAAATAAGATTGGAGTTGGCAAACTCAAGAGGCTTCCATAGCCTTGGCAGCTCAAGACAAGAGCCTCGGGTGATTACTGACTTCATACATAAGAGTGTCAATTGTTAAATAGACAATGGGAGTCACTGTGCACTTACTACCCATGTAGGATCTCTGTCCTTAATGTATTGTACTATGTGAATTAACTGTTAAACTAGTACTCACACAGTACTCTATACTTTACATGTCTGTGTAGGTGCAGTCTGTCGAAATCTTTACTTAGTACATACTAAGTTGATCTTCTGTATATAAAGATAATTAAAAATGAATCTTGATGAAGAATGGGATGGGAGAGGGAGTGGAAGATTGGATGTTTGAGGGTGGGAGGGAGGTTATGGGAGGAAAAGCTGCTATAATCCAAAAGTTGCACTTTGGAAATTTATATTTATTATATAAAAGTTTAAAAAAAGTCATTACCTGCACCCTTTCTGTTGAAACTGTTAAAAACAATGATATTCTGCTTTTCTGTCTGGGTGTTAGTACATTTTGTCTTGCCATCAAAAGATTCTTTAAATTGTATGAAATAACATATGACTGGAAACTAAGGAACTTACTTGACTCCTTGTTCTTTTTGGCAGGAAGCTTACCTGTTTTGGGTCCTTGAGTTGTACGTGAGGAGCTTTGGTATATATCTGGGATTTCCAACCAACGTGTTGAAAATGAAGCTTCATTACTCCTTGCTGTGTATAGTGAAATGTGAGAGGAAGAGATAACTTGAGGAATCAACAATTAAGCAAAAAGGAATTATATCTTGATGATTTGGGAAATTCTCAGCATACCTAGATTATAAAAAAATGTTAAAATTGTGAGATTCACTGTCAGGGAGAGTGCTAAGAAGAAAAGCCAGGGGCTTAACTGGATGACCTTTTGCTAGCTCCTCAGAAGGAACAGATAGGTCACAGTATTCGGTCATACAGAGGACTCTTTGAGGAGATCCCCTTAGCTATCTCAGCAAAAGCCCAACATAGAGATGAAATGATCTAGGAAAGACCCAAGGAGAGGAAGCCTCTTGTATATCGAGTGACTTCCCATGACATTCTAAGAAGACTCACAGAGTTTTGAGACTACTTTATCAGAAGAAACATGGCAAGCTTCACTCCAAAGGGCCAGAGAAAATGAGATGAAAAAGGCCGTTGGGCTCCCCCAGTTCTAGAGGCAGAAAGCGGGCTGATAAAACCACTGCACTGCAAAAGCATGCTACCCTTCATCCAAAAGAAAGGATGATTGACAGTGGAGCTGCAGGCCTACAGGATGAGTTGAAAGTCACAGAGAATTATTCCCAGAACTGAAACCATAATAGAGTTGGCCTTTCTGGATTTATTTTTTCTTTCCCTCTATTTTTGAATGAGACTATTTATAACCTCTATGCCATTCCTATCCAATCATCATATTTTGGAAGTAACTAACTTGTGTTTTAGAAATTTCTAAGAAATGAACTTGGATATTTAGCAGAGGAATTGCCCAAGCCATTTTTGAAGGTATAGCTTCGTTTCTTCCTGATGCTTGCAGTAAAATACAAGAGGAGGCGATGCAAAGAAAGAAAGGAGGGATGTGAATATCCTGTACTTTGAAGACAAAGAAGTGACATCATTGCAAGGAATAAGGCCAGCTAGAAATCAAAAAAGCAAGGAAATATATGCCTCCCATAGTCTTGGCCACATCTTGACTTTAACCCAATTAGGCTGATTTTAGAGTTCTGAACTTCAGACCTGATTTTGGCCACATTTTATTTCTTTTTACATCTATTCTATTACTTTTTAAATTAAGTGTGATTTCCATTATAGGCAAATACACAGAAAATAATACAAAATTTTCTTTCTTGTACAGTATTAATTTTATAGGTATCGATAATTTGTAGTTATATTTTACATGGTAGTTTTAGACTATCCCCTTTAAGTAATTTTTCAATGAATTGATCTGGCTGGTGCTATTTTTCCAGATGGTGAAGGGTTAGAAGCTGATGTCTAAGGTTCCTTTAATCAGATTGTGAGAGACGATACACCTAGCAGGGAATGGCAGCACCAAGGTCCACAGAAGTTTTGGTGGCTAAAACGTATCGCCTCTTCCGTACTGGATATATGCTGGGACAGTAAGTTTGGTTAGTTCTGTGATTTGAATGTCTGCACACAAATTCTTTTTGATATTTAATTCTCATTGTGAGGTACTAAGAGAGTGAAAACTTAATCTGACTTCAGTATTTGGAAATGGGGACAAATTAAAGTTAAATGGAGCTATAAGCATAGGACCCTAATCCAGTGAAAAATGTAGCTTTAGAGGAAGAGGTAAGGGGTGGACACTGGCATGGTTTTGAGGAGACTACACAGGAGGCCTGCATCCCATCTCAGAGTGCCTGACTTTGAGTCCCCACCCCACTTCTCACTCCAGCTTCCTGCTGGTGCACACCCTGCGGGGCAACAGGTGATGCAGTCAGTAGTTGAGTACCCGCCAAACCTATGGAAGACACATTGAGTTCTTGGATCCCAGTTCTGGGGAGTGAACCAACAGATGGGAGATTTCTCTCCACTTTCATTCTCTCTCTCTCTCTCTATCTTCCATGCAAATAAAAGTTAGTTAATATATTAATTTTATACAGATACATTCTAAAAAATGAAGAAGAGGAGGAGGAGAGACTTAGACTCAGAAGTCTCATCATGTGATGCACTGTGCTGCTTTGGGTCTCTGCAGATTCTCTAGAGCAAAAAGGACCTCAACACATGTAACTGCCTGATCCTGGAGATTCAGACCATTAACTGAATCACCTTTCTTCTTTGTAAATTAGTCTGTGGCCTTCAATTATCATAACAAAAAACTGTCTAAGATAATTAGGAACTAAGGAGCACCCTAGATAGGACCAGGCCATGGCTTCCAGTGGATGAGAGTGACCTTTAAGCCAAAAGCCAGCAATAAATGATGGTCTCAGTCCTAGAACGTCAGGAAACGGAATTAAACAACTGAAACAGACCGTAAACTGCTGTTGAGGATACAACCCCTGCTGACCCTTTATTATTTCTTGGTAAGACCCTGAGCAGAGAAACCAGCTAAACCAGACTTTATTCCCTGATCACAAAACTGTGAAGTAATTCGTTCTATTTAAATCACTAAATCTGTGGTATGTAGCCAGAAAAACTATTTATGTGTAAACTTAGCTATGAAGTCTTCCTTTAGGAAAATTATCTGCCGGGGGTATTGGTCCTATTCCATTCTCTGCAGTTTCATGTAGGCGACGCAGGTGCTAAACTTGTAACCAAGGAGTATCCCACTCTCTAAAGTATTTTCTTTCCAGTTTCTCTCCTACAAAGGTTGAGAGTGTGTGGAGCAAATTAGAGGAAATCTTGAAATCTACTAGGTTTTAAGAACTATGTTGTCTGCTTTATACCTTTTTTCTCATTTTGTCCTCAAAATTCCATGAAGAGGTAGATACTAGTATCCTGATATCCTATATCAAAGATAAGCCAGGACACTGTGGCAAAAAATGTCCTACATGAAGGACCTTGGTAGGTGAGACCACAGTGGAAAGAAGGGGCCATCGGGGCTGGCTCCGTGGCTCACTTGATTAATACTCCTCCTACAGCACCAGCATCCCATATGGGCGCTGGGTTCTAGTTCTGCTTGCTTTGCTTCCGGTCCAGCTCTCTATTGTGGTCAAGGAAGGCAGTGGAGGATGGCCCAAGTGCTTGGGTGCCTGCACCCACATGGGAGAACAGGAAGAAGCACCTGGCTCCTGGCTTCGGATCAGAGCAGTGTTGGCAGTAGCGGCCATTTGGGGAGTGAACCAATGGAAGGAAAACCTTTCTCTCTGTCTCTCTCTCACTGTCTATAACTCTACCTGTCAAATAAAAAAAAGAAGAAGGGGCCATCAAAGTAGGAGGTACTTTTCTCTGAGGGGAGAAGAGAACTTCCATTTTACTTACGGCCTTGTCTAAATACTGATGGAGTTTGTGGATTCAAAAGGTTTCTGTAGCCTAGGCAGCTCATGTCAAGAGCCTCGGGTGGCCACTGATATCATACATAAGAGTATTAATTGTTAAATCAACAACAGGAGTCACTGTGCACTAACTCCCCATGCAGGACCTCTGTCCTCAATAAGTCGTATTGTAATTATGTCTAAGTGCTTACAAAAGATGTATCATTCTTGCGTGCTTTTTAAAGTTAATTAAGTTTCTAACAAAAAAGAGAAGTGAAATTAACTTCAAGATGCAATATCTTTGAACAGCCCTTGTCTCAAATGCTGAGGAACAGTTATTGCGTATGTGTGTGTGTGTGTGTGTGCGCGCAAATTGTGAGCTCTTTACTTAGTATAGAGTTGGTCTTCTGTGTATAAAGTTAATCAAAAATGGAAAAGAAAAAAGAAATTACTTCTGCAAATGCAGTGTAAGTAGCAAAGGGTTCATGCCTGAGGTTGCTGCTGGCCTTTATTGGCTCCTCTCTACCTGTTAAAGTTACTGCCACTCCTCTTAAGCATCTTTCTAATCTTTCTCAGCAACCCCTAGAACAAATCATAAATATCTATTGTACGCAGATAAACTGACAACCCAACTTATAAAAAACATTTTATATGTTTTAAGAATAAGTTGGAAGGCTGGTGCTGTGGTGTAGCAGGTAAAGCCCTGGCCTGCAGTGCTGGCATCCCATATGGGTGCCGGTTCGAGTCCCGGCTGCTCCACTTCCAATCCAGCTCTCTGCTATGGCCTGGGAAGGCAGTGGAAGATGGCCCAGGTCCTTTGGGCCCTGCACCTGCATGGGAGACCCAGAAAAAGCTGTTGGCTGCTGAAGATTGGCTCAGCTCTGGTGGTTGCGGCCATTTGGGGAGTAAAACAGCAGATGGAAGCTTTCTCTCTTTCTCTGCCTCTGCCTCTCGTTAACTGGCTTTCAAATATTTAATAAGTCATTTTAAAAAAGAATAAATTGGTTAAGTAACACCTTTTTTAAGATGAAGGAGTAAATTATGAAATCATATATTTTTAAATCCCAAGAAAGGGGCCATGCATATGGTGCACTGTTAGGTTGCTGCTCACAATGCAAGCATCCCATATAGGAGTATCACTTCAAGTCCTTGGCTGGTCTGCCACAGATGCAGCTCTCTGGTAACTATCTGAGAAGGCAGCATTTGATGGCTCAAGTGGTTAATTTCCTGCTCCAATATGGGAGATCTTGATGGAGTTCCTGGAGGCTCAGCCTTACTCAGATACAACTATTACAGCCACTTGGGGACTGAACCAGAGTGTGGCAGATCTCTCTCTCTCTCTCTCTCTCTCTCTCTCTCACACACACACACACACTTCTTTCTGTGTCCCTCCCTTGCTCTTCTTTGCTATGCCTTACAAATAAATAAATCCATAAAGTTTAAAAAATACATTAGGTTTATTTATTTATTTACATTTTCAGGTGGGAATCATACTGTGAGTTTCACTGTCACAGTTCTAAGTTAATTCAAAAGTTCCTCCAAGTGTCAGACTAAAACCTAGTATGAACTACTCAGCATGATGCAAGGTGATATCTAAGCCAACATCTGCATTCCCAGTTGACTTGGGATTTTGTAGTATTCAAGCTGTTTTACATTGCACTCTATGAACTTACATGTTTTCTGATGGCTATTTTTTTTAAAAAATAATGCGAAAAAAATTAAATGATGCCTAAAATGCATCAGTTAATGTTTCTGGGAGGCTCAGAATCACAGAATCAACTGGAATCGAGACAAAAGTTGTTAGCCAGAATGAAAAGGCAAGGGGTCGCAGACATTGGCTGCATTCTTTCTTTCCAGAGGGCTTCAAGGGTACAATACCCATGCTGCTGCCCAGATTAATGAAAATGCTAAATCTGGAACATGACAAAGACTGACTGACGCTTAATGAAGAAAATGGAGAAAAGTACAGCTATTTGATATAGGTAAATTCTATCAATTGCTTGATTGGGCATTGTCAGTAACTTTTTATTTCATAAATGAACATTTTTAGATACATTTTTCTGAAATTATTTAGCTACTCTTTATATTGAGGTGTTATTTGTGAATGGGGCAGGCCAGATATTCTTTTGTAATCTACTAGAATGTAATTTTTGTTTTTTCATTATTATTTATTGTATTTTAAGTCCATTTACTATTTTTGAGGAATTTGTAGAAATAATGATACTCAGGGCTGGTCTGTGGCATGGTAAGCTAACTTCCACCTGCTGTTGCAGCATCCCATATGGGCACCAGTTTATGTCCTGGCTGCTCCTCTTCTGATCCAGCTCTCTGCTAATGACCTGGGAAGGCAGTGGAGGATGGTCCAAGTGGACAGACCCCTGCCCCTGCGTGGGAAATCCAGAAGAAGCTTCTAGTTTCTGGCTTCATATAGGCTCAGCCCGGGCTATTGTGTCATTTAAGGAGTGAACCAGCACATGGAAGGACTTTCTGTCCTTCTCTCTCTCTGTGTAATTCTACCTCTCAAATAGGTCAATAAATAAATTTTTGAAAAAATTATATTCTTTGCCTATAGATCTCTCACAGAGAAAAACCTGAGTTATACAAGGTGGCCCCATGCAACCACCAGTGTGTCCCTTACCCTTCCTATCAACAAACCAAATTGCCTTTTCAAATTCTACTCAGGTTTCTCATGACTCCCAGCTTCAGATTTTAGGGAAATTTTGGAGAACACAAGGGTTAATAGATCAAAGACTAGAGGATGTTAGAATTACTAAATGGGAAAGAACCTGCATAAATAGGTCCCAAGACTGGTGCAGTGTTGACAACTAAACATGCAGGTGAAAGAAGACAAAATCCCTAGCAAAGTCTTGGACTGGGAATCAGTGGGCTTGCATTTTAGTTTCAGTCCTACCACAACATTAGCAAGTAAAGTGCCACAACAAAAAGAAACCATAGAATACAGTGGCTTAAATAACAAATAATTGCTCTTTTTTTTCTTTATTAGGTCACAAAGGAATGATTCAGGGTTCATTGAGTGGCATCCCAGGTTGCAACATTATTTCGATTTTTAGTTTCATATAAAGGGAAGCCAAACCAATCAGGGGAAGAGACTTTGTATTTCAAAAACTAATCTGAATTGTACATATTATTTCTATTTACCTCCTATTGCCTAAAGCCTAGATACATGGTGCAGCTTCTCTTAATACACACTTCCAGGGGGAAGCAGTTCATGGTATGTATGTGCAACAGATACTCTGGTATAGAGAACAGTGACCCTGGAATGGCTACTTCTTGTGCCATGAGTTGAGACAAGCGGTTTTGGCCTTGATGTTACTCCAATGTATATATTTTGCTATATGACAAGAAAGATATAATTAATTTTGTTAGCCTATTGACTATAAATAAAGCAAGATTACCTGGTTGGACCTAATATAACCACAGGAGCCCTTACAAGCAGACGTCTTTCTCTGGTGATAGCAGAAGTGGAAGATAATTAAATTCTGTAAAGGATTCAACATGCAGCTGTGTGCTTTAAGGTGAAAGGGCCATGTATCGAGAAAAAAGAAGCTTTGACTAGTGAGATGGCATTGGTACATGTCACCTTAATGAGATTGAATTGGAATCCCCTGGCACATTTCTAACTCTACCGTTTGGGGCAAGTCCGATTGAGATTGCCCCGATTTGTACATCTCCTCCCTCTCTTATTTCCACTCATATTTAGCAGGGATCACTTTTCAGTTAAATTTCAACATCTAAGAATAATTGTGTGTTAGTTACAGAGTTCAACCAATAGTATTAAGTAGAACAAAAAAATACTAAAAGGGATAAAGTATTAAGTTGTTCATCAACAGTCCAGACAAGAGTTGATCAAGTCACTGTTTCTCATAGTGTCCATTTCACTTCAACAGGTTTCCTTTATGGTGCTCAGTTAGTTGTCACCGATCAGGGAAAACATATGATATTTGTCCCTTTGGAATTGGCTTATTTCACTCAGCATGATGTTTTCCAGATTCCTCCATTTTGTTGCAAATGACCGAATTTCGCTTTTTTTTTTTTTTTTACTGCTGTATAGTATTCTATAGAGTACATGTCCCATAATTTCTTTATCCAGTCTACTGTTGATGGGCATTTAGGTTGATTCCAGGTCTGCAATAAACATTGAGCTGCAATAAACACTGAGGTGCAGACAGCTCTTTTATTTGACAATTTAATTTCCTTTGGGTAAATTCCCAGGAGTGGGATGGCTAGGTTGTATGCTAGGGTTATATTCAGGTTTCTGAGGAATCTCCAAACTGACATCTCACTAGTCAAAGTGATCAGTTTCAGTTCACAATTATCATAATGATAAGATTAAGAGTCAAAGGGATCACATAAACAAGTCTGCTAATACTAACTGATAGAATGAAAAAAGAGAGAACAATCCAACATGGGAAGTGGGATAGACAGCAGACTCATAGAATGGCAGATGTCCTAAACAGCTCTCTGACCTCAGAATCAGCCCTTAAGGCATTCAGATCTGGCTCAAGAGCCCATGAGAATATTTTAGGCATGAAAGCCAAGACACTCTGAAAAAAAAAAAAAATAACCATAAATGAAAGATCCCTGAAGAGAGGAGAGAACTTCCAATTTGACTATGACCCTGTCTAAATAAGATCAGAGTTGGCAAACTCAAAAGGCTTCCAAAGCCTTGGCAACTCATAACAAGAGCCTAGGGTGATTACTGATGCAGCAAACAAGAGTGTCAATTTGTTAAGTCAACAACAGGAGTCGCTGTGCACTTACTCCCCATGTAGGATCTCTGTTCTTAATGTGTTGTACAATGTGATTTAATGCTATTACTCAAACAATACTTTACACTTTGTGTTTCTGTGTGGGTGCAAACTGTTGAAATCTTTACGTAATATATACTAAATTGATTATCTGTATATAAAGATAATTGAAAATTAATCTTGATTTGAATGGAATGGGAGAGGGAGCTGGAGATGGGAGGGTTGTGGGTGAGAGGGAAGTTATGGAGGGGAAAAAGCCACTGTAATCCAAATCTGTACTTTGGAAAAGTTAAAAACATAAAAAAAACAGAAGCTTCAATTTTTGTTTTTTTTTTTTTGAAGATTTATTTATTTATTTGAAAGTTAGAGTCACATAGAAAGAGGTGAGACAAAGAGAAAGAGAGAGAGAAAGACAGAAAGAGAGAGAGAAAGAGAGATCTTCCATCCACTGATTCACTCCCCAATTGGCTGTAATGGCTGGAGCTGTGCCAGGAGCCAGGACTCCCTTCAGATCTCCTACATGGGTGCAGAGGCCCAAGGTCTTGGGCCATTTCTACTGCTTTCCCAGGCCACAGCTGAGAGCTAGATCGGAAGTGGAGCAGCCAGGACTCCAACCGGTGCCCATATGGGATGTCGACAGTGCAGATGGCAGCTTTACGCACTAAGCCACAGTGCTCTCTCCCAGAAGCTTCCATTTTAACAGCCATGAGGAACTAAGTTCTTCCAAGGATCTGAATTAAGTTGGAATCAGATTCCTCAGATTTTCCAAGCAAGAGCCCAGTGCAGGCATTGGTTTGGGTTGGCCTTGTGAGACACCAAGTCAATAATGTGGCGGAGTCCCAAGGAATCTGATGTGTCAGACACTTCTTTATTTATAAGCTTATAAAAAATAACTGTTATTTTGATCTAATATAATAGTAACGATGGGTTATGGCAGCAATACAAAATTAAGAAAATTTTTAAAAATGATCTGTAACTATGAAGCCAAATTCCAAGCCAAAACTCAAATGTTTGCATTACTTAAAGGAAGTAGGATACAGTGTGAATCAAGGGTATTTACTGAATGTCTACAAAAGCCACTGTTTGCAAGATTGTGGCCTCAAGTTATGCGGGTGCAGAGTTGACCTTACCACAGGATCTCCACAATTACTTTTCCAGCGATCGGATGTTATGGTTACACTGAAGAAATGCTAAGCATATACCAAGGTCTTTCTTTCTGTTCAGAGTGGTTTTCTTAAGATTTCTTAGTGGCCATTTCATCTTCTGTTTTCCTCATTGCAGTGCTGGAATGTGTAATATTCAAGTAATTTTGTTCTTTTCCTCAGCTTGCTTCAAAAATGAACAAATATGCTTAAATGAGAAGAAAAGGAAATCAAGGAGATAAAAATAACAACCTCAGTGATAATCACTAAAAGAATGGGGTGGGGTGCTTTTCCTGTGCTGAGTGAATTGATGTGATTTCTATCGACATAAGGATGCTTGCTCCATTTACAAAGGTGAAGCTGGAATTCAGGCTGATGTTTTAAATAAAGAGGTGATTCCAATAAACCGAGTTTTATTAGCTGATTGCCAGCTTCCATGGCAAGGTCACTAACACAGTACTGGACGACAAAGTGGACGACAAAGGCAAAGCCAAGAAGGGAAGCAGGAGAAGAAAGAAGAACGTGAAGAAGCTGCTTTAGGTTTTTAGCCAATTTTCTTTTCCACTCATAGATAGGAATAGCAATTGTTTCACACAGTTACAGGTACCAAAAAGAAAAATGGACTTTGGATAAAGCTTCCTCCTTCTTTCCACTCTTCTCCTCGATCCTAGACTACAGTGTTCATTCCATTCAAGGTACCAAAGCAAAAGGGGAAGAAATTAGAGTATGGGGCTGATGCTGTGGCATAGTGGGTAAAGCCTCTGCCTGTGGTCCTGGTATCCCATATGGGCGCTGGTTTGAGTCCTGGCTGCTCCACTTCTGATCCAGCTTTTTGCTATGGCCTGGGAAAGCATTGGAAGATGGCATAAGTCTTTGGGCACCTACACCCACATAGGAGACCCAGAAGAACCTCCTGGCTCCTGGCTTCCAATGCACACAGCTCTGGCTATTGTGGCCATCTGGGTAGTGAATCAGTGGATGAAGCTCCCTCTCTCTCTCTCTTTCTCTTCTCTTTCTCTCTCTCTGCCTCTGCCTCTCTGTAACTCTGCCTTTCAAATAGATAAATAAATCTTTTTAAAAAAATCTTAAAAAAAGAATGGCAGAATATAAAGGCATATAAAATAAATTTATTATTAAATCTGACCTAGTTAATACTTGACTCCATGGCATATAAGTCATTGGTTGTTTCTAGGACCAGGAAAGTCTGCTCTCAAAATCCCTAGCTTTTGATTTTTTTCCATTCCTTTTAAAATCTTGTAATATCTTAATTTCCTCCTACAAGGTTTACTTAAGAAATAAAATTCATTAAAGACTAAAAGACTGATAAAAATTCACTTTTACCTTCCCTCTGACATGTTAACTAAATTTCAGGTAATGTTAAAAAAAGAATAATTATGTTTTTTTTGTTTCTAAGTCTCTTGGTAGTTGACCGGTTTGGAGTTTACTCTCTCTGTTTTGTTTTTCCCCCAAGGAATCTGATGAGGCAGACAGTTCTTTAAGACAATATGGCATTCTACAGTTTTAAGCTGAACTCATCATTTAAGAATTGTGAAGTGCCTCGGGCTTAGGAAAGTTTAACTTTTTTATTATTTTTAATGTCTTTTCTTTAAAATCACATGGGGCTTTGCTATAAGGTAGTAGAAAAAAGGAATTAAAAATCACTCTTCATGCTTATATTAAAGTCAATACTGGATGTTTGTGTAAAAACCACCGAGGAGGCCTTCTATGGGCTAAAGTATGTGTTTCAAAATAGTTGAACTCCTGAAGTCTATGAATGTGACTTTATTTGGAACTTATTTGTACATGAGCAAGTTGGGCTGAGGTCATTAAGGTGTGCCCTACCCAGTGTATCTGTGCCCTTATGACAATGAGAGATTTGGACCAAGAGACAAACATGCATAGGAGGTATTGGTGTGGAGATACGAGGAGGATGACATCTACCGGTCCTGAAGTCCTGAAGCTGCCCTTGCCAGGAGAGTCAGGAAACAGGTGGACACCCATAGCCCCCAGAAGCTGACCCGGCTGCCTGTTTATTCTGGGTTTTCAGTCTCCAGAATTGTGAGGCAGTAATGTTCTGTTGTTTGTATCACCCTACTTGTGTTACTGCGTCAGGAAACCCTGGAAAGCCAATACAAGTCATAAAGCAACTTGTAACCAGTAAGACAGTTTGTCACCATTTACAAATGCTTTTTAGAATTGTGGAAATGCTTAGTTGGCTTTGTTCCAGAGGTTCTATGAGATTCGAGAACATCAGGGTTGTTCCTCCCACAGCATTTGTAGTTGGTTTGAGCTCAATTATTAGTACTCAACAGGAGCCTACTCTGGCATAGCTGGATTCTTTGAATTCCTTTCCTCTACCCCTTCCTTCTATTTATTCTGTCTTTTCCGTTCATCAGCATCAGTGGAGAACACGAATCAGACTTCTTATTCATTGGAAGAAGATGGCATTTTACCCATAACCTCAGGGTGTTACCTCTCTACTCTCCTAGAAGGAAATCTATGTGAAATAGGAAATCCACGTTGGGGCTGGCACAGTGGCATAGTGGGTAAAGCCGATGCCTGCAGTGCTGGCATCCAGTATGGGTGCTGGTTCCAGTCCCAGCTGCTCTACTTCTGATCCAGCTCTCTGCTGTGGCCTGGGAAAACAGTAGAAGATGCCCCATGTCCTTGGGCCCCTGCACCTGTGTGGGAGACCCGGAAGAAACTTCAGTCTCCTGGCATAGGATCGGCACAGCTCCAGCCATTGCAGCCAGTTGGGGAATGAACCAATGGAGGAAGACCTCTGTCTCTCTCTCTCTCTCTCTCTCTCTCTCTCTCTCTCTCTCTGCCTCTCCTTCTCTGTGTGGCTCTGACTTTCAAATAAATAAATAAATAAATAAATAAATATATTTAAAAAAAGAAAATCCACCTCACCTCAACAGGTATTTCCCTCTGTTAAATAAATATTTGTTTTTTAAAATGAAGAGAATTAATGAGTTCTTGAACAAGAAATGCTATAGAAAGTACACCAGCTGTCCATAAGTTAAATATATATATATATGGGGGCTGGTGCTGTGGCTATTCTTCTGCCTGGTTATTCCTCTGCCTGCGGTGCTGGCATCCTATATGGGCACCGTTTCTAGTCCTGGCTGCTCCTCATCCAGTCCAGCTCTCTGCTGTGGCCCAGGAGGGCAGTGGAGGATGGCCCGGGTTCTTGGGCCCCTCCACCCCCATGGGAGACCAGGAGGAAGCACCTGGCTCCTGGCTTCGGATGGGCGCAGCACTGGCCGTGGTGGCCATTTGGGGAGTGAACCAATGGAAGGAAGACCTTTCTCTCTGTCTCTCTCTCTCACTGTCTAACTCTATCTGTCAAATAAATAAAAATAAAAAAGTATGTATTATATATAATATACATATTGCTTTGTGGAAATATAAAAATGTATTTAAAATTTTTTTTGGGGAAAAGAAAACTTAAGAAAGTTCAACTACTCAGGGAAACTCCAAAACAGAGTAGAGCTGTAACAAATCACTGTGGACTTAAAGGATTACAACAACACAAATGTACCATTTCATAGTTTCTATATAGCAGAAGTTGAATAAAGGTGTAAATGGGTTCTCTGCTTAGATGTCAAAGATTGAAATAAATGTGTTGGATGGGCTGTTACTATTTGGAAATTGAAGTCCTCATCCAACCTCCTCCAAGAAGTTGGTAGGATTCAGTTGCAGTTTTAGCCTTGAGGTTTCCATCTTCTTTCAGGATGGGAGCTGGCAGTTGCTCTCAAGCCACTACATGTTGCCCATATTCCTTCTCATGGATAATCTTCTGCTGTTTATTTTCTTTCCGTAGGAACAGCAAGTCCCTTTTTGGACTTGCTTGGTAAGAGCAAGCTGACCAGTCTAACTTCTAGTTTAGGGTCAGCTGTAAACTATATATTAAGCTGTCACATAACGTAAAAATCAGAGGAGTTATATTCCATCCAAATTACAGCTTCTTCCACTCTGAAAGCCTAGGGAACTACACAAGGGTTTGAATCTTTGGTGGTCATCTTAGAATTGTGCTTAGTATCAATTGCGATATGGTTTCAGATGGTGGAAATATATCGACACAATGAAATGCTGTACAGTTACAACAAAAAATATAAAGACACTCTGTATGTACTGATATAGAAAAGCACATTTTTTTTTTATTTTTTATTTTTATTTTTTTGACAGGCAGAGTGGACAGTGAGAGAGAGAGAGACAGAGAGAAAGGTCTTCCTTTGCCGTTGGTTCACCCTCCAATGGCCCCCGCGGCCAGCGTGCTGCGGCCGGCGCACCGCGCTCATCCGATGGCAGGAGCCAGGTGACAGGTGCTTTTCCTGGTCTCCCATGGGGTGCAGGGCCCACGCACTTGGGCCATCCTTCACTGCACTCCTGGGCCACAGCAGAGAGCTGGCCTGGAAGAGGGGCAACTGGGACAGAATCATGCGCCCCGACCGGGACTAGAACCCGGTGTGCCGGCGCTGCAAGGCGGAGGATTAGCCTGTTGAGCCACGGCGCCGGGCAGAAAAGCACATTATTAAGTGAGGAAAAAATATCAGGAGGAAAACAGCATATGGCCTGTTTATGTGTAAGACTTGTGCAAAACAAGGGCTTCCATTTATTTGTATTTGGGTGTAATTATGTGACTTTGTATAAAGAAACACTGAAAGAATAACCAAGAAAATGGTTAACTGTTGGATATGGGGGTGGTTGGGAGACCAATGGATTGATGGAGACAGCTGTGAGAGTAAGAGTTCTCAATGTGTACTGCTTTTTATCATTTTTATTATTAAGCAATAAAATATATTATCTATTAAAACTAGAATTTAAGAAACAATATAGCAGGCAAATATTTATGTACATCTAACATGTGTAGTTCTCTGCCATATAAAGAGTAAAACAATGATCAGAGTACAACTCCTGCTCTAAAACAGCAGAGTGTAGCAGGGATCAAACATCAAATCAAAAATTGATTGCAAGGCAAGTAAGAGAAATGTCATAACAGGAAGATAAAAGAACCACTTTGTGGGTTTGACAGGAGGAAGTGATTCCATCAAGTGCTTGCATAACCTGGTTCTTCATTTGGAAGTATCCTCCTGCTTAGCCAGGCCGCCTGCCAGAAAGGGCAGTTAGAATCGTTGTCTATTGATCCATGTAATTCAAACTTTCTCATTTAAAGAACTAGGAGAAGCATCACATCCTTCAAATTTCATTAGACATCGTTGGATCGTTTATTCCCTCTATTGATTAGAAAACGATATATAATTTACATGATTTTAAAAATAACTTCTTGTAAGCCATTAGTCTCTGTGAAAATCAGAAATGGAATGTTTTCATTTGTATTTAGATTGTATCACAAAGAACGGTTGATAAAATATAAACAAGAAATGCTTATCAGATAATTAGACCGGCTAAACTCTCCTTTTCTTTTTCTACTTTTTTAGAATATAACCTGAATTTTTTCTTTAGATATTCTAAGTTCCCTGAATTCATTTCTAATTTGAGCAATAGCAAAATAGGTCTACTGCATTTTTATGTGACTTGTTTCCACATTTCTCTCAAAACTTACACGTGATCTCCACAAAAAAGGCTACTTTAAAATAACCCCACCTCCGTACCCCATCACCCTAATCCCCTTGCCCTACTTTTTATTCCCCTTTATAGTACTTAGCTATGAAACTATTACATATACTGGTATGTACTTACTCGTTGACTGTCTTATCTTCTCTGTCACACCACATATTCCACTAAGAGAGCTGGGATGTTTTTCTGTTTTCAGTCACATCCAACACGTGAGAACAAAGTTTCTTTTAAAACATATTGAATGTATAAATAACCAACTAACTGAAGACTAAACTCTATTGACTGCCTTAAAATGATATCTGTTTTTTTCATTTCTCTTAATGAATTATCTTTTAAGTATTAAAGAACAAGTCATTGTATACTCCTATTTTTTTTTAAGAGATTTGTTTATTTACTTTGAAAGTCAGGGGAGAGAGAGTTACTTTTTTTTAACAGATTTGTTTATTTACTTTGAAAGTTAAGGGGAGAGAGATGGGAAGGAGATAGGGATCTTCCATCCATATATTTACTTCCCAATGGCCACAATGGACACTGTTAGGACAGGTCAAAGCCAGGAGCCAGAGCTTCATCTGGGTATCTCACATGGGTGGCAGGGGCCCATTTACTTGGACCATCTTCTGCTGCTTTCCCTAGCCTATTAGGAGGGAGCTGGATCAAAAGTGGAGCAGCTGGGACATGATTCAATGCCCACATGGAGGCTTAGCTTTACAGACAGTGGCTTTAGGAGCTACACCACAGCACTGGCCCCAATGTATCCTATTGTTTGGACAGAAGCTGCCCCTTTGTAGAAGTAGCATGAGGGCAAATCATCAGGCCACCTACACCAGAATATCCAAGTGAGTTAAGTGCCAGTTTCTCTTTTTTGCAAAGCAATGTGACAAAAAATATGTTCGTTCTTGGTCTCGTGCTCCTGAAACTAAGTTCCTATAGCTAGCAATTTAGCACCTTTGTAGGCTAATAAAGTTGCAGAGGTGGATGAAATAGGAGAGAAGCTAGATAGCTTCAGAATGGGGTCTGATATCTAGAAAAGTGGAACATTATGATTAGAATGTTAGAGCTTTCAGCCCCACATACAGACTTCTGGGAATAGGAATAGGGTAGAGATGGAGTTCAATTGCCATTGATCAATGGTTTAATTAATCATACCTAAGTTATAAACCTTCCATTTGTTTCTAACAATGAGGTCATGGAATTCCCAAGTTGGTGACCACCTCAGCATGCTAAGGAGGGTGATGCGTATGGAGAGGTCAGAGAGTGATACACCTCTCCACTATACCTTCCTTTGGCTGTTTTCTGAGCTATATGCTTTTGTGAACTGAGATCAGAAAATAGTTTCACTTTGGTCCACCAATCATAATTCATATAAACAACTTGCAAAGTTGTTGTTTTCACCCTTTTAAACACTGTCCTATTCCTCTGTTCCTCAGAACATGGACCCATGTCCTCTGGTATTGAAATTCCTTAAAAAGACGATGAATGAGTGCTTCTGCTTTAGTCTGAACTTCAGTATTGTTTCATATTTGTTGACATTTTATAATAAACTGATAATCACAAATAAAATGCTTTCCTAAGCATTTTATTTCTGTGAGATATTCTATCAAATTATTCAAACTGAGGAAAGAGTAAAGGACTTCTCAAATTTTTAGTTGGATGGGCAGATGGTTTGGTTCCTGGAGCCCATGGCAATTGTCATCTGAAGATGGGAAATTCTTTTGCAGCTGAGAGTGGTTACTCTCAGAGCATCTTCTCACTTGCATGTTAAAGCATTTCCCTTCCACAGCACTCTTCCTCTGTGGTTTACTACTACCTGGAGAAATTTACTACTACCTGGAGAAATTCCTCAGTGTTCTCTCTAGACTCTTGAAGTAGAACAGATTGTGAAGAGTGATTATGTAGAGATGGTAGCTGGGTAGGTCCTGGGGGCATGCTTATGGTGATTTTCTTTTGAGTAAACACTGACATTTTAGCTACAATTCCAAAGCAACATGAAAAATTCCAACCTCCCCTTCCAAATGATCAAATGAACTTTTTATTGTATATAATTGGTTGGCCAATTATGTGAGATCCTTAAAGACATTTCCATAGGAGAATGTCCAGATTCATCTTATGGCCAACTAGGCTTCAGATTCATATCTGAATGATCAGCTCTGGTTTGCACATGATCACCTTTAGCATTCTGGGGACTCGTCAAAGGTTATAAATAACTCCCATAAAAGACAAATATTAATGTTTTTATAAGATTTATTTTGTTGTTGAATTTCTTGAACTCTTTATAAATTCTGGATCTAACCCTTTATGAATAGTGTAGTTTGCAAAAATGTTCTCCCATTCTGTTGGTTGCCTCTTCACTTTGATGAGTGTTTCCGTTGCAATACAGAAGTTTCTCAGCTTTATATAAATTCCATTTTTCAGTTTGCCTGTGCCTCTGGTGTGTTTTTCCAAAAAGTCTTTGCCTATGCCACTATCTTGCAGAGTTTCCCCAGTGTTCTCAAGTAATTTGATAGTATCAGGCTTTAAATTTAGGTTTTGATCCATTTTGAGTGGATTTTTGCATAAGGTGTAAGGTAAAGATCTTGTTTCAAATGTCTGCATGTGGAGATCCAGTTTACCCAGCACCATTTGTCAAAGAGACCGTCCTTACTCCAGGGATTGCTTTTTGCTCCTTTGTCAAGATAAGCTAGTTGTAGATGTGTGGATTGATCTCTGGAGTTTCTATTCTGTTCCATTAGTCTACCTATCCTTTTTTTTTTTTTTTGCAGTAACAAGCTGTTTTGATTATAACTGCCCTGTAGTATGGTTTTTTTTTTTTGACAGGCAGAGTGGACAGTGAGAGAGAGACAGAAAGAAAGGTCTTCCTTTGCCATTGGTTCACCCTCCAATGGCCGCCGCGGATGGCGCGCTGCGGCCAGTGCACCGTGCTGATCCGAAGGCAGAAGCCAGGTGCTTCTCCTGGTCTCCCATGGGGTGCAGGGCCCAAGCACTTGGGCCATCCTCCACTGCACTCCCTGTCCACAGCAGAGAGCTGGCCTGGAAGAGGGGCAACCAGGACAGGACCGGTGCCCCGACCAGAACTAGAACCCGGTGTGCTGGCGCCGCAAGGCGGAGGATTAGCCTGTTGAGCCACGGCGCTGGCCTGTATGTCTTGATATCTGTTTTTGTGATGTCTCCAGCTTTGTTTTTATTGTATAAAATCACTTTAACTATTCAGGGTCTCTTTTGTTTCCAAATAAATTTTAATGTTGTATCTTATCTGAGAAGAATGTTTTCATTTTGATTGGGATAACACTGAATCTGTAAATTTATTTTGGATTGCATGAATTTTGATGCTCTTAACTCTTCCAATCCACTGACATAGATTTTTCCATTTTTTGTGTCTTCTATTTATTTCCATATGTTTGTTAATTTTCATTGTAGAGACCTTTGATTTCCATGGTTAAATTTATTACCAGGTATTTAATTTTTTGTAGCTATTGTGAATGGGATTGCTCGTAGAAGCTCTTTCTCAGCCATGGCATTGTCTGTTTATACAGAGGCTATTGATTTTTGTATTTTAATTTTATATCTTGCTACTATACTAAATTGTTTTATGAGTTACAATATCTTCTAAGTGGAATCTTTTCATTTTCTTATGTGTAGAATCTGTCATCTGCGAGTAGGAATAAATTGACTTCTTCCTTTCCAATTTGTATCCCTTTGAATTCTTTTTCTTTCCCAATGCCTGTTGCTACTTCTTCCAGGAGAATGTTGAAGAACAATGGTAATATTAGGTATCCTTGTCTGGTTCTGGACCTTAGTGGGAATGTTTACAATTTTTTCCCACTCAATAGATACTGGTGTGTGTCATAAATTGTTTTGATTATGTTGAGGAATATTCCTTCTATATTCAATTTACTTAAGGTTTTCATCATGAAAGGATGTTGTATTTTATCATATGCTTTCTCTGAATCTATGGAAATAATTGCATGCTTTTTTATTCTTCAGTTTGTTAATGTATTTTTCACATTTGTTGATTTGTGAATGTTGAACCACCTGCATACCAAGGCTAAATCCCATTTGTTTCTGGTGAATAATCTTTATGATGTGCTGTTGGTTTTGATTAGCTAGTGTTTTGTTGAGGATTTTTGCATCTATATTCAGGAAAATCGGTCTATAGTTCTCTTTCTCTGTTGCACTCTGGTTTAGGAATTAAGGTGATGCATATTTCATAGAAGGATATTGGGAGGATTCTCTCCCTTTCAATTGTTTTGAATAGCTTGAGAAGAATCAGAATTTGTTCTTTAATTTTTGCTAGAATTCAGTAGTGAAGCTATCTGTTCCTAGGCTTTTCTTTGTTGGGTGGGTCTTTATTACTGATTAAATATCCACCTTGGTTATTGGTCTATTTATGTTTGTATGTTCATGGCTCAAATTTGGTGCATTGTATGTGTCCAGAAATTTATCCATTTCTTCCAGTTTTTCCGATTTATTGTCATACAGCTCTTTGTCGTATATCCTGATTATTCTTTTTATTTCTGTAGAATTTATTGTTACATTTCCTTCATCTCTAAATTTATCACTATGGGTCTTCTTCCTCTTTATTTTTTTTTTTGTTTAGTTTTGCCAATGTTCTTTCAATTTTTTTTTCTTTCAAAAAACCAGCTCTTCATTTCACCAATCTTTTGTGTTTTATTGTTTCAATTTTTTTTTGGTGTATTGAGTGTTTTCTTTTTCTTTTTTTATTTCTTTTTTTTAAAGCTTTTATTTAAAGAATATAAATTTCCAAAGTACAGCTTATGTATTACAATGGCTTCCCTCCCCATAACTTCCCTCCCACCTACTACCCTCCCCTTTCCAGCTCCCTCTCCCCTTGCATTCACATCAAGATTCATTTTCCATTCTCTTTATACACAGAAGATCACTTTAGTACATATTACGTAAAGATTTCAACAATTTGCCCTCACATAGAGACACAAAGTGAAAAATACTGTTGAAGTACTAGTTATAGTATTAATTCACAATGTATAGCACATTAAGGACAGAGATCCTACATGATTTTTTTTAAAAAATTGATTAATTATCTATGCAATTTCCAATTTAACACCAAGATTTTTTAATCATTTGCAATTATCTTTATATACAGAAGATCGATTCAGTATATACTAAGTAAAGATTTCATCAGTTTGCACCCACACAGAAACACAAAGTGTAAAAATACTGTTTCAGGACTAGTTATAGCATTACTTTACATTGGATAACACATTAAGGAGAGATCCCACATGAGACGTAAGTACACAGTGACTCCTCTTGTTGATTTAACAATTTGACACTCTTGTTGATGGCGTCAGTAATCTCCTTAGGCTCTAGTCATGAGTTGCCGAGGCTATGAAAGCCTTTTGAGTTCGCCAACTTTGATCTTATTTAAACAAGTTCATAGTCAAAGCGGAAGTTCTCTCCTCCCTTCAGAGAAAGGTACCTCCTTTGATGGCCCCGTTCTTTCCACTGGGATCTCACTCGCAGAGATCTTTCATTTAGGTCTTCTTTTTATTTTTTCCAGAGTTTCTTGGCTTTCCATGCCTAAAATATTCTCATGGGCTCTTGAGCCAGATCCAAATGCCTTAATGGCTGATTCTGAGGCCAGAGTGCTATTTAGGACATCTGCCATTCTATGAGTCTGCTGTGTATCTCGCTTCCCATGTTGGATGGTTCTCTCCCTTTTTCATTCTATCAGTTAGTATTAGCAGACACTAGTCTTGTTAGTGTGATCCCTTTGACTCTTAGACCTATCAGTGTGATCAATTGTGAACTGAAATTGATCACTTGGACTAGTGAGATGGCCTTGGTACATGCCACCTTGATGGGATTGTATTGGAATCCCCTGGCATGATTCTAACTCCATCATTTGGGGCAGGTCTGATTGAGCATGTCCCAAATTATACATCTCCTCCCTCTCTTGTTTCAATTTTGTTTATTCTCTGACTGCTCTAAACTTCCATGTGAATATTTTTTCTGTATCCCATAAGTTTTGATAAGTTGTATTGTTTCTTCATTTGTTTTCAAAAATTTTTTGATTTCTCTTTGATTTCTTCTGTGACCCACTATTCACTTAGGAGCATGTTCAGTTTCCATGTGCTTGTATATTTTCTGAGATTTCTTGAGTTTTTAATTTCCAGCTTCATCTCATTGTCATCAGCGAAGATGATTTTAATTTTTTTTTGAATCAACTGAAACTTGCTTTTTGGCCTAACATATGGTCAATCCTAGAGAAACTTCCATGTACTGATGAAAAATTGTGTATTCTGTAATTGTGTGATGAAAAGTTCTGTAGGTATCAATTAAGTCTATTTGGTCCACAATGTTGATTATCTCTGTTGTTTCTTTGTTGATTTTCTGTATGGTTGATCTGTCTATTGATTAAAGTGGGGAATTGAAGTCCCTCATTACTATTGTACTGGAGTTGTATCTCCCTTAAGATTAATTCCCTTTCTTTTAAATATCTAGGTGCCCTGGAATTGGGTGTATATATTTTTATTATAGTCCTGCTTGTTGCAATGATCCCTTAATCATTAAATAGTGCTCTTCTTCTGTCTCTTTTAACATTTTTTTTTCTTTAAGTCTATTTTGTCTCATATTAGGATGGCTACATCTGCTTGTTTCTGCATTCCATTAGCATTGAATATCTTTTTCCATTCTTTCACTTTCAGGCTGCTTGTGTCTGTAGGCAGCAAAAATATGGATCTTGTTTTTTAATTCATTCAGCAAGCTTGTTTCTTTTAATTGGAGAATTTAGGCCATTTAAATTCAAGGTTGCTATTGATAAGTAAGAACTTGACCCTGGAATTTTTTCATAAACATTCCTATTATTTAATTTGGATTTCCTTTGTGCTTATATTGGGAAATTTTCCACCTTCATATTCTTTCATAATTATGATGATATTTCTGTGTTTCTGTGTATAGCATATCCTTAAGCATCTTTTATAAGGCTGCATGAGTACTGAAACATTTTTTTTTTCCTATTTCTGTTTGTTATGGGAAGTCTTTATTTCATGTTCTTTTGAATAAGTGCTTTACAGAGTATGGTATTCTAGGTTGAGTTTTTTTCTCTTAAGACTTGGACTATGTCTTGCTATTCTCTCCTAGCCTATAGGTTTCTGATGAGAAGTCTGCTGTGAGTCTAATTGGAGATCCTCGGAAAGTAATCTAGCATTTCTCACATGCATATTTTATATTCTTTTCTTTATGTTTTGTTGTGGAAAGTTTGACTACAGTGTGTTGTGTTGAAGATCTTTTCTGTTAATGTTTATTAGGAGTTCTATGTGCTAACTGTATTTGGAAGTCCCTTACTTTTTGCAAATTAGAGAAATTTTCTGTGATTATTATGCTAAATAGGCTTTCTAATCTTTTCTCTTATTCCTTCAAGAAATCCTATAACCCAGATGTTGGGTTGTTTGATGGTATTTTGAAGATTACCAACAGGTTTTTTTTTTTTATTTTTCTAATATCTTCTTGTTTTTTCTGATTTGTCAAAAATCAATTGGCTGTATGTATGTGGATTCATTTTGGAGCTCTCTATTCTATTCCATTGATCTATGTGTCAGTTGTATGCCAGTACTAAGTTGTTTTATTTATTATACCTCTGTAGCATGCTTTGAAATCTGATATTGTAATGCCTCTAGCCTGGTTTTCCTTGCTCATGATTATTTTGGCTCTTTAGAATATTTTGTGATTTCATATGAATTTTTGGATTGCTTTTTCTGTCACTCTCAAGAATACTATTGGTGATTGAGAGGGATTCTTTAGTATTTATTTTTTACCTAATGCGTGATCTATTCTATAAAATTTTCCATGAAGTGATGAGAAGAATGTATCTAGCTGTTCAGTAAACTGTTCTATAAATGTCTGTTAGTTACATTTGCTGATGTTGTTCAATGCTGATGTATCTTTGCAGATATATCTATTCATGACAATGTGGTGTTAAGTCCTGCACTACTTTTATATTGTAGTCTATCTCTTTCTTTAGGTTTAATAATACTTTCTTCATATATCTTGGTGGTTTTCCGTTGGGTGCATGTATATTTATATGTATTATGTCTTACTGAAATGTTCCTCTAATCACTCTATAATTTCTTTCTTTTCCCTTTTTATACCAAGTAAAGATTTCAACAATTTTCACTCAACACACAACAAATTATAAAGTGTTATTTGAGAACAGTTTTACAGTTGATTCTCATAGTGCAATTCATTAAAGACAGAGGTTCTACATGGGGAATAAGTGCACAGTTACTCCTCTTGTTGTTCTAACAATTAATACTCTTATTTATGACAGCAGTGATCACTTGAGGCTCTTGACATAAGCTGCCAAGTATATTTAATCTGGCGTCTCTGTAGCTACTCATGCTTCTTTCTATTTCTGATTTGTACATCTTTTCCAACATTTCACTTTCAGTCTATGTGTATCTTAACATATGAAGTGAGTTTTTTTTTTTTTTTTGACAGGCAGAGTTAGACAGTGAGAGAGAGAGACAGAGAGAAAGGTCTTCCTTTTTCCTTCATTCACCCCCCAAGTGGCCACTACGGCTGGTGCGCTGTGCTGATCTAAAGCCAGGAACCAGGTACTTCCTCCTGGTCTCCCATGTGGGTGCAGGGCCCAAGCACCTGGGCCATCCTCCACTGCAATCCAGGGCCACAGCAGAGAGCTGGCCTGGAAGAGGAGCAACCGGGACAGAACCGGTGCCCCAACCTGGCCTAGAACCCAGGGTACCAGCACTGCAGGTGGAGGATTAGCCTAGTGAGCCATGGCGCAGACCATGAAGTGAGTTTTTGAGATAGGAAATAGTTGGGTCTTGTTTTTTGCTTTGATACACTGATAATCTATATCATTTCACTAATGAATTTGATCCATTCATATTTAAGGTTAATACTGATAGATATGAACTGACTTCTGTCATTTTATTGATTTGTTATAGATTATATTGTTTGCAAGTGATTTTTGTACTTTTGTGTATTTTCCTTTTTAATGATTTCTCTATTTTAGAGACAGAGTTACAGACAGAATGAAGGAAAGCCAAATAAAGACTTCCATCTGTTGGCTCATTCCCCAAATGGGCTGCAACATCTAAAACTTGGCAGATCTATGGCCAGGAGCCAGGAGTGTTTTCCAGGTCTCCCATGTGGGTGTGAGGGCCCAAGCAGTTGGGCCATTCTCTATTGCTTTCCCAAGCCATTAGCAGGGAGCTGGGCCAGAAGTTGGGAAGCTGGAAATTGAACTGATGCCCATATAGGATTCTGACACTGCAGGTGGAGGCTTAGCCTACTATGCCACAGTATTGGCCCCTCTTCTGTGTATTTTCGTGATTGTTAATTCTAATGTAGGATTCCTTTTATGATTTCTTGTAAAGTTCAGTGATGTTGAATTTTCTCATTTTTGCTTTTCTGAGAAAAACTTTTTCTTCTTCACATCTAAAACATTTCTGTATTGGATATAATATTATTGATCTTGTTCATGTAAGACCTTGAATATCATCCCTTTCTCTTCTGGCCTGTAAGGTTTTTCCTGGGAAGTCTCCTATAAATCCCATGGGTTTCTCTTTATATGTAGCTTGGTATTTCTCTCTCATTGTGTTTAGGGTTTTCTCCTTCCCTTAATTTTGACATTTTGACTATACTCTGCATTGGAGGTCTTTTTTTGTTTGTTTGTTTTTTCTTTGTTAGTGGAGTCTGCTTAGAGTCCTTTGAGCTACCTCTTTCTGGCTGTCCAGATCTCTTTAAAGACTTGGGAAGTCTTAAACTACTATTCCACATAATAGGTTCTCAATACCTTTTTCCTTCTTTTCTCCTTCAGGTATCTCTATTGTCCAAATACTTATGTGCTTAATTTCCCACGGTCACATAGTTTTTATTTTTTTAAATTATTTCTCTATTTTTGTCTCTTTGAGTTATTTCAAAAGTCTTGTCCTCCATATCAGAAATTCTTTTCTCTGCTTTGTCTATTCTGTTTTTGAAACTCTCAATTGTAATTTTTACTTCATTGGTTGAAGTTTTACCTCCAACATTTCTGTTATATTCTTTTTTAAAGAAAGCTTTTATTTAACAAATACAAATTTCATAAGTACAACTTTAGGAAAATAGTGGTTCTTTCCCTCATACTCACCTTCCCACTCCCACTTCCATCCCACTTATTCCTCCCTTTCCCATTCCATTCTTTGGTTTTAAGTAACTTTATATACAGAATATCAACTCCATACCAAGTAAAGATTTCAACAATTTTCACTCAACACACAACAAATTATAAAGTGTTATTTGAGAACAGTTTTACAGTTGATTCTCACAGTGCAATTCATTAAAGACAGAGGTTCTACATGGGAAATAAGTGCATAGTTACTCCTCTTGTTGTTATAACAATTAACACTCTCATTTATGACAGCAGTGATCACTCGAGGCTCTTGACATGAGCTGCCAAGGCTATGGAAGCCTTCTGAGTCCACAAACCCTATAAGCATTTAGACGGGGCCATCAGAAAAGTGGAAGTTCTCTCTTCCTTTCAGAGAAAATTACATCCTTTTTTGATGGTCCTTTCTTTCCACTGGGGTCTCACTCATAGAGATCCTTCATGTAGAATAATTTTTTGCCACAGTATCTTGGCTTTCCATGTCTGAAATGCTCTCACGGGATTTTCAGCCAGACCAAGAAGCCTTAAGGGCTGATTCTTAGATCAGGGTGTTACTTAAAATGATTGTCATTCTGTGAGTCTGCTGTGTGTACTGCTTCTCATGTTGGAACATTCTTTCCGTTTCAATTCTACCTTTTGTTATTACCAGATAGTTGGTCTTATTTATATGATACCTTTTACACTTAATCCTATCTATATGATCAATTACACACTTAATATGATCACTTTAACATGTAAGATGGCATTATTACCACCCAGCTTAATGGGATTTGGAGTCCCATGGCATGTTTTTAGCTTTACCCTTGGGGGTAAGTCCATGGGAACGTGTGCAGAAATTGTACAGCTCCTCCTTCTCATATTTCCACTCTTATTTTTTACTGGGATCTATTTTCAATTGACTTTATACACCTATGGTTAATTCTATTTAAAGTAAAGTGTTCAACCACTGGTATTAAAAGAAAAAAATATAAAAAAATAATAAATCGTTCTTCAACAGACAAGCCAGGGCTGTTCAAAGCATTGCTTTCCATAGTGTCAATTTCACTTCTACAGGTTTCCTCTTAGGTGCTTTGTTAGTTATCACAAATCAGGGAGAACATATGGTATTTGTCCCTTTGGAACTGGCTTATTTCACTAAGTATGATGTTTTCCAGATTTATCCATTTTTTTTTTTGCAAATGACCAATTTTTTTTTACCCGCTGTGTAATATTCCATAGAGTACACACCCCATACTTTCTTTATCCAGGCTTCCATTGACAGGCATTTAGGTTGATTCCACATCTTAGCTCTTGTGAATTGAGCTTCAATAAATGTGGAGGTGTGGATAACTCTTTTGTTTACTGATTTCATTCCCCTTGGGTAAATTCCAAGGAATGAGATGGCTGGTTCCTATGGTAGGGTTATATTCAGCTTTCTGAGGTATCTCCCAACTGTCTTCCATAGTGGTTTTACCAGTTTGCATTCCAACCAACAGTGGATGATTAGGGTTCCTTTTCCCTACATACTCACTAGCATTTGCTGTTTGTTGATTCCTGAAAGAAAGCTATTCTAACTGGGGTGAGGTGAAACTACATTATGGTTTTGATATGCATTTTCTTGAGGGCTAGTGATCCTGAGCATTTTTCATGTGTCTGTTGGCCATTTGACTTTTCTTTTTTAAGAAATGTCTATTTAAGTCCTCTGTCCATTTTTTGATTTGGTTGTTTGTTTAGTTGTTGTTGAATTTTTTGGCCACTTTATATGTTCTGGTTATTAATCCTTTATCAGTTGCATGATTTGCAAATACTTTCTCCCAATCTGTTGCTTGACCCTTTACTTTCCTATTTTTTTTTTTTTTGCTATACAGTAGCTTCTCAATTTGATGTAATCCAATTTGTTAATTTTGGCTTTTATTGCCTGTGCCTCTGGGTTCTTTTCCAGGAACTCTTTGCCTGTTCCAATGTCTTGCAGGATTTATCCAATGATCTCTAGTAATCTGATTGTATCTGGCCATAGATTTAAATCTTTAATCCATGTTGAGTGGATTTTTGTGTAAGGTGTAAGGTAGGTTCCTGCTTCATACTTCTGCATGTAGAAATCCAGTTTTCCCAGCACCCTTTTTTGAAGAGACTGTCCTTGCTCCAGGGAATGGTTTTAACTCCTTGGTTGAATATAAGTTGCTTGTAGATGCTTGGATCAATTTCTGACATTTCTATTCTATTCATTGTTCTATCCATCTGTTTTTGTACCAGTACCATGCTGTTTAGATTACAAGTTCACTGTAGTATGTCTTGAAATCTAATATTGTGATGCCCCTGGTTTTGTTTTTGTTGTATGATTCCTTTGGCTATCTGATGTCTCCTAATGAGAATTTTTAGCGTCATTTTTTTCTATATCTGAGAAGAATGTCTTTGGTATTTTGATTGGTATTGCATTGAATCTATAGGTTGCTTTTGAAAGAATGGACATTTTGATTATATTAATTCTAATCCATTAACATGGAAGTTTATTCCATTTTTTTGTGCTTTAATGTCTTGTAATTCTCATCATAGAGAATTCCTTCTGGAATTCCTATGATCTATATGTTGGGTCATTTGATAGAATCTTACAGATCTCCAACTGTGTTTTTTAGTTTTCTAATTTCTTTTATTTGGTCTGATTGTCTTATTTCCAGAAATTTGTCTTCTAGTTCTGCTATTCTTTCTTCTGTCTCACCTATCCTTTTGCTAAGGGTTTCTACTGCATTTTTTATTTGATCTATTGAATTCTTCATTTCTAGTATTTCATTCTGACTTATCTTTAATATCTCAATTTCTTAGGATCACATTTCATTTAGATCATGAATTTGTTTCTGCTTACTTCAAAGTAATCTGATAATTAATTTTCTGAATTCTGCTTCTGGCATATCCTTGATTTCTTCTTCTTCAGCTTCTGTTATTGAAGAGTTGTAGTGTTCCTTTGTTCCATAGTGTCTTCTTATTCTTATTTAGGTTTTTTTCCTTTGTTTTTTGGCCTTTCTCATTGCTTTTCTCTTTGATATATTCTTTTGTGCTTATGGTGAGATTTCCCTCTGCTATGAGCTGCTATGTGTCTGTGCATTGCAAGAGGAAGCATGCAGCCCTGCCTCCTGGAGTCCTGCTCACTTCTAGATCATGATGGGGGTGCATATGAGAGCTCTGGTGCACTAAGCCCCACCTACTGGGGCTGTGCTCACTTCTCACTGGGTCATGAAACAAGCTCAATATTTCAATATTTTGGACTTCTCCTTCTTGTACAGCTAGCATAGGTGGGGGAGGAATTTGCTCTGAAATGTTGTGATCCTCATTCCTTGGTGAGGTGTGTTTTGAATTGGCCCCCACAATTGATGGACATGTGTACTGGAAGCAAATGTGGTAGCCCCCTGCTTACATTGGAGTATGTAAACAAACAATTTAGCTGCTCCCAGCAGCTGCAGCTCCAGTTGGGAGGAGGGCGGAGACAGCCTGGTATCACTACCTATAAGATAGTGGAGGGAGTACTGTTGGTGCCCTGCAGATCCCTTCAGTAACTCACTCTCAAATGTAGTATTGGGAGAGACTTATCCACATTCCTGGTGAATTCTAAACCTTTATTTTAATCTGTTTTCTTTTGCTTCTAAAATTCAGGTTCTTCATCCCAATTCAATGTGGCATACACATTTGGAATATACATCTCAATTATTAAACGTTCAAAGCAGAGTTCTTAATCTTCAACATCAACTTAATTGTTCACTTGTTATCTACGTGAATGCCATTTACATTTACTATCTCAGCCCCAAAACATGGGCATTCATGTTCCTCTTCCTACTTCTTCAACATATTCTACGGAACATCACTAAGTTCTATAGAATTTCCAATCAAACTGATCTAAATTATCCACTCTTGATTTCTAGTGATAAACATCTAGTTTTACGTTGATATATGAAATGATTTCTTAACTAATTCCAGTGTCTCCTTTCTGTTCTCTTCTTGCCCCTATTAAACCTGTCAGTCACTATATAGTAAGCCAGAAATTTTGAAGTTGCATTCTATCACTCAACTTCTAAAATCTCCAAATATGCATGATTGCTTTTAGAATAAAATGCATCTCTCTCACCTCCCCCCAAGAAATAAAATATAAAGTAATTTTAAAAAAAATAAAGATATAGGAGCAGGCATTATAGTTAGGTCTCTGCTACCCACATGGGAGACTTGGATTGAGTTCCCAGCTCCCAGCTTTGATCTAGCCTACCTAGCCTAAACTAGTGGACATTTGGGGGAATGGATCAGTAGATTTCTCTCTGTGGCTCTCTGTCTCCATCTGTTTTTCAGTATCTCCACCTCTCAAATAAATAAAAATAAAAATAATTTTTTAAAACAAGAATTGAATACCAACTCAACTTATAAAATCCTATATGATCAAATCCTTATGTACTTCTCTGACATCATATCATTTTGTAATGACTGGTACTCAACTACTTAGGGCCCCGGACTAGCTCTTTTTCCTTCCTGAAATATTTTCTTTAATTTTGCCATGATGATGTCTCCTTAATATTGAGTTTTGAGTTTCTTCTTCAGAAAAAAGATTTCCAATCAATTCAACCTGAAATAATTCCATGCCACATCATATTATTGTTTTCATCATAACACTTTTAACTTTTCATTTTGCCCTGATTGCTATTTAACTTTTAATAACGTCAAGGAAATAACTGAGAAAGAAAACCTTATAAAGAGTAAAGTTCATTTAGCTCACAATTTTGGAGGCTCAGGTCCAAGATTGGGCAGCTTCTTTTGGGCTTTTATGATAATGGCAATTGCAGAAGTTGGAATGCAGGTAGATGGAGCCAGGAAGCAGATAGAAAGACTGGGCTAACTCATATCTATACCCAATCTCTCTTGAAAGTTACCTTTTTTCATTTTTTCTTTAATTTTCATTAATTTTCAAGAAATACAATATGATTTATAGATACAAATCTAAGAACATTATGGCATTCCCTTCCTGCCTCCCATACTCTTTTCGTCTGAGAGAACACCCAGTGGTGTAAAGATCTCCCACTAGGCCCACAAATTTAAACACCCCATTTTTTGGTATTGTTGTCTGCAGTGGAATGTAAGCTCCGTAAGAAGATGGATTGCATCTGTTTATTCTTAGTAGATTCTCAGTAACCGCTCCTTGATGAGTTATGAAAGTTCAGATGAAGGACTAACATTCATGTATGTTTCAGGAAAAGATTAAGAACTTCTTGAAGTCTAGGCAACAATAGTTTGAGTTAGTTAAAAGTTTAAATTATACTTTTGAAAATGAACTTCATTATTTCAGGTAACCTAATCTAGGTTAACAAAGAAAACCTGCTAAGGAACTTGTTTTAAGAAACAGAAAACAATGAATTATTATTATAGCATTGATTACTATTATGTAGAAAATGAGCCTAAGAGTTTTAAATAATTCTTTTAAATCAGATAAATAGTGCTCCTGTGATTTCTTTTCATACTCTACTTTGTCTTTAAAAACTTGACTTTTTCATATTCACAAGGTAAATTTCACCCTAGTCTATGATTGAATAATTATACATTTTTAATTGTTGGAGCCTGAAATAAGGCAATTCATGTAGTAAAATTGAAATTTTAGAATACTTGGTGTGTATAAATTAATCTATGAGTGTGTTAGCTCATTTTCCAGCATGTTTTTCTCAAAATTTTAAGTGTATTAATCATTGGAGGACAAAAATAGATTTCAAAATGATAAATACCAATCTTGAAATATGTCAGATCTTATTTTTTTTTAAAGATTTATTTGTTTATTTGAAAGGCAGAGTTACAGAGAGTGGGGTCAGGGCACAGAGAGGGAGAGGGATCTTCCATCTGTTGGTTTACTCATCAAACATTCACAGTGGCCAGGGCTGGGTCAGGCTTAAGCCAGGAGCCAGGAGCTTCATCCAGGTCTCTCACATAGGTGCAGGGACCAAGTACTTGTTCCATCTCTGTTCTTTCCCAAGCTCATTAGCAGAAGCAGAGCAGTAGGAACTGATTCCCATATGAGATGCCTGTGCTATAGGGGATAGCTTAACCCACTGTGTCACAGTGCAAGCCCCATGTAAAATATTTAAGATCTAGAAACTGGGTATAAAGTTGTGTTTTGGTACCAGCGCGACATTAATTTACTTTGTAATCTGTTGGTGACAGATAATTCTCTTATCTCTAGAAAACACTGATTAAACTCCTCCAACAATGTATTATTTCCTGGTTTCCTTCCAAAATTCTGCATTGATCACCAATTATGTGGCAGGCACTCTTTGATGAAACATCTATAATGATGAGGAACACATTCCCAGAACATTAAAAACGTATGTTATAGTTGAGATGGGAGGTTAAGTACAGAGACAATAGCAAATATTATGAGAAGTATAAAAAGCCTACATAAAGGTGGTATTAAAAGTGCTTATAACATGAGAGAGAGGGAGGTCCTATTCACGTACACTTGCTAGAAGATATGTCATCTGTTGTGAGTCTTGAATGCTGTAGATTAAATGCTTGTCAGATAATATGGAAGGAAAGAATACTTTTAACAGGTTGAAATTTCAAGGTCTTAGCATTCAGGGAATGAGAGAATGTGGGCATTTTTGGAAACTCAAGGTGGATTGTCATGACCACAGTTTAGAACATGAGGGGATGTTGGTGTTAGACGAAGCTGCACTTCTGCACAGAGATCAGTTCATCATGGCCTCACAAGGCATCTCAGGGCAGGAAATAGAGTGGGCCAATGGAAGCACCTAGGTTCCAATCGTGGCTATGTCATGTTTTAGCAATGAACTTTTTACAACTGTAAGAAGCTCACCCATTTTGAACATCTCTACACTGTTAATAAATTAGAAGTTCTCTTCAAAGTACAAGTGAGCAGTTGTAAAAGTGTTGTACATGTAGACATTTTGACTTCAACATTGGCTAATTTAAAAATATTACATTTCATATTTGAAAATATTTAATTTAGGGTAAGTTTATGAATTGGATTACCTTGTGGTCTTGCATAAACCACCGCAAATCTGTGCAATGTTTGATTCTCCATCTTTGTTTCTTTAAGAAGAGTGAGAAGTTAGGCATTTGTGAAGCAGTCTGTCTACATTCTGCCAGTTTTTATTATGGCTGCCCAATCATAAACTCAACAGAAATTCTTTTTATTTATTTATCATTCTTAGATTCTGGAAATATTCTACTTAATGTTTATAGAAAACAACTCTCTCTCTTTAGGAATTTTTCTTTTTTACTTGTGATTAATTTAAGTAAAAGATACGATATCAGAATCTAAAGGTTTAAGATTTGACACAATGATTCTTGGTGCCATTAAACTTAAACTTTGAACTGAAAAATTAACATTCTTCAGTACTCTTCAGTACTGATCAGTAGCCTAGTAGCTATGTGTTCATTATGTGAGGAGCATTGGAGTATATAATTGAGAGGGCGGAGAGTGTCAATTAATTTACAGAGTCCTATAGGTAAAAGGCTTTTAGCTTCTTTTTGTGGCATCTATCTTATACTGTTTATGCAAAGTTTTAATGAGATTTCACAAAAAGAGTACTTGATGTGCCGTAAATTTTAAAGATGTTATATTAATTTCAGTCATATTTTAGTACTGCTTATCCCTTAATAGGAGAAGCTAGTTTTCTTTAATATTTTGCTCTAGGCCAACCTTAGTCCATGTCGTGCCTCTGTAAGAATTAGGTAAAAACACCTCAAAGGAGGAGATGAGGTATTTCAGGACAATGGTTTATGAGAAAACTATGCTTTGGGGTGAACTAGAAACAGTGTTCCGTATTTCAGAAGCACGTCTTGGCTTCCGGCTTCTGGACTGGACAGCTTTTTTTTTTTTTTTTTTTTTTTTTTGAAAGAAAGAATTACAGAAGAGGTAGAGACAGAGAGGGAGAGGTCTTCCATCCACTGGTTCACTCCCTAGATGACCACAACTGCTGGAGCTGTGCCAATCCGAAGGCAGGAGTCATGAGCTTCCTCCGGATATCCCACCTCAGTGCAGGGTCCCAAGGACTCGGGCCATCTTCCACTGCTATCCCAGGCCATAGCAGAGAACTGGATTGGAAGAGGAGCAGCCGGGACTAGAACCAACGCCCATATGGGTTGTGAGCGCTTCAGGCCAGGGCTTTAACCTGCTGCACCAAAGCGCCGGCCCCATCAGCCGCTTCTTGCCCTTTGTGCTGGCTGCCTTTATAGGAGGAGCTGTGGGAACAAGCTTGCATTGCATGTCTGGATGACAATCCCAGAGTTGCAGAGATGAAGCCTTTGAGGCTGTGGTACATTTTGGGCATTGTGAACTTGTCTGCTGAGGTCAAGGGTTCTGGTCTTCCCTAGTTACTGGGGGAAAAAAAAATCCTTGTTTCTTCTAGGTTATCAAATCTACTCTTCTCTTGTCATTTCTTTGTATCTAGCTTGCAGATTTACATCAGTTTGTCCCCAGGAAGTACACATTGGTGAGAAAGGCTCTCATATTTCTTCCTCAGCTAGAAGGGATGCGGATTGAGTGTCTATAAGGGAAGACTCTCTGGCTAACAAAATTCATCCATATGTATGATGTTTCTCCTCCTTCAAACAGCATGACATAAGAATAGAAAAATGTGGACTAAATAACAGTTTCCTGTATTTTTCTTACTTGGATAGAGAATTGCATAACTTAATCCTATGCTGTCTATTCCATGAGTTATGTATGAACTAATGCAAAATTTGCTTCAAATTGGAGGAAACTTCTCATTCTTCCGGTCCCTCTCAAATGTCACAAATTTCATAAGGCAAGCAAAATTTAATTTCACATAATTTAAACTTGGGGATTCAGCCATCTTCCTTCTTGGATTTCCTGCTGGTATTCACTGCAAACTTGAAAATTTCTAGTAGGATAATTTTATCTCTTGGAAGCCCTATATACATGAAATCACAGGTTAGTTGCATTTTTCTTGTCCTTAGGTATTTTTTCACCTTCCTACTTTGTTCTATGAAATGTCCTTCAGTGGAAGCCTTGTGTTTCCTTGATCCCTTTCTCTGCTAAATATGTTTTAATTCTTGACACGGTTCTTTACATTGGGCTTACTCATAACCTCATGACCAGGTTGTATGAAGAACATGTCCTGATTTATTCAGCAAAATTATCAGGGAAGAAGAAGCCCTAGCAACAGGTCATACAAGTCCTGGTAAAAAGGTTAGCTGTGGTGGCTGTCAGGGCCTGCTTTGTCTTTTCATGGATGCAAAGGGCTTTTGATTAAATCAGGGAAGCGCATGATAAAAGGGTTAAGATAATATTAAATTTGCTGATGAAAACATAGGATTACTAAAATAACAAACTATCAGTAAGGGAAAAATAATGTGTATATTTTAGAATAAAAACAAATTTTTTTATTTTAATAATGCCAAGAAAATACGCCAGCGCCACGCTTCACTAGGCTAATCCTCCACCTGCAGCACCGGCATCCAGGGTTCTAGTCCCAGTTGGGGTGCTGGATTCTGTCCTGGTTGCTCCTCTTCCAGTCCAGCTCTCTGCTGTGGCCCGGGAGTGCAGTGGAGGATGGCCCACGTGCTTGGGCCCTGCACCCACATAGGAGACCAGGAGGAGGCACCTGGCTCCTGGCTTCAGATTGGCGCAGCGCACCTGCCGGGGCGGCCACTTGGAGGGTGAACCAACAGAAAAGACCTTTCTCACTGTCTCTCTTTCTCTCTCACTGTCTAACTCTGCCTGTCAAAAATAAAAAAAAAATGCCAAGAAAATACCTTGCATATTCTTTCTACTTTTACCTTTTTGCTCTCTACCATAATTTAAACTTTATCCTTTCTCAAATATCTCTTATTTCGCTTATCCATAAGGAGTAACATCTAGATCTTCTGAACTCTCTCTCTTAAGGTTCTTATAGTTTCTAGCTTACTTAGTTTCTATTGTGTTTATATTGTACCTTCTCTTGTAAGTTCTTGGGTTCTTAAAGGGAGGGAGAGTGCCTCACACAAGCATTACCTTTGGAAACTTCCCCCCAAGGTTGGTAGTACAAATAAAGCAATGAACGTATCTGATGTGAACCATGATTAAACATTTGACACACCAGTTCCCAAGTTTTCTGAAGATAAAACTTTCTAGGGCAAATGTGTCATACCTGATATAAATTAAGGAAACCTTAAAAATGTCACTGAATAAAATGATGATAAATAGAACTTAAGGTTTATGTTTTAACAAAAACATAATGACAAGTCCAGCTCGTTAAGTTGACCATCAGTGTGAAGTGACAGAACCTGATGGTCCTTTGTCAAGATTTTCCAGATATTCTAGCCTCTGGCAGGAGATTGAGAACCAAGTTGCGTAGACTTAGAAAAAACATAGACACATAGCTCCAGCACGTATGAAGTGGTTTTACTTGTAGTAAATACTCTTGAGATAAAATGTTGACCAATGTTTATTAGTGCTGTTTTACATATATTTTCATTAAAATGGAGAAGAAGCAATGTATTTAAGCTTGATCATTTATGGTCAGGAATGATCTTCCTTACATAATTAAAATATTATGGTTCCTTGCGGGTGGAAGGGGAGTTGTGGGGAGGAAAAAGCCATTGTAATCCATAAGCTGAACTTTGGAAATTTATATTTATTAAATAAAAGTAAAAAAAAAGATATGGTCCCATATCATTTATTTATCATATTTTCATAATTGCAGGTCTTATAACTTGTATAGGAGGTCAAAGAAATCTGTTGCTAATGGCTACATAGCAGTAGTTCAGTTTTATTTCCCCAGGGAACTAACAAATGATGAAGAAACGAGTTTTTATCCCATGATGCATAGTTAATTGCATATAAAATAATAAACCACTACAAGAAAAAGATGAGTGGATTCCAAAGAAGTCAAAAGAAAAGAGCACACCTGAGACCCTTGAAGGAAGGAGGCGTCAAATGGCAGCTCCTAGGGACCCATGGGATTCACGTTTCTTTTGGTAGCATTCGTGGTCTCTTGTGGTGGTGTTTCCTTTAACTCTGCCTGATTTTTCACTTCCTGGTTCTCTGAGCATATGTAAGATGATAGTTTCCCTGACAGTTATGAAATTTAGATGCTGTCAATTCAAGTTAACCAGAATAAACCAGAATTTATCTCTTTATCACTCCAAATTGTAGGAGGGAGAATGTTAATGGTCCATCTTGGTCCATACCTCATCTAGTCAAATAAAGTTAATGCATTGATGTTAGGTATTTGATAAACTATTAATAAAATATTGCCAAGTTGGGAAGATTTTCCACAAAGCTGTTCCAAAGGAAAGCTGTCAGAGATATTGAGAATCAAAGTATTAATGAACGTGGCATTCTAATTGACAGCCAGAAAACAGGCATAGTGATGATTTTCTTTCTCCACCCTCTAAATTGCCATCGACTCATGGTCTAAAATTAAGATCTTTTCTCTATCTCCATCCCTTTCTCTCCTTTTGTATTTCCTAATGAATCAGCATCAGCAAATCAGTTTCTTTACTACAATATCTTCAAAATAGCACCTTGCATACTTTCCACAGCCTTTCTCTGGTAAATGAATCAAGGCATAGTTTTTAGCAGTAGCATAATCAATTTTTCATAGTTTATCTGATTACTTAAAGATTTTACTATATTTTTAAAGATATATTTATTTATTTGAGAGGTAGAGTTACAGACAGAGAGAGGGAGAACTAGAGAGAAAGGTCTTCCATCCCCTGACTCACTCTCCAAATGGCCACAACAGCTGGAACTGGGCCAATTTGAAGCCAGGAGTCAGGAATTTCTTGGGATCTCTCATGCTGGTTCAGGAGTCCAAGGACTTGGACCATATTCTACTGTTTTCCCAGGCCATAGCAGAGAGCTGGATCAGAAGAAGAGCAGCTAGGCACAAACCGGAATCCATATTGGATGCAGGCATCAGAGGTGGACACATAGCTCACTCTGCCATAGTACCGTCCCTGGGTTAAACTTCTTGACTTTTCTTGAATCATGGAAGCAAACATGAAAAATAATTAAATTTAAATTACAATGCGATATAAGAGTCCTTAAATTGTTAAATAGTGGTCTTCCTTTCTTTGTCTTGCATACTGATTAACTTATTTTTCTTAATTTTTTGTTCTTTAAAATATGTATTTATTTTATCTGAAAGGCAGAGTTACAGAGAGGCAAAGGCATAGAGAGAGAGAAAGAGTGAGAAAGAGAGAGGGAGAGAGAGAGAGGTCTTCCATCCTCTGGTTTACTCCCCAGATGACTGCAATGGTGAGAGCTGAGCCAATTCAAAGCCAGGAGCTTCTTCCAGGTCTTCCACACAGGTGCAGAGGCCCAAGGACTTCATCCATCCCTATTGCTTTCCCAGGCCATAGCAGAAAGCTGGATCAGAAGTGGAGCAGCCAAGACTTGAACCGGCACCCATATGGGATGTCAGCACTGCAGGGATGGCTTTATCCACTATGCCACAGCACCAGCCCCTTTCTTAATTTTTTAAAAATAAAACAAAATGTGTATATAGATATACAGATACTTATGCATAGAAATGGGCTTATATGTGTATGTTTATATTATTAAGTGTATATGTAAGTTAATTAGACTTTCACTAAATATCAAGTATTGATATTAGTAGCTGTATTAGGTTTTCTGTTGTTATAATAAAATACCTGAGGCTGGGTAATGTATGCAAAAGGAAGTTTATTTACCAAAGTTTTGGAGAATGAAAAGAAATCACAAAAACCAATGAGGTGGGTAGAGTTAAGTCTCAGTTAATTCTCATGGGAATGGACATGAGGAAGCCAACAAAAAAATGCTGCTGGCAATTTTAGTTAGGGAATGTATAGTGAAGTTGAAACTTTAGTAAGGGGTATTCTGATTTGTAAGTCTGCTGACATGCTAAAATTTAGAATTTCAAGATGGATATTAATGTTGTTTTTGCAATTGATCCTAGTCTGAGTGGCAAAATAATGGTCATTGGATTGGCTTGAAATAGCTGAACAAGGTAATCATTTGCATTCTTGTTTCAGTCTTTCAGTCTTTGTTTTGTAAACAAGTGTCTATTTAGAACCACATTGTTTATATATATTTTTCTTTTTAGCTGTAATTTTGCTGTTTAAAATGGTTCCCAAGCATTATGCTGAAGTCTGACTAGTGTTCCTAAGTGCAAATTGGTTATAGGATTCGATTCATCCTTTAGAGAAAATATTTGTATTAGATATGTTTAAATCAGCCATGAGTTACAGTGCTGTTGGTTGTTAGTTGTATGATAAAGACTCAGACAGATATTATAATGTCTTTTAACAAAAGCAAGAATAAAGCAAGGTAATATACTAATTAGATAATGAAATGCTGTGACCAGAAACTTGGAGGAGATTGACCTTTTCCTCACCCTAGAAGCAACGTTTCAACGTTGCTAATTCTGTGTTTGTATCAATTTTATAGCATGCAACTACTTTGATAAACAAGAATCCATTGTATATGATTTAAATTTGTTTTTTCTATGGTACAATAATACATGTTCATCATGATTCATAAAACTCAAGTAAAAATTCTTTATCAGACTTGTCTCTGTAATTAGTTTTATGTTGATGGGTTGAAAGAGGAGAGTCAGGATGGGACAGAAAGTCCCAGGTTTTGTCAGGTGTCAGAATGAAGGAAAAGAGACTGTTCCAAAAATGAAGGGGGAGAATTAAGGACTTAGGGATTCTTAGCTGGATGTAGAACATGTAAAACTTTCAATAGTTCACAGATGTTCTGGAAAGCATATGGTCTTTCATAAGATGTTAAATGGGAACTTGAGATGCATGTCATTAGATGTTAAGTGACTGGCGTTTGGATAGCACAGTTCAGAAGTGTCATACTCCCTGGACTTTGGCCCTTAACCAGTGTGAAACCGGTTCAAGTTATAAAACAGATTCACCTTGAAAACTTAACCAGACATCAAAACCTTATTTTTATCTGGACAACTATAATATGAATAGTGGCCATATACCATTATCATAATATGTATGCACTGTATAATACTTGTATACAGTTCTGATTCTTTAAGCCATAAGTAATTTTAGCCAAGAATAATGACAAAGTGTCTTTCTATATTCTATATCTATTAAATATTAACAATACATATTATTAAATAATAAATAAATACTAAATAATGTTAAAATAATTCCTTGAGGTTAATTTCAAAGAATTTATTTTTCTTTCGTACATGTGCTTCTTTGATGTGTTCGCATTTAAAAATTTTTAATGTAATTCTTTGAGAGGTAGAGAGATGGGAGGGTGGTTGGAGACAGAAAGACAGAAATAGCAGAGGAAGAGAGAGCACATCTACTGGATCACTCTTCCAAATGTGTGCAGTAGCTAGGGCTGGGAGAGCTTGAAGCTTAATACTCAATTATGGTCTCCTACATGGATGGCATGGACCCAACTACTAAGTCACCACTTGCTTCCCTCAAAGTTCTGCATTAACAAAAGTTGGAATTGGACCCTGGACTCGAATCAGGCTCTCCAACATGTGACATGGGCCTTTTATTATTTATTAAGATTTATTTATTTAATGGAAAGTCAGTCACAGAAAGAGAGAAATCTTACAAGCACTGACTTACTCTTCAAGTGACAACAATGGCTAGGGGTGAACCAGATGGAAATCCAGAGCCAGAAGCTACTTCCAGGTTTCCCAAGTGGGTGCCCTGGCCGAATCACCTGGACTATATTTTGCTTTTCCCAGGCCTTCAACAAGGAGCTGGATCGGAAGTAGAACAGCTTGTACAAGGATGTTGGGATGCCAGCATCGCAGGCAGTGACTTTACTCACTAGACCACAATACTTGTGTTAACACTGAGACATGGGAATCTTAACTGGTGTTTTAAGCACTATATTCAACACTTGCCCCAAGATTTAATTTATTGTTGTGAAATGAGTATACAAATTAAGTTATCATGTTTCAGAATCAAGAAAACTTGCATTTGACTCCTAAATTATATGACCTCAGAATGCTTTCTTAAGTCTCAGAATCTCTGTTTCTTCTAAAAATGGAAGGAATATTAGTTGTGCCAATGGCAAGACATTTTTTGGGAGTATTTGTTGAGATTGTGATGACTTAAGTCACTTGCAAAATGGAAAGTAAAATAGGACCCAGCATAATAGAGAAATATATAAAGAGAATATAAATCTGCATAAAACCTAAAGTATTCTTGAAAGCCCTTCTGTAACTGACTTCATTAATTATTCCCTTTGCCCCTGCAATTGCCAATTCATTTGACAATCTGGAGCATATCGTTGACACACATGTTTCTATGGAGTCTTCAGTCTTGCTAAGCACCCTGCCAGCACCAACTATCCTGTTAGCAGGCCATGGCTGGCTTAGAATTCTTCTGTGGCAAGATTTGATCAAAGCAAGCTGCAGTAAAAATGACATTTTTCATTCATTCATTTATGTGAGAAACATTTTTGAATGGACACTGATAGCACCTTAGTTCATTAGCTGATAAGATTCCTACTCTCAGGGGACTTACATTCCAACGGAGTAGTCTCACAATAAACAAGCAAACAAGACAGTGTAGGAAAGTCTTGGGTAGAAATGTATGTAGTGATGATCAGAGCAAGCTTCTCTGGGGAGATATTTTGAACTAGGACCTGAAAAATGAGAAAGCAACGAACAGAACAGGAGACTCACACATAAGATCAATCCAGGCTGTGGGATCACATGACCACTACTTTCGAGGAGAATGAACCTGATGTCCAGATGTGTTCCAGGGACAGAATAAAAGCCAATGTAGCTAGTGTGTATTGAACAAGTGGGACAGTGTGACTTTGGATTTGAAAAAATAGGTACAATTCAGGCAATGCAGAGCATTCCTGACTGTAACAATGGGTTTTATGTTACTCTCATCACAACAGGAATGCATTTGAAAGTGAAGAGATATGATTTAATACGAAAACACAACTTGATTGTGTTTTTTACATCTTGGACTCAGAATAAGAGTGGTGAGAAAAAGAAGGAATGAGAGATATTATTGGGAAGTTACTGCAAAAATTCAAGAGACAGATGTTTGTGACTTGCACTATAGATATAGTAATAAGAGGCAACAATTTCATGGAATGAACAATGTATTTTGAAGATAAAACTAACAGAAATTTCAAATGGATTGACTTAAGAGTTGAGAAAAAGTATGGTGAATAAGGAGCATGATGATGAAAGAGACACTTTCCTAGGTGTCAAAATGAGCATGTAGGAATATAATAGCTATCATCGTTGTGTTGTGGAAACCCCTTTGGGTCAGCCTTTACTGCCTAAGGACAAGGTCAGGATCCATGAATGAAAGAAGCACAGTGTAAGACAACAGAAATAATTTCTCAAATGACATGCAATTTAATTCTCAATATACATAGCTTTATCTGTTTACCATAGTGAAGGTCCTATTTGGTCCTAAGTGATTTAGAACTCTTGTATAATAATTTGGTGTTACTCACCTCTAGATGTGATGTCTAACTCTGTAGATGAAATGCAAATATCTGGACAGTACCTGCTAGAACTATATGATTCTGAGGAAAACCCTTTCTTCAAGCTACTCTTGTTAATCTGATCCCACTTACAAATTAACCTTCTTATTGGATAACTATTGCTTTAAGGTGGAAGTGCTTTCTTCAGCATCATTTCCTTTTTTAAAAAAAAGATTTTATTATTTATTTGAAAGTCAGAGTTACACAGAGAGAGGAACAGAAAGAGTTTGAGAAAGAGCGAGATCTTCCGTCTACTGGTTCACTCCCCAAGAGATCACAATGACCAGGGCTGGGCCAGGCCAGGCCAGGCCAGGGTTACAAGCCAGGAGCTTCTTTTGGGTCTCCCATGTAAATGCAGGGGCTCAAGAACTTGAACCATCTTCTGCTGCTTTCCCAGGGACATTGGCAGGGAGCTGGATAGGAAATGGAGCAGCTGGGTCTTGAACCAGCACCCATGTGGAATGCTGGCATTGCAGGTGGTGGATTTAGATGCAATGCCACAATGCCATTCCCCAGTATCAAATTTTATAAAGCTTCAGTAGTATTAACGAACTTCACAACTGAGTTCTCACAAGATGAAAAAACCTAGAAAACCCTGGGAAATTAAAGCTTTCCGTTTTCAAATGCTCTGAGTATTTAATGACCAAATGTCTACACTTAATTTCTAAATTCAAGATGATTAGGGCTTTCTTAGTGGGCTTATTTTGTGTTACCCTTTTTTCTTTTCTTCTTGATTATTTATTTTTTCATACCTTTCTTTTTTTTAAATTTCTCTATCTACTCCTCTTTCTTCTTTTTCTAAATTACCTTGTCTGTTCATGTGTTAGATAGAACCCTAATGTGGACTCCAGTTGTGAGACACAAAACTTAAATTTGAGCACATACTCTGTTTGTCTCTTAATTTCTCAATGAAAAAGCACTGATAGTATTCTCAAATTCCATATTCTGCATCTGTCACGTTCTGAGACATGACGTTGAAATTATGTACCTTTCAGTTTTTTCCATATCTGGTCAATTCAGATTTTGGCTTGCTTCCCAAACCATAATGTGCTAGTGAGCCCTGGTGGGGTGGCTGTAGGGTCCAAAGAATGGAAATCAAGTGAAGCGTAATAGCTGTAAAGGACATCTGAATAATTGTGTGACCCTCAATATCTTCAAGGAAGAGTATCATTTGCATTCCTAATCTTCCATGGTAACATTTTCCAGGGCCTATAATTATTCCCAAGACATGTTTTATAGGAAAGGATTCAATAGTCAATGTGTTTGGAAAATGTGGGGCTAAATGAGTTTCATAGCTATATGAATTATCAAAAGCTTTTACTAGGCTAACACACTTCAACTTGCAAGACTTCAGAATTCTTCCTTTACAGGAAGAAATACCTCCTGGGATAAATGTTCTAGTCCCAATTGTTGCACAAATAGTCTACTTCCTGTCTCTTATGGGAGAACTAATTTTGAGGGCACTCAAAAGAGCAGCAGTGAGGTCAATAGAAGCAACTTAGTGAACTGACTGATGTCTTCACTTTGGATAAGCATGATACATTCAAGATCAAAGCTTCTCCCTAGAGTTACATTCTGTTATTTGTCAATTTTTGGAAAGAAGTTTAACAAAAAAGGTTCCCCAAATGGAAAACTATGACCTTGAGTAAGGATAAGGTTTATAGGCAGTTGATAATTGCCTAAGCATTGAGCTCTATCTACGGCTCCCTTTGATTTCAGCCATACTATTCTCATACTGCAGGGGAAGTGGTTTAATTTCCTTTAGGTTCTTTGCACTCCTGGTAGATTGGTTTGAGAAGAGTAAAAATTGTTACTCTTTAAAATATACTGAGAATTAAACTGTGACATCACAATAGGTTGTCTAGAAGCAAAAAAAAAAAAAAAATTAAATCTGTACTACTTGTACTATATAGGGCCTGGCTTATTCTGGTCTCTATTCATTATGCTGTACTGTGGAAGTGCTTGTGCCTCAGGGCCAGCTGCTGATAAGGCACAGGAACAAAGCCAAACATAACCCACAGCCCTGTAAAGGAAGTGAAAAGAACTAATAATCTGATGGGATTTTCTGAGAAAATTCTTTCTAGAATAAAGCCTTAGGCAAAGGGAAATATAATAATAAGGGATAAACTGCCATGCATTGACTTTACAATGATTGCTTGCTCTACACATCAGCATGTTAGTCTATGACTTAGGGATTCTATTAGTTTTTGGAAGGTAACCTGACTTCTCCTTAGTTGATTTTTTTTCTTGTCTAGAATTGTTAGATATCTGCTTATGATTGTTTTATTTGACTTTGTGCCGGTCATCATGAGGTGGTCTTAAGGCATTAGTATTTAGGGGCTGGCACTGTGGCTCACTTGGTTAATCCTCCGCCTGCATTACCGGCATCCCATATGGGTGCTGGGTTCTTGTCCCAGTTGCTCCTCTTCCAGACCAGCTCTCTGCTGTGGCCCGGGAGGGCAGTGGAGGATGTTCCAGGTGCTTGGGTCCCTGCACCCGCATGGGAGACCGGGAGGAAGCACCTGGCTCCTGGCTTCAGATCGGCACAGTGCCGTGGTGGCCATTTAGGGAGTGAACCAACGGAAGGAAGACCTTTCTCTCTCTCTCTCTCTTTCTCACTGTCTGTAACTCTACCTGTCAAAAAAAAAAGACATTAATATTTAAACACTTATAATTTCCAGTTAGAGACCCTACTGTGTTCCAGAATCTCTGGAAGTTTTGAGTGACCCAAGAAAGAATTCATTCTTTTTAAAAAATAATCCAGCAAATTTAGTACAGCAAATGTAGCCCTTTTCTATGCGTTTGGAATCCAGAGAAGCAAGGCGTCCTTCAATGCCCTTGGCTAGCCTTATAATGCAACTATACAAATAGTTTATGCCATGGACTGACTTTCTTCAGACTCAGTAAAGAGAACATTAATCTCAAAACGATAAAGAATAAAAGGAAATGTGCTGGTTTAACTTTAGCCATCACAATTTTCCATTCCAGAAGTTTTAATCTTATCCAAAACTCATTTTATTTTATATACTTTTTTGAAATCTTACGTGGCTGTTGCCTACAACAAAATTTACTTTCACAAGTGTATTTAAGCACTAACTACTTGAAAGTATAGAAACCATAGCTTAGGTTATTTATCTCATACTGATTCTCTGTTTGGATTTCACAACACTGGTTTACCAACCACTGTATATTGGTGGAGACAGTTGGCCCATGGAACTGTGTCAAGGTAATAGTAGTACCCTAGAATAACGAATTGTGATTCTTTGTTATTTTGGTCCAGGGACCTATCTGCTGTCTCTTTATCTTGAGTTTCAGATACATGGGTCTCCCTGCATTGGATTAGATGTTGTAGTATTCTTTCAGTAGTGTATTTTTTATTTTATATACCAAAAATTATTTATTCTAAAAAAAGAATATTTACAAGACCTAAACATGTTTATGAAAATTATGTAATAAATAAAGTTTTTACACTTCAACAAGTTTTAGACAGTTCTAGGCCACAGGAAGATAGTTATAAAAAGGAAGAGAGAGTGGAATCTCAGGAAAGAGTTAGGAAGAAAACTATAGTGGAAATTACATGCGGGGCCAGTGCTGTGGTGCAGTGGGTTAATGCCCTGGTCTGAAGCGCCGGAATCCCATATGGGTGCCCGTTCAGGTCCCAGCTGCTCCTCTTATGATCCAGCTCTCTGCTATGGCCTGGGAAGGCAGTAGAAGATGGCCCAAGTGCTTGGGCCCCTGCACCCATGTTTTAGTCCCTGTTTATACTCCTGTGGAACTGATGTCTCCCTACTTTTTATTTGTTGAAAATAATAGTTGGTGGGAAATTAAATTTGTGATTATAGAGTGGATTAAAATTATGTCTTTGTAAAAATTAATGAAAAATATAAAAAAGGCAGACAGGGAGGCTGATTAGGGGAGGTAGAAGAGGAGGGAGAGATGTTTAGTTATCTTCGTAGAACTATATCTATGAAATATATGTAATATGTTCTCATTATATTAATAAAAATTAAAAAAATAAATTCCAATAGAGGAACATCCAATAATATACCAGATCAATACAAAGAATATTTTCTAAATCTTATTTCCTAAAAGTCTTTGGAGAATTCTTAAAGATATTCTGGGTGGGAGCCATGACTACACATTGGTGACTGAATTCATAAGTATGCTAAAATTCTGGTATGGACACAAAACTGAAATATAAATTAGAATACTAATTATCAAGATAAAAGAGTTCCTGTCAGTCTCCCCTTACATTTACATAAAGTGGAAACTTCTGATCATTCTTGGTAATCATGTTTATTCCGAGCTTCTAAAATCAACCTTTGAAAACTTTGAACACTAGTGAAAATGGAAGAAACTGCCAATCATCCTGTACCATCAAATTATTTGTTTATATTTAGCTAATTGAAGTGGAATTCCTTAAGGATTTTTGTTCTTGGGTATTTCAGTGTCCAACATTTCAAATCTAATTGCTTTGTTGTGTTACAAAAGGCATATACAAATTTGAACATATTTAGTTATATTTTAAATTGACTTGAGTATGTTGTAAGAAACCCAAAAAGTGATATCTAGATTCTAAATCATAAACCAAAATATGTAATTATTGATATTAATACCATCAGAACTATTCATTGCAAATCCCTTAGTTGGAGAAACAGGGTGGATCCATAGTTATTACCCCTGTGAAAAAGGCCAATGCTTGATTTCTTGATTCTATAGGAGATGGTCAAAATTTTGGACAGTCATAGTAGTGAGTCTGAACTAAAACCTTGCACATAATTAGACCCAAGTTAGAAAGGTAGGATTAGTGAATCAGTTAAAGTGATAATCTCAAGATCATATACAGTAGAATAAATATATTTACAACTATAAAGAGAAAGAAGAGGAGCCATGTGGAGACCATTGTGGACTGTCTTGAAGGGAACAGAAATAATGTATATTTTGTTTCTTGAGTTCCTTACATATCCTAGATATTAAATGTTTGTCAGATGCAAAGTCAAAAATATTTCCCCATTCTGTTGATCGTCCCTTTACTTTTTTAATTGTTTCCTTTGTTGTGTAGAAGTTTCTTAGTTAATGTAATTCCATTTGTGTGTTTGTTTTTATTGCCTGCATTTCTGGAGTCTTATCCAAGAAATCTTTACCTGGATCAATGTCTTGCATCATTTCCCCTATGTTTTCTTCTAGTAATTTGATGCTTTCAGATCTTAGGTTTAGATCCTTGATCCATTTTGAGTTGACTTTTCTACAAGGTGAAAGGATAGGGACTTGTTTCAAAGTTCTGCATGTGGAAATCCAATTTTCCCAACACCATTTATTGAAGAGCCTGTCATTTCTCCAGGGAGTGATTTTAGCTTGTTTATCAGCAGTTAGTTTTGATGCCTGTTTTAATTTCTGATGCTCTATTTGTTCCATTGGTCTACATGCCTATTTTTGTGCCAGTAGCAGGCAGTTTTGGTTATAACAGTACTGTAACATGTCTTGAATCAAAATTCCAAGGGCACTCTTCACAGAATTAGAAGAAAACAACCATAAAATTCTTATGGAAACACAAAAGATCTTTAATAGCTAAAGCAAACTTAAACAATTACAGCAAAGCTGGAGGTAATGCAACCTTTGTTATTAATGTCGTTCGTTAGTTCATGTGACTAGATGGAAGCAGAAGTCTATGATTTTCATATATGCGAAGTATACATTTTTCAATATGTTGTCATATATATGATCTCTTTTATTTTCAGATAGTTCTTGGAAATGGAAAGGGCAAATGTTACAACTCCTAAAATACAAGATGGAAATATAGAGAAAAATATCCTGCTGATATTCTCACCGCTAACCAATAGCCACTTCAGGACTCAAATGCAGGTCTCTTGCATCTTTTACTCTTTCCCTTAAACTCCTTCAAGAATTCCTAGTTGTTCTAGCACATTTACAGGCCAGGAAAAATCTGGTAAGCCTTCAAGGATTTATTGAACACAGAATTTTCCTACATCTGATCTGTGGCTGCAAAACAAGGTGCATCTCACTGTTCTACTTGCATAGTATGTTCCTATTTTAAAGCATATGAATCTAGTGCTTGGTTTTGCATGTCAATTCATAGAGGTTATCAGATAGATGGACTAACTTATCACAGCTCACTTCAGTAAAAGTATTCCATCCTCCATCACCCAGGTTTCACAAGAAAATGACCATTTCTTTGACTGAGTCCACTGGCCCAAATGAATGAAGAATTTGTTGCAGAAAGTTCTGAGTTTGGAGCATTATATAAATAGCATCTGATGAAAAGTGGTATAAGTAATCTAATATTTAGCACATTCAAATATTCATGCTATGTTATCAAAAATTAGCATTAATAGAAAAAGTTGAAAACAGAAATTAACAAAATGTTAATCTCCTGGAGAAGTCTGAAAAGTAATATTCAATAGTCAAATCTATATCTAAAAAGAGAAATTAGAAGAAAGGATCTTTAATAAAAAAAGTTAAAACTATCTTCAGCCTACTTTATAGAAGATACATTATATTTACTGAATTATATTACACCAAAAGAAATGAGAAAGAGTGATAAAAGTTATCCTACACGCTTTGTCAATACCTTAGTTAACTGTGTAAAAGTGTGCTATTGCTGAATCTTTAATCAGAGGTAGCCAGGCAAGGGCAACTTCTATGAAAAATATTTCAATTTTTTAAAGCTATTTATTTGGTTTTTTTTTAAATGTGTTTATAAGACAGAGTGAAAGAGAAGGAGAGACAGATGATAGATTTTTCTATCTGCTGGCTCAATATCCAAATGCCCATAATAGCCAGGTGTAGGTCAGGCCAAACCCAGGAATCAGGAGCTCTATTTGGGTCTCCCATTGCTTGCCAGGGACCTAAGTACTTGGGCCATAATGTGTTGCCTCCCAAGCAAATTAGCAGGGAGCTGGAAGGAAAGTAGAGTAGTCAGAACTTGAACCAGCACTTTGATATGGGATGCAGGTGTTTGAAGAGGCAGCTTACTTCTCTACAAAATATGCCCCAGACCAAGATTTCAATTTTACTAGTGGCTAGAAAATAAAAGTGCTCAATTATTCAAATTTTGTTCTAGCCTTTGTAATTATTTTTAGCTGGGTCTAAATCTTTCCTGTGAATTGGCTATGTATGGGTTAGGTAAGAAGAATCATGCATTTATTATATACATAAAATAAAATTATATTAATTAAATTATTTTCTTTTTTTTATAACGCTTTTATTTAAAGAATATAAATTTCCAAAATACAGCTTATAGATTACAATGGCTTCCCCCCCCCATAACTTCCCCCCCCACCCGCAACCCTATTTTCAAGATAAGACATCAGTTTTGATGTGAGATGCATTATGTATGAAGGGAACTGTTGATGTATGGTTAACCTGTTGAATATCTAAACAAACAGTACACTTAGAGGAAAGGGTTGACACAAGATTTCACAGCCAACTGCAAAAATTCCACCATTATTTATCAGGCTTTTGCACAGACATTGCTTCATTGGATTCTTAGAACTGAATAACATAATTATATTTTTCCATTTACAAATGTGGAAATTCAGGTTTAGAAAAGTTGACTATATTTCAGTAGGCTGATTTAGTGAGTCTGAGCCAAGAATAGAGGTTTTAAATTAATGTGGTGTAGCTGCAGAATTTTGAAACATTTTTTAAATTTTGCCTCATTTTTGGTAAAGTTAAAAATATAATTGTTGAGATTTCTTTAAATATATTTTTACTAAGGTTAAAAAATGCAGGCCTGATTTTTTAAAACCAATTTTCTTGAAGTATAATTTATGTTGCATGGAGTGCATCCATTTAAATTGTAGCATTTGATGAGATTTTTTTTTTTTGACAGGCAGAGTTAGACAGTGAGAAAGAGAGACAGAGAGAACGGTCTTCCTTCTGTAGGATCACTCCCAAAATGGCCGCCACGGCCAACGTGCTGCACCGATCTGAAGCCAGGAGCCAGGTGCTTCCTCCTGGTCTCCCATGCAGGTGCAGGGCCCAAGCACTTGGACCATCCTCCACTGCCTTCCCGGGCCACAGCAGAGAGCTGGACTGGAAGAGGAGCAACCAGGACAGAATCTGGCGCCCCAACCAGGACTAGAACCCTGGGTGCCCATGCCACAGGTGGAGGATTAGCCAAGTGATCCGCGGGGCCAGCCACATTTGATGAATTATGACAGATCTATATACTGGTAAAACTACAATCACAATAAAGATACAGAACATTTTCATCAGTCCACCACACCTACAAAATGAATTATGAACTTTTGTTTTGACTCCATCAACTAGTTTATTTAATCCTCCACTGGTCTTAACTTGTCTAAACTACTATCTTAACTATTTAAGCACTCTTATGTGGGAAAGTAGACAATAAAGTATAAATTATTTGAACATTCTGGGGTACAAATGCAAACATAATGTCTTAAGTTACATTTAGTTATATGAAAACTGATAGGAATATGGAATAGAAGATGGATGTAGAAAAATTAGCAGTAGGAACAATATCAGCAAAAGTACTGTACTATTGCAGGTGGCATGTGATTTGGGCAGGTGCTAATTATTACTGAGAACATAGGTCTTCAATATGAAGATACATAGGTTATATCACATTTACTGATGAGTTGTAGGCTTTCTCAATACATGTTTCCACTCCAGCCTCATATGGTGTGGCATTCAAGGTCATGCCTCAGAAAAATTCCAAATTATTTCAGAGAAGGAAACACTGAGGCTGCTAAAATTAGACAACAGCAATTGTCAGGTGCATGAAAACGGTGAGTTAGCATGCACTGACTCCAGGACTTTGTCCAAATTCTGTGGGATCTTCTAGAACACACACTTTTTTATTCCTTTTATTAAATATTTAATGGCTCCTGTTAAATCTAGGTGAAACCTAAACTCTATATACAGTTGTAAGTACATAATGATACTTCCCATCCCCTTCCCTTTCATGCTCTCTACCTCTTCCTTTCTTATTTTTCTTTCAATTTTTCATTGACACACTTTCAACTTAATTAATCTTCAACTAAATAAGAAATTCAACAAGTAGCAACCAATAAAACCAGTATTCCTCAAAAGCATTGAAAAGGATTGTAAGTAATAATCAAATCTCAAATGCCAATTTCACTCATATACATTATATTTTTAATCTACACATTAGATTAGAAATCAGAGAATGTATATGATATTTGTCTTTTGGGGAATGGCTTATTACGCTAAACATAATGGTCTCTGATTCTTTAGTGGATGGATAGGATGTTTAAAAATTGGAAGTTAGAACCATGCCAGGGGATTCCAATACAATCCCATCAAGGTGGCATGTACCAAGGCCATCTCAATAGTCCAAGTGATCAATTTCAGTTCACAATTGATCATACTGATAGGTCTAAGAGTCAAAGGGATCACATAAACAAGACTAGTGTCTGCTAATACTAACTGATAGAATCAAAAAGAGAGAGAACTATCCATCATGGAAAGTGGGATACACAGCAGACTCATAGAATGGCAGATGTCCTAAATAGCACTCTGGCCTCAGAATCAGCCCTTAAGTCATTTGGATATGGCTGAAGAGCCGAAGAGAGTATTTTAGGCATGGAAAGCCAAGAAACACTGGTAAAAACAAAAACAAAAACAAACAAACAAAAAAAAAACAAAACAAAAACAACAAACCTAAATGAAATATCTCTGTGAGTGAGATCTCAGTAGAAAGAACAGGCCATCAAAGAAGGAGGCAACTATCTCTGAAGGGAGGAGAGAACTTCCACTTTGACTATGAACTTGTTTAAATAAGATCAAAGTTGGCGAACTCAAAAGGCTTCCATAGCCTTGGCAACTCATGACTAGAGCCTAGGGAGATTACCGACGCCACAAACAAGAGTGTCAATTTGTTAAGTCAACAACAGGAGTCACTGTGCACTTACTCCTCATGTAGGATCTTTGTCCTTAATGTGTTGTTCAATGTGAATTAATGTTATAACTAGTACTGAAGCAGTATTTTACACTTTGGGTTTCTGTGTGGGTGCAAACTGATGAAATCTTTACTTAGTATATACTGAATTGATCTTCTGTATATAAAGATAATTGAAAATGAATCTTGATGTGAATGGATTGGGAGAGGGAGAGGGAGTTGGGAGAGTTTTTGGTTGGAGGGAAGTTATGGGGGGAAAAGCCATTGTAATCCATAAACTGCACTTTAGAGATTTATATTTACTAAATAAAAGTTAAAAAAATGGAAGCTTGCCTATTCTTCACATTCCTCTCTCATAGTGCTTGACCTAGTTTAAGCAAGGTATGGAGGTCATCATGATGGTTATTCTTTATCCATAATGCCTGGAAAAGTGATATTATACCAGGTCACTAGTCCCTAAGCCCAAACTCAGCATGGTTCAGAGATCATCGGTATGTACCATCAGACTCCTCAGAGGTGGTTGGTATTTTACTTCATGCTGCTATAACAAAGTACCATGGACTAGATTGCATTAAAGGACAGGAGTTTATTTCTCACATTCCTGGAAGCTGGAAATCTAAGATCAGGTTGCCATGAAATGTGAGTTCTCGTGCAGATCTTCTGGGCTTCTGTTTGTATCTTCCAATGATAGCAAGAATACAAGCTAGCTCTTTGGTCTCCTCTTATGTAGCCACTCATCCCTTTCATGAGGGTTCCACCAGCGTGACCTAATTATTTCCCAAATATTCCACCTCTACATAACATCATTGTGGAGATTAAATTTCAACATGTGAATTTTAATTGAATATAACATTCTTTCTAAAAAAACACTCAGGCTTTGGAAATAGGAGATTATGGCCTTAAATCCTTCCTGTGTCATTCGCTGACTTTCTGGTCTCTGCTAATGATGCTCCGGAAGACTCAGTTTTCTGAAATAATAGTATTAATTCCTGGATAGTTTTTTGGGGGGATTTGATGAAGTGTTAGAATTACTAAGAGTAAAGAATCTGCACTAAGACTATCTTTTTATTTTTTTATTTTTTACTATTTTTTTTATTTTTTGACAGGCAGAGTGGACAGTGAGAGAGAGAGACAGAGAGAAATTTCTTCTTTTGCCGTTGGTTCACCCTCCAATGACCACTGCAGCCGGTGCACTGGGCTGATCTGATGGCAGGAGCCAAGTGCTTCTCCTGGTCTCCCATGGGGTGCAGGGCCCAAGGACTTGGGCCATTCTCCACTATACTCACGGGCAACAGCAGAGAGCTGGCCTGGAAGAGGGGAAACCAGGAAAGAATCCGGTGCCCCGACTGGGACTAGAACCTTGTGTGCTGGAGCCACAAGGAGGAGAATTAGCCTGTTGAGCCACGGTGCCGGCCTACCAAGACTATCTTGACCATATTCTTGCTCTGATAAGTGTGTTCTATATGATCTGAGAACAGTGATTTAACTTCCCTGTGCCTCAGTGTCCTCATATATAAAAGATGCTAGAATCTAATTCACACGATTGTTCTTAGGATTGAATTAATGAACTAAGGTAAAACACTGAGCTGAAGGCATGGCAAGTAGTGTTCAAATAAGTATAATCTATTGTCACTGTTATTTATTATAAAAAAGATTGAAAATCACAATTTCTAACCTATTACAATCTCTGTTTTGTGTTTCCATCTGTATAGAACCTTCAAAGGAATACGACTTTTGTAAATTGTATACACTCCAGACCTCATCTCTACTGTGCACAAGTTGTCTAATGAACTGATTTCCACTGTGACATCAGAGTAAGAGATTAAACCTCACTCTAAAAGGTCCAAATTTGCTTTCTCCACAGGAAGACAGGGTCTTCCACTGGTGCTGCAGAATCATGAGATCCTGCAGTGCTCTTGAAATATCTGGATCACCAGACAGGGCAGGGCATGAACCCAGGTGGCTACCTTTAACACAGACATCTGTGTCTAGAAAGACAAGGAGTTAGGAAGTGAAGAGAGGGCACAAGTCATGAGATGACAGCAGAGAGAGATAGGGAGAAAGAAGAGGATATTAGCAACTCCTATACTGGCAAATGAGGGGGGAGAAAGAAGTATTTAAAAAGATTCACTGTAAGTTTCTACTATGAAATACAACATGTATGTCACATGCCACTCCTTTATAGAAAGCTATAAATATTTCTTGATGTCATTCATTAAAAGTCCTGAGTCAGACTGTTATTTCTTAGAAGATGTGATATTAGAGACTGGAACATGTTGAATTGCTCAAAAGACTTTTACACATTTATTCCCTTATTGTAGGCCATTGCTTAATTCTATCAATAACTATTATTAACATACACTTTGAATTGTGTGCAGTTTCCAGAATTTTTTGTTCTCTATACCTTCACATAGTTTCCCTCTTTTCCCAATACCTTCTTGGTTGTCTACTTCAGATAGTCATATACTTTCAATTTACCTTTACAGTATATCTGAAATACCTTTACTTCATTGGAACTGATCAGTTTCTCAATTTCACCACATTTTCTTAAGCAGTCGTCTCTCACAAAGCACTGCGGTAATTCATAGCAGCAGCACATAAAAATCTCGCTCTTGCTCACCTGCATGCAATATCTGTTCCCATTACCATAAGAATAGGCTGATCCTTTTAAAACAAGCCTCTCACAGGTTATTCTTCCTTGATGTACAAATATTTCCCCTTGATATCCTCAAATTTACCAGAGACGAAGCTTGTGAGCAATAGTCTTAGCCTTTCAAAGTTTTCTGGAATTCTCTTCCACAGAATTCATGCTTATATTCTGTCCTGCAGCATGTGACTAGGAGTCACACAATTCCACAGTGTTGCCTGTGGTCTCATTCTTGAGGAGTGGATAGCTAAGTCGTAGACAATAGAAAATCTGTCAGCTATCCCAGGTCAAACAACCAAAAAAAGACCCCCTTTCTCACTGTAACTCTGACCTTGAAATAAATAAATAAACCTTAAACAAACAAACAAAAAACACTACTCTCATAATTTAGGATATATCATTATCTAAGTAGATTATCATTTCAGTACATTAAATTTTCATTTCCTTGAACTTGTATCTTTTAATTATTTTAATTTGCATCTACTTATGCTACTGGTTTCCATGCATAGAATCTTGTCTTTGTCAGAACATCACTTTGGAGCCGGTGTTGGTCTAGAAGGTTAAGCTTCAGCCTACAGTGCTGGCATCAGATATGGGCACTGGTGCGAGTCCCAGCTGCCCCACTTTTGATCAAGTTTCCTGCTAATGTACCTGGGAAAGCAGCAGAAGATGTCCCAAGTACTTGAGTCTCTGTACCCACATGGGAGACCCAGAAGCAACTCCTGGTTTTTAGCTTCTGCCTGGTCCAGCCCTGGCGTTGCGCCATTTGGGGGGTGAATCAGCAGATGGAAGATCTCTCTCTCTCTCCCTCTCCTCTTTATTTGTATCTCTACCTTTCAAATAAATAAATAAATAAATATTTTTAAAAGAACATCACTGGGGGCTGGTGCTTTTGCACAGCAGGTAAAGCTGCCACCAACTGGGGAGTGAGCCAGCAGATGGAAGACCTGTCTCCCTCTCTTCCTCTCCTTCTCTCTGTGTAATTCTTTCAAATAATTAAACAAATAAATAAATCATTGCACTAATCTGAAGCCAGAGCTTTGTCTGGATCTGGATGCAGAGGCCCAGTGACTTGGGTCATCTTCCACTGCATTCCCAGGCCACAGCAGAGAGCTGGATTGGAAGTGGAGCAGCCGGGACTGGAACAGCGCCCTATGGGATACTGGCGCTGCAGCTGGCAGCCTTACCGGCTATGCCACAGCACTGGCCCTGAATATCACTTTAATTTCAAGCATTCTACTCTCTCTTCATTATCTCCTATCCATTTACTATTTCTTTCGAGTACCCAAATTCCAGCAGTCATTTTTATCACCAGGACCAATTCCAATTCATTGATTTTTTTCTGCCTGTTATCCATTCTTGTCCTTACTAACCTCTGTTTCAAGTTTAAATATAATGAATAATTACTATAATCATTTTCTTGCATCTATTCCTAAAATCCTTTGCCCTTTTCTTCCTTCATCGCATTCACTCATCAAAATTACAGCCTTCCTTAATTGCAAATTACTACCTTATAAATGAATTTCGCTGGAGAGAAACACACAATGGGGCTGAATGGTTTCTCTTTAAATTCAGGATTTCTAAACTAAAGTGAGCCCTTCGTGCCGCTTAACAATTATACTAGATTTTTGTGGTTCACTTACCCTTCTGCTCACTTAGATGATTATTTCGTGTAATTTCCTCTTCTCAAACTGTTAACATATACTCCATCCTCAGTATCAGCTTAAGACCTTATTTCCCATTTCACTCGAAAATTTAATCAAGAAAGAAATTCATAAACTTCTGCTACCACATCTAACCTTCTATCTGTGTCAACCTTCTGTGTTAGGATGGATCTGTGCACTGAAGAAAGGACGCCTACATCTATAGGATAGGTGTCCTCTAACATGTGTTGGTCTAATTAAAAAGATTTTCCCTCTCTAATAAGTATTGATCTTTTCTCTTCTCCTGCCCCTTTTATTGCATCTTTCTTATATATAAAATGAGTCAGTTATTTCTGTACTCTTAAAATCTCTTTCTTTTAACCTCATGTTAGTCTCTAGATATTTTCTTATTTCTCTCCTTAAGAGTATAGCAGAGTTGTTCCTAAGAGCTTTGTATACACATTCATTTAGGTTGTTTCCCAGCTATTATCTCTTGAACCCATTCAATAGCACCTTTAATTCCACTCTTCAACTGCAACTACTCTTGTCAATTTCACTAATGGTTTCCACTTTGCTACATCCACAGACCAGTAATTGGTTCTCATCTTACTTGACTCATTAGCAATATTTCAGTTATCCCATACACTGCTAGTTTTCCTTCCACGTCATTGTTGTTTTTTCCCCTGTCTAGCTTTCCTCTTTCTGTCTAGTTTTCTAGCTCCTTGTTCTCTTTACATGAGAGTGTTTAGTCCTTGGCTTTTATTTTCTGTCTATACCAAGACTTTGATGATATCATGGCTCTTAGTGTTAGTGCACGATAGATCATTATAAGTTCTTATTTCAATTCACCGTATTCAGAGCAGCCACAGTACTCTTACTGAATTGATATTGTACTTCCTGAATACTGAAAACACCATTGTTGGCTTCCGTTTTAGTTCATTTTGTGTTACCAGAACAGAATATTGCAGACTAGATAGTTTGTAATGAATAGAAATGTATCAGCTCATATTCTGTGGGCTGAGAAGACCAAGAAGAGCTTGAACCTGGTAAAGTCTATTGTATCCTACCATGGCAGAAGAAATCACGTGTTGGTAGGATGGAAGAAGAGAGAGAGAGCGAGAGTGAGAGAGAGAGAATGCACAAGTGCAAGAGGAGGAAAATTCACTCCCACAATAATGGTACTAATCTACTTCTTAAAGAGCTCACCTCTTAATACTCTTACCAAGGCAACTACATTTCAATGTGAAGGAGGGAATGAATATTCCAACCATAGCAGCTTCCCCATTCACTTCAAGTAAATGTCCTTAAAAAGGCTCTTTCACTCACTTGTCATTTCCATTCACAATTTACTCTTGTAATCCTCCTTCATTCTATGGATTTCTTATTCCTCCTACCTAAAAAGCTCTTCCTCCAGTTGCTCAAATAGTTCTCCACTTACTTCTTAAGATCTTCACTCAAGTGCCAATGTCACCTCCAAAGGGAGCAACTCCATCAACATTTCTTATTTTCCTTCCTATATTTCACATTCTGTTTTACATGGATATATTACTCATCATATATTTTCCCTCCACAAGAACATAAGAATCAAGAGGCTAGGAGTATTTGTTTTCTTACAGAAGTGTTCCCAGCACTTCTTTAAATGTTTGATGAACAAATGGGCTAGATAAAACCAGAGATTGATGGCTAAGTGAGATGCAATTTAAGGTGCATTTTTATTTTTAGTTGTGTTGAATCTAGGCAGACTGGAGAACTATTTACATTCCTCCTATATTGAGATAAACTTGTTTTAGGTTTGAAGAGTAACTTGAGATTCTGAAATGATGGAAATTGTGCAATTGCTAAGGTACCCAAATTACTAAATATTAGTTGTAATACCTGGGGTGTTCAGCACTGAGGGATTTGAGAATAAATGGAGTTTCTGTGGAAGTCAGTAGGGCAAAAAAGATGTGGAAATTCTTTATATTTGGAAGTATGATGGCGGGGGGGTCAGTTTCATGGGTCTGCTTCTAACAAACGTTTCCAAGCCTACCCTGAGAAACTTCAGTATAGAATTGAAATTTGATCTTCGTGTATGGAGTCCATAGTAATGAATTTCATAAAGAATAAATTATATTTTCATTTATTTATATTTGCATTTCATTTTGTTCTTAAAATAAGAGCACTTTATTAAACAGCGCTATTTTTTTTTTTTTTTAGCCAGAATTCAAACCAGGCCTTGAAAATGAGCTCAGAAGGTAAATGTGTAGTTGTTTTCTAAAATAAAGTGCTATGTACTGGAGAGGATTATGTAAAATAATTTTAATTTTTTTCTTATAAATTCATTTTTTTCCTACAACTAGAAAGAATGGGCCATAGATTTCTCACAAACTCAGATATTTTAATTTTAATTCTGGGCTGATAATTCTGCAGGGGGCCACACACTTGGTCCATCTTCTACTTCTTTCCCAGGGCATTACCAGGGAGCTGGATGGGAAGTAGAGCAGCTGGGATGCAAAATAGCACCCTTAAGGGACACCAGCATTGCAGGCAGAGTCCTCACCTGCTATGCCAATGCTAGCCCATAAATGTATACTCTTTTTGGAAGCAAGAGTGATAGTTTAAGGCTAAACTTCTAGGATCTGTATAGTGGTTTCTAACAACATTAAAAAAAAAAAAAAGGGGGCTACCCAACGTGAATCCAAATGATGAGGAAGAAAATACATTTTCTTAAAGATAGATCTTTTAAAAAAGCATATCTTAAAACAAGGCAGGAATTTCTTCACTGTTGTCTAAACTCTTATCAAACTAGAATGAAGAATAAATAGCAATTAAAGTAGTTGTTCCTGATGGGAGAAAGAAAAAGAACAAGTAGTGTGGATAGCAAAGTTAATACATTTCTTTTTTTTTTTTTTTTTCAGGCAGAGTGGACAGTGAGAGAGAGAGACAGAGAGAAAGGTCTTCCTTTGCCGTTGGTTCACCCTCCAATGGCCGCCGCGGTCAGTGCGCTGCGGCCGGCGCACCGCGCTCATCCGATGGCAGGAGCCAGGAGCCAGGTGCTTTTTCTGGTCTCCCCATGGGGTGCAGGGCCCAAGCACCTGGGCCATCCTCCACTGCACTCCTGGGCCACAGCAGAGGGCTGGCCTGGAAGAGGGGCAACCGGGACAGAATCCGGTGCCCCGACCGGGACTAGAACCCGGTGTGCCGGCGCCGCAAGGCAGAGGATTAGCCTGTTGAGCCACGGCGCCGGCCAAAGTTAATACATTTCAAGACTGCGCCAAAGTTCACCTAGAAGATGATAGGAGTTTATGGGGACAAGACACTATAGGGTATGTTAAATGTGCAGCTTTGAGGCAGGCAGGTGGTGTGTATGCTGCTTGGGACCCAACACCCAGTACCAGGATGACTCAGTTCTAGTCACAGCTCTGCTCTTGATTCTAGCTCCTTAATGTGCACTATGGGAGGCAGCACTGATGGCTAGAGTGTTGGGTTCCTGCCACCCACGTGGTGGCTGAAATTGAGTTCCTGGCTTCCAGCTGTGGCCTGGTCTACCTTTGGTGAATGGGAATTCTTCTCTCTCTCTTTCTCTCTGCCTTTTGAATAAATAAATACATAATTTTCAAATGAAAGAAAAGTAAAACCTCTTAACAGGGCAATGGGTAGCACAAAGTCTTCTTGGTGAAAAGTTATATTTAAGGTACAAGAGTGTTTATAAATCAGTAGTTTTGTTAGTGAATTTGTTAAAGTTTACTAATCCATAATAATTAGTAATATAATTGCTAACAATATATCATTGTATTATTATATATTGTATCATTTATTTATGGAAGGATAATTATCTGTCCTTTCCTCTTATCTGATACTGTTTTTCTTTTAAGATTAATTTATTTATCTGAAAGTCAGAGTTACACAGGGAGAGGGAGAAACAGAGAGAGTGAGGGAGAGAGAGATTTTCCATCCACTGGTTCACTCCACAAATGGCCACAACAGGCCAGGAGCCAGGATCTTCTTCAGAATCTCTCACATGGTTGCAGGGCCCAAGCACTCAGACCATCTTCCATTGCTTTCCCCAGTGCACTAGCAGGGAGCTGGATTGGAAGTGGTGCGACGGAATCTGGAACTGGGGCTCATATTGGAAACAGGTGTCGCAGGATGTGGCTTTACTGGCTACACCACACTGCTGGCCCCCATCTGACACTCTTGAATGCATCTTTGTATTTATTATGAGAGGGAAGACAAGGTCTGTCCTTTAGTCTTGAGGACAGGAGTGTGCAAAGGTAACTACGTATGTCCAGGCTGCAGTTTTTGTTGCAGTTGCTATTTTCCCAGTATACTTCCTAGAGTTAATTGTTATCACGGGAGTAGAGGGCCACAGCCCATGTCAGCCACAGCTAGTTAGCTGCAGGAGTAGCTGCAGCTAGTTTCATGTAGATTACAGAACAAGGGGTGAGCCCCATTCCTTCACCAAAAGCCCAGATGGGCAAATCTGTTCAGGACTCCTGCTGAGGAGTGAAGCTTAGGAACTTGAACATTAGCAATCACAAACAGGGGCCATCCACACAAAGGTCAAATTGCGCAGCCCAGAGACGTTTGTTGTGATTAAAGACTTTACAAAACTGACTCCTCTCCCATAAAGGACTTGTGGAGAAAGAAAGGTGTCATCCAGCTGCATTGTTCATTGGTCAGTTTCATAGGCAGCTGGATGCTTCCTGTCAGATTTCTCAAACTCCTGGTTCCCCTCCGGTACAGACAAAACAAAACTCAACAAGTGGTGGCACCAGGCGGAGCCTGGGGGGGCTGAACCCAGCGCGGTTGGTTAGGGGTGCTCTTGCTGAAGGGTTGAGGCAGGAAAGCGTCTGAAAGCAAGGCAACGTGGAGGAGGTCCCATTCTGGAACTGCGTTAGGGTCCCACACTCCCTACCCTTGATTGCAGCACTCTGCCTGCTCAGAGGCACCTGCCTCATCCCAGGGTGCACATTTTCACAGTCTTACGAATTAACACAGATTCTTGGGGCAGGCTGCACCTCGTGCTCCCTTTCTCTTACTTCTATCAGCCTTCTTCCTTTGTAACTAACCAAGTCCCCCACACTTAGGGACCCTGCAGACATCCTCTGTTGCCTTCTCCTACTTTGAAACCAGACTGGAGTTTTCCGCATATTTGTGCTTCCATAGCATGCCTATGCCCCATCACTCTGCTAGGATGTTTTCTTGTCTGTGTCTCTCCGAATTCTGACCTTTCTTAAGTAGCAAATTGTTCCCTTTAGGAATCTTAGAGAGAAACACAGCATGCAAATCATTGCGGAGCAAACACTTGGCCTCTTTTTTTACTGTGTGACTGTTACTAGCTAAATGCTTTACAGGCATTGATTCATTTGATTCTCATAATAAGTTTGGAAAGAAAGGATCATTATTATGTCCATTTTAAAGATGAGAAGTTGAGCGACGTGCCTAATGTTACATGCATACAAATTGGACAAATACAGTACTAGAGTTCAAGTATTTCAGAAATTTTGAGATATTCTTATCCACTTTGCTTTGCTCAAAAACTTGTTGAATGAATGATTCAGTTCTGAGCATGGAGAGAGTTGGATCCTGTGGGCTATAGATTGTATTCCACTGTGTCTCTAAAACAAAGGTTACCACTTCCTGACAGCCTAGTAAAGTTGCACATTTAAAGGGAATGGTGGGAGGGTTCTTACTAATAAATAAGTGAATATACAGGCTGTCATCTAACTCTGTAAACTAAAATGTGAATGAGGGAATGGAGACTCCCAGAAAAGTGACCAGCTCCGAAGTACTCAGAAGAAAAATGTTATCCCTTTTGGCAAGAGGAAATCAACTCCAAAGCAAGAAAGAACAAAAAGTTATGTCTGTAAGAGTTTGAACTTCAGCTTCCAAACTCTACTTTCTTGGTGGATAAAAAAGAATGAAAGATAAAGCTATATCTCATGTTTTCAAGCCTTGTGTTTAATAAAAATCAATTGAAATTCTGCCAAATGGGTGAGTGGGAGTCAGATGTATAATTAAACCACCTTCTGGAATATATGCCACTCAGAGATCAAATGACTAGCATCAAAATGGTCTTTCCAAATATGATCTATCGCCTCGTGGAAAGCTGTCAATAGTCTTTTGCTATGGGGATTTAAAAGCATAGATTTTTTTTTAAAGTAAATGTTCTAACTCATTTAAGAATCTAAGCACCAATTTAGAAAAAAAGATGAATAAAGTATTGTAAATCACGTCTGTACAAGTTGTGCAGCTCTGTATTTAGGTTTGTATGTTACCGTTCCTTTAGATTTAATGTCACACATGAGTCATTCCCTAAGTTTCCCTTCTAAGACCTCTTCCAGTAATAACTTACAATAAATGCATAGAGGTAGTCACATGATGGATGACATTTTCCATGAGAACACTGGATATTTGAGTTTGCCCTTTCATGGCATCTAAGAAAAAAGAGGGAGGCATCAGGAAATATTCACAGCAAGAAGGAGAAGATGAAAATGCAGCGTTACCTTTAAATATCATTCCATACAAACAACTTGCTCTGTTAGAAAGAGGTAAGTAACATTTCAATTATAGGAAAAAAAAATGTTTGCACAAACACTCCCCTGTACACCAAAGCTCAAAAGAGATGCTGTTTTGTAAGAGTATATATACAGTAATGATTGTAATTCATTACCTACCATTAGATAGCTATTCTCCAATCAATGTACTAAAAATAAATACAATATTTTAAATGCCATAGGTGTTTGTGGCATTTGTATTCAGATTTTTGCAAATGGAGAAGACTTGTTTCAGTGCAATGAAGTTACTTCTACCAAAGCGACAGGTTACAATTGATCTTTTCCAGTGTGGTTAATGAACAAAAGCAGTTCCCATAGGCACCTTGAGGAATAAAGCAGTTTTATTGTTTGAAATGCTATTTGGATGCTTGAATTATCTGTTTTCCTTCATACTGAACAGAGCACAGAGACACTATTTGATTCTGTATTTGAAAACTGATCTTTGTTATTCACTTTTCCAGAAAGTAAAATGAAATTGTAACCTTGGACCCTGGGTAAAAACAGCCTGGCTCAATGGGTGGTACTGATTAAAAAAAAAAAAATGGTAAATGAATCCCCTATGCTAAAAGAAAAAACTGTTAAAAGTTTACTGTACCTTAAGACTGAGAATGAACTTACTTCCTGCGCTTTGGGGGTCATGAAAACTTTATTTCCCATTTTTGAGCAGCGGTGTTGCCCTGTATCAGTCGTCTCACTCTACTAATACAGCGAGCACTTGGCTTCCCTTTGAGCTTTCAACTGGGAGAAGAGTTGTTTCTCCTGCTTCATGACCAAAGCAGGATTGCTGCATGCTGAGAGCATTTGCTACAGTTCTCTCCCTTGGGGTCAATAAGGGTTGAAGAAATATCAGGGAAGAAATTAAACCCCCATTTGGCAATGGAGGTGTTTGGGTATCTTAAGGTTGATTGATGAGTGTCTTAAGGTTGATGGCCATTGTGAGTATCATGGGGGGAGTTCACATCCCTCTGCCGCTTGAATCTTGCCTGTGGCTGAAGGAAAGATACAGACAGAAATTGAAGAATCAGCATTTGGGACCAGGAATAAATATATTTCATTTCTGCCATGAATGTGATTAAAGCAGCTACTAAATTTTGCTTAATTAGACCATGCCTATTGCATGTATTTTATGAAAGAAAATTATATATTGTTTACATTATTCTTTAATGATTTTATCTTTATAATGAAAACTTTTATTTATAGTTGCATGGGAGTAAGTATATGACAATATTAAAGAAGTCATTGTTTCAACATCATAATTTTAGCTTATCTTTTGTAGTAAAGGGGACATATAATTGGTTCACATTTATTAAGAACAATAGCTACAGTAATAATAAAAGCAAAACAACAACAATAATTATCAGGCATTCAATACATGTATTACCTATAAATGGGCTATCCTACTCAGTCAGTTCTGAAAAACTGGTATTTGGCACATTATTTGGAGTTTTGACACAGTTGCAAAGAAGTTAATTTCTTTTGACTTCTGCCAGTTAGTATTAAACTTATGAAGCATGAAATCATCTAATTCTGGATAATAGGTTTTCTATAGAGTTCCCACTAGAAAACATTTATGCTTGAAACATATGTGCCTAGATCTCAAAAACCACAGGCATATTTATTTACAAAACTGCATGCCGACATCCCTTTTCAGTGCTCAGTAATGAAATAATTTTTTAGAAAACAGGAGAAAATGGGTCATAAATTTGCATGTATCTTTAGTGAAGACCCAACAAATCAACTGAGCCAAAGCCTGGATATATTACATTTGCATGTTTGTATATCCAAACTTTTGGCAATAGCTACTTTTCTCTCATCTCCATTTTATTCCAGTTTTCTCCATTTTCCCCCCCACTAGAGTGGTAGGTTTTATTTTTGTCATCAAGTGGAGAGGTACAGGATGCTTTATAAGATCAAACTGAGATGAAAAATTATCCCATTTCATAGTAGGAAAGGATCAATTTTAACACATCAAGTTTCATAAAAGCCAGAGGAGATAAATGCATATTGGACACTGAACTGTCACTAACTTATTCTCAATCTTATTTTCTCCAGATATTTCAGAGGATAGTCAGGCCCTTATGACAAAATTCTGGGTTGAAATTGCTTAGATTCAAAAGAAGGTATAAAACCACAATTCAACCAACATCATGATCTTTTAGAACATGCTGACCACTCCTAGGAAATAATTTGCTCTCATTTCTTCTGTTCTTTCAGGTATCCAAAACACACAATTTTCATCTTCTTTCTAGAAGAATATTCTTTGGTTTGTGAATCTCTAAAATTTGTAAGTTTCCTCTCTGGGTTTCTGCTTTAGTCTGAATTTCTATCTAGTAATGTTTGTTTATTTTCTCAGATTTTAGAAGTAGTATATTTTGCTACAGAGAATTTAGAAACCACAAAAAAATACAAAGAGTAGAATAAAAAAGCATTTATATGTCCACCATCTGGAGATGGCCAAGTTGTATGTATCCATCTATTTCATTTTATGTAAGTATGTATGTGTGTGATTGTGTGTGTGGTACATGTGTATACATATACTAACAAACATGCTTGCACACAAGATTTATACATAAAATTGAAATTATACTGTAAGATGACTTTAGGGTTATTCATATTTTTCTTCAACATCTCCTGGAAAGTGGAGAATTTTGCTTTTGTATAATCCTTTTTGTATATTAGAATCACCTGAGAAGTTAAGAAAAAACTAAAAATGTGTACTTGAGCCTCAGAAATTTTTATTTAATCAATCTGATTTTGTGCACAGATATTATTACAAAGTACCACAGAAATTTATTTCTGTATCTCTATCAAAAATAATGTGATATCTACACATTCGGAAATTCTCATTTCCCACAAATCTTTGTACTTGGTAATGAGTCAGTAACTACATGACAACGAACTCTGCCTTGCCTTTTCTTCCTCATCTAGTTTCTGCCATTTGATTGCTGACAGCTGAACACATTTTTCTGTTGTAGATTGGATTGTTATTTTAAGTTCTTCACTCTGTATTACTAATTGCAAATCTGTAGTCTAATCTCAGTGACATTATAAACCGGAATATGTGGAGTATATATCCTTTGATAGGTGACATGCTATTGATTATAAAATGCTAGTGGTTATGAGACGAGAAGGGGCTTTTTAAAGGATTGGCTTCTGATACTTTTTCCATGTCCTATGAGAAGAAGATTCCAGTTAGTGGTGGTCTGGGGGGATTAAACTCCTGAACTTGACCTTGGGGAGAAAAGGCAGCTTGCCTAAGGCGTGAAGCAGAGCTGCTCTTGTTGACTCATTGACCAATATGTAAGAGAAATGACTACTTTATCAGAAGCACTAGCATTTTGTGGTTTTGGTTGTATAATATCAATGCAGAAAAAAATGGCTAATTCTCTTTTCATTTTTGCAGTGCATATTCTTTGTTCATTTGTTTATTTCTGTAAGTACATTTTGCTTCTCTTTATGTAAGGGGACACAGAAATTTATGGAAAATTGAAATTAAAGGATAATCTTATTTTTGATACAAAATATTTAAATTCATGCATAAAGTTTTTGTAATACACATCTTCCATGAACTTTGAAAACGTCTCATGTTTCTGACCATTCCCACTAAGGCTTTTTTGCTGGCCACTTTCTTTCTTATTATTTTTACCCTCGAATACCATTCTCAGCCTAGTCTATTCTTACTCAATGAATTTTTCCAGATCAACTTTTTTGACTCCCATTGTTTCAACTGTATTAATTATGTCTTGTTTAATATCTCCAGAAGTTACATAGCAAATTCTTGGACTTCATACTTGAAAGTGGCATCAGGGGCTGGTGTTGTAGCACAGTGGGTAAGGCTGCTGGATGTGATGTTGGCAGGCTCTATGGATGCAGATTTGTAACCCAGGTGCTCCACTTCCAATCCAGCTCCCTTCTAATGTGCCTCGGAGAACAGCAAGACATGGTCCAAGTACTTGGGCCCTTGCCACCCTAATGGGAGATTAAGAGGGTGTTCCAGGCTACTGGCCCAGTGCTGGCCATTGCGACCATATGGAAAACGCATCAACAGATGAAAGATTTCTCTCTCTCTCTCTCTGACTCAAATAAAGAAATAAACTTCTTTTTAAAGGAAAGTGGCATGAATACTCAAATTTAATCATGTAGAAATTGAACTTCCTAGTTTCTCTCCGTAAACTACTACTAATCAAAATCTACCGAGATTGATTAAAGCTATATCACCTACAAAGTCATTTCAATTAAGAAATATCTATAGAAAAAAAGAAAAGTAGTTGGTCAACTGGAAAACTTCTTAAAATACAACCAAATGACTCATTTTACCAAGTTTCCTGGTTATTTCTATTTGCCAGAAAACTTGATGATGCTGGACTTTTCTTAACTTAAAACTTGTATCTAGTATTTTTCTCACTTCTTGTTCTAAACTCATTTATGTCAGAGCCAAAGTTGCCTTGACAGTAGATGACGGCCAATACAGTTCTGATACATGGTAGGTAGTCAGTAAATATTTCCTGAGTGAATTGTGTCAAATAAGGCATCAGAGAGTGAATAATAATATGGCCTGTTTTAGAAATTGGCAATATAACTAAGGATAAATTACTTGGCATTTATTTCCAGTTTCCATGTCTATCAGTTGGTAATGTGCTACATTATTCATCTTTACCAAAGATATGTTGTAAGATTAACAAATAGAGTCATTAAAAAAAAACTGGAGTGTTAGAGAAATGATAATGAATTATATTAGATTATGGAACTTGGCTCATTGTGTTATTAGTATTCTCTCTGTCTATTGAAATCACATTGCCAAATGATGACCTAATTATATCCCATTTGCCAGATGGTTAATTGTGGCAAGCAAAAATGAATTTGCAATTATTGTAAATATTGTCTTTCGATAGTAAAACATTTTTTCAGAATTACTAATTTATCTTTTACAAAGATTTTTCAACTTGCATCTTTGGAAACCCATCTCTGACTTTAATAAGTTATTTTAAAAATACATAGAGAGGATAATGATTCAAAAAAGTGTAGCCTCTAATAAAATAACCAGGTTAATGTAACTTAAAACAATCTGTTATTCCTTACAATGCACTAAATCTTTTTCAAAGGAATGGGATGATATAATGTGACCCATCAGAAATCTTCCTAGCTATGTCTTTTATTCTTTAATAGAGCCACATATTCTAAGATGGAGCAAGTATATGTCCAAATGCCAATAAATGCTTCTATCAACCTTGTGAGAAAAGAAAAATGTAGTTCAGGAACTATTTCACAATTCTCATGTGTGGAGTTTAACTTATTCTTCAGAATCCAGGTCTTTATTTGAAGTCAGGACCTTACCCAATATAATTCAAACAAAGCAATAAACAATCATCAAATAAATTTAGGACAGATCAGCTTTAATATGTTCTGAGAGAGAGAGAGAGAGACAGAGAGAGAGAGAATGTCCCGATCACTGGTTCTTTCCTCAAATACCCATAACAGCCAGGACGGGATCCTGTCAAAACTGGGATCTGGAAACTCAATCCAGATCTCATGTGGATGGCAGAGGCCCATTGAGCCAGACCTGCTGTTTCCTAGGACTGTATCACCAGGAACAACTGCAGTCAGGAGTCAAACTGAATACTTCGGTATGGGCTGTGGACATTCCAAATAATGTCTTTAACTGCTACAACCAAGACTCATTCATATGATATTTTTATACTTTTATAAAATATTATCTTTTATATGTAATCATTATTGTTTTAAAGCTTTTATTTAAAGAATATAAATTTTCAAAGTACAGCTTATGGATTACAATGGCTTCCCCCCCCATAACTTCCCTCCCACCCACAACCCTCCCCTTTCCCGCTCCCTCTCCCTTTGCATTCACATCAAGATTCATTTTCAATTCTCTTTGTATACAGAAGATCAGTTTAGTATATGTTATGGAAAGATTTCAACAGTTTGCCCCCAGATAGTAACACAAAGTGAAAAATATTGTTGGAGTACTAGTTATAGTATTAAATCACAATATACAGCACATTAAGGACAGAGATCCTACATAAAATTTTTTTAAAAAATTGATTAATTATCTATGCAATTTCCAATTTAACACCAAGCTTTTGTTTTCATTTTTAATTATCTTTATATACAGAAGATAGATCTAGTATATACTAAGTAAAGATTTCATCAATTTGCACCCACACAAAACACAAAGTGTAAAAATACTGTTTCAGTACTAGTTATAGCATTACTTCACATTGGACAACACATTAAGGACAGATCCCTCATGAGACGTAAGTACACAGTGACTCCTGAAGCTGATTTAACTAACAATTTGACACTCTTGTTTATGGCGTCAGTAATCTCCCTAGGGTCTAGTCATGAGTTGCCGAGGCTATGGAAGCCTTTAGTGTTCGCCGACTTCGATCTTATTCCGACAGGGTCATAGTCAAAGTGGAAGTTCTCTCCTCCCTTCAGAGAAAGGTGCCTCCTTCTTTGATGGCCCCGTTCTTTCCACTGGGATCTCACTCCCAGAGATCTTTCATTTAGGTCTTCTTCTTTTTTTTTTTTCCCCAGAGTGTCTTGGCTTTCCATGCCTAAAATACTCTCATGGGCTCTTGAGCCAGATGCGAATGCCTTAAGGGCTGATTCTGAGGCCAGAGTGCTTTTTAGGACATCTGCCATTCTATGAGTCTGCTGTGTATCTCGCTTCCAATGATGGATAGTTCTCCCCCTTTTTGATTCTATCAGTTAGTATGAGCAGACACTAGTCTTGTTTGTGTGATCCCTTTGACTCTTAGACCTATCAGTGTGATCAATTGTGAACTGAAATTGATCACTTGGACTACTGAGATGGCCTTGGTGCATGCCACCTTGATGGGATTGTATTGGGTTCCCCTAGCACGTTTCTAACTCCATCATTTAGGGCAAGTCCAATTGAGCATGTCCCAAATTGTACATCTCCTCCCTCTCTTATTCCCACTCTTATATTTCACAGGGATCACTTTTCAGTTAAAATTTAAACACCTAAGAATAATTGTATGGTAATTACAGAGTTCAACCAATAGTACTAGAACAAAAAAAATAATAAAATGGATCAAGTATTATATTGTACAACAACAGTCAGCACAAGAGCTGATCAAGTCACTGTTTCTCATAGTATCCATTTCACTTCAACAGGTTTCCCCTTTGCTGCTCAGTTAGTTATCACCGATCAGGGAGAATATATGATATTTGTCCCTCTGGGACTGGCTTAATTCACTCAGCATGATGTTTTCTAGATTCCTCTATCTTGTTGCAAATGACCGGATTTCATTGTTTTTGACTGCTGTATAGTATTCTATAGAGTACATGTCTCATAATTTCTTTATCCAGTTACTATTGATGGCCATTTGGTTTGCTTCCAGATGGCGGAATAGGATGGGAACACACCGATAGTCCATGGAGAGACATTTAATAAAATATTAAATTTAAAAATTGCTTTTGATGCACTGCTTTGCCCATTCTCTTAACACATATTTGGCTTGCTACTGGGCAACTGAGATGTGAAACAAAGATTCTCCAATTTATTACTATCCATTTGCTGTGTTCTTTTATTTATTTATTTATTTGACATATAGAGTTAAACAGCGAGATTGAGAGAGAGAGAGAGAGAGAGAGAGAGGTCTTCCTTCTGTTGGCTCACCCCTGAAATGGCTGCTACTGCTGGCGCTATGCCGATCCAAAGCCAGGAACCAGGTGCCTCCTCCTGGTCTCCCATGTGGGTGCAGGCGCCCAAGCACCTGAGCCATCCTCCACTGCCTTCCTAGGCCACAATAGAGACCTGGACTGGAAGAGGAGCAACTGGAACTAGAACCCGGCACCCATATGGGATGTTGTTGCTGTAGGCAGAGAATTAGCCAAGTGAGCCACACAGCACTGGCCCTGCTGTATTCTTTTAATGGCTATTGTCACTTGAGTCAAATTTCAAAATAAAAGTAGACCTTATTTTTTAAATATCTGATAAGTTTTATTTTAATGGACTATTGATCTATCAGACTACTTGTTCCTACAAGGCAAATTAAGAAAAGAACAAAGGAACAAGAAAACTTAAAAACGTATTCATTGAATACTCTATGCAATGCATTGGAGTTTATATAACTTTACTTTGAAAGAAATTGGCTGCATTATTATTATTCATTTGTGTTGGCAATCTAGTCACAGCTTACCAATATTAATGCTCCATGATGTTCTATTATTATTCTCACAGTTCAACAAGTTTAAAAAAATAAAAAAATACTTATCATGTTTTAATCATTAAGGTCAACACTGATTTCATCTGTAACATATTACAGTGTTTACTACCAATAATTTTAATTGTAAAATGAATTACTTAGTCACATATTTAATAATGAGTAGAATTGGCCTTCATAACCAGTTTTCTATTGTTATCAATCAGCTATTTACATAGTCACAGGGGAAACCATATCATTATTCACAGTGAGACAGAGTAGCAAACATCAAATTTAATTGCCCTACTAGGCATTGGAGTCATAATCTTTACACAACCCTTAATGTTTTCATTACTTATCAATTCACTTATAATTACACTACACTCGCAAAAGTTAAGCAGCTAGCAAACAGTATATCTTTCACTGCTACTTACACAGAGATAAACAAATAGATGTAAAATATGCCAGAAAGAATATATTAACTCAAATTATTATATAGAATGTCAGATGTTCTGGTTTAGCTCTCCTAATGTTGCTGAAACAGATTGTGTTGGAAATGTGTACCTTTTGTGGATAAAGATTTTTATACTTTTATTATCTTTAATTTTTAATGACTTTTCCAGTGTTGGTGCTATTATACATTACCAACATTTTTCTAAAAAAACGATTGTGAAAGATATAAAATGACTGCTATGTATAATTTCATTCATTCACTTCTCCCACTTTTCTTTCTTTAAAATATGCTAGGCTCTGGTAACATAAACTCTAGATTAGAGTGTTTAGAGAACTTTCTGAGATATTTGGAACATAGACATAATGGGGAACAGGGAACATAAACTTGAGTATTTGCCATTTGTAACATTTTAAAATTTATTCTTATTTTACTTAATTTTTTAAAAAATTTATTTGAGAGGTAGAGAGATGAAAATGAAGACACAGACACAGAGAATGCCCCTTAACTATCTACAGAGGCTGGTTTTGAGGCCAGAACTGGGATCCAGGAACTCAATCCAAGTCTTTGATGTGGGTTGGAGGAAACTAATTACTTCAGACATCATTGCTACCTTCCAGAGTCTGCATAGCAGAAAACTGGAGTCAAGAGTCAGACCCAGCAATTGAACTCAAGCACTCCGATGTGGGACTTTAGCATACCAACCTGCATTTCAGCTGATAGGCTAAATGCTCACTCTTATTTTTTTAAAGAAGGTTGTTTGCATTCTCATTCTGTTTAGTAGCTTTCAGTCCCCTTTTCATCACAAAGCTTGTTTTAAAAAATTTTAATCTGAAGTTCACAGGTAAAAATTTATAAATGTATGGAAATATAAAAGAACTTGACAAAGTTCATGGAAATTATTCCTTATGGGTTTTCAAAGATTTATTTATTTATTTGAAAATCAGAGTGACAAAGAGGGAAGGAGAGGTCTTCCATCCCCTGGGTCACTCCCCAGATGGCTGCAACAGCTGGGACTGAGCCAGGCAGAAGCCCTGAGCAAGAAACTCCAACTGAGCCTCCACATGGGTGGCCGAGGCCCAGGTGCTTGGGCAGTCCTCTGCTGCTTTCACAGGCACGTCATCAGGCAGCTGATTTGGAAGCGGAATAGCTGGAAATGGAAGCAGCACTCTATTATGGGATGCTGAAGGCATAAGCGGTGGCTTAGCATGGAGTACCACAACACTGGCTTTGCATTATGTGTTAATTTCATTTTAAAATGACATTTTCCCATGAACGTTTGAACCTTTTTATGCACTCCTACTGCTGTAGACTGATGGTTGTTAGGACTATAATGGAAGCCATGGCTTGATTCCACCAATATTTGGTGGAATTGCTTAGCTTATTTTTGAAATACCAACACAAATGCCCCCTGGAAGTTGGGCCACATTCATTTCATGAAGTCCTTTTCCATGTAGTATAACTGGATTCACCCACAAGGGTGTGCCTGGGCAGCTCAGTGTGAGTGTGCAAAGAGCCATAATACATTTACAATTAGAAACTGTACTGAGAAACAAAAAGGACGAATATTAAAATCAAAGTAGAAAGGATTTAGGAAGAACACATTTAGGGAATCACTTATAAAACAATGTATTTATCAAGCACTTTGGGTGCTGGAATATAATTGTGACTAGAAGAAGTGATGCAAATCATGCTATTATGATTTATAATCTACAAGAGGAAGCGGATTTAAAAACCTGATGGAACACATCAAGTCACTCATTAAATAATCCAATGAACTGCAAGGAAAAGTACTAAAAGTCAGTCTTCATTGGTAAGCTGTTGTAAATATGCTGAAAACAAGAGCTACATTTTGGAATAGCCAGAAGAAGGAAAAGACGTCTTCATAGAAGCAATAATTAGACTAAGATATCATTTAACAATAAGAACAAGAGAGAGTGGAAAATACATATTCAGTGACTATAATGTTCAGAAAAATGATATTTGCTAGCCAAAAATTCTAAACTTAATGGAGTATAGTCCAACGTTGAGGATGAACAAAGAGCCTTCAGAAGAATAAAATTAAAAAAAAGTATTCTGAGTGAATTAAGCCAAACCAAAGGGAAAAATATCATATGTTCTCCCTGATTGACAACAACTAACTGAGCACCAAAGGGGAAACCTGTTGAAGTGAAATGGACACTAAGAGAAACAGTGACTTGATCAGCTCTTGTGCTGACTGTTGTTGTACAATGTAATACTTTATCCATTTTAGTGTTTTTTCTTTGTTTTGTTCTAGTACTATTGGTTGAACTCTGTAATTACCACACAATTATTCTTAGGTGTTTAAATTTTAACTGAAAACTGATCCCTGTTAAATGTAACAGTGGGAATAAGAGAGAGAGGATTGTACCAGGGGATTCCAATACAATCCCATCAAGGTGGCATGTACCAATGCCATCTCAGTAGTCCAAGTGATCAATTTCAGTTCACAATTGATCACACTGATAGGTCTAAGAGTCAAAGGGATCACACAAACAAGACTAGTGTCTGCTCATACTAACTGATAGAATCAAAAAGGGGGAGAACGATCCATCATGGGAAGTGGGATACACAGCAGACTCATAGAATGGCAGATGTCCTAAAAAGCACTCTGGCTTCAGAATCAGCCCTAAGGCATTTGGATCTGGCACAAGAGCCCATGAGAGTATTTTAGGCATGGAAAGCCAAGACACTCTGGGGAAAAAAAAAAAAAAAACTAAATGAAAGATCTCTGGGAGTGAGATCCCAGTGGAAAGAGCAGGCCATCAAAGAAGGAGGTAACTTTCTCTGAAGGGAGGAGAGAACTTCCCCTTTGTCTATGACCCTGTCGGAATAAGATCGAAGTCGGCGAACCCTAAAGGCTTCCATAGCCTCGGCAACTCATGACTAAAGCCTAGGGAGATTACTGATGCCATAAACAAGAGTGTCAAATTGTTAAATCAACATCAGGAGTCACTGTGTACTTATGTCTCATGAGGGATCTGTCCTTAATGTGTTATCCAATGTGAAGTAATGCTATAACTAGTCCTGAAACAGTATTTTACACTTTGTGTTTCTGTGTGGGTGCAAACTGATGAAATCTTTACTTAGTATATACTAGATCTATCTTCTGTATATAAAGATAATTGAAAATGAATCTTGTTGTGAATGGAATGGGAGAGGGAGCGGGAGATGGGAGGGGTGTGAGTGGGAGGGAAATTATGGGGGGGGAGCCATTGTACTCCATAAACTGTACTTTGGAAATTTATATTCAGTAAATAAAAATAAATTAAATTAAAAATAGAGAATATTTTTTGACCTTAATATCCCATATATTTGTTAGCTTTCAATGAAATAATAACATATTATATATGGAGTAGTTTGAGTAACAGAAATGTATTTCTCAAAAGTTCTGGCAAACAATTCAGTTTCTGGTAATTTCCAAAAGAGTTTGGAATGTAATAGTAAATTAAGCTGACTCAAAAAATGGAAAGAAAATGAAGGCGTAAGATTGTGGAATATTTACATCAAAGAGGAAGCACTTGGTAAAATAATTGATTTAAACACAAATGAATCAATAATTCATATTAAATGGAAGTAGATTAAATTCCATTTAAAAGACAAAGACTGACATCACTTTTATTTTTCAAGATTTCTATATATTTTTTTAATTAGAAAGACAGGGTTAGAGAGAGAGAGAGAGAATGAGAGATACAGATCTTCCGTCCACTGCTCACTACCCTAATGGCTGCAACAGCCAGGGCTGGTCCAGGTCAAAACCAGGAGCCAGGAGCTTCTTCTGGTCTCCCATGTGGGTTCAGGTGCCCAAGGACTTGGGCCATCTTACACTTCTTTCACAGGAGCATTTGTGGGAGATGGATCAGAAATGGCGCACACAGATCTTGAACCAGCATTGACATGCAATGCCAGTGCTACAAGTTGCAGTTTAACCTGCTGAGTCACAACACCAGACACAACATCAGTTTTAAAAACAAGGTAACTTGTGCTATCTTCAGGAGGCTCATCTAAAACATAAAGATACATAAAAGTTAAATTAAATATGGAAAATGCAACATCAACAACACTTAAAATTATCCAAAAGTAATTAATATAGCTACATTAATACCAAACTAAACAGACTGAGGCTACAACAATGCTAGTCTGACTTACCTCAAAATATATTTATTTGTCTACAGTAATATCACTTTTAAGTATATTATACAAAAATACATAGCTCCACTGGGAAAAGTAGGTAAATCCATAATTTTAGTGGGACACTTTATCACATTATTAGTAACTAATAGAATAAAAAAGGAGTATGCAGAAGATTAGAAAGGAATAATTAAAAACTTAATCCATTGAATAAATAGAATATAGGATACCTAAGAACTATGCTATATAAATTCCTTTCAGATGACTATGAAACCTTTATAAAATTCAATCATTAAGTAAGCTTTCATAAACCTACAAAGTAGCGCTACAAATACACTATGGTTAAAGAAGAAATAATATACAATATTAAAAAAGATACAAACTTGTGAAGTCAAAAGAAATCAGTACTCATGACTATTAAATTCAGTGTTAAAAGTAGTATTAAAATTTTAGAGGACAGAGAATATTATTGAAACAATGTAGAATGATAAAATAAAATAATAAAGGTGAGCACAGAAAATTAGGTGGTACAAAAATTATTCTGATTTCAATTTTTAATTAGTTTTTAACATATTAATGTTTTTTGTAGATAGAATTCTAAGAACATAATATTTTTCTTTCCTGCTCCCTCACCCACCTTCCTTCTCCCTATCTTACTTTTTATCAGTTTTTAAGATAACATATTTTAAATTTACATTTCAGTAACAATGTTTACAGTTTCGCGGAATAAGAAGTTCAACAACTAAAAAGCAAAAATATCCTGATTTAGTGGGAATATAGACAACAGCTACACACAATAATTGAATAGAAAAAAATGACCATCAGAACTATGATAGCAAAACATCCTTAACCATCGAGTTAACAAAGGAACAAAACAGTGTTACAAAACTGTATTTGCAGCACTACTGATATATACCCACCTTCCTTCCTTCCTTCCTTCCTCCCTCCCTCCCTCCCTTCCTTCCTTCCTTCCTCTCTCTTTCTTTTTCTTTCTTCCTTTCTTTTGTTTGATTTTTAAATTTTAGCTTCAACATCTAAGGGAAAACATGCAGTATTTGTCTTTCTGGATCTGGCTTATTTCACTCAACATCGTATCCTTCAGTTATGTCCATTTTGCTTCAAATGGTAATATACCATTGTGTATGTATACCGCATTTCTTTATCCATTCATCTGATGATGGACAGCTTGGTTGGTTACAAATTTTGAGTGCTGTGAACAGTGCTGCTATAAATATGGTAGTGCAGGTATCTCTGATACGTTGTTGTCAAGTCTTTTGCATATATACCTAGTAGTAGGATTGCTGGATCATCTGACAAGTCTATTTTTAGTTTTCTAAGAAATCTCCACACTGTTTTACACAGTGGCAACACTAATTTAAATTATCACCAACAGTGTACAAGTATTCCCCTTTGTTGGCATCCTCACCAGCACTTTTTACTCTCTCTGTTTTGGATTCTGACAGGGGTGAGGTGATACCTCATCGTGGTTTTGGTTTGCATTTCTCTCATGGCTAGTGAGGTTGAACAATTTTTCATGCATTTGTTGGCAATTTATATTTTTTATCTTGAGAACTGTGTATTGAAGTCCTTTGCTCATTTTTCAGCAGGATTATCCTTACTGCACTGTATGGTCTGAGCAGTTTTGTTAAAAACTCAGTTGGCTAGATGTGTGTGGATTAATTTATGGGCTCTCAGTTCTGTTCCACCTAATTACGTGTCAATTTTAATGCCAGTACCATGCTGTTTTGATTACTATGCTTTGAGTTCAGGTAATGTGATGCCTCAAACTTGATTTTTCTTGTTCAGGATTGCTTTGGTTATTCTGGGATTCTTTTTTTAATTCCACATGAAGTTTAGGTTTGCTTTTTCAAATTCTGTTAAGATTATCATTGGTATTTTGATAGGGATTGCATTGAATCTATAGGTTGCTTTAGATAGTAAAGATATTTTAACAATGTTGACTCTTCTGACCCATGAACAAGGACTATATTTCTGTTATTTTGTGTCCTTGATGATTTTGATGTTTGAAATTTTCATTGCAGAGATATTTCACTTCTTTTGTTAAATTTCTTCCCAAATGTTTCATTTTTTTGTGGGTGTTGTGAATGGGATTTCTTTCTTGATTTCTGTGAGTTCATCACTAGCATGCCAAAAAGTACTGTTTTTTGTATGTTTATTTTGTAACCTGAAACTTTACTGAATTGGTTCATCAATTCTAGCAGCACAAAGGGTGTATAGGTTTTTCCATGTACAACATCATACCATCTAAAAATATGAATAATTTGAATTCATGTTTCCCTATTTTGATGCCCTTTATTTAATTCTCCTCTATAATTGCTCTTACTAAAACTTCCAGTATTATATTGAACAAGAGTGCAAAAGTGGATATCCTTGTCTTGTTACAGATCTAAGGGAGAATGCTTTCAGTTTTCCCACATTTAGTATGATATTGGCTGTTAGTTTGCCTTTATAATTTTGAGGAAACTTTTTTCTATATCAATTTGTGGAGGTTTTTTTTTTTATCATGAAAGGGTATTAAACATTATGAAATGCTTTTTCTGTATCTATTGAAATTGCTATATTGTTTTTGTTCTTCATTCTATTGATGGGATTTATGATGTTTAATGATTAGAGAATGTTGAACCACTATTGCATTTCTGGGATAAATCCCACTTGAATGTAATGTATGACCTTTTTTGATGTGATTTTGGATTTGATTTTCTAGGATTCTGTTGAGAATCTTTGCATCTATGTCTATGAAATATTTAGTTTGGGGCCGGCGCAGTGGCTCACTTGGTTAATCCTCCGCCTGTGGCACTGGCATCCCACATGGGTGCTGAGTTCTAGTCCCGGTTGATCCTCTTCCAGTACAGCTCTCTGCTGTGGCCCGGGAGGACAGTGGAGGATGGCCCAGGAGGTTGGGTGTCTGCACCCACATGGGAGATAAGGAGGAAGCACCTGGCTCCTGGCTTCGGATCAGTGCAGCACCAGCTGTAGCAGCCATTTGGGAAGTGAACCAACGGAAGGAAGACCTTTCTCTCTCTGTCTCTCTCTCTCATTGTCTATTAACTCTGTCAAATAAAAACATAGCCTTTTTTTTTTTTTAAAGATTTAGTTCTATAGTTTTCTTTTTGTTTCATGTTTTTATCTAATTTTGGTATCTAAGCAATGTTGACCTCATCAAAGGAGTATGGCAGAGTTCCATTCTATTCAATATTCTGGAATAGTTTAAAGATTTTGGAGATACTTCCTCTTTGAGTGTTTTGTAGAATTCACCCAGTCCCAAAGTTTCTCTTGATAGATTTTTGATTACTACCTCAATCTTAATGTTTGTTATTGATCTGTTTAGGCTCTTGATATCTTCTTGATTTAATCTAAATAGATTATATGAATCCATGAATTTATCCATTTCCAGCTTATTAGCATATAATTCTTCATAGTAATGTCTTATGATCCTTTGAATTTCAGTGGTGTAGGTTGTGATGTCTCCTTTTTCATGTCTAATTTTATTTATTTGAGTTTTTTCTCTTTTTTCTTTGTTCGTCTGGCTAGAGGTTTATCTATTTTGCTTATCTTCTCAAAAAGTCAACTTTTTTGTCAATCTTTTGCATTGCTTTTAGCCTCAATTTCATTTATTTCTGCCCTGATCCTCATTATTTCTTGCCTCCTGCTGATTTGGGGTTTGGTTTGCTTTTATTTTTCTAAGTCTTCAAGATGAATCATTGTATCTTCAATTTGAGACATCTCTCTTTTTTTAAAGTAATCACTTGATCCTATAAACCTCCCTTTAATACTGCTTTTGCTGCATCCCATAGGTTTTGATATGTTATGTTCTGAACTTTTTATTTCAAGAAAGTTTTTGATTTCCTTTTTAATTTCTTCAATGACCTATTGATCATCCAGAAGCATGTTGTTTAATTTCCATTATTTATGAGTGTTCTGTTGTTCTTTTTGTTGATTTCCAGTTTTATTCCTTTATGGTCTGAGAAGATACACGGTGTTATTTCAATCTTTTTAAATTTGCTGAGACTTGATTTGTGGTCTAGTAGGTAGTCTATCCTAGAAAATTTTCCTTGGGTTGATGAGTGAATGTGTATTCTGTAGCCATTGGGTGAAATGTCCTGTAAATATCTGTTATTTCTATTTGCTCAAAATTATATTTCAACACCCATGTATCTTTATTGATTTTTTTTTTGGTCTGGATGATCTGTCCATTGCTAACAGTATGATGGTGAAGTACCCACTATGATTATATATTTATATTGTAGTATATCTCTACCTTTAGCCCCAACAGTATTTTCTGTGTGTGTCTGGGTGGTCTTGTGTTGGGTGCATATATATTAATGATTGTTATGTCTTCTTGATGAATTGAGCCTTTTATCGAAATATGATGTCCTTCTTTATCATTTTTTACAGCTTTTGAGGTAAAGTCTTCTTTATCTGATATCAGGATAGCTATTCCTGCTTAGTTTTGGTTTCCATTTGCTTGGTATATCTTTTTCCAATCCTTTGCTTTCAGGCTCAATGTATCTTTGCTTGTGAAGTGAATTTGTTGTAGGCAGCATATGGTGAGGTCATAGTTTTTATCCATTCAGCCAACCTGTCTTTTAGCTGGTGAATTCGATCCATTTACATCAAGGTTAAAATTGGTAGATAAGAACCAAGACCTCTCATTTTTTGCTTGGATAATGATTCCACCCTTAACTGTTAGTGAAATTGGTGGTGTCATGTGTTATCACCATATCTATTTCTAATGCAGAACTCTCTTCAGAATTTCTTTTCTTTTTTTTTTTTTGACAGGCAGAGTGGACAGTGTGAGAGAGAGACAGAGAGAAAGGTCTTCCTTTGCCATTGGTTCACCCTCCAATGGCCGCCGCAGCCGGCGCACCGCGCTGATCCGATGGCAGGAGCCAGGTGCCAGGTGCTTTTTCCTGGTCTCCCATGGGGTGCAGGGCCCAAGTACCTGGGCCATCCTCCACTGCACTCCCGGGCCACAGCAGAGAGCTGGCCTGGAAGAGGGGCAACCGGGACAGAATCCGGCGCCCCAACCGGGACTAGAACCCGGTGTGCCGGCGCCGCAAGGCGGAGGATTAGCCTGTTGAGCCACGGCGCTGGCCCCAGAATTTCTTGTAAGGCTGGTCTGGTGTGGTGATTATCAGTTACTGATGATTGTGATAATTCTATTGAGGCAATAGCCTAATGGACTACATGCTGAGTTTCAATTTTGAGATTCAAAACAATCAATATTCCATTGTTTCCAAAATGAACTTATTTGGTATGGGTATTGTAGTGCAGTGAGCTAGGCTGATACTTGAGTCATCCACATCCCAATATGGAAATTTCAGTCCCTATCCTGGTTCCTCCACTTCCTATCCAGCTTCTTGTCAATGTGCCTGAGCAGTAGCAGATGATGAAACCCATGCCACCAGCTTGGGATACCCAGATAGATTTCCATACTCTTGAGTTCAGCCTAGCATTTTTCCTTAAATTTTAAAGGATAATTTGCTAGATATAATATTCTTGGCTGGAAGTTTTTACCTTTGAATATATTATCTCACTTTCTTCTGGTCTGTATGGTTTCCACTGGCATCTCATATGTGCTCCAGTTCTAGTCCTAAATCTCCCGTAGTTGCAGGATGCAGATTCTGTCCTTTGCCCCACATGCTGCCCTGACTCTGACTATGATGCTATTAGAACAGAGGCATACTGCATGACTACCAGTGCCAAGTATGGTGCTCTGTGGGAGTTGGGGAGGGGCTGGAAACAAGGCAATTTTTCTGCTCCTAACCTGACAATTGCTCAGACTCCAGTAAGCTCTCCAGGCTGAAGTAAAAGATAGTGGGCGACTGTGGAATTCCTTCTCCCTTAAAACTAAGAACTGCAGGATGCTCAGCAACTTCTTCCTACCTTGATGTGGAAAGGTGGTGGCTCACAGCTGGCAGCTGGCTACACTGCATGACTGACTGTGCTGATGTCCCTCTCTTCTTGCTGCTTGTCCCACTGAGTCTTCATTATTGTTGTTGTTTCTTTGCCAAAAATTCTTTGTCAAAAATATCCATCTGTTAGACCCCTGGAAATGTTATACTTCATTTGTTCTTTTCATATCAAATTTTTACTCCTTTTATAATACAAATAGTACAGTGATGGGTACTCAGAAAGGATTATGAAACAGTAAAACTCACAGCAGGAGTATGGGTGAGTGCAGTCCGAGCTCCTGATTCCAGCTCCCTGCTAATGTGGACCATGAAAGCTAAAGGTGATGACTCAAGTAATTGGGTTCCTATCTTCAATGTGGGTGTTCCCACTCCAATCTTGTGCAAGTCATGTGAGGAGTGAACCAGGGGATAGGAGCTCTCTGTCTTGTTCTATCTCTACTGCTTTCAAATAGATAAACGAATCGATAAGAAGTTATATTATGCAATGTAAATGCTTCCTGATCATAAGATTTGATTACTATAAATCTCAGATATCTGGTGGCATCATAGTACTAGTAGATAAAGTGACATAAGTAGATAAAGTGATGCATAGTGGTTACAGTTGATTCATCAGCTACCAAAAAATCCAGTCAGTCAGTAAAGGTTTTACCAGATTCTATATCTGAAAGGCAGGCTTCATCACAATGTTCTCCCAATCATTTGTATAAAAAGGCTTCTGTTTGTTGCCCAAAGTAAAAGGAATCATACTAAAGTGGTTAGATTAAAGTAATTTAGTACTGCAAATATACTTCTCAAACAGGAACAAAATCCTGATGGTATGATATCCTCATCTCACATTATTTTTGAACTAAAGTTAATTATTTGTTCTTAAAATGTACATTAATATATGAAGCACTGAACAATTTATTGAACTCTAACTCTTCCTTTTAAGTTTTTGCCTAATCATTATTCACTATGTGAACAAATAAAGGAAGGTTAAATAATTCATAAGGAGTGCTTTGAGAGATGCATTGTTCAAAAAGAGCAGAACTATTTTTTCAATTCATGTAAGGGATTTCTGAAGTATATTCCTTAAAGAAAATAAAATATTAACAAGAAGTATAGCGGGTTCCTGAATACTTTTATTCTAAGTTCTCTGATATTTCTCTCCATAGCTATTTAAAGGTTACTTTTGCCACTTTGCCACTTTTGTTCTTCTAGTTTTCTTAACCATTCTCTCTGAGCAATAGCTTTTCTGGTCAAATTGAAAAATGTTCTTTTCACTTTCTATTTCTCCTAGAGTACCTGGTTCATATAGACTCTTAGGTTTCCACCCTTTTCCTATATATTCAAGTTATCACAATTGTGTTATGAGAAAAACTTTGCTGTTTCGCTTGACTGCATACAATATGCATGACCAAGGCAAAGACTTCCATAAAGAGACATGGTATATATCTTGTTCTTTCCTTTCCGATATTGTGTACTATCAGTGAAAGACATGTCAATAAAGTGTCCATCATTAGCTACAAAGGGTTATGGGTTCTTTTGTGATCTGTGTACTTCTTCTCACAGGGTCCTTTCAAATTCATGGTGTATTATGAAAATGATCCAAATCTATATACCATTTCAAATCCATATTTTGGTTCAAAAATTTGTATTATTTTTGTTGGATAGTTATCAGTCTATTGTTATTTTAGCAAATTTTCATGCCCACTATTCTACTAAGAAAAGCACCCTACAAAGCTGAATATTACATGTAAGCTTATTTAAACTGTATTTGTTCAGACTATACTGTTTGTATGTATTTTAATACACACTATAACATTAAATTGTCAGTACATTTATGATGCTATAAAACCATAACAAATTATCAATCTCATTCACTTTGTGGCATTTTTAGTTTTATAATTACAGAAGAATGCTTGAGAGTGGCTTGTGGATAATTCATTTCCATTCTGGGAATCTTAAGCATCATTCACTTGAAATTTAAAATTCAGTCATTCATGAAAAATGTAATTTTTTCTTTTGCTTAAACTCATCATTAGGTAGAGCAACAGTTTCATTGCTATGTCATCTTTTTCATCTCTGTTCAACTTCTATAACTACTACTAATTTATATAACTGTGTGTATTGTGCCTGTGTATTTATATGTGACCTAAATTTTAAAACAAACCTTTATATCAAATGCATACCTTTCCCACACATATTTTTGTTCTTGATTTAAAGACTGACTGCTAATTCTTAAAAATGTGGTTGAGGAACATGTAATTTATAAACAACAATGCAGAGTGAGCTGGAGTAAATTGCAAAAAATGTACTAATGAAGCACTAGTTATTTTTTTATTTAAAATTTCAGCCTTGAATTTACACAGAATATGGGGTAATCAGCTTTATATTCTGATTGAAAAGAAGAAAAATATAAATGATAAAATGTAATCATCATCATGTAATTTTGATTCAATCAGTTACTTTTCATGATTTTTTTCCTACAATTTTTTAAAATTTGAAAATCACTGTAATAGAGAGAGGGGGCAGAGTGAAAGAGAGAGAGAGAGAGAGGAGAGAGTGAGTGCTTCCATCTGCTGGCTCAATCCCCAGATGTCCAGAACTTCCAGGGCTGTGATAGGATGAAGTCAAGAGTCTGGAAATCTATCTGGGTATGCCAAGCTGGTGGCATGGTTTCATCATCCGCTGCTGCTCAGACACATTGACAGAAGCTGGACAGGAAGTGAAGGAACCAGGATAGGAACTGTAATTTCCATATTGGGATATGGATGACCCAAGTAGCAGCTTAGCCCACCATACTACAATACCCATTCCAGATGAGTTCATTTTGGAAACAATGGAATATTGATTATTTTGAATGTCAAAATTGAAACTCAACATGTAGTCCCTTAGGCTATTGCTTCAATAGAATGATCACAATCATCAGTCATTGATAATCATGACATTCATTTATTTAAAACCTGTATTCTTATTTAATATTCTAATTCAAACAACAAAGGAGGGACTTCATTTCTTTTCCCAACTAGACACAATATAAAAGAAGATGGAGTGATTTTAGGTATAGTGACAGGGTCCACATTCCACACGTGAATTGAAGCCAAACAGTTAGATTGGTGCTCATATGCTACAAGTTCAGTCTTCCTGGAGGCACAGACTGCCTCATATTCTCAGCAGTGCTTCCATTTTTGCAATTGTAAATGGAAGGTTCACAGAAAAAGACACTATCTACATGGATGATTTATTATGACCTGGAAAAGGTCACTCTGGGCATAAATTACAAAATTTGTTACTCCCCAGCATGCACCATTTAAGCTGTTTCAACTAATGTTCAGATAACCATTTAAGAATTTTATTTTAGCAGCTTTTTAAGGAGTACTTATTTAAAAAAGAATGTGCTTTAATTTATACTGATTGGTGTACAAATGTTTAGTATGCAAGAATTTTTTATTTTATTTATTAGTTTTCAGTTTTGTTTTTGTTCTTTCAGCTTGCCAACACATTTTTTATTTCTTCCTGACTGCATGGACTTGAACTCTGCATAAGCAAGATATGTGCATCTGCCAGCTGCTTGGATTTTTATTTTATAAGTCCTAACATTTTGTTCTGCAGAGAATTTTGGCCCCAAGAAGAATTTCCCTGGTATGCTCCTACCCATCCACCTTGGAGAGGAGATGCTAATTTAACCAGAAGTTTTTATTTATTGCTGTCCCTGTTTGAGGGGCTATCACTTACAGGCATAATTTGCAGAGGTATAGTTCCATCCTTGTCCACAATAATCATTTCTATCCTGGGACAGTTGTATTTTATCCTTCAGATGGTTTTGAACTGTTCCCACAGTGAACTACCTAATCCATGTTCTACCAGTGATACAATAACTATCAAAAATTAAGTTTAGCGTAAGACTCATTTTAATGTGATTTTAACTAAATAATGCATTAATATATATTTAAGCAAACCAGGCACACAGAACCAGTAGAGCAACAATTTTAAGGGAAAATATGACTTGAAATAGTAATACTTTCTTTGACTTTGCATGATAAGGCATCTATATATGAATTCAAAGATAATCGGCGTTTTAGGATCTTGAAATAGCACCATCAAGAGTCGAGATTATTTTAAATGGGTTTAAAAAATGGCACATTCTAGATGTTAAAATTGTTTTTGAGCCCTTTCTATTAGGCAGCTGTTCAAATGTTTTTTTCCTTACTCACCAAATCTTGACCTCATAACAGAGGGTAGCAGAGGTCATCTCTTACTCATATAAGACTCACCCAACTGTTACTTTTTTTGATTTTTGACCATAACCCATCATTCTTGGTACTGTAGTTCTGTGCTTGCATAAGTCTGATCCACTAAGTGAAAAGGCTTCCAATATGTCCCAGATAATATGTCTTAAATTCGGTTTCAGGTGACTGGAGAAACATTGAGCACATTTCCCTCACATTGCAAATAACAAATTGTGGCGACCATGCTCTAAGTCAGTGGAGGAGAGAGCCCTTTATCCAGACCTAAAGCTCAGACAAGATGGTCTTGTGCCCCTGCAGTAAGGTAAAAGTGGAGTCTCTGTCAACGTGAATAAAACTCACTTCTCGGCAATTCAGCAGCCTGCAGTCCTTGCTGACCTGTTTCTTCTGAGCTGCATGGGGGCACTCAAGCTGAAAAAGCAAAAATCCCACCTTCAGCAGGGGAGTTTCTGTGAGTGTAACACAGCCGATCTCAGTGCATTCATACGGATGAACTAAAGCAGGGGCAGTGCTTGCTGTGGATGGGCATTATCCTATTGGGGCCTTGCCTTTCTGGTGCTGATAATCTTTGCAAAGCATGAAGCCAGGCATCCTCTGGATACAAATGATTTATGAAGGTTAATTCTTTGGAGGAGGGCTGATTCCACAGTGTATTTTGTGGGAGGTCACCCACCATCCTTTGAATTCTATGTGTGTGTTAATTGCAGCAATTTGAATTATTTTATTTAAATTGCCAATGAAATTGTAGCAATTATAACAGCATGAACTGTTTCTGTTTGCTTTTTTTCTCTGCTGCATATGCCATTTTGGACTCTACCAGGTTAAGTTTATTAGTGCTATAATTTACTCCTCAACTTTTATATCTGCAGGTTTTGCAGAAGGTTGGTGTCAGCAGCATGAGATTGACTTATTTTGCACATAATTTAAGCAATGCTACATAAAGCCATCTCTGTCTCTAAATGGGACAGACAGTTTAGTTCACTGATCATGTGTTAAAATTTCTGTGTTTTACATTTTAAATGTTAATGCTCGGCAAGATATTTAGGTGATTAATTCACAGATTCCAGATCTGGGTAGCTACTCTTGCTCTAAATTCTATGTACAAAAATAAACAGAAAAGGCTCTTCAGGGGTTACAATTTTTAATTCAAAAGTATCACAGGGAGGCTGGCACTGTGACGTAGTATGTTAAGCTTCTGCCTGCAGCGGCAGCAACCCATGTGAGCACCAGTTCGAGTCCTGGCCACCTCATTTTAAATCCAGCTCTGCTAACAGCCTGGGAAAGCAGTGGAAGATGGCCCGAGTGCTTGGGCCTCTGCATCCATATGGGAGACCTGGCAGAAGTCCTGGCTCCTAGCCTTGAAACAGCCCAGCTCTGGCTATTACAGCCACTTGGGGAGTGAACCAGTGGATGGAAAATTCTCTCTCTCTCTCTCTCTCTCTCTCTCTCTCCCCTTCTCTCTTTCTCTCTTTCTCTCTTTCTCTCTCTCTCTGTCTTTCTCTGTAACTCTGACTCTCAAATAAGTAAATAAAAGCATCAGAGCAAATTTTGGCCTATAGATTTCTTCCTAATAACATACATATATTTCCAATGTTTGTTATTAGGAAGAAATCTATAGGCCAAAATTGTCTACATCTGTAGATGCACTACATCTGTCTGTCATTGTTCCTGCGCTCATTAAACCCATTAATTCTAACAAAAACCTGAGAGTAAGCTCCCCCAACTCATAGCTGTGTACCTACCTGTTCCAAGGAAGAGGAAGTAAGTAAGACTCCTTCGGTGTTTCTCCTGGCTCCTTGAAGGTCCTTTTTTTTTTTCTTAAGATTTATTTTGGCTCTTTCTCAACTGTAAGAATGCTTTTTCAGTCCTGATGAACAAAAGTAGATTATGACCACAGGAAGACCCAAAACAATTTCATCTCTAATAGCTTGTTGTTCACACTAGTGAAAAAAATCTAAGTATTCTTTTATTAAGATACAGTGATAAGTGCATGCTCAGTCAATCATATAAACCACAGGTATTTCTAAGAATTTTAAAGAGATTTATGATGTCATTAGCCTTGGTTTAACCCTGTATCCCTCACAGCATCTTAAGTTTTCAAAATATTGCCTCACAATCTTCTTTTATCTATATTTTTAGTAATTAATATCCTTTAAAAATGTGTTACATTTTTTGAAGTTTGATGGCATTGTAAGAGTTTTCAGAGCATTTGATATTTAAATGTAATAGGACAAGAAATTCTTACATTGTGACCTTTCAAATAATTTCCTAATCTGTAAATGTAATTAATTGATAAACATGCAAATATGCATTAATCATTCAGGCAGAAGTCTCCCATTCTCCCACGATTCAATTGTTTCTTTCTACTATATTTAATTAAATTCTAAATGGGAGATGTTAGTAAAATTTTGTAAGGAGATGCATATTTAACTTTCTTGCCAAGTTTCCTACTGGTCATTAATATTGGTTCTATGTTGTGATGTAATGTATTAAGCTGAAGTCTGCAAAGGCAGAATCCCTTATGGGTTCTAGTTCAAGTCCCAGCTGCTCCACTTCTGATCCAGCTCTCCAATAAAACAGCGGAAGATGGCCCAAGTACTTGGGCCCTAGCAACCTTGTGGGAAACCTAGATGAAGATCCTGAGCTGTTGCTGCCATCTGGGGAGTGAACCAGCAGACAGATCTCTCTCTCTCTCTCTCTCTCTCTCTTTCTGTCTCTTATTCGCTCTCTCTCTCTGTAGCTCTGCCTTTCAAATCAATAAAATAATTTTTTAAAAAAAGCATTATTATCACCAAATTTAGCAACATGATTGGCACATTTCTGAGGCCCCAATTTGTAAAACATGTCACTATAGCTAATCACAGATAGACACTCCAAAGATCAGTTTACCATGAAAATGACCCTCCAGAGACAAGACAGAGAATGATTCATGGCTGCAAAATGAAATGCCACATTGTTTCAGGGATTGGAATTCATTTTCCATGGTTTTAAATAGCTACAGTATTTCAGGCCACTGAGGTATGTGGTCATGTCCTTAATCTGGTCAAGTACAGTTTGGGAAAACCACACCCTTGTTTCTTATAGGTTACTCCTGTGATTAATCCAGGGACTTTGGAGGAGAGTTTATAGACATGGAAGTCTAGGAGTGGTTTTCCTAAAAGGATATTCTCTCTGAATGCAAGACATTGGGCCATAGAAGGGACCACCTTGTTGCTCATTAGTGACTTTTGTTTACAATTATACTCATTTGTTTTCTAACTAAGAAAAACCTAGTTGTCCACTTGATTGTGAAGCAAAAATAAAATGGACCCATGTGCAATACTCTTGCTGCTGCAGATCTCTGAGTAATTAAGGAAGGTAATTAAGTATGCTGTGGTCATTTTTCATATGGTTCTTGTACTAGCTTTGATCCAGTGAGAGCACAGGAGAGTAGCAGAGATATTACTTAAAAAAAATTAAAAAACCTCTAATAAAGGAAACTGGTCGTTTCCGTACTTCTATTTATGACTTCCCATTATTTTAATGAGGTCATCCCAATTATGTCGTTTTCTTTCTAATTTTCTTTGTGCTGAAAATTTTGCTTTATTAAATATGAAATACTAATGTGCTTTGGAAAAGAATAACTTTTCACAGCATACATATTCAGACTACTCAATCTAACAGAGATGTTCCACCTTCTTCATTTACGTTGATAAAGCTTACTTTTTATTCCCACCTTTAAATTCCTGAAGATTTTCTAATTTGTCCCATACATTTCCCTACCTGATTACGCTCTGAATGTTTTAAGTTGACCCAGAGGATTCATTACAAGGCCCTATAACTCCCAGACTTGACTCCTGAAATTTATTTCATACTTTCTGATTTGCAATCCAAACTCATTTGTCATTTATCTTGCTGAAACACAGATGTAGAAAATAAAAATAACATTTTTATTATTATTATTACAAGAATACTCTGAGGTATAGTTAAAAGAATAAAAGATGCACAGAGATTTTTATTTTATATAGTAGTTATAAGATTATAAATATCTGATAGCTATATATCATTAAATAAATTACATAGCCTGTTAAATAAGAAAAGAGAAGGATGATGCCCTTTTTCATTTGAATAGGGCTTCTGACAGCAGAGTTCCAGTGTCTGCCTTGTAGAGGTACAATTTCATCACCTATTTGAAAAACCAGCCAACCAGGAGGCAAATCCCTTAAGTAGTAGGTTTTGAAGTTAGGGAGAACTGGGCTTAAGTCTCTGGTCAGTTTCTCCCTATCTTTGTGACATCAGCGAAATTTTTATTCATTCTTTGGATGAACTTCACTGTCTTTTTGTAAAGGGAAGAAAATTCTCCCTCTTGGTATAGTAAGCACATTCAGTGACATGTGTGAAAATATTTCACACAGTGCATGTCATCTGATAGGGATACAATTAACTTCTTTACTAACTAGAAATCTCAAAAATTTTCTGCTTTGAATTTTGGAAAATCAAGATAGTGTCACACATAGTTTTGCTATACCATGAGTCTTTTAATACAGTCAAATTGCTGCACATCTGACTGCATTTTCCCCAATTCTTCATTTAAGAACATTTACTGAATACTGTGCTGAATACTGAATACGGAAATCTTGTGAAGAAATAATCCTTGGCTTTGAAGTATTCAATCTACAGAAAGAAGAAGGCATGGGAGCAAAAACATTAAAGAGGAATCTCTTGGTTTTAAGTGACCACAGCCCAATTCAAACAGGCTTAAAAGTGAAAGGACATGACTTATTTTACAAATTAACAGTTCACATCCATCTTCGGAGAGGGGCATACTCAATTACACAGTCAAAAATCAACCTTTCTCCAAATCTTGGCTTCAGTTGCTTCTGTACTTGCCACTTTGCTCATTAGATTTGGAAGATTCCAACTTCCTAGAAATGATTGCCTCCAGAAGTTATTGACTGACCAAGAAAAAGAGAGTTCCTCTTTCCATGTAGCTCTAAGAAAAATCTCAAAAAGTTCTAAAACTGGGGTATTCCTTGTGGCACGGAGGGTTAAGCTGCCACCTGTGACAATGACATATCATATTGACTTGCCACTTCAATTTCCTGCCGCTCCGCTTCCCGTCCAATCCAGCTCCCTGCTTATGACCCTGGGAAAGCAGCAGAAGATGGTCCAAGTTCATGGTTTCCTGCCACCACATGAGCAATACAGATGGAGTTCCAGGCTCCTAGCTTTGACTTGATCTGACCTTAGCTGTTGGAGCCATCTGGGGAGCGACCCAGCAGGTGGAAGTTCTCTTTCTCAGTCTCTCCCTTTATCTTTATCTCTTCCTTTCAAATAAATAAAAAAAAAGTAGTACGATTATCCCAAACAATAAAATATTGTCTTTGTCTTGGACCACATACTCATGCCTATATGTGAAGGGATTAATATACCCAGAAAAACATGCACAAAGCGAGGCACAGTGGGTTTTTACAGAAAAAAAAAAATCAGGGTACTGATGATACTGACTGACATCCTAAGTGCTAAATACGGCAGATAGAGGTCACAGATTAAAATGTTCCAGGAGCAATAATAGAGATCACATATCCACTCTGTCTTTGGAACTCAGGTAGAGGTCCTAGTTTTCAATACATAAATATGTATGTTTATATATCAATGTTGTATCTTCGTATAAAAGACATCTGTGTTTTTTCCCCCAAGCACCCTGTTTGCTACTTACCAGGCAAAATTATATTACCTTTTCAAGTAGCTAGCCCAGGGCTGTCTTGGTAACAGCAAACCAGCAAATCTCCTTTAGGCAATCAGTAAAAATGATCATAGCACATGTGTGAGTATGTATTCAGGGATTAAAGCTTATAGTTGGGGTGGGTTCTATGAACAGTGGGTTAAGCGATTGCTTGAGACACCTGCATTCCATTTTGGAATGTTGGCCCTGGCTATTTTTTTTTAATCCAGATTCTTGCTAATACATTCAGGGAAGCAACAGGTTCAAGTGTTTGGGCCATGCCACACACGTGAGATCCAGAGAGTTCCAGGCTCCTGGCATTGACCAGGCTTCTCTTTCTCTCTTTTTCTCCCTGACCTCTCTTTCTCTCCCTGGCTTTAAAGTGGATGAAAGTAAATAAATAAATTTTAAAAATCATAGTCATATCATCTCCTTTCCCTTCACCTCTGCTGTGTCGCTCGTATTCATCTTTATAAAGTTGTTCAAAAGGCATCGGCAAAAAGGTTCAGTTCCTTACTCCTCCCATTCTAGTGGAATAGATAATCCTTTTTCTCTGGGAATGCGTGTGGAGAGAGGAATGGGGGAAGAGTGAGGGAGGAGCCATGAGGGAAAGGATGAGGAATGAAGGATAAGAAGAAGGATGGTAGGGAAGGAGGAAGGGAGAGGGATAAAAAGATTATCTTTTCTGGGGCAAATGAAAAGGAATTATGGAAATGCTGGTATTATATAAGGTAGAGAGAGCCTTGAGTGGAGAAGGATATGGACAGAATTGTGATGGAGAGGGAGAGGAAGAGGAGGAGGGGGAGGGGGAGGGGGGAGGGGGAGGGGGAGGGGGAGGGAGAGGGAAAATCTTCCATCTGCTGGTTCATTCTTCAAATGGCAATCATTGAAGTCAGGAACCAGTAGCTTCTTCCAGATCTCCCATGTGGATCCAAGGGTCCAAGCACTCAGGCTGTCTTCCACTGCTTTCCCAGGCACATTAGCAGGGTGCGTAATGGGAAGTGGAACAGTTGAAACAGTGCCCAAATGGGATGCCCACACTGCAGGCAGAGGCCTAAACTTCTGTGCCACAGTGGTGGCCGTGACATACGGTACTTTCTAAAAACATTCTTTGTCCAGTATCATTTATTCTTACATGATTAACCAAGGCCAATCAAAGTATGTGCATTCATTTTCCAGCCCCCTGGACTCCCCGAATCCTTGTGACCGATGATCACAGCTGACTTCCCCCTTTGATGTCTATTTGCCCATTTGCTCCTGTGCTTGTGTAAAATAATGCTACCCTCAATGCACCTGGTAGGTCCTGAATAAATGGTAGTTTCAATGAATGTTATGGAAAACCAGTTTTCCTTGTTCCAGGTGGCTAGTGTTAAATTGTTAAAGACAAAGGAAACAAAGTCTGTTATAATTGCTTGTAAATGGAAATTAATAGGCTGTTTAAGATCCACAGAGTCCTGAGTGAGAACTTTCACAGGGAAATGATATATGGGTGTTATCACCTGAGTTTTTGTGGCTCCTCAAATTCATATGTTGAAAAGCTAATTACCAATGTTACAGCATTAGGAGGTGAGGCCTTTGGGTGTGATTAGGTCATAAGGGCAAAGCTGTCTTGAATTGTGTTATGCGTTTGTAAAAGAGGCATGGGCCAAAGAATTCCTTTTATCCTGCTACTATGTAGGGACACAATTGGAAAACATCATCTGTGAACCAGAAAGTGAGTTCTCACAGATGCAGAATATGTCAGCACATTGATCTTGGACTTAGAGCATCCAAAACTGTGAGAAATGCATTTCTGTTATTTCTTAGCTATCTGGCTTCTCACATTTTGTTGTAGCAGTCTACAGAGACTAAGACAATGTACTTCAAAAATGGGCTATATTTGGGTACCATATGATACTTTATAGACAGCTTTTATATATGCTGTGATATTTTGATGCTCAAAGAAAAATCTATGAAGTAGCCAGGATAGGACTATTATCACCATTTTACAAGAAGGAAAACTGATATATAGTTAAATTGACTATAGTCAGATAGCTATTCACTGGCAAAGATGAAACAGAAACCTTCGACTTCTTATATCACATCTGATTTTACTTCTATTACTGGCTACTCTGGTCAGTGTTCTAGGGATCTAAAGTGCCACATTTCTGGGACTCTAAACAGATAATGGAATGGTCAAATGTCAATTAGCTGGTTGATCTGAGGATGATTTTATTCAGCTTTTTTTCTATTTCTATCCCCCTCTCTCTTCTTTTAAATTTAATTAATTAGTTAATTTTATTTGAAAGGTAGAGGTTGGAGGGAGAAAAATAGTGGCGGGGGGGCTATTTTCTGTCTGCCGCTTTACTTTCCAACTGCTTGCAACAGCTAGGTTGGGCCAGAACTCAATCCAGGTCGCCCATGTGAGTGACAGGAACCACACTGGTTGAGCCATCATCTCTACCTTCCAGAATTAGTGCAGAAAGCTATAATTAGGAGATAAGCCAGGACTCACACTCAAGCTCTCTTCTGATATGCGATGCAGGTATAACCAAGTGACACCTTAACTGCTATGCCAGATGCCCATCCCCATCCTGTTTAGACATTTGTGGAATTCTTTTTCTAAGGGCCAAAGAAGGCTTTATTGACATCCTTTATTGCTTTTAATTGACAAATTTTTAGTTAACTCTATGAAAATTCAATGGAGAAACTGAAGCAATAGTTTCCTAGAAGAACTGATAAATGACAATAATGTCTGAATCTTCTCATTAAACCCCTGGAGTATTCTACACCCTGTTCCAGTTCCCTCTTCCTTTTTAATCTAGGCTTATAAAGGACAACACAGGAGTTGGCTTTAGAAAATAGGGACCTGAGAGGCCACCTTTAATTTCCAGTTGCCAGTCACCATCTGAGAATTAAGATAACTATTTGGATAATTGTTATTATAATGGTCCCCATTCTGAGTTGGGACAGACTTTCTGCTGAAAATGTGGTTGAATTTGAGAATGGCGCTGCCATATGTAAGCTAGTAGGGAAATATTTACCTCTCAAATAACGCACATTTCTGGGGAGAACAGGAAAAGCTCCTAAGCAGGTTCAAAAATGGCTTCAGAGAGCAGAGTAGTAGCCTGCTTCAGTTCTCACTGTGTTTAGGGCATGGACTGGGGAGGGTCCTTCCCTCTCTTAAGCTGAGGCTTATATGATGTCAAATTCCTACCAGTGCCAAAGGAATGCACACCCAACTTCTTAACAGCTTGGCAAGACGTGGGGCAAAAAGGGAAAGGCAAGCTAAAAGACTTGAAATCTATCGGCTTCTTGATTACATCACATAAATACTTAAGCAGTTGATTAAAAGAAACATTTGCTTCAGTCATCCAGCTTTATCTGGAAGTCCTGACTTTATAAGAGGCCACTTTTCTGTCAACAAGTGATTCAGGCTGTGCGGTGCTGTTGGTCTTCAGATGTGAGTCACTGCATGGCCCCGGATTTCTTTATGGATAAAATAAAGCTAACCAGCAAGAAAAACAAATAGTTGGGCAAATATGAACCCATCTCCCAAGCAGGGCTCCTCCGTCACATATCTCTCTTGCGTATCAGCTCTTTACAAAGGCTTGGGCTGTGCAGGGGGCCCTGTATACTACACTGGGTGCTGTCAGGGCTCCATGAAAATTAAACAATAAGAGTAAATTGGCGATCTACAGGGAAGGCACACAGCAGAGCAATCTGGCTGCTTCTGAATGACCATCAACAGGATTTGCTTCCTTTCATCTCGTTCAGCTGTGTAACAAAGTGCTTGAAGTACCCCCAGGAAGTTCCTTTATCCTTGGCAGAAGGGGTTTGTGAGTCTTGATTTCAATGGCCTTTTATGCTACTCACTGTCAAAGGGGATGCTGTGCGAGGAGTGAATCTGTGAAAGAAATGACTGCCATGACAGCCTCATAGAGCCAGCGTCAGAAATATTAGTGAACAATTTAGTAGGCCATCAAGCACATGAATAGACTGGGCTGTTTGCCATGTACCGTCCATCTAGGTGGGAAAATACTGCAGTGGGATCAGAGGAAGGAGGTGGGGAAAATGGCACACTCTTTGATGTTCCAGGGACCTTTCTGTTTTCTCAAAAGGCTGAAAAAGGCTGATCATCACCAGGCCTTGACACAAGGTCATTTTTCTCTGTCTAAGAACCCAGTAGGGGCTCTATGGGGAACCCGAAGAGATTATATCTCTGGGCCTACCATAGCTTTGAGCACAAGTTGTAACAAAGCCTTCTCAATCAAATGTATTATCTAATTTTAGATATGTAATCTCAATCCATTTTAATTCTTAAAGTGCATTCTAATCCTGCTTTTTGAAATTGTTTGTCTATGATGGTACTTGATCAGGATTTTTGTTGCTGCTCTGCTGGTGTAAGAGTCATGTAATAATTTCTACTTGAAAGTACAGTTTTCTCTGTATCTCTTCTAAAATGAGACCCATTTGTTTGTTTAGTTGTTTTGATAGAATGCATGTTCTTGCTCTTGCTTGCCAGTTTAGGTCCCTGAAAGGATGAACCACATAGTATGTTAATATTTCTAGTCTGAGCCGGTGCTGTGGCTCAACAGGCTAATCCTCCGCCTTGCTGCTCCGGCACACCGGGTTTTAGTCCCGCTCAGGGTGCCGGATTCTGTCCTGGTTGCCCCTCTTCCAGGCCAGCTCTCTGCTGTGGCCAGGGAGTGCAGTGGAGGATGGCCCAAGTGTTTGGGCCCTGCACCCCATGGGAGACCAGGAGAAGCACCTGGCTCCTGCCATCGGATCAGAGCAGTGCGCCGGCCGCAGTGTGCCAGCCACGGCGGCCATTGGAGGGTGAACCAACGGCAAAGGAATACCTTCCTCTCTGTCTCTGTCTCTCTCTCTCACTGTCCATTCTGCCTGTCAAAAAAAAAAATATTTCTAGTCTGCCTGTTCCCATGTTTATGTTGTAGGTATTGCATTATTTTTCTCTCATTCAAATAGTACTATTATTTGTTAGATGATAAAAACAAAATTAGATTGCTGGAAACTTCATATCAAGCAGCCGTCTAGATCCTAAGCTGCAATAAAACTAGTATTTTTACTGTCTTTCTCCCAGGCATCACTGTGAGCAGTCTACAGAGTTTAGCATAGTGCTTAGGAAATATTCATTGAATGAATAAGTAAATGAATGCTATACAACAGGTTCTTCTTTGTAATCAATTACCAGACCTGTCCGGCTTGTCTGCTATTCTTTTGCTTTTCAACCCTTTCTTTTCCATCCACATTTTGGTTTTACTACTATTGCTTTACTTAAAAATATAAATCATAGGCCATGTAGAATGGTTGAGAACAATGACATTCTCTGCTTTTCTGCAGGTACTGTACTTATCTCCATGTTGCCCCTTTGTGGACCATGCTTAAGCCATCAACCCTTGATCAGTATTAATATCTGGTGTGATAAATCATCTGGCAATGGCAAATTAGTACTCCTGTCCATTGTAGGAATGTTTTTGCATCATGGTACTTTTTCTCATGGTTTTTAAAATACAATGTGTCCACGGACTAATAGTTGGAAGTTGTGCAACTTAGGAAAGCTATAGTCTATTTTTTTACTAGAAAATCTATATTTAGCTGCATATTAAGCCTATTGCTAACTTAGCTTTCTGTTGACTTTCAGTTACAAAACTGCACTTCAGGGGCCAGCGCTGTGGCTCACTTGGTTAATCCTCCAGCTGCAGCGCTGGCATCCCACATGGGCACTGGTTCTAGTCTCGGTTGCTCCTCTTCAATTCCAGCTCTCTGCTGTGGCTTGGGAAGGCAGTGGAGGATGGCCCAGGTGCTTGGGCCCCTCCACCCCAAGGGGAACCAGGAAGAAGCACCTGGCTCCTGCCTTCGGATCGGCACAGCGCTGGCCTTAGTGGCCATTTGGGAAGTGAGCCAATGGAAGGAAGAATTTTCTCTGTCTCTCCCTCTCAATGTCTATAACTTTACCTGTCCAAAAAAAAAAAAAAAAGTAAAAAGATAAAGCAAGACAAAACTGCACTTCAGATATCAAATTTTCCTTAAATTTAACAATAATATGAGGTACTTCAAAAAGTTTGTGAGAGATGTCTTATGAAAAACTATGCATGAATTTTAAAATTTCTTTGTGTCAAAGTAAACTTATTTTTAATTACATTTTAAAGAACTTTTTAAAGTATTTTCATGTTTGATCTCCACTTGATTTCTCACTAGTACAGAATCACTCTCCATTCTACCCTGTGTTCTAGTTTAATTGGCCCCTAAATATTATATTTGGAAATTCTCTGAGTACTAAGAGGAATGGAGACAGACAGGAATTCAACCTTTCTTTTGCTTTTGTGGTGGTGGCAGGGAGTGGGCTGGGTGGGGGGAGAGGAATCTAGAGAATTTGTTGAGTATTCAAACTCCTCTGAGATGTGGAAACAGGAAAATGCATATGGAAATGATGTCATAAGAAAATAGGGAGTTGGTGCTATGCTAGAAAACTGTCGAGGAACTGTTTTTTATACTATTTGTTGAACTCTTAACATAAACATATGTATATAAAGTCAATTGAAAATAGATCTAAATAAAAAAAATAACAGTGGGAAAAAGAGAGAGAAGAAGAAGAGGAGTGGGAATATGGATGGAAGGGCAGCACTATGGGAGGAATCACCATATTCCTAAAGTTGTAATTATGAAGTGTATGAAGTTTGTAACTGTAAAGCTGTATAGTTATGCATAGATTCCTAAGGACTTACTTCTAAGTGTACAGTTTAAAAACTTGCCATGGGACCCCAAATCTCTTTAAACTGGGTGGTAAAAATACCATCTTGAGTGTTAAAGTGCTCATATGGATAAGATTAAGGGTCTGGTAATAATATTAGATAGAATTAAAAAGGAGGAATGCTCCAACATGGGAAGCAGTCCACACAACAGACTCAAAGATGACAATTACTTTAAGTAGCTCTGTGGACTGGCTGAAAAGCCCATGAGAGAATTTCAGGCATGTAAAGGCAAGACGCCATGACAAAAAAGTTCTACATGAAGGACCTCAGTGGGTGAGATGCCAGTGGAAAAAAATGATCATCAAGGGAGGTACCTTTCTCTGAAGGGAGGAAAAAACTTCCACTTTGATTATGACCCTGTCTAAATATTGATAGAGTTTGTGGATTCAAAAGGTTTCTGTATCTTTGGCAGCTCATGTCAAGAGCATTGAGTGATCACTGATGTCATACATAAGAGTGTTAATTGTTTAATTAACAATAGGAGTCACTGTGCTCTAACTTCCCATGTAGGTCCTCTGTCTTCAAAGAGTTGTATTATAATTATGTCTAAGTGCTCACAAAATATATATATCATTCTTGGGTACTTCTTTAAAATAATTTTCTAAAAATAAGTGAAATTAACTTCAAGATGCAATGACTTTGAACAGCCCTTGTTTCAAATGTTGAGGGACAGTTTTTTTTGTTTGTTTGTTTGTTTGTTTTGTGCAAATTGTTGAACTCAGTGTGAGTTGGTCTTCTGTGTATAAAGTTAATAAAAATGGATCTTAGTAGAGAATGGAACTGGCAATAGGAGAGGGAGCAGAAGGGGTGGGAATGTGGGTGGGAGGGCAAGTATGGCGGGAAGAATCACTATATTGCTAAAGTTGTATTTATTAAATGTGTGAAGTTTGTATTCAATACATATAAGGTTTCTTTGGGTAAAAAAATAAAACAAAAAGTGCATCCCATGTCTAAAGAACATCAAATTCTACTTATGTAAAGCAGTGCAAACACAACAAAATTATTTTCTATGACAATATGTAGATACAAGACATCAGTTTACACTCACAATGTTCTCAACACTCCTTGGCATTTTGTTTGTTCCTTTTATACATTTAGTTAGTGATGTTTGAGGATGGTATAGAGAAAGATGGGTGGTATGAACACCGGCATATGAGGCATTTTTACTTCAAGGTTAAAAATTTGAATGCCTCTCCTCTCTTTCATTAATGGTAAATTTAGATCATTACTCCCATATTAGTTTGCGGTCATGGCATTTGGCTCTTTTATAATGTACATTTTGCTTCACTGTCGTATACTAACTACTGACTATTCACCTTATTCATAGAAGACTTGCTATCCAGATCATACATTTATTCTCCACTTGGGAGTTTTGTGATCATCTAGTGTGGCTAAGGCAAACATAATGAGGAGCTGGCTTTTGAACTCTTTGGGTTCTTTGACCCCTGCGTTTATTAGTTTTAAGTGTCATTACTTCTATACCATGCCATCCATTCTTTCACATGATCATACTCTGAGCCTTCCCACTATATGGAAATGTTACCCTTTTCAGATATTTAATTCAAACATTCTACTTTATGCCTTTATTTCCTAAATTTCAAAAAGTCTAAAGAAGTTACAGTTGATCAATCTCAACATTTCGATATCATTCAATATTTTGGCCCATCTCATTTTCTCTATCAGCCTTCTCACCCTGCTCCTATCTTTATTTCATGTCTTACTCATGTTGGACTTCAACTTTGTTTCCTGACTCATTTAGCAATATTTTCAACTCTTATCTGTTTTACAGTTTAGCTTGCACAAGGAAAACATATTGATTAATTTAATAATCTTGCCTTTGGCCGGTGCCATGGCTCAACAGGCTAATCCTCTGCCTTGCAGCGCCGGCACACCAGGTTCTAGTCCCGGTCGGGGCGCCGGATTCTGTCCCGGTTGCCCCTCTTCCAGGCCAGCTCTCTGCTGTGGCCAGGGAGTGCAGTGGAGGATGGCCCAAGTGCTTGGGCTCTGCACCCCATGGGAGACCAGGAAAAGCACCTGGCACCTGGTTCCTGCCATCGGATGAGCGCGGTGCGCCGGGCGCAGCGTGCTGGCCGCAGCGGCCATTGGAGGGTGAACCAACGGCAAAGGAAGACCTTTCTCTCTGTCTCTCTCTCTCACTGTCCACTCTGCCTGTCAAAAAAAAAAAAAATCTTGCCTTTATATCTGAGGTGCTTAACATAGCTGACGAATTTGCAAATTAGTAACGTTTGATTCCGCCATGTACTTAAAATTGCTTTTCAGTCTTTCCATGTTTTCCTAACCATGTTTGCCTAATCTTTCTCTCTCATTTTACACCACACAAAAGACCTGATTTACTGATATTTTTATTCTCTCACTTAGCCTCACCTCAGCTTCCTTGTGGCTTCCTTTCCATAAAGCAGTTGAATATTCTTTTGTCCTACACAATAAAACACACACCTACACATACACAGACTTCTACATTTCAGATCCTCTAGATACAATACTGTCTCCACTCACAATGTTTTCATTGTAAACTGTACCTTTTTTGCTTCCTTTTCATTCATTTCTCTCCTAGCACTTGAGTCATATTGCTGCTGCCAAGGTTATTATTGTTGGTCAGCATCAAACTGTTTCAGTGCATTTTGTCCTGAACCTTTTAGATATATTTGGCCCTGTTGAAGAGGGGCATTTCTTTTGCCTTTGTGTCACTGACTCTCTTGGGTTTTCTCTTACGATTATGACTGTTTCTGTTCACTGCCCTTCTTTTTCCTATAACCAGCCCTAAAATCTAGCTTCATGTTACACCCGATATTCATTTCATTCCTCTTCTTCCTCTTCCAGATTGTCTTTGGAGATCTCAATCACCCCCACGACTCATTTAATATCTTCAGACTGAAAGCTCCTAAATCTATGTCCAATCATGTGTTATACATTTGTTCCTTACCCTATATATCACTAAGAGCTAGATATTCCCATATGGAGCTTAAGTCTCAACATGCCCCAGGTTACACTCACTATCTCCTTTCTCAGTTTCATTCCTACACCCTATCCCTGTGGATGACACCATTCGTCATCCAGCTGTTTACCCATTATGTTCTCGTCTCAATTTCCACACAAACTAAATGAATGATCCTCTCAATTTAACTACTAAACATTCATCCAATAAATCCATTGATAGTTTTGTAAAACCATTTTAGAAGGAGGCACTGTGCAATAAGAAAATGTTAAATGGAAAGCTTAAATTCTAGACTTCATATAGAGGAATGACATATAAATTGATAATTAAATAGAGATGAGGGTTACCTGGGTATGAAGTGTTAAGAGTACAATGGGAGGGAAAGCCCTGCAGAAGGAAGGAATGGCATATACAAAGAAGGTGGGGTCTATGAGGACCAAGACACAGTTAATATAAAATCAAATGTAAAGCATCATAATAAAGGAGAGAATGGGAGAAGATGAAGGTGATAGGGAAATGCAAGTCTATTTCACATAGGACCTGTGTTTTCAATCAAGAACTCTATTAAGATCTTCTATTAAAACTTCTATCTTAATATCACAGTTAAATTATTGATCAGTCTAAGCAAGAGATGACATGATTTTAGTCTGTCACATGTTATGTGTATAATGGAGAGTGGTGATTTCATGATGTTATTTTCAAACACATACAGAGTTGTACATATTCAAATAAGCACATAAACATAAATAATTCAATAACTTAAATTTCCTCTTTTTGTTATTCCTCCATGTCCCACTATTTTGCCCCAAATAGTTTAATTGCTTCACCAAAGAGGAGAGTCTTGATGGAAGGAATTTTTCTAAAAACAGCCAATTTTTTTTTATTATTTATTTGACAGGTAGAGTTATAGAGAGTGAGAGAGACAGAGAAAGGTCTTCCTTCCATTGGTTCACTCCCTAGATGGCCACAATGGCCAGAGCTGTGCCAAACCGAAGCCAGGAGCCAGGTGCTTCCTACTGATCTCCCATGTGGGTACAGGGCCCAAGCACTTGGGCCATCTTCCACTGCCTTCCTGGGCCACAGCAGAGAGCTAGACTGGAAGAGGAGCAACCGGGACTAGAACTGGTGCCCATATGGGATGCCAGCACTGCAGGAGGATGATTAACCACATGAGCCACGGCTCCAGCCCCCAATTTTTTCTTTGAAAGATAATTTGATCTATGCAATAAAGCACATTATTCTTAAGGCTATTATTGTCGATTCTATATATTTCGCAGATATTTTGTAGATTTATATCCAGAAAACCTTTGCTTTGTTTCTAACTCATATTATGTGGAGCAAGTTGGTGGGTATTTTAAGGTCGGATCATCTCTAATTAAAAAAGGTTATAAGAAAAACCCTATCAGTGGTTTGGGGATTTTACTCTGATTTAACAAATAATGAATAGTTTTCTTCGATAACACCTTTTTAGATGCAGCTGGGTGAAAAATCATCCACAAAGGGAGCTGTATTTTATTTATCATTAATTTTGACATGCTTCCACAGATGTTTTCTGGGAAGCATTGTAACCTGCTTAATTTGTCTCTGAATAATAGGAAGCAGATAGCCTCAATTAACGTACTGATTAGTAAGTTCTTTAATGAGTTTCAGTAGTTTTACTCATTATTGCTGATACAGTAGACTGAATCCTGGAAGCTGGGATTTGAACATTATTACAACATAAAACCTGAACCATTGCAGAATTGCTTTTCTATGGCATATTTGTTGTTTGCTGGTTACTTCTCTCTTGTGTATATGTGTAAGTAGGGAAGACATTGAAACCACATGAAAATGAATTCATAAACGTGTAGAGTGTGCAAATTCATTGATGAATTTGTATAAACCACATATGATGGGTACTGGCTATGGTAATCTCTTGGTGTAAAGAATTATAATTTGTCCCAAAGGCAAGCTTGATACCAAGAACTGAAGTAGTCTACAGCCTCATTACATGGTTCTGATGAATAAATCAGTGTTTTGGAAAGGGAGTTCACTGATGTACTCCTACCTTCTGGTAGGAGCTGCTTTAACTCTTTCAGGAGGTTGCCTGCTTATAGCAGCAGGGTTTATGGAAGGGTATTAGAGATTTATGTTTGTTGTGGTGTGATAAATATCCACTGTTGGGTATTACAAAGAAAATAGATGAACCCTCTTTTGTGACTTAGCATCTCAGTCTTCTAAACAAGAGGATTTAAGACCTTTGTGGTCTTCTAAGTGGCATAGGTACTTGGATAGTGATGACATGGTTTGTTGGAGCAGGAATATAGAAACTGTGGTCAAAGCACTGGGTTTTCTCTGTTGAAAGTTTATAGCTGATTTTTCTCCTCTTTCTATTTGGGGTGTTTATTGTTATAGCTGCAGTGTGCCAGATCAAGCAAAGGCCATGGTATTGTACAAATGCCTGTTAGAGAACTACTTTTCCATGAGAAGGTTCCTCCTTTTGCCACATTTTATGGTACCATAAAGTTTCATGACATTTATGGAAGTGCGTGTCACAAAGCAGATGGCTTGTTAGCCTGTTTTAGTAAGCTCATTCATATCCATACAATATTAAAACTTTTCCAACTTCATGAATTATAAAAGAACACTAGATGCTGTGTAGTCCAAAGAGTCCTTTAATTATTAAAATTAGACATGCCAAAGGATTCAAACCTGAGTAGAAATTAAAGATGGGCTTTGAATCAAGATAAGGATGCTGAATTTGATTTGTGCGAAATTACTTCTCTTCAGGAGGTACTGGATTTCTACTAGTATTACAAGTACTAATTCAACTTTATTTCTTATTACTTCCTGACATAAAGCCTTTGCTAGAACTAAACTTGTATTACAAGGACTTTTCACTTCCTGTGTAGCAGGAAACATGCTCTCTGAACTGGATGCCATTTGTACAGGCTGTTCTTATGCCTGAAAAACCTTTCCTTAACTCCCATGGCTCCAACTTTAAAAAAGCTTTCCCCAGGGTCAGTGTCCATCTCAAGCAAAACTTCCTTTCATTACCTCTGCAATCATTTGTGATTCCTTCCTCCTCTGAATCACACAATACTCCTCTGTGATAAATTACATCTTGGGCTCTATTTTGTTCATGCATGTGCTGGTTCTGAGTCATCCATTGGGTACCTGTGTTAAGGCTGATTGCTTCTGCTTTCATTTTCCCTCTTTTATTTAACTTGACATTGGCTAAGGGAGCATCTGAACACTATTAGATACTTAGTGGATATTTATTTAATTTTTAAAATTTCTTATGAAAATTTATTTTAGTAGATATGGTTTCCCTCTATTTAAATGTTGAAACCTATTATCTGTTGAGCTATTATACTATTTTACTTTGGCTCATTTGTAATATCTTTTCTTAGCCTTCAATTGTGATATCATTTTTTTTCTTCCTTCTCCTTTAGCATGTGGCTGTATCTTTTTTTAAACTCCTATTTTGTGGTTATGAATGGTTTTGTTAACTACTAGCACCTCACTCATTTACTTATCAAATGCTTTTTGTCTTTTTCATAGAAGACATTAAGTTAGACACTAAAGATATAAAGATTAATAAGACACAGCCAACACTCTCAAGTACTCTCAAGTGTAGTTGGAGTACTTAAACAATTATAACAAGGAAAGTAAAAACAAGATCATAGATTTCAATTTTTTATACTTTCCTAGAAGCGGTGAGAGGAAAACATTTTCACCTGAGGGTAAATTACTGCTTTTTGTGACTTGTTCTTTAGATTTCTGCCAAGGATTCGACAGCTTCTTTGTTTCTTTTCCTTCCTGAATCATCTTTTTGAAGAAGATGTTAATAGTCATAGGTTGCTCTTCATCCAGAGAGGATTCCAGAGAAAATACTGGATAATGAAAAATCTACAAGAATTAGCCTCTTTGTGTTGCAATGTTTTAATTCCTTCAGTAGAAATGATTAGGCTTTTAATCTATTTCTAAGATAATCTTGAATCAGATCCTCAGAATACATGCTGCTGCTTTGGGAAACTCAAGGAGCTGCCAGTAGGTTTAACAATGAGCATCCTTATCTTGCCTTCTCTTCCCTGAAGCTTATCTATAGTAGATTCATAGGATGATGTTCATAGGTGAAGGGCAGAGGTTGGGCAGACTATGTAAATTGTGTTTTTCACCTATCTTACTACAGGTTCTTATTTTACCAAGTGAGATAGATTTAAGACACATTTCTAAAGTAATTTAATGAATAGTTTTGGTCCATTGGTTAGTTTATGGAAAGAATATTAACTTAATAGATATAGTCTCTGAGTTCAAATTCTAAGGAGTTGAACCCATAAAAAAACAGTATAAACAGAGGTTACCAGATGCAGGGGTATGGGAAGAGAAAAGAGAAAATATAGGTCAAAGGGTACCAAGCTGAAGATATGTAAAATGAAAAGAAATGTACTACATGAAGGCATTTTTTTAAGATTTATTTATTTATTTGAGAGGCAGAGTTACAGACAGATAGAGGGAGAGACAGAGAGAAAGGGCTTCCATCTGCTGTTTCTGGAGCTGGGCCAATCCAAAGCCCAGGAACCAGGAGCTTCTTCCTGGTCTCCAACATGGGTTCAGAGGCCCAAGCTCTTGGGCCATCTTTCACTGCTTTCCCGGGCCATTAGTAGACAGCTGGATTGGAAGAGGAGCATCCAGGACCCAAACTGGCACCATATGGAAGGCCAGCAGTGCAGGTGGAGGTTTAACCTACTTGGCAACAGTAGATGAAAGCTCTTGTTATATTACATTGTATGCTAGACTGGAAATTGTTAACAGTTGATTTTAGGTGTTATCACCCAAAAAAAAAGGGGTAAATCTGCTAGATGATGGATGTGTTAATTTGCTTGTGCATAGTAATCATTTCACAATATCAGAGTATTTCAAAAAGTTCATAGAAAAATGGAATTCAGATTAGTTCAGTGGGCATTTTGCATGATGATTAAGGTGCTACTTGGGATGCGCACACTCCATATTGCAGAGGCTGGGTTTAAATCCTGGCTATGCTTCCAATTCCAGCTTCTTGCTAATGTGCATGCAGGAGGGAGCAACAGTTAGTAGTGCAGGTAGTTGGATTCCGGCCATCCATGTTAGGGACTTGAGTTCCTGATTCCTGCTTTTCTCTTGGCCCAGCCCTACACTTGCTGAAATTTCCGGGATGAACCATCAGATGGGAGCTCTCTGTATTTCTCTTTCTGCCTTGCAAATGAATAAAATTAAACTTAAAATTTGGGGCAAGGTTGGGGAGGCAGACATTTGGTGTAATGGCTAAGATGCCTCTAGGAGGGCTGGCGCTGTGGCTCAGCGGGTAAAACCACTGCCTGCCATCCCTTTTGGGCATCAATTTGAAACCTGGCTGCTCCACTTCTGATCTAGATCTCTACTATGGCCTGGGAAAGCAGTGGAAGATAGTCCAAGTCCTTGGGCCCCTGCACCCACATAGGAAGACCTGGAGGAAGCTCCTGGCTCCTGGCTTTAGATCAGTGCAGCTCCAGGTGTTGTGGCCAATTGGGGAGTGAACCAATGGATGGAGGACCTCTCTCTCTCTCTCTCCATCTCTCCTTCTCTTTCTGTGTAACTCTTTCAAATGAATAAATAAATCTTAAAAAAAAGATGCCACACCATATTAGCGTGAGTAGATTTGAGTCTTGTTCTGTTTATGAGTATAGCTTCCTGCTAATATGCACACTAACAGGCTGCAGGCGATTGATAAAATATTTGGTTCCATGACACCTATGTGGAAGACTTGGGTGGAATTCCAGGCTCCTGGCTTCAGCCTGGTTCATCCCAGTTGTTGTGGGTGTTCAGAGAGTGAACCAGCAAATGGAAAATCCCTTCCTTCCTTCCTTCCTTCCTTCCTTCCCTCCTTCCTTCCTTCCTTCCTTCCTTCCTCTCTCTCTCTCTCTCTCTCTCTCTCTCTCTCTCTCTCTGCCTATCCAAACAAGCAAATAGAGGAACCTGTGTAGTATAGTAAGTAAAACTGCCAACTTTGATGCTGGTGCCCCATATGAGTGCTGTTCTGTGTTGTGGCTGCTGCACTTCAAGCTCCCTGCTAAGGACCTGGGAAAAGCAGTGAAAGATGGCCCAAGTGCTTGAAGCCCTGCTAGCCTTGTGGAACACCAGGATGAAGCTCCAGGCTCCTGGCTTGGCTCTTACTAAGCCCTGACCATTGCAGTCACTTAGGGAGTGAACCATCAGATGGAAGATCTATCTCTGTCTATCCATCTCCCTCTGTATCTCTGACTTCCAGATAAATAACACCCCCTCCTTTTTTTTTAAGAAAGATGAATTTATTTTGACATAAAACATTTGGATACACCAATGTAGTTTCTTCATGCTATTGTATTTTACTTGAACTTTTTGAAGACCTGTTGTATGCAGGGACTTTAGATTATTTTGCAGTGACATAGACTTCTTTTATTTTAATTTTCCGCAAACTTTTGGAAGTCTGATCAAATAATCATGCTACATATGTTAAATAGGAAAATACACAATGAAAGTAAATAGATAAAGAAAGTTATTTAAAGATTTTATTTATTTATTTGAGAGGTAGTGTTATAGAGAGAGAGACAGAGCGAGAGGTCTTCCATCCTCTGGTTCACTCCTCAGATGGCCACAACGGCCCAGACCTGAGCTGATCCAAAGCCAGGAGATGGGACTTTCTTCCAGGTCTCCAATGTGGGTACAGGGACTAAGCATTTGTGCCATCTTCTGGTGCCACAGGCAGAGGCTTAGCCCATTATGCCCAGTGCTGGCCCAAATAAATAAATATTAACTCAGAGTACTTAACTACAAAATTGGCCACAGCTCAGCTCCTCATTAAACCTCTTTAGCCATTGTTATTAAGTTTGCAAAATCAAATTGCTGTACTAGTAGAGACACTGGAATTTTTTTTTCAGCTCTCACATTTTATATTGCTGTAGATTTGATTTAAAGGGTTCTGATAAACAAAAATAAATAAATAATAGTAAATAAATTCAATTAGATAAATAAATATAACTTTTTCTTATTTAGATAGTTTGTTTTATATTCTTTTCTATCACAGTGAAAATGAGAATTTAATTTCATTAAATTTGCTGCATTTTTTAAAGAGACTCATTCTGAGTAAAAATGTTCTGTTCCCACAAATCTGAAGACTATAATAAAGAGAAAACTATGTTTGATCTCTGTGTCTTGGCAGACAGTAATTGGAGTGATCACTTTGAAAATTCACTGTTGGCCAATTAGCTACAGCTAGTCCATTTAAAATATGCATTCTCAGTGACTAATTTTACGTAAAATTATGTACAGAGAGTCACATAATTAAAATCAGATCCCCATTTGTTTGCAAAAGGATGAATTTTTTTCCAATTAAAAGCAAATAAAGTGAAGCATACATTTGTTCTTACTTAGTTATTTCTAAAACCATTATCTGATATATATATCAAGAAGGTAGATTGGTTAAGGACAGACTGATAACAGAAATAGTGCTAATACATGCTGCATGAGATTTAGAATCTGTCATGGATCTGTCATTTTCATCATTACCAAGCCCCCATCTCTACCTGTCAAAACTTTTATCTATTCACAGGTAATTTCTCTTAATTAGCAGTCATGAAGATTACCATGGCACATTTATGGAAAAAAAATTAAATGTCCTCCTGAAACTTGACTGGAAAAACTACATTGTTCTTTCCTCTAAAAATCAAAGGTTGTGTAGTCCCCTTCACATTCTGACCTCTCTGAGTCAAACCAATTACCAGCCAATTTTTGATAATGAGCAATCATATAATCATGAGATTGGAAGGGACCTTGAGAGGGCATATGGTAAACTCTCACACACCAGTTTGGGCTGCAGCGAAATCATCTTGGGAAAGAATTCTCTACCCTCTTCTCTGACAATTTTAGAGCAAAGGACCCACACTATCTGAGCTCTAGTTACCCACAATAGTAACTTGCTTGACACTGAGTCATTTATTGGCTCTCTTCTTCCTGTCTCATTCCCCAACCCCCTATTGATATTTTCTGATATCAACTTCCAAGCAAGCTACTTGAACTGTAATCTTCATCTCATGGTCTATGTCAGGGAAACTAATTTAAGATGCTATGCGCATAGCCCTTAATGAGGACAGATGTTATCAATTAAATGAAGAAAATATTAGATTGGTTACATTATTATTAACCCAAACTAAATCTCCAGATTGGTATATTGTTATTTTAAAACAGGGACAAAAATATCCTTTGCATTAAATATATCTTTGCTGTATTGCTACTGCTATTTCTAAATCCTAACCTGTTTATTGTTAAGCTTTTGTAATGATATTAGAGCTATTGAATAAATAAGTACATATTTTAACTATCATCCACTATTTCACCCAGGAATGGCCAGGATCCAATCCATATCAGCTTTTAAAAGATTTTGGTACACCTTTCAAAAAGAAGTTGGAGTTGCATTCCACTCTTAATTTTTCACAGATGTAGATAAATATGGGATGGGAAAAAATCATCTCAGTTAAATTGGTTATAGTTATATTGTTTTTAAAGATTTTTATTTATTTATTTGAGAGGTAGAGTTGTAGACAGTGAGAGGGAGAGACAGAGAGAAATGTCTTCCATCCATTGGTTCACTCCCCAATTGGCCTCAACGGCCGGAGGTACACAGATCCAAGGCCAGGAGCCAGGAGATTCTACCACGTCTCCCACATGGGCACAGGGGCCCAAGGACTTGGGCCATCTTCTACTGCTTTCCCAGGCCACAGCAGAGAGCTGGATTGGAAGAGGAGCAGCCGGGAGTAGAACTGGCACCCATATGAGATGCCAGGGCCATAGGCAGAGGATTAACCTACTGCACCAGGGGGCCGGCCCCTATAGCTATATTTTTTTAACAAGATGTATAATATTATGTATATTGAGGTCTGAAAAGTCAGTTTTTCTAGTGTACTTGATTAAGGTTAACATAAATACTATGCTGTTGATAGTCTGAATTGTCACTTAGAAATAGAATACATTGTCCCAGAAGCCCAGCCATAGAATCTGCATGCCAGCGCTGGAAGGGGAGGTGAGACAAAAAATCGGGAACCTGAGACATTGGCGGGGAAAGGCAGAACGAGGCCTGATGCCCCACTGGGGAAGTGCACCAGGCTGACTGGAGGAAATAAAAGAACGAATAAATAAGGGGAACTAGCATGGACACTAGCCTCTCTCTCCACTCACCTTACAAAGCCAAGCAAGACAAACCATTATCCAAGCAGAAAAACCTGACTCTGGTGGGGAAAAATAACAGGAGGTTAGGATCTAGTGAAAGTGTGTGGAGCTAATGAACTGAGACTGTGAAAATCTGAGGGAGCGTGAGAGAATTCACCGAGTACATAAACTTGGTAACCTTGGCAACCTGGTGAGAGACTGTGGAGAAATTTGAGACCACACTGAGGGCTGCATAAACTCTTTGTGTGGTCCCCGGGGTAAGCAGACGAATACCCACAGAGGCCAGATTTCATACATATACAACAACTACCCTAAATTCCACTCAGCTGTGTGGGATTACCTCCCAACTGCGTCGAGAGAGAGAGAGAGACAGAGAGAGAGAGAGAGAGAGAGAGAGAGAACAATATGGGTGAGTCACCTTTGGCACCCCTTAACCCTGAAGAACCAAACAGAGCTCTCTGGCCACACCCATCACAGCCTCTAAGGATCCATCAAAAGCAGACAGTCCACTTAATCTAGAGTCACAGTATTATGAGACAAAGCACCACAACAAAGGAACCAAAGAATATCTCCAATATGCCAAACAGACGTAGAAACTGAGGAAACAAGAGCAAGGAAGACACTATGATGCCCCAAAATGAAAAAGAAACCCCAATTCAAGATTATGAAGATAATGAGATAGAAGAAATGCAAGAAGCGGATCTCAATAAATTGATAAGAACATTAAGAAGTTCTCAAAAACAAATTCTTGAACTACAGAAAACCTTAACAGACAAGATAGAAAAATCTCTCTCAGGAAAATGAAATATTAAGGAGGAATCAAAATGAAAGGAAACAACTAGTAGAACAAGAAACTGTGATAAAGACAAGAAATCATAATGAAATGAAGAATTTAATAGATCAAATGACAAGCACATTGGAGAGCCTTACAAACAGAATGGGTGAAGTAGAAGAGAGAATATCGGACCTAGAAGACAGAGAACAGAAAAGGAAACAGTCAAACCAAAGAAAAGAAGAGGAAATTAGAAATATAAAAAATATTGTCGGGAATCTATAAGATACTATTAAAAAACCCAACATTTGGGTTCTAGGAGTTCCTGAAGGCAAGGAGAGGGAGAAAGGATTAGAAGACCTTTTTGGAGAGATATTAGCAGAAAATTTCCCATGTTTGGAGAAGTACAGAGACATCCTAGTACAGGGAGCTCATAGAACCCCTAATAAACATGACCAAAAGAGATCCTCATCACGACACATTGTAATTAAACTCACCACAGTGAAACAGAAAGAAAAGATCTTAAAATGTGCAAGAGTGAAACATCAGATTACTCTCAGAGGATCTCCAATTAGACTCACAGCAGACTTCTCATCAGAAACACTACAAGCAAGGAGGGAGTGGCGAGATATAGCCCAGGTACTAAGAGAGAAAAACTGCCAGCCCAGAATATTATATCCTGCAAAGCTCTCATTTGTGAATGAAGGTGAAATAAAGACCTTTCATAACAAACAAAAAACTGAAAGAATTTGTTGCCACTCGTCCAGCCCTGCAAAAGATGCTTAAAGATATGTTATACACAGAAACACAGAAACACGGTTATCAATATGAAAGAAGGTAAACGAAGGAAATCTCATAGCAAAAGATCACAGAAAACTCAAAGCATATACTAGAAAACATCTTTGGCAAATGGCAGGGTAAAGTTACTACCTATCAATAGTCACATTGAACGTTAATGGCCTGAACTGTCCAGTTAAAAACACCGATTGGCTGATTGGGTTAAGGAACGAAATCCATCTATTTGCTGCTTACAAGAAACACATCTTTCTAAAAAAGATGCATGCAGACTGAAAGTGAGGGGCTGGAAAAAGATATACCATGCCAACAGAAATGAAAAAAGAGCGGGTGTAGCCATCTTAATATCGGATAAAATAAACTTTACCACAAACACTATTAGGAGAGACAAACAGGGGCACTATATAATGATTAAGGAATCCATTCAACAGGAAGATATAATGATTATCAATGTATATGCACCTAATTACAGGGCACAAGTTTATTTAAAAGACTTGATAAGAGTCATAAAGGGAAACATAGACCCCAATATAATAGTACTGGGGGACTTCAATACTCCACACTCAGAGATAGACAGATCAACAGGACAGAAGAACAACAAGGAGACAGTAGATTTAAATGACACTATAGCCCAAATGGACCTAACAGATATCTACAGAACTTTTCATCCTACGCTTAAAGCATTTACATTCTTCTCAGCAGTACATGGAACCTTCTCTAGGATTGACCACATACTAGGCCATAAAGCAAGTCTCAGCAAATTCAAAAGAATTAGAATCATACCATGCAGCTTCTCAGACCACAGTGAAATGAAGCTGGAAATTAGCAACTCAGGAATCCCTAGAGCATATGCAAACACATGGAGGTTGAACAACATGCTTCTGAATGAACAATGGGTCATAGAAAAATTAAAAGAGAAATCAAAAATTTCCTGGAAGTAAATGAGGATAACAGCACAACATACCAAAACTTATGGGATACAGCAAAAGCAGTGTTAAGAGGAAAGTTTATATCAATAGGTGCCTACATCAAGAAATTGGAAAGGCACCAAACAGATGAGCTTTCAATGTATCTCAAGGATCTAGAAAATCGGCAGCAAACCAGACCCAAATCTAGTAGGAGAAGAGAAATAATTAAAATCAGAGAAGAAATCAACAGGATTGAATCCAAAAAAAATTACAAAAAATCAGCCAAACGAGGAGCTGGTATTTTGCAGAAATAACCAAAATTGGCACCCCATTGGCCCAACTAACCAAAAAAAAAAGAGAAAAGACTGAATTAAATAAAATCAGAGATGAAAAAAGAAAAGTAACAACAGACACCACAGAAATCAAAAGAATCATCAGAAATTACTACAAGTACTTGTATGCCAGCAAACAGGGAAACCTATCAGAAATGAATAGATTCCTGGACACATGCAACCTACCTAAATTGAACCAGGAAGACATAGAAAACCTAAACAGACCCATATCTGAGAAAGAAATTGAAACAATAGTAAAGGCCCTCCCAAAAAGAAAAGCCCTGAACCAGATGGATTCACTGTTGAATTCTACCAGATACTTAAAGAAGAACTAACTCCATTTTTTCTCAAACTATTCAGATCAATTGAAAAAGAGGGAATCCTCCCAAATTCTTTCTATGAAGCCACCATCACCTTAATTCCTAAGCCAGCAAAAGATACAGCATTGAAAGAAAATTAGAGAACAATATCCCTGATGAACATAGATGCAAAATCCTCAATAAAATTCTGGCCAATAGAATGCAACAACACATCAGAAAGATCATCCATCCAGACCAAGAGGAATTTATCCCTGGTATGCAGGGATGGTTCAGTGTTGACAAAACAATCAACATGATACACCACATTAACAGACTGCAGAAGAAAAACCATATGATTATCTTAATAGACACAGAGAAAGCATTTGATAAAATACAACACCCTTTCATGATGAAAACTCTAACCAAACTGGGTATGGAAGAGACATTCCTCAATAAAATCAAAGCAATTTATGAAAAACCCACGGCCAGCATCCTATTGAATGGGGAAAACTTGGAAGCATTTCCACTGAGATCTGGTACCAGACAGGGATGCCCACTCTCACCACTGCTATTCAATATAATTCTGGAAGTCTTAGCCAGAGCTATTAGGCAACAAAAACAAATTAAAGGGATACAAATTGGGAAGGAATAACTCAAACTATCCCTCTTTGCAGATGATATGATTCTTTATTTAGGGGACCCAAAGAACTCTACTAAGAGACTATTGGAACTCATAGAAGAGTTTGGCAAAGGAGTAGGTTATAAAATCAATGCACAAAAATCAACAGCCTTTGTATATACAGGCAATGCCACAGCTGAGGAAGAACTGCTAAGATCAATCACATTCATACTAGCTACAAAAACAATCAAATACCTTGGAATAAACTTAACCAAGGAAGTTAAAGATCTCTATGATGAAAATTACAAAACCTTAGAAAGAAATAGAAGAGGACACCAACAAATGGAGCAATCTTCCATGCTCATGGATTGGAAGAATCAATATCATCAAAATATCTATTCTCCCAAAAGCAATTTATATGTTCAATGCAATACCAATCAAAATACCAAGGACATTCTTCTCAGATTTGGAAAAAATGATGCTGAAATTCATATGGAGACACAGGAGACCTCGACTAGCTAAATCAATCTTGTACAACAAAAACAAAGCCAGAGGCATCACAATACCAGATTTCAGGACATACTACAGGGCAGTAGTTATCAAAACAGCATGGTACTGGTACTGAAACAGATGGATAGACCAATGGAACAGAATAGAAACACCAGAAATCAATCCAAACATCTACAGCCAACTTATATTTGATCAAGGATCCAAAACTAATCCCTGGAGCAAGGACAGTCTATTCAATAAACGGTGCTGGGAAAATTGGATTTCCATGTGCAGAATCATGAAGCAAGACCCCTACCTATAACCTTACACAAAAATTCACTCAACATGGATTAAAGACTTAAATCTACAACCGACACCATCAAATTATTAGAGAACATTGGAGAAAGCCTGCAAAATATAGGTACTGGCAAAGGCTTCTTGGAAAATACCCCAGAAGCACAGGCAGTCAAAGCCAAAATTAACATTTGGGATTGCATCAAATTGAGAAGTTTCTGTGCTTCAAAAGAAACAGTCAGGAATGTGAAGAGGCAACCTACAGAATGGGAAAAAAATATTAGCAAACTATACAACAGATAAAGGGTTGATAACCAGAATCTACAAAGAAATCAAGAAACTCCACAACATCAAAACAAACAATCCGCTTAAGAGATGGGCCAAGGACCTCAATAGACATTTTTCCAAAGAGGAAATCCAAATGGCCAACAGACACATGAAAAAATATTCAAGATCACTAGCAATCAGGGAAATGCAAATCAAAACCACAATGAGGTTTCACCTCACCCCGGTGAGAATGGCTCACACTCAGAAATCTACCAACAACAGATGCTGGAGAGCATGTGGGGAGAAAGGGACACTAACCCACTGTTGGTGGGAATGCAAACTGGTTAAGCCACTATGGAAGTCAGTCTGGAGATTCCTCAGAAACCTGAATGTAACCCTACCATTCAACCCAGCCATCCCACTCCTTGGAATTTACCCAAAAGAAATTAAATTGGCAAACAAAAAAGCTGTCTGCACAGTAATGTTTATCACAGCGCAATTCACAAGAGCTAAGACCTGGAACCAACCCAAATGCCCATCAATAGTAACTGGATAAAGAAAAAAAAATTATGAGACATGTACTCTAGAGAATACTATACAGCAATCAAAAACAATGAAATCCAGTCATTTGCAACAAGATGGAGGAATCTGGAAAACATCATGCTGAGTGAATTAAGCCAGTCCCAGAGGGACAAATATCATTTGTTTTCTCTGATCAGCGACAACTAACAGAGCACCAAAGGGGAAACCTGTTGATGTTAAATGGATACTATGAAAAACAGTGATTTGATCAGCTCTTGTGCTGACTGTTGTTTTACAATGTAATACTTTATCCATTTTAGTATTTTTTTTGTTCTAGTACTATTGGTTGAACTCTGTAATTAACACACAATTATTCTTAGGTGTTTAAATTTAACTGAAAATTGATCCCTGTAAAATATAAGAGTCAGAATAAGAGAGGGAGGAGATGTACAATTTGGGACATACTCAATTGGACTTGCCCTAAATGATGGAGTTAGAATTGTGCCACAGGATTCCAATACAATCCCATCATGGTGGCATGTACCAATGCCATCTCACTAGTCCAAGTGATCATCTTCAGTTCACAATTGATCACACTGATAGGTCTAAGAGTCAAAGGGATCACACAAACAAGTCTAGTGTCTGCTCATACTAACTGATAGAATCAAAAAGGGAGAGAATGATCTATCATGGGAAGTGGGAGACACAGCAGACTCATAGAAGGGCAGATGTCCTAAATAGCACTCTGGCCTCAGAATCAGCCCTTAAGGCATTTGGATATGGCTCAAGAGCCCATGAGAGTATTTTAAGCATGGAAAGCTAAAACACACTGGGAAAAAAAAAAAAAAGACTTAAATGAAAGATCTCTGGAAGTGAGATCTCAGTGGAAAGAACGGGGCCATCAAAGAAGGAGGTACCTTTCTCTGAAGGGAGGAGAGAACTTCCACTTTGACTATGACCCTGTCGGAATAAGATCGAAGTCAGCCAACACTAAAGTCTTCCATAGCCTCGGCAACTCATGACTAGAACCTAGGGAAATCACTGACGCCATAAACAAGAGTGTCAAATTGTTAAATCAACATCAGGAGTCACTGTGTACTTATGTCTCATGAGGGATCTGTCCTTAATGTGTTATCCAATGTGAAGTAATGCTATAACTAGTCCTGAAACAATATTTTTACACTTTGTGTTTCTGTGTGGATGTAAACTGTTGAAATCTTTACTTAATATATACTGGATCAATCTTCTGTATATAAAGATAATTGAAAATGATTTTTTATAATGCTTTTATTTAAAGAATATAAATTTCCAAAATACAGCTTATGGATTACAATGGCTTCCCCCTCCCATAACTTCCCTCCCACCCGCAACCCTCCCCTTTCCCACTCCCTCTCCCCTTGCTTCACATCAAGATTCATTTTCAATTCTCTTTATATACAGAATCAGTTTAGTATATATTAAGTAAAGATTTCAACAGTTTGCCCTCACATAGCAACACAAAGTGAAAAATACTGTTGGAGTACTAGTTATAGTATTAATTCACAATGTATAGCACATTAAGGACAGAGATCCTACATGATCTATATTTTTTAAATTGATTAATTTTCTATGCAATTTCCAATTTAACACCAAGATTTTTTTTTTCATTTTTAATTATCTATATACAGAAGATTGATTCAGTATATACTAAGTAAAGATTTCATCAGTTTGCACCCACACAGAAACACAAAGTGTAAAATACTGTTTCAGTGCTAGTTATAGCATTACTTCACATTGGACAACACATTAAGGACAGATCCCACATGAGACGTAAGTACACAGTGACTCCTGATGTTGATTTAACAATTTGACACTCTTGTTTATGGCGTCAGTAATCTCCCTAGGCTCTGGTCATGAGTTGCCGAGGCTATGGACGCCTTTAGGCTTTGCCGACTTCGATCTTATTCCGACAGGGTCATAGTCAAAGTGGAGGTTCTCTCCTCCCTTCAGAGAAAGGTACCTCCTTCTTTGATGACCGCGTTCTTTCCACTGAGATCTCACTCGCAGAGATCTTTCATTTAGGTCTTCTTTTTTTTCCAGAGTGTCTTGGCTTTCCATGCCTAGAATACTCTCATGGGCTCTTGAGCCAGATCCAAATGCCTTAAGGGCTGATTCTGAGGCCAGAGTGCTATTTAGGACATCTGCCATTCTGTGAGTCTTCTGTGTATCTCGCTTCCCATGTTGGATCATTCCCTCCCTTTTTGATTCTATCAGTTAGTATTAGCAGACACTAGTCTTGTTTGTGTCATCCCTTTGACTCTTAGACCTATCAGTGTGAACAATTGTGAACTGAAATTGATTAAAAAACCTTGGTGTTAAATTGGAAATTGCATAGAAAAATAATGAATTTTTAAAAAAATATCATGTAGGATCTCTGTCCTTAATATGCTGTACATTGTGATTTAATGCTATAACTAGTACTCCAACAGTATTTTTCACTTTGTGTTGCTATGTGAGGGCAAACTGTTGAAATCCTTACTTAATGTATAGTAAACTGATCTTATATATATTAAGAGAATTGAAAATGAATCTTAGCCAGCACTGTGGCTCAATTGGCTAATCCTCCACCTTTTGGCACCGGCACATCTGGTTCTAGTCCTGGTTGGTATGCCAGATTCTGTCCTGGTTGCCCCTCTTCCAGGCCAGCTCTCTGCTGTGGCCCGGGAGTACAGTGGAGGATGGCCTAGGTCCTTGGCCCCTGCATCCCATGGGAGACCAGGAGAAGCACCTGGCTCCTGCCTTCGGATCAGCGTTGTGGGCCAGCCACAGCGCTCCAGCCTCGGGCGGCCATTGGAGGGTGAACCAACGGAAAGGAAGACCTTTCTCTCTGTCTCTCTCTCTCTCACTGTCCACTCTGCCTGTCAAAAAAAAAGAAAAGAAAAAAAAAGAAAATGAATCTTGATGTGAATGGAAGGGGACAGGGAGCGGGAAAGGGGAGGGTTGCGGTTGGGAGGAAAGTTATGGGTGTGGGGGAAAAGCCTTTGTAATCCATAAGCTGTACCTTGGAAATTTAAATCCATTAAATAAAAGTTTAAAAAAAGGAAATAGACTACATTGAATAAACTTCTGGATAGCACAGATATGGAGAAACACATATACTGCTCTCCCACTCTTCATACTCTATAGTAGGGGCATTTGGTAGCTGTGAAAAGCTAAATTCAGATGATGTAATGGTAACCACCTTGCCAGTACGGGAGGGTGAAAAACATTCTATACTTTATCCCTTTAATCTTGGTTTCATTAGTTTAGAGGGATAACAGTGAGTAATTAAACTGAATCCCTCCCCTGAAATACACCTTTTTGATTTCCAAGATATGTTTATGTTTCCACTAGCTTTGAATGTATCCCTTAGCTTTGGCAGCCCGATTTTGGTTAGACAAAGTACAAAGCAAGGTCTTAAGTGATATATGTTCTCTGGCCCACTTCATTTCTAGAGAATTGAGTCTGGCATCCCCCTTCTTTTTTTGTTATCTCAAATGGACTATATACTGCAGTCTCCCTTTCAAGCCCTTACTGTGAAGTATAAGTCAACTGCATTGAATTTTCTGATTATATTCTTATTCTCCAATAGAAAAGGAAAAAAAATCCTTTATTTCATCTTGACTGGTAGGTATACTAGAATATAAGATTGAGAGATGTTCATGATTCACATATACATACAGTAGGGCACACACCATTCAGGGCTATGCACAGAATGAGCAAGCATGTCTTGTGAGAAACATACTTTGTAGTAACGAGAGGGAGAGATGATTCCTGGTTACTGTGAGCATGATTTTGTTGTTTTTGTTTTGTTTAATGTTTTCTTGGGATGGTAGAGAAGTGAAACCTGGTAAGTTGGGGGCCAGATGGATGCAGCTGACCAGCTGAAAGAGGAGCTAACAGGGCAGGAGAGCCTTTTCCGTTCTGTGAGAGTGATATCTGATGAGAACAACTGAATCTTGGGACACTATGAGGCTCTAAGATGTCAAGGAAGCATGTGCGTTTGTAGGTTGTGTAATATAGCAGGTTAACATTTAGTCTGGGAATTGGGAACCAGCCAGGTGTTTTCCCTATTATGATGGTCACTGTCTGGAGTTGTCAAGAGGATTATCCTTGTTACCCAGGGAGTGTCTATTTCATATCCCCCTGGTTTGCACTGAACTTGAAATATTACTTTAGTCTACTTGAATATTATTATCATCACTAATTTGGATTAAACTCAGTTGAACCATATTTCTTTTATTATTTAGATTTTATGATTCTTTTGCTGAAACATGAAGCCTTTAACCCTAATTTTCTCCTATTCTGCCTTGCATACTCCTATCCTTCCACAGCCTCACTAATCATTATCCCTGGATTTGCAATCTCCCATGCCAGGTATATCAGAGAATGATTTTAAAATCAGAGCCTCCACATTAATCCTGCTTCTATTTCTAATGATAATGATGTTGACATAAGATGCTTAATGGTATTCGTTGTTATATTCCAATTGCTTTGCAGAGTTCTTTACATATGTGTTGTTGGTTAATTCTCATGATGCTCATTTCAGAAGTGAGATAAGTTTGGCTCAGTGATCCTACACAAAATTTTGCATGATCAGGCAAATGGGCAACAGTAAAGTCAAAATTTATATCTGAGTCTATATAGACTTCAATGACTTATTGTACCTATTATAAAACTCATAAGATTTTGAGAAATATGAGTATCATGTAATAAATTCTAAATGAAGACTTTGAGTTCATAGAGATTTGGGAATTTCTGATATTCATGGGAACTATGGGCCGGACCAGGATAAACATCCAGAATCTTGTTCCTGGATATCCTGCCAGCTGCCAGTCATTATTTTCCTGGATAACACCTATGATGCAAAGGAAAGCCTAGAGATCCTTGGAGAGGCACATTTTAGTATGGGAAGAAGTTTTTGAATGCAAGAGTAGCTTCTTTGTGTGAGCAGAGCAGCAGATATTAAAATTAAGCTATTAGAATTGTACATTGCAGGAACAATGTCATGGGCTGGGGAGTAGGAAGCCGCGTGCCTATAACAGCAATGAAATCTTTCAAGTTTCCTTGGAAATCATTAACTGTAATTTACAGAGTTTCATGATAGTATCTCCCTTCCTTCTCTTTTGTGTCTAGTACACTTGTATGAAGAATATTTTGATATCCAGTAATTATAATTTGTATCTCATCTTCTTGCTGCATGTCAACTTCAAGGGAAGAAAAAGGCGGCAGACTGATTTTCTCAAGGATTTATAGTTTGGCGTCACCATCTGGGAGGGACCTTGGTACCCCATAGGCAACAGTGTAATGGAAATTTTCCATGCTCAGGGTTGATTTCGTTTGCCTATCTGGTCAGTGCCAACTTATTCTGTGGGCAGCATGTGTGAATCCCAAGATATTTTAGTTTTGTTAATCTGATCAGTGCCAGTCCATTTCTGGCTTTCCTGTCCACCTGCTGACTCCCTGGTGTTGGCTTCCTGCTGCTTTGTCCATCTGTTAAGAATTTATTTACAAAATACACTAAAATGCAAACTGCACCAGTGTGGGACTTAGCTTTCCCTTGCCCAGGAAATGGCATCATGCCAGAGCACAATTTCCAATTGTTACTAACCTTGAGTACAAGAAATAGGAAGATGCAAAGGACTCTTACTTCCACTTGAAATCCCTCAGGCAAAATAGCAATGAAGATAATCGTTATTTCCATCCAGCGTAGATAATGCTAATACTATATGGAGGTGTAGAATCTGATTTCAGATTGGTTTGCAGAGAAAGCATTAGATTGGAAATGAAAAATCCATGAATATAATCCAAGATATCTGATTGCCAGTAGATATGATTTTGCTCAGAGCCTCACTTTCAAGAAGGGTTGTATCCTTAATGTCATTAACGTTGTATCAGTTCTGTGGCCTTCAGCACGAACAGGGATTTCTCTCATTCATGTGGAGATATTCCCACTCTTGCACATAAAGCATACAAATTAACACATATGGAAGTAAAGATATGAAAGTAGAGATTATTTTACTTGATTGATGCTACACTCTGAGGACAGGATGCTGTTATAAAATATAGGTTGCCACAGAGGCTGGGGAGGGGCAAGCTGTTGAGTGATAAAGCTGTTCAAAGGGACAAAACAAAAATAAAACAGATTCAGATCATTCAAGAACTACTTAGATAAAGAGCAAGATTCTTGTGGAGGTGAAAAGAAAGCAAAAGAGAGAAAAAAACTTTTGTTTTCATGTTTTTACTTTTTCTATGGCTGTGTGTGTGAGAGTAGTGGAACTGGGATATTGTTCAGAGCTGAATACAGAATTGATTATTAGATCAAGATAGTATGAAACAAGGGCTGAGAGGGAACTTTCAAAGTTATTGTTCTGGGATTGGGGGGAAACCATGTTAGAGGCCCTCAGCAAAGCCCCATAAGGAAGCTGGGTTAAGCAGCCTTCCTCTCTCTTTAGTCGTCAGAAATGAGATCAATAAAATTGAAGCTTTACGAAGTGTACAGAATTTTTGGCTTCCATATGCCATTACACACCGACTTAATGATCATTACGTATAATTTTCTCTTACATTTTATACAGAATGCATTCAAGTAAGATTTAGCAATTTGGCAACATTTATCTTTCTATGTTTCAGATATTCCCAGGAAGATACAAAAATGGTAAGAGTAAACCTCTAGTAGTTTTTGTCTATTTACACTGCTATGAGGAAACTTCAACAAGTTCATGGAAATGGAATTGAAAGAGAAGTTTATTTCCATTCAAACAATGGAAATGAGTTGCTGAAATATGCGTTTCCATGAACTCTTGAAGACTCCTCATGCATGGATTTCAAAATTTTTATCCCAAAATAAAGTTAGCTTTTCATTCTATTTCCCACATACTTTTGGATGTATGTTCATAAAACAAAACACCATAGGTTAAGTAGTTTATAAAAAAACAGAAATGTAATTCTCACTGTTCTAGCATTTGGAAAGTACAAGATCAAGTTTCCAGTTATTTCAGTGTCGGACAAGGCTTGCTTTCTGGCTTTCTGCTTCTTGCAAAGTCCTCACAGGGTGGAGTGGGGAGGGGCAAGCCAGTTCCCTCTGGCTTCTTCTAGAAGGACACTAAACCCATTAAGGAGGACAGAGTCAATATAACCCCATAACCTCCCAAAAGTCCCGCTGCCTAACACCATTACATTGAAGATAAGAATCAACATATAAATTTGGCAGAGGAGACATAAACATTTAGACTACAGCACTAGTGAAGGTGAAATTTTTGGAATTAGTTGGATTTTATGGATAGAATACTTATATTGATATTATATCTTGCATCTTTATGTATTTTTTATTAACAAACATTTATTTGGAAGCTATTGTACTCTGATCTGTATGAAGTGCTATAAGGGAGAGTCCTTAAAGAATTACCTTTCTAAAAATATAGATTTTAATGCACCATTTGAATCCATTTTATTTTTAGGTCAGTTTTAGGTTTCTAGAAAAAATGTGGAGAAAATACAGAGTTCCCATATGCCATTTCTCTTTCTTTTCTCCCAACCAGACTTTCTTTTCTACTTCATTCCTGCATCAATGTAGGATATCTGTCACAATTAACAAACCAGTGCAGGCACGTTGCTATTAATTAAAGTCTACAGTTTGCATTAGAGTTCAATTTTTATGTTGCAGAGTTCTAGGAAATTGACAAACATAAAATGTCATGTTTTCAACATTACAGTATCATACAGAATAATTTTTTTATTTTTATAAAGCTTTTATTTAAAGAATATAAATTTCCAAAGTACAGCTTATGGATTACAATGGCTTCCCTCCCCACAACTTCCCTCCCACCCGCAACCCTCCCCTTTCCCGCTCCCTCTCCCCTTCCATTCAGATCAAGATTCCTTTTCAATTCTCTTTATATACAGAAGATCAGGTTAGTACATATTACATAAAGATTTCAACAGTTTGCCCTCACATAGAGACACAAGTGAAAATACTGTTGGAGTACTAGTTATAGTATTAATTCACAATGTATAGCACATTAAGGACAGAGATCCTACATGATTTATTTTTAAAAAATTCATTATTTTTCTATGCAATTTCCAATTTATCACCAAGGTTTTTTTTTTTTTTCATTTTCAATTATCTTTATATACAGAAGATCGATTCAGTATATACTAAGTAAAGATTTCAACAGTTTGTACCCACAAAGAAACCCAAAGTGTAAAAATACTGTTTCAGTACTAGTTATAGCATTACTTTACATTGGATAACACATTAAGGACAGATCCCTCATGAGATGTAAGTACACAGTGACTCCTGATGTTGATTTAACAATTTGACACTCTTGTTTATGGTGTCAATAATCTCCCTAGGCTCTAGTCATGAGTTGCCGAGGCGATGGAAGCCTTTAGGGTTCTCCAACTTCGATCTTATTTAGACAGGGTCATAGTCAAAGTGGAAGTTCTCTCCTCCCTTCAGAGAAAGGTGCCTCCTTCTTTGATGGCCCTGTTCTTTCCACTGGGCTCTCACTCGCAGAGATCTTTCATTTAGGTCTTCTTTTTTTTTTTTCCCAGATTGTCTTAGCGTTCCATGCTTAAAATATTCTCATGGGCTCTTGAGCCAGATGCGAATGCCTTAAGGGCTGATTCTGAGGCCAGAGTGCTTTTTAGGACATCTGCCATTCTATGAGTCTGCTGTGTATCTCGCTTCCCATGTTGGATCATTCTCTCCCTTTTTGATTCTATCAGTTAGTATTAGCAGACACTAGTCTTGTTTGTGTAATCCCTAGACTCATACAGAATAATTTAACTACCTAAAAATGTGCACTCCCCTCCTCTTTGCTAAACCCGTATAACCACAAGTGTTTCTATTGTGCCCATAATTTAGCCTTTTCCAGAATGTCATATAGATGGAATCATGCATATGTAACCTTTTCAGACTGTCATCTTTCACTTAACAACACGTATTTAAGTTTCCTCCCTATAATGACTTGATAGTTTATTTCTTTTATCTTTCTCCATTTTCTGGAAACACTATAGCTTGTGTATCCATTCACCTACTGAAAAAAAAAAAAAAACTTGGTTGTTTCCAAATTTGACAAATATAAGTGGAGTTAAATTAACTTTTGTATGAAAGTTTTTGTATGATCATAAATTTTAAACTAATTCAGATAAATACCCAGGAGCACTATTGCTGAACCATGTGGTTAAAAAAATGTTGAACTTTATAAGGATATGTTTAATTATCTTCACAGGTGGTTTTACCATTTTGCATTTCTGTCAGTAATGAATGAAAATTCCTGTTACTCCACATCCTTACCAGCACTTGGTGCTGTCAGTATTTTTGGGCTTTTATCTCTTTAATAGATGTTTAATAGCATCCCAGTGTTTACTTTGTGATTCTCAAATAATATGTAATTTTGAGCAGATTTTTGTATGATTATTTGATATTTTAATTTCTTGGCAAGTTGCCAGATATTTCATCCATTTTTAAATTATTTTTTCTTATTGTTGTGTTGTAGGTGTACATTGTATAGTACAAATCTTTATCAGACAGAAATTTGGGCAATGTGTTTCTGGTAAATAGTATATTGTTTGATCTTGATTTTTAAAATATTGATAGTCTTTGTATTTTAATTGATCTATCTAGACTATTCACATTTAGAGAGATTACTGATATAGTTGATTTCATACCAACTTTGCTTATGATAATATTTTATTTGTCATTTTTTTCTGTTTCTTCTTTAATTTTCCATTCTTTCTTGTATTCTCTGGTTTTAGTCAAGAATTTAAGTGATTCAATTGGTGGCTATCTTGTCATTGTATATTAAAAATATATATTTTTATTGATTTCCCTAAAGTATCTATCTATAAAGTAATTTAATAGCTTCATGTATAGTACCTGATATTTAACTATGATTTTGGTAAGTGTTAAGTCAAAATATATTATATCCTAGAGCTATAAAATTAGTATAACATAGACTCTCTCATGTATTTTTATATTATATTTTAATTCACTGATACAGAGATATTATGTAGGGTATGGTATATTGAAGTTTTGGTTTCAATTCTTTTATAAAGAGTTATTTATTTATTTGAAAAACAGAGTTATAGAGAGGGGAGACACATAGAGAGAATGCTCTTCCATCCTCTGGTGCATTTCCCAAATGGTCTCAATGGCTGATACCAAGAGCCAGGAGCTTCTTCTGAGTCTCCTACATGGGTGACAGGGGCTCAAGTACTTGGGTCAACTTCTTCTTTGCCAGGTGCATTAGCAGAAAGCTGGATGAAGTGGAGCAGCTGGGACACAAACCTGTGCCCATATGGGATGCTGGTGTCTCAAGTGGTTTAATTGGCTATGCCACAATGCCGATACCATTGGTCTTGATTCTTCACTATCCCCTAATAGTGTTATGCTGGCCTTTTTATCTATTCAAATAGCACTCAGTTTAGGAGCTTCAGATAGTACATACCTCCAGAGAGATTTAGAGACATTCTTTCCCAGAGGTATCTCGGAGTAGTAAACATAAAGCCGTCAAATGGCAGACATGAGTTAGAGTAAATAATTTTAAATAAATTGTTGAATTTAATAATTTATTTAATATGCACTTTAATGAAATACAAAACATAAGTGTACTCCAAAAAGTTCATGGATATGGAATTAAAAGATAAATTTAGTTTCATGCAAAACATTTAGAAATCTATGCAAAGGTTTTGCACAATACACACTATCCATGAACTTTTTGGAAATCCTTTATATATTTCAATCCAAATGAATCTCTAGTTTGTGGAATTGCAGGCAGTATGAAAAGGAAATAAAAAAATCCAGAGTAGGGTCCAAGGAGTCTGTTAGCACATAAAGCACCCTTGGACATCAAAAACACCCATTCCTCAAGATACTTTACTTCCATCTGTTGGAAAATTGTTGTGATATACTGATTTTTCTGGAATAAGACACTGCCATCTGCCAGGAAATTGTTGTCATAAATAAAGAAATGGATGAAGTCTATGAAGTGAATGGTTTCCTTTCATGTGGTATTGTCTGCAGGGCACACACTGTACAACCATATGGGACAGGCCTAAATGGAAAAAAATCTTTTCTCAGAAAATTTACCCTTTAGAAAGGGATCCTGGTCTGGAAGTCTGCACCAAGCTTTAGGTCTTTTAGTAAATCTTTCTCTGCTTTCCACAGATAGCTATAACCACAAGTAATTTTTACAAGAAGGTGATCAGGAAAGAAAAATTAACTCATGTTTATTGAATGCTTATCTACTAATTACAATACATAGCCCTTGATATTTTATAATGTCTTATTTAATACTACCACTGACATTTTGAGTTAGACTGAATTATGCATGTCACAAGGATTCAGAAGTTAAGGCTTCGTAGTACACAAAATGTTTCTTGCTTGTAAGTAGTAGGTATAGGATGTAAGCCCGAAGATGTTTGTTCCAAAGCTGAAGATTCTCAATGGCAAAATTCTGCCACATTACACAACTTTTTTATGATAGTATGGATGCAAGAAGGGTGAGAGAAAATAGTTCTATATAACAGTGTATTATATGTCTATGTTTACCACCTTAAAAGTACAAATTATCATTTCATTGATATAAAAATCTCACACTGGCTAATAGTTCAATCTATCCTGACTTTATTAACCACTACCACCATCCTAGGGACCTCCTGTGGGAAACTGTTCTTTTAAAATATTTATTTATTATTTTCATGTACTTGAAATACAAAACCACACACACACACACACACACACACAGAGAGAGAGAGAGAGAGAGAGAGAGAGAAATCTTCCTTTTTTTTTTTTTCGTGTTTGAAAGTTAGAGTTACTGAAAGAGAGAGAGAGAGAGAGAGAGAGAGAGAGAGAGAGAGAGAAATTTTGTCCATCTGCTTGATCACTATCTAAATGGCCGTAGCAGTCAGGGCTGGGCCAAGCTGAAGTCAGGAGGCCAGAGCTTCCTCTTGGTCTCACACATGGGTGCAGGGGCCCAAGCACTTGAGTCTTCTTCCACTGTTTTCCCAGGTTCATTAGCGAGTAGCTGAATTGGATGTGGAACATCCAGTACTTGGACCAGTACCCCTAAGAAATGCTGCCACTGCAGATAGCGTCTTAACCCACTGCAACACAACATATCTTCCTTCTGCTGGTCCACCTCTTGAATGTCTGCAATACCCAGGGATGAGGGAGTCCAAAGTAAGGACCCCTAAACTCTATCTAGGTCTCTCACCAGGATGGCAGGGGACCAGATACTTGAACCATAATCTGCTGCCTTGGAGGATGCATTGGCAGGATGCTGGATAGGAGGCAGAGTAGCTGGGACTCAAACCTGACATGGGATGTGAGTGTAAGCCACAGCAACACAACTCCCACCCTGGGAAAGTGTTCTTAACCAGTTCCCACAATGTGCTGCTGTCTCGAAGACTCTCCATTGTATAATGAAGCAACTGTGGGGATTTGGGACAGTGGAAACAACTGCAGCTTCTTTCACTGTGTCGGCGTGTGGCCATAATATTATTCTTGCTGGTGCTTGCTTTAAGAAACACGAGTCTGTTGTTTGCCTTCAAGGTTGAGATACTTGATGTTAAATTATGCCTGTGTTGGAGGATCTTCTTTTGTCCATGATTTTCTCAAGTGAACAATAAAGGCGTGAACTCAAGAAGATTAAATATATTCATATACATATCAGAGAATTATAGATTCCTTGTCTTTGTTGCCCAACAGACAGTGAGTGGGAGCAGAGCATGCAACTTTAACATGCCCGTCTGAAGCTGAACTAATTGGCTGGGATCTGTTTCTAAACTCTATGTGATGACTTCACTTGCCAATCACCCCTTGCTTTCTGCCAGTCATTCTGTGCTGATGCCTTTCACCAGTGCGTGGGGTGTCACTCAGTTTCTGGACAACATTGATCGCGGTAAGCTACCCCTTAGATCACTGGCACCTGGACCTCTGGGATGTGGAACTAATTTTGTTGCTTGCGACCTGATTCAGTCCCAGGCACCTGTAGGCTCCTCAAATTTCAGACTGCTCTTTGACTCTTTCTGCACCTGGGAAAAGTCCACTCTGCCAAAGCCACTTAACCTCGCACCTGTTGGCTTACTGATCAATTTACTCAATGTGTGGCTTATTTAAAATTTAACACACTTTTGCAAACATCTCTTGCCTTTCTTGTCTTGTTCCTCTTCGTCACTGAGCTGTCATCCTTGTGCTTATGGCTTGGTTTGAGAAGGTGGTGCCTAAGTTTTCCACTGGTATTGAAGATCCTTTCTCACCCTGGGTCTACTTGCTGGGGTTGGACACCCTCCATTGTTATTTCCAGCTGGATCCTATTGCCTGTGATGCCTCCAGCTCTTGGCAACACTCCTGCTCAGAGTGGGCTGACAATCTGAAATCTGGCTGGGGCTGCCCATCTGATGCTTGTGTTCCTCTTAAATGAGTCTTTTGAATAGCGTTTTTCCAAACTCAGCTTCATTCACATCTCTCATGACTCCACCTTGTATCTTAGGACTCAGTTACCCTCCAGAGCAAGCCTTATGGGAAGTCCCTTCTTCAGCCTATTCTTTCTCCTTTCAGTTGCAGAAGTTGTATTGTAACACATGCTTGATTCTGTAGCAAGTGTCTTTACTAATGACCACAGCCCCAGGAAACCCTGTTTTCCAGTGTTTACTCATACCTGGTATTTTGCCCACTACAAGTTGATTTTTCCTAACAAATTAGGGTGAGAAGCGACTCTCTAAAATCGAGTTGGAGGAGTATGACTCCTAGAGGCCAGCTGGCCTTGCCCGGCACAGACTGTTAAACAATGCTGGGCAGCCACGCATTTCTGCCAGAGTTCAACACAACAATTTTTCAGAAATCCCTGTCAGTAAAGAGGTGAACGAGCACACAAATAGGAATGGACTCACGGAACAGCAGTGCAGCTGTGCAGAGAAAGTGGTAAATTTAACTATGGGCCTTTTGACTCCTCAATATATGCAGTTTTATCTACTGACAAAATAAAGCCTCTAAGCATGTTCCAGTGAATTTTATTAAACTGTGTATTTGGAATCAGCTCTGACTGAATCACAATTTAGGGTCTGTTCAATGTGATCTGTGGAGACACATTATTAAAGTGCCCTGTTCCAGAATAAAAAGTCAGATCCTCATTAGCTAGGACAAAGAATGTTAGCATCCAAGCTCAAGAATGCAAAGAAAATCCCTATCTCCAAGTGACAGATGTGGGTGTTAGTAGTATTGTCGCATAACCCTGGGAATTCATTAAAAGTGTCAGGCTGTGTCACAGGGGTACATTGCACTGACAGCCTCAGTGGAAAAAAACTGTGATAATTGCTTTCATTCCTTGCTTACCTTTTACCTTAGCAAGGAAATACGATTGTAAATAAATAACCCGACGCTGACACATCACAAGCTACTGTGTAGAAAACTGCTCTGTGAAATGTGCATCTCAAGGACTGCAAGGCACTTTTCCTAAGAGAACTAACAGAATTTATTCTGCTGGCTTAACTTATGTGAACACTGAATTCCTTGTTCTTAACTACAACTAGGTTATTGAGTAACTCTTGGCTTACCGAAGCAAAGGCCATCGGAATCAAGGTGAACAGCAAAATATAATAAACAAGAAAGATGGAAGCAAGAAGGGCAGAGACACAAGAAAAGAATCATGTGTGTTAGAGGCAGACATACATGGATTGGAACACTGTTAATACCATTACTAGTGGAAGGGAGCAGTGATACTATTTAATATTGCACACTCTCTATAGCTGGGAAAGAACACACAGAGAATTCAGAATTCCCACAATCATCCTTTCTCTGATTTGGGGTGTATCTTTCTATTCCCAAGGGGCTGTCTGGGGAGTTGGGTTCCAAAGTGGCCTTTCCAGTCTATGTTATTTCTCGTCTCTGCACCTCAGCAGTCCTTCATCCTCTAAGCTTGGCACCAGCCCCATCACCACACCCCTATCCATTTGATCTCTTTCTGTTCAACCTTTTAGTCCTCTGCTCTGCTTTAAGCTTCTATTGTTTGCTTCAACCTGTAGTTCCAGTTCATTTTCAGCCATTTCCAGTCTGGAGGTAAAGAAGACAGTAGTTAGCATAATTTTAATTTTTATAGATTGCCCATTTGCCAGGTAATCTTATCTTTAATTCTGCCAAAATGCATCTTGATTTAGTTGCCTATGCACTAATATGTTAAAAAGTCTTTGGGTTATATGTTGAAAGTGACTTAGCCTGTTCTTTGAGCTTGAGTCTTAATGCCAACTATGTTTTTGTTAATTTAGCTTTGTTACAACCTAGATCGTAGCAAGAGAGACTATGTTCAGATCGTTTAGAAAAAGGGTAGGGATGGGAAAAATTCTTAGTTCTTTAAATATTATTAAAAATACATATAATACTTATTTTGAAAATGAAGATAAAGTAGAAAATGCCCTTAAAATGTTCAGAATTGAATTCATACTTAATAAAAGTGACAACTAGTCACTTTTAGATAACTGCTAAAGAGGATCTGGCCATTGACAAAGTTACATTGGAGACATGTACACTCCTTTGTCACTGTTATTAAATGTTGTATTTGAAGAAGAGTGCATTTGTATGGATGAGATCACATAGCAAGTATTCTAGAATAAAGTGATTCATTTGATGTGACATTATTGCATCCAGAACCTAACTGAATATCAGAGTCATGTTGGATTTTGATCTAGACTTTCTGACCATCAATCATACACAATTAATTGAATATCTGAGGGGATGGTTTTATTTAAGCTGCTGCAAGAAAGGTAACTTCTACCCACAGGAGTCTGATTGACAAAGATGTTATCTGAGTCATTGAGATAGGGTGAAGATGTATTTTATCAGGGATTATTCCAAGGTAAGGTAATGTTTTGCAATTAGCTGTTCAGCAGGTGAGCCTGTTAGCACTTCCTGGAACACAAAATTTGGTGCCTGGGAATTGTCAACAGTCCCTGCTTCCACGAGCACTGGCCTCATCAAATAAGGTTGAATGCTGTCAGCTGCTTCTTTCATTTAACGCAAATATCTATTAGTGATTCAGAGGTCATCAGAAACCTCTCGAGTACGTTAAAACAGAGTCGAAAAGTTGTGTGTGGCGAACTCTGGTTGTAGTGTTTCTGTAAAGGAAATTGTTCCCATTATTTAGAGGTGGAGAAAAAAATCAACTGTTTTAACAGTTCAGTCAGCTTAAAAGAGGCATACCTAAAATTAAGAAAAGTAACATTAATATGTAAGATATTATTATTATTTTTTAATATGTAAGATATTATTAAAATAAGAAGGTGAGAGTTGAACTCTAAGGTAACCAGGCCAGTGTTAGTTCAAATATTAGTAGAGATAAATCTTTCTATGGATCATTAAGTTTCTTCGGGTCCTCCAGCTAGCACGTCAATACTTTCTGTGAAGTTCTCCATGGTCTTGAACCTCTTGGATAATGACACATGCAACTTGAGCATTTTGGGGAACATTCTTAGTCCAGATCTGAATTTGTTTAGAGATCAATCAAGTCCCTACACTGCAGGGGTGAGGACTTTCAGAATTCAGAGTTCAGCTCATAAGGCTTCAGGTCGGAGGGCAAGGATCGGCTGAAAAGGAGCATGGGCTCCTAGCAGAGACCTACGTATTAAGGTTTTAGCTCTCTGTGACAAGAAGTCACGCAGGAAGGAAAAAATGTTGGAAAAGTTTGCTTAGAGGGTTGTAGCTAGATGTTGGAGAAAACAGAAAGAATTGAAATTTTGTTCAGATGAAAAGTTTGGATGTAGATACACAAATTAACTTTATCAAGAGTGGAGGAAGAGTGAAGAAATCAATGAAATCTCTACCAGCCAAGACAAGATAATGCATTGAAACAGAATTCCTCAATAGACTTAAACCTAAAATTAAATCAACTCAGTAAAATATCTAATATATATATATATATATGTTTGGAATAACTGTGTATTATTGTCATAACACTTATTATGTTGCATGAAAATATTTTCAAATAAATGAAGCACAATGTTCTATTATTGTATAATACTGGTTGGATGAATGGATTAAATTTTTAGTAATTTCCTCATAAGCACTGCTATTGCTACAGAAGGGTCACAACTCTCTCTTTGGAGATTATAAAAATGAAGTTTTAAGAGAGGAGAGGACAATAACATAGAGTGTTTAATGTCACTTTAACACGTGCTCAAATACATATGTAAATAGGGTGCTTTTACATATTATTAATTAGTAATGACTTTCTTCTGGTATTAGTAGTACCAGTGATTTACATTTTCCTATCTTTGTTCTATCAGCTTGTTGACAAAAAACATGAAGCAGTTATGTAAAAAACATATGTAACATAAAAGATCAAATATCTGAAACAAAATAGGTCTCATTAATAAGGGCGATTTCTAAATCTGAGGAGTCATATGGATACCCCAACAACTCAGAAACATAGGATATGGCCACATGACAAAGCAAGACTGCTACTTAGTTAATTATACAGGAGACAGTCATTTATTTTCCTAATATGAAATAACAGCAGAGAATTTCCTAAATTTCCTAAAAGATAAATGTTAAAATATACAGTATCATTTCCAATTCAATGTTAAAATGCACATAATAATTTTTGGAGTTTATTTTTGTTATTAAAATAATCTTAAGCTAATCTATTGGAAGATTGCTTACAGGATTTCACACTGATATATGATTTGCTGAAAGTAATTATATTTTTTATACTTTGGATCAAATACAGGACACCCTCCTTTAAGTATTACAACATGGCAAAATATGTCACTCTTAAATATACCATTATGGTGCAGGGATTAATTTTGTTGAAAGCAACTGAGAAGCAGCAGGTTTAAGAATAACTCTCTGCCATCCTCCTATTTACCTAAAGGGGTTTATATTTACAGACGTGTCCCTCCTCAGCTCCGTGATAGAAGACCACAGGCTGATCAGTGGATATGAGTTTAACCCTATCAGTCTAGAGACAACAACAGAAGACTCTACATAGCAAGGTGTACTAACTCGTCTTTATCTAGCATTAGTTTTCCATATATTTCCTTCCCATAATTTGTTCTCTGGAAATGAAAGGTCCTTTTATTTCAACTTGTCTTTATTTACAAATTTATTATTTGTCGAAGATGTTGTATAAGCTAGGGGTATAGGACACTTCTTTGAGACTTACACTTTCCCTGACTTCTCCTTTGTATATAAGAACTATACATGATAATAAACTTCTATGACCTGTGCCACAGCTCACTAGGCTAATCCTCCACCTGCGGTGCCGGCACCCCGGGTTCTAGTCCCAGTTGGGGCACCGGATTCTGTCCCGGTTGCTCCTCTTCCAGTCCAGCTCTCTGCTGTGGCCCGGGAGTGCAGTGGAGGATGGCCCAAGTGCTTGGGCCCTGCACCTGCGTGGGAGACGAGGAGGAAGCACCTGGCTCCTGGCTTTGAACTGGCTCCACGTGCCAGCCATAGCAGCCTTTTGGGGGGTGAACCAATGAAAGGAAGACCTTTCTCTCCCTCTCTCTCTCTCTCACTGTCTAACTCTGCCTGTCAAAAAAATAAATAAATAAATAAACCTCTTTTTGTTTACCTCTTGCTAATCCAAATTTTGCTATAGTAATCATAGCTGCGTAGGGAAAATACTGTGTTTACCCACCTACCCCACCATAGGATTGCTGTGTGAAAAAGAAGTTGTTTGAAATTGCCAAATGGTATCAGTAAATTTCATGTTCTTGTGAAACCAAATTTATCAGGGGAGAATAAAACCTTTTTAATAAAAGAAGATTAATGCAAATTTTCAAGAATTGAAAATAAACCATTCCCTGAAACAACAGTGTAATTAATAAAATATATCTTTAATATTAAAAGGTCAATGTACAGCAAAATTATATTAAATTATAATGAAAATTACCTTAAAATCATCAGGAAATCTAAAGGTACTGTCAATATTTTATATAATACAAAATATCTGACTTAAAAATGAAAAGCATATTTAAATGAGTTATTTGACATTGAGGAGGGCTTTTCTGTAAAGATGTCAACAATACAGGGTGTCTCTGGAATAGCAAATGAAAGGAAAATTTAACTCAGAATAAATAGTACAGTAGCCCACCTTTATCTGCACAGCATTCTTTATATGATATCCAACTGACGCCTGAAAATGCATATGGTACAAAACTATACATATATATTATAATCTGCACATACATACATATGATAAAGTCTAACATAAATTAGGCACACAAAAGATGAACAAATGCAAACATCAGTGAGAAGAAGAGCTGCATTGTTGAAAAAAATAAACAAAATTGATACATCATTGGCACAACTAACCAAAAGGAAAAAAAAAATGAGGGAGATTCAAATCAATAAAATCAGAGATGAAAAAGGAAATGTAATAACAAATACCACAGAAACAAAAAGAATCATCAGGAATTACTGAAAAGAGCTGTGTGCCAACAAACTGGGAAACCTAGAAGAAACTGATAGATTCTTGGACATATACAATCTACCAATATTGAATCATAAACATCATAGAAAACCTAAAGAGATCAATAACCCACACATAAATTGAATCAATAATAAATACCCTCCCAACAACAAAAAGCCTAGGAACGCATGGCGTCACTGCTGAATTCTACCAGACAATTATGGAAAAACAAATTCCAATTCTTCTCAAGCTATTTAAAACAATTGAAAAGGAGGGAATTCTCCCAGTTCCTTCTATGAGACATGCATCACCTTAATTTCTAAGCCACAAAAAATGCAACAGAAACAAAGAACTATAGACCAATATGCCTAATGAACGTAGATGCAAAAATCCTCAATAAAATGTTAGCTATTTGCATCCAACAACACATCAGAAAGATCATTCACCTGGACCAAATAGGATTTATACCTGGTATGCAGGAATGGCTCAACATTCACAAATCAATAAATGTGATACATTGCATTAACAAATGGAAGAACAAAAATCATATGGTTATTTCAATAGATGCACAGAAAGTATTTTATAAAATACAGCATCCTTTCATGATGAAAACTTTAAGCAAATTGGGTATAGAAGGAACATTCCTTAACATAAATCAAGGCAGTTAATGACAAACTCACAGCCAGCATCCTATTGAATTTGGGAAAGGTGGAAGCATCCCCCCTAAGATCCTGAACCAGACAAGGATGAACACTCTCACCATTGGTATTTAATATTGTCCTGGAAGTTTTAGCCAGAACAATGAGGCAAGAATAAAGTAAAATGGGAAGATAGAATGATGATGATAAAACACGAAGTCACCAAAATATGATTTTTCTTTTTTCCTAATGTTGAAGACATTTTTACAATGGCTAATACTTGGACAGACATTATGAAATAAACATGCATGAATTTCAAAAATCTTTCAGAACAAACTTATCTTTTAATTCCATTTCCACAAACTTTTTGAAGTACTGTTCCATCTTCAAATTCCATGCCCTTAAACATTTTCTTCAGATTAGTAAATCACCATCTGCCAATGTTATCTGTGTTTTTCTTTTCTGTACAAGTCAATTTAGCAGAATTCTCTAAAATATTTATTTAAGGCCAGATAAGAGACTATATATATAACTCTCCACTTGTTTTTACTGAAAGCATGATGTCTTTGATAACCTCAATGAAAATAATAAGGTAATCCCAGGGCTTTGTCCAATAACAAAGAAAAATACCTACTTTCATATCCATGACATAGCCTTGTATTTTACATAAATTGATGTAAAATTGCTTAACAACTCTCAGTGACACCAGACAATATCCAAATATATTTAAAAATTGTTCTACAATATCACTGAGTACTGGTCAACCTGAGTTTTGCTTGTTATGTTGTGTCATCATCACTGTCAATAAACATGTGTTTGCAGCAAGACATTTGACCTCTCTGAGCCTCTAGTTTCTCATATAATAAAGAGCCTAATACTTACCTTATGGGTTTTATCATGAAGATTAAATGCATTACAAAAAGAAGGCAAACTTTAAATGGGTGAAAGGTTGCCACTTCAGTTTGGATGTGATTGAAATAGTGAAATGAAAACTTTACTTCTTTTTTTTTTTTTTTGGACAGGCAGAGTGGACAGTGAGAGAGAGAGAGAGAGAGAGAAAGGTCTTCCTTTGCCGTTGGTTCACCCTCCAATGGCCGCCGCAGCCAGTGCGCTGCAGCTGGCACACCGTGCTGACCCGAAGGCAGGAGCCAGGTGCTTCTCCTGGTCTCCCATGGGGTGCAGGGCCCAAGCACTTGGGCCATCCTCCATTGCACTCCCTGGCCACAGCAGAGAGCTGGCCTGGAAGAGGTGCAACCGGGACAGAATCTGGTGCCCCGACCGGTACTAGAACCTGGGGTGCCGGTGCCACAAGGCAGAGGATTAGCCTAGTGAGCCAAGGCGCTGGCCCAAAACTTTACTTCTACAACCTTCTTCTCACTAAATTTATGACATGTCTCAGGATTAAATAAAATCTTAATAGATACTAGGCATAAATGCTCTGCTGAAAACAACATATTGATCATTTCTTCAAATCATATTAGAATGATTCATAAACAATGCTCTGTAGATGATTTTTATATGACATTCATATTATGTGATGGAAATTATATTGTTTGATACAGTTTCTCAGATGTTTTCAGATAGTTCTGAACTTTTTTCATACCTTCTCATTTGAAACAGAGTTGAGATTGTATCATATTTATTTTGAGTATAATGATAAAGATTTGATAGGAAGAGCTTAAATAATTTGACATGCTCATAGATATTGTAATACAAATTGAAATTAAAATATGTTTGTTTTGCTTTTTGGCTGAGAACTTAAAATGTTAATGATGAAGCGATGGTGGCAAACATTTCTACAATCATTATAATGTGAGGTAATAGACTACCTTTTCAAAATGTGCATTAGGAGATGGTGAAAACCTACCAGATATCACAGGTTATCTTTTAAATGGAAGTAGTTGTTAAGATTATTTCTTGTGACATCTTTTAGTTCTTATTAAGTCCACCTACAGTTGTATTATAAAGTCTCTCCAATGTCATTGTCAAGGAGAAAGGAACAGATGGAGACAGGTAACCAACAAGGAATTCCAATCCCTAGGATGCCAAGGACTTCTTGAAAATATGTTTTTTGGTTGTTCAGCACTCACGGGCAATTTTAAGTTTATTAATGTAGTATAAGAAATAAGGATACAATTAAATGTGTGCACAAAGGCCAGGCTACCGCCTCTTTCTTTCACGTCACCAAGTTATGATGTTCACGCCTACTCTTCATAGTTGTCAGAAAAATCATAATGAACAGGTAAATTATAGCTATAATAGCTACATTTATAAGCTGCTTCTGAACACTGATCTCTGGTCTTGACAAACATCCTTTGGGGGAACTATTTATTCATTTATTGTTTACTTATAAAGGGAGATTCAGTAGATTAGTTCCTCCTTTTTTCCACCCCTTGCTCACTACTCCTAGGGATAAGGCAGGTTAAGGGGACAAACTCTCAACTGCTCTGGATTAGGTGGTAAACTGGGTGGGGAAGGCTCTGCTTTCCTAGGGATGATGCTGTATAGTGCAGTTAAGAATTCAGAAGATAGGGTATAAGCAAGTTAAGATCATCACTACCACTTCATCAGAAAAAAAGGGTATTGTTAAAGATATTTTTGCATTAGAAGGCCAGTAGACTAGGGTGGCTCTGGCTTTTTAAATCCCTAGGATGAAACCAAAGCTCAATGTAGAGGACAAATTGAAACTAAAAAAAAAAAAAAAAATACCACTTAGAAACCACTAACTAGAGGGCCGGCCGGCACTGTGGTGCAGCCGGTTAATGCCCTGCCCTGAAGTGCCAGCATCCCATAGGGGTGCCGGTTCTAGTCCCGGCTGCTCCTTTTCTGATCCAGCTTTCTGCTGTGGCCTGGGAAAGCAACAGAAGATGGCCCAAGTCCTTGGGCCCCTGCACCACATGGGAGACCCAGAAGAAGCTCCTGGCTCCTGGCTTTAGATCAGCACAGCTCCAGCCATTGCAGCTAACTGGGGAGTGAACCATTGGATGGAAGACCTCTCTCTCTCTCTCTCTCTTTGCCTCTCCTTTCTCTGTGTAACTCTGACTTTCAAACAAATAAATGTGGTTCAACAGGCTAATCCTCCACCTGCAGCGCCAGCACCCTGGGTTCTAGTCCCGGTTGGGGTGCCGGATTCTGTCCCGGTTGCTCCTCTTCCAGCCCAGCTCTTTGCTGTGGACCGGAAAGGCAGTGGAGGATGGCCCAAGTGCTTGTCCCTGCACCCACATGGGAGACCAGGAGAAGCACCTGGCTCCTGGCTTTGGATCAGCACAGTGCACCGGCCACAGTGGCCATTGGGGGCTAAACCAATGGCAAAAAGGAAGACCTTTCTCTCTGTCTCTCTCTCTCTCACTGTCTAACTCTACCTGTCAAAAAGATAGAAAGAAAGAAAGGAAGAGAGAAAGACATCACCCACTATTCTATGACTAGAACATTTCCACTTGAAAGCAGGAAAGTGCATTTTCTCATGTTCCCTTCACAGAAAAACTTGATTCCTACATAGCCACCATGAAGCATCTGAACTGTATTTGGTCCAGACTGCTGCTTGATTCTAGAATTATAGTTAAAGCCAATTAAGATCTATAAAACTGGATTTGTTGTGATTTTGTCCTAACATAACCATTTTTTAACCTCTATTTCCCTGAATCTTAATTTGCTTTGAATTTCAGCTGGAAAAAGGGGATTGTTTATAAATACCTCCAAACATCAACACACTTTTTAATTTAATCATTTTGTTGTAGTCTAGGTTGGACCTAAATTCCTATTCCAGGCTCTTGCCTCTTACTTAGAGAAGCATTCTAAGTATAGGCAAGACCACAATGCACAAAGTGATAAAGTTTAATCAAAAGGTGAGGGAAACACACACTCAAACTCACACTCACACACACACACACACACACACACACACACACACACTGTCATCATTCAGGGATAGTGTGCCAGGAAGGGAAAAGAGAAAGATTTCCATACTCTGTTCAGGGTTCATGTGGAGAGAGAGCGAGCGAGAGAGTGCCTTCTTCCCTTACCAGGCTTCTTGGGAGCTTAGAAAGGGAGTGGTTACGTAGTACTGTCCCCAGCTCCCAGGTAAGAGGAAGTACATCTTGGGAAAGGGTCCCTTTGACAGGTAGGTGGGTAGCATTACATGGGGTGGGGGAGGTGTGGCTTCCACTTCCTGACCCTCATCTAGCTACTTGCCCTATCTCATATCACTTGGAACATTCCTCTTTTACACTGCTGCCTTCATTTCAGAGCCATGGAAACTAAGAATTTAAAAAGTTACATGATTTGCAAATTCCAAAAATAATAAGCATAAATATAATAGTAATATAGTTCCTCCATGTATATTACCGAAGAAGATATGGCATTTTATAATTTGCACTAACTTTTTTCATTCTTACAATGAATTTGTAAAAAATAAGATACAGGTTTCCAATAGTATTTAGTAATGAAATGATGTTACTATAACCTAAAAGCTAAATGTATGTTTTGGGTTTATGTCCACTGAACCAGAACAAAAGTACAAAGGCATTTATATTAAATGTGATAGATAACATATATTGATCATATGTCCTGCCTTTAATAAATCTATAAAATTTATCATAGGGAAACCCAAATTAGTTATGAACAACTAAATATAACTTTAAGGTAATTCTAATTCAGAAGGGGTGGGGAAAGTATGCCTCATCTGTCCACAATTTGATAGCCTGTGATATGTGTAACCAATTGTTCTTATTTACATTAATTTGCATTGTGAAAAGCAATTTTACAGTTTCAGTCAGATTTAATAGGCAATTTGCAGCTGAGTGCCTAATGGCATAGTTACTTAAGCCTGCCCCAGGGGGGCTTTCTAGAACTGATATGAGACTAAACCTTTTAAATGTTCAATTGAACATCTTGAAAAGTCAAAAAGTCTTTTGCTAATAGACCCACTTCACGTTTGCTTTGTCATATTGAGTGCTACTGCTGATGACTCCTTTGCATTGAAAAATTATTTCTCTCTGTAGGCAAGAGATTAGAGTCTACAAAATATTGTAGCATACACCAGATGAGTTTTTCTTCAAGACAACTTAAAACAATATGGACTCCAGGTAGTTCATAAGTGTAGATAATATGCTTTTGGTTTTAAGACTAGCAGCATCTTTTTTTTTTCAAGAAGAAGAGAAACATTAATATGCCTAAAATTATGTTTCCTTTCAAATGAAGATACTGCAGAAGAGATTTCTTACGTTTTGGTTCCTTTCTCATTTATATTGGGTTTTCATATACTTTGTCTCATTTAATCATTTGTATGTCCTTTATGATTAAGTCGGCCCTTATTCTTTTGGAGCCCAGGATATTTCCTGGTACCTAGGAGGCATTCAATAAATAATATCTTGAAGTTCCGAATTACTGAGAGTTATAATAGATATACCAAGATAATATAGTAGGAATAGTAGGAAATTTCAATAGTAGGAAATTAACTTAAATACTGATTATGTTGGTACTCTCTGATATTAAATCAGTTTAATTAATGCTTTAAACTCAATAGGGAAGGTCATTTTCACTTAAAGAGAGAGACGTCAACCCTGTGGATGATGCAAACAAAATGAAAGTCACTAGGCTCAGAGGAAGACATTTTTTTTTCTGTTCAGCTGTTCTGTGGAGAGCAAATAAAACTGGGTAAAGTTAGCACATACTTTTTAAAGCTATGCAAACTATACTACCAAAATCTATGTAATGTTTTCAGAAATTCTTATAAATGAATGAGACAACTTGTATAGTTGTAGTCTATTTTACACTACTTACTACATAACATCCCTGGGCAAGAAGAATCACAAATTTGAATAATATTTGGTATTAAAAATCTTTGATTGAATGTTTTTGCATTCCTATATGTTTTATGCAGAGAGAAGAGAGGATGTAGAAACTCTGGACTTGCCTTTGCTGCACATCTCCAAGGAAAGGTGGACTGTTCAGATGACAAGTAGCACACACGGCTTGGAGTCCCAAGACACTTTGTTGTGTATTTCCAGATGTACATGAGAGAAATGTGTTCAGAAAAAGTTATCATAGATGCCATAATTCTACCAAATCAGGAAGCTGAAAATGTGAAGTGTGAAGAATGTACAGCCTAAGAACTAATGTCTGGTTTAGAAGGTACAGGTAAAATTTTACATTTTGTCATTATGGAAAATTCAGTCTTAACAAAGTCTCCTTTCTGGATCAACTTGTACCACAATAACCAAATGAGCAGATTCACCTCCATATCATGGGTATCTCTGGGTATTGAATGAGATATTTGTCACAGCACCTGGTGGACAAAGAAAAGCAAGACTCATTTTTCTAGTACCTAGATAGACTATTGTCTGCTGTATTATATATGTTTATGAAATATTTGTTAAATGCTTAAATAATGGAAAGTAAATAAAAACCAATGTTCTCTTGTGGTTTAGAAAATACACACTGCTTATTCTGGCCTCTAAATTGTGTGAGGTATTTTAAGGTTAAGGCTGACAGCAATAGGGTTCAGCTGGGGACACAAAAAGCAAGCAGGAGTTACCCCAGGAACAGTACTAAAATAGTAATCGAGATACATGTCAGATAGCAGCTTCACACTGAAATAGACTTTTACAAACAATCCATTACATGGTTTTGTAGTTTCACCTCATATCAGCTAGAAGGAATTTAACAGTCTATCATCCTTCGGTCCAACAGACTCTCTTCTTATCTACCTATTTATATACATAATTTAAATTGGGTATTATTAATTCATCAAGAGAACAGTGCATAAATGATTTCATCTGTTTTCTAAATAATATTTGTGGAAATGTCTAGTTGGAGCATAGGCAAAATGGTTATGTGATCACATAAAATGAGTAGGAGCTGAACATGTAGGTGATGCAGGGACTTGGCCTTGGGTCTGCCCCTGTAATCACCTCTAGAATATTTTCCACAGTTCACAGGAGTCTGAGATGATACTTGGATGGGGTTGCATTTTAATTACCAGTGCTCTTTGTTGGGGCGCTTTTCTTCATAGTCCTAAATCTTTATAGCCCACATGAGTGTATCTGCTTCCCTATGTTTTCCTCCCCACATATTTTTAAAACCCTAATTCCTGGAAAAGGAATGATTCTTGTAGTTTTTCAAAACAGCAATGTCACAACCGGTGTTTGGATGAAAGTATCATTGTTTGAATCTACTACTTCATTCTTTTGGGCAGAGGACCTGAGAGAGATCACTGTTATAAGACTTGGATTTAAATGCATCTTTGTCATGTGACCACTCTGACACCAATTCATCAATTATAGAATCTGCTAGAAGTAAGCACATGGTACATTAGTTTTATTATGTTTTGGGGGGCAAATGAGTTTTAGAAAAAGACAGGGATATTTAAGGTCACTTAATGATAGAATGAACATAATACATTACAATTGAATATATCTCCATTGTAATATTGGAATAGGTTCTCTTGTTTACTTACCTAAGTACTCATTAAATAGAAACTTTGGTAATAATGGAATTTTATGATTCTCTACCTATCTTCCTAGATCAATGACATCAGCATCATCCCAGAAGATTGTTACAAATGGAAATAGTTTACTTTATCTCAAATTTATTGAATTAGGAATTACATTTTAACAGAATCCCTAGGGTATCTATATGTGCATTGAAATTAACTGACTCCTGCTGGCGCCGCGGATCAATAGGCTAATCCTCCACCTAGTGGTGCCGGCACACCGGGTTCTAGTACCAGTTGGGGTGCTGGATTCTGTCCCGGTTGCCCCTCTTCCAGGCCAGCTCTTTGCTGTGGCCCGGGAGTGCAGTGGAGGATGACCCAAGTGCTTGGGCCCTGCACCCCATGGGAGACCAGGAGAAGCACCTGCCTTCGGGTCAGCACAGTGCGCCGGCTGCAGCGGCCATTGGAGGGTGAACCAACGGCAAAGGAAGACCTTTCTCTCTGTCTCTCTCTCTCACTGTCCACTCTGCCTGTCAAAAAACAAAAAACAAAAAAACAAAAAAAAAAAAACCACAAAAGAAATTAACTGACTCCTATTGTAGACCAACACTATTATTTTACATACAATGAAATCTTAGATCTGGAATGTTCAAGCCAGAGCCTGAATGAAGGTCATGGTCAATTAGTGTTGGAGGTAGAACCAGCTCACACCCAGATGTTCTTTCCTTTATTCCCATTAACAGTCCAGTGGTTGTGCCCGTTTCTCCTGTTTTGTTCCATCTGCCTGTGTCAGAAGATAATTTTACAAGGCAGTGACTGGAGTGACAATACAGAGACAGGTTAATTCTCACAAACAGAAAAGAGGTTTTTGCTACTTCAATCAGCCAAGACACATTGCTCCAAAGGGAATTAGTAGCAAGAGCAAACAGTATGCAACGGAAAGATTTAATACAAGCATGGGTGGTTGCCAGGTGAAACCACCATGGATATGGAGTTCAATGCAAAGCTCTCCTAGTTACATGAAAAAATAGCAAATCCCTCAAAGAGGCTTGTAGTGGTTGGTAATGCAAGCACTGCCCAATATTTCTATTTGCAGTGCATTTCAGTAAGAGAAACAAGGGATTTTAGTCTGTGCCTGCATAGCTAAACCCTCTTCTCTGCTGAGTGATTAGAGAGCAGTGTGGGACTGCTTACTTTAAATGCCTTAATAGAATGAAATCAGGGATGTCATTTCTCTTTTTAAAATGCTGATATCCATAGAGAGATGTAAATCTAATATTTTGACATATTGAAATTAACAGCTACAATGGTTATTTGCATATGACTATTTCATGTCCTGGGACCTTTCTAGAAGCTCAGACTATTTCCTGAATAAAATTGGAAACCAGAGGAAATGGGCTTTGGGAAATAGATGAGTTTGCCCCTGTGCTTTCATACGTTCCACTATAGAATGACAGCATTTATTTACAGAAAATGATTTTGCATTTACAAATTATTAATTTGTTTACTCTTCACTAACTTTTCATTTCATTGTTTTTTTTTTTTTCCAACAGGCTTATAAACTTTCTAGAGATAAACTCACTAGAACACAATTATTAAAATATTTAAAAATTGAGGACACAAATTAAAACCTTGCAATAATGAAAAGAGGAATATATGATCTGCAAGAGGATTCATGGTGTTAACTTGATGTAAACACAAAACAACTTTTCTTGATCCTATTACTAGAATGATCTGTGATTTTCTTTTTCTATAAAGGAAGAACTATGAGACCAAAAGTTTTCTCTAATTTTATAGAGCTCTCTGAATTCATATAATTAATTCTCATCTTTTAATTCATTATAAATATAATTTAAACATGATATAGATGTACAGGATGAGTGCCATATGTAATAAAATGATTTGATAATTATTGAAATGTTAGTAATTTTGATGTGTACAGTTACAATTTTCACTAGTAAACACACAGAAATACATTATTTCACAAATTAGCTATGAAGAACTATCGACACTAGGTTAGCATTCTATATTACAAAAGAAGATATGCAAATGACATATGATAATGAGCAAAACATATAGAAGCAAATGCATCTCACCTAACTTGCTGTGCAGTGTGGATATTCATTCTTCAGGCCACTTAGGTGACATGCAGCCAGTAATTGGGGACGTTTTCACATGCTGTCAATCTTTACAACTAGTAAGGCCTGGTCTCTCAATGGAGGAAAGCAATCACAGCATTCTTTCAAACTGGGCAACAAAGATTATTCCACTAATTAGTATCTGCTTTGTGCTGAAAGCAATTGAAGTCTATGTTGGCACAAGCATACAACTTTTAGCAGTACTCCAAGGGACTCCTTTTAATTTTCTTATATTCCCCTTTCTCTTTCACAATCCCCTACTCTTTGATCTTTTCTTAAATGCTTTTTAAGTTTCCTATGCAAAACATGTCCATTTTTTCAACTGTAAAGGAATTTAACCATCACTACAAATTTTTATTGAAAAGTATATATAAACCTTATAAAGATTTACATAAAATCATATGTATGTCTCTATGTTTTTTCTATGTTACTTTGTCAACATAAAAATACATGTTGACAGATGTGGTCATTCCTTGGTTTAATTTTTCACTAGGGATGAAATTAGTGATTACTTAATTACACGTATAATAAGTATAATGATGTAAAGGCTAAGGTACTACAGGAACAAGTAGATAAGGGGGTAGTAAAATCTTTGAAGTGGCTTTTGAATTGAGTTGGATGAATGAGTTTGGATTAACTATGGGCAGGGCTATATGAGGAAATAGGTGAGAAAAAGCTAGAGGGTCATTAGAAAAAAGTAATATTTCTGAAAGGTGTGATGGGGTAGAATGCATTTCGTGTTCCAGGGTCTGAAGGACAATTAAACTGTAGCCACAATGTCTCTGTAAAAGGAAAGAAAAGTCATCCCATTGAACCCAATGTAATTCATTGCAAATTTTCTGTTAAAGAAAGTAAAACCTGGTGATAATGGTCTTTCTGGAACTCACACAGCTAGACACTGCCTGGAAAGGTCACTGCTCAGGAATTTAAACTCCTAGGCTGTTTTGACAATTAATTTCCGCGTTGACTTGACTGAGCTAAAGGATGACCAGATAGCTCATAAAACTTTCTGTGTTTCAGGAAGAGATAAACATTTGAGTCATTTGACAGCTAAAAAGGTTGATCTTTGTGTGCAGGCAATACGCTATCTATTGAGAGCCCTCCAAAATAAAACTAAACTGTAGAGCAAGAGCTTATTTCCTCTTTGTTCTTGACCTGGGACATCTATGTTCTGCCCTTGGGCACTTGGAACTCCCTGTTTCCAGGGCTTTGAACTCAGACCCACACCACCTGCTTTCCTATTTCTCCATCTTACAGATAGCACATGCTAGGACTTCTTGCCCTTCATAATCATGCAAGCCAAATCCCATATTAAATCTCCACTTATATATCTGCATAATTGTATATTCTGTTCGCTTTGTTTCTATAGAGAACTATGCTACAACTGTACAGCTGACCAGCTCTATAAAGTATACTCATAGCTGACCCCTGAATATTCCCAAACCTCTGTTCTTTCCTCCCATATCACATACACAGAACAACACTTATGTAAAGTTTTGATCAGACAAATAGTACATGACTCAAGGAAGATAAAAGACACTTGGCTCAATAGAAGTATATGAAGAGGAAAGTGGCCAATTTAATGCTGTAGGGTCTGTTTCTATAAATACAGCAATGTAGGGGGAATAAAAAACTGACTTCCCTACTTTTAATTATGATAACCAATATGATAGCCCATAAAAATCTCAAATCACAAGAAGAGGCAGAGAGAAATGCTCATCAGGATTAGCACAATTAGCTCTTCAGTAGTAGAGATCTGGAATCCTGTATATTCGGGCCCCTAAGTCACACTGTCCACTGGCACATATCATATGCTGGCATTGGTCTTGAACTGGCAGAGGGTTAGCGCAGCTCTTTAATGTCTTTAGTGCCTGTCATTTTGGAAACAGCAGCTCATAGTCATATACTCATAAACACAGTGCCTATCATTAGGGAAAAAAATTCAGCTTTTAAATCAGAAACCACATATTAGGAGATAAGAGAATACACAAGTAACCTTTTCTTTTTTCCACAAAAACATTAATATTAACATCACTAACTTTGAGAATGATTACTTTTCCCTTTTGTTACACATTTTTTGAAAGCAAGACATAATGAACAGCCTTCTTGCTACCTGAGTTTTTCTAAGAATTTTTTTGGACAATAAGGAAATGAGTCTTGCCTACATAATTGTTAAGGGAATCAGATACTAGTTGGTTGAAAGACTTTATTCAAGACTCAATGACAATTGTAAAGGGAATATGGCAGAAAACAGACAGAAGTGTAAAATGAAGGTACACATTGGAATATTGGATAGCGGTTAAAGCCAATGAGTTATAGTGACATGCAATTGTATGGATAAACATCATCATGAGAATGTAAAAAAAGATCTGAATAACTAAATACTGCAAGATAAAGTAAAAGATTAGAAAGTAACATATGTATAACAATAGTATGTAAAAATGAAAGCAAGATGAAAGATAATATATGTTGGATTCAGGATGATGGTTACTTTGGGTTGAGGAAGAGGGCTGTGGGATGATGGGGAAATACATTATTAAGCATAGATTCTTGAAAAGCTTCTATGTGCTTGACAGATTATCAACTTTTTAAAATAGTCAAATAACCATAAAGATTGATTCTAAAAATGATCTCATTTTGTCTTCTCTCTGTATCTATGCAGCTTGCAGTGTGCCTGACCTTAAAGTTCCTCTCTTTATAAGGTAGAATCTATTTACCCAATCCTTTGCATATTGACTGGCCTTGAGACTTGATTTGGACATAAAATGCAACAGGAAGTGGTGTGCCAGTTCTGATAATAAGCTTTATAATGGTTTGCATGACTCTGCTTGTTTTTTAAATTCTTGGTACAATCACGAAAACATGCTGGCCCAACCATCCAAGAGAACCAGTCAATAGAGTCCAGCCATCTATACCACATCAAGTCACTCATGAATGAACCCTTCTAAGACCAGAATAATTGCAAAGCCAATCTGTAGGTTCTTGAGTAAAAATAAATTATTTTCATTTTAAGCCACTGAATGTGAGGTATTTTGCTGTTTAGCAATAGGCAACAAATATAATAACTGATAAATAAATCAAGAACATTGTATATAGACATTTCATTTACAATCAAAAGGACAAAAAAAGGAAAGAAGGACAGGATGGAAACTGAAGACATAAGGGAAGAGAAATTTCTAAGTAGGAAAAAGAGATATCCACAATAGTAATCATATAAATATGAGTTAATAATGTTCAATAAGGTTTGAAAGTTGACATTCAAGGAGTTCGTTCTTTAACAACTAAACTGTCTCCTTAAACACAATCACCTCTGTGTGACCCATTTCTGTGTTTCCTCTGGCTTCAACTTATGAAATCTATCCTGAAAAGGAGCAACATAGGTATGACATAATCAGAGATTCAGTTGAATTTTGAAATAAAAAGACTTGGGAATTAATAGAGTTGTTTAACATCATAAATCTATGGGACCAATGCTGTGGTGTAATAGGTAAAGCCACAGCCTGCAGTGCCGGCATCCCATATGACATGGGTTTGAGTTCCGGCTGCTCCACTTCCAATTCAGCTCCCCGCTAATGTGTCTGGGAAAGCAGTGAAACATTGCACAACTGCCTGGGCCCCTGAACCCACTTGGTAAACTTGGAAGAAGCTCCAGTCTCTCATCTTTGAACCAGCTCAGCTCCAGCCATTGCAGCCATTTGGGAAGTGAAACAACAGATGGAAAATCAGAAAATCTCTTTTCTCTCTCTCTCTCTCTCTCTCTCTCTCTCTCTCTCTCTCTCTCTCTCTCTCCATCTCTCTGTTTGTAACTCAGCACTTCAAATAAATAAATCTTTTAAAAATCATAAGTCAGTGGTTCTTACTGCTTTAAAATTGAGTTTTAGAATAATGAAGTAATTTGTTCCAAATTAATCTATTGTTGGCTTCTAAAAAATCAAGGAGACATCCTTTTGGGATCTCTGTAAATTTTTTTCTCAAGAAGCTGTGAATAGACAACCTAGAGACTTAAAAGTGGATATATTCCAAAAAGAGGCTTCCCCACCCTCTTCCAATGACCTACCCTATTACTTATTTAAAGCGATGTGGAGAGGAAATGAAGGAAGAGAGCTATAGAGAAAAGCTTGTAGGTAAGACCAACATGTACTTCTCATCTTCCTGCATGGATGACTCTCAGGTAGGAGGAGAAAAAGGAGACCTTCCTAGGAGTTCGAGGGCAAGTCCGAATCTTGGTGGTGACACTTTTCATCTCAAATGTGCTGAGCAGCAGAACACATAGGTGCCTTCTACTGTACGTGAGTGAGAGAGATACATACTACATAATCCTGACCCTGACCAGACATTTACACTCCACTTTGGAAGATTGACTTCAATTTTTGTGTATGTGTTGTATTGTTGTCCAGGTCTTCAATCTGTTGGTCTTGATTCCTCACCTGGTATTGAATGTTTTGTTTTCAATTGCCCATCCAGTGTCCCCATAGATTTCCTTTTTTTGTAAAAAAAAAAAAAGATTCATTTATTTAATTTAAAGGAAGAGTTTACAGAGAGAGAAAGAGAGAGAGAGAAAGAAAGAGCTTCCTCCAGGTCTCCAATATCGGTACAGGGGTCTAAGGATTTGGGTCATTCTCTGAAGCCCTCGCAAGCATATAGCAGGGAGCTGGATGGAAAGTGGAGTGGCCAGGCCTTGAACCAGTGTCCTTATAGAATATCTGTGGCAAAGGCGGTGGCTCCACACACTACACCACCATGTCCTCTCCAATAGATTTCTAATTCCAGCTGGTTAAAGAATCCCTTCCACTGTACCAGTCAGTATTTTACCATTAGTACCTATTTTGTTAGCAGTGATCATACAATTTTAGGGCTTGGAGACTGATATCTTAAAGTACTATCCTTACCAGGAGAATGAGTATTTTACAACAAAAAAAAAGATATCATATACATTTTGATAATGAAGTGTGAGATATATTGGTTGAGAGGAGAGTTTGAACATAATTATCTACCCAGTGTTCTTAAATTACAGTGCTGTGAAAATACGCGCTGTTCATTCTTAGGGCAATCTGTGAACTGGTGTGGGATGTGATGTTCCAGATTGGATACTTAAATGTCGTATTGTTGCTATTAGCATTAATTTAGTATTAGGGATGTCACTTCTGAAATGTGTTAAGGCATTTTTATTTTATTATCCAAAGCAGCCTCAGAGGTGCACTGTTTAATAGGAAGGTAGCAGATCTATTCATTGTTTTGGCAAGTATTCAGGAACAAAGTTAGTGATTCATTTTGTTGGGTCCCTATTGCTGTTTCAACCAAACGTGAAGTCAACTCAGTTATCCATGCTGATTTAGGGGAAAAGTAACTTAAGTAAACGAAAACTGAAAAACAAATTAATGGCTTGCCTTGATAATAGAGCTAAACTTTAAATGAAATTCTTTAAATAACCCTACTCAATGTTTTCAGAAATCTGTCTCCAGTCTGTAATCTGGTTGAGTGGGAATCCAAGCATCATTTACATAATGTAAAATATAATGTAACTAGCAAATACATTAATATTTGATGACTATTGAATACTGTATCAGATGTATGGGTAGGTAAAAGCTTTGACTATTTCAGCTTAGTTTGTTTTATTTCTGTGTAAAGTTTAAACAGAATCATTTCTTGGAACACTCACATTTTCTATGGTAGATGAACTTACCCATTAATCATTGCATTATATACATAGTATTCATTTTTTAAAAATGAATATTGAAAGATTATAGTGAAATATACAAAAAATTATAATAAAATCAGAGTTATTTGCCCCTTCCACAAATGCAGAGTTCTACTGTTTCTCTATATAAAGTTACTTTGTAACCTTTAGATATTTTCTTGGGTTTTTACACTAAATATATTTTAAAATAAAAAATCAAATGTGTACATATTTGTTGATATAGAAAAGATTTTGCACTGTTATGCATGTTAGTTGTGTACAATTTTGTAACAAGTTACTCCAAAATTTAGTGCCTGAATACAATAAACTTTTCTTATCCCATCTATTCTGGAGTTCAGGTATTTGGGACCTGCATAGCTGGTTAGTTTGAGTTCTGGGTTTCTTTTGATGTTGTAGTGCAACTGGGGATATTTCATTTGAAGTTTTGACTAGAGCTAAATGATCCAATTCCACAAAGGCTCATTCGTAGAGTTATTGGCAATACGATTCCATTTCTTAACACATGGACCACTCCATAGGATACTCAGAGAGTCCTCAAAGCAGCTGGCTACCCCCAGAGTATGCAGATGGTGATGCACACTTATTAAAGATTCTGAAAATTTATAAGACCAAATCTTGGACATATTATACTATCATTTCTATCACACAAGTAGTACACTTAAAAAAGTTCAGGAAAATTTGAAACAAAAGATAATTCTAATCTGGTGCAAGAAAATATTGCATACGAGAGGTCTTCAAAAAGTTCATGAAAATGCATACCAAGCTATGGATAGATTTCCGGAATCTTTTGCACAAAAATAAGTTTGTCTTTTAATTCTGTATTCCATGACTTTTGTAAAATATGTTTGTATTTCATTGGTAATTCAGATAAATCTGAATGCATTGGCAGAAGAGATCATAAAAGAGAATGAATACAGGAAGGCAAAGACATTGAATTCCATGTTAGGGGCTGAATATCCACTTTGCAGCACTCTTAGATTCCTGCCCATTTCAATTTCCCTTACCTCAATCTTTTCAATGTGGTTATATTACAATTTTGTTTGGATCAATGCTCAATTTATATCATTATGACTCCAAAGGTAAAATGTTCAGACTTGGGTTGTCTGAGAATATTGATCTTAATTCAATCTGTCTGGACATACAATTCTAGGATAAATTTTTTCCCCAGAGAATTGTAAAGACTTTGTGCAATTTTTGTATATCATGATAGTTTTGGTAAAACCAAATGCTATTCCTATCCCCAATTATGTTTAAATTTCATTGTGGAAGATTCTAATAGTTTATTTTCAGATAGTGAAAATTGTCAATGATGTACTTCATTTTATTTCAGATAAAATAGAAACTTGTGAACTAGATTATAGTTTCAGATAAATAACAAATATCCTTTTGGCCAAAGTATATCCCAAATATTGCATGGACTATATTATATGAAAAAGCTTGTTTGAAATTCATATTTCTCTGGGCTTCCAGGATTTTTGCTTGCTAATTTTCCAATCCTAGTACCTCATGGTGTTCTCTCTTTTTTTACCTCTTTCCCTCCTTCCTCCCTCCCTTTTCCCTCCCATTCTTTTTCCTTTGTTTTTTGTCCTCTTCCCCTCCCCTCCCCTCCTCTCCCTTCTCCTCCTCTCCCCTCCTCTTCCCTCCCTCCCCTCCTCTTCCCTCCCTTCTCTCCTTTCCCTCCCTTCCTTTCCCCTCCCTCCCCTCCCTTCCTCCCCCTCCTCTCCCCTCCCCTTCCTTTCCTTTTCTCTTCTTCTTATCCCTTAACTTCCATTCACTGCCTCATGGCTTACCCTGTTATTTAGAAAAATCCTGTCTTGAGTCATTTTGGGCTGCTACAACATGGCACCAGAGAGTATGTTAAGTAACAGAAACTGGTTTGTCACAGTTCTGGAGGCTAAGCAGTCAAATATCAATTTGCTGACAGATTTAGTGTTTGAGAGGTCTTTTCCTGATTGGCAGGTGACAGTCCTTTATTCTCTAGTTGTTGAATCCTTGCTTGGCAGGGTCCCATAATTTACTCTAAAACAATACCCTTTTTTTCCCACCAACAGTGGGTTAGGGACACTGTAGTTAGGGAGATTAACCCACTGTTGGTGGGAATGCAAACTGGTTAAGCCACTATGGAAGTCAGACTGGAGATTCCATAGCCTTGGCAATTCATGACTAGAGCCTAGGGAGATTACTGACTCCATAAAAAAGAGTGTCAATTTGTTAAGTCAACAACAGGAGTCACTGTGCACTTACTCCTCATGTAGGATCTCCGTCCTTAATGTGCTGTACATTGTGATTTAATGCTATAACTAGTACTCAAACAGTATTTTTCACTTAGTGTTGCTATGTGGGTGCAAACTGTTGAAATCTTTACTTAATGTATACTAAACTGATTCTCTGTATATAAAGTGAATTGAAAATGAAACTTGATGTGAATGGAAGGGGAGAGGGAGCGGGAAAGGCGAGGGTTGCGGGTGGGAGGGAAGTTATTGGGGGGGGGAGCTATTGTAATCCATAAGCTGTACTTTGGAAATTTATATTCATTAAATAAAAGTTAAAAAAATACCCTTGTTTCATATTTGTTCCAAAAGTCATTTTCCCTAATACTTCATGCCTCTTATAAGGGCTCATCTCTGTGGCTTTTTACCTTGAATTGGCTTGTTCTTTTTTCCATTTCTATGAGAAGCTTTATGTTTTCACTTTTTTAAACTTGCTAAGTAAGTTAATATCTCATATTTTTCCTTCTCCCAAAGTTCCCTGGCTTTTTTTTTTTTTTTTACTGTTTCTGTTAGTTTGAGGTTATCTGAGCAGAAGAGATAAGGGTGTATTTGGACATGCTAGAAATAGATTATTTTTCAAAGCAAATATATCTGAGGAAAAATGAGAAGGAATTCCAAAGAGAATGGTAAGTTGTTCAACCATTATGCTTGTTTGATACTTACAAAATTTAATAAATTTTTTATTTGAAAGGGAGAGAGAGAGAGAGAAACAAAATCTCTTTTCACTCCGCAACAGCGTTAAATAGCCTGGCTGGGCCAGGCTAAAGCTGGGACTTAGGAATTGAATCTGAGTTTCCCAGGAGAATAGCAGGGACTCATTGCCTGCTCTTTCCCAGGGTGCAGCTGGAATCAACAATGGAGTGAAGGGTCACGCCCACCCTCAAACAAAGGGGGGATATGTGGGTGATCCCAGGAGGCTGCTTGTCCTGCCTGTGCAGGAGGCTGAGAGGGCATGACACATCATGCCTCCATGGAGGGACCCCACAGCCTGGCTGCTGGCATGCAGTGGGTACCCCAGGCACATTTTCCCCCACCCCCATCAATGAAGTAAACTGCTCTCAGGTGTGGCCCAGGACCACTTGGAAAGCTACCCTAGCTAGGTGAACTTCAAGCTGATTGGAGAGGCATATTGGCGCCAGTGTCAATTCTGTCCTATAGAGTTAGTGTTGCCTGAATTATTTATGCGCTTCTACTTGCCATTTAAAAAGTGTATGTGATCATTAATAAAATGGACATGTTCACCAAAAAAAAAAAAAAATGAAGCTAAAATGGAGCTAAGATTTGACCCAGGCAATCTCATATGGGTTACAGACATCCCCAATAGTGTCTTAACTGCTGTACCAAGCATCCATCTCTACTCTGACACTTTGGAAGAAGAATGGGAAGGAAAGGTGGGTAGAAGAGCCTTAGATAACAATGCAGTTCTTTTTTTCAGATTTTTAAAATTTTATTTGAAAGTTAGAGTTTCACACAGAGAGGAGAGACAGAAAGGCAGAGAGAGAGCGAGAGAAAGAGAGAGAGAGGTCTTCCATCCGCTGGTTCACTCCTCAGTTGGCCATGATGGCCAGAGCTATGTTGATCCAAAGCCAGGAGCCAGGAATTCCTTCTGGGTCTCCCATGCGGGTGCAGGGGCCCAAAGACTTGGACCACCATCTGCTTCTTTCCCAGGCCATAGCATATAGCTGGATCAGAAGTGGAGCAGCCGCGACTTGGAACCAGAGGATGCCAGGACTGCAGGCGGCAGCTTTACCTGCTACACCACAGCACTGGTCCCAGCAATACAGTTCTTAAAATGTTCAACAAACATGATGGATTTATTTAGCTAAAGTCACTCCTCAGAGGAGACTCACATCTCCCAGAAGCTGAACAACCTTAGTATTCCTGCAAAGTTCCCTCCTTGGCCAGGAGCCAGGTTCTGGTTTGTTAGAAATATGGTCTCCTGATGAATACAGTGATAGAATTCAGTGTGAGGAACCTGAACTGTCAGTCATATATTGCCTCCAAAGTAGAAGATCTGAGAGGTACATTTTCATAGCCACTATGTCACTACATTTTCATTCTATCTTTTACATCCACACAAACACACAAACACACACATACACACAGACACGAAGGCTTCTAAAGCTCTGTGGAACAATGGAATTAAAAGATGGTATGGGTTTTTCATGAATAATTTGAATAATATATATGTATGTATGTATATATATATATATATATATATACATATACACTCATCTATACATACAGCCATGTAAATTAGTGACAGGGATACAATCTGAGAAATGGGTCGTAGATGATTGCCTCATTGTACGAACATAACAGGCTATATTCATACAAAGCTATGTGGCATAGCCTACTACAAACATAAGCTATACAATATACATATATACATACACACAAACACATAAGCACATACCCTCTGTAGCCTATTGCTTGTATGGTTGTGACAATCAAACGACATGAGAATATCAAGCACAGGAGAAATTATGCAGTCAAGAGACAGAGTTAGCACAGGATTTGAGGCTGCTGTTGGCATAACATGGTATACTATTTTACAGTAAAGGTTTTTTTATAAAGACACATTCAGAATAACAGATAAGAAATAAAAAAAAATTGAAACAAAAATATAAAAGATCAGTGAACAAAAGAGCTGATTTTTTGAAAACATAAATAAAATTGATACACCATTGGCTCAACTAATCATAAAAGAGATAGAAGACCAAGTCAATAAAATTAGAGAGGAAGAGGATGTAACAACATATATCAAAGAAATAAAAAGAATTATGAGGGATTAAAATGAAAGCTATATGCCAACAAACTGGAAAATGCAGAATAAATGATTAGATTTACAGATAATACAGTCTACCAAAATTGAGTCATGAAGTCAAAGAAAACCTAAATCTGCCAATAACCAAGATGGAAATTGACTCAGTAATAAACACTCCCCCAAAAAAGAAAAGCATAGGACTGAGTAGCTTCATGGCTAAAATCTATTAGACATTTAAAGAACTAATTCCAATGCTTCTCAATCTATTCAAAAAAATTGAAAGGGAGGGAATTCTCCCAAACTCCTTCTTTGAGGCCAGCATTGCCTTAATTCCAAAACCAGAAAAATGTACAACAGAGAAAGAGAATTATAGACAAATATCCCTGATGAACTTAGATGCAAAAAATTCTCAATGTAATACTACCTAAACTAATCCAACAGTGAATCAGAAAGGTCATTCATTTGGACCTAGTGAGATTTATCCCTTGTATGCAGGATTGGTTCTACGTATGCAAATCAATCAATGTGATACATAACATTAGCAAACTGGAGAATAAAAACCATATGATTATCTCAATAGATTCAGAGAAAGCATTTGATAAAATATAACCTCCTTTCATGATAAAAACCTTAAGCAAATTGAGCATAGAAGGAACATTCCTCAATACAATTAAGGCATTTTATGACAAATTCTCAGTTAACATTCTATTGAATTGGGAAAAGTTGGAAGCATTTCCACTAAGATCAGCAACCAGACAAGGAAGCCCACTTTCATCATTCCTATTCAATAAATTTCAGTAAGATTTAGCAGACCCAATTGGCCAAAAAAAAAAAAAAAATCAAAGGTATATAAATTGGAAAGGCGGAAGTCAAATTAGCCCTGTTTGCAGATGACATGATCTACATATACAGGGGATCCAAAAGACTCCACTAAGAGAATATAACTCATAAGAGAGTTTGGCAAAGTTGTAGGTTATAAAATCAAAACACAAAAATCAATAGCCTTTGTATACAGACAATGCCATGGCTTAGAAAGAACTTGTAAGATCAATCTTCATAATAGCTACAAAAATATTTAAATACCTTGGAATCAATTTAACAAAGGAGGTGAAAAGTCTCTATAATGAAAATTACATGGATCGTTGTGGATTGGAGGAACTAATATAATCAAAATGACTATACTGACAAAAGCAATTTACAGATTTAACACAATCCCAACAAAAATACCAACAACATTCTTCTCAGATCTAGAAAAAGTAATCCTAAAACTCATATGGAAACATAAGAGGCCCCAAATAGCTAAAGCAAATATTAAACAACAAAATTAAAGCCAGAGGTATCACAATACTGGATTTCAACACATACTACAAGATAATTATAGTCAAAAAAGCTGAATATTGGCACAAAATAGACATATAAACCAATGGAATGGATTAGGAGCTCCAAAAATATATCTGTTCACCTACGATCAACTAATTTTTGGCAAACAAGCTAAAATCCATCCTTTGAGAAAGGACAGTCTCTTCACATAATGATTCTGGGAAAATTGGATCTATATATGCAGAAGTATAGAACAAGACCCCTACTTTACAACTTATAGAACACTTATACAAAAATAAAGAAAATAGGTAAGAAATTAACTTCTAGCACTGGATAGCATCAAACTATTAGAGGAAAACATTGAGTAAACTCTACCCTAGACTGGCATAGGAAAAGAATTCTTGGGAAACACCTAAGAAGCATAGGCAATAAAAGCAACTCATGACAAGAGCCTCGGGTGATCACTGACATCATAAATAAGAGTGTCAATTGTTAAATCGACAATTGGAGTCACTGTGCACCTGCTCCCCATGTAGGACCTCTGCAATTAATGTGTCGTACTATGAGAATTATTAGTAAAACTACTACTCAAACAGTACTCTATACTTTGTGTGTTTTTGTGGGTGCAGTCTGTTGAAATATTTACTTAATATATACTAAGTTGATCTTCTGTATATAAAGATAATTGAAAATGAATCATGATGAAGAATGGGATGGGAGAGTAGGAGATGGAATGGTTGCATGTGGGAGGGAGGTTATGGGGAGAAAAGGTGCTATAATTCAAAAGTTGTACTTCGGAAATTTATATTTATTAAATAAAAGTTGAAAAAATATAATAAAAACAAAAATAGAAAATTGGGATTACATAAAGCTAAGAAACTTCTTAACCACAAAGGAAACATTCAACAAAATGAAGAGGCTACTGACAGAATGGGTGAAAATAATTGTAAGCTACGTAACTAATAAAAGAATAATATTCAGACTCCACAAAGAGCTCAAGAAACTCAACAACAACAAATCAAACAATCCAATTAAGAAATGGGTAAAGACATAAATTGGCATTTTGCAAAAGAGGAAATTACATGGTCAACAGACAAATGAAAAATGCTCAGTATCACTAGCCATCAGGGAAAAAGAAATCAAAACTTCATTGAAGTTTCACCTCACCCCTTTTAAACTGGCTCTCCTACAGAAATCAACAAATAATAAATGCTGGCCAGGATATGGAGAAAAAGGTACTCTAATCTACTGTTGGTGAGAATGAAAACTGTGCAGAATACAGTATGGAGACATTTCAGAAATCTGAAAATAGATCTACCATATGACCCAACCAAGCCACTCCTGGGAACTTACCTTAATGAAATAAAATCAGCATATGGAATAGTTATCTATACCTGCATGTTTATTGCTGCTCAATTTACAGTAGCTAAAATATGGAATCGACCCTGATGCCCATCAACTGCAACTGGATGAATAAAATGTGGTATATATACACTATGGTATACCACTCTGCTGTAAAAAAAAGAATGAAATTCTGTCTTTTGCAACAAAACAGATGCAACTGAAACCAATATACTTAGTGAAATAAGCCAGTCCCCAAATGACAAATATCATAGGTTTTCCCTGAGCTGTACAAAAATAATGTAAAGTATTTGAGTGAAATTAACAGATGGAGATTTGATAATTGTTTAAAACAATCCTTGTCTCTACTGTTGAGGAAAAAAATTTTTTATTCTCTATTTGTTTAATTGTTTACTTAGTGTGTAGTGTTAATCTTATGAGTATAAAGTGCACTGAAATTAGATCACTGTAAACATTAAAAGAATAAGAAAGAAAGAGGAGGGAGGGTGGGTTTGTATTCAGGAAAGAGTTAGGATATGAAATACTAGCATGATCCTAAATCTATATATGTTAAATACATGAAATTTGTTCACCTTATGTAAATAAAAGTTGGAAAAAATATTTTTTCAAATATATATTATCAAAACTACTTTTTGTAAAATTTTTTCACCAAAATAAATTCATATTTCAATTATATTTTTAAATAAACTTTCGAAAGCTCTGCTATGTGCTATAGTTTCATATGACTTGAAGCACAGTAGGCTTGTTTTCACAACCTTTATGACAAACACATGAGTTACGAGTTGTGCTATGATGTTTCAGTGACTACCATGTTTCTAGATTATAGGAGATTTTAGTTCCATTATAATCTTATGGAGTCACATCAAATAAGAAGTCTGTTGTTTACTAAACATCATTGTGTGATGCATGACTATACATATATATTTACTTCTCTTTTAATAAAGTTATGGTGCTTAAAGAATGCGTGTATTCTACATACAGCATTAAATAAGAATCATGTACTAATTGCTTTTGCACTATAGTACCTAATTTTTAGAAAACTGATTTTTATAAAATTGTTAGTTTCTGGGTGAGAAAAGCCACTGTGATATGAGAATAAGAGGAACAAAGTCATTCCCAAATTATGATGTCTTCCTTGATAATTTGTTATACCTTCCAAGGTTGTGCAGCACTTTAAAAATTGGTGTTAATTAAGGGGACATAATTTGTTGCTAAATAGAGGTTTTGAAGTGGTGTGGTTACCAGAGCTACTACTGTCATTTCCACTGCCTAGATGAGGAAATGAGGCCATATAGAAGTAAATCAAATTTCTCACAGTGAAACTTTGACTGAATCTGGATAGTTTCAACAAGGTTCCATGTTTCTCACTATGACATGTATCCTCATTCCATAAGATTGGTTATACAGTCCTTATTCTTCACCCAAGTTGTAATGTAGGTGTGATTAATATATCTGGAGACATTTAAAGAGCACATGAATTCCTAATATTTTCTTTAGAATTTTATTTATTTATTTGAGAGGTGAGTTACAGGCAGAGAGAGGGGGAGACAGAGAGAAGCGTCTTCCATCTGCTGGCTCAATCCCCAAATGGCCGTGACTAGCAGTGCTGAGGTGATCCAAAGCCAGAAGCCAAAAGCTTCTCCCAGGTCTCCAATGTGGGTGCAGGGGCCCAAGAATTTGGGTCATCTTCCACTGATTTCCCAGGCCATAAGCGTGGAAGAGAAGTAGCTGGGACACAAACAGCTGCCCATAGGAGATATGGGTCCTGCAGATGGTGGCTTAATTTACTACACCACAACGCTGGGCCTATTCCTAATATTTATGGTCAAATTGTATGAGAAAATTTTAATTAAAAAAACCTACTTTTTCTTTTCTGTATTGTTATATCCCTAAAATCTTAGTTTTTAAAACAACAATAATCACTGATTATCTCTGATTACTTCTGTGGGGGAGAATTTCAGACAGAGTGTATCAGGATAGCTCACCTTCTATCCATGAAATGTACAGTAACAGCTGGAAGAACTGAAGTCTAGGGACCAGAATCATCAGATTGTCATTCTCGCACAGGTCTGACTGCTGATGCTGGCTGTTGTTGGTGACATGGATGACAGTTTTGTTCCAAACATCCACATGTGGCCTCTCTCTGTGGCCTGAGTGTTTTCATAAAAGGCAGCAAGATTTTAAGGCAAGGATCCGCAGAAAGTGACATGAAAACCATATTGCCATTTTTTTTTCCTACTTTAGAATTTGGCTAATGTTTCCACAACATTCCATAGGTCAAGGAAGCTACAAATTCCTACCCAGGTTTAAAGTTTTAAGAGGAAGAAAAGAGCCTAATGGAGATGTGCCCACATTGTGATAGAGGAGGAACATAATGGATAGGATCTCTCTTTTTCTCACATACACACACACACAAACACACACACACGCACTTACCTATTTTTGTGTGATTACTGTTAGACAATAAAATTCTGATACATAACCATAAATAATAACTGGATAAGATTTAATGTGCATTTTCTGTAGGTTATAATGTAAATTTCTGATCATCCTCTCCACATTTCATACCGTTTTATGAATCACTTAAATATTTCTGCTTTAAAATAGAGGACATTAAAGAAAAGTTATATTCTATTAAGCCTTGGCTACTATTAATAAACATGCTTCACATGATCCTGTAGGCCTTGCTTTTCCTTGTCTTCATTTTAGGTCACTTGGAGAAATCAGAGAACTGCCTCATTGGAGGACTCAAAATGTTTGTATCATAGATTGTGTGATATAAAACAGCTGCTTTTATTTAGCCTCCATTATATTTAAAACATTGAGTTCTAAGGGATTTCTTGGGCAAGTAGAAAGCAGAAAAAGATATTGTTTCTTTTTTTTTTTATTTTATTTTTTTATTTTTGACAGGCAGAGTGGACAGTGAGAGAGAGAGACAGAAAGGTCTTCCTTTTGCCGTTGGTTCACCCTCCAATGGCCGCCGCGGACGGCGTGCTGCGGCCGGCGCACCGCGCTCCTCCAATGGCAGGAGCCAGGAGCCAGGTGCTTTTCCTGGTCTCCCCATGGGGTGCAGGGCCCGAGCCCTTGGGCCATCCTCCACTGCACTCCCGGGCCACAGCAGAGGGCTGGCCTGGAAGAGGGGCAACCGGGACAGAATCCGGTGCCCCGACCGGGACTAGAACCCGGTGTGCCGGCGCCGCAGGGCGGAGGATTAGCCTGTTAAGCCACGGCGCCGGCCAAAAGATATTGTTTCTATCAAAACTCAAATACTTCTCAATCCACTTTTTTATCTAGCATTCTGTTTTGTTGAATTAAGAAACTTCCCATGAAAACCTAGGAAGCTGTTTAACCTATGGTGGACCATGCATTGTCTCAGTGTCTCACTACAATCCTAAATCCTGGCACTTGGAGTATTGAGGGAGAATATTGATATCAGAAATTTATGTGCTCAAATTGGAAATCATTTGATCTAAAATAATTGATTGTCATTCAGTTGCACATTTTTTCAATTTTTATTTAATATATATGGTTCATGTATTTGGTATATACAGTTTTAGGCACATAGTGATACTTGCCACTCTACTCTCCCTCATACCCACACTCCAACCTTTATTCCTCCTCCCTCTCCTATTCCCATTCTAAATTTTTACAAATACCTATTATCAGTTTATTAATGATTGTAAGGTTAATCCTATGCTAAATAAAGTATTCAACAAATATTATGAAGTAAAATCACTGTTGCTCAACAGTAGAGACAAGGGCTACGAAAAGCCATCTAATCTCAAAATGTCCATTTCACTACAAGAAGTTACATTTTAGGTACTCTGTTACCCCAGATCAGGGAAAACATATGGTATCTGTTTTTCTGGGACTGGCTTACCTCATTATTTATAATGGTTTCTAGTTGCATCGATTTTGTTGCAAAGACAAGATATCATTTTTTTTTACAGAGGAGTAGTATTCCATTATATATAGATAAAGATATAGATATTTATATACATATATACATATATGTGTATATATCTATATGATTTCTTTATGCAGTAAAGTTGAAAGACATCTGGGTTGATTCAATATCTTTGCTATTGTTATTGAGCTGCAAAGAGCATGGGGGTACAGATAATTTTTCATATGCTGACTTCCTTGATGGATCATTTGATAGGTCTGTATTAAAATTTCTGAGGTTTCTTCATTCTGTTATCCACAATGGCTACACCAGTTTACATTCCCACCAACAGAGGATTTGAGTACCTTTTCACCAGCATTTGTTGTTTGTTGATTTCTGTATGAGAGCCATTCTAATTGGAGTGAGGTGAAACTCATGGTAACTTGGATTTGCATTTCCCTGATGGCTAGTGATCCTGACCACTTTCTCCAGTGTTTGTTAGCCACTAGAATTTTCTCTTTTGAAAAATGCCCATTCAAGTCCTTTGACCATTTCTTAACTGGATTGTTTGTTTTGCTGTTGTTGGATTTCTTAAAATCTTTATATATTCTGAATATTAATTCCTTTATCAGCTGCATAGTTTGCAAATATTTTCACCCATACTGTTGGTTGTCTCCTCACTTGGCTGAGTTTTCTTTTGTAGTGCAGAAGCTTCTCAGCTTGAAGTAATCCCATTTGTCAGTTTTGGTTTTAATTGCCTATGCTTCTGGGTCTTTTCCAGGAAGTCTTTGCCTATGCAATGTTTTGCAGAATTTCCCCAATGTTCTCTAGTAATTTGATGATATTGAGTATTAGATTGAGGTCTTTGATTCACTTTGAGTAGATTTTTGTGTAAGGTGTAGGGTAAAGGTCTAGTTTCATACTTCTGTATGGGGAGATTCAGTTTTCTCAGCAGCATTTGTTAAAGTGACCATCTTTGCTCTACAGATTGATTTTAGCTTCTTTGTCAAGGATAAGTTAGCTATAGATGCTTGGCTTGCTTTCTGGAGTTTCTATTCTATTCCATTGATCTACGAATCTATTTCTCTGCCAGTACCAGGTTGTAACTACCCTATACTATGTCTTGAAATCTGGTATTGCAATGCCTCCATTGTTGGTTTGTTGTATAATATTGCTTTAGCTATTTGGGGTCTTTTATGTTTTCATATGAATTATAGCATTACTTTTTCTAGATTGTTGTTGCTATTTTGGTTGGGATTGCATCAAATATGTAAATTGCTTTTGGTAGCATGTGCATTTTTGATGATGTTGCTTCTTCCAATCCATGAACATAGAAGAATTTTAATTTTTATGTCTTATTCTATTTATTTCTTTAATGCTTTTTATTTAAAGATTTTATTTATTTATTCGAGAAGCAGAGTCACAAACAGTGAGACAGAGAGAAAAGTCTTCCCTCCTTTGGCTCACTCCTCAAATGGCCACAATGGCTGGAGCTACACCAATCCAAAGCTAGGAGTCAGGCACTTCTTCTTGGTCGCCCATGAGGGTACAGGGTCCCAAGCACCTGGGCCATCCTCCACTGCCCTCCCTTAGCAGAGAGCTGGATCAGAAGAAGGGAAGCTGGGACTAGAACTGGCACCCATATGGAATGCCGGCACTGCAGAAGGAGGATTAATTCACTGTGCCATGCTGCTGGGCCCTCTTTAATGCTTTTTCTTTAAATTTTCATCTCTGAGATCCTTGACATCCTTGCTTAAATTTATTCAAAGGTATTTAATTGTTTAATAGCTATCATGAGTGGATTTGATATATATATATATATGTATATATATATATATATACATATATATATATATATAGGACAGGCAGATTTAGACAGTGAGAGAGAGAGGCAGAGAGAAAGGTCTTCCTTTTTCCGTTGGTTCACCCCTCAAGTGGCTGCTATGGCCGGCGCATTGTGGCTGGCGTGCTGTGCTGATCCAAAGCCAGGAGCCAGGTGCTTCCTCCTGGTCTTCCATGTGGGTGCAGGGCCCAAGCACCTGGGCCATCCTCCACTGCCTTCCCAGGCCACAGCAGAGAGCTGGAGTGGAAAAGGAGCAACAGGGATGGAATCCAGTGCCCCAAAAGGGACTAGAACCTAGTGTGCTGGTGCCACAGGCGGAGGATTAGCCTAGTGAGCCATGGTGCCTGCCTGGAATTGATCTCAAAAGTTCTTTCTCGGCCATGTCATTGTCTGTTTATACAGTGACTATTGATTTTCTGTGTTGATTTTTATGTCCTGACAATTTATCCAACACTTTTATGAGTTCCAGTAGTATCTTAGTGGAGTTTTTGGATCTCCTATAAACAGAATGTCATTAGCAAATATACATATTTGACTTTCTCCTTTCCAATTTGAATTCCCCCCCCCCCTTTTTTTTTTTCTTGCTTAATGGCTCTGGCTAAAACTTCCAGGACTTTATTGAATAACAATGCTGAGAGTGGGCATCCTTGCCTGTTTCTGGATCCTAGGGAGAATGCTTCCAACTTTTCCCAGTTCAATAGAATGCTGACTGTTGGTCTGTCACGAGTTGCGTTGTGCTGAGGAATATTCCTGCCAAACACAATTTGCTTAAGGTTTTCACCATGAAAGGATGTTGTATTTTATAAAATGCTTTCTCTGCACCTAGTTAATCATATGGCTTATGTTCTTCAATTTGTTAATGTGATATATCATGTTTATTGATTAGCGAATGTTGAATTATGCTTTGGTACAGGTGAATGATCTTTCTGATGTGTTGTTGTATTTCATTAGCTTGTATTTTATTGAAGATTTTTGCATCTATGTTCATCAGGAATATTGGTTTATAGTTCTCTTTGCATATCATTTTGTGACTTAGGAATTAAGGTGATACATATCTCATAGAAGGAGTTAGGGAAGATTCTCTCCCTTTCATTAGCCTTGAATAGGTTGAGAATGATTGGAACTAGTTCATTTTAAATGTCTGGAAGATGTCAGCCATGAAGCTGTTCAGACTTGTGCTTTTATTTGTTGAGATGGTGTTTATTACTGATTCAATCTCCATCTTGGTTATTTGTCTGTTTAGATTTTCTATGTCTTTGTGGCTCTATTTTGTTAGATTGCAGAAATCTATCCATTTCATCTAGGTTTCCCAATTTGTTGGCATGCAGCTCTTTGTAGTAATTCCTAAGATTCTTTCTATTTCTGTGGTATCTGTTGCTATACTTCCTTTGTCTTTTTCTTTTTCTTTTTCTTTTTTTTTTTTTTTTTGACAGGCAGAGTGGACAGTGAGAGAGAGAGAGAGACAGAGAGAAAGGTCTTCCTTTTCCGTTGGTTCACCCTCCAATGGCCACTGAGGCTGGCATGCTGAGGCTGGCACACGGCGCTGATCAGAAGCCAGGAGCCAGATCCTTCTCCTGGTCTCCCATGTGGGTACAGGGCCCAAGTACTTAGGCCATCCTCCACTGCCTTCCCGGACCACAGCAGAGAGCTGGACTGGAAGAGGAGCAACTGGGACAGAATCCGGCACCCCAACCGGGATTAGAACCCAGTGTGCTGGTGCCACAGGTGGAGGATTAGCCTATTGAGCCATGGTGCCGGCCTACACTTCCTTTTTCATCTCTGATTTTATTGATTTGGTCTTCTCCATTTTTTTTGTTAGTTAGGCCTTCAATTTTTCAATTTTTTTTCAAAATACCAGCTCTTTATTTCACTGATTTTTTGGCTTTTTTTTTTCAATTTTCAATTTTGTTTATTGTTTCTCTAATTTAATTACTGCTTTCTTCTGCTGATTATGGGTTTGATTTGTTGATGCTTTTCTAGGTCCTTGAGATGAACTGATAGTTCGTTCATTTCATACTTTTCTAATTTCTTCATGTAGGCACAAATTACTATGAACTTCCCTCTTAAGAGTGCTTTTGCTGTATCTCATAAGTTTTGATATGACATATTATCATCTTCATTCATTTCCAGATATTTTGACATCTTTTTTATTTCTCCTGTGACCCACTATTCATTCATGCTTATATTTTTCAGTCTACATGTGTTTGCATATCATCTAGATATTCTTGAGTTGTTGATTTCCAGCTTCATTCCATTGTGGTCAGAGAACATGAATGGCATGATTTTTATTTTTTTGAATTTGCTGAGACTTGCTTTAAGGCCTAGCATATAGTGCATTCTAGATAAAATTCCATGTACTGATGAAAAGAATGTGTGTTCTGCCACTGTGGAGTGAAATGTTCTGTAGATATCAGTTAGGTCCATTTGGCCCACAGTATAGATAAGCTCTGTTGCTTCTTGTTGATTTTCTGTCTGGTGGTTTTCACATTTTATGGAACTTTGTGTATATTCCTTGCACTGCCTTCATCTCAAATTTCATTTTTATCAATTTTCTGTAATTATCAAAGACCATGAAAAGTTTCTTATTTGCAGTAATTATTTCTGAAAGTATTACAAAGAAGAGTTATAAGAAATTATGTCACTTGAGGAAAGGAAATGTTCTTAAGTGCTTTCCTTGTTCTTTTATGGTCACAAAAAGTACATTCTCCATTTAGTGTTTTGTAGATGATGGGATATATGGACATTTCACATTTTAGTGTCCAAAGCATTTTTTGATGTACTTTCTACTTGCTTTCAAGTGCTGATGAATTACGTTGCATTCAGTGTTTTATTGCTTTTTCTATGTTTTCTTAATAAAAGTAATATTTTTGATTGGATTAATGTAGGATGAGATTGGCACTGTACATATTCTTGGGTTAATATTCCTAAACTAATAATTTCCCTGGCAAAAATATTAATATTCTACTTCAATGTATATCCTATTTCCATATGTACCATGTTAAAAGTAGTAAAGTTGAAAATAGTGCTTCTACATTAATTATAATGGAACAGGTATTTGGTTTCATAGTTTTTTTTTAAGTGGATAGTCATCACTATTATTTACTAATTTTAATTTTTGAGTTATTGCTACAATTTTCTCTACTGCATTTTGGTTCCAATATCCACATCAACAGTTTTGAACCCAGGTTTTGTGTTGAAAGACAGAAAAATGACAAGGAGGATGCTACAAATACGTGGACTTTGAGTTACAAGGATGTGTGTTATTTTATGACTTATCTATTTGCTGGTTCCGTGATATTGGATAGGCTACTTAACCTATCTTTCATATTGTGTGTTTTTATTTCTTCAAAAAAGATTGTTCTGAGTAAACTATAAAATAGTATGTCTGACATACAGTAAATACTCACCTAAATTTATTTATAAATCTTACTCCCTTGCCTAACATCGCTTTGGTAGAAACTCATTCATGGTATTTCACATATAATAAAAAGTAAAAGTCTGATACATTAATCTAATTGATTTTGCTATTAGTAATATTAATTAGGTTGACTGCTAGATTTAATGTGTTAACAGTTGCCTCAATGAGAAAATTCAGCTTATTTATTTAAAACCATCTATTGAGTATTGTGGCGTTAAAATCCCTAATCCTAAACATTACAGGAATTCATAAAACACACAAAAAGATAACACGAGTTGTGAGTAACCATAGGAGAGTAAGTGGATAGAAGTCAGGATAATTTAAGCTCTATTAGAAAGATGAGCTGTGCTACTGGAAGTTCTGGGAAAGAAGGGAAATAGTTAATTTGGGGGTAGGAAAAATTTCAAGCTGAGTCTTATGTAGAATGTAAATATTTAAATTGCTGAAGATGGAACAATACTCATGGCAGAGAAGACAGTACAAGTAATGTCCACAGTCTAATCATTATGGGACAGATTTATGGAGTAGTGGATGATTTTATATATGAGATTTGTGAAATATCAGCTTACAGTGTTTCATCCTATTTTCTTAACTTGCATTCCAAAATACGACACTAAGATGTAAGCTTTGAGGAGATACTGAGAATTTCTGAACAGAGATGATAGTTTTTTGAATAAAAAGCTATTATTCATCTTTGAGTACCATTTACACTGTTAGAGCTTTGATGGATGTAATTGAATGAATTATAAGAATTTTGCATTAATTTATTTAACACTGTAATCTACCTGAAAAGTAGGACTATTTTATTCTATTTTTTGTAGTATCCAAATAGCTAACTATCCTTAAATACTTAATATGTGCCAGGAACTATCATAAGCATATTATAACTATAAACCTCATGATTACCCTATGAACTACTACTATTTTTATTGTAAAGTTGAGAAAGGAGATGCAGAGAATGGCTCAGGCAATTGCTTTACATAATAAATGTTAAGGCTTTGAGCTCTGCCTATGTAGACCAGCTTGTTTTTTTTTTTTTTTAATTATTTATTTATTATAGAAATTTGAGCCAAATAGCTAAAATGTCGAGCACTGGGCTGAGGCAAACCTGGGATCTGGAAATTCAACCCAGATCTCTCACATGGGTGGAAGCAACACACTTTCTTGAATCATTCTAGTTTTGGCCATTTGTTGGACCTCATAAAAATGGAATTATATAGTGTATACTCTTTGGTTCTTGTTTCTTTCTCTAAACATAATTTGAGATTTGTCCAAGAGGTTGTATGAATCAGTAGGCTGTTCATTCTCATTATTGAGTCTTATTTCTTTTTATAGATATGCCAGAACTTGCTTATCTATTCTCTTGGTGGACTTTGGGTGTATTTCCACCAACCCCACTACGCATACACATGCACACACACTGTCTCACAGGGTCTTATTTGTGAAAAGCTAGTAGCAGGAGATAGAGTGGAGTATTGAACCTACGTATTCCAATATGGGACATGGGATTTCAATCAGCATCTTTAGGACAAAAATCTGCCTCCCTGACCCAGCTTGTTTGAATGCTGGAAATTCAGGGTTTCAATTAGTTTGCTTTACAATAAAATCAAAGCAAATAAAATGCCTAGGAATTAACTTAACCAAGAAGATGAAGGACTTATAAAAATACTATTGATGGGGCCAGCGCTATGGCATAGAAGGTAAAGCCACCGTCTGCAGCACCAGCATCCAATATGGGCGCAGGTTCAAGCTCCACTCTGCGCCAGCTCTCTAATACGGCCTGGAAAAGCAGTAGAAGATGGCCCATGAGTTTGGGCTCCCATACCCACGTGGGAGACCCAGAAGAAGCTCCTGGATCCTGGCTTCAGATTGACACAGCTCTAGCCATTGCAGCCATCTGGGGAGTGAACAAGCAGATGGAAGACTTTCTCTCTCTCTCTCTCTCTCTCTCTGCCTCTGCCTCTCTGTAGCTCTGCTTTTCAAGTAAATAAATCTGAAAAAGATTATATTGAAAGAAATTTGCAATGATTAAATAGATGGAAATACATCCTACATTCATTGATTGAAAGGCCATGTAATTTAAATGTAGAGACTACCCAAAATGATGGAAGATTCAATAAATCCCTATGAAAATCCCAACAATCTTCTGTGTAGATACAGAAAAATGCATCCTAAAATTCATATGGAATCTCAAGGGATCTTGAATAGCCAAAACATTTTTGAAAACACAAATAAATTTGGAAGACTAATACTTCCTGATTTAAAAACATAAATCCATAGTACTGAAAACAATGTGAAAATGCATAAAAGTAGAAACATATAGCAGTGGAAAGAACAGATCGCCAAGAAACAAATGTTCACAGTTCGTTTTTAAATGGTATACTACCAGTCCATTGGAGAAAACATCTTTTTTCTTGAAATATTGCTAACAAAACTGGATAACCATATATGAATTAACACAATTGAACCACGATATAACATAATATACAAAAATTAACTCAAAATTGATAAAATACCTACATATAAGTTCTCATACTACAAAATTATTTTAAAAAATGTAGACCATAAGCTTAAAGACAATGGATTTGGCAATGACTTCTTGCATACATCATGAAAGTCACAGGCAACAAAAGAAAAAATAAACAAATTTAATTTTTAAATATTTCAAAAATTGTATGTTGAAAGAAACTATGAATGGAATAAGAAGATAGTTTACAGAATTGGAGAAACTATTTCAAAATCATGAATAAGTATATAAATATTTTTAGAAAACGAATTACTATGTGATCTACTAATTGCACTTATAGAATCGAAAGTAGGAAAGAAAATTATTTATACATCCATGTTTTATAACATTACTGTAGTTAAAAAATGGAAGTAACATAATTGTCAGACAAAATGTGTGCATGAATGCATGTACATGTGTATATGTATGTGTGCATGTATAAAACGTTACTGACCTTGGGGCCAGTGTCATGGTGCAGCAGGGTAAACTGAAACCCACAACACTGACATCCTATATGGACAGCAGTTTATCTTCTGGCTGCACCACTTCTGATTCAGCTTCCTGCTATTGTGTCTAGGAAATCAGTAGAAAAAGGCCCAGGTGCTGGGGCCCCTGCCGCCAAGTGGGAAACCCAGATGAAGTTACTGGATCGAGGTTTATTCATCCTGGCCTAGGACCTAACCTAATGGTTGGGGAGTAAACCAGCAGATGGAACTTCTCTCTGTCTGACTCTCTGTCTCTCTGCCTTTGTCTCTTCTTTCTCTCTGTAACTTTGCTTTTCAAATAACAACAAAAAAAAAAATTAAAAATTACTGCTCTAAAAAAGGAAGGAAATTCTGACATATGCCCCAAGGTTTTCGAATCATAAGAACATTATGCTGACTAAAATTAACTGGTTACTGAAAAAAATGCTATATGATTCCACCTACATTTTGTTACAGAAAGTAAGTAAAGTCATAAAGACAGGAAATAGAATGGTGCATGCTGTGGGCTGGAGGAAGAGTTGCTGCTTAATGGCTATTGAGCTTCAGTTTTATGAGATAAAAAGAGGTATGGAGATGGAGGATGATGATGGTTGTACATTGTGAATGCAATTGGAACACTGATACCAACTTAAAAGAGGCTGAGATGGTTAATTTTATACTATGTGTATTTTTTCACAATTTAAAAAATAAAACAGTGAGTTCTGAAAGACAAAATAATGAAGAGTACACAATATACTTTTTTAAATGATTGGGATTAATAAAATTAATATAGTTGTGTTGTTATGGAGCTTGCTACTGTGTTGTGTTCTGCTGAGCTCCTGTTTGCTGTTGAGAAAGATGAAACAGTAAACAGAGCTGTACTATTTGCCCCATATGATCCTTAGTTCCTTCCTGCTTTCAGTGCTTACTCTTATGTTGCTCGAAAATGGGCTAAAACCTCTTGGTCCTCCTGGAAAGTGAGATGTGAATACACAATTTGAAAACTATGTAAAAATTGTTTAGGACTTAGTAGAGATGTGTTAAATGAATAAATAAGGGAATATAATAAAGTGAAAAAGGAATAAGAAACCCTTATTGCCCATATGATTTATGTGTGACTATAGATGTAGATTGTCCATAAAAATTCAGAATCATACTGCATATTATTTAATTTAAATATCTATAAAAATTCTGGTGAATTGAAGATTAATGAATAGTAAGCTGACACACTGATTTTAGCCATGGGAAAATAACAGAATAACAAAGGAAGGACCATGTACTCAGGAGACAATTGTTTTCAGCAGAAAGCCTACAAAAAAGAACAGAGATTCTGTGGAGTAGCAAGGACAGTGTACAAAAAGGCAGCATTTGTCAGTATGCTACCAGTGACTCCAATGGCAGCTGACCAGTGTTAAAATTCCATCTTCCCAGAGCAAAGTGAATGGAGGTTGAACAGCCTGCACTCTATTGATGATTGTGGAGAACTCCATGATCCCCACAGACTTTGAGTCTGGCCTGAGCAGCTTGCAGGGCACAAGTCATCCATTTAGCTCTGTGAAGGGAGAACTTGTTGCTTCCCTCTCCTCCCCCCACCAAAATGCCAGACACAGTTTGCTAAGGAGAGCTCTGACGAGTCTCTGCCAAATGGCTTGCTCTTGGCTTCAGGCAGCTCACAGATCAGAGACTGGATCATATGCACCTTATGACTGTGGGAACCCTGTGATTGTGTGAGTTGTTAACAGACGGTGAAACTGAGAAGGGCGTGAGATATGGATGGGTTTCTGGGCACTCACCCCATCTGGCACTGAAAACTCAGAACTTCCCAAGTGATGGGAAGGGTCCTCATGGAGGGCTCTGGCTTCACACTGTGGAATTCATAAGCGCTCTGTGAAGTTTGTACAACTGATTGGGTAGGATGTACAGGCACTGTGGATTCGCTGTAGGCAGTGAATAAGTTGCTTCGTCTTGCAACAGAAAAGGGCTAGCATCAATGTAACTTCCCCCTTCTAACAATAATCAGAGGATATCTACCACACCAAACTTATATGTCATTCTGAACACTTGTCTCTCCCCAAAATACTGACCAGAGCTCAGTAGTCCCACCCAGGAAACAGCTCTAGATATCTGATGGAAGTTGTAGGCATTCCACCAAGTTATAGAGGCACATTTTCAAGAACATAGCCTTCAGAAGAGATACCAACAAGTAATTTTCCAGATGTGTAAAAATAAATGTAGAAATACAAACAGCATGCAGGAAGAAAGCAATATGACTTCCCCAAAGTAACACCACAATTCATTGATATTGGAATGTGAAGCTGAGGGGTTTGACAAAACCCCTGGAAAGGAATTCAAATGAGTGATTATAAGACTACCCCAAAATCAGAGAAGCGGTTACATGAAATAAGGGAAATTTTGCATGACACAGATGAGAAATTCAAAAAGGAGATAGAGATATTAAAGAGAAAGCAAACCAAACTATTAGAAATGAAAAATTTAGTAAGTCAAATAAATAATACAAAGGGAAATATTAACACACATGGTGAGGTACAATAAAGAATATTTGAGCTGGAAGGTAAGTCTTTTGAAATATTTCACTCAGACAACAAAAAAGAGAAGAAATTGGAAAAACCAAAAACGATGTTTGTGATCTATGGGGTACCATCAAATGACCAAGTATATGTGTCTTACGTGTTCCTGAAGTTATGGGAAAAATGACTTGGAAAACTTATTCAGTGAAATAATAGCAGAAGATTTCCCCAATTCTGAGAAAGATACAGACAATCAAGAAGAGAAAGTGCTTAGAACACTAAATATACTAGGAGGATAGAAATAACAAAGATTGCAGAAGAAATAAACAAAATTGAAATTAAAAAATTTTTAAAAATCTGAGAGATAAGTAAAATGAAGAGCTGTTTTTTAAAAAGTTTAAAAAATTGATAAACTATTGTCCCAACTAACAAGAAAAAGGGTGAAGACCTAATTAATATAATCAGAAATGAAAATGGAGATGTTACAGAAATAAAACTTAATTATCAGGAATCATTGCAAACAGCTATATGCCAAAGAATGGAGAATATAAAAAAGGGTAGATTTCTGGAAGTGTATATTTTACCAAAATTGAGCCATTAAGACATTGAAAACTGAATAGACCAATAAAAAAGACCAAGACTAAATCTTGATAAAGATTTTACTGGGCAGGTGCCGTGGCTCACTTGGCTAATCCTCCTCCTGTGGCACTGGCACCCCAGGTTCTAGTCCCAGTTGGGGTGCCGGGTACTAGTCCCGGTTGTTCCTCTTCCAGGCCAGCTCTCTGCTGTGGCACAGGAGGGCAGTGGAGGATGGCCCAAGTCCTTGGGTCCCAGCATCCGCATGGGAGACTTGAAGGAAGCACCCGGCTCCTGTCTTTGGATCTGTGCAGTGCCAGCCGTGCGGCCATTAGCGGGGTGAACCAATGAAACGAAGACCTTTCTTTCTCTCTCTTACTGTTTATAACTCTGTAAAATTAAAATAAAAATGAAATATATAAAAAATAAGATATTACCAAAAAGAAAAGCCCATGAGTGGATGACTTCGTTACTGAATTCTACCAAACTTTAAAGAACTAATTCCAATTCTCTCAAACTATTCAAAACAACTTAATGGGATGGAATCCACCCAAATGCTTTCTATGAAGTCAGTATCACCTTAATTCTAAAAACAGAATAAAATACAACAAAAAAGAGAACTACAGACAAATATCTCTGATGAACATAGATGCAAAAATCTTCAACAAAATACTAACTAATCAAATTTAACAAGATATCAAAAGGATCATCTACCTGGATCAACCAGGATTTATCCCATTAATGCAAGGGTGGTTCAACATATGAAAATCAATTAAAATGATACATGACATTTACAAAATTAAGAATAAAAACCATACGGTTATCTCAATATATGCAAAGAAGTTATTTGACAAAATACAACATCCTTTCCTGACAAAAACCTTAAAGAATTGAGTATAGAATGAAAATACCTCAATGAATTCAAGGTAATATATGACAAAGCCACAGCCAGAATAATATTGAATGGAGAAAAGCTGGAAGCATTTCCACTAAGATCTGGAAGCAGAGATGGATTCACTCTCTATTCACTCTCACTATTACTATTCAATATATACTTGGAAGTTTTAGATATACCGTTAGGCAAGAAAGAGAAATCAAACTGCTAAAAATTGAAAAGGAGGGACTTTATTATTGATTAAATTTCTGTCTCAGTTATGGGTCTGTTTAGTTTTCAATTTAGGAAGGTTGCATGAATCCAGGAATTTACCCATTTCCGATAGATTTCCCTGTTTGCTGGCATACAACTAGTAATTTCTGATGACTCTTTTTTATTTCTGTGGTGTCTGTTGTTACATTCCATTTTTCATCTCTGATTTTATTTATTTGGGTCTTTTATTTTTTTATTTAGTTGGGCCAATGGGGTGTCAATTTTGTTTGTTTTTTCAAAACACCAGCTCTTTATTTGGCTGATGATTTTAATGTTTTTTGATTCAATTATGTTGATTTCTTCTCTGATTTTAATTATTTCTATTCTTCTAATAGTTTTGGGTCAGGTTTGCTGCAGTTTTTCTAGATCCTTGAGATGCATTGAAAGCTCATCTATTTGGTGCCTTTCCAATTTCTTGATGTAGGCACCTATTGCTATAAACTTTCCTCTTAACACTGCTTTTGCTGTATCCCATAAGGTTTGGTATGTTGTGTTGTTATCCTCATTTACTTCCAGAAAGTTTTTGATTTCTCTTTTGATTTCTTCTATGACCCAGTGTTCATTCAGGAGCATGTTGTTCAGTCTCCATGTATTTGCATGTGCTCTAGGGACTCCTGAGTTGCTAATTTCCAGCTTTATTCCACAGTGTTTTGATAAGCTGAATGGTAGGATTCCAATTATTTTGAATTTTCTGAGACTTGCTTTATGGACTAGTATGTGGTCAACCCTAGAGTAAGTTCCATGTACTGCTGAGAAGAATGTAAATGCTTTATGTGTAGATTGAAATGTTCTGTATATATCTGTTAGATTCATTTGGGCTATAGTGTTTATTGAATCTGCTGTTTCCTTGTTTATCTTCTGTCAGGTTGATCTGTCTATTTCTGAAAATGGAGTATTGAAGTCCCCCAATACTATTGTATTGGAGTCTAAGTCTCCCTTTAAGTTCCTTAACATATATTTTAAATAAAACGGTGCCCAGTGATTAGGTGCATATACATTGATAATATTTACATCTTCCTGTTGAAATGATCCCTTAATCATTATATAGTGCCCCTCTTTGTCTCTCTTAACAGTGTTTGTGTTAAAGTTCTGCAGTTTGTTAATGTGGTTTGCTGGCTTCATAGAAAGAATTTGGGAGGATTCCCTCTTTTTCGATTGTTCTGAATAGTTTCAGAAGAGTTGGAGTTAGTTCTTCAGTAAATGCCTGATAGAACTCAGCAGTGAATCCATCTGGTCCTGTGCTTTTCTTTATTGGGAGGTCCTTTATTACTGATTCAATTTCTGTCTCAGTTATGTTTCTGTTTAGGTTTTTTATGTCTTAATGGGTCAATTTAGGTAGGTTGCATGTGTCCAGGACTCTATCTGATTCTGACAGATTTCCTTGTTCATTTTTCCTGATATTAACATGGCTATGCCAGCTCTTTATTGGTTTCTGATGGCATGGGCAAAGTCATTAATTATCAATAGTCACATTGAATGTAAATGGACTCAACTATCCAGTTAAAAGGCAAAGACTGGCTCAATGGTTTAAAAAACAAAACTCATCTATTTTCTGCTTACTAGAAACACATGATTCCATCAAAGAGGCATGCAGACTGAAAGTGAAAGGTTGGAAATACTCCATGAAAATGAAAACCAAAAAAGAGTAGGCGTATCCATTTTTATATCAGGCAAAATAAACTTTAACAAAAAAACCAGAAAACAAGGATGTGAATGGGATGGGGGAGGGATCAGGAGATGGGAGGTTTGTGGGTGGGAGGGAAGCTATGGTGGGGGGGGGCACTGTAACCAAAAGCTGTACTTTGGAAATTTTACTTATTAAATAAAAGTTTAAAGTATTTGGAAAGGAGGAAAACAAATTACCCTGTTTGAAAAGGACATGATCCTTTACATAGGAGAACAAAACACTCCAGTAATAGAGTATTGGAATTTAAGAGAATGCAAAAGAATTATAGGATGTAAACCCAACATGCAAAATTCAATCACATTCATAAACATAACAATGCTGTGGCTAAGAAAATTCTTGTAAGAACAGAACCGTTCAAAATAGCTACAAAAAATGTAAATACCTTGGGACAATTTTTACCAAGGGAAAAAAGAGTTTTACAATGAAAATTACAAAGTCATAATGTAATAGCAGAAGACACAATAAATGGAAAATCATCCATGTTCATGTATTGGAATTATTAATATCAAAACATGCATACTACTCAAAGCAATTCTTCTCTTATCTAGAAAACTAATCTTAAATTGATATGGAAATACAAGACATACTGAATAGCCAAAACAATCTAAATTAATGCAAGGGCAGATGCATCACAATACCATATTTTAAGACATACTGGGCAGGCGCCACGGCTCACTAGGCTAATCCTCTGCCTGCGGTGCCAGTACTCTGGGTTTTAGACCTGGTTGGGGTGCCAGTTCTGTCCCAGTTGCTACTCTTCCAGTCCAGCTCTCTGCTGTGGCCTGGGAGGGCAATGGAGGATGGCCCAAGTGCTTGGGCCCCGCACACACATGGGAGACCAGAAGGAAGCACCTTGCTCCTGGCTTCGGATCGGCGCAGTGCGCTGGCCATGGCAGCCATTTAGGGAGTGAACCAATGGAAAAAGGAAGACCTTTCTCTTTGTCTCTCTCACTGTCTAACTCTGCCTGTCAAAAAAAAAAAAAACAATTTTTGGCATTTGCTGGATTTGCAAACAGAGCAAACTTATGCATTTAAGTTTGAAGTATAGGGAATGATTCTATTCATATATTTAAAATGTAATTAAATATTAGTAATATAAACGTTAAATAACATTAAATTGTACAAAAATTACCCTCTAGGTTGCTAAAAATCTTATTGACAATTTTTCTCCTTATGATTCTGTTAAATTACATAGGAAATATGAACTGAAAGGATAATTATTTCCATGTGGTTTTAATTTTTTAAAGGTAATTATGGCATATTATGTAACTGAAATGAGTATGTGTCTTTTTTTAGATTTATTTTATTTATTTGAAAGAGTTACAGAGAGAGGTAGAAACAGAGAAAAGAAGAGACAGGTCTTCCATCCTCTGGTTCACTCCCAAATGGCCACAACACCCAGAGCTGAGGCGATCCGAAATCAGGAGCCTGGAGCTTCTCATGGTTCTCCCATGTAGGTGCAGGGGCCCAGGGATTTGGACCATCTTTTGCTGCTTTCACAGTTGCATTAGCAAGGGGCTGGATTGGAAGTAGAGTACCCTGGACTCGAGCTGGAGCTCATATAAGGTGCAGGCACTGCAGGCTGGGGTTTTAACCAGATGTGCTATAGTTCTAGCCCCGGTATGCATTTTTTAATAGAGAACTTTTCTTACTTTTAAAATATAATAATCTAATTATCATCTAGAATTATATAGTGAGAGAGAGAGACAGAGAGAATGGCCTTTCTTCCATTGGTTCACCCCCCAAATGGCTGCTATTGCCAATGCTGCGTTAATCTGAAGCCAGGAGCCAGGAGCTTCTTCCTGGTCTCCCATTCTGGTGCAGGGGCCTAAGCACTTGGGCTACCCCCCACTGCCTTCCCGGGCCATGGCAGAGTACTGGAGTGGAAGAGGAGCAACCGGGACTAGAACCTGGCGCCCATATGGGGTGTTGGCGCTGCAGGTGGAGGATTAACCAAATGAGCCTCGGTGCCGGCCCCTTTTTTAATTTTTAAATTTCACAATATGTTTTGTTATATTTACTAAAAATCCTCTTTCCAATGGTTATGTACATTTAGTTTGCATTCAAAAATATTTCTGTGTAAACATTTTTTCAATAGTAGTTTATGATTCTATTGAGACTAGTTGTCTTGAAAATTTATGCATCTGCTTTTCTCTCCAATCACTGTTCAATTAATTTTTTGAATCCATATTCAGCTAGGAGAATCAGTAGATAAAACCAAAAGTATTTCAACAAAAACAAAACATTTGTTAGGGAAGGACATCTGTGGAAACTAATGGACATAATTTCCCAGGCCTCTGCCAATAACTATTGATGAAAGTGTAATAAAAAAAAAAAAAACAGAAGTGTTTCACCTGATTCTTAAATGTTTCACTGATTCTTAAATGTTTTGTCAAAACATCCAGTGCAAATTTAACAGATTAAGTTGCTTGTTAGAAAACCCAGTGTAGTGATTCCATTCTGCAGCTGCTGAAAGCAATGTCAAATTCCTTTTTTCCAGACTCTGCCTCTGTGATATCAATGATCTCTGTAGTGTTGACTATTAAAATGCTGTAAGATAATCTTGCCGCTGTGTATATGTCCATGAGGAGATCACAGTGATTTTAAAAGTACAACCGTTTTTTAGAGATATTCACATACCATACAACTCACTCATTTAAAGTACACAATTCAATTTTTTATTGTATTCACATGTCATAAAATCATCAACACAAATTTAAGATGACTTTATCACTCCCCAACGAGACCCAGTATGCTTTCATGATCACTCACCATTTTTTCCCAATTCCTTGCCCTTACTCCTAAGCAACCACTAATATACTTTATGTCTAGATAGATTTGCCTATTCTGGATATTTCATTCAAACAGAACCATAAAATATGTGGCCCTTTGTGACTGGCTTCTTTCACTTAGCATAAGGTTCACCCATATTATACTTCATTCCTTTGTTAGGTTTTTCTTTGTCATTTTAAGGAATTTAACTTCATTCTAAAATATTGAATTATAATGACACAGCAATATACACCATTTTTTAAAAAAGATTTGTCTATTTATTTGAAAATCAAAGTTACAGTGAGAAAGAAGAAACAGAGAGAAAGAGAGAGATCTTCCATCCATTGGTTCACTCCCCATGTGGCTGCAATGACTGGAAATGGCCCAGGCCAAAGCTTGGAGGCCAGAGCTTCTTTTGGGTCTCCCATGTTAGCTATAGTGGCCCAAACACTCGGGCCATTTCTGCTGCTTTCCCCAGGCCATTAGCAGACAGCTGGATGGGAAGTGGAATGGCTGAAATAGGAACTGGCACCTAAATGTGGTGCTGGCATTGGAGGTGGTGGCCCACTACCCCACAATGCCAACCGAAATGCACCAATTAATAAATTTTGACAAAGTGTACACCCATGTAACCAATAAAATCAATTGAAGTATACAGCACTGCTGTCTCTTCAGATCTTTCCTTTGTGTCCCTTCTCTTTTTTTTTTTCTTCCTACCAATAACAAAACATTTTCTAATTTATTTTATCTAGATTAGTTTTGCCGTCCTTGGACATAATAAAGGTGGAATCATACAGTGTGCACTCTTTTGTTCTGGATTCTTTCCCTAAACAAAGATTTGCGAGATTCATCTAAGTGGTTGGGTGTATCGATAGTCTGTTACTTATTTTTGCTTAGTGATATTCCACTGCACATATGTGCACAATTTGCTTATAACATTTCCTGTTGATGGACATTGAATCCATTATATCACTCCTAGCTTAATTAAAGAATATATATATATATATATATATATGATGTACAAGGTCATGTTTGGTTATAAATATATGTGTATATATATATATATATATATATATATATGTTCTGTTTTTTCTCTACTCTCCTCTTCTTCTCCCTCCCCTCCCCTCTCTTCCCTTCCCCTCTCCTTCCTTTCTCTTCTCACTTTCTTGCTTTCAGAGACAAATAGACAGGGAGAGAACTCCTATTTGCCGGTTCTCTCCACAAATACTTGCAATGGCCCAGTGGGGCAGAAGCTAGCAGGTGGAATGCAATCCAGGTTTCCCACATAGGTAGTAAAATAGCCACATCACTTGTAGTAAAATAGCCAAATCATGTCCAGGGTCTGTGTTAGTTGGAGGCTGAAGTCAAGAGCTAGGCATCAAACCCAGTTACTCTGATATAGGGCATAGGAACCTTAACCAATGTCATAACTGCCATGGTAAAAACTCTCTCATTGTTATTATAATTATTAACTATAGTCACAATACTCTACAAGGGATCTCTGGAACTTATTTTTCCTGCATAACTGAAATATTTACACTTAAACCAATACCATCCCATCCCTTGTCTGCCTATCTTTCCAACCAATCTTTTTGTTTGTTTGTTTGTTTGTTTTTGTTTTTGGCATGTAGAGTTATGGACAGTGAGAGAGAGAGAGAGACAGAGAGAAAGGTCTTCTTTCTGCTGGTTCACTCCCCAAATGGCCTCAATGGCCAGAGCTGCATGGATCCGAAGGCAGGAGCCAGGTGCTTCCTCCTGGTCTCCCATGCGGGTGTAGGGGCCCAAGCACCTGGGCCATCCTCCACTGCCTTCCTGGGCCACAGCAGAGAGTAGACTGTAAGAGGAGCAACTGGGACTAGAACCCAGAACCCATATGGGATACCAGCACTGCAGGTGGAGGATTAACCAAGTGAGCCACTGCACTGGCCCCTCCAACCAATCTTGATCCATGGCAACTAGCAATTTGCTCTCTGATCTCTGGATTGGATGTTAGATTTTACATTTAAGTCGAATCATATAAAATTTGTCCTGTGTATGATTTACTCCACTTGGCATAATGTCCTATAGGTTCATCCATGTTTTTCCAAATGACAGAATTCCTTACTTATTTAAGATTGAACAGTATTTCATTGCATTTGTTTATCCATTCATTCATTTTTTTTCTTTATCCATTCATCTATTTATGGATGCTGAAGTTGATTCCCTATCTTTGCTATTTTGCATAATGCTGCAATGGATGAGGGAGTGCAGATATTTTTCAACATACTGATTTCATTTCCTTTTAATATACATTTGTTAAACCTTATCCATGGTTTCACTCACTGTAGTTTTAGTTTCCCCTGGTAAACTATTATCTGAAAATGGTAAATGGTAAATTTAAGAACTAAACAGTCCATGAATTAGGAATTGAATACCATTTTGAGTAGTGTGATGAAATTTCTTACTGATCTATTCCATCCTGCTTTGTATACGAATTGTCCCATTCCCAAGCAAGAACATCTACATTGTTGTATACACTAACCTCTTGTTAGTCACTTAGAGTTGCCTCAATTATCAAATTCACTGCCCCATTAATCCCTTTTTATTTAATAATGACCCCAAAGTATAAGAGCACTGATACTTCCATATAGGATATGCTTAAACAGAAGCCATAAAGAACTGATTTTAATAAGCAGAAAAGTGAAAATTCTCTATTTAATAAAAGAGAAAAATTATATCATATACTGAAGTTGCATAGTTTTACAGTGAGCAATTTTTCTATGTAATTGAGAAGAAGGAAAAAGAATTTTGTGCTTTTCTTGCTGATGCATTCTAAACTGCTGAAGTTACAGCCACCGTGCGTGACAAGTGCTTAGTTAAGATGGAAAGGGCCTTGTATAACTGGTCTCTATGTTATCCGTGGTGTCAGGCATCCTTTTTTGGCCTTGGAACATATTCCCTGTGAGAAGGAGGAGCTATTGTGTAATCTGAAAAGGAATTGCTACATTGTATGGGAGAGTTGTTTTTGATTTTCTGAGGACCTTCCATAATGTTCTCTATAATAACTGCACTGATTGACATTCACATAGTGCACAGTGATTTCCTTTTCTCCATTTCCTCACAGACTTTTACTATCTCTTGTTTTTTTGATAATATTCCTCCTAATAGCTGTGGAATGATATCTGATTATAATTTTAACTGCATTTCCCTGATAGGGCCACTGATGTTGAGGTTTTTTCATATTACCATTGGCCATTCATGTGTCTTCATTTGAAAAAATGTTTATAATGTTTATAAAGATCTTTTGTCCTTTATTTCAAGTTGAGCTATTTCTTTTCATACTATTGAGTTGAATTCCATATATAATTTGGATATTAATCTCTTATCAATTGTATGGTTTGCAAATATTTCTTCTCATTCCATAGCTTTTCTCTTCACTGTATTCATTGTTTCCTTTGCTACAAAGTATGTCATTTTTCTTATTGCTGAATAATTATTTTATTGTACAGATAACATTTTATTTAATTATTTATCAGTTCATGGACATTTGGGTTGTTTCCACATTTGATTATTATGAATAATAATAAACAATTTACATTTGTTCAAAAGTTATTATTTTACATGTATACATTTTCATTCCTTTACAGTATATACCCATGAGTGGAGTTGGGTCATATGGTGACTATGCTTAAATTTTGAAGGATTGCCAGACAACTTTTTAACACAGTTTCCCCATTTTACATTCCCAGTGGCAATGTTTTGAGGGTTCCAATTTCTCCACATCTTTCAATACTTGTTATTTTCTTTTAATCATAGCCATACCTCTGTGTACATAGCATTATTTGATTTTTAGTTTGATTTGTTTCTCTAACATATAATTATGTTAGGATCTTTTAAATGGGTTTATTGGATATGTGTTTATTTTATTCAAAGAATTGTCTATTTAGAGAATTTACCAAAATTTTAATTGGGTTTTCTTTTTACTATTGCGTTGTAGGAATCCCTTGTATATTCTTTATATACTAACTGGTCATGTACATCATTTGCAAATGTTTCCCAATTATGTGAACTATATTTTCTCTTTGTTAATAGCTTTTACTGATGCAAAAAATTGTGATAAATCAAATTTATCAATTTTTCTTTGCTGATTTGTGCTTTTGGTATTATATCTAAGAACCATAACCTAATCAGATTACATGAAGCTTCACACCTATATTTCTTCCAAAAATTTAGTTTTAACTCTAATATTTAAAAAATCTTTGATTCAACTTGAGTATCAAAATGTTTTCTGGACTCTCAATAATATTCTCTTGATCTTTATTCATATTCTAATTTCATACTATGTTGATTGTTAACATTTTTTAATGGAAAACCCTGATCATTATTTTCTTTAACAATTTTTTATTTATGTAGGTGAAAAAATTTCATACAGATTTAGGAGAAAATTGATTCATCCCACTCTTACTCTCCCTCCTTCCTTTCTTATTCTTTCTTTTGATTTTCACATTGACTTACTTTCAGTTTATTTTATAATCACCTGTGAATGTATTTGATCTGAATCTTTCTTTGTGAGAAATTTAAAAATTGTTAATTCAATCCTTTTTATTTATTATATATCTATTCAGATTTTTTTTAAAGATTCTTTTTTTTTTTGAAAGTCAGAGTTACACAGATATAGGAGAGACAGAGAGAGAGAGAGAGAGAGAGAGGTCTTCCATCCAATGATTCACTCCCCAATTGGCCTCAACGGCCAGAGCTGTGGCGATCCAATGCCAGGAGCCAGGACCTTCCTCTGGGTCTCCCATGTGGGTGCACGGGCCCAAGAACTTAGGCCATCTTCTACTGCTTTCTCAGGTCATTAGCAAAGCTGGACTGAGAGTGGAGCAGCTGTGTCTTGAACCTGTGCCTATATGGGATTCTGGTGCTTCAGTCCAGGGCATTAACCCGCTGTACCAAAGCGCCAGCCCCTCTATTCAGATTTTTACTTTTTCTGTTGTATTTTGCATTTTTCTAGTAATCAAGTTATCTTATTTTTGTATTTTTTCCAATTACTTCTTTGTAATTCTGTTGATTTCTGTAAGATCATTGATGTATACATTTTTGTTCCTGATTATAGTCATTTCAGTCTCTATCTCTTTAGGATAACTAAAGAGATTTCAACTTTGTTGTTCTTTGTTAAGATCCATTTTTCTGGTTTTTAAATTTTCTCTTGTCTTGTAATCCATACTTCATTATTTCTTCTACAATTTTATTATTTCTGTACTTCTGCTGTGTATACACAATATACTTGACACATTATAGATATATAATATGTACAACATATAATGTGTTCTCTATTTCTAGCGTTTTAGGTAGCTTATGTTATTGATTTACATATTTCTGCTTTTTAAAATACAGGCATTTATGGCTATAATTTTCCTTTCTATGCACTATTTTATCTGCATTCCATAAGCTTTTGCGATGCCATATCTTCTTTCGCATTCTTCTGAAAGTATTTTATAATTTCTTCTTGATTTCTTTTGTAATTAATTTATTATTTAGGAATGCATTAATTTCCATATACTTGTAAATTTCTTTCTGTTATCAATTTCTAATTTCATTCCATTCCAGTCAGAAAACATATTCTGTATGATTTCAATCCTTTCAAATTGATTAAGCCTGATTTTATGGCCAATAAACTCAGATAATCTATCTTGGAGAATATGCTATGTGTACTTGAAAAAATGTATTCTATAGCTGCAGATGGAGTGCTTAGGAGGTGTTGGCTGGTTCTAGTTTATCTAGGTGGTTTCTGGTGGTGTTCAAGTATTTTATTTCCATTTTTCCTTTTGCTTGGTTCTGTGTTTTTTGAACTTGAGTATGGAAATAACCAAATATAATTACTGATAATTTTCCTTTCAATTCTGTCAGTTCTTTCTCCACAGAATTTTGAACTCTGTTTCTAGGTATATATACTTTTATAAAAATTATTATTTCTTGGTTGATTATCATTTTATCACTATAATATAATCCTACTTATCCATAGTAACATTTTAAAGTCTATTTTGCCGCTGAAATCCGGGCCCCTGCCAGTAGTGTCTTTGATATCCATGTCTGTATTTTAAACACGTTACTAACTCATGGATTGCAAGATTTTTTAACATGCATTCATTTTGTTAAATTGTACATTCCCAAAGAACCAAACTAAGTAACAGCTCTACTTTTTTAAAGCATTAATCAAATAGATTTGATTATGGTTTTCTTTTCCTTTAAATTATATCAATTGCTATGACTAACTATGACTAACACATTTCTACTCTTTTTTTTTGGCCTTACGTTATAAAATGTAAATTGTGAACATAAAAATAAATAAAATCTATTTTGTCTAAATCAGTCATATTAAGCTAGAACTGTCTGAAATCGGAGATTGAATTCATGCACTCCAATATGAAATACAGTGTACTAACTGACACTTCAAACACCAGGCCAACCACCTGCTCTCTCTTCCTTATCTTTGAACTGTATTTGATATTATTCATGTTGCACACCCAAGAGTGCATTGATATAATTGTGGCTTTAGGTCATTTTGTTTTTAAAGAAATTGAGAGAAAAAAGAACAATTAGATATTTATAGAATTTGTTATTTAAATTTTTATTTGTTCTTGTGTGTCCAACTTACTATTTCATGTGATAGTCTTGTTGAAGGGAGACATAATTGCTAATTACTTTACCCATGCCTGTGTTTAAGTATATATTCTAATAATTGCCAAGTCACTTATTTTCAGCCCAAAACTTTCATTTTTTTCCCTAGCATTTATTGTAAGGCTTGCCAGCTACAAATTTTACTATCACTTTGTAACATACTTTGCTGGATGTTTGATTCTTGGTTAATTTTTTCTCCAGAATTTTGAAAATACTCTCTACTACCTCTGACCTCCAGGGATTCTGATGAGCACTTAGCTCTTCATTCTATTAGAGTACTCTTACACAAAACAAATCTTTGTATCTGGCAGCTTTCAAGGCTTTATCATTGATTTTGATTTTGTATATGTTTAATAAATATTTGTTGTTCTGAGATTTGATAGATTATTGAATACATGTTTCTAATTTGTTGTATACCTTTGCAAAAATTTTTCGAACACTTTAAGTGAATGTTTTTCTGAAATAAAATAGGGGTTTTTTTTAAAGGCAGAAAAACAGAAGATGAGAGAAACAGACACATAGAGAAAATCCTCCTTCACTTATTCAACCTCAAATGTTCCCAAACCTAGGCCGACCCAGGCTGAAGCCAGCAGTTGAAAATTCAAACTGGGTATACCATGTGATGTGAATGGCAGGGGTTCAAGTACTGCTATCTTCCAGAGTGCACGTTATCAGGAGTCTGGAATCTGAATTGCAGCTGGGACTTAAACCCAGGCAAATGTAAAATGGCATGTTGGTGTCCCAAGCAACATCTTAACCTTTTAGCCAAACATTTGCTGCTAAATGATTGTGTTTAAAAATTATAATTGGGGCCAGCAATGTGGCATAATGGGTAAAGCCGCCTCCTGCAGTGCTAGCATACCATGTAGGTATCAGTTCTTGTCCGGGCTATTCCACTTCCAATCCAGCTCTTTGCTATGGCCTGGGAAAGCAGTAGAAAATGGCCCAAGTCCCTGGGCCCTTGCACCCACATGGAGGACCTGGAAATGCTCCTGATTCTTGGCTTCAGATGGGCGCAGCTCCAGCCGTTGCGGTCATCTGGGGAGTGAACCAGCAGATGGAAGACCTCTCTCTCTGCCTCTGCCTCTCTGTAACTCTGCCTTTCAAATAAATAAATAAATCTTTAAAAATTATAATTTTCCCCAAGTATGGTTGCTTCACTGGAGAGAGGGTCCGTGAAATGCCTCATACGACCATTACATTAGTGACTAATCTCAATGACTCTACATTTCTCTGAAGAGTTTGTGCTCTACCAGAGTCACAAAAAATAGAAGGATCGAAACATTTTTTCTTTTTGGTGTATTGGCTTCGTAATTTCAGTAAATGCCCAATTTTCTATCTGTTCTGTTTCTATCACTGACTGTTCCAGGGTGGCTTGTCTCTGATCAATCTGGGTTTTTAATAAATACAAGCTGTACTGTAGTTTAATAGATGCAAACACAGATAATTGGATTTCAGAACAAATTCAAATGCTCCTTTTAAATGAAGGCATCTATTCATTTTACAACATAAGCACATTGTGGGTTTGAGTAGGGATTGTATGGAGGAATTTGGGGAGATGAAGAGCAGGCAGAGATCCTGAATTCCTACAGAGAAAACAGGAGTTACAGAGTAAGAGAGCATGCGGACTTGAGGATTCGCTAGAAGCTCAGGATGGCTGGTGTACAAGATGGCAGGTGAAATGTAGCAGAATATTTGGTTATAGATTTAGGAAAAGATAAAGCATGAATCACTTTTTGACATGCTCAGCTGTTCTGATTAAACAGAAAAGAGACACTGTGCCCCAGTTGCTAGAAGAGCTGATTAGGGGTAAGTGTTTAAAAACTTTCCCTCTGTGCTAACTCTGTTTTCATTTGACTTCAAATTCCTCCATTCTTCTCAAAACATTCTTCATCAGGATTTGAATAGGAATAGGATGTTCCTGAGAAGGATGAGTATATAAAGGAGTAGGGGACATGAAAGGATTGAAAGCGCTCTCTCATTCTCCTGGCATCATAAAAATCGCAACTTATTAACAAAAAATGGGGAACTCTGCATCTAAATCCTAGATGGAACTATATAGCTGGACCACAGCTTTATTCTGCTGTGTACTTTAGTCAGCTCACACACACATTTGGATTAGTAACAGCTCTACCCTAACTGACTTCAAGTTGGATAAAACTAAAACAGATTCACAAAGGCTTTGGAGCTTATGGCTATTACAGAAAACCATCCTGGGGACATGATTTTATCCACAGTTCATATTCCACTGGGCTGTTCATCATAAAATTAAAGAGAATTTGGAAAATTGCTTATCTGTGTTTAATTTTGTGAATTGCTCCCTTAGTCCTTAGAGTGGCATTTATATAATTACAACTACAAGCGAGCTATTTCTGATAATTGTAAGCAAGAGAGAAGCTTTCTCCCTGTACCCATGTCAAGCACATCAGTGGGGATCACTAGATATATCTTGAATTTCTATGTTTGTAAGTGGATCACAGTTCTTTTTGTGATCTCTCTTTTAAACAATGAAGTAGAGTTAAGAGTCAGCAATGGTTATTTTTAATTATACTGAAATTAGTTCCCTTTGTCTCTATTCCTCAGTTATATTTCTTCAGGAGTGAAATTTCTATAACTACTTAACTTCCCAGTTTCTCTTTTCACCCTCAAAGTTCAGTATGATATCCATGGTTCTACATTGATTGCTGATGAGGTAAATATCTATCTCTTAACAAATGGAAACATGAACTTATTCCTTTTTAAAATAATTAGGGAGATAAAGGAAAGCTCTGAACTATTTTTCTCAGTGAAGAAAATCTCATGAATAATATGGATGTACCTGAATTAGTGAGTATCAGACAAGAAGTTAAAAAAAATTAGATCATATCCTTTTTACTCTTAACATTGTTATTTGTGCATTTTCTCATTACAAAATTATCTTAAAATTATTTTATTTGTTTCAAGTTCATTAGGAATTTAAATTTCTCTATTTTTCTCTACTTTGATTAATAGTATGAACATATTATGTATCCATATTTGTTTGCCCTATTACCTTTTACCTTATGATATAATTATAAAATTAGCACTCAACCACAGACTTTAAAATAAACCTTGAGATGCTAAATAATCAGCACTAATACCATATTTTTGATTATACCTTTTTTTCTACTGAGTCTGATTAAATCTTCAATCTTTCATTTTTCTTATACATGTATATATTTTGCTTAATACATTTCTCCAGTTTGAAAGTTCTCTTCATTTTAAAATTTATATCTGAGTGTAACCAATTCAATTTCATTTTTTAAACCCCTTTCTTCTGAAATTATGTGATTTATTTCCAACTCCAGTAAAACTATCTTGGCCTTTCCTTAATAATATACCTTGCCTTTTTACAACCTCTTGCCAAATCCTTCTTATTCAAGTTCCATCTCCCACTGAAAGGAATTTCATATTGATTTATCCATATTATTTTTTGCTCATTTAAAACCCAATAGAAGTTTGTATTTTAAGATAGCATTTGTCGTATATTTTCATGGTATAATAGTTGGCCATAGGTTTTTCTCTTAACTTTTTTGTAAGATAGGGGATATTTTGAGGCAAATGGCCTTTAAATCCTCAGAATCTATTTGTTGTCATTCAGTTACTTCCCATAGGACTCAGTACACATCTACTGAATGAACTTAGCCCATTAGGATTCAAGATTTTTAACAATATAAAATAGTATTTTTATGAACCTTCTCCATTGATAGACTTTTTGAAGTTGATGTAATAAATGCTGAAGTTTTTAAATTAACTGATGAAAGAGGATGCATGTTCTTAATGAGAGAGTAAGGTATTACTATAATTTCCTGGAACATTTGATAAAGTAATCAATAACTTTCAGTGTTGTTAAATATTTTTGGAATTGATTTTTTAGCTTTCTTATCCTACTACAAAATAAACAATATGTTAAGTCAAAAAATACTTAAGTATCTTTGATTACCTGGGGAAAAGGAAAATTTAACCAGTAAAGAAATACAATGAAATTCCAGAGGATTGGATTTCATTACCAGGACAGAGATTTGTGCGTGTTTACTTCCAATGGTTTGTTTTAAATTTGGTTCTTTGATTTCAGTGTTTAATTTCCTGGATCTTATGAGACAGTATCCCAACAATATCAATGTGGATAAGTAATACTTTAATAATATAAATTGAATAGCGTCTTTTAAAAGAAATATATGGTAAGACACAAAGCTTTTTAATTTTACTCCACATATAACATTCATATTTGATGGCAATGCATGCATTTACTGCCTATATTTGCATTTAGAGCAATGCTATAACTAAAACCAGATTTTTAGTGGTATTATTTCCAGTGTAAATTGGAAAATGCTGGTATAATTAAGTTTACTAGACTACAATGGAAAGTAGAGACACTTCTGGCATAATCAAAGGTGCAGTGTCAGGAAATGAAGCAAAACGGTGTTTCCACAGAAAAATGAAAGAAGATCCCTTGAGTTTATGGTACATTATTATAAAAAGCTTGAAGGCAAAGTCCCTTTATGCAAGGCATTTTTCTGCTCATCAAAATGCAGTTGTCATTTGCAATGTTTCATGGGATTCAAACTGTATTGTGAAAATCAGTACATCCTTTTAGTGTCATAATTATTAGCTCATATACTCTTGGAAACTTTTGCTTAACGTTATCCTGTAACCTTACCTATTCAGTTAGCTGGTTCCAAATGCTAATATTCACATATTGCTGTACTTGTATAGGAACATTAGATGAATGTTTTCTGCTTATTTTTAATCTTTTCAAAGAGTTGAGAGTGCAAAGATTTGCTCGATGCTGTTATTTATGGAGAAGACTACTTGTATTTGACGATAGTTTACTCTGATGGTATTTGGAGAAAACTGGCAAAGTTTTAATTTTTTTTTTTATCAATGGGCTTCTGTTTCTGGCACTTTGCTTTTAAAAAGTACCATGCCTTCTGCTGTACATAATAAATTCATCACACTATGATCCAGTGCCAAGTAAACTTGGGAAAAAATACCCTGAGTTCTCTGTGTCTGGGCTATGCATTTTGGAAATGATGGACTTATGAAATCTTAAATCTAAAGTCTCATTATAGGAATTGTGAGAGCCATATGGACTAAAAAGCCTAAGGAAAATACAAAGAGAAGTGCATCTGGTCTTTTGGCATCTACCAGCATATTCTGGTTTGATCAATTCACTATGGAAATGTGAATACGTCTTCTGGATGAGAGAGTGATTTGAAGTTTCAGGCTAGGTTAATAGGCTGTCATTTTAGTTTGAGATGATGTTTGCTATCAGCAATGATCATTATTTCAGTTTGACTCAACCATCATATGGTGAGTGCCTGTTAGGGATCATAAATGGTATATAGGAACCTTGGATTGTGATTTCCTGCCTTTTAGAGGTTTTCAGTCTGGTGGACAAAATAGTTATCCAAATGAATAAGTCCAATATAATGTGGTAAACGGTATCTATGAGATAGATGGATAGTGTCAGCTGGCAGAAGTGTATGCTTAAAAACTGGACTATCAGCTAGGTTGGCCTCACCAGGCTGTGGCTGTGCCAGAAATGAAAACTGGGGATTTGTATTTATTTTGCTAATCAGAACACTGACCCTTCATGGGCTTTTTGTGCCTCTCAAACTCATCCACAGTCTCTCACTAGGGAACATTTATGAAATGGTGTGGTTGTACTTACTCCATAAATTTCCTACCTCTCCCCTAATCACTGGAAACAAAATTTTCCTTATAACAAAATTTACAACTACATCTCAGATATAGACTTGATCTTACCCTGACATCTTAGTATCTACACAACTGATCTTGAGGATGAAGCACTAGGATTACTGCACAGAAAAAAGATGTATCTGATTTAGAAGACACATTGTGTATTGTGTCCCATTTTGTGTGTGTTCCCTGATTTGTCTCTCAAGCTCTCTTGCAAACTTTAAATGACACTTCCTCAAATGTTAACTTTTTTAAAAAAAATATTTATTCATTTGAAATGGTTACAGAAACAGATATATATATATATATAGAGAGAGAGAGGAACCAAGAAAGAGAGAGATCTTCTGTCAGCTGATTCCCTTCCCAAATTGCCACAATGGCCAGGGCTGGGCCAGGCTGAAGTCAGGAGCCAGGAGTTTCATCTAGGTCTCTCACAGGAAATCAGATGCCCAAGCATTTGGCAATTTTCCACTGCTTTCCCAGGTGCATCATTAGGGAGCTGGATAGGAAGTGGAGCAGTCAGGATCCAAACAGAGCCCATATAGAATAGGGCACTATAGGTCATGGCTTATCCCACTGTGCCACAGGGCATGCCTTAGATGTCGGCTTTTTAAGAAGCTATCACTATACTTTGCTTTAAAAAAGATAAACATGTCCAATTCTATTACTCCTATTTTGCCATAAGTCACATTATAAGAAGGCTTTACAATTTAGTAGCTATGTGATTATGGGAACATGTTCTTATTTCATTATCCTCAGTTTTCTTCTTTGTAAAGTATATATAATGACCCCTAACTTGTAACTTTACTCTGAGAGCTAACTGAACTTTTTATTTTTTTTGATTTTTTTATTTTTTGACAGGTAGAGTGGACAGTGAGAGAGAGAGACAGAGAGAAAGGTCTTCCTTTTGCCATTGGTTCACTCTCCAATGGCCGCCGCTGCCGGCGCACTGCAGCCAGCGCACCGCGCTGATCTGAAGGCAGAAGCCAGGTGCTTCTCCTGGTCTCCCATGGGGTGCAGGGCCCAAGCACCTGGGCCATCCTCCACTGCACTCCCTGGCCACAGCAGAAAGCTGGCCTGGAAGAGGGGCAACCGGGAAAGAATCCGGTGACCCGACCGGGACTAGAACGAGGTGTGCCGGCGCCACAGGTGGAGGATTAGCCTAGTGAGCCTCGGCGCCAGCCTGAACTTTTTATGTAATATATCTGGCACAACATTTGATACATACTGATTTATGATCTTTGTAGTGTTTGGCTTCTCTGTAAGATTATGCACTTTTTGTTGTCAGAAGTGAAACCTTGCATAAGGCAGTGTTTCTATTCATGTTGGATTAACTTAATTATATCTATTTTCTATAATACATGATTTTCTAGGAAAAAATTATAATACAATGTTTTATTTTTAAGCTAATCTAACAGAGAAAGAATCTCTTTTTAAATCATAGGACTCTCTCAGTTTGAAAGATTTTTTAAGGAGTGAGTTTTTTTAAGGAGTGGAGTTTTATGATTCTGATCCATGGCAATGGATGTCTTGAGACTTTGTGTCTTCAGTCACTCTAAACCTACACCAGGCCCTTAGCTACAAAGCTTTTGTAATTTTTGAGTCAGATGCATCAAAATGGATACAAAGCATCCTATAAAGGCCTTGTCAGAGAGAGTATCTGAAAGAGCCATTTCATAAATTATGTAACTTAAATAAGGGCAGAATGAGAACACAGCAAACAATAGACATCATAGGCTACACTAAGTGAAAAAAATTAAATTTTGAATGAGGAGTCAGTTTGATTCCTATCTCTGTTGCCTAGTTTATCAGAACAAGTTTACTTCAAGGTTTATCATCAGTGAAATAAGTGTCAGTGCGATTAACCAGAAAATCAAATATATTGCTAGTGAAAACACATTACATACGCTTTCTTAAAGTTGGAGACTGATGAAGGCTAGGACATTTCCCCAAAGGAAGTGGTTCTGGCCATGGTTATAAGTTAGGATATTTTGGGAAAGTTTTAAAATGCTAATGACCTTTTGAGACTTGGCTAGTGTTTGGTTTCTTCTGAAATTCTGGTTGTATCACATATGTGTTCCTGATGCAGACTGTCTCTTGTAGACTTTGCTTCTGCCTCTACCATGGACCCTTGTGTAAGTTCCTCAGTCAGATATACATTGTATTGCCTAATTTTGGTATGAGAATTTGGGCCATGCTTGAAAGTCTGTGAGATTTAGTCCACATAGCAACCTAGAAAACTAACCTCAGATGTCTGACCTGCCTAAATACTATGCACCACTCTGTTTTCTTAGATCTGATATGCTTTCTTCCAGGCATAGGTTGAGGCACTGTCCTTTTGGAATTTACAGTGGGAGATACAGCAAAGTCCTCCCTTGTCATATTCCCTAAAGCTCTCCAGCACTTAGCTTGGGGCAATGGCTTGACTACCTACTCCCATCTCTATCCTTTTCTACCTCCAATATTTCAGTTCCATCTGGGCCATGTGACAACCCTTGTGTAAATTTCTATTATTGGCTGGCTCCACGGCACACTAGGCTAGTCCTCCTCCTGCGGTGCTGGCACGCTGGGTTCTAGTCCCATTTGGAGCACTGGATTCTGTCTCAGTTGCTAAACTTCCAGTCCAGCTCTCTGCTGTGGCCAGGGAGTGCAGTGGAGGATGGCCCAAGTCCTTGGCCCTGTACCCACATGGGAGACCAGGAGGAAGCACCTGGCTCCTGGCTTCAGATTGGTGCAGCCGCTGGCCGGCTGTAGCGGCCACTTGGGGGGTGAACCAATGGAAGGAGACCTTTCTCTCTGTTTCTCTTTCTCATTGTCTAACTCTGCCTGTCAAAAAAAAAAATTCTATTATCAACTGATGCTGCTTCATTGACATGCCAAATGAGATGACAAATTAATTTACAAAATCTTTCCTTATTCAACAAAGAGTTTTTCCAGCCTATTGCTAACTCCATGCTTGGGAAAAACAATATTCAAAAGTTTATAAGAAAGAAAGATTCATGTGTCCAAGTTCTGATACAGAATACTCCTTTCTATAACTCAAGTATGATCAAAATAACATACTATGTGATATGTTCTACAAGGTTTATTTCTTTATTGCTAATATAGTACTTTTATTCATTTACTATGAAGTACTTTTATAATGCTGAGAACATTTCCTTGTAATGAAACTGGTACTTTATAAATCATTTGTACACAAAAGATAGTTTGTGATCTATAGCATAACTAATCTGTCATTGAAGAAGCTCTTTTTTTTTTTTTTTGACAGAGTGGACAGTGAGAGAGAGAGACAGAGAGAAGGTCTTCTTTTGCCGTTGGTTCACCCTCCAATGGCCGCCGCGGCTAGTGCGCTGCTGCTGGTGCACCTTGCTGATCTGAAGCCAGGAGCCAGGTGCTTCTCCTGGTCTCCCATGGGGGGCAGGGCCCAAGGACTTGGGCCATCCTCCACTGCATTCCCTGGCCACAGCAGAGAGCTGGCCTGGAAGAGGGGCAACCAGGAAAGAATCTGGTGACCCGACCGGGACTAGAACCTGGTGTGTGCTGGCGCCGCAAGGCGGAGGATTAACCTATTGAGCCGCAGCGCTGGCCTGAAGAAGCTCTTAATAGATAAATCTGATGACTACATTTGTATGTGCGCAGCTTATAACTTACTCTTTTAATCCCAAATGTTAAAAAATATGGTAGATTATTCTCTTGAAGGTCAAATGAGTAGGGGTCATTTTCATCCCAGTCATAACATAAAAGGACTTAGAAATCCAAGAAGAAGAAAGCCTACGTCTCCTGACAGGAACTGTATCAGACCACTGGATTCTATTGCATTTGGTGATTATGTAACCACTCAGCTTTCATCCACAGTTGTGTACTAATCTTCCTAGAATTATTGCTGAACTCCATCTTTCCACTCCCTTGTATCTAAGGTGACTCTTTAAAGGAGGCATGGCCAATTAAATGGGAATCAACTCCAAATATGCTCATAGAGTACCACTGTTATTCTTTTTCTATATTTGAGGAATAAAGTAGACCCTGAGGACCTGGGGAAGCAAATCACAGCACAAGACTATTTAGGAGAAATTCTCATTTTCTTCAATTTTCCTTGCCAAAGAAATTGGACAGTGAGGAATAACAGATTGGATTGTTATTTACAACCTTTGTCTATACTCTTGAGGAACAGTGGTTTTTCTACTTATTATTTGTGGAATTCTTTATTTAGTAGAGGAATAAGCTTGTGATTATAAAATAAACTGAAAGTATGTCATTGTAAAACGTAGAAGAAAAAATAAGACAGGAAGGAGGAGGGGAGATGGGGATGTGGGCAGGAGGGGAGATATTGGTGTTTCTTGCCCTTTAGTCTTTTTTTTTTTCCGATGCAACTAAAGGGTTACCAGTGGATTTGGTTAGTCTTAACAGGCACCATATCGCAAATTGTTTAGTGATTTCGGCTTCCATTTTAAATTCTTAGGAATGTTTATAATTGCTATTGCCTAAACCTACACAAATATTCCAAATTGCATTCTCTTTTTCCTTCCATATATAAAGCATAATTTACCTTAATCTGATCATTCAAGTTTATGTAATTAGTATGCAGAAAATATTCCAAGTGTGTTGTATAAACACATATGAAAAATATAAACCTAAAGGTTGGATATTTGGCCTAGTGGTTAAGACATCAATGATCCCTAACATAGTGCCTGGGTTTGATGCCAGGCTCCACTTCTGACTCCAGCAACATGATGCTGCAGACCTTGGGAGACTGTGGGGTTGACTCAAGTGATTAGATTCCAGTCACACACATGAGAGACCCGGATGGAGTTCCTGGACCTCCTGCTTCAGCCCTGACTTAGCTCTGCTGGTTGTACACATTTGGGGAGTGAGCCATCAGTTGAGAACACACTCTCTATTTCCCTTTTTGTCTGTATGTTTGTCTCTGCCTTTCAAATAATACTAAAAACTGGAAAAATATTATATATTTAAAGTGTATGTACTGTAGTATAAAAATAAAATCTATGCTATAAAACTTAAAACTTCATCAATCCCCTGACATTTCTCCACTTTTATTCTTTCAGAGTAATTACATTTAATAGTTGGTCATATATCTCCAACTGGTTTCTATTCACATTGTCATAAATATTGGATTGCAAGAGTAAAGTCTTTCTTCTAAAGATTTATTTATTTATTTGAAAGTCAGAGTTACACAGAGAGAGGAGAGGAAGAGAGAGAGAGAGGTTTCCCATCCAATGGTTCACTCCCCAGATGGCCGCAACGGCCAGAACTGTGCCGATCCAAAGCCAGGAGCCAGCGATTTCTTCCTGGTCTCTCATGTGGGTGCAGGGGCCCAAGGACTTGGGCCATCTTCCACTGCTTTCCCAGGCTGTAGCAGAGAGCTAGACAGGAAGTGGAGCAGCTGAGGTTCAAACTGGTGCCCATATGGGATTCCAGCACTTCAGGCCAGGGTGTTAACCCACTGCATCACAGCGTCGGCCCCAAGAGTAAAGCCTTAAATTTCTACCACGTGATGTAGGTCTGCAAAATCTATAATATTATCTACAGTTGTTTTAAATAAACTTTATTTCTTGATCTGAAAATTAAAATATTAATTCTAAATTTGAAAAACAAAGTTAATGAGTGAGCAGATGCAATGAAAATTTTACATGCCTCCACGTGTAAGTTCTGATTGCCAAAGGTGATTCAGAGAAATCAGTGGAGCCTGAATTACTTCATGGATTTGACTTTCTCATAATACCAAACTAGAACATGATATTTGATTCTATGGTTAAATAGAACTTATTTCAGTTAATAAAATAGTTTGTGTAACTATAATGTATACAATATACATTAAATATTTGCCATAATTAATAATTATTAAATCAGCTGCCCTTTTTAATATTTATTTTGTTTGTTTATTTGATAAACAGAATGACACACACACAGAGAAAGGGGGTGGGGAGAGAGAGAGAGATCTCATCTTTTGATTTACTCCCCAACTGTCTGAAATGGATGGATCCATTGAACTCCAGGAGCCAAAAACTGCATCCTGGTCTCCCACATGTGTGCCAGGGACTGAAATCCTTGGGGCATCATCTGTTGCTTTCCTAAGTGCATTAGCAAGACTGCCCTGGAGTAGCTATGACTCAGATCAGCACTTCTACCTGGGATGTTGGCATCTCAAGCCCCGGATTAATCCACAGTGCAACAATGGTGCCCCAACAACAGTCCTTAATGTTGGCTTCAGGATATTAATGAATTATCCAAATAAAATTTAAATTCATTTTAACTGAATTACATTATTACTATATATATCCCATTATGTATATTATCAATTCAGTGGATTACTTTTTAAATTCAGAACTATTTCATAGGCATCCTTAAATGCAGGGCATATTTTTCTTAAAATAGTCCTGTTTGACAGACATTTGTGTTTCCTTTTCTTTTCCTTTTTTTTTTTAAGATTTATTTATTTATTTGAAAGACAGAGTTACAGAGATGGGGAGAGAGAGAGAGGTCTTCCATCAGCTGGTTCGTTCTCCAGATGGTCACAATGGCTGGAGCTGAGCTGACCCGAAGCCAGGAGCCAAAACCTTCTTCTAGGTCTCTCACACAGGTGCAGGGGTCCAAGCACTTGGGCCATCTCCCACTGCTTTCCCATAGTAGAGAGCCGGATCGGAAGAGAGCAGCCAGGGCATGAACTGGCCCCCATTTGAGATGCCGGCACTGCAGGTGGCAGCATTACTCCCTATGCCTCAGCAGGAATCCTTCCTTTTCCTGTTTTTCTCACCTGTTAGCAAGTAACGTTACTGAAGTGGGTTTCGTGGGTTCTCTTCCTCAGCTTAATAAAGAAATAAAAAGCTGGGAAACAATTTGCCAAAAAGAAGCAAAACTTTATTTTGGTTTGCAAAGCAACAGTAAAGAATCTATTCTGAGAGAGGAGACCAGACAGAATGCACAAATGGGATACTGGCTTTGAAGAAGTACCCAGGGTTTTCAAGGCATTATTGTCTTTTCATTGGGTCATGCTATAGGGGTGCCCATTGGACAAGGTTTTCACATACTGTATGTTGGTTAGCTTGGGGCCACCCATGGAGAGAGCAGGGAGTTTTTGGAGACAACTCTATTCCCCTTAAGGGCTCAGCCCCCTCCTCTGCTAGTTCTGGCTGGAAGAGTGCAACTAACTTGAAGCTTCCTTAAAAGCACAGGCGCACACGCACTGAACAGGAGGCTTACTGTAGGGGACGTGCCAGGACGTGGAAACAAGCTTTCCAGTCAGCGTTTTCAGCCTGCTCCCATAGAACTTGTAACCTGCTTGCGCAGGCGATTCCACCTGCATCGGAGGGGCCCAGAGACCCCTAGCCCCACCTGAAGGCCTCACATCTCCTCCTTTTAATCATCTCTCCAATTTTCTTGACTTCCTACTTTCCTCCCTCCCTTCCTAAAACAACATTGTTTTCAATGTATTTCATTGGATGAAGCGAATTTTAAGACCAAAAATCCAATTCAGGAGGTGGAGGAATAGATAATCAACTCTTTATAAAATAGCCCTGAATAACTGCAATCACCTGAAATCGACAATAGAATCATCTGGGGCCAATGCTGTGGCACAGCAAGTTACGCTGCAGCCTGTGAAGCCGGCATCCCACATTGGAGTGGCAGCTGAGACTTGGCTATCTGCTTCCAAACCACTTTTCCACCAATGAGCCTGGGAAGGCAGCAAAAGGTAGCTCAAGACTTGTGTCTGTGCCGACCACGTGGGAGACAGTGATGGAATTCCTGGCTCCTGGATTCAGCCTGAGACCTGGCTATTGTAGCTATTTGGGGAATGAACCAGCACATTAAAGATGAAAGTTCTCTCTCTCTCTCTCTCTCTCTCTCTCTCTTTCTCTCTCCCTCTCTCCCTCTCTCCCTCTCCCTCCCTCTCTCCCTCTCTCCCTCTCTCCCCCTTCTGTCTTGTTACATATTGTTGAGCTATTCACGTTTTCTATGTATTTGTGATTCAATTCTTGTAAGCCATATGTATCCAGAAATTAGCCATTTCATCTAGATTTTCTAGTTTGTTTCTCTTAATAGTCCATAGTGATGTTAATTTCTTTAGTATCAGCTGTAGTATCTTCTCTTTGAATTTGTTTATTGGAATCAATTCCTTTTTTTTAATCTAGCTAGCAATTAATTTCTTTCTTTACAAAGAACCAATTCATAATTTTATATTTTATATATTAATACCAGTGAATTAAAATATATTTTAATATATTTTATATATTAAAACCAGAGATTTAAAAAATAAACCACTTTGATGTATGTTTCTATCTTGATTTTTTTATAGTTAGAAAAAGATTGATTTTATAGTAAATGAAAGACACTGTCACTGAGAGAGAGAGAAAGAGAGAAAAAGAGAGAGAGAGAGAGAGAGAGAGAGAGAGACCTTCCATCTGTTAACTCCTCTAACGGCTAATGGCTAAACCAGCCAGGGCTGCTCTCTCCCATGGGTGCAAGGGGCCCACCTTCTTGGGCCAAGTTCTGCTGCTTCCCTGGGTGCATTATCAGGAAGCTGGGTTGGTAGGGTATTCACCAAGACTCAACTGACACTTCAGTATGGAATGTCAGAATTATAGTGGCAGCTTAAACTACTGGATCACAACACCAGGCCTTTCTTTACCCTTTTTATGTTGTTCTAGTATACAAGGGTACTTTAAAAGTTAGAGAAAAATTGAATTTAAATATAAATTTATTTTCTTGCAAAAATACTTGAAATTCATGCATATAAAGGGTCTTGAAAAAGTTCACAAAATTATGTTTTAAATAAAGCTTATAAATGAATTACAAATTTTTTCCATCAAAATGCATGTATTTTTAATTTCATGAACCTTTTGAAGTACCCTTATATATGTACTTAAAATTTTGTTAAATGAATAATGAACATTTTCATTAAGATTATGTAAATGTTCTTTACCACTGAGTCAACATGTGTGCTCGAATTTTATTTATTTCTAGCATAAAACTTTAATTTTGAAGGCTTACTAATTACAGTTTTTCTTTTTGTCTATTGTTTTTAGAATATTTTATCAATACTTCCCATTTTGAGTAACACTAATACGTGGCCAAAACAATTACAAACTTCATCTATTCAATGAATATTTTTTCCTCATCATCTAGTAGCTCCTTAATGAAAGATATCTGGAAAATAAAAGTTTGAGGAGTTCAAGGTTTGAAATTATTTTTATTCCATCCCCACACTTCATTGATAGTCTGTATAGTTTTAGAGTGTGACCTTGAAAATAAGTTTTCTAGTTTTCAACATTTCTATTGGGATGTCTGAAGTCATTGTTATTTTTAATCCTTTACATTTAAAGGAGTTAAATTTTCTCTTCTTCCTAGTGTTATGAAATTCATCCTGATAGTTTATCGTCACATAGTTCTTTTACAATGTATATTTTTCGGTACTTATGGATCTTTTCAGAATGGAGTCTTATATCTTAACAGTTTCCGAGATGTTCTTGGGTTGCTTCTTGACAATTTCTGCTCCATTGTTTTTGTTTACATCTCATCCTGGAGGTCATAGTAGTCAGATGTTGAACTCTTGTACAGATTTTTCCTATTTTTTTTTCTTTTCTCTGTCTTATATTTGTGTGTGTGTGTGTGTGTGTGTGTTAGATATATTTTCTACTATTTTTTTGAAAGACCAGCAAAAAATTAAAAATTAAAAAGAATATGTAAAAAGTAGACCAGTGTATTTTAATTTTGAAAAGTTCTTTATATCATTCAGTTTTCATGGATGCATTCTCTATTTGTGTCTCTGAGAAGAATTAGTTTAGCAATGTTTTATTTTTTCATTCATTTTCTGCTATTATTTGGTTATTGGTTTGGGTGCCACCTAAAAGTTCATGATTAAAGCCTTCATCTTCAGGGTGATGGTGGAACCCTGGGTAGGTGGGACCAAGCGGCAGGCCTTTATAGCATTGGGAGTATGTCCTGAGAAGGGACTGAAGATTCCTTCCTCTCTCACTCTCTCTCTTTCTCTGACTTCTGTCTGAAGTTGAAAGCTTTTCCAAACATATATGTAACTGATATAATGTTTCTCCATCTGTACCCTTATCAGAGTCCAAACTGATTCTTGGACTTTGACCTTCCAAAACTGTGAGTAAGGAGACCTTTACTCTTTACAGAGTTGGTCATCTCAGATATTTTGATGTAATAATGCGAAGCTGATTAGTATACTTCCTTGGAGACATTTTGTCACATGTACTTACGTTGACCTTTTCTCTCACATTGTAGCCTTCTTCAACCGTAAGATATATTCTAAACTTCTGTCCTATTCTTTCATATTTGAATGAGGTAGTAAGTTGCTTATTGAAATATCTTTGTGTAGGTGAGGTTGATAGTTTGCTGGCATTTAACATAACCACTTGGGCTTTGCACAAGAATTTTCAGATCTATTTATCTTGGGACTGGTGCTGTGGTATAGCAGGAAAAGCCGCCACCTGCAGTGCTGCCATCCCATATGGGTGCCAGTTCGAGTCCCAGCTGCTCCACTTTCGATCCAGCTGTTGTTATGGACTGGGAAAGCAGTGGAAGATGGCCCAAGTCCTTGGGCCCCTCACCCATTAGGAATACCTGAAAGAAGCTGTTGGCTCCTGGCTCTTGGCTTTGGTTCGCTGCAGCCCCATCCATTGCAACTATCTGGAGAGTGAACAGCAGATGGAAGACCTCTCTCTCTCTCTCTCTCTCTGCCTCTGCCTCTGCCTCTCTGTAACTTTGCCTTTCAAATAAATAAATAAATCTTATTTAAAAATAGATTCTTACTAGAACTGGAAAAGGGGTATCTTTAAAAAACTCTATTTATCTTTGCTTTAGGCACCCAATTTCCCAGATGAAAACCTACCTGGCTGCTGGTACTTCCAGTATTCCACCTGGAGATTACAGATGCTGGTAGAGAACAATGAGTTCATTTTTTTTTTAAATTTCCGATTATCCTCTTATTTCCAGTTCTATGTCATATCCTGCCATACCCTTTCTATAATACTGATTCTTCCAGTTCCCATGGCCTTTCCTGATTTCCAGTTACCTTGTTTCTGGTTGAAGTCATTCTCTTTTTCACCCACCTGCACGACAGCAGCCCAGTTGTATACAGGATTGACATTCCTTTTCTTTGCTTGCAAAGTGATAGTTCTACCTTTTCAACATTTGTATATTATTTTTCAGGTTTACAAATATCTATTTTATTAAAGTAGTTTTTGCTTCTTCTTGTCTTATCTTAGGTGGATAAAATGAAGAGAATCATTTTTATTCTATTATCTTGAAACTGAAAGTGGAGAGCAAGTCCTCAATACTACTAGACAAAAGTAAGTCCTTACTTCGACTTTTGACTGAACTCAATTTTCAAAATTGCTTAGGTTAGAGCAAGGCTTTCCTTAAGGAAACAGTTTTCAACACAAACTCTACAAACTCTTCCCTGTTGCCATCTTTCCAGACAGTACTGACAACACAACATCCAGAGGAAGCTGGCTGAAGTCAGTGATCTCACAAAACTATAGTCATCACTGATTTCTAGTCTCTCCCTCTTTTGCAAGAGAAAATGAAAGAATCTTTAACACATATGCCACAGATACTATAACATTAAGCTGCTATTATAAATAATAAATGTTCTTTTCTCTCTTATAGTAATTTAAATACAGCTTGATGCAGTCATGGGTTCCTATTATCTTATTTCTCTGTAATTCTGATGGATATTATTCTTACTACACACTTTCAGTTGGGTCAAAGGGATGTCCTTGAGAATGTATCTGTCCACTGAAAAATATTAGGTGATAGCTCAGGAAGTTCATGTATCATTTCAGTACACTCCTTTGACAAGAATTGTGGCTTATGTCCCATTAAGTTGCAAGAAAGGCTGTGGACTATAAAGATGAGTAGGTAACCACGTCCAAGCTATAATTTCTTTCCTCTTGAAAGAAAAGTTCTTTTAGTTACTATTTAATAATATCAAAGTCCTCTAAATTTTGTGGCATAATGCTGTACCAGTAATGGTGGCATGCTCACAGATTTTGCAGGTCATTAAAGCAAAAAATAGACAGAAGGTCACACTACCCTCTGCTCCGCAATGCTGTGGATCTCAACTGGGGAGACTCCAACGTCTTGGAGCAGATGAATGAAAGACTGAACCACAGGACAAAGAATCCATTTCGAAAGTTCCTTTTTCTATCACATGCCTGGTATCTGGGCTGGGATGGCTCAGGTTGGGATTATGAGATACTATTGCCCAGAGCACCTACTTGTGTCCTGTCCACGTCACTTGGGCTTCTAATTGTCTATCAGCTGGGTTCCAAGAAGACCCCTTCTGGGAGTGATTGCTCTGAGAGAGCCATGAAACAGCTGCATGGCCTTTTCTGACTTCGTATCAGAAGCCCTGTGGCATCACTTCCACTGTGTTTTGTGTTGTAACTAACAGGTTATAATGAAGTCAGACAAGACCTAAATTCTGCCTGGAATGTGGCCCCTTAAAGTTCCCTAGAAATACTATCCGGGGTGTCACATGTGCTACAGGAATTCGGGGTGCCATATGATTTCATTACTAAATCCCTGATATCAATAAGCCCAAGAGGGTTCTTGCCTAATATTTAGAGAAGAATTCTAAATACCGGCACAGATAAACGAGGCAGCATGGTATGTTTTAAGCTTTTATTTAGTGCGAAAGATGCATAGGAGAGTGAGAGCTTTATTTAGGGGAGAGAGGTGAATAGGGGTTCATACTGAGCACCAGAAACCGGCCATGTGGATAAGCATCTAGGCCTATATCTGGGCCAGGAAGCCTAGAGCACATGGCCTGAGGGCCAAGCGCCCTGGAGGCGCGGGGCTACAGCAAGCCCCCTCCTGACAAGAGGCCAGGGAAGAGCCCGCCGGGTCACACGTGGCCCAGCTTTTAACCCACTTCCAAAGGGGCGTGGTTAATTAACCTGATTGGCTGGTGGGCGCCCAGGTGTGGCCTGGTAGGGGAATGAGGCCACACAGGGGCGTGACAAAGGCGTGGTCTTCCAGTTCACATCAGATCAATTTTAACCTGTATGCCTGCCTACCTCAGTAAGACCAAACTGCATATGAGGGTAAACAGTCTCCATTACTTGTTCGAGCTATGGTGATGCCACTCTAAAAGAGAATGAGAAATGTAATGTGTGATTGTAACTTGAAAAATAAAACTGACAAAAAAAGATAATAGAGGCAAATGACAAATAAACTCAACCACAGTGTACATTTAAACACATGTAAGCAGAATACAAAATATTAAGTCAACTAAAAATAACCAGCTAACATATCAGAAGCTCAAACAAGTTGGAGCTTACTGTTCTTCTTTGTAACCTACATTCTGTTTGGAAATCTTTTCCCTGTTTTCCAAAAATAACAGCACTTTCAAGGTTCCTTGCCTTTAGTCATGCAGTTTCTCAGCTTGAAATCATCTTCCCCACATTATTTATTGAAATCCTTCAAAAGAGACTTAAATATGGTCTCCTCAGAGAGGCTGTCATTGACACGGATCTCTCCAATTGTAATTAATCATCCCCTCTCTGATTGCTTCAGTACAGTATTTCAATTCTACTTTAGTCTGCTTTTAATATGAGTAGGTACTTATAGATGCAATTTCTCCACTAGTCTGTATGTTCCTGCACTGGTAGAGCCCTTACATGCATTCATATGTTTATGCCTTTGCTTATGACAAACTATCAATTAACTAAAGTTAATTGAGATTCAAATAGTTCTACCTTAAATAAAGCATATACATTTTACACATTAATCCACTAGTAATTGTAGCTCTAATTTATGTGTTATCTGTATTTAAGGAAAAGGTTAGAGGTGAATGGAATGAAGGAGGATTTTCAGTTCTAGGTATTTTAACATATTCTAGGAATTGGGAGCCTGTCTTCCACCTGTACCAATCAGTCCTCTTATAAGTACTAACAATGTTTCCATAAAAGCATCCTGATTAGCTCTATTCTTAGTAATTAGCAAAATAATATCTCTTTAGGTTCTTTTGGAAATTCAAATAAGGAAATCTTCACCCCCAGTAGATTTTTGTGGAGCCACATACTGTGGTGTTTCCTGATAGTTCTGCTCCAGGCTTAGATAAAACAATCCAGATGCCCCCTTCCCTCTGGAACCCACTGAGGATTTATTTTGTTTGTGAATCATAACCCATTTCTTTTTTTTGCTTCAAGTTAATTTAATCTATCTCCCTCAGTTACTATCTGTCAGGCTGTGGTTATAATCGACCAAGTGCTGTGTTTTAGCAACTTCTGGTTAATGTCACCCTGCATCAGGATGAAAGAAATTCAGATACCAGCCACAAACTTTAAAAATTTTATCTCTACCAGTCTCTATCTGAGGTTGCCTGAAAATAGCTAATTACTGAATCCTTTCTTCCTGTATAGGCCAGAGATAAATGCATTGATTCATCTGTCAGGGGTGTTGAATTGTTTAACTATGTAGGAAATAAAAAAATGTAATTCAATGTTATATAGTAGGTACTATTAGTAATGTATTATCAGTTCTATGAGCCATCACATTATTCCACATATCTGAGATATGTTTGTTTCAATAATAATTTTTCATGTCCATGTTAAGTTCAATTTTAGAATCTTCATGCCTGCTCACTACTCCTAAGCAATTGGTGATCATGTGCCTTGCTTCCCTTCCTTTTTCTTTTTAGCTTAAAGACCTAAAGACCTAGGTGACTCTCATGACAAATTATATTTCAACAATTATTCATTTCAGTATTCCATAAAATACAGGTTATTTTAAAAAAAGATTTATTTATTTATTCGAAAGTGTTACAGAGAGAAGGAAAGACAGAAAGAAAATTTCTATCCACTAGTTCACTCCTCAGATAACCACAAGGACCAGGGCTAGACCAGGCTAAAGCATGAAGTCAGGAACTTCTTCCAGTCTCCCACATGGGTGCAGGGGCCCAGGAATCTGGGCCATTCTCTGTTGCCTTCCCAGGAGCATTAGATGGGAGCTGGATCAGAAGTGGAGCAGTGGTAGGCCAGTGCCACAGCTCAATAAGTTAATCCTCCGCCTGTGGTTCTAGTCCCGGTCAGGTCACCGGATTCTTTCCCGGTTGCCCCTCTTCCAGGCCATCTCTCTGCTGTGGCCCGGGAGTGCAGTGGAGGATAGCCCAAGTGCTTGGGCCCTGCACCCGCATGGGAGACCAGGAGAAGCACCTGGCTCCTGGCTTCGGATCAGCACGATGCGCTGGCCGCAGCGTGCCAGGCATGGCAGCCATTGGAGGGTGAACCAATGGCAAAGGAAGACCTTTCTCTCTGTCTCTCTCTCACTGTCTACTCTACTTGTCAAAAAAAAAAAAAAAAGTGGAGCAGCAGAGACTTGAACAGGTTCCCATATGGCATTCTGGCTCTATAGGCCATGGCTTAACCTGGTGCACCACAGCACAGCCCCAAAATGCAGTTTTTAAAACAATTATTTGCAAAATATTAAGTGTTGATTTTAGAAAATTATCTATAAAAGTTTACTTTCTACTTTTTCAAGTTTTATTTAATAAATAAATTTATTATTATTAAACATATTATTATTAAAGGCAGAGTGACAGAGAGAGGGAGGCAGAGACACACAGACCAAGATATTTTCCACTCACTGATTCACTCCCCAAATGACTGCAACAACAAGAACTTACCCAGGCTGAGGCCAGTAGGCAGGAATTTCATCCTGGTCTACCATGTGGGAGGCAGGAGCACAGGTACTGGGCTACTTATCTGCTGCCTCCCTGCATCAGCAGTAGCTCTATCAGAGTACCAGGTCTAGTCTTGGCTGTTCTGTTTCCAGTCCAGCTTCCTGCTAATGCACCTGGAAATGCAACAGTAGATGGCCCCAGTACTCTGAACACTGCCACCCATATAGGAAACCCAGATGGAGTTTCTCTCGCCTGGCTTCGACCTGGCCTAACATAGGCTTTGCAGCCATTTGGGTAGTGAACAAGTGGAGGGAAGATCTCTCTGTGTGTGTCTGTCTCTTTGTACTCTCTCTGTCACTGCACCTTTCAAATAAATAAAACGAGTCTTTGAAAATGTTAAATGGTTTGAAAATTACTTACCACTTAAAATAACTTCCAAAATTTTACACTGTGATGCAAGATTTAACAAAAGCATTTTATATACAGGCAGTACCAGGAAGAACACAGTGACATTAACTCGATATGTTTGAAGGAAATATTTGTTTTAAGAGAAACAACTGAAATTTCAGTTTCCTATAAAGCAATAAACAAATATTTTATAGTAGCCAGGAAGATGTTGTGTTTTAGTCTAGAGCAAGATGCTGGTTAAGTCACCGAAGTTCACCATCTGAGTACCTGGCTGTGATTTTTCACTCTAGCTCCAGACTCCAGCTTCCTGCTAATGCAGATCCTGGAAGGCCGTGGTGATGCTCAAGTAATTGGGTTCCTACCATGCACATGGGAGACCTGGGTTGAGTTGCTGGCCTCTGGTGTCAGCCCCAGCCTTGGTCTAGCCTAAGCAATTGCAGACATTTGTGGAATGAACCTGCAGATAAATTTCTCTCTCTCTCTCTTTCTCTTTCTCTCTCTTTTTCTTCCTCAGTCATCTCTCAAGTAAATTTTTTTTGAAAAATAAAAGAAGAATTTTATAAGCAGACTGCTTGCTACATTCTCTTACTGAAACACCTGTCTAGAATTTTCTATCATGTGTTAGGCAAAGCATCAGTAAATACAGATACATTGACAATGACAAATGTAAATTTTCAAAGTAGCAAGAGGCTGGTATGATCAATACTTGCGTTGTGGAAGATGGTGTTGATAAGACATCAGATGTCAATTTGCCCAAAACGTCCTGCTGACTTTAAACAAAAGCTGTTTAAGTTTTAGTGACATCTAATTCTAATGGGGAAGGGGAGGTTATATTCTGTCATGGTTTGAGTATTTTCCTTTCATAGGGATACATAAAAACTTATATTCTACAATATTTAGATTTGGTGAATTTTGATAAAAGTATACAGTTAAATACAGAAAAAAAAAATTGACAGAAGCAAGATTTTGTGAGGACTTTAGTAAAGTGACAATTTTCATTATTTTCTTCCTGATTTCTAATAACGCTATCTATGGTACTATTATTGTTACTGTCAGTTGAGGCACTGTGCTAATCTCTTTATACTCACTATGTCTTTGTGTGTGTGTCTGTTCCGTAAGGGGACTATTTCTAAATGCAGTTTGAAGATTAAAAATAAAAGGCTTGGAGACGTTCTATAGCTGGGAAATGGGAGAGACAGGCTGAAAGCCTAAATAAAGCCTGAACTGTTCCATTTCCAAGCAAATTGCTAATGCTTTTAAGGAAGCATGCCTTGTCTCCCCCTGCCTGGAAACCTACCAAATCATAGGGATATTTAGAACAAGGTAGCTTTCAGACTTCATTGCATTTGTTGTGTTTGGACTTTAATCATTCGCATCTAATTGGATCATTATGCCAGTCAGCTCCAGGCTGGCTTGCTGTTAGATCTTTGCCCCACCCTTCCACTACTTTCAATAGATTACAATTGCCATTTTCATTTCCCCTTTGATTCTCTGGAAACTACTGAAAGGACTCAAGGAGGTGGGCTCTGCTGCTTTGGCTGCATTGGCAGCAGCTTTGTGTCCTCCGTGGCTCAACATCAGCTGGACCCTCTGGCTCTGGGGTCTGGTAACAGCACCTCTGCCCACGGTCTTACAGCCCTATGGCTCAAGTCTCTTTCACATACTGCAGGTCTCAGAGTTGTCTCATGGTCCTTAATCATTTTCCAGCTTTTCTATCATTCTTCCATGGAATTTTTTTGGAAAGTTTTGGGGTGATTTATTTCCTGGATGGACCGTGATGGATGCAAGGATAAATGAGTTAATAAATTATCAATTGACATAATAAATTGACCTATGGAATTCTTTTTTGAAAAAGTTATTTGTTTATTTCATATATGCAGATCTAGGAACATAGTGATACTTCCCATCCTACCCCCCCTCCCGCTTGAGATTCCACCCTTCTTCCTCCTTCCTCTCTTATTCCCTCTCTTAATTTCTGCAATGATCTACTGTTTGTTCACTTTATCTGATAAGATCAATCATACGCTAAGTAAAGAGTTTGACAAATCGTAAGAAAAAAAAGCCGCTGTTCCTCAATGGTAGACACACGGACTCTAAATAATCATGGAATCTCAAAATGTCAATTTCACTCCTATATATTCCATTTTTGGTATTCTTTTAGTTACGGACTTTTTAAAAAGACAATGCTTCTTATTGCAGAATCAACTTGATCTCTACTACTTTTGGATGTATATTCAAAGACAAAGGTGACAGCTTTAGCTTCCTATATCTTTAACTGTCTTGGACAACCATGGTAATGTAACATTGTTTCTTACTTTTTATAAATATATATATATATGCATATATATTTAAAAGATTTATTTATTTGAAAATCAGAGTTACAGGATTTCCATCTGCTGGTTCATTCCCCAGCTGTTTGCAATGATGAGGGCTGGACCAGACTAATGCCAGTAGCCAAAATCTTCTTCCAGGTCTCCCATGTGGGTTGTAGGGGCCCAATCACTTGGGACATCTTCCACTGATTTTTCCTAGGCCATCAACAGAGAGCGGGTTTGGAAGTGGAGCATCTGGGACATGAACTGGCACCCATATAGGACATCATCTTTGCAGGTGGCTGCTTTACTTATTATACTGCAATGCCTGCACCAGAGATTGTTTGTTTCTTCTTGCATATAGAAAAGAACACAAATCATGGATGCAAAGTTCAACAAATTATCAGAAAGTAAACACATTCATGGGGATGGGGAGAGCACAAAAATAAGAATAAAACACTCAGTGTGGGAGTTGGGCAGTTTGGCACAGCAATTAGGAAGCTACATGGGATGTCCATACCTGCTATCAGGTTGCCAGTGTTGAAGTCCTGCCAAACTTCCAATTCAAGCTTCTTGATAATGGAAACTTTTTGATGCAGAAGTGATGACTTAAGTATTTTGGTCTCTACTACTTACATGACAGACACAGATTGAGTTTCAGGCTTTGGTGTGGCCCAGGTCCAGCAGTATTTCTTTTTTTTTTTTAACTTTTGTTTAATGAATATAAATTTCCAAAGTACAGCTTATGGATTACAACGACCCCCCCATATCTTCTCACCCACCCGCAACCCTCCCTTCTCCAGCTTCTTCTCCCCTTACATTCACATCAAGCTTCATTTTCAATTCTCTTTATATACAGAAGATCAATTTAGCATATATTAAGCAAAGCTTTCAACAGTTTGCACCCACACAGAAACACTAAGTGTAAAACACTGTTTGAGTACTAGTTATAGCATTAAACCACAATGTACAGCACATTTAGGACAGAGATCCTACATGAGGAGTAAATGCACAGTGACTCCTGTTATGGATTTAACAAATTGACACTCTTGTTTGTTTATGGTGTCAGTAATCACCCTAGGCGCTAGTCATGAGTTACTGAGGCATGGAGGCCTTTTGAGTTCGCTGACTCTGATCATATTTAGACAAGGTCATAGTCAAAGTGGAAGTTCTCTCCTCCCTTCAGAGAAAGGTACCTCCTTCTTTGATGCAGGTCCAGCAGTATTTCAGGAGTGAACTGGCAGGTGGAAGACTCTGTCTCTCTGTTTCTATCTTTTTTTTTTTTTGACAGGCAGAGTGGACAGTGAGAGAGTGAGAGAGAGAGAGAGAAAGAAAGGTCTTCCTTTTTCCATTGATTCACCCCCCAATGGCTGCTGCGGCTGGCACGCTGCAACTGGCATACCGTGATGATCTGGCTCCGGAAGCCAGGAGCCAGGTGCTTCAACTGGTCTCCAATGCGGGTGCAGGGCCCAAGCACTTGGGCCATTCTCCACTGCATTCCTGGGCCACAGCAGAGCTGGACTGGAAGAGGGGCAACTGGGACAGAATCCAGCGCCCCGACTGGGACCAGAACCTGGGGTGACAGCGCCGCAGGTGGAGGATTAGCCTAGTGAGCCGTGGCGCCCGCCTGTTTTTTCTTCTTTCCCTTTTCTCCTTCTCCTTCTGCCTCCCTGTTTCTCTGCATTGTAAAGAAAAGGAAAACAAAACAAAACAAACAAACACACAAAACAGCAGGGAGGAATTTTTGCTGTGGTGCAGGAGCTTAAACTCCTGTTTAGGACTCCAGAATTCCATTTGTGCAGCTTATAGGTTTGGCTTCTCCTCTTCCTTCTAACGTACTTGGGAAGGCAGTGGACCATGGCGCAAGCAGTTGGGCCCCTGCTACTCCTGTGGGAGAGCTGGATAGAGTTCCAGGCTTCTGGCTTCAGCCTGCTCCAACCATAGCTCTTGTAGCCATTTGGGGAGTTAATCAGCAGATGGAAGATTTATCTCTTTCTCTCATGTGTCTCTCCCTCTCTGTTGTTCTTGCAGGTGAATAAATAATCTTTATGAAAAGACCCCAAAAAAGTTTTTTTCCAAAATATCATAGGCTAGTATCTCCATCATCAAAAGTAATCACTTTGGGAGCTGGCTCTGTGGCATAGTAGGCTAAACCTCTGCCTATGCTGCTGGCTTGTCCAGCTCTCTTCTGATGGCCTGGGAAAGCATTAGAGAATGGGCTATGTGTTTGGGCTTCTGTACCCAAACAGGAGACCTGGAAGAAACTCCTGGCTCCTGGCTTCAGATTGGCCCAGCTCTGGTCATTGAGGACATTTGGCAAGTGAACCAGAAGATGGAATACTTTTCTTTCTCTTCTTCACTCTATAACTCTCCCAAATAAATAAATAAAATCTTGTTTTTTAAAAAAAGATAAGCAATTTTTCTTTTAGAATCACACATTAGTTTCAAATGTTTGTGTCTTTATATACATAAGTGAAACCATATAGTCTTCATTCCATTGTGTCTGGCTGCTCTCACCTACTGTTGTGTTGGTAGTTTTGCTACATTCAACTCTTTGTAATATTTCATTGTATGAATATACCACAATATGTTTCTTCATCCACCAACTTGGAACTGTTAAATGGTGCTATGAAATTCTGTATACTGTCATAAATGTTTTGTAATTACCACATATACTTATTTTTCTTACACATACTCCTAGAAACATTTGTTGTATAGTTGGATCTGTGTCTGTTCATATATAGTGAATATTGTCATATAATTTGCCATACTATATGCCATATATTCAACTGTTAATAGATATCTCTGGTTGTTTTTAGATTGGGACTATTACATAGTGCTATAAAACTCTTTACATGAGTTGTAGTTCATACACACATGCATTCCTGAGAGTGAGTTGATAGATTATAAGTTACATATATGTTCAATTAAAGTGAATTTAGTCAAAATTTTTCCAGTGTGGCTAAATAAATTTACACTTGCTAGCAGTAGAAGAGAATATCAATTCTTTACAATTTTAGTGTAATGTCTGTATTTACTGTCTAGGGCCTTTCTCCCTCTCTCTCGACATAAAAAATAGTTCGTGGTTTTCATTTTTTTGTTTCAATTTTTGTTTTCTTTTTTTTTTTAAAGATTTATTTATTTATTTAAAAGTCAGAGTTACACAGATGGAGAAGGAGAGGCAGAGAGAGAGAGGTCTTCCATCTGCTAGTTCACTCTCCAGTTGGCTGCAATGGCCAGAGCTGCGCCGATCTGAAGCCAGCAGGCAGGAGCTTCTTCTAGGTCTCCCACATGGGTGCAGGGGCCCAAGGACCTGGGTCACCTTCTACTCCTTTCCCAGACCATAGCAGACAGCTGGATCAAAAATGGAGTGGCCAGGACTAGAATGAGTGCCAATATGGTTGGAGGCACTGCAGGTGGAGGCTTTACCCCTACAGCACAGAACTGGCCCCTTTCTCCCAGAATCTGACCATTTATTAATATTTTCAGGTTTATCAAAATGAGCATAATATGCTACTAACTTTTTAAAATGTATAGGATCTGTGGTGATGCTTTTTATATGTGAAATTAGTAACTGGTCTTTTCTCTCTTTTTCAATATTTATTTATTTGTTTTATTTATTTATTTATTTATTTTAATGAGAAAGAGAGTGGGAGACAGAAAATAAGAGATCTTCCATCTACTGGTTCACTCCCCAATGTCTACAATGACTTCATCTGGGTCTCCCACAGTGCAGTAGCCCAAGCACTAGCTGGATCAGAAATGGAGCATCCAGACTTCAGACTATTGCTTCTATGGGATTATATCACCACACCACAAATCCGCTCCACCTTTTCTTTCTTTTTTTTTTTTTCATTAGCTTTTTTGAGTATTTGTGGCTTAATACCTTTCTATTAAACAAGTTTTTCCTACCTTATGGTTTATTTTTATTATGTTAACTTCTGCTATTTTTTCATATTATTTCAGTTATCCTAATTTATTCTGATAGCTGATTCTAAGTCTTTCTTACTTTGAAATCAATGCACTATATGTTATACATACTATATACAAAGCTATATTGAGTCCTTCAAATTTTTTTTTTCCTTTAAGATGGTGTTAAATCAACAGTCAGGGAAAGGGCTGATCAAGTCACTGTTTCTCATAGTGTCCATTTCACTTTAACAGGTTTCCTTTTGGGTACTCGGTTAGTTGTCATCGATCAGGGAGAACATATGATATTTTTCCCTTTGGGAGTGGCTTATTTCACTTAGCATGATGTTTTCCAGATTCCTCCATTTTGTTGCAAATGACTGGATTTCACTGTTTTTGACTGCTGTATAGTATTCTATAGAGTACATGTCCCATAATTGCTTTATCCAGTCTACTGTTGATGGGCATTGAGGTTGATTCTAGGTCTTAGCTATTGTGAATTGAACTGCAATAAGCATTGAGGTGCAGACAGCTGCCAATTGTTTGCCAATTTAATTTCCTTTGGGTAAATTCCAAGGAGTGGGATGGCTGGGTTGAATGGTAGGGTTACATTCAGGTTTCTGAGGAATCTCCAGACTGACCTCCATAGTGGCTTCACCAGTTTGCATTCCCACCAACAGTGGGTTAGTGTCCCTTTCTCCCCACATCCTCTCCAGCATCTGTTGTTGGCAGATTTCTGAATGTGAGCCATTCTAACCGGGTTGAGGTGAAACCTCATTGTGGTTTTGATTTGCATTTCCCTGACTGCAAGTGATCTTGAACCTTTTTTCATGTGTCTGTTGGCCTTTTGGATTTCTTCTTTTGAAAAATGTCTATTGAAGTCCTTGGCCCATCTCTTATGTGGGTTGTTTGTTTTGTTGTTGTGGAGTTTCTTAATCTCTTTGTAGATTCTGGTTATTAATCCTTTATCTGTAGCATAGTTTGCAAATATTTTTTCCCATTCTTTCAGTTGCCTCTTCACTTTCCTGACTGTTTCTTTTGCAGTACAGAAACTTCTCAATTTGATGTAATCCCAATAGTTAATTTTGGCTTTGACTGCCTGTGCCTCTGGGGTCTTTTCCAAGAAGTCTGCCAGCGCCTATATTTTGCAGGGTTTCTCCAATGCTCTCTAATAATTTGATGGTGTCAGGTCAGAGATTTAGGTCTTTAATCCATGTTGATTGGATTTTTGTGTCAGGTGAAAGGTCTTACTTCATGTTTCTGCACATGGAAATCCAGTTTTCTCAGCACCATTTATTGAATAGACTGTCCTTGCTCCAGGAATTGGTTTGAGAGCCTTGATCAAATATAAGTTGGCTGTAGATGTTTGGGTTGATTTCTACTGTTTCTTTTTTTTTTCTAGTGATTCTGTTCCATTGGTCTATCCTTCTGTTTCTGTACCAGTACCAGGCTGTTTTGATTACAACTTCCCTGTAGTATCTCCTGAAATCTGGTATTGTGATGGCTTTGTATTTGTTGATGAAAAACTTGATACTTTATTGCTTTTAGCATTTTTTTGGTTGTCTACTTAAAACTATTGATTGAATTGTGTAATTAATACACAATTATTCTTAAGTGTTGAAACTTAACTGAAAAATGATCCCTGTTAAGTATAAGAGTGGGAATAAGAGAGGGAAGAGATGTACAATTTGGGACATGCTCAATTGGACTTGCCCCAAATGGTAGAGTTAGAAACATACCAGGGGATTCCAATTCAATCCCATGAAGGTGGCATGTACCAATGCCATCTCACTAGTCCAAGTGATTAATTGCTGTTCACAATTGATCATAATGATAGGATTAAGAATCACAGGGATCACATAAACAAGACTAGTGTCTTCTAAAACTAACTGATAGAATAAAAAAGGGAGAGAACAATCCAACATGGGAAGCGGGAGACACAGACTCATAGAATGGCAGATGTCCTAAGTAGCACTCTGGCCTCAGAATCAACCCTTAAGGCATTCAGATCTGGCTCAAGAGCCCATGAGAGTATTTTAGGCATGGAAAGCCAAGACACTCTGGAAAAAAAAAAAAAAAAGAAGACCTAAATGAAAGATCTCTGTGAGTGAGATCCCTGTGGAAAGAATGGGGCCATCAAAGGAGGTAACTTTCTCTGAAGGGAGGAGAGAACTTCCACTTTGACTATGACCCTGTTGGAATAAGATCGAAGTTGGCGAACCCTAAAGGCTTCCATAGCCTTGGCAACTCATTACTAGAGCCTAGGGTGATTACTGATGCCATAAACAAGAGTGTCAAATTGTTAAGTCAACAATAGGAATCACTGTGCACTTAATCCTCATGTAGGATCTCTGTCCTAAATGTGCTGTACATTGTGATTTAATGCTATAACTTGTACTCAAACAGTACTTTACACTTTGTGTTTCTGTGTGGGTACAAACTGTTGAGATCTTTACTTAATATATACTAAATTGATCTTCTGTATATAAAGAGAATTGAAAATGAATCTCGATGTGAATGGAAGGAGAGAGGGAGCGGGAGATGGGAGGGTTGCGGGTGGGAGGGAAGATATGGGGGGGAAGCCATTGTAATCCATAAACTGTACTTTGGAAATTTATGTTCATTAAATAAAACTTAAAAAAAAAGATGGTGTTAAATTGCCTTGTGAATTCTTTGATTCATGTGCTATTTAGAGTTCTATTACTTAATTTGCAATCCTTAGGTATTTTCTACTTATTATTATACATTCCTGACTAACTACCACCTACACAGACAATCTTTTAAGTTTTTCTAAGGCTTGTTTATTATCTCACAGATGGCAAATTATGTTATGTGCATGTTAAAAGAATATATTCTTTTATTGTTTATCTATTTTTCTGTATATGTCAATTAGACCAGTTTTGCTAGTATGCCTTTTCTCAGATCTCTACTCCTAATTTTTTAGTTTGTGAGAAGAGTGTAATAATCTTACATTATATTTATATATTTCTTTTTCTCTTTATAATCTCTATAGTTTTTTGCATTATTTATATGTTGACAGTTTTTGGATGCATGGTTATTTAGAATTGTTTCATCTTTCCCCTTTATTGCTACTTCCAATATTTAGTCTCTATATTCAGTTCACCATAATTCTAATGTGAGCGATTTTTCTCTCTTTCGTCTTGGTTTCAATAAAAAAATATTTTAAAAGGCCTCAAGAGCTTGCATACTTTCTCTATGGAATTCCTCAGTTTTGTATTCTATCGATCTCACGTTCTGTTTCTAAACTTAGCAATATGACTTTCCTTTCTGTTACACAATCACTCATTTCTGTTTCTGCTCTTGACCCTTGTGTCTACTGTCTTTTCTTTCTTTCCATACACTTTGATCCTCCCACATTCTTTATGTGAGAAATTCCTTCTCAGCCTTTTAAAAATATCAGAATCTAAAAGAAGTCTCACCCTCTTGCTCCAGGTAGTCCTGAAATTAGGTCAAGTATACCATTTTTGGAATCTCATAGATTTCTTTATCTCACTATGATAATACTATCGAAGTTCTAACATTTTAAATGTAAAGTATTTGACTGTAAGTAGAGGAAAGCACAATTATTTTATTTATCAACCACAGGCATATACACAATCCATAATAATAACATTTTACTTATATATTTCAGATATTATAAGTATTTTTTCCTTAAAGTATTAGATATCATTAGCAAACTAATTTTATAGATGAGGAAAAGAAGGTGTGAAGCGATAAAGTAATCCTTTCCATATTATAAAATAGGAAATAGAAAGTTGGGATATGATTGTAATATGTTTCACATCAGAGTATGAGCTTTAATTTAGCATATAATGCCTGGATAGAGAACTAGTAAATAAGCAAAGGCATCAATATATTGACTGATATGTAACTTGATATCTTCCCTACCAAACACATTTTCTTATTTTAAACTGCAAGAGTCTTAGCAGATGTTCCGTCACAAGTAATATTTGTTTCATGTTTTTTTCTTGTTGACTGTGCCTTTATATTATCTTTGTCTCATTTGATGTTCATAATACACTGGTATTACAGATGAGGACACTGAAGTTGATAGGGTCAGAGTGATCTCCAAACACACACATGTAGGCAGGGTATAGCAGCATGGAGGCTCAATTCCCTCATCAACTTACTGGAATTTCATCTTTTTTTCAACTATGCGTGAATCCTACATCCAGGTCAGGTAGATGTCTTTCAGCAAAGTGCCTGAAGTACTCGATAAAAATAGTTTCCCAGACTGAACTCCCTAAACTATTAAACAAAAACCTCCAGGATGAAGTGCCAGAAACTACACTTCTTCTAACAGTCCTTAAGTGAGTCTGCCGCAATTTGGGAACCACACCTGAACCTGTCTGCCCTCAAAGTCATAAAAGGACTCTCTTTTTAGAAATGGAGCAGACATCTTGTATTCTTAGCATCTCAAAGCAATGTGTGCCTCAGGCCAATATTCTATAAAGGAGAAGTGTTTTGTTGTGTTTTTCAACCTCACTGAAAAAAGTAGAATAAAAAATATTTTAGCATACCTAGAATCTTTATATTTTGAACATCCATTTCCCTATCAATTCATAACACTGTATTATTTGCACAAAATCGTGTGAGAATTTTCCTGAGACACATTCTTATTATGGTGATAGATTATCTCTCAAATTTCATGGTGCTTATGGTCAAGAACTGTCATGTCTGCAAATGTGAAAGTTATCTTAAACTTTTGTTAATGCTCAAGAATGCTTGCCATTTGTCATTTCCCCTCAGAATATGTGCAATTTTTTAAGTTTTCATAAAGAAAAACATTTCAAATATAACACTTTAAATTTAACAAATTGCATTCTTGAAGTACTATTTTGTTTTCCATTAGATATATTTAGTATCATTAATATCTACAGTTTCAATAATTTCCATGAAGCACATGGTAGTGTAATTCTAAAGTAGTGTAACTCTACAGGCATAAATATATTTATTTGTTTAGAGAAAAACAAATATATCTACTCATGTAATTATCTTAATTCTGCATCTATACAACCAAGACAAAAGCATTAGCAAGATTAAAGGATGTTTGAATCCTTGATACTAATTATATAAATGAAAAAATAATGAAGGCCAGAAAGAATGTGTTTCCTATTTGAAAAAGTTTTATATACATATATATATATTACATATTTTATGTTTCCAAAACTTTAACACCAAAGAAGATATTAAGATATTAAGTAAAATTCTAAAACATGAATTAGCAGAAAGATACCTTAAGGATTCAATTCATAGTCAATGAGCTAGTATTGGCACTTGGATACATTGTAAGATATACATTTATAGCCTTCAGGAAAAAGAAATTAGAAATACAGTAATGAATTCATGACTTTAGTCAATATTGCATATCCTGTAGCAGGAAAGTACATTTTTAAAAAGGCTTTTAAGATTTAAAATTGCATATAAATGATAATTATTTTCATGGTCATGCTAATCAAGACTAGATTAGCATGGTCATTAGAGTAAAATGTGGCCAGAACAGAAAATTATTCTAAAAGTCATCATTTGAACCAAGCTACTTTTTTCTTTTCTCCTAGTTCTCTCTCCCAGGTGAAAGATTATTTTAATTACAAGACAGAGATCATTTATTCCTAAAGTATGAACATCACTAGTTCTTTTTTTTTTCCCCCAAGTACTTCATTTTAACAGGAATTGGAAGAATCTAAGGAGTCTTTTTCCATGGTTGGAATCAATAATATACAGAGTAAGAAATCTGATTTCTGGAGAGCTGTCTGTGTTATATTTTAGGACTATTTTGCTGTTTGTGATAGTTTTCCAGTCTTTTGAAAGATTGCTCTAATTAGTTTATATGTCTCTCATATATATATATATATATATATATATGCCATCTATGTCATTCTAGTTCATCAATAAACATTTCTTCTATGATGTGTGCCCTTGAATAAAACATTAAGGTTGGAATCAGTGGTTGAAAAAGTTCTTTAGGGCTCTGGAAAACTATAACTTACTATCAGAGTGCACAGGTAATCTCAGGATACAGGTCTGCAAGAGACATGAAATAACACATTTTTTATTTTTTTATTTTTTGACACACAGAGTGGACAGTGAGAGAGACAGAGAGAAAGGTCTTCCTTTTGCCATTGGTTCACTCTCCAATGGCCACCACGGCCAGCGCACTGCGCTGATCCGATGGCAGGAGCCAGGTGCTTCTCCTGGTCTCCATGGGGTGCAGGGCCCAAGCACTTGGGCCATCCTCCACTGCACTCCCGGGCCACAGCAGAGAGCTGGTCTGGAAGAGGGGCAACTGGGACTAGAATCCAGTGTGCAGGCCCCACAAGGTGGAGGATTAGCCTATTGAGCCGTGGCGCCAGCCACATTTTCTTTTCTTTTTTTAAAGATTTATTTATTTATTTAAAAGTCAGAGTTGCACAGAGAACGGAGAAGCAGAGAGAGAGAGAGAGAGGTCTTCCATCCGATGGTTCACTCCCTGATTGGCTGCAATGGCTGGAATAGCACTGATCCAAAGCCAGCAGCCAGTAGCTTCTTCAGGGTCTCCCATGCTGGTACAGGGGCCCAAGGACATGGGCCATCTTCTACTGCTTTCCCAGGCCACAGCAGAGAGCTGGATCAGACGTGGAGCTGCCAGGACCTGAACTGGCATCTATATGAGATGCCAGCACTGCACGCAGTGGCTTTACCCACTACTCCATAGAACTGGCCCCAGCAGCTAGGTACTTGTTCCTAGTCTCCCAAATCAGTGTCAGGGGTTTCACTACTTGACTCATCATCAGCTGTCTCCCAGGGTGTGCAGCAGCATGAAGCTGGATCAGATGCAGAGCCTAGATTTGACCTCAGGGCCTCCAATATCAGGGCATCTTAAGTGGCACCTGCCCCTTCAGACAGAACTCAAATATTGCTTCTCCCCATATCCTTAGGTCATTTCTCCTTCATATGGTAACTTACTGAAATACAGCCTTAAATTAAGAAAATTAAAAAAAAAATGCTAACACATATATAATGCCATTTCTTGTTACATCGGATGACAATGTGAAACTGACTAATTCCTGTGGATATACTGTGCATCCTACTTCAGCCATGATAAGCACCAAGACCATATTTCTGGCAAATGACAAACTTCAGCTTATACTTACCTGGCTTGTGGTCTATCTTTTTCTTCAAAACTGTAGATTTTCCAATCATGCCATGCTGGAGGGAAAATTTTAGAAATTTCTTGGAGGCACTACCTGGCTCATATTTTGACTTTTTTCATGTTATTAGATGTTTTTAATCCATGTTTTGGATTTATCTGTTTAATTAATCTAATCTTGATAGTAGCATCCATGCTACCTGAAATGATTTCACGTAATGTTTTGTTGATCTCTGCAATCACTGAATGTGAACGAAGATGCTATAGCATATGGCAGCCTTCCTTATCTGTGAGGCTTACCTTGCGAGTCTTAGCCCGTCTCCCTCATCATCCCTTCTCCAGTGCAATTTTAATTGGAATCCTATTTTGCCTCTCTGATAAGGTCAGTTTTGCATGTTCACTCCTTGACAAGGCCATGTTTAAGAGGCTTAGAAAAATAATTTACTGCTATTATAAAGTGCTACAGGATACAACTTTGCCTTTTAAACCTGATGATGAGTCTCTTAATACTTCAACCTGACAGGGTGTGGCTGAACTTGATCTAAGGAAATCTCTCCTGGAAGTTGGATAACCTTGTAGTTAAGCTGGCGAGCGTGGTGATACTAGACACAGTTTTCCACATAATGCCATGCTAATGTGATAAGGCACTGCACTAAAGCTCTGGCAACAAGCATAATGGTCTCTTTAAAAACTTCATGTCTTTTGTTTTCTGTGCAAGACATTCAATTATCTAGACAGGAAAATAAATTTCTCCACGGTGTTTTCCCCTTTTCAATAAAACGTGACCTTCCTTTTGTGCGACTTATTTGGTGTTACTGTAGCGCCCGAAGATACCACTACCTCCTTTCCTAAGAAAAGGTCAATTACTCACAACACCCCCTTTCTTTCAAATGTCTTTCAGACTGCATTGACACAGCTAAAAGTCAAGTAGAAGATTCAGTTTACCTGGTTTATTGAATGGATATTCAGACAGCCCAGAAAGATAATTCACAGTCTGAAGCTGCTTATTTTTATCAACATCATCTATTTGCTAACTATCATCTATTTGATTACATATTTACTCATTCACTCTTTTATTCTTCACATGAGTTTAAGGATTCTAGTGCCAGACTGTCCATTTGCTGTGTCTCTATCCACTGTATGTATCAAGTTTCTGTACATGTGCATCCGTTTCTGGGTAAAATTTTTGTTCCCCCTGGTAATCTGTTTATCTCTGTGCTGACACCATACTGTTGAGCAGATTTATAACAAATATCCGAGTCTTATAAAGATCCTCAACACTGTTCCTTACCGGAGCTTTGGGTATTCCTGACCCTTTGCTTGTCATATAAATGTTAAAATCAATGTATCAATTCTCCAAAACTTCTGTAGGACTATTGATTGACATCACATGTATTTAGTTTGATTGACATTATATTTTAGAATAGTTGAGATATCTGCAACACTGAGCCTTTTATTCAATGAGGATGTTGTTTTGTCATCTGTTTAGACCTTTGGGGCTGGTACTGTGGCACAGTAGAACTTTTAACTTTTTTTCTCTTATATATTCTCTATTACAGTTAATTGTAACTAATTGTAACTGTTCTCAATGACATCTTTAAATTGCTATAATGTTGTATATTGAAGTTAGAATTTTGATATCTATATTCATAAGAGACTAAGAGTTCTCATTATCCACATTTTTCTTTTTTTAATTTATTTGACTGGTAGAGTTATAGACAGCTCTATAGAGTTATAGACAGGTGCTTCTTCCTGGGCTCCCATGTGGGTACAGAGGCCCAAGCACTTGGGCCATCCTCCACTGCACTCCCGGGCCACAGCAGAGAGCTGGACTTGAAGAGGAGCAGCCGGGACTAGAACCTGGTGTCCATATGGGATGCCGGCTCCGCAGGCAGAGGATTAATCAAGTGAGCCAGGGAGCTGCCCCCCACCCCACATTTTTCAAACTTGGTAATAAAACTTATAATTTGTCTTAAATAAATATTATGATGATGATGCATCTTTTCTCAATCTATTTTCATTTATTTCCTCTTTTTTCTTTGCATCTCTCATTTTTTACAAACATTTATTTTTTTTTTTTTAAGATTTATATATTTATTTGAAAAGCAGAATTATAGAGAGGCAGAGGCAGAGAAAGAGAGAGAGAAGTCTTCCATCTGCTGGTTCATTTCCCAATTGGATGCACTATCCAGAGCTGAAGCTTCTTCCGGGTCTCCCACATGGGCGCAGGGGCCCAAGGACTTGGACCATCTTCTACTGCTTTCCCAGGCCATAGCAGAGAGCTGGATTGGAAGTGGAGCATCCAGGACTAGAATTGGCACCCATATGGACTGCTGTCTTTTCAGGTGGCTGCTTTACCCATTATGCCAAAGCATTGGCTTCAAAGATTTAACTTTTTTACTCAAACTTTGAGACTTCATATTTTGGCTTTGTAGATGCTCATTGGGGTAGCTTTAGTTCCAATTTCATTATTTTTTTATTTTTTATTTTATTTATTTATTTATTGACACGCAGAGTTAGTGAGAGAGAGAGACAGAGAGAAAGGTCTTCCTTCCGTTGGTTCACTCCCTAAATGGCCGCTATGGCTGGCGCTGTGCCGATCAAAAGCCAGGAGCCAGGTGCTTCCTCCTGGTCTCCTATGCAGGTGCAGGCATCCAAGCACTTGGGCCATCCTCCACTGCACTCCTAGGCCACAGCAGAGAGCTGGCCTGGAAGAGGAGCAACCGGGACTAGACCCTGGCACCCATATGGGATGCCGGCTCCACAGGCAGAGGATTAACCACATGAGCCATGGCTCCAGCCCTCCAATTTCATTATGTTCTGCCCTTTTCATAATCACTTTGTTTGTTAAACTTATTTGGATTATGGACTATTTTTCTTTTAAAATCAAAAATTTTTAAAGATTTATTTTATTTATTTGAAGCAGTTACAACCGAGACAGAGACAGAAAGGGAGAGTGTTCTTCCATCTGCTGGTTCAATCCCCAAATGGCCACAGAGGCCAGAGCTGAGCTGATCCACAGTGAGGAGCCAGGAGCTTCTTCTGGGTCTCCCACATTGGTGCAGAGGCCCAAGGATTTGTCATCCTCTGCTGTGTTCCCAGGCACATTAGCTGGGAGATGGTTCAGAAGTGGAGCACCTGAGACTCAAACCCTTGCTCCTATGGGATGCAGACACTGCAGGCCAGGGCTTTAACCTCCTGCACCACAGCAGTGGCCCCTAAAATCAAAATTATACTCATCACTTTCAGATTTTTTTCTCCATTAATATAAGAATTTTTGATTTCAAATTCTCCTGTAAGAAAAACATTACTTTAATGCTCAAATTTTAATATTTCATTGTTATTAGCTTATAAGTACTTTTGGTATCCATGATTCTTTCTTCTTTGATTAGGAAGTAACTATGCATTTACTGTGAATATTTCTCAGGATTCTATTTTATTTACCTGCTGCTAAGTCTTCAGGTAAATGCATTTTGTCATAGCAAATGTTCTGTGTGAAACCAATTTTTTGGCATTTTTAGTTCAGCTTCTTTAAGGTTTTATGTGTTTTGTTTGTATTTGCATGTTGTATGTATGTGTGAGAGTTTATGCATGTGTAGCTATATTTGCAATATTCTATACCAGGACAAAATTCTAGTACCTTTAGCTTATTTCTGCAAACTGATCTCCAAATTTAACTGATAATAAAACACATCACAATTCTTTCAGTAGAGAAATGAGTTATTTTACATTCCCTGAAATTATATATTGTTCTTTGATAGAAAAAAAGAAATAAAATTCAAAGTGAAATTTTGATGTTTACTCAGTATTTTTGAGCTGAATTAATGATTCTTATTTGTCTCATCCTTTACATTGAAATGAATGTAAAGATTAAATAAATAATATTTAAATAAATTTAATAATAATTTAAAGATTAAAGAGATGATTCTTCTGTTTCAAGATTAATATATTTTTCATGCACTGGTTTATACAGAATCAATATATGACCCTGAGACAAGTAATGGCTTGACACAGAAAAGTTCCACCCTGTACCTGAGGTGGTGTTGTTACCTCCACTTTCAGGCTTTACTGCCACTAATTGGAAATTTTCCCAATGACCTTGTATTCTGTCTGATTCCTAGTTATTCCATATTGGTAGCATTTTTATATGAACAAATGAAATATGAACCAGTCTATAAATTCTAAAATAAACAGAAACTCCAAAATATTAGAGTTGCACTTAAACACAAAAATATGGGTTATGAAATAGGTGCAAGTGCAAGAATGCTTCAGCACTCTTTGTTAGAGAAAGCTTCATGGGCTTCTAAGAGAAGACATGTATCACAAGGCTCCCAAAAGGAAAGAGACTAAATAAAGAGAAAATTCTAGTCCTGAATTCTTAAAGATTAAGATTTAAACCTACTGAGCTGAGCACATGAAAGGAAAAAGTTCAGTGAGCAGGTTGAATAGTTATTGTTTATATATATTATTTTCAACATGTCAGGTATGAAATACTGTGCATTTATTATATCATTTAAATTTTAAACATCTATCAAGTTGTTACAATTATCATACTGATATTCCAGATGAGAAAACTGAGGAATTGCAAAGAAAGAGGTGTTCAAGCTTGTTCAGCTTGTATGTGTTGGAGCCAAGATCGAGGTAATTTGACCAGAGTCCTTGGCTAACACAATAAGCACTGTTCATGTCATCTCTGATTAAAATACATTTCTCTTCTGTAATTCACGTGTAATTCACATGTCATCTAGCTGAAATTTAGCTTGGTGAAAAAAAAAACTCTACTTAAGATTCTCAATATTTTTATGACAAATATCAGTTATACCAGTCTTTAATCACACTTGGGGAAAATAGTTAACTCAAGGACACACAATGTAATGAAATAAAATCACCTATTGTGTCATGATATTATAAAAAATTTACAAATAGAAAAATAAGGAAATAAATGTTATTTTAAATGAAGTAAACCAGGGGCTAGTGTTCTGTTATAGCAGATTAGCACCAGCATCTCACGTGAGCATTGTTGCAAGTCCAGGGACTCTGCTTTGGATTCACTTCCTGCTAATTCACCTGAGAAAGCAGAAGAAGATGACCCAAGTTCTTGGGCCCCACCACCAAGGTGGGAGACCTGGGTGGAGTTCCAGGCTACTGGCTTAGGCCTGGTCTAACCTTGGTCATTGAGGCCATTTGGGGAGTGAGCTGGCATATGGAAGATCATTCTCTCTCTTTCTCTCTCTCTTGCTCTCTCTTTGTCTCTCTCTGTCTGTATCTTTCGCTTTAAATAAAATAAATCTTCAAACAAAGTGAGCTACACTTAATGTATAGTGAGGTATATTATTTCTTGAATGTTGAATAAATCATGGATCTTTAAAGCCTTCAGATTCATTCTTTGACTCAGAAAAGATTAATTCATTCTCTAAAATCCATCATCTTTTTGGAATTAGTGCTAATACAAGTGAGTAAGTTTTAGATGCCTATTTCTGGACATTAAGGTCATTCAACATAGGCAAAGTCCATCTAGATAAAGACTGTATTCTTGCTTGAGCTATAGATTGACCATTTATTGTCATATCTGACAATCTATATATCCACCTTGAAACTCTGAGATAAATGCTTGAAAGAAATGCCAAGGAATAGCTGTCCATTCATTTAATATTGGATATAAAACATCTGCTATTTTTTGAAAAATGGAGTTTTATTTGAATGAATTGGTTACTTTTTTGATGTAATATAGTAGTTAAGACTTTTTGAAAAGAAATATATCTGGGCACTTCTCAAAAGCAGTATTGGTCTGTTAGTGGTGCTCGAGTTGTTGGTATCCTCTTCCAAAACCTGCATAGCTCTACCTGTCATATGTTTATTTTTCTTAACTTAAGTTAAAGAAGAAAGGGCCGACTGCAGTTTAAGTACACATGGCACCCGTCCTTGTGAAAATCTGTGGTTGCTTGGCAACCAGAGGGTGCCTATTTGGAGAACTCAGAGAAGTACACAATGTGACTTGAGGATGGATGAAGGGCAGCGGGAGGCACTGAGTCAACAGAAATGATTCAGAACATAGAAACAACATTCAAATAATGTACATCTCTGTATGCGATTATTCCCAAGCGATAATTGTGTTGATGCTCAACTCCCCTCTGCATACAATTTACAGGAGGGCTTCAGAAGAAATATAATCTTAGGTTTTGAATTTTATGCTTGTGAATATGCGTTGTATAGTTAGGATATTGTGGTAACCAGTGGAATAGCATGCTGATAACCAGAGTAGTTATCACTGCCTCCTTGGTCAATGACATGCCTGTTAAAGAGATTTGATTTTGAAAAATCTCACCACCCCTAATAAAGATCAGCAATCATTAAAATTAACCACATGCTGATTTAATCAACATATAGCTTTGTTAATTACTAGTTCTTTCTTCATGTCCATCTGTTTGTAAGATTTTAGTGAACCTGTGCCAGATGTTCATGTAAATATAATAAGCTGGTTGCTATGTAAATATAACATTTTCAAGTGTGCTGTGTAACAGCCTTTCAATTTATGCATACTGTTGTCTGTGTTTTGTCTTAGTGGCTTAAATACAAAACTGATAACTTTGTTAAAAGCCCCATTAGGCACAGTTTCAACCAAACTCCTTGTGTGTGTGTATGTGTGTGTGTTAGTGTTGGTTGCTGATTACCTCTTGGATGTTTTGCGAGGTGTTCAGATTTTCAAGACAAAGCAAATTATTTGTCAGCTTGTTCTTAGAATGGCAGCATAAAAATGAGATAGAACTATTGTATTCTCATTTAGTATAAATATATATATATATATATATATATATGTATGTATGTATAGTGTGTTTTGTGTTTGTATGTAAAAGCCTATGAAATTCTCAATAAACGCAATCCGTTTCTGTTGAGTGGAAAAAATGTGAAGTAATTCATGCATGTAGATGCTTCCACATTGACTCTCACTACCATCTCAGCTTTGGGTCTATCTGGAAATCAAATCATCACACGTGATGAATTAGAGAACTGGCACATAGAGTTTTCCTTTTTTTTTTTTTTTTGCATAGAGAATTGCTGAAATTGATCAAACTGTGGGATGATAAATTAGTCAGTAGAAATATCGTAAGAATGAAATTAGGGCAAATTTGATTTTGAAGATAAAGCTGTATTTTCAAATACTGCCCTGTACAATAGAAATAAAAGTATACTTCATTAACTAATAATTTTATGGTAACTAAAATGTTTGAACCCAGCTGGTTACAGTATTACCAATCACGTAGAATCTAAATCACAATGCAACATTGAAAAATAAATAAATATGAAGAACTTCATATCAAAGACATATTATAAAATGAATATATTTAACCTCTAAGATATTTTATATTTTACCTGAATTTCAGAGGTCAGTAAATTAAATTCACTAATAAAGCATAGTGACAGAATACTTATTTTTCTGGAAAACTAAACAAAATAGACCTGTAGAAATAAAAAATAAATAGGAAATATTGAATAAACTTTAAAAATCAATTTAAAGGGAAAATAAGACACCCTGTATTAAAAGAGAAAAGCTATGCCATCCAAGTAAGGAACTATTAATGCCACTCTGAATTTTTTGCTAGATCTGTAAAGCGAACTATAATTCAGATAAGAATTTTATGACACACACTTAGGAAGAGAGGGAAAAGCCCTAAGTAAATGTGCATTTGTGTGTTTCTCACCATTTTACCAGAACTTCATTTATTTTTCCTTTATTTAATTCTTAGATGGGTAATAGATCTACGTGGCTATCAAAATATGATAGCAAGGTATGTAGTGTTAATTCCTCCCTCATGTTTGTTTTTCATCCCATCTTCCAAGTTTTTAGAACACATAACAAATTGTTTATAGTTGTTAAGTATTTTCCTTTGTATTGTGCTTTAAACAAATTTGTATGCACATTATTTGTGGTCCCCAAAGTTGTCCACTTTCAAATTCCTCGGACCATAGGCTTATACTATCTTCCATTACCAAAGATACTTTTGACGAAGGGATTAAGTTTACAAAGTTTAAAAAAAGAGGGGCATTATCCTGAATCATTGCATTGGATCCATTAACATTATATTTGCCTTTAGAATTAAAAGAAGACCACAAAGAACCTGGCAGAGAACTACCACCAGGAAAGGAGGAGCAGCAGAAATACAAAACATGACAGGGCTTAGCACATCAGTGCTCTCTTTGAATATGTAGGAGGTGGACCTTGCGCCAAGATCCACAAGATTCCAGAAGAAAAGAAGGGCCTTCAGATGTCACTCGAGAGGAAGTTCCTACAAGTACAAAAAACCAAATTTTGCCACAACCTGAATGGGAAAGAGCAAGGATTCTGCTCTGGAGCCTACAGAAAGGAATGGAGACCTGCTGACATTTGCCTTTTGTGAGGCATGCAGCACGCTAAGATAAATTTGCATTGGATTAAACCACTAAAACTTGTGGTCACTTGTTATGCCAAGAATAGCAAAATCAAAGCATCCTCCTTTCTTGCGCAAACCAAATATACTAGAAATACTGATCAAGACCTTTGTTCACTTAACAGTGTACCTTGAAGATATTCTGATATTACACATAAATGGCATCCTCATGCTATTTTTCTTCATTAAGAGTCATAGTGGGGCATGCACTGTGGTGTAGCTGGTAAGGCCTCTGTCTGCAGTGCCGGCCTTCCATGTGGGCTCTGGTTCATGTGCCGGCTGCTCCATTTCTGATCCAGCTCTCTGCTATGGCCTGGGAAAGCAGTAGAAGTTGGCCCAAGTCCTTGGGCCCCTGCACCCACGTGGGAGACCCAGAGGAGGCTCCTGCTTCCTGGCTTTGGATCAGTGCAGTTCTGGCTGTTGTGGTTATATGGGGAGTGAACTATCAGGTGGAAGATCTGTCTTTCTCTCTCTGCCTCTGCTTGTCTGTAACTCTGCCTGTCAAAAATTAAAAAAAAAAAAGATTTTTTTTATTTATTTGAAAGGCAGAGTGGACAGTGAGAGAGAGACAGAGAGAAAGGTCTTCCTTTGCCGTTGGCTCACCCTCCAATGGCCGCTGCGGCCAGCGCGCTGTGGCCGGCACACCGTGCCTATCTGGAGGCAGGAGCCAGGTGTTTCTCCTAGTCTCCCATGGGATGCAGCGCCCAAGCACTTGGGCCATCCTCAGCTGCACTCCCTGGCCACAGCAGAGAGCTGGCCTGGAAGAGGGGCAACCGGGACAGAATCTGGGACCCTGACAGGGACTAGAACCCAGTGTGCCGGTGCCTCAAGGCGGAGGATTAGCCTGTTGAGCCACGGCACTGGCCTATAAATAAATCTTAAAAAAAAAAAGAGTGTCCTAGCATTTCATTTTGGGATCTGACACTTTATTTAATCAGCTATTTATTTATGAATAATGACATTGTTTCCAAACATTTGCTATTATATATAATGTTTCAATAAATAGTATTCCATGTATGTAGGATATTCATAAGGTAAATTCTGAGAGGTGAGATGAACATAATTGGAAGATATATATATGTATAATTTTGATATATATTCACAAATTACACTGTATATGTGTGCCAATTTGAGTTCTCATCATGATATATGAAAATGGTAGCTGTTAAACAGAGAACTTTGCCAATAATGGGCACTTTTAACGAATAGTTTCTTAAACACTTTATATTTGAGTTTCTCTTAATGAGTGAAATTACACCCAGTTAATTCTGGTTTGAGTAATAACTTACAAGGTCATTCTCATTATTGCTACAATCTCTATATTACTTAGCATTTTCTTTACTTTTCCTCTCTATTTACTCTCTTAGAATTTTTGAAAGACCACAACTGATTTTCATAGTCTTTATGATTACCCTAAAATATGGATATTATATATGTCTCCCAGTCTGATGTAAAATGGAAGTTGCAGTGTTCTGTTTGCTTCTCTTAGCTGTCAATTGTAGTGATCCCTGCTTCCTGGTATTCACGTTCTTTTACATGCCTTCCTCTGCAGCAGGAACTGAATGGCCTTACTTCCAACAAAGAGAATGTTGTAGGAATGGTGAGATTTTACTCCCAATATTGTGTTACACAGAAGTGCAGTTCTGGTTTGATATTCCCTCTCTCTCTCTTTCCTTCCCTCCCTCCTACGCTTCCTCCTATTCGTAACACTCGCTTAAGGGAAGCCAGCTGCCATCTTGTAAATTAGCACTGTGAAGAGTCCATGAGAGTTTGGAAGCAGATCTGAGTCCTGCCAACAGCCACAAGAATAAGCCCGAATACAGATCATTCTCAGTGGAGCCTTAAGATGGAATGCAATTCTAACTGACAACTTGATTATAGCCTCATAACACACCCTGGGCCAGAACCACCCAGTTACACTGTCTCTGAACTCATAACACAGAGAAACTCTTAGATAATAAATATGCCTTGATTTAACTTCAAGTTTTAAGGAAAATTTTATTAGCAACAGATAACATCAATGGATATGTTTTATACAGCTCATGTCTAACACATCACTGTAGAGAGCAAGAGTAAATTGATGATTTGAAACTCAATACGAAATTTAAAACAGGAAGACTATTAAAGAATTAAGCTGCAGTAAAAAGAGAATAAAGTTACACCATTATATAAAATGTAACCAAATTTTATTTTAAAAAATGCTTTCTAATTATATAAACTTCCTTTTCCTTTTAAAATGTTTTTAAAAGAAATCCTATTTTAATCATAGAAATGTTATATTTCTTTTACAAGAAATATTGCATCATTGAAATTGCCAATATCAAACTTGTTTAGGAAAATAAATGGAGGAGAGGATGGTAGGTTTTCAAATATATTAATTTTTTTCTTCTAATTTGTACTTAAGGAGTTTTTTTTTCCCCCTGTGGCACTCAATAAAATGAGTATCAGTGGAAAATTACTTTTCTAATGTTTGTGATCAGAAAACCCTATGGGTAAATATAACAATATGATATAATCACCAAAAATAAATAATGATATTTCAAGTTTCCATTTTCTTAATTGAGATCATAGCTTAGGAAGATGCAGAAATACAATTAATCTTTTTAAGCCTCCATTCTTGAGTACGTGGCATAAAAAATCATTTGGAATTTAAATCAATGTCTACCAATACGAATATGCAGAGGCCTGACTTAAAACTAAGTCAGATGAGCAAATACATCAGTTTTTTTATATTTTCAAATTTTTATTTATTTGAAAGGCAGAGTTACAGAGAGAGGACGAAAGACAGAGAGAGAGAGAGAGAGAGAGAGAGAGAGGGAGAGAGAGAGAGAGAGAGAGATTCCATCTGCTCTCAAAATGGCAAAGGCTGAGCCTGGGCCAGGCTGAAATCAGGAGCCAGGAACTTCTTCCAGGTCTCCTATGTGGACACAGGGGCCCAAGCACTGGGTCCACACTCGGCTGATCTTCAAGGTGCATTAAAAGCGAGCTGAATCAGTAGTAGGACAGTCGGCATGTGCACTGCCACTGCCACAACACTAGCCCCAGTTATAACAATTTTAATTTTTATTTTTAAAAGTCCTATTGGCTGCACTATGGTGTCATGTTCTCCATAATCCAAACCACGGAGAAACTAGTTTGGAGACATCAAGCAATGTCTTAACTGCTACACAAATATACCTCATCACATATTTTTTAAAATTTGTTTTCACTTTAGAACAATTCTGTATTTTTTTTTAAAAACTCTGAGGATGGATTAGAGTTCCCATATATCTCGTCATGGTGTATTTTATTATGTACATCTAACATCTGTCACAGCTGATGAACAAATATTGACACATGATTATTAACTAGAGCGGACATAGCTGTGACGATTTCTTAGACTTTCATTATTTATGATGACCTCAACAATTTTGAGAAATCCTGGTCAGATGCATTGCAGGATGCTCATCATTTAGCATTCATCTGATGTTTTTCTCATGATTAGGCTGATATTAATGTGTTCTCAGGAGGAAGACCAGAGAGGTAAAACACAGTTTTCATCATAAAATATCAAGGGCATAATCAACTTGATTTTCATTGTTGTGACAATGACCACCCAACCAAGGTAGCGTTTGTTATGTTTCTTCACTGTAATGTCACTCATCCTCCCCCTTTCCATACTGTACCCCATGGAGAGAAGTCACTGTGTGTAATCAATGCTCAAAGGCTAGGGGTTATGTTCTGTTGCCTTTTGGGGAAGACAGACATTTACAGGGAATACTTGAAATTCTTCTATATAAGAAATTTGTCTCTTATCCTTCACTTACTTATTTGATCATTCATTTATATCAGTGTGCATTTATAATTATTACTCATTTCGTGTATCTTTATTTTTCAGTATTTCTGCCCTCTGTGTCCTTACACAGAAACTAGGAACTCGATGTTATATTCAGTCAAAATACTTTGTGGTTTCATTTTTCCATCTTGCTTCTTTTGTCACTTCTGCTTGATCCACTTAAGAAGTCATAGGGGCCGGCGCTGAGGCTCAACTGGCTAATCCTCCACCTTGCGGCTCCAGCACCCAGGATTCTAGTTCCTGTCAGGGTGCCGGATTCTGTCCTGGTTGCCCCTCTTCCAGGCCAGCTCTCTGCTGTGGCCTGTGAGTGCAGTGGAGGATGGCCCAAGTGCTTGGGCCCTGCACCCCATGAGAGACCAGGAGAAGCACCTGGCTCCTGCCTTCAGATAGGCGCGGTGTGCCGGCCACAGCGCGCCAGCCGCGGACAGCCATTGGAGGTGAACCAAGGGCAAAGGAAGACCTTTCTCTCTCTATCTCTCTCTCACTGTCCACTCTGCCTGTGAAAAAAAAAAAAAAAAAAGGAGAAGCCATAGGTACATATTGTTAATTGCGTTATATGTAACAATGACTTGCATTTTGGGTTGATAAAATACTTTCTCTTCTGGGGTGAGCATTGTGGCATAGTAAGCTAAGCTTCCACCTGTGGCACCAGCATCCCATTTGGGCTCTGGTTCCTATCTCGGCTGCTATTCTTTTTTTTTTTCCTTCTTAAGATTTATTTATTTATTTATTTGAAAGGCAGAGTTAGAGAGAGAGAGGAAAGTCTTCCATCCACTGGTTCTCTCTTCAGATGTCTGCAACAGCCAGGGTGGGGAGATCTGAAACCAGGTGCCAGGAGCTTCTTCCTGGTCTCCAACACGGGTGCTGGGGCCCAATTTCTTGGGCCATCCTCCACTGCTTTCCCAGGCCATAGCAGAGAGCTGGATCAGAAGTGGAGCAGCTGGAACTCCAACTGGCGCTCATATGGGATGCCAGCACTGCAGGTGGCGGCTTTATCCACTACACCATGGGCTGGCCCCTGCTCCTCTTCTGATCCAGCTCTCTGCCTATGGCCTAGGAAAACAATGAATGATTGATTGCCCAAATACTTGGGCCCCTGTACTCACGCTGGGTACCATGAGGAAGCTCCTGGCTCCTGGCTTTTGATAGGCCAGCTACGGCCATTGCAGCCATTTGGGGAGTGAACCATCAGATGGAAGACATTTCTTTCTGTCTCTCCCTCTCTCTGTTTGCAGCTCTACCTCTCAAATAAATAAATAAAACCTTTAAAGGAAGAAAAGAATATGTTTTCCGTTCTAACTGGGATGATGTGAAACCTCACTGTGGTGTCTTCCATCCAAAAATCAGAAAACAATAAATGCTGGTGGCAATGTGGGTAAAAAGGTACTTAATTCACTCTTGGTGGCAATGCAAACTAGTATAGCCCTTGTGGAATATAGTATGGAGATTCTTCATAAATCTGAAAATTGATCTACTCCTGGGAACTTACCCAAACTAATAAAATCAGCATACAAAAGTGATCTCTACCCTCATGTTTATTGCATCTCAATTCACAATAGCTAAGATATGTAATCATCCCAGATATCCATCAACTGACGACTTGATAAAGAAAATGTGGTATATATACAATATGGAATACTACTCAGTCATAAAAAATGAAATCCTGTCATTCACAATAAAATGGATTTTTTTTTGGGGTGGGGGTTTTGCAATACTCGGGGTGGGGAGTGGGCTGGGGGGGCTGTCGTTGGGAGCAGGTGCCGGCTGGGCACAGGAGGAGGGGGACACACACTGCTTGGTTTTAGTTTTCGCTTTGCTCGGCAAGGATTGGGGGCGCTCGGGTCACGGCCTCCAGGGCCAGACCAGGGGGCTGCTGCAGCTTGCCCCCTGCCCAGATGCCTTCTGCCCACTCCTTGATGCCACTGGAAACCATTATACTTAGTGAAATAAGCCAGCCCCATAAAGACAAATATCATATGTTTTATCTAATCTGTGGAGCTAATACAGTTACAAGAATATAAAGTGTATGAGAGAAATTGATATTTTGAGATTTGGTTTTTGTTTGTTTGCTGCCCTTGTCTCAACTATTGAAGAACAATGCTTTTTTCTTACTATTTGTTGAATTATTTACTTAGTGGAGATGTAGGCTTATGATTATAATATAAACTGAAATTACATCATTGTAAACATGAAAAGAAAGAATAAGAAAGGAAGGAGGAAGGAGGGTGGGAGGGAAGAGAGGATGCTCCTATCCCCCTAAAACTGTATTTATGAAATCTGTTCATCTTATATAAATAAAATAGTCAATACAAAAAAAACCCAGAAAAAAATACTTTCCTTTCCAACATTTCTGATAGTTTCACCAGTAATCTGACACCATACTATTTCTTGCTTTATTGTGTAGCTAGCCTTTCTAACCTAGTGGATATTTAAAATTTCATTCTGAATAAAGCCTGATTCTGTTAATTAGCCAGGTGGATTTGGAGAGGTGTAAATAACAATGGAGTACTGTTGAATGTATGCTCTTTGAACATCGGTATTTGATAAATGAGACCCAAGATAAAAACGTGGCATCCTAGTGGTTTGAACGAGCTAAACATTACTTTTAAATCGTTTGGAGATGCATCTTGGGCTCAAGACATCGTCCCATGTTAGAGGTTTGAAATGGAAAGTGGGAAGGACACTTAAAGTACCTCATCTTCTGAGTTTAAACAAGAAACAATTATTTGTTGCCTTTCATTCATTTGAAAGACAGAGAGAGAGAGAGATGCATCACAAGAATGGATGACAACATTCCATATCTGAGCACTGGTTGGAGTCCCAGCTGTTCCACTTTGCATTCAGCTCCTTGCTGGCACCTAGTAATGCAGAAAAAGATGGCCCACATGTTCAGGTTTCTGCTATCCACATGGGAGACCTAGATGGAATTCCTGGCTCCTGGCTTCAGTCTTACCCAGTCCCACCTGTTGCAGCCATTTGTTGAGTAACTCTTAACAACAACAGCAACAACAAGAAATACCTTGAAACTGAGACTAAACATATACTAAGGCCATTACATAGCATAATGATATGATATTGTATATCATAATGTGAACAGAGAGTACTTCTGAATCCAGATAAGAATAGATGTATCTCAGCTGCAGGCCCTGTGGTACAGTGGGGTAAGCCACCACTTGTAATACCAGTATCCTATATTGGAGTGCAAGTTCAAGTCCCAGCTGCTCCGCTTCCAATCCAGCTTCCTGCTAATGTGTCTGTCAAGGAAGCGGTTGATAGCCTGATTACTTGGGTCCTGTTCCCCCATATAGAGGACCATGATGGAATTCCAGGCTCCTGGTGTCAGTGTGGCATAGCTCTAGCTATTATGGGTATTTGAAGAATGAACCAAAGGATGAAATTTCTCTCTCTCTCTCCTTATCTTTCGCTCTCTTTGTCTCTCTATTACTCTCAGTGTCTCTCCTTTCTCTGTTTTTAAAATATGTATGATTTTTTAAAGATTTATTTATTTGAAAGGCACAGTTACAGAGAGAGAGAGAGAGAGAGAGAGAGAGAGAATCCTTCTGCTGTTTCACTCCTCAAATGGCCATAATGGCTGGGGCTGGGCCAGGCCGAAGCCAGAAGCCAGGAGCTGCATCGGCTTCTCCCAGGTAGGTTGCTGGGGCTCAATTACTTGAGCCATCTATTGCTGCTTTCCCAGGCTTTTAGCAGGAAAATGGATTGAAAGTGGAGCAACTAAGACTTGAACCAGCAGCCATATGGGAGGCCAGTATTGCAGGCCTTGGCTAAACCTGTTGTGTTGTAGTGCCAATCCCAACAAATAAACAAATCTTTTAAAAGAATGACTATTTCTCATACAAAAAATTGTATAATGTAACAACGTATAATAAATAAGTCATTCTGACACAAGTATTGTGGTCTAAATATGGGACAGAAAGATAAAACAGTCACTGTTAATCTAACATGAGCACTAATACTAATGACCATAAGCCTTATTTATGGGCAACTGTCGCATCAGGCTTCCCTAGGCCAATGGAAAAAGGACTTCATAGTGTTCTAGTCTCTTTTAGTTCTGAGTCTTTAATATTAATGAAGGCATGTACCTACCAGAAATGACCAGTAGAGTTTTTACGAGTCAGATATTGCTCACATGTCATGTAACATCTCAACATTCATATCATGTGTGTATGTGTGGGTGGCTTTTAGTCAGTTTGCTAGTGATTGATAAACTCTGACAATGGAATCACATCACTCCAGTATTTTTATTGTAACTCCAGTTAATGATTCTCATCTGTGAGATGCTGCCTGAAGCAGCTAGGTTGTCTCTTTCTCTATATATTTCCTTGTAGCAATATCTTAGCTCAATTAACTTCTTCATTCTATAGATAAAGAAAATAAAATTGACAAGTGTAAAGGCAGTAGGAAGTAGAGTTAGAAAAAAAGCATCGTTCTTTTACATTTCAGCACTGCATAAGGGGCAAAAAAGGGAGGACCATGAAAGAAAGAAGAGAAGGAAGAAAAAAGGGATGAAAGAAACAAGAAAGAAAGAAAGAAAGAAAGAAAGAAAGAAAGAAAGAAAGAAAGAAAGAAAGAAAGAAAGAAAGAAAGAAAAGAAAGGCAAAAATGAGAGAGAAAAAGGGAGGGGAGGGAGGGAGAGGAGAGGTGAGGAGGAAAGAGAGAGAAAGGGAAGGAGGAAAGTGGAGGGAAAGGAAGAGAAGGAAATGCAATTCTGCCCTTAAATATTTGAAAATAAAGCTGTTCCCTCTATGTCTAACCAAAAATAAGAGCAAACAGCTGAAATTTCCATGGTCATAGCACTCACAATCTTATGCCTCTTTTTGGTTTTTATTTTAATATTTTTGAATGATTTTATACTGGAGTGCCATTTTTCTTTCTGAATATTTTACTTAAGCAACCATACACCAGTGAACCTGAATAACTTACTCTCTGGAAATAAATCATTCAGAACATTGAGATAAAGGCAAGAACAGTGACATTACTCTTATTGTTCTTAAATGTCTTGTACAAACAGCAAGGCCTTCAAGAACATACAGATAAAACAGGAATAATAAATTGTGTTCAAAATAAACTGAAGGTTAGAAAGGGATGAATTTATGGGAACATCTTAATTATTGTGCTGTATCCTGATTACTAGAAGGCATGAATGGTGGATCAATCAATTCTCAAATGACCTCTAGTTGTTTATGCCTTTATAGAGAACCCTAACAGTGAGTATGAATGAGACTATGACTCAATTCTAAACAATAAAATACGGTGAAGGTGATGAGACTCCACTCCCTTCATTACATTATGATAGATACGTAAAATAGAATGTAAATGTAAAACACATAATTCATATATAAATTGTTATAAATTATTAATATAAATATTTATTAGTTATACCACAGAAACTATGGGTATATTTTAAGAGACTAAGTTCATGATAATTTGCTAAATAGCAACATAGAACTAATAAAATTCTCATCTGCTACAGTTAAGCTTAGTAATTCCAGTAATTTTTTCCTGAGTTGTCTGGATAGACCAAAGTAAAAGCCTCCAATCCATCAGTTGTAACTATTCAATTTATAGCAAGTTACTTAATCTTTCAACTCTCAGTTTTCTCATGTGTGAAAATAGCAGTAAGAGTTACTACTTTGTATGTTTAGTTTAACGATTAGAAATAATAAACATAAAATGCATGGTACAAAATATACTCTCAGTAAGTAGAGCCTCAATTAATAATTGAAATTTGTTCTGATTATTTGAGCACCAACAGTCAGTGCATACTCCATAGATGTACTTTTTTAAGAAAAGATTTATTTATTTATTTGAAAGTCAGAGTTACAGAGAGAGAGGAGAGGCGGAGAGAGAGAGAGAGGTCTTCCATCTGCGGGGTCATTCCCAATTGGCCACAACAGCTGGAGCTGCGCTGATCCAAAGTCAGGAGCTAGAAGCTTCCTCCAGCTCTCCCCACTTGGGTGCAGAGGCCCAAGGACTTGGGCCATCTTCTACTGCTTTCCCAGGCCATAGCAGAGAGCTGGATCCGAAGTGGAGCACAGGACTTGAACTGATGCCCACATGGGATGCCGGCACTGCAGATGCAGCTTAACCTGCTACACCACAGGGCCAGTCCCTAGACGTAGTTTCAAACAGAATTCCATTGTACTATTAGACTTGATGCTGAGCACAAAGACCCAAGGTCTGCATTCTGTCACTCTGGCCATTGGTTTGACTCAAATTGTCAAGACAGTTTGTGTCTAGAGATCAGATTGGGGGGCCATGGAACAGAACAAGTTCAAGTAAACTGCATAAATTCAAACCTATATTTTGATTTTAATATATCAATCTGTAACTCACAGAATAACTGTTCACAGATAGGAAAAGGAAATTGTGAATCCAGTAAATATGTTTTTCTACAAGAAAAAATTACAATCACTTAAAAGCTTAACATTCTTAGTTTAGTCAGGTAAAACTGCTTAGCAGATCTCAGCACTAATTATAGTAATTTAGTCTCTCTCGTATAAGTACGTTCCTGGGGGAACTTTAATCAAAGGAGAGTGAAGCTGTACAAATACTTTGATTTTACTGTTTATATCGTTTTTCAGTTCTTCATATCTGTTTCCATTTGATTTAGTTCAAGAATGACTGGGTTTTACCCACTAAAGTGAGCACTCATTATCAGTAAAAGCCAAAAGAGGATTATTGTACAATAATAAATGCCATAAAGAACATTTTTCTATGTGGGACTAATAAAAACTCAAATTTTCATTAGCTAGAATTATACTGTACAGAGACTGGAATAGCACAATTCTCAAAGTTGTGACTCAAGGGAAGAAAAAAAAAACCCTTATTAATAGTCACATAAAAGAATTGAGAGGAGTTTTATAAACTGAAATTTCAGCCAATTTATCTACATACATATTTGTTTAGTCTTTCTTTTTTGGATTAACATCAAAGGTAAAATACCACAACGTATTACTCGAGGACAGAGCCTTCATATCACTAGTTTTCTGCTCTGAATATGCATTGGACACTTCCATCAAGGGAAACAGTCATGGAGACAGAAAAGCTTACAAGGTCCATGCATCCTTAGTGATTCCAAAAACTAGAGTAAGAAAGAGTCCAATATCCATATATTTAATTTGACATCAAGAAGACAAAATATTATTGAACTACACACAGAATTACTCTTGAACTAACACCAATGCAAATATTAACATTCCAAATCTTTAGAGCCTCATTCCCACTCTGCAAACAATGAAATGATCTTCATTGCTCTTCTTACTGGTATTTACTTACAGTTGAATATTCTGCATGTTTTCAATGAAAGTTTAAAAAAAAAAACTGTTTTGCACCTGTCATGGAAGCTAATGAGGTTAGTGAGTATGTAGAATTCAAAATATATATTAACGTATTCATTTTATCGGATAAACTTAACTGCCTATATTCCCAAAGTCATCCATTGGAAAGCCACACAATTTTATGTACCAAATAATTAAACTTTAACAACCCACCAAACAAAAAGTTGTAAACATATGTTTGATAAGCACAGTAAATGTTACCACATACGTGACAATCTCTGGAATTTCATAAATTAAATATACCAAAAAATTTAAAATATTAGTCCCTCATGAAAGATGTCAAAGGTAGGTATTCTGAAATTATCATATTTTCATGCATAATAAAGTTAATATAAACTGTTTGTACTTAACAAGAAAAGATTTAAAATTTACTTTGAACATGGAAAATCCAGAACTTCAATAAATATTGGTAAATGATAATGGCTTAATAAATTGCTCTATATTTTTAGTAGGCATCTTGTATTTTTCTCAAATAGAAATCTCATAACATACTCCAAAAGTATCAATCAAGAAAAAGATGTCGTGAGAGGTTTATGCCCACAAAAAACATTTTGTTACTCAGATACACCAATGTTTTTATCAAAACAAGGACTTCTAGGATCAGAGTCAAAATGCCCCAGACATATGTTCATGGAGAAAAGAACGGGATTACGTTTCTGCAATAGTATAAGCATGTATTTAAATTATCCATATCTCTTTCCTGCCAGCAACATATACAGTAAGTGATAGTCTATATTCAGGGTGTTTTTTACATCTTCATTTCTCTTCTACAGATAACTATTAGACAACTTCACAAGCCTGTTGAAAAGTCTTTGAACATTTCCTATACTTATCTGCTTCTGGCCTATGACCTTGCATTTCCAGAGTTTGGAATATCTTTCAAATATTTCCTTTCTTGTATTTTCATCTGTTCTTCTTAAACACTTCTCATTCTTCAAAATACAATTTAAATGATATTTTCCCTCTAAAGCTTTCAGTCCCAAGAGTGAGATAATCATGTCTTCTTTGGGGCTTCATAGTATTATGCTTAGACTTAACTTTTGACACCTGTCATTTCATGCGTTTAGTGGTAATTTTGGAGTGTATCTTTTTTCTTTGCTATATTGTAAAATCATTTATGTCACAAATAACATGTGAGTAAACATTGCTGAATTTAATTCCAAATGTGCTGCAGAAAATGTTTGGTTCATGTTATTAAAATGAATTTCTCCCCAGCTTCACAAATATTCCAATAGTAAACGAACACTTAGGCATCATTTATCAGCATGGATTATTGATATATATTTTCTCATGTGCTATGCTTTTATTTGAAATGATCTATAAGGGACACCAATGCTCTGAAAATGAAGTTTGTTTTGCTTCTGGGAGTCCAGGTATAAAGCTCAAGTAGACTCTTTTTTTTTTTATTTTACTACCTTTCAATTAAATATTAATTAAACTTTTTATAATCCTGTCCAAACCAGTGGATTTTAACTTTTATAGGCAAGAAGAGATCACTTTTCAATATAAAAGAATCAGAAAACCCTACAACATTGTTTTAATTTTATATATTCATTTACTTAATTTACTTGAAAAACAGAGCAAGCAGAGAGAGAGAGAGAGAGAGAGAGAGAGAGAGAGAGAGAGAGAAAAGAGACAGAAAGACAGAGAGAGCACAAGAGTGAGAATGAGAATCTTCCATTCCCTTGATCACTTTCCAAATGCTACCAATAGCTTAGTCTGGGCCAGAGCCCAGCCTCAAGTCGGAGCTGTGAACTCTATCTCTGTATCCCACGTAGGTGGCAGAGACCCAACTGCTTGAGTCATCACCTGCTTCCAGTCAGGGTGAAAATTAGCAGAAAACTGGAATTAGAAATAGAACACATAAAAGGAAATCTGTAGAAGAGAAATTAACACTTTGAGAAGCAATGACTTTGCACAGCCCTTGTCTTGACTGTTTTTTTTTTTTTCATAGTATTTGATGAACACTTTACTTAACATTCCTACAGACTTACTTCTAAGGGTACAGTTTACTTATTTATTTTAAATATTTATTTATTTATTTGAAAGAGTTACACAGAGAGAAAGAGAGACAGAGAAAGAGAGAAAAAAAGTAAAAAAAATTTTCTGGGCTGTTCAAAATCATCATGATACATTGTTGTCAAACATTCAACAGTAAAACAAAGAAAAGCTTCTAAAATAACTTGTATATTTAACTTTATCTTATTCATTCTCCTAGTAGAATAGATGAAATATCTGTACACCTAATTATGACCTATACCACTAGAAAAATAATGTTCATGCAGACTTAGGAGGTGTGCATGTAAAAGTCTATCATTTGAACTTTGGCATTCTGATGTTAACAAATAGCTAAAATTGTTGTTTGTTTGCCTGATTTACAAAATGATACAAAGCATTAGAAAAAAACTTGGTTAAATAGGCTTAGGTTCAAATAATGATACCTTTTTACTAGTTTCCTAACCTTTGTAATACTATTAAAGTTTTTCAAGACCTACATTCTCTCATCTGTAAAAAGATCTGTTACAAATCACCCTTAGGGAATTATTAAATATTTTGTAAGATACCCAATCAATGTCAGTGTCTTCCTGGTTCATACATATACTTAATTTTGCATTTCCCATGGAGAAAAACACATGGCAGAAAAATCATAATTATGAGCTAATTCACCAGAAAACAAATTGAAAATGAGCAGGGAAACATTTTTAAAATGTTGACATTTGTGTCCATTCTATTTTCTTTAGAAATTTCAGATTTTATGATAATTGCTCTCAGTCACAATTCATGACATGAACACATTCTGCTTGTTAGTTAATTCTGATAAGCTAATATAGATCAGGAAGTTGCACTCACATTTACATTTTGGGGCTCCTGAAATTTCTTTCCAATGGTTGCATGTCACATATTGAGTTACTATGCTTAATTTCACTTTTCTTCCCTAACTTGCCTGACTTTTTGCAAAACAACATATTCTTAACTTCTCATTCTGTAAAGACTAGCTCCTTCAAATCATGGTAAGGATAAAAAAGTTAGCTACAAAGACCCCCCACAATGACACTTGAAAAGTTGGCCACTTAGGAATGTTGTCAGTGAGATTTTGAAGCCATCTTTCAAATCCTGATGTCTAGTGTTACCATATTGTGACAGGAACCTTTAAAATAAGAAATAAATCTTCCCTACAGTTCTCTCTAAGAGTTGCAGATTTATTTCCTTCTCCAATTATAACCTTCACTCTTGCTTAATTTCCATTGTCCTAATAATTCATCACAGTAAGATTCATCACGAAGTGACAGCAAAAAATGGAACTTTTGCTGGTCTCAACAAATTTCGAACTTGAGGGAAGAATTTATTCACAATAAATGTTAATAAAATACAAGCACAAATTGCTAGATAATATTAAGATACATCTATGATAAATAATCAGAGAAAGCTGCTTCAGATAAAATCCTATATTATTTATGATTAGTATTTAATTTTTCAATTCTAGATAAACTACCATTATTAAAATGACTCTGATTGAAGCTAACCTCAATGTCCCTCTTACACCACTAAGCGCACAAAAAAATAGATAATTAAAATACCAAATACTTCTAATACTGTTGATAGAAGCTGAAAGTTAATGCAAAAATTATAGTAAATGATATATCATTGTAAAAAAAATTAGCATATCCAATCGGTACTCAGGATACCTAAGAGGAAATGAATAAATGAAATTTATAAACACAAAAGAAAATTGTTTGAATTCAACTTTATCTGATAATCTTTCTCTGCTGGCACAAATAAATAACTTTATGTGTGAACACAAAACAAAACTGAATTCAGTGAAGAAAAGTCCAAGCAGAGATTCCACATGTCACTTGCTTTGACATCTATCAAACCTTAGGAAAATCTAAGGATTTGCTTGTGTACAGAACTATAAAGACACATGTTTCCAGAGGAGAGAAACACTGAAAACTATACTTTTAAAATTTTAATTGATAACCATTTTGAATGCTACATATTAGCTATGGTTTTCATTTCTCTAATGAAGGGGTAAAAAATTCGAATAACTTCAGATGCCAGATAGCAAATATAAATGTTGATCCAGAAGAATGGGCATCACTATGTATAAAAGATACACCCTCTGTAAATTTATTCAAATTTTGAAAAAATGTATTCAACATTCCAAAGGACGAATTGCCCGTCTCCAATTTTTCAGGTGTGTTCTATCAAATTCTATGGTTTTTATGAAATGAAATTATACAATGAGCACCACTTTCAGGAGCAATTATAACTGCAAGAGAATGAATGGTTAACTATAGCTGTTGGGATTTTCTATTGGTTATTTTTCATGCTGAATAAGCCTTAAGATGCCTAAACAAAGACATGGTAGCAAAATGGTAATGAAAACACAGACTAGTAAAGTTACGATGTGCTCCTCAAGTTAAATGAACTTCACAGCATCCCCGTACCAGTTTCTAATAAAGGGTGTGGTGCTAACGCTTCCTGATTATTACTGAAGTCCCAATCATGGCCTTTCTAAGAGGGATGCTCCACAAATATCTGTAATCTTCCCAAACCACTGAACAAATCCTAGCTTAACCTGCTTTTGATACATCCAACATGCCACATATGGACATTCAAATATTAAAACTGTTGTTTAGATAGGAAACAGTTCAGGCAAACCTGCTTTAACCTTTTTAGTAGCAAATAGAATTCATGACATTCATCATTGTAAAGGGACCATTCAGCATAATGTCAACTCCTATCTTCCTACTTCTTTTTCAGAATCTTGAAAACTACCTAACGTGTTCATTGATTTGGGCAAGTTTCCTTGTTGTCCTTGTTCACAAATTAGCAAACAGGTGGTATGAGGCAGTAGATCATGGCATACCAAATTAAGTTCTCATTACTAGAAAAGTAAATCTGAAGGAGGAATTTCTCCACAAGGATTTCAATATGATAAATTGGATTTCAAAACAGTAATTTTTGTTTGGGAGTTGATTCCATCCTTGTGTTTCTTATTACATTAATAGACGCATGCTTTCACCCTGTGAGCTTTCCATGCTCCGTAGTTATACACAGAGATGTAATTTCAGATTGCTTCCTACCTCTACAGATGGGCAAATTACAGCCAGAACTTCAGAAATAAAAAACAAAACCAATATCGCTGTGTAGCATGAACATAACCAGAAATCAGCATCCATGTGTTTATTAGATTGCTTTTTGATTTTTGGCCAGCTCAATTAAACATAAAATGAAATGAGAATCAATTTTTGAAGGACAAAAAAAGAAAACTCTTAAGAATTAATACAAAAGATTTTGATACACATAATTCCTCCAATAGTAGAAAAACTTTCAGGAAGCCAAAGATTTTAAATATGAAAAAAGGTAGGAAAAACAGACTTTTCTTTCATGTAAATGATTTAGATAAAACCACCCTAAACCACCTTAAATCAAATATATCCAACTTCTATGATGAAGTCAGGAACTGCTTTGATTTTTTAGTCTTCCGTTCTTTTATCATCAAAAATAACATGAGATGAATGTCAAATCCAGAGATCTCACTGTTTCCCTTTCAGTTGCTTCCTTAAAAACAAACAAATAAAACAAAAAAACTATTCTTATTGAAAACAATGCCCACCACTGTCCAATAATACTCATGCTGTGTTGACACTAACATCCAAGATGGTTTGAGAGTGTTTATTAAGCTAATATTTTAGTAAAAGTATTTTGTGAAATTATGGATTCTAACATTTTTAATAACCATAATAATAGCCAATATGACCTCCTGTATCTTTTCTATTAACTTTTATTTCTTGACCTTGGTCTCTTTTTACAATGTATTCTTTTGGAATTATTTTTCCTCTTGATCTCTTTTTGTTGTCCTTGTTCATGTTCTTATTGTTTCACTGATTAATTTTTCCAATTCTTTATGAGGTGTTTGTCAGGAGTAGATAAAAGGAGTTGTAAAGAAAGAATCCAACCTAAAAGAGGAAATCACTCAAAAAACTTGTCTGGGTGCTGAATGGAGTCAGGGATTAAATACTTAACATACAATACAGATTGTACCTGTCACTTTTCATATTGCTGTTAAAAAAATAGAAGATGGGGGCTGGCATTATAGGGCCATGATTAAGCTGCCACTTGGAATGCCTGCATCCCATATCAGAATGCCTGGTATGGAGTCCCAGCATCATTTTTGCTTCACATCCAGCTTCCTCTTAATGTGACTGGGAGGGGCCAGATGATGGCACAAATACTACTTCCTCCACCCACATGAGAGAATTGGATGGAGTTCTTGGATCTTGGCTTCAGCTTGGACAAGCCCCAGTTGTGGGCATTTGGGGGGTAAACATGTAGATAAGATATTTTTTCTCTCTTTTTTTGAAAAAAGATTTATTTATTTTAAAGACAGAATGACCGGGAGAGACAGAGAAAAAAAGAGTTCTTCCATCCATTGGTTCACTCTCTCAAAGGCCACAAAGGTTAGGCTGGACCAACCCCAAACCGGGAGCCAGGAACTCCATCTGGATCTCTCACATGAGTGTTGGAGCCCTAGTGCCTGGGCCATCCTTTGTTTCTTTCTCAGGCACATTATTATCAGGGAGCTGGATTTGAAGTGGAGCAGTCTGGACTAAAACAGAGGCTCTGAAATAGGGTGTGGGCATTGCAGACAAAGGATTAACCCATTACAGCACAATGCCAACCTCAGTTCCATGTTTTCTAAAAAAAACTAATTGATTTTTGTCATTTTATTTGTTTTCAGGATGAGACTTGCTTTCATCTGTTTGTGATATTATAACTAAATACCAAACAATGAGTAGCTTAAAATGAATAGAAATTAATTTCTTACAGTTTTAGACTGAAAAGTAAAATCAAAGTGCAAGTAAAATCAAAGTGCCAATGTGCCTTTTTGCTATGTCACCTTATGATGGAAGGTGACAGAGAAAGATTGCAAGACAACAATCCTATCCCTGCAAACCCTTTTCATAATGGCATTCATTGTTCAAGAAAGTGGGGTCTTTCTGACCTAAGTAGTTGCTATTAGGCCCCATCTCCCAACACTGTTACATTTGGGATTATTTTTCCAAAAGAAGAATTGAGGGGGAGGTATTCATACCATAGCAGAACTTTGGTCTGTGTTCATCATCAAACCCTGAAGATAAACCAGTATTGCCTATAAATATTTCCAACTTCTCATTTTGAAAAGAGAATGATCCATTTTGAGAATCAATATAGTCTGATATATTAAGAGTTCATACCCTGTTGGGGCACCGGATTCTGTCCCGGTTGCTCCTCTTCCAGTCAAGCTCTATGCTGTGGCCCGGGAAGGCAGTGGAAGATGGCCCGAGTGCTTGGGCCCTGCACCTGCATGGGAGACCAGGAGGAAGCAGCTGGCTCCTGGCTTCGGATAGACACAGCGTGCTGGCTGCAATGTGCCGGCCCTAGCAGCCACTTGTGGGGATGAACCAATGGAAAAGGAAGACCTTTCTCTCTGTCTCTCTCTGTCACTGTCCACTCTATCAAAAAAAAAAAAAAAGTAAGAGTTCATATTTGGTATGCCTTAAGTATATAGAATCCTACCTTATGCCATTCACATGTGTATTATTTCTTTTTATGCTTTGAAAATTATTTATTTATCTGAGAAAGAGGGAGGAAGGGGAAGAGGGAGAGAGAGAGAGAGAACTTCCATCCAGCAGTGCACTCCTCAAATGATCACAAAATTTGAGATGAACCTGACTGAAGGGGGAAGCCAGGAACTCAGTCCAGTTTTCCTAGGTGGGTGTAGGAATCCAGTTTTTTGATCCATCGAAGCTGTTTCTTAGTATGGACATTAACCAGAAACTGGAAGCAGGAGCAAGCCAGGACGTGAACATAGGCACTTCAGTTTGAGAAGTGGGAATCCTAAGGGGTGTCTTACCTACTGCTCCAATCACCTACCCTTGTGTGGATTCCTTTTGTGTTTCTCTAGTTACTATCGTATTTCTTATTTCTGTTATGGAGGAGGTGATTTAGATAATTTAGGTTTGCTTTTCAGACTTGACCACAAAACAGTTGTATGATGATATTTCACACATTACAATGGTGTCTTGCATATGTTATCTCACTTGGCATCAATAGAACTCTAGCAATAAAACATAAAATATTGTTTGTGATTTATAGATAGAATATTAAGTTTCTGCATCTTATAATTAATAATATTTTTGAATATTTAATACGATTTAGACAATTGTCCTATGCATTTTATTAACATAAAATGTTGTATTAGACACACACACATGAACAAAAATATCTAGGACCATAATCCGATTGTTTTCATTTTATAGATGAGCAAACTGAGGCTTAGGGAGATTAAATTAAATACCTGCAGCTGAGTGGCTGTGAGTGGCAGAACTAGGGCTCGTGTTCATCCTCTAGCCCCACAGATCATGCTCTTCTTCAGCACTATTTCCTGATGATATGAAGATGGAAATGTGGTTCAGCATTAAGAAGATTCTTCTGGAAGTGAATAGTTGATCTCTTGGAATGATAGCAATCCTAGTGTTTTTTAATGTATTGAAAAGAATCTTGACATTTTAAATATAAGAAGGAAAATAGTGTGTTTTGTATAAAATTGAAATTAACTTTATATACTTGAAAACCAATTTAATATGAATAACTAAACTCTTCCAACAATACTATCTAAGACATAATGTCTTCGGTGATGGTGTTACAAATCATATGATTAAGACGCAGTTAACAGGATATTGTTGCTAGGATTTAAAAAACAAAAGCACACTGCCTATCCTCAGTTTCCACTTTGGGCTTCCTACTCTGGTTGTCATGCGTGACCTCTAATTACTTCTCTTTTTGCCAGTGCAAATTGCTGATGGAATTTCTTCATCTGAGTTTATTCTATGGTCATGTAACTTTCTTCTTACTAAGTACTAGCAAAGGCTTTTTTCTTTCAGTGGAACAACTGGACTTGGAAGCAGAAAACATATGGGTTCATGCCCTAGTTCTGCCAATACTAGTTCAGTAATAGGGGAGCTCTTTCATCTTTCTATAGGTCACTGTGCTGCCATGATCACAATTGAACAAACCACAGGCAGTTCAACCAGGCGGAAAAAAGCCAGGACACAGTGAGATGCTAAAAGTGATCTTGCTTCCCTGGTTTATCTGTGTTAAGCATCATAATGTTGATTTCAATAGTTATTGGAGGGTAGCATCTGCAGAAGTCAGATCATTTAACATCTGACTTTATGACATTAACAGGAATTATTTGAAAATGAATTTCTAATTTGTTCTCGCTATATAATTAGTGAAATTATCGTTTCTACTCTTTTTGCCCAAAGACTAATGCTGCTGCACTTTAGAGCAGTTGTTTTAAATTATTCAATTTTTGCTTATTTCTTTTTTTTTTCTGTTTCAATCTATACCCTGCCTCCTGGTGTCTGCATTAGCAGGAAGCTGAAGTCAGGACCTAGAACTGGGTTTGGAGCTGAGGTGCACCAATACGAGACAAGAGCATTTCAACCAGCCTGGTAACAAATAGGCTAAATGCCCACTCTGCAGACCTCTACTTTTAGAAAGAAGAGTATATCAAATTGTCGTTGCCAGTGTGTTGAAACTAATTCTTATGGTAGACAGAGAGAACAGATACAATTTATTTTCTACTTATCATCTTGCCTTATAACTTCATTGTCTGTTTGCTTCTCTCCTGAAGCTATTTAGGCTGCACAGTACTTAACAAGGTACCTTTGAAGCCTTCTTAAATGCTCATTAACTTTCAATCACTTGGAGAATTCTGATACTTTATTAAAGCCTAAAAGACAACAGGTATTCTTTAAAGAACTAAGGCTGTTGATACTGTGAGTTTAAATAGTTAAAGCTTTGAGGACATTTGAGGCCATTTAGCCTTTGTTGCTGTTGAACAAGTAATATTAGGTGGAAGGATAGGCTCAGCAGGTGTGGCAAGACTCTGCACAGACTGCCCAAACCTGGTACACTGAAATGAGGAGATTCTCTTCAGAAAAAAATGAGACATTGATGAGTATGAGCAACTTTCATTGGAAAAATAAACACTAGGAAGCAGATCTTTGAAAAAGAATACATAAAGAAAGACCTTTCAATTCCCAAGAAAATGCTAGAACAAAAGTGATATAGAAATGATTCTATTAAAGCATTTTTATTTTAGCATGGTTAACTTCACCTATAAAGCCTCTGTAGTCTTTGACTCATAGTTGAGTTTGAATAACACAAATTAAGACACTCATGTATATGCGATAATTTCCAGGAGTTTGCTTAGTTACTATTTAAATAGCCTAATGTTAATATTTTAAACCTTTGGGAATTGTTATATCTTCTCCACTAACTCCAAAATGCAACTTATCATTAGCATATCAGGTAATAAAAGTAATGACATTGCTTACTGTTTATTAGTTTTCTGGTATTCTTCACACATTAAGAAGGCTAAGGTAGAAAATTGTTTCAGAAACATGTTTCTTTAATACAGAGTGACTTTTGTTCTGATATGAGATGCTTGGCCTTTTTTTGTGTTTTCCTATTTTAAATCATTACTATATTCTCTGGGAAGGTGAATGCCAGATAATCTCTAGCTGGCTGAATTTATGAATCCCTCCAGAACCTTGCAGAAATATCCTCTTGTGTTCAGAATTACATGAAACACATTGTCAGGGAGTTGAAGACAGGGCTATTACCAGAATTTTTAGTGGAGTACATCACAATACATACACTTATATATACACGTGAGGTCCTTGTTGTTTGAGGGACTTAGCATAAAATAACAGACAAAAATGAATCTTCTAAAGTAAAGACAAAAATTTATTCTGAATATGGTAGAGCATGGCATTGGATTGGGGATTTATCCTAAAAAATAAAACTAATACTAACGCTAATTTTGCCTATATTTACATAATTTGAGCTACAATTTTAATTAATCAGTATTTCTTAAAATAGAATGGCTGAAGAATAAGACATATATACACTTATTTTTATTCGACAGGCAGAGTTAGACAATGAGAGAGAGAGACGGAGAGAAAGCTCTTCCTCCCATTGGTTCATCCCCCAAATGGCTGCTATGGCTGGCGCACTGTGCTGATCCGAAGGCAGGAGCCAGGTGCTTTTCCTGGTTTCCCACGCGGGTAAAGGAACCCAAGCACTTGGGCCATCCTCCACTGCCCTCCCGGGCCACAGCGGAGAGCTGGACTGGAATAGGAGCAACCGGGACTAGAACCCAGGGTGCCAGCACCGCAGGCGGAGGATTCGCCAAGTGACCCATGGCGCGGGCCCCTATACACATATTTAATTAGGACAGAATAATGATTAAATAGTGCCACATGACATTCTAAATTCAACGTCAACCTCAACTTTTGTAGCAACACTGTGAAAAAGTTTAATTTTAGAAATTATACTAGAGTTTTATAAATTTTCCCAACAGCCATTTTTTAATCTTTTAAAGCATTACCATTTGAAGCAACTTGTTGATTTTCTTTTCTTCCATTGTTAACCGGTTTAATCCAGCTTCATCTTCATATAGCACTAGTTTTACCCGTGTGTCCAACAGTTGTTCCAAGATTACTTACAACAATGTGATGACACTTCTTCCTTGTGCAATATTTAAAATTTTTCATATATTTGTTATAGATATTTAAATGTTTTCTACCTTTTACAGAGAAGAATGGCAATGCTATCATGAAGAACAGAGCTTCTGTTCATATTAAGAAGGTTGGATGCTTGAATGCTTTTCTTTTTGTCTAAATTAGAAACCATAGAGACCCAAGTCATAAATATATAGAACTCTACCTACCATATTGAAAGGCAGTCAGAATTTAAATGTGGAATTACTTAGAATTATTGTTTGATGACTGAAATCAGCCAAAAGTGATGAATATGGGTAGGAATTTGGCACAGCAATTAAGATACCTTTTGGGTTGCCCACATCTCATATTTGAGTGTGTGGGTACAAAGCTCCTCTGTGCTTCAGGTTCCAGCTTCTGATTCCTGATAACATGAACCATGAGAGGCGGCAGATGATGGATCAAGTACTTAGGTAAACTCCTGACATTGGCCTGGCTTAGTTCTATTAAGGGTATTTAGATAGTAAACCAGCAGGTGGATGATCTCTCTGCTTCTCTCTCTCTCTATCTCTCTGCCTTTCAAATAAGTGAAAATAAATAAATAAAAATATGTTTAAAAAAGTGCTAACAGGAGTCAGTGGCCTAGTGGTTAGCATGCCCATGTCTCACATCAGACTACCTGAAGTCAGTACCTATCTCCAGCTCCTGACTCCAGCGTCCTGCTAATGAAGACCTTGGGAGACCATGGTGATGACTGAAGGGATTTGGTTTCTGCCAACCACATGAGAGACCCAGATTGGGTTCCAGGCTCCAGTCTTTGGTTCTAGGATTTAGCATCCAGCTCAGAACTACTGCAGGTATTTGGGAAATAAAAAAGACTAAGACAGGTTAATTTAATACAAAAAAAATAATGGATTTAGGGCTGAAACTTCCAGTTATTCTTTACCACTACTGATAAATCTCCACATTATTAATACCACAAATATCTAAAGCATCCTATTACATGAATCACATGATAAAACTCAAAAATGAAATAAAATAGCCAAATTCTTTGTAATTTCTCCTACTAACTTCTCATAGTTTATCTACTTTCCTGCATGATTTTTCATTGGGTGCCTCAGCTGTCACTGAGGACCTCTGGCTGTGGAACCTCATGATCTGCCTATTTCCACCACAGACTTCCGTGGCAAGGATTGATTTCCAATCCCTATCTTGAATAGGATGGAAGAAGAAAATAAATGAACAAGCTTTCAAAACTGTGGGATATAGCTCAGAAACAGCAGCTTTCCTTTATATTGATTGTTGGCAAATCCTATAGCTAGTAATCACTGCCTCCTTGACTGCTGGGGCAAAGGATGATTTACTTTACACTGTGAGTATTAGTGGTCAGTTAAAAAATGAATTGTGTTGTGTCTTTAGTCCAATAGCCATATTGAGTTTTGGCTTAATTAGAGTGCTGTATCTAAAGTGCTAGATAGTCATAATTGGCCTACATAAATTCTAACAAAGGGGACTTAAGAACAGGATGCAGGTGATACATCATTGTTATGGCCATCACTTTTTTCTTTCCTAGAAAGGACATTATCTTTTTCTCTCTTTTCTTATCTTACATTTTTAAACTTAACCTTTGCCTTCTCTCATCTCCTTTTTCCTTTCTTCATCTTGCCCTGTCCCCGCTTGTCTTTGTCTACAGCATCTGGATTCGTGTTTCTTCAGTTATTGTTACTATTTTAATGATCTTTAATATTTTCTCCACAGTGGGGTCAGATATGTTGGTCATTCATAGTAAGGTCTTACGTGACCAAGCACTATGCTATGCAGTATGTTTTATATTTACTCCAACATCTTGCAGTACTCTTGTCCAGGTAACCTTGGAATGACTTAATTTTCCCTCTTTTCTTAATTGTAGTTCTCAAGCAAAACTTTAGAAGGTACTGGCAGCACAACATCCTGAGATAAGACAGGACGGTCTGGTACAGACCAGGCTCTGTTCTAGTCCTGGCTGAAAACTGGATGTCTTTCAGTGCCTTAACCCAACAAGTCATGTGACATCCTGGGAGGTAAAACTGAATTGAATCACTTTCCAGTGTCAGTCCATTTTGGTAATGAGGCCCAAGCAAATGAGACTCTATCTGCTCTGGACAACTCTTTTGAATCTTGGGTGCTGTTTATAAGTAATAGAATCATTTTATGTAAATTGTGTGCACAGGTGTGCTGCCTCACCAGACTCAATGCACCAATGAATTGTGATCCTGATTCACACTACTATAGGTCATGGATTCTGGGATTAGCATCCCCATCTTACATATGAGAAATTAAGGCGGAGAAAGCTAGGTCATACAACTAGTAGATAGTGCAACAAGAATTTGAACCAAGGTAATATGACTGCCAAAATTATGTTATTAATATCTATGCTATGAAGTCTTTCACAGTCTATGGGAAAAAGTATAGTTGTTGTTCCCCCAAATCTTGCAATTTAATGACTATCTGAGAATGTCTGAGCACAACCTTGGAAAATGCTGTTTCCCATAAATTTTAAATGATTAGAAAATATTGTCAGTTGGCTTGTCTTACTCTGTTCACTGAAAACAGCAAGAAAGGAGTTTATCTTTTATTTATTTATTTAATAATAAGGGTCTATATAAGTTCTTTATGGGAATCTTCAAAATCAGTCATTTCATTTGTACCGGCAAAAATGCAGCTGAGAGATCTAAATATGTATTTAAATGTATTGAAAATTATTATTTTTCCCTAAGTAAGCTTTCCATTGTTCCTCTGGAATTTCTCTTCTCCATATAATGGCTCTTTTGTTGCTCAGATTTTCTTGAGTTATTCATTGACAGCTGCAAAACTGCTTTGCCAAGTTAAAAATGAAATCCGTATTTTGCAAGATACTGATTTGTTAAACATGAGATGATTTATTTAGTTGCCCATTTATAATAGTTCTAAAGAAATGTTACTTTAGGAATATATTTTTATCTGAAATGACTATTAAGGCTTCATTTTATTTTTCCATGTTTAGGATTCTTTTTTTCTCATTTCTACATTTAGAGACTGACAAAAGCGGTTAAGTTTTTCTTTTGTTTTACACTTTTTATATCCTTTCTTACCAATGTCCTCATGTAGCTTTATACTCTGTATTAGATAAATCATCAAATACAAAATATCTATTGAACATCAATTAATTAGCGCTCTAAATGTCATTAATCAGGCATTACAGCCCTACTTTGTCTTGCTTCACTCAACTCATTTTCTATTTCTTTTTAAAAGAAATCTTATTCCAGAATTCATCATTCCCTTCTCAATGCATAACTTAACATGAGGAGAGCAAAAATAAGTTTAATAAATAATTATTTAATACAACATAGATACATTCATGAATGAAATACTCAACTACTGGCGCTCCTGCTTTTTGCAAATTTATCCCTTGAAATTACTTTTGTTGTTATTTTATTTAATATACTGTCCAATTGGAGTTTTTTTTTCCTATTCTCTCTCTCTCTCTGTCTCTCTCTCTCTCTCTCTCATATCTTTCAGGATATAGTTAGAATAATCTTTACACAGTTTTATATATATTTATATGTATATTTAGAATATTTAATAGTTGTCAATAATGTTTATTATAGGCCGGCGCTGCTGCTCAACAGGCTAATCCTCCGCCGTGCAGCGCCAGTACACTGGGTTCTAGTCCCGGTCGGGGTGCCGGATTCTGTTCTGGTTGCCCCTCTTCTAGGCCAGCTCTCTGCTGTGGCTCGAGAAGGCAGTGGAGTGCCTTGGGCCCTGCACCCGCATGGGAGACCAGGAGGAAGCACCTGGCTCCTGCCTTCGGATCAGCACGGTGCACCGGCTGCAGTGCACCGGCTGCGGCGGCCATTGGAGGGTGAACCAACGGCAAAAGGAAGACCTTTCTCTCTGTCTCTCTCTCACTGTCCACTCTGCCTGTCAAAAAATAATGTTTATTATATATTTTTTAATTTCTATATTTAAAAAAGTTCAAATAGAGCACTGAATTAATAAAATTATAATGCTCTTGATAGAGCACCATGCTACAGAGTATACACGAATATGTCTTCCTGTGTTTGTCCCTGTGTCAGACTGAACAGTGGTCAATAGAATCTCAAAAAATTATCATTACCTTCTTACTACACTTCTTTGTCACAGATTTAAGTAGTTCTTGCAAGACACGTTTATATTTGTATCTTGAGGTGCTAATTAGCAAACCACATCAATCTGAAACTTAGGAAATGGTTGGCCTTGTAGAATCTGTGTAAGCTCGGACTGTTTTACTCCGTGCTCATACTGTCGCCAATCACAATATGGAGAGATGGTTTCTAGCATGACAAGGTAAAATTCAACAGGTCCATGGTGGTAGTATAATGTATTTTATCAGTTGCTTTGGGGTCATTGATCTTAGGTGGTCAGGGTACCTAGATGATCTGTGACTCTAATCTGTCTGACATGTATGTATTAAAGTTTGCTGAACTGGCTACTAGTCTGGGATTGCCTGAATATGCCATCACTGTAACAAGAATGAATCATCTGTTAGTAACTTGCCACCTGTAAAGTGGGTCAGTGTGTCCTTGCCAAGTTGTGTCTGGACTGACAATATAACTTGATTTAGTGCTTTATACATGACATTTTCTTTTTTTAAAGATTTATTGATTTATTTGGAAGGCAAAGATACAGAGAGGTAGAGGAAAGGAGAGAGAGAGAAAGACTTCTATCTGCTGGTTCACTCCCCAAATGGCCACAATAGCTGGAGCTGGACCAATCCAAAGACAGGAGCCAGGAGCTTCTTCTGGAACTTCCATTTGGGTGCAGGAGCCCAAGGACTTGGTCCATCTACTGCTTTTCCAAGCCATAGAAGAGAGCTGGATTGGAAGTGGAGCAGCTGGGACTTGAACCTCACCCTTATAGGATGTTGGCACTGTATGTGATGGTTTCACCTGCTACACCACAGGACTGGCCCCATAGGACATTTTCTTTATCCAGTAATTAGTTTTTGGATTTCTGGGTTGATTATTTATGTTAGCTATTGTGAATTGAGCTGCTATAAATATGGGGGTACAGATAACTCTTCATAAGCTAATTTCAGTTCCTTTGGGTAAATTCCCAGGGGCAGGATGGTAGATACATTTTCGGATTTGTGAGGAATCTTCATAATGTCTTCCATAATGATTATACTGGTTTAGAATACTACCAGCAGTGTAATAGGGTACCTTTTCACCAATTCATCACCAGCATGTGTTATTTTTTGATTTTTCAACGATAGTCTTTCTAACTGAGCTGAGATGAAACCTCATTGTGGTTTTTATTTGCATTTCCCTGACAGCTAGTGATTCTGAACATCTTTTCGTGTGTCTGTTGGACATTTGTACGTTACTCTTTGCAACATACCTGTTCAGGGGCTGTCGCTGTGGTGCACTTGGTTAATTCTCCACCTGCAGTGCCGGCATTCCATATGGGCGCCAAGGTTCTAGTCCCAGTTGCTCCTCTTCCAGTCCAGCTCTCTGCTGTGGCCTGAGAATGCAACGGAGGATAGCCCAAGGGCTCAGGTGCCTGTACCCACATCAGAGACCAAGGAGAGGTACCTGGCTCCTGGCTTCGGATTGTCAAACTCTGGCTGTGGCAGCCATTTAGGGGGTGAATCAACGGAAGAAAGACCTTTCTCTCTGTCTCTCTCTCACTATCTCACTCTATCTGTCAAATAACTAAATAAATAAAAGAAACATGCCTGTTCAAATCCCTAACACACTTTTTAATTAGATTGCTTGTTTTGTTGTTGAGTTCGTAAGCTTATACATCCTGGATATTAGTCTTTATCAAATGCATAGTGTAAAAATATTTTCTCCACTTCTGTCAGTTGCTCTTTGTTGAGTGTTTCTTTTTCTGTGTAGAATCCTCTTAGCTTTATTTAATCCTATTTGTCTATTTTTGCCTTTATTGTTGGTGCTTTGTGCCATATATGGACTAGGTGTGAACTTTTTTAAAGGTTTATTTATTTATTTATAAGGCAGAATTACAGAGGGAAGGAGAGACAGAGAGAAGAAGAGATAGACAGAAATCTCCCATCTGCTGGTTCACTTCCCAGATGGCTGCAATGGCCAGAGCTCAGGTGAAAGTTTCCAAGCACTTGGGCCATCATTCACTACTTTCCCAGGCACATTAGCAGGGAGCATCTGGGGCTCTAACCAGTGTCTTTATGGGATGTTGACACCGTAGATGGCAGCTTTCCCCACTAAGCCACAGTGACAGCCCCTAGGTATGAATTTTTAATAACCGCATTTCAATTCAGAGATATCACTTTGGCTATTTTTTTCTAAACCAAATTAAATCTGATTAAGTTATCATTATCCATATGGTGAGAACTTCAAACTTGAACTTGTAGTGATCCTTTATTCTTCCTTGGGTTATATGAAAATCCCAAGAAGTAAAAAGACCAGAAAATGAAAAAAGGATCATTGTTTCAGTTCTTCTTATAGTAATTGCTAAAGTGCTTATTTTCCTAGACCATGTCAGCTTTGGGGATGTATATTCTTGAATAAGTTTGGAACACTGCTACAGTTACTACATGGAAAGTTCTCTCTGGTTAAGTGACTTGTCCAAAGTTCTTTGAGAAATGACAATGGTATTCTTTATTTAAGAATTCTAATCTCAACAGATTCTTTTTCTATACTTGGAGAATGTTTTCTTCTTTAATAGCCAGCAGCCTGTGTCTTTATCTCTTTAAGCAGTTCCTTTATCTTCTTTCTTGCACAGATGTAAGAGAAAAAAAATGCAACAGATGAGGAGATATGACACAAAAAGGAAGAAGTGGCTTTTTAGGAATCTGATCTATAAATGGCCTCAGGTAAAGAGGCAGTGTTTATGGGTGAGAATGTTGGCCAGTGGGTGATTTGATAATGTGAGTTTGAAAAAGTTCTTCACTGAAATCTCTTAGTGCAATCTGAAATAAAATCCTTAGTTAAGGTTTTGGAAGGAGAGGAAATATTAGGACTTGAGTGGGGAAAACAAGGTTGTAGGTATTTATTTAGAAGAGTACTGAAGGAAATGGATAAACAATATAGAGAATGTTTTCCTGGCAGTACTGAAATATGTAGCCAAAGGTCTAAAGCAAGATTGACTATCATGGTTGCATCCTTGTCTCTTCTACATTTAGTTTCAGAGTTTGACAAAGAGAGAAGCAAGGGGCTGAAGAGCTGAATTATTATAACTGAATACATTACATCACACTGATAATGAAATGGAAGATGGATATGTGAAAATGTGTTAGGATTAATAGATTCAAAGTGATAAATGATAGTTGAGGTTGGGGTATTGGAAGGAATGACCTGGAAGAAAAATAGATGGTGGCCAAATTGGATGCATAATATTGATATATTGATACAGAGGACTGCAGTTATTCGTAATGATAGGATTTGGCAATGATAATATCTTTTATTTAAAGAAACTATAAAAAGAATTAATGTTCTAGAACTACTTTGTTCAATATGTTAGCTGTTAGTCACATGTGGCTATTTCAAATTAAATAGACACATTCTGAATTAAACTGACTAAATCCTAATGCTAGTACTTTGTGAATCTTCCAGTTCACAGTATTTAGAGTCTTTGTCTCACAGAGATCAAGCTTTTTGAAAAAACAAACAAACAAACAAACAAAAAAACAAAAAACTTGTTTTGGTCTTATTTGACTTTCATTTGAAATACTAGTATCTAAAGTCCACATATCACAGATATAACACAAGTAAGAATTAATATATTACTACTTTTTCAAATCTCTTACATGTTTTGTTTCTCAAAGATACATTAGAGTAGCACTGTGTCATTACAAAGAAAGCACCCATCAATTTTCTCCAAATCAAAGAGCTTTCCTCTGGTTACTGTTCAGAAAGAACTATTCCTAACAACTTTAATCTAGTGGCCTCATAGGTTTTCAAAGTGTGTAAGAGGCTATCACAAGAATTTTTTTAAAAATATATGTTCTGGGGCCGGCACTGTAGCTCAGCGGGTTAATGCCCTGGTCTGAAGCACTGGCATCCCTTATGGGCTCCAGTTCAAGACTTGGCTGCTTCACTTCCGATCCAGCTCTCTGCTAGGTCCTGAAAAAGCAGTAGATGGCCCAAGGCCTTGGGCCCTGCACCCACGTGGGAGACACGGAGAGGAGGCTCCTGGCTCCTGGCTTCGGATCGCACAGCTTCAGTAGTTGTGGCCAACTGGGGAGTGAACCATCGGATGGAAGACCTCTCTCTATCTCTCTCTGCCTCTCCTCTCTCTGTGTAACTCTGACTTTCAAATAAATAAATAAATCTTTAAAAAAATAAAATATATGTTCTAGGTAAAGTTTCCATTGCTATATAAAATGAAAAATACTAACCGTTTCCTTTTCCTGTTGAAATTCTAAAAATTTACGTATTTTGTATTTATTTTAGGGATGAAGTGATATAGAGAGTCAAACAGGCATGCAGCCACACACAGAAAAATCTTTCTTCCACTGACTCATTCTTCAAATACTTACACCCAGGCTGATGCCAGGAACCTGGAACTCAATCTGGGTCTCCTAGGTGAGTGGCAGAAACACAAGCACTTGGGGCCACACCTGCTGCTCCCCACCTCCCCCTGGTGCACATTAGCAGAAAGTTAGGTTTGGAGCAGAAGTGTGACTTGAATCCAGTCACTCCCTTATGGTCCCAGAGCATCTTAACCACTGTCAAATATCCGGCCCCAACTTTTTTTTTTTTATTATAGTCCATTCAGAAATATATCACGCACATTTTTTTCTTTTCTTTGAAGAGTTTATGCTATTTTTGACTTACTCGAAATAATTTATAATATTTTGTTGATTTCTGGAAAATAAAAGCAGAAATGTTAATCATCTCAATTTTACCTTGTCATTCCTTTGAATTTACTAACTTGTTCATAAATTTTAAGCTGAATTTCCTGTAAATAATCCATTTGAATATTATTGAAGATATATTTAGTGATGATCAAATAAATTCTTTAAAGATGGAAACTATTTGACCTAGAAATAGACATAGAATGCTCAAATGGGGTGAGAAAATTACATGTGTTAAAATCTCATGGAAGAATGTATTAGCTCAACTTTCATTGACCTTACTAAAATATCTGAGAGAAGCTCATTTGGAAAAGAAAAGTTTCATTTCAGGTTACAGTTGAGATCAAAGATTTGGACATCTGGTGGAGGCTGCATATAGTGGGTGCAGACACATGTTCACATAATGAGCCAGGAAAGATAGAAACTAGGCCAAATTTAAACTGAAATAATGAAACCTCACCACCGAGGGCATTCTCCCAGTGACCAAAGACCTCCCACCAACCACACTTCTCAGTTACCCTGATGAGATGAAGTCTCTACCCTTAATCAAATAATCAATCATTAACATTAAGACATCAGAATTTAAATATCCACATGGGTTTGAGGAGACAAATCCTACTGTATCCATAACAGAACATTCAATTTATAGTCATGGTGTTAAATACAATCATGGTTAGAGTTCAGAGATTTATGATGACCTCTCCATTTGAACCATTTTTCACCAAAGAAGGTGCATTTAACCTAGGTGGCACGTATCTATGGAATTGCTTCACCTGTCCAAGTTTGTGAGGATAGCAGTGGAAAAAGCAGGATACTTACTACCCTTTATCTACCACCCTCATGCACAAAGACATCCCCGTGTGGCTCGATTTTTTAAAAGATTTAATTATTACTTATTTGAAAGGAAGAATGAGAGAGAGAGAGAGAGAGAGAGAGAGAGAGAGCGAGCGAGCTAGGCTGGAGCTAGGAGCCAGGAACCCTATTCTCATCTCTCACATGGGTGGTGGAATACAAGTACTTGGGCTACCATCCATTGCCTTACCAGACTCATTGAATAGGAAGTAAAGCAGCAAGGAGTTGAACTGGCACTCTGACATGGGATGCTGGTGTTGTAAGCGGAGACTTAATCTATTGATACACAACACTGTCCCTTTGCCACCCCCCTCATTGTGATTCAACATAACTAAACTTACAATATTTAGTATTGAGTATCCTGAGGGTCCTGATTTTATCTTTTTATACCACCAACATTTCATTTTTAAAACAATATTTATTTGTTTATTTTAAAGTCAAAGTTACATATAGAGAAGGGTGAGAGAGAGAGAGAGAGAGGTAGCTCCCATCCGCTGGTTCACTCTCTAAATGGCTGCCGCAGCCAAGGCTGGGCTATGCTGAAGCCAGGAGCCAGGGGCTTCTTCCAGGTCTCCCACATGATTTGCAGGGACCCAAAAACTTAGGCCATCTCCTGCTGCTTTCCCAGGAACATTGGGCAGGAACCGAATTAGAAGTGGCCCAGCCAGGTTACAAACATCCCATATGGGATGCTGGTATTACAGGTGCAGGCTTTACTTGGAATACCAAAGCACAGGCCCCTGCTACATTCCTAAGCCTAAGACCTGCCTATGTTCCTTGTTACTCAGAGAACCAAATGCAGATTTCTATTCAACACTTTACCTTGGCCAAGGAGTTATTCTTCCAAGTGTTCTTTCATTTGCATAAGTGTTTCCTGTCAAGTCTTAGATTTGTTATGCAGTCAATGTTTGCATTAAAGGCTCCTTTTATATGGGCATGAATTGAATGGAATTTTCCACAGATTTGGGCAAGAATCTGGTAACCATTTCTAACTTCCTACTTCATCTTCCATGAACAAGGGCTAGGTACTAGTGCTATATATATATATATATATATATATTTTTTTTGTAAATTTGCATTCCTGTCATAATAGAAGCACAGTACCTTGGGCACTGATATCTGTTTTAATTATGCTAACAATAAGTTTTCCTACAGAATTTTCTTGTCATTGCTTACATATCTTGACCCTTTGTTGTCCTATAGATAAATCAGTTAATTTCTATGCTTGGAAATAATTGATTTCCCATATGACCGCTTAGCATATATCAATGTTTTCTTATTTATTTATTTATTTATTATTTAGTTTTTTATTTTATTTTATTTATTTTTAATAGGCAGAGTTAGACAGTGAGAGAGAGAGAGAGAGAGACAGAGAGAGAGTTATAGACAGTGAGAGGGAGACAGAGAGAAAGGTCTTCCTTCCGTTGGTTCACTTCCCTAATGGCCACTATGGCTGGCGCTGTGCTGTTCCAAAGCCAGGAGCCAGGTGCTTCTTCCTGGTCTCTCATGCGGGTGCAGGGACCCAAGCACTTCGGCCATCCTCCACTGCGCTCCCGGGCCACAGCAGAGAGCTAGACTGGAAGAGGAGCAACTGAGACTAGTACCCAGTGCCCCAACTGGGACTAGAACCCAGGGCGCTGGTGCTGCAGACTGAGGATTAGCCTAGTGAGCCACGGTGCTGGCCAACATTTTCTTTTGATGAACTATTGAACTTCTCCAGCTGATGGCTTGCTCTGTTCCTCAGGATCTGTCCCCTGGGGGATTTTAATTTATCCTACTAAATGAAAAAGTTTTGGAAACTTCCATGATTCTGTATTTTTTTTAAATATTATTTATTTATTTGAAAGGCAGCGTTTGAGAGAGAGAGAGAGGAAGAGAGAGAGAGAGAGAGAGAGAGAGAGAGAGAGAGAGAAAGGTCTTCCATAGGGTAGTTCACACCCAAATGGCAGCAATGGTCAGAGCTGAGCCTATGTGAACCCAAGAATTGGGACCTTCTTCCAGGTCTCACATTGGTACAGAGAACCAAGAAATTGGACCATCTTCTATTGCCTTCCCAGGCCATGGTAGAGAGCTGGATCAGAAGTGGAGCAGCAGGTCTCCAACTGACATGCATGTGGGATGCCAGCACAGCAGGCAGTGGCTTTACCCACTATGTCACAGTACTAGCTCCTATGATTCTGTATAGGTGTCTTGTCAGAACTGCTAAGTCAAAACCCTGTGAAATTGTATATAACACAACTACCTGGTCTTTAATATGCTCTGCAAAATTCTAGAAACTTACCTTCCTTCTTTGTTTTGCATTGTAATTTTTTATGTCTCTTCAACTCTATATACCCTCTTGTCTTATATACTATATATTTTTGTCATGTCATTTCACTAATCAATATATAGTCACAAGGAAATGATCACTCAAAGTTCACTTCAAATAGAAATTTTTCCTTGAGCCCGGTGCCATGGCTCACTTGGTTAATCCTCCAACTGTGGCGCTGGCATCCCATATGGGCGTAGGGTCCTAGTCTCGGTTGTTCTTCTTCCAGTCCAGCTCTCTGCTGTAGCCTGGAAATGCAGTGGAGGATGGCCCAAGTGCTTGGGCCCCTGCACCCACATGGGAGACCAGGAGGAAGCACCGGGCTTCTGGCTTCGGATCGGAGCAGTGCGCAGGCCATAGCAGCTATTTTGGGGGTGAATTAATGGAAGGAAGACCTTTCTCTCTGTCTCTCTCTCTCTCACTGTCTAACTCTGCCTGCCAAAAAAAAAAAAAAAAAAAAAAAAAACTTCTTCCTTAAATTTTCTTTGATCTAGTACTTGAGAAGATATTTTTTCTCTTAAAATTTCTATAATATTGTAAACTCCTTTATTAGGAAACATAACTCTTCCTACTGAATCATAATTATTTGTATACATATCTGTATCACTAGTTAGAAAATTTTCTATCGCTAATTAGCTCACTTTACAGAATAGGTTCTCAATAAGTATTTGCTGACTGTATACATTTTGCAATTTATTTTCAAACTGTGTTTTAAAAAATGACTAAAAAAACTATCAAGAATGCATTCAATATCAGTTTCATAGAATCTTTTCTAGCTGAAGCTAATGTTTATTTCAGATTGAATCCCTTCAATGCAAAGAAATGTATGCATCAAATCATTTATTAGTTAAAAAAAACCTCAATGTTTATACTATTTTTTAATTCACAGAAAAGTTACAAATATTGTACAGAGAATTTCTGTATACCCCACACCTATTTTCAGTTTGTATTATTTTATTATATTAAACTGGTAAGAACAGAAACTACACTTGATCTTAGCCGAAAGGCCGAGAAGCGATATATTTTGTTATATTCATCTAAACTATGAACCCAACATTAGTATATTGCTATGGACTAACAAAAATTTATTTGAATTTTATCAATTGTCTCATTAAAATATTTTTCTACTCCAGTGTTAGATGGAGGATAACTTTAGGTTTTGAATTTCTACTTGAAATAGATGCAATATGGTAGACCCATTGTGGATATTATGGAGTTGGAATTTCTCAACACAGGGAAACACGGCGAAGAGAGATGGAGTGACCAGTATATAAACTTGTTCTTTTGGTTTTTGTAGATAGATTATCTGTGGAATAGAGTTTTGAAAATCTAAATTTTTATTTCTTTATTTGAAGTGTGAGTTTTTCATGTTCTCTTTATATATGAAACTGAGAGGTTTTAGAAATTTCCTGTCAGAAATTATATTGCTTCTTTTATTTCTATTTTATTTTTAACAAAAGTAATATATTTCATATTTATTATATACCTATTAAATACCATGCACTGCGAAAGATACTAGGGCATGTCTATCTCTGAACACAGGTGTACATGAAGCATGATATGTCATCTATTTCTGCAATCAGCTGTATGTTGCTTGTGAGCTCCATCTAATTAAACTAACATTCTTGGACTGTCATGTGTATACGATTTTCCTTATTCTTCTAGAATTGTGTCAAAACTGTGGGCGGTTATACCATTTGGGACAAGGAAGCCTTTCATCATCAGGTGTCCGACTCACAGGTCACTGCTGAGGCATCTGTTGTACATGATCACATGATCCTTCCTGACCCAGGGTCTCTCTTACTTTTCTATAATGATTAGAAAACGGAAATCTTTTTTTTTTAAATGCTGGAAAACGCTTACGTTACTTTGTCCCACGAGATACACCATGTAACCTTTCTTCTCAGAGTAGGGAACCCCCTGAGTTCATACAAGACTCACAGGTCTCTCTCCACCTGCAGCCCAGGGAGACCATTTTATTGTTTAGACCTGAGAAAGCTTTTCTTTTCCTTGTGGTTCTTGCACACCCTTCTTTTTCCTCTCTATTGTCTAAGTCTCAGTTCTTAATAAGCATAAAGAACTACCATTGCTTCCTTCACCTTTGATATCAACCCCTTCTCTGCAATAATAAAGCCACAGTCCTGCTACCTGCTAGAGTAGGCAGCAGTTGATACCTGCACTGAAAGCAATGCAAGTAGGTCATTTTCTCATTTTACAAAAGACACATCTAATTAAAAGCAATACATTTACCCATAAATGACATAATAAAATAAGTAGCCACATCTTGTTGATTTATTCGGAGTCAACACACAAAAGTTGTTAGATACGGTGAATTAGGTTATGATTGAAATAATAGATGATATCACGTGCAACATACTTCAACACTTAAATTAAAGTAAAAATCCAAAGAAAAATTGGTTTCCAAAGCACAAAGTTGCAGACTACACTTGGTTTTGGAATTCTGTGCAGAACACATGCCTTCATTTGAACAGAATGTGGTAACAGATGCCTTTACTTACTTCTGGTGGGAATTGAGAATTTTGATTCATAAATACAAGGCTACTTGCCAGTATACTTAATGAGATTTCATATTCTTCCATTCTGACACTTTGAATGATCAGACTGTATCATCTTGTTTTATTACCTTGCACACCAGGAATCATGCTATCCACTAAGCTAGTCATGAAGCTATAATAGAGTGGTTCAGTGGTCATCCCTTTCCAAAAATATGGGAAAGTAATATATTATTGGTAAATGAGACAAGGAACATAAGCATGCTTAAGCACTGGGCTTAGACACATATGCCAGAAAGATACCTCATGGATAAGTTCACTTGTTGATACCATATTTAACTTAATTGTTAATTTTGATGATCTTTTGGGTACAAAGCCTTCTGCTTGCATTTCAATTATAAATATTTATGAAGTAGTTGTAATTAGTTTGACTTTTCTCAAGGCATTAAACCACACTAGTTAAAATATTCTATTTTTAATTTGTGTACACTTACTCAGATATTTTCCTCACCTTCACCTCTATAAGGCAAAGAATAACACTTTAAACAGAGCATGATATTATTCGAAGTTTTTATTTTGCTATGAACAATGCAACACTGTTTTTAAGCTTTAGAAATTTTCAGATATTTACTTTAGCCAAGCAATGGAAATAACCTTAATTTGAATAAAATAATATCACACTTATGAAAAGAAAACCCCACCATTTGCAACAACATGTATGGTACAGGAGTGTATTATGCTAAATGAAATAATCCAGACACACAAAAACAAATGCTGTATGATTTCACTTTACCTGGACTCGAAAAAAGTCAAACTCACAGAAGCAAAGTAGAGTGGTGGTTGTCTGGGGCTGAGGATGGGGTGATGGGAATTAGGAAATATTGGCAAGAGGTTCAACATTTTCAGTTATGCGGTTAGTGAGTTTGGGAATCTAATGTACAGCAGAAGGACAGTAGTTAATATGCTATATCATGTACTTGAGATTTATTTAGGTAAGTATATTTTTAATGTTCTTACGACAAACAAAATAGTGGAAAGTATATGAAGTGATGGAAGTGTTATTTAGCTTGATTATGGTACTCATTTTGCAGTGTATATGCATATCAAATTATCACCTGAAGTATATGTAATTTTTACTTGCCAATTTACCTCAGTAAATGAGAATAATAAAACATCCCTATTCCTAAACAAAAAACATTTTTGAAAACTAAATTTTCATGCAATTATAATGCAAGTACATATTCCTGTTTATACAATGTAAAACTGATTTTTATCTCATAATTTTCAATCTGTTTCTTTAAAGAAAGCTTTATCAGCTTACCTCCATCTATTTTACATATATGAAATTCAGAATATTAAATTATTTTTCAAATTAAGCCCACATGTAATTATGACCTATATACTATTTCAAAAACACTTTTACTGATTTTGGAAGATGATTAATTTAATAATCAGAATAACTTTAAATTAACTATTATAGTTTTCAATTTTTTCCATTTATTGTAGTTAATTTTTGAAGAAAACATGAAACTAATAAAATAAGTTATTATTTTATTGCCAATATGGAAATTTAAAATTTACATCTAGCTGTGGAATGAATCATGGTTGAACTACACTTAGTGTCAAAGCTGGGTAAAAGTTAGGGATTTATAATTTATTTCCTATTTCAGGTAGCTCTAATGTTAGCTCTGATTCTGCAGCCATCAAGGCAAAAGGGGAAAGCAATGAACTTAAAGTCTAACCTCCCCAAAGAGGAGCGGGCCTTTTCTGTTTGATGGTACCAGGCTTTCATTTTAGGAAGTAAGCATGTTTTCTAAAACAGAGATATTTGTTAATATTAAGAAACGCCATGGATAAAATTGTTAAGACTGATATACTAATATAGTTTTAATGAGCCATGACTACTTTAAAATTTACTGTATATGAGTGAAGTACACATTTTTTCATTTGATTATTGTTTATAGCCTTTGCTTATATTTCTGCCTTTTTACTTCTCATATGTTGAACTCTTTTTTTAATGGAGGCATTAAGCCTTTGAATATAATGTAAATTAAAAATGTTATCTCAAAAAATTAAAAAAACAAAGTGAAAATAATAAAACATAAATGTGATAGTAAAATAAAAGAAATGCTTACAAAAAAGGGAAAACCCCTGGGATAGATAATGTTATTAGTAGATAATGTAGAATAGGTAATAAATTCACAGTAGTTATTGAAAGAATAAAAGTATGCTTTGTTGGTAGTATTTCCTGTTAGTGAGAAATGAAGGCAAATTTAAACAGGGTGTAAGAAAATGTGGCATCTGCTGGAATGGAATTGCTGGACTAAAGTTGTGGCATGCTAAGTTTTACACTTAGGGTTTGCAGCTGATTTTGTACATGTTTCTAGATTTCATTACATTTTTAAGAGAGGTAAAACTAAGAATAATAATCCTAATTCAAAACAGTGAATTGCAATCGTTTGGTAGTGAAATAGTTATGGTTTGCGGAGGTGGCTGCAGGAAGTAAATTATATTAATGTGATTACTAGTGGTATAACTACAATTGTATAGCAAAATCTAGGCTATGATACTGGCCACGAAGGGCTATTTGCACTTCCAACATTTTTAAGTAAGAAAATAAAATATGATGACATGAAACTGCCAGCATTCAGCCAGCACCGCGGCTCACTTGGCTAATCCTCCGCCTGTGGCGCCAGCACCCCAGGTTCTAGTCCCGGTTGGGGTGCTGGATTCTGTCCCAGTTGCTCCTATTCCAGTCCAGCTCTCTGCTGTGGCCCGGAAAGGCAGTAGAGTATGGCCCAGGTGCTTGGGAGACCTGGAAGAAGCTCCTGGGTCCTGGGTCCTGACTTCGGATCAGCGCAGCGCTGGCTGTAGTGGCCATTTGGGAAGTGAACCAACAGAAAGGAATACGTTTCTCTCTCTCTCTCTCTCTCTCTCTCTCTCTCTCACTGTCTAACTCTGGCTGTCCAAAAAAAAATTTGGAAGCTGCCAGTATTCAACTGTGAATTCTGAAAATGGCAAGTCATGTGACTCAAAATCAGGTAGTAGAATGAAAGTTACCAGGATCACAATAAGGAAAGTTTGAAGACCAAAATGGTGAATAGAAAACAGTAGAAAAGTTATTAGCTGAATTCCTCAGGGCTCCTTCAGAACTGATTCTGAGCTAGTCAGATTGAGTGTGTCTCTGGTTTATTTATTTACTGATGGATCAAATATCAACTAACACTTTTGTGAAGTGCTCAGTTCATTATCTCTAATATGGATATTGGTTTGGAACAGAGAGAAAATGCACTCCCTCCTGGCCCCCAGGGAAAACTGTAATGTGTAATGCATATTTGAACAAGTGAGCAAATATGTGTGAATGTGGTGTGCATATAACAGTCTTCTCTAAAACATCTAAAGCTGGAATTGAAGTAATTGATGTAGACTATTTTGCCAACTAGTTAGTGCGAAATGTGTATGAAGGCATAGACATCATGGTATCATTTATCAAAAAAAAAAAAAAAAGAGAGAGAGAGCTAAACACTTGGGAATCAGTTAAGAGATAATTTTTGGAAGGACACATACAATCTGAGGTTACATTTGGAAAATGGGTTACAGATGAGGTTGGGACAAAATGATGTTTACTTTTCATCTTACGTTCTGCATTTATCTTTGATTTTTTTAATCAGCTACAGGTTTAGTTTGATTCCTTCCCTTCCTTCCTTCCTTCCTTCCTTCCTTCCTTCCTTCCTTCCTTCCTTCCTCCCTTCCTTCCTCCCTTCCTTTCTTTCTTGAACCAGATACTCTGATAATGAGAAATGGGCGTCTTAACCACGACTGCCCCACAGTTTCAGCTTTTAACTGGAACAGTCATTTAATTGTTTTAAGAAATTCAATCATGTAATTTTGACAACTCCTTATGAGAAGATTTGAATCAAGTTAACAAAATCACGTGATATCAGACCAGTGTGACAAAGTGTACTAAAGGTACCACTCTAGAAATGTTTGTGGGGGTGGGCACTGTGTCGTAGCTGCTTAAACCACTTCCTGCAGACTTATGTTCAAGTCCTGGCTGCTCCACTTCCAATCCAGCTTCCTGTTAATGTGCCTGGGAAAGCAACAGAAGATGGCCTAAGTATTTGGGCCCCTGCCCCCACGATGGGGACCTTGAAGAAGCTCCTGACTCCTGGCTACCCTCTGGTCCAGCTCCAGCCATTGTGGCCATTTGGAGAGTGAACAAGCAGATAGGAGATCCCTCTTTCTCTCTCTCTCTCTCTCTCTCTCTCTCTCTCTCTGACTTTCCATGATTTTTCTATGACTGTGCCTTTCAAATAAAATAAGTAAACTTTTAAAAAAAGAAATGTTTGTGGACTTGGTGGTTTCTGTAACTTTACTATCCAGGAGCATAATCATGAAAAACAAAAGAATTTTCCAATCTTTAGTCTTTCAATGATTGCAAACCTACCTGTTATTAATACTTCATATGTTCACATTAATTTTGTGAATTTTGAATACTGGTTTAATTTTTCCCATGTTGAGAAAATTGTGCATAAAGAAAAGATCAAACCAATATTTCAAAATCTCCCTCTGTAATCTTCTTTGAATATACCTTCTTCCCTTATGGAGATAATCTGAAAATATTCCATAAACTGGCCAAAATAATGTGCTCCTATATTTACCAAAAAGTGTAAAAGACAAGTTTTCATCATTGCCTAAAATATGGCAAGAAATGTTATTTTTAAAGGACATCAGTAAAATATAATATCAAAAATAAATATGTATCTCTTTCTATGGAAAGATAGTAAAGTATGAATGGAAAAAGTAGAAGAATGCTGTCAAACTCAATTCAGGATATTTTCCCTGCTTTGGAGGACTTGGAACCAGTTACAATATTAGAACAGATGAAATGTGGTGGATATACCCTTTCAAACGACATCCATTTCCTCTATTGTTCATAAAAAAAAAAAACCTGCAAATCTACAACTAATGCTCTAGTGATGTTACTGTCTTCTTAAGCCTAGACAAAAGGTCAGCATTATGACACAATAGATTAAACTGCTCTTTGTGACACTATCATCCCATACAGGAGTGCTGCTTTGAAACCTGTCTGCTCCACTTTCAATCCAGATACTCATTGATGTGCCTGGGAAAGCAGAAGATGGCCCAAGCACTTGGGCCCTACCACCCACATGAGAGCCCTGAATGAAGTCCCAGGCTTTGGTTTTGGCCTGGCCCATTCCAGCCACTGGGGTCCTTTTGTAGAGTGAATCAACAGGTGGAATATTTCCTCTTCCTCTGGGGAACTATTTATCTAACAGTCATGCTCTTTGCAACTTAAATTTATTTAGAAGCAATTTCTAAATGTATTAGTTTTAATTTTTTTAATTTTAGTTTTTTAAATCTACATTCAATGATATTGGACAAACTGTGATGATTCTTCTTTTTCTGAAGTTTATAATATAACTGAATTAAAATTTATCATTTCAATAATAGCATATACATGCAAAATATAAATCAAATTTCTAAAGAGAGCTTAGAGTATAATCATAGACATCAATGAAATAGGAGAAAACAGGGGTATCCATGAAGACTGGAAATTTCTTATCTATAAAAGCCTAATTACTATACATTTATCAATCCAGACAAGAGCTAATAAAGAATGAAATCAAATGGTAATATTAGGGGCCAGCGCCGTGGCTCACTTGGTTAATCCTCTGCCTTCTGCACCAGCATCCCATATGAGCGCCGGTTCTAGTCCCAGTTGTTCCTCTTCCAGTTCAGCTCTCTGCTGTGGCCCAGGAAGGCAGTGGAGATGGCCCAAGTGCTTGGGCCCCTGAACCCGCACGGGAGACCAGGAAGAAGCACCTGGCTCCTGGCTTCGGATTGGCACAGCGCTGGCCATAGCGGCCATTTGGGGAGTAAACCAACGGAAGGAAGACTTTTCTCTCTCTCTCTCTCTCTCTCTCTCTCTCTCTCTCTCTCTCTCAATGTCTAAACTCTACCTGTCAAATAAATGAAAAAATAAAATAAATGGTAATTTTAGAAAAATGAATTGTCTTTACTTTCATTTTAATAGTGGGCATTACTGCAATTTGGAGTTTTCACAAACTTTCCTGACAACAAGAAAAATATATAATAAATCACAGTTGATCCACATGGACTCCGTTTTTCTAAACACTATATCTGTGAGTGGAAATATGCCCTCTGCCAAGATAAGAATATGTGTAGAGTTACAACTGTGCAGTTCAGCATTGAAATACTCTGTCTCTTTGTGTTTAAGCTGTTTTGTAAAATGGCCTGATGTCCCTTCCTTCTATGTCTCACCACCTATTATCATGATCTCATGTTAATTCAAATGGAAGTGAAATGGTAATCTATGTATTTAGTTCCTCCTTAAAAATGAGTAATTGAAAGAGCTAGCAAAATCAGGTATAGGAGGTTACACTTGAAAGATAAAGTCAAAGACATGACAAAATGAACCATGGAGTTTTTGCACCAATTCATAATAATTACAATACCTTAAATTCATAGAATGCTTTTGTCTAGTGAACTCAGAGTGCCCTACATTTATTCAGTCATTTCAGTACAAATAATTCTGTTTCATTTATTTTATGATACCATCGTAGCAACAGGGAAAGGAAATAAATGGATATATTAAGAGTAATTGCTTAGAAAGTGAAATTATTGAATAAATATATTTTGACATATTTATCATTCTCTTCACAACACTGAGTAAAATGTCTTGCATAAAGTAAATGTTTGGAAGTAAATATATTGTTGAAGAATGCATTTTAGAAGCAAGTATAATAAAACTTGATATGCTTTAGAATTAAAGAATATGTATTTTGATGCTATCAAAACTGGGTGTGAACCCAAATCCAACATCTTACATGTCTTATTTACCTGATTTAAGCTTATCAACACCAATTTGCTATTCACAAATTGAAACAGCAACATATTAGGATATCTGTGAAGGTTATATTAAATACCCCTGGGAAATTCTAGAGCTCGTTTCCTGGCTTACCACAGTCACTCTTAGTTATTACTATAAACTATGTCACAGATTTAAAGATAATGGTTAGCTTCTTTCTGCTGAAATATGCTTTCCTCATTCTATTTCATTTTAACATCATTTTGAAATTTCCCTCTCTCCTTCTCAATAATGGTGTTAGGTATTGGAATGGGCACCATAACTTCTACATTCCCTTCTAGAGTATTGAACCAATTTAAATTAAGACCTTAAGAATCGAGAATGAATACACTAAGAAATTAAGATTTGCAACAGCTCTAGGCCAAATGATCACTGACATTGTTGATATAATAATTATTTCGGTACGTTTCTAATGTGAAAAATTGTACAATTTCACCAGTCACAGGCCTTTGTAGAGTGCTTGCCTGCACTCTTAGCTATTACAAAAATGTAATAATTTAATTACATAACCTCTTGAAGCTTGTCTATTAATAATGAATCTTTCCCTGTCTCTAGTCTAAATTTAGACAATATAATTTCTTTTAAAGAGTTGTTAATTTATTTGAGAGTTAGAGTCAGAGAGAGAGAGAGAGAGAGAATCTTCCATCTACTGGTTCAATCCCCAAATGGCCACAATGGCTGGAGCTATGCGAGGCTGCAGCCAGGAGTCAGGAATTTCTTCTGGTTTTCCCACAGGGATGGCCAGGGCCCAAGTATTTGGGCCACTTTCCAGTGCTTTTTCTAGGATCTTAGCAGGCAGTTAGATTGAAAGTGGAGTAGTCAGGATTTGAATCAGCACTCGTTTGGGATACTGGAGTCACAGTGGCAGCTTTACCTGCTATGCCAAAAAGCTGGCCCCCAATGCAATGTTTAATAGTTGTAAAGTATTGTGGATACGTAGGAAGTTTAAACCATGTCTTTAACATACACACATATGCAAAATGTTTATCCAGGTCTCTGCCTTCACAAAATATAGATCTGATTATGTCAATCCTCTCAACATAAAATTTTCAATTGCTTCATCTTGCTCTAGGCCTGCATATTTATACTCTGAAAATATGCCCATCCCTGGCCCTAGCCCTCATCATGCCTAGGTCAGGATTGCTGATTCATGATGTAGCTACATCAGCTTTTCTTAGTTAAATCCCACACCTCTATCAGATTTCTGTCTGCTTTTGCTGCGGATTTATTTTTATTTTTTTATGTATTTTTAATGTTTCATTTATTAGAAAGACAGACTGACAGATGGAAAGACAAATCTTCTTGTTGCTCATTAACTCTCCAAACAGCCACAGCATTTAGATGAATTCAGGAGCCAGAAACTCCATCCTGGTCTCCTACATAGGTGATGGTGGCCCAAGTTATCTTCCTCTGCCTTTATCATGTTCATTTTCAGGAAGCTATATCAGAAACAGAGCAGACAGAACTCAAACTGGCACTCTGATATGGGTGCAAACATAGCAAAAGTTGGCCTAATTGTGCCTCACAACATGGGCTCCTATATTTTTATTTTTCCTTACTGTAATATTAATAATTGTCATGAAAAATAGAGCAGATAATTCTGTTCTCTAGAGTCAGATGTTATGATGTTTAAGCAGAGACACTATAATTGATCTTTGACTCAAGATTATGTGAGGTCTCAAAACATCCCTTATTGGTATTGTATTATAGAATAAGATACAAGATTTTGTCGTACCCATTGTCTTTAAATATCTACCATTTGACAAGAAATTTAAAAAGAAAAAAAAACATGGTCCTTATTCTCAAAAGTTCAGTGAAGATGGGAAGAAAGTAACCTCCCATTTGATAGGACAGGGGAAGATTTTATGCAGGAGGTAGAATTTGGTTTATTTTTAAATATGGATAAGATCTGAATAGTAGAAACAAGTATGCAAGGTATTCCACATTGAGACACTATCAGTAACAACTCAAAAAAGGGTAAGTATTTTGTTGACAAATAAAAAGAGACAAAATATCTATTCCTATACCTATCTATTTATCCATCTACCTACCTATCATCTAGCATTTAAACATCCATCTTGATTTTTTTTTTCTTAAGTAGCAGTGATGAATTTGAACTGAATGGTATGTATGTATACATTTGGATTCTTTATATTAGCAATCAGAGTCTTAATGTCTTCAAGTGAATGAGATGATAAATACACACACTCCACAAGGTGAATGGCATAGTGTACTGGCTTAAACGTGATCAACACTTGGTGCTATGGTCTGTGACTTTGGTCCTAGTAAACCCCAAAAGATACTAATTGAACTAGCTGTAATAAGAAGGTTGCATTACTTACAAATTTCTTAAAATAATACTATTTTATAAACACTGATTTTGGTATTTACTATACACAATAAAGAAATTCTGAAATTTTTACTTGAAAACAAAAATATCTAGATATTTCAAAATGGTTTCTACTAGATTTTTGTTAGAAAAAAGAGAAATTAATATTACGATCCTCGTATATAACTGTAGAAAACATATTTAAAATATCATTTCTGCCCACCTGTGGATTTCCCAATCAGTTATTTCATCCCTATTATAACAGCATAACAGAATCAATACAAATTCATGCTACCAGGCCTCCGTGGAATCAGTTCTGAAGTGTTTATATACACTACTAAAAAAAAAGTTGCAGATGCTTCCAACAAAGAAGCTGTGGCAATGTATTGTTCTGTTTCTGAGAGCACACACAAAGTGAAGTGCTTGTCAGTCAGGAGAAAGCTTGGGCTTCAACGCAATGGCTATAAAGCCGCTTTGGCAACTACAAAACCAAATAGTACAGCTGGAGAGCGAGTATTTGACGCTTAAAAATATTGTGCCTCTAGGACTAATTATGCTTTTGCAAACTTAGTAAAACATTGCTGTTTATTTAAACTTCGCTGTACAAGATCTCCCTCAGATGAATGGTAGCTATTCTGATGCCTGCACATAAACATCTATTTTGTAGGGAAACTGGCAATTAAGGACTTGTAATGAATTCTAGTCTTTTTCAATCTTTTTAAAAGAACACCACGGCATCAGAGAAAGCAAGATATGAATTCTTTAAAAACTTGCCCTATGTTTTTCTGATTACTTAAAATGCCAAGAAAGTAACTCATTTTTGTCTGTGGATTATACATTTATATATACATTTTCTGTTATAAATCCCATATAAATTATGATTCGTGATTCTTCAAATGGACTCCACTTGTAATTAGACATTCTAAAATCTGTGTAAATAATTCTGAGTAGGTATGAATCTATAAATATTTCTTTGTTGATACCCCAGCTAAATGATAGAGATTCACTTTATAGTTTCATTCGTTTTAAGAATACTTTAAAATATTCAGTTAATATCATACGACTGTGTGAAGATAGTCTGGATATAGTTTATTATATGAATATATATACATTCTCACAACATGAATTCCTTTCTGTTATCAGTATATACTCTTTCCTCCTTTACACTCACAGTATAAGTTCCTTTAAGGCTTTTTTAGAAATATAACAACTAAAAAAAAAACCCTATGAGATTATAGGTGTGTCATCCCTTTGTGAGCTACTTGGGCAAACTCAAAGAACATATGATTACTGAGTTTTTGATTCATATTTTATGACTAACACAATTATAGCTAAATAGAAAGTGAGAAGAGAAGTGTTTTGGATAAATTGTTACTTAATAATTTCATCAAACAGTCTATCTTGAGAGGGCCAGATATTTCAGAAGTGAGGTGCTTTGTAATGATAGTGGAGCGACTACTATGAAAACCATACTTCCCAAACAGTGAATGCACTGAGAAAGGTCAGACTGCTCCTTTGGTCTCCAATGGTGTTCTCCCCATGGATTGCACTTGGTGGAGGATCTTTTATCTGCTGCAACTGTTGGTGCATTTTTGATATGCTGAGTCATAAAGAATTCATAGGGCAAAGAAGAGTAAACAATTACAAAACCAGAGAGGGCTAAAGCCTAAGTATTGCTTCATGCTAGATTATCTTGCTTTGAATTTCATAACGTTTAGGGTTGAATTGGAATGTCATACAAGTTTCATGGCAATTTATTGTACTTCATCTGCACAACCTCTGCCAATAGCACTTCTTTTTGCATTTAAACAAAACAAACAAATAAATCCCAAGAACAATAAATTGAAAACAGTAATTGTTTCTTTTAGTTCCAGTAACAAATGCACACATGTTGCCCATGTAGAATCAACCATAGAATCATTCCTTACAGCGTGGTATTAGGGAATATGCATGACTTTATTTATTTTGTTAATACTCATGTAACAATGAATTAATTATATTACATTCTGTCTTCCCGTATGTAATAGGACACTGGTGTTTGTGTTATTTTCCCCAGTAGCCATGCTCAAGCTCCTAAGAGCCATGGGATTAATTTGTCAGATAACTTTGTTCTCTCACCCGTAAAATAGGTTGTAGGAAAGGATTAAATGACATTTGGAAAATTTCTAGCCTAGTACCTGTCACATGGTAAATGTTCCGTAAGCGTTTATTGAATCCAAATATGATTCCCTTTGGGATATTTTCATTCTAGATAGTATCTCTCATCCCATTTCTGATTTTAAAACTTGGAAATAATACTACTGATCCTTAATTAGAGCAATAAAGAGCTTGAAAATAACACTTTTTTTTCTCTTCTGATGATAGACTTATGTTTCTATTGTAATTAAGCTGATGTCAAGATTGAACCTGAATATAATTAAGCTGGGTGCATACATACACAATGAGATTTGAGGATGAGTAAAAACCAAATCGATTCGCTCTTTTTTCCAAAACAACTTCTGTTATCATTAGTCTACATATTCCCAAAAAATATCATCTAGGTGTAGGGATATTTTCCAGTTATATTTATCTCTGGATATCTGAATATATCTTAGTGTCTATATAAAAAATGCATCTCATACATTTCTGCTTAAAGATATTGCTCTTGATCATAGTACAGGCATTAACAAAATATTATGGAGGCCTGACTTCCTCAGTTAATGTGTTTGTGGCGGATAAAGGAGAAAGGTTCTTTGACTATGTTCCCATGAGCAGGGTCTTGATGACCTAGTCATGGAGAAGGGTAGCACAGTTGAGAGTAAAGAACAGGAAAGAAGAGACAGCTCATCTGAGAATACATAAGGAGAGTGATGAATAGGTAATAAATAGGTGTCAACAAATTTCAATTCTTCACTGCTTTGTTAGCCCTAAGCACTGCCTGCTGAGGCTGTTGGCCAGTGATGACTCATTTGTTACGGCCAGTCCTTCGGTTTGAGGAGTTCCATGTTCTGATCTCCTTTCAACAACACTCTCTCACACAGTGCCCATTTTCTCTTAAGGTCATTGTGAGGTCGGGCATCTGAAGGAAGAAACTGGTAGAAAAAGTGCAAACAAAGCAGAGGAATAGTTCAAACTAAAAAAAGGTTCCATTAAAGAGGAAGGAGGTAGACAGATTCAAAGCTGAGAAGCACATTCTCAGATTAACAATGGAAGTGGGTAGGTATCAGACCATGAGTTGATATTTTAACATTTTAAGATATGTTTATGTCATAAAATTGTAGTGATCAATGAGGTGCAGCAAGATGGCAGTGGAGTGAGATAATTGGTGATCATCTCCCCACAGAGATACGAATTGCACCAAGCAGCCTTCACAAAAGCTATAGAAACTAGATGAGAGACTGCATGTCCTGGTTTAGTATAATGATAAGATGAAAAACATTTAAGGAGCCAAGAAGGAATTGGCCACATCACGCCTCTTTCAGGCCCATGTAGTATAGGATGGACAGAATACCTTGTCTGTCACTGGGAGAGGAAGAATGAGTTAAGACCAGATTTCAGACTTGAAACACAGTACCAGGTCTATCACAATAATAATTAAAAAAAATGGCTCAGAGCTCAGAACTAGGCTATTGTGAGAGCCAGCACCTCAGTGTCCCAAAGATTTATCCCCAAGCCAGTGCTAAAGGAGGGCCTTCTTGAATTTTCCTGGCATCAGGGATGTGTGACCAGTGGGATAGGCTTATTTTGTCACGTATCAGCACCAGTCTCATGTGGGCCTTGCAAACACCTATAAGACTGTGCAGAGTCTGAAGATTGTGAGAGGCAGTTGTGACCCTGTTTAGTGACAGGCTGGCTGACCAAGGGACTGCTTTCATCACCCCTTCTCCAATCTGGGACATACAGCAAGGAAGTACATGATAATTTCTTGGAACTTGTGGGCAAGTTGGAAAAGCACGCCACTGGGAATATCCTAATGGTCCCCATACACAGTGGCAGCAGCCTCAGACCACAGAGTTAATTTCAGCAGCAGACAGATCATAGCAATGTGGATATGGTTTTACCATGGTGCTGTAGTGTTCTGGTTACCACAGGGTCTGGTGTCTCTACCGATTGTGGCCCCAAGAGAAATTTGTAAGGGCAGACTACCTTTTTTTTTATTGCCTCCCCAGTAAAGTCTTAGTGACATGCCAACTGTAGATACATGATAAATCTGAGTCCAAGGCTTTACACAGTAGTAAGGCAAACAAGCAGCAGACTTTCAGCAAATCTCAATTTTGGGTGCCACCTAGTGCTGAAATGGTAGAAGAGTCCATATGCTCACAGAGTAAGTGGACTGCTTAGGGTTCCCTGAAGGACATGCACAGATTAAATTCAATCATGAAGACATTAATCCTTCAACACATAGATGAAACCATAGACCAACAAATGCCAAAAACTCTCAGGGAACTATGACTCTATTTAATGAAAAAAATAAGGAGCCAGAAATCAACCACCTAGAATCTGACATTTTTGAATGTTTGGATAAAGAATTCAAAATAGCTGCTTTAAGGAAAATCAGTGAACTTCAAGAGAACAGAGGAGAACTAATGCTCCAAGAGATAGACTGGACAGAAGATGCAAATAATTTGTAAGAAGTCAGATACATTTAACTGAAAACTACATTAAATGAAATTTAAAAATGTAAAAGAAGGCATCAATATTAGCATAGATCAAATAGAAAAAAGAATCAATGGAGTCAAAGATAGGCAATTTAAAAATACACAGAAGGATAAAAAGAAAAAGAATCAAGTGGAGGGGCCGGCGCTGTGTAATAGCGGCAAAGGCTGCTACCTGGAGTGCCAGCATTCTATATGAGCACGGGTTTGAGTCCTAGCTGCTTCACTTCCAATCCAGTTCTCTGCTGTCGCCTGAGAAAGCAGTAGAAGATGGCCAAGTCCTTGGGCCCCTCCATCTGTGTGGGAGACCCGAAAGAAGCTCCTGGCTCCTGGCTTTGGATCAGCGCAGCTACGGCCATTGCGGCCATTTGGGGAATGAATCAGAGGCGCGTGCTCTCTCTCTCTCTCTCTCTGTCTGTCTCTCTGCCTTTCTGCAATTTTGACTTTCAAATTAAGAAAAAAAAAAAAGAATCAAATGGAATTAAGAATGATGTCAAGAACTTTGGTATTTTATGAAAAAAGCAACTATCTGACTAATAGGCTTCAGGTGGGATTTGGGAATGCCAAAGTGTAGAAACCATGGTCAAAGATATATTAACAGGAAAACTTAAATCTAGAGAAGTGTACGGTTTTCTAGGTAAAAGAAGGTCAGATATCATCAGTCAGATTCAACTCTACCAATTATAGCCAAAGATATATTATAATTAAGCTTTCCAAATAAAGATAATGATAATATTTTCAAAGTTACAGAAGAAAATAAACAGAAAATGCCAAAAGTGGTGTCAATGCAGCCTGACTCTAGACTTCTCAGCAGAATCCTTACAGGTCAGGAGTGAATGCAATAAGACTTTCACAATTCTTAAGGAGAAAAACTTCCGGTAAAGAATAGTATACCTGGGGCCAGTACTGTAGCACAGCAGGTTAAAGCCCTGGCTTGAAGCACCAGGATCCCATATGGGCGCCAGTTCTAGTCCCAGCTGCTCCTCTTCAGATCCAGCTCTCTGCTATGGCCGGGGAAAGCAGTAGAAGATGGCCCAAGTGCTTGGGTCCCTGCACCTATGTAGGAGACCTAGAGGAAGCTCCTGGCTCCTGGCTTTGGATCAGCTCAGCTCCTGCCTTTGCAGCCATCTGGGGAGAGAACCAGCGGATGGAAGACCTCTCTCTCTGTCTCTACCACTTTTTAACTCTGTCTTTCAAATAAATAAAGTAAATCTTTTAAAAGAAGAGTATACCTAATGAAATGATCCTTTAGATAAGAAGGCAACATAAAAGACATTTCCAGACAAATAAACCCTGAAAACATGTAACAGCAAATGTGTCTTACAATAAACGCCAAATGGAATATCTCAATTGAAAGAAAGAGTTGTTAACAAATAAGAAGAAAGTAGTATAAGGTAGAAAGCTGAATGTTGATTTTAGCTACACAAATCTACAATGCTCTGATATAGTACACATGACACCTAAACTTTCCATATCTTTAGTGTGAAGACTAAAAGCAACTACAGTGAAATCTTAAGACAGCCCATGTAGAAAATATAGATGGAAAATAACCAATTTAAAAATAATACTGATACTATGTTAAGCAAGCATAATAAAAAGATATTAAAATGAAACAAAAATACAAAATGGGAGCCATTATTGTGGCATAGTAGGTAATGATGCTGCCTGTAACACCAGCAACCGATATGGATGCTAGTTTGTGTCCTGGTAACTCCACCTCTAATCTAGCCCCCTATTCATGGCCTGGGAAAAGCAGTGGAAGATGACCCAAGTGTTTGGGCCCTGTTACCTAAGTGGCAGATCTGGGTGAAGCTTCTGGCTCCCGGTTCTGGCCTGATCCAGCCCTGGCCAATGCAGCCATTTGGGAGAGTAAACCAGCAGGTGGAAGATCTTCACTTTCTCTTTTTCTATATCTCCCTCTCTCTCTGTAACTCCGCATTTTCAGAAGATAAATAAATATTAAAAGTAACTCAAAATGTATGAACAAATGGAATGTAAATCTAGAATTTTTTTATTTTCATTTGTTACCTCTTTTCTTTTAGGCTTATTTTCTTTTCTTTATAATAAATATCAAGTCGGCATAATTTCAAAATGTGTTTAGATATCCAAAATTCATTTTTAAGTGTCATAGTAACAACAAAGCAAACATCTCAAATGCACTTAACCAAAATAATAAGCACAGAATCAAAACACACTACTAAATAAAAATACATAATTACAAAGGAATATTGTTAAAGATGGAGAAAGTAGCTACAATTAAAAAATAAACAAGACAAGAATAGTACAACCTTACCTATGAATAAATGCCTTAAGTGTTAATTGATTAAATTATCTCACTAAAAGGTATAGAGTGACTAAATGGATAAAAAAAATCAAGAGCTAATTATATGTTTCTTACAAGAAATTCTGTTCACCTCTATTGACACATATAGACTTAATATAAAAACAGAAAGATATTCCATGCCAACTGAACCTAAATGCAAGCAGTAATAGCCATATTTACATCAAATAAAATACATTCTAAATCAAAAGCAATTAAACATGATAAGGAAAGTCATTGGGTGATGATGATATATTCCATGCAGAAAGAGGAAAAAATAATTGTAAATGTATATGCAATCAAAGGCACAAAGCTGATATTAATAGTTCTAAAGAGATACGCCACTACAGTAATGGTAGAAAACTTTAACACCTGGTTGTCAGAAATGGACAGAACACTTAGACAGAAAATAAACAAAGATTCAGAAGAGCTTAACTGTACTGTGTATCAATTGGAACCTACAGATACCTACAGAATATGTTGTCCAATGGGTACAGAATACATGTTCTACTCAATAGTAAATAGAGCATTCTCTAGTGCAAATCTTGGTTACAAAATAATTCTTAAAAATTAAAAAAATATTCGAATCATATTGTGTAAATTTTCAAACCACAATTAAAGAAACCTAGAATTCAATAACAAGTAAAACTTTGTTAGCTATCTAAATACTTGGAAATTAAGGAAATTATTCTTCTACAACCAGTGGATCAAAATAGAAATTAAGGAGGAAGTTAAATAATTTCTTGAAGTGAATGAAAAAGGAAACACAGCATACCAAAATCTGTGTGATATAGCAAAATCAATAATGGCATAGAAGGTTAGAAGAATTGATACTTACATTAACAAAGAAGGAAGATCACAAATAAAAAATTCATTGCTGTACCTCAATGAATAGAACAAGAAGAAATCAAACATAAAAAAGTAGAAATAATAATGAAACTCAGAGCAGACAATAGAAAATAAAAAAGTTGTACAAAACGGTATATGAAAGGAAGAGATGGTTCTTTGAAAAGATAAGCAAAATTGGCAAATGATTTGCTGGCTTAACTAAGAAAAAAGGAGAGAGGGAAAAACACCAGATATGAAGGGAGACATTACAACCGACAAGACACAAATACAATGATTATTACAGATGATTATGAGCAACTGCACAGCATCATATTTGATAACCTAATAGAAATGGAAAAGGTATAGGACACATACACCATGCCAAGATAGAATCATGAAGAAATAGACTACCTATGAATAATAAAAAAATAAGAAATGTGAAATAGTAGTAAAGAATCTCTCATCTAGGTAAAGCCTTAGACTAGAGGGCATTACTGCTGAATGCTACCACAAATTTGAAGTATCAAGAGAAAATTCTGTTAAATTAGTCCAAAAAATAGAAGAGAAAAGGATCCTGGTAAACTCATTTTAGGAGGTCAACATTATTTTGATACCAAAATCAAGCAAGAATAAAAGAAGAGAAAATTACAGGCCAATATCCCTGCTGAAATGTGATGAAAAATTTCTCAACAAGATATTAGCAAACCAAATTCAACATAAGATTAAAAATTATTCACCATGACCAAGTGGGATTAATTCCAAGGATGCAAAGATTGTTTAACACATACAAATCTATAAATTTGATAAACCACATTAACAGATAGAAAGATAATATCATATGATTATCTCAGTAGATGTAAAGAAGGCATTTGATAAAATCTAGCATCCCTTAATGACAAAAACTCTGAAAAGATTAGGTATATAAGAGCAGACCTTAACATAATACCATCACATGAATTGACAAAATTTGAAGACTTTCTCTCTATTGTCTGTAATAAGCAAAGATTGTTGACTTTCATTGCTATTGTCCATCACAGTACTGGAGTTCCTTGCCAGAGCAATTAGACAACAAAAAGAAATAAAGGGAGTGCACATAGGAAGGACGTCAAATTGTACAATTTTTCTGGTTAACATGATCTTATGTGGAGAAAACATCAATGACTCTACCAAAAATTATTAGAAATAATTACCATTAGGAATAATAGTTGAATTTAGGAAAGTAGTAAATACAAAGTTAAGATACTAATATCAGTAGCATTGTTATACACCAATAGAAAATTATCAGAATAAAATACAAAAAAATGCAAACTCATTTCTAATAGCTACAAAAATAGTAGCTAAGAATGAATCTAACCAGAGATGAAACATCTCTGAAATGAAAACTATAAAACATTGATAAAAGAAATTGAAGAAGACATATAAAAACTAGAAAAATATTCCACATCATGCCTTGGAATAATCAATATTGTTAAAATGCAAAACCAATTTACAGAATCAATGTAATACTTATCAAAATACCAATGACATTTTCTTAGAAAGGCACTAGTAAAATTTGTGTGGACTGAAAAAATACCTGAGGTATCCAAAGTGAAATTAAACAAAAACAACAAATTAAGAGGCATTACGCTACTTGACTCCAAAATAGATTACATAGCTACAATATCACAATAGAACATTATTGCCATAAAGACAGACATGTAGACCAACAGAACAGAATAGATACCCTAGAAGGAAGCTCATGCACCTGCTGCCAAATGACCTTTCACAAAGGTGCTAAGAGCAGTCACTGGAAAATGAACAGCATTTTCATAACTAAACTGGATATATACATGCAGCAAAATGAAAGTAGACCCCTATCTCTCACCCTGTACTAAAATCAGTTCAAAATGGGTTGAAGACATAAAGCTAAATCTTTAAAAATACTAAAGAAAACATAGGAGTTATGCTTTAGGACATTGCAATAGGCAAGGATTTTGCGTGCATGCTGCAGGGGGCATCAGACCCAAAAGTGCAGGAAACAAAGGCAACCATAGATAATTCTGCACAGCAAAGGGCATGATCAACAGGGTGGAGACAATCTGTGGATTGTAAGTTATATATCTAACAAAGGATTAATGACCAGAATGCTTAAAGCACTCAAACAACTCAATATTAAAAACAAACAAACAAACAAAAAACTCCAATTGCAAATGGGCAGTTGGTTTAAATGTACATTTCTCAAAGGAAAATATACAATGACCAACAAGTGCATGAGAAAATGGTCGATATCTCTGGAGAAATGCAAATCAAAGTCACTAAAATATCACCTCACTCAGGGTAGACTGGCTGTAATCAAGAAGATAAAACCTCACGTGTTGTTGAAAATGTGGAGCAAAGGGAACACTTGCACATTGCTAGTGGGAATACAAATTAGTATAGCCACCATGGAAAACAGTACAGAGGATCCTCCAGGACCTGAAAGTAGAATTGCTATATGTTCCAGCAATCCCACGATTGGGAAAGTATCTAAGGGAAAAAAAAAAATCAATGTCAAAGGAGGCCGGCGCAGCGGGTTAAAGCCCTGGCCTGAAGCGCTTGCATCCCTTATGGACACCAGTTCTAATACAAACTGCTCCTCTTCTGATCCAGCTCTCTGGTGGGGCCTAGGAAATCAGCAGAAGATTGCCCAAGTCCTTGGGCCCCTGCACCCACGTGGGAGACCCGGAGGAGGTCCCTGGCTTCTAGCTTTGGATCAGTGCAGCTCTGGCCATTGCAGCCATCTGGGGAGTGAACCAGCAGATGGAGGACCTCTCTCTCTATGACTCTGTCTTTCAAATAAATAAAATAAACCTTTAAAAAAATCAATGTGAAAAAGACGTCTTCACTCCCATGTTTATTAAAACACTATTCATAGTAGCCAAGGAGGGAAAACAAATAAATGTCCATATAGTGATTAATGGAAAAGAAAATATGCTACATATATACAATGAAATATTAGTCATCCATAAAGAAAGATGGAATCCTATAACTTGGTATTCCATAGAAATTGAAAGAAGAATTGTGAGTAACAGTCTACAGAGAACAGGAAGCATGGAGTTGTGGGGAAAGATTGTTTAACAAGTACTGAGTTAAAGAAAAAAGTTCTGGTGTTCCATGACATACTAAAGTGACTATAGATAAGAATAATGTAATATATATATATATATATATATATATATATATATGTATATGTATATATATAGCTATGTATTCACATATGAAACTAGAAGAAAAGATCTTGAATTTTTAACCAAATAAAAATTGGATGTTTGAGGAAATAGTTAATGTTTATTCTTATTGGGCATTATAGAGTATATACCTGTGTAGAAACATTGAATGATACCACATAAATATATACAATTTTTTCATGTAAATTAAAAGCAAAGGAAAACATATAAGAAAAAAAAACTTACAGTGACACTAAGTGGTATGTACTGAGTAAGAAATTTCCAGGGACATCACAAGCAGAGAGACATATGCCCGAGAGGTTGAGCTTGAGTACACAGTGCTGATAGGGAACACTTAGAACTTCTAAGATAACTCTATAGCCATGTTTCTTTGAATCTTCTCCCCTCAATAGCTCTATTACATATAAACATCACAGTTCTTAGGAGTAATGTAACCTACAGCAATTAACTAACCTATTGATAGGCTCGAGATAATAAGTTACTAGATTTCAAGTTCCAATATTTTATTTTTCTAGGAATTTGCAAGCCAATTATTGAACATATATATTTATGAACATTAAATTATAGAAGCTTAAAGGAAGTATATTAAGAGAAATATTGCTATTATTTAAATTTATATACTATAGTAATCCTATCTGCTTAACCAACCACTGTTAACATGAATTTACTTATTTGAGAAAGTTGACAAATAATGGTCATAAACATATCTATTATCTTGAAAATTTAAGGGTAACATGATGCTTAGCTAATATCATATACTATAATTATTTATTATTTTATACAATAAATTAGACTATTGATATATACATTCAGTAATCTCTCATATGTTAAATAAAATATATTAAATGTGGTTATTCTTAGAACTGTACCTATGAAATACATGAAATCTGTTTTATTTATATTACTAAAAAAGAAAATAATTAAACATTTAAGCTTCTCAAATACATTTCTTATCAGAAATTATGTTTTTGCATAATTATTAGCACAAGCTATTGCTTCATTAGAAAGCCTGTGTGAAGACTCTCCAGCAAAAGCAAGTTTTCAGAGTTGCAGCCTTATTAAAGAGTTGCTAAGGCAACCATTGCTTGATAATAATGTGGTGATAGAAAAGAAAAGACAATTTGAAGAACAATGCTTCTCAAAATTCAGAGGAGAAATATAGCTGAACAAACCTCCAATTGAAAAAAACCACAGGGCAACAGCAGCTTCTTTCTTGAATTATAAGAAGAGAAGACATGTAGCAAGATGTGGTGTGATACAGGCCACAATGTATTTTGACCTCTTTGAATCCCATGGCCTTGATTTCTCATCATTAGTTTCTCATGATTTTAGAAGTGATGCAGTTATAGTCCTACTATAAAAATCTTAAAGCCATATTTCAGCATGTTGGTAATAGTATTAGAATACCTATTGCCTTGTGGCTGTTGTATACACCACTGGTCAGTTAACTTATATTTTTTAAAAAATATTTATTTATTTATTTGAAAGTCAGAGTTACAGTGAGAGAGGGAGAGATACAGAAGCAGAGAGAATCTCCTATCACTTGGGTTACTCCCCAGATGGCCACAATGCCAGGAACGGACTGGGATAAAGCCCAGGAGCTTCATCTCCAACTCCTACATGGATGGCAGGGGACAAAACACTTGACCCACCTTCCACTGCTTTCCCAGTTGCATTAGCAGAAAGCTGGATACAAAATGGTACAGCCAGGACCTTTACTGGCACCCATATGTGTTGTCAATGTCCCAGGCAGCGGTCTTACCTGTTACATCACAATGCTGGCACTAGTTTATTTATTTTAAGTTAGTAACTAACATGAGGCTTAGTTTTTGAAGCCTAAACTAGTATCCTGAGAATAACAGTGTCACATGTTCAAAACTTAGGGTACCCTTGAAAGCACAGCAGTTTATTTAGTTTCTTACTTTTTCATTTTATCATTATGTTAAGGGTTGATGAATGAATTTGAATGCTCAGTTAAGCCTTTGGTAAGAGAAAGTTTGTAATGAAATGTACTTACAATATTCAAATTTAGTGATTTTAGATACCTCATTATGCTGGTATTTATTTATTTTAAAGCATTATGGAGAGGGATGTGTATGCGTGCACGCACACACACAAACAGAGGGAGAGAGAGAGAAAGTGAGATGGAGAAAGAGAATCCTCTATCCTCTGGTTCAATCCCTAGATGGCCATAATGCTAGGGTTAGGTCAGGCAGAATTCAGGAGCCATGATCTTATTACAGGTTTCCCACCTAACTGGCAGCGTCCTAAGCACTTAAGCCATCTTACACTACTTTTCACAGGAGCATTAGCAGTGAGCTGGATCAGTAGTAGCTGGAACACAAATTGGTACCCATATGGGATGCCAGTGTTGCATGTGGTAGCTTTACCTGCTATGCCACAATGTTCACCCTTTATTATCACTTGTCTAATGATATGGCTGAAGTTGCTACAAACTGGTAAAAACCAAACCCTTAATTTTTTTCTAAACTGATCATAATTCTAACCTCAGATTTTTTCATGTGCTTAATAATAATGGTTATTTATAGACATATATTTAGCATAAATTGTTTTTATTCTTTTAGGATAAGTTGTATATAATTATGCTATGCAGGATTTCTCAGCTTTTTTAGATCCCTTTCTCTGTAAATATGTTTTCCTGATAGAAAATATCTCATTATCCCAGTAGAATCTGATTAAAAGGGCCATTATTTTTCTTAAACAAAATTATTTTAATTTTGGCTATTGACTTGCTACAGTTCATCTTGTAAACAAATAAGAAACATGAAATCATTTGCTGATAGTAGGATTTAGATCAGACATGTTCCATATGAGCTCCTTAAAATTGTCAGGGTTGCATCTGGAAATTCTGGAAATAAAAGTGAAAAAGAGAAAAGGCTCCAAGTTACAAATTTGACAGTATCACATTATGATTTGACGTGGACCCCGACTGACATTGTGAGGAGTGTGGCGGCAGCAGCATCAGCAGCACAGTAGCAAACAGTGCTTATGACATCTTTAAATTAAATCTACAAAATGATCATGCCAGACAAAGAAACTTAAAATATGTAAGACTTCATTGTATGCCCCCTTATTCTTTTTTATCTTGTTGGCTATTTATTCTAGCTTTAATCTCTGAGTCAATATCTTCAATAATATATTTGCAAGGTTCCAGTTGGCAAGCTCTACATCTTTTTGTGGTAATAAATATATTTTTAAATGTACTTGCACACACACAGACGTGGTCGATGTGAAAAAATCCATGCTTCTTACCATTTCATGAAAAGCAAGTAAGAATTAATAGGTACAATGATATCAGTGTTCTTTGGGATTGTTTCAGTTAGAAAGATGCTTAAAGAGCGCAGGAAAAAAAATGATTAAAAAATCCTAATTCCAGGAGACTTCACTGAATAATGAGATCTAACTAGACATGGAAATTTGCTCACATTTTATGCAGTTAATTTAAGAGAGAATGAAGAATGGACTGTTGCAAAAGACACACATTATTTCCTCTGGAAAAGCTTTGAGCAGTGTGCAAAGTCAAATTTAAAATGTTTTTAATTGCAGTCCTTTATTGTTGCAATGTAGGAACATAGTTGAAGTCTGTTGAACAGATTGGATCTTAGAAGAGACAAATGCTAGTTAATATAAAGAGGAGCCTTTGGACTTGCATTTTCATTGCATACACTTCCTCAGTAAATCCTTTGTCTAGGGTTGTAGACAAATGCCTGTAAGTGAATTTGTGCTTTCTCTGTGCCTATTTTACTACACATCAAAAAGACGCTGACAAATAATCTCAATGGGAAGTCACCCCTCATAGCATTGCTACCTACTTTTTTTTATTTCTGAATATTTATTCTCTCAAAATTATTACCCAGCACATTCATGTAAAACATTAAGAAGTACATTTTTTTTCTGTAAGTTTTGCATAATAATTAAATTTCACGCTTCTTCTGGAATACTGCTTTTTCACCATTTTTTTATGAAGTCAGCATTTTGTTTTCAATTTATTTGAAAAGAGGAAGAAGGATGGATCTGTTATTTAAGCAGGCTCTTCAGTTTACATAGTGCAATTTAAAAGCTCTGAACTCTTTCATTTGTAGTATGCAAGGTTCTCCATCTATGTCAAATCCTTGCACACTGTCTCTCCATTTCTTAGGGATAATTTCCCTTTGAGAAGTAAAACATACAGACCTAATCTATATCACTCAAAAATACATGCATACTACTCCTTGAGGTAGAATATAACTTTCTCTAACCTACTACTCCTTGAGGTAGAATATAACTTTCTCAAACCTAAATTTTAAAATTGCCATCTAAAAGTTATTTGAAATTTTATTAGTTTTAGAATTTACATTTGAAGATTTAAACAATTTAGGCAAAGTCATTACACATGACAAATTGTTTTCTTGCTTTTGTTAATTAACAAGGTGATACTTTACATCCTGCTTGTTTATTTAATCATATAGCCTATATGTTTCTGTAAAATATATATTTGGTCTCTGTCTCGGTTTCCTGACATCCAGTTCCTAACCCTTGAAGTTTCCAGATTTACAAAAATGACATTTCTATGTAAATGAGATGACTGGTAACTGGGGATTCTTACATAGTTTCAGCTGGGGTCTAATCACCCAAAGGTCAATGTCTGACTAGAAAAGTTGAGACATTCACTCTCCCCACACCCATGTCTGAGGAGGAGATAGTGTTTGAAAGTTGAGTTCAAATTTCAAATAAAACATCAGTAATGTAAAACCTGCAAAAAAAAAAAAAAAAAGAAAGTTGAGTTCACCATCAGTGGCCAATGATTTAGTTAATTACACCTATTTGATGAAACTTCCATAGAGACATAAAATGCCAGGGTTCATTGAGCTTCTGGGTAGGTGAACTACCTTCTGGGTAGGTTTCTGGAGGATTTTGTGCCCAGAGGAATCTCTGTGCCCTTTCTCCTTTACCTCACCCTATGCATCTTTTTCATCTAACTGTTCAGCTGTAGATATTATAACATCATTTATAATATAATATGAGAGATCATGAAATTCATGGGAAATATGTGTAATGAAAAAGTTGTGGGGCTGGTGTTGTGGCGTAGCAGGTAAATCTACCATCTACAATGCTGACATCTCATGTAGGTGCTGGTTCGTACCCAGCAGCTCCACTTATGATTGAGCTCACTGATAAAGGCCTGGGAAAAGCAGAAGATAGCCCAAGTGTCTGGTTGCCCACTAACCATGTGGGAGACCTGGTTGATGCTCCTGACTCCTGGCTTTGACCTTGCCCAACTTAGCTATTGCAGCCATGTGGGGAGTGAACCAGTAGATAGATCTTCCTCTCTCTTTCTCCATCTCTCTCTCTCTCTAACTTAAAAAAAATAAGTGAATCCTTAAAATATTTTTGTGCATGATTTTAAAAATTGCATAAAAATGTTTATATCTTTGAATTTTATTTTTCCAAAATATTTTTATGTACACTTAAAAATGACTAAGTAGTTAAATTCCTATGAGTCATTCTGGAAAATTAATAAATTCAAAGGGATTTGTAGCTATTAGCTCATAAATATAAAAATTGAATTGCATTATAAGAGCATGGTTTGATGTGTAGGGAAATATCCCCTCAGTTCAGATGTGAGAAGCCTTGTGATAAGTGGAAAGCAGAGAGTAGAGAAAAGCAGTTTTACAAGGTAATGATGAGCGAAAAAAAAGAGAAAGCAAGAAAGAAATCCCATTTAACATAGCCACAAAAATAAAATATTTTGGAATACATTTAAATAAAGAAGAGGGAGATCTCTACAATGAAAATTATAAAAAGTGATGAAGATGTAATCAAGAATACAAAAAAAAAGGAAAGATGTTCCTTGCTTATGGTTGGAAGTATTAATATTCAATAAAATGTCTCTACTATCTAAAGCAATCTACAGTTTCATAGAATCTTTATAAACATGCTTTACAGAATTAGAAAAAAATATCCTAAATTTCATATGGATAATAAAATATCCAGAATAAAAAAAATGATCCTTGCAAGGAGATCAAGCCAGAGATATCCCAATATCTGACTTCAACATATTGTAACACTATGAAAATTAATGTGTAATAAAATTGTGTAATTAATGTGTAATAAAATAAAATTGACGTGGGTCAATGGAACAGAATCGAGAGCCCAGAAAATCCACATACATACAGTGAACTGATTATTGACAAAAATGATCAGCATCACTAGCCATCAGGGAATTGTCAATCAAAACCACAATGAGACTTCATCTCAACCCTGAGAGAACAGCTATTATCCAAAAGAGAGAAAGTAAGAAATGCTGGCAATAATGTGGAGAAAAGGAGATTCTTCTACACTGTTGGTGGGAATGTATGTTATTACAACCTCTGTGGAAAACACTAGAGAGATTTTTTTAGAAATCTAGCAATAGACTTGACATTTGATCAGGCAATTCCACTACTGGGTATATACCCAACAGATGTGAACACATTGTATCAAAGAGATTCCTGAATCACCATGTTTATAGCAGCCCTATTCACAATAACCAAAATATGGAATCAATCAAGGTGTCTTGCATTAGACGAAATGATAAAAAATAGTTATACATGTATTTATGTGTAAACAAATATGTATGCATAGATACACAATGGGATATTATTCAGCTATAAAATAAGAATGAAATTATATGATTTGTATCAAAATTATTGCAACTGGAAGACTTTTTAAAAGTTTTATTAACAGAAAGAGAACAGATTTAATATAATTCATAGATAAAATTCTTTTTTTATAATGCTTTTATTTAAAGAATATAAATTTCCAAAATACAGCTTATAGATTACAATGGCTTCCCCCCCCATAACTTCCCCCCCACCCGCAACCCTCCCCTTTCCCACTCCCTCTCCCCTTGCTTCACATCAAGATTCATTTTCAATTCTCTTTATATACAGAAGATCAGTTTACTATATATTAAGTAAAGATTTCAACAGTTTCCCCTCACATAGCAACACAAAGTGAAAAATGCTGTTGGAGTACTAGTTATAGTATTAATTCACAATGTATAGCACATTAAGGACAGAGATCCTACATGATATATTTTTTTTAAAAAATTGATTAATTTTCTAGGCAATTTCCAATTTAACACCAAGATTTTTTTTTCATTTTTAATTATCTATATACAGAAGATTGATTCAGTATATACTAAGTAAAGATTTCATCAGTTTGCACCCACACAGAAACACAAAGTGTAAAATACTGTTTCAGTGCTAGTTATAGCATTACTTCAAATTAGACAACACATTAAGGACAGATCCCACATGAGAAGTAAGTACACAGTGACTCCTGAAGTTGATTTAACAATTTGACACTCTTGTTTATGGCATCAGTAATCTCCCTAGGCTCTAGTCATGAGTTGCCAAGGCTATGGAAGCCTTTAGGGTTCGCTGACTTCAATCTTATTCTGACAGGGTCATAGTCAAAGTGGAGGTTCTCTCCTCCCTTCAGAGAAAGGTACCTCCTTCTTTGATGGCCCCATTCGTTCCACTGGGATCTCACTCACAGAGATCTTTCATTTAGGTCTTCTTTTTTTTCCAGAGTGTCTTGGCTTTCCATGCCTAGAATATTCTCATGGGCTCTTGAGCCAGATCTGAATGCCTTAAGGGCTGATTCTGAGGCCAGAGTGCTATTTAGGACATCTGCCATTCTATGAGTCTGCTGTATATCTCGCCTCCCATGTTGGATCATTCTCTCCCTTTTTGATTCTATCAGTTAGTATTAGCAGACACTAGTCTTGTTTGTGTGATCCCTTTGACTCTTAAACCTATCAGTGTGATCAATTGTGAACTGAAATTGATCACTTGGACTAGTGAGATGGCCTTGGTACATGCCACCTTGATGGGATTGTATTGGAATTCCCTGGCAGGATTCTAACTCCATCATTTGGGGCATGACTGATTGAGCATGTCCCAAATTGTACATCTCCTCCCTCTCTTATTCCCACTCTTATATTTCACAGGGATCACTTTTCAGTTAAAATTTAAACACCTAAGAATAATTGTGTGTTAATTACAGAGTTCAACCAATAGTACTAGAATAAAAAAATTACTAAAATGGATAAAGTATTACATTGTACAACAACAGTCAGCACAAGAGCTGATCAAGTTACTGTTTCTCATAGTGTCCATTTCACTTCAATAGATTTCACCTTTGGTGCTCAATTAGTTGTCACCGATCAGGGAGAACATATGATATTTGTCCCTTTGGGACTGGCTTAATTCATGCAGAATGATGTTTTCCAGATTCCTCCATCTTATTGCAAATGACCGGATTTCATTGTTTTTGACTGCTGTATAGTATTCTATAGAGTACATGTCCCATAATTTCTTTATCCAAATGTATGCTTTGAATTCCCTGTGATCTTTTGCTGTGAGGTTCCCTTCGTTTATCTTCTTTCATGTTGATGGCCGTGTTTCTGTGTTTCTGTGTGTAACACATCTTTAAGTATCTTTTGCAGGGCTGGACGAGTGGCAACAAATTCTTTCAATTTCTGTTTGCAATGAAAGGTCTTTATTTCACCTTCATTCATAAATGAGAGCTTGGCAGGATATAATATTCTGGGCTGGCAGTTTTTCTCTCTAAGTACCTGGGCTATGTCTCGCCATTCCCTTCTAGCTTGTAGGGTTTCTGATGAGAAGTCTGCCGTGAGTCTAATTGGAGATCCTCTGAGTGTAATTTGACGTTTCTCTCTTGCGCATTTTAGGATCTTTTCTTTCTGTTTCACTGTGGTGAGTTTAATTACAACGTGTCGTGGTGAGGACCTCTTTTGGTCATGTTTCCTAGGGGTTCTATGAGCTTCCTGTACTAGGATGTCTCTGTCCTTCTCCAAAACTGGGAAATTTTCTGCTATTATCTCACTAAAAAGGCATTCTAATCCTTTCTCCCTCTCCATGCCTTCAGGAACTTCTAGAACTCGAATGTTGGGTTTTTTAATAGTATCCTGTAGATTCCCAACAATATTTTTTAGATTTCTAATTTCCTCTTCTTTTCTTTGGTTTGACTGTATAGTTTCCTGTGCTCTGTCTTCTAAGTCTGATATTCTCTCTTCTGTCTCACCCATTCTGTTTGTAAGGCTCTCTAATGTGTTTTTCATTTGATCTATTGAATTCTTCACTTCATTTTGATTTCTCGTCACTATCACAGTTTCATGTTCTACTAGTTGTTTCATTTCAGCTTGATTTCTCCTTAATATTTCATTTTCACGAGAGAGATTTTCTACCTTGTCCATTAAGGATTTCTGTAGTTCAAGAATTTGTTTTTGAGTACTTCTTAGTGTTCTTATCAATTTTTTGAGATCTGCTTCTTGCATCTCTTCTATCTCATCATCTTCGTAATCTTGAATTGGGGTGTCTTTTTCATTTGGGTATGCCATAGTGTCTTCCTTGTTCTTATTACCTCGGTTTTTGCGTTTGTTGTTTGGCATATTGGTTTCTTCACTGTGGTGTTTTTTTCTTGTTATACTATGACTCTAGATTAAGTGGACTGTCTGCTTTTGATGGAGCCTTAGAGGCTTGAGATGGGTGTGGCCTGAGAGCTCTGTTTGGTTCCTCAGGGTTGAGGGTGTGTCAAAGGAGACACTCCCAGGTTAGGCATAGTAAATCTCTCTCTGTTAAGTTTTTTTTTTTTTTTTTTTTTTTTTGGTTCAAAAGGGAAGTAATTCCACACAGCTGAATGGAATTGGGGGTGGTTAGCATGCGAATGATATACCCACAGGTGCCAGAGTTCGGAAGCTCTTTCCCAAGGACCAGAGAAGGAATCTTTGCGGCCCTTTGTGTGGGCTGAGATTCTCCTGTAGTCTCCCACTGGGCTGCCAAGGCTACTGAACTGTAGCGTCTCTGAAGAGTACTCACATGAATTCGTGATTTCCGTGAGTTCTCTCCCCCACAGTCTCTTTTTTCACAGTCTCAGTTCATTAGCACCACACATTCATGAGGTTCTAATCTCCTGTTATTTCACCCCTCCCACCCAGAGTCAGGTTTTTCTGCTAGGCTCGGGGCTGGTGCGGACCTGAGGTCGCCCTGCTTATGACGTATTCCAAAATGGCGCCTGCTCTTTGTCTTGCTCACCTTTGAGAGGTGAGCAGAGAGAGAGAAGCTCGTGTCCGTATGGGTCACTTTTTTTTTTTTTCCCCCTCTCTCTCTCTCTTCTAGTTAGCCTGGTGAACTTTACCCTGCAGGGTTTCAAGCCTTGTTTGCTCTAGGCTCCCTTTTCCGCTTCCCTGCTGGTAATTCGGGCTATTGATGTTCTGCTCACCTCGCGTTCCAGCGCTGGTGTGTTGAATCTGCTGCTGGTGTCCCAAACTGCGGGCTCCCACGCTGTCCACGCAGGTCCACTGTGAATCTCCAGTTCCGGAAGGGTTTTCTCTGCTGTTTCTTCCCCTACTCTTTCTTGAACCTGCAGTATCTCCACTTTTATTAAACTGTCTCTCCCCAGACTATTGGTGTGATCCCTTCCTATTCCGCCATCTTGCCACTCCCAGCATAGATAAAATTCTAAGAAATTAATCATACTTCCTCCCACCTTCCCTTATTCCTTCTTCCCTTTCCTTTTTTCCTTTAATTTTTGCAATAATATATTTTCAATTTACATTATAATCATAGGCTTAATATACCAGTAACCATAATGCTCAACATGTGAAAAGTAGAAATGTAGCTGATATGCACAATAATCATATCATAACATGTCGGTTTCATTCTCATACATCTTTTATTTTCTGTGTTAACTCTCACATATCAGAGAAAATACTTGATTTTTTAAAGACTCACTGATCATGGTGGTTTCCAGTTGCATGCATTTTGTTGCCAAAGACAAAATTTCATTTTTTATGGCTGAGTAGTATTCCATCCTGTATATATGCCACATTTTCTGTACTTAGTTGTCAGTTGATGGACATCTGGGTTAATACCATATCTTAACTATTGTGAATTGAAGTGCTATAAACATGACAGTATAAATAACATGGTCACGTGATGATTTCATTTTCTTTGGGGTTATTACCAGGAGTGAGATAGCGGGGTCATATGGTAGGTTTATATCAGATTTCTGAGGAATCTTCATACTGTCTTCCATTGCAATTGTACTAGTTTACATTCCTCCCAGAATTATATTAGGGTATGTTTTCCTCCACATTCTCACATACATTTATTATTTTTTAATTTTTGGATGATAGGAGGACATCATGTTGAGTGAAAAAAAAAAAACTGAATACAGAGTCTGCATATTCTCCCTTACATGTTGGTGCTAAAATGAATTAGAGAAAGGAAAAAACTGCCTGTGCCTTTCAGTTTTGCAACAAATACAGTGTTTTCCCGAACCTTGTTTTGAATCCCTATTTGGCAGAATGTCTGGACGTGTATACTACTATAGTTTTAATAATCTGTGATCACCTTGAATTTTACTGTATAGTGCTAAGATTGACATCTTTTCATTTGACTTTTGTTTATGGCCCTTCCCTGTATTTTTGCTGAACTATGGCCTTTTTGATTTTTGTTTGATGAACACTTTATTTAGTGAAGCATTAAGCCTTTTACTATAATGTAAATTGAAAATGTTATCTGAAAAATGAAAAAAATCCAGTTTAAATAAAAAATTTTGACAGCATTCAAATATTACTTTTAATTTACTGCATTAATGTAGGTAAATTCTATCTAAGTTTCTCAGATATCCTTGTTTACACTAAGGAGAGAAAAAAAAGTGTAAAACAAAAAATAATCTCAATTTTGTTACTATAAGTCATTGTATTACATCAAGTTGAACTGTTGGAAATCATAATGAAGATTTTAAAATCTAAGTATCTTAAGATGGAGAAGTGAACCCATATTGTTATCTAACATTAGGAATTTACACAATTTCTCTTTCTGGATCTCCTGCTTATTTTTTGAGGTTCAGTTCTATCTCATTTGTCTCAAAACATTTTTACTAATCTTTCTAAATTATTTCCTAACCCTAGATTCACACATCTAATGAACTTGCAAGTATATAGTAGTTTTAAGTAAAGGGATATCATTATTAGCACCCATTCTTCAATAGTTCATCTTTGACCTGAATTTCCACCATTACTCTACATTCTTCATGTAATATAATCTTCACGATGTTGTCTGATTTATTTTACAAAAAGCACTCATGATCATTCAATATCTTTCTCCAAAAGACAAAATCAAATCCATATTTTTTATTCCATATGACATCTAGAATGTATTTACAACTCTTCAGAGTGATATTCAAAGTTACATTGGATGCTATAAGACCTTTGTCACATCATTCAGATGAATGAATGTGCCTGGTACCAAGGAGTCTTAAGCTTCTCCATAACTTTCCTTAACTCTTTTGTTTCTGTTCTTACAAATAGTCTAGTAAATATTCTTCTTACACATACCTTTCAGGGTCTATAATAATATTTGAGCCTGTATATTCATATACATAATATGTTTTTTGAAATGAGCTTTCATTTATAGAGTTATCTTCATATTTTCTACCCTTCTGAAATACTTTTCTCTTCAAAATTATAGTGGAATTATGTTCTAATCATCTTTTATAGATCTAATGATTCTTTGTTAGTAGTTCCAATATAGTCAATATAGTCTATGATGTGACTGTACCATATTTTATTCAACGATCAATTTTTTTGTTTCTAGTGATTTTCCCTACAACAATGCTTCAGTATGTACATTTCTACCGAGGTCTTACATGAGCATTTATTTTTATGGCTTATAGTTCTAGTAATAAAATGCTAGATTAATGGTATTTCTAGATTGAACACAATGGAAACTGAAAAACTAATTTCTCCAACATCTAAGCAATTCAATTTTCTATCTTCAATCTATGAGAAAATCCCTTTTCATATAACACATATTAGAACTATTTCTGAATTTTTGGACAATCTAGCAGAAGTAAAATATTTTATTGTTAATTTTTATTTCAGTGACTACTAGTAAATTTAAGCATCTCTTTATTTCTGTCAGTCATTTGAATTTTGTTATAAAAATTTTATTCCTATCTTTCACTAATTAATCCCATGCAGATACTAAATTTTGTGTATAAATATTTTTGAATTACAAATTTTATTCTAGATTCACATTACTTCTGTTGAAGTTTTTATCTATCATTATTCAACATTTTAAAATATATGTTATCACTTCTTAGTAATTTGATTTTAATCTTGATTAATATCATATCCTTTTTTTTTTTTTTAGTTTTATTTATTTGACAGGTAGAGTTATAGATAGTGAGAGAGAGGGAGAGAGACAGAGAGAAAGGTCTTCCTTCCATTGGTTCACCCCCCAAATGCCTGCTATGGTGGCTGCTGCGCTGATCCGAGGCCAGGATCCAGGTGCTTCCTCCTGGTCTCCCATGCGGGTACAGGGCCCAAGCACTCTGGGTCCACAGCAGAGAGCTGGACTGGAAGAGGAGCAGCCGGGACTAGAATCCTGCACCCATATGGGATGCCATTGCAGCAGGTGGAGGATTAACCAAGTGAGCCACGGCACCAGGCCCAAGATATCATATCCTTTACACATGTAACACTCTAGAATGTTTTTACAAGATTTTCATTTTTCCCACATTTTATTATTGAAATTTGAATTGTTTCTATGTTGCTAAAAGAGGAGTATATTTATTTTTACTCAAGATTGAAAATCTATTTGCATAATTTAACTCTTTCATGTCTTCTTTAATATGTTAAAAATGGTTTGTCAATATTATTTTCTCAATTAAACAATCTTAATCTATTGTTTCTATTTAATTAGTTTTAGTCCTTGATGAATTTATTCTTTCCAATTTCTTTTGGTGTACTTAGTGTTTTTCTCTAAATTTCAAAGAAGGATGCTGAATTCATTGACTTTTGGTCTTCTTTCATGATAACCACAATTATACTTTTAGCTGTGGCCATACCACCCTGAATGCACCTGATCTCATCTGATCTCTGAAGCTGAGCAGAGTCAGGCCTAGTTAGTACTTGGATGGGAGATTACGCTTTTAGTCTTAATATTATGCTTGCTTTATCTTTAGATTTATTGCAAAGTACTTTCCCTTTCATTCCTAATAGATAGTTTTACTTTTCTTTTTCATAAGAATTATTTAGGAGCCCTTTATTAGTGGTCTATTAGTTTATGGGATTATTGGTAATTAAAAAATTTCTAAAATTTCTACTGTAACTGGCCTAATGCTACAGAAGCTGGCAGTTAAAATGTCTACATTTTTATTAGGGTTAAATTGCCTTACTTATATCTTTTATCATCAAATCACTCCATCCTATTTACTACTTTCAAGCTTAAATTTCATATTATCTGAAATTAGTTTTTCTAACCTTGCTTTGTATACTATCTCTTTATTTCAATACAAATATAAAATTATCGCCATAATTAACTAACCTAAGCCACACCAGAGCTTAGTGGCAGCTGTCTCAAGCAACAAAACATCTACATCTTAGAATTGTAAAATAACAACTATTTATTCTTGCAAATGAGACTGCTAGTTGGTTTGCCTACAATGGCTGAGCTACTCATTTGTCTACTGCAAGCTACAAGCTAGGTAAATTGTTTTGATGAGCTATGTTGGGTGTACTTAAATGTTCAGAGGTTAGCTGATTATAGGCTGATCTAGAATAGGCTTAGATGATAAAGATAAAACTGTACTTTCCTTTTTTCCATGGTGGCTTTCACACTCCAGCCAACATGCACAATTCTTTTTTTCCATAAGGATGGCAAAGTTCCATGAGACAAGTCCTGAATGGAACTTTGTTACTCCTACCAAAACCAGCCAAAGCGAGTTCAAAAATAGCTTACAGCTATGGCATGAGATGATAACTTTCGCTTTTTTTTTTTTTTTTTTTTTTGACAGGCAGAGTGGACAGTGAGAGAGACAGGTCTTCCTTTTGCCATTGGTTCACTCTCCAATGGCCACCACAGCTAGCGCACTGCACTGATCCCAAGGCAGGAGCCAGGTGCTTCTCCTGGTCTCCCATGGGATGCAGGGCCCAAGCAGTTGGGCCATCCTCCACTGCACTCCCTGGCCACAGCTGAGAGCTGGCCTGGAAGAGGGGCAACTGGGACAGAATCTGGCACCCCGACCGGGACTAGAACCTTGTGTGCTGGCACCACAAGGCGGAGGATTAGCCTATTGAGCTGTGGCACCAGCTAACTTTCGCTTTTTGATGGAAGGAACAACAAAATTCCATAGAGAAGGGCAGTCTCAGAGAATTTAGGTCATTTTAAGAGTACTGTCTCCTTAAATCTTACTGTATAGATATGTTTGTTATGTCTGTTCTAAACATCATTTGTCTTAGTTTTAGCTTCTAATCCAACTTTATTTATTCTGTATTTTAAAGTTAATTTTACATTAATGTCCTTTTTTACCATTTTAAACTTTATTCAATCAAATTACTGCTAGTTTCACTTGTTTCTCTTCCTTCTTAGAAGTTCTACTCCAATTATTCTTTGCTTTCTTTTCATATTCAATTCAGCACATGGTGCTCTACTATATTAATGAATATGATAGCGATTTTCTCTTACTCAGGATACATTTTTTCATCATTCTGCCCCCAATTAAAAGAAGATGGTTAGAATAAATTTACCTCTTCCCCTTTTTTTCTTCTTTCTTCCTCTGTCCATTTAGGTGCTGAGATATTTTCCCTCTTTTCATGAAATTTAAAATGTAGAATTTTTCTTCTGGTAGTAATTCCGCTTTTGGTTTTTACATAAAAATGATCACCAGATTGGCGTAGTTCAAGCTGCTACTTGTAGTTTTGTATTATAAAATTCTAAGAAAAATAGTCATCTCACATTTATCTTGGTTTTGTATAATTATTTTAGCAGTTTTCTGGCAGATATTGATAAAGTGTCTTGAGAAAGAGGCTTTTTTCCCACCCATTTGCACCACATTATTACATGGGTGAAGATTAGTATGGGGCACACTGAGATCTAGTAATCTACACATCCTACCTCAGGTGATTTTCTTACCACAAGATTCTTGGCCACCTCAATTATCAAGATGTACTGGAAGAATAAGGAAAGAGAAGAATGTGTGAAATCATTCTCAATAATAGTGGGAGATTAATTGATGGTTATGTAGAAGAGATAACTCACATTTAGGAGTTGTGAATTTAAAATGAGATGAATAAGCATGGCTATGAGTTTTTCAGTTATTTTTAGTTTCTCAAGAGCAGACAAGGAATGAGAAGACAGATAAATTTAATTAGAAATGGGACTTTTCAGGGGCAAACAAAGAATGGAAGACAAGCAAAGGAGTTGAAGTTATATACAAACAAGTGATTATAATGAAGGGGGATGCAAAATTCATTTTATATGGGTATGGATATAACTGATGGAATACCAATGCTGAATAATTTTCAAATGATTACAAAGTTTAAGAAAAGGTATTCTTGTTGAAATTGCATATCCTGTATAACCAAACCAGAAAAGGCATATTTACTTCCATTGGACCAGAGGTACATATAGAAAAGTTTGAGAAACATTGTATGAGGGAATATTTGTGAACAACAGCTGTTAATACAAATTAAAAATATTGTGATCTGTGACAATCATTGTAACTCAGATTATATCATTTCAACTTTGATCAATTTCATTGGACACATGTGAAAATATTTTAAAGATTTATTCATTTATTTGAAAGAGAGCAACCTATATATATATAGAGAGAGAGAGAGAGAAAGAGAGAGAGGGAAAAAGAAAGAGAGAGAGAGAGAGAGAGAGAGAGAGAGAGAGAGACTCCGCTTATTGTTTGTGGTCATTTTTTGCCAGTAGGTAATGTGATCTGTCAATAAATAAGTGCAGGTTCAATATATTTGAAAATATTCTTAAAAAGTCAATTTGATTATTAGCTTGTAATATTGTTTTGACTTTATTTTTCAGGGATATTAATGATATATATCACTACCTTCCTTTACCTGTTTTTCATTTCAGCCAAATTTCTAAGGCATTTTTTTCTTACTTGCTTATTTTAGTTTTTCTCCTTTGCCCTTGACTAAGTTTTTGTTTGATGCGTTTTCCTTTCAGTTCCTTATGGTTAAGCTTGTATTTCTAATATAATTTCATCTTATTATTTTATTTCTTTTCTGAACATGATTATTTCATTTCTTCTAGTTTTTCCCGTTTGTTTATTTGTTTGGATATTCAGATTCAAAGTGTTTCTTCATTTATCCACGTGCTGTTTTGATTACATTTGATTCAGTATGCATTAGGTATTATTTTCTACTTTGTGTAATTTGGGAGGAAAATATTTATTTATCCATTTTATGTATTTGAAAGGTAGAGCAGCAGGATGGCACCCGGCAGGCTAGGGGAGACAGAGTGGCAGTGTTAGAGTTTTATTTCACTGTTCATATCTCAAAGGCACACAAAAGCCTTTGAGTAGGACGAGGCAGAAGCTGGGAACCTGGAATGGCATTGGGTCTCCGTGTGGGTGCAGGACCTCAAGCAGGTAAACCATCATCTGCTGCCTCCCAGTACGCACTAGCAGGAAGCTAGATTGGAAGCAAAGATGCCAAGATTCAAACGGGTACTCACATACGAGATGGTGTTGCCTTGATGATCAGCTTAACCCACTGCACCAGCCAACCAGGAAGGTATTTTATCTGAGAAATTAGGTGCCTCAAGCAAAGACAGTTTTTTTTTTTTAAATAAAGATACCTCTTCTCTAGTTCTAGTAAGAATCACTTTTTTTAAAGATTTATTTTAAGGAAGATTTACAGAGAGGCAGAGGCAGAGTCAGAGAGAGAGAGAGAGAGAGAGAGAGATTCTTCCATCCGCTGTTTCACTTCCCAGACGGCTACAATGGCCAGAGCTGTGCTGATCTGAAGCCAGGAGCCAAGAGCTTCTTCCAGGTCTTCCACACAGGTGGAGGAGCTCAAGGACTTGTGCCATCTTATACTATTTTCCCAGGCCATAGCAGAGATTTGGATCAGAAGTGGAGCAGCTAGGACGCGAACAGGCACCCATATGGGATGCCAGCACTGCAGACTGGGGCTTTAACCCACTGCATCACGGTGCTATTCCCTTAACAAGAAGATTTTAACAAGTATTTTCTAGTTCTTTGCATTAGTTTTATATGGAACTGTCTTCCTTATTTGATTAATTCCCTGTAACGGGTCCTTAGTTTGAGAGCCCTGCTAAGTGCAGTATTTTCTGAGGATAACAATGGTGCTCAGATATCATTGGGATGAGGTTTTGATGAATTTTGCTTCATTTATTCATAATGTTCTTACCTCCTTTTTTTCTTCATGGCCAGTATCTATCTATCATCTATCTATCTATCCATCCATCCATCCATCCATTTTCCCTTCTTTCAGCAACAGTGTTTGCTTAAACCTGCCACTTCTTTTTCTGTAAACGTTCAAATACTTTACCTGTAACCAATCTTCACCTTTGATCAGCATTATGTCATTCACTTCAATTTCTTTTTAGGGGGCAATTTAATTGTCTTAGGGTAATTTTCCATTCCTTTCTGCTCTTGTACACCCAATATGTTACACACACACACACACACACACACACACACCACACATCATCCATTTCTAGAGACAGTGGAAATTCTTACAGACTATGTGAAAGTCCAGTAGCACAGTATTAATAATGAGAAGGATGTGAGGCCTGTGTAGTTCAGTGTGCACCCATATTCCCAATTGCCATTTCTTAGAAAAGCCTGGATGTTTGTTCAAAAGTTAGATCTACTGAATTTAGATGGGATACATGATTTTGAATTTTAATATTCTCTCCTAATAATCCCGCTGAAATGTAAGAATCCTTTCTGTTTGGCCTCTTTATATCAAGATACTATGGTACATCCTCAGTAGCAATGGAACGGTCCTCTATGTAAGTGATTATACATGAATAATAAATTTCAGATGATGAAACTTTTTGATTTTACAGATTGCCTCTCATATATCTGAAATGTAAAATATACACATCCACTTCAAATCAAAAGTACAGACTATTTTCACTTTAGTCACTACTTCAACCAAGGCAATTTAAGGAGTCTAAAAGAGAAGAATAAATTAACAATACCTTCAGTACATTGCCATTGCCTCTCATCATTTTCTTCCCTGTGTTACTTTGCTTAAGATCTAAATCCCTGAAAAGAGGACTTAATTAGTCAATCTTGATTTGTACATCTCCTTGAAAAAGAGAAGGCAGTGGGGAGTAGGCAAACAAACTTTGATTGTAATCCCAACAGAGCCACATGAAAAACAAGGCATAGTTCTCTACTGAAAAAGTCAGATCTCTACAAAAAAGTAGAATCTTACTACTGAAAGGGGAGAAAAGATGTTAGGCATAAATAATAGATGTCTACCGTGATAATTTAATATTAAGTAAAATAAATAATCTAGGAATACAGCATTGAGTAACTTGGAACTTAAAAATATATGTCATCTTGTACATTACCTTGAAGTGAACCAAATGATTGGATTCTGAAATAAAATTCACATGAATCAGAAATTTTACTATCACATTCTGAAAATAATTTCAAAGTCATTAGAAATCAAGATGCTAGATGAAGCATTGAATTATTTTGGAAACTGAGGATTAATTCCAGATTTTTCCTTTCCTCATCAACACATGCTCTCTGGCTCAGAGAACCAATTAAAGTCTCCAAGTGAGGAATTCCTTAGTCTTTTTGTAACACAACCAGGTTAAAATGTTCAAGGATCCACATCTTATAAATATGTGGATTCTGAATTTATGTATCATAGGCAGTGCTCCACCAGAATTTCCTATTAAAAGTATTCCTTATGTAAATCAATTCCTTCCTTTAAATATAAGTAATATTACCTCAGGAGATACATATTGTTATCATAGGAGAATAGATAACTCAGGTACTTGTCTTCTTTCTTTGTCTTGGCAGATGTTCCTTTGGTAAAAGAGAAGAAATAGGCAAAAAGTCAGATCCTTTAAGCTCTTTTCAAGTTTTTCAAATACCTTCTTAAAAATTGAGTTAGAGGCTGGCGCTGCAGCTCACTTGGTTAATCCTCTGCCTGTGGTGCCGACACCCCGGGTTCTAGTCCTGGTTGGGGCACCAGATTCTGTCCTGGTTGCTCCTCTTTAAGTCCAGCTCTCTGCTGTGGCCTGGGAGTGCAGTGGAGGATGGCCCAAGTACTTGGGCTCCGCACACACATGGAAGACCAGGAGGAAGCTCCTGGCTCCTGGCTTCAGACTGGCGCAGCATGCAGGCTGTAGCAGTCTTTTTGGGGGGTGAATCAACGGAAGGAAGAACTTTCTCTCTCTCTCTCTCTCACGGTCTAATTCTGCCTGTACCCCCAAAAAAAGTGAATTAGAAATGTACTTGTAAGTGATCCACAGTTCAAAACAGTGCTCCAAACTTTCAGAAGAAATTTCTACCTGGATTCTCTTATTTATTACAATTATTTAAATGTTACACTATTTTTAAAATTGTGTTTGTATATTTTAGGGACAGAGAAAAACACACATGCACACACATACACAGAGAGAGAGAGGGAGAGAGAGAGAGAGAGAGAGAGAGAGAGAGAGAGAACTCACATCCACTGGTTCAGTCCCCAAGCGCCCTCAGTGACTGGGGCTGAGTCAGGTTCATAGTTAGAAGCCTGGTGCTCAATCCAGGTCTCTCAGGTAGGTGGTAGGAAACCAACTGCTTAAGCTACCATGGTTGCTTTTCAAGGCCTGCAGTAGCAGAAAGTGGGAATCAGGAGATGGAGAAGATATGAAACCTGGACACTCCAATGTGGAATAAAAGCATCTTAACCAGCACATCATAATTACTCAGCTAAATGCCCAGCCTGCATTTTCTTCTTGATGCAATTTTCATATACTACTATATGTAAACATATAAGCACCTATTTCCCCATTTCTAGTTCTATTTTCCCTCAGATTATACATGACATTATTTAACTTAATAGTGTTTTACTAATGTATTTTGCATATTTTCTTTTCTCATCCTTAAGTTCACCATTAGATTACAAATTAAATGAGAATAGATTTTTTGAATATTGCTAAATATACCTAGCACCTAAGCCATAGTTGAAATAAAAAATATTTATTAAATCTAATGAGTTGGATAAATGTCCACAACATCTATTTACTCTTCAATTCATTTGAAAGTAGGTGCAACATGACCACTTCACTGCACTTTAAATTTCAATGTTTTTGCTGCTATTCTGAGTCATTTATTTCCAGCTACTCTTTTATAATAGACAAATTACTATATTCAAAAACAATCTCTATTAGCAAAAAATTAAACTTTGAAAACTTGGCTTATATATTTGAAATATTTAGATCTTCATCTGCCAAGATAAGATAGAGTTTTTATTTTATTGGAAGAACACAACATAAGTTTACTGGCCATGAAATTGTGCTATAGTTCTTCATTAGCTAGGAATATTTACATTTTAATAAACTATTATAACAAAATGAAACATGATTTTTTATTTTTTCCTAGCTTTGTCATTCTATAAAATCATACAATATACCTTATTGAAATTTATATTTGATGTCACTTAATTCTAACACCTTAAAAGGTCACGGAAAGTTTAATTCTCTGATCCGATCTAATCATTATCATAATTTAATCATTTATTAGTTGCCCAAATAAAACAAGGACTGAGTGAAGTTATTGTATGTTCAGTTCTCATATTTTTGAACAATAGCATCAGATAGGTAAATTTTTGCTCTGTTAAAACCATTTAGAAGGTGAATTCCTATCTCACTACCTCAATCATCTGAAAATTATTTAATGAAGTTTGCCCTATTTTTCCTCCAAGCACAATATACTAGAATGGATGCAGTTTTTTTTTTCCTGGCAAATATTGTCAAAAAGCCACCAGACTCCCTTCATGTGATGTTAAAAGTTGTTGACTTTAAAAAGATGTATTTGCTTATTTTTTTTATTTTTATTTAGAATATAAATTTCCAAGGTACAACTTGTGGATTGTAATGGCTTCCCCACCCATATCTCCCCTCCCGAGCCCCGCTACCCTCCCCCCTTACCCACTCCCTCTCCCCTTTCATTCACATCCAGATTCATTTTCAATTCTCTTTGTATACAGGAGCTCAGTTTAGTATGTGTTAAGAAAAGATTTTAAACCATTTGCCCTCACATAGCATCACAGAGTGAAATATACTCTTTGAGTACTAGTTATAGCATTAAATCACATTGTACAGCACATTAAGGACAGAGATCCTACATGATATTATTTTTTTAATTGATTTATTTAATGTCAGAGTTACAGAGAGAAAGGGAGAGACAGAGAGAGGTCTTCCATCTATTGATTCACTCCCCAAGTCATCAAAATGGACAGGGCTGAGCCAGGCTGTCCAGTTCCTAGGAGCCAGGAACTTCATCTAAGTCTCTCATGTGGTTGGCAGAGACCCAAACACTTGGGCCATGTTTCACTGCTTTTCCCAAGCCACTAGCTGGGAACTGGATTGGAATTGGAACAGCCATGTTAAGAATTGGTATTCATATCAGATGCCAGCATCACAGGTAGCAGCTTCTCCCACTAATGCCACAATGCTGGCTTCAAAACTTGTTGACCTTCAGAAACTTAGCTGAAGATTCATAGCCATAAATTTTGTCCCCATTCTTGATCAATGGATTATCTTGAAGTCAAAGTGGGTTAAAAGATCTTATCTCCGGATGATCAGTAATATCTCTTCTTTTTTTGCAACAAGAAACACATGCCATTACTTACCAAAACTGCCTGATACAAGATCTGGAGAAAAGTGGGATAAAACACAATTAGTTGATTCAGTGATTGCTAGGTTATTATTTAACTATTTGCATCATTTTCTAAGTCTATCCAGAATAAGAAATATTCAGATTAAATGGAAGGAAGACCTTTCTCTCTGTCTCTCTCTCTCACTGTCTATAACTCTCTCTCTCTCTCTGTCTTTCTCTCTCTCTCTCTCTCTCTAACTGTGTCTGGCAAAAAATTTTTAAAAAATAAATATTCAGATTAAATTCACAAACCTTACTATCATTGTATTCATTTCTTTAGTGTAATTTTTCAAACTGAGACAGCAGAATATGGGATTCTATTCATTGGTAAAGAAGGAAACAAATATTGTAAAAATATCACATGGTAGAAAGGAATATAATGCAAAATCATACAAATTTTAGAGTAACCAACCAAAGTATTATGAAATAGTTTAGAAAGGGGTGTGCGTCTGTGTTGGATGCTAAGCTTCGGTGTAAAATACACTCTGTGATGAGCTGCAGTTCAAAAGTCTAAGCAATAGTTTTTTTTGGACTGGTTAATCAACACAGTCTATTTGTTTTTATCCACCAGGTGAGATTACTCTAAGTAGGAAATACTCTATGGTTTTCTAGTGTTCAGCTCAGCTTATCCAATAGTTCCCAAACAAGCTTTCAAGGAACTCTTTCCTCTTGGGTGCAGACCTCAGGAACACAGTCTAGATTCTCTGTTTCAGTATCATTCTCTATTACTCAAGCCCGCAGTTGTACTTCAGACTTGACCAATAAAAACAATCCATACCATCCTTCAAGATAACCACTCAGACATGTATGTAGAGATAATTATTAACAGTAAACAAAATTACCAAACTCATGGTGAAATGTACACAATGCTTTTTATTTTAAGATTTTTTTTATTTATTTACCTGAGAGGTGTAGTTACAGATAGTGAGAGGAAGAGACAGAGAGAAAGGTCTTCCATTCACTGGTTCATTCCCCAAATGGCTGCAATGGCTGGAGCTGAACCAATCCGAAGCCAGTGGCCAGGAGCTTACTCTGGGTCTCCCACACAGGTGCAGGGGTCCAAGAACTTGGGCCATCTTCCATTGCTTTCCCAGGCCATAGCAGAGAGCGTGATCAGAAGAGGAGCTGCCAGTACAAGAACTGGTGCTCATATGGCACTGCAGGCAAAGGTTGAACTTACTGTGCCACAGCACTGGCCCCCATGATGCTTTAAAGTCCTGATTTCTGTTCCTATTTTCTTTTGCAAAATTCAAAGCAGCTATTTTTGTATATGCCCTGTTTCAAGATTATCAACTCTCTCCCCAAAATGAAGAGCTGGTGATGGAAATGGCGCAGAACACATTAATATCACTATGATTCTGTCAAGAAGACACTGAGGTTTTCTGGACGATATTCAATTTCACAATTTTTCAACTCTCTATACTGTTGGGCATTACTTCCAGTGATATTTACATCTGAATCAAGCTAGATCTTAAATGTTACTCTATTAATTATTCATTAGAGGACAGGCTTGCACAATTTTGTAAGCTCAGATGTAGAAAGTTTATAGTTCATGTGTTTTCTTGGAACACCAGAGATTTCTGTGAAGAATGCTTAGCAAAGAATTATTTTGATCTCAAGGTCCCCTTTTTTAAAGCTATAAGATGTCTTGGAATAATCTTCTAGTAGCTACATTGATATCAACCAATTATGTGTTGTGGGAAACATACTTGTTGATAAATTTAGATAAATGGAAAAACAGATGATTCAGATGCCCTAAATGCTCTGAGACAGAGAATGAGAGAGAGAGAGAGAGAGAGAGAGAGAGAGAGAGAGAGAGATGTCCCATCCATTCCATAAACATATGCAAGGGTTGTTGCTAGAAGCAGGAAGCCACACCCATCTGTTGGAAACACTATCCACATTTTGCACATGAGTAGTGGGAACCTAACTACTTGAGTCAGCACCCGCTGCCCTCCAGTATCTTCTTTATAAGGAATCTGGAATCAGGACTGGAGATGAGTGTTGAACCTAGGCACTCTGACATGGGACAAGCTCACCTTAATTGCCAGGCTAAATGTTTGCCCTTATTAATATTTATACTATATATAATAAAATGTGTTGTTTGAGGAATAATTTGATGAGTTTTATCAAATTCACACACTCTGGAAAGTACCACCACGCTCAAAATATAGTATAATTTCATCACTACCGATATTTCCTTCATGTGTCTTGTAATCACCTCTCACCCCAAGTTCAAGATCACCACTGATATGCCTTCTACTAAAATAGAGTATCCTTCCTTGTTCTATAATTATATAGACCTTGAAATTGTATGGTAGAATTCTTCTGCAAGAGTTTCTTTTGCTCAAAATATTTTTGAGATTTATCTGTGCTGTTGAGTGTAGTGTTAACTTTTTGTTTTTTACTATTGAGTGATGTTTAATTAGGTATGAAAACAATAATCAATCCATTCACTCATTAACAGTGATTTCAAATTTGAGGATTTTATAAGCAATGAGAGGTTTGTGTGTGTGAGAGAGAGAGAGAGAGAGAGAGAGAGAGAGAATATGTGTGTATGTGTAGCCATATTATTTTATGTCTTTCATGTAAACACTCAGGATTCCTGAATTATACAAAGTGTATAATTAAATTTAAAAGAATTTTCTGAAATAAGTTTCTAAGTTCTTGTGCTATTTTGTTTCTATCACTTAATATTGAATGCTCCAGTTGTTAAACATGCTCACTGACACTTTATTTTGCTTGTTGTTTTATTTACTTACTTATGTTAAAGATTTATTTGAAAGTCAGAATTACAGAGAGAGGGTGAGAGACAGAAAGAGAGGTCCTCCATACCTTGGTTCACTTCCCAGATGGTTTCAACAGTCAGTGCTGTTTTGAAGTCAAAACCCTGGAGTTTCATTTGGATCTCCCACATGGGTAGCAGGGGCCCAAGCACTTGGGCCATCCTCTGCTACTTTATTTTTCTGGCCATTAGAAGGAAGCTATGTCAGAAATTGAGCAGCTGGGACATGAATCAGCACCCATAAGGGATCTGGGCTTCGCAGGCAGCAACTTTACCTACTATACCTTAGCACCAACCCTACTAGTTGTTTTAATTATAGACATTTATGTGGCTTAGTGGGTAAAGCTGTGCCTCCAGTGCCAGCATCCCATATGGGTGCCGATTTGAGTCCTGGCTGCTCCACTTCCGATCCAGCTCTATGCTGTGACCTGGGAAAGCAATAGAGGATGGCCCAAGTCCTTGGACCCCTGTACCCATGTGGGAGACCTAGCGGAAGCTCCTGGCTCCTGGCTTCGGATTGGAGCAGCTCCGGCTGTTGCGGCCAACTGGGGAGTGAACCAATGGATGGAGGATCCCTCACCCTGCCTCTCCTTCTTTCTCTGTGTAACTCTGACTTTCATATAAATAATAAAATATATCTTTAAAAAATTATAGCCATTTAGTGAGTATATACTGCTTCTGCAATATGTATTAATTTGAATTTCCCTGAATATTAATTATGCTAAGGCTTACTTATCATTTATTTATCTGGTTTGTTAAGTTTTTGTTCATATTGCCTTCCTAATTTTAATTTGAGATATCATTATATGATAGTTATTTACATATCCTATATATAAATAGTTTGTCATATTGTAAATATTTTCCTCTAGTATATGACTTGATTTTTTATCTTTAAACTTATGGTTTAGTTCCCTTATTTATTTTTATTTATTTGTTTATTTGAGAGGCATAGAGAAAGAAATAGAGAGAAAGAGACAGACAGTTTCCTTCTGATGGTTTGCTCTGCAAATGTCTGCAATAGTCTCAGGCTGGGCCATAGTCATGAACCAAGAGCTCAATCTGGATCTTCCAAGTGGTGGCAGGAACCCAGTCATTTGTGCTGTCACTACTGCCTCGCAGCTTCTGCATTCACAAGAGGCTGAAGTCAGATTCAGAGCCAGGTATGTCACATTCAGAAACTCCAATGTGGGATGCGAGATTCTTAACCACTTGGCCAAACACCTGCCCCTTGATTTTTAATTTTTAAAGCTGCCTTTGGAAAATAACAAGTTTCTAATTTTAATCACATGCAGCTTATTTTTTTTAAAAAAACAGTTATTTATTTATTTGAAAGCAGAATTGATAGAGAAAGAGAAGGAGAGAGAGAGAGAATATGTTTTATCCTCTGATTTATGGCTGGGAGAGAGAGAGAGAGAAAGAGAGAGAGAGAGAATATCTTTTATCCTCTGAATTATGGCCAGGGCTAGGTCAGGGCAAGGCCAGGAGCTGGCAATTTCCTCCAGGTCTCCCATTCAACAGCAGGTGCACAAGCACCTGGGCCATCTTCCGTTGTTTTCCCAGGATCACTAGCAGGGAGCTGGATCAGAAGTGGAGCAGCCAAGACACACTCAGGCCCATAGAGGATCCTGGCTTCGCAGACAGTGGCTCTACCCACTATGCCACATAATGGTCCTGTTTTTTTAATTAAATTTTTCTGTCTTACCCAAAAGTTGTGCCCAGGTCTAGAATCTAAAGAATTTTTCTTGTGCTAACCTCCAGAAATCCTGTGGTTTCACATTTTACTTAAAGTAACTTTAAGCCCTTTTGAATTCATTTTTGTGACAATATGAAGTATGCTAAAAATTTATTTGGGCCTAAATAAAAGGTTAATTTTCCAGCATCATTTGAATTATCTTAATATCTTGGTGTAAAATTAATTGAATAAATGTGTACATGTATATTTAGTTTTTTTCCACTGTTCTATGGTATATCCTTATGCCAATATTTTTCAGCTTAACATTGTGTATTTATATTGTGAATTTAAGTAGTGCTTTTCTTTCATCATTATTTTAAAAATTTGTTTAATTATCATAATTTTGCCATATAAATTATTGCATACATTAGTCAATTTTGGCGAAGAAAAAAAAGAAACTCTGCTGAGATCTTGATTGGATTTGCATTAGACTCATGGATCTGTTTAAGAAAAGGTAAAGTATTAACCATATTGTCTTTCAAATCATAAACATTATCCTACTTTCTTTTTATTTAGATTGTCTTTAATTTGTCTCAGTTATATTGTGCTGTTTTCATTTGACAGATATTTACACATTTTGTTAATTTGTGACTTTCACATTTGATGTTATTTAATGATATTTTTAAAGGTTTAATTCTTCTAGTACAAATTAATTTGATATTTATATATTGACTTTTTATAGTTATAAATAGCTAAATTCACTTAGCTTCAGAAAATTTATTTTATAACATCAGTAATATTTTTATGTCCATGAAAAAGTCGTTTGAGATGACTGTTTTACTTCATATTTTGAATCTATATGCTTTTAAATTATTTTCATGCTTTTTAAACTGAGTAAAGCTTTTGGTAGAAAGTTGAGTTGATGTGGAAAGAGTGGAATTCCTCCACAGTTACTGACAACAGCATTGTTAAAACAGTACTATTAGAATGAATGAAATAATTGAGGTTTATAGAATACTACCCTCAAAAAGGATAGAATTCATACTTCTTCCATCTGTACTTGAAATTATATTGACTCAAACCCACAACTTTAATATATTTAAAGTATTGAAGTCATATGGGATATATTTTTCATCATAATATAATCATACAGAAATAATTATCGAAGGAATCAACACCAAATTTTGAGTATTTTATAAGGTTTAGAAAAACTAATCTAATAAAATCCAAAACCTATTCCCAATAAAACTCTCAACAACATACATCAAATTTAAAAAAATTTATAAAGAGAGTAGAAATACAAGCCACAGGTTGGGAGAAATATTTGTAATACTTAGACCTAAAAATAGACTAATATCAGAATAAATAATCCCCGCTAATTAATGTTTAAAATCAAATGTGCCAAATAATTGGGCATAAAAATAGAAAAAGTGTTCCATTTATGACGAAGATATATAAACGCTAACTCTGTAAAGATGTTTGGCATCAATAATTATTAGGAAAATAGATTAAGTTGAGAATACTGATATTATAGCATTCTGCAGAAGAGGCAGAGAAACTGGGTCTTTTATAGATTGATGGCAAGAGTATACAATGGTACAACCTTTTGAATAGTTTCCAATTATTTTAACTGTCTCCAGTCTATGACCCTGTAATGCCACTGCTGTCTCCTCATGTAAGAGAAAGACATACAGTTAAAGTTTTGTGAACTAGAACATTGATACACTGTGTATTTATAGAACAGCATTAAAAGGAAATGAATTACTGATACAATCACAGCTATTCCTCACAATTTGTTAAGCTAAAGAAATCAGATAATAAAAATACATGCTGGATGATTAAATGTGTGTAGTGTCAAAAATATACATGGCTAATCTATGGTGATAGAAATCAGAATATTGGTTGACTGGTTGCAGGGAAATGAGAGAAAGAACTGCAAGAAACTTTCTGGGGTGACAAGAAAGTTCTTTATCCTGATCCAGCTGATGGTTACACAGCACTATTTATTTGCCAATATTCACTGAGCTGTATAATTACATTTGTGCATAATTACATTTGTGAATGTAAAAAAGCCAAAAATCTTAGCAATAATTTACATGGCCCTTACAATTCCACTTCACTTTATTCTTCTGAGTTCTTATCCCTATAGATGCCTATACATGAACTAAATCATAGACATTCATCTTTTCACTGTTTTAACTGAATGTCCAAGTATAATCTGAACTGAAGGCTTTTCATTTTACCTCTCATGCTTCCATTTTTGTTGTTGCTTCTTAAAGATATCCACTTGCATGCCTATCACATCTCTGTCGGGTCTGTGCACAAATAATTCTTCTCCACAAGGGCTCTTGAGAAAGCATGATCCACCATTTCACTTCCGTTCTCCTTCCCTCCCTCTCTTCTTCTTTGGTTTCCTCCAAAACATTTATCGAATTCTGTCATTTTGTAAATTTTCTGGATTCATTTGTCTCCCACTGTGCTTCGTGAAAGCAGGCATTTATGTTTATTTTCTGTTCCCTGCTGTTTCCCCAGTGTCTAGAATACTTCCTGGCATATAATTAAGATTTAATTACTACATATGAGTGCAGGGATGCGAATATAAGGCTTTCTTCACTTGGGTAAACTCCCAGATCTTAAATGACTCAAATAGTTCCAATGTTCCATACATCTGTGAACAGAATGTTGGACCTGAAGGTTTGACCATGCTGTTGGTGGGTAGTCTTGATCCCCCATATGCTTTGGCTGCCAGGAGTCAGCAGCTGCGGGGGTTTTCTTGGGCATGCTGTTATTTGTTCTTCCCAGTGAGTTTCTGGACATCATTTTCCTCAGAAAAAAAAAAAAAAACAACTTTTCTTTTGTGAACAATAAACGCCTTATGGCTGTACTACATAGTCAGAGGTTGACACGGCTTGTAGGGGATTGCTCTCCTATCTCCTTCCATCAATTCCCTAGAACTCTGTTCTCTCTTCCTCTCTCTCAAGTTCTTGAAGTGTTTGGTTTCTGAATCTCTTTAGGGTGCTGGAGGGCAAATAGGTTTATTTCTTGGCTGCTGCTTGCTTCTTATACTTGTATTCAGTACTTTCCCCTAGCTTCATAAGTCAGAAATTCTTCCTTGTGATCTATTTTTTAACATGTGTTTGAAATAATACCGCCCTTCTTTTTTTGTTATTACTTTTTTTCCCCCTTTCCCATCATTTCACTCAAGTCTCATATGAAACAAATGATAGCCTTGTGTCCTTAGTGCATCACCTTAAACTGGAAGTCTTTTTTATATCTTTTTTTATTCATCAGAAACCAGTCCTAGGCTAATCTTTCAAATTATGAAGTTCGGCGATACATAACTTTACTTACCTTTTCTCTCCTCTTACCAGTACTAATTGCTTCATTAACTAAAGCTAAAAAGTGAGTGAGGAGTTGTCATTTTGAGTGACCGATCATTGTTTTTTCAAGAACTAGAAAATTTATATATATGAGTGTAATACAACTAAAGTGCTAGACTCTGCGTTCTCAAACCAGCAGAGTGCTGATCCCTGTTTTCTAAACTGAAGGTTCCAAAGAATGGCCATTCTGGTTTAGGATAAATAAACTATAGATGATTAAGATATTCTTGAAGATACCAGGGAGTCTGATCAGACATGCTGACTATAATTATCATTGAATATCCTTTAAGTGCATTTTACTATGACACATCAAATTAAAGTGTCTTTTGTTTAGTGGTAACACTTGATTTATTTTTGAGAAGGAGAGATAAAACCATAAAATATTAGGGGAGACCATATCCCAGAACAGAGATCTTTGAAGTGAAACATGATCTACATAGAAGTTTTTATGCAATGGCTCAGATAACTCCAGCAGGAAATTCTTCCCAGGAACAGGTGAGATTTCTGTCATATGTTAGTGTCTGAGGAATTCCTGAAAGTACACAGAGGCCATTCAAAAGTATTCTTTCCAGGTATTATCTGTGTGATGAATGTATCTGTTTTAGCTAAAGTACAATTAGTTTGACCATATTTCACCTCAAAATGGGAAGACGAATTAAATCCTGAGTTTCTCCTTAATCCATTATCATAGACAGGATAAACAAATATATAAAGCCTCATTTTTCTGAGGTATAAAGTCATAGAACATTATTTCAAGGACAGATGGTAAATTTTTTAGTGTGATAAAGCTTTAAAATCATGTATTTCCTCCAAATGTTTGTTTTATAAATTAAAGCATCACTATTACTATCATCATTCTTATTTTAACAGTTGCATCTCTCTACATAGGTACATTGACACTCTTTTTATTTTTGTTGTATCTTACCCTCCAGCAGAAGAGAATTTATTCATTCTTCAATATTTCTTTCAGGCCCGTGGCTGTAGAAAATTCATGTTTAATCTCTTCAAAAGGAACACACCAGTTTCAAGTAGGTTATGACTCTGGGGATGCATCTATTTTACTATACATTGTGACTTCTTTTCCTTTACTTTTCAGGTAACTTTAGGAAGAAAAATTCATGCTTGTATTTACAGTATGAGTGAATTCACAGGAACAAAATATTTAGCAGAATACTATAAAAGGTAAGTTGGTAAAATCGCAGGAGGAGAGAGAGATCAAGTCCTCAAGTATCCTGTAATGTTTTCTGAATGATTGCCAAAGTACTCCTCTCTGCCTGTCATGAGGAACTTTGTCACACCTGTCACTGCAGCCTCATACTAGCGAATGAGTAAGGAATTGTCAATGGTAAGTGTACTCTAGGGAGTTGTCATTCACACACCTGCAGTAACCATCTAGTAACATTGTCTTTTCAGAATATCAGAGAATGAATGTCAACAGACACTCTCCAGGCCATGCATCAAACCCTCAATGCAAAGTAATCACCATTTATATAATAAAGCAATGGATTGCTCAAAAGAAGTTCAGAGTATACTATTCACCAATTGCCTGCTTGTACAGATGAGACCTCTCTGAAAGTTTAGTCTCTAAAGCATTGGTTCTGAACTGAAACAAGAGAAAAACCCACGATCACTATGAACAAAATAATGCTAACAGAATACATGTATTCAGTTCTACCAAGGGGACCACTATTTTATTACTCAGAAGATTCCTGAAATAAACGCATGGAACTAGCATTGTGGTGCATTGGGTTAAGCCATATGAGCTCTGGTTGGAGACTTGGCTGCTCTGTTTCCTGTCCAGCTCCCTGATAAAGCAGTGGAAGCTGGCCTAACTGCTTAGGCCACCACCACCTACTACTGGAATTCCAGTCTCTCGGCTTTGGCCTGGCCTAGCCTTGGCCATCGTAGCCATTTTGGGGTTGAACTAGCATAGCAGGTGAAAGATCTCTCTCTCTCTCTCTGTGTAACTAACTTTCAAAATAATTATGTAAATTTTTTTTTTTTTTTGGACAGGTAGAGTTTACAGACAGTGAGAGAGAGAGACAGAGAGAAAGATCTTCCTTTCAGTGGTTCACTCCCCAAATGACTGGTATGGCTGGCCCTGTGCTGATCCAAATCCAGGAGCCAGGAGCTTCTTCCTGGTCTCCCATGCGGGTGCAGGGGCCCAAGCACTTGGGCCATCCTCCACTGCCTTCCCAGGCCATACCAGAGAGCTGGACTGGAAGAGGAGCAATTGGGACTAGAACCCAGCGCCCATATGGAATGCCATTGCAGCAGGCAGAGGATTAACCAAGTGAGCCACGGCACCTGCCCAATAAGTAAATCTTAAAAAAAAGAACTCACAGGCCCAAGATGCTTAAAAATAGACAATGTTCTTTTAAAAAAAAGTTCTATTTTTCTAGAAAAATTTAATAGAAAATACAGAGTTCCTATGTAGTCCCTTGGTGGCCCTCCTCTTGATTCCTTTATTAACACCCTGCATTTACATTTTTAATATCCTGCATTACATTTGCTACAATGAATGAGACAATCTTGACCCATTTCCGTAACTAAATCCACAGGCTACATTGATTTCTTCACTCTGTGTTGTGAATTCCGTGGTTTTTGGCAACTGTGTGACATATATTCACCATTAAAGCATCATTTTGACCAAGGCAGCTGCACTAATTTAAGATCTCCTGGTCTCCATACCCAGTCTTCTTTTCCTATTCCCTTCTCACACTCTGGACCCTTGAAAACCACTGATGTTTTTGTCTATTTTCTGGAATACCAGCTAGTCAGAATCACACAGTATGGAGCCATTTTAGATTGACTTTTTTCACTGAGAAATATGCTAAGTCTTTTATGGCTTGATAGCTTATTTCTTTTTACTTCTGAATATTATTATATGAATATAGTGAAATTTATTTACCTATTCATGTATTAAATGACATTTTAATTGCTCCCAAGTTTTGGCAATCATGAAGAAATCTTCTATAAACATTCCTGTACAGGTTTTTGCATAGAAATAAGTTTTCTAACACATTTGTGTAAATATCAAGGAGCATGATTGCTGGATCATATGGTAAGGCTATATTTGGTTTGTAAGAACTGCAAACTATTTTTGAAGTTGCTGTCTCATTTTGCATTCATCTTGATAGTAAATGAAAGTTACCATCACTGTACACCCTCATAAGTATTTGATTCCTTCAGTGTTTTGGAGTCCAACCATCATTAGAGGTGTTTAGGAATTTATAAATATAAACTCAAATGCAACACAAAGAAGAATGAAGGATCTTAACTTTATGTGAAATTAATGAACATACCTGAACAGCTAAAATAATTGATTCAAGAAAATTTTGAATACATTGCTTTAATTGCATATATTGGTATACCATCTAAAATCAAAAAGAAGTTCAAGGTCATCTTGAAATTTACTTGGTAATTTTTCTTCCAGATATATAGAAATTCTTGAATCTTTATGTGCTGTCTTTCTGTCATGAGTGTATCAAGTATTTTTCTGCTCTATTTTCTCTTTTATTTCCTCCTATAACATGTAAACAGAGTAATCCCCTTTATCTGTAGGGAATGTTATCCATGATCCTCAGGGGATACGTGAAGCCATGGATAGAATTGTTCTTCTCATATACTATATTTTTCCATGCATATATATGTATGATAAAGTGTAAAAAAATTTTAAAGATTTATTTACTTATTTGAAAAGCAGAGTTGAGAGAGAGAGAGAGAGAGAGAGAGAGAGAGAGAGAGAGAGAGAAAGGCAGAGAAAGATAGAGATCTTCCATCTGCTGGTTTACTCCTAGAATGGCGACAATGGCTGGAGCTAGGCCAATCCAAAACCAGGAGCCAGGAGTTTCTTCTGAGTCTCTCACTTGGGTGCAGGGGAGCAGGCACTTGGGCCATCATCTGCTGCTTTCCCAGGTTTTTAGTAGGGGGCTGGATGGAAAATAGAGCAGCTGGTACTCAAACCAGTGCCCATATGGGATGCCAGCACCACAGATGCCAGCTTTATCTGTTATATCACAACACCAGCCCTAATAAAGTGTAATTTGTAAGTTAGGCAAATTAAGAGACTAACCATAACTAATAATAAAACAGAAAAAATCTCTTCTAAAATAAAATTTTCTTATAACTTATGAATTTCTTATTTCTAGAATTTCCCTTGTAATATTTTCATACCACAGTATCCTTTGATATTCGGCTACAGAAGCAAAATCATGAATCAGAGTGAACTGCTGTACACACATTTAGATCAGCTGGTAACGTCCCATCCCACAGTTCTCTAAGTCACCTTCATTTTCCTTTAACTTTATTTTCCCTTTCTTTGTATGGACAATTTGTACTGACCTAACTTCAAGTTTACCAACTTTGTTTTGCTGCCACAAATCTGTTCTGAGACCAATCAAGTCCATTATCTTTTGCTTGCTTGCTTACTTGCTGGTTTGCTTTATTTATTTATTATTTTTGGTCAGTGATTATCCTTTTCAACCACTGGATTTCTATTTGTTTGTTATTACAGTTCCTAAATGATTTTCTGAGATGTTTCAACTTTTTATCATGTGTTTTATTTCCTTTGAAATGGTAATTATCACATTTAAAAATTTATTTTCTGCTAATTTCAGCATTTAATTCATTTTGGCATCTGTTTCTGTTCATTGATTTTTTTGTTACTATGGTTTATATCTTCCCTTTTACTGCACTGTGATTGTGTCTGCACATTATAAAGGCAAATTGCTGGGGTTCTTGAGTGTGCTTTATTCTACTGAAATGTGATTAGTGCTCTACCCAGTTATTGACTAGGCTGTACTCAGACTTCAAACTCTGACACACATTCAGTTATCAGCAGCTAAATTCTGCTCTTATTCTTTTTGTTCCAACTTCTGCTTTTTACCAGGATCTCCTTCAACAAAAAATATTTGTGGTATTAGTTAATGAAATTGAGATACTAGTTAATTCAAGTACCAGTAATATCTACCATGATCAGAACAAAAATCTTACACTGAAGGTTGCTTCCTTTATTCTTGCGTAATGCTACATTGCCCTCATCAGATTCAATTGCATTTAGGTATGGCTATCTGATTGTTACAGAGCAAATGAAATAAGAACAAAAATAGTGCTATTTCTATGAAGCCCTGTGACCACCTCCCTTTTAAAATCTGTACAGTATTCTCTGTTTATGGCTATGTGCAAAGAATTCTGTAACCTAGAGTTGAATGTGGCTACAGTGGTGGAGGATTCCTAGGAATCATATAAGTAGATGGCTTTGTCAATACCACATTGGACTGCTATGTAAATAAGAATCAATCTGTTATTGAGTTAAGTGATATGAACTATGGGACTCCTTTCTTTTAGCATCAAGGATTACTGTGATGCTTGAATTAAACAGCATATTAATTCTGCATAAAATATTTCAATTAAGTGAGAATAAAAAAGAATCATAAGGCAGAGAAAATTTTTGAAATGGACAGTAAGAGGAATCAGAGTCGCAAGATGAAAGTGAAGTGCATTGGTGCTTTGATTTTCTTCAAAATACTAATAAAAGTTAGAAATCATTTTGTGTGTTTTTCGTAAACAACTGTCACGAAATTGGCAAGGATACAAGATTATTTTCTAGAAGAGAAAGTTCAAAACATTTTAAATAAATGAATAATATGTAGGCTGTACTAAGTCATGTTTGCTTTATCTCTTTCTGAGTTCTTGTATCTTGTATACAAGAACTTGTTCTTATATACCCTTCAATCATATATTCTGCTAGTTTTTTTTTTTTTTACATTTTAGTGTCACAATAAGACTTGAATAAGACTTCCACCTCCAGCCTTTTCTCCATTTATCTAGTTACCATGAACTTCTAGAAAATTCCTAAGATCATTGTCCTGCTTAAAATATTTCGATGTCTCATCATATAAACTGAATCGCTGAGGTCCTTTACAAATTGTGAAAGGTTATTTATCATACAAATCCATTTACACTTCTCTGAAAACTGAGGCCCTCAGTTTGTTTGCTGTAGACACAGTAGACCATCTATGGACATCTGAATGCAATGTACCCCCTCATTCTGAAGTACACTTCTTTACTGTCCTAAAAGAGTATCTTTGATCTTTGTCAATTTATGTAAATACCCTTAAATTCATCCAAGATTCAGTTTCATCCACTGAAAAAGAAAATGTACATTAATATTTATTTTATAAAGTTACTGTGACAATTAGATAATATAATTATTATTAAAATAAAAATTTTTCCAACTTCAACAGGATAAAAAGAAACTAACAGAAATACCTTCCACACAAATTTTCACGTCTCAAAAGTTCGTAAAACTTTTTATTGAAATAAAAGACAAATTTAACTGCTTTTTTTTTTAAGATTTATTTATTTATTTGAAAGTCAGAGTTACACAGAGAGGAGAGAGAGAGAGAGAGAGAGAGAGAGAGAGAGAGTCTTCCATCCGCTGGTTCACTCCCCAATTGGCCACAATAGCCGGAGCTGCGCCGATTCGAAGCCAGGAGCCAAGAGCCTTTTCCAGGTCTCCCATGTGGGTACAGGGCTCAAGGACTAGGGCCATCTTCTACTGCTTTCCTAGGCCATAGCAAAGAGCTTGAACGGAAGTGGAGCCGTCAAATTTCAAACTGGTGCCCAAATGAGATGCCGGCACTTCAGGCCAGAGCATTAACCTACTACACCACAGTGCCAGCCCCAAATTTAATGCTGTTTTCTGAGCCCTGACCATATGTCCAGAAATAAGTTGATTAAATTTAATTATTACAACATACTTTGATAAAGTATCATTTCCTGTGTTTTATGAAATGTGATGGAGTATCTGGAATCTACCCAGCATCTGGGAGTGATGTTCACAAATAAATCCTATAGCTGCCAGCTAAGAGAATTGTCTCATCCCATATCACAAGTCCTTCTCTCCTCACACCAAATAACTGACTGAATGGGAATTAACAGTCGGACACTCTCCATCTAACTCCATGTGACTCAAAAGACTTACCCTGTATTCAGAACCCACCACAAGATCAGCTGAAGTTTTGTCAATATATAATGACTTAATTCCTCCTTGCCCATTTCATTTCCTTCTCTTCGCTTAAATAATGGCAAAAGAATTCACCGATTAATGTCCTTTGTTCTTTTGTCTGTCTTGCAGTGTGCTTCTCTGCAACTGTCAAGAGTCAGATGAGATAATGGAAGCCATCTTAACAGATACGTGAATATTCACAGAGCCTCCAAACCACGGCATCCTGGTGGTGCCCTTGTCTTCTGCCCTTTCCGTTGAGGGCTCCATGAGATTTAAGCGACTGCCATAAAGTGATGCCAAATGTGAATGCATTTTTGATTCATCTCTTTGAGAATTATAACTCTCAATTTACACATGGTGCATTCTTACCATGATTAAAACTGGGAGAGCTCTGTGCCTCAAATTAGATCACAATCTTTGAAGAACAATGATTTTTTTCTATACTTTCTTAGGACCAGGAGAAAATCCACAGAGACAGAGCTGGAAAACAATCTATTGATCACATTCATTCAAAGGTATTCTCATGAATATCTGTTTTGTTCCCTGACAGCCTTTGCTCTGCTATGTATTTTGTTTGTTAGTTATTCTGTTTCTTTGTCTCTTTCTGTGTTCCACTCCTATGCCTACATACACAGTAGCTTGATTCACTCTTTTGGTAGAATTCTATCATAATTTATAATAAAATTCTTTTTTCATTTGCTGCATATTTTCTGTATCCACTGATACTTAGTAACATATCTTCAATGCAAGACCAATAAATCTATATTTGGTCTGGATTTGAACAAATTCTGTGATAAGAGAACATTATTCAAAAAAGATCTTCAAGGGATTTGACGAAGTTAAATGTAGATAAGAGTGTATCATTAGGGACACAAAGACATTTTGCTCTGCTAGTATAATATAATAAATGACAGAAAAATCATTCAGCCAGAGGTCCTCTTTATTCCCCATAAAAACATTCCTAAATTGTCCTTCAACCAGAACTAATGTATATAATAAAAAATGCAGTGGCAATGAAGTTGGCAACTATGTCTTAATGAATATGTGCTGGGGAAAAATATGCTTAATTGACAGCCCTGGAAACACAAGCACCATTGCTCCAAGAACAGATACAGCGTAAAATGTTCCTGTACAAGCTTCTCTTATTGTGTCCCTCTGGACAGGCTGATTTTGACATATGAAAAGGCAATTAAATCTGTTTAGCTTGTGCAGGGGTAGAACAAGGCATGTGCTGAGTCTTCATAAAGACAGGCATTAGGTTTGTTTTGCTTTGTCTTATTTTTTAAAGGTTTCTTTTTTTCCCCAGTCTCTCAGCAATGGAATCTCTGAACTGAGATATTAGCTTTCCTAAAGGTGTCACTCAACCAGAGAGTGTTTTTCAATCCTGCAAGAAAATTTAAAGTGCTCTTGTTGATGGAATAAGTAAGAATTCAGGGCAAGTGGTCGCACCCATTTAAATTGGCATAATAGTCTTAGCCTCAAAAATCACAACCACTCTATTCCTCCACACAGATGCCTGTGACAAGTCATCTGGTTTATAATCCAGACACTCAGATGGCTGCTAGAGTTTAAGACAAATCTTCATTTCTCCAGGAGATGGAAATCAATCCAAGGGAGTAAGCACAAAATGGAAGAATTATTCAGTACACTGACCAGTAAGAGAGTTTGGGAAGTTATTATGAAGCAAACATTGAAACTCTCAGTTCAGTGCACAGCAGTAGATAGGAAAGGTACAGAAGATAATAGGTTAAGTTAGTAGCAAAAGAGAAAGCAATGCTCAGTTATCTTTTCTTTAGACTGCAGCTTTTCACCCTTTCTGCAGTAATCTGTGGTTTCTGCATTGCAAGTATGTAAGTATACACACATGTATATTATCAGGAGGTGGGTGCGTGATCATGAAGGATCATTCGAAAGGTCATGGGAAATACAGACAATATTCTAATTCCATTTTCCTTGAATGTAGTTTGAAGCAATTTCCTTTTAATTTACCAGGTTCTAAGAGGAAAGAGGTACATTTTCCTGACAGATTAGGGTTGATGATGATGATGATGATGATAACAAAAATGAACATTATTTATTGTGTGCATGCACCAGAAAATATGCTGGCATGCATAATGGTGAAATATTCTAAGCTACTACTAAATCTAAAGAAAGGAAAGCATTGTAAATCCATTTTCAGAGTGAGAAAACTCCCTCAAAGAGATTCAGCAGTTTGACAAGATCACAGAGCTGGTAAACAGAGGAGCAAGATTCAAAACACTATTTGACTCTAACTCTGTGCTTTTTAATTAAACTCCAATGGTGGTTTTCTCACTAATTATTATCATTTTGTGTTTGATATTTATTCAACAAATAGTCTTGTAAGATTTATATGTCATACATGATTTCAAAATGGGGGAAGTTAAACAGATGTAAATAAGCAAACATTCCCGAAATTATGACAGGGTTGATATCAGCCCATTGTAAGTTGGAAATAAAATTATGCAAAAATGCATTTACCACGTCTAGCCTACTGAACAGCCTAGCTCAGCAACACTATCCTGTTGTGAACAGTATTGATTGTTTACCCGTGCAACCATATGACTGCTCCCACCCTGCATCATGAGAGAGTATTGCACCATATATCATTGGCCTGGGATAAGATGAAAATTCAGAATCTGAAGTACTACAATAAAGTTGAAAAGTCTTAAGCTGTATCATTGTAAATAGAGAAACATCTATATACTTGACAACACTGATATACAGACAAGTCATCAATTTGTTTACCATATTAATTTTGGGTCTTCTGTGCATGGAGAAATGGTTAGAACCAGATTTGGAAAAATACAAGATGAGGATATTTATCTGATAAGAAAAAGAAGTAAGAAAACTTTTGAAAGACTTTTATTTTTGGAGTTTTTAAAAACATTGTTTTTAATTCTAAAATCTATCAAATATAGAGAACTCCATAAAAGAAATGCAACACCATGGTGACCACATCTAAGTTATAAAATACAGTTTCACCAATCACCCATGCTAACGCAAACCCTACCCTCTTTTTAAAATAATCACAGTTCTGAATCTTATGGCAACCACTTTTGATTCTTTCTAATTTTATCACCCAAATGTTCATCTCTAACCACTCATTTCGTTATGCTTCACCCTCTATAAATCTCTTTTGACAAGAAATTTGCTCCATCTGTTTTTCCTTATAATTCATTTGTCTAAGAAATAGTCTCTCTCTTTCCCACAGCTCTCCTGTTTACAAATAAATTTTAAAAATTTAAAAATTTGAAATTCAGAATAAAGAGGATTCAAGTCAATTCAAAGAGATCCTACTAGAAAAAATATGGAAATATGGGAAAATTTAAGCATCCATAAAACAAAATATCTGGGATGTGTTAAAAATGCATCCAATGTTTAAATCCGTGAGTGTGTAATGATAAGAATGTGAAAAAATAAAACTAATTAATAATTGCTGATATTTATAATACAACTAGTTATTACTATAAAAATTGGTCGACAGGTGAAAGTATTGAGTATTTATCTTTGTATACAATCTTCATTCCTGATCAATCAGTCTCAAATGAGGGGTATTTTTTATTGACAGAAGTGTTCCAGCTAAGAAGTTGGAAAAAGAATAATTAAGAATATTGCCATTTGGTAACCCGTAATGAGCTACATAATCTCAAAAAAAGCACAAACAATTGAAGGGATCATGTACTTTATATTGGAGAGAAACAGAATGCTGTAAGTCATCTATATTATGCAGGATTCTTCAGAGAAACAGAATCAATGGGAAATAGAAAATCATAGATGATAGACAGTGATAGTATACAGTAGATGATAAATGATAGCTAGATAGAAAGAGATATATCAGATCTATTATAGGAATTTGTTTTTCAGGATAATGGAGGGCAATAAATCCCATTATCAACTTTACATAAACTGGAGAACCAGCAAAAACAGTTCTGTGATTGGATTCATATCTAAAGGCCTCAGAACCAAGAGCACCGTGTACAATGGCAGGAGAAGACGAATGCATCAACTCAAACATTAATGAATTTGCCCTTGCTTCATTTTTTGTCCTATGTAGTTCTTCAGTGAATTGTATGATGCCAACTGACATTGTTAAGAGTGATATTCATTTTTTTCTTTTTTCTTTCTTTTTTTTTTTTTTTTGACAGAGTGGACAGTGAGAGAGAGAGACAGAGAGAAAGGTCTTCCTTTGCCGTTGGTTCACCCACCAATGGCCGCCACGGCCAGCGCGCTGCGGTTGGCGCACCGCGCTGATCCGAAGGCAGGAGCCAAGTGCTTCTCCTGATCTCCCATGCGGTGCAGGGCTCAAGAACTTGGGCCATCCTCCACTGCACTCCCTGGCCACAGCAGAGAGCTGGCCTGGAAGAGGGGCAACAGGGACAGAATCCAGTGCCCCGACCAGGACTAGAACCTTGGGTGCCAGAGCCGCAAGGTGGAGAATTATCCTAGTGAGCCGCGGCGCCGGCCAACAGTGATATTCTTTACTCACCCTGAATATTCAAGTGCTAATTTATTTCAGAAATGCCTTCACAGACATATCCAGGATTATATAATATTTTACCATCTGTCTGACCATCCCTTAGCTCAGTCGAGTTGACACATAAAATTAACCACCATAAGTTTATCCCTTATTAACCAGGCACCCATGTAGATTACCTTACATCATACTTAATCTCTAAATGATTGCAAGAAGAAAGATTTAATTCTGCCTAACATGAACTAACAATCATATATAAAATGAAAACACAACAAGAATCCCTTCTGAAGAAGTAAAGCCCTTTGCAGCCATCTGTGGAGTGAACCAGGAGATGGAATATCTCTTTCTCTCCCTCTCCCTCTCCCTCTCTCTCTCCTTTCTCTCTCTTCCAGCCCGTGTAAACTCCGCCTTTCAAGTAAATAACTAAATCTTTAAAAAAAGACTAGTGGATTGTCTGGGTTATGTAGGTCAAGTGGTAGAGCAGCTTGCACAACAGCCTGGATCTGCTACAGAGCTGTTTATTCTCTGGGCCCCACTCAGAACTAGCAGCTGTTCAGACCACTGAATAAATGGGAAAATGTAATAATATAGTATGAGGAATATGTTGTCTCCAGGAGTTAAAGAACTTTATTTGGTGTTCTTCTTTGGTTGTAGAAGCCAGATGAACTCCTTCCCCGTTGAAGAGATATTTCAACATGTCCTCCACCACTAGGCCCCTCAAAATTATAGTGAGATAGAAGACCTTTGAATTTTATTTGGATGTATTTCCTACCTTCTGATATACAAACATCTGACTAATAAATCTAGAGTAGTTACTTCTTGTTCACTAGGTTCGATCAGCACAGTGTCATTGATAACAGTGCAATATTTTATATCTCGTGGAAGGGAAGACAACAAAAAACCCTGTGAACCAAATTATGACTTAAATTTAAGAGTTGACTTAACCCTGCGATAGCACAATATTGCTAGACATTTCAGTTTAAAGCAAACTGTTTTGGCTGGGCCTTATGGAAAGACATGGAGAAAAACATATTTGTCAGATCAATAGCTTCATACTAGGTACCAGACTTTGAATTAATTTGCTCAAGCAATGAAACTATATCTGGTAGAGCAGCTGCAATGGGAAGCACCACCTGGTTAAGTTTACACTATTTTAGTTTAATTCTCCAAAATCCATCTGTCCTCTTCACAACCAAATAAGAGAGTTTAATGGGGATATCATGGGTATCCCCTCTTCTGTATCTTCCAAGACCTTGATGGTAGCACCAATCTTTGCTACTCCTCCAGTGATTCAATATTGACTTTGTTTACTATTTTTCATAGTTAGAATCAGTTATAATGATTTCTTCTTGTCTTTTTCTCCTATAGCAATCCCCGTTCCATAGGTCAAGGATTCAATGTGGAGATTTTGTCAGCTGCTATGTGTGCCCATTCAATTATGCACTTCTGGAACTGGGGGAATAACTACAGGATGCATTTGGGGACCCACTGGGCCCACAGTGCAGCAGACTTCAAGTAAATTTCTCTTGATTACTTGGCCATCATAAGCCAAGTGCTGTTTTGAAATCAGTGTCAGTTCAGAACTAAAATTCAGTAGTACTCCAAAGGTAAGGTCAAATTATGTCCTTTTCCTTGCTATTACCTTGATGAAAGACTATAGGTTGACCTGCGCCATGGCTCAATAGGCTAATGCTCCACCTGTGGCACCAGCACATGGGTTCTAGTCCCGGTCAGGGCACCGGATTCTGTCCCGGTTGCCCCTCTTCCAGGCCAGCTCGCTGCTGTGGCCCATGAGTGCAGTGGAGGATGGCCCAAGTTCTTGGGCTCTGCACCCATGGGAGACCAGGAGAAGCACCTGGCTCCTGCCTTCGGATCAGCACGGTTAGGTGCGCTGGCCACAGTGCGCCGGCCGTGGCGGCCATTGGAGGGTGAACCAACTGCAAAGAAAGACCTTTCTCTCTGTCTCTCTTTCTCACTGTCCACTCTGCCTGTCAAAGAAAAAAAAATAGACTATAGGTACCTTTGGAGAAGGCTAGGAAAAATATTAATTGTAAATATCCAGTGGTTTGTGGGGGCATTTCTCAGGGCAATGTGACCTTTCTTTACTTAAGGGATTCTGATTCTGTCAACTTGAAGGTCTGGGAAATAATTGGAATTGAGTGAGGGATTTTGAAATTTTTATGATTCAAAGTAAGTTTTTGGTGTCTTGACTTAGATCATCTTGGGTAGTTGAAAGGATTCAATGATCATTTAGTCTGTGCAAGCCAAATTACTCTAATTGCTTCTTTGACTTCACTGTCCATCCTGATAACACTCTCATTTTGTCAGCTGAGTTGGCCACTGGACCTCTGAATTCCTGGGATCCAGCTATTCTTAATGCATTTAGGCTTCCTGGAGGATTGTCTGCAGTACCCACTGTAGACTGTGATCTCAAGAACAGAGCAACCACAGAGGTGTTTAACATTCCTGGGAGTAATCCCATGAAAATTTGTTTTTCAAAGAATTAAGGCAAAAATATGCTTTTTGGAATCTCCAAGAATAAATGAGTAGATCTTAAATGATAAAGGTGCTCTAAAATTCCAAATTGCCTAATATGCTGAATCCCTTTTATTTACATTAAATAAAGGGAAGTAGAGAATTTCCAATTTACTCATGGAGAACCATCTTTTTTTTTATTTTTATAACGCTTTTATTTAAAGAATATAAATTTCCAAAATACAGCTTATAGATTACAAAGGCTTCCCCCCCATAACTTCCCTCCCACCCGCAACCCTCCCCTTTCCCACTCCCTCTCCCCTTCCGTTCACATCAAGATTCATTTTAATCGGAACTGCCCCAAATGATGGAGTTAGAAACAGGCCAGGGAATTCCAATACAATCCCATCAAGGTGGCATGTACCAAGGCCATCTCACTAGTCCAAGTGATAAATTTCAGTTCACAATTGATCACACTGATGGGTCTAAGAGTCAAAGGGATCACACAAACAAGACTAGTGTCTGCTAATACTAACTGATAGAATCAAAAAGGGAGAGAATGATCCAACATGGGAAGCAGGATACCCATCAGACTCATAGAATGGCAGATGTCCTAAATAGCACTCTGGCCTCAGAAGCAGCCCTTAAGGCATTTGGATCTGGCTCAAGAAACCCATGAGAATATTTTAGGCATGGAAAGCTAAGACACTCTGAAAAACAAAAAAAAGAAGACCTAAATGAAAGATCTCTGCGAGTGAGATCCCAGTGGAAAGAACGGGGCCATCAAAGAAGGAGGTACCTTTCTCTGAAGGAAGGAGAGAACTTCCACTTTGTCTATGACCCTGTCGGAATAAGATCGAAGTAGGCGAACCCTAAAGGCTTCCATAGCCTCGGCAACTCATGACTAGAGCCTAGGGAGATTACTGACGCCATAAACAAGAGTGTCAAGTTGTTAAATCAACATCAGGAGTCACTGTGTACTTACGTCTCATGAGGGATCTGTCCTTAATGTGTTATCCAATGTGAAATAATGCTATTACTAGTACTGAAACAGTATTTTTACACTTTGTGTTTCTGTGTGGGTGCAAACTGATGAAATCTTTACATAGTAAATACTGAATTGATCTTCTGTATATAAAGATAATTGCAAATGATTAAAAAATCTTGGTGTTAAATTGGTAATTGCATAGAAAATTAATCAATTTAAAAATATATATATCATGTAGGATCTCTGTCCTTAACGTGCTATACATTGTGAATTAATACTATAACTGGAGAACCATCTTTTAATCTATGTTTCAGCTAACCAAACTGGTAGAACCCTAAGTTTCTAAGCTTTATCATTTAATGCAGTGTCTGCTTAGTGAATCCATATCATTAAATATGGTCTGTTCCAACTTTATGTTCCTTCCACACTTATCCCACAACCTTAGTTTTTAACATTTTCACACATGTTCCCTGGATTCCTATCTGTATAAATTAGAAAATTCAAGTCATTCTCCTGCAGTGTTTATATATAATATGCGTATATATATATATATATATATATATAGAAAATCTATATCCTTATGGGCATAATTTTATATTTATACATATATATGGGCATCGTTATGTATATATATACATATCCTTATGCGCATCATTTTGACATTTTGAATCTTATCCTTAGAGGACTACTATAACTTGAGCTTATTTTAGGTTCGACTGAAAAAGCATTGGTAGGAGTAGGTCATGGGAGAACTAACCTTGTCATGCATAGCAATGAATTGTTGTCCCCTAACCTGGAGTTCTGAAACCCTTCATAACTCTGTATTCAACTACCAGAAATTATAGAGGGTCACAGAATCACTGTGGAGATATGATTAGCAAATCTAGCCCCATGTGAAACTCCATAGGAAAACTGAGATGCTTTTTAAAATAACTAATATGCTATGATAAACAAGATAATGAATACATTTAAATCAATACAGACTTTTTGCATTTAAGTTTTTATATTTTTATTTTTATTTTTAATTAGTTTTTAACATATTCAATGTGATTTTTAGATACAATTCTAAGAACATAACAATATTCTCTTCCTCCCTTGCTTGCACCCCTCCCTCCCACACTTGTTCAATATAGTTTAAGGTTTCAAGGAAAATTATAATATACAAGTTTGAGGATACGTCAGAAAATTCATGAAAAATGAATTAAGAGATAAATATATCATGGTACAATGAAAGTTTGACATTTATACATAGTTTTCATAAATACATTTCCACAAATTTTGATGACCCCCATATTTACCTTATATTTACTCTAATTCAATCTATCCATACACTGCCACCCAAACTGACACTCTTCACATACACTTATATACTCTACACATACGTACACACATATATATGAGGAGGAAAGTGTGTGTACTCATATCTGCCCATCTATCTATCATCTGTCTGTCTACCTAATCTATCTTTCATCATCATCAACATCTAACACCTATCAAAGGAGACAGAAGAATAGGAAGAAAAGACACATCTAAACAAATATGCTCTTTATGAGCTGATTAGAAGTGAAGAAAGGGCTGGCTACTTAGTGATTTTGAAGAATAAATATTCCACACTTATAGGAGTAGTTGGAGTTATGGTGCTGTGACTAATAAGCCAATGGAAAGATAATACAGAAAATAGATAGATGATAGATAGTTAGATAGGCAGACTGGGAATACATGGATAAAGGGCATTGTATCTGGGAGCTGGAACAGTGGAAGAGATTTGCAGTTCTTGACTAAGTTCAGTGTTGTTTCCCAGAAACAAGGTCTGAATATATTTTCTAAAGCAAGATCTGGATATATTTTTTGATTGTCATGCCGTGAGATAATATATGGGTAGAAACCAGGGATATCAAATATCCTAAAGTACGCAAGACAACATTCTCATTAATGTGCAAATACAAAAAAAATGAACACATAAGTACAAATAAAAGTTCAGTATAAAATATAAAAATTACAAAGTTTGAAAACCAATGGATTATAGATAAAAAGTGATCTTTCTTATTTTTGCATATATTTATTTATAATACAATGTAGTAATAAAGAAAAGCAAAAAGAAACTTATTATTTGAATTTAATTATGTCAGATAATGATGACTGGAGAAAGGTTCAAATGCAGTCAATAGATGTAGTCCTTAAGAGGCTTCGGCTAGAGAAATGTGTCAATTATGAAACCAATTATAATTAAGATTATAATCCAATCAAACTATTAAAAGTGTTTTTACTCCTGATAGAAGAATCAAAATAAAACTTTTTTAGACTAGAGAGTTTTGAGGTCTAGGGAACCCTGTAATATCTAAGTCTAATACATAAAATTCTAGAATTAAAAATGAGATTTTTTAATGAGTGATGATTCATTTAATAAAGTATATTCTTAGAAAAGATTCACTGTACAATTTCTTTAAATATATCTCTCTTCTGCATTGATTTGAATTGATTTACACATATTTTACTAAAATGCAAATTTTATGGAACTTACAGGGAGTGTGACTAAAGTGTGATCAAAACACTAGGTTAAAAATGTGTTTAATTATGTGCTTAAAATGTTCAGTAAGAAAACACTTGGACATCTTTTAAAAATCTCTAGTTAGAAGCTATTTTATAGTTGATCCTGTAGTCATGTGATACTTTTTAAGTGCCAAATGTAGTCAATTAAAATTATTTTGTATTAATTAAGGTTTCACAAAAGAAAGGTAACTTAGAACCTTAGGACAGAGAAGCAATATGAAAAAAAAATCCATACAGCTTATTTGTCAAAATATTTTTTTAAATGTTCCATGCATTTTTTAATTTAATTTTTTTGAAAAGCAGAGAGCGAAAGAGAGAGAGAGAGAGAGAGAGAGAGAAAGAAAGAAAGAAAAGAAAGAAAGAAAGAAAGATAGAAAGAAAGAAAGAAAGAAAGAAAGAAAGAAAGAAAGAAAGAAAGAAAGAAAGAAAGAAAGAAAGAAAGAAAGAAAGAAAGAAAGAAAGAAAGAGAGATCTTCTACCTGCTGATTCATGCACCAAATAGCTGGGAAGGTCAGGGCTGGGCCATCTTGGTGGCAGGTGTCCAAGCACTTGAGCCATCTTTTGCTGCCTTTCCAAGTGCATTTACAGGGAGTTTGATTGTAAGTGGAGCAGCTGGGACTGAACTGGTGTTTTGATATAGAATGCTAGCTTTGCAAGTGGTGCTTAACTAGTTGTACCACAATGCCAGCACAAATTTGCCAAATTCCCTAGAAAGATGCATATGACAAAAATCATCTTTGTTTCCCATGGTGATCATGGCTGAGTTGGATAAGAAAATGAGGGAAGCAGTATGTTTGACATGCTGTGTACACAATGTACTTTAACAGAATGAAATTAGGAACTCAATGCAGTAAGCAGGCCAAGGAATATAGGCTGGTGCCAAGGCCCACGTAACGGTTATATAAAGAAATAGTGGGATACATTTTTGATGCTTAATGCATTAGTTTTTGCTTGTGGATTTAATAAAGAATTTGGAAGAAAAATAAGAGTCAAAGATAACTCGGGATTTTTTGACTCAGCTTTCTCTTGAAATTATTTAATTTATTTTGACAACCTGATGGAGAAAGAGTATACACAGAAGAAAAAGGATTCTGTTCTGATCATTGATAGTGAGATCCCTTTTTGGTGTGGAATGGAGATGTAGACTGAAATTGGGTTTATAGGCATGCAGTTAAAGATAATGTTGAAGACCAGACACAAGGCCAGCGCCGCGGCTCAATAGGCTAATCCTCCACCTGAGGCACTGGCACACCGCGTTCTAGTCCCATTCGGGGCGCCCCTCTTCCAGGCCAGCTCGCTGCTGTGGGCTGGGAGTGCAGTGGAGGATGGCCCAAGTCCTTGGGCCCTGCACCTGCATGGGAGACCAGGATAAGCACCTGGCTCCTGACTTCGGATCAGCACGGTGCACCGGCTGCGGCAGCCATTGAGGGTGAACCAATGGCAAGAAGAAGGCCTTTCTCTCTCTCTCTCTCTCTCTCTCTCTCTCTCTCACTGTCCACTCTGCCTGTAAAAAAAAAAAAGACAAGACACAAACTTTTCAAAATAATCAGAATATGAGTAATATTTTTTATAGATAGAACTACATGCGTTTTCCTTGGTATTTGCAGGTAGATAGTGATTAGAAGAGATGACATCTCTGAAACACTGAGAAGGATGTAAGAGGAGCAGAAACTGTCAATGATAGTGAGGACAAGTGGCTCTTAAAGTGAAACATTATGGTCGAGTGTGTTGTGTCCAGAATTCAAGTGAAGAAAATATTTATGAAAGAAAAAAGATCAATTCCATTGCTTGTGTCTAATATTTTCACAGATATCAGGTCATTGGTTGTGTATCTTGAAAGACACTGGTGATCACTACAATAGAATTTTTCATGCAACTGCGGAATCATCTCCATTTGGGTTTAATTAGTTGGTTTCAAGAAAGAATGTGATGAAAAGTGAAACAATGAATGTAATATTTCTCTTTCTAGTGAATTTTGAGGTAAAACAGAACTACTAAACCAATACATAAACCAGAAATTATTGATGATATTCTTAAATATTACATATCCAACAGAATCCCAAAAGATAGTTGATTGCCAAAACTGCTTTTCATTTCCTTAATATAATTCTTATTATAAACATAAGCTATTAGTACAATTTCTTTTGGCATATGTGCTGTGTTTTCCTGTAATTTTAGAAGAATTCCCTAGGGAAACTAGCAATAAGTGTTTCAGTCAGTGCTCTGCTATTTTAAATATTTTCTACTGCAGAGTCTAACAGAGATACATTTCCTGTGCTGTTTTATTCTTTTTAGGAGAGTAATATGTACTTTAATTTGAAATTAATATCTACCTGTCTTTAGTGTTTACTATTGAAACCAATACCAATTTTGTGGTTACTATCATTCAAGTTCAAAACAGGACAAAAATACAGGTAATTTTTTGGATGAATGACTATAGAAGGGCTTCCTACCTTGAGAAAATGGACTTTGGAAAGATACACACACACACACACACACATATATATATATATATATATATACATAAATTTGTGACTGTAAATGATTTTAATATGTTGGTATATTCAGTCTGTACCTTAAAGATTGAGCTTGTATCTCCTGCATCAGGCATTGTGGCGTAGTAGGATAAACCACCTGCAACGTCAGTATCCCATATCAGAGCCAGTTTGAGACTTGACTGCTCTGCTTCCTGTCCAGTTCCCTGTTAATGCACATGGGAAAGTGATGAGGATGGTCCAAGTCTTTGAGCCCCTTCACCCACATGGGAGACCCAGATGAAGCTCCAGGTTCCTGGGTTCAGCCTATCCCAGCCCTGGCCATTGTGGCCATTTGGAGAGTGAACCAGCAGATAAAAGATTTCTCTCTTTCTATTTCTGTAACTCTTTCAAATAAAATAAATAAAAAATCTTTAAAAAAAAAAAACAAGGAAAGAAAGAAGTGAAGACATTTGGTTCGTAGTTTTCACACAGTGTCTCAAAGTCAGATATCATGGGAATATATGTGTGATCTGCATGAATCCACCTATGATGTCCCCTGATTCATTTTATTCCATAGCTAATTGATGCTTTAGCTCCTATCTTTAGCCATCTGCTCAGGGAAAGCCATGTTATCTCATATAACACTGTCACTTGTCTTTTGACATCTTCAGAATTAAAGTCAAGGTCTTATTTGACTTTCACTGGTCCCCAAATAATAAAAACTTTGGTATTTGAGGATCTTAGACCATATGCAAATAGACCTGAAGAATTTCTTGCACCTTCTGCCAATCTGGACTTAGAAAGTGTTTCACACTAGCAGGCATGGGATAGGACTTTGAGAGAAGCTTCCTGGAGTGTCTTGTTGATACAACCTGGATGTCTGCTGAAATTAATGTCCCTAGCCAATTGTTGGCATTGAGATAAAGGAGAAAAAAGTAAAAGTCTACAGATAAACTGTCTTCCTTTCTTCCTAGACATCAGCTGCAGGACCTCTTAATAAACCTCAGACTTACGAAATTTTTGTTTCAGGCTGTATTTTATAAAAATATATTAAGACAAAAAACTTAAAAAGAAGTGAGAAATGGTTGACCACACTTGGAAAACTAAAAAATATGCCATTAGGGTGACTCCTGCTAATTAACAAATGCAGACAAAAGAAGCAAGGACACTTCATAGTCATTTTTATTTCTAAAATAATGTTGACCTCATATTAAGATACAAGCTTTAACATGCGAAGATATATTCCAACACAGAAACATGCCTCATATAAATTTCAATCTTTATGAGGTTAAAATTAAGGTTTATTAAGGGAATTTTCCATCTCCCTAGAGAAAACACACATGGAAGGAACAATATTAAATGGTGAGGACATATTACTGTAAAGACATAAAATTCTAGATGAAAGGAAAATATGAGATCACGTATGTTCTGCAAATGTGGAAAACAGGGTAATATTTTGAAAGGAATGATCAAATGCTGACTTGCTAACTTTGGCAGCATGTGTTCTAAAATTGGAATGACACAGAGAATACCATGACCCCTGCAGAAGGATGGCAGGCAAATTTGTGAAGGATTCCATGTTTTTAAAGGACTGCCCTTCAGATTGACAGAGTTTTCTCAACAGAAACAGGAAAGAAAAGAGAGATTTTCTAAATTATTAAATGAAAAAACTTACAATTTAGAATACATCATCTAACAATGTTCTCATTCATGAATGAAGGTGGAATAAAGACCTTCCAAAACAAGTAAAAATTGAAAGAATTCATCACCTTCTATTCAGCCTTATAAATGATACTTACTGATGTGCTACATATAGAGACAGAGAAAGGCAATCATCATCAAAGGTAGGAAACCTTCTAGTAAAAAGAATGGATACTGAAAACAAACCATAGGGACTTCTTAAGGAAAACTTTCAAGATCAAGTCATAATTTGTCAATATTAACCTTAAAATGCAAATGAATTAAATATCTCAGCAAAGAATACATACTGGTTGAATGAATATAACTTAATTGTTTATTTTTTCAAGATTAAGAAGATTTATTAAAATCTTTAGTTTTGAAAAATGTACATGCTGGAGGTTTTTCCTAAATTGCCAGTCTAGGTGCTCAGAGACAGAAATAATATGATACATTTTTCTGAGGCCGTATATTGTATTTTTCAGAAACCTGGGCATGGCGTAAGTGTTAGTAGATATGGAACCCAAGTGCAAACCATTAGTTCTTTGTGAGGAAAAAGCTAATCCCAGGTGCCTCCAGTGATGTTTCTTCCACCAGGTGAGATGGTGAAAGATTTGGGATCTTTTCTTGACATTTGATTCAGGGGAGAGCAGCTTCTGTCAGTGAGCCACCTTGGGAACACCAGCATGCATGGCCGCAGGGTGAAGCTTGTAGTGTTGTCTTCTGGCCAGACAGAAATAATAATGGAAAGATGACTGTGGTCGTAACAAAATGACCTCGGAAGAGACCAAAAATATCTCCCTCTAGAAGCCTCAGAGTTCCCTTTTGTGTGCCACTGAGGAGAGAATACTCAATATATTTATACCATCATTAAAATCTCATATGATTACTATTTTAATCTCTTTGTTCAGTGTGTATAGACTCAAACACATAGACCTAAATGGTATAACATCTTTAATTGTACCCAATAGGTGACTTTTGCGCCATTGACTAGCAATACATAAAGCTAAGTAGATAAAAACAGATTTATCAGGGCAGTGAGCAGAAACATTAATGAAAAAGAGTTGCCTGCTCCCACAAGTCAGTGTACAATGCAGTACAGGAACTGTGCCAGAGGAGCTGTCTCTGCAAAATCATTGACACTAGGAAACTTGCTGGCAAGGTCTTTCTTTACATCTGACTTTTAACAATGGGAAATGATTTGCATTTCATCTTCATGCCATTCAAGCACTCTCTTGGCACAGTGTGTGGTGTCTCTTTAGGTTTTCTTTCACACAAATTACCGAACAGCATATGCACATTACCAATGGAGTTAATTCCCAGTTTCTATAATTCAGCTGACCAAAGAGGGCCTCTCTGTGTTAAGGAAAGAAATTTTGTACAGTCCGCCAGTTGTGCATTGTGCCTCAGCTTTCTCCAATGTCAGTTTCCCAGGCACTGTATGTTCTCAGCCTTTTTCCCTTCTTCATATCTTTGTCTTTCCCCTCCTTCTTCCTCTAGTTACCTCTTCTTAATTTCTTCTCTTCCCCAAAGGAGGTACATGGGTCCAATATTTGCTGTTGCACAATAAGCTGCTTGAAGCACATGTTGTGTGTTTCATTCATGCCAACACGTGAGCAGGTGGAAAGAGTAGATAGACACATGATTTACTGAGAAAAGAGAAGATAAAGATTGAATGGTCAATGCAGATGATATTTACTTACAAAAATAACTTTACAATAATAGCTCAAGAAACATTTAAACATGTAAGGCTTAAAAATATTACAAATATTTATTTAACATTTCATGTAGTATTTTTGCTATAATTTAGAGAGTTTATGGGTTTATGCATCTTCCTGATTGCCTACCTTAGAAAAAACAGTTGGAAATTTTGATGAAGTGGAAGTTGGAAAGAAAAAAAAAAACTGATGAACTGATGTTCCAGAATTAGTTATGTACAAAAACTTGAGAATAATATAACAAAGGATCTCTTCAACATCCCATCTTCCAAACTAGAATGGCTGAATAATTTAGAAGTTGTAGACAAATTGACTTACACTGGAGAAATGCTTCAGGGGCCAGATGTATCCATCTGTGGCTTGACTATTGTCTTACTTCTGGTTTCTTAGAAATATTCTGTGGCAGGAACACTTGTGTAAGTGATTCCTTAAAGGAGGACTCCCAAGAGAAAGCTGAGTTACAGGAGAGGAGAGACAGCTATGTAAAGATGTGGTTTCAATAGTACCATACCTCAGGCCTGATTCTCTTAGGAGCTGCCATGTGAATTGTACTGTGGAGCCAAAAGAGCCCAGGGTTCTGTGACTGCTATCAGTCAGATACTGTTGAACCTTGGGAGAGAGGAGCATAATCAAATCCCCTGTAAGACAGTTTGCATTAGCTGCAGAGTGTAGATGAGAGCCATTAGCAGTTGTTGATGCAGGTGATCAGGGACAGAGAAACTAGGCTTATACCCAAGAACTGTCTGGGCATCAACTGCATTTGTTACAGGAACATATTTTGATACAGTTTACTAAAGAATGATGGGGCACTTCATATTTTTAGAAACAGGCATATGTGGAGCAGAGATTATTTGATTATTGATGATTTCTAGGTTTCATGTGCTCACATTTCAGTAAGTAAGACAAATATGTCTTCAACTGTTCAACTATAATGTATTTTTCTCAGGTATTATTTTAACAATATGTGAAATAGAGATCAAAGGAGTATATGGTCATGAAAGCTATGTGATACACAGGAGAATGAGTCATTATTCTCTAACCACAAGAAGCTAGTATTAGACTTACATATCCGTGCATTCACTCAGTGACCTATTTTTTTTTATTTCTAAATTCGATGTCCTCTGTAAACATTTAAGGTTTTTTAATAGTTATAAGCTAGACTGTTAATACTTCATGCTTGGTGGCAATTATAGAGGCAATATTTAGATTCCTAGTGATTATTAGTGCCTTATCATATTGGCCATCAGTTTCAGAAGTTCCTTTTTCTACGCTCTTTCAGCACCGTGTTTGAGATGTTATTTGACTATGTTAGGTATATGGTATTGTTGTCTGTTTCATATAATTGTAGTTGTTTTAGCATCATGAATTTGTTATTTTGGTAGAAAACATGGTCATAATATTTAGCTTGTAAACTTTCTTGACCACTGAATTGCAGATTTTTTTTTACTATGTAAGAAATCTTTGGAAATTCTTTATATACTTTGTGTATAAATGAATGGGCATTTGAAATTTAGTTATATCTTTGAAATAGAGTTAATTGTGTATATCTTAAATGGTTGCAAAGAGAATTAAGAAAATGTATTACAATGTGTTGAGTAAATGATGCAACACTATGTAAGTATAAATTATCCATTCATCAAAAGATATTGTGATGCTTATTATATAAAATGCTCTGTAGTGAGCAAAGGGGTATCGAGAATAAATATGACTAAGCCTCTTTTCTCAAGTTGCTTTCATTATAATATTGTAAGACCAGAGTAATTTTAGCATGAGCTGGGATGCTCTAAATACAAAATCCAGATGGTAAATTCCCTAAAAGAAAAAGACTGCCTCATGCTTGCTTTGATTTTTTTCAGTGCCTGGAAGTGGCCCTGCCATATAGAATGCACTTAATTAATGCTTATAGAATACTTCAAAGAATATAAATCAATGATTGAAGAATTGAAAGATATAAATAGGTGAAAACAGATTGCCCAGTACATAACCATATTCAGATGCAAATAAAATACTATCTTATGGATTCATGCAAGGAAAGAATCACTTCTGAATACGGAGCATCAATTCATCCTCAAGGAGAAGTGATAATTCACTGGACTTTATAGAATAGACAGATTGTAACATGTGGAAATTCATACATTTTTAGAATAGAGGAATGACTAAAGTGAAGGTCAAAAAGGAGTGGAAAAATATTCCAGTGCTTTGTAAATGTTCCTTACATAATTGGATTCCTTTAGAAGACAGGATTTTGTGTGTGTGTGTAGATTTGGAACACAACATGCTAATAAATAATGTTGTCTTAATTCACAATTTAAAGAAGAGCAGTTTTGGAATATTGAGTAGGATGAGAAATATAAAACTATGTATTTGAAAAGGTAGTCATGCTGAGGCAAAAAGATAATTTGATTAAAAGTTAAGACATTTTAAATTAGTCATATTGGATAATTAGAAAAATAACATTAACTAAATGTTGACTAAATAGGAGCTTTCACTCCCACTGGAAAACCTATTAAGAAAAAGGTTATAAACTATGGAAAAACGCTTGCTATTTGTCACTGTTTAAAGAACTACTGCACTAACTGGAATGTTTAAAGAACTAAGTATTTTTCCACAGTTACAGCCACCTGGTGAGTTGCTAACAGTTAGACAAAGGCAACCTTCAGGAAACATATCTATCACAACGCCCCATGCAGTTTCAGCCATAAAGAGTTCAACTACAAAATGGATATTTCCCTTGGGCTGTTAAATTTTGTTGCGGAAAAACCTCCCTAGGGGAATTAAATGTCCCTTTTCTTTTTAATTGACTTGATTTTTATAGCTTTAGAGTTATTCAATGATTCTGATGTTCAATAAGCATTTATTAAATCTGTGTGTGCCAAACACAAACCCAGGAACTATGAGAAAAAAAAAAAAAACAAAGTGAGTTTTCACAATACTATAATATATATATATATATATATATATATTTAAATAAATAAATTTCAAATGTTGCATCTATCTTTGATGGCAGAGAAGCACAGAAGGATATTTTCTAATAATTCATATGGAATATTATAATATTTTCTTCATTATATCTATGTTGACTCCAATGCTTAAATCCTGCATCAGTGGTAACTGAACATAAAATTTTGACCTACATCACAATGTATTTCCTTTCAAGATGAGTGGTGTGGAAGATAAAATAAAAACATGTATATTTCTTTCCTAGGTTTTTCAAGAAAGTATCTTACATAACATTAAGAACATATAGTGAAAAATACAGAATAATATAATGAGAATTTACCTTCAATTAACATACAAAAATAATACTGTTACTATTTGGATGATTTTTTAAAAACATTATTTAACTTATAAAAGTTTCATGTATTTCATATATACAGGTTTAGGAACATAGTGATACTTCCCACCACATCCTCCCTCACGCCCATGTTCCAAACATTCTTTCTCCTCCTTATCCCATTCCCACTGTTAATTTTTGCCAAAATCTACTTTCACTTAACTTAATGATCATAACATTAACCCTAAACTAAGTAAAAGAGTTCAACAAATAGTACAAAGGAAAAAAAAAAAAAAAAACACTGTTCATCAAAAGAAAAAAAAAAAAGTGTAACCAACCAATGAATCTCAAAATTTCCATTTCACTTCAATACTTTACACACATTTTAGGTACTCTATTAGTGACCTCAGATCAGGGAAAACATGGTATCTATCTTTTAGGGACTGGCTTATATCACTAAGTATAATGGATTTCAGTTGCATCCATTTTGTTGCAAAAGATCCGATTTCATTTTTTCTACAGCTGAGTAGTTCTGAATAGTGTATGTATATATATGTAGTATGTACATGTTTAATATGTATATACATATGTATACAATATATGTATATAACATTTAATGGACATCTTGGTTGTTTCCATATCTTAGCTATTGTGAACTGAGCAGAAAAGAACATGGGAGTAGAGATAATTCTTTCAAATGCTGCTTTGGTTTGTGCAAATTCTCAGGAATGGGATGGCTGGATCATATGGTAGGCCTATATGCAGATTTTTTGAGGTATCTCCATACTATCTTCAACAGTGGCTGTACCACTTTACATTCCCATTAACAGCAGATTACGGTATCTTTTTCTCCACATCCTCACAAACATTTGTTGTTTGTTGATTTTTGTAGGAGAGCCAGTCTAACTGAGTTAGGTGAAACCTCATGGTGGTTTTGATTTGTGTTTCCCTGATGGTTAGTATTCCTGATAATTTTTTAAATGTCTGTTGGTCATTTGAATTTCCTCTCTTGAAAAATGCCTATTGAACTCTTTTGCACATGTCTTAACTGGGTTGTTTGTTTTGCTGTTGTTGAATTTCTTAAACACTTTATATGTTTGGATATTAATCCTTTATCAATTGTGTAGTTTGAAAATAGTTTCTCCCATTCCATCTGTTTCATCTTCATTTTGCTGAGTGTTTCTTTTGCAGTGAAAAACCATCTCAGTTTGATGTAATTCTGCTTAATAATTTTGTCTTTGATTGCCTGCACCACTGGGGTCTTTTCCAATAAGTCTTTGCCTATGCCAATGTTTTGCATAGTTTCCCTATTGTTCACTAATAATTTAATGGTATTGGATCATAGATTTAGTTCTTTGATCCAGTGGATTTTTTGGTAAGGTGTAAGGTAGGGATCTTGTTTCATATTTCCACATATGGAGATCCAGTCATCCAAGTACCATTAGTTGCTTCAGGAATTGATTTTAGTTCCCTTGTCAAAGATAAGTTGGGTGTAGATCTGTGGAATTATTTCTGGAGTTTCTATTTGGTTCCATTAGTCTACACATCTGTTTTTGTGCCAGTGCCAGGTTGTTTTGATTATAACTGCCCTGAAGTATGTCTTTAAATCTGATGTTGTAATGCCTCTGGGTTTGTTATTGTTGTATAAGATTGCTTTAGTTATTTGGGGTCCCTTGTGCTTTCATATGAATTTTAGCAACATTTTTTCTAGATTTGAGAATAAAATCATTCATATTTTTATTGAGATGACATTGAATCTGTAAATTACTTTAGGTAGTATAAACATTTTGATGATGTTGATTTTTCCAATCATGAACATGGAAGATTTCTATGTTTTGTTATGTCTTCTTCTACTTCATTCTTTAATTTTTTGTAATTTCATTATAGAGATATTTGAAATTTGGTTAAATTTATTTCAAAGTATTTAAATATTTTGTGGCTATTGTGAATTGGATTGATCTTAAAAGTTCTTTCTCATCCCAGCCATTTTCTGTGTATACAAATGTTATTGATTTTTCAGTGTTATTTTATATCCTGCCACTTTACCCAATTCTTTTGTGAGTACCAATAGTCTTTTGGTGGAATTTTTTAGATATAGTATATATAGCATCATGTCATCTGCAAATAATGATAGTTTGGCTTCCTCCTTTTCCAATTCATATCTCTTTGATTTCTTTTTCTTGCCTGATGGCCCTGGCTAAATCTTCAAGAAATATATTGAATAGTGATGGTCAGAGTGGGCATCCTGTCTGGTTCTGGATCATAGGGGCAATGCTTCCCGCTTTTCCCCATTCAGTAGGATTCTGGCTATGGGTTTGTCATAAATTGCCCTGATTGTGTGAGAAATATTCCTTCTGTACCCAACTTGCTTAACGTTTTCATAATGAAAGGGTGTTGTACTTTATCAAATTATTTCTCTGCATCCATTGAGATACCATATAGTTTAAAAACTCGGTTTGTAATGTGTTGTATCACATTTACTGACCTGCAAATGTTGAGCCATCCCTGCATACCAGGGATAAATATCACATGGCACAGATGAATGATTTATCTAATGTGTTATTAGATCCGATTAGCTAGTATTTTGTTGAGGATGTTTTGCTCTATGTTCATCAGGGATATTGATCCATAATTCTCTTTCTCTGTTTTGTCTTTTTTTCTAATTTAGGAATTAAGGTCATGTATGCTTCCTAGAAAGTGTTGGGGATGATTTCCTCCCTTTCAATTGTTTTGAATAGTTTGTGAAGAATTGGAATTTGTTTTTCTTTAAATGTCTGGTAGAATTCAGCAGTGAAGCTATCAGGTCTTGGGCTCTTCTTTGTTGGGAAGGTCTTATTATTGATACAATCTCTGTCTTGGTGATTGGACTGTTTAGGCTTTCTAATTCTTCATGACTCAGTTTTGGTAGATTGTATGCATTCAAGAATCCATCCATTTCAGCAAGGTTTCTCAATTTTTAGGTATACAGCTCTGTAGAAATTCCTGAGGATTCTTTTTGTTTCTGCAGTATATATTGCTACATTTCCTTTTCCTCTCTGATTCTATTGATTTAGGTCTTATCTCTTCTTTTTTGCTTAGTTGGGCCATGGTACATCAATTTTGTTTAATTTTTCAGAAATCAGAACTTCTATTGCTTTCCCAGGCCATAGCAGAGAGCTGGATCAGAAGTGGAGCAGCTGGGTTTTGAACCAGCACCCATATGGGATGCCAGCGCTTCAGGCCAGAGCATTAACATGCTGTGCCACAGCGCTGGCCCCTAAACTTTCTTCTCAACCTTGCTTTTGCTGTATCCCATAAGATTTGATATGAAACATTGTTGTCTAGATTCATTTCAAGAAATTTTTTAATTTCTCTATGACCCACTGTTTATTCAGGAACATGTTGTTCAGTCTCTGTGTGAGTGCATATGATCTAGAGATTCTTGAGTTGTTGATTTCCAGCTACATACAATTGAGGCCAGAAAAGAACATGGCATGATTTTGATTTTTTTAATTTGTTGAGACTTTCTTTTATGGCCTTGCACTTGATGTATCCTAGAGAAAGTTCCATGTACTGATTATGCAACTATAAGGATGTAAAGTTTTGTAGATATCAGTTAGGTCCATTTAGTCCATAGTGTCAATTAGCTCTATTGTTCCTTTGTTGAATTTCTTCCTAGTAGATATGTCCATCAATGAAAGTGGGATGTTGAATTCCCTGTTACTGTTGTATTGGAGTCTATGTCTCACATTAGATCCATTAACATTTCTTCTAAATAGCTTTGTGCCCTGTAATTGGATGCATGTACTTTTATTATAGTCAGATCTTCCTGTTGAATTGATCCTTAATCATTACATAGTGCCATTCTTCATCTTTTACAGTTTTTGTGTTATAGTCTATTTTGTCTGATAGTAGGATGACTACTCCTGCCCTTAATTGCTTTCCATTAGCATTGAATATATTTTTCCATTCTTTCACTTTCAGTCTGCATGTATCTTTGCTGGTGAGATGTGATTCTTGTAGGCAGCCAATAGATGGGTCTTATTTTTTAATCCATTTAGCCAGTCTGTATCTTTAACTGGACAATTGAAGCCATTTACATTAAAGGTGACTATTAATATATAAGAACTTGACCCTGCTATTTTTCCATAAATATTTCTATTTTTTTTTTTTTTGGATTTCTTCTTCAGCATTACTGGGCTATTTTCTGCCTTTCACATTCTTTCATAATGATGGCTATCTTTATGTGTTTCTGTGTGTAGCACATCTTTAAACATCTTTTATAAGGCTGAAGGTGTGGAGAAGACAAATTATTTCAATTTATGTGTGTTATAAAAGGTCTTCATTTCACCTTCATTCATAAATGAGATCTTTGCAGGGTTTAGTAGTCTGGCTTAACAGTTTTATTTTCTCTTAAGACTTCGGCTATGTGTTGCCATTCACTCTTAGCCAGTAGGATTCATGATAAGACAGCTGTGAATTTAATTGGAGATTCTCTGAAAGCAATCTGGCATTTCTCTTGTGCACATATTAAAATCTATTTTTTATGTTTAATGGTGGAAAGTTGACTACAATGTGTTGTGGTGAAGATCCTTTCTGGCCATGTCTATTAGGAATTCTATGCATTTCCTGTAGTTGGATGTTCCATTCTTTGAAAAAATTGGGGAAGTTTTCTTTGATTATTTCACTAAATAAGCCTTCTAGGCCATCCTCTCTTCCCATAAGTTCAGGAACTCCTATGACCTATATGTTGGATCATTTGATAATATCCACTAAATCTCCAAAATTGTTTTTCATTTTTATCATTTCTTCTTGTTGTTCTTTTTTGTTTTATTTAGTCTGAATGAAAGATTTCCAAAGATCTTCTAGCTTAGATATTCTTTCTTTTGTATAACCAAGTCTGTTTTTAAGGCTTTCCATTATATTTTTATTTGATCAATTGAATTCTTCATTTGTAATATTTGATTTTGATTTCTTTTAAAATATCAGTTTCATGAAAATTTTAAATTCATTCATATATGAATTTCTTTAGTTTATGGATTTGCTTCTTATTACTTTTGAGTAATTTTATGATTAGTCTTTCGAATTCCATTTCTGGCATTTCTTCAATCTTCATCTTCAAATTCTAGTATTGAAATGTTTTTGTTCCTTTGTGGGGTGGTTCATGATGTCTTCCTTATTCTTACTTCTTGAATTTCTGAATTTATTTTTATGCATTCGCGAAGTTACTTGTTGGTTTTTTTCCTCTGATGGTTTTTACTTTTGAACTATGCCTATGTGGTTTAGTAGAATATCTGCACTTTGATAAATACCTAGTGTTGTCTGCTGGGTGTGGCCTGGGAACTCTGGTAAATGCTCCAAGGTGGGGTGAGTATCCAGGGTTACACCCAAGTTGGGATTGTAGATCTCATCTTGTTAACAAAAAGGACAGAATGGTCACCTCTTTTGGTGCGATAATCCCCTCACATCCTCTCTTTCAATCTAATAAATGCCTGGGTATTAACCCCTAGTGCATTCAACACATCCACTCCTCCATATAAACCATACAAATCATCTGTGTGGTTCTTACTCTAAGCAGGGTTCCTACTTCAATGATCAGATCCAGGCAATCAAGGAACTCTGAGAATATGAAACCACACCCAATGATTGTCAAGAGACCCAGCTACACTCTGTATCTTTTTGTGTAGACATCACGTCCCCACAGTCTCAGCACACAAGGCTCCCACAGGTGCTGGGTGCAGAGGTTCGGCTCTGCCCTGACATCCTGTCTTGTCCACAGAGAGGTAGATTATCCCTGAACCAGTTTTCCCTAGGGGACTTGAGACACAGGGCCTGTAGTATGTTGAGAGGCTGTAGGCACCTTAGTCCTGTGTGAGTGCCCAACCACCTGTCAATCTTCCTTCCTAACCTGGCTTAAAGTCAGTAGGGACAGTGGAATTTCCCTCTGCTAGAATCTCTGGATCATACACATATACAATAGCCAATGGCCAGAGTACCGCCACTGCCATAGTACTGCCAAAAAGTTGGTGTCCTGTCTCAGCCACAAAGGCTTCCACAGCTGACACACAACCCCAAAATGGTGCTCACCCTTTCTCAACTGGGCAGCAGGCACAGTTGTGGGGAGATTGGGCTGATAAACATCCACCTTTTATTTCCAATAGGTTTGTGGATAACTGCCAGCCCCTAGCCTCCAGGCTGAACTCACACCATGCTCTACCTTTGGCTATATCACTATGGCTTGCTGCAGTCTGCTCTCACTGCCATCTCCACGCTGCCACCTGCCCCAGCTCTAGACCACCACAATTATGTGCTGTGTCCTTGTTTGTACTGCATATCCACAACTTCCAAACTGGTCAACAGTATTCCTCTTCCTTTTGTAGAATTTCCAGTGTGGTTTTCTTTCTAATTATCCCCTGAGAGTGCACTGCCTATACTCATTTTTGGTTTTGTTTTGTTTTTTAACTATTTATCCTTAGCCTAGCACAGTACTTCCTTCTCTATTCTGCCATCTTGGAATTCCCCTTGGATGCTTTTTTAAGTTATCACTTAAACTATTTGAGAAATAAGAATAAAAAATTACACTTGTTTTCAAACATTTTTGGTAGAAAAAATAAATGAGCTTTTTGGGCAGCTCCTGTTTATCTTCAGAAGTAATCCATCTATAGATATGGTTATGGCATTTCTTCCTTTGCCCTGGATCTATGGATCTCTGACTGTTTTGCTCTCCGTATCACTCTCTGGCTTAATCTTTTTAACTACCTAAAAATGCATGGTTTGTTTTCTAAAAATGGTGAAATAATACGATATATAATCCTACCTGCTCTTTTCTTCTCATGTGAGCATGATTATTATTTCAATGTATATAGCTTTAACTTATTCGTTGCATGGCTGCATGTTTTGCAACATAGATATCACACAAGATATTCAATAATTCTCTCCCTCTTAAGCATTTAGTTACTAATTTTTATTGTTATAGATAATGCTGCAATTATAAAAATAAAAATTAAAATTAAAAAAAATGTAGGGGCCAGCACTGTTGCACAGAGGGTTAAAGCCCTAACCTGAAGCGTTGGGATCCCATACGGGCGCCGGTTTGAGTCCCAGCTGCTCCTCTTCCAATCCAGCTCTCTGCTATGGCCTGGGATAGCAGTGGAAGATGGCCCAACTCCTTGAGCCCCTGCACCCACGTGTGAGACCCAGAAGAGGTTCCTGGCTCCTGGCTTTGCAGCTCTGGTCTTTGCAGCCATTTGGGGAGTGAACCAGCAGATGGAAGAGCTCTCTCTCTCTCTCTCTGTCTCTACCTCTCTCTGTAACTCTTTCAAATAAATAAAATAAATCTTTTTTAAAAAGTTATAAATGTGAGTAAAACTATAAGGCTTTGCTGTCTTTGCAGTGAGACTGTTGAGGCATGGCTTCTTACCTTTGAACATTTTAATGAAAATTTGATATTATTTTGTTAGCATTTTGTTTTTCTATGTTTTAAATTCACTTATTTTACCTTTATTTATTATTATCAATTTGTGCCAGGTTCTGTGCTAAATACTGCAGATACATGATTGAAAAAAATATAATAGGCTGACAAAGGCTGGTATTAGGAACTTGGAGATCAATTTAGTCAATTTTGCACATTATGGAAATATTTATTGAAGAAGACAAAAAGCAAACTAAGTTAGTCTGAAATATAAAATAATTTTTGTTGGAGACACTTGCAGTTAGAAAGAATGGGAATTTGATAGGTGAGGAAGAAAATGATCTAACAAGAGTAAAAAACATTTATGAAGTTGATGAAATTCAGAATTCTACTCTGACCATCTCTGAGCATAACCTGCTTTTCCTTCACAAAAGGAAACCTAGGACAGCTAGCTAGAGCATCCTCCAAGTCATCCTAGAAAAGGGGACAGAAGGAGAGTCAAACTGAGTTCTAATTGAGTTTTATTAAAAAAAAATACTCTTTCACCTGGCTCTTCTGGACAAAACAAGTGGTGTATAGGAGATTTTTGGAAAACAACAGTTGAGCTATAGCTATTGAGAAAGGAACACAATGATTTTGTGATGATAGAGGGTTGAAACTCCAAAATCTAGGGTGAGGACAGCTTAGAACTTCAGAGATGTGGCAGAGAGAATAGTATTAATGATCATTTGATTTTCAGACATTCTTTAACCTTCAACATTTTTAATGAAGGAAAACATCCTGTATAACTCTCCTAAACTATTTTAAGTACCTTAAATTTAATGACTGCTTGGTTGACATCCTTTCCTTTCCCTCTCTCAGATGACTCAACTGACCTTAACTTGACTTCCAGTCTCCCTTAACCTTACTAAGAAATATATTGAAATAGCAGTTTAGAACCCTAGATCCTATACTACTCAACCAAATCACGTCTACATTGGACTCTATTCCCATCCCAATGGACTTCCTTTAATTTCTCTATCGGACACATACTACCCACCTTATAACATGGGAAAACAGAATCAATTGAATTGACTACCTCCAAGAAGTCTCTCCAAAATCAAGAAGTGGATTCAAATATTTGAATTGAACCAGAAATTCTAAGGCATATGAGTTGATTGAAAGGCTATTTTGGAAACAACGTCAACCAATGTCTTCCAATTCATATCATGCCCACTTAGAGTGTCCTATCAACCATAAGCAGCATTTTCTTTCCTTGTCTGTGCCAAGGCATGTACTTTTTTGTGTGGAAGGCAGATATTAACTTTCCTTCATTCTCAAAGCATGATGGCTTGGATTTTAAGAATGGTTATTAGTATATCCACTTATTTAAATTTTTTTTCACTGATTTATCTTATTTATTTGAGAGATACAAATATATAAATATTTCATCTGTAGCATCACTGCCCAGTGCTCACATTAAGGATGGGACAAGCTGAAGTCAGAAACTAGCAGCCCAATCTGGGTCTCCTACATGAGTGGCAGGGACACAACTACAGTTGTCATCAGCTGCTGCCTCCTAGAGTATGTATTAGCAGGAAGATGGAATCAGGCACAGAGCTGGGACTAGAATCCCGGTACCCAACATGGGATGTGACTGAAATGAGCAGAGCCTTAATTATTCCACCAATGTACAACCTGAGACTTTTACTTATTTAAAGAAACTCCACCAGATATTATGCAGCCCCCTATGGAGAACTCGCTAAAATAATGCTATCCTTCTTACTTGATTTCCTAGAGAGATAACTATTTTATGACTTACGTGCATTCTATAGACAGTTATCCGTACAATGGAAGTTCTCCCATTAGAAAAAAAAAAGTAATGGAATTTTATCCTGACATTAACTGAGGTGATTAATTTATACTGCTTCCTGTCCCACCTGACATTCAAGTCGGTGTCAAGTCACTGGCCAGGGTTATTAAGTATGATAGACTTGCTGTAGACATCACCCCTTCTGGTCAATGAAAAATCTGAACAATTGTTAACATCCTTGGCTGTTCCAGGCTGATGACGTCTTGGGCCAAGTGAAAAGGTTAACACAAAAATCATTGAAAGGTCAGTATATAAACTTGAGCAAAAATCTGCCAGAATTTCTAAATTAGATGCTGACGATTTGTGGAAATTGTTAAGTTAGTAGTGTCTGAAAACTTAGGAGACATATCTGAGGTCAGCACATAGGTTGGCCTCATCCTGATACTTGGATTTCTATTGATAGTCATCCTAACTAAATGTGTTATAAGACAAATAGAACACCTTGAGTTCTAGTCCCTGCTGGTCAGTTATTCAAGTTATGGAAACAGTAATATACTTGTGGAAGACTCAACAGAAACTATGGCAGCAGCAACCACCTCCAGCTCTCCTTCACATAAAATCACATTGTCAGCCTATTTGGGATGATATAAAGCCTCAAGGAATACAAAACTCTCTTACCAGCATGGCATTCCGGGAGTTTATAGACCACCTCCAATAAGCCAAGGCCAAATCCAGACCTGTCTTCTAGCAAAGCTAAATTCTTTACTGCAAAATATTCCATCTCAGAAAGGATTCTTCTTCTCCATATGTAATAGACAAAGAAGTGTATTATTTGCAAACATGAAAATCAGTCATCTAGCCAATGTGTGACATTTTTAATGATCAGAAACATGATACATGTCATTTAACATCCCACAAAGAGGTTTGCATATAGTGATTGCTAATTAAAATTAGGCTCAATGAAACAGAGTGCATATTGTATTTTTATTGTACCATGAATGAAAATAAAATCTTATATACGGTTGAAACTAAATGTATATTACTAGTAAGTGAGTTAAAAAGGAATGTCTTCAGAAATAAGCAACAGGAATGGAAGAATTTGTCTAACTAATAAGAAAGAGGATCTTAACATAAATCAGGTTATTTTCCTAACAGATGTATATTGCAGCTTATGTGAACAACAGGTTGTAAACAGTGCCCCCATTGATGCCTAGTGAAACTCTAAATCAGAAGTAAGTCAAATAAAATAAGACTATGTGATCTCATGCTGATTCAACGCAGAAGAGAATATATGGTAGAAAACTGATCTTCCAAATGTAGGGTAAGCAGGATGGATTTCTTTCAATTGGGACTTTGGTTTTGTTTAGAGTTTACTGAAAAAATATTTTTCTTTATGAACCAAATTTAGAGATAACAAATTTAAACCATATTATTCAATGAGATTTAACTTGACCATTCACCTGTGCTCAAAAGTCAGTTGCAAAGCTAGAAAGTATTTTGGACACTGAGGTAATAAGTTTGCAATCCGGCACTGAGTAACAAAAACTAGGCACCACTTTTTCCTGCTTCAACTCACTTAGTAAATTGGATTTTAAAATTAAATGATACATTTACAAAATACTTTCAGAAAAATCCCACTATTAAAATAATTATTTGTATTTGAGTTTTTATCACTTTCATTATCTTCCCAGAATTCTAGTCTTCCTGGAATTGTCCTATTTTGTTCTCTTGTCATTTGAGTGAAGGGATAACATTTTTAACTCACTGTAAGTCAAATTCATGTTAAGACCTTTGGAGTGTACACAGCCAAGGAATTATAAATCCTCCTGTTTTATGATAGAGCCATGTAAATTAGATGCATTATAATCATGGCAAATGTTACATAAATAAGACATGTATGGCTGGGTTTATAGGTTTTTAATAAACACTAAATTAGCTATTTGTGCCACTGTTACATAACTGTAGTAGTAAGTTGTGATTAAATAAAGGGATCAATTTTATATACAATTTGACTGAGCTATTTTGTTGGTTCTCTGGACCTTTGACCAAAAAAGGAGCTTAATTTATGTAGTGATTTTAACTCCTGGTTATTAAATAATCAAAACTTATGGCCATGAAGAAAAGAATAGCTAAGAAAATAATGAATAGCATTAAAATTATTATTGAAAAAAATCAAATATCCATGTTCAATGTTTTTTTCCTATTATGAAGAAACAAATGCTTCCCTGACCCATCTTCTCTGGTTTACACTTCCCAGAGGAGGCAAAGTGAGAGAGAGGGAGGAGACAGAAGATATATATATATAGAGAGAGAGAGGGAGTGCTATTGTATACTAGTCCACTTGCCACACGTCTATGATGTCTTAGTCTGAGCCAGAGCCAAAGTTGTGAGCTGGAATTTCAATCCAAGTCTCCAATGTAGATGGAGGATTTAGAAAACCAATCACTTGGGTCATCACCTCTGTCTCCCAGTATCCACATTACAAGAAGCTGCAATCAAGAGCTGGAGTTGGGCAGGGAACTCAGGTATACCAACAGGGAACATATGTGTCTTACTGCTAAGCTAAACGTCTGTCCTGTGCTAAATTTTATTCAAAAGGACTTTGCAATGCAATTCAAAATTTTCAGGTTGATGTTATTTTTTGGCATCCTAAAATTAAATAAGAGGATTAACTTCTTGTACTTATTACACACACATGCACACACTCACATACAAGCACACTATCCATACACTTTTCCTGTTAAGTATATTACATTGATTTTGTCCATAGCAAAATGTAGTTTACCTTATTAATAACATGTATATATCTTCACAAGAATGTCAGGTGAAGAATGTCAAGAATTTTTGCTAATTCATCCTCAAACTCTGGCAGAAATATGTATCTCCAAGATACATTCACTGAGTGTTTTTAGGTTTCTAGGTACTGGTTGGAGAGTCTGAAACATACAGTATTCCATAAAAAGCATTCTGAAAACTTGTAGCTAATGGTCTGGCTACAGAGACAGTTACTAAACAATATTACAATAAATAAAATGTATTATCTTTAATGTTAGAATGGCTAAAAGCTATGGGATGTTACAAGAGCATGTGTGTTGAGAACTGATAAAGTAAGGAAGAGAAGAAGTTAGGAAATAGCCCAATAGCCAGCTCTGTGACGCACTAGGTTAATCTTCCATCTGCAGCGCCAGCATCTCATATGGGCACCAGATTCTGTCCCGGATACTCCTCTTCCAGTCCAGCTCTCTGCTGTTGCCGGGGAAGACAGTGGAGGATGGGCCAGGTGCTTGGGCCCTGCACCCGCATGGGAGACCAGAAAGAAACTCCTGGCTCCTGACTTTGGTTCAGTGCAGCTCTGGCCATTGCGACGAGTTAGAGAGTAAACCAACAGAAAGAAGACCTTTCTCTCTGTCTCTCTCTCACTGTCTGTAAACTCTACCTGCCAAATAAATATCTAAAAATAAATAAATAAATAAATAAATAAATAAATAAATAAAAATAGCCTGGGTATAGGTCATTCTTTAGATTCCAACTTTTTAAAAAGAAATTATTTATTTGAAAGACAGAGTTACAGTGAGAGACAGAGGCAGAGAAAGAGGTCTTCCATCCACTGGTTCATGCCCCAGATGGCTGCAACTGCTGGAGCCACGCTAATCCGAAGCCAGGAGCCAGGAGCTTCTTCTGGGTCTCTCCCACGTAGGTTCAGGGGCCCAAGGACTTGGGGCATCTCTATTGCTTTCCCAGGCCATAGCAGAGAGCTGGATCTGAAGAGGAGCAGCTGGGACTAGAACCAGTTTCCATATGGGATGCCAGCATTTCAGGCCAGGGCTTCAACAAGCTGCACCACAGTGCCGGCTCCAAGATTCCATCTTCTATTATGAAGGAAATTAGTTTTTAGTATTTGAACAGAGAAGTGGCACGCTCTAACCCATGTTTTAAGAAAAAATTTCTTGGCTGCTGTGTCAAATAAAATGAGGACTATGTTGGGAAGAGGACAAGGTAGAGAAAGAAGTATTGGAAGGCAATGAAAAGGAACCATGTGATAAATTGCGTTGCTACTGCTTATACCAGTCGGCAATCTAGGGTTTTGCATTTTTCTTTTGATCATTATTTCCGTGACTTGCTGCCCTCATAAAGTAATCAGAACTGACTGTTTTGAATGTGCTCATCCTAGAATCTCTCTTCACCTTCTTGTACACAGTGCCCTTTGCCTTCAATGAACACCCTGTTTAATGTCCAAACTCTTGATCTTTATGATTTTCTCATTTTGATAGAGCAAAGATTTTAGTAGATTCTTCTGAAAGGGCACATGAAAAATAATCTTTTGCAGTACTTGCAAATCTGAAAATGTCAGCAGTCTCACATTTGATGGATATATTGGCCGAATAAATAGTTTACTCCCCTCTGTTGTTTGAAAACACTGTACCTTTGCACTCTGGTTTCCAATATTGAATTTTCATCTTATATTAATGGGGCTTTGTGTGACACTCCCTCCCATCTTCTTATCTATTGTGTTTTTAAATATGGAATCAGTACTTTCCATCTCTTTTTTTTTTAGCATTGAGATTTTGATAATTATCTCAATAGCTTTCTTTTATTATTATTATTTGAAAATTTTCTTCCGTATATTTTTTCTTTCTTTATGAAACTACTATTATTTAGATATCAGGATTTTTATATATCAATTATTATTTTTCTTGACTTAATTTATGAAATTGTGATTATTTATAAATCAGATGCCTTGTGTAATTGCATTTCTATTTTATAGCAACTTATTTGCTTTTTATTCTGTGAGGTCTCCCTGAATTTATTGAACCTTTCATGTCTGGTATCATATATTAATTTCCTCTTTCAAGGCTGGTATCATATATTAATTTCTATAAATGTTTTGTGCTCTGAATATTCCTTTTCTAATGACTCTATTTATTACCATCTCTTTCATGTAGCCATATATTCACACAAGATATTCTAATCTATTCATTTTTGCTGATGTATGATGAATTTCTTCCTACATCCTCGAATACACATTTATAAGACTTGGTATCCCATGCTCAGGTTAGTCAAAGACATTGTTTCTGATCTCACTAAAGAAAACAGAAAAAAAAAAGTTTCAGCAGCTCTTAAGACCACACCTGCCTCAGTCTTCCTGACTCGTAGTGTAATGTTGTCTCGGGGCTTAGTCCTTTGCTCTCTGTATTTTGCCATGCTATGTCATCCTCCTCACTTCATGGACACTCTCACTCATCTATGTGTTTTCAAACACTCCCTATATTTTGATTGTTCTTGAGCATATATCTATAACCTAGACTTGTCCCTTGAACTCCAAACTTTTTATTGATTGCTCTCTTTATATATCCACTAGGATGTGTTTTAGATATTGCAAATTTAACAAGATCAAACTTTTATTTGTGTTCTTCATGCTCTAAATTTGTTCTAACCACAGTCTTCTTTCATTCTTAGTGATTGTGTTCACAAGATCATCAAATCAAGAACTTTAAAATCAACCTTTATTCCACTGTTTCTTGAAAAACTTACAACATCATCAGAAAATATGTTTCACTTTATCTTCAAAGCATATGATATGCATTTATTATGAACCAATTGCTTTCACTCTGATCTTAGCAATTACCTTTTCCTTTATTAGATAATTACGGTGGTCCATTTCCTTGTTCCTTATTCCTTGCTTTTAATCTTGGTTTTGCTAATATCTTTTTAATATATTAATGAAATTATTTTTTATAATTTATTATTTTATTTTATTTTTTAAAGCTTTTATTTAAAGAATATAAATTTCCAAAGTACAGCTTACGGATTACAATGGCTCCCCCCCATAACTTCCCTCCCACCCGCAACCCTCCCGTTTACCGCTCCCTCTCCCCTTGCATTCACATCAAGATTCATTTTCAATTCTCTTTATATACAGAAGATCAGTTTAGTATATATATTCTTATATATATATATATAGGTATACATATATTAGTATATATATATATATATATATATATTCTTTTAAAAATTAGGTCAGATATTGCCAGTGTTCTAACAACTGTCTAATGATTTCCACCTTCTAAAGAGTAAACACTAAATTTTTAAAATGGCCTAGAAGCCAGGACTTGATGTGACCTCCCACTATTTATCTAACCTCTGCCCTGCAGCAATCACCTCCCTGCTCATTTCTAGTTTAAATCCAGTTGCTTCTATATAAACATCATGCAAACTCTTATCTAATGGTGTTTATAACTTTTTTTTTATTTTGCCTGGAGCTTTTATCACAAATGGCTACATTCTTGCGCCCTCATTTCTTTAAATGTTTAAGATTGTTTTCAGTAAAATCTTCTTTAATCATTTTGCTTAAAGTTACAAAATTATCTCAGTAACTTGCATTTCCTTTCTGTGAAAATTATCTTCTAATACATAATATAATTAACTTTTCCCCAGAAAACTTTTATTTAAAAAATAGAAACATCATACATTTCGTGATTATAACTTTAGGAACATGTTGATTCTTTCCACCCCGTTCCTACTCCCTCTCCTATTCCCACTTTTATTTTTTACTAAGATATATTTTCAATTAACTTTATAAATGTATGATTTACCTTATGTTAAGTAAAGAGTTCAACAAATTGTATAAAAATAAAAAACTGCTCCTCAACACAAGGGCTACTCAAAGTCATCGTTTCTCAGTGTCAAGTTCACTTCTACAGATTTCCTTTTAGGCACTCTGCTAGTTATTGCAGCTCAGGGAGAACATACAGTATTTTTCCCTTTGTGACTGGCTTATTTCACTATTTTCCAGTTTCATCCATTTTGTTGCAAATGACTGAATTTCATTTTTTTAATCACTGTGTAATATTCCATGATATATATGTCCCATAATTTCTTTATCAGTCTTTAGTTGATGGGCATTTGGATTGATTCCATGTCTCAGTTATTATGAATTGAGATGGAATAAACATAGGGGTACAGATAACTCTTTCATATGCTGATTTCATTTCCCTTGGGTAAATTCCAAAGAGTGGAATGCTGGATCATAGGGTAGGTCTATATTCAGATTTCTGAGGTATCCATAATGTCTTCCAAAGTGGCTTTACCAGTTTACATTCCCACCAACAGTGGATTAGGGTACCTTTTTACCCATATCCTTACTAGCATTTTTTGTTTGTTGATTTCTGTAAGAAAGCCATTCTAATGGGGCTGAGGTGAAACCTCACTGTGGTTTGATTTGAATTTCCCTGATGGCTAGTGATCCTGAGCATTGTTTCATGTGTCTGTTGGCCATTTAGATTTCCTCTTTTGAAAAATTAACTGTTTCAGGAGCCAGCACTATGGTGCAGTAAGTTAATATCTTCCTGTAGGGCTGGCATCCCATGTGGACGCCATTTCTACTTCTAGCTGCTCCTCTACTGATCCAGCTCTCTGCTATGGCCTGGGAAAGCAGTAGAAGATGGCCCAAGTGCATGGGTCCCTGGTCCCACATGGAAGGCCCAGAAGAAGCTCCTGGCTTCTGGTTTTTGCTAGGCCAAGCTCCAGCCATTGCAGGCATTTGGGGAGTGAACCAGTGGGCAGAAGACCTTTCTCTCTGTCTCTCCCTCTGACTGCCCGTAACTCTACCTCTCAAATAAATAAATAAAAGAATCTCAAAAATGAAAGAAAAAGAAAAATGCCTGTTTAAGTCTTTGGTCCATTTCTTTTTTTTTTTTCCTTTTTTTTTTATTTTTTTTATTTTATTTTTTTTTATATAAAGCTTTTATTTAAAGAATATAAATTTCCAAAGAACAGCTTATGGATCACAATGGCTCCCCCCCCCCACAACTGGTCCATTTCTTACTTGGGTTGGTTTGTTGTTGCTGTGTTCATTGAGCTCTTTATATATTCTGGTTATTAATCCTTTATCAGTTGCATAATTTGCATATGATTTCTCCCATTCTTTCTGTTGCCTCTTCACTTTGCTGAGTGTTTCTTTTGCAGCAAAGAGGATTCTCAGTTTGATGCAATCCCATTTGTCAATTTAGGCTCCTATTGCCTGTGCCTCTGGAGTCTTTTCCAAGAACTCTTTGCCTTTGCCTATGTCTTGCAGGGTTTCACCAATGTTTTCTAATAATTTGATGGTATTATGTTATAGACTTAGGTCTTTAGTCCATTTTGAGTGGATTTTTCTGTAAGGTGTAACGTAGGGGTTTTTCTTCATACTTCTGCATGTGGAGATCAAATTTCCCCAGCACGATTTGTTGAAGACTATCCATGCTCCAGAGATTGATTTTAGCTCCTTTATCAAAGATCAGTCGGTTGTAGATGCATGGATTGATTTATGGCATTTTATTTCTGTTCCATTGGTCTACCCATTTGTTTCTCTACTAGTGCCAGGCTGTTTTGATTATAATTGTCTTGAAATCTGGTATTATGATGCCTCCAGCTTTGTTTTTGTTGTGTAAGATTGCTTTAGCTATTTGGGGATCTCCTTTGCTTCCATATGAATTTTAGCATCTGTATTTCTAGATCTGAGAAGAATATTCTTGGAATTTTAATTGGCATCACATTGAGTCTGTAAATATTTTTCTGTAGTATGGGGATTTTAATGATATTATTAATTCTTCCAATCCATGAACATGGAAGGATTTTTTTTATTATCTTCTCTTTCTTTCTTTAATGTTTTGTAGTACTCATTGTAGAGATCTTGGACATCCTTGATTAAATTTCCAAAGTATTTGATTTTTTTTTTTTTTTGTAGCTTTTGTGATTGGGGCTAATCTTAGAAGTTCTTTCTCAGCTGTGGTATTGTCTATGTATACAAAGGGTATTGATTTTTGAGTGTGGATTTTATATCCTGCTACTTCACCAAATCATTCTATGAGTCTCAATAGTCTCTTAGTGGAGTCTTTTGGATCCCTATACATAGAATCATGTCATATGCAAATCATGATAGTTTGCTTCCTCCTTCCCAACTCATATTCTTTGATTTCTTTTTCTTGCCTAATGGCACTGGCTAAAACTTCCAGGATATATTGAATAGCAAAGGGGAGAATGGGTGTCCTAATATGGTTCCAGATCTCAGTGGGAATGCTTCCAACTTTCCCCCATTCAATAGAACCATGGCCATGGGTTTGTCATAAATTGCTTTAATTGTATTGAGGAATGTTTTTGATTTCCCTTTAAAATCTCAATTTCATGGGAGAAATATTCTTTCATATCATGTACTGATTTCTTTACTTCATGGATTTGCTTCTGATTACTTCTAAGAAATTTCTGGCATTTCTTCAGTCTCTTCATCTTCACATTCTAGTATTGAAGTGTTGTGTTCTTTTCGGGGTGTCATGTTGTCTTCCCTATTCTTGATTCTTGAATTACTTCATTTATTATTCAGCATTTGCAGAGATACTTGTTTTGTTTTGTTTTGTTTTTTTCCCTGTGATGGGTTTTCTCTCTAGACTATGCCTCTGTGGATTTGTGGAGTATCTGCTTTTTCAGTGAATATCTAATGTTTTGTGGTGGGTTTGGCCAGGGAGCTCTGTTCAGTGCCCCAGAGCAAGGGGGAATGTCCAAGATGACACCCAGGTTGGGCATGGTAAATCCCAACTTTATTTTTAAATCAAAAGGTAGGTCTGTTCTGCTCTGTGGTATAGTGCTATGTTCACCTCCTCTCTTGCTCAAAGGAGACCAGTGCCTGGGTGCTAGTCCTAGTGGGTACAATATTTGTCTGCACTGCCACAAGAACCACACAAAGAATCTGTGCAGTCCAGGTTTAAGCACGGATTCCACAGCAATGACCCTCACCAGAGAATTAGGGAGCCCTGAGTATGTGGAGCCTCCTACAGTGACTGCCCCAAGTCCCAGCCACACCCTGAGCCCTCCTACACTGCCACAGTGTTTACCAGTCCTGGCACACAAATGGTTCACAGTGAGGAGCACCCATCCCCCTGTCAGTTCTCCCCACCAGACTCAAGCATCTCTGCTCAACTACTTGCTGGGTGCATGGACACAAGTTGGCACGGCTGTTGCTTACATCCAAAATGGCCCCTTCCCTCTCCCATTTTGTTAAGGATGCAGCTTAGAGTGGTTGGGGAGAGTGAAATGTGTCCTCCCCCTTTTTTCCCTCTAGTTTGGTACACTGTCCCTCAAAAGGCACACTGTCCCCCACAGGACTCCTAGCTGGATTCCTGCCAGGGTCTTCCCACAGTTCTATTGCCAATGGCTTGGGCTGCTGCAGTCTGGTTTCACCTCACTCGCCAGAGCTGGTGCTAAGGTTCTTGGCTGCTGGAATTCTGAGTTGCAAGTGTCTGTACCCTTCACGTAGGTCCATAGTGTCCCTCTAGATTCCTCTGCTGTTTTCTCCCTAACTCTTCCCTGAGACTGCCCTCTCTCCACTTCTTAAAAACTATCTTCTTCTAGAGTAGAGCAATAAGTGCCCTCCCTATTCTGCCATCTTGTTTGTTGTCTTCTATCTTCCACTAAAATATAATATCTATGAGAGAAGAACATTGGATTACATTATTCATTGACTTAGTATATTATTCCACATGAGAGATGATCACTGGAGACTTATTCCTAGATTCTAACTTAAAAGAAAAGGATTTAAAAAAGCTGTTGTGGGTCCTGTGCTGTGGCTTAGCGGGCAAAGTTGCCACCTGCAGTGCCGGCATCCCATAAGGCGCCTGTTTGAGTCCCAGCTGCTCCACTTCTGATCTAGCTCTCTACTATGGCCTAGGAAAGCAGTAAAGGATGACCCATGTCCTTGGGCCCCTGTACCCATGTGCAAGAACTGGAAGAGGCTCCTGGCTTCTGGCTTTGGATAGGCACAGTTCCAGCCATTGTGGCCAATTGGAGAGGGAACCAACGGATGGAAGACCAATCTCTCTCTCTCTCTCTCTCTCTCTCTCTCTCTTTCTCCATCTATCTCTCGCTGCCTCTCCTTTTCTCTCTTTGTAACTCTAACTTTCAAATAAGTACATAAATCTTTAAAAATAATAAAATAAAATAAAATGCTGTTACAGTATGTACAATGATATAAATGAAAATACACTTGAAATAAATCAAGAGGAAAATTAATGAAAGATAAATACAAAGATGATTTTAAAAAAATATGGATGGCATATGAGCCAGTAGTCAGGACAATAAATTAGTATAAGGTATCTAAAATGAAGAACACAAAGAAAAAAATGACTCCCATCAATAAATAGTACTTAAAGTACTCGTGATATCAAAAGTTCTTGGAGTAGGCATTGTAGTTTAGTGGGTTCAGCTGTTGCTTGGAATGTTAGGCATCTAATAACAGAGCACTATGATTGAGTTCCTCCTAGTGGTCTAAGTATGTGGGTTTCTGTCATTAACATGAGAAACATGGATGGAGTTGCTGGCCCCTGGCTTCAGCCTGGCCCAACCCTGGCTGTTGCAGAAATCTTGACAATTAACCCTCAGATGGAAGATCAAATGATCTCTCTCTCTCTCTACCCCTTACCACTCCACCTCTCCTTTTCAAATGAATAACTAAATAAAACATAAGAAGTTATAATACAAAATAAATGAAGTCTCAGAAGCAAAGAAGGGAGAAATACAAGCATAAAAAATTACTTGAGAAACACTTGATGAAAATCTCCCAGATATAATAAAAGTCACAATATTATGATTTGAAAATACATAAACCCTATGGAAGAACAAATACAAATTAATAATATACTCATTCTGAGATGATCAAAGATAAAGAGAAAATGAAATCAGCTAGAGAGAGTGTACACATTAAAAAAGAAAAGAAAAATTAAAATCCTATGTCATTCTTATAAATAATAATGTAATTTAGATGAAGGCGGAATTGGGGCCAGGGTCATGGCATTGTTTGGGTAAAGCTAAAGTGCCTTTTCATCCTGGCATCGCACTTGGATGCCATTTATAGTGTTGGGTTGCTCAACTTCCATTCCAGTTCTTTGCTGAGAAAGCAAAGATGGTCCAAGTCCTTGGGTGCCTGCACCCATGTGGGAGAAGTGGATGAAGCTTCTTGTTCTTTGCTTTGACCTGGCCCAGCCCCAACTGTGGCAGCCATATGGGGAGTGAACCAGTGGTTGGAAGAGATTTCTCTCTCTCTCTTTCTTTGTCTCTGCTTCGCCCTCTCTGTAACTCTGACTTCCAAATAAATGAATAAATCTTAAAAAAAAAAAATGATGACAGTGGAACTGTAAGGGATAAAAGGAAGTAAAAAATTGTATACCTGGGGAAAATCTTCTAATGTAAATGCTAAATCAGGTATATTCTGAAAAACAAAAACTAAGGAAGTTCATTGCAAGGGAAGCCAGCGTTGGGCACAGTGTGTTAAGCCACAGCCTGCAGTGCTGGCATTCCATATCATAGTACCAGTTCACATCCTTGCTGCTCTGCTTCCTATCCAGCTGCATGCTACTAAACTCAAGAAAGCAGAAGATGAATGCCCAAGAGCTTAGATTCCTGCTACAGACCAGGGAGACCATGATGGATTTACTGGCTTCTGAATTTGGTCTGGCCCAGCCCAGGCTATTGTGGCCATTTTAGGGAATGAATCAGCAGATTCTCTCTCTCTCTCTCTATCTCCTTCTGTTTCTCTCTTTATCTCTCTCTCTCTCCTCCCCTCTTGCCGTGTGTGTGTGTGTGTGTGTGTGTGTGTCCTCTCCCTCCATGCCACTCGCTCTCTGACACGCTGCCATTCAAATAAATAACTAAATATATATATTTAAAATATTCATTGCCAAGGGAGGATCCATGATCTGAAGTGATAAAATGCCAGATGAAAATATTGTTAGCAAAAAATAAAGATCACCAGGGATCATAATTATGTGGATAATTATAAAATATTTCCCCTAAATTTCTATAAAATTCATGATTGTTTTGAGGAAAAACTAGTTATGCTATGAACTTTATAAAAAGTGTATATACGATACAAAGAATAGCACAGTGTGACTGATATGCGGTGCTGACAAACAGATGTATAAATTTTTAAAGTTCTCACAGTGGACCTGAAGTAGTACAATATCAAAATGAAGTGGATTGATAAAAACTGTACATCATAACCCTATAGTAAATGCTATAGAAAAAGACTTCCAAAAAATTATAGCAAAAATGTGGTAAAAAATACAAATGATAAATTATAATGGAATTCTCTAAAAACAGTCATTTAACTGTTTAACAGGAATGTTAAATAAATGTCAAACCTACATCAACTAAAACAACTACATGAAATGTACATAGCATAATAGCGATTATCATGATTGGAGGCTCAGATGTGCTGGACTTTACGACTCACCAGATTCATTATAGGACAAAATGGCTATAGTCCATTTTTCCTGAGTTTTCATCTTCCTTGATAGAAATTAATTTTTTCTTACATTAGAAGTAGAATCTTGGTTTGCTGCGTGTTGATCCCTACAAGGTGTCTGGCATGTAACAAATCTTCACTTAATTCACAAGCTTTTATTGGGATTCCGCTCCCGGACAAGGTTCCCCAGTCCCAACAGAGCAGAGGCTGGGGAAGTCGCATGTCAGAGATTGGGAGGGCTCCTTTTAAAGATTCAGAGCATGGGGGTTAAAGGTTGAGGCGGGTCTGATCCTCATTGGTTGACCTTTAGGCACCCTCAGGGACCTTGACAAGGACTTTTCTTCCCTGGAAATACAGGTAGGGACTCTCCATTCCCGGAAGTATTGGCCTTCCCTCCTTGCGGATCCCAAAGCTACCAATCCCAAGGTCTCTTCTTTAGTAAATAGTCTTTCATTTAAATGTTTCATTTATTTCGGTGTAGAAATTTTTCTGAAATCCTTGCACAGCTTTCCCATAAAATGCATTTTCCATGAAATGTTTTAAGTGTCCTATTTGTGTCTCTACTTCAGCTCATTCTGTTTCCCTTGGCCCCAAGTTGTCTCTGGTTGAATTTCTTCAACTGGACAACCACTTAACCTTCTATTTGAATAAGTGCAGATATACTGCTCAGCCTGGAAATTAAAAAATGGTTCTTTGTCTTCAAAAGGTTTATCTTTATTAGAGGGTTCACATAAGGACAAATGGGGAATACAAATTGTAGTATTATGAATAATGGTGCATAATTAATAAACAGCTATTTCAGGAAACTGCAGGTGGAAGAAATTTATCTGGCTTTTCTGAGGCCATGTGGAGAGACTTCAACATATTGGTACTCCCATCAATCCTGAAAACTATTTTTTTCTCTCTACTTCCTGGGGAATTAAATAATTGTTCGTCTTGAGAGAAGTCCCTTCTTTCACTTTCCCTTTCTTTGCTTTCTCTTCCAGTCTACTGAGCCTGCAATGAGAATGTATTTAATCTGCTTTTATTCGTGCTGGCCACATTTGTTAGACAAATTTTGTCTCTCAGATTTCCTCTCATCTATGCCAACAGTGCAACTGTCTAGTTAAAGTGGGAACAATGGTTGCATATCTAAAGGCGCAGTACCCAAATAATTTTAGCAGTGCAATAAAAGATTATTTTTTTAATTCTGATGGATTTTTATTTTAAACACAATGTATTGTTCTATGCACCACGGATCAAACTTTTGTACTCTACAAAATATAAACTTTTTTTCTCTTTTTTTAAAGAAAACTTCATTTAATGAATACAAATTTCAAAAGTACAATTTTTGGATTATAGTGGTTTTCCCTCCATAACCATTCTCCCACCTGCAAACCATCCCATCTCCTACTCCCTCTCCCATCTCATTCTTCATTAAGATTCATTTTTAATTATCTTTATTTCTTATCCGCTTGTAGGTATCATGTGTTGTGTTTCTCAAAAAGTTTCAGTTAGGAAATTCAACAGTGGACTATTTTATTGTCCTCTTAAAATTTCAACAGAAAACACTTTGTTCCTTCATCCAATATATAAATAACATGTGGCCGGCCCCGTGGCTCAACAGGCTAATCCTCCGCCTTGCGGCACTGGCACACAGGGTTCTAGTCCCGGTTGGGGTGCCGGATTCTGTCCCGGTTGCCCCTTTTCCAGGCCAGCTCTCTGCTGTGGCCCGGGAGTGCAGTGGAGGATGGCCCAAGTGCTTGGGCCCTGCACCCCATGGGAGACCAGGAAAAGCACCTGGCACCTGGCTCCTGCCATCGGATGAGCGTGGTGTGCCAGCCGCAGCGTGCAGGCCGCAGAGGCCATTGGAGGGTGAACCAACGGCAAAGGAAGACCTTTCTCTCTGTCTCTCTCTCTCACTGTCCACTCTGACTGTCAAAAAAAAAAAAAAAGTCTTCAAAATAAATAAATAAATAAATAACATGTGTATCTTATATTTTTGCTACTTGTTACCATTGGGATATTTAACAAACAGCTATCATATTATCAAGCATAATTTATTATTTTTCCAGGGATTAGCTTCATTTACATGTTTTCCTGTGTAAAAACATTATCAATGCTAATACACTTAGCAGAATGACTAAAATTTAAAAAGACTGAAATAATAAGAAATGACAAGAAAATGGTGTAAGTAGAGCCTTTATATATTGGTAGTGAGAATGTAAATTGGCCCAAGTACTTTGGAAAATCACTTCCAAGTATCTAATAAAATTAACCATAGTTTTATCTTCTGCCAAGTATATTTCCAAGAAAATAAGTGCATATGTCCATTAAAAACATGTATATGATTATGCATAACTAGTCTTTTTCATAAGAGAGTAAAACAAGTAACAAAAAACAAAATGATCAATAAAACTAGCCAGAACATTGACCAATAAAATGCAACATATTAATAAATCAAAATGCTAAAGAACAACATAATGAGTACTTTACCAATGCTTGCAACAACAGAGGGAATCTCTCATACATTATATGGAACAAAAGTATTTGGATGCAAAATAGTACATGCCAAACAATTTTATTTGTTGGAAGTTCAGGCTAATTAAAAGGAGTCTATTGGACAATAACTTAAGAGTAGTTGCTACTTTTGAATATACTTGGAGACACCAGGGACCGTTCGGAGGTGTTGGATGTGTTCTAAATCTTGACCTGGGACGTGATTTCATGAATGCACACTGCACCTCTAAAACTGTTTATCTATATTTTTCTTCTTTTGTAAATTAAAATAATATTTTAAAGTTGTTTCCTAAAACAATGTAATGTTGTGAATGCTCTTGTATTTAAACATGCTGGCAGATCATTTTTTTCCTAGGTAAGTTCATAACACATATTGCAGATGCTCAGTAAGTTTTTTGTTTAATAAAAGTTAATGGATAAAACTGACACTCATAAAGGTGATTGTCTATTTTATTAATAGTTATAATCATTTATTAAATCTAAGATCTGATTAAAGAACATCTAATTAGGAAGTTAAATTATAGTCATCCCTGTATTGGGAACAATAAGTTAATGTAAAAGCAGCCAAATGATAAAAAGAAGTTTAGTCAAATAATAAAAGTTTAGTCAAAGATAAAAATAAGTTTATTATAAAATGTTAAATGATAAAAAAAATTTAGTCATTTGACTTTTTATTATTGTTGTTCATGTTCAAGTGAACATATGTACACTTATGGGCAATACATCATAGGAAGTAATATCATTTCTAAACAAATTAATATTTCAGTTTAATAATTACATAGTGATTTTCTATTGTGGCAAATTTAGACAGAATGATAAATTTGCAGATGATGTGCTTGCACCATCACAACTTAATTGAGAAAGATTTCTTCACAACCTTTATAAGAGAGAGAATAGTTCTTTCTACTTAAACAACACAGCATCAATTCAATTGTATGACCAGTTACCAAACAATTTCATTATAATCTGCCATCAATTATTTCTTATCTGCTTAATCAAAATTTCAGTCTAAATTTCTTACACGAAACTTTTAGTCATAGCTTGCAAATTAATAATATGGAAACTGGATTTTTTCTTTTTATTCATTTCTCTATTGGATGTTTCTGTTTGATAGGCAGTGCTGTGAAAACCAAACAAACTGATTGAGTCAAGAGTATCAATTCTAAAAACAAATGGATTAATTTGCATTTAATTCATTACTTGGCATTTTGAATTTAAAGTTTATGTATTTGGGCTGGTGTTCTGACACAGCAGGTTTAGCCACTGCTTATAAGGCTGGCATCCCACATCAGAGTGCCTTTTTGAGTCCTGACTGCTCTGCTCAGGATCCAGATCCCAGATAATGTTCGTGGGAGGCAACAGATAATAGTCTAAATACTTGGGCTCCTATCAGTTCGTGGGAGGGCTAATAGCTCTGTGCTTTTAGTTTTGGACTCAGTTCTAGTTGTTGAAAAGCCATTTGGGGAGTGAAACAATGGATGAAATCTCTCTCTCTCTCTCTCTCTCTCTCTCTATATATATATATATATATGTCTTTGCCTCTCACTTGCTTTCCATTACTCAGCCTTTCAAAACATAAAGCTATAAAATATTAGATGTTTTTACATTACAAGCATATATATTGTCTCCATAATTTCAGCTGAGAATGAGGAAAATACTATTCATTCATATCATTCTAATATCTCGGAGAAAAGAAATCTACCATTTCTATTATAAAAATATGGTCAATTAAATTACTGGGCAGCTTATCATTCCCTTATACTTTAGAAAAATGCAGCAGGTATAAAATTAATTGAAAAATGCCACAAGTATTCCATTTTTGATGATTACTTCATAAATATGGCTAAATTTTCATGAAATGTGAAGAAAATGTCAATACATCTACAGACAAATGAACAAACAGCCTTTAAGTGGAACTATTTCAAGTCTTTTCATTTTTTCAATAAAATTAATTATTTTGATACAATTAACTATTTTTGATGAAATTAATTATTTTTTCAATAAAATGAATTTAAATATTTTATTTTTTATGGTGATATAGTAAATTGAAACTAGTATAATTGGGTTTCTTTATTTTTAAAGAATAAAAAAATTAAAAGTTTTTACAAAACTTTTATTAATACAAGTAATTCAAAAGCACCAGCTTTCATGCTTAATCTGAAAGTAGAGTGAGTAAAGCATGTACCTTGCCTTCAAAGGAATTCAAGTTGAAGGAAGACAGAGTAGCCACACTCGATGTGTGATGATGTGTTGAAACAACCACAAGGATAAGCGAAACACTGATCTTCTACAATCACATAACATAATATACATAACTAAGGATCATGTACTCAATTCATTTTTGTTAGTCTCAAAGTTCACATATTGAAAAGGGGTAATTTTTGATGTAGAATGTTATGCTGTGATTCTCAGAGTTATACAGTCAAGGTGTGGGGGACCAGCACTGTGGCGCAGCAGTTTAACACCCTGGTCTGAAGCACTGGCATCATCTATGGGCATCTGTTCAATCCAGCTCTCTGCTGGATATGGGCCACTTCCAATCCAGCTCTCTGTTGTGGCCTGGGAAAGCAGTAGAAGATGGCTCAAGCCTTTGGGCCCCTACTTGCACATGGCAGACCTGGAAGAAGCTCCTGGCTCATGGCTTTGGATTGGTGCAGCTCTGGCCATTGTGGCTAACTGGGGAATGAACCAGTGGATGAAAGACCTCTCTCTCTCTCTTGCTAGTATTGTCCACCCTATTTTTCTGTAATCTATGATTTGCAAGAATTTCTGTGACAAATAATTCTTTTTCTAGAACTTTCTATTGGCCCAAATTACTTTTGGGTTTCTAAAATAGAAATTGGCCACCTTCCTCATCCATTCAATATACATTCTTTTGTTTCTACATTTTCTGTCCAACCAGAAATACAGCTGTCCTATGGTACTCCACTGACATAGAGGTCAGTATTAAATGTTCTTCCTAGAATAAGTAGTCCACAGCAAATGCATTTCGTAGGACAATGCTCTCTCCCATTTCCTATAACTCTTCCTGATAGAAAAGGGCCTCTAATATAGTCACCTTCCTTTGAAGAGGACTTTAGCACGTATTTCAAAAATTTTCTTTTCACTCCAACTCCGCAATTGCTTTGGACTATTGCAAAATTCAGTTGTTACTCATCAAACTTATTTTGTTTAAGCACTGTACATTATGTATATTTTAATATGTTCACTCTGGAATATATCATGATGAATATAAAAATGGTTATTCAGAGTCTAGCCTAAAGCTCAAATTGGGAGGCAGATATTGGGACTGAATAGTGGCAGCAGAAGTACTAAAGAAATTTATTGAAAAGCCTATGGAAAGAAAGTATTTTGTAAGATATACGTCACTTCACATCCTTAATTCGAATCTAATTTGCCTGTCTGATATCCATATATTTGATCTCTACTTCTCAATTCCTCCCCAACCCTTTACCACTGAACTTTATCCTATTGATCTTCTCTTTGTTCCATGCCTTTTAAAATTGTGTGTCATTTCTCATATGGTTTCATCGGTTTGAAATATCTATAACTCTTCTAGGACATCTTCCAAACTGTTGTTCCTCATTTTCAAATTAAAAATTGACTATCAGAGGAAAATTTCCCTGATATTCCAAAGAAAGCTGAAATGCTAATGTGTCTGTTCTCCCACGCTCTTTATGTCTACATCTGGTAGTTGATATTTTATAATAATTTTGGAGTGTCATCTCTTTAACAGGATTCAGAACTCCTAGAATATAGAGACTGAGTACACATGTTTAATAAGTAGGATATAATAAGTGCTCAAAATTTTATGAAATGAAGATTGACATACAAAAGAAAAAAGATGCTAGAGAAATTCATATCAAAGAATAGTTCTTTTATTAACAGGATATTCCTTAGGAACAACTTTCCTGTTAGTAATTGATTAATTTTAAACTGCAATGACTATTTCCTCTAAGGTTCCTAACTGTCTAGATAGCTTTAAAGAAGGAAGCTTCGAATTAGAGTGCTCAAAACAATGCTTTGTGTTTCACATAAATTACAATGCTGAATTTCTTATCAAGAAGCTTCACAGGGTGGCTCTCTCATGTGGCATCCCTCAGAGAGTCAGGCTCCTATCAGATCATGAATCTGCCATCTCTAAAACAAGGTTTTTAAATTGTCCAAAAATGAGAGAATTGCGTGTATATTAATCTAAGCCCATAATTGACACTTAACACTTGTCCTCATATTTTATTGGCCAGAAGAAGTCATATAGCATCCCTTAGATAACAGAGGGCTAACAAAGGTTCACATAGCATTACACCAGAGAGACCATAGATTTTGGTGGTCTGAAAGCACTGGATATAATATAAGTGAACTGCTTAAACATCTGCAAATAGTGGCTATTGTGTGGAAGGTAGGGTCTGATCATTAAAAAGAATTTGATTTCTTCAAAATATGATTAGATGTAGATGATTAGATAAGAATTTTTTAACTATTGATTGAATAAAATATCCTTCTGAAATGCCATTACTATGACTGGCTTTCTACATTTTATTGTTGCTGTGGAGGAAATGTGCTTTGGAAAAAAATGCATTGTCTCAAATAAAATATATAGTCTTTATTTAAAGTACATGAAATTGGTATCAGGCATTAGAATTTCATTTGACCTTAACCAAAGTAATCTAAGTCTCTATGAAATTCTTATTTCATGTGCAATTACTCCTCACTTATGATTTCAGTTCGTCTGTGACAAAGGGGCTCGTATTTCTTGCTCATTTAGAATAAAAACAGTAAGTATAGTTGCTTTGTCATTGAACTCATACATGCAGCTACACAGTGCTCAATGCTGTTTCCTTTTCAAATTGCTTTTCAACTAGCATATATGTGTCAATAAAGTTATAATACCCTAGCCTTTTCAAAAGTCACAATTAGATTAAACTAAATGATCTTATTTCCTATAAAATACACTAAAATAATTTATGTACCAATATCAATTTTTCTTATTGCTACTCCTCACTGTTAATACAACATCAATATCAAATAACATGTGCAAATTCCAGTATTTTCTGTGAAAGATATAATGATGAATAAAATTTATTGTAGAACCACAAAATGTAGCGTTTTCCAAAATTGACAGATTACTATCTGAAAAGACATATTTTAACTTAGATTCCAAGGAACACCAGTATTTCTAGGGAACACAATTTAGGAAGCATTGCCCTTTTGTATAATGGAATAGATTTAATTAAAGGAAGAATAATATAGTCAGATAAGAGGGGGTTGCAGAATGTGACATAACTCAGTTTTGGTTATACCTTTTCCATGTTATATCTGTGTGACTAAAAGTGCGTTTGATATCTTCTTTAAGCCTCAGATGAAGTTGCCTTCATGATTAAATTAAATACTATATAGGAAAAATTTGCAGAACAGAAAGAATAGATGCTTAATAATTGTTGATTGACAATTAATGTAACTACTCTTTATTCAAGTCAAAATGAGAAAATTTTAAAGTTTCTGGTCCTTGCTATCAGTCACTAAATCACAACCAGTACCTCTACCTCCTAATTCAGGAAATATAAATGCCTCTACCCACTGAAAATGATAGGTCATCTAGAATATATGAATGTGTAGATTTATTGTACAGAAGGACCTTTTCAAACTTGCCAAAATTTCCCACAACTTTCACAAGTTACTCCAAATTCTTAGCAACATCATGATCATTGAAAATTAGTTTTGGAGAAAGCTGCCTGTACCTTACAACACCAAAAGAATTCTGCTCAGTGAGCATATGTATTTTGTTAACTTAACACTAACAGCTGAATTATTCGATTGAAGCAAAATTACAGATTGGATATTCAATTTTCCATTATAAAAATGAATTAGCTGGTCAAGTGATGGGTACATTTCTTTAGCTATTCAATTTCCCATCCCCTTTCTCATACATGCACTCATTTTGTCACAACAGAATTATTAAGCACCTATTGTTTTCTGAACAAAGTACTACACTTTAGGTATTGGTGCTAGGAATAGGAAAAAAATGTTCATTTTTTAAAGATTTATTTATTTACTTGAAAGTGAGAGTTACAGCGAGAGAACAAGAGGCAGAGAGCCAAAGAGAGAGGTCGTCCTTTCTACTGGTACACTCTCCAAATGATCACAATGGCCAGAGCTGAGATGATCCAAAGCCAGGAGCCAGGAGCTTCTTCCAATTCTCCCATGTGGGTACAGAAGCCCAAGGACTTGGGCCATCTTCTACTGTTTTTCTCAGGCCACAGCAGAGAGCTGGAGCAGAACTGAAGCAACAGGAACTTGAACCAGAGCCCATATGTGATGCCCTCACTGCAGGCAGTGGCTTTACCTGCTCCACCACAGAGCCGCCCCCAAATGTGTATATTTCTAAGTCTTATGGAACTTAAATTGATCATTGTAGGTGTTAAGACGCATCCCACATCACAGTGGTTCAGGTACCAGCTCTACTACTGATTCCAGCTTCCTGATAATGTGCACTGTGGGAGGCAGCAAATGATGGCTCAAGTACTTGGGTCCCTGCCACCCATGTGGGAAACCCAGATGGAGTTCTGGGCTCAGGGCTTCACCCTGGCCCAGTCCTGGCTGTTGTGGCCATTGACTGGAGAGTGAACTAGAATATGGGCAATCTCTGTTAGCTCTCTTTCAATCTCTGTCTCTATGCGTATCAGATTAATTAATAAATAATATATAATAATGATATCTAACATTATTGATTTTCTTTGATCTTTATTGTAAACCTGTAAGATACGTACTTTCATTATCTCAATTTTATGAGTTTGCTACAGTATGAAGTTGTAATTCTTGAGTGCTGGAAAGGAGGCATTTTGATTCTCGAGTCTGCATGCTTAATCCATGAGACACACTGGTACTATTACTGAAGTTGCTTGTAGCTTATCCTGAAACAAATATACATCCTAAGGAGTTACTGAAAGCAGTTGAAGACACTTTATCTTATTTAAATGATGAATATCTGTCTTATTAATGGTAAAATAGAGTATGAATGAATATATTTGTGATTCTGAGTAATAAAAATCACTCATCTTTTCAAAAGACAACCCAGTAGAATGAGACAATGAAATTATTAGGATTCTAAGTTTAAGTTTTCATAGGTTTTTTTAAAGAGTCTGAATTTCAAGAAATAAATAAATTCAAATAGTTTTAATTATATTACATTTTACATTGGATTCTCTGCTCCATTTGGCACAAATTGTGACATTATATTTTCAAAACTATTGCTTTCTCATTATTTTTCCTAGCCCTTCCTAGAATTTCTAGTAAGTTGATGTGTTTCCAATGTGACAGATGCAACACAATGATTAACTATTTCAAGAGAGAACTATTATAAATATATAGAAAGATGGGCAATTCATTTTGTATTTTATGTGCCACTTCACACAGGTTACAACACTAATGTCTATGATACAATTGGTTACTTCAAGGACAGAAAAAATATTCTTTGTTTAATGGATTTCATTTTTCATTTCTTTCAATGCCACTATTTTAACAAGAAAGATTGTATAACTTAGAAAACACAAGTTCATTTCAAGAAATATTTTTTTCTTTTAGAAAAAATGATAATGATTTACTTTGAGACTCAGGTAATGCTAATGTAAATCATTGTATACTGATAGCGTGGGAAACATGAAAGTTTGGTTGACATTTGTTCTTATAAATGTTCCCTCTTCCTGCCCCAACTTTTCGCTTTTTTTTTTCATTTACTATTTGTGAAACTCTAGGCAGTAATTGATGGAATTGAAAGTAGTATCACAATATTATTGTATATATCCCTCCCCCCTAAAAAAAAACCCACCCCAATTCACAACTCTGGAATTAATGACTTAACCCTCCTGTTAATTACTTTATTGTGAAATAACAGCCATGCTTCTTCACTTTTGCCAAGTAGATCATCAATGAATGCAAATTTCCTCAAATATTTAGCAAATATAGGAAAAATAAGAATAGTAGTGATAACAACAATCAACAAAATCAGACCTTCTCACCAAGTGTATTATTCTTATTACATTTTTTCTCCCTTCTTGACTTTCTGTCTCAATCTTACCAATAACAGTGACAATTCACAGTCATTAATTTATTTTCCATGTAAAAATTGTAACATTAAATTGGTTTCAGACTTTAAACATTCATTTGGATGTTTATACAATTTTAATATTTATAAAATGCTTGTCTCCCATTTTGAATAACATAGATATATTTAACTTATCTTATATGCAACCTTTGGAAGTCTTATATCATCTTTACCTTAGTTTGGTCAGCATGAAGGGAAAAGTATTGCTTTATTTTGATACATGCTAAAGATCAGGAATAATTTGAAAAAAAAAAAATGCCCAGGATATAGTAGAAACTCAATAAATTGAAAATGTTAAAAGGAATTATTCAAGACAATTTTAGAGGTTAAATGAATTTTTAAAGTGGGTATGGTAATATTTTTATTCTGCCCTGTGAAGTCGTCATGTGGAATGAATCAAAAGTGCATTCTGAAGCACATCCTAAAAACTGGCTGCTTTGAGCTATTTTCACTATAGTGATCCATTCACCACTAGATGGTGGTCTTCTATGTTGTAGCTTTTGCCTCTATCTTGAGGAAGGTGTTTTCATGGTTCCTTCTTTCTGTTCTTCCTTCAGTTACTCATTTATCCTTTTATTTATTCTTCTCATCTACCAAAACATCCATACATCCTCCCACCCATTCACTCATGCTACCATTCAATTAATAAAGCATTAATGAAAAACAACTATGCATTGTGCAATGGAAATTTAAAAAAAAAAATACACAGACAGACAAAGCAGAATTTCATGGTTTTCCTGTCCTTAAAGAGCCCACAGACTACTTAAAATATTTGGGACGTTTATTCAGAAAACAGTTACTAAGAACATACCTTGTGTCATGTTCTGTTCTGTGTCTTGTGAACATAGCTGAAGAAGAAGAAAAGCACTCCATCCTTTTGAAACTTGTATTGTCACAGAAAAAACAGATGTTTATATAGGATAAATACAAGATAATTTTATACAAGCAACAGAAGATAGCATGGAAAACGGTTATCTTCACTGAAGAAAACCTGTCCCCCTGCTCAAAGATACAAAACTTAAGAGTCGATTGCTCTAAGGAGGGCTTTTTTCATGCCTCTGTTTTGATCACATTATTTGCCGTTATCTTGCTGTGTTTTCGTTTGTCCTGAAGCTACATTGTCTACACATCATGATGTATATTTATTTTCAACTAATTAATACTATTCTTGAGTAAGTTTTTTTTTTTCTTTTTTAGTTTGCAAATAAGAGCAAACATGTCCCTGGTCTCTTGTCTTCCCCATGCTATTAGGCTAAAATGGAATTCGGGACCATTCCTCTTCTTCCTGTTTGTCCATTTGAGCATCTCTCTGGTGAAGAAAACTTCCCACCTAGAATTAGATGTGTATACTGGAAAAGAGCCGCTGAATGCCTAAGGCATGTCTGAGCAAGCTTCACTGCCCTATTTATAAAACAACAGGGTGCGGTGCTTACAAAGCCCAGCTACTTCTGGGAGCCCACAGGCAAATCTGTTACCAGGCAACAACTGATTTCTTATGAAAACCAAATTTAAAAACCTACATCATTAATTAAACAGATAAGGATATAGTCTTCCCACAGTTCTTAACCTGCAAGCAATGAAGTTCCCTACCACATAATGGAAGAATCACCACTTTGGTTTTACAAAGGTTTTCTTGTTTTCAGTCATATACAGTGAATAACTGCTGTGAGGTTATAGGGGAGTGGCACATCTTAAAAGTTATTAGCTAAAGCAAGTTATTAGCTAGAGCAAGTTTTCAACTTTTATATATTAAAAATGTGATTAGTATCAGGACGTCTATAGTTAAGCTTCAAGAAAGGTGCACAGATTGGTGATAGTAGTTTAGCATAAAATGGTTACTTCAGTCCTAGATGATAGAAAAGACAGGAACCAGCAGGATATAAGACCAGACCATAAGGGAGCCAACAGAAGACAAAACAACTATGGAACACAAAGTCTTAGTAAGAAGTCATTGTCAGTTTTCAAATATCCAAATTGGTATGAGTGGAAGGAGGTGCCATATGACTGTGCAGTTCTACCAGATCCACAATGTGTTTTTCAGTATAAGCACAGAACAGAGGCCTGCTGTATTCTACCCTTATAGTTCTACAATGCAAGATATATAATAATGACAGATAGGGAGAGGAAGTAAGACCTAGCACCTAGTAGTGATCTTGGAAGATGTGAATGGAAGAGAGATACAGGGAGATAGGAAGACTCAGAGCTAAAATTCTCCTTCTGGAATCTGAGAATAAACTGTGTTAGCTGATGCTACTTTGACAATCCCACATGAGCTAGCTTGAATATTCTCTGAGTGCATTGTAGTGGAAACTGACTCTCCAATTTTAACAATAGTTCTCATATTTGATTTGAATATTCATTTCAGTACAGTTTGACTTCCTCTAGTAGGTAGAGAAATGTTAAATAAATTTACAAGAACATTGATTTGGAAATATCTCTTTATGTTTATGAAATAACTGGGTAACACTATGACATTCTTGAAAAGGAGAATTTATTTTTTCACTCTTTGTGTGTGTGTGTATGTGTATGTGTGTATGTTTCAAATTCCCATAGTGGAGTCAACTTCAACTAATGTATTTGACAGGTGGATTTAATCATGTGTGTTCTCCATCCAATATCTGATTGAGCAAATTTTTACTGCAATTTTTGTCCTTGAGGTGGTTATTAATGTGAAAATTGTTATTAAATTATATGTAAGTGTGTCTATGTGTGTGTGCATGTGTTGTATATGTTTATGTGTGTGTGAAAACATAATGCAAATTTAGTAAAATGAAAATTGTTGAATCTGGGTGTATGCTACACAGGATTTATTTTTATTATTTCTACAACTTTTCAACAGAAGTTCAAGATTATTTCAAATTAAAAAGTTCAAAAAGGAAAAAGGTATTATTATTATGATTGACATTTCAGACATTATATACTACATTCCAAATTATATTTGTATTCTTTTTATAGAATTATGAAAACTTCATTTTGAGGTTGTTAAACTTTTTGAGGATACTTTTTATTTTTGCTTAGGGTCTAATGTTTGTCTTATACATATTTATACAAATGATTCATTTTAGCTGTCATAACATTAGATATTTAGTACTAAGAGTCATATTATTGGTACATGGATTCTAATCCACAGTTCTGTAATTTTTTTTTTAACTTAAAGGATGAAGGAAATGAATAACTAAAGAGTTATTATTGGGTCCAGATTTTTTTCTAGTTATTTTCAGCTGTATTATTAAATCCAATCCTACTAACAATCTTAAATTTTTATGGTGTTTTTGACAGTTTAAATGAAGAAATTTATTTTAGCACATTTTATCAAGGTCATATAATTCTAATAAAATCACAGAATGGGGATCCAGAACTATCTGAATTCATACTTGGGTCTTTTCAAGACCACCATTTTTCTCTGATGATTATTTATTATTTTAAATTATTAACATGCATCATTAACATGTTCAATATTGGTGGGAATATAATAAGGGAACATTTGAAGAAATGGGTTTTCAATTTCATTTTTTTTAAGCAAGAATTTTCCAAGTGCCCAAGATGCGTGGAGCAATATATTTATAGAACCAACTAACCAGCAAATTCAGCCAAATCTTTAATTCTGAAGTTGAATAGATCATTAGAACACATATCCAATAGTGTTTTTGCCATGAAGAACACAAATATTTTATGCTTCTTTTACCATGACTCTAACTCAGTGATTACTAAATAAAGATGAAGAGGATAGATATAAAAAAATATGACAACTCACTCCTCCCCAACTCCTCAGAGTGTAGCAGGGCATGATTTAGAACATGTGCATTTTGGAGCTGGTGCTGTAGCATAGCAGTTAAAACCATTACCTGAAATGCCTGCATCCCATATAGGTGTGGTTTGTTCCCCAGGAGCTCCTCCTCCTACCCAGCTCTCTGCTAATGGATTGGAAAAAACATTAGGAGATGGCCCTAGTGCTTGTGCCATTGCCTCCATGGAGCAGACCTAGAAGCAACTCCAGGCTTCTGGCCTAGCTCAGCCCAGCCCCCACTGTTGTGGCCATCTGGGATGTGAACCAGCAGTATTAAAGATCTCCCTCTCTTTGAAACTCTGCTTTCAAATAAATAAAAAGTAATTTAAAAAAAAATCAACATTTGCATTTTGAAAAATCTCCTCACATAATTATTGAAAGATCTCCTTCCAAATCTGTTCATAGTAGGTTAACAATAAACTTATAGTCTGTGAATAATTATGCAATAGTTCATTTCAAAAGATGTATTTATGCTCTTATGGCATTACTACTTATTACTGCTTTGATATAGTCTACATAAAAATTTAACATTTGAGAGATTTAAAACTTATCACAAGAATCAGTATTCTTGATTTTAATACCTTTCCAGTAAGAAGACATTCTAATCAGACAAATTAGAATCTCCAGAATATTTTATTTCCCTTATCATCCACTATTCTGTCACAAATAATTTGCTTCTACTTTGAAATGTTTTTAAAATATATCCTCTAATTTAAATTCTCATGGTTCACATTTTAAATCAGGCTTATATTAATATGCACTTGAATCATCAAAATAAAACAAATTTATTTTCTCTAAGTACACATTTGTGGGCGTGCAGATAAGTGTATATGTAAGTGTCCAAAATCTTACCCATTTTGTCTACATTTTCTAATTTGCTGGCATATAGCACTTAATACTGGCTTTTGATGATTATTTTTATTTCTTTGGTATTTGTAGTTACAGAGTCCACTGATCTGAGTCTCCTCCCGCTTTTTCCTTTTTTTGTTTATTTGTTGGGTTAGTGGTGTATCAATTTTGTTAACTCTAAAAAGAAACAGCTTTTCATTTCACTTATCTTAAATATTGTGATTTTCTTTCAATATTTTTCTGTAATTTTAATAATTTCTTTTTTTCTACTAATTTTGAGTTTGGTTTGTTCTTGTTTTTCAGGTCCTTGAAATGTGTCAATATCTCATTTACTTGATGTCTTCCTTTTTTCTTTTATATAGGCATTAATTGCAATAAACCTACTTCTTAACACTGCTTTTTCTGTATCCATAACTTTCGATATGTATCTCCACAAATGCCGAACAGTAAATGCACCAATCCAAGCAGCAAGAATAAGGAAGACAACATGACACCTCCAAAAGAACATCACACTTCAATATTAGATTGCAAAAACAATGAGATAGAAGAAATGCAAGAAATGGAACTCAAAAAAACTTGGCATAACCTTACATAGAAGTAATCAAAAGCAAATATATGAACTACTGAAATCCAAGCATGACATGAAACAAAATTTCTCCCATGAAATTGAGAGCTTAAAGAGTAATTAAAGTGAAATGAAGTATTCAATAATAAGAATTCAAAAAAGTATTCAGAACAAATAAAAAATGCATTGGAGAGACTTAAATACAGAATCAGTGAAGCATAAGAGAGAATATCAGACTTAGAAGAGAAAGCACAGGAAAGTATACAGTCAAACCAAAGACAAGAAGAAGAAATTAGAAAACCAAAAAAATGCTATTGAGAATCTAAATGATACTATAAAAAAACTGAACAAGGAGTTCTAGGAGTTCCTGAAGGCATGGAAAGAGACAAAGAATTAGAAGGCAGAAAATTTCTTTGGTTTGGAGAAAGAAAGGGACATCCAAGTACAAGAAGCACACAAAACACCCAATAGACATGACCAGGAAAGATCCTCACTACAATGCATTGTAATCAAACTCACCAAAGTGAAACAAAAAGAGAAGATTCTAAAATGTGCATGATAGAAATGCCAATGCTATATTCCTTTCAGAGGATCTCCAATTAGACCCACAACAGACTTCTCATCAGAAACTCTAGAGGCTAAGAGAGAATAGAGATATACTCAAACTCTTTAGAGAAAAAAAAAAAAAACCTGCCATCCCAGAATATTATACCCTGCAAAGTTCTCATTTGTGAATGAAGGTGCAATAAACACCTTCCATAACACAGAAATTGAAGGAATTTGTCACCACCCATCCAGCTCTCAATAAGATACTTAAGGATTTGTTGCACTTAAAACACAGAAACAGGATCATCAGTACAAACGAAGGTAAAGGAAGGAAATCTCTCAGTAAAAGATCAAAGGAATTTCAAAGTATAAATTAGAAATATTTTTGGAAAAATGGCAGGGCAAAGTCATTACTTATCAAGAGTCACCTTGAATATAAATGGCCTCAACTCCCTTTTAAAAAACACAGACTGGCTGAATGGATTAAAAAACAAAACCCATCGATTTGCTACCTAAAAGAAACACATCTCCCCAACAAAGACATATGCATACCGAAAGTGAAAGGATGGAAAATGATATTACATGCCAACATAAACCAAAAAAAAAGAGCTGCTGTAGCCATCCTATTAGCAGACAAAATAGACTCTAACACAAAAACTGTTAAAAGAGAGAAAGTAGGGCAGTATGTAATGATTAAGGGATCAATTCAACAGGAAGTTGTAACTATAATAAATGTATATGCCCCTAATTACAGGGGACCTGACTATTTAAAGAACATGTTTAGTGATTTAAAGGGAGATTTAGACTTCAATACAAGTAGTATTGTGGGACTACAATACTCCGCTTTAAAAATGGACAGCTCACCAGACAGAAACTCAACATGGAAACAGCATTTTAAACAACACTATAGACTAAGTGGACCTAACAGATATCTACACAACTTTTTATCCTACAGTTGCAGAATATACATTCTCCTTAACAGTGCAATGGAACTTTCTCTAGGATTGACAACATACTAGGCCATAAAACAAGTCTCAGCAAATTCAAAATAATCAAAATTATACCATGCATCTTCTCAGACCACAATGGAATGAAGCTGGAAATCAGTAACTCAGGAATCTCTAGAGGATATGCAAACACATGGAGACTGAACAACATGCTCCTGAATGAACAGTCTCTATTTGCAAATGAACAATGGGTCATAGAAGAAATCATCAAAAAAGTTATGGAACCAAATGGAGATGACAACACAACATATCAAGACTTATGGGATATGGTAAAAGCAGTGTTAAGAGGAATGCTTATAGCAATATGTGTCTAAATCAAGAAATTGGAAAGGCACAAAATAAATGAGCTATCAATGCATCTCAAGGATCTAGAAAAGCAACAGTAAAGCGAACTCAGAATGAATAGGAGAAAAGAAAGAAGAAATTAACCAAATTGAATCCAAAATAAAAACAGTACAAAAGATCAGAAAAATGAGGAGTTGGTTTTTCAAAAAAATAGACAAAATTGACACATCATTGGTCCAACTAACCAAAAAAAAAGGAGAGAGAAGAAGAACCAAATCAATAAAATTAGAGATGACAAAGGAAATGTAACAACAAACACCACAGAAATAAAAAGAATCATCAGAAATTACTATATGGCTGGCACCGTGGCTCACTTGGCTAATCCTCTGCCTGCAGCACTGGCACCCCGGGTTCTAGTCCTGGTTGGGGCACTGGATTCTGTCCTGGTTGCTCCTCTTCCAGTCCAACTCTCTGCTGTGGCCCGGGAGGGCAGTGGAAGATGGCCCAAGTGCTTGGGTCCCTACACCTGCATGGGAGTTTGGGAGGAAGCACCAGGCTCCTAGCTTTGGATTTGCACAGTGCGCTGGCCTTAGCAGCCATTAGGGGAGTGAACCAACAGAGGGAAGACCTTCTCTCTGTCTCTCTTTCACTGTCTACAACTCTCTCTGTCTCTCTCTCACTGTCTAACTCTGCCTGGCAAAAAAAGTATTATTTTATTGTAGGAATGCAAGTAGTCACTCTGCAAGACTCTGTTTGTTTCTTACAAAACAAACACTTTCTTACAAAACAAACATATTCTTTCTTGAAATTTACATCCTCAGAAATACCTACAGGTGTTTGTTTATGCAGCTTTACTTGTAATTTCCCAAACTTAGAAACAACAAGATGTCTTTCAGTAAATGATGGATAAATGATGGTCCATGCAAACATGCAAGATTATGCAGAGCTAAACAGAAGTAAGCTATCATGCCAAGGGAAAAAAAAAGAATGAAGGAATCTCAAATATATAATAATTGTAAGAAGTCAGTTTGAAAGACAAATATATGCCATTATTTGTTAGTCGAAAAGCATAGAATATGCAAAAACAAGAATAAGCCTTAATCAATGTATAATATGGAATTTGGGTGATAATAGAATGCTAAGAAATTTACAGGAGACTAGGTGTTAGAGTAGAGAGTATATTGGAGATCTCTGCAGATCCTTCCTAATTTTGCTTTGAAAGTTAAACTATTCAAAAAATAAAGATGATGTTTAAAATATCAGGGTAGACTTTGTGGGGCAGGTTAAGCTTAACACAGGGCTTCCCGCATCCAATATCAGAATATCAGAATGTCCATTCAAGGGCTATACTAGGAAAAATGACATTGAGGATTCAAAGATGGCAGAATAGGAAAAGTGCATACTGCTCTAAGCTATGAGGAAATAGTTAAAAAAAATAGGAAGTACATTCTCAGGGGAGAGTTAGAGAAAACTGCCGTGGAAACTCTACAGATAGAAGAGAGCTGTTAAAAATCTGTGTCGAAGGTGCAAATATCCAAACTATGCATGGACACAACACAGAACTCCAGTAGTCAAGAGCCAGAGAAAGTGCCAGCTTTGGAGAGAGAGATGAGATCAGACAGCAGTAGCCTGTACTACTGGTGATATAGTCAGAAGGAGTGGTTGGTGTGAGTCAGGCTTAGAGCCCTAATGGTGATAGGATACTGACTAACCCAGAAAAAAAAAAAGGCACATTGTTCTATCGTCCCCCTGCAACGCACCAATCCATCTGAAAGTGGGTGGGTATATTTTGGACATAAGCAGCAGCTGTGGAAGCTCTGATATACACACCAAGCAACTGACCAGGGCAAGACACCATCTTGCCAGCAGTAGTGGTGGTAGCAGCTCAAATGCATACACTTGACAGCCAGTAGGGAGAAGACACCATAGTGAAACATGTAGTGGTTATAGCCAGCAGCTGTGCTGTGTGTGATGCAAGGATTCTACCACAGGGAAAAGTCCTCACTCCCCAGTGTCTTTGAGTCTGGTTGGGAAGACTGACAAGGAACTGAGCACCCACAAAGGACTGACCCTCAGGCTCTTAACATATCACAGGATATGGGGCTCAAACCACCTGGGCAGGGCACCCACAGGCAGGTGGCTATGGGAGCATCTCTGCCTCTCTGTGGACAGGACAGGCTAGCCAGACAAACTGGATCCTCTGCACCCTTTGACGATGGGAGCCTTGTGTTCTGAGACTGTGGAAATTCTGTGACTACACATGAAATTGCAGGGTGTAGTTGTGTCTCTGGGCAATCAGTGTGAGTGGCTCCATATGCTCATAGATCCCTGATTGCCTGGAGCAGGTCATTGTAAAGAGATTCATGCTCACACTGAGAGCTGCACAGATCCTTTGTGCAGTTCATATGACATCACAGATGAATATTGTACCCATTTTGGGAAAACATACAGGCATTGATCATCTTGGAAGAGAGGAGGTGAGATTGTAATTATTCTAACCGAGGTAATCATACCCTCCTTTCTGTTAAGCAGAGAAGATCTACCATGCCCAAATTGGGTGTCACCCTGAATACCTGCCCTACCCTGTAGCAGTGGCCACAGCTCCCTGGCCACACCCAGCATACACTTCTAGGTGTTCATTGAGCAGTCAGTCCACTAAGCCACAGCATAGTTCAAAGGTAAAAGCCACCAGAAGAAAAAAAATCAAGTATTCCCACAAATGCCTAAAAATAAATACAGAAATTTAAGGAATCAGAATAAGGGAAAAAGTAAGATGGTCACAACACAACAACACTTCAGTATTAGAATGTGAAGAGGAAAATGCCTGAAATGGAATTCAAAAGATTGATTATAAGATTCCTCAGAATCATAAAGAAGCAAAATCATGTAATAAAGAAATCTATTCATTACGTGAACAAAACATTCTCCCACAAAATTGAGATTGTGAAGAGATTTCAAAATTAAATATTAGAAATAAATAATTCAATATGTTAGTGGAAAGCCTTAACAACAGACTCGAGGAGGCAGAATAAAGAATATCAGAGCTAGAAAACAAATATTTGGAAAGTTTTCAGTCAAAGAAGAAGAAAAAGAGGAGGGGGAAGAAGGGGAGGGGAAGGGGAATGGATGAGAAAGGGGAGGGGGAAGAGGAAGAAGAAGAAGGAGTAGGAGAAGAAGAAGAGGAAGAACAAGAAGGAGCAAGAGAAGCAGAAGGAGAAAGAAGAATGAAGAAGATGACAATGAAAACATTTCCAAAATTGTGCAAAACTATTCATAGAGTAAGTGTAACACGACTTCATTATACTTTAGAGTTGTAATCAAAAACTACTAAAATTAGTTCTTTTACTTATGCACTTCCTTGGAATGGTTTATATCAATAAAATTTTAGTTAGCATTTTTGTAGTGAAAAATGTAGAGATAAATAGGAGTCAAAACAGAGTGCATTCTGGGTTTATGGAGAGTACTGAAGACCTTATCTATCTTCATTTTTGATTTGTCTTCACTCTATACTGGCTTCATTCTCAAGTTCCATGTTATGGCTATATGGCTGCCAAGAAAATCATGCTTCATATTTACAAAAGATGGAAAAGAATGCAGTTCCTGTACAAAATTAAGGATTTTTTATTTGTTCATAGGTAAGTTTAATATCCACTTCAGAATGAATCACATGATCAGCAATTTATTCTAATGTATATGGCTTTGGTAGTATAACTCACACCTAGAATCAGAGAGTGGAAAACAGATTATTACAGGGACAAAATAGAAGAGGCAGTTTTCCACATAGGAAATTCAAAATGCTGAAGAAAGTAGGACAGATGCTTAGCTACCAAAAAATCTTCAAAAGTCCATGAGATATAAACCACAAACTATACCCCAGTGTCCAATATCCATTTTTTTCTTTAGTAATGGAACTCTTTGAATAGCAACAACACATATGAATCTTTTGGTACAGACTACATCTTCTAGTTTCTCTTGAAGCTATATAGGACCATTTATGTTAAGTTTGTGCTAAGGGTCTAAAAGCAGAACCAAAATATGCAATTTCTGTGTTAACACCCTTAAAATTATTTCTATAGATTCTACTTTTCTCTCTTTTCATAGGCAGGAATTGACAGTGATTTGAACATTCAAGTTAAATATGGGGCCAGTTAGAACTTTAAGACTATAAGAAAAATCCCCAATATTTTAAAGGGAAATGTGTATGTCTGCGTGTGTATGCTCACGTATAACTCAAAACAATTAGTTTATTCTTTACTTTCCCTACTCACTTTCATACAAGTATTATTAAAATCAGTCAGCAATGTGGTTTTTCTAATATGGGAAGACATTTTTATTTACCATTCATGATACTCTGAAACTATTCACCAAATTTCTAAAACCTGTATGTATTAGTAATAAAAATGTACTTTAAATAAAAAAAAGTTTCAAGCAAACCACTTGCCCAAAGCAAATAATGGAGTATACGTTCAATGCTGTTTAGGCTTGGGCTTATTTTATTCATGCCATAAACACTAGATAAACCCTTCTTTGCCAAGTGCAGTTGTCTTTATATCTGTCCCTGAAGAACCATCTACTAATATCCATTAAGTACACCATTAAAATTATCACAAAACAAGCAGATACAATCTACTTCAAGAAGGACTGTTTTAAAAAACAAACTGATTAATTTTGACAAAAACCTGTTATGTCTCTAATTATGAACCCTAGTGGGTTAGTCTGTGTTGAGAAGAGTCTCTGACCCACAATGACAAATAAAAATGAAAAGAGTTTTCATTCATACAGGAGATAGAAGAATCCCATGGCAGCTCATTCTTTCATAGAAAAGCATAATATTCATTGAAATCTGAAAAAATAAATGGAGCCAAAAAATATCATTTCCTTAATGAAATACAGATCATCAATGTACTCAAGTGTTCGTTATTTCGTAGATCACTGGGTCAAGTTTCTGAAGCACCTAAGTAATATTTCCCCCTTTCATGCACTTATTATTTATGAGATTGTTTGAAAGTATGCACAAAAATTCCAAGGCTGAGAAATTCCTCAAGATCCAGTGCCTCAAAACTGTTATTTCCATCTCTTCTTGAAGGGGGAAAAGGACTGTAGTTATCATTATTTAAGATGTTAAAACCATACATTTTAAAGCTGGAATTCTATTGCATTTCTGAACTTCAGAGGGGAAAAATAGCTGTCCAATTTGACAAGATTAATTTTCTGAAGACAATGACCTATATCAATTCACTGACATTAATAGATAGATAGAATCAGTTGCATGTCTATTTTCAAAGGCCCCAGGACTTAAATGACAAGTTCAATATCACTTCAAGTTACACTGCAATCTCAATGAATTTAATTCCTAATATATTGTTGTTTGAGTAAATATTTATTTACATACATATTACTTATATTTTAAAAAATTTGCTAAAAATCAATTTGCCCTTATGTGGTCATTTTAGTGTATATGCCACATAAAATAAATTTTAAAATATTGTTTTAGTATAAGGATGTTCAATCCTAAGAACTATAGATGCAAGGTAATGTAGGCAACAGATGCCTGAAGCCCTGTTACAAACAAGACTTAATTTGCTCTGTGAGGGAGCCTTCAGGATGGCGGAACACTCTGGGAAAAAGAGGTGGTGTAAGCAACTCTCAATGCACTCCTTTCATTTGTAAGCGGATTTTTTAAAGGCGAAGTTGTCTTTATCTATTCTGCTTTGTTCCCTGGATGTGGTCTATTATTCTTGCCTCATAAATGAATCAGAAATAACTTGAAGACATTCTTCCTTGCTGCTCATATTATTTTGTTCTTCTATTCTCCCCAATCATTTACATAACCTATACTCAAGTTGCCTAAAAGAATTTTACATCAGTCTAATCTTCTTTTGCTTATTCTACCTTGAAAGATAAGCAGTTTTAACAGTTATTGCTAGTGAGTCTGAGATGTGCCTATGTTTGGTTTCTACCTTCCAATATTGTTTTTTTTTTATTTTGTGAAGATGCTTTTACCCTGAGGCTGTGTCTGTATGAAGCAAGGCAATAGTAAACCATCTATTAATAATTGATTCATTCAAGAAAAACAATATCAGACATAGAATTTTGGATACAGGTTGCTTATGGTTTTTTCACATGATGGTAGGAGGCAAAACATGTAGCATTATAAACATGGAAATATTTGACAGGACATTTACTTATTCATATATTAATTAAATGCTTATTAGTGTTCTGAAATTTATCATAAATTGTATTATGCTAAGGTATATAGAAGAAAGCATGGAATATCAGCACACAGGGTAGTCTCAAGACAAGGAAAAGAAAGATAATGCCACCTGGAATTTATGTAGCTTACATGCTAGGCAACTTATGGGTACTTTATATGTATTATCTCATTTTGTTTTCATAATGATGTTAGATATTAGGCATTTTACAAATGAGAACAACGTATTTATGGAAATGATGAAAATCAGGTCTTTGTGACTTCTATGCTAGTTCCAAGTAGAGCCTTGAAGAGCCTGGAAGTGTGATCAATCAGGAACAGAGTCCACTGTGCCTGAAATAGATTGAGGACTGGGAGGAGAAGGGTGTGGAAAGGACAAGAAGGGTGTGGGAAAACATTTGATGTTTAGGTTGGGCAGCTTGGGAATAACCTGCAGGCTTTCCAGCAGAAATTAAGTTCTGAAAGTATTATTCTGTTTCTTTTAAAAGAAACTCTAAGGGGCAAGGAGACTTCATAGGAGACTGGCAATTATTCCTCAAAATGCTACTTTTGATTCAGATTGCACTCTGACACTCACTACAGCTCTGTTTCTGTCTATGAAACAGAGAGGCACACATATATATTACATATATATTATATGCACATACATTATGAAAAACACCTCGATGATCTTGAAAAGTGGAGTGAATGCTCTCATCCCACAATGCAAATGCCATTTAATTCAATTATCAACTCATGGATATCCCACCTCCTCCCCAATATAGCACAACCAACCTATCACCTCCTTCCCATTTCCTAGATTATGTTGAAATAATATTTACTTATTTTTAAACTATAACCCAAATAAATTTTAATCTATTGATGAGTGAAAGTAGTAGTTTCAAGAGAATCAGTGATTTTTGACTACGGTAATGGGGATGATGAAGTGATAATCAGCTAAAATGAAGGAAAGTCAAGAAGCTGGGTAGGGGTATGGAATTATCAAGAATTTTTGGAAATATTTATATGGCATCTAAGTGTATCTACTCAGATATTAATCTTTCAGTACCTCAATCACTGAAGTCTTCACTAGAAAAGTTACTGGTGGTTTTAGAAAAAGATATGTTTGTGAAACTATTCCACTTCTTTTCTTTGAACTCTTCCTTAAGTCTTTAGGAAAAAGAGGGCTCTGATGTGGGCTTATGGGCTACTATGTAAGTATCTGTTATGGAAATTCCAGATAAACAGTTCATCTGTATTCACAGAAGTTATAGAAGAAAAGAGTTACATAAATACTACGTCATTTAATCTGTCACCAGAGTAAGAGAAGCATACTCCCTACACTATATTTTGTGGAAGTGTGACCCATATGTGATCAGGGATAATTGTTGCCATTTTCCAGATTCCTTATTTTTAAGACTTGTTTTATGTATTTGAAAAGCAGAGTTAAGAGAGAGAAAGGAGATATATATATAGAGAGAGAAATCTTCCATCTACTGATTCACTCCCAAAATGACCACAATGGCCAGGGCTGAGAAAGTCCAAAGCCAGGAACTTCTGGATCGCTCATGTGGGGGCAGGGGCCCAAGGATCCATCTTCTGCTTTCCCAGGTGCAATAGCAGGGAGCTAGACTGGAAGACAGACAGCTAGACTGAAGACTTGAACCAGCACCCATATGGGATGCTGGCAATACAGGGAGTGACTTTACATGCATGTTACAATGTCAGCCTCAAATTTCTGAAGTTGCCTCTCATTCCTAAACTCTGGAAAGGTAAAATGAACCCTTTTTCATAAACAATACTAACATTTTATATTTTAAAATGAATTAAATAATTATATATGCACTTTCCCTAATATTCTTTTTATTAGAAATATATACAATAAAAAAATTAAAGTGAATTAAACATAATAATTAGAAACATTTATTTGTATTATTCAAGAAATCCTACTAGGTTGATTTGTAAGGGGGAAGCTATTGGCAAAATGATTGGTTTTATGATAACATATGATAGAGTCACTTCCTTTGAATTTCTACCTAGCTCAAAGAAGCCATTCAAGTTTATGCTTTAGAACACTTGTTAAGATCACCAGGAAAATACCGATGATCTTCAGACTTTATAATGCAAAAACAAGAAGTTGCCTTCTTTTTTTGTGTTTATCATTATCTAATGTCTCACAAAATCAGCAGTCTTAGAATGAATTACGAAAGCTTAAAGAAAAATCAAACTGTAGATAAAGCACTAACTGCAAAATGAGACTAGATGCTTTTTGCAGTATCAATGTCACTTTAACTTAGCAACCTATTAATGAAAGGGTCTCTGGAATTAATGAAACTTGGGACAAAATTTCAGTCCTGCCACTTCCAAATGTTATGATCTGAAGTAAGTTATTTCACTTTTTAAACCTATCTTACTTCTAATATGGGAAGAAAAATGGCATCCACTTAGGCTTGTTGTGAAGATTAAAACATGTTATTAGCAATAGCAAAGTATCCTAAATAGAGTAATTTCTCAATGAATGTTAGCTGTTATTATGATATAAGTAAAAATGGACTTCTAATAATGAAGCCAGTTTTTCATCATTTCAAGCTGATAGAATGGTCACTTTAACTAGGTATGATAATGAAACACCAGATGTCTTTGTTTAAATACATACAGTCTAATAACTGTGGACAGCATGGATGTATTAAATCACAAACCAAGGAGACTCAAATGAAAATCATGTCTTTTATAGATGATAAGAATTTATTTTACCTTTCCTGAGCTTAGGAATGAGAGACAACTTTAGAGATTGTAGGCAAATGGCAAGAATTAGGCCCCATTGCCTAAGGATCACATGCTTTTTAGAAAACAAATTGTAGAGAATATCCGTCTCTTGTCCTAGGGATAGATTAAGTGATAATATGATAGAGTAGCCCTTTTTCTCTGTAATTTCTGTAAATACAGATGAATGTTCTGCAGAGTTTTCACTACAGGTAACTTCAGCTGTCTTGTCATAAAGTCAAGGTTTGTGCAGAGCTATAACCCCCAGTGCCCATCAGTGCATGAACGTATACTTACAGATTTTTTTTAACTTTTATTTAGAATATAAATTTCCAAGGTACATCTTATGGATTACAAAGATCCCCCTCCCATAACTTCCCTCCTACCCGCAACCCTCTCCCTTTACCTGCTCCCTCTCCCCTTTCATTCTCATCAAGATTCATTTGCAATTCTCTTTGCATACAGAAGATCAGTTTAGTATATGTTAAGTAAAGATTTCAACAGTTTGCACCCACATAGAAACACAAAGTGGAAAATACTGTTGGAGTACTAGTTATAGCATTAAATCACAATGTACAGCACATTAAGGACAGAGGTCCTACTTTATATTATTTTTAAAAAAAATGATTAATTTTCTATGCAATTTCCAATTTAATACCAAGTTTTTTTTTCATTTTCAATTATCTTTATATACAGAAGATCGATTCAGTATATACTAAGTAAAGATTTCATCAGTTTGCACCCACACAGAAACACAAGGTGTAAAAATACTGTTCCAGTACTAGTTATAGCATTACTGCACATTGGCACATTGGACAACACATTAAGGAAAGATCCCACATGAGATGCAAGTACACAGTGACTCCTGTAGTTGATTTAACAATTTGACACTCTTGTTTATGGCGTCAGTAATCTCCTAGGCTCTAGTCATGAAAGAACAGGGCCACCAAAGAAGAAGGTACCTTTCTCTGAAGGGAGGAGAAAACTTCTACTTTGACTATGACTCTGTCGGAATAAGATTGAAATCAGCGTACTTACAGATTTTGAAATAGATTTTACCTACCTTCATTTAAAGTGAATGAAATAAAATTCTGAAATTCTAAACATATAATGTTTTTCCATTCTCTCTTGTTTGATGGTGGAAAACAGATAAATGATTTTTTGAAGTGGAGTATGACTTTACTTTTAAATTCCTCATAAGGAAAAAAATAATTTTTCCAAGAGTATTTGCTATTTAATGGGGGATTACTTAAATATTCTTTAGCAGAGAAGTATGAGTGACAAGCTCTAAGTGCTTGTTTTGCCTTGACCAAAAAATGACTAGCACAATAGGAAGGTCTTTAGCTTTGAGACAGGTGAAAAATTTTTTTCATATGAAAAAATAAATAAATAAGAATTGGAAAACACTACTCAAAGAGTAAAAGTGAAAAACAATTTGTTATTTCAACTTCTTAACCCTAGGAGAAATTCCAGCATCCAGGGAGATACCCACTGTATCCACAGTGAGAATCCTGTCACTACCTTTTTAGCCAGGGTGAAAATCTAGAGTTAAGACAATTTGGATGCTTCTGGATGTGGAGAAACTGACTTGGTTATGGAGGAATGTGTGGATTTCATGTGGAGAAGTGTGTTGTGATTGACGCTACTGTTGGGTGCAGCACAAGCAATGGCAGTGATGTGGCATTGCTTTCAGAAAATAGATTAGAATTGAAGTAAATAAGCAGATTAATTTTTTGGAAGAATATGTGTTAGAAACACAGGATTTAAGGACAGATCCCACATGAGACGTAAGTACACAGTGACTCCTGAAGTTGATTTAACAATTTGACACTCTTGTTTATGGCCTCAGTAATCTCCCTAGGCTCTAGTCATGAGTTGCCAAGGCTATGGAAGCCTTTAGGGTTCGCTGACTTCAATCTTATTCCGACAGGGTCATAGTCAAAGTGGAGGTTCTCTCCTCGCTTCAGAGAAAGGTACCTCCTTCTTTGATGGCCCCATTCGTTCCACTGGGATCTCACTCGCAGAGATCTTTCATTTAGGTCTTCTTTTTTTTCCAGAGTGTCTTGGCTTTCCATGCCTTGAATATTCTCATGGGCTCTTGAGCCATATCTGAATGCTTTAAGGGCTGATTCTGAGGCCAGAGTGCTATTTAGGACATCTGCCATTCTATGAGTCTGCTGTGTATCTCGCTTCCCATGTTGGATCATTCTCTCCCTTTTTGATTCTATCAGTTAGTATTAGCAGACACTAGTCTTGTTTGTGTGATCCCTTTGACTCTTAGACCTATCAGTGTGATCAATTGTGAACTGAAATTGATCACTTGGACTAGTGAGATGGCCTTGGTACCTGCCACCTTGATGGGATTGTATTGGAATCCCCTGGCACAATTCTAACTCCATCATTTGGGGCAGTTAAGTCACTGTGTACTTACGTCTCATGTGGGATCTGTCCTTAATGTGTTCTCCAATGTGAAGTAATGCTATAACTAGCACTGAAACAGTATTTTACACTTTGTGTTTCTGTGTGGGTGCAAACTGATGAAATCTTTACATAGTATATACTGAATCAATCTTCTGTATATAGATAATTAAAATGAAAAAAAAATCTTGGTGTTAAATTGGAAATTGCCTAGAAAATTAATCAATTTTTAAAAATAAATATCATGTAGGATCTCTGTCCTTAATGTGCTATACATTGTGAATTAATACTATAACTAGTACTCCAACAGTATTTTTCACTTTGTGTTGCTATGTGAGGGCAAACTGTTGAAATCTTTACTTAATATATAGTAAACTGATCTTCTGTATATAAAGAGAATTGAAAATGAATCTTGATGTGAAGCAAGGGGAGAGGGAGTGGGAAAGGGGAGGGTTGTGGGTAGGGGGGAAGTTATGGGGGGGGGAAGCCATTGTAATCTATAAGCTGTATTTTGGAAATTTATATTCTTTAAATAAAAGCGTTATAAAAAAAAAAAAGAAACACAGGATTTAAATGATAGAAAGTCACATTGAGTATATGAGGAAAGTTTTATTTAAACGGAGCAGTCAAAAAAGGATTCCCTGAGATGCCTTTGGGTGAGATTTAGATGAAAAGGTGATATAAGAAAAAAATAATAACTTGGAGTCAAATAGAGCAAATGGAAGATGAAGTAAATGCAAAGAGTATAAAAAGGAAATGATGCAGGTATGATTCAAGGAAGAAAAACTAAACCAATGCATAATAAGAGGGATGCAGGATCGTATAGGATTGACTCATTTATAGTGTGCTAAATGAAAAATTATCCAATTAACAGATATCATTTGAAGAATTCCTGAAAAAAAAAATTCTATTCTTCTAGCAAAGGATCCATCAATTTCTAGGAAAGATAAATGAGACTTAAGGGTATCATTTGGAGAAAGACAAAGAAGAAGCAATAGAATGTTTCTGCATAACAAGTAAACACAATTTTGAAAGAAAAGTGAAAGAAGAGGGAGAAGTGAGAACCATAAAGCATTTGGAAATTCTGACGCTCTTATGAATGAAAACCATCCTGAGGCCGGCGCCACAGCTCAATAGGCTAATCCTCTGCCTGGCGGCACTGGCACACTGGGTTCTAGTCCCGGTCAGGGCACCAGATTCTATCCTTGTTGCCTCTCTTCCAGGCCAGCTATCTGCTGTGGCCCTGGAGTGCAGTGGAAGATGGCCCAAATTCTTGGGCCCTGCACCATCATGGGAGAGCAGGAGAAGCACCTGGCTCCTGGCTTCAGATCAGCGCAGTGCGCTGGATGCAGCGCACTGGAGGTAGCAGCCACTTGGGGGGTGAACCAATGGAAAAGGAAGACCTTTCTCTCTCTCTCTTTTACTGTCTAACTCTGCCTGCCAAAAAAAAAATCCATCCTGAGTCTTTTGAAACATTAGAAGACTTAATGTACAATTTTCAAATTTCTGTTTCATTTGCCACCATGTAATTATTGCACCTTAGCTTCCATTAAAATTCTATAAAATACAGCTTCCTCTGTAAAATGCTATTTTAATAGGATATGGGTATGGAGATAGAGAAAGAATTATAAGATATAAAATGAAACACAAAGTTCCATGGAAACCAGAAATAGAAGTGAAATAAAATAGTAAAACATTGGAAATTTACAGAAAACTTAGTTTCATACCATCTTATCTTTATCAGAAGACAGAAGGTGAAAATGCCTTCTGCTACCACACCATCTCACCCTCTACTTCACAAAAATTCCTCTTTTTCTCTTAGCAAAAGTGAGAATTAAAATTTATAAAAATTGAGCATCGCTACACATTCCTTGATGATGATTGCTATTGGCATAGTTGACAAGGGGCAATCTAAAAAGGAAAATGTGCCAAATCAAATTGAAGATCAGTAAAAGACACTTAACATAATAATCTTGGAGAGATACTAAATCCCCATGAAATTACATGAAAATCAAAATTGCTAAGAACTCTCTTTGTTTACATATCTTTGCATTCAATTGACTGCTAAAGAGAAAATCAACTCTATGGTTATAGAAAATAATACTATTGCAGTGCATCAGCCTCTGGATAGAAAGCAAAAATACAAAGCCCAGTTTGGCTGGTATATTTCATGAAAACGAACATATTGGTTCCTCATTTTAAAATCAATTTGCTTGTTCTTAGGTGGTAGGAGCAGACAAAAACAAAGCTGTCAAATCCACACTATTTTGAAGGTGACATCTGCAAATGCAGGTTTTATTCTTCCATTGTCTGAGCCACTTTAATCATTCATATTTGCAGCTGTCTGAAAGGACCCTTCATTCGTATCCTTTTCCTGGGGGCAGAGAAATGGAACTGGCTATTCATTTAGACCATTTAGAAAAACCCAAACCATGTTTTCTGAGACACTGAGCCTATCTTTTTGGAGTTGCAGCTGTTTTCTAGCACTGATCCTTTTATTTGTCAGATAAGGAAAAAGAAATGGCTCTATTTATTGCTTAGAAATGTATGTATTTTCTTGAATTTGCTGCAATTAGATTTCTAAAATTAAATGCATTGAACTTGGATCACTCTGGGGTTAAGAAATAATAAGGCATGTACTTGATTACAGGAAAGGCTTGTTCTTTTCTATTTCATAATTTTTAAATTTATTCAAGAATCATCACTGTTATTTTTATCAAAATCTGTCCCCTTTGGTACTCCTGACACTATAAGGTCAACATATTTGTTGTGAAGAGAATTTACTGTGCTCCCTGAGAACTGACTCCATTGTCTGGGTCCCTCCCTTTTTATTATGGAGCATGTATCTGATAAATGTAATAGTAATTTTAAGATGTATAAAAGACAAACAAAAATATCATATAGATATTCTAGACAGATTTTCGACTTAATAGAGGTCATTGGTCAGAGTTATGGAACTGATTATAGAGCTATTATCAGATCACAGGCATTAGATAAGCCATAATCCATCTGTGTGTATAATAGGGCACCAATGACAGACTGTCATTCAGACTCACAAGCTTCAAGAAGTCTATGTGACGTAGTACTACATTTTATTTTATTGTGTCCTTGAAATTCTTGGATCAGAAAGTTGAAAATATAAACATATGGTTAGTATGAGGAGTTTTTAAAACAATCTGCTAGGGAATATGTAAGATGAGAATATCCTGTCATTGACTCTTGAAAAAAGATGGCTGATAATTTATTAAACAACCACGTATTTTCCATTGTAATGCTATACTACACAATCACCAAAATATCTATATACCTACTTGTTTGTTTTTATTCATTCATGTAGATGTCTACTACTAGCAGAACAACTAACAGTGATTACTACCAACAGTGATCACTATAAGGAAAAGCATCATGTCAAGTATAATCAAGACTCTAAAACAGATAATTATTTTCCAGAAGTAACATTACAATAGTATTTGGAGAATTAGATATTAGATATTAAACATGGCTAATAATTTTGTTAGGCAATTATTGAATGTCATTCTAACCAGTTTATTGAAAAATCTGTATTCAATGGGTATATAAATGTAAAATAGTTTATTTTTCTCAAATTACCACTTTTAGCCATGATCTCTGTCAAAACCATATATTTAAGCCATTGATGATATTACAGGTAAATCTCAAAGCTGTCCATTCATTTTCAGTCTAATCTACTTTGCTAAAGGTTAGAAATTTCAATATCATCTCCATTGTTATTCCTCCCATTTCTTAACCCACTGAAGATTAAGATTGAGACTTGAATAGTAATTTAGTAAGCAAGGCTTCTGTGAAGCATATTTGCTGGACTTTTCAGCAAGACTGAACTTGCATTCCTGCATGAAATCCCTGTAATCAGCTGACTTTTTGGATTATGGAACCATTGTAATTATCATGAATGTCTATACCTTCCTTTAGTTATGATGGTACATGAGCTATGACTTCATTTTTCCTCCCCTTCTTCCTTCTGGTTTCTTTTCATTGCTAGAGCTTTGGAATTCACCCAATAGGAGGGGATTCCATGAGGCACTAACATTCTCTGGCCATCTCCATTGGATATCTTCAAAAAAGGAAAAAGTGTATTATGAAAAAAAGTCTATGGATTTCAGAATTTATTTTGTGTCAAAATAAACTTACATTTGATTCAATGTTTCCATAAAATGTCCAAAGCATCCTCACAATGCAATTATCCAAACATTAGAGGGCACATATGGGACCTTTTCATTGTGCACTTAAGGAAGGTTTTCTTTGTACAGGCCTCTGCAGAGTGACTCAAGTTTCTCAAAGCCTTTGAGATCCCACATCCTTTTGCTAGGGTCTTCTTGTTCAGAGTCATGGCGTTAGCAAGATGGCTAAAGTCCGAGTAACTTGTCGTCATGTACTTGGCTTGTGTGAAACCCATGTGTTTATTACTGTGAAGCTGTGGGAGTACAAGTTGCTTCACTGAGGACTGACTCTACCCTCAAGTTTTCCCAAACTTCCTTCACATCACTATTAAACAAGCACAAGAAGTAAATCATTGAAGACGCTACATGATCACAAATCTGTTTAGGAAATAAGATAGTCAATGTAGACCTTCTTTCAGTCAAAACACCTCTCTTGGGAATTCTCTTGGAGATTACCTTACTTGGCTTGGCATTTTTCCATCAGACAAAAACTGATGACGATGAAAGTTCCCCCGATCTTGTTTTTCATTCTTTCACGTAGCCAATGGCTGGGATAATACAGTCTCACAAGATTTAAGACAATTTCTTTGATTTCAAGCAACCATTTCCAGAGCATCAGAAAAGGTAACATATCTATTGGCTCAAAGGTTAAAAATATTTTGCTTTAGTTCTTTATTAAAGGTAATAAGATAAAGTAAATAGGAACATATTTGGGTTCATGCAGAGACAGTATAAAATGTTAATTATACAGGCCCTGAATCTGAAATTTCTGCTGAATTCACTAATATTTGCAAATATTAATTACTAAATGCTTTACACAATGCTGTATGTATCCACTCCTGCAGAAATATGCCTGGAGTAAGATTAAAGGAGGACCTAGAGTTTTGATGATGTGAGGATTGAAGAGAAGAAGTGAAAAAAAGATTAGAAAACCCAAGTGTAGACAAACAACAAATATTTTTGTTCTGTGTTTGTTTATTTGGTGGACAATAAAATAAATATGAGCTAAATTCTAAGAAATAAATCAGCAGTAAAATTTGGTCTAGAAGAAGGTACGATATACACACACACACATATATATATATAATATGTAATATATATAAATACATAATATATAATATGTATATAATATATACTATGTATATACATAATATTTAATATGTATATAATTAATATGTATATAATTATATATTATAAATAATTACATAATATATAATATGTAATATATATGTATCACCATTTCTTCCTTTGCCAAAATTTCACTAAATACTTGCTTTACATCATACAGTGAGACATATGTTTGATTTGGTATATCACTTTTCTACTCTAATAGATCATAAAACTTTTAAGTAGTAGTCACATTATGAGGTTTAAATTATTATGGCTGGGGCGGGTGCTGTGGCACAGGGATGATGTCACCACCTGTGGTGCATGGCACCCCTATCAGAATGCCAGTTTGAGTCTTGGCTGCTTCACTTCTTACCCAGCTCCCTGATAATGCATCTGGGAATGCAGCAGAAAATGTCCCAAACTGGTTTATAAATGTAAAAATATAAAATGTAATTATAAAACTCCCCACCACTCATATAAGAAAGCCAGGTACAGGATACTGGCTTCAATCTGGCTCAACCCTGGTCATTGGGCTATTTCGGGAGTTGTGGTGGAATGAGGTGAAAAGGTCATATCAAGATGGCCCCTGAGGTGAAAAGTTCATGCCAAGATGCAGCTGAGGTGAAAAGGTCATGCCAAGATGGCCACTGACAACAGAAACTGCCTTGCAACAGGCCATGATTGGATGGCTTCGGAAATCACATAACAGAGGAAACCACATGACAACAGAGCCTGACTGATGGCAGGCTGTGATTGGATGGTTTCAGAAACTGCCTGGCAACAGGCTGTGATTGGTTGGGGCATAGACCAGCCCTTGACCGGATTGGCTGGTCTTGGCTATATAAGCTGTTGTACCAACTGAAATAAAGGAGTCTGCAGGCTGCTCGCCTCAGCCCTACTTTCACCTGACTCCCAGGGTCTGCGTGGTGACTCTGCGCCTCTTGCCCCCACCACGCTCCTCCTCTCAGAACGAATCCTCTCAGAAGAAATCCACAGCAACAGGGAGTGAACCATTCGGTGGAATATCTCTTTGTCTTTGTGTCATCCTCTCTTGTAACTCTGCCTTTCAAAGAAATAAAACAAATCTTTTTAAAAATTACTATGATATCGGTATGTTTCAATGAATTCCATATAAAAATTGTGAGAAAAGGATTGAAAAGACCTTGAAGGTGGTGGCGCTACATGTAGATATTTCTGACTTTGAACAGGGAGATATTTGGACACATATTTTATGTTCTGTGTTTCTAATTTGACTAGATGTATATAGGATGACCAAATGAACATTCAGAGTACAAAAGGAAATAATTGGGAGGTGACAGCAAGGTTTTGTCTCTTAAGCACTTTCTATATGACAAGATAGTTTGCAACTATCATATGATTTCGAGAGATACTGAGGTAATTACAGTAACATTAAGGAACTTGGTTCCTATTATGGAATTAAGGAGGTATCTCTATATGTGTGTTATGTCTTGCATGTGTATGTGTGTGTGTGTGTGTGTGTGTGTGAAGCAAATACATGCCAAATGAAATGACTGACAATTGCCAGGTTGTTAAATAACTACTCTGTTAGTTATTATTGTCGTTCAGATCTATGGTGATCAGTAGTTCTGAAAATTTTTCTATTTAGATTTACTCAGGAATGAATTTTATTTTTTCCAACAACTATATGACAGAAATAGTACTAGGCAATACAGAATAGTAAGCTAACATTAAAATTCAATACAGCTCCCGAAGTAAATTAATGAAAATTAAAATGCCCTAATTTGGGGGCTTAAATATGGCCTAAGGCTACTGCCCTGAGTGGGCAAACCACTTAACCTCAACCTTGATTTTCTTTAGCCAGGAGGTAAAAATTATTTACCTTCCCTGTAAAAGTGTAAGGACTAATTAGTTAATGTTGATAAAGTGCTATAAAGAGGGAAGGAGCTGAATAAGTATTGCTATTAATAGTGCAGACTATTTGATTTTGGTGTTTGAGAAGAACATCTAGTTCAGCAGTTACCACACAGAAGTGATTGCTATGTCTTTCAATGGAATTAATGATACGATAAACTCTTTGTTTCCAGAAGAAAAGTACCTAGTAAAGAAACTATCTTAATGCTAAAATGAAGAAACTTGAATTATTATTTTCAGAAGACTGATGGCAACATGGAACTAGAACTTTGTAGCTTAAGCCCAGGGAGCCCCCATCAAACAAAAATTGGATGAAGGAGAAAAGAGGTTCACAACTTCAATATGAAAGGATAACCACTATTTATTCAGCCCTTACTACCTTGCAGGCAAAATTCTAACTTAACTATATGAATTATCTCATTTGATCTGAACAACCCAATATGGTATGTAACCTATTTGTTCTATTTTATATGTGGGATATTGAGGTTCAAAACAGTTAAGTCACTTTGACCCAGAATCTACAGTTATTGATTGAAAGACACAGCATTTGATCTAAGTCTGAAGTCATTGTGACATTTATTGCTACAAAATAATAAATGTGGACATTCAAAGAACATTTATCTGGGGGCCAGTGCTGTCGCTCAGCAGGTTAAGGCCCTGATATGTGTATTCTAAATGGTTGCTTAGTTGGGTTGCAGCTGCTCCGCTTTTGATCCAGCTTTGTGCTAATGTGCCTAGGAAAGAAGCAGAGGATGACCCAAGTGCTTGGGCCCATGCACCAGAAGATGCTACGATCTCCTGGTTTCAACCTGGCTCAGTCCTGGCTGTTGAGACTATTTGGGAAGTCAGCTAGCAGATGGCAGATACTCTCTCTCCCTCTTTTTCTCTGTCTCTCTTTCTCTCTCTCTCTCCTTCTCTCTGTTTCTCTGTCTTTCAAACAAATAAATAAATATTAAAAAAAAAGAAAGAAAGAACATTTATCTTTAGCCATGTTTCCCAAACCTCCAAGGAGAAATCCTGAGTTCCCTTCATGTCCACATTTACTCTGCAATCCCTCATCTGTACAATTGTTTCCTCCATCTTCAAACTGTAGTATGTTATATAGACTTGGGTCCGTTGATCATGCAGCATTAACTTTGTGTCATGATCTGAAGAAAGAGACTGTGCAGCCTCCCACCCACTGCCCACCATCTTCTGCCTTGGGTAGTGTGTGGACTTAAAAAACTTTCACTTACCCCAACTTCCTTAGAAAATCTATCTTGGACCACTTTAATCCAATGTTCTTCTTCTCTGGTATTTTGCAGCTACTGTTTACCAACTCTTCTTCATCCCAGTCTTGAAATCCTAATTTCTCAAAGCTACTATTTTTAGTATATCAAAAGTAACTAATGGTTATTTTCAGGTTTATATAGAACCTGCCCAAGGCACCTGGCTCTCATTCATAGCTATTTTCCTAGAGAAATAACCTTCATACTCTCAGATAAGGGCTTCAGTCTTTCTGTAAACTAAGGACTTACCAAGTCGGGTCCAATGGAGCCAACACTGTGGTGGAGTCAGCAAAACCACCACCTGTAATGCTGGCATCCCAGATGGGCTCCAGTTCATGTCCTGGCTGCTGCACTGCCTGCCCTATCTGCTTACTAATGACCTCAGAAAACAGCAGAAGATGGCCCGAGTGTTGGGGCCCCTGAACCCACATGATCAAACTGCATGAAGCTCCTGAATCTTGGCTTTGTCCTGGTTTAGCGTTAGCCATTGTAACCTTCTGGAAGTGAACCAACAGATGGGTGATCCCTCTATCTCTTCCTCTCTCTCTGTAGCTCTTTCAAAAAATAAATAATTTTATTTTTTTTTAAAAAAGAAAGGATCCAAAAATCCTTACTTATCCAGGAACGTATGAGCATGGATACTCTAGGTGAAGGTAATTTGTTAGTAACAGAGTAACAAGACATGAAACTTTAAAAAATGATTTTCATACACAATAGGGTCATGGAAAACTTCAGAAAGGAAGATAATATACCTTGAGTATGTATACCAGTGTAATTTAAAAAAATTATGCAGGGATGATGATTTACTAAAAATATGCAGATAATATTTATATAAGATATGTAATTAAACTAGATGACACCTACTCCCATCTAGTTTTAAAACCACATGAGTCTAATGATTTCCTATGATTATAGGAATTTAAGCCCATCCAAATCAGTGAATTAGTAAATGGCATAGAGTTATTGAGCCATGTGTGATGCCTTCCTTCCCATAAGCTGGATAATATTGTTGTGGTGTCTATTCATTCATGTCAACTTGTGCAGGACAGTGAACTGGGTGCTGGTTTTTGCTGCACTTACAATTAAAGTAAGTAATCTTAAGTAAAAAAAAAAAAAGATGTATTTGGACAACAGTTTCTAAATCAACATGCATGTTAGGTGGGAAAATATACAAGTTGGCACTCGAGAGGAATTATTAGGGAGATTTGGAAGTGTAGAGATTAGTAAAATTATAGTAATTGCCTCCTTTAATAAGCATCTTGCATCTGGATACAGAGTGGAAGCCATTGAATGGAAGATCATCATTATTTCATCTGCAAGCGGCAAAGTACTTAGTCTCTGAGAAGAACTATGGGAAACTTCTGATCCAGAGCATGTTTATGCTTTACATTTGAGCAAACCAATGACTGCAGAGTCTAAAGAATGTGTTAGGAGTCTTAGAGTTAGGATAACAGTAAACCCAGGTGAGAAACAAGATCCTTTGCCATCATAATTATGAACTTCTTCTCCTATGTACCTTTTTCCTTTGTTACATTTGATTCACATGCAGACGTGCCACAAAACGTTGCAGAATGCTAGTCTTGGAAGGAAACCTAAGCCTACTTTTATGCTATAAATGAGAAAAGTGAAGATGAAATTTGCTCAGATATGCAGCCTGTTTTAAGATGTAAGTGTTGAGTCCCAGCTCTGAGAATCTGAGTCCAGTAATCTCTCAACATTCCTCTCAATTAGAAATTTAGAGGAGAAAAATGAATGTATTCAATGTTTGAAAAATCTGATTTTATTAATTCTAAAAAATGTGCTTATTTCTCAGCTTGCCATTGAAAATCATGTTATTTGTTAACTGTTGGTTGATCCTATTGCCTCACTGGGTTATGTGATAACCATGGAGACAATTATAAATGATCAGCCAAAAAATGCCTCAGAACAGAGAATATCATGACTTTGTATACTCTATATTAGGAAATCCAGTGTTTTATAGGACATTCTATAAAACAAATATGGATCAAAAGATTCAAAGCTAAAATTTACCTTTCTTATATGATGAAGTATAGAGTCTCATCTTTGAATTGCATGTGTTCTAAAGAAAGTTAATAATTACCTCCATTCTAGTGCTAGCTTCAGCATCCCATATAATAATCACAAACATTCTTTAAGCATAGGAGTAAGCACACATTTTAGAAAAATAATGCATAATCTTTTTCACTCACTTCCATAGGTATGAAGTTGCTAAATATTCCAGTGTCATGCCTGATGATTGATATTGCAATTTCTTCATTTTGTAATATTGGTCATAACTGGGTAACGAAACTTTTTCATGTTCTATATGTAACCTCTTTTCAATGCCAATATAAATAACTCCTTTCCATTACTATCATTACCTTGTATTCTGTGGGAACTTGTCTTGTAGACTGTTGTTTCCCATGTCAGTTGTAATGAAGGTCTGTCAATGAACTGGAAGTGAAGTGTTTCTGCCTATCAGATCACTGTCAAAGAGAAAATGCTGGGGGGAACGCAAAAACACTGGTAGCAACATTTTGGCTGGGCACTTAGCTTTATCTAGTGCAAGAACTTTACAACAAACCCTGTAATTTCCATTCCGAATATGCTCACTTAGTGTATCTCACTTTCAAATCTGCTCCCTCTTCTCTGAAGAGTTACATTTAGGTTTCTTTCCTTCTTTTGTTTTATTGATGTTTTTGTATGAATTATAAAATCACTGAAGAAAGCCAATGTCACCAACCATCTTGGTCCTGCTGTGAGCGTTGCTTTATTGCCCCCTTGTTCTCATCCTGATCTACTCATCTTATAAGACTAACTCATCTTTAATCATTTAATTATATCTGAGATAATGCTCTTCAAAAGTTACATTAATTGAAATGATGTACTTGCAGGTGAGCAATGGAATTAAAAGGATAATCAGAATGGTGGTTGTAAGCATGGATTGGATTATCATTGTAATTTATTGGTCTCTAATTTAAGAAATAAAATAAACACAGTGAATTTGAGACATGGTTTTTCCCGTGGATACACAATTGATATCAAGCAATAGGGCAAAATGCTTACTATGTGATGTCTGTTAGAAGATCTCCCCTTGCCGGCGCTGTGGCTCAACAGGCTAATCCTCTGCCTTGTGGCACCGGCACACCAGGTTCTAGTCCCGGTCGGGGCGCCAGATTCTGTCCCTGTTGCCCCTCTTCCAGGCCAGCTCTCTGCTGTGGCCCGGGAGCGCAGTTGAGGATGGCCTAAGTCCTTGGGCCCTGCACCCCATGGGAGACCAGGATAAGCACCTGGCTCCTGGCTTCAGATCAGCGTGGTGCGCCAGCTGCGGCGGCCATTGGAGGGTGAACCAATGGCAAAGGAAGACCTGTCTGTCTCTCTCACTGTCCACTCTGCCTGTCAAAAAAAAAAATCTCCCCCAAAATTTCTTTTAATACATGTCTCTATGGGTGTGAAAAGGAAGGGGAAAGTCTATATGTTTTGTTCTTTATTCTGATGGACACCAACAAAAGAATCAAGAGGTTTATGTAAACTGCAAATAAAACCTCAACAACTGCTGGATAGTCCCCATGGCCACAGTTACCCAGGTAAAGAACAAACAAAATGCCAGTTACTCTGTAAGAGGAAAGAAACAATAACATCAGAATTAGAGCCTGTGCCTTTGCTTTGATCTAAAGGAAGATTAAGCCAAAGCAAATCCAAAATGGAAGAATTTCTGAATGAAAAGCCCTGCCTCATTGGTTAAATCAGAAAACCGAATTTGGAAAAGAAAAATCCTGTCACATTTTGGACTTGTAAAATGTCTGCAAATGTTTTCAAATGAAAGATATTTCTGATATTCAATGCAATGAAATGTTAGTCACTTTTATTCTTTATATTAAAATTTCTGAGTAACATACAGATAAGACTTATTCTTAAACTTTCAGATTATTTTAGAGTCAACTGATTCAAACTTTTCTGTGTAGAAAGGAGCATTTTCAAGGAGACAGCTCCAAAAGTTTCAAATTCAATTAAATAAAATCAGTGAATTTGGTTGTGCTGTTTTCAAATGTTGCTGCCCAAGCCTATGTAGGCATTATGCATCTGTTTCTTTTCTTCTTTTACATTTGCTTTTCTAATTGAAGATATCAATGAACTATCATGCAGACATTTTAACACCGGTAGCAAGGTCCAGTGAAAGAAGTTTTAGAAATGCACATATTGGATAACAAAAATTAAACAACCTGGGAAATTATGTTACTTTCACTAAAATACATAATGTCATATTTTTAGCAATCTCCCTTGTTGAAAGAAGTGTAGCTGGAAAGGCTCTGATGAATTAAACATAGGAAATGTGATAAAGAAGGTTTATTTATATTACTGTGAAACTGAACACCTACTACAAGTTAATACCATCCTTAGTTTCTTCAGCGTTTGTTCAACCATTACTTTGTATCTTGAATGAACCTAAATAAATCTCTTTTGTTTTGGAGTACTGTGTTTTAATTTTTAGAATATTCAAAATATATTTTGCAAGTTATAAATAGACTCTCTTGGTTCATAAATTAAATTTGGTTTCAATCTTCAATCAATCTACTTCCTTTTATTCAGCATTTAGTGGACATTCCACAACGGTTTTAGCATTTTGCTTTTATTCATCTTGATGTCTGTCATCTTGATTTATGCCTTTTCACTTTATGTTTCTTTTTTGTATGTGAGTAGGAGATTGATAATACTCCCAATGGAGTAGTACTGGCTACTCCCAGTAGCCAGAGCTACTGGCTAATAACATTGTGAATCATCAGTGTTGGAATATCCTTTTGGAATTTACTTGGACATATATGCCAGAGAACAATGACCTGAAAACCAATATTAGGGAATGACACATGGTTTGGTAGGATTAAGATGATTGGTCTGTACTTTGTATAGGTTTCTTTCTTCTCTTAATATCCATGTATGCTTTAAATAGAAAATTTATACTGCTGAAGAGTTGGGATTTACAAAGTTCATAAATTGAATAACATAGTGAAACATTGTCCTTCCACTCTTCCTCCACCTGTACATTTCATCAACCCCTAATCACAGATAGTTTTAGCTCGTGATATCCTAAATGTTATACCAGAGATTTAGAACATATATATGTTCATATATATAATTATACACATAATCTTATATGTATACATATATAAGAAAACAAAAATATGGTTTTTCTTGCTTTCTTAATACAAGTAATTTTGTATTATAAATTCTATTTGCAACTGCATTCTAATTAGTATCATACCTTGGATGTTGTTGCACATTCATACAAAACATTTCTCATTTTTCTTTTATTTAATGTAACATATGTTACTTCTGTGTAACATAAGTTACTTAATGTGAATTTTCTACTAATGTCCATTTAAAAAGTTGTCAATATATTGCTCTTATAGACAAAGTTGTAATGAACACATTTGAATATAGATAGTTTGAACAAGTACTAGTATGACTGAGATATAAATTCCTAGAAATCGAATTGCTAAAGCAAAGGCTGTGTGGATCTGTAATTTTTATAATTATAGTCAATTTTTTTCATAGGTATTGTACTAATGGATATATTTATCAACATCTTATGCAACTGCCCCACCACTTTGCCAACAAAGGTGTTATCAAACTCAACATTTATATATCTCTACTTCTCATTCACTTATTGAGCATCTTATCACATTTAAAACATTTTGTATCCCCTTTACAAAGAAATGTTTGTTCATTCCTTTGTTGATAATTTCTTCTAGGTTGGTTATTATCATATCTACGTATATACTCACAAATCAGGAAGACTAACCCATTTATACTCTGTTAATTCAAATGTTGTTTTCATATCTATTTTTGCCTCTTGAGTTTATTTAGCAAGGAATTATTCCAAATTAGAGTTTATATTTTGTGCTCTGACGATCAATCTTTCCTTTTATGGTGCTAGGATTTTTGTTATAATTAGGAAAGATTTCCAGGGGCCAGCACTGTGGCATAGGAGGTAAAGCTGCCACCTGTAGTGCAGGCATCCCATATGGGTAGTAGCTGGAGTCCCAGCTGTTCCATTTCTCATCCAGCTCCCTGCCAATGCACCTGAGAAAGCAGCAGAGGATGGCTCAAATACTTGGACCCCTGTACCCATGTGGGAGACATGGGAGAAGTTCCTATCTCCTGGCTTCCGATTTGCCCAGCTCTGGTTGTTGGGGCCATTTGGAGAGTGAACCAGTGGATGGAAGATTTCACTCTTTCTCTTCCCCCACCCCTCCTTCTCTCACTCTGCCTTTCAAATAAGTAAATCTTAAAACAAAATTAAAAGATTTCCCTACTCTGGAGGTGTAAAATAATCTCTGGAAATTTTCTTTTGTTATTCCATGAATTTTTCCACATTTATATCTTTGACTCATTTGGAAATTATTATGTTATAAGGTAAAAAGTATAATTCAAATATTTTCCCAAGGTATCTATGGTGCCATATACCAACATGACTTATTGGGTAGCCACCAGATTCCTTTGTGTAGATTCATTTCAGATGCTATTGTTCATTTATTAACTCATTGTGTTGAACGAACAGTTATCAAGTGCTGAATATCAAGCATTACTTTGCATTTAGAAATACATTGGTGCAAAAAGTCCACAAAACTCTCTAATCCAGGAGAGCTTATATTTTAATAAGGAAGACAAACCTCAAAAGTGAGAAGGAATACTTAACGTGGATACCCTTAAGTACAAAGAGAAAATAAGACAGAAAAAGAATGGGATTTCTGAGGGGAAAATTCAGAATGTAGAGTACTTGTGAAACAGGTGGTATCTGAGGCAAATTCTGAATGACAAAAGAATGGTTTGGTTATGAAGAAAACTCAAAGCTCTGTACCTGAAGTGTACCTAATACATTATTTTAAACTAAGAGATCCTAAATGACTGAGGCAGAAGAAGCAAGAGGAGACATTAAGGAAATAGTTACTTTGTTTTTTTTTTTTTATATATATAAAGCTTTTATTTAAAGAATATAAATTTCCAAAGAACAGCTCATGGACCACAATGGCTCCCCCCCACAACTTCCCTCCCTCCCCCCACCCTCCCCTTTCCCGCTCCCTCTCCCCTTCTGTTCACATCAAGATTCATTTTCAATTCTCTTTATACACAGAAGATCAATTTAGTACATATTACGTAAAGATTTCAACGGTTTGCCCTCGCATAGAGACACAAAATGATAATACTGTTGGAGTACTAGTTATAGTATTAATTCACAATGTACAGCACATTAAGGACAGAGATCCTACATGATTTTTTTTTTTAAAAAAATTGATTAATTGTCTATGCAATTTCCTGTTTAACACCAAGATTTTTAATCATTTGCAATTATCTTATATAAAGAAGATCGATTCAATATATACTATGTAAGGATTTCATCAGTTTGCACCCACTCAGAAACACAAAGTGTAAAAATACTGTTTCAGTACTAGTAATAGCATCACTTCACATTGGATAACACATTAAGGACAGATCCCTCATGAGACGTAAGTACACAGTGACTCCTGATGTTGATTTAACAATTTGACACTCTTGTTTATGGCGTCAGTAATCTCCCTAGGCTCTGGTCATGAGTTGCTGAGGCTATGGAAGCCTTTAGGGTTAGCCGACTTTGATCTTATTCCCACAGGGCCATAGTCAAAGTGGAAGTTCTCTCCTCCCTTCAGAGAAAGGTACCTCCTTCTTTGATGGCCCCGTTCTTTCCACTGGGATCTCACTCGCAGAGATCTTTCATTTAGGTCTTCTGTTTTTTCCAGAGTGTCTTAGCTTTCCATGCCTAAAATATTCTCATGGGCTCTTGAGCCAGATCCGAATGCCTTAAGGGCTGATTCTGAGGCCAGAGTGCTATTTAGGACATCTGCCATTCTATGAGTCTGCTGTGTATCCTGCTTCCCATGTTGGATCATTCTCTCCCTTTTTCATTCTATCAGTTAGTATTAGCAGACATTAGTCTTGTTTGTGTGATCCCTTTGACTCTTAGACCTATCAGTGTGATCAATTGTGAGCTGAAATTGATCACTTGGACTAATGAGATGGCCTTGGTACATGCCACCTTGATGGGATTGTATTGGAAACCCCTGGCACAATTCTAACTCCATCATTTGGGGCCGTTCCGATTGAGCATGTCCCAAGTTTTACATCTCCTCCCTCTCTTATTCCCACTCTTATATTTCACAGAGATCACTTTTCAGTTAAAATTTAAACACCTAAGAATAATTGTGTAATTACAGAGTTCAACCACTAGTACTAGGATAAAGAAAAAAAAATACTACCATGGATAAAGTATTACATTGTACAACAACAGTCAGCACAAGAGCTGATCGAGTCACTGTTTCTCATAGTGTCCATTTCACTTCTACAGGTTTCCCCTTTGGTGCTCAGTTAGTCATCGCCAATCAAGGGAAACAAATGATATTTGTCTCTTTGGGACTGACTTAATTCACTCAGCATGATGTTTTCCAGATTCCTCCATTTTGTTGCAAGTGACCGGATTTCATTGTTTTTGACTGCTGTATAGTATTCTGTAGAGTACATGTCCCATAATTTCCTAATCCAGTCTACTGTTGATGGGCATTTGGGTTGGTTCCAAGTCTTAGCTATTGTGAATTGAGCCGCAATAAACATTGCTGTGCAGACGGCTTTTTTGTTTGCCAATTTAATTTCCTTTGGGTAAATTCCAAGGAGTGGGATGGCTGGGTTGAATGGTAGGGTTATATTCATGTTTCTGAGGAATCTCCAGACTGACTTCCATAGTGGCTTCACCAGTTTGCATTCCCACCAACAGTGGATTAGTGTCCCTTTTTCCCCACATCCTCTCCAGCATCTATTGTTGGTGGATTTCTGAATGTGAGCCATTCTCACCGGGGTGAGGTGAAACCTCATTGTGGTTTTGATTTGCATTTCCCTGATTGCTAGGGATCTTGAACATTTTTTCATGTGTCTGTTGGCCATTTGGATTTCCTCTTTTGAAAAATGTCTATTGAGGTCCTTGGCCCATCTCTTAAGTGGGTTGTTTGTTTTGATGTTGTGGAGTTTCTTAATTTCTTTGTAGATTCTGGTTATCAACCCTTTATCTGTTGTATAGTTTGCAAATATATTTTCCCATTCTGTCGGTTTCCTATTCACTTTCCTGACTGTTTCTTTTGCAGTACAGAAACTTTTCAATTTGATGCAATCCCAGTAGTTAATTTTGGTTTTCAGTGCCTGTGCTTCTGGGGTCTTTTCCAAGAAGTCTTTGCCAGTACCTATGTCTTGCAGGGTTTCTCCTATGCTCTCTAGTAATTTGATGGTGTCGGGTTGTAGGTTTAAATTTTTAATCCATGTTGAATGGATTTTTGTGTAAGGTGAAAGGTAGGGGTCTTGCTTCATGGTTCTGCATGTGGAAATCCAGTTATCCCAGCACCATTTATTAAACAGACTGACCTTACTCCAGGGACTGGTTTTGGATCGTTGATCAAATATAAGTTGGCTGTAGGTGTTTGGATTGATTTCTGGAGTTTCTATTCTGTTCCATTGGTCTATCCATCTGTTTCTGTACCGGTACCATGCTGTTTTGATAACAACTGCCCTGTAGTATGTCCTGAAATCTGGTATTGTGATGCCTCCGGCTTTGTTTTTGTTGTACAAGATTGCTTTAGCTATTCGAGGTCTCCTGTGTCTCCATATGAATTTCAGCATCATTTTTTCCAGATCTGAGAAGAATGTCCTCGGTATCTTGATTGGTATTGCGTTGAATCTGTAAATTGCTTTTGGGAGAATGGACATTTTGATGATATTGATTCTTTCAATCCATGAGCATGGGAGATTTCTCCATTTTTTGGTATCCTCTTCTAGGAAATAGTTACTTTGAACTACATTAAATATTGGGTCATGAGAGCTCTGCATAGATGCCTTGTATCTTCAGACTTCTACTCCTAGTTAGATGGGAACTCTGAGAAGGAAACTCATCTCAGAGAAGCGAGATCATCTGACTAAATATTATAGGAAGATCTCACCAGTTTCAGTGTGAGGAATAGGTAATAAGAGAGCTCAGGTATAGTAAGGAGATGATTTGGGAAGCTCTTGCTATAAATTGAGGGAAAATGATTTGAAATAGTTAGCTCTGCATATAGTTCGTAGAGGTAACATGAATGAAATTTATGATTTATGTCTCTTCTTTTTTTTAAAGATTTATTTATTTACTTGAAAGTCAGAGTTACACACAGAGAGAGAAGGAGAGACAGAGAAAGAGAGAGAGGTTTTCCATCCGATGTTTCACTCCTCAATTGGCTGCAACAGCTGGAGCCGTGCCAATCTGAAGTCAGGAGCCAGGAGCTTCTTCCAGGTCTCCCATGTGGGTGCAGGGGCCCAAGGACTTGAGCCATCTACTACTACTTCCTCAAGACACAGCAGAGAGCTGGATCGGCAGTGGAGCAGCCAACACTCAAACCGGCACCCCCTATGAGATGCTGGCACCACAGGCGGCAGCTTTACCTGCTATGCCACAGCTCCAGCCCCGATTTATGTCTTTTCTGGAGGTAAGAGCATCCTCACTGAAATAAAATTAATTATGATAAAAAGATAAATGCAGGAAAAATTGAGTTATCATTTGCAAAGGCGTTGGAGATAACACAGGACATAGATTTTACAGGGAGTTAAGTTCATAAGCATGGTTTCAGATTTGTTAAACTTGAGATAAATTTCCCACATCCAAGTGAAGGAATTGGATAATATCTCTAGACACCAGACAGCAAATCTGACCTGAAGAGTCTGTGAAGGGTAGATACTATTCCAAAACATAAGACAGACAGATATGAAGAGTTGGAGAAAGGGTATAGTAAAGTAAAGCCCGTGAACTCAGCCTTTGGTTACCGCAACACTGAAAACTTGACAAACTTAGCAGGGATATTTAAGAACCAGTGGATTAGAGTACCTTGTTCCCCACATCCTCACCAGCATTGGTTGTTTGTTGATTTCTGATTAAAAGCCATTCTCATTGGGGTGAAGTGAAACCTCATTGTGGTTTTGATTTGCATTTTCCTGATGACTAGGGATCCTGAACATTTTTTTAATGTGTCTGTTGGAAATTTGGATTTCCTTTCTTGAAAAATGTCTGTTCAAGTCTTTTGCCCGTTACTTAATTGTATTGTTTGTTTTGTTTTTGAGTTTCTTTGGCTCTTTATAGATTCTGGATATTAATCCTTTTTCAGTTTCAGAGTTTGCAAATATTTTCTCTCATTCTATTGGTTACCTCTTCACTTTGCTTAACGTTTCTTTGGTACTGCAGAATCTTCTCAACTTGATGCAATCCCATTTGTCAATTTTGGCTTTGGTTGCCTGTGCTTCTGTTTTTTTGTTTTTTTTTGTTTTTTTTTTTTCCCAAGAAGTCTTTGCCTATGCCAATGTCTTGCAGGGTTTCCCCAATGTTTTCTAATTTGATGATATAGGCTTGCATATTTACGTATTTAATCCATGTTAAGAATATTTTTGTGTAAGATATAAGGTAGGGGTCTTGCTTCCTACTTCTACAAGTGGAAATCCAGTTTTCCCAGCACAATGCTGAAGAGACTATCCTTGTTCCAAGGATTGATTTTAGCTCCTTTCCCAAAAATAAGTTGGTTGTAGATGTTTGAATTGATTTCTGGAGTTTCTATTCTGGTCCGTTGGTCTACCTATTTTTTTTCCAGTACCAGGCTGCTTTCATCATATCTGCCCTGCAGTACATCTTGAAATCTGGTATTGTGATGCATCTGGCTTTAGTTTTGTCATATAAGATTGATTTAGATATTCAGGGTCTCCTGAGTTTCCATATGAATTTCAAACACCATTTTTTGTAGATCTGAGAAGAACGTATTTAGTGTGGTATGCAAACTTCTCAGTCACATAAAATCTATGATAAGTGTTGGGCTTGTGGCATAGTAATCTAAGCCTCTGCCTGCAGTGCAGGCTGCCCATATGGATGCAGGTTCCTGTCCCTGCTGCTCCTCTTCTAATCCAGCTCTCTGTTTGTGGCTTGGGAAAGCAGTGGAAGATGACCTAAGTGCTTGGGCCCCTGCACCCAAGTAGAAGACTCAGAAGATGCTCCTGGCTAAGACAGGGAATCAACCCGAATGCCCATCAGTTGAATACTGTATAAAGAAATTTGTGGCTAGGTCCTGGAATACTACACAGTAGCAACAAAAAGTGAAATCCAGTTATTTACAACAAAATGGATGAATCTAGAAAACATCATAGTTAGTGAAATAAGTCAGTCTCAAAGGGACAAATACCAGGTTTTCCCTGACCTGTGACAACTAATAAAGACCCTCAAGGGCAGCCTATAGAAGTGAAATTGACACTTTTAGAAGCAATGATTTGAGCAGCCCTTGTCTTGACCGCTAAGAAACATTTTTTTTTAAATATACTGTTTGTTGAACCTTTTGCTTACAGAGTTAAACTTATGTGTATAAAGTCAATTGAATGTATATCTCAGTAAAAAATAAGAGTGGGAATAACAAAGGGAGGAGGAAGAGTGATTGGAAGTATGAGTGGGAGGGTAAGAAGAATCTCCACATTACTAAAGTTGTAATTAAGAAGTGTATGGAGTTTGTAGCTGTAAGTTATATAGTTCTGCATAGATTCCTAAGAACTTACTTCTAAGGGTACAGTTTAAAAACTTGCCATAGGGCCACAAATCCCATTAAACTTGGTGGTAAAAATACCATCTTAAGTGTTAAAAGTGATCTGTATGGATAGGATTAAGGGTCTGATAATAATAATAGATATAATGTTCCAACTTGGGAAGCAGTAAACACAGCTGACTCATAGAATGGCAATCACTTTAAATAGCACTCTGACCTCAGAGTCAGCCCTTAAGGCATTCTGGTCTGGCTAATAAGCCCATGAGAGCATCTCAGACACTGTGGCAAAAAAAGTCCTGAATGAGGGACCTCAGTGGATGGGGTCCTAGTGGAAAGAAGTGGTCATCAAGAAGGAGGTACTTTTCTCTGAAAGGAGGAGAGAAGCTCCACTTTGCTTATGGCCTTGACTAAAAAATGATGGAGTTTTTTGATTCAAAAGTCTTCCATAGCCTAGGCATCTCATGTCAAGAAGATTGGGTGATCACTGATATCATATTCAAGAGTGATAATTTTTAAATTAACAACAGAAGACACCGTACACTAACATCCCATGCAGAACTTCTGTCCTCAAAGAGTTGTATTATGTCTAAGTTTTCACAAAAAATGCATAATTCTTTAAAGTTAATTAAGTTTCTAAAAAAAAAAGGAGTGAAATTAATTTCAAGATGCAATGACCTTTAATAGCACTTGTCTCAACTGTTGAAAAACAGGTTTTTGGGGTTTTTTTGCATTATTTTGTTGTTTTACGGATTATTTTTCCATACAAATTGTTTAATGCTTTACTTAGTATAAAGTTGGTCTTCTGTGCATAAAGTTAATAAAAAATGGATCTTAGTGGAGAATGGGGTTGGGAATGGGAGAGGAAGGAGGAAAAGGAGTGGGAGAGTTGGTGGGAGGGCAGATATGGTGAAAAGAATCAGTATATTCCTAAAGTTGTACTTATGAAATTAATGACGTCTGTATTCCTTAAAAATGTTTCTTCTGGGGGATAAATTAAAAAATAAATAAAATAAAACAAAATAAATAAATAAATAAATAAAATCTTTTTAAAAAATTAGGTATTTGGTCCATCCTGTTCTGACTTTTGTGTTTAGTGAGAGGTACAGATCTTATTTCATTCTTCTGTGTATACCCGTCCAATTCTGCCAGTACCATTTATTGAAAAGATTATCCTTTCATCAATGTATGGTCTGGGCACTTTTATCATAATTCAGTTGTATGCATGTGGATTAATTTATGAGCTCTCTATTCTATTCCTTTGATCTATAGTCTGGTTTTTAATGCCGGTACCATGTTGTTTTAATTACAATAACTTTATAGTATGCTTTGAAGTCAGGCATTGTGACGCTTGCAACTTGACTTTTTACTTTATCTTTTTGCTCAGGATCTTTGTGGCCACTCTCTGTCTTTCATGGATTCATATGAATTTTAGGATTGTTATTTCTAATTGGCATGGGATTTCATTAAATATGTATACTGCAACATTAATTTTGCATATTTGTATTATGCATATTTTCTGAATCTGTGTGATTTTTTGTGGAGTCTTTCAATTTTGAATTTTTTATATAAGATAATGTCATCTGCAAATAGTGACACTTTGACTTCCTCCTTCCTTTTTTTTTTTAAAGATTTATATATTTATTTGAAAGTCAGAGTTACAGTGAGAGAGAATGGGAGAGAGAGGGAGAGAGGGGAGAGAGGGAGAGAGAGAAAGAGAGAGAGAGAGAGAGAGTGAGTCTTCCATCTTCTGGTTCACTTCCCAATTGGCTGCAATGGCCAAGGAACCAGGAGCCTCCTCTGGGTTTCCCACATGGGAGCAGGAGCCTAAGGACTTGGGCTATCCTCTACTGCTTTCCCAGGCCACAGCAGAGAGGCTGGATCAGAAATGAGGTAGCTGGGTCTCAAACTGGCACTCATATGGGATGCTGGCATTTTGGGTGATGGCTTAACATGCCCTGCAGCAAGAACCGGCCCCAACTTCCTCCTTTCTAATTTTGATGCTGTTTATTTTTTTTTTCCTTGCCTCACTGCTCTGAGATGTTCATTATTAGGTTGAATAAAAATGGTAACAGTGGACATCCTTATCTTGTGTTACATTGTAGAGGAAAAGGCTTTACTTGTATCCAATTCAGTATGATATTAACTTTTGCCTTGTATATGGTCTTTATTGTGTTGATATGTTCCTTCTATTCCACATTTGGTCAGAATTTCTATCATGGAGAGGTGTTGAATTTTATCTAATGCATCTATTAACATGTTCAGATGATTTTTGTCCTACATTCTGCTGATGTTTTGCATCACATTTGTCAATTTTCACATGCTGAGATCTTGCATCCCTAGGTTGAATTACATTTGATGCTTTTAATGTGTGAGGATTTTTGCTTCTATGTTCACCATATCAAAGTAATGCTGACCTCATATAAATTTGCAAGAATTCCCTTATTTTCTATTTTTTTTTGGAGTAACTTAAGAAAGATTATTGTTAATTCTTCTTTAACCATTTGGAAGATTTCAGCAGGAAAAGCCTCTGGTCCTGAGTTTTTCTTCAATGGGATTTTTTTTTTTTTTATCACTGATTCTAACTTTCACTCATTATTTGTCTGCCTAGGTATTCTATTTCTTCATCTGCTGAATGTTTTGGCAATTCTAGGTCCTTATAAATTTTATAGACACTCTACACTCAGTTTGACAATCCCTCTTGAAAAAGACTGCTAGAATTTCAATTTCATGGCATTAAATATGTATATCAACTTGCAGTTAATTGAAATAATAAAAATAAGAAGAATAGGAACAAAAGACATCTTTTGATTTGATTGTTGTTTGTTAGCTCTTGTTTATAGTTCTATGGGGCTGATGTCTTTCTACTTTTTTTTTTTTTTTAGCCAGGCAGACTGGACAGTGAGAGGGAGAGACAGAGAGAAAGGTCTTCCTTTACCTTCGGTTCACCCCCCAATGGCTGCTGCGGCTGGCGCACTGCGGCTGGTGCACCACGCTGATCCAAAGCCAGGAGCCTGGTGCTTCTCCTGGCTTCCCACACGGGTGCAGGGCCCAATGACTTGGGCCATCCTCTCTGCCAAAGCAGAGAGCTGGGCTGGAAGAGGGGCAGCTGGGACAGAATCCGGCGCCCCATCCAGGACTAGAACCCGGTGTGCCAGCACCACAGGTGGAGGATTAGCCTACTGAGCCATGGCACCGGCCTATCTTTCTACTTTTTACACATTGAATATTATGGCTGGTGGTGCATTAAGCCTGTGATTACAGAGTAGACTGAAGTTACTTTTTTTTTTTTTTTTACAAAATTAAAGAAAAAAAGAAAGGAAGGAAGGAGGTATATTGAAGGAGGGAAAGAGAGAATGTGGGAAGTCTGGTTTTATTCTTGGGAGTGTACCTACAAAATAAATAAAATCTGTACTCATATTAAAAATGTTTTTAAAAAGTGATAAAAAATTTGTGTATTCCATGACATCTCCATTTCTATTGCTTAAGTGACTTAAACTTCTTTTTCAGTTTCAATATAATTCTCTCTCTGATGTTTTCAATTTATATATGTGTAGTTTGTATTTCAATGAGTTTAAATGATGTATATTTTTAAGTTCCTCCCATTTGTTTCGCTGTTAAAAAAGCCTAATTGAATTTTCCATTAACCTCTGTTCAGCGACTTTGCTATGATATTGTAATTAGTAATGTATGTGTATATATTTTGATATCTTCTTCCTATGTAATGATGTGTCTGTATTTGGAAATATTATGTCAGTTTTTTCCTCATTATATTAACTTTCCTCTCATTCACAGTAGAACTTAATTGGCCAGTGGATATACTTGGTTCATTCTTGATTGAATTTTTTTCAATGTTTGTCCATTTAACATTTTTGTTTGTTTGTTTAACTTTTATTTAATGAATATAAATTTCCAAAGTACAGCTTATGGATTACAATGCCCCCCCCCATAATTTCCCTCCCACCCACAACCCTCCCCTCTCCCGCTCCCTCCCCCCTTCCATTCACATCAAGATTCATTTTCAATTCTCTTTATATACAGAATATCAGTTTAGCATATATTAAGTAAAGATTTCAACAGTTTGCACCAACATAGAAACACAAAGTGAACAATACTGTTTCAGTACTAGTTATAGCATTAATTCACAATGTATAGCACATTAAGGACAGAGATCCTACATGGGGAGTAAGTGCACAGTGACTCTTGTTGTTGACTTAACAAATTGACACTCTTGTTTATGGCATCAGTAATCACCCTAGGCTCTAGTCATGAGTTGCCAAGGCTATGGAAGCCATTTGAGTTCACTGACTCTGATTTTGTTTCAACAAGGTCGTAGTCAAAGTGGAAGTTCTCTCCTCCCTTCAGAGAAAGGTACCTCCTTCCTTGATGACCTGTTGTTTCAACTGGGATCTCACTCACAGAGATCTTTCATTTAGGTATTTTTTTTTTTTTTTTGCCAGAGTGTCTTGGCTTTCCATGCCTGAAATACTCTCATGGGCTTTTCAGCCAGATCCACATGCCTTAAGGGCTGATTCTGAGGCCAGAGTGCTATTTAGGACATCTGCCCTTCTATGCGTCTGCTATGTATCTCGCTTCCCATGTTGGATCATTCTCTCCCTTTCTGATTCTTTCAGTTAGTATTAGCAGACACTAGTCTTGTTTGTGTGATCCCTTTGACTCTTAGACCTATCAGTGTGATCAATTGTGAACAGAAATTGATCACTTGGACTAGTGAGATGGCCTTGGTACATGCCACCTTGATGGGATTGAATTGGAATCCCCTGGTATGTTTCTAACTCTACCGTTTGGGGCAAGTCAGCTTGAGCATGTCCCAAATTGCACACCTCTTCCCTCTCTCATTCCCACTCTTATATTTAACAGGGATCACTTTTCTGTTAAGTTTCAACACTTAAGTATAACTGTGTATTCATTACAGAATTTAACCAATAGTATTAAGTAGAACAAACAAAAAAATACTAAGAGAGATAACGTATTAAGTTGTTCATCAACAGTCAGGGCAAGGGCTGATCAAGTCACGATTTCTCATAGTGTTCATTTCACTTTATCAGGTTTCCTTTTTGGTGCTTGGTTAGTTGTCACTGATCAGGGAGAACATATGATATTTGTCCCTTCAACATTTTAATAACTAAGGATATGCATGCATATGCATGTGCACACAGGTTTATGCACAAATTAGACAACATATTATTAAGTATTTTGCATCTATTGAGATAACCACACAAATCTTTTTTTATAGTAATGTTGTTATTTGCTTCTTTTAAAAACAGAAACCAATTTTACATACACTCACAGTCTAATGCTTTATGTTGCTTTTTTATATATTGTTCCTATGATATTCCAGATACTGTATTTTTCAGATACAGAGTTTCTATTTATTTTCTTGGATTGCTTTTGTTTTTCACTTTCTCTCTTGAGGTTCTTTCTCCATTCATTAACTATGTTTATGTTTTCATACTTTCATGTGTCTGTAACATGTACTTTTATGGCATTGTTTAATAATTCTAACATTTGTGGTTGCAGTATATGTTTCTGTTATCTGAACAAAAGGATGAGACCCAGCTAATAAATAGTAATTCTTATGCAATCTCAATATGTATCTATGGAAACATTATTTGTCCCAAGAATTAAGTAAGTCTGTATGTATTCCTGGTTATCCTCCAAGTGTGTCCTTTTTCTTTGGGTACCCACAAAAGTCTTGGCAAATCAACCACACTAGAATCTACTCTTTCTCCAAGTAACATTATCCAAGATCCTTGAGCTATGTACACCTTGGTAAGCATTTCCAAGCAGAAAGCAAACACACTGCTGGTCCTAATCTACAATGTTTCCTTTCTTTCAAGATTTCTGAGACAACAGTTGTGCTTGGTCATTTTCCTAATTCCTGAATACATAGATTCATACAGTTTGCCATATCATTTAATTGTTTATGAAATATATATATATATATATATATATATTTAAGTCACCATCAGAACCAAAAATCACTCCACTCTAGAGAACTTTCTAGAAGGGAATGATGAAAATATATATCTCTATAAAAATCTCCAAACTGTGAATATTATTAACTTACTAGCTTATCTATTCAAGAACATTTATACAGTGTACAATATGATCTGGGAATATCTTACGTAGCAAAGATGCAGTGATGAATCAGATTTAGTTCCCTTCCCCATTGACTTTTAGAAATATAGGCTGATCTCTATATAGCGGAGCCAAAATTATATAATTTGCATGCCTTTCAAAGTTAAATGTCTTATAATATAAAAGTGAAAGAGAGACAGTGAAGATAGTGGAAGTCAAATTCACATGTAGGAAGCCGGGGTTGCCTAGAGAATTCTACTGTCAGTGATACAAGGAACTGGCTGGTATCACATGCTTGTTCTCTCTTTCCTTTATTGGAGAAATGACTGATTGTTGAGACAAGTCCAAAAGATTACACTTAAGGTTAATTTGTTAATTCTATGAGGCTCTTGGTTTTATTTTCTGGCACAGAGTAAAACTAGAGAGTATCTGTTCTGTGGATGAGATTTGGGAATACAAATTGAGAATAACTGAATTTAGAGTGGGGGCCAGAATTCCAATCAATATTTATACTAATTGTGGAGACTTAGATACCAAGAAATATCCAGGCTATGAACAAGAAAATGAGGATGTGGGCCAAGGTTAAAACTTGGTGGGTGATTACTTTGACTAAATTTAGTCATCAGGATTTTATGTTATCCCCCTATATTTCTACCTCTTACTGTTCCATGTGTATTGGGCAAGTGCAGACCAGTAATTTTAAGAGTGAGCATACATTGGAGTACACTTTGACAAATGGATATGTAAGTAGAAGGTGTAGTGATCTGCAAAGTGGTGTAGAATTTCAAGTCACCTCTGATTAGATCAAACTGTGAATGGAAAGTTGGAATAAGAAAAAAAAAAGATTTAAAGCAGGAGTTGGAAAAATTAATGAGTAATTGAATTTGGGAAGCAAAAACAGGAATCGACACTCAAACCTGAGTATCTCATTGGTGTCATTTTGTAAAACTGCTGTATATAGGCAAGAATCAAAGTTCGGTACTAACATGATGAATGAATTGTGGTCAGAACTTACTGAGTTTAGCGTGCTTTAGGGAAAGTAAATGAAAGTGTTCAGAGAATGGCATTGAAGAGAATGACTCAACTTAGTAAAAATTTGAATATATTCTAAATATATTTTTCAAAACCACACAGCAAAGAAAATGAAGAACAAAAGTCCCTCAGGAAACTAACTTTCAGAGTTATACTGTGGAAAATGATACTTTGGAGGAAATAGAAGGAGAGGTAATGAAGTGAAGGAAAAGTTGTAAGACCAAGAAAAAGATTAACAACATCAATAACTCAGAGAAGTCAAATAGGATTATAACTTTAAAGTGTCCATTCTACTTTGCAATTACAGAGCTAGCATCCTTGCTCTGAAATGCTTTAAACCTGAAATGTTTCATATTTTGAATATTCATGTAGATGTATTGGTGAAGGGGGTCCAAGTTACACATGGGTGCTTCATAATGATAACATAAAATGCATTTATGGTGTTTCTGATATATATGTATATACACACACACACACACACGCACGCACACGCATACATCCTGAAGATAATTCTATACAGTGCTTTTGCATACCTTTATTTTATTATGACCCAAAGTAACTTCTACTTATGCCATGTCAGCATTCAAAAGTTTCCAATTTTGGAGCATTTTGGATTTTGGATTGGGGATGATTAACTTTCACTCCAAGTAGATGAATTTCAATTGTGCATGAAAAAAAAGTGTGCAGATTATAAGTGAATGGAAAAGTAAATGAGTAGTAAAGAAAGGGATGGCAATGACTGTAGACTCCTCTCTCATCTCACTTCATTATTAATTGGGTACTGGTTATTTGCTGCTTTTTTGTTATTGTTGCTAATTTAACATCAAAGCTACTTGAGTGTGTTCATGTTCTCAATGATCAGGGGAGGGAAAGAAGTTAGAGAAACAGAGAAGACTGGCCCTGGAAGGCGTGTTCAGAGCACAGAACCCGAAGAATTATTTCTTTATACTGAAATGACAGGGAAAATAAAATAAGACAGTTATTTATTCAAATATGTATTTGTAGGTGGCAGGAAAAAAGTTCGCAGGATCTTATTATGCCAAGTGACAGAAACATAACCTTTTTCCTCTGAAGTGAACTTTAAAGGCAACTGATAAAAATGAAGAGAGACGTGATTATTTGAGGGGGCTAGCAGAATGTTTGAAACAGCCTCAGCTGGGATTGTCAAAGGAAACCCAGCGGAATCACATAATAGGTTTGGCATACATAACTTACATCCCAACTAAAAATCAGGAGCACAAATCTATAGTAACATGAATCCACTTAGCTGGCTTCTATTTTAAGTTCAAGCAAAATTGCTTAAGGGCATTTATGACGGCTTGCTCCTCTCCTCCTGTCTTCTCAATAACAACAAAATAATCTTTCAACAAATTATTTTTTTATGATTTATTTATTTATTTGAAAGATCTACATAGAGAGAGAAGAGACAGACAGAGAGGGAGAGAGAGAGAGAGAAGTCTTGCATCCCATGGTTCAATCCCCAATTGGCTGCAACAGCCAGTTGGCTGCAATGGCCAGAGCTGCGCCAATCAGAAGCCAGGAGCCAGGTGCCTCCTCCTGGTCTCCCATGCGGGTTCAGGGGCCCAAGGACTTGGCCCATCTTCTACTGCTTTTCCAGGCCATGACAGAGAGCTGGATCAGATGTGGAGCAGCTGGGATTCAAACCGGCGCCCATAAGGGATGACGGCACTTTAGGCATGGGCGTTAACCCACAACGCCACAGTTCTGGCCTCTAACAGATCATTTCATTGATAGTCATACATGAAAAAGTGAATTTACTTCATTTTGATGGTTTAGTGTGAGGATAATATATAATTAAATAATGTATAATTAAATATTTGTGCTGTTATAGATATTATGATAGCCATCATTAGTGTAGATTAAACTTAATCTTCACTGTTCTCTATAGCACATACAGGCCCTTCCTTTTTTCATCCCAGTGGAACTTGCTTATTTGTCTTAGAAAATAAAGGATTTATGGCTAAATATTCTGCATACTGTATAGAAACCTTCCGTTGTTAGACTGCAGCAAGAACTTATATCAATTTACTGATATGTAATCTCATAAGCTTAATAACTTGCCTGAGGTTGCATTATTTTTATGTGCTAAAGCAATAATGAAACCCAACATCTTTGGCTTGGAAGTCAATGCTCTTTCAACTATATCTTATTAAATACATTTCATTGTACATTATCATCTGGCATTCCTTATTAGTGATTTAAAAACATATTTTGGAGAAATCCTATCCCATGTTCAATTCATAATTTTCTAAGCATTTGTTTTCTACCTGAGCACTTCGGACTACCACGTATGAGCGTGCACATGAAGCCCTCCTCTCAAGTTCCTGTAGGAATTGAGGCATCATCACGGAAAGCCATGATTCTGTAAAAAAAATTAAAAAATAGGAAAACTAGGACAAATGAATATTTACAACCCTATCACCGTCAGAATACAATACTGAATTGAATTTTACTTCTTGATTTTTTAAAGATTATTTATTTGAAAGGCAGAGTTACAGAGAGAGAAAGACAGAGCAAGGGCGATCTGCCATCCACTGGTTCACTCATCAGATGGTCACAATGGCTACGGCTGAGCCAGGCTGAAACCAGAATCTGAGACTTTCACCTGGGTCTCCCACATACACCTACCACAGAGGCCCAAGTACTTGGACCATCCTTTACTGCTTTTCCTAGGCCATAAGCAGGGAGCTGGATGAGAAGTGGCAAGGCTGCGACACGGACTGGCACCTGTATATGATGCTGATGTCGCAGGTGGCAGCTTTATTCATTACACTGCAATGTCAGCCCTCAATACATTTTTTAAAGATATATTTATTTATTTGAAAGTCATAGTTACTGAGAGAGAGAGAGAGAGAGAGAGAGAGAGAGAGAGAGAGAGGTCTTCCACCTGCTGGATCACTCCAAAATTGGCTGCAATGGCTGGAGCTACACGAATCCGAAGCCAGGAGCCAGCAGCTTCTTCAGGGGCTCTCTTCTGGGTACAGAGACCCAAGGACTTGGGCCATCTTTTCATGCTTTCCCAGGTCACAGCAGAGAGCTGGATCAGAAGTGGAGCAGCTGGACTCGAACCGGCGCCCATATGGGATGCCGGCACTGCACGCTGCAGCTTTACCCTCTAAGCCACAGCGCCAGCCCCCTTCAATGCACTTTTAAAGTAATTTTGGGTCTCTTTATATGGCATTCTGTGATATACCTCCAGACTAATTTAATTATTATTTTAGGTTAAGACTTAATTTTAAAATGTGTGATTCTTTCATATAAAATTGCTCATATTTAGGTCCTATTATGTGCCAAACAATATGCACAACATATGTTAAATTCTTTATACTCTCATCATCCTTTTCACAATTTAGGGGTACATGCTATTACCATGAACTTAACTTCACAAGGCAACAACTGAAATAAATAAATTAACTAGGGGCTGGCCCCGTGGCACAGTAGGTTAATCCTCCGCCCGCGGTGCCTGCATTCCATATGGGCGCCGGTTCTACTCCTGGCTGCCTCTCTTCCAATCCAGCTCTCTGCTAATGGCCTGGGAAAGCAGTATAGGATAGCCCAAGTCCTTGGGCCCCTGCACCCACATGGGAGACCAGGAGAGGCATCTGGCTCCTGGCTTCGGATCAGCACAGCTCTGGCCATTGCAGCCATCTAGGGAGTGAACCAAAGGAAGGAAGACCTTTCTCTCTGTCTCTACCTCTCAATGTCTGTCACTCTAACTCTCAAATAAATAAATATAATCTTTAAAGAGAGATTAACTAGTATTTCATAAGGCTGATTATACCATGAAGCTGTATGTTTTCCTCAAGTCTGTCCAATTGAGAATCTCATGCAATTTATTCATTCTAAACACTGCTTCTCAGATTAGAATTCTTTAAGGACAGTATCAGAATGTATTGAGAGATTGGTAATGTTATAGGTACAGATTCTGAGGGTGACTACTATAGAAAAGATGGTGTATTCTTATATAAATATTTTGGTGGGTATATTCAAATATTGGTGTGGACTTTTTATTAATATCAAAAGAGAACAAATTAAATAGATAAAATCTAAGAATAAAACAATATTCTCCCCTCTTCTTCCCTCTCCACCTCCCACTTCCTTCCCTACTTCTTTCCTTCCTTCTTCCTTTCTTTTTTCCTTTAATTTTTGCAATAACATACTTTCGATTTACTCTATAATCAAGGCTTAAGGTAACATCAATTGTAATGTTCAATGGGTAAAAATTAGAAAAAATAGATAAGATGGATCAGATGGGATATGAAGATTATGGGGGGCTGGCACCATGGCTCGATAGGCTAATCCTCTGCCTGTGGCGCTGGCACACCGGGTTCTAGTCCTGGTCGGGGCACTGGATTCTGTCCCACTTGCCCCTCTTCCAGGCCAGCTCTCTGCTGTGGCCTGGGAGTGCAGTGGAGGATGGCCCAAGTGCTTGGCCCCTGCACCCGCATGGGAGACCAGGAGAAGCACCTGGCTCCTGGCTTCAGATCAGCGCGGTGTGCCGGCCGCAGTGGACATTGGGGGGTGAACCAACGGCAAAGGAAGACCTTTCTGTGTCTCTCTCTCACTGTCCACTCTGCCTGTCAAAAAAAAAAAAGTTCTATAAAAAGAACCTTAAGTGTTATTTCAGTCATGGGTAACATAATTTGATGCTGAATTCAACTTTTGTTTATAATGTGCAATTGTCTGGAATTTCCATTCCTTTGTTAGCTGGAATTGACTATATATGTAATATATATTACTGATAATTGTAATTTTATTTATTTTTTTTTAAGTTTGCATGCTTTGGCTAATATAGAGTCTTTTGAACTCTTTAACAAACAAAATACGTCTTTAATCTGTAATGAAATGAGTGAATAATAAGGTAACATTTTATTGAATATTTATGAATGTGTAAACAAAAATAACAAGCCTGTCTCATATGGAGATGTGACTGCATCTCTACCTTTTGAACTTTGAGCAATCATCATTAGGTGCTGGGATCTGAAACTTTTTGAAAATGAGAAAAAAATAACTTTTATTTGTTTCTTTTAAATTTCTTTTTCTAATGAGTTGGTGATATCGATAGTGGCTACTGCTGAAGTAAACATGATAGAATTTTTAGCTCATTTAGCTACTATCTCAATAGGCAGAAAATACCTGGTGGGAGTGATGATTAAAAAGTAACAACCGAGGCGGAACAGACATGAAAAACCAAATCCATAACAGTAGTTTTATTGCTGTTGGGCTCTTTTGTCAGGTCAGAGAACTTGGTGTTTTAATTATGCAATATTTTTGTTTAGTGATAGCCACACCAGAGATGTAGCAAACGGGTAAGGAGTGGTGAAGAAATCTCCTTTTGATCATATTCCAGATCATAAACAAGAGGAAAAGCAGCCCAGAGAAGGAATGGTATAAATCGTGTATCTCATGCTGCTAGGAACCCTTTGTATGGAAAACAACGGAGTAATTATTTGGTGCACACTGATAGAAAATAAGCGGTAAAGAAGAGTCTTCAGCATAGCTCAGTTAGTTTAAAACTTTCTGATTCTTACTTCCATTCACTTTGTAATCATTTAAGAAAAAATATGTTTAGAATTGTCCCCAAGCCAACCTCTGTATTTTGGAATACAACTCAGAAACAGAGAAATGACTGATTTCATTTATTATTTTCTTTATTATATAATATAATTTAATATAATACATAAAACATATAATGTATATTATATTATGTAATATGTATTATACATATTTATATATAATAATTATATATTGTGTATAGTAATTATATATAATAATTAATAGCATATGATATATTATATATATGTAGAGAGAGAAATATCTAAGATGGAATCTTTTCAGTTTGAGATTGATTGTCTTATTCTGAAGAAATGGAAAATCTGAAATAACTAGCACTTCAAGTTGAAAATCATTAAAAATTGTTCAAAGGTTCTTCCTAAGGGTAAGAAGAAAAATGAGATTTTAAGATCAAAATAGCCTCATTTTCAAAGTGATGCTCATATGGCAGGTTATAGAGGACAAATAATGACTGTTGACTAAACGCATTTAAGTGTGACAGCATCAACATTTTTTCCTGTACATATAAACAAACACATTTACATGTTTTATAAAGAATACTTTTTTTTCTCTTAAAACATGGATAACTACCTCCTCATTATGATACTATATCAGTAAACTATAACACAGTGATACAATAACAATTATCTTCCTGTCCTCAGGAAATTTAGTGACATAATAAACATTTAAAATTTCTAGAATATCAAAGATTTTTTTCCAATCCAGTCAGTTCAAATTCAAGCTTTCTCAATGAATAAAGGGATCAACATGGAAAAATGAAAAAAAAAAACTACATCATATCAACATGATTCAATGAGAGTTTACAATTATAACCTGAGGATCAAGAAGAGTAAACAAAATACACACATTTCATAAGACAGAAACAGGTTTGCTCCTGCAAAAACAAGACAAAAATGGATTCTGTAGGAACATGGTATCATGTAAATAGAACCTCTCCAAACAACTGCTCCTTCTGCTACAGAGTTTCTTTCTGAGACTCTGCTTTCAAAGGAATTTGGATGGGAAATCAGCTGTTGTTTGCTTCTTTCCAAGTTGACAGGTAAGCTGAAGCAAGAAAAGAAGGATGCCCACATGTGCATCACTGAGGGATGCTTACACATCAGAAATGATACAGGTAAATCTGTTCTCCAACTGCACAGTCCATGAAGTATAGCTGCATCAAAAATTAAATATATATATATATATATATATATATATATTGAAACTTTGTTTTCAGTGATGCATGTGTGACATGAAGGAGACGTGATTCAGAGGCACTTGTTTCTAAGGACTTGTTTGAAAGGTTTCCTCTAAAACAAAAGTGGGGAGACTCTGTATGGTGACTGATGACCACTGCCGGTGGCGAGCGTCTTTTGAGTAAAATAAAAACCAGCTGGTGGGAAAATGGGAGATTTTGTAGTGCCTTAAGTGTAGGGAAGTTAGTGGACATTCGTCAAGCTAGGTTAATGGTTGGTGAATGGAAAATGGTTTAAGGTAATTTCCTAAATCGCGAGCTATAGAAGGTATAGATTTGCATAAATTGCAAAATGCATTAAAAAGCTCTTTCTTTGGCCCTTACAATTTTTTTTCATGGCTTTTTTTGAATCCAGTAGAAAATTAGTAGCTGCAAAATTATATCCATTCAGCCTGGACCCTAGGAACTACTTGAGAAGAGCAGAATAGAATTCAATGGACTTCTGTTCTTAAGCCAGATTGGGCAGTGCCTTTGTTTCCTCACATTTAGTTTGACTCTTTGCCATAAGATCAAAAGCATAAAATATTTGGGGAAAGTCTTAGATTTTTAAGAATTTTTTAAGAAATTTTAGAATCTTAGAATGCCAGTTGAAAAGGAATAGTTTAGAATAAAGTAGGATATGGTATAGATTTAGGGTAACGATGCAGAATCTTTTTTAAACTAGGTATCACTTGATCTAAGAGAGTCAAGTATGTGTGGGGGGAATGCCAAGCACTGAGAAACAGAGGGAGAGATGGATATGCTCCCCCCCCCATTTGTTCTTACACTAGTAACAATAAAACCAACAGCTCAAAGGAGGATTTATATATAGAAATGAGTATGACTTTACTAACTACAAAAGGAAGGAAATGATGTCATATTAATCTAGCAAAGGGATAAGATTTGAATATCATCAGTATCTAAAGTTAAATATTTTGTGAGTCTGAAAAGCTGAGGACTAAATAATTATTTATTTCATTTTTAAATGTTTATTTATTTATTTGAAAGTTAAGGTTACAGAGTGGCAGAGGCAGAGAGAGAAAGAGAGGTGTCTTCCATCCACTAGTTCATTCCCCAAGTTGCTGCAACAGAAGCCAGGAGCCAGGAGCTTCTTCTGAGTCTCTAACATGGATGCAGGGGCCCAAAGAGTTGGGCCATCTTCTACTGCTTTCCCAGGCCATAGCGAAGAGATGAATCAGAAGTAAAGCAGTTGGGACTCCAACTGGTGCACATATTTCCATTGATAAAAGTAATACAATAAATTGAAGGTTTATCAAACATAAATTCCAATAGAATAGGATTTTTTCCTTCTAGTTTTTATTTCCTAATATTTTTCTTATCTCCTAAAAATGGATTGGCACAGGATACTTTGAGTGTTAACTTTAATTAAGTCTCTAGACTTGTACCATGACTCTATACTTATCTGAAATAAATGCCATCATTCCCTCCATCTCTCATTCAGTATTTTATTTCCTTTCCATTCTTGCCCAGTGTAGAATTTGTGATTTGTATCAAATATGAATCCATGTAAGTTTAACAGCTGTCTGTGTTTGTGTTTGATTGTTGGTGCTGTTACTATTATAAAGTACCAAAGGCAGATGCTGATTTATCTTTCTTTGGATGCCCAGTCGCTAATAGAGTTCATCATACATGACAACATTTAATATATGTTCATTGAATGAATGCATGGATGCATTGTGTGTAACAACTATGCAATTCTGGTTCTGAAACAGTAATTCTTTAGAGATCAGATGTCACATATTAAGAAGCATAGTGGTTAAGAACTTGAGCTATGATGTCAAAATTATGTTATTCAAAACCAGGTTTCTGTGAGATGGGCAACATTGAAAAAAACTAGTTAAAGGACTTGCATTGTGGAATAGTGTGTTAAATCATAGCAAGAAAAGTCAGAATACCATATGGGTGCCAATTAGTCCTAGCTCCTCCAATTGCAATCAAGTTCCCTGCTAATGTTCTTGAGTACTTGGGCCCCTGCCACTCATGTGGGTGACCTGTATGTTGTTTCAGATTCCTGGCTTCAGCTTGATCCAGCATTGGCAATTGTGGGAGTGATCCTGTAGATGGAAGAATGAACACTCTCTCTCACTGTCTTTCTGTTACACTGTCTTTCAAATACACACACACGCACATATACACACATACATACATACATCTTTGAAAAAAAATAGTTAGACATTTCCTATGTTTTTATTTTTATATTTATAAAAAATGGCATATATGTATACTCACATAATAGCATTATAACATGTCTATAATGTTGAGGAATGATCAATGAGGTTATATATAAATTATTTAGACAAGCACTTGGCATGCAGTGTTTAATGCCTATTATCTATCATTAGTTCTTTTCTCCTGAATAGTACTGGAAAAATTCCTGGACATATGACACTTCTATTTAGATGAACTTGGCTTCAAATTATTTTATTTTACTTCTTGCAAGAGGTACAACTTTGAAAAAGTTACCATACACATATTAATTTGTTACATATTCAGGCCTCACTACATTGCAATTATCTCATTAAGTGCTAGTTTCTCTTTTCCTGTTTTGGCCTTGGCCCTGTTTTTGCCAGTTTACTTTTCCTGTCTTCAGAGAATAAGATAACCCCAGGAGATCATTTCAGATTTTCATCTCAAAGATGACCTTTGCATTAGATGTATAACACATTTGTCATTCAAACTTCTATGCCTTGTACAATCCTGAGTTTTTTACATTCCTTCTTTCATTAAAATCCAGGGTACTGAGTAGGCTTATGAAAGAACTTGGTGAAATGAAGAATGTCAGTTCAGTTTATCACTGAACTGAGTATCACAAGTTGTAACTGTTGGCCAAAACCAAAATAATACAAAGCATCAAAACCTGCAAATAAAACACAGTGAAAATGTATCATTGGTTATGTATACTGAAGATTACATTAAAATAAATACTATGAATTGATGAGTTCATTTGTGTAAAAACTTTATATATGTACAATTTGTTATGGATATCAAATGCTGTCATTAGACTTCACTCTTGAACTAACTGATGGATTAGTGGATACTTGAGAATACTTTCTGTATGTCTAACATAGATTCTTTTAGGACCAAAGTTACTGCCAGGATTCTAGTTGGGCTCATTTTTCCAGAATCTGGAAAACTGTATGATGCATTTTCATTTTAAACCAAGATATTCAGAAATATCAGGTCCAGAAATCAAGGTATTGTTTGTTTGAAAATATTATGGGATGTTCTTTTATTCCCATTCCCCAGTTGTCTATCTTCAGTGAACATTCAAAATCTATACCAAGGTTTTCATGGGATAACTGTTAGACACAGCTACACTAGCTTTCTGATACCTGAGACATTCCTTGGCACAAAGATTTTTGGATTGGTGAGGCTTTCAAAACCTAAGAACATTAAGGAAGTTTCTTAAACATTGTAGGAATAGGTGCTAAAATGCAGATAGACTAAAAACAGCAGAGACGTGTCAAGTAAGAGGACACGGAGAAGAGTAACAGCAACGCTAGACAATGACAACTGAAGTTTGTCTGAGAGTTGTTTCAAGTCCTTTCCTGTAACCAGAAAAGCAAGAGCTTTTAGCACACAGCTTTAGAACATGTTTGAAGAAGACTGAAGAGAAGAAAGCTGATTTAGAAAATACAATTGAAGCCTAGAAGAATCTTACTTCCCATTTAACAGATCAACTTGCTGAGTCTCATTCTGCAGTTTTATCTATGGCTACAGATTTTATTTATTGGGGGAGGATTTAACTAATTCTCACTTATTTTGTGAATTATGTTCTTGGTGAATTAGGGGAAGGGAAAGAAATGGACAAGAGATTCATAGAATTATCATCAAGGCCTAATTGTGGAAGACATGGGACAATAGGTTCTGTTCTTTAAGAAATGCATAAAGTCTTCATTGACCATAGTCAGTTTCTGGTAGCCCAGTTCACAGAAATTGTCTTTGAAGCCATTCTTTTAGCCTCACAGCCAGGTGAGAACCAAAAATCCTATCTAGGTCTCCCATGTGGGTAGAAGGAACCCAAGTACTTGAGCCATCACTGTTGTCCTCTCCAGGACTGCATTGGCCTGGAGCTGGAATCAAGATCCTGGTCAGAGACTTGAACTCAAGTACTCCAAGTGGGACAGTTGCTAGGCTAAAATGACTGCTTCCTTCCTATTAGCTTGATTTCTATATTATCTTTTAACATTTTGGACACACAAAAAAATCATGTTTGCATATGCTTGTTTTGAAAACATCATCATATCGCCCTGATTTTTGGTTTTCTTCAGCTTTACTTATTTTCCGTATTGGCATTGTGCTGTACATTTTATAAAGCTCATTCATATATATTTACTTGATTTCAGTCTTATAATGGCTTGCAAGATATACAAGTCAGTCACCATCATCCACATCATGAATGGAGAAAAAATGTAAGTTAGCTGGAATTTCCAAACGTTACACAGCCCATGAGAAGGACTGGGAATACAAATTTATGTCTTTTTATTTTATGTCTTTGTATTTTCCATGCACATTAGTCTAAAAAGAAAAGAGGTTCGACTTATGCTTGATTTTTAAAGTCTTTCTTTTAAACTTACAGTCATCATTTTGGGGAAAGCGACATCATTCCTGGTTCTTACTTGAAGGAAACATCTTGTAGTAGTTCATTTTGTTTTGTGGATTGTTTTCCTCCCCAAAAGGAAAATTTTTTCTTAAAATGTGGTTAATGTCCACTGTAGCTCAAAGACAAAGGTTTATAAATCAAATAACATAAGAGTGAAAATTCTCTTATGTTGAAAATGATAAGGATTGGGCATAATTATTGCAGAGTTGACAACTTCAGCTATAAATTGGAAAGATTTTAGGAAGAACCAATTTACTGCTCTCATGAATACATTGCTACTTTGAATAGCTTTTTTAGTGCTTTGCAAGATAAATGGAAGCATACAGTTAGTTTTGTGGTGTGTAACACTGAGTCATTGATGCTGGTAATTTTTGCTGTGATCATGCAAGGAAAAGTCTGTTTCCACAGTGGAATCTTGTTCCCTTAGGGAAACATTCTCTTGCAACTAGTGATGAACAAAGAACTTAGAGGAGACTTTCCCATTTGGAGAAATAGTTAACCACAGTATGAAGGGCAATTAAGGAAATTTACACATAGAATCAGCCTCAGGCCATTTAACAAAAGCAGATTAGAGAGGCAGATGGTTTACATGACATATTTATTAATGATTTGAAAGAAGGTATTAAGTTGGTAAAGTTTGTCTATTATACTAAATTACTTCTGAGAGTAAATATTTCAGAGAATTGTGGGAAATTTCAGATGGACTATTACATTATTAGCTCTCAGAAAATGTTAGTTGAACATGTGATTTAGATCTCAGGTATATATTTTAAGACTTATAACTTTGTGATATTTCAATCAGTCCTTCTTAGGGTCTAAAGTGAAATAGGTGATTAAAGTGTGATAATAATGGAAAAGAAGAATACTATGTGAAAAATTCATAACTCAGATTACTGTCATGATCTTACAATCTCGCTTCTCAAAAGGAGAACTGAGTTAAAACAGAGTAGGTGGTTCAAGAGAAGAGGAATAAATAATTCAGTAAGATTTGCAAGAGAAACATAAACCATTTGTAAGTCATAATTATTTGGTGATAATAAGCATGCCTGTAGTTGTATCATGGTTTATGCATTAAAAATTGTGAGAAATTAAATCTTTTTATAAAACTAAACTTAATATTTGATCAAAGGAATAATTAAAATAAGTTTTAATTTTAATCAAATATTACAGATTCTATAATAAAAACTTGGGATTCATTACCCCACACTAGTAAACACAACAGGGTTTTTAAATCTTATTTCTTCAAATGACCACCTCAACATGAAGATATCAGTAAATCTTTGAGTTTACCAAAAGTACTTGGTAGACACAGACTTACATTTATTGCATTAGCCAATTATATTTTTGCATTTCAGCCCCCAGCTATACATTATACTCTTTTCTAGGTAGAAATAACTGGTATACACACTCTAGTTAGGATAGAATATAGTGTTTGTAGGACGCTATACTTAGTTCTGGGAATACAAGACAAGGTCCTTGCTCTGGAGAAATCTTAGACCTTAAGATACTCACTTATTGAGGGCTCCAAGATGGTGGACTAGTGACAAGGTGGTCTGATATAGGCTAAGCAAAATATATTTAAAAATGTGGAGAAAGTGCAGTCTCAGGGTAAAGTCTCAGGGAAAACTGCAGTGGGTGGTCCTGTGAAAGCAGGTAGAAACGACCCAGACCTGTGGGCACAGTGCAGACACGCAGCAAGGAGCAACGAAACAACAAAGACCCAGAAGTTTGGGTCCGGAAAAAAAAGCCTGTCCTGGAAAACCAGGTGAAAGCTGTAGAGAGAGCTTAGTGAACTGCACCATTTAGCATCTGACCTGGATCCCTCAGGGCAGTGGGGTAGCTGCTCACCCAGAGCAGGGGGAAAAAGTAACACGTCCCTCTCTTTCCCTTTCTCCCACATACAACAGCAACTACAGTCAGCGGTGGGAGGGCTGGCACCATTTTTTGGACATAGACATTTAGTTGCTGCTCCAACTCAGCAACTGTCAGGGTTACTCTTCACCCTGTCAGCAGGGGCAACCACAGCAGTTTAAGAGCAACTGTGGGGGATGATCTCTATCAAGCCAGCTGCACCCACATGGCACTGGGGAGGGAGAGCCTTCCCTACAAAAGTGAATCGCCACCTGTGGGACTCTCCTATGTGCCCAACATAATTGTGAAGTGAGTGGGGCTGTCGCTGGCAGGTATTCTATGTACTTGTGATCCAGAGATCTTAACAGAGAGAAAAACTCACGTTCCACACTGACTTTGAATCTGATTGGGAGGACCAGACTTGATTCAATGGGCTGGAACACCCACAGACAGCCGCTCTGGGAACACCTCAGTATCCCTACAAACAGGATGGACTAGCGGGGAGGAGTGGCTCCACTTGCCTTCCTTGATCCTGAGTACCCTGGGTGCTAAGATTAAGAAAACACCGTGACTGTGTGAGAGGTGGCAGGGTGTAGCTGGTTTCTGGGCAACCACAGAGTGTTGCTGAATACTCTCCGAGCTCCTTGGTAGACTAGAGCAGCTCATAGCCGAGGGAACCATGCTCACAGGAAGGACTGCACAGAGCACATATGTGGTTCATATGATGGTGGAGATGAGTATTGAATGCACTAGGGGCTAACTCATGGGCATTCTTCAGCATGGAGAAGAAGGGGTTGGCATACCAACAGAAGTGACCATTCCTCTCCGTTCAGTTAACCAGAGGAGAGCTACCATGCCCAACTTGGGTGTTATCCTGGATACTCGCCCCATCCCGTAGCATTGAGCAGAGCTCCCTGGCCACACCTACCACACACCTCTTGGTCTTCATTGCAAGCGCAGACTTTCCACTAAGCCACAAAGGCATACTTCAAAGTTAAAGCCATAAGAGAAAATAATCATTCTACAAATGCCTAAAAGTACATGAATGCAGAAATTCAAGAAATGAGAATAAGGAAGACACTATGACCCCTCTAAAGGAGCAGAGCTACATTTAAATATTAGAATGTGGGGGCTGGCGCTGTGGTACAGCAGGTTAAAGCCCTGGCCTGAAGTGCCAGTTTCCCATATCAGCGCCAGTTCTAGTCCCAGCTGCTCCTCTTCTGATCCAGCTCTTTGCTATGGCCTGAGAAAGCAGTATAAGATGGCCTAAGCCATTAGGCCCCTGCATGTGGGAGACCCGTAAGAAGCTCTTGGCTCCTGGCTTCGGATCGGTGCAGCTCTGGCCATTGTATCCATCTGGGGAGTGAACCAGTGCTTGGAAGACCTCACTCTCTCTCTACCTCTCTCTATAACTCTGTATTTCAAATAAATAAAATAAATCTTTAAAAAAATTAGAATGTGAAGATGAAGAAATTAAGGAAATGCTATAAATGGAATTCAAAAAATTAATCATAGGAACACTTAAAATCAATCAGAAGTACATCTATGAACTAAGACAACCATATATGGTATAAATAAAAATGTTTCCCAGGAAATTGAGATTTTAAAGATAAATCAAATCAAATATTAGAAATGAAGAATTCCATAGATCAAATAAAAAATGCAGTTGGTGAGACAGAAGAAAATTGTCTGAACGTAAGGCAAATCTCTGAGAATTTTATAGCCTGAACTAGAAATAGAAGAAAAATCAGAAAACTTAAAAATGGTGTTGGAGATCTATGGGATTTTTCAAATTACCCAGCATATAGGTGTTGGGAATTGCTGAAGATGTGAAAAGAGAGAAGAGAGTAGAAGGCCTATTTAGTGGAATGGTTACAGAAAAATGGCCTGATTTGGAGAAGGAAAGGAATGTCCAAGTACGGAAAGCACATAGGACTCCTAAAAGATATGACCAGAAAAAATCTTCACCATGACACATTGTAGTCTGATTTCCCACAGTAAAGCATAAAGAAAAAAATCTAAAATGTGCATGAGAGAAATGCCAGATTTCTTTTAGAGGATTTCCAAGTAGCTCAGAGCTGACGTCTCATCAGAAACCCTAAAGTCTAGAAGAAAATTGCAAGATATAGTCCAAATCTTAAGAGAAAAAAAAACTGTCAACCCAGAATACTGTACCCTGCAAAGCTTTCATTTATGAGAGAAGGTGAAATAAAGACCTTCCATAACAAACAGAAATTAAAATAATGTGTCAGAACTTGCCCAGCCTTACAAAAGATGGTGAAAGATGTTTTACGCACAGACACACACAAAGAAAGCCATCATTATGAAAGAATCTGAAGACTGAAAATCCCCCAGTAAAAGTACAAAAGAAATCCAAAGTAACTGACAGGAATATTCATGGAAAAATGGCATGGCCAAATAGTTACTTATCATTAGTTATCCTGAATGAAAATGGCCTTAAATCTACAGTTAAAGATACAGACTGGTCAAATGGATTAAAAAAAAACAAGACCCATCTGTTTTTTGCCTGCAAGAAACATATCTCACCAACAAAGATACAAGTAGACTGAAGGTGAAAGGATGGAAAAAAATATCCCATGCTATTGGAACGAAAAAAACAGGGGAAGTGTAGTCATCAGACAAAATAGACTTCAACCCAAACTGTTAAAAGAGACAGAGAAGGATACTATATAGTGATTGAGGAATACAACAGGATGACGTGAATATAATAAATGTATATGCATCCAATTACAGGGCACCTGGCTATGTAAAAGAACTGAGACACAGACTACAATTGATAGATTACTGGATGCATACAATCTACCTAAATCGAGTCATGAAGACATGACAAACCAATAAGCAAGACAAATTGAATAATAAAGACCCTTCCAACAAAGAAATGCTCAGGCTCTGATGGCTTCATTGATGAGTTCTATCAGAAATTTAAAGAGGCCGGCGCCGTGGCTCAACAGGCTAATCCTCTGCCTTGCGGCGCCGGCACACCGGGTTCTAGTCCCGGTTGGGGCACCGGATTCTGTCCCGGTTGCCCCTCTTCCAGGCCAGCTCTCTGCTGTGGCCCGGGAGTGCAGTGGAGGATGGCCCAGGTGCTTGGGCCCTGCACCCCATGGGAGACCAGGAAAAAGCACCTGTCACCTGGCTCCTGCCATCGGATGAGCGCGGTGCGCCGGCCGCAGCGCGCCGTCCGTGGCAGCCATTGGAGGGTGAACCAACGGCAAAGGAAGACCTTTCTCTCTGTCTCTCTCTCTCTCACTGTCCACTCTGCCTGTCAAAAAAAAAAAAAGAAATTTAAAGAAATAATTCCAGTTCTTCTCAAGCCATTCAAGGAACAGAAAGAGAGGGAATCCTCCCAGAATTCTCTATGAAGCCTGTATCAACTGAATTCCTAAGTCAGAAAAAGATAGGACAAAGAAAGAGAATGATAGATCAATATCTCTGATGAACAAAAATATGAAAATCCTCAACAAAATACTAGCCAAGCAAATCCAATGATGCATCAGAAAGATCATTCACCCTGACCAAGTAGAATTTATACCTGGTATGCAGGGATCATTCAACATCCAAAAAATCAATAAAGGTAATATAACACATTAACAAACTGAATACCAAAAATCATGTGATTATATTAATAGATGCAGAGAAAGAATTTGAAAAATTCAATACCATTTTTTGATGAAAACCTTAAGCAAACTTGGTATAGAAGGACCGTTCCTCAACATAATCAAAGCAACTTATAACAAATTCTCAGCCAGTATCCTATTGAATAGGGAAAAATTGGAGGGATTCCCATTAAGATCCAGAACCAGGTAAGGATGCCTGCTCTCACCATTGTTATATAAATAGTCCTAGAAGTTGTACTCTGAGCCATCAGGCAAGAAAAAGAAATTAAAGGGATACAAATAAGGAAGAAAGAAGTGAAACTATCTCTGTTTGCTATGGCATGATTCTACATATAGGGAACCCAAAATACTCCATAAAGAGATTATTGGAACTTGTAAAAGAGTTTGGTAAAGTAGCAAGATATAAAATCAATACACAAAAATCAGTAACATTTGAATATGCAGACAATGCCATAGCTGAGGTAGAACTTCTAAGAAAAGTCCCATTCAGAATAGCTACAAAATTTTAAATACCTTGGAATAAATTTAACCAAGGAAGTCAAAGATCTCTGTGATGAAAATTTCAAAACATTAAAGAAATAAATAAAAGAAGACATAAAAAAGAAAAATCTTCAATATTCATTGAGTGGAATAATCAACATCATCAAAATGTTTAGACTACTGAAAGCAATTTAGAGATTCAATGTGATCCCAATCAAAATACCAACAATATTCTTCTCAGATCCAGAAAAAATGATGCCAAAATTCATATGGAAACAGAAAAAGCCCCAAATAGCTGAGCAATCTTAAACAATTAAAACAAAATTGGAGGTATCACAATACCAGATCTAAGGATATACTACAGGACATTTGCAATCAAAACAGTCTGGTATTGGCACAAAAGCAGATGTATAGACCAATGGAGCAGAACCATGCCTCTATATCCAACTTATTTTGACAAAGGAGCAAAAATCAACCCCTGGAGTGAAAACAGTTTCTTTAACAATTGTTGTGGGGAAGACTGGATCTCTGCATACTGAGTATTAAACAAAACCCCTATCTTACACCTTACACAAAAATCTACCCAAAATGTATCAGTGACCTAAATCTATGACAAAATACCATCAAATTAATGTAGAACATTGGGGGAAATGCTACAAGATATTTGCATAGGGAAAGACTTCTTGGAAAAGGCCTCAGAAACACAGACAATCAAAGCCAAAATTAATAAGTGGGATTACATGAAACTGAGAAGTTTCTGTACTGCAAAAGAAACACTCAGCAAAGAGAAGAGGTGACAGAAAGAATGGGATAAAATATTTGCAAACTATGCAACTAATGAAGGATTAACTTCCAGAATCTATAAAGAGCTCAAGAAACTCAACGACTACAAAACAAACAACGTAGTCAAGAAATGGACAAAGGACCTGAACAGACATTTTTCATGAGAGGAAATTCAAATGGCCAATAGATACATGAAAATGCTCAAGATCGCTAGCCATCAGGGAAATGAAAATCAAAACCATAATGAGGTTTCACCCCACCCGTGTTAGAATGGCTCTCCTATAGAAATCAACAAACAACAAATGCTAGCAAGGATTAGGGAGAAGGGTACCCTAATCCACTGTTGGTGGGAATGGAAACTGGTACACCTATGTGGAACACAGAATGGGAATATCTCAGAAAGCTGAATATAGACCTATCATGTAACCCAGCCATACCACCCCTGAAAATTTATCAAAGAAAATGAAATCAACATATGAAAGAGTGATCTGTATCCCCATGTACATTTCAGTTCAATTACAATAGCTAAGATTTGGAATCAATCCAGATGTCCATCAACTGAAGACTGGATAAAGAAGGTATGGTATATATACATGATGGAATACTACACATCAGAAAAAATAAATTCCTGTTATTTGCAACAAAATGGAAGCAACTGGAAACCATTGTACTTAATGAAATAAGTAGTTACGAAAAGACAAATACCATATGGTCTCTCTGATCTGTGGTAACTAATAGAGTACTTAAAATATAATCTGTAGGAGGGAAACTGACACCTTGAAATACTGATGATTTTCAGCAGCCCTTGCCTTGACTGTCAAGCAACAATGTTTTTCTTGTTAGTTTGTTTTTGTTCTTTTTTCTTTCTTCTTCATAATAGTCTACTTAGTGTAGAGTTAATCTTATGAATATAAAATTAACTGAAAATTGATCTCTGTAAAAAGTAAGAATGGGAAAGGAAGAGGTAGGAGGAAGAAAGGTAGTAGTATAGGAGAGAAGGAGGTGGTAGTGGAAGGATCACTGTGTTTCCAAATTTATATATATTAAATGCATAAATTTGTATTCCTTAGACAAAATAAAAATGTGGAAAATATATTAAATCTTCCAATTTACAAGCAAACAATAAAGGATACTTATATTTCAATGTAATACAATAAAGGAGTCAAGGGATTTTGATAGTTGTAGGATACTTTGTAAGCACAGAGAAAGTAGTATTTAGGCAAGGTTAGGTAATGCAATGTTTTGGCGAGGCAAAGTCAAAGTTAAACTTGAAATATGAGTAGAATTTTTCACATTATAAACAATAAATGTATTCTTTGTAAAGTCTATGAGACAAGGAAAATACAGTGTGCATTACATAACTCAATATAATTCTACAATTTAAGGCATAAAATGTACAAATGTGGGTATATGGGTATCTATTTATAGAGATGTAGAGATGTGGAAGGGTGAGTGTGTGGCTGTGTGGGTGGTATAAACAAGGGTGGAGGTCTAGTGGGAGATTACTAGATACAGTTTTGCCATTTATAGAAGAGAGAAACAAAATAGTTTATACCCTCTATGATAAACAGTCTCTCCTCTAAACACACTATGTATATCTGAACCCAGAAGCCTTAATAGGTTGTTCTAACTGATCTTGACTGCTGTGAAATAGTCTCAGACCTGAAATGTGGAAAATATCAAAAAGCTTCTATGGCTTGTTTCAGAATGAAGGTCACATCCATATTAATTGCCCTGATAGTGAAGTCTTCCTGGAGACCACCTGTCAGAACATCTGGAGCTCTTGTTGCTGCTACTTCCAACGCGGCACCATTTCCATCCCTAGGCTGACTTCAAAGACCAATCAAGGTTGATGGTAAGGATCTGGGAAGGGACTCGGCAGACATTTCCTGGCCCAGGCTCAGGGCTCTCCTGGAGCATTAAATTTCCCTTTCTCACTACTAGGTATTAGCAAAGAAGTCATTTAAACGTGATAATTTTCGAAGTGCTTTTTGAATAGATATTTATTGGAGAAATAGTATTTGATTTTCAGGTTTCACTCAGGTTTTGAGGTAATACGGCTCAAATTACCTGTTTTCAGTATGAACAATTCATTTCAGGGACAGTATCCCACTGTTAACTTTAGGTGTCAATTTTATTGATAAGGGAAATCCAGGTGGTGGTATAGCATTATTTATGGGAATGTCTATGAGAGTCTTTATGGAAAAGATTGGCATTTGAAACAATGGGCTGAGAAAGGAAGATCCATCTTCTCCCAATGTGGGTGGGCACCATTCAATTGATTGAGTGTCTAGATAGAACAAAAAGGCAGAAGAAAGGTAAATTAGCTTTCTCTCCCTTCTTCAGCTAACACATCCATCTCCTGCCTTTGAGCATCATAAATCCAAGTCTGTCTTTTAGAATCAAAGTATTACTATCAACTCCCTTGGTTCTCAGAAGTATATACTTGGGCTGAGCTATGTCATGGATTTTTCTGGTTCTCAAGTTGGCAAACAGTATATAATGGAACCTTTTTAGCCTTTATATCATGTTAGTAAATTCCTATAATTCCCCTTGCCTTCTCTTGATCTATTACTTACCTTTCTGTCTGTCTGTCTATCTATCTATCTATTCTCTATCCATCGATCCTACTGGTTTTCTTTTAAAGACATTTTTGGGCTCCTTAAAAGTGTTCACACTCTCTAGCAGCAAAAACATAAGTAGTGCAAGTTTAGTTATCTGGAAAAGTGTTAATACCTTTTATTCTCCTTTAAAAATTTTCTAAGCCATTAACAAAAGACTAGCTGGTGCTTTTCCAACTTTATTGCAAAGAATTTCTAAATGTAAACAACTAATAAAGGAGGACCTTCTAAGCTCTTCTATACGTTTTTGAAACACATCCATGTTTTTGAGGAAAGTCACAGTTTAATTACATGCTTTCTATCATATGACAATGCTTCTTCTTTGAATCATAATCACCTTCCTAATTTGCTGAACCTGCACATATTTCTGAGTAAAATTGCATTTTTCTTCTAGAGAATCAGTACAGAATGGTAATAATTTTGCTGATCATGAAACTTCTCAAATTTTAAACTAATCATAATAATCACTGTTCAGTTTACTTTCACAGTACCATTACAATTTATGCATGCATTTCATCAAATTAATTTCTACAGCAAACTCATAATACATACATTTTTGAATAATTACGACTTGCTGGTGATTGTCAAGGTTCTGAAGATGCACAGTAAGTTAGGTGCTCTTGGACACTGTTTTCATGGGGTTTTATGCGTTAGAAGTAGACAGACCATAATCCAACCACACACAGTACTGTTGGTTTATTTGTTCTATCCATGAAGAGATTGAAGCAAAATTGAACTCATGTTTGCCTTACTTTAAATCCTTTCCTTTTCTCACTCATGCAGTTTTTGCATCTTAAAAAAGGAAATGAGGTAACTCCTGACTAAGCTGAATTCGATAAAAATATAGCTCAAGATTTTATAGATGAATGCTGATACCAAAGGTTTTTTACATGGTAATTCAATGATTCTTCAGCTTTAACTTGAGCAAAATTATCATTCAGAGTCCTTGTTGGAAATAAAGTTTTCTCAGTTTTCTGATCAAAAGTAGGTTTGTGGGAATCTTCATTTTAACAAGTCATCACGATGAATCTAACTCTAATATGTAACACCTGCATTGCAAAGAACAGCTTCACCCATTGTACCACAATGCCAGTCATTGCACTGGATTTCATCACTCAAGGGAAGCCTCAGATTTCTCCTTAACAGAGATGCATTCTCCAGAACCCTTTCCCTAAAACTAGGAAAGAATGACTCAAGAATAATTTTAAATCAAGTATAAATCTTTTTACTGTTGTTATTCAACTCTAAGGGTAAAGATTTTAAAGCATTGCAGGCTTTGAAGAAGATGGCATGCACAAATTTTAACAGAAGCATAAGAAGCATCATAATCATTTAAGTCAATGTATAAACCTAAATATATTATTCAATATATTACATTGAATGTAATTACATTTTTCTTTCTAAAATGCTCTTTGTTGACTTATTCCTAATGGAAAAAAGTAAGAGGAAAAAAGATTGAAAACAACTTGAAATCTCTGAGCGGTTCTAAAGCCTCTTTCACAGGTAAATAGTAACTTATTCATGACTTCAAGGTTTTATGATATCAGGCCTTAGTGAATTCTTTGTATAAAAATTGAAATGGCATTTAATTACCTTGTTTTTAGGAGGTAAGTGGATTTTTAAATTCAAGCAGTTTATTTTATTGGTCATTTTTCTTTGTTCAAGTTTGAAGGAAAGGATAGGCACATTATGTTTTCCAGTCCCTTGATAAGGCATGATTTCTAGAAACTGTTTCATTTCAAAGACCCTTTGTCATGCTTCTGTAGCAGCTACCTTGTGAGAACTTTTAAAGACACCAGGGAAGAGTATGGAAGGCACATCTACCACAGACCAAATGCTCACCAAGATCAATGTATGAAGGGTCTGATCTATCAACAATTTAATCTAAGTAAAGGAATCCCACAGGTGAATTGATGTGATTTCAACTGAGATTCACTTGTTTTAAATCATATTGCTGCTTTTGCGGTCTGTTACCTTAATGTCACAAATTAGGAGATTTTCAAACTTTGTCAGACCAGGTAGTGTTGCAGAAAACATCTTTTTTTACTTAAGTCAAGGTTAGGAAATGAATCTGCATGTATCTGTGTCTGGCATCTTGTATTTCTTATGGGCTTAACAGAACCTTAAGCACTATGTTTGAAGCCAATTAGAGGGCAAGATTAAGAGTTAATCACTCAATTTCATGTATGCTTCTTTTCTTCTTTAAAAACATTTCAAATATTTCCCATACCCTCAGCTGATTATATGCATAATATCTGTCTCCTCTCCTTTACTCACTATTATGAACTCCTTTGGGGCTTTACCACAGCATTCAGACCATAGGTGCTTAAGAAATGTTTGATGAGTGAATGGATGGATGCATTAAAGAAAACAGTGTGAGATTGTAACAGATTTATGTTTCTATGGTGAGAAAGAAGCAAGACTGGATTAGGACACCGTAAAGCTACACTTCTCCGATATAAGTAACTCCACAATGAAGAGACAGAGTGCAATCATACCCAATCACTGCCCTTACCACTGGATATGTGTAGCCAAAGGCTGGAAAATCCACTGCATGTGCTTTCATGAGGCTGAGCTGCAGTCCTAGGTCTTCCACTCAAATAACCTTGAACAAGGTTCTGGCTAATTTCAATTCCTCATTTGCCAAGCAGGTCTCTGTATGTTGCTGCATGCAGCGTCTAATGATCACAAAAGGCACAGACCTTTCTGCTTGAACCTTTCAGCCTGTCTTTCCAAAGTCCAGCTTCCCTCCATGTCTTGTGCTGTGGAAGCAGGGTAATGATTTTATTTTAAAACTTTGCCAATGTGTTTCCTGAGTATCTGTCTAGAAGGCTTGCAATTCACTCAGGCTTAACTTACAAAGTGGCAGATCTCTCCCTTTAGGGCAAACACATCAGCTGCTGTGTTTACAGAACCAGTGAAGGCATATTCCTCTTTCTTTTAAAGTTTATTCATGCCTCCATGTGCTCAAGGAGGCATGACTAAGCTGCATGGCATAAGGAAGTCTCGGGAAGTAGAAGTCTTTTAATAGCTATAGAGCCTAGTTCCAGCAATACGGACTGATTAAAAGTGGCACAGCTTTTATCATTTATTTTATGCATATAAAGGTAATTTTTACATATAAAAATTGAGCCTTCCCCCTATCAGGCAGCATCCAGGCATATTTTCAATTATTTAGCTGCATAAAATATTGAACCAAAAATCGGGAGCTGCGAGTTGGGTTTATGTTCCTGACTTGTTTTTGTGACCTTGACTTTGTCCATGAATGACTATGAGGGGACAAAACGCATAATAAAAACTCTATATGGCTAATAATTATCGAATTATGTCACTTCTATCTCCATCCAACAACAACCAAAAATAAAAGCAAAAGCAAAATGAAAATCCCAGTTTTTATTCTGATTTAAGTTTCAAAAACCAAAAGGGTAATATTTTTAAACTAGACATTTGATAATGCTTGAAACTCAGATATTGCGGTGCCTGTGAAAATAGCTTCTAACTCTCTAGCATAGCTTTTTTTTTTTTTTTTAACAGGCAGAGTTAGACAACGAGAGGGAGAGAGACAGGTCTTCCTTCCGTTGATTCACCCCCAAAATGGCCGCTATAGCCAGCGCGCTGTGGCCGGCACGCCATGCAGGTGCAGGGCCCAAGCACTTAGGCCATCCTCCACTGCCTTCTTGGGCCACAACAGAGAGCTGTACTGGAAGAAGAGCAACCGGGACAGAATCCGGCACTCCTACTGGGACTAGAACCCAGTGCCGCAGGCAGAGGATTAGCCTAGTGAGCCGCTGCGCTGGCTCTGTAGCATGGCTTTTAAAGCCCTTCACAAGTCTTGCCTCAGCCTGCCTTAGAGTTCAGTAGACACCAATAGAGCAGCGCCTCTGTCTTGCCTGCCTTATCCAGCATGCTGTTGCTCCTCCGTCTTCTCAGAACTAGTTAAATTACACTGCTCTCCATTCAGGAATCACACCTGGGGTTGAACAGTAACAAAACACTGTACCAGAGTTTTCCAGACATGAGTTCAGACCATGAGAATTGAACGAGGCAGCAAGTGATAAAGACTAGAAGTGCATGCAGGAACTGTCAAAGCAGGCTGAGCCACAGTAATAGTAACCTGAGTGACACTCTCAGCCATGAATCAGAGTCACAGGATCTTCAAATCCCCTTTAAGGTTGTAGATAATTTCTAGTTGTACCTGCTGGGTTTGTTTTACAGGAACAGAGACCTTACCAGAGGAAGAATGCTGACCCCAGATCCATAGACCACAAACCGGCTGGTATCAGAAGACTGATGATTGAGAGTGCTGAGCTATCTCATACTCATCCTGCTCACCTTACCACTTAACAATCTTGTGCTGATTATGCACTCTGCGCTCCTATTCCGTGCATTTACCATAAAAAATCTTAGTCTGAAAGCCAGCAGGCTGTGCAGGACCTTGGACATTAGCCTCCAGTTATCCTTGCCTGGCACCCTGCAAAGCAAACACTTTGTTTCACTACTTCCAGTGTCAATTTTTGGGTTGCTGAATGGACCCAGTTTGGCTCCATACCATTTCAAGTGCGTTTTTCCATTTACTGATGCTGTTCTTCAATGAAGTATGCCCTCATTTTGACCCTTTTCTGCACTACACCCAGGAAAATTCTTCCTTATAATATTCTCCAATGACATATGTCTGCACTTAGCCAGATATACAAGCTCTTTCACCCACAGATATGAGGGGCTTCAAAAAGTTCACAGAGAAATGAACATGATATTCTACTTCTCACAAACTTTTTGAAGTTTTTTCATATGTCAACATTATAATTTGTATATGATGACATTGCTGCATTTAACTCATGGTGAGAGTAATGTTTTGCCAAGTGTAATGTTTCCCCTTGGTAAACTTTGGGATTTCTGAAAGCAAGGACTATTTCTTGTTTGTTTTTAATTTTCTCCTGCCTGTCACAGTTCTCTTTTGTTGTTAAGTGGCCACTCAGTCAATATTTTATGTATCATATTGAATTTCTGGCAATAAAAAAAGGAAAACAAATGTTTTTAGCTTTTAACAGACTAGTAACTATTTAACAGGTTTGAAAATATCATGATTTCAATAAGAATCTCAATTCAATTGGTGTTTTTCAGGTTGAAGTAAACATAGTACTAATACTATTGTTGACCTATATATATATATATATATATATATATATATATACATATATATATATATATATATATAGCTTTTATTTAAAGAATATAAATTTCCAAAGTACAGTTTATGGATTACAATGGCTCCCCCCCCAGCTTCCCTCCCACCCGCTACCCTCCCCTTTCCTGCTCCCTCTCCCCTTGCATTCACATCAAGATTCATTTTCAATTCTCTTTATACACAGAAGATCAGTTTAGTACATATTACGTAAAGATTTCAACAGTTTGCCCTCACATAGAGACACAAAGTGAAAATACTGTTGGAGTACTAGTTATAGTATTAATTCACAATATACAGCACGTTAAGGACAGAGATCCTACATAATTTTTTTTAAAGAATTGATTAATTATCTATGCAATTTCCAATTTAACACCAAGATTTTTTAATCATTTGCAATTATCTTTATATACAGAAGTTCGATTCAATATGTACTATGTAAAGATTTCATCAGTTTGCACCACACAGAAACACAAAGTGTAAAAATACTGTTTCAGTACTAGTTATAGCATTACTTCACATTGGATAACACATTAAGGACAGATCCCTCATGAGACGTAAGTACACAGTGACTCCTGATGTTGATTTAACAATTTGACGCTCTTGTTTACGGCACCAATAATCTCCCTAGGCTCTAGTCATGATTTGCCGAGGCTATGGAAGCCTTTAGGATTCTTCAACTCGATCTTATTCCAACAGGGTCATAGTCAAAGTGGAAGTTCTCTCCTCCCTTCAGAGAAAGGTACCTCCTTCTTTAATGGCCCCATTCTTTCCACCCACTGGGATCTCACTCGCAGAGATCTTTCATTTAGGTCTTCTTTTTTTTTTTTTTTAGAGTGTCTTAGCTTTCCATGCCTAAAATATTCTCATGGACTCTTGAGCCATATCTGAATGCCTTAAGGGCTGATTCTGAGGCCAGAGTGCTATTTAGGACATCTGCCATTCTATGAGTCTGCTGTGTGGACTGCTTCCCATGTTGGATCATTCTCTCCCTTTTTGATTCTATCAGTTAGTATTAGCAGACACTAGTCTTGTTTGTGTGATCCCTTTGACTATTAGACCTATCAGTGTGATCAATTGTGAACTGAAATTGATCACTTGGACTAGTGAGATGGCATTGGTACATGCCACCTTGATGGGATTGTATTGACCTTTATTAAATGTTTATATCTGATGGTAGATATTGTCTCAATTTGCAGATGAGGAAAGTGAAAGTAACAGAGGACAAATTTATTGATCAAAATTGCAGGCCCAAACATGGCCTAGATTTGAATTCAGGCTTACCTGGTTCCAATTTATATGACTAACCATTCTGTTAGTCCCCTCTCTGTGTTAGTTTGGTAGTTTGTTTGTGCTGATATAACAGAATGGCTGATGATGGATAATTTATAAAGAAAAGAATATTTCTTTCCCAGTTCTGGATGCTGAGAACTTAACTCTAAGGTAAATTTGATGTCAGGTGAGAGCCCAGTCTCTACTTCCAAGAGTTCACCTTGAACTCTGCATCCCCTAGGGGGGAAGAATGGCCAAAAAACTCCAGGAGGCAAGACAAGCCCTTTCCCACTAGCCTCTTAACTAGCAGCTTGAAGCTATTCATGGGGGCACAGTCTTCATGACTAAACACCTCTCATTAGAACTCATTACTACTGATTTGGAGATTACATTTCAAAACAAATTTGGAGGAAAAAAATATTCAAACCATGATGCCCTACATTTTTCACTCCCCACATACAACCTATTGACATGCTTGGTTCACACTGCTTGCTTAATGGAGTCTCAAATCCGCATATCTTTCCCCTATCCCATCTTGGTTCTAGCTGTCATCATTTCTTATGTAGAGTATTGTATTAACCTCTTCATTGTGCTTCTATTGCCCACTCTTTCTTCTGATCATCAACTTTTATTCTTCACCCACTCTGAGGCGTGTTTTTGAAAACTGCACAGATTCCTATGTTTTCAGCCTGAAAGTTTAGCATAATATCCAAGACACGTTGCTCAGCCATATGTAATCTCGCTCCAGCTTTCTTCTCAAGCCTGACATCACAACAGTTCATTCTTACACAGAAATTTCCAGATACATGGACTCCCTGCTTATTTTTTAAATCCTCCAAACTTGTTCTTGTCTGGGTATTTGCACCCACTATGACCTCGACTTGCAAAGCTCATCCTCTAGAACATTTCATGTTAAATATTATCAATTATTTAAGTCCCAGAAAAGCTCTTTGACCTAATCTAAGGAACTACATCCTCCATTAATTTCTGTCCTCAGACTGTTTTGTCATCCTCCTGACAATTATAGTTGAAAAGCGCTCTCTCTCTCTCTCTCTCTCTCTCTCTCTCTCTCTCTCTCACACACACACACACACACACACACACATTCCCTGTAAGAATAAAATCTCATGATGGGAGATACTTTGTCAATTTTCTTTTCTGGTATAACCCTCAAGCCTAGACAGTTTGTGTATTTCATGCCATTTATAGGTAGAGTTACAGGAAAGTGCAAAATTGATTTCAATTTGGCAATTATTCTTTTTTATGATTGAACATTTTTAACATTTTGTCCAATTCATTTCATATATAGATATCATATATATGTGCATATAATATTTTTCTTGGAAAGGTTGATAGTAATATCACAATGTGAGATTCCTGAAAAATTGATTATAAAGCAGGGAAAAGAAGGTACATTTTCATGTATGTAGTATAATTCTGTGAATCAATATTTATAACTGTATGCCGAAAGTATGATGTCCATATACTTTTTATACTCTCTCTATATTAACTTCCATAGATAAGAGAAAACATGTGGTGTATGGATTCTGGCTCTGGCTGATTTCACTTAGCATAATCCCTTATGATACATAAATTTCTTTAGGTCAGTTTTATGCTATATTGGAGAATGTTTTGTAATAAGAAACACCTGATCTAAAATTGTGGTTTCATTTTTCAGTTGGCTTGTGGCATTGGGCTTTCTGAATCAGAATCTCCATCAAAGACTTCATAGAAGATAATAAAACTCTCTGCCAAATGACTGACTCACTGTCTAGCACTCAATATTTGGAAAACATTTTATACACAATGATCACGAGAAAAGTTCAAAGACATCATAAAGGTTAATCCCAGAAAGATGATGATCGTAAAGCAGAGATACTAGCTGATTTTAAGGATATCTACATAAGATATGTCAAGTAAAGGAAAGAGTGCTAATAAACACACTCATAAGGGAAACAAAAAGTTCCTTTGGTGTATTAAAAGTGGAAACATTTTTCCAGGTAGGCAACTTGGATTTAAGGGAGACTCTTAAATCTCATATTTAATTTATGTTCATTTTTAAAATCACTTATGTTCTTTACTTTATAAATACCTAAATACTTGAATTTTACCAAATTTATGCTCTAGTAACTTTCTGTCTGCATTCACATTAAAATGCTACATTGTATTTTCATTACCATGTTCTTAGAGATTTTAATTATAAATAATATTGATGAATTCCACTATAAAAGATTCTTATATATATATATATACACACACACACAAAATCACATGATACTACCATGTGTATATAATTATAGTTGCTAGGGAAACATAAATCCTGACTATGTAAATATAAGGCTGAATCTCTTGAAACATATTCAGGTTCACTTGAAGTTACCATAATTGTTTGCTATCTTGGTTATAACTTTACATAGCTACATCCATGGCTACTATCTCACTTTTTGATTCAGAATAAAGGTTGTTAAACTCATCTTACGAGTTCTTTGTATTTTAAGGGGAAATATTATCAACAGGATCTGTTATTTTATTGATATTTTTTATAATAGATGTCCATATTATATAGGTAGTGATATAATACAAAGTTGCAGGTGTTAGAGAAAATAATTGGAATATATATTTGTCCATCACATAGGGAAATACCTGGCTAAGAAAGTGGAAATAACTAGATTACTGAGATTCTGGGAGTGCCTGTTATTGTGCTAGGTGCTTCCATACATTATTTAATTCACCTTTTTTTAAAAAAATATTTTATTTATTTGAAAGATAGAATTACAGAGAGAGGTAGAGGCAGAGAGAGAGGTCCTCCATCCATGGTTCACTCCCCAGATGGCCGCAATGGCCGGAGCTATGCCAATCTGAAACCAAGAGCCAGAAGCTTCCTCTGGGTTTCCCACATGGGTGCAGGGGCCCAAGGACTGGAGCCATCTTCTACTGCTTTCCCAGGCCATAGCAGAGGGCTGGTTCAGAAGAACTAGACTGGATCAGAAGACTAGAACAGGCGCCCAAATGGAATGCCAGTGCTTCAGGCCAGGGTTTTATCCCGCTGCGCCACAGCACCGGCCCCTAATTCACCTTTCATAGCTCTGATTACATGAATGCACCTATCTTTGAAAAAATACAATGTGTTTCTACTTTCAGAGACAGAGATCCATGTAAGACTTTCAGGTTATTGTATTTTTTGAGGGATTTCTAAAATTCAGGAAATATGTAACTTCCACATTTTCTTAGAAACCTTTTGTAGAGTAACTCCAGTGATGAAAAAAATAAAAATTGACCCTGAGAAAAATGATTATTCTAATGATATCAAAGACATGAAAGTATTTGGGTTAAAAGTGATATAGGAAAAGATATTGAGAAGGATTTTAGATGTAATCAAGGTAACCAAAGTTAACTGCCAATTCTGCCTCTGACTTTAGTCAAGTCACTACATCATAAGCCTGCTCTACTGAATTAGAATAGAGAATAATGGGGAAATCATGGAAAAACAACCCACAAATATACTGGCTGTTATGCAATAGAAATTTATTTTTCATTTTGTTACAGTGGGAACTTGGGGACCTGGATGTCTTACAACTTTTTATGTCATCATCCTCTAGGAGACTTTCCATATCTGTATGGTTGAGGATACTTTCGTATTGTCTGTGCTCAATACTTCATGAAATGGAAAAAAGAACAATCAGGATATATCTGTTCCCTTTAAGCATCTGAGGAGTCATTGCACACATTTAGTTCTTCTCTCATTCAACTACTACTTAGTTACTTAACCATATTAAGTTGTAAGAGAAATTAAGAACCGTTAGGTTATCTAGTCCGGGTCATATGCTCTACCAAAACTTAATTATTATGGGAGAAGGGCCTAATGGGAGCAGGATGACATACCAGCAGTATGTTACAAAAAGAACTGATAATACTGTTAAATCTGATTTATACATGCAAGGGATTTCTAGCAGGGACTAAGAACTATTGCTTAAATGTTCCTTAATCTTTTTGTAGGAAAAACATCTGCCTTAATATGCTTCTGGTTATATGCCATTTGTCTATTAATCTAGTATCAAAATCATCTTCGTTGTAGTAAAAATCATGTCATTGTAAAGGATTATCTCCTTGTCTTCATTCATGGTTATATTTTACATTTATTTGTTTCTTTCTTTATTTTTCAGAGGTAGAGAGAGAGACAGAAAGAGATGTTTCATCTGTTGGTTCACTCACACCCCAAATGTTTGCAATAGCTGGGGCTGAGAAAGGCCAAAGCCAGGAGCCAGGAACTCATATCAGTTCCCCCACATGAGTGGCAGGATGCCAAGTACTTGGGCCAGCACCTGTTTTCTCCCAGGGTGCACATTAGTAGGAAAATAGAATTGGAAGCACAGTCAGCTCTTGTACCCAGGCACTCCAATAGGAGATATGGGCCTCCCAAGTGGTATCTTAACCTCTGTACTAAATGCCTACTTCAAATTCACATTTTAAAATTGTGTGATTCTGGTGCATAGGATGTGCCAATTGTTCATTATAGATAGAGATATGTATGTGTATAAATTGTATGTATATATACAATATATGTGTGTGTCTGTGTGTATAGCCAATTCCCCCAACATTTCTCAGCTACTGTTCTGCACCCCAACTATCAGTTATCTATACAGTCAAATTCTAACTGACTAATTATTTTTATTTGGGCAATTTTTCTCATACAAGGTGAACAGTGTGTTCTCTCTTGAAGGACAAATTTATGCTTTTGATGAAAGGTATTAATTATAGCAGTAAACAAATGTCCTCACTTCTCCATTTCTGACAATGCATACTTATAATTCTATCAAATAATATTGCATAATGCCAGTACATGGCAATAGACTTGTTAGTTGAAAATATTTAGACATTTTTTTTAGCTTTCTTAGTCATTTCATTTAATGTCAACTCTAAATAACATGTTCAGGACATTTTCTTCTAAAAATGTATTAAAATAAATTTGACACACAGAATTCAAAAGTAATGCAATAGGAATGACACATCCATATCCCTAACATCCATCTGTATAGCACAGAAATAATAAAGACAATATTTGGTGATTTTTATTAAGAAATATTTCTTGAAAAAATATGCACATCTGTGGTTTTTATGAATATACAGGAATACTACCATTGTGGATGTTTTTCATCTTATTTCATTTTTTTCACTTAATCACACATACTCTAACGCAATGATGTCTAATCCTGTTACCTGAAGAGTCACACTATTTCATTATATATATATCTACCATGATATATGTAATTAACTCCATACTACTGGGTTTTTAGATTGCTTCTAGGTTGTGTCATTATATATACAGTTGCTGCTCACATTCTTGTGAACTAATCCTTTTTTTAATAATTTTATTTATTTGAGAGGTAGAGTTACAAACAGAGAGAGAGAGAGACAGAGAGAGAGAGAGACAGAGAGAAAATTTATCCATCCTCTGGTCCACTCCCCAAATGGCCACAATGGCTGGAGTTTGGCCTTTTCAAAGCCAGGAGCCAGGAGCTTCTTTCGGGCTTCCACAGGGTGCAGGACCCAAGGACTTGGGCCATCTTCTATTGCTTTCCAAGGCCACAAGCAGAGAGCTGGATTGGAAGAGGAGCATCTGGGACATGAACTGGGGTACATATGGGATGCCAGTACCACAGTGGGAGTTTTAACCTACAATGCCACAGGGCTGGCCCTGTGCATTAATCTTATTCTGCATGTACCAATAAACTTGCTGTAGAAATTTGGAAGACATGTTGTCCTTTTATTGTATGATATATCTTGCTGTTCAATCATTGAGGGCCATCAGTTATATAATATATATAATATATTATAAACATATATATGTAGTATATGTAATATACTAAGATACAGTATTCTATCTAATCTATTATCTATTTTTTATATCCCCGTCTATTTATCTATGTAAATTAATATGATTCTTAATCCTTTACATTCTATTTTAGTAGAAGTTTCTTCCACTATATTACATTTTGTTAAACCATTGGTTATGATCTATTGCTCCTACAAAGATATTATCTTTTTAAGGCTTTCTTTAATACACCTACTACTGAAACATGCATATGTTTATGTTTATATCTTCATACTTCAGAATCTAACTTCATTCTTCAAGTTCAGCTATGATAGTGAAATAAGAATGTGATCTTATCCCTCATTGTCATTCTTCTCTTTCAAATAAGGAAAGAAAGGAAAATAATTTGTATTGTTATTCAATAAGATACCACCTATTTTTAATCTCAAATAGTTCAGTTTCTTTGTTTATAGCAGTTATGTAGATTTTTCATGTATTACTTAAGAAACTGAATGTGAGTTAAATTCAGTAGTGACTTTGAAGATATATACTGAGTTTTTAATTCTTCTGATGATTTTAAGTCTTTTAAGTAAGTATGTCCTATTCATATTTCTGCAATTGTGAAAGCAAATATGAAATAACAGTTGACTCAGAGTCACACAGACCAAGAAAAAGTTTAAATTGGTACTACAGTATTATTCATATTTATGGGGTGCCTAGTGAAGTTTTGATACATGTACAAATTGTGTAGTGTTGAAATAATAGTAATCATTGCCTGTATCCTCAAGTATATAGGATTCATTTAAACTAAATTTTTTCTTGACATATGTGTGGTTAAGTATACATGGTGCATATGTGTGCATCTATATAATTTCTCCAGCCTCTATTAATCACAACTCCAATCTTAACTTCTATGGGACAAGTTTTTTTTTTAGATTCCACATCCAAGTGAGACCATGTGATAATTGTATTTTTGTGCTCTGCTTATTTCATCAAATAAGCAAATAAGCAAATCCATGTTATTGCAAATGATAGTATTTCATTCTTCCTCATAGATGAAGAATATTCTGTTGTTCATATATATCACATTTTCTGAACCCATTGATCAGTTTATGCACAACTATTTTTTTTTCCATTTCTTGGCTATGGTGAATAGTATTACCTAAATGTGGGGGTACAAATGAGTATTCAGTAGACTGATTTCAGCTCTCTGTCTAGGAATTCTAGTACTTTGTTAAATAAAAATGATGAGGCATGGCATCCTTGCCTTAATCCATATTTTAGAGAGAAAGCCTTCAATTTTCTCCATTCAGTATGATATTAGGTTTTGTTGTTACGTATGACATCTATTATGATGATGTACATTCCTTCCATACCTAATTTATTGAGATTTTATAACAAAGAAATGCTGTATTTTATCAAATGTTCTTAGCTATTGAGATCAGATTATCGTATCATTATGTTCTTCATTCTTTTGATGTGTTGTATCATGTGTATAGATTTGCTCATGTTGAACCATTCTTGCATTCCTGGAATGAATCCTATGTGATCATGGTGATTATATGAATCTTATGAATCGTGAATCCTATGTGATCATGTTGGATTATATTTTCTAGAATTTTATTGAGGATTTTTTAATCTATTTTGCTCCAAGGATATTGGTTTATAGTTTATTTTATATTATGTTTTTGTCTGGTTTTGTTATTAAAGTGATGGTGGCTAAATAGGATGACTCTAGGAGAATTACCTTCTCGTCTATTTTTAGACTTAATTAGGAAGGATTGTTGTTAATTCTTTAAATTTTGGGTAGAATTTAGACCCTGAATTCTGAATTCAGACCCTGAATTCTAGCCCTGAATTCTTTTTTGATGAAAACTTATTATCACTGTATTAATATCCTCACTAATTATTATTCTGGGCATATATTCTACTTCCTCATGATTCAACCTTCACAAGGTCTATGTTTGTGTCCTTCTTGTAGGTATTCAAATATTAGAGAGGTGAACCATTTATTTGCTTAACTATGTCAGAGAGTTTATATGCATGCTAAATTTTTTGATTGTTGAATACTTTGCCTGTATTTATGATCTGTCTTAGCACATAGATATTATTCTATTGTTACCATAATTTTCTTCATTCTCCTTCTCTACTGTTTTACCATCATTATTATACTTCACATTATATATTTTGCTTCCTTTTTAAAATATTTTATTCATTTGAGAGGTAGAGTTATAGACAGAGAAAAAGAGAGACACAGAGAGAGGTTTTCTATCTGCTGGTTCACTCCCCAAATGGGAGCAATGGCCGGAGCTAGGTTGATCTGAAGCCAGGAGGCAGGAGCTTCTTTTGGGTCTCTCATGTGGGTGCAGGGCCCAAGCACTTGTTGCCATCTTCTACTGCTTTCCCAGGCCATAGCTGAGAGCTGGATCAGAAGAGAAGCAGCCAGGACCTCAACCGGTACACATGTGGGATGACAGTGTCACAGGGGGAGGCTTAACTTGCTATGCCACAATGCTGGTCCCAAGAAGTTCTCATGTTTCCTTATTAGTGGTCAGATTTCTTTTCAATATTTTTCTATCTTTTGTATGTAAAATATATGTTGCAATAAAGGGCACATTATATTAAATTCTGTTATTGCATTTTGGGTACCTTGAATTTTTTCCCAATTTTTCTTTGATTTCCTGAAGCATCTTTACCTCAATATTATTCTTTCTCTATCACTTACTGTGGCCTTTTGTAAAATCTAGCCTAACATTTTTTCCCTGTTAAATGAATTCTCACAAAATTTCATATTTCTATTGTGCTTAGGTATGTGTTCTTGTACTGAGATTTCCTGATAATATTATTTTGCCTTTTTTTCAGCAGTGTTTTTCTTTTCAGGGATGACCATTTATTTTCTTCATTAAACTTCAAGCTGGAAGAGATATTTATAGATTTAGTATTTTCATGTCATTTCCTTGATGTCCCTGTCCATGTCCATTTGAATCTACTACCTCTTCCCACTCAAATTCAGGTAAGAAAGACAAGTGGATTGTGGACAGCCTCTGTCATAATTTACAAATATAAAAGCATGCTTTAGTGTGAGTCTGATGGATCTAGGCAGAATTATCTGTCTTTCATATTCTCTGTCTCATCTAGGAAGTATAGTGCAAAAATGAATACAGACACCTGTATGACAAGCTCCCAGTACTTACCTTAAGTTTCACAAAATATTTTCTTTACACTGATGAACATCCCAAAATGTTCCCCCCAAAAAAGTTCCCCCGAAAAAAACAACTGAATCCTGCTTCAGCAATCTACAGAATGATTTTATACCCAGTGGCAGAGGTACTCTTAAAATGAAAGGAGAAAAATAACTTCATATGTAGAAAAAGAAAGATGGGCAGAACTTCCAGATCATTAATTGGAAGATCTTGACCACATTTCTTTTTTTCTTTTTATTTTTTTAAAAAAAGAATTATTTTATTTTTTAAAGATAGTTACAGAGAGAGATAGACACACACACAGAGAGAGAGAGAGAGAGAAAGAGAGAGAGAGAGAGAGTCTTCCATTTGCTGGTTCACTCTCCAAATGCCACAAAGGCTGGAGTTGAGTTGATCTGAAATCAGGAGACAGAATATCTTCTGAGTCTCCATGTGGAGCACAGGGCCCCGAGGATTTGGGCCATCCTCTGCGGCTTTCCCAGGTGATAGGCAGAGCTGGATTGGAAGAGGAGTAGCCGGAACACAAACGAGTGCTCCTATGAGATGCCAGCACTGCAGCCTGGGGCTTTAGCACACTGCCCCAGAGCTCCAGCTCCTTGACTTCATTTTCTACTGTCTCCTCTTCCATTGGTAAGTTGGAGCATTTGTTTCATAGCACCAAGGTGTTTTTGCTTTAATTCACCCCAGCACTAAGATAACAAAGGACATTTCTCAGATTGTTAAATGTGACTTTCTTTTATCATGAGTTACACCATGAGTTAATGTCTTTTTTTTTCTTTTTCTTGAAACTAGGTTAACTGACTTCCCAGTTCATTAAGGACTTTTTTGTTTGTTTGTTGTTTTACTAGTATAATTCCTGAATCCCAGGAATTCTCTCAATTTCAGGGAAAATGGAATAGTTGATATGTCATCATGAATATGGCAGTTCATTTATATTCCTAAATTGCAGCTTAAACTATGTTATTCCACCATTGTAGAACTTTCCATGATTCCTTATTTTCTATGAATAAAGCTGTTTCTTCCACTGTCTTTCTCCATCATGATTTGGTTCTCTTCCCACATTGGCTCATGAGGTTCTCTCTAATTTCCGTCTTTCTCTTATGACAAATATTAGCATTCTATGTTTTTTCAATTGTTTTTCAAGATCTTTATTTGTTCATAAAATTTCTGAGTGATTAAAAAATGTTCTGCTGATTCTCTGGTTAAGTTTCTTTCTCTGATTTTGTCCTCTTTTTTCTCAATTTATTTTGTTATGTGTATCTTTGTTCATATTTTTTGAATATGCATCTTAAAACATTTTCAGATATTAAACTTACTGTCTCTGTTCTTGATAGTAAATATCTTTTTTCTCTCCTTGCATTATTTTTATGTTTCTTTTGAAAACAATGCTGTTTATTTCTTAAATCATACCTGAGTGCTTATCTCTTAATCAGAATCTTTAATCTATACAAATTTGTGATTTCTTATAGACTTATTAACATTTCTTCTTGTGTTTTATTTCATTTTGTAATATAACAATTCCTTTTTCTCTTTTCAAAATTTTCTATTATAAATATCGATTAGATATACTTTATTTTCTGTTTTAAATTTCTTTTCTTATTGATGTTCTGAGATTCTCTTACATAAAACAGTATCTCTGTTCAAGGCATGAAATGGGGTACAAAATTTTACTCCTGTGGTTGACTTGGTGGCAGAATACAGTTTTCTTATTCCAATGTGCCTCCATTGCTGTTTGTCTAGGTTAAAATGTTACATGTACAATGGGAGTGAAGAAAGCCAACCTCGGTTCTTGTCTCACATAGGAATATTTCCATGTGGACCAGGCAGCAAGCAAAGCAAGATTTATTTAAGTCAGAAATCTCCTGCCACAGCAGCTAGGATAGGGTCTCCAAAGAAGTAGACCTCAGAAACTTTTATGGTAGAGCCTTTTAAGCTGTTTTTTTTTTTTTTTTTTTGGTGGGGGAGGACAGACTAGCAGCTAACAATCAATCAAAGGGTGGGGACAACACTTGTCAAAAGGCCAGAATCAATCCTGTCTAACTTACTCAGGATCAAGCAAAAAAATAAATAAATAAATAAAAGGCCATCACATGATAAACTAAAAGCTCAGAAGGTGGGATCACTACTTTATTGCTATATTCCTATAAATCTGGAAGCCCAGAAACGGGATTGGTACTTTTATCTTGCTAAAGGCTCCTTCTGGGGCGAAGTATGCATTTGTACCCTCTTAAAGAGACTTCCCCTTTCCTCATTTCAACCTTCACTCCTACCCACTCACCATTATCAAATAAAACATTTCACCCACACTCCAGTATAACATTGCTCAATTTTTTTAAAGATTTATTTATTTACTTGAAAGTCAGAGTTACACAGAGAAGGAGAGGCAGAGAGAGAGAGAGGTCTTCCATGTGCTGGTTCATTCCCTAACTGGTTACAATGGCCAGAGCTACGCCTGTCTGAAGCCAGAAGCCAGGAGCTTCCTCCAGATCTCCCACACAGGTGTAGGGGACAAAGGACTTGGGCCATTTTCCACTGCTTTCTCAGGCCATAGCAGAGAGCTGGATCAGAATTGGAGCAGCTAGGACTTGAACCAGCAACCATATGGGATGCTGGCATTGCAAGCAGCAGCCTAACCCACTACACTGCAGGCTGGCCCTTTTTGTTTAATTCAGAAAACTTTATTTAGACAGGGAGGGTCAATTTTTGCCATACCTGTTAGAACAACAGGATTTTGTTCATGAGAGATGGGTAGACACTAACCAAGTGATTTGTACTTATTGGAGTTGTCTTATCATCCTTTCCAACCTACTCTTGTGTTTATTCTGGTTTGCCTGCTGCTTCTGTTATTTCTCATAGTCTACTTTTATGTCACATAGTGTAAATTGGGGCTGAAGGGCCAGAGTAACTATTTTTTCGAAAAAGCGTCTCCATTCAGAGAGGCAGGCCGGACTTCCGTAAAAGCAGCCTCACTCTGAAAGTTACAAAGGAACAGCTTGCTTCACCATATAAGGAAATCTGGGTCTGACTCAATCAGGAAGCACCAGAGGTGACCCTGGCCAATCCACTATTACCCCACACCCCTTACTGACATAACCGGGCTTTAAAAGAAGTTCCCAAGAATGGCCCGGAGCCTTCCTCTGCCCTCCGCTGTGCAGTTGAGTAGATGAGGTCCCTGCTGCAGCTTGTACTTTCGAAATAAACCTTGCTCTTGCATTTCGGTGTGTTCAAGTCTCTGGTGGCATTTGGGGATCCAATGATCTGGGCACAAGAGGGCCTTAGGGCAGTTGTCAGTGCTTAGAATTCATGACCATGGGTGCAAAATACTTGCTTTCTCTGAAAGTTATATTTAGCATATTTAGTAGGGTAGTGTCTATCCCATTGCTTGGGAGCTTCCAGTCTTATCATGAGAATATCATGGAGTGGTGATTCCATCCTTCTGAGTTCCCACTTTACTGTGAAAACAAGTCACCAATCCCATCCTTCTGATGGTTTTTTGTCTTTATGTGCTAGTGTGTTTATAAGGTTCAGACCCTCACAGTTCAAAAGGTCTACCTCTCTTGGAGCCCAGTTGCCACTGCAGGAGGTATCTGACTTAAATAAATCCCACTTTTCTCTCTCCTTTGTCCATGTGGAAATTCTTTCACATGAGAGAAAGAACTGAGGTCATCTTTCTCCACTACTGTTTTCACCCAGAACAATTTATTGAGAAGCTAGAAGAGCTCAGCTGAGACTTATTGCATCACTTTGCTTTGATAATAATACTTCTGAAGCACTGCCCCAAACAGTAAATTCTCTAGCTCTGCCTGCCTTACTTATTTTACCTGAGCTAGAGTTTCCTGTTTGCTGTGTATATCCTGTGATTTTCTTTTTTAAGATTTTTTAAAAATTTATTTGAAAGGCAAAATCTCAGAGAGAGAGAGAGAGAGAGAGAGAGAGATACATAAACAGAGAGATCTTCCAACTAGTGGTTCTCTCCCCAAATGCCCACAATGGCTGGAGCTGGGTCAATCCAAAGCCAGGAGCCAGGAGCTTCTTCAGGGTTCCCTACAAGAGTGCAGGGGCCTAAGCAATTGGGCCATCTTCTGTTGTTCTCCTTGGGGCATTAGCAGGGAATTGGATTAGAAGTAGAGCATCAGAGACTAGAACTGATACCCATATGGAATGCCAGCTCTGCAAGTGTTGGCTTTACCCGCTTTGCCACAGTGCTGGTTCCAACCTTTGTTTATTTCACAGTTAACATCTAAAACATAGGTAGTTTTTCTGCCTTTTACTGGGCAGTAAAACTTTTGATGAAACAAACAAAAATATCTGTTAAATTCATACAAAAGTACACAGAAACAATTTAGCACAAATCTTGCTAAATGAGTTATCTACCAAATGCCTCCAGGAAGGTCAACGACATAGGATCCAAGACAATCAGACAGCAACCTTTTAATGAAAAGCTCTAAAACTGAGAATTGTTTGTCAGAACTGGAAAATATTTTCTTCCTTAATTTTCATTTGCTTTTGCATTTGTATTTGCCTGAGAATCTATCATAGCATATACATACTTAACTTTGCTTCTTAAAGCTCATCAGAAAATCATGCTACTAGGAAAGGAATATGAGGTTAATATTTGGATGCTAGCGGGATAAGCTATGCCTGGTTAGAGGAAGCGGGAAGCAAAAGCAACAAACATCTGAATGCATTTTATTGTTAATTGGAAAATTAAAAGTTAACTCCAGTAAAATCAATCAATGTTATTGAAACTGTCAAACAGTTGTGTGCAAAATTGAGAAGAAAACTATAGAAAGTCCTAAAAATCATGTAATATCAAGGAATGCCTTTATTCACATTTAGTCTAATTTGTAAGTTTCAACTTGGGAATTGTAAATATGAATTTTGACAAAGTATGTTCTGAAAGTAGAACAAACGGAGTTTTTTCAAGCCTGTTTTTGTTTTTTACTGTGCAACACAGGTTCCACCCTTGTCCACTTTCTGAAGTTCCAAGGTAGAGGTTTTGGAGAGCTTCATCAGCATCACCTTAATAAACTGTATAAAATAATATTCCAAACACATTCCAGATTCAATAGGAGCATTCATACCTTATGATACTAAAACAATTTGAAGTTCTTCCATTCCTAAAACAGTGTCACAACAAATAGTAGGTATTTGACAATAACAATAATGGTATTTATCATAACTGGAGGGTCAACTTTTCACTGGCTAATTGTTAATTTCTCAATCTATAATAAATTGTAACCACTCCATTCGTCCATAGAACATGTAAATCAGTCAGATGGAGCTTCATGCAAATGTTTTGGTTTTTCTTGAAAGAAATAATATTAAAATACTTAAGAAAAAGGAAATCATAGATAAATGTGAGATCTCACCTTCGGGAGAAATGCTTCTGAATAGAGGCGATGATGCAGTTCTCACAACCAATTTCATAACATCTGTGCTTTAACAAAGCCTACCTCAACTGTTATAGAAAATCTAATGCTATAGATTTATCTATTTGCTTTATTTTTTTATTGCTACCCTAAATTTTGTTCTATTTTTCTCTGCTTTCTGTACACATTTGCAGGTGATAAATGTTCAAGTTTTACATTTTACATTTCATTTATCTTTTTTATTTTGTATTCATTTTGCATGTAAAATGAAAAGGTCTATAGAATAATGCTGCAGATATTGAATTTACAGTGCTATTGGGCATATACCACATAAAAAGGTTATCTGATCCCTAACTTAATCACAGGGAAACATTGCTAAAGGGAAAGCTAACAATGAAAGACCTCTGCCTTTGTGAAATTTATTTAACTATAAACCCATTATATAGCATTAATACATAATTTTCTTATTCCCTGCTACATTTGGATGAGATTTATTGTATATAGCTATTGCATTTGCACAAAAGTGAATGCATAAGTACAGAAGTCTTTAAATGTTGTGATTTAAGGCTATCTGGAGAAGTTATCAATGTCTGGATAATGTTGTAAAGAAAGCAAACATGTGTTTCAGAGGAATACAATTTTATTCTATTTGAAAGTTAAGCTCCAGAAATGGAGTAGTTTGTTATTTGTTATTCTACTACCTGAAACAGCAATTCCAGGCAAATAAAAAACTATATCTTAAAAGTTTTTTTAAAAAATCTATCCATAACATTCCATAAATCTGGTGCTGTAATCACCTTTCTTTGTGCTTCATCTAGGCTTATAAAAAAGACAAATCACTTTCTCATTATAGTGCCATACTTGAAGTACTCCATTTATATTTTTAATGCCTTTTGTATCTATTTCTTTACAAAGTTTAATGGCCTACTTTGGCTTTGTAGGCCAGGGAAAAGAAATAACTTAAAGATGATGGCGTGTACTCTAGCTCACTGTATGTCTGTGTTTGAAATGGGTCAGGTAGCACAGAAAACAATGGATATTTAGCAAAAGAACTATATGTTAATATGTCATTTCCTTTGTATATAAACTGTCCCTAAGACACTATTTGTTCCTTAAGACACTATTTGAGGCCGGCGCCGTGGCTCATTTGGCTAATCCTCCACCTGCGGCACTGGCACCCCAGGTTCTAGTCCCGGTTGGGGTGCCGGATTCTGTCCCGGTTGCTCTTCTTCCAGTCCAGCTCTCTGGTGTGGTCCGGGAAGGCAGTGGAGGATGGCCCAAGTGCTTGGGCCCTGCACCCGCATGGGAGACCAGGAGGAAGTACCTGGCTCCTGGCTTCGGATCGGCAAAGCACACCAACCATAGCAGCCACTTAGGGGGTGAACCAACGGATAAAGGAAGACCTTTCTGTCTCTGTCTCTGTCTCTTTCTCTCACTGTCTAACTCTGCCTGTAAAAAAAAGATAACTGTTTTAACATTTCATATTTATTCATATGAAGATAACAGATTTCATATATTTCATAGATATATTTCTAAGAATATAATGATAGTTCCCTCCTCCTTCTCCTTTACTTCCTTTCTTTGTTTTATTCTTTTTCAATAACATACTTTGTTTACTTTATAATCTTAGTTATATTTATTTCCTGTAAATAAAGAGTCCTATAAGTGAAAAGTATAAAAACCACTGTTCTGCAGGAATGTGGATACAGTTTATATGCAATAGTCAGATTCTATGCTTAGGCAAACTGAAAGACTCCACCAAGAGACTATGATCAGTAATAGGTAATTCAGCAAAAGTTCAGAGTGCCAGCTAATAGCAAATCAAACACAAAATCTCTTTGGTAAGCCAATGAAGTACTTCAACTTTCCCCCCAAATTACAAATCTTCATTTAATTGCTGAAACTTTTTGATAATATGTACAGAAGTAAGACCAAGTTTACTCCTCATATGTCATTAACAGATATGAGATAATCTACTACCAAATGACTTGCAATGCTAGACCTAATATATATAATATATATTATATGTTTTATATTGCATGCTATATTTATGTGGTGCAACTACTCTGCATGACATATCAGTGCTATATCTGATTCTGCCTAGTTTCACAGTCAATAGAATAGCATAATACAAAAATTGATCTTTATGTGAAATATAAAGAAACCTACCATGGGCTGAGCTGCCAAGTTATGATGTTCAGTAGGTTAAGTGCATTGAAAGCATTTTCAAATTATGTATTTATTGTGTTATATCATATATTATATTACATCTGTACTGTGTATCATTATATTACTCTTATATAATATATATATGAAATGTTCAGTGACATTTTTAACTTACTTTGTTGAAATAAATGTTTGCAAAATTATATAGTTGGCTCCCATAAACAACAAATTTCGTCTCACATAACAGTGATATATTTATCAAACAGGGAAAAATAATGTCAGAAAATGCCATTAATTAAATAATATACTCTATTCAGCTTTCAGTAGTCGTTTTAACTAATGTCAATTTGTGTGCTAATTTTTTTTCTATATATTATGGATCCCCATTCTTGTCTTTCACACTGAAAAGTACTGGTCAGGTGTTTTGTAGAATGTCCCTCAATTTGGGATTGTTTAATATTTTCTAATGTTTAAATTAGGATTAAGGATTTTTCAGGAAGGTTACTACAAATGGGAACACTCTTCTTATTATATCACCTCAGGAATAAAGAGTAACAATATTAACACTTATTACTGATCATGTAGACTTTTAAAAATTTGGCTAATATAAAGAAAAGAGAAGGCATGTATTTCACAGGTCCAATTCTAAAATCATAGGCATCTTTTGTCATTTGGGTAAGATGGTGATTTGCCAAGCTTCTGCACCGGAGTATTACTTTACTCTTTATCCTTTTTCAAATTCCACTCATCAAAAACAAGTCACTCATTCACTCATTCAAAGGAACAGAAAATAGATGTCACCTCTTGGAAGGAGAAGCATCACAGACTTAATAGGCACAAGTTAAATGATCAAAATAATTAAAAAATACTTGCTAGGAGATACTTTGAGGCGATGACATTTTTCTTCTTAATGTCTGTGTGCTAATTACATCATTCATCATTGGATCTTGCCTGCAGCAAGTAAAACTGGTGTTTTAATGATGATTTTCTATTTCTCTCATTTATTCCACATTTGTTATTTGGAAAAGGTTTGCCCCTTTCTCTCTACCTTTTTTTTTATTAAATCATTTAATTATTCAATATACAATCCTAAGTATTTATTTTATTCTTTGAATTACACAGATGTACCTTGATCTATGATGTGGTTACATCTAGATCAATCCATTCTAAGTTGAAAATACCATAATTTAAGAATGCATTTAATGCACCTAACTTATTGATAATAATAGGGTGGCAGCACAGCACACTGCAGTTTTCTTTACATTTTACATGAAGTTCAATCTTTGTGTCATGCTATTCCACTGATTTTGAAAATGCTCAGAATCCTATATGTAGCTCTAATGTGTCACACTGAGCAGTTGCATTATGGAAACATTCTCTAGTAGACCCTCTTTCACTCAGTCATTTCTCTTCTTAAGATTTATTTATGGCCGGTGCCGTGGCTCAACAGGCTAATCCTCCGCCTTGCGGCGCCGGCACACCGGGTTCTAGTCCCGGTCGGGGCGCCGGATTCTGTCCCGGTTGCCCCTCTTCCAGGCCAGCCCTCTGCTGTGGCCCGGGAGTGCAGTGGAGGATGGCCCAAGTGCTTGGGCCCTGCACCCCATGGGAGACCAGGAAAAAGCACCTAGCTCCTGGCTCCTGCCATCGGACGAGCGCGGTGCGCTGGCCGCAGCGCGCCGTCAGCGGCGGCCATTGGAGGGTGAACCAACGGCAAAGGAAGACCTTTCTCTCTGTATCTCTCTCTCTCACTGTCCACTCTGCCTGTCAAAAATAAAAAAAAAAATAAAAAAAAGATTTATTTATTTGAAAAGGAGAACAAAGAAAGAGGACAGAGAGGAGAGAGAAGGTGAGGGGGAGCAAGAGAAAGAAAGATGGGGAGGGAAGAAAGGAGAGGGAGGGAGAGGAGGAGGGAGAGAAAATAAATTACTATCTTTTGGTTTGCTTTCCAAATGACTGCAACAGTCAGTGTCTGTGCTGGGACAAAGGAAGGAGTCTTCATATCCATACCAATCTCGTATATGCATGGCAGGGGCCCAAGTATATGGACCACCTTCTACTGCCTTCCCAGGTACATTAGTAGGAAGCTGAGTAGCTGGATCTCAAACTTGCACTACAATATGGGATGCCAACCTCACAAGTGGTGACTTAACCCACGGGACCACAGCACGAGACCCTCAGCCATGCATCTTGCAATTCCTGACAGTATCCAATCAGTCTTTCATTTTTATAATTTTACCTTTTCCTAAATGCCATACAAATGGAATAATTGAACATGCAGTCTTTTACTTCTTGCTTTTTCAAGTTACAAAATGTAGTTAAGGAAAATTCCTATTGTGTGAATAAACGAATCACATCTTGGATTTGATTATTAATTCACGTTATGAATGGACAGCAGTGCATGTATTCATTCACCTTTAGAGGTATCTTGCTATTCCCAGACTTCGACTACTGTCAATAAAGCTGCAATACACCATCACATGCAGCTTCTGTATAAACAGAAAATTTTGATTCACTGGAATAAATATCTAAGAGTGGGATTGCAGGCACCCTTAATAAATGCATGCTTAACATTACCATAAATTGAGGATATGTTTAGCAAAATATGTGTACTATGTTGCATCCCCACTAACAGTAAGTGAAGATTTCTGATACTCTGCATTGTTTTCTTTTCATTATTTATTTTCTTCAATTTTCCTCAGTCATTATAATAGGTATGTTGTGGCCTTATGTTTTTAAGTTGCATTTACATAATGACTAATAAAGTTGAGTATTTTTTTCATGAGTTTACATGTGTATCTTTTTTTGAAAAATATATCTAGATCTGCCAGTTTTTTTCCAGACTTGTTTCTTTTCTGGTTGTTGAGGTACACACAATCATAATAGTTATATAGATCTTTTATATATCATTGTCAAATAAAGTCTCCTTGTCTGTGAGTTGTGTTTTTATTCACTTAACAGATTATTTTGCACAACAAAAGTCTCCATGTAATGAAGTCCTATATCTCATTTTGTGTGTGTTTCATGGTTCATGATTTTGCTGTCGTATCTAAAATCTGATAACCTAATCCAAGGTTATGCATATTTTCTCCTATTTTTTCTTCCAGAGGTTGTGTAATTTTATATTTCACATTGAAAACTATGATTTGAGTTGTTGTTATGATAAAACGTGGGGCACATATTCAAGTGCATTATTTTCCATATGAATATTCACTTGATCTACCCAATTGTTGAAAAGACTCTCTTTTCTCTATTGAACTTATATCTTAGTCAGAAATAAGTTGCTGTATATTTTGTGTCTGTTTCTAGACTCTCTGTTTTATTGATCCACATATCTATATTTCCATCAAGACCCTAAGGTCATGATTACTGTAGTTTTATACTATGTCTTGAAATCAGGTAATGCGAGTCCTCCAAATGTTATTTTCTGTCACAATTGTTTTGTTTCTCCCATGTCCTTCATGTTCCATATCAATTTTAGACCTAGATTGTAGGTATCTATCAAGCAAAAGGATTTTCTTTGGAACTGTGTTAAATATAGAGATCAAAGTGAGGGAGAATTGGTATCTTAACAATATTAAGTTTTTCCAATTCAAGGCCATTTAACCTATTTCCACTTATCTAGCTTTTGTTTGATTTTGTCATCAGTATATTATAGTTTTAAACACATTGTTTCTGAAGATATTTTATTAGAAATATGAGCCTTTCATTTTATATTATAAATCAGTTTTCTAAAAAAATCTATATACATTTTTTCCTGCTGATATATAGATCAATGAGGTATGCATGTTGACCTTGAAACTTATGACTTGTTAATTTAGGCTTTTAAAAAAATCATTATTACTTTTCTATTTAGAAAATCCTGTCCTCTGAAAATAGGGTCGGTTTTATTTATTCAGTTTTAAACTGTGTGCGTTTTTAGTCTTGACTTATTGCATTAGCTAGAAATTTCATTGTTATGTTGAATAGAAGTGATGAGAGAGAATATGTTTAGCCTTGGGGGGAATATTCAGTATATTACCATTAAATGTAATGTTAGCTATAGGTGTTTCTAGATGACTCTTTTTGGATGAAAATATTTCCAATTGATTTTTAGATTTCTAAGAATTTTATGTAATTTTTTCTTATGAATATATTCATGCTACCTCTATTTAGATGATAATTATTTTTTATTATTGTGATTGTTTAATTTAGTTGTTAAATGTAGTGATTTACATGGTATATTAGATTGTGAGAGCAGCCATAGCAAAATAGTGCAGACTTTTAAATAACAAAATTTGTTTTCTCTTAGTCCTAGCACTAGAAGTCCAAGACAAAGTGGTGATAGGCTTGATTTCTCCAGAAATATATCTCCTTGGCTAACTGCTGCTATCTTGCTGCATCCTACGTATGTGAGTGTGTTTGCATGTGGGCACTCGTGTTTATACATCTCTGGGGTCTTTTCCTCTAAGAACAATGGACATATTGGATTAGGTTCTTTACCTTATAACCTCATTTCACCTTAACAACCATTGTAAACGACCCACTCATACCTTCAAATATATTCACACTAGGGATTAGGGCTGCAACATGTAAGTTTTGGGCATACAGTTCAAGCCATTGAACATAATTTGGTTGTTAAATGTTAACATTTCTTGTAATGAAACCACTTGACTACATTACTAAATTTGATTTATTTATATTTTATTGAGGATTTTTTATGTCTAGGTTTATGATGGCTACTGTTCTACAGCTTTACTTCCTTCTGGTTTTGGTATTAGAGTAAATCTGAAATCATAAAATAGATTGGTAAGCATTCTGTCCTGTTCTCCATCCTGGAAAAGATTGTATAGAAATTAACACTATTTGTTATTTGGCTATTGGATATAGTCCACCAAAGAAAATATATGGTCCTAGAGTTTCCTTGTTTGAAGATGCAATTTATTGGTTCTTGAGTGATTGTTGGCTTTTTCTGATTTTTCATGTACATTTTCAGTGTTATAGGCATAAAGCTCCTTGTGAGATCCTTTTACTCTACTTCCAATGCCTGTGAGGCAATATTGAAGACTCGTATTTTCTTTGTGGTGTTGTTATTTATCTATTCTTCCCTCCTTTTCTGGAGTAGTCTGACTAGAGCTTCATTAACTTCATTTTCTTTTTTTAATGATCAGTTTTGGGCACAGTGGTTTCTATTGTTTCTTTCTCTTCTGTATTATCCTGCAACTCTTGTGTATTATCTTTTGTTTGTGCTTGTTTTCACTTTTCCCTTTTGTATTTCAGTTGAATAATTTGTATTGATCCATTGTTAGATGCATTGATTTTTTTTTTTTTTTTTGGACAGGCACTGTTAGACAGTGAGGGAGAGAGACAGAGAGAAAGGTCTTCCTTTTCTGTTGGTTCACCCCCCAAATGGCTGCTATGGCTGGCGCGCTGTGCGGATCTGAAGCCTCCTAGGAGCCAGGTACTTCCTCCTGGTCTCCCATGGGGTGCAGGGCCCAAATACTTGAGCCATCCTCCACTCTACTCCTGGGCCACAGAGAGAGCTGGACTGGAAGAAGAGCAACCGGGACAGAATCTGGCACCCCGACAGGGACTAGAACCTGGTGTGCCGGTGCCGCAGGTGGAAGATTAGCCTTTATGGAAGGTCTTTAGCTCACCTTTATTCAAAATTTAAATTTATATAGTGCTAATTGTAGAATATAAATTGTGGCTCCTAAATTCAATTCTCAGTGTGCTCTGATGGTAACATATATGAAACAGTACATTTCCAGTAATAATTAAGCTGGGGGAAATTCCTCTATGAATTTTTGAATTAAAGAATAATTTAAATAATTTAAAATAAAGTTGGGGAAATAATTCAAAGTTGAGGGAAGTGCTTCTATGAATTTTTGAGTTAAAGAATAATTCAAATAACTTTAAAATATTTTCATGATATTGAAAAGCCTATAAAAACAATTTGTTATAATTTCAAGTGATTTTCTCCAACTGTATCATGATTAGGCAGTCAGTATTTTAAAGAACTTAAGCCATTCACCTGAAGTCTAAAATTTTATGTGTAATGCTGAGAATGTGTTTATAGAGAATACCAATTATTATGCAAATGACACTAGGAATAGCCTTATATCTTTCCAAGGAATTGGAACTTTTTTCACTCTTTGAAGAAACAGTTCATTAAAGGTTATCTTTAAATTAAAAAAAAAGGATAAAATTCTATAAACACTTTGAAATTAGGATGTCAACAAAATTAAATTACAAAAATTATATTGGCATCAACTATCCACATTTAATTGTAACAAGGATTTATACTTAACTCACCATGGCTACAATTAATCATTTCTTAAATTCATCTGTTAACATTCCAAGTTCAGTACCATCACTCTATTACAATTCATCAGCATCTCTTTCTTATTTGACCCTGATATCTTCAAGACTCTTCCTGAACCTACTCATGTCTTCTTTATCTTCTTCATAGTCATTATTTGTAATTTTATGAGAAATATTTCTTCATGGGAAATAAGTTCTGAAGCTCATTTTTAGCAAGTACTTTTGCTTAATTTTGGGATTTGATGCAATTCCTTTTACATGGCTTATGAAGTATTGATTCTCACTCACAAGCTGAGTTCTGTGTAAACATGTATACACCCTGCTTCAGTTCCATGTCACTCTTTTACTGCTATAACGTTTTTGGATGCTTGAATACCCTATATGCTTTCCTTAGGAGATTCCACATATGGGGCAGGCACTATGGCCTAGCAGGCGAGGCCCCATATGGGTTCCAGTACTAGTCCGGCTGCTCCCCTCCTGATCCAGCTCTCAGTTATGGCCGTAGAGAATGGCCCAGGTGCTTGGCCATGTGCTTACACTTACATAGGAGACCTAGAAGAGGCTCCTAGCTCCTAGCTTTGGATCTGCTCAGTTCCGGGAGTTTTGGCCATTTGGGGAGTGAAAAAGCAGATGGAAGACCTCTCTCTCTCTCTCTCTCTCTCTCTCTCTCTCTCTCTCTTTCTCTCTCTCTCTCCCTCTGCCTCTGCCTCTCTGTAACTCTGCCTTTCAAACAAATAAATCTAAAAAAAAAAATCCATACATTACTCCTTACATCTTGTGAATCTAGCAAATTCTTGTTAGAATTCTATTTAAATGTGTTTTATCAGAGTAGTGTTTATTTAGATGGTCTCAAAAGACTCTAGACTATTTTATTCCCATGGTTCCAAGCATCAGAAATATACTATATTTATATTTAATACTGCATACATATTACATACTATATATATATACATATAAAACATTGTAAAATTTGGAGAGGTCATTTGGGAAATTTTCTTTTTTCTTTTTGACAGGCAGAGTGGACAGTAAGAGAGAGAGACAGAGAGAAAGGTTTTCCTTTTTCCATTGGTTCACCCCAATGGTTGCTACGGCTGGTACACCACTATGATCTGAAGCCAGAGGCCAGGTGCTTCTCCTGGTCTCCCATGCAGGTGCAGGGCCCAAGCACTTGGGCCATCCTCCACTGCACTCACAGGCCACTGCAGCGAGCTGGCCTGGAAGAGGAGAAACTGGGACAGAATTCGGCACCCCGAATTGGACCAGAACCCAGTGTGCTGGCGCCGCAGGTGGAGGGTTAGCCTATTGAGCTGCGGTGCAGGCTGGACATTTTCATATTTTCAAGAGGGAAAGGCTCATTTTCTGGTGAGATAGTGCCTATTCAGAGTTATAAGCTCACTCCACATATGGTTTTCTTTGAATGCTGGGTGAGGGAAAGTACTTCTCTCTCTTTGTAAATATTTATTACATTTTAATTTATTTGAGATGGAGGGACATAGCCAGAAAGAATTATAATCAAAGAAAGAGAGAGAGAAACAGAGATGCAGAGAGAAAGTGACCTCAAATACCTGCAATGGATAGGGCTGGGCCAGACCAAAGTCTGAAGTCAGGAACTCAATTGCAGATCTCCCATGTGGGTGGCAAAAATTCCATTATTTGAGCCTTCATCTCTACCCCCAAAGCCTTCAAAGGGAACTGCAGTCAGGAACCACGTCCTGGTATGAAATACAAGAGTACTTTTTCTTCTCCCTTTCCTAATGCCTTCCTTTGCTAAATGGCTTGATAACATCAACTACTGCCTAAGATGACATTGATGATTAAACAGAAAATACATAAAAAGGCTGGAATGTAATTGAGAATCAAAGCACTTAAGGATCAGTTTCATTGACTGTATATTAATTTCCTTCTAGTGTTAATCTTCACATTAGTTTGTTTTTGCCTTATTTTTTGTGTTAGGCTTTTTCCTACTGAAGTCTTTTAAAATTCTGTTTCCCATGTATATAATCATAGTTTATTGAATACTTATTAAACCTCAGATATTCATTGTATAAGATTCATTAGTCACTGCTCTCCTGGACTATAAACATACCATGTAAATTTTGCAAATGTAAGAAGTAAGATTTGAGAATTCATTAGTTATTATGTGTTGTATTATCACATGTCGAGCAAAAGCTTTCCCCTCACCCTCTCTCCATATACAAACACACACACACAAAGACACACACACACAGAATTTCATAATAACTCAAGTGTTCAGTTTTCAAGGAAAAAAATCATACCAAAACAGTAAAAGCTCAATGTGAATGAGAAATAGGATAAGCAGAAGCCAATACCAACAGTATATTAACACTGAATAACATGGGGAAGACAGACTGAGAAAATAAATTGTTGAACATGTATGCTCATAGCAAAAGCTCTAACATTTCAGTTGCCAGCATCCTCCAAATACAGAAGATAACAGAAAGTAGAGCAAGTATTTCTGAGAAAGTATTTGAAGAAATAATGTCTGAAATTTCCCCAAATTTGGTAAAAAGATATCATCTACAGCTTTGAGAAGCTGTCTGGAATCAAGGAAGGAAAAATCCAAAGAGATACAGTCATGTGTCACTTAGTGACAAGGATACATTCTGAGAAATGCATTATTTGTTCCAACCTTATGAGAACATCATGGAGTATACATACAGCATCATCAGGAAATGTAATCTTATCAGAACATCAGTAGTGTATGTGGTGTGTCATTGACTGAAACATTGTTATGTGGTGCATTACTGTAAATGTCAAGGCACATCATTATCAAACTTCTAACAACTGCAAAGAGAAAATCTTAAAACTGCCCAAAAGAAATAAAGTATAACCTACAGGGGAAAAAACAATATGAATGGAACAGGCCCATCATCAGAAACCATATATATTGCTAGAATGAAGGACACAGCCTCTGTAAGAAAACTGTCAACTCAGAATTCTATATCTACTGAAAATATCTGCCAGGGAAGAGAAAAAAATCAATGTAATGTCAGATGAAGGAAAAGGAGCAGAATTTGTTGTCAGTAGATGTACTCTAAAAGAATGGCCAAAAGAGTTTCTCTAAGCAAAAAGGAAATAATAGAAGAAGAAATCCTGGATCACCATAGTTAAAACAACAACAATGGAATGAGTACATAGATACAATAGACTGTCCTCCTCCATCTGAGAAATTATTTGGTGGTTGAGGTTAAAAATTACAATTATCAAAGATGGTTCTCCGTATACATGGAAAAACATTTAAGTTAATCATATAATTGGAGTGTGTAGAGTATAAAAGGAGGTATGATTCCCATACTTGAAGGGGGAAAATATTGATACTAACAGGTGGTCATAGGTATTCATAAAGTAATAACTAGAACAGTCATTAAATATATACTCAAAATCACTATAAATACTGTCACAGAAGAATATTATGTATTTCCTTATAAGACTCTGAAATAATCAAGCTCATAGGGGCAGAAAATGAAACACTAATATTTTATACTCAGAGATGGGCTGTGGGGAGAGAGAAATGAGGAGTCATTGTTCAATGGTTATTGTTTTGGTTATGGTCAAATAATAACTGGGTAGTGTAATGCCTATAATTAACAATATGGTATTATGTCCTTCTAAGTTTGTTAAAATCTCATTTTAAGTGTTCTTAACACAAAGCAAACTCAGAAGCAAAGAAACACAATGAAGTTTTAGGAAGGATTGGATATGTCTATTGGCTTCTTTATATTGATGGCATTATGGGTGTTTCCATATGCCAAAACAGACCACATTCCATGTATTAAATATTTCTTTGTGTAACAATTAGCTTATTTAAGGTTGTTAAAAATCATTTATATAAATCAAAATAGAATTTAAAAGTATGTGCAATACATAGGAAGATAGGAAAATCAAAAGTGAGAAAAAGCAAAAAACAAACATAAAACAACTGCAATTGGCAGGCTTAAATATAAGATATAAATAGGTACATTAAATACAAATAATCCACATGCATTGATTAAAAGAGATATTGCCAGTGTGGGAAAAAAAGTGTTTTAATTATAGTGGTCCCTCATTTATCTGCTATTTTCTGTTTTATTTTTAGTTACATGTGGTCAACCATGCTATGAAATAATAAATGGAGAACTCCAGGTATAAGCAGTTCATAAGTTTTTAATAATTTTAATCACAATATATTTTTATAAATTTTCTATTTTTTTTTTTGACAGGCAGAGTTAGTGAGAAAGAGAGAGGCAGAGAGAAAGGTCTTCCTTCTGTTGGTTCACCTCCCAAATGGCCACAATGGCCCGCGCTGTGCCAAATCCGAAGCCAGGAGCCAGGTGTTTCTTCCTGGTCCTCCATGCAGGTGCAGAGCCCAAGCACTTAGGCCATCCTTCACTGCCTTCCTGGGCCACAGCAGAGAGCTGGACTGGAGGAGGAGCAACCTGGACAGAATCCAGAGCCCCAACCGGGACTAGAACCTGTGGTACTGGCACCGCAGGCGGAGGATTAGCCTAATGAGCCGTGATGCCTGCAAAGTTTCTTTTTTGTTATTAGTACCTCTTACTGTGACTTTTAAATTCAAGTTTGTCATAGGTACATATGTATGAGAGTAGTTCAAAAATTGTTGAAAATAGAAATAAAGAATATTTTTTTTGGTATGCACACAAAAAATCACATCTCAGGGCAGGCATTATGACACAACAGATTAATCTATCATGTGGGATACTCACATCCCTTAACCAGGGTGCCTGTTTCAAGTCCTGGTTACCCTACTTCATATCATTTCCTGATAATGCACATTGTATGAGGGAGCAGATGATGTCACATAGGACTCTGAGGCACACTAACCATTGAATATAGTATAGGCTCATGGCTTAGGGAACATCTGCCTCTCTGTGGACCTGAGAGTCTGGTAGGGTCAGTGAGGGGAGATCTCTGCATCCAGAAACTGTGGAAGCCTTGTGTGCTGAAACTGTGAGAACTCAGGTGCTGTACAAGAGGATGCTGAGTGTATCTGAGTCTCTGAGGAATCACTTGGTGTGGCTCCACACACTCAAGAGTTACTTGGATACAATAAGCAGGTCACTGCAGTGGGAACTTTGCTCAGAGTGAGGACTGCACAGATCATTTGTGGGGTTCATACAGCAGCACAGATGAGTGTTTATTCCACTGAGGGCTAAAAACTAGGCATTGCTCATCTTGGAGGAGAGGCAATGAGGGGTTGATCATACCAACAGTGGTGACAATTCCACTTTTCTGTTTACCAGAGGAGATCTACCATACCAAACCTCAGTGTTACCCTGGATACTCATCCAACCCTGGAGCACCGACCAGTTCACTGGCCATAACTAGGGCACACCTCTTGGTATTCACTGAAAGTACAGACATTCTACTTAGACACAGAGGTAAAGTTCAAATTAAAAACCATCAGAGGAGAAATCAACAAGTAACTACAAAAATGCCTAAAAATAAATGCAAAAATTTAATAAACATGAATAAGGATGACATCCTGATGTTCCCAAAGGAACACAACAATTCAATATTAAAATGTAAACATGAAGGGAATGATGAAATACTGGAAATAGAATCCAAAAGGTTAACCATAGGATTACTCAAAGCAATCAAAAGAAAATCCATTAACAAAAGAAAACCATACATGAATGAAAATTTTTCTCATGAAATTGAGATTTTAAAAACAAACCAGAATGAAATATTAGAAATGGAGGATTAAAAAGATCAAATAAAAATGCAGTGAAAAGCATTAACAACAGACTTGGTGAGGCAGAAAAAAAAATCGAGTTACAAGACAGATCTTTGGAAAACTTTTCAGGTTTAGGAAATGAAGTGATGCTGGCTTCATAAAAGAATTTGGGTAGATTCCCTCTCTTTCCATTGTTCTGAATAGTTTGAAAAGAATTGGAGTTCTTTAAATGTCTGGTAGAGTTCAGCAGTGAATCCATCTGGTCCTGGGCTTTTCTTTGTTGGGAGGACCTTTATTACGATTCAATTTCTGACTTGGTTATGGGTCTGTTTTGGTTTTCTGTGTCTTCATAGTTCAGTTTAGGTAGGTTGTATGTATCCAGGAATCTCTCCACTTCTGATAAATTTCCCTGTTTGCTGGCATACAACTCTTTGAAGTAATTTCTGATGACTCTTTGTTTCTGTGGTGTCTGTTGTTACATTCCCTGTCATCACTGTTGAATTCTACCAGACAAATAGTTGAAAGGGAGGGAATCTTCCCAAACTCCTTCTATGAAGCCAACTTCACCTTAATTCCCAAACCAGAAAAAGATACAGCAGAGAAAGAGAATTATAGACAAATATCTCTGGTGAAAAATCCTCAACAAAATACTAGCTAATTGAATCCAACAACACATCAGAAAGATCATTCACCTGTACCAAGTGGTATTTATCCCTGGTATGCAGGCATGGTTCAACATTCGCAATTCAACCATTGTGTACATCACATTCACAATTCAACCATTGTGTACATCATATTAACAAACTGAAAAACAAAAGTCATGTAGTTTCTTATCAGATGCAGAGAAATCATTTGACAAGCTATAGCACATATTCATGATGAAAACTTTAAGCAAATTGGATATATAAGAAATATTCCTCGAACAATCAAGGCAGTTTATGGTAAACTAGTGGCCAGCATCCTATTGAATGTGGAAGAATTGGAAACATTTCCCCTGAAATCTAGAATCAGAAAAGAATGCCCACTGTCGTCATTGCTATTTAATATATTCCTGAAAGTTTTAGCATGAGCCATTAGTCAATAAAAAAAAAAAAAAGGAATACAGATTGGAAAGAAGGAAGTCAAATTATCCCTATTTGCAAATGACATGATCCTATACATAGAGGATCTAAGACTCCAATGAGTTTGTTAAAGTGGCAGAATATAAAGTTAACACACAAAAATCAATAACCTTTGTATACCTAGACAATGCCATGGCTGAAACAGAATTCTTAAGTTCAATTCCATTAATAATAGCTGAAAAAATTAGTACTTTGAAATAAATTTAAGCAAAGATGCCAAAAATCTATAATGAAAATTATAAAGCATTAAAGAAAGAAGCATAAAATACATAAAAATGGAAATATCTTCCATGTTCCTAGGTTGGAAGAATGAATATCATCCAAATGTCCACACTATCAAAAGAAATTTATAGATTCAATACAATCTCAATCAAAATACCAATGAAATTCTCAGATCTAGGAAAAATGATGTTAAATTTATATGGGAACACATGCATCCCCAAATATCTAAACCAATTTTGTACGAAAAAAACAAAGTCAGAGGCATCAGTATAAAAGATATTAAGAAATAGTAGAGGGCAGTTATGGTCAAAACAGACTTGTTGAACAATGGAACAGAATAGAAATGCCAGAAGTCAATCCATGCACTTACAACCAACTTATCTTTGACAAAGGAGCTAAAATCATCCCTGGAGCAAGGGCAGTCTTTTCAACAAGTAGCTCTAGGAAAACTGGATCTCTCTACACAGAAGCATGAAAGTAGACCCCTACCTTACCTTACACAAAAGTCCATTCAAAATAGATCAAAGACCTAAATCTATGATCTAATACCATAAAATTACTAGAAAACATTGGGGAAATTCTGCAAGACATTGGCGTAACTAAAGATGTCTTAGAAAAGACCCCAGAAGCATCAGCAATCAAAACCAGAACTGACAAATGGAATTACTTCAAGCTGATAATCTTCTGCACTGCAAAAATAAATACTCAGGAAAGTGAAGAGGCAACTGACAGAATGGGAGAAAATATTTGCAACTACACAACTGATAAAGGGTTAATATCCAGAATCCATAAAGAGCTTAAGAAATTCAATAGCAGCAAAATAAACAATCCAGTTAAGAGAGGAAATTCAAGAGAGGAAAATCAAATGTCCGACAGAAATTTGGAAAACTGTTCAGGATCACTAGCTGTCAGGAACATTTCACCTCACCCCAGTTATAGTGGCTCTCATACAGATATCAACAAACAACAAATGCTGGTGAGACTGTTGGGGAAAATGCACCCTAATCCACTGTTGGTGGTAATGTAACTGGTGCACTCACTATGGAAGACAGTATGGAGATACCTCAGAAATCTGATAATGTGCAACCATTTTATCTAGCCATTGCACTCCAGGGAGTTACTCAAACCAAAACAAATCAGCATCTGAAAGAGTTATCAGTACCCCCATGTTCACTGCAGCTTATTAGCTCACAAAGGCCAGGATATGAAATCAACCCAGGTGTCTACCACCTGCTGACTAGATAAATAAATTTTGGTATATATACATGATGGTGTACTACTCAGGTGTAAAAAAAAAAAAATAAAATCTTGTCTTTTGCAGCAAAATTGATGGAAATGGAAACTATTAAACTTAGTGAAATAAGCCAGTTCCAAAAAGACAGATACCATATATTTTCCCTGATCCAAGGTAAGAAATAGAGTACCTAAAATGTAAGGTACTGAAGAGAAATGGACATTTTCAGATTTGATGTTTGTCTACAGCCCTTGTCTCTTCTGTTGATGAACATTGTGCTTTTTTTTCTTCATACTGTTTGTTGAACTCTTAATTAGTATAGAGTTAACTTTATGATCATTAAGAATACTGAAGGTATATCTTTGCAAAAATTATGGGTGGGAACATGAGAGGGAGGAGGAAAAGGGTTCAAGAGTGGGTAGGAGAGAGGGAAGGGTGGGATGTATCACTTTGTTCCTAAATTTGTATATATGAAATACATGAAACTTGTCTATCTTATAAAATTTTAATAAAATGCTTAATGCTGAAAAATAAATAGCATACCAAGTAAAAATAAAAAGACAATATTTCAACAGGAATATAGATAAGGAAAGGTTATAAACAATAATAAAATGATAAAATATCAAACTCATTCATATATGGTAAATTTTATAATAATCACAGATCAATAAAATTATAGAAATATATAATTCTTAACTGTGCTTGACAGAGATATAAAATAAAGTTTCTTAAGACTATATTTGCAGCACCCCTATACTTCCACGAATTTATTTCATTTTATTATTTCTGTTTTTTTTTCATTTTTTCTTAGCTTCCCTGTATATGGGAGAACATGTGGTATTTGTCTTTCTCTGATTATGTCACTCAACATGAAATCTTCTAATTATACCCATTTTGATGCAAATGGCAGAATTTCATTATTTTTAAATTTGAATAATAATCCATTGTGTGTATAGATGACATTTTCTTTATTCACCTGTTGATGGACAATCTGATTAATTCAACATTTTGGCTATTGTGGACAGTGCTGCTATAATCATCGTGGTACAGGTATCTCTTTGATACAATATACATTTTTTGTTGATATATACAGTAGTGGAATTATAGCATCATATAGCAAGTCTATTTCAAGCTTTCTATGAAATCTCTATATAGTTTTCTTCAGTGACTGCACTAATTTACATTCCTGACAATGATGTCTGAGTTACCCTTTCTCTAAGTCCTTGCCAGGATTTGTTCATTTTGATCTTCCAGAAAATAGTCATTCTAACAGGACTGAGGTGATGTCTAAATGTAGTTTTGATTTCCATTTCATTTATGGGTGGTGATGCTGAGAATTCTTTTCATATAATTGTTGGTCATTTGTATTTATTGTTTTGAGAACTATGTACTGAGATTCTTTGTCTATTTCTTCAGTGGATTACTTGCCTTCTATTTTTGAGTTTCTAATGTATTTTGGATACTAACTTTTGTCAGATAAGTAGCTTCTAAACAGTGTTTTCCCATTCTGTTGGCTATCTTTTCACACAACATAATGAAAAACAAAACCATATAGTCATCACAATAAATGTGGATAGAATTTTTAACAAAATTCAACATCCCTTCATGATAAAATCCATTCCATGAATTAGTCATAGAATGGACCACAAAATTTTAAAGGCTGCATATGACAAACCAACAGCCAACATCAAATTGAACAGGGTCAAGCTGAAAACATTTCCTCTTGTATCTGGAATAATATAGTGTTGTCTACTTTCACCACTCTTATTCTATATAGTATTGGAAGTATTATAAATGGCAATTAGGGAGCAGAAAGAAATAAATATACAAATTAAAAAGGAGAAAGTAAAAATATTATTATTATTGATCATAGTTGAGATGATGTAGGACATGGGAAAAACTGTTAGATTTGTAAAACCAATTTAATGAAGTTGTAGATGACAAAATAAATATACTAAAATCAGTAGCTTTTTTATTTACTAGTGATGAACTTGCTAATAGAGAAATCAAAACAGAAATCCCATCGCACAACAGCCACAAAAACACAAATATATATGAAGACACTCTTTTAAAGACACAAAAGATCTCCACGATGAAAATTGTAAAACATTGATTAAAAAATTATCAAAGAAACACAAAAATGGAGCTATACCTTGCTTATGGTTAAAAGACTCAACATCATTAAAATGTTTATACAATCTGATGCAATCTACAGATTCAATGCAATCCTCAGCAAAATACTGATGACATCTCTAAGATATTAAGAAAAACAATGATAAAATATGTGGAATCACCAAAGTCCAAAATAGCAAAAATAATGCAGAGGAAAACATATTAAGCTGGAGGCAAAAATATCATAATTAGAACAGTATGATACTAGTATAAAAAGACACATACATAGACAGGACAGAATAAAGAGCCTAGAAATTAACCTAAATACACGATCAACTGGTTTTAGACAAAGTGCCCAGATTATATATTGAAGAAGGTTTAATATCTTCAATAAATGTTGCTGGCAACACTAGATACAAATATGTAGAAGAATCAAATTAGATATCTACATTTCACCATATAGAAAAATTGAACTAGATTTGTAAATCTTAACTGTTAGTCAAAATGCCCACTAAATTCAATTGTTTTAAGTTTGTGTTGTATTTCACTCTATGATTACAACACAATCCATTTATCTAATTTATACTCAGTGGACATTTGGGTTATTCAGAGAATTTCACTATTAAGAATAAAGCAGTTATGAACATATCTGTGTTTTTTCCCCCTAGGGTATACAAGCAAGTGCTCTTTAGGGCTAAATCCTGATATTGAATTTGCTTAGTAGAAAAGTATGCATTCATTTATTTTTACTAGATAATATCAACCTGTGTTCCAAAGTGATTGCTCCAATTACCCTTACCAATAATGTACAAGAGGTCTCATTACCACACATTCCCAGTAGCACTTATAACTATTATTTTTAATGTTTGTCATTCTGGCAGGTATGAAATAGAACTTTATTTTAGTTTTAATTTTAATTTTAATTTTCCTGACATCGATTTGGTAGATCACCTTTTTTTTTTTCTTTTGACAGGCAGAATTAGACTGAGAGAGAGAGAGAGAGAGAGAGAGAGAGAGAGAGAGAGAAAGGTTTTCCTTTTTTCTGTTGATTCACTCCCCAAATGGCCACCACAGCCGGCACTGTGCCAGTCTGAAGCCACGAGCCTGGTGCTTCCTCCTGGTCTCCCATGGGGGTGCAGGGCCCAAGCACTTGGGCCATCCTCCACTGCCTTCCCGGGCCACAGCAGAGAGCTGGACTGGAAGAGGAGCAACCGGGACAGAATCCAGCGCCCCGACCGGGACTGGAATCCAGGGTACCAGCAACGCAGGCAGGGGATTAGCCAATTGCGCTGCGGCGCCGGCCGGTAGAGCACCTTTTTTAAAAGATTTATTTTATCTAAAAATACCTAGAAGTAAAACTGATTTTTAGATTCAGAGTAAGTAGTCAAAGTACTTTCTTCAAAAGCTGCAAGAATTAGTATTGCATTTTTTTTGCTTTAATATGGTTATACCACTCATTTGCAAGATAATTCTGTTCATGTCTCTGTTTGTATTCAACTTGAGGAGATATCTCTGAATTAAAATTAAGTTTGATATTTTGAACATGTAGAACACTAATATGTTTCCAAAGTCAAACTTATTTGAAAGGATATCTTCAGATGAATGTAGCTTCTTTTCTACCTCTTCCATTCCATTTCTTAACCCCACACAATTGAGGCAGACAGGTTAAATTTGAATCAAGTTTATCTATTCTATTTCCCTTTGAACATTTAAGCAATCTCATTCAAAGACATATTTTCCAATTTTCCTTTTTCTAATTTAGAAAAGTTATAAAAACTCAACACTAAAATGCATGTGTTATGCAATTGGTGAGGATTTATTTACTTGAAAAGCATAGGACAGAGAGAGGGAGAGAGGGAGAGGCAAAGGCACGGAAGACTCTTCCATCCCTGGTTCACTCCCCAGATGGCTGCATGGCCGGGACTAGGCTAGGTGGAAGCCAGGAGCTTCTTATGGTTCTCCCTCGTGGGTACAGGAGCCCAAAACCTAGGCCATCCTACCCTGGTTCCCCAGGAGCATTAGCAGGGACCCTGTTGGGAAGTAGAATAGCCAGGACTGGAATCAGTGCCCATAGTGGATGAGAGCACTGCAGGTGGTATCCTAACCCACTAGGCCACAATACCAGCTCCATGCATTACATATATATCTTCTTGTATAGTTTGCTTTTATCCCAATTTAATAGTTTATCAATGAATTAAGTCTTATAAATTCATAGAGCTTTTAATATATTTTGCTTTATAGAAGGTCATATTTTTGTTAGATTTATTATTGATATGGTCATATGATTTTAGTTTGCCTATACTTGCTGCTTTCTTAGTGTTTTACCTTCTGATATTTTTTTTTCCTTTATAACTGTTATCATTTGTTTTTTTTTGCATCACTTGATGAGTTTATTCTGCTAATTTTATTAATTATATGTTACAGTTTCTTTACCCATTACATATCTTGGTTTGTTCCAAATATTGTTACAGTCTAGAGTTAATCCAAAGAAAATCCACAGTTTTCATCCTAAAGTTATCGCCAATCATCTGTAAGTTGGGTAAAGTTCATTATTTCATAAATTCATCAAAAAGAACACAGGAGTACCATAGCCTTGACATTTTATACATTTAAACATTTTTCTATGGCCTTTAAATATCCTGACTACATAAAACATACATTTTTCACTTTCCTTAAGTTCCCATAATCCTGTCTCCCATGGCACAATCATTCATATACCATCTCTTTCAGTTCCATGTTTTATATTCATATAGTGATAGCACAAATCCCATTGACAGACATAAATAGTGCTTGGTGCTTACTGATCTAGGTAGCAAACACTTTTAGGAGCATGTGTTCATTCTCTTGGAAATAGGGAAGATCACAAAATTACAGGTGATGTTTGTTGAATTACATGCATGTTTACATATAATGTATATGTGATATTTATAGATTGTGTAAGAGGATATTTATATTGTGTAGGAGGATATTTATATTCACATTGGGGGAAGCAGAATTATTCTAAGCACAAGTACAATTTCCTACATGAAAATTATAAGAAAATTACATAACTTTTTATTTTAAAAAATGATTCTTCTACTAAACTTCACTTCAACAGATAAGTAAAATCCTTAAATAGTGTTTATTAGTAATCATGTATCAGGCTCTGTTTTAGATCATAAATTACTGATCCAGTTTTTTTTTTAAATCTAGGTCACATGTGTAAGAGTAGAGTAAATGAAATGGTGAGGTTTGAGATCATTAAAAGCATGATCTGAGATTTTAGCATCAAAATTTATTACTTAATTGCACTGAACAATGCAAAAAATTTCATGACTTTAGTTTTTGGGACCAAATAAGTAAAGTTATTTTATATAAATCATGAGAGTGGTATGCTAATAATAATTTGAACTCTTCTGCCATTCTTTATTCTTTTATAAATATTTTCTAATCTTTATATATATACATATATATACATATAATTATATATATATATACATATACATATATATATATGTACATATATATACATATATGGCATGACCCAGTTTCTTAGATGAGACAAAGTAACATGAATTGCATATACCAATGGACTTTTAAAAGTTTGTGGAAATTATATTTTATGAAAATACTATACATGGATTTAAAAAAAATTTGCACCAAAATAAATTTAGTTTTTAATTCTATTTTATGCATATTTTTAAAAAAACTTATTTATTTATTTGAAAGGCAGATTTACCGAGAGAGAGGATGAGACAGAGAGAGAGAGAAAAATCTTCCATCTGCTGCTTCACTCTCCAAATGGCCCCATTGGCCAAGGCTGGGCTGGTTCAATGCCAGGAGCCAGGAGCCAGGAATTTCTTTCAGGTTTCCCACATAGGTACAGGGGCCAAATGGCTTGTGCTATCTTCAGCTACTTTCCCAGACACATTAGCAGGGAGCTGGATGAGAAGTGGAGAAGCCAGGAATTGAACCGGTACCCATATGGGATGAGAGCACTACAGGCAGTGGCTTAATCCACTGGGCCAAAGCAGTGGCCCCATTCACAAGCTTTTAAAAATACAGTAACACTTAATATTAGGAAGTTAGACTATTATAAATAAAAAAAGACAGCAAAAACATTATATTTTGAAGAAGTAAAAAGTATTAGCAAGTATTTAAATTTGTAGAATTAGCTAGAAAATTTCTAGATGAACTAAAATTGAGCATATTTTAGTATAATCAACTAAAAGTAAAACAGCTAAGGCATAGAATGTTTCGGCTCTTTCTTTTTTTTAAGAATTATTTATTTATTGAAAGGCAGAGATAGAAGTGGGGAGAGAGAAAGAGAGAGACAGAGAGACCGATAGATATCGAGATCTGCTGCTTCACTCCCCAAGTGGCTGCAAAGGCCAGGGCTGTGCCAGGCCAAATTCAGAAGCCAGGAACGGGGAGCTAATTCTGATTCCCCCACATGGGAGCAGGGGCCCAAGTGCTTGGGCATCTTCTGCTGCTTTACCAAGCACATTAGCAGGGAGCTGGGTTGGAAGTTGCATCAGCCAGGACGGAATCTGCGTCCATAAAGGCTGTGAGCACTGCAGGTGGAGGCTTGACCGTGTATGCCACAAAGCCGCTCTTGTCTACTCTTTGAAAAATTAGTATAATTCAAATTTACTCCTATGTTTTTTCTTCTAAGAAGCAGAACTGCAAAATAATTGTATTTAAAAAACACTTTTTCTCAGTTTCTTGAAGGAATTTGTTTCCACTGTGTCTCTCCTCTTCCTCCCCAAACCTAAAAAACAAAATAAATAAAGTTAAATCCCCAAGGCCCTTCTCTCTCAAATGAAATTCAAAGCAAAGGCTAGCAAACTTGATTCTTGCCAGTGTCAGTTTTGGAAATGAATATTTTTAGTACTTTAGTCAAGTAAATCATGAAAAAAATTCAGCAACATATAATATACTTACAATTTACACATTCATAACTTCCATCCTTGTAACTACCTGTCAATTTTTGAAAGAATCTGCATAATGCTAAAGAATGCCTTATTCACATACCAATGAATCTCAGTGGCTTGGTTGTCATGGATACACTCCTTTTGTTTACTTGAGAGATCCATCAAATGTGCACTTGATCCTTGCTTGCCATATTTGGTGTAATGTTACAGGTATTTTACAGTAGTAAATAAAATTAAGCAACTATGCGATTTATTCTGAAGGAATAAATGCATTTACTTGCACGCATTTTAATAAACCACTGTTTACTGACATTTCAAATACAAGAAACCACCTACTATATTATTCAAGGAGGAGTGTGGTTCGTGAGACTGCTTGTCTTGTAAGATTGTATTACACACAGTGTTGGAAATCATCAAATCTTTGTAAAAAAATTGGACACCACACCTACTCCAAAATAATATTCATTCTTCTCAGGAGAGTGTTTTTATTGTACGTGTTCAATAATACTTGCATAAGTATTTTACTCTCAAAATAGTCCATGTCCTATCTCTTGCATTCGTTTTCTTTTTCTTTTTCTGAGGTGTCATAATAGCATCATCTTTATGTGTTAGTAGAAGCCCAGAAAAAAATATATATTACAATCTGCAAGTGCTTAAAGAGCAAAGCTTAAAGCTAGAGCTGCATTTTTTGCCATCTAAAAGTCACTGACACAAAAGAGAAAGATGAACAAAAAGCTATGAAAGTATGCTTCGGATGGGAGCTTCTGGAAGTTATATGTTACTTTTGTCCAAACCGTAAACCACAAAAAAATTTTAATGTCACCCCTATTGAGAGGTCAGCACTGTTTTGGCAGTCACTGAGCCTTGATTTAGCATGTATATGTGCAGAGAGAAAGTTCAAGCTAGAGTAATTCCACATGAATGTGCAATGTTTCTGAAATAGTAGAAAGCATATTTTAAGAATATTGTCAAGAAATAAGCACGAGAAGGAAATATATGAATAGTCTTTAAATCTTAATGCACTCAGAAATGTAGGTTTTATATTAAAATATGCAATATCAGTTGTATAAATACCAAGCTGGTTAGACATTTCATTGCTATTTTGATAATTGTTAATTAAGTTTCCCGTTTTAGAGAAACATTAGTAATTTTAATAAAGCATATTAATCTTATCATTACTAAAAATTTAGGGACTTTTTAAAATGTCTATACCTATAAATTTTTCAGGAAATAACCCAACAAATTAGAAACATAACTGACATAAAAAATCAGAAGTTCATTTGGAAGGGCAGTATTTATTATCATGTTTCCCATGAGTATTTTTAAATTCCACTTGAATACTCTCTGGATATATTTGAGAGAAAATGTTCAACTTTCTATTTTTAAAAGACTTGCAGATACTTGGGGAGTGAAACTATGAATAGAAGGTTTTTCTCTGTCTCTCTCTCATCTTTCCACCTTTCAAACTTAATTCACATGCTTTCTTAATCTGGAAGAAATCTCAGTATTGCAAGGATATAAAAATTTAACATATAGCTTTCTGACAGGAAAGTCCTTAGACCTGGATGAGATGTAGCTATAGGAAGGATAAAGAAAACCTATTCAAGACTATTCCATCAGAATACACCATCAGATGATTAAAATAAACACTGAATTATTTTAGCAAAGCACACTACAAATATTAACTAATGAAATTTAATTATCTAAGAAAAGATCAAATGTACCAGTTGCATTTATTTAAATTACAACTGATTCAATTAACTTGATTCAAACAAATTGAAATTTTATGTAATCAAATTTTGGAGATTTCAAGTAGAATCTCTGTTTAGAACCATCCTTTGGCTAATGAAACTAAAACATTAAAGAAGGAAGTAGATATTCTCAAGATGGTCATTAGCAAAATTTTTAACTGTTGACAAAACAATACCTCACAGACCTTAATATAAAATCCCTAAGGGGGGAACATATCTCCCTGTTGTTTCATTTTTCCATTTCTCACATTGTGAGGAAGCAGATTGGAAACTACCAAGTAACGATTTAAAAAATTGAAGCATAGAATACCATAAAGCAGGAGAAAATATATGAAAATTAACTTTGTGAAGTACCATTGAGTAGCACAAGAGAAAAGAATAGTGAAGTCCTCAAAAGCATGTTAAGGTAACAGCTCTGAGAAGTAATGGGTATCAAACGTGGAATGCAACCTGAAATTTCTTAGAGGAACCAACTGAGGATACTAAAATTCTCCTCGATGACATCAGGAAAGAAGGTGAAGAACTGAAATTAAAGCCCACAGCAGAATAAAATTGAAGGTGGAAAATCTCAAATAAAGCTGAATCTAAAATGTGATGCACTTCCATTACAAAGTAAAATGAAAAAAAGAAAAAAACCCACAATTTAGAAAATGCCAGGAAACTTGATTAGTTTAATTCTGGCACAAAATTTAGGTGCCAAGTGAGGATCCAGGGACAAAGAACAAATATATATTTACAATAATGTCACCATGAAAAAAAAAAACAACAAACTACAGTTGTGGGATCCAATGAAAGAGGAATATTTCAATATTGTGGGCACAGGGAGTTAGCTATCACCTGGAATACCCACATTCCATATCAGAGTGCCTGGTTTGAGTCTCTGTCACTTGTTTCCCTTCAGCTTCCTGCAAATACCCCTTGTCATCGGTAGATGTTAGTTTAGATATTTCAATCTCTACTTCTGACGTGGGAGACTCACACAGTTACTGGCTCCTGGTTTCACCTTGCCCATTGAAAGCATTTGGAGAGTGAACCAGCAGATGGAAGATCTTTCTTTTTCTCTATCTCTTGTTGTCTCTGTTATTCTGCCTTTCAAATAGATAAATTTTATTTTTTTTAAGATTTATTTAGGTAATTGAAAATCAGTGTTAGAGAAAGCAGGAGAGGCACAGAGAAAGAGAAAGAGGTCTTCCAACTGCTGGTTCACTCCCCAACTGGCCACAAAGGCTGGAGCTGCGCCGATCTGAAGCCAGGAGCTTCTTCTTACAGATCTCCCGCGAGGGTGCTGGGGCCCAAGGACTTGGGTTATCTTCCACTGCTATCCCAGGCCGTACCAGAGAGCTGGATTGGAAGTGGAGCAGCCAGAACTCTAACCGGCACCCATATAGGCTGCCAGCACTACAGGCGGCAGCTTTACTCACTATGCCACAGTGCCAGTCTCGATAAACTGTAATTAAAGAAAATACTAAAAGTTCCAAATAATACGCTAAATCACAGTTTAAAAAGTAGTGGAGTGAGGTGATACCCCATTGTGGTTTCTATTTGCATTTCCTTGATGCTAGTGATCCTGAGAATTTTCGTGTGTTTGTTGGCCCTTTGTGTTTCATCCTTTGAAAAATGTTTGTGTCCTTTTCCTCACCTAAGTTAGATTGCCAATCATTCAAAAACAAATACTAACAAATGCTGGCAAGGACGTAGAGAAAAATGTTCCCTAACACACTGTAGGTCGGAATGTAAACTGGTACATTTATGGAAGACAGTATGGAGAGTCATCAGAAAACTAAAAGCAGATCTTACTCATGACCCAGCTATCTCACTCTTGGGAATATATGCAAAGGAAATGCAATCAGCATATGAAAGCATTGCATGTACACCGATGGATGTGTACAGCAGCTCAATTCACAACAGCTCTGTCATGGAATCAACCTAGATATCCATCAACTGGATATCCGCCAACTGGAAAAAAAAATGGAAAAATCCATGATGAAAAATACTACTCAGCCATGTTGAAATCCTGACTTTTGCACCAAAATGTTTGCAGCTGAAAATCATTATGTTTAGTGAAATAAGCAAGAACTAAAAATACAGATATCTCCTGTTTTCTCTGACATATGGTAGTCAATATATTAAAAGAATATTTAGAAATTAACGTACAAATGTGAAATGTACAAAAATTAGCATACATAAGTAAAATAGATAGCTTTGGATTTCATTATTATTAATAGCCTTGCCTATATTTGCTGAAGAATGATCTTGCTACTTTTTAACTTATTGAGCATTTTATTTATTGAAGCGTTAAGCCTTTGGTTATGAAGTAAATTAAAAATATGATATTTAAAAATTTTAAAAAATAAAGAGGGTGGAGAGAGAGAGAGATGAAGGGAAATATCATTATATTTGAATGTCTCTATGAACTAAATTAAACCTGTTCTCTCTTTATTAGTAAAAATATGAATTGAAAATTCATGAAAAGTAATGTATAAAAATTTCACATATATAAAATCACGAAATTAGAAACTAAAAAAATAGAAAACATACGCAATAAAGAGGCCAAAAAGGCAAAAATATTGCATTTGTAAAAAGAGAAAATAGAGAAAAAATAAAAATAGTCATTTAAATTTTGTAAATGATACTGGAAATGAAATGAGTAAAATTATATGTATTTAACAGATTAAAAAACTTAAGAGAATATTTTGACAGTTTAATATCAATATTTTAATTTAGAATAAGCATACTTGTAACTAAGTACAATTTACTAAACTATCCATGAATCTTAATTTAATTGTTCTGTTAGAAATCATATCAGTAGTTAATACTCCGACAAGTAACACATATCTGCTAATTAGTATAAATTCAAGCTCTACTACATTTTATAGGATATAATATTTTCAACTATTCACACATAATTCCAGAGTCAAAGCAGCAGATATTCTCCTTTCTTTTTATGACGATAGAATGCATTAATCACAAAAGAAGGCATCATAATACAACAATGGGAAGTTACAGGCCAATTTGTCACAAACATTGATGCAACATTCTAAAGTAAACGATAAACAGGGCAAATCCAGAAAAGTAAATTTATTTGTATTTATTCCAGGAATACAGGACTGGTTTATTCTTAAAGATGGATTAATTTTACTGACTAAAATAATATGTTAAGAAAAAAGCATCTTGTGGGCCACTGTGGCATAGCAAGTAAAGCCACCACCTGCAGTGCCGGCATCCCCTATGGACAATGGTTTGAGTCCCAGCATCTCCACTTCCAGTCCAGCTCTTTGCTGCGGCCTGGGAAAGCAACAGAGGATAGCCTGAGTGCTTGGGCCTCTTCACCCATGTGGGACACCCAGCAGAGGTTCATGGCTCCTGGCTTAGGATTCGCTCAACTCTGTCACAGTCAATTGGGAAGTGAACCAACAGTTGGGAGACCTTTCTGTCTCTCCCTCTGCCTCTCCTTCTCTCTATGTATAACTCTGACTTTCAAATAAATAAATAAATCTTAAAAAAATTGAAAAAAGCATCTTATCTATTTTAGCTAACGCAGTAACAGCATTTCATGTAATGCAAATTGTGCTCATGTTAAAGAATATTCATAGAAAATTATTTACAACAGCTAAGATAAGAACAGACAAAATAAGCAAAATAAGATATAATGTTAATGGTAAAATATTAGTTCAATTCCATTTAATGTCAATAATTCAGAATAATTGCTGGTGATTGGTCTTCCATTGAAAAAATTTGGGGCTGATATTGTGGTGCAGAGCAGCTTCCTGAAATTCTGGCATTCCATGTGGGTGCAGATTCAAGTCTCAGCTGCTCCACTTGCAATCTAACTCCCTACTAATGAACCAGGGAAAGTGGTAGACACACATGGGAGACAGAAATGGAATTCCTGGCTCCTGGTTTCAGCTTGGCCCAACCCTGGCTACTGTGGTCATTTGGGGAGTGAATCAGCAGATCGGAGATTTCTCTCTGTCACTCCCTCTTTCTCTGTTACTCTACTTTTCAAACAAATAAAACTTTCAAGAAAATATTGAACAAATATCAATGCAATAGTAAGAAAATATAAAGAAATTAACATATAACAATTACAGGTATTACAGATTATTTAATTTTCTATGTAATTAAAGCCCATCAAAAACTAGAGATAGTTTTTAAAAAGAATTTTTACAGGTTTGCTAATAACCACAAATACATAAAACATGCCTACACATGTTTATATTTATGCATATTTCAGTTTTCACAGTCCTTTTTATACATTATATATTCACAAAAGGCCAAGTTATTAGAATAGTTAGAAAATACATCAATAGAACAATTAAACATATTGTAAAGCAAATTCATAAAATCTAGATCTAATGTGTGAAGACAGTGGTGACTGACGTTAAGTAGAAATTGACACTTTAATATAGAATCAGAATTTTTAGAACTAAAAAACAGTGTTTTAGAAATCTTAAACTTTGACTTTTGGGTGGGTTTCACAGGAGATTGAATTTGAAGTTTCATTAAATTTGAAAGCAGATCAATAGCAATCATCAAAATTGAAGTAGAGAGGGAGAAAAATATTGAAAAATGAATCTAGAAGTAATATCTATTGTGACAATCTTACAAATTAAAAAGAAAAGCTAAATCAATTTTGTGAAAAATCAGAAAAAAGTGAAGCTTCTTCTCCATCCATAAAATGGATTTCCATACTGACAGAATAGAACAGTGCCTGTAAGAGAAAATTAGAACTCCCAGTTGATGACAGTGGTGTGAATGAGGTTTAGGATTGGTCAGCATCCACAATGCTTCCCTGAGTAACAGCATTTCCAATTTACCTTACAGTACTCGTGTCACTTAGTCTTCTCCCTCCAGAGGTAGAATGAAAATCAGGGCTGGTTATTAATACAAACAGTGAACATCTCCTGAGTTCATAGAATGTCCCCAATAGTATTTTTAGATTTTGATAACTAATGACATTTCTCTGGCCACCTCTGATTGAGCTTGTGTAACCGTCTCAAATCAAGCCTACCAACGTATTCTCAAAGAAAGATGCTTTCTCTTTTGATTTACTTAGGCCTGGTTGAAACAAAGAACATATTTACTATAGTATGATGAGAAGCCTTATGTCCTGGGATGAGGCAATTTTAATGGAATACAAATCTTAGAGACAGAAATAGGTCTGAAAGACCTAATGATGCTTGACTTTCAAACCAAAGCTTTGTTGCCATGTGCCATTATGGAAGGCGATGAATTAACCTTTGATTTAAACAAACTTGAGTTGAGTTTTCTTTTTTTTATTCAAATCGAAGTCTAGTTACTAAAAGAAGAAAAAAAACTTTTTAATGTCTTTAATTCTCTTTTACTTTAACAGCTGAGAGAGAGGGACAGCTACAGAGAACAGACTGACAGAAAATGACAAAGATAGAGAGTGACCTTCCATTTGTTGATTCACTCTACAGATGCCCACAACAGCTGAGACTGGGCAAGGTTTGGAAGCTGAGACCCAGAAATCCATCTGGGTCTCTGATATGGGTAACAAATACTCAAGTGCTTGAATCTCACCTGCTGACTCTCAGGTGCATGTGAACAGGAAGTTGGAATTAAAAATAGAGCAGAAGGCATCCAATAATTCAAAGTAGCACCCCTGTTACTACACCATGCAGAGTATGTGATCACTCTAGAAAAGTAGCATGAAATAACACAGTCCTTTATCAAAAGGTGAAATTGTACAATTGACTGTTTAAACAGCATGAACAAAATCCCAATTATATCATATTCACTAAGGAAAACTAAGTAATCTAGCCATTTATAGCCCTTTTATCCCAAAAATAATGATTAAGTATTAAGATTATATTATGATATCATATACACTTAGAATGTCAGAAAATCCAGAAAAATCTTACACAAATGCTTATCAATAATGCAATTTTGTTTGTGCATTGCTGCATAAAGAAGTAGATGCAATAGTAAGTATTCCTATATATTTCATATTTTTTAAAACTCTAGAATTAAAGATAAAATTATTACATGTGTTACTGTGTTATATAGGACTGTGTTATATAGTATTCTTAAAAATGTGTTGTAGTGAATATATGTATATCATGAAGCTAGGACATCAGAGTATTGTTACAAATATTTCAATTTTTGAGTCAAATTCAAATAATTTCATATTTTGTGTGACATGGAAGTGTTTTGGTTCTTGTTTTTATAGAAAGGCAGAATAGTAATTCAGATTTAGAGTCATTTGAATGGCACAATACTTGAGTCATATTTACTGTGTGGTACAGGACAAGTTACTTCATATCTCGATGTTTTAACTTTTCTATTAATTGAGAATAAATATGCCTCTTAGTAAACAGTCAACACATCTCCAATGTACTTTGGAAGGCTCACTGCCACTGTAATCACTGAAGGAGTGAATTCAGGCATAGCACCCAGCTTAGTCCATGATAAGCATGTTAGTTACTGGATTCATTAATAAAATGGTGGCAATAGGGTCTACTTTATATAGGTTGTTATGAGATTAAATAATGTCATATGCATAATAGTTCACCATAAATATTTGCTATTATTTTACTGTTACTGTGGAAGCTAGTCTTAGGAAAATTAGATACAAAACCATGAACGAATTTCTCAGTAACTTTGTAAAAATAAAATTTAGATTATAGTCTAAAGCAGTTCTTCAATTGAGGGAAGAATTTCTTGACTAACACAATTCAAAGAAATCAAACCCAAGTAAAATACAAATATATAAACTAGATCGATATCTTCTCTTTTAGCCCATAAAGAACTGTGAGTACAGGTCTCTCAAAATTGTGGGTCAATAAACAAACTAGTTTTATAAGTAATTTCATAGTCATTATGATCATTGGCAATTGGATAAGTTTCTATTTTTTGAAGTCTAGAGTATTGCCAAGATCACAAATAATGTGACTTGATTTTAACATTTCCGCTTTTAGTAATTTAAGTTTTATGGTAACATACTGTAAATTGTGAATAAAAATCACACACAATGTATAAGCTTTATTGCATACAATTTGTAAGCAGTAGTTTTGACCTTTGGAGAATATAAAAAATTGAGAGATAACATGATACTTATCTTTGTAGCACGACACATTCCTATATTCTCTTATTTTTACTTTCATCACTGATGATGTTTGATCTTCTAGGCTTTTTTTTTTTTTTTTTTTTTTGACAGGCAGAGTGGACAGTGAGAGAGAGAGACAGAGAGAAAGGTCTTCCTTTGCCGTTGGTTCACCCTCCAATGGCTGCCGCGGTTGGCGCACCGCGCTCATCCGATGGCAGGAGCCAGGTGCTAGGTGCTTCTCCTGGTCTCCCATGGGGTGCAGGGCCCAAGCACTTGGGCCATCCTCCACTGCACTCCTGGGCCACAGCAGAGGGCTGGCCTGGAAGAGGGGCAACCGGGACAGAATCCGGTGCCCCAACCGGGACTAGAACCCGGTGTGCCGGCGCCGCAAGGCGGAGGATTAGCCTGTTGAGCCACGGCGCCGGCCTCTTCTAGGCTTTTTTTTAAAAAAACCTCATAATTAGGAAATTGATACTTATGTTAATTCAGACTGCTTAACAAAATATGGGCTATTTAGCTTAAGGAACACATTTATGTATAAGAGTATTGAAGTCAGGAAGTCTAAGGTCAAAGTGTTGTGAAAGATCGCCTTCTTGGTATGTATTCACATAGCTTTTCTTGAATTCTGTGGGGATGGAAGAATAATGGAAAGAGAGAAAAATTCAGTTCATTATAGTAATATCTGTGACTTTGCACATTGGTTCTACACAGTAAATAATTGCATTACTGTATGCAAAGTTCTTTTCTTAATTAGTATAATAGACAGTTATTCAGCTTAGTCTGATCATGAGGTGATCATTCTTCACTGATTTTTTAACAATTAATACTTAAACTTTTTGAGCTTTCTTCCATAAAATATAGGAAAATATCAAAATTAGATCTTATAGCAGCCTTATAAGTTGGCATTTTAGAGAATATGAATGGAGTCATACAAATGGAATCATGTAGCATAAAGTCTTTTGTGTATGGTTTCTTTTACCTTTAGCACTTTTAAATATATTCATAGATTGTTCTTTTTCATTGCTCAGTAATATCCCATTAGATGGATATATCATAATGTGGCCATGCATTTATCAACTAGGGAACATATGGGTCGTTTCCAGTTTAGAGACAATAAGGGATTCATGCTCTTTACCAACATCGTGTTTTGATTTTTGTGTGAACGACTTTTATTTGTCTTCTTAAGTAAATAATTCATGTGTGATTACTGGGTCATAAATTAAGATTTTTTTTGTGTGTGTGTCTTGAATCTCTAAGCCAGAGTTTTTAGTACATTCTAGTTTATAACTTTTTACATCAAGTTTGGGAGAAAATACTCCTATTCTCACAAAGATTCATTCCTTCTTGTACAAAACTGAGAGCTAAATTCTTATTTTCATCAAGTTCCACTGTTACATTTGTTTGCCTGTGGCTGTAAGTCAATTGAATAAAACAGTATAGATTTTTAAATTTATTTATTTATGTGAAAGAGAGAGGCAGAGAGAAATATAGAAAGAGAAAGATATTCCATCTGCTGATTCACTTCATGAATGCCATGAACACTTGGAGCGTGGTCAGGCCAAAGCTAAGGTTATAGAACTCACTGTATGTCTACCATGTAAATGTAAGGGACCAATGTGCCTGAGCCACCATTGTTGTTCCTAGGGTGTGCATTAGATTGAAATTCGAATCAGAAGCAGAGCCAGGAGTAAAACCAGATATATAAATAAAGGATGTGAGTGTCACAAATTATTCCTCTACCACCAAGTCAAATGCTTGTACCTCTGGGATGTTTTGAACAAGCATTAATTTCCAGCATTGTTTTTGATAATACAGAAAATCTGTGATACTATGGCATTCTGTGAGATAGTCAGAAATTTTCATTGGAATATTATGTCAGAGAATCATGCAATAGGATGATATCAATTCTTCCCTTTTATGATCATCTGTCAACTTGGATGATTAAAAAACAACTTTCTATGCAGTGTGGGGCATTGATCTTCACTTTGTAGATACCTGTTAACCTTTAAGTCAGAGAATTGAACTCTATCTCTAAACCAAACATTATTATAGTTCATTTGTTTTAGAAGTCCCAATTGAAAATTAAAACTCTAAGTCAATGCAGTTATAATTTTACATGTATTTGCTTATAGAAATTTTTTTCCAACTTAAAAATCATTTTATTTTTTTTGTTTTTTAATCCTAGGAAAACTTTTACTTAAGGGAAACAAACTTCATGCATTTCATGTATAAAAATTTAGGAATATACTGATTCTTCCAACCCTACCCTCCATCCTGCTCAAATCCCAACCCTACTTCCTCCTTGCTCTCCTATCCCCATTCTTAATTTCTACAATGTTTTAATTAACTTTATACACATAAGGTTAACCCTACTCTAAGATTTCAACAAATAGCATGAAAAAAGAAAAAAGAAAAAACTGTTCCTAAACAGTTGAAACAAAGGCTGTAAAAATCATTGCATCTCAAAGTGTCTATTTCACATCTATTGACTAGGTACTCTATTAGTTAAAACAGATCAAGGAGAACATATGGAATTTTTTTTCTTTTTGGGACTGGCTATTTCACAAATTAAATGGTTTTCAGTTGCATCCATTTTTTGCAAATGACAAGATTTCAATTTTCTTTTTTTTCCACTGTGTACATACGCCATAATTTCTTTTTCGGATCTTCAGCAATTGTGAATTGAACTACCAAAAAAAAAAAAAATGGGGAGGTGGCAGTCAAAGGTTTCATATGCTGATTTCATTGCCTTTGGGTAAATTCTCAGGGTGGGCTGGCTGGGTCAAATAGTAGGTCCATATTCAGATTTATAAGGTGTCTCCATACAGTCTTCCACAGTGGCTGTACCCGTTTACATTCCTACCAACACTGGATTAGGGTACCTTTATCCCCACATCCTCACCAGCAGTTATTGTTTGTTGATTTCTGTGTAAAGCCATTCTAACTGGGTTGAAGTGAAGCCTCACAGTGGTTTTCATTTGCATTTCCATAATGGCTAGTGATCCTGAGCAATTTTTCAAGGGTGATGATTGTCCTGTAAGTGATGAGGTGATTCTGAAAGGAATGGTGTAGATGGTGGTTTTGATAATGATCCTCAAACAGTTGGTTAGCAAGAAAGAGCAACAACTGAGAGTAGAGGAGTTTTAGCTCATGATTTTCTTTTTTGTTTGTTTGTTTGTTTACACAGGTAGAATTATAGACAGTGAGAGAGAGACAGAGAGAAAGGTCTTCCTTTCGTTGGTTCACTCCCCAAATGGCCACTACAGCCGGCGCTGAGCTGATCTGAAGCCAGGAGCCAGGTGCTTCTTCCTGGTCTCCCATGCGGGTGCAGGAGACCAAGCACTTGGGCCACTGCCTTCCCAGGCCACAACAGAGAGCTGGACTGGAAGAGGAGCAACCTCTTCTGGGACTAGAACCAAGGGTCCATGTGGAATGCCGGCACCACAGGCTGAGGATTAACCAAGTGAGCCATGGCTTCGGCCCCATTAGCTCATGATTTTCACACAGTTATTATTGTAATGTTGGGAAATTTTATTGGGAGACACCAGGAGAAGATAGCAAAACCTCAATAGCTCTAATTACTTATATTTCAAAGTGAGAGAGAGTAACAGGCTTACTACCTAATAGCAATGCAAACAAGCCCTTCTGATTATAATATACAGTGTAACTCCAAAAATATGTTCCAGACTCCAGCAGAATATTTATTCAAAGATGACATAGTTATTGTAGAATACACACAGAAATAAAATCATATTAAAGGTTATGTCAACATGGAGGACAAACACATTCACTAGAGGGAATTCAGAGAAATATAAACATCATTAAAGGGTGAATGACAACTTAAGAAGGAAAGGTTAACATAACTAAATTCTGCTCATTAAAGTTTGTAGAGAAAAGTGAAGATAAAGACAGCTTTGGTCTTCCCAGTGTTCTTTTTGTGTCCATTGATCATGTTGAACTTTCTCTTAAGTGCTTCCAAACATGTGACTTTAAAGTATGCAATTTATAAATGTATTGGCTTATACCCCAGCACAGCATGCTGATAAATACCATTTAAGTTTCTTTCTGGATCTAGAGAAATGTGTATGAACTTGATTTTGTCATGCCACAAATGATTGCAAGTTCTGAGAAATCACAACAGTAAAAATATTGATTTCAAATAATTTTAATTAAAATGTTATCTTTGTTTTCAGTTGTGTTCACATTATCAACAATGATAAACAAGTGTATAAAAATTTGTGTAGATGCCACTGATGAAGAAGTTACTTCCTGGCTGGACATGTAGAGGAATCTCTAAGTTCTGATTTTCATTTGCCAGAACTATCATAAAATTCTCTTAAGTCCTCATTTCAGGTTTTCACATGATTCTTTATGTCGCAGAAAGAAGCCTAGAGACAAACGCTATTGAAAAGTAAGATTTAGCTTTATTTCTCTATCTGGCAATCATGAAAAAATCACTCTGGTGTTAAAAGAAATCCATATTTTAGGCAAAGTTCATTGACAGGAAACAAACTATGAGACTTTCTATTAATGCTCTGTCTCTAAGAACACTGACAACTAATATTCATGTCTTTAAGCACTGAAAATTCAACTAACAAATAATACAGATGATTTGTGATGGAATTCAGTTCCAAGCGTCAATAATTTGCCATCTTGGATTACCGTGAATGTACCCCTTTATTTTTTTATTTGTCTCCCTCAGTGACATAAAATAACTGAAAATGCTGTGTTTAACTATGCAACATAAAGATTGTTGAAAATAGTTGCATTGACTTTAAGTTTTACCTCCCCCTAAATGTTTTTCTCAGTTAATGAAAGGCTTACCAACTTACAAAAACACACATTCTGTTTCATAATGGATGAAATTTTATTACTCATGTGACTGCAGTTTTAAATGAAGATAAATCCAACAAAAACTAGGAAAAATGTTAGAATATGAAAACTGAAAATTATATTCACAGCATGACTTCATATGATCTATTTCATGTTTAGGTCTTTGGCACATATATTAGTAACATACTTTATAACAGAGAAGAGAAAATTATGAAAAAAAGAATATAAATGATCACTTGGAAGATGGAAACTAAAGCCAGGGCCAGTCCAATGAAGACCAGTTTTTGGGTGAGACCTCCTACTAGTCTGGCCTTAAAACTCACATATTTTGATTAATAGACCCTCAACAACAGGCAGAGTCATCTTCTCGCATAAGGGTGAAGGCTGTTGAGTCAGAACATGAAAGCGGCCTTAGACAAATGTAAACTAATAAGTGTGAGTGTGTTCAATAAAACCTAATTTACAAACACAGGAGTGAAGTGAATTCAGCCTGCAGGCCATAGTTTGCTGTTCTAAACTCATTTTCTTAGAAGCCTTTTGCTTGCTTCCCGCCACCCAGGTTATGACCAGTCTTTCCCTGTTTGTTCCTCAAGAGGAAGTTTATAGAACACATGTTTATGAATTGTTCACGTAGTTGTTGGGCTTTCCTATTTTCTTCCTTTATCTCCTACACAGTCTTTCTCCAGACCATCTTTAAGAACTCTGCAATATATATTCAAGCCATCTTTGGAAAAATGAGATCAATTATTTCAGTTATAATTCATTCATTTTTTCAATTTATATTTTGAGATTTCTTCATCACACATTTATTTGATAGCTTTAATTTATTATTAATTTGAAGATTTCATATTAGTTTCCATAGAGTCCTTGGTTGCTGAATCCAATGTATGAGTCATTAGAGTTTTTTTGCTATTAATTACTGGTTTCCTACTCTATAAATGATACTTTCTTATTTGTTTCTCTTCATATCCAATAAGTTTTCTTATTGTTTCTTTTGGCATTTGGCCATTGTTGACTTGTTGTATTTCAGTTATTTTTCTTCTTTTAAAGTTTATTGATATTTTGTGCTTATAGGTAGATCGATTGCTGTTTGATGTCTTTGACTTAAATAGCCTGTTTATTCTCTTTATTAGTGTAGCTCTTTGCAGTGTCCACCACGCTATCCCAAGTTCTTACACTTAACCAGGTGTGACAATTTAGTGCTTGGTTCTATACTTGGTCATAGTATGTCTCAGCCCAACTTTTTCCTCATTGTAGTGCTTACTCTCACAAGCATTTCATCTCATGTTGAGACACTACTAATGTTGAACTCTAAGGGGTGTTGTAAGTAAGTTATTATGGAACCTTCTCCACTCTTGTTGGTATGGACCTCCAACATTGTCCAGCACTGCTTAACTGCTGATTAAAACTCTTTCTTAACTAGATAGCAGCTGCTCTAATAACCACTTTTAGTAAATCTTTTGGTAAGCTAAACCCACATCTTTGCCAAGGATTGGCAGGAAACCTTATTTTAAAAACAAAAGTAAAAGAATCACCAAAAATCTCCAAAATGCTAAAAATCATACTTTATTCAGAAACTATTGCAATAAGAGAAAAGAGACCTCAGTGCAGAGGAAACGTGAGGCTTTATAGTCAAGGAACAGTATAGAAGCAGGTAGATAGAATATGACTGAGAGGAAATATTCACGGTAAGGGAGATTTTTGCTAGGCTGACATTAAGAGAATTTTGCTGAAAGTAGGCCAGAGTGTGTAAGTATCTACTGGGCTTTGGGAGTGAGGAATTTAAGGCACTAGGAGCGACTAGAGATTGAGGGTGGGAGGCTCTCAATGACCATGGCAAGGCACACTGGACAAGGATGCCAAGCTCAAGACCTGGAGGGCCCGAATGAGCCCAGTTAGCATTGGGCAGAATAGAGCCTTTGTCAACTCCGACTTGTGTTTCTGTCCCCAGCCCCATGAGGCTTTTCCTTCTCCTTTTCCCTTTTCTAGTGCCCTTTCTTGTTTCACTCAACACTGTTTCAGCAGCTGAGCAGAAACAAAGATCAAATTGAACTCAGCACTGTCTGGGTTGGGGTATGATTGTCTGCAGCATGCCTTATGGTGTTTCTTCCCTCTGGCATCACAGTCAAAGCTGCTCATTTGTCTAAAACCATAGAATTATAGCCATATATATATATATATATATATATGTGTGTGTGTGTGTGTGTGTGTGTGTGTGTGTGCATTTAGTAGTTATTTACTAAGGAAGTGCTAAAAGAGATTAATATGATAACAACTATCCTGTCTTAGGGAGAGATGTAAATATTTTTCTGTTTTTAAAATTTGTATAATGTGGTCATTAAATACATTTTTGAATAGTTTTTAAGAATTGCCCATTTTAGGGGCTGTGGCTAGTGGGTGAAGCCGCAACCTGCAGTGCCAACATCCCATATGGGTGCCAGTTCAGGTCCTGGCTGCTCCACTTTCCATGCAGTTCTCTGCTGTGGCCTGGGAAGACAGTGGACGATGGCACAAGTCCTTAGACCCCTGCACCTGTGTGGGAATCCTGGAAGAAGCTCCTGGATCCTGGCTTTGGAATAGCACACTTCTGGCCTTTGTGGCCATCTGGGGAGTAAACCAGCAGGTGGAAGACTCTCACTCTTGCCCTCGTTCTTGCTCTTTCTGCCTCTGCCCCCCTGTAACTCTGCCTTTCAAATATATAAATAAATCTTTAAAAAAAACCAAGAAAATAGAGTTTTATGACATATAAGTAATTTTATATCATTTTATATATTTAAATATAAGTGGTCTAAATAGTTGTGCTGTTTCAGAAGGAGAACCTTAATTTCTCCTTGTTATTTTGAAGTGTGCGACTATCAGAATAATTTAAAAGACTATTTTAGAAGTCCTATTAAGACTATTTGTCATTAGCTAAAATAACAGCATACAGTAACTTCTCTTTCTTGACTACCTCTTTGCATATCTGTCTGCTACCTTTGAGAAAGGCATATTAACAACTTGCCCTGTGAAGCAGATTTTGCTGATGAATTGCTGCCAATTGGGTATTAAGGGGAATTGGGAACACATGTTTTGTTTTAAAAATCTCTAACAATTTGGACGGGTTGCCTTTGGACTGGACTAATTGACACTCAATCATTGTCATGCTGCCTCGCCTGTGTGTGATAATCATTTTGGAGACAATGGTTTGCAAGTTGCACTTCATGACTTTGGATCTGACTAGCAGTATTGAAGTAAGTGCTGCCATCTGACCCATTTCACAGTGGATTAGGAAATGCAGCTCTTACAGAAAACCTCCTAACTGTACTAATTTATATTCATCTGATAACCCATTGAGGGGAAAATGGGAATGAGCTGGCAGGTGGCCTTTCAGATAGAAAGGGCACATGGCAAACTGGTTGCTCATTGCTTACTCACTCCGGAATACTAGATAACAAGAATATGAAAATTTCTGGAATTTTTGGTTTTTAATTCTGATTGACACTATTCATAATCTAAAATTTATAATTTAAAAGTTGTAAATGATCAAGACTAATCTGTACATATTTAATACATTTATGAACATAACATATGGTTTGTTCTTAATAACTCATGTCAGAATTAGAGCTATGATTACTGTATTATCATGTATATAGTTTTAATGGGTTGTTTGGATTTTTTCAGTTTAATGAATGAAACCAAGGCATGCATAAGATTTATTGTTTTTCCTAACACTAGTACAAAATGATCAGAAAACAGCCTTCTGAAATGTGAATTTATAAAGATACTCCTAAGACAACATCCAAATGAAAAAAATAGTGTTTAACACTTAAAAATAAAAACAATTAAAAGGCTTTCTTATAGTATACACATATTCATATAAATATATACATGTAAGTTAGAAAGATAGTTTTTATTTTATTAAACATTTAATCTTTAGGATTATTGCTTATTACCAAAAACTTGGAAATATTTGTTTTGTATTAATTCTTTAAATTGTACTCTATGATAAAGGAGAGATAAAATGGAAATTCTACAAATCATGTTGAAGAATAACACTTGTATCTTGTGTGTTGTTTTGCTAATTAATTTAAACTAATTCTGTACTTTAAGTAATGGTTGAAAATATCAGCATATTAATTTTGAAATGAAAAATTTTTAATTTACTACTAATACATAATAATTCTCTAGATCTTTTAAATGTATTATATAGCATTCTATCAGTCAGTCTATTTCTGATAAATTATGTTAGAGAAATCACCAACTTTGTATTTATTTTTTAAAATTGTTTAATTAAAGCTTTTAAAAATATTTATTTATTTGAAAGGCAGAGCTACAGAGGTAGACACACACACACATATATGAATATATATATAGAGAGAGAGAGGTCTTCTATCCACTGGCTCACTCCCCAAATGGCTGCAATAGCCAGAGCTGAGCCAATCTGAAGCCAGGAGTCAGAAGACTCTTCTGGGTCTCCCATGTGGGTGCAGGGGACCAAAAACTTGCACCATATTCAGCTGCTTTCCCAGGCCACAGCAGAGAGCTGGATCAGAAGTGGAGCAGCCAGGACCTGAGCCAACACCTATATGGGATGCCGGCACTGCAGGTGGTGGCTTTACAAACTAGGCCTTAGTACTGGCACCACCAATGTTATATTTAAATATTAAAGTAGTAAGCTTAATAACCAATGTACAACTATGAAACAAATAACAAAATCAGCTTCTAATATTACTAAGTAAAGTATATAATTTCTTTTAACTTTGGAGGATGTGCATGGAAAAAAGAATAAGCTGAAAAATTAAATTAGAACAATTTGAAAAATAAGAGGCAGTAATAACTGAAATTCTTTATATTTTACTGTCCCATAGCTCTACTAAATACTTAATTGCTTATTTCATTCATTATTTTTAACATATATATAATACATCTTTTCCAGATAGCTGTATAATTATTCAGAAATATAGAAAAAGCTTTATGGAAATTATTTACATTTTATGGAAAAGTAAATTGAAGTCTAGTTGCTGCAAAATTAAGTTGTTAAAGTAAATAATTTGAAGAACTAGTGTTTTAGCTCAGTTTGGCAAACTTCAAAGTCCAAGTTACATTTTGATTCGCTGTCAATTAATTGATTACTAAGAAGATGTTGACTTCAATATGATTATACATGCTAAAGTATCCTATGATGGAGACAGTTATAAGAATCTTTGGATTGACAAAAACTATTACAGAAAAAAAATATATTTAGAAACATGCAAACTCTGACACTGATTTCTTAATATAAAATCCCAGAGTAAGAGGCAGTGTATGTTTATGTTTTGCTTTTGAGGTAAATCTATGGATATTTTAGGAAATAATTGAAGTGTTTATTTCACAAAATTTAAGTCATTTTGAATTTACTAATAAATCAGTTCATTTTTTTTAACCTAACTAATGGTTTTGATCGAATTACTTTGCTTACTCTCTGTAAGAAAAAGACAATATATGAATTGCAAGATTTCAGATAATGGGCACTCCTATTTGTTGAAAATTGCATGAATGGTGCTTACTTCAGCAACACACATACTGACATTGCCATGATACAGAGAAGATCATCATGGTACCCGTGCAAAGATAGTGTGAAAATTTGTGAAACAGTCTGTATTTCTAAACTGTGTAGATGTCATATTGTTTGCTATTTAGTTATAAATATTGCTTCACTGAATTATACCATGTACATGACAATATTTCCTCTTTCCTCATGATGTGATCATTATTAAGAATCTCACATTTTGTTATGTTAATATCCCTGTATATATGAGTATATATTTATCTACATATGAAATGAATATAGAAAAATGCTAAAATTGTTAAATAATACTAAAAGCACAATGAAAAGAAAGCTGCACAAATAAATGAAAATACTTTTAAAATGATATAGCTTACTATATCCATATCAATTAGTTAATAATAGATTTTGGCAACCCATCATAGAATCAATTACAATCCATTTTCTTTGCGTTATCTGACTCTGGTATTATCTTTGCCAATTGTTTTAATTACCATGGCTGTTCAACCATCTTGCATATAAAACATTTGAATTTTCAGGCTTTTATGTTGCAAGACAATTTCAGATTGGGCACAGATTTTTAAATTGTAAAAAATACAAGTACATTTCACACAATGTCATTTGGATAGTTTGATTATTGAGTGAAAATTTACTGAAAGAAGAAAACAGTACAGCAACTATTTGAAGAGAGAGCTACTTAGATTCTATATATATTTTTATAAATGCATATTTCAGATTTGTATTAAATAGCACTTGTATAATTATTCAAATGGAATTTTTCATTGGTTAAGCTAAAACTCTGAGAACATTCAAGTATGAGTTTGTATAGACTCCACTTTTTAAAATGATTTCTGTAGTAGTAATGGTTAGTATTTTACACAAGAATAGCAAGGCAATACAGTAGAATGAGTACTGGACTTGGAAGCTCTCAGCTACAAAATGAATCTATATAACCTTGGGTAAAGTTTTTTAAAAAGATTTATTTATTTATTTGAAAGGCAGAGTTTCAGAGAGGCAGAGGCAGAGAGAGAGAGAGAGAGAGAGGTCTTTCATCTGCTGGGATGGCAGAAGCTGGGATGATCCAAAGGAAGGAGCTTCTTCTGGGACTCCACTGTGGGTGCAGGAGCCCATGGGCATCTTCTACTGCTTTCCTAGGCTACAGTAGAGAGCTGAATTGGAAGTGGAGCAGCTGGGACATGAACCTAGGCCATATGGGATGCCAGCACTGCAGAAGGCAGCTTTACATGCTATACCACAGTGCTGGTCCCTTGGGCAAATTTTAACATATGGTTTATTTTCCTTATCTTTCCAAACAAAATCTGTGAAGTCTATTAGTTGGTGTACCATTCAAGTGAAATCGTATGTTGTACCTTTTTTTTAAGTATTTATTTATTTATTTATTTGAAAGTCAGAGTTACACAGAGAGAAGGAGAGGCAGAAAGAGAGAAAGGTCTTCCATCCGCTGGTTCACTCCCCAATTGGCCTCAATGGCTGGAGCTGCGCCAATCCGAAGCCAGGAGCCAGGAGTTTCTTCTGGGTCTCTCACCAGAGTGCAGGTACCCAAGGACTTGAGCCATCTTGTACTGCTTTTCCAGGCCATATCAGAGAGCTGGATTGGAAGTGGAGCAGCCCGGACGTGAACCAGCGCCTGTTTGGAATGCCGGCACTGGAGGCGGTGGATTTACCGGCTACACCACAGTGCTGGCCCCTTTGTTGTACATTTAAAATAAATTAAGGAATGTAGTGAAGTTGGCACTAAATAAGAAGCTCCAGTGACAATCTTTCCACAGATTTGCCAGGGGAACAGCTACACATACTCCAACTTTTCCTTATAAGAGTTACAGAAGCCAGGCCCTGGACCTGTCCCAGCATCATGCGAGAACAGGTGTCCTGATGCCACAGACTAGCTTTGGCTCTCTTCCCCAAGCCTGCACGGGGCCTAGTGATTGTGATACCCAGATTAACCCATGCAGGAACTGTCTTATTAGCTGGGGAGCTTTCGGCATCACCTTTCCTACATCCTGAAACGGAGAGCAAGGAATCAAATAAGTGTTTTGGAGTTAAGCTATAGACTGATGCAATGAGCAGTCTCATATGAGAGCAGTCTCAGATGGTGAATCTTTGGGATATACTACGCCCAGTGGCATTGCATGTTTTCATTCCCCACCAGATATGTACCACCGCCATTATCAGCAGTGGCTGATAGGTGCAATATCATGCGGTGACCCCTCCTCAGCAGCAGACAGACCACAGCTCACCTTAGTAGTAGAACATCTTGCTTAGAATTTTGAGGATAGCTACTAACAAAGTCAGATTATAAAAAACAGCCCTTCAACACAGAGGATGATATACTCCCCATTCCAGAGAATTGTGACCTCACTTAAAGAACAAAATTAGGGGCCAGAATCCACCCTTTATATATTGAAATTTCCAAGTAATCAGATGAAAATTTCAAAATAGCTGTTTTAAGAAAAATACATGAAATGAATGAGAAGACAAAGGGGATCCAATACTCTGAGAGATTTGATAGAGAGATGCAAATAATTAAGCAAATTAAAACATGATATATCAAAACATGATATAAGGCATCAAAACCAAAATAGATCAAACAGAAGAAAGAATCTGTGTGCTGAAAAACAGCTTACTTGGAAATATACAGTTGGAGAAGTCAAAAGATCTGAGTCAAGACAAATGAATAAAACTTTGGAGAAGGTCTGCTGGGGCGCTGGGGGTGGAGAGGGGGCAGGGGTAGCCTCTTTGGTTCCTTGTCCCCTAGCACGGCCCAGACATGGCAAGGCCGCTGGCACGTTGAAAATCTGGACCTCAGAACACGTCTTTGACCACCCATGGGAAACCGTGACAACAGCTGCAAAGCAAAAGTACCCAAACCTGATGAACCCGAGCGTGGTTGGAGTGGATGGGCTGCACTGACACATAGACCTCTCTGGAAAGCTGCACAGCCACAGAAAGTACCTAGAAGGACTGATGTCCAGTACGAGGTCTTCCAATGCTAATAAAGGCCGAGAAGCGATGGAGTGGGTAATACATAAATTAAGTGCTGAGATTGAAGAACTGGCAGCGTCCACAAGAGGAAGTGTACGGGCAGTGACGGCAGCAGCAGTGTGGGCAGAGAAATGACGGCCGTCCATTCTCCAGCAGGCCCCAGCTCTTCAAGCCGATGTCTTTATTTGCTATTTAAAAAGTACAACTATATTTTAGGTAGAATTTTTAATAAAGTGGAATAAGAATATGTGACGTTTGATAAAAATAAAAAGATGCAGGGCTTCTAAGAAGGATCATCGGAAATTAGTATTGTCTGAAATGAGAATCTAATTCTCCTTAGGTAGAATTGAAAGCTTTTCATATGCTGGAACTCCACCTGGCTTTGAACCAACCCCAGGAAAAAAACAGCCACCTCTTCCAAACACACCACTGTGCTACTGCTGTAGAATTCAGCAGCTTGCATGATGGAATTCACTGTAAAAGGAGACATTGTACAGTTTTAAAAGACTTTAATTTGTATAAAATAACTTGCTCTGCTGAAAAACCTATGTTTGGATTTGGTACTTAAATGATATAATTGGAGTGAACATTTAGCACTACAAGAATATATGACGCCAATAAAAATATGATTTTGTTACATTGAAAAGTACTGTATTGATTTGCCAAAGTTTCCTAACTCAATAAAGGTACTCCTTTCCTTTAAAAACAGCTTATGAGAAATATGTGATAGCATGGAAAGAGAAAATGTTCAAGTTATTGGAATTCAAGAGGATCTCTGGGATGCCAAAGCAGCAGAAAACATACTTAGAGATATGGCAGCAAACTTCCAAAAACTAGAAAGAGATGCAACTACCCAAGTAGAGAAATATCTGAGGTTACCAGTCAGATTCAGCTCAAGCAAGTTACCTGAGACATATTGTAATCAAGCCCTACAAAGGCTAGTTCTTCAGATAGCATTCTCAAAGCTGACAAAGAAGGAGGAGAAGGGGGAGGGAGGAAGAGGAGCAAGAAGAGGGAGGAGGGGGAGGAGAAGAAAAAGAAGGAGAAGAAGAAAGGCAGGAGAAGAAGGAGAAAAAGAAGGAAATAACACATAAAGGACTCCCAATTCATCGAGTGCAGACTTCTCAATAGAAACCTTAAAGGCTAGGAGGCACCAGGATGAGATTTGTAGTCCCGGTTGCTCCTATTCCAGTCCAGCTCTCTGTGTGGCCCAGGAAGTCAGTGGAGGATGGTCCAAGTCCTTGGGTCCCTGCACCCACATGGGCGATCAGGCTTTTGATCAGCACCTGGCTCCTGGCTTTGGATCAGCCTAGTTCCAGCCATAGCGGCCATTTGGGGGATGAAGCAACAGAAGGAAGACCTTTCTCTCTCTCTCTCTCTCTCTCTCTCTCTCTCTCTCTCTCTCTCTCTCTCTGTCTAACTCTATCAGTCAAATAAATAAAAAAAAAAACCTTAACTAAATTTGGCTTAGAATGAACATACCCTAAATCACTAATATCGTATGAATGGAGAAAAACTAAAGTATTTCTCTCTAATATCTGAAACAAGAAAATAATATTCACCTTTACCACTTTTATTCCACATGATAATAGGAGTCCTTTCCAGTACAATTAAGCAAAAGGAAGAAATAAAGGCTGTAAAAATTGGAAAGGGGGTGGGGCAGCATGCTGTGTGGCAGGTTGTCACCATTTGCAATGAAAGCATACTGTATCGGAACACCAGTTTGAGTCTTATCTCTTTGAATATGTTTCTTTTTCTTCATTTTGTAAAGATTTATTTTATTTGAGAGGTAGAGCTACATATAGACAGAAGGCCAGACTGAGGAAGATCTTCATTCTGCTGGTTCTCTCCCCAAATGGCTGCAATGGCCAGAGCTAAGCTGATCCAAAGCCAGGTGCCAGGAGTTTCTTTCAGGTATCCCACATAGGTGCAGAGGCCCAAGCACTTGGGCCACCTTCCACTATTTTCCTAGGCATATTCACAGAGAATTGGATTGGCAGAGCAGGAACCAGTACATAAAGGGCACCTATATTGGAGGGTGGCACTGCAGGCAAGGCTTAGCCTATATTGCCACAGTGCCAGGCCCTTGAATATGTTTTCTACCATTTTGGCATTCCAAAGTCCCTCTAGAATTCCAAAAGCTTGAAAATTTTCTCTTTCTGTGCTCAGTGCTGATCCAGTCTCCTGCTAATACTCCCAGGAAAGCAATGGAAAATGACCGAGGTATTTGGGCCCCTGCCAATCATGTGGATTCCCAGATGAAAGCCTGTGCTCCTGTTTCCAGCCTGGCCAATCCCTGGCTATTGTGGTCATCTGAGAAGTGAAACAGTGAATGGAAGATCTCTTTCTATCTCCCCCTTTCTCTCTGTCACTTGGCCTTTCAAATAAATGCAATAAATCTTTAAAAATGGAAAAGAGGAAGTCAAACCATCACTCTTTGAAACTGACATGATCTTATATAAAAGCAATCCCAAAAACTCAACCAGAAAGCTCATATAACTAATAAAAATTCAGGAAAGTTTTAGGGTAAAAAGTCAATGAACAAAAATCAGTAGCATTGTTATGGGCATAGTGAGTTATCAGAAAAATAAATCAAGAAAATAATCCTATTTCCAGTATGGACAGAACATATAAATACTTATGAATAAATTTAACCAAATAAGTGGAAGTCTCTACAATGAAAACTACAATAATATATATGTATATTTATATGTATGTATATATATATATATATATATATTATTGGTGAAAGATTGTAGAGGAAACAAAGATAAATAAAAACATCATAAGTTCTTAGAAGTATCAGTATCACTAGAATGTGCATACTACTCAGTGATTTATGGATTCAATTAAATCCTTGTTAAAATACCAATGACATTTTCCATGAAACTGAAAAAACACTACAAAAAATTTGTGTGGATCCACAAAAGACCCCAGATAGCCAAAGGAATCTTGAGCAAAAAGAACAAAGTATGTGTGTGGCTTTAAAATATGTTACAAAGCTACAATAAATAAAAGAGCCTAATGGTCACATAAAAAGAGATAAATACACAAATGCTGCACAAGAGAACGTGGAAGCAAACCCATGAATCTACAGCCAGCTGATCTTTGACATATGTCTTAAGAACATGTTCTTTTAATAAACATTCCTGGAAAAATTGGATTTACACATGCAGAAAAATGCTACTAGGCTCCACATTTCTATTCCTGTACAAAAATCAGATCAATATAATGGATTAAATCCTAAATGTGAGATCTGAGACCCTTGAGACTGTTAGGAGAAAACCTAGGGAAAACTTCAGGATATTGGAATAGCCAATGAAAATGAGGTCTGAATCAGAGCCCAAAAGCATAGGAAAAAAAAAATTAGATAAATAGAATTTCATTTAACAAAACAGTTTTTGTATATCAAAGGCAATACTCAAATGTGTAAAGGAAACTTTTAGAATGGGAAAATATTTTCAAACTATTCATCTGACAAGGAGTTAATACCCACAATATATAAATAACTCAAATCAATGGCAAAAAAGAATAAACAGTACAATTAAAAATGTGCAATAGATCTAAACAAATATTTCTCAAAGAGTACACAAGAAAAAATGTTCAACATCACTAATTATCAGTGAAATGTTTACCACTAATTACCAGTGAAATGCAAACCAAAACCACAAGGAGATATTACCTCCATCCTGGATGGTTGAAGAGTGGCAGGGGTAAAAGGAGTCTGGATTACAGAAGAGGAGAAGATGAGTATGACTCATTAATATAACAGACACCTATATGCGACGTTAATAGATGAAATTAGGTGAGGGGTAATAGTAACTCTTTGTATTACTACCTCACAATTTGTGTTTTAAAAATTTAAACCATTCTGCAATAAAATGTTAAAAAATATAAAACATAGCAAGTGTTGTCAAACATATGGAGGAAAGGAGACACTTGCAAACTCACAGAAGGAATATAAATTAATACTGCCATTGTAGAGACCAGTAGGGAGTCTCTTCAAAAAAAAAAAAAAAACCCAAAAATAGAATTACAGATGATCCCATTTCTGCAAATGTATGTAAGGGAAATACAATACTTCCACTGAAGAGATACCAACCAAACCATGTTTATTGCGGCTCTATGCACAATAGCCAAGAAATGAAAGCAACCTAAGTGTCCCTCAATGAATAAATGATTAAATAATTGTGGCATATACACACAATTTTATATTATTTAGCCATCAAAGAGGATGAAATTTTGCCAATTTGCAAAAACATTATGGAGCTGGAGATCATTATGTTACATAAAATAAGCAAGGAATAGAAAGACAATTAGCATATTACCTCTATGTAGAGAATAAAAATAAGTGATGTCATAGAAGTTACAAATATAATGATGGGAGCCTGCGTTGTATAACAGTGGATAAAGCTGCCACCTACAGTGCTGTCATTCCATGTGGGCACTGCTTTGAGTACCAGCTGCTCCACTTCCCATTCAGCTCTCTGCTAATGTGTCTCGGAAAAACAGCAAAAGATGGCCCAAGTGCTTGGGCCCCTGAACCCATGTGGGAGACCAAGAGGAAGCTTCTGGCTCCTGGCTTCAGATTGGCCAAGCCCTTGCCATTGTGGCCATTTGGGGATTGAAGCTGGGAGTTGAAGTCCTATCTCTTTCTCTATCTCTTCTCTCTTTGTGTCTCTCTTTCTGTAACTCTGTCTTTCAATCAATAAAAAATCTTCAAAAAATACATAATGGTTGTTCCCAGAAACTTGGAAAGAAAGCAAGGGGTAGATATGGGAATGGCTGAGTGACAAATATTGGGTTGTAGCTCGATAGAAGATGTTCTGAAGGTTTATTTCACAGGAGAGTGAAGGTAGATAACATTAATTTATTATATGTGTCTCTATTTAAAAAAAAAAAACTAGAACATACATTTTAGATGTTCTCACTATAAGAAATGCTAAATCATTGAAAGGATAAATATATTTATCCTGAATTAGCACTACAATATATACATATAACAGAACATCATATAGTATCCCATAAACCTGTACAATTTTATGTGAAATTTTTAAATAAAAATGTAAAAATAGAATATATTAGAGAATTAAATCCCTCTATAGTTAATAGTTTTATTATATAACATAGGGATGAAACTAATATAGTATCAAGAATTATAGATTACTTTCAAAAACCACTCACTCTACCAATGTCTAGTACTATGTCAAACTGTAAAGAATACAGGATTTATGCAATACACATATTTTCCTGAAGGTGACTGCAGCGAAGCTATCAAGATACATCACTGTGAATAATAGGCAATTAAAAAGGAATGAAAAGAAACTGTCATGAGAGCTTATTTTTTTTTGAGAAAACTTATATGTTTAGTTTAGTGATAAGTTTTACATGTAACATTGAAGGCATGATCCATTAAAAAATCATGTGGACTTGTTTAAATTGTAAATGCCTTCTGTTGAAAAAATACACTTTTCAAACAATGAAAGACATGCCCTTCCCTGGGAGATGAAATTTGCAAAGCCCATATCAACAGGAATTTCATGCAAAATTTATCAAGACCTTGTAAAACCCAATAAGTTGATAAATTATCCACTTAAAAACTTGGACAAATATATGAAGAGTCATCCATACATTCACTACATACAGATAGAATAAGCACAAAAAATACACAGAACATTAGGGAATTATGAGGTAAAGTATGAATTCTGCATTAAGAAAGTACAAATTAAAACTGCAATGAAATAGAAATACTAAATATCTATATGGATATTTATAATAAACATTACAATGCAAATAGTTTGCAGGGATGTGGAATATTCAAAATTCTCCTTCATTAATGGTAAGAATGAGAATGATACTTTATAAGACATTTGGACACGTTATTAAAAAGACTAATAATATCATTATAAGTGCTGCAATCTTATCTCTACATATTTACCCAGCTGTTTTGTAAACATATAACATTATACAATCCAGCATCAAAATATACAAATCAGCTTTATTCATTAAATATCCCATATGCATGCAGGAGACGAGTACTTGGGCCATCTTCCACTGCTATCACAGGAACATGAGCAGGGAGCAAACTAGAACCAACTGGTGCCCAAAGGGATACCAGTATTGCAGGAAAGCTGCCCAACCTGCTATGCTACAGTGCCAGCCCCTAAAATGGAGACTTTGGCATGTGGTTTGAATGACACAAATAGGTATTACAAATGACAAAATTACAGGGGTAATGAGTCACAAGCATAAGATGGAGAAACATGATTTCCAAGAACAAGATTAGAGATGCGCAAAACCAAGCAGAGCTAAGAGCACACGCACCTGGAGACTCTGAGAGGCAGACAGGCCTGCAGGTACAGGATTTGGAAGCACAGGGAGGAACACATGAGATGCCATGTAAATCCATATTCAGAGGAAATTTACAGCTTCAGTGTATATGTTTAAATTGAAGAATGAATCCAATCACTTAGGTTTCCTTCTGAACTGAAATTATATGCCAGAAAGAATTTGGAATTGAGGTAAGAAAAAAGTAGAGCAGTTTTGTCAACAAAATACGTGTGACAAAAATGCAATGCAGAAACATATATAAAAGGAAAAATAGGTTTTTAAAAAAAAATGAACAAAATTAATATAAACTAGTAAAATTCACTGGGGGAAATGACAAAGTAACACAAATTTCAGAAATCAAAACAGAAGTATTCATTTCAGTACTTGTAGACTTTTTTTTTAATTTTTTTTTTACAGGCAGAGTGGACAGTGAGAGAGAGATGGCCGCCGCGGCCGGCGCGATGAGGCTGGCGCATCGCGCTGATCCAAAGGCAGGAGCCAGATGCTTCTCCTGGTCTCCCATGGGGTGCAGGGCCCAAGCACTTGGGCCATCCTCCACTGCACTCCCGGGCCACAGCAGAGAGAGCTGGCCTGGAAGAGGGGCAACTGCGACAGAATCTGGAACCCCGACCAGGACTAGAACCCGGTGTGCCGGCGCCACAAGGCAGAGGATTAGCCTATTGAGCCTCGGCGCTGGCCACTTGTAGACGTTTACAAGATACTAAGAGGGTTGTCTGCAATACTTAGGAGTATCATTTTAGAACAGATACCAAAATACTCCACATTTTAAAATTAATTTAAAAAAAACAAAAAAAATAAGAAACTCCTAATACATAAATCAGTTGAATTAATATTTGAAAAATGAAAGTACCAATGAACAAACATATACTGCATGCAAAATTTCAAGTCCAGACTTATAGAATACTGCAAACCGTAAAAAAAAGAACAAACTTCTCATACTTACTTAAAGTGGAGATGAAGTAGAAATTTGCTTGAATTTCTTTTTATTATACTTTTTCATTTTCATTTTAGTTATTTTTTATTACATTCAATGTGATTTGCAGATGAAATTCAAAAAACATGATATTCCCTTCCTTCCTCCCTACCCACCCCCGATTCTCTTTTTTTTTTTAGCTTCTGAGATAGCATATTTTAAAAATTACATTAGAATAAAAAGGCTTAATACTTCACTGAATAAGAAGTTTAACCATTAAAAAGGCAAGAAAACCCTACTTTTGTTGGAATACAGGCATTGGCTACAAACAATAATTAAATGGAAAAATGACCATTTCACCAATATAAAATAAATTTTAATGAAATCACAGAACATTAAAACTATAGTAATACATAGTTAACCATTGGTTTGACAAGTTTTAAAAGCCATATTTGCTGGCTGGTGTTGGGGCATAGCGGGTAAAGCTGCCACCTGCAGTGCCAGCATCCCATATGGGAGCCGGTTCAAGTACCAGCTGCTAGACTTCTGATTCAGCACTTTGCTCTGGCCTGGGAAAGCAGTGGAAGATGGTCCAAATCTTTGGGCCTGGGTGCCTGTATAAGAAACCCAGAAGAATCTCCTGGCTCCTGGCTTTGGATTGGTGTAGCTCTGGCCTTTGTGGCCAACTGAGGAGTGAACCAGCGGATGGAAGACCTCTCTCTCTGCCTCTCCTTCTCTCTCTGTGTAACTCTGACTTTCAAATAAATAAATAAATCTTCAAAAAAAAATCTTTGCTGCAGTACTGGTACACACAGATATTTCTATCTTTTTTCTTTCTTTCTTGTTTATTTTTTAATTTTAACTCCCACATATAAAGGAGAACATGCAGAATTTGTCTTTCTGGATCCATCTTACTTCACTCAACACAACATAATGTCCTTTAGTTGCATACATTTTCCTGAAAGTGGTAGAATTTAATTCTTTTTTTAGACCTGAGTAATATTTCATTGTATATACACATCAAATATTCTTAATCCATTCACCCCGTTTATGGATACCTTAGTTTATTCCTAATTTTGGCTATTGTGGACAATGCTGCTATAAACATACTGTTAAATACCCAGTAGTTGGATTGTTGCATCATATGGCACATCTACGTCTACATTTAAATAAATCTACACAACGTTTACCACAGTGGCTACACTCATTTACATTCCCTCCAGCTGTGTATAAGTGCCCCTCTTTGTCCAATCCTCCTCAGCACTTTTATTCTCTGTGTTTTCGATTTTAGCTATTCTGACAGGAGTGAGGTGATAGCTCCTTGTGGTTTTGATATGTATCTCCCAATGGCTAGTGATGCTGAACACTTTTTTTTTCATATATTTGTTGGCCATTTGTATTACTTCTTTTGAGAACTGTCTATTGAATTCCTTTTCCCACTTCTCAATTGGATTGGCTATTTATTGTTGTTCAGCTTTATTTTTTTTAAGTTGCTGACATAGTCAGGATATTAATTCTTTGTCAGATAGGTGGCTTGCATTTTTTTCCCTTCTGTTGGATGTCTTTGCTCTCTATTGATCATTTCCTTTGCTGTGCAAAACTTCTGAGTTTTATGTAGTCCCATTTGCTTAGTTTAGCTTTTATTGCTCTATAAAAAGCAAGTTATATGCCATAACTTCAAATCACAATTCATAGATAACATTTATACAAAGAAGCAAAACTAAAGTAATATACACCAAGTACAATGCTTGTGTGATTTAACTAGATACAAACATAGACTGTAGTGAAAATACTCCTCTAATTCAGCTATTAGATCTTGAGCTGAGCTTTTACCAAGTGCTGGATGATTCAATTTAATTGTAAATATTTTAACTGGAGCCTGGAGGGATAGTATTCTGACTGTTGATGAGTTACCCATATGTTTTTGATTCTAAAGATGAAGGTAGAAAAGCTGACTGTCAATCTCTTATATGATATTTAGGAAATATCAGTCATGTTCTAATCCTAATGAGGTGATTCGCTTCTCTTGCATTTATGTGGGTGGTATAGAAGTGAAACCTGATACGGAAATAGATCTAGGAGTGAGAAAGTTAAAGAACACAGAGCACAGAAGTGAAATGACCATTTTTGTCAGAAAGAATATAAATGATGAATGAGTGACACAAATGTGAAGACAGACTATCGAATTGTGTTAACAGAGAATGATAAAAACTGAATTATCAGAGTAAACATGAAAAAAAAATCTGGAGGTATAAAGAGACAACCAAATATTTATTTAATTGTCCAAATATGTATGAAGGACAGGGAAAGGTCTTGGTTAACTCTGAAGTTCCTAGCTTGGGTGACATAAATCAGTTAATTTATGGAGAGAATTGAAAAACAGACAAATCAATGTTATAGAAGAAATTTTTAATGAGATAGCAAGATGAGTCAGTTTAATAGGCAAATGAGAAAAAAGAAAACAATGCAGTATCTAGATAGCAAGAGATTTATCTTAAATAACTAGACACATAAACTAATTGAAGCATATAAAAGGCATTGCAGACCCACAAAAGAATGAATAGTCATTTTACAGCCATTGGGATGCATTGGAATTACAGGAGGGATTGTGATGAAGGTAAGGATATTTTTATATGGAAGCTTCCCTCATGCTTAAACTAGGAAGATAATAAATAAACCAGTATGGTTACACTGTTACAGCAATTTAACAGTTAGTAGACATAATATAGGTAATATTTTTTCGATTTGAATCCTAGGGAACAATTTAATTTCTTCAATTATAGTAGTAATAAATTATCCCATATCAAAAATACTATTTAAAACTGAATAACTAGCATTAACAAAGTATGCTACATTAATTTAGCTTCAGACACTATGGTTAAAAATATACGGAATTATAAATCAAAATACAAAAAATCTAAAATGAAATGTCCATTCATTTTTAAAAATTTTGAATAATTCTATATTTACAGAAAACTTCACAAATAATATAGAGCATATTCCAAAAGTAATACCTTATATAAGTATAGTACAACATCAAAACCCAAACAATAATTTTGGTACATTGCTGTTAACTAAACAATGGGAATATTTCAGGTTTTACCTTTTAAAAATTGATATATGTTGTGTATCAGCAAATCTACACAATTTTACTTCCTGTATGAATTCATGTAACTATTATCAATAATCAATATTCAGAATAGTCCATTATAGCAAAATAATTTCCTCAAGGTATCTCTTTGTTGGATTTTATTACTAGTATTTTGTTGAGAATTTTTGCATCTGTGTTCATCAGGGACATTGGTCTATGATTCTATTTCTTTGTTGTATCTTTTTCTGTATCTTTCTGGAATTAAGATGATGCTGGTCTAATTGAAACGTGGAAAGATTTCCTTCTTTTCAATTGTTTTGAATAGCTTGAGAAGTATTGGAATTCGTTTTTCTTTAAAAATCTTAAAGAATTCAGCATTGAAGCTATCCAGTCTGTGGGTTTTTCTTGTTTTTTTTTTTTTTTTTTTTTTTTTTTTTTGGCATGGAGAGTCATTATTATTCATTCAATCTATTTCTTGGTTATTGTTCTGTTTAAGTTTTCTAGGTTTTCATAATTCAATTCTAGTAGATTATAAAAGTCCAGAAATCCAATTCTTTTAGGTTTCCAATTGCTTGGCTTATGGTTGTTTGTAGTCATTCCTGGTGATTCTTTTTATTTCTGTGGTATCCATTGTTACATCTGATTTTTTTTAAGATCATATTGGTAAAGACATATTTGATCTCTTATAATTATTGGAAGAAACGCTTTTGGAACTTGGTTCTACTTACTAAATATTTCCATTGAAAATCCTGCTCTTGTCAGCAGTCAATCTGGGCACAACAGTTTTGGTACTCAGAAAGCAGGAAATTTTGTCAAGACTTAAGTTGTAGCCAGTGCCGTGACTCACTAGACTAATCCCCCACCAGTGGCACTGGAACCCCATGTTCTAGTCCAGGTCGGGGCACCAGATTCTGTCCTGGTTGCTTCTCTTCCAGTCCAGCTCTCTGCTGTGGCCCGGGAAGGCAATGGAGGATGGCCCAGGTTCTTGGGCCCTGCACCCGCATGGGAGACCAGGAGGAAGCACCTGGCTCCTGGCTTTGGATTGGTGCAGTACGCAGGCTGTAGCGGCCATTTGGGGGGTGAACCAATGGAAGGAAGACCTCTCTCTCTCTCTCTCTCTCTCTCTCTCTAACTCTGCCTGTCAAAACAAACAAAGAAACACACAAAAAAGACTTACATTGCATAAGGAGAATAAATTGAGATATCTATAGGGTTGGCTATTGATTTTTTTCTCTTAACTGTCACTCATTCAACTAGGGCATGAAAGAGATTGATTTTTTTCCTTACAAATTAATATGAATGAGCTGTTGCTATGGGTTGTGTCTTCAAAATTATCCTGTTCCTTCTTTTTTTTTTTAATTTTTTTTTTTTGACAGGCAGAGTGGACAGTGAGAGAGAGAGAGAGAGAGACAGAGAGAAAGGTCTTCCTTTGCCATTGGTTCACTCTCCAATGGCCGCCGTGGCTGGCGCACCGCGCTGATCCGAAGGCAGGAGCCAGGTGCTTCTCCTGGTCTCCCATAGGGTGCAGGGCCCATGCACTTGGGCCATCTTCCACTGCACTCCTGGGCCACTGCAGAGAGCTGGCCTGGAAGAGGGGAAACTGGGACAGAATCCGGTGCCCTGACCGGGACTAGAACCCCATGTGCCGGTGCCAAAGACGGAGGATTAGCCTATTGGGCCACGGTGCTGGCCCCCATTCCTTCTTAAAACTAGTTATACATTTTCACGATCGATCTCTTTTGATGTCTTGTACATATAAACTTTTTGTAATGGATCAATTATTTATTAATTTTTCTATTCAAGTTGCATTATAAATTTGATTTTTGTTCTCGCTTTAATTTTACCTGAATGCATGTTGCTCTAAATGGGACTTTATTTTTTCAATTGGATATGTTAGACATCTTACTTCCTCAAACTAGAGCTTATTATGATAATAATACTTTTAAATCTATGCATATTTTTCATAATAAGCAGTTTTCATAAGTATTATGAGGACCATGCATATAACCATGATAATGGCATGATACACTTTTCCATCTCCTAGCTTTTATACTAAGTATTTTCTAAGCACACATTTAAAGGAAACTTTCAAAGGCTGTCTATACAATTAATTATGTTTTATTTCTTCACTCAATCTGAAAATCTGAAAATCTTTGTTAGGTATTTTTCATGTAATAATTATTATTAGGTGTATATTCTTGTGTCACTCACCTATTTATGTATTCTTTGCTCCATGTATTTTGTTTGCCATTTTTTTAGGGATGGAGAGAAAGGCTGACATAAGATGGATAGGCAGAGAGAGCTTACATCCACTGCTTAGTGCCTTGAATATCTGCTACAGCCAGAACTGGTGTGGAGCTGGAGCCTGACCAGTAGCTGCAGCCAGGTACCCAATATGGGCGACAGGAATCCAATCACTTAAGCCATCATTGTCATCCCCAAGAGTACAGATTAGCAGGCTGCTAGAAACAGGAGCTGAGAATAGAGCCCAAGAATGCTAAGTTGGGATGCAGATGCCCCAATATGTATTAACTGCCAGGGCAAATAGTGGTCTCACTGTAGCATCATTAATCTGTTTCTTCTAACATTTGGATTATTTGAATAATGTTTCTTCATTTTTGATGTACTACTTAAAACACTTCATTTTATTTCATTGATAATTCATCACAATATATCAGCAAATGATACTGTACACTTTAATATAAAGTCCTTAAAATATTGTTTTAATTTAAAATACTGCTTTAGTTTAAAATAATGTTTAATAAGGGAAGTTTTTATAATTATGTTGTCTATATTATGTTATTACTATTACCAGTGCTCTTCATACCTTTGTATGAATTTCCTTTGCACTAAAAGTCTTCTTTTGAAATTTATTATAATGTAAGCTTTCCAGGAGCTAATATATTTTTGTAATGTGAACTATCTTTATTACTTATTTGAAAGAGAGTTCAAATTCTTAGAAATATTAGTTTATTCTTCTTTCTTCTCAGTACCATGAAAGCAATGTTTGTCCACTGTTTTCTAACTTGCATTGATTCCAGAGAGAAATCTGCTCCTGTCATTTTTTCTATTTTCATTCATAAAGAATCTTTTTACTTCGATATTTCAATTTATTTGTATATATTTATTTTATTTTTTGAAAGATTTCACTTATTTATTTGAGAGGTAGAGTTACAGAAGAGAAAGAGACAGAGAGAAAGGTCTTCCTTCCACTAGTTCACTCCACAAATGTCCACATTGGCCAGAGCTAACTCCATCCAAAGTCAGAAGCCAAAGCTTCTTCCAGGTTTCCCATGTGGGTGCAGGGACCCAAGTACTTGAGCCATTTTCCATTGCTTTCCCAGAACATAAGCAGAGAGCTGGATCATAAGAGGAGCATCCTGGACAAGAACTGATGCCCACATGGGATGCTGGCATCGCAGGCAAAGGCTTAGCCTGCTTCATCACAGCACTGTCTTCTAGTTTTGATTTTTAAATGGCTTGCCTTAAGTAATTTTGCTATACTGCATCATACTGTAGTTTATATATACCTAATTTATATATATACATATATATGTATATACATTTGTATAGAATATATTCAGAATAATTTTAGATTTATAAGTTTGTTGTTTTCAGTGAATTAGAAAAACTAGAAATTATGTATCTACTTTTACTTTGCTAATTTGATAAGCCATATATATGTCTGTTTGAAATTATCCTCTTGGTTACTGACATTCTATACAATATTTTTTCATTCCTGTTTATATCTGGTTATGTACAGGTTTATTGAATGAACAAGCTCACTAGTTTTCTTCTGTATTTTCTATTACATATTTCATTTAATTAAGTACATTTTTAGTTTTATTAGGTTTTATTTTATTTATTTGAAAGGCAGAGTTACAGAGAGAGGGAGAGAAATCTTCTATCTACTGGTTCACTTTTAGATGGCCACAATATCCAGGGCTGGGTCAGATCAAAGCCAGGAGCCAGGAGCTTTATCCAAATCTCCCAAGTGCATGCAGGGGCTCAAGAACTTGGGGCATCTTCCATTTCTTTCCTAGGAGCACTAGAAGGGAGCTGGATCAGAAGTGGAGCAGCTGGGACTCCAACTGGTGTCCATATGGGATGCTGACACTGCAGGCAGCAGCTTATCCTGCTACTCCACAGCCTCGGCCCCAATTTTAAGTGATATATTTTTAAAGTCACAGATTCCTATTCTCTTCTCTAGAATTTAGATTTGAATGTCTTTCATATCTTTCATGTTATTTATTCTACTTTTTAGCATTAGATATACAGATTTAACAATAATTACATTGTTATTTATATAACTATAATTGTATTGTTAGTGTCAAGTTGTGTTTTCTTCTTTATTAATAAATTATCTGGTAATTTTATTGATAATCAGAGATGGTGAATTTTTTTTGGGGGGGGGGTCATTTGGTATTTTGTCTGCCCAAGCTTGAACTATATTGTCAGACATGGAAAGTCAAACATAATCAGTTTGATGTCTTTGAAATTCAATTTTAGGCTGCTGATGTACTAATTTTTTATTGTTGCTTTGAAAACATTAGAAAGTAGCTGACTATTTAATCTCATAATTTCTCCTATTCTGGTGAGCTGTGACTTTTATCAGGGTCTCAACTTTGTTTTTATTTAATTTTTGAAACCTTTGTATAAAGGGGAAGTTTTCATGTATTTCACATGTACATTTTTAAGAGCATAATGATACTTCCTGCCCTATCCTCCTTCTTTCACTCCCCCACTCCCTCCTCCATTTTTTGTTTTTCTTTTAATTTTTACAATGACATACTTTCGATATGTTTTATAATTACAAGCTTTTTTTTATTTTTTTTATTTTTTTATTGCTTAACTATACAATAAATAAAGAATTCATCAAGAAGTAAGCAGGAAAATCACTGTTCAGGGTATAAAAAATAATCAAGCCTCAAAATGTCTACTTTGCTTACATACATTACATGGTTTTATGCTCTCTTTTAGTTACCACAAATCATGGAAAGCATATGATATTCGTCCACAGTAGCTATAGAATATTCCATCATGCCTTGGTATCTATAGGGATTAGTTCTCGGACTGGGATGCTCAAGCTTGTTTTATAAGATGCCATTATATTTTCATATGACCTATGCGCAGCCCATTGTATGTTTTTTTTACAATATTTATTCATTTTTTTATTTGAAAGGCAAAGAGGCAGACACACACACACACACACACACACACACACACACACAAACATGAGTGTGAGGGAGAGCTTCAGTCTACTAGTTCACTCCCCAAATTCCTGTAATAGATTTAAACTGTGGGCCAGGAATTCCATCCCAATCTCTCACATTGTTCATAAGGAAGCAAGTACTGTGACATCATCCGGTGCTTCCTAGGCACATTATCAAAAACCTGATTCACAGAATGGAGACATGATGTGATTCCAGGTACTCCAATAAGAAATGTGGGCATATAAGGCTGTGGCTTAACTAGCTGTGTAATCATGCCTGCCCTATGCTCTAATATGATGTAAATTCTATATAAAAAGTCATTTGCTATATTCTTTAGGGAATAATGATGAGAAATGTTTGTGCAGTTTCATTACATACAATATTTTTTCAAATATTTTTAACCTGTGGTTGATTGATTAGATGTAGAACCAAAAAATAGTGAGGGATAATTTTATTCTTAACTGCATAGCTTATAATCAGGATACTCATGACTATCTTTCCTTAACTCAATTTCTGAATTAATCTCAATTACTCTCAAAATTAATCCTGAATGGACTCCATGATTTTACTTGGTTATTCTAAACTCTCTAGCATTATAGGTTCTTTTTCTTTTTTTTTTCTTTATTAGTTATATAAAATATTCTCTCCTCACCACCTTTCTCCCTACTACTGAGAGATTTTCCAGACACTGCTTTTTACTCTCATTCTTTTTTTTTTTTGTTCAGGAAGTCTTTCTTAATTGTATCAGGATTTTTTTTTCTTTCACTTCTACTGATCTAAAGAGTTCTGAATCCCTTAATTACATATTGTACACTCTACTTTGTGTTGCACTTATTTGTAAATGTTAGTATTGATAAAGATTTTAAATGTCAGTGAAAAATTATTCTCATTTTTTCTAGCTATTCCTTGCCCCCTCTTCTTACACACACACACTTCTATATCACAGAATTTCTAATTAAGTCCTTTATCCCTTTGTACACACAATGATAATAATTATAAAAGGGAAAATGTTTAAAGATTGTTAGAATTCACAACTATATGATGAGTTTATCCATAGTCTGAATACTTATCTCACTTTTAGTGACTATGTTTGGATGCAATCAAAGAGCAGAGTTCAATGAGGTGATTACTTTTATATTTTTGTGTCAAATGGTTGAAGATAAATATAAAGGTTTTAATACTCTGGGGGGGTAGTTCTGATGACAAAATTGCTTGCTAAGACACAACAGGAAGACTATGGTCATTTTTGTTAATGTGTCTATAAAAAGCATCTTGGACCAATTAAGTCCATGTTTTTCTGTGAACTTTGAATAATATTTTGCCAATAAAATGCTCATGTGAACAGAGAGAGGTGATAAATGGCATACATGTAAAATAAATGAACTCTATATATTTATTTTAGTTTTATTGAATTGTAAATCAGCTGTAGAGATACTCTTTGGAGGATAATCTTGAGGGATCTATGAAGGGATATAGACCTTACAAATAAATACAAGTGTGATATGAAGACAAGATGAGCTAACATCATATGGTGTGTTTGGGTGTGTGTATGCGCATGCACGCATGCACATGAGAGAGAGAGAGAGAGAGAGAGAGAGAGAGAGAGAGAGAGAGACATAGTACCAAATAGAAATGCCCCAAAATACATAAGAACTGGATTACATATGAATAGTTTCAAAAGTAAAATATCACCTGTAAATGTATCTTTTTCTTAAAATTTCATTATAATTTTCTTCTATCTTATAAATATATTCTCATTAGAGTTCCAGCTACTGAAAATAGAGTAGTACAATGAAAGTTATAGATGCACAACAGGGGATATAGAACCAGTAGAGAGCATATTTGTATTTAAATATGAATTAGCTCAAATAAGAAACTGAGGGTACATGTTCATTTTAGCGTCTCTTTCTTCTATTTCTGCTCTTTTTCCATAACATTTTATATACCCACCAGAAATATTTTAATTATTTATTTGTTTAATTGAAAGCTATTGAGAAACAGAGAGAGAGAGGGAGAGATCATCCAGCCATTGTTTCTCTCCCCAAATTCTTGTAACAGCAAATGAGACTAATTCAATCTAGGTCTCCCATGTGGAAGACAGGTACCAAAATACTTGGAACATCATCTGCTATCTTCTTGGGTGCATATTAATAGGAAGCTAAAAAAGAGAGCAGGGTCAGATCTCAAACACCTATTGTGATACAGGATGAGGCATCTAAAAAACTATCTTAACCACTGTACCAAACTCTCACTACTTAAAAATGAATGCAGGGTAGAAATTAATTCATTTATATTGAAGAGTTCTGAGTAGAGAAATATAAGCAAGACCCCCAGCTGGTCTTTATGACATATGGTAGGAGACAGGAAATTCCAAATTCAGCACCAGATGCTACTTTCCAGATGGCATTAGGAATTCAGAGTGTGCTTTTTGTGCACCCATCTATTATCTCCACCCTTCTCTATGGAAGACTCTATTCAGAAAGCAAATTATATACTAACAGGCCTTACCAGTCTTAATGAGGAGATGATTCTATGTAGTTCATTGTTCATAGGAATTACCATGTTCTGTATTGACAGAAAAGTATTGTGAATTATAAGCCAGGATACCTAGATCACTATATCTTAAGTTTATTATTAAAATGAAAGTACTTGGGATCCATTTTAGTGCTACTGATTTATATGCCCTGATGGTGGAAATCTAGAATCTGTGTGTGTATGTGTATATATATATATATATATATTCCATCTGATTTTTATACACTTGAATATTAAAGAGTCAGTAATTGTTTGAAAGTAAAAAATTTTGATTTGTTTCCTTTCATCATGTGAGGCAAACTCCTTTTATTAGTGAAACAAGTTACTTTAAGATAGATACTGTCATAAAACCATCTGATTCAGTTCAATTCAAATTAACTGATTAGAAATGTGCGAAATACTTGAATAGTTGTGAAGGGCACAGGATGACTAAACCACAGTACCACTTACAGTACCATGAGTTCTGAGGGGGAGTGATTAACGTAAAGACAGAGAAATGTGAATGAGATGTAATTTGTTCTGGAAACTTAGGTCTATGGCTGAACATGAACACAGGGAGAAGGGGAGATCCTCCATCGCTCCTTTACTTCTTTAGTGGAAATGGATATAATTCTATTTCACTCAACATTCACATTTAGCACCATTTTGACATAATAGCATAAATGACTATTATAGCCTAAGAAGTTACAGTGTGTGCACCCAAGCCTTATTTCTGCCAGTGAGCCAGATTTAGAGTCCAGAAAAAGTCATGCCTGGCATAAAGGAGGCCCTGGTGAAGAGATATAGTCATTACACATGTATACCTGATCATACACATGAAGGGGACATAAATGTATATATACCAATACAATAAGTTTGTAGCATGTCTTTTTTATTTACAAAAAGAGAACAGATTTCATATGCAGAATTTTAAACTCATAATGATATTTTCAAACCTCACTCTCTTGCCCTTCCTACCTTTTTTTTTCTTTTAATTTTTGTAGTAACATATATTTCAATTCACTTCATAGTCACAGGCTTAATTCTCCACTAAATAAAGAATTCAACAAGTACAAATTGGAAAGACCATTGTTTTGTAGGAGAATAGATGAAAGTTCTAAACACACTTTAAGATGTCAATTTCATTTATATACATTACATTTTCTGTACTCTCTATATTAGCTATAAATCAAAGAAAACAAGATATTTGTCTTTTTGAGTCTGGCATATTTCATTAAGCATAATGGTCTCTAGCTACATTAATGTTATTGCAAATGGCAATATTTCATTCATTTTGTAGTTGAGTAGTATTCCATCATGTACATCTACAGCATTCTTTTTATTATTACTATTTTAAATTGTTAATTAATAAAAACATAACAGATTACATGCATTCCATAGGTGCTGTTCCAACAAGACAACCACATGTCTGTCGCTCTCCTACTTCCCCACCCCTAATATTGTTCCCATCCACCCTCATCTCTCTTTACCACTTTTTGCAAAGACATAATATTAATCCACTCCACATTCACAGGCTTAATTCACCACTAATCATAATGTTCAACCAGGAAATAACAGGAAAACCACAATTACATAGAAGTATAAATAGGGGCTAAAACAAAGAATCATATCATATTTTCTTTGATTCCTATCTTTTTTGTGTCTTCTATATTAACTGACAGATATCAAAGAAAACTTATATTTGTTTTTTTGAGCTGGCTTATTTCAGAAGCATAATGGCTTCCAGTTGAACACATTTTGTTGCAAAAGATAGGATTTCATTCTTTTATGGGTGAGTAGTATTCCATAATGCATGTATACCACATGGACATTTGAATTGCTTATATCATAGCTATTGAGAATTGAGCTGTAATTAACATGGGACTACAAATAACTCTTTCAAATGCTGATTTCTTTTTTATGGAATAAACTCCCAGGAGTGAGATGGCTAGGTCACACGGTAGATCTGTTTTCAGATTTCGGAAAAATTTCCGCACTGTCTTGCCTAAAAGTTACTGTACTAGTTTGCGTTCCCAAGAACAGTGTTTTAGAATATCTTTTTCTCAACATCTTTAGTAGCATTTTTAAAAATTTTTTTCGGCTGGCGCCGTGGCTCAACAGGCTAATCCTCCGCCTTGCGGTGCCAGCACACCGGGTTCTAGTCCCGGTCGGGGCTCCGGATTCTGTCCCGGTTGCCCCTCTTCCAGGCCAGCCCTCTGCTGTGGCCTAGGAGTGCAGTGGAGGATGGCCCAAGTGCTTGGGTCCTGCACCCCATGGGAGACCAGGAAAAAGCACCTAGTACCTGGCTCCTGCCATCGGATGAGCACGGTGCGCCGGCCGCAGCGCGCCGACCGCGGCAGCCATTGGAGGGTGAACCCGCGGCAGCCATTGGAGGGTGAACCAACGGCAAAAGGAAGACCTTTCTCTCTGTCTCTTTCTCTCACTGTCCACTCTGCCTGTCAAAAAAAAAAATAAAAAAAATAAAAAAAAAATAAAAAAAATTTTTTTCATGATAGTAATTGTAACTGGGACAAGAAAAAACATCATTGTGATTTTCACTTTAATTTCCTTGATGGCTAATGATCCTGAGTATTTTTTCATGTTTTTCTTGGCCATGCTTATCTCATTCTTTGAAAAATTTCTTTCAACTCATCTGCCCATTCCTTAATGGATTGTTTGAAATGCTTATGTATTTCAGATATTAATACTTTATCAAATGAATTGTTTGTAAATAGTTTCCCATTATGTCAGTTGCCTCTCCAGTTTGTTAAGTGCTTCCTTTTTTGTGCAGAAGCTTCTCAGATTGATGTAATCCCTTTTGTCTATTTTTTACTTTATTGTCTGTGTTTCTGGAGTCTTGGCTAAGAAGTCTTTGCCTAGGCCAATGTCTTGCAGCCTTTTCACTTCGATTTCCTCCCGTAATTTGATTGTTTTGGGCCTTAGGTTTGCACCTTTGACCCACTGCAAGCTGATTTTTTGTATAGGGTGAAAGAGACTGTTCTTCTCCAGAAAATGATGTTAGCAAATTCATCAAAGATTAATTGGTTGTAGATATGTGAGTTCATTTCTTGAGTTTGTACTCTGTTCCACTGGCCCACACATCTTTTTTTGTGCCAGTACAAGGCAGCTTTTGATATATCTCTCCTGTAACCTATCTTGAAAACTGATTCTGTGATACCTCTAGGTTAGTTTTTGTGTTTGTTTATTTAATATTGCTGTAGCCATTGGGTCTCTTATGTTTCTATATGAACTTTATGTCTTTTTTCTAATTCTGTGAAGTGTGTCCTTTGTATTTTGTTTGGAATCACATTAATCTGTAGATTGCTTTTCATAGTATGGGTATTTTGAAGATATTAATTCTTCCAACCCATGAACATAGGATATTTTTCTATTTTTGGTGTCTCATATTTCTTTCCATAATGTTTTATAATTTTTGTTGCAGCAATTTCACATCCTTGGTTAAATCTAATTAAAGTATTTAAATTCTATATACAAAAGGACACTTTTACATATCCTTTGTTCATAACACTGTTGTAGACATGTTGAATCCTCTTTCAGGTATTCAGTGTGTCTCTGCCTTTTGTATCTTCTGATGTCCTTTAAAAGTTATTTTTCTTTTCTGTAGAGATGAACACACTTAGAATATAAATATATAGCTTGGGAACCCACAGCCTCCACCTGCAGTGCCAGCATCCCATATCAGTGTAGATTCAGTTCCCAGTTCTCAGCTTCTCCACTTCTAATCTAGCACTCTGCTGTGGACTGGGAAAACAGTAGAAGATGTCCCAAGAACTTGAGTCCCTGCATCCATATGGGAGACCCAGAAGAAGCTACTGGCTCCCGGCTTTGGATTGGCCCAGACCTGGGCATTTTGTCCATTTGGGAAGTGAACCAGCAGATGGAGGACTGCTCTGCCTCTGCCTCTCTGTAATTGTGATTTTCAAGTCAATAAATAAATCATATATATGAAATATATAAATAAATCATATATATGATTTACATATATTATTTATATATCATATAATATATGTTTTATATATATATATATATATATATATATATATATATATATCGAGAGAGAGCGTGCGAGCCACCTGGGGCAGATAGAATGACTCTCTCCCCTTCCCTCACCTGCACTCAGCAGTGTCCACATCCTGATCATCAGAATCTGTGACTTTACATGGTAAAATTTACTTTGCAGGTATAATTAATTTCAAAGTCTTGAGATAAGAAGAATCTTGTGGAAGATCTGGGTGGACCCCATGTTATCAGAAGCGGCAATATAAGCAATTATAATAGATGAAATAATGAATGCAAGAGGAGAGGGAGCGGGAAAGGGGAGGGTTGCGGGTGGGAGGGATGTTATGGGGGGGAAGCCATTGTAATCTATAAGCTGTACTTTGGAAATTTATATTCTTTAAATAAAAGCTTTATATATATATATATATATATATAATATAATATATATAAAAAATAAAAATCTGCCTAAAAAAAAAGAATAGATGAAATAATGACGTGACCAATTTGGTAGAAACTACTTTCAAGATGGAGGAAGGGACACTTCTTCAAACAACTTGGATTTAGCTCATAAAATCCATTTCAGAGTCATAAGTTCTAGAACTATGAGATGATAGATGGATATTGATTTAGGCCTCCACCTTTGTGTCACTTCATTATGTTGTTAATAAAAACCAACACATATCCCATGAAGTATAAACACTTTGAGAGAGAAGGAGTTCAAAGGAACATTACATCCACCTAAAATGTGACATCTTGTGAAGTCAGTTGGATGCAGTGCCATACAAGAACACACTTAGGAACTTAGAACTCAAGGGTTGAGATCCACTTATTTTGCTTTCCTTGGCTGTCAGAATGGCCTGGAAGCTGCCTCACCCAACATGGCCTGGAAAATGACAGAGGAGCCAAGGTCCTGGTTTCTTTTCTGCAATGTCAACTGCAGATTTGTATGCTTCTTGGCAAGATCAGCATAGTGCAGATGGCCTATCCATGCAGAAGTTGTTCTTTTGTCCCACAGCATCTAATTCATATTGCTGAGGATAGCTTGCCCTTAGGGTTCCCAGCAATTAAAACTGCCATTCTCTCATTTGAATATGCTTCAGTTTTTATTGTAACAACAGCTGCTCACCATCTCTAGACAGCGAGGTTTGTAAGTGTGTGTTCTTATTTGATTGCAGGTTTATTGTACAAGGCAGCTAAATGTTGAAGTTCACATGCTATACATTCAGGCTAACTGGCATTCTCCATCCTGTCCCCATTGTCCTAGAGAAGTATCTCATGGTTAACAATACAATCACTGTGATTTTTGGGTTAGTTTTCCACTACTTCCCCACTGACAGCCTAAAACCTTTCTATATGATTTGCTGGCATGGGCCTGATGGTTCTTCCACCAAAAGGAAAGATCTAATTGTGGATTTGCACCTTACAGTTCTTATTAAGCTAATGTCAACTCTCTTTACAACGACAGAACCATAAGGGCACCAAAAGTTCCCCTGAGTTCATCAAGTCTGCAAGCCCTGAAAAGCTTAATTGCAAAACAATGGCTGACTTCCTGAGATGCAAGAATTGGAGCAACCCTGTATTAATGGTGAGACCAAAATTTGAAAACCATTCACAAGAAGTCATGCAGTCTCATTGCATGTTGTAGAAGTCTTTGTTTTGCAGAATTTGCTTCTTTGGGTATGTCATATGTAGTTACCCCATAAGGAATTTGACGTCATTTATAGAATCTGTTATTTCATATAGAAAACCCCATGCTGTAACATGAAACTTTTATCCTGCTAGTTTTTGAGGAATTGGTAGGGAAGCAATAGTTGGATATGTATCTTTAATTTTGAATTGTAAGATGGATATTATTCCAATATTATTCATTGGATTAGAAGGAGTATGATTTCTGTTTCACTCTTTTCTCTCTTCTGCTTCTCATTCTTCTTTGAAGTAGTAATGGGAAGGGATCAATAAAAAGCAAAGTTTTTTTAACTATAATAAATATTTGTGTATCTGTAAGAGGCTGCCATTGTAAGTGGGATTTGGGAAGTGGGGCTGGTGGTAGGCTTTGTCAGTCTTGTAGATTATGTTCTGAAGATTCTGAAGGATGTCTCCTTCAAAAAGGGACAGTGAAGACTGACTATTGTCCTTTAAGAAATAAGACTTTAAGAAATGGAGGAGTAACAACAAGATTCTGTCAGAGTTCATCAGGGAGAGTACCCAAGACTGTCTATAAGTGAACAGCAGGATGATTGCAATGAGAAAGTTTTTACACCAGTTCCACTTACATTTGTGTTTAGCTTAGGGAATATGAATGCTGTCACTCTAATGCCATATGTCTAAAACGGCTTGCACTAATTAAACTGGAGTGAGGAGTCACAGGTATAATACTATAATATTTATTTATAATTCAATACTTGACTTTTTCAAGTAAATATAATAAAAGAAGGAAAAAAATGAAAATATTTCATTTTAAAAAAATTAGGTATCACCTAATGATTCACATTAAGTTGGTTTTGTGATGATACAATTGAATTTATAATTATAATGGACTTAAAATATAATCCATTCCATCCAATTAAACTGCATAGAATGGGTTTCTATATAGCTTCAATGTGGAATCATTGTCAACAGAATAATAAAGAGAAATGCATGATATTTTTAAGAGGAGGGACAAGGTTGGCGCCACATTTCAACAAGCTAATCCTCTGCCTTGCGGTGCCGGTACACCGGGTTCTAGTCCCTGTCGGGGAGCCGGATTCTGTTCCAGTTGCCCCTCTTCCAGGCCAGCTCTCTGCTGTGGCCAGGGAGTGCAGAGGAGGATGGCCCAAGTGCTTGGGCCCTGCAGCCCATTGGAAACCAGGAGAAGCACCTGGCTCCTGCCTTCGGACCAGTGTGGTGCGCCCGCTGCAGCACGCTGGCCGCGGCGGCCATTGGAGAGTGAACCAATGGCAAAAGGAAGACCTTTCTCTCTGTCTCTCTCTCTCTCTCACTGTCTACTCTGCCTGTCAAAAAAAAAAATAAAAAATAAAATAAAATAAAAAGAGGAGGGACGGAAAAGTATACTATGATGATTTGAAGGATTTTATTCAATTATGCTTCCTTAGTAATTTTTCTGACATAGCTTATATAGGAACATGACTCAGGTAGAGTTTGAGAAAACTGTAGTGCTGAATGATATTTCTCAAGAGCCCCTGCATCTCAAACATTAAAGAATTATAAAGCAGTGGTACACTCTTTTGCCTTAGGTGTAATCTTGATCTATTCTTTCTGTATTCTCCCTAGAATATAAGATGTATGGTGGCAAAGAAATAAAAATTATAAAGGAGTCTGCACATTATAATTTTTAGCATACTTTCAGAGCTGGCACATAAGTTAGTATGAATGTATTTAATAATTTTAGAATTAATATACTAATATTAGTTTACTTACTAAGTATTTGTTATTCCAAATGCTTTTTGATGGGTTATGTTTATTATATTATTTATCCATCAAATTTAGTCATTTCTATTATGTGATGTTACCATTTAAAAATACATCCACTTTATTCTTAATGTAAAAGTAACTCATAGTCATTATAAAATTTCTTTAAAAAGTAGATGAGCATAACAAAGAATATAAAATAATCCATAATGTTTTACTCAGTAATAACTAATGCTAACATTCAGCATGTTTTTGTATGGATGTGTATATGTGTATTTTAACACATGTGAATGTGAAAATACAGTGTAATTACAATAGTTATGAACCACAGATGTAACATAAAACAGTTAACAAAATATAACCAAATGCTACCATATATTATGATGGCACTTGCTGTAGCATCACACCTTATCCTGGAGCTTTCCCTTAAATGTGTATGGAAACTAGATGCAACTTGGAATGTTTTGCTGATACTTCCACTCCCTCTCTGCTTTCATTTCTTTCCTAATATTTTCATTTCCGTTATCAGGATGCTGCAAAGCTCTGCCCAGTGCAATTTGCCATAATTTTTACTGAATGTCTTCCAATTTATAGATTTTATATATTTGGAATAAATTTACATGTGATTAAATATTCATTATTGTGTTTTTTGCTTTATATTACAAGTAATCATTCATTTTCCTACCTCAGTATTACTAGTTTAGTCTCTACAATATTTTGTTATTGCAAAGAGTATTGTGATATATGTATGTATCTGTCTATCTATATATATATATATATATACTTTTGCATAAATCTTGTCATAACAAAGTCTGGGATTTTATCTCACCCCAATTAAATGGCTGACATAAAAATGCTGGTGAAAATGTGAATGAAAAGGTACCCTAATGTATTGCTGGTGGGGATGTAAACTAGTACAATGAATACGGAAGACAGTAAGGAGATTCCTGAGAAATCAGAAAATAGATCACATGACGCATTGGGTTTTTACCCAAAGGATATGAAATCAGTATATGAAAGAGTTATCTGTACACCCTGTTTACTGTAGCTCAGTTCACAGTAGCCAAGGCATTGAATCAACCCAGATGTCATAAACTGATGCTTTGACAAAGAAAATTTGCTATACATACATTAAGAAATATTACTCAGGCATAAAAATAATAAAATCTTGTCACATGAAACAAAGATTCAATTGGAGACCATTATGCTTAGTAACATGAGCCCATCCCAAAAAGAAAAATATGTTTTTCTGATTTGTGGTAGCTAATCAATATAGTACAAAAATGTAATCTGTGAGTGAAATTGACAACTTGAGATTTGATTTTTGTTTACGGCATTTGTCTATACTCTTAAAAAAAACTACAGTGTATAATTTTTTTTTGACAGGCAGAGTTGACAGTGAGAGAGAGAGAGTCAGAGAGAAAGGTCTTCCTTTTCCTTTGGTACACCCCCCAATGGCTGCTGTGACCGGCGCACCACACTGATCCGAAGCCAGGAGCCAGGTCCTTCTCCTGGTCTCCCATGGGGTGCAGGGCCCAAGGACTTGGGGCATCCTGCACTGCACTCCTGGGCCACAACAGAGAGCTGGACTGAAAGAGGAGCAACTGGGACAGAATCTGGTGCCCCACCAGGACTAGAACCAGGTGTGCTGATGCCGCAGATGGAGGATTAGCCTAGTGAGCCTCGGCTCCAGCCTAGAAATTTTAAATAATCAAGAAAATTTTAGATATTAGCGGAAACTACATGAAGAGTACTTGGGATCTCTGTCTACATTTTTGCAATATCTTATGAATATGTAATTATGTCAAAATGTTTAAAATAAATTTTATGTGAGTAAAAATCATATAATGCCTTTGTCTTAGAAAGAAGTTTTTTTTTTTTTTTTTTTTTTTAAACACGGAGTTATTTTGAACAGGGAGAAATAATTAAATAGTGGGGATTTCTGCTATGTCATCCACCAGAAATATATAGAAATTTTTGTACATCAAAAGACAAAGAAAAGATGGAAAGCTGACCACAAATAATAGACTACTTACATGGGATGATAATTGGATTGATCAGTTTATAAGGTTGATAAAAACTAAATCCAATTACCACAAGGGAAGTCAGAAGAAAATGGAATGATTTATTCACTATTATTTGAGAATACCTATTTAGTGATGAATTCCATACCCAGTGAAACTATCCCCAAGCCAAAAAGGAGAATAATTACACTATCAGATAAAACTATTAAACCGAGAGTTTGCCAAAAAGACCATCTTTCTATTTTTTGTAAAAATTCCAAGCTATAACTTTAAGATAGCAAGACAATTAACTAACATGAGACAACTGAAACTCAAGGAATAGGCTACATAGTTCAAAAATAAAAGATTAATAAAGTAAAATAAATAATATGTGTATAAAATAACAATTGTGACTTTTTACAAAAGAAATTAAAATTTACAGTACTTTATTGTACCATAGTACTTGATTTATATGGAATTTCATGGATCACATGAATTGATGCCAACATGGAAAACAGAAACAAATATTTCTATGTTCTGCCTTCACACACATACATAAATTTATTCCATGACTGCCTAGAAACCATACCTGTAATGTCATCCTGTACTTTTCCTCTGGCCTGGTCTGTTTCTTTATTGGAATGAAAACACAGAAACATATATTGCAGATACTGAGGCAAGAATGGCTTACTGTTTAAAACAGCACCCTCACCTCTCTTTCGCTATTTTACTGTGTTTGTGAATTGCATTTATTTTTTCTTCATCTTATGTTCAACATAAAATCACTAGACACATGCATTGTTAACATATTTTAAGAGAAAGCAAAAGAGAAAGCTAGGAACTAGAAGTCAATCCAGGTCTCAACATGTGGAAGGAAAGGATCAACTGCTTGAGCTATCACTGCCATTTCCTAGACTGCATTCACCAGGAAGCTGGACCTGGTAGTGGAGCCAGGGCTCAAATGCAGGTTTTCAAGATGGAATGTGGGCTTACAATCAAGAGGCTAAATACTAGGCAACAGTCCCTACCCTGACAGACATATTTTTAGAGAAAATACGGTTTTCAAACCTGTCCAAAATATCTTTAGAAATCAATTGTAGGCATATTAGCTATGCATGATTTAATTGACTTTGCTTCTCTTTTTAGTAAGAATAGTTCAATACACAAATGCATTTGTACCCCCTCAATTTCTATAATTTCATTAGAATTTAGTGTTCTTTAAATTTGTACATTTTAAAAGATTTTAACTGCCTTAACTTTGCTTATCACATTTAGGCTTAATACAACATTGTTGAAGATAGTGAATTAGAAAGAGTTTCGGAGACGCTCCTAAAATCACAGAATCACAGACAAATGTAAATTATCTGTATGTTCAAATCAGATTGTCTGGCTATTTTTCCTTGATACCACTGTGCTTTCTTTATCTATTACTTCTTTGACAATAATTGCTTCTAGCATTCTTTAAAATGAGCTTAACTATATACCCTCTAAAGACACTACAAGGAAGTCAATACTAAAATTATGTACATTATTTTCATTAACATTATATAACATTTATAAAACACTTTTAGAAGAAAGACATTGGACCTAAAAGATATTTATCATTTCTGAAAATTTACAGTTTAAGCTGATGACTTTAGAAGGAAAAATTAATCAAAGTCTTCAGAAAAAATCTAAAGAAAGTTGGTTGGTAGTTAGTGAAAATAAATGTGAAAATTCTATTTGAGACAATAAATTTTTTGAGTGTCACACACTAAGTATACTTTGGAATCTCTTATGACAGTAGCCTAAAACATTTCTGTGCCTCACTGCATGGTTGTAGTTATCAAAATTAATCCTGTTATCCAATAATATGTATTGAGAATTATTAAGTTTTAATATTATATCAATCGTTAGATTACAAAGGGACAAACAACAAATCCACTGTTCTCTATGAATTTATGAATAATCGGTAAATAAATCAACAGAGATTAGCACAGATTAAATTACTATTGGCTGGCACCTCAGCTCAATAGGCTAATCATCTGCCTTGAAGCGCTGGCACACTGGGTTCTAGTCCTGGTCAGGGAGCCGGATTCTGTCCCAGTTGTGCCTCTTTCAGGCCAGCTCTCTGTTGTGGCCAGGGAGTGCAGTGGAGGATGGCCAAAGTGCTTGGGCCCTGCACCCCATGGGAGACCAGGAGAAGCACCTGGCTCCTGGCTTTGGATCAGCATGGTGCGCCGGCTGCAGCACACTGGCCGCGGCGGCCATTGGAGGGTGAACCAACAGCAAAAGGAAGACCTTTCTCTCTGTCTCTCTCTCTCTCTCTCACTGTCCACTCTGCCTGTCAAAAAATTATTATGAAATGCTTTAGAACGTGCTATGTTCCATAATCAATTAGTACACCAAATAAATTATTTGTGAATTATTAATTCCACCATTCAGATGAAGAAATAGAGGCTGAGAAGGTCGTTTGCTTTATTCTGGTATGGGCCATATGATAGATCATGGTAAACAAGTTAATATCTTATAAGTGCCAATTTGTGTCCCAGCATCACCACTTCTAATCCAGCTTCTTGCTGATGTGTCTTGGGATGAATCAGATGATGGCTCAAGGCCTTGTACCCTCTTACCCGCATGGAAGATCAAATAGAGTTTGAAGCTCCTGTCATTGGACTGGCCTCAGACCTGACTGTTGTAATCATTTGAGTATTGGACCAATGATGGAAGATATTTCTCTCCTCTCTCTCTCTCTCTCTCTCTCTTTTTCTGTGTGTGTGTGCTGTGTATATCACACTGCCTGTAATTAGAAAATTAAATAATTAAAAAAAATTATATCTAGTGCTTAGTCAAACATTTGTTCATTGTAGTTTCCTTCCAAGTTCCACACTATAGTTCTTTATTTAAAAATCACATTAACATGTGATAATTTTAGTTTTATAGTTTCAGACTATTAAAGGAATCACTAAGGGGAAGTCCAACTGAAGTGTTGAGTTAGGAAAGACCTGGAGATATTAATAAAGGAATATGTAGGAAATAGTCAAAAGTACTGCTAGGGTTAAAGCCATTCTAATACTTCAGAAAAAAATAAGCATCAGAGGCAATACTGCATGAATGTTTTCAAATAATGGAAAACAGCTTAGCATGCCAAGAACATATGATGAATAGTTGAGGCATGGATTGGATAAAATGGAGAGAGAAAGAAAAGAGCCAGTTGAAGAAAAGAATTTGAGGGAATCAATCCTGGTGAATCATGAAGTATTTTAGGAAATGGAAGGTAGAATTCAATTTAGCTATATTGATTCAATTTTATATTTTAGAGGAGTAATTCTAGTTTATGGATTCAATAGGCAATCCCGAAATTGGACAATCATTTGAGAACCTAGTGAAATTTTCTAAGATCAGAAATAAATTGTTCATTTACTTTCATATAAAAATAGGCTCCCTTTAAAAACTCCCTTTCCATCATATCTTCAATTTTTTTTTAATTTATAAGAAGGGGACACACTTACATTTATTTCATGTATATGGTTTTAAGAGCATAATGATACAACACTTAGTTGTGGTGTAAGTGGCAAATATATGTGTGTATGAGCATTTAATCTTTATCCTTTTAGAATGTTTAGAACAGTTACAGCTGAATAAATAGTGTGAGAAATCCATGTTTCTGGAAGAAATCTAGGTTCACTTTGTGTTCTTTAAGAAACATTTTGCTACAGCATAGTCAAGAAACTGTTGAAATGCTCTGATATGAGAGGTACAGAAAGTCAACCAAAGATATATACCTATGCCTTGTACCTCTTGAAAATTGGAGAAATAATTTTCCCTAGATTTCTTGTGGTATTGTGTTGGTCCCGTTTGCCTCATGCTGTGTGACGTATATTAGTGCAAGTGAAGGATTCTGAAAATGTCTTTCTTATTGACCTCATTTTCAATCACTGTTTTTTCTTGAGTTCTTTTCTCACAAGAATACTATATTTCAAAAATACAATTGTTGTCTTGAAAAATTGTTACCACAGGGCTTGAAAAATTATCGTCTTAAAGCAAAAATGAGTGGGGCAAATATGAAATAGAAAGTGTAAGTTACTATAGAGAACAGTGCTGCTTTAAATCTTTCAGGGATTTTTTTCTGTCCATTTTCCTTTCTCTTTGCTATATATTTAATCTGTCAAAAAACATGGCTATTTCTCAACAATACTTAAAATGCACACATCTCTTATTTTACTAAAAGAGGTAAACCCACACAATTTCTTTCATTTACTCAAGAACTACAACTCCCATTCATTCATTTATTCATTCAAAGAAACAATTGTAAAATCTAATACAAGGTATTTGAATCACAGCAGTGAACAAAGTGGAGCCCAAGCCCTAATGGAACTTTACTCTTTTGGGGAGACCAACAACAAAATGATAAGGAGATGTAATAAATAAAATCTAAGAAAACAAGCAGGAGAGCATTTGAGGAGGTACCTTTTAAGCTGAGACTGAGTTTGAAGAAGATGGTAGACAAAGTTATGTTCAGAAACCTGCAAAGAAAAACAAATGTGAGTTATTTTAGGAACTAAAAGAAGGTCAGTGCGCTTATATAGGAAAGAGTGAGGGAAAGTGTGGTGCCAGGGTGTAGAGAGAGACAGGGCCAGGTAGTGCTATCCAGGTCTTTCAGCTTGTGGTGAGACTTTTTTCCAGCTATGATTGAAAGCTATTGAGCAGTTTTAATCTGATGTTTTAATTATCTCATTTACATATTTAAAAGACAATATCTGCATTAAATAATTGGTTTGTAGTTTGGCTGGATATTTGTTTTTTCAGTTTTTCCATTGGTGGCTGAAAGATTAAGAATTTATTAAATTAATTAATTAATTTATTTAAGGAATACAAATTTCATAATATGATTTTTGGAATATAGTTTTTCTTTACACCATACCCTCCCTACCACCCACACTCCCACACTTCTTTCACCTCCCTCTCCATTCCCAGGCCCATTCTCCATTAAGATTCATTTTCAATTAACCTTGTACACAGAAGACCAACTCTATACTAAGTAAAGATTTCAACAATTTGCCCACACATGCACACACACAAAAAAACTGAGAAGTAGTTTTATAGTTAACTCTCGTTATACAACTCATTGAGGACAGAGGTCCTGCATGGGGAGTTAGTGCATAGTGACTCCTGTTGTTTATTTAACAATTAGCATTCTTATGTATGACATCAGTGACTGCCTGAAGCTATTTTTTTTTTTGACAGGCAGAGTTAGACAGTGAGAGAGAGAGAGAGAGACAGAAAGAAAGGTCTTCCTTCCATTGGTTCACACCCCAAATGGCCACCGTGGCCAGTGTGCTGCACCAATCCGAAGCCAGGAGCCAGGTGCTTCCTCCTGGTCTCCCACATGGATGCAGGGCCCAAGCACTTGGGCCATCCTCCATTCCCTTCCTGGGCCACAGCAGAGAGCTGGACTAGAAGCAGAACAACCGGGACAGAATCTGGCACCCCAACCGGGACTAGAAACTGGGGTGCCGGTACCACAGGGAGAGGATTAGCCAAGTGAGCTGCCAGGGCTATGGTAGCCTTTTGAGTCCACAAACTCCATCAGTATTTTAACAAGCTTATATGCAAGGTGATAGTTCTCTCCTCCCTTTAGAGAAAAGTACATCCTTCTTTATGTCCATTTTTTTCTGCTGGGATCTTATTCCCCAAGACCCTTCATGTAGAACAATTTTTGCCACAGTGTCTTGGCTTTCCATCCCTGAAATGCTCTCATGGGCTTTTCAGCCAGACCAGGAAGACTTAAGGGCTGATTCTGAGGTCAGAGTGTTACTTAAAGTGATTGTCATTCTATGAGTCTGCTGTATGGACTGCTTTCCATGTTTGACATTCTCTCCTTTTTAATGCAATCTATTATTATTACCAGGCACTTGATCCTATTTATATGATCAGTATGATCAGTTTAACACTTAATTCTATATATTATATGTTCACTTCAATGCTTAATATGATCACTTTAACACTTAATATGGCATTAATGTAGTCACTAGAAACAATGTTGGACTGTATATCAGAGATGGGTATTTAAGATATAACAAATACACAGAGCAATAAAAAAATCAATAAGAAAACAAACTTTAAAACAAAAGAGTTATGGGGCCAACATTGTGGTGTAATACGTTAAGCCATTGTCTGGTTTGCCAGCATGCTATATCAGCACTGGTTCATGTCCTGGATACTTTACTTCTCATCTAGCTCTCCCTTTGGGCATTGGAAAGCCTCAGAAATTGGTCCAAGTGCCTGAGTCCCTACCGGTCACATGGGAGACCTAGATAAAGCTCTGGTTCCCTGCTTCATGCTGGCCAAGCCCTGGCTATTGCAGCATTTGGAGAGTGAACTGGTAGCTGGAAGATACCTCTCTTTCTCTCTCTGTATCTTCTTCTCTATATAAAACTCTTCCTTTCAAATAAATGATTTTTTAAGCATGAAAGCTTTCTTTTTCCATGGAAGCGAAAAGCACTTTTTTGCTATGTTAAGTGTTGAGTGGGAAGCGTTTTACATAGAAGGCAATGGTTTAGGATGAGTTCGGGGAGGTCATGGTATAGCAGTACTATTTTATCTTATGTTTAAGGAAAATCGTAATTTTAAATACAGAGTGATTAATGTTATATGTACTTCATAAAGGTAAACCTGGCTGCTTACATCCTACTCTGTAATCTATAGCAATCCTATTTCTGCCTTCATCCCTTTATTAAAACTACTTCCTCCCATGTCTGAAATGTTTTCCCTATTGCTTTAATAATATGCCAATTCTAATGAGTATAACTCACTCCCTGTATAATTTTCCTATTGTTAGTGTTTGGCAAGAGCAATCAATCTCCTCTTTTGAGAATATGCAATAGGCTGGTCTTCCAGAACTCCACTGCAAAGGTTCCATTTCATCTCCTGCAGAGCCTCCTCTTCATTGCCCTTAAACTGGTCAGAAATTATGCAGTCAGTCACCTTGAGTGGCTTAGTTTTCCTTTAAAATCCTATCTGAAGTTCAGGATCTCTCCTACTCTTTAATTATTCATATACATGCATCATATGAGCATCTTGAATCTAATGCTCCCTCCACAGACACAAATAAGAAACAGCAAGAACAAATGCGAATTTCTGTCATATTACACTTGCTTCTAATGACAGCAACATAGACCCTTATTTTCTTCCTTCTTCCTGCTTTCTTCTAATTGTAAAGCTTTTTTTAACCTCAATGCTGCTATCAACTTGGTCTAGGAAATAACCATTTCTTTTCTCCCTGTACTTTATATCTCATTATATTGTCCCATTTAATCTATGGATATATCTCATATTATTCTTCACAATTTAATTATTTCATCAGCCTTTGAATGTATAACTTTTTAAGCCAGAAAAATTTAGCCATTTCTATTTGGTTTATGTCACATCTTCAACAATGATATTTGCTGCATACTATAGACTGTATGTGTTGAATAAATTAATAGATGAATACATTAAGAATTAGGATGGTGAATTGGTTCTAGGCAGGATGAAAAATCTCAAACATGAAAATATAGATTTTTGCTTATAAAACAGTAACAAAATCCAGCCTAGATACATATACAAAATAATTATATTAGCTGTGCAATACTAATTACTAAAGTAGATATTATTATAACAAGTTTTTGGCCTGATAACAGAGTTCGGAGGAACAAAGGAAAGAAAAACAATATTATCCTCAATCATTATCAGAAGATCATTGCTGGTAAAGGCAAGGCATCAGTGGTCAGCAACAGTTGTGACAAAACAGTTCTCTGTAGATGCTGCATTGTAACAATTCATTGAATACAACATCTTAATTACACATTTGTTATGATGACATTTTTTGAATGAGTTACACTTTTATCTTTATAATTAATGATTTTTATATGTTAAATTGAAATAAAATATTTCAAAAATGCATTTTAAATGAACACGCATAAATTTTTTAACATTGTCTTAGAAGCATGTCCTTCTCACACTAAAATAGAAAAATAATTTGTAGGTGCTAAGAAAGTAATTCATGCTTCATGAGTGAATGTTTGTTTCATACCATCTTGGAAGAAGAAGGTAATTGAAATGCCTGTATCCATTCAGTAATTCACTCAGGATTTGAGGATTCATTATAACTATCAGAGCTTTATTACTTTCTTAGTAGCTAAGGTAGGTTTTTATTTGAAAGTAGTGGGTGATATATAGTATACTTGTGCAATATAACATTGTTAGTCAGAAAACATGGAGTCATTCCATGGAACTATTATGTTCAGGTTATAGCTTCCTTGGTCCACTGCACAAAAAGCAACAACCAAACCCTATTTTTGACTGTGATTGTCACCTAGAGGCTACCTACTTGAAATTTTTAACTTAAAAAATTGCAATCTATAATTCAGGATATAAAGTACACAATTATTAAATAGTTTATATATATACAAATATATATATTTCTAAAAAAGAATAATACAGTGACAACATATATATATATATATGTAACCATTTTCTATAAGTATAAATATCTATGCAATCACCCTCAGTCAAGAAAAGCATTTGTTTTTAAAAATACATATTTCATTTAAGTTTGCCACAGCATTTAAAAAACCTCAATCAATTTTGAATCAAGAAAGCAATTTTCCAATCTTGTCTAAACCCTCTTCCTTTGGATTTTAAGGCACTATAATTGTTATTTGTACATGTATTGGCACAAGTCTCCAGATGGTCTGGATACAAACGAAGAAACACACACACACACACACACACACTCTTGTGATCATAATAACATATTAATTTTAGAGAATTCTGAGGGCTTTTATCCACAATTGGCAAATGTCCTCCCTTAAAACGTAGAATCATTATCAATGGAAATTGTTCCAATAAGTATGTTTCTCTCAGTTCACAAATATACCAGAATTCAAATGACTTCCACTTGGCCCCTTGTGCTTGTTGTTAACCTTCCAAACAAATTTCCAAGTAACCAAGAACCACATCACAATCTAATTTTATAAATTTAGAATATTTTCAATGGTCAAAAAACACCCTGAGCCACTTAGTGATCACTTTTTATGGATGTTAATTCCTCTTATAATAGACAACCATTAAATCTACTGCTTATCTCTTTATTTTTTTCTTTTGTAGACATTAATATAAATGTAATGACATAGTATGCCATGTATTCATGTGGCTAATTTTATTATGTTTAATGCTTTCAAGATTCATCTGTATTACACTATGTTCCAGTACTTCAATTTCCATTCTATTGTCAGATAATATGCTACTCCATTGATGTACTTTTTTGTAAAAAAGGTTTTTATTTGTTTAACAGGCAATTTTACAGATAGAAGAATAGAAAGAGAACGATTTCCATTCATTGTTTCACTCCCCAAATAGGCCCAGTGGCAGGAAAGGAGCCCAGAACTCTTTCTGGGGTCTCTCCCACATGAGAGTCAGCTGCTCATGTTATTGGGTCATCTTCTTTGCCTTTCCCAGGTACATTTGCAGGATCTGGGTTGGAAGTAGAACAGTCAAGATTCAAACCAGCACTCTGAAACCTGATACTAGTGTCTCAAGTGGTGGCTTAAATTACTCGCAACAGCCCTCCCACCCATTTGAGTTGTCTGCACTTCTGGTAATTTTTTTTTTAATTTTTATTTTTTTTTGACAGGCAGAGTGGACAGTGAGAGAAAGAGACAGAGAGAAAGGTCTTCCTTTTTGCTGTTGGTTCACCCTCCAATGGCCGCCGCAGCCGGCACGCTGTGGCCAGTGCACCGCACTGATCCACCGTGCTGATCTAATAGCAGGGGCCAGATGCTTATCCTGGTCTCCCATGGGGTGCAGGGCCCAAACACTTGGGCCATCCTTCACTGCAGTCCCGTGCAATAGCAGAGAGCTGGCCTGGAAGAGGGGCAACCGGGACAGAATCCGGCGCCCCAACCGGGACTAGAACCCGGTGTGCCGGCGCCACAGGTGGAGGATTAGCCTATTGAGCCATGGCGCCGGCCTGCACTTCTGGTAATTATGAATTGTTGCATGCACATTTCTATTAAAACTTTTAATTTGAACATGATTTAATTTCTCTTGACTATATATTGGAAAGTCAAAATTTGGAGTAATAAACTCTAGCATTTTGAGAAAACAATATATATATATATATATATTTTCAAAATAACTGCCTATTTTACCCCTTCACAAGCAGTATGTGGAACTTCAAATTTACCTACCTTTTAGTCAAAAAACTTTTGTACATATTTTTAATTTTAGCCATTCTAGTAGGTTTGAAATGAAATATTGGCATTTTTCAATTTGCATTTCTCTAAAGATTAATGATGCTGAATATATTTTTCTTTGCTGATTAATCATTTGTATATTTTCCTTGTGTTCTTAACATGACTTGAATCAAGATTTCTTTTCCTCTTCTTTGAACAATTATTGCTATATAAATGATAAGTTGAATGCAATAAGGCATAACTATCATTTTGCATGCTATTATTTAAAACATATAAGAGAAAAATTGTTACAAAATTTTCTTCATTTTATATTCACTTGTGAAGTTGTATTTATCAATGCCCTTCATATCCTCATGTGGATTCATTACGTTTTGATATCCTTCAAGTTTGTCCGAATAGACACTCTTCTGTTGTAAATAAATATGCTAGCAATAGATTTTCTACTTCTTCTTTATCTGGAAATGTTTAATTTTTCCTTCATTTTGTGGGAGATGTTACCTGAATTGAAAGTTTTTTCTTTCCCTCAACACTAAAGATATCCTTCAACTGTCTTCTCTTTTGTAGTTTACAATGAGATCAGAAATGTATTTATTAAAGGTCTATTTATTTATTTGAAATATAGAGTGACAGAGAGATGGAGAGACCAAGAAAAAGGAAGGTCTTCCATCTTCCTTGACAAAAATAGCCAAGGCTGGGTCAGGCCAAAGTTAGGAGTCAGAAACTCCATCCTGATCCCCAATATGGGTGACAGGAGCTCAAGTATTGGGCCATCTTGTGCATTTGTAGGTGAATTAGCAAGAAGTGAGATCAGAAGTGGAGCAACTAGGACTTGAAATGGCACTCTGATATGGTATGCTGGCATTACAAGAGGTGGCTTAATTGCTTACAAAACAATGCCATTCCAAAGGTCAATGTTTAATCTTGAATATCTAAAAGTGCTAAGGCATGTTTTCTCTGTTGCTTTCAAGATTTTATCTTTGTCTTCCATCAGTTTGTCTTATATCACCATGCCAATGGTAATATTGTATGAGAGAGAACTTTGTGGACCACACTGACATTGTGTCTGACCTTGAGCCCTAGCAGGGGGCAAGATATCCACCTAATCTAGGGAAGGAAAAGAACATTTTTTCTACCCATCACCCCACATGGGCATCCAGCAACCAGCCAGGAGAAGGTACCATCTTGACACCAGTAGAAGCTGTTGTAGCAAGGTTTCCCCCTGACTTTGAGGCTGACTGGGAGGATTGACAGGGGACTGGGCAGACACTTAAGATTGTGAAATATCCCCATCTTCTCAATTGTTCACAAGCTTCAGGGCTCAAAATGCCAATATGGATGGAACACCCATAGGCAGCTTACTCTTAGAACATCTCTGCTCTCTCCATGAATGGTGCAAGCTCTCAGAACAAAGAAGGGATTGTCTGCATCCTGTAACTATGCGAGCCTTGATTGTTGTGACTTGGGGATTCTGTGGCTGTGTAGCTGGGTCTCTGGGCAGTCATGCTCAGAGCTCACTGACTTCCTGGGGTGGATCATTGCAGAGGTTTCAGTGTTCATGCTTTGGTCTGCACAGATCATTTGTGCAGCTCATGTGCCAGCATGGGTGAGGGTTTGCCCACTGTGGGCTAATGATGAATATTTGTCACATTGGAAGAGAGGAGGTGAGGATGTGATTATACAAACAGATGTGATCATACCCTCCCTCACGCAGATAGTAGAGGAGCTCTACCACCATCTCGCTCACCCTAAATTCTTGCCTCACCCTTGAACACTGACCAGAGCTGTCTGGTCCCACCAAGCACATGCCTCTGCGTATTCACTGAAGGAGCAGACACTCCACTAAGCCACAGTAGCATAGTTCAAAGATAAAACCATTAGAGAAGAAAACTAACAGTGTCTCCACAAATGCATAAAAATAAATGGAGAAATAAAAGAAACAAGAACAAATAAAACAACATGACTCCCCCAAAGAAACACAATACCACTTCAGATTAGAATGTGAAGATGACAAGACTGATAAAATGACTGAAAAAAGACTTCAAAAGAATGATCATAGGATTACTCAAAAGCAGTGAGAAGCAAATTCATGTTTAAAGAAATCCATACATGACTTGGGTGAAAAATTCTTTTGTGAGATAGAGATTTTGAAGAGAAATCAAACTGAAATATTAGAAATGAAGAATTCAGTATGTCAAATGAAAATACAGTGGATATCTTGAACAACAGATTTGGTGAGGCAGAAGAACAATATCTGAGATAGAAGACAAGTCTTTAGAAATACCTCAATAGCACCAAAAAATGAAAAGAAGAAATTAGAAAAATAAAGAACATTGTGGAATATTTATGGGATACTATCTGATGACCCAACATACGAGTCTTAGGAGTTCTTACAGATGTGGGAAGAGAGAATAGACTGGAAGATCTATTCAATAAAATAGTACAGAAAATGTCCCTGATTTGAAGAAAGAAAAGGGCATGTGAGTAGAAGAAGCATATAGTATTAATAGTAAACATGGCCAGGAAATATGTTAACTACGACACATTGTAGTCAAATCTTCAACAGTAAAGCATAAAGAAAATATTCTAAAATATACTTGAGAAATGCAATGTACATGAGTAAAACTTACATTTTGAGAATTATTAGAGTCCTTATCTCTGCTGTTGAACAGTTTTATTTTTCTTCATATTATTTGTTGAATTCTTTACTTAGTGGAGGTTTATCTTATGATTATAAAATAAACTGAAAATATGCCATTGTAAAAATCAGAAGGAAGAATGAGAAATGAATGCTGAGGGACTATGAAAGATTGGGAGGGAAGTATGGAAAGAATCACTATGCTCCTAACTCTGTATATGTGAAATACAAGAAATTTGTCCATATTAACAAAGAACTGTACCCATAAAACATTTAATCTTTTCAAAACTAAAAAAATGAAAATTTAAAAAATATAAGAAAAAACAATTTTCTTCCTGTAGACAATTATAGTGCATATAATTAGGGATTCTGGAATCAGGCATCCTGAGTTTGATCCTTGGCTTTATGATTTATTAACAAACTAGCCACTCACAAAAAAAATACTTTCTATACATCCTTTTCATTACCTTTAAAATGGCCAGATGAGTAGTGCCTCATTTACAGAATTTCTGGAGAATTAAAATATGACATGCGTAAAATTTAGCATAAAGGCACACTCAACATTTATACTTTTTTTATGCTGCTCCAATAAATTACCAGGAATGAGGAGAAACATCTTATCATAAAGGATTTTCACACTCTCTGTCTTGCCCCTTGATGTGGAATAAACATGCATATTTGTTTTTTTATAAAGCTTTTATTTAAAGAATATAAATTTCCAAAGTACAGTTTATGGATTACAATGGCTTCCTCCCCCCATAACTTCCCTCCCACCTGCAACCCTCCCCTTTCCCTGTCCCTTGCATTCACATCAAGATTCATTTTCAATTCTCTTTATACACAGAAGATCAGTTTAGTACATATTACGTAAAGATTTCAACAGTTTGCCCTCACATAGAGACACAAAGTGAAAATACTGTTGGAGCACTAGTTATAGTATTAATTCACAATGTACAGCACATTAAGGACAGAGATCCTACATGATTTTTTTTTAAAGAATTGATTAATTATCTATGCAATTTCCAATTTAACACCAAGATTTTTTAATCATTTTCAATTATCTTTATATACAGAAGGTCGATTCAGTATATACTATGTAAAGATTTCATCAGTTTGCACCCACACAGAAACACAAAGTGTAAAAATACTGTTTCAGTACTAGTTGTAGCATTACTTCACATTGGATAACACATTAAGGACAGATCCCTCATGAGACTTAAGTACACAGTGACTCCTGATGTTGACTTAACAATTTGACACTCTTGTTTATGGCGTCAGTAATCTCCCTAGGCTCTAGTCATGAGTTGCCGAGGCTATGGAAGCCTTTAGGATTCGCCGACTTCGATCCTATTCCAACAGAGTCATAGTCAAAATGGAAGTTCTCTCCTGCCTTCAGAGAAAGGTACCTCCTTCTTTGATGGCCCCATTCGTTCCACTGGGATCTCACTCACAGAGGTCTTTCATTTAGGTCTTCTCTTTTTTTTTCAGAGCGTCTTAGCTTTCCATGCCTAAAATATTCTCATGGGCTCTTGAGCCAGATCCAAATGCCTTAAGGGCTGCTTCTGAGGCCAGAGTGCTATTTAGGACATCTGCCATTCTATGAGTCTGCTGTGTATCTCGCTTCCCATGTTGGATCCTTCTCTCTCTTTTTGATTCTATCAGTTAGTATTAGACACTAGTCTTGTTTGTGTGATCAGTTGTGAACTGAAATTGATCACTTGGACTAGTGAAATGGCCTTGGTACCTGCCACCTTGATGGGATTGTATTGGAATCCCCTGGCACGATTCTAACTCCATCATTTGGGGCAGGTCCTATTGAGCATGTCCCAAATTGTGCATCTCCTCTCTCTCTTATTCCTACTCTTATATTTTACAGGGATCAGTTTTCAGTTAAAATTTAAACACCTAAGAATAATTGTGTGTTAATTACAGAGTTCAACCACTAGTACTAGGATAAAAAAATACTAAAATGGATAAAGTATTACATTGTACAACAACAGTCAGCACAAGAGCTGATCAAGTCACTGTTCCTCATAGTGTCCATTTCACTTCAACAGGTTTCCCCTTTGGTGCTCAGTTAGTTGTAGCCAATCAGGGAGAACATATGATATTTCTCCCTTTGGGACTGGCTTAATTCACTCAGAATGATGTTTTCCAGTTTCCTCCAGTTTCCTCCATCTTGTTGCAAATGACTGGATTTCATTGTTTTTGACTGCCACATAGAATTCTATAGAGTACATGTCCCATAATTTCTTTATCCAGTCTACTGTTGATGGGCATTTGGGTTGGTTCCAGGTCTTAGCTATTGTGAATTGGGCTGCAATAAACATTAATGTGCAGATGGCTTTTTTGTTTGCCAAATTAATTTCCTTTAGGTAAATTCCAAGGAGTGATATGGTTGAATGGTAGGGTTATATTCAGGTTTCTGAGGAATCTCCAGACTGACTTCCATAGTGGCTTCACCAGTTTGCATTCCCACCAACAGTGGATTAGTGTCCCTTTTTCCCCACATCCTTTCCAGCATCTATTGTTGGTGTATTTCTGAATGTGAGCCATTCTCACTGGGGTGAGGTGAAATCTCATTGTGCTTTTGATTTGCATTTCTCTGATTGCTAGTGATCCTGAACTTTTTTTTCATGTGTCTGTTGGCCATTTGGATTTCCTCTTTTGAAAAATGTCTATTGAGGTCCTTGGCCCATCTCTTAAGTGGGTTGTTTGTTCTGATGTTGTGGCGTTTCTTAATTTCTTTGTAGATTCTGGTTATCAGCCCTTTATCTGTTGCATAGTTTGCAAATATTTTTCCCATTCTGTTGGTTTCCTATTCACTTTCCTGACTGTTTCTTTTGAAGTACAGAAACTTCTCAATTTGATGTGATCCCAATAGTTAATTTTGGCTTTGAGTGCCTGTGCTTCTGGGGTATTTTCCAAAAAGTCTTTGCCAGTACCTATGTCTTGGAGGGTTTCTCCAATGCTCTCTAATAATTTGATGGTGTTGGGTCGTAGATTTAAGTCTTTAATCCATGTTGAATGAATTTTTGTGTAAGGTGAAAGGTAGGGTTCTTGCTTCATGATTCTTCACGTGGAAATCCAATATTTGAATATGCCATCAGTGACTTTTGTGTGGCTCTTGTTATTATTTATCTTTAATTTCATCATAGTTAAACTTGTGCAGTCCATAAAGAAAATATAATAATGGGGATGTATTAATCAAAGGAGAAGCATTTCACCTTATATGAATAAAATATCAAAATGGGCAAAACATAATTCTTTTTTTTAAGATTTTTTATTTATTTATTTGACAGGCAGAGTTACAGTCAGTGAGAGAGAGAGAGAGACAGAGAGAAAGGTCTTCCTTCTGCTGGTTCACTCCTCAAGTGGACGCAACTGCTGGAACTGTGCAGATCCGAAGCCAGGAGCCAGGTGCTCCCTCCAGGTCTCCCATGCGGGTGCAGGGCCCAAGCACTTGGGCCATCCTCCACTGCCTTCCTGGGGCACAGCAGAGAGCTGGACCGGAAGAGGAGCAACTGGGACTAGAACCTGTGCCCACATGGTATGCTGGCACCACAGGTGTAGGATTAACCTAGTGAGCCATGGCGCCGGCCCCCAAAACATAATTCTTAAAAATCATTTCAGTTTATAATGAATAAGTTCTAAGGTAAAGAATATTCATTGATAATTAAGAGACTTAGGGTGGTGACAAATATTGAGAATCAATATCTTAATGATTTTCCTTTTGTGAAATCTTGAATTTTTTATTGGCTTACACTTGCTTTTGTCTTAGTAACCGAGGAGCCATATGAACCCATCTGGTGCAGTGCAGCTTAACCAGCATCCTTTTATTCCAACTGTGGGCCAGGTGTGTTTGTCAACTTGTTTCCTTATTAAATCCTATAACTTGAATGTATTTTTGTTTTTTTTTTAAAAAAACTATTTATTTATTTGAGGGGTAGAGTTACAGAGAGTGAGAGGGAGAGACAGAGAGAAAGGTCCTCCAACCACTGGCTCACTCCCCAAATGGCCACAATGGCCAGAGCTTCAAGGATCCGACGACAAGAGCGAGGAGCTTCTTCCGGTCCTCTCATGCAGGTGCAGGGGCCCAAGGGCGTGGGCCCTCTTCCACTGCTTTCCCAGGCCACAGCAGAGGATCAGCTGGAACTAGAACAAGCACCCATATAGGAATCCGGTGCTGCAAACAGAGTATTAACCTACTGTACCACAGTGCCGGGCCCTGAATGTGTTTTGATTCCGAAACCTGTGTAGACAGATAATCTCCTAAGTTTTATTAATGTTCCTGAGAGGGTGAGAGTTTAATGAATTAAGTAGTTTAGGAGGTGAGCCTTGTGGGAGAGTCCTTCTTCATGGGAAGCATGGTTGGGATAATTGCCATGGGAAAATTGGTTGCAGAAGCATCAGCTGGGCACAGCCCCTCTCCCTGCTTCCTAGTGTGTCACAGGAAACTTCCTCCGCAAGTGCTCAGTCATTGCCATCTGCTGCTTCATCAGGTGCCCAACAATGGAGCAAGCTGACTTGGACGTAAAAACTCCTAATCCATGAAATAAACGAACCTTTCCTCTTTTTAAAGTTATTTGTCCTGAGTGTTTCTTTGTATTAACAAATGTTGAATAATACAGCAAGTTAGAAGTTTACACAGTGGTTCTATCTTTCGACTTCCAGTTCAATGATTCAATGATTCTCCTCAGCTTTTTCTTTTTTTTTGTCTTTTTAAAGATTTATTTATTTATTTGGAAGTCAGAGTTACATAGAGAAGAAGAGGCAGAGAGAGAGAGGTCTTCCATCTGCTGGTTCACTCTCAACAGCCAGAGCTGTACTGATCCAAAGACAGGAGCCAGGAGCATCTTCCAGATCTCCCATTCGTGTGCAGGGGCCCAAGGACTTGGGAAATCTTCTACAGCTTTCCCAGAGAGAAAGCTGAGAGCTGAGTAGCAAAGAGCTTGATTGGAAGTGGAGCTGCCGGGACTCAAACCAGCATCCATATGGGATGCTAGCTCTACAGGCGGCAGGTTTACCTACTACACCACAGCACCAGTGCCCTCAGCTTTTTCTTAAGAACTGATTATAAAGTCGAAGTGATTGAATATACACGATAGTCCATCATAAGAAACTTCACACTGATTTAGAAAAATCATACTAGATCCAGTTTAGTGAAATACTGAAATACAAAAAGCATGATTTGGCCATGTCGCACTGTGTCTGAGTTATTGGATCCATTGTCTCCAATGGAAAGTAAAGAACAACAACTTTGCAAGGAAAAGAACTCGTGGGCTTGTTTCTGAAGCTCTGATTGCATGTCATCAGCCTGGGTGAGTTCGGTGAAAGCAGAGATGCAAATGCAGCGTGTTCTGGGCAAGTTGCTGACAGGAGCTGAGGCGGATGCTTTGGGAAGGCTGCTCAGTGAGCTGTGACTTGTGAGCTCCAGCATTTGTCCACATGCTTTTTGTTATGTGACTGTTTATCCTCTGTCTCAGAAGTTGATTTATGAAGTTTGACAAGGCACTATATAAACACAACACTGTGCTACTTGAAAAACAAGAGAAAATGATATTTTAAGACACAGCGGCCCAATTGTTTTGAGATCTTAACTCCCATGCCATAGCAGGACAAATGAAAACTCATTAGAAGTGAATATTCCTGTCCTTCATACTTGAAAATGAGCTTTTGAGCAACTGCCAGGAAGATCTCTGTGGAATCTAAGTTTTGATATCCCGTGCTTAAGTAGTTTACACTTACTTGATTGACAGTCTGTCGCTATAGTATTTCATTTTCTGTTAATCCCATCAACCCAACTTAAAAGAAAAATCAAAAACCAAAATACAAAAATCCAAAATTTGGAAACTTAGCATAGGTACTCCTAGGGTTATACATTGAAGTAATTTAAAGTGTCCAATTTAGAACATTTCCAATTAGACTCACAGGCTATTTTATCTAACAATGCGAATGACTCTTTAAACTCATTTCATGGTAAGCTGGTGATAAAGGATTTCATATCTGATATGAGAACTACAACTTCTGTGTGATATAAAAATTGGTGGGAAATTTGTAATTCTATTTCTTTCAGATGTATATGAATTTGATAGAAATCTTAGTGAGAAATTCAGGTACAAAAATGTGATATTCTCTCTGTATTTGAATAAACCTTTTTTTTTTGAATTCTTATTACAATGGTGGAAAGAATTGTAATCCACATCAGTTGCATATATTGCCTTAGCATCCTGTTTCCGAGGATTGTATCTTTGGTTTTGTGGAGCTCTAGATATAATACATGACAGAGACTAAGTGTGTGTAGCCTCCAAGCAAATAATTAGCCTGCCATTTTCTAAAATATCCTCCTTCAGGTTGGGACATTTTTGCCATATACTGAACCTAAACACAGGTCTCTTCCAGTTTTTGTTTTTGTTGTTTTGTTCCCAAATCTATTTAGAATCATCAGGTAACTGGTACAACTTAAAGAGTTTTAGGCTCCATTGTACCATATTCTACAAGCAAAAGGAAAACAAAACAAAACATGAAGGGCTGGAGCTGTGACGTAGTGGGTAAAGCTGCTGGCTGCAGAGCCAGCATCCAGTATGGGCACTGATTCAAGTCCTGGATGCTCCACTTCCTATCCAGCTCTCTGCTATGGCCTGGGAAGGCAGTGGAAGATGGCCCAAGTCCTTGGATCCCTGCACCTGTGTGGAAAACCCAGAAGAAGCTTCTAGCTCCTGCCTTCAGCTTGGCATGGCTCTGGCCATTGTGGCCAATTAGAGAGTGAACCAGCGGGTAAAAGACCTCTCTCTCTCTCTTTCTCTGCCTTTCCTTCTCCCTCTGTGTAACTTACTTTTCAAATAAATAAAAACATATTTTCTTTTTTAAAAAATGAGCTTTGTCCATTTCCTCAATATCTAGTAGGGGAACAGAGCATAGAGCACTCTTTGCTCACCAAGGTTCCCAACGTTTTTTTTAACTTTTCTGTCCAACTCGTATGCTTAGATTCCACCTTTAGGAAAGGTGACAAGTGTGTAAAGGTATTGAGATTTCCTTGAATTAACTGAGTTAAAAATATCCCTTATAAAAATGGAATCTTAAAATAGAAATTAAATTCTATTGTAAAGAAAAATAAAGGTGCATTTTCTGCTCACTGTTTATAGTCAAAAATTTATATTTCTACACTTAATTGTTCAAGATATAAAAGTTTACTGTATTTTTTAACAACTCATTACATTTAAGTCCTCATACTAAGCATACTTATTAACTGTATTATTTTTCATTCACACTGAACAAGAGAAGTGGATATTTTATACATACTTATTATTATTCTCTTTTATGTTGACAAGTACACCAAAGCTCAATAACATCGGGTATTACAATTTTAGAATTACACAGTTAGTAATTGGTGATTTCAGGATTTTAATACAGATCAAATTGACATTGAAATCTATATTCTCACTCAGTTTTTATAATCGAGGTATTTCAGCAGACAGATAGACAGACATTCAAAACATATAATTTACTCTAGATTTCTGCTAACATATTACCAGAGTACTCTAATTGTATCATTGACAAAGAAAAATAATTCTACTATAATGAGTCATTAATGATTTTCTATTTAATCTTTACCAACTATAATCTGAAATCATTGGGGCAGATACTATTACAAGCAAAACAAGTGAAGGCAGTGGCTTTAAAGTCAATGTGATGGTATAATCACTATGACCCTCCACAGTGATTCCATTTCCCAAGTATCCACATCATTGTTAGATCTCATCCTCCTAAACACAGGCTGTTTCTCTTGTCCAGTAAAATGCATCGAGTGACACTGTTTTAATTCAAAGATTGTATTACACCTTCTTTCTTCATTTGTTCAGATATTTTATTTTAGGAATCATCCTTTTAGAAAAAGTCACCATCCCACAGGAAGTCCAAGTCATCTGTAGAAACATGTTTAGACTCTATGTTTCACAACCCAGCCTGAATGACCAATGGACAGAAAATATCAATTTTGTTACATAACTGATCTACTTTTGATATTCTAGTTCAAATATGAACCTGGTATTTTAGAGCTTACCAGTATCATGTGGAACAGCTGATGGCAATCAAGTGCCCAAAACATGAGAAATAACAAGCAGTTATTCCTTTTTTTTTTTAAAATATTTTTGACAGGCAGAGTGGACAGTGAGAGAGAGAGACAGAGAGAAAGGTCTTCCTTTGCCATTGCTTCACCCTCCAATGGCCGCCGCGGTTGGCACGCTGCGGCCGGCGCACCACGCTCATCCGATGGCAGGAGCCAGGTGCCAGGTGCTTCTTCCTGGTCTCCCATGGGGTGCAGGGCCCAAGCACTTGGGCCATCCTCCACTGCACTCCCGTGCCACAGCAGAGAGCTGGCCTGGAAGAGGGGCAACCGGGACAGAATCCGGTGCCCAAACCGGGACTCGAACCCGGTGTGCCGGAGCCGCAAGGTGGAGGATTAGCCTGTTGAGCCACAGCGCTGGCCAAGCAGTTATTCTTTTAAGCCAGAGGATTCACAAGAGATATGGAGAGTTTATTATGTGGAAATAAACATTATGGTCAGAAAATTTGACGTTGCCTCTACCTTTCTATGTGACTTTAGAAAAATCAAAAAACCTATAAAATTCAATTTTCTCATTTATATATATATATATATATATATATATATATATACATGTTTATATATATATATAAATAGAAAATAATAATAGTTGAATAAGAATAGGATGGAAGGAGATATTACGTAAGTGGAGCCCTAAAATTTCTAATGAACTCTATAAGGATATATCAACCACTTTTTCCTTTTTGTTTTGTTTTTCCTGGTACAGTGCCACATTTATAAAAATTGAATGAGTTGCCCAAGACTATCATCTGGTAAGTAAGTGAGCTGGAACATAAATCTCTTGGTTTCTTTGAACAATACTCTTTTACTTCCTCCATTAGTTTATGGCAGTTTGAATCTGGAAATTCTGTATTGAAGGAGGAAGAATCTGGTCCATCTCTTCTCCATATTCTGTACATGATATTTCTTTCCTTTGTATGTCTATCCCATTCTCTAATTGTTGTTTGCTTTTTAAATTTTTATTTACATAAAAATAATATATTTCATGTATTTCATACATACAGTTTTGAGCCCATAATAATGCTTCCAACAATCTCTTCTTCCTCCTTCTTTCATTCTTTGTTATTTTCCTTTAATTTTTACAATAACATGATTAATTTACTTTATAGTTATATTTACTTTATATTGCCACAAGTAGACAGACCTCTATTCCATGGAGTATAGATAAGGGCTATAAACAATAATCAAATCTCAACATGACAATTTCACTCATACACATTACATTTTGTGTACTACATATATAAGTGCAAATCAAAGAAAATGATATTTGACTTTTTGGGACTGGATTTTTACATTAAGCATATGGTCTCTAGTTGCATTCATTTTGCTACAAAAGAGAGTTTCATTCTGTCCATTGCGGCCATTCGTGGAGTGAACCAGTGGATGGAAGACCTCTCTCTCTCTCTGTCTCTGTCTCTCTCTCTCTCTCTCTGCCTCTCGTCTCTCTGTGTGCAACTCTGACTTTCAAATAAATAAATAAATCTTTTAAAAAATCTATTTTCACCTACAACTCAACATTGAAAACGAATTTATGACTATTAATCTATTTGATGTATTTGATAATTATTCACTACCTATAATGTCTTGTCACTAAGACTACATACTGAAAATAGGTACAGTAACAGATCCTAGCACACAGAATATATAATCTAACAGAGGTGGAGAACTGCAGGCAAAACTGATACCAAAACAGGAAAAGACAATGATAGAGAAAGTAGAAGGTGATTTCCAAGCTCCTAAAAGTTGCAGCTCATCGAGATATGGGCATAAGAGAATGTACCCAGATTCCATCACATAATTTATTAGAAGCATTTGCTAGAGCTTCTGTGTACCTATCAAGGGATTGACTATTACAGGAGAAGGTACAGAACAAATAATACCAAATAAGTGTTTAACAAAAAATGAATACTTTAACACTTGCAAATACCCTGTAGCAACAGTGAATTTCTGCCTGAAGGATTCTAACTACAAGAGCATGTTTATCCTAGGGCAAATTATGATTTCCATGAACCCTAGACTAATTGGTCTTTGTGGGCCCTTCCTCTACTAAAAACTTTTAAATTAAATTATGGCTGACTATGTTGGTGTAAATACAGATATAAGCCATCTTAGTTTCTCAGATTTGAAGCCAAATCAGTTATTTAGATCTAAAGATTTTCCTTGAGCTTCCATCTTGAAATAGCCACTTTTTCAAATAGGAGTATGTAAGCTGGTGTAATGGAGACTAACAATCATTTAGCTAATTTGAAGTTAGGAATTCCTGTGCCCCCCAAAAAATAAATTGATTATATTTCAACCTTACAAATAAACTTTCCATAGTGGACTGGATAACTGAACAACACTATGATGAAATCAGAGATTTGAGCATTGCCTGGAAATTTGCACTTCATTTTTCCAGATGAGATTTAATATTTTAAAGTATCTCTAAAGAAAATGATAAGCTAGGATTAAATATTTTTAACAAAGTAGTCAAGTTAATCGTTTTAACAAATAAAGTCCCACAAATCAATAACACACAAAAACACACCAACAACAGAAACAACTAACCTGACTGAGAAAATGGGTGATGTTAACTCATTGGGTAAAGATAATATCTAAGTTGCTAATAAATATGACATAATATAAACCTCAATGGTAAAAATATCTACTATTTTAAACTTAACCTTTATTTATTTAAAGTTGTCACATTTCAGTCTTTTATTTGTTTTGCTAGTTGTTTATTTACTTATTGGAAAGTAAAAGGATAGAGAGAGCCAGAGAAAAAGAGGGATCCTCCATCAGCCATCACTCCCCAAATGCCCACAACAATTGGGGCTGGGCCAGGCTGAAACCAGGAACCAGGAACTCCGTGCAGTGCTGACAGGGACTAAACTATTTGAAACATCATTGTTATCTCCCAGATTATCAGAAGCAGAGCTTTAATATGAACCCATTTACTCTGGCACAGCGAGTGAGAATCCCAAGCAGTGTCTCACCACTACATCAAACATTTATCCTCTACATATTAAAATAAAAAAACTATTTTGCTTCAATTGCAAAGGCCTTATTATACGGATATGTACTACCCAATGAAGATAGTCATAATTTAAAGGATATTCTCTCATGCCTGTGTTTCCAGTATATTCTTTCTGAAAGCAGTTATACAATTCACGTTAATAAACTTCAGTGTTTATATTCTTTTAGATTCTTAATTTCTACATTTCTGATTAGATAACCAGAAATATGTTAATTTCATAAAGGATACTCAGAATTATTTTCATAGTAGAAATATCAAAGCAACCTGTTATACAATAATGTTTTATTGGATAAAACTTAATGATTCAAACACATGATATAATATAAGGCTGATATTAAATATTTTAAAAGAATGTTAGAATAATATAAAGAGTGTACAGAAAACGGAAAAAAGTATGAAAGTAGTGAAAAACAATATTTGTTATAAAAATTTATTTTTTGTTATATTTGAAAAATGCATGCTATGGAAAAATTATGGAACAATTTTTTAAATTTAATTTTATTTAGTAAATAAATTGAAGAATGAATCCAATCAATTAGGTTTCCTTCTTTTTTTAATTTTTTTTTTTTAGTAAATATAAATTTCCAAAGTACAGCTTATGGAGTACAATAGCTTCCGCTCCCCCCATAATTTCCCTCCCACTCACAACCCTCCCATCTCCCACTCCCTCTCCCATTCCATTCACATCAAGATTCATTTTCAACTATCTTTATATACAGAAGATCAATTTAGTATATATTAAGTAAAGAGTTCATCAGTTTGCACTCACACAGAAACACAAAGTGTAAAAATACTATTTCAGTACTAGTTATAGCATTACTTCACATTGGGCAACACAGATCCCACATGAGGAGTAAGTACACAGTGACTCCTGTTGTTGACTTAACAAATTGACACTCTTGTTTATGGCATCAGTAATCTCCCTAGACTCTAATCATGAGATGCCAAGGCTATGGAAGCCTTTTGAGTTCGCCGACTTCGAACTTATTCCGACTTGGTCATAGTCAAAGTGGAAGTTCTCTCCTGCCTTCAGAGAAAGGTACCTCCTTCTTTGATGGCCCCGTTCTTTCCACTGGGATCTCACTCACAGAGGTCTTTCATTTAGGTCTTTTTTTCCCCCAGAATGTCTTGGCTTTCCATGCCTAAAATATTCTCATGGGCTCTTGAGCCAGATCCGAATGCCTTAAGGGCTGCTTCTGAGGCCAGAGTGCTATCTAGGACATCTGCCATTCTAGGAGTCTGCTGTGTATCTCGCTTCCCATGTTGGATCCTTCTCTCTCTTTTTGATTCTATCAGTTAGTATTAGTAGACACTAGTCTTGTTTGTGTGATCCCTTTGACTCTTAGACCTATCAGTGTGATCAATTGTGAGCTGAAATTGATCACTTGAGCTAGTGAGATGGCATTGGTACATGCCCTCTTGATGGGATTGTATTGGAATCCCCTGGCACATTTCTAACTCCACCATTTGGCGCAAGTCCGATTGAGCATGTCCCAAATTGTACATCTCATCCCTCTCTTATTTTCACTGTTCTATTTCATAGGGATCATTTTTCAGTTAAAATTTAAACACCTAAGAATAATTGTGTGTTAATTACAGAGTTCAACCAATAATACTAGAACAAAACAGAGGAAAAAAATACTGAAATGGATAATGTATTACATTGTAATTCAGTAGGCAGCACAAGAGCTGATCAAGTCACTGTTTCTCATAGTGTCCATTTCACTTCTACTGGTTTCCCCTGTGGTGTTCAGTTAATTGTGCTGATCAGGGAGAACATATGATATTTGTCCCTTTTGGACTGGCTTAATTCACTCAGCATAATGTTTTCCAGATTCCTTCATCTTGTTGCAAATGATTGGATTTCATTGTTTTTTGCTGCTGTATAGTATTCTATAGAGTACCTGTCCCATAATTTCTTTATCCAGTCTACTGTTGATGGGCATTTGGGTTGGTTCCAGGTCTTAGCTATTGTGAATTGAGCTGCAACAAACATTACTATGCAGATGTTTGTTTGATAATGTAAGACAAGACTGATAAAAATGATTCACATGTTTTAGATACAATTCATTGTATAATATTAGAGTAAATTTGATATTCTAATTATTAGACTGAGAATGGAGAAGTAACCTTACCCCTGTGGGATAGATGAGTTCCGCTTTAGAGTAACTCCCTGAGATACTTCTCTGTCCAGATGTCTACAGCTCGTTACCAGCTTCAGTGTGGCCCTTGAACTTTTCTTTTCAATGGATAGGCAAACTAATAGGAAGGTGAGCTTGAAGAGTGCATTTTTTATTATCCTCATACTTAGATCTCACCTATAACAAGGCTTCCAGGCAAATCTGACATACTTAAAACAGTTGCAAAATTTTCAAACTGATTTTAGCAAACGTGGTTGACAATTCTTTTCATCTCTCCAAAGCAAATGGGATACATCTACTCATAAATTCTAAAATTGATCAGTAGAAATTATGAAGTATTCCGCATCCCCTGATACCTAACAACCACTGATACTCCAAGTAACTGACAGTGCATGAAACAGAAAGCTGGGGCGGAGCCAAGATGGCGGAATAGTGAGGACGCGCACTAGCAGTCCGCAAAAAGATAGTTTAATAAAAACAGAGTTACTGTAACCTCAGGAAAAATCTCAGGGAAAAAAATGCAGTGGAAATTCTTCCGGACCCAGTGAATGAGACGCAGAGGACCTAGGGGAAAGTAAGTTTGCGAACGGCAAATCTTGCCTTAGTGGCACGGGAGGGACGGGAACCGGACGGAACACAGTCGCCATTGGAATCGAGCACTTAAACGGGAGCTGATACAGGGATCCCGAGACACTGGCGGGGGGAAGCAGATGCCACAGGGGAAACAGCACAATTGAGGCGAGCCCACACAGACACTAGCCTCTTTCGTTGCCCACCCTGCTCACTCGAGCTAGACTGAACACAGTGGGATGGCGCGCGCCCGCTGGCTGCAACGGAAGCCGGGCGGAACACAGTCGCCATTGGAACTGAGCGCTTGAACGGGGGCCGAAACAGGGATCCCGAGACAGTGGCGGGGAGAAGCAGACCCCCCACGGGGGAAACAGCACAATTGAGGCGAGCCTGCATGGACACTAGCCTCTCTCGTCACCCACCCTGCTAATTCGAGCTAGATTAAACGCAGTGGGACAAGGCGCGCCCGCCCGCCCGCCCGCCCGCCCATCACTGAGGCAGACGGAACCAAAAACCCGAGGCTGTAGAAACCTGAAGGGGATCCAAAAACTGGGAACACACCGCGCACACAAACTCCGTTACCTTGACAACCCAGAGAAAGAGTGTGGGGAAAAAAAAAATGCCAAATAAAAACAGATTCCGAGGAAGCAAGATCAAGGAAGACGCTATGATGACCCCAAACGGAAAAGACACCCCAAGTCAGGATTATGAAGATAATGAGATAGAAGAAATGCAAGAAGCAGATCTCAAAGAATTGATAAGAACATTAAGAAGTTCTCAAAAACAAATTCTTGAACTACAGAAATCCTTAATGGATAAGATAGAAAATCTCTCTCGCGAGAATGAAGTACTACGGAGAAATCAAAACGAAATGAAACAACTAGTAGAACAAGAAGCTACGATAGTGACAAAAAATCTTAATGAATTGAAGAATTCAATAGATCAAGTGACAAGCAATCTTGAGGGCCTTAAAACCAGAATGGGTGAAGCAGAAGAGAGAATATCGGACCTAGAAGACAGAGAACAGGAGAGGAAACAGTCAAACCAAAGACAAGAAGAGGAAATTAGAAAACTAAAAGATATCGTCGGGAATTTACAGGATACTATTAAAAAACCCAACATTCGGGTTCTAGGTGTTCCTGAAGGTATGGAGAGGGAGAAAGGATTAGAAGGCCTTTTTAGGGAGATACTAGCAGAAAACTTTCCAGGCTTGGAGAAAGACAGAGAAATCCTAATCCAGGAAGCTCATAGAACCCCTAATAAACATGACCAAAAGAGATCCTCTGCACAACATATTGTAATTAAACTCACCACAGTGAAGCAAAAAGAAAAGATCCTAAAATGTGCAAGAGAGAAACGTCAGATTACTCTCAGAGGATCTCCAATTAGACTCACAGCTGACTTCTCAACAGAAACCCTACAAGCTAGAAGGGAATGGCGAGACATAGCCCAGGTACTTAGAGAGAAAAACTGCCAGCCCAGAATATTATACCCTGCAAAGCTCTCATTTGTGAATGAAGGTGAAATAAAGACCTTTCATAACAAACAAAAATTGAAAGAATTTGTTGCCACTCGTCCAGCCCTGCAAAAGATACTTAAAGACGTGTTACACACAGAAACACAGAAACACGACCATCAACATGAAAGAAGGTAAACGAAGGGAACCTCACGGCAAAAGATCACAGGGAATTCAAAGCATACATTAGAAAATATCTGGCAAATGGCAGGGCAAACTTACCACTTATCAATAGTCACATTGAACGTTAAAGGTCTAAACTGTCCTGTTAAAAGACAGAGATTGGCTGATTGGGTTAAGGAACAAAAACCATCTATTTGCTGCCTACAAGAAACACATCTTTCCAACGAAGATCCATACAGACTGAAAATAAAAGGATGGAACAAGATATACCACGCCAACAGAAATGAAAAAAGAGCGGGTGTAACCATCTTAATATCGGACTACATAAACTTTAACACAAAAACTGTTAAGAGAGACAAAGAGGGGCACTATATAATGATTAAGGGATCAATACTACAGGAAGATATAACAATTCTCAATGTATATGCACCTAATTACAGGCCACATGTTTATTTAAAAAATTTGTTAAGAAACTTAAAGGGAGACTTAGACCCCAACACAATAGTACTGGGGGACTTCAATACTTCACTCACAGATATTGACAGATCGACAGGACAGAAGATCAACAAGGAGACAGTAGATTTAAACAACACTATAGCCCAAATGGATCTAACAGATATCTACAGAACCTTTCATCCTACACGTAAAGCATTCACATTCTTCTCAGCAGTACATGGAACCTACTCTAGGATTGATCACATATTAGGCCATAAAGCAAGTCTCAGCAAATTCAAAAGATTTAGAATCATACCATGCAACTTCTCAGACCATGAGGGAGTGAAGTTGGAAATTAGCAACTCAGGAATCTCTAGAGCATATGCAAACACATGGAGATTGAACAACATGCTCCTGAATGAACAATGGGTCACTGAAGAAATCAAAAGAGAAATCAAAAATTTTCTGGAAGTAAATGAGGATAACAGCACAACATACCAAAACTTATGGGATACAGCAAAAGCAGTGTTAAGAGGAAAGTTTATATCAATAGGTGCCTACATCAAGAAACTGGAAAGGCACCAAATAGATGAGCTTTCAATGCATCTCAAGGATCTAGAAAATTTGCAGCAAACTAGACCCAAATCTAGTAGAAAAAGAGAAATAATCAAAATCAGAGAAGAAATCAACAGGATTGAATCCAAAAAAACATTACAAAAAATCAGCCAAACGAGGAGCTGGTTTTTTGAAAAAATAAACAAGATTGACACCCCATTGGCCCAACTAACTAAAAAAAGAAGAGAAAAGACCCAAATCAGTAAAATCAGAGATGAAAAAGGAAATATAACAACAGACACCACAGAAATCAAAAGAATCATCAGAAATTACTACAAGGACTTGTATGCCAGCAAACAGGGAAACCTATCAGAAATGGATAGATTCCTGGACACATGCAACCTACCTAAATTGAACCAGGAAGACATAGAAAACCTAAACAGACCCATAAGTGAGTCAGAAATTGAATCAGTAATAAAGGCCCTCCCAACAAAGAAAAGCCCAGGACCAGATGGATTCACTGCTGAATTCTACCAGACATTTAAAGAAGAACTAACCCCAATTCTTCTCAAACTATTCAGAACAATCGAAAAAGAGGGAATTCTCCCAAATTCCTTCTATGAAGCCAGCATCACCTTAATTCCTAAGCCAGAAAAAGATGCAGCATTGAAAGAGAATTACAGACCAATATCCCTCATGAACATAGATGCAAAAATCCTCAACAAAATTCTGGCCAATAGACTGCAACAACACATCAGAAAGATCATCCACCCAGACCAAGTGGGATTCATCCCTGGTATGCAGGGATGGTTCAATATTCGCAAAACAATCAACGTGATACACCACATTAACAGGCTGCAGAAGAAAAACCATATGATTATCTCACTAGACGCAGAGAAAGCATTCGATAAAATTCAACACCCTTTCATGATGAAAACCCTAAGCAAACTGGGTATAGAAGGCACATTCCTCAATACAATCAAAGCAATTTATGAAAAACCCACGGCCAATATCCTATTGAATGGGGAAAAGTTGGAAGCATTTCCACTGAGATCTGGTACCAGACAGGGATGCCCACTCTCACCACTGCTATTCAATATAGTGCTGGAAGTCTTAGCCAGAGCTATTAGGCAAGAAAAAGAAATTAAAGGGATACAAGTTGGGAAGGAAGAACTCAAACTATCCCTCTTTGCAGACGACATGATTCTTTATTTAGGGGACCCAAAGAACTCTACTAAGAGACTATTGGAACTCATAGAAGAGTTTGGCAAAGTAGCAGGATATAAAATCAATGCACAAAAATCAACAGCCTTTGTATACACAGACAATGCCACGGCTGAGGAAGAACTGCTAAGATCAATCCCATTCACAATAGCTACAAAAACAATCAAATACCTTGGAATAAATTTAACTAAGGACATTAAAGATCTCTACAATGAAAATTACAAAACCTTAAAGAAAGAAATAGAAGAGGATACCAAAAAATGGAGAAATCTCCCATGCTCATGGATTGGAAGAATCAATATCATCAAAATGTCCATTCTCCCAAAAGCAATTTACAGATTCAATGCAATACCAATCAAGATACCGAGGACATTCTTCTCAGATCTGGAAAAAATGATGCTGAAATTCATATGGAGACACAGGAGACCTCGAATAGCTAAAGCAATCTTGTACAACAAAAACAAAGCCGGAGGCATCACAATACCAGATTTCAGGACATACTACAGGGCAGTTGTTATCAAAACAGCATGGTACTGGTACAGAAACAGATGGATAGACCAATGGAACAGAATAGAAACTCCAGAAATCAATCCAAACACCTACAGCCAACTTATATTTGATCAAGGTTCCAAAACCAGTCCCTGGAGTAAGGTCAGTCTGTTTAATAAATGGTGCTGGGATAACTGGATTTCCACGTGCAGAACCATGAAGCAAGACCCCTACCTTTCACCTTACACAAAAATCCATTCAACATGGATTAAAAATTTAAACCTACGACCCGACACCATCAAATTATTAGAGAGCATAGGAGAAACCCTGCAAGACATAGGTACTGGCAAACACTTCTTGGAAAAGACCCCAGAAGCACAGGCACTGAAAACCAAAATTAACTACTGGGATTGCATCAAATTGAAAAGTTTCTGTACTGCAAAAGAAACAGTCAGGAAAGTGAATAGGAAACTGACAGAATGGGAAAATATATTTGCAAACTATGCAACAGATAAAGGGTTGATAACCAGAATCTACAAATAAATTAAGAAACTCCACAACATCAAAACAAACAACCCACTTAAGAGATGGGCCAAGGACCTCAATAGACATTTTTCAAAAGAGGAAATCCAAATGGCCAACAGACACATGAAAAAATGTTCAAGATCCCTAGCAATCAGGGAAATGCAAATCAAAAGCACAATGAGGTTTCACCTCACCCCGGTGAGAATGGCTCACATTCAGAAATACACCAACAATAGATGCTGGAGAGGATGTGGGGAAAAAGGGACACTAATCCACTGTTGGTGGGAATGCAAACTGGTGAAGCCACTATGGAAGTCAGTCTGGAGATTCCTCAGAAACATGAATATAACCCTACCATTCAACCCAGCCATCCCACTCCTTGGAATTTACCCAAAGGAAATTAAATTGGCAAACAAAAAAGCCATCTGCACAGCAATGTTTATTGCGGCTCAATTCACAATAGCTAAGACCTGGAACCAACCCAAATGCCCATCAACAGTAGACTGGATTAGGAAATTATGGGACATGTACTCTACAGAATACTATACAGCAGTCAAAAACAATGAAATCCGGTCACTTGCAACAAAATGGAGGAATCTGGAAAACATCATGCTGAGTGAATTAAGTCAGTCCCAAAGAGACAAATATCATTTGTTTCCCTTGATTGGCGATGACTAATTGAGCACCAAAGGGGAAACCTGTAGAAGTGAAATGGACACTATGAGAAACAGTGACTCGATCAGCTCTTGTGCTGACTGTTGTTGTACAATGTAATACTTTATCCATGGTAGTATTTTTTTTTTCTTTATCCTAGTACTAGTGGTTGAACTCTGTAATTAACACACAATTATTCTTAGGTGTTTAAATTTTAACTGAAAAGTGATCTCTGTGAAATATAAGAGTGGGAATAAGAGAGGGAGGAGATGTAAAACTTGGGACATGCTCAATAGGACCTGCCCCAAATGATGGAGTTAGAATTGTGCCAGTGGTTTGCAATACAATCCCATCAAGGTGGCATGTACCAAGGCCATCTCATTAGTCCAAGTGATCAATTTCAGCTCACAATTGATCACACTGATAGGTCTAAGAGTCAAAGGGATCACACAAACAAGACTAGTGTCTGCTAATACTAACTGATAGAATGAAAAAGGGAGAGAATGATCCAACATGGGAAGCAGGATACACAGCAGACTCATAGAATGGCAGATGTCCTAAATAGCACTCTGGCCTCAGAATCAGCCCTTAAGGCATTCGGATCTGGCTCAAGAGCCCATGAGAATATTTTAGGCATGGAAAGCTAAGACACTCTGGAAAAAACAGAAGACCTAAATGAAAGATCTCTGCGAGTGAGATCCCAGTGGAAAGAACGGGGCCATCCAAGAAGGAGGTACCTTTCTCTGAAGGGAGGAGAGAACTTCCACTTTGACTATGGCCCTGTGGGAATAAGATCGAAGTCGGCTAACCTTAAAGGCTTCCATAGCCTCGGCAACTCATGACCAGAGCCTAGGGAGATTACTGACGCCATAAACAAGAGTGTCAAATTGTTAAATCAACATCAGGAGTCACTGTGTACTTACGTCTCATGAGGGATCTGTCCTTAATGTGTTATCCAATGTGAAGTGATGCTATTACTAGTACTGAAACAGTATTTTTACACTTTGTGTTTCTGAGTGGGTGCAAACTGATGAAATCCTTACATAGTATATATTGAATCGATCTTCTTTATATAAAGATAATTGCAAATGATTAAAAAATCTTGGTGTTAAATTGGAAATTGCATAGATAATTAATCAATTCTTTAAAAAAAATCATGTAGGATCTCTGTCCTTAATGTGCTGTACATTGTGAATTAATACTATAACTAGTACTCCAACAGTATTATCATTTTGTGTCTCTATGCGAGGGCAAACCGTTGAAATCTTTACGTAATATGTACTAAATTGATCTTCTGTGTATAAAGAGAATTGAAAATGAATCTTGATGTGAACAGAAGGGGAGAGGGACAGGGAAAGGGGAGGGTGGGGGGAGGGAGGGAAGTTGTGGGGGGGGGGTAGCCATTGTGGTCCATGAGCTGTTCTTTGGAAATTTATATTCTTTAAATAAAAGCTTTATATATTAAAAAAAAAAAAAAAACAGAAAGCTAGTTTGGAAGGACAGATATACAGGTAATTATTGTCATTCCTTTTTATCTCAGTATCACTTTCTGTGGAGTTCCTGACCTCTTTGTTATAAATCTTATTTAATCATTTTTGTTTAATTTTATATTTTTGCTTATATTCGAAGAATAAAATCAATCCCCATAAACATTCATCATCAATATGGAAACAAAAATACACTGCTCTTATAGTACTCAAAGAGCCAAAATAGTTTTATTAGTAGAGATTTCTTATAATGAATTTTAAGTTCCTGTGATCAACATTTTACAAATCCTCAAAAAGCTTTTATATGCTAAAGCAACTTCCAATTCTCAAGGGAAGTGAAAATAAAAATGAAAAAGACTGTTTATTCACTCATTCATCATCAAACAAATATGGATATCTTCTATAGTGTACTACAATGATAAAGACTCATTGTACTAATGTGGCAGAAAGTACTAAAAGGAAAAGCAGATTTTTCAATACTTACTAAATTCTAAATTAATAGTTTGAGTACATAATTGATACCAATATAAAAACTAATGTATTAATTAAATAATATAGTCCCAAGAGTCTCTGTGACAAAAAGTAATCATTTGTATGCTTCCTAAAATAATTACTAAGAGGACAGTCTTTTTAACTTTCCTTTCTTCTGTATATTATTTATTTTATTTATTTTAAGGACCGAGAGACAGGGAAAAGGAGAGGCAGAGATTTCCCACACTCTGGATAACACTTCAAATACGCTCAATTGTCAGGCCTGTGCCAGGACAAGGTCAAGAGCCAAGAACTCATTAACCAGGTTTTCCACGAGTGGCAGGGGCTCAACCACTTGCACTGTACTCTACTGCCTCCCCAGCACACTAGCAGTAAACTGGAATCGTGAACATAATTGCTTCTCGAATCCAGGCATTCAGAACTGGATGTATTAACCACTAGGCCAAGTACCAGATCTAGACCACTCTTCAAGAAAGCTTCAGAACAAATATACTTCAAGTTTCCTTCTCTGGTCTGAATATGTGTGTTCTTCTCCCAAATACATGCTGAAAGTTAATAGGAAATGCAGTAGTATTAAGAAGTGTGATGCCTTTGGGAGATGATTAGGTCCTAAGGCAGAGCCTATAGAAATGGATGAATGGCCTTATAAATGAGCTCTTAGGGAGCAGAAAGCCTCATGTAAAGATACTGCAAGAGGAATGGGCCTTTGCCAGACATGGGAAGTGCTGCTGCCTAAAATTGCGCTTCACAATCTCTAAAACTGTGAGAAATAAATTTTTATTGTTTATAAATTTTTGTTATTGTAGCAGCAAAAGTTGACCAAGACAACACCTTATCTGACCTTTTATCCAGAAATCCTTTTTTTTTTTTTTGACAAGCAGAGTTAGACAGTGAGAGAGAGAGACAGAGAGAAAAGTCTTCTTTCCATTGGTTCACCCACCAAATGGCCACCGTGGCCAGTGTGCTGCACCGATCGGAAGCCAGGAGCCAGGTGCTTCTCCTGATCTCCCATGTGGGTGCAGGGCCCAAGCACTTGGGCCATCCTCCACTGCCCTCCTGGGCCACAGCAGAGAGCTGGACTGGAAGAGGGGCAACCGAGACAGAATCCGGTGCCCCAACTGGGACTAGAAATTGGGGTGCTGGTTCCGTGCCGCAGGCAGAGGATTAGCCTATTGAGCCACAGCGCCGGCCAAATCCTTACTGTTTTAAAAACAACAATAGCAATTAATGTGGAGATTTCTTCACATATTTATTTTAACATATAGTTCTCTGCATGCATTCCATTAGAGCATAAAATTTTGAAATTTGGACCTTGTATAAATTTAGACTATGTTTAAATTTAATGTTCCATCTTTCATTGCAATATATACCTAACAAATTTTGCTGAATTAAAAGATGCCTAAAATGAAAGAGTGTGTGTATGTGTGTGTGTGTGTGTGTGTGTGTGTGTGTGTGTTGGGATGGGGGGCGACACAGAGAGAATGCAGTAGGGAAAGGTAAGAATTTTACGCTGCTTCAGAAATAGCTGTTTTTATTAAGTCTCAAGTTCAACACATCCCCTAATGGAGCAGTACTGTAATAAAAAAAAAAATCCTCTCTCCAACGATGAGATTCATAGCACTGAATATAAATTCTCTCTAGCCCTGTTTTCATGGGTCTTTAGGCATTTCCTAGCTAGTAATCTAGTCTTTAACATGAAGACAAGGGACATACTGATTGCCTGAATCTTGGAATCCTCATCCAGAGGCCACAGCACTGTTAGAGCTTTATGACTGGCACATTTAGGATTATCATAGGTGAAAAGCTGGATTTTTTTCTAATGCTTTTTAAATTTTTAAGATTTTATTTACTTATTTGAAAAGTAGAGTAACATACAGAAAGAAGGAGAGAGAGAGAGAGAGAGAGAGAGAGAGAGAGAGAGAGGTCCTGCGTCCGTTGGTTCACTCCCCGAATGGTTGCAACAGCTGGAGCTGAGCCCATTTCAAGCTAGGAGCCAGACACTTCTTCTGGGTCTCCGATGCAGGTGCAGGGGCCAGGCACTGTGGGGCCATCTTCTGCAGCTTTCCCAGGCCATTAGTAGACAGCTGGATTGGAAGAGGAGCAGCCAAGATACAAACTGGCATCCATAGAGGATGCTGGTGCTACAGGCAGATGCTTCACCTACTACTCCACAGTGACAGCACCTTTTTGTAACCTTAAACTCACCATGGTGTAGTTCAAAGATCCTGTAATTTAAGACTGATAAAAAGTAAAGAAAATAATATTTAGGAAACTCTTAAAGACATGTCTAAGATTTGGCCAGATGAATTAAAAAAATATTCCAGGGTTATGAGTTTGACTCGTCATTATGACCTGGTTGGAATGCCTGTTTCCCATATCAGAGTCCCTGGATTTGAGTCTTATCTCTGCTCTTGATTACAGTTTCCCTCTGGGAGGCAGAGTGTGAAGGTTCAAGTTGTTCGGTCCCTTCCACCCATGTGGGAGACCTAGATTAAGTTCTCTGCTCTGACTTTGGACTGGCCTCATCTGAACTGTTCCTGGCGTTTTAAGAATAAAACAGCAGATGAAAGTCTCTCTCTCTCTCTCTCTCTCTCTCTCATTTTCTATCTTTGTTTTTTCTTCCTCTCAAATAACTATTTTTTTAAAAGGAAGAAATATATTTCAAGCAGAGTCAATGTTGCATGCAAAGTATAAAATGGAGAGAAATTCTGGTTTTCACTAAAAAACTAGTTAGATCAGTATTGTTAAAATTCAAAGTGAAGAACAAGAATGTAGAGCCAGAAACTGAATGTGGAGAGGAAAAGATGTTCACGAGTTAGAAAAAATAAATTCAAATTCCAGCTCTGGAAAGCACTATTTAATAATGACACAAGTTGCATACTCTTTCTAAGATTCAGTAGCCTAATATGTAATATAGAGGCAGAAATATTTACATTTCAGTGCTGTCCTATGAATTGAATAGTGTAGGATAATATATTTACTTTTTTTTTTTGGCTAGTGGATGGCATATTGTACCTACACTCAATACACAATAACTATTTTTATAATACTCTCAGAGGAGAGCTTAGTAGTCCAGCAATGGATCCAAGATTCCTTTCCTTGATGACTGTGCTATTTGTTGTGCCTATTTCCTAGGTAGTTTGATCCAGTTACCAACGCCAGGGAATTTCAATGACTATTAACTAGGACGATTGTGTGTCTCTACTCAGGATGTATAATGTCACCACATTACAATGTAATTACATTGCAGTTGATATTTTTCACTTAAATTTTCAGTTTGAAGCATGATGTGCCAGCATGAAACATATAGTATTCACATGCTTATTGGTTCAATTGCTAATTGAACTACAAAAAATATTTTATTTGCTTTGAGATCTGAGTAATACTTCTAAGTTTTTAGAAACTTTGATTTGTTAAAACAAGTTTGGCTGAAATGGAGTCAGGGTCTATTTTCTAAAAACACTTGGACAAAAACTGTCAAAATGTGATCCATCTGTTCACACATGAGTTGTTCAATATTAATAGGATGGGTAATCAGGAAATTCATTTAATTAGTCTCCATGGCTAGTACAACAAGTAACAACAATTATGTTTACCCTTATAACAGCAGTGCTGTTGTTGCTCAAAATCAGCTCAATTTGTGTTCGCAATATGATTTTAAGTGATATTGCTGCCCTGGCAATTTAAATATAACAGACTGTTACAACTCAGAGTGAAGCAAGCAAATTGATAAGAGCAACAATCTCAAATAGTCTGAGTGAGAACTGACTTTACCGACACACACTGCTGGCAGTCCCAGTCCTGCAGTTCTCTCCAGGGTTGGATTTTGTAGGCTGGCTTCCTGAAACTGGGAGACACACTGTAGGAAAAGTAAGACCATAGGGATCAATCATGTGTTCTACCATCTTTACTCTTTCCCACAGCTCATATGAATAAAATATTGTAAAAATTTTTACAATGTTGTGATGTCAACATTTAGAATTGCAGAGCAGAATTTGAGCAATGCAAATTAATGTAATATGGGCAGGCTTCCTCAAGTCAATTGAAAATCTTAAAACAAAAATTTAAGTTCTCCTTCATAAGAATAAATTGTGACTAGAGAATGTCTTAGGACTCAAGCTGCAACATTTTTCCTGGGATTTCAGTCTATTTGGCAATCCCTACAGAATTAGAGTTTGCCAATCCCCAGAATAGGATAAGGCAATTCCTTAAAATAAGCCCCTGTCTATATTTTCATACCCTATTGGTTTTATTTGTCTGGAAAGCCTTAATGTACTAGTTATGTGACATTGGACACTTTGTTAAACCACTATTTGCTTCGGTTTACCCATCCACTAGAATGAGAAAACTATACTGTGGGTGTTATAAGGATTAAATGAGTTTGCACATTTTCAGCATGTTCAAAACATAGGAAGATATACAGTCAATATTACATGTGTGGATGATATTTCAAAGCATTTGGGGCCATACTTTCTCTTACAAATTTCCTGCTAAGTGATTTCTTCCAGAGAATTCCTACTACAGTACAACTGGATTAATTTTTTCTAAAGGTATGCATCTGAAATTAAGTACATATAAATTACATCTATGTTCTTACTTCTCTCAATTGACATAAGCATTATCTGCTTTGTTCTCTTGCCTGTGATCTTCCAACAAAAAATTATGTTTTCTAAGACCCAGAGGGGTTATCTGATTCTGGAAATCCTAAAGCTCTTTATTCTTTTTTACTTGAGAACAGGACCCTCATTCAAAACAATCAGCATGTTAAAATTAGATTTCGTATTGAACTTTTCAGAGGAAAAGGACAGATACAGTTTGAAGAACTTTAATATGACTAACAATTGACTAAAGTATTTAGTGAAGAGCATGTATTCCCTGAGTTAGACAAAAGACATTTTTACGAAGTCCAGAAAGATCAAGACTTAGGGAAAAAAAAATGGGGTTGCTTATTCTGTCAAGTAAGTTATACCATTTATTTCACCAGGGAAATTGATTTTATCAAGGCAAAATTCCCTACTACCCACAGGCCTAACACTGTCATATCTGGATTGTTTCAGTGATATGCCAACTGACTTCCCAGCCATCAGTTCATTCTCAAAGGAAGACCATTAACCATACTATGGGCTATTATATCCTTCTAAAAAGAAAAAAATAGAAACAGAGAAATGGGAAGGTAAGATGGATGACAGAAAGGCTCATGCCATTCACAATCTTTTGCTTTAAAAAACTTCCCTGTTGTTGGTTTCCTTTTTCTTTCCTTGATGCATAAAATCATTTAAAAACCTGTCCAACTTACTGTCCTATTCCTGAATTTCCCCTAAATATTCTTCTGCATTCCCATAGGACATTCAGTCTTCACAGATGATCTTTATCTCTGGCTATTCCACTACTTTTTTTTGTGACTTGATTGATTTATACATGATTTTCTTCATACCTAAAATATACTTCAGACCCTCCTTGATTGAAAAGATTTTTTATTGGTTTAACATAAAGGTATTACATTAATAAGGGTGGACTCATTGGTATAAAAAGTAGTCCAAAATCTCATGATTTAACATAATAGATTATACTTTAGGTATTTGTCAGGCTGCACTCCACATAGTTATTCAGGGACCCAAGCAAGTATTATCTTCATACTATGATTTGTTAAGGTCTCAGAGTTCTCCACTGTATCCTGTGTATAACCAAGTATTAAGAGAAGACAATATTTGAGAGTTTTCTACAAATTATGCCTGGACAGGTACATGGTGTTTGCATGTCTATTGGTGACAAGTAATAAATTAACACATATACATGCAAGGGCCCTAAAGGTAGAATATTCCTATTAAGAAGATTCAAAGCAGAAAACAAAGGAAGCAAGTAAACATTTGCAGAACCTCCCCTAAAACAATTTAAATGTTACCTCAGTGTGCCTTCCGAAGTGTCACTCAGGTAGAAATACTCCATTGTTGATGATGACACAGTTTTTGTCCCTGTAGTAGCATTTACTATAATGAATGGCAATTCATTTGTTTGCAGATCTACTTTCATGAGAGGATTATGAGTTCTTAGAGAAAAGAGTTTTTATTTTTTAATCTTTTCCTCTCTAGCAGGTATATTTGACAAATAGTAGATGTATAATAAATACTAACTGAAGAGTGATAAGAAATTAATGACATTCAACTCTATTTCATGTAATGTAAAAGAATTCACTTGATCACTATTTAAAACATTAAGCAGAATATGAAACCAGTTCTGAGACTTAGACTTTCAGAAAGTAAGTAGGATTCCATCATCAAAGTCGAAGAAAGAGAAGGAGAAGAAGAAATGATGACTCAATGTAATGGGAAGTAAGACGGATTTTTACTTATTTATTTATTTATTTATTTAAGCATTTTACTTCTCTACAGATATGTATGAATACAGCAGGCAAGAGATTGACTTTGAGTTGTGGAAGGAAGAGAGATCAACTTTGCCTAAGGAAATTTAAAGAGTAGCACTGAAAGATAGGGAAGAACTGGCTTAAAAGAAATGAGATACCACAATAATTTTTAACTAGAAACATTTTTTGTGGTGTACAAACTTCATGCATTTCAAAATGCAGATTTAGGAACATACTGATTCTTCTCACCTTATCCACCCTCCCATCCACACTCCTATCCTTCTTCCATATCCCTCTTCTATTCACATTATTATTTGTTACTAAGATCTATTTTTAATTAACTTTATACACATAAGATTAACCCTACATTAAGTACAGAGTTCCACAAATAGTATGAAAAAAACTGTCCCTTAACAGGACAGAAAAGGGTTGTCCAAAATCATCACATTTCACAGTATCAATTTCACTTCTAAAGATTACCTTTAGGTACTCTATTAGTTACCACAGGAAGGGAGAAATATGATATTTGTTGTTTTGGTACTCGCTTATACTACTAAGTACCATGGTTTCCAGTTGCATCTATTTTGTTGCAAATGACAGGACTTCATTTTTTATTGATGTGTAGTATTCATTGTGTTCATATCCCATATTTTCTTTATCTAGCCTTCAGTTGATAGGAATCAGGGTGATTCCATATCTTAGTGATTGCAAATAGAGCTGCAACAAACATGGGGGTACAGATAACTCCTTCATATGCTAGTTTTATGCCTTTGGGTAAATTCCCAGGAGTAGGACAATTGGATGGTATGGTAGGTTTATATTCAGATTTCTGAGGTATCTCCATACTGTCTTCCACAGTGGCTGTACCAGTTTACATTCTCATCAACAGTGGATTAGGGTACCTTTTTCCCCATATCCTCTCCAGCATTTGTCATTTGTTGATTTCTGTATTTAAGTCATTCTAATGGGGATGATGTGAAACCTCATTTTGCTTTTGATTTGCATTTCTCTGATAGCAAGTGATCCTGAATATTTTTTCACATGTCTGTTGGCCATTTGTATTACTATTTTGAATAATGCCTGTTCATGACATTTGCATATTTTTTAACTGGATTGCTTGTTTTGTTGTTCTTGAGTCTTGAGTCTTTATATATTCTGGATTTTAATCCTTTATCAGTGGGATAAGTTTCAGGGAATTTATCCCATTGTATCAGTTGCCTCTTCAGTTTACTGAGTGTTTCTTTTGCAGTGCAGAAGCTTCTGAGTTTGATGTATTCCCTTTTGTAAATTTTGGCTTTGATTGTGCTTTCGGTGTCTTCCAAGCATTCTTTGCTTACACCAATGTTTTGCAGGATTTTCCCATTGTCCTCTAACGACTTGATAGTATCAAGTTGTAGATTCAAGTGTTATGTCAGTTTTGAGTGGATTTTTGTGTAAGTTGTAAGATCAGGCTCTAGCTTCATAATTTTGCTTGTGGAGATTCAGTTTTCTAGGCACCATTTATTAAAGTGACTGTCCTTGCTCCACGGATTGATTTTAGTTCATTTCTCAAAGATAAATTGCTTGTAGCTGCATGGATTACTTTCTGGAGTTTCTATTCTGTTCCTTTGTGCCAGTGCTAAGCTGTTTTGAATATAATTATCACATAGTATGTCTTGAAATCTGGTATTGTGAAATATAAGAGTGGGAATAAGAGAGGGATGAGATGTACAATTTGGGACATGCTCAATCGGACCTGCCCCAAATGATGGAGTTAGAAACAGGCCAGGGAATTCCAATACAATCCCATCAAGGTGGCATGTACCAAGGCCATCTCACTAGTCCAAGTGATCAATTTCAGTTCACAATTGATCACACTGATAGGTCTAAGAGTCAAAGGGATCACACAAACAAGACTAGTGTCTGCTAATACTAACTGATAGAATCAAAAAGGGAGAGAAGGATCCAACATGGGAAGCGAGATACACAGCAGACTCATAGAATGACAGATGTCCTAAATAGCACTCTGGCCTCAGAATCAGCCGTTAAAACATTCAGATCTGGCTCAAGAGCCCATGAGAATATTCTAGGCATGGAAAGCCAAGACACTCTGGAAAAAAAAGAAGACCTAAATGAAAGATCTCTGTGAGTGAGATCCCAGTGGAACGAATGGGGCCATCAAAGAATGAGGTACCTTTCTCTGAAGGGAGGAGAGAACCTCCACTTTGACTATGACCCTGTCGGAATAAGATTGAAGTCAGCGAACCCTAAAGGCTTCCATAGCCTCAGCAACTCATGACTAGAGCCTAGGGAGATTACTGATGCCATAAACAAGAGTGTCAAATTGTTAAATCAACTTCAGGAGTCACTGTGTACTTACGTCTCATGTGGGATCTGTCCTTAATGTGTTGTCCAATGTGAAGTAATGCTATAACTAGCACTGAAACAGTATTTTACACTTTGTGTTTCTGTGTGGGTGCAAACTGATGAAATCTTTACTTAGTATATACTGAATCAATCTTCTGTATATAGATAATTAAAAATGAAAAAAAATCTTGGTGTTAAATTGGAAATTGCCTAGAAAATTAATCAATTTTTTAAAAAAATATATCATGTAGGATCTCTGTCCTTAATGTGCTATACATTTTGAATTAATACTATAACTAGTACTCCAACAGTATTTTTCACTTTGTGTTGCTATGTGAGGGCAAACTGTTGAAATCTTTACTTAATATATAGTAAACTGATCTTCTGTATATAAAGAGAATTGAAAATGAATCTTGATGTGAAGCAAGGGGAGAGGGAGTGGGAAAGGGGAGGGTTGCGGGTTTGGGGGAAGTTATGGGGGGGAAAGCCATTGTAATCTATGAGCTGTGTTTTGGAAATTTATATTCTTTAAATAAAAGCGTTATAAAAAAAAGAAAAAAAAAGAAATCTGGTATTGTGGTGCCTCTAGCTATGTTCCTGTTGAATATGATATTTTTATGTATTCAGGGTCTCCTGTGTTTCCATATAACTCTCAGCGTATTTTTTCTGTTTCTAAAAAAATGCTCTTGGTATATTGATTGCACTAATATTGGATATTATATATGGGTATATAAAATATGATATATAAAAATAGTATATTTATTCAATTATAGACATATGTATTTTATATATATACATATAAAATTATGTCATCTGCAAATAGGGATAGTTTTACTTCCTCCCTATTTCGTATTTCTTTTATTTCTTTATCTTGCCTAATGGATTTGCCTAAAATATCCCGGTGTGTATCAAATAACAGTGGTGAGGGGGCAGCATTGTGTGATTGCAGTTCTTAGGGGCAATGCTTCCAACATTTCCCCATTCAATAGGATGTTGGCTGTGGGTTTGTCATAAATTGTCTTGATTTTGTTGTAGAATGTTCCTTCTATATCCAATTTTCTTAGAGTTTTCATCATGAAAGGATGTTTTCAAATCTATCAAGTGCTTTTTGATGTTATCAAATACTTTCTCTACATCTGTTGAGATAATCACAGTTTTTTTTTCCTTCAGTTTATTAATATGATGTTTCATACCTGCATACCAAGGATAAATCCAAGTTGGTTGGGTGAATGATCTTTCTGATGTCTTGTTGGATTCAATTGGCAAGTATTTTGTTGAGGATTTCTGCATTTATGTTCATCAGATAAAGTGGTATGTAATACTCTTTTTCTGTTGTATCTTTTTCAGTTTTAGGAATTATCATGATGCTGGTTTCATAGAAGGAGTTTGGGAGGATTTACTCCCTTTCAATTGTTTTGGACAGATTGAGAAGAATTAGAGTTAATTCTTCTTTAAATGTCTGGTAAAATTTAGCAGTGAAGTCGTCCAATACTGGGTTATTTGTTGTGTGGGTCTTCGTTACTGATTCAATTTCCATCATTGTTTATGGTTTAGTTAGATTTTTTTCCTTTTTTTTTTTTTTTTTGACAGGCAGAGTGGACAGTGAGAGAGAGAGACAGAGAGAAAGGTTTTCCTTTTTGCCATTGGTTCACCCTCCAATGGCCGCCATGGCCGGTGTGCTGTGGCCGGCACACCACGCTGATCCAAAGGCAGGAGCCAGATGCTTATCCTGGTCTCCCATGGGGTGCAGGGCCCAAGCACTTGGGCCATCCTCCACTGCACTCTCAGGCCATAGCAGAGAGCTGGACTGGAAGAGGAGCAACCGGGACAGAATCCGGCACCCCGAGCAGGACTAGAACCTGGTGTGCTGGCGACGCAGGTGGAGGATTAACCTATTGAGCTGTGACATTGGCTTAGTTAGGTTTTCTATGTCTTCATGATTCAAATTTGGTAGACTTGTCCTAGAATCTATACATTTTTTCCAAGGTTTTCCAACTAGTTGTAATACAACTCTGTAAAAATTCCTGATGATTATTTTTATTTCTGTGGTATCTGTTGTTATAGTTTGTTTTTCTTCTCTAATTTTAATGATTTAGGTCTTCCCCCTCATTTTTTGTTAGTGTATCAATTATGTTTATTTTTTCAAAAAACAAGCTATTAGTTTTGCTGATCTGTTGTATTTTTTCAATTTTTTATTCCTTCTCTAATTTAGTTATTTATATTCTCTTACTAATTTTGGGTTTGTTTTGTTGTTTTTCTATGGGTCATTTAGATGCATTGATAGCTCACTTTTTTGATGCCATTTTAATTTCTTCATGTAGGCACCAATTGCTATAAACTTTACTCTTCAAGTGAGCAGGCAACTTCAGAAGGGACACACGTGGAGGGTGAGGGAAGAAAGGGAAACCCACCTAGCCAGCTGGATCAGCTGATTCAATCTGGCAATCAATGACATGACAGATGTCAGCCTGATCACCATCACATTCTTTTAACACTGCTTTTTGCTGTATCCTATAAGTTTTGATACGTTATATTGTCATCTTCAGTCATTTCCAGGAATTTTTTGACTTCTCTTTTAAATTTGCTATGACCTACAGTTCTCTCAGGAGCTTATTGTTGAGTCACCATGTGTTTACATATGTTCTAGAGATTCTTGAGTTGCTTCTCCATTATGGTCTAGAAGATGCATGGTATATTAATTTTCAAATTTGCTGATATTTGCTTTATGTTCTAGAATGTGGTCTATCCTAGAGAAAGTTCCATGAACTGGTGGGACAAATGTGTATTATGAAACTGTTGGATGAGAAGTTCTGTAGAAATCTGTTAGGTCCATTTGGTCTTTGTTGTTTCCTTTCTGATTTTCTGTATGGTTGGTCTGTCCTTCGCTGAAAGTGGAGAATTGATCTCCCCCATTACTATTGTATTGGAGTCTATGTCTCCCTTTAGATCCATTTACATTTATTTTAAATATCCAGGTGCCCTGTAATTAGATGAAAATACATTTATAATAACCACATCCTCCTGTTGAATTGATACATTTATCATTATATAGTGTCCTTCTTTGTCTTTTTTAAGAGTGTTAAAGTCTATTTTGTCTGATATTAGGATGGCTACACCAGCTCTTTTTTTCTGTTTCTGCTAGCATGGAATATCTTTCCATCCTTTCACTTTCAGTCTGTGTGTATCCTTGTTGGTAAGATATGTTTCTGTTGGCAGCAAATAGATGCATCTTGTTTTTGACTCCATTAAGCCAGTCTGTATCTTTTAAATGGAGAGTTGAGGCCATTTACATTCAAGGTTACTATTGATAATTATTATTACTTGTCCCTGCCATTGTCCCCCCAAAATTTGTATTATCTATTTTGAATTTCTTTTATACTTTTACTGGGAGATTTTCTGCCTTCATGTCCTTTCATAGTGATGACCATATTTCTATGTTTCTGTGTGTAGCACATCCTTAAAATGTTTTATAAGGCTGGACAGTGGTGATTAATTTCAATTTCTGCTTGTTGTAGAAGATGTTTATTTCACTTTCATTAATAAATTAGAGCTTTTCAGGGTACAATATTCTGGTCTGGCAATTATTTTTCTCTTAAGGTTTGGAATATATCTGGCCATTCTCTCCTACCCTGTAGGATTTCTGATGAGAGATTAGTTGTGAATCTAACTGGAGATCTTTTGAAAGTAATCTGGTATTTCTTTTTAGCACTTTTTAGAATAATTCCTTTATGCTTTACTATGGAAAGGCGACTACAATGTATCATGTAAAGATCTTTTCTGGTCATACCTATTAAGAGTTTCATGTGATTTCTGTACTTTGATATCCCTTCTCTTTGTCCAAACTGGGGAAGTCTTCTTTAAGTATTTCACTAAAAAGGCCTTCTCATCCATTCTCTTTTTCCATGCCTTGGAACTCCTAAGACCCATATGTTGGGTCATTTGATATTATTTCATAAATTTCCAACACTATTTTTAACTTTTCTAATTTCTTTTTTGAGGTTTGTCTTCTAACTAGAAAATTCTTTCATCTCTCTTACTGAGTTTGTTGTTAAGACTTTCCAGTGCATTTTTATTTTATCTATTTAATTCTTCATTTCTAATATTTTATTTTGATTTCTCTTTAAAATTTCAATTTTATCGGAAAAAGTGACTAGTTCCTGGGCACTAACCCAAGTGGGTGCAATATTCATCAAAAAACACACAAAGGATCAGTGAAATCCTCAATGTGAGCATGGATCCTGTAGCAATGACCCTCACCAGGGAAATCAGGGAGCCACAAGCATGTGGAGCAACCCATAGCAATTTCCCAGAGACCCAGACACACTCTGTGCCAGCTCACACAGCCGCAGGGTTTTCACAGTCCCAGCACACAAGGCTTACACAGTCATGAACACCCAGTCCCTTGTCAATTCTCCTAGCCAGACTCAGGTGACTCCTCTCAGCTGGTTGCTGTGCACATGGACATGAGTTAGTGCAGCTCTTACTTTTGTCTAAAATGGTGCTTGCCCTCTCTCAGCAAGTTATAAGACACCATTGTTGGGTGGTCAGGAGAGAGAATGTGCCCCCCCCTTTTCCCTCTAGTTTGGCAGGTATACTGTACCTCACAGGGCTTCAAGCCAGACTCTACAAGGCTTTCCACATACCTTTATCAACAATGGCTTGGGCTGCTGCAGTGTGGCCTCACCTCACTCTCTGAAGCTGAAATTGAGGCTCTCAGTTGACTAAATACTTTAGTAGTGGTTCATGAGTTACAAATACATTTTTTATGCAGAGTAATTATGAGTATTACCAAACATTTGAAACACTGATATGTAGCAATAGACTCTTGACATATACACTCTAAAAATCTACATTTCACCATATTGTTTTACTATATTACACAAATATTTATAAAAACAGGTATCTTCATATAAAGAAGGTACTTATAAAAATTCAATAATTTTAAAAATCCTAGATTTACAAGGCTATTTCAATTAATTGAAAACAAGCTAAGGGATTCCATAATGGTTGAATAGGGGAAAGATGTGATGATGTTTACAATGGAAACATAGCAGAAGGAAAGCGGAGGAAGTGCATTTACAGGGGAGAGTTGGAAAGAAGTTTGCAGTGATTTTTCCACAGAAAAAGGAATGACCTGGAAAGTGCAGTCATGCAGCCGTAAGCAGGAACACCACCCATGAGTCCTACAACTTGGGGCTGGAGGAAAAGCCAGCTTCTGAGAGTGAGGTGAGAGCAGACTGTGGCAGCCAAGGACGCTGGTGATTTTGCCCGGGTGAGAACCTTGTGGATCAGGAGCCCTGATAGGGGGCAGGATAACCACCTTAAAAATGGTATGGAAGATACATTTCTTTTTCCCCATCCCTGTAAAAGGGCACCAGCAACAAGCAGGGAGACAATTCCATTTAACACCAGTAGAAATTGTAATAACTTTTGCATGTGAATGAACAGGTAACTCTGCTAGAGGTGAAAAATTTGCATTCCCCACTGACTTTAAGACTAGCTAAGATGAGGTGCACCCATCCTCTCAACCTATCACAGGTTCTGTGGCTCAGACTGCCGAGGAAGAGCACCAACAAGCAGCTGGCTGTGGCAGCCTTTCTTTTCTCTTCACGGATGGGACAGGCCATTGTGGTAGAGTAGATCCTCTTTATCCTGTGGCCACTGTGGGAATTCCGTGAATGTACAATCAGTGTAATGTAATCTGCAAAATTGACATTTTGAGAATTGATTATTGTTTAAAGCCATTGTCTTTACTGTTGCAAAACTGTTTTTTCCCCTTACTATTTGTTGAATTGTTTACTTAGCAGACAGTTATGCTTATGATTATAAAATTAACTGCAAGAATACCATTGTAAAAAATAAAAGAAAGAATAACAAAGGAAGGAGGAGGGTGGATAGGAGAGTGGATAGGAGAGAGAGTGTTTTGGGTTGTATTACGATGCTCTTAAATATGTATGTCTGAAACACATGAAATTTTAAAAAAATTAATTGAGAAAAAAGAATCAATTCTCTTGCTAATTGTCATGATGATGTGCTTGTTTATACAAATATCAGATTGTAACAAAGAGATATTGCAGCACTGAGTATTTAAGTATAGGTACTTTGTAAAATTGTCTTATCCTGATGCCTTGAGTCCTTTGGTAATGATACAGTCATATTATTTCTAATTTTATTATTTTAAATTTTCATTTATTTGCATCTACTTGAAAGGCATAGTGATGGGGAGATAGACATATGTACCAAGTTCTTCTGTCTGCTGGTTTACTCCCCAAATGCCCATAGCAGCCCAGGCTGTGGCAAGCCAAATCCAGAAGCCCAGAACTCCATCTGGGTCTCCCATATGGGTGGCAGGGATCCAAGCACTTCAACCATCATCGGCTTCCTCCCAGGATGCATTATCAGGAAACTGAGTCAGAGTGGAGCAGTCATGAATCAAACCAGCACTCTGATATGGAATACTGCTATCCTAAGTAGGGATTACCTATAGATTACTGAACTGGAGATTATTTGGATAATATTAGATGGATATTAGTATAGCATTCCAAACAAAAACAATCTTATATTAGTTTATGGGAGGCCATAACAAAGTGCAACAAGTACTCATAAAGCAAGAAGGTTTAATAAAAAAAATACAGAAATTTATCCTTTCATTTTCTTGGATTGGAGAAATGAAGTCAACATTTTGGCAGATCTTTGCTCCTACTGAATCCTTACAGGAAAATCCTCCCTTTTCTCTCCAGCTTGCAGTATTCTCATCCAGCCTTGGCATACTGTGAGGTATAGATGTGTTACTACAATTACTGCCTCCATACTCACCTGATGGCTCAACTGTGTTTCTGTACTTGTTTCTAAATGACTTGATACTCACAAAAATTTCCTACACTCATATTGGTTGAAGGCCAACTATAAAAAACTCCTGTTACTTGATTAAAACTGGGAAGATTCTATCTACAAATAGCATCATATTTACAGAGTGTTTTAATTTCAACCTGTCATTTTCAGGACCACAAGAATCATAGAGTAAATCACATCCAGGTACTCATTCTCTTTCTTATTTTCCCTGCATTTCAGTTCTAAATTTTCTTATTTGTTATGATATTCTGAAAATCAAGACTTTTTAAAAAACATTTTGAAAGGAATTCAGTGTTACTTTCTTCCTGTAGCTCCTTAGAGTATCACCTTATTCTTACAGATGCTAGAAGTTCTCAGTTTACTCCATATGCCTAAGGAGTACAGCTTATATCACATGCTAAGCTCCCAAACAAGGCTATTTTTCCAAACAATGTCACTGATTTCCACATTCCCAGTCTTGCAGAATCCAAGCTTCTTACTTCTAGTAAACTTGTTAAATTTTTGATATTTCTTTTCTATAACTGCCCAATGGTACAGTAATTTATTCAAATACCAAATATACAGTTTAAGAAATTGCACTGTAGTTCATATGCCTAGATGGCCTCAAGTAACATGAATGCAATACAATAAAAGTCATTTCTCAAATACTTTATTCTTAAAATGAACCATCAGATTGGTTTCTTCTGTGCACAAACTTTCTGTGTGAAAGGCAATTTAAATGAGAATTTTGTCATTTTTCTGCAAAGACGTTGGGGAAGCCATTCAAAGCTGTCTCTTGACCCTTTCTCTAGTTTCCTTCAGGAAAAGTGAATCAAATAGTTCAATAAAAATATTAACATCACAAAGGGAAAAGAATAAAGCTGTATATTGCTGGTAAATTAAACAATACTATACCTGGAAGGGATCATGCTGGGATAGCTAATTAAACATTTGAAATATTGGATGTATGAATTTATAATATTTGCTTCAAGCTTCATTGCCTTTCTGGTTCTACTTAATATAATTCACTGACATTAAAATCATCTGAGTTAACATATTAAATACACACACACACACACACTCACACAGGCATTCACAGTCGCACACAAAATTCATGGTTCCATTAAAGATGACATAAAAGTCTGTATTGATTTAGAGAACATGTAATGGAGAGGTGTAGATTTTAAGCTTCTACAGAAAAGAGATTTTATTTTTTATACCCAGATCCTACAAAAATATAATTTATATGGAAGATATGTTTCCTGATGACAATCTATTCAACAGAATTTTTCAGCACTTGCAATATGCAAAATTCCATGTTAAGTGCTATCAGGGACAGAAGTGTAGCATTAAAGAGGAAAAAATTATAATGTTTGAAAATGTGATGAAAACATCAAAGGTAAATGAAATTAGCTATGTAAATTATAAAACATCAGTCATCATAACTCCATAGCTTCAATGAGAATGTAAAATTCTACCATCTCTGAAGAGAGAAAAGAAAAAATTAAAAACAAATTAAACTTATCATGATCAAATATTGAGTTTTACCAAAACCCAGTTGATTAACAGACAGCACTAGTGTAAGAAGTCCTAGCCAAAGGAACATTAAGTACCAAGTAGTAAAGGAAAGAACAACCTATTCAGAAAAAAAGTCAATGTGGCCAGTTGGGAGAGTGTGTAAGGTAAGACATGGGATAGAAGTTGAAAGTCTGTCTGAACTATAATTAAAAAGAATGGATTTTATTTAAAGTAAAACTCATTACAAGCTCTTGGGAGATTTTAAACAAAGCTGTGAAGTTCCCTGAAAGATAGTGTGAAACTTTACCTGGACCAATCTATGGTGAACAAATTACTGGGGAATGTATTCCTGAGAGTAAAGACTACCCTGTTACACAGAGTCACCCACATCACTACTACAGATAATAAAAAGCTTCTCTCTCTCCTGGACAGTACAGAGGATCAGTCCCAGGACCTGGATTCTTACTTTTGATGCTTAATGAGGCCATCATTATCCATTATGCCCATTATTTCATAGTATCTCTAAGAATGCAAGTTGCTACCCCTTTTCTAGAAATTAATATGATAATATGTTTTAAAACATATATAATCTTTTGGTCCAGATATCTCATATTTAAAAATCTTCCTCTTAGGGCCAGCGCTTTAGCAAAGAGGGTAAAGCTGACACCTGCGATGCTGGCATCCCATATGTGTTCCGGTTTGAGTCCCAGCTGCTCCATTTGTGATCCAGCTCCCTGTTAATCTCTGGGAAAATCAGCAAAAAAGTTTCATATTCTTGGGCCCCTGAACCCATAGGGGAGAACTGGATGAAGCTCCTGACTCAGGGCTTCAGTCTGGCCCAGCCCTGGATATTGCTGTCATTTGGGAAATGAACCAGGGGATGGAAGATCTCTATCCCTCTCTCTCCATAATTCTGATTTCCAAATAACTAAAAAAAACTCTAAAAAATACAAATAAAACATTTCTGCATCACACACACAAAAACAACAAATCTTTCTACAATGATATTTGAATTTTTAAAAAAGTTATTTATTTATCTGAAAGCCAGAGTTACAGGGAAAGCAAGAGAGAGAGAAAGAGAGAGAGAATCTTCCATCAACTGGTTTACTTCTCACATGGCCATAATGTCCAGGACTAGGCCAGGCTGAAGCCAGGAGCCAGAAACTTCATCCTGGTCTCCCTTGTAGATACAGGTGCCAGAGTCTACTGTTTTCCCAGGCACATTAGCAGGGAGCTGGATGAGAAGTGGAGCATCCTGGGACTTGAATGGATTCCCATGTGGTATGCCAGCATTGCAGCAAGCAGCTTAACTTCCTATACCACTATGCAGGGTCCATAAATTTTTTTTTATTATTATAAATTTGTAAATATATAACATAAATATTATAATGGACAGAGACATTAGGCAAGAAAAATAAATTAAAGGGATACAAATTGGGAAGGAAGAACTCAAACTAGCCCTCTTTGTAGATGATATGATTCTTTATTTAGGAGACCCAAAGAACTCTACTAAGCGACTATTGGAACTCATAGAAGAGTTTGGCAAAGTAGCAGGATATAAAATCAACGCACAAAAATCAACAGCCTTTGTATACACAGGCAATGCCATGGATGAGGAAGAACTTCTAAGATCAATCCCATTCACAATAGCCACAAAAACAATGAAATAATTTGGAATAAACTTAACCAAGAATGTTGAAGATCTCTACGATGAAAATTTTAAAAATCTTAAAGAAAGAAATAGAAGAGGATTCAAAAAAATGGAAAAATCTTCCATGCTCATGGATTGGAAGAATCAATATCATCAAAATGTCTATTCCCCCAAAAGCAATTTATAGATTCAATGCAATACCAATCAAAATACCAAACACATTCTTCTCAGATCTGGAAAAAATGATTCTGAAATTCATATGCAGACACAAGAGAACTCGAATAGCTAAAGCAATCTTGTACAACAGAAACAAAGCCGGAGGCATCACAATACCAGATTTCAGGACATACTACAGGGCAGTTGTTATCAAAACAGCATGGTACTGGTACAGAAACAGATGGATAGACCAATGGAACAGAATAGAAACACCAGAAATCAATCCAAACATCTACAGCCAACTTCTATTTGATCAAGGTTCCAAAACCAATCCCTGGAGCAAGGACAGTCTATTCAATAAATGGTGCTGGCAAAACTGGATTACCTTGTGCAGAAGCATGAACCAAGACCCCTGTCTTACACCTTACACAAAAATTCACTCAACATGGATTAAAGACCTAAATCTGCGACCCAACACCATCAAATCATTAGAGAACATTGGAGAAACCCTGCAAGATATAGGTACTGGCAAAGACTTCTTAGAAAATACCCCAGAGGCACAGGCAGTCAGAGCCATAATTAACATTTGGGATTGCATCAAATTGAGAAGTTTCTGTACTGCAAATGAAACAGTCAGGAGAGTGAAGACGCAACCGACAGAATGGGAAAAAATATTTGTAAACTATGCAACAGATAAAGGGCTGATAAACAGAATCTACAAAGAAATCAAGAAACGCCACAACAACAAAACAGACAACCCACTTAAGAGATGGGCCAAGGACCTCAATAGACATTTCTCCAAAGAGGAAATCCAAATGGCCAACAGACACATGAAAAAATGTTCCAGATCACTAGCAATCAGGGAAATACAAATCAAAACCACAAGGAGGGTTCACCTCACCCCGGTTAGAATGGCTCACATTCAGAAATCTACCAACAATAGACGCTGGAAAGGACGTGGGGGAAAAGGGACACTAACCCACTGTTGGTGGGAATGCAAACTGGTGGAGCCACTATGAAAGTCAGTCTGGAGATTCCTCAGAAACCTGAATATAACCCTACCATACAACCCAGCCATATCACTCCTTGGAATTTACCCAAAGGAAATTAATCTGGCAAACAAAAAAGCCTTCTGCACAGTAATGTTTATTGCAGCTCAATTCACAATAGCTAATACCTGGAACCAACCCCAGTGCCCATCAACAGTAGACTGGATAAAGAAATTATAGGACATGCACTCTATAGAATATTATACAGCAGTCAAAAACAATGAAATTTGATCATTTGCAACAAAATGGAGGAATCTGGAAAACATCATGCTGAGTGAAATAAGCCAGTCCCAAAGTGACAAATATCCTTTTCTCCCTGATCGGTGACTACTAACCAAGCACCAAAAAGGAAACCTGTTGAAGTGAAAGGGACACTATGAGAAACAGTGACTTGATCGGCCCTTGTCCAGACTGTTGATGTATAACTTAATACTTTATCCCTTTTAGTATTTTTTTGTTCCACTTAATACCATTGGTTGAACCCTGTAATTAACACACAATTATTCTTAGGTGTTTAAATTTAACTGAAAAGTGATCTCTGTTAAATATAAGAGGGAGAGATGTACAATTTGGGACATGCTCAAGCTGACTTGCCCCAAATGGTAGAGTTAGAAATGTGCCACGGGTTTCCAAAACAATCCCATCAAGGTGGCATATACCAATGCCATCACTAGTCCAAGTGATCAATTTCAGTCCACAATTGATCACACTGATAGGTCTAAGAGTCAAAGGGATCACACAAACAAGACTAGTGTCTGCTAATGCTAACTGATAGAATAAAATAGGGAGAGAACGATCCAACATGGGAAGCGGGATATACAGCAGACTCATAGAATGGCTGATGTTCTAAAAAAAAAATTTAGTATTGTATAAAACCTATGCAAACCTGAACATCAAATTGTTTCAAAGACTATTGCATTGGTTTAAAAGTGGAAAGCAAATTTAATATTGTAAAATTAAAGAAAGATATGGTGTCAAGGCAGAGGGAACATGGTGGTATTTCATCCTCAACCCCAGGTTGGCAGGCTTATCACCTGGTTATGGTGTGCTCAGCTAGGGAGCATATGAACTAAAAATATTAGTTAGGACAAAATAAAGGAAGAAAATGAGAAGCAATAAGATGGGATGGAAGTTCCATGTTTACCTTTTTTGATACCAGGTTTCAAAATATAGCTCAATTCTCATGTGAAGAATAGACATAAAGCATTAACCTACAAAGCTGCTGTGAGAATAACAATTATAATGTGTGGCTTTAGGTAGAGTGCAAGTGCTCAATTTGGAGAAAGGAGAATCTGTGGGTATTTGAGTTTCCCACAGAGTCAAGTTCACTGGGGCTGGTCTCCACACTGAGATCTAAGGAGGGCCCAGCATCAGAAGAGAAAGCCTGACCCATTGTTTATGCCCAACATGTACATAATAAATTATTTTTGGGTTTAGTTACTTTGAAATATTGTTTTTCTTCAGAAACTTCCTGAGCACATAAATATTCATGAGTGCAAATCAAACATTGTCACTATCACCCAAATTAAATGATACAACACCTCTTAAGAGGAAAATATGTTTAAAAGTACTTTAAAGTTCAGTTCATTCAATGTAGATGATAAAGCTTCAAAAAGGAATTGAAATTATTGGAGCTTAATTTTTACTGTTGTTTTCAAGAGAACAAAGGAACCAAGACTGGCTCAGAAAGTCCTTGTTTTCTACAAAGGGGTAAAATTTGCTTCTGTCATCACTTCAGGAACGCCTTTGCACAACTCCTTGCTTCTCTCCCCATTAAGAAAATCCTCTTTTGAAATTTTATACAAATGGTAGGTGAAATAAAATCACAAAGGAAACTTATTTTCACAAATATGTTGTTGAACACCAGAAGGGAGACAAACCTGCAATGGGAGTCTTCTGTATACTTTTTGTATATATTTTAAAGAATATGTAGAGTTGGGTAATGATTAGTTACTTGGTGAAGTAGGACAATACTTTATCCATTTTAGCTGTTTATTGGCACTTATTTTAATTTTAGGTAAACATCTATAATAATATTTTTGTTGAAGATTTAGAATGATTTTTATAATAGAATTTCCTTTTCAGTTTATATTTTATATTCTGCAGCTTTATAAAAACACATTGCATTAGGCAGAGCAATTCCACCTTATAGAATGAATTCTAAAGCCCTACTTAAACATAGGACAATTAAATTACAAAGATATTCATCATAGCATTTTACGTATGCATGAAAATAAGAAATCAATATAACCGTCTATAACAGAAGAACCTCAATAATTAACACATACTTATTCAACATAATACTAGCTGGCCATTAACAAAAATGTTGTAAATTAATATTTATTAACATGAGATCATTATATTTATAAAAGCTTTTTAAATGAAAAAACATGACTACTTACTTTGTGAAAGAATTCGTATATGTTGCAGTTCATCCATACATAAACAAGAGCAAAAACATACTAGTTAATTATGTAAAGGAAGAGAAACAACATTACTGATATTATTTTGGAGGAATAAATTGTATACATAAATGAATATTTTTCCTTATATGGATTTCTTATTGTTTCTAATAGCAGCACATATACTTTCAATGTGCCAGGAATCTCTGGTAAGCATAGATGTATTTTTCCTCTAATATTTTTAAACAACTCTGCTACATTAACAACATTTTTAGAGAAATTTATTTGAAGGATAATAAAACTTGGAACAGAGCTTGGACACAGCAGGGATGTGGGTGTTTATCCTGGCAGCCCAACTTCAGAGATAATTCAGAAACTTTGTTTAGTTAAATATATAATGAATACTTTGTTAATGGGTAGGCCATATGTGGGGTGTGTGTGTGTGTGTGTGTGTGTGTGTGTGTGAGGTAACTCCCTTTAAGATATTCCAGACTTTAGACAACCCCTGACAACCTCTGTGTTCCTATGCCACATTCAACAAACCTCTGTTACAACACCCAACAATCTTTTAAAATGTATTTATTTATTTATTTATTTATTTATAGAAGGCGAGATTGCTCAATCATTGTTTCACTCCCCAAATGACCAGAACTATTGGAACTGAGTCAGGTGGAATGTGGGACCAAATGCTCAACCCAGCTCTAACAGGTGGGTAGCAAGGATCCAAGTTCTCGAGTCATCATTTGTTGCCTCACAGAATGTGCATTAGCAGGAAGCTGGAATTGGGATCATAACTAGGAGTCCAATCCAGGAACACGGATTTGGGATGAAAGCACCCAAGCTGTATCTTAATAACTATGTCAAACACCCACTCAACTAACATTATTTATGATGTTTATTTTATTATATTCTTTGCTGTTAGACTTTACAAGCTACTTGAGTACAGTTGCATTTTTTATATCCCCAACATCCAGGAAAATGTTTGTCAAATGGAATTTCCTCAATAAGTATTTGTTGAATGATAGGATGGATGAATATAATTCTAGCATATTCCTGATATGCATAAAATTACCTTATATTCTTAACATTATTCACACATCTGTGTGGGTATGATGTTTCAAAAATAGTTAGTGGGAATCCATTCAAATGAGTAAGAAAAAAGTAAGTCTTTGCTTCTTTGTATTCTTTCTCTACTCAAAACAATTGTAAAGTAGAATCAGCAGGCACACACAGATCTTTAATTTCAAGAGAAGGAGTCTTTCAAGATAAAGCACAAAAAAGCAAGCCTGTCTAAGAGGAAAATTCAACAGGCAGAAAAAGAAGCATGTCTCTTCTATTCTCACTATAGAGAGATGACTACATTCATAACTTAAATTTTTAAAAGTAGAAATATAAATGAAGTGACAATACATTACATAAATTCAATGGTTCCCTGCATTGCAAAATTGTTGGCAGATTTCTATCCTGGCAATATTTCAATCATGATATTTTTGTTATTAGTCTAGATTCATTAAGCAACTAGTAAGTAAAACAATATACAAAATCAATATGACCAGGACATTAGATATTTAGTGAGAGTTGAAACCATAGAGTTGCAAAAATAACCATTCCTCTCCTCCTGCATCTGATTATCTTTAATGAACACTGGGTGAGGGCCGGCACCGCAGCTCAATAGGCTAATTCTTCGCCTGTGGCGCCGGCACACTGAGTTCTAGCCCTGGTCAGGGAGCTGGATTCTGTCCCAGTTGCTCCTCTTCTAGGCCAGCTCTCTGCTGTGGCCTGGGAGTGCAGTGGAGGATGGCCCAAGTGTTTGGGCCCTGCACCCTATGGGAGACCAGGAGAAGCACCTGGCTCCTGGCTTCCGATCAGCAATGACAGCCATTGGGGGGGTGACCCAGTGGCAAAGGAAGACCTTTCTCCCTGTCTGTCACTCTCACTGTCCACTCTGCCTGTCAAAAAATTAAAAAAAAAAAAAAACCTAAAAAAATGAACACTGGGTGAGAAGTTTTAGGAACAGGAAAGTAAAAAAGAAATAATAATGATTTCATTTTAATGTTAGCTAAACTAATATGAACAAAGATAAACACTCATACAGTAATCAGATATCAGAGGATGAAAATTTCATATATATCAAATTTACACATTTTTTTGACAGGCAGATTTAGACAGTGAGAGAGAAAGAGAGACAGAGAGAAAGGTCTTCCTTCCGTTGGTTCACACCCCAAATGGCCACTATGGCTGGCATGCTGTGTCGATCCGAAGCCAGGAGCCAGGTGCTTCCTCCTGGTCTTCCATAGGGTGCAGGGTCCAAACACTTGGGCCATCCTCCACTGCACTCCCAGGCCACAGCAGAGGGCTGGCCTAGAAGAGGAGCAACCGAGACAGAATCCACCGTCCCAACCGGACTAGATCCTGGGGTGCTGGTGCCACAGGCAGAGGATTAGCCTAGAGAGCCACAGTGCTGGCCCTCAAATTTACACTTTCAAAGACAGGAAAATATTCCTATAGTAGAGATGTTCCAGCTACTGACTGAGTTAATTAGAATTCATCTTTCTTTCATTCATATTGGAAAATTGAGGCTTGGGTTCCTGTATATGATGTGACTGTACCTAAGAAGGTGAAAGCTTGCATGCACAGAATGTATATTCTAGTGTAGGAATCAAGAAATCTAAAATGCATTTTGTAGAAGTTGCTCAATATTAACTGTCCCAGCAGTTTACAAAAAATTATTTTTGATGTCCTTAAAGTTTTGTATGTTCCTTTTGTCCAAGAACTTCGCGTGTAAGTAAGGTTTTTAGTTACAGTTTACATGATACTGCTGTTTAATAGCCTAATTGCTGAGTCTCAGCCTGTCCTGTGTACCTACATTGTGTCCATAACTTTCAGAGTTGGTTTTAGGATTATCTTCAGTATCTATCAAGTGCATGGCAGTTGAGTTGGGTGTTTAAGAGGAAAGTTGCAATCACTGTTTTTATTTTAGTACTAGAAGCTTTCATGAAGCAGAGTGATTTCATATGCCTTGAAATAAAACTATCTGAACACTTATGTTAAACAAAGACTGTAAGACTAGTACTGACATATGTCCTGAAAGTAGGCATTTGTCTAATTTTTCTAGGTTAGCTTCGATCAGTTCCACAGTTTAATAGGATTTATTAGCGGGTTGTGAGCTTCACTAAAAGTGGCCAGTTCAGAAGTAGAGATCCCTGATAAGTCATTCTGGCAGCTTATTTTCTGCCCCTCATCCACCCTTGGAAGGAAATCAAGAAAATATCATTTGAGATGCATGACTTGCTGCCTTAAAAAAGTCTCCTTTGAGTGAAAGTAGGATGGAGAAGCAAAGGTTCTAATCTATACCCCAGAGATCTGTACAATAATGGCCAACATGGAGACTTTACATTTTCCAGCACATTTGAAGACTTTAAATTCAGAAGAAAGTATCAGTCTGTGTTTTTTCTAAGTGAAAGCAAATGCTTGGAGGAAGCTCTGGTGTGCCTACACACTTAATATGGGGAAAAATAACCAACAAATTGGGGATATACTCAATTTTTATCCACAAATCTAACCAAAGGACAGGTGCAGTTGTTTTCGTGTACACAAGAGGATGTTGGGTGTTCGGTACTTTGTCCACTTGCAGACCCTGCAATCCTTTCCTTTCACCTAAACATTAAAGTCTGTAAAATGTAAACCATGGAGAATAATGTTTTTTTAAGTCTTAACTTCATATTATAAAGCCTAACTAAATTTTCAAGGTATAATGCTCCAACTGTAGTCAACTGTAGTCTAATATCTTTAAATTCTTAATATCAAGTACTCAATGTTGTTTTTCCTAATGATCATCACTGCAGTATGACAATGGAATAAATGTGAGCAGAACACTTTTGTGGTTAGCTATAAGATGTCTGTGATTTTTGAAAACGATTTAAATCATTATTGGGATATTAAAATTTCTCTAAAGTTAGTCATAAAATTGCTCTTTAATGATACTATAATCTGTTATTTTTAGTTGTAGTTCAGACCATAATCTTTTTAAAATTTAGGTTTAGATGATTCCTTATTAGCCTATTTGGGAGAAGAGGGAGATTTATAATACAGGTACGAATATTTTCCCTTTTGAATTTTCCAACAAGATTTTCTGTATAATATGCCTTACTGAGTCTGAGTCTGGGGGGATTTAGTTTTATTGGTGGAAGAAGAAAGATTCAAGTCTGCTGTGTGGATAATTTATTTGATTTCAATGCGCAGTATGTTTTTATAAGAAAAACTTAAAAGAGAATTAAACTCATTTAAAAAGCACATAAATTGTTTTTGCAACAAAGCAATTAAGGAATTGTATCTATCCAAAGTGATGGGTAAAATTCTAAGCACAAAAAGGGCTAAATTGCCTTCTGTTTTGGAAACTGTTATTGCTTGAGGTTTAATAAAAAAGGGATGCTTGGGATTAGTATGAAGATCTAGATCTCTCTTATAGGGAATTTAAAAATAAGTTGAGTAGGTGGAAACAGATAGTACAGTGGTTACCAGGGCTGGGTGCAGGGAGGGAAAGAAAGATAGGGAGATGAAGGTTCCTGGTATGCAAGATGGGTAAGTTTAGAGATCTAATGTAGAACATCAATTCTATTGTTAATTATACTGCACTATATTCTAAAAATTTGCTAAGAGAGTAAGTTCTAGATGTTTTTACCACACAAACACCTGCATACACACACACAAATAATTATAATATATATGTTAATTGCCCTAGCTATAGTAATCACTTCACTATGTGTATGGAAACCAGAATATCATCATGTGGTCCATCTTAAATATATGCAAAAACGAAGATTGGGTACTCATCTTATTTATGAGTTACTAAAACTTTGGCATAAATTTCAAATTTAAAATTAATTCAAATAAATTGATTTATGTATGATTTTTCTCTGGTCCATTCTCTGTCCATTAAACAGAAATATTTTGAACTAACATATGACAGTTACAATTCAAAGATTAACTTCATTATTTATGCAGATACAAGAATTGCATATTTTTTATCTGAAATAACTTAAAAGCATCCACAGATAATAAACATTAGTGATTTCAGAAAGTGCTTTTATGGGCTGGCATTGTGGTATGGCAAGTAAAGCCACTGACTCTGATGCTGGTAACCCATTTGGGTGCTGATTTTTGTCCCAGCAGCTCCACTTCTGATCCAATACCCTTTGTTACTGGCCTGGGAAAAACAAGTGTTTGGACCCTTTCTACCCAAATGGGAGACTGGATGAAACTCCTGGCTCCTGGCTCCTTACTCCTCACCCATGGCTTTGTCTTGGCCTAGCCCTGACATTGCAGTAATCTGGGGATTAAACCAGCAGATTTAATCTCTCTCTCTCTCTCTCTCTCTCTCTCTCTCTCTCTCTCTCTCTCCATGTCTCTGTAATTCTGACTTTAAAATAAATAAAATAAATCTTAAAAAAGAAAGTGCCTTTAATGTGTCTACGTGATGTCCACCACTGCAACACTACATCAGACACATAGAGGGTAATCCTAGAAACAGAGTTTATTTGTTTAATAAGATTAATATATGTAAGGAAAGGGAGAAAATCAAAACAAACTGTGGCATTATTAATAATTACCTAAGTGATTTCTGTTGCTGAAATTTAAACTGTGAAAACTTAAGATGGATCTGGAGCAAAATCCAGGGATTAGATAATGAGAACTTCAATTTGTCATGTTAAAGAATTTATACATCATTACACAGGCAATATCATTCCAATAGAGAACTTTAATCCCAAAATTGATGTAGTTATCACAAAAATTGAAAAAGAAGGAGGTGGGGAGGATGGAGGGAAGGAAAAAAGTAGAGCTATGTTCTTAGAATTTTATCTATGAAATATACATGAAGTCTGTTATCTTTGTATTAATAATAAAAAAATAGAAAAAGCAAAATTGATGTAGGAAAAATGAGAATGGAATATTTTAGGATATATTAGGAGGATGGACTTGAAAGAACAAGAATTAAGGAATGCGTCAGGAGTATATTATAGTAAGATGTAACCATGAAGAGTACAGCTAGACCCAGTTGGTAGTAGTAAGGATAGAAGAGGGATTGAAGAATGAAATTATGGGATGAGGGAAGTAGATGACTTCAAATATCTAATTTAGTGGTGAAGAGGATCTGTGAATTAACAGTTGAGAAAAAGAAAAGCTATCTGGAATAACATTTAGTGTGATATTTAAGTAAATATGGTAGATTGATCTTCTCTATGATAAAATAATTTACAATTTCTTTCAGAAAATTAAGTCACTGCTTTGGACACCTGCATCTCATCTTGAAAACCTTGATCTGGGTCCTGGCTCCTCCAAATTTGATTCAATTGCCTGATAATGTGGATCTTGGGAGGCAACGGATGATGGCTCAGTTATTTGGATCACTGTTACCCATAGAGTAGACTTGGATTGAATGTTTGGCTCCTGGCTTTGGTCAGACAGAGCCTGGGCTGTTGCAGACATTTGGAAGTGAATCAGTGTATGAAGACACTCTGTCTCCTCCTGGCTCTCTATGTTTCAGGTAAAATGAAAGTAAAGATACATAATTAACACAAAATGGCATCAAAAATTTCTCAACATCTTTCATTTAAAAAAAATACAGCTGTACTCGTTAATGTCATGCTATTACATTCCTTTTAGAATGGCTAAAATTAAAATGATAATTGATATCAAATGCTATTGAGATATGGAATAATAGAACTCTCACCCATTATTAGTGAGAATCCAAAACAGTAGTGCAACTTTGAAAAACAAGTTGAAATATAAAGTTAATGGTAAAGACAGTCATTCAATCCAGCATTCCAATTTCTGGTTTTTATCTAAAAGAAATGAAAAAAAATGTATGCACAGAAGGCCCTTAAATTAATGCCAACAACAGCATTTAGAATAATGAATCAAGCACTTTATTTTGTATAGAAATTTTATGCTCATGGCAAAATAAAGAGAAAGATGCAGAAGCATTCTGAGTGCCTTCTCCTCCACTGTTGTGGGGATTTGTGTACAGAGACAAGAATCCAAGACATTTTAACAGGTAGTAGTCTTTTATTATTTATGCTGGTATAAGCACTAGGTGGACCTTCTTATCTAAAAGCCTGAGCCCCAATAAAGAGAGATATTTTATTATATATGGCTTTAGCTTCTTTGTCTCCCTTACATGGCTGCATGCTTAGATTTTATTGGATATTTTAATGCTACATGATGGCCACAGGAATTGATGCAATACTGAGTGTGCATATATGGTTACCGATAATTTTTCCATATACACTGAGCTGTACTTTATCTAGCAAGGATTATAATCATTGCTCTGTACTAGCAAGCAGAACTTGAAATGGCTACATATAAGCAGATAATAACTACAGTTGAAGCACTCATAGGCAAGCAGATAATGAACACATTCTTTTTTTCTGTCTCACCAGGGGAGACTTCTATCACAACTTTAATCATGTTAGTTAGAAACAAGCTTATTAAAAGACAAAGGCCTCTATCACACCACCAAAAAATAATTTTTCCCATCAACATCCCTTATTTTAGTGTTGAGAAAACAATATAGTGACACATAATTGTTAGACATAGACTATAGTTTACCTAAGGGGTCACTCTTGGTATTGTACATTCTAAAGGTCTGGAAAAATGTGTAATGAAATATGTGTGCCATTGCAGTATCATCAAGATACTCTTAATGTACTAAATGTCCTGCAAGTACCATCTATCAGTTCCTCTCTCATCCTTAACCCCCAACAACCAGTGTACTTTTCACTTTCTCAATTGTTTTTCCTTTTCCAGAAAGTCAAGTAGCTGAGTTACAAAATATGCAGGCTTCTCAGATTGTCTACTTTCAGTTAGCAATATGAATGTAAGTTTCTTACATTAATTTTTAAAAAACATATACCTGTATTACAATTATCATTCAATCAAGTGTTCCTATTTTTCCATGTCTTTTTAAGGTTCAACAGTTCATTTCCTAATAGCATTAAATAATATTGCATGTCTGGATATAAACTAGAGTTTATGCATTCATCTGTTGATGGCCATCATGGTTAGTTTCAAGTTTGAGTAGTTGTGAACCAAGTTGCTATCAACATCTATCTGCAAGGATTTGCAACAAATTTAAATGTATTGGGTAAATTTCAAGCAGCCTAATTGCTTTATCATATGGTAAGAACATGTTTGATTTTGTGAGAAACTGCCAAGATATGTTCTGCAATGTTTGTATCATTTTGCATTCTTACAATGAGTAAAGCTCTTTTTGTTACACATCCCCAGTTGCTTATGATCTGGTCAGTTTCCTGTATTTGGGCCATGCTAATGGATTTGTGGTTCTATCTCGGTTTTAATTGGTAATTCCCTACCTTAATAAAATACAGTGGTGCATTTTTTCATAACTTCCTTGATATTTGTATATTTTGTTTCGTGAGCTGTCTGTTGAAGCGTAAGCTGATTTTTAATTGAGTTGTTGTTTTCTTATCATTGAGTTTTAATAGTTTTTAATATATTGGATAATAGTTCTGAAATGGGTAACTATCTTTTGCAAGTATTTTATTTGAGTCTGTGGCTTGACCATCCATTCTATCAACTGTAACATTTGTAGATCACAGGTTATTTTTAAAAATTATTGAAATGCCTGTTAATTTTGTCTTTAGTGGATTATGCCTTTGGTGTTGCATCAAAAAAGACATTGACAAACACAATTACATCTTGATTTTTTAAATATTGTATTCTAGGACTTTTATAGTTTTGTGTTTTACATTTAGTTCTGTGACCCATTTTGAGTTAATTTTTAGAAAGATTTTAAGTGTCTAGATTGATGTTTTGGGTGTGCATGTCAGGTTGTTCCATCACCATTGGTTGAGAAGACCACTTTCTTTCAATGGAATGAAATGTTCCTTTGACAAAAATCAGTTTGCTAACTGCTTTTTTTTTTTTTTTTTTTTTTTTTGGACAGGCAGAGTGGACAGTGAGAGAGACAGGGAGAAAAGTCTTCCTTTTGGTTCACCCCCTAATGGCCACTGTGGCCGGTGCACCGCACTGATCCGAAGGCAGGAGCCAGGTGTTTCTCCTGGTCTCCCATGACGGTGCAGGACCCAAGACTTGGGCCATCCTCCACTGCACTCCTGGGCCACAGCAGAGAGCTGGACAGAAAGAGGAGCGACCGGGACAGAATCCAGAGCCCCAATTGGTACTAGAACCCAGTGTGCTGGTGCCTCAGGTGGAGGATTAAGCTATTGAGCCACAGCCGGCCTGCTAATAGCTTTTTTCATAACAACCCAAACTAGACACAATCCAAATAAATACCACTTGGGTATTTGACTTAAAAAATGACAAATTCATGAATATGGTATTATGAAAACTGTTTGTTTATATGCTTATATAGCCATATCAACAAATAAACCAAAGAGAAACAAAAAAACTAGGGACAAGAAAAAAGTGAATGGCTACTAGAGGCTGTTGGAATAGAAATAATGAACTGTACAAACAGGTTCAAGGTATTTTTTGGGAATGTTCAAAATACTCTGTATCTTACTGTGATATGAACTCACATGGATATGTTTGTCAAAGCTCATTGACCTGAGTTCCATGATGATGAGGACTACACTCACCATAATGTATATTTATACATATAAAAATGCAAAAATAAATAGCATATTTTTATAAATTACAATTCTTGTAATATATCTACATAATAGAAATATTTAATAGTTTTCTCAAATATCAAGAAGATAAAAATGTTTTTCTACATCAAAAAGAGAAATTATATGTGCTAAGCAATCTTAAATATTAATTTTTGGACAACTATTACACTTACTTTTTTTTTAAAGGCAGAGTGGACAGTGAGAGAGAAAGACAGAGAGAAAGGGTCTTCCTTTGCCTTTGGTTCATCCTCCAATGGCCGCTGCGGCCAGCGGGCTGCGGCCGGCGTGCCCCGCAATCCGAAGGCTGGAGCCAGGTGTTTCTCCTGGTCTCCCATGGGGTGCAGGGCCCAAGGACTTGGGCCATCTTCCACTGCACTCCCTGGCCACAGCAGAGAGCTGGACTGGAAGAGGGGCAACCGGGACAGAATCCGGCGCCCCAACCAGGACTAGAACCCAGTGTGCGGGCACCGCAAGGTGGAGGATTAGCCTATTGAGCCAGGGCACTGGCCTATTACACTTATTTTTAACTTATTGATATTAGAAAATTCAAAAGTCTGGGAAGCCAAAAACAAGGTGTACACAATTTTGTTTAAACAGAATTCATCAAGTTTACTCCTTAATCAGACTCAATAGGCTAATGAGGTCTGTCTGATCGTGGTTCTATTTATTCTCTAAGACAAAGGTAAGACAAGGAAGCTCTGATCCTAGACAAGGCAATACATTGTGGGCTCCGGTTGTGAGGCCCACACCGTCAGGATGGTGAGGTGACAGTTTTCTTCAACAAGAAGCACCAGAGACAGTTTCAAGGGACATGTTTATTAACAGTTAGGCACAAGCTTTTATATGGCAGGTAAATGGGAGTTCCTGGTAGCAACACTAATTCTATAGGATAAACCCAACAGCAGTGCTGCTATGCTTCTCCAATCAGGTTGAAGGTCACATGGCCTACTTAGCTTTCCAGGTAGTCTTAGGGGTCTGGACCATACCTGGAAGCTGTTCACCTGTTGACAATCATAAGGCCGCTCAACAGGAAGTGGGTTTGGGGGAAATGTGCTTCAGGTCCCTGCCACCTGCCAGCATTCAGGTCAATGCTTGGATCTCAGTGTGCTGAGTCCTCAACCAGGGTCTTCCCCAGGAGGCATGGTGTGCTATTGCTATGCCCTCTTTACCTCCTGCACCAGCCATGCAGGCAGTCTCTCAACCAGGCACAGGATCACCCGCAGTGCATAAATTCCATTCTGTCTCCTGAAAGAATATTAGAGTGCAAATATGAGATGCAAGGCCTCTATTTGCAATTTCAGTAGAATCAACTGTTTTAGGATTCCTGTGATAGAGAGAAACAAAGCATAACAGAGAAAAACAAAATAAAAATGTTTAAAGTAGTTAAAAAGAACTTAAGATATTACAATACTAAATAAGTGCAAAGAAATTAAAATGCTAAATAAATATAAAGAAACATTTTGGGAGACATAAGCTTTGTTTTCATTTTGGATTTGCAGCTGATTTTTTCTACATCAGCTCTCTAAAACATATGCAACAGTTTAACTCCTCCACAAATACTTATATTGCCATATGGATTATTTATAAACAACCTAGTTTCTGGAGCATTTTAAAAACCTAATCCAATAAAAGAGAGATCATATTGTAAGGTCTTTGCTGTTTAAACTGAATCAAAGTGTAGGAATTTTTTTTTTTAACCAGTGGAATTATATTCTTGTTCTATGTATACAAGCTAAAGGTAATGCACAAGATAAAAGCATAACAAATTGAGCATACTGGAAAGCAGGTTATATATCATAGAATATTTACACAGTATCTTTCTGTCAGAGAATTATTTGATTCCAATTTTGTGACTTAGGACAAATAATGTCACATTAAATTAAGTCTAGGATTAAAAGGCAACCACTTAAGAAATTGAAGTGACTTTAGGATATGATGAAACTGCATGAATAATATGTAAAACTTTTTTACAGATTTATTTATCTATTTAAACGCAGAGTTACAGAAAGGCAGAGACATAGAGAGAGAGAGAGAGAGAGAGAGAGGTCTTCCATATACTGGTTCACTCCCCAAATAGTAGCAACTGCTAGAGCCAGGCTTATCTGAAGCCAGGAGCCAATAACTTCTTCAGGATCACCCACACAGGTGACTTGGGCCATCTTCTACTGCTTTCCCAGGACATAGCAGAGACCTGGCTCAGAAGTGAAGCAGCCAGGACTCAAACCAACACCTACGTGGGATGCTGGTGCTTCAGGCTACACCTTCACCTGCTCCACGACAGTGCTATTTTAAAATTTTTATTTATTTATTTTTTTAATAACGCTTTTATTTAAAGAATATAAATTTCCAAAATACAGCTTATAGATTACAATGGCTTCCCCCCCATAACTTCCCTCCCACCCGCAACCCTCCCCTTTCCAACTCCCTCTCCCGTTCCATTCACATCAAGATTCATTTTCAATTCTCTTTATATACAGAAGGTCAGTTTAGTATATATTAAGTAAAGATTTCAACAGTTTGCCCTCACATAGCAACACAAAGTGAAAAATACTGTTGGAGTACCCGTTATAGTATTAATTCACAATGTATAGCACGTTAAGGACAGAGATCCTACATGATATATATATTTTTAAATTGATTAATTTTCTATGCAATTTCCAATTTAACACCAAGATTTTTTAATCATTTGCAATTATCTTTATATACAGAAGATCGATTCAATATATACTATGTAAAGATTTCATCAGTTTGCACCCACACAGAAACACAAAGTGTAAAAATACTGTTTCAGTACTAGTAATAGCATTATTTCACATTGGATAATACATTAAGGACAGATCCCTCATGAGACGTAAGTGGGCTTCACCATGATATTTGAATTCATCTATGCAATGTGGACACTAGGCAGTGAGATTGCTGGGTCCTAAGGCAGTTCTATCTCAAGTGTTTTTTGTTTGTTTGTTTTGTTTATTTTAGGAAGACTTCTTGTTTTACTGAAAATTAGTTTAGAATCTTCATGAACTTAGTTATAGAAAAAAATTACTGTCTATCCTACCAAAATTAAAAGGAGATCTGTTCAAGAAGGAATAATAGATTTATTCCCCTTTTTTGTAATTCAGAAAACATGTATCTACATCATGCTGATAATTTACTTAAATACCTTCAATTATGAAAACAAGATTAGATGAGAGCTTTGTAATTTAAAAACATATGTTATTTTATGAATTTTTGTGATAAAACATTTCAGGATGATCACATATTTTGTTATTTTTCTATAATTAAATACTGAAGTACAAAAAAGCAGTTTATAGTTAGATTTTGTAGGTTTAAATCAAGGGACTTTAGATAATCAAACCTCAATTCAGTTACCGAACCTCTCTGTAAATTATTGTGCCATTTAAAATGCTTGCCTCTAATTGCTTCTGTTTACAGTAGGTGTGCAAATAATGTGTGCCAGGCGTGAAATGAGAAAACAAGTGTGCTGCTTGAGAGTAGTAAATGCTAATTTCATGCTAACTGACATGTCCTTTTTTAAAAAAGAAAAAAGTTTTTATCTTATTTATTTATTTGAGATTACAGTTACAGACAGAGGGAGAGACAGTCCACATAAAAATATAAAGGAATAAGGGCTCTATTGGTTTCATTACTTATCTGTAAACTGTGTGTTCATTTGAATCTAACAGCATCCTCATTTTTACCAAATTCTATAGCACAATTCATAGCAGTCAGGAGAATATCGATATTCCCTTCCATGGAATGACTGCTCATTGCTTTTAAACTGCAGAATTACTTTGACATTAATATAATAAACCTTCTCTTAATTTTTCTTATAGACCTTCATAGTAAAACTAATGTCTCCCGCTATATCCAATTCCAATTTAATAACAAAGCAGTATTATTTCCTTTTTAACAATGCTATGGGCCAACTAATTTCCTAACTAATTCCATGACATAATTTTCTATTGAGACTTATCTGTGAGTATTAATGCAGATGGATATTTAAGAGGTGCTTTAAAAATGGTTTTGTAGAACTCTAGAATACTTGGATGCTATGTTAAAAAATAAAAAAAGGAAGAAGCTTACATGGTAAAACACAATGCCCTCCTGATAGTTCAGTAGGAACATCACTAGATTCGAACATAATGTAACCGGCACCGCGGCTCAATAGGCTACTCCTCCGCCTTCAGCGCCTGCACACCGGGTTCTAGTCCTGGTTGGGGTGCCGGATTCTGTCCCGGTTGCTCCTCTTCCAGGCCAGCTCTCTGCTGTGGCCAGGGAGTGCAGTGGAGGATGGCCCAAGTGCTTGGGCCTTGCACCCCATGAGAGACCAGGAGAAGCACCTGGCTCCTGGCTTTGGATCAGCGCATTGTGCCGGCCGCAGTGCGGGCCACTGCAGCCATTGGAGGATGAACCAAAGGCAAAGGAAGACCTTTCTCCCTGTCTGTCTCTCTCACTGTCCACTCTGCCTATAAAAAAAAAGTGCTTAATTATATTTAAACTAGAATATTTTAAAGTAATAAATACAATTAACTAGTTATGAAACCAATCTGCTTATCAATATTTCCAAAATTAATAAGCTGTGTGGGTTCTTGCCACAAATTCGGAGAAGAATTCTGAATCCTGGCTCAAATAGACCAGGCAACACAGAAGTTTTTTCAAGGGGGTGAAGGCTTTAAGGGAAAAGAAAAGTCCAGAAATTAAGTTGGGGTCCATACCGAGCAGAGCACAGGCCGGGAGCCACATACAGTGAGCACTTGGTTATGAGCACCCACAAGCAGCTTAGCAGGAGCAGCGAGGCGAACAAAGGCTGAGAGAGGGCAGCAGCCCCGAAGGTGCAGGGCAACAGGGCAACTGGGCAAGGAAGGTCAAGGTGGTGAAAGAATGGCTGAGCCCCACCTTGCTCCAGGCTTTTTATCCACTTCCAAAGGGGCGTGGCCATGTAGCCTGAGTGTTAGGTGGGCACACAGGTGGGGTCAGGTGGGGGATGAGATCACTCAGGGGTGTGGTCTTCCAGCTCACAAATCTAATCAAATTTAGCCTATCTGCCTGCCTACATCATTCTCCCCTCAGACTCCAATCCCTTTATCCTAAGGCTTGTGGAAGGGTATAGAGTCATCGTATCTTCTATAGCTGCTTCCTGCTTATGAGGGGCGTAGCACAGGCTCTGACTGTCCTAGGTCTGGAAGTCTCAGTCTATCATCTAACAAATTCACTTTATGAGCTGGAGGGGTTTCAGCCATCACCAGTGGCTGTGTCCTCTGTATGGCCACTTATTCCCATAATTAATATAAGTAAAACTGGAACAAAACCCATTGCAAGTGGAGTGCCCCTTAAGATGAAAAGAACATATCTTACTCCCAGATAGTGGGTGCTATTGGTGACCCTTATGTAGATTATAAACTCATTTAGCTTGAGCATAGAGAGTTATAATAGAAGAACCCATTAAAGAGTTTTATTGTCAGTAACAGTTTCCAGAGACAATCGAAAGAGGCAGGTACAGCGTGGCTGGTTTAAGGTGCAGCAGCCTTGATGTGGTGAAAGCAAAAGCCTTACTTACCTTTTACTTAAGATCTTTGATTGGCTTACAGCAATAACCAGGCATGCCTTTTTTTTATTTTTTATTTTTTGACAGGAAGAGTTAGTGAGAGAGAGAGAGAGAGAGACAGACAGAGAGAAAAGTCTTCCTTTCCGTTGGTTCACCCCCCAAGTGGCCACTACAGCCGGCACATTGCAGCCGGCACACTGCACTATCCAAAGCCAGGAGCTAGGTGCTTCCTCCTGGTCTCCCATGCAGGTGCAGGGCCCAAGGACCTGGGCCACCCTCCACTGCACTCTCGGGCCACAGCAGAGAGCTGGACTGGATGAGGAGCAACCGAGAGAGAATCCGGTGCCCCACCGGGACTAGAACTGGGGTGCCGGCACTGCAGGTAGAGCATTAGCCTATTGAGCTGAGGCACCAGCCAGGCATGCCTTTTTGAGTTCACCTGTGAAGATTGAAGAGGTATAAATTTAATCCTAATTTCATAGAGGTAGTGGTGCTCAGTAGCACCTGGTAAGGTCTCTTCCATTTGACCTGCAACTGATCTGAAGAGGATCTGTCTATGAAAGTCTTGCTTAGGAATTCCTAATGTTGGAGCTTTTGTTAAAAGCTCTTTAATTCTTTGGAACACCTTCTATAGCTCCCCTGTCCAGCATAGTGTGTCTGGGGCAGGGCCTTTTAAAGCCTGGTAGAAAGACTTGGAATACAATCCTGGAATCCATATTCCATAGAGTCCTGCCATCAGTGATTCCCAATGTTGGAGATTCTGTCAGAAACTCCTTCATTCTTTAAAACAACTTTTTTAGCTCCTCTGTCCAGCAGTGTGTGCATCAGAGCCTTCTAAAGCTTTATACAAAAGCTTGGAATCAAAACTTTAGAATCCAAATTCCACAGAGTCCTGCCGATCCCAGAAATACCCCTACTTGCCTTTTTATATAGAATATCTACCCTTCCTTTTGATGTAGGCAAGCAAATAGGCTAAAATTGATTAGATTCGTGAGCTATAAAGTAAATTGAAGACCTGGCTGTAGTTCAAGGTCCTGACTATAGCTTATCCCAATCATAATCATGGTAGCCTTTTGGGGAATGAACCAGCAGATGGAAGATCTCCTTTATTTCATGTCTTTTCACTCCATTTCTCTCCCTCTCTATAATTTTGCTTTTTGAATGCATTAAATTAAATCTTTAAAAAATAGAAGTAATTGTAAAAAGCTTTTAATAGGGACTAACTTGAATGAATAGATTCATTTGTGTGGAATGACTACCATAATGTGGAGTTTTTCAATCCACAATCGTGTTATAGTTCCCTATTCATTTATATCTTCTTCCATTATACAATTTGAAACTTTGTTCTTTTCTAAAAACGTGTTTAAATCTGTACACTTTACTCCTAAGCTCTGGCTTACTTTCATTTTATAAATATTAACAGATTATTTAATCATAATACCTATAAATTGCATACTCATCTCTGTGTTTACACATATACAAGTAAAATCTCCTTTGTTAATTTTATTTGAATTATAGGTTGTTAAGAAGTAGCTCTTTAATTTCTAGTTATTTAGGACTTTTCCAGCTGTTTTAAATACTCATTTGTAATTTATTCTGGTGTTGTTAGACAGCATGTTCTATAACGTATCAAACTGATAAATTATTTTAGGTTCGGGGCCAGCACGGTGGTGTAGCTGGTAAAGCTGCCTCCTGCAGTGCCGGCATCCCATACGGGCACTCATTCGAGTCCTGGCTGCTTCACTTACAATCCAGCTCTCTGCTGTGGCCTGGAAAGCAGTAGAAGATGGCCCAAGTGCTTGGGCCCCTGAACCCACATGGGAGACCTGGAGGAACCTCCTGGCTCCTGGTTTCAGATTGGCACAGCTCCGGCCATTGAGGCCAATTGAGGAGTGAACCAGCGGATGGAAGACCTTTCTCTCTCTCTTTGCCTCTCCTCTCTCTCTGTGTAACTCGACTTTCAAATAAATAAATCTTTTAAAAAAAGTATTTTAGGCTTATAGTATTCCTAGGATAAAAGATGTAAGTGGGTGTTCCACATACATTGTCTTATGATTAGATGTAATGTTCTCTTTTTGTCTGCTGGGTCATGTTGGATATTAAACTCATTCACATCTTCCATTCACCTATGATTTTATGGTGGTATTTGTTAATTGAATACAAAAGAGGCACTTTTAAATCATAGCTTTTTCTTTTTTATATCTGATGAATTTTGTTCTCTGTATTTTGAATTTCAATCGTGGTAGCTACAAATTTAAGGTTGTCAGATTTTGTTTTTATTAATATACTTGTTTGTCACTGAAACTATTACTGATAATATTCTTTTCCTTGGAGCCTACTTATTTGACATTTATGTAGCCACACAAGGTTGCTCATACTTAATGATTGTTAGGTTTTCTGTCCTTTTACTTTCTATCATTTGTCTGTTTTCCATTTTTTTAAAGATTTATTTTATTTATTTGAAAGACAGAGTTACAGAGAGAGAGAGAGAGAGAGAGAGAGAGAGAGAGAGAGAGAGAGGTCTTCCACCTGCTGGTTCACTCCCCAGATGGCTGCAATGGCTAGAGCTGTGCCGATTCCAAGCCAGGAGCCGGGAACTTCTTCCAGGTCTCCCACATTGGGTGCAGGGGCCCAAGGACTTGGGCTATCCTCCACTGCTTTCCCTGGCCATAGCAGAGGTCTGTTTTCCGTTTTTTGACAGGTTTACTATCTGCCTTTTCAGGGCGAGAATTTTGGTGCAATGGTTAAGAATCTACTCAGGACACCCACATCCCATATGGGACTATGTGGGTTCAGACCCTCGGTCCACTTCTCATCCCCACTTTCCGTTAATGTGTACCGTGGAAGGTAACAGGTTATGGCTGAAGTTTGCCCTCCAGGTGCCTCCAATAGTGAGGGCTGAGCCCGGTAGAAGTCAGGAGCCAAGAACTCCATCTGGGTCTCCCAAAGGAGTAGCAGGGATTGAAGCACTCGAGTCATTACCTGCTGCCTCCCAGGATGTGCATTAGCAGGATCCTGGATTAGAAGCAGAGTTGCCAGGACTCTAACCCAACACTCCAATCTGCAGGCATCCCAAGCAGCGACTTAACCACTGCACCAAATGGCTGCCCCTAGGTTGTTTATGTTATAAAGTCGTTTCACAAATTACAATGTTCAGTGTCTCAATACAAAATTTTTGTTCAAATTCCTGATTATTTCTTTAGGTTAGAATCTCAGAAATAGGTTGTCAGAAGAAAGGGTCTTAATATGTATATTGTGGAGATTCTGGTTTCCTTTTCCTAAATTTTTTTTTCTTGAAATTCTTCCCAATAACTTCAACCAGCATTTCTCAATACTTGACACATTTATGTAATTGGGAGAGTTTGAATGTTTCCTTTTTTTTTTAATTTGGTTATTGCCAGTTTTGGTTGTATCATTTTCTAATCATCTATTTATATTCTTCATCCATTGTATTTGTATTAACTTGTTTTTACCTATGTTACAATATATTAACTTGTTTTTACCTATGTTACAATATAATCTCTTTGTGACTGATTTTGGCAAATATATAGTGTAACTATTTGCAGTATAGTGGCCTCTATATTGCAATATAGAGATTTCTTTGTCTTTAAATGAAAGTCAGCAACAATTAATCATTTGACTATCTCCTTACTAACATTGCTTTCACCATGTTGTGCAACTGTTCTCTCTAGTTTCAAAGCTGTTTTTTTTTTTTTTTTATTCACTTCAAAAGGGAATCTTGTATTGTTTAGCTCTTTGAGCTTTTAAAAGACAGTTTATAAGTCTTTCTCTACAAAATCCATGCTGGGTGTCCGTGTGGGTGTCATCTGTTGTTTTCTTTCCTTCCCATGAGAAAATCATCCTTTCCTAGTGCTTTTAATGTGCTATAATTGTTCTTGAGATCTAGACACTTTCGATAATGCAATGTGCTAGCTCCAGATTTCATGTTTTCCAAGGTTCACTTGGATTCTTGTTTTGTTTTTTTTTTCTTCTTAAGGGCTGCAATTATCCCTATGTTTAGTACATTTCAAACTATGTTTTTTAAAGACCATTTTCTTTGTTAAATGAGGTCCCTGAAATCTCTGTCCTGTCATTACCATGTTAGCCAGTAACCTGTCCAAGGATTTGTTTGAGTGAATATTTAAGTTTCCTTGACAGATGTTGTCTGGGATGCTGCTTTAGACTAGAGAGGTGGAAGCAATGCTCAGTCCCTATTCCAGTCCCTCAATAACCTAATGGTCACACGGAAGTGTTCATCTCTGTTTTGGGAAGATGCTGTTCTTATTGCTCATTCTGGCACAAGCAAGCTGCACCATGAAAATCCTCTCCTCCACAGGTGCCTGCTTTGAACCTAGGGGAAGGTGCTCACTATGAGAAAACTGAAATTCACTGCATATTCCTACCTCTTTCTTCTACATGTATACTCCTGCATGCTGCAGCTGTTTGAGTACAATCTGAAGTTCCAGTATGATGGACTCTGATAGTTCTTTAAAGGTTAGTAGATGTCACTTGGATACAAAATTTTGGCAATGGGATAAATAATGTTTACTTTTACCATTGAATTTTCCAAAATAATCCAGGATAACTTACCCCCGAGTTACTCTACTTTCTTGATAATAATTATTCTTAGATATGTACTTTCCAAATGCTTTTATTAAGACAATTTTATAGAATTTCACTGGAGGCAGTTTTACATTACAAACATTGGAGTTTACAAAGTTGGGGAAAATTGTTCTAAGAATGGAATAAGTCCTCTGCTGTCTTTCATTTTGTTTCTTCATACAGTCACCAATTTCAGGAGGCAAGACCTAAACCCAAAAAGCTTGGAAACGTGACTGGAAGACCACAGTGATGAATTAATTCTCACTTGAACTAAGAAAACGAAAAAGAGTTAAAAAGAAGCGGGATGGTGAAAAACTAGTATATTCTGCAAAAAGTGACATAAAGTATTTTAATATGAGCATTTTCATTTTGGCATTTTAATGTGTTAGTATTTAATGTAACAATATCAAAGAATATAATACTGCTCCTAAACTTTTAGTCAGAAAATTATTCTTTTCAGAAATACTATAACCACATTTTTATATCCTAAAGGTCTTTCTATGCAATATTAATACATATTCTTTTTATGCAAACTCATTTTGACAGCAATGGTGCAAGCATATGATTCATTTCCATTTAGATTCCTTACTTATTAAAAATAATTTAAGAAAAAAATTCAACCAGCATAATTTATTAGGCAGTACAAAGACATTTGTATGATGCTTATAGCTCAAATTTGATTTAACATTTTGAAATAATTTATAAAGGGAAAGAAAAAAAACATTCATACTGACACATGTCCTGAAATTCAAAATATATGCTAGATATGAATAGATATCATACACTTCTCTCCATAATGATTTGTTCTGCAAATGGAGGCAGCACATTTGAGGAATTTTCATTTGAATAAGAACGAAAAATTCTGAGCATTAAAATGTGCTAAATTGATTTCAGTTAAAGAATGATAATGCTACTTAACCCCCCTTCTCCCTCCCATACCCATTGTTCAGGCATTGCAATGCTTTCAGGCCATTATCATTACTTTTATACCTAAGGGGAAGAATATATGGGAGAGATTGATACGATCTAAAAGGATTTGCTGAGCCAAAGCACTATATGAGGTGACACTTTGAAATCAATAACAAATGAGAAGAAGATGGTAAAATCATGTAAAAAATAAATTTCTATTTGGTTGTTTCATATAGTACATAGTAGATTAGTTTCAGTTACCTGGATAATTTAAGGAAAAATTATTTGGAAAATTATCTCCACTATATAACTTTGGATTAATCTCAATGATACTGGCATTTGAAGAGGTAAAGAACTTAATGGAATCTGATAATATACTCAGTCTTTGTTGGTAGTGTTCTGTGAAGCTATTAATATGAAATAGAGTTATAAAGAATGACTCCAGGCTCAATAGGCTATTCCTCCGCCTTGCAGCTCTGGCATACTGGGTTCTAGTCCCGGTAGGGCACCGGATTCTGTCCCAGTTGCTTCTCTTCCAGGCCAGCTCTCTGCTGTGGCCCGGGAGTGCAGTGGAGGATGGCCCAAGTGCTTGGGCCCTGCCCCCACATGGGAGACCAGGAGAAGCACCTGACTCCCGGCTTCAGATCAGCTTGGTGTGCCAGCCACAGCGCGCTGGCTGCAGTGGCCATTGGAGGGTGAACCAACATCAATGGAAGACCTTTCTCTCTGTCTCTCTCTCTCTCTGTGACCACTCTGCCTGTCAAAAAAAAAAAAAAAAAAAAAAGAATGACTCCAATGTAACTTTACCATGGATCTCACAGATTATTGGTGGTGGTATACAACATGACAGCACCTTGCAGAGCGCAGAGCGATATGACTGGGGGTATGATACAAGTAAGCACAGAGTGGGTTTAGGGTAAGGGAGGCAGGCCACTGTAGAGACAAATGGAGAAGATTCTTTTTTTTTTAAAGATTTATTTATTTATTTGACAGGTAGAGTTACAGACAGTGAGAGAGAGAGACAGAGAGGTCTTCCTTCCATTGGTTCACTCCCCAAATGGATGCAATGGCTGGGGCTAAGCTGATCTGAAGCCAGGAGGCAGGTGCTTTCTCCTGGTCTCCCATGCGGGTGCAGGGGCCAAGCACTTGGGCCATCCTCCACTGCCTTCCCGGGCCACAGCAGAGAGCTGGACTGGAAGAGGAGCAGCCAGGATTAGAACCGGCACCCACATGGGATGCCGGCGCCACAGGTGGAGGATTAACCAGATGAGCCATGGTGCCGGCCCTGGGGAAGATTCCTATGTATGTTTGAAGACAGTGTTTTTGCTGGTAATTCCTTGTGTAGTTCTTTTCAAATTTTCAGAACTCTGCTTTATTTTTATTTTTAAATTTTATTATACATTTAAATGACATACTGTTATGAATCTTTTCCACTCCCCTTTAATTCTAAAAATGGATTTGTTCAGCAACTATATGATTCTAAATTATATGGAATTAAATAAATTAGCAGAGATTTCTCTATCATGTGCACATGCAGATAGTCAAGGTGTCCTTAAATACTATGGTAGTTTCACTCCATGGTGTTAGTGTATTTTCTGCAATGCACAGCTTTGATTCCCAAAGCTCTTTTATGGTCTGAAATGGCTGTTTCAGCCACTAAAAGAAGGGACAGCAAGTTCACCTCAGTTGTGTTAAAGACTGATTGACTGATTGATCTGTTTGGGAGGCACAGTTATAGAGGGAGAGAGACAGACAGAGAACTTCTATTTCCTGGTTAGTTTCCAAAACAGCTTCAGCTGCCAAGTCTGGGCCAGCCTGAATCCAGGAGTGAGAAACTCTGTTCTGGTCTCCCATGTGGGTAACAGGGAATCACATAGTTGGACCATTTGCTGCTGCCTTCTCAAGCACATTAGCAGGAAGCCTAGCAGTGAGAACTTTAGCAGACACTGCAGAACTTGGTAACAAGGCAAGCTACCTATTAAAGCCGGATTCCTGAAGATGATGGGAGGCAATTGGGCCTACATGACATTGGCAGTTAGGAAAATGTGTTGCCATGCCTAGTTGCTTTTGAAAACTGGGAAGGGGAATGATTCTAAGTTGTGACTATTTTATGACTAAAGTAGCAAGAGATTTTTAAAAACAGCCTCTGAATTTGATCAAACTCTTCATGTGTTAATAACTTCCAGATTCATATGTTACTCCTTCCTAATATCTCCATGTATTTGTCCAACTATTCAATTTGGTCCAAAAATATATATTGAATACTTGCTGTGTGTTAGAATGTATTAAGTTCTATGGATTAAATTTAAACAAAAAAGAAAAAAGGCTTTCATTCCTACTCGCAAATAATGTAGAGATTACTTCAGAAACTCTATCCACATACAATTACCTCAGTTTAAAATATAAGGTTTGAAGTATATAGATGCTATGAGAAAAAAAAAAGAAAGACACTTATCTAAGAATGGGGTGTCAGAAAAAGTATTATAGCTTGAGGACATATAAGCTATTTATCACAATTGAGGGGTGACTGACTAAACGCTAAGTAGAAGAATATCACACAAATGTCCATCAACATTAGTATGTTAAAGCAAGACAAATTCAAGGAACAGAAGAGTCAGTGTCTTCAAAAGTGTGAGCTATAGATGAGCAGAAGATAATGTTGGAAAAATTCTTGAGAAAGAATATGTGTAAAGCCTTTTGCACCAATTATAGGATTTTTTTTTTATTTAAGAGATAACACAAAGTCATTGAAAAGTTTAAAAGCGTTCTCTCTACCAAGAGCAAAGAGAGATGATGAAATACATTAATCACTACAAATACTGTAGTAATTACAAGTAATAAAAATTGACACTTTGAACATTTACCGTTTTCTTTAAAGCCAGTGAAGGTCTAGAGTGGCACAGAAGTAAAAACAATCACAGACTTAAATTCTAGAGTGGGATGACAAATGAGGGTGGTACTGCTGGAAACATTTTAAAATTCACCAGGTGACATATTTTCCCCATAGCTTAGTATAGAGTCATATGATGTTAAGTGAATATTACAGTTTGGGTCCCACAGTTTTGGACAATGGACTGTGTGCTGATGATGTGGAAGGGAATTAGTGTAGGACCTATATCTTACTCTGTAAAAATTTGCCTTTTGCAAGGAGTGAATGCAATAATTGCGAGACAGCATACTTCCAGATCTACTGAAGGTATATATTAGTCTATATTTGTATTCTGTAATTTGGGGGAAGAAACAGGAATTTTTAAGAAAATCATTATTACGTTTCTTACTCCCTGAACTAGTTGTTGGAAGATGATAGAAATGTGGTGGACAACTTCCGGGGAGCTGATGCAGTAAGTATTTACCAAACATCCTAATAAGTAGTCCCCTCTGATACTAATAAAGTAAATCAGTCTGCTCCACTCAATCCTAAATACAATTTTTGCAGCAGAGTTTCACTTGTATTTGTCTGAATATTTTTGACCAGGGACTACTTATCTAGTCTCTGTGTCTAACCCCTTAGGACTTATCACCCCCAATGAAAAACCAGCATTTTTTTTTATATATATTTCTAAATGCCTCACCTCTGTTCTCCCCTTTCATTTAAAAAATTAACTACATTCTATAAGTTTGTTGATCAGATTGTTTTTTAAACTTCTGCATTTGATACATCGCAAACATAGTTTGGGCTAGAGGAATGGAGGAATCACATGATTAAAAAGAGAGACTGGAGTCGACATTCTCTCCACCTGCAGCACCTGCATCCTATATGGGTGCCACTTCAAGTCTCAGCTGCTCTACTTTTGATCCAGCTCCCTTCTAATGATTTGGGAAAGCAGTAAAAGGGGGCCCAAGTGTATGGGCCTCTGCAGCCATGTGGGTGACCCAGTAGAAGCTCCTGGCTACTGGCTCCTGGCTTCAGATCCGTCCAGTTCTAGCTGCTGTGGTCATGTAGATGGGAGATATCTCTCTGTCTCTCCCTCTCTCTCTGTGTCACTCTGCCTCTCAAATAAATACATAAATCGTTAAAAAAAAGAGAGAGATAATAGTGTTTGCAATATTCTCTGGAGCAAAAACTAATCACCAATATTTCTTACAGTAGACAATACAAGGTGGATACTATAAAAGGTAAATACCAGCTCCTACATTTGCAAAATGCAGATTAAAAAATAAACAGCTGGAATTCTATGCAAAACATAGGGAACCATCCTAAAATATGTTCATTTATATACTGATATGTTAATACAATATTTTTAAAATAAAAATTGATACAAAATACCAAGGCTGAACAAAATATCAGAATTTTGCAGAATGATGAGATTTGACCCACCACTTACATGACTCACTTCACTATAATCCTAGCACTGATAAAATACCTTATTATAATGTTATTGTGAAAATGTAATAAACTAATAAATTTAAACCAGTTAAGTAACATTTCAATAAGACAAAATTACACACATCATCTCACTTCACTTTACACAATTAATACTTTCACAAGTGAAGCACTGACTCTTGGCTATAAATGTAATACTTTATTTCAGAGAAGAAGCATCACTACACAAAATCAACAATAAAAAGGTGATAGATAGCAGCTAAAATTTCTGGTAGAAACAGAAGTGAAGCTTTTATATTAAAAATCAAGTACTATCTTATGGCCTCATTGCCTACCAATTCACCATCACAATGCTATTTTTTATGTAGTTGCTCCAGCAAATGTTTATCATTTAAAATTACAATAATAATAAATGGCTGGAAGTTAACACTAGGAATTAATTTCTACAGGCTATAGACGAGGAAAACTTTAAGACCTCTTCCATATAAATAGGTGATTTTTGCTGAAATTTTGCAGAAAATCCACGCAGAAGATCATAGCTCCTGAAATTAGCATAATAAGACACATATATTTTCATAAGTGGAAAACATACTAAAATGATCAGGATTTTAACAAAATTTTACTCAAAAGCAAGTTATTGTTCACAATAAAGCAACAGAAGCATTTATACACGACTGTACAACATGAATAGCTCTTATGTACGAGAAGATATCATGAGTTAAATAAGTTGTCTTTCTTAAAATTGACAGTCTGGATTCAAGCCTGGGCTCTGCATTTAATTGCTGTGAGATGTAGAATAATCAGCTCAAACTCAATATTCCCACCCTTCCTGCATCTGTAAAAGAAGAATAATAAAACAGGACCAAATTCATCTCTAGTCCTTGCTAAATATAGAGGCACACAATGTGTAATGAATGTTAGTTTAGGTAATTATTATTAATCACTAATTCATTGTGTGTCCATCAAACATTTTTCATTACTATATGTCATGGTCTCTCATCCTACAACATTTTCTTCTGTTCTGATATTTTGCTTTATATTAATTTTGTGATTGCTTATGCAACAGTGCATACTGCAATTTGGGAGTGCTCCCCTTTGCCCTCAACAATAGAGAACTAATGATTGCAGTTAAAATATCACATGTTCTATGAGCAATGTACCAAAGTAACTTGACGTCAATGAATCTAGATAATTTTATTTTAAAGTGTTGTGTTTTAATTAACGATTCTTTCTTTCTTCTTCTCTACCATTGCTTAAGGGCAGTGATTATGTCTTCTCTGTCTTTTTGCAGGATCCTGAAAGGAAAGTGTTGAGAACACAGTTTCGCAGAAATTGTCACTTGAATTGATGGCTCTATAACTGGGTATGTAGCTTGAACTATCTGGCAACTTCAATTTGTTCATTAGCAATCAAATAAAGATGGAAGATCTATTACAAATTGTTTGGATTATCTTGTAAGTATAACTGTCAAATTCAGAAGACAAAATTATAGTAATGAAGATCTCAAAGTTCATCATGGATCGGATATTCCAAATGATAAGCATTAGTTAATACTCAGCATAGTAAATAACCATTATTCAAGAATGAGAATTCTATTGGGAAGGTTAATAATTTAAGTGGCAGAATATGATATGATTTTAATAAAGCATTAGGCTTTTTTTATAGTGTTTCCTCACTGTAAGTTCTGACATCTTGCATCTAATGCTTTGTCATTTTTTAAATTTTATTTTTAAGCTACTTCCTTGCTGTGTAAACATGAGCAGGCTTACTAATGTCTATATATCTTTGTAAAAACGTTATTCTACTTGATGTGAATGGAAGGGGAGAGGGAGCGGGAAAGGGGAGGGTTGCGGGTGGGAGGGAAGTTATGGGGGGGGGAAGCCATTGCAATCCATAAGCTGTACTTTGGAAACTTATATTCATTAAATAAAAGTGTTAAAAAAAACGTAAAAAAAATAAATTTTATTTTTAAATCTCAATCACACTATTGGTTCAATGTTGGAAAAAATATTTCAGGTTCTTGTTTTCATGTCAATGGGTTTTTTTTTTTTTTTTGACAGGCATAGTGGACAGTGAGAGAGAGAGACAGAGAGAAAGGTCTTCCTTTTTGCCATTGGTTCACCCCCCAATGGCTGCTGCGGCCTGTGCACCACGCTGATCCGAAGCCAGGAGCCAGGTGCTTCTCCTGGTCTCCCATGCGGGTGCAGGGGCCAAGCACTTGGGTCATCCTCCACTGCACTCCCTGGCCGCAGCAGAGAGCTGGCCTGGAAGAGGGGCAACCGGGACAGAATCCAGCGCCGCGACTGGGACTAGAACCTGGTGTGCTGGCGCCACAAGGAGGAGGATTAGCCTATTGAACCATGGCGCCGGCCCGTCAATGGCTTTTAAATAGCACTCTTCATAGTTGTTGCTTTCTGTAGACAGTGGCCACTGTAAATCTTTAGCTCTGGCCTACATATTCAGGCAAACTAATTACATATGTGGTGAAAATGATTATAATATTCTGGTCTTCCTTTCTCTCATTTTTCACTTCAATTTTAAATTCCCTTACAAATAGGTTAGGTGATCGCTCTATCACTCAATCATTTCCTCTGAGACAATATTTTTCTCCTATCAGTGTCAACTGCCTGTGGCCATGGTGATAGGGGCAGATTTATTATTTATTTTTGACAGATCATGTGCCATACCATATTCTATATTTAAACAAAGTACAGGGGCTTGTTTCTTCTGATCTAACTTATCTTGTCCTCCTCTCCCATGTTCTAATTTAGAAAGAACAGGAAAACAATGGAAGATCTTGCCTGTTTTCTGATAAACAGTGATAATTCAAAGACGCCTGGTGCTGAGACAGGTGGTGACAAATTAGTAAATGAGTAGTGGATTTGCGAGAGATGGAGAGCCTTCGCAGGTTTTACTCCCGACAGAAGGGTTACACAGTGTGACCTAGATTCCAGATGCTTTGTACTCCATTTCCTGTGCCTGCGGCTGCTGCTTCTGTTGTGATTGCCGCATCACCTCCTGTCATTGCCCACTTGAAAGTGAAGAAATGGCTCTAACAAAAGGAACAAAATGACACTCACTGTGATTTACTCTGCTTTTATTATTTCGTTGAAACAACACAAATCACATGTGCCTCGTTTTTTTGAGAGAGGGAGAGAGTTCTCCTAGATCTCTAATTATGTGAGACTGTAATTTGGTCCAGAAGCTTTAAAATGGATGGCACATCCAAAAGCAAGTACAGTACATATTCAATTTGACTTCTTCATAAAATTTTAAATATCAAAATGATTAGGTCAAATTTAGGACCAATTCGCTGAGAAAGTTCATGACTGAAAGGCTCAGTACGTGCCTGGTCATGAGATAATCAAGCAGTCAACACACCTTTAGAATTTTATGAAGAAGGAGGAAAGAGGTTACTGATCTCTGCCTTCTATATTGCCAAACTGATGTGTACATGGAGTTTGGGTAATATAATACATATTCATGCTGACAGCTAATTTTCAGGCTAATGCAATTCAAAACAGAAAAGATAATGAACCCTAAAAAAAACAGAGTTTGTAAATGGAAATGCTGACAGTCTCTTAACTCTAATAGCTATGCTATTGGGCACCACAAAAATAACAAAGCTAATTTTAATGAAGATTTGAAAGTAGATGAGGCATTTATCTTCGGTAATTATGGTGCTTCTGTAGGACTAATATCTAAATGGAATTTAAACCATTTAAATGACCCAAGGGAAGGAACAATTGTAGGAATAATTCCTGCTCTGTGTGATTCCATACAGGTATAAGTATATTTTCAGAGCATTTTTTCTTCTTATGGCAATTAGGCAATTCCAATATTAAATACACTGTTCTTTCTAACTTTGATTTGAGGTGATCTGCCTCAAAAACAAATCTAGTTGCACTTTTCTTAAAGCACACTCTCCTAGTCTGTGTTTTGTTTCTAGATGATTCCACAGGCTGGGTAATTGGCAAGGAAAAGAGGCTGACATAGCTCAGAGCTCTGCTGGTTTAAGAGCATGTACTTGCATCTGCTGGGCTCTGGTTAGGGCCTCACTGTGGATGACTTCACAATTTTGGATTTGCTTGTGGAAGAAACCACATAGCAATGCAGGAAGGCAGAGACTAGGGGGGTCAGGCACACTCTTTTTTTAATTTTTAATTTTTTTCATATTTATTTGATAGGTAGAGTTACAGACAGTGAGAGAGAGACAGAGAGAAAGGTCTTCCTTCCACTGGTTCACTCCCCAAATGACCACGGCCGGCACTGTGCCAATCTGAAGCCAGGAGCCAGGTGCTTCTTCCTGGTCTCCCATGCAGGTGCAGGCGCCCAAGCACTTAGGCCATCCTCCACTGCCCTCCTAGGCCACAGCAGAGAGCTGGACTGGAAGAGGAGCAACTGGGACTAGAACCCGACACCCATATAGGATGCTGGTGCCACAGGCGGAAGATTAACCAAGTGAGCCATGGTGCCAGCCCAAGGCACACTCTTTATTTTATTTATTTATTTATTTTTTGACAGGCAGAGTGGACAGTGAGAGAGAGAGACAGAGAGAAAGGTCTTCCTTTGCCGTTGGTTCACCCTCCAATGGCCTCCTCGGCCAGCGCTGCAGCTCGGGCACGGTGCTGATCCGAAGGCAGGAGCCAGGTGCCATCACCATAACACTCCCATGTTGGGGACCTGCTTACAACACGTGATGCTTTGGAGGTCATATTGAAGTCATAGTCAAGCCTGAACAGTTATTTTATAAATTAATTGATTTAAAGCATTTTTTTCATTTTTTTACTATTTTTGAGATATTTTAATTTACATTATAATCAAAGGTTTAATGGCTCTACTAAATAGAGTTCAGTGAGTAAAAAGTAGAAAGCCTGTAGCCCACCACAAAAATAAGTAAGGGCTACAAACAATAACCAACTTTACTAACAAAATGTAAAATTTTAAATATTTATGAGAGATGAAATGTGTTACAAGCCTTGTTAGCCACCTCCTTAGTTTCTCAGTATTTTTTTCCTAAGCTTTGGTTCAGCAACTTGGTTGACTTTGCTGACATCCTTATCAGAGATGGCCCTCCTCCTTTGGGGATCAATACATTCACAAATACTGTTACACTTAGGAACAGTTTTTCTGTTGGATAATATATCAATGTATTTAATCTTCTGAAATATATATATATATATATATATATATATATATATATTCAAGTGTAAATATAGTTTTTTTGGTGACAACTTGCAGCCTAATCACAGAGAGAGTCCTACACAAATGGAGAAATAGCTCCATTACAAGCAAGAGCAGTGACTTCAATATATACTCTAGGTCCTTGAAGGTCTCGCTTTACTTTTTTTTTTTTTTTTAGTTTATTTGAGAGATAATAAGAGGTTGAGTACGAGTGAGTGAGAGAGAAAGAAATAGTGACAGAAAGACTGACAGACAGACAGTGCTCATCCTCTGGTCCACATCCAAATTGCCTGCAAAATGCAGCACCAGGCCAAGCTCAAACCAGGAACCACAATGTCAACCAGGTCTCCCACATGGTGGAAAGAATCCAGTTATGTGACCCTTCATTTCTGCATTGTAAGGTCTGCATTATTAGGAGCTGGAATTGGGAGCCATAGCCAAGAATCAAACCCAAGGACTCTGATATGCTCACAGGTTTCTTAACTGATTTCTCAACTGCTAGAACAAAAATCTATCTCCACATTCTGGTTATTTTTTTTTTTTTTTTTGCAGGTAGAGTGGACAGTGAGAGAGAAAGACAGAGAGAAAGGTCTTTGCCATTGGTTCACCCTCCAATGGCTGTCATGGCTGATCCGATGGCAGGAGCCAGGTGCTTCTCCTGGTCTCCCATAGGGTGCAGGGCCCAAACACTTGGTCCATCCTCCACTGCACTCCCGGACCACAGCAGAGAGCTGGCCTGGAAGAGGTGCAACAGGGACAGAATCCGGAGCCCCGACTGGGACTAGAACCCAATGTGCTGGCACCACAGGCGGAAGATTAGCCTATTGAGCCGTGGCGCCGGCCCACATTCTGGTTTTAAAATCATATTAGGGGCCGGCGCTGTGGCTTGGTGGGCAAAGCTGCTGCCCGCAGTGCTGGCATCGCATATAAGCGCCGGTTCAAGTCCCAGCTACTTCACTTCCGATCTAGCTCTCTGTTATGGCCTGGGAAAGCAATAGAAGTTGGCCCCAGTTCTTGAGCCCTTGCACCTGCATGGGAAGACCTGGAGGAAGCTCTTGACTCCTGGCTTTGGATCAGTACAGCTTCGGCCATTGCAGCCAATTGGGGAGTGAACCAGTGGATGGAAGACCCGCCCCCCCCGGCTCTCTCTTTACCACTCTTTCTCTCTGTGTGTAACTCTGACTTTCAAATAAATAAATCTTTAAAAAAATCATATTAAATAATTCACTTCATTTGTGTGTATGTGCAGAGTTTTCTTCATATGAATTTAATAGATAGAATTTAGATTTGAATTATTAAACACTCTGGGTTTTGATTTTTATAATATTGTATTATTCTTTGTTATCTTTTTTTGTTTGTTTATAGGAACTTATTTATTTTCCTCACAGAAACATGCAGCAGGAAACAATGAATATGCAGGGGCTCAAACAGTGATAAATAATTTATTTGGCTTCAGACGATTAAAAGAGATATGGAATAGTGAGACACTAGCTGGTATACGTGTGGGGTATGGAGCTTGTCAGTCCTCTCTCAGTGAGCCACCAGGGGTTGCCATCTACGTAACTGTCCGTGTGAAGCAGTAACCATTGTTCCTTTGCTGCTTCACCACTATCCATGCCCCTTGTTATACATTAATATTAGCCATAGCAAAACACACCGAACACCCGAGTAAGGGAAAGGGTTTTTTGGGGAACACCCTACAGACTGGAGTGAAGGGGTGGCGAAGGAAAAAGAGAAGGAGACTATAAGAGAGAGAGACAGAGGAGAGAAAAGAGAGATGAGAGGAGGAGAGAAGCCAAGAGAGGCCAAGAGAGAGCAGGAGAGGAGGACCAGGAACAGGCCCTTTTAAAACTTCACCTGAGGGCGGGCAGGGAAGCAGGGGCAGCGAATCCCATTAGGGTGGGAGTGGAGCCTGGCTCAGGTAGCTGGGCCACGCGGCCACCTGGCTAAAACTGATCCAGTTTCCTAACATTCCCCCCCTTTGTTTTTTATAAAGCAGGATTTGTATGGGGTTACATTAGTCCCAAATGTCCAGAGGGGTAGAGGGAGGATGATCTGGCTTTAGAGCTACTTCCTGCTGACTCTGGCATGAGAGATGTTTCAGGCCATTGTCTCCTAGGTGGGAGCTGAGTAATCCTTGTAGCAGCATTTGGTTGACCGCCTGGTTGTTGAAGGTCTTCATTTGTTCCATTATAACCTGCTGTAAACACTTAGACATGCTAGTATAAAAGACAGGTGAGAATAGCAACCATAGTTTCTTGAGAGTCACAAAGCCAATGAAAGAATTTCAGAGGAATGATTTTATTCTTCTGAGGGACAACTAAATGAAAAGATAGTAAATTCTCTTTAGATGGGAATACTGAAAGACAAAGTTTGGTCATAAATGGTAATTTGGTGTAGTAGTACATTGAATTCATTCAGTAAGTGGTTATTGTTTTTAATCACATGTTACTACAATGATATTTCAAAATTTGTAGAAAATGGAATTAAAATATTAGTTTATTTTGCTGCAAAACCAAATTGGGAGCCATGTATAATCTTTCTGTAATACCTGCTTTCCATGTATCTTTGAAGACACTTGATATCCATGGACTCAAGATTTTTACAACAAAATAAATGTATATTTTAATTGTGTTTTCTACAAATATTTTCAAGTATTCTTGTTTGCACCAGTAACACAATAAGAATTGGTGCTAAACAGCTGAAAAACTTTTCAAAGCTTAAATGGTTTATCCTTTAAATAGTTGAGAAAAATGTGTAAGCCATAAAATCATAGCAACAAAATAGTAAATTATATGTATATAGAATGATACCAAGTTTCTCAGACTTTAATGTGTGTAGGAATCATTCAGGGATCATTTTGAAACACATATTCTAAGTCAGAATTTTTAGAATGTGCCAAGATTTACACGCTTTTATAAAAGTGTATAAATTGTTAATTTTATTTTTTAAAATGACCTAAACAATGGTTAATTTTATTTTAACAATGTTGTTTAGGGGCTGCTGCTGTGACTTAGTGGACCAAACCTCTGTCAGCTGAGCTGGCATGCCAAGTTGGCACTGGTTCATGTCCCATCTCCTCTTCCTCCAATCCAGCTCTCTGCTAATGGCCTGGGAAAGCAGTGGAGGAGGGCCCAAATGTTTGGGTCCCTGAACTCGGGAGTCCTGGAAGAGGCTCCTAGCTCTTGGCTTTGGATTGGCCCAGCTCTGGCCATTGTTGCCATTTGGGGAGTAAACCAGCTGATGGAAGACCTGTCTCTCTGTCTCTGCCCCACCTTTCTAATTCTACTTCTAAAATAAATAAATACATCCTTTAAATGTTAAGAAAATTTGTGTAAGTGAAAAAGTACAGATTAGAGATGAAATGAGTCTCTGGATTAAGACAGGCCAAAATGTGTAAAATAAGATATATGATAATTAGTAACTAAACTGGAGTATCCTACATTCATTTTATTAATCATATTTTCTTAGAAGATGTGTACTTTAGGACAGATATTTGGCTTTGCAGTCAAGATACCCTATTTCACCTTCAGTGCCTGTTGTTTTGTTTTGTTTTGTTTTTTAAGATTTACGTATTTATCTGAAAGGCAGTTATAGAGAGAGGGGAGGAGAGAAAGAGAGAGAGAGAGAGACTAGCCTGCATCAGAGCAGTTGGCACACAAACCAACACCCACACGGGATGCCAGTGCAACAGAATGTGGCTTTACCCACTGTGCCACAGTGCTGGCCCCCAGCGCCTGAGTTTTGATCCCTATCTAGGTTCCTGAATCCACCTTACTGCCAATCCAGATCCAGGGAAGCAGCAGCTGTACACCATGAGATTAGTTCCTGCTTCCTGTGTGGGAGACATGGATTGGGTTCCTGGTTCCGAGTTTGGTTGTTGGTAAGTTTGGGAGAGTGAACCAATGCATGTGAATTAGCTCTCTCTCTCTCTTCGCATCTCTGTCTCTAGCTTCATCTACCTTTATCTCTCTCAAATAAATATTAAACATGCTTAAAGATGCACATCTTTACTGAGTCCTTTATCAAATTGAATGCTCTATGTATACTTTGTTCCATCTCTTGGCCATATTTTAAGAGAATTGCAAAGACCTCTTGAAATTTTAATTCAAATTTGTGCCTTCATGGTTGTGAATGTGTATATGTGTGTATATGGGGTGTGTGTTTGTGTGTATAAGGAACTGTAGAAATCTCAAACTGTATACCTGTATGAGCAAGGTTATGCCTCAATTCCTCAAGTTTATTTGATTGTGTATCGATGAGAGGAGATTTGAGAGACCAAATTACTTTTTGATGACAGATACACTATCTTCCTGCAGCATGATAGTATGTACTCTTAATTATATTTTTAATTTCCTGAATTCTAGAAATAGTTTCCTGACTTATTTCCACAGCTCATTAATTAAAAATGTACAAGAATTGGGCAAGAGTGAGAGTGTGTTTTTTTTAAGAGGAGAAATGTTCTATTTTCTTGGCAGCCAGATTCCATTAACCTTTCATCTTTTAACTGTTAGTCGATGTGTGTTCTATAAAACGCGTTGAATATTCCTTTTGAGATGAATTATTCAGTCAAAACAATTCTGTTACTATATTATGCAATAAAACAGCAAGCTATTGATTTGGCATTGTGAATGAACTACTTTTGTTTCTTTTTTCATATTGTAATTTATCTTATTCTATTTGTATCTATGCATGAATCTTGCAAGCCAATAACCATTTTATGCACATGAGCTAGAATTCAGTTGAAATATATTAACTCAAAAAATTGAAAAGAAATATACTGTATCGGATAGACTTAAATACATGTGGTCATTAGAGTTCCGTGATATACAAATGAAGTGTCTCAAGGAGAGAATTCAGTCTTCCAGCTGTGATAGAAGATGAACAAGATACCTATAAACATAAAAAAGCCCTAAGTTAATTAAGTGAAATCTCACGCTGCATTGCACTGGATGAGTATCTTTAAAACCAAGAGAATAGGAAGCTGGAAAAAGGTGCCTTCACTGTTCAAACAGCTATATATATCTATTACTATTTAAAAAGAATTCAACACTGATTTTGACTTCTTGAAAATCATTGTTGAATCGACTCAGATAAAATACCCATCGAAGTTTTTAAAATCTTTAAAAATATAATAGTCCTATAAAACACATAGGATTATGAATACATACCAATAATATGGCTTGATTATCATCATTGCATTTATTAGAAATCACACGCAGATATGTCTTTATAATACACTGAATACACATAATACTTAAAATATGACATCTCATCTAAAATAAAAATTGTAAAATTCAAAAATCAGATAGTCTGGTATTTTTAAATGACATCTCAGATTCTAAATAAATAATCAAGGAGTTCAAAAAATCAACTCCATTAGTATTAATAAGAAAGGTGCCCAATTTCTCCAACTCTCAGTTTCTTAGTCATAAAATTAGGGAAATTCATATCTACTATATAGGACTATTTTATGGTAAAATTGCATTTGATAATGTGTACTCGAATCTTAGCACAGTGTCTGTAATGCAGAATTTTATTTTAATCATTATTGTTGATATACTATTAATGGATTAATTAACTCAATTTTTGAACTAATAAACTGTTAAGATAAACTCCTAAACTGTTTTTCAAAAGTGGTTATTAGCCCAAATTAATTACCTGTCTGTATTGGATTTCTGGTCTTAAGCCATTTCCAGTATGCTGGAAAATGGACTTACAGTATGTCATAATTTTATGTGATCCAGTGGATTCATGTCGACTATACTATACCCAGGACAAAAATATCCAAATCTTCCTTAGGTTACTTTGCGAATCTACCTTCATTCCCCTTACCATGCTTTCCCATCCTTCCCTCTATTCCCAGGTAAGCAGATGTAATTTATGTCACTATACACTAAATTTAATTATCTGAAAATGTTATAGAAATGGAAGCATACCATGTATACTTTGTTTTTCTTATTTCACTTATCACAATTATTTTGAGATTCTTCCATGTTACAGAATATATTGAGTTCACTTCTGTTATTACTAAACAGTATTCTACTATATGAATATGTCCACACAAATATTGATAGATTTTTCTGTAGTTTTTGTTTGGAGATAGTATTTTTAGGTATATGCATGTATGTATGTATGTATGTATATATGTGAAAATCAGTGACAAAGAGCAAAGAAAATACACACACACAGAAATAGAGAGAGAGAGAGAGAGAGAGAGAGAGAGAGAAAGAGAGAGAGAGAGAGAGAGGGAGGGAGAGAGAGAGAGATTTTTCATCTGCAGGTTCATTTCTCAAATGTTCAACAGCCAGATCTGGACCAGTCAGAAGCTAGGAACCAGGAACTCTAGCTGTATGGTCTCCCACATGGTTAGCAAGTATTTTAGTCATATCTTATTATCTTCCCAGGAACATAAGCAGGAAGCCAAATCAGAAGTTGAGCAGCTCGGACTCAACAAGCATCTTAACATGAGATGTCAGTGTTGCAAGCTACAGCTTAATCCACTGCATCACAATACCAGTCCAGGAGCTATTTTGAAAAAATAATGTTTTTGCCATAAACATGCTGGTGTAAGTCTTTGCATGAATGTATCTTTCATTTCTCTTGGGGAGAAATCTTGGAGTAGAATGAGGGACCGTATGTTAGATGTACATTTAAATTTTTATGAAACTGTTTTCAAAGTGGTTATTAGGTTTCTATTGGTTCCTAGTTTATGAAAATCTGTATCAGTAATGGATGGTCAATTTTGTAAATTTTTGGAAAACAAGATATAACTTAAGAAGTCAAGGAGTGAAGTCCAAGGTTTTTGTTGTACAGTAGGCCTAAAGGTCAACTAATTTAATCTGGTGAAAAAGAATGAAAGACCGTGGAAGAGATGCATGTGAAAAATATGCAGGTATGTAGTAAAGCATAATACGGCCATATGTTGTTACATATGAATGTGTGTATGTGTATATTTCAAATCATATTTTAAAATATAAGGTAATTAAGCTCCAGATTAAGAGTAAGAAATATAATAACATTAATAATTCTGAAGCATGCTTGCTTATTATCATGACACAAGCTGAATTTACTTATAACAAATTTCATTATTTAAAGATGTATTTATTTATTCATTTATTCATTTATTTGAATAACCGAGTGACTGCCAGAGTAAGAAAATAGTGAATGAGAGAGGCGTGTTTCATCCACTGGTTCAACATCCCAAATGTCTGCAACATCCAGGGTTGGACCAGGCTGAAGCCAGAATCCAGAAACTCTATCTGTGTCTCCCATGTCACTGCCAGAACTCGTATACTTGGGCTATCATCCACTGATTCCCAGGATCATTAGCAATAATCTAAGTCAAAACAGAAGGACTCTATCCAAGGCACACTGACATGGAATGGAAGCATTCCAAGAAGCGGCTTAACTTGCTGTCCCATAATGCCTTCCCCAGTACTAAATTCCATAAGTGATCTATAGAAAATACAATTCAAACTCTAAAGTATTGCTTAGCACTTCCTTAGAAAGTAGGAAGAGGGGCTGGCACTGTGACATAGTGGGCAAAGCTGCCGCCTGCAGTGCCGGCATCCCATATGTGCTCTGGTTCAAGTCCCAGCTGCTCCACTTTCAATCCAACTCTGTTATGGCCTTGGAAAGCAGTTGAAGACGGCCCAAATCCCTGGGCCCCTGCCTACATGTGGGAGACCTGAAAGAAGCTCCTGGCTCCTAGCTTCGGATCAGCACAGCTCTGGCCATTGCAGCCAATTGGAGAGTGAACCAGTGGATAGAAGACCTATCTCTCTCTCTCTCTCTTTCTCTCTCTCTCTTTTTCCCTGCCTCTCCTTCTCTCTCTGTGCAGCTCTAATTTTCAAATAAATAAATAAATAAATCTTAAACAACAACAAAAAAAGAAAGTAGGAAGAGTGGGGAAGCATTTTGGTAGAGCAGATCAAGCCTCTGCTTGGAACACATCCCATACTGGAATGCTTATTTGAATCCTGGCTACCCTGCTTCCAATCCAACTCCCTACTAATGTGCCAGTGGATACAATAGAAAATAGGCAAGGTACTTGGATGGTTGCAACTTATAATGGAGAACTACATGGAGTTCTGAGCTCCTGGCTCAATTTGATCCAGATCATGCTGTTAGAGCATTTGAAGAATGAACCAGCAAATAGATGTTTGTTTCTCTCTCTCTCTGTCACACAGCATTGCAAATAAATAAACACACAAATAAGTAAATAAGAATGAAATCTTGTGTTTTGCAACAAAATGCCTGCATTTGGAGACCATTATGCTTAGTTAAATAAGCCAGTTCCAAAAAGAAAATATCATATATTTTCTCTGATATGTGGTAACTAATATATAGAGTACAAAAAAGTATATGAGTGAAATTAACAACTTGAAATTTTATTATTGTTCATAGCCCATGTCTATACTCCTGAGGAGCAGTGGCCTTTGTTCTTAGTACCTGTTGAATTCTTTATTTAGTGGAGGTGTAAGGTAAATTGAAAGTCTGCCACTGCGAAAATTAAAAGAAAAATAAAAAAGGCAGAAGTAGGGAGAGAGTGTGGGAAGTAGCATTATGTTCCTAAACCTGTATAAATGAAATACAGGAAATCTGATACCAAAAAATAAATAAAATAAATTAGAAAAGTGGTAGTAGAAATTGGCTGATGAAAAAAGAAAAAAAAGTTTATATTCACATCTCTCAAAATTACAAAGAAACACAACAGCAGAAATGAAATGTGAAAGATCTGAGTGAAACTAGGACACATAACTTATCTGTCACATCTACATCATTTTTATGTATTAGATCATTCCTTAATAAACATAACTTCATGGAAATTTTAATTCTTAATGTTTTATGTGAAGTGTGCACTTTCACAGATGTAGAGGCAGAAAACTTGAAGTGACATTCTAATGGAACAAAATGCAAGGTGATGTGTTACCTTACTGTTCATCTTCTTTTTCTCTCTTTTGTTTTTAAAAATATTTTATTTATTTACTTGAGAGGTAGAGTTACAGACAGTAAGAGAGAGAGACTGAGAGAAAGGTCTTCCTTCTGTTGGCTCACTCCCCAAATGTGCCGATCCGAAGCCAGGAGCCAGGAGCCAGGAGCTTCTTCCTGGTCACCCATGTGGGTGCAGGGGCCCAAGCACTTGGGCCATCTTCTACTGCTTTCCCAGGCCACAGCAGAGAGCTGGATTGGAAGAGGAGCAGCCAGGCCTAGAACCGGCATCCATATGGGATGCCGGCACCGCAGGCGTAGGATTAACCTACTGAGCCATGGTGCCGATCCCTCATCTTCTTTTTCTTTCTATATTTAATTTTTTGCACAATTATCCAAATAAACTAGGTAGTTACTCAGAAGTTAATTTGCTTGGCCCTAGAATCATTATCCACACCTATTAAAAGCAGACACTGTTCCTTGAAATTGTCCATCCAATGGGTACCTTTTAACATATCGTTCTCTGTACTTGATTTTTCTTTTATGTGTCTCCAAAATTTTTCCCTATGGGTATTTGACTTTCCTTGTTACAAAATCAGTTGGCTATTCCATTTGATAGCTGATCCATAAACTAGACTCTGCATTCTTTTATGTGTCATTGGTTTTGTACCATATGTGCTGCAGGAGTCAGAATCGGATATTGAGATAAGTCACATTCATCTGGCAAAAACCCACAGATCTCTAAGGTAGACTGACTATGGCAGTGGTTAGGAAGGGAGTAAGTAGCTGATGATATAGGAGATGAAAGGAAACCAGAGGATCTCCTTTCAGTCCAGCTAGGGAAATCAAGCACGAATACAATAGAAGTGTACACCCTTACCTCCTCTCATAAGCATGGTTATTTCTGTGCCTTCCATCAGACACACCCAAATGAAACCAGCTGTTAGGAGAGCTTAATGTTCTGCTCACATGATGATAGGTAGAATGAGTTTCTTGAGGTGGGTTTGGAAGGAGGCACAAGTGTGGAAAAAAGATCTGATGAGGCAAATGAAAGATATCTAGTCAGTCTTCCTCTTGTTTACGCATTGCTGCTCTGTGAATCTTCTGTTCACCTTATAAAGGGAATGCTTGTTAAGATTTTATTGTTGACATTTAATGTTCAGAAACTTTCAGCATTTGTTCTGTTTCTATCTTTCATTCTAGATCAAATGAGTTTTTTGCTGACTTTACCTCATCTATGATATTCTCCTTTTCTGTTTTATCACCACCATCTCATTAAATCTTTAAGAAGCATCAACAAGGGGCTGGTGCTGTGGCCCAGTTGGTTAAGCCACAGTCTGCAGCACCAGCATCCCATTTGGACACTGGTTTGAGTTCTGGCTGCTCCACTTCTGATCCAACTCCCTGCTATAATGTGTCTGAGGGCAGCAGAGAGGACCCAACTGTGTGGGCTCCTGTACCCAAGTGGGAGACTCAGATGAAGCTCCTGGGTCCTGGTTTCGTTCTGGCCCAGCCCTAGTTATTGAGGCCATTTGGGGAGTGAACCATCAGATGGAAGAGCACTCTCTCTCTCTGCCTCTCACTTTTTCACTGTAACTCTTTCAAATAAATAAAGTCTTTAACAAAGAATCAGTAAGTTCTAAAATCATTTGTCTAGTGTACACAAAATTAAAGGAGTGGCAATGCAATTCATTATCAAAAAAAAAAAAAAAGAAGAGAGATTCTTGGAATAATGGAAGAGTAGGCATTTGGTGTAGAGGTTAAGATGCTGCTTGGGACACCAGCATCCTATATTAAAGTTCCTGGATTTGAGTCCTAACCCTGCTTTCAGTTTACTTTCCTACTGATGCACACCCTGGGAAATAGCATGATGATTCAAGCCATTGGGTCCCTCTCCACTGAGGTGGAAGATCTGTATTGAGTTCTCAGCTCCTGGATTTTGATTGGTCCAGTCCCTGATACTGTGGACTGAGATAAGAAAATTTCAATTGGGGAGAAATCATGAATGGATTTAAGGCCCACTGTTCCAATTAAATATAATTCCAGCATTTATTCTTGTTTTACATACATTTTGTCATAATTTTAAGCTACACTAAATAACTAATTTTGAGATACTATTGATGTTTAATCTAACTTCAATTAGTGTATCCTTTTAATAGTGATAGCACTATTATAGTCTAAATGATGTGGATTTAGCAGACAGATGGTTTAAATTCTGTACTAGTTGTGTGACTTTGGGCAAGCAATTGATCTTTCTGAATTGTCCCTTTTTCTGTAACACACAATATCTACCTCACATAGCTATAAGGTAAACATTTTTTCTGTTAGTCACTACCCTAAGAACTAAAAATAAAAAATTGAATCATTAGTATATCATTCAAACTCAATATGGTAAGATATTGTACCATTCAGTACAGAGAATAGTATGTTAAAAATCCAAAACCAAAAAAGGAAGCACAAATAATTTATCTGAGTGTTCAGTCTTCTTAATATTTGATATATTGATATTTATAAGAATAAAAAATATGAGTGTGGGAGATGTGAATGTTTTATTTAGGCAACCATATAACTTATGCACATTATGAGTATTTTATTTTATGTAAGCAGGCAGTGTGACCCCTGAACAATGTGTTGCTTCACTCAGCATCATGCTGTTAAAACAGTTCTTAACCATATATGTTTTGTGTGTATTTCACACAATTCAAATTCTAGCAATTATATGGGAGCACTTTTTTTAGTAATAAAAAGCTGCAGGGAAAAAAAAAAGATGTATGATAGACCTACTGACCTAGATCAAAGAGCAGTTGTTATTAAAAGATGTGAGGGATAGGCAAAGTTTTCATATGTGTTTGGTTTCTCCATTTCCACCGTGAATTCTAATTTTTAAGTAAACTATCATATTTCAAGAATTTTTTTTTATGCATTGAGGTCATGGTAACTTTCTTTTGTGTATTTAAATTTAAAACAAAATATAGCATATCTGTTTCTTAATTACATAATTATATTGAAAAAATCAAGCATTTATAAAAAAAGAATATACTTAATTTGTGGTTAGTAACATTGATAGTAATTTAAAAAACAAACTGTCTCGTAATATTAAGTTCTAACTCTTGCAAAGAAAGCAAGAGCTTTCTAAAATGGATTATCTGAAACTGAAGAGAGGATCGAGAACTGAAGAAATTTGGATGTGACTGAGATCACACTTAATGAAAATAGTCATTAAAACGAGCAAACATTCGACATTTCAGAAAAGGTTCTATAGATGGAGTAGCAGGTAAAGCTGCTGCCTGAAGCTCTGGCATCCATTGTGTGTGCTGGTTGGAGATGCTGCTGCTCCTCTTGCAATCCAGCTCCATGCTAATGTGTCTGGGGAGGCAGCAGAGAATGGCCCAAGTGCTCCCCTCCACCCACGTGGGAGACCCAGAAAAGCTCCTACCTTCTGGTTTCAGATTGGCCCAGCTCTGACCATTGCAGCCATCTGGGAAGTAAACCAGTGGATGGAAGATCTCTCTGACTCTCCCTTTCTCTCTGTATGGAACTCTAACTTTCAAATAAAAAAAATCTTTATAAATGTATGTATATATATATATATATATATATATGCATGACTAATAAGAACATAAAAAAGATATAAACATCATTGAATTATCAAAAATTGCCAAATAAATCACAAGCCTGCCATTGTATTAATACCTCACTGAGGAGGATAATTTAAAAAATGCTGATTATGTTGATTGTTGGCAAGAACAAGGGGCAGCAAATTCTCCTATATTGCTAATAGAAGTTAAAATGGTGCATTTTGAAAAATGACAATTTTATATTTGTTTAAAAATTACTTGCCCTGTGACCCAGAAATTCTACACCTTGATATCAGAGAGAAGCAAAAATTTAAGTCTACCAAAGGATTGTACTCAATTGCTTATAGCAGTAGTATTAATAATGAACAAAGAGTGGAGAAATATGGGGCCTGCATTGTGGTTTATAAGGTAAAGTTGTAACCTGTGACTCCGAATCCCATATAGGCACCGGTTCGAGTCACAAATGCTCAACTTCCATTCCATCTCCCTGCTAATGCTCCTGGGAACACAACAGAAGATAGCTCAAGTGCCTGGGCCTCTGCACCCCTGTGGGAGACCTAAAAGAAACTCCTGGCTCTTAGCTTCAGGCTGCCCCAGTACTGGCTGTTGTGGCCATCTGACCTGGTGGATGGAGGAACTCTGTATCTCTCTATAACTCTATGTTCATATAATAAATCTTTTAAAAGAAAAAAAAGAATGGAAAAACAGCCAACATTCTTACATGAAAATAAACAAATTGAGACATAAATAAGCAATAATGTAATTTTTTACTCAGAAAAAGGTATAAAACACTAATCATTAATATTTATAGAATATATACTCATTTTTCAATGACCTTCATATCAACCAACCATAATTCATACAATTATTTCTGTATAATTCAGTATCATATGTTGATACTTAAAATTGCTATTTCTATGTTAAAAATGATCACACATTGGCAATAGTACGTGTTTCAACCTCTATGTTGTTTTACTAATTTTGTATTACAATATCTTTTTTTTTTTTGACAGGCCCAGTGGACAGTGAGAGAGAGAGAGAGACAGAGTGAAAGATCTTCCTTTTCCGTTGGTTCACCCCCCAATGGCGCTGCGCCAATCCGAAGCCGGGAGCCAGGTGCTTCTCCTGGTCTCCCACACAGGTGCAGGCACCCTAAGACTTGGACCATCTTCCACTGCACTCCTGGGCCACAGCAGAGAGCTGGAGTGGAAGAGGAGCAACCGGGACAGAATCTGGCGCCCCGACAGGGACTAGAACCCAGTGTGCCGGCGCTGCAGGCGGAAGATTAGCCTAGTGAGCCGCGGTGCCAGACTATTACAATATCTTTACCTTCCTGAGATGAATTTTATATGCTAAAGCTTTAGTTACCTTCTAATACTTTAAAGCTTTCCTTCTTTTTCTGTATTACAAATACTTTAGAAATCTGAATTAGAGAATAATTTATCTGTGAAAGTATCTAGTTTTAGGGCCAATTGTATGGTAATAATTTCTTTATTTTTACTGATTTTATTTATTTTCTTTTCTAAACTTTGTTATTGTGTTTTCTCAGAACCATACTCAAATTTCCAGATAATTACATTTATTAATAACAAAGAAAAATATCTAAAATATCCAATATACTCTTTGTGTCATAGATAAAATTCCTTTCAAAAGTGTTGAATTATTTCATCCAGTAGCAATAAATAATATTTGTCTTTTTTTTTTTTATAGGCAGAGTTAGAGAGAGAGACAGAGACAGAGAGAAAGGTCTTCCTTCCGTTGGTTCACTCGCCAAATGGCCACTATGGCCAGAGCTTTGCCGATCCGAAGCCAGGAGCCAGGTGCCTCCTCCTGGTCTCCCATGTGGGTGCAGGGCCCAAGCACTTGAGCCATCCTCCACTGCTTCCCCAGGCCACAGCAGAGAGCTGGACTGGAAGAGGAGCAAACGCGACAGAACCCAGCACCCTAACCAGGATTAGAACCTGGGGTACCGGCGCCAGTCATCTTTGGATGACTCAATCGATCTATACTCTTTCTTATTTTCTCCCAACTTTTGCTACAAATAACATAACCACAACAGGAAGCAAATGGCATAATATTATTGAGGCATATATCAGGTTGGTTTCACTTCTGCAATCTAATCTGCTTGAGGTGTACCACTCCTAGTCTTTTAGAGCCTAGTAACTGCTACATCTGCAGTCCTACCATGGCCCTCAGAGATCAGCTTCATACTTAGTGATAACCAGGTACAGCATTGCCTCCAGTATCTCAGCTGCTTTACAATTCTTGTGAGTATGTCCTTGTTTCTCATGAAAGCCACAGGAAAATTTTTATGCCCTTCTATCCTATTCAAAGTTCCTAAGAAAGTTGAATGATGTAGGGACTGTTCTCCCTATATAACATACTCTTCCCCTCATTTAACAATTACATAATTTTTTTTTAAGATTTAATTTATTTGAAACACAGAGTGAGAGAGATGGTTCACGCTCTATGGACCACACAGCCAGGACTGGGCAAGGCTGAAGGTAAGAGACACATCTAGGTCACCCCCATAGATGGCAGAGGCATAAGTACATGGTCCAGCTTAGGCTGCCTTCCAAAGTACATTTCCAGGTAACTGAATCAGAAGGCAGGCAGCTGGAACTCCAACTGGCTCTCTGATAGGAGATGCCAGTGCTCTAGGGGATAGCTTCGCTCACTAACCCACAACACTGGCCCACATAATTCTTATTGAGCTTTCAAAACTCATCTTAGGAAGCCTTTGATTATCAGTTGTTTTCCCATCTGATGGTTACTCAGCCATGATATCACAGCAATTCAGAAATACCACTATAATAGCTTTTCCAATGGCCTGTCAACATCTTATATGAAATAATGAGTTTATTATCCATAATTTTTCATTGCCTGTTTTATCTTATTAGAATACAAGCTCCAAGATAAGGAGAAACACTTTGTGTTATTTTCTTGGTGGTATGCTTGTAGAACTTCAGCATGTAGCAAGGCCCCAGATAGGACTCAGACATTGTTTCTTTTCTGACCTTGCTATGCTAGAATTTTCAAGCCACTAGTTTTCTTTTCCCTTTTTTATACCCCTTGTGATTATGACAGACTCTGTTTAGTTGTGAATATTCAATCAATTTTATTGAATAAACACAACAATAGAGACTGACCTGGTAAAATTAATTGCAAATTATAAATAAAATTGAACTAACAGAAAAGTTTGCTTGGAAGTGGGTCCCTATTCAAAACATTTCTTGCTTTTTTCAGTAGAATGCATCTCTCCTAAGCGTATGCATTTGCACATATCTAACTCTCATATTAAAATTTATCTTCCCTATTAGATTTTGAACAGTTTGGGAGAAGAATCATCTTTTCCATCCTTGTATACAAGCATTCAAATATAAAAAGGATACAAAAGGTGTAAATGATTCACAAACAAGTGCCTCTTGAGGTTTCTCCAAATCGTTGAAAAGAGTAGTCTCCAGATGGATAGAGAAAACTATGGAATCATATTATTTTAATGGCAGAAGAACTTTAAACTAGCTAACTAGAATAACTAGATTAAATGTATGTTTCTGAAGAAATTGAAGGATTTTGCACGTGGCATCTTATATTTGTTTTTGAATCTCAATTGTTTGTTGATATTAAATAGTTCTCTATTGAAAACATTTCGCAGGTGTTGGTGCTGCCCTGTCTCACTTGGTTAATCCTCCACCTGCAGTGCTGGCATCCCGTATGGGCACCGGGTTCTAGTCCCGGTTGTGCCTCTTCCAGTCCAGCTCTCTGCTGTGGCCCGGGAGGGCAGTGGAGGATGGCCCAAGTGCTTGGGCCCCTGCACCTGCGTGGGAGACCAGGGGGAAGCACCTGGCTCCTGGCTTCAGATCAGCATAGCTCAGCTGTAGCAGCCATTTAGGGGGTGAACCAACTAAAGGGAGACTTTTCTCCCTGTCTATCCCTATCTGTCAAATAAATAAATAAATAAATAAAAACACTTTGCTACTATTCAGGCTCTTTCCTGGATCCAGTAACCTCCTTCAAAACATAAGATATGTTTTTCTCATTATTGCATTATTTGTGTTTAGTTTATGCTTTCTGAGTGGATGGATTGATGGAGGAATTTGTATAGAGGAATGAATGGATGATGGTGAAATGGGTAACGTATGATCTTGGGTAAGTTATTTTATATTTCATGAGTCTTTCAGTGACTTTGTAAAAATCATTTTTTTTTTTTTTTTTTTTTTTTTTTTTTTTTTACAGGCAGAGTGGACAGTGAGAGAGAGAGACAGAGAGAAAGGTCTTCCTTTTGCCGTTGGTTCACCCTCCAATGGCCGCCGCGGCTGGCGCGCTGCGGCCGGCGCACCGCGCTTGTCCGATGGCAGGAGCCAGGAGCCAGGTGCTTTTCCTGGTCTCCCCATGGGGTGCAGGGCCCAAGCACCTGGGCCATCCTCCACTGCACTCCCGGGCCACAGCAGAGGGCTGGCCTGGAAGAGGGGCAACCGGGACAGAATCCGGCGCCCCGACCGGGACTAGAACCCGGTGTGCCGGCGCCGCAAGGCGGAGGATTAGCCTGTTGAGCCACGGCGCCGGCCAAAAATCATTTTTTTTCCTCCTGTGGTTGACTCCTCAAGCCTTTGATATTTTACCACTAATTAATTCTTAAATTTAGAATAACCAAACCTATCTATTTTCAAAATCATATAATTATATATAACAATTATAGTTGTATCAACATTCAGATAATATCTCCTGTCTATGGAGAATACTCATAATCTTTTAAAATGTTTTTATATTTTAGAAAGCATTTCCTCTTATATTATATTTTAAAGTATTGTAAACTAAATACTATATCCACTATATATGGATAAACTCAGAGACAGGTTAATTTCTTATAGGGAAATTCTTTTTATGTTATCTAAGCTTTTAAACTGTGTTTTAAAATATGATAGATAGGCTAGAACCATGGCTCCATAGGCTAATTCTCCGCCTGCGGCACTGGCACACTGGGTTCTAGTCCCAGTTGGGGTGCCGAATTCTGCCCCAGTTGCCCCTCTTCCAGGCCATCTCTCTGCTGTGGCCCATGAGTGCAGTGGAGGATGGCCCAAGTGCTTGACCCCTTCCCCCGTATGGGAGACCAGGAGAAGCACCTGGCTCCTGGCTTCAGATCAGCGTGGTGTGCTGGCCGCAGTGTGCTGGCTGCAGTGGCCATTGGAGGGTGAACCAATGGCAAAGGAAGACATTTCTGTCTGTCTCTCTTTCTCACTGTCCACTCTGCCTGTCAAAAAATGAAAAATAAAAAAAAAGTGACAGATAAATATGGAAACAGAGATAATGAGAATGTAGGAAGGGATGGTTAATGGAGTCTCCAATTTAGTTGAGGGTAAATATCAAATTGGAGATGGATTTACTATAGCTATACTTGAGTTTTTCAATTTGCTCATCAAATGCTCAGATCCTTTCCCAGAGGAAGCAAAGCTTGTCAATAAGATAATCTAAATTAAAAGAGAGTCAAATTAAGTAGAAAAATACATACATGTTTTCATATCATGTGGTTTTAATAAAATTTCAAGCAAAATACTACTTACTTCAGGTTCAGCATTTTTAAGATTTTTATTTAGGTAGGTAAACCAAGCCTTCTACTGATTAACCTAAACTTTGACTCTTCTTATTGGTTAGAGATAACTTTATGGGTTTGTTTATGTATGTCAATAATTTTACAAAAATAGTTTAAAGTCCAGCAGCCTGAACAACAGTGAAGTTGAACACATGATTTGAGGTTGATCAAGGGCATCCTTGGTCCTCATTACTTAAGAATGTGAATGCTTTGGATTAGTTTCTGTGTGTATCACTCAACTTTTTTTCCATCCCACTGGATGATCCAAAAGCATGTAAGAAAATGCCTTCCAAAAGCCAAAAACCCTGAAACTACTTTCGAATTGAATTAAATTGAGTCAAATTTGGGATCTATTAAACATTCACAAGGCAGGATCATCAAAACCATATATCTACTAACCAATAAAATAAAAATCATAAACCTATAGTTAAGGTATTCATAATATGATCATCTAAGGAGAATCAGATAATTAATTCATTTTATCACAAATTTTGTAATCAATCACCACTTGAGAAAAAAGAGTTTAGAAACTACATCCAACCCTAAGTACAGGTTTATTCATTCTCATATTTTAGGTAAAAAATCCAAAGTACCTGGACTATATGAGATGCAGAGAGAAAAGTGACAGTTCACTGAGCATGTGATAAAATTGTAGAATAATTCTTTTTAGAATTCTGGTCTTGATGAGTAATTTTATTCCTGTGATATTTCCCGTGAATTATAGCACCATGCAGGTTGACTAATTCATTCAAAGTGAATGTTTGTGGAAGAGAAGGCTTCCTTGCAAACAAGTCTCAAGGTGTGCATCTCAGAATATGAAGCCCACTGTATTGTAGCAAATGTCAAGGTTGAGACCTAAAAATGCAGCGTATAATAACTTCCTTTCATTAAAGTGTTATTATCCCAGTGCTATACAGAATCTAACTGAATTGCAAAAAGCTTTATTTTCTTTCAATTTCAGATTTTTATCATTTACTATAATGTGTGGTGTGAGTTTTAAAATCCTTTGCCACAGGATTATTTCTTTATATAATGACACATACAGACCAGAAGCTAATGTTAAACGATACTGTAAAATTATCAGAACAGTGTTAAATTCTTTGCATTCAATTCCCATCTCAGCAGGATACAAAGGAAAAGATTTGAGCTTGAAAAGAGAAAAGACTCTTGTGTGAAGCTCAAACTTGCTAATTATTATTGCTATTATTTTTTTAGTGTAGCCTTGAGCATGGTTCTGAACTTCTTGATTTCATTTTCTATAATTTTGAGCTAATAATATTTTTGCAAAGTTGCTTTAGACTTTAGAGAAAACCATGATGCAATTCGAAACCAGAGTCCACAGTACAATGATACTAAACATCCGTTCATTTGTTCATTCATATCTTTAAGAAATATTTACTGAGCAGTTAACGGTCTCAGTTATCAGGTGCTGGCACACATGCTAGTGAACAAATTATATGCTATATACTCAAGATCATAAATATAGTTTAAAAATAAAACTAAAAGGGCTAATAAATAAGTACAACACCAAGCTGATGCAGGGCTAAGGAAGAAATGATGAGGTGAATAGTACCACTTTTGCGGTTAAGTATTTGTCGCATTCGGTATTGGAGTCCCAGGGTTTGAGTTCCAGCTCCACTTCCGATTCCAGCTTCTTGTTAGTGAGCACCATAGGGTACAACAGATGACGGCTCAAATACTTGGGTCCTTGCCACCCATTCCTGACACTCAAGTTGAGTTCTAGGGCCCTGGAAGATCTCTGAACGTTAAATAAATAGATAAAGTACCACTTTGAACAGAGGGAAGATATCACAAAGAGGTAGTATTTCAACAGAGAAATGAAGGATTTGACCGAGAAAGGTAAAAGAATATTTGGGTGAATATGTTTCCTGGTAGAGACAATATACAGAAAATTCCACAGTTCTTGAAAGAGAAGTATACGGTGTATTTAAGCAAGAGTAGGGAGGCTAATGTGGGAGAAGCTTAGCAAGTAGTGTATGGCAGAAGAAGAGATCAGAGAAGTAACATGGCTATGTTATGTGATATCTTTTCTATAGACTGAATGTTTATGTTCCAACAACCACCGTATGTTAAAGCACCAGTCAATCTTGGGATGGTATTTGCAAGTGGAAGTTTTTAAGCAATAACATGACAAAGGAACTGTCATTATGTGATGAATGATCTTTTAATAACAGACAGAGAGGTGATCTTTTTCTGCACTATGTGAAAACACAAGAAAAGCCTTCTAGTGGCCCTGCCGTGGCACAGTAAGTTAATCTTCCACTGCAGTGCCAGCAGTCCTGGCTGCCCCTCTTCTGATCCAGCTCTGTGCTGTGGCCTGGGAAAGCAGTAGAAGTTGGCCCAAGCGCTTGGATCCTTGAACCCACATGGGAGACCCAGAGGAAGCTCCTCTCTTGGCTTCAGATAGGCTCAACTCTGGCCATTGCGGCCTTTTGGGGAGTGAAGGGTAGAAGGATAGCCCTCTAGAAGTCCCAAACAGGAACTGAGTTACCCAGCACCTCGGTCTTGAGCCTCATATTTTAAAATACAGTAAGAAATAAATGCCCGCCATTTCAACCACTCTGTCTGGTGTTCTCTCACATCAACCTGACGTGACTTAGCAATCCTGACCACTTTAAGGAAAATGGGCTTCAGTCTAAGGTGAAAATTTTGTAGCATGTAAGAAGAATAACATGATCAAATTAAACTTCTAAGAAGGTAAATTTGACTGTGGTATTGTGAACTAATTAGAAGGAGAGAAAAGTAAAAGTAGGAAGATTTCTCTAGGGATGATTATCTTCACATGGAGTACAAATCTGAGGTACAAATCCATTGTTTTGGAAATTCTTTGTTATTCCTGCAAGCTGAATACCAGGAGACTATGGCTGAAACCCACATGCAGATATCACAGTCCTTTCTCTGTTGTGTTTCTCATCAGAATTCAACTTCTACAGCGTTGAATTCAGCAAGTCTTTAGTGAATTTCAACTCCTGACAATGTAGGGTGATATGGCAGAGAGAATTAAACATCCAAGAAAGCGTTTCTCTTTAAAATCCCTGTAATCTCATTCAAGAGAGCAAACATTACTGAACGTCTATGATGTGTAGAAAGCTGTACTCAGCGGCAGGGGAGATGCAGGGGGCATGCTCTCTGTCCTTGCACAGCCGTGGTACATACTGTTTCTGAAAGGAGGAACTCAGAAAATATCCCTTAACACAATATTAATTTAAAAGTTGCACAAAGGACATGGTAAAAACTGTAGCAGAAAATCCTTAGAGGAAAATCAGAGATTTGGAGAAAAATGTGGCCAAAATAAAAATGCCATATTGGAGTAGTGGGAACAAGATGCCATTGGTGGATGGACAGATTTTTTTCCCTTTATTTATAATTGATTTTTTTTTTAAATAAGAATGTCACCCTGCAAATGTATTATTTCAAAATAAGAATGCCTAAACTGATGAAAATATGATACAGTAACAATCTATAAGAAAATATATATATGGATATATGAAAATATGGAGTACTATATGAATATGATATATTTTCTCCTATAATATTTAAAACTCAAGGCTATGTTATAAAAATTCCACCTTAGTATATTTTAAACATATTGTTGATGAAAAATGTGAAGGAAAGCAGAATGCTAGAAGGGCAACTCAGTGCTCAGAAGCAAAACATTCTTTCTTCTCTCTGAGAGCATTTTCTAATGCTAGGGAACTGGAAATTTGGTTTTCAAAATTACATGGGATATCAAAGCAGAACACACTCAAGATAAGGATTCCAAGGGGAAGTAATCTGAGGAAAAAAAAGAAAAACAGGAAAAGCAATGGACAGCGAAAGAGACAGAAACAGACACATTCCAGATATTGGGATTATCTAAACTAAATTTAAAATAGCTATGATTTTAATCACTTATATTTTTGTATCTTTCCTAATAAAGCTTAACATGTTTGTTAACTGAATTTCAATAGTTTTAAGTAATTTCTTGAGTATGTATATATGTACATAACATGCATATAAGTATAAATATAACATTAATAATAAATAAATTTTAAATTAAAAGATAAAAATGAAGTGGGGACTCGGCTTTGTGTCCTACAATGTGTTTATGTTGCTATCAACCTAGTATGTTTAAAAATTCACAGGGGCATATAGAAAAATGTGAAAGTAGTATGATAATTTAAAAATTTTAATACAATAAAATCTAATGCAAAGTAGGAAAAAGAAAATAATACCAGAATTGGCTTATTATTCAGACACACAAGTACTGAAAGTATTTATTATTAGTATATAAAAAAAAGGACATAAAAGAAGAAGAAAAAAACAAAATAGTGTGTAGAAATCTGGACACAGGTGTATGTAGGGCACTCCAGAATGTTAAGCATGTAGCTAACAGGGCTGGCACCACAGCTCAATAGGCTAATCCTCCACCTGTGGTACCGGTACACCAGGTTCTAGTCCCGGTCGAGGCGCTGGATTCTGTCCTGGTTGCCCCTCTTCCAGGCCAGCTCTCTGCTGTGGCCCGGGAGTGCAGTGGAGGATGGCCCAGGTGCTTGGGCCCTGCACCCCATGGGGAGACCAGGAAAAGCACCTGGCTCCTGGCTTCGGATCAGCGTGGTGCGCAGGCCGCAGCAGCCATTGGGGGGTGAACCAATGGAAAAGGAAGACCTTCTCTCTGCCTCTCTGTCTCTCTCACTGTCTAACTCTGCCTGTCAAAAAAAAAAAAAAAAAGAATGTAGCTAATAGTTTTCCTTTGCCCCTCATCTAATTCTATTTAAAAGATACTTAGTTATTTAAGTAAAACAACAAAAATATATCATTGATAGTGTTTATAAAAGAAGTGTGTTACAGTGGCACAAAAAAGTAGGTGAGAAGAAATGAGTATAATTTTTAATATTCTCCTATTTGTTGAGTGTAATATTATCTTAAAACGAGCTCAGAAGAATTTCAAATGAATAATATAAACTCTCAAATAACTGAATACAAAAAAATACAAATCAAGAACGAGATAATTCAAATTACAATACTCAATCCAGAATAAGACATATGCAGAAAACAATATTAAAATACATAATGAGGAGTAGCAAGATACATGATTAAGAAAAAGAATGAAGCTGAGAGAAAGTTTTGAGAAAGGCAATGGTTTTGATAACTCTCTGGTCAGACATGTTACAGGAAACAGATGTATATTACAAGTAGGATAACAGTCCAGGTGCTATGTATTTAGAAGGGATCATAGGGAAATGTTATGAGCAATTTTATTCTGATGTATTGGACAACTTATAAAATAAGCAAATTCATTAAAAACACAAATGAATCAAGCTTAATTAAATAGGGTGGATAACCTAAATTGCCCTGCACCTATTAACAACATTGAGTGTGTAGTTAAGAACCCTGTACAAAGAAAGTTGCAGACTCAGATAAATTCTCTGGTGAATCCTACCAATTCTTGGAAATAAAAAATCAATTCTGCACAAACTCTGAAACAAAATTACATAGTTAATTCTTCACATCCATTCTATGGAGACATGCAACACTTTACCAAATCCAGAATATTATATTACAAGAGAAAGAGAAAGCTGCAAAATAATATTCCCCATTTCATAATAATATTCTATAAATTGCATGCAAAACATTTAACAATATAATGTACCATGCCCACATGTAATATATTCAGAAGAAAACGTTTTAATTATCGCTTTAAAATAGCAACATAATTAATAATATCAAAAAGAATAAAATCTACATTATCAGCTTGATGGGTGCAGTAAAACATTTGGCAATATTCCAAAAAATTTGAAGACAATTCGAAAATATTACTATTATTATTTTTGTTTTTTACAGACAGAGTTAGACAGTGAGAGAGAGAGAGAAAGACAGAGAGAAAGGTATTCCTTCCATTAGTTCACCCCCTAAATGGCCGCTACGGCCGGCATGCTGCGCCTATCCGAAGCCAGAAGCCAGGTGCTTCCTCTTGGTCTCTCACGCGGGGGCAGGGCCCAAGCACTTGGGCCATCCTCTACTGTCTTCCCGGGTCACAGCAGAGAGCTGCACTGGAAGAGGAGCAACTGGGAGAGAATCTGGTGCCCCAATCGGAACTAGAACCCGGGGTGCCGGCACTGCGGGAGAAGGATTAGCCAAGTGAGCCGCGGCAAGAATATATTATTTTTAAAGATTTATTATATTTAGTTGAAAGAGTTACAGAAAGAAGTAGAGACAGAAAAGTCTTCTATCTGCTGGTTCACTCCTGAAGTGGCCACAACAGCCGGAGCTGAGCCGATCTGAAGCCAGGAGCCAGGAGCTTCTTCCAAGTCTCCCACACGGGCTTAGGGGCCCAAGGAATTGGGCCATCTTCTACACTTCTCCTAGGACATAGCATAGAGCTGGATTGGAAGAGAAGCAGCCAGGACTAAAACTGGTGCCCATATGGGATGCCAGCATTTCAGGCCAGGGCTTTAACCTGCTATGCCACAGTGCTGGCCCAGAAAATATTTTTGTACCTCCACACAAGCTAGGTAATAAAAAAAGTTACTAAAATCCTCATATATTAGAAATTAAGATAAAAGAATAAAACTCTAAATAACCCAAGAACACTGTTCCTTATCAGTAGAGACAAGGGGGGCCGGCACTGTGGCGTAACGGGTAAAGCCACCACTTTCAATGCCAGTGTCCCATATGGGCCCTGGTTCGAGCCCCAGTTGCTCTACTTCTGATCCATCTCTCTGCTATGGTTTGGGAAAGCAGTGGAAGATGGCCTAAGTCCTTGGGCGCCTGCACCCATGTGGAAGACCTGGAAGAATTTCCTGGCTCTTGGCTTCGGATCAGCACAGCTCCAGCTGTTGAGGCCAATTCGGGAGTGAACCAGCAGATGGAAGATTTTTTTTTCTCTCTCTCTGCCTCTCCTTCTCTCTCTCTCTGTGTAACTCTGACTTTCAAGTAAATAAATTAAAATCTTAAAAAAAAAATAAAAAGAACAGTAGAGACAAGGTCTGTACACAATCATCAAAGCTCAAAATGTCAAATGCACTCCAATAAAATACATTTTTGGTACAATAGATCAGAGAAAATGTGGTATTTGGCTTTTTGGGACTGGCTTATTTAGCTAAATATAATGCTTTCCAGTTACATGTATTTTGTTGCAAAAGACAGAATTTTATGCTTTTTTTACTGCTGAGTAGTATTGCATAGTGTATATGGAATATATACCATAATTTTTTTATCTGATCATAACTTGATGACATCTGGGATGATTCCATATCTTAGCTATTGTGAATAGAGTGTAATAAACGTAGGGTATGGATAACTCTTTCATCTGCTAATTTTATTTTGTTTGGAGTGGGATTGTTGGGTTATATGGTAAACTTATTCTCAGGTATTTCCATACTTTCTTCCGCGGTGGCTGAACCAGTTTACATTCCCACCAACAGTGGATTAGGGTACCTTCTTCCCACATCCTGACCGACATTTATCATTTGTTGATTTCTATATGAAAGCCATCTTAACTGGGGTGAGGTGAAACTTCATTGAGTTTATGTTTCGCGTTTCCCTCATGGCTAGTATCCTGAGTCACACAGTCTATGATGTGTAGTTGCAGCAGCCTGAATGGGCTAACACAGAAGGCATAGAAACTGTCTTGGTTAGCAGTATTTGGCAAGCCAGTAGGCTGTATTGGAGGGTCCTCAGTGTATTTTCTCATGGCTGGGTTCCTTGGTGGGAATGATTGGAAATCAGGATTTTATTGGGACTATCACCTAGAAAATGTACACAAGTTCTCACCATCACTTCAGTCTCAAGATCTTCAAATCTAAAATGACTATTTGGGAGTCCTATGACCTTTGCATGTCATATGTGGGAGAAATGGCTAATTTCATAGGTTCTGAGTCCAAAAAATTGGCTAAGCAGCAGTCACAATTTCCACTAAGATTCAATGGTAAAGGGGTGTACTCCACACACACCCTGGGAAGAATATTGAAGAAATTGGGCTGGTGTTTAATTCATCACAGATGTTGAGCAACTGCTTTTTTTTCACATTGCTGGTGGAAAGTGCAATTGATAGTACCTACCAAATATGAGCATCCTGACCCAGAAACTTCATCTCAGTTATAAATCCCACAGCAACCTATGCATGTTAATCAAAAGATATATGCAACAATATTTATAGTATCACAATTTATAATGCCTCTAACTGGCAACTAAACTCAATAAAATGCTCATCAGAACACTTGATAAACATAATGCTGTATATTTACATTATGGAATAATGCAGAGATGGTAATTTAGTTACATTGACATACAACTTTGTGAATAAATCTCAAACTCATAATTTTGTAAACTATAAACAAAAGCATATGAATATATATGTGCACTATATATGTATATACCCAGTATAAGATACAAAGGACTACTAATTTTTTATGTATTTCATTTGCATTTCTATATGCATCATGTTAGAAATTAAGACAATGCCTACATTTTTTTGCATGGCGTGGTGGTGGTGATTGAGAAAGGGTTTCAGAGAAGCCAATGTGTTACTGGGCATGTTTTTTCTTTATCTGAAAGGTAATTTATATGATGTATTCAGTTTGTGAAAATTCACCATTTAATATAATCATTTACATTTATATTACACTTATGTAAGAAAGCAAAAAGGAGTAAATGTAATTTGAACTTTAATGTCTACAGTAAAGTACACATATTTGACAACTGGAAGACAGTGAAAGACTTTAAGCCAGAGAATACCAAAGGAAAAATCATGTTCAAGAATTGCTAAATTTGCCAAATTATATAGAACAAGTTTGAAATAGAAGAGTGTGGAGGCTAGCAACAAGGAGACAGAGAAGCAGCCCCAACATAATGAGTGTTCCTAGAAAAATGTCCAGGCCCATAATAGCAAAGATCTAGATTCATTATTTTTATTTTGCTAATATTTCTCAATAGAGAGCATACAATCTAAGCCATATTAAAAGCTTAATCATTACAAGTAGTTTAATTCAGAATGCTTGCACTAGTTATTTATAAGAAATTACATACTTTCATCAAATGACATTTTAAATATCTAGATTATATCTTCTACTCCAAGCCCTTCATAGGGTTCTGGTCTCAAACTTAGAGCCAAAGGGTAAACGTAAGCTTCCACACACTTTCCACAAGCTTTCCACATAGCTATCCATATTTCTACCACTTCTCCTGACTGTACTGTTTAATTCATTAACTGTTCTACCCACACTAGTCTTATTTAATGCCTCCATTGTGCAGCTGAATACAGAAAGCATGTGGGTCCTAGTCTCCCTGGAGTTTTAAACGTGGTTCCATCTTTTACTACATAACCACACAACGACAGTAATTTTACTGTGCTTCAGATTATTCTTCTATTTAAAGGGTTGAGTATTATACCAGTTGGCACTTCACAAACTTATGAGCATTTAGTAAGTTTATATATATGCAATATGTAGAATAACTGTCCTTTAATATTATTAGAATGCCTTTTCAAAACAATATTGAACATGTAAGAAATAAAGTTAATATCCCCCATAGTTTTAATGTAGCAACTGAAGAAGAATTTTTCTTGGAGGGTAGGACTGTTCTATTATCCGCACAGACATTTAATAATCTGTGGTATGCTTCTGTTGTGTACTTCCTGCAGATAGAACAGAAAATAGTAGATTCTATTCACTTTCCTCATCTTTGCATATCAATCTTTCGAAGTCACACTTACTCTTGCTTTTTTTTAACTCTATACTTAATTCTGTTGTATTTTATTTTTTCTGTATTTCAAATAATTTAGTGAATGGGTTTTGAACATCTGAGAGTTTTTTAACACCTTATTTTATTCTTAGATAAATACTAGCCATAAACATTCTTTAGCTCTCAAAAAATTTGTAAAATTTAACTTATGCTATTCTTGGACTAAATTAACTTACTGATAGGAGGTGACTGAAGCACTAAAGATATATTTCTCTCAAAAATATGCATGTGGTTGTGTAAAAAAGAGCAGAGATATTTTTACAGTTGTAGAGATTATGGTTTATGTATCACTTCATCTAATTTGTATTAATTTAAGTGAAAACCCAATTATTGTGTTTGTGAGCACATCTTGAATTTAGATTTTAATTATAGAATTTGAATTACCTAACACCCATCCAAAAGTCTTCATCAGAAGAGGAAACTAAGAAAATGAAGAAACACCTGTTACTTGTACACACACATTTAATCTCACTCAATATACGTCAATCAAACAATTACACAAGGGCTACGGAAAGAGTCCCTAAAGCAACAACACTGACATCACCTGGGAATTCAGAAGTATTTATTCTCACACTTCATTTGAACATACCATATCAGGAACTCTGGAATTGAGACATTGCACATCTGTGTTAACGAATCTTCCAGGCGATTCTTACACTTGCTCATTGAGAATTAATGACATCTGAACTAACATAAGAGGAAGTTTTAAAAAAGGTTTTAAAAAACTCTCATTCTGGCCGGCGCCGTGGCTCAACAGGCTAATCCTCTGCCTTGCGGCGCCGGCACACCGGGTTATAGTCCCGGTCGGGGCGCCGGATTCTGTCCCGGTTGCCCCTCTTCCAGGCCAGCCCTCTGCTGTGGCCCAGGAGTGCAGTGGAGGATGGCCCAGGTGCTTGGGCCCTGCACCCCATGGGGAGACCAGGAAAAGCACCTGGCTCCTGGCTCCTGCCATCGGAGGAGCGCGGTGCGCCGGCCCGCGGCGGCCATTGGAGGGTGAACCAACGGCAAAAGGAAGACCTTTCTGTCTGTCTCTCTCTCTCTCACTGTCCACTCTGCCTGTCAAAAAAAAAAAAAAAAAAAAAAAACAAACTCTCATTCTAAGGTTTGCTTAGTTTTGCTGTCTTCAATTGTCGTTTACTACAAGACAAAATGTTATTCAACCTTTTTGTCATAGGTAACCTTTATTCTAAGAAGATCAAGAGAGTCAGAGTAACCATTCAACCTATACAAAATGATTCATATCTTTTTGTTTTGTATAGAAACACCCTAATCCTTGCATTTATCCAGAAGTTGTCACTTATTTGCAAATTATGTATCACATAAACATATGTAAATTTTCAAATTATTTACATAGAGGTGCTATACATAATGCTGCTTATCTCTGAGCAAGGTAGCACAATGATCGAGCAAGTACATTTAGAATTTTAGGGGGAAATAGGCTTGCTGGTGTAATAGGCCTCCAAAAACACTGTGGCATATAATTAAGAGCACACATTCTCTTTTTTTACTATATACATCATACATTCATTTATGATGAACAATGTGTTTTTTTTTTCTTTTATTTGACAGGTAGAGTTATAGACAGTTAGAGAGAGAGACAGAGACAGAGAGAAAGGTCTTCCTTTCTTCCGTTGGTTCACTCCCCAATGGCCGCTACGGCCGGCGCTGTGCTGATCCGAAGCCAGGAGCCAGGTGCTTCTCCTGGTCTCCCATGCAGGTGCAGGAGCCCAAGCACTTGGGCCATCCTCCACTGCCTTCCCGGGCCACAGCAGAGAGCTGGACTGGAAGAGGAGCAACTGGAACTGGAATCTAGCGCCCATATGTGATGCTGGCACCACAGGTGGAGGATTAGCCAAGTGAGCCATAGCGCTGGCCCCACATACATTCTTTACATGATTGATAAATTACATACATGTATCACGCTATCTTTCTGAAATGATCAGATTGCTTAAGCCAATGCTTTAGGCTCTTCATCTGTCCTATGTCAATGTTGATGATCACTCTAATTTCACCTCAAAGTTTATGTGAGCATTCAATCAGATAGGTATAAAATGTCACACAAAGGGTACAGAATAAAAATTGAAGGATGCAATACCAGTTCTAGCTCAGCCACCAGATTTTGGAGAGATGTGGGGAAGTAAGTTAACTTCTATCCTTCCTTGATTTGAAAAAAATCAGTGGTTGGATGTAATATTACTTAAGATCACTTCTATATAAAATTATTTCTGATATCACATTAAAATGAATTACTAGAATCATTCCTAGTATTTTGCCTTACATTGCACCATAGCATGTTTTCAGAAAATACATATAATTATTTCTAATTATTAATCTTATATTTTGAAGAGTGATTAGTAAAATCTTAGTGAATGAAGATGTATATAATAGACTATAACCCCAAAAGGCCATCCATATAACTTTGATAATGCATAAATCATAGAACAGTCAAAAGTGACAGATCGTTCTGTACACCAAGATATTAAAAATAAAACTTTTGACACTTTCTATTAAGAGAATGAAGACATCCATTTCTTCTTGTTTTCCTTTGCGTGTGTGTGTGGCATGAGTCATTATTGGGAAGGTTTCAGAACATTTGCTATTGAACAGTACATTTAAGAATTTATGAGGTTTCAAGTCAGAATGCACTGGTCAGGCTTTTATTTCAGAGCTCAAAAACATTTAAGATTTTATGCAATCGTCACTATGACAGTGACATATGACAGCTATGTTTATTTCACTTTGGGACTGGAGATGAGGGACAGAGAGGGTATTGGGGTAAGGGCAGACAGACTGGAAAAAATAAATTGAATGGGTTCTATCTACCAGGTTCATATTTGATATTTTTCCATTCTGAAAAAGTCATGGTAGAAGACATCTTATCAAATATACATGCTGCTGTCCCGACATTTTTTTTTTATTTCATGTTCTCTTCTATTTGTTTGTGCTATTTTGACATAACAAAGTTGTATCATTTCTCCAAAGTTGACAATTGCACTTTAATGAAATGGAGCTTCATTATATTTCAAGAGACAGAATATTGCTTCTATTATGGGATCTCAACACTTTGTCATGTTAAGTTCTGTTTCTCAGATATATTTCATAAGCAAATCTTACATGCTATCATGGAAGGCTAGTACATAATATTGCTTCAAGGAACCATTACTACATTTCACTTGCTTTATCATATCATACTTAAATATTCTTATATATTTAAATTATCCTCTGCAGAGGAATTTATTATAGCACTAAGGGTCTGTAAGGAGCTTGAAGGGACATATATTGAATTATTTTACCTCCAGGCATCAGAGAGCATTGGTTGTCAACTTCCTTTTAGGTACACTATTACTGAATATTTAAATATTCCTCCAACGTGGGCTTTAAAAATTCACCATGTCTTAGAATATTCATCTGTTTTTTTAATAATCTCCACATGAGTTTATTAAAATATATGTTACATAGGACCTCAAAATTGTCATAGTGCTATTTTGGATAAATTTCTCATATAGAGTAGTCATTTAAAAATTACTAGTTTTAAATGCATTTGGAAAATATTTTTAAAATAGTGATATTATTTGTTAGGTGTTTTCTTTGGGGTAGACAGGCCAAACTGCATATTGAATGATATCTACAGCAAAATATTATAACGTTGGTATATTGATTTCCCTCATATATTTAAAAAAGCTCAAATCAAATAACAACAAAAATAGTTATTCAACTGTTTAAGAGGATTGTGGCTAATACATTGGGTGTTCAAATAAACTCTCATTCAAATCAGGACACTTTTGAGACAGGAAATTCTATTAAAATGTAGGGGATAGGATGCTAATAAGTACACTTATATGGGTTTAAAGTGAAATGCTGTATGGCTTCCATGAAGAAATAGATATTTAGAATTTCACTACAAACTTAGTCAAAGCCCATTCTGGGACTACCAAAATCATCCAGACTCTTCGATATTGGCATATGCATGTGTTAATTAGTGTTACATTTCCTGTGATAGTTAAGAAGATGAACTTTCTTGTCTATCTTCCTTATATAGAAGAAGCCAAAGCCTTAGTGAACGGCATAGTCACATAATTAGAGGTGCCTATGGGATTCTGTCTCCAGGTGGACCTCTTTGTTTTAATTGTGTTAAATCTTTGAGTTCGTGAGTTGATTACTGATGCCAGCAAATGCTATACTAACTGATCCAATCATAAAATGGGAACAGCTGGCTTATGTGGAAAGCCAAGGATTGGACATCAGCATATTAGGGTTTGGATCTAAATTTTGACAATAAATGGGACTTGGACAAATCCTTTTAATTCCCTTCAGTCACAATGCCTTTTTAAATAAATGTGGCAGTTGTATTTTTTTAAAGATTTTACTTATTTGAGATGTAGAGTTATAGATAGTGAGATGAAGAGACTGAGAGGAAGATTTTCCTTCCATTGGTTCACTCCCCAAATGGCCGCAATGGCCGGAGCTGCGCCAATCTGAAACCAGGAGCCAGGAGTCTCTTCCCGGTCTCCCACATGGATGCAGGGGCCCAAGCACGTGGGCCATCTTCTACTGCTTTCCCAGGTGGCAGTTTTATTTTATTTTATTTTGACAGGCAGAATGAACAGTGAGAGAGAGAGACAGAGAGAAAGGTCTTCCTTTGCCGTTGGTTCACCCTCCAATGGCCGCTGCAGCCAGCGCACAGCGCTGATCCGATGGCAGGAGCCAGGTGCTTCTCCTGGTCTCCTATGGGGTGCAGGGCCCAAGCACTTGGGCCATCCTCCACTGCACTCCCAGGCCACAGCAGAGAGATGGCCTGGAAGAGGGGCAACCAGGACAGAATCTGGCACCCTGACTGGGACTAGAACCCTGTGTGCCAGCGCCGCAAGGCGGAGGATTGGCAGTTTTATTTTAATCAGAACTTCCTACATACAGATTCTTGAGCCACACTGTATTTTTTGTATGTTTGTAAGACCGGGCCATAATTTTAAGATTCATTTATTTATTTGGGTGTTAGAGTTACAGAGAGAGCAAAAGATAGAGAAATCTTCTATCCACTGGTTCACTCCCGAAATGGCCACAATGACCAGCTAAGCCAATCCAAAGCCAGGATCCAGGAGTCAGGAGCTTCTTCCGGGTCTCCCACATTGGTACAGAGACCCTAGCTCTTGAGTCGTTTTCTACTGCTTTCCCATGCCCTTAGCAGAGAACTGGATCAGAAGGGGAGCAGCTGAGACACGAACGAGAGCCTACACGGGCACACTTACAAAAGCAAAAGGTACAGGCCATCTTTTACACACGCTGAATACTGGCCAAATCTATTTTGAAAGCAAGTCAGACAAATAACATGTTTTTGAATTACAAGAACGAAAAATAGCTAAGTCAAGATCATTAGAATATGTAAATAATATTTTTCTCTGCCCTAAATCTATTTAACATAGATATACCTTTATTTTTGTAAGGAAAAAATGCCCTTTTGTTGATGGTTTTGGTGCCAGGATAAGAAATCACTTGAGTGAAGCTGCATTACTCTTCACAGTCTCTAAGCTGTTCAACAGCAAAGGAATACCTTGGGTTATGTGAGATTTCAACTGGTCATAGTAATGAATCCCATTATTCATCTCCTGAGCAATTCAGTTCTACCCCCAAGGGCACTCCAAAGCTAAAATGCACTTTAGGTTACATTTTCCAGGTTTCAAAATATATCTGTGTGTATTCAGGTTCCTTTATATAACTACTGCAGCTGCTGACAGGAGAAACCCTTGAGATGACAAACAAAATCCGATTTAAAAATAGAATAAAAAGGAGTGTTTTACCTTTGATGATATCAGCATTTTTAGCAAAAAAAAAAATCCTTTCTTTAAACTTCTTTGCAATCCTTTGATACTCTCTTGTTTTGAAAGATCTCTTATCTTTCATGTATTACTTTTTTATTTGCCTTTGACTGACAAGGTTCGAGGAAATCCTCCCCTCTTCCACCATTTTTGGGGTGTCTGTAGAGATGATGCCTTCTCCAGACTCTGCCCATAGATACTTTCTACCCTTCCTTTTCTCTTCCTTTTCTCTAATTTTCATTCTGCCGAGCTTGGATCTATATGGTCTGATTCACAGATGTTATCAATATTTTCCCACTGTGGGTAAGCCCTTATTGATATATGCTGAGTTTCTCCATCATGGACAATTCAAAATCCAGAATCTTTCATGCAAAAGAATCCACCAAATTTTTAGCATCTGGTATAGATTCTGAATTTTGCTCTGTTGTTCCGGGATGTTTATTTCCTCATTTCTGTTACTCCTTATTGTGGAATTTCTGTGATCTATATTCCTTTCCCTGTTTCCTCCCCTAGGTTTTGGTGGCTGTGCAAAGCAGTTCATATTTCAACAGTTAGCCATTATCTAATGAGAACCTAAGTTGGGAGGAGATGGAGGAATCTTAAGTAATAGGAATTGTAGTGAATTTTGCATTGCTGGTGGAGGAAGAATCCTAATATTTGAGATTCCTGTCTTGGCTTAGTCTTACTACAGCGCATGGGAACTCCCCCAGGGAATTTTTCACATAAAGAAATGAGAAATGGGAGATTTTCTCAGCCTGAATAATCCCTTCATCCTAGTGTAGGACTTTTGTAATGTTCCATGAGAACATGGGAATTTAACTCCATCATTAAATGAAGTTCTTCATCAACATTTGGAACTCACAAAAGAATTTGGTAAAGTTCCAGTATATAAAATTAACACCCAGAAATCAATAGCATTCAGAGACAATATTATGCTGAGAAAGAACTTCTAAGATCAATCCCATTCATAACAGCCATAAAAATAAATGGAATAAATGTAACCAAGTAGATGAGGGATCTCTACAATGAAAATTGTAAAACATTAAAGAAAGAAAAAGATACAAGGGTTAGGTTCTGATTGCTCCGCTTCTGATACAACTTCCTGCTAATTTGACTATAAAAGCAGTAGTAGATGGTCCAAGTACTTGGACCCCTGTCACCCATGTGGTATATACAGATGGAGTTCCTGACTCAGCGTTTCAGCCCTTCAACTTGGAATAGCCCCCCTGTTGTGGCCATTTGAGAAGTTTACCTGAAGATAGAAGATCTCTTTCTCTCTTCCTTCTGCCTGTAACTCTGCCTTTCCAATAAATAAGTAAATCTTTAAAAAAGAAACAAATAATTTGGTAAATTAAGTTTTTACTTTATCTTATATATTTATTATTTATTAAGTTAATATATTTTAAATTTACATTATAGTCAAAGTTTTAATGGACCCACTAAATAAAACAGGAAAATAGATATGGGCAAAACACAATAATCAAAGGGAAAGATTTTTAATTTCACCATAAACAACTCAAAGAAAATCAATAAAAACAACAACAACAAATCAATCCAGTTAGGAAATAGGCAAAGGAACTGAAATGACACTTCTCAAAAAGAAGAAACACAAATGGCCAACAAGTATAGGAAAAAATCCTCAATATCTCTAGCCTACCTGGAAATCTCTGAATCAAAAACCACAATATTACCTCACACCTCTCAGAGCAGCTATTATACAGTGAACAAATGCTGGAGAGGATGTGGAGAAAGGCAGAGTTACAGAGAGGCGGCGTTGGGGGTGGGGGTCTTCCATCCACTGGTTCACTCCCCAAATGGCCACAACAGCCAGAGATGTGTTGATCTGGAGTCAGGGGCCAGGAGCTTCTTTTGGGTCTCCCATGTGGGTGCAGGGGCCCAAGGCCCTAGGCCATCTTCCACTGCTTTCCCAGGCCATAGCAGAGAGCTGGATTGGAAGTGGAGAAGCCAGGGTTTGAACTGACATCCATATGGGATGCTGGCAGTAAAGGCAGTGGCCTTGCCCATTACGCCACAGTGCTGGCCCTGAAAGGAGTGCTCTTAATTGTGGCTATGTTGTTTTATTTGAAAGACAAATTGATAGAGAGATGGAGAGAGAGAGAGTGAAAGATCTTCCAACTGTTGGTTCACACTCCAAAAGGCTGAAAGGGTGGGGGATGGGCCAGATCAAAGCCAGGAGCCTGGAAATCCATCTGGGGACCAAGTGCTTGCGCCCTCACCTGCTGCCTCCCAGGATACATCAACTGAATGGTTTAACTGGAAGTGGAGAATCCAAATATGGGATGCCAGTGTCTCAAGCACTGGCTTAACCCTCTTAGCTGCAATCCCAGTCCCTAATTTCATTTTCTGACAATGTAATTTGTGCAACAGCTCATGATCTACTGAAACCTATAGAAACACAGAGGCTGTGGGTTAGTTATGTGCTATCAAACTTTGTTCTTCCCGTTTGATATCATTCTCCAAATCATAAAGTGATGTTTATAAGGCTGCATACATTTATGCTTGGCATTGGATTTTTATCATATTGATTGTAGGGTGTAGCAATTCATATTGGTTTATTTATGTATAAATAGGGAACAAATGCCAATAATAATAAACATAGAAAACTGACAGACAAAAATACATTTTAAAAAGCACATGATTCTTACTCAGAGAGCTTTGCCTATTTATAATTTGAATTGAACAAACATCGTATTTTTAGTGTCTTTTGTATCCAACAAATACTGTGAGAATAATCATACTTCTTCTAATCTCAGCTACAGATCGGAATGAAAACAATATATTTTGAAGAAGGTTTCTTGGACAGATTGCAGCAGCACGAGTGCTTTTGTTCATTGTCATTTTATGGGACAGGATATGGTAACAATATCATAAATTATAAGGAATGGAAAATTATTTTTGTTTTATCATAAAAATTTAATTCAAAGGAAACAAGCTGTTCTTTAATCTATAGTAGAGATTGTCTTATTTATCATTCAAGTATATTTATCAAAATGAATCTTGATTATTCTCATAAAATTGACACTTTAAAAACTATGAAATAAAATAATTATATTTTGATATTATTTTTTAAAAGTTAAATGATTTGAAAAATCTATCATAGACATCAAATCATAGGGGAATTTTTGACACTTTTGCACAAGAATCATCATCAAATAGTATATATATATGTGTATATATACATGTATGTATATATATTCATTCAATTAATGTGCAAGATAGAGAAACTGAGATTTGTGGAACATGATAAAAGCAAAATAAAAAAAATTATAATCTCTAGTGAGAAATCTGCATAATTATAGTTACTAATCTGCCATTGATGTCCACATACATGAGCAAATGCCAAATGATTTGGCAGTAGAAAATAACAGCAGTCCAAAACGGTATGGGTTTAATCCTGGAAGTTAGTGTTTCTGTCATTATTAGTGACAGCTTACTTGCCATCTGATTGATTTTAGAACTAATTCAATTTCTTTCACACCCACAGCCTGCAGGTCTCTACTAATTTGCATTGCTGATTGCAAGTCCCTTCAGTTTCAATAGAATATTATTGTTCTATAATGTCTATTACATATTAAAAGTATTTTCTACCAGATCTGTGGAGATTTCTCTAATAAATAGTTATGGTGAACGTACCACAAAATTGTTAGAAATAGGTATAAAAAATGAATGAGGTGGTGGGAGAGAGGAAAATATGCAAGAGGGAAATGGAAAAGAAGATATAGGATGGAGAGCATATAAGGCAGGTAATATTGGGGCTGGCGCTGTGGCATCATGGGTAAAGCCTCCTGCAGTGCCAGCATCCCAAATAGGTGCCGGGTCTAGTCCCGACTGCTCCACTTCCCATCCAGCTCTCTGCTACGACTTGGGAAAGCAGTAGAAGATGGCCCAAGTCCTGGGGCCCCTGTTCCCACATGGGACACCTGAAAGAAGCTCCTCCCTCCTGGCTTCAGATTGGCGCAGCTCCAGGCCTTGCAGCCAATTGGGAAGTGAACCAGCAGATGGAAGACCTCTCTCTCTCTGCCTCTCATTCTCTCTCTGTTTAACTCTAACTTTCAAATGAATAAACAAATCTTTTTTTTTTAAAAAAAGGTAATACCAATTAGCATAGAAGAAGATGTATTAATTTATTACAAAACAGAGATGAAAATAATACCATGGATCATAGAAATGAGCTTTGTGGTTAATCAGCAGATGTTTCCTCAACAACAATAATATTAACTTATTTTATACTTAACATGTGCCAATAAACTCAATTATTATACATTTATTTTAATTATTTATTTCCCATTTTAAGAGATTTGGGCTTCATCCTACATATTACACAAAGCCTTTAATAAATTAAATCAACTGTTTGATCAGCTCAAATTTACTTAACTGATGGTTTAACTGCTGGGCCAAACTCCTGCCCTGTGGTCTTGCATTTTCATCTTACACTGGGTCTTGGAAACTATTTAACACATGCTGGGTTTATGCATCAAACTTTGATGTTAAGCATAATTCTGAAAGATACTTTTTTGAATGCCATAATAACTAAAGGTTGAAATCCCCAAAATTAAAGTCCTTAGTGTCTGAAATCTCTCGTGTTTAAAGTCCCAAAAGATTAAAATGCCAAATGTTGAAGGGGCCATCAAAGAAAAAGGTAAGTTTCTCTGAAAGGAGGAGAGAACTTCCAATTTGATTGAGGCACTGTCTAAATAATGTCAGATTTTGTGGACTCAAGAGGCTTGCATATCTTTAGCAGCTTATGACTAGAACCTCAGGTGGTCACTGACATCATAAATAATAGTATCAATTGTTAAATCAGCAACAGGAGTCACTGTGCACTTGTTCCCCATGTAGGACCTTTGTCCTTAATATGTTGTATTATGTGAATTAAGGGTAAAACTAGTCTTCAAACAGTACTTTATACTTTGTGTGTCTCTGAGGGTGCAAATTGTTGATATCTTTACTTAGTATAGAGTTTATCTTCTGTATATAAAGATAATTAAAAATGAATCTTAATGAAGAATGAGATGGGAGAGGGAGTAAGAAGTGGGATGGTTTAGGGGTGAAATTTATGTTAATCAAATAAAAGCTATCTATTATAAATATGGGAGCATAACTAGGATAATGTTACAGAAGTGAGCGGTAGATATATTCAGAGAGAGAAATGATCAATCTGGGTCAAATTTCAGCCAAAATAAAGCAAGCTGAAATCCATGGGCTGACAGTTAAGATGCCTTCATTCCATGTCTAAGTGTCTGTGTTCAATAACCGCCTCCTAACTCCATCTTCCTCCTAACAAAGGCTCTGGGATGAAGAGGTGATAACTCAAGTGTTTGAGTTCCTGTCACCCATCTGCTAGACCTGGGTTGTGTCCTGGCTCCTGGCTTTGGTGGTTATTGTAGGCATTTAAGGTGTGATGAATGCATTGTTTCCCTGTCTCTGGGCTTCTAAAATGAATGGACAAAACTTTAAATAAGGGAATAGTATGTGGGGACCACTTTTGATTTCAACATATGTAGGCTTGTGGAATTGTTGGGAAAAAAATCCCAATTAAGGATTAATTCAAGAAAGCAGGAAAGGAAAAGTATAGTCAATGATTGCAAAGTTTTTTTTTTCTCCTATAAAACTGAGAAACAGCATATGGCAGTAATTGTTGATAGGGTAGGATGAAGATAAAGTTTTATTCTCTTAGTTTAAGAAGGAAGATTTTACATGATGTTTATATGGGATTGAGGAAATGTTCAGAAGAAAGGGGGAATCTAATGAAATGACTTTCAATACAGAAAACAAAATGTGAAATGTCTCAAAAACGTGACAAGTAGTTTGATTTACATACAGGAAGGAAAATTTGATCTTAGAAATGATAGAACCAATTCATTCATTGAAATATGAGAGAAAACAGAAAAGTGCTTGTAGATCTGCAGATACTTAAGTTGATTCATTGGTAGATGCATGTGAAAATGTTCAAATAGCTTCTAACTTCTGTTTTTTCAGTAAAGTAAGAAGCAAATTCTTGAATCAAATGGTTTTATTTTAATAGATATTATTGCCATATCTCTACATATCCACATTTTGCTATACTCTTTTTTGACACCTACAAATATTAGAGTGTTTTGTTTTCAAATATTTTGATGTTATGAGAAGTATCTATCATTTCTATAGATGTTTGATTCCTAAAGCATACCTGAGGCTAGCTCAAGAATTATGTCAGTCCTAAATGTGTTTGTTTAAAAAGTAAAATAGCCTACTTTACCCAGTCCCTCTTCATTGCTCTAATGGTGTATTGGAAGGAACTCAGTAAATTTTCCCTCCTGCTTTTATCAGCTCTTTCAGTTCTGACAACAAAATTGCCATATTTCTTGAGTGCTAAGTAATAGAAAATGCTGATGCCAATCTTCAAGAACATCACTCCTGCCTCGTTTTGCTGTTGTTCTGACATTGCAGTGTATAGAAATGAATCACTGCCACGTGAATGTTTGTAAACCAAATCTGGAACTTTCAGATTGGATGAACTTTGTGTCTATTTCCTGGACCACACACCTTCAGTTTTCTTGGAACAGTGATTACTAACACAATGGTAGTTCTATCTTTTTAGATATAACGAGATTAAGGAAAAAATGTTTTTCTCACACAAAATGTATTCATGTTAATGTAAGATTATTACAAAGAAAACATTTAATATGGTTTATAGAAACAATTCTAAAAGTAAAATGATATTTCCTTTCCTCCTCCTATCCTTCTTTTCCCTACTCTAATTCATCCTTTTTTCCTTCTTTCCTTCCATTTTTCCTCCCTTCTCTATTTTCAGCATATTTTAATTAACTTTAACACAACAGCTTAATGCTCAACTAAATAAAGAGATCAACAAGTAAAACATAGATGATCATTTCACTATTATACAGTAGATTTTAAAATAATCACAGATCATTAAACTATAGTAGTTTAAGACTCTTCATCTTTGGTTTGACAAAGGTATAAAACTATAATGTCCTTCTTTTCCCTTTTTCCAATTTAAAGTCTGATTAATCTTATATGAGAATAATGAGCTACTCCTGCTTGTTTTGGTTTCCTTTTGCATGGTATTTCTTTTTCCAGTCCTTCACTTTCAGTCCACGTGCATCTTTATTAGTAAAGTTAGATTCTTGTAGGAAGCACACGCTGGGGTCTTATTTTTTGTGTTTTTTTTTTTTTTTTATCATTCAACCAACATAAGTCCTTTGTTGATTTCAATCCACTTACATTCGTGATTAATTTTGATAGATAAGAACTAACCTCCATCATTTTGCTGACTGCATACTGATTTAACCTTCTCTGTTAGTGAATGTGGTGGTGCCATGTGTTATCATAATATTTACTTATAATGAAAGGATCCATTCAGAATTTCCTGTAGGGCTGGCTTGGTGGTGGTGAATTCTTTCCATTTTGATAATTTGCAAAATAACTTATTTGTGCTTCACTTCTAAAGGATATCTTCGCTACATATAATATTCTTTGTTGGAAGTTTTTTCCTTTAAAGACCTTTAAATATATCATCCCATTCTCTTCTATACTGTAGGATTTGTGCTGAGAAGTTCGATATTATTCTAATTGGTTTCGCTTTATATGTAACTTCATGTTTTTCTCTTAGTGTTATTAGGATTGTCTCCGTGTACCTAACTTTGAAAATTTGACTACATTATGCCTTGGATAAGACCTCATTTGGTTGACTCTGTTTGGGATTTTTTGTGCTTCCTGTATGTAGATGTCTGTGTCTCTTTCAAGACAAGGGGAATTCTCAACTATTATTTCATTTATCAGGTTATCAATTATTTTTCTTTCTCTTTTCTTTCAGGAATATCTTTAATACAATTATTTGTTCATTTAATGTTATCTCAAATGTCACATAGATTTTCTTCATTCTTTTAAATTTTTTTTCTCTTTATTATTTGTCTGATTCAGCTATTTCAAAGTTTCATTCTCAAGATCAGAAATTCTTTCCTCCACTTGTTCTATTCTGTTAAAGCTCTCAATTGCATTTCTTATTTTACTCACTAAAAATTTCATCTCAAAAATTATATTTGCTTCTCCTTAATGATTTCTGTCTCCTTAGTAATATTTTCATACATGTCACTCATTGATTTCCTCATTTATATCTGTCTTATCTTGCATGACATTGAGTTTCATTAGAATCATTATTTTGAATTATTTTTAAATTTCATAGGTTTCCTTCAGATCGGGACCTCATTCTGGAAAATTAAGTGTTTTTTCAAAGTGTCATGCTGCCTTGATTCTTTATATTTCCATTGTCCCTGCAATGACCTCTCCACGTCTGGTCTAATAATCCCTTCTTGCTTTTGGAGATTTTCTTCGAAAAGAGCTTTTGTTTTAGATGGAACATGAGATATCACTTGGTTTGCTGCTTTGGCTTTGGTTCAAGGTGAGCCCAGTACTGTAGCCTCTGAGTGATTTTTTTTAATTTGTTTCAATCAATATGTAAGTGACTCAGTGGTCTAGTTTGCTGCATTTCAGATAGTCTGACATTTAGATAAGTATGGGTTTTCATAGATGTGTCTCTAGTACACAAAGGGTTTGGCATCAGTCACATGCGTTATCATGATAATGAGTGCCTTGCTCTTGGTGCTGAAGAAGACAAAACAAGCTGTACCCTTGTCCTGTTGGCAAGCTTGAGTGATACTGGGGCTTGTAGAAGCAATTGCTATGACCCCAGGACTGTGTGATGTGGATAAGCTCTTCCTCAGATCTTGCTAGGAGAGTACAACTGATGCTACAGCTTATAACAACAGCCCTAGTCTGGAACTACACGATGCTCCAGTCTCACAAGGTGGCTATAAGGAATACATACCTGCTCTGGCAAGTATGGATCCAGAGAAGTGGAGTGAGGGTAGGTTCTTAGGCTCACTGGTTAGGTTGCGGTGGGATTGAAGAAATTAGAACTGATTGTCACAATTTGGGTGGAAGCAGACTTTTTAGGGGGCTATTGCTGGTGCTAATCCCAGAAGCTAAGGAGAATCTCCTGGGTCACAAGAGTGAACATTACTGCAGGTTTAGTGCCCCAAAACTCCCACAGTTTCAGAATGCAGGGGATTTGTCTGCTGCCCCACAAGTTGCCTTGATTCTGACTCTGATCACTTCTTGCAGCAATGGTGCAGAGACTAGTTGCACAATTTTTCACAGAAGAACCTGGTAATTTCTAGTGGTGGGGAAGGTAGGGAGGCAATGTGGCTTCCCTTCTTGGAGCCGTGCAGTTGCTCAGACCCTAGTCAATTCACCAATTTTCCCTTGTTAAAATTGTGGAAGACTGGGCATGATGTAATTTTTTCCTGTATGGATGTGGTAAGAAGATGACTCCTAGCTGGCAGCTGGTTACACTGCATGGTCAGCTTTAATCCTGTCTCTGTCCTGTTTCTTCATTGTCCCATGGAGTCTTCACTGCTTTTGTTACATTGCGATGAAAATGTATGCCAGTCAGGCCTCTGGAAAATGGTCCTTTTAGTTTTTTTTTCTTATTTTTTTTTTGGGGGGGCGGGGGGTTTGTGTGTGTGTGTGTCTTTATGTGTGTTTTATTATTATCATTTTTAATTTTGTAACCAAGTGTGGCTGCAGTCATTGTGGCTTCAGCTTATTGAGCCATTTTGGATATCCCAAGGAATCTTTTGTGATATAATAATTTGTCAAAAAAAGTGAGAATAGATAACAGTTCTAAATAACATGAGATATTTTCCATGCAAACTATTTGATGGCAGATTGGAATATTGTTAATATTTAAATATTTTGGGGATAGGTGTTTGTCCTAGGTTTTAAAATGATACTTGGAGTTCTCACACCCATATTGTTGTGTCTAGGTTTAAGTGCTGACTCTGTTCCCAAACCAGCTTTCTGTCATTGAAGACCATGGGAGACACTTATAGGTGATGGCTAGTACTTGGCATCCTTCCATTCTGTGGGAGATCCAGATTGAGTTCTGTTTCCAGTTTCAGCCAGATGACGCCTTGGTCTTTATGACATTTGTAGAATGAACCAATAGAGGTGAACATTCATTCTCTCTCTCTCTGTCTGTCTCTGTCTCTGTCTTGTATATACTATTGTTGTCTCTCAAATAAATTCAAATAAAATGAGTTCATTAGTAAAAAAAAGATGAGTTATTTGTTTAATATACCATTTTTTTAGAAAATCAATTATTTAATTAACATTTGAGAGACAAAGAATGAGAGAGAAAGGTCCCGTCCATCAGCTGATCCATGTATCAAATACCTACCATGGTCAGGGGTTTGAGCTGTCACTAGAATCAGGAGATAACAACAGAATCCAAGTCTTTCACAGGAGTGCCAAGAATCCCACTATTTGATGCATCACTATAGTTACCCAGGAAATGCATAGGCAAGAAGCTAGAATCAGGAGCCAAAGTTATAAATTAAATCAATGTACTTCAATATGGGGCATGGGTGTTTTGACTAGAATCTTAACTGTTGGGCCAAATGAAATCCCAGGTTTTCACAAAAAAGATCATATATTTCAATTTGTTTTTTTCTATGTGTTCTATCAAGGACCATATTATCATAATGAAACCAAAGGAAAACATAACATCAACATAAAATATGCTTCTAGGAATCAGATATGCCACATTTGCACCACGAGGTCCCCTGAAATATGCTTTTTAATAAGGATAATTTTTGTTTGTTCTTTTGGGACTGTTTTATTTCACTAAGTATGATGTTTTCCAGTTTCATCCATTTTGTTGCAAATGACAGGTTTTCAATAGTTTTTTACTGCTCTGTAGAAGTCCATAGTGTATATATCCCACAATTTCTTTATCAAGTCTTCAGTTGACAGACATTTGTGTTGATTCTATATCTTAGCTATTGTGAATTGAGCTGCAATAAGCATGGGGATACAGATAACTCTTTATATGCTGGTTTCATTTCCCTTGGATAAATTCCCAGGTGGGAATGGGTGGGTCATATGGGAGGTGCATGTTCAGATTTCTGAAGAAATCTCTATACTATCTTCCATAGTGCCTGAACCAGTTTACATTCCCACCAACAGTGGACTAGGGTACCTTTTTTCCTACCTTCTCACCAGCATTTGTTGTTTGTTGATTTCTGTAGAAAAGTCATTCTAAAGGGGGTAAGGTGTAACCTTGATTTGCATTTCCCTGATGCATAGTGATCCTAAGCATTTTTTCATGTGCCTTTTGGCTATTTGGATTTTCTCTTTTGAAAAACACTGTTTAACTCCTTTGTGCATTTCTTACCTGGATTGCTTGTTTGGCTGTTGTTGAGTTTATGATTTCTTTATGTATTCTGGTTATTAATCCTTTATCACTTGCATAATTTACAAACAATTTCTCTCATTCTGTTGGTTGCCTTTTTACTTTGCTGAGTATTTACTTTGCGGTGTAGAAGTTCTCAATATGATGTAATCCCATGTTAATTTTAGCATTGATTGCTGTGCCTCTGGGGTCTTTTCCAAGAACTCTTTCTCTATGCCTTCAGTATTTCCCCAATCTTCTCTAATAATTTGGTGGTATCAGGATCATAGACTTAGGTCACTAATCCATTTTTGAGTGGATTTTGTGTAAGATGTTAGGCAGGGGTCTTGCTTCATATTTCTGCATGTGGAGACCCAGTTTTCCCAGCTCCACTTGTTGAAGAGACTGTCCTTGCTCCAGGGATTGATTTTAGCTACTTTGTCAAAGATAAGTTGATTGTAGATGTGTGGGTTGATTTTAGGAGTTTCTATTCTGTTCCATTGGTCTACGTGTGTATTTTTCTGCCAGTGCCAGGCTGTTTTGATTATAACTTCCCTGTGTTATGTCTTGAAAATAGGTATCATGATGTCTCCTGCCTTGTTTTTGTTGTATAAGATTGCTTTATCTATTTGATGTCTCCTGTGTTTCCACATGCATTTCAGCATATTTTCAATACCCGAGAAGAATGTTCTTGGCATTTCGATCTGTATCACATTGAATCTGTAAATTTTGGTAGTATGGACATTTGGATAATATTGATTCTTCCAATCCATGAGCTTAGAAGATTTTTCCCTTTGTTAAGTCTTTGTTTTGAATAGTTTGAGAAGAATTGGAGTAAGTTCTTTTTTAAATGTCTGGTAGAATTCAGCCCTGAAGCCATGCAGTCTTGGGCTTTTCTTTATTGGGAGGGGTATTTTTTACAGACTCAATCTCTGTCTTGGTTATTTGTCTATTTAGGTTTTCTATGTCTTCATGGCTCAATTTAGATCAGTTGTATATGTCCATGAATCTATTCAATTTTTTAGGTTTTCTGATTTGTTTGCATATAGCTCGTTGTAGTAATTTCTGATGATTCTTTTTATTTCTGTGGTGTCTGTTGTTACATTTCACTTCTCTAATATTACTGATTTGGGTCTTATTCCTCTTTTTTTTTTTGTTAGTTGGACTAATGGTGTGTCAATTTTGTTTATTTCTTATCTAATTTTAATTATTTCTTTTCTCCTACTAGTTTTGGGTTTGCTGTTGTTTTTTCTAGGTCCTTGAGGTGAAATCATAGCCTTTTCATTTCATGCCTTTTCAATTTCCAGTATCATGGTTTTTGGGGGTGTCATATTGTCTTCCTTATTTTTGTTTCTTGAATTGCTGCATTTATTATTAGGCATTTGTGGTGATACTGGTTGTTGTTCCCCCGAACCCAATAGTGGCTTTTATCTTTGGACTATGCCTCTGTGGATTAGTGCGTGTCCATTCTTTCCATGAATACACAGTTGTGTGTGCTGTGTGTGGTTAGGGAGCTCTGTTCACTGCTCCTGTGTGAGTGGCATGCCTAAGGAGACATTGAAATTGGGCGTTATAATTTCTTTTTTATTCTTTTATCAGAGGAGAGCTTTGCTGAACTCTGTTGGCATAGTCTTACCTCTCCTCAAAGAAGACCAATGCCTTGGCACTAGCCCCATTGGGTATAATTTTCATCTGCACTGCCACAAGAACCACACAAATGATCCATGCAATCCTTGGTGTGAACATGGATCTTCCAGCAATGCCCCTCACAAGGGAATCAGGGAGCTCTGAGTGTGTGGAGCCAACCATGGTGGCTGCCCAAAGTCCCAGCCATATCCTACACCCTCCTACACAGCCACCATGTTTTCAGAGTCCCAGGATATAAGGATCTCACAGTCACAAGCTGACAGTCTTCTGTTAATTATCACAGCCAGATTCAGGTATCTTCTCTCCACTGGTTGTTGGGCATGGAGACATGAGCTGCTGCAGCTGCTGTGTGTGTCCAAAATGGTTCTTGCCCTCTCTCTGCTAGTTATAGGATGCCAGTTCTGGGTAATCAGGGAGAGAGAAATGTGCCCCCCCTTCTTCCCTCTTGGTTGGCGGGTTTACTGTCCCCCACAGAGCTCAAAGCTGAATCCTGCAAGGCTATTCCCACAGCTCTATTGCCAGTGGTTTGGGCTTCTATGATTTGCAGGATATGCACATTTTATAGCATAATGTTCAAATGATAATAAAATTGCCACCAATGAAGGGCTCCCTGTGCAATAGAACTAATGGTGAGCAGAAATTTCAAATTCTTAAATCCTATTTTCAAAAGAAGGACATTGATGGTCTCTCTTTGCTAGGTGAGTAGTAAGCGTTTAAAGAGTCACAGGGATAAAAGATGGTGAAGCAGCAGAGGCAGTGCACTTTCCTATTTGGAATGACTCCTAGGTCTGTTAGGACCTTATCTCCGCCATTAGATATTAAATCATATTCAATCTGTGATACATAATAACCTAGTAAAACTAGACTCATCAAATAAGATCAAGAAATGGAGACTTACATGCTTTTGAAGATCCTTTCTGATTTAAACTTTGATCTTATTCAGATTGACACTGTATCTAGTACATAAAAGAAAATAATATTAAGGATAAAAAGAAATATTGACTATGTCATCAGAGTAGTAATACTCTAATGTATGTAAAAGTAATATGGAATATAATAATTTCCCCAAATTTTGTGTCAGAATAGATTTTGATGGGGAAGAAATATGCTAAAAGTTTATATTTGAAGTTCCAACATAGCTTTCATATAAAATCTGTCTAATTACAGAATAAGTTTTTTGAGATATTAGATGAATAGATCTAATACACTTTTTGTAGTTACTGTTTTTTACTTCTTTCTACAGATAAAAGATAAATTGACAGGCCATCCTGTAAATTGTACTATCAGTAGAAAGCCTATCTTGCAGCAGTGAGAGTCTTCAATCTTGGAAGGTAATGTCTTCAAACAGATGTTAGATCTCTCCTGGCTGTGGAACTTCAAAGCTGAATTAACTTACAAAGAGTGGAATGTGGCATCAGCAAAGCCATTCAACTGCAAGGCATACTGTATATTTACTCACAAAATAGAGATTACATATCAGGCAATACAGCACAAAACCTTGAAGGGCTTCATTATTGCTTTTGATTTTGCTGATTGCTTATTAACTGACTCTTTTCAGCCACCTGGCTGTTCTAAATGAAAAGAATCCACTTGTATTCTAAATGATTATTGGCATAGTGATTGAAAGAGGGAACCATTCCAAGAGTGTGTTTAGTATGCCCTTGACTATGTGAGAAGCAACCAGCAAAGACCATAGCTTGCTGAACAGAGCCCATTACACTTGATACATTTGCAAATAACTGCAAATTGAAAGATTGCAAACCGATATAATGACTACAAGGACAAACTGATGAAGCATATCTACCTTCTAAGTAAGCAAAGAAACAGACTATGCTGTTTGACACCTGTACCTCTCCTAGAATCCCACTTAAAATAATTATCAACTCTAACAGAATACATGGCTTAGTAATACCCCCAAAACAAAATTATTTTACAATCTTTAGCATACCAAAACTTAAACTAGCTTGCTTAAACTATTATTTTTAAATATTCCAATTTTTTGGAAGTCTACATACTGTTTTAAATGATATTCAAACAAAGAGCTTAGGTGCTATGACTTGGAAATTGTTAATAATAGGCCATGGTGATTTCTTGAGTTTTCTTATTCTAGCAGCATGTGTATGTCCCTAGTATGTGCTCTTAGAGAAATGTTTTGGGAGTTACTAAAGATTTCTTATGCCCACACTTGTCTGTTCTATGAGGAAATATAGTTAGATCATTGCTGGGGCACTGACAAGTCCATGTATTTAAACACCAATTTCCTGACTTATATCCTGTCACTTTTTATCCTGTGAAATGACATAAGAAAGAGACAAACATTGAGGTGAAGTCATGTACCTTACACCATGTTTTTAATTGTATTGTAATCTCTACTCTCTTATGAGTGAAACACACACCCTTACCCTATTTACATGGTGATCCTTGATCCTCCTTTCTAGGCATATGATCCTTGGTAATTGTTAAACTTTGGTAGTCTCAATATAAAAAATTATTGCAATGAATCACTTCCATTCCAATAGGTCAGCTATGATGAGATATTGTTGTATTATCTATAAGAACATAATTTAAGGTTACCAAAATGGCAGTAATTCTGAGAAAGCACCCTGTACCAGCAGAGGAATATATGAAGTCATTGGGTAAATTGTCTCTTTATAATTTTTACATGTAAGTTTTGTCATCCTGTTTTCCTGTGAAAATATAGCTTTAAAAATGAAACAAATAAAAACAAAAAAGATGAGATTCAAAACAGAAAAAAAAATTAATTTTCTTATGTTTCTATTGTAGAGCTTACATATTTTTTAACAAGTTTTCAGAGCAAGTACAAAAATTTCAATATAAAATAAAATCTCCTTAAAGAAAAATGTAAGATACATTTCAACCATATGTCTTTCGTAAGGCACAGTGTTTAAAGTACAGATAGCATTCTAAAAGTATAGTAATTTTATGGGCTTATGAGTAAAAAGCTTATAGCTTTGGCATTCTCAATAAGAGAATGTCAAACTGCAGGACTCAAAGTATCATTGATGTAAAATGTGATGGATTTATCCTATCAGAGTACTGGAACCTATATACTTTGGTCATGAGTGTATATTCTTAGAGTCTAGCAACGAGGTTTTCATAAGCTTATTCATCAATCATAGGTGGACACAGTTCAACTGAGAAAAGCAGTTTTGCATCATTTGCCTTTAACCATAGAAATTTAACAGCTATTTGTATGGTAAATCACTGTAGAAATGTGAGGAAAATGGTTTGTCACATGGGTTGAGTGTGTGTGGCTCTAGATGCTCAGAGCTCTTGTTTGCCAGGGGTAGGTCATTACAGTGGGAACCATGCTCATAGTGAGGACTACACAGATCATCTGTGGGGTTCATCTGGGCATTGCTCAGGCTGAAGGAAAAGAAGTGAGGGATTGGTCACATGAGCAGAGGTGATGATTCCCCCATTTTTGTAAACAAGTGGAGATCTACAACACCAAATTTGGGTGTTACTCTGGATATTTTTCCCACCCTGGAGCTCTGACAAGAGCTCCTTGGTTACACCCACTACACACCTCTTAGTTTTCATTGGAAGTCCAGACATTCCACTAAGCCACAGAGGCATAGGTCAAAGACAAAAGCCATAAGAGGAAAACAATCAACAATGAACTCCACAAATGCCTAAAAATAAATGCAGAAATTCAAGAAACAAGAATAAGGAAGACACTATGTCCCCTCCCAAATGAACAAAATAATATTTCAATGTTAGAGTGTAAAGATGAAGAAATTGATAAAATGCCAAAAATGGAATTCAAAAAACTAATCATAATTACTTAAAGGCTATCAGAAGCAAATCAACAAACTAAAGAACACCATACATAATACAAATGAAAAATTTTCCCATGAAACTGAGATTTTAAAGAAAAGTCAAAATGAAATATTTGAAATGAAGAATTCAAATCAAATAAACCGTGGTAGAAAGCCTTAATAGCAGATTTTGTGAGGTAGAAGAAAGAACACCCAAACTAGAAGACAAATCTCTAGAAATCTTTCAGTCAGACAAAAAATAATAAAAAAGAATAAATTTGAAAAATTAAAAAACAATTTGGAAATTTATGAGATATATTAAACCACCCAATATACAGACCTTATGAGCTCCTGAAGGTGTGGAAAGAGAGAATGGACTAGAAAACCTCCCCAGCTTGGAGAAAGAAAGGGATGCCTAAGTACAGAAATCACATAGAACTCCTTACAGAAAAGACCAGAAAAGATGTTTATAACAACACATTTTCATTACAACACATTGTAGTTAAACCCTCCACAGTAAAACATAAAGAAAAGATTCTAAAATGTGAACAAAAGGAATGCCAGATTACTTTCAGAGTATCTCCAAATAGACTCTCAGCTGACCTTTTATCTGAAAACTCTTCAGGCTACACGAGAATGGAGAGACATGGTCCAAGTCTTAAAAGAAAAAAGAAAAAAAAAACCTGTCAACCTAGAATACTGTACCCTGCAAAGTTCTCATTTATGAATTAAGGTAAAAGAATAATAAATAAAGAATTAAGGTAAAAGAATAATAAACAGAAATTGAACATATTTGTCACCACTCATCCAGTAATAACTAAGATTCTTAAGGATGTGCTACACACAGAAACACAGAAAGACAGCCATCATTATGAATGAATGTGAAGGCAGAAAATTCCCAAGTAAAAGTACAAAATAAACCCAAAGTGAAAAATAGGAATAGGTATGGAAAATGGCAAGGACAGATCATTACTTATCAATAGTTACCTTGAATGTAAATGGCTTCAACTCTCCAGTTAAAGATACAGACTGGCTGAATGGATTAAAAAAAAGACTCATATATTTGCTACTTACAAGAAACACCTCTCACCAGGTTGCTCCTCTTCTAGTCCAGCTTTCTGCTGTGGTCCAGGAGGGTAGTGGAGGATGGCCCAAGTGCTTGGGCCCTGCACCTGCATGGGAGACCAGGAGGAAGCACCGGGCTCCTGGCTTTGGATCGGCGCAACACGTTGGCCATAGCAGCCATTTGGGGGGTGAACCAACTGAAGGAAGACCTTTCTCTCTGTCTCTCTGTCTCTCTGTCTCTCTCTCTCTCTCACTGTCTAACTCTGCCTGTCAAAAAAAAAAGAAGAAAAGAAAAGAAACACCTCTCACTAAAAAATAAACATGCTGACTGAAAGTGAAAGGATGGAAAAGGTTATTATATGCTAACGGAAAGCAAAAATATACAGGTGTTGCCATCCTAATATCAGACAAAATAGAGTTTAACACAAAACTTAAGAGATGCAGAATAGCACATGAAATAATTAAAGAAACAATTCAAAAGAAATATCTGACTATAATAAATGAACACACACCCAATTACTGGGTGCCTTGCTATTTAATGGAAAAGTTAATTAATCTAAAGGCAGACATAGACTCCAATACAATGGTAAGGGAGGACTTCAACACCTCACTTGCATAAATGTATATTTAATTTTTATTTTAATATTGTTGAGATGTGGGGACTAATCAGTGATGATTAAGTCATGAGGGTTCACAGAATCCTCATGAATATATTAATACCCTTACGGCAGGAGTGAGTTACTTATCAAAAGAGTAGTCTTGATATAAACAAAAAGGAGGTTTCTTACCTCTCCATTCTTTGCTGTCACCCTCTCTTGCCTTCCACTTTCTATCATGAAACAAAACATGAAGTAACTTGCCAGAATTAGAACAATGCTCTTACACTTTGCAGCCTCCAGAACCATGAAACAAATAAACTCTTATTGCTTATAAACTACTTAGTCTCAGATACTCTTTTATATTAATAGAAAGTGAATAAAATAGCCTAGAAACTATACAATAAAAATATTGTAAAGAGTTGATATGTCATTGTTTACACTGGTGTGTTAGGGGTGCTATGGTCAGTTTTGCTCCAAAGGTATCCATTTATTTCCTGGGGATTATAATCATGATGTTACATAGTGTTTGTAATATTTTTCAAATTTAGTTAAAATTTTATTCCTTACTTTTTTTAAAGATTTTTTTTTTTAATTTGAAACAGAGAGAGGGATAGAGAGAGGGAGACAGAGAGAGAGAGAGAGAGAGAGAGAGAGAAATCTTCCATTCACTGGTTCATTCCTCAAATGGTGGTAATGACTGGGGCTGGGAAAGGCTAAAGCCCCATGGCAGGGGCTTCATTTGTTTTTCCTACATGGGAGCAGAAGTCCAAATGCTTGGGTCTTCACCCTATGCTTTTCCAGGTCATAAGCAGAGAGGCACATCAGAAGTTGAGAACTCAGGATACAAACCAGTGCCCATATGGGATGTTGTCATTGTGAATGACAGCTTCACTTAATATGTCAAAAATCTGACTCCAATATTCATTTTCAATACATACACCTTAAAGCTATAATGGAAGAGAACATAAATGAATTAGCATTGTATACAAAGTAATGCATTGAAGAGTTTAGTTTATTAAGCATTGGCTTTAAGATTTTTCATTGGTCCAACATTGTAGTGTAGTGGGCAAAGCCACGAACCATGATACTGTCATTCCATATGCGCACTGGTTATGTCATGACTATTCCACAATGTTGTTGTGTTTCTGGAGTTCCTTATAAATCCCTGATATTAAGCCTTTCTTTGATGTATAATTTGCAAATATATTCTTTTTTAATACTTATTTTATTTCTTTAAAAGACAGAGTTACAGAAAGAGGTACAGAGAGAGGTCTACCATCCACTGGTTCACTCCCCAGATGGCTGCAATGGCTGGAGCTGTGCCAATCTGAAGCCAAGAGCCAGGGGATTCTTCGGGTCTCCTATGTGGATGTGGGGTCCCAAGGGTTTGGGCCATCTTCTACCACTTCTCCAGACACAGCAAAGAGCTAGATCAGAAGGGAAGCAACAGAGACTCGAACTGGCACCCACATGGGATGCCAGCGCTTCAGGCCAGAGCTTTAACCTGCTGCGCCAGAGCACCAGCCCTGCAAATATATTTTTTCATTCTATAGGTTGTCTCTTTAATTGTTAACTGTTTCCTTTGAGGTGTAGAGCTTCTTAGATTGATATAATGCCATTTTTCTAATTTTCCCTTTATTGTCTGTGTTTTTGGGGTCTTATCCAAGAAGTCTAGGCATATGCCAAATCCTTACATGTCTACTGTATGCTTTCCTCTAGTAAATTGATGGTTTCAGGTCATAGATTTAGGTAGATGATCCATTGTGAGTTGATATTTTATAGGGTTTAAGATGAGTTTCTTGTTCGATACTTCTGCTTGAAGAGATCCAATGTTCTCAACTCCATTTGTTATGAGATTGTCTTTTCTCTAGGAAGTGATTTTAGCTCTTTTGTCAATGATCAGTTGGTTTTAGATGTGTGGATTAATTTCTGGAGTCTCTAGTAATCATCTGTGCTGCATTCTGTCCCTCAGCACACGTATGCTCTGTTATTTTCATTCTTCTGTCTTAGTCTTCTTTTTCAATGCTTCACATCACCTAATTTTAGCTCATTTTCTTACTTAAAAATTACTTTTTATTTCATTTACTTACTTTATTTCATCTATTTATTTACTTTTATAGTGAAGGTAAAAATAAAAGAAATAATAAAATCACAAAACAGCAATATAGGAATTCAAATTAAGATTTTCACAAAGTAGGAGTGTAAGGTAACACCAATAGTTTATTAATACAAATTTAAGATTTAAAAAAGAAACTTTGTAATCATCACAATAGAAGCATAAGAATGATTTTATTTAAGTTAATCATTCACTGTTTACAATCTTAGAAAGTAAGGCAATAATGGAACACATGGTACATACATGCATACATCAAACTACTAGTGAACAAAGAAACAAGTAGAGAAAGGAGAAAGGAAAGGAAGAAGAGAGGAGGAAAGGAGGGAGGAAAGGAATCAAGGACTTGCGGGAGGAGGGAAGGTAGAGAGGAGGGAATGAGTGAGTGAGACAGACGGGTGTAGAGAAGCAGAGAAACTGGAATAGAAGGGAAGAAATGGGAAGAAGATGATCAGGATGAAGGAAAAATTGCTTTCCTTATGGAGGTTTTACGTACTGGAGAGAGGCAGCACAAATTACACACGATAATAAATGGAGATAGAACACTGTGAGAAGATAGAAATGAAGGATTATAGGATATGTAATTCTATGCAGAGTATGCAATGTTAAGCTCTCTGTCCCTTCCCTGTATATTCAAAATTGTTTTTCAGAAAGGCATGTACATTTCTTTAGTTTGGAAATAGAATATTGAGTTACAACAGAACTCAGAATTGTGTCAGAATTTTGTAAATTCATGGCCCTATAAATAAATTATATATCTTTTTACAATTTGGGTGTCAGACAGAAGCTACTTATTGTCAGCTCAGTTTCTGTATTACATTTAAGATATTAGCAGAACCATAAAGTAATTCTCTGTCCAGGACATGTAATTGTCTTTGGATGTTATAGATTCGGTATTAAAATGTTACCAATAGACCGGCAGCATTGCATCTGCTGCTGTTGTAGGCTAAATAACACTCCAAAGGTGTCCATGTCTTAATTCTCAAAATCCATGAGTACGTCACAGTATATGGTAAAAGGGATTTTGCAGGTGTGATTACATTAAGTGTTATGAAACAGGGAGCATCCCAATGGGCCCAATGTATTCACAAAGGTCCCTATGATAGGAAGACAAGAGGGTCAGAGTCAGAAGAACAAGACTTGAGTCCACTGACATAGTGGCCAAGGTGATTGATGTAAGGCCAAGAGCCAAGAAACATCCACAGGTTCTGAAAGCTGGAAAGCTACCCACCACTGAAGTCTTCAGAAAGAATAGAGCCCACTACCTGTCAATATCTTTTCTTTTAATCCACTGAGACTAGTTTTGGACTTTGAATTTCCTTAACTATAAAATAAAAGTTTCTATCACTTTGTAATTTAGATATTGTGGCAATAGGAAACAAACATATCACCCTCAAAGCTGATAAGAAATGCTGTATCTCATGTCCTACTCCAGAAATTCTGATAAGAATCTGTAATTTAACAAGATACCTGGTAAAGTCATATACTCATAGGAGTTTGAGAAGCACTGATAAAAATTGTGATTTTTTAAAAAACTTGGATGGAATGATTCACCAATTCAAACAAAATACTCCCTGAATCATAATTATCAGTCAGCTGACAATTTCTTAATTCTTGACATGACAATAAAGTCATTGAACATCAGTGACAAAGAAAAAAATCAATCCATGAGTTTTCTTTGTTTCTTTGAATGTTCAAAGCAATTATAACTTACTTACCACCTTGAGTAAACTGAACTTTTTAAACAAGATTGTATTTTCTTTCTCTATAAAGTGGAGCAGCCAGGACAAGAACCAGTACCCAGACGAGGTGCCAGCATCACAGACGGCAGCCTTCCTTGCTGTACCACAATGCCAGCCCTTATCTGTTCAATATTTATATAACGTAACAAAACATTTGAATGATGTGGTGTCATTTTTAATTCTAATTTTCTCATTATATTTCACTTTCTGCCTCTTTAGTTCTCAAAATCTTTGGTAGACTACCTGGACATCCAACTCCATTTCCTCAAATTTGAGAAACATCTAGGTTCTGCAAATGTCCCCTTAACCATATTACATCATGAAAACTCTAACTAGGTGATACACCTCTATCTATCTATTCATTCTCTATCTCTTGTATGTCCATACTTCTCATTACTTGCTCTCTAATATCTGTTAAACTGTTGTTTCATACATCATGTTTTATTTTTAGCTATTTGTTGGAAGGATGGTAAATTATTCTCTTTATGTCTTCATGCTCAAGAGAGTACATATTATGGGGACTTTAAAATTAATTAATTAACTAATTAATTTCAGAGGTGGAGGACCACATATGCTGATTTGTTCCCCAAATGCTTGCAACAGTCCCAGGGGCCCTCAGGCTCAAGGTGAGAGCCTTGAATTCAATACAGATCTTCCAGTGGGTGGTAGAAATTAATTCAAATTATTTAGTCAGCAGCAATATCTCACAGGGTTTGCATTAGTATAAAGCTAGAGCTAAGAACTGGAGCCATCTATCAAACCCACCACTCAGATATGGGATATAGGTATCTGAACCAGTAGACCAAATGTCTGTTCCTCTCTTGGCATGTTTTAAAATGCTTTAAGACATACACATTCATTTGGGCTTAGCTTTTCTCAATATTATGTTTCTGCCTAATGGAGTTCATATTTTAAGCGATGTGTACAGAATTTTTGGGCCAGCATTGTGGCGTAGTGTGTAAGATGCCGTCTGTGGTGCTGCATCACATATGGACACCGATTCAAGTCCTGGCTGTTCCTCTTCTAATATAAACTCCCCGATAATGGGCCTGAGGAGCAGTGGGAGATAGCTGACATATTTGGACTCCTGCACCCACATGGAAAACACAGGTGAACCCCCTAACTCCTATCTTTGGCCTAGCCTAGCCCTGGCTCTTGTGGCCATTTGGGGAGTGAATGAATAGATGTAAGATGTCTCCTCTCTCCCAGGCTCTCCTTCTCCCTCTATAAATCTGCTTTTCAAATAAATTAATCTTTAAAAGGTATGCAGTTTTGGAAATATTTTATTTATAGATAATTTTAGTCATATAACGAGAATTTGCGTTCAATGCATGGGGAAAAATTAAAATATGACTTATTCAAGGAATAACTGTTTTGCTGTAAGAGTGTGAGTCTCAAAAATTGTTTGAGCTTTGCTTATGCAAGTGATCATACAAAGATAGACTATATGAATTTAAAAAACAACTTTTGGCAATGCAAAAGAATGACAAAATTCTCTAGGATGCCAAAAACTATGGGAAAATGAGAATAAATTAACTATTGTCCTAATTTTTTATTCCATATATTAAGAAGAGAGATGAGGGGAGTTCTTTTTAGTCAAGACAAAATAAATAGAAATATTAAAAAGATAAAGTTTCATCCATTACTAATAAATAGAAAAATAGAAGGGTTTTTATATCTGACTTTTCCTATGGTTAAAGTCATAAATTTGATGAACTTTGGCCCTCTACCACTGACTGACTTGTCCTTTGTGGTCATGGATTCGTTAGTCATCCCGTATCATTCACCTGACAGATGTTCAGCTAAGTAAATACCACCTTGATAAAGGAAATTCATTGGTTGACTACTGATTCCTTCTTTTATTCACTCATTAATTTATTTATTCAATATATACTTATTTACACTATGGTGACAGTCATTATAAAACACTGAGCATATTACTTAATATTCTATAAAAAAAACCTTTGAGTATTCAGTGGAATAACCCAATTAATGTGAAAGTGATTTGTGAATTGAAGTTTAGAAAGTTTTAGTAATTTTATCAAATTTCTATGATACATGTTAGAAGTAAGCATTTAATAAATTTCTCTTTGACTTTAAGCCTGAGTAGTTAACTATTCAATATTGCTTCCTGAAATAGCATTATTTTGTATGAATTTAGTACACATGTGTATCAACCCTTCATTTGGAGGATATTTGTATTATTGTCAGTTTTGAGTTGTTTTGGATGAAGTTATTATGGGTCTGTTTGGATAGTTGTTTTCATTCCTGCCACAGGCAGAGTTAACATGCTCTCCCTGAGATTGATTTGTTAAAAATTAATCCCCAATATGATGAATATTTGGAGGATGAGTATCTGGAAGGATATTATGCCACAGATGGGATCAGTGCTTTTTACAAAGAGACCCTAGAGAACTCCCTCACCTCTTTCCCTAAATGACAATAATGTAAGTCCAGAGTTTGTAACCTAGTTCCACCCTACTGAACTTTTAGAAATGAATTTCTGTTGCTGATAAGCCTATAGGTTTATGATATTTTCTTATAGCTACGTGACATGATAATGCTTTTGATAAATGGGGGTATTTCCTAGATTTTATGGTAACTACTAGATTCTGATTTCAAGAAATTGCTAACCAGTTTTGCAAACTAGTAAGATAAATTTCAATTACCTAGAACAATAACTAACTCTAGATTTAGTTAATTTTGATCTCACCAATTCTTTGGAATTGTGAAATTTTTTAACTTTAGTCATTATAATGGGTATCTAACAAAATTCTGGTTTTATTTAAAATTTATCTAATTATGATAATCTGTATAAATTCTTTGAGGAATGCTTGATTAATTCTTACATCCTTTTTTAAATTTTATATTATGGTGGTATATATATATATATATTTTTTTTTTTTTTTGACAAGCAGAGTTAGACAGTGAGAGAGAGAGACAGAGAAAGGTCTTCCTTCCGTTGGTTCACCCCCCAGATGGCCGCTATGGCTGGTGCTGAGCTGATCTGAAGCCAGGAGCCAGGTGCTTCCTCCTGGATTCCCATGTGGGTACAGGGCCCAAGCACTTGGGCCATCCTCCACTGCCTTCCCAGGCCACAGCAGAGAGCTGGACTGGAAGTGGAACCGGGACAGAATCTGGCGCCCCAATCAGGACGAGAAACTGGGATGCCATCGCAGCAGGCGGAGGATTAGCCTAGTGAGCCATGGCGCCAGCCCCGTGGTGGTATATTTTGAGAATAGTAATGTGTGTCTTCCTAAAATGTGTTTTATTTTTCACTTGTCATCCTTATATTCTAAAATTCACTCTCGAAACCATTGCTATGGCATAGTGGATAAAGCCTTCATAGGGATGCTAGTTCAAGCCCCAGGTGCTGCATTTCTAATCCACCTCCTTATTAATGTGTCTGATAAAGTACTGGAAGATTGCCTAAGTGCTTGGCCCTTCTTCCTGGAAGAAGCTCTTGACTCCGGCTGTGGATGAGCCTAGTCTTTGTGGCCATTTGTGAGTGAACCAGAGGTTGGAGGATCTCTTATCTTCCTCTGCCTCTATGTAACTCTGCCTTTCAAAGAAATAAATATATATTTAAAAATAAAATAAAATAAAATTCACTTTTTTTTGTGTATGATCCTGTGAATTACATCAAATACTTATAAACATGTTATTACTACAGTAGTAAAATATGAAACATTTTAACCACACTGGAACTAGTTTTCCAGGGCCACAATAAAAAAGAACCACAAATAGGATTAATTAATTTGGGGACATTGGCATATGCAAACACTTCTTGGGAAACACCACAGAAGCACAGACAATAAAGGCAAAATTGGACAAATGGAATTACATCAGTTAAGAAGTTTCTGCACAACAAAGGAAACACTCAACAAAGAGGAAATAGATGGAATGGGAGAAAATGTTTCCAAACTTTATCTGATAGTGGATTTCTACCCATGATACTAAAGAGCTCAAGAAACTCAACCACAATGAAACAAACAATCCAGTTAAGAAATTCACGGGGATATGAACAGACATTTTGCAAAGGATGAAGTACAAAGGGCTAATGGATACATGAAATAATATTCAGGATCACAAGCCATAGGGAAATGCAAATACTAATCGCAATTAAGTTTCACCTCATTCCAGCTAGAACAGCTCTAATACGAAGTCAAAAAATAGCAAATGCTGGTGAGGATGAGAGAAATAGGTACCCTAATACATTATTGCTAGAATCTAAACTTGTACAACCATTATGGAAGACAGTATAGAGATCCCTCAGAAATCTGCCAATACATCTAGAATATGATGCTGAGATCTCACTCCTGGGAATTTACCCAGAAATAATTATATCAGTATATGAAATAGTTATCTGTGCAATTATGCTTATAGAAACTCAACTCACAATAGGGGAGATATATATACATATAATCTATATTATTAATATATATTGAATAGTTTATATATCATATATTATATATAAATATATAGAAAAATATATATTATATATTTATATATCTTAAGATATATATTTTATATAAAGACTCATGGATATATACAATGACATATATATATATGTATATATATATATATATATATAATTTCTTTATCCAGTCATGAGCTGATGGACATATTGATTGTTTCCATATCTTAGCTATTCTAAATTGAGCTGAAGTAAACATGGGGGAACACATAATTCTTTCAATTGACAGCATTTGATGTTTTTTGAGTTTTGGGTGATAACCGTATCAACTAGGGTGAAGTGAAACCTTATTGTGGTTTTGCTTTGCATTTCCCTGATGGCTACTGATCCTCACCATTTTTTCATGTATCTGTTGCCCATTTGAATTTCATATTTTGAAAATACTTGTTCATGTCCTTTGTCCATTTGTTAACTGGATTGTCTTGTTGTTGTTGAGATATTTTTTAAACATTTATTTATTATTTATTTGAAAATCAGAGTTACACACGGAGAGAGAAGAAGAGGAAGAGAGAGAGAAAGGTTGTCCATCTGCTGGTTCACTTACCAACTGGCTGCAATGGCCAGGGCTGCACTGACCCAAAGCCAGGAGACAGGAGCTTCTTCCAGGTCTCCCATGAGAGTTCAGGGGCCCAATGACTTGGGCCATTTTCTACTGCTTTCTCAGACCATAGCAGATAGCTGGATCAGAAATGGAGCAGCTGGGATGCTGGGACTGCTACATTCCAGCACCAACCCCTGTTGAGTTTTGTGAGCCCTTTGTAGATCCTGGATATAAATCCTTTATTAGTTGCGTAGCTTGCAAATATTTTCTCCCATTCTGTCATTTCCACTTCACTTTGTTGAGTGCTTCCTTTGCAGTGTAGAAGCTTCTTAGCTATATGTAATCCCATTTTTGTATTTTTGCTTTGATTGCTTGTGATTCTAGAGTCTTTCCCAAAAAGTCTTGGTATATGTCAATATCATGCAGAGTTTCTCCTTGTTTTTTTTTCCTAGTAATTTGATGGAAGTAGGTCATATAGTTTAGTCCCATGATTATGAGTCTATTTTTGTGTATGTTGTAGGGTATAGGTCTTGTTTCATTGTTCTGCCTGTGTAGATCCAATTTTCCAATACCATTTGTTGAAGATACTCTCTTTTCTCCAAAGATTGATTCTATTTCACTTGCTAAAGAATACTTGATTGTAACTGTCTGGATTATTTTCTTGGATTTCTATTCTGTTCCATTGGTCTACATAACTATTTATGTGCCAGTTAGATTATTTTTATTATAACTGCCCCATAGTATGTCTTGAAATCTTACATTGTGGTTTATCTGACTTTGTTTTATTTTAGAAGATTGTTTTAGCTCTTCAGGATCCCTTGTGCTAACATTTGAATTTTTTCATTGCTTTTTTCTAGATTTGAAAAATTGTCATTAGTATTTTGATTGGGATTGTATTTGGGATTGGGATTGCATTGAAGGTATAAATTGCTTTGGGTAGTATAGAAATTTTGATGATATTAATTCTTCCAATCTACAAACATGGAAGATTTTCCCATTTTTTGTGCCTCCTTCTATTTCTTTAATGCTTTGTAATTTTCAATGTAAAGATCTTTCATATTCTTGGTTAAATTTATTCTGAGGTTTTCAGTCTTTTGTAGCTATTATGAATGGTACTGATTTTGTCAGTTCTTCTCACCCATGACATAGCTTGTATCTTTCTTAGATATCTTCTCTTTAATTTTCAATCTTAATTTATAGAGTATCTTGAATAAAATAATGTGTTGCCTCTATTAATTTTGTGTTTTCTCTTGTTCTTATTTTCAACATTGATTGTATTACGCTCATAGGAAATAGTCTGTCCTTGAGGATCCCCTGGTTCTGGTGCTGAATCAGGTATATGACAGCATTATAGGATTATTCTCCTATATTAATAATATTTACATGATTTTTACCAAACTTTTTTTTTTAGTTTTCAGGGAAACCAAGATGGCTCTGAGTAAGAACTCTGACAACCACTTCCCTACAGAGAAACCAATGTGAACAATTACACACACAACAAGTCACATTCACAAGAGCTATGGAAGCCAGGTGAGAGATTGATGCACCGTATCATGACAATCTTAAAAGTTACATTGAAGAAATCAAGAAGGAAAGAGTTGCCTGTGTCACCACTCCTCCAGTTCCAAGGAGCATTTAATGACGAAACAACTCCATGTTGGGAAATGGAAAGGAATTTTAATCCAAGTACCAGTTCCACTGCTAGAAAATTTCATATTTTTTATTTTTTAATTTACATAATAATTTTATGTATTTATAAACTACAGCATGACCTTTTAATAGATGTATAAAGTGTGTACTGATCAAATTACGGTAACTAATATTTCCCCTTCTTTCCCATTACTTGGAGGCTTGGAGTCTTTTGTTTAGTGGTTCATAAAACATGTACTTAGCTATTGTGAACTAGACTCTCCCCAGCACTCTGTGTAACAATGGGAACTTATTTCTTCCCTATAACTCTGACTTGGTGTCCGCTATCCAACTCCCTCTATCCTCTCCTACCCCTTTCATCTTCTAGTGATCACTGTCCTATGTTCAGATTGATTTTATCTTCCATATATGAGAGACAACATGGGATGTTTGTCTTTCAGGTCTGGAGTATTTCAATTAACAAGTGTCCTTCCAATCTCATTGGGTTGCAAATAATAGGATTTTAATTTCGTTATATAGTTCAATAATATTCCGTTCTGTTTATATACAACTTTTTGTATATACATCACATTTTCTTTATCTATTTATCTTTTGATAAAGAAAAGGTGGTATATGTACATGATGAAATATTATCTAATGATAGACAACATAGTTGCTTCTGTTTTTGGGCTGTTGTGAACAGTGCTATGATTTATATGTCAGAGCAAGTGTTTCTTTGATAGAGTGATTTCATGTCTTTAAGATATACATTCAGTAGAGGAGTTGCTAGATTATATGGCAGTCCTATTTCCAGTTTTTTAAGAAACTGCTTTACTGTTTTCCACAGTGAATTCACGTTAATTTACATTCCCACAAAGAGTATATAAGAGTTTACCATGTTCCACATCCTCACCAACATTATTTACTTTCTGTATTTTTTATAGTAGCCATTCTAGCAGGGGTGAGATGATATCTCAATGTAGTTTTCATTTGCATTTCCTGATGGCTATTGAAGACAACAGTACGATATCACTTTTTTGTGTGCATTGGTAAGTTTCTTTCTTCTCTTTTGATTACATACACAGTCTTCTGGTCTATGTTTTATATTTATTACCAAGCTACATGTACTGCTTACCTCACAAGAATGTCATCGAAAGAGAAATGAGGTCAGTGTTGTGAAAAAACTCCTAGCATAGCAAAATAAATATATTATGTAAATGTAGCATATGATTACCCTTAGCATTAGTATCATCCATTAGTAGGCCAAATATGCATTATCCAAGAGTTATATAAATGAAGAACTCTAAAATAATGTTGTTTAATGTGTCACTTAGGCAAGCAGTAAAGTTACCAATACATATTTCTTTAAATATGAATTATGTGAGTAATGCAAAATTTTACTTGCCTTTTCTTGTCATAAAATGCATCCAAGCTCATTTGCCTTCTCAAGTATAATGAATTTATATGTCTTCATATGGTGACTTCTATTTACTTAGTTTGTTACAATCATTTATTGGTGAACATTTCTTCAAAATATGCAATAATTTACTCAACAAATGTCACTAGCTTTATTTGCAAGATGTTTGTATTAAAAAAAGTCCTTTATAGCTTACTTACAAATACACAAAATCACAAAGAAAGTGAGTTAGTTATTTTAGATCGCACCTTCCATGGCAGAGCTGAAATTAGAACTCAGTTTTCTTGCTTTCATCATCTGCACTAGTGCTTGTTAAATGCTTGGAATTCAGAAACCCTACTGGGAAATTTTTTATGCTTTAGAACTTGAGTTTTTTGTGGTGAAATTAAGATGTAGTTTGAGGTGACAGACCGTATATAAATTAAACATGAACACTGTGATTATGCTTTCCTCTCTAAAAACCAAAGAAATGCTTCACAGCGTTCTAATATGTTTTGGTTTGAAAACTACCAGTCTAATCTATTGTACCCAAAAGTGTGCTATCAACAATATTTGAATCCAATTATGGCTAGATTTTATTGTGGTACAGATTCTTAAAAGTCCATATATATTGGTAATTTGTTTGTTCTGTGCTGATAACTGAAGGAAGTCACTGGGTCTGTATTATACTCATTTACAATAAAATTACCCCAAGGGTTGATTTGGTTTGTGATATTTACTCCAAATTCTTGATCATAGAATTATTTCATTAAAAAACAAGAAAGATATAAGATGAATGATTATCAGAGAAGAAACTCAAGATTAATCTTTAGATTATATGATCTATTTGTAAGTTATTTAGATATCTAATATATTTAGAGCAAGTTATAACATCATTATATGTATTAAAGTAGCATTTGTCAATTGCTTCTTTAATTATTACAATGTTAAATAATGAAGTTGACTTATATTTTAAATAGAAATATGTTTAGAAATATGATAGCTTCTGCTATTCATGTCCCTAATCCATTTATTAACATCGATTAGAAAAGATTTAAAAGGATGAAGCTTTGCTCAAGTTATTTACAGTCTTAATTTACTATTTCTTCAAACAGTACACTGGAATAATCTACATATCTATAATAGATAAAAAAAACTTTAGTATGTTAGGATAGAACCTAGAAAATAATTTAAATGTCTAAGTAGTCCTGTTGAATTTAGGAACAATAAAACATAAAATGTACCATTGTTCTCTGGCAAATATTAGCAGAATTAGCAGGCAGCAAAAAAGATGCTTTCCTCTCTTTCTGTCTCTTCCGTTCCGTCACCCTTCATGACATGAAGGGCTGATAAAGCCTGAAGTCCAATGAGAGCTAGCTCGTTTTCTTTTTCCTCTACCAATTCTTCTTCCTATACCTCCTAATTAACCAGAGAGGTTGTCTTTAATTTTCTAGATTACATTGACTGCACCATTTCATTTTTGGGTGAGATGGTACTTGCCTTCCAGTCTCTCCATAGGGTCATAATATAAAATTAGTTTCAAGGAATATGACTTATACTGAAAATTCATAAATTTGTCAATTTAATAATCCACCCTCCCCCTGCACAGAGAGACATTTATTGAACTTGAAGTCAGACAGATTTCCAGACACATCAATAACATTGACATCATGCCTTAGAAAGCTAGATTATAAGAATATGGACCCCCCAAATTCTAATTTTTAAAAACTCTTTGTCAGGACTGATGTTCTGGAAGAGAGGTAAGATCTCCACCTGTGACACTAGCATCCCCTATGGACTCTTGTTTGAGTTCTGGCTTATCCACTTCTGATTCAGCTCCCTGCTAATGCTCCTGGAAACCATTGGAGGATGGCACTAGTTCCAGAGCACTTGCACCCATGCGGGAGACTTGGATGAAGCTCCTGGCTCCTGGAGTCAAGCTGGCAGAGCTCCAGCCAATGCAGCCAGCTGAGGAGTGAACCAGTGGCTAGAGATATTTCTCTCTGTGTCCATCTCTCTCTTTTTCTGTAATTCTGATTTAAAAAAATAAATATTTTGTTTTTGTTTGACAGGCAGAGTGGACAGTGAGAGAGAGAGACAGAGAGAAAGGTCTTCCATTGCCGTTGGTTCACCCTCCAATGGCCGCCGTGGACGGCAAGCTGCAGCCGGCGCACCGCACTCATCCGATGGCAGGAGCCAGGTGCCAGGTGCTTTTCCTGGTCTCCCATGGGGTGCAGGGCCCAAGCACTTGGGCCATCCTCCACTGCACTCCTGGGCCACAGCAGAGAGCTGGCCTGGAAGAGGGGCAACCGGGACAGAATCTGGTGCCCCATCCGGGACTAGAACCCGGTGTGCCAGCGTTGCAAGGTGGAGGATTAGCCTGTTGAGCCACGGTGCCGGCCAAAAATAAATATTTTTTAAATAGCAGTAATTGTCTTATCCTATAACTAACACCATTTTCAGCAGTTCAGAAGGAATTACCAAAATACCTTTAAAAAACCACATTATTGAAATTACTATTATTTATTTATATAAAGAGAACAGATTTCAGGTATATCACATATAAATTTAAATCCCATAATGATACATCTCACTGTCTTCCTTCCTTCTCTCCTTCCTTCCTTCCTTCCTTCCTTCCTTCCTTCCTTCCTTCCTTTCTTTTTTATTCTTTTAATTTTTGGAAAAATGGTCTTTCTTTTTTTTATAGACTCTTATTCTGTTGCCACTTTGTAATTTATTGCCATGATGCTTCAGGTGAATGTTTTTTCTAAATGCATTGCTTATATTATTATGCAATAGGAACAGTTGATACTATGCTTTTAGAATTTAATTTATTATCCTGTTTGATATTTTTTGAATCAATATTCATAACTGATTTGCTTTTTTTATTTAAAAAATGTGAATTTACAGAGTACAACTTTTGTATTTTTGTGGCTCCCCCCCCAACCTCCCTCCCTCCCACGGCCCTCCCCTCTCCCACTCCCTCTCCCATCCCGCCCTTCATCGAGTTTCATTTTCAATTACCTTCATATACAGAAGATCAACTTAGTATATACTAAGCAAGGATTTCAACAGGCTGCACTCACACAACTGCACGAGGTATAGGGCATTGCTTGACTAGTAGTGTTGTCTTTAAGTTTCATAGTAAAACACAATGTACTTAGAAGTCACAGGTTTAAAATCACCAGTTAATTAATGGCCAAGAAAGGAGGTCACAGTTCCATAGGAGTAAAATAATCAAATCTCAAAATAAAAAATAATCAAATCTCAATATGTCAGTTTTACTTATATACATTATACTGTTTTGTACTCTTTATATTAAGACCCACAAATCAATGAAAACACATGATATGTCTTTTTAGATCAAACATTTCACTGAGCATAAAAGTCTCCAGTTGCATGCATTTTGTTGTAAAAGTCAGGATTTCTTTAAATTTTATGGCTGAATAGAATTCCATCATCTATATGTACTATATTTTCTTTTTTCCCCTTCATCAATTTTTTGATTTTCATGAATATAAAGAGAACAGATTTCATTTATTACATATATACAGTTCAAAGACCATAATCATAATTCCTCTTTCCCTTCAATGCCCCCTCTTTACTTTTCATTGATTTTTGCAAAGACATGATTTTAATTTACTTCATAATCACAGGCTTAATTCACCACTAAATATAATATAAAACAAGTAAAAAGTAAGAAAACCTCAATTTACATAATATAAATGAGAACCAAATGTGTAAATCAAATCACAAGATATCTATTTTGTTCCTATACTTTTTTGTGTTCAATATTAACTGCCACATATCAGAGAAAATATATGGTATCTGTCTTATTGAGACTTGCATATTTCACTAAGAATAATGGTTTCCAGTTGCATCCATTATGATTCAAAATATAGGAGTTCAGTCTTTTTCATGGCTGAATAGTATTCTATAGTATATATGTACCATATTTTTTTAATGAGTCACCAGTTAATGAACTACTGGGTTAATTCCATATCTTAGCTATTTTGATTTGAGCTACAATAAACATGGGGCACAGTTAATTTATATTTTACTTTCATTTCCTTTGTGTAAATTTTTACCCAGGAGTGGGAAGGCTGGGTAATATGATAGATCTACTTACAGATTTCTGAGAAATCTGCATATTGTCTTCCATAGTATTTATACTAGCTTGCATTCTCAGCAATAGTGTATCAGTGTACATTTTCCCCATATGCTCACCAGCATTTATTGCTTTTTGACTTTGGGTGATAGCCATTCTAAGTGAGGTGAGGTAAAACCTTATTGTACTTTTTATCTGCATTTACATGATGACTAGTGATCCTGAGCATTTTTCATTTTCATTTAACGATATCTGAGATTGAGAGCAGATGTTTTAGCTTTGTTTTCATATACTTTATTCTTAGTATCTAGCTGTGTGGCTTTTAGTGGAAGATTTATAAATAAATATTAGTTGAATACAATGAATATATTTTTAAAGAAAGCAAATTCCTGCCGGTGCCGTGGCTCACTAGGCTAATCCTCCGCCTGTGGTGCCGACACCCTGGGTTCTAGTCCTGGTCGGGGCACCAGATTCTGTCCCGGGTGCTCCTCTTCCAGTCCAGCTCTCTGCTGTGGCCCGGGAGTGCAGTGGAGGATGGCCGCATGCACCCGCATGGGAGACCAGGAGAAGCACCTGGCTCCTGGCTTCAGATCAGTGTGGTGTGCCAGCTGCAGAGGCCATTGGGGGCTGAATCAATGGAAAAGGAAACCTTTCTCTCTGTCTCTCTCTCTCTCTCACTGTCCACTCTGCCTGTCAAAAAATAAATTTTCTCTTAGACATTTTCAATTTTGCAAATTCTTTGGACTCTCAAGAGGTTAAATATAGTAATTCTCATAGAAAATACTAAATATCGCACGTGCTGTCACACACAACACACCTCACACATATCACCTCCTATTTTACATTACATTCACTGAATCTTCAAAATTTAATTGGATTTGCAAACCCTCATAAATCCTACCTCATTGCGGTATATTATTTACTTGACATATTTTTGTGCTTGGATTCTAATATGTGTTGAGAATGTCATGTCTAGGATTGTGAGTCATCTGATCTTTAGGTTTGTTTTCTTTTATTGTTTTTCCAGTTTATATATTAGAGAAGGCTATACATCCAGGATAAATTAAGACATGATCTGTAAGCCAATGTGGAGAGTTGCTATTCTTTCTTTTACATATGCCTGGTGGTATATGTTTGATGGAATTCACTATCAAATCATGAAATCCTCTGGATTTGGTACATTAAGTGTAAGAAAAAGGAGAGGGAAGAAGGAAGGGAGGGAGGGTGAGAGAGAGGGAGCGATTTCTTCTGTCTTTTCGTTCACTCCTCAAATGGTTGCAATGGCTAGGGCTGAGCCAGGCCAATTATATGGGGCAGGAGTTTATCTGGGTCTCCTACGCAGACATTAGCAGAGAGTTGGATCAGAAGTGGAGCACCCAGCACTGGAATCTGTACTCATATGGGTGCTTAACTGTGAATTGTGTTTTTGATTTCTAGCATTTCCTTTTGTTTCTCTTATACAGTTTCCATCTCTGTGTACATTAAAACATGCTCACATGCTGACTACATGCTGTCTACATCGTTCATTAACATCTTTTCGATATTAGTAAAATTTATTTTAATTTCCTGGTCTGATGATTCCAACATCTGTGCCAAATTTTCATCTGGTTCTGTTGATTGCCTGGTTTTTTTGGAGTATGCTTTTTTTGCCTTTTCAACATGTGTACAAGTTTTGGAAAACTGAATATGCTATATCAGAATATAGCAACTTAGATTAAAAGGTCTTTTATATGAAGATTTATGGTTTTCTGGCCAGAGTTTGTTTGTACTCTGACTGCAATGATGTGTGTGCCTGTGTGTCCTTGGTATCGTCTCCCTCTTGACTTTTTTTTTTATCTTTTCTATGTAATGCTCTTCAGAGTCTGTGCCTTTAAGCTCTTTGAACTTCAATACAGTACTATTATTTCACAGCGCTATTGGTACAAAACAAGGAATGGGGCATGGAAACATTTTGAAATTCACATCTGGCTGTGCTAGTGGCCTGCGTTGCTGGTTTATGATCTATACAAATGTTTCTCAAGAAGTACTGCTTCATGATTATTTGTTGAAAGATAATAGTTGTTTTTATGTGGTTCATTGTAATGTTCTAGTACATTTATACCTTGTATGTTAATTTAATACTTAGCTTATCCATCATACTATGTATTAGCAATTTTCACAATGACAACATTCAAAAATCTTCTCTTCTACCTACTTGTTGTTACAGTATACAATTTTTTAAATCATAATCACCCTCAGTGTAACAAAACACCAATAGTTATTGATCCACTTGTCTAACAATAATTTTGTGTCCATTTAGCAAAGCAATCTCCTCATGTCCCTCTCCTTTCCTCAGTCTCTGTTAGCCCTTGTTAATCTTATTTTTCTATGAAATCAGCTATTTTATATCCTACATACAAGTAAAATTATGTGTTATTTGGTTTTCTGTGACAAGCTTATATTAACATTAAGATCTCCAATTCTATCCATGTTGCTACAAAAGACAGAGCAGTGTCCTTTTTAATGGATGAATAGTATTCCCTTGGGTATTATACCACATTTTCTCTACAGCAATCATCTGTCAATGAATGCACAGCCAAATGACTCTGAACAATAGTGCCAACAAAACCTACATGGACAGGAACACTATGTTCAGTGATTGGTGCTTAGAAAATTGGATTCCCTCCACCTGTTGAGAAATGAGACTACATTCTCACTGTAAAAGAAATCAACTTAAAACACATTAAAGACTTAAATATTAAAACCCTAAGCATAAAACTACTAGAAGTAAACAAAGGTAGAACACTGCCTGACATGGGTTTTGGCATTGCCTTTTTTTTTTTAAAGAAGAATGCAACTATACAGGAAACAAAACAAAATTATAGACTAGTGGGATAATATCAAGCTGAAAAATTTCTAAAGAGCAAGGAAAACAAGCAACTGTGTGAAAATCAACCTACAAAATGGGGGAAAATATTTGCAATATATTTATCTAATAAGGAATTCAAAAAAATCCCACTTACAATTGGGCAAATGATCTGAATAGTCACTACTAAAATGAAGATATGCAAATGGTACACAACTCTATCAAGCAGCATAGCTCTAATTCTCCTACCACTATTCCATTTCCTTGCTGCAGCATATGAATTAAATCCTTGAAGCTAGGTCATATAGCTGTTGGCTATGTTTTTGGTTTTCTCACATTAAAAAAAGAAGGGCAGAAGACACTAGGATTATTTTTCAGAATTGTGCCATATCAAGGTCTTTTACTTGGGAAAAGCCCGGGCATATCACAAAATGGTATTTCCATCTGCTTCTAGAGCAATTGAGGTATCTTTTCCATATCCTCATCATGAATATTTGATAGAATTTATCAAGGGCAAGGCCACAAACACCTGTATGACAACACCTGGATGAATGTAGACCTCGGGAGTGTGTGCTTGTCACTCTTGTTCACATTCAACCTTAGTCCAGCAAGTTGCTTTTAAATCTTTCTACCAGGTTTATTTTTTTCCTATTTATATGATCACTTTAACACTTAATCCTATTTATTTGTTCACTTTAACACATAATATCATCACTTTAGTACTGAAGATGGCATTTTTACCACCAAGCTTAGTGGAATTTGGGGTCCCATGGCAAGTTTTTAAACTATACCATTATAAGTAAGTCTGTAGGAATGTATGCAGAACTATACAGCTTTACAGTTACAAACTTCCTCCACCCTCTCTTATTCCTCCTCTTATATTTTCCTGAGATCTATTTTCAATTGATTTTATACTCATATGATTAACTCAATGTTAAGTAAAGAGTTCAACAAATAGTATGAGCAACAACAACAAAAAATTGTTCCTCAACAGTCAAGGCAAGTGCTGTTCAAGTCATTGCTTCTCAAACTGTCAATTTTACTTCCACAGATTTCCTTTAAGATGCTCTATTAGTTCTCACAGACCAGGGAGAACATATGGTATTTGTCCCTTTGGGACTGGCTTATTTCTGATGGTTTTCAAATTCATCCACTTTGTTGCAAATGACTGCATTTCATTTCATCAAGGAATACTGCATAGTATTCCTTGATGTACATATCCTATATCTTTATCCAGTCTTCAGTTGATGGGCATTTAGGTTGATTCCATGTCTTAGCAATTGTGAATTGTGCTTCAATAAACATGGAGATGCAGATGACTCATTTGCTGATTTCATTTCCCTTGGATAAATTCCCAGTAGAGGGATGGCTGGGTCGTATGGTAGGTCTATATTCAGAATTCTAAGGTATCTCCAAACTGTCTTCCATAGTGGCTTTGACGTCACAGATTCTGCTTCCAGTAAGTAGATCTTGGTTGCTGTGTTTTTCTGTATGTGCCTTTCTTTCTCAATTTTCTGTGGCAATTTTCCCTGCAAACTCAGTTTTCTTACAGGTACTTCAAGTCATTGTTAGCTTTTATTGTTGTTGTTGGTTTGTTTGTTTTTACTTTTGGAACTAGGCAGTGATAACTTCTTAGATCTTTACACAATTGAAAATTTAACTACTTAAAGAATTATTTCAATTGACAAGTAAAAATTGTATATAAATATAAAAATAATTTAGTAATTTTCTTTTTTCCTTTTTTAAATGCTATAACCTATTTTGTGCATAGCATAATGCAAAACCATTTTCACTTTTCAACTTTTTTAATTACAAGATGTTTGAATGTGTTCTGTCCTTCCCTGCTCTGAAGATGAGATAAATAAGAGCAGATCACAGTCTCTTGTTCCTTAGGGCTTTCACAGTCTAATGACCAACTCCTGACTTATATTCCATAATAACTAAACATGACTGAATAATGACTCTGAACTTCTTTGCTATTAATTTACTGTTAATGTGTTTTACCTGTCTCTCCATTGTCATTACAATTATGTACTATAGCAACTTCGCATTATCTAAACATTTTGTAAGATAACTCTTTTATATAAATATTAGAACAAAATTTCAGGGTAAGTAGAATTTATCATCTCATTTTAAAAAGCATCTATATCCTTATCATATTGCACCGTTTTTGTTATTGCATGCTCCTGACTTTCAGAGCTGTATTCGTGTCCTCATGTTAACAGTAAAGAAACAACAGAAAGTTTAAGCAGAACATGATGTAGTTGCTTAAATGGTGGAAAAAGTTGAATGGGACAATGTTTGACTAAATCTCTAGGAATAACTACATAAACAACATCAAATGAGTGGCCTGCCAATGATCGTCCATCCTTGCCATTAGAAGAAACTTGGCCAAAAAAGTCAGCCATCACAGCTGCTGGCTTGATGAGTATTTCACATTAGATCAGGAAAGTGTTACCACAGTGTTGGCCGCAGGAAGACGCAGTTGCATTGACATCCAGAGATCAGAAATCTGTTCCCAGATTTACTGACTCCAGAGCCACACTGGGTGAACCAGAGATGCAACAATAAAAATAAATGCTTTGCATACTGCCAAATTTTCAGTGTAACTTAGTTTCAAATTCATTCCCAAGTTCAGTTGAGTATAACAATTTCAAATACAATTAATCAATGAAGCCTATAATTCTTCTGGAATCTAACTGCAAAGGAATCTAAGAAACATAGTTTTCAGTTTTTTCACTGATGCAGTACAATAAGGTACACTTAGAAGAAGGTTAAAAACATAGTGGGTGACTCAATTTGCATTTTTACATCCCCATCAAAAACTTTTATATGATGTCTACAGTTGTATTGATTAATTTTGTTAGATTTTCTTATTTTTATTTTACTGTTTTTGTTTCCTAAAGTTAAAGAAAAGAAAAATACAATTATTTAATTAATTGTAATTAATCGTCTATTTTATAATTATTTAATATCAAAAAATTGCAGGTCTTACTGATTTTAGCCATTCTAACATTCATTTAATATTTCATTTACATATATTTTTTAATTATTTCCTATCTATTATGTGTATATTTATTTACTTGTGGTCTTTTTTGCACTGGTTTTGCACTATAAGCAACTTTGACGTCTGGTGAACCAAGGAAAACTCGACTGGGCTAAGTTCAAGTTCCATTCCTTATTCTGCTGCTGTGAATAATCTCTCCTGGCCAAACAATCCTCTCTGTCATTTATGGTTATTTAATTTCAAACTAAAGATCTCTTTATCTCAATTGGTGAATTTAGTACATTAATCTTTAATATAAATGTATGTATTTGGGCTTTCTACAAATTATTTTACTCCATGCCTTTTATTATCACTATTTTCTTTTGTTTCCTTTCCCCCTCTCTTTACTTTTATTTATTGATTAAGCTTTGTTCTTGTTGTTGAATTTTAAAGATTCCTTTTTATAAGTTTTTAGAAGTGAAACAATTTGTTTCTAAGTTCAGAACTGATCCACGAACTCTTATATTTGTTCATAAATAAGGTCACACAGAGTTCATGAATGTTTTAATTCCAGCATCACTATTTTCAAAAACAGACTTCAAGACACATTTATTTTCTGATGAGTTGTCCTACTCTAATGTATCTTAAATACACTCCTGTCTCATATATTGGTGGTATCAAAACCTATACCTGACAAGGTAACAGATTTAAAAAAAAATTGTTTAGCTTTCCCATTTCCTTTAAATTTATTACAGAAGTTTGATAATACATTTATTAGTAAGTGGTAAGAAATTAATCAAAATTGTCTATTTTATTGTGTTCACATCAACTTTCAGGTATAATAATAAGACTTTGCTTAGTTATATTTTTTTCAATAGTTGTTATTGGCATTTCAAAAATTAAGATTCTCATAAAGGATGGAATTCTTTACTATAGAATACTTTTATTGTTTCATTTTTCCTTTTTACAAATGTAGAATTGGTGTTTATTGTGCAAACTAAATGCTTGCAAATTTCATTTGTATTTTAAAATAACATTTTGGGGACAGGCATTGGGCTTAGAATTTTAGTTCTCTATTTAGGATACCTGCAATTCAAGTTGGTATACCTGAATTTGACTCCAGTATCCATTGCCAGTTATAGCTGTTTGCCAATACATATCCAGTGATGGCTCAAGTGGTTGGATCTCTGCCACCAATGTGAGAGACCTGGATGGAGTTTCAGGCTCCTGGCTTCAGGCTGGTATTGGAGGCTTTCATACAGTGATCAGTGGATATGATCTCTCTCTCTCTCTCTCTCTCTCTCTCTTTCACTTTCACTTTCTCTCTCTTCCTCAGATTAATAAATAAAATTAAGAAAAATAGCATCACAAAATAACAAATGCAAGACATCACTATTCTAGTGGTGAATGTTATACTTACTCAAAAATTAAAAGTATCTCTTAAGGTGGATTTAAAGTAAATATGATTCCATATTTCTATTTTAATCATTTATTGATAATAAGAATACTTAAATACTGCTAAAAGATGAGCTGGACAAATATGCCTGTCTTCTCATTTTCTAATAACTACCAAATGCAAAGTCAGTATTGCCTAAGAATCTATTTGCATATGTGGAATAATTGTGGAGTTAATTTAAGGCTTATGATCAACAATCAATTTTGAATGGCTGTCTTAAAAACTAATAATGAAATTAGTAAAATGAAAAGATGTTGAGATAAAAATAATCTTACAGTGCTGTTTAGTTGATCATTGTTGTGTTCCACAATTGAGAAAATTTACATTCAGAAGTAAATTGAATTAGTAACTAATGAGTTCCATTTGGTCTATAACTCCTCTATCACATTTAAATTTTTTCAGAATCTTTTTTTTAACTTTCATTTAATAAATATAAATTTCCAAAGTACAGCTTATGGATTACAGTAGCTTTTTCACCCCATAAATTCCCTCTCACCTGCAACCTTCCCATCTCCCACTCCCTCTTCTATTCCATTTGCATCAGAATTCATTTTCAATTATATTTATATACAGAAGATCAACTTCGTATATACTAAGTAAAGATTTCAACAGTTTGCACCCACACAGAAATACAAAGTGTAAAGTACTGTTGAGTACTAGTTATAGCATTAATTCACATTGTACAACACATTAAGGACAGAGATCCTACATGGGGTGTAAGTGCACAGTGACTCCTATTGTTGACTTAACAATTGACACTCTTGTTTATGGCATCAGTAATCACCCTAGGCTCTTGTCAGGAGCTTCCAAGCCTATGGAAGCCTTTTGAGTTCCCCAACTCTGATTTTATTTATACGAGGTCATAGTCAAAGTCGAAGTTCTCTGCTCCCTTCCTCCCTTCAGAGAAAGGTACCTCTTTCTTTGATGGCCCTGTTCTTTCCACTGGGATCTCACTCACAGAGATCTTTCATTTAGGATTTTTTTTTTCTTTTTTTGTCAGAGTGTTTTGGCTTTCCATGCGTGAAATATTCTGATGGGCTCTTGAACCAGTTCTGAATGCCTTAAGGGCTGATTCTGAGGCCAGAGTGTTGTTTATGACATCTGCCATTCTATGAGTCTTTTGTGCATCCCACTTCACATGTTGGATCATTCACTCCTTTTTAATTCTATCAGTTAGTATTAGCAGACACTAGTCTTGTTTATGTGAGTCCTTTGACTCTTAATCCTATTATTATGATCAATTATGAACTGAAACTGATCACTTGGACTAGTGAGATGGCATTGGTACATGCCACCTTGATGGGATTGAATTGGAATCCCCTGGCACATTTCTAACTCTACCGTTTGCAGCAAGTCAGATTGAGCATGTCCCAAACTGTACATCTCCTCACTCTCTTATTTCCACTCTTACATTTAACAGAGATCACTTTTCAGTTAAATTTAAACACCTAAGAATAATTGTGTGTTAATTACAGAGTTCAACCAATAGTATTAAGTAGAACAAAAAAAATACTAAAATGGATAAAGTATTAAGTTGTACATCTACAGTCAAGACAAGGGCTGATCAAGTCACTGTTTCTCATAGTGTCCCTTTCACTTCAACATGTTTCCTTTTTGGTGCTCGGTCAGTTGTCACCGATCAGGGAGAGCATATGATATTTGCCCCTTTGGGACTGGCTTATTTCACTCAGCATGATGTTTTCCAGATTCCTCCATTTTGTTGCAAATGTAAGCCACCAGTTGAATAATTACTCTCTGATAAAATGATCAATGTCAACATGTGATGCTTCAAACAACTATTATTTCAATTCATCCTGCTTACCTGAAACTTATATTCTCTGATGGATCAAAGACATTAGCCTTAGCCATCCTTTCTCATTGTCCAAAAGATAGATAAACATTGGAATGTATTCCTTGTCCTTGAAACCCAATGTGGTCTCACACCCTACTGGCTTCACACCCCACCCGCACATTCTCCCCCAGGTTCTGGAGGCCCTGCTCAACCACCTGAGAGACCAGTTTCAGAAATTCCCTTCTGCCTGCTGCCCTTTACCCCCCACACCAACTCTTAGCCCTCCTAAGATATACAAAGGCCCAGCCCCTGGGGTCAGGTCCTCCTGCGCGTGCTCTGTCAGTGTGCTTGCTGGCAGTTGGTCACCCACCAACCAAATTCAGTCTGGCTGTAGATTTGCGTTCTGCCTCCTCTCTGTTCTGCACCTCTTTTCCCAACATTCTCCTCTTAGCACTGTGGATTTTAGAGTCTCAGTCCAGAACTTCACATCTGTTTCTCTTTACTTACCTTTATTAAAACAACATAATTTCTCAAAGCATTTTTGCCTGATGCCCCTTAAAATTCCACATATTCACTAGCATTTATGGCTTCTGTGTGTGTGTGTGTGTGTGTGTGTGTGCTAATTTAAGGAACATTTAAAAGAAACATTACAAGTTTCCACAGAGTTCTTTATTCCTAGTACAGATTTGAATGTCTGAATCTGAGCTCCAGCCTGTTTGGAGCTAAAAGGTTAATCTGAGCGCTTTTAGCCAAATTAGCCTGATTCCAGTGATTTATCAGTCACTTCAATTTAATTTTAAGTCAGCTCGAATAGCTGGTCTACTTGCCTCGTGTATTGGGATTATGTCTGGATTCAGGGGACATTTAACTAACATCACTGTGGAAGGATGCGACTGGTCTGTGTTTATGCTGATAAAAGAATATCTCTAGCTCTTTGGCACAGACAATCTGAGGTGATTGCTCCAGCATAGCTTTGCAGTCTTTTTCTGTTGATTCAGTGCTATCTTGGCTTTCACTGGAGCTAATCCGCTGATGTCCTGCTGCATCTCTCATTTTAGGCCTGTGTGGGACCCTCTGCATACCAGCTTTTACAGGATGACTTTGTCTCATGCTAAAGACAATATGTGGTCCCATGTGCTCCACTCCACAAGTTTGGCATTGTTTACTCAACCATATTTTTTGTCTCTTGAAGAGGTCCATGGGCACATTTCCTCTGCTTAAATCTCTTTGGAGACCCAGGAGTCTATTTTTCAATCATTAAGACTACTCTATTTCCCCAAATCTTTGGTCCTTTTCAGCTGATACATAAGTCAAATCCATTCCCACTAATTTTCTCATTTACATTGACAGCATTTGTTTGGCTGCCTTTCTTCTCAGTCTTGGGTAAGGAACAATTTAAAGTCTGTTATTCCCAATTATCCTAACTCAGCTTTGACAGAAACTCTGTCTGTCACACCTTCTCTTTACCATGACATCCAATACACATCCTTTCTCTGACTACAGCTTTTGTATTAGAGAACAGATTATATCTATATAGATACTTTGCTACTTTCCATTATTTCCATATTTGAGGGTTCTTTGGAACTTTAATGATAAAACATTATCCTTTTTCATGATACTATATTTTCTATGTCATCTCTGAAATACTATATGTAGTATTCAATAGTTACAGAACTTGTTTTATTTATGGTCTTTGCCCATCACCTTCTGAGAAGGGCAAGTACATTGTGGCCCAGTGTTAAGATGGAGTTGGCCCAGTGTTAAGATGTGATATATGACAGCTAATCCTTTAATTTATTGACCTGATAAAAATTACTATGTATAGGGTATCCTGCTCACATGCCTTTTATTTCTTAAGAATTTCATTATTCCTATTTACTAGATACCCCACATTGAACAACTGTTGTTATGGTTTCCTCTTTCTCAGAATGGATCCTGTGCAATGGGGAGAGTATTAGAGCAATTTTTGGTTATTTTGTGAACACCTGTTCTTCCAAAGCCAGTGGTCTAGAAGAAGATGAAAATTTAAGCAGAAATACTTAGATCCCCTCTCTTGGAAAAATAAGTCTTGAAAAAATACATTGGAATATATAAGAAGGTAAGTCTATTGATACTTGATACAATACAGAAAATTTCCATAAATTTCTGCTAGAACTTATTCAGATATAGTTCTAGTTCATTTCTTTTCCAAGATTTCTGTTTCATTTTATCTTTAAAATACTCATTTCCTTCTACTTAATCCTTATTTTCTGTGCAACCTCATTCAGATCTGTGTTCAATCACTTAAAATTTCATTAGTTCTGGATGACAAACTCTGAAGCAAAAGTGACAGAGTTGGCTTCAGTGTTTGGGCAATGAAAGTGCCCTGAGACCCTGCTAGTCCCCTGTTCCCAGCAACAGCAAACAGGGAACCATTGCTGACAAGCAGAGCTTCATTGTCTCCACTTGGGAAAGAGTTGCTGTCAAGAACCAAGGTAGGGCCAGCACTGTGGCATTGCAAGGAAAGCCACTGCCTGCAGTGCTAGCATCCTATATGGGTGTCGGTTAGAGTCCCGGCCACTCGACTTTAGATCTAGCTCTCTGCTAGGGCCTGGTAAAGTGGTAGAAGATGACCCAAGTCCTTGGGCACCTGTACCTGTGTGGGAGACCCCGAAGAAGCTCCTGACTCCTGGCTTTGGATCTTCGCAGCTGCGGCCTTTGTGGCCAACTGGGGAGTGAACCAGAAGATGGAAAATGTCTCACTCTCTCTCTCCCTCTCTCTCTCTCTCCCTGTCTCTGCTTCTCTGTAACTATGCTTTTCAAATACATAAATAAATCTTTAAAAGATGAACCAAGGTATACATAGCTGACTTGGCAGAAGTGATAAATGAGCTGCTCATGTATTGGATCTTTATGATTTTGTAATTCACCTTTTAATGCGTAATAATCTACTATATCATGACTTATTAATAATAGTACTTCAATACTTAAAATAACATTTTTTGTCCTTGCTATTATGTAGTCTATATTCTTGACAAACATTCCTTGATCAAAACCAGTCAGGCCTCTGAGCTCTCTTCTCAATTAGGACTCATCTTTAATCTATAAATATTTGAATAACAGACAAACATTTTTTTCTTTCAATTATGGATACAATACTGGAATCACTCTTGGACCTGAGAAACTCAAGGCTGCCAAAATAATTGATGTCTCTTCTGGTCATTACTTAAAGATGGAGGAGGGGTGCTGGCACTGTGGTATAGTGCGGTAAGCCACTCTCTGCAGTGATGGCATTCCATATGGGAGCTGGTTCCAGTCCTGGCTCCAGTTCAGCTCCCTGCTAATGCACCTGAGAAAGTAGCAGATGATGGCCTAAGTGCTTAGTGCCCTGCACCCATGCGGACAACCTGGGTGAAGCTTCTGACTCCCGGCCTCGATCGAGTCCAATCTGGGCTGTTGTGGCCATTTAGGGAGTGAACTAGCAGATGGAAGATTTCTCTTTCTCTCACTCTGACTTTCTAAAAAATTAATAAATATTTTAAAAAAGAAAAACGATAGGGCCCCTGTCTCCAAGACCATATGAAAATACAGGAGTAAAGCTTTTATAAGTACCAGTTAACAAAGCCAGATGAGATTCAACATGATCCAACTCCTACGTCTTCCTGCTTTTTGTAACCTTTCACTTCCCTGATTGTAGTGTGTTCCTGTTTACTTTCTCATTTTCCCTCTGAAATGAAAACGACCTATGTAACAATTACACTGGGCTAGTTACCTATTGCAACAGTATGCTACTAAATAAATCTGACCTTATCACTTTAACAAGTATCAACTTCTGCTTATTAACATATTCTCACTAGAATCTCTATTTCTATCCTCCACCTTCATCCTCACATCAGTCATTTGGCTAAGTAGCTTTAAAAAATTATATATTTTGCAAGTGTTACAGAGAGAGGGAAACACACACACACACACACACACACACACACACACACGGGGTGGGGGAGATAGCGCTTCCCTCTTCTGCTTCACTCTTCAGATGTCCTCAATGGCCAGAACCGGGCCAGGCCAAACCCAGGAGCATCATCCAGGTCTCTCAACACTGTTTTTCACAGTGGCTACACTAATTTACATTTTCATCAACAGTGTGCAAGTGTTCCCTTTTGTCCACATCTTCACCAGCATTTATTACTGGGTTTTGGATTTTAGCCATTCTGAAAGGAGTGAGATGATATCTCATTGTGGTTTTTATTTGCATTTCCCTGATGGTTAGTAATAAGCATTTTTTATATATGTTGGTCATTTGTATTTCTTCTCTCAAAAATGAAAGAAATACACAAATGGAGAAGTAAGGAGGTTGAGTGGAAAAGGAGGGGGGGAGAAGGAAGAAGGGAGTATCATTATGTTTTTAGAATTGTATCTACAAAACACATTGAAACTGCTAAAACTAATTAAAAATTAAAATAAAAATTTAAATAAAGTGGAAACTGAGATGAACTAATTAACCTTTTAAATAAAAGGTGTATCCCATTTGAAATAGAAATTTGCATCTTAGAAGAATCTCAAATCAGAAACTTAGGTCTCTAAACAACAGTCCACCCCCATCTCACCTTGTAAATAGAACATCAGGTTACTGCTCCTATACTCAGGTCTGACTCTTCTACTGTATATCCTAAGATTGTCAGTGCATTTTAAAGACCCAAGGATGGAAATCCATATGTAATCCATATGTAATCCAATTTACATGTGTTATTTTACATAATCCACATTCAATATTATGCCAACAGATTATATATTCTATGAATATAAGTGTGAGAAATTCTAGAGACTCATTTTTATAATTTAAATAATTAAAAATGGAGATTGTTGATCATTTCTTGTTTTATTTTGTTACCCTAAGAAAGGATTTTGGGTGGAGACACAAGGAGAAACATGTGAGACAATGGGAAGCTTGAAAGAGAGCAGGGAGCAAGTCTGTGAAAGGGAGACTGGTGACTGAGTTATTCTGCCTATTGCTCCATATATAGAGAGATTGGAATATGTACCTTTTGTCTTTCAGGAGTTAAAGATTATTTCAGAGACATTAATTTTATTTCAATTCTGTGTTTTTTTTTCAAGTAGGCGGCAAATATTCTAGAAAAAGTCTTTTGGAGGTCAGCGGAGACTCAACATGAAAATGATCTACAATGGCTATGAGTAAACTCAGAGGTGGAATTCAATGTTATCTATGTTTTCTATTAATCTTAGGGTATTCAATCATCGGATAATACAAAAATTCACAGATGTACATAAATTCCAAAGCAATTAAAAATTCCCCAAAATACACTATCATGAATTTCTTTTTTCAATAAATATAACATTGATTTGTGATAGTCTTTTCTGATATTACTAAATATCTTATGAATATTACTTAGCCATACTTAGTGATTATGCTATAGTACCTATCTAATTAGTTTAGGATACAATGCTTAAATATACTTGATAAAGAAGAAGTTATTGTGTGTGGCTAATACGTGAAAGTTCTGATTTCCATTGAAGAAACCAAAGTCAGTTTTTCTTTGACAAATTTTGTTTACCCTTTGTTAATGCAAACAAAGTGACTTTTCAAAATGCAATATGGTTTAGCAGAAAGCACTCAACAGGTATGCAAGTATTTGATTTATCTTCCATTATTAGTGCATGAATATAAATCACTAAGAAGTGTGTTGTGGGGAGGAGTAGGGACAGATAAGAGATTTTCTCTCCCCTTTGAACTAAAATAATTGAATTGGAAAACTTCACATTTCTACCCAGTTCACTCAATCCATAACCATGAATGTATGTTTATAAAATGGAGATCTTTGCATTTTCTTTCAATGTTCAAAATTTTCTTTCTTAATTACATCATGGCATTAACATTCTGAGCTTTAAAGAAAGGGGCTATTGCTCAAGACAATCCCCAGTGATACCAAATCTTGTTCTTGATAGGTATGATTTAAATACGTGAAAGGAGAAAAACCTACAAAAATGGATTCTTTCTTAATGATATGTATTCTTGAAACAAATGCTTAAAATTCACTGTTTCTGATAGATTTTATTTTTAATGGTTTAGAGTTAAGATTGTAAAAGAATCAAACTCTGTTCTATAAAAAAATCCTCTGGAAAAATTTTCAGAATGATACAAAGTGAATTTTGATTAAATTAACAATGAAATAATAACTTTTGACATCATTTTAGTAAAGCAGTACTTCATTTTGTTGCTGATTGCATAAAAAAGATCCACACAGTAGGATATAATTTTGAAAGTGTTGAAATTTGCATTCATTAGAGTTGCAGTGGCTAATCAAGAAATTTCCAATTAAACACCACTTCAGCTGCATTTTCATCAACTGTGAGAACTGTCTACATAGCTAATGACAAAATTTCAGACTGCACCAAACTATTCTTGATCTGTTCTGATCTATTTCTATTTCACGATTTTGTTAACTCTCTTTGAATATAGAATCTATGCCTTTATATTTTGAATAATTAATATATATTCATATTTTAACATGCAGCAGTTACTTTTGGTTGAAAATCAATATATATATTATGAATTTTGTTATATTTGACAAACATAGAATGTGTTGATTGGAATACATATTAAAGCTGATTACTCAAATATTTCATTTGGCCTTAAGAAATTTGAGTTTTGGAATGATGAAATTGTTCTTAAAAAATGAGTCAGAGCAAAGAGGAATTTAGGACACTACAATATATTACAATTACCAATTCATAACACACTTTATTTAAGTAATAGTAACTAAGTTAATACATATCTTTGGTCTATTTTCTGCACTGTCCAAAGGTAGGCATCAAGAAATGTGTTTAAAGGGATCTCCAAATACCTTTTTTCTCCATGTGACAGCAGTGTCTATGACTTTAAACTGTTCTATATTAGGAATAGAAGAAAACTATGATGGCCTTGTCTATGGACTTCACAATATGACTACCCATTCTCAGCTCTCTGATGTATTAGACTTTGCTCAAGTTCTAATCCCTTTCTGTACCTCATTTTTTTCTTTCTTCTCCAATCACCTCATACAGTTATTGTCAAAATTAAATGGTATAATTATTGCAGAGATATTGCTATATATTATCAATACTTGTAATTAATATATTGCATTTTTGAAACAATCCACAGATTACATTTACTCTCCAAATTTTAATTGAAAAAAGAATTTAAAATTTTACTTGATCATTCCACATTTTATAAAAAAATAAATTTTTAACATTTATGTTCAGTTGTCTCATTATCAGTTTGAGAGTTCTTTCCCTTCTATATTAGATCACAAGATATATTATATGAAGTTTTTTCATTCTTAAACCGATGGAGTAAGAACCTCTGAAAATTATCTCCTAAAGCAAGCAAACACACACACACACACACACACACACACACACACGAAAACAAGAGGAACTGTTTCATGGTACAGTGGCTTATTATGCCAGCATCCCATATTAAAATGTTCATTCAAATCCAAGTTATCCACTTACAATCCAAATTCTTGCTAATGTGCCTGAGAAGGAAGAGGAACATGGTTCAAGTACTTCAGAATCTGCTGCCCTTGTGGGAGACAAAGATGGAGCTCCTGGTTCTTGACTGTGTCCTGGCCTCCGCCTGATATTGTTGGCATGTGGGGAATGAACCAGCATATGGAAGATCCTCTATCACTCTGTCTCTGCCTCTGTCTTTCTGTTTTCTTTCTCTGTCATTCTGCTTTCAAATAAATAGGCAAATGAATAAATCAGCAAAAGTGCTGGAAAAATCAAAATCAACTATTTAAAAGAATTTTGTGTATATTTATTTCAATAATTTAAAAATGGCAGAATCTTGGTCAGAAAAATGAACTTTGTTGCTTTTTTTACATACAAAAAGAATAAATTTCATGTATTTCACATATGCAGTTTTAAGAGCATAATAATACTTGTCACCCTACCTTCCATCTATTCTCTTACTCCTGTTCTCCTTCCTCATTCCTCTCTTGTTTTTCTTTTAATTTTTACGATGTCAAGCTTTCAATTTAGTTTATAATCACAAGCTGATCCTCCACTAAATAAAGAATTCGACGAGCAGTAAGTAGAAAACCACTGTTCTTCACAAGGGCTATAAAGTAATCACATCTCAAAATGTCAATTTGCTTATATAAATTACATTTTTGGGTTATCTCTATTAGATACCACAAATCAGGGAAAACATATGATATTTATTTTGGGGGACTGCCTTTTTTCACTAAGCAAAAGTGTCTCCAGTTATGTCTACTTTGTTGCAAAAGATAGGATTTCATTCTTTTTTATAACTGAATTGTATTTTTTGTGTATATATACCACAATTTCTTTATCCAGTCATCAGTTGATGATACTTGGGTTTTAACTGGCCTTAATCTCATAGTATTTTCAAGATCCATAATGTTTTGAAAATGAAATATTTTAGCAATATGGTAACTGTAAAACACAGTATGCTAGCAGGACCTGGAGAAGTTAGATGAGTGTTGAATTCCTTCAAAACACAGTTATTTATCATTATTTTACCAGTCTTGAGCTCGCTCTGCAAACTTTTCCTTTCCCCAGACATTTTTTTAAAAGATTATGAACAAAATTTGATTAGTATTGCAACTGTTTGAGATGGTATTGCCAGTTATTTGAATATGTTGACCAAAAATAATTAGCAGATTAAAATAAATATTTATATCTGCTGCTAGTTGGTGTATTTTTAAAACCTTGAAAGATTCTGAGATTAAATAAGGTCATGAACATGCACAGTGCTGTGCAGTAGTCCAGAAAGGAGGGAAATAGTCTTAATATTTCAACCCTGATAAGTTGCAAATGTAAGAAAAAGTAACATAGAGCTATAAACTTCCTTCTTGGGCACATTAAGTCTTGTCTTAACACACAGGCATGGGGCCAATGCTGTGGCATAATGGGTAAAGATGCCACCTGCAGTACCGGTATCCCATATGGGTACCGGTTTGAGACCCTGACACTCCACTTCTGATCCAGCTCTCTACTGTGGCCTGGGAAAGCAGTAGAAAATGACCCAAGTGCTTGGATCCCTGCACCCACATGGAAGACCTAGAAAAAGCTCCTGGCTCCTGGCTTTGGATCAGTGTAGCTCCAGCCATTGCAATCAACTGGGGAGTGAACCAGGGAATGGAAGACCTCTCTCTCTCTCTCTCTCTCTCTCTCTCTCTCTCTCTGCCTCTCCTTTTCTCTCTGTGTAATGCTTTCATATGAATAAATAAATAAATATTTAAAAAGAACACACACAGACAGAGTCACTCAGCAGTGACTAGAAAACTTATTTGTATTAGTTTAAGTCACTTAAGAAAATTCATGTCCAATAATTTTATGGCTATTTGGCTAATTAAGCAGAGATTTCAGTACTGTACATGAAAGGGAATTCAGACTTTACAGAATGAGCCCAATACATGCAAATGTAATAAAAGAGAGTAAAATGTTAAAAATAAAATCTGTGTTGTAATAGCATTACAAAGAAGCCAGAAACAAATGTATCTATAATGGAGTTAAGTAATTGCATGCTTTAAAAAACCTAATGTTGGTTTATATTAATGGAAACTAGATTTTAATAGATAAAATATTAATGAATTTCTCAAATGCTATGGTTCAAACATGATTTGGTCCCAACAAAACTGAACTGTAAGTTAAGTTCTCAATGCAGTGGTGTTGGGTGGAGGTGGGGTCGTGGGTGCTCCACCCTCATGGAGATCTCATGAAAATATATTAGTTCTCTTTAGACTAGGTTGTAATAAAGTAATCCTGGCACCGAACCTCAGGCTTCCTTGCACATCTTGCTCTCTTTCACATTCGCTAGTTCAGCATTCTTGACTCCACTGTCAGCATAGCATAACTTCTGTTACTGTACCGTCTACTGCATAGTGTACAGCCCTTTCCAGATGTGATTACATGATCTTGTACTTCTTTGCATTCAGGATCATTAGATAAATAATTTTACGTCTAAATTACCTTATCTCAGATATTCTGTTATACAACAGAAAATACAGGAAGACATTAGGAAAACAACAAAGGGAATAGCTAAAAAATATAGCAAGAGAAGCAACAACAAAATTTAATGACAGAAGTAAATTTTAAACATAATGTAAGGAAGCAATCAAAGAATAAAAAGACATCAGACAAATAGAAAGCAAATAACTAATTCATACACTTCATACCATATCAGCCAATATTCCACTAAACATAAATATTACACTAACTATAAACTAAGCACTAAATCAGAAATAAAAGATTGGCAGAGCAGAATGTATAGAAAAACCCATACATTCTATGTTATCTACTACGGTTATTCTTTATATTCAAATACTCAAACAGATGAAAGTTACATGAAAATTATGAAGATACATGTAATTTAAAAACCGTCTATATTATATGAAGCAGAATTTAATAAGACTAGAAAAAGTAGATTATTCAATAATCATTGTGGACTTCAATATTAGGACTTCAATAATAGAAATGGTAGGCAAAATAGCAATATGGAAACAGAGAACATTAACAACATCGCAACCTCCTAAATCTAACAGATTGTTTCAAACAACTGCACACTCTTGAAAAAAAGTAAAAAAAAAAGCAAGGTATACACTTTTATCAAGAAATGGTGCAGTATTCTACAGGGTAAACCATATGGGGCCAAAAAAGATGACGCCATGATTCCCCAAGGATTAAAATAATACATAGGATTTGTTTTTTGATCACACTTGAATTAAATTAGAATTCAAGGGCTGAGATTTCGGGAATTCACAAGTTTGTGAAAATTAAATCACACACTTCTAAGCAGTTAATGGCTTAGAGAAGAAATAACAAGGATATTCAAACATTCATTAAGAAAGGTAAAATTAAAAACATGAGTTAATCTAACTTACGGAATGCTCAAAAATCAGTGTTTTCAGGAAAATTTTAACTGTAAATTCCTATAATTCTAAAAAAGGGAAATCTCAAATCTGTAATGAAACTTTACCTTTAGAAACTGCCTTTAACATATTTAACCCAGTGAAAGCAAGAGGAAGAGAATAACAAAAGCTAGAGCACAGGTAAATACAGTAGAAAAATAATTTATAATATCAACAAACCCAAAAGCTTTCTTAAAATTCATAAAATGTTAATTAGACTGACCAAGAATAAAAGTAAAAGAAGTAAAATGACTGAAGCCATTAATAAAAATGTGATGCCACCACCAAATTTAAACAAAAAATAATACAAGAGAACAGAAAAGTGTAATTGTGTCAAAAATAATTAATGTGGGTAAAATTCTGAGAAGAGACAGAAGTTTGGAAATCGACAAAAAATAAATAAGGAGCTGGCATCATGGCTCAGCAGACTGAGCTTCTGCCTATGGTGCAGAGTTTCATATGATCACTGGTTCAATCCCTGCTGCTCCACTTCTGATTCAGATCCCTACCAATGCATCGGGAAAAGCAGCAGATGATGGCCAAAGTACTTGGTCTCCTGACACCCTAATGGAAGACCCTAGTGGAGTTCCAGGCTTCTGTCTTCAACCTGGCCTGACCCTGACCATTGTGGTCATTTGGGGAGTAAACTAGAGGATACGAAGATTTCTCCCTGCCTGTCTTTCTCTCCATCTCTTTGTAACTCTGCATTTCAAATATATAAATAGGCTTTTTAAAAGAAGAAATAAAGTATCATGTGTGTATGTGCGTGCATGTCTCTCTCTCTCTCATACACTCACACACACACACACACACACACACACACGAGAATTGAATTATTAACCAAAACTCAAAATTAAAAAAACAAAATATCTTTTTACAGAAAAAAATACCATGATTAAGTCAATTTTTTCTCAGGAATAGAGGTTCCTATTGAAAGTAAAATCAATCAATATAATATATCTATATTTATGAAATAATAGAAAAATCACCTATTTCAATAGATGCAGCAAAAATAATTCACAATTCCAGGTTTCATTTACGTTAGTAACACTCAACAAATCAGGAAACACTAAACAGATCTATACAGGAAATCCCCATACATTTGAGTTTTTCCACTAGAAGCTTAACCAAGTTGTCACTATACGTACCAGATGAATCTCTCCTCTTGTGTCAGGCAGCAGAATGATTTTGAAATATACCAGAGAGCAGTCTTTTCTGTTTCCAAGATGACAACTGTTATAATATCTTCCCTAGTGGATAATCCCCATGTACTCCCATGTTAGAAGGAAGAAGGGCAGGCAAAATGAATAGCATGTGATTCAGGCCTTTATAAAGCTATCTGACATTAATTTGGGAAATTCTCAGTCTTTTCTTCTAATATTTATTTTGTTCATTGTTTCTTCTTCTGATATACTCACATTGTGCATTCTACATCTTTTATAGTTGTACTGTATCCTCATTTAATGTTTTATTTTTTTTTAATTTTTTGCTTTTTTCTTTTTCTTTTTTTGTGATTTTTTTTGGGGGGGGCAAGGACACAGGGCGGGAAAAGGTACCCCTTGCAGGTGCAGGGAATGTCTGTGCTAGTCAGTCTTCCTGGGATGCTTTATGGAGCTTTTTCTTTTTCTTGGCACTGCTCGTGCTGGTGGTGGCCTCCTCAGGGCCGCTGCTCCCTTCCTCCTTGGCAGAGAATTTTCTCTTTTTCTTGGGGACATTTCAAATGCAGAATGACAGAGTGACAAAGATACATGGATAGATAAATCTTACATCTCCTAGAGCACTTTCCAAAAACCCACAACAGCTATTAATAGAAATATCCTTTTAAATAGTGGAGAACAAAAAAACAACATTAAAAATAAAACATTATGAGGATATAGTACAACTATAAAAGATGTAGAATGCACACCGTGAGTATATCAGAAGAAGAAAACTGAGAGAAAAGAACAAAATAAATGTTAAAAACAAAATCTGAGAATTTCCCAAATTAATGTGAGACAGCAAATCAGGGAAGCAAGACACAGAGAACAGAAAACAGGTCAAGTTAATAATGAAGAAAAAATAACTACATGTGGGGAAACAGTCAAATTACAGATAATTTAAAGAAAATAATCCTGGGGGCTGGCACTGTGGCTTAGTGGATAAGGCTGCTGCCTGCAGTGCTAGTATCCAATATGGCATCTAATTTTTTGATAAAAATCAAAACATAAAATCAAAATTTCTGCAATTCAGAGAAAGCAGAGGCTTAGATGCAAATTTATAGCATTAGTTGCATATACTGGGAAAGGCAAAATATCTAAAATGAATCCTCTAAATTTCTGCCTTATAAAACTAGAAAAATAAGAAATTAAATAGAAAGAATACAGAAAAAGATTAACAAAAATAAAAAATAAATAAATGAAATTAGAACATAGAGAAATTGGCAAAAACAAAAGCTGGTTATTTGAAAAGTTGAAAAAAACTAAAGCATTTATAATCTCGCCAACAAAATAAAAGAGGATACAAATTATTAAGTAAGTTGAATTAATAACAGTAATCTTCCTAAACAGAAAGTACTAGGCATAAATGGGTTCACTATTGTATATTACCAAACATTAAAGGGAGAAATTACATAAATTCTTTAAAATCTCTTGCAGAACAAAGAACATTGGAATATGCTCTTATTCTGAGACCAGTATTGCCTTCAATTCAAACCTAAAAAATTACAAGGAAAGAAAATTACGGACCAATCTCTCTCACGAACATAGATGCAAAAACCCTCAACAAAATGTTAGCAAATGGAATCTACCAATGTCTAAAATGGATTATACTGCAGGACGAAGAGGAATTTATCCCAGATATGCAAAGTTGGTTCAAGAGTCAAATATCTATTAATGCAATCTATCTGGTCAAAGGCTAAACAAAAATCTCACATGGCATTATTGAGATTAAAGAAAAGCATTTGGTATAATCCAAAACTTGTTCATAGTGAAAACAATCAGTTAGCTGTGAATATGGGGAGTTCCTTACCTTGTAAAGAAATGTACAAAAAGCTTACAGATAAACTGATACTTATTGTGGAAAAACTAGAAAGTTTTTTTGTTTGTTTGTTTGTTTGTTTTCTGAATATCAAGATTAAAACAGGAATAATTTCTTTCAATTATTTCATTGCAATATTGAGCTGAAAGTCCTAGATAATGCAATAAAGCAAGAAAATGGGATAAAAAAAAGAGAAACTGTAGAAATGGATATATAAAATTGTCTATGCTTGCAATGACATGATTATTTAGAAAATTTGAAAAAATTGACACAAAAATGAACTCTAGGGACAAATATACAACTTTAGCAAGATGTAAGGATGCCAGAATAATATGCAAAGGTCATTCACCTCCCTGTATACCAGCAAGTGAAAGCTATAAATAAATAAATAATGTATATTATTGCCCTTAAAGATGAAATAGTTTAAATTCAAAAAAAAAATTATAGAATCTGTATGAGCAAATAAACAAAACCATTGTGAAATAAATCAAAGAAGGGAACAAAATAAATTCAGACTGGTCCATGGTCAAGGATAGGGAGACTGTTATTGTCAAGATTAGTATTCTTCCAAAATTGATCTTTAGATCAATACAATGTTAGTCAAACTCTCAGCAAAACTTTTTTGTTACAAAAAAAATTAACAAAGAAAAAAATAACAAGAGGACCTACACAGTTTTGAAGTAGAAAAACAAAGCTGTAAGACTGGCATTACTGTACTTCAATACTTACTATAAGGTATAATAATCAAGAAGGTGTGGTATTGGTAGAAGAATCTACCACTGAATTGAGAACTCAGACTCAAATAGTTAACTGAGTTGTGACAAAGAGACAAAGGCAAAGGCAATTTCTTTCTTTCTTTCAGGCAGAGTTAGATAGTGAGAAACAGAGAGAAAGGTCTTCCTTCCGTTGGTTCACCCTCCGGTGTGCTGCACCTATCCGAAGCCAGGAGCTAGGTGCTTCCTCCTGGTCTCCCACGCGGGTGCAGGACACAAGCACGTGGGCTATCCTCCACTGCCCTCCCGGCCCACAGCAGAGAGCTGGAGCAACCGGGACAGAATCTGGCACCCCCAACCGGGACTAGAACGTGGGATGCCAGCGCCACAGGCAGAAGATTAACCAAGTGAGCCACGGCACCAGCCGTGGCAAAGGCAATTTCAGCAGTGGTGCTAGAACAATTAGACTTCCATGAAAATAAAGCTAGACAGACATTACATTCTTCACAAAAAATAAATCAAAGTAGATCATAGACCTAAAAGGACAGAGAAAACCTAAACACTTATAGGTAACATAGGAGAAAGTCTCAGTTGTTTTCAATATGACAATGATTTTTAATGCAAGATCAAAGGCGTGATTCAGAGGAAATAATTAATAAGTAAGACTTCATCAAAATAAGGGGGACAAAAAGCCTCTGCACTGAAAATGACAAGGTCAAGATATTAAAAGTAGAGGCACAATTAGGAAGAAAATATTTGCAAAAATGTTCTGATAAAAGGTTAATACAAAAAATATACAAAGCACATTTACAACTTAGAAATAAGAGCATAAACAACACTTTTAATACTGGACAAAAACCTTAATAAATTGTGAAAAAAGGCATACCATATGGCAAATAAGTGTAAGAAAATAAACTCTACATCTTTTTTCCTTGGGGAAATGCAAAGTAATACAACAATAAAATGCTACCATTTATTTATTAGAACAGCGGAACGCCATGACACAGAAGCAGCAAATATTGGTGAGGATGTTGTGCACCAACCAGTACCTTCATTCATTCCTGGTGGGAATAAAAAATGGTATAGTTCTTTTGGAAGACAACTTGGCAGTTTCCTAGAAAAATAATAACACCATTTTACCATAATGCTCTAATTCTGTTTCTTTTTATTTCAAGTTGAAAACTTATGTCTCAAATGAGTTTAAAATGTATGTCCTCACAAAAATTGAAAAACATGCTTTTATTCTTTCTTGCAAATTTGGAAGCAATCACAATGCCCTTCAGTATGTGAAAAGGTATAAAAACCATGGCAAATATAATGTAATATTATTCAACTCTGAACATAAATGAGATATCAAACCATGAAAAGTCTTGGAGGAAACTTAAATGCATATTTCTAAGTGAAAGAAGCCAAGCTCAAAAGGCTACCTACTGTAAAATTCCAACTATATGATATTTGGCCAAAGGCAAAACTATTAAAACCATTAAACATTCAGTTGTCGCCAGGACTTGAGGCCAAGGAGGAATGAATTGTGGAGCAGAGAGAATTTTTTAGGGCAGTGAACCTTCTTTATACAATACTATAATGCTGGGTATATGAAATTATACATTTTTATAAACCCATAGAATATAAATTAAGAACTTTGGAAAATTGTTATGTGTAAAGGTAGATTTATCAGTTGTTACAAATGCCACTCTGGTGGGTTACACTGATAATTTTTGGAGGTTATACAAATTTGGAGACAAGAGTTTATGGAAAAATATCTGTTTTTTGCTCTCAATTTTACTGGGAACTGAAAACTGTTGTGTTATTTTTAAAAAGCCTTTAAAATATGTTGTACTTTTTTTTAATAAAACTTTACTTATTTATTTGAAAGTCAGAGTTACAGAGAAAGAGAGAAAGGCAGAAAGAGGTATCTTCCATCTGCTGATTCACTGCCCAGGTGGCCACAATGGCCGAGACTGAGTCAGGCTGAAGCCAGGAGTCAGGAGTTTCATCCATGTCTCCCACATGGGGGCTAGGGACACAAACACTTGGACCATCTTCTGCTGCTTTTACCAAACTATTAGCAGAGAGCTGCCTAAGAAGTGGAGCAGCTGGGACCTGAACTGACACCCACCTGGGTAGCTAGCATCTCAGGTGGTGGCTTTACCAGCTATACCCAGTGCTAGTCCCACATATTTTGCATTTCTACCCATGAACATTAAGCAATTTAAAAATGAAAGAAAGCTCAAGACATTTGAAAAGTAAATTTAAAAATCATTTAATCATAATATTCCAATGTCAATAAAATAAATTATTTAGAAATAAATTTAACAAAAATACAAGATATGTACAATAAATTCTGCTATATATCACAAAATAAATTATAGGAAGTATAAGAAACTTTTAAAACTTCCTATGTTTATTGTCTATAAAGACTAATATTTTAAAAATGGTAGAACTCCCCCAAATTAGCTACAAATTCAACTCAATATAAGATGGATGATTTGTTAGGAAATTGGAAAGCTGATTTTAATATTTGCAGAAATGCAATGCATCTAGAATAAGCAATACTATCTAGCAAAAGAAAATTAAAGTAAGGGGACTCTCACATCTCAATTTTCAAAGTTACTAAAAAAGTTGTAATTATACTATTAGTGTGGTTCTGACATTAGATTAGAGAGCACAATAGAAGAGAATCTGAAATTCAGAATTTAACCCTGAATATATAGCTATTTTTTTAGTTTTTTCTCACATTTGCCTCAATTATCTTTTTATCTTATCTAAGAAAATAATAGTTCCTTTGTCCAGCCACCCTCTTTCCTTCCCCCATTCCTTCTCCCTTTCTTTTCTTAAATTTTTGAGAAAAAATATTTTAATTTATGTTACAGTAAAAATGCTTGATACTTCACCAAATAAGATTAACAAGCAAAAAGTAAAAAGACTCTAGTCTGGTGGAATATAGACAATGACTATGAATAATAATTGAATGAAAAAATGACTGTTTCACCCATATACAGTGATGTTTAAAGTAACAGTACTAGAGGAATTCCTAAATATATATCCAACAGAATTAAAAACAGATGTTTAAACAATTATTTTATTTTATGTTTTAAAGATGTATTTATTTGAAAGCCATAGAGTTACAGAGGGGCAAAAAGAGAGGAGGAGAAAGAGAGAGAGAAAAAACGTAAGTTCACTCCCCAAATGGCCACAATGGCCATAGTTGCTCCAATCCAAAGCCAGGAGCCAGGAGTTTCTTCCAGGTCTCCCACTTGGGTGCAGAGACCCAAGGACTTGGACCATCCTCCACTGCTTCAGAGGCCATAGCAGAGAACTGGATTGGAAGTGGAGCTGAGGGGATTCAAACTGATGCCCATATGGTATGCTGGCACTACAGGCAGCAGCCTTCAATCTGCCATTCAACAGTGCCAGTCTCTAAACAATTACTTTTGAATAAATTTTCATAGTAACATTATCCAAAATAGCCAAAATATACTTCTACAATCCGAATTCTGATAATTGTATGAAAGTATAACTAAAATGTAGTATATTTATAAAATATATAACTAATAATATATTAAAAAACAAGAATGTAGCACTAGCATCTACTAAAACATGGAGTCTGAAAATTTTATTCTCCACTCTTAGGATCATTGGTTGCTATTCTCACCCTTTCTTTATACTACCATGTCTACTTAAGTGTTTTCCAGATTCCTCCATCTTGTTGCAAATGACCGGATTTCATTGTTTTTGACTGCTGTATAGTATTCTATAGAGTACATGTCCCATAATTTCTCTATCCAGTCTACTGTTGACGGGCATTTGGGTTGGTTCCAGGTCTTAGCTATTGTGAATTCAGCTGCAATAAACATTAATGTGCAGACAGCTTTTTAGTTTGCCAATTTAGTTTCCTTTTGGTAAATTCCAAGGAGTAGGATGGCTGGGTTGTATGGTAGGGTTATATTCAAGTTTCTGAGGAATCTCCAGACTAACTTCCTTAGTGGCTTAACCAGTTTGCATCAGCTCTTGTCCTGACTATTGATGTATAATGTAATACTTTATCCATTTTAGTATTTTTGCTTTGTTTTGTTCTAGTACTATTGGTTGAACTCTGTAAATAACACACAATTATTCTTAGGTGTTTAAATTTTAACTGAAAAGTGATCCCTACAAAATATAAGAGTGGGAAAAAGAGAGGAAGGAGATGTATAATTTGGAACATGCTCAATTGGACTTGCCCCAAATGGTGGAGTTAGAATCGTGCCAGGGGATTCCAATACAATCCCATCAAGGTGGCATGTACCAAGGCCATCTCACTAGTCCAAGTGATCAATTTCAGCTCACAATTGATCACACTGATAGGTCTAAGAGTCAAAGGGATCACACAAACAAGACTAGTGTCTGCTAACACTAACTGATAGAATCAAAAAGGGAGAGAAGGATCCATCATGGGAAGCGAGATACACAGCAGACTCATAGAATGACAGATGTCCTAAACAGCACTCTGGCCTCAGAATCAGCCCTTAAGGCATTCGGATCTGGCTCAGGAGCCCATGAGAGTATTTTAGGCATGGAAAGCAAAAACACTCTGGGGAAAAAAAAAAAAAGAAGAAGAAGAAGAAGACCTGAATGTAAGATGTCTGTGAGTGAGATCCCAGTGGAAAGAATGGGACCATTAAAGAAGGAGGTATGCTTCTCTGAAGGGAGGAGAGAACTTTCACTTTGACTATGACCCTGTAGGAATAAGATCCAAGTCGGCGAACCCTAAAGGCTTCCATAGCCTCGGCAACTCATGACTAGAGCCTAGGGAGATTACTGATGCCACAAACAAGAGTGTCAAATTGTTAAATCAACTTCAGGAGTCACTGTGTACTTACGTCCCATGTGGGATCTGTCCTTAATGTGTTATCCAATGTGAAGTAATGCTATAACTAGTACTGAAACAGTATTTTACACTTTGTGTTTCTGTGTGGGTGCAAACTGATGAAATCTTTACTTAATCTATACTAAATCGATCTTCTGTATATAAAGATAATTGAAAATGAATCTTGATGTGAATGGAATGGGAGAGGGAGCGGGAGATGGGAGGGGTGTGAGTGGGAAGGAAAGTATGGGGTGGAAGCCATTGTAATCCATAAACTGTACTTTGGAAATTTATATTTACTAAATAAAAAATAAAAATTAAAAAATGGGGAGAATGTTAGTAAAATGACACACTCTTATCTATGATGCGATCTACACCCTCACACCATCCTAGGCTCTAGCTTCCACAGCCATTGCTGGAAACCAGGTGACCACATGTCCTAATCACTGGTGTCAGCTCCACCCCCAACCTAATCGATTCACTGGTTCTATGTTTCTGCCAGCCCCCCAACAAAGTTTTAAAAGAACCTGTTCTTGAACACATGGCTCTATTTTTCTCTGTCTCCTGATCTCTCTCCCTCTCTGTTTTTCTCTCTCTCTCTGGATCTCTCACTCTTAAGCTCTCCTTTTCCCTCTTTTAATTCTTCACCCTTCCTTCCTTTCTGTTGAGTTTCCCCCAATAAACCCTTTCCCTTAATTTTTTTTCCTAATTGAAAAAGGTGGGAGACAAAGCCACATATTGTACGATTTGATTTTATGAACTGATTTGAGGAAAAGAAAAATGAGAATAATTGTTCAGACCTTGTTTTTAGAGGATTATGAAAGTAGTTGAATTACATATACTATAGATGCATTAGAAAATATAGGGTCCACAAACAACCACTAGACATAGAAGAAGGGATAGAGAATATAGGGCTGGATTGCAATTTTAAGTAAGTTACTAAGGTAATCCCTTAAAGAAGGAAACTATTTGCCCAAAGACTTGAGGGAGTTGCATTAGGGAGCCACACAGATATTTTTAGACTCCAGATTGTAGGGAGCAATACTGAAATAACCTATCCAGAGGATGATGCCTATTATGCTCAGGGCAACCTCAAATTGGCCAGCATACCTAGAGAAAAATGGTAAGGCAAAGGGAATGGCCAATTTAAACATCTGTAGACCATTGTGAGAATACTGGTGAAAAAGGAAAGAATCTGAAACTTTTCAGCAAATGAATGACCTGTTCAGATTATATTTTCAGAAATCTACTCCAGATAGTCTGTTGAGGAAATGTGAAAATGCAATGGAAGTTCAATCTGGACACCAAAGATCTATCTATTGCAAATGTTTCAAATGAAAACAAAACCAAACCAAATGTGACTTTGGTCAAAGGAAGGTGCTGTGCATGGTCAGATTTTGGATATAATTTTGGATATAATTTTAAAATAAGACTGACAGAATTTACTAACAGATTAGAGCTGGTTGCAAGAAAAGTGATGATCATCTCATGCTTCGTTTTAGGGAATCAAGTGAATAGGCTGAGATGTGGTCTTTTTGGCAATAACAACTAGCCACATGCCATTTTAAATTTAAATTAATTAAAATTAAATAAACCAACAATTCAATTCCTAATTCTTACTAGCTAGTCTCAGTTCAGATGCACAATCATCATATGTGGCTACCATAACTAGAGAGCAAATGTAAACTATCAACATCCTAAACATGGGAGACCAGGAGAAGCACCTGGCTCCTGGCTTCAGATCAGCGTGGTGAGTTGGCTGCAGCACGCTGGCCACAGTGGCCATCGGAGGGTGAACCAATGGTAAAGGAAGACCTTTCTCTCTCTCTCTCTGTCCACTCTGCCTGTCAAAAAAAATAAATAAAAAAATTAACACGTATAGTTTGTAACATAGTTTTTAAAAAGAATACTGAAAAAATATTACCAACATCTGGCTCTCAGTTCAAGCTGATTGCACAAAACTGATCTAGGAAATCATTTTTTCCCAATCTCATAATTTCACTAGATATTATTTCCTTCATGTCTGCAAGACTAAATCATACTATTCTTTAGACTTCAGGAGAGGATATCTTCCATGAAGAGTTTATAATTACCATAGTGAAATTTAGGATTTCTTAGTTGAAATGTTTTATTTGGTCTCTATAAACGTAGTTAAAACATACATTTATGCATCAGTTTTACGGGTTGACTTATAAACTGAAGTATTTTAATTTATATCATGGAGTACAAAATATATATAAAAATTATATCAGTATTTTTATAAATAGCCAATTATATGATAAGTTGATATACTCGTAATGATACATTGTTTTAAAGAATGGCATTATCTTTTAAGGAATTTAACATTAAGTATCAATATTTAATGAAATTATGTTTTATTATGTTAATGACTAATGTAATATCTGACTTTATATTCCTAAAAACAAATTACATTCCACTGTTGTTATCACTAGGATTGTGAATAAATACTTTTCCTGCAAGTTAACTTTTTTTTTTATTACAAATACTGGCACTGTAGGTCAAGTGTAGTTCAGCTAAAAATATATGCCCATTAGTTTTCTGAATGAAATTGCAGTTGAGAATCAAAAATAAAAATATAGTGTTTCTACTTACCTTTTAAAATTCCAAATTATAGGCAGAATGTGGCAGAATATGTTCCAGGGATTAGAATTCCACTGAGACAGGAAAACCTGTCTTAAAGCTTTTGAAGCACAAGTACAGTCATTCACAGAGAAACATATTCTGACATTGAAATGTGCTAAAAGATATTATAAAAAATAGTCTTGATGATTGCCAATACTGCACTGCATTTGAAGAATGTCTAGAAATCAAGAGACAGAATGATTCACACCCAAGGTATCACTTTAAGTCTAAGAATATTCTCAGCATCACAATACCAAAAAAAAGCAATCTACTAAGTTTAACACATTTGTGTGTTTTATATCCAACACCCAGATCACAGGTAAGCTTCATTTTTTTGTTGAGAAGCTCTTGATGTTTGGGTAAGACATTACTGAACAACAAAACCACTGAGTGATTGCCTTGACCGCATTATATACTTATACTCAAAAAATGATGCATGACTCTGTCTGTTAAGTATGCAAAGGGTACATCATAAGATATTACTCTTCTATTAATTATAAAATTAGAAGAGATGTCAAAATACTGAAATACATAATTACAGTAGCATTTCCCAGTTATTCTATTATTAATAAAATGTTAATTAGAATGCCAAGAAAAATGTTTTGTGGTTTATTAGAAGAGTCTGGCAAAACTATTCTAGATTGTTTGTATTATTGATCATTGAAAATAACCTAAAAATAAAATCAAACTTTGGTGGACTTCTTCTAGGGCTATGTAGAAAAATTAATCTCATGCAACTTTCTGTATTATAATAAGCAAATTTACTTATAGAAATTAATACAAGATGTTTTATACTGTAGAAATTAACCTTTGGCCCCATCTGAAGAATTCTTCATTTTCACTCTTCATTTATCATAGTGATATTTACATCCATGCTACAAGCAAGAATCTAAAAAATTCAATTATAAAATTAAAATGAAATGAAATATTTTATGTCAAAATTATTAGACATTGATTCATATTAGTATTTGCTTATTGTGTTAGACATTAATAATTACTTCTTCCTTCCAGATTGTTGTCATAACCTATTGTGCCAAATTTGACTCAACTTTTTCCATGCTCTGTATCCTTTATTCTGTCTAATTCTGCTAAATCTACTTTCAGGATATGTCATTAAGAGTGATGTGCACTGTCAGGTATTGTGGTAGTCTGGTTAAGCCACTGCTTGAGATGCCCACATCCCATTTCAGGTGTTAGTTTGAGTCCTGGCTACTTCGCCATTTGTGATCCAGCGTTCTGCTAATGCACGGGGGAAACATAATATGATAAGCCAAGTAGTTGGACACCAGCCACCCATGGTGGAGACCAGGATAGAATTCCTGAGTTTTGGCTTCACGTCTGGCTATTGCAAGCCTTTGGTGAGTAAAGCATCATTTGTAAAGTTGACCAAATGGCGACAAATTCTTCCAATTTTTGTTTGTTTTGGAGGTCTTTATTTCACCTTCATTTATAAATGAGACGCTCACTGGGTACAGTAATTTGGTTTGTTAATTTTATCTTTTGTACCTTTGACTGTATCTCTTTATCCTCTCCTAGCCCATAGGGTTTCTGATGAAAAATCGTGCAGTTAATCTAGTTGGAGTTCCTTTCAAGTTTATTTGGTGTTTTTCTCCTGCATATTTTAGGATTGTTAAAAATGTTTTACTTTTGCAAGATTAACTGTAATGTGTTGTGGTGAGAATCTTTTCTAATCATGTCTGAATGGATCCTATGCACTTGCTGTACTTGGATATCCAATCTTGGATTAAATTAGGAAAATTTCTGCTATTGTCTCAATTAATTTTATAAGACATCCTGTTTTGCTACTATTGCAGGAACTCCTGAGACACATACATTTGGCTATTTGAGGGTATCTCACACTGATTTGGTTTCTTTTTTTTTGGTCTGATAGATACTTCCATAGACTTGTTTTTTAGCTCAGATATTCTTTCTTCAGTCTCACTGAGTCTGCTGTTAAGGATTTTAATTGTATTTTTTATTTGACTATTGAATTCTTCATTTCTAGTATTACAGTTTGATTTTTTAAAAATATTCCTATCTCCCAGTGGGATTTCCCATCCAGGTCATGTACAGATTTTCTTAATTCAAGTGATTGCTTTTAAGTTTTTGAATAATCTTATAATTATTCTTTTGAATTCCTTTTCATTTTGTTAATCTCCTGATCTTCACAGTATAATATAGAAGTTTTTTTTTTCATTTTAGAGAGTCATATTTTCTTTCTTGTTCATATTTCCTGAATTTGTATAATTTCAAGTTTTATTTTATTTATTTGAAAGTCAGCGTTACAGGGATAGGGGGAGATACATTGAGAGAGATCTGTCATTCACTAGTTCTCTTCTCAAATGGGTGCGACAGCTGGAGCTGGGCCAAGTCAAAACCAGTAGTCAACAGCATTATCTAGGTCTCCCTCATGGAGTGCAAGGGCCAAAGGACTTGGGCCATCTTCTACTGTTTTCCCAGGCACACTAGCAGGGAACTGGATTGGAAGTGGAACATCCAGTCCTCAAACTAGTACCTATATTTGATGCCAGCGTTGCAGGTGGAAGCCTAATCTGTTACATCACAACACTGTTCCCTTTTATTTTATTTTTATGCATCTAGAAAAACACTTGTTGATATCTCCTCTGAAGGCTTGGTTCTTGGATTGATGCCTCTGTGGCTTAGAGGAGTGGTTTCACCTTCAATTTATATCCAGAGGAGTGTGCTGAGTGAAACCAGGGAGAACTAACCAGTGTTATTGGGTATGGCATGGTTACAGAATGATACCAATTTTGGGTGTGGTAGATCTTTATTATGAGTAGGAAAAGAGAGGGATGATCATAACAGTTAATTCACAACCTCAGCTCTTCTCCGTTCCAAGATGAATCAATCACCTAGGGCCAGCTTGCCAAACATTCTCAGGTGCATGAATGATCTATGCACTCTGAAGTTTGAAGGCAAGGTGGAGGATGTTCCTCCTCAGAACTCAGGGACTTTTTGAGCCTTTGGAGTGACACTGATTTATTTTCCATAGATCCAGTCACACACCATGCCCTATTCAATTGTGTGACCTATGTGTAACTCACACAGTCACAGGATTCCCACAGTCACAGTTGCAAAGTCATAGGGTCCAAAGGATATAGTCTCTGTCTTTTTTCTTTTTTTGACAGGCAGAGTGGACAGTGAGAGAGAGACACAGAGAGAAAGGTCTTCCTTTTTCCGTTGGTTCATCCCCCAATGACCGCTGATCCGAAGCCAGGAGCCAGGTGCTTTCTCCTGGTCTCCCATGCAGGTGCAGGGACCAAGGTCTTGGGCCATCCTCCTCTGCACTCCTGGGCCACAGCAGAGAGCTGGACTTGAAGAGGGGCAACCAGGACAGAATCTGGCACCCTGACCGGGACTAGAATCCGGTGTGCTGGCACTGCAAGGTGGAGGATTAGCCAGCCTACTCTCTGTCTTGCAAGCTTCCCTGTCCAGAGATTGAGTCACCCCACCCTCACAACCAGCTGCCTGCCCACCCATGGTCTATTAATAGCTCTGCATGGAGAAACTAAGTCTGGTTCTTAGGTGTGGGAAGGGCTAAGACCCACCAAGTCTCCAGGCCAAACACAAAGTCACCATGGACCAAGAAGTTCTCCTTCAGACAAAAATTCAACAGTGGTATGTGTGCTACATCTGCCTCTACTTACCTTGTTCTGGGAAGATGGAACTCTGTCTGACAGCACCTGAGTGCTTTGGATGGGTTTGGGGGTGACGCAATGTGCCCTCCCTTCACAGAGCTCCAAGTCATTGGGGACCACAGAATTCTGCCTTAGATAAGATCTTCAGCAGTGCACCGACTGCTGGCAGGCTCCTCTCATCTCATCAGGGAAGATGATGTCTCCACCAGCTACTGGCCAGGAAAGCTGCTAGTAGTATCCTGCCACCTGCTGCATATCGATACAGTCTTTGCTGCTCCTTGTAGTCTCTCTTCTATTCTGTAGGCTTTCAGCTGTCTCTTGGGAATACACTCATTCCCTTGCTCCTATTGTAGCTTCTCATGGTCAAAAGCAGCGTATCTGCTCCATATTCTGCCACCTTTTCTATCTAAGACTTACTTAAACATTCACAAAAATAGTCATTTATTTTTGGTGTACATTCCAACTCCTTTTTTGTTTATCTTCATACTAATTTTAAGACATGTATTATTTTAATTTTTAAAGAAATGCATTTACTTGAAAAGGAGAGAGAGAGTGAGAGAGACAGAGAATCTCTCATCTGCTGGCTAACTCAAGAAATACCCACAACAATAAGGGGTTAGAGAAGGCTGAAAGCATAAACCTAGACCTCCAGCCAATTATCCTTTGTGGGTTGCAAGGACCCAATGATTTGAGCCATCATAAGCTACCTTTCCCAGGTGCACATTAGCAGAAAGCTGGAATCCCCAGAGACTCTGATATGGAATGAAAGCATCACAAGAAGCTATTTAACTGCTGTGCCAATTCTAAATTATGATTTTGTCCCTTGAATATTTAGGTAAAGGTTATAATGATGCACAGTTTTCTCCTTTATTTAAAGTATGTACCTTTGACAATAACGTAAATTAAAAATATTATCTCAAAAATATTTACAAATGAAAAATATAATGAAAATGGGCTGAAGAGTTGTAAAAATAAATCAGTTTTTTGCCATGACTATGTCATATCCATTCTGAAGAATGTATCAATGCATACAGGAAAAAAGATGCACTTAGGATAAAATCGCCATAGATGGTCATGGTAATAGAGCCCTAAGTGATTATTATCAGCATTTGAAAAGTTAATTCTGACTTATAAAATTTGCAATTCCTAGTAACTCGTTCAATAGGATAACATATTAATTTTCTACAAGTTAATTGTATTGAGCATCTTGTGGATAAAATAATGGGTGAACAGATAGTTAAGAAATTTCCGTTAAACAAATGCTGGTAAAATATTTTTTAAAAAGTTTCAACTGACTTTGTATGCTGATCTACTGCCAAGTGCCAAATTAAATTTAAAAATGAAACACTTTGCAAACGATGATTTTAAAATAGTCATCCAAATTCTCTCCTGATTTTATGTGAGTAAGCATTGGCGTTTACTTTGACTAGAGATAATGCTGAACTTTAGAAAGGATTATATGGCATCTCTATTTCTGGGTTCCATGGAAAAAGTCAATTATCTTCCTATGTGGTAATAAAATCTGAATAATTACAAACACATAATCTTAGATCTAGCAGATTTAACTTGGTTAGTGAAAGGTCAATGTGGACAGTTAATGGCCGAATTCTAAATGATGTCACATGTATAACAATGGCATTGATTTTTCAATTACAATGCAAGATTTTTTTCATATTCAGTATAATACTTGAAAAGTATCTGAATTCATTGGCTAGAATAAAATAGACACAAAAAAGAAACTATCATTCAATGTAAGTTATTTTTGCTCAGATTTCAATAGAAACCATGTCCTTGTGAGATAAAAGTAAAATTCATACACAATATTTGTTCTGTATTGCCATTTCCCCAGGCATTCAAAAGATATACCTGAGATAAAATATATGGATAATATAGCAACAAAGTCCAGTAATTTTTACCATTTGACTATTATAAACTTTTTTTTTTTAATTTTTAATTTTTTTTAAATTTTTGACAGGCAGAGTGAACAGTGAGAGAGAGACAGAGACAGAGAGAAAGGTCTTCCTTTGCCGTTGGTTCACCCTCCAATGGCCGCCGCAGCCAGCGTGCTGCTGCCTGAACACCGCACTGATCCAAAGCCAGGAGCCAGGTGCTTCTCCTGGTCTCCGATGCAGGTGCAGGGGCCCAAGCACTTGGGCCAGCCTCCACTGCACTCTCGGGCCACAGCAGAGAGCTGGCTGGGAAGAGGGGCAACCGGGACAGAATCCGGTGCCCTGACCGGGACTAGATCCCGGTGTGCCGGCGCCGCAAGGTGGAGGATTAGCCTGTTGAGCCACGGTGCCGGCAAAATTTTTTATGTTATTTTATTTGACAGAGTTAGTGAGAAAAAGAGACAGAGAAAAAGGTCTTCCTTCCATTGGTTCACCCCCGAAACAGCTGTCTATCCGAAGCCAGGAGCCAGGTGCTTCCTCCTGGTCTCCCATGTGGGTTTAGGGGCCCAAGCATTTGGGCTATCCTCCACTGCCTTCAGGGGCCACAGCAGAGACCAGGACTGGAAGAGGAGCAACTGAGACCAGAACCTGGTTTCCATATGGGATGCCAGCGCTGCAGGCAGAGGATTAACCAGATGAGCCACAGCGCAAACTATTTACATTGTTAGTATATACATCAGCAAATTTATTTTTGTTTATTTGAATTTTATGAAAAATACATACTGAAAGTTACATTTTCCAAATTTGGAAGCCAGATTTCTTTTGACAATTATATCAAACAAGACTCCCAAGTTTTCTTTTTCTATTGACTTTTCGATTGTACTTTGTAGGCATTACTTTTCAAACAGCCATCTGCTTCTAAGTTTCTTCATACCAAGTGCAAAGCAATCATACTATAAATAGATAATTTTTCCACGGAAAATATTGTTCCAAAAGCTTTAAAAGTTAAAGTTGCAAATGATTGTTGTAATGTAATTTATATGTAGTCTTCCATACTGCAAACTATTGAATTTGCATGCCTATTATAAAATATAAAAATACATATATTAAAAACAGCTTCTAAGGTGTGATGTAGCTTAAATATAAGATACTTAATTCACTCAGCATGATGTTTTCCAGATTCCTCCATTTTGTTGCAAATGACTGGATTTCATTGTTTTTGACTGCTGTATAGTATTCTGTAGAGTACATGTCCCATAATGTGAATTAAGCCAGTCCCAAAGAGACAAATATCATTTGTTTTCATGATTGGCAATGACTAACTGAGCACCAAAGGGGAAACCTGTTGAAGTGAAATGGACACTATGAGAAACAGTGACTTGATCAGTTCTTGTGCTGTTGTTGTACAATGTAATACTTTATCCAGTTTAGTATTTTTTTTATTCTAGTACTAGTGGTTGAACTCTGTAATTAACACACAATTATTCTTAGGTGTTTAAATTTTAACTGAAAAGTGATCCCTACAAAATATAAGAGTGGGAATAAGAGAGGGAGGAGATGTACAATTTGGGACATGCTCAATCAGACCTGTCCCAAATGATGGAGTTAGAATTGTGCGAGAAGATTCCAATACAATCCCATCAAGGTGGCAGGTACCAAGGCCATCTCACTAGTCCAAGTGATCAATTTCAGCTCACAATTGATCACACTGATAGGTCTAAGAGTCAAAGGGATCACACAAACAAGACTAGTGTCTGCTAATACTAACTGATAGAATCAAAAAGGAAGAGAATGATCCAACATGGGAAGGGAGATACACAGCAGACTCCTAGAATGGCAGATGTCCTAAATAGCACTCTGGCCTTAGAATCAGCCCTTAAGGCATTCGGATCTGGCTCAAGAGCCCATGAGAATATTTTAGGCATGGAAAGCCAAGACACTCTGGAAAAAAAAAAAAATACCTAAATGAAAGATCTCTGCGAGTGAGATCCCAGTGGAAAGAACAGGGCCATCAAACAAGGAGGTATCTTTCTCTGAAGGGAGGAGAGAACTTCCACTTTGAATATCACCCTGTTGGAATAAGATTGAAGTTGGTGAACCCTAAAGGCTTCCATAGCCTCGGCAACTCATGACTAGAGCCTAGGGAGATTACTGACGCCATAAACAAGAGTGTCAAATTGTTAAATCAACTTCAGGAGTCACTGTGTACTTACGTCCCATGTGGGATCTGTCCTTAATGTGTTATCCAATGTGAAGTAATGCTATTACTAGTACTGAAACAGTTTTTTTACACTTTGTGTTTCTGTGTGGGTGCAACATGATGAAATCTTTACTTAATATAAACTAAATCGATCTTCTGTATATAAAGAGAATTGCAAATAATTAAAAAATCTTGGTGTTAAATTGGAAATTGCATAGATAATTAATCAATTCTTTAAAAAAATCACGTAGGATCTCTGTCCTTATTGTGCTGTACATTGTGAATTAATACTATAACTAGTACTGCAACAGTGTTTTCATTTTGTGTCGCTATGTGAGGGCAAACTGTTGAATTCTTTACGTAATATGTACTAAACTGATCTTCTGTGTATAAAGAGAATTGAAAATGAATCTTGATGTGAACAGAAGGGGAGAGAGAGCAGGAAAGGGGAGGGTAGCGGGAGGGAGGGAAGTTATGGGGGGGAAGCCATTGTAATCCATAAGCTGTACTTTGGAAACTTATATTCTTTAAATAAAATCTTTATATATATATATATATATATATATATATATAAATATAAGATACTTTTAGGTCTGAACACTTGACAATCTATTAGATTATTTGTTTTAATTGACACGCAATAATTGTATACATTTATGAGATACAATGTATTTTTTCCTTATGGACACCTTTATAACACATGTGAACAATGATGTTTGCAAAATGCAACTGAGCATAAAATCATATATATATGCATACATATGTTAAACATAAATGGAATACAGCATTTATTTGAATTTTTGTCTATTAGAAGGGCTATTGTGGCATAGTAGGTAACATCAGCATCCCTTATTGGCACAGGTTCATGTCCCAGTTGCTCCATTTCCAATCCCACTGCCTACTAATGATTTTGGAAAAGCTATTGAGGGTGATCCAGGAGTTTGGACCCTTGCCACTCACATGGGAGACTGGGCGGAGCTCTTGACTAGCTCAGTGCTGGCCATTGTGGCTATCTGGAGAATGAATCTGTGGATAAAAGATCTATCTCTCCCTCTCTCTCTGTAACTGACTTTCAAAATAAATGAGTAGATCTTTTAAAATAAAGAAATCTTGTCTATTTGAATAAATCATACAAGAACCTAATCTCTTTTCTCTTTGGTTAATAGGCAACACATTATCAATCAAACAAGTGTTTAAGATATTTTATTTTTTATTTTATTTTTTTTTAATTTTTGACAGGCAGAGTGGACAGTGAGAGAGAGAGACAGAGAGAAAGGTCTTCCTTTTGCCGTTGGTTCACCCTCCAATGGCCGCTGTGGATGGCGTGCTGCGGCCGGCGCACCACGTTCGTCCAATGGCAGGAGCCAGGTGCCAGGTGCTTTTTCCTGGTCTCCCCATGGGGTGCAGGGCCCAAGCACCTGGGCCATCCTCCACTGCACTCCCGGGCCACAGCAGAGGGCTGGCCTGGAAGAGAGGCAACCGGGACAGAATCCGGCGCCCCGACCGGGACTAGAACCCGGTGTGCCGGCGCCGCAAGGCGGAGGATTAGCCTGTTGAGCCACGGCGCCGGCCAAGATATTTTAATCTTCTTAATCCCGTGGAAACTTTTCAACCTTTCCTGGAAATCTTGTTGGTTTGATTTTATTAAAAATCTTTCATATTTTGTTGTTAGATTTAGCAAATAAAAGCATAAGACATTCAGTTAAATTTGAATTTGAGATCCATATCTGAAATTTGTTCTTTTTAGTATAAGAATGTCCACAACACTGCACAGCACATGTAGATAAATACAATTTGAGGGCATCAAGGAAATTGTGAGGGAAGGGACTTAGTATGCACAGTATGTGGATCAAATTGATGCAATTATATTCATCTACAAGATTGCCAACAGTGGAGATTCTTATACATTTATTGAATTTCGTTACAGAGGAGAACACAGCACATTCAGAATGAGACACATTCTAATGAGACAGAGAGAAAAGAATAGGAATACTTTAAACTAGTTTATCTTTTTTTGAGTCTGATAACACTTTTTGACATCAAGTATAGCACAGTGAACAATTTATTATCACCATCTAAAGAAAATTACAATTTTTGACATGTTGATAAGGGTGAGAAATGTATTCTTGCTAACTACTGATATAAATTTCTAAATGATTTTATCATTGTTTTCCTTCTATTGGAATTTGAAGGACACTAATATGAAATTAGTATACATATGAAAGTATATAAAAGCAGAGAGAAAGCTAGAAAAAAGTAAAATGCTGACTTCTCATAGCACCAGGTTACATTGTTTTAGAATAAATGACTGAGGAATGTTTTCTTTATATTTCAGATGAGAAGGAAATATGTATGTGATTGTTCCATCATTAGCAGGGCATAAAGCTGTATTTAATAGCATTGAAAGCACAGCAAGAACAAAAGATTTACTCAAATTTAGAAAGTGGAAGAAAATGAGTTAGTTTCTGAATGTGCTTCTGCATATAAAAAATCTATAGGTGTTACAACATGGTGAAACACATTAGTGGATTCTTTTTTTTTTTTCTTTCCATCAGTATTGTCTTGCTTAGATCTCTAAAAAAACATTTTGTGGGAGTTAGAATCACTGTCATTTTTGTCAGGTAATTATTAACTTCTAGTAAAAGGGATATTATCTTTCCTCTTTTTAGAAATAAAATTAAGATATTCTTGGTTCTGAAAGGAGTATTTTCTTCTATTACAGGGTGGAAATTACCTCAATATTCTAGCTGCAGAACATTTTACAGCAGAGATCTTAGAATGAAATGAGAATTCAAGTCATCCAATTTTGGGGTCCTCTACTATGTGTCAGGATATTTATTTGATGCCAAGAGGAATAATTGGTCTAATTTTAAGGCCCTCTATGTCCCTGGCATTAAGCCAAATGAATGGCCATTAGCAAAACTGAACATAATCCCAGGTAGATGTGTGAGAGCACAGTAAAAACACAAATTCTTTCTTGCTTTCTAAGATTTTAGCAAATTAGCTGAGTCTGTTAATCTTTAACAGGTTTTAATAACTGATTCCTGATAGAGTTATTAAAGGGTTTATATTTACATATTTTATGTGCATATATATAGTATATGAATACAAATATTCTAAATGTATAGAATATTCTAATTGTATAAGTGATAAGAACATTTTATACAGAGAGAAAATTACTCAGCAGGCTATATGTCACATAGTACATATTTAATAGTTTTATATGTTATTAAGTAGGGTTTGTTTATTTGTGATATATGTGTAATACAGTAACTATAATAGTAGATTAAGTCTTGTCAATGCAAATAAGTGGCAAAATTAAAATCACCACTCAAAGCTAAATATTATTTGTAATTTTAGATATCTATAATCCCCTATTGCCTTTGGGAAGAGAGGTAGATAAATTGATATATTTTTGAAGACTAGTGGAATATATAACGTGAAGCTTCCTAATGCATGTAATACTTACAGTTTGCTTTGCACAAGACTCAAAATGTTTGAATATATGATCAGAAATAATTTAAAGAGAAAACAACTTCTAGCTGTATGTTGGTTATCACAGAATTTAGATCTAAACAAGGAGGGACCATTCAGGAAAAGTTCATCCATGCACTTGAAAATAACATGGTAATAAAATAAATATGAGTGAATGAGCAAATGAAGGAGGGAGAAAAAGAAAGGGGGATGAGAGAAACCAAGTGGTTGTTATTAAGAAAAATTTCAGCATTGAAATTTTTACCCTTATTAATTTTTAGGATCTTTACTTTTTAATTGTAAAATATCAGACAAGGTGATCAATAAGCAAATAGTACTTAGAAATCACTTTTCATAACTTTTGGACTACTGTAATGAATCAGTAACAAAATATTGAATTTTTTAGCAAAGGGAACCATACTTCTTGGATACTCAAAGAACAGGCAAAACTTCAGGCAGTCTGAGAAGAGCTCATGCAGACTGGATTCCCCTAAGAGTACCAATATATGACGAGGGCTCAACAAACTTTGATTGTATGAAAGGGCCTTATGCCTGACTCAGACATGGATTCATTGTTCTGTAGACTTCAGATTTTGTTGTATTAACTTATGATAAATATTTAAGACTCTAACTGCACAAAAATGCTTTATTATGAACCAAGGAGACTGGAACATCACAAGTTTAACATTTCTCTTGGTTTGTGTGGGAATTCACCTTGTGGGTCAATTCTTTCCTTAATTTAACAACACATTTTTAAAGAAACTGTGTGGTTAATTTTCTATATAATTTCCAATTTAACACCAAGTTTTTTTTTCATTTTTAATTACCTTTATATATAGAAGATGGATTCAGTATATACTAAGTAAAGATTTCATCATGTTGCACCCACACAGAAACACAAAGTGTAAAAATACTGTTTCAGTACTAGTAATAGCATTACTTCACATTAGATAACACATTAAGGACAGATCCCACATGAGACATAAGTACACAGTGACTCCTGAAGTTGATTTAACAATTTGACACTCTTGTTTATGGCGTCAGTAATCTCCCTAGGCTCTAGTCATGAGTTGCCGAGGCTATGGAAGCCTTTAGGGTTCGCCAACTTCAATCTTATTCCAACAGGGTGATATTCAAAGTGGAAGTTCTCTCCAACCCTTCAGAGAAAGATACCTCCTTGTTTGATGGCCCTGTTCTTTCCACTGGGATCTCACTCGAAGAGATCTTTCATTTAGGTCTTTTTTTTTTTTTCCAGAGTGTCTTGGCTTTCCATGCCTAAAATATTCTCATGGACTCTTGAGCCAGATCCGAATGCCTTAAGGGCTGATTCTGAGGCCAGAGTGCTATTTAGGACATCTGCCATTCTAGGAGTCTGCTGTGTATCTCCCTTCCCATGTTGGATCATTCTCTCCCTTTTTGATTCTATCAGTTAGTATTAGCAGACACTAGTCTTGTTTGTGTGATCCCTTTGACTCTTAGACCTATCAGTGTGATCAATTGTGAGCTGAAATTGATCACTTGGACTAGTGAGATGGCCTTGGTACCTGCCACCTTGATGGGATTGTATTGGAATCTTCTCGCACATTTCTAACTCCGTCATTTGGGGCACGTCTGATTGAGCATGTCCCAAATTGTACATCTCCTCCCTCTCTTATTCCCACTCTGTCCTTAATGTGCTATACATTGTGAATTAATACTATAACTAGTACTCCAACAGTATTTTTCACTTTGTGTTGCTATGTGAGGGCAAACTGTTGAAATCTATAAGTAATATATACTAAACTGATCTTCTGTATATAAAGAGAATTGAAAATGAATCTTGATGTGAATGGAAGGGGAGAGGGAGCGGGAAAGGGGAGGGTTGCGGGTGGGAGGGAAGTTATGGGGGGGAGCCATTGTAATCCGTAAGCTGTATTTTGGAAATTTATATTCTTTAAATAAAGCTTTATCAAAAAAAAAGAAGAAGAAGAAAAAAAAAGAAACTGTGTGGTGTTGTGTATCAAGAACTACAACCTTACATGATGTATTTATTTATAATGAAGAAACATGATCAGTATTAAATTGTCCCAACATTAGTACCATAGGAACTATGAGTTCAATATCCCTTTTCTCAAATGCTTAGGATCAGAAGTGGTTTGGATGTCAGAATTTTGGATTTTGAACTCTTTCAATGTACATTAGAGCAGAATCTTAGAAATAGGAACTGAGTCTAAGCAAAAATCATTTATATTTCCTATTCACATTTTTAAACAATATTATTTTATTTATTTAAAAGCAGAGTTAGAAAGAGAGAGGGGGGAGAGAGAGAGAGCGAGAGGTCTTCCATCCACTGGTTCACTACACAAATGTCCACAACAGCCAGGGCTGAGTCAAGCCAGAGCCAGGAGCCAAGAGATCATCTGACTCTCCCACATAGGTACAGAGTCCCAAGCACTGGGGCTGTCCTCTGCTGCTTTACCAGGCACATTAGCAGTGAGCTGGATCAGAAGTGAGCAGTTGGGACTCCAACTGGCACTCATGGGATGCCAGTGAGGCATGTAGAGACTTATATCGCTATGACACACCTCCAGCACCTTCATATTTGTCCTGTACACATGGCCTGAAAAAAGTTTTTTACCATATTTATTGCACCTGTATTTTGAAGGTGATCAATCTCATGAGGGTAGTTGTGGAACTTTCTATTAATGGCATCATGTTGGTGCTCATTGGTGGATCTTGGATTTTTTTAATTAGGGATTCTTAAGTATAAAACATTAGTATTTAATAGTGTGAGAACGGAGTGCCGTTTGGAAAATTTTACATATCATATTAAATTGTGTAAATAGGAAAATAATAACTTTTCTTCACGGAAACAAAACAGATTTAGCAAAAAGATTGTTGGTAGCATTGTACCTTTCTCCCAATGACTTGAATCTGGCTTGACTTTCTCCTTGTATCTTAGTGTGTAAGTCCAAAGATCAAATACATTTTCTGATAGAGTATTCACTACAGCAATACATCTTATTTACAGAAAATATATGGTGCATATTGCTTGAAATAATAGATATTCATCATTTTTAAATAATTGAGATCAACCTTGGTAGTAGATTTACACATTCTGTAGACAAGTTTCAATAACAAGTGTGAAGTTCAGACACTTGTGAATTGTTGCAAAAATGAGTTTATTTCTGTGAAATAGCATAAATATAGAGCTAGAAAGACAGATTTTTATACATTGAAAAGCAAATATGTTGTTCTTTATGCGAATGCCCAAGACAATGCTTCAGTTTGAAAACCTAGGTGAGTGACCAAAAGAATGTTATGAAGTAGTCTTTATTTTTTTAATTACTCAATTATTTCTCCATCTATTGCACCAAATTCATTTTTCTTTGTAATTATATTTGTGACATCAGCATGCTACTGAAGTTGCAGGAGAAAACACATGCTTAGTTCCTTTCCATGTTTTCAAAAGTTATGTACAGTCAGTGTTATCTGTCTTTTTAATTTCTGGCTGCATTTCTAAATGACTTGTGAACTGAATTTGTAAAAGTATCTGGAAACAAGATGTTTCAACCTTATTCACTTCTTATATTTCTCCTCAGATCTCCCCTGAAAACTGACAACTATATTTTTACTGATGTCAAGAACAAAATATTATATTTTATATTGCTCTTACATATACAAAAATGTATTGATAAGTTATGGTATTTTAAATATGCAAAGTATAACTAATATGTCAATGAGCTTGTCGTCACAGTAAGAAAATAATCTCTCTATCCCTTCTCTCTTGTTCAACTCCTTTGGACTCTGTAGAAATCACATGGAAAATTTTAATAAATTTTCTGGCTTTTCAAAGCTTTATACAGAAACTTAAATTTGTCTGTATGAAGATTTATTCTACTCTCACTTACTCTCACTACTCTTACTAATCAGTCTCTTAATTAGTTAAGACTCCTTCATCCTACATATATGACATTAAACTTTGTATAAACTCATTTTACAACATGTCACATTTTGCCAATTATGAAATAAATAAATATTTTACTAAGACTCCAGCAAATTTTCAGACCAAAAATCACATAATTTCAGTATGATATAATGCATTAAAAACAGATAAATTGATTCAAAGAAAAGATTCTTGCTAAGTTTCAGCAGTTGTTTTGTGGATATGAAAGATATATTTGTATTATTTAATTTTCTAATAAAAGAATACCAGAGACTGTATAATTATTAAGGAAAGGAGGCTAATTTGGGCTCATGCTTCTGGAGTCCGGGAAGCCTACATGTATGGCATCATTTTCAGTTTGCTCCTGGTAAGTGTTGGTGTCTTGTGCTATTTCACAGAATGCAGGGGGAAAAAAAGAGAAATGTCAGGAACACAAGAAACACAGGAGGACAAATTCTTGTGATACTATGTGAAATACATTAGCCCATTCTTAAAGAGTTTCACCTCCATGATTGAAATGCTTCCTAGCAGTCCTCATCTCAACATTGTCATATTGAGGAACCAGTTTTCATCAAATGAATTTTTCAGAGACCCAGTCTAGTCACAACAATATCTAACAAAAGAATATTGGGGGGGCCAGTGCTGTGGCTTAACAGGTAAAGTCACCACCTTCAGTGCCAGAATCACATATGGGCACCAGTGGGAGTCATGGATGCCTCACTTCCAATTCAGTTCTTGGCTGTGGCCTGGGAAAGCAGTAGAAGATGGCCGAAGTGCATTGGTACCTGCCCCTGCATGGGAAAGCTGGAAGGAGCTCCTGCTCCTGACTTTGGATCAACCCAGCTCTATCCATTCTGGTCATTTGGAGAGTGAACTAGTGGATAGAAGATCTCTCTGTTTGCCTCTGCCTCTGCCTCTCTGTAAGTCTTTCTTTCTTAAAAAAAAGAAAAAAAAGAATATTGGACAGGCTTTTCCATGGAGAAGAATGAGCACTACAAAGTTAAAGAGTGGCAACAACAGAAATGATCATCACTTGATGACTGGATAAGCAAAATATTGCATGTAAGTACAATTGAATATCATTCACCCATAAAAATAATAAACTACTGATAGATACATGAAGTGGATGGACCTTGAAATTATCACATTAAATGAGAGAACTAGATATAAAAGATCATATATTACATACCATTTATATGAAATATCCAGAAAAGACAAACCAAGGAGAGAGAGTAGTTTAGTGGTTGCCAGGGCCTGGGGAAATAGTAAATGAGGAATGACTTAGGAGTTGGTATGAGGAATGATACTAAAATGGTGAAAATGTACCATTATTAGTTAGTGGTAATGGCCACATAACATTGTGCTTGTACTAAAAGGCACTGAATTATATCATTTAAAAATTTTAATACACATTTTAATAAAATTTTAATTTTATATTATATTAATTTTAATACCATTTTAATACAAAAATACATATTATATGAATTTTAGCTCAAAAATAAAGGCAAAAATAGTGAGCGAGTTATATGTTACTATGAAGTACTAAATGTCATAATCACATTACTTGGTATCCAAGATATCAAATATGTTGAAGAAATTAGTGAATAAAGTAAAGAAAAAATTTTTAAGGACTTTGTCAGTTTTATTGAGGAACTTCAGCTAAATCTTATAAGACCATATATCAATAAAGATATGCAGTCTAAAAAGTGCTCTTTTTGAATTTGAAACTAATTCTTTTATATATTCACTGTCATTAGAAAAGTCATTGGAAAAGTCTTTGTAAAGTAAATGTGAATCATTTGTCTAGTAGAGAGAAGATGAGGACTTCAACTACAACAGAGGCCATTGAGAGGTCACAGAAAAAAGAAATTTACATTCTGCATAAGAGCCTCGTATACCCAGTGATTTATCAAACACTGTGCACACATTGAGTCACAACGCTGTCACAGTCTGCAAAGATATTACTGCTAACAAAAAAAAAATTAACGGCATTGCAAAATATGCTTATGAATTAAAATAAAAATTACAGATAATTTTGGAATTTTATATAAACATGAGTTTGTTGACCACATACACTAGATTATATTGTACAGCTATGCACTGCATAGTGACTTTTAAGTCAATGATGTACCACATATATGATGTTAAGTATGATTATATTGTCTGGTGACAGCATGGCCGTCATGGTTAATACTTTAGGATGTTAGCACAGTGTTGAAGTCACTTCATGACACATATCTCACAACATACTCCTATGTAACTGTGTGTCATCTTTACATATAGAATATTTCTATGTAGATATATAGCTACATAAATAGAGATTATGATGCAGTGTATAGGAGCTATCACCTTTTAATTGCTGGAAAGATTATAGTTCTGAGTAGCTAACTAACTTGTAACAGGTCATTTTGTAGGAAGCTAATGACACCCTGTGTTTTCATTCTGGTTTCAGGTATCTTTATATTTTCCTGATACATTTTCATTTGATTTTTCTGGCAAACAATGAAGAGGAAAGTAAACAAATATGAAGACAGTTGGCCCTCCCTAAGTGAAAGAAATGGTTAGAGAGTGAGTGAAAAGTAGCATTAAATCCTCTCTGATATTCTGAAAGAACTGACGCACTTCCAACGTGAACAATATACACCATTTTCACTGTTAGACTCAGAGCCACTGTCTGCAAAAAATATTGAATAAACACCCCGAACTATAAATATGGTATCTGCCTGGGCATCAACTCAAAAATGGAAAACTAAAGAAACCTCATTCAAGTCTATTAGATACATTTTTACCCAAGATGAAATCTCTACGGCCCTCTATACTGTAAATCACATAGGAGACAGCTGCACTTTGCCTTCTTTTATAAAACAAACTATCAGACAACGGTGATAACAAAATAAGAGATGGTGAATACATCATCTTCCACAAAACAGAGTCAATTACTCCTGGCTTTGTGTATGAAAAAATATGAAAATGATAACATCTTTCACCATCCCATTCCCAAACAGCTAAGGAAAAACAACTGCTTGAAAAATCTATTCCATTCTGAGGAATAGAAAATAAAATTTGCATTCAAGGTAGTGCCTTAAACATATATTGTGTGCAATTTCGCTTGCAGGCTCAGATGTAATATTTTAAATAAAAACTTGATTACTTAATTCTATAAAATAATTGAGTGCTTTATAATTTGTTTCTATAAAAATGTTCACATGTATTTCATTGGCACAAACTATCAATTGAACATGTAATTTCTTATATATAACTTATTTTCTTTATTATTAAAATATGGCATATACTTTGACATTTAATGTGTGCAACCTTATTCCTAGATGTAGACTAAAGAGATCATAAAATTTTTTCTACAACACCAAAGTATTTAGGAAACTTATTGTTTACTTTTCTTTTTTTCTTTTTTCTTTTTCTTTTTTTTTTTTTTTTTTTGACAGGCAGAGTGGATAGTGAGAGAAAGAGAGAGACAGAGAGAAAGGTCTTCCTTTGCCTTTGGTTCACCCTCCAATGGCCACTGCGGCCAGTGCGCTGCGGCCGGCGTACCACGCTGATCTGAAGGCAGGAGCCAGGCGCTTATCCTGGTCTCCCATGGGGTGCAGGGCCCAAGCACTTGGGCCATCCTCCACTGCACTCCCGGGCCACAGCAGAGAGCTGGCCTGGAAGAGGGGCACCCAGAACAGAATCCGGTGCCCCGACAGGGACTAGAACCCGGTGTGCCAGCGCCGCAAGGTGGAGGATTAGCCTAGTGAACCACGGCACCGGCCTTATTGTTTTCTTTTCAATCCCTAGTATCAAGCAAAAATGTTGGCGTTGTGGAAGATCATATATTTTTCGCAAAAGAAAACTGGGCCAGTGCTGTGGCATAGCAGGTAAAACCACAATGCCTGCAATGCTAGCATTCCATATGGATACCAATTCAAGTCCTGGCTGCTCCACTTCCTATTTGCTCCCTGCTAATACACCCAGGAAAGCAATGAAGATGGCACAAGTACAGGACCCTGCAGGCATATTGGAGACCCACAAGGAGCTCCTGGCTCCTGGCTTCAGCTTGGCCCAGCTTTGGCTGTTGTGGCCATTTGGGGAGTGAACCAGCAGATAGAAGACCTCTCTCTGTCTCTTCATCTCTCTATATATAACTTGGGCTTTCAAATAAATAAATCTTAAAAAAAGAATAGAGTAAAAATGAAATTGTGTACTTATCAACAAATGTAGGAACCATTAATCTGAATTCAGCAACAGCCATAAATTATAAAATAATATGAGTTATGGAAATAGAGTACGGTTTGCTTATCTGAGTAACCAGTATTCAAGAGTAAAAGAGGAGTATGGATATTAGATGGAAAAATGGTAGATTTTATTATTTGAATAACATTCATGTAAAATTATCAATAGCAAAACACAAAATATAACTAATAGTTTTTCATGAGTATGTGAACTTTAGCAGTGGATATGTGCCATAGCAGTCAGATTGTCTGTTGGGATTCCCATATGCCATACTGGAGTGGCTAAGTTCAAATCTCAGCTTCATTCCCAATTCCAGTTTCCTGCTAATGCACACTTCTGGAAGCAGCAAATGATGACTGAAGTATTTAAATCCCTGCTATCTATGTGGGACATCCGGACTAAATTACCTTGGCTTAGGCCTGGCCCAGGCCTAGCCCATTGTAGTTAATTGGTCAGTGAACCAATGAAGGGTGCTCTTTCTGTGTGTTCGACTTGCTATTTTTTCTCTCTCTAACTCTCTCTCTTTTTCTCTCCCTCCCTCTCTTTTGTCACTATCTCTGCCTCTCAAATAAATTAAATAAAAATATATAAAAACATTTTATTTAGAAATATCATGTTACTAATTTATCTACAAAGTTTAGTGACACTGAAGGAAACGATAACTCAAATTATTTCTATCCAATTATGCAGATACAGATGTTGAATATGATAAGTTGGCATAAACCAGCTGCTATTCTTGAATGATAGATTTGACACACAAGGGCCTGGTTATATAAGTGAATCACAACATAGTATCATAAAAAGCAGACTGCAAACTAATCCAGATATGTACATGTTAACTAAGCAACTAGGTCTCAGCCAATCACAGCAGCCGACCCTTAAGCCAATCCCAGTCTGAAGCCTACCAAATTATGCCCAAATAAGACAAGGCCCAGATGGCACTAATCAGGTCTGTCTGGCATTTCCCATCTTTCTGGTAAAAAACAAAAGTAGCTCACCACCTTGTAAAAGAGATCATTCAGAACTTTTTCTGGTGTGGCATGCTGCCAGATTCTAGAAACTATGTCTTGCATAAGTACGATTTGTTAAGTTGAAGTAGTCTTCAGTATTTTCTTAAACACGAAACTTTATGTAATAGAATATCAACTAGAATTTTTACAACTTTTGAAATTTTCTTAGTATTTGTATGTACATGTAAACTGAAAAATATGGGTTTCTTAGTCACTAATTAAAACTGTAGATATTCTTCCAGATATGAATTAATACTTCCTATACAAATAAAACTATTAAGCTGGGCATAACCTTGCATTTATATAAAATCTCTTGTCCTGGAACACGTGGAGAGATATGGGGCAGATAAGGTTTAACAGCAGAAACTAAAAATTCAGCCAATAAAACTGAATTCATTTTACTGACATACCAGAAATTATTCATGCTGAGAAAATGTGCATTTATTCTAATAATGACTTGCTTAATATCATTTTTACTAAAGCTATCCACATTTTAAAATATCTCTTTTGTGTTAAAACAGTTGGTATAATATTAATTTTTAGGATATACAGCATCCACGAGGCAAAGCAAGCAAACTCAGAAAGGATGACGTTCATAAACCTAATTGAGAAATAATTTGAAGTGACTGAGAAATATTCTGTTAAGAAAGATTAATTTTAATAGTGCTCACCATGGTCAATAAGAAAAGTTACTTGATATCACAAAGAGAGAGGATATTTTAACAGAACTGTTTATGCATTAATTTAAACAAGACTATGTTCTTGTATTCTGTAAGAATACAAATACTGAGTAGATTAAAAACACATAATGCTTCATCATTAAGCTAAAAAGGCATTTGATGTTTAGAAAACTATATCAATTTAATAAAATCAGAGAACATCCAGACAATGCCATAAAATATTTACAAAAACTAGGTTGTCTAGAAAGGGAAATGACATCTAAGAAAAATAGTTTTGACAGAGTTTTGTGTATACAAATTTCAATATAAAGAGAAAAGAATATTTCACAGGCAACATATACCAAGGGATTGGAAGCAATACATTTAAAATCATACCATTTCATAAGTTAAGTAGAACAGACCATATTCAGTCTCCTGTGTTACAGAGAAAAATGAGCTCAAGATGTTATATATATTCTCTCTTTTTAATATGTAAAATATTTGTTGAAGTACAAATCGACTGTATGTGCGAACACAGCACTATGTAATTCTTAACAGTGAAAGATTGGTTCCAGCAACTGAGAAAGCAGAGCCAGATAGATAATAAATATAGGATTCATTATGAAGCTACTACTTATTTATTTATTGTTTTTAATAAAAATATTTAAAATGTCCATTTTTCTCAAGAATCTGTATATTTTGATATCTTCCTTGTATCTAGATAGTAAATACATTAATTTCATCTCTGTCTCTAAAACAAACATGCTCAGATCATCTACAGGCATGTCACTATACTCAATATTCCATACAATATGTACTAAAATTGCATCCTTGGGTGTACAAAATATCAGGACAAAGGAACAGATGAAAAATAAGTCAACACACATATCAAAATATAAAGGTGCACACACACACACACACATAAAAGATAGCTTCATGAGCAAAGAAGCCTCTATATTTTAATAACTGATTTTCTTTTCACCCATCTGACAATCACATCACTGAGCTTGTCCCAAAGATCATTTTGTCATAGACATTAAGCTAAGTAAATACTGCAAGGATTTAGGCAATCAAAAATCTTAGATGAAGCAGAAAGAATTGTGGGAGATGAAGGACAATGTTCTGAGTTCTAATCTGCTATTTAATATTATTTATTAATGTGTATAAATCATGCTTAATGTTCATTTTATAGAACAGGCAATAATGATCACAATGTCTTAGCAAATTTTTGTTAAGTATTATTGTGTTTGAGTTGGAACCAAGACTCACATACAGTTTCTAAAATTCTCATCCTCTTCCATAGTACCACACTAATACTCATTATAAATGTGGCTATCACATACTAATTAAAATGCTTCTTGGGATAGATATTTGGTCTAGTGGTTAAGAAGTGGTAAAGATGCCTACATCTCACGTGAGATGCTTGGGTTCAATACCCACACTGGGCTACTGACTTCAGCTTTCCACTAATCCAGCCACTTAGAGGAAAGAGCAATGGATCAAGTAATTGGATTCCTGCTTCCATGTGAAACACCTGGATTGAGTTTCCAGCCCCCAGTCTCAGATTTGGCTTGGTTCCAGTCCTTGCAGTCATTTGGGGAGTTATCTAGCAGATGGGAGCTCACTCTTTCCCTTCTCTCTTTCTCTTCTTTCTTTCTCTTTCTCTTCCTATAAAATAAGTTTAAAAATTTAAAAATACTCCTCAAATCTTCTTACATGCTATATATCTATTTTCACTATTGAGAATTCATTCCATAAATAATATGAACAAAAGTAAATATTTTGAAATTGGAAAATTATAACAGCATTCATAACTTATACTCCATGTTATTTTGTTTTAGACATAATAAGATTTGCTTTAGAGATGCATAGATCTTCTGCCAGCAGTATACGTTACAGTTCTAAAGTACTCAAAAGAAGTGACACTGAAAATCACATTTCTTTATGAATATAATTTCATATCCAAAATAAAGAACTACATAGTTGAGAAAATATTTTACAAAAAAGGTTCATTGACAGTTTAAAAAATGCTTTATATCATTGGCAAAGTGAAATATTATATTCTAGTATTAAATACATATTTATTTTAACAGGTATATGAAGATATTCTTAGCACTACTAATCATAATGAAAATGCACTTTAAAACCAACAATGAGGCTTCATCTTACACCTGGTACAATGGCTATTATCCAAAAGACAAACTATAACAAATGTTAGCAAGGATATGGAGAAAAGGGAACCTTCATACAATGTTAATGAGAATGTAAATTACTACAACTGATATGGAATGCTATAGAGGTTCTTCAAATACTAAAAATAGAACTATCATATGACCAAGAAATGTCTCTTAGTATTGTACAGTTAAATAAAATAAAGTCAGCACATTGGAGACACTCACATGTTCATTGCAGAATTATTCACAATAGCTAAGATACGGAGTCATCCTGTCTATCTAAAAACAGATAAACAATTAAAGAAAATACTTAATATATTTGTGTGCTATGGAATACCAATCAGCTTTAAATGAAGAAACCTGTTATTTGCAACAACATGGTTGTACCTAATGGACTTTACAAATGTGAAAAAAAATCAGACCATTCAAAGGCAAAATCTGCAAGATTTAGTATAGACATTGAGTTGAATACCTAGAAGCAGAAGGTGGAAAGGTGGTTATCATGAGTTGGGGAATGTGGAGCAGACAGATGTGGTTAAAGCATACGGAAGAGTAGGTAGGCAGTAGAAATATGTTCTGATGATCTGTAGTATAACAGGGTGAGCATAGATGACTATAGTGTATTTTATATGCGAACATTGCTACCAGGGTAAATTTTAAAGGATTCACCAAAATTGTATGTAGGTAACTGACATCTTTCCCTGATTGATTTAACCGTATCAGATGCATACACATGCAAAAAAATCACATTATAATGTAAATCTATGTTATTTAGTTAGTTGTACCTTAATAAATTTAATTAAAACTAATTACATAAATAATTAAATAAATTTTAAAAAGTAAAGTGAATGTTGGAAAGATACAAATTACATATATTGCCATATTCACCATATTTAGCCTATCCCAAAGAGATATGTAATGAAACAGAAACCAAGTTTGAAAGCAACTTTTCATTTGAATATATTCCCCTAATATATGTAGCATTATGAACATTTGTTCCAGAAGCATATATAGAAGAAATGCCAAATAAAATTATCTAACAAAAGCTAACAAAGGATTCTGGAGCAGGCAACAAACAGAAATATTTTTTCTGAATCACCTGTGCCAAACCTTGTGTTTGATTGTGGATTTCACAATGAGTAATTCACAGTATCTGCACAGAACTGTCATGTATGTATACAGAATCCTTGAAGATTTGCAAAATTGGTATCTTAAATCTTTTCTTAATCAAAACAATGAAAATACAATTAAATGCATTGATGTGAACACATATAAATATATGAACTATATATGAAGGTATAAAAATCAGAAAATTGAATTAAAATATATTTAAGATTGTTTTATTCATTAGAAAGTCATAGTTACATGGAAAGAAGGAGAGACAGACAGAGATGGGGGTGGTGAGAGAGTGAGAGAGAGAGACAGATTGATTTTCCACTTGCTGGTTCACTCCCCAAATGATTGCAATAGTTAGGTATGGGCCAGACCAAAATCAGCAGCCAGGAGCTTTATCCGGGTCCTCCACAGAGGAGGCAGTGGCCAAATGCATGGGCCATATTCTGCTGCTTTTCTCAGGCCATTAACAGGGATCTGGATCAAAACTGGGGCAGCCAGCACACTAATTGGAACCAATATAGGATATTGGAGTTGTAGGCGGTGGTTTTATCCACTTGTGCCACAATGCCAGCCCCAATCGATGTCTATTTTTGAAAAAAAAATATAATTTTGTGAATAAAACTTTTTGTATTTCAAAAAGATCATGAAAAGTGTGTATTATGAAACCAGTATGCATTTATTTAAAAAATTTACACCAAAGCAAACTTATCTTTTAATCCTATTTTCCACAAACTTTTCATCCATCCTTAGGCCCACACACACACACACAAACACACACATATACCTATATGCATAAACATGCACAATTTTAACATGTCTAGAAAGATTTTTCCACTTCAGCTAGTTATAATGTCACCGTTTTTGAGAAGAGAAGTTAGTAAGTTCCTGATATGTGTACAATAATCTCTGAGCAACTTTAATAATTTATTTTTCTTTTCTTTTGTTTTTGATGAGATGCACCTTTTTTATTTATTTATTTATTTATTTATTTATTTATTTATTTATAAAGCTTTTATTTAATGAATATAAATTTCCAAAGTACAGCTTATGGATTACAATGGCTTCCCCCCCCATAACTTCCCTCCAACCCGCAACCCTCCCCTTTCCCACTCCCTCTCCCCTCCATTCACATCAAGATTCATTTTCAATTCTCTTTTTGCACAGAAGATCAGTTTAGTATATATTAAGTAAAGTATATATTAAGTATATTATAATATAATATATTTAGTATATATTAAGTAAAAATTTATTTTTCAAACACTGCATTTACTGAAGTTTATTTGTTAACTTTCTCAGGCTAATTAATTACTTCCTCTTCAATTTCTTTAACATTTGGGATATAATTCATTATTCTATTTTTCATAACTTCATAATAGGTAATGACATCTCTTTTATAGCAAATTAAAGAGTGACAGTGATGGAAAATATATAACTAAAATAATCAACAAGGTCTCACCTTCATGTATTGCTTTAATTTACTCTGGTTGAGTGTCTTTTTTATTGTTTCACCATGCAGATTTTATTTTTATCAGTTTCTTAAGCTTAAACTGAATACAGAAATATTGACTTATAATAACCCAACTTACAGACGATTGACACATAAATTAAATCATTTAATTAATTAATTTGCAGCATAAGATAAGTGCCACTTTTAGAGCAGACAATACCCATGATAAACCATACTTGATGCTATGTTTTGGGGAAAAAATCAGCCAGGATAGTACGACTCTGCTTTCCAGTTTTGACAGTATATCTGTGAGGCACTTACTCAAGCTGATTGGTGTGCTAAATACAAATCTTTGGTTTCTTCACCCAAATTTTTCAAGTCAAACATTTTATTTATATATCCATCTCTCTAAATAAAGATTCTTACTTATATTTCATAACCTCTACTTTCCTTCATTTGTTTCAGTTTTCTTCATTTCTTTCCTGAATTTAAGATTAATATGCATGTTATATTCTTTGCTGAATTGATTTTATATTTTGCTTCTTGAATTTTAGCCATCACCTAGATATGTTGTATATATAACAGAATCTAAGTATCATAGGTGTATATTTACTGAGTTCTTACCAATGTAATGCCTGTGTAACTCAAACAGGTATAATGACAAGAAGCAGTCCCATCATTCCATTAAGTTCTCTCCTGTCCTTTCTCAATCACCCCCTCATCTGAAATAATATTATTGTGATTTTTTCTTCACTATACTTCCATTTTTCCTATACTACAAATCCAAAAACCAAGTGGTATGTTTCATTTTTCTTTTTTTTTTCAATTTAACATCTTTTTTTAATCGTTTTCAATTATCTTTATATACAAAAGATCAATTCAGTATATACTATGTAAAGATTTCATCAGTTTGCACCACCCAGAGACACAAAGTGTAAAATTTTCAGTACTAGTTATTGCATTATTTCACATTGGACAACACATTAAGGACAGATCCCACATGGGACGTAAGTACACAGTGACTCCTGATGTTGATTTAACAATTTGACACTCTTGTTTATGGCGTCAGTAATCTCCCTAGGCTCTAGTCATGAGTTGCTGAGGCTATGGAAGCCTTTAGGGTTTGCCGACTTCGATCTTATTCCAACAGGGTCATAGTCAAAGTGGAAGTTCTCTCCTCCCTTCAGAGAAAGGTACCTGTTTCTTTGATGGCCCCGTTCTTTCCACTGGGATCTCACTCGCAGAGATCTTTCATTTAGGTCTTCTTTTTTTTCCAGAGTGTCTTGGCTTTCCATGCCTAAAATATTCTCATGGGCTCTTGAGCCAGATCTGAATGCCTTAAGGGCTGATTCTGAGGCCAGAGTGCTATTTAGGACATCTGCCATTCTAGGAGTCTGCTGTGTATCTCCCTTCCCATGTTGGATCATTCTCTCCCTTTTTGATTCCATCAGTTAGTATTAGCAGACACTAGTCTTGCTTGTGTGATCCCTTTGACTCTTAGACCTATCAGTGTGATCAATTGGGAACTGAAATTGATCACTTGGACTAGTGAGATAGCCTTGGTACATGCCACCTTGATGGGATTGTATTGGAATCCCCTGGCACAATTCTAACTCCATGATTTGGGGCAGGTCTGATTGAGCATGTCCCAAATTGTACATCTCCTCCCTCTCTTATTCCCACTCTTATATTTCACAGGGATCACTTTTCAGTTAAAATTTAAACACCTAAGAATAATTGTGTGTTAATTACAGAGTTCAACCACTAGTACTAGAATAAAAAAATACTAAAATGGATAAATTATTACATTGTACAACAACAGTCAGCACAAGAGCTGATCAAGTCACTGTTTCTCATAGTTTCATTTTTCTAAAGCTTTTTTCACTCAGCTTCATGTTTCTAAGATTCATCTTAGTGGTCTTGCTTATTAGTACTTCACATATTTGCACAGCACTCTTTCAGGGTACAGATGTACGAGAGTTTATTCAAGTTTTGATGGGCACCCTGGTTGTTCCTAATCTGCACATATTATCAATAAAGTGGTTATGAACATTATTATACTGATCTTTATATGAGCATGTGTTTTCATATCTTTATGGTAAACTCTAGGAGTAAAGTATCAGATTTTAGGGTATTTAATTTTAAAGACATTGTCAAGAGTCTTCTACTTTTATCTACAATATAAAAGAAGTACCTTTATAGTTTTATGGTAACACTAATACTGTCACTACAAACCATCAAAACAATTTGGTGATGCCCTTCTTTCTTAATTGAGTCATTGTTCTGCATGTTTACCAGTTTTTCATTGTTATGTTAATTTACATTTCCTTAGTGGTTAGAGATGTTCAGCACTTTTCATGAAGTTATTGTTCAGTAACACATCTTATTTCATGAGTGTCTGACTTTTTTTTTCATTTTATTGGGCTGTTTCTTTTATTTATACTTAGGCTATAAGAGTCCTTTATGTCATTCACACTGTACTTTCGTCTGATGTATGTTTTGAAAATATTTTCTTTCTGTCTGTGCATTGCACATTTATTTTCTCAGCATTGGTTTTGCTTTTGGATGAACAGAATTTTAATACCCGGTTAAGTGTAATTTATTAGGGTCAGTGCCAGAGCTGTGCTGGATTCTTGGTGTACATCATATGGGTTTAGACACATGTATAATGGCTTATATTCATTATTTTAGTATCATATAGAATTGTCTCACTGCCCTTAAATTCTTCTCTACTCCACCAGTTTAAATCCTGAGACTCACTGATCTTTTTACTGTCTCCATAGAATGTCAGAATGTTGGAATCATAGACTACGTAACCTTTGCAAACTGGCCTTTATCACTTAATAATATGCACTTAATATTTTCCCAGGTTTTTTAATGTCTTGATAGCTTATGCCTTTTCATTATGTATTTCATTATAGGTACCGTAGTCTATCAATCCATTCACTCACCAAAGACATCTTAGTTGCTTTTAAGGTTCAGGAATAAGGAATAATTCTGCTATAAGCATCTGTGTTCAGATTTTTCCATAGACATATGCTTTTAACTCCTTAGTGTAAATACCAATAATCATGATTGTTAGATCATATGGAATGAGGATGCTTCATTTTCTAAGAAAATGCTAAACTATAATCCAATGTGACTGTGCTATTTAACATTTTTGCCATCTAGAATTAAGTGTACTTGTAGTACTATGTGCTACCCAGAATTTAGTGCTGTCAGTGTTCTAGGTTTTGGCTTTCCTAGTAGATGTGTGGTATTTTTTGTATTAATTTGCATTTTCTGGTGACATAAAATATGGAGGATCTTTTTGTATGTTTATTTGCCAAATGCGTATCTCATTGATGAGGTTTCTGGTAAGGTGTTTGGCCCATTTTTAGTTGGGTTGGTTGTTTGGTGATTGTTAAGTGTTTAATATTCCTTGTATATTTGGGATAACACACCTGTATTAGAAGATATTTTGCCAATATTTTTTTCTACTTGAGCCTTGTCCATTCATTTTTTTTTCATTTGCAATTCTCTTTATATACAGAAGATCACTTTAGTATATATTACATAAAGATTTCAACAGTTTGCCCTCACATAGCAACACAAAGTGAAAAATACTGTTGGAGTACTAGTTATAGTATTAATTCACAATGTACAGCACTTTAAGGACAGAGATCCTACATGATTTTTTTTTTAAAAAATCGATTAATTATCTATGCAATTTCCAATTTAACACCAATTTTTTTATTTTCAATTATCTTTATATACAGAAGATCAATTCAGTATATACTAAGTAAATATTTCATCAGTTTGCACCCACACAGAAAACAAAGTGCAAAAATACTGTTTCAGTACTAGTTATAGCATTACTTCACATTGGACAACACATTAAGGATAGGACCCTCATGAGACGTAAGTACACAGTGACTCCTGTTGTTGATTTAACAATTTGACACTCTTATTGTTGGTGTCAGTAATCTCCCTAGGCTCTATTCATTCTTTACAAGCACTTCTTTCACTGAGAAAAAATTCTTAATTTTAATGAAACCCAACTACTGAGTAATTTTCAATATTTGCTTGCATTAAATGTGGGTGGGGGTATGTCTGTGTTTGTACGTGTGTGTTGCCTCTGGAAACATCAGATGGAATCACCCACCAGAGAGGCATATCCCATCCCCCTGTCATGGGTGTTAGGAGTTTTCTCTCATCTTAATCAGCTCATGATTTGAACTAATTTGAGACTTAATTTAAATTTGACCATGTCTGATTTATTTCTGCTCCTTGACTCTGTTCTTTCTGATGGAGAACCCACCAGTTCCCTAATTCATTAACGCTCAAGGATTATTCTTCAGCAGATTGGAGCTAAGTTTTTGTCTTCTTGGTTTATACACCTGTAAATTCTATCTAACATCTTGAGGTCGACTGTGTGTGTGTTTATGTGTGCATGTGTTTGTTGCAACTTTTCCTCAGCAGACCTTTATCTTCAAGCATCTCAAGGCACAAAAAATTTTACACTTCTCTGCCTTTTCTTGTGTACATGTTTCTGCCCACCATCCCAGAAAGCTAATGGGTTATCACTATTTTGTGTTTGGGGCTTTTCTAGATTTCAATCAGTCATGCTGGAGTTACAAGTCACAGATTTGATAATTCTCCACCAGTTTCAATTTCTCTCCTTTGGATCCCACTGTTTAGCCCAGCATGATCCTCTGTACAACATCAACTCTGCGAAGATGGCTGACACTTTTCTTTCTTTTTTATTTATTTATTTATTTGAAACGCAGAGTTACAGAGAAGCAGAGGCAGAGAGAGAGAGAGAAAGGTCTTCTATCCCCTGGTTCACTCCCCGAATGGCCGCAATGGCTGGAGTTGCTCCAATCCAAAGCCAGGAGCCAGGAGCTTCCTATGGGTCTTCCATGTGAGTGCATGGGCCCGACGACTTGGGCCATCCTTCACTTCTTTCCTGGGCCATAGCAGAGAGCTGGATCAGAAGCAGAGCAGCTGGATATGAACCGGTGTCCACATGGGATGCCAGCACTGCAGGTGGCAGCTTTACCCGTTACACCCCAGCGCCGGCCCTGATGACTGGCTATTTTCAACAATTTCTTTACTATTAGGAATTTTTGCTCACAGCGATTTTTAGTTTATTCCAATTTTTACTTATATGAATCAGAAAGAGAAAAGGAAAGAAAGAGACAGAGACAGATAGAGTTTCTATCCACTGGTTTATTCCTCAATTGCCTGTACTGGATTGAAGCTGGAGAGGGATGGGGAAGGCAGACTCAAAGCTTGGAGCCTTGAACACAATGTAGGTTTCCCATTTGGGTGGCAGAAAACCAATTAGTGAAGTCATCACCTGGTGCCATTCTGGGTCAGCCTCAGTGGGATGCTGAAGTCTGGACCCAGAGGTGGGCAAGGAACACAGGCACTTTGATAGGAGATACCGGTATCTTAACCGGGACCTTAACTGACAGGCAACACACATGTTTTGATCCCTGCAGTTTTAGTTTTTCTAAACTCTGTTACTTCTTTGGGTCTGTAATGATTTTAAAATATAATTTTTCATTTTTTCCAGATACTTTATGTGTAACATAACCCATTTATCAGATGCAGAAGTTAATGGCATTAATTAACTTTTTTCTACATGAAAAGGCAAAAAAAAAAAAAAAAGCATACTCTAAAGAAACCAGGCAACCAGGCAATCAGCAGAACCGGATAAAATCTTGGCACAGATGTTAGAATCATCAGACCAGAAAATTAACATGTATTTTACTAATATGGAAAAGATGCTAATGAGCAACTGTTAATTACCCATATAAGTACAGAATCCAGTCCTGGGTGCTCCACTTCTGATCCAACTCTCTGCTAATGCCCACATAGGAGACCCAGATAAAACTCTTGCCTACTGTATTTGGCCTGGCTCAGTCCTACCCGTTGCAATCATTTGAAGAGTGAACCAGCAGATAGAAGAACTCTCTCTCTCTCTCTCCCTCCCTCCCTCCTTCCCTTCCTTCCACCATCCCCCTCTTCTCTGTCACTCTGCCTTTCAAATGAAATAAAATGAATTACAAAATAATTAAAATTAATATTATTTTAAAAATTTATCAATGAATTTGACACAGCCCAAGAAATAGACAACTTGAATATGGATTAATAGAAAATTCTGAAATTGAAAATCAAAAAATAAAAGAAGAGAAAAAAGAACAAAATATTAAACAAACATGTGATACTATCAAAGTGGATAAGTTATGAGTGCTTAGGATATAGGAAAAAAGCACATAAACAAGAAGAAATCTTTCCAGTTATAATGGTGGATTTTTGAAATTTCATGACAGACACAAAACTACATGTCCAAAATATTAAGATTTTATGAAGAAAAAATGACAAAAACCACCAAACCAAACAAAAATTTGCATGACTATTATCTTCCTTTTTTTTTTACATATATTTATTTGAAAGTCAGAGTTACACAGAGAGAGGAGAGGCAAAGAGAGAGATAGATCTTCCATCTGATGGTTCACTCCCCAATTGGCTGCAACAACCAGAGCTATGCCAATCTGAAGCCAGGAGCCAGGAGCTTCTTCTAGGTCTCCCACACAGGTACAGCGGCCCAAGGAATTGGGCCAACTTCTACTGCTTTCCTACGCTATAGCAGGAAGCAGGATCAGAAGTGGAGAGGCAGGGTCTCGAACCAGCGTCCACATGGGATGCTGGCACCCCAGACCAGGGCATTAACCCACTGTGCCACAGCGCTGGCCCCAAGATTATTATTTTCTAATTGTAGAAATACAAAAATAAAGAGAAAAACCAGCAAGAAAATTGAATTGTGGACACTTTATCTATAAATTAATAAGGTTAAAAATACTGTTTCAGTACTAGTAATAGCATTATTTCACATTGGATAACACATTAAGGACAGATCCCTCATGAGATGTAAGTACACAGTGACTCCTGATGTTGATTTAACAATTTGACACTCTTGTTTATGGCATCAATAATCTCCCTAGGCTCTAGTCATGAGTTGCCGAGACTATGGAAGCCTTTAGGGTTTGCTGACTTCGATCTTATTCCGACAGGGTCATAGTCAAAGTGGAAGTTCTCTCCTCCCTTCAGAGAAAGGTACCTCCTTCTTTGATGGCCCCATTCTTTCCACTGGGATCTCACTCGCAGAGATCTTTCATTTAGGTCTTCTTTTTTTTTGTTTTTCAGAGTGTCTTAGCTTTCCATGCCTACACTACTCTCATGGGTTCTTGAGCCAGATCCGAATGCCTTAAGGGCTGATTCTAAGGCCAGAGTGCTATTTAGGACATCTGCCATTCTAGGAGTCTGCTGTGTATCCTGCTTCCCATGTTGGATCATTCTCTCCCTTTTTGATTCTATCAGTTAGTATTAGCAGACACTAGTCTTGTTTGTGTGATCCCTTTAACTCTTAGACCTATCAGTGTGATCAATTGTGAGCTGAAATTGATCACTTGGACTAATGAGATGGCCTTGGTACCTGCCACCTTGATGGGATTGTATTGGAATCCCCTGGCACGATTCTAACTCCATCATTTGGGGCATTTCCGATTGAGCATGTCCCAAATTGTACATCTCCTCCCTCTCTTATTCCCACTCTTATATTTCACAGATCACTTTTCAGTTAAGATTTAAACACCTAAGAATAATTGTGTGTTAATTACAGAGTTCAACCACTAGTACTAGGAGAAAAAAAAATATTACCATGGATAAATTATTACATTGTACAACAACAGTCAGCACAAGAGCTGATCAAGTCACTGTTTCTCATAGTGTCCATTTCACTTCAACAGGTTTCCCCTTTGGTGCTCAGTTAGTCGCCAATCAAGGGAAACAAATGATATTTGTCTCTTTGGGACTGGCTTAATTCACTCAGTATGATGTTTTCCAGATTCCTCCATTTTGTTGCAAATGACCGGATTTCATTGTTTTTGACTGCTGTATAGTATCTGTGTGGGTGCAAACTGATGAAATCTTTACATAGTACATACTGAATTGATCAGCTGTATATAAAGATAATTGCAAATGATTAAAAAATCTTGGTGTTAAACTGGAAATTGCATAGATAATTAATCAATTCTTTAAAAAAAATCATGTAGGATCTCTGTCCTTAATGTGCTGTACATTGTGAATTAATACTATAACTAGTACTCCAACAGTATTTTCATTTTGTGTCTCTATGTGAGGGCAAACTGTTGAAATCTTTATGTAATATGTACTAAACTGATCTTCTGTGTATAAAGAGAATTGAAAATGAATCTTGATGTGAACAGAAGGGGAGAGGGAGCGGGAAAGGGGAGGGTAGCGGGAGGGAGGGAAGTTGTGTGGGGGGGAGCCATTGTAATCCATAAGCTGTACTTTGGAAATTTATATTCGTTAAATAAAAGCTTTATAAAAAATAAAATAAATTAATAAGGTTAAGAATAATAATGGAGTTCTCTTCAGAAACCATGCCAGTAACATTCCAGGACATCTTTGTAATATATACATACTGCACAATAAACTCAGGAAAGGCCAAAAGAGAAAGGAAGATATGATTCTTACTGCATAGGTCATCACATTAAATGTTAATGCACTAAAAATAATAAATACATAGAGATTGTTGTAGATTATTAAAAGGAAAAACTTTATAGAGACCGGCATTGTGGAAAAGTGTGTTAAACCACCAAATCTAAATTAAAAAAAAAAAAAAGATTTATTTATTTATTTGAAAGGCTGAGTTATTGAGAGAGAAGGAGAGACAGGGAGAGAGAGAGGTCTTCCACCTGGTGGTTCATTCACCAGATGTCCACAATGGCCAGGGCTAGGCTGAGCCAAAGCCAAGGTCTGGGAGTTTTTTCTAGGTCTCTCATGTGGGTACAGGAGCTCAAGCACTTGGGGCATCTTCCCAGGCTATAGCAGAGAGCTGGATCAGAAGTGGAACAGCCAGGTCTCAAAACAGCACCCATATAAGATGCCAGCATCCCAGGAGGAGGCTTAACCTGCTATGACACAATGCCAGCCCCTAGGCTAGAAAATATTAAAAAATCAAGCACCACAAAGATCACAGACAGGTAATGAAAAGAGAAATAGCTTGAGTTATCTGTTTTTTTTTTTTTTTTTGACAGGCAGAGTGGACAGTGGGAGAGAGAGACAGAGAGAAAGGTTTTCTTTTGCCATTGGTTCACCCTCCAATGGCTGCCGCAGACAGCACGCTGCGGCTGGCGCACTGCGCTCATCTGATGGCAGGAGCCAGGTACTAGGTGCTTTTTCCTGGTCTCCCATGGGGTGCAGGGCCCAAGCACCTGGGCCATCCTCCTCTGCACTCCGGGCCACAGCAGAGGGCTGGCCTGGAAGAGGTGCAACCAGGACAGAATCTGGCGTCCTGACCGGGACTAGAACCTGGTGTGCCAGCCCCGCAAGGCGGAGGATTAGCCTGTTGAGCCACGGCGCCGGCCAGCTTGTGTTATCTTTGCCAATGAAATATAGACTGCACATAGGAAATAATAAAAATGATAAAGAGAAAATTGTAGATATTTGGAAATATTAGAAAATGATCTTGTACTCTTAAAAGAGAATTTCATGAAGTGAGCATATAGCACTTCCAGCAAATTAAAATTAACTATCTTCATAAAAAACACATTATTGTGTTATGGAGAGAACAAATTCTATCTTATTTACTTTTCTGTTTCTAAATCCAACATAATGTCACAATCGTATTCATCATTCAATATACTTTTACTGTACTAAACAGAAAGATGAATTCTAAAAGATACAGTATACAACTTCATTTTCAATCTGAGGCTCAGGAAGGTTGCATTTCATGATTTCCCAGGATGTATATGTGCACATGTGGCTACATATATACTGAGAAGAACATTTGAGTAAAGTGTAACAGCATCATATATGCAAGCTGAATCTGTAAATTATGTTTTGTATTGAAAAAAAATAAGCACAAGTCTGTTCCATGCTAAGGGAATAAAAAATTAAGGATAATTATTTCTACCTATTCCTTCCAACAAAGCAGTATTAGATATTTAATAAGCAGGTGAGAACAGGAAGATGACATGTGTTGTTGATCAGGCTGCGTTTATGGCTATCCAATATATGATGTGAATAATAATTAAAATTTTTGAGTCATCTTTATTGTAATGAAAAGCAATTTATTATTTTGATATGTATGGAAAGCTTCTTCAAAAGAAATAGTAATTTTAAAATCTGAAGTAAGATCTTCTCCTATGTGAATTAGCAGTTAGACCACTGGAAATCTTAATTTCATAGCATCTTAATTTTCTTTATAAAAATCTACAATGATTTTGAGATGCAAATTAGGTAGCAGGGATTCAAGATGGCTGAATAGGGTGAAGCCACATTGTCTGCAGCCACAGTAGGATACAAAAAAGAAGGGAAAAAAAACAGAAAAAAAGCAAAGATGAAAGAGAAAGAAAAGAAGAAATAAAAAGAAGGAAGGAAAAAGAAAAAGAAGTAAGGAAGGAGAGAGAGAGAGAAAGAAAAGAATGAACCACGTTTTCAATATCTGACAGAAATACTCATTGCAGACATAAGAGCAACAACAGAAGCAAAGTCTCTTTGGGACATGATCAGAGGACACGCAGGTGGCTGGGGCCAGCCATGCAATTGCATTCAGCTGCTGTCTGGAACTCTCCATTGTTCCAAGTCAAGGTAGGAAGAAGTTAGTGAATGCCCCTCCATCCACAGATTTCACTGAGGGAGCAGTCCACAGTTATTCACTGAGAGGAACTTCAGCCTGGGGAGCTGACTGGAATCTGAGCGATTGTTGTGCTCCAAGGAGGGAAACCCCATTGTCTCCTTTCTCTCCCCAACCCCTGCAGATTGCCAGGTATGGCTCTGAAAGTGTTACTTTTCATCTCTGCACTGCTGCTACCAGAACTCATCAGAGAGAGTCAGAGCAGCTTGTGGGATGGAAGACAGATCCCCTGCATCCTGCAACTATGGGAGTTACCAGTCATAGGCCCAGAGACGTGCTCACTCTGAGTGGAGTCTTGCCTTAGAGGTAAACATCAATGGGCCTGCACTGTGGCATAGCAGGTTAAGCCTATGCCTGTGGTACCAGCATCCTATATTGGCACCAGTTCCTGTCCTGGCTGATCTTCCAATCCAGCTCTTTGTTAATGGCCTGGGAAAGCAGTGGAAGATGGCCCAACTGCTTGGGCACCTGCACCCATGTGGGAGACCTAGAAGAAGCTCCTGGCTCCTGGCTTCAGACTGGCTCAGATCTAGCCATTGCAGCCATTTGGGGAATGAACCTCTCTCTCAAATAAAACAGACTTTAAATTTAAAAACCTGTAAAAAGAGACAAAGAAGGATGTATTATTATCATATTTTCATATTAGGTTCAGTTTCAGCAGAAAACATAATAATCATAAGTATATATGTGTATATATATAAATTTATATATTCAGTCAACACATGACCACTCAGATATACACAGGAAATATTATTAGAGCTAAATGGATAGATAGACTCCAATACAACAATATTGGGTCTGCAACACTCCACTATCATCAAAGGGCATATTATAAAGACAGAAAATCAATAAAGATGCATCAGAGTTGAAACATGCAATTGAGTAAATGGATCTAATAGCATTTGCAGGACTTTTCATTCAAGAGCTGCAGAATATACATTATTCTCTCATTAACACACAGAACATTTTCTAGGGTAGACTATATATTAGGTCATAAATCAAGACTCAGCAAATTTATTGTTTTAAAGATTTGCTTATTTATTTATTTGAAAGGCAGAGTTAGAGAGAGAGAGAGAGGTCTTCCAATCACTGATTTAATCTCCAGATGGCCACAACTGCTGGAGCTGTCTGATCTGAGCCAGGAGCCAGGAGCTTCTTCCAGGTCTCCCATCCTGTGCAGAGACCAAAGGACTTGGTCATCTTCTACTGCTTTCCCAGGCCACAGCAGGGAGCTGAATCAGAACTGAGAGTCGAACCGGCACCCATATGGGATGCTGGCACTGTAGGCGGTGGCTTTACTCACTATGCCATAGCGCCGGCCCCAAGCAAATTTAAAAATACTGAAATCATACTGTGTATCTTCTCAGACCACAAAGGCATACAATTAGAAATCAACAACAAGAACAATGGAACACTCATAAATACATGGAAAGTAAGCAATGGGCCATCAAAGAAATTAAAAAAAAGAAATTAAAATGTTTCTTAAAATAATTGAAAATGAAAACACAGCATATCAAAATCTGGGATACTGCAACAGCAGTTTTAAGAAGGAAGTTTATAACATTACATGGTTACATTTAAAAAAGAGAAATGTCTCAAATAAAAGATCCATTGATGTATCTTGAAGGCTATGGGAGACAGGAATAAACAAAACCCCAAATCAACAGGAGGCAAGAAAGAATAAGGATCAGAGCAGAAATAAATGAAATTGATACTAAGAAAACAATATAAAAATAAAAAAAGCTGTTTTTTGAGAAAAGAAACAAAAAATAAAAATTAGCCAGACTAACAATGAAAAACATAGAAATATCTTAAATACATTAAATTAGAGATGACAAAAAAGATGTTATAACCAATAGAAATTAAATACAAAGGATCATAAGAAACTAATATGTTTCTCATAGTGTCCATTTCACTTCAACAGGTTTCCCCTTTGGTGCTCAGTTAGCTGTTGCCAATCAGGGAGAACATATGATATTTGTCCCTTTGGGACTGGCTTAATTCACTCAGAATGATGTTTTCCAGATTCCTCCATATGTTGCAAATGGCTGGATTTCATTGTTTTTGACTGCTGTATAGAATTCTATAGAGTACATGTCCCATAATTTCTTTATCCAGTCTACTGTTGATGGGCATTTGGGTTGGTTCCAGGTCTTAGCTATTGTGAATTGAGCTGCAATAAACATTAATGTGCAGATGACTTTTTTGTTTGCCAAATTAATTTCCTTTGGGTAAATTCCAAGGAGTGGGATGGCTGGGTTGAATGGTAGTGTTATATTCAGGTTTCTGAGGAAACTCCAGACTGACTTCCATAGTGGCTTCACCAATTTGCATTCCCACCAACAGTGGATTAGTGTCCCTTTTTCCCCACATCCTCTACAGCATCTATTGTTGGTAGATTTCTGAATGTGAGCCATTCTAACCGGGGTGAGGTGAAACCTCATTGTGGTTTTGATTTGCATTTCTCTGATTGCTAGTGATCCTGAACATTTTTTCATGTGTCTGTTGGTCATTTGCATTTCCTCTTTGGAAAAATGTCTATTGAGGTCCTTGGCCCATCTTTTAAGTGGGTTGTTTGTTTTGATGTTGTGGAGTTTCTTAATTTCTTTGTAGATTCTGTTTATCAACCCTTTATCTGTTGCATAGTTTGCAAATATTTTTTCCCATTCTGTCGGTTTCCTATTTACTTTCCTGACTGTTTCTTTTGCAGTACAGAAACTTCTTAATCTGATGCAATCCCAGTAGTTAATTTTGGCTTTGACTGCCTGTGCTTCTGGGGTATTTTCAAAGAAGTCTTCGCCAGCACCTATGAGAAACAGTGACTTGATCAGCTCTTGTGCTGACTGTTGTTGTATAATGTAATACTTTATCCATTTTAGTATTTTTTTATCCTAGTACTAGTGGTTGAACTCTGTAATTAACACACAATTATTCTTAGGTGTTTAAATTTTAACCAAAAAGTGATCCCTGTGAAATATCGGAGTGGGAATAAGAGAGGGAGGAGATGGACAATTTGGGACATGCTCAATCAGACCTGCCCCAAATGACGGAGTTAGAATAGTGCCAGGGGATTCCAATACAATCCCATCAAGGTGGCATGTACCAAGGCCATCTCACTAGTCCAAGTGATCAATTTCAGTTCCCAATTGATCACACTGATAGGTCTATGAATCAAAGGGATCACACAAATAAGACTAGTGTCTGCTGATACTAACTGATAGAATGAAAAACGGAGAGAATGATCCAACATGGGAAGGGAGATACACAGCAGACTCATAGAATGGCGGATGTCCTAAATAACACTCTGGCCTCAGAATCAGCCCTTAAGGCATTCGGATCTGGCTCAAGAGCCCATGAGAATATTTTAGGCATGGAAAGCCAAGACACTCTGGAAAAAAAAGAAGACCTAAATGAAAGATCTCTGCGAGTGAGATCCCAGTGGAAAGAACGGGGCCATCAAAGAAACAGGTACCTTTCTCTGAAGGGAGGAGAGAACTTCCACTTTGACTATGACCCTGTTGGAATAAGATCAAAGTCGGCAAACCCTAAAGGCTTCCATAGCCTCAGCAACTCATGACTAGAGCCTAGAGAGATTACTGACACCATCAACAAGAGTGTCAAATTGTTAAATCAACATCAGGAGTCACTGTGTACTTACGTCCCATGTGGGATCTGTCCTTAATGTGTTGTCCAATGTGAAGTAATGCTATAACTAGTACTGAAACAGTATTTTACACTTTGTGTTTCTGTGTGTGTGCAAACTGATGAAATCTTTACATAGTATATACTGAATTGATCAGCTGTATATAAAGATAATTGCAAATGATTAAAAAATCTTGGTGTTAAACTGGAAATTGCATAGATAATTAATCAATTTTTTAAAAAAATATCATGTAGGATCTCTGTCCTTAATATGCTGTGCATTGTGAATTAATATTATAACTAATACTCCAACAGTATTTTCACTTTGTGTCTCTATGTGAGAGCAAACTGTTGAAATCTTTACATAATGTGTACTAAACTGATCTTCTGTGTATAAAGAGAATTGAAAATGAATCTTGATGTGAATGGAAGGGGAGAGGGTGTGGGAAAGGGGCGGTAGCAGGTGGGAGGGAAGTTGTGTGGGGGGAAGCCATTGTAATCCATAAGCTGTACTTTGGAAATTTATATTCTTTAAATAAAAGCTTTATATAAAAAATAAACTAATATGAAAAACTATATGCTAGTAAACCTCCAAAAATGTATAAATTAGTGAATACATATAATCTATCAAGATTAAATGAAGATACAGAAAATTTAAGCAGACTCATAACAAACAATGAGATTGAAGCAGTAATCAAAAGTATTTGATTAAAGAAAAGTTCAAGACGTGATGACTTCACTACTGAATTGTACAAAACACTTAAAGAGCTAACTCCAATACTTCTTTAATTATTCAAAAATATTGAACAGTATTGAATTCTGTAAAACTTGTTTGAGACAAACAGCACTCTGATACCAATACCAAAGACAAAAATGCAAAGAGAACCACCTACCAATATCCTTAAAGAAACATAGGTGCCAAACTTACCAATATAATATTGTCAAACTGTAGAATACAGTGTGAAAATTTATTTCACAAACTAGAAATAGACATTCCATATGATAAGGCATTCCCACTATTGATCATATGCTCAAAACACATGAACAGTCTTTATCAAAGAGAAACCTTCATAAAATGTGTACATCAACAGAGTTCACACCAACATATCCAATATCAGATGAATTGATTTCAAAAATGGGGTTACATATATATTATGTATAGTCTCCACACAATGCAGTATTATTAGCTACAAAAATGAATGAACTGCTACCACTTGCATCAAAATGCATTCAGCTGGAGTAGATGATGTGTAAATAAGTTGGACACAGAAAGACAAATACTACATGTTCTCCCTTGTATGTAGTAGCTAAAATTAGGAAAAAAAAATCAAAAAATAGAAAAGAATAATGCCTGTGTGTATCAGTATTGCTGCAAACATATTTTTGTTAAACTTTGTTTTATATATTTGTCAAACTAAGGGTTAAGAATGCTTTACTGCTAGAGGTTTAATGATCTGTGATTATTTTAAAATTTACTAAATATGAGTGAAATGGTCATCTTTCTAGTCAATTGTTATTTATAGCGCTTGCCTGTATTACTGATGTATTTGACAGAACATTAAACCCTTGATTGTAATGTTAAAAATATGTTATCTCAAAAAATAGAAAAGAATGAAGGAAGGAAGGAAGGAAGGAAGGAAGGAAGGAAGGAAGGAAGGAAGGAAGGGAGAGAGGGAGGAAAAATGAAAGAAATATAAAAGAAGGAAAGAAAGAAGAAAGCAAAGAAGGAAGGAATGAAGGAGGGAAGAAAGGAAGGGAGGGAGGGTGGGAGGGAGCGAGAGAGAGAATAGGAGAGGTTATGAAGAAGTGAATGTCATTATATTCTGAGAACCACACTGAATCTGTTTCCTTTGCATTAATATTAGAAAAATGTGAAAATAGATTATCAGAAAATAAAATAAATACATTAGGTAATAATATTGCATAATTAGTGTAATATATAAGATATATTTTAAGTACTTTAGGGAAATTATAAAGAGATGCTTGTTAGCAAATAAGTATATTTGTTAAGCTTGGAATGAAAAATACTCAGGCAGTTTTGTATTGAGACAATTGTATTCATAGGACAGAAAATCTCAGAACTTATATCCTTAGACTAACCTAATAGATTAATAAAGGGAAGTTGTGCATTAATTTTTTTTGTTTGACAGGTAGAGTGATAAACAGAGAGAGAGACAGAGAAATGTCTTCCTCCCATTGGTTCACTCCGCAGTGGACACTACAGCTGGCGCTGCACTGATCAGAAGCCGGGAGCGAGGTGCTTCCTCCTGGTCTCCCATGCAGGGGCAGGGGCCCAAGCACTTGGGCCATCCTCCACTGCCCTCCTGGGCCACAGAAGAGAGCTGGACAGAAAGAGGAGCAACCTGGACTAGAACCTGGTGTCCATATGGAATACCAGCGCCGCAGGATTAACCAAGTGAACCACGGTGCAGGCCCAGCATTAACATTTTATGAAGATGATGAGATAGAAGAAATGTAAGATGCAGATTTCAAAAAATTTATGATAAGAACATCTAGAAGTTCTCAAAAACAAATTCTTGAATTACAGAAATCCTTATTGGAAATGATAGAAAATCTCCCTCATGAAAATGAAATCGTAAAGAGGAATCAAAATGAAATGAAGAAACTAGTAGAACATGAAATTGTGATAGTGAAGAGAAATCATAATGAATTGAAGAACTCAATGGATCAAATGACAAATGCATTAGAGAGCCTTAAAAACAGAATGAGTGTAGCAGAAGAGAGAATACTGGACTTAGAAGATAGAACACAGGAAAGTATACAGTCAAATCAAAGAAAAGAAGAGGAAATTAGAAATCTAAAAAATATTGTCAGGAATCTACAGGATACTATTAAAAAACCCAACATTCAGGTTCTAGGAGTTCCTGCAGGCTTAGAGAGAAAGGATTAGAAGGCCATTTTACTGAGATACTAGCAGAAAATCCCCCGCTCCCCCCCCCCTTTTTTTTAAGGGAAAGGGTTTATTTGGGAAAACCAACAGACCGGAGTGAAGGGGTGGCGAAGGAAAAAGAGAAGGAGACTATACAAGAGAGAGGAGGGAGAAGATTATAAGACAGAGAGGAGGGAGAAGAGAGACAAGAGGAGGAGAGAAACCAGGAGAGGCTAAGAGAGCGCAGGAGAGAAGGACCAGGAACAGGCCCTTTTAAAACTTTGCCTGAGGGCAGGCAGGGAAGCAGGGGCAGCGAATCCCATTAGGATGGGGGTGGAGCCTGGCTCAGATAGCTGGGCTGTGCTGCCACCTAGCTAAAACTGTGCCAGTTTCCTAACAATCCCCCCTTTTGTTTTTTATAAAGCAGGATTTGTATGGGGTTACATTAGTCCCAAAAGTCCAGGAGGGGTAGAAGGACGATGATCCATCTTTAGAGCTACTTTCTGCTGACATGGGGCGATGATGTACTCTTCTCTAGCATGGGCGATGTCTCAGGCCACTGTCTCCTGGGTGGCGAGCCGAGTATATTCCCGTAGCAGCATTTGGTTGACCGCCTGGTTGTTGAAGGCCTTCATTTGTTCCATTATAACCTGCAGTATACACTTAGTCACTGTAGTATAAAAGACAGGGTGAGAATAGTAACCAATGATCCTGAGAGTAGTATTAACCAGGTAATCAGAGGATTTCAAAGAGAGGAAATGGGGGGGAGGCGTCTCTGGACCCTTGCAGGGACAGATTGATGGATGTAGCTTAAAGTGATTCCAGCCAAGACTGGGAGAAAAGCCACTTAACTTTCACAGGTAGAGAAATTCTGAACAATCATACAACATTAAGTGTGGGAGAGGATCATCAGCACACACAGGTTGGGAGTAGAGCCATTGATGGTAGAGTAGAGGTTATGATTACAAAGGAATGAGGCCCAAGTGGGCTAGATACAGAGGACAGAGTCATTATTAGAGAACCTAAGAAAGGTGCTATCTAAGCTGCAACTGAGTTTTCTGATTGAGAGGCAAATAGAACCTGACAGAATGGGCTTGATAATAATCTGGTGGGCTTTAGGCCTTGTAAATTATGAGGCCCAGACTCATCTATCTCTTCATATAGCCTACATCCTAAAGAAGGTGTGAACCTCCTTGGGGAAGGCACCCTCTTGACTTCCTTTACCTGGTTGGCCTGGGAGGAGAGCTGGCCAGGTAAAGGCAGGTGGCATCTCTAACAGAAAATTTACAGTTCTGCCTGCAATGTTCTGACCCTACTTGGCTGTCATGTCAGCTGTGGTGGTCACTTTGGAAGCTGGGCTGAGTGAAGGGCTTTTCAGCTTTGAGCCAACAAGATCTGTGGCTCTGACCTGGTCATCCTTTGATTCCAGGACAGGTCCATTTCCAGTGATCCAACTCTTGGCAGAGCTGCAAGGGCTCTCCACAAGCTGACTTCTGCTGAAGCCCAGGCTTACCACATTGAAAGCCACTGCAGTGGATTGGTCTGTTGGGTCTCCTTGAGGGCAGATCACTGTACAGAACAGCCATTAATAGGCCTGACACCCATCTCTACATTTCTGATGCCTAGCTTTCTTTTCCTCCTGGTTTTTGTTAAAGCAGACCAGAGGATGCAAGTCAAGGGGGTGCTCAAGTACCATCTCTAATCTTTGGTGGCCCAAACTAGAAGTCTATAGTCACAGGCATGTTCGGTAGTAGACAATGCCCATGAGAAAAACTATATTCTCACTTTAAAACTTTCTTTCCCTTTGTTCTGAAAGGGAGGTCTTTCCTGTTTACTGTTTACCTCGCTGATGGCAAAGTAAATGTAGCTATGAAATTACAAGTTAAGCTCTTATTTTGGCTATGTTATTACAGAAAAGTGTTAGCCATCTCTTTTATAAGATCTAAAATCAAATTGTGCATCTTGGAGAGTCCTACAGAATAGAATTAGTTTCCTACCTTGAAGAGAACAGAGAAATGAGAGAACAAGTTGGGCTTAGAATAGAGAAATGGGGGTGCCAGTCTCAGATTGCTTACTGACAATAGCAAAATCAAATGAAAACTTAGAAAGCAGTTTTACCCATTAGATAACAACTTAATAAAACATTTACCAGAAGGTCCAAGGCCTTCTATAAATTTTAAGAATCATATATTTGGAAATACCTCTTAAATATCTAACATGGTATAGCTTGTTTAACCAGCAAATTTAAGCACAAACATATAACATAATTTTAGTTTCTTTCTACCAACAAATTTAAACATCTGGTACAGAGATTCAGGTCACACAAATTAAATGTATCTTTGATTAATTTTAGCAGCTTAAATTTATGGGCAATCTTTTATCTATAAGTCAATTAAAATAAAACTTAAATTTTCCCATGTAGACTTACAGTATGTATACACATATAACATAACATAATACACCAATACAGCAGTTTTAATAGCTTTTTTTAAGAGAATCTAACTCCTGTTTGTAAATTACCAATTGATTTGAATTACTTTTGTTTTTAGTGACCTCAGTTAACCATACTTTTCTTCAGTTGGTACCTTTAATATATTATTGGCTTCATCAGTCAACATGGCCATCCCAAAGTACTGAATACAATAGAAGTGGCTGGAAAAATTCCATTAGAACCTATAGGAGGACAGCTAAACACAGAACCAACAACACTTTAGTTTTATGAGCAACGAATCTGATATATAAAACTGTGGATGACAAAAGATTATGTTGCCATGTTTAAAATTATAAACTCACATACCAACAAGAGGCATTTGCTTATTGCACACAGTATTTTTGAAAGCACCTGTAGCATTTCTCTCCTGAGCTCTCTTGGCCTCTCTTGGCTTCTCTCCTCCTCTCATCTCTCTTCTCCCTCTTCTCTGTCTCTCTCTTTCTCTTATAGTCTCCTTCTCTTTGCCTTCGCCACCTCTTCACTCCAGTCTGTTAGGTGTTCCCAAATAAACCCATTCCCTTACTCCAGTGTTCAGTGTTTTTTGCGATGGCTAACATTAATATATAACATTGGTGCTGTGAGTTGGATAGCCTCATATTGGTAATCCAGCGTCCGCCAGTGCTCTGGGGTCCAGGATTTCTGCTAGTCGCAAAGCACACTCCTGGAACACTTTCCAAGCAACCGAATGCTCTGTGATCTCCATCTACACATCGGCCTTCCAAATTTTAAGGTTTCTGGGTAATCAGTACTCAATGAAACAGCAATGGGTAATTAGTACTTGTTTTAGATGAATACAATTTTAATTTTAATTAAATTCAGATGGAGATATATCAGCACCTTAAGTCATTTAGGTGTAACTCCTAATTTAAATTGGGTAAAGGCTAATGAAATGTGTCTAAGTGTAAACTTTTGTATACTCAACATGTTATATTCTATAAAAAACTATTTGGGTTAGTTCATAAACTGTCTATGAAAATAGTTCAACGCTGTTTAAAGTAACTCAGGCTAAAATTTGATGCGTTACCTAAATATTAATTAGGAGATTTTTAACATTTTATCTCAAAATGTAAATCAAGGACATTGGCAGACAGAAAGCATCACAAGTATACTAATCTACTTCTCTTTGACATAAAATTAAAAATCTGATTTCCTGTTAAAGCAATGTGTTAAAGTAATCTATTATGTTCTCTTGATGTCTGTTAAATTCTAGTTGTTTAAAAACAACTGAGTTTTGATTAAGAGCTATGGGTTATTTAAATATGTGCTTATTTTCAAACATTTAAATAATCACTTTGTAACAATGATCAAATTTGGTCCATATTATGTCATGATGTTAAAGAATCTTATTTCAACCAGATATTTTGGATTTTGAACCTTCTTGGCATTCTTGACAGGTATTCAAAAAATCAAAAATCAAAGTTCCAAAGAATTTGGAATCTAAAATTTCCAGTAAATTTTGGACTTTGCTTTTTCCAGTAGGGGCCCAACTGAAAAAATTGAAGGACCTATGTCTCTCATCTTGTAAATAAACCAAATAACTAGGCTATTTGGACTATTTTAGCAGTACTGTCAAGATGTGAAGTGGTGCTAAATTTTAAGTTTCTATAATATAAAATGCTATTGACACAAATGTCTGAGAATTAAGAAGTCTAATGATCTTGTGTTACTAGACATGATAATTATCTTTAAAAAAGCCCCAGAGGCCTAAAAGAGGTAAATGCTTTGTAAAATTCCCCAGTTTTGGAGAAGGATAGAGACATCCTAGTACAGGAATCTCACACAACACTGAGTAAACATGACCAAAAGAGATCCTCACCATGACACATTGTAATCAAACTCACCACAGTGAAACATAAAGAAAAGATCCTAAAATGTGCAAGAGAGAAACATCAGATTACTCTCAGAGGATCTCCAATTAGACTCACAGTTGACTTCTCTTCAGAAACCCTACAGGGTAGGACGGAATGGCGAGTTCTAGCCCAAGTACTAAGAGAAAAACTTCCAGCCCAGAATATTATATCCTGCAAAGCTCTCATTTGTGAATGAAGGTGAAATAAAGACCTTTCATAGCAAATGGAAATTGAATTTGTTGCCACTCATCCAGCCCTGCAAAAGATGCCTAAAGATGTGTTACACACAGAAACACAGAAACACGGCCATCAATATGAAAGAAGGTAAAGGAAGGAAACCTACCAGTAAAAGATCACAGGAAGTTCAAAGCATATATTAGAAAATATCTTTGGGAAAATGTCAGGGCAAAACTACTACAAATCAATAGTCACATTGAATATTAATGGCATCAACTCTCCAATGAAAAGACACAAACTGGCTGAATGGATTAAGGAACAAAACCCATCTATTTGCTGCTTGCAAGAAACACATCTCCCCAACAAAGATGCATGCAGACTGAAAGTGAAAGGTTGGAAAAAGATATTCCATGCCAATAGAAATGAAAAAAACCTGGCATAGCCATCTTAATATCAGACAAAATAAACTTTAATACAAAAACTGTTAAGAGAGACAAAGAGGGGCACTATATAATGATTAAGGGATCAATTCAGCAGGAAGATGTAACTATTAGAAATGTACATGCACATAATTACAGGGCAATGGTTTATTTAAAAGCTATGTTAAGGGACTTAAAGGGAGACTTGAACTCCAATACAATGCTACTGGGGGACTTCAATACTCCACTCTCAGAAACAGACAGATCAACTGGACAGAAGATCAACAAGGAAAGAGCAGATTGAATCGACACTATGGCCCAAATTAATCTAACAAATATCTACAGAACTTTCAATCCTACACATAAAGCATTTACATTCTTCTCAGCAGTGCAAAGGAGCTAATCTAGGATTTACCACACACTAGACCATAAAGCAAGTCTCAGAAAATTCAAAAGAATTAGAATCATATGATGCAGCTTGTCAGTCCACTGTGGAATGAAGTAGGAAACTAGCAACTCAGGAATCCCTAAAGCATATGCAAACACATGGAGATTGAACAACATGCTCCTGAATGAACACTGGGTCATAGGAGAAAGCAAAAGAGAAATCAGAAACTTTCTGGAAGTAAATGAGGATAACAGCAAAACATACCAAAACTTACGGGATACAGAAAAATCAGTGTTAACAGGAAAGTTTATAGCAATAGGTGCCTACATTAAGAAATTGGAAAGGCACCAAATATGTGAGCTTTGAATGCATCTCAAGGGTCTAGAAAAACTGCAGCAAACCAGACCCAAACAGAGTAGGAGAAGAGAAATAATTAATATCAGAGAAGAAATCAACAGGATTGAATAAAAAAATTACAAAAAAAATTGCCAAATAAAGAGCTTTTTTTGAAAAAATAAAACAAAATTGACACCCCATTGGCCCAACTAACCAAAAAAAGAAAAGACTGAATTAAATAAAATCAGAGATGAAAAAGGAAACGTAACAGACACCACATAAATAAAAAGAACCATCAGAAATTACTACAAGGACTTGTATGCCAGCAAACAGGAAAATCTATCAGAAATAGATAGGTTCCTGGACACATGCAATGTACCTTGTTGAACCAGGAAGACATAGAAAACCTAAACAGACCCATAACTGAGACAGAAATTGAAATAAAGCAATAAAGGCCCTCCCACCAAAGAAAAGCCCAGGACCAGATGGATTCACTGCTGAATTCTACCAGACACTTAAAGAAGAACTAACTCCAATTCTTCTCAAACTATTGAGAACAATCAAAAGAGAAGAAACCCTTCCAAATTCTTTTTATGAAGCCAGCATCACCTTAATCTCTAAGCCAGAAAAAGATGCAGAAGAGAAAGAGAATCACAGACCAATTTCCCTGATGAACATAGACACAAAAATCATCAATAAAATTCTGGCCAATAGAATACAACAACAAATCAGAAAGATCATCCACCCAGAACAAGTGGGATTTATCCCTGGTATGCAGGGATTGTTCAATGTGCGTAAATCAAGCAATGTGATACATCACATTAACAGACTGCAGAAGAAAAACAATATGATTATCTAATAGATGCAGAGAAAGCATTTGATAAAATGCAACACACTTTCCTGATGAAAACTCTATGAAAATTGGGTATAGAAGAAACATTCCTCAATACAATCAAAGCAATTTTTGAAAACCCAATAGCAGGCATCCTTTTGAATGGGGAAAAGTTGGAAGCATTTCCACTGAGATCTGGTACCAGACAGGGATGCCCACTCTCATCACTGCTATTCAATATACTTCTGGAAGTTTTAGCCAGAGCCATTAGGCAAGAAAAGAAACTAAAGGGATACAAACTGGGAAAGAAAAACTCAAACTATCCCTCTTGGGAGATGATATGATTCTTTATTTAGGGGACCCAAAGAACTCTACTAAGAGACTATTGGAACTCATAGAAGAGTTTGGCAAAGCAGCAGGATATAAAATCAATGCACAAAAATCAACAGCCTTTGTAAACACAGGCAATGCCATGGCTAAGAAAGAAATTCTAAGATCAATCCCATTCACAATAGCCACAAAAACAATCAAATACCATGGTATAAACTTAACCAAGGACATTAAAGATATTTACAACGAGAATTACAAAATCTTAAAGAGAGAAATAGAAGAGGATTCAAAAAAATGGAAAAATCGTCCATGCTCATGGATTGGAAGAATCAATATCATCAAAATATCCATTCTCCCAAAAGCAATTTATAGATTCAATGCAATACCAATCAACTTACCAAACACATTCTTCTCAGACCTGGAAAAAATGATGCTGAAATTCATATGCTAACACAATAGCTAAAGCAATCTTGTACAACAAAAACAAAGCCGAAGGCATCACAATACCAGATGTCAGGACATACTACAGGGCAGTTGTTATCAAAACAGCATGGTACTGGTACAGAAACAGATGGATAGACCAATGGAATAGAACAGAAACACTAGAAATCAGCCCAAATATCTACAACCAACTTATATTTGATCAAGGATCTAAAACCAATTCCTGGAGCAAGGACAGTCTATTCAACAAATGATGCCAGGAATATTGGATTTCCACATGCAGAAGCATGAAGTAAGACCCCTACCTTTCACCTTATACAAAAATCCACTAAACATGGAATAAAGTTCTAAATCTATGACCTAAAACCAACAAAATATTAGGGAACACTGGAGAAATCCTGCAAGATATAGACACAGGCAAAGACTTATTGGAAAAGACCCTGGGAGCACAGGCAGTCAAAGAAAAATTTAACATATGGAATTGCATCAAATTAAGAAGTTTCTGTACTGCAAAAGAAACAGTCAGGCAAGTGAAGAGGCAACCAACAGAATGGGAAAAAATATTTGCAAACTATGCAACAGATAAAGGGTTGATAAACAGACTCTACAAAGAAATAAAGAAACTCCACAGCAAAAAAAAAAAAAAAAAAAAAAAAAATAAAAAACAAAAAAAAAAACTTAAGAGATGGGCCAAGGACCTCAATAGACATTTTTCAAAAGAGGAAATGCAAATGGCCAACAGACACATGAAAAAATGTTCAAGATCATTAGCTATCAGGGAAATGCAAATCAAAACCACAGTGAAATTTCACCTCATCCCAGTTAGAATGGCTCACATTCAGAAATCTGCCAACAACAGATGCTGGTGAGGATGTGGGGAAAAAGGGACACTAACACACTCTGGGTGGGAAAGTAAATTGGTAAAACCACTATGGAGGTCAGTCTGGAGATTCTTCAGAAACTTGAATATAACCATACCATACAACCCAGCCATCCCACTCCTTGGAATTTACCCAAAAGGAATTCAATTGGCAAACAAAAAAAGCTGTCTGCACATTAATGTATATTTTAGCTCAATTCACAATAGCTCAGATCTGGAATCAAAATAATGCCCATCAACAGTAGACTGGATAGAGAAATTATGGGACATATACTCTATAGAATACTATACAGCAATAAAAAGCAATGAAATCCAGTCATTTGCAACAAAATGGAGGAATCTGGAACACATCATGCCGAGTGAAATAAGCCAGTCCCAAAGGGACAAATATAATGTGTTCTCCCCATGGTGACAACTGACCAAGCACCAAAGGGGAAACCTGTTGAAGTGAGATGGACACTGTGAGAAACAGTGACATGATCAGTCTTTGTCCTAACTGTTGATGAACAACTTAATGCTTTATCTCTTTTAGTATTTTTTTTTTTTGCTCTACTTAATACTATTGGTTGAACTCTGTAATTAACACACAACTATGCTTAGGTGTTTATATTTAACTGAAAAGTTATCTCTGTTAAATATAAGAGTGGGAATAAGAGAGGGAAGAGATGTACAATTTGGAACATGCTCAATCGACTTGCTGCAAATGGTAGCGTTAGATTTGTCCCAGGGGATTCCAATTCAATCCCATCAAGGTGGCATGTACCATTGCCATCTCACTAGTCCAGGTGATCAATTTCAGTTCACAATTGATTATAATGATAAGATTAAGAGTCAAAGAGATCACATAAACAAGACTAGTGTCTGTCAATATTATCTGAGAGAATTAAGAAGAAGAGAATGATCCCACATGGGAAGCAGGATACACAGCTGACTCATAGAATGGCAGATGCCCTAAACAGCACTCTGGCCTCAGAATTAGCCCTCCAGGCATTCGAATCTGACTGAAGAGCCCATGAGAGTATTTTAGGCATGGAAAGCTAAGACATTCTAGTAAAACAAAACAAAAAAAAAAAAAAACACACACCTAAATGAAAGATGTCTGTGAGTGAGATCCCAGTGGAAAGAACGGGGCCATCAAAGAAGGAGGTACCTTTCTCTGTAGAGAGGAGAGAACTTCCATTTTAACTATGAACTTGTCTAAATAAGATCGGAGTTGGAGATCTCAAAATGCTTCTATTGCCTTGGCAACTCATGTCAGAGCCTAGGGAGATTAATGACGCCATAAACAAGAGTGTCAATTGTTAAGTCAACATCAGGAGTCACTGTGCACTTATTCCTCTTGTAGGTTCTCTGTCCTTAATGTACAATGTGAATTAATGCTATAACTAGTACTTAAACAGTATTTCACTTTTGTGTTTTGGTGTGCCTGCAAACTGTTGAAATCTTTAATTCATATATACTAAATTGATCTGTATATAAAGGTAATTGAAAATGAATTTTGATGCAAATGGAATGGGAGAGGGAGTGGGAGATGGGAGGGTTGCAGGTGGGAGGGAAGTTATGGGGGGCGAAATCTATTTTAATTCATAAGCTGTACTTTGGAAATTTATATTTATTAAATAAAAGTTAAAATAAACAAATAAATTTTATTTTATTTTACTCAACTTACCTAAAGGAATAGAATTTTTAAAAAAATAAAGAGAGGATTGATTAGATGGTCTAACTGAAAAGTACTTCATTTATCTAATTTTGACATAATCTTAATAGCATTGTTATTTGAAGATAGTTACATTTTTAAAAAAATATATTTGTATCACTACAAAATGGAGATGCTAACATTGTTCTTGTACACATGAGTGTGAGAATAATCACATAACAGTCTATTCTCTGTTGGGTGAGTGTGTGAGAGGGATTTCGTAGTTCTTACCAATTTCTATGGTATAATACTGGCAGCATGGCCATTTTCAAGCTACCATTTGATTTCAACTAGATCACAACAGTTCTGAAATATTTTTAAAGGTTATTTTTTACTTGAAAGTCAGAGTTATAGAAAGAGGGAAAGACAGACTGAGAGGTCTTCCATCTGCTGGTTCATTCCCCAGGTGGCTGCATCTGCCAGGGCTCGAGCCAGGATGGATCCAGGAGCCAGGAGCTTCATCAGGTCTCCCAGGAGTGGGGCAAAAGCCCAAGAAATTGGACCATTTTCTGCTTCTTTCCAACGCTATTAGCAGGGAGCTGGATGGGAAATGAAACAGCTGGCGCATGAATTGTTGCCCATAGGAGCTTCTGGCATTGCAGGCGCTGGCTTTGCCTGCTGCAGCACAATACTGACCCCAAAAGTTCTGAAATTTTGACTATTGATTCTCATGAGGCAGTATAAGCTGAGTCCAGCACAGCATTGCTGTACACATCTGACACGTTAACAGGTCACGTGTATATTGTTTAAACCATCCCCTTCCCAGTTTAGTCCATCTGACTATAATCTAGATCTCCACTTAGTTGTATAATGTGTAGGTTGATTATTGATTATTGATAGTGTCGATTATCATTTACCTCAGAAAAATATTGACCTTTGGATAAAATAGAGGTCATCATGCTCTATGAGTATCATGTTAGCTCAGCTTAAAATATGGGGTTTGGATCCTTTCTTTAAAAATAATTCAGTTAAATAGTCAGAAAATTACATTCCTGCAGGCGTCAGCTTTAAAACCTTTTTTGTTTCATATTTCACATATCATGGCTGAGAACATATAATAATGTGAAATGAAGGAGTATGATATACTTAAAAGGAAAAACTGCTTACTTTATACAAGAGATTTACCTGATGGTTTTATCAACATAGAAAATTTGAAACATAAAAAATTCAGGTATGTCTATCTAGACTAGTTTCTGTGTTGCTAATAGAGGTCTCCAAGAAGACACCATGGGCGTCTTGTGCCATTTTTGCTGAAATTTGCTTTGAAGGATCAACTTCCTAATTTGTGCAGAACCCCTAAAACAGAAGACTCATTTTAAAGTATTAGCTTGAGGGTGCCTGAGAATTAACAGAAGAAGTTTAATTTTGCACTTGAATTCTGTATCTTGGCACGGGGATAATTTCTTCTGTGTCCCTTTATAGGCTTGTATTTTTTAATATTCAGTATTACTCTCCCTGGGAAAAAAAGCACACTAGAGAAAAACATGAAGCATGCCTTCTGTTCTCTAATAAGAAAATCCAAGTTCTTCCTATAGATCAGTTCCTAGAGTAACTCAAAAAGACCAAAAAGCTAGGCAGCTAGGCAGCTCTGTGGCCTTGAGCAAGTAATCTTACTTCCTGTCTTTGCTTTATTGCGAGCAATGAATTTAGAATATGTAACTGCTTCCTAAAGTTATTTTTATTGTGTTTCTTAATTCTTATAATTCATTAATGTGCAAGACTATATAGGGAAATTTCATTCCAATGTTATTTGTTAATCAGAAGGGAGTATGAACAATAGAAAAGCAGATTTAACCCAATTTTGAAAATTTTTACTAACTTAATTTTATTTAAAAGAAGAGAGACAGAGGGATAGAAGCCTCCCTTCTGATGGTTAACTTCTCAAATATCTAACAGTAAGAGCTGGGCCAAGCTGAACCCAGGAACTGGGAACAAAATCTGGCTCCCCCATGTAGGTGGCAGGGAACCAGCTAGTTGAGCTGTCACTGCTGCTTCCCAGGATGCACATTAGTGAGATGCCAGAACCAGGACAGAGCGGAGACTGAAAATGAGGTACTCTGACACGGGATGTGAGCATCCTGGGGGCATCTTCACCCCTGTGCCAAACGCTTGCTCCAGATTTACTTAATCTCAGTGTATAAACATTATTATCTTTATTCTATTAACTCAGTTGAGCAATAAATGACCATTTCTATATATTTTATTTTAAATTTAATATGACCTTGAGCTCCTGATTGCATTTTTTGAAGTAAGCTAGTGGAAATTGAGTGAGTCTTGACTTACATAAACATTGGAGCTACTGTGCTAATTGCTAAAATGAGTATCATAGGATTTGTCTCTGATTAAACCTTAAGTGATTCTCTAGAATCTGATAGTAAGATAGTTCTTTATATCCCATGGCAAAGGAAAATTTGAACACTTTGAGAACGCCAGTGATTAGATTCTGCTTAGCTTAAACTGACTGTAGAACTACTCCCCGTAATGTCTGCCCATTCCATTGATTTAAGACTTCAAGAAATATTAGGTCTTCTTTATCAACACTCTCAACTTGTTAACTTTAACACACACACACACACACACACACACACACACACAATCTTTTCTATTTTTCTGTCTTCAGATATATGTCCTCTTCATTCTCTGTGCCTTTGTACAATTTCTGTCATTAGCTGAAGATTTGAAAAGCATATGCTAAGAACTCACGAGCAATTTCTGCTTTTGACTTCAAACAGAAGGGTACAAAAGAATATGGACAGGGCAAGCACCATGGCATGACAGTGACTGGCACAGCAGGCAGCCATGCCACTACTTGGATTGCCTGCATATCATAACTGAGTCCCAATTACTCCACACTTCCAGTCCAATTTCCTGCTGATGAACCTGATAGACGGCAGATGATGGTCCAAGTGTCTGGGTTCCTGTCATCCGCTTTGAAGACCCAGCGGAATTTCTTGGTTCCTGGCTTCAGCCTCACCCAGTCCTGGATTTTGCAGACATTTGGAAAATAATCCAGTGATGGTAGTAATCTCTCCATCTCTCTCCCTTCCTTCCTTCTCCCCACCCCTTCCCCTTCCTCCCCTCACTGTCTTTAAAAATAAATATCTAAATCTGTTTTGTTATTTAAAAGAACTTGGAAATATTTGTGGATGGTATAATTGAATATACCCAGGAACCTCAAAAACTTAATATAAAAGATTTTTAAACTAAAATTCCTTTGTTGCAAAAAAATAAAATTCATGCATAATTTTCATAATATTTACTTTCCACAAATTTAGGAAGATTCCTCACCAATATGTATATGTGAATGGAAAGGTATGCAGATATTAAAGTATCAGTAATTCATTAAATTATCATTCCACAATCTAACTTTCATTCACTTCCTACTATAATATGTATCTGAGGTATGAGGGAAGTAGGTATTAAATAAGAATTCTTTGGATATTGTGAAATGGGAAGTATGATGGAAGAGCACTTAATGAACTTGTTTCTCAGAGCAGGCAACATTATATGATAGAACAGGAGGTATGCAATTATCTAAGCAATAAATAAAAAAGCATTACAAAATCCTAGGATTGAGTAAAAGAAAGTTGAATTCCTAGATCAGTTCTCAACGTTTTGGCCTCAGGATTCCTTTACATTCTTAAAAATGACTGAGAATCATGGTTCCTCTGTATTGTTGTTGCCGATATTTACATATTAAGGATTGGAAGTAAGAAAATGTTTTAATATGGTAATTAGTTTAGAAATAATAAAAACTTGGGGCCAACCAGCATTGTGGTACAGCTGATAAAGAACCCCCTTGTGATGCTGACATCACATATTGGAATGGCAATGAGCTTGCTGATAAAGTACCTGGAAAGACAAGGATGATGACCCAAGAAATTGGAAGCCTGAAACCCACGTGGGATTCTCGGTTGGATTTCTGGGCTCCTGGCATTGGCCTGGACCAGCCACTGAACCAGCAGAATGAAGATCCCTCTCTCTCTGTCACTGTCTCGCTCTCTGTGTATGTTTGTGTATGTGTGTGTGTGTGTGTGTGTGTGTGAGAGAGAGAGACTCTACATCTCAAATAACTAGATATAATTTTGCATAATACTAATAATTATTATAAAAACTTCATTACATGTTAACAGATTTTTATGGAAAAAATAAAACCCAATTTTACAACTCAGAAAACAGTAGTAACACTGAGATTGTATTGTTTCCAATCTCTTCAATATTTGGTTTTTTAGAGGACAGCTGGATTCTCATATTTGCTTCTATATTGAATCATTTTATTCCACAATGTACAGACTTTGAAAAATTCCGCGCTTGCAAGAGAATGATAGTAAAACAGGAAAATCAAAGTGTAATTTTGGTTGAGAAATTTTTTCTGAGTTCAGAAAATAGTTCAGGGAAGTGCAGGAACTTCAGCACCATGATTTGAAGTTATCTGTGGTGGAGAAACACCTAAAGACTGGCAGTAAGTATAGGGAGGTGGATAGCTTTGAATTGCTTGCTATCCAGATTGCAAGAAAGCAGATGCACAGCCAGGACTTACTTTTATTCAGCATGGTAAGAGGCAGCCTTACAAAGAAACACAACCTCCCTCAAAGAAATTCACACTTCCCACCACAAAGCTTTTACTCTCAACTCTTCTCCCTTCAAATAAATTTTCTTCTATTACAAGTACAGGAATTTAAATGCCTTCACACTTGTTATATAGTATTATATCACTGACATCATTCATTTATTTGAGTGCCACTGGATTTTGAAACTTGACAGCAAGTCATCAGAGAGCATTCACAATCAGTATTGTTACCCGAACTGTAACAGAAAAATCTATGAAGAGTTTAGTAGAAACATTTAAAGAAAATGGTAAGAATCTGATGGGAAGACTAAATGACTTCTACTAAGATTTGAATATGTGATTTTACTTAAAAAATTCCCAGTGACATTGTAACAGATGTTATAGTACTTATCTTTAGCAATATAGAATGAACACAAAAGGTGTCAGCCTGCTAGACCTATTTTGATATTTCAAACAGAAGTTACAAAAGATCTTGGGAAACTTCGAACCTCTAAAAAATAACTGACTGCAAAGACCAGTCTAGTTTCTACAGTCGGAAAAAAGTCTTGTTTCTGTAAGGATGCTTATGCCATTAATGTTGAAAATGAGAAACGAGCTAAATTATCTTAAAATGGGAATTAATCATTTAGAGAAATTGTAAAGTAGAGAAGGATATTTCAACATATAATCAGTTTCAGCTCTGAAATAAAATTCAGAACTGGGAAACATTCAGTAATCACCAAATAGTTCCTCATCCTCAACATTTCTGAAAATAATAATCTCAAAGCAACTTTCTTGAGTGATTATCACTCATGTCTTCACTCAGTATACACTGATTCTGGTTTTATGCTACTCACTGTTTTATGGGAGAGATATAAAGAATCTTTTTGCATCCCAGGTGATGAGAAAAAGTATGTAACAGAGATTTAATACATATTTAAATGAGTGTAGCACACCTTTTAATTTTTTTTCAAGATATAGGAAAACAATTACTTTTGCAAATCTAGTATAAATAAGGGGCTTAGAAGAGGAGAAGATGGAGTATGTCATTCTTTAATGGAAGAAATTAGTTTAGTTGAGAAATGTTTTACAGAGAAGGAGATATATGAAAAAAATTCCTCAAATGAGATGTAATTGAAATTATTTACCCAATTCAACAAGGGGATAAAGAATAAACAGAACTAGCATTACTAATATACATATAGCACAAGGTTTCAAGATGTCAGAATCAGGAAGGAGCTTCTTGCTCTAGCCTAGGGGAAAATGGTTAAAAAATGGAAATAATGCATTTTCAGGGGAGACTTAGGGAGAAAACCGCAGCAGAAATTCTATGGAAGAGAGAGGGATCATGGGTTTATGCGGAAGGTGCAGATGTACTGCACAAGCACAGACACAGCCCAATGCCAGCAGTCAAGAGCCTGAGAGAAGGCCAGCTTTGGAGAGTGAGATGAGGTAATTCCGCAGCAGCCTACACCACTAGTGATACAGCTGGGGGAAGAATCCTGTGTGAGTCCTGTGGGGGAGAGGATACCTCTTAACATGCTGGAAAAAAATGGAGCATATTTCTCTCTCCCTGTCCCCCCATCAATGGTTCACAGCAATTGGCTAAGAGAGGGAGGCATCATGTTGGACACACATAACAGCTGTAGCAGTTCTTGTGTGCAAGCCCAGCAACTGGCCAAGATGAGACGGACACCATCTTGCTAATAGCTGAAGCGGTGGCTTGGGTGCACTCATCCAGCAAACAGGAGTGAGAAAATACCTCTGTTAAATGACAAGGGGCTGTGACCTGTGGTTCTTGTGAATATATGGGATCCAGGGATTTTTGTCCAGGGGGAAAATCCAAATTCCCCATTGAGTTTGAGCCTGGCTTGCTTGGAGCATTTACAAGAGATTGGGCACCCAAGTAGGACTGTGAGATATCCCGACCAGCTCAACAGGCTCTGGGACTCAAATCATCTAGGTGGAGCACCAACAGGCAGCCTGCTCTGTGAGTGTCTGCATCTTTGTGGATGGAACAGTCTAGTAGCACAGAGCAGATCCTCTGAACCCCATGACTATGGGAGATTTCTGTGCCGCTATGAGCAGCTCCACACTCTCTGAGCTCCCAGATTACTTGGGGGAGTGGGGGTCATTGGAACAGGATCCGTGCTCACACTGAAGACACGCAGGTCCTTTATGCAGTTCTTATGGCAGTGCAGATGAGTATTGCACCTGCTGTGGATTAACACCCAGGCACTGATCACCTTGGAAGAGAGGAGGTGAGGGTGTGATTATGCCAATAAAGGTGAGCAAATCCTCCCTTTTGAAAAAAAATTGAAGAGATCTACCATTTCCATTTTAGGTGTCACCATGGATACTGTGAACCCAGAATATGGTACCCTAAAAAGCTCTCATTTATGAATGAATGTGAAGTAAAGACCTTCCATAATAAAAATAAATTGAAAGAATTTGTCATCACTTGTCCAGCCTTAAAAAAAACTTGCTTAAGATTGTGCTAAACCCCAATACTCAGTAGTTGTTATGAAAGAAATTGAAAACAGAAACCTCCCAGTAAAAGGAAAAAGGGAATCCAAAGTAAAATATAGAGACAATTATGTAAAAATGGCAGAGCCAAGACGTTACTTATCCAAAAGTAACATTGAAAGTGAATGGCTTAAACTCTCCAATTAAAAGATACAGAATGGAAGAATGGATTAAAAAAGACCCATCTGTTTACTGCCTTAAAGAAACATAGCTCACCAACAAATATACAGATACTGAAAGTGATGAAAAAAAGATACAGCATCCTACAGAAATCCAAAAAAATAGCTTGTGTAGCCATCCTAATATCAGACAAAATAAACTTTAATGCAAAAACTTAATAGAGACAGAGTGCACTATGTAATTATTAAGGGATTATCACTCTACTGAAGGATACCTAGTTATTTAAAAGAAATGTTAATGTATCTTAAAGGAGATAAACTACAAGACAATATTAATGGGGAACTTCAACACCCCATTTTAAACAGTGGACAGATCCACCAGATAGTACATAAACAAAGAAACAAAAGAGCTAATTGACACTATGATATCTACAGAAGTTTTCAGTGCACAGTTGTAGAATGCACATTCTTCTCATCAGTGCATCGGACTTTTCTACAAATTGAAAAAGTGCCAAATCAATGAGCTATCAATGCATCTTAGGGGCCTAGAAAAAGTATAACCAAATCCAAAATTATTAGGATGAAAGAGATAATTAGGATTATAGAAGAAATAAACAAATTAAAACAAAAAAATCAGTGAAATGTAAAAATAAACAAAATTGATGTACCTTTGGCCATTGAACAAAAGAAGATGAAGACCCAAATCCATTAAACCAGAAATGAAAGGGAAATTTCACAACAGACAACAGAGAAGTAAAACAAAACCATAAGGAATTACTACAAAGAGCTATATACCAACAAATTGGGAAACCTAGAAGAAACGGATGGATTCCTAGACATACTGAAACTGAGTTATGAAGAAAGAAAACATAAATAGCACAATAACCATGACAGAGATTGCATCAATTATAAAGACCCTCCTCACAAATAAAAGCACAAGACTGGATAGCTTTGCTGCTGAATTCTATCAAACATTTAAAGAAGATCTAATTCCAATCATTCTGAAGCTATTCAAACAATTGAAAGGGAGGAAATCCTTCCAAAAACCTTCTATGAAGCCTGCATCACTGTAATTACTAAACCAGAAAGATACAACAGAAAAAGAGACAAAAGACCAATATTCCTGATGAATGTAGTTCCAAAAATCCTTAACAATATACTAGCTAATTGAATCCAAGAACACATTTGAAAGATCATTCACCTGGACCAGGTGGAAGTTATCACTGGTATGCAGTGATATTCCAACATTTGCAAATCAATAAATATGATACAGGATATTTAAAAAATTGAAGAACAAAATCAGATAATTATCTCAATATATTCAGAGAATGAATTTGACAAAGTACAATATCCTTTCATGATGAACATATTAAACAAACTGGCTATAAAAGGACCATTCCCCAATATAATCAAGTCAATCTATTACATACCCACAGCCAGCATCTTACTGAATGAGGAAAAATTGGAAGCATTTCCACCAAGATCCAGAATAAGAAAAGTATGCCCACTTTCACCATTGCTATTCCATGTGGTCCTGGAAGTTTTAGCTTGATTCATTAGGCAAGAAAGAGAAATAAAAGTTAAAAATTGGAAAAGAGGGCATCAAACTATCCCTATTTGCAATTGAAATGAGTCTATATATAGGGGATCAAAAAGGCTGTGCTAAGAAACCATTGGGACTCATAAAAGAGTGTGGTAAATGTGCAGTATATAAAATTAACATGCTAAATCAGTAGCCATTTTATACCCAGACAATGTCATGGCTGAGAAATAACTTCTAAGATAAGTCCCATTCACAATAGTTACAAAAATATTCAATAAATTGGAATAAATTTAAATAAGTATGTGAAAACCTCTGGCATAAAAATTAGAATACACCAAAGAAAGAAATAGAAGAAGACACAATAAAATGGAAAAAATATTCCATGTTAATGAATTGGGAGAATTAATATCATCAAAATGTCCATACTGGCAAAAGCAATTTATAGATTAAATTTGTTCTCAATTAAACTACCAATGACATTATTCTCATATCTAGAAAAAACGATGCTAAAATTTATATGGAAACACAGAAGACTCCAAATAGCTAAAGCATTCTTAAACAACATAAACAAAGTTGGAAGCATCACAATGCCAGATCTCAAGACAGCATGGTATTGACACAAAAACAGTAGTGCAGACCAATGGAACAGAATAGAAACTGCAGAAATCAATCCATGCATCTACAACAAACTTGTGTTTAAAAAATGAGCTAAAATCAATTCCTGCAACAAGGATAGCTTCTTCAACAAATGTTGCTGCAAAAGCTGGACCTCCACGTGGAGAAGTATGAAGCAGGACACCTGCCTTAGACCTTACACAACAATCCACTCAAAATGGATCAAAGATATAAATCTACAACACCCTACCAATAAATTATTAGAGAACATTGGGAAAACTGGAATGGTCATTGATACAGGTGAAGATTCTTGGAAGAGCCCAGAAACAGAGACAATCAATACCAAGTTGAAAAGTGGGAATCCATCTAGCTGAGAAGCTGCTGCAATGCAAAAGAATTATTTAGCAAAGTGAAGAGAAAACCGACAGGAAGAATGAGAAAAATATTTGGAAACTGTGCAATTGATAAAGATTAATATCCATAATCTATAAAGTACTCAAATAACTCAATAACAACAAACAAACACTCCAGTAAGAAATGGGCAAAAGACTTGATTAGTCATTTTTCAAGAGAGGAAATTCAAATGGGCAACAGACACAGCACCTGGGCCATCCTTCACTGCCTTCCCGGGCCACAGCAGAGAGCTAGACTGGAAGAGGAGCAACTGGGACTAGAACAAGGTGCTCATATGGGGTACCGGTGCCGCAGGCAGAAGGTTAGCCAATTGAGCCACAGCGCCAGCCCTTGAATAGCTTTCATACGTAGATCAACAAAGAACAAATACTGGCAAGGATGTGGGGGAAAAATGTATCCTAATCCACTGTTCATAGAATATAAACTGGTGAAGCCACTGTGGAAGACAGTATGGAGATACCTCAGAAATCTGAAAATAGATCTACTGTATGACCCAGCCATATGCCTCTCCTCTGATATCAGCATACTAAAGCATGGTCTATACCTCCATGCTTATTGCAGCTAAATTCACAATATCTAAGATAAAGAATCAACTCAGGACATCAACTGAAGGATGAATAAAGAAATTATGATGTACATGCACTATAGAATACTATGCAGCATTTAAAAATTGAATTCTGTGTTCACAACAAAATAGATGTAGCTGGCACTCATTAAATTTAGTTAAATAAGCAAGTACCCAAAGATAAATACCATATATTCTCACTGATCTCTGGCAACTAATAGATTACCTAAAAGGTAATCAAATGGAGTTAAATTGACATTCAGGATGTGATGATTTTGAACAGCTATTCTCTCGACTGTTGGGAAACAGTATTTTTTTAATTTTATTTATACTATTTGTTGAACTCTTTACTTAATTTAGGGTTAATCTTATGGGTATAAAATTAACTGAAAATAGATATTTGTAAAAAATAAGAATGAGAATGGAAGAGGGAAGAGGAAGAACTATGTGTGTGTATGGGTGAGAAGCAAGGTAGGGTGGAGTGAATCACTACACTAAATTTATTTATATGAAATGCATGAAGTTTGTTACCTTGAATAACATTTAACAATATATATGTACACAAACACACACACATACACATATGACACAAAAGAGGAAATGATATGAATGTGATGGTGTTAGAATGCAGAATGTTGATGGAGCTGAAATTTTTAAGCCATTAACAAATTCCATCTTAAACTTTGAATGCTCTTATTTTGAGAGTGGGAATCCACCTACAACTTTTAAGTAACACAGTGACAAGTGATTTTGAAAGATAACTCAAGTATCTGTAAATGATAACGGAGTGAAACTGTAGTTGTAGTAGAGGTTCATTAATATTTTTGTTCTGCTATGAAGTTTTAACAGTTTTAACTATTTTTCAAAAGTAAGTCAGGGCATATTCACTCTCCCCATATAGGGATACTCAGAGTGAGAGTGCATGCCCTAGTTTTGCGTGATCAAATACCTCTATTAAATTAAGTAATGTGCAGCCAGTGCCGTGGCTCAATAGGCTAATCCTCCGCCTTGCAGCACTGGCACACCGGGTTCCAGTCCCGGTTGGAGTGCCGGATTCTGTCCCAGTTGCCCCTCTTCCAGGCCAGCCCTCTGCTGTGGCCAGGGAGTGCAGTGGAGGATGGCCCAAGTGCTTGGGCCCTGCACCCACATGGGAAACCAGGAGAAGCACCTGAGGATCAGGGCAATGCGCCGGCTGTAGCACTCTGGCCTCAGAATCAGCCCTTAAGACATTTGGATCTGGCTCAAGAACCCATGAGAGTAGTGTAGGCATGGAAAGCCAAGACACTCTGGCAAAAAACAAAACAAAACAAAAAAACAAACAAAAAAAAAAACCTTAATGTAAGATCTCTGCGAATGAGATCCCAGTGGAAAGAACGGGGCCATCAAAGAAGGAGGTACCTTTCTCTGAAGGGAGGAGAGAACTTCCACTTTGACTATGACCCTGTAGGAATAAGTTCGAAGTTGGCAAACTCAAAAGGCTTCCATAGCCTTGGTAACTCATGACTAGAGCCTAGGGAGATTATTGATGCCATAAACAAGAGTGTCAAATTGTTAAGTCAACAAGAGGAGTCACTGTGTACTTACTTCTTATGTGACATCTTTCCTTAATACGTTGTCCAATGTGAAGTAATGCTATAACTAGTACTGAAACAGTATTTTGCATTTTGTTTTTCTGTGTGGGTGCAAACTGATGAAATCTTTAGTTAATCTATACTAAATCGATCTTCTGTATATAAAGATAATTGAAAATGAATCTTGATGTGATTGGAATGGGAGAGGGAGCAGGAGATGGGAGGGGTGTGAGTGGGAGGGAAATTATGGGGGGGAGCCATTGTAATCCATAGCTGTACTTTGGAAATTTATATTTACCAAATAAAAAATAAATAAATAAGAAAGGAAGAGAAGGGAAAAAATTATATAATCAATATATTCTATATTCAGCATTTCCTGTAGTGTACACTATTAAGAAGAGATCAGAGAATTTCTGGTGTCTAGGTGGGATCACCCTATTTGGCTTTTGTATAGCAATGACCACTTTTCATTTGGCCTTCAGAGCTACAGGTCTGGACTGAGCTGTGCTCCCAGAGAAAGCAGGGGGCAGCATATTCTCTGGTGCTTGAGTGAGACAAATTTCCTAGGTTCCATAACGCTATTGGAGTAGAGAAGAAGGAGTCCTAGAAAGTTTGTATGCTTCTGACAAGGTGCATATCACACGTTTCCAAAACAGTCTCAACCAATCACCAGAAACACCTTCTATAGGACATAATATTAATCCCTGGGTGTTTGGTGCAGTGGTTTAGACACCCTTTGGGATACCTGTATCCCATAACAGAGTGGCTGGTTCAAGCCTCAGCTCTTCTGCTTCTGATCCAGTTTCTTGCTAATATGAGCACTGGGAGGCAGCAGGTAATAGTTCAAGTGCAAGGTTCCCTATTACCCAACTTGGCTCCTGGCTTCATCATGGTCTACTTCCAGCTATTGAGCAAAATGAATCCAATAGATGGAAGATCTCTCTTCCTGTCTTTGTCTATCCTTCTGCTCATTTCTCTCTCATGTGTGTATTCTGTCTGCCTTTCAAATAAAATGAAAATAATAAATTTTTAAATGAATAGTATTAAAACTTTTGACCAGTCTTTGTACAATTTCATCATGATACCCAGGATTGCCGAGTTTGTGTATCCTCTGGTGTCTGTTCTCTGTCAAGGCTGACCTCATCCATTGTGGAGTCTGAAATCCTAACTTCCATTCGGTGCACTTTCTGATTATTCTGATAATCATCAGGAAATCTTTAGTCCTCCAATGGGATGTCTTCTACATCTTCTTGTTCGAACAAAATCAGTGACTCTTTGCATTCTAACCTATGTAACATGAAGCCTGAGGAAACATAGGTGTCTTTATTACTTCTATCTACCATTTCAAAAAGTTCTCCCTTCCCCCCCAAATATCTGAATTTTTTATCAGATTAAATCATCCTAAAATTCTCAAAAGACTACTTGACCAAAACTTTTGACATCTTATAAATTTTAATTACTTAGTCATTGCATTCTGTGTAACCATGGCTGCCATAACTTCCTATAAATCCAATGTCAAATATGGACTATATTTCCAATATTTGTATCTTTCAATTATTTTATCTCTGTGCCTTTAATCATCTTATATATGTCCCTCCTTAGTAGTTCAATCTCATATTTATACCATATAATTACTTTAATTACATCCTTACTGGAATTATACCCTCATGTCTAATCCTAGTTTATTAGTTGCTTATTTCCCAAACACTTTAATTCCAATAATTATTTTGTGCCACAAACCTTTATTCACTGACTTTTGAAATTTTCATTCTTTACTTCCTTTCTGCCTTGAAGAAAAATTAATTATTCAATTACTTTATTTCAGAAAGTTTCATTTCCCTTGACCCTGTGTTGTCACTTCTTATTCACCTGTCAAAAACAATACCTTAAAAAAAAGCTACAAGATGGTTCTGTTATTTTGAAATCATTGCCATTAACTGCAAGTGGTTCTTCAATGATTCAAACAATCATATTGCATTTCCCCATTTCAGATCTTTCCTTTCTATCTTGAATTTCAGTTGTATAAATTCTTTTGTTACCTCAAACTTTTAGCCCCTTTTCCTCAAACTCCAAATTCATTTGACAACATCTTGTCTAAATGAACCCAGGAAGTGGAAGTTAGAACATACATCCGAATGTCCGTATGTCCAAATTCTCATTTGGCCACCTACTTAAATCTATGCTCACTTTCCAAGTAAAGTATTATTATAAATAAGCTGCTTTTTCTAACTAAAGCCAAATTCTACTAGGATCCATCTTTGAATGCCTAAAGACTTCTGGGGCTGGCATTTGGCACAGCCGGTTGTCTCTGCTTCCAATGCTGACATCTTATGTCATAATGCTGATTCCACTACCAGGTACTCTGCTTCTAATACAGCTTCCTGCTAATGCTCCTGGGAAACAGTTGAATATATCCTTGGCAACCATGATGCTGTTCCTATCCTTGTCATCAGCTTCATTCAGCCCTGACTATTGTGGCTATCTGGGGAGTGAACCAGCAGATTAAAGATTTCTTTTTTTTTCTGTGTCTCCTCCTGTCTCTGTTGTCCTACTTTTTAAATAAATAAATAAATATTGTATTTTTAAAGAAGAGTATTCTGCCAGCAGTTTTTATTTACCAATCTTTATTCTCAATTAGGTCTTTTCCATGAGAATATAAAAATGTGTGTATTGTTCCCATTAAATAAATGAAAAAAAAATTATACACAAAAATATAAAACAAATGCACATTTCCAAAATAAGCACAACTCCACATAATAACAACTGTAAATGCCAGGAAATGGAATTTTACCAGGCATCCAGAAGCCTTTCAATGTGCCCTCTAAATCACAAAACCGTCCTTCTATTCTATAGCAATTATTATTTTGTCTCTATTGATAATCAATTCTTACTTTTTATGGTTTATTATTGTTTCTCTGGTATCTTCCTCTCATTAACTTTGATCTTACCCTCTGCAGAAATGTTCTTTTGGAATTCATCAATGTTCCAATCATCATTTAAAAACACATATTAGTTCAGTATTTGCCAATTAATATATACCACTTTTTTTTTACAATGGCAAAAATATTAACACACATTTTAGTGCTGGAAGCATTTTTGTATTTTAACACATCTGTTCACCATTCAGCTACCAGTATTGCTTGAAGTCAGAGGTCACAATTCCCACAGAATAGTGAGCACACTCAGAATTACTCAACTACAGCATCCTTTAAGGAATTGACATCCCATTTATACTGTGTCCAAATTTTATTCTTACTGAAAATGTCAGGCTGTCCTCCTTGGTGGATAAACTTACTTGTTTGGATTACCTAGAAAAACATTTTTCTTGGAAAGGTAGGCAACGTTTATGGTAGCTTCCATCAACTCTTCAAAAAGTTCTTATTCTGCCACTGAATAAGAGTGTGACCTATTGTTCTGTCTAAGCACCTGGGTATGAGACCAAATTGTGTGGTGATTCCAGAGAACTCCATATGGACAACAACTTTAAAGATAGAGATATCAGGAAGGAAAAGACTTCAGACACACATAACGGACTCAGCTCTGCTTGGGAGTAACGACCATCAACTGCAGAAACCCAAGAAAAAACCTGAGGACCACAGCAAAAATGAGTCCAAAAGAGTCAACAGGCAAAGGGGTTTAGCAGGCTCCATTCATTTTCCGACAAAAGAAATATGTGGTCAGGTTAATAGTTCGTGTAGTTCAAGGAATCCAAATCCATGAGAATCTAGAGTAAGGAAAAAGGGAATATGCTTTTTTTTTTTTTTTGACAGGCAGAGTGGACAGTGAGAGAGAGAGAGACAGAGAGAAAGGTCTTCCTTTGCCGTTGGTTCACCCTCCAATGGCCGCTGTAGCCGGTGCACTGCGCTGATCCGAAGCTAGGAGCCAGGTGCTTATCCTGGTCTCCCATGGGGTACAGGGCCCAAGCACTTGGGCCATCCTCCACTGCACTCCCGGGCCACTACAGAGAGGTGGCCTGGAAGAGGGGCAACCGGGACAGAATCCGGTGCCCAACCGGGACTAGAACCCGGTGTGCAGGAGCCGCAGGCGGAGGATTAGCCTATTGAGCTGCAGCTCCAGCCGGGAATATGCTTTTAAAACAGAGTCAGTCTGTCTTAGCATCATTATGAAGATTATTTAAATCAGTTGCTAAATTTCTTTGGATAGAGTGTCCTCTGAAGCATATCCTCCTCTAATTCCAGATCCCTGTTAAGTCCTGTGTCTTAGGGCATCCACACACCCAGTCAACCTCCTGCTGATGTTTCCTCTCGGGACAGCTAGTAATAGCAGGAAATCCTCAGAAGCTGGGTTGAATTCCCAGCTCTGGCTCCTGCAGCTCTGGCCCATGCAGACCCTGGGAGCCATTGGTGATGGCTCAAACAGTGGATTCACACCACCTTCTAATCCCACGGGGTATGTTAGCTGATTTTTGTATGTTTGTGCTAATTTATAAAATGTGTTAACTGGATGCAAGAGTGGAGGCAGGAATCAAACTCAAGTACACAAATATGGGATGTGGACATTGCAAGTGTAAGTGGCATCTTTGATATGCCAAATGCCTGCACCTTAGGCTGGCGCCACAGCTCACTTGGCTAATACTCCACCTGTGGCACTGGCACCCTAGGTTCTAGTCCTGGTTGCGGCGCTGGATTCTGTCCCGGTTGCCTCTCTTCCAGGCCAGCTCTTTGCTGTGGCCAGGGAAGGCAGTGGAGGATGGCCCAAGTGCTTGGGCCCTGCACCCACGTGGGAGACCAGGAGGAAGCACCTAGCTCCTGGCTTTGGATCAGTGCAGTGTCCCAGCTGTAGCGACCATTTTGGGGGTGAACCAATGGAAGGAAGACCTTTCTCTCTGTCTCTTTCTCTCTCACTGTCTAATTCTGCCTGTCCAAAAAAGAAAGAAAGAAAGAAAGAAAGAAAGAAAGAAAGAAAGAAAGAAAGAAAGAAATGCCTGCACCTCTATACCTCTATATCTTGATTATTATAAATAGTGTTGCAATAAACATGGGAGTGCAGGCATATCAGTACATGCTGATTGCATATACCCGGAAGTGGGAAGACTGGATAGATCTATTTTTAGTTTTTTCAGGCAACACCATCCTGCCAGCAGTATTTAGTCTACATCTTCACTAGCATTTTTGTGGCCTTTTTGATAACAGCTATTCTTGCTGTTTCACAATACCTACATGTTACTGTAGTTTTGATTTGCATTTCCTTGCGGACTAGTGATATTGAATTTTTTCATGTATTCATTGGCCATTTATATTTTTTTTGGACAGGCAGAGTTAGACAGTGAGAGAGAGAGAAAGACAGAGAGAAAGGTCTTCCTTCCATTGGTTCACTCCCCCAAATGGCTGCTATGGCCGGTGCGCTGCATTGATCTGAAGCCAGGAGCCAGGTGCTTCTCCTGGTCTCCCGTGTGTGCAGGGACCTAAGCACTTGGGCCATCCTTCACTGCCCTCTCAGGCCACAACAGAGAGCTGGACTGGAAGAGGAGCAACTGGGACAGAATCCGGCACCCCAACTGGGACGGGACAGAATCCGGCACTCCAACCAGGACTAGAACCTGGTGTACCAGTACCATAGGTGGAGGATTAGCCAAGTGAGCTGTGGCACTGGCCGATTTATATTTCTTTTTTTGAGAAATATCTGTTCAGATCATTTGCCCATTTCTTAACTGATTGTTTTTTGTTGTTGTTATTGCTCTTGAGTTTCTGAGTTTCTTATATATGTTGGATATAAATCTTTTGTCATATAAATAGTTTACAAATATTTTCTTCCTTTCTACTAGCTGCTTCTTCACTCTATTAACTGTTTCCTTTGCTACGAAGAAGCTTCTTAGTTTGGTGTAATCCAAGTTATTTATTTTTTTCTTCCGTTGCTTGTGCTTTGGGTATTAAAAATTAGTTGCCAATGCAACTTGAGAGTTACCCCTACTTTTCTCTTCATGGTTTCAGGTCTTACATTTAGACCTTTTATACCTTTTGTGTTGGTTTTTGTATAGGATAAGAGGTAGGGCTAGGGGTCAAATTTTAGTCTTCTGCCTATGGATATCCAGTTTCTCGGCAGCATGTATCAAAGGGACTTTTTTCTCCAATGTATGCTTTTGGCATACATTTTTATCTAAGATAAGCCAACAATAGATGTGTAAATTCATTTCTAGAATTTCAATTTATTCCACCGGTCTATTTGTTTATTTGTATGCTGGTATCTTGCTGTTTTTGTTACAATACTTCTGCAATATTTTGTGAAGTCTGATGTGATGTGATGCTTGCAGATCTGTTACAGAAATAACACCTTAAACAGCACACAACTCTTAATCCATTGAACACTCATTTTCCTTTATTCTCATTTCATTTACTTTTTTATTACTGTAGTAAAATAATACTAACAGGAAACCTACCTCCTTAATAAACATTTTAAAGGTATGATACAGTGTTGTTGATTAAACACACATGGTTGTACAACAGATATATAGAAGTTTTTTTCATCCTGAATAATTCAAACTCTATGCACATTAACCAGCCACTGTCATATACTTCCACCTCAGCCACTGGAAACCACATAGCTACTTCCTGCTTTTATCTGTCTGACTACTTAACTATCTCATAAAAGTGGAACCATGTCAAGTTTATCTTTCAGTGACTTACTTATTCCACTTAATGTAATGTTCTCAAGGTTTTTACTGTAGCAGATGGCAGAATTTTCTACATTTTTGAGACTGACTAATACTTAATTTGATGTATTATAAAATTCTTTATCCACTCATTAGTTAATAGTCATTTAGGTTAATTTATACTCTTCCTATTATATGTAATATTGAAATGCACATGTGGATAAGAAATCTCTTCAACATCCTATTTTCAACTCTCTTTGCACAAGTACCTGCAAGGATTCCTGAGTAATATTGTAGTACTCACTTAAAATTTTTGGAGAGATTACATGCTATTTTCCTTTATAACTGTACCCTTTTACATTTAGACCAACAGCGCACAAGGGTTTTAATTTAATCAGAAAATCATCCAGTATTTATTGTTATTTATTTTATGTGAATTCATATTTTGTTATAGATTTGATTTGCATTTTTTTATTTTAAGTGATATTTATCATCTTTTCTTATATCTATTAGCTGTTTGCATATATTCTTTGGAGAAATGTCTAAGTCCTTGCACGTTTTTAAATTGAGTTATTTGGGTCTTTTGTTGCTGGCATTGGGTGATAAATGTTCTTATCTTTTTGGTATTAACCTTTGTCAGCTATATAGTTTCCAAATATTTCTCTTATACTTTAGATTGTTTCTTTTTTTTTTCTTTTGCAGGCATAGTTAGACAGTGAGAAAGAGACAGAGAGAAAGGTCTTCCTTCCATTGGTTCACCTCCCAAATGGCTGCTACAGCCAGCACACTGCACCAATCCAAAGCCAGGAACTAGGTGCTTCCTCCTGGTCTCCCAGGCGGGTGCAGGGCCCAAGCACTTGGGCCATCCTCCACTGCCTTCCCTGGCCACAGCAAAGAGCTGGCCTGGAAGAGGGGCAACCGGGACAGAATCCAGCACCCCAACCGGGATGGGACAGAACCCGGCACCCCAACCGAGACTAGAACCTGGGGTGCAGGCACCGCAGGCAGAGGATTGGCCTAGGAGACGCGGCACTGGGCGAAGCTGTTACCTTTGATTTAATCATGTGTATATATTTGCTTTTGTCACCTGATATTTTGAGGTCAAATTCAAGAAACTGTTGCCGAAATTAATATTTGAAGCTTTGCCTCTTTGGTTTCTTCTAGCAGTCTCAAAGTCATATTTTACAATCAAGTATTCAAGCTATTTTGTTTATTTTTGTTTATGGTATAAGACCAGTATCTACTTTCATTATTTCATACACAGATATCCAGTTATCCTAACCATGTGAAATAGACTATCATATCTCATTGTATACTCATAGTAACTCCATCACAATTTATTTGGCAACACATACATGAATATATTTTTGGATTTTCTATTTTGCTCTGTGGACTCTGTGTTTATATTTCTGCTAGCATCATAGTATTATACTTTTGATTACTGCATATTTATAATATATGATAAAATCACAAGGTGTGCAACTTCTAACTTGATTATTCTTTCAGATTGTTTTGGCCACTTGGGCTCTTTTGTGGTTCTATATGAATTTTAGAATTTTTTAATCCTATTTAAAAGTCATTAGGGATAGCTTAATCCTTATAACGTGACATGGAATTTGATATGCTAAATTTTTGTTAAGGATTTTTGCATCTGTATTTACCATGATATTGTCCTAGAACTTTATATATTTCATTTCTAGTAGGAATCAGTGGATGACAATGGGTAATATGGACATTTAAAGACTTAAGTTGTCTAATCCATGAACATGGAATATCTTTGCATTTATTTAGATCATAAATTTTTGTTGATATTTTGCAGTTTTTAGTGTGTAAGTTTCTAACATCCTCTGTTAATATTAGTCTTAAGTATGTTATTTATTTTCAAGTTATTGAAAAATTGGATTGATTTCTTTATTTTTAGGGCTTTATTTTTTTATATAGGCATCTAACTGATGTTTGTATGTTGATTTTGTACCATGCAATGGTTGGAGTTTTTTATTTCTTGTAAAATTGTTTCTAGATGTTGTTAAAAGTGTGTTATCTACATATAGAATTATGTCATTATGCAACACTCCCAATCTGAATGCAATTATTTTTTTTTTTGCCAAATTTTTCTACCTAATACTGTTGAACAGAAGTGTGAAGAATGGGTGTCTTGAGACTGCCATTGTGGCATAGGGGGATAAACTACAGCCTACAGTGTCTGCATCCCATACTGGTGCTTGTTTGAGTCCCAGCTGCACCACTTCCAATCCAGCTCCCTGTAAATGTGCCTGAGAAAGCAATGGAGGACAACCCAAGCACTTCAGTCCCTGCATGTATGTGGGAGATCTGAAAGAAGCCCCTGGCTCCTGGCTTCAGACTTCCTGGCCCCTCTCTGGCCATTGCCATCACTTGGGATGCGAACCATTCTATGAAAGACTTCTCTCTATCTCTGCCTCTCTCTTTGTAACTGTATCTTTTAAATAGGTAGAATAAATGTTAAAACAAAAATGGAATTGGCATCTTTGCCTTATTTCCAATCTTACAGAAAAACTTGTAGTTTTTCTCCATTTGGTTTCCTGTTACCTATGGTAGTTAATATGTAGTTTTTATAAATATTAAGTTATTGTTAGTTTGATGATTGTTTTTATCATGAAAGGGTGTTAAGTATTGTCAAATGTCTTCTCTGCTTCCATGGAATTGCCCATATGTTTTCTCTACTTCATTTTGTTGTGGTAGTTAATCATATTTATTATTTTTGTATACTGAACCTGTTTCCCAACCTCATTTGATCATAGAGTATAATCCTTTTCATGTGCAATAAAATTTATTGTGTTAAGGATTTTTTTTTTTGACAGGCAGAGTGAATAGTGAGAGAGAGAGAGACAGAGAGAAAGGTCTTCCTTTGCCTTTGGTTCACCCTCCAATGGCCACTGTGGCTGGCTCGCTGCAGCTGGCGCACCGCGCTGATCCGATGGCAGGAGCCAGGTGCTTCTCCTGGTGTGCAGGATCCAAGCACTTGGGCCATCCTCCACTGCACTCTCTGGCCACAGCAGAGCGCTGGCCTGGAAGAGGGGCAACCAGGACAGAATCTGGCGCCCCGACCGGGACTAGAACCCGGTGTGCCGGCGCCGCAAGGCAGAGGATTAGCCTAGTGAGCCGCGGTGCCGGTGTTAAGGATTTTGTATGCATATTCATTAAGATATTGTCCTAGAGTTTTATTATAGTTTAATGTATTTGTATAGCTTTGCACTTAGAATAATGCTGATATAATTCTCAAGTAATTATACCTGATCTTGGGCTTTTCTAAGATGAGAGATGGGAGATTTTTGATTACTGACTCAGTCTCTTAACAAGTTACAAGTCTGGGCTGGCGCCACAGCTCAATAGGCTTAATTCTCCACCTGAGGCGCCAGCACACTGGATTCTAGTCCTGATCAGTGCACCGGATTCTGTCCCAGTCGCTCCTCTTCCTGTTCTGCTCTCTGCTGTGGCCCAGGAGTGCAGTGGAGGATGGCCCAGGTCCTTGTGCCCTGCACCCGCATGGGAGACCAGGAGAAGCACCTGGCTCCTGGCTTCGGATCAGCGCAGTGCGCTGCGGCCGCGGTGGCCATTGGAGGGTGAACCAATGGCAAAGGAAGACCTTTCTCTCTGTCTCTCTCACTGTCCACTCTGCCTGTTAAAAAAAAAAAAAGACAGAATGGAGACACCTCAGACAGCCAAAAATAGATCTAAAATATGACCCAGCCATCTTACTTCTAGGAATTTACCCAGAAGAAATGAGATCAGCATATGACAACATTATCTGTACCATTTATTGCAGCTAATTGACAATAGCTAAGAAATGGAATCAATCCAGATGTCTGTCAACCAATGCCTGGCTAAAGAAAATTTATACAAACACTATGGACTACTACCCAGACGTAAAAAAGAATGAAATCCTGTCTTTTCCAACACAATGAATGCAACTGGAGACTTTGATGCTTAGTGAAATAAGCCAGACCCAAAAACAAATATTCTGTTTTCTCTAATTTGTAGTAGCTAATGTAGGTTGCTAAAAGAAAAAAATAAATAAAAAGTTGAATATATAAGAGTGAAATTGACATCAAATGATCTATGATTTATCATCAAATGATCTGATTATTGGCTACATTCCTGTGTAAAAGAGGTCTTTTGACTTTTAAAAGGTTGAGCACTATATTTAGTGGACTATTAAGACTGTCACTATAAGGTACATTGGAAGTAGACTATCACAAAAATTGAAAGAAAAAAAGAATGAGCAGAACAAGGAGAGACAGGGGAGGCACGGAAGTATTCTTAAATTCTTAGAAATGTCTCTCTGAAATACATAAACTCTGTTCTCTTTATATTAAAAAAGTAAGAAAAAAGTACTCTGAATACTTTCAAGATAAAATTTTACTATTCATGTATGGAAAAGACTATAAATATTAACTAGGACTAGTAGATTGATAATGTTTTGAAAATATTTATAATCATTATAGTTTTATATTTATTTCTCCAACTATATTTGCGAATTTGTCTATTTTATTGAGAAATACTTTTTTATGACATGTGTGCATACATATCTAATAATATTAAATCATTCAGCTGCAGAGAGTAATTTATTATTATGAAGTATACCTCATCTTTGTTGATTTCTCTTGTTCTCAAGGTTATTTTGCTTGATAAGCATATGATTAATGTAACTTTTATGATTAATGTTTTGTATGGTATGAGTTAGCTTTTCATTACTTGGACTTTGATCAAAGTCCAAAATCTCATCTGAGAGTCAATGTAAACTCATTTATAGCTCTTGTACTGGTACATAAACAGATGGATAGACCAATGGAACAGAATAGAAACTCCAGAAATCAATCCAAACACCTACAGCCAACTTATATTTGATCAACGATCCAAAACCAGTCCCTGGAATAAGGTCAGTCTGTTTAATAAATGGTGCTGGGAAAACTGGATTTCCACGTGCAGAACCATGAAGCAAGACCCCTACCTTTCACCTTACACAAAAATTCATTCAACATGGATTAAAAATTTAAACCTACAACCCGACACCATCAAATTACTAGAGAGCATAGGAGAAACCCTGCAAGACATAGGTACTGGCAAAGACTTCTTGGAAAAGACCCCAGAAGCACAGGCATTGAAAACCAAAATTAACTACTGGGATTGCATCAAATTGAAAAGTTTCTGTACTGCAAAAGAAACAGTCAGGAAAGTGAATAGGAAACCGACAGAATGGGAAAATATATTTGCAAACTATGCAACAGATAAAGGATTGATAACCAGAATCTACAAAGAAATTAAGAAACTCCACAACATCAAAACAAACAACCCACTTAAGAGATGGGCCAAGGACCTCAATAGACATTTTTCAAAAGAGGAAATCCAAATGGCCAACAGACACATGAAAAAATGTTCAAGATCCCTAGCAATCAGGGAAATGCAAATCAAAACCACAATGAGGTTTCACCTCACCCCGGTGAGAATGGCTCACATTCAGAAATCCACCAACAATAGATGCTGGAGAGGATGTGGGGAAAAAGGGACACTAATCCACTGTTGGTGGGAATGCAAACTGGTGAAGCCACTATGGAAGTCAGTCTGGAGATTCCTCAGAAACCTGAATATAACCCTACCATTCAACCCAGCCATCCCACTCCTTGGAATTTACCCAAAGGAAATTAAATGGGCAAACAAAAAAGCCGTCTGCACAGTAATGTTTATTGCGGCTCAATTCACAATAGCTAAGACTTGGAACCAACCCAAATGCCCATCAACAGTAGACTGGATTAGGAAATTATGGGACATGTACTCTACAGAATACTATACAGCAGTCAAAAACAATGAAATCCGGTCACTTGCAACAAAATGGAGGAATCTGGAAAACATCATGCTGAGTGAATTAAGTCAGTCCCAAAGAGACAAATATCATTTGTTTCCCTTGATTGGCGATGACTAACTGAGCACCAAAGGGGAAACCTGTAGAAGTGAAATGGACACTATGAGAAACAGTGACTCGATCAGCTCTTGTGCTGACTGTTGTTGTACAATGTAATACTTTATCCATGGTAGTATTTTTTTTTTTCATCCTAGTACTAGTGGTTGAACTCTGTAATTAACACACAATTATTCTTAGGTGTTTAAATTTTAACTGAAAAGTGATCTCTGTGAAATATAAGAGTGGGAATAAGAGAGGGAGGAGATGTAAAATTTGGGACATGCTCAATCGGAACGGCCCCAAATGATGGAGTTAGAATTGTGCCAGGGGATTCCAATACAATCCCATCAAGGTGGCATGTACCAAGGCCATCTCATTAGTCCAAGTGATCAATTTCAGCTCACAATTGATCACACTGATAGGTCTAAGAGTCAAAGGGATCGCACAAACAAGACTAGTGTCTGATAATACTAACTGATAGAATGAAAAAGGGAGAGAATGATCCAACATGGGAAGCAGGATACACAGCAGACTCCTAGAATGGCAGATGTCCTAAATAGCACTCTGGCCTCAGAATCAGCCCTTAAGGCATTCAGATCTGGCTCAAGAGCCCATGAGAATAGTTTAGGCATGGAAAGCCAAGACATTCTGGAAAAAACAGAAGACCTAAATGAAAGATCTCTGCGAGTGAGATCCCAGTGGAAAGAACGGGGCCATCAAAGAAGGAGGTACCTTTCTCTGAAGGGAGGAGAGAACTTCCACTTTGAATATCACCCTGTCGGAATAAGATCGAAGTCGGCCAACCCTAAAGGCTTCCATAGCCTCGGCAACTCATGACCAGAGCCTAGGGAGATTACTGACGCCATAAACAAGAGTGTCAAATTGTTAAATCAACATCAGGAGTCACTGTGTACTTACGTCTCATGAGGGATCTGTCCTTAATGTGTTATCCAATGTGAAATAATGCTATTACTAGTACTGAAACAGTGTTTTTACACTTTGTGTTTCTGAGTGGGTGCAAACTGATGAAATCTTTACATAGTATATATTGAATCGATCTTCTTTATATAAAGATAATTGCAAATGATTAAAAAATCTTGGTGTTAAACTGGAAATTGCATAGACAATTAATCAATTTTTAAAAAAAAAAATCATGTAGGATCTCTGTCCTTAATGTGCTGTACATTGTGAATTAATACTATAACTAGCACTCCAACAGTATTATCATTTTGTGTCTCTATGCGATGGCAAACCGTTGAAATCTTTACGTAATATGTACTAAATTGATCTTCTGTGTATAAAGAGAATTGAAAATGAAAAAAAAAAAAAACTTCCATGTTCTCCTCAGCAGCACATATATGAAAATCAAAAATTTCCAAGATTTCAATGATAATCCAACCACAGAGCAAACAGTTCTATTTCAAATTCAAGTGAGGACAGGAAATTAGTAGAGGGATGAATTAATCCAAGACAATATCAAAACCTAACAAGACGGACATTAAATCCTAGAATTTCTTTCCTATAATCGCCTGGACAATGGCTGAGAATGAGCTCCCAAGGCCTTTGGCAGGCCCTCTCATAACATCAGTGGTCACAACCCAGAGGGCTGCTCTCTCTGGCTGGTTTTGCATGCCACCCTCCACTGTCCCTGGCAATCACTGCATGTAGCTGACTCTTCTACTTTTCAGGGATCTTCTCTCAAGATATGCTGTCACAGCTCTACTAGGTATTGACTATCAGGGACTTCACTGAAGAGTTCCAAGCAGTTTACCTGGCTTTCTTTCTTTTCCCTTTGAAATCACAATAGAAATTACTATGACCTCATAACTCTTGCATTGTGAGGATCTACAAAATTAGCATCACATGAAAAATGTCAAGGCCTGCTACCAGCTGGAGTTGCACCTGTGCCCACTTGAGCCATGAGTGTGTGTAACTGTGGAATAGTTTACTGGCTGATTGGAAGAAAGCAAAATATGAGGGGGTCTTAGGCAAGGCCATAGAAAGAACCTTGAGGTTCCATGAATCAAGTCTGTGTTGCTCAGATCTCTGTGCCTGTGCTAGGAGGGGAAACCTCCATGGTTTCTGAGCTGCTCTCAAGACCTTCCCCAGTGGTTTTGCACATGGCTTTTTTATGTGCACTAATCTCTTTAACAAGCAGGTTCTTCACCTCACTCTCCTGCCCCAAATAAATATTTTCATCACATCTTTTATGCCCAGCTGTGTATTTTCCATTGTCTGTGATCTGCTACATTTTTCTCCTGAGTCTTAGGATAAATGTAACTGAATGTGGCCAGTAATACTCATGCCACAGCTCTGATTGTGTCACTATTTTGAAATGCCATTTATCTAGTAAATTAGTCCATCACCTTTAACTTGGGTTTTTCGCAAAGTCTCAGGGCACAGTATTGCCACATTTTTTTTTTACCATGATGTAATAAGTGGAGGCCTTTAACACAATTCCCAATAGAATTTCTTTGCAAACTGAAACTTCACCAGCATAGATTTTACTGTCCCCATTTCATGCAGCATACTGGTTTTCCGAGCCATCCCGAATTGCCCATATCCCTCCATTTACAGTAGTTTAGGCTTTACTTAGCCTGCTTCTCCAGCCTCTTCTTGCATTTTCTCATTATTAATTCCAAAGATCCCCCCACATCTTCAAGTATAATTATAGAAGTAGCCCCACTATTAGGCACCAACTTTGTATTAGTCAGCTTTTAATTACTGTAATTAAACATCCAAGACAAACTACTTATGAGGTAAAGAGAAATCTATCCAGCTTACAATTTTTGAGGCAGAAAGCCCAAATGGCATGATGCAGTCTTTAGCAACACTCTATTGTGGTTTGTGGAGCATATGTAGAGGATCATATAGCAAGTCAAGAGGCAGAGAGGGTCCTGGGGCCTGAACTCTGGCTTTGATAACACCCTTCTCTCAAGGACTCCCTTATGAGGATGGACACTCAACAACTGTAAAATTTTATAAGTAGGCTCCACTTCCCAAAACTTCCATTGGCTCTTAATAGCACTATCCTAGAGATTAGTTATTTAACACGTGGATTTTTGTGAAACATTTAACATTCAAATAATGGCAAAGTTAGAAGTCCAAATGGAATGCAATAGGCTTTAGCTCTGGGAAAGAAACCCACAGCATATATCAGAGTGTGTATGGAAGCAAGATCACAAGATGAGCCAGAAAACAGAGAGTGGTTAGGCCTAAACACAGAATTTTATATTGTTGTTCTCATTGGAAATGTCATTCCAGATCATGCCCATAACAACTTCCTAAGAGATACTACGTGTTACAATCATACTATCTCCCAATTTTGCCAGGTTAGGTATCAAATCTTTAACAGATAACCCTTTGGAAGATACTCAAACTAATACTCAACTACATTGCACAGATATTCTATTTATTTTACTATGCAATTTTATTTTATCTTCCTATATATTTGACATGCATTTCTTATTTTTTTTAAAGATTTTATTTATTTATTTGATAGGTAGAGTTACAGACAGAGAGAAGGAGTGACAGAGAGAAGGTCTTCCTTCTGTTGGTTCACTCCCTAAATGGCTGCAATGGCTGGAACTGCACTGATCAAAAGCCAGGAGCCAAGTGCTTCTTAACAGTCTCCCATGCTTATGCAAGGGCCCATGCAATTGGACTATCTTCTACTGCTTTCTCAGGCCACAGCAGAGAGCTGGACTGGAAGAGGAGCTACCAGGACTAGAACCTGTGCCCTTTTGGGATTCCGGCCCCCCAGGAGGAGAATTAACCTACAGCACCACGACACCAGTCCCAGACATGGATTTCCATAGATTAAAAGTCAGGTCTTGTTTTCTAAATATGATTAGAAAATCTCTGCTTTATAACTGGAGTTTGGGCTATTTACTTACACAGTAGTTTTCTACATGGTTTGGCTTAAGTTTATCCTATTTCAAATTAATTTTGTCCATTTGATTTTCTATTATTTTTCTGCTATATTTGAATAAATTGAGTATAAGAAAATGGTTTTATCCCCTTTATTGGATTACACACACAGAGAGAGATGCACACAAACATTTGGATATATTTAAAATACATATCTTTGACCTACAACAATTTAAACAAATAACAATGTACAGCTTCACATGTTGTCTTTGCTGTTTACTGAATGTTCGCATTCCTTTAAAATAGATATGCTTAAATCCTCACCCCTAAGGAAATGATGTTAGTAAGTAGGGCCTTTGGTAGATGATTGCCTCAAAAAGATAAAAGTTTTCATGAAAAGGATTATTTGCTCTCTTATAGAAGATACCTAGAGATCTCCCTTATACTTTGTTATGTGAGAAATGAGAAGATAATCATCTATGAATAAGACTTAATGCATTGATCTTGGATTTGCCAACGTCTGGAACTGTAGGAATCAAATTTCTGTTGTTTATAAGCCACCCAAAGGATAATATTCCTATTATTATTTTAATATTTTTCCATACAGCCTGTGTGGAAAAAAAGAAAGGAAATTGGTGACAGAAAAGTAGATGTGATGCTCTAACAAATACCCAAAAATGTGGAAACAGATATAGAACAGGGTAATGGACAGAAGCTAGAAGAGTTTGGAGCAGCATGCTAGAACCACCTACACTGTAATGAATGGCAATCTTTGAAGATGATTCAGGGGGCATACATATTGTGCAGCAGCGTAAGACTCAGCTTGGGATGCCTGCATCTCGTACTAGCATGTCTAGCTTGACTCTCGGCTGCTCTGTTTCTGATTCAGTTTCCTGCTAATGAACATACTGGAAGGCAGCAAATGATGGCTCTTTTCAGATGGGTCTCTTCTGATGTAGGCAGCAAGGTAGCAATGATTGAGGACTGGCAGCACCTGCACTGCAGTCTCCGATGCACCATCTAAGCAGCATCCCTTCCTTACAGATGAAGCTGTCAGGTTCCACTAGGTAGAAACACACCACACGGTAGAGTTTGCATACCCACCCCAATAATGCACTTGAACTACACTCATATCATGCACCTGATTCTGTGATTTCCCTATATGCACTGCAGCCCCATGTGCCCTTGCATTCCTGACAATTCCAAGGTTTCAAAAAAGTGACATGGAATTGGGAAATACTCAATCCTTGCCTCAAACGCCATCTCCTTTGAATATTCAATTAAGCCCAGCCCCAAGTCCCACTCCCATCCTGTGCAAGGAAGACCCTGAACTTTGTTAATTGTATGTCTCCCATGAAGTTGCCCGCACTTCTTTCTGAGAATGTACTTTCCATTTGCTTTTAAATGAATCTTGCTTTCTTCCTTGAATGTATCCTCCTTGAATTTTTCCATATATAGAGACAAAATCTGAACTCAGGCCAACCAAGGGCCTCTCCAAAATAAATGGTGACCAATATGTTCAAGTACCTAGGTAGACTACCTAGGAGAGGCTATGCAGGAGAGGTTGAAGGAAATGAGCACTTTCGTGTGGCAGAATAAAGGGAGAAATACAGAATCAAGAATCTGAAGCAGGACAGTATTTGTGTATCAAAAGTCTTGCCCTTGATCTCTGTAACCCTGTTGGATGGATCCCAACTCTCCTGGGAGCAGCTTAGGAGAATTTTTCCTGCTGTACAACAAGGGGGATATTAAATCCATTATGAAATTCAAAAAGGAATTTCAGGAATTCTATACCCAGGAATCCCTCTAGGAGGTCATATCCCAGAGAGGGAAGGAGAGGAGGAGAAATTAGAGCACCCATCCACAGATCCATAAAAAATCTTATCTGAATACAGACTGAGCTGTCCGTTTTATTCTGAGATGCCCTCCTGGTCTATCAGGTGCAATTTTTTCCACTAAACTTTGTTTCAATATTCACTCACCCTTCTGTGTCGGTGACTTCATGCTCCCTCATCATGAAACAAGAACCCAAGCTAAGAACAATGACCCACTACTGCTGCTTTAAGGAGTTACACATCCTAAATGGCAGTTAGGTAATGTTCCTGTTAAAGTAGGAAAAGGGGCAGAGTTCCTTTAAGAGTGAACAAAGTGCTTGCTTCTTCCCAGAGGTTGCATTTAGCAACACCTGGTTTTATTCCAGTGTTTAGTAGACTGAACAGGATTATTAATGCCAGTCCTCTAATTGGTTTTTGTTTTATCACGAGAGTAGGCTAGAAAGGACTACTAATTCCAGCCCTCTAATGGGTTTTATCCCTTCCTCTGATTGGTTGTTATTCTAGCCCTCTGATTGGTGGTTAACTGTTATTCTGTTCCTTCCCTGATTGGTTAATTGTAGGTAGCCACTTCTGTTCATGAAAAGAGCTAGTATTCTCAGGCTCCCCAGGCAACTCTTCTCTTGAGGCTGCCACTCCTAACTGCTGTGGTAGGAGGCTTCTCACCCCAATAAATCTTGCAGTGCTTACTGTCCCTGTCTGAGTGGAAATCTTTGATGTTAGACAAAAACTGAGATCACCTTGATCACCACGTAACATTGCTTCAGAACCAACGAATTTCTGATGGGAGCTCAGAGCACACTTGCATTGCATGTAAAGTAAGGAAGGTATGCTTTTGACTGGACTACTGGCTTCCTGGTCACCCATGTCTTACTGTGCACATTGTCTAGTATTGCAAGTTCTTTTGCAGACCAGGATGGCCTGGATAGCTATGTCCAATCTCACCATCTCTGGACCTAAAGACTATCATGACAAAATAGGAAGCAATGCACTGACATGGATCTAGTGACAAGTCTCAGCACCGATACCAGAGACTTGCAGCTCCTTCAGGAATTCCTCATACCAGCACACTTTTACTTGTAGCCTCTTTAAGAAACCCCAAATATCCTTGTAATAGGCTGGTAGCTCTGGAGACAAAGAGATCTGCTACTCTCTCATGTGTCAATAAATATTCTCTCTTTCCCCTCAAAATCTTGTCCTCATTATTTTGTTTTGGCACTAGGTCTAGAGACTAAGCTTTTAGTAACAAGAAGACCAGAATGCTGGTAGAAATGTAGGTAGTTCAGGTTGTGCTGATGAGGTTTCAGATGGAAATGAGATTACCATTGGTAACTGAAAAAAAGCTCACACATGTTGAATGCTGGTGAAGATGTTGGTTGCCTTGTCTCACTGTCTGGAGAGCTTGTGGGATGCTGTCCTTAAAGATGATTGATTGGATTGTTTAGCAGAAGAGATTTCAAAGCAGCAAAATGTTTGGCAGAAGTATAGGTGTTAATCGCTTCTCTTACTATGTTTTACAGTAAGAATCAGGTGCAGGAAGTGACAGAACAGAAAAATTTGGAAATTTTTCCACCAGGCCAGTGAGAGAAAGAAGAGCTGTTGTTTGTGTAGGGGACAGGAAAGTCACTGAGAAACTACCCACTAAACAGATAAGTATAAGCACAGGACAGGTATGTGTTAATGAATAAGATGATGGGAGAAAAATCTTGAAACCATGGCAAAGATTTTCCAAACTGTCCCTTCCATAACAGGCACAGATATGCTAATTTGTTTCATTGGTCTTTCAATAAAGAATTTATTCGTAATGGAGCTCCAAGAATATCATTAGTTGAACTCTTCAATTAACACACAATTATTCTTAGGTGTTTAAATTTTAACTGAAAAGTGATCCCTGTGAAATATAAGAGTGGGAATAAGAGAGGGAGGAGATGTAAAATTTGGGACATGCTCTCTCGGACTTACCCCTAAATGGTAGAGCTAGAATTGTGCCAGGGAATTCCAATTTAATCCCATCAAAGTGACATGTACCAATGATCAGTTTAAGTTCATAATTGATCAAAAAGGTAGCATTAAGTGTCAAAAGGATTACATAAATAAGATCAGTGTCTTCAAATAATAATTGATAGAATTAAAAAGGAGAGAATGATGCTACATGGAAAGCAGGATACACAGCAGACTCATAGAATGGCAGATGCCCTAAACAGCATCGTGGCCTCAGAATCAGCCCTTCAGGCATTCGGATCTGGCTAAAAAGCCCATGAGAGTATTTTAGGCATGGAAAAGCCAAGACACTGTGGCAAAAAAAAAAAAATGACTTAAATGAAAGATCTTTGTGAGTGAGATTCCAAAGGAAAGGATGGGCCATCAAAGAAAGAGGTACCTTTGAATATGGCCTTATCTAAACAAGATCAGAGTTTGTGAACTCAAGAGGCTTCCATAGCCTTGGCAGCTAATGACAAGAGCCTCCGGTGATTACTGACGTCATAAATAAAGAGTGTCAATTGCTAAATCAACAACGGGAGTCACTACGCACCTGCCCTCCATGTAGGATCTCTGTCCTTAATGTGTTGTACTATGCAAATTAATGGTAAAACAACTACCCAAACAGTACTCTATACTTTGCGTATATTTTTGGGTGCAGTCTGTTGAAATCTTAACGTAGTATATACTAAATTGATCTTCTGAATATAAAGATCGTTCAAAATGAATAATTGGCTGGCGCCGTGGCTCACTTGGCTAATCCTCTGCCTGCAGCTCCGGCACCCCGGGTTCTAGTCCCGGTTGGGGCACTGGATTCTGTCCCAACTGCTCCTCTTTTAGTCCAGCTCTATGCTGTCTACCGGGAGTGCAGTGGAGGATGGCCCAAGTGCTTAGGCCCTGCACCCGCATGGGAGACCAGGAGGAAGCACCTGGCTCCTGGCTTCAGATCTGCGCAGTGCTGGCCACAGTGTGCCAGCCATAGTGGCCATTTGGGGGGTGAACCAATGGAAAAAAGGAAGACCTTTTACTCTGTCTCTCTCTGCCTGTCAAAAAAATAAAAAGAAAAAAAAAAGAATCATGGTGAAGAGGGGGATGGGTGAGGGAGTGGGAGATGGGATGGTTGCAGGTGGGAGGGAGGTTATGGGGGGCAAAAGCTGCTATAATTCAAAAGTTGTACTTTGGAAATTTATATTTATTAAATAAAAGTTAAAAAATAAATAAAGTAATTCATATAACAGACAAAAAATTTTATTCAAATTATGAGAAAGTGAACCTGCACACATACATGTGAGCACAGGTTGCTCTACACAGAGAGATACCCATCTTGAATGGGCAGCGGGCCAATAGATTTCTGCTAAAGAAGTGGTGTAGGAAGAGAGAGAGAGCATCTAGCAGTTCTTCTAGCTTTGGTCTGTAGTGGAAAAGAGAGAGCACCTCCCATTATTGGTTTCCTTTATGAACTCAAGTCCATGCCTTTCTAGATGTGAAGCAGCCTGGAAATTATATGCTACCTTCACAAGTTCCACAAAGAGCTCAGTCTCCACATTTTCATTGTGTCTTCTTCCTAGATCCTGGATGAATCAGATTTATCCTGCGAATGGGGTATCTCAATTGACAGGCAGGAGGACAGAATTACACAGGAGGTGGAAGGGGTGGCTTGCATTTACTTTCAGCTTACCTGACCTATATAGCTGCCTGCTAGACCATATCACTGTGACCTATTGGCCAACCAAGGGATATCTAGCTATGCTTAAAAAGTCTGAGAGAGAATACTTTCTGTTTGGAAAGATGGTACAATGGTTCAATAAGGGTCCCTACCTGAAAAACCAACCTTGGTACAGCTTGAAGAAGATACAGAAAACTGAGTTGCTTCCTTCAACCATCCATCAAGAATAAAGGTTGAAGGAAGCAACCCAGTTTTCTGTATGTTTTTCTGTGTGGATGCAAACTGATGAAATCTTTACTTAGTATATACTGAATCTTTCTTCTGTATATAAAGATAATTGAAAATGATTTTAAAAACTTGGTGTTAAATTGGAAATTGCATAGATAATTAATCAATTTTAAAAAAATCATGTAGGATCTCTGTCCCTAATGTGCTGTACATTGTGAATTAATACTATAACTAGTACTCCAGCAGTATTTCTCACTTTGTGTCCCTATGTGAGGGCAAACTGTTGAAATCTTTACATAATATGTACTAAACTGATCTTCTGTATATAAAGAGAATTGAAAAGGAATCTTGATGTGAATGGAAGGGGAGAGGGAGAGGGAAAGGGGAGGGTTGTGGGTGGGACGGAAGTTATGGGGGTGTGGAATCCATTGTAATCCATAAGCTGTACTTTGGAAATTTATATTCTTTAAATAAAAGCTTTATAAAAAAGAATAAAGGCTGAAAAATATGTAAGTGGCAAATTCCTATAAGCCAAAAAGTAATAAGAAATTAAAAGTTTTAGTACCTGCATCATAGTCCTGCATGAACTACCCAGCATCACTCCCTTCCATTTGGGTGCAGCTGCTGAGGTTGTGCTAGAAAAATTCTGCACGGCTGCAGGTTTGGCACACCACGCTCATGAGCCTGAATCCAAGCCCTATCAGGCACCTGCACTCCACTCTTCATTATTCCCCTGATGCCATGACAATTCCAATATTTTCTTATGTGAGTTACAACTCCACATGCACCTGACTCCTGGATACTTTCAACATTAAAAAAAAGAAAGAGATGTGGAATTGGGCCATCTGGGGAGTGAACAGGTGTGTAGAAGAGCTCTCTCTGTTATTCTGCCTTTCAAATCAATCAATCAATCAAACAATCAATTTTAAAAAAGACAGTGAAGGGCACCAAAAAATGATTAAAGGATCAATTCAACAAGAAGATGTGACTATAATAAATGTATATTCATCCAATGCCAGTGCACCTGGCAATTTAAAAAGAATGTTAATGGATAAAGGGAGACATATCAATACAATAGTAATGGGGACTTCAACCTTCCACTCTCATCAATGGGTAAATCCACTAGACAGAAAATCAACAAAGAAACAACAGAGCTAATTGACACTATGGAGTAAATGGACCTAACTGATACCTGCATAACCTTTCATCCCACAGTTACAGAATAAATATTGTACTCACCAGTGCATAGGTCTTTCTCTAGGATGGACCATATGATAGGCTATCATATGAGTCTCAGAAATTCTAAAAACTCAAAATCATACCATTTATATTTTCAGACAACAGTGAAATTAAGCTGGTAATTAACAACTCAAGGATCTCTAGAAAATATACAAAAAAAGAGACTAAACAACATCTCCTGAATGAACAGAATGTCAAAGTAAAAATCAAAATGTTTCTGGAAACAAAGAAAAATGACAAAACAATAAATCAAAACTCATGGGATACAACAAAAGCAGTGTTAAAAAGGAAGGTTAAAGCTTTTGGAGCCTACATCAAGAAATTGAATAGTGCCAAATAAATGAGCTTTCAGTGCATCTCAGGACCTAGAAAAACCAACCCAAAATTGGTAGGAGAAAAGAAATAATTAAAATTAGAGAAGAAATATACAAAATTGAAACAAAAACGCAAAAGATCAGTGAAAAAGAGGAGCTGCGTTTTTTGAAAAAATAAGCAAAGAGGATACACTATTGGTCCACCTAAAAAAAAGATAGAAAAGTTCCAAATCAATTGACTCAGAGATGAAAAAGGAAATGTAACACAATATAACCACAGAAATAAAAAGAATCAGCAGGAGTTACTTCAAAGATCTAAAGGCCAACAAATCAGAAAATCTAGAAGAAGTGGGCAGATTCCTGGACACATAAAATCTATCAAAATTGAGTTAGGAAGGCACAGAAAACCTAAGCAGATCAATTACCAAGATTCAATAATAAAAGCTTTAAAAATAAAGAAAAGCCCAAGACCAGATGGATTCACAGGTGAATTCTAACAGACATTTAAAGAAGAAATATTCTAATACTTCTCAAGCTATTGAAAACAATTGAAAGGAAAGGAAGGCTTCCAAACTCCTTCTATGAAGCCAGCATTACCTCAATTTCTAAACCAGAAAAAGATACAACAGAGACAGAACTAAAGACCGATATCTCTGATGAACATAGATGCAAAAATCCTCAACAACAAACTAGCTAATTGACTCCAACAACACATCAGACAGATCATTCACCCACTCCAAGTGAGATTTATCTCTGGTATGCAGGATGGTTCAACATTCTCAAATCAATAAATGCGATACATTAATTAACCAGCTGAAGAACAACAACCATCTGATTAACTCAATAGATGCAGAGAAAGCATTTGATAAAATACAACATTCTGTCATGATGAAAATCTTAAACAAATCATGTATAAAAGGAACATTCCTTAACATAATCAGGACAATTTATGAGAAACCCACAACAAGCATCTTACTGCGTGGAGAAAAATTGGAAGCATTCCCACTAAGATCTGACACCAGATAAGGATGCACTCTCTTTCTCTCTCTCTCTCTCTCTCTCTCTCTCTCTCTCTCTCTCTTTAATTTATTTGACAGATAGAGTTAGATAGAGAGAAGCCAGGAGCCAGGAGCTTCTTCCTGCTCTCCTATGTGGGTGCAGGAACCCAAGCACTTGGGTCATCCTTCACTGCCCTCCCAGGCCACAGCAGAGAGCTGGACTGGAAGAGCAGCAACCAGGACTAGAAACCGCTGCCCATATGGGATGCCGACGCCACAGGCGGAGGATTAGCCATGTGAACCACTGTGCTGTCCCCCATACTCTCAACATTACTGTTCAATATAGTCCTGGAAGTTTTTGTCAGTGCTATTAGGCAATACAAAATATCAAAGGATATAAATTCAAAAGGAGGGAGTCAAGTTACCCCTATTTGTAGACGACCTGATTCTATATACAAGGGAACCAAAAGGCTCCACTAAGAGACTATAGGAACTCATAAAGAGTTTGGTAAAATGACAGGATATAAAATAACAAACAAAAATCAATAGCATTTTTATACACAGACAATGCCATGACTGAGAAAGAACTTGTAAGATCAATCACATTCACAAATTTACAAAAAACTGAATACCTTGGAATAAATTTAACCAAAGATGTCAAAGACCTCTAAGATGAAAATTATAAAACATTAAAGAAAGATATGGAAGGCATTAAAAAGTAGAAAAATTTTCAATTTTTGAGGATTAGAACAATTAATAACATTGAAATATCATTACTACCAAAAGCAATTTACAGATTTAATGTGATCCCAATCAAAATACCAATGAAATTCTTCTCAGATCTAGAAAAAACAATGCTAAAATCCATATGGAAACATTGGAGACCCCGAATAGCTAAAATCAATCACTGGAGCAAGGACAATCTCTTGAACAAATGGTGATGGGAAAACAGGATCTCAACATGCAAAAGTACTATATAGCATTCTCACCTTACACCTAACAACAACAAAAAAAACACTCAAAATGGATCAAAGACTTAAATCTACAACATGATACCATCAACATATTAGAGAACATTGGGGAAACTCTGCAAGACATTGGCATGGGCAAAGACTGTGGGTAAGATCTCAGAAGCACAGGCATTCAATGCCATCATTGACAACTGAGAATACATCAAGCTGAGAATCTTCTGCACTATAAAAGAAACACTCAGTAAAGAGAAGAGCCAACCTACAGAATAGGAGAAAATATTAGCAAATGATGCATATGATAAAGGATTAACATCTAGCATATATAAACAGTTTAAGGAAATCAACAACAACAAAACCAATAATCCATTCAAGAAATCTGCAAAGAACTTGAAAAGGTATTTTTCAAGAGAGGAAATTCAAATGGCCAACAAACACTTGATAATATGCTCAGGATCACTAGCCATCAGGGAAATGAAATCAAAGTCACAGAGATGTTTTACCTTACTCCAGTTAGAATGGCTCTCATACAGAAATGAAGAAATAACAAATGCTGGCAAGGGTATGTGGAAAATGTACCTTAACTATTGTTTTGGGGAATGTATACTGGCACAGCCACTATGAAGGACAGTATGGAGATACCACAGAAACCTGAATATAGACCTACCTTATTATCCAGCTATCCAGCCATCCCATTCCTTAGAATTTACACAAGGGTAATGAAATCAGCATCTGAAAGAGTTATCTGTACCTCCATGTTCAGTGTAGCACAATTCACAATAGCCAAGATATAGAATGAACCAAGATGCCCATCAACTGTTGACTGGATAACGAAATTATGGTATATTTACAATATGGAGTAATGCTCAACTGAAAAAAAAAAAACATGAAATCCTGCCTTTTGAAACAATTTGGATGCAACTGGAAACCTTCATATTTAGTGAAATAAGTCCCAAAAAGACAAATACCACATGTTTTCCCTGATGTGGGGTAACTAATAGAGTAAATTGACATTTTTGTTTCTATGATCATTTACTGTGCTTGTTGAGGAACATTTTTTTTTCCCTCATACTATTTGTTGAACACTTTACTAACTGTAGAGTTAATCTTATGCATATAAAGTAAACTGAAAATAAATATGTGTAAAAATTAAGAATGGGAATAGAAGAGAGAGTAGGAAGAAAGATGGGAGTGTGGGCAGGAGGGAGGACAGGGTGGAAAGAATCAATGTGTTCTTAATTCTGTGGATATGAAATGCATAAAATTTGTATAACTTACATAAAATTAAAAAAAATAAAATTACAAAAGCCTAAGGAATCAGAACTTCCATTTTAAATCATGAAGAAATTGTAGGGAAAGAATTTACTCTCTCACATTAAATATGTATGAAGTTAGACAAAAAATACATGAAACAGTTTTCAGACGTTAGAAAAAAGACACTGACAGTTAAAAGGGAGAAGAGTGAGATGGATGCCTCCCCTATGTAGTATGGGATAGGAGGAAAAAGAAATCAGACAGAAATCAGAGGTCTCAATGAGGTAAAACAACAAGGCTTAAAGAGAATAATGGGTAGATTCTTTGTAGCAAAACAATAATAAAAAAAAGAGAGGCTGTAAAAAGAAGGAGCATGGTAGTTAGGCAGAATCTTCACTTCACGTCGTTGGCTTGGAATTTACCAGTTTATCTACCAGCCTATTTACATAAGGAAAACGCCTACAGCCTGAGAAAGAACCATTGGAAATTAATAGGCAGAGCAATCAATAAAACTTTTTAAAGACAGAGAATATTTTGTGTCCTCACCACTTGGAGTGGAAACATTTCTTGAAACAGGAAATTGGTTATAGTTTTCAGGTACTGCTTAATAGTGGGCACGCTAGACCAACTATCTGGGCTTCCAAGCAATGATTAAAAGGCAGCTTCAAAGAATAAGTTTAAGTAAAAATCCATCACAGAATATATTCCAAAGTATCTAAATAAAACCAAGCACCAAACTAACAGTTATAGTGATCTGTAACCAATAAATATGCTAGTAAATAAAGAGAAAATAAAATATGACAGAGCTAGGAAAAACATGCATGTTCAAGTGAAAGATATGAATATGAGGAGAGAAATGAAAGATGGAAAAGAGACTCAAATCCAGCTTATAATAACAAAGCATATATTACCAGCAATGAGAAATACAATTTTTTTCCAAATTGTTTAAACTTTTATTTAATAAATATAAATTTCCGAAGTAAAACTTTTGGATTATAGTGGCTTAGATTAACACCAGATAATTCATTGGAAAAGTAATGATGCTAAATTTATAGAGAGACAAAAGACAGAATAGAAAAATAATTAAAGAAACCATTAGTGACTTCTAGAAAATATCAACAATCAGGGGACCGGCGCCATGGCTCACTTGGTTTATCTTCCGCCTGTGGCACCAGCATCTTATACGGGTGTCGGGTTCTAGTCCCCATTGCTCCTCTTCCAGTCCAGCTCTCTGCTGTGGCCTGGGAGGGCAGTGAAAGATGGACCAAGTACTCGGGCTCCTACACCTGCATGGGAGACCAGTAGGAGATGCCTGGCTCCTGGCTTCAGACCGAAGCAGTACCGGCTGTCGCAGCCATTTTGGAGGTGAACCAATGGAAGGAAGACCTTTTTCTCTGTCTCTCTCACTGTGTAACTCTGCCTGTCAAAATAAAAAAAGAAAATATTGGCAATCAAACATAAGGGAAATTCTGAACTCACTGTACATTATTTAACAAGTAAAGGTGTGCCACTCTTTTCTCCTGCAATCATCAATATTGTCATAACTTACCATAACTGAGAGTCGATATTGTCTAATTTATAATGAATAACTGTATCAGAAATAGCTGGCATGTTATGCAGAGTGCAAAATAGTATAGCTATGAACACTGAAGTCTACTTAATTCTACTTCAAGAATGTCTGTGTGAATATGCAATGCCAGAACAAGTAATCTTATTTCTTATTTAACTTCCATAAGAAATCCCAATTACTTTAAAATTAAGCAATATGCTTTTAAAGGAGTACTTTCTCATCTGTGAAATGTATTGAATTTTGGCAGTTTTAATTTTACTTCTTTGTGCTGTATTTATTATTCTTGAGGTTTTTTCATTTCAGTGAATTTCACTGAATGTCATTCTCAAAATTATTTTCCCACATTGCCTTTGAAAATACTGATTCATTCTACACACTGCCTAACACAACAATTATGCATCCATGATGTATAGTAACTCTTTGCACTGTATTATCAAGCTGGCATTTTAAATGAACCTTTAATGATCCCTGTAAGAGTTGGCTTTCCTCATATCCTACACAAGATCTATCTAGGATCTCTTATTCTTTTTTTTTAAACTTTTATTTAGAATATAAATTTCCAAGGTACAACTTATCGATTACAATGGCTTCCCCTCCCATACCATCCCTCCCCCCCGGTACCCTCCCCCCTTACCCACTCCCTCTCCCCTTTCATTCACATCCAGATTCATTTTCAATTCTCTTTGTATACAGGAGCTCAGTTTAGTATGTGTTAAGTAAAGATTTTAACCATTTGCCCTCACATAGCAACACAAAGTGAAATATACACTTTGAGTACTAGTTATAGCATTAAATCACATTGTACAGCACATTAAGGACAGAGATCCTACATGATATATTTTTAATTGATTAATTTTTTATGCAACTTCCAAATTAACACCGAGATTTTTAATCATTTTCAATTATCTTTATATACAGAAGATTGATTCAGTATATACTAAGTAAAGATTTCATCAGTTTGCACCCGCACAGAGACACAAGGTGTAAAAATACTGTTTCAGTACTAGTTATAGCATTACTTCACATTGGACAACACATTAAGGACAGATCCCACATGGGACGTAAGTACACAGTGACTCCTGATGTTGATTTAACAATTTGACACTCTTGTTTATGGCGTCAGTAATCTCCCTAGGCTCTAGTCATGAGTTGCCGAGGCTATGGAAGCCTTTAGGGTTTGCCGACTTTGATCTTATTCCAACAGGGTCATAGTCAAAGTGGAAGTTCTCTCCTCCCTTCAGAGAAAGGTACCTCCTTCTTTGGTGGCCCTGTTCCTTCCACTGGGATCTCACTCGCAGAGATCTTTCATTTATGTGTCCTCCTCCTCCTCCTCCTCCTCCTGCTGTTGCTGCTGCTTCTTCTTCTTCTTCTTCTTCTTCTTCTTCTTCTTCTTCTTCTTCTTCTTCTTCTTCTTTTTGTTTTTCCAGAGTGTCTTGGCTTTCCATGCCTAAAATACTCTCATGGGCTCTTGAGCCAGATCCGAATGCCTTAAGGGCTGATTCTGAGGCCAGAGTGCTATTTAGGACATCTGCCATTCTATGAGTCTGCTTTGTATCCCACTTCCCATGTTGGATCATTCTCTTCCTTTTTGGTTCTATCTGTTAGTATTAGCAGACACTAGTCTTGTTTGTGTGATCCCTTTGACTCTTAGACCTATCAGTGTGATCAATTGGGAACTGAAATTGATCACTTGGACCAGTGAGATGGCTTGGTACATGCCACCTTGATGGGATTGTATTGAGGTCCCCTAGCACATTTCTAACTCCATCATTTGGGGCAATCAAATATTAAATGTTCTAAATTCACATTGAATTGTGGTACAAATTTTATGCATCTTTATAATCTAACATAGCAGGCTTTCATTAATGATAAAAGTATTTCATATAAAATAAATAAGAAAATAAGAGAGAAGAAAGGAAAAAAACATTATATTCTTGGAATTGTATCTATGAACCATATTGCCTCTTTTAAAAACTAAAAAAGATTAAAATAAACTATATATTCTTTTTTCTGGAATCCATGCATTTTGTTGCTAAATCCTTTGCTTCTTGATATATGCCGGTTTTGGCCAATATCATACCATTGAAGAAGAAAATCATTGAGTCTACTAGTATACTGAGTATTATTCTACTTATTTACTTGTAAAGAGTAATTTTTAAAGTTGATTTATTTAGTTTTAGTTTGGAAGAGAGAGAGAGAGAGATCTTCCATCTGCTGATTCACTGTCTCAATGACTGCAGTAACTGGGGTTGGGCCAGGCTGAATCCAATATCTAGCAACTGCACTCATGCCTTCCATGCAGATTTCAGGAACCGAAGTACTTTAGCCATCACCCATGGCACACATTAGCAGGAAGCTGAAATGGAAGTGGAGGGAGGGGTAGATTTCAAACAATCCAATTTGGGATGTGGGCATACTGAGAGGTGTTTCAGGTTGCTGTGACTACCCCATCAACTTTTTAAATTTTAATGCTACTCAGCTTTACTGGATTTGCTTTCAGATCTTCCCTAAGTTGAAAAATAATGCTTTACCATCTTTCTGAGAACATAACTTGCGATACAATAACAATGACTCATAAGAAATAATAAACAACTCAAACACACAAAAAATTTTTTGTGTATTAATATCTCTTATTCTCTTTTAAAATTCATATCAAGCTTGAATAGCCCTATAGTGATTCCCAACTGCATAATAACTTTAGTTTGTTACTATTTTTGTTCTATTTTTTCTTCAGAAAAGAATGATTCCTTTATTAAGAATATTTCTAAAATAAAAAATCAGTTACATTTTTTAAAAGAACAATGCAAAATGCATTGATGCTGTTGAAAATGTTGCTATCCCAAAGAATTACTCAGTATTCTCCAGAGAAAAACAAACTATAGAAAGACACAGAAATACACATACAGAGAGAGAGGGAGACAGAGAGATAGAGATTATAACGATTTGGTTCAAGTGACGATGGAAGCTAAGAAGTCCCACAACCTGCTGTCTATAAATCAGCAATCCAGGAGAACTCATGATGTCATTCCAACTCTGCTACAAAGGACTGAGAACCAAGAAAACCAAGGCGTATGTTGAAGCTAAGAGCAGAAGACCAAGGTCCCAGTTTTAAAATAGTTAATCAAAGTAAATTATTCTTTATTCTACCATTTGTTCTATTCACATCTTTAAAAGACTGAGTGAGACCAACTTATAATCAGGAAGACAATCTGCTTTGCATAATCTACACATTCTAATGTCAATCTGACCCAGAAGCCGCCTCATGGAAATATCCTACATAATATTTTATCAAAGATTCAGACATTCTATGACCAACATTTAAAATCCCGAATCACGAAGACACTGGAAAATAGTTTCAGTAATCCTTCATGGGTTCTATTGGTTCCTGAACAGCTAGATGAGATTAGAGGACTGAAGATATTATATAATAAATCATATTACTGTGTTTTTCTGAAAGATTGATGATGGGGGTTCTAGTTATAAAAACCATTTATAGTTATATGGTAATAAGTAAAACCCAACAGATTTTAATCAAAGAAACCAATAAGATGTGACTAGTTAACTCAAGGAACCATTATTTTCAGATAAGTTATTTTTTTAAACTTTTATTTAGTAAATATAATTTTCCAAAGTACGGTTTATGGATTACAATGTCTTTCCCCTCCATAACTTCCCTCCCACCTGCATCCCTCCCATCTCCCGCTCCCTCTCCCATTCCATTCACATCAAGATTCATTTTCAATTATCTTTATATACAGAAGATCAATTTAGTATATATTAAGTAAGGATTTCATCAGTTAAGTTATTATCAGATAAGTTATTTTTAACTTAAATTTAAATTTTTTAAAAATACATTTTTTAAAATATCGATTTTGAACATCAAAAAGTTATATTTTCATTAAAATGGAAGTTTTTTACGACTATCTATTGTTGTACCACTAAATACAACACAATGAATTTTAGCCCTTAAAAATTATTCACTATAAACTAACTTTTCATCAGTTATATACTCTTTTACCTATGCTACCACATAGCCTCATTAAAATATTGTACAACAATTTCTGTGTTAATGTGCTCCAAAATAACCCCCCAGAGCAATAAAGGGACTATCTTGAACTCACTATAATTAAAGAGGACATAATTAGGCAGTGGTTAGCAAAGGAATTTTCAGGCCTGGGCTAGCTTCTGATTAATTATGCAAGTAATTTTCCTGTATACCTCCCACAATAACTGTCTGATCATGCCTGCTAGTATAGGATATCATCAAAACACTTAACACATCTCTACTAGGTATTAAGTCATGATGCATTGCTAGGGCAGTTAAGACCACAGGATCATTATCACAGCATAAAGAAAAGTTTACAATGACTGCGTTTAGTCTCTTGCAAACATTATAGAACACAGTGCTTCAGAAAACTAGAAAAGTTCAAGACTCTGAATCTATGATCAAAACTTCAGCTATGTATAATGCTGTGACCAATGAATATTTAGTAACACAGATAACTAAAATTTTCCATTTGTTTCAGGCTTTGAAATAATACAAAAATATTATGAGATTTGAAAAACATGAATATTTACAGAGGAAGCTCCCAAGTAATTATTTTTTAGTAAAAACACCTTTTTAGTTTTTGTTTTTTATTTTTTATTATTTTTCTTGTAGTGTTGTTTAGGTCAGGAAGATATGTTATTAGTATTTGGGGGGCCAGCACTGTGGCATAGTGGGTAAGGATGCCATCTATGGTTCCTGTATCCCATTATGGCACTGCTTTGTAACCTGATTCTCCACTTCTGATCCAGTTCCCTGCTAATGTGCCTGGGTAAACAGTGGAAGCTGACTCCTGCACGCACATGGGAGACCTGGAAGAATCTCCTGGCTCCTAATTTAGGATCGGCCCAGCGCTGTCCATTGCAACCATTTGGGGAGTGAAACTGCAGATGGAAGATTTTTGTCTCTCTCTGTAACTCTAACTTTCAAATAAATAAATCTTTAGAAAAAAATAATATTTAAGTATCTTTTCCTCCACTGAACTGCAAATTACTGGGTTGTGGAAACCAAAGATTCCTATATCTTTGTCCCAGTAGTGAATACTTGACTCATGGAAGGTGATTCTAATGGAATGCATTATCTGGACAAGACACATAGCAAAATATTTACTTTTAAAATATTTATTTATTTGAAAGGCAGAGTTACAGAGAGAGAGAGAGAGAGAGAGAGAGAGAGAGAATCTTCCATCCACTGATTCACTCTTCCCAACAGCCAGGGTTGGGCCAGGGTGAAGCCAGGAGCCAGAAATTCCATCTGGTCTCCCACCTGGGTGGCAGGGATACATCTTCCACTGCTTTCCCAGTTGCATGAGTAGAGATCTGGATCTGATGTAGAGCAGCTGGGACCCATCCCATATGGGATGCTGGCATTGTTGGTGGCACCTTAATCTGCTGCACCACGATGTTGGCCCCCATAAAAAATATATTTAAATGGATGGAACAAAAACAATTATTAAACAAAGTAAACAAGTTAGGAATATCAGAATATTATAATAGCATATTTCATCATTTTATGTATCAATATGAAATTTGCCCTGCTGAAAACTCAGAATTTTCCAAAGTTCATGGAAAATGTGCTTTATGGAAAAAATGGTTTGATAGAGTTCTTTAGCTTTAATTTGAGTTAGACTTTTATGAATAGTCTCCCAATGTCTTTATTTGCTATAATTGTTAGCCATAGTAAGGATCTGGGTATTTCTGTGGCTCAGTGAGATTCCTGTCACAGAGGTCCCTAGCCATCTCCAGACGGAGGGACTGGTGTGATGAGCTTCTCAGGCTTTGATGATTTTGTGAGTGCCTAGTACACAGATTTCCAGTCAGTATCCAAACTGCGCACTGAAGTTGTGTGATAAATGCTGGCTCTAGATGCCGGGTGCATTAAGCACTTCACAGATCACTTCCCAGATGCAGTGTGGCAAGAACTGCACTAATGCTGGGTGGGGAAAGCAGGACCTGCAGATGCCCCCTGAGAGAGGGGCTCCATCTGCAAGAGAGACTGACTTGCTCACCGTAGGCCATGCTCTCCTGGGCCACTCTCCACGGGCTGCTTGCTGAATTCAGCTGGGTGCAGCTACCTCAGGCCTGAGCATGTGAGCAGCAGCTCCCAAACCTTGACAGCTTCCATGAAAGGGACTGAAATTTGGATCCCCGAGCTCCACACTGGACTTGGGCAGAGTACAGGAACTCTGCTCCACATGTCCCCGCAAGCCATACTAGTATATCATGCCATGCAAAGCACAGAGAACACATAGTGAGCACTCACGGTTTACACCAGGGCTCCAGGGGTACGGGCTGGGTGGGGCCAGGCAATCCTGGTCGTTGTTTCTATGTGAAGCAAGAGTCCAGACTGATACCTGCGATGGGTGAGGTGCAGTACTTCCAGCTGTTGTCAGTGGTGGAGGGGAATGTAGGAGCTGACTGGTGTGTTTAGTCTCTCAGCCCTTCACTGGGCAAGAGTGAACAAGCTGATTTACTACTCAAAGTGAGCACACAGTGCCAGCACACTTCACCCACCCACACATGTGCACCACCCAAAGCATGGACACACTCTGTGCTGAGCCCTGGACCCCACAAGAAGATCTGTCCCTAATATGCAGGGGCCTCTGTGGCTGATTGGATGGGTGCGTGGGGAACCAGCTACAACCTGAGATTTTGCAAGTGGTCAGAGGACAGGAGGCAGTGGGGAAGAGGATTAACTACAATACTGACAGAACAGGTCCTCTTATTTCCAGAGTCCTAGTGTCTGTCTACCCTACCTGCACTGCCCACACCACCTGTTGTGTAGAGCACTGTGTGGGCCTGGGTTATGGGGCTGCCCCTATTCCATGGGGCCCAGACCTGTGGGGCTCAGTCTACCAGATTAGAAGTCAGGAATGTCTTTGGGGCCCCTGGGAAGAAGACAAGCAAGAGCCTCTCTCTCCTGCCTCAGGCTGGATTGTGAGAGCCACACCTTTCAAGAGATGGTGCCTCCCTGCCACAGTTCCTGCTCTGAGGGGTGGAAGGGGGAGCCACGTAATCTCTCTCACTGAAGTCAGGGAGCCCCGGATTTTCCAGACCTGAGCTGCAGGTCTGTGGCAGCTGGATTCCTCTCCAGGATCAGCCACGTTAGGGGTTTGCTTAACTGGCTCCACCTAACCTCTCTGTCTCATACTTGCCCTCCTCAACAGAAAATTTCCTGCTTGTGAGGCCTGGCTTCAGACACCATGGTTTGGTTTCGTTCCTCGTTCTCTCTCTATGATGCCATGCCTATTAGTGTTCCACTGGATTCCCACTGTTCTCTACAACATCAAGGGCACTTCCTAGGGTACTCACATCCAGACACAGCTGCTTTGAGCTTCCTCATTAGAGGAGGAAGCAGGATTTCTTTATATGGCTGTCTCTCTCTCTCTTTTTTTTTTTAACAGGCAGAGTTAGACAGTGAGAAAGAGAGAGAGAAAGAGAGAAAGATCTTCCTTCAGTTGGTTGGTTCACCCCCCAAAATGGCTGCTACGGCCGGTGCTGTGCCAATCTGAAACCAGGAGCCAGCTGCTTCCTCCTGGTCTCCCATGCTGGTACAGGGCCAAAGAACCTGGGCCATCCTCCACTGCCTTCCTGGGCAACAGCAGAGAGCTGGACTGGAAGAGGAACAACCGGGACAGAATCTGGTTCCCCGACTGGGACTAGAACCTGGGATGCTGGTGCTGAAGGTGGAGGATTAGCCAAGTGAGCCACAACGCCAGCCTATATGGCTATCTTGAATTGGATTTCAACACTTTTGTACCAAAAGTAACATCATTTAATTCAACTTTTTCAGAAATATTTTTTTAATTATTATTTATTTTTATCTACTTGAAAAGCAGAGACAGACACAGAGATCTTCCAACTACTGACTCACCCCCCAAGTGCCTGCAAAAGCCAGGGCTGGGCCAGGCAGAAATGAGGAATCTGGAACTCGATCTACATCTCCTATTCTGTTGTGAAGACCTCAAGCACTTGAGCCATTATCTGCTCCTCTCAGGATGCATTAGGAGGATGCTGAGTCAGAAGATGGAAGAGCGAGGACTCGGGCTGGCCTTCTGATGTGGGCTGTTGGCATCCCTGGTGGCAGTTTAACTAGATGTGCCACAATATCACCCCTTCCAAACATTTTGAATACACTCATTCATGCATGTTCTGCAAATGAAGAGTTCCTGGTCAAACCTTGGAAGACTTTGAATAACATTGCCTAAGTTATTTGGTATATTACTTCAAATATTTGAGGTATAATAGACCATTGCTTTCCAAAAGAGTAAGATGTGGTATTGAAAGTCTTCCTTTTAAAAACTTTTCCAAACGGGGCTGGCATTATGTCATAAAGGGAAAAGCTTCTGCCTGCGACACAAGCTGCTCATGTCTGGAAAAACAGCAGAGGATGGCTCAAGTGCTTGGCCCCTGCCACCCACGTGGGAGACCTGGGTGAAGCTTTGACTCCTGGCTTCAGGCTGGCTCAGTCAGCCGTTGTGGCCATTTAGGGAGTGAACCAGCAGATGGAAGAGTCTCTCTCTCTCTCTCTCTCTCTCTCTCTCTCTCTCTATCTCTGTAAATCTGCTTTTCAAATAAATAAATAAATAAATCCCTCTAAAAACTTCCCAGAAAAAAATTATTTTCTTATTTAACTTCTGACAAATGTCAAAATTTATTCTAGAAAACAAAATTTAAAAATGGATAGGACTTTGTGAATTTATTTTAAAGATTTTATTTATTTATTTGAAAGGTAAGAATTATAGACAGAGAGAAGGAGACACAGAGAAAAAGGTCTTCCATCCACTGGTTCACTCATCAAATGGCTGCAACTGCTGGAGCTAGGCAATCCGAAGCCAGGAGCCAGGAGCTTCTGGTGGGTCATCCATGCAGATTCAGGGGCCCAAGCACTTGGGCCATTGTCTGCTGCTTTGCCAAGCACATTAGCAGGGATCTGGATAGATAGTGGAGTCACTGCCACACTGCCCTTATGGGAAGCAGGCACCAAAGATTGCAGCCTTACCTGCTATACCACAGTGCCAGCTCTGAACGTTGTGAAATTTATGAGATTTTCATTGAACTAGAATATTAGCCTACTATCACTAAGCTTCAACAACTCTTTCTCATTACTTTAACCCCTTTCCCACCAGCTCATGCACACACATGTGCTTACTCACAAATAAAATTCTGTATGTTTCCCAAGTTCAACTGAAGCCCAAATTGACTTTACTATTTTTTTTTTAAGATTTTTATTATTTATTTGATAGGCGGAGTTACAGAGAGGGAGGGAGAGAAAAAGAAAGAGATCTTCCATGAACAGCTTCATTCCACAAATGGCTGCAAAGGCTAGGGCTGCGGCTGGGCCAGGCTGAGGCCAGGAGGCAGGAGCTTCATCCTGGTTTCCACATGGGTGCAGAGGCACAAGCACTTGGGCTATCCTCTGATGCTTTCTGCCGCACATCAGCAGGGAGCTGGGTCAGAAGTGTAGCAGCTAGGTCTTGAATCAACACAGATGTGGGAAGCCAGGTCTGTAAGCTATGAGTTTAATCTGTTGCACCACGGTGCCAGTCCCCTCAATTGACTTTTTTTAGGGATATTTTCTCAGTCAATCCACTTGTGGATGAATGCTTCAACACTCACAGATTTCTAACTTTCCAATGCTAAATACTATTTTGTTACTCATTGTAATTACCATTAACTTTAGACTGTAGAAAATGGCTCAGTGACTTGATCAGCTCTTGTGCTGACTGTTGTACAATGTAATACTTATCCATTTTAGTATTTTTTTTTGTTCTAATACTATTGCTTGAACTCTGTAATTAACACACAATTAGTCTTAGGTGTTTAAATTTTAACTGAAAAGTGATCCCTGTGAAATATAAGAGTGGGAATAAGAGAGGGAGGAGATGTACAATTAGGGACATGCTCAATCGGATTTGCCCCAAATGATGGAGTTAGAAACATGCCAGGGGATTCCAATACAATCCCATCAAGGTGGCATGTACCAAGGCCATCTCACTAGTCCAAGTGATCAATTTCAGTTCACAATTGATCACACTGATAGGTCGAAGAGTCAAAGGGATCACACAAACAAGACTAGTGCCTGCTAATACTAACAGATAGAACCAAAAAGGTAGAGAATGATCCAACATGGGAAGCAAGATACACAGCAGACTCATCGAATGGCAGATCTCCTAAATAGCACTCTGGCCTCAGAATCAGTCCTTAAGGCATTTGGATCTGGCTCAAGAGCCCTTGAGAATATTTTAAGCATGGAAAGCCAAGACACTCTGGGAAAAAAAAAAAAAAAAAAAAAAAACCTAAATGAAAGATCTCTGCGAGTGAGATCCCAGTGGAAAGAATGGGGCCCTCAAACAAGGAGGTACCTTTCTCTGAAGGGAGGAGAGAACTTCCACTTTGACTATGACCCTGTCAGAATAAGATCCAAGTCGGCGAACCCTAAAGGCTTCCATAGCCTCGGCAACTCATGACTAGAGCCTAGGGAGGTTACTGACGCCATAAACAAGTGTGTCAAATTGTTAAATCAACATCAGGAGTCACTGTGTACTTACGTCTCATGAGGGATCTGTCCTTAATGTGTTGTCCAATGTGAAGTAATGCTATTACTAGTACTGAAACAGTATTTTACACTTTGTGTTTTTGTGTGGGTGCAAACTGATGAAATCTTTACATAGTAAATACTGAATTGATCTTCTGTATGTAAAGATAATTGCAAATGATTAAAAAACCTTGGTGTTAAATTGGAAATTGCATAGATAATTAATCAATTTTTTTAAAAAAAATCATGTAGGATCTCTGTCCTTAATGTGCTGTACATTGTGAATTAATACTATAACTAGTACTCCAACAGTGTTTTCACTTTGTGTCTCTATGTGAGGGCAAACTGTTGAAATCTTTACGTAATATGTACTAAACTGATCTTCTGTGTTTAAATTGAATTGAAAATGAATCTTGATGTGAATGCAAGGGGAGAGGGAGCGGGAAAGGGGAGGGTAGCGGGTGGGAGGGAAGTTATTGGGGGAGGGAAGCCATTGTAATCCATAAACTGTACTTTGGAAATTTATATTCTTTAAATAAAAGCTTTATATATATATATATATATATATATATATAAAATAAAAGAAAATGGCTCATATTTTTATTAACTAACTATACCTACAGGATTCAAATCAACCTTGATTGGCAGGAAAATAATGAGCTAAATGTATGTTTATGTGTTGTTTGAGGAGAGATACAGGGTATGATGGAAATAAAGCGTGTGACTTTGAAGTCTTACTTAATGTCAACTTTTCAACTCATAGTTGTATGACCTAAGTAAGGTACTTAAACCAACGGAAGGTTAGTTATCTGTCTGATATTTATGAAGCGTATATTAGGTTAGCAATATTGAACTGAAAAGGATTTAGGAATTTTATCAGCCTTGGTCTGACCTTTTGTTTCCTATCCTACTCCCTTGAGTCCCAATCCAAAAACAGTCTCCCTGCAGAGCAGCTACCTAACTTCCTATGAATCACAGTGCAAAAATAATTACTGAATCCATAGGATTCCAAAGCCTTCATATATATATATATATATAGATAGATAGATATTTTATATCTATATATATATATCTATATATAGATATATAGATATGATTGTGAAGTCTGCTTTTATCTCTGAAATTACATAATTTTATAGTTTGGTATTATGGATAGGTTACTGTATTATTACTGTATGATGTACTCTGGAAGAAATTTTTTTTAGCAATAAGACACTGAGAAGAAAGAAAAGCTCTTTCTTGACAGAATTATCTAGTGGAAAATCTTTCAATTAATTCTCTGCCACTCTCCAACTTTTTATAAAAACAGAGTGTGTATAAGAAAACTGAATATAATATATGAATTGCAGTCTTGATTAGAATCTTGTTTATTTCCAGGATATACTTAAATGTGACACAGAATTTGGATTTTCCTACAATATGAGTCAAGGCAATCAAATTATATCTTACTGTAAGATCCAGATAGATGAATAAGCAGGGGCCAAGTAGTAAGCTTCTTACGGTGATTTATGACTACATATAATAGTGGTCTAAAAGAATTTTAAATAGAAGTGATCTGTTTATATCTGTATCTTAGGAAATATTTTCATCCAGGTAGTAGTTTGAAAAGTATGAAGGAAAGAAGAAAGACTAGAGAAACTGACTAAAGGGTAGCAGAAAAGGGGGAAATGTTTCAGGCCATTTGGAACATAACAGGACAGTGTCAATGAAGGGCTAAAGCAGAGTGATGATGGTAGTGATAATGAAGCCCTTTCACTTAAACCTTTGCACATTCACACTCTTGCCTGCCATTGCCACCTTCAGAGCACTCAAGCTGCTCCTAAAAGCTGAGTGGTTTAGGCTGCAGATGGCTAATGAGGTTCTGCAACAATTTCCCTCAGTATATTCAGTTTCGAATTTTAAATTCCCATTATCGTTAATGCCCAGACCCTGCACCACGCATACTTTAATATATATAGGCATGGCAGAAAGCCACAGTTTTAAAGGTTAAGGCTCTTCCTACATTACTAGAGTTTGTCTGGTAAGAGGCAATAGAAGTCTGCTTAACTCTTGATGCTTATATTTAATTGTATGAGCAAATCCATTTCTTGCAGTATGGAACTTGAGTGCAAGCAAGATCCACATACGTTTGATGGAAACATTTAGTCCTGGGGTATCCCTTGTTAATACTTTAAATGTGAAGGGCCATTATGTAGCATAATTTGAAGTGGATAAGAATATTGAATGAGGAATGTACTTCAACAGGAGAGCAATGGAAATGAAATGGGTTCACATTCTTTCAGTAGATGAAGAGAGCCTTATAAAGTTGTATTTTCAATGAAATAAATAGAATGTTTCATTCCTGCTATCAGATTCCCTTCAGTTTACTTTATCTTTCTTCTTTACCTAACTACTGAGAGATCTAAGAAATTTCAAAAAAAAAAAAAGAAAGAAAGAAAGAAACAAAGCTGGCACTAATAAGTCAGTGGGGTTGGCGTTGTGGCATAGCAGGTAAAACCTCCCTCAGCCTGCGATGTCACCATCCCAAGTGGAGCTGGTTCTAGACGTGACTTCTCAACTTCCATCCGGCTCCCTGCTAATGTGCCTGGGAGGGCAGTGGATGATGGCCCAGTGCCTGGGCCCCTACACTTACATGGGATATTTGGAAGAATCTCTGAGCTCCTTACCTTTGTGGCCATTTGGGGAGTGAATCAGAGGATGGTAGATTCTCTCTCTCTCCCTCTCTCTCTCTAACTCAGCATTTCAAATAAACAAATATTTTTTAAAAAATACGTAGTACTGAGGGTCACACAAACTTATGTTTAGTTAAAATAGGAGAGCAGAAGACCCAAGATTAAATAAGACATTAAATGCTCCTGTCAGTCAACTGATAGGTTAATAAACAAACTATGGACACAGAATTTTTGTTTATTTTGTTGTTGTCTCTTAAAAAAAAAAAAAAAAACTATGATTTTATTATCAATAGCAGATAGGTTTACTCCAGTGGAAAAAAATGGAATGCAAATTTTGTTGTGTCCTGTCCTCAATTAGATTGACCTTTGCAAATTTTCTTATGAAAGCATAGGGCTGCAGGTAAGGAAACCTGTTGAATTGAAATGGACACTATGAGAAACAATGACTTGATCAGCCCTTGTCCTGACTGTCGAGGAACAACTTAATACTTTATCTCTTTCAGAATTTTTTTTTTGTTCTATTTAATACTATTGGGTGAACTCTTTAATTAACACACAATTATTCTTAGGTGTTTAAATTTAACCGAAAAGTGATTGCTGTTAAATATAAGAGTGAGAATAAGAGAGGGAAGAGATGTACAGTTTGGCACAAGCTCCATCGGACTTGCCCCAAACTGTAGAGTTAGAAACATGCCTGGGGATTCCAATTTAATCCCATCAAGGTGGTTTTACCAATTCCATCTCACTAGTCAAAGTGATCAGTTTCAGTTCATAATTGATCATAATGATAGGATTAAGAGTCAAAGGGATTGGCCGGCTCCGAGGCTCAATAGGGTAATCCTCCGCCTGTGGCGCCAGCACACCGGGTTCTAGTCCAAGTTGGGGCACCGGATTCTGTCCCAGTTGCTCCTCTTCTAGTCCAGCTCTCTGCTGTGGCCAGGGAGTGCAGTGGAGGATGGCTCAAGTCCTTGGGCCCTGCACACGCATGGGAAACCAGGAGAAGCACCTGGCTCCTGGCTTCGGGATCAGTGTGGTGCACTGGCCACAGCAGCCATTCGGGGGTGAACAAACCTAAAAGGAAGACCTTTTTTTTTTTTTTTTTTTTGACAGGGAGAGTGGACAGTGAGAGAGAGAGAGACAGAGAGAAAGGTCTTCCTTTGCCGTTGGTTCACCCTCCAATGGCCACCATGGCCAGCGCGCTGCATCTAGTGCACTACCCTGATCTGAAGGCAGGAGCAGGGTGCTTCTCCTGGTCTCCCATGTGGGTGCAGGGCCCAAGCACTTGGGCCATCCTCCATTGCACTTCCAGGCCATAGCAGAGAGCTGGCCTGGAAGAGGGGCAACCAGGACAGAATCCAGCGCCCCAACCGGGACTAGAACCCGGTGTGCCCGTGCCGCTAGGCAGAGAATTAGCCTATTGAGTTGCGGCGCCTGCCAGGAAGACCTTTCTCTCTGTCTCTCTTTTACTGTCCACTCTGCCTGTCAAAAAAAAAAAAAAAAAGTCAAAGGGATCACATAAGCAAGACTAGTGTCTGCTAATACCTACTGATAGAATTAAAAAGGAGAGAATGATCCAACATGGGAATCAGGATACACAGGAGACTCACAGAACGGCAGCTGTCCTATACAGCACTGTGGCCTCAGAATCAGCCCTTCAGGCATTTGGATCCAGCTAAAAAGCCTATGAGTATTTCAGGCATGAAAAAGCTAAGACATTGTGGCAAAAAACAAACAAACAAACAAACAAAAAAACCTAAGTGAAAGATCTCTGTGAGTGAGATCACAATGGAAAGTATGGGCCATCAAAGAAGGAGGTACTTTTCTCTGAAGGGAGGAGAGAACTTCCACTTTGACTATGGCCTTGTCTAAAGAAGATCAGAGTTGGTGAACTAAAAAGGTTTCTATAGCCTTGGCAACTCATGACAAGAGCTTATGGAGATTACTGATGCCATAAACAAGAGTGTCAATTGTTAAATCAACAATAGGAGTTACAGTGGATTTACTCCCCATGTAGGTTCTCTGTCCTTAATGTGTTGTACTATGTGAATCAATGTATAACTAGTACTCAACAGTCTTCACACTTTGTGTTTCTGTGTGGGTGCAAACTGTTGAAATCTTTACTTAATATATACTAAATTGATATTCTGTATATAAAGATAATTGAAAATAAATCTTGATGTGAATGAGATGGGAGAGGGAGCGGGAGATGGGAGGGTTGTGGGTGTGAGGGAAGTTATGGGGGGAAAAAGCCACTGTAATCCAAAAGCTGTACTTTGGAAATTTATATTTATTAAATAAAAGTTAAAAAAAGAAAGCTTAGGGCTAGATAATGTGCTAGATTTTAAAGTTAAAATGGTTAAACCACTAAACTTCATTATTTTAAACTGATTGATAATCATCCATCCTAATCAAAATACAGTGACTAAAGACATAAGCCAAATTTTTGGCAATGATCTAAATTGCACACTGAGAAGACAATGTAAGAATTTATTTTGGGGTCAGCGCCGTGGCTCGCTTGGCTAATCCTCCACCTAAGGCGCCGGTATCCCACATGGGCACTGGGTTCTAGTCCAAGCTGCTCCTCTTCCAGTCCAGCACTCTGCTGTGGCCCGCGAGGCAGTAGAGGATGGCCCAAGCGCTTGGGCCCTCTACCTCCATGGGAAACCAAGAGGAAACACCTGGCTCCTGGCTTTGGATCGGCACAGTCAGCCGTAGCGCCCATTTGTGGGTGAACCAATGGAAGGGAGACCTTTCTTTCTGTCTATCTCTCTCACTGTCTAACTCTACCTGTCAAAAAAAAAGAATTAAGTAATTAAGATTACTTAAGCTTCATAGTTTTTCAAGGACCATCTAGAAACAAAATATCGTTATTTATTTCTGATAAAGTTCATTTCTATATTATACTTCTCAGGTAAAAATAATTATGTATAATTGTTAAACCAAATCCACTAACTAGATGAACAATAGAAAAAAATATTATTTTCAGCATGTTGAAATAGACCAGTGATTTATATTTCTCATAGTCAAAATAGCTGGGTAATTAATTATATCATTCCAGAAATAGATTAAAGATAGTTGTTTCCGTACAGTATATATTATAATGCCCTAGTACTGATGAGAAAGAAACTATTGAAATCTATTGTAGGTTCCTTATTCAACAAGAAGTTCTGGAACTTGATTTGCTAATGACCTGACCCCAGGGAACATACATAATATTCTCCATCTCTCTATCATGTACAAATACATTTGTCTGATCTTTGTCCTGTTTTTCTGGCACCCAGTTTCAAAACTGTAGAATTTTCTGTAATTCCTGGTGAATTCCTGGGAACACGGCTGAGTTTATGCTTATAAAGTTACTCATGATTGACCTCTAAATAGTTCAAGGATGAAATTGGTCATGTGGCAAAAGTCAACCATGTGTAGTAGGTTCAGGCTTTAGAGGCATTTGATATCAGCTTGACCTCCAGGAAGGGAAGAGAAATTAGAAATTCAATCCTGGGAAAGAGCCAATTGCCCATTCAATAATGTTTATGCAGTAAAGCCCCACTCCGCCCTCCAAAAAAAGAAAAATCTGAACACCTGCTTGGGTTGAGTTTCCTGGCTTTTTGATCACATGGGCTGGGGAGATGACAGGACCCTGAGGGGCATGAATGCTTGGTATTTGGACCCCTGCCAGACCTCATCTTGTGCATGTCTTCTTGACTAGCTCTGATTCAAATATTTTGTAATAAAACTGTCAGTATAATGCTTTCTCAAGTCCTGTGAAGCGTATTGTTAATTATGAAAGCACAGGAGGTGGTGGGAACCCTCAAATTTAAAGAGTTGATCAGAAGCATGAGTTGATTTGGAAACTCCAGAATCCGAAGCTTGTCTCTGAAGTCTGATGTGAGGGGGATTTTAGAAAGACTTCCCGTAACCTGAGAGGTCTATACTAAGTCTCAGTATTTATTGTCCATCTTGAATTATAACGCCCTACTGATGAGAAGGAAACTATTGAAATCTGCTGTAGATCTGTATGTAGACAGCATCACTAGTTGAAGGAGCAAAGCAGAAACAAAAATATACCTGTGATGAACCTGTGGACAATGAAGACCTCAAAATTCCAGTGTCAATTGATACCATTGCACTGATCTCCTGGATTGCTATATAAGCACAACATTAATATTCTGTCCTCTTTAACAAGCACACACTACATTGGTTCACATTGCACACATTACATTGGAAATATATTTAGGTGCATTAAACTGTATCTCAGACAAATTTAGCTCAATGCAATAGTTTGTGGCAATTGTGCAATATATGTGCAGCCTTTAAGAGGTTATAGGTACACTAGTACTCATTCCAAAATTAAAGAAGTGAAATATAATCAGAAGTGTTTCACAGAGAAAGGGTGTAATAGGAATGCTTAAAGCATTAGACTAAATTGGATCCACTTAAACTTCATGTGTTGAAGGTTTAGGCCCCACTCTGATGGTATTTGGAGATGAGTCCTTTAGAGGTCATTAGGGTTAAATGAGATCATAACAACGGGTCCTTATCATGGGAGGAGTGCTTTATCTTAATCACTTTGCAATGTCATAATAAGGATGCTATGGACTGGATGATCTATGCAACCAAAATTATTTCTCAGTTTTGGAGACTGGAAAGTCCTAGAACATGCAGTGCTATCAAGTTCTTTTGAAGGCACTCGTCTTGTTTTCCATATGACTATCCTTTTGATGTGTCCTCATGTAGTAGATATATAAAAAGTAAGCAAGCTCCATTCTGTCTCTTCTCAAAGGGGCAAGAATAGCAAATATCTCTCTTTCTCAAAATAAAACAAACAGAAAAACGCAAAGCACAACACGTAATGAGGATGCCTCCTCCAACACATGAACTTTTGGAAAGACAATAATTTACTCCTTAGCATTCTGCCCTAGATCCCCAAATTTATGTTTGTATAGCACACCAAATACATTAGAAGTATTCAAATACATCCCAACACCCCCATGTCTTAACTCACTCCAGCATCAACTCTAAAATCCCAAGTTTTTGATTTCTTAATTTGTATAGTTTCATTTTCATTTTATCTTAAAAAAAGAGATAGAGAACTAGGAAGAGGTCTTGCAAACTCTTGGTTTACTAGGCAAATGCCTGAATGTGCCTGGAGTGGGCTATCTAAATATCTAAAGCAATTATGGATGTACTTCTAGGATGTAATTCCTAATGATGCAAAATTCCTTTCAGTTATGAACCTATGAAGTCAAACAATTTATGCACTTCCAAAATATAATGACTAGAAAGGCATAAGAAAGACATTTCCATTCCAAATGGAAAATAAGAAGCAAAATATGATCAAAACCTAGCAAGGCAAATCCTTAACAAAACAAAGTCCAGCCCTTCAACAACAGAAAGGATGAAAACAACCCTGTTTACTTAGCTGCTCTGCAGCAGCATCCACAGAGAAGGCTGTGTAACACTAATTGCTCATCACAGTGCTGTTCACATTGTCTCTCTGAGACCATCAGGGCCTACTGACACTGTGACTACCTGATGGAGTTCATGCCTTAGGGACTACCGCCTCTACCACTATTCTTGGAGAACATTGGTCCTGCTGAAACCTAAGCAGTGCCTGTAATGATCTCTGAATTACCATTAAGGCTGTTTTTCCTTTTTGCTGAAGAATAGGTTAGGTTCACAGTGAAGTTTATTTATGATCCCATCCTATGAATACAAGAAGTCTGACACCCTTCCTTCATTCTATTCCATGTCCCTCCTAATCTGCTGCTAAAAACTTTCCTTCTTGATTGCCTAAGTGAGTCTGTAGCTCACTCCCATACTTCTTTTTTTTTTTTTTACCAAATATTTGCTTCTTGCATCCTTCATGCTCTTTGAATGTGCTTTCTCATATATTGCTATTTGAATAGGCAGAGAATTTTCCAAATCTTTAACTTCATTGCCTTTTTGCTTAACAAGTTCTTTGATTTATTTCTCTTCTCACATTTTATTATAACTAGTCAGGAGGACCAAATTCTGCCATCTAAATACCCAGTTTCATCAATTGCAAGGTCTACTTCCACAACACTGGAACATGAACACAATTCAGCCAAGCTCTTTGTCACTTTAAAGTGAAGATCTCCTTTTCCCTACTCTATATTAATGTGTTCCTCATTTCCATCACAGGCGTTCTCAGAATGCCTTTTGCTGTCTGTATGTCTACTTATGTGTTGTTTATAATTATTTTTGCATTCTTTCAGAATTTTTAAGAGTGAGGCTTTCTCTTTTTGTTCTTTCTTTATGAGCACATATCAGTATTACCTTTAAAGGACGCTTTGTGATAATATTGTTTTTTCCTTTGTTAATGCAACATAGCATTCTTCAAGTCTCTATCCATGATAAAGTGCTAAAGATACATTTATATTTATACATATTTATTAAGGCAGCACTTCACTTTTTAGAATCATGTTTGTGCTTAATTTGTTCAGATTGCTATAATAGCAATACCCAGCATAGACGGGGTGACTTAGCAGCCGAAATGTGTTGCTCAGAATTCTGGAGGCTGAGTGATCAGGATATCTGCATAGTCCAGGTCTGAGGAAGACTCTCTTCTTTGTTTGTAGATGGCCATCTTTTTTCTGTGTCCTTACACGGTAAAGAGTGGAAAAGAAGCAGGATCTCTTTATGTGTCTGCTGATAAGGAAATCAATCCCATCATGAAGCCTCCACTCTCATGACCCTGCCATCTCACTAAGGCTCCATCTCCTGACACTATCACAAGGGGAATTAGGATATCAACCTAGGGATTTCAGGGAGATGTGAAAGTTTAGTTCACAGCACTGCCCTTACAAGAGGAGAAGAGATGCATCTTTCTTTATGCACATGTTCAAAAAACAGGTCCTGTAAGAACACAGAAGATAGTTCATGAGAAGAGGCATTCGAATGAATCCTTAATTTCCAGCATTTGATCTTGAGCTTCCCAGTTTCCAGAACTGTGAGAAAATGACTGTCAGTTGTTTAAGTCATTATGTCTATGGTATTTCGCTATGGTAGTCCAAGCATACTAACATTTTAAAATATTTCCCCATTTTGTCTTAGCTGTGAATGCTAACTTGTGTCTATAGAGTCTTAAAATTCTCCATAATAAATGAGACTGTCTTAATATAAAAAATAAAAACACCAACAGGTAAGATATTAATTATCGACACTAGCAAAGTGATGTTTGATCTGAAATATGAAATAAAAGAGGGAAGTCTGTCCAAAGTAGCAGGAATCGCATATGCAAAGTCCCTGGAACATATGAGGATAAAGTGCATAGTTCATATTCAGGAAATTTTACTTCACCCTTTGAACCACAGCAAGCCATCAGTGTTTGACACCAGGGGATCACTTGATGGGACTTAATTAGAAGAAGATCACTCTGGTGCAGTGTGGAGAATATGAGAGTGAAGAGAATATTAAGATGTGGAAAGATAAAGTTACCAAATATTTTGGCTTGTTCAGAGTAATCCCAGAGCAAGCTTGTGATCCAGAGTAATTAGTAATAAAGAACTTTTAGTATAAGTTCAGAATTCAACTTTTGCTTCTGGGCTGGATTATTGCTAAATTTCAGTAGTGAGTCCCTGCACCATTGTGTCTGAGTATTCCAGAAAACATTGAAGACCATTGTACCTTACACATGAGAGGTTAAAATATTAAGAAATATAAGCACTCCATAGCAGCCCTCCAAAAATAGCTAATAAATATTAACAAATCAATGCTCAAACCATTATTAATTCTGGAAACCATAGTTTGCATGGTTTCCCAATATGATTAAGCATCAGTCACCAGAAAGAGATGGAATGCTGACATCTTTTCCTTTCATCAATTTCCAATTTCCATCTTCATTCTTCCTGAACCTCCAAGATTAAGTACTTAAAATTGAAGGCTTTTAACAAGATCTACATTTTAGAGAATCCAAATGCAAATATTTGGAAAATAGGTGATTAGAAAGTGATTCTTAGATTAAGTCTCTAAAGTGGGATCACTAACTGGGCAGACGGGAATAACAAATCTATAGTAAGTGAAGTGGTAATAATCTCTGGTCTGCTATTTCATAATTAATAGATACTAAGAATACCTCTTATGAATAACAGTTGCGATGCAGGGAATGTTAAGGGATGCCCTTAATACTACAGCCTGGACATGCAAAGCTAGAAGTTGTAATAGAAGGATTAGTGCCAAGTTTGGAACTTAAAGGTTGAAGTTGTGATGGTCACCTTAATTCACTAGTCTGGTCCTTACAAAGACTGGCTGAGTCATGGTCTTGATGAGGACTATCATAAGCTTAACTATCACTCTCATTTGTAGTAGTTAAGTTGTATGTATTTAATGCAAATAATGTACAGGCTAAATAATGATACTGACAATCTATGACAGGAACTGATGAGAACATAGGAATCCATTAAAGTGAAAGTTTTTGAGCTACACATCCAAGAGAAAGAATGTAGCTTCTACCTTGCATGTTACCATTTTTAAAAATCATACATTTTGTAGGTTCCTTTGTGTGATGCAGGCAGCACATAATTTTTTCCAGCTAATGGATCAGTTGAGACAGATGACCACTAATTTTGGTGATGATCCAGAGGGATAAAAAGCTCAGGCAAGCAGTACTTAAACATGCCTCCTGCTTATGCAATAAGATAAAAATGCTAGAGGCATTTGTAGTAGATGAGGTTACCATGTGAAACACTTGGGCAGCTTCAAAAAAAAGGAGCTTCAATAAAGATTCTAGAGCAATAGCATGTGATCTGCAGCAGGGAACAGTTCAGAATTTGAAAAGCTACTCTCAGCATGATCCTAGGTCCTCCAGGAAACTGATTGCTTAACCCTGGGAATCAAATTCATTTGTACTCAGAATTGTCACTCATGAACCAGTTCTTTCATCTATAACAGAAGAAATCTATCATATGATGGAGAAAATGTCTTCATAAGAAGGTGCAAGAAATGGCACAGGACTTTTGTAATGTATATAAAGACAATGTCTATCTATGATAGGTAAGCTTGCTGCATCAATGAAAGTTAAAAAATTATTGTACCTTTTGAGCACATGCAAGTGATCAAATGTTAGTGAAATTCTCTCAGTGGGTAAAATTATAAGTGCAGATGTGCTGGTCATTTTTTTCCCTTTTATATTTATTTATTTATTTATTTATTACTCTTCTGGCCCTTATAAAAACTTAGTCATGATCCTTGATGAGGACTACCATAAACTTAACTATCACTCTCCTTTGTGGTAGTCATGCTGAGTACATTTAATGTAAATGAGGAAACTGTAAAATTGGTAATAATAGTGATAATTTATGACAGGAAGTGGAAACAAACCATCTTTCAATGGAAAAGCATCAGCTTTACAGATACAGAGACACAATCATGGGCATTTGATCATGATATTCACTGATCCTTCCATATCCTACATAATCCAGAAGTAACTATCCTGAGCATGCTGAGATTATCTTTGAAAACTATAGCTAATGTGTATTCTCAGAAATGACACCCAGTAGAGTGTATGTTTTGAACCAATGGGCATTATATGAGTATGAGTATGATGTCGCACACTGATAGGCATTTGTTTATTGCTTGGCAGGCTAACCTGAAAGTGAAAAACGGAAACGTGCTTCTCAACATTATTTTCAATGATCAACTCAAGAATGTTATCCTTTTTGTCCCCACATATTTAGAACCCGTTGATATGGAGGTCCACTTTTTTTGAGGAGGCATACTTTCACTTTTAGAGAGCAGAAATTTATCTAAAAATAAAGTTACAATTAGGATGATTCTGTTGGTATTATCCTACAGTGCATTATTAGGCAATACAAGGAATAACAAAATTGATAAAATTTTTTATTATAGTTAGCAGTGGAGGAATAACTTCGGGGTCGAGGTGATTGGTTATTGCATCAGGATTTCAGATACAATAATAATTGTAAATGGGCAATTGCAGTAAACATGATCTGATGATGCCAATCTGGAGTTCGGAACCACAAAATAAATCTCTTGTGAAAGAACACTTGAATGGATGGCAGAGGAAAGAGACAAATGCCAATTGTTCTTGAGACCGGCTGCAATGACTCCTTCTACCAATCTGACTTGTCCCACTATTCCTCTTTGTAATTTTAATTTAATACAATGCCTTGAATAAATAGTGAGTTTCATGTGGAGTGAAAATGAAGGTGAATTGCACAAAAATAATTGCAGCAGTTACAGAGTGCCCAGTTTATGTATTATTTAGATATTACTGTTTTCCCATAATCAAAATTATTCCAATTGCTAATATTTGAATTTTGTATCGGAGAGTTTTTCTCAGAAGTGTGACAGTCAATTCATTCCACATTTGGGTGTACTAGGAAAGAAACATCAATCAGGAACAGGCCTTATCCAAGAATTTCCAGGAGTCATGAAAATGACTCAATCTCCTCTCCTTTTAACTGGGATAATATTATTTTGAGTGTCTTTCACCAAATCATCAAATATTTACCTAATGGGTTAAGTGCTATTTGTTCTGTGTAATACCCACTCTATTAACACATCCTTTATTGGCTGATTTTCTTCCAATGTATAATTTCTCTACTATGTTGCTGATATTTATTGCACCTTTCAGATAAACTATTTGCCATGATTATTTTTGCTTGTTTCTGAACTTGCTTTATGGATATTCAAATAAGGATCATGTGAATTTTTCATATTATTTTAATAGACAATGTATTCAAATATGCTATGAAACACAGGAAGACAATAAAAGTTAAAATATTTTTATAGAAGAGTTGTTTATTTGGAAGGCAGAGTTACAGAGAGACATAGGCAGAGAGCAACAGAGAGCGAGAGAGAGAGAATGAGAGAGAATTATCCAGCTGCTGGTTCCCTTCCCAAATGACTGGAGCTAGGAAAATACGAAGCCGGGAGCCAAGAGCTTCTTTGGAATCTCTCACATGGATGCAGGAGCCCAAGGACTTGGGCCACCTTCTACTGCTCTCCTAAGCCATAGCAGAGAGCTGGATCCAAAATGAAGCAGCTAGAACTCCCACTAGTGCCCATATAGGATGCTGACACTGCAGGCCATAATTTTATCTGCTATGCCACAGTGCCAGCTTCAAGAGTTAAAAATTTTCATATTCAGTTATTATTCAAGATATTTTGAGTTGCTTGTAGAATGAAAGAATAATTATATATTATGCATAATAAAATATATACATATTACAAGCAAAAGATACATGTATATATATTTGTGAGACATAGATATAATAATAGAAGATTTGAAGGTTATCTTTCAAAATGAGATTATAAAATGGAAATAGAGAGGATCTATAATTGATTTTAGGAGCATAGAAAAAGTAGAGAGGTTGAGGAATTAAAAACCAAAGGGGTTATAAAGGGAAATTATTTTTTTTTTTTTTTTTTTTTTTTTTTTTTTTTTTTTTACAGGCAGAGTGGACAGTGAGAGAGAGAGACAGAGAGAAAGGTCTTCCTTTGCCTTTGGTTCACCCTCCAATGGCCGCCGCGGTTGGCGCGCTACGGCCGGCGCACCGCGCTCGTCCGATGGCAGGAGCCAGGAGCCAGGTGCTTTTCCCGGTCTCCCCATGGGGTGCAGGGCCCAAACACCTGGGCCATCCTCCACTGCACTCCTGGGCCACAGCAGAGGGCTGGCCTGGAAGAGGGGCAACCGGGACAGAATCCGGTGCCCCGACCGGGACTAGAACCCGGTGTGCCGGCGCCGCAAGGCGGAGGATTAGCCTGTTGAGCCACGGCGCCGGCCATAAAGGGAAATTATTTTAATAGAGAATGTTTACTGTTTTCAAATACTGCTGAGATATTTGGCAAAATAAGAGCAAACTAATGTTGACTGATATTTCAAAATATGGAAAATGCTGATAATCTTTGAAAGAGTAGTTTCAAAGGAGGGCAGGCATTGGATTTCAGATAGGAGTAGCTTAGCAAGTGACTAAGAGTCCTTGAAATGGAAGTCATGACTATCAAAATCTCTTCCTAGAAGTTGTTCCATAAGATAAAAGAGTGAAAGAAACTGGTCTTGAAGAGAAAGGAGAGTTTGGAAGATTTTATTTATTTCAAAGACAGAGCAATAGAGAGGGAGAGGTAGAGAGAGAAAACATTCTTCCATATACTGCCTCTCTCCCCAAATGGTGCAATAGCCACTGAAGGTCAGGCCAAAGCCAGGAGACTCAAACTCTATCTGGGTCTTTCACATGGATGGCAGGGGCCAAGTACTTGGCTCATCTGCTGCTGTTTTCCCATGTACACTAAAAGAAAGCTGCATCAGAAACACAGCAGCCAGGACTTGAACTTATGTTTTTTATATAGGATCACAGCATCACAGACAGCAGATTAACCTGCTGTGCCACAATGCTCGTCCCAATTTATCATTATTCTTTAATATTTGGAACTAGTCTTCAGTTCGTGATAACTTTACATGCATATTTTTCTTTAATGTATTTTTTATCATCTTCTATCACTTTTACATAATTACCTCTTAACGGGACACTTCATCTTTATTGTTGTTCCTTGTCTACAGACATGTTCTCCAGTCCAGTTAAGGTTTCCAAGGGTTATTTAAATTATTAAAATGTTGCTTAATGTTCCACGCATTTATGTATTGTCATGTTATCCTCCCCCACAAATACTTTTGAATTTAGCATGTTCACAATTTTTCCAGTGCTGTAATCTTTACATAATATCCTGTTTCTACTACTCACATATAGATGTTATGTGGTTCTGTGATTACTGTGCTGCTGTGGGTTTTGAAGCTCACACGGCAGATCAAAATTGAGTCCTCAGCTCTGATCCTTTTCCTAGGCAAGCCCTGACTGTTGTGTCCATTTGGGGAGTGAATCGATAGATGGATGATTTCTCTCTCTCTCTTTCTCTCTCTCTCTTTCTCTCGTTCTACCTTTCAAATGCATGATACATAAATACATAAGTAAAAACTTTAAATTCATAGAAAGAAACTAAGTACAGATTTTTTATCATTCTACATACTACTCTAGCAATGAGATTACTGATAAAATAGAATCTGTTCTGACTGTGCATTGATTGCAACAAACAATTATCTTCCACTTAGAATTTTCTGCATCTGTTTGATGTTTAGAAGGGATTTCTACAGACTATCTGCTTGCTTCATATTTTATTTTTCCTCATGAAGTATACATTTGTAGGGCTCAGTGCTTAGGATGTGTAAGTAGTAATACATTTAATAATCCTATATCTTCATTGTATAATATCACATTAACTGCAGAAAATGTATTCCTAGAATTTATTGGTACATCACTTCAGTTACTAATGCACTTAAATACACAGGAGTGACTATGAATCACACAATTATATCATTAAAGACAAAAGTAAATGTACTCCCAGCTCAACTTTCTCCAGATTCCAAAAAATTTATGTTCAATCCAACGCTCTGTGAACCAAGAGCATGACAAAAGAAAATCAGAGTATGAAAAACAGTCTTCACGGTACTTCAAAATTGTGTTACAATAAGACTCACTGCATGAATATGTTTTACAAAACCCCCTCAAACCAGGATTTTTGAGAGATTCAGTGCAAGCAAGAAGATTGACACTAAAGTTTCATCTACTTCATCGTAAACCAGCCTCTACTATACAGCACATGCACTACACATGCATTCTCAGTTTTCCATACTGTCACAAATTCCAGGTTGACGGCTGCTTTTTCTTTGAAGAAGATGTAATCTCTCCCTTCCCTGAGTTACTATTTTGGGTGTTACATTCATTTCTGCTTCTCCTTATGATGCTTCTTTCTTCTTGTCTTTTCTTGCTTTTCTCCTCTCTTTAATTTTCTCTTTATATGTACTGCTGAATATTGTTTAGGATTAGGGATACACATACAAATGCACTGCAGTCTCCACGAGACATGACTTGTGTTGAACAGATCTTATTCTCTGCAATGGATAAAACATATGATGTCAGTTTACCAGTCAGTGAAATATTTATGGCAGTATTGAATATATAAAATAATTAATTTTGAGAATGGTGAAAAAGGCTCAGAGAGCGGTTGATGCTGTGGCATAGTGGGTGAGGCAGCCATCTGCAGTGCTGGCTTCCCATATGGGCTCTGGTTCAAGTCTCAGCTTCTCCATATCTGATACAACTATCTGCTATGGCCTGGGAAAGCAGTAGATCATGGCCCAAGTCCTTGGCCCCCGCACCTACATGGGAGACCTGCAAGAGGATCCAGGCTCCTGGAATTGGATCAGCACAGCTCCGGCCATTGTAGTCATTTGCAGAGTTAACCAATGGATGGAAGTCACGCTCTCTCTTTCTGCCTCTGCCCTGTAATTCTGCCTTTCAAATAAATAAATAAATGTTTAAAAAACAATTCAAAAAATAAAACCAAGAAATAATTTCAAAGATAAATAATGAACAAATGTATCAATAATAGAGATTAAAAACTCCACACTTCCTTTAAGAAGAACCCACAGTCATACAGGTTAGCACAATGAATAATTTCTTAGTCATTCTATGATCTCAAAGTACAACTCACAAGTTCAGATCCATTTTCAATTTGAGAGTGAAGAAAACACGTACAGTATTCCTACCCTAAATCTATTGGTCTAAAGTGGCTGTTAAGTATGCACCCCTTTGGAAATATGTACCTTGAACTATAATTTAACTACAAAAACAGTATTAAGTTACCAAAATCTGCTCAGAAATGCAAAGCAATGGAAATTTAATAGAAAACTAATCATATTAGTCAACATACTACATACTACAGTAAAATTGAACACAAGAATCACCGTCATGTACAGCAATAAAAATTGGTTTCTCTGTAGTCATATATGTTAATGTTGTGGTTTTGTTGCACATCACCATCACTCTGGGAACCAGGCTAAGAAAGAAGCTGTTTTACAGCACATTACTACTCATTGTGAAAGATGGAAAGAGATGCCAGTTCTTGAACTTCTGCCCCAGAGTAACTCAAGTGTCTTCCACAAATGTTTGCGTAGACAAAGAAAGTCTTAAGGCAACTTCAGTGTTCAACAGAACATCATATTCTTACACAAAGGAGCATCACAGGGAGACAGGAACTGGAATTTTTGGTGAAGAGTAATAAAATCTACCATACTATTGACTGTATTTTATCCATGTCATATTTTTGTTGTGACCCTTGATTCCTCTTTCAAAAATATGTGTTTAGAAACATCCAAGCAATTTCTACTTAGAAAAAAATCCATTAAGATACCAATAGATTGATCTCCACTAAAAGGTCAACAATATTTGAGTGGCAATTTAAAGCTTTCAAAGCACTTTCAAATAAGCATCTCCTTTATTCTCTCTAAGTACTGTGTGAAAATTTAAATTTATGAGCTTTGATCTTAAATTTACTTGTTCTTTTGGTTAATCCATAATGCACTTATTTCTAATGATTAAAAAATACATGTCTAGGTTATTTTATTGCCTTTTTGGTTTATTATAATTTGGATTACATCATAGTAAACTGGACTGATTCTTAAGGAATTCATCCATTAATCTGGATTTCCTTGTGTTCTCTATTGTATTTCATTTTTCTACCTTCTCCAGGGCTAAATTTCCATTTGTTAATAATTTATTGTTCTTAGCAAACCCTACACATGACCTTTCCCACTGTTCTCTTAATTTTCTTTAAGCAGGTCATTGCATTCTCATAATCATTCTGCTTTCTTAAATAATTCTGAATCTCATTTCCTAAAGTCTTTCTCTTCATATACTTTGCATAGACAATTGATATAATGTATAAGTCTTAATTGTTAAATTTTTATGAAAGCCTAGAGTCCACGCAACTTTTTTTATTATTTTTTAAAGAACATAAAACAGACCCTAAGAAACAAAGTGACTTGCCTGAAGTGTCACAGTTAGGGATCTGTATACAATTTACAGCAGTACAACACTTGTATTTTGATCTCTAATTATTTTTATTGTTTTATTTATTACTTGAAGGCAGAGAGAGAGAGAGAAACAGACAGACAGACAGACAGACATTCAGATAGTCTGCGAGGGCTCAAAACACTAGTTCATTTCTCAAATACTCCAAACGGCCAGGACTGGCTAGGTCAAAGCCAGCAGCTGGGAATTTAATCTAGGTCTCCCAAGTGTGTGGCAGGGACCTAACTATTACAGCCATCATCTACTGCCTCCCAGGGTGAGCATTAGCAGAAAGTTGGAATCAAGAATGGACCTGGGACTCATAACTCAGGAAATCTGATGTGAGATAAGATAACCAATGTAGTGACTAAATGCCTCTGTCAAACAGCTGTGCCAGGTCTTTCAGTTTCTGATATAGTACTCTTATATTGTGTTCTCATGAATTGCGATGCCTTTCTTGATCATGGATCATGAGCTTTAGTATGTTGAGCTAATCCCCACTTGCCTAGTGACTGTGCCGTGGCCTTGTTCTGAGTGTGGAGGCTTTACTGTTGGGCACCAGAAGGAGTGAAAAGCCTGTGAGTGTGTTCATTTAGCTCCCTGAATCCTAGGCCATGGTTGGTCCATGGCTGGATGCTAACAGTGTTTGTGAGTGAGACCTTCTGCCTCAGAAACAGTTAAATACTAGGCTCTTGCCCTTATCCTTTAGAACTTCCTGCACTGTTAGGGTTTTGTAGTCTCCATGTCCTAATTCACTCCTTGTAACAAGTTATTCTTAATAACTACCTTCTTGTTTCCCTTAGGCCTGACCATGACTTTTTCAACTGGTATTATATTTTGCTTTGATATTTGCTAAATCAAGTAACTCAAATATTACTCACCAATTATGTGAAGCAGTTTCACATAACATTTACACAGTTCAGCCTCTGGAACTGGACTGCATTTATTTTAACCTTAGTTTTTTCCACTTAGTGGCAGTTTTACCTTAGGAAAGCTATTTAATTCTTATGTGTTCCAGTTATTTCATCTTTTAAATGGAGAAAATATAAGGTCTTTACTCATAAACTGTTTTGAGGCTTAAATGAGTTAATAAAAGTGGAACATTGAAGAATTAATGACACATAGTAACTGTTCAATAAATGCTAGCAATTGCAATTATTGCTTTTATGACATACTTTCTGCTTTAGTAATGCAAAATCATCCAATATATCCTCACAGAGTGCTAGAAAGTACCTCAGTAAGATGTAGTCACTATTTCCCAAAATGTTACCTTCACACAGTGGACATACACCAATGAAATACAGTCTGAGGACCTTCCAAGTAATGCTATACAAAAAAGTCTTGTAACTTCATATGGTACAGAATTAGTAATAAGGAAATTGAATATAAGATGATTCACAGATATTGTGAAATGTAAACTGAACCTGAAGATAGAGCATCATTTTTGACTCATTAAAAGGAGCAATTAAATGTATATCTAAAATGGAAGCTACCTAGCATTTTATCTGAATTTTCTCAAAATACACAAAATACAGAATAGAGAGACAAGATGATAATTAAAATCCCACATGGGAAAACCACCTAATAAAATACCTGGGAGAAGCGAGTTATAGCACAGCATGCAGATTGACTCTCAACCAGTTAGAGGCTACTCCACACACATCTCTTATCCCAATTGTCAAATTCCCCTCTCTTTTAGAATGTTTTTTAAAATGATTTTAAATTTTGGATCCATCTGTTCTAACATTTTGCTTCTGATGAAAGTGAGACTCCAATATTTGCTTCTCTTTAGTGATAGCTGTGCTCTTCAAAGGTGCTGTTATTCTGGCCTTGGACCTAGCATTTCCTGGGGCTTATCAGTTGCTTTGTCAATATTTCCAGTGTCCCGAGACTTCCTACACATTTGATGACTCAGTCAAAATGACTCAAGGGGATTAGCATATGGTTGTACTCACAGCTCAAATTTATTGCAGAGAAACATCAAAGACCAACAAGAAAAAAGTAACCAACAAAAATGGGGAAATCCATATGCAATTTTCCTATGGGTACTTTTCATGAGGGGTTCCTGAGATTGTGCCTCGCCTCCAGCAGGAAAAATTCAGTGACATCTCTATGATATTTCTGCCAAGGTGAGTCTGTTGAAGATTCAGAATTCATGTTTATTAATGGAGTTTGGTCATATGGCATTCAGCATAGCAGTGACAAAACTTGCAGACTCTCAGAAGAAAAGGTTTTCACTGTAAAACATATTTCTTGAATAAATAATGTAGACTCAGGACCACAGTCTTATCCTTTGGGATTTTTTCAGAAGCCAAGTTCCCAGATACCAGCCAAGGACCGAACTTACTAGCAGACTTTTTAAAAAGAGCAGCTCTCAGCTGCCATGTAACCCCTCTTTTGATAGTCAATATGTAAACAAAGATAGCTCTCTGTCTAACCTCTGGCAGGTAGACTGATCTGTAAGGTGATGGTAGCCCCATCTCACAGCACGCCTCACTCCATAATCCAACTCTTCATGTAATAACCTTATTTGTTATACCCTAGATATGTGAAGGCACTTCCTAAATGGTTAGAGAAGCAACACCACAAGTCAATTAGTTCCCATGTGTTATCACAAATGCAGATAGACAGAGGTCTCTGTTAATCTGGTTTTACTTTTGAGGGCACGTACATCAGAGGCAGAATTGCCACAACTGTACCCCAACAGAATTTTGGTGCAGTAACAACAGGAGAATTACATAGCTTATTTTGCCTCCTATGTTTATACTAACACAATGTTGGAGGAAGAACCAAGGTAAAGTTCTGCAGTTTCTTTTGTCCCTTTAAGTTTCCTTTTACAATAAGTAGGATATGCTCCTCCTATGACTACTCATGCAATCACACATCGGTCAAGAATTTCTTCAAGTTTTCAGCTTCTTTTCAAGTTTCAACTCTGCACTTTTTCTGGAACTTCTCTCGATTTTTGTTTAGGAATAGGACCCAGTGGTCTTGCTGCTTTCTGATGGGAATCAAATAGAAGTCATTTTAATTGTTTTTTTTTCTAATTTTAAAATCACATACATCATCATAATAACTTTCTTGAAAAGTACAGAAACAGGTAAAGGGGTAAAACAGAAATCTAAACGTGCCCCAAATGATAGAGTTAGAAACATGCCAGGGGATTCCAATACTATCCCATCAAGGTGGCATGTACCAAGGCCATCTCACTAGTCCAAGTGATCAATTTCAGTTCACAATTGATCACACTGATAGGTCTAAGAGTCAAAGGGATCACACAAACAAGACTAGTGTCTGCTAATACTAACTGATAGAATCAAAAAGGGAGAGAATGATCCAACATGGGAAGCGAGATACACAGCAGACTCCTAGAATGGCAGATGTCCTAAATAGCACTCTGGCCTCAGAATCAGCCCTTAAGGCATTCGGATCTGGCTCAAGAGCCCATGGGAGTATGTTAGGCATGGAAAGCCAAGACACTCTGAAAAAAAAAAGAAGACCTAAATGAAAGATCTCTGTGAGTGAGATCCCAGTGCAATGAATGGGGCCATCAAAGAAGGAGGTATCTTTCTCTGAAGGGAGGAGAGAACTTCCACTTTGACTATGACCCTGTCAGAATAAGATCCAAGTCGGCGAACCGTAAAGGCTTCCATAGCCTTGGCAACTCATGACTAGAGCCTAGGGAGATCACTGACGCCATAAACAAGAGTGTCAAATTGTTAAATCAACATCAGGAGTCACTGTGTACTTACGTCTCATGAGGGATCTGTCCTTAATGTTTTGTCCAATGTGAAGTAATGCTATAACTAGTACTGAAACAGTATTTTACACTTTGTGTTTTTGTGTGGGTGCAAACTGATGAAATCTTTACTTAATGTATACTGAATCGATCTTCTGTATATAAAGATAATTGAAAATGAAAAAAAAAAACCTTGGTGTTAAATTGCATAGATAATTAATCAATTTTAAAAAAATATCATGTAGGAGTTCTGTCCTTCATGTGCTGTACATTGCGAATTAATACTTTAACAAGTACTCCAACAGTATTTTCACTTTGTGTTTCTATGTGAGGGCAAACTGTTGAAATCTTTACGTAATATGTACTAAACAGATCTTCTGTATACAAAGAGAATTGAAAATGAATCTTGATGTGAATGGAAGAGGAGAGGGAGTGGGAAAGGGGAGGGTAGCGGGTGGGAGGGAAGTTATGGGGGGGGGAAGCCATTGTAATCCATAAGCTGTACTTTGGAAATTTATATTCTTTAAATAAAAGCTTTATAAAAATAATCTAAACTAATACACAACTCTACAACAGTGGTAGATCTTACCAATTGGTTTTTGTTTTACTCCCTGTGTGTCTTCAAGTATTTCACTGATGTCAATTTTAGTCTACATTTATTTTAAGTGCTGAAATATCTCAAGACATCTGGTAAATTGTACACCAGTTCCTAATTGAAATCTACTTGTCTCTGGGGTGGAGAAACTCTGGGGAAAAACATAAACTAGGTCTATTTGGGGGACTCACATACTTAGATAGAAAACTGGTAGGACTATTCAAGAGAAAACTATGAACAGGGAAAATAATTAGGACTCAGAAGAAAATAAATTTTAGAGTGAAATAGAGAATGAAATAGCTAATATTTTTAATAAATCTATTCACATATCTTCATCATAAAGGAGTAGAATTGGTCTACAGTATTTCCATTTTTATTCATTATACAAAGAACTCATTTCTGAGGCAATGAAAGATAATGATAGATCATATCAAGTATTTTTCCCAAAATGGTGAACAGGCTTTTTCACTGAACTGTGAAATATGTCACTGTACAAACAGCACAGCCTAGGGTTACTCTCATAAGAGGGAATGATCCTTTGATCCTATCATCCTGCTGCACTCAGTCATATTCCACCTGAAAGCTTGGCTATCAAAAGTCAGAATGATAGGACCTACTCCTCCTGCTGTGTGGCATGGCCATCTTTTGGGAAATGCTGAGCCTTGTTACAAAGGAGATGGGGATGCTGCCAGTGGCAACCATAGAGCTGAGTTTAGTGTGTTGGGAATTGCCACCCACAGAAATGCAGCAGCAGTATTTATTGACTAACTTAACTAGAGATAAACATAAAACTGCCTTTGGAGGAGGCGGAGAGAAACAGCATGCTCAGATACATGTGCACTTACATGTGAATGCATGAGACAGAGCTCCTGGTTTCCAATAAATTAAGTTTTGTTGGGGAAGGCAAATGATTGGTATAAAAAAGAAACAGATGCTATTCCACCTAGTGCTTTGGCTGCTCATTCATATCCATAGGCTTGAAATGCTTGTGAAATGCAGATTGCAAATGTCATAAACCTACAGGGTCTCTATGATCATCTTAATGTAATCTCCAAATTAGAAAACATGATTTAACTGAAATATTTACATCACGTGGTATAGAAGAAAATGTTGGTTACAGTCTTTGTATAACATAATATTTTAATTTCCAGAAACGTTTAGTAATTAGCCTTGCGGTAAGACACCAGTTAAGATGCCCATGCCATCTCACTAGTCAAAGTGATAAGTTTCAGTTCATAATTAATCATAATGATAGGATTAAGAGTCAAGGAATCATATAAACAAGAGTAGTGTCTGCTAATATTAACGGATAGAATTAAAAAGGAGAGAACAATCCAACATGGAAAGCAGGATACGCAGCAGACTCAGAATGGCAGATGTCCTAAACAACACTCTGGCCTCAGAATCAGCCCTTAAGGCATTCAGATCTGGCTAAAAAGCCCATGAGAGTATTTCAGGCATGGAAAGCCAAGACACTCTGGGAAAAAAAAATGACCTAAATGAAAGATCTCTGCGAGTGAGATCCCAACGGAAAGAAAGGGCCACCAAAGAAGGAGGTACCTTTCTCTGAAGGGAGGAGAGAACTTCCACTTTGACTATGGCCTTGTCTAAAGAAGATCAGAGTTGGTGAACTAAAAAGGTTTCTATAGCCTTGGCAACTCATGACAAGAGCCTAAGGTGATTACTGATGTCGTAAACAAGAGTGTCAATTGTTAAATCAACAACAGGAGTCACTGTGCACTTACTCCCCATGTAGGATTTCTGTCCTTAATGTGTTGTACTATGTGAATCAATGGTATAACTAGTAATCAAACAGTACCTTACAAGGGTGGGAGGGAGGTTATGGGGGGGGGGGGAAGCCACTATAATCCAAAAGTTGTACTTTGGAAATTTACATTTATTAAATAAAAGTTAAAAAAATAAAGATGCCCATGCCCCCATTTAAGTGTCTGGGTTTGATACTTGGCTGCAGCTCCTGACTCTAGCTCCCTATCAGTGAAGACCCTAGGAGGCAGCATGTGATGACTCAAGCAGTTGATTCCTTGTCATTCACATGGAAAGATCTAGGTTGAGTTTCTGGTTATGGCTTCAACCTCTTCTGGCCCCAGATTTTACAGTCATTTTAGGAGATTCCCTTTTAGATGGGAAACTCTGGTCTCTGCCTGTCTCTCTCTCTCTCTCTCTCTCTCTCTCTCTCTCTCTCTCTCTCTCCCCCTCCCTTGTGTGTGTGTGTGTGTGTGTTTCTTTAACTCTCAATTAATATATAATTGTTTAAAAATTTATTTTTGTAATCATGATAGGTAGTAGTATTATGTCTAAAATAATGCAAAATAAATTAAATCATTATGCCTAGAGGGTCCTTGGATATATGCCTAGCATCTGAAATCTAGAAAAGAGGTCCAAGAACCCCAGTAAATTTGTTGATAGCTCAGATCTCTTTCATCTCTACCCAGGCACAATTTTTCCTTACCACAGCACTCTACGTGGGATGTTTTGCTGTTATGTCAGAGCAGCCGTGTTAAAATCCATTCTCAAATAGTGGAAGATACTGGACTCATCAATTAGTTATACTCAATAGAATCTCCCCATACAGAACAATTGTATATAGGTATTTTGTTTAAAGACAACCTCTAGCTTGTTTTTTTTTCTTTTCTTGTCTCTTTTCTTTTAAACTTACAGTATGCTTAAGAACTTGACAGCATGATAGAATATAAGCAAATGCATATGCAGTGCTTTCCAAGAAAAGAGAACTAAAAGGTCTGGGATACTGTCGAGTAACTGAAAAAGCAACAAGAGTAATAACAAAATAGAGACAATGGCATCATATTCTTATGGGGTCTCTTAGGTTCCTAAAACATTTTTTATTTGTGTAATTGAATTCAACCAAAGAATATATCCTGTGTAACTTTATCTGCTTGTTTTGTGTTAAATTCCTAATTTGTAAAGTTAGATAACAAATTATATATATATATATATATAATTCGTTATATTATATATATATATTATATATATAATTATATATATATATTATATATATTATATATATATTATATTATAATAATATAATATTATAATTATATATTAATTATAATTAATAATAATTATTATTATAATAATTATAATTAATTATATTAATTATTATTAATTATATATGTTATATATTATTATATATATTATATAATTATATATTATATATATTATATAATTATAATTATATATTATATAATTATAATAATAATTATTATTAATTATATTAATTATTATTATAATAATAATTATAATTAATAATAATATAATATAATTAATATAATTAATATTAAATATAATTAATATAATAATTATAATATTATAATATATTATATATATTATATATATTATATATATATTATATATATTATATATATATTATATATATATATAATTTTATATATATATATAATTTGTTATCTAACTTTACAAATTAGGAATATATATATATATATATATATATATAAAGATTTCTTTACTTGAAATGCAGAGTGTCAATGAGACAGGAAGAGAGAGAGAGAGAGAGAGAAGAGAGAGAGAGATGAAAGAGAGAGTGAGCAATAGAGAGAATCTTCCAACCACTGATTCATTCCCTAAATGGGCATGACAATGAATTCAGGGGCAAGATCACAGCTAAATCTGGGTCAAGTTGAAGCCATGAGCCAAAAACTCCATCGATGTTTCCCAGATGGGTTTTGGGCCGAAATGTTTGGGCCATATTCTGATACCTTCCTGGACACATTTGCAGGAAACTGGATCAGAATTCGCACAGCCAGGTTTTGAATTGGTACCAAAACTGGCATCCCAATAAAGAATACCTACCTCGAAAGTCACAGCTTAACATGCTTCACCACAATGCCGGACCCTATGATTAAGTTATTTGTATGTAAAAATGCCTTCAACTTTTTAGATAGACATTTACTTGATAAAGGCAATCACTGATTCTGCTAGAGAATAAATAAAAGGTTATCTGAATGGGAAGAAGGTCTTATTACTGACCTGCCCCATGACATGTTTCATTGGAGAACTGTAGTAGTTTTCTATCTATTGGCAATTATAGGATATTAATTTTAAATACAGGTTTTAATTTTCCATTTGCAAAATTCTCCATATTTCTCTATTTCAAAGATCCCTAATCTGTACTTGTGGCATATTCTTAATGGACCTTTTTTCCCCATACAAATGAATCTCTTAGTTTATCACAATTCTCCTTTAGTACATTCAGTTTTCTTGAGCTTCAACTTACATGCAGAGCAGTTAGGTTTGTAGCCACATCTCTTCTTCAAGATCTAGGTTGAGGTAGCTCGTAAGATCTATTTTTTATGAAGACAATGAAAATTCCTTAAATTAGAGGTTTCATATTTTATCATTGAACAAATTAATGTTCTGCTTTTTAATTCCATAAGATATTTCTTACCATTAAGATCTGTTATGAATTTTTCATATTAAATTAGAAGATAATTTTATCTTCCTGGTATTAATTACTTGGCTAAAAATACATTTGGCTCAGTGGAAAACATGGGCACAAGAGGATTTTAGAAAGATATATTTTAGAGTTTGCCTGTATGTAGAATAAAAAATAGTTTTACAAAGTTATTTATAAATTTTCATATTTAACCAAAAGTATTAATAAATCTAAAAAGGAAGTCAAAGAACAAAACAAATTAGAGGATTCAATCATTATCATAATACTGGGAAATAGTAGTTTTTTTCTTAAAATTTAATTGGGAAATAAAAATACTGTATATGTATGGTATGCAGCACAATGATGTGAGATTTGTTTGCTTTTTCAATAATTAAGTCAAGTAAACAAATATATATCCATCACCACACACACCAGATTTTGATGGTTGAATATTTAAGATCTACTGTCCTAATAATTTTCAAATTAACATTATGATAATTTTGGTCACTGCTTTGCAACAGATGTGTCTAACTTGTTGCACTTGCTTAAATGAAAATGTGCACCCTTTCATGGGTGTATGAGTGTCTCCGTAACACCTCCTCATTCAGTCCCTAGCAGCTACAATTCTACTCTATGTCTATGAGATCAACTTTTTTCGATTCTACATATAAATGAGTGAAGTATTTGACTTTTTGTGCCTGCCTTCGTTCACCTAGCAAATTGTCCTCCAAATTCCTCCATATTTCCACAGATAACAGAATTGTCTTACTTTCTTAGGCTGAATAATACTTTCTTATATCTAATAAAATATTAATACCCAATATATGCAAGGGACATGAATAACAATATGTATTGAATATAACATGCTATTTATAACATATGTCACAGTAATTTATATATTTTTTTTTTTTTTTTTACAGGCAGAGTGGACAGTGAGAGAGAGAGACAGAGAGAAAGGTCTTCCTTTTGCCGTTGGTTCACCCTCCAATGGCCGCCGCGGTCGGCGCGCTGCGGCCGGCGCACCGCGCTTGTCCGATGGCAGGAGCCAGGAGCCAGGTGCTTTTCCTGGTCTCCCCATGGGGTGCAGGGCCCAAGCACCTGGGCCATCCTCCACTGCACTCCCGGGCCACAGCAGAGGGCTGGCCTGGAAGAGGGGCAACCGGGACAGAATCCGGCGCCCCGACCGGGACTAGAACCCGGTGTGCCGGCGCCGCAAGGCGGAGGATTAGCCTGTTGAGCCACGGCGCCGGCAGTAATTTATATTTTAACATAGTTTATATTATAATATGTGCAAATAAAGTTTATAAAATAAAATATATTTTAAATACATCTTATTTTCATTATCCATTCACTGCTGGTGAGTGTTGGCTGTTCTGAATAATGCCGCAATGAATATGGCAAGTACATATCCATTCTGGATCATATGCTAATTCTGTTTTTAATTCTTTGGGAAATTTACATGCTGTTTTCCAAAATGATTATCTGAATTTGCATGTCCCAGTGTTCAAGCATCTACTTGTCGCCACATCTTCACCAACGTTCGTTACCTCTAGTCATTTTGATAACCATCATCTTAACAACTGTGAGGCCTTCTCTCATTCTGGATTTGGTTTACACTTTTCTGTTGATTGGTGATGTGGAACACTTTGTCATATGGCTTTTGGACATTTCAATGTGTTCTTTTCAGAAGCAATTATTTAGGTCCTTTGCTCCTTTTAAATAGCATCGTTTGTTTTCTTGTTATTGAGTTGTTGCAAATCCTTTTATATTTTGGATATTAATCTTTTATCGGATGTGTGATATGGATATAATTTCTCTTATTCTCTAGGTTGTTTCTTCACACTGTTTATTGCATCTTTGCTATGTAGAAGCTTTTTACTTTAATGCAGCTTCATTTGTATATTTTTGGTTTTGTTTACTGTGTTTTGGAGTCATATTCAAAAACTGCTGGCCACAACTGCCTTTGGTAACAGAACAATGCTGGAAAATAAATTTAAATGTTATTCTTTCTTCTCAGATTTTTGGAAGACTTTGAGAAAGATTGTTATTGGTTCATCTTTAACTTTTTAATAGAATTGTCTCGAAGCCATCAATCTTGGATTTTGTGTGATGGCAGAATTTTTTACTAGTGATTCAATTAGCATAGTTGTTATTAGTGCATTCAGACTGCATTTCTTCTTCATGTAGTCTTGATAGATTGCTTGTTTCTGGAAATGTCTTTATTTCTTCTACTTTATCCAATTTGTTAGTCCACAATTGTTCACTCTATTCCTTAATGATCCTTTGTTTTTCTGTGATTTCAGTTGTTATGTCTCCTTTTCCATTCTTCATACTATTTGAATCTTCTCATTTTTTTTCTTAGTCTAAAGAGGTTTGTCAAGTTTGATCATCTCTTCAAAGAATCAGATTGTGTTTCTCCAAGCTTTTCCATTTTTTAAAACTGTTTTATTTACTTCTGCTCTGATCTTTCTTAGAGTGCTTCCATCCATTGGCTCATTCAACTGCTCATAACACCTGGGGTTGGGCTTGGCCAAAGGAGGGACCCAGAAACCCAATCCACTTTTCTCATGTTGGTGGCAGAGACCAGCCACTTGAGCCATCACCTGATGCCTTCCAGGGTGGCTGCTAACAGGGATTCCGAAATGAGAAGCAAAGCTGGCACTTATACCTAGGCACTTCAGGGTGGGATATGAGCATCCCAAATGACATCTCCATTGCTGCACCAAAAGCCCACCTGCTTCTTTTCTTACATAGGCTTCTATTTCTATAAACTTCCCTCTTATAATTACTTTTGTTATGTCCTGTAAATTTTAAGTTTTTGGTTCACTCTTTTCTATTCCTGATTGTTCAAGAGAAAGTTTATTTTTTCACATATTTATGAAATTCACTAAAATTTCTCTTGTTAATTTCCATTTTGTTACCATTGTGGTCTGAAAAAGATACCTGATATTACTTTAATATTAAATTTTTATGACTTATGCACACTAACTCATTAATATGTGACTCATTCTAGAGAATGCTTGGCGTGTTCTTGAGAAAGTGTTTTCTGCTGCTGTTGGATGGAATGTTCTGTATGTAGGTCCATGTAGTTCAAAGTGAGCTCACAGCCAATGTTTCCTTGTTGTTTTCCTTCTGTACATTTTATTGATTGTTGAAAGCAGAGTAATGAAGTCTTCTACTGTTACTGTATTTGCATATATTTTTCTTGCAGATCTATTAATATTTAAAATTGTTTTTAATTTTTTAATAAAGTGATTAAATATTTCATTAGGAAGAGATAAAGAATGATATATAGAAAAATATTGAAAATAAAAATTCTTCTCTGTTTACAAACTGCACATAAAGAGTCTGTGGGGGTCCTCCATCTGTATAATCACTTTTTCTGAAACTTCCTAATGAGCATTGTACACCAGGCAAAGATTCAGTTAGGGCATGCCAAACTCTTCAACAATGTGACAAGAACAGCATTTTATCCACTATTCACTTACAACCACTCGCTGTTGTAGATTTAGGCTCTCACATGAGCTTTCTTGGCAAAAACTCTACCCAGGGTATCATAAAAATTGGACCTGGAGATGTTCCACGGAAGAATAATATACACACTAATTCAATACACTGGAAAAAATAAAATAAATAGCATTTTTCATAAATATCAGCTCTCCTCTGAGTTGCTGAACTGTACTTTTTACTATGCAGTTATGTAGCAATTATCATTTACTTCAGACATATTAAACATGCTATTTATATTCTGAGTTGATCTCTTTTGATGCATTTAATATTAAATCACAGAAAGTTGGTTCAAATATTATGTTTCACCTTCTAGATAATGGAAAAGGAAATGGAAATGTTGCAAATGTGTATTGGGTTCTTAGATTAGGCAGCTGCAGTAATTTAAGTTTGAAAAACTGAACAAAATTTTAAGGAAGACTGGGTTCCTCCTTTCCAAAGATGGGAAAGAATGTATCTTTCATTAAACCAGTCAGTCTCACTCAAGAAACCACACAATGGTGTAAATACATTGTCATTTTGTCTTTGGTGTAACGCTGGATATTTGCAGCCAGCATAATTACTTTCTTCAACAACCAAATGCAGTGGCTATAAATGTGTGTCACTCCTGCCTTCGAGCTGCAACTTGGAAAATATAAAATGTATTTTAAAAGTAATCTTCTTAAAGCAACAAACAGCAATGCTGAGGAGGATGTGGGGGAAACGGTACCCTAATCCACTGTTGGTGGGAATGTAAACTGGTAAAAACACTGTGGAAGACAATTTGGAGATACCTCAGAAATCTGGTACAGTGCTACCATATAACCCAGCCATCCCACTCAGCAAATAAGGGGCCGGTGCCATGGCTCCCTTAGTTAATCCTCCGCCTGTGGTGCTAGCATCCCATATGGGTGCCATTTATAGTCCCAGCTGCGCCTCTTCCAGTCCAGCTCTTTGCTGTGGCCTGGGAGGGCAGTGGAGGATGGCCCAAGTGCTTGGGCCCCTGCACCTGCATGGGAGACCAGGAAGAAGCACCTGGCTCCTGGCTTCGGATGGGTGCAGCTCTGGCCATTGCAGCCATTTGGGGAGTGAACCAGTGGAAGGAAGACCTGTGTTTCTCTTTCTCACTGTCTATAACTCTACCTGTCAAAAAAAAAAAAATCAGCAAATAAAAGAGTTATCTGTACCCACATGTTTATTGCAGCTCAATTCATAATAGCTAAGGCATGGAATCAACCTAAATGCCCATCAACTGAAAACTGGATAAAGAAATTGTGGGATATGTACTCTATGGAATACTACACAGCAGTAAAAAAAGTGAAATCTAGTCATGTGCAACAAAATGGATAAATCTGGAAAAACATTATACTTAATGAAATAAGCCAGTGCCAAGGGACACATACTATATGTTCTTCCTGATCTGTGATATCAGAGCACCTGAAAGAAAGTCTGTAGAAGTGGAAATGACACTTTGGAAATCAATAACTTGAACAGCCCTTGTCTTGACTGTCAACCAAAGGCTTTTTTTTTCTTCTTAATACTATTTGTTGAACTCTTTATTTAACAGAGTTAATCATATGTGTATAAAGTCAATTGAAATAGATCCCAGTAAAAAATGAGAGTGAGGATAACAGAGTGAGGAATAAGCTTGTAACTATAAAGCTTTGTAGTTCAGCATACATTCCTAAGGGCCTACTTCTAAGGGTATAGTTTAAAAACTTGCCATGGGACCCTAAATTCCATTAATCTGGGTGGTAAAAATGTCACCTTATATGTTAAAGTGATAATATTTATTAAGTGTTAAATTGATCATATAGGTAATATTAAGAGTTAAAGGGATCATATAAATAAGATCAAGTGCCTGGTCATAATAATAGACCGAATTAAAAAGGAGGGAGTGTTTCAACATGGGAATCAGTTCACACAGTAGGCTCATAAAATGACAATCACTCTAAATACTCTGATCTCAAAATCAGTCCTTCAGGCCCATGAGAGAATTTCAGGCATGGAAAATCAAGACACTGTGGCAAAAAAAAATGCCCTACATGAAGGATCTCTGTGAATGAGACCCCAGGGGAAAGAAGGGGCCATCAAAGAAGGATTTACATTTTTCTAAAGGGAATAGAGAACTTCCACTTTGCTCATGCCCTTGTTTAAATACTGACAGAGATTGTGGACTCAAGAGGCTTAAATAGCCTTGGCAACTCATGTCAAGAGCCTCAGATGATTACTGACATCATAAATAAGAGTGTTAAAATAACAACAGGAGTCACTGTGCACTTACTCCCCATTTAGGACCTCTATCCTTAATGAGTTGTGCTAGGAGAATTAACATTGATAGGAGTCCAAACAATTGAGCCATTTCTGCTACTTTTTCCAAGGCCATTATCAGGGATCTGGATCAGAAATGGAGCAGCTGGTACTTGAATGGGCACCCATATGAAATGCTGTATTGCAGGTTCCAGTCTTACTCGCTATGCCATAGTGCCAGCCTCTTGATTTTATTTTATTTTTTATTTATTTTTTATATATATAAAGCTTTTATTTAAAGAATATAAATTTCCAAAGTACAGCTTATGGATTACAATGGCTCCCCCCCCATAACTTCCCTCCTACCCGCAACCCTCCCCTTTCCTGCTCCCTCTCCCCTTGCATTCACATCAAGATTCATATTTGTTCATTTTTTTGAGAGATAGAGCATTAGAGATAGAGAAACAGGGTGATCTTTCATCTGCTGGTTCATTATCCAAATAACTGTGACAGCCAGGTCTGGGCCTTATTAAAGACAGGAGCAAAGAACTCCATTCTAGTATTTCACATGGGCAGCAAGATGACAAATATTTGAAATATATAGTTCTCTGCCTTCTCAGGGACCTTAGCAAGAAACTGGATCACAACTGAGTAGTTGAGACTCAACCTGGTGCTCCAACATGGGATGTTGACATTGCAAGTAGTGGCTTAACCTGCTGCTACAATGACAGCCCCAAGTACTCAATTTTTTAAGCAGTGTTTTTTTCTTATTGACTAATAGATCTACCTGTGTACTCACCATAGCTTTCCACTTCAAAATTATCTAATCTATTCACACATGCTTATGATTCACACATGCTTATCATTATCATTATGCCTAACTCTGAAAATGCATCCATATGCTGTTTAATTTAGGAGCTACTCTCATGAATTCATCTATTCATCTTTATTTGAGCATTGATCTATGTGGTTATCTAAGTATAGGCCTGCATTAATTGTGTTTTTGTTTTTAGTGGTTGTCTTTGGGTAAGTGAATGAAAAAATGCAGATTATGAAAATATATGTAAAGAATCCAAAGTTTATTATGTTTTTACAATGGTTTTGTGAATCACAAATGCACAGTAGAGAAACAAAATAGAGCATGAAGACTGAATTGATCAGCTGTGTGTAACTACTGACAAACATGAGTGCTGGGACAACAACATTACTCACAAACCTATATAAGGTTTGACGATAATCTTAACTTTTCATATGGTTATTAATATTTTTGTATTTATATTTTGGTATCTTTTTATGGATGTTTTGATTTCTGTCCCAACTTTGCTCCCTATTTTGTTTTATTTTTTACAAAATTAATTAAATAGGAATGGCAAGCCTCCCATAACAGATGTTGTTATGATCCTCTATAAATAGCCTAGGAATAAATGTATACATGTACATTTATATGCATCTATAGTATATACTTACCCATTTAAATCAGATTATAACAATGAATACTGAAATAAAGTTACTTTCTACAGCTTTTTCATTATCATTTTGCTCTAGAAATTATAAACCTTCTTTTTCACTAGAGAAACCTGAATTTTTGGAACATGTCTATTCACTTATCAAGAATTAGATTGAATGCTGAGTCAAGTAACCCCAGGGGTAATTACCATGTACATACTTTATTAAAAAGCCAAGAAAAATAAATCAAATAAAGAAAAATAATTCCATAAGACTGACACTTAGAACCTATGTTACATCAATAATACCCTAAAATACCATGTGTCAGCTGTCTGTTATAACACAAGGGTCTCCAGTCAGTGGGCAACACTCAACACCATGTGCATACCACAACAGAGGCTGAGAGATAAAATGCAGATTAATTCTTGTTCAAGAGCAACCAGAGCATGAATCCTACAGCTATGTTCTTTCTAACTAGATTCTCATTCATTTGATCATAAAGCCGTGTAGACAAACCAGTAGGCACAGGTACAAGTAAAAGTCACCTCTTGGCTATAAACCATTACATTCTATTGTATTAAAAGAAAATATAAACTTTTTTTGACAGGCAGAGTGGACAGTGAGAAAGAGAGAGACAGAGAGAAAGGTCTTCCATTTTTGTAGGTTCATCCCTTAATGGCCACTGCGGCTGGAGCACTGCACTGATCTGAAGCCAGGAGCCGGGTGCTTCTCCTGGTCTCCCATGTGGGTGCAGGGCCCAAGCACTTGGGCCATCCTCTACTGCCCTCCCGGGCCACAGAAGGGAGCTGGACTGGAAGAGGAGCAACTGGGACAGAATCTGGTGCCCCAACCAGGACTAGAATCTGAGGTGCCAGTGCCTCAGGCGGAAGATTAGCCTAGAGAGCCGCGGCACCAGCCAAAAATATAAATATTTGTACAAATACCTATATTCACTCAAATTTGAAAAAAAAAAATGCTTCATATAACATAAAATGAGGCTTATAAAAATCAAAATAAATTTGGTTTTGATGGAGAGCAGATGTTAATTAGGCACATTTCTATACCCCAGTATTCTCTATCCATTCATCCCCAGCTACACAAACATTAGATTCCTTCTCTTTGACTATATGTGTGGACAGCATTGGGATATTTACGTATGTATATTGCAGCACCTTCTGAGTAATTTTATCCTGAATATCACTATTCTTCCTGTGGGTAAGAGTCTGTCTGGAAGAAGCAGAACTACAGTGTAGAAGTTATTTCCTATGCCACAAAGGAAAAATGGATACCATAAGAAATGGACACCACAGAGAGCTAATCTTTCAGTGCTTGCTATTACTGGAGCTTATTATAGGACCAGATTTTATATTTATTCATCATCTTATCAAAATAATCATCTTATCAAAGACTGAAATATTTTTCCCCAGAAACCTTTTATTTAATGTATACACAATTTATGTATTTCACAAATACAAATTTAGGAACATAGTGGTTCTTAGCTACAAAATACTGTCATCAAATAAATTTCATTGGTTCATTTAGACTTTGCATTTTTTTCATTTTACCATTATGTTACTTTACTGGCCAGGGTAAGAAAAAATGCTTATTTGGCAGCATTCTATGTGCCATTGGTTAGACTGCACAGGCAGTCCCGGATTGTGAAATGGGAGGCTGATTAAAATATTAAGTGTTTTCTGGGTGTAGAAAAGAGCGTCATCTTCACAGAATACAAATTTTAATTTATAAGTTTCTAAGCTTTGATTCAGGAGAATGGATTAGAAGTTCACTGTAAGCATTAAAGAAAGGCATGAAACATGAAGAACAAAATATTTAGTTTGTAATTATCATTTTTCTTGATCTTCTATCTTTAATAATTATTCATTCTATTCTTAAAGTGAATGATGGACAATAACACCACATGACCCACAGAATATTAGACGGTAATTTTTTTCAAAAAAAGAGCACTCCTTGACCTAAAAGCATTAAGAAATAGTTGGAAAGGACAGATATGCACAGAGATAAGTGCAGAATGGAAAGTGCTAAAACCAAACGTAAGGGAGGTGATATAGGAGCAGAAATGTGGTCTATTTTCTATTCTTAGTGGGAAGGAAGTGAATCAGTATCTCTTCACAGACAAGATAGTGCTTGAATTGACTATTGAAATGTACTCAATTTAATTCAAATAGGTTTTGAGGTCAACTACTTCACAATTTGATCCATATCCATATATATATATATATATATATATATGTGTGTGTGTGTGTATACACACATACATATACACTTGTCTAAACACACATATATACACACACTTACACATGAAGGTAGGGTTTTTTGTTTATTTGTTTGTTTTTTGTTTGTTGACAGGCAGAGTGGACAGTGAGAGAGAGAGAGGCAGAAAGGTCTTCCTTTGCCATTGGATCACCCCCACAATGGCAGCTGCGTCCAGCGCACTGCTCTGATCTGAAGCCAGGAGCTAGGTGCTTCTCTTGGTCTCCCATGCAAGTACAGGGCCCAAGGACTTGGGCCATCCTCCACTGCAATCCCAGGCCACAGCAGAGAGCTGGACTGAAAGAGGAGCAACCGGGACAGAATCCAGTGCCCTAATGGGACTATAACCCCGGATGCTGGCGCCACAGGCAGAGTATTAGCCTAGTGAGCCACTGTGCCAGCCCTAAACATGAGGGTAGTTCAAAAAGCTTTTAGAAAAATGATGTTAAAAGAAGTTTATAGGCCGGCGCCACGGCTCACTAGGCTAATCCTCTACATTGCGGCACTGGCACACCAGGTTTTAGTCCCGGTCGGGGTGCCGGATTCTGTCCCGGTTGCCCCTCTTCCAGGCCAGCTCTCTGCTGTGGCCCGGGAATGCAGTGGAGGATGGCCCAAGTGCTTGGGCCCTGCACCCCATGGGAGACCAGGAGAAGCACCTGGCTCCTGCCACCGGATCAGCGCACTGCGCCAGCCACGGTGGCCATTGGAGGGTGAACCAACGGCAAAGGAAGACCTTTCTCTCTGTCTCTCTCTTTCACTGTCCACTCTGCCTGTCAAAAAAAAAAATTATGTTGGTATATTTTTAAATTTATGCATATTTTTCATATTAAACATTTCTTTATTAACCTTTTGAGAATTCCTTTCATGTATGGATTTCTAAAATATTTGCACCAAAATAACCTTATCTTTTAAATCCATTTTCCACGAACTTTGCAGTACTGTCACATGTGTGGATAATGTATTTATACATAGAGTATGTGTGTGCATGTGTGTGTGTGTAGTGTGTGTGTGTGTTTGCATTTTGTTGTTTTTTGAGCTGGACCTAAGATGGGAACAAAACACTGAAATATCTTCTTGGCAGGAAATTGTCATAACTTATAGACATCAAATGTGAACAATCAACACAAATTACAGAAATGATTACCTTATAAGTATCAAGAAAGTACAGACCTTGCAGCCTTGGTCCTTTCTAGTGAAATTCAAGAAACACTCCAGGGCAAGAAAGCAGATTTTGTCACCAAGGAAGATTTGTCTATTTTGTAATTTTGTAGCTAAAACATTTTCCAGCTGAATCAAGTTTCTGTGATCGGTATTATTCTCGTTATGCTGTTGTTTTGTTGAGCACTAGATGCTCTTCGATGGAGTTGACAGATGTCTCATGCATCCACCTTATCCAAGCATCATCCTGATGTTACCTTGTACTTAGTGGAATGAACAGCAAACTAAAAAGCAAGAAACGCTGGCTGGATCATTGTGACGTTTGAGTATCCACATAATATTCCAAAATCTCTATTATCTCATCAACTGTGAATGAATATTACAAATTAATTCACAGGGCTGTGTTATAATGAAATGTAATAATAATTATTAATATGAAATTTAAAACATGCAAATACAAGGCACAGTGCAATGTAGGTTGAAGATTAAATGTTTAAATTGAGAGAGCACATAATTCAAATACAAAACATCATAGAAATTCTGAATAAGATAAATATTGTAATTTATTTCAACATCTTTAAAAATACTAAAGTAGCTTTATGTTTCTGAATGAAAAATATTCAGAAAAAATGTGTATGTGTCAGGCATTTATAATACTTACTATGATTACCCTCACAATACTACCAGGATGTTAAGTTTCATTTAGATTTGTGATGAAAACATTATAGGTCTTAGAGTTTAAGTAACTAGCTTAGGATGTGATAGGGAGTTAGGGAGAAAACGTAAGCACATTCCTAATGCTCAAGATTTACAATAAAGCATAAACTGGACAAGATAGTAACGACATATAACTTTTTTGTATCTAGGTTTTCTAATTTGATACGTTCTAAGAATCTCCAGGGCTGAAGAGTAATGTCAGTTTAGTGTGAAAACTTTCCCCAGTTCTTTGTAATACAGTCACACTCATTCTTCTATTACCATATTTCTCATGTTAAAAGGACAGCAATAAAACACGTCTTCATTATTGCCAAGAAGCATTGCTTTAGTCAGTAATAAATCAGAATAAGATATTCTTGTGGATGTTTCTTATATGTTTTGCATACTGTGTATGTTAAATGTGACATTCATGCAAGATTCAGTTGGTCTTGAGTACAGATTTGAAAAATACAGGAGACACATTCAGCAAGGTAAAAATCATCTATAATCTACTCACATTAAAATTCTATTAAGAAAGAAGTACGAACTGTGACTTTCCCAACCTGCAGTGCCAACTTCCTGGGGGAAATCATGGAGAATCATTTGATGTGTACTTCTTAGAAGAGTCCTTTAATTCAAGATTTTATAAATTCAGTAAGGAGATTTATTGAAGATTGAACCTACACTATATTTGAAGGACTATCATCAGTCTACTATCATTTCTAAACTTAGGCAGTTTTTTTTTATGGAACTGAGATAATAAACATAAAATGGCCTGTATTAACATAAAAGTTTATTGTTCACTTGGAGCTTCATTTCCTATGTCCAGGCCACTCTCCTTGGCTGCATCCTTCCATGTTTTGGACCAAATTTGTCTTACCACTCTAATATGAACGGTACACCCAACAATCTCCACAAAGAGTGAGAAGTGGAAAAGTGGAATATTTGTTCTTAAATCCTCCCACTAGCTGTGGCTTTTGTCATTTATATCCACACTTCATTGGCATAAGACAGACAAAGGTTCAAAGTACAATTTTTTAACTTTACCATGATACAAAAGAAATAAAATCCATATTCTGAATTTGATCTCCTTTGGCCTAGTGATATGCCCAATAGTGCTGCTGCACAATGCTGAGCAGCAGCTGGAGCAGCTGTGCCCAGCCACAGCTCCCTGTCAGGCACGTGATCAGGAGGGTAGTCCTCCGATACTCTGCCATGTGCTGTGTCTCTAAGCCATATTAGGGAAGTTAGGGGTTTGAAATGCATTATTGACCTATGCTATTTTCTACTTGTGATAGGTTTATCCAGATGTGATTCAGTCATAAGTTGAGGAGCATCTACACTTTGATGAAGAGGATAAAATATATCAGTGAATGGTTGCAACACTCATGATTTGGGTTATTTCACTATAAGCAAAATTTACATGAAATAAAGTAATTTTACTCGCATACATCAAGCAAAATCAGAATGACCCCTCATGTAGTTGATCCTTAACTCTATCCTTCATTCATTGTCCAGGAGCTATTGCTTTTGTATTTTATTTTGTTTCTTGTTTAACTCTAGCAGAACTTTTTCTAATTTTGAGTATTCATAGCCAGTTCTTCATCTTCATTTACACACTTGATGTTTATTCTAACAAACCCTGTCGTAATTATATCATGAATGGAGGAACACTGATTGAGATGCTAGAGTCCAGCTTGTTCTTTTTTAAAATTTTGAAGTTATAAAAATTTCATTCATTTCATATATACAAGTTTAGGAACATAGTGACATTTCCCACCCTACCATCCTTCATCCCACACTCCAAACCTTCTTCCTCATCCATCTCCTCTTCCCACTCTTAATTTTTACAAATATCAATTTGTGATTTACTTTACACTTTCAAGGTTAACCCTACACTAAGTGAAGAGTTCACCAAATAATAATAAGAAAAAAACACTGCTCCTCAACAAAAGAGACAAGGGCTATGAACAATCATGAACTCTCAAAATGTCCATTTCACTCCAATACATTACATTCCAGGTAATCTGTTAGTTACCCCAGATCAGACAAAACAAATATCTGTCTTTTGGGGATTGGCTTATTTCACTAGTATAATGGCTTCCAATTGCATCCATTTAATTGTGAAAGACAGGATTTCATATTGTATACAGCTCGTTAGCACTCTATAATGTATAAATACTATAGTTTCCTTAACCAGTCATCAATCATCAGTTGATGGACATCTGGTTTGATTCCGTATCTTAGCTATTATGAATTGAACTGCAATGAACATGGGGGTACAGATAACTCTTTCATATGCTGATATATTTTGGTTTGGGTAACTTATTAGAAGTGGAATAGCTGCTTCATATGGTAGGTTTACGTTCAAGTTTCTGAGATGTCTCCATACAGTCTTCCACAGTGGCTGTACCAGTTTGCATTCCCACCAACAGTGGATTATAGTACATTTTTCCCCACATTCTCATCAGCATTTGTTGTTTGTTGATTACTGTGTGACAGCCATTCTAGTGGTGACGTTAACCTCATTGTGGTTTTGATTTGAATTTCCCTGGTGGCTAGTGATTCTGAGCATTTTTTCAAGTGTCTGCTGGCCATTTGAATTTCCTCTCTTGAAAGAGCTTGTTCAAGTCCTTTGCCCATTTCTTAACTGGGTTGTTTGTTTTGTTGTCGTTGAGTTCCTTGAGCTCTTTGTAGATGCTGGATATTAACCCTTTATCAGTTGCATAGTTTGCAAATAATATCTCCCAATCTGTCAGTTGTTTCTCCATTTTGCTGAGTGTTTCTGTTGCAGTGCAGAAGTTTCTCAGTTTAACGTAATCCCATTTGTCAATTTTAAAGAGCGTGGATTTTTCTGTCTCTTGAAATTGAAGAAATCTCCAACATCATATTCACTGACATCATACCAATAGTTTGATACAAGGCAAAGTGAAAATACTTACATAATGGAAATCAACAGTTCAAACTCACATTTGTTTGCTTTATTTTTTCAGAAGGCTGTATGTTTAATGCACATCTGCTTGACACAGAGAGTACTGTTCCTCCATACTCATTCAACAACATCTACAGGAGAAGACAAGGAGGAGTTATTTTTCTGCAGCTGTAGTACATAGAACTAGGAACAATAAAACTGTCCATAAGGCTACAGGCCAAAAATCAAGTCCACAAAGCTTGTTTAAATTATTAGTAAGGGAGAAAAGAGCCATGCTAAATCCAGAAGTAATGGGGAAGGGGGCCAGTGAATTATTATGACTACAACCTAGTGTGACAGCCTAGTGTGTCATCCTGGTGTGTCTTTTCTTTATCTATATAGATTCCTTAAAGGCTTTTCATAATAAGTGAAAAACAATTACTGTTATTCAAAATAGCAGGGCTTTTCATCCTATAATCAATAAATACAGAGCACTTTATTTTGATTTATTGGAACTAACTTCCATACTTAAATAGATCTAATGTTGGATTAGAAAATTCATTCATGAGACATTTTACACTGTTTTCCTTATCTCTCTTTAATATAAAATGTATTACATATAAATTATATATAATATATATCCATATATATTCATAAAGGTAATAGAAAATGCATATTCTAAGAAAACTATGCACAGCTTTTAGAGTTATTTGCTTAAAATAAATATTTTTAATTCAATTTTCCACTAACTTTTTGACCATTCTTAAACTCCCTGCCAGGAGCATGGAGATTGTGACTATTGGAGCCTTAAACACACTGCTCCTGCCATGGAGTTTGAAAAAAAAAAAGTTTGATTATATTAGATTGTCCTCAATTAGAAACTCTCTTACATTTTTAACATATCAGAATGTTCTCCAGTTTATTTTCTTTGCTTTAAATATCCCGTAGGCATTGCTAGATGATAATACACATGCAAGGGTACTTCAAAATCTAATGAAAATGAAACTAAAACATAATTTTACTTCATTGCAAAAAGTTTTGTAATTCATTCATAGAAGGGATCTTTAAAAACTTCATGAAAAATATATATATTATAGAAAAACTATGCATACATTTCAAAATGTTTTGAACTTAAATAAACTTATCTTTCATTATATTTACTACAAACTTTTTAAAATAACCTTGTACTTTAAAAAAGATAAGTATTTGCATGAAAGGTTTAAAAAGCTGCACAGATCCTGGTTAAACCAAACCCTGAGACCTTTATTGTGAAAATAACCTTGTTCTCCAATAACCCTCAGTTTAAGACTTTGATGGATACAGACTACAAAATCCAGTAAAATAAAGATAATCCTGCAGGAAAACTTTATATATTTCTGCAAAACATCACAGCATTTAACAGCAGAAAGAATACTGTGATCTTCACAGTGTTCTTGATTAAAACATTTTAAAGTCATGATCATTAAAGGGTTGAGATTAGATTTCTTGCCTAATTTACTTATATTGCTAAAAATGACATAGCTATATAAAATATAATTTTAGCTAGAGAGAAGAAGAGTGTTAGATGCAGTTATCAGACTATCCTGTTTTCCAAATAATTTTTTCATTGCAAGTCATGGGCATCTGCTGGGTGATTTTTAATTTTCTTATAGAGTAGGAGACCATAGACCACAGACAAATCTACCAGGGTTTGTCTGCTATGACTAGGTTTTTTTAACATATATAAATTATAAGATTCTTCTGGGATCTCTGTCCTTAATGTGTTGTACTATGTGAATTAACGGTATAACTAGTACTCAAACAGTACTTTATACTTTGTGTGTCTGTGTGGGTGCAGTCTGTTGAAATCTTTGCTTAGTATATACTAAGTTGATCTTCTGTATTTAAAGATAATTGAAAATGAATCTTGATAAGGAATGGGATGGGAGAGGGAATGGGAGATGGGACGGTTGCGGGTGGGAGGGAGGTTATGGGGGGGAAAGTTGCTATAATCCAAAAGCTGTAGTTTGGAAATTTATATTTATTAAATAAAAGTTGAAAAAAATAAGGTCCTCTGGAACCAAAAGATGGTTCCAGATTATGTCAAAAAATTGGATGTAAGATTTTTAGAGGCTTCAAGTTAGCTTGAATCGATTGTCTCTCATGCATGAGGACTCTGGAGAATTTCTGGAATTCATTTCCCAGTATTTCTTCAGATTATGAGTCATCAAAGGCAGAGAAGTAAGACTTCACAAAAACAGAAAAGGAAAGCAAAAGATCCATTTTCAGTTTTCTTTCATTGTATAATAAAAATGTTTTTGATTTTGTTTGAAAAAATATACTCAAATGAAATACACAGGTTGTAAGACAAAGTAGATGAATGTGGGTGTCTGCTCTAAGTCATAAACTCAGGCCGGTGCAACTTAAACAAGGCATGGGAAGAAATCGTCCATGCTTATGTTTTTCCTACAAAACTTTTTTAGTATATAATAAATTTCTGATGATGACAGAGACCGACTTACAAATTGTAAAAAAAAAACTTGGCTAGAGAAAAACATGGTTATGCTAGAGAAGAAGAAATATATAACATTTTTGTCCACCATTCTTTGGTACTGACAGCACTGTACAAAACATCTTTTGTAAGAGGGAGAAAACATTCCACCACCAATGTATTTATTTATTTATGTCATAAGTCATTAAGCATTTCTATTATATAAAATCCTAAATTAATAGTCAAGGCTCATTTTGAAAAACAGTAACAATTTGGGCACTCCTTCAGAAAGTAATTATTTATGCTTCAATGTTCATAGTTCTTTGTCTTATGAGCGCTGTTGGCATTTCAGTGCAAATCAATCACCTAAACTTGAAATGATTATGTTTTAATGTTTATGGTTTAAACACTGTCACAAATAAAGGCCCTACAACTCCTCTATGGTGTGTTGGAGTAAAAAAAGCAGAGATCAACTGAATTTTCACATATCTTTTATTACAGGACACAGACTCTCAAAAAAATGAACTAAAGTAATGTGTATTGACATGTTCGAGAACTTTTTACTTGGGGAAAAGAAGGAAATTTTAAAAACTGTAAAGTGAACAGAAAAAAGTCACCTTAAACACAAAGCCTAAAATTTATCTTATGAATATTTCAACAGGTAATATGTTAAAATGGGTCAGAAAGTAGCTTCAAGGACAAATTCAAATTAATATGAGTTATTCTTATCTTGAATTCAATTTCACTAATTATTTTAATAATTGAAAGTGTTATCTAAACCAAGTTGTAAATCAGCTAATTATTGGCTGTGTTTATGTTTTCTGTCAAATTATGCATTTCAATTGCTGTAGTAAATATTACCTTTAGGAAGATGCAGGTGTAATGTCTATGTAAAATTAATGTTAAACAGAATCAATATAAGTCTCAAATAAAGCAGATAAACAGATAAAATGATTAATTTTGGGGAAAAAACACAGTTTATTGGGGTTTGTATCACATTATTTGCATGGTCTCAGCAAAATTAAGGTATGGAAAAGTGAGTAAACTTTACACTATTAAAACACTTGACTTTTCAGGACTCATTGCTATTTCAGATAACATAGGGTTGCCCTTCCTTTTATTCTACTCCTTCCCCCCTCCCCAGCTTTGTTCCTCTTCCTTTAGTGTTTATCTACTTTTTTTCACAAGACATAACTAATTTATTTTAACAAACGTATTATGCTCAGACAACCTAAGTCTCTCTTATCCAACTTTGTAATACTGTATGTGTAGCTGCACTCATCAGAGAATAAATATGGGTGGCTTTACATTTTCACATTCAACATGAATGCTCTGAAGACCCCTCTTAAAATCCATCTGGTTTTGCAGAAAGTATCAGAATTTGGAACATCTACATTAATGTACTGATATAAGCAAGCCTTTGACAGCTCTTTTTTTTTAAGCATCAAATAATATGCACAGGAATAGTCAGGGAAGGTAGAAACCAATTAAACCAGGACATTACCTTGACATTAGAAAGTGGGAAAAAAAATAAAGACAAGGGATATAAAGTAGATTCGTTTTATTTCACAGTTTTGTTGTTAAGTCCTTTGGGTCCTTTACTGTAGAGAAGTATTAGAAATGTGCTCGTGTATGATAAGGTTCTTGAATCATGGAAATTAATTTCATCTTTTAGCAAAATATTTTTGAGCACTTCATTTTTCATATAATATTAAGAAATACACTGTCTGCCCACAAAGGTCTTTCAGCCTTGTGGCAGAGGATAAGAAGGTAAGTAGGTAATTTTCATACATTAATTTACACACTGACAGAATGCAGAACATGGAAAACTCATCAAGTCTAAGTGGGGATGGTGAGAGTTTCCTCCCAAGGCTGGAAATTATTATGGTCATTTTTCCTGAGAGGCAGAGAGAGAGAGAGAGACAGAGGGAGAAGCTTTCACCAGCTGGGTTCACTCTCTAAATGCCCAGCAACAGCTGGACCTGCAACACGCTGAAGCCAACAGAAAATGGCACAATTTGTGTCTCTCATATATAGGTGACACAGGCACAAGTACTTGGGAGATCATCTGCTTGCTCCCAGTACACATGTCACCCAGAAACTGGCACAAAAATTGGAACCATGACTCAAACCAGGAACTCTAATAAAGAATACAGACACCTCAATAGATTTTCTAACCACTAAGCTATATGCTCATCCCCATAGTGATACTTTATCCACTAATTTATTCCAGAGAAATTTTTTCCTGAATAATTTCTTTAAATAATCTCATTTGAGAGATTGTCCCTATCTAGAATATAGAAGGCCAATCCTCTGAATATTTAAACATTGAGCGATTAGAAGGAGTAAACTGAGCATGTTTCTAGATCTGATAGGAGAGATTTGTTTGCCAATACTATGATGGTATTATTTCAATCTTACAATTTGAATAAAGAACAGTGTGTACTACTTTTTTAAATGTGATCCACTGACACTCTGAGGTTGAAGTCTAAATTGTTATTTTCTCTATAGATGGTTTTAAAACTTCAATTTCATAGCTTCTTTATGTCTCAGCTTCCCCTCCATGAAAATGGGAATAATAGTGCTAATAATACTGCATTGATGTAAGAATTCAGAAGGAAATATTTATAAAAAAAAGCTTTATTCCATATAACATAGGGAAAACTCATTACAGTTAACTATTTCTGAATAAAATTATTACAAAAAATAGCTATGAAATCATAATTCTTAACCCAGAGCTGATTGACACAAGATTAAGGTCTAGGCTCAATAGAATCCCTTTGGAGTTGCCTCCTTAATAAAAAGACTTCAGTGCCATTATCGAATTTATCTGTGGGTTCAGTGACTTTTGGAAAGAGTAACTGTGTTTTATCAGCTGAACATCTATTGTAGTTAGTATAATTTCAAACAGAGCACAGAAATGTAAAGAAGTCTTTCAGAAAGCTACAGCACTCAGAATCAAATAATAGCTCATCTAGAGACAAATGCCATCACTTTCTTCCCAAGAACCTGACCCAAAAGCCCATATTTCCCTCCAGCTAACTGACTTTAGGGTCTTTCAAGACCATATCTCACCTAAATGAAATATCTTCCTTTATCTATAGTCGAATTTTAGACTAAGATCGGGAGACATGCCACCATATCCATTGTCACTTTCCCTTAATCTTCACAATATTCAATTGCAGTAGAAATTTTACCCATAGCCCATAGCAACAAAACCACACAGATAGAATAAGATTATATTAAGGTTAAATAGTTAATTGCATTTTTATTATTAGAAAATTGTACTTGCTTTGGGATAGTTACTATAAAGTAGAAATCAGGATATATTTTTATTCAGAGTTATGCTTTAGCTATTTTCTTGTTACTGCAAACAGTGTGCTCACAATATCAGCAGAACCCAGAAATATATCTTTTATGATCTATATTTTGCATGACTCTATGGAGGCTCAACTTTTTCTACAATAACCATATTATATTCAGGGCAATGGACTGTGAATGTTAATTATCCAACTTGTTAATTTTGTACTGGGAATCAGGTGGTTGACTGACAGTGGATCATGAAACAAACATGGCTTGAGTATAAAGACCTCAAGGCTCAAATTTGTTGGAAGTCAAGTTAAAGTTCAGGGAAAACAGAAGTCTTCAAAGTCTACATCATGCTTGGTAATGACAAGGTGCCAGAGCTAAAATGAACACAATGATATCAGATGAAAAAATGCAAAATATTATCATTAGTCACGGTTTTGTCTTCCTACCCAATGACTGGGGAGGTTGGTAGCAAATCACGCCAGTATTTTTCTATATTATTTAATAAATCTAAATAAGCTTAAATCTTATATCTGATAGGACCTAACTTTTTTCCCACACTACCGTCCATCCAAAGGGAAAGTCTCATAGACACACACACCCGCACAGACACATATCAAATAAAAAAGAGAAAAACCAGTTTGCTTGTCGCTCATCTCCCAGATTGTAGCTACAGCTACAATATGTCTGAGTGAAACTAACTGAAAGAGAAAAACAGGCACTGGAAGGAGTTTAGCCTTTCCTACTCTAGCACAGAAAGAATAAGGGTCCTAGTAACATTGTAACATAGATATAGTAGTCATGAGCAGGTATCTAGTTAGTGCCTTGACATCAGGTATTGTTGAGATGAACTCAGGAATGAGAAGTTATCAAGTTCCCATGCCTTTTGCACTTACCCACTTGTCTCTGTGCTCCCATGTCTTTGTGCCTCTGTAGTAACTTGTGTTATGGTAACCATCAGCTCCACTTACTTGGCCAGATGCCAAAAACTCTCCTATATAATGGTTTGGCTCTGGGACACTATTGTCTGAAAACCCATGTAAGCAAGTTGAGTGGAGTGGCTAGAAGCGGCTGCTTGTGGAGGTATGGATATGTGTCTATATGCAGTTATTGTTGGGTGTGGCTATTGGTTGATGAGGCAATGTGTGCAGATGTCTCTGTGTGTGCACCAGATTCTTGCCATGGACACAAAGGGGGATATCTCTTGAAACCCCACTGCCATTGGGTCAAAGTGGCTGTTCCTTGTGCATTTCTCACTGCTACTGTAAGGGAGATATTATCTCACAGACAACTCTGAGTTTTTCTCTGATCAGGTGTAATTAAGATTTGCTTGTCTTGGGCCATAAGCCATGGGCACACTCTTTGGTATAGTCAGCAGGATTCTTCTCCAATGAGTATGGAGTTTGAGAGTGGAATTCAGGGATGGCCAGCCACATGTGTATGGTGTCTAGTGGCTATCAGTCTTGTGGGTCAGGGAAGCACCTTAAGAGTACACTGGAGTAGAATGCATGCCCACTCATGAAAAGAAGGCATTCCGTGGACGCGGAAAAATATCCAAGAAGGGAGAATACCAGAAAAACACAAGGGCTGCTGGGTGGATCTTTCTAACCTCCTAGTGGGCAGGATGCAATGCCCCACTGAGGACTAAGAATGGGGGTTGCTGATTGCCTTAAAGGAGGTGAAGAAGAGTCAGAGGGATGCCCAGGTATTGGCCAATGCAATGAGATGGGTCATTCTCACTGTCTTATGGGCAGAGGATAATATTGAATTGCATACAGAAATTCAAGAAAAGTAGACCTTGCAAAACAACTTGGGAAAAGTAAACAGAAAAAAGCTGAAACTTTGAAAGCAGCTGTGATGAATTACAGCCCAAGCCCATGCAATCCACCTCCCCTTCTTCTGAGGAAGTGGTGAGGAGAATGGGGGGGCAGCTGCAGCAGCTGTGGGAGCAGTGAGAGCCCTTGACTCACATGGCCCTAATAAAGCAAAAGTAAATGCACTCCAACACCTGGGAAACGACCTGAAGACCAAGATACAGATAAAAATTATCCTGCTACAAGAAAAGCTGCTGGTAGCATGTGAGGGTGGCAGGCAAGTCCCCAAGATGAGGCACCCACATGGGGTTGATCACACCACACTTGCTTTTAAGTTTCATGACCTTTTAACATGTGTGGGTGTAACGGAGGGATGGTCCATTTTCCACAGTCCCCACCAGCCCCACCCCTCAATGGGGTCCATGGTGCAGACCCTTTAAAGCACAGGGATCAAGCACTCAGGATCACAGCTTGTTCTCCTTGTGATGGGGCAAGGCCACTAGCTATACAGGTGCTGTGGGCTGGCCTCTCCCTGGTGCTGGGCTTAGACTATATATGCCCACCAGGGGCTGCAGCTGCAGCACCATATGGACGTCTGGGGTTGCAGAGAAGATGAGCACTAGCTGGCATTACAATCCCTCTCCATGGTAGGGAGTGGACTGAGGATGTAATGGCATGGTCAGATCATAGCAGAAACCTAGGGCCACAGACAAGCTGAGTCTTCTCCTAGGAAAAGCAGCCAGGGTGCACAACCAGAGCATCTAAGGTGAGGACTACACAGGTCTTCTGTTCTTCCTGAGTCAGTAGGATAGGACTCCCTGAAAGGCAAGATTCAAAGCCCTGGTGGCACACAGTGAAGCACAGAGTGATAATGCAACTCATGAAACTCAAAACAACCTATTAGTGGCAGAAGACGAAATAGCTGGTGGGAGGTTTAAAAATCAATGCAGCTGACAGATATGAGAAAAACCATCCATGCCCTGGAAGAAGGGGTCACCACCCCTTGGGCTACCCACCAGTTGTACTAGTTGTGTCCTCTGATGATGAGGACAAAACTGAGTTTCCAGTCTTATTCAAGGCCTTTGACCCCACCACTTCTGGGGTATATGGGTAGATGGGGTCTTGCTCTTGGGGTTAAATCCAATACAATTGATATATTTGTGCACTGTGCCTTGCAGCTGTGGGAAAGCACTACCATATGTCATGACTTAAAATGATGTGATATGAACCCATGACTCTTACAAGAGGAATTAAAGGCAGTTATGTCCATTTTGCTGAGCCATCTAGAGTTGCCACTCAAGAGATGGCAAATACAGTTTATTGAACTGTTGCCCCAGTCAGATGGATACACTCTAATGTCTGCAAACCACCTGGTGGACTAAACACCTTTGCTACAGTGACCAACAAATCCGCTTCATGCATGTGCACTGAGTTGCCTACCAGCTTTGCAGCTAGGATGCTTGAAAGATAGCCAATAGCCACTGATTCTACTGGGCTTGGTTATGAAATTACCCTTGAGTCATGCAAAGACTTTAGTCCAGGACAATATAATAAAACCTGATCAGGCAGGGTATTCTACGTTATTTCTTATTGTCTGTTGCTCTAACTTGTATTGTTGTTATGGTGTTTGAATGTAAAGTTCTACACTCTATATGCACCCCTTACACCGGGACCTTTATGGAAGATAATCTATATGTAGATTGTGTGGCGAGGAATTTTGAAGGGATATAGTGTTGTAACTGGTTTCATGTGTGGTAACTGACAGGTCCACCTGCTTGGCTAGCTGTACACAAGTGTGTTATATAATGATTTGGCTCCAGAATTCTGTTGTCTATGAACCCACGTAGGCATTTAGGGGGCAGGGCATGACAAGATGCAGCTGCTTGGGGATGTGTGAATGTGTGGCTGTCTGTAGTTGTTGGTGGATGTGGCTATGTGTGCATTTGTGTACATGTTTCTCTGTGTGTGTGTGTGTGTGTGTGTGTGTGTGTGTGTGTGTGTGTGATTGCTGCCATGGAAACAAAGGCTGACATCTCCTGTGTCCCCACCACCTTTGGGGGCAAGTGGCTATTGCTTGGCTATTTCTCATTGCCACTGTGAGTAAAAGAAATATAAACCCACAAGTGATTCTGAGTTATTCTCTGACCTGTCAGAATCTTTATCTGTTTGTCTTGGGCCATAAACCCCTGTAATTGCATTAGTTTGTTATTGTTGTCAATATAAAGTATCTCACATTTACTTGTTTAAACATCACCAATTTAGTATCTTAAAATTGTGTAAGTAAAAAGTCTTACATAGAACCCAACATACTAAAAGTAAAGTATCAGTGGGACTCCATTCCTTTCTTGAAGCCATAGGGGAGAAACTGTTTTCTAGACTTTTGGGTTGTTGAATGGATTTAGTTCCTAACAGTTGTGGGACTGTGCTCCTTACTTTTTTCTGCTGGCTCCCTGGTTAAGGGCCACTCTTAGCTTCTAGAGGACACCCACATTCCTGGTCCCTTGCTCTCTCCTTCCATCTTCAGTGGCAGCCTATGCAGATCCACCTCCTTTCATATTAAATCTTACTTCCTTTTCTCTCAGCCCTCTGGTCCAGCAGGAAGGTCCTCTATTTTTAAGGACTTCTGTGATTCAACTGAGGTCTCCTAGGCCATTCAGGATAATTGCTGTATAATAAATTGCTGAATAATAAAACCTTACAACCTGAATTATCTTTTGCCAGGTACAGTAATATGTCCATACTTTCAGGGAATTGGGATTTGGGTATCTCTGGGGGCCATTGTACTTTCCATGACAGAAATGGAGATAATAATATAAAGGGTAGCAGAGGGAAGTGAACATTGAGAAAACTTCAATTCTTTGAATTCCTTCCATGCCATGTGTTCGCTGTTTGAACTTGAGGAATCTGCCTCAATTCTCTGGGCAAAAGTTACTGTTCTTGTTATACCAAAATCCTAAATTCTACTATAATGAAGGCCTTTGGTACCAGTCACTTATGGCAGCTAACAGTATTAAGACAGGTGGTGGGCTGTGAGAGAGTATGTCTTGCTCAAAAGAATTTAGATTCCAAAATGTTGTTGAAAAATTCTTTTCAGAAAATAAAACATGTCTGTAAGGCTTATTATCCAAATGCTACCATTTTGAGATACTTGACTTGCCTTCTAAGACTATTAAGAAGTCTAAGTAAAATAAATTTGTGCAAGATTAATTACATATAATAGGTATCCCACACATTTTAAGTTTCCTTATTTCCTAAGAGTTTTGTCCCAACAGTGATTACAAGTTTTTGAGCAAGGAAGTGGAAAGAAAAAAAAGTAAAAGATCATTTGATTCAATTATTTTTAAATTATTATCTGTATCATGCCATTCTTTGACCACCTAGGTTCCTTTTTACTTTATTCTAAACCCATAAAATCAAAATGTTTGGACTTTAAATCTCTGTAGTCTCTCATAAGGACCATCAATCATATTAAATCACATTTATATCCATTCTTGAAATAGAAATATAAAAATTGACAATATTCAAAATAGCCATTTATGAAACTAATTTCATTATTTTCTCTGTGATTTAGTTTTCTAAAGTCTTTCTAAGCCTCTTTTCTTATTAATATCATTGTGGATGTTAATGCCATATCATTTTATAGCATTGCTTATTCATTTCACCCTCATTTTCTAATGATTCATAAAAGGATTAAAAATTGTGTATAGGCATATTTAAAAAGCACTATTTTTTTCTCAACCAGTTTTCAGACAATAGCCTGTGTATAATCTCAGATAAATTAAGGAATGGTACTCCATATGTATTATTAGCTCATTTGCATATTCTTAGAAACATTATGTAGTTGAAGTATGTTAATAAATAAACTTCATGTATCAACCTTTCAATTAAGCAGAAACTTAATGCAAAAGATGAGATATAAAAGATTAGAGGGGCCAGCTCTGTGATGTAATGCTTAAAGCCACCGCCTGCGGTGCCAGCATCCCAGGTGAGTGCTGGTTCATGATAAGGCTGCTCCACTTCCAATCCAGCTCTCTTCTGTGGCCTGGGAGGTCAGTGGAAGATGGCCCAGGTCCTTGGACCGCTGCTCCCATGTGGGAGACCCAGAGGAGGCTCCTGGTTCCTGGCTTCAGATAGGCACAGCTGCAGCTGTTGCCCCCATTTAGGGAGTGGACCAGTGGATGGAGGATCTCTCTCTCTCTCTCTCTCTCTCTCTCTCTTTCTCTGTGTGTGTGTGTGCGTGTGTGTAACTGCCTTCAAATAAATAAATAAATCTGAAAAAAGAGAGATATTAGATATAAAAATAAAACTTTTAGATGGGTGCATCTAGAATTTTCCCCATCTTTAAATTTGGTGAGCTCCAAAGTAAAAAGTCTTTCAAGAATACCTCATTTCAGTTTAATAGCAATCATACAAAACACACCTAAGAGTTTAGGAGCAGACAACTAATTTTCAAGAGTGTGCCTTCATTACAAATGTACCAATAAAAACAAATTACTGTGCTAACTCCCCAGTCACTAACCATGCAACCATGCAATGAAATGCTGTAATAGCTTTTGCCATATTCTTTTAGTTTTTTTTAATATTTCAAAAAAAGTAAAAGGATTATAATAACAATATTTCCATTAAGATTTGTATGCACCATGTCAAACTTGTTAAAGTTCAAGAAAGATGCTTATTTAATCAGAAAGATGTAAAAACAGGAAAACACTAATACTAAAGAAAAATATTTCAGCAACCTCCTTATGCGTTACTCATAAGGTAGGTGATGAGCTAATTTCACACACATTAACACTTAATCTTTTTTATAATTCTAAGTTGTGACCATATTACAGGAAAGGAAATCAAAGTTTAAGAATATAAAGAAACATGCAAACAGAACATATGTAGGGACTTCAAAAGACTTGGGAAATGTGTACTTAAAAGATAAAAAAGAAGCATGCAAACTATGTTTCTCAACATAAGTTCTATCAAGTTGAAGACACTTTTGTAAGCAAAGAAAATAACTATTTAGTCCACTCCCAAAGAATTGAGGGTGCTAGGAACTTAACTAGGTCAATGCAGTGTATTCCACATTATCAACTGAGGAAAAAAATGAGTGCTCTTTAAAGATTTATCAAGTTTTAGCTGCTAAATGAAATCAGAAAGAGCCAAACCAGAACTGCATGGTAGATGTCTAATAATTTCCCATTGAAATATTCATAAAGTCACACTTGTTTGCTCACACACACTGCCATGGTGAGAAACACTCTTGTGAAGCTTTCCTGGATATTTTTCTGCTAAAGCTCTAACTTTATCAAAAAACTCTAATAATATGTAGTTGTTAGCATTCTTTTGCCCTCCAGACAGCCTACCTTGGGCATCTCCAAATCTGTTGTCACCATCTTTGCTTTTGACTAGTCTACTCTTAATTTTTATTTTTGTTTATGTAAAGGAAACATATTTCATGGATTTCATATATACAATTTTTAAAGCATAATGATATTCCCAACCCCACCCTTTACAATAACACATTTTCAATTAATTTTATAATCACAAGTTTAACCCTCTACCTAATAAAGAATTCAATCAGTAGTAGGTAGAAAAATCACTGTTCCTCAAGAGTATAAGCACAGGCTATGATCATCCAAATCTCAAAATGCAATTTTACTCATATATATTACACTTTTGTACTCTGTATATTGGTTACCATAAATTGGGGAAAATATCTGATATTTGTCTTTTTGGACTGGTTAACTTTGCTAACCATAGTGGTCTCTAGTTTCATCCATTTTGTTATGAAAAACAGGATTTCATTCTTTTTTTGCAGTTGAGTAGCATTCCATCAGTATATATACCACAGTTGATTTGTCCAGTCATTTGTTGATGGATATCTGTGTTGATTACATATCTCAGCTATTGTGAGATGAGCTGCTACAAACATCAGTGTACAGTGTCCATTTCATTTCATTTGGATAAAGTTCCATGAGTCGGTTGGCGGGATTCTACAGTAGATCTCTTTTCAGTTTACCTTGGAATCTCCATATTGTATTTCACAATGGTTGTACTAATTTACATGCCCACCAACACTACATTAGGGTAACTTTTCCTTCACATACTCACCAGCATTTGTTTTATTTTGACTTTTGGATGATAGCTGTCCGGACTAGAGTGAAGTGAAACCTCATTGTGTTTTTTATTTACATTTCCCTGATGGCAGGTTGACTAGTCCACTTTTGTTTTGACTGGACTCCTTTCACCTCTTGATTGTCATTGCTTTGATTGTGTTTTGTCTTCAGGATGGTACTAGCAAAGTCATATTTCATACCTTTAAAGAAATACCACAGGATTTTTTTTCTTCACAATTGTTTAAAATTTCCATTGAAACCTCTGCTTTTTTCTGTTGCTGATCTGGGTGCAATACTTTTGGCACCCAATGAGAAAGTTTCATTCATCAAAAAATTTTTACTTTGTGTTGTATCAGTAGATCTGTTAGGAAATCTATATCATTGGCTATTTTTTATACTGTTAATCATTAGTTCTCTTCAATTAGGGAATAAGCAATATGAGTTTTTTTTTTCCTTGTAAACTGATGTGTATGGAATATTGTGAGCTTCATCCTCAACATCATCTTGCCCCTTGTTAAATGAGCTACCCATTTGTTTCTTCTTTTATTTTATTTTATTTTTTATTTGAATTATGGAAAATGAGAGAGAGAGAGAGAGAGAGAGAGAGAGAGAGAAAGGTCTTCCTTCTGTTGGTTCACTCCCCAAATGGCGCTGCGGCCAGTGCTGAGCTGATCAAAAGCCAGGAGCCATGTGCTTCTTCCTGGTCTCCCATGCGGGTCCAGGGGACCAAGCACTTGGGCCATCCTCCACTGCCTTTCCAGGCCACTGCGGAGAGCTGGACTGGAAGAGGAGCAACCAGGACTAGAACCTGGTGCCCATATGGGATGCTGGCGCCAAAGGCGGAGGATTAACCAAGTAAGCCACATCACTGACCCCTTTTTTATTTTATTTTATTTTATTTTATTTTATTTTATTTTATTTTTATTTGACAGGTAGAGTTATAGACAGTGTGAGAGAGAGACAGAGAGAAAGGGAGCTACCCATTTGTAAACTGTTAATTCTTTGAAGCATTGTTCCCATATATGTTTTGTAAAATATCAGCTATTTCTCCATTCTCTTATTCAAGTTTTACCATCAACTTGATGTTTATTCTTACTTTAATTTTAGCAGAACTCTTTCGCTCTTATAGTTCTTTCCAAACTGATATCTTCTCCTTCTTAGTATCTAAAACCAGAACAAATCAAACTCATACAACAGAAAGTACAAGATACTTTGGTACAAAATATTGCTATCTGTGAATTTTTTCATAATATGCCTTTTCTATAACTTTGTGAAGACCCATCATAACTAAGTCAAGAAAAATCAAAGTATTTGACTATTAAACATAGACATTTACTTACTATATTTACACATAGGACCATTCTGAGTTAAGAGGTTAGGTTGTTTTCCAGATTCATATCTAGAATAATTAACATATCGTATATCTTGGGAAGAGAGAGACAAATTAATTAAATATCCATTTTCTTAGTCATTAATGCCATATTTTGATTAACATAGTAATATTAATGAAGTTGAGGACTACTACATCAGGCTCTTTGTAACTTTTTTTCAAAATGAAAAATATTAAATGTTATTATAACCAGCCCATTTGTGCCCCAATAATAAGAGAGCACATTGTGTTCTAAAATGGAGTTGTCTAAAACAAGACAATCTGCCACCTATATTGCAAATCAGATTTCCTTTCATGCTATACTATATTTGTATTTGATTTCATGGTTTGAATTTAGGAACTTTTTTTTTTACATTTGTTTCCATAATTGAGAGGTTTCTTAATGTGTAATTCCACTAAGTAAATACACATTGAATCTATGGGCTCTTAAAGTGTCATTAACACACAGTATACACAACCTGTTCAACCCCTCTCTGAACTGTACTAAAAATAAATGCAAAGCAGTTATTGTAATTACAGATTAAATATAACAAATTGACATAATTATAATTAAATCCAGGAAAAGTGGTGAGCACTTTGAAATGTACAAAATTAATTCGAGACCCTTATTCGTGGTTAAAAATTCTTTCTCCTTGGAGAAAGAAAATATTAACTTAAAACTGAGAGTCAAAACATCAAGGGCTATAAAGCTACTTTCCTTTGTATGTCAAGAAAAACGACCTTTAGGCCAAATTTAATCTCTATAAGTGTTCACACAGTTTACATTAAAATATACTTAAAATGTCTCTTTTATGTCTTTTGTAGAAAAAAATTTGCAAAACTCATTCAAGTTAGGGTAAAATACATACATTGACATATAATTTTGCCTCATTATAAGTTTGTAGTGAAATTCTTGTAGGGTCTGGGTTATCTGGACAGTTATCTCAATTCTCCAACTCTCTTTGCATGTTAAGAAATATATATTTAATCATTGCTCAAAAGTTTTATTTTGCCAAAAGTATTATCATAAATAACATAGTAAAAACACATCATCCTGACATTTCCCTTCTTTCTGTGGCTCTGGTTTTTGGTGTTCAATTTTTCTTCACTTGCTTCAATTTTATGGGAGTGAGGGATTTTGCAAACAAATTTGATGGGTATTCAGCATCTTATTGTGAAGTTGCACACAAATCTTCCTTATAATTAGTTCCATCAATATGAAGAAGATAATTACAGATGACTCATCCTTTCAAAAAACTGCGCTTTAATATAAAGAAGGTATCACATATAGCACCTGCAAATTTTTTGTTATGACAAGGTTCCAGATTTCAGTAAATGAATATCATTAATTAAAGGGTAGATTGTAGAAAGAGCTCCAAATGGAGATCTTAGAAAAAAATGGCAGGAACTGGCGCCGTGGCGCACTGGGTTACTCCTCCGCCTTGTGGCACTGGAATCCCATATGGGCACTGGTTCTAGTCCCTGCTGCTCCTCTTCCAATCCAGCTCTCTGCTGTGGCCTGGAAAAGCAGTGGAAGATGGCCCAAGTGCTTGGTCCCCTGCACCCACATTGGAGATCAGGAAGAAGCACCTGGCTCCTGGCTTCAGATCCTTGCAGCTCTGGCTGTTGTGGCCATCTGGGGAGTGAACCAACAGAGGGAATACTTTTCTCTCTTTCTCTCCCTCTCACTGTCTGTAACTCTACCTCTCAAATAAATAGATAAAATCTTTTTAAAAATCAAATGGTAAGAAAGGAAGGTATAAGCATGCAAAGGAAAGATGATGGCAAAATAATGTTTATTATGCGGAGGAATAAATTTAGATATGAAGTAACTTAAAATGGGTATTTCTAATAAATAGCAATAGGAGAGACAAATGACAACAGTAATGAGTTTTATTGCACAATGTGTTATGCACCATTAATTATGAAGAATAAGAGAAAAGTACAAAATCTAAAAACAAATCTGAGGGTATCAGGAGTGATGGATGAGGGATGGGGCACTAAGGACAAATTTTATTGCATTAGCAAGGCCTGATTAGGTGACATCATTGTACCTCAAATGCCACAGAGGATTAAGGGCATTAAAATAAATTTAGAATGAATCTTAATGTGAATGGTAGGGGAGAGGGAGCAGGAAAGGGGAGGGTTGCAGGTGGGAGGAAAGTGATGGGGTGGGGCGAAGCCATTGTAATCCATAAGCTGTACTTTGGAAATTTATATTCTTTAAATAAAAGCTTTAAAAAATAAATAAATAAATAAATTTAGAAAAAACGTTTGACGAAACATTCTTAGTCATGACATGGATATTTCCTACGTTTGTATTCACTGCGCACTCACTAATGTCAGCAGCAAAACAGAAATTATATAAGGTAACAGGAAAAAATTCTTATCTATATGTTCCTGATATTTTATTCCTCTTTTTGATCAATGTACATACTGTAATAGGAGAAGCAGTAAAGACATGAGGAAAAATAAGAACAACATTGGATGAATAACTTTCCCGATTCTTCACCTCAGGAGATTCTCCTGTGTTCAATCTGTTAAATTACAGACTTCCTGTTCCTTAGTTAATTCCCATATCTCAGATGTTTTAGAAGATCCTCATGATTCATGATATGGTCATATACACCTATTCATAAAATTTTAGTAGCTCAAACAATACAAACCTATGTCTGACAATCTACTGCTACAATATTATATTGTGTTCTCATTTTCCACAGGATATCCTCTTCTTGTCTTTCTAAAGATTCATTTATTTATTTTGAAAGTCAGGGGGTGGAGCTGTGGCATAGTGGGTAAAGCTGCCACCTGCAGTGACAGCATCCCATATGGGTGCCAGTTCGAGACCCGCTGCACCACTTCCTATCCAGCTCTCTGCTATGGCCTGGAAAAGTGGTAGAAGATGGCCCAAGTCCTTGGACCCCTGTATCCATGTGGGAGACCTGGAAGAAGCTCCTGGCTCCTGGCTTTGGATCCACACAGCTCCTGCTGTTATGGCCATCTGGGGAGTGAACCAGTGGATAGAAGACCTCTCTCTCTCTCTCTCTCTCTCTCTCTCTCTCTGCCTCTCCTTCTCTTTCTGTGTAACTGACTTTCAAATAAATAAATAAATCTTTAAAAAATATCTTTTTTTTAAAAAAAAGAAAGAGTTGGAAAGTGAGAGTGAGACATACACACACACATGAGGAGATAGAGAGAGAGTGAGAGAGAGTGAAAGGGAGAATTTTCATCTTTTGCTTCACTCCTGGCAATTGCCAGGAGCCAGGAGCTTCACTCACATCTCCTGTGTGGATGGCATGGGCACAAATACTTGTGCCATCTTCTGTTGTTTTTCCCAGACCATTAGTAGGGAGCTGGATGGGAAGTAGAGCATCTAAGACATGACCAGCAACTGCATGGGATGCTGACAATGAATGTGGCGACTTTACCAGCTGTGTCATCACACCAGCCCCACCCCTATTGTGTCATGTAGAAGCTAAAATAAAAGATAGTTCCGTAATGTAAGGAAAATATAGAATTTTTCCTATTAAAAAACTCAGATTTTCACTAGACTCAGAACCCTTACTTATTTTGATTGCCTATCATTTCACATCTCTAACACACACCAAAAAATTACAACTTTGTTTTAATTGAAGTTTTTGTAATGGGTTGTTGTAGTAATTTCCACTTCAAGCTAGTCTGATACAGCAAGTTGAACTGGGCAGGGTTGTCTGAGGATTTTCTTTTAAGGAATCTCATATATGTTTTTATTAATGTTGTCTGCTACTGCTTGCAATGTTTTTATATATTACAGGGTCAGAACACTGTACTCTCTAAACCTTTACTACCAGAAGGGTATGTGACAAGGTATTAAATATATATATGAGAATGCCATATATTGTTCCAAGAAAGAAACGTACACATATCATAAATTCGAGGGCAGAGGAAAAGCCATTCAACATAAGCCTTTATTTCATTCTCTTACGGCATGAAAAAATGCAGACGCAATATTTAGGTTGCTATAATAACTTTCCATTTTGACAAAGAGTTTCTTGAACTTTGAGGCTAAGAAGACTGCTTCTGTAATTATGCAACCTATTCACTCTGAAAGAGGTGAAAGAAGAAATGAAGACCAATGAGCAAAGAAGGAAAAAAGAAAAAATGCAATGAGAAAGAAAGAAAAAAAAAACAAAGAATTTGAGAAATGCCCAGACTGATGCATATTTTAGCAATTTAATCACCTTGTATCCCTTCTTGCAATAACCCTAAGAATTCTGTTTATACTATAGTTGAGAGACTAAGGTTGGAGAGGCTAAGTGTTGCATTTTTCTCATAATGAGAAAAATCATAAGCTGTAAGAGGGCTTAGCTTTCAGGCCTTTCCCTAAAAACACATGAACCTTTCCATGCTACCCCACGGTAGACCAAGGATTCCATGCTCAGTAGCAGTTATGAGTCAGTGGTAACCATTTCTTGTCCTCATAAAACAGAAATTCTCTCATTGCTCTAAGGATCAAAATTTTACGTAACCAACCAGACAGGGTAAGAGCTAAGATATCGTATAGTAGTTTCTGTATAGCCTCCAATATAATCATAATTTTCTGCTATCAGTTACAGCTGACTTTTACTCTACTTTTGAGTTTAAAACTAAAGTTTTCATGTTATATGGAAAATAGCTAATGTATATGGTTGATTAGCACATGAAACAAACTAGAACCTCAGGCTGTCTGGCTCATCCTTCCACTTGAAAAGCAAACAAAATTCAAAAGCAAAAAAAATTTCATTTTTTAGCAACTCTCTTATTCTTAAAGTTAAAGTTACTTAAAATACTTTTTAAGGAACAAAAATATTCTGAAGGAAACCTCTTTTGCTGAAATTATTTATTTCCTCACCTTTTTCTTTTACCAGTCAGAAAAACTTAAATTTGTTCTCATACCTCACATAATATGCTTCTCTGTTCCATTGGTCCTAGGCTTAGATTGTGTTGTTAATCTTGTGGGTCACTGCTAAAGGCATGATTTGAAATAGATAATCAAGTAAGTATCTCAGAATTAAGCCTCATATTTCTAGATGAAAGGGAGAGTGATAGATGGTCTTCTTTAGAATACTCTGTACTCTTCCTAAAGCCAGAAGAGAGTAAGTAATCCTTCCTAGTGCAACTAGGGTAAAAGGATAAACAAAGAATGAGTAAAGGAATCAGTATTTGGGGACACAGAAAGTAAAGAAGTATCCCCCAACAATTTCCAAGACACATTTCCTACACACATTTACTTACGGAAGAACACAGGGCACCATGGACAGGAAAACATGAAGGCAAAAAGAAAGAAGGGAAAATTAAAGAACCATAGAAACTGAGCACCATGCAACAGTGAGGAGAGAGAAGCAAAAGCAACACACACACACACACACACACACATGCACACAATGGTGAAATGCAAGTTACAGAATGCACAGAACCGCCAGAGAAAACTATTCAAGAAGAGGAAGAGGAAAAGAAAATATAGAAACTATTCATTGTTTTCAGTAAAAGTCACATAGCCCAGTACGAATTAAATATCATGAAGTGATTGAAAGAGCTCATATACTCTCTTGCATGAACATAGGGAGATACTAGAAAAAATAAAAACAAAGCTGGAAGCATGTTAAGACTGCAGATGCAAGACAATACCATAACAACTGCAAATAAAATAATATACACTAGTTCTAATTTTGAAAACTTGGTGGTTCAAGTATATATTTGTATATTTCTAATTTACTATTTTCGTAAATCTCAATTATAATTGAGCATCACTATGTAATGGTAACTTTAAACAAACCTAAAAACAGAAAAAAACACATTTTCCCACTTAAAACACCAAACAAATATGTATCAATAATATCTCACTATGTAAAAATCTACTCATTTCTGATCATTAGATATAGATAGTCAGTTATTGTGTCTTCTTGAGCCCATATCTGTCTCTGGTAGGAAGGTAAAGGATCAGTGCTTTAACAAGGGCCTGTATTTCACAATAATAGGATTTGAAGTAGTTGTTGTATTTGGTGTAATGACAAGAATGAGTCCACTAAAATAAGAAAATGAGAGCTCATAACAACTTTTTTCTTAAGTTATCTCTAAGACCTAGGGCAATTCTTCTACCTATGTCATTTTTCCATCACTTATAGAATATACAAAGATTTACTAATTTTATCAAAGTTGAAGATATTTTTATAGGCATGAACATATCCAAACAAAATTAATTCTAATTCCCCTTCACCTACATATCTAAGGCCACATTTTAGAGGAGAGGTCTAAACATCAACGTAATGTTGTTGCTTTTATAAAGGCAGGATTAGCTCACATTAAAGGATGCTAATATAATTGTCTTTTGCTTTTAAGATTATATATCAAACTACTTTATATTTCACATAATGTGTAAGTCTGAAGTAAACTAATTTTTTTTTATGTTAGAAGACATTTTATTTACTGACAGATTAAAAACCATACCTCCGGGCAATGCAAAGTGTACTGCTGAATTCAGTACAGAAACTGGTATAAATACACAGTATTGAAACAACGCTTTGACAAAGTGCTGTATTGTTCATTCTGTAAAAAACCAGCCATCTATGAAGCAATCACTATTAAAAATTTCTATAAAACAGAAAAAAATCTCAACAGTGGTTTAAGAAAACAAGCTGTCATTTAGGCATAAATTGATGAACAGTACATAAATTAACCAAATGCCCCTTGAGTTTGCAAGTTGGTGGGAAAAAAATCTGTGTCTAGAAACACATTGAGAAGATATATAGTACATCTCAAATACCTTTACGTTTCTGTAACTCTGGCGCTACCCTTGAAAAGCAAATGTGTTTACCAAAACTTTTACTTGACCAAAATCAAAAAAACTTAAAATAATAACAGACAATTATTGATTAAAGTTCAATTCCTCTGGAGGAAAACACAAACGAAAGACAAACAAGACCATTTGTGCACTCCCAGCTTGAACGTACATATTTCACCTCCCAAGTACTGCTTGGTTTATTAGTCCACCTAGAAAACAAATACTAAATATTCAGGCGGATGCAGAGAAAAACTGAACATAATCAGTCCATCTTCATTTTTGTGCAGTTTCACTTAAAATTTATAGGTAAATTCACATCTCAGTTGGATTACTTGGAGAGGACAATTGAGTCTTTAGAGGAATTAACCAAGAAAAGCAGAGGTAGAGATTTGGTTAAATGGTTAAGATGATACATGAGATGCCATTGTGCAATATCTAAGCTCTTGGTTCAAGTCCAGACTCTACTGCTGATTCCCACTTCTTATTAAACAGCAAGGCAGAAAGTAAAGATAAAGTAACTGTGTCTCCCATGTGGGACATCTGGGAGGTAGAAGATGATGGTTCAAGTAAAAGGGACTCTACTACCCATGTGGGAGGCTGTGACAGAGTTCTTGGCTCCTGGCTTCTGTCCCTGTCCTGGTTGATGTAGGCATATGGGAAGTAAACATGTGAATGGTAAACCTGCTCCTTTCTCTCTCTCTCTCTCTCTCTCTCTTCCTTTCAAACAAATAAACTAAATAGCAATATTTTTTAAATGTAGGCAATGAACACAAGTAGAAGGATAAAAAGAAGAAAATAAAATTGGGTTAACATAAAAACAACAAAAAAATGCCCTTAGAGTTTTAGAATATGACAAGAATAATACAATTGTCCATATTTTCAATTTATTCTAAAAGTATAGGGAAAGACAGCATCCAAAACACAGATGATACAGTATAGAATTATATTTAATCAATACATAGTATACATCTATTATCTAACTGGACATTTTATAGGATGATATGATAATTAACATTAAAATCAATTACTAATAGTGAAATAAGGTGAATTTCCATCTCAGTAGACATAACAGTTGTTTTCAAGATATTTTATTTTATATGTAATTGTTATTGAGGAACACTAGCACACATAAAAAGATTGATTTTTGCAACCTTCTATACACTCTTGATGGAAGGTCATTGATTCATTAATTCACCAATGTTTGAGCATTCATCATGTGCCAGGTGCTGTCCTGAGAGCTGGGGATGCAAAGGAAAAGAAGATAGGTCTCTTCCTTATAGAAATTTGCTTCTGTTGTGTAGAGTGTATGGCATGGAGGTAGGGAAGGGACTGGTATAGTCTGAGGCATCTGGTGAGGTTTTCCTCAGAAATGTCATAGGAGCATGTGCCAAGGAAGTGAGAAAATAGAAAGCATACTGTGTTCAAGGAACTGAATATGAAATCAATCAATCAATCAATCAATCACCTGTAGCTGAAGAGTGAGGGGATATAAAGTGTGATTATAATGAGGGACAGAATGAATTCATGGGCATTTTTGCAGGCCATGTTAACATATTAAGTATTATAATTTTAGGTGACCATTATGGCATAGCAGATTAAGTCACAGCTTGGAACATCTGCATCCTATATTAGAGTACCAAGTTCAAGTCTTGTCTCCTCTGCTTCCAATCCAGATCCCCAATAATGTATCTTGGCTCAAGTGCTTGGGCCCCTGTGATCCACATGGCAGTCCTGGATGGAGTTCCAGGCTCCTCGCTTTTGCCTGAGTCAGCCTCAGTTTCGTGGGCATTTGGTGAGTGAATCACTAAATGGGAGATCTGCCTTTGTGTCTCTTTCTCTCACTCTCTTTCTAAGCCTTTTATGTAGATGAAAAGAAGTAAATGCTTCTACAGCAATTGTGATATTTATATTATAGAGTAATGCTGATACTGTGCAGTTGGTTTATGTTGGGAATTGATTTAATCAGGCTTGCTTTAGTGATTTGTCCACCTTGAAGTGTGTGGTATGGGTGAAACTAGCATTGAAGACAGAAGCAGATACTACTGAAGAGTTAACAAATAACCACCAACCAACAACTGCCCTTCTTTTCTAAACAATACATTCTTATGCCTTAATTTTCTTCATTCAGCACTGAAGAACTGTTTATTGAAGGCAAACCAAATATATATACATATATGTGTGTGTGTGTGTGTGTGACTTTGAAGTAATATTTTAAAAAATTTGTCCAAAATTAATCTTTAATTTATGTAATCCTAATTTTCTCCCACCCTCATCCTATGATTTCTAATTACACTTGAGATTCCAATTCCTTACTAAGAGTTAGTGGGCTTCATTAGTCAACCAGGACTGCTTCTCCAGCGACACTTCCTGCCCTCTTCCCTGACACCCACTGCTGCACGGTTTTCCCCGTGTGTTTCCCACCGAACCCCTGCACATTCTAGGTTGAGGCATCATGGTAAGCATGATTCTGCCTGGATGCCTTTTCATCAGATGTAACAAGGTTTGTTCCCTCAGCTTGTAAGTCCACATGGATGTTATTAACGTCATAAAATCATGGCCTGTGTGGCTTGCAGGCTGTCAATGAAACTTTGTTACATAGCATTTCCTGAGAGGAGTTTTTAAATTTATTTAAAAATTTTAAATATAAAAGCCTGAAAATAATAAATATGAAGCCATATAATTAAATATCTCATGTTCAATATCTCATGTTCAGTTCAATAGAAACTGCCTTTAGTTAAAAAGCTTTTAGGAAATATGGATATTGATAAGCCACTTCATTAAGGATTACAAAGGACTGACTGGTAGCAGAATTACTGTCCTTTATTTATACCGTTTTTTTAGAAAGAACTAAAATGGCATGATTTCATCTGGAAATTGTGACAGAATGATCTCTCTTCCCTACTATTGCAACCTACTGATTACAAAATATTGCTCCTGAAGAAACCACTCTGAGTCTCCCATCTGTGAAGTGTATCAGGAAACTTACATGTTACAAAGCAGTGGGAAGAAAGTAGTCCAGCCTCATATTTTTCTTGTCATCATTTTGTTGATGTTTTACCTTTACCTGTCACAGTGGGAACGATAGATTTGGTGTGTGCCCCCATATCCATGTTCAGGTGCCATCCTGATGATGTCATACTTAAATATCTGCCAAAGCTGCAGAATCATGAGGTCACTGTGGAGTTCCAACTGCCTAGGAATCACACCACTAGGACTTTACTGAGGAAAAACTAAAATGGTATATACGTACATATTTCTAAATACACACTCATGTGTATATAATGAGAAAGGAATGCTGGAAAGAGCATTCGTAGTTTTAAATACTGTCAGTTCCGATACCTTGCATGTGATTATGAAGAACAGATATTAGCATAAAAATGTAAATGCTAAGCTAATGGTATCAAAAAATACACCTATTAAACATTCTTTAAAAATCAGAGCTCCTAAACCCCTGAATCAAAATGCAACGGATTCATTTCCTCTTCGCTATTGCAAAGGTCACCTGAAGTACAAGGAGAGTTTTTTGGAAAATTTGAATTTATTTGAAACTGATCACCTAATTATCTTAAATATTATATTCCTATTCTGATTGCTTCTGAAAAAAAAACACATCTTTTATATATTATTTAATAAGTCTATCAGTTTTATTTAAAAATATATTTTTCAAAACCATTCATTTAAGTGATTGTGCATGCTTAATTATTCTCCAGTAATTACTTATTTTCTGTGATTGTTAGAGACAATAATATTTTTGCCCTGTCAATATATTTTCCAAATCCTTCAACATATTACACCTCATCAATGATTTGTACATGTACAATTCAGTGCTTTAAAAATGAGTCTCACTCTGATTCTCGGTTGGGATGTCATTTGTGCACATATGAGATGAATTTTTAAGAAGTTTGGGCTATCCACTGGAATTTCTATTTACTATGTCAGACTCAAGTGACCATTGTCGAAAGCTATGATTTTGCAACAAAAAATACCAGTTATAGTTCTAGTACAGATGATTATTGAAATTCATATTTTAACATTTTATAAGTTCACTGCCCTGTTTGTTGCAAATTTCTACATTTTTCCCCAAAAGTATAAGTATTTATCCAATAGAAGGTGTTTTTAACATGAATATTTCAAAATTGATTAAATTAATTGATTGAAGATTAAAAGTTCATTCTCTTCTTCCTTCCATAGCTCATTATGGACAGTCTTGGAGACATCTAGTATGCTGCAGGCATTGTGTTAAGGGATGAGGAAACCAGGATATATAAAAAGCGAGTCATTCACAAGGACCATAAAAACATTAAAATCTAATGACACACAGGATATATACAAATAAGCATAGTTTACTGCTAAGTGGTATGAAAGTAAAGTAGAAAGTAGTGCCCAGCTTTGATCATTGCTGGAAGTACCATTTATTTCTTCGATTAGAAAAGAGATATGTCCTTAATTTTTATTTCTTATTTACCATGCAATATGACACCAGCTAGAAATAAACTTTGTTCACATTTAAAACTATAGTTTCTTCATTCTTTACACATGCACACTCACAAACGCATGCACATAAAGCATGAATATCTCCAATTATCTTATTTTTCTCTGCCTGTTTTCCTCCCAAGATAATTGATGCAGTTCTCGAAGTTTGTTTTCTATTGTGGATTAAATGTTTAACAGCCTAGATCCCTACCATTAAAAATTTTATCTCATTGACAAACGGAATGTGATGCTTACCCTCACATAGGTTTTTCCAAATGAAGAATTACACTTGTACACTGATAAATAAGATAGAAGTATGGAAAGTATATTACAAAAATATGAACAGAAGTGGTAGTATAATGGGCAGAATGAATAGCTATCTGAGGTTAGTGTAGACTTAGGATAGTATTTGAGATGAAAGTTTAACAGATGTTACCTGGGCAAAACATGAGGATATGTCCACTTGTCCTTCATCAATATGCAATATACTGGACAATAGATGGGAATCCATTGAGTGTCCATCATTGTTTAATTCACAGAACAAGTCACTATACTTGTAATATTTGCACTTCTCATTCCTTACAGGAGTTCACTTCTATGCAGCAGGATTAAACACCCAAATTCTGTTTCCAAATATCATGGACTAAGGTGCATTTCGATAAAATCCCAACCCTGTATTGAGTATGATCAAATTATGATTGGTATTAACTTTATTTTTACCTTTTCTCTCTAGTTATATACAAGTATCACTCTGAACAGATAGTAACCAGGGACCAGTATTAGGTTCACAATGGGTTAAGCTACAGCCCTCTACATCAGCATCCCATATGGGCACCAGTTCAAATCCCGACTGTTCTGCTTCCGATCCAGCTCCTTGCTAATGCACCCAGGAAAGCAGTAGAAAATGTCCCAAATTCTTGGTCCCTTGCAACCCACAAGGGAGACCCAGACAGATTTCCAGTTTCCTGCCTTCAACCTGACCCAGTCCTGGCTGTTGCAGCTGTTTGGGGAGTGAACAAATGGATGGAAGATCTCTCTGTCTGTGTGTATGTGTGTGTCTTTCTCTCTCAATCTCTACCTCTCTATATATAACTTTACCTTTCAAATAAATAAATAGAGAAATAGCAACCATTTAGGATTAAAATTAAAAAATCAGTTTATAATAAACTTTTTTTCTTTTTTTCAACTTTTATTTAATAAATATAAATTTCCAAAGTACAACTTTTGGATTATCGTGGCTTTTTCCCCCCATAACCTTCCTCCCACCTGCAACCATTCCATCTCCCACTCCCTCTCCCATCCCATTCCTTATCAAGATTAATTTTCAATTATCTTTATATACAGAAGATCAACTTAGTATATACTAAGTAAAGATTTCAACAGACTGCACCCACACAGACACACAAAGTATAAAGTACTGTTTGAGTACCTAGTTATACCGTTAATTCACATAGTACAACACATTAAGGACAGAGATCCTAGATGGGGAGCAGGCATACAGTGACTCCCGTTGTTGATTTAACAATTGACACTCTTAAAATAAAACTTTTATAAACTCAATGTAAAATAAAACCTAAGGGAACATGTTCTTCTCATTCTGTCAAAAGGATCATCTGAATTCAAAATACCATTTTTCCTCATCTTTTCTATGTTCTATCCTTTATCAATAGGTCCAAAATAATACTTCTGTTCCCCAGGATGTGTTTGTTGCATTCAAGTATTTATATGGTGATATTGTTACAATGAGAATACTTAACAGAATATTTGAAAAGAGGACAAAAGCCAAAGCTATCAATTTTCATCTGTCATTGACAAACAGTCATGTAGGATTCCACAAATTTCTGAACATCTAATAATTCCTTTGCAAATTACTTACTTTTAAGCACCAGTAACTGTTAGTTAGATTTTGGTATTTTTTGGCTCCTGATATGGGTAACAACTTTTGAGAGCCTTGACTAACACTGTGTGTGTGTGTGTGTGTGTGTGTGTGTGTGTGAATACTAGAATGTGTGGATAGATGATAGATATATAGGTGATAGATAAACTACATAACAAGAGACAGAGAAAGATATTTTTTTAAAGATTTATTTATTTATTTGAAAGTCAGAGTCACACAGAGAGAGGAGAGTCAGAGAGAGAGAGAGGGAGAGAGAGGGAGGTCTTCCGGCTGATGGTTCACTCCTCAGATGGTCGCAACGGTCGGAGCTGCACTGATCCGAAGCCAGGAGCCAGGAGCTTCCTCCAGGTATCCCACACGGGTGCAGGGGCCCAAGGAATTGGGCCATCCTCCACTGCCTTCCCAGGCCATACCAGAGAGCTGGATTGGAAGAGGAGCAACTGGGACAAGAACCCAGCACCCATATGGGATGCCGGCACCTTAGGCTAGAGCGTTAACCCGCTGCGCCACAGCGCCGGCCCAGATAAAGATATTTACTTTAAAGAACTGGCACATGTAATTGTGGTGACTGACAAGTCTAAAATCTATATAATGGGCTCAGATGCTGGAGAGTAGGGTAAGAATATTTTAAAATTTATTTATTTATTTGAAAGTCAGAGTTATACAGAGGAAAGAAGAGGAAGAGAGAGAGAGAAAGGTCTTCCATTGGCTGGCCTACTTGTGTTATGGGGGATAGTCTGCTTTACATAAATTTTATTGATATAATGGTCAGTTGTATTCAAAAATTCTTCATAGCAACATCCAGAATTACACTTGACTGAACAACTAACCAATCCTAATACAGCATAGCCAATTAACAAAGTTAAAATAATCCTCGCAGTCTGCCCCTGTCATTTTGAGAATACAGATTATCTTAAACCCTATTCTAACCCCAAATAAAGAAAATGACAAAATCGTACTTTCTCTAACATAATAAAATATGTTCTGCAATAGGTCAATGCACTAATCCTCCTCAGAAAAGTATAGAAAGTCTTCAGGTGAGGCTCACTCTCTTTAATATTTTGTAACAAATTCTGTGAGATAAGTTAAAATAATATTATTATGGAATTTAATATATATTATATGACAAGGTACTGCAATATTCTGAAAGTATGTGTCTCCCCCATATCCCAAGTTCATATTTGAAACTTAATCTCTAATATGATGGTATTGGAATGGGATTTATTTTAGAGGTAATTAGGTAATGAAGGTTCTACCCTCGTTAATGCTGCGTCTTTATTAAAAAAAGGTGGGGGGGGCCTAAAGAGATCTCTGACCCTTGCTGCCAAATGAGGACACAGTGAAAAGATGACCATCTTTGAACCAGAGACGTTCAACTAAACACTGAATGGTGCCTTGATATTGGACTTATCTGCCAGAACTGTGGGAAAATATTTTTTAAGCCACATGTCTATGTTACCTTTTTTATAACAACCCAAATGAATTAAGACAGAAGATAAGGCCCATTGCTGTGGCACAGTGGGTTAATGGGCACTGATTCAAGTCTAGGCTGCTCCACTTTCAATCCAGTTCTCTGCTGTGGCCTGGGAAAGCAGTAGAAGATGGCCCAAGTCCATAGGCCCCTTTACCCACATAGGAGACCCGGAAGAAGCTCCTGGCTCCTGGCTCCTGACTCCTGACTCCTGGCAACTGGCTCCTGGCTCCTGGCTTCGTATCAGCTCAGCTCTGGCTGGTGCGGTCATTTGGGGAGTAAACCAATGGATGGAAGACCTCTCTCTCTGGCTCTACCTCTCTCTGTAACTCTCTCTTTCAAATAAATAAAATGATTTTTTTTAAAAAAAAAAAAGAAGATAAGAGCAGAAAGAACACCGAAATATTTGTTTTATCGTTTATCTATCTATATACACACAAATATATCCCTAACAAAAGGAATCCATATCAGCTGGCTATGTGACTTAAACTGGTATATCTAATTACTTTTTCCCACCACGTCCATTGCGATTTCCCTCTCTTCAGTAGCTGTTCGTGGTTCTTTAGCTACTGAGATAACCTAAACTCCATTACTGAAGGATTCAGATCATTAGTAATTACACTGACATTAGAGTGTTGAAGTTTTCCATTGACTTAGTATTACAAAGGAATTCCCTAAGGCTTCTCCTGTATTCCAGACATGCTTATTCATATTGTGTACCCGTAGTCCAGTTTCCCCTTACCAATCAGGACCAATCAATCCAGCCAATAAAGTAACTCACATTTCTGAGAGTTGATTCAGAGGTATGAGGAACTGAAGGGACCAAGCTACAGCCACAATTTCTAGCTCAGTGAGGGCACTGCTGTGTCACCTGATGGAACTATTTCTGCCTTTGGAACTAATATCTCTAGGCAAGCAGATAACAAAGTCCTAAGAACTAGAAGCAAACTTTCGCTAGAGGATTATTAAAGGTAATTGTAAGTAGTGCCATTTCCATTTCCACCTTCGATTCTCAGATTCATGAGTCTGGATTATGAGAGAAACAGCCCAATATATTAGATGAAGCCCTGCTAAATTACATCCTTGCCAATAAAAAGTAGGCATAATTTAAAGTGGTGAAATACTAACTTTATTACATGAAATTTTCCAATGCCTGTAAATGCTTTACTATCCAATAGTTTGTGCATTATGAATAATGCAGTCATAATTAGAAATAATTACAGGTGCAAGCTGGTAAAGAAAAAGCAATGTAGCAGGAGTGGGCACCATGTACAGTTGGATCACTTCTTAATAGAACTTACTTGTGCCTCTAGGGCCTCCTGCTGCTTGACTTCATAGACCCTATTGCTATTTGGTGATTGACACCCAACCTCACAACTGTGTAGGTTTGCTGACTTCCTGATCATGATGGGATACTCAGGTCACATGGTAATTCAGTGACCCTTAGTTAATATCTACTGAGTTCAGTAACAAACAAAAAGCTGTCTCTCCAAAAGGAAAGTAGTTATTTGCAGAGAGTGACAGGAATTTGCAACAAAATGCTAACAGTCTGTGCTGTTATTCACTTATAGAGACTTACTTAGGGATACAATAGAATCTTTCTGCACACAAGCTCTTTAACCACCATTGGATTTGCTGAATCATATGACCCAATGAACAGAATAGCTTTTACAGAAGTCTGGATTTATTTACAGCCTTCTTCTATCTCAGGCTTCATTCAAAAATAGTAATTTTTCTTGGTGGATGGACTGGAGTAGCCTACCAAAATGAGGAATGTATTGCTTCTCAAATCCAAAGATGCCTTCCAGGCAAGGTGCCTCTGAATTTGGTTGTAGAAGGAATCAAATGCAACAACAAATTTTCCTTTACTTAAGGAGGTTTCTATCAACATGCTCCACACCACTGGGCTCCTCATCATTTCACTGAGGCAGAAGGCACCTGAATCATCATATTTAATTCCTATCTTTTGATACACAAAAATGTTTATCAATAAATCAAAAATATTTGTTACTTTTTATTTGGTAAGTGCAATAAGCAAATCATCAATGTGATGAACCTTTGCAGAGTCTGAGAATGATAACAACACAAATTTTCAGCCATGTAGTATTGTCTTTCCTCAAGGGGAACTCAAATTTTCTTTATTCAGAAAGTTGTAAACTGATTCAACCAATGGAATTGATTCACTATATGATTTAAGTTAGGTTTCTGTTTACTTCTCCTAGAACATTAAGCTTTTACAGATCAAGGAAGAATTTAGCAAACTTCACATCTGTTTAACATCTAGATAGATCATGATCAACTAACCAATGAAAAAAGTCTATGTAATTTAAACCGTTATAATTATTGCTATGACCTTCATTGTGATAACCATAGTCTCTTTTGCAATTAAGTGCTGCCACCTGGCTCTTCCATTTGTAAATCCAATTACTATCATTGTATTTATGTTTCCCAATCCAGTGGCAACAGTTTGCACCATAATCTCTTATCTACAGATAAGATTGACCACAGAACTCAAATGCACATGAATTTCATATCCAGATTAAAACAACTGCAGATAAAAAATACACATAAGTTGCATCTTTATTGAACATATAGACTTTTTATCATTACTCTCTAAACTATTATTTAAAAACTATATCATATCTATAGCAATTACCTTGAATTGGATATTATAAGCAATCTAAATGATTTAAAATGCAAAAGAAGATATGCATTGTTTATATGAAAAAATGACATATATAAGATTTGGACATTTCTATCTCTGGGAGTCCTGGAACAAATGTCCCATGGATAATGAAACATGACTTTACTTGTGTTTAGTTAAAGGTCAGAAAGTAAAGACAGAGGTGGGGATGAGTCTTGGGGAAAATTAGGAGTTTCTTGCAAGTCAAATACCTTGCATAGGCTCTTATAGGTTCTTAGAACAGAGTTAACCACCTCAATGCGGGTAGAAGGACTGATTCTATTGGGAAAGAACTTAGCTGTTCAGTGACTCCAACTTCATCAGGACTTTCTCATACATCCTCATTTCTATTTTCAAGAATCCATTTTCTCCCACCCAATTCTCAGACTTTAAGGGTAGGTACTCTATTAGGTTAGAAGTCAATTTGCATTATAATACAACCACTGGTAAGAAGAGATCTTGGTTTAGTTTCTAGTAATACATACATACTTTGTGACTCCAAGAAATAATATTATTCAAGAAAGACAAAGAAATTTTTAGATTATCTGTATTGTTTGATCTGGTAATTAGAACCCCTAAGTCCATTTATCTCTTTCCTCGCTTTCTCCATCAAATAAGAGCAAGGAGACAATTTTACTATATGAGTGATTTTGACACACTGTTCTAGGGTACAAGATCAGCCAGAACTTCATCTCTTTTATCTATTTAGTAGAGGTATCCAGTAGTAGTATTTTGCATACCTCTGTAGCCATATCATGCCATTGTCTAATAGTTCTCCTTTTACTATGGGAAATAGTATCAATACGGCCAACAAATTCAGTCAGATTAAGTAAGCAACTCAAGAAGTCACATAATCCATTCAGAACACTCATTCTTAAGATTCCATTTCCCTCAAAGTATTATCAGCACAATAATCTGTTTGTGTTCTCCAGAAAAACAGAGACATGGATTACATTAACTTAAACATGCAATAAACATGTGATTGAGGGAGTTATCCAGTATGAATTTTTAGAATGGAGTATGCAGATGGTATTCACATAAAAATCTTCTGTCTGAATTTTGTAAGACACATCAGCACGCAGGGGCCTCAGGCAGATTTTTTATGTTGCCATATTGAGGCACAGTTGATTCTTCTTTGGGAAATTTCAGCCTTTCTTTCAGCCTTCACTTGATTGAATGAGGTCCACCTACATTATGAAAGCTAATCTATCTTATTCAAAGTCTATGATTTAAATGTCATTCATATTCAAAAATCATCTTTACAGCAACATTTAAATTGGTGTTTAACTAACAACTGAGCTCTGTACCATACCCAAGTTGTCACATAAAATTATCTACCTCTTAAGAAAAAAAATAACAACAACGCTTAGTGAATTTCAAACTTTTGCTAAAAGACTTTCAGTTGAATTATGAAATTATTAAATAGTTTTACTTCACTGCATATAATAAAGTTGAGATCATAGAACAAATATGAAGGGATCAGCCAATTTTTTAAAATATGGGACTGACATTTAGCATGGCAGTTAAGAAGCCATATAAAATGCCCACGTGCATTTTTTGTATATTGAATTTTAAGACCAGATGGAATTCCTGACTCCAGCTTCCTGTTAATGCAATTCTGGAGTTCCTACCGGCTTCATTAGACATTTGGATTATGTTTGTATCTCCCAGCTTCAACCCGGCCCTGTGAAGGCTGTTGCAGGAATTTGGAGAGTAAACCAAAGGACGGGACCCCTCTTTCTCTCCCTATATAGTCTGTCTCTCATTTGTCCAACTCCTCAAATAAATCAGTAAAATAAAATAAATTAAGAAACTAAGGGGTTATTCTGTTTTCAGAATAAATTTGGGAAAATATTTCAAACCTAGAACATGCAGATGGGGAAGATGAATTATATCTTACTACAAATGTCGCCAGCCCGAAAGAAGCTCTCCAGATATATTTAGTTAGTTAAACAAAGGTCAAACCCAAGGTTTTCTCTGTAAATTACAAACTGTTGAAACTTTAAGCAATGAGAAAATTACTATCTAATGATATTTCTGGTTACACATTTGTTCAAGTAGGTTTTATTGGAGCTTTGTATGCAGCAAGTCCTCAAAATTTGTAAAGGAATTTTTATATCATTAACTGAAAATAACATAGAGAATTTAATACATAAGCAAGTCATATAAACCTACATACAAGGAAAGAAAGATGCTTATCTTCAAATAATGCCCCTTTCTACCAGAAAAGAATGAATGAGTGAGAGGGCAGAGTGACAATTCCAGGGAGGAGTCAACAGACTTTGAGAATTACTTCTAGAAGTAAAATTGTGTCCTAAACAAAAATCAGCATTTTCCTCTGGAGTTGGGGATTTAGCAATATACTTCAGGTTAGAGTTAAAAAATGTTCTTGCTTTTTGTGTCACTCTTTATGCATAAGGAGGTGTAAGGTAAATGAGTGTAGGGGTAAAGACAACAGGTCTCTGAAAAGCAGAAAATTCATGAGACACTTTTTCCAGAGCAGTACTTCTAATGCTATTAATCCATACCTGATAATGATGAGACCTTGAATTATGAACCAATACTCTAGTGAATAGAATATTTTAGGGAGGGCCGGCGCTGTGGCTCAACAGGCTAATCCTCTGCCTTGCGGCGCCGGCACACCGGGTTCTAGTCCCGGTCAGGGCGCCGGATTCTGTCCCGGTTGCCCCTCTTCCAGGCCAGCCCTCTGCTGTGGCCCGGGAGTGCAGTGGAGGATGGCCCAAATGCTTGGGCCCTGCAACCCATGGGAGACCAGGAAAAAGCACCTAGCACCTGGCTCCTGCCATCGGATAAGCGCAGTGCGCCGGCCGCAGCGCGCCATCCGTGGCAGCCATTGGAGGGTGAACCAACGGCAAAGGAAGACCTTTCTCTCTGTCTCTCTCTCTCACTGTCCACTCTGCCTGTCACAAATAAATAAATAAATAAATAAAGAATATTTTAGGGAGGATTTTTAGGGATGATTGCATGCCATAGAAGATGCATACAATTATTGTGACTACAGGGTAGTCTGTAACTGATACTCTCTTATAAATAATCTCTTTCCTCTTAGTATGAATGGATGTGGGCTGACTTTGATTGCTTTGACCAATGAAGTGTGGTAACAAATTCTAGGGCTTCTGGTTCCAAGCTTTTCTTCCTCCTAGAGTCAAAGTATCCATAGTTTGAAATCAAGTGAAAAATATAGTAATTTTCTCATGAGTTTCATTAAAATATAGTAATTTCCCCATATGTTTCATTTATGTGGACCACCTGATCAAGTAGCAAATGCCAAACATCTTTGCATATAAGCTCATGTATTTTGATTACTGTTTTCTCTCCTGTATCCATTATAACTATCATGATCACTTTTTCTTTGGTTCGAAATTGCTGCCACTTGGCTATTGATATTCTAGGATTCTGTCATTTCCATTGTGTTGAGTCCTCAGTTTAATGGTGTCCATTGCTATTATCATTTCTGACCTACAAAGAAAAGTAGTCCCAGAGATTTTCAAGCATGATGATCCTTTCTGGCCTGGAACTAATAATTTCTCCCACTTTTTGTTTTAAAAAGTGTACTTGACCTTTCAAGAGGATGTGAGATATTACATGATAAAACACTCTAAGATTCTAAAATGTCTAAAGCTTTGGATATGTTCCTCTACATTATACCAAAGAACTTCCAGCATTTCAACTTCATCATAGGCCTCTTTTTGATTCACATTTCCATCTGTCTACTAAACAATGCTTTAGAAACCTTCCTAAACCCTTCAGTTATCGTAGTGAACCTACAGTTTCTGCTTAGAGGGTCCAAATCAATACATTAAGCCTTAGCCACCTATATATACCTTTTACCTTGTTCTATGACCCCTACTATTCACACAACTAACTATATGTTCTCCCAATTGTTATCTTTTTAAATCAGAAAAATCATGTAGTGTGTGTTATATCCCCTTGTAGGTCATACTTTTTACCTCACTTTGTAAAGCTTACTGAGGCTTGAGTCTAATTTTAGGTCTAGATGCAAAGAAGATTAGCAAGGGCATTTCCTGAGAACAATCAGCAACGTCTGTCATGGGAACTATATTAGGGTACTCTATGTTACAAATTCCTTGGGCAAAGCCAAGGTTAAGGGCTTCAGACAAGAACAGAAGGACTACTTGCACGGACAAAGAAAATACAAGAGTTTAGAGATTCAGTGTCTCCAGCTTCAGTGACATATTGTTTTCAGCTTGCAGATGCTGGAATAATTGTGACTCCCTCAAAATTTATGATAAAACCCTAAACCTCAAGGGGATGGTATTGGGGGATAGGAGACTTTGGAGAGATAATTATGCCATGAAGATGAAGCCCTCACAAATGGGATTAGTGTTCTTATAAAATATAATGCCTGGAACTTATTTGCAAAGACATAGTGAAGGGAAGCGATCTCTGACCTAAGAAATAGGTCTTATCCTGATGCTGAATTAAACAATATCTTGGCCTTAGACATTTTAAATGCCAGAATTCTAAGAATAAGTTTTTAAGACATATGATACATGGTGGTTTTTTTAAAAGATGCTTACACAGAATAAGATATATCCTCATTCCAAATTTTAGGATCCTTCTCGTGGAAACTAAGCACTTTGTTCTTCACTCTTTTGTGCATGCCAATATTTGAGTCTAATTATGTATCCAGAACAAAGAGAAATGGTTGAGTACTGCAAAGATCCAGCAGTGACATAAACATCATCAAGGAATTTGCATGTTCTTCTGGCCAAAAGAGACCAAATTTTCAAGTAGACTGGAAGGGCTTCTTCTACTGGCAAAGATGAGTCAACAGAATTTAGGGACCTAAAGCTTTATAGCTTGAAAACTTATGGGGATCCCCACTTTTGTTGGAATTCATTCATGTGTTTCTATTACAATTTTCAGGATTCTATTCCTCCTCAGTCAATGTCTAACTTTGAAAAGGTGACTTTGTGAGTTTGGAAATTTCATTTGCATTGTAATTAACTCACTTGCAAAATGTGACTTTGGGTTCGTTTTTTCAGAAATCTTGACCTTATACCTGCAGGAGACAGAGGTTTTGTTTAGAGAAGTCAAAAGTTTTCAGGTCTTTCATGAGGTCTTGAGCTGGGAATTGAGGGTCCTAAGCCTATCAATTTCTTTTCTTATGTTCCGCAGCACAGATAGAAACACCCAACTAATTCCATTATGGATTTATTTTAATCAAAATATTCTGAGATCATCCAGAGCCCTGACTTCTATAAGTACTTGGTTGTAGTTTTGGATTAGTGTGGTAATTTGAGTTTTTGCTGTGCTTGGCTATAATTTACCAGTGTGAGCCAGACATTACTGCCTTTAAATCTAATCTGTTCAGAAAACCAGTTCCAGAAACAGTATAGTGCACACACAAACATACACATGTGTGCGCACACACACACATGCATATACACAAACACAATTTGTGTTTGTAAACCCTAGAAAAAGTTGAGTCTGAATGACTTCCTGTTCCCTTAAGAGAATTGTTCACACCTGAGTCACATAAGCACAAAAGGACATAGGTACATGCAGAGGGAGGTGAAATCTAACTTATGGAACCAAAGAGAATGATTCACAATTAGAACTTAGATGCCAGAGACTGTTTACTAAACTTTACCATAAATTGCTTGATTCCAAGCCTCTCAAATCAAAATTTGCTTCACCAATGATTTCTCATCCCAGTTTTTCCCAATCCTTAAAACTTTCCCTAAACCTCCAGTTGAGGAGACAGATTTGTATCATACTTTCTGCCTCCTTTGCTAATTTCTCTCTCTTCTGAGAAGTCCGGTGTCACCCCCTGGTCTTTGTGTGCATTATCAGGCAGTGGACTACGTCACATAGGAACAATGGGACCTAAAATGCAAACTGGAACCAAGCAACAATTTGCTGACTAGACTAGACACACATGCTCTGTTATGCTCTGAAAACCACTCTGTGGTCCTTGCTCAATCGAGTTTCTCTTTAGACTGCTAAGATACACAGCCTCTGAAAAGTCTTATTTCACCACCCACATTCGGCCATAGAACTGACTTGTGGTCAGTTTTAAGTATCAATCAATCAGGACTGAGCACTTCCTGCCTGCAAGCTTACATTGTGTATCTCTCATCAGCATAGTGGACCTGAGTAGGAATCTGAGCAGGAATTTTCTCTTTAAATAATGATAATAATAATAATAATAATAATAATAATACAGTCCCCTTTCTTGGTTCCTTTAGACAGTACTTTCATGGTGTACTTAAGGCTCATTTTGCAAATTGCTTCCTGAAATAAAGATTCTTTTTTATCCTAAATTATCTCCTAGTGGATTTTTGTTGACATATGGTATATATTTAGGATTCTGTAATAAGCACTTGGCTTACACAATTGTGGGAGGTGATTTAGCAATAGAAAAGGGTGTGTTCTCTATTCCCAATGCTAGATCTTGAATTTCACTGGGAAAGAAATTCAAAAGGGAAGAGAGTAAGCAGGCTGGGACCTACTAGCATAAGATGGAAGCCGATGAGATGTACTGATACTCTTGTGCAGTTCACTGCCTTCCATCTTGATAATGCAGTTTTCCTGAAGAAACTTGCTTTTATCACAAGCAAATCATGTGCTTTAGCTACTGTATGTGTTCACTGAATTTATTGAATGGTGGAATCTCCTATAATGCAAAATGATATATTTGATTTATTTCTTTTTAATTAATATATAGTAATCTCACATTCTTATGGGGCACAGTGTGATATATCTATCTATATCTATATATATATAGATATATATCTGTATATACACACAATGTTTGCTGATCAAATATAGGAACGAGCATTACTATCAACTAATAATTTCTTGGTTTGGAGCTGTTGAGTTTTGTCAGTTCTGTATAAAATACATAATGGATTATTATGAAATATAGTCCCCTAAGTGTGATGTAGAACACTTGAATTTGTTCTTTCTAATTGTGTTTTGATATCTATCATCCAACTTCTTTTAGCCCCCCCAGGATTAAGTTTTGTGAAGTCCTATTACTTGAATCAAAAGATTTAACTAAAAACTAGTGTCTTGTTTCCAACTAATCTGTTTTGAGACTACTATAAATTAAACACTTGGTATATTCATTATAAAAGCCAGTAAATAATCCTTAAATTCAAACTGTAATTTTTGAGGTTGGGAAATACACATTATCCAACTTTGTATTGTTCTCTAAAATCATGTGCTTTATCCACAGTATGTGTTCACTAAATTCATTGAATGGTGGAATCTCCTACATTGCACTACCTAAGACTATCTTGGTTTTTAATCACTGTGCAATACTGTCATCTTTTCTTTCTTCATTTTTCCCATGATTCTTTTTATAAACAACAACATTTATCATTATCAGTGTCTTTCTAAAATTTAACTTCATGGTATATGCAGATATGTTTTCATTATAAATATCATCTATACATTATCCATTAAATTGTCTCCATGTGTGCTACCTTCTAAAGGCATCCTCCTATCATCAGCCTTGCTGGCATTGGTATAGTTATAATCTTCCTTGATTAATGTCTTGACTCTTTTATAGGATTTTCTTATCTGCATACATACTTCTGAATATGTGTTCTTTCACATGAAAGCAGGTTCAATTCTATCTCCTGCCATTCTAATCAGAATATACTCTGTCAAGTTGAATAAAGGGCATAAAGGAAGTTTGGATTTATTGTAAAATATTGATATTAAAAAATTCCAAAGGGAGAATATATAAAGTATGATTCCAGTGACTAATCACAGATAAACAAATTTGTATAGGAGAATTTCTTCTTAGCATTATGCCAGTTTTTTTCTTTGTCCAGAAGGTTTTATTTTGGCATCTGATCCCCTGGCTATGACTTCTAACATAAGTGCAGTGTGCAAAATTGACTGTGAGTTTATGATTCTTGTTTTCCTTATCACACTCTATTTTAAGTATCATTTCTATCTACCTGTGGTTCACTTTTCCTTACTTTCATTTTAAAAACAGAGCTTATTTCTTGCTATTGGCTGCCCTCTCCTTGATAATTTTTCTTTCTTGCTTCTTTATCTTACTCTGATCTAAACTGTGAATTCAATGATAGCAATTTTTCTTCTGTACATTCCCAACTGGTAAAATGTACACGAATAACTTTTTCCATAAACTGCAATTTTAGCAAAAGTTTGCATGGATATGTGATTCTCCACAGTTTGAGAAATAGCCTTTGTTGTAATTTGTCTTTACATAGTACCAGTGCCCACTACAACCTAAGCATTCATTGATTGTTACTAGTGTATGTATTTTGCAGAAGGGAAATTACACATTGTTTTATGTTTTTTAAAGATTTATTTATTTACACACACGCACAGAGAGAGAGAGAGAGAGGTCCATTGGTTCACTCCAGAATTGAAGCCAGCAGCCAGGAGCTTCTTCTGGGTCTCCCAGGTGAGTGCAGGGGCCCAAGGACTTGAGCCATCTTCTACTACTTTCCCAGGCCATAGCAGAGAGCTGGATCGGAAGTTGAGCACCCGGGTCCCAAATTGGCGCGCATATGGGATACCGGCGCTTCAGGACAGGGCATTAACTCTCTGTGCCACTGTGCCGGCCCCGAACATTGTTATATTTATAGGTAAGAGGATTCCAAAGGTATCTATGGAGGCAACTAAATGTTTCTTTTTCAATGCTTCTAACATTTTTGTCTGTCGAAGATTGTAGTTATTCACAATTTCAATTGTTTAGTTGCTTGCTTTAAAGACACAGGATAATAAGAGATTGAGTGTACGCAATTATTCATTTTCAGCATATAAAATATTTCAGGGCAGGAGATTGGTACAGTAGGTAAGTCTTCACTTGGGACGCCTGCATCCTATGTCAAAATGCCTAGTTTGAGTCCTTGTTCTGCTTTTCATCTAGCTTCTTGCTAATGCACACCCTGGGGAACAACAGAAGATGTCTCAAGCACCTGTATCCCTGCCTCTCATGTGGGAAACCCGGATGGATTCCCCAACCTCTAGCCTAGGTCGGGCCCAGCGCTGGCTATTGTCAACATTTAGAGAACCAATGCATGGAAAATTCAATCCCCCCCCCCATTGGATAAAATGAAAATAAATCAATAAAAAATTTTAAAACTATTCTAGTGGCACCAGCACACCGGGTTCTAGTCCCGGTCGGGGCACCGGATTCTGTCCCGGTTGCCCCTCTTCCAGGCCAGCTCTCTGCTGTGGCCCCGGAGTGCAGTGGAGGATGGCCCAGGTGCTTGGGCCCTGCACCCCATGGGAGACCAGGAGAAGCACCTGGCTCCTGCCATCGGAGGAGCACGGTAATTAAGTCATTACAAATTATGCTGATTTCTACCTGAAGAATAGCCTTATATGTAAAGACTGAGATAGTTCTATAAACACTCATGCAGAGAATCTAGAGTTTTCTCATGTATGTTACATAATTCATGCATGAAAACATTTCAATACTTTTAAATTTTTTTTATTTATTTATTTATTTTTGACAGGCAGAGTGGACAGTGAGAGAGAGAGACAGAGAGAAAGGTCTTCCTTTGCCGTTGGTTCACCCTCCAATGGCCATCACGGCCAGCACGCTGTGGCCAACGCACTGCGCTGAACCGATGGCAGGAGCCAGGTGCTTCCCCTGGTCTCCCATGGGGTGCAGGGCCCAAGCACTTGGGCCATCCTCCACTCTACTTCCGGGCCACAGTAGAGAGCTGGCCTGGAAGAGGGGCAACTGGGACAGAATCTGGTGCCCAGACCAGGACTAGAACCCAGTGTGCCGGCGCCGCAAGGTGAAGGATTAACCTATTGAGCCGCGGCGCCAGCCAGAATTCCACATATTTTTATGTTGTATGTGGAAACATGAATGAAATAAAACATCTACAAATATTTTTTCTGAGTTTTTTCATAGATTCAAGAATATGATAAACTATTTAGGCAATAAAAACATATCTCTAATTTAGATTGGTGGCCAATATTAAAATAAAAGTGTAACTGTGTTTATACTCAAACACTATTTTTTCCTTGAAGTGATTTATCATGTTAACATATAGAGAAAAATACAGTGCAGTGGTACTTTAAAATCACAAATATTCTTACTGATTGTGTGTGGATTAAAAACAAAGTACAAATCAAATTCTATTTCAGCTACACATGACATCATTCAGTTTCAAACAATAAGTGTATTAAATACTCATCACGTACATAATGAAAATAAATCTAAGTTTCATTTTATTTGTACTCATACTTTTCCAGCTCATGTTACTATATGATAATATCTTTTTGACTGGGTAAAAGTGTATAATCGTTAACATTTATAGTTCTCCCTTGCAAAGAGGCAGATGACATACATAATCATTTTGTAATGTGTAATTCAATTGCTGGTACATTAAGATTTTTAATGTAAGACTTATAATGTAAATTCAGTTCTGTACTCTGTCAGTAACTAACAAATGCTGAATTATTTCCTTCCTTAGACATACACCATTGGAATCCATTTAAAGTGTTTAATGATGTATTAATAAAGCATAATTTTCCAGCAGAGTTTGTCAACTCATCTTACTGGTGCCAACTCTGGAGCTGTCAATCAAATTAGAATGGTTTCTCAGTAAGTAAAGGTTAATTAGACATATAAAGGGAAACTGAACAGCAGAAATATCTGTATTCCTATTATTGTCTAAAGCTTACTTGTTAAATTCCTATTTATCTTATTTTCAACTAAAATACTTATTTCTCATTTTGAATTCAGAGGACTAGCTGCTTGCAATTTCAGAAAGCTAGCACATATTAGGCTATCATTTCGATCTTTACTGACTTAAACTCTAATTTATTATATCTTAAGAGAAACGAACCTATGTAGGATGATTTTGCTTGCTAAGCTTCACTGTGAATGCTTTCTTTCAATCATCCTCCACAGTCCAAAGCTCTGATCTCCATAAATATGTGGAAACCGTTTACACATACATAGCTTTATTTCCTTTAAACAGTTCCTGTTATTTTTCTTGCCCCTAATTCCATAACTTCAATCTACATTAAAAATAATATTATAGAAAAATAGTAATAATTGATATTTATATTTGTGGTTATAGGCAGATACTTAAAGTGGATTTTAAATATTAATTTTAATCATTTCAAGAGTTCTTTGATAATTTTAGATTCTGAGATGATAATATTAAGCAAGAAATTTTAAAAATGTGATTCAGTCTCACAGGTATTAGGTGGTAGTGCCAGAATCTAAAGGTCGGTGTTTAGTTCTTTAATTCATAGTGAGCAACTCCATTGTATGTAGAAAACCTGATGACTTATCTAATAGGCATTTCACAGATGAGAAAATGTTTATGTCCAATAAATAAAAGAAATGATGCTCAACCTCATTAATAATGCAAGATGAATACCAGACACTAGATCATAGCTTCCATCTAGTAAAAAAATTAAAAAGTCTGACAACACAAAATGTTAATCTTTTGTAAAGAAATGAAGTATCTTATATATTGCTACAAATAAAAGGTTCATCATAGCCGGCGCCACAGCTCAACAGGTTAATCCTCCACCTGGGGTGCTGGCACACTGGGTTCTAGTCCCGGTCAGGACGCCGGATTCTGCCCGGTTGCCCTTCTTCCAGGCCAGCTCTCTGCTGTGGCCCGGGAGTAGAGTGGAGGATGGCCCAAGTGCTTGGGCCCTGCACCCCATGGGAGACCAGGAGAAGCACCTGGCTCCTGGCTTCAGATCAGTGTGGCGTGCTGGCTTCAGCGGCCATTGGAGGGTGAATCAATGGCAAAGGAAGACCTTTCTCCCTGTCTCTGTCTCTCTCTCTCACTGTCCACTCTGCCTGTCAAAAAAAGGTTGATCATAATATTCATGGAATATGTATATTATGAAAAACTTATGCAGGGATTTTAAAATTTTTCACCATTAAAAGCTTATTTTTAAATTCCATTAAACATGTCTTTTTTTTAAAGATTTATTTATTATTTATTTGAAAGGCAGAATTACAAAAAGAGAGAGGGACAGAGAAAGATCTTCCATCTGCTGGTTCACTCCCCAAATGGCTGCAAAAACTGGGGTTGGCCCACGCTTTAGCCACAAAACAGCAGCTTCTTGTGGGTCTCCCACATGGGTGGCAGGGGCCCAGAGACTTGGGCCTTCTGCTGCTGTATTCCCAGGCACATTATCAGGGAGCTGGATCAGAAGTAAAGCAGTCAGGACTGGAACTGCCACCTCTGTGGGATGCCAGCCCTGAAGCTATAGGCTTAACCTACTGGGCCATAGCGAAGGACACATTTTCAAATATAATTTTTGTTATTTCAGTGTGTTTACATACAATTTACAAAACCATGATAGAAAAGTTTGACATTATCCAATAAGTTAGATGTCTATCGTTATGAGTTTAAAATTTATGCTAAATGGGTTTAGACACACATTTTTAAATTTAAATTCATAATAGATGATAAGAATTTTTTTCTTTCTATACATTAATTGGGAGTAACACCAATAGAAATGTTCAACCTCATGTAATGGAATAAATCATAGCTGACCAATAACTTCTCTTAATTTTGACATAGTATAACATGATTAGTTAGCAAATATGCTATTCCTCCATTAACTTGGATGGACACATTTAAGTATTTTAATTAGTGTATAGTGTATGTGAATTATCAATTACCACGAAGATTTATGATCATTACAATATACCTGTCAAATTAAAATTTGAATTTTACCTACAACTGAATTATTTGCAAGTTAAGAATTATATATATTTGTGAATATGTAGAAAGTGCTATTTTTGAAAAAGACATTTATATTTTGTTTAGAAGTGAAGGAAATAAAATCATGTGTAGACATTTATGAGTAATTATCTCAAGGTTTCTAAACATTCAAATTAGAAATTCTAAGATCTACTTGCAAAATATAAAAAGCAACATAATTGAAAATAAGTAGGTATGGGTATAGCAAAATATGTACTTGAAAATCTAGATGCCAATATTGGTTAGCTGTTTTTAAAAGATTTGCTCATTTATTTGAAAGACAGAGTGACAAAGAATGGGATGAAAGAAAGAGAGAGAGAGAGAGAGAGAGAGAGAGAGAGAGAGGAAAATTGAGATCTTCTATTCACTGGTCCACCCTCCAGGCTTATGGAAGATTCTTAGCTGCCTTAACTTTATAAGTGGGTGTGGTTCATTGCTTGAGACAGATATCTTATACCAATATAAGAAGCTAATAATAAGGGAAGCTGGGTGTGAGGTATATGGGAAATCATTGTGCTGCTTCACAATTTTCATTTTGTAAAGGCTCCTAGTTTCAGCCTGTCCCAGTCCTCACAATTGTGGGCATTTGAGGAGTGAACCAGAGATGGAAGATCTCTCCCTCTGTCTCTTTCTCTCTCTCTCTATCTCTGTCTGTCTGTACGTCTCTCTCAACCTCTCTTCCTTTCAAATAAATAAATGTATCTCAAAAAAAAAAAAGAAACAAAGAAAGAAAAAGACAACTGCCTGTTTTTCTCAGGGCTGGATTTAGGTTTGAAAGGAAGAAAAAATACATATACACACACCCACATGCACACACTAAATTAAATAAAATTAGTATTCTGAAATATTTACGACACTGAAAATATTAAGCTTCAGTTTGACATTCATTATATTTTTCTTTATTTCCATTATTATATTTATACCTTCTGTTAGGTAATCTAAAATGAATTGGTTTATTTTTTCTTTAGTTTGGCCTGATAAGTGTCTACTGAGTTGGCTTATGTTGAGCTAATTGACAAGAATGGCAATGTAAATGCCGTGCAAATGAACCCCCTCTGGGATTCCTTTCTAAATTCAATTGATGGCTATGCAAACACAGCACTTTGTAATATTCTGAGACATTACAGTGTGCAGTTTATATAGACATTTAGTATTATTGACAATGATACAGTAACCTGTTATACTATCTTTGACCAGTATTTTTGCTTTAAATACAGTTCTATGATCAGTTTGAAGAACATGAAACAGAGAATGATTACATTGTAATGATAAAATTAAGTCAAGGACAATTTATAGTTGTACTAAAAGACTACCCCAAACAGACACACACAGAGACACACACCCCTCCCATTATCTCTAACTTTTCATGGAAGGTATAGCATAAATAGCATCAGGAATGCCCAGTCCGTGACTATTCAGGCTTTACTTAATTCTTAAAATGTGAATTTATTTTAAAGTTATTTATTTAATTATATTTTACATTTGTATGACATAGCCTTCAAATGCATCTAAGTGAAAATTGGGGGTTTCATCAATCTGTTTCCCAGAAAATATGGTGAAAATGATGTTGTCAATGACCATATAAGAATACTATGTAAAGATTTGCTGAAATGATGTTACAATAGATAGATTAAAAGAAGAAAAGTAACAACTGGCACTGTGGCTCAGTAGGTTAATCATCTGCCTGCTGCACCAGCATCCCATATGGGCGCCAGTTCAAGTCCTGGCTGCTCCTCTTCTGAACTAGCTCTCTGCTTTGGCCTGGGAAACAGTAGAAGATGGCCCATGTCCTTTGGCCCCTGCATCCACGTGGGAGATCTAGAAGAAGCTCTTGGATCCTGGCTTCATATTGGCACAGCTTTGTTAGTTGAGGCCATCTGGGGAGTGAACCAGTGGATGGAAGACCTTTTGATATTGGAATTTGGACCCTTAAAAATATATACGAAAACGTGGCCCCTTAAAGTTCCCTAGAAGTCCCATCTGGGATGCCACATATGTTATTGTTATTTGGGGTGTCATATGATATCACCATATTCTTGTTAATAAACCCCAAATATTAATAAGCCTGAGTGGGTTCTTGCCTAATATTTAGAGAATTCTAAATACAAGCATAGATGAACAAGGCAGCATGGTACATTTTAGGCTTTTATTTAGCGAGAAAGATGCATAGGAGAGTGATTGTTTAGTCTAAGAGAAAGAGAGGTGTAAATTTGGGTTCATACTGAGTACCAGGAACCAGCCACGTGGAAGAGCATCTAGGCCAGGAAGCCAAGGGGGGATGGCCTGAAGGCCATGTGCCCTGGAGGTAAAGGGCTACAGTCAGACCCCTCCTGACTAGAGGCCAGGGCAAAGAAGAGGCTGGACATACCTTGTCCCAGGCTTTTAACCCATTTCCAGGTTAATTAACCTGATTGGCCAGTGGGCACTCAGGTGTGGCCAGGTAAGGGCATAAGGTCATACAGGGGTGTGGAGAAGGTATCAGGTAGGGCATGAGGTCACACAGGGGAGTGGTGAAGGCGTGGTCTTCCAGCTCACAAACCTAATCAATTTAACCTGTATGTCTGCCTACTTCACTTTGTCTCTCCCTCTTACTCTCTGTAACACTACATCTCAAATAAATAATAAATTAACAAAAGAAGAAAAATTGCCCAACTTTTTACTGTACATAAGCACATGAAACATTCAAAATAATGAATCTCAAAACAGGCCAGTTGGCGGAGTCTTAAATGCCTCTTTAATAGGCCATAAGGAAGTGGGGCAGCTCAGGGGAGGGGATGAGGAAAGGGAGGGCTTTGGGGTATCTCTTCCTGTGGCTCAACTATCTCTGGTATTACTGCACAGCCTACTATTAAAACTGAGTGTCACACACTACTCTCCACCCTGGAAAATATTTTGTGAAAAGGAATCACAGGCTCTCTCTTTCTCTCTCCTCCCTTTATTTCTTTACCAACTTCCTTTTCCTTAACTTTTTGAGGAATAATTTATGCATAATAAAACACACTTTTGAGATTTGATCAGTTTATAGTTCTTGTCTATACTCTTGAAGAACAGTGGTTTTTCTGATTACTACTTACTGAATTCTTTATTTAGTGGAGGGTTAAGCTTGTGATTATGAAGTAAACTGAAAATATGTCATCGTAAAAATTAAAAGAAAAATAAGAAAGGAAGGAAGAAGGAGGGTTAGGGAAGAGTAGAGTGAGAAGCATCTTATGCTCTTGAAACCATACATATATTAAAATAAATAAAATTTATTCCTTTTACATAAATAAAAATAAGACAGTGCTCCTATTTTCAATGTTGCTTGTTGAGTTTCTAGTAATATATATCTGTATAAAAAATGGTCTTCATTTGATTATAATGTATAACCCTTCCCTATTTTCACTTTTTTCCTTGTTGAGCACTAAGCCCTTGAGTGTATTATTAGTAAAAAAAAATTTATCTCAATAAAAAATGAATAAATAATATCTCATCACCATATGAAGTTCCATTTTACACATTGTATTAATCTCCCAACACATACATGGACTTACCAACTACTGACTTCTGTCATTAATTAGTATTGCCTGTTCTAGAATTTTCTTAAATGGAATCATACATCTTTTAATCCTTGTATGTTAGATTTTTTATTACTAAGAAAAATCGTTTCAAATTTACCCTATTCCTTTTTAAAATTTTTAAATTTATTTAATAAATATAATTTTCCAAAGTACAATTTTTGGATTATAGTGGTTTTCCCCCATAATCTCCCTCCTACCAGCAACCATCCCATCTTCCACTGTCCATTCCCATTCTTCATCAAGATTCATTTTCAGCTATCTTTATATATGTAAGATCAACTTAGTATATACTAAGTAAAGATTTCAACAGTTTGCACCCACACAGACACACAAGTATAAAGCACCATTTGAGTAGCGGTTTTACCATTAATTTGCATAGTACAATACATTAAGCACAGAGATCCTACATGGGGAGTAAGTGCACAGTGACTCCTGTTGTTGCTTTAACAATTGACACTCTTGTTTATGACGTCGGTATTCACCTGAGGCTCCTTCCTGTCATGAGCTGCCAAGGCTATGGAAGCCTCTTGAGTTCACCAACTCATATCTTATTTAGACAAGGCCACAATCAAATTGGAAGTTCTCTCCTCCCTTCCTTTGTGTAAATTCCAAGGAGTGGGATGGCTGGGTTATATGGTAGGGTTATATTCAGGTTTCTGAGGAATCTCCAGACTGACTTCCATAGTGATTTAACCACTTTGCATTCCCACCAACAGTGGGTTAGTATCCCTTTTTCCCACATCCTCGCCAACATCTGTTGTTGTTAGAATTCTGTATGTGAGCCATTCTAACTGGGGTGAGGTGAAACCTCATTGTGGTTTTGATTTGCATTTCCCTGATTGCTAGTGATCCTGAACATTTTTTCATGTGTCTGTTGGCCATTTGCATTTCCTCTTTGGAAAAATATCTATTGAGGTCCTTGGCCCATCTTTTAAGTGGGTTTTTTGTTTTGTTATTGTTATTTTAGAATTTTCTTAAATGGAATCATACATATTTTAATCCTTATATGTTAGATTTTTGTTACTCAGAACAATCTTTTCAAATTTACCCTATTCCATGTATTAGTAGTTTGCATAATCTAATTATTTGAAAAAATTTGTATATTATATGGTATCCTTAGGCAGTAATTATTTAGTCCTTTGATTCATCTTATAACTTTTTAAAAAAATATTTTGAACGAAAAGTAATAGGGCTCTTAAAGTTTTGATCACTCCATTTCATCATCACTGTAATTTCTGGCTCTATTCCTGTTAAATGCTTTTTCTTATAGTAGTGGGTGATATTTTCTTGCTTTATTCTCACATCAGTTACTTTATTAATGCATAAAGAGCAATGTGATTATCACATTGTTTCTTGTTCAAATTGTGTTTCCCTTTTTAAAATAATGTTGAGTTTTATCTTCAGTCTACTAACTACAAGTTATGCTACTTCCTTTTTCAAAGCTTTGTTTTTCTAAATTTGTTTTTAAAAATGTTTCAAAACAAAAATCATACATATTTATGGAGGTCAATGTGACATTTCTTTTTTTAATTTTATTTTGATTCAATAGTTTTTAACATTTTGCCATATCTACTTCACATGAGGATATTATATACATACACATATATGCTATTTATCCTTAAGTACAGGGATAGTGTATCTCATAATGTGGGATTCATGATAATGGTGAGAAAGTGATGCAGATAGGTATATTGTCATTATTTAGATGGTTTGATTCAGTGAAGACTAGATAGATCTATAAATAAGTAAAATGACATCCACCCAGTTTTTAATTCTATCTCTCTCTCTATTATATATATACTTTATACATATATATACATACATATGCATTTATATATATATGTAAATTCATTTCTACAAATAAAAAAACCTAATATTTATTTTCAGTGCTTGGCTTATTCAGTTAGCAAAATTATTTCCAGGTCTATTAATTTTTCTTCAATTGTAAGGATGTCATTCTTTTATATGGCTGAGTAGTATTCCAATATTCCATCACACACACACACACACACACACACACACACACATCACATTGTCTTTAATCAGTTATCAGATGATGGGCTTCTAGATTATGTAACTTTTTTTGTGATTCAGGCTGCTAGAAACATGTTAGTGCTGATAACTCTTTCAAATGTTGATTTCACTTACTTTAGATATATTCCCAGGAGTAGGACAACTAGGTCACATGGTAGACTTATTTTTAGTTTTTTGAGGAATCCCCATAATTTTCTCCATGATGGCTGGACTAATTTGCATTCTCACCAGCTGTGTATTAGGGTACTCTTTTTTTCCACAAACTTGTAGCATTTATCATCATTCTTCTTTTATATATAAGTCATTCTAATTGGTGTGAGAGAATACCTCATTATCATTTTTGTTTGCATTATTCTGATGGCAAGTGATTCTGAACATCTTTTACTGTGCCTGTTAGCTATTTGTATTTCTTTTTAAAACTGTATATTCATATCCTTTGCTCATTTATTAGGTTGTTTATTTTTGCTGTTGAATGTCTTTATATATTACGGATTTATTTTAGTATAGTTTTTGTGATCAGAAGTGGAGCAGCCAAGACTCAAACTGGAGCCCAAATGGGATTCCAGCACTGCAGTCCAGGGCTTTAACCTACTGCACCACATTTTTTAGCATGTTTATCAAGGACAAGTTGGCTGTTGATATGTGAATTTATGCCTACGGTTTCTGTTGTGTTCCATTGATCTACCTGTGTATGGTAATGCAAGTACTAGGATGTTTTAGTCATAATAGCTCTGTAGTATGACTTGAATTTGGTAATGTGATGCCTTTGCTTTGCTTTTGTTGCTAACTTTTCGCTGTTTTTGTTTCAGATTGCTGTGGTTCTTTTATGTTCCTATATGAATTTTAGGGTTGTTATTCTGGTTTTCTTAGGATTCTTATTAGAATTCCTGTGGGAATTGCATTGTTTCTGTACGTTGTTTTAGGTTGCAGATATTTTGACAATATTAATTTTCCAACCCATGAACACAGAAAAACTTTTCATCTTTTTATGTCTTCCATTTTTTTCACTACTATTTTATAATTTTTTAAAAAAGATTTATTTATTTGAAAGCATTACAAAGAGAGAGTAGGAAAGGTAGAAAGAAAGAGAGAGAGAAAGAGAGGTCTTCCATCTGCAGGTTCACTCCTCAAATGGCCTCAACAGCTGAAGCTGGGCTGATCCTAAGCCAGGATCCAGGAGATTCTTCCATGTCTCACATGTGGGTGAAGCGGCCCAAGGACTTGGACCATCTTCCGCTGCTTTCACAGGCCACAGAAGAGAGCTGGACCAGAAGTGGAGCAGCCAGGACTTGAACCAGCACCCATATAGGATACCAGCTCTGCAGGCAGCAGCTTTATCTGCTATGCCACAGTGTCACCCCTTTGTAACTTTCACTGTAATGATCTTTCACATCCTAGGCTAAATTTGCACCTATGTGTTTAGGGAATCTCTGAAGACTTCACTGCAAGAATAGTTCAACTATACTACCAGAGCAAGTTACTCAAATTCAGTAATTTTCACATTTGGAGTTGAAGAATTATTTTTTATAAGAGGTGGTCTGTGCTTTGTGGGATATTTAGTAGTATCTGTATCCTCTACACACTAAATGCCAGTAATAACCCTCCTGAATTGTGACAAGGACAGTTGTCTACCAAACTTGTGATGCCAGATTCTCATATCCAAGTTTCAGCAGCTCTGCTTCTAACCCAGCTTCCTGTTAAAGCACTCGGGGAGATAGTAGCTGATGGCCCATGTAGTTGGGCCCCTCCCACCCACGTAGGAGATCCAGATGGAGTTCTTGCCTCCGTGGCTTCAACCTGGCCTACACCTGCCTGTTTTAACTACTTGCAGAGTGAAGCAACAGACTGAAGATTCTCTCTCTCCCTTTCTCTTCCTCTTTCTGTCTTTCCCTCTCTCTGTCACTCTTCTTTTAAAAAAAATAAAACTTAAAATATGTTTATTGAAGAGGCCGGCGTTGTGGCTCACTTGGTTAATCCTCCACCTGTGGTGCCAGCATCCCATATGGGCACCAGGTTCTGGTCCCGGTTGCTCCTCTTCCAGTCCAGCTCTCTGCTGTGGCTCGGGGGGCAGTGGAGGATGGCCCAGGTCTTTGGGCCCCTGCACTCACATGGGAGACCAGGAAGAAGCACTTGGCTCCTTGCTTTGGATATCGGCACAGTGCCAGCCATGGCAACCATTTGGGGGAGTGAACCAACGGATGGGAGACCTTTCACTCTGTCTCTCTCTCACTGTCTATAACTCTATCTGTCAAATAAATAATAAAAAAACACATATTTATTAAAAGAAAGTTATCTGTAATTTCCCCTATAGAGAATATTACCTGCCATTTGAAAAGTTTTGTACTCTACTTTGATGTCCCTAATAAATGTCTTACAATTTCAATAATAATAATAATAATAATAATAAAACAACTGTAGTCTGATCTCTCCAAACTGAATATATGAATGCTCGGGAATTTTCACCTCTCACTCCCTGTAAGCTTTTTTATTCTGTACTTGTTGTTTGTCAAGACCTGTGCAATCTTACCCTACTGCTTAGGCTTAGTATTTAGTGAAACATTTTAGTAAATCCATATGCAGATTCTACAGCTCATTTGGCAAAGAGTTCATTCATCTCTCATTCTCCCCTCAAAATTCTAGCCACATCAGTCTCCTTAAACTCTAATTTTATGTCTCCACAGCTCAGTGTGATGGGCGAGAGCTTCACGTGATCCCTCCTGATCGCAAGTAGAAAGCCTTATGGTTACCCGCTCTTGTTTCCCTTCTCCAGGAATCACAGAAATTGGCCTGTGCTCCAATTTCTGGAGCAGTTTGTTTTACATAGTTTATTTGTTCAAATAATTTTCTGTTTGATTGTGCCAATCCAGTAACACCTACTCCTTAATAGGCAGAATAGAAATCCTATAGAGATTCAAGATTACTGGATAATTCGTATGCACACTTCTACCCTTACAAATTGGATTGAATCTTTACCTATGTTCAAATGCGTTTGTTCCCAAGAATGTTTACAATGAAAATACTTATTATTATATTATCATTTTAATACATAATAAAGTATTACAAGAAAGGTCGCTTTTTATAAAAATTTAGAAAGGTTTTAAAGTTTTTTTTAAAAGATAAATGACTAAAAACTATTGGATCATGTTATATTCAAGTTAATTGTCAAAGAATGGAAATGTAAAGAAACTTGATGGTCTCTGCTCATGGCTCTATGTTCCTACTCAAAGTAAAAGTACTCAGTATTTGTCAACACAGTTAATGGCATTTTAGTGTTGTTTATTCTAGAAATACAATGTGGAACTGAGGCTAGAGTTGTCAAGAAATGTCTTTTTCCACGTTTAAAAATTTGAAAAATAAATATATTTACACATTTTAATTAAAATATTATTTTAAACATATAAAGTTTTATGAATACATATTTAGCTGTTTATGGAATTAAGTTATCTCTCATGATATTAAAATATCAGTTATTCATATTTCTAGGATTGTCTCATTAATTAATGAGGAAATTTATATATATATATATATGTATGTATGTATGAAACACCTGCATGTTACCTAGCAAAACTGTGGTCTTCCATCAGCTGGTTTAGTTCCAATGGCTGGACTGCGCCAATCCGAAGGCAGAGTAAGAAGTTTCTTCGGCTCTCCTATGCAGGTGCTAGGACCTAAAGCCTTGGGCCATCTTTTACTCCTTTCTCAGGCCATAGCAGAGAGCTGGATCAAAAATGGAGCAGCCAGGACTCAATCCAGCATTCATATGGGATGGCAGTACTGCAGGGGGTGGCTTTACCTGCTATGCACAGCACTGGCTCTAGCTTTCCACTTTTCCAAAAAACTCTAAGGTTATAAGTTTCCTTGATATTACTGAAATTTCACCTGATAAATACTGATATTTTTATTTTTCATTTTCATTAATGAGTAACATTTTATCCATTTTTCTTTCTTCTTTGATCCATGAATTATTTAAAATAATTCCTTTATATTCTTAAATATTCAGTGAGAATTCTAGGTATCTCTTTATTTTTTAAATATAATTATTTATTGGATATCAGAAACACATTTTGTACAATTTTGAGTATTTTATGTCATAAGAATTATTTCATGGTTCAGAATGCAATACATCTTAGTGATTTTCCATATCCACTAGAAAAGAATGTATCTTTTATTCTAGTTGTCTGAATATTTCTATAAATGTTAATTAGAGATAATTATTAGATAATGCTATCCAAACCATTCATATATACTAATTTTGATATCTATTTTCTACCAATTATTGAAATTTTAATTTTACTATATCTAGCTATAATTGTGGATTTTATCTTTTGAAATTAGTTATTTACCTGCACTTTTGTGTGTGTGTGTGTGAGAGAGAGAAAGAGAGAATGCCCCCATTCCTGATTAACTCCTCAGATATCTGCAACGGCTGGTCCAGACCAAAACTGGGAGCTGGAAAATCAGTTCAGGCCTCCCATCTGGGCAGTATGTACCCAGCTGCTTAAGTCAACTCCTACTGCCTCCTACTGAAATTGGGAGTGGAGCCAGGATTTGAAACCGGGCACTCTGATACCAGATATGGATATCCCAAATGGTGTCTTAACTATTAGATCAAACCTCTGTTATCCATGTGGACTTTGTACTTTTCTTTTTCACATGGTCAACTTTGTTTCTTGTACATAAATTTAATGTTTTTTATCTATACATATTTAATACTGTGTCATCTTGATGATGTAAACCTTTTATCAATAATCTATTTCTCTAGTATTAGTACTTTCTCTTTTGTGATATTAATGTATATATTCCAGCTTAATTTTGAATGATGTTTGCATGGTATATCTGCATCTATACTTTTACTATACACTTAGATTTTCTATATTTTATATTTGCTTTTTATAAACAGCACCTTGCTGGGCATTTTTCTAAACCAATCATTCCATAGCTGCCTTTTATTTATGTGGTTAGAACTTTTGCATCTAATAGTGTATCTACATGATCAACATAATGTCTACGATTTAGCTGTATGATTTCTAGTTGTACCTTAATCCTTTGTTTCCTTTCTCTTCCTGTTTAGATTGAGGAAAATTTAGCATTCACTTTAATTTGTAATATTGTTTTATTATCTACAAACATCACTGTTTCTTTTTAAAATGACTACTTTAAGATTTATAATATATATTTTATCAAATATACTCAAAATAATATAAATATCATATGCAATATAAAAGTATTATAACACAAACTCTCATTTCCCTTTATAGCACTTAAGTTATTGCTGTTATATATTTTAATTCCATATATTTTTAAAATATACAATATGGTATTTTTTTCTTTAAATTTATTGATGCTCTTAAGAAGTTTTTAAAATGAGATTTAAAATGTTTTTTATATTTACCCATATATTTACTTTTCTTATTATCTTCATTTGTTTGTCTACATTCAAGTTTCCATCTGTTATAATTTTCTTTTTGCCTAAGGGACTTCATTAACAATTGTTATATTGCTACACTTCTCATTAGTTATCTAAGCTTTTGTTTGTCTAAGGGGAGAGACCAATTTATTTATACATTCAATTTTTAAAATTATATTTTCTAAGTAACTTTTTTGATTTCATTATTTTTTTATCTTTTTTAAAGATTTTATTCATTTATTTGGAAGTCAGAATTACAAAGAAGCAGAGGCAAAGAGAGAGAAAGAGGTCTTCCATCCACTGGTTTATTCCCCAAATGGCCGCAACAGTCATGCCAGAGCTGAACTGATCTGAAGCCAGGAAGCAGGAGCCTTCCCCGGGTCTCCCACATGATACAGGGGTCAAGGACTCAGGCCATCTTCTGCTGCTTTCCCTGGCCGCAGCAGATCGGAAGTGGAGCAGCCTGGACTCAAACCAACATCTGCATGGAACGCCCCTGCCCCCCTGTCCCGTGAAGGCAGCAGCTTTACCCACTAAGCCACAATACTGGCCCCTAGTTTCAGCATTTTAAAGCTGTCTGTTGTTTGCACATTTCTACAAAAGCAGCTCTCATTCTTTTCTCCCCTGTACATTTCTTGCTATTTTTTTCTGACTTTTTAAAGGATATTTTGGTTACCATGGGTTTTTACATATTTGATTACAATACACTTTGATGCTATTTTCTTTATATTTTTTGAAGAATTCTTCAAAATCTCGCATATGGGTTTATAATTTTACCATGTTTTAAATACTTCCATATCTTATATGTTATTTTGCTTATGCTTATGTTAACTTTTCCTCCCTTATGATAGTATACTTATACATAAATGAAGTTGATTGATAATATCCTATGCTTGATGAAGCACTCTTTTTACTAGTGTTATTCTCTTTCTCCTTTTAATATTTATTTTGTATATAATCTATTCCTGTAATGTCGAACTACATGATATTTTCTTGTTTAGTTTCTAATGTGGTATTAATTTTTTTCTTTAAATATTAAATTCTTACCTTTAGAATTCGATATTAGTTTTCATTACTCTTCTATAGAATTTATCCTCACTTTCATGCATTATTGTACTGTCACAAACAGATGAAAAGGATTTTCAACAGCAATTTAAATGTTTTTGTCTGTTGTTTTCATTATTTCTGTTATTTTAGGGTATATTCCTATTGGTTGATTTTACATTTAACTATGTATTATTTTATTCTATGCTTTTATCTCGTTTAATCTGATGCCAAATATGTTAACTTATTTGCATTCTGGAATCTACCTTATTCCTTTAATTAGTACAGAATTTTGGTTGCCTTTCAGATAGTTAAGTTTCTTGTAAACAGTTTGATCCCATTGAGACTTCCTTTATTTATCATATAAAGGTCCTGGGAAGCCTTTACTTTAGGGCTAATTTTCCCTTGGCTCTATGGTAAAATCTTTTTGTGCTACATCTTGAGAACTCGACCTTATGGCTCATGTATTAGAGATTATTTTCCTATCTGTCTAACAGGAACACAAAGTATTTCTGGTCTCATGTGAACTCTCATGTACATTATGGTTTAACAGGTATATAAAAGTCACATGTGTGATACTCCCCTGGTCCTGGTGGATCCTTCTAACACACAAATCAGACTTCAGCTAAAAATTCAAAGAGCCATTCTGGAACACCAGTGCTCTCCCACAGTGTAGCTTCCCTTCTCCAGTACTCGAATATTTTAGCTACAGCCCTCTCACCTCTCAACATGCTTCAACAGAGCAGATCACAGGGTTTTTTCTGTCTGCAATGCGCTGTTTCATACTGTTTTTGTGTTTCTTGTTGTTACTTCACCATGACTAATTATGACAGCCTCTCAATAGAACATTACATGAAATGGAGCAATCATGATGATCACGTGGCATTAATGTGTTTAGAGCCCAGCTTATTTGATGTAGCCTATAAATCTGGTCTAATACATATTAATTTGTCTACTACTTTTTTATTCTAGATTGTATTTTTTGGCAGTCAAATCACACGTATATTAACTTAATAAATATTGGAAGTGCTAATGAGTGACTTATTTTGCATTAATTTTTCTTCAAACTTTGGTTCTGTGAGACAGATCTACTTTATTCTTTATTGTTGCTTTCTTTAATATTGTTTGCTGTAGCACACACACACACACACACATACTACAAAATATCAGGGTGAGGTCTTTCATCCTGGGGCAAAGCCATAGCTTAGAATGAACATGTCCCATTCTAGAGGACATGGGTTTAATACTCATTTCTAGTTCTAAATTCCAGCTTTCTGCTAATACAAATTGAGGCAGACATCCAGTGATTACACAAGTTGAGTTGCTGTCACCCATGTGAGACACCTGTATTGAGTTTACAGCTCATAATTCCAAACATTGCAGGCATTTGGGGAGTGGACATATGAATGAGATCTTCTCTCTCTCTTTCTCTCTCTCAATCTATGACTCTCTTTCTCATTCTGTTTCTCCAATGAGTTAATTTAAGAAGTGCAACCTATCATTAGATGTATGGGAGTCAATCCTGTCTCCTTTTTTGATCAAAGGATTTTAATTCCTGCTTCCATAAATAAAACAATTAAAGTCATGAGTTCTGAACATGTCTCCATAGACTTTATTGCTGTCTCTGGAGCTGTGAAAGAACAGCTAGCAAGGTGAAGCACCCTCATAATACCAATTATATTTCACATATTGACAAATTCGAGCTCAGAAATTAAATGTTATGCCTTTAGCAACTACTTACAACAGAACATCTGGTGATTTCACGTTTGACAGCTGGCTTTCACACCTCCAATATGCATTTGAGCAATTGAAACAGAAGGGACAAAATGAGGGATTCTCCCTCTGAAAGAAAATATGTGAATGATAGCCAAGATCACTACTTACCTTACAGAAACAGGCAGAGATAAGATCTACACAAAGCTGAATTGTCCCATATTCCTAAGAAATCTCTTTATCCAGCCCTTCTAGTTGGACTTAAAATATGATTAAGCTAAAGAAAAGTCAACAAAAAATAAAGAGAAATGGCATGTTTGAAACCTTGGAGCATTGACTCTTATTAACTTCATCATTTGAAGTGACGGTCTTAAACTTTATGAACTTACTTATCGTTCATAGGATACCAAGAGAGCATAAAAATTATTAAGAAATTAAAAATACAAAATGATAGATTTTTTGAACATTTTGCTTTTATAGACCACATCTGTTAATTTACGTTGTAAGCCTTTACAAATTCTTTAACCCTTGAATTCTTTGGACCTGTCTTTAGAAAGAATCTGAATTGGAACAATCTCCTTTAAGGAGATAAACACGAATTCAGAGAGTATAGGAAGACAGATGGACATTTCAGAGACTCATAGCCTGAGTTCAACTTTTATTTCATGAGACTTCTTTATGTATTTATTTGGTAGAATCCTTGTTTTTGAAAGGTGTTATTGAGTAGTCCTGAGCACCTCCATTGACTTTTTTAGCCTATCATCTGCAGCTTGGTTCTGTTTGTGTCTATCAGTCAGAGCATGGTAACCTTCATGTGAAGGAGACATTTTCACAAGGTCATCAATAAGGTCAGTAGCAATAGCCATCTCTAAAAGATCCAATCAGACCCACAATAGGATCAGGGTGACTGTTTGTTTATCCGTTTAATCTTTAATTTATTTTTCAAACCTGCTATTTTGAGTTTATCACCTATTTCATAGTTGTATAATAAGGTTCAAAAGATCTGATTTTTTCATACTGAATTTTTGAAAAATAATAGTATTGTGATATCTGTGTAATCTATCGGACTCTGAAATAGAGGAAAAACTATTTCTTCAGGGTTAACATGAACATATCCATTTGAATTGTTTTCTATTGGACTGATTTTTATATTATGATGTTACAATATGGAGTTCATGCATGGAACTAACAGCACTGTTGATAGTGATTTAAGACATACCCTGAATTTTTTGGTTGGATGATTAAGTATCTTAGAAGTAATTATTTTTGGACATGGGTATTTTCTGAAACTTGAATATTGTTTTTAAAACATATACATTTATTTTCATTTTATTTGAAAGGTGAAGATACAGATAAAGAAACAGACACACAGAGATTACCCATCAGACAGTTCACTGGCGAATGCCTATAATAGCCGAGGCTTGCGGGGCCAAAGCCAGGAGCCTCTCATTCCTTCCAGGACTCTCACATGGGTGACAAGGACCCAAGTACTTAGACCATCACTTGCGGCCTCCCGGGTTGTGCAGTAGCAGGAAGTTATATCAGAAATGGAATAGCCAGAACTTTAACCAGGTATTCTGATAATGGGAATCAGATATACCAAGAGATGATTTAACCTCTGAGGGACACATTCATTTCTGCATATTGATTTTAAGCACATTCTATAGACTCTGTATATCCTTCTATTACCAGAGCATGAGAACGAAAGTTTTACCTTTACATAATGCATTATATATACATATATAGTTAATTACTTTGTATAACTATTACATTCATTTACACATATACAGAGAGAAGGGAGAGAAAGTGAATCGAAATTTTTAGCTTTTTATTTTTAATGCTTACAATTTCCTCATTTGAAGAAAATTGGTTTGTTTTTCCTCAGTAAAATAATGAGATCACAAAGAATATTGCTTTATATTTTGCTTTTATCTATGGAAATACTGTATGTTTGATATAAATGAATTAACTGTGTGTATTGAAGTTTTAACTGTACAATATGATACAGCTTTTCCACTGTTGATAGTATTGATATGTCAAATATGTAATGTAAGTGTGTCTATCCTTTATTTAAGAGGCGATTTATTTATTTATTATTTATTTATTTTTATATTTATGAGAGAGTGAGAGAGAAACAGAAGAGAAACAGAGAACAATCTGCTATTTCACTCCCAATGCCCATGTCAGCCAGGGTTCGATTAGTCATAGCTGACTGACAGGAGCTCAATCCAGGTCTCCCAGGTGGTGGTAGTAGCCTGGTTACTTAGGCGATCACCAGTGCCTCTCAGGGGCTGCACTAGCAGGAAGCTGGAATCAGGAGCCCGAGCTGGGAAGCAAACCTGGGCTTTGCACAGTGAGAAGCAAGAGTCGTAACCACTGGCCACGGCCTGTCTTTAGCTCAAATTTAAAATTTCAATTAGTAATATATCCTACAAGCCTTGACAGAGTTTGCCTAAGTTGTTTATCAAACTACTGTTGGAATGCTTAACGATGTTCTATGTCTTTCTCAATTTTTTTTCTTTAAAGAGTCACTATTTGACTTTAATAAATCTGTGGATGGTAAAATGAGAGCTATAATTATTTAAAAGGTCCTCTCAATAATAATCTTAATATCATAGACTCACAGAATCTTAAAATTTGGAATGCTACTAAATACCTGAAAAAAAATGTTTCTGTTTAAAGACTAGCCCTGCCTTAATATGTTTTGATTTGCCCAAGATCTCACAAGTTAATCTTATTCATACTATTGAATATACTGTTATAACACAGCTGTTACAATGAAGTTAAGTCTTTTTCTTATAATTATTAAATAAACTGAAGAACGTAAGGCATAAAGCTACTTTTCCATAGGCCTACTATCATCAGTTAATATTGTTGGTAGTCATTGTTTTATTTTTTTATTTTTTTTGACAGGCAGAGTGGACAGTGAGAGAGAGAGAGACAGAGAGAAAGGTCTTCCTTTGCCATTGGTTCACCCTCCGATGGCCGCCGCGGTCGGCGCGCTGCGGCTGGCGCACCGCGCTCGTCCGATGGCAGGAGCCAGGAGCCAGGTGCTTTTCCTGGTCTCCCCATGGGGTGCAGGGCCCAAGCACCTGGGCCATCCTCCACTGCACTCCCGGGCCACAGCAGAGGGCTGGCCTGGAAGAGGGGCAACCGGGACAGAAACCGGTGCCCCGACCGGGACTAGAACCCGGTGTGCCGGCGCCGCAAGTCGGAGGATTAGCCTGTTGAGCTACGGCGCCGGCCAATTGTTTTATTTTTATAATAATTACCATATCATCATTATTGAACTTGTACACTCAAGTAACACTAGACAACCAGGTAGTGATCCATGAAGTGAGTCACAGAGCTAGGAAGTCCATGTCAAAATATGCACTTTGCTGCAATGAACCTGTCTTAGTATATCTGTGCTGCTTTAACTTGAGACTGGCTAATTTAGAAGAACACAAATTTGTTTTCTCCTATTTCCAGAGGTTGGGAAGCTCAACATCAAGGCACTGGCACATTCACTAGTTTGGTGAAGTCTGTTCTCCTGCTGCATCCTGTGGAGAGGGGGAATATACGATCTCACGTGGTGGAAGTTGGGAGGGTAAACTTAGCACTGTGCTGGAAGAAGCCTCTTGAATAAAAGGAGGCTCTGTCTTGCCCAACCCTAATTAAAGGCCTTATCTCTTAATGTTATCACATTGAGGATAGCTGAACTTTGGAGATACCCGTTCAAACCATTGAACAAGTTATGTGACCCAGGAAAATTCATGAATCTCTTTTAACCAAATAAGCAACAACACAATGTTTTGAATTTGTCACTTTTCTTCCACTCTAGTTCTCCATTATTCTAATTTCAGTCTTTCTATTTCTTGACTATATCAATGCTTTATTACTGTAAGTATTTATAACTTAAGACACAATGTCAGCTCTTCAAATCCCTTAGTAGTTCAGTGATATATGTGTACATAAAAAAAAGAGAGACATAGAATTCACTAACCAAATAATGAATATAAGTCCATTTTAATAAGAAATACCTGGGAAATAATTCAAAAGTGCGACACCAGAGAAAATCATAGATATTTTGGCATTAAATTCATGTTTAAATTCATTTCAGCTATGGTGAATAAAGTACAGCCACTGGCAAAAACTGTTTTATGTTTTGAAGAATTGCATGGTTTGGGCTGCTTCATTTGAGTCAAGGGGTATTTTGCCAGGAACAAGTTGTGGATTCAGAGACATCACTCAGTCTCCAGACTTTCCAGCTCTCTAAAGATGCTTATCAGCGAGAGGCTGTCAAGATGGTTCCTCCTACTTTCTGATGATTAGAGTTTCTTAAAGGAAAATAAAATAGATCCTGACCTATAACGGATTTCATTGGTCTGGATAATATCCAACTAACCATGGACCCAGTAGGATTCATATGACTGGCCAATAAAATTACCCAGACAGAGAGCACTGTCTCAAGACTATGATAAATCAACAACAAAAGGAAAGAGTAAAGATTTAGACAATTTTTAGTAAAGAGAAGTAACTTTTTAATCAGCAACTTCTGGGGTCCTGGGTTGTTTCCTTCTGTCTGTTTCTGACTAAGGCAAAGAAAAATTATTTTTCAGGTAATGCTTGTGGGAAGCTTATTGTTTGAGTTTCAGAAACAGAGCACAGGGTACTGATAAGCTATTCTACCTTCTGTTAGCTGTTTTGAGAATCAAGGAAAGCCAAAAATCCATGAGCATGAATATTGGCCCTAGAGAGTCAGCCCTAATCAGAAAACAAGATAGTGCCAGCGTGCATCCTATTCAGGAAATTAAGCATTCCATTTACCCATCATTGCTTTTAGCATCTGATTTTCAAAAAGTAATGAATGGATTTTTTCTTAAAATTCAAAAAGAAATCATCTCTAGGATAAGACCTTCCAGGGGGAAATTTATAAGCCACTGAAAACAGATTTTAAAAAAGAATAGGCTAGCTCAACCATAAGAATTGAAACAAAAAATACTTAAAAATTAAAGCAGTCTTTTGAAGATAAGCAAAATTTGAAAACGTTCATGAGCCAAGTGTGTAATTAGGTATTAGCATCATGATGAAATAGCATATGAAAATTATTGTATTTGTAAATAATTAGTTTCATCAAGATTCTCAGTGAGGAACAAAAGATCAAAGTAAGCTAAAAAATACATACTTTATTAATGCAGAACTTGTATTTGAGTTCTAAATATCTATTAATCACAATTATAGCTCCCTCTTTTTATCCCAGCAAATGTCTGCACCAATACTCTAGGGACATCTCCTCATTCTACTGGAGAAAATAGTAGATTTAAGACAATTCATTCAGCCTCTCTGATCTTTTAAAATCATTAAGTAGCCTTCTGTTCTATTTAACGAAATCTGTACTCTGAACCTATTTGTGACATCTATCAAAAACAGTGCTGTTTACATTTTCTTATAATATTAACTTAAACATCTTATTGCCATGCTCTGCAAACTGAGTTCTCTAAAGAAATCTGCTTATGGGAAAGGTGGTTAAACAGAAGGTACACTACACAAAGAGCCCAACTCTCTAGAGGTTAGCTGCCTGACACCTGGAAGGAGACAAAGCCTCTGTTGTCTTTGTCTAGAACCAACTATGAATCCCTTGTGGTCAGAAAAATGCTGGTGAAAGCAACTATCCTTCCCTCAAACATCTGCAGCCTGTAGTCTGTGCAGCTTTAGAGAGAGCAGGGCTGCAGAATTGCTTAGAATCCCACAAGGAGATGAGATACAGTTTGTTGTTATTTCCTCATATATATATATACTTCATTTTAATTAATGCACACTGTGAAACAAAGCATCCTCCTTCCAATCCAGAATTTTGGAGAGCAAATGCCAAAAATCAGAAGTTTTGCAACTAATACACACTTAAATTATTCACCACAAAATTATATTTAACATATTGCCTTGGCAACTAAAATACAGAGCTTATTTTTTCTCCTTGTTCAAATAGCTTAGAAACTAAAACCAGATTTTTATCAAGAATCCATCACCCCCTCTTCCACATGCTTCATAATAATTATAGTCTAGCCTCCTATAAATTTTATTGACATTTTAAACTTCTTATAAAGTTAGAGAAACACTGTTTGGAAGTTGGTTATCAATCTTGACTTGTGTATTCTGTATGAAATTTGAACATTTGGCTGTTTAGGGTTGAAATTTCTTGCACTTCACCCAAAGATTAATCTTGTCTCTTAAAGCTAGAAAAATGCGAAATTCTAGAATCACTTCAGTAACATGGATATTTTTGTTATACATCCTTAACAGGATCAGATATCTTCTTAGGAGAAGTATCATAATTTATTTCAGCATGAAAATTACACCATCATCTCTGTTATAATAAAATCAAATTAATTTACAAACAGAATGGGACTAAGAAATAAAAAATGGATGATATGAAAGATATGGTGCATACACTGTCATGCATTCTCAGATAAATTGGAAAGCTTGATTTATTTATTTGTAAAATGTATATAGAGCTACTTTATTTACTAATTTTCTCCAAAATAACATGTGAGTTTCTGAGTGCTAAACCAGGCATCATTTCAAAATGTTGAAACTCTGTCTTTTTAATACTCAAAGATTTTTCCTAATCGGGTCTCAAACAGGCCACTCCAACACGGGATGCCTGTGTTACAAGCTGTGGCTTAATCCTATAGGCCACATTGCTAGCACTAACAGCATAGTTTAAAACCAGTATGTGTGATTCTAGAATTCTATTGATTGTTTAGAAATGGTTTGGAAGCAGAAGGATCCTCAGTGACCACTCTCCCCTCAGTATGAACAACATGCATCAAATGCCCATTAAATTCCCATTTTGGGGTACCAAAATCTAATCTCTGTAGCATAATGCATACATGTTCTGGAGAATCCATATCTATGTACAGATTTCACTTTATTTCTAATTACCACATTTCATCTGATGTTGCTACCAGTACCAGCACCTCTGCTTATAACTATTACAAATGCAGCATTACATTTGATCTTTTGTTGGGTGTATACTTCATCTGTAAGTAACTGCTTCTGTTGAATCCAAGACTAAGGAATACAACCATCACAATCTTGGAACAGGGTGTCACAAGATTGGGGTAGGAACTGATTGTTTTCATAGAATAAAACAGGAAAAATGGCTTCTGCCTGTGTCTACCTTATGTCATCATCAAGTGTGTCTGTCACCTAACCTAAAAGATCTCCAAGTTCTCTGTGAAATGCATTATGAAATTGTATCTCATTTTTCATAACCTCATCTATTTTGAATTTGTTGAGGGGTTATGGAAATTAATTTCCCCTGTCTCGTTCAGTAATTCTTCAGCTATTTTAAGTGCTAGGAACTGACAGATGCAATTCAGAATGCTCTGGCTATCTTTCATCCTTAAACATTTTTGGAGAAAAGGAACCTTGTCTTTCTGATTTCTGCCCTAATATTTAATCCTCACCTCTCATGTGCTCCAGAGTTCTTGACCCTGACTTGAAACCATCTCGGTGGCAACCTACAAAGATGAATATCGCCGAGATCAAAGGTTGAATTCCTGAGCTATATGCTATCTTCTCATCTTAGGAAAATAAAACTTTTCCTAATATTTTAGATTCTATGGAGTTCAATTTCACTTGTCTGCTCTAATTCCCTCAATAATTAACTTTTGCATAAATAATATTGCATTTGATTGAGTATTGGAAATTCTTCAGAATTATTAAAGTTAAAGCCTTTTATTATATTTTTAATTTTGGGTCCTGTGCTGTTGTGTAGTAGGCTAAGCCTCCACTGTCAGTGCCAGCATCCACTATTGGCACTGATTTGTGTCCTGGCTGCTCTTCTGATCCAGCTCTCCGCTATGACCTGGGAAAGCAGTAGGTGGCCCAAGTGCTGGGGCTCCTGAACCGGCATGGGAGACCCCAAGAGCTCTTTGCTCCTGGCTCCTGGCTTCAGATAACCCAGTTCTGGCCATTGTAGCCATTTGGGGACTGAAGCAGCAGAAAAATCTCTCTATCTCTTTCTCTCTCTCTCCCTTTCTCTATCTGTAACTCTACTTCTCAAACAAAATCTTTAAAAAACATTATTTGAGGGGAAGATGCTGAGATTCTATACTAACATGGGTGAGACAAGGTATTTACAGTAGCAAGATATACTAGTAGAAACCTGATATTGGCAAATTCATTCCTGTATGGCTAATGTTTCATAATCTAATCTAATCATAAGTGATATACAACCATTACTTCTAAAGAAGAATGAAATATTAATTCATGGTCATATTACAACTGTTGTAAGTAAAAAGATTTCATTAGTTTGAGACTGTTGATAGTTAACCAAGTACTAAATATCACTGGATCTACCACATTGTCTTCTAGTAATATCTTGAATGTTCTTCCAGTAATATCATGAATGAATGACAATTTCTTTGTAATTATGCTGGTAAAGATAGTATATAAAATTATATAAAAGACCTGGTAAAGATAGTATATAGAATTAACCATCACAGGGAAATAGGTGAGGTAATCTACTCAGAAGTCATCTGATGTGAGCATTCTGTGACCTCACTTTCTTACATGAACATTCTCTCCTCAGCTACCGCAGGATGGCAGATGGTTGCCATATCATCAATGAGTTCACTAAATTTAAAGGAAGATATTCTGGGAAATAAAATTCTCCTCAATAGTGATGTTGGCTGTGCTCATAAATTGTGATATACTTCAGGGTTTGGGGATGCCGTGTGTCTAACCTAAGCCCATTTAAAATGGGAAACATAGCCACTGGGAACTTTTGGAGTTCTGGTTTCAAAGAAAATCCAAGTGCCAGATATGTCAAAACCATTGAAATGTCCCTCAAACTAAGGATAATGCCCTTTTACTTAATCTAATCATAACTGGAGCTGTGTTAAACTTTATTTAATCTAAAAATATGCCTTAAATGGTTATCACAAAAATATGTTAGTGGTGATTATATAGTTACAAAGTTTATTCACTTCCATCTATACTCCTTAGTTCAAACAGAGGCTATAGTGTTATCCACATTGACCACTTGATGTGTTGCTGTTAATTTTTCATTTCCAATCATGATTCTTAGTTTGTCTTTAGATTTTGAAATATGATGTTTGATAATTACCAATTATAAATCTATACACACTTCCTTGATTGTGACTAAATGGTAGATTTCAGCTGAATACTCAAAATTTCTACTACTATACATAATAATGGCAATCATACTAGCCCAATTACCTTGCCACAGTCTAATTCACTTTTCTTTACTACTGAATATTGCACACTTTTTGCTTCACTTATCATGTATCCTTTGCTACTGATGCCATGAAACACAGCAAATTTATACTAAATGGGAGAGTAATGGATTTCCTGGCCCAAATCACACAATATATTCTGAAGGACCAAGGAAAAAAATAAGAAACATACCAACTTTAAGAAAACAAATAAAATGGGAATTATGTTGTACTACCAATTTCAGAAATTAAAGGATCAGCAATAGTCAAAGTCTCTCAATTTTGAGTTTATTCAACTGCAATTACAGTTTTTATGCATATTTGTGCATGATGTGTCTTTCAACAAAGTTACAACAACCTTGTCATGTTATTTTTGAGAGCGAGAACTTGAGTAAACTTGCTGGAAAGACTTCCAAATGAATGAAAAATGAAAAAATTAAATATTTTAGAAACATTGACTTAATAATTTGGAAATATTATTTAATGGCATATTTATCTGGGTAAACTGATTCCTTGGAAATGCTTTATAAATGAAGAATTATAACAACATCCAATTGAAATTTATCCAAAAATATTTTTTATTATTATTTTTAAATTTATTTGACAGGTAGAATTATAGACAGTGAGAGAGAGAGAGAGAGACAGAGAGAGACAGAGAGAAAGGTCTTCCTTTTTTCCATTGGTTCACTCCCCCAATGGCTGCTACGGTTGGCACTGCGCCATTGCGAAGCTGGGAGCCAGGTGCTTTCTCCTGGTCTCCCGTGCCCTTGCAGGGGCCCAAGCACTTGGGCCATCCTCCACTGCCTTTCTGGGCCACAGCAGAGAGCTAGACTGGAAGAGGAGCAGCCAGCACTAGAACCCAGTGCCCATATGGGATGCTGGCAGTGCAGGCGGAGGATTAACCAAATGAACCACGCTGCTGGCCCCATACTCCAATATATTGTAAGAAAATTATTTTAAAGCATTTTTAATGATTCATTAAACAGTTTGAGGATTTTCCTTGAATGTATTTAGTTGACTGTAGAAATTTTCTACAAAATTTGCATTTTTTTCATACTCACCAAACTAAATATTCTGTACCAATGATTAATATAATCAATGATTTGAATTTGATAGTGGGAACTGAATGTGTGACACTAATGAGATTGTTTTTTAAACAGAATTATTTCTACGAATTTTTAAATTTAACATGCTGCCTATTTTATCTTTTGGTGTGTAGTATAATATCCACTTTTATTAATGCTGATTTTAACTTCTTGTGATTTTAATTTTAAGAAGAATGTATATCCAAGTCCATTAAATAATACAGAGAAAATAATTCTGACTACAAGATTCCGATATTTTGAGAGCATAATTGTATTCAATTTAAATATACATGAGTTAATATACATATGCCTATGTGCAATGAGTATGTATATCAAACATGGTCCTTCCATTTTATTTATATATTATTATAAACTATGTATTTGAAATAGGTGAAAGAATAGTAAACATCAGCTAGAATATAGCTTACCTACTGGATTTGGTTAGCATAAAGGTAAATAATAGTAATTCAAGATAATGTATTAAGACCAAATATGCACAATCATATATAATCCAGTGATTATGGTAATAGACAAAAGATAACAGGACAATAAAACTGTTAGAATAAGAAATATTAAGCAGTAAACCATAGTGATAGTATAGATAAATAATGGGAAATCTTTATTGTCTCATGATTTTTTACTATGCATTAGGCTTTGTACTAAGCACAAAAGAAATATCCTCATGTTAAAAAAAGTGAGGTAAACACTCGTTACTCTTTTTAAAAGATGAGGTGGATGCAAAAAGTACTGAGATGCCTAAATGAAATTCATTTATGACTCCAATTCCATGCTTAACATTACAAACCTGTGGACACCGAGATTTGGTAACAGATTGCAAACCCCTGACAAAGTTCTAGGGGTTAGTCTCTAAGGCTAAAAAAAGCAATATAATAGTCAGATAGTTTCCACATTATATTCTTAGGTATGAACAAGAAAAGAAATAGGACTGAGAGGATTGGTAATAAGTATAAAATCAATACACTGCTAGAGATAAAAAAATGAAGCAGAGGTAACCAAATGATTTATTTGCAACAACATCAGTTGTGAAGAGTCCTTTACATCCCCTTAGTTGACTCAGAATGAAGTAGCATCCAAGGTATACAAATGGTGATGGGAACTCCTAAGTGAGGAAAGAGGTGTCTTTTAAGAACAGACTTACTTTACTCTTTTAATACCGTTATTTTGAGCCAAATATAATAATATATATATAATACATATTAGAATAATAGTACTATCAAGGGAGTTTTAATGCTGCTATTACTATTATAATTTTCAATAACTGGTAAGGCACCTTTCTCAGTTTGTTTCTAATAATACTTTATATGGTTGCTTTGGTATGTTGTGGTGCTTTTCAAATCTTATTTTTTAATGACTGGCAAATGCTGACCTATTGTTTCCTAAATCATCAGACACAGCTAGAGCATTGTGTTTTAATTCTCAAACACTGCAGGCAGCAATGGTTGCTGCTCTGTTATACCTGAGCTGCTGTGGACTAGTCATAACATAATCAACAGTTTCCTCCATGTTATTTACTTTGAAAGAAAACAGAGTGTTTAGGTGATGCCAAGGAATAATAGGCAAATATTTTAAATACAAGAAAGTAAAGAAATTTTATGAGTTGTCTTTTTTATAGAAATGTCAGTATTTTTTATGTAAGGATAGTTATAGTATAAGGCATAGTTTTTCAGTGGAGATGTTATAAGGTATATGTCCATACCTAAATATGTTCTAAAGATAAATTGTGTGGTCTGAATACCAAAATGTCCAGGATTCAATGACAATATTATTTCCTTCATCTTACTAGGGAATATTGGTTTGGGACAGGCACTAACAACCATATCTGACATTTGATCCTATAGTGCCTAAATATACACTGCTGTAGGTTCTAACTTTTACTCTAGTATGCTTTTATTAAGACAGCAGTAACTAGAATAGGTCAGAGCCTTATTTGGTGTTAGCAAGTGACAGAAGATCAACTCTAAATTGCATGTTCAAAAAGAGGTGGATTATTAGCTAATGAAAGATTTGTCTGGATGCCCTGAGTTATGTAGCAGTCAAAAACAATGCTAATATTTAGTGGCTTAAGGCACATATGGAGAGAGTAATAAAATTATTGTCAGACATCTTCCTCTTTATGTCTCTATAGAATGCATAGAGGTTGATTTCAATCTTTGCTGGATGGGAAAGAAATCCTAGAATTGAGAAACAGAGTTTGCAAACCTAAATGATGATACATTAAACATATTTTGAGTTCCCAAGAAATAACTCTCTTGACTGTACTTCAGTTATATGCATTCCTTGCCTTATCACCTGGGGAAACATAAGGTATATTTTAGTTAAGGTTAATACCTGCTGGTGAGTGTTCAATTTTGTGCACCAGCTAAGCGGGGCCATCATGCCCACATATTTGGTCAGTATTACCGGATTTTTCTGCACAGGTTTTTTTTGAGATTAAATTTTAATTTTAATGATTTAACTTCTACTTACAACTGAGATCACATATTGTTTTCCTTTCTTTTTATGGATTATTTTAATTGAACAAAATATTTTCTAGTATCATGCATATAGTAGTGCATGATGAGGTCTCCTCATTTTTAAGTATGAATATTATTTATATATGTGATACATGTATATGTACGTATGCACATAGCATATATACATAGGTGTGTATGTGTATATATGTACAAATATATATGTATATGTCACAATTTCTTTGTTCCTTTGTTGATACTCACCTAAGTTCCTTCCATATCTTGACTATTGTGAAAAATGATGCATTGAACACGGGAATGCAGATATCTTTATACGATTGTGATTGTGAGTTCATTTCCTTTGGGTAAATGCTCAGAAGAGAGATTGCTGCATCTCTGGTATTTCAATTTTTAGTTTCTTTAGAAAGCACCATAATATCCTCAACAAAGACTGCATTAATTTACATTCTCAGTAGCAATGTACAAGAGTTTCCTTTTTTTCTATATCCTGATCAACATTTGTTGTCTTTTGACCTTTTGGCAATATCCATCCTAACAGGCATAAAGTAGTATTTCCTAGTAGTTTTGATTTACATTTACCTCATAAAGTGTTAAGCAAATTTTCATATGCCTGTAGGTATATTTCATAGCTTCCTTAAAGAAATGAGGGGGAACTTCAAAACCTTTTTTGAAAAATGGACATGCAAGAGAATTTTGAAATCCATGCCCAGTATTTCCATCACATGCACTTTCAATTAACATTTTGAAGACTGTTCATTGGGGCATGTGTGCATATATGTGTGAGTGTGTGTGTGTGTGTGTGTGTGTGTGTGTGGAGAGAAAGATAATGAGCAGAGAAAGAGAGCTTTGGTTTAAAGAATTGGATTATATATCTGTAAAGGATTGGAATACTAGAATCTCCAGGGCAGGTCATGAGGGAAAAACAAATGTTATAGTTCAAGTTCAAAAGTTGTCTTCTGGATGCATTTCTTCTTACTAAGGAGAGATCAGTAAAGTTAATGCTTTCAATTGATTGCATAAAGCCTACTGACGTAGAGTACTATATAGCTTATTCCAAGTCTACCAATGTGAATTTTAGTATCTCTCTCTCTCTATTAAATGCATCAGTGTGCATTTTTTAAAATGATTTTCATTTATTTATTTGAGAGACAGAGTCATAGACAGAGAGAGGGAAAGACAGAAAGAGAGATTTTCTATTTGCTGGTTCACTCCCCAAATAACCACATTGATCAGAGCTGAGCTGATCCAAAACCAGAAGCCAGGAGCTTCTTCTAGGATTCCCAAGCAGGTACAAAGGCCCAAGCTCTTGGGCCATCCTCTGCTTTTCTCAGGCCACAAGCAGAGAGCTGGATAGGAACAGGAGCAGCCGGGTCTCAACCGGCGCCCAGAAGGGATGCTGGTGCCACATGCAGAAGCTTAGCCTACTACATCACAGTACTGGCCCAATATGTATTTCTTAAAAGGATATTCTCTTATGATAACTATGGTACTGTTATTAAAATACACAAGATTAGCATTGGTATATTTCCACTATTTAATTCATAGTCTACACTCAAATTTTGTCAGTTATATCCAATATATTCTTTCTTTTAAAATATATATTTATTTATTTGAAAGACAGAGTTACAATGAGGTGAGGCAGAGAGAGAGGTCTTTTATCTCATGATGCATTCCCCAAATGTCCACAATGGACAGAACTAGGCTGATCTGAAGCCAGGAGACAGGTGCTTCTTCTGGATCTCCCATGTGGGTGCAAGGACTTGGGCCACCATCTACTGCTTACCCTAGCCATAGCTGAGAGCTGGATCAGAGGAGGAGCAGCCAGGAGTCGAACCATTGACCATATGGGATGCTGGCACTACAGGTGGTGGCTTTACTCCATGTGCCAAAGTCAGCCCCCAAAATATTCTTGATAGCTATATTTTTATCTCATTCCATGATCCAATCTAGATTTACACGTTTCATTTCATTGTTGAATATAATTGTTATTCTTTATTTTGGAGTAGTTCTTCAGCTTTTCTTTATGATTAAATACTTGATTTTTTAATTTTTTAAATAAAATCCTTTGTTTTTATTTAAGGTGTACAACACAATGTTATAGGACACATATGGGTAACAAAAAGCTTACCATAGTAAAGCAAATTAATATACCCACCAACTAAGTTATTTTTTGGTTTTGTTTTTCTGGCAAGAGAAACAAAAATATACTCATTTAGATTGATTCCCAAGTACAGTATAATTTTGTTACCCATAGTCCTCAGGCTGCATCTTTGAACTTGTTCATCCCACATATCTAGTAATTAGAATTCTCTGATGTACATCTCTCAATTTCCACCATCATTATCCATGGTAATCATACTTTTGCTCTGCCACTTTTTATTTGAAGTTTTGGTTCTTAGACTCCACATATAAAATGTACTAACAAGAAAAAATGAGGATATTCTCTTCAATAACCATTGCTTATAAAATTGTATTTCCACTTTCAAATAACTAAAAATTTAACCTTTATCTATTAAAAAGAGAAATATCTACTCTAAGTGAATAAGAACCTTAAATATAAGACCAGAAACTATAAAAGTCCAGAGAACAAAGGGCAAAGGATCCTAAACATTGACCATAGAAATGACTTTTTGGATATCAAACCAAAAACTGAGGCCACAAAAGCAAAAATAAATGAATAGGACTAAATCAAACTAAAGGAATAAAAAAACTTGGGGTTAGTGCCGTGGTATAGCAGGTAAGCTGCCACCTGCAGTGCTGGCATCCCATATGGGTCCAAGTTGGAGTCCCAGCTGCTCCACTTCCGATCCAGTTCTCTCTTATGGCCTGAGAAGGCAATAGAATATGGCTCAAGTCCTTAGGCATCAGCACCCACATGAGAGACCCAGAGGCAACTCCTAGCTCCTGGGTCCTGGCTTTGGATCAGTGCAACTCCAGCTCTTGTGGCCATTTGAGGAGTGATTCTGCAGATGGAAGACCTCTCTCTCTCTCTCTACCTCTCTATAACTCTGCCTTTCAAATGAATAAATAAACCTCTAAAAAAATCTTTGGATAGCAAATAAAAAATCCCTAAAATTAAATAGAAAGGGGAAAATTTTGCCAACCACATATGTGACAAAATGTTAATATCCAAAATGTAAAAAGAACTCACACAGGGCAAGAGGAAAAAAAACAGCCCAAGTAAAAAATGGGCAAAAGACCTTAATATAAAAGACTCTTGGCAAACAGAATTAAAATGTAAATTTATTTTGGCACATATATATATATGAGATCCATGTGTATGAAGGATCTTCAAAAATTTTATGGAAAATTCACTTTATGAAAAAGCTATGTATAAATTTAATTTTATACCCAAATAAAATTCTTTTAATTTTTTATGACCATTTGGCAGTACCATCATAATAGATACTATATAAGTATCACTAATATTTCAGTGTATTTGCCAATCACATGAAAAAAACATATACATAATTAAATTTATTTATTTATTTATTTTTGTTTATTTGAAAGTTAAAAAAAGAATAATAGAGAGAGAAAGAAACACCTCCATTTACTCATCCTACAAATGTCTACAAGAGTGGAATAGAACCAGGCCATAGCTGGGATCCTGGGACAAAAATCAAGTTTCTCATCTGGGTAGCAGAGAACCACATAGGTGTACCTACTTGCTGTCTTCCAGGGTGCACATTAGCAAGAAGCTGGAATCAGAGGCAGAGCTGGTACTCAAAACCAAGCACTCCAATGAAGATGTGGACATGCTAAGTGTTATCTTAACTGTTTCAATGAACGCCAACCCCAGAATATGTACATTTTAAAAGATTATCATTTCCAATAAAAAGGATGCTATATCCATTAAATAACTGCAAAGTTTCGACCAGCAAAAAAAGGAAGAAAGCTACTACAATTTCTAGCCCAAAATAATTAATGAAAGAACTTGATGAATTTTCTTCTAATGTCTTTTATGCAAAAATTCTTCAAAAAATTCAATGAAAATGCATATTCTCTAAAAAACTATGCATGGATTTAAAATTTTTTAAACCACAATAAACTCATTGAATCCTATTGTTTTTTCCATAAGCTCTCTGAAGTACACTCAAGTATAACTGCACTTACATTTAACTATAAACTTAGGTAAGGTGTTTGTTAGTCTTGCTCCTTAAACAATTTCTCTTTTTTTCAGGACCCAGTTGAATGAAGAAATCATGAAATGAAATATTGCTGATCACAATGTCAGTGGGAAATTGAGTCTGGAGGTTCTTCTATTAGCAACTAAAATGTTGTCCAGTTACATGAGTTCTTCCCAATTTGCAATTTAAAAACCAAAATTGTTCATATTCTTCCACCCATACAGAAGGGTCTTGGACATGTTTTTGGAAGCCAGAAATGCTAATTAAATAACATTAATGACTACCAAGGTTCTTAGCTGCATGGAGATTTGTCGTTATTAATCCCATGTATGATTGAAATATTCAAGAACAGAAACCTAAGAGGATTGTTCATTGGCATTCTCTACCTTTTATTAATTCAGATCATGTGGCTCATTCATGATTCTGTTCCTATCTGAATTTTCCTGAGCAGCTTGGAGCCATATAATCAGACATTTGTCTAGATTAGTTTAACAAGGGTGTCATTTGTAAATTTATATCGCATGTGTTAGGACTGGGCTTTGCATACAATTTACAGAGTATAGAGCACTATCTCTATGAAAACCGATCTGATAGGCTTTAATTGTTTGTTTACACAATTAGAGCTTAAGAAATGAGAAATGAGCTTGATATTGGAAGGGGTTGAGTAATGAAAACAAACATTTAGGGAAAACTGAGAAGATTGAAAAAACAGCACAAATATTTTATCTTGAAATACATATAAACTTGATTCTAAAGTAATTGGAGAGACAGAAGGAAACATGATTCTCAAACAATATTCTTTTACCTCTCTCTGAATAGAAATCAGGCTTATATTTTGTAAATTGTTCCCTAATTCACTAATTAGAAACATTCTCTTTCTTATGACATATGTCAAAATAAAACATAAAGCCATGAGCTGCCAGTAAACTTTAAATTATTACTATTCTAGAAAAATAAATTTGGAGTGCTCATTCATCAGTTTCCTTTCTGAAGAGGAATAGAAAGATGTACTATGCTTCTTAAACCATCACAAAGGTCACAGCTGATACTCCCATGACACAAGACAGATAAACAAGAGAAAAGCATAACAACTTAATTTAATCAAAATTTTATCTGATCTGGTAGGTTTCAGAAATGAAAACCTTAAAACAAAAGAAAATTGTTATTTTTTTTTACTTTTTTATAACGCTTTTATTTAAAGAATATAAATTTCCAAAATACAGCTTATAGATTACAATGGCTTCCCCCCCCATAACTTCCCTTCCACCCGCAACCCTCCCCTTTCCCACTCCCTCTCCCCTTGCATTCACATCAAGGTTCATTTTCAATTCTCTTTATATACAGAAGATCAGTTTAGTATATATTAAGTAAAGATTTCAACAGTTTGCCCTCACATAGCAACACAAAGTGAAAAATACTGTTGGAGTACTAGTTATAGTATTAATTCACAATGTATAGCACATTAAGGACAGAGATTCTACATGATATATATTTTTTTAAATTGATTAATTTTCTATGCAATTTCCAATTTAACACCAAGATTTTTTTTTCATTTTTAATTATATTTATATACAGAAGATTGATTCAGTATATACTAAGTAAAGATTTCATCAGTTTGCACCCACACAGAAACACAAAGTGTAAAAATACTGTTTCAGTACTAGTTATAGCATTACTTCACATTGGACAACACATTAAGGACGTGATCAATTTCTGTTCACAATTGATCACACTGATAGGTCTAAGAGTCAAAGGGATCACACAAACAAGACTAGTGTCTGCTAATACTAACTGATAGAATCAAAAAGCGAGAGAATGATCCAACATGGGAAGTGAGATACACAGCAGACTCCTAGAATAGCAGATGTCCTAAATAGCACTCTGGCCTCAGAATCAGCCCTTAAGGCATTCAGATCTGGCTCAAGAGCCTATGAGAGTATTTTAGGCATGGAAAGCCAAGACACTCTGGAAAAAAGAAAGAGGACCTAAATGAAAGATCTCTGCGAGTGAGATCCCAGTGGAACGAATGGGGCCATCAAAGAAGGAGGTACCTTTCTCTGAAGGGAGGAGAGAACCTCCACTTGGACTATGACCCTGTCGGAATAAGATTGAAGCTAAAGGCTTCCATAGCCTCGGTAACTCATGACTAGAGCCTAGGGAGATTACTGATGCCATAAACAAGAGTGTCAAATTGTCTTCAGGAGTCACTGTGTACTTACATCTCATGTGGGATCTGTCCTTAATGTGTTGTCCAATGCGAAAATTGTTATTTTTAGGCTTAGTTATGATAGAGAATGGACAGCCGTGTTGAAAAGTGATTGGACAAATGTGCATGATCAAATGGTAACAGTCCCAGAGAGGAAACACAGCAAGGTCCATGTTTTCATCCTTTTCTTAATCTTTCTGTGCAGCATTCCTTCACCTAGTTTTGTTACAAGGAATGAGGGACATCAAGGGAGAAGAGAGAATGATGTTGATGGCTTGCTTTGCAGGAGAGAAGTTCTAGTGTCTATGACCAACATCGGGGAAGAGGAGTTCTAATTTTTATGAGTATTTTCAGATGAGAAAGAAGGGTGGAAGATGGAGGACAGGAAAGAAGATTAAATAAAAAAAAACTTGCTTATGAGGCCTTTCCAATTTCTTTCCATTCAAAGTATACATCATGAGAATGTTCTGAGCATTTGCAATTAGGTGTAGGTTAAACTTCTCACAGAGACCTGCATGGATGATCTTTGAATATTTGCAAACTGGGTTGTTATTTTATATCTAGATATTCAATCTTTGCTACATTTGATGAGAAAAAATTAGTGAGGGTCTTATCAGTTAGCTGATCAGTCAAAAAAATAACCCCAAAAGCAAGTGGCTTTTTAAACAATCCTATGTTATTTCTAATGAGTTTGTGTAATGACTCACATAGCTGATATGACCTAGTTAAGCTAAACCATTTTGAAGAGCTCAAGTTCACTCATATGTGTATTCTGAGCTAATTGGCAATGGCTTATTGTGTTTTTTGGCCTCCTGGGACATGTGGATAATTCAAATATTTCTTTTTCTTGGTCTTGGCAAGAGCATACTTGCAAGCAAGCAAAATTGTGCAAGTGTTTTTTTTTTCAAACTTTTATTTAATAAATATAAGTTTCCAAAGTACAACTTTTATATTATAGCAGCCTTTCCCCCGATAATCTCCCTACCACCTGCAACCATCCCATTCCTACTCCCTCTCCCATCCCATTCTTGATCAAGATTCATTTTCAATTATCTTTATATATACAGAAGATCAACTTGGTATACACTAAGATTTCAACAGTTTGCATCCACACAGATACACAAAGTATAAAATACTGTTTGAGTAGGAGTTTTACTGTTAATTCGCATAGTACAACACATTAAAGACAGAGCTCCTACATGGGGAGTAAGAGCACAGTGACTTCCGTTGTTGATTTAACAATCGGCACTCTTATTTATGACGTCAGTAATCACCCAAGGCTCTTGTCATGAGCTGCCAAGGCAATGGAAGCCTTGAGTTCACAAGCTCTGACCTTATTTAGACAACGCCCTAGTCAAAGTGGAAGTTCTCTCCTCCCTTCAGAGAAAGGTACCTCCTTCTTTGATGGCCCCATTCTTCCCGCTGGGATCTCACTCACAGAGATCTATCATTTAGGTCTTTTTTGTGCCACAGTATCTTGGCTTTCCATGCCTGAGAAACTCTAATGGGTTTTTTAGCCAGATCTGAATGCCTTAAGGGCTGATTCTGAAGCCAGAGTTGCATTTTCCAAGACACTCTTCAAATCATATTTCTTATATTCCATTGTTAAAAGGAAATCATATGGGGATGGCTCTTTGGCATTACGGGTAAAGCTGTCTTCTGCAGTGCCAGCAACCAATATGGGTGCTGGTTCGAGTCCAGCTGCTCCACTTCCAATCCAGCTCTCTACTATGACCTTAGAAAGCAGCACAAGATGACCCAAGCCCTTGGGCCCCTGCACCCATGTGGGAGACGCAGAAGAAGCTCCTGGCTCCTGGCTTCGGATGGGCACAGCTCCTGCCATTGCGGCTGATCGGGGATTGAACCCGCAGGTGGACCACCTCTCTCTGCTTCTCCTTCACTTTGTGTGCAACTCTGACTTTCAAGCAAAATAAATAAATATTAAAAAAAAAAATCATGTGATTGGAATTTGTCCTGTTCTCTGTGGGAGAGCCCAGAAAACTTATGTTCCTAATGGTGTGGAAATACAGAGGATTTATATTTGGTGCTAAAAATGTGGCAATTTATTTATAATTTTAAACTTATAGACAGTTTTCTATGAATACGTAAGAGGTTTTCATAAGGTAGAACTTGTCAGGGAATTCTCATCTTCACTGTTACATGATTCTGATCACCATCATCAGATTGTCCATCTTTAATGATCTGTTAATACTCTTAACAATGATCTAAATTCCTTAATTGTAGCAACTTACATAATCTTTCCTCTCCCTACTAGTAATTAAGCAGAAGTAAATATATTTTCAAGGCCCTGACATTTAGAATTCAGTTGCTTCACTTAAACCAATTCTCACATATTTTTTTAATTTTCTTCTCTTTCTTTTTCTTTTTTTTAGAGATTTATTTAAGGTCAGAGTTACAAAGGGGCAGAGGCAGAGGCAGAGAGAGAGGTCGTTCATCTGCTGCTTCACTTCCCAATTGGAGCTGTGCTGAGCTGAAGCCAGGAGCCAGGAGTTTCTTTTAGGCCTCCCACGTGGGTACAGGGGCCCAAGGACTTGGGCCATCTTAGGCAGCTATCCCAGGCCACAGCAGAGAGCTGGATCAGAAGAGGAGCAGCCGGGATGCAAACCAGCACCCATATGGGATGCCAGCGCTTCAGGCCAAGGCGTTAACCTGCTGTACCACAGTGCTGGCCCCTCCTATACTTAATTTAAAACAGTAAGCTCTAAGAGAACTAAACTACTAATATGTACCAAAATAGTTTAAAGTTAGGATTTTTCTTCTGGATACCTCTAATGTTTTCAAAAATATATTTCCCACATCTTTGATGACACCAATATCTGGCTTAAGTACTACCTCCTGTAGTAAGTATATGTGAAATGTAGACTATGACCTTTGTAAGAGGTAGATTTGTCTTTCTCTGCACCCAGTAACATTTAGTGTGTTATTCTCTCTCTCACACTCAACACCCCACTATATAAATTTATGTAGATACCTAGATATATACATCTAACTACTGTTCCTATTCTTTAATTGCAGCCATGTGAGTTTGGATAAGATAGTTTTCCCTTTTCAGTACCAACTTATGAAAAATATCCGTATGCTAACTTACTTTTTCTTTCTGTTCCATAGTTTCCTTGAAGTCATGGTGTTTTAAATATATTTTCTTTATATAAGAGAACAGATTTGAGTTCTTGATATAATTACTATAAAGAGAAATTGCTCTAAATCCTGAGATAATATGGATAAGAATCTTCTAATGCAATCTGTATTAAACTGTGGTTTAAGAATTAAATATACATGTGTTGTATTAAATAACTGAGATGTGATTATCTTCTGTTTTAATAATACAGTCTAACACAAATTGTAATAAACTTAGCTAATACTATTTGATGATAATCACTGTGCTAAAAACTGAAGCTGTAGAAAACAACAGCTTCTGTTTTCACAAACTTTATACACTTGTTGAGAAACACAGTTAGCTGATAGCTTTCCTATTTTACCTGATTTGGTTATAGAAGTAGTATCAACACATCCAAGCCAGAGTAATGAAATGACTACTGATTAATTTTAGCGACTTTTTGTAATCATACAGGCTGTTAGATGCATGACCAGAACTTGAACTCAGGTTTCCTGTTCTTAACTGAGGGATCATTTGATTATATCATGTGAACCTTGTATTTCTTTGATAAATATTCAAAATGTTAATACTAATATAATATCATTCAAGTTTAAATATTTAACTTAACATTACATCATAAAATATCAACCTATTCATACTATGAGAGCTTGCACTTTGGTCTAGAAAGTTGAGCCAATTTTTTTTTTCATTGCTATCATATTAATTCCAACTTCTAGAATACTTGAATTTCCTTGTTTCTAATGCCAGCAGTATTCTGCAAATGTCTGAGTTTTACCTAATCCAAACCTATAAAATCTTCATTCTTTGTCTCCCTACCTTTTATGACTTAAAACTTTTTGTATTAGTTATTTCGGTTTTCTCAACTGCTTTTCTGTCTCTATTCAAAATACGTCTTTGCAAAAATTAAAGAAATAAAGAAAAGAAGGTAGGATGGGGTTTATGTAGAAAGAAGGGAAGGAGGGAAGTACGGTTATCTTCTTACAATGACATCTATGAAATACATGAAATTTGTACTCAATTTTTCTAAAAATTAAGAAAAAAAATCACAGTTTCTCCAAAGCTATTCAAGCTCTAAAACTCCAGATGCCCGGGCTTCGGTTCAGGCATACTGAATGATAATAGTCAGGCTGGGGCGCTGAGTATGTATTTGTTCAAAATTCCATAAAATCAGAGAATTTTGTAATATCTCTGGGATGAAAAATTTTTCCCTTTAATTTGGGCATTCTCCAAGGATCCATTTTGTACTTCTTTCATTGTATATTTTCCTCCAAAATTTTCCTCCACAACTGTCTTTAACCATGTATTACAGCATTTGGTGACCTTTGGAAAGAGTCTCGAGACCTCATTGTGAATGTCTATTCCCTATAACTCTCCCTTTGAAGAAAAAACTAAACTTGTCCAAACTTTGAATGTCTGATTCCAACCTGAACAACTTCCAATTTTGCATTTGTCTAGCATTACATATGACAGAATCAAACAGTGAATGAGAATACAGCAAGAGTGAGAGAGCAAGAGCAGAGTGAGTTATAGGAAAACTAGAGGAAGAGAGAACTGGATGAATGTGGCAGGGCCATATTAATGAATTCCTGCTATGCTGCATCATGTCTACAGCAGTACGTTGTTATGCTTGTGACCCATGCAGAAATGAAGAGGTGGTCATAAGCGAGGTCGATTTTGAAAGCAATCGCCTCAATCCAAGTTACTGAAAGAAAGCTCATGCACATATTCATATTAAGTTATGAGGATGAATTATATATTTTAATACTAATCCTATAGTAATGCATTTATGGTATAAAATAATGGGATAATCATTTTAAGAAATTTCTTATACAAATTTACAAACTGGTGTATATTTTTATTTTCCCTAAACTTATCCACTTCAAATTGCAAAAGAAGTACTTCTTAATTTTATAGTGATATAATTAGCACATACAACTTTCTTGTTACATGAGAGTCTTAGACAAAATTAAACACTGTCATTTCAGAATGACTTCTGCACCTGGCCAACTTTTAGTGACTAACACATTTGCTATTCAAAAATTCAATGCCCACTTAAACCACTAAATGGAGAGTACAGAGCAAGACTCATTTTTCTTTAGCTTCAAAATACCTAAGTGATATAGGTTAATTAAATAAATTAATTATCAAAGCAACCCCGGGAAGTAATTAATATCATTTCCATGTATATTCCTGTGAAAAACTAATCCCTAGAGAAGTTATTTTGTCCAAATTCAGAAATTGCTGGATCCAGAACCAAACCAGGACAGCTGGTTATAGAATCTGCCACTTGACTATTAACACATTCTCTCTGGTAGATATCCAGTGTAGGGTTAGTTGGACCAGTTAGTAGCTTTTTTATTTTATGATATGTGCTGATAATTTTATTGAGTGAATTGATACTAAGATAAGCATAATAAAACTGAGAATGAATGTGGTACCTCATGTGGATCTTGTTCTTGAGTCATATTGATAGAAATCCAAAATGAATAGGTTGCTGATAAGCATGCCTGAGACATCAACGGACACTTGGCCTACAATTCACAAAATATGTTTGCAACTAATCCAAGTTCTCCTTTAAGTAAGAATATGACAGTTCAAGTATAGGGCAACCACATTACAACATACTAGTTTTGATTACTCCCTCTTATTACTTATAACATTGCTGTCATTCAGTTCAGCTAAACCCATAGCTATAAATACTTGATAAATTTTTGTAATTGTCATTTTCAACAAAATGTTATTTAGTAGACCATTTAATACAGAATGAATTATTTTACCCACAAAAATAAAACAGTATTTCTGAAAATATTTGCCACATTTTAAAACATATAAATGTAAAAAAATATTTAAAACATTTGTATTACTCTTGATTGTGACAAATTTCATAATATAATTATAAAATTTTACTATATATTTTATTAGATATCACATGCCACATGAAAACAATTAAAAAGTTCTTTTTTTAAAAGAATTTATTTATTTATTTGACAGGTAAAGTTACAGGCAGTGTGAGAGAGACACAGAGAAAGGTCTTCCTTCCGTTGGTTCACTCTCCAAATGACCACAATGGCTGGAGCTATGGCAATCCAAAGCCGGTAGCCAGATGCTTCTTCCTGGACTCCCAAGCAGTTGCAGGGGCCCAAGCACTTGGGCCACCCTCCACTGCCTTTCCAGGCCATAGCAGAGAGCTGAACTGGAACAGGAGCCATCGGGACTAGAACCGGGTGCCAGCACTGCAGGCGGAGGATTAACCAAGTGAGCCATGGCGCCGGTCCCTAAAAAGATCTTAAGTACTCCCCTCTTCTGATATTTGAGCTGTTTGATATTTTGTGTTCTCAAGACAACAAAATGTTTGATAGACATGTGTTTTTTCTCCAATATTTTGAAGAATACATTTCATGTCATAAAAAAATGCAACAGTCTGAAATTTCCAACACTAGATTATTATTTTGTAACAATATTTTATTCATTTTTGAGATAGCATTTTAATGTATATTATATTCAAATGCTTAATTGCTCTATCAAATGAAGAGTTCAACAAACACAAAGTAAAAAAGACACAGTTTAGCAAGAAAAAAGTCAAGTGCTACAAATAGTGAGCAATGAAAAGATATGAAGAGTTGTGAAGCAGAATTAGGCTTGAGATATGCATTGAGAAAAATAAATGATACTTACAAAGCATGGAAGTATCCAAATAGTTGCTAAACACTTTGTTATTCATTCATTAAACCTGTAATTACTGAGTATATGTTATGGGCAAGGCATATTTCTAGACATCAAGGATTCAGTAACTAGAAAAGAAATACTTTGAATGAAGACAACACTTGGGATGATTGCACCCCATAATAGTGTTATGTTTATGCTTACTTACACTGAAGTACTATTAGAAGAGAGGACTGAATAATGCAATGCAATGAACAATAAGAAAATATGGAGAACATTTTAGGGAGAGGAGTCAAGATTTGCATGAGTGTAAGATGATGAAAGAGGGGCCTGCTCTGTGGCATAGCGGGTAGAGCAGCTCTACCCGCTATGCCTGCACCCCATATGGGTGCCGGTTCACGTACAGGCTGCTCCAATTCTGATCTAGCTCTCTGCTATGGCCTGGGAAAGCAGTAGAAGATGACTCAAGTCCATTGGCCCCTGTACCCATGTTGGAGATCTGGAGGAAGCTCCTGGCTCCTGGCTTCAGATCAGCAGAGCTCTGGCCATTTCAGCCATCTGAGGAGTGAACCAGCAAATGGAAGACTTCTCTGTCTGTCTGTCTGTCTCTCTTTCCCTCTGACTCTCTGTGGCTCTGCCTTTCAAACAAATAAATAAATATTCAAAAAATAATAAAATTATGAAAGAGCCCAAAGAAAGGTAAATGCATAAAGTATAATACTTTACAGCAATGATACATTTTAAGTTGATTTTAATTGATTTTATTTGTAAGTCAAAGTTACAGAAACAGAGGTAGAAATAGACAAAGAGAGAAGGAGAGAGAGAGTCAGGAGAGGCAGAAAGAGAGAAAGAGAAATCCTCCATCTCTTGGTTCCCTCCCAAGATGGCCACAATGGCCTGAGCTGGGCCAGTCCAAAGCCAGGGGCCAGGAGCTTCATCCGGGTCTCCCATTTGGGTATGAGGGTCCAAACACTTGGGCCACCTTCCTCTGCTTTTCCCAGGGCATTAGCAGGGATCAGAAATGGAGCAGCTGGGACCTGAACCTGTGCCTATATATGATCTGGCATCCCAGCTGGTAGCTTTACCCTCTATGTCACAATGGTGGCCATGGTAACGGTACAATTTAAAGATAGAGATGGAAGAAGCAGGAGTCATATTTTATAAGCAAAAATGAGAACAAAATTATCTGATTACTTTGTGATGAATATCCCTCTGGTTTGTCATCAAGAATAGATTTGGGGCTGGCAAAACTAGACACAGGAAGAATAGCTAAGAGATTATTGCAGAAATCTAAGGGAGAGATAGAAATGACTTAATTGTATATGGTAAATGTGGAAATGAAAATAAGCTGATGGATTAGGATATATTTTGAGGTAAATTTAACAGATGTGCCAATGAATGCATATGGTATATTTAAAATTAAAATGAAATTAATGATGAGCTTTGTCTTTTTTTGTTTCTTGAAGTAGTGGCTAATGTGTGCTGAGACATGACAGCCTAGGAAAGGAGAATTTTATAAGAGTGAAGCAATGAAGAATTCTGTATTACTTTTTAAATATTTACTTGATATTGATATATGATGGAGAAAATTTGAAAAGGCATTTAAATGCACTTCTCTAGAATTTAGATTAAGGTTTTAGGCTAAAGTTATATATTTGGGAATTAAGGAGGAGAGGATGTTAAGTATATTCCATGGGATTTAGTTACCCAAATGTGCATACATCAAGGAAAAATAAGTTTAGGCTACAAACTATAACATTTAGTAATGGGGGCGGAGCCAAGATGGCGGAATAGTGAGGACGCGCACTAGCAGTCCGCAAAAAGATAGTTTAATAAAAACAGAGTTACTGTAGCCTCAGGAAAAATCTCACGGAAAAAAATGCAGTGGAAATTCTTCCGGACCCAGTGAATGAGACGCAGAGGACCTAGGGGAAAGTAAGTTTGCGAACGGCAAATCGTGCCTTAGTGGCACGGGAGCTGCCGGGAGGGACGGGAACCGGACGGAACACAGTCGCCATTGGATTCGAGCGCTTAAACGGGAGCCGATACAGGGATCCCGAGACACTGGCGGGGGGAAGCAGATGCCACGGGGGAAACAGCACAATTGAGGCGAGCCCACACGGACACTAGCCTCTTTCGTTGCCCACCCTGCTAATTCTAGCTTGATTGAACGCAGTGGGACGGCGCGCGCCCGCTGGCTGAACCGGAAGCCGGGCGGAACACAGTCGCCATTGGAACTGAGCGCTTGAACGGGGGCCGATACAGGGATCCCGAGACAGTGGCGGGGGGAAGCAGACCCCCCACGGGGGAAACAGCACAATTGAGGCGAGCCCACACGGACACTAGCCTCTTTCATTGCCCACCCTGCTCACTCGAGCTAGACTGAACACAGTGGGACGGCGTGCGCCCGCCGGCTGAACCGGAAGCCGGGTGGAACACAGTCGCCATTTGAACTGAGCGCTTGAACGGGGGCCGATACAGGGATCCCGAGACACTGGCGGGGGGAAGCAGACCCCCCACGGGGGAAACAGCACAATTGAGGCGAGCCTGCACAGACACTAGTCTCTCTCGTCACCCACCCTGCTAATTCGAGCTAGATTAAACGCAGTGGGACAAGGCGCGCCCGCCCATCACTGAGGTAGACGGAACCAAAAACCCGAGGCTGTAGAAACCTGAAGGGGATCCAAAAACTGGGAACACACCGCGCACACAAACTCCGTTACCTTGACAACCCAGAGAAAGAGTGTGGGGAAAAAAAAAATGCCAAATAAAAACAGATTCCGAGGGAGCAAGATCAAGGAAGACGCTATGATGACCCCAAACGGAAAAGACACCCCAAGTCAGGATTATGAAGATAATGAGATAGAAGAAATGCAAGAAGCAGATCTCAAAGAATTGATAAGAACATTAAGAAGTTCTCAAAAACAAATTCTTGAACTACAGAAATCCTTAATGGATAAGATAGAAAATCTCTCTCGCGAGAATGAAGTACTACGGAGAAATCAAAACGAAATGAAACAACTAGTAGAACAAGAAGCTACGATAGTGACAAAAAATCTTAATGAATTGAAGAATTCAATAGATCAAGTGACAAGCAATCTTGAGGGCCTTAAAACCAGAATGGGTGAAGCAGAAGAGAGACTATCAGACCTAGAAGACAGAGAACAGGAGAGGAAACAGTCAAACCAAAGACAAGAAGAGGAAATTAGAAAACTAAAAGATATCGTCGGGAATTTACAGGATACTATTAAAAAACCCAACATTCGGGTTCTAGGTGTTCCTGAAGGTATGGAGAGGGAGAAAGGATTAGAAGGCCTTTTTAGGGAGATACTAGCAGAAAACTTTCCAGGCTTGGAGAAAGACAGAGAAATCCTAATCCAGGAAGCTCATAGAACCCCTAATAAACATGACCAAAAGAGATCCTCTGCACGACATATTGTAATTAAACTCACCACAGTGAAGCAAAAAGAAAAGATCCTAAAATGTGCAAGAGAGAAACGTCAGATTACTCTCAGAGGATCTCCAATTAGACTTACAGCTGACTTCTCAACAGAAACCCTACAAGCTAGAAGGGAATGGCGAGACATAGCCCAGGTACTTAGAGAGAAAAACTGCCAGCCCAGAATATTATACCCTGCAAAGCTCTCGTTTGTGAATGAAGGCGAAATAAAGACCTTTCATAACAAACAAAAATTGAAAGAATTTGTTGCCACTCGTCCAGCCCTGCAAAAGATACTTAAAGACGTGTTACACACAGAAACACAGAAACACGACCATCAACATGAAAGAAGGTAAACGAAGGGAACCTCATGGCAAAAGATCACAGGGAATTCAAAGCATACATTAGAAAATATCTGGCAAATGGCAGGGCAAACTTACCACTTATCAATAGTCACATTGAACGTTAAAGGTCTAAACTGTCCTGTTAAAAGACAGAGATTGGCTGATTGGGTTAAGGAACAAAAACCATCTATTTGCTGCCTACAAGAAACACATCTTTCCAACGAAGATCCATACAGACTGAAAATAAAAGGATGGAACAAGATATACCACGCCAACAGAAATGAAAAAAGAGCGGGTGTAACCATCTTAATATCGGACTACATAAACTTTAACACAAAAACTGTTAAGAGAGACAAAGAGGGGCACTATATAATGATTAAGGGATCAATACTACAGGAAGATATAACAATTCTCAATGTATATGCACCTAATTACAGGCCACAGGTTTATTTAAAAAATTTGTTAAGAAACTTAAAGGGAGACTTAGACCCCAACACAATAGTACTGGGGGACTTCAATACAGATCGAAAGGACAGAAGATCAACAAGGAGACAGTAGATTTAAACAACACTATAGCCCAAATGGATCTAACAGATATCTACAGAACTTTTCATCCTACAAGTAATGCATTCACATTCTTCTCAGCAGTACATGGAACCTACTCTAGGATTGATCACATATTAGGCCATAAAGCAAGTCTCAGCAAATTCAAAAGAATTGGAATCATACCATGCAACTTCTCAGACCATGAGGGAGTGAAGTTGGAAATTAGCAACTCAGGAATCTCTAGAGCATATGCAAACACATGGAGATTGAACAACATGCTCCTGAATGAACAATGGGTCACTGAAGAAATCAAAAGAGAAATCAAAAATTTTCTGGAAGTAAATGAGGAGAACAGCACAACATACCAAAACTTATGGGATACAGCAAAAGCAGTGTTAAGAGGAAAGTTTATATCAATAGGTGCCTACATCAAGAAACTGGAAAGGCACCAAATAGATGAGCTTTCAATGCATCTCAAGGATCTAGAAAATTTGCAGCAAACTAGACCCAAATCTAGTAGAAAAAGAGAAATAATCAAAATCAGAGAAGAAATCAACAGGATTGAATCCAAAAAAACATTACAAAAAATCAGCCAAACGAGGAGCTGGTTTTTTGAAAAAATAAACAAGATTGACACCCCATTGGCCCAACTAACTAAAAAAAGAAGAGAAAAGACCCAAATCAGTAAAATCAGAGATGAAAAAGGAAATATAACAACAGACACCACAGAAATCAAAAGAATCATCAGAAATTACTACAAGGACTTGTATGCCAGCAAACAGGGAAACCTATCAGAAATGGATAGATTCCTGGACACATGCAACCTACCTAAATTGAACCAGGAAGACATAGAAAACCTAAACAGACCCATAAGTGAGTCAGAAATTGAATCAGTAATAAAGGCCCTCCCAACAAAGAAAAGCCCAGGACCAGATGGATTCACTGCTGAATTCTACCAGACATTTAAAGAAGAACTAACCCCAATTCTTCTCAAACTATTCAGAACAATCGAAAAAGAGGGAATTCTCCCAAATTCCTTCTATGAAGCCAGCATCACCTTAATTCCTAAGCCAGAAAAAGATGCAGCATTGAAAGAGAATTACAGACCAATATCCCTCATGAACATAGATGCAAAAATCCTCAACAAAATTCTGGCCAATAGACTGCAACAACACATCAGAAAGATCATCCACCCAGACCAAGTGGGATTCATCCCTGGTATGCAGGGATGGTTCAATATTCGCAAAACAATCAACGTGATACACCACATTAACAGACTGCAGAAGAAAAACCATATGATTATCTCACTAGACGCAGAGAAAGCATTCGATAAAATTCAACACCCTTTCATGATGAAAACCCTAAGCAAACTGGGTATAGAAGGCACATTCCTCAATACAATCAAAGCAATTTATGAAAAACCCACGGCCAATATCCTATTGAATGGGGAAAAGTTGGAAGCATTTCCACTGAGATCTGGTACCAGACAGGGATGCCCACTCTCACCACTGCTATTCAATATAGTGCTGGAAGTCTTAGCCAGAGCTATTAGGCAAGAAAAAGAAATTAAAGGGATACAAGTTGGGAAGGAAGAACTCAAACTATCCCTCTTTGCAGACGACATGATTCTTTATTTAGGGGACCCAAAGAACTCTACTAAGAGACTATTGGAACTCATAGAAGAGTTTGGCAAAGTAGCAGGATATAAAATCAATGCACAAAAATCAACAGCCTTTGTATACACAGACAATGCCACGGCTGAGGAAGAACTGCTAAGATCAATCCCATTCACAATAGCTACAAAAACAATCAAATACCTTGGAATAAATTTAACTAAGGACATTAAAGATCTCTACAATGAAAATTACAAAACCTTAAAGAAAGAAATAGAAGAGGATACCAAAAAATGGAGAAATGTCCCATGCTCATGGATTGGAAGAATCAATATCATCAAAATGTCCATTCTGCCAAAAGCAATTTACAGATTCAACGCAATACCAATCAAGATACCGAGGACATTCTTCTCAGATCTGGAAAAAATGATGGTGAAATTCATATGGAGACACAGGAGTCCTCGAATAGATAAAGCAATCTTGTACAACAAAAACAAAGCCGGAGGCATCACAATACCAGATTTCAGGACATACTACAGGGCAGTTGTTATCAAAACAGCATGGTACTGGTACAGAAACAGATGGATAGACCAATGGAACAGAATAGAAACTCCAGAAATCAATCCAAACACCTACAGCCAACTTATATTTGATCAACGATCCAAAACCAGTCCCTGGAGTAAGGTCAGTCTGTTTAATAAATGGTGCTGGGAAAACTGGATTTCCACGTGCAGAACCATGAAGCAAGACCCCTACCTTTCACCTTACACAAAAATTCATTCAACATGGATTAAAAATTTAAACCTACGACCCGACACCATCAAATTACTGGAGAGCATAGGAGAAACCCTGCAAGACATAGGTACTGGCAAAGACTTCTTGGAAAAGACCCCAGAAGCACAGGCACTGAAAACCAAAATTAACTACTGGGATTGCATCAAATTGAAAAGTTTCTGTACTGCAAAAGAAACAGTCAGGAAAGTGAATAGGAAACCGACAGAATGGGAAAATATATTTGCAAACTATGCAACAGATAAAGGGTTGATAACCAGAATCTACAAAGAAATTAAGAAACTCCACAACATCAAAACAAACAACCCACTTAAGAGATGGGCCAAGGACCTCAACAGACATTTTTCCAAAGAGGAAATCCAAATGGCCAACAGACACATGAAAAAATGTTCAAGATCCCTAGCAATCAGGGAAATGCAAATCAAAACCACAATGAGGTTTCACCTCACCCCGGTGAGAATGGCTCACATTCAGAAATCCACCAACAATAGATGCTGGAGAGGATGTGGGGAAAAAGGGACACTAATCCACTGTTGGTGGGAATGCAAACTGGTGAAGCCACTATGGAAGTCAGTCTGGAGATTCCTCAGAAACATGAATATAACCCTACCATTCAACCCAGCCATCCCACTCCTTGGAATTTACCCAAAGGAAATTAAATTGGCAAACAAAAAAGCCGTCTGCACAGCAATGTTTATTGCGGCTCAATTCACAATAGCTAAGACTTGGAACCAACCCAAATGCCCTTCAACAGTAGACTGGATTAGGAAATTATGGGACATGTACTCTACAGAATACTATACAGCAGTCAAAAACAATGAAATCCGGTCACTTGCAACAAAATGGAGGAATCTGGAAAACATCATGCTGAGTGAATTAAGTCAGTCCCAAAGAGACGAATATCATTTGTTTCCCTTGATTGGCGATGACTAACTGAGCACCAAAGGGGAAACCTGTAGAAGTGAAATGGACACTATGAGAAACAGTGACTCGATCAGCTCTTGTGCTGACTGTTGTTGTACAATGTAATACTTTATCCATGGTAGTATTTTTTTTTTTCTTTATCCTAGTACTAGTGGTTGAACTCTGTAATTAACACACAATTATTCTTAGGTGTTTAAATTTTAACTGAAAAGTGATCTCTGTGAAATATAAGAGTGGGAATAAGAGAGGGAGGAGATGTAAAATTTGGGACATGCTCAATCGGAACGGCCCCAAATGATGGAGTTAGAATTGTGCCAGGGGTTTCCAATACAATCCCATCAAGGTGGCATGTACCAAGGCCATCTCATTAGTCCAAGTGATCAATTTCAGCTCACAATTGATCACACTGATAGGTCTAAGAGTCAAAGGGATCACACAAACAAGACTAGTGTCTGCTAATACTAACTGATAGAATGAAAATGGGAGAGAAGGATCCAACATGGGAAGCAGGATACACAGCAGACTCATAGAATGGCAGATGTCCTAAATAGCACTCTGGCCTCAGAATCAGCCCTTAAGGCATTCGGATCTGGCTCAAGAGCCCATGAGAATATTTTAGGCATGGAAAGCTAAGACACTCTGGAAAAAACAGAAGACCTAAATGAAAGATCTCTGCGAGTGAGATCCCAGTGGAAAGAACGGGGCCATCAAAGAAGGAGGTACCTTTCTCTGAAGGGAGGAGGGAACTTCCACTTTGACTATGGCCCTGTGGGAATAAGATCAAAGTCGGCGAACCCTAAAGGCTTCCATAGCCTCAGCAACTCATGACCAGAGCCTAGGGCGATTACTGACGCCATAAACAAGAGTGTCAAATTGTTAAATCAACATCAGGAGTCACTGTGTACTTACGTCTCATGAGGGATCTGTCCTTAATGTGTTATCCAATGTGAAGTGATGCTATTACTAGTACTGAAACAGTATTTTTACACTTTGTGTTTCTGAGTGGGTGCAAACTGATTAAATCCTTACATAGTATATATTGAATCGATCTTCTTTATATAAAGATAATTGCAAATGATTAAAAAATCTTGGTGTTAAACTGGAAATTGCATAGACAATTAATCAATTTTTTTAAAAAAAATCATGTAGGATCTCTGTCCTTAATGTGCTGTACATTGTGAATTAATACTATAACTACTACTCCAACAGTATTATCATTTTGTGTCTCTATGCGAGGGCAAACCGTTGAAATCTTTACGTAATATGTACTAAATTGATCTTCTGTGTATAAAGAGAATTGAAAATGAATCTTGATGTGAACAGAAGGGGAGAGGGAGCGGGAAAGGGGAGGGTGGGGGGAGGGAGGGAAGTTGTGTGGGGGGGGAGCCATTGTGGTCCATGAGCTGTTCTTTGGAAATTTATATTCTTTAAATAAAAGCTTTATAAAAACAAACAAACAAACAAAAAAAAACATTTAGTAATGAACAGAGGGAGAGAGATTAGGGGAAAAAGAGCTAATGGCAGAGGGACAGGTGTTTGGCTTATAAGTTAAATTGCCAGTTGAAGCAAGAATGGGGTTCCACTTCAACTCTAGCTTCTGCTCCAGGATCCTGCGGATGCAAATATTGGAAAGCAGCAGTATTGGTTCAAATAATTAGGTCCCTGCCACCTCATGGGAGACCTGGGTTGAGTTCCCAGCTCCCAGCTTTGTAGCAAGTAGTTATTTGGGAAGTGAACTCCTGGTTAATTGGAAGTTCCCTGTCTGATGGGTGGCCTTCTGTCATTCCAAAAAAAATTGCATTTAAAAAATAAGAATCAAATGAAAAAAAGTGATAATTTTGTTTGGATTAGTAAATAAGCAAAATAATATGGGACTACTGAATTCCCTTAAATTTTGATTGTTTGGTTGATTGAATAATAGTTGATAAAAATTGGGCTTCATGAATTTTGAGGTCCTTTATTCATCTTTATTACAAAAGATCTAACCAAAAATTAAGTGTAAATATTACATTAAGAACTTCAACAAGATAAATTAGTGTGTCAATGCAGATTTTCCCTCTAAGAATGCAGAACTTTCTTTATATGGTGATTCTAACTATTCAATAATTAGTCTATAAGCTGTGTCATTAAATTTGCTCAAGACATTTGCATAAACATAGAAAACTGTTTTGTGGACATTTTCAATTGCAAAATCATTTACTTTAAAAAGTATATGGTAACTTCACTGTGATAAATACAAAATTAAATTGTCCATCACCAAAGGAAAAACAATTCAAGCAGATGGTGGAGCGAAGGGATATGGTTGAGCACCTACTGCTTCAGCAGGATGTGCAGGTTCCCATTGAAGGTGGGCAGCACTGTTAGACCAAGTACGTTTTCACATAAGGATCTAGCAAAGCAATAAATCAGAGATTGGAGTTGATCTGAGATCACTTTGAACATTTAGGATACATGGATAATACTACCTCTTCATGAATCACTTTATTAAAAGGAGAAATGTTCGAAATAAATAAAAGTCACAAAACTCATACAATCTTGGTTTAAATAGTCCTATATCTTTTAAAGAAGAATAATTCTGTGTTTTTATTAATAAGTCTAAGTTTATTCATTAGATATTTTAAGAACCATAGCATTTTAGAGAGGGGATATTTGATTTACAGCTAGAATATTCAATTGAAAATTTAATTGCTTAACTTCCTTATCAAATACCTCATCCAATTAATAAAATATATGACGTTTTAACAGAAGGCTTTATTTGGGATTATTGAATTAATAACACTAAGTTATACATTACTCAGGATTAGTGTATAGCTGTTCCGAAATGGGAGGTACAGCTATATAGATGTCAGTATAAAACAGAGACAATTCTGAAGTATGAAAATAATAATTTCGAAGCAAAAGTTCTGATATTCTACTGACTAATATTTTATTATCTTTAATAAGTTAATGTTAATAACATACATTGTTCATTACACACACATATACACATACCATAAACACATATTTTGAATATTTCTAAGAGAAAAATTCATCATTTTTATATTAACTCTACAAATGAAAAAAATCACAAAACAAAAATATTAGGAAGTGAATTATTGTACTTAAAAACTTAGTCTGAGTAGTGGTCTTATGATTTGAGGGCAACACTTGGTTCAAAGCTTCCTGAAAGCCAAGGCTAAAAGACAAACATAATGAATAACCAACACTAAACTACACACCAAAGGTAGCATTCTAATTTACAAAAGAAATTATAGTTTTTGATTTTTTGTGAACTCAAGGAAGAATATATTTTAAAAGTCTTTTGCACAAAAAATATAGAATGTTACAATAGATGACAAATAAAATGTTTTTTTTTCCAAAACTGAACAAAAACTTACGTAAAGTCAAAGGCATGGTATTAAATAAACATGATAGGACTTACACTTTATACTTTATTCTTTATTGTATCGGTAGCAATAGGTTAGTCATTTTACCTTACTAAAAGAGGGATTACAGATAGGGTAAAGAGCTTCCACCCCAGCTTGTTAATTGTTCAAGATAGAGCTAGAACATTTAGCCATCAATTGTCATCCAAATAATTTTTACAATGTTATCAACATCATCCTAATTTTTACCATAAGGAATTTTAAATCTCATATGTTTTTATAGCTTGACGAATTTACAGATCTTTACAACTCCCCCTGTATAGCATGAAATAAAAAGCTTAAATCATGAATTACCATTTTACTCTTTTTTTACCAGTCTACCACATATTTCCAGAATAAAAAATCATTTTCATGTTTTTTAAAAAATAATATCATCATCTGATAGGAAAATGAATGCAAATTCATTTCTATTAATATCTTAATCCTCAAATCACTGAAATGTTATTTTCTTACTAAAATATAATTTATTTTATGAAATGTTGAGGTTTACAGAACAATTATGATAGTCGAGAGTTCTCACATACCCAGTACACAATTTCTCTTAAAACATTTTATATTAGTATAGTAATTTTGTTAAATTTAGTGAACCAATAATGACGTATTATTAGCTGATGTCAATACCTTATTTAGATTTCCCAAATTTTTGCATTCGAAGATATCTTTTCTGTTCCGTGATCCCATTTAGAACACCAGTTTCATTTAGATGTCATGTCCTTTTAGCTTGCTGTACTCTGCAGCAGTTTCTTGAATTTTTCTTGTTTTTGGTGACTTTCAAAGTGTTGGGAGTTTGGGTCAGATATTTAGTAGAACATCTTTCAACTGACATTCGTCTGATGTATAGAGGTTATGGGATTTGGAGGCAGGTATCAGGTAAACTGTCATTTTCCTCATAGTATATCAAGGAAACATACAATCAATATATCTTATCACTGTTGGTACTGATCTTGAGTTCTTTCCATTGGCACTTATATCACTGTCATACCTCCACTATTGCATTATGTGACGTTTCATTTTTTCTAAATTACTCTCTAACTCTAAAAGAAAAAAAAGCTATTCTTCTATATTTGTTCATCTCTTCAAGGAATCAACATTTTACCCTTGGCATACTTTATCAGACAATGTAATGGACCTGGATACATGGTATGATCATTAATACTGATAACTTTATTCAGTTTTGTTCATGAATATCTAGCAAAATCACATATAAAATATACATTTTAATATATTATGTTTAATGAGTTTTACCTGAACATACAAATAGGCAATGTTAACAATTGTTGAATGTTTAATGAACCATATTATTTGGATGAATTCTGATCTCATTTCTTCATTCGTACACTATTGGGTCATTAGAATATATGAAAGATAAGACATTTAGGACAGATCCCACATGAGACGTAAGTACACAGTGACTCCTGATATTGATTTTAACAATTTGACACTCTTGTTTATGGCATCAGCAATCTCCCTAGGCTCTAGTCATGAGTTGCCAAGGCAATGGAAGCCTTTAGGGTTCGCCGACTTCGATCTTATTCCAACAGGGTCATAGTCAAAGTGGAAGTTCTCTCCTCCCTTCAGAGAAAGGTACCTCCTTCTTTGATGGCCCCGTTCTTTCCACTGGGATCTCACTTGCAGAGATCTTTCATTTAGGTCTTCTTTTTTTTTTTTCCAGAGTGTCTTGGCTTTCCATGCTTAAAATACTCTCATGGGCTCTTGAGTGAGATCTGAATGCCTTAAGGGCTGATTCTGAGGTCAGAGTGCTATTTAGGACATCTGCCATTCTATGAGTCTGCGGTGTCTCCCACTTCCCATGATGGATTGTTCTCTCCATTTTGGATTCTATCAGTTAGTACTAGCAGACACTAGTCTTTTTTGTGTGATCCCTTTGACTGTTAGATCTATCAGTGTGATCAATTGTGAACTGAAATTAATCACTTGGACTAGTGAGATGGCATTGGTGCATGCCACCTTGATGGGATTTATTGGAATCCCCTGGCACGTTTCTAACTCCATCATTCGGGGCAAGTCCGATTGAGCATGTCTCAAATTGTACATCTCATGTGGGATCTGTCCTTAATGTGTTGTCCAATGTGAAGTAATGCAATAACTAGTACTGAAACAGTATTTTTACACTTTGTGTTTCTGTGTGGGTGCAAACTGATGAAATCTTTCCTTAGTATATACTGAATCGATCTTCTGTATAGAAAGATAATTGAAAATGATTAAAAAAACTTGGTGTTAAATTGGAAATTGCATAGAAAATTAATCAATTTAAAAATATATCAAGTAGGATCTCTGTCCTTAATGTGCTGTACATTGTGATTTAATACTATAACTAGTACTCCAACAGTATTTTTCACTTTGTGTTGCTATGTGAGGGCAAACTGTTGGAATCTTTACTTAATATATACTAAAGTGATCTTCTGTATATAAAGAGGATTGAAAATGAATCTTGATGTGAATGGAAGTGGAGAGGGAGCGGGAAAGGGAGGGTTGTGGGTGGGAGGGAATTATGGGGGGGGGCATTGTAATCCATAAGCTGTACTTTGGAAATTTATATTCATTAAATAAAAGCTTTTAAAAAGTTAAGAATTTTAGCGTTCTTTTTTCCCAAAAATTTCTTTTTTATTATGAGGTTGTGATTTAATATCAATGTAAATTATGCTTTTTATGTATTTTTCATGAGAATTACCTTTGGAATCTTTAAAAAATTCATCAAGTATAAATAGGAGGAAAAAAGTAATTTTTTCAGCTTGAAAATATGGGAGTGCTATGTTGTTGTACTTAGATGGGGAAGTTGAATTTGCTAAATCACACTATTTTCCTTTAAGTATCTATAGATATTGTTTTATTGGCTTAAGGTTCTCAACGTACAGCAGGATTTTGAGATAGTCTGATAATTTTTCCCAGACATTTGAAAATAAAATCCTTGGGCTGGTGCCGTGGCTCACTAGGCTAATCCTCCTCCTGTGGTGCCAGCACCCCGTGTTCTAGTTCTGGTTGGAGCGCCAGATTCTGTCCCAATTGCTCCTCTTCCAGGCCAGCTCTCTGCTGTGGCCCGGGAGGGCAGTGGAGGATGGCCAGGTGCTTGGGCCCTGCACTCGCATGGGAGACCAGGAGGAAGCACCTGGCTCCTGCCTTCGGATCGGCGCAAAGCCCCGGCCATAGCAGACATTAGGTGAGTGAACCAAAGACAAAGGAAGACCTTTCTCTCTGTCTCTCTCTATCTCACTGTCTATAACTCTCTCTCTTTGTCTCTCTCTCTCACTGTCTTACTCTGCCTGGAAAATAAAAAAGAAAAGAAAATCCTTAAATCAAAGTTTTGTTAAGTATATTATATATACATTACAAAAGTTCATCAGTGTTTAAAAAGGCTAACTTTTATTTATTTGAAATCTAGAGAAAAGCAGATAAACACTGTGGTCTCTTGCACTGACATAACCTCAAGTGCCTACAATAGCCAGGGCAGAGCCAGGACCAGCACAGCAATTTGGAAATGCTATCCAGGTTTCCCATGTGAAAGGCAGCATCCCAATTACTTGAACCATCAATGCTGTTTCCCATTGGCCGGAAGCCAAAATCAGTAGTAAAAGCTGGGAACCAACCCGAGTACATTGGTGTGGGACCTAAACATATTAACTCTTGACTAAATGCATTCTCTGTCCCTGAGTGTTTTAAAGCCCTCTTTGTGTTGTGTGTGTGTGTGTGTGTGTGTGTGTGTGTGTTTAAATTTGGATATTTAAGCAACTTGTCTCTGGCCGGCCGTAGCTCACTCGGCTAATCCTCCGCCTGTGGCACCAGCACCCAGGGTTCTAGTGCCAGTTGGGGCGCTGGTTCTGTCCCAGTTGCTCTTCTTCCAGTCCAGCTCTTTGCTGTGGCCCGGGAAGGCAGTGGAGGATGGCCCAAGTCCTTGGACCCTGTACCTGCATGAGATACCAGGAGGAAGTACCTGGCTCCTAGCTTCGGATCAGCGCGGTGCACCGGCTATAGCAGCCATTTGAGGGGTGAACCAGTGTAAGGAAGACCTTTCTCTCTGTCTCTCTCACTGTCTAACTCTACCTGTCAAATAAATAAAAAATTTTAAAAAAATAAACAACTTGTCTCATATTCACTGTGTTCTCCTAATAGGCAGGCTTTTAATAGTTTTATACCTCCTGTATTTTCTTATGTTTGTGATATTAGTCATTTGAATATTTAATTTATATTTTGTGATTTATATATCTATTATCCTCTCCTTATTCACTTCATCTTCTTTATATACTACTCTATATTTAGCACTAATTTTTTAAAATTATTGACTGTATTTTAGGTTCAGTATTATGCTGTCAATTATAATCACCAATGCTGCTAACTCAGATTAAATATTTAGCATTGAGTATCTCTTCAAGTCCCATCACTTCTCTGGTTATTTCCTAATCTGTTATTTATTAATATTACATGATTTCATCATTTATCCAATCTTAGTCTCCATTTATTGATATAATACTATAAAATGAAATGATTCTAAAAATATAATTCAATATGCATTTTTCTCAAAATAAGCTTTCTACATGCTTGTTGAGAAGGCCTCAACTTTATTATAAAAGAAAGAACATAAAACACATCATTACTCACATGGCTCAGTGTGTCCAATTAAATATGTATTGCAATGACATGATCAGACTGATAAAATGAAACTCATGTGCCAAACTTGGCCTATAAAAATATTTTCTAGGTTTCTGGGAAACTGGTATTATTAACAATTACATTTCCAGTTCCTTTTAAAGGGATACATCTTCCCATGTGTTGCTATATGGTTTGTGGTACATTCCAATTGTCTTGCTTTGGGCAATGGAATGTGTCTATACAACACATGCCACATTCAAGAGTTTGTTTCAAATGAAATCACATGAGCCAGAGTTGTGGTGCAGCAAGTTAAGACACCAGGTAGGACACCTGTATCTCAGTTCGGAGTACCTGACTTGAGACTTGGCTACTCTACTTTAAAGGAAGTTTTCTGCTAACGCATCCTTGGAAGCAACAGGTAATGGCTCAAGTGCTTGAGCCCCTATCTCTCACATGAGCTACTGGATTGAGTTCCAAAATCTCTGTTTTGGCCTTGACCCTGCCATGGCTATTGCCAGCATTCGAAGAATGAATCAGTAGATAAGACCACTCTGCCTGTTTGCTTCTCAATATATAGCAAATAAATAAAAATTAATCTTTTAAAAAAGCTGATGAATTGTTGAAACATATATCATACATATCTATGATACTTTAATTTAAGGAAATTTTTTATTCTCAGACTTCCAGGAAGAATTTATCAGTATATATCAGATTCTTGCTGTACACGGAGAACCTTAAAAAACAATATCCAGACTCCTGCCTTCGCCTGGCCCAGCCATGACTGTTGCACAAATTTGGAGAGAGAAAAGAAGATGGAAGATCTCTCTCTGTCTGTGTCTCTGTCTCTGTATCTCTCTCTTTCCTTCCCTCTCTGCATTTCAATTAAATAAATAAACTGTAAGCAATTGTATAGATCTGATCCATTTCTTGATTCTTCCCACTATCAGGAGAATTTCATGTCCCAAGGAACAGCTGTCCTTCAGTCAATGTTCAAGAACAAGGACACATGTGAAGCAAAGCCCCAGAAACCCTGGGTAGAAAACAGATGTTTGTTGTTGTAAGCCAATGGTACTGTGATGCTCTTCTCACAACAAAGCTAGAAAGTGTGAGGAAAAGGAGACTGGGGGATATGCACATTTAACAAGTTAACGAAGTAAGGCTGATTCAGGCAGTACATTGAGCACCTGCTGAAAAGCATTAGCCTAGTGGCTGTTAAAAGTATCTCTATTTTGCTGATAACCCATTAATGTTTTGCTTTAGACCAAAGCCACGTTTGCAATATCTAGCAGTCATTTGTCTAGCATGGCTTTGCAGGATGGAGGCTCACCATCCCTGATCTTCAGTTTGCAACGATGGCACATTTTCCAGGCAGTTTGAAGCAATCTACAATTCTTCTCTTGCCTAAAATCAATCCAATAAAACTGCACCCCCAGAGGGCTCTGTTCTGCCCATTTTCAAGCACTAAATCCACATTCCGTGGTGTAGCGCTTTACTGCTTTCCCACTCCTCCTTCCAGTAACATTGCAGAGAAATGTATTTGATGAGTGGTGCAGAAAAAAAAGAAATACCAATGGGGGGATAGGAAGGTGATGTCATCTTTATTGCCTGCCTGCCTCATAAAGCAGATCCAATGTGGTATGAAGTATGGCTACCTTCCCTCAGGTCAGGAAGTAATAAACACCTGTGAGGCAGAGAAACACATTGGGTATAGGCTCACATTTACTAATTTCCTGCTTTGGCCTGATATTCCATATCAGCATCTGTTGCCTATTAGAAATTCTATTAAGGTCTGATAGATTTTAACTAATTTTCTGAGTTTGCATTGATGCTATAACTTTCCTTTTCTTTCTATGTGTTCATTGGAAGTCTGAAGAAAACACTGGCTGGCTACCATCTAATCTGAAAATACACAATAACCTGGTTTCAAAAATTTAAAAAGGCATATCACTTATTAAATTACAAGTAACATCTGGGGGGGAGACACAACTAAATTTGCGTTTAGAATATGAAGTAAACAAGCAGTGGGTAGCAAGCAGTGCTGTGATAATGTTGGTCATGTGAAACTCAGCAGGAAACCCGAGACCCTGCAGGAGGCTGCAGTTGAGCCCACAACATGCACTGCAAGTAGAAACAAGTCTATTGTGACTAGAAACTTGTCTTAAAAGATTCAAAGTCGGCTTTAAAAAGAAAGCACAAGTAATTCATCGCATTTATGAGGCTTATCAAAAGCAATTGGAAAAAAGTTTTGGCATAAATAATCATTTTAAAAACCCGAAGAGTACAAATTTCCAAAACACAACCTGTCTGGAATATAAAGAGTGCTATATAACATATTCTTATTACTATAGTCCTCATGGCTTTCATAGAAGAACAGAAAAATTATTCTGAAATTAATTCCTCACAACGCCCCTGGCCAAGAGATGAGATAGATTTGCCCATTCATTTCTTGCATATAGGGAAATTAAGACATTTGAATTATGTGGAATAGACACATTATTAGCATTTTTATTATCGTAATTTTAGGGGTGAAGGCATATGGCATTTTATGGGTTTTCTCGGTACATACATTTCGGGCTATCTAAATTGACAACAGTAATATTCTACTCTTGAAACAAATTCATTCCCTCTTCTAAGAGAATAGCAAACAAACATGTATCTCTTTGTTAGAAATACCTGCAGGCTCACATTGAGAAAATGCCTGTCCCTGACTGATCCCAGTCAAAGAGGCAAAGCATTCACATACTATCTGATTTTGCTCTTCTAGGGTATGCATTACTCAGATAACAGTGATAAATACGAGATCCTTTTAAAGAAAATCATAAAATTTGATTCATACATAAAATTATTATTCATTATATCTTACCCAAAGGAAAGAAATCTAGGACAAATAATGCAATAAGAAAATCTTTTCCAGCATCGTATGCAACTGGCGGATTCAATTTCTGCCTACAGCATAAAGGATGAGAACAGAGTTTGCTAGCTTTAAGGAGCTTTGGAGGAAAATCTGTTGCAACTTTTAGAGCTCAATGGGAAGAAGAACACATGTCTGGATTTTCTCAGTGGGGAAAGCACACAGTTGAACTATAGCTCAAGACATATTTTATGTCTTACACACTGTGTTGAACCATCTTCAGCTGTGCATACTTCACATTTATGTTTTTCAGAACATTTGAATGATTCTAATGAACTCTTGAATATATTTAGTGGCTCATTAAGTGACATTAAATGAGATAGGTTTTTAAAGGATAAGAGTTGTTAACTGCAACATAGTAATGATCACTTTACATAAATTGCTAACTTCATAAAAGCACATGAATATAATTTTATTATTTCCAGATTTAAAAACCAATAATTAAATTGCCTACACTAACCCCAAGTGAACAGTCTCCTTACTGCCATAAGCATATTTATATATATTTATATATTGTATTTATATATTCTGAATAAAAATTAATCAGGCTAAGGTGATAGATGAAAAAACAGTAACAAGCCAATATAAACTCACAGTTAGATTCATGGTGGTGTATTAATGTAGTTAATGTGGCTATGTATGAGTATAGAAACATAACATTTTAGTTGATTTTTCAGAAGCCCTGAATAACTAGTATCTTCGGCAAATTGATAAATTAAGCATCATAAAACCCATTTCTTGGTGAGACCTAATTTTCATGAATCTAAGAAGTCTGGCTGATGAAAGAAGAGTAATGTGTGATTTTGTTTGCATCAAGAATACTACTCTCGTGAGCAAAATGGCAAAAGACCTCTAAAACTGACTAGTGTGATCTCTAATCAGAATTTTGGCCCTTGACAAAAGCAGCTATACCATGGAATTACATATACAGAAAAAAGCTGAACAACATAAGAGGGCATATACCGGCGCTCATAAGTGACGCCGGTATCATTGGTGGTGGCCTAACCTGCTATGCCATCATACTAGGCCCTATTTTTCCTTTTAAATGCTTTCTACCGTCATTACTCTACTTACATGACTAGTAACTTTATTTGGAACTAGTTGCCTGTGTGTTCATAAGCAGTGAGCCAAGAAAAAGAGGAGAGAGGAGGGAAGGAGAGGGAATGGGAGGGGAGGAGGGAGAGGAGGGAGAGGAGGAGAGGAGAGGGGAGGGTGGGGAGGGGAGGAGAGGGGGAAGGGAAGAGAGGGGAGGGGAAGAGGGAAGGAAGGAACTTTTACTATAGCAAGGGTTGACTCAGAGTAGAGACAATATTTCTACAACTGCCTGAATTATAATAAGTAGTGTCATGATGATGCTCCTTAACACAGGTGCATTGTTTCTATCATTTTTCTACGTTCATGATGCTTCAGGTTCTGTTTCACATGTCCTCAGTTTTCCACTGAATATGGAAGCATTGCTGATTGATATCCAGAGCTCCATTTGTGCTGTCCATTTGAGCCACCTATCTGTTCAATGAAGTACTATTTTGCTTCCACATTCTGATGTTTATAAGCTATTGCATAGTTAGAGAAAAAGTTGTTCAGTGGTTAGGATAAAGAATCAGGAACAGAGTCACTTGAACCTTTTAAATGCCAAAATTATTTTTATGAAATTTTATGAAAGTTATTTAATGGCCAAATGTCACTGGCTCTTCACATATAAAATGGGAGACCAAAAATGCCCACCTCATCAACATGACATACAGGTGGAAAGAAATGTTTCACACATAAGAATTCAATAAATCCATCTTTTTGTCTCAGATACCATTTTCATTTCAATTTAGATTTATAGATTAAGAAAGCAAATGCAAGCAGTTAAACTGAAAATTCTCATTTTCTTGACAAACATCTCTAATTTACCCCAAAGCACTTTTCACAATCCCAGATGTTAGTTCAGAATCAGATGACAGTATTCTAGGTAAAGAGCTATAATTAATCAGAAAGACCAGTAGCTAATGCATATATTCTTTTAGATAACACACTTCATCATTTTGTATTGCACAGTAATTACAAATTTCTAACCTATTGTACATATCCGTGTACAGTATAACTTATATGAGTCTCAGCTTCATAATATCTGAAATTATAGATAGTCTGAATCTATAATCCTGATATGAATTTAGGTTTCCATAAATTTTTATGTGTAAAATTTTTGTCAATTTTTTTGCACATTGTTCTTCTTGGCAGCTTTATTTATGTTTAATTCATGTGATACAAAATATGTATTTTTAAAGCATGAAACCTCATTGGATTTTAGTAGACACACTGAGATGTAATGCTATTATTAATTTCAGAATATTTTTATTTTTTTAAAGATTTTATTTATTTATTTGAGAGGTAGAGTTACAGTGAGAGGGAGAGACAGAGAAAGGTCTTCCCTCCGCTGATTCACTCCCTAAAAGGCCACAATGTCCTGGAGCTGTGCCAATATGAAGCCAGGAGCCAGGAGCTTCTTCCAGTATCCAAGGTAGGTGCAGGGGCCCACTGCTTTCCCAGGCCACAGCAGAAAGCTAGATGGGAAGAGGAGCAGCTAGGACTAGAACCAGCACACCTATGGGATGCTGGTGCCACAGGAAGAGGATTAACCTACTGTGCCACTGCGCCAGCCCCCGGAATATTTTCATCACCCTCCAGAAAACCTACACCCATTACCAATCATTATCATTTTCACCCAGTGATGGCAATGGCAAATAGAATCTTCTGGACACTTCATTTGAATGTAATCAAAAATATATGCATTTCCTGTTTTCATGTATTGATTATTAAGGCTTGCAATATTCATATCTGTTTTGTATGTAAATGAACATTGTTTTGCAAAGCTCATCTGTGTTGTATGTATCAGTAATTTATTAGTTTCTATTACTAATTACATTTTACAGATATATCACATTTAGTTTTTCTATACATTAGCAGGAAGACTTTTTCTGTAACTTCTACTTTTAGGCTATAAGGAATAATGCTGCTATGAAACGCATATTCAAATTTTGGGATGGTAATAAGTTTTCAATTTTCTCATATACCTAAAAGTGGAACATTTTGGAGATCCTTAAAATTTTGAAGAAAATACCAAAGAGTTTTACAAGACTGCTTCATCAAATATTCCCACTAGTAATGTATTAGAATTACAGCTATCTCACACTCTCGGAGCACTTGCTCTTGGGCATCATTTTTTTTATTAGGACCATCCTGACAGATACAAATTTATATCACATTGTGAGTTTAATTTACATTTTCCCAATCAATGATGTTGAACTTTTTTCTATGTATTTGTTGCTTATTTGTATACATTTTTTGTGGAAAAAATGTGTATTTAAATGTTTCACAAACTTTTAAATTTTCTTGTTGTTGAGATATAGTAAGAACTTTTACATTCTCCACACTGGATTCTATCAGACATATTATTTGCAAATAGTTCCTACCATTTTGTGGATCATCTTTTCACTTTCTTGATGGTGTTATATGAACCATGTAAAATTTTAATCTTAAAGTTCATTTTCTCTATTCTTTTGTCATTTATGAGTTTTATGTCATTTCTAATAAATCATTGCCAAATCAAAAGTAATGAGTATTCAATACTATGTTTTCTTCTCAAAGTTTCAGCTCATATTTAGGACATTGTTCAATTTTGAGTGAATTTTTGTATATGATATGAACTAAGGTTCCAGTTTCATATTTTGTACATGAAAATACACTTATCCTAGCACCATTTCTTGAAAATACTATTATTTCCCAGTAGAAAGAATGAGCCATTAAAAAAGAAGTTACCTTTCTCTGAAGGGAGCAGAGAACTTCCAGTTTGACTATGACCTTGTCTAAATAAGATCGAAGTCAGCGAACTCAAAAGGCTTCCATAGCCTTGGCAACTCATGACTAGAACCTAGGGAGATTTCTGATGCCATAAACAAGAGTGTCAAATTGTTAAATCAACAACAGGAGTCACTGTGTACTTACTTCTCATGTGGGATCTGTCTTTAACGTGTTGTCCAATGTGAAGTAATGCTATAACTAGTACTCAAACAGTATTTTACACTTTATGTTCTGTGTGGGTGCAAACATGAAATCTTTTCTTAATCTATACTAAATCGATCTTCTGTATGTAAAGATAATTGAAAATGAATCTTGATGTGAATGGAGTGGGAGAGGGAGTGGGAGATGGGAGGGGTGTGAGTGGGAGGGAAATTATGGGGGGGAAAGCCATTGTAATCCATAAACTGTACTTTGGAAAATTACATTTACTAAATAGAAGTTAAAAAAGAAAATAATATTATTTCTCATTTAAAAGTACTGGCACTCATCAAAAATCAATTTTTTCAATAATAAGTGGGATTATTTCTGCACATTCATTCCTCTTCCAATGATCTACTCATTTTATAACCCATTTTATAATGGGTTAATGTGAGTCTTCCAGCAGTGTCCTGCTTGCCATTTTCTTGATTGTCATGATACTTCAGGACTTTTTATTTTTCCATATGAATTTTTAAATTAGAATGTTATATTCTTTAAATTAAGTAGATCAATTTAGGGAATATTGGCATCTAAAAGGTATGGTTTTATAATCAATGAATATGGCATTTGTTCCATTCATTTAGGTATTCCCTAATTTTATTCAATGCTATTTCATAGTATCAGCATCTACTTGTCTGTAAACATCCCACTAGCCCTGTGTTCAATGAAGTATTATTTTGCCTCTGCATACTGATGTTTCTAAGCCATTGTGTAGTTAGAGAAATAGTTGTGCAGTGATCAGGATAAAGAATCAGGAACAGAATCACTTGAATCATTTAAATGTCAAAAATTCTTTTTATGAAATTTTATGCAAGTTATTTAATGGCCAAATGTCACAGGCTCTTCACATATAAAATGGGAGACCAAAAGTGCCCACCTCATCAATATAACATTGTACAATATTTTTCCTAATTTTTTTAGAATGTATAGTTTTATATACAAAATAACTGCAATTGTAGCCTTGATTCCATTGTCAACCTATCCTTTATTAGAGTATATAATATAATTGCTATTTCCATATTGATTTTTAATATGTAAACTTGTCAAACTTTCTTCATAGCTTTGTATTGAGGTTTCTTAGGATTACTCCTATAAAGACTCCTGTCATTAGGAAATAGAAATAATTTTATTTTTTTGCTTTCTAATTTGGATCTTTATATCTTCTTCTTGTCTAATTGTTTTGGCAGTTGCCTCGGAAATATAGCTCAACAGAAATTGTGAGAGTGAGTACCCTTCACACCCTTTCTTTTCCATGTTCTTACAAGGAAAGCATTCAATCTTTCAATGGTAAGTATGAGTTAAATTTGGATTTTCATAGACATTATTTTTCATGTTGAAGAAGTTCCTGTTTCTACTCACTATTTTTATCATACATGAATATGAGAATCTGTTGAAAGTTTGTTATGTACCTATTGTGTTGATCATGCATTGTGTGTCCTCTATAATATCACTATAATATCAAGCATTACATAAAATTGTTATTTTTGTTCATCAAATATGTTTTTTTTCCAGAAAATCTTTTATTTAAGGCACACAAACTTCATGGACTTCATAAATACTTTAGGAATATAGTGAATTTTTAACTGATCTTGCACTCATGAGATAAAGTTCACTTAGTGATGTTTTTTAATCTTTTCATTTTTGTTGCTACATTCTATTTCTTAGTATTTTTGACAATTTTTACAATGATAGTCGTAAGGAATATTGATCTGTTCTATGGTGTCATTTTTGTCTAGTTTCAGGTAAACATTGGCTTTCTAGTAAGGTTGGTAATTTTACCTCCTCTTCTATCTCTTGGAAGAGTTTGAAGATTGGTATGTGTGCATGTGGGTGGTGTTTTTTTTTTTTTAAGTTGATTTTGTTATTCCATAATTTGGCAAAGCACTTATTTTTGCTCTACAAGTGATTAGTCACATGGCACTGTACAAATTACTCACATCTGTAAATATCAGGTTTTCATCTGTAAATGGTGGTGATTTTATAGTTTTAATATTAAAATCATATAAAAGATGTGCAGCAGATTATCTGTGTATCCAATAGTGCTAATTTATTGTCATCTATTATGTAATCACCTTAATTTCTATCCCTGGCAATTTGGACAAACTCAAAGTCCTCTCAAGCAATTTCATACTTCTAACCTTCTATACTTTGATAGCAAAGGCCAGAAGTTAGGAAATAAAGGTAGTTTAGACCTAAACACTAGTGTGTCAGATCTTAATTTCATAATTTTCCATATCAATGTTATTCTTAGTTTGATAACAAAGGAGCCCTTATAGAGGGAATTGTTTTTAAGTGACATATTTTATTTTAGTATCCACATTCTAAACACCTTACATTTAAAAAAAATAGTTGCTTTCATTTTCATATGAAAGTCAGAGAGACAGAAAAAGAAAGAGAGGCAGAGACTAAGAAAAAAGAACTTCTATATACTGTTCTCTCCCCTGAATACCTAATGCAACCAGCGCTGGGACAAGTCCAAACTGGTAGCCAGGAACTCAATCCATTGAGTAGTTTATGTGGGCAGCAGGAGCACAGCTACTTGAACCATGATCTGCTGCTTCCTTGGGTGTGCATTACCAGGAAGGTGGATTTGAAGTGGAGTAGCCAGGACTTGAAGAAGACACTCCAATATGGAATATGAGTATTGCAAACAGTATCATAACTGCTGTAACAAATGACCCTTCCCAGCACAGAATTATATTTTTTGACATTACGCAAACCTTGTCAATAGAGTGAAGATGAAAAGCATAGATAAGTTAATTTTCTCACTTTCTTCTTTTTCTACAAGGGTTTTACAAAGCCATTAACTTAAAGATCTCTTCTTTGGCACGTCAGTAGAGTCACTAAATTCCTAAATATCTTCCCAGCAAACCTTGAAAGTCATGCCAGGTCATAAAACATTCTACACAGCCAACAAACTGTGAGAGGAAATTAAAGAAATAATATAGTTTAGTTGCCCATGTTTATCTGGGCAAGATTTTTTATTAGTTTTTTATAGATAAAGAACGTGAATACCAGAGAAACAAAATAACATGCTCAAATTTAAAATTTTAGTTAGTGTTTGAAGTGAAAATGAGTACTTCATGATACTATGCTGCTTTTCATAGTAACCTACTTTTATATTTTACTAAATATCACATAATAGTTGTGATCAAATATCTGTTTAATAGAAATGAATGTTGCATTAACTCAATGAAAACTAATGAAGAAGCAAGGAACTCTAAATATATCAATTTTATTATGTAAAATCAGTCTCAAGATGGAAACAGCACAACCAAAACCATTATTCCTGGCTCCTAAGAACCCATGAACTGTTGGAAATGTGATGCTAGAAAATGAAGCATGATGGCATCCATATGAAGAAGCTCTTCTCAGTGTTGACAGCATGCTAATTCTCCATGAGGCAACCACTGCGATATCTACAGCAATTAGCCACCAAAGAAGGACATATATGTTCTACTAGACGACAAAACAGCATATTAACAACCACTGAACGAGAATAACTCAACATTAACATAAACAATGTAGGCAAATTACATGTTCTGCATTAATTATTACCATCTGTTTGTGAGAAGAGGAAATCCCACTTAATTTCTCTGAAGTATATATCTTTCTATGGAATCAAATACTCATAATGAAAAATGTCAAAACTTGAAAACTGAAATTATTGATTACAGTAATAAAAATATAGATGCATATACTACAGACTAGTCTGAAAAGGGTAACTACACTTGTGTACAGTCCAGTCTGAGAAATTTTTGAATTTTTTATGTTCTGAAAATCTTGTTTTTGTTATACCTAAGTGTATGAGCAAACAATGAAATCATCCCATATGGGCACAGGTTCATGCCCTGGCTATTCCGCTTCCAACCTAGCTTCCTGCTAATGGCCTGGAAAAGAAACAGACAATGGTCCAAGTCCTTGGGCTCCTGCAGTCACTTGGGAGGCTCCAAAGAATCTCTTGGCTTCTGGATATGACATGGCTCAGCCCTGATTATTGTAACCATTTGGGAAGTGAACCATTAGATGGAAGATATCTCTCTGTGTCTCTCCCTTTCTCTCTGTAACTCTGCCTTTCAAATAAAATAACTAAATCTGTTTGAAAATAACAGAATAATAAATATTCTTATTGTACATATTTGGAAGCAGAAAAGCACAACATAACCTCAAAAAACTCCAAAATTCCATCACAAAAATACCATTTATAATGACATATTTTGTATATTACTGTGCTATTTTTGTTTAGTAATTTCTAATGTCAATAGCCTTTGGACAGTAAATATGTTACATGCAATCTAGCAAAAGATATTAATATTATGTTACAAGTTTAGGTTCATGGGCTTAGAGACACAAACTTTATAGGCCCATTGCTTGAGTTTGAATCTTGGCCCTACCACTTAAGGACTTGGGGCATCTTCTACTGCTTTACCAGGATACAGCAGAGAGTTGAATCAGGAGTGGAGCAGCCAGGACTCGATCTGGTGCCCATATAGGATGCCAGCACTGCAGGCAGCAGATACATGCTACACCACAGTGCCAGGGCTCTGCTTGACTCTTAAAATGCCCATAACAGCTGGAGCTGGTCCATGCTGAAGTCCAGGAACTGGGAACTCCATCCTGTTCTCTCAGGCATGCATTAGCAGGGATCTAGAAAGAAGGTTCCAGAGCTGGGAATCAAACCCATGTACTCCAGTATGGAATGCGGGCACTTTAACTGCTGTTCCAAATGCCCCTCCCCACATTATTTTAAATAAACTATATAGTATCACATTACAATAGTGCATATTATTTTATTCTTATATATCGCTTAGTTTGCTATTTAAATTGCTTCAGTTTTATTATTTTCTCTTCATTTATAACTAATTTTGCAATAAGCATTCTTCTAGCTACTTTTCAGAACCTAAAATATTTCTTTAGAATAAAGTACCATGATGAAAATATGTGAACTTTTAAAGATCAACCTTTAGAAACTCAATTCTAATGTATATTTCCATTAAGTAAAGAGCAACCTAACTTTTCCAACACAGATATGCATACATATATGTATGTTTGTGCATGTAAATAAAGTATATGCTGGAGAATATATAGGCACATTTTAATGGTTTTCAGTTTGAGAAGCCATAAACGAAGGCAAATTGATTATCACTGTTTATATTAACTGCACTTCAAATTCTGAAGAGCGAACCTTCCAACTGTTGAAGTTATATACTGTGAAAAACACCCGTTCTAACCATTTTCCACATCATAAATCTAAAGAGAAATACTAACCATGACTTTCTTATAAAAATTTCTGGCTAGAAAATTCTAGGATGGAGAATATTCTCCCTTCTTTCAACTTTAAAAAGGGTAGTTTTGGCTGAGTAATAGCAGGTCTCTAAAATATGCTTGTAGACAAAATTCATTCAAATAGGCTAGCTTGAAAAACTTTACAACATGACTACATTCTAAAAGTAATCTTATATTTACAAAATGTCCCAGGGCTTGCTTCAGCAGCACATATACTAAAATTGGAACTGTAAAGAACTTGCAAATACCCAGCAGAAGCAGACACCCCATCAAATTACTTTGAGTGTCCTTGCCTTCCTTCCAATGCTCAAAAATTCTAATAGAATAATTTTCAAGAAATATGACTTGAAAAAACCAACAAAAATACGAAATAAATGTATTTCTGAGCATGTAAGTGATTGTGTGTGTGTGTGTGTGTGTGTGTGTGTGTGTTTCTGCACACACACAGGTCCAGATTCATGTCAAACTCATTTATCACAACTGACTGATTCTCAGGCTGTATATAGACTGGACATGGAAGCTGTGCTTATGATTTTGTAAGACATCTAAATATATTTTATAATATTTTAAACTAACTGTATTTTGTCCTCCAAAATTTCAGTGAAATGTTTTGAAGAGAAATTGTGTTCTTTGAATCTCTTTTGCTTTCCTTCTCTCTTTCTGCATCTCTCTCCTTGTATTTGGTTCAGATATAACTGCTATAAAAGCATATGCACAAATGCTAATTGTACATTTGTTAAAATGCACACCTATTGTCCAATGTGAAGTAATGCTATAATTAGTACTGAAACAGTATTTTTACACTTTGTGTTTCTGTGTGGGTGCAAACTGATGAAATCTTTACTTAGTATATACTGAATCAATCTTCTGTATATAAAGATAATTAAAAATGAAAAAAATCATTAAAAATGAAAAAAGTTGGAAATTGCATAGAAAATTAATCAATTAAAAATATATCATGTAGGATCTCCGTCCTTAATGTGCTATGCATTGTGAATTAATACTATAACTAGTACTCCAATAGTATTTTTCACTTTGTGTTGCTATGTGAGGGCAAACTGTTGAAATCTTTACTTAATATATACTAAACTGATCTGTATATAAAGATAATTGAAAAGGAATCTTGATGTGAATGCAAGGGGAGAGGGAGTGGGAAAGGAGAGGGTTGTGGGTGGGAGGGAAGTTATGAGGGGGAAGCCATTGTAATCTATAAGCTGTATTTTGGAAATTTATATTCTTTAAATAAAAGCGTTATTAAAAAAAACAACTAAAATTGTCAACATTTTTACTTATCAATAAAAATAAAATATGTACAAATATTTGCGTTTTTACTATATTTGTTTATGTTCATGCAGGTGAATACATAGATGTTTATTTTATTAAATTCTATAATCCACTATATTCATGATTTACTCTGATGTTCAGGTGTTCCAAATTTATTTAAAAACGCTGTATAGTCTCTAGGCATGCTACTTTAATACACTGAGGAGTTCAATAACTTACAGCATAAAGTCATTTTTCAAATTTGTCAAGTCCTTTCTTTGGCACTGGTCTATGATTAGTATTTAACAAAGGAACTTTGACCCTTTAAGTGGATCTGGGTGGGGGCTTATCATTCTTTTAGTACTATAGAAGACATAGAATATCGATATAGATATAAATATATAGACAGATATAGATAGATAGATAAAGACATAGATAGATAGATAGATAGATAGATACAAAAAGAAAAATGAAGCCTAAAAATATTCAGTTATTGCAATTATCACATGCAGAAATTAATAGAGGATTGAAGATGTTAGTACAAAGAAGCAATTCAAAAATTCTGAGGAGGATCTAAAAAATAATTTTTTAAAAAAATTTAAGACATTGAATTAACTGTACAACAGCCCAAAATGTGAATTAAATAACCGGTTACACATAGTTGTAAAAATCTTTAAAAAAAAAATAGAAGAGATTACGAAAAAATGGAAAAATCTTCCATGCTCATGGATTGGAAGAATCAATATCATCAAAATGTCCATTCTCCCAAAAGCAATTTATAGATTCAATGTGATACAAATCAAAATACCGAAGACATTCTTCTAAGATCTGGAAAAAATGATGCTGAAATTCATATGGAGACACAGGAGACCTCGAATAGCTAAAGCAATTTTGAACAACAAAAACAAAGCCGGAGGCATCACAATACCAGATTTCAGGACATACTACAGGGCAGTTGTTATCAAAACAGCATGGTACTGGTACAGAAACAGATGGGTAGACCAATGGAACAGAATAGAAACAATCCAAACAACTACAGCCAACTTATAGTTGATCAAGGATCTAAAACCAATTCCTGGAGAAAAAACAGTCTATTCAATAAATGGTGCTGGGAATATTTGATTTCGATGTGCAGAAGCATGAAGCAAGACCCCTACCTTACACCTTACACAAAAATCCACTTAACATGGATTAAAGACTTAAATCTATGCCCAAACACCATCAAATTATTAGAGAGCATTGGAGAAACCCTGCAAGATATAGGTACTGGCAAAGATTTCCAAAAAAAGACCCTGGAGGCGCAGGCAGTCAAAGCCTAAATTAACTATTGGGATTGCATCAAATTGAGAAGTTTCTGTACTGCAAGAAACAGTCAGGAAAGTGTAGATGCAACCGATAGAATGGGAAAAAAAATTTGCAAACTATGCAACAGATAAAGGGTTAATAACCAGAATCTGCAAAGAGATCAAGACACTCCAAAAAAACAAAACAAACATTTTTCAAAAGAGGAAATCCAAATGGCCAACAGACACATGAAAAAATGTTCAAGATCACTAGAAATCAGGGAAATACAAATCAAAACCACATTGAGTTTTCACGTCACCCCAGTTAGAATGGTTCACATTCAGAATCTACCAATAACACATGCTAGAGAGGATGTGGGGAAAAGGGACACTAACCCATTGTTGGTGTGGAATGCAAACTGGTTAAACCACTATGGAAGTGAGTTTGGAGATTCCTCAGAAACCTGAATATAACCCTACCATACAACCCAGCCATACCACTCCTTGGAATTTACCCAAAGGAAATTAAATTTGCAATCAAAAAAGCTGTCTGCACCTTAATGTTAATTGCAACTCAATTCACAATAGCTAAGACTTGGAACCAACCCAAATGCCCATCAACAGTAGACTGGATAAAGAAATTATGGGACATGTACTCTACAGAATACTATACAGCAGTAAAAAACAATGAAATCCAGTCATTTGCAATAAGATGGAGGAATCTGGAAAACATTATGCTGAGTGAATTAAGCCAGTCCCAAAGGGACAAATATCATATGTTCTCCCTGATCGGTGACAACTGACTGAGCACCAAAAAGGAAACATGTTGGAGTGAAGTGGACACTATAAGAAACAGTGACTTGATCAGCCCTTGCCCTGACTGTTGATGAACAACTTAATACTTTATCCCTTTTAGTATTTTTTTTTGTTCTACTTAACATTGTTGGTTGAACTCTGTAATTAACACACAATTATTCTTAGGTGTTTAAATTTAACTGAAAAGTGATCCCTGTTAAATATAAGAGTGGGAATAAGGGAGGGAGGAGATGTACAATTTGGGACATTCTCAACCTGACTTGCCCCAAATGGTAGTGGTGGAAACATGCCAGGGGATTCCAATTCAATCCCATCAAGGTGGCATGTACCAATGCCATCTCACTAGTCCAAGTGATCAATTTCAGTTCACAATTGATCACACTGATAGGTTTAAGAGTCAAAGGGATCACACAAACAAGACTAGTGTCTGCTAACACTAACTGATAGAATCAAAAAGGGAGAGAAGGATCCATCATGGGAAGTGGGATACACAGCAGACTCATAGAATGACAGATGTCCTAAATAGCACTCTGGCCTCAGAATCAGCCCTTAAGGCATTTGGATCTGGCTCAGGAGCCCATGAGAGTATTTTAGGCATGGAAAGCCAAAACACTCTGGGAAAAAAAAAAGAAGAAGAAGAAGAAGAAGAAGAAGAAGAAGAAGAAGAAGAAGACCTAAATGAAAGATCTCTGCGAGTGAGATCCCAGTGGAAAGAACGGGGCCATCAAAGAAGGAGGTACCTTTCTCTGAAGGGAGGAGAGAACTTCGACTTTCCTATAAGCTTGTCTGAATAAGATTGAAGTCGGCAAACCCAAAAGGCTTCCATAGCCTTGGCAACTCATGACAAGAGCCTAGAGAAATTACTGACGCCATAAACAAGAGTGTTAAGTCAACAACAGGAGTCACTGTGCACTTACTCCTCATGTAGGATCTCTGTCCTTAATGTGTTGTTCAATGAGAATTTATGCTATAATTAGTGCTCAAACAGTATTTTACACTTTACGTTTCTTTGTGGGTGCAAACTGTTGAAATCTTTACTTAATATATACTAAATGGATCTTCTGTATATAAAGATAATTGAAAATGAATCTTGATATGAATGGAATGGGAGACTGAGCGGGATAGGGAGGGTTGCAGGTGGGAGGGAAGTTATGGGGGGGGAAGCCATTGTAAGCTGTACTTTGGAAATTCTCTTCATATACATAAGATCAGTTTGAGTACTAGTTATAGCATTAAATCACAATGTACAGCACATTAAGGACAGAGATCCTACATGAGGAGCAAGTACACAGTGACTCTTGTTGTTGGCTTAACTAAATGACACTCTTGTTTTTTGTTGTTAGTAATCACCCTAGGCTCTTGTCATGAGTTGCCAAGGCTATGGAAGCCTTTGTAGTTCGCTGACTCTGATCATATTTAGACAAGGTCATAGACAAAGTGGAAGTTCTCTCCTCCCTTCAGAGAAAGGTACCTCCTTCTTTGATGACCGGTTCTTTCCACTGGGATCTCACTCACAGACACCTTTCATTCAGGTCATTTTTTTCTTTTTTTCTTTCTTTTTTTTTTGTCAGAGTGTCTTGGGTTTCCATGCCTGAAATACTCTCATGGGATCTTCAGCCAGATCCGAATGCCTTAAGGGCTGATTCTGAGGTCATTTTTATCACTATGAAGCAGTCATTGGTATTTTATTAGGAATTGCAATCAATCTATATAGTATTTTGGGATTCCAGGCATTTTAATGATGCTAATTCTTTCAATCATTGAAAAAGGGACATCCTTTTGTAATTTTAAATTCATTTCAACAGTGTTTTATAAATTTCACTGTAGATATTTTTCATCTTTTAGGTTAAATCTATTTCTTTTTTTAAGATTTACTTTTTCAATTTGGAAGGCAGAGTTAGAGTGAGAATGAGAACAAGAGAGATTGAGAGAGAGAAAAATAGCAGAGTCTTCCATCAATTGTTTCACTCCCCAAATGGTCTCAATGACCAGGGATGGAACAGACTGAAACCAGGAGCCATGAATTTCCTCAGGTTTCCCACGTAGGTACAGTGGTCTAAGCACTTAGTCCATCTTCTGTTGCTTTCCAAGGCGCATTTTCAGGGAGCTGAATTGGAAGTAGAGCTGCTGGGACTTGAACTGGTGCCTGTATGGGATGCCGCTGTTATAGGTGGCAGCTTTAACCACTATGTCACAACTTTGACCCTGATTAAATCCATCTCTAAATATTTTTATTCTGAACATTATATGGATATGAAGAAGATGTGGAATTAAATAAGCATTTTATTAAAACAAACACAGAGAAGATTCCCCATCAAATTTTAATGATCAATATAAAGCCACTGTAATAAAAACAATGTAGTATGATTCAGAAGGCACACATGAAGCTAAATGGAATCCATAAATATACCTACATGTATATGGCCAGCTAATTTTAAAAAAGTGTCAATAAAATTAAATGTGGAAATTATTTTTAAAATATGGAGTAGAATCAACTAGATATTCATTTTTTAGAAGTGAGAATTAGTATTTAAATTATACCTGACAGTCAACAAAATATACCATTTAAAACTATAACACTTCCAGATAACATCAATAACTAGAACACCTTATGGTCACAGTTGATAAAACAAAAATAGTGGAGTGGGACCAGGTTTTTGCACAGTGGGTTCACCTGTCACTGCTGATAACAACAGCCCATACTGGAGTGACAAGTTAAAATTCCAACTAATCTAATTCTATTCTAGTTTTCTTCTAACATTTCTTGGGAGGATGGAAGGCAGATGGCTAAATTGGATAGGCCCCTACAATTCACACAGGAGATCTGGATGGGGTTCCAGGTTTATGTTTGGCCCCCACCCAGTACACAAGTCTGGATATCCTCTGTAAGTCAGAGGAATTCCACTTAGCCATACAGGCATATTCCCAAGAACCAAGCCTTCAGAAGAGATATTACCAAGTATTTTTCCAGATGTGTAAAAGTAATCATAGAAATAGAATAAAAATGAACAAAAAACACAATATGACTCCCCAAAAGGAAATCAATAATACTTTAAGATTAGACTGTGAAGATAAGGAGATTGATGAAATGCCAGAAAAGGAATTCAAAAGGAAAAAAAAATATTGTAAGATTACTCAGAAACTAGCAGAAGCAATTATATGAGTTAAAGAAATCCATACATGACATGGGAAAGAAATCCTGACAGAGATTGAAATATTAAGAAAGAGTCAAACAAATACTAGAAATGAAAAATTCAATGAGTCAAGTAAAAATATAGTGGAAAGCATTAACAACAAACTCAAAGTAATAGAAGAAAAATTTTCCAAGTTAAAACACAATTCATTTGAAATGTCTCCTTCAGACCCAAAAAAGAATAAAAAGCCAAGAAAAAAACAGTGTTTAGAATTTATGAGATACCATCAAGTGACCAAATACACATGTTTTAGGCATTCCTTCAGGAGTAGAAAAGCAGAATGACTTAGAAAACATATTCAGTGAAATAATAGCAGAAAATTTTCCTGAGTTGGAGAAGGATATCGATATTCAAGTACAAGAAGCACATAGAACTCCAAATAGACATGATCAAAGGAGCTCTTTTCTGTAACACATCATGTTCAAATTTTGAAAAGTAAAACATAAATACAGGATCCTAAAAAGTGCAAGAGAGCAATGCCATAGTTTCTTTAAAGAATGTCCAATTAGATTGACAGTAGATTTCTCATCAGAAACCCTAGAGGCTAGAAGAGAATGAAGAGATATTGTCCAAGTCCTTAAAAAGAAAAAATACAAAGCAAAACAAAGCAAAACCTGTCAACTGAGTGTACTATACCCAGAAAAGCTCTCATTTTTTAATGAAGGTGAAATAAAAATCTTCCAAGAAAAAATTGGATTTGTCACCACCCCAGTTACAACTGAAACATAAGGATGTACTCTGCAAAGCAGTAGAGAAAGATAATTAGCATCATGAAATAATATAAAGTCACAAACCTCTTAGTAATAATAAAGTAGATAAAAACAAATAAAATATGTATGGAAAATGTCAGGACTAACTCATTATTTATCAATAGTAACCTGAATGTAAATAGATAAAGTTCTCCAATTTGAAAGATACAGACTGGCTAAATGTAATAAAAAATAAAATCTATCTATATGCTACCTACAAGAAACACATGTTACCAACAAGGATATACACAGAATAAAAGTGAAAAAATTGGAAAATATATTCCATGTGAATACATAAAAAATGAGAGGAAGTAACTATTTTAATATCAAACAAAACAGACAAAAACTTCAGAGACAAAATGTCATTGAATAATGATTATGGGATCAATTAAACACAAATATATGGCTACAGTAAATACATAAGAAACTCTAGAAAATATACTAACACATGGAGACTGAAGATCATACTCCTTAATGAACTGTGGGTCATAGAAGAAATCAAAAATTCCCTTGAGGAAATAAAGGTGACAGCACAACATGAAAAACTGGGATACAGCAAAGGCAGTGTAAAGGGAAAGTTTTTTTTTGTTTTTTGTTTTTTTGTTTTTTTTTTTTTTTTTTTTGTAAAGGGAAAGTTTATAGCAGTTAGTGCCTCTGTAAGGAAATTGGAAAATTATCAAATTAGTGATCTCACAAGCAATTCAAGAACGCAGAAAAACAAGAACAAACTAAACCCCAAATTAATAGAAGGAATGGAATAATAAAAATTAGAGAAGAAATACACAAGATATCCCAATTTGGCAGATTAGGGAACAGCATAATGTGCTGGGCTACAGATAAATAGTAAACAAAAAAAAAAATAAGAAGTGTACTCACAGGGGAGAACTGGAGAGAAAATTTCACAGAAAATATTACAAGAAGAAGAGGAATGCCATTGACCTGTGTGGAGGGTGCAGATGAGCAGTATGAATGCGGACACAACACATGACTGGAGCAGCTGAGAGCAGGAATGGGCAGTAGCTTGGAGATAGAGATAAGACAAGACACAAGAAACCCATGGTGATATGGCTGGAAGGAGAGCATGGCTTGAATCTTGATTTGAACCCTGAAGGTTGTTAGTTCCTTGTGGTTGCCCACAGACTCAATGGATTTAAAGGGCCATGTTTATCTCTCCCCAACCTCTCTGCAATAGCTGAGAAGGGGCAGGTATGATTTTGGGTTTGGATAGGAGCCATGGAAGCCCTTGTGAATGTGTATAGCAACTGGCTGAGACAGTACTGGTGGCAAAGGTGGGTAGAGAGCAGCATTTAGAAAGTGGCATTTGTGTACATGTGGATTCCAGAGATTCTAGTGGAGAGAAAAATCTCAGTTTCCACTGATTTGGAGCTTCACTGGGAAATGGTTGGGCACCCATGTAGGACTGTGAGGTGACCCCCAGCCTCCCAGGAACATGAGGTTTTGGTAGAGCTGGCTTAGGGAATATCTGCCTTTCTGTTGATTGTAAATGCTAGCAGACAGAGAGAAAACTCTGCACCAAGCAACTGTAGGAGCCTTGAGTGCTGAGACTGTGGGGACTCAGCGGTAACACGAGAAGGTGCAGAGCATAGCTGGGTCCTAGGTAACACTGGGTCTGACTCCACATGCTGGGAGCTCCTGGTTGTCTGTGGTGGGTCATTGCAGTGGAGACCGCGCTCACAGTGAGGATCGCACAGATCATCTGTGCAGTTCATATGGTAGCACAGAAAAGTACTGAACAGCCTGGGGACTAAAACCCAAGCATTGCTCAGCTTGGAGGAGAGGAAGTAAGGGGTGATCACACCAACAGGGATGACCATTACACGCCCCTCTTCTGTAAATAAGAAGAGATCTACCACACACAGCAGGGATGTTACCATGGATACTTGCCCCATCCTGGAGCACCAAGCAGAGCTCTCTGGCCACATACACCATAAATCTCTTGGTAATCACTGAAAGTGCAGACATTCCACTAAATCACAGAGGCATAGCTCAAAGATAAAAGCCATGGGGGGGGGGGCAATTCTATCCACAAGTGTCTAAAAATAAAAGCAGAAACCAAAAAAAAGGAAGACACTATGACCCATTCCCCAACACACACACAAGGGAAAACAGCAACATTTCAATATTACAATATGAAGATGAAGTGATTGAAAAAATGCTGGAAAAGGAATTTTAAAAATTAATAAAGATTACTCATTCTGGTGCCGCGGCTTACTTGTCTAATCCTCCACCTGTGGTGCCAGCATCCCAGGTTCTAGTCCTGGTTGGGGCGCTGGATTCTGTCTTGGTTGTTCCTCTTCCAGTCTGGCTCTCTGCTGTGGCCCGGGAAGGCAGTGGAGGATGGCCCAAGTGCTTGGGCCCTGCACCTGCACTGGAGACCAGGAGGAAGCACCTGGATCCTGGCTTCGGATCTGCGCAGTACTCCAGCTGCAGCAGCCATTTGGGAGGTGAACCAATGGAAAAGGAATACCTTTCTCTCTGTCTCTCTCACTGTATAACTCTGCCTGTCAAAAAAAAAAAAAAAGGAGAGAGAGAGAAAAGAAACAGCATGAATTAACAAAAAATAAAGATTACTCGAAAGCAATCAAAAGAAAATAATACATGACATGAAAGAAAATTTTTTCCATTAAATTGAGATTTTACAGAGAAATAAAAGTATAAATATTAGAAATGAATAATTCAATAGATCAAATAAAAATGCAGTGGAAAGTCTTAACAGCAGATTTGGTGAGGTAGAAGAAAAAATATGTGAGCAGGAAGACAAATCTTTGGAAATCTTTCAGTCAAACCAAAAAAAATTAATAATTTTAAAAAATGTGTTGCAGATTTATGGCATAGTATCAAATGAACAAACAAATGGATCTTAGGTGTTCTTGAAAAAAGAGAATGGACAAGATGGCCTATTTAGTGAAATAATTAAAGAAAACTTCCCCCAGTTTGGAGAAAGAAAGGAATATCCACAGACAGGAAGCACATGGAACTCCTAACAGATATGACCAGAAAATATCTTAACCACAATACACTGAGTCAAACTTTCCACAGTAAAACATAAAAAAATCTAAAATATGCACAAAAGAAACACCATATTACTAAAATATTCACAAGAAATTACCAGATTACAGGATCTCAAATTAGACTCACAGCTGACTTCTCATCAGAAATCCTACAGAGTAGGAGAGCTTAGTGAGACATAGTCCAAGCCTTAAAAGAAAGAAAAAAAATGTCAACCCAGAATATTATACCCTGCTGGGCTCTCATTTATGCATGAAAGTAAAATAAAGACCTTCCATAGCAAACAGAAATTGAAAGAATTTGTCACCACTCATCAAGTCTTACCAAAGGTTCCTAATGATATGCTATACACAGAAACACAGCCAGCATGATGAAAGAATGTGAAGGCAACTTCCCCTCTTAAAAGTATAAAAGAAATCCAAAGCAAACAATAAGAATATTTATGGAAAAATTGCAGAGTAAAGTCATTACTTATCAATAGCCACCTTGACTGTAAATGGCCTAGATTCCAAAATTAAATTACACAGAGTAGCAAATTAGGTTAAAAAATCAAGACCCATCTATTTGCTGCCTGTAAGAAACACATCTCCACAACAAAGATACACATAGACTGAAAGTGAAAGGATGGAAAAAGATATTCCAAGCTAATATAAAGCAGAAAGGGCAGCTGTTGTCATCCTAATATCAGGCAAAATAGACTTTAACACAAAAATCGTTAAAAGAGATGAAGAAGGGCACTATGCAATGTTTAAGAGATCAATTCAACAGAAAGATGTGACTATAATAAATGTTTAAACACCCAATTACATGGCTATTCAAAAGAAATGTTATTGGATCTAAAGAGAGACATATACTCAAATACAATTGTAACAGGAGACTTCAACTTTCAGTTATCACCAATGAATAGATCAACTAGATAGAAAATCAATAAACTACAAAGCTAATTGACACTATGAACCAAATGGACCAAACATATATCAGAAGTTTTCAACCCATAGTTCCAGAATACACATTCTACTCATCTGTGCATGGAACATTCTCTATGATAGACCACATGCTAGACCATAAAGCAAGTCTCAGAAAATAATAAAAAAAAAAAATTGAAATCATCTCATGTATCTTCTCTGACCATAATGGAATGAAGCTAGAAGTCAACAATTCAAGAATCTCTAGATTTGTGAAAACACATAGAGACTGAATGACATGTTCCTGAATGAACAGTGGGTCATAGAAAAAAATCTCTGTATTATTGGTTGCATCACAACACCAGATTTCAAAACATACTACAGAGTAGTTATAATCAAAACAGCCTGGTACTGGGACAAAAACATGTGTAGACCAATGCACAGAATAGAAATGCCAAAAATTAATCCATGCCTCTACAACCAGTTTATGTTTGATCAAGGAATAACAATCAATCACCAGAACAAAGACTGTCTCTTCAATAAATGGTTCTGGAAAACCTGGATCTATACATGTAGAAGTATTTAACTAGGTAACTACCATACACCTTACGTAGAAATCCTCTCAAATGTATAAAATACGTAAATCTATACCACAATACCATCAAGTTATTAAAGTACAAAAACTCTGCAAGACCATGGCATAGGCAAAGCCTTTTTGGAAAAGACCTCAGAAGCATAGGCAATCAAAGCCAAAATTGACACATGAGATTACATCAAGCTGAAAAGCTTCCACACTGCAGAAGAACCACTTAGCAGAGTGAAGAGGCAACAGAAAGAATGGGAGAAAATATTTGCAAACCATGCACTGATAAAGGACTAATATTCAAAATTTGTAAAGAGCTCAAGAAATTCAATAACAATGAAATAAACATGGCAGTTAAGAAATGGGTAAAGGACTTGAACAGGCATATTTCAAGAGAAGAAATTCAAATGTCCAACAGACCCTTGAAAAAATGCTCAGGATCACTAGCCATCAGGGAAATTCAAATGAAAACCACATTGAGGTTTTATCTTACTTGAATTACAATGGCTCTAATATAGAAAGCTACAAACAACATATGCTGGAGATGATGTGAGGGGAAAAAAGCTACCCTAATTCACTATTGGTGGGAATGCAAACTGGTGCAGCTACCATGAATGACAATATTGAGATACCTCAGAAATTTGAATATAGACCTATCATATGATCCAGCCAATGCACTGCTGGAAATTTTTCCAAACAAGAGGAAATCATCATATGAAAGAGTGATTTGTACCCCATGTTTATCACACCTCAATTCACAATAGCCAAAACATGGATTCAATCCAGATGTCCATCAGTTGATGGCTGGTTAAAGAAACTGTGGTACATATGCACTGTGGAGTGCTACTCAGCAATTTAAAAATGAAATCCTGTCTTTTGCAACAAAATGGATGCAACTGGAAAATATTATACTTAGTGGGATAAGCCAGTCCAAAAAGACAAATATCAAATTATCATACCTAAAAAGCAATGCTTTTAAGTGAAATAAACATTTTGAGTTTCAATGATTGTTATCAGACCTAGTCTCTTCCATTTAGGAGCAGTATATTTTTCTTCATACTATTTTTTGAGCTCTTTTATTTCATGTAGCATTAACTTTACTGTCATTCAGTAAAGTGAAAATAGATCTTTGTAAAAATTAAGAGTGGGAATGTGAAAGTGAGGAGGAAGAATGGTGGAGCATGGGTGGGAGGGAGGCAGAGTAAGGAGTATCATTGTGTTCCTAAAACTCTATATATGAAATACATGAAACTTGTATAACTTAAATAAAATTTAAAAATAATAAAAAGAGATAAACAAAATTTAAATTATAAATTCCTATGAAAAATTAGTGAAATGCAGACCTGGTTTTTTGGGGGGGTTGGGAGAGGAGGGAAATAAATTTGATACACCATTGGCCCAGCTGAAAAAAAGGGAGAAAACTCAAATCAATAAAATCATAGATGACAAAGAAGACATTAAAATGGATACCACAGAACTAAAAAGAATCATGATGAATTACTACAAACAGCTATATATCAACAAATTGGAAAATCTAGAGGAAACAAACAATCTAACAAAATAGAGTTATGAAGACATAGAAAAGCTAAAAAGAGAAATAACCAAGATGAGAATGAATCAATAATAAAGACCTTCCAATAAAGAAAAGCCCATAATAGATGGCTTTATTGCTGAATTCTACCAAACTGCTATAGAAGGCTAATTCCAATTCTTCTCAAACTATTTAAAACTATTGACAGTCAGAGACTCCTTCCAAATTCCTTCTATGAGGACAGAATTACCTTAATTCCAAAACTAGAAAAAGATACAGCAGAGGGAGCTATAAACCAACATCCCTGATGAACATAAATGCAAAAATCTTCAATAAAATACATCCGAAAATTATCTTCCTGGGTCATGTGGGATTTATCCAGGGATATAGTCATGGTTCAACATATGAAAATCAGTAAGTGTGATTCATTAGCAAATTGAAGAATAAACACCATGTGATTATATCAGTAGATGCAGAGAAAGCATTTGATAAAATACTACATCCTTTCTTGATAAAAACCTAAGCAAGCTGGGTATAGAATGAATATATCTCTCAACACAATCAAGGTAAAACATGAAAAATTCTCAGCCACCATCATATTGAATAGGGAAAAGCTGGAAGCATATGCACTAAGATCTGGAAACAGATACAGAGGTCCAGTTTCACCATTTAATTTTCTTATATTTGGGAAGTACTAGCCAGAGTCATTAGGCAAGAAAAAAACTAATCAAAGTGATACAAATTAGAAAAAAAGAACTCAAATTATCCCTGTTTACAGATGATGTATTCATTAATATAGGGAAAACAAAGAAACTCCATTAAGAGAAAATTGGAACTCATAAGAGAGTTCAGCAAATTCACAGGATATAAAAATCTAAACACAAAAATCGATAACATTTGTATGCACCAACAATGCCATGGCTGAAAATAAACTCACAGGATCAGTCCCATTCAGAATAATTACAAAATAATTAATTACCTTGAGATAAATATAACACAATAATGAAAATTACAAAATATTACAGAAAGAAATAGAAGACACTAAAAAATGAAAAATCTTATATTTCCATGGATTAGAAGGATCATATAAAATCAAAATGTTCTTACGACCCAAAACAATTTACAGATTCAATGTGCTCCCATTTCAGAAACCAAGGATGTTCTCCTCAGAGCTAGAAAAAATCCAAAAATTCATATGAAAACACAAGAGACCCAAAATAGCTAAAGCAATCTTAAACAATAAAAACAACACTGGAGGCATCCCAATACCAGATTTTAAGATACACTATGAGGCAGTTATAATCAAAACAGCCTGGTACTAGCACAAAAATAGATATGTTGCACAAAGGAACAAAACATAAAACCAATAACATTATCCACACATCTACAGGCAACTAATTTTTGAAAAATGAGCTAAAAATACCCCCAGGAAAAAGGACAACCTCATTAACAAATGGTTTGAGTAAACTGGATCTCTACATGCAAAAGTATGAAACAAGAACCCTATCTTAGGTCTTACACAAAAATGAATTCACAGTGTATCCAAGACCTAAACCTAAGACCTGAAAACCTCAAATTACAAGATAAAACAGTGGAAACATAAAAACAAAAAACAAAAAAACAAAAAAATCATTGGCACAGACAAGACTTATTGGATAAGACCCCAGAAGCAAAAGCAATTAAAGCAAAAATAGACACATAGAATTACACCCAGCAGAGAAGCTTCTGTAGAAGAAAGAAAACACAAAGTGGAGAGGCAATCTACAGAGTGGGTTAAAATATTTGCAAACTATGCATCTGATAAAAGTTATACACTTAGTATATATAAAAAGCTCAAGCAACTGCACAACAACAGTTGAGAAATGAACAAAGGATATTTACAGGCATTTTTTTTAATTTAATTATTAGACAGGTAGAGTTACAGACAGTAAGAGAGAGAGACAGAGAGAAAGGTCTTCCTTCGCTGGTTCACTCCCCAAATGGCTGCCATGGCCAGTGCCCACCAATCTGAAGCCAGGAGCCAGGTGCTTCCTCCTGGTCACCCATGCGGGTGGGTGCAGGGCCCAAGCACTAGGGCCATCCTCCACTGCCCTCCCAGGCCACAGTAGAGAGCTGGACTGGAAGAGGAGCAGCCGGGACTAGAACCTGGTGTCCATATGGGATGCCAGTGCCGCAGGCAGAGGATTAACCAAGTGAGCCACAGCACCCCACTGATATGTTCTGAATTCCACCAATAGAGAAGCCCTCTGCTCCCCCTGGTAATTTCATTGAGCAGGGAATATATCAAGGTATCTCCTACCATTTTGATTTTCTATGATTTTTTTTTTTTTGACAGGCAGAGTTAGACAGTGGAGAGAGACAGAGAGAAAGATCTTCCTTCCGTTGGTTGGTTCACTCCCCAGATGGCTGCTATGTCCTGGGCACTGCACCTATCCAAAGCCAGGAGCCAGGCGCTTCCTCCTGGTCTCCCAGGAGGGTGCAGGGCCCAAGCACTTGGGCCATTCTCCACTGCCTTTCCGGGCCACAGCAGAGAACTGGACTGAAAGAGGAGCAACGGGGACAGAACCAGTGCCCCAGCCGGGACTAGAACCTGGGGTGCCGGCGCCTCAGGCAGAGGATTAGCCTAGTGAGCCACGGTGCCAGCCAGATTTCCTATGATGTTAACATGACCCTCAGGAAAACTTTTTCACCTCTACTCTACTAAACTTTACTAAAATGCAGGAAACTCTCACTGTGAATTTTTTGTGTTTTTCATCCTAATTTGCAGCCTTTGTTTTGCTCCAAACTTCTGAAATTGTATGGAAGAGCAATTCCCAAACTACTGTCACCACATGCATGTTTGTCCTAGAGCACAGGTCCCTCTAATGTGTGTGGGCTGCAGGTGGGAAATCAGAAAGGATTATTGTAAGACCCAATTATTTATCTTGCTTTAGCATATTGAAACACTGATTCACTTTTCTCTGAACATTGCTATTTTACTCACAATTTTAGGCAACAGGAAAAGGGGAGTATACTTGCGCTCTGCATAGGATGTTTTTAAAATGCTTCACGTAAAATAAATATTGTTTAAAAAAACTAGACATGAGTAAAGTTTTTTAACAAAAATAAACATCTTTTAAGATCATTTTTCAATGAAAATTATTATTATTATTATTATTATTATTTTACTTTTATTACTTTTATCAAGAGTACAGGAAGTACTTTTGTACTTCTCCAATATTATGTTCTTTAATTATTTTAGTAAAAGTATCAGATCAGGAGCTCGCCTTTGATCTAGGAGTTTAGGTACCAGTTTTAGCAGGCACATCCCAGTACCTCAGTTTGACTCCTCTTTCCAACTCCTGATTCCAGGTTTCTAATAATGTATATCCTAGGAGACACTGAGAGTAACTTTGATTGGAATGATTTCACACATTTTTTGAAGACTTAGAGTTCTTGATTCCCTGCTTCAGCAACCTGGGCTGTTGTTGGCATTTGAGGAATAAATCAGCAGAAGGAAGCTCTCTGCCTCTCTATTCTATTCTTTCTCTCTCTCTCCACTCGACTAAATAAATATTTTTAAAATTAGTAAAAAAATGAAGAATTATCATCTGGGTTATTTCTGTTTGTTAAGACTTTTTCTGGGCCTGCGCCGCGGCTCAGTAGGCTAATCCTCCACCTTGCGGCCCCGGCACACTGGGTTCTAGTCCCGTTCGGGGCACCAGGTTCTGTCCCTGTTGCCCCCCTTCCAGGCCAGCTCTTTGCTGTAGCCAGGGAGTGCAATGGAGGATGGCCCAAGTGCTTGGGCCCTGCACCCCATGGGAGACCAGGAGAAGCACCTGGCTCCTGCCATCGGATCAGTGTGGTGCAGCGGCCGCAGCGTGCTGGCCATGGAGGCCATTGTAGGGTGAACCAAAGACAAAGGAAGACCTTTCTCTCTGTCTCTCTCTCTCTCACTGTCCACTCTGCCTGTCAAAAAATTAAAAAATAAATAAAATAAAAGATTCTGAAGAAGTGTTGAGGACTGGTTACATCTGCTGTGCTGACTGTAAGTGTGAAGTCTTCTCAGACAATTTAAATGAAAAGCATGTGGCTTAGATGTGGAGCTGAACCAGGTCAAGAATTCTCTTTGTATTCAGTAAAATTGATGACGAACAACGGTTAAGAAAATTGATGACTCTGGCAGCCATATTAACATATCTAAAATAATCCATTAACATAATATAAAAATGATCAATGAAACATAAAAACCCAGAAGATGGTGGTTTTGATGTATGACTTAATCAATAGTCTACCATCTCTCAAAGTCACAGAAAATATATTTAATAAAAATGCACATCAAACAAATCATAGTTTTTTCTAATAAACTTTAATCTCAGTGTTTAAATGAGAAATTTAGAAAAATGATTTCTCCAGAATTTTCAATAAATATCTTACACATTAGAATGTATGAATATGTTATAGTAGTTGCCGGTGTTGTGGTTCAGCAGGTGAAAGCTATGCTCTGCCCCTCCAGAATCCCATATGGGCACCGATTTGAATCCCAGTGCTCCACTTATGATCCAGCTCCCTGGTAGTGTGTCTGGGAAAGCAGTGGAAGATGGCCAAGTCCTTGGGCCCCTGCACCCACATGGGAGAACCAGAAGAGACTCCTGGCTCTTGGTTAAGCATGGCTCAGTCACAGTCACTGTGGTTATTTGAAGAGTGAATTAAAGAATAGGAGATATCTCTCTCCCTGTCTCTGTCTCTCCTTCTCTCTGTGTATAACTCTGCCTCTCAAATAAACAAATCTTAAAAAAAGAAAATGCTACAGTAAAATGAGTACATGCTACACATCTGACAACTAACAAAGTACACTTCTTGTACTATATAAAAATATTGAAAGAATTGTTTGAGTTGGTTTAAATTTAATAAAAGAAACACAGTGATTTAAAAAAGATACTACCTATTATAAATTTCTTCTCATTCTTCTTTCAATAAACATAGTTTAAAATTGAATGCTAAATTGTTTAGACCAATAATTTTTATTATCTAATTATTTGAAAGAAATAATAAAATATGAAAAATTTTAGTTTCTTAATGCACTGAACTTTAAGGTATAGAAGTTAATTTTAAGAAGATATACAAGCCAATAATCTTGAATAAAATATTTTAAAGGTAATTAATCTATGGGGATAGTGTAACTTGTGTTAGTGCCTTTCACACAAAATGAGAGTATATTAATTTATTTGTTCTCATTCTCTTCCCATTTTCTGATTATTATACTTATATTTTATTTCAATCCAGTATTTATAGTGGTTCCCTGGCACTGTGTGTAAGCTAACTCAGGGTGAGGCAAAAGTAAGCATTTTTCTTCTACCTAGAAGCAGTTTACAGTCTAGGTCGGACAAGTAAATAATAATAAAAATATAATGAGAAACACAAAATGAGCATATGCAAATAGAGGTTTACTTATATAAGATAACTTACATAATGACACAGAAAATAAATAATAGAACTGGATTTTAGAATCAGTAACTGCAAAACATCAAAAATCCTTTTCATGAAGATTGCCTACTAGGTTGAGTAGAAAAGATTAAAGTAAGGCTATATGAGCAACATGATAACCATTTAAGCCAACTATTACAGGGAAATGATCTAGTTGTGTTGAACAAATATTTGAGCAATTTTTTTTTCGGATGTATGTTTTTATTTTATATGTTTAAATTTTTTTTTGATTTTTATTTAGAATATAAATTTCCAAGGTACAACTTGTGGATTGCAATGGCTTCCCCACCCATACCTCCCCTCCCCCCCCGCTACCCTCCCCTCTCACCCACTCCCTCCCCACTTTCATTCACATCCAGATTCATTTTCAATTCTCTTTGTATACAGGAGCTCAGTTTAGTATGTGTTAAGAAAAGATTTTAAACCATTTGCCCTCACATAGCATCACCGAGTGAAATATACTCTTTGAGTACTACTTATAGCATTAAATCACATTGTACAGCACATTAAGGACAGAGATCCTACATGATATTATTTTTTTAAATTGATTGATTTTTATGTAACTTCCAATTTTTTTAAATCATTTCCAATTATCTTTATATACAGAAGATCGATTCAGTATATACTAAGCAAAGATTTTGTCAGTTTGCAGAAAGGCAAAAGCAAAAGCCCACATGGCACTAAACAGATTGTCTAAAGGACACTTGCTTACAGTATGAAAACTCAACAACTAGGCAGAGTATTGCTTTGTTTCACCTCATCTAGGAGCATACAACACAGTTTTCACTGCTCTACCCATGCCTGTGTCTGTGAATGACTCAAAACAGCTTCAAGTATTGATTTTGAAGTTACTCTGTTGACCAGTTTGCAAATATGGGATCTACTAGTACTGAGTATATCTATAGTATATTGATATATATGTCATGCGAGCTCTTATCTTTTCTCTTTTGATGGGTTTCTTTAGACTTCAGATGAGTGAAAACAAAATGATTGCATTATTTGTATAAGCCCTTCTCCTAGGCCATCATTTAGTAATATATTTGAAAAGCATATCTTCATGATGTTATGACATAGAAAATTACAGGACACAGGCCCTTGCTAGGAGAATAGTTTGGCTTCCAGAACTATAGATGACTAATATTTTAATCAAAGGTTCCTGCTCATTTTAACAGCAAAATGACATTTAATCAATACATTAGAAAACAATAAGATATGAGTGAGTGCAATTATGCATATGCAATACCAAATGCACTAGCTTGATGCTTCAGGCAATGCCTACACTCTTTGGTCAAGGCTGGTTTGTAGAACAGCTATGTGGCTTTCAATTTATACATGCTCACATTTTTCCCTCTAAGAATAGAAATCTCTATTTTAATCTTACAATGTATCATAAAATACATAAAATTAATTTGGATTAAACATCAGCATATTTCTATTTGAATGAATAACACTGAGAAAATGAAGAGCTGACTTTTTATTTCTTTATTTTGTTATATTTTATTTTCACCCTATTTTTCATGTTAATGTGATATTAATGCAAAGAGAACAGATTCAATGTAACACATGGATGTAATTTTAAGAATATGCTGATACTCTCAACCTCCTTCTCTTCCTCCCTCCTTCTCCTCCTTCTTTCTTTCCTTTCTTTTCCTTTACTTGCCTTTTCTCCTTTCTTTCTTTCATTCTCTCTCTTTTGTTTTTAGATAAAATATTTTTAGTTTCTATTATGGTCAATGGCTTAAAGTTGCATTACTAGGTGTGTATGGAATAGTAAATTATGTAAAGTTTTTGGATCAAGAATATTATACTCAAATTCTGTTAATGTCCGTGCACCAAAAAAAAAAAAAAAAGATATTTAATTGTAGTTTTAACAGCACCTAGTTATGAAGTGACAACCTTGTGCCAGGAAATTTATATAACTCATCACCAACTGGTCAGGTAAACGCCGATCTCCTCATTTTATGAATGAAGAAATGGAGACACACTCAAGTAAGTAACTTTTTCAAGGATTCTCAGGTATTAAGTGGCAAAGCAGAGTTCTAAAACCTGACATTGAACTTAGGTTACTGATCTTCAGGCAGCACTGAAACAAATGTGGGCTTCAAGTGTTCCTACCAGACATGGTTTATTAGCATTCTTAACTAGAACTCTATATTTGTGCTGCCCAACAAGAAAGTTACTAGAACCTCTATGGCCACAGAGATGGAAATGAGTTTATACCTCATATGTTGTATGTACAAAATGCATCATGTCAGTAAAAGTAGCTCTAAATACAGATCATCATCCCTCTACCCATCTTGGGCTTTTGGGGATGATATAATCCCATATAACACCTACTTCATAAAAAACAAAAGGGGAAAATGTTAGTAAAATGGCACAGTTCTTTCTGTGGCGCTATCTGTTCCTCGGACAACATATTAGGCCTTGGGCCACCCACCACGTTGCACAGTAGGTTTTGTTCCTAAGCCCCATGGCCCAACCACTGGTGTCAGCTCCACACCCACCTTACTAGGATTTGCTGCTCCTACTTCCCTGCTCACAGGCCAGCAAAGGTTTGACTGGATCTGTTCCCGAACTACCTTCTCTTGATCTTTCTCTGTTACTCTCTCCTCATCTCTCTTACCCTCTTTCCCCCTCCCCCCGCCCGTTAGGTTTTCCCTACCTGACAATAAACCTTCCCTCTAACTCTGTGGTTGGTGTGTTTTGTGGCAAGCCTTATACATCACATTTTAAAATTTTAGTAGGCAAAAATAATGTGCACTAACAATTTTAATAGTGTTTATGTGTAGAAATAGTAATGTAGATATTTTAGGAGTTAGATAAAATCAATTATTACCTTTTTTTAAAGAGTGGAAAGAGTAATGACTCGAATGGTTTACCTCAATGGACAGGATATGTCAATAACCAATACAAGTGTGGAAAGGTCCTTACTGTGTGGGGATTAGCATTAAGGAAAAGTTAGGAACATCACATGAAAAGAGCCACTACAGTTGATATAATTTTCTAAAATATGGAAAATACTAAATGTAGAAAATGATTCTGGAATTCTCCTACATGCTTTCCTGGAGAATGCATTGGCTCAAACAGTTTGCAAATTGCTCGGTAGTTTTCACCAAACCTGAATATCTGCATCCATCCACATTTTACTTTTAGGTGTATATCTAGGACGTATTCTACATATTTACCGTGTGTGTGTGTGTGTGTGTGTGTGTGTGCATGTGTTTATCAGCAGACATGCATCAGAATACTCAGGGAATCACTGTGAGTAAAACCCAAAATCTTGAAAATACTCAAATGACTATTAAAAATTGATTACATAAGTAAAGTGTTGTTTACCTATATTCTAAATAGGAATGAAGATGAACAAACCACAACTATATAATGCAATGTGTGAAGTTTACGAATTATTATTGAATGAAAGAAGTCCAGACAAGTTTGTTTTTACAAATGTGAGAGAAAAAAATCATCTTTGTTATAAGGTATTTAAAAGGGCTTTGCTGGAAGACAGTATTCTGGAACAGTGGCTAAAGATGCTACTTGCATTGCCAGCATCCCATATAAGCATCCTGTTTAAGTCCTGGCTGCTTCACTTCTGATGCTGCTTCCTGCTAGTACACCTGAGAAGGCAAGGGCAAATGGCTCAAGGACTTGGGCCCCTGCTGCCCATGTGTGAGATCAACATAGAGTTTCTGGTTCCAGGATTCAGCCTTGCCTTTCCCTGGCTGTTGTGGGCATTTGGGAAGAAACCAGCAGAGAGGAGATCTCTCTCTCTCTCTCTCTCTGTCTCTCCCTCTGTCTCTCTCTGTCTCTCTCTCTCTCTCTCTTTCTCTCTGTCTGTCTGTGTTTCTTCATCCATTTCTGCCAGGTTATCTTCCAAATAAATAAATAATACTTTAAAAACAAGAGGATACAAAATGCATTTCTAGTGTTCTAGTGGCAGTATATTCCTTGTCTAATTGCTATTATAAACAAGTAAAACAAGACTGATTGTGGTAAGTCAGGTAATAAATAAACATAAGTAGTTCATATAACTACCCTATCACTATTGCCGAATGACAAGTGTGGTGGGTGTATATCTATGCAAGCTTTGCAGGGAGGTAACTTTGAAAACAATTAGCCATTTTCCAGATGGGGGAGGGTATTGTATAATGTAGGGAGGTAGAAAACTCAAGCCAAGGCACTGAGGTACATATGCATCTCATAAAAATGTGAGGAACATGAGAATAGGGTGGAAAGTGAGTGCTCATTTATGACTCACATGGAATCTTGAAAGGGAAGTTTCAAATTATGAAACAGATAATAACTGGTTTCATTTCAGAAAATGTGTGCTTTTGGTTCAGGATTACAGCTTATAAATTGATTCCAATATAACGGTCTATAAATCAATTGAAATTGAAAATACACATGGATTTTTCTAATGCATTTAAGAATTAGATGACACAGAGTTCTCCATGTTTAATATAAAAAAGTTTAAAATTTTAGTAGAGATTTAATAAAAATGTCTTATCTAATCAGTCAATTATCTTTGTAGTATGACAACTTTAGTGCCCCTATATATATTTGTTACTCACATAATTTGAAAAATACATAATTGTGGGCCAGCATTGTGGTGTAACAGGTAAAGCAGCTGCCTGTGATGCTGGCATCTCTTATGGGCGCTGGTTCGACACCGGACTGCTCCACTTCCAATCCAGCTCTCTCTGTGAATGGGACTGAGAAAGCAGCAGAAGATGACCCAAGTGCTTGGGCCCCTGCTTCCCACCTGGGAGACCTGAAAAAAGCTCCAGACTCTTGGCTTTGGCTTGGCCCAGCCCCAGCCATTCAGGTCACTTGGGGAATGAAGCAGTGGATGAAAGATCTCCCTCCATCTCTGTTTCTCTCTGTCTCTCTATAACTTTGACTTTCAAATAAATAAACAAATCCTTAATAAACTAAATAGAAAATACATTATTGAATGAGTAATGTTAATTTAGGCATTGAAAAAACTGAGGTTATATTATGGCATAGCAAGGAGTGCAAGACAATGGAAGAAAATGTTATTTAGTCTTATTTTTATATAAAACATTAAGAGAAACAACACTTGGAACAAAATAATTAAAAGAATGACACTCTGCCTATTCATAAAATATTTTATTCAGTTGTTAAATATCTTCAAGATTTATCTTCAAAGATGTACGAACTTCTGTCATCTACTCTACAGCTTGTCTTCTGCCAATTGAAGGTCTGTGAATAAAGCAGTTCAAATTAAAATTGCTAATCCTTGATTTTTAAAAAGATATTGTGAAATATTGCACTCTCATTTTAATTGACACATAAATCTAAGAATAACTGAATCTATCAAGAATGAGTAACAAATAACACAATTCATTTTTCTTGAGGATGGATTCAATGTTTCAGGGATTTTATGCCTCATATTAAACTAAAAGAGATGATACTTAAACCATCAGTGTATTATAATATGTGAGTGTTTTGTAAAAAAATATTGTTTTTAAAGCTTTAAGAATGAGACAAGAGTAATTAGAATTGGGCCCGAGGAGGAGGGGCTCCAAGATGGCAGAATAGGGAGGGAGCTCACTGATAGTCTAGGAAAGGATAGGTTAATAAAAGTGAAGATAGTGAAGTCTCAGGGAAGAGTTAGGGGAAAAAAAAACTGCAGAGGGAACTCTTCTGGAAATCAGAGGGACACGTGGATCTACATGGAGGACATGGGTCCCCACAGCACCAGTGCTGGAAACACAGGTGAGGTGAAACCATAGTAGCCCAAGACACTGGTGGAAAAGTGGCAGGAAGAGCCTAGAGGGAATGAGGCTTGAAGCCCCATGGAGGAAAGTACACCAGCCTAACTAGAGGAGAGAAAAAAATAAAAGGGACAGTATGGGCACAATTCTCTGTCTCCACACACCTTACAAAGGAGTGCAAGACAATAGAGCAAGTGCCATTTTGGACATACATAACAGCTGCACCAGCTCGGGGCTGCACCCACCTTCAGACAAGCAGAAAAACTTGACTCTGGTGGGGAGAAATAACAGGAGACTAAGACCTACTGAATGCATGGGACTGGGACTGAGACTGGGACTGTGAAAAAAAAAATGAGGGTGTGTGGTAAAACTCACAGTGTGGCTGAGACATGAGTAGTCTCAGTGTGAGATGCCACAAACTCAGTAACTTTGGCTACCCGGTGATAGACATTGCAAGGGAATCTGAGCTTATACTGAGAGCTGCACAGATCCTTTGTGTGGTCCTTGGGACAGAGCAGACATATTATACCCACTAGGGCTAGTGCTCAGGCACAGATTGCCATCAAGGAGAAGAGCTCAGCTGAGAAAAAATTACTTCCTTTCTGAATAAAAAAAAAGAGGGAGAGAAGATTTACCATGCCAAACCTGGGTGTGTCACCTTTGGCAAACCCTTAACCCTGAAGAACTGAACAGAGCTCTCTGGCCAAACCCATCATAAGCCTCTAGAGAGTCACCAAAAGCAGACAGTCTACTTAATCTAGAATCATAGTATAATGAGAAAAGCTACCACAGCCAGAAAAAAAAAGAAGAAGAAAGCAAAGAATATCTCCACAATGCCAAACAACAAATGCAAAAACTGAGGAAACAAAAACAAGGAAGACATCATGACAATCCCAAATGAACAGGAAACTCCAATACAAGGTTAGAAAGATGATGAGATGGAAGAAATGCAAGATACAGAATTCAAAAAAAATTATGATAAGAACATTTAGAAGTTTTCAAAAACAAATGCATGAACAACAGAAATCCATACAAGGCAGGACAGAAAATCCCTCTCATGAAAATGAAATATTAAGGAGGAATCAAAATGAAATGAAGAAACTAGTAGAAAATGAAATTGTGATAGTGAAGAGAAATCAAAATGAAATGAAGAACTCAGTAGAACAAATGGAAAACACATTTGAGAGCCTTAAAAACAAAATCAGTGAGGTAAAAAAGAGAATATCAGACTTAGAAGACAGAGCACAGGAAAGTATACAGTCAAACCAAAGAAAAGAAGAGGAAATTAGAATCTAAAAAATATTGTCGGGAATCTATAGGATACTATTAAAAAACCCAACATTTGTGTTCTATGAGTTCCTGAAGGCATGGAGAGAGAGAATGGAGTAGAAGGCCTTTTTACTGAGATACTAGCAGAGAACTTCCTGACTTTGGAGAAGGAAAGAGACATCCAAGTACAGGAAGCACATAAAACCCCCAATAAACATTACCAAAAGAGATCCTCACCACAACACATTGTAATCAAACTCACCAAAGTGAAACATAAAGAAAATATTCTTTTTTTTTTTTTAATGGAACGCTTCACGAATTTGCGTGTCATCCTTGCGCAGGGGCCATGCTAATCTTCTCTGTATCGTTCCAATTTTAGTATATGTGCTGCCGAAGCGAGTTGCCAGATTACTCTCAGAGGATCTCCAATTATACTCACAACTGACTTCTCATCAGAAACCCTACAGGCTAGGAGGGAATGGCAAGATATAGCCAAAGTACTAAGAAAAAAAAAAAAAAAACTGCCATCCCAGAATATTATATCCTGCAAAGCTCTCATTTGTAAATGAAGGTGAAATAAAGACGTTTCAAAGCAAAGAGAAATTGAAAGCATTTGTGACCACTCATCCAGCCTGCAAAAGATTCTTAAAGATGTGTAACACGCAGAAACACAGAAACACAGGCATCAATTCGAGAGAAGGTAAAGGAAGAAAACCTCCCAGTAAAAGATTACACAAAGCATGTATTAGAAATATCTTTGTGAAAATGTCAGGGCAAAGTTACTACTTATCAATAGTCACAATGAATGCAAATGTCCTCAACTCTCCAGTTAAAAGGCACAGACTGGCTGAATGGATTAAAAAAAAAATCTATTTGCTGCTTACAGGAAACATATATTTCCAACAGAGTTGCATGCAGACTGAAAGTGAAAGGTTGGAAAAAGATATTCCATGCCAGCAGAAACCAAAAAAGAGTGGGCGTAGCCATCTTAATATCAGACAAAATAAACTTTAACACAAAACCTGTTAAAAGAGACAAAGAGGGGTACTATATAATGATTAAGGGATCAATTCAACAGGAAGATATAATGATTATCAATGTATATGCACCTAATTACAGGGTACTGGTTTATTTAAAAGATATGTTAAAGGGAGACTTAGACTCCAATACAATAATACTGGGGGACTTCAATACTCCACCCTCAGAAATAGACAGATCAACTGGACAGAAGATCAACAAGGATACAGTAGATTTGAATGACACTATAGCCCAAATGGATCTAACAGATATCTACAGAACTTTTCATCCTACAGATAAAGCATTTACATTCTTCTCAGCAGTACATGGAACCTATTCTAGGATTGATCACATACTATGCCATAAAGCAAGTCTCAGGAAATTCAAAAGAATTAGAATCATACCATGCAGCTTCTCAGACCATAGGGGAATGAAGTTGGAAATTAGCAACTCAGGAATTCCTAGAGCATATGCAAACACATGGAGAATGAACAACATGCTCCTGAATGAACACTGGGTCATAGAAGAAATCAAATGAGAAATCAAAAACTTTCTGTTGTCTAGCAACAACAGATGCTGACGAGGATGTGAAGAAAAAGGGACACTAACCCATTGTTGGTGTGGAATGCAAACTGATTAAGCCACTATGGAAGTGAGTTTGGAGATTCCTCAGAAACCTGAATATAACCCTACCATACAACCCAGCCATACCACTCCTTGGAATTTACCCAAAGGAAATTAAATTGGCAAATAATAGAGCTGTCTGCACCTCAAATTTATTGCAGCTCAATTCACAATAGCTAAGACCTGGAATCAACCTAAATGCCCATACAGAAGATTGGATAAAGAAATCATCGGATATGTATGCTATAGAATACTATACAGCATAAAAAATGAAATCTGATCATCTGATCAAGATGGAGGAATCTGGAAAACATTATGCTGAGTGAATTAAGCCAGTCTCAATGGGACAAATATCATATGTTCTCCCTGATCGGTGGCAACTAACTGAGCACCAAAGGGGAAACCTGTTGAAGTGAAATGGACACTGTGAGAAACAATGACTTGATCAGCCCTTGTCCTGACTATGAAGGAACAACTCACTATTTTATCACTTTTAGTATTTTTTGTTCTACTTAATACCATTGTTTGAACTCTTTAATTAACACACAATTATTCTTAGGTGTTTAAATTTAACTGAAAAGTGATCCCTTTTGAATATAAGAGTGAGAATAAGAGAAGGAAGAGATGTAAGTTTGGCACATGCTCACTTGACTTACCCCTAATGGTAGAGTTAAAAACGTGCCAGGGGATTCCAATTCAATCCCATCAATGACCTAAGTGAAAGATCTCTGTGAGTGAGATCTGAGCGGGAAGAAAGGTCCATCAAAGAAGGAGGTACCTTTCTCTGAAGAGAGGAGAGAACTTTCACTTTGACTATGGCCTTGTCTAAATAAGATCAGAGTCAGCGAACTCAAGAGGCTTTCCTAGCCTTGGCAACACATGGCAAGAGCCTAAGGTGATTACTGACACCAGAACTAAGTGTGTCAATTGTTAAATCAACAACAGGAGTCACTATGCACTTACTCTCCATATAGGATCTCTTTCTTTAATGTGTTGTACTATGTGAATTAATGGTATATCTAGTACTCAAACAGTACTTTACACTTCGTGTTTCTGTGTGGGTGCAAACTGTTGAAATCTTTACTTAGATACTAAATTGATCTTCTGTATATAAAGATAATTGAAAATGAATCTTGATGAAGAATGGGATGGGAGAGGGAGTGGGAGATGGGATGTTTGCGGGTGGGTGGGATGTTATGAGGGAAAAAAACCACTATAATCCAAAAGTTGTACTTTGGAAATGTATATTTATTAAATAAATGTTAAAAAAAATGAGGATGACCCAAGTCCTTGGGCCCCTGCATCCGCGTGGGAGGCCGGGAAGAAGCTCCTGGCTCCTGGCTTCGGATTCCTGCCATTGCAGCCAACTGGGTAGTAAACCATCGGATGGAAGATCTGTCTCTCTCTCTTTCTCTCTCTGCCTCTCCTCTCTCTGTGTAACTCTGACTCTCGTGTAAAAAAATAATAAATATTTAAAAAAGAGAAAGCAAGCCTCAAAAGAGAGATGTCTCATCCCGATGATTGGTCCCTACTCTGCGTGCCCTTACTTTTCTCTGTCTCATACCCCAAGACAAGCTGTTGCCCTTACAGATACAGCATGGTGATGTCTGGTGGCAGAGGTGGCCAATCCTAAATTGCTTCATACAAATAAAATAATTTGATTCTGTCAACCCCTATGCAAATTAAGCATATTAATACTGACCTGGCATGGATTCGTTAGTAATTGTAATGTTTGATAGACTATTAATACTAAATAGAAAATGTTAAGTATTAAATGTAATAATGTTAATGCTAAATGTAAAAATATTAATGTTAAAATGTTTTCTTAGTTTCTTAATCCCATTGAATTAATCCATGGTAGTCCACACAGGGATGAAAAGTGAGACTGGGGGCCGGCACTGTGGCATAGTGGGTAAAGCCAACACCTGGAGCGCAGGCATCCCTTCCCTTATGGGCACCGGTTTGATTCCTAGCTGCTCCACTTCCAATCCAGCTCTCTACTGTTGCCTGAGAAAGCAGTGGAAGATGACCCAAGTCCTTGGGCCCCTGCACCTGTGTGGGAGATCCGGAAGAACCTGCTGGCTCCTGGCTTCAGATTAGCCCAGCTCCAGCAGTCGTTTGTGGAGTGAACCAGTGGATAGAAGACCTCTCTCACTCTCTGCCTCTGCTTCTCTGTAACTGTGCCTTTCAAATAATAAGTAAATAAATCCTTTATTCAAAAAAAAAGTTTAATTAGAATTTAGGAGAAAGAACTTCAAATACCAGTCTGATAAGATCAGAATGTGCTAATAACCATTTTTTGTTCAAAGCAGGTTAGACATTGAAGTACAAGATTGAAAAAATAAACATCATAGGTAAGTAATCTGCAGATAACCTACACACTACAAGGTTTGGACATGGGTACTAAATTCAATGCAACTGGCAAAAGACCCCAATTTAACTTCAGTTGTTGTTACCAATATTATTCTGCTGAAATTAAGATCTACTTTTTCAAGGATACAATATGATTTTTTAATGCTATGGAGAATGATGAATGGTCATTGCTACACACTCAATTTTCTGAAAACCTTTTTTTTAAGTAACTTCTGCTTTTGTATTTATGTCATTTTGCTCTTTAAGTGGTCAAAATCTCATGCAGAAATAAATATTCAATTATTATGTATTGCCTAAAGTAGGCATTTAGCTTAGTGTTTAAGACACTCACATCAGAGTACTGGATATGATTCCAAACTCTGGCTTTTTTTTCCTTAATCAAAAAATTTTAAAGACTTATTTGAAAGAGAGAGGGAGAGAGAGGAGAGAGAGAGAGAGAGAGAGAGACAGAGAGAGACATAGACAGAGAGAGTGAGAGAGAGAGAAGATCCCTAAATCACAACAATAGATTGGACTGTTCCAGGCTTAAGCTAGGAGCCTAGAACTCCATACAGGTCTTCAATGTGGGTGGCTGAGACACAAATTTTTGAGTCACCTTCTGCTGCTTTCTAAATAATATTAATAGGGAAATGGATTGGAAATGTTGTGCCAGAACTGGTCCCCAAGAGCTGGCTTTTTATTCCAATTCCCTGGAAAGGCAGACCCCGGGAGGTAGTAGCAATGACTGAAGTAATTAGAATTTTCCAATATGTGGTTGTATTCCTGGCTCACCTCAATTGCAAGCATTTGCGGAGTGACCTGATAAGAGTGTGTGCTCTCTCATATATATATATATATATATATATATATATATATATATACACATGTGTGTATACATATATATACATATGTATATGTATATATACATATGTGCATATCTCCCTCAAATTAATCAATTAAGCATAAAATGAAATGTCATTCCTCCACCTCTTTATACTTTTTGTGTCCTTTTGCTACCCATGTACTTTCCCTTGAAGACTGCAAACACTTCATTGTAACACTTAAGTAGATTTTTATTTTTTAAAAATTTATTTCATTTTTATTTTACCTGAAAGGCAGAGAGAAAGAGGGATAGATATGTTCTATCCACTGTTTCATTCCCCCAAATGTTTAAAATACCAGAGCTTGACTAGGCTGAATCCAGGAGTCCTGGGAGACAATCTGGGATATCCACATGAGTGTCAAGGACCCAAGTACCTGACCCATCACCCAGTGTTGCAGTTGATTTCTCAACAATGTTGCAGTGGATTTGTTTCTGAGAGGAGCAGCGTGGTGGGGGCAAGAGGCACATAGTCACCACACAGACCCCGGGAGTCAGGTGAAAGCAGGTTTGAGGTGAGCAGCCCGCAGACTAGTTTATTACAGTTGGAACCACATCTTATATAGCCAAGACCAGCCAATCTGTTCAAGGGATGGTCTATGCCCCAACCAATCACAGCCTACTGCCAGACAGACTCCGTTGCCAGGTGGGTTTCAAAACCGTGCCTGAGTAACTGACACTCGCTTGCCAGTGGCCACCTTGGCATGGCCTTCTCATTCTGCCACAACCCACTGCTTCCTAACATTAATAAGTTGGATCAGAAGCAGAAGAGCCAGGATATTAAGTGCCACAAAGAAGGCATACTGGCCTCTCACTTTCCAGTCAGATGCTTTCATATTTTCATTGAAGAGAGTACAAGTGTGTGAAAGTATTCTTAGAAGAATTTCACAGCTATCCTTTAGAATTAGAGGTACACATGAACATAGATGATGCTGCCTATGTGAGTCATTGTGGAGAAAATTTAGAATAAACAGAAAATAATGATTCAGTCTGTAATACTTTTATCGGTATTGGTTATATGATATGATCCATCACATATGGAGCCATAGAAATTACCATTTGCTTTGATAATCCCTACCAAGAGTGTTGAATGTGAAGATTAGATAGTGATAGCAATAATATATAAGCTATAGGGTATAAAACCATGGGTAGAAGATGAAGGAAAATAGAAAGCATCAGGTGCAGATAAGAAACAGTGCAGTATCGAACTGAGAAAGAACTCTCACATCTCTATAATGTGAAGATAGCAGACATTGAGTTATTTCTAGTTTTTGAATCATTACAAAGGAAGATACTTCCAAGAGGTTGACTTACAGCAACAATAAACAAATTTGCCAAATTGCCAAGGCTGACTAAAAAGAACACTATTAAGAATAATCTCAATTCAGGACAACAATATCCCTGCTGGAAGATAAGAGGGATGCTGGGATTTGGCATGATGTTTAGCTATCTTTGTGATATGTGGTAGTTTTGATACCTTCTTATTATTCTAGGTTTTGGGGTCAGTTGTTTTTCTCTGTTGCTACATTCTTTTTAAAATCATTTAAGTGTATGCTCTGTACTATCTTGGACCAGGTATCATTTTGTCTATGCTAATGACCACTGACACCACCACATCAATAAGATACTATTCATAACTAGTAAGGGATCAGAATATATTTGTTTGCTGAATGAATAAATTAATGAGTAGACTCTGAACAATTGACTCATAATAGGACTAAAATATTAATTCTTTTTATACAAAGTCTAGCAATATAAATTGAAATTTCTATATTTATTTAAAACAGGTGATAATCCCATTTTTCTGGAAAATCTGGATGTTAAATTGCGCATGTGGGGGCCACAGCTCACTAAGTTAATCCTCCACCTGCGGTGTTGGCATCCCATATGGGCGCTGGGTTCTAGTCCTGGTTGCTCCTCTTCTATTCCAACTCTCTTCTGTGGCTTGGGAGGGCAGTGGAGGATGGTCCAAGTGTTTGGACCCCTGCACCTGCATGGGAAACTAGGAAGAAGCACCTGGCTCCTGGCTTCAGATCGGTGTAGTGCAGGCCATGACCGCCATTTGGGGAGTGAACCAATAGAAGGAAGACCTTTCTCTCTGTCTCTCTCTCTCACTGTATGTAACTCTACTGGTGAAATACAAAAAATCATGCATAGGTTATTTAAAATATGAATTACATTTAATTAAATTGACATGTCCTGTTACTCAGTTTGAATTGTAAATATTCTTAATAATCTATTATTTTCTTTTGTATTGGAATCCCCTGGCACAATTCTAACTCCATCATTTGGGGCAGTTCCGATTGAGCATGTCCCAAATTGTAATCTCCTCCCTCTCTTATTCCCACTCTTACATTTCACAGAGATCACTTTTCAGTTAAAATTTAAACACCTAAGAATAATTGTTTGTTAATTACAGAGTTCAACCAATAGTACTAGAATAAAAAATTTACTAAAATGGATAAAGTATTACATTGTACAACAACAGTCAGCACAAGAACTGATCAAGTTACTGTTTCTCATAGTGTCCATTTCACTTCAATAGGTTTCCCCTTTGGTGCTCAATTAGTTGTCACCGATCAGGGAGAACATATGATATTTGTCCCTTTGGGACTGGCTTAATTCACTCAGAATGATGTTTTCCAGATTCCTCCATCTTGTTGAAAATGACCGGATTTCATTGTTTTTGACTGCTGTATAGTATTCTATAGAGTACATGTCCCATAATTTCTTTATCCAAATGTATGCTTTGAATTCCCTGTGATCTTTTGCTGTGAGGTTCCCTTCGTTTACCTTCTTTCATGTTGATGGCCGTGTTTCTGTGTTTCTGTGTGTAACACATCTTTAAGTATCTTTTGCAGGGCTGGATGAGTGGCAACAAATTCTTTCAATTTTTGTTTGTTATGAAAGGTCTTTATTTCACCTTCATTCACAAATGAGAGCTTGGCAGGATATAATATTCCCATCAAGGATATAATATCCCATCAAGGTGGCATGTACCAAGGCCATCTCACTAGTCCAAGTGATCAATTTCAGTTCACAATTGATCACACTGATAGGTCTAAGAGTCAAAGGGATGACACAAACAAGACTAGTGTCTGCTAATACTAACTGATAGAATCAAAAAGGGAGAGAATGATCCAACATGGGAAGCGAGATACACAGCAGACTCATAGAATGGCAGATGTCCTAAATAGCACTCTGGCCTCAGAATCAGCCTTTAAGGCATTCAGATCTGGCTCAAGAGCCCATGAGAATATTCTAGGCATGGAAAACCAAGACACTCTGGAAAAAAAAGAAGACCTAAATGAAAGATCTCTGTGAGTGAGATCCCAGTGGAACGAATGGGGCCATCAAAGAAGGAGGTACCTTTCTCTGAAAGGAGGAGAGAACCTCCACTTTGACTATGACCCTGTCAGAATAAGATTGAAGTCAGCGAACCCTAAAGGCTTCCATAGCCTTGGCATCTCATGACTAGAGCCTAGGGAGATTGCTGATGCCATAAACAAGAGTGTCAAATTGTTAAATCAACTTCAGGAGTCACTGTGTACTTACGTCTCATGTGGGATCTGTCCTTAATGTGTTGTCCAATGTGAAGTAATGCTATAACTAGCACTGAAACAGTATTTTACACTTTGTGTTTCTGTGTGGGTGCAAACTGATGAAATCTTTACTTAGTATATACTGAATCTATCTTCTGTATATAGATAATTAAAAATGAAAAAAAAAATCTTGGTGTTAAATTGGAAATTTCATAGAAAATTAATCAATTTTTTAAAAAAATATATCATGTAGGATCTCTGTCCTTAATGTGCTATACATTGTGAATTAATATTATAACTAGTACTCCATCAGTATTTTTCACTTTGTGTTGCTATGTGAGGGCAAACTGTTGAAATCTTTACTTAATATATAGTAAACTGATCTTCTGTATATAAAGAGAATTGAAAATGAATCTTGATGTGAAGCAAGGGGAGAGGGAGTGGGACAGGGGAGGGTTGCGGGTGGGGGGGAAGTTATGGGGGGGAAGCCATTGTAATCTATAAGCTGTATTTTGGAAATTTATATTCTTTAAATAAAAGCGTTATAAAAAATAATAATCTATTATTTTCAATGTTTTTCTTTCTAATATTATATTATGACTCAGTAAGGAGTATGTTAGATAGCTGTATTATGGTAAAATACAAATTAGAAAGGTTTATTATCCAAGATTTATTTTCATTCAAAGATGACCTACAGTTGAACACTGGAAAATAATGTCAAGCTACAGTTTGCTAGATTATTTAAAAGATATGCCAAGCAGACTAAAATCATAAAATACTTGTGTTTTCAAAATGCATTTATAACCATTTATTTTCTTACTGAATCTGTAACTGGAGAGTCAACAAACTCCTAGATGATAAGATTGTTAAAGAAGAATAATTTGCCTATTTTGAGTACGATCAATGATAAGACTATAGGAGGCATATAATCAAACTAACAGTATGAATCAGAATATCTGATTTGACTTCAGTAAAGTCACTTTCATTGTTCTATAATACATGTATAAAATAATTCATTGATTGTGTGTCTAAGTCAATAACTGACAAATGTATGTGTTTATTTAACTAGCTTAACAATTGACATAGAGAACGTTTTATGTCATCCCAAAGCTTTCTCATGCCACTTTGAAATTAATCTCATCCTCTGATAGCTGTTCTCTGGAAACCATAGGTATGATTTCTGTCAAAATTATTTTGTCTTTTCTAAAATTTTACATAAATGAAATCATTATACTTCCATTGTGTCCAAATTCTCTCTTGTAGCAAAATGCTTTTGAAATTCCTGCATGCTTTTGCATGAATAAGTAGTCTTTTTATCATTATTAGTTAGCAATAATAATATATTCTGTTAAAAGAAATGCTTTAGTTCTTGATGACAAATGTATTGTTTTAAAAAATTGAGGTATATTTATTTTTTAATTTATTTTCATTTAGTAAATATAAATTTCCAAGGTACACTTTGTGGATTACAATGCCCCCCCCATAATTTCCCTCCCACTCACACCCCTCTCATCTCCTGCTCCCTCTCCAATTCCATTCACATCAAGATTCATTTTCAATTCTCTTTATATACAGAAGATCAATTTAGTATATATTAAGTAAAGAGTTCATCAGTTTGCACCCACACAGAAACACAAAGTGTAAAATACCATTTCAGTACTAGTTAAAGCATTACTTCACATTGGATAACACATTAAGGACAGATCCCTCATGAGACGTAAGTACACAGTGACTCCTGATGTTGATTTAACAATTTGACACTCTTGTTTATGGCATCAGTAATCTCCTTAGGCTCTAGTCATGAGATGCCAAGGCTATGGAAGCCTTTTGAGTTCGCCAACTTGGATCTTATTTCCACAGGGTCATAGTCAAAGTGGGAAGTTCTCTCCTCCCTTCAGAGAAAGATACCTCCTTCTTTGATGGCCCCGTTCTTTCTACTGGGATCTCACTCGCAGAGATCTTTCATTTAGGGTTTTTTTCTTTTTCTTTCTTTTTTTTTTTTTTCCAGAGTGTCTTGGCTTTCCATGCCTACACTACTCTCATGGGCTCTTGAGCCAGATCTGAATGCTTTAAGGGCTGATTCTGAGGCCAGAGTGCTATTTAGGACATCTGCCATTCTAGGAGTCTGCTGTGTATCTCCCTTCCCATGTTGGATCATTCTCTCCCTTTTTGATTCTATCAGTTAGTATTAGCAGACACTAGTCTTGCTTGTGTGATCCCTTTGACTCTTAGACCTATCAGTGTGATCAATTGTGAACTGAAATTGATCACTTGGACTAGTGAGATGGCATTTGTGCCTGCCACCCTGATGGGATTGTATTGGAATCCCCTGGCAGGATTCTAACTCCACCATTTGGGGCAAGTCTGATTGAGAATGTCCCAAATTGCACATCTCCTCCCTCTCTTATCCCCACTGTTATATTTCACAGGGATCACTTTTCAGTTAAAATTTAAACACCTAAGAATAATTGTGTGTTAATTACAGAGTTCAACCCCTAGAACTAGAACAAAACAGAGAAAAAATACTAAAATGGATAAAGTATTACATTGTGCATCAGCAGTCAGCACAAGAGATGATCAAGTCACTGTTTCTCATAGTGTCCATTTCACTTCAACAGGTTTCCTCTTTGGTGCTCTGTTAGTTGTCGCTGATCAGGGAGAACACATGATGTTTGTCCCTTTGGGACTGGCTTAATTCACTCAGAATGATGTTTTCCAGATTCCTCCATCTTGTTGAAAATGACCGGATCTCATTGTTTTTGACTGCTGTATAGTATTCTATAGAGTACATGTCCCATAATTTCTTTATCCCTTCTACTGTTGATGGGCATTCAGGTTGATTCCAGGTCTTAGCTATTGTGAATTTTCTCATATGTCTGTTGGACATTTGGATTTCCTCTTTTGAAAAATGTCTACTGAGGTCCTTGGCGCACCTCTTAAGTGGGTTGTTTGTTTTGATGTTGTGGAGTTTCTTGATCTCTTTGTAGATTCTGGTTATCAACCCTTTATCTGTTGCATAGTTTGCAAATATTCTTTTCCCATCTGTCAGTTGCCTCTTCACTCTCCTGACTTTTTCTTTTGCATTACAGAAACTTCTCAATTTGATGTAATCCCAATTGTTAATTTTGGCTTTGACTCCCTGCGCCTCCAGGGTCTTTTTTCGGAAATCTTTGCCAGTACCTATATCTTGTAGGGTTTCTCCAATGCTCTCTAATAATTTGATGGTGTTTGGGCATAGATTTAAGTCTTTAATCCATGTTGAGTGGATTTTTGTGTAAGGTGTAAGGTAGGGGTCTTGCTTCATGCTTCTGCACATGGAAATCCAATATTCCCAGCACCATTTGTTGAATAGACTGTTCTTTCTCCAGGAATTGGTTTTAGATCCTTGATCAAATATAAGTTGGCTGTAGATGCTTGAATTGATTTCTGGTGTATCTATTCTGTTCCATTGGTCTACCCATCTGTTTCTGTACAAGTACCATGCTGTTTTGATAACAACTTCCCTGTAGTATGTCTGAAATCTGATATTGTGATGCCTCCGGCTTTTTGTTGTACAAAATTGCTTTAGCTATTGGAGGTCTCCTGTGCATCCATATGAATTTCAGCATCATTTTTTCCAGATCTGAGTAGAATGTGTTTGGTATTTTGATACGTACTGCATTGAATCTGTAAATTGCTTTTGGGAGAATGGATATTTTGATGATATTGATTCTTCCAATCCATGAGCATGGAAGATTGCTCCATTTTTTGGTGTCCTCTTCTATTCTTTCTTTAAGGTATTATAATTCTCATTGTAGAGATCTTTAACGTCCTTTGTTAAGTTTATTCCAAGGTATTTGATTGTTTTTATAGCTATTGGGAATGGGATTGATCTTAGCAGTTCTTCCTCAGCCATGGCATTGACTGTGTATACAAAGGCTGTTGATTCTTGTTCATTGATTTTATATCCTGCTACTTTGTCAAACTCTTCTATGAGTTCCAATAGTCTCTTAGTAGAGTTCTTTGGATCCCCTAAATAAAGAATCATATCATCTGCAAAGAGGGATATTTTTTCTTCCTTCCCAATGTGTATCCCTTTAATTTCTTTTTCTTGCCTAAAGCTCCGGCTAAAACTTCCAGTTGAATATGTTGAATAGCAGTGGTGAGAGTGGGCATCCCTGTCTGGTACCAGATCTCAGAGAAAATGCTTCCAACTTTTCCCCATTCAATAGGATGCTGGCCGTGAGTTTATTTATTTATTTACAAGGCTGGCCATGGGTTTGCTTTGATTGTATTGAGGAATTTCCTTCTATTCCCAGTTTGCTTAAAGTTTTCATCATGAAAGGGTGTTGTATTTTATCAAATGCTTTCTCTGCGTCTATTGAGATAATCATATGGTTTTTCTTCTGCAGTCTGTTAATGTGGTGTATCACGATGATTGTTTTACGAACATTGAACCATCCCTGTATACCAGGGATAAATCCCACTTGGTCTGGGTGGATGATCTTTCTGATGCGTTGTTGCATTCTATTGACCAGAATTTTATTGAGGATTTTTGCATGGCAGAGTGACAGAGAAGGAGAGGAAGAGATTTTCCATCTGCTGGTTGACTTCCCAAGTGGTTGTGATGGCTGCTGCTGGGCCAGGCAGAAGACTGGAAGGTGGAACTCCATCCCGATTTATTTTATGGGTGTCAAGGGTCTAAGCACATGGGCCATGCTCTGATACTTTCCCTGGTGTAGTAGCAGGGATCTTAAATGGAAAGAGAGCAACCAGGCCTCAACATGCGCTTTGATGTGGGATGGCAGCTTTGCAAGAGACAGCTAAACCTGCAAGGCCATGATGCCAATCTCTATTTCCAAGTTTTTTTTTTTTAACAATTATGCTGAAATATATGAACATTTGTGTTTAGTTGTTCTATGTAGATAGGTAGTTGCATTCTTCAATGGCTAGGAGTTGGACTTCTAGGTTGTGTGGTATGTGTTTTGACTTTTGGTGAAAATAAAAGTGTATGTACAATTTTGTGTTTTCACATGAAATGTATGAAAGATAGAGTTTTTCCATTTTCTTTCTTTTAAACATGTGTATTGTTCATTCTTTTAAATTTTATTCTTTGCAGTGGTCATAGAGTTATATTTCAGTGTTTTTTTTCGCATTTTCCAAATAACAAATGATATTAAGAAACTTTTCATATGCTTATTAGCCACTCTTTGGTGAAGTGGCTCTTCAAATCTTTTGTTTCATTTTAATGTGGCTGGTTCTATTTTTATTATTAAATTATAAGTATTTATGTTTAATATCTACACAAGTACTGTATCAGATATATATTTGGTTCCAATACTTTTATAAATGGTGTGTTTTAACAATCTAAATCACTTAAGATTTATTTTTGTGAAATTTTCTCTGTTTATCCCCTCTTTATGTCTCTTTGCCTTTAAAATGGATGAATTAATAAATACTTAAATATGTAAAGTGTTTTGGGAGAAAGAGAGAATATATTTTGGTACAGCAATCTAAGCCACTGCCTGGGTTGTCCCCATTTCACATGCATTTCAAAGACAGGAGAAAAACAATTCATGATATGAATGAGAAATTCAACAAAGAGATAGAAATCATTGAAAAGAATCAAAGTGGAATTTTGTATCTGAAAACTTCAATCAATGAAGTAAAAAGTACAATTGAGAGCATCAACACAAGAATAGACCAAGTGAAATAAAGAATATCTGATCTTGAGGATAAGATCTAAAGGAATTCATTGAGGGAAAAAGAAAGAGAAAAGAATGAAAAATAATAAAGAAATCCTATCAGATACAAGAAGCACCACGAGTGAACAAATATCTGTACCATTGGTATACCTGAAAGACAAGAGAAGAAAAAGCTATTGAAAACAGAGAATGAAAATCATATGTGAAAACTTATTAAGTCTTAAAAGAAATATGGACATTCATATCAAAGGATGTCAAACAGACTCAACTCAAATAAGAAAAGGAAAAAAAAACCTTCTTCAAGGCATGTTACAGTCAAATTATCAAAATTTTAGGATAAAGAGATAATCATAAAGACATTGATAAACAACATTACTTATAAAGAAAAGTCCATTAGACCCAAAACAAACTTTGCAGCAAAAATCTTAATGAAAGATATGGATGCTATACTCAGAGTCTTGAGAGGAAAATTTCCAACCAAAAATGCTATGCATAGCAAAGCTGTATCTTAGAAGTAAAGGAGAAATAAAGTCTCTCCCAGAAAATAGAATTCATCATCACCGCATCAGCCCCTACAAGAAATCCTGAAGGGAGTCCTATATTAGAAGTTAAAGAATCAGGGGCCAGTATTGTGGCATAGTGAATTAAGCCACTGCCTGTGATGCTCGCATCCCAGGTTCAATTCCTAGCTGCTCCACTTCCAATCCAGCTCCTGGTGAATGGCCTGAGAAAAGCATCAGGGGATGACCCAATTATTTTAGCCTCTACTACCAATTATTTTGGTCTCTCCTGCTGCAGAAGGCTGCAACTGAAGGGTTAAGAAAAGGTATACCTTACAAATAGAGACCAAGCAGCCTGCACTGTGGCTCAATAGGCTAATCCTCCACCTGCTGCGCTGGCACCCAGGTTCTAGTCCCGGTGGGGGCGCTGGATTCTGTCCCAGTTGCCTCTCTTCCAGTCCAGCTCTCTGCTGTAGCCTGGGAGTGCAGTGGAGGATGGCCCAAGTGCTTGGGCCCCGCACCTACATGGGAGATCTGGAAAATCTCCTGGATTCTGGCTTCAGATCAGCCCAGCTCCACCCTTTCTGGTCATTTGGGGAGTTAACCAGCAGACAGAAGACCTCTCTCTCTCTCTCTCTCTCTCTCTGTCTCTGTGTAACTCTTTCAAATAAATAAATAAATCATTAAAAAATTAAACATTACTTTATAAAAACTGTCAGCAAATTAGTTATATAAGAAGCATGTTTCAAAATTATAAAAACTGTATATGACAAACCCACATTCAATACCATATTGGATGGGGAAAAAGCTAAAAGTATTTCCTCTCAAATCTGAAACATGTCAAATGGCCACAATGTCTTGTGCTGGGCCAATCAGAATCCAGTAGCCAGGATCTTCTTCCGGGTCTCCCACATGGGTGCCAGGGCACAAACACATGGGCCATTCTCCACTGCTTAACCAGACTCATTAGCAGGATAGGAAAGGAGAAGCCAGGTCTCGAACCAGTCTCCAAATGTGCTGCCAGTATTGTAGTTGGCAGCTTAATCCTCTACATCTCAGTACCGGCCCCAGAAGTAGTATTTTTATGCCATGATGATAAACTTGCTGAAAGAGAAATCAATAAAGAAAACTTGTTAGCAATGGCTGAAATATTAAATTTCACCAAAAACTGAATATCATCTTCAATAAATATTTTAAAAGTTTGATGAAAGAAATTATCAAGAACACAAAAATGTGGAAAGTTATCATTTTTCACAGATTGTTAAATTGTTAATATTGTTAAAATGCCCATACTATCTAGTATGATCTAGTAGATTTAATGTAATCCCTATGAAAATATCAATATCACTCTTTACAGAACTAGAATAAATAATTCTAAAATTCATATGTAAAAACAAAAATCCTAAAAAGTCCCAGCAATCCTGAGGATAAAATAAAAGCTGGAGGAATCACAATATTCAATTTCAAACCATACTACATAGCTATAATAATCAAAACAGCATGGTACTGGCATGAGAAACTAACACAGAAGATCAATTGAGAAGAATAGAGAACGAAAAGGTATTATTCACAAATATAAAACCCACTGTTTTTTGACTAAGGTGTCAAGCACATGCATTAAAACAGTTTTTTCATAAATGGTTATGAAACTGGATATACATTTGTAGAAGAATAAAGTAACATTCCCTATCTCTAACCACACAGAAATTTAACTCAAGTTGGATTAAAGACTTTTGAATTCAACACCTGAAAGTCTGAAGTTACTACAGAAATACATAGGGGATACATTTCATGACATTGGTATAGGAAGCAATAACTAGATAAATAAGATTATGTCAAACTCAGAAGCTTCTCTACAGTAAAAGAAATAATTAATAGAGTGAATAAACACCTATAGGATGAGAGAAAATATTTTTGACAACTTATCTGACAAAATGATTGATATTCCAAACATATAATAATTCAAAAGATTCAACGAAAGATCAATGAAACCAGTTAAGAAATGATCAAAGAAAATGAGTGGATAGTTCTCAAAAAAAAGAAATACAAATGATGAACAAATATTTTTTTAAGATTTATTTATTTATTTGAAAGGCAGAGTTACACACAGAGGAACATACACACACACAGAGATCTTCCATCCACTGGTTCATTCCCCAAATGTCCGTAAAGGCCACAGATGGGCTGATCTGAATTCAGGAGCCAGGAAATTCTTCCAGATCTCCCATGTAAGTGCAGGAGCCCAAACACTAGGGCCATCCTCTGCTGCTTTCCCAGGCACAATAGCAGGGAAATGGATAAGAAATGAAGTAGCTGGGTCTGGAAGAAGTGTCCATATGGGATGTGGCTTCCCAGGCAGTGGCTTTAACTGCTGCACCACAATACCGGTACCCCAACACATATATTTAAAAATGCTCAACATTAATAATTATAAGGCAAATGCAAATCAAAACTACAAAGAGATACCACCTCTCCCCTTTTAGAATGGCTACAACCAAAAAGGCAGAAAGCAACAAATATTTGGGAGTATGTGGTGTGAGGGGAACTCTTGTACACTATTAGGATTATACACACACACACACACACACACACACACTCACGTAAGTGCACTATGGAAAACAGTATGGAGATTTCTTTAAACACTAAAAATAGCACTGCCATATGATCCAGGAATCTCTAAACTGAAAACATATACAAAATAATTGAAATCATTGTATCCAAGATATCTGCTCCACTATGTTTATTGCAACATTATTCACAATATTCAAGACATGGAATGAACAAAGTGTCTATCACTAGATGAATGGATAAAGAAAATGTGGCATACATACACAATGGAATATAAGTCATCCATATAAAGAATAATATCTTGTTAATTCAACAATTAGAGGGCATCTTTTAAAGTGAAATAAGCCAGAAAGACAAATGCTGCATGTTCTTTCTCTAATGTGGAAGCTAAAACATAACTCAGTCTGAAACAGAATAAGAGACAGGAAGCTAGAGTATTAAGGTAGTTTGGATAACCAGCACTAAATCAGAGTTAGATAGAAAGAATAGGTTTCCAGTGTTATACAGCCTAGCAGGAAGACTAGGGCTCACAATCACCAAGTATAGATTTTGTGAAAATATAGAAGAAAGAGTCTCCAAGCCTATAATTATAAAGTAATTGCAGCAGAAAGGAAATTTGATTGTTTGGATCAGTATACAAGGTATACATGTATTGTAATGTCTCATTATAATCGATAAATATGTAAAAATATTGTAAATAGCTTTTACATAATTAAAGTTTAATTGGACAGTCTCTCTTCCTATGTCTGTTACTCTGCCTTATAAATAAATAAATAAAAACAACTTTTTTAAAAGGTTGGGGAGTGGGCAATGTAGCACAGCAGCTTAAAACACTTGACTCAAACATAAGTACAATAAAAATATGTTTTTTGTAGCCTATGATTTATTATTGAGTTAAATTACAGAAAGATACTATTACAGGTATTGAATGGAAGTAATTGTTTTTCTTTTGACAATTTATTTTTTTATTTGAAAGAATAACAGACACGCACACGCACACACGCACACACACACACACACACACGTAGAGATCCTCAGTCTGCTGGTTTACTGCCTAAATAGCTGAAATGTCCAGTGCTGAGCCAGGGTGAAACCAGGAGCCCAGAGCTTCATCCAGGTCTCCCACATGGATGTTAGGGTCTCAAACATTTAGGCCTCTTCTGCTGCTTTCCCAGGTCATTAGCACAGAGCTGGATCTGAAGTGGAGCAGCTGGGACTTGAACCTGTGGTCATTTAGGATGCCAGTATGACAGGCTGTGGCTTTATTTGCTACATCATAATGTCAGCCCCAGTAAAGGTGTTTTTGATAATTTCTTCTCCAACTATTGTACATTTATAAAATGATAATATTGATTTATTCTAAATGACAGGTTGAATGCTCCTGGTAATGACCTCATAGGAAATACTGGGTGCAAACTGCAATTGAGAACTTGTGAAATTTTATACTTTGCTGACAACCCATGCATACTTGCCAAAACCTTTACAACTTTTCAATATATTTCCATTTCTGATCCAGTTTGCTCCTTTTTTACTTACTTTAAATATTTAGATTTATTTGTTTTGCTTTATAGGGGTATGAAGGACAATATAATGGTGTGAAAACAATTAAAAATGTACAATTTTTATAATAAAATCCAACAATATTTTCTAATTTACTCTGCACCAGAGGCTGAGATATCCCAGGGTGTGTGCGTATTAAGTTTCTGTTCTTGTCTATAGACTCTCAGGATTATCACACTTATTCCCATTGTTTTGACTACCTGTGGTGTGGATTACTGATGAATGGACACTTCCAGATCTCCAAGACTTAGAGTATATTTCCATGTTCCAATGTATTTTCTGAATATCTTTAAGCAACCCCAACTGAACATGTTCAAGGAAATTACCTCTTCTAAGCTGTAATCTGTTATTAATTTTCTTTACACTCAGTTGACTTTTTTTCATTAATAAGACAAAGTAGGTTCTATGTTTGTATTAGAATAGCAAAGTAATAAAGATGTCAGCATAAATCACCCTTGATTTCTTCACTTAAAAATAACTCTCTTGCTCATCCTTTTTATTCACATATATCTATTATATATGTCTGTTAACAAGTCATAAAATTATTATGAAGATGAAATAACAACATAGTTTTATTGCATTTTCACTATGTCACGAAAAATTCCATATCATTAATAGTGTTTAAATTTTTTCTTAATAAATGCATAATAATATATCATATAGCTGAGCTGTCTCTGGATATGTTGTTTTTTTTTGTTTATAAATTTCATTGCTAAATATCTATATTTTGCATATATAATTTTTAACTTATTTGACAGGTAGAATTATATAGTGAGAGAGATAGAGAGAAAGGTCTTCCTTCCATTGGTTCACCCACCAAATGGCCGCTATGGCTGGCACTGCACTGATCCGAAGCCAGGAGCCAGGTGCTTCCTCCTGGTCTCCCATGCGAGTGCAGGGCACAAGCACTTGGGCCATCCTCCACTGCCTTCCGGGCCACAGCAGAGAGCTGGACTGGACGAGGAGCAACCGGGACTAGAAACCAGCACCCATATGGGATCCATATATAATTTTTATCTGGTGGTAATTTTATCATAGGCTCCCCACAGACAAGTTTTCTATTATGGAAATGTTAAAAATTTTCAAATATATATAAAATTATATTCTTAAAGAACTATATTAAAGTGAGACTAAGTTAAACAAATTTTGATTTTTACCATTTTAAACTTTTCTTTCTATTTCATTTTATTTATTTCTTTACTTTTTAGAACTTTTCAGTTATTTTGATAACCAACAAACCAAACAATTTTTATAATTCCCTTCTCATCTTTAATATTTGCTCATGTACGTTTTGTTGAATTTTTTGCAATTCTTTACATCATCATTATCTTATTTTCCTTAACATTATCTTCTGCTGCCTTCTGAGAATTCCTTTTGTATTTTGAATCTCTTCTATTAATTCTATCTCCATCTCTGTTTTAATCTCAATCCATTCACATCTGTTCTTCAAAATAGAATCTATTTAATGACTCCAAATATTTCTCTAAAAATTATCTGTTTTGTACATTGTTCCAATGTATGTTATCTATCTGTATCCTCAAGACAGAATTCCATTTCCTTTAATTCATAGGACTTTTATCAATCCAATGTTGTTACATATTTGTTTTCCTTATTTGACCCATGTATTCACATGTATCAGCTAATAAAATAATATCAATATTCACATGAACGATGGGCAGTGTACTTTTGAGAGAACAGATCTGAAAATCGGGTTGATGTTCAATGTTGTTTGGGAGGGACACCTTATCCACTCCACGGGGAGGAATACCCACGAGGAAGAGGCATGTCCTGCCAGCTTGTTTCCGTCCCTGCTGCATAAATCTCCCCCAGGGAGAAGAGCAATTTGACTAAGACTGAGTTTGAGAGAAGGAGTGGCACAGTCTCCAGTCTGCTGCTGCCTTTCCTCTTTGCTTTGCTGTGTACTTACCTGCATAGCACAGCTATTCTGCACCACCCTTAAAATTCCATGTAACATTTTCTTTTTAATCTTTTACTTATTTATTTGAAAGTCAGAGTTATACAGAGAGTGGAGAGGGAGAGGCAAAGAGAGAGACACAGAGAGAGAGAGACAGAGAAAGAGATCTTCCATTCCATGGTTCACTCCCCAATTGGCTGCAAAGGCCAGAGCTGTGCCGATCTTAAGCCAGGAGCCAAGAGCTACTTCTGTGTCTCCCATGAGGGAATAGGGGCACAAGGACTTGGGGGCCATCTTCTACTGCTTTCCAAGGTCACAGCTGAGAGCTGGATAGAAAGTGGAGCAGCCAAGACCCCAACTGGCATCCATATGGGATGCCGGCACTACAGGAGGTGGTTTTACCAGTAAGCCACAGTGCCAACCCTCTGTGGAACATTCTGATATGAATCCCACACAACAAACCTCTATTTGCTCCATTCCATAACTGTGAATAAATTAACCTATCTAATCTGAATATGAAGTATTAACTAATACTTCATCTCATAGCTTTATTTTCCAATATCATCTTTAACAAAATCTTTAAGATGTTTAATGAGATCTCTATCTGCTTAATTTCTGTATCTCTCAAATTAAGTACTGTTTTTAATAAAGATAAAAAGATTGAGTAAATTTTTCTCCTGAAGATTTTTGCATATTTTTAATTGACTTCCCTGCTTTTCTTTGTTTATCTAATTATTTTTATTCTCTTCTTCCTGTCTCTATTCCAATTTCTCTCTCAGGTAACAATTCTAAATTGTTCCATGCATTGCTTTATATTTAAGTGTGCTTAGAAAAATATATGCTGTTGCTATGACTATATTTTTTTTTGACAGGCAGAGTTAGACAGTGAGAGAGAGAGAGACAGAGAGAAAGGTCTTCCTTGTTCCGTTGGTTCACCCCACAAGTGACTGCTAAGGCTGGTGCACTGAGCCAATCCAAAGCCAGGAGCCAGGTGCTTCCTGGTCTCCCATGTGGGTGCAGGGCCCAAGCACTTGGGCCATCCTCCACTGCCTTCCCGGGCAACAGCAGAGAGCTGGACTGGAAGAGAAGCAACCGGGACAGAATCTGGCACCCCAAATGGGACTAGAACCTGGGGTGCCAACACCGCAGGGGGAGGATTAGCCTAGTGAGCCGCAGCACCGGCCTTGACTATATCTTAATTTCCATAAACAATTTTTTAAGATTTTATTTTGTTTCATTGCAAGGCAGAGTTACCTAGAGGGGGGAGAGAGAGAGAGAGAGAGAGAGAGAGAGAGAGAGATTTTCCATCTGCTGCTGTCCTCCTCAAGTGGCCACAACAACTATGCCAGTATGAAACCAGGAGCCAAGAGCTTCCTCCAGGACTCCCACATGGGTGCAGGGTCCAAGAGTTTGCAGGCTCGTCATCAGAGAGCTGGTTGGGAAGTGGAGCAGCTGGGATGCAAACTAGCACCCATATGGGATGTTGGCACTATAGGTGGTGACTTTATCTGCTGTGGCAAATAAACAAATTAATATAAAATCATATTTAATATATCTGACTCAGTTAAATTTTAACTGAAAAGTGATCCGTATGAAATATAAGAATGCAAATAAGAGAGGGAGGAAATGTACAATTTGTGACATGCTCAATCAGACTTGCCCCAAATGATGGAGTTAGAATCGTGCCAGGGGATTCCAATACAATCCCATCAAGGTGGCAGGTATCAAGGCCATCTCACTAGTCCAAGTGATCAATTTCAGTTCACAATTGATCACACTGATAGGTCTAAGAGTCAAAGGGGTCACACGAACAAGACTAGTGTCTTCTAATACTAACTGATAGAATCAAAAAGGGAGAGAATGATCCAACATGGGAAGCGAGATACACAGCAGACTCATAGAATGGCAGATGTCCTAAATAGCACTCTGGCCTCAGAATCAGCCCTTAAGGCATTCGGATCAGGCTCAAGAGCCCATGAGAATATTTGAGGCATGGAAAGCTAAGACACTCTGAAAAAAAAAAAAGAAGACCTAAATGAAAGATCTCTGTGAGCAAGATCCCAGTGGAAAGAATGGGGCCATCAAAGAAGGAGGTACCTTTCTCCGAAGGGAGGAGAGAACTTCCACTTTGACTATGACCCTGTCGGAATAAGATTGAAGTCAGCAAACCCTAAAGGCTTCCATAGCCTCGTCAACTCATGACTAGAACCTAGGGAGATTACTGATGCCACAAACAAGAGTGTCAAATTATTAAATCAACATCAGGAGTCACTGAAAATGAATCTTGATGTGAATGGAAGGGTAGAGGGAGGGGGAAAGGGGAGGGTTGCGGGTAGGAGGGAAGTTATGGGGTGGAGGGAAGCCATTGTAATCCATAAGCTGTACTTTAGAAATTTATATACTTTAAATAAAAGCTTTATTTAAAAAAATATATCTGACACTATTTTTTTAAAACATGTTTTTCAAGATGCATGTATGTTGCAAGATGGACAACCACTTCACTATTTTTCACTGTTACCTAAGAATCCATGCTGCATATTTATCATATTTTATTTATTATAAATACTATAGGCATTGAAGTTATCTTGAACTTTTAACATGTAATGTGGCAATGAAAATCCTAGAACATGTCTCCTTACAAAGCTGTACAAAGATTTCTTTGAGATATGCACTCAGGATTAGAATTGCTGGATCATAGGAAGTGGCATGCTTTATTGGAACTTATAGTATAACAACCTATCCCCTAATTCCTCCGCCCCTGCCTTCTGAATAGGAAACAGCATCAGGATTTTCAGAAAATTCTTATTTTCCTCCTGAGGTTTGATATTGTGTAACTTTATGGATTTGCCTTGTAATTCTAATTTTAGAGTGCTTCATTTCAATGTGAATTACTCAATACAAAATAGTCTATCTCAATTAGTCTGTATTTAACTGATGCCATTTAGTAGTAATATATTAGGACTTAAATTCTAATATTCTTTTTCTTTCAGTATTGCCTCTTTTTTATTTAAATATATTTTCTGCATGTTTAAAATTCAATTTTTTTTCCTATGTGGATAATCTTTAGCTTCAGATCCATTCCTATGATTAGATCCTCTTTTAAATATATGCTCTGATTTTGTTATGTTAATATTATTTATAGTTTTTGTTCTCATTTAGTAAAAGATATGCGCTGGGGCCAGCACTGTGGCATAGCAAGTAAAGCCTCTGCCTGCAGTGCCATCTGGTGAGTGAACTAGTGGCCAAAGGACCTCTCTCTCTCTCTGCCTCTCCTCTCTCTGTGTAACTCTGACTTTCAAACAAATAAATCTTAAAAAGAAACAAAGAAGTGCATTGCTCTGAATGGTTTTCTGGATAGAAAGCATAGGAAGAGCGAGAGAACAGCCCCTCAGCAGCTCAGGCAGGGCCTAGCCCAGTCAGCAGGCCCTGTCCAGTCTCCGAGGTACACAGCTGCTCCTAAGGCACTGCTACAGACACATGCCTAAGTAGGTATGTCTCACCAGGGTGCCGGTCTCCGCGTGATGCTGCTCAATGCAGACTCCTTCCACAGCCACTAGCACGGTTCCTATAGCTCTTGTGACGGTTGCTCGATGTGTGTATAGCTGCTCATGGTGATGGTTTTGCTGGGAACTGGTTTCTAGAGCCTCTCAGATGCCATCTTGATTCTCTCAACATTCTTTTAAATTGAGGAATTAAAAATGTAATTCGATTGCTCCCTTGCTTCCAGTGTTTCTGTTGAGGAATCTAATTTTGTTTTTCATTTCCTTTTAGCTTTTATTAACATGAAGAGAACAGATTTCATGTATTTGATAGATCCAAATCTGAGGAGATAGCCATACTTGCCTCCCTCACTTCTTCAATCCCACTTCCTTCTTTACTCTCTTTTTATCCCTTTATTTTTTGCAATAGCACATTTTCAGTTTACTTTATAAACATAGCATTAATACACCACTAATATTCATGTTCAACAAGTAAAAAATAGAAAGACCACTATTCTATGGGAATATAGACAAAGCTATAAACAATAATCAAACCATAACATGAAAATTTCATTTTTTTTTTAGTAGAAGAACCCCCATTCCTCTACAGACAGGGGCTATAAACAATAATGAAATCTCAAAATCTCAATTTAACTCATATACATTATATTTTTATTCTGCATCTTAGTTAACAAAAATCGGGGAAAACATGCTATTTGTTTTTTGGGGACTGGCTTACTTCACTAAGCATAATGGTCTAAAGTTACATCCATTTTGCTGCCAAAGATAGAACTGCATTCTTTTTTATGGCTGAGTAGTATTCTATCATCCAAATATAAGGCATTTTCTTCGTCCAGTCATCCATTGATGTACCTCTGGGTTGATTCCATATCTTAGCTATTGTAAATTGAACTTTTATAAACATGGGATATACAGAACTCTTTCATATGCTCATTTCATTTCCTTTGGATATATTTCCAGGAGTGGGATGGCTGTATCATATGGTAGATCTATTTTCAGATTTCTGAGGAATCTCCTTACTGCGCAACACAATAGTTGCACCAGTTTACATTATCAGCGACAATGTATTAGGGTACTACTTCCCCCACATCCACACCGATGTTTAATATTTTTTTGAGACAGGGATGGGGGCTGTGATCAGCCTCTTTTTTTTTTTTCGACAGGCAGAGTTAGACAGTGAGAGGGAGAGACAGAGAGAAAGGTTTTCCTTCTGTTAATTCACCACCCAAAATGGTCACTACTGCTAGTACTGCACCAAACCGAAGCCAGGAGCCAGGTGCTTCCTCCTGGTCTCCCATGCAAGTGCAGGGGCCCAAGGCTAGTGAGCCGCAGCGCTGGCCATAATATTTTTTTAATTTTTAGATGATAGTCATTCTAACTCTGGTGAGGTATAACCACATTGCAGATTTTATTTGCATTTTTCTGATGGCTAGTTATCCTGAACATCTTTTGATATATCTGTTGATCATTTGCATTTCATCTTTTGAAAAATGCTTATTCACCTTCTTTTCCCATTCCTTAGCTGGATTGTTTGCTGTGTTGTTAAGTTTCTTGAGCTCTCTATGCATTCTGGATATTAATCCTTTATAAAATGTATAGTTTGGCCCGGTGCCGTGGCTCACTTGGCTAATCCTCTGCCTGAGGCACTGGCACCCCAGGTTCTAGTCCCCGTTGGGGCACCAGATTCTGTCCTGGTTGCTCCTCTTCCAGTCCAGCTCTCTGCTGTGGCCCGGGAAGGCAGTGGAGGATGGCCCAAGTGCTTGGGCACTACACTCGCGTGGGAGACCAGGAGGAAACACCTGGCTCCTGGCTTCAGATCGGCACAGTGTGCCGGCCATAGCGGCCATTTGGTGGGTGAACCATCGGAAGGAAAACCTTTCTCTTTTTCTCTCTCTCACTGTCTAACTCTGCCTGTCAAAAAAATGCATAGTTTGAAAATATTTTCTCCCATTCTCTCAGTTGTCTTTTCATTTTTTGAGTGTTTCTTTCACTGTGAAAAAGTTTCTTAGTTTGATCTAATCTCATTTGTCTATATTCATTTAGTTGCCTATATTTCTTAGGGTCTTATCCAACAAGTCTATATCCAATCTTCCATCAAAACTGAATTTTCTTGTCTTTTCTTAACTTATATATAACTATGTGTTTAGATTTTGTTGTAATTCCTTTTATTTGGAATTGTAAATGTTTTTAATGAGATGTATTTGAGGTGTATCTACCTCAGAATTGTATACCCATGTGTCTTCAAATAGCTTTCTATTTCTGTATTCATTGTCTTCTAACAACTCTTTCCAGTTTTTGAATTTTTACTTGTATCAAAAATATTTAAGGGGTCTTCAAAAAGTTTATGGAAAATGCATATTATGAAAAAAATGATACATGCATTCCAAATATTTTGGCATCAAAACAAACAGCTTTAAAATCTAATTTTCTTCAAATATTTGAAATGTTTTGTATGTAATTTTTTGAAAAAATATTCTTTTTGTCTCATTTATTTCCAGTTTTACTATGTAAAAGATATTCGCTCATATCTCTAATTATTCTTTTATTATTTGGCATTATTCATTCTAGTATTTATTTGAGTCTTTTTGATATATTATTTATATTTAAGATATCCATATAATATTGATTTTGAAATAGATGACATTATTATCTCCCTAGGTATTTTGTCATATTTGTTTAATATTCTTCTTTTGTCTGCTCTAATGTTTCTGTAAAAAATGCATATCACATTTCCTATGTGACTAATCTCTTTACTTGCTTTACATTCCCTCTGAGTTTTTTGCAGTGTTTATTTATTTGTTTCCACCTGTTTAAAAGGCTGAGAGAGAGAGAGAGATGAGAGAGAGAGAGAGAAGATTCCACCCATTGTTTTACTCCCCAAATTCACCAACAGCCAAGGGGAAGCCTAGGCCTGATTGAAGGAGATAGAAATTAAATCTGGATCTCCCACTTGGGTATCAAAGACCCAACTACTTGAGCCATCAGCTGTTGCCTCTCAGGATGCATTAACAGAGAGCTGATCAGACATGGAGTAGCTGGGACTCATTTACGAACTTCAATAAAGGTTACCTTAAGGGCATCTCAAGCAACAATTTAATTGACTGTATCATAATGCATGACCCTCCCCTGGGTTTTTGAGCTACTTTCTTAGGAAATGTGTATCCAGGTATGGTCAAGGCCAGAATCCAGTCTACATTAGTCTTTTAAAAGATCTCCAGTTTTGATAGCTGTATGTTATATAGTACTGTATTGATTGATGATTGCATTTGTTTTCACATAGCAAGGGAGTTTTTCCTAGCCAGATGCTGCTGCAAATCACCTACATCATCTTAAATCAAGAACTCTTATATCTCCAGAGAAACACCATACTAAAGAGTCTACTATAGCTATTACTCCTGTTACTGTATTTCATGGAATTTTTTATCACTCATGGTTCTTTTATAACAAATTTCATTTATTAAATGAATATGAATAGGGTAGTCACTTGTCATCAACACAGCAAACAAAAAACCATATTTGATATGATTCTTGGCAACAATACAAGTATCCTAGGAAAATGATGTATCTTTAAGAATAGATTAAGAGGCCAGCGCTGAAGTGCAGCGGGTTAATACCCTGCTCTGAAGCACCAGCATCCCATTTGGGTGCCAGTTCGAGACTCGATTGCTCCACTTCTGATCCACCTCTCTGGTGTGGCCTGGGAAAGCAGTAGAAGATGGCCCAAGTCTTTGGGCCTCTCCATTGGTGTGGGAGACGCGGAAGAAGCTCCTGGCTCCTGGCTTCTGATTGGTGCATCCCTGGCCATTCTGGCCAATTGGCGAGTGAGCCAGTGGATGGAAGACTGCTCGCTCGCTCTCGCTCTCTCTCTCTCTTTGCCTCTCCACTCTCCGTGTAACTCTGACTTTCAAATAAATAAATAAATCTTTAAAAAAAGCAGATTAAATGACAAAGATGTTTTACAGATTTCCTTTCTCCAGTCAAGTTGCAAGTTCATATAAGAAGCCTAATTCGTTCCTTCACAAAGATTGACTCTCTGGTGGATGGCTAAAATCATGGGTGGATGGTAATAAACCATTACAAATGCTTTTTTTTCATACATAAATGCCTATGAAAAAGTTTTATATATAAATTAGCTGTAGTAAGTGGTGAAAAACAATTACATAGAACACTATATCAACATGCTGTAGTAACAGTCACTTAAAATTTGTAAACCATTTATTTCTGGAATTTTCCATTTGCTGTTTGCAATCCACCATTGGCTGTGGGCAATTATATATATGGAAAATGAAAATGCAAATAAGGGGAGATTACTATACAAATAGTGCAGTCCAGTTAGCCACATACATCAGTATTTACTTAATAGACAAACTTCTAGTCGTGAGAAATTGAGTGAGCTGTTATGTCCTTTTCATTTGCTTTGAATACAAAAATATCAGTGGCATAATTTTCAAAAAATTCACATTTATTGGATTCCCTGGCGTATTTTGACAGGTATTTTTATTTCTAAATGAATATACACTTAAGATCCAGTGTTATACAAACATTTTCTTTTCAAAGGGGTAAGGACACCATTCTGTGAAAAAAATTCAGGTGTCTAACCTGCATATTTTAAGGTTTCAATGTTGAATTTGTAAAACTTTTTCTCCAGCTATAAAATGAAGTCCTTTTCCCCACATCAATGTGATCATTATTCATTTTTCGACTCATTGCTAAGACAAGAAAAACAGACTTTATGATGAACAGAGAAGGATCTATCAGGTCCCAGTCACTTTCTATGAACTAAGGACTGATATCAGCGACTGTCAGTTAGAAGTGATTTCCTCCATAAATCTTCTTTTCCTTGCAAAAGTGAATCATTGTTCCCTATCATTGCACAGGCTTTTGTTCAGGCTTTCTGTTGTGTAAAATTTAATGAGAACAGCCACAGAAAGCATCAAGAACTGAGTATGTGTCAGAGAGAAATTCTCAAGAATTCTTCAACTTTGTTGAGATTCTCTCATATAATTTCCTATTCTTTCTTTTAGCTGTTGTATTTTTTAGATGGAAAAAATAAAATCTCCTCTTATGAATATCCAAACTTGACAGGAATTATGATCACCATTATGTATAGGTATATGTAGGCTTTATATTCAAAATGCACTGTACAACCAGTGACAAGCTCACTGTAATGCTATTTGTGTTATGAGACTTCGAATTTAACCCAGGCTTGAAAGACCTCATGATGGAGTACACTTTGTGCCCTGGCCAGAACTCAATTATGAGAATCTCACTTATTTCCTTTTTTTCCCCTTTGCAACAGCTGTCTCTTGTTAGACTGCTCCTGTTGTCTGTTGCCAGGGTCAAGCACCTTGAGGCAGACAGCTGGGCCTCCTTTATGGAAGATTCCCACCCCTATAATTCACCTAGACCTCTCTAATTCATTCCCACCTTTCATCAGCCTGAGGTACAGCTTTACGATTGTTTGAACATATCACAAGATATATCTGCTTGCTTTGCCCTTTGGGTACACTAATCTTTTTTTTTCTGAGACTGTGTGCTTATTGGAGGAGAGGTTATTGTTTCTAGTCAGGGGGTAATGAGAAAGTACTTAATTTATAGCTGCTGTTTCCATTTGGTGCATCTATGTTTGTGTGTACTTTCTAGATATTTCCCAAAAGAACACTTAATTCATCTAAAATATTTCAAATATAAATCCACACTTATGTGGTAACTTCACTGACTCAAGGCATAAACTCATTTCTTCCTACTCGCCAATTTGGCTCAATAAGGTCTGGAAAGAAATGTTTCCCTGTTCAAATGGAAGAAAAGGAACTCTAATAGGAGGAATATAGGTCCCTTTTCTACTACAATGCCCACATGCTCTCCAAATGAAACCCATAAAACACTTGTAGCTTTATTTTTGCAAAAATAATTGAGGGTTAGCTTTTTGGTAAAAGAAGGAACTAGTTTAAAGGCTTGCTGATGGTGGAGATTTTGAATTCTTTATTCTCAGAGTTAAAAGCCCTTGGAAGAGCAAACGATTATATCCGTGTGGGCATTTTACCATGGTAGGGATCAAATGCCACTGACTCAGACTCATTAGGGCTGTTTCTCCCTCACCTGGGAGACTTAAAGAAGTCTTTATGAGAGCTCAGCGAGGATTAACTTCATAAGCAAGAATAATAAGAAAAAAATCTGTATGGTTGGTCTTAATTTGAGAGAGACTGAGATCATTTAGTTATTATGCCCTGAGAACCTTTAAAATTTAAATGCATTATAGACAGAAATATACATACTAAATCTTTTAAAAATCTGTGAGAGCTGGAGTTACCACAATGGTACTTTTACTTTATACTCAGTAAGAGAATATAAGAGGAAAAGAACAAAAAAGTGATGATCAAATTCCCTTGGTTAACTTTAACAAATTAAAGTGACAGCATTGTACAGTTAAAGGGCATGCGTGTGTTTGTTAAGACTTGTGATTTTAAGATATTAAACACCAACTCTCCATTATCATCAAATACTACATGATAAATACACATAGAGACACATTAGTAATAATGACTTTTCTTGATCTAATTGACATTTACTTTCTTTTTTCAAAGATTCATTTATTTTTTTTGAAGCGCAATGTTACAGAGAGAGACAGAAACAGAGAAACACACACACACACACACACACACACACACACACACATACACACAGAGGATTTTCATCTGGTTCATTCTCCAAATGGCTGCAACATCTGGAGATGGGCCTATCTGAAGCCAGGAGCCAGGAACCTGGTTTCTCACGTGGGTGCAGAGGCCCAAACACTTGGGCCATCTTTCATTGCTGTCCCAGGTGATAGCAGAGAGCTGGATCTGAAGAGAAGTAGCCGGGACTCGAGCTCGCACCCATATGGGATGTTGGCACTGCAGGCAATGGCTCTACCCACTGCTCCACAGTGCCTGCCCCGATATTTACTTTCAAAATGGTTTTGAATGATCTTTAACAGTTTACCGAACAGGTGGAACATTTTGCACCCAGAAGATAGAAGGGTATGTTAAGAATCAATGTCAATTAATGTCTGGTTTTCCAATTCCCCAAATTAAACTGCCTAGGACACCTTATAACCTCTTTGATTGAAAGCTAACGTAATGAAATGTTTTTACTAAGAATATTAAGCTATACCAATATTTGATTTTAAACCCATATTTATAGGTAAAGAATAGTACGAAAAGCAAACAAAGTTTCTCCACATTTTGTAGTATCTTACTGTTTCCTTTTCAGGTTATTATATTTAGTTCAACAAATTAACAAATATGTCTTAGGATGTACTGTGTAATAAACATCATGAAAATATTACAGTAAGGGGGAAATAAAACATAATGACCACAATAAAGGAAATAATTTTCTATCATTTCACTTATATTGAATAATGATTATATGTTTGCTTATCTATTTCACGTATACTCTTCCCTATAACATTTTAATATTGATGATTGTAGATCATATTGTTAATATAACTGACCAATAAGCCAAATATTTTCTATAAATGATAACAAATCCTCACTTAGGGTATTTATAATTGAGCCAACTCACTAGAAAGATCTAACCAAAAATTTTGATAGGAAATTTTAATTTTCTTTCCTTATTTGTGTAAGAATCTCCTCTGTCTTCCCCAAGATAATATAAATACCAAAATAACTTTGGTGTTAAACTCTAATTCCTCCCTCAAGAGTAATGCATTTGAGGAGGTTTAAGAAATGCCTCAGCCGGAATCCCTTAGTGCCCAGGGCTTAACCTTAGTAAAACTCAAAAACCGAAATGCAAAAATGATGAAATACAACAAGGTAGAAAATCGGACACACCCTGTTTTAAACTAGTAAAAGAAAAAAATATAAAAAAACCTTGATTTTTCTTTTTTTGAATTATTGCTTTTTGAGTATTGACTGATTATATTCTAGAAAGAGAATTGCTATCACTCTTTTAGAGAAGTATGCAACCTGTCTCCTACACTGAAGGACATGTTTTCCACACAGCAGTTAATCGCTATAAGTTGCTCAGAGTTGCTATTGACAGTGGTTAGGTTTTGTCTAAGACCCCTACTTGAAAAGAAGGTTACATGTGCTTCGTGACCAGCAGGTGATCAGTTTCTGAATCTCATGGGTGCTTTAAAAACACATAGATTATTTTGACATTGGACGATGCATTCCAAAATGACAATTACATCAATGTTATGTAACGGATTTTCAGATCTTCTGTGTGCCTTATAATTTATTGTCTGCATCTATTGTTAAATTCCCCGGCAAGAGCATATGTATGTCTCTTTTTTTTAATTCTGTCAATGCTTGCTATACATATTCTGAGGCTATAATTACCACATCCGCACAGATGTATCATTATTTTATTCCCTTATGCAATAATGTAACACACCTATTTCTCTTGGATCATCTCCTCTTTTTAATTTATGTTGTCTCACATAATACAGATTCCAGATTTTGTGTGATTTCAAGGAAGAGAGGAAGAGTACATCTCCTGTTTGCAGAGAATATCTTTTCCATATGTTTAATGGAATATTTCCATGAAATTTCTTTTTCTAAAGATTTTTTTTATTTATTTGGAAGGCAGAGTTACAGAGAGAAAAGGAAAGGGAGAGAGAGGGCAGGAGGGAAAGAGGGAGAAAGAAAGAGGGAGAGGGAGAGAGAGATCTTTCCATTGGCTTACTCCCTAAATGGCCACAATGGCCAAGGCTGGGGGAAAAGGCTGTAGCTAGGATTCAGGAGATTCTTCCAGGTCTCCCACATGGGTGCAGGGGCCCAAGCACTTGAGCTATCCTGAGCTTATTTTCCATTGTATTAGCAGGGATCTGGATTGGAAGTGGAGCAGTTAGGACTCGAACCGGTGACCATATTTGATGCCAGCACTGCAGGGGGAGGCTTTACCCACTACACCATAGGTCAGCCCCTATGAAATTTCCATAACCTATATGAAAGAATGTTTCCTATAAGTAGAATATTATTCAATGTGCCTTTTGTGGTAAACTTTCTTTTTATTTGGAATTCAAATATGTTTCACATAAATGCTGACATTTTTTAATCTCAATTTAAGAGATAAGCTATATTTTCTGTTTATTATGCCTGTTTTAAGTATTTTTTCCTCCTTCCTTAAAAACTACTCACATGTACTTTTTTATTCATTTCTCCTTTTCATTACCTTAAAATTATCCATTTTATAATAATTTTAGAGATCATATAGAAATAAAACATTCTCTTATAATTTTTATGTATAATGTAAATTATACTTTTATCATTTCCCATACAGGACTAGAAATTTAGAACCATTTAATTCTATTTACACATCCCAGATTTTATGTTATTAACTTGGGGCCAGACCTGTGGCGAAGCTGGTAAAGCTGCTGCCTGCAGTGCCAGCATGCCATATGGGTGCCAGTTCAGGTCCCGGCTGCTCTACTTCCGATCCAGGTCTCTGCTATGGCCTGGGAAATAGTACAAGATGGCCCAAGTGCTTGGGCCCCTGCATCCACCCGGAATGCAGGGGAAGAAGCTGCTGGCTGCTGGCTTCAGATCAGCACAGCTCCGGCCATTGCAGCCAACTGGGGAGTGAACCAGCAGATGAAAGACCTTTCTCTCCCTCTGTTTGTAACTCTGACTTTCAAATAAATAAAATAAATCTTTATATTATTAACATACATTTTAATTTTGTATATATTTTAAAACACACAACATAATAATAAAGTTTCCCAACCACCTCATCATCATCTGTGTTTCCTTATACTTTCTGCATGTCTATTTTAATCTCTGCATGAAGATGTCTTTTTAATACTCATGATATTCATATTTCTCTTAGAATGAACATCCAGAAACAAAGCTCTTCTCTTTTTCTCTTAATCTAGATGCCTTCTTCCATTCTTACATTTAAAGAGACAGAGTTATGTCAGTGTATCTGAAAATTTTATGTTATCCTTCAAGACTACAACTACATATGTTCAAAACTTTTTTCGGCCCAACATCATTCATATTCAGTTTTCTGTATTTTTCCATGTGTTTTGGATTCTGTACTTTACACTGGATACTATGCAAGCACATATTTGTAGTTTGTTGTATGTCTGCTTCGCTATGTCCACTCTGCTCTTAAAACTATCTAGTGGGGCCAGTGCTGAGGTTAGATCTGTTGCCTCTGGCACCAGTATCCCATGTGGGAGCCAGTTCAAGTCCTGGCTGCTCCACTTCTGGTCCAGATCCTTGCTAATGTTCCTGGGAGGGCAGCGGAGATGGCCCAAGTACTCCTGCTCCTGCACCAGTGTGGGAGTCCCCGAGGAAGCTCCTGGCTCCTGGATTTTGATTCACCCACCTCTTGCTGTTGCAGCCATTCGAGGGGTGAACCTTTGAATGGAAGAGCACTGTATGTCTCTTAGTAACTTTGCCTCTCAAACAAATAGATAAAATCTTTATTAAATCCAAAATCTCTATTTTTGGTCTATTTTTTTCCCTCATAACGTGCCTTGTGATTTTTAAATAATGCATGTGAATATTCATAATACAATTTATAAGCTTTATATGATGTTCACTGTTTCTGAATATGTAGAAACTAATGGAAGGTGGCAGATACCACCTTCTCCACTGGTTATATTTTTAATTGAATGGTGGGCCATAGTTTCATTATTGCATTGTTCATTCAATGTTGAGCAGCTTACTATGCTTTTTATTTGGTAATTTGTTTTTCTAAGGGCAAAAACTATAGGAGACATACTTTTTTGTATTATTTTATTTAGTTTTTCTTTTTTAAAGAACATAGCATACACTGCAGTGAGATATGTACTAAGGCAGTTATTTATCAAAGATTACAATGGCAAAACAATACAAATAGTCATTAACGAAGCATGAAATTAAGGAGTTTAGTATACCAGGAAGCTGGGCACATGGACGGGGTATGTAGAAAATCAATAGCGACTGAATGAATTGCAATGTATCTTAGACATTTCAATATGAGTTAACAAGACAAAAGAACTGTATGAAACAGTGTACAACAGGAGGCTTTTTACAAGCAGATGAGGCAGTTTGTATAAAGGGGGAAGCTGCATAGTGTATATTGGGAATGACAAAAGTATAAAATAGGTAGTTGTAAAGATCGAGCTTGAGAGAGAGCACAGACAGAACCATGAAACATCTTGTGATAAATTCCTGTTTTCTGGAGATGGTGAATCTGTTCGTGGGAAGTGGTTGTTATGAATTAGACATGGAAGTGACAGGAAAATTGATGTAATAAGATAAATGAATTTTGAATCATCAGAACGTATGTTAATTGGTCAAATAATTTCACTAAAGGCAGTTATCCAGGGAATACATATGTACATGTCATAATTTGAGAAAATCAGAGGAATTTTAAATATTAAAGGGTAAGATGGAGAAGTAGAGCCCCTAAGAAGGCAAAAGTGAATGATGCTGTTGGCATGAAGAAAACCTAACAAGACATTTTATGTGGGATGCAGAAATCAGGAGTTTCTCAAAAGAGAGGGCGTTATCAACAATACTAAATGCTGCAGAGATGGCCACTAAAATGAAGGGGAAAAAATTCACTCTGATGTAGATAAATAAAACATCAGTTTTGAAGGAGTGAATGAGTAGTAAAGGAGTAGCTACTTTAAATTGTGATCAGTGGTTAAGATATTTTGAGTATACTGAACAGAAACGAGTTGAAAAAAATTGAGATTCAGTCTAGTAAGCAACATTATCATAATCATCACCTGCCAGCCATTTGTGAAGTGGGGTTATAGAAAAATGTTAGTAGGAGAACATAGGGAGCAGTCAGCAAGAGACACTGGGCCTCAGCTGGCTCTCTGAGAAACTAAGAGGCAGCCTTTAGACTCATATCTGAGAAAATACATGCTGAAATATATTCACCACAGTACCTATGAAAACACCTCTGCAGTTAGCAAACAAATCATAAAAGGATGGATGCTTTCAGTTAAATAAAGTCTTCAAATAACAATGTCAAAGATATACATCCCAGGGCCTGCCCTGTGGCGTAGCAGGTGAGCAGTGCCAGCATTTGGGCACCAGTTCAAATCCTGGCTACTCCACTTTCAAATCTGGCTCCTTGCTAATGCCCCTGGGAAAGCAGTAAAAGATGGCCTAAGGCCTTGGGCCCCTGCACCCGCGTGGGAGACCCAGAAGAAGCTCCTGGTACCTGGCTTTAGATCAGCGCAGCTCTGGCCATTGCAGCCAATTGAGGAGTGAACCAGCAGATGGAAGACTCTCTTTCTCTTTCTCTCTCTCTCTCTCTCTCTCTCTCTGCCTCTCCTTCTCTCTGTGTGTAACTCTGACTTACAAATAAATAAGTAAATCTTAAAAAAAAAAAAAAGATATGCATCCCTGACAGATAACTGCAGCGTAGCATTTAAGCTACTGATTGGGATCCCCTCATCACATATGAATGTGTTTGATTTTGAGTCCTGGTTTTGTTCCAGATTCTGATTTCCTGCTACTGTACATCTTTGGAGACAGCAAGTGATGGCTCAAGTGGTTGGGGTTCTGCCACCCACCTGGGAGATCTGGATTGTGTTCCAAGCTCCTGGCTTGCGGTCATTGCAGGCATTTGGAAGGAAAGCTGCTGATGGAAGTGCGCTCTCTCTGTGTCTCTTTTTCTTCCTGAAATAAATAAATAAATAAATAAATAAATAATTTTTTAAGGTAAAATTTTTCTTTTTGCTCACAACTTTAAGCCATATTCTAGCATTGGTACTTCTGCTCGACCTTGAAAATCACTCTCCATCTTGTTCCAAAGTCCATTCTTTGGAATGCTATATGTTGATCAAGGCATGCATTCTGAAATTTGTAATCTACACCCCCTCAGTCTTGTTAGGTCCTCTTGTGATAATTTTCAAAAGAGAATATATATAGTCAGTTTTATTTAGCTCATCCAAATCTTCACTGTTCTTTAAGATCCGTTTCAATTTCTACCCCAAGAAAGCCTTTGTTTCTTTTCACCTAATCTAAGAGCTATATATTTCTCCTCAGCTCTAATTATAGTTATCATTCTTTGAAGCACCCATATTTTTGTGATCCTTTGAATCATGTATCGTGTTTTCATTTAATGTACAATTTAAATGCTTATGTATTGTATGACATCTATTCATCTTGAATGTATTTTTTTGGAGTTTCTAACTTTGATTCCATACAAATGAGCTTGCAATGGTATCATACTTATGGAAAGATTTAATATTTTGAATACTGAATAATCTGTTAAATACTCTATGGTTACTCTAAGCAGAGAATGTATTTCTGCTACTAGTAAAGCCTTCAAGAATGTTCAGCTGCCATGGTCACATAGAGACTATATTCAGGATTTTGAAATAGTAGACTGGAGAGCACGTTGTATCTCAGTCAAATTCTCACCATGGCAACAGCTGCTTATTTCAGAATGAATGACACTGATTTCTGTTGTAGGTAAAGCAAGGCTTGCTGCTGAGTGTTTGTTTTTCTTAAACTGGAGTTATACACACATACACACATAGCAGTCCTGTTTAAATAGAGTACGAGTGTCAATTCTTTAGGAATCAGTTCTGCTTAGGACTTTTTTGGACACACACAAAGATCCCAGTCAGGTTCTAACTTTACCTTTAAAAGAGCATTCTACATGTTAGATCGAAGGGAGAAAACCGTGAGAAATCCACCCAACATTATTCAACCAGGGATTCACCAAATTCTTGGTGAATAGTGAGAGAATAATTTGGGGGAGGAGCTAAAAATAAAGCACTTTCAATAGGTATCAATGTATCTAAAACTTCACATATAAGGATGCAGTATTCTATAATATTCTTTTTAGACATTATATGACAGTGTATCATTACTATTATAATTTTTTAAAAAGCTTTTTCGAATTTCAACATGGTTAGTATTTCAACCTTCGCTTAGAATCTGCATATATGAGCACCTATTAAAAATCACAATACCATTCTTCTTATATGCACTGAAAAATCTTTGACAGTTTCTTTTCTCTAGAATAGAGTATAGCCATAAGCATTTTGGTGATATCTTTCAAATTTTTATACAGATCAACTCAACAACCATTCATTTCCAAAACATCATGAAACTAGAAGGGAAAACATTTGTTTTAGTAGGAAAAACCCAGACTCTATGAAAAATTTTACTTGAAATACAGTGTTTTTGAATAAAATTACTTTTATTTGTATAATACTATATGAAATGGAATGTGATTGTATTCTTTAGTGCCATGAAGATATGTATTTGAAAACATAAAAAGCTATTTGTACCCAACGTCTTATGGCATTATAAATTCATATCTAATGTCACAACATATATATTTTAGCACTAAAATATCTTCTTAATATCTGAGTTTTTGATATTCATTCTTCAGACAACAAAATTTTCTTTCATAGTAAAATTCATATGTAAAAAATATTTTCCTGAGTTTTGGCATAGCAGAAGTCTGGGGGTGCTTTGCATTTTGAATCGTATTGCTATTGATTTTGCCAGCTCTGCCACTGAATTACTATGCTATTTTTTAAAGAATATATGCTTGAAAGAGTATAAATCTATGTCCATTAGTCATGCTAAAGTGAAGTTTATTTGTAAGAGGATAGGGTATTCAACTCATTGCAATAAGCTTTTATTGCTTCTTTGGTTTCATATCTTTATTGTACATATTGTGGAAATGCAAATGTGTTAGATTGTCATTTCTTTATAAGTAGATTAGGATCATTGCACAGAATTAGGCACGAATAAGTGTTAGCTAGTACAATGAGTGTTATGATGAAGACATGCCAAACATGGGCACATGCAGTTAAGTTCAAATCCTATGTGGCAAAGGAATAACAGAAAGGCCTGTGAAGAAAACTAATATTTCAGCTGGGTTTAGGACAAATCAAGAGAAGCAATTTCCTCAAAACAAAAGAATGTGTGTTTTTTTAATCTATTGTTCAGTAACTCACAGGACCATATAAATGTATACATCATTGTATTAAAGTTCTTACTACATTATCTCTCTGAATTCTTCAAAAAGCTGAAAAAAAGCATTCCACAATATATATTCTTCCAATGCTTTGAATTTAGATAGCATGGAGAACTAGTTCTAAAAAAGTCACTACTATTGTGGGAGTTTCTGATGTTCATCAAAAGATAAATAGAACCCAGAGTCCATTAAAAATAATGAGATGAAATAACAACTGATTTTTCTTTCAATCTGTGTTAAATTCAAAATAATTCTGTAAACATAATTCCTTCTATCACTTTTCTTCTATTTTCTAATACTTGCTTCTAAATCTGAAAATAAAATAGAAGCAATTAGAAAATAACTTTCAGTACTTAAAAATTTAGCAATTTGCATATTTGCTTTCTATCTCATTATCATGGGTACACGACCCTCCTTGTGGCCAACCCAGGTATAGCACTGGGTTGCAGCCTATGAGCACTGTTACTAACTACTTTACCGCTTTTACTGCATCTTCATTATTTATTTCTATATTAAGCATTTCATCAGAAAAATGCTATTATTTCTCCACTATTGGTCATAATAAAAATAAATGCATTTCTCAAATGAAGATTTACAAGTGACCAACACGCATGTGAAAAAAAAAATCTTCAACATCATCTAGGAAATGCAAATCAAAACCACAATGAGATATTGGCTCATTCTAGTTAGATTGGCTATTATGAAAAAGACAAAAGGAAAAATGCTGACAGTGATATAGAGAAAGAGAAATCAATTCTCATTTTATACAATAATAAGATAACTAAAGTTCACAACATTTTTTACATGTTTGATATATATCTAGAAGAAGGGAGTTGGAAAGTTCCCAATAAGAAGAAATGATAAAAGTCTGAGAAGAATGAATTGCTAATTATTCTAGTTTAATCATTAGGCATTATGTGCTTGTGATGGATTATACAACTGAATCCCATAAATGTTTACAGCTATATGTCAACTAACAATAAAATATAGAATAATAATAATAATAAATCACTTGTTAACTTTGTAGAATTTGTCAGTTGTTGGTTGTCTACTCCAACTAAAAGGAAATCTCTTCAAAAGTATAGTTCCTTTTTAAATTCAGTCTTTCTATTACTTTTATAAATCAAGATCTAATTGCATTACACAGAGTGTTACTTCATTACTTTTAGGTTTCGATGCATTCTGACAATCGCACACACTTGTGCTACAATCATCCACAACAAATACAAGAATAACTACAACAAATACTAGAACAATTACATAAAAAATTCTCAAGTTTCAGTCAAGTCAATCTCTTTGCCCCAGAAAAACAGCAATGGAAGCCATTATTTATACATGTCTAATAACTGTACAATTATTACAATGCATGATAGAATCAGGAATTAATTAAATATTAAGACATGAAAAGTACCTAAATGGAATCCAAATGTCAGTGCACATAAGAGGGTTTGGTGAGGAAATATCCACATTTAAGTACTAGAGATAGAAAAATAACAGGGTTGATTATTATTAAGGGTTATAGCTCTGATAAAACTTATGGTGTTTGGATTAGGATGGTTTAAACCTAAAGGAAGAAAATGATTGACTTGAAAATGTATTTTTAAGTTCACATCAAAACTCAATACCCTAATTTGAGTAAAAAACAAGGAAGCTGAAATAAATCTTCTAGGCACTGATTTTTTTGTCTTTCTATTCTAATTAAAACCTAAGTTTTGTCTTCACATATGCACCTTTACCCATTGTAAAGGTGCATGCCCCTGAATCTTACTAAAGTTATTTAAATGTAGTTTTTGGAGAAAAGATATAAGAACATGTGAAAGGAAATTCTAATCAAAAGCAAACAACCTTGTTCTTCAATTAAAATTAGAATCTTTTCTAATTAAATTTCCCTTGCTGTAGGCATGCATGGATATTCATCAGTCATATGCAAAAATGTACTTTTAGATGACAGTATGTTCTCCTTACAAAGCAGAAAAAGGTCATAAATCTCTCCCACAAATCAAAACTCAGATGTCTTCTCTGTTGATTGATTTATTACTGCATATTAGAGTCCTTGGGCACATTTGAAACTACACAGGCTAAGTGATACATTAAGACACTTGTTTATAATTTCTGCAGATGTATTTTATATTTAAAATTAATGAGTTATTGCAGAGTATTTGCCTTCCTGTTTTATTGGCTGCTACAGACAATTATAATGTCATTTATCCAAACTGCAAATGCTCATTTTCTTTTGACCTTTGCATGTCATGTTCTAATACCTTGAGTTGGGTACAGGTTAATATTTCTATGAAAAATGGAAATTTCCAAAATATGTGTGGATTTTCACTAATATTTGAGATGCGTATGGAGATGTTAATGAAAGTGAATCATTCAAAACCATATGTTCCAGAAGCTGGCAAATTTAACTTTGTATAAGTGAGATATAACAAAATTAAAAACTCAGTAATTAAGAAGGCATCTATTTAATCATGATAATAAATATAGATCAATATAATATTGAGGGGCCAGTGCCATGGCTCACTTGGTTAATCCTCTGCCTGAAGTGCCGGCATCCCATATGGGTGCTGGGTTCTAGTCCCAGTTGCTCCTCTTCCAGGCCAGCTCTCTGCTGTGGTCCGGGAGGGCAATGGAGGATGGCCCAAGTGCTTGGGCCCTGCAACTGCATGGGAGAACAGGAAGAAGCACCTGGCTCCTGGCTTCGGATCGGCATAGCTCCAGCTGTTGCAGCCATTTGGGGAGTGGACCAACAGAAGGAAGACCTTTCTCTCTGTCTCTCTCTCTCTCACTGTCTATAACTCTACCTGTCAAATAAATAAATAAAAAATAATTACTTTAAAAATAAGATATTGAGTAAATGTAAAACATATACACAGATATTATTGGCAAATTGCTAAAATAGGAAAGCAATAAATCACCTATTTGAGAAGATAAAATACAGAATAAAGGAACTTATAAATATAAGGTTTCAATTGTTTAAAATCAGAAAAAAAAAATAGATTAGATCAACAGGCTCCCAAATTAGAAAACGACAGGAAATCTAGGCTAGCACTGTGTCTTAGTGGTTTAATGCATCATTTGCAATTCTGCCATTCTATATCAGAGTGTCTGTTCAGATCCAAGCCATACTGCTTCCAACCCTGTTTCCTGCTAATGAGCCTGGGAAGCAGCAGAAAATGGCCCAGTGTTTGGGCCCCTGCCAGCCATAAGGGAAACCAGAATGGATTTCCCAGAACTGGCTACTGCTGCTATTTTGTTAGTGAATGAGTCGATGGAAGATCCTTCTCTCTCTTTCACTGTCTCTCTCTCTCTCCATCACTCTCTGTCATCTTTCCCTCTCTCAATCACTCTGCATTTAAATTAAATATTAAAAAAATCAAGAAAACTATAAAGGATAAAAATAATGAACAGGGAAAGAATTTATATACATATATATCAATACATTTGATATATACAATACATTTGATATTTTCAAATATACATTTGAAAAAGTATAATATGTATTTTATCTAAGATTTGATTACCAGTAATAAACAAATACTATTGATTCCAGGTTTCAGCATAAGCCTGAAATAATCAGGACATTGTGATATAGAGTAATGACAGATATATAGATGAATAGAATAGAATACAATACAATACAATAGAACAGAACAGAGCAGAATAGCTTAGGAAAAATAACCTATGTCTACATGGTCCAATGATTTTCACAGTAGGTATAGCATCATTTAGTTAGAAAAAGGATTTATTTTGCCATAAAAAGCTAGAATAATGGGGTATATGACCTTATCACATATCATATAGAGAAATTAACTTAAAATTGACCTAAATTTTGAAGTACAAGGTTATTTAAAACTTCATCACCACGCATTTGAGAAATCAATGATAATGGAAATATTATATATGTTTTAAAAATCAAGTCAACATTGAAAATATACTTCTTAAGTCCTGGAAAATGCTGAAAAAGAAGAATTTAGTCATGACTCTTGTAGTACCAAGCATACAAAAAAACAACACAAAGTGGATTTATGCCTCACACCATGGGAACTGGTATACTTGTGGACAAATATAAACAGATTATATACTTGGCTCTCTGAGACTCTCTTTTGATCTCTTGCCTTTACTGCTGTCTGAATGCTTCCTATGTTTTTTGCTGCTTGCCTCCCTGGCCTGGAGGCATAGTGTCCCTTTAGATCCATTTCTTCATTGTGTTAGGATCAGGAAGAAAGGGCATCTTCCGGAGCATCCCCTTGAGAAAATTACACAACAGAACAACACTAGGTGACTTGCCCATTGCTAAACCAGCACCTGAAACAAGGGTTATCACTTTTCTCATCTTCCCAGTTTGCATTCTCAGAGGAAAGTGAGGTTCTTAATAAGAATAACAATAAAGCTACACATTTTCATCACTCTATTGTCCCAAATAACATTCATAGGCAATTTAAGAACATAACAACTATGGAATTTGTCCTTCCTACTTACTACCTAGTAATTGAGTTCTTTCTATGTTGACGCACTCTAGAGGTAAATAAAGCATACATTTGACTGAAGAAAAAAGTGCAGATAATGGAGATGTGGTGAAAGGTAGTCATATAACGTTTTCAGGTACTTGAGGAGATTATTTGTAACCAGTCTGCGTCTTGACTTAGAATCATTCCTTGATTTTCAATTCAATTCTTGCTACTCTAATTCTTCCAGACATTATTCAACTGCCCAATGATCTTGACTAAGTACCCTTTTTGGTAATATATTTAAATATTTTGAAAATTATTTTCTATTGTTTGAAACTATACTTTTGTCTGGCGCCGCAGCTCACTAGGCTAATCCTCTGCCTGCGGCGCTGGCACTCTGAGTTCTAATCCCAGTCGGAGTGCCGGTTCTGTCCCGCTTGCTCTTCTTCCAGTCCAGCTCTCTGCTGTGACCCAGGAGGGCAGTAGAGGATGGCCCAAGTGCTTGGGCCCTGCAGCCGCATGGGAGGCCAGAAGGAAGTGCCTGACTCTTGGCTTTGGATTGGCACAGTGCACCGGCCTTAGCAGCCATTTGGGGAGTGAACCAAAGGAAGACCTTTCTCTCTTTCTCTCACTGTCCTACTCTGCCTGACAAAAGAAAGAAAGAAAGAAAGAAAGAAAGAAAGAAAGAAAGAAAGAAAGAAAGAAAGAAAGAAAGAAAGAAAGAAAGAAAGAAAGATCTGCTGATATCAGACCTGTTTCTCCTCATATTCAACTTTTCCAATCCCCATATTTCCAATTATCACTATTTGCACTCTCAGTTATTGTAGGTTAAATGCAGTTGGAAAATATTCAATGAACAATTCCATAGATAAACTCTTCATAAGCTCTGAATCATATGTATTATAGTATACTATTATAAATGCTCTATTTATTATTACTGATTCTTATTAATATCTGATTGTACCTAAACTATAAATAAACTACCTATAGAAAAAAAACATACTATATATTGATTATTGGGTTCAGTATTATTTACAGTTTCTGGAATCTACTCGATATCTTCAAATGTGTCCTTTACACAAAAGAGAGAATGGTTGAATAATAGATGTAGGGTTCAAAAATTTGTACAAAAACAAATTTAACACTTAATTTCACTATTTATAAACATTTTGAAGTACCTCAAGAAATAAGTAGAGGTATGCACATGTTTATGTATGCACATGTATCCACACATATTATCAATCACAATAATAACACATATTTAGTGTCAGTCTAAAGCATTTGTAAACAAATTCTTTGTTAGTAAATAATGAGTATGTGTTGACTAAGTAGAGTTTAATCCACAAATAACTGATTGAGATGGAAAATATATTAATATATTTCAAAATGTTCATAGCTTAAATGTAAAGATATCCCTGTTATGGATATCACTGTGTGAAAAATGGATTTTAAATGAGCAGAATATCTAAGAAGGAAACAACATTCTTAGCGATATGTATGATGAAACACACTTTGAGACACTTTTTAATGTGCTAAAAAGCATCTGTAATAGTATATCATCATATTTGCATCTGTAATAGTTATATCACCATATTTAAAGGCGAATTATGAACTTTATTTAATGTTAAGGAGAAATCAAGAAAATATGCTGCAATCACCATTTTAATTCAGTTTTAAATCAAAACCAATATGATAATTGTAATGGGCATACTATAATAAGAGAAAATGCATTGTTTTAATTAACAATAGAGGATTTATTGACTTTTTTTGAAAATTCAAGAGAAACATTCACATTTCAGACTTAGAAAATTTATTATTAAAAGTATATAGATGGCCGGCGCTGTGGCTCACTTGGTTAATCCTCCAACAGCGGTGCCGGCACCCCGGATTCTAGTCCCAGTTGGGGCACCAGATTCTGTCCCAGTTGCTCCTCTTCCATTCCAGCTCTCTGCTGTGGCCCGGGAGTGCAGTGGAGGATGGCCCAATTCCTTGGGCCCTGCATCCGCATGGGAGACCAGGAGAAGCACTTGGCTCCTAGCTTCAGATCAGCGCGGCGCCAGTTATGGTGGCCATTTAGGGAGTGAACCAACGTAAGGAAGACCTTTCTCTCTGTCTCTCTCTCTCTCTAACTCTGCCTGTCCAAAAAAAAAAAAAAAAAAAAAAGTGTATAGACAGCTGCCTCTTAATGCACGCCCCACCAGCAAATATGGCAGGGGCCTTAGGTGCGGAGTCCAGTTTGTAACAGCCGTTGTTTTACTTTTCCCGTGACAAAATATGAAAGAAGTGACTGGTGGCAGGGAGGGGTTCGGGTCACAGGTGACAAGTTGACGAAGGAAATATTGGACAGCCCTGCCCCGAAGAACATGCCTTTCTAACAGCGGCGGCTGAGGGCTGCAGCTTGGCAGTTGGGCCCTGGAGGAGGCCATTGAGATTGGCCCCCATCTCAGGGTCCCACGTGGCTGGAGAGGGCCCTGCACGACAATGCGGCAGCCACAGCAGCGTCCAGCAGCCGCCTTGGTGCAGTGAAAGTAACCCCGAGGACACGAGACACCAACAAGAATGCTGAAAATGGACTTGTCATCTACATTCAGTTCCCCTAATGACCCAGATGGACAGAATGATAGCTTTTGGGTTCAAAATTCCCCAATGACAAACAGTTAGGTAAAGGAAGAAAAAAAACACAGATTTACACCAGAGGTTGTGATGAGATTTCACATAGTGTTAATCAAATTGCTCCCCAGGATGAAAAACCAATGCAAACTCCATGCTGAGCATGTGGATTGGTGCCACTGCTAGTCCTTGTACTCCCAGTGTAGCAAAAGGAAAAATCAAGAGTAAAAATCAGCTACACAAAGGTGAGACTGGATAGAGCACATACGAGTGGCTTATTTGGGACTTGAGGCTAGGTAAACAGTGAGGGCATGAAAACATGGGGGGAGCAGGTTCACAGAAGAAAGTGCTGCCTTGAGTAGGAGGCTAATATGAGCTAGCTGGTCTATATATTGAACTCTGTGGTGCCAAGATATTGCTGTCAACTCATCTCCTGAGATTTGGAATCTGAGGCCATTGTGTATCACTGGATGTTTTCTCTGATCTTCTCATAAGCTTGATAACTTGAGTGAATAGTAAGAGTGACTGGGATATTCAATCCAAATGAAGATAAGTGCTTTGTAGGTTTGTCATACTAAAATGTGCCTGGTGATGAAGAACAGATTGAACAGATCATACAGATCCACTCAGTAGAAACACAGTGGGCCATTTGTGAAGAAGCTTTCTATTATGGGTTCAGGTTTAAAGTTAATTGGTTTGGGGAAAGGTCTTTGATGCAATGCTTAATAAAGCACTTGGAATGTCTGCATTCTAGTATGAATATGCAGATTTGTGTCCAGTTCCGCTTCTGATTCCAGCATCCTGCTAATGCACATACTGGGAGACAGCAGGCGGTGGTTCAAATACTTGGATCTTGCCATTAAAATGAAAAGCCCAGACTGCATTTTCACCTCCTGGCTTAATCAGTGCTGGTCCAGCTATTGGGAAACTTTAGGGTTGAAACAAGTAGGTAGAAAACCATTTCCTGCCTCTGAATGTCTCAGCCATCAAAATTTAAAAAAAACTAAGGATTGTATAATTTTGTGAATTTCTATTCTTAGGATAAAGGATCTGCCCATGCTTTCTTATGTATCTAGACCTGTGGTAATAAGTGCGGGTATATTGTGGCTCAGTTGTAAGTGTCCAAGAGAGAAGACACTCTGTGTGATGTCAACCATGGCTTGTCAGGAATGGCAATGTACGACTATAAATCCAGAAGCTATATATTGAATAAATATAGCACTGAGGTTGGCACTGTGGTGTAGCAGGTAAAGCCACTGCCTGCAGTGCCAGTATCCCATATGGGCACCGGTTCAAGTCCTGGCTGCTCCTCTTCCCATCCAGCTCTCTGCTAGGGTCTGGGAAAGCAGTAGAAGATGTCCCAAGTCCTTGGGCACCTGCACCTGCATGGAGATCCAGAAGAAGCTCCTGGCTCCTGGCTTCAGATCAACCTCAGCTACAGCCATTGCAGCTATCTGGGGAGTGAACCAGGCGATGGAAGATCGATCTCTCTCTCTCTCTCTCTCTCTCTCTCTCTCTCACTTTCTCTTTCTCTTTCTCTTTCTCTCTCACGCTGCCTCTGCCTCTCTGTAACTGTGACTTTCAAATAAATCTTAAAAAAAAAGAAAAAGAGAAAGGCTTACTGCAATTTAAAACTTAAAATCTGCACATCAGATTTGGACTAGAACATTTTGATATTTGAGTGGTTTGGATACCACTATGAATTTATGCAATACTTTAAGTATCTATGTGCATAGAATATTTTAGGATGAGAATAAAAAGGAAGACCACAAAAAGTATATTAAAATCAATAACAAATTTTAGAGTCAAAATATGTAAATCACTTCTGGAAGATGACTGATAGAGATGAAATAATGGGTTGCTATCCCTCTTGAAGCTTTAGGAATTCTGGATGGAATATAAAAAGAAAAATGCTTTATAAATAATCAGTAAAATTGTAAAGAAAAGCAGGAGCTACAAGAGCCTAGAAATTGAGAAATAATCCAAGAATGATAAAGAAAGTATGATTCTTTTAATCATAAACTTGTATGGAGACCAGGTTTAGCTCAGAGGACTATGTTCTGCAAGATGTTTAAATATTAGTCATGGGAGGTGGAGCCACAACACAAGCCAATTTACCCTCACAAGCGCTATAGAATCCAGATGATATACACTCCAGTAAGCATCAGGAACTTCCTGGGAGCCATGGCCTCTTCTCCAGAGCAAAATAAGATGCCAGAAATCACTGAGGAATTGAAATTTCCAAATGCTCAGTTGAAGTTTTAAAAAAACAGCTGCTTTGAGGAAACACACACACTTTAAAACAACACAGAGAAATAATTTAATATTCCAACAGAGAGACTTGGTAAAGAGAGCAGAGTAATTAAGCAAAATCAAGCAGAAATATGTCATCTGAAAAATACATTAAGTGCAGCAATAAAATGTGATAGAAGGCATCAATGAGAGAAAGATCTAACAAAAGAATCAATGAAAAAGATGGCTATTTGAAAAGATACATTTGGAGGAGTAAATAAGAAGAGACAGGAAAAGTCAAGAAAACTTAGAGCAAATATGGAATGCTATGAAACTAATGAATTCCTTTAATGCTGGAATTTAAGAAAATCTTGAGAATGCCAAAAAGGTTAAAAATTCAAAAAGATAATGACAAAAAATTTCCTAAGCTTGATAAATATAAAAGCTTCAAGGTATAGGAATGTTAAAGGTTAGCAGTCAGGTTCAATTTAACCAAATACACCCAAAATGTGTTATAATCAAGGTTTATGAGGGTAAAGATAAACAGAGGACTCTCACATCTTCAAGAGAAAAAAGCAAATAACAGAGAAAAGGATCCCAATTCCCCTGACTGAAAATTTCTCAATAGAAAGCATACAGGCCACAAGGAGTGAAATTAAACTTTTGCAGTACTGAATAAAACAATCGTCATTGAACAATATTGTGTCCAGCAAGCCTGTTGTTCAAATATCAAAGATAAAGACATTCCTTGTGTGAAACTAAGAATATTAATCGCTACCAGATCTGTGTTATAAGCTGTATTAGAGGAGTTCTTCCAACAGGAAGCAAGAGATACTAACAAGTAAGACGAAAATACAGAAGGTAGAAAGATCATTAGTAAGTATAATTATACCACCAAATTAAGAATACTGTAGTATTATAAAAATGTGTAAATTACTATACCTTCACTGAGAAAGCTTACAGAAAATTATAACTACTGTAGTAAATATTAAGCCCGCATTATAAGAAGAGGTCAAATGCAATATTTAATGTAGAGTGCTTAATTAAGAAATCTTATATACTTGTTTTTTGTTTGTCTTTTGTCTTAGTTTATAATGTTTAAGCTGTCATAATTTCAAGATAGCTTGTTATATCCCAAAGATGTTGTTTGCAAACCTCAAAGTAGCCTCAAGGCAAAATCTACATGTAAACTTACCAAGAGTAACCAAAGAATTAAAGTATATCACTAGAGAAAAATTACTTAACCATCAATTAAGATTTTAATTAAGGCACAAAGAAAGGAACTACAATTTAAACACAAAACATTCATCAAAATTGAAGTATGAAGAGCTTATCTATCAATAATTACTTTAGATATCAAACTAATATTCCATGCAAGAAAGCAGGAGAAGCCATACTTCTATCAAATAAAATATGTTTTAATTCCGAATAAGTAAAAAGAGATCAGGAACATCATTATATAATAACAAAGGCTTCAATCTAGCAACAGGAAAATAAAATATATGCACTCACTATTGGAACACAAAAATATATAAAGCAAATATTCATAGATGTTAAGGGAAACATAGGATCCAATGAAATAATAGTGACTTTAAAACTCCACTTTCAGGAATGGACTGATCTTCTAGATAGAAAGCAAAGCAGCAGCAGAGCTGAAATTCACCCTAGATCAATTAGACATAAAAGGCATCTACAGAACTTTCCGTTAAACACTTGCAGAATAAAAATTGTTCTCAATAACACTTGAAGATCTCCCAAAATAGATCATGTGGTAGCTCACAAAATAAATCTCAACACATTTAAAATGATACAAATCATGAAGTATCATTTCTGATAGCAAAATAAAAATAGATATCAACAAAATAACTGTGTTCTAAAACTAGCCAAATACATGACAATTAAGCAACTTGCTTCCTGAGCAACCAAAACTTCAAGAAAGAAATCAAGGAAAAAATTGAAAAAAATTCCTTGAAGCAAATGAAAATCAACGTAACATACCAAAACCTATGAAATACAGCAAAAGCAATACTGAAAGGGAAGTTTACAGAAATTTGTGCCTGCATCCCAAACCAGAAAGATAATAAACTATATGGCAATAAGTTTGATAACTTAGGAGACATGAACAAATACTTGGACACACATCTTACTAGATTGGATCATGAGGGAATGGAATACCTACACATACCAATAATAAGTGACAAGATTGAATCTGTAGTGAAAAGTATCTCCAATAAAAGTAAAGTGTAGGGCCAGATGGCCTCACTGTTAAATTCTATGAGTCTTTTTTTTTTTTTTAAGATTTATTTATTTACTTGAAAGGCACAGTTACAGAGAAAAGAGGAGGGAAAGACAGAAAGAAGCCTTCTATCTGCTGGTTCACTCCCCAAATGGACACAACAGTCAATGCTGGGCCAGGGTGAAGCCGAGAGCTGGGAGCTGCTTCTGGGTCTCACATGTGAGTGCAGGAGCCCAAGAACTTGGGCCCTTTTCTGCTGCTTTCCCAAGTACACTAACAGTGAGCTGGATCTGAAGTGGAGCAGCCAGAGCAATGGCAATGATGCTGAGAACACACACTGGGAAAAGATGGTGATGGCAAATTGGATATATACTTGTGGCAGAATTAAATTAGACCCCTATCTCTCAACACTTAGAAAAATCAATTCAAAATATATTAAATATATAAGTGTGGGACCTAAAACTTTGAAAATATTAGAAAAAAATATTGAGCCGATCTTTTGAGACTTTGTAATGGACAGGAATTTTCTGACTCAGACTCCATGAGCACAGGAAATAAAATTAAACAACAGACAAATGGGTTTTAATTGAACTAAACAACTTCTGCCCAGCAATGGAAAAAATCAACAGAGCAATGAAACAACCTATAGAAAGAAAATATTTGCAACCTATACATCTTGACAAGGAGTTAATACCCAGAATATATAAATACCTCAATCAACTCAATGACAAAAAATTACAAATGGGCAGTAGATCTAAGCAGACAGTTTTCAAAGGTAGACATAATAACCAAGAAGTACATGAACAATGCTCAACATCACTAATCATCAGGGAAATGCAAATACATTCTAGGATGAGACAGCACCTCACTGGGTTGTTATTAAAAAGATGAAAGATAACAAGTGTTAGCAAGGATGTGGAATTAAGGGAGCACTTGTACATGGGCCCTGCACCCCATGGGAGACCAGGAAAAGCACCTGGCACCTGTCTCCTGCCATTGGATGAGCGCGGTGCACCGGCCGCAGCGCGGCAGCCGAGGCAGCCATTGGAGGGTGAACCAACGGCAAAGGAAGACCTTTCTCTCTGTCTCTCTCTCTCTCTCTCACTGTCCACTCTGCCTGTCAAAAAAAAAATAATTGTTGAAAACAGAGTGGGGGTTCCCAAAAACAGAAAAATAGAACTACAATGTGATTTAGCAGACTCACTTCTGGGTGTATATCCAAAGAAAACTCAATCCACATCTGCACTCTTAGGTTTTTTTTTTTTTTTTTTTGACAGGCAGAGTGGACAGTGAGAGAGAGAGACAGAGAGAAAGGTCTTCCTTTGCCGTTGGTTCACCCTCCAATGGCTGCCGCGGCCGGCGCGCTGCGGCCGGCGCACCGCGCTCATCCGATGGCAGGAGCCAGGTGCTAGGTGCTTTTTCCTGGTTTCCCATGGGGTGCAGGGCCCAAGCACTTGGGCCATCCTCCACTGCACTCCTGGGCCACAGCAGAGGGCTGGCCTGGAAGAAGGGCAACCGGGACAGAATCCGGCGCCCCGACCGGGACTAGAACCTGGTGTGCCGGCACCGCAAGGCGGAGGATTAGCCTGTTGAGCCACGGCGCCGGCCTGCACTCTTATGTTTTTTGCAGCACCAGTCACAATAGGCAGGAAATAGAAACAATCTAAGTGTCCATTAATTTATGAATGAGTGAACAAAACATTGTGCATATACCCAATGGAATATTATGCACCATAAAAAGACTGAAACCATGCCACATGTGGCAATATGGATGGAACTGGACAAATTATATTAAGTGAAATAATCCAAACACAGAAGGGCAAATATCATATGGTCCTACCTGTATGTTGATTCTGAAAAATGCATGATCTCACAAAATTTGAAAATATAGTTATGATGGCCAGTGTTGTGGTGGTGAAGGTTAAGATGTAACTTTCGGGGCCAGTGCTGTGTCATAGTGGGTTACAGCCCTGACCTGAAGCAGTTGCATTCTATATCGGCACTGCTTTGAGTCCTGGCTGCTCCTCTTCTGATCCAGTTCTCTGCTATGATCTGGGATAGCAGTAGAAGGTGGCCCAAGTCCTTGGGCCCCTGCACCCACTTGGGAGACCGGGAAGAAGCTCCTGGCTCCTGGCTACAGATTGGCATAGCTCCTGCAGTTGCAGCCATCTGGAGAGTGAACCAGAGGATGGAAGACCTCTCTCTGTCTCTACCTCTCTCTGTAACCCTGTCTTTCAAATAAATAAAATAAATATTTAAAAAGAAAAAGATGTTGCTTTCAATACTGGCATCACATATCACAGTGCCAGTTCAAGTATGGGATGCTCTGATTTTGATACAGCCTCCTGCTAATGTACCTGGGAAAACAGCAGATGGTTTTGCAAGTACATGGATCCCTCCACCTGTGGGGGAGATCAGGATAGAATTCCTTGCTCCTGGTTTCAATCTGCCCCAGCTTTGGCTATTGTGGACATTTGATGGAGGATCTTTCTCTTTCCTTCTATCACTATGGTTCTCAAATTTATAAAAATATTTTAAAAAATTGTATAATTGTCCTTACAAAAATCAGATAATAAAGATGGGGAATAAAAGATTAAGAAAAGTTGATTGATGGTTACCAGGTTAATGGTAGAGAGCAGTAATAACTTTTGTGGTTCTAAGGCACAGTAGGGAAAAGATAGATATTTATTCACTGCATATTTCTCAAAATAAATAGAAGGTAGGATTTTTTGGATGTTCTCACTATAGGAAAATATTAAATGATTGAAAGGATATTTATGTATATATATTTGGATCAGACAATACAGAATGTATATATGTACTGATATATCACATAGTATCTCTTAAATATGTACAGTTTTATTTGGCTGTTAAAAACTCTCAAGAGTTCAATCACAGAAAATAAATTAATAATAATGAAATATAAGACATTGCTAACTCTGTGCTCTATTCTAATTCTCATAATAAATGGAAAAATTAAGAAAATTAGATACACATTTAAAAATTGGTGTTTACATGTTAATTATATCATTAATTACTTTTTAACTGTTATAAGTACTTTAATTAGAGTTAATGAGCTTAAGAAACTCAACAACAATAAAATGATCCAGTTATGAAATGGACAGAGGATCTGAATAGGCATTTTTAAAAAAATGAATTCAAATGGACAATGGACACATGAAAAGAATGCTCAGGATCACTAGCCATCAGGGAAATGCAAAATAACACCACAATGAGGTTTCACCTCACGCCAGTTAGAATGGCTTCGTTCCAATTCTCAGAAATCAATTAACAACAAATGCTGGCAATGATGTGAGAAAAAAAGTACCCTAATCCACTGTTGATGGGAACGTAAACTAGTACAACCATTATGGAAATCAGTATGGAGATTCTTCAGAAATGTGAAAATAGATATATCATATGACTGAGCCATGCCACTCCTGGAAATTTACCCAAAAGAATTGAAATCACCATATTAAAGAGTTATCTGTATCCCCACATTTATGGAAGCTCAACCTACAATAGCTAAGATATGCAATAAACCCATATGCTGATAAACCAATGACTGGATAAACAAAATATAGTAAGTACACACTATGCAATGCGATTTAACTGTTATAAAAATGAAATGCTATCTTTAGCAACAAAATGGATGGAGCTGAAAACCATTATACTTAGTAAAATAAGGTAGTCCCCAAAAGACAAATACCATATGTTTTCCCTGATCTGTAGTAACAAATAGAGTACAAAATAATGTAATGTATATGAGTGAAACTGACATTTGGAGAACTGCTTACTGTTTACAATTCTTTGTCTCTACTGTTGAGCAACAATTTTTTTCTTCTTAGTTATTATGAATTACTATTTGTTGAATTCTTTACTTAGTGGATGACTAATCTTATGAAATATACTGAAAGTATGTTGTTGTAGAAATTGAAAGAAAGAATAAGAAAGGAAGTTTGAGGGAGTGTAGGAGTGTGGGCAGGAGGGTGTGGCCTCATCCTGCAAGGCCCACACTGCCAGGATGGCTGGATGAAAGCATTCTTTGACAAGAAACACAAGAGACAATTTTGGTGAACATGCCTGTTTATTAACAGCTGGGCACAAGCTTTATTGGGCATGCAAAGGAGAGTAGCTAGCTCAGGGTAGCAACACTAATGCTATAGCATAAAGCAGATAGCGGCACCTCTATGCTTTTCCAATCAGCTTGAATGTCAAGCCTACGTAAACTTCCAGGTGGTCTTATGGGTCTGGGCCACACTCAGGAGCTGTTTTACAAGACCTCTCAACAAGAAATGGGGGTGGGGAAGTGTGCCTTGGGCTCCTACTGTCTGCCAGCAGTCAGGTCCCATGTGGGAATCTCAGCGTGCTGAGCCCTCAACCAGGGCTTTTGGCCAGGGGGCATGGTGTGCCATGCTCTCTTAACCTCCTGCATGGGCTAGGCAGGCAGTCTCCAAGCCAGGCACAGGATCACCCAAAAGGATGTAAAGTAGGGTAGGAAGTATCGCTATAGTCCTAAATATGTATATATGAAAAACATGAAATGTATTCATTTTATATAAATTTTTTAAAAAAGAAAAATTAAACTCAATGGGAAATGTTTCCTTTTTACCACTAAATATATATTTCATTGTAATCCAATCAGACAATATTTCTATATTGTCTTCAGAATTTTATGAAATTACATATCTTATTTAGAAATGTCCAAAATATTATAATATTTACATTAACATCTGAATTCTTTATCTTTTTAACAAATGAACTTTAACAAATAAAATTTAATTAAAAATAAGAAACATTAGCCATGCAACCAAATCCAATGATACTAAACTTCTTTGAACTAAAAAGACAGATTCCATTCTTTTTATACATTTAAAATGCTTTACTGAGATGGAAGACAAGCTGAAAGGAATGATTGTCATGCAAGATGCAGTGGTAAAAAAGTATTCAGATCAAACACTGCACATTTATCACCACTGTTTCCCAGGTCACCTGATTACTGGTTATTTAGCATTAATGTTTGTATTACATCGACAGCATTAGAGCTCCATCAATAGCTAGAGCAGAAAGTGGATCTAAAGAAGCCTTGTGCACAGGCAGGGCTGGGGCTTCATTACCACCACATTACAGGAGCAGCCACAGGCAGTGGGATTCACCTTCACCAGACGTGAGCCCCAGGCCAGGACCCAGCAGCCTCCTGCCACCCCCACCTCAGCACTGCCTGTACTACACTGGGCACCACCTGCTACTGCACAGAGTGGTGGCCCAGAGGGCCTCTCATTTGTGGGCCCTGCCAGAGGGGAAGAGGGGTTGTTGCTAGGAAGGCTTTGTGAACAGTAAGTGAATATGATTTCATTAACAGCAATGACACAAAGGAAGAGTATATTTGTACACCAGACTTCCCTTAAAAAATAATTCCAGGAAGTCCCTTCACCATGTTGGAAATGAACAGTGTGAAGCTACCTGTTTTTGAAGGATAAGGGAATGCAGAGGCACTGAAAGCCACAGGCCCTGGGGGCAGGGGGTGAGGGAGGGGGTTCCAGTTCTAGGCAATAAAGCTGCTGACCTTAATCAGAAGAGGTGCTATAGGGGTCCTCCATGCAAACACCAGCAAAATTCCTAGAATAGAGTTAGAGAAGGATCAAATGTCTAAAATCAATTAACAGTGTTAACAAAAATATGTTCAAGAGAGTCTGATTCATTGTACTAATCAATCAATCGGCTATTATTTATTAATTCATAATTTAGGCCAAATTTGTTATATTGCCAAATACACATTTGCCATATTTTTCATATTATCTTTATGGAATTTTGATTTTCATTATTTCAAAATGCAAAATAAAGTATGCAAACTTCAAAGCTTTTCTTGCACTATATCCAGGATTTCAATCATTGCTATTTGCTAGTTTTAGCAAAATTATGGGTTATTCTAGAGGCAACCGGTACCTTATAGTATCCCACGAAAACTTCACTAACCCTGACCCAGTTTGGATCAAGGACTAGGATTGCCAGAAATCTAGGAGAAATTATTGTCTTATCATTTTTACATCCATGATGACAACATGACCTTGCCTTTCTGATCCTTCTTGCTTATTTGTTTTATTCCTTTTTCTCTACAAACTGTGTCTCTTCTGCTTTTTCTCCACATACATGGCAGGCCTTCAACTCGTAAATTCACATTAGTTTAGTTCTAACTAAAGCATAACTGCTATAGTTTGACTGTGTCTCCTGCCACCCCAAATTCATGTATTGAAAGCTTACTCCAAAAATTCACTTATTGATAGTATTTGAAATCAGGGCCTTTGGAAGGTGATTTAAGAAGTAATGTGTTCATCTCCCTGCAGTCCTCAGGATAATATGAGTAGCTTTATAAGAAGAAGGTGAGAAGCCTGCATTAATATGCTGTCACACTCTCACCTTGTGATAGCTTGAGATAGAAGGCAACAAGAAGTCCCTCACCAGAGCATAGCCATGTTATTGGGTGTTCTAGGCTCCAGAACAGTGAGAAATTTCTTTCCTTGGGGTGGATATTTGGCATGGAAGTCACTATTTAAGACACCTGTATTCCATAGTGCAGTGCTTGATTTGAGTCACAGCTCTTCTTTAGATAAAGTTTTCTGCTAATGCACACCCTGGAAAGTAGTAGATAACAGCTCAAATACTTGGGTCTCTGCCATCCATTTGGGAAACTTGCAGGCTCCAGGCTTTAGCATGGCCTAGTACTGAGTTGTTGCAGACATTTGGAGAGGGAACCCAGTGAAAGGAAAGTTCTCTCTCTCTCTCTCTCTCTCCCTGTCTCTCCATCTCTATACATTTCAAATACAATGAAAATAAAGAAATAAAAATAAAAAACAGAATTTAAATAAATGAGTTTCTTTCTGTTATGTATTACTCAATCTCTTGTATTATATAATGGCCACAAAAAATGAATGAGAGTGCTACAGTATATATAGCATTTTTTCCCACAACTTGGACAGAATTTTGATCTTCAAAGCTTTACGTCAGTGATATCAGCAGAGTGAAAATTTAATCTGGGTGATTCCTTTTTTAAAAGATTATTTATTTATTTTCATTTTACAGGAAAGAAAGAGAGGTAGAGAGATACAAGGAGATTTTCCATCTACTGCTTCATATCTGAAATGCCCACAATAGCTGGGACTCATTCAGGCCAAAGCTAAGAGCCAATAACTCAATCCAGGTCTTGTACATGGTTGGCAGGGACCCAAGCACTGGAGCCATCATCTGCAGTCTCTCATGGAGTGTATTAGCAGGAAGCTGGATAGAAAGAAATCTTGGACCTGAACAAAGCCCTTCAAAATGGGATGCAGATGTCCTGAATGATGTCTTCACTAATGCCCCCATTTTCCACCCTGAGAATTATGTTTAGAGATGCAGTTTTGGAAAGTGATTGTGTTAGATTATAAGGGTAAGCACCTTGACTGAATTCTGTATTCACAGAAAAAGAGAGACCACACAGACATAAACAAATATGTAAGCTCTCTGTCTCTTGTTATGTGATACTGAGTACCACCTTGGGATTCTGCCATGACCAGGCTGTTGCCAGGTGAAACTAAAGACCTTGAACCTCCAGAATTATGAGTCAAAATAAATCTTTTCTTTATAAACTCAGTGTGCTTTAGGTATTTCCATACAGAAGCAAAAAGATGGCTAACAAGTAGAGAATAATTACAGCTGGGTACAGATTCCAAATTCCTGGGACAGAGAATTGTCCAAACCTGATCAGAGAGCTGAATGCTTGTAATCAATGATAAGAAGGTTGAAATTAGAAATTACAATCAAAGGAAGATGCTAAAGACAGGAGTAACTATAGCACAGGAAGGGATTAATATTATCTACTACAATCAGTGCCTTGCCTATTCAAGTTAGAAGATAGAGTATATTGTTTTAACTTGCAAAACTGTAGAATAAGTCTTTGTAAAACCTTAAAGTGATGAGAATCTACATTGTTTTAGAGAAATCACAGCCATAAAAACTGAATTAACACCTATTCTCAAAGCAATTCAGCTTGATGGCAAAGAAGTTTTTTATTTTATATTATGATTTATTTTATATCATATAGGCCATGTCTATATTAAAATAACACAGTCTTTAAGTTATCATTGGGTCCTTAAATGTTACCTCCAAGTTAAAAATCCAAAATTATTTTAATTCTGAATTCCCAAAGGCCGACAGCATCTACCTGTCTAGCCCCACATACTGATGTATCTCCACAAACATCTATATATACAACATCTTCAAAATTCACTAAGCCTAGGTTGTACTGTTAGTCTTGAAGAAAATTCCAAACTTCTCACCATATATACTTCAATACCTGATCAGAAAAGTTATTTCCATTTTCAAATATATTTGTACCAATTATCCATTTTTAATTTTCTTCATATGTCAACACGTGTTATTTATGTGATAACAATGTTTATGGATCTTACATTGTTGCCAACAGTGTCTTATGTAACTCATTCATGTTTCATTGCGATTATATGAGACAGATCTGTACATCACGTCTGTGCTAAAGATGAGAAAACTGATAAACCAAGTCAGTATTTTCCCAATGTCGCACATCTAGAAATCATAATAGCTAGTGCTCAGAGTAAACACAGTTGCTTTAAAATCTGCTTTTTACTCTACTGTGTGTAAGTGTGTGCAAATGCTCACATGTGAAAATCTGGAAGGACAGAGAAATAGAAGAGACATGCTTATCCTGGAGTGGCACAGAAGAGAAGAAGAGGATGACGGAGAAGATGGGAAGTGAGAGGAATGGAGAGAAAATATTTTTATTTCTTGTCATGCTGAAAATTAGAAAAACTGCTAAGAAAAACGTCTTTATAATGAACAGTTTCAAATAGTTCTTTAAAGCACTTCCATTAGAGGCAATTATAGATGCATTAATAAAGGTATAAATTTGAGCAGACATTAGCTTACAAATATATGAAAGGAAATATTGTTTACCCTAATTTTAATACTACTTCTTTATTCCAAATTATGTGACAATTTCATTTTAACAAACTTGATAAGCTTTTAGCTCTGATTGGCTATTTTTAGAGACATGATATTGTATTAATAAAAACAGAAAGGGTTATGATCATAATTTGAGAGTGACATTAAAATATATTACTTGTCAATGGTTTTTAAATTTTCATTTCTAACCTATTACAGGGTTAATTAAATTTTAACTAAAATTAGAAGAATTGATATATGCATTTGTGTATATCAATCCTAAATTAATATTTCAGTTTAGTACTCATTAAATCAATATAGCTAGGATATAACAGTTGTGCAATGAAAAAGAAAGGTTCATTTAACACATGTAATGTTTAGAAGCATATTAGACCCATTCAGTTATTATTCTGTAAGATATAAAGTGTAATTCTAACCAGACACTTTTATTAATAAGATTCTTCTTGAGAAATTAGAGCCATCATATCTATTATCTCTATTCATATCAAAATGCTATAGATATAAAGAATTTACTTGAATTCACATATAAAAAAATTAAAGGTTTCTCTTCCAATAAGAATCTATTTCAGTACCTAACATATAAATAAATACAGCAATGTTAATGTAATTTTGCACTAGGCTGTATAGAATGCTTCATGACTTTGCCCAAAGTCATTCACATTTGTCCATGCCAATATTTAAGTAGCAGTTTTCAGAAGGATTTCAGAAAATACTTGAGTCAGTATGGCTGTTTTCTACAAACAAAAAATGAAGTGTGAATTTATAAAGAATTGTGTCTTCCAAAGGGAAAGTAAAACTGTAAATAATGCAAATTGGCAGAATATATAGAATATAATTATTCCAAAGAATATCCTGGGTTATAATTGGAAATCATACTGACGGAAACAGGTTACTCTATTTTATGTGTTGCTATGTATTAAATATGTGGGTTGCTAAGGAATTCAACTATACTGGGAAAATAAAAGTATACTGTAACATTTATTCAAGAACTATTATTACACCTCAAAATATATGATGTAACAAATAAGGAATAACATTTTAGAATTAATTTAAAAGCATTTTAAAATTCTTTAAAAATGTAAACAATCTCTAAGGCAAAGAGTTATTTGACCTTCAGGACACACTGGATTTAAGAACATTTTTTGATGTGTTTAGATATGAGAATATCCAAACTCTAATTTTTAACATTCTAGTAGCCTAATGGATAAATAAAAATAAAGGAAAACAAAAATAATAAATGAATTTTCAGCTGCTTAGTAAACAACAGAATAGAAGTACTAAAGGGGTGCAAAACTTTCAGAAGAGGCAAGAATAATAACATATCTGGTTTTATTAATTAAAATGAAAATATATGTTTATACAGAAACATGTGAAATCTCACTTCCACGTAAAAGTCTGCTGCAGTCAAAATCATCTGTTTATACAAAGAGTAGTTTTCAATATACCATTATAACCGGAGAGAGTAAAATATTATTTCTAAAGCCTACTGTAGATACTTGTCATGCATGTGCAGAAATGAAAATGAATGGTCTTAAATTTTCTCAGTCAACAAAATAGTATGGGGAGAAGAAAAAAAGAGTGTCACCAAATTTTGAGAGCGGGAGAGGGGCAAAATAGTCACTGATTTTCAGAAAAGCCACTCACGGCAGGCATGAACTACCTCCAAACAAGTCTTCCAAAAGAGACTTCCAGAGTTGCCGAGATGGAGATGGTTTTAGGCGAGAGTTTCTATATGATCCCCCACCCTTTCCTCAAGCTTTTCGTTCAGTTTTGGAATCACTTTTCTTCATGTGGTCGTTCATTCAACAGAAATGGCTTTGATCTGAAGGGCCTTCACCAAGTATAGAAGCAGGTACAAGGAAAACAACAGAAAATAAAACATAAAGTACAAAGAATCAGACTACAAGGCTGCTATTCTTCAAATTTAGAACCTCAAAATAAGTACATAAATATATTTAGAGTTGACATTTAAGTCTTCATCTTTTTAAACAGAGACTCATTTTGTATGCTAAAATTTATTCAAGTGAATATTTTCTCTATATAAAAGATAATAAGATCAGATTTTCTCCACAGCCAATGCTCAGATGATTCCAGAACATATTATCTTACAATATTAACAAAATTCATGTCTATGTTCTCCACAACATTGTTTCCTGCTATTAGTAGGATGGACAAAATCATTGAATGAACTTGAAAGTGGTGAAAAGGAGATTTTAGAAAAATGATTTTGGAATTGATTTATTTCAATCTACCTGTGTACTGAGTCTCTGGTGAAGCACTCAAGATGAATAGAGGACATTCACTTTCAAATATTTTTATGCAGAGACAAACTAATCAGTGTTATGCAAGTAGGTGCTAATTTTAATTTTTTTATTTTTATTTATTTGTGAGGCAGAGAGACTGATAAACACAGACAGATACACACACACACACACACACACAGAGAGAGAGAGAGAGAGAGAGAGAAAGTTCCAATCTGCTGGTTCATCTTCAAATACCTGGGACTTGTACAGGTCAAAGCTGGGAGCTGGGAACCCAATTTGGGTCTCTCAGATGGGTGTTCAGTATCCAATTATTTGAACTATCACTGCTGTCCCTCTCTTCAACCCCAGGAATTGGGAAACAGGGTAGGACCCAAAACCAGGCACTGTGATATGAATTCAGGAACTTCTTAACTGCTCTGCCAAACACCTGCCTCAAATATGAGCTATTTTGAATATTTCCAATATCAATCATGCATATTGTGATATCTAATGTCTATAGTAAACAAAAAAATAAAAATTGGAGGTAAGCTGAAAATCAAAATTAGAATACATCCATATGTTCATTTTTAAATTTATCTCCTAAAAGTTCAAAAACTCATTTTACCAAAACCCCAATAATCAATTGGATGCTTTTACAAAAAATAATCATTTACTGTTTCATACAAATTAATGAGCAGCAAAGATTTATGTATGTGGCTGATGTTAGATTTTTTTCATTTGCTGTAAAAAAAGTATTAAATAATACTTGTTTATTTAAAAACAAAAATATGTGTCTTGTCTTCAGGATATTCTGCTCTGGGTCCTTTGTAAACGTTATGTGATTTGGCCTTTCAATTGTTTGAGGAATTGGAAAGCCACTATGTTCCAGAGTTCAACAGGCTTTGTTTTAGTCTCTTTCACTTGGCTTACCCTTGAAATTACTAGTAAAATAGGATATTGGGTAAGATCTCTAATTCACTTGAGTTTTATTTGAGAACTCATTCAGTGATGTGTGTGATTAAATGCAATGTTTCTATGTGTATTTTGCTATGTTCTCAAAAATGTGAGATATTTCCCTGTATGTACATGGCTGAAGTACCCTCTGTATACCTCAAATTTTACCTTGTCTATTATGAGTATTCATCAAACACATCCTGATGTATAACTTTGCTGATGATATCTTGGGATTTTGATGCATGCTTTTCCACCCAGCAAATCAGAACCCTGGGAAATGAATGATGCTGGGATGTAGAACTCAACAACTGAGTGAAACTCAAGTATAAATTAATGCCTGTAGCTTCACATTTATCCCAGAACAAGTGGGATGACCCTAGTGGCTACTCTATGTCCTGGAGTTAACCAGTCTAATAATATTTCATTTGTCAACAGTGGCAACATGCTTTACAATCTCTCTGCTTTATACAAATTATTTCATTTTATAGATTTTTGTTAACTTTTATTACTTGTACTTTCTTATCAGCCACAGTCCAATATTTCAAAAGATACACAATGTATCCTTAACCAATTAAAACAATCTTTCAATTTCTTTACTTTTTCTTTCTATTTGGGGCCACCTGCTTCTCTCTTTCAGCTCTTCACATGACATATAATACATTATTATTTTTTAAAGATTTATTTTTATTTATTTTAAAATCAGAGAGAGAGAGAGAGAGAGAGAGAGAGAGAGGAGAGTGAGAGCGCTTCCATCCTTTGTTCACTCCCCAAATAGTTTCAAGGGCTGGTGCTGAGCCAAACCAAGCCAGGAACCAGGAGCTTTATATGGATATCCCACATGGATTCGGGGGCCCAAGTCCGTGGGCCGTCTTCTACTTCTTTTCTAGGCTATTATCAGGAAGCTGAAATGGAGCGGTGTTGGTATAGTAGCTTTATGTGCTATGCCACAATGCTCACTCCTGTTAATACATTATTTGAATGACAATTTTGACACTTTTTTTTTAAGTTTTTTTTTCTTTTTTTGTTTTCATATATATATATATATATACATATATATATATATATATATATATATATATATATATATATAAAGCTTTTATTTAAAGAATATAAATTTCCAAAGTACAGCTTATGGATTACAATGGCTCCCCCCACACACAACTTCCCTCCCACCCGCTACCCTCCCCTTTCCCGCTCCCTCTCCCCTTCCATTCACATCAAGATTCATTTTCAATTCTCTTTATACACAGAAGATCAGTTTAGTACATATTAAGTAAAGATTTCAACAGTTTGCCCTCACATAGAGACACAAAGTATTAGTTATAGTATTAATTCGCAATGTATAGCACGTTAAGGACAGAGATCCTACATGATTTTTTTTAAAGAATTGATTAATTATCAATGCAATTTCCAATTTAACACCAAGATTTTTAATCATTTGCAATTATCTTTATATACAGAAGATCGATTCAGTATATACTATGTAAAGATTTCATCAGTTTGCACCCACACAGAAACACAAAGTGTAAAAATACTGTTTCAGTACTAATAACAGCATTATTTAATATTGGATAACACATTAAGGACAGATCCCTCATGAGATGAAAGTACACAGTGACTCCTGATGTTGATTTAACAATTTGACACTCTTGTTTATGGCATCAGTAATCTCCCTAGGCTCTAGTCATGAGTTGCCGAGGCTATGGAAGCCTTTAGGGTTCGCCGACTTCGATCTTATTCCAACAGGGTCATAGTCAAAGTGGAAGTTCTCTCCTCCCTTCAGAGAAAGGTACCTCCTTCTTTGATGGCCCCATTCGTTCCACTGGGATCTCACTCGCAGAGATCTTTCATTTAGGTCTTTTTTTTTTCCAGAGTGTCTTAGCTTTCCATGCCTCAAATATTCTCATGGGCTCTTGAGCCAGATCCGAATGCCTTAAGGGCTGATTCTGAGGCTAGAGTGCTATTTAGGACATCTGCCATTCTATGAGTCTGCTGTGTATCTCATTTCCCATGTTGGATCATTCTCTCCCTTTTTCATTCTATCAGTTAGTATTCACAGACACTAGTCTTGTTTGTGTGATCCCTTTGACTCTTAGACCTATCAGTGTGATCAATTGTGAACTGAAATTGAACACTTGGACTAGTGAGATGGCATTGGTACATGCCACCTTGATGGGATTGAATTGGAATCCCCTGGCACGATTCTAACTCCATCATTTGGGGCAGGTCGATTGAGCATGTCCCAAATTGTACATCTCCTCCCTCTCTTATTCCCACTGTGTTATGGAACACTTGTTATTTCTATATCACTTTGTTTTGGTATCCAATATTCAATCCTCTTCTATCCCCACTTTCCTACTCTTCCCATACTCTAGTAATTACTATTATAAGTTCAGATAATTATTTTTTTAATCTCAACATGTGAGAGTGAAAATACACTCTTTTGTCTTTTAATGTCTGGTTTATTACTCTTACCATAAAATACCTAGTTATATACATTACATACATTTTATTGCATGTTTCAGGATTTCATTCTGTGTATGATTTAATACCCCATTGTATATACCCACCACCTTTTCTTTATCCATTCATCAGTCATTGGAAAACTAGGTTAATTATCTATCTTGGAAATTTGAACAGTGTTACAAATTATTTTATCCCAGAAAAATATGCAGACATGAGATAATTGATAATTAAGTCTTATGTCAACCTCCATTCTGTTTTCCATAATTGCTATACTAATTTGCATTTCTACCAATGGTGTATCAAGTATCCCTTTACACCACATCCTCACCAGGATTTATTATTTTTTGTGTTTTTTTATAATAGCCAATCAAACTGCAGTGAGATGATACCTCATTGTGGTTTTTGATTTGCAATTTCTGATCACCAGTGATATTGGGCACTTTTCCATGTAGTCATTAGCCACTTACATTTTGTCTTTTTAGGTATGTCTATTCTAATCCTTTGCATAGTTCTTAACTAGTTTACTTTTATATTGTTGAGGTTTTTTTTTTTTTTTACAGTCCTATGTATTCTGCCTACTAATCTTGTTTCAAATGCATAGTTTTCAAATATTTTCTCCCTTTCTGTTTGTTGTCTCTTCACTCTGTTGATTTTTTTTCTCTATGGAGAAAGTTCTTAGTTTGATATAATTCTGTTTACCTAGCTTTGTTATTGTTGTCTGTGTTTTGGAGTTCAAAATGCATTGCCTATACTGATGCCTTGAGTTGTTTCCCAAATGTTGTCTTCTAGTAGTTTCATGGTTTCTCTCTCTCTCTCTCTCTCTCTCTCTCTCTCTCTCTCTCATGGGCTGGGCAAGGTTGAAGCCAGGAGCCAGAAGTTTCTTCCAGGTATCCCACATGGGTAGCAGGGTCCCAAGCATTTGGACTATTTTCCACTGCTTTTCCCAGAACTTCAGCAGGGAACAGGATTAAAAATGGAACAGACAGGACACAAGCAAGTGCATTTCAGGAGGTAACTTTACCCACTACACCAGAATGTCGGCCCCTCAGGTCTTACATTTACATTTCTGATCCATTTCAAGTTGACTTTTGTATGGAGAGACAGTTGAGGATTCAAGTTTTAATCTTTTGCATAGGAATATCAATTTTATGCAGCATCAGTTAAGGAAAAGACTGTTCTTTCTGCACTGTAGGTTTTTGGCAACTTTGTGAAAGATCATTTAGCTGTAGTTGCATGAATTCATTTCTGGGATCTCTATTCTGTTCCATTGGTCTATGTGTTTGTTTGTATGCTGTTATTATGTTGTTATGGTTAAAATAGCTGTATAGTATGTCTTGAGATCTGGGATTGTGATTATTTTAGTTTTATTCTTTTCATTGAGGATTTCTTTGGCTATTCAGGAACTTTCATGCTTCCATATAAATTTCAGAACTGTTTTCTCTAGTTGTATGAAAATATAATATATGTTCTTATGGCAATTATACTGAGTCTGTAATTTGCTTTGGGTAGTATGTGCATCTTAAACATTATTAATTCTTCCAATCCATAAACCTAGTGGTGGGTGTCTTTCTACTTTTCTGTGTATTCTTCAATTTCTTTCTGTATTTTGTAATTTTAACTGTAAGAGATCTTTCATATCCTTGCTTAAGTGCACTACAAGCTATTTCAGTGTTTTCCTAGTTATTGTGAGTAGGATTGCCTTTATAATTTTTTCTCATCAGGTTTATTATTAGATTATAAACTGCTATTGATTTTTGTGTATTGATTTTGCAACCTACAACCTTACTGATTTTTTTTAATCAGTTCTAATAGTCTCTTGTGGAGTACTTAGATCTTTCTCTATATAGAATCATCTCTTCTGCAAGTATGGATAATTTCACTTCTTCTTTCCTATCTGATTGCCAATTCTTTCTCTTGCCTAATTGCTGTGGCTAAAAGATCCATTAACAGAATTAGTAAAAGCAGGGAGAGTAGACATACTCATCTTAATTCCAGATCTTAGAGGAAATACTGTCAGATTGTGCCCCATTCAATATGATGTTAAGTTTGTCATACACAGACTTCGTTATCACTAAATATCTTTATCTTCCACCTTCTCTGTCTCAGTTTCCCACTGTCTTACTGGTGTGGTCTCAAATTAAACTGAAACATAAAAAGGAGTATTGCAAATTATAGAGATTTTCAATTTCACAAGCAAGAGACAAATAATTTGCAAAAAATTTATTTTAATTTATGCTGCTAATATAATGTACAGTGTTTCCATTGGTTCACAACCTCAACCCAAATTTCTTAGTATCTGTCAACCTAGTTCTTGAAAAATTTTATATCATTGTATTATTAATTAGCCATATTGTATGATTGATGAGGATAAATATTTTTCCACATACATAAATGCTAATCTTGTTTCCTCTTCACAACAAGCTTTGTTTATAGCATTGCCTAGTTAATGCTAGCTTATACTGCTTGTTTTATTTCCATGAATAGTTATAAATCACTAATATATTCAATGTACTAATTATTGGTTGTTTTACATATACTGTAAATGCCATCTATTTTTATACTGTTCCATGTAGTTGATACAGTTTGAGAAACTTATTTATTTTATTTGGTAAAATTTAAAAATATAAGCATCTTGATTAATATTTTCTTTTACAATTAACACATTTTACTTTTAATTAAGAAATAATTTTCCATCTTTAATACTAAATACATTTTCCTATAATCTCTTGGAAAGGTATTAGAGTTTTATCTTTTATATTTTTATTCAACCTATTAAAATGGACTTCGCTGTGTGCTATGAGTATAGGACCCATATTCATTATTTTATAAAGAGGTGGTTAGCTTTACAGGTTCCATTTAAAATATATATTTTTGATTTATTCTTCCTTCAATCAAATGTTTTTATTCTAGTCAGGAGTGAGTAAGTACTTTCTTTAAAGAACTAGATAATAAATATTTTCAGTTTTCCAAGCTATCCGATTCTGTCAAATTATGAAAATTCTTTACCTCTTATATCATTAAACAAAATGTAAAAAAAAAAAAAAAAAGAAAATCTGTTTTCACCCCCAGGTTGTATAAAACAGTGCCACAGGTACTACTTTCCACTTGATCTAGGAAGTCATATTTTTTTTAATGTCAAAACCCTCACTTTTGCCTTACTCATGCTTTTGGTTCAATGTCATAATCTTTAAGGTTTTTCTTGATAACCTAATTATAGATAAATTTATTGTCTACTTAAGTGCTGCCTACTATTTCTAATCTACCTTTTTGCCATTGAACTTATTAACATACATATACGATATATATATATATATATCCTATATATAACTTATTAACTTAAATATATAAATGTCTATAATGTTTTTGCTTGTCTTTGTTTTGCATATTTTTGTTGCCATCTACCAACAAATGCACTAGAGTGTAATCAACAAATGGATAGAGTTTTTCTATGTTTTGCTAATCATTGTCTCCAGGACCAAGAAAAATATAGAGCATGTATAACATTCACGTTTTCATTAAAAATTTCAAGGATGATTGATTGATTACATTTTATACTTTGAAAGCAATTTTTCAAATCTACTTTATTTTTTCCCTTCAAAAGACTGTTTCCTGCTTATTTTTAGCTTGACTCAATCATAGATTTATTTCATTTATTTCATTTATTTCTATATTTGAAATTTTAGGAAAAAATATTTTTCTCTTGATTCTCATTTAAGATACCAATTTCATTATAATTGTAATTTGAGGGTGTTCGCATGTGAGTGAGTATACACACACCCATGCATATATAGGACATTTTGACTGTGAGTACATGTTTCTTTCCCTCTTTCTAAGAGGCAATGTTATATCAGAAAGTTCATTACTTTCTAAGATTTATTCCTACACCCATCAAACCACTAGGACAATACTAACCAAAAATAAAATTAACTACGATCTGAAGTCTTAACAACCATGTACGTTATGTAATTTGGGATGAAAAATCCAAATGATATGTATTATAAATTATAACAGAATTTTTATTGCATATATAATTATTTTATGATTTGAAAATTATTGTCAATTTTGAAGTCTTTTGGAAATATAAATATTGTTAGTATGTCCTTTAATGATGGAACATTTCTTCTTGGGTTTGGAGATAGTTTATCATGAGCCTAAGTCTTATTCATCTAATTTGGGGGACTATTGAGAGACCTGCAATGATAATCCTATTTTTCAAAAAGTATTTGCATTTGCTTCTTCCAGGCTTCAGAGAGGTTCTACCAAATGTGAAATACTTTAATTTCTCAACTCGTATTTCTCAGGCTACATGTGTGATGGAAATTAAAATCCTATTCCAGTATGTGCACAGGCTTAGGATTTCAAATTCCTAAGATAAACAAACATTGTTGAAATTACATCTAGATGTGCCAGGGAAAAAATAAAGTAGATTTGAAAAAATGCTTTCAAACTATAAAATGTAATCAATCAATCATCCTTAAGAGAGAATGATTTCCTCAACTAACCTCTTTGTTTCCAGGAATAATTTTATTTATTTCTTTATTTCTGTATTCTTTAAGGATATAATGCTTTGTGTGGTTCAGATATAGTCCTATATGCAAAATTCATTCCCCTTCCTTTAAACAAGCTCAAAGTCTCCGCTATTATTATTTGGTGGCAAAAATATTAACTCCTACTGCTCTATGCTCCCTGGACTATTCTAGGAACATCCCAACTTTACTTGTAAAGCACTCTGATATTACTATAATGCTACTATCGCCTCTACTGGGAATGTTATTATTTTATTCCAAGTTCAGTAACATAATTTTAATTTGGTTGTAATATAGTTTTTATCTGCATGCTTAAAAATGAACAATCTAGTCTCTAGTCTCCCATAGGATAGAAGAGGGAAAGCCTCTTTTCCTTTGCTTGTCTTCCTGAGAGAAACCTTTAATTGAGTTACTGTGACATAATCATGTGTTCTTCAATTATATTTGTACTGCTCTTCAGGCCACCCATTAATTTTTTGGACTCGAATTTTTACTTCTGGATTTTGTGGTTGCTTTCCTTTAAGTATAGGAGTTTTTTTTTTTTTTTTAAGATTTTATTTATTTATTTATTTGAGAGGTAGAGTTATAGACAGTGAGAGAAAGAGACAGGGAGAAATATCTTCCTTCCATTGGTTCACTCCCAAATTATTGCCATCCTCCACTGCCCTCCTGGGCCACACCAGAGAACTAAACTGGAAGAGGAGCAACTGTGACTGGAACTGGGTGCCTATATGGGATGCCAGTGCTGCAGGTGGGATTAACCTACTGCGCCACAGCGCCTGCCCTGTAGTCTTTTGTTTTATGGTCTTAGTATCCTCCAAAGTCCTTCTGAGTAAGTTAATTGTACTAATGTCAAAGTGTTTCTGTGTTTACTATATATTTTTCTTTATTAGTTCATCCATTGCCATCTTTAGTGCCCCATTTTCTTAGTGTTGCTTTTCCACTCACTTTGATATGGCTTCGCATCTGTTTAATTCAAATATTCTGCTTTATAATGTGAATATTTCTCTGTGGTCTTTAAAATGTTAAGCCACGAAGGATGTTGGGAGTATATAGAGGACTGTTCATTAGTAATGAAGGTTCTAACCCCTTCAGAGAGGGCATTAACAGAGTGTGGTGAATGAAGATCATTCGGATTCTTGTACTCTATATTCTAGGGAAGAAAGAGGCTTCTTCTACTGCTTTTCTGAATTTGATTACTCAATGTGTTATCCTACTTTCTGGAACCCCTCTACATTATAAAATACGTAGCCATTTTGGTTTATTTTGTCAATATCATAATTCTTCTGAGGTGTTCTATATCATATAGGTTCTACTTTTCAACGAATCAACAAAACTGCCAAATTGAGAGATGAGAAATTTCAGCTTTTCTAGCTATTGTTTTATCATCACAAGATACTTAAGGAGATGTGCTAGGATCGTTCTTTCCTCCTTTCTGATCTGATATACTAATTGTTTTAAACATACTTTGACATAGCTTCATCTGATCTATATTTCATGCCAGATAACAACATTAAAATTCGAACCACCACAAAATCTCAAATGTGTACGAAAATATAGCTTCTTTGTTGTTTGTAATTACTGTGATATTTTCTGAGTTTACACTCCACTAAGAAGTAATTAAATAGATTTTTTAAATTAAATAAGATTTTTATATTTATAAATATAAATTGAATTCACATGGGGATCTTTCTGTTTAGATATTTTATTTCGGAGGAGTTGTTAACACTCCCAGTTCTACTCCTTCTTTTTTGAGGTTGATAAAGGATGTGGGTATAGGTGCATGCATTCAGTAGCAGCAGTGCAGACAGGAACACCTGGTGCCCATATGGTCATGTGGATTGACATTGCATCTTTACAGGTTCTGGACTGGACAAGTCAGATGATGTGTCATAACTGGCCTCTGGTAATGTCTTGCTAGTACTCGCAGCTGAAAACTTTAACAATCAATTTTTACATCTCTTTAGAAATTGATTTATTGTGTAGTCTGTTTTACCCACAATAATTTGATGACCTGTCTGCCCTCTCATTACGTATGTATTACTTTACATGGGGATGTGACTTCTAGATTACTTGAATAGGGATGCAGAGAGGAGAAAATCAGGAGCATAACGTGGCTCATTCACAGACATGTCCCTCTGTTTTTGTGTCATCACCCATGAATCCTGTGCCCTTTCTCCCTCACAGTCTATCCTCAGGTCACCAAATCAAAATATGATTGATGATTTCTAAAATAAAAATTACAGAATCTCAACTAAAACAAAATCACCTTCATTTTTGTTTGATTTAACTTTTAAACTTTCTCAGTTTATTTTAAAATGTAATTCAGCTCACGAGGGGAAAAACAGATTTCTGTGGCTGGTTGGCTGTTATATAACTGAATAAGATTTTTTTTTCATTTAGAAAGCATTTATTCAACAAATATAAATTTTGAAAGTACAACTTTTGTATTACAGTGGTTTTCCGCCCCCATAACCACCCTCCCACCCTCAAACCATCCCATCTCCTACTCCCTCTCCCATCCCATTCATTTTTAGTTATCTTTATATAGAGAAGTTCAACAGTATATACTAAGTAAAGATTTCAACAGTTTGTATAAGATTTTACCATATTCCATTCTTCTCTTTGATTTAGTTTCTTCATCCATAATTAGAAACTATTTTAAATAGATGGTTTATAATTTCTTTTATATTTTTAAAACTCCTTGGTTCCTCTTACTACCAGAGATTACATGGTAGCTGAATAGAAAGAACTTTTGAGGAGCTTTTTCTTTTTTAAAAAAATAGGGGTTTAGATAAAAAATAATTGAAAACAAAGTGAATTTGTGATCTGCTTTTCCAACCCTGCTTTTCACTGCCATCCAAATAGCACTCTTTCTGTTCCATTGTCTCCTTGGACTAAACTTTTGGATACCTTGACCAGAGTTACTTATTTTAGCTTTTATGGATATACTCATTTACATTTTCTAAAATGTACCCAAAAGGATACACCAATAAGTACATTTAATATTAAAATGCCTTACTGGGTACATTAGAAAATTGGTATTAACTGCACTTACATCTCCAGAGAGCTGGAACAGTGCTAATGGTCCAGTACTTGTCATCATGTTGGTAGAGCCTAAAATAATTTCTAAGGTTTTTTTTTTAAAACAAAATATTTGCAAGACTCTATTTTTGTAGTGTGCTATATTTCCTCTATTCTATAAAATATTCATAATGAAAAATGTATCAAAATAGATTTATACAATATCAAGCTGTATTTTTTTTAAAAAAGAGAGAATCGCTTGTTGGAAAGTTAATTGATTTTAAGTGGGAACACCTGAGCTGTTTTTTAAAAAATCTGAATCATATCACATAATAAATCATGAAAAGAGCTATTGAGTGATAATGTCATATGAAGTCCCTCTGCCCTAATAAGGTGCCTACTTTGTAAAATCATACACTGGTGAATGGATGACCTAATGTTTGGAAGTCCCAAAAGAGAAAAAAGTAGTTTCTTCAGCTTTCATTTGCTATCAATTATAATTGCATAGATCTCTTGGCATTTCAGAATATGATGTATTAGGTCATCACTTGGCAGGTAAGTAAACTGCTCCCACAGTGCAAATTCGAGTTTTAGATGCAGGTATTCTCTTTTAGTCCACTAAGGTATCATTTAGCACATTGAAGTGGCAGTTCATTAAATAGTACCTCTGCGGTCTAAACTGAAGAACATTTCTCCTGAACTTCATAGACTATTATTCCCTGTGACAAGAGGGATAAGCTGATAACATTTGGATCATTTTAGTTACTTCTACTGAATTAGGCAAGTTATCATTAAAAAAAAATCACCAAAATTACTATATACACATTATGCATTTTTGCATGGTGATTATGATTATTTATTGTATAGCTCATTATGATAGTCAATACTGAGTAATCAATTAGAATTTTAAAAAGATTTTTCAGGAATTTATGAAAAATGTAGATTTATATAGGTTACCATGGCTTGATCCTAACTGAAAAGTAACAGAGGTCAGCGCTGTGGCATAGTAGGTTAAGCATCCACTTGCAATGCCAGAAAGGATGCTTAACCTGTTAATGCCACAGCGCCGGCATCCCATAGGGGTGCTGGTTAAGAGTCCTGCCTGTTCCACCTCGGTTCCTACTCCCTGCTGATGGCCTAGGAAAGCAATAGAAGATATCCCAGGGCTTAGGCCCCTGCACTTGTGTGGGAGACCTGGAAGAAGCTCCTAGCTCCTGGCTTCAGATGGGCCCAGCTTCTGCCATTGCAACCATTAGGGAAGTGAACCAGCAGATGGAGGACCTCTCTCTCTCTGTATCTCTCTCCCTCTCTGTAACTATGCATCTCATGTAAAAAAATATAAATCTTAAAAACGAAAAGAAATAAATCATATCCCAGTTTCATTATAAATATGATACATGCAGCCCTTCATAAAACATTATTGGCAGGCCAGCACTATGGCACAGCAGGTTAATGCCCTGGCCTGAAGTGCTGGCATCCCATATGGGCACTGATTCTAGTTCCAGCTGCTCCTCTTCCAATCCAGCTCTCTGCTGGGGATAGCAGTAGAAGATGGCCCAAGTCCTTGGGCCCTTGCACCCAAATGGGAGACCTGGAAGAAGCTCTTGGCTTCGGATCTGCACAGCTCTGGCGGTTACGGCCCGTTGGGAAGTGAACCATTGGATGGAAGACCTCTCTCTCTCTGCCTCTCCTCTCTCTGTGTGTAATTCTGACTTTCAAATAAACAAATAAATCTTTTAAAAAGAAACATTATTGGAAAGAAGAAGTCATTGTCAATAGAATCAAAATTTCAAATTAATGATAGACAAGATCTTTTTGATGAAGTATCCACTGTCTAATATTTTTTACATGATTAGGAAGGTTATCTTTAATTAATATGATATATTTATATTATACATTAACAATATATTACATGTTTAAGAGTTTTTATAAGTTATTTAAGTAGGCTAGCATTGCATGCCATATTACTTAATAATAGAGAATAGAGTTGAGTGGATAGCATATGGAAATTATACCAAAGTTATATTGGAAATACAAGTGTATTGTTTCATTCAACGAGGGAATGAGAGGGGCTGACATTCTGGCACAGAGGGTAAAAAATCACTGTCCGCAATGCCAGCATCCAATATGGGTGGTGATTTTTGTCCTGGCTGCTCCACTTCAGATTAGCTCTGTGCTAATGGCCTGGGAAGAGCTGAAGAACATGGCCCAGTGTTTGAACCCTCTCACACATGTGGGAGACCTGGATAAAGCTCCTGGCTCCTTGGTTCAGCTTAGCCAGCTCTGGATGTTGCAGTCATCATGGGGAGTAAACCAGAGGATAGAAGATCTCTGGATATCCCTCCCTCCCTCTTTTGGTAACTCTGCCTTTCAAACAAATAAAACGAATATTAATGTGGCCTACACTGTGGCATAGTGGGTAAAGCCACCGCCTGCAGTACTGGCATCCCATATGGTTGCTGGTTTCGTATGCCGGCTGCTCCACTCTTATCCAGCTCTCTGCTATGAACTGGGAAAGCAGTAGAAGAGGGCCCAAGTCTTTGGGCCTCTGCATCTGCATGGGAGACCCAGAAGAAACTCCTGGTTTCAGATCAGCTCAGCTCTGGCTGTTGCGACCAGATGGGGAGTGAACCAGTGGATGGAAGACCTCTCTCTCTCTCTCTCTCTCTGGCTCTCCTTCTCTCTCTGTGTAACTCTGACTTTCAAATAAATAAATAAATCTTCAAAAAATAAATAAAAAGATCTTAAAAAGAGAGAAAGTGAAAGAAGGTGACAGAAGAAAGATATAAGAGAGAGAGACGTAGATCAAAAGGGAAATTCTGCCTTGTTCCCCACTTAAAAATATGGTGTAATTTTGCAAGGAATTTTAAAGATCAACATATATCCCATAGTATAACCAATCACCTTAGGTATGGTGGATAGTATTTTCTTTTGAAGATTACCCGAATTCCATTGGAGGAAAATGAATTGATACGTAAATTGATGATGAAGGGAATGAACATATTTCTCCCACAAAAGATATTACTTTCTAAAAAGTAAATGTTTGATTTGATCCCAGATCTGTGACACCATACTGTTTTTTCTTTAATCATGAGAAATTGATTTTATGTGTGTGTGTGTGTGTGTGTGTGTGTGTGCTTGTGTGTTGTGAGGAGTAATAACGCAGAATTCTGAGCTCACTGAATAATATAATTTGTTTAGAGATCATTTAATTTATCACTTTGAGGCCGACGCTGTTGCATAATGGGTAAAGCCACCACATGCACTCCTAGCAACCCATATAGGCGCCTATTCAAGTCCCAGCTGCTCCATTTCTAATCTAGCTCCCTGCTGATGGCCTGGGAAAGAGGCAGAAGATGTTCCAGGTGCTTAGATCCCTGTATCCGTGTGGTAGACCCAGAAGAACCTCCTGGCTCCTAGCTTCAGATGGGCCCAGCTTCTGTCATTGCCATCATTAAGGGGTTGAACCAGCAGATGGAACACCACCTTCTCTCTCTGTCTCTGCCTCTCTATAATTCTGCCTTCCAAATAAAATAAATCTTTAAAAATTTTTATCACCTTATTTTACTAATGAGATGACCAAGGCAGAAAGTCACTCATTTGAGGGCTCAGGAGTTTTAGTGAGAGCTCTGATATGAGTAACTTGAACCTTGTCTAACATTATTTACACTATATTTCCCTGGGGTATAAGCTCTAATTTCACAAATGTTTTCATGCCACAAAGCACACAAAGCATTTTTTAAAATTAATAACTTTTATCATGGATTTACAAAGTAACTTAATTAACTATTGTTATTTACTTGTCACTATTTTAGACTTTCTTCATTTACAATAGAAGTGATTCAAGCAGTTGCTTATTTAGTTTCTATTTTGAAGTTACTGAAATGGTCAAAGAGACTATGCTAGTTTAATTCTTCATTCATGATCTATAATATAGTGGATTATGTTTTGTGTTGTTGATTGCAAAATGTTTTTCAAGAAAAATATGTGTCTCCTCAAGGAGTACTGGATACATAAGTAACATTAAGAATATTTGTAAAGCTAGTTTAATTGTTGTCATGAGTTAACATCATAAAAATATTTGTACATGTACATGAATATACATGTATGTATGTCTATACATATACATATGGACATCTTTTTATATACACATAGTTTTAAAGAGATTGAGAAATACTAATTTTTATTGTCAGATACTATTCTATAAGACAGGATAATCAGTTGTTTCAATAAAACTGCCATATTCCATTGTCAGTAGCTATTATATGTTGCCTCTCTTTATGAGTCAGTGATTTCTGGTTTGTATCTTAATTATTTAGAGATGTACCTTAAAAGATAGTGTTTCTTTATCCCAGATATGAAAGCTGCATCAACATTTAAAAATCAAGCTATCTAATCCATAATATCCACAGCTTAAGGAGAAAAAAAAAATAAATGACCAGCATAATAGATGTACAAAAAGCATGTGAAAACAAATTTCAGCTTTATAATTTGCAATAAAAGATTTCAACAAGTTAAGAATGTACGTCAACGTTTTTAAGCTTAATAAAGAAATTCCATTAGCTAACATCCTACTTAATGGAAACGCAAAATTTTCTACAAAAATCAGGAAAATAACGCACGAATCTTCTCTCCAAACATTGCTTTTCAAATTGTGTCGAGGAAGAGCCCCTTGGCAGGAAAATCTTCAGCAGACTCTGGAGAGAGCTGCTGCTGGAAGCCTGTAGAGGCCTGGTCATCAGCAGGTCCCATACCTAGGTGGAGGGCTCCTTATTCTCAGATCTCCACCGCTGGGATCTGAGAATCTGGGATTCTCCCTTTCCCCCCTCCCCTCTTCCCTGTCTCATTTCCCCTCTCCCCTCTCCCTTCTCCCTCCCAGAAGTTACTCTCAACAAAAAGTCCTTACCCCACAATGGCCGCACACACAGGGCAGAAGCAATGGCAACAGATAAGTATTTTGATGAATTGCAAGATGGATAGGGCTTGCCATGCTCACAGCCCTGTGGATACAAAGTGCCTTTAAGATAGAGCCTTTTCCATCCTAATCTACAAAGGAAACAGGAAAAGGGAATTTAAAACTCGCTGTGCTCCGACAGAAATTGAGAGGGTTATAGATTGCTCCCTGCTGTTCCTTCTTCCCTCCAACTTGAAAACAAGACCAAGTGGAACATGCAAATGGAAAGGTACAAACCTCTGGGTGTTTGCTGGGATCCTTGGGACCTGATGCACACCTGTGTGCACTGGATGGAGAGATTTGGGGAAGCATGGATTCTTTGGTTCATGGAGTCATCTTGCTCTTTTCTGAAACAGTGGAAGGTGCCATGGACCTGATCTTGATCAATTCCCTGCCTCTTGGATCTGACACTGAAACATCCCCATCTGCAATGCCTCTGTATAGCACCCCCATGAGCCCATCTCTATAGGAAGGGACTTCGAAGCTTTAATGAAACAACACCAGGATCCACTGGAAGTCACTCAAGATGTGTCCAGAGAGTGGGTTAAAAAAGTCGTTAAGAAAAGAGCCAGGAAGATCAATGATGCTTAATTCTGTGAAGGGCAAGTTCAAGGAGCAGCAATAAGGATATGAACTGTGAGGATGAGGCAACAAACTTCCTTCCTACCAGCTACTTTAACTACAGTGCCCGGCATGAAGTACCTGATATCTTAGAAGTTTAGAAGTGCACTTACCTCACGCTCAGCCCCAGGATGCTGGAGTGTACTTGGTCGGGTACATAGAAAGAAACCTCTTTACTTCAGCCTTCACCTGGCTAACTGTCCAGAATGTGAGGCTCAGAAATGGGGACCCGAATGTAACCACCTCTGTACTGCTTGCATGAGCAATGGTGTCTGCCATGAAGATACTGGAGAATGCATTTGCCCACCAGGCTTTATAGGAAGGACATGTGAGACGGCTTGCGAACTATACATACTTGGAAGAACTTGTAAAGAAAGGTGTAGCAGACCAGAGGAATGCAAGTCCTTTGTGTTCTGTCTTGCAGACCCTTATGGATGCTCCTATGACACAGGCTGGAAGGGTCTGCAGCGCAATGGAGCATGCCACTGCAGTTATTACAGGCCACATTGTGAGCTAAGGTGCAGTTGCAACAATGGGGAGGTGTGTGATCCATTCCTAGGATGCCTCTGCTCTCCAGGAGAAGAGGAGCAGGAAAGCTGGGGCATAAAGCAGGTCTGTTTTAAGATTTTTGAGGAATACTCATACTGTTCTCTACAATGGATGTACAAATTTTCATTCCCATCGGCAATGTATGATTCTCTTTTTATTGTATCTTCATCATCATTTGTTTGTGTCTTTTTCATAATACTATAAATGGAATGAGATAATAACTCATTGTGGTTTGATTTTCATATTTCTGGTGCCTAGTGATATTAAGTATTTTCTCATATTCACTGGGCATTTGTATTCCTCCCTTTGATATTTGTATATTCAAATCCTTTACACATTTCTTAACTGGATTGTTTTTATGCTGTAAATTTTTTTTGAGCTTCATATATATTCTGGATAGTCATCTTTCTCAGAAGCAGAGTTTGCAAATATTTTCTTTTATTTTGTCAGTTGGATTCTCATTCTGTTGATCATTTCTTCTGTTTTGCAGAAGTTCCTTCATTTGATATAACCCCATTTGTCTAGAAACGAATCCATGTACTTACAGGCAACTGATTATTGACAAAGGAACCAACAATAAATGGAATTTAAATTGGAAAGGCATTGCCACTCTCAAAAAAGAAAATAACTTCTATATAAATCTAACAAAGTATGTATGAAATCTATATGAATCTTAATGTTACTTTGTACCTAATAAATAGAAGCATTTGAAAATAGTTTTATTAATTAAAATAAAACAAGTGTGGGCATTTCTTGTAGGATTTAAGATGCTGCTTGAAACAACCAGATTCCACACTAAAAGAACTGGATTGAGTTCTGGCTGCACTGTTGATTCCAGCTTTCTGATAATGTGCATCCTCTGAGGCAGCAGGTGATGGCTCAAGTAGTTGGGTCCCTGCCATCCACACTGGATACTGAGATTGAACTCCTGGCACCTTTCATGGGCTTACCCCAGTCCTGGTTATTGTGCACATTTAATGAGTGAATCAGCAGATAGGAGATCTAACTCTGTTGGTTTCTCTCTCTCTCTGCCTCTCTTTGTAAAAAAAAAAAAGAAAAGAAAAGAAACAAGAAAATGAAGAAGAATATGAAGAATAAAAGAATATGCAGGATTCTAGAACAGTGATGTTTTCTGTAGCAAACAGTCTAATAGTCTCGATTACAGTGCTCTGTTTTTGTGCAGTGTGGAAGTCAGTAGGTGTGTCTGTGTATATTTAACTCTCTCTCTCTCTTTCTTTCTCTCTCTCTGTGTATATATGTATGTGTGTGTGTGCATTATATATATTTATATATATATATATTTATGTATATGGTGATGAACTAAATTTTAAGCCATGTTTTGTCCACTATCTTATAATATTTTAAATTCTATTTTAAAACCATTGTGCTAACACGATGTTCACTGTAAATATGTCAAGATTTTTAATTTTTATGCTGATTTATTTATTTGAAAAGCAAAGAGACAAAGATGCAGAAAGAACAAAGATATGCCATCTGCTGATCCATCCACTTCCCAAATGCTCACATGATCTGGAGCGGGGCACCACCAAAGCCAGGAGCTTGAAATTCAGTTCAGATCTCCCATGTGGGTGGCAGGGACCCAAGGACTGGAGTCAATACCTGCTGCCTTCTACAGTGTCCAAGCACAAGAAGCTGGAATTGGAATGGTGCAGGGATCAAACACAGGCATGCCAGGACCATGGAGCCAGTATTCCAAGCAACACCTTAACTGTACAATTGCTCCTTTCATTCTTCTTAAGGAACTCTTGACTTTCAATTGTAGAACATATGCACTGACCATATTTACTACTATCAAATTTCAGTCTTAGCAGATTCAGTATGCTAACTACTAAGTCAAAAATAATTTCATGGGGCCGGCATTGTGGCGCAGTAGGTTAATCCTCCTCCTGTAGTGCCAGCATCCCAACTGGGTGCCAGTTTTAGTCCCAGCTGCTCCTCTTCTGATCCACCTCTCTGCTATGGCCCGAAAAAGCAGTCAAAGATGGCCCTGCGCCTACATGGGGGGAACCGGAGGAAGCTCCTGGCTCCTGGCTTCAAGTCAGCCCAGTTCTGGCCATTGCGGTCATTTAGGGAGTGAACCAGTGGATGGATGACCTCTCTATCTCTCCCTCTCACTGTATGTAACTCTACCTCTCAAATAAATAAATGAAATCTTTAAAAGATAATTTCATTATTAAAATTTTAAAGGTCAAATATGAAGATGAAGTCATTTCCCTTCTACAATAAAAAAAAAGAAACCACTAAACTTGTCCCAAAACAGTGCTTTAAGTTTACACTATTCTTGCCACTCCTCTCCCTCTGTTCCCACAACACCTGTAAATTGATTTAACTTGCTGTAAGCAGAAAATACATTTTGATATAGAATTCCCACCCTTTGTTTGAATTCAGTATTTGTACAGTTGAGTTTTCAGGCAGCAGCTGTTTCCCTTGGTACTTACAGGTACTAAATACAAAGAGAAAAGGTACAATTTTACATGCTTATTGTATTCAAGAATTCATGTCATTTACATATGTCAAAAATATTGTATTTTAAAATCCCTATGCTAGTGCAAGTCTTGTGTTCTAATGCATTTTTTTCATATGTATGTAATTTCAAATTTAGTTCCAACACAAAAATGTATGGAAGCTCATCCACCCTTTCCATTACCCCTCTCAAACACATTTTCTTCACTGAATATGCAAAACTGGACCTTGAATTTGCTGCCTATGTGTATGAGAATGAAAACCAGATGTCCATTGATAATGGTATTGCTGATGCTGACACTTTATTAAATGAAAATTCTTGCAATGTTGCTGAAGAAGCAAAAATTTTACTGTCTTTTATTTGAATGAGCTTTACCATTTTCTTTGGAAATTCTATGTAGCTGAGTAGACTCACAGAGATGTACTTATTTCAGGGGCTCAGACAGACTAGCTAACAGTATCAAAAATTGTTATTCAGAGTGGGAGTTATATAAAGTCCAATGCTTCAAACTTACCACCAGGCAAAGGCTATAACAACAAATTACTTTGACTGTAGGAAAAGAACTAATCAGATCATATTCTACTTTTTAAACCATTGGCTTAGATTTCATTAAAAAATTGTTAAAGCTCACATTCAAAATGCTTTAGAAACACTATGTAATATATAGTGTGCTGAACCATTTTGACCTTTTTAAAATTCTTCATCTTGGTTGGCCAGTCATTTCTATCCCAGCAACAGGTTACTGTACTTTTTAATAGGAAGAGACGAGAATGGTCAGCTCTTTCAAAATCTTGCTTAGAATACTGAAAAGGTCAACGCACTACAGCGATAGAATGTAAAAATGAGACAATTGAAATCTGATACTTTGCTTTTATGATGAAGATTTTGTAAGAATTCAAAATGTTACAGCATGAAGTCAATTTTCAGGAAGACTGGGACACAGCATGGATTGTATCCATTGTCACCATCCCACTAGCTTGTGATCTCAACTTTGTGATTTAAAAACTTATATATATATATATATATATATATATATATATATCTCCAAGCAGCATTATTTTGCTCCCCAGGGTTTGTCTGGCACCCAGGACATCTGAGATATTGTTGATTAACAAGATTTGAGGTAAGAGGTCGTTTGTGACATTGAGTAGGTAGAGGCCAGGAATGCTGCTGAACACGCTACAACACATGTGACATCCTCTCACAACCAAAAATCCTCTTTCCCAAATTGTCAATAATGCTGGGATTGAGAAATCTTGAGATAGAATGATGTATAATTTAACAGTATTTTTCAAAAAAGTATTTTTCTCAATTATATTTCTCTTCCCTATTAAGAAATTCCATTATATTAAATTTGTCTCAAGAAAATATTTAACATAAAGTTGGTAAAGAATAAAGCACTATGGCAACTATAGCTGATTTTTTGTAAAAATATGAGATACATACAATCAAGAATGGGAATTCAGGTTTTATATACCATAGATCAAGGATTATTTCAGAAATGACTCTTGCAAAACTACTGCTTTTCATCAAACCTGTAAATAAAATTCTTAGTAATTAATGTTTTGAGCAAGAGAACAAATATCAGGTGGCATTAGTGTACAATGGGGTTTAATTTGAAGATAGGACAGAAAAAGAAAGGAAAGGGATAAGAAACAATGAGCATAAAGAAATCAATGCATGACAGAATATTAAGTATTATGACACCTCTATTCTAGATCCTACTGCCACCAAATCCAACATTCTGAAAGCAAGAAGCAATCATGCACTCTCTGGGCTCAAGTCTTTCTGGTGCTATACAGCCCCTGAAACAATGCTCAGGAAGTTTGGTCCTTAAAGTCTCAGATAGTTTGTAGTAAGCTTTACAAGATATGTAGTCTCTGCCACATCAACTCCACATTTGTACTTTAAACGCAACTACAGACAATGTGTAAGCAAGTGGATTTTGTATTCAAATCCATATGCATTCACAAAACTAGGAGAGACAAGATTTGGCAGGAGGTCATTGTTTGAAGGAACCTGAAGTTAAATATCCTAGACATTTTGATGATATATATTCAACTATTTTCAATTCTTCAGCTTTATGCTGACTGTCTTTCTTATCTAAACCCCACTGTGTCTGGTGGAATATAAAATGGTTACAATTCTTTGAACGTATCAGCTTGGTTTATGCTTTGTGACCTTCCTCACACAGCTCCATCAACCTGGTAATAGATTCCAGGTGTTAGCAGAGACTTTTCCCATTGAACACTCAAATGAAACATCACCTTAAAAAATGTTCCCATTCCTCCCTCCCTGCTCCTTGATCTTGGGCTCACTGCCCTTCTGCTATGCCTCAGTGTGTCCTGTGTCCATTGCTGTATAAAATTTTAAATATGTACAAAAATGAAATTTATTCACATAGTCCCTCATGGTAGACATGAACAAGTAGTGTGAAGTGTAACTAACAAGAACATAGCACCTTTCCTGAATATCGTAAACATCTAATAACTGCTTTTTGGACAAAATAAATTTTAGTCCAATTTAAATGTGAAAACAATTTTCTACCAAGATTGGCTCTGTTGAGCTTTGTAATATGTAACCTTATATCAAATATGGCACAATGAAGCTATATCCTAAAAATAATACATGTAAGACATGATCTGTCACAATACGAGCATTTCAGCTTTAAGATAATCAAAATGGAATTTAAAAATATAAATCATGAGGACACAGCAAGAAAAACACAATTTAGAAAGCTTAAATAAAAACAAATGGAAAATAAATCTCAGACAGAATCAGAATTGGAGGAAGGCATGGAAACAAGAAAAATAACCATCAGTGTATGACATTCTTAGGGTTCTAGATATAGTATTTAAAAGGTAAGTAGTAATCCTCTATTTCCTATTCTAATTACAATCTCTCACAAGCTAATATTTTCACATTAGATGTAACTACCACTGAGGTAGTCACAGAAATATTTTAGTCTCTTGCCATGGATCCTTCTGCAAATGACTCACCTTGATACTCTGGAGATTTTGAAATTCCACTTTCGTTGCATGGTTTCAGAATCAGAATGCTTTGTTTTTTGTTCTGAATTGACAAGCATAAATATCAGTAATGAAAATGAGCCACTATACAGATGGTTGATACCATCAGGCCCAAGCATCCTAGCCTCCCTCCCTCAGCTTAAAGCATCCTTGTCTTGCCTTTTTAATACCAAATCAACTAATAAAAATTAACTCACAGTATAGAGGAGTGTTATAGTAAGGCCTACAAGGTTCTAATCATGGGACTTGTGAAGTCATTTGGTTCTCCAATAGAAAACAATTTGATGGTCAATATTGTCTCAAGGGGTTTGTTTTGGGGAATTCCAGGTCCAAGGCAGAAAGCTACAGCCATCTGCAGGTAGCCTTCAGATTGACTGAAACCCACTTGGCCACCAAAAAAATTCCCTAAAGCACATGATATTACAAACCAATCAAAGAAGACCATCAGCACCGCTGGCCATCCAGGAATCTCGATATGCACTGAAGAGTCACCACTCATCCCAACTTTAATCCGTAAAACCCTTCTCCCCTAACCCATTAGGAAGTCTGGAAATTAGGTCATAGCTGCCCAACTCTTTGCTCTGCACTTTGCAATAAACTCTCCATTTCTTCTGTCACCCTGATGTCAATGATGGGCTGGCTTTCTATGCATCAGGAGAGTAGACCCAAGCTTGTAGGGTTCTATAGCAATCACTCTGACCAGTTTTGGAGGTTGTTCTAAATCAGTACTATTTTTTTTTTTAAAAAAAAAGGTGTTTTTTTTTTAATTTCTTTGAAAGACACAGTTATAGAAAAGAAGGAAAAACACAGAGAGACAGAGCTCTTGCATTCACTGGTTTACTCACCAACAGTAAGGCTGGGCCAGGCTGAAACTAGGACTTTCATCTGGGTCTCCCACATGGTACAGGACCCAAGCTCTTGGGCCATTTCCTACTGCTTTTCCAGGTGCATTAGCAGATAGCTGGATTGAAGCTGCAGCCACTGGGACTGGAACCAGTGCTCATATTTGCACGCAGAGGCTTTACATGCTGCACCACAGTGCCAACCCCATAACACTTTCAATGGTATGTTTAGAATACATTTTTGTAGTGAAGAGAAACAATATTCATATGCTTGATTTCAACCCATTGAGGAAACAGTTTTAGAGACTATTCTGGGAAGAGTTCGAAAATGATGAAGGTAAGAACAGGACCCACTGGAGTGTGTTAGAGGTAAATAAGCAACTCTTGAGAAAATGAGAAACAAAAGAAGAAAACACCAAATGTTTAAAAGTGTAATCCTCCCTATGAATAAGAAATCATTTAGTGATGTGCTCAGCTTTGGTGTAACTATGAGAAATGAAATTGTATTAGATAAAAGTCTATTTGGAAAGAATATATGAAAAACTTCCAGGCAGTGGTAACTGCTGGATTATGGAATTGTCCCTCAAGGGAAGTGGTAGAAGTCACACATCACTTGCAAGGCTGAAATCAAGAGAGACAAAACACCAATGAAAGTTATTTATTTGTTGATTCTGCATAGCAATTGTTAAGGTCCCTAGGGAAGTGTTCTATTACATATATGAGATTTCTGAAACTCTTTTCAATTGTTCTGAGTTTCTGTTTTCCTAATTTCCCTTAGATATATAACAAAAATACTATGCTTTGAACCCTATTTCCTAAGTAGTCTATCTTTACAATAATAGAATGTTATACTAGACACATCTATTTGATTGTTTTATAAATGCTATGTCCTTTATTCTACTTTATACAGGAAAAAACAGGATGGATATCATTGTTTAAGGTCTGTGTCCTTGCTTACAAGGGTGGTTGTACACAATGCATCATTTAATCTTCATGAGGCTTAGATTCTGCATTAAAAATATAATGATTAAATGTGGTATAATTATTATAAAGTTTATGTGAACTATAAAAATATAAAAACAATATGTAATTATTGTAGATAACACAATTTTCCATCTTCACAGATGAGATGACAATCATTTTAAGGTGATTATATGTTTAAGTCTCTATTTTCTTGCACCTGATGATGACTTGTGATAATATAGCATACTTTTTTTTCTATCTATTCTTGTGTCTTAGCCATGGAAAAGGGAGAATATAATGGAGATAAATTTAGTAAACCTCATCTAAAACGTTAGTGCCGACAACATCATTGTTTTCAAATTAAGCTGGGTAGTTGTGGATGTGTGGGGATATGTAAGATTGAGCCTACACATCCATGTTCACAAATCAATAGATTGCACAGATAATTCTGAAACTTGAGGTTCAATCTTCTAAAATTAAGATGAGGAAACTTAAATTTGGATGGAAAAGCTCAAATCCACTTGAAGATGGTTGTGAATGTTACCTACTTGTGTTCCTTATATCTAGAGTAGCAGTGAATCTGCAACAGAGACAGAACTGGCAGTTTCTCAAACGGAATGATAGAAAAAGAAAAAAAATGCCTAAGTTCATACATATTATTGAGTGCCTCATATTGCAACTATAAAACTCTGCAAACCTATTTGGGGTAATTCTAAAGCGAGAGCCAAGTGCAGACCAACAGGAACTGTGATAACAACATCATTTGGCTAATGTGCTGTTTATGTATACAAAATGCTTTGCAAATGGTAAGGGGAAAATCACCAGCAGAATAGTTTCTAAAAGCATCTTAGTTTTCTAAAGCCATACTTATCTAAAATTGTAACAAAGAACAGCAGGAGGTGTGTGACAATGAAGCCAGTACAAAATGAACGAAGTTTCAGCCAAATGTCAAAATATAACGAAGGAATTTCTGAGGCAAAAGAAAAAAATTGTATTGGGAAATGGGAATACAGTAGTTTTATAGAGATTTGGAACTTTAAATTATTCAGAACTGGTACAATCAAAACTAAAACACGTGCATGTGTACCATCTGCTTGCCTCCAAAGAGGAGTCTTTGGAGAATTAATTTCAGCTGCCAGAGTTGCAGGAAAGGAAACTGATCTCTAGTTTATCTGAATCATTACTTGAAAACAGGAACTCAAGAACAGCAGAGACTTGGGCCGTCTGGCTCTGTCTCCGTAGAGTGACATTCCTTAGAGACTTCGGCAGCTGCAGAAAAATGTAGGTAGAGAGATGAGGTACAGTCTGCAAAGTCGAACTCAGGCTAGGAGAAATGTTAAGTGGTTTTTGGCCAAAACATATTTTAAGGAGAGTTACTAGTAGTTAAATTGAGATTTAAACTGTCATGAATATATTTCTTCTTCAGACACACAAACCAAGTCTTCTAGTAATGTCAAACCATGCTTTGTTAATTTGTACTTAGGCCAGACACTTATTTTTCCTGAGCTCTACTAACAAGAAAGTAGAACCTGACATTCACTGACCAAATTGGAAACACAAGAATCAATGCTCTAGGGACTTTATTAAGTTCCTATTTCTAGTGAATCATTTTTTTAATAGTGCTAGTGTTTTCAGTTGTGACATTAATGGAGATGTCTGCATATGCCATCTTTGCTTTTAGATTAAACTGGTCAATTGTTATTGTACAAGCAAAGAAGCATAAGTCATAACCTATGATGTTACTGCCTGTAAAATTTAAATAGCAAGACTTAAACACTCATATTTGAAAATATATGTAACTATGCATGAGGCATGGGTTTGGGGCCTCATACTTAAGATGTCAGTTAAAATACCTGGGTCTCAAATCATAGTACTTGGTTTGACACTTCCCTGAAGCTCCTGACTCCACTGTCCTGCTTATGCAGACCCCGGGAGACAGTGAAACGGATCACTTCATTGTGATCCTCCTACACATGTGATAATTCATTTAATTCACAGCCACCAGCTTCAGCCAACCCAGCCCCAGGTGTTCTAGGCATTTGGGGTATAAAGGTTGAAGCACTTTTTCTTTGTCTCTGTGGCTCAAATAAATTTGAAATCACAGGAGAGACCAACAGCAAGTCAAAGGATGACAAAATATAGCATATAATTAATTACCAGACAAAATGTACACATTGTAGACATTGCATATTAAAGAAAAATGAAGCCATCTGTGGATTATAATAGACAAGAATGACATTCCAGATAACAAATTTGAAATGAGTTGATGAAGAAATGAGAAATAGTGAAAATAAGATATAGAGATTCCAAGAATGGCAAAGATAGCAAGTTTGTTATCCACTAAGAAATATTATGAAGAATTTAAAAATAATTGGAGGGACAGATGAATAGATGATAGATAAATAGATAGAAATACATTATTTTTTGAAGTACAGGAGCTCCCTTATGTCAGTCATAAAAATGTGGAAAAAATTTATGTTTGAGAGTCCTGGGTATTCAGCTTTGTGTGCCACATTCTTGTGGAATAGTAATACCAAGTTCTCTCTTTCTCTCTCTCTCAACATCTCTGTCACATAGAAATCTAAAAAAATGAAAAATAAATTCACCCATGAAATGAGATACTTACTAAAATATTATTCAAGTAAATTACGATGTTAATCATTGAATGATCCATAAAACTATATCCAGATTGAGTAACAGAGATTAAATATAGATTTGAGTTATGACAACCAACTTTTGAGCCTAGTAAATAATATAATAACTGTATCTGTGTTTTTAAATTTTCTTCAAAATGCAAAATTTACATTTGGGAAAATATTTTAAAACACTCTGGTAGTAGAAATGATGTTTATGTTAATGCTCATATATTGAACAATGTACATGTATTAGGCACTATACTAGTTCCCTAATATGCATTATATTGTTTCACAATTGCACTATGTGTTACATATAATTATCTCATTTTTATATGAGAAAATGAGACATTGAGGAATTAAGTAACCTGTCCATGGTCAAGTATTTAGAAAGTAACAGAGTGAGAACTCTAACTTAAGTTTGCTGTGTCCTATTTTCACTTGGCTGATCTTACTTATATGTTGCCACAGGATAGGATGATGATAAGAAATCATCTCTAGATAATAGAACTCTATTCTACTCACACAATGGGCTTGCTAAAGAAAAACAGAAATTATCTCCAAAAAAACTGTGAAATATCAGCAAGCCTGACTCTGCAGAGAGCAGGTCTGTCACATGAAAAAAATACCCTATGGACATAGCAAAGCCAATGTACAAAAAGGTAAAATATTCACATGCTGTGTTTCTGATGGACTTGACTAAATAGAATGAGTCCTGATGGCTTGCAATACTTTCATTATTTTGATCTCAATAGACAATAAATCTTTAACAAATTAACTCTCAAATATAGAGGAGCTTCTCAGAAATTTAATAATCAAATAATTGGTATAAAATCCATAATCCAATGTGATGATATTAAAGAAAACTGTTTTTTTTCTGATACAAAAACAAAATTATTTTGAGATGAGAGGAACCCAAAGTGAAGAGTCATGGAATTTCATGCTCATGATAATCAGGAAGAGCTATAGCCTTAGGACCTGGTATGTAAGGTTACTTAAGAAATATTTACTTGGGGCTGGCACTGTGGTGCAGTGGGTTAAAGCCCTGAACTGAAGCACCAGCATCCCATATGGGCACCGGTTCTAGTCCCAGCTGCTCCATTTCCAATCCAGCTCTCTGTTGTGGCCTGGGAAGGCAATGGAAGATGGCCCATGTCCTTGGGCCCCTGCACCTACATGGGAGGCCCAGAAGAAGCTCCTGGCTCTGGATCAGCAGAGCTCCGGCCGTTGCGGCCATCTGGGGAGTGAACCAGCGGATGGAAGACCTCTCTCTCTCTGTAGCTCTGTCTTATAAATAAATAAAATAAATTAAAAAAAAAAAATCTACTCTAGGTTCCTCATCTATAGATAAAGAAATGAAAGACTAAAGAATCAAACATAGGTTTTCCAATTCAGAATTGTAATCTCTTTTAAAATATATTTGAACCGTATGACTCTTACATAAAATCACCAAAAAAATGCTTTAAGGAAAATTGGATGGATGCAGACAATTTAGGAATTAAAAAATAAAAAAAAATCAATATATGAAGCTGAAGTTACTTCCCTAATAACTTTCATGCAAAAGTATAGTATTTGAAGTAAGTTTGTTTTCTATGAACTTTTAAACTCAGTGTAATGTGATAACCAGTGCACTAGAAACTAGCTTGTCATGCCCTCTCTCTCCACAGGTGAATACTCTGTCAGCATCAGTGTGAAGATTCAGTGTTCATGGAAGGATGTTTGGACTAGAGATCAAGACACTCAAATGCCGTTTTGAAGTACCTGAGTACCAGACCCAGCACTTCTGCTTCCTGCTAATGAGCACTGTGGGAGGCAACAGTGAGAGCTCAATTGGGTGGGACTCTTCCATCCAGGTGGGAGATAAGAATTAAGCTCTTGGCTCATGGTTCAGCCCAAGATATTGGGAACATTTGGGAAGTGAATCAGTGGGTGAGAGCTCTGTCTGTGTGTCTTTCTCACCCTTCGTCTTTCAAATAAATAAATAATCTAACATTTAAGAAGAAAAATTTCAATGTTCATAAGAGTTAAGCTAACGCTATATCTATATTTAAAATCACCATGGTTCTGAAAATGATGATTAGTTTTTTTGAAAAAATAATGTCTTTAATTGTCATTTTACATATCCTCAAAACTCTAAATTATATGTATAACAGAAAACATTTCAGAAAGCAATTGTACAAGAAATAAATCTGATTCTGTATCCAGTCTATAGTTACTCACCTTCTTTACATCACAGGATTACTAATCCAAATTTTAATTTTTGGTGGCATAAACCAGTTTTTCCATTGGTGAATGTCCAATTCCTACTACCACCTGTGTGTCGAAATTGTATCACAGGGACTTTAAACCCCGCAAAAGTCATATGAATGTAATATAGGCTTGATGTAAAAGAAAATTAGTTGGCTCTGGGCAGAAAGTCAGACCAGATGGGGCAATGGCCTCTTAGAATATGGCAACTTCCCTCTGCCTATGTCCTATTAAAAAGGTAGTTAATTCTTACGCAGGAAACCACCATGATAAATCAGAGACAATAATAGTTTTGAATCATCTTAAAAGCTCTATAGAATCATTTGGGACAATTTGGTTTCTTCCAAGTCAAATAAAAAGTGCCTTTGATTTTCTAAAGTTCATTTCAGTTTTACAGAAATATTAACAAGTAACATTTGCCTTAATTACAGACATTAGATAAATGCAAACTTGGTGTTAGAAAAAATGCATTTTCAGTTGAAATTGAGCCAAATTGTCCTAATTAGTTACCTTAAAGAGAATCAAAAATTAGTCAGTCAAGTATTAGGGCACAGTTGATTTTTTTAATATTTCTTTGATTTTTCAAGAGTTTATGTGTTAAAGAGTTATTATTATCATAATAGTGAGCCTCCACATTGAGAGAAGAGCACCATTTAAGCTAGCTGGCATTCACAGGGGAGCAGAAAGTTTCCTCCTTCCAGTTATGGCATTTGAGCAAGTCCTTTCTCATTCCCAAATGGAATTATTATGTTATGATAAAGTACAAACGAAGAGGAGTCAGCATGCATAGGGGGAACTCAAAGTTTGATAATGCTGCCTTATAAAGACAGAACCTGCAGGAACGATTCCAACATTCTCTCATCATTAGTGCCATAACAAAATTCATCAACTTAATGTAATGATGACATAGTAGTCATCAAAGCAACAATAAATAACTTTTTTAAGCACTGTGTTTAACTTAACACCCCTTTCAGCTCAGAGGCAAAGGTTTGTGTCATGCTTAACTGACATGTACTTATACTGTCTGATGAAGTGCAGCAGAGAGCAGGTTAATGCCTCCAACAATACTGCATTTTTAAACTTTTTGTTCTCTCAAATAGTTGTGGATAATATTTGCATCAATGTCATGACACATGGTATAATTGGAGGGTTCTGGGCCGTGAATACATATCAAGCTGTTAGACCCTTGATATTTGCTTAAACAGTACGGGTGCTAGAAGCAGAGCAGATGCCCTACTTTTTTTGCCAATGAATCATTCCATCCCCTCAAGCTGCCTTTTGTAATTGTCAGTTCAGTATCAGTATCAGGGTCAGAAACTGTAGAGTTCATTGTAGAATTTCTCTGTTCTGATAATCAAACAGCACAAAAATAATGTCTTAAATTTGTTAATTTTTCCACTGTTCAATCTTCCTTTCTAAACTAGATCACCCTATTTTCCAAAAGCCATACCCATGCCTTTAATATTTATAAGCCAGCATTGTAGAATACTTTTTTTACATTCATGGAATGAAGTAACCACTTCACAGCAAGTAACAAAGATATAAAAGGAATTAGGTGTTGCCCAAAGGAAATGCAAATTTCTCATTTTATCCACAAACAGGTGTATATAAAAATATAATAATGCTGTTTGTGTTTTATAATGAAATCAATAAATAACTATGCGCTTTTATCTTCTTAAATAAACACATCATTGCCTGCTCTTATATTTCTGTGTATAGTCACTGACAACTAGAATTAGTAATGATGAAATATTTACTGAACAAACAGAACCCTTGAGGTTCACTGGCATTACAAGCATTTCCTAAGTGTTTACCATTTGTCAGGCACTGTGCTAAGTATTTTCATGCATTATCTCATCACATCTTATAACAGGCTGGTACAGTTTTAGCATACATTTTGTGGAGGAGTAATGGAAGCTTAGAAGTTAAGTTTCTGAGTGCCAAAGGTCAATGGAGTGTAAGAAACAGAATGTTTACCCAGCTGAGCTTCATGTAGTACCCATGTTGTTAATTAACCTGCGCTGCTTCATGACAACAACATATGCATAGATCAGGCATCAGGCCACACAAATTCTTATGCCAGACCTGAACTAGTAGTAAGGTCTTAAGAAAATCACTTGGGACTGGCAATGCTGGCATCCCATATGGGCGCTGGTTCAATCCCAGCTGCTCCACTTCCAATCCAACTCTCTGCTATGGCCTGGGAAAGCAGTAGAAGATGGTCCAAGGTCTGAGCCCCCTGCAACTACATGGGAGACCCAGAAGAACCTCCTGACTCCTGCCTTCGTATTGGCACAGCTCCTGCTGTTGCAGCCAATTGGGGAGTAAACCAGTGAATGGAAGACCTCTCTCTCTCTCTGTCTCTCATTCTCTCTCTGTGCAACTCTGACTTTCAAATAAATAAATAAATCTTAAAAAAAGAATAAAATCACTTATCCTTAAGGATATTCAGACACCACATGTGTAAAATATGGAGGTCTGCTTAATGACCCCTTGTGCCATCTCAATTATAAGATTTTAGATTGTGCTATCACAAACTTAAGCAACCTTGCAAAGTCTCACTCACCTGTTTGCCTTAATTCTAATTTATGACTGATGCAGTGGCCTATATTAAACTATATAGCACCACACTCCAGAGTAATGTCTTTCCAGGACCTACCTGGTGCTATTTGAACACTTCACAAGAAGTCACATAAGTAAACATTTCTGGGTCAGCAGCAGTGGTTGCAAAATGAAATAAGCTGCTGAAGCTCGTAGAATTCTAAATGTAAGCATCCAAATGCCAGTTATTAGCTGACTGAACAAGAATCTCTGAGACTATACTAAGGAACTTAGAAAAAGAATTTTGCTATATGAAAGTGCTTTTGTTATGTCTTCCCATAGAAAGAGTGTTCGACTGCATGCCTACATAATACAAGTCATACAAAAATCAGATAAATGTATGTGGGTTTTTATAAGTTTGTGTAATGTACATGAGTATATTCTGCCATGTCCAAACACATATATTAGTTTTGGGGCCCACACTTTCTTGGGGAAATGAAAGACACAAGACAGGATTTTCTGAATATAAAAATTTTGCTTTTTCTCATAATTATGTTAACATGTATAATTTTTCCCATACATAGAGATACAGTTTAAAATTTGCATTTAATACTCATATTAGTGAGTAGCATTTTAAAATGAGAAGGTATATTGCCAGTGTACAAAAATTACAAAATAAAGGAAAAGCCTTTGGGTTGTAAATGTTGGGAATCATTTTCAACTTTATGTTGATACTTCTTCCCAGAACCATATGCCTATCAATAAATTTCAATCTTTTATATTTCAGCATTTTTAGGAAACTTTAACTTATATTCCCTTTCCCTTTGATTTATGTTATGAATCACAGTGTAAAAGAATAAAATGTGATTCTGTTACTGAATATGATTCATACATTACTGTTGCAAAGATTTTCTTTTCCAGAAGCAAAAAACTCTAAGGAAAAAAGAAGAGGAAAAGGAACAGGAGAAAGTAAATCTGTTTCCAAAAGAAAAATGCAAACGTGTGACTAAGTGTCTGTTCCTTTGGAATAGAGTCATAAGTGCTGGTTTTAATTTCTTCTCAACTACAACTCTCTCTAGAGAGTGACTTTGAAATATTTTTTGTGCCTAATATCTCTGGTTAAAACTGCAAGGAATATGTTTAATAGCAACAGTGGGAGTAAGCTTCCTTACTTAATGTGTCTTAATGGGAATGCCTTCAACTTTTCCCCATTCAATAGGATGCTCACTGTGGATTTGCATAATCTTGATTGGGCTGAGGAGTGTTCCTTCTACACCCAATTTGTTTAAGGATTTCATCATGAAAGGATGTTGTATTTTATCAAATGCTTTCTCTGCATCTATTGAGATGATCATATGGTTTTTGTTCATTTTGTTAATGTGGTGTATCACATTCATTGATATGTGGAAGTTGAACCATTCTGCACATCAAGGATAAATCCCACTTGATCCAGGTAGATGATCTTTCTAATGTGTTGTTGGATTCAATTGGTTAGTATTTTATCAAGGATTTTTGCTATGTTCATCAGGGAAATTGATCTGTAGTTCTTATTCTCTGCTTATTCTCTGGTCTGGGAATTAAGGTAATAGTGGTTTCATAGAAGGAGTTTGGGAGGATAGCTTTTGTTAAAATTGTTTTTTAATAACTTGAGAAGAATTGGAATTAGTTCTTCCTTAAATGCCTGGCAGAATTCAGTGGTGAATCCATCAGGATCTGGGCTTTTCTTTTTTGGAAGTGTCTTTATTACTGATTCAAACTCCATCTTCATCATTGATCTGCTTAGGTGTTCTATGTCATCATGATTCAATTTTGGTAGATAATGTTTGTCCAGGAATCTATTCATTTCTTCTAAATTTCCTGATTTGTGGGAATACAGATCTTTGTAATAATTTCTGAGAATTCTTTATATTTCTGTGGTATCTGCTTGTTGCATTTCCTTTTTCATCTCTTATTGATTTGGGTCTTCTCCCTCTTTTTTGGTTAGTTTGGCAAATGGTTGTCAATTTTGTTTATTTTCTCAAAAAAACAGCTCTCCATTTCACTGATATTTTGTATTTTTTGTTGCAATTTTGTTTATTTCTTCTTTTATTTTAATTATTTCTTTCTTCTTACTAATTTGTGGTTTGATTTGTTGTTTTTCTCAGTCCTTGCATTGCATTGATAACTAATGTATTTGATGCCTTTCCAATTTTTTGATGTAGGCCCCAATTGTCCCAATAGACCTCCCTCTTAACACTGCTTTTGCTGTGTCACATAAGTTTTGATATGATGTATTGTTGACTTCATTCATTTTCAGAAAAATTTTGGTTTCTCCTATGACCCACTATTCATTCAGAAGCATGTTGTTCAGTTTCTATGTGCTTGAATATGTCCTAGAGATTATTGAGTTATTGATTTCCAGTTTCATCCCATTGTGGTTAGAGAAGATGCATGGTATGATTTTGATTTTTTTTTAACTTGCTGAAACTTGCTTTATGGCCTATTATTTGATCTATCTTACAGAAAATTCCATGCACTGATGAGAATAATGTGCATTCTGCAACTGTAGGGTGAATAGGTTTGTAGATATTGGTTAGGTCTATTTGGCCTATAGTCTTGATTAGCTCTGCCGTTTATTGATTTTCTGTTTGGTTAATCTATCCATGAATGAAATTGGGAAGTTGAAATTCCCATTTGCTATTGTATTGGGGTCTATGTCTCCCTTTAGATCCATTAACATTTCTTTGCAACATCCAGGTGCTTTGTAATTGGGTGCTTTAGCATTTATTATAGTCATATATTCCTGTTGAATTCATTTCTTAATGATTACATATGCCTTTCTCTGTCTTTTCTTTTAACAGTTTTTGTGTTAAAATCTATTTTATCTTATATTAGGGTGGATAAACCTGCCCTGTTTTACTTTCCATTAGCATGGGATATCTTTTTCCATTCTTCCACTTTCAGTCTGCATAAATCTTTGTTGGTGAGATGTGTTTTTGTAGGTAGGAAATAGATGGGTCTTGTTTTTTAATCCATTTGGCCAGCTTGTATCTTTTAACTGGAGAGTTGAGGAAATTTACATTCAAGGTAACTATTGATAAATAACAACTGTGCCCTGCAATTTTTCCATAATTGTTCCTACTCTTTGGATTTCTATTGTACTTTTACTGGAAGATTTTCTGCCTTCACATTCTTTCATAATAATAGCTACCTTTCTTATTTCTGTGTGTAGCACCTACTTAAGCATCTTTTGTATGGCTGCATGAGTGGTGAAAAATTCTTTCAATTTCTGTTTGTTATGAAAGGTCATTATTTCTTCTTAATTCATAAATGAGAGCTTTGCACAGAATAGTTTTCTGGGTTGACAGCTTTTTTCTTCTAAAACTTGGACAATATCTCCCCATTCTCTTCTATCCTGTTAGGTTTTTGATGCAAAGTGAATGAATTACAGTAAGTCTAATCAGAGATCCTCTGAAAGTATTCTGGCATTTCTCCCATGCACATTTTATAATATTTTATTTGTGCTTTACTATGGAAAGTTTGAATACAATGTGTTGTGCAGAAGATATTTTAGGTCATGTAGTTAGAAGTTCTATGTGCTTCTTGTATTGTATGTCCCTTTCATTCTCCAAATTGGGAGAAGTTTTCTATAATTATTTTACTAAATAGACCTACTAGTCTGTTCTCTCTTTCCACACCTTTAGGAACCCCTAAACCTGTATGTGTTATTGTTTAATAATATCCCATAAATTTCCAACTCCATTTCTGAGTTTTCTAATTTAATCATGTATTTTTTGGTCTGACTGAAAGATTTCCGAAGATTTGTCTTATAGCTCCAAAATTCTTTCTTCTGCCTCATCAAATCTTTTGTTAAGGCTTTCTACCACATTTTTATTTGATCTATTCAATTATTCATTTCTAATATTTCAAAGTGATTTCTCTTCAAAATTTCAATTTCAAGGGAATATTTTCATTTATGTCATGTTGGTTTTCTTTAGTTTGTTGAATGGCTTCTGATTACTTTTTAATAATTCTATGATTTTTTTTCAATTCTGTTTTCAGCATTTCATCAATCTCTTTATCTTCACAGTCTAATATTGAAATGTTATTGTGTTCCTTGGTGGTGGTGGAGGGGAGTCATGGTGTCACACTTATTCTTATTTCTTGAATTGCGGTATTTATTCTTAGACATTTGTGGTGTTATTTTTTTTTTAATCTCTGATGGCTTTTATCTTTGAGCTATCCCTCTGTGGCTTAGTGGAATGTCTGTACTTTCAGTGAATACCAAGAGGTGTGTAGTGGGTGTGACCAAGGAGCTCTGGTCAATCCTCTAGTATAAGGCAAATATCCAGGTGGGCACAGATGCTGCTGTAGCCCCACTAACAAGGTGCAGACTGTCTCTGCCAATTGCATTTGAATTGTTTGGTTGCTGCTGCCAAAAAGATGGAGCTGTCCTCCCTAGTTGCTGGGTGTGCACACAAAAGCTGGAACAGCTGCCGCCTCTTATGTTTAAACTGGTGCTAACCTTCAGATAGCTGGCTGCAGGGCACTGATGTGTAGTGTGTGTGTGGGGGGGAGAGAGACATACCGCTTATTTTTTCACTCTCGGGGTGAGCAGTCACCTTGTTCCCCTCAGGGTTCTGGGGACAGTACTCAAAGACAGTGTAGACCACTAGATACATAAAATTGGCAAGCCTGGGCACTTTTGCCGAGTTTTCTGTCTATCATTTAGCATGAAGTTACTTATGGGGTATTTTTTATATATGGCTTTTATTTTGTTGAAGTTGATTCGTTCAATTTCTTATTCTTTATTTGAATAAACTTCTTTATTTGAATAAAGTTCTTTCTGTCTCCCTCTGAGCATATTAAAGACAACATGTTTAAAGTCTTTGTTGACTAAGTCTAGTGCCTGTATTTCATCATGATTACTCCCTGGTAATTATACCTCTGATTATTTTGAATAGTTATGCTTTTCCAGTTTATTTTTTGCATGCCATTGCCTTTTGATATTTACTTGAAAATTGGACATTTTAAAAAGTTACCTCTCTGGCCGGTGCCGTGGCTCAATAGGCTAATCTTCTGCCTGCAGTGCCGGCACACCGGGTTCTATTCCCGGTCGGGGCGCTGGATTCTGTCCCGGTTGCCCCTCTTCCAGTCCAGCTCTCTGCTGTAGCCTGGGAGTGCAGTGGATGATGGCCCAAGCCCTTGGGCCCTGCACCCTCATGGGAGACCACGAGAAGCACCTGGCTCCTGGCTTTGGATCAGTGTTGTGTGCCCGCTGCAGTGCGCTGGCCACAGCGGCCACTGGGTGGTGAACCATAGGAAGGAAGACCTTTCTCTCTGTTTCTCTCTCTCACTGTCCACTCTGCCTGTCAAAAAAAAAAAAAGTTACCTCTCCTAGTCTTTGCAGATGGGCTCTATGTTGGCTATGACATTCACTACTTAGCATGTTTGTTTTCAAATTAGCGTGGCATTAATGTGCATGTCCTTTTTGGATCTTTTCTGGGCATGTGTCTTCTCTAAGTGTAGTTGTTTCTAACTTTCCTATATAAAGAACAGCTGCTTTTAAATCTTTAATTTCTCTGAGAGCCCCAAACCTGTTTTTTCCTGTATTTATACTGTATTAATCAATCTGTATTTATACTGTATTTATACTGTATTACTCAATCAGTGATCTCTTGCCCTAGGTGTCTGTGGTCTGTAGTTAGTTTTCAAGATTACTTATGTAAAATGAGATCTGAGTTAGGCCACTTTTGACTGTTTAAGCACTAAGTTTGACAGTAGAGGGACAAATAGACCAATTTTCCAAGTGTCTACTAAATAAGTTAGAATATTGCAAATTTGTTTTGGGCTATTTGTCTTTCATTCTCACAAAGGAACTAGGGACGTGGAACAAAACTGCTGTTTCCTCTAAACAACATCAAGTTGCACCAGGCAGGTGGTGGTAGGGCAAGGATATCTAGAAACACCAAAAAATTTCCTTTTGAATTTGGATTTCTCTTGATTAGGCAGATCCTTAAATAATTTCTAGAGATCTTGTTAAATCAGTTAGCCAGTCTCTGTTTTTTTAAATATTTTGTGGGGAACAAGGGCCTGGAGTTCCTAGTCCTCTATTTTGCTCATATCCTAGTAAATAACATTTTGGCCAAATAATTTGTATTAGGAGTCTTAATCTATTTATACTATATTTTGTGTCCATTTATTCATTCATTGATTTCATATAAATAAATGTGTATGATTACATGGATAGGCAAATAACTACACATGCACATATTAACTGTGCATTTAGATAGTAGAGTAGTAGTATCAAATTCTGCCTTGAGAGAATTGGAGACAGAAAGGATACATATGTTTCTAAAGGAACTTCAATGTAAAGAGAAGCAGAATACAGATTCCACAACTGATTGGAGATGTAGGTTAATTTTTTTCTCTTTTCAGATGGGAGGATTATAATCTTTGTATATATTGATGAAAATCATCCTCTAGAGATTGAAAATTAATTATAGTAGTGAGGAGGGTGAGGAAAGATACCAGAGTGATCTACTTGAAGAAGCAGTGAGGTACAAAACTCACTGGATTAGAAGGTGTGAAGAGTTTATCCAATACCACTAGAGCAAAGACATAGAATACAAGCAAAAATGAAAGACTATGTATGTCATTGTTAGAAATGTTAAAAATTCCCTTATTAGAGTTTTTGTGTTTTTTTAAATACAATTTTGAAAGCAAGAAATTTCTGTGGAAGTAAGAATTAAAAGTAGAGGCAGATTAGAGGCTGCAAATCAAAGCAAAGATTGAGAGATTTTCAGGTGAGAAACGGGCAATACAGAAAGGTGGTTTGCCTGCCACAAAGATGCAGGGGCCCCCAAATTATCTGTGCTGCTGCATTTAAAGTGAGACAACTGAACATTATGGTTTCTCCTTCTCTAATGTCATCTCTTGTCATTCAGCTATGTAGGGACAGCCACAGAACTGCCACAGGACACAATTTAACTGGAATTAAGGATTTGCTCAAAGATTATGAAGATGCAAGAGAAGAATGGAGAGTTCAGAGCATGTGATTAGAAAGTTTTGTGTTCATGAAATGGGCCACTTTGAGTCCTCAGCAATGTAGTCAATAACCTGTCTCAGCTGTGCAGCATTTGTCACTTTAGCAACATCAGTGGAAACAGAAAGCCCTGGGGCCAGTGCTGTGTCATACTAGGTTAATCCTCCGCCTATGGCACCAGCATCCCATATGGGCACCAGGTTCTGGTCCTGGTTGCTCCTCTTCCAGTCCAGCTCTCTCCTGTGGCCTGGGAGGGCTGTGGAGGATGGTCCAAGTGCTTAGGCCCCTGCAACAGCATGGGAGACCAGGAGGAGACACCTGGCTCCTGGCTTCGGATCAGTGCAGCACCGGCCATAGCGGCCATTTGGGGGGCTGAACCATTGGATGGAGGACCTTTCTCTCTGTCTCTCTCTCTCTCATTGTCTATAACTCTACTTGTCAAATAAATAAAAAAAAGAAAAAGTATTAAAAAAGAAAAGAAACAGAGAGCCCTGCCTTTATAAAGCTTACATTCTAAGGGATGGAGATAGCGTGTGAATAAAGAATTATAATCATTTAAAAGTCTTGTTAGTATATTGGAAGTACTACTAGAAAAAGAAAAAAAAAATGGAAGAATAAAAGAGGGATCAGATATGCTAGATGGGAGGATGTAGTGTTATTTAGAGTATCAGTTTTTATCTGCATAGGAAAGTAATATATTTGAGCAACAGCTTGAAGGAAGTGGAGATAGAAAGAAAAATATCTAGAGGAAGGACATTTTAAGATGCGGCTTCTAAAGCAAAGGTTCAAAATCTTGAAGTGATGACCTGAGATGTTCAAGTAATGGCAAGGAGGATATCATGCCAAATATGTGCAGAGAACGTAAGGACATTGTAAGAGATGAGGCCAAGGAAATAAGGAACTTGGACAAGAAAGTCATGCTTAGCATTGCATAGTGTCAGCTTTTCATTTGAGTTAAATGAACATTCTTTGCATAGTTTTAACAAGAGGAATGTAACTTAATCTCAGATTAAAAGGATAAGTTTGACTAGTGTATTGATAATAAATGATAGGGAGAGATGCTATGTATTAGTCAGCTTTCAAAAGACTAGAAAAAATAGCAAATACCATATATGTCAGAGATTATAGAAGAAATATGTATTATTCATTTATGTTAGATGTTGGGTAGAGTCATCTATGGCTCTGTTCTCTGAAGTTTCTTTTTTTCCCAAAGATTTATTTATTTATTTGAAAAGCAGATTTACACAGAGGCAGAGAGAGAGAGAGAGAGAGAGGTCTTCCATCTGCTGGTTCACTCCCCAGATGACTGCAATAGCTGGAGCTGCACCAATCTGAAGCCCAGAGCCATGGTCTTCAATGAGGGTGCAGGGGCCCAAGGGCTTGGTCTATCTTCCCCTGTTTTCCCAAGCCATAGCAGATAGCTGGATCAGAAGTGGAGCAGCTGAGATTCGAACCAGTACCTATGTAGGATGTTAGCATTGCAGGCAGTGGCTTTAGCTGCTACGCCAGAGTGATGGCCCCTGAAGTCTCTCATTTTGGAATCCAAGAATAGGGGAAGTTCATTTCTGGAGTGTTTCATTCTCATAATAGAAACAAGAAAAGAAACAGGGCCTTCACCAAATTGATCTTTAGGCTTATCTCAGGAGATGCTACCCAACATACTCATGCATTTCTTTAGTCAATGGTTGTCCTACAACGGGAAATACAATAAGCAGGATTGGCTACATAATTTGTGAAGTTCACTGCAAAATTAAATAAGGACCCCTTGTTCAAAATCATTAGGGATTTCAAGATAACTAGAGCAGATCATTAAACTAAATAAAGGCTACACACTCATAAAGCTGGGCCCTGACCACAAGTTTCAATGACATGGACAGGTCTGGTCCAAATAATAATCTCAAAACTGTGTTGTGAAATTAAGAGTTGGGTTTTAGATGTGATAAGATAAAGAAATGTATAACAGATTTTCAAGTAAATACAGCAAAAAATGTGTAGGATGTATACTTCTGGAATTTCTGAGAGATCTGTGATGGAAAAATGCTTTTGAAAATCTGTAGCTGAGAGCTGAAATTTAAATTCTTGACATCACTAAAATGGTAGATATAAATAAGAAAGAGAAAGAGCAAGTGGTCAGCTTTGGTGCACCCTAATATTTAGAGTCAGAAAAATGAGAAAATCCCAAAAGGAGGCTGCTAGAGAGTGAACAATGAAAAAGAATGCAAATCTAGTGAACTAGGCATAATGTAAGCTGGGCAAAAAACATGCATTAGGGAATTATTCACTTTGCCTAATGTAACTTAATCTCATGGGTATAGTAAGGAAAGTGCTGAAAATTAACAATGAAATTTGGTCCTCTGAACATCATCTGTGACTGTAAAAACAGTAGTTTATGTGGATTAATGGGAGCAAAACAAGATTGCAGATTCCAAGAAATGAAGAAAATTAGACAACTAAATCCTAACAGTTTAGACGACTCTTCCAAGAACTTTTGTTTCTTAAGAAAGAAAGTTTGGCTTCTTTCCCTATCCTCAGTTAATGTGACCAAAGTAGCATACAGCATACCAGGGAGAGTTTCCATACCTGAAAGCTTTACATTCTGATTGCCATTAAAAACAACAGTGGTTGGGTGCCATTGCCCTGGCGCAGTGGGTTAATCCTCCGCTTGCGCTGCTGGCATCCCCTGCGGGTGCTGGTTCTAGTCCTGGCTACTTCTCTTCCCATCCAGCTCTCTGTTGTGGCTTGGGAAAGCAGTGGAAGATAGCCCAAGTGCTACAGTTTCAAATAGAGCAAAAACAAAGAATTACGAAAATCAATGGAGAGGAAACTCGTATAAAGTGAATCTTTTTTTTTTCTTTTTTAAATGGAAGAAATAGACGTATTTGTACACTTATAAAAATGAAAGAAAATAGAACAAAAGTACATTGAATAGGAGAAAAAAAAAGGGAGAGTTGAATTATTACAACCTTGGTCTTAATTAGATAAAAAGGGTTAAAGGTTAAAGGTACAGGAGACAAAATTGGTTTTATTTAGGTCTATATCTATTCATCTATGACCACAGTTTTCAACAAGAGAGAGAATCTACTTATCCCTGCCAGGCAACATTTGGCAATGCCTAGGGACATATTTGATAGTCACTACTGGAATGTTGTTTCTACTGGCATTTAGTGGTTAGAAGTCAGGAATGGTGCTCAACAGCCTGCAGCTCCCACAACAAAGATTTCACAGTCCAAAATGTCAATAGTGCCAAAGTTGTGATACCCTGACTACCATAGGAGAAAGGAAAGGAAAGTGTGTAGACACAGAGGCTGAAAATTGTTTCTATGTAAGAATGAGAGTCTGATAAATTTTCATGATCAAGCAAATAGAACAAAATGAGAGAGGTTATGAGAAAATTGAGAGACAATGCAAGTCATTATAATGACTGACCACAGAATTTCCTCTGCTTAAGGAAGAGAGTGGGGAATCTAGGAATGAGAAACAGTGCAGCAGTGTTAAAGTTAAGGGGATGGAGATTAAGCAGATTCAGTGAAGTGCTCTTTGAAAGTATGTTGATACTGAGGATATGGTCCTCTGACAGACTGCTTTAAATTAATATTCTGAAAGTATTGCATTTCCACCTGAGATTGCATGAAAAAGATCTGTTATATACGGAGTTCAAAGATTTAAAGGTTGAGATATTAAAGACTAATTTGCATTTAGGCTGAAATTGCTAAGAATTCATGTATGTTTAATATTAGAAAAATGATCATGGATAGATAGACAGCAATATTGAGAATCGTGGAGGAACATCTAGACCTGAGTTAACAGACAAGATCAAATATGAGCAGTAGAGGATGATATAACATGGTGACATGAGACACAAACCTTATAGGTATTAGGGGAGCAGAATAGAAGATCAAAGATATCTGTATCCTACAAGCCTAGTAGTAAAAGGCTGGAAAAAGAAGGACACCACTTGAGAAGATGCTAGAGAACTATTTTATACTTACTACAGGTTAGTTTTCCTTAAGAGCAGAACAATGATGCGAATTTTCAGAAACAGTTTGAAGGCCATAGATATTCGTGACAATAAACCATGGATGGATTGGAGAATGCAGATTGGAAAAAATTCATGATATTTTGGAAGGATGGAAAAAAGTAGAGCAATGGGTATGAGCAATGACCTGGAGATGTGGGATTCTTACAGTACACATAGCAATAAGGGATATACAGTTTGATTAGTTGTGAGTATTGAGCTCCATGGAGGGGTAGTTTTCTGGAATGACTTTTTTATTGCTAAAAAGTAATGAAGAAGGGATGGAAGAGACATTCTTTTTTTTTTTTTTTGACAGGCAGAGTGGACAGTGAGAGAGAGAGACAGAGAGAAAGGTCTTCCTTTGCCATTGGTTCACCCTCCAATGGCCGCCACAGCCGGCGCGCTGCGGCCGGCGCACCACGCTCATCCGATGGCAGGAGCCAGGTGACAGGTGCTTTTCCTGGTCTCCCATGGGGTGCAGGGCCCAAGCACCTGGGCCATCCTCCACTGCACTCCTGGGCCATAGCAGAGAGCTGGCCTGGAAGAGGGGCAACCAGGACAGAATCCGGCGCCCCAACCGGGACTAGAATCGGTGTGCTGGCACCACAAGGCAGAGGATTAGCCTGTTGAGCCATGGCACCGACCTAGAAGAGACATTCTTAAAGTCCTCATGCTATAGTTTTCTATTGCCTCACAAATTAGAGAGGTGATGATTTCATTATTACTTATGTGGTCCCTGCTGCTCCAGTAGGTACACTTAATGAATGGCAGGAAAAATTCTAACTGAAATATCCTCCCAGAACTCTCCTTTGTTAAATAAACAACAACAACAACAACAAATCTTTAAAACATAGAGATGAGAGCCACATCTGAAAATTGGTAATGTATGTAAAAGTACTTGATTAGAACTTGAACAGTGTGGTTACTAATATTGTTGGGTTATTAATACAATTGGTATCTAGCATTTGCCCTTAGTGGTTGATGTAGTTTAGAGCATGCTACATAAGCTTTCCATAAGTCATCTGTAAATGGTGATAAACCATTCTTAGCCCAGGAACAGACACAGGACAAGCATTCTATCATGTAGTCCATGTTTTTTAAGTACATGTGTTAATTTAAGAAAGATAAAATCTCCAGTAAACTCACAATAGCCACCTTAACACAAAGTATAATCAGGAGACATAAGCTAGCAATCAGTCTGCCTATAATATGGGAAAAAATGAGAATATTGATGCATGTCATATTTTAGTGAGTTATAATGAAGAAGGCATTCTCATGTGTCATTGATGGTAGTAAAATTTGGCATTATATTTTTGTAAAATAATCTGACATCATTAATATTCAAAATGTAGATATTCTTGAATCTATTAATCCAAAATTAAGGAATCTGACTGATGGAAATAAAGGGAAAATGGTGTATACAAAGGAGTGTTTAGTTTTGCTAACACCCATAAAATGAAAATTTACTGTCTTTCAAGGCAAAAAGAGCTGTATGTTTCCTTAGAGCAGTAGGCAATTGGAAGCAGCAGGGAAGGGGGCCACTGGTTTGTCAGCAACAATGACTGTGAAAGGGAGCAAACGCCAGGGTGACAGCAGGTCTGGCTCTGAAAACACCATCAGCAACTATGGAGGGAAGTGGAGCCTGAAGCAGTCTCATTAAAACCTGGTGCTGTGGAGCTGTGTAAGAGAGTACAGGACAGTTTTTTAAACCAAAGACTGCCTGGATAAAAATCCCTGCTCTGCCATTTCCTGCTACTAACTGTCCTCAGGCATGTTACATAAGTTCACTGTGTCCCAGATGTCTCACAATGACATGGGAGAAGGAGAGGATCTACCCAGTAAGGGCTTCATGAAAATCAAATGAACTAGTGTTTTAAGTGGCTACTATAGTACGTGATACATATTGACCACCATATGTTTATTAAAAAATAAAGTAAGTTCTAGACAACAGTAGGAGGTACTATTTCCTGTTCTTTTTTTCTGACTAAATGTATCTTAGAATGAAAAATTGCAACATAAGGGTGGGTGCTGTGGGGTAGTGGATAAAGGCGCTGCCTGTGACACCAGCATCTTATATGGGTGATTTTTGGAGTCCTGGCTGTTCTACCTCTGATCCAGCTCCCTGATAATGCACCTGGGAAAGGAGAAGAATATGGCCCTAGTGCTCGGAACCCTGCACTCATTTGGGAGTCCTGGATGAAGCTCTTGGCTTTAACCTGACCCTGCCCCAGCCATTGTAGCCATTTGGGAAGTAAACCAGCGAATGGACTATGTCTCTCTCTGTCTCTCCCTCTCTCTCTCTCTCTCTCTCTCTCTCTCTCAATCTCTGTGCTTCTGACTTTCAAGAAATTAAATAAATTTTTATGGAAAAAAAAAGAGTAGGACTTGGAAATTTACTATTGGTAGAACAATTATAGTTGAAATTGCAAGTAAATGGTGTGGGATTCCAAATAGTAATTATTCATATTAACAATATAACATACTATAAGTTAATTTAATAGTTATAAGTCCAAATATTTTACCCATATTATTTAATCCACACAAAATGACTATTACTATCTACACTTCATAAATAAAAAAACTGAGACTTAACAAGGTAAGTAATGAATTGTGCAGAAATCAAACACTTTATAATCTGGTAGTCAAAATTCTGACCTTATTCAGCCTAATTCCAAAATTTTCACCATTCACTATCTTGTCATTTCTCCCCTTTATGGGGTCAGTCTTAGAACACAGCCAATTTCATAACATCAGTCTATTATTGCACAATATATTGAGTATTCTCTGGTAGTTCATAGAGAGAAAGCAAGGACATGAATATATCTTGAAGATTTTTTAGGTGTAAGAGAATTAGTCTTGATTTTAAAAGTAAAATATAGAGAATCAGCCAGAATGAAAAAAAAATCCTTCTCACATGGTAAAAATGTGTGAACTTTTGGAATAGAGCATCATTAATAAGATGCTGGGGACCAATTAAATGGTCAAGATTCACAATATCAGAAGGACTAAACTTGCCCCTATTTCATGGATCACTAATCCATATCAGGCAGTTTTAATTAGAGAAGAAGAGTCAAATGATTTCCAGTTGCCTTTCTACAGCATTTTAACTACTTCTAAATGTCCAAACTGTAATAAAATTGGGTTTGAACCAATGCTATATCCATTCTCAAGTGCCCTTTGCTTATTTCCCAAGGAAGTATGAGTGATCTCATTAGCTATTCTTGAGGTGACTGATCAATATCAGGCACACATTTAAGTCTGCACTTCTAAGTTCTTGTTATAATTAGCTGCTCAGATTATACATTATTAAATTTCATTTTCTCTGATTGTCTTTTTAAGATTAAGGTATTAAATATCATATTTAAATATAGTAGTTTAATACCACTTGGTGGCTAACATTTCAAAAGCTATTTAATGCCTTTATATTTACCTAAGAAATATGCCAGAAAAGTCAGTTTCATAAAATCTAGATACAAGGGAAAGATGCATTTACCAACTGGATCCCTAAAAAGAATTATAACTACAATGTGCATTTTAAACACTAATCTCATTCCACCAAAATAGAAAAGCAAATGTAAAATCTATCCTCATTTTCTTTATCTTTCTCTTTTGTTCAAAGTTTCTAAAATATCAAATATGCTGTTATCTTAAGACACTAGGGAATGGCACAGTGGCCTAGCAGGTAAAGCTACTGCCTGCGGTGCCAGCATCCCATATGGGCTCTGATTCAAGTCCCAGCTGCTCCACTTCTTATCCTACTCTCTGCTAAGGCCTGGGAAAGCAGTAGAAAAATTTCATGGGCCCCTGTTTCCATTTGGGAGACCCAGAAGAAGCTCCTGGCTCCTGGCTTTGGATTCAGATCTGATCATCTCTGGCCATTTGGGGAGTGAATCAGCTAATGGAAGACCTCTCTCTCTCTCTATCTGTCCCCCTCCCTCACTCTCTCTGTGCCTCTGCCTCTCTGTAACTCTGTATTTCAAACAAACAAATAAAAATCTCCAGAAAACAAAAGACTTTATCAGGATGTTACTATCTCTAGGAAAATGTGTACATCAGCCTTTTTTAATGTAATTTATAACTATATACTTACAGTAAACTACTATTTTTTTTTCTTTTTCTTAACTACTCTAAAGTAGCTACAAGCTACTTAGTTTGACTTTACACTACAATACCTTATACACAGGATGTTTGGTTCAAAGCCATGTTCTGCTCTTGACATTTATCTGTATGTATGGTCAGATGAATATTTACTAGATTATGTATTTCTTTTAGTTGGAGTATGTCAAATACCAGCTGAGAGTTCTGTTCTAAAGATTTTATTATATTAATTAATTGTCATACTCCATTTTTAAAAGAGTAAAGAGCATGGCAAAGAAAAAGAAAAATAGAAGAGGAGGAAAGGAGAGGAGAGGGAGAGGGAGAGAAAGAAAATTTTAAAATATTTATTTATTTGAAAGGCAGAGAAATAGGTACAAAAGAAAATTACAGATAGAGAAAGAGATTTTTTTTTTAATTTTCTGGCTTGCTCTCTAAATGCCCACAATGACAAGAGGGTATTGAGGGGGCAGTTTATACCAAAGCCAGAAGTCCAGAACTTCTGGTTTTCCCATACAGATGACAGAGACAAAAGGACTTGAGCCATGATGTGCTGCCTCCCAGGCTCTGCATTAGGGAATTGAAATTGGAAGGAAGCCAGGACTCAAATCCTAGCACTCCAAAATATTCGTTTTCTTAATACAATTTTAAAAAGAAAGTAAGTCCTTCTGTTGTGCTACTGTGTGTTATATACATTGTACTGTGGTAAACCCTGAAAATCAATCAACATATTCAATTTCTTTTTCCAAAGTAATTCCTTTTTTATTTATTTAAGAGATTTATTATTACACTAGATTCTCAGGGTCACAGCAAATGAATGATAATTAGTACAACATATAATAGTGAATTCTCATGTTAATGTGATATTATTACAAAAAGAATAGATTCACTGTGGTTCATAGACATAATTCTAATAATATATTGATGCTTCCTTCCTCCTTCCCTCTTTCTTTCCTTCCCTCTATTCCTTCCTTCCTTTGTTTCTCTTTTTTTCCTTAATTTTTGAGACACCATATTTTTAACTTAACATTATAGTTAAAGGTTGCAACAACATGGAGGAATCTGGAAAGCATTCTGCTGAGATGCTGAGTGAATTAAGCCAGTCTCAAAGGGACAAACATCATGTGTTCTCCCTGATCAACGACAACTAACTGAGCACCAAAGGGGAAACCTGTCGAAGTGAAATGGACACTATGAGAAACAGTGACTTGATCAGCTCTTGTGCTGACTGCTGATGCACAATGTAATACTTTATCCATTTTAGTATTTTTTCCCTGTTTTGTTCTAGTTCTAGTGGTTGAACTCTGTAATTAACACACAATTATTCTTAGGTGTTTAAATTTTAACTAAAAAGTTGATCCCTGTTATATATAACAGTGGGAATAAGAGAGGGAGGAGATGTACAATTTGTGACATGCTCAATCGGACCTGCCCCAAATAATGGAGTTAGATACCTGCCAGGGGATTCTAATACAATCCCATCAAGGTGGCAGGTACCAAGGCCATCTCACTAGTCCAAGTGATCAATTTCAGTTCACAATTGATCACACTGATAGGTCTAAGAGTCAAAGGGATCACACAAACAAGACTAGTGTCTGCTAATACTAACTGATAGAATCAGAAAGGGAGAGAATGATCCATCATGGGAAGCGGGATAGGCAGCAGACTCATAGAATGGCAGATGTCCTAAATAGCACTCTGGCCTCAGAATCAGCCCTTAAGGCATTCAGATCTGGCTCAAGAGCCCATGAAAGTATTTTAGGCATGGAAAGCCAACACACTCTGGAAAATAAAAAAGAAGAAGACCTAAATGAAAGATCTCTGCGAGTGAAATCCCAGTGGGAAGAACGGGCCATCAAACAAGGAAGTACCTTTCTCTGAAGGGAGGAGAGAACTTCCACTTTGACTATGACCCTGTCGGAATAAGATCGAAGTTGGCGAACTCAAAAGGCTTCCATAGCCTAGGCAACTCATGACTAGAGCCTAGGGAGATTACTGATGCCATAAACAACTGTGTCAAATGGTTAAGTCAACAACAGGAGTCACTGTGTACTTACTTCTTATGTGGGATCTGTCCTTAATGTGTTGTCCAATGTGAAGTAATGCTATAACTAGTACTCAAACAGTATTTTACACTTTGTGTTTCTGTGTGTGTGCAAACTGATGAAATCTTTACCTAATATATACTAAATCGATCTGTATTTAAAGAGAATTGAAAATGAATCTTGATGTGAATGGAATGGGGGAGGGAGTGGGAGTTGGGAGGGTGTGAGTGGGAGGGAAATTATAAGGGGGGAAGCCATTGTAATCCATAAACTGTACTTTGGAAATTTATATTTACTAAATAAAAAAAGAAAAAAAATTATAGTTAAAGGTTTAATGCTCTTCTAAATAAGAGTTCATCAGTGGAAAAAAAAATTAAGGGCAATAAACAATAACCACATAAAAATAGAGCCATTTAATGCATACACAGTAAATTTTAATATAATCAGAGGTCATTAAAACTATAGTTGTATATAATTCTCAAGCATCTATTTGAGAAAGAAATAAAACAAAATTTGACCAAATTATATTTGTAGCAGTACTAAAACACATATGTATTTATGTGGTTTCTTGCTTTTGTTTTTAACTTGGTTTTCTTTTATAATTTTCTTCCCTATATATAAAGGAGTACATGTGATATTTGTCATTCTGAGTCCAGCTTATTTCACTTAGCATAATGTCTTCCAGTGGTGTCCATTTTGATGCAAATGGTAAAATTTCATTCTTATTTTGCAGTTGAATAATATTCTATTGTATTTACATATCACATTTTCTTTGTCCATTCATCTAATGATGGATAACTTGGTTGATTTTGTATTTGGCAATTGTGAACAGTGCTGCTATAAACTTGGTAGTGCAACTATCTCTTTGATAAAATGTGTTCATATCTTTTGACAAAAGAGATTGCTGTGTCATATGGCAAATAGGATCAATGAGATAATGTAAGCTGTATGAAAAAACTTATAATTAGCTTAGAGATAAAATAATTAGTATTTTCTATTTGCATTGTTTTATCTTTAGTTATTTTAATTTTAAAAAGATAATAAAATATTTTTATATATTTCTGTATATGCATTAACGATGATACCTGAAAAAAGATGAATCATTTTGGAAGGTGTAGGAAATAAAAATGAGCATAGCAGGAGTTTATATAATTCTCTAAAGAGATATGAAGTAAGCACTGTGTTACTGACTATATATGCAATTAGGCTTACATAGCCCATCAAATAGTCAAAATATGTTGGATTTTTAAATATGGAGATTGCTTGGGAAGCTATTATTTACTTCCTCTTTTATAAGATTACTGGATTACTTTTTTAGTCCCAAATATATCTGAGATGTGTATGGCACTCTATCCTTATTAAAAAAAAAAAAACTAAGGTTTTTCCACAAGGATGATGAAGATTGGAGTCTAGGTTTATTAATTTGTGTTTATTTTTGAAAAGAACATAATTTTTATCCAATTTTCATGTCATTTAAGAAACGGATAAAAGCAGTTTCTTATTGCACCTATATGATACTTGATATCTATAATATCAGAAATCCAATGTAATGTTTTAAACAATCAAGCTAAATATGCCAAGGGATTTTGTGAATACACTGAACTAGTGAAGCAAGAGCATTATGTGTATTCAACTATGAACAATCATTTGATTACACCTCAACTGTTTCCTGTGTGCTGACCAGGGGAAAAAATCAAAAATACAAAATGAAATGTGATTAGTTCTTGATTACTTGAAATCTCATTAATAGAATGAAGAAAAATTGTATTAATAGAATAAGACTTTTTTTTTTCTCTTTGTGAGTTCGATTCAGTAAGTGTACCTGCAGTATAATAACATGCTTACAGAGAAATGAGAAGCAGAATATATATACATATATATATATAAATGGAATCATTGCCTCCGTAAATGTTTGTTCCGTTAAGGTGAGTCTGAGTTCTATAGAATGTGAATGCATAAATAGCCATACCAAGTGTGCTTTTTTGAAGACTGTGCCTATGGTTTAACACCTAGTATTTGTCAATAAGTTAAGTCTAAAGATGTAGAATATGGTAAACTGTATGATTTTTAAATTACTTTGAAGCTGAAGTTCAACAAAAGATTTCTAAAAAAGCTTAAAGGAGGAAAAACATATAATTCACCCAGATAAGACATTATTATACTATGCCTAAGCCATTGTCAATATATGGAAAAATATGGGGAAGTTTGAAAAGGCCTGATAATTATAATGTCACCTCATTTTGGCAGCCCTATAATATTCATTTTGCTATTTCTTAGACAGATATAAAATTCTGTAGTGTTGGAATTGAACATCAAAAAAAAGTACTGTCAGTGCCCAAGCCCACATACAGATTTTTTATAGATGAATTATTATATCTTCATGTTTTACTCCTCTGCCTTCACAGTTATTTCACACATACTTTCTGTGAGTAAGTGTAAATGATGAAGCATGGAAATTTCACAGACCTCACTAAGAAGTGTGAAATCAAGTTTGAGATGTTGAGCATTGTTAATTTATTTGTATCATTGGAAAAGGTAGGACAACACAATTAGGATGAAAATGTATGTCAGGCAAGGAGAGGGGTGAAAAGTAAATGTATCATGCTTTCCCGAGACCCACCTGTGTCCTATCCTTACATCCAGGTCATCTTACAGGAATAATTCAATAAATAAAAAATAAGCAATAAACCTAAGAACACATGCCTGCATGATGTTTACAGTCTAATAAAAACTATTACTCTAATGACCAGCGCCATGGCTCAATAGGCTAATCCTCCTCCTGAGGCGCCAGCACACCGGGTTCTAGTCCCAGTCAGGGAGCCGGATTCTGTCCCAGTTGCCCCTCTTTGAGGCCAGCTCTCTGCTGTGGCCAGGGAGTGCAGTGGAGGATGGCCCAAGTGCTTGGGCCCTGCACCCCATGGGAGACCAGGAGAAGCACCTGGCTCCTGGCTCGGATCAGGGTTGTGTGCCGGCTGCAGTGCGCCGGCCACGGCGGCCATTGGAGGGTGAACCAACGGCAAAAGGAAGACCTTTCTCTCTGTCTCTCTCTCTCACAGTCCACTCTGCCTGTCAAAAACAACAACAACAACAAAAAACTATTACTCTTAATCATAACCATGAAAGCTCCAATGTAAACTAATGGAAAAGGGATTATTTGAGCAGAGTAAGCCTTCCACCTCCAGTCACAACCAAGTCAATTAAAGCTCTCTGTGTGCTAGTTTGTACTATTAAAAAACTTCTTCCTTTCTGTAATCATCAATATATGTTAATTTGTTTATTATATTGTATTACGGATACTTATATTTAATAAGATATTTCTCTGAAGATTAAAACAAGGCATATGCATTAAATTGATTTTCCAATTTGTATTTCGCAATTTAGAAGTATCTCTATAAAATAACTATCCTCAGAACAGGAACTTCAGAGTTTGTCATCATTGCATCTTCCACAATGTCCAAAATAGAATCAACATAGGATAAATAGTAGTTATCTTCGTCCTCTGGTTACATTTATTTCCACAAAACATTTATCAAGGTATCATTATTTGTTTCACTTGAATGTGTAACTTATTGTTAACAGTTCCCTAGTTCACAGCTCGAATTTGAAGAAGGAACAATCAGACAATTTCATAGAATGTTATTTGGGTTGGGTCAGTTTTTCTCTGCTTTTCAAACAGGTGTCATGTTTAAAAAATATGGCTACATAAACATGAAAACAAAAATGTAATAGGAAAATAAATGGTGCAGAGAATGTTTCAGGGATTTGAATCCAAAGAAAGAACTGTAAGGATGTATTTGTCTTAATGATTTTCAAAATCATACAGATATTTTTAAAATGCTGTTCTCCAAATCTTCAGCTTTTCTTTGTCACAACATACCAAATTCAGAATCAAGTAAATCAGAAAATTAAAATGTGCTGTCACTGAGAAGAATCTAAAGGTCATTTAGTCAAAACCTTCATATTTACAAAAGAAAGATGCGAATGATTTACCCAGGGTCACTAAGTGAGCTCAAAACATCAAATGGTCTTATTACCTGTGGATAGGAAAGAGCATTGAAATAATATTCAAATATTTACATTTCTAATATCTGATCATAATGACTGCTTTGCTTTACTTTTTAACATTTCGGAAAGCACTGACCTGATAAATTTTATTCTTAATTTCTATCATATGCTGAATACATACTAAAATATCATCCATATATATGTAAAGTTCAAGATCAATAAACTGATTATTCATTAACATCACCAGATTTACTTAGGATTTTTTTACATTGGTTAATTCATTTATTTTTATCTGTTTTAAAAACAGAGATACACAAAGGGACAATGATAGGGATAGACAGAGGAATCTTCCATCTGCTGGTTAATTTGACAAATGCCAATAACAGAAAGGACAAGGTCAGCCTGAGGCCAGGATCCCAGCATTCAGTCTGAAGGGATTCTAGTAGCTGAGTCATCACCTGCTACCTTAGTGTGAAGATTTTTGGGAAGCTGGAGTCAGTATGGCCACGACTCGAACCCAGGTACTGAGATATGGAGGCAGGCTTCTCAAGTGATGTCTTAACTGCTTAGCCGAACACCCACCTGCCCCTACGGAAGACTTCTAGAAGCTCATTTCTCAGTCTCTCATTCTGCCCACACATTTGAAAAGCTCTGAATTAACAAACAAATGATCCAAAAATTCTAAGTATCTTAGAATACATGGTGTTTTTTTTTTTAATATTTTTTGGCCCTGGATCTCCACAGTTCTCTTTTTAATAATGAAAAAACGCTACTATTTCATTAAATCTTCCACTATCTTAACTTATCCAAAAACAAAAAAAAAAGTCAATGACAAAATAAATCTGAACCTTATTTCTTCTACACTCTTTCATGTTTTTTAATGTCACACAATGTTAAAACCAGTTACTTGTGAAGTCATGAATTATGATACACAGAACAAAGAACTCCAATATTAATAAAGAGAAAGCCCTTACTGTGATATGTAAATAAATATTTATTTAAGCATGGAATTATTTTCTTAAGTTTGAAAAATTGTATAATGTATTTATCAATTTTAACTGTTAATTTATTGCTATTCTATTAAATAAGTGTAAAAGAGATAATCATGATCAGTCATGAGCTGCAAAGGTTATGCATATAGAAAAGTCAAATTTTACTAGCAAGATCTGACAAAAGAAGATTGTTCAGGTCAGTATTTTCTCACATAAAGATAAGTGATTGGTCAGTAATTATTCCAGCATGGCCGTTATGTTTCAATATTAAGTGAGATGGTGCTTATTCTCAGTGCATTATATAACCATGATAATTTGGATAATACTCCCTTCCCTTTCTGTTCCTAGATGAACAAAATTTAACATGATCTGTAGCTTTACCAACTATATTGTGGAATAAAATATTCTTTTTATAATATTATTTTGGAATATATTTAAAGTATTGTCCATGCACCAGCACTGGTATCACTTGGGAAATAGAAAACATAATTCTCATGCTTCACTAAACGTTCACGATGATAAGCACCATGGGTGGATCACAGCAATTTATGTTTTAATAAGCTACTTATGTGCTTTAGTTCCACAATGATAGAGGTTACTAATAACAAGTACTATGGAAATTGAGAGAATGCCTATGAAGTATAATTTTAAAAGTGAAACTTGTCAATATCTGTCAATCAATGTACTTTCCCAGGTGCTTAAAATCACACCTTCAAAACTGCAGATATCCTTGGAAATGGTAGTGATCTAAACTGTTCTTACACCTGTTTTTTATCATTAGTCAGTTGGTGGAAATCTTGCCTAATTCAGGATCCATTCACACACTATACCCCTTCACACTAAGTTCTGGAAGATGGCCAATGACTAATCAATCACCAAATTCAATTATTTACCTTTTTGGTCTTATACTGCTGTACTTGTCTATGGAATTTGTTTGTTGTCGAAGTCCATATTAAATGTTATAAAATGCTTTAGTTGACTAAAACTGGCTTATTTATTTAATAATCAAATTATATATATTTATTATATACAACGTGACATTTTGAAATATCTTTTTTTGAAGATAGAGCAAAAGCATAGAAAGAATAGACCCACACAGAGGAAACTCCCATGTGCTAGATTGATCCCCAAATTCTTGCAACAGTAGGAGCAAGGCCCATCCAAAGCTGGGAGCTGGAACTCAATCCTGGGCTCCTCTACAGATTGCAGGGACCCAACTACCTGAGCCACCTCCTGAAAAATCTGTGCATTTTGAAATGATTAATAAATTGGCCGGTGCCGCAGCTCACTAGGCTAATCCTCCACCTGAGGCGCCGGCACACCGGGGTCTAGTCCCAGTTGGGGCCCGGTTCTGTCCCGGTTGCCCCTCTTCCAGTCCAGCTCTCTGCTGTGGGCTGGGAAGGCAGAGGAGGATGGCCCAAGTGCTTGCACCCTGCACCCGCGTGGAAGACCAGGAGGAAGCACCTGGTTCCTGGCTTGGGATCGGCACAGCCCGCTGGCCATAGCAGCCATTTTGGGGGGTGAACCAACAGAAAGAAGACCTTTCTCTCTGTCTCTCTCTCTCTCTAACTCTGCCTGTCAAAAAAAAAAAAAAATGATTATTAAATCAAGCCCAATTAACATATCCATGACTTCACTTATTTTTTAATAGTGACAACACTTAAAATTTACTCTTAGCACTTTTAAGAATATGACAAATTATTTTTTGTTAATTGTCACCATGGTCTGCACTGGATATTTGGAATTTCTTCCTTCTATCTGACTGAAATTTTGTAACTTCAGACTAATGTGTCCCAAATCTCCGCCTTCACTGGCCCCTGGAAAGGATCATTTTACTCACTACTCCTGTGAATTCAACTTTTACATTGCACATATCAATGAATTTTTTTTGTTTATTTTATTTATTTATTTTATTTTATTTTTTATTTTTTGACAGGCAGAGAGACAGAGAGAAAAGTCTTCCTTTTGCCGTTGGTTCACCCCAATGGCCACCGCGGCCAGTGTGCTGCGGTCGGCACATGGCGCTGATCCAAAGGCAGGAGCCAGGTGCTTCTCCTGGTCTCTCATGCGGGTGCAGGGCCCAAGCACTTGGGCCATCCTCCTCTGCACTCCCAGGCCACAGCAGAGAGCTGGCCTGGAAGAGGGCCAACCGGGACAGAATTTGGCGCACCGACCCAGACTAGAATCCCATGTGCCAGCGCCGAAAGGTAGAGGATTAACCTATTGAGCCATGGCGCCAGCCCTATCAATGAATTAATGAGGTTTTATATCTCTGTTCTTGATTTACGTCACATGAGTTAATAACGCATTGATTTAACATATGTATCAAATAATTAACGTGGATTAAATAATTAAATGGCTTTGGCTGGGGCAATTTTTTTTTTTTTTAAGATCTAAACCCCAACGCAGAGGCAACAAAAGCCAAAATAGGCAGATGTGATTACATCAGATATTTTCTGAACAGACAAGGAAACAATTATGAGGATATAAGCAGAGGATAAAGCTACTTCTTGGGATACCACATCCCTTGCCAGAGTGTCCTGTTCAAGTCCCAGCTGTTCTAATTCAGCTTCTTACTAAATCCTATGGGAGGAAGCACAAAGCAGCCCAAGTATTTGGGTTCCTTCCACTCATTTGGAGATCTGGATGGAGTTCCTAGCTCCTGGCTTCAATTTGGTCTAATCCTGGCTGCTGCAGGCATTTGGAAAATGAAACAAGGGATGGAAGATTCTTCTCTCCCTGTCTCTCATTCTCTCTCCTTTACCTTTCCAATAACTAAAGAACTTTTTCAGGTAAGTAAATAAAAAGATCGAAGTCAGCGAACCCTAAAGGCTTCCATAGCCTCGGCAACTCATGACTAGAGACTAGGGAGATTACTGACGCCATTAACAAGAGCGTCAAATTGTTAAATCAACATCAGGAGTCACTGTGTACTTATGTCTCATGAGGGATCTGTCCTTAATGTGTTGTCCAATGTGAAGTAATGCTATAACTAGTACTGAAACGGTATTTTTACACTTTGTGTTTCTATGTGGGTGTGAACTGATGAAATCTTTACATAGTATATACTGAATCGATCTTCTGTATAGAAAGATAATTGAAAATGAAAAAAAAAAAACCCTTGGTGTTAAATTGGAAATTGCATAGAAAATTAATTAAAAAAAATATCATGTAGGATCTCTGTCCTTAATGTGCTGTACATTGTGATTTAATACTGTAACTAGTACTCCAACAGTATTTTTCACTTTGTGTTGCTATGTGAGGGCAAACTGTTGAAATCTTTACTTAATATATACTAAACTGATCTTCTGTGTATAAAGAGAATTGAAAATGAATCTTGATGTGAATGGAAGGGGAGAGGGAGCAGGAAAGGGGAAGGTTGTGGGTGGAAGGGAAGTTGAGGGGGGGAAGCCATTGTAATCCATAAGCTGTACTTTGGAAATTTATATTCATTAAAAAAAAGCTTTAAAAAAAAGAAATGAAAAAAAATGGACTAATGATAGAATACATATTTCCCAAAAGAAGTTACAGAAATGATCAGCAAATATAGGAGAAAATGCACAAAATCAGTAATAACCTGAAAAAGATACATTTTCAAAATGAAATACTATTTCATACCTGTTAAAATTGGAGGCCAATGCTGTAGCTTAACGAGTAAAGCCGCCGCCTGCAGTGTCAGCATTCCATATGGTCACTGGTTCAAATCCCAGCTGCTCCACTTCTGATCCAACTCTCTGCTATGATCTGGGAAAACAGTAGAAGATGGCCCAAGTCCTTGGGCCCCTGCACCCATCTGGGAGACCTGGAAGGAACTCTTGGTTCCTGGCTTCAGATCGGAGCAGCTCTAGCTGTTGCAGATTGGGGAAGTGAACCAGTGGATGGAAGACCTCTCTCTCTCTCTGCATCTCCTGTTTTCTCTGTGTAATTCTGACTTTCAAACAAATAAATAAATCTTAAAAAAAAAAAATTGGTGTTGACCAAAAAGACAAAAAATATCAAATCCTTGCAAGGATGTGGATAAAGTGTAGCCCTAGCACATTGTTGGTCAGAATATAAATTAATATAACCATTAGAAATATGGTACAGAGTTCTCTCAAAAATTTAAAAATAGAACTCCCTAGGCCATTGTTGCACAGTAGGTTGAGTTTCTACCTGCAACAACAGCATCTGATTTGAGTGCCGGTTCAAGTCTCAGTTGCCGCTCTTCAGACAAAGCTCCCTACTGGGAAAGCAGCAGAAGATGGTCCATGTTCTTGGGACCCGGCCATGCACATAGCAGAACTGGATGGAGCTCCAGGCTCCCATCTATTGCCTGGCCCCAGCTCTGGCCATGGTGGCCATTAGGGGAGTGAACCCGCAGATAAAAGATTCTCACTCTCTTTCTCTCTGTCATTTATCTCTATCTCTTCTTCTTTCTTTGTCACTCTCCTTCTTCTTCACAGTTCATTTCAATCAAATAAATCAGTAGTTTTTTAAAAAAGATTAAGGTGTATTTCCTCACATCCTGTCCAGCATTTATTGTTTGTTGAATTCTGTATGAGAGTCATTCTAACCTGGGTGAGGTGAAACCTCGTTGTGATTTTTATTTGCATTTCCCTAGTTGCTAATGATTCTGAGCATTTTTTATGTGTCTGTTGGCCATTTTTAACAAATGCCTAGTCAAGTCATTTGCCTATGTTTTAACTGTATTGATTGCTTTGTTTTTTCTGAGTTTGTTGATATCTTTTTAGATTCGGAATATTAGTCCTTTATCAATTTCATAGTTTGCAAATATTTTCTCCCACTGTTGGTTGCCTCTTCACTTTGTTGAGTGTTTCTTATGCAGTTCAGAAGCTTCTCAGCTTGTTGTAATCCCATTTGCCAATTTCGGCTATGATTGCCTGTGCTTCTGGGTCTTTTGCTATAAGTCCTTGCCTATGTCAATGTCTTTCAGAGTTCCCCCAATATTCTCCTGTAGTAATTTGATGGTATCAGGTTGAAGGTGGGAATGTAAACTAGTATAGCCATTGTGGAAGACAGTATGTAGATAACTCAGAAATTTGAATATACATATACCATATGAACCAGCAATCCCACTCCTGGGTATTTACCCAAGGGAAATGAAATCACCATATGAAGGAGTTATCTATACCTCCGTGTTCAATGCAGCTTCATCTGCGATAGCTAAAATATGGAATCAACTCATAAGTCGAATCAACTCATATGTCCATCAACTGATAACTAGATATACACAATAGAATACTTCTAAGCCATAAATAGAATGAAATCCTGTCTTTTGCGACAAAATGGATGCAACTGAAAACCATTATACTTAATGAAATAAACTCTCCACAAAAATCAAATACTATATGTTTTCCTGAAACTGTGGTAACTGATAGAGTACAAAAATGGAATACAGAGGAATAAAATTGACATTTTGAGACTCACTGATTGTTTACAGCCCTTGTCTCTAGTGTTGAGGAACATTATTTTTGTCTTCTTACTATGTGTTGAACTCTTTACTTACTATAGGGTTAATTTTATGAGTATAAAATAGATTTGGAAGTAGATCATTGTAAAAATTAATAGAGGGATAGGAGAAGAAGAAGGACATAGAATGGGAGCATAGACAGGAGGGAAGGTAGGGTGGGAAGCATCATTATCTTCCTTAACCCCTATATATGAAATACATGAAATTGGTATACCTTAAATAAAATTTTAAAAATTTAATAAAAATAAAACATAAATACAAGAAAAAATTTTAAAAAATAAAATTAGATGTATCATGTAATCTAATCCTCTCAATTCTGAGTACATATCTAAAGGAAATAAAATCAGTACATTGTAGAAATATCTTCACTGCTTTGTTCATTGCAGCATTATGCACAATGGCCACACTATAGAACCCATCATTTTAATTAACTTGTGGAACTGATAACCATAAACCCCTTAGAATATTCACCTACCAACTTTGTTACTCTGTAAAACATTCTTGTTATGTATACATTCAGGATTTTTTTCTAGTTTATTAAAATATATTTCTTTTTTAACATTTTTAACCCTTTCATTGTATTGATATCACCATGTATACTGTGGTTAAGTATATGTGTCCACAGTTAGGTTGTATCTCATGTACTCTTTTAAACACATTTCCCTGAGTTTCCTGATTTACCTGAAAGACCAAAAGGCCACATTATAAATAGAAGAAATATTTTAAAACTTGAATAAGCATACACAAGATAAAGCATTATTTTAGGTGGTATAAGTCATGAATTGTGACATTTTGTTTTCTCTGACCATACAGCTAATAGTCAAGTTTGAGTTGGAATGAAGAAATACCAATGGACTAATTCTATGAGAATGACATAGATACGCAAATTGTACATAGCTGACTTGGATTATTAGCTTAACTTTTCACCTCCAATTCTTTGGACCTTTATATCTTTATCCTTGGTAAGTATATCATCATTTCTAGCACTGTTTTTGGTAAATAATATAAACCAAGTCAGATGTAAGCATTTTTTAATATTTAATTTTATTAGCAATAATTAGTTCTTATAAGTTATTTTATTAAAATGTTTCTCAGAGTACCTAGAAAAGACCAGATCCAATTGCAATAATCTGCACAGAACAGGGAGTTTAAATAGAAGTCTACAAATCAAAAACAGGCAAGGGTGGCTTTTGGGCCTCTCTAATGAGGCAATGCAGTTCTAAAGAAAGCACACAAAGGGGGAAGACCAGAAAAACAAGAGCACTTATTTTTATATGTCCTACTCACTAGGTGCTTGCAACTTATCAAGAAAGGCATGCCATATGTGTACACACACACCCTATTATGATAAATAAATTCTAAGATTATATTAGGAAAATGAATGTGTATTCATGATCAAAGCTACTTCCTGGAAACCCAAACTTTAGTATTAATCCTGTGATCTTTAACTCTATCTACGACCAGATAGTGCTAACCCTTAGGACTGGCAACGTAGCCAGCCAAAATGCAAATCACCCTAAATGTGAAGACAGGAATGATTACCAATGTCTCACATTTGAAATTCAGACAGACAGGACTGTTTGGCACGCCCTTGACCACAGCACCAATGATCAGCAAAGACAACTTGGTCAAAGAGAAAATGAGTGAAATAAGTGACCCTCACTGTATCGGTGGACTGCAGGGTCACAGAGTGACCCTCTAATGACAGAGGTATGGGCAGAAGACAGGATGAAAGGGACACATGGAGGACATTCTCATTTACTTAGCACATAAATAAAGATCTTCAAAAAGCTCCTGGAAAATCCAGCTGCTTCTTTTCTGACTCAGTATCAGAGTTACTATTCACTCTGAATTGATAAGACAGAGTCTATTAGAGTTTCAAGTATTTCAGTGAAAGGAAGAAATAAAAAGAATAATTAAGTTGTTACTTGATAAATGAAGGGAAAGATTTCAAGTGGCATCAGAATGCAGAATGTCTTCCAAGGGAAACTCAAGAGCTATTTATTTGTTGTTGCAAGTTCAGAAACAGACACACACACACACACACACACACATACATATACACACAAACACTGAGGCCTGCCATATTAGAGGCCTAAGAATAGTAAGTAGATATTTAAATATAATTGAGGCCAATTCATTTGAACAGAAAATTTTCGATTTCACAAAATTCAACATTAGTAGAAAGCTGACATTATCTTCTCAAAGTAAAATAGTCTAAACAGGCATCAATTTGTTTTCTATAATATTTACTATGATACCATATACACGTGTACTACAGAAAGCTTGTGTAAAAATGGATTATAAAATATGTGTTGGGACAGGCATTTGACACAGGGGTTAAACTACCATTTGGGATGCACAAATTCTATGTTGGAATTCCTGGGTTAAAATCCCAGCCACACTACCCATTCTAACTTCCTCCTAATGTACACCCTGGGAGACCCAACTGATGGCTCAAGTACCTTGGTCCCTGCCACTAAGGTAGGAAATCCAATTGAAGAAATCCTAGCTGTTGCAGTTATTTTGTAAGTTATTGAGTAGATGACCTAGGTCTCTCTCTGTCTCTCTCTGATTCTCTGTCTCTCTGTCTCTCTCTCTCTCCCCTCACTCTTTTACTCAAAACAAAAAAGTTAATTTAAAAAAAATTGACGTAGCTTAGTATAAAAATCAGTGCACTGTTATTTCATCATATTCGTTTTCCATGGGCTTCTCAAAGACCCTCAAGTGCATGTATTTCAATTTTTCACTGTAAAATAAGCCTATCTTTGAATTCCATTTTCCATGATTTTTTGAAGCAGTCTAATATTTCTTTTCCAAAATAATCACTTAAATATATCTCCTTAAATCTAGGAAAAAATATCTGTTTGGATTAATTAGGCAAGGGTAGATATTTTATAGGCTTCTTATATAACATATAAAATTTGCCTAAATTAAAAAAAATTGCCTAAGTCTTCTGACTATGGCTTATTTATTACTGATGTAAATCTTAGAATTTCAAAGATTAGAAAACTTCTCTAACCAGTATGTTATACATGATGGCAGTTAGTGGCACTGGGAGATGATTAGAGAACATAGTATAATATTGTTGTGGTTTCTTTTCTTTATTTTATTGTCTGGATTTTATCTGACACATAAAGCTTGGGAAATGTGAAGTAGCTAATAAAACCTTTAACTTTTTGGCCGGCGCCGTGGCTCAACAGGCTAATCCTCCGCCTTGCGGCGCCGGCACACCGGGTTCTAGTCCCGGTCGGGGCGCCGGATTCTGTCCCGGTTGCCCCTCTTCCAGGCCAGCCCTCTGCTGTGGCCCAGGAGTGCAGTGGAGGATGGCCCAGGTGCTTGGGCCCTGCACCCCATGGGGAGACCAGGAAAAGCACCTGGCTCCTGGCTCCTGCCATCTGATGAGTGCGGTGCGCCGGCCGCAGCGCACCAGCCGCGGCGGCCATTGGAGGGTGAACCAACGGCAAAAGGAAGACCTTTCTCTCTGTCTCTCTCTCTCTCTGTCCACTCTGCCTGTAAAAAAAAATAATAATAAATAAAAAAATAAAAAAAATAAAAAAATAAAATAACTTTTTGAATGTGAGATTATCTTTCCTTTTAGTAAATGAAATAGGAATTTAAGAGGCCAGGTAAATTGGATGATGAATTTTGTTCATAATAAGCATTTGTACATAAACATGCAATAGTCAGAGCTGATATTACAGACAATCCTTCCATCTAGTGACTCCCTTTTTCCTTTTCTCAACTTTCAACATCGCTTTCTTTTTATGTCTGCCAATTGATTAATAAATGCCTCAAAACTTCTTGACAACTATGATGGTTTAGCTTTTAGATATGTAGTTTCCAGCCTGGGATCCTGTGCCATTACTAAGAATAAAAACATTTTAGTAAACACCTATACATAACAAAGAAGTAAATTGATTTCCAATTAACCTTTCATTTTATTAAAAAATGTACTTTATATAGTCTCATCAACAAGTGAAACCACTGCTTTTGTTAAAATGCAATATAGTTCAGAACATTTAAGTTTTTGTATGCTTCCAGCATACTTCTTCCTTGTAATAGTCTACTCTTGTCACTCAATAGGGAACTTAATTGTAGAGACATTTTCATACATCTTAATAAGTTTTTTTTAAAATTTTGTGCCTGTTATATCACAAAGAAACAAGCTTTGAGAAAAAAAAATATTTGTTCTTACATATACATTCATATACAGTATTCATACACACAGAGAGAACAGAAAATCAATACATTAAAAGAATGCTAAGCCTCTAGAAATAACATATTTATAAACATACATGCGCCATTTCATGACTGTAGTTTTAACTGGACAATAATAGAAAAGGCAGTTGAAAACTAAAGATATTCCATTTGTCTTAACCAGGATGGGAAAGAGCTATACAAGCAGCTGACTTCAAGAAAAATATCTGCATAAGCATTTTCAGCCCATTACAAACAGAAGCAGCTGCACTACCAACCCCTCAGAGATAGCACTGATAATGAAAATGTTACAGGCCTTAAAGTGGAGTGTCTCTGCCAGACAAGGTTACAATAGTGAACCTACATTAAGGAAGAAAGCATTCAGTATTTATGATTTGCAATTTTAACTTGTGTTTAAAGTGGTATAGGAGGATTCATGGGGGGATTTAATGTTCTAGGAAATCTATTTGGTCAGTACTGTAAGATTTTATGACCTTTCATTAAGACCTGAAAGTTTAACTGCGCTGATTCTGCATTGAATGCAAATCATTCTATTTTGTGCTGCCTGTCCTCTGAACATCTCTAATGCAACAGTTGAAAGAGCCGCTAGAGAAGCCTGGTATGTTAAATGGGCTGGCATCAGAGGCGATAAATACAATATTCATCAAAGGACATCTGAGGACAAAGCTTTAAATGAAATACCCAGAGAATTATTTATTCTTTTAAAATTTATACTCTGTTGAAATGAAGAAAATCACACTTAAAATGCCTGGTATGTAGTTTAACATCAAAAATCTTTCTTTAGTAAAGAATGTTTTAAATTTTAGGAAAATGGTTAAATCCAACCACCTTCATAAATTAAATGGTAACTTATTCCACAACTGTTCACCTAATATGCATCACAAAGTTTATGAGAGTCATTAACATCATTCAAATAACATTGAGGATCAAATAAATCCTCTGAATAAATCAGGTAATCAAGGGACTTCACATAGGTTTTCTCATTTAGTCCCCATAATAGTCCCATGTTCTGTGTATTATTAGATCTTTTCTACAGAAGGGAAACTGAAGTTCAAAGATGCAGTGATTTGAACATCATCTTATAGTCTCTGTGTAGACTCCAAATGTAACTTTCTTTCGTAGTGTGGCATGCTATTATTTTTAGACAAATATGCCTCAAGTATACATCTACTATTTTTGAAGGCATCACTTTGATATTATGCAAATTTTTTCTTGCTTTTCCACTGAAGCTGAGCAAGCTTTGCAAACCAAAACAGCCTAGATAATAAATCTGTATTCATTGAATAGAATGAGTTTAAACAAAGAATAGGAGATGTTTTCATACACTAGACACTTTCCACTGAACATCTTTAATATGCCAAAGTAAAGGACAAGTGCACATGAAAATGATTTAAAACAGATAAAAATTATTCTGCTGTTAAAGGCAGAAAACTTGTTATACGTTGGAGGAGGGGCACATTGGAAGAGGTTCTGGAATTGTCCTAGCACTGTGTTCCTGGTTGGAGGCATGCTTTACATAAATGTTCACCTTATTAAATGGTTACTGTACACTCCAGCATCACATGGTCTTAGATGTTTTGGCATATTTCTGGCTTCTGGACCCTGATCCTTTGTCTGGAATACTATTTACTTTATGGCTATGTCTGTAGCCTCTATTTAGTGACTAGATTTGTTTTTAAATTTAGAATTCCAGTGGCCAATCATAACATCAGATCAGAGCCCCCACTGTGGCTCAGCAGAAAAAACCACCATCTGCAGTGCTGACGTCCCATATGACTCCGGTTCGATTCTTGGCTACTCCAGTTCCCATCCAGTTCCTTGTTAATGTGTCTGGGAAGGCAGTGTGGGATGGTCCAAGTCCTTGGGCCCCTGCACCTGTGAGGGAGACCTGGAAGAAACTTCTAGCCCTTGGCATTTGGTCAACCCAACTTTAGCTATTGTGTCCATTTGGGGAGTGAACCAATAGATGGAAGATCTCTCCCTCTCTGTGTCTCTCCTCTCTCTTTCTGTAACTCTTTCAAATAAATAAATAAATCTTTTTTAAAAAATCAGATCATGATCCTGGCTTGTGTTTCTTGGACTATGCTAAATAAGAAGATACAGAATGAGCAAGATAAAGATGAAAATACTGCAGTAAATTTACCTATATTAAAATTGGAATAGAGACATCAGTATAGATCATTAAAAATACTTCAACTTGTCCTGTGACCTGCTCACTTTTCACACCAAACAGATTTTGATTCTTACATGTAAGGGAAACTGGATTTCAGAACCTTTTGGAAAATGATGTGCTACCAACTGACAGCCACAAAGTCTTACCAGATATGAAAAACAAAATTACAAGAAGTACTTTTTCAGACTTATTTTGAGATGAAGAATCAGGGCTCAAACACAACTGTTTGTACCACGTGGGGTCAAGAGCTCTACTGGTCACTGCAACAGAAAATGGAAACAGGATTGGGTCAACTATTGCAGCTAAACTTGAACTGTTTAGTTTTTCCTTTCATACCCAGTGCTACCAGTTTCACAATCAACTTTTTTCTAGGAGAAAGGTCATAGATAAAGAGGATTCACTACATAAAATATTCATCCCTTGTTTTAAATATGCTGAATAAAGTAATATTTGTCACCTGTTCCCTAAAATCTTGTTTGATAGTTGCCTCCTTTACCACTATAACTGATGTTGTCATGCCCTATTGTATGGAGTTCAACAGGATTTATTTTATAGTGAAAAAATTCACTCATAGGAATTTTACATGAAATGATATGCTTACTATTGTTTCTATTGTAGTATTAGATATCATTATGCTACAGACAGATTCTCAATGAATGTTAATGCAAGTAACTTAATTTTCCCTCTTGGGCCATAGATCAACACAATGGCAAACTCTATTCTTATTTCATGACATGAGAAAATTCTCAGAATATTGCTTTTCCCAAAAATATACTAGAGCACTGTATCATATTTAAAAATCATCTCTAGACAGAAATTAGCATGTTGAAACTCTGAAAGTATCCCTCTATCAGCACAGTACAGGACAGGATTTATGGGAACATTGAGCCCTTATTTCAGTGCAAAATAATAAATATATCCATCAGAGCTTATTGAGAGGAAGTTACTTAAGCTCTTTGAGAAGTAAACTCTATACAAAATGAGTTTCAGAAGAACCTCTCTAATAAATCCTCATAAAAAAACATTTTAAATCTCATCTGTTCTATAATATACTTCTGCGAATACCTTTTGTGTGCTAGCAAGATGGAAAATAAAACATACACTGTGGTGGAAGCACATGCATGGGCTGAAAAAGGAGGTGAAAGCACAGATCTACAACACACCCCATCACTGGAGTAGAGATTACACAAACAACTAGAGGAGCCTGGCAGAGTAACCCCTTAACTTCAAGGGGGCAGCAGGAAAAGTATGAAAAGTATCAGAAGAGGCAGTCTTAGTACAAGCAGGAAATGGAGCAGCAGTTTACCTTAACGATGGGAAAAGATGAAAAACTGTGGTTTATATTTTGCCATCAATGTGATGATGCCTACTGTTATATCCAAATACTCATTGCTCATTTAATACTCATTTAATCATTCAAAAATAAGTTATTTAGTGCAAATAATGTGCCAGAATTTCTAGGAAATAAAGACAATGAGGTCCTCACATTTTTTTTTTGAAAGTCAGAATTACAGAGAGAGATAGAGTGAGAGAGTCAGAGAGAGAGAGAGAGAGAGAGAGAGAGAGAGAAATCTTCCATCATGTGGTTCACTCCTCAAATGGCTGCTGGTCTGGCATGTGGGTACAGGGGCCTAAACACTTGGGCCATCTTCCATGGTTTTATCATGCAAATCAGCAGGGGGCTGGATCAGAAGCAGGGCAGCAGGAACTCAGGTACTCAAACCAGCACTCATCTGGGATGCTGGTGCTGCAGATGGCAGCTTAACCTGCTGTGTCTCAGCACCGGCTGCTGTCCTCCACCCTTTTGGTCCTTGTATTCTGTTAACAGAAACAAGGGATAAAACACTGTTAAGTATACATTATTTCAGATAATGACCCATGCATAATAACAAACTAAAGCACGTGAGTAGAGAAGTGAGTTGTTTAGCCTAGAGGTTAAAGCAAGTTAAAATGCCTAGGTCTCAAGTCAGAATATCGGAGTTTAATTCCTGGCTTTTTTCCTGACTCCATCTTCCTGCCAATCCAGTCCCTGGAAAGTATCACTGATGGTTCATCTCTGCTACATGGATTGTATTCCTGGATCCTAGCTCCAGTCCCCACTGGTCTTTGCTGAAGACCATTGCAGAGTGAAACAGCAGATGGGAGGTTTCTCAGGAGGGAGGGCAAGAACTATTGTTATGGTCTTAAAATGGTATATATGAAATACGTAAGGGCCTGGTGCTGTGGCATGCATAGTGGGTAAAGCCACTGCCTGCAGTGCTGGCATCCCATATGGGCCAATTGGAGAGTGAACCAGCAGATGGAAGACCCCTCTCTCTCTCTCTCTCTCTCTCTCTCAGCCTCTGCCTCTCTGTAACTCTGCCTTTCAAATAAATAAATAGATCTTAAAAAGAAGAAATACATGAAATCTGCTCTCTGTATGAATAAACAGATACATTTATAAAAATTAGAAAAATGAGTCGAGAGGGGTTATTTTAGGATGCATTTATTATGAGTAAAAAGGAATCAAGGATGACTGCAAGATCTGGTTTAATCAGGCAGGACTTAATCCGAGTCAGGACTTCTACAAAGGACAAAGTCTGTGTGTGTGTGTGTGTGTGTATGTGTAGTGCAGATGAGAAAATCAAGAGGTTTGCTTTAAACATGCTAAGTTATAGATGCCAGTTTAGGAGGAGACATTCAGCCGACAGATAGCTCCATAGATCAGAAATATCATAGCTTGGAAGTAAATCTGTGAGTCATCAACATAGAGACTTATTAAGTCCATGGGACTAGAGGAGATCACTGAGCACCAAGACACTCCAGTGTAAGACACTGAGGAACATCCACTCAGCAAAGAACACTGAAGGTAGATGATGAGATGGGGAAAACATTTGAAGATTATAGTGACTCCACAGAAAATAAGTGGTATACTGAAAATAACGCAGAGAAGTTAACTAATATCAGACATTCTTATAAAATAGAGGATTTGTCAAGATGTAACTGGCAAATTTGACCAGAAGGTTTGATCAAATTGATTTATTTACTGGCATCTGCTTGGAATGGGAAAAAGTAATAATTAAAATAAAACTAGAGTCTCAACATGTCTTGTAAAAACTTTTTTAAAATTTAACAGAAAGTAATGCAGGGTCACAGCCAATGCATGATAATTATAACAAAGAATTATCTTAGGTTTGTATCCTAACTTCTCTGCTTTCTGCTAACGTGCCTGGGAAAGCAACAGAAGATGGCCAAGTGCTTGGGCCACTAAGGGGGAGAGCTGGATGGAGTTCTGAGCTCCTGGCTTCAGCCCAGACCAGCCCAAGTTCTTGCAGCCTTTTGGGGAGTGAACTAGTAGACAAGTGGGTGGAAGACATCTCTCTCCCTCTCCCTCTCTCTCATTGTAAGGGAGATGGTAGAGGCTTGGCTAGTTAAAACACCTTTAGAAAAAAAGACAGGCAATGAGAAAGGCTGAAGTGAGAGAGTGAAAGTAAATAAAAACAAGAAAAAAAGAAAAATAAGATACAGAATTGAAGCTAAATATGGACATAGACAAAATTTGAGGTTTTAGTGGGAAAACTACTGTTTGAAGCAGAGAGAATGTTGATAGATAGGGAATGTGTATTTCATGTTCCACTGATGTTATGGACCTGCCAAGTGGTAGGTAATAACTTATTATTAACTAAATGAATGATGTCTTTGCTCTGAGCTTGGTTAGCCATTCTCAGATATTTCATCAATATTGGGAAACAAAACAAAATGAAAAAGCACATGGATTACAGGTATCAATTTTTCCATACCTATGGTATTCCTTTCATCTCCTATAGACAGAAAGTTAGTGGACAGCAGCTGCTTTCTTTTTACCCTCTGCTTTTTCTTTTCTTTTGTAATAACACTTCTCATTTTATATTGTACACTGCTGATAATTTTATATTTTTCACATTTTCTACTATGACTGGAGTCTCCTCAAGTGAGAGGACAATGATCCATAGCATATTTTATTAATATTTATTAATTGGATAAGTATAACTGGTAGGGTTCAATCAACAAACATGGGTATAGAGAAAGCCTTGATCAGGTTATAAATGAAAATGTTTTGTGTGCCTTGTGATAACAAGATGGATTCTTTTTATTCAATTAAATGTCAATTATATTGTATAAATGTGTGCAAAACTAGGAAAATAATCACTATTTTATAATTATAAATGATATTAGGAAATTTAACATTATTTATTACATTGTAAACTACAATAAATTTCAAAAAGGTTGGCAGCATAATATGAAATTAATCAAGGACACAAATCTTAAGAATACATTGAATCTTATTCTTATCAATTCTTTCTTAATCTAAGGGCAAATAGTATCTTTTTTCACAAATTTAATTCTGTACCTAGTCTTTTCTGCCATCAGTTGTTCACACTTAATATTATATGAACCATTGAAATAGCATAAATTTAATTTGGTTGGATTGCTTATAAATCATTTATTATAAAACAATAGAATTGTTTAAAAAAAGCATACATTTTGTCCAGCTTTTGTTCTTAAAAGTTTTTACTATTTTTACATAAATAAAAGCTTTCTATAATTTTCATGCCTCTGCTATAATATTAAATAAAGTTTCCACAACACTTTCATTTGAAGAAGTTAAATACTGTTTCATTATGAAATGGTGTTGAGTTTCACATTGTAGGAGCTGGCGTTGTGGGTCAGCAAGTTCAGTCCTACTTGCACCACGCTCAACTCTTTTCAGAGTGCCATTTCAAGTCCCTGCCACTCTACTTCTAGTCCAGCTTCCTGTTAATTTGTCTAGAAGGGCAATGGATGGTGTTCCAATTGCTTGACATTTCGCCACCCATATTGGACACATAGCTGGAGTTCTTTGCTCTGGGCTTCAGCTTGGCTCACATGTGCTTATTGTGGCCATTTGAGGAGTGAACCAAATCTCTCTCTCTTCCCCATCTCATCTTCCCTCTCTCTCTGATGCTCTGCTCTTCAAATAAACAAATAAACCTTTAATTTTATTTTATACTAGTTCTGAATAAAGTGAAGTAATCAAATGCCCTATTCTCCTTTATTATGTTTATATGTATTGTGTTGGTTTGTGTTTAACATAGAACCTGCCTTAAATTTCCAGCGTTGTGGCATAGTGGGTTATGCCGCTGCCTGACATGCTGGCATCCCAAATGGGTGCCACCAGTTCACGTAGCGGCTGCTCCACACCTGATCCAGCTCCCTGCTAATGGGCCTGGGAAAGCAATGAAAGATGGCCTAAGTGCTTGGGCCCCTGCACTCGCGTGGGAGACAGAGAGGAACTCCTGTCTGTTAGCTTCAATCTGACCCACCATCAGCTGTTGCAGCCATTTGGCAGTAAGCCAGCCGATGGAAGATCTCTTTCTTTCTCTCCTTCTTTCTCTGTAACTGTTTTTCAAATAAATAATCTTTTAAAAATTTCTAAACTAAATACACTCTGTGACATCATTTCTAACCATTCTAGATAGATTTTTGTGACTTTTAAAAGGGTTTATGCACCTATAGTCCCAAGTGTGAAAACCTGTCATTTTCCATTCTCCTAAAATTTTTATAGGTTGTTAGTTTGAAGAGTATATTTAGCTCACAAAGTTGGGAAATAATTATATTATTACTATTATTATCATTTACTCTAGAAATGGTTGTGTAAGTCCCTTGTTAGTAAAATCAAATGATGTGGATAGTCAAGTTTGGTGTTTTCATATAAAATGCTTTTAATTGCAGATACAATATTGGTTCTTTGGAAAAGACTAATAAATTTGATTAGCCTCTGTGCAGATCCCAATAGATCTCTTTGTATTAATTTTGCTCCTTTTCTCCTTCATTCATATTGGCTTGATTCTTCACATAACAATTTCGTTTTGGCTGACTTCTTTGCCAGGACTCATAAAGAAAAAAAAAATGTGCTTTAATGAAAAAATTTGCCAGTTATCTTCCTCTAAAGAGGTTTCATATTTGAGGTTTACAGATATTTGTCAACAGGGATAACTTCATTCCAATATCAGGGACTAAGATGATTCCAAGTTAATTGCTGCCATTCCTAAGGCCCATTTCCAGTTCATTATTAGTTTGTTCCTCAATATCTTCAAAACTATAACATATTCATAAATATATGCATATATATAAATAAAAGATTATAATTTGGGATTAAATTATAGAATTCATTTCTTAAATCAACATAGTAAATGGTTTATGGACATTTCCATGTATTCTTCAAACAACAAGACATCTGGGGATCGTCATTGTTGTATAGTGGGTAAATCTACTGCCTGCAATGCTGGCATCCCATATGGGCACCTGTTCAAGTTCCACCTGCTCCACTTCTGGTCCAGCTCCCTGCTAATGTGCCTGGGAAAGCAGTGGAACATGTTCCAAGTGCCTAGGACCCTGCAACCATGTGGGAGACCAACATGCAGCTCTTGGCTCCTTGCTTTGGCCTAGTCCAGCCCTGGCTGAATCAGCAGATTCAACATCTCTCTCTCTCTCTCTCTCTCTCTCTCTCTCTCTCTCTCTCTCTCTCTCTTCTCTCTCTCTCAATCTCTCTCTTTCTTCCCTCATTCCAAAATTCTGTCTGGGTTTCAAATAAAAAAATCTTAAAAAAAAAAAGACATATTAGAATTTGTCTGTGTCTGTGCCTGGTTCTTTCTGAATAGATAATTGGTCTCCTACAGCCAGTTGAGAGAACTTCTTAAATTCCCATTTTTCAGATGTGTGTGTCTCTGTGTGTGTCCATATGTGCCTACAATGTCAGGAAGGGATTTATGATTGAAAAAGAAAAAATCTAGTTTTTCAGTACTAAATTGTCTAACTTTTCCCTTATGGAATTGGAACCCAATTTTTATGTTATATCATTTCTAAAAAACTCATTATTTAAATAAGATTTTTATGGCAAGCTAGAGAATAAAAATACCTTATTACCTAAAAAGCACAATTTGTGCTTTTATATAATGGGATGCATTTATCCTAATATCTTTAAAGTTCTTCAATTGAATGCAACTAATTTTAACCTAAATTGAAAACTTTTGACAGGCTGTATATCATCAAGGTAGTGAATGGTGAGAAAAATAATAATGGTAATTTTCAATAATGACAGTTTTAGAGTCATTCACACTTTATTAAAAACCAACATATTTCTGATACCTTTCCAGGAACTATCCAAACAAAATGGCTATAATACATTGCACACTGCTTGTTGTACAAAGCTTATATATTTCCCAAAATCATTCCAGTTTTGAGAAATAGGCTAAACATTTAGTAATAGCTACTTGAAAATTTTGTTTCATAATTGTCAGGAAATCTCCCCTATAATAAAAATAATAGGAGCTAGGTAAGATACTTAAAAACATTGATGACTTCACCCCATAAAATAAAAATAGCCCATGGATTTCATATATCATTATATATTTTTATAACACTTTTATTTAAAGAATATAAATTTCCAAAATACAGCTTATAGATTACAATGGCTCCCCCCCCATAACTTCCCTCCCACCCGCAACCCTCCCCTTTCGCACCCCCTCTCCCCTTGCATTCACATCAAGATTCATTTTCAATTCTCTTTATATACAGAAGATCAGTTTACTATATATTAAGTAAAGATTTCAACAGTTTGCCCCCACATAGCAACACAAAGTGAAAAATACTGTTGGAGTACTAGTTACAGTATTAAATCACAATGTACAGCACATTAAGGACAGAGATCCTACATGATATTTTTTTAATTAATTTTCTATGCAATTTCCAATTTAACACCAAGATTTTTTTTTCATTTTTAATTATCTATATACAGAAGATTGATTCAGTATATACTAAGTAAAGATTTCATCAGTTTGCACCTACACAGAAACACAAAGTGTAAAATACTGTTTCAGTGCTAGTTATAGCATTACTTCACATTGGACAACACATTAAGGACAGATCCCTCATGAGACTTAAGTACACAGTGACTCCTGATGTTGATTTAACAATTTGACACTCTTGTTTATGGCGTCAGTAATCTCCCAAGGGTCTAGTCATGAGTTGCGGAGGCTATGGAATCCTTTAGGGTTCGCTGACTTCAATCTTATTCTGACAGGGTCATAGTCAAAGTGGAAGTTCTCTCCTCCCTTCAGAGAAAGGTACCTCCTTCTTTGATGACCCCATTCGTTCCACTGGGATCTCACTCACAGAGATCTTTCATTTAGGTCTTCTTTTTTTTTCAGAGTGTCTTGGCTTTCCATGCCTAGAATATTCTCATGGGCTCTTGAGCCAGATCTGAATGCCTTAAGGGCTGATTCTGAGGCCAGAGTGCTATTTAGGACATCTGCCATTCTATGAGTCTGCTGTGTATCTCGCTTCCCATGATGGATCATTCTCTCCCTTTTTCATTCAGTTAGTATTAGCAGACACTAGTCTTGTTTGTGTCATCCCTTTGACTCTTAGACCTATCAGTGTGATCAATTGTGAACTGAAGATGATCACTTGGACTAGTGAGATGGCCTTGGCACATGCCACCTTGATGGGATTGTATTGGAATTCCCTGGCACATTTCTAACTCCATCATCTGGGGCACAACTGATTGAGCATGTCCCAAATTGTACATATCCTCCCTCTCTTATTCCCACTTTTATATTTCACAGGGATCACTTTTCAGTTAAAATTTAAACACCTAAGAATAATTGTTTGTTAATTACAGAGTTCAACCTATAGTACTAGAATAAAAAAAATACTAAAATGGATAAAGTATTACATTGTACATCAAAAGTCAGCACAAGAGCTGATCAAGTTACTGTTTCTCATAGTGTCCATTTCACTTCAATAGGTTTACCCTTTGGTGCTCAGCAGTTGTTGCCGATCAGGGAGAACATATGATATTTGTCCCTTTCGGACTGGCTTAATTCACTCAGAATGATGTTTTCCAGATTCCTCCATCTTGTTGCAAATGACCGGATTTCATTGTTTTTGACTGCTGCATAGTATTCTATAGAGTACATGTCCCGTAATTTCTTTATCCAAATGTATGCTTTGAATTCCCTGTGATCTTTTGCTGTGAGGTTCCCTTCGTTTACCTTCTTTCATGTTGATGGCCGTGTTTTTGTGTTTCTGTGTGTAACACATCTTTAAGCATCTTTTGCAGGGCTGGATGAGTGGCAACAAATTCTTTCAATTTCTGTTTGCAATGAAAGGGCTTTATTTCACCTTCATTCACAAATGAGAGCTTTGCAGGGTATAATATTCTGGGCTGGAAGTTTTTCTCTCTTAGTACCTGGGCTATGTCTCGCCATTCCCTTCTAGCTTGTAGTGTTTCTGATGAGAAGTCTGCTGTGAGTCTAATTGGAGATCCTCTGAGAGTAATCTGACGTTTCTCTCTTGCACATTTTAGGATCTTTTCTTTCAGTTTCACTGTGGTGAGTTTAATTACAATGTGTCATGGTGAGGATCTCTTTTGGTCATGTTTCCTAGGGGTTCTATGAGCTTCCTGTACTAGGATGTCTCTGTCTTTCTCCAAAACTGGGAAATTTTCTGCTATTATCTCATGAAACAGGCATTAAGCCTTTCTCCCTCTCCATGCCTTCAGGAACTCCTAGAACTCGAATGTTGGGTTTTTTAATAGTATCCTGTAGATTCCCAACAATATTTTTTAGATTTCTAATTTCCTCTTCTTTTCTTTGGTTTGACAGTATATTTTCCTGTTCTCTGTCTTCTAAGTCCGATATTCTCTCTTCTGCCTCACCCATTCTGTTTGTAAGGCTCTCTAATTTGTTTTTCATTTAATCTATTGAATTTTTCACTTCATTATGATTTCTCGTCACTATCACAGTTTCATGTTCTACTAGTTGTTTCATTTCAGCTTGATTCCTCCTTAGTATTTCATTTTCACAAGAGAGATTTTCTACCTTGAACATTAAGGATTTCTGTAGTTCAAGAATTTGTTTTTGAGTACTTCTTAGTGTTCTTATCAATTTTTTGAGATCTGCTTCTTGCATTTCTTCTATCTCATCATCTTTGTAATCTTGAATTGGGGTGTCTTTTTCATTTGGGGATGCAATAGTGTCTTCCTTGTTCTTATTACCTCGGTTTTTGCGTTTGTTGTTTGGCATATTGGTTTCTTCACTGTGGTGTTTTTTTCTTGTTATACTATGACTCTAGATAAGTGGGCTGTCTGCTTTTGATGGAGCCTTAGAGGCTTGAGATGGGTGTGGCCTGAGAGCTCTGTTTGGTTCCTCAGGGTTGAGGGTGTGTCAAAGGAGACACTCCCAGGTTAGGCGTGGTAAATCTCTCTCTGTTACTTTTTTTTTTTTTTTTGGTTCAAAAGGGAAGTAATTCCACATAGCTGAATGGAATTGGGGGTGGTTAGCAGGCGAATGATATACCCACAGGAGCCAGAGATCAGAAGCTCTTTCCCAAGGACCAGAGAGGGAATCTTTGTGGCCCTTAGTGTGGGCTCAGATTCTCCTGTAGTCTCCCACTGGGCTGCCAAGGCTACTGAACTGTAGCGTCTCTGGAGAGTACTCACATAAATTCGTGATTTCCGTGAGTTCTCTCCCCCACCGGTCTCTTTTTTCATAGTCTCAGTTCATTAGCACCACACATTCATTAGGTTCTAATCTCCTGTTATTTCACCCCTCCCACCCAGAGTCAAGTTTTTCTGCTAGGCTCGGGACCGGTGCCGACCCAAGGTCGCCCTGCTTATGACGTATTCCAAAATGGCGCCTGCTCTTTGTCTTGCTCACCTTTGAGCGGTGAGCTGAGAGAGAGAAACTCGTGTCCGTATGGGTCACTTTTTTTTTTTCCCCTCTCTCTCTCTCTCTTCTAGTTAGCCTGGTGAACTTTTCCCCACAGGGTTTCAAGCCTTGTTCGCTCTAGTCTCTTTCCACTTCCCTCCTGGTATCTCGGGCTATTGAGGTTCGGCTCACCTCGCGTTCCAGCGCTGGTGTGTTAAATCTGCTGCTGGTGTCCCAAACTGCGGGCTCCCACGCTCTCCACGCAGGTCCACTGTGGATCACCAGTTCCAGAAGGGTTTCCTCTGCTGTTTCTTCCCCTACTCTTCCTTGAACCTGCAGTATCTCCACTTTTATTGAACTGTCTCTCCCCAGACTATCGGTGTGCTCCCTTCCTATTCCGCCATCTTGCTGCTCCATCATATCATTATATGTTATCTAAACTATTATATACACTTTGGACACTGAAAGGAACACAGACATTTTGGTAGAAATGTGATTGATGAAAATATTTAGTCCTAGAATATTCCATGTCAACTACAGCTAAGACAGTTTTCACTAAGGAAGTTGAGTTCTTCTATTCTTACAAAGGAAATGTGCTTTTCTTTCAGAGTATGCATTTTGCTTCCAAATGCTAGAGGTCTATAATATAAATATCATTGTAAAGTAGTAATGCAAAATATATGGTGGAGGGAAAATGACAATATAGTCCTGAAATAAGGCATTTTTCTCAAACTACCAAAGTATTAATATACTAAATAACTGTTACAACTTTCACTAATACAAAGAACAAATAAACATCTGATGAATTCATTGACTTCATATCAAAAACATGCTCATTTAGAAAAAGCATTTAAGGTTTTACAGGAGTATCTAAATGTACCATTACTTTAAGATTGATACTCCTCATACACATGGGTCATTTTGCAGGGGTGGGGTGGGGGATTGATCAAATGTCCTACTTAATTGTTAAGACAATGCCTATTGAACACTGCAGATCTCAGTTCAGATTTCCCTCTTTCAGGAAACTTTTTATCAGCTGGGATAAGAAGAGAAAAACAGATACAAACTACTCTAAGTAGTTACAACACAGGAAATCGAAATCGGTATAGGAAATTGACTTTGCTATATATGGCAGAAATCTAACAAAAAAGCAGGGTAGAGTAGTACAAATCTGAGAGAAGGAAAACAGGAAATAACCCCCAAAGTTGTAGACAAAGGGAGAAGGAGAAAATGGTGTCACTGGGATCAACTGTAGGAAGCTGGATTCCTACTAAGTTTGCCTGTTGAGAACTGGAGACATAAAAGTAACCTACTTTCTTGCTTCCCATTGGTGCCAACCACTGTCCAGAGTTTTTTTTTTTTTTTTTAAGTTTTTTAAGGTGAACACATTTCATGCTTTTCATATACACACATTTGGGAATATAGTGATACTTCTCTCCCTACCCTCCTTCCCATCCATGCTCCTACCCTACTTCCTCCTCCCTCTCTTGCTCCCTGTCTTAATTTTTACAATGATCTAATTTCAGTTTACTTTATACTCATAAGATTAGCCCTATACTAAGTAAAGAATTCAACAAATAGTAAGAAGAAAAAGCACTGTCACTCAACAGTAGAGACATGTTGTAAACAATCATCAAATCTCAAAATGTCAATCTCACTCCTATACATTACATTTTTATTGCTGTGTTAGTTGGCATAGATCAGAGAAAACTACAGCATTTGTCTTTGGGACTGGCTTACTTCACTAAGTATAATGGTTTCCAGTTGCAATGGATCAAAATTTTTAAGTACAGAATTTCTCAAACTATTTCTCAAAATTAAGAACCATAAATATGAACCAAAAATGCAGGCTATTAATAGTTAACATTAAGAAATATGACAGAATTATTGGTTCAAAATCTGGGACAATGTTAGAAGTGATTAAGAGGATTCTTCCAATACAACTTGTAAAATATTTTGAAATTCTAATCTCTACTCTGAATCATAAACATACATCGCATTTCAATTTCCCCAAATGTTTATCTTTTCTCTTTTCCTGGAATTTCAATTAAAGGGGTATCTTTCAATAATATTGGAAACCAGCATGCCAGACTATTACAGACTTCTCTATTCATAATAGAAAGCCACAAAACATTTATATTGAAGGGGATTTGGATTAGTCTTTCTTGTTTTTCTCTTGCTTATATATTGAAAATAATACTTGGAAAATAATTAAAACATTGTCTCAGTATTGACTCAGGATTTTATTTTCCAAAAGTAGATGAATTAATTTGACATTAATTCTGTTGGGATATTTGGAGTGGACTTCACAAATGAGGTGCTGCTGGCTCACTGGGAGCTTTCCTAATTTGTCTGATTTGAGATGGTTTTCTTTGCTGTGTTTTGTTATTTCTTCCTTCCTTTGATTATAAATTAAGACCTCTGTAAGAGATAGACTTGAAGGAATTACGGATATAAATAGAGAATGAGGAGAGGACAGAGAGGAGAGGAGAAATTGGCCTTAACCAAAAATGGGAAAAGAAATCATAAAATAGAAACCTGGGACTTACACACATGTACAGATACACAGATAGACACATACATACACACAGACATACACATCTTCCAAAAAAGAAAGGCAATTGAATTTTTCTGCTCAATAATAATACTCACTTGTTATTTTTCATATAATCTTTCAGAGTATTCATTCCTTATTTCTTATAATTTTTGTCATTTTTATATATTTATTTGGTAAACAAATTTCAAGAACTAGTGCTACACCTTGTGCTATGTGTAGAATATAGGAGAGTAGGATTAGCTTTATAGTCTGTCAAGTTATCCTACATGTAAAAAACAACTAACATTAAATATATTGTTTAAAAAAAAAAGCAGAGTGCCTTTACTGAAGATAACATAAAGCACACATTATAAACTCAAGACATAAGGAAGATGTCTGAAGAACTGAAATTCAAACTGACAATTGAAAGAAAAGTTGTTTTCATAACTAGAGATTTTCAGAGAGAAAGGTTAGCATTTGTGTAGGCAAATGTCTATAAGAATGTTCAACTCATTTGGGAAACAGAAATAAAAATACATTATAGATTGCTAATCATACAATGTGAATAAATTACTTAATAATAACATAGTAAAGGATTTAGTATGCTACTATTTGCAAATTATTTTAAAATATATTAAGGATTAAAAGGATCAGTGGATTGTTAGTGCTGGAGGCTTGCTATGGGTTGTTCATCGCAATAGTTGTTTTTTTTTTTTTTTTTTCCTGACAGACTCCTACATGTTAGCATTAACAACGTATGACGCCTATTTCTAAGGCATCAGACAGGATGTGGCCAAGGACTGTCTGCTCAGGAGCTTTTCAGGGACTTTTTTTGGCTTTGCTATTCTACCACACACCTGTCAGCAATTCCCGAAATAGGTTGCTTCTGCAAAAAGCCCAGCTACATTCTTGAGACAGTTTTCTCGATATGCTTAGGTGCCTCATGGAATAACCATGTCACTGTAATTTCCTGATTTGGGGGTACAAAAACAAAGGAGAGCCAGAAGTTGGGGCTCGACACTTGTCAAGCCCTCATGCATAATGAAGTGTGTGCCTTTCCTCCCAAGAGTCTTGTGCACGTCTTGGTTTCTTTAGTTTTTCATCTAAAACATTAGGAGAATAAATAGAAGGGTTATGTCAGAAAGCAGCTAGGGAAAAAATGTTAACCTAAAAATAAGTAATGACTTATGGATTTTCATTGTTATGTTTTGTATGTTTGATATTTGTATAAATGTTTTAAAAAGCAGTTTGTGTTAATGGGTGGTTCAAGGAGTTTCAGGCAAGAATGTATTGAAATGCAACTATAATTGGATGAACTTCAAGTTGCTTTTAATGACTTATTATTCTATGCATAAAAACATCAAGAGTTTGATTTTATTTAAAAACAATTATCTCCCTCAGCACGACAGAGCTAGTGGACTTAGAACTTTTAAGTTCGAAAGTATTGTACAAATTGGCAATGCATATTATATTTTCTCAAGAACTTTTGAATTAGCATTTCAGCAACTCAGTAGTCTCAAGTCCATGTAAGAATTGTTCTTTGATTGTGTTCAACAGTCGAGGATGAAAATCAGTTGAACTGAATGATTTTGTTCAATCCAGCTCATTTTTAAGAGAAATACTTCAGAACATAAAATATTTCTAGCTTCCATTGTCAAGTGTGATTACAGGGAAATCAGTACACATTTAAAAAAACTGAGGATGGTACTTTATTATTAGCACTTTCAGACACTGGAATGGAAATTTCACCTTCATTCTTCAATTCAATTTACAAATACTCTAATGTGATTGACACTATTATCTGTCATGTTAAATGTATCATTCCCATAGAGGTCACCATTAATGGATGCTTACACATTGGGAAAGAGAGGGTCCTGAGATTTACATTCAAGTGCTTGGGCCCCTCTCTCCTGTCAGAAACCCAGGTGAAGCTCCTGGCTCCTGGCTAGGATCAGCCCACCTTCATGTGTTGCAGCCATTTGGGGAGTGAATCAGGAGATGGAAGATTTCGCTATCTGTCTCTCCCTTTCTTCCTCTGTAACTCTGCCTTTCAAATTAATCAGTAACAATCTTTGAAAACAAAATAAAATAATGATAAGAAGCAGATACTATGTGATATATAGAAATAACCATGAGTGTTACATATATAAACATGCTCGAACTGATACACACGAACATAGAGAAGACAAAGCAGACTGTTGATCCTCCTGGTTTATATAGCTCAGATTAATCTAAAACTTCCACTCTCTAGAAAGATTTTTCCTTTATTTCTTTGGGAAAACTGTTCTTCCTGTATATTACATGGTTCTTGTTATTTTGTCAGTCACCGTACACCAAGTTCTACGAATGGATGGAGCAAAAAGATATAGCCCTAACCAATCAGAGTGTTTCATTTCCATGCTGAGATTATTACACTATTTGACAAGTAACTCAAATGACACTACCCCCCTGAAAGTTTTAAGGGTGAAATATTGGACTTCATTTCTCATCCATTTAAAATTCTGAATTGAGATGGTGAATAATTTGGGCTAGAATCAGCTTTTTTTCACTGTCCTTGTCTACATTCTATTACGCACCTATGGTTACCGGTGGATGGACTGAGGCTAACTCTCTGAGGGCTGCCTTTGAGAAATCTGAAACAACTGGGTCCCTCTCTTTGTAATTACTCACCACGCAGGCTAGCCTGGTCAGGAGTTGCTCACAAGAGGCTTTCAGAGTTGAAAAGATAAGAGAACAGAGGTACACAGCTATTTTGGGTCCAATTTCAGGTACTCCCAATTGTTGTTTGTGTTGCATTCCATAGCCAAAGTAAGTCAAAAGACCAGCTTAGATTCAAGCGAAAAGGACACAGACTCTGCCTCTTTGAGAGGGGCTATACATAATTGTACTCATTTTTTAAATATTCCACACTCAGAAAACAGTGTGCTTCTGACACAATATAAAAAAACAAAGGTAATCAGAGATGAAATTGGGGAATTATCAAAGGCATTGCCGGTTTTGGTTGTCTCTTAAAGACAATTTGACTCATTGTTAAGTAAGTCAGTTTAAAAGATTCGAAGTGTGAAATCTAACTAAACCCAAATTAGGATAAAAAGTTTAGTGATGTTAAGTATGTTTTCATTAATTGGTAATTGTATTATTTGTTATTGACATGTCTTATGCTTAGGAGTCCCTTATTTTAATATTAAAGTTGGTATGGTTGGTCCAGTAGTTGCTTGTGTCAGAAAGCTGAGTTTCTGAACTATGAGTCTATAGTGCCACAATCCCATACATAGCAATGCCAACATAAGAAAGGAGAGTCCTTCTGCCCGTGGTTCTCTGTATTTCCCTTTCTTCATTAGGAAATATGGGTTGAACAACTATTTAAGAAATGGCATCAAATTATTAATTTCATGAAATCTTTCATTCTTTGTTTAGACTTGTACAAACTTGCTACTTTCATTAGATGCCCATTCACAATTAAAGATTGGGACTAGGGGCAGGCACTGTGGCACAGTGGGTTAAAGCCCTGGCCTGAAGCTCCCGCATCCCATGTGGATGCTTGTTCTAATCCCAGCTGCTCCACTTCCCATGCAGCTCTCTGCTATGGTCTGGGATAGCAGTAGAAGATGGCCCAAGTCCTTGGGCCCCTGCATCCATGTGGGAGACCCGGAGGAATCTCCTGGCTCCTGGCTTCAGATCAGCACAGCTCCAGCTGTTGCAGCCACCTGGGGAGTGAACCAGCAGATGGAAGACCTCTCTCTCTGTCTCTACCTCTCACTGTAACTCTGTCTTTCAAATATATAAAATAAATCTAAAAAAAAAAAAAAAAAAGATTGGGACTGTAAGTGCTCCTCCAATTTAACAAACACTATATTTTACTGCTTTCAGTCATTCTGAGGAATCTAGAAGTTTACATGAAGGAAAAATGTATCCAACTGTGAACAATGATTCTAACATATATTATCTATGAAATCATTAAACATTTATTTTGACTTAGATCATTTATCAAGTGAAATAGGAATATGATTACATGCTCAGATTTTTAAAGAAAATAAAAGAATGATAGTAACATTGCAAATTTAAATTTGTTTTTGTGCATTAGTCATTTATAAAGATTGATACACTATAATGGAACACATATCAACTTATAATCAACTGAAATATAATTTTATATTGCAACTGGAACCATGAGGATTGAAAACATCTTAATGAAAAAGACTTTACATAGTCCCTGTAATAAATAAATGACACACTGGAATTGATTATTATTTACTGTCCAGGGGAGATTTCTGCAAGACAGTAAAATGCAATATTCTTACAACAGATTTATCAAATAATAATTCAATGGTACTCAAATTTGAGTTGAAGAATAAGCTTCTACCAAGTGATGGGTCGATAAATAATATCTTAATTGTCCAGAAGAATTTTAAGGAATTAAATTTAATATTGAATAAGATTTCTAAGAAAATGCTGTAAAAGATGACTACAGAAATATTTTACATGAAAGCAAAACATAAGTTATGATATATATAATGATACGGTTTTGATGCATTTATATACACACATACATATACAAGTATATATTTATATACATGTATGTACATAGTTATACCCACATATACATATGCAATGATATGGTTTTTATAGAAGACTTCAGAGGGGAATATTGGAGCTCAAACATAAGAGGTGGAAAAAGAACATAAGAAGTAACATTTTTACAATTTAAATAATTACTGAATTGATGACAAAATTAAAATAAATATTTGTTTTTAATATTTTATTTATTTATTTGCGAGACACAGTTACAGACAGATAGAGGGAGAGGCAGAGAGATTGGTCTTCCACCTGCTGGTTCTCTCCCACTTGGCCACAATAGTCAGAGCTAGGCTGATCTGAAGCCAGGAGTCAGGAGTTTCCCGTGGGTGCAGGGGCTGAAACACTTGGGCCATCTTTTACTGCTTTCTTAGGCCATAAGCAGAGAGTTGGATCAGAAAAGGAGCAGCTTGGACTAGAACGGGTGCCCATATGGGGTGTTAGAGCTGTAGGCAGAGGGTTAGCCTACAGCCACAGTGCTGGCCCCAAACATTTGTTTGCAAAAGTGAAAAATATTTAACTGAAAGTTCACAAGTAGTTGACATAACAGTAATAAAACAAGCAACTTTAATACTAGAATTTTTAAAAAGATTTATTTATTTATTTATTTGTGTTACACAAAGGGAAAGGGAGAGGGAGAGGGAGAGGCAGCGAGAGAGAGGTCTTCCATCCCCTGGTTCAATCCCCAGTTGGCTGCAGCTGCTGGAGCAGTGCCTATCCAAAGCCAGGAGCCAGGAGCTTCCTCTGCATCTCCCATGTGGGTACTGTGGACCAAGGGCCTGGGTTATCTTCCACTGCTCTCCCAGGCCATACCAGAGAGCTGGATTGGAAGTGGAGCAGCCGGGCCTTGAACTGGCACCCATATGGGATGCAACGCCACAGTACAGGCCCAAATACTAGTTTTTAAAAGATGAAACATCTTAATTTCCAAATCATAGGAACAACAAAAAGAACTAGTTGAATTAACTCCATACTTCTAATTGTATATAAGCCTCTACAAAGAAAGGCTAATCACCAACAGATGTGGAAATCTAAACATAATCTTCAATCTCAACTCTCATCAAAATAAGAACACCTATCATTTTTAAAATCGATATTTCTCACTTTTATAGTTTTTTAAATTAATTAATTGTCAACTCTTTGAGAGAGAGACAGAATTCTTTTGAGCTCTGTATCCACTGATAATGATCTACTTATGACTTCTCTTCCCTATCAAATTATTTTTCTAGGTGTGAATTTGCAGAAAGCTGAAACTGGAAGCAAAGCCATGACTCAAATCCAAGCCCTATGATATGAGATGCATCATCCTAAGTGGTGTGTTGACTGCTGGGTCAATCCTCCTCACCACACGCCATTTGTTAAATTTGTCTTCCTTATGGTTCCATCATCTTCTGATTCCACAGATTGGAAAAATTTGCATTGTTTTTTCTTTTACTTTATGTTAGTTTCCCTCCTACATAAAAAATGCCATCAAATTTAGCAGCTTAAAATATAATGAATAATACTTAGAGTTGTGTTGTACTGTCTCAGAGTCTTTTGTGAAGTTTCAATTGAACTGTTGACTGGGAACTGAGTCATCTGAATGCCTGAATGAGTCTGAAAGAAATGTGTCCAAGATGGCTCACTCATGACATTTTTGGCCTGAATGCTTAATTCCACATCATGACCATTTCTCTGTGTGACTCCTCTTGACATACAGCTGGCTTCCACAGAGAGAATAAGATTCACAAGAGAGAGACTGTGTCTAAGAAGGAAACACAAAATATTTTTAACCAAATCTCAAAAGTGACACCCCATCATGTATTCTGTATTCTATTGGTCACACAGGCCAACTGGTGTCTCAACAGGGAGGGAACTGCACAAGACTGTGAACCCCAGGGGCGGGGAATCATTTGGGTGCATCCTGGAGGCTGACTGCCATTACTCCCTCTACTTTATCCAACATATTCAGGTACTATTGATTGTGAATCTGAAATAAATCTAGAGGTCTGGCATCCTTTTGCTCCAATTACCAATCCTACTTCTTCAGTTTAGTTCCAAACTTCTTGGCTGAACTATCTCTTTGAAAACTTACGCCTGTGCTTCAAGGGACTTCTTTTGCAATCTGTTCTCCTTTTATCTGCCCTAGTGAACTTTTAAACAATATTTCTGGTCATTCACATTTTTTTTTGACAGGCAGAGTGGACAGTGAGAGAGAGAGAGACAGAGAGAAAGGTCTTCCTTTGCTTTGGTTCACCCTCCAATGGCTGCCGCGGCCGGCGCGCTGCGGCCGGCGCACCGCGATCATCTGATGGCAGGAGCCAGGTGCTAGGTGCTTTTTCCTGGTCTCCCATTGGGTGCAGGGCCCAAGCACTTGGGCCATCCTCCACTGCACTCCCGAGCCACAGCAGAGGGCTGGCCTGGAAGAGGGGCAACCGGGACAGAATCCTGCGCCCCGACCGGGACTAGAACCCGGTGTGCCAGCGCCGCAAGGCGGAGGATTAGCCTGTTGAGGCCACGGCGCCGGCCCACATTTATTTTTTAAAACCAAGTTAGCTCTACATTATCTGGAGGAGATTGCTTAATAAATTTATCAACCTGGATTCTGTTTAAACTTCGTTCTCACTGCCTGCCACAGCCAACTTCAATCCCAAATTCCCTTTAACGCAACAGCCTTATAAAGTTACCTTCAATTCCCTTAGCAAGCGATGCTTTGATCATTGTTCTCAGCCATCTGAAATGTGGTCTTTCTCATTCCAACATCCATTCTCATCCTTTCCTTTTGCTTTGTCCTTTTTCCTTGCATAGAATCCATAATCATTTTGTACTTACTTGTCAACTTTGCTAGTCCTAGTGACAATTTGTTCAGCCTCACCTTTACCCATGACCATTACCAAGCCACGCATTTAGTGTTTCAAGAATGTGTCTATAGCTGTTAATGTTCAGGTGTTGATCTTTTTAGGTCCCAGTACATTTGCCTCTGGGTAACCAATAGTCCTGTCTATTCCAATTGTCATAATAAAAATAAGATCATTGGTCCTCACTGAAAGGAAATGAAATTATCCAGGGATTTGCTTAACTTAATACCTAGAGCTGAATATATCCTCTGAACTTTGTTTGAAATATTTCTTTTTTTTTTAACTTTTATTTAATGAATAAAAATTTCTATAGTACAGCTTATGGATTACAATGGCTTCCCCCCCCATAACTTCCCTCCCACCCCCAACCCTCCCCTTTCCCGCTCACTCTCCCCTTCCATTCACATCAAGATTCATTTTCAATTCTCTTTATATACAGAAGATCAGTTTAGTATATATTAAGTAAAGATTTCAACAGTTTGCCCCCACATAGCAACACAAAGTGAAAAATACTGTTGGAGTACTAGTTATAGCATTAAATCACAATGTTTTAAATATTTCTAAAATTAAACAATTCTAATTGACTCAAAAAACTGTAGTAATAATCTTTATAAACTACTGTTTCATTCTTAATGTATTTGTTTCACTCTCAATCCATAATTTGAAATTATATAATTATGTAATAGTCTTATAATATTATCAATTTCTTACACCTAAAATTTGTTTATTTCTTTTTTATTGTTGAGATAACATATTTTTAATGTACATTATAGTCCAAGGCTTAAGGTTCTACTAGATAAAGAGGTCAACAAATAAAATGTAAAAAGATCATAGTTCAGCAGGATTATAGGCAGACTATCAACAACAATCAAATGAAAACATGTTGATTTCACTCATACACATAATTGTAAAGTAATTACAGATCATTAAATATATAGTATATCCATATGTATTAACAAATACAAATAAAAGGAAATATGTTTTCCTTCTGCATCTAGTTAATTTCATTTAGCATAAAGTAAGGTTAAAATGAGAGCTAGAAGGCAAGTATCTGGAGGTCAGCTAAAACATGTCTTTGGACACCCGCATCCAGTATCAGAGTTCATGGTTCAAGTCTCGGTTACTCCTCTTCCAATAAAGCTTCCAACATATCCTCCAGTGTGTGGCTCAAGTGTGTGGGTCCTGCCGCCCATGTGGGAGATGCAGATGGAGTTCTTAGCTCCTGGATTGGCCTGGACTACCCCCGGCTGTTACGGGTTTAGTGGCATGAAACAGTGAGTAGAAGATTTCTCTCTATCTGTCTGTCTTTCAAAGAGGATGAAAATAAATAAATGAAAATTCAGAAAAAATGAGACCTAGAAATAAAACACAGTAATGTCAGGATTATGTTTCTAAGAAATTATTGATATTTGTGTAGATTTTTTAAACAATAAGCACATTTTTAAATTTTTATTTTGTCTTATAAACAACTTACCTTCCTTTCCTTAAGAAACAAATGAGTCTCAGATTTTCTCAAAGCATCCTAGATTTTACAATGTTGAAATTATATTTATATGTGGATAAATTGCTCTTGATGCTTTCATTATAGTCAGAAATACTATTCCATCATTTTCATATTACAGTAATCAAGAATGTATATTATCATATGATACATTATATTTTCGGTAACAAATCTGTGAAAGAAAACACATTGCATGCAACTGATGGTCTGTCTTTTTCAGTAATTTTTCAAAGGATATTTTCTTTATTGAGCATCAAGCTTAATTACTTAATTACATGATAGACCAAAATGGCTTTGAAGAAGCAATCCCATTCTATGAAGTGCATAATCTGTTATAAAAAACGGCCTAAATGCATAATTAACTGATAAAATGGATTGGCTCCAAAGGACATACATAATACAGATGCTTAAAAAAATGAATCACAATACTGCACTATAAACCATATTGGCCAAGTGCATAATCAGGATCTTGTTTTACTCAAAATTTTGCTTGAAAATGACTAGAAACCAGGACATGAAAAGCAAACAAAATTAACGTGAAAGCTGTTGTCAAGTGAAGTGATGCTTAGAATGGCATGTGCACCCCTTAGAATCATCATTAAAATACTGAGCTCTCCCCAAAAAAGGTACCTTAGTGCCCTTCCAGAAAATTATAACTTCCATCACCTGTATTTCTTATGCCCACAAATGATTAGTTGGATTTACACAGTCCAAGGACCCTCAGTGTGATTCTATTGAAGCCATGTCATCTCTCAAAAACAGTTTCCTCATCTAGAAAATGACATGCTGTTGTTTTATTTTTTTATTTACTTTTTTCCTCTTATTTTTCTTTATTAGAAATGACTAATTAGGTTATGACAAAACAACAGGCAGCTTGACAAGTATGTGAAAGGCAAGATATATGTGTGGAAGTGTGAGTGTGTAATTTTTCTATTTATAGATCAATCATTCAAATAACTCAATTCTATGACATAATCTTTCTTCAGAAGGGATCAAAAAAGCAAAATTTGAAGTGGTATTCATATAGAATATAGAACAGTGACAGTAAGTTTGGGAGGGAAAGGAACATCTATCAAAAGAAAAGATAAAGTTCCAATACTTAGGTTTTATAAAATTATAAAATGACTTTTGGTCAATTTCTCTTCTTATGCATCACACTAGATAACTGTATTATTATGACTCCTAATATTAAAAATTCTAGAGTGGTAAGTATGGTTCAGTAGCTATATTTAAATGTACTTGTATCTAGAGGGCCTTCTAAAAATGGCACATAAAATAGACATTTAGGGAATCACAGGGGGTATCTCATGGAAGTTTGCTTGATTAGGCAATTCATTCAGTGTCCTTCAAATCACATGTTGATGGATAGCAGAGCTCCCTGAGATCTTCCTATTTTTAGAAACTCCCTACACCAACGAAGCTGTAAGAAGATATGAGTGATGTTTCCAATCATCTTCCTTCACTGAACTTGTTCTATGTTGAAAAGATGATGCAGAATGGACTCTAGTTTTGAATTATTTAAGACAGGTAATGAAGAAAATAGGATACTAATTAGAAAAGAAAAGAACTGATTGAGGAGGGACCCAGGAAGATCTGATTGACATGTATTGAATGCTTTGAGTTTTAAGTAGCAGGTTTTTCAAATAATGCTAAGTAATGAAGTTGTGATGTAAAAATACACATCACTTCAGGTAACACAAACTCACAATCCCTGAAATGAATAGGAACCATTACATTATTAGAGCTGATGGAAACTAGTCCTAGAGGGGATTCAGGGTCCTGGAAGCTCTAACTGCAGACTCTGTCTTTCTGTCTCAGTAGCTGTATTTTGGTCCATTGTTCCTTAATGTGGTCTCCAAAACAAAATTGTCCCCGTTGAGTGTCAATTTTCCAACAATTGAGTTTTCTCAATATTTCTCAGATTAAATACCTAAAAAAGACCCATACTGGATTCCATTATTAATGTACTGCTTCAAGATAATTTTTTGGTTTATTTATTTTATTTGAAAGACAGAGTTACAGAGAGAAAAAGGGAGAGATAGAGATAGAGAGAGCTTCCATCCTCTGGTTCATTCCCCCAAATGGCCACAACAGCCAGGGCTGGGCCAGGCTGAAGCCAGGAACCAGGTACTTCACCTGGGTCTCCCACATGAGTCCAGTGGCCCAAGCACTAGGCCATCTTCTGCTGCTTTCCCAGGAGCATTAGTAGGGAGATGGATCGGAAGTGGGGCAGTCAGAATTCAAACTGTGCCCATGTTGGATGTTCGTGTTGGAAACAGTAGGGGGTTACTTAATGTGTTACGTCACAATGTCGGCCCCACATGCTAAAATTTTTAACAGCTATCTGTTATGCTACTAGTCAAATTGTCATATTACCCTGCTTCCATATTCACTTCTGTAGCTATCAAATATCAACCTCTTATATTAGAAGGTTTTGTAATGCTGAAGATAAAGTTAGGGAGCAGAAGCCCTGGTATCACTGAACTTCCCTGCAACTACCAAATGAAGAAATGCGTACACACACATCAACATGGAGTGACAAGGGCAAGGATGTGTTCAAGAAATAATTAGCTACTCCTGCTTTGGTGGTGTGAGATAGCCAAGAAGTTGATACAGAGTTAGCAGTCTGGAGCATGGCGGAAGGTAATCTCACAGACTTGGGTGGTGTCCAGATCATAGAGTTAGCCCTAAGTGCTAGCAGGGGAATGTGTCCCCACTCTGATACTTCCTTGATCGTTCAGCGGTATTTTCAGTCTTGTAATTCATTCACTTAATCAAAATTACTTGAATAATGATCAGGCATTATTCAAGAATCTGAGGATACACCCTTGAAAACAGATTAAGTTCTCCATTTAATTGGAGTTTGCATTATAGTGCTTAAACAGAAACAATAAGTAAGAAAAATAATTATGTATCACATTTTTCCTACATTATACTTCTTGGGTTACTTATCTTTTAGTTGTTAAAGATGTGGACTATACCTTGTTTGTATAGGAATCCATAGGCTGCTGCATCTATCTTATACGGGGAGGCAGAAAAGAATCCTGAAAAAAAAAAAAAAAGCATGTCTGGATATATAATGTATTCCATTTGGTTGTAACTCTGCTCTACCCATTTTGGCTAGAATTAGTTTCTTCATATATCTGAACTTTAGTTTTCACATTTCTTAAAGTGAGAACAATAATCTACTTGTATCAAAGTTATAATGTTTCTGTAAAAGTCAAAGGTACCTCAAAGTTCTTTGCAAACTAAAAAAAATACATTTTATTACAATAAATGCTTATTGAAATGCATTGATAAAATTGTATTCATTGCAATGAAGTCTCTCATTTTTTCAGAATCATTTTGAATATGATGTTAGTTTCAGTTTGGTGCTTATTAAATGAAAGAACAGTTTAATTGTTCTCAATACTTTCTATTCCATATAACCCTGGTGAAATCTACTTGTATCATGTTTCATAAGATCAGACAAAATAAAGTGTTAAGCACAGAAGTTTCAAGAGTAGAAAATTACTTTTTATGCCTTTTGGGAGGATGTCTAAATGAGAAAATGTACTTCCGTTTATAAATGGATAGATTTTTTTTATAAGATGATGATAACTCCAAACTGAGTGAAGTCAGGGTCAGAGTTTTTTTGAAATTGAATACTTTTGGCTGATAGCGAATCATTGCAATGAAGGACATAGACATTCCCTCTTGGTGGTGTTCTATTGTGAAAGGGCTATTGGAAATGATATCTAAGTTCTTCAGAAGCAGTATTATAGCAACTTTTAATAAAATTGAGCAGAAAAGTCAAGCAATCACACAGGTGTTAGGTGTGAATGCCAGTTAATATTCAAACAGAAATTGTTCAGAAGCAAAATCTTGAAAAATATGACAGCATCTTCAATCAGAAAATAGAACATACAACTTAACCATTAGAGAAATAATTGCTTTTAAAATAAAAAGGACTCCCTAAAGCATAAAACTGCATTTGAATAAAAAGTTCTGTTTCTAGCAGAGGCTTAAACTAACTTAAGAAAATCTGCCTTGATTAAATGATCAAGTTAGTCATATTGAAGTGTTAGAAGATTTATGTTTTGGTCTTTTTCTACAGTTTTAGATTCTTATGTGGAAGAAATGTTCCTACTTGTAATTGAAAAGAATTATAATGCTAGCAAATAAATACAAATAAAAAGGCTCAGAAATAAACTACATATTGGGCAGCTTTAGTGGATGAGTAATTATGTTTCCAAGTTTTCTCATTTAGCATTACTAATAATACTTGTGGGGTACATAGATGGATGTTTCCTCAAAACAGAGTAGAATGTTGTGCCTTAGCAATCATTATTTAGTAAAATCATAATATTGTAGAATTTAAACTTCCTCTGTCACTAAACTGATGTAATACATTAGAAGAAGAAGAAGATCCAAGAATTACATAATTCCGTCAGGGTCACCATACACTCTAATCAAGGCTACATTTATTTTGGGCCCCATTAGGAACAGGGCCTTGACATTTGGCCCATTTTTTCCATCTGAAATAGATACTTAGCTATATATATATATATATTAGTTTTTTCAGTAAGTGTAACTTTTGTCTTCATTACCTGTATTTTTCAAATTTTACATGTGTTTTACACTTATATCACAACATTTTAAAATTCATCTTTTTTTTAGAATAGTCAAACCCAAACAGAAGCAGCTTTTCTGAAAGATTTATTTATTCGTTTGGAAAGCAGAGTTACAAAGAGGCAGAGAGAGAGAGAAAGAGAGAGAGTGAGAGAGAGAGAGAGGCCTTCCATCTGCTGGTTCTCTCCCCAAATGGCCGCAATGGCTGGAGCTGTGCCAATCCAAAGCCAGGAGCTACTTCCAGGTCTCCCCCATGTGTGCAGGGAACCAAGGACTTGGGCCATCTTCTACTGCCTTCCCAGGCCATAGCAGATAGCTGGATGGGAAGTGGATCAGCAGTGTCTCGGACTGTCACCCATATGGGATGCTGGAACTGCAGGCGGTGGCTTTACCGGCTACACCACAACACCAGCCCCTAACATTCATCCTTGGTTGTTTAATTGTATTTGCTTTTTTATTTCTTCTTAACCTTGATTCCCTCAAAGTAATTATATTGCTTAACCATTTCTCTTCATGCATATATACATACTTAGTATCTCCTTACTTTCACTATATTTTACAGTACTATTAATTGCAATAGAATGTATTGCTTCTCTTCTGAAAAAATAGAAATAGCCAATACCAAAGAATAAAAAAGGAAGAAGTGGGACGGGTGCTTGGTCTTCAGTTACGACGTCGTTGTTCCACTTGAGAGTACCTGTGTTCAGTCCTGGCTTGGCTCCTGACTCCCGCTTCCTGCTAATTCGCACCCTGTGAGGCAGCAGTTACGACTCAAGTGATCAGGTGCCTGTCACCCACGTAGGAGAAGGATTGATTGTCGGTTTAGGCTTAGGCATGGATCCTAGTTAAAGGTTCTTGGAGGCATTTGAGGGATGAACCAGGAGTGGAACTCTCTCTCTCTCTCTCTCTCTCTGCATCTCAAATAACTTTTAAAATAAGAAATAGAGGCAGCAGTAGCAAAATCATGGTCTTCAATATATAACCTTGGCATTAATAAAGTTTTGTTGTGTTTCACTGCGGAAATATTTTATGTCAGTCACTATGCTATATCATAGCAGAAAGTTAATATAACACAAAGCTTTATGGTATACTGATTAGAAACTTTGATCTGTGATACAATTAGAAATTAAATTCAGAATATCTAGAATCTGGGTCACCTTGGACAAATTACCTAAATTAGGTTAATTATATCTAGCTTATAAGATTGCTATGATGATTAAAGGAGATAAATTTTAGAAAGAGCTCAGCACAGTGTACAACACATAAGCAGTCAATACACAGTATTACTTTCACTATTCTTAGAGCTAGGTTTTTCCTTTCAGAAAAATTCAGCATGGTCAATCAACCATACCTACTGCACTGTGTGATAGGGAATAAGAAGGAAAAGAACAAAGGTTCCAAGAAAGCCCGTGGGAGAGGAAGGCACCGTCTCAGAGCTTTGACAGTAGACCCCACAGTACAGGAAAACACATGTGGAGGTTTTCGATGATGTGGTCCCAGTCACTACAGGATGATCTACCCTCAGTTTGCCCATGCAGACTTTCAGAGTGGTAGTTTAAACAATGCACCAAAGTTTTTGAAATCATACAATATAATATCTAAGATAAGAATTTATAATATTATATTTGAAAGATATTTTTTATTCTAGTCAGATATTTTATCATAGGATTAAAGTAGGGAGATGCACTTGAATTTTTTCTTTTGGTCATTCCCACATGAGATTTTATTACATGTTACTTAAAATTTTTTCTACTTTTGAACTGATTTTGACACAGAAGTTGAGAAATCAGAGAAGCACTGTGTCAAGAATGGTGTCACTGTCTTTCCCAAGTGGGCAGGGTCTCCTGACCCCCTACTGCTGACATCAGAGAGCTGTCCAACAGGTGGGGCCCCAGGGACACTTGTAAAGTGGCAATAAGAGTGCATAATGGACATTTTCCATTTTGTCCTGAGGGGGAAAATGCTGAAGAGAAAAAAGTATGCAGAGAAATGGAATTAAAATGACTGGCATTATCTAGCCAACTGAGGAAAATTACAGGTTAGTCAAATAGACAGCGATTTACGGCCTACATTTCTGGAACTTTGTGATTGAGAACCAGAAAATGCAGTCAAAGTCTGCTACACTCAGGTTCAACTGTATTTCCTTGTGAGGGAGGAAATCAACCAGCCTGTGGGTTTAACCCCTACAAACATTTTTATCTAGCTAGAAAAGCAAGTTAAATAAATATCCCCTAGTGCCCTGAAGATCACCCTTGCTAAAAATCAACACACAAAACAAGATATTTGTCTATATTTGACTTTCAGAATTAAAAAAAAGAAAATTCTTACCTATATGTGTGTCCCAACTATTTTAAGGGATATACTTATACTAATGTATGCATGATGCATATTAATATGAAAATACTAAAGTATGTCCACTGTTTATCTGGATTTCCACATATTACTGAGGGTCTTGTATTTTTATTGTAAGCTGACAAGCTTACTAGGAAAACAGTATGCCTCAGATGACTTCCTACATAATGTGTATAGAAAAGAGCGATGCATTTTTGCCCTCTACTTGGTGATTTTCTGGTTTTATAGTGCTGTGATAGCAAGATATCTGAGACTAGGTTGCTTGCATACAATAAAAATTTATTTTCTTTCAGTCCTAGAGGCTGGGAACACTAAAGCAAGGCCTTGGGCTATGTAGTATCACATTAGGCCCTGCTATCTGCCTTCAACTCTGTGACCCTTTCTTGGGGAAAGAGGGAGAAGGGCAAAACAGTAAAGCAAGTGAGCAACTCCCTCATACCTCTGTTACAAGGTCATTCATCTCATCCGTGTTGATGAAGCCTGTGTGACCTAATCATGCCCCCCAGAAGCTCCACCATATAACATACTCATTTTGGTAATTAGCTTTCCACAAATAAATTTTGGAGGGACACAAGCACTTGTTCTATAGCAGTCAGTGATGATAAGGATTAGAACTGGAATTGTTGGCATTTAAGTGAGCCTATGTTAAATAACATATCACCTGAGGACAGGTGTTTGGACTGGAGGTTAAGAGACTCCAGCTAAGACACCTGTATATCATATTTCCAGTCCTAGCTATGCTCATGATTCTAGCTTCCTGCTAATTCAGACCTGGGGCGTTAGGAGGTAATGACTTGGGAACTCGAGTTCCTTGCACCCACATGGGAGACCTGAATGCGATTTCTGGCACCTGGATTCAGCCTGACCAACCATTGGCTACTGTGAGCATCCGGGCAGTGAACCAGAAAGTGCCAGCTCTCCTCTGCCTCTCTATCTCCCTCTCAAAAATAAAAATTTAAAACAAAAAATAAAATATTACTTGGAAGAACCATATGGCACTGCTTTCCTTAAGTAAAAACCTGTCTTCATTACCAGCCTCCCAAGCTGCAGAATAACTACTATTTTCATTCCCTGAAATTGAAGGCAATAATTGTTATGGTTTTGAACACCAAATGTATACAAGTGATATCCCAGATGATTTAAACCATTTATTATTTTATATTTTATGTAATTGTTATATAGCTGTATGAGTTAAATTATTTGATCATCCTTCACAGAGAAACTGAGACTCACAAAATTCTTGTAATCTGTCTAAAACATAACAAAGCTAGTAAATAGAAGTGATCATTGATCATGAGGAGAATGGAGATACTAACCTGGACTGGGTACCATGCTTTAAGAGACAAACAAGAGTCCTGAGATAAACTCTTTATCAAGCATTATTACAATTAATAGTCTCAGGAGCCAAATGAGGTGAGTGCTGGTACTATTATTTCAAAGCTATACATTAAGAAACTGTCAGGGCTGGCGCCACGGCTCAATAGGCCACTCCTCCACCTGCGGCACCAGCACACTGGGTTCTAGTCCCGGTCGGGGTGCCAGATTCTGTCCCTGTTGCTCCTCTTCCTGTCCAGCTCTTTGCTGTGGCCCGGGAGTGCAGTGGAGGATGGCCCAAGTGCTTGGGCCCTGCATCCGCATGGGTAACCAGGAGAAGCACCTGGCTCCTGGCTCTGGATCAGCAGTAGCCATTGCAAGGTGAACCAACAGTAAAAGGAAGATCTTTTTCTCCGTTTCTCTCTCTCACTGTCCTCTCTGCCTGTCAAAAAAAAAAAAAAAAAAAAAAAAAAAAAAAAAAAAAAGAAAAGAAAAGAAAAGAAAAGAAAAGAAAAGAAAAAAAAAGAAACTCTCAATTGTTAAGTTGTTATGCTCCCTGCAGTCAGACCACAATTATTAAATCTTGGAATTATGATTGGATACCCGACCTGCTTTAATCTAACTTGCAACCATAATGCAAGGAGTTCAGTAATTTCTAAAATACTTGGAATGATGTTTAACAGTACAAACTGTTACTGAATCAAAATTTCTGAGACTGTGAACTGCAAGTTCCTAAATGAAACAAGTCTATCATTTTCCCAGTAGCATCTTTTTTTTTTTTTTAATTTGGCAGGTAGACTTTTAGACAGTGAGAGAGAGACAGAAAGATCTTCCTTCCATTGTTCACTCCCCAAGTGTCCACTACAGCCTGAGCTATGCCCATCCGAAGCCAGGAGCTAAGTGCTTCTTCCTGGTCTCCCATGCAGGTACAGGGGCCCAAGGAATTGGGCCATCCTCCACTGCCCTCCCGGGCCACAGCAAAGAGCAGGACAGGAAGAGGAGCAACCAGGACTAGAACCTGGTGCCCATATGGGATGCCCGTGCGGCAAGTGGAGGATTAACCAAGTGAGCCACGGCACCTGGCCCCTCAGTAGCATCTTATAGTGACATGCCATTGACATTGAAATGTACCATGTTTCTGGCTCAGAGATAACTTTACCTCTGTGTTAGAAAACTTGGATGAAACTGACTATCCTTTGGCTAGCACCTGGCATAACACTGCTTTCTTCTTCTCCTTCTTCTTTTTTTTTTTTTTAATACCTGATGTCTATCTTAAGTCCTTGGTAATATCTCACTCTTCTTCCATCACAGATGAGCACATGGACTTCTCCAATCTTTGAACATTTTTTTACTTACATAAAAATGTAGTCTACATATGTCATTTATCTTACAACATAATATAAGACTATGGCAACTTTATTCCTTACTTCTAAATTACTAATTTTTTTGCCATTTTTTCCTATGGCGCTGTTCACAAGTAAGAATAAAATATTTCAAAACTGAATATAATAATCTTGAACATCATTGCTTAGGTTTTCACTTTTGAAACATGTATGAGTCACACAAAATTAGTCAAAAATAGTTCATTAGCAAAAAACTCAGGGAAACGACAAATTCAGATGCCAAAGTGTTTTTGCAGTGGTAGGAGACATGAAATATAAGACTCATGACTTCTAAATAAATGTGAAAATGTTAATAGGCCTACATAATCCAAGGAAGTCTAAAAATCATTAAGCTCTATTCCATAAAGACCTAACAAAATAATTTGCAGAAAGCATTTGTAAGAACGAGGGCAATTCTAAGTGATAAATTCCTCCAGCATTTCATGAATTCTTACAGTGGCAAATAGGGACAGTGATTGTCGGAGGATTAAGAAAACTGTGGGTGCATTTTAAAGACTGAATTCTAGATCATTTAAAACAGAGACAGAACTCTTTGCATTTCCTGTCTTGCTGATGGGAAGAAGTGAACTATATAACTTTTGACAAGAAATATAATCAAGAATAGATTAACTTTCTTAATATAATTTCTACAGAAATGTTTGATAAGGAATTGGTATGCCAGTTATGCCCATTTTAACTCAATATGTTCTACAACATTAAAACCCTGAGACATGCCCAACTCAGTGGAAGGGGAAATACATTGGTTTCATCTGGTAAGACATTATGTGGTCAAATTACAGGCAGCGTGTCAGGGCCCCAAGTTAGAATTCCTAAACACAAGCTTCCCAGAATGTGAGCAGTGCTGCCAATATCAGGACTCCAGCTCTTCAAATCAAACAGGCAGAGTTCCCTGGTTTCAGATACTACTTTGATTAAAACAGCCAACTTTTCAAAGGAATAGTAACAGAAACATCCATAACAGGATTCTGCTGAGGAAACGTAACAACACCTTGAGCCACAGAAAAGAAAAAATTATCCCTTAAGGACCTGAATTTAAATTTTCACATTTGGCTGTGACCTTTGGAACCAGATACACACTTAGATGGAGAAACAAGTAATACTTAGATGGATATAATATGATCAGCCTTCACTATTAATAACTGTATTATATTTAGGAAACAGGACCATCAAATTATGGGGAAAATACCTAAAGTACTGAAAGACAAGCATAACAGGTTTAACCCACTGTGGCGCAGCGGGTTAAAGCCCTGGCCCGAAGCACTGGCATCCCATATGGGCGCCGGGTCTAGTCCAGGCTGCTCCTCTTCCTATCCAGCTCTCTACTATGGCCTGGGAAAGCAATAGAAGATGGCCCAAGTCCTTGGGCCCTGGACCCACGTGGGAGACCTGGAAGAAGCTCCAGGCTTCTGGCTTTGGATCGGCGCAGCTTCTGCTGTGCAGCCATCTGGGAAGTGCACCAGTGGATGGAAGACTCTCTCTGTCTCAACCTCTCTCTGTAACTCTGACTTTTAAATAAATAAAATAAATCTTTAAAAAAAAGTTGTGAGAAACCTTTGAATGTATTCTCCAAATTCATGAAAAAGAGAATCCAGGTATTTACAAGGAACTGAGAAAGCTAAATGTAGAGTATGACTGAAAGAGGGCTCAATGTAGCCAATATTTTGACACTCTCAAGAATGCTTGGTGGGTGGAGTGGAGAGTATTCCTTTGCCAGGTATGCCACATGTTGCTTGATCCAACACCTTGATCCAGGATATTCCACCTCCTGGTACCCAGCCACCCTTCATCTTTAAGAAAGCTTCAGGGCCGGCGCCGTGGCTCAATAGGTTCATCCTCCACCTTGCGGCGCCGGCACCCCGGGTTCTAGTCCTGGTTGGGGCGCCGGATTCTGTCCCGGTTGCTCCTCTTCCAGGCCAGCTCTCTGCTGTGGCCAGGAGTGCAGTGGAGGATGGCCCAAGTGCTTGGGCCCTGCACCCCATGCAAGACCAGGAGAAGCGCCTGGCTCCTGCCATCAGATCAGTGTGGTGTGCCGGCCGTGGTGGCCATTGGAGGGTGAACCAACGGCAAAGGAAGACCTTTATCTCTCTGTCTCTCACTGTCCACTCTACCTGTCAAAAAATAAAAAAAAAGAAAGCCTCAGTTTATGGACCACCAACTCAGGTGGTTTCTATACTTACTCATCTTGGACATGGTATTCCATGTGTGCCTCCAGTGGAAAACCTCCCAGACCTCTTCTTGGGCTCACTTTCTCCTCAGATCTTAAGATGCATGGCCATAAAGTCAGCTTTGCCCTGAATCTTCCCCCTTACAGGTGAGAGGAAGACATGCTACATAGTCCTGAATATGCTCAGCAGGGTCATTATGATGATGTTTCCAGCACAAGTGAAGATAATGGATCTCCTGGGGACATGTATCAACCTAAGAATGAAGAAAGCACTGCTGGGAGTGATACTGACAGATCAGATGAAGAAAGTGAGGTGGGGGCAATTTGTGCATCTTGATGATAATGAATAAAACAATAATGAAGAAAAATCGGGTCTGTGTGTATGATTTGCTGATTTGCCTGGAAAATCAAGGAAGAAAAAGAAGAACATGAAGGAGCTGACTCCTCTTCAAGCCATAATGCTCTGAATGGCAAGTCAGGAAATCCCTTAGGAGGGCTGAGAAGTAGAAGAACTGTCAGAGGATGGCAATAAAGATGATTCTGATGATTCTGCAGCAGAAAAGCAATTACAAAAGCAGCATAAAGAAGCCTCCTGTTCTGATGTTCTGATGGCACATCTGCATCTTTTCAGCATCAGGTTCCCACACAGTCTGCTCCTCCTCCTTTGATATAAACACCTCCCACGCCACGACACACTCCTCTTGGACCAAGACCGGCTCCATCCTTATAGACTCCAAGACCAACTAAAAGCCTTCCTCCTGGACCTCCTCTAGGGGCTCCTCCAACCCTGAGAGCAACTGGAATGCCAGGACTCCAAGGGCCTTTTACCCTGACTCTTATCTGCATGACCACCAGCAGGTCGACTCCCTGGCCCTCCTCCTGGTCTGCCTCCAGGTCTGTCTCCGGGCCCTCTTCCTTGGGGACTCCCACCCAGTCTATCTCATCCTGTATTTCCAGGCATCCTTTCACCTCATCCAATAGTGATGTGCCCACCTTTGATGTCTCAACTGGGACCTGCCCAACCCAGGGGTTTTGAGTGACCCACAGGGTTTGATTTAGTGACCCAAGGCAGATAATTCAGGTGCAGCCACCATTGAGAAGAAAGCCACAGCAACCAGCAGTGCCAACTCAATCCCAGGGCAGATAATCTTGATTTGTGCCCACTGCACTGAGAGTATGTTGAGAGAATGAAGGGGCTACTGATGCCCCCCAAAGAAAGTCAGAGGATGATTCTGGTGTGCCTCTTGCAAAAGCAGCCCACAAATCTGATCCTGCTGTTCCTGTGTCAGTGCAAACCATGAATGCTATTTATGAAGCTTTTATGAAAGAGGTGGAAGAGCTAATGTGACCATGAAAGAGGCTCTTATTAGACTTGGGGGAAGGAGCTACTTCCATGGTCAGCGTATTTTCTAATTTCAGTCAAGGTATATCCTAAAGATTAGACTTGTTCAGAACTTACTGCATATAAGACAGGGTATTGCATTTGGAATAGATGGGCTATGGAAAGAGTGCTGCTAATACTAACAAAGAAAGAGAACTATAGACCAATATCCCTGATGAACATAGATGCAAATATCCTCTACCAAATACTAACTAATCGAATCCAACAACACGTCAGAAAGAACATTCATCTGGACCAAGTGAAATTTATCCCTGATATGCAGGGATGGTTCAGCATATGCAAATAAACAAATGTTACATATCACATTAACAAATTGAAGTTAAAAAACATAAGATTATCTCAATAGATTCAGACACAGCATTGATAAAATGTAACATTCTTTCATGATAAAAAAAAAAAACCTTAAGCAAATTGGAGCAACACACATCAACACAATATATGAAAAACTAACAGCCAGCATCATATTGAATGAGGAAAATTTAGAAACATTTCCACTAAGATCCAGAACCAGACAAAGATGGCCACTTTCATCCTTACTTTTCAATATAGCTCTGGAATTTTTAACCACAGTCATTAGAAAAAGAAATCAAAGGTATACAAATTGGAAAAGAGGAAGTCAAATTATCCCTATTAGCAGATAACATGATCCAATATACAGGGAAACCAAAAGACTACACTAAGAGACTATTGGAACGCATAAGAGAGCTTAGTAAAGTTGCATGATCTAAAATCAATACACAAAAATCAATAGCCCTAGAGTACACAAACAATGCCATGATTGGGAAAGAATTTGTAAGATCAGTCCCATTTGCAATAGCTACAAAAATGTAAATACCATGTAATAAATTTAACCGAGAATGTGAATTATCTCTACATTAAAATTTTTTTAAAAATTCAAGAAATAAATAGAATACACTAGAAAAATTTTCCATATTTTTGGATTGAAAGAGTTAATATCATCAAAATGCCCTTACTATCCTAAGCAATTTGCAGATTCAATGCAATCCCAATCAAAATACCAAGGACATTCTTCTCCTATCTAAAAAAAATATGCTAAAATTCATATGGGAATGCCAAAAGCTAAAACAATCTAAATACCAAAAATAAACCTGGAAGCATCTACATAATGATTTAAAAACCTTTACAGCTACAATCAAAACAACTTGGAACTGGAGTAAAAACAGAATATAGACCAATGAGATGAAATAGAAACACAGAAATTAATCCACACATTTACAATTTACTAACCTTTGACAAATGAGTTTAAATCCATCCCTGGAGAAAGGACAGCTTTTTCAACAATTGGTTCTGGGAATTGGAACTTCATGTGCAAAAGTATGAAACAAAACTCTGACCTTACATCTTACAAAAAGTCAACTCAAAATGGATCAAGAATCTAAATCTCTATCCTGATACCATCCAATTACTAGAAAACATTGAGGAAGCTCTACAAGACATTGGCATAAGCAAAGACTTTTTGGAAAAGACCTTGGAGGCACAAAAACAATAACACCCAAAATAGACAATGTAATCACATCAAGCTAAGAAGCTTTCACACTGCAAGGGAAATACTCAACAAAATGAAGACAAGTGACAAAATGAGATAAAATATTTGCAAACTATGTAACTGAAAAAGTGCTAATATCCAGAATCTATAAAGAACTCAAGAAACTCAACCACATCAAAACAAATAATCCAGTTAAGTAGGCAACTGACATGAACAAGCATTTTTCAAAGGATAAAATTAAAATGGGCAACAGAGATATGAAAAGATGTTTAGGATCGCTAGCTATCAAGGAAATTCAAGTGAAAACCACAGTGAATTTTCACCTACACCCAGGTAGAATGGCTATCATCCAAAAATCTCAAAACAATAAATGCAGGCCGAGGATGTGGGGAAAATGTACCCTAATCCATTGTTGGTGGGAATGCAAACTAGTAATGCCATTGTGAAAGACAGAATGGGGATTCCTCTGAAATCTGAAAATAGATATGCAACATGACCCAGCCATCCCACTCTTGGGAATCTACCCAAAGGAAATGAAATCAGCATATGAAAGGGTTAGCTGTACCCACATCTAAGTTGCAGCTCAATTCACAATAGCTAAGATATGGAATCAACCAAGATGTCCACCAAGTGAAGACTGGATAAAGAAAATGAGATATATACCTATAAATACACACACACACACACACACAAATACTGTGGAACACTACTCAGCTGTACATAGGAATAATATCCTGTCTTTTGCAACTAGAAATTATTATGCTTAGTGAAATAAACCAGTTCGCAAAAGACAAATGTCATGTCTTTTCTGTAAGTTGTAGAAACTAAAATGCAGAATAAAAAAAAAAAAAGTAATATATGTGACTGAAACTGGCATTTTGAGGAACATTTTTTTATTACTGTTTGTTGAATAGTGTATTTAGTGGAGGGTTAAGCTTTTGATTATAAAATAAACTGAAAGCATGTCATTGTAACAAAAAGAAAAATAAGAAAGGAAAGAGAGAGGTGGGAGTGTGGGGAGGAGGGAGGATAAGGTGGGAAGTATCATTATGCTCTTAAGTCTGTATATATGAAATACATGAAATTTGTTCACTTCATATAAATAAAAAAATTTGGAGCCAACACTGTGGTACAGCAGGTAGCAGCCCTGGCCTGTAGGTCTGACATCCTATATGTTTGCTAGTTCGAGGCCTGGCTGCTTTGCTTCCAATCCAGTTGTCTATTATGGAGTGGGAAAGCAGACGATGGCCAGCTCCTTGGTTCCCTGTACCCACATAGAAGACCTGCAAGAAGCACCTGGCTCCTGGCTTCAGATCAGCTCAGCTCTGGCCACTAAAGCCATTTGGGGAGTGAACCAGCACTTAGAAGATCTCTCTCTCTCTGTCTTTCCTTCTCTCTGTCACTCTGCCTTTCAAATAGATAAAATAAACATTTTTAAAAAAATAAATTTTAAAAACAAAAGATTATTATTTTAACTCAATTTTTCATCTTGCCTTTTTTATTTTAAAATATTTCAAATTAACAGAAAACAAAGAGCTCAATAAGCACACACAGATTTATTAATTTTTAACATTTTATGTTTGATATGTGAGCATTGTATGTATGCATATAAATACCATTTTTGAAATCAGATATGGATATATTAATATCATTAACATGGACTTCATTACAAACAGCATAAAATGATGAAAGAAAACTATATTACTATGTGAAGGGCATAATTTAAAGCAAACATTTATACATGTATGTCTATACATCTTAAAAGTCTGTCTTTTTGTGCTTCATTTTGTTCTTTTTCCAGACCATACACTTGTCAGAATGAAATTTGGAATATCTGAAGAAGTGGACATATCAAGAAATTTTTGGCATGCACAACAACTATCACATTGCACCTTGATATCAAAGTAAAAATAAAACTAATTTTCTGGTAGTTGTTGCCAATTCAGGAAATGACATTTATAGAAACTTTGAATGAACAGCTGTGATTTATCAAAAATTACTCGTTTGTTAATGTAGCAATAAATTACAGACACTGATTTCATTGAACCCAATCCATGCAATACAAAACAAGATGATATTTTGGGTCACAGAATTATATAAAGTCACGTCTGAAGTCAACTGTAAACCATGGAGTTCATTTAAATACATGATGGTACAAATTAAATCTTATTTCAGTAGAGAATTATGGGTGAATATGAAATTATTAATACATGTAGATAATTTTCAAGGTTAAAAATAGCAGCTGCATTGGCCTTCCATTTACTGGTTTATTTCTTAGAGCTCCTTTATTTGTAAAATGAAGGTAATCACAACAGTCATCCTGCAGGATCGTTGTGAATATTGCATGTAAATACAAAATGTAGTAAACCAAAAAACCTGTGCCACATTGCTTAATGCGATAATAACTTAACTAGAAAATACATTTTCATTTAAGGCTCAACTGAGTAAGCTAGAAGACACAATATGGTACATATAGTTAACATCCTTGATCAAGCTAAGAGCAGATAGAGGGAAGTTAGAGTTGATATAGGTAAGGAGACAGGTAACAGAGAAAGAGCTTTGGGAAGTATGTCACCGCAATTTCCCTTCGAGTTGCTTCTAAACCTTAATCCAATGCTGGACAAGCCAAACTCACTATTGCAGCAAAACTGGTACATACTGGAACTAGACAACTTGACTGCCAACTATGTTCCAGATATGTCCTACAATTCATTGTAGTAATATTTACTAAAATTACTATGACTAACAAACTCCCATCATCCACCTGTTCCATGACACTTCCAAGACTTTCTGAAAAGGACAGAAAATGGACAGTCACCAAATTCCTAGTGCCCAAAGCACCACCACTAGTGAATATTGCATTTTCCTTTTCCTCAAGATGATATAAAAAGGACAATGCCCAAACTTTATGTCCATGTAACTCAAATTTACCTGCACTCCCGCTCTGATTCTTCTAGTATACATTACTTTTGTTTCCTCCTTGAATTCCTTCCTGTATCAGAGACAAGACCTGGGACCCAGGCATCCAACAGCAGAGTTCAATAATTAAACCCAAGAAAATTATGGTATTTTATACAGTGCAAATATTTATTAGAGATACCTATATGAAATTAACTGTTGATAAAATTGCATGAATGTGATTCTCATTACCTGTAATATAATTCTATGGAAATGTCATTAAACACAGCAATGAAACTCTTCCTCAGGTTTCTTCATAAGCATCTAATACAAGTTATACATTCTTTCAATAGTAGTTTCAGAATAGGCAGAGAGGAGGTGGAGCAATTAATAGTCTCCCAAGCCCCAACTTCAGAAATGAACAAAAGTATAAACTGCTTAGGCTTAACTACATAGAGCAGAGGAAGAAACTGAGCCGGTTTCAACTACTGAAGATAACAGGAGAGGAATGAAAAGGGGAAAAAAAATGAGCTTTATTTAAATAGTGTCACAATTGCCAACAGAGAATAATTCTAATACACTATTCAATGGAAAATTAAGATTTGTTTGGCACCGTTAAACTGGTTCTGATTCTTGTCCATTATCTATGTTTAAACTTAGTCATGAATAGCACAATCAAGGTGCAAGTAAATCTGTGTACATTCTCTAACTTAATCTTTGTAGATAAGGATAGAATAATTTGACTTAAGGTTAACGACTCAATTTTCTGCATCACCGTTTGTGAACCTCTAGTTTTCATTCTCCAGAAAAATGAAGCTAACATAGATAAAACCTATGTTCAAGGTGGAGACATATAGTAAGATGTAATAAAATGAGATTTCCAGGCTTGTGTGTATGTGTATGTGTGTGTGTGTGTGTGTTTAAATGGGAAGAATTTCTTAACTTTTGAAATCATCCGATGGAAGGAAATTAGTGACAAACTTAACTAGCTTGTAAATCTAGAATTAATATTTTAAATTTGTCATCTCTCTTTCTTGTAAAATCACATTGAATTCCTGAAGTAATTATCTTCAATATTATCATAGTCTTATAAATTAATCAGTTTTAAAACAGTAATTATATAAAGAACTAAATGATCAAAGAAAGATAGAAAGCTTGTGATACACATTAGGAATTTTTAGAGAAGTATCAAAACTAAGTATGATTGTTGTAAGGTATAAACCATTCAAGTCTCATCTTATATGTGGCCATAAATATTAACAATATGTGATTGGGCCCGGAGCTGTATTGCAGCGGGTTAATGCCCTGGCCTGAAGTGCTGGCATCCCATGTGGGCTCCAGTTCTAGTCCCGGCTGCTCCTCTTCCATCTAGCTCTCTGCTATGGCCTAGGATAGCAGTAGAAGATGGCCCAAGTCCTTGGGTCCCTGGACCTGCGTGGGAGACCTGGAAGAAGCTCCTGGCTCCTGGCTTCGCATTGGAACAGCTCCAGCCGTTGCTGCCATCTGGGGAGTGAATCAGCGGATGGAGGACCTACCTCTCTCTCTGTTTCCACCCCTCTCTGTAACTCTTTCAAATAAATAAAATAAATTTTTAACAAAAGAATATATGACTCATGTTATTGTTTTGGAATTTAAAAATATGGATATTTTCTAGATTATCATTTTTAGGATGGCCACAGGGTTCAGTTTTCTAAAAGAACCCTTATTTGAACAAGTTGTTTCCTTACATTTATTAATGGAACTTTTATTCCTACTTTTTCTGATTCATATGATCATTATATACTCAGTATTAGTTATATGGGTTCTAATAATTAGGATTAAATAAAAGCTAAATTAGTGCAAAATTAGTGAAATTTCACATTTTCTTCCAGTCGAATCTAGTGGAATTTCTGAAGGTAAGCTGAACTAAAAGACATGAGCCATTGCCTCCAAGTGCTTTTTTCCAACCATTTTTTCGCTAAATGACCCACATTGAGCTGGCTTGGGGTTCAGTGCAAGCTTGGAAAGGACCCATATTTCTGTCACTTTGCCACAGGTCCACATGGATTTTTCTTTTTAATCCTTGTTCTCTCTAGTAAGTTACAAGAAGAACTTTGGGGACTTGCCTTATTTGTATTTATTGACCACTTAAAAATGAGTTATTGTTTAGAAAACACTGCTCTTGTTAGGTTTTTATTGTTTGGAGAGTTCCAGAACACTTTTAAACCACTTTCAGAAAAATAAAGCAAAATGCGGTACAGTGTCATAAATTTAACTAGACAGGCAATGTATCGGGAAGGTAAGGAAAGAAAGGTTCTGTTGTGCAATGAAAATGAACATTTAAGCTGCAGGTGACTTCTAGATAGATTTTCTGAGATAAAACAACTTTTTTCCTCTTTTATTTCTCCTTCCCTCCATCGCTCCCTTCCTCCTCCTCCACTCCCTCCTCCTCCACTTCCTCCTTCCCCTCATTCTCCTCCTCCTCATTCTCCTCCTCCTCATTCTTCTCCTTCTCCTTCTCCTTCTCCTCCTCCTCCTCCTCCTCCTCCTCCTCCTCCTCCTCCTCCTCCTCTTCCTCCTCCTCCTCCTTCTTCATCTTCTTCTCCTTCTCTCTCTCTCTCTCTCTCTCTCTCTCTCTCTCTCTCTCTCTCTCCTCTCTGAACAAATCTACTTAGATTGGTTTCTACATGATCACAGGTATTTAACATGTAGTTTTTATTCTCTCATACAATAAAGCTTTAATACAGGCACAAATTCATTTCCCAAGTATAACACCCTCAATGCAGTAGACTCAATGCAAATGATTCATCTCTCTACTGTAGCCTGGGAAAGGAGCAGAAGATTCCCCAAGTGTTTGGGGTCCTCACCCATATGGAAGATCTGGAAGAAACTCCTGGCTCCTGTCTTGGCCCAGTCTAGCCCCTGCTGTTGTGGCCATTTGGGGAGTGAAACAACAGTTTGAAGATCTCTTTCTTTCTCTTCCTTTCTCTCTGTAACTCTGGCTTTTAAATAAATAATGGAATACTTTAAAGAAAATCAAAGTAAAAGAAAATCATAATAGCCAGTCATAGGTTTACTTTGGAATTAAGTCAGATAATTTAAATAAATCTCTTGGACTAAAGCCTGTTATGATGCCAAAAGTTATTACTTGTCGTATTACTAAGGAAATAAATTCATTATTGAGTCAAAAAATCTATACCAGGAATAATTCTGTGATTCATGCACTTTAAAAAAATATTAAATATCAACATATCTATGCATTTATTTTATTTGATTGGGGAAAATACGGTAGTGCTTTTTTCTGTTTTTAAAAAATTATTTATATAAAGTGAACAAATTTGATGTATTTCATATATGTAGATTTAAGAGCATAATGATACTTCCCACTCTAACCTCCCTCCTATCCATGCTCCTACCTTCCCTCCTCCTTCCTTTCTCGTTATTTTTCTTTAATTTTTACAAGGTCATACTTTTAGTTTATTTTATAATATCAAGCTTAACGATCTATTAAATAAAGAATTAAACCAGTAATAAGTATATAAACCACTCTTCCTCCAGAATATAGATAAGATTGATCTTCCATCTGCTGGTTTACTCCCCAAATGACTGCAATGGCCAAGACCGGGGTTGTACTAAGGTAGGAGCCAGGAGCTTCTTCTAGATCTCTCACATGGATAGCAGGGTCCTAAGCACTTGAGCCACCCTCTGCTGCTTTCCTAGGCAATTATTAGGAAGCTGGATCAGAAATGAAGCAGCCAGAGCATGAACTAGAACCCAGGTGTGTTGCTGGCATCACAGGCAACAACTTAACACCTAAGCCACAACATTGATTTTTATTCTCCCTCTTATAAGTTATGAGAAAAGATTCTTTTAGAATGCTTATTTTAAATGCAGAAAATTAGCACAATACTTGATCAAAGCAATGTTTCAACAAATATATATGAGTATATCTCAGACAATAGAAATGATTATCTAAAAAATTAAAATATGCAAATAAATTTTGAAAATCCTACCCTGAATTCAAGCATAAAAGTCTATGTTTTAACCTTTGCTTTTCCCTAATTCATTTAGAATCTTGAATTTAAATATTTAAATATTTAAATGATTCTCAAAGTGAAGAATATGTGCAGTTCTCTCTATGGTAGCAGATAATTTTCCCTGAATCTGGTGTTTATGTACAGCTTCCAGGCAGAGTATTGACAGATGTGTCAAAGATATTTACCTGAAATCCTTAGAAACATAAATAGGGTATTAACCTGTGTTTTCATTACTATCATGGCATACATAGGCAGATTACTTTTTAAAGAAAATGCACTTATTTAGCTCACAATTTCAGAGATTCTAAAGCAAGGTGTTGGTATTGCCTAGATTCACTGAACACCTCATGGTAAATGGTAGTGGGCATTAAAACATAGGAGGACATGCAGGAGGAAGAGATCACCACAGGCAGATAGAGACGGGCTCCCACCATCCCCTTCTGAGGGCATTCCACGTGCTCTCTGAAGGGTTCTCCATCTGGCTCCATGAGGCAAGGACCCCAGCACATCAGTACAGCCACACTGAAGCCACAGCTCCAACACATGAACTTGGGAAACAACCACATCCTACCAGACCAAACAATGACTCCTGGAGATATTTAGAGTTGTTTTTGTTTGTCGCATTCTAGGACAATGCTAAGTGGCATCTCTCTCCATTCCCAGAGACATTCCACAAGACAGTATTTCTCACACCAGAGGAAGGGAATGCAAATTTTGCCACAAACCCTTATATAACAGTAGGGTCTGAAAACCTCAGAGTCCTTTGTAGTTACAGAACCACTATTTGTGTCGAATCTACTTGGACCTACCTACACAGAAATCACAAGGGACATGGGATGGCGAGGGGCGGGGGGAGGACAGACACAGCAAATTGATGGAAATAAGAATTTCATGCTGTTAAGCCATGAGTCATAAATTGTCTAAACCCCTTTAATTGTCACCTTATGGCCATATCTATGGATATGGGCAAATCAGTTTAGCATCTTTATTAGTTGCTACTGTTTGGAAGAGCTTGATCATTAGACACTTTAAAAGCATATCAAAAATCCCATGAGGTGACTTTTTCAAAATATTCTCCTAGATTCTTATATTTCCCATACCTTCTTGAGATAATGGCTTTAAGTAACCACCATTTTTGATGTGAGATGGTTCATTCTCCAGGTATATTGAAGCAATAGTAAAACAAACAAAAAGGAATGGACAATCACTGTTACTAGTTAGCAGTAATCATAACAATGGCAGACATTAAGAATGTAAAATTTAGGGCCCTCACTGTGGCACAGCAAGTTAAAGCCCTGGCCTGACGGATATCTTGGCTGCTCCTCTTCCCATCCAGCTCTCTGCTATGGCCTGGGAAAACAGGAGAAGATGGCCCAAGTCCTTGAGCCCCTGCACCCACATGGGAGACCCGAAGAAGGCTCCTGGCTCCTGGCTTCAGATCAGTGCAGCTCCAGCCACTGTGGCCACCTAGGGAGTGAGCCAGAGGAGGGAGGACCTTTCTCTCTGTCTCTCCCTCTCACTCTGTAACTCTTTCAAAAAAATAAAATAAATCTTTTTTAAAACTCATGTAAAATTCAGGTTTTTATCCCAAAGAGTAGTACTCTATTAAAAGAAGGAAATTAGTTTCCAAAATTTGAGAAGTAAATAGTTAATTAACTATGTAAACACAAATATTAAAATAATTTAGAAAAACACATTATATGTTATTTGCATGTATGGTGGATAGAAAAGAAGGGCAGATTGAAGGGGGATTCTTATAAAGAAAGAGTAATTATTCTACTGAGTTTAGTGTGTGGAATCAAAAAAGGTTTTTCCTAGGGTATAACATTTTATTTGTCTCACGGATGAGAAGCAGTTAAAAAAATCAGAGAATTTGTGCAACAAAAGTCAACAAAATCAGTAGAATCAGTGTGAGAAAAAGCTATAAGAATTGTACATGCTTCAATATGACTGACTCACAGAGCAAAGAGGGGAGAGGGAGCATGATTCACTTTGTAGCAATAGTGAAACAGAGCTAGAGAAAGATTAAGTAGAGCAGAATCAGTATTTAGTCCTTAGGTATGCTTCTTGGTTTTATAATCTACATTTTATCATTCTGCTAGAGTGTACCCTGTCTCCTGGCACTAAGGGAAGAATGGATCAGAAATACATAGAACACAACCTCAGTATGAGAAGAACTTGTAGTTTTATAAATGAAGATTAAAAAACAGTGGTTAGGATAACTTTTAGACTTGGACATTGATCTGTTTCCAGCTAATGTCATTATAAAATTTTAAAATTAGTATCATTTTCAGGGAAAAAAGGCAAGATTCAATAAAATAAATAAAAATATGTTATCTTAAATGTAGAAAAGAGAGATAGAATGAGAAAGAGAGAAGGGGGGAAGTGGGAGGAAGGAAAGAAAGAAGTATCATTATGTTCTTAGAATTGTATCTATGTAATACATGAAATCTGTTCCCCTTAATTTAGAAAAAAATAAAAAGCAAACAGTATACCTTTTATAATAAGTGAAACAACGGCAAAAACATGATGCTGCTGTCATATATTTCTAATCTGATATGGTGACATAAGAATCTAATACCTAGCATTATTTCTAGGGATTAGATTAGTGTTCTTAAAGTAGTTTTCACACTAACAATGAAAACAATTTTCCATTGCTTTTTAAGTATTTTGTATTTTATTTATCATAGTCAATAATGTTATTTCATTTGGCAACTTTTAAAAAGAAATATATTTAGGTTTTGTGTGTGTGTGTGTGTGTGTGTGTTTGCCAGAGTGTCTTGGTTTTCCATGCCTATAATACTCTCATGGGCTCTTCAGCCAGATTTGAATGCCTTAAGGGTTGATTCTGAGGCCAGAGTGCTGTTTAGGACATTTGCCCTTCTATGAGTCTGCTGTGTATCCCGCTTCCCATGTTGGATCGTTCTCTCCCTTTTTTATTCTATCAGTTAGTATTAGCATACACTAGTCTTGTTTATATGATCCCTTTGACTCTTAGACCTATCATTATGATCAGTTGTGAACTGAAATTGATCATTTGGACTAGTGAGATGGCCTTGGTACATGCCACCTTGATGGGATTGAATTGGAATCCCCAGACACATTTCTAACTCTACCATCTGCAGCAAGTCAGGTTGAGCTTCTCCCAAATTGTGCATCTTCTCCCTCTAAATGAAAGATCTCTGCGAATGAGATCCCAGTGGAAAGAATGGGCCATCAAACAAGGAAGTACCTTTCTCTGAAGGGAGGTGAGAACTTCCAATTTGACTATGACCTTGTCTAAATAAGATCGGAGTCAGAGAACTCAAAAGGCTTCCATAGCCTTGGCAACTCATGACAAGAGCCTAGGGAGATTTCTGACACCATAAACAAGACTGTCAATTTGGTAAGTCAGCAACAGGAGTCACTGTGAACTTACTCCTTACGTAGGATCTCTGTCCTTAATATGTTGTTCAACTAGTACTCAAACAGTATTTTACACTTTATGTTTCAGTGTAGGTGCAAACTGTTGAAATCTTTACTTAATATATACTAAATTTATCTCCTGTATATAAAGAGAATTGAAAAATGAATCTTGATGTGAATGGAATGGGAGAGGGAGCGGGAGATGGGAGAGTTTCGGATGGGAGGGAAGTTATGGGGGAGGGGGGGAAGACATTGTAATCCATAAGCTGTACTTTGGAAATTTATATTTATTAAATACAAGTGAAAAAAGGAATATATTTATAACTTAATTTTTATAAGTTTAGAAAGTAAATTTATGAATGCTTTATTATGTTCTACTAGTTTCACTGGCATTCTCTTTATTCTTTAAAAATGTCCAGAGAAATTGATACTGTTATTCTCATTTTATAGATAAGCTAGTTGAGATTTAGAGAGACAAGGGAACTTGCCAAGATAATCTAAAAGAGAGCATGTCAAAGCTGTTTCCTCCAGAGTAGGCACACTTTATATGAAATGATATTGCTTAACCAATCAGCTAAACCACAGAAAAAGCAAGTAAATTAGTAGATTACCAACATTTTGAATGATGTATAAAAATACCTGTTTCTAACAATGTTACCAAGCCAGAGATTTCTATTTAGCTTGGTCTCAGAGAGGGAAATTTTGCAAATTTACAATGATAATGAAGTATATTTCTTTAGGCACGAACCCACAGCAGTTAATGAGATTCAGATAATCCTATATGACCATAATAAAAGACTTCTGTGCCATACTTTTGTGTTCTAGTTGCTCTGCTTCTTGAATAGTAAATATGGCCTACAGTCAAAACCAGAACAAAATAGCATGTTGTGATAGTTTCTTATTTTTTAAGAGCTTTAAAAAATGAGATAAGAATAAATATATAAGATATGGAGAGAACCTCCATGTCAAAGAAATCCAGGAATGTCATTAAACTAGAAAATAATTTCAAAGGAAACCTAAATGACTAACATATGAACATTACAACTGGCTCAAATGCAACAGCTGGTTGCCCGGCTGTGGAAAACCACCAGGTCATTTCAGTTGTAGTTTGTATTTCTACCCTAGAAATGAGAATGAACCAGATGGAATATAGCTATCCATTGGCTCTCCAGGGTTTATATCCTACTGAAGTACTGTTGATTTTTTTTCTCCTTTTCCTCTGTGGATATTCAATATTTGAAGTAGCTTCAAGTATTGCAATTTCTTTTAATAGCTCTAGTATTTTAAAGTCAAAGAAAGAATAATTCCAAGAAAAACCAATCTTGTTAATGATTTTTCACTTTTATTGTAGGAAGTTTTCATGGTTTACAAACATATAGAATTAATTGCTTTCTAAATATATAGCCACTTCCACAAGTTAAACAAACGCAAAGTTATTCCCCTCAAATATATGATCCCCATATATATAGATCTACATTTAAAAAAATGTATCTTGATTGAACATTTAAAATGAATAGGTACTTACAGTTCTTACCAATTGTAGGAATAGTAGATCATCACAGGGGCTTCTTCATATTGCAACATATAAAATCAAAGAATAGCATCACAATATCAATTAATGTCTTAAAACAATATAAGAGAAAATAATTCAACAAGAAAAGAAAAGAGTGAAGGGAAAGTCTGCATGGAATATCTTTCATCTGTAGGATGCCAAGCCAGTGGCATTTCCTTACTAGAAGGGGGCCTAGCATTATTGCAAACTAAGCCAGAGAGATGACCACCTACTGAGACTACTGAAAAGTAGAATCAATATTTTCTCCATTAAATATTTCCAAATAACAACAGAAAGTATGAGAGAATCTCTAAAAATAAGTTAGTAGCTCATTACAAAACTCAGTTTTTCATAATATCTCATTTATAGAGCACAGCTATGCCTTGCTGTTCATGAGCAAACAATATTGCAACTTTTAAAGAAATATTTATGAATATTGGAAGACAAATCACCCTCACTTGTAACAAGTAATTTCATGTACTTTGCCAAAGGAAATGTAATATGCCTGCAGCTCTGTTTAATTGTGCTAATTAATGGAAATAGAGCGAGAGCGAGAGAGAAAGAGAGAGAGAGAGATGCTCTAAAATAAAATGTGTGATGGTTTTCATTAAAAATTCTGAAGTTTATTTTGGAGTTCTGTGTGATATTCCATTTTTCTTACTGTCAGGGTTTCCTAAGGTTCTGGCCATGTTCAGTGACTCACTAGAATGATTCACAGGACTCATAAGCTCCTATGGTTATGGATTATTACAGCTGAAGGACACAGACCAAACTCATCAAAGCAGAAAGGTACACAGAGCACAGTTCCTAAGGTAACAGCTGCAAGTATTTCAGGTGTTCCCTCCCAATGGAGTTGCTTTGGAGTGTGCTTAATTCTAGCAATTACATGTGACAACATGTGTGAAATGACGTCAATGGGAAAAGTTTACTCAAATCATGTTGTGCAGAGGTTATTTATTGAGGACTAATCACAAATGCATGCAGCGTTCACATCCCTTGATTATTCAAACATCAGCCCTTCATGTCCCTTGGATCCCAACACCAGCAAAAAAATGCCTTCACCATAAATCATATTGTAAAGTAACTAGTATAGCAAAGTACCCCCAAGGCATCAAATATAAACAAGGCAACATATGGCATTATAGTCAACAGGTTCTTCCAGGAGGCTGAAAAGGACCAGTCCTACAAATAGGCTTTTCTTTGGATTAAGTGGGATTTGAGCAAATCAAAGCTTGCACTCATGCTTGTCCACTTATATCACACTGGCATTTATCCTTTTGCAATAAATAGATATAATAATAACATTAGGCTGTCTACTACACAAGGTATTTTGAGAATAAATTTTAATGGCCCATGTAAAAATCCTGAATACATATCCAAATACTATTGTTACCATTTATTATTTGTCAATAAAAATCAAATGAGTTATGTGGCTTTCTGATTTAAGTGTCTTTCTTTTCACATTGGAATCTATTCATTTACTTATTTATGTTGAGAAATATGAAGGGAGAAGCTCCCATCTGCTGGTTTACTCCCGGAATATCTACAGTTACTGCGGCTGGGCTGAGACTGAAGACAGGATCAAGGAACTCAGTGCAGATTTCTTATGTGGCTGGAAGGAAAGCAATTACTTGAGCCATCACTGCCACATCCCAGGGTATGCATTAGGACCGAATGAGGAGCCAGAATCAGAACTGACACACGGTCAGGTGTTTTGGAGTAGAAGGTAAAGCTGCCACCTGTGATGCTGGGGTACCAGCATAAGGGTACCAGTTGGTATTGCCACTGTTCCACTTCCAGCTCCCTGGTAATATGCCTGGGAAAGCAGTGGAAAAGAGCAAGTCCTTGGGCTCCTGCACCCAGTGGGAACTCTGGAAGAACTCCTCTTTTTCTGCCCAGTCCTGGTTGTTGCAGCTATTTGGGGAGTGACCCAGCAGAGGGAAGCCCTCTCTCTCCCTCTCTCTCTCTCTCTCTCGCTCTCTCTCTCTTTCTCTCTCTGTCTCTTTCTGTCTCTCTGACTCTCCTTCTCTCTCTGCCTTTCAAATAAATAAGATAAATCTTAAAAAAAAGACACACTTTGATGTCAGACATGAGTGTCCTAACTGACCATAAGGCCAAGTGTTCACTCCAGTGTTGTAACTTATAGCATATAGAAAATACTGTGCTGATATAGCAAAGTATATATCAGTTATATTTGACAATAAACTCTATTTTGTACCCAACAATAAGTGGAGAAAATTATTCTTGAGAATGACCGTTATTTTCACTACATATTATCCAATTATATGAGTACCTAGCATTAATTTTCCTAATATTTTCAATAAAGCATATTGACATGAAAGCACTTATTTTTTAAAGAATTATGTATTTATTTATTTACTCAAAAGGCAGAGTAACAGGTAGATAAGGAGAGACACAGAGAAAGAGAGAGATCTTTCATTCTTTTTTTCACTCCACAAACACATGCAACAGTAAGGATCGGCCAGGTAGAAGCCAGGAGCAAGGGACATCATCCAGGTCTCCCAAACGGCTGGCAGGGATCTAAGTACTTGGCACATCTTCCACTGCTTTCTCAGGTGCATTAGCAGGAATGCAGGATCAGAAGTGGAGCAGCCAGTACCCTAACAAGCATTTCAATATGGGATGCCAGCATTGTAAGTGGAGGGTACTGCTACTATGGCTCATCATGAACAAATCTAATTAGGTTGCATATATTACATACATACTAACACTTCACATGGGTAAAATGATCAACAGAATATATTCTCATTGTGTTTAAATTAATCTCCTTCTTAAGGAATATAACTCTTCTAATACATAAGCATTATTTATTTACTTCATCCACAATTCTTTCTCTCTTTCTGTATGTGTCTGTTTCTTTCTTGTCAGAGTGAAATAGTGTGAGACTATGGGCACCTGTTAGGCACATTTTTCTGTTCAGAGTCTCTAGCACAGCACTGGCCAAAAACAACTAATACAGGTAATGCATTTCATTCCTTAATTTCCCAATGTGAACCCTTACACTAATTAGTTTACATATATTAGATATTGCATAGTATTTGCACATTTTGGTGGGTTGTTCTCAGGCTGTTTGTTTAATTATAAATTAGTTTTCCATAAATTTTGCTTATTTACTCTTGGTTACGTTAAGATAACAAAATCTTACAAATACATTGCCCAACTACCATTGCACAAGCGTGCAAACTCATAAAACCTGTGGTTTGAGTCCTGACTGCACCATTTAGTGCATCTGGAAGCAACAGAAGGTGGTCCAAGTAATTGGACCCCTAACATCATGTGGAATACTCAGATGGAGCTTCAGGTTACTGGCGTTGGCTGGGCCCAGTTCTGGCCATTGTGGCCATCTGGGGAGTGAACCAGTAAATAGAATATCTCTCTGTTTCTCTCTTTCTCTCTCCCCTTCTTTGTAACTGTGCCTTTCAAATAAATAAACCATTAAAAACGAAGAGCACAAAAATCATGAAATAAGTTCTGCTGCTCAGATCCACTACTTGAAGCATAGATGCAGAATTAAGTCACCCAGAGAAAGAGATGGCAATATGTGAAATATGGTAAAGACAGGATTCCAGAATCATTAGCCAAAACATCAGTTTACATATTCAGCAGTTGTCAATTGTGGAAGAGATGGAACAGTACTGAACCTGGCCACTTTCATCATGCTTTCTTGATTTTGGTGCTTCTTAAAGCAGAAGCAATTTTGTTTGGCTCATTTGTGGTTGTGGTTCTGGTAGTCATACCCAGAAAAGAGCTTAAAACTTTTTCTTTAATCCTAAAAATACCATGCATGAAATACTTTAACAAATCCCTTTCTTTGTTTTTTATTTTTTTATTTTACTTTTTTATTTTTTGACAGGCAGAGTGGACAGTGAGAGAGAGAGACAGAGAGAAAGGTCTTCCATTGCCGTTGGTTCACCCTCCAATGGCCGCCGTGGACGGCACACTGCAGCCGGCGCACCACGCTCATCCGATGGCAGGAGCCAGCTGCCAGGTGCTTTTCCTGGTCTCCCATGGGGTGCAGGGCCCAAGCAGTTGGGCCATCCTCCACTGCAATCCGGGGCCACAGCAGAGGGCTGGCCTGGAAGAGGGGCAACCGGGACAGAATCCGACACCCCAATCGGGACTAGAATCCGGTGTGCTGGCGCCGCAAGGCGGAGGATTAGCCTGTTGAGCCACAGCGCCGGCCAACAAATCCCTTTCTAATTAAATAAATTAAAGATGATCATTCTGTAGAAAAAGTGAAGAATAGCTAAGAACACTGACATTAAGGAAGCATTGATATACTATTACAAGTTGCAATTTTGCTATCAATTCTTATTCCTCAGACAAGCTTCCCCCTGCCTCTGGCACTGTCCCAAAATTCAGTTTTCTATTCTCTACTAAAAATCACCTACCACAAAACATGTTTTCCCGCAGGTAAGCCACGTTAAGCCTTTGCTATGTAACCTGACATTAACAGTTACTATTGGTGCTACTGCTAATGCTCCATCACCAAACATGCTTTATGTTTCATAGAAAGAAATTAAACACTTAGGTTCAGGAAGGTAGAAGTTGCTCTTCAAACATTAATCACAAATTACCCAATAACTTAGTAGAGGATATGTGGGAAGCTGTTAAAATATTGAAGGCAATATAAGTAGATTTACATTTCTCCCTAAGGCTGTATCCTATATGTCTTACTTTTGAGGCTGACATGCTACTTACCATTAAAAAACAGTTGTTCCAGACTATATTACTTTTATTTTTGCAGTATTCCTCTCAGTATATCTACAAAAAGGTACATCCAATATCAGTGAACATCCTGCCAAAAGAAATCTCAAAGTTGATTGTGAATTCTTTTAATTTGTCAGTAAGATCTTCTCATCCATCCAAGGATGCAAATCAAATTCACTAAGTAATATTTCCCAGTAAAATCAAAACATAGCTTGTTGATGAAAAACAATACTAACATATATGAATCTTAAATACATGTTTGCATGCCTGTGTGTGTACAGTACACATATGCACACAGTCATTTGAATGAGATGGGGAGAAATGGAGCTGAACTAAATTATTTATAAAGTCTTTTCCAGCGCTGATAGTCTAAAAGTCCACAAGTCTGTGAAACAGGAAAATGGCTAACGCTAATTAGAAGCAGTTTCCTGGTGAGCTTTGGGTTGGATAGAAAGGACTGGAGAGGGGTGCTAAGGCCAGCCAGCTGGAAAGGAAAGGAGCTGCATATGGTGGTACATCAAAATAATCATTTCCATATAAGCCCAGCCTCTGCTTCCTGAAGTCATAGCATGGAAAGTAAGGCACAGTTGTCTCTCTTTTAATAAATATAACTATTAAATATGTTATTTTTGCTGCTCTAGTAAATACTTTCATCATGCTCAGGAAAAGTTGCTTACTCTTCTTCACTTCTGTGATTTGCTGACATTTCAGGGTGAAAGCAATCATTCCAGGGTTCACTCCTGGTTGCTTCACCCTGGCAGCTAACATTTGCACATTAACCGATGACAACACATGCTGTCTCTATCCAACTTTGCACATTTCACACTGTGAAATGCGATTGTATTATCATTTTCTTTCATGCTACACTAATAGGCATTTGAAGCACCAGCCTTTGAGGATACGTTTGTTTGTTACAAGAGTTTTTTTCTTTTTTTCCAGACTGTTAAACCAGACTTCACAGAAACAGAAAGTTTTCTTCAGATAAAGAAAGTTGAATGCGGCCTGCCCTGTTCTAAGATCCTTATAGATAAGCTTAATATCTGAGATTATTTCCTAATGGTGCAGCATTTGTTTATAGAAATGGTCAAGTAACTTATCTGATGGAGGTAATAGTAATTCACTGAAACAGAGATGGAGACATAGTTTTTTGTTGTTTTTTTTTTCAAGTAAATTTTGTTAAGCATTCTAATATAAATAAAAATAGCTTTTCCTTAGCTTCTTGGATGGATCATTTCAAATTTATTCAAGTAACATAATTTGTAAAGTTTTTAAAGCTAATGGAAATAAGGTACCATAAAAGCCTTTAACAAATTAGAATATACAAATAGGAGAGGAGAAAAAAAATCTTTTAAGAATATTGTGAGTAAAAATCATCGTGGTGATAATTTCATTTATCTTATACTTTTTCAAAGAAGGAGTTCATTCTGGTCCCTCTATAAAATTGTAAACTATCCTGAAAAACATGAAATTTAGACATGTACTAGTAAAAATACTTACAAATGGTTGATGTAACACTGATTATGCGGGGGCACTGATTACCTTTCAGTAATCTGTTTCTTGTTTTTGACCATGTGCTATCCACTTCAGAGAATCATGAAAATGTAGAGCTAGAATAAGCCTTAGCAGTTATACCAGGGGACTTCATACAGTCAGTGGAAAATGAAATGAAAATGTAAGTTTATTTTTTTTGACAGATATAATAGACTGTGCGATAGAGACAGAGAGAAAGGTCTTCTTTCTGTTGGTTCATCCCTCAAGTGGCTGCTATGGCCGGCGCTGCACTGATCTGAAGCCAGGAGCCAGGTGCTTCTTCCTGGTCTCCTACGTGGGTGCAGGCACCCAAGCACCTGGGCCATCCTCCACTGCACTCCTGGGCCACAGCAGAGAGCTGGAGAGGAAGAGGAGCAATCGGGACAGAATCCGGCGCCCCAACCGGGACTAGAACCAGGGGTGCCGGTGCTACAGGCAGAGGATTAGCCTAGTGAGGCACGGCGCCAGCTTCCTTGAACTATTTGAAAACCTTTCTTACAACCACACTTTATGGATCACAAAAATGACAATTTACTGACTAATTCAATGCTACAAGTTATAAAATAATCAGAACAAGAACTTAAAATCCTGCCAGACACAGTCTATGGTAGAATTTTGGTAACCAAAATAAACCTAACCAAACTGTTATATATTCAAATACAGTTTTTCTTATTCCTTCAATTTTTCTACACCTAATTTCCTTTCCCTTAGACAATAAAGAACATGGTGTGTTACCTACACATAAAATATACCTTGGTTCTTGGTTATTGAAGTGTTCTTTTTTTTCTTACTGGTTACAAGCTAAGATGGAATCTGATCATAAAATAATTTTTTTCAGTGTATTTTGCCAAAGATAATTGGTAAACACCACTCTTATATTCATACTATTTCTTCCAGCAAGGTTGGGCTCTGTTTGAAAAGAATGTGAGTTGACATCCAAAAACCTGAAAGCCAAAATAAATAATTTGATCTGAATTTCTATTGAGTTTGTTGCTGTATTAATTATGTATTGAAGTGTGTCAGTTCCCTGACCTGTGGATTGAAGTTTATCATAATAGAAAAGGTCAAATGGGAGGTGATATAACTACTTTCATGCAAAAAAATAAAAACAACACTGCATTCCTGTAGGGATTGCAAAGATGAGTGCTACCATCAAAGACTTGAGGTTTGCAGGTGTTGGAATTCCCATACATCTTCATTCACTGTGACTATTAGCTGGTGCAGAAGATAAACAGATCTTAGAGCATGACTTGGATTATGTGAAGTTACCCAGATGGCAACTGTATTTAAATTTGAGCTGCTATACCAAATGTGTTTTAATTATCTGAAAAATGATGAATACCAAGATTTGTGATATGCTACTGTTGATCTGGAAAATAAACTTTTCTTCAAACATGTCTGTAAATCCACCAGAAGCAGTCTATATTTAGCAGGTCAGGTCATGAACAGACTTTTATCATCTTTCTGATAGGCATATCAAAATACTGGACCTATGTAATAATTTAGTTCATAAATATCTTTATGGTCTTTCTACTCCACAAGATACCACACTTGTCCATTATATTGAAGCCTGTGTTTACTGGATCTGTGAAGAAAGTAGCAAATATTCTAGACTTATTGAAAATACATTTGCATATCAGCAACTGGGAAATAAATCCAAGAACTAAGGGCCTTATACCTCCATGAAATTTCTGGCTGCTCAGAAGTGTGGGAGATGAAGATATATCTCTTCTATGAAGAAGGATAAGTTCTTGCATTTGATCTTACCTATATGCAATACAGAGGCACAGCACCTTTCTTGAATTTTGGAGGCAATACATTTCTCACTTGGCTTTGATTCTCTGGTCCAAACACTGTTTTGAATGAAGCTTAGAGCAAGAGAAGACTGCACAACAGGATGTTGTGAAAACTGCTATGCTATTTGAGACAACAGATCCAATATATTCAATACTTCTTGAACTGTCAATGGCAGATAGTGATGATGTTTGAAGACTTTCACATGTCTCTGTAAGTCAATTGTATCACAAGCCTTTCAGATTTTTGAGGAATGCCCTATGATCCATTGAAGAAACAGGTTGTCGTTTTTCTTAAGTAATTGTTTTCATTTATTTGAAAGACAGAGAAAAATAGACAGACAGTGACATACAGGCTGAGAGAGATCTTCCAATTCCTGGTTCAACAACAGGGGAACCAGAAGCCAAGAACTCAATCCATGTCTCTCAAATGGGTGGCAGAAACCAAATACTTAAATTACCAAATACTTAAGTTAATACTGCTGCCTCCCTGGGTGTGCATTAGTAGAAAGCTGGATTCCACAACAGAGCCTGGACTCAAACCCAGGTCCTCTGATATGGGATGTGCACATCATAACAGGCATCTTAACTTCTGTACCAAATGATCACCTGTATTCTACTTCTGATAAACAGGTTTTAGTCTGTCACTAGGCCTTAGTAGAAACTGAAAAATTGACAATAGGCCACCAAACTAACATGTAACATACTTAAGTAACAAATGTGTTGCTTCCAAAATTCAAGGAGACCTGTTAGGTATTGTCTCTTTGTTGCACACTAGTGGTGTCATATGCAACAACTTCTCCTTCTCCTTAAAAGAGATATTTCATGATTATGTATTTTCTTACCCACTAAAGCACAATGTTAAGTGTACACAGTAACACTCAATCATCAAATGTAAGAGTTAGTTATATGACGAGACCCAAACAGTCCCTAAAAGCACAAAAAACTTACCTTTAAAAGCAGCTCCTGCTACACCACCTTTTCTCTTCTAGACTGCACCTTTGGATACATATGAACTTTATTAAAATAATCCGCAAAAGTAAACCAAGCTAGAGATTAATTGCAGGTGATGCTTTATGATATGTGGTCATCACCCTAAATTGAACACCTACTGTATTGCAGCCCTTTTGGGAACATTCTTGAAAGACGTTAGTGAAGGCAAATACTTCCACTAGAAAATAAAGCAGTGTACCTGGTTGTTCACTTATATTGGAAAGAGAAATGACCAGCAATTTTATACCAATTCATGGGATATAGCCAAATGACTGGCTGGTTGATCAGGGATTTGAAAGGAAAATGTTTTCAAAATACAGTTCAAGGGAATTTGTGGAAGATAGGTGACTAGACTTCTCTGGGTGACAAATGTAGTTATTTGTGTCATGAGTGAATGCTTATCTTAGAGTGACTTAGGGAGAGGAGGATTTTAATAATCAAGTGGGGAAAGTGACCATTCTGCAGGTATCAGTCTCTTTCCTCTCTTTCTCCAGCCCCTTAATCATATCTCAATATGCTCATGAACAGAGAGGCCATGGTAACAAGGGTGGAAGTCATGCAGCAGCTGAGAAATTTAGATTTCCACTCTCCAAAGCCCACCTGGCTATAGCCACTGATGAGTGCTCACTCTGCCAGAAACAGCAACCATATTCCAATATAGTACCATTCCTTGAGTTTATAAATCAGCTACCTGGTGACAGATTGATTGCATTGTACAGTTCTATAAGGGAAGTAGCAGTACTTTATTCTAATTTAATAAACATTTGACTTTTGATACAGATTTACCATCACTGCATGTTGTGCTTCTGCCAAATCCTCACCTATGTACTTAATGAATACCTTATCCAATGTCATGGTACTCCACTCACAACTTTGCTTCTGACTGAGGTACTCCAGTTTACAACAAAGACGTTTGACAATGATCTTACTCTCATGGAATTCACTTTTGTTATATCATTTACTAACTGGAGACATCGAGCTTAACTGTCCTTTTGAAGATAGTTACAGTACCAGCTAGGTGGTATTTCCTTGCAGGGCTGGAGCAAGATTCTCCAAAAGGAGTGCATGTTCTGAATCAGCATTCAAAATGCGGTACTGTTTTGACTACAGCAAGATACAAAGATCTCAATGGTGGAAACTAGTTTGTAACAAATCACTATTATACCTAGTGATTCCAAACATCGCTAACAAAGAATTCCTGGCAATATATTATAGTACATAAGAAATGAACCTCTGGCCTGCGCCACGGCTCAATAGGCTAATCCTCCACCTTGCGGCACTGGCACACCAGGTTCTAGTCCTGGTTGGGGCACTGGATTCTGTCCCGGTTGCCCCTCTTCCAGGCCAGCTCTCTGCTATGGCCGGGGAATGCAGCAGAGGATGGTCCACGTCCTTGGGCCCTGCACCCCATGGAAGACCAGGAGAAGCACCTAGCTCCTGGCTTTGGATCAGTGTGGTGTGCTGGCCACAGCAAGCTGCCCACAGCGGCCATTGGAGGGTGAACCAATGGCAAAGGAAAACCCTTCTCTCTGTCTCTCTCTCTCACTGTCCATTCTGCCTGTAAAAAAAAAAAAAAAAAAAAAAAAAAAAAAAGAAGAAGAAAGAAATGAACCTCATAGAACCACTACAGATTTGATTTAGAACTGCCAAGATCACTTTGAGATTCAATTATGCAACATGCAGATACAGTACAAGGAAGAACAATCCTGAGAGATAATCCCATTCACATCCCATTAAAGCAATGAAGAAAGCTCTTGAGGAGCAACTAGCATTTCAAAAGCTAAGGTCTGGGGTCCAACACATGCATATGATTAGAGCAACCCAGTTAGAAGTAATTATCTACAGATTACCTTGGGCATCCTCTGAGGATGAGTTGATTCTGAGAGGACACAGTGTCATTCATTCTGAATTCAATAATTATAACCATTCATTTGGAAGAAAAAATAATGGATAAAAAATATAAAGCTTGAAAATGCCACTGCCCCCAAAATATTGCAAAGCTTACTTACCATTTCATGGCTATCCTCTCTGTTTATAGGCTCTCTAGATTTCAACAGTGTTGTAATTTCAAAAGTATGTACACTTCTTGTCAATATGAAAGTTTATACATTTTGAGCTAGAAAATATTTATGTGGATTGAACACAAATTAGGTATCTGGTACAGAAGAGCATTGCACAGAGGAGGAAGGAGCCATTCATTTATGAGATAAGCACTTATGGATGGGTCCCTTTATATGTGTCAGACATTGTGTTATGAAATAAGAATTGGAGAGTGACAGCAAAAAACCTGAAAGATTTGTAGTTACACCTGGGTAGATAACAGTACTGTGATAAATACTGTAATAGAAATAAGCAATCTGTCTTAGTCCATTGAGGCTACTGTGGTAAAATATCATAGAATGGGTGGTTTATAAACAACAAATCTTATTTTTCACTGTGCTGGAGGCTGGAAAACCTGAGATCAAGACCCTAATAGATTTGTTCTCGAGTAAGAGCTTGTATTTTAGTACATAGGTGATCAACCTCCTCCTGTGTCCTCATATGACAGAAGAAGTTGTGGTGACTCTATTATAAGAACACAAATTCCACATATTAGGGTATTGCCCTCATGGCTTTATTACATCCCAAAGATCCCAACTCCTAATAATATCACTTTATGCGTAGATTTCAGTGTAAAAAATTTGGAAGAAAGTAGCCATTCAGATCATGGCAGAACCTAACTCAATGTGGGGCATGCTTGGGAAAAGCAACCCCAGAGTGGTGACAGTTGAGTTGATTATTGAATGGTAATTAAGAATTAGTTAAAACTACAAGGAATTATTGAAGGGAAGGAGTATGTGGGGAGCATTTTTGCCTCTGAAGTAGAAAGTGGAATAGCATAGAAGCAAGGTATGCATTTATGTTTTTGTACTTGTTTTTGGCTGAGACTTAAATGTAAAGTCAATATGCATTGGGAATGTATATGGTAAGATTTTGCAAGAAGTTAAGTTGGCAAAGGTCAGAATACCAAGTAAAATATACTTTAAGCGTTAAAGACAAGTCAGAGGGTATCAAAACATAATGCAATCTTATACACCACTACATTTAGTGGTGAACTTAATGCACCCCCACTTCATCCTCCACCCACAGCTGTTCTTTACATACTTTGTAGTCACATCTCTGTGGCTGCACAGACTCTGTCTTGCATAGCTAAGTAGCATGAGAGTTTGTTTCAATTTCAGTGCCCCAATAGTACTCCATGACTCCATTGTATGGGATCTTATTTTGCCACTTGATGTTAATTATAGCCTGTAGCCCATGCAAATGAAACTGGGAGGAAACATGTGATTTCAATTACATGGCCAAATCTTACAATTTGAGGCTGTCACTGCCACCACTTCTCTATGAAGCATGAATTTTGCCTCAATCTGGATTTTTAATACTACCTTTAAAAATGCTGATTGCAGAAAAGAGAATTGTAGTTTGGCAAATATGTTAGTCCGATTTTTGTACCTGAAACTAAGTACAAGCAGGGTTAATTTAGTTCACAGTTATGGAGAATAAAAGTCAAAATAACAGGGCACCAGCTCTGATAAGGGACTCTCTTAACCACTAGCTCATGGCAGATGGCACCACAGTCTAGGAGCATGTGCAAGAGGGAAGGGTCGCATGGTCAGAAAGGAAGCCAGAGGGAATGGGTGTCCTCAATTGACCAACTCTTTCCCTAGGCCACACCTCTTGAAGAAGCTTCTGCACCACTTTCAAACAGCTCTTCACCCAGATGAAACCCCCGGAGACAAACTGAGAACACATGACTTTGAGCAGCACTTGTCTATACTGTTGAGGAACAGGCTTTTTTTTTTCTTATACTATTTGCTGAACTCTTTACTTAGTATAGAGTTAATTTATTTGTATAAATTTAATTGAAACTAGATCTTACTAAAAAATAAGAATGAGAATAGAAGACAGAGGAGGAATAAGGGTAGAAGTGCAAGTGGCAGGGCGGGTACAGTGGGAAGATGTTTCTGAAGTTGTACTTATGGAATGCATGATGTTGGTATACTTTAAATAAAAGGTTTCTGGGAAAAATAAATAAACCATTTTAGAATATCTTACAGCCATTTAGTAATCAGGATTTATAATTGTTGAGCAAAACACAGTGAACAGAAGTTAAAGAACTGATGAAGAAAAGAAGGAAAGGACAAAAATAGGAAGGAGGGTAGCTAGGAAGAAGGGAATCTGGGAATTAATGAATTAAAAAAAGCAAGAAGGGAGGAAAAGAGGGAAGGAGGGGAAGGAGGAGGGAGGGATAGAGGAAGGAGGGAAGGAAGGAAGGAAGGAAGGAAGGGAGGGAGGGAGGGAGGGAGGGAGGGAGGAAGCTAACAGAACACATATTAGCCTATCAAGTGGAATTTCTTTACTGAGTAATGTCTGCACATTGACCCTGATTTTTGAGATATGATTTTGCACATCAAAGCATCAGATAAACTGCAAACAGCTATTCAAGTATTATTATTGAAGATATAAAAATCTAAAAATTTGGCTCAACTATTCTCCAGCTTCCCAATTCATATGGATTCAACTGTAACTTCAATACCTGAGAAAGTATGTTTTATATTCAAGTAGCAATAAACTCTGTGGACTATTGCTGATGGCAAGATGAAAATGTGACACTGAAATAGAGAATGCATTATGAATAATAATACAAGAGACCTCTTCTTGGTCTCCCACGTGAGTGCAGGGGCCCAAGGACTTGCGCCATCCTCTACTGCTTTTTCAGGCGATAGCAGAGAGCTGTGGAGTAGCCGGGTCTTAAACTGGCGCCCATATGGGATACTGGCACTTCAGGGTGTTAACCCACTGTGCCACAGCAATGGCCCTGCATTATGTTCTTTTATCAGTGGTTCTAATAGCATCTTTATTATCCCATACTCATAGAGATAACATTTATTTTATTATCAGCCATGTGTTTCTGGGGAGGCCTATATTTTCTGTTCCTTTGTAATTACCAACTCAGTCTCTTAACAACATGGATTCTAGTAGTAATCCACTCCTTTTTACTAAAAAAAATTAAGATTTCCTGTATTTTTCTAAACCCTGAATCCAAGTTGCATCCAGACAAAAAGTTGTAGAAAACTAGCTTGAGAATTTGGATCATCTAAGATTAGTTTTGTTATTAACCTAGGAAATAATTGAATTGTGTTCTATTTGTTTCTGTTTTTGTAAGGATACATTAACAACACATAATCTTTGAAGACCCTTTATGTTAAAAAAAAATTGTGTTTCATTACTCTGATATAGTAAGAGGACTATACCATTCAAATTTAATGCCTAATTCCCCTTTAATTAAGTTGCCATATAAATCTTTTTAGGAAAGATTTCCCTGGGCAAGTAGACTTCAAGAAATCCAAGTACTAATGTTTGCCAGCAAGGTAGCATTGGATGTCTACAAGTATAATACTGGAGATTTATAAATCTCAGCCTCACATTTTGTATATTCAGGTGAGAGAGCTTGAAGGATGATGTTGTCGTTTTCCAATAGAAAATTATTCCTTGGAGGAAATCTTCTCCTTCAAAATCTAATATTCAAGTGTAGGCATTTATGGCACTACAGCTAAGATGCCATTTAGAATGCCCATATCCCTTATCAGAGTGCTTAGTTCAAGTCCTCACTCTGCTTCCAGTTCAGCATCCTGTCAATACCCATTCTGGAAGGCTGCAGATGATGGCTCAAGCACCTTGTTCCCTACCTCTCACAGGGAAAACCCAGTTTCTGACACGTGGATGTGGCCTGGCTCAGACCTGGCTGTTTCAGGCATTTGGAGAGTGAACCAGCAGATGGAAGGTCCCTCTCTCTCTCTTCCTGCCATTCAAATAAAAAGGCTGAACATTTTTTAAAGAAACAATCTGTATTTTTCTCTATCCTCTGCAAGTAATACTTCTGTCTCGTGTTCCTCTGTCAGGATACATACCCTTTCCCTTGTGTTAGGTTAAGTCTTTTTTTTTTTTTTTTTTTTTTTTTTATAACGCTTTTATTTAAAGAATATAAATTTCCAAAATACAGCTTATAGATTACAATGGCTTCCCCCCATAACTTTCCCCCCACCCTCAACCCTCCCCTTTCCCACTCCCTCTCCCCTTGCTTCACATCAAGATTCATTTTCAATTCTCTTTATATACAGAAGATCAGTTTAGTATATATTAAGTAAAGATTTCAACAGTTTGCCCTCACACAGCAACACAAAGTGAAAAATACTGTTGGAGTACTAGTTGTAGTATTAATTCACAATGTATAGCACATTAAGGACAGAGATCCTACATGATATATTTTTTTTAAAAAATTGATTAATTTTCTAGGCAATTTCCAATTTAACACCAAGATTTTTTTTTCATTTTTAATTATCTATATACAGAAGATAGATTCAGTATATACTAAGTAAAGATTTCATCAGTTTGCACCCACACAGAAACACAAAGTGTAAAATACTGGTTCAGTGCTAGTTATAGCATTACTTTACATTGGACAACACATTAAGGACAGATCCCACATGAGAAGTAAGTACACAGTGACTCCTGAAGTTGATTTAACAATTTGACACTCTTGTTTATGGCATCAGTAATCTCCCTAGGCTCTAGTCATGAGTTGCCGAGGCTATGGAAGCCTTTAGGGTTCGCTGACTTCAATCTTATTCCGACAGGGTCATAGTCAAAGTGGAGGTTCTCTCCTCCCTTCAGAGAAAGGTACCTCCTTCTTTGATGGCCCCATTCGTTCCACTGGGATCTCACTCACAGAGATCTTTCATTTAGGTCTTCTTTTTTTTCCAGAGTGTCTTGGCTTTCCATGCCTAGAATATTCTCATGGGCTCTTGAGCCAGATCTGAATGCCTTAAGGGCTGATTCTGAGGCCAGAGTGCTATTTAGGACATCTGCCATTCTATGAGTCTGCTGTGTATCTCGCTTCCCATGTTGGATCATTCTCTCCCTTTTTGATTCCATCAGTTAGTATTAGCAGACACTAGTCTTGTTTGTGTGATCCCTTTGACTCTTAGACCTATCAGTATGATCAATTGTGAACTGAAATTGATCACTTGGACTAATGAGATGGCCTTGGTACATGCCACCTTGATGGGATTGTATTGGAATCCCCTGGCACGATTCTAACTCCATCATTTGGGGCAGTTCCGATTGAGCATGTCCCAAATTGTACATCTCCTCCCTCTCTTATTCCCACTCTTATATTTCACAGGGATCACTTTTCAGTTAAAATTTAAACACCTAAGAATAATTGTTTGTTAATTACAGAGTTCAACCAATAGTACTAGAATAAAAAAATTACTAAAATGGATAAAGTATTACATTGAACAACAACAGTCAGCACAAGAGCTGATCAAGTTACTGTTTCTCATAGTGTCCATTTCACTTCAATAGGTTTCCCCTTTGGTGCTCAATTAGTTGTCACCGATCAGGGAGAACATATGATATTTGTCCCTTTGGGACTGGCTTAATTCACTCAGAATGATGTTTTCCAGAGTCCTCCATCTTATTGCAAATGACCGGATTTCATTGTTTTTGACTGCTGTATAGTATTCTATAGAGTACATGTCCCATAATATCTTTATCCAAATGTATGCTTTGAATTCCCTGTGATCTTTTGCTGTGAGGTTCCCTTCGTTTACCTTCTTTCATGTTGATGGCTGTGTTTCTGTGTTTCTGTGTGTAACACATCTTTAAGTATCTTTTGCAGGGCTGGACGAGTGGCAACAAATTCTTTCAATTTTTGTTTGTTATGAAAGGTCTTTATTTCACCTTCATTCACAAATGAGAGCTTGGCAGGATATAATATTCTGGGCTGGCAGTTTTTTTCTCTTAGTACCTGGGTTATGTCTCGCCATTCCCTTCTAGCTTGTAGGGTTTCTGATGAGAAGTCTGCTGTGAGTCTAATTGGAGATCCTCTGAGTGTAATTTGACGTTTCTCTCTTGCGCATTTTAGGATCTTTTCTTTCTGTTTCACTGTGGTGAGTTTAATTACAATATGTCGTGCAGAGGACCTCTTTTGGTCATGTTTACTAGGGGTTCTATGTGCTTCCTGTACTAGGATGTCTCTGTCCTTCTCCAAAACTGGGAAATTTTCTGCTATTATCTCACCAAAAAGGCATTCTAATCCTTTCTCCCTCTCCATGCCTTCAGGAACTCCTAGAACTCGAATGTTGGGTTTTTTAATAGTATCCTGTAGATTCCCAACAATATTTTTTAGATTTCTAATTTCCTCTTCTTTTCTTTGGTTTGACTGTATATTTTCCTGTGCTCTGTCTTCTAAGTCCGATATTCTCTCTTCTGCCTCACCCATTCTGTTTGTAAGGCTCTCTAATGTGTTTTTCATTTGATCTATTGAATTCTTCACTTCATTATGATTTCTCGTCACTATCACAGTTTCATGTTCTACTAGTTGTTTCATTTCAGCTTGATTTCTCTTTAATATTTCATTTTCATGAGAGAGATTTTCTACCTTGTCCATTAAGGATTTCTGTAGTTCAAGAATTTGTTGTTGAGTACTTCTTAGTGTTCCAATCAATTTTTTGAGATCTGCTTCTTTCATCTCTTCTATCTCATCATCTTTGTAGTCTTGAATTTGGGTGTCTTTTTCATTTGGGGGCATCATAGTGTCTTCCTTGTTCTTATTACCTCGGTTTTTGCGTTTGTTGTTTGGCATATTGGTTTCTTCTCTGTGGTGTTTTTTCCTTGTTATACTATGACTCTATATTAAGTGGACTGTCTGCTTTTGATGGAGCCTTAGAGGCTTGAGATGGGTGTGGCCTGAGAGCTCTGTTTGGTTCCTCAGGGTTGAGGGTGTGTCAAAGGAGACACTCCCAGGTTAGGCGTGGTAAATCTCTCTGTTACTTTTTTTTTTTTTTTTTGGTTCAAAAGGGAAGTAATTCCACACAGCTGAATGGAATTGGGGGTGGTTAGCAGGCGAATGATATACCCACAGGAGCCAGAGATCGGAAGCTCTTTCCCAAGGACCAGAGAGGGAATCTTTGCGGCCCTTTGTGTGGGCTGAGATTCTCCTGTAGTCTCCCACTGGGCTGCCAAGGCTACTGAACTTTAGCGTCTCTGGAGAGTACTCACATGAATTCGTGATTTCCGTGAGTTCTCTCCCCCACCGGTCTCTTTTTTCAGTCTCAGTTCATTTGCACCACACATTCATTAGGTTCTAATCTCCTGTTATTTCACCCCTCCCACCCAGAGTCAGGTTTTTCTGCTAGGCTCGGGGCCGGTGCCGACCCGAGGTCGCCCTGCTTATGACGTATTCCAAAATGGCGCCTGCTCTTTGTCTTGCTCACCTTTGAGAGGTGAGCGGAGAGAGAGAAGCTCGTGTCCGTATGGGTCACTTTTTTTTTTTTCCCCTCTCTCTCTCTCTTCTAGTTAGCCTGGTGAACTTTTCCCCAAAGGGTTTCAAGCCTTGTTCGCTCTAGGCTCCCTTTTCCGCTTCCCTGCTGGTAATTCGGGCTATTGATGTTCTGCTCACCTCGCGTTCCAGTGCTGGTGTGTTGAATCTGCTGCTGGTGTCCCAAACTGCGGGCTCCCACGCTCTCCACGCAGGTCCACTGTGAATCTCCAGTTCCGGAAGGGTTTTCTCTGCTGTATCTTCCCCTACTCTTCCTTGAACCTGCAGTATCTCCACTTTTATTAAACTGTCTCTCCCCAGACTATCGGTGTGCTCCCTTCCTATTCCGCCATCTTGCCGCTCTCATCAGGTTAAGTCTTTTTAAAAAGTGTAGACGGGGCCAGTGCTGTGGAGTAATGAGTAAAGGCATAGCCTGCAGTTCTGGCATCCCACATGGGTGCCGGTTCAAATCCCGGCTGCTCCACTTCCGATCCAGCGCTCTGCTATGGCCTGGGAAATCAGTAGAAGATGGCTCAAGTCCTTGGACCCCTACACCCACCCAGAAGATGCTCCTAGATCCTAGCTTCAGATGGGCACAGCTCCAGCTGTTGAAGCCAACTGGGGAGTGATCCATAGGATGGAAGACCTCTCTCTCTCTCTCTCTCTCTCTCTCTCTCTGTCTCTCTCTCTCTCTCTCCCCTCTCCTCTCCTTCCTCTCTCTGTAACTCTGACTTTCAAATAAATAAATCTTAAAAAAATATAGACAAGAGAAGTCAATTATGAGCTTAAGCTTTGATAATCTACATCAAGTTTCACACACAGCTGGGCGATTTCTCTCCTTTTCCACTCCACTTGCTCTGTTTGGAGGCAATCTGCGAAAGAGAATTCACTTTTCAGCCAGTTGCACTTATGAACAGAGTCTGGGAAGAATCTCATGTGCTCCAATCCAGCTGCAGAAAGGCATGAGCAGTTCCTTAATGACTGCAGCATGGCCGGCCAGGAGCGTGCACCATTCTGACTTCAGATGAGCACATGTTCTGGAGACAACAGAAACAACAGGTTGGGCTCTGCACCTGGACCTTTTGGCATTTGGCCTGGGTTCTAACCTATGCTTCCTAAATCAGTAAGGGAAGTGCAGAGATCTACCATTCTGGGAAGAAGTCTCAAATTCTCTTTTCATGAGGATTTGTCCAGCATGCCTTATGGAGGTCATCCAGACTTGCAGATCTGTTTCAATACAAAAATAATATTTTCCCAACCCACAGCAAAGTTAGATTGTCAGTAGAACAAGTCATAAGCTTTTTAAAAATATATCATCTACCCTTAACACCATGTACAAATGAAATATTGTTGTTTCCTTGCAATGAGGTGATTATAAATAATTACCTCACTCATATGGTATGTTTTATAGCCTATTAAATAAAACTTATATGTCATAACCAACTATGTTTTCCCTCCTATTTTAATTTATATTTTGCTAAATATATTAGCTTGATTTTATTGTGCAAAGATAAAACAATCATCTAAAGAATGACTTAGTGTTGTTTACCTGTGTGTGTGGTGTTTCTGCTCTTCACATCAGCTAACTGGATGGTTGCCACCTTGTTAGCCAGCTCTCAATCAAGCAAGGGGAACACATGAATTGAGAGACGGCTGCATATGGCAGACAGTACTGAGGGATTCCTTAGGGAATATTTTCTGCCAATTTTGGGTTCTAAATCTGTTTTATGTTCACATTAGTGTCCTCAACAGAGAATAGAATTCCAGCTTCATTCAAGTCATGGTAAACCTTGTTTTCCTGTTGGAATTGGGATGTATTCCTGAAATGGCATGCATAGAACAGTAAACCAGTCACCGTGGAATGAACTATCAGTCTGAAATGCCTAACACAACAATCGCTTAGTCAGTAATAGGAAACAGTTTTGCTTTACATTTGAAAGTCTGGCATTTAACTTATGATTTTGTCAATATACACCAAAGGCCACAGAAAAGGAGCTATGATGCATCTGCTATCAACCTAACTCAGGGCAGTTGCATGTTTTGTTCTGTTGAGCTGCTGCATGTGCATAGCAATGATATTGACCAGATTCAAAAGAAAACATAGAAGTCCATTTCCTGAATAAAGTACATGCATCTGGAAGGCAAGTCATGTGAAAATGATTTGAATGCAAAGGTTATCAGTTTATTACAGCAACCAAGAGCACTGCTTGTATTAAAGACACATTTTAGTTCTTTTTGGTTTGCCCTTTCAACAAATATTTATTATGCTACTTTCTGGGCAGCACAATAGCCCACTTGCTAAAGAAGACACAAGTGAGTAATATATAAGTATTGCCCCCGAGGAAATTAAGATTTATTGGGATAGGTAAACGTCTCAATGTAATAAAAGGTGCTTCAATTACTAGCATTCTTCAAGTAGATTATATAGATATCTTCTGGTCTTTCCTCATCTTAGGGTTGTGTTCCACAGAAGTAGAGTCAAGATAAGGCTTTAGATGCACATGGCTAGTTTGTCTGAGAAGTAGCCCTAGAATGCAGTTACAGGGAAGTGAGACAAGGAGGGGAAGGAGATCACTACTGGAGGCTGTAATGAGCAGGTTTCTGTCACTTTCCGTAGGATTGTGCCTTACTAAAATTACTGGGAGGCAGCCTGGGACACTTTTGTGCTTACCTAATTCAATGGATAAGGATGATTGGCTTTTTATCCACCAAGCCCTCGGTGACATTATATGAGGGCATTCAGACTGCACTAATCCCTAGAATCCTTCAAGCTGCCTTGAGCATGAATCAAGTACCTTCCTCTGCTCAGGAAGAGATCTGTGGAAGAGGAGCATGGATCCAGACTACAGTTTGCAGCAGGAAGCTATGAACACATCTGGGTTTGGACAGTGCCAAGGGAACATCTGTGGGATAGTAACTATATCAGCTCACTCCCTTTGCTGCAGTGCATAGCATATTTCTAAACCCATCATGAGCATGTAGCCAATGCTAATCTCTATGAGAAACATTGTAAGTTCTGCCCTCCTTTGCAATTTTAGTTTCTTCAATAAATGAATAGAATATTTTCTTTCTAATCTCTGCCTATGTTTTATATTGCTTGTTATTAAAGAATGTAATGTCTTCACAACTGATTTTTCTGCCTCCATTTGGCAACTACTCTAATCCATCAGAAATGCTGCTAAATGAACGTTTCTTGTCTTCCTTTATTCAACATCTGTAGCACTTCTTCCTTGTCTGGGAAAGCATGCCAAAGTCACTGATGTTCAGAAAGGCTACATTTTGCATTGTATAGATTACTTTTACTTGCATTTTTGTGTTTATTCATCACAACTAGCTTGTGAATGTATGTTTTTGCTTCATTTTAGAGACAATTCCTACAAAGTTGATTTAAACCACAGAATCTAAGGGGATGCCTTACAGATTATAATAAGACAAGAGCTTGGAATCAGAATCCAAGGGTGCTTTCTTCTGTTTGCATCCCATTTATCCATTCTCTGTGTATTTAGGCCTCGTTCAGACTCTTGCTTACAACTCTCCTGGAAGGCACCTGCAGGAGAAGAGGTGTCACCATTTTGTAAGCACAGGAAATCACTGGAACAAACGCTGCACTTCAGTTTGGATGTGCTCATGTGTAATTTAACAAAAAGTAAATAAAAACAAAGTCTTCAGCATTAGACACACTAACACATTTCACAAATATATTAAATGAGGCTCTATCTCAATATGTTCTTGTTTCTGTCTCAGGATAAAGCCTGTATTTTAACATATGTTGAAAGAACATATTAACTTGTCAAGGAGAGGAACAAGAATTTAACTGTTTTGCCACTCTTATCCAACCAACCATCTCCAGCCTGTCAGAGATATTGGAAGAGCCAAGATGTAAGTTGGGACTTGAAGTATTTCTTTGACAAGAACTGTGCTGTGAGTCCTCTCTCCCAAGGGGTTTGGGTGAGATGACTGTCTTCTGACCTTAATTTGGTGAGAAGAGCTTCAAAGAGATAACTCAGTGAGCTTGATTGTATTCCCAGCAGTGTGGTGACATACTGGAGGAGGGTCAGGCTCACAAGTGAGAATTTTAAAGGGCACAAGTCTGTAGCTGAAGCTACCTGCCAGGCAGCTAAATGGAAAGCAGGGAATAATTGAAAATAACTGCACTCCCACTGATGGCAGATCAAAGGGGCATATTTCCTATAGTATACACAAGGAAGACTTGACCGTAGTTGGTTTAGATTCTGCAAAGAGGTTCAAAAGGAGGAGCAAGGGGACTTTTGCTGAGAGAGGTTGTAAAGATATTGCCAAATGCCTAGGAAGCAAGAGAGAAAGCTAGAAAGCAAGCTAGAGGAGATATGGAGATATAGTTACATATGTCTAGGGAAGTAGAGACTAGAGATCTTTGTGATGAGTGTTTACTGAGTAACTCACAAAAGTGTCTCAAAAAGACAGTAACTTGTAAACTTATTACACAGTCAGAGGAAATCAACACCAAATTAGCTCACATAAGTAACGTACAGATTAGTTCACAGAAGCAGCACATAGGTGATCTCCTCCTTTTTTCCACTACAGAGAATTAATGAAAGAGAAGGAAAGGCTTATATTTTAAACAATATCTTTAGAGTTTTATAATAGACTACAATATAATTACTAACCTGATGCTCTGTTTTGGCAAGAATGGTTTAGAGGAATTTTTTTTTTTCTAAGAGTGACACAAAAATATCAGAGATCCAGTTCTAGTGGTCAGTTTGAAGACATTTACACTCTTAAGCCCATGAGACACAGGTGTTGTGGAAAACAAGGTTCCCAGATGGGTTTACTCAAATTCTTATCTCTGCTTGAGAAAGTAATTGAAAGCAAAGACAAAGATAAGTGGCAAGAATGGGGGAGGCAGTTATTTAAAGAGATTAAAGAGATAGTATATATTTAGAAGTGGATGCAGGCAGCCTCTCTCCAAAAGGAGAGCAAAGTCAACCTGCCCAAGTTGCCATTATCTCTGTCAGGTGGTGAGGGTGTCCTAATTGAATATACAGATGGATAGACTTTGAGTGGGTCTTTAGTACAACTCCCTGTGGAATTCACCATATGTATGGATGTGGATATCATGATGTCTTGTGCGTGATGGGGGAGTGAGGCCATGAGCATCATGAGGGAGTGGCTGTGCCAAGCCTACAGCCAGGTGGATCAATACAAAATGAGTTGGGGTTTTGGGTGCTGCCTGCCTATGGCAGGGAGACTGCTTGATATCTCTCAGCTCGTTTTCCTCCTGGCCTCTCTGCCTAGCCTATATTACGCACACAATTGCTAGTAGTAGATTCTTGAGAATAATGTTCTATTGTGCATTGAGGTAAATTTCCTAAATAAATTTGATCTTGAAACAAGGAAATGGAACTGTCATGAAAGATTATACTTCTTGACATTTAATTGTATATCATGTAAAAATAGAACCAGGTACGTCAATATACCCTTCACTTTTTTAAAGATGCAGAGAGTCAGGGAGAGAGAGAGACAGAGGGAGGAAGAGAGAGAAAGAGAATGGGAGAGAGTTCCATCCTCCTCTGGTTTACCTTCCAAATGCCCACAATAGCTCTGGATGAGCCAAGCTGAATCTGGGAGCCAAGAATTCCATCTAGGCTATGGATTTTAGGAGCCCAGTTACCTGTGCCATCACTACTGTTTCCTCAGGTCGGTTGTCACTCTGGGATGTTGACATATTTTCAAAGTTTGTTTTTTAAAATATTTCATGAATGAGAAGACCGCATTGTTATAGACATAATGTTTGAGTCCCTTAAAATTCTTATGTTGAAATCCCAACCCCAAGGTAAAGTTATTAGGAGGTGGGACCTTTGGGAGACAAATTAGCTCATGAGGGTGGAAACCACAGAATAAAGTTGATGTCCTATTAAAAGAGATGACAGAAACTTTCTTGTCATCTTTCCCCACCCTGTGAGGATACCATGGGAAGACGGCACTTTGAAACCCAGAAAAGCGCCTCAGCAGAGCTCAGTCATCCGGATACCTGGGTTTCAAACTTACAGCCTCCAGAGCTGTGACAAGCAAATTTCTGTTGTTTACAAGCTGCCTGGTCTATGGTACTTTGTTATTGCAGCTCAAACCAAAGAAGACAACTGTTAAATTAATGGCATTAATTTAAATATGTTTACCAGATGAGTGCATAAGTTATTTTACCATTAATATTTAAATTACAAAGACAAAAGACATACCTGTATATTGAAGATAAATTTAGTTTTAGAATGCTGAAGCAAACTGTAATTATTTCATGTTTAACAAAATAATTCATAGTGTATAGAAACCAATAAATCAGAGGACTCACAGTATAATGCCTGCAAATAAGTGTTAAAATCCACGATCATTAAATGTCAAACCTTTAAAGGTCAAGACAAAAGCTGAATGAATGAATGAATGAATGAATGGAGACCCCTGGAAGGTGGGGAGAGAGAATCCTAGAGAATGCCTTGCTCCAAAGGAGACATCACTTATGACCTGTAAATCAAGAAAATCTTCCCTAAAAAGGACTACATAAAGCAAATTTAAAGAACAAGAAACCATTAATTAGGATAGTGGATAAAGGGAAAAAAGAAAAAAAAATAAAGAATATTAATATGGTTAATCATGTTTTAAAGTTTCACATACAGAGAGAACTGACATTTTTATGCAATTTTATTATACTTTTCTTAATTTAGATTATTGTACATTATAGAAAATAATTAAAATACATTGTACTCCACTAACATAATAAGGAAGTTTTCTTACCACCAGCAACAGCTTAGTGAAATCATTCACATTTTCCTGTCTCAGAATCATATCTCTGGATTACAGTTCCCTGGATAGGTTTTGCAATCAGTCTTAAATGCTACTGTCTTTGAGTTTATCAGTGCCTGCTTACTATTTTAATTTTTGTCTCTTTTGTATGTGCAATCTGTACATATTCCTTCCAAATAGTCTTTTAAAATAGAGCTATGATGAAGCAACGGTGCACGGGAGAACTGTATAAGAGTTCATTATAAAACAAATGGAAGCATATTCAATATACAGTAAAAGAAGATAGATACGAGAATCCATGTGATCATAATTTGTTTCTATCACTAACAAGGTATTTGTCACATGCTTGCAGAGTTTATAATGAATTAGAATATGAAAAGAGATATGCCATATGGTGAAAGCAATTGACCTTAAGCTAAACTACTTCCTTCACCTTCTAATCACAAGAAGAGTATCATTAAGGGTGAATGGTCTGACTCACTTTCAAAAGACAAAAATATTGAGGAGAGTGGGTTAAGAAAACCAATGGTTGGGATTGCCTGTTGGGCAGGATGGCTTAATCCACGGCTTGTGATGTTGGCATCCCTCATCAGAGTGTCACTTTGAATCCCAGATGCTCTGCTTCTGACCCAGCTTCCTGCTGATGCGCCTGAAAAGGCAGTGGGTGGTAGTCACAGCACTTGGTCTTAATCATCTGGGAGACCAGGATGGCGTTCCGGAGGGCTCCCATAATCTGGGTTACATTCGAGTGTTTTAGCCATTTGTGGAGTGAACCAGTTGATTGAAAATTTATTTCTTTCTTGAATTAATCTGACAGTTTCACACTCTTCCCCTCTATAATATTTTTTCACATATCCAGAGTGATTTTATGAAAGCAAAGATCTTTTAAAAGTTTATTGTTAATTTATGAGTAAAAATTATATATGTATATATATGTATATATACATATATATGTGTATATATATGTATATATATAAATATTGTGGAATGTTTAAATCAAGTTATTTAAAATATGCATTATCCTAAATGTTTACCTTTCTTATTGTTTTCGAAATGTTTAGCTCTATTCTTGGCTATTTTTAAAGCATAGAATCTATTGTAATAGCTATAATCACTGTGATGTGTAAAGCACAATTCTCAGCATGGCATTTTGTTGAAATACTTTCAGTGATTTCTCATTATTAATAGAAAATAGAATTTTGCATTTTTTAAAGATTTATGTATTTGAAAAGCAGGGTTATACACACATACACACACAGAGAAAGAGAGAGAGACAGAGAGAGAGTTCTTCCATCCTTCCATCCTCTGGTTCACTCCCCAAATCGTCACAATGGCAGGAGTTGGATTGATCTGAAGACAGGAGCCAGGAGCCAGGTGTCCTAGGTGGGTGGGCCAAGCACTTGGGCGCCATTTCCCCAGGCGCATTAACAGGGAGCTGGATTGGAAGTGGAGTCTGGATTGGAGGAGCTGGTGTTGTGGTATGGAGGGTAAAGCAATGCCAGCATTCCGTACAGGAACTTGTTAGTGTCCTGGCTGCTCTACTTCAGATAAAGCAGTGGCAGAAGGCACAGTGTTTGGGCTGCTTCTACCTGTGTCAGAGACCTGTATCAAACTTCTGGTTCCTGGTTTCAAGCTGGCCCAGCCTGTACCATTTTGGCCATTTTGGAAATACATTAGTGGATGAAAGACTCTCTCTCTCTCTCTCTCTCTCTCTTGCTCTCACTCTTGCTCTCATTCTCCTTGTAATTCTTTCAAATAAATAAATAAGTTTAAAAAATGGATGGAAAAAATGCCTAGCCTACTGCCTGTAAAAATCTGTAACTTCATTCTTCCCAAGCCACAAAGACTTCTTTGAATGCCCTCTACTCATTTTGGTTAATCCTGCTCTGTGAAGGTTGGCAGATCAAATTTCTCTCCCTAGAAACCCACCTTCTGTTTTGTTTAGTATATAACTATTCATCTTAATATTTATATCTGTTTGACTTCATCACCAGAATATTTCCTTGGATAGACTCCTTAGTAAAAATCTGTTTCATATAATCTCTTACCGTGTATACCTCTCTTTCAGAGCATTATCATAGCTTCAATTTTAAACACATGTGTGTTATTACTTATTGTATATCTTCCATGCTTCAAGAGAATTGGCTAGCGCCATGGCTCACTTGGCTAATCCTCCACCTGCAGCACCGGCACCCTGGGTTCTAGTCCCAGTTGGGGTGCTGGCCCTGTCCCAGTTGCTCCTCTTCCAGTCCAGTCCTCTGCTGTGGCCCGGGAAGGCAGTGGAGGATGGCCCAAGTGCTTGGGCCGCTGCACCTGCACGGGAGACCAGGAGGAAGCACCTGGCTCCAGGCTTCGAATCACATCAGCTTGCTGGCTATAGTGGCCATTTTGGGGGTGAACCAATGGAAGGAAGACCTTTCTTTCTGTCTCTCTCTCTGTCTGTCAAAAAAAAAAAAAAAGAGAGAGAGAGAGAGAGAGAATAAACCTCATAAAAACAGAGTGAAGGAATTTTTTTCAAAATTGTATCAGCAGCACTCAACTGATTAATATTAAGATTTCAAAAATCAAAATCATTGGGGGATTATTTGTGGTGGGGCATGAGTATATATATATATATATATATATATATATATATATATATATAAAATGGCATTATACACTATAGCTTTCTACTTCCGAAATTTATCTTCCCCACTTAGTCTACTTCCAAAACCCCTACAACTACTGGTTTTTGAACCATATTATTAATTCACTTAATAAAATTTACAAACTATTATATTCAGGTCGTATTGTCAACATTGGAGATGTAACACTGAACAAGGAAGATCAGGTCTGATTTTCCATGGTTCTATTCTACTATAAGGGTGACTAGGAGGAGAGAAAAAAACATAAATACAATATCTCAGAATTTAAAAATAAAATTGGGCATGCAATAAAAAACAAATGTGAGGGAGTACACTTCAGATTGGATGAACTGAGAATGTGTGACTTTTGAAATAAGCCTGAATGATAACAAGGAACTTATTCTAAAAATGCTCATGGAAACTTACACCAGACAAAGTAAACACAAATGAAGTCTCTGGTTTAGGAAAAACATTTTCTATTTGTGTGTCTTTGTGAAGGAACATAAGTTTTTAACAAAAGTAGCAACACATATTATACAATTTTTCTTGCCAAAAAAGCAAACAGGCATCTCTGAATATGTAGATCTTCCAATGGCTGGGGCTGCACACCTGGAACATGCTGTAAAGCAGAAAAGTAAAGAGGGCATCAATGATTACTTCAGCCTCACCAGAAAGAATCAGAACGTGGGTGGAGGCTTTACATATCAGCCAAAGATGGGACGATTTGAGCATCAATGAAGATACTTCTCAGGTAAATTGAAAATGTCCAAAATTTTCAAATTCGTAAGTTTGAAAAGCATGTGGGAAAAAATTGATATTTTTGGAGGAATCCAGGAAGTCAATTCATTGTTTTGAAAATTAATGAATCAAGTTATAGAAGAGAATATTAAAAACAACAGTTAATGAATAGGTGAAAAGAATGTAGCAAGTTTTGAGAAGACTGAGAGATATAGATCAGAAAGTGTGTAGGAGCTAGTCAATGTACTATTTGGCAAGACAAGATAAGCATTTCGTATTGTATATTAATTGCAATGGAAATCCAGTGAATGTGATAATAGTTATTAGTCATAATTAAGAAGTGGAAAACCTGAAGGAAAGAGTTCATCATCTGAAAAGGGAGATGTGCTAGCATTTTCTGAAAATTACATTTGATAGGAAAATGTAGCATCAAGTACAAAAATATTAAGTATCAATTCATGATTTTGTGTTATACATTTTAAATAACACTAGTAAACATGGCTGTGTTACTCATTCAGCATTGCAGATGCATATACCCTTATAAGCCAATACCCATTGGTACTCCATGCTTCCAGGTGAGTATGGCAGGAGAAAAAAAGATATAAGGAATTTAAGATGTTTGCAAGAATGATTATTATTTTACACTTGATGTTCTGTGTCGGTGCAAACTGATGAAATCTTTACTTAGTACATACGGAATCAACCTTCTGTATATAAAGATAATTAAAAATAAAAAAAAAATCTTGGTGTTAAATTGGAAATTGAATAGAAAATTAATCAATTTAAAAATTATATATTATTTAGGATCTCTGTCCTTAATGTGCTATACATCGTGAATTAATACTATAACTAGTACTCCAACAGTATTTTTCACTTTGTGTTGCTATGTGGGGGCAAACTGTTGAAATCTTTACTTAATATATACTAAACTGATCTTCTGTATATAAAGAGAATTGAAAATGAATCTTGATGTGAATGCAAGGGGAGAGGGAGTGGGAAAGGGGAGAGTTGTGGGTGGGAGGGAAGTTATGGGGGGGGAAGCCATTGTAATCTATAAACTGTATTTTGGAAATTTATATTCTTTAAATAAAAGCGTTATTAAAAAATAGACCAAGATGTTAAAAAGAACAGTAGGTATCCTAGAATATTTGGATTGATTATGGATGGGATTTGTTCAGACTGGTATAAGAGACAATTATAGAACTGAAAAGAATAAAGTTCCAGGGAATTCAGGTGAATTGTTCCAAAGATGACTCCTAGGCAAATAGTGAAAGAGTATCTTTAGGAAAGACATGATGTTAAACCACTTTACCTCAGTCAGTCTCAAGCTTGTGACATGCAAAGCAAATGCACTGGGAGAAAGTGTTTACTAAGAATTTTTCAAATGATAATGATCTTTAATTCCCACGTGTGTCAGTGAGATATTTATATATTCAGAGTTCTAAGTCCTGAGCAATGACTCTACCTAAATTTTAGTTGGAAATGACAAACAGAGAAAATAATGAAGGAACATAGAATTATTACATAAAGCTCATCATTACAATGTATTTAGAATTTTAATTTACCAGTTTCTTAAATATTGAGGCAGATTATATGTGCTTGGAACTCATTCAGAATGAAAGGAATTAACCACAAAACAGATTTTCAATGACTATAAATACCTTAATTGAGTTTAGATTGTTAAACCTTGTATTCCCGGGATTAGCTCCACTGGGTCATGATGTGTTTATTCATAGTTGCTAGACTGAATTTGATAACACATCATTTAGAATAGTTGTATCTATGTCTGAGAAGGATGTTGGTCTGTAGTCTTTATAATGGTTCTATCAGGTTTTTAAATCATGATAATGCTGTCTCCACTGAATTAGTTAAAAGTACTTCTTCTTTCTGGAGAGATTGAACAGGATTAGTCTAATTTATTTCATAAATATCTGGTAGAAATAATTAATGAACACATCTCTGTCTCAATTTTATATAGTAAGAGGTTTTAATAAGAATTAAATTCAACCTATTTATAAATGATGGAGCTATTTAGTTTCTGTATCCTTTCTTGAGTAACGTTGTTAGTTTATGCTATTCAAAGAATTATTTTATTTCATCCAAGTTGTGAGGATAAAATTGTTTATAACATTCTATTTTTCTATTCCAGTATTGTAGAATTTGCAGTAGTGTCACCTTATTCCTGATAGTAAGAATTGATGTCCTCTTCATTTTTCTTGATCAGCATGACTAGAGGTTTATCAGTTTTACTAGTTTCCAAAAAAAACTAGCTATTAGGCTGTCAATTTCATTAATTCTTATTTGTTTTTCTTTTTTTTCTTATTATTTATTTCTCATTACTTATTTCACTATTTACTGATACTATTAATTTTGGATTCATTTTCTTTCATTCTCTTCATTTCTTCAGCTAAAATTTGAGGTCATTGACTTAAATAATTCTTTTTGTATAATATTGATGCTTAGAGCTGTAAATCTCTCCCTAAGGCTTTCCCTGGCTTTTGTAAATTCTTTTATGTTGTAGTTTCCTTTGTATTCAGGGCAAATATTCCTAATGTCTCTTTTGATTTTTTTCATTGATTCATGTTTTATTTAGAAATGTGTTTTAATCTCTAAGTATTAGGGTAATTTTTTAAATATTTATGTATTTATTTATTTCAGAGAGTGAACACTTGTAATGAATGCGTTTTTCTGATGTTGATGAAAGGACTGTTCAATAACATTAGTAGGTCAGGCTTGTGAAAACTGTTTAAATGTTTTCAGTCGTTCCTGATATTTTACTGTGATTCTTCGACCAATTTTTGAGAGAAGAATATTGAAATCTCCAATATTCTTGGGTATGCCAATTCTATCAGTTCACTTCATCTCGTTTGAAACTCTATTTGATACATTTCCTGATTAGGGCTGCATTTTTCTTGATGAAGTGGTTTTTGTCTTTATGAAATTACTTTTTACTTATCCATGTGCCATTTTTTTAGTTTTTATTGCTTATGCAACAAATTAGGAAACACATAAAGTAACCAATTAAATTTAGAATCTTTTCTGTACATTAGAAATCTGAATGAAATTGAATGATTGAATCTGAATGAAAATGAATGAAAGTTAAGGTGAAAGTGTTGTGGCCCTCCCCAGAGCATCTGTCTAGAGTAGAATCAATAGTTTTCCTTATCTAACTTGTAAAGGTAACCCACATTACTTGGAATGGGGGCACCTTCCTCCATTTTCAAAATCAGTAACATTTCATCTCTCTGGCTGTTCTTCCAACTCACATCTTCCTGTGACTGTGACTGGCTAAATTCTCTACTTTTAAGAACACATGGGCTGGCACTGTGGCTCACTAGGCTAATCCTCCGCCTGCGGCACTGGCACCCTGGATTCTAGTCCCAGTTGGGGAGCCGGTCCTGTCCCAGTTGCTCCTCTTCCAGTCCAGCTCTGTGCTGTGGCCCAGGAGTGCAGTGGAGGATGGCCCACGCCCTTGGACCCTACACCCGCATGGGAGACCAGGAGGAAAAAGCACCTGACTCCTAGCTTCGGATTGGCGCCGGCCATAGTGGCCATTTGGGGGGTGAATCAATGGAAAAAGGAAGACCTTTCTCTCTGTCTCTCTCTCTCTCACTGTGTAACTATGCCTGTCCCCCCCAAAAAAGCCACATGTGATATATTTGACACATTTAGATTATCCAACATAATTTCTCCAACTCATTGCCTTTAAATCAATCACATTACAAAATCGCATCTTCAATGTAAGGTAGTATTTTCATAATTACTTTTCATTTCTCTGTATTTATATTTAATATTTGTACCTTTTAGGCATGATTTACTTGGCATTTGCTTTTTTATGCAACTTGACAATTGCTTCCTTTAATTGAAATGTCTGGAACAATTTCTAATAACGACTATTTTTATAAGCTAAGTTTAAATTTACTATGTGGTTCTTTTGGTTTGTTTGTTTGTTTTTTCCCTGCCTCAGATTTATTTGTACAAACAACACAGGAAGACACCAGCCCCATGCAGACAATAACCTTGGGTCAAGGGTTGTTTTTTTTTTTTTTTTCCATTTATTGCCTCTATTCTTTATTCCCTGTTTCATCATTTTCTGCTTTCTTTGGAATTGAGTATTTTCTAATTTCATTTCATTTTATTGTATATTAGTTAAAGTAAATTCTGTAATTTTAATGCTGTTCAGCATTTTTAGTAACTTGTCACACACATCCTACCTTCAAGAGGTATTAGACCACTTGACAAAAAGTGTAAGAATACTTAAATACTATTCTTTCTTTTACTAAAGCTAGCATTTATAATACATGCATTACATTTCTACATATGCTTTAAATTCAAAACTGCATTGTTAATATCTCTTAGAATCACTGTTATAAAATGTTATATAATAGTAACATGTATATTTACTCATGTAGGTGCACTGTTGTGGCTCTTCATCAATTTGTGTAGATTTCCATTTCCATTTGTCATTTTCCTTTAACATTTCTTGTAGTCTAGCGCTACTAATGATAAATGCTCATAGTTTCTAGATGTTAAAAAATGCCCTTATTTCATTTTCAGGTTTGTAAGATATTTTCCTCAACTTAAAAATTATAAGTTCTTATTTTTTATCTTTCAGTACATTACAGTTGTTATTCCAGTTTGTCGCACTGCTTTTGCTTTCAGTGAAAAATGTATGGATATTGTAACTCCAACTCTTTTTGGTCTATTTACAAAGAATCTTTTTTCTGGGCACTTTTATATGTTTTTTAAGATTTTATTTATTTATTTGAAAGGCAGAGTTAGAGAGAGAGAGAGAGAGAGAGAGAGCAAAGCACACAGGGAGAGAGAGAGAGAGAAAGATAGAGAGAGAGAGAGAGAGAGAGAGAGAGAGATCTTCCTCCTGTTGACTCATGACTCACACTAAAGGGACATACTGGCCAAAGCCAGGAGCCAGGAACTTCTTCCAAATCTCTCACATGGGTGGCAGGGGCCCAAGCACTTTGACCATGTTCCAGTGCTTTCCCAGGCAAGTTAACAGGGGGTAGATCATAATTTGGAGCAGCCAGGACACTAACTATTGCCCATATGGGATGCTGATGTTGCATGTGGTGGTTTAATCTGCTAAGCTACCACACGGCCCCTTTAGTGTTTTACTTTATGCCTAATTTTGATTAATTTAATGTGCCTTCTTGTACTTCTTTTTGTTTTCTTTGTGCTTTGGGTTTGCTGTAGTGTAAGTTTATAATTCATATCAATTTTGGAGTTATGCTCACAATATAAAATTAAAAGTTTCCAAAATCAGTTTACTTTTATCTAAAAATTTATTTTATATTAATTTTATTTGAAAGAGAGAATGAAAAAGACCTTTCATCCTCTGGTTCACTCCTCAAATACCTACAACATCCAGGGATGGGCCATACCAAAACCAGAATCACAGAATTCAATCTTTCTCCCATGTGAGTGGTGGGGTCTCAAGTATGTGAGCCAACATCTGCTGTCCTCAAGAGAGTACATCAGAAGGAACCTGGAAACAGAAGCAGAGGTAGAACTCAAGCCCCTACATTCCAATATGGGATGTGAACATTCCAAGTGGCATGTTAACCGGTGTGCCAATGAATTCCCTGTGTTAATTTCATATTGTAGCTATTCCTGTATTTTCAGTTTACTCCTGTGCTTTCTGTAATGTCTGTTGTTCCATTTTATCACAGACATTACAATTTGTACCTTTTTGCATCCTTTATTGTATATTTCAATCTCTATCTGATGTTTGAATATAAATAATTGAGTTATATTGACTTTTCTAACAACTTTGTCTTCTGATTCTGACATCCATCTCAGCTCTAGGTCAATATTAAATGTTTGATTTTTCATCTCATTTTGTCTTGTACTTTTTGCCTCTTTGCATTCCTAGTGTCTTTGATGAGATACCAGACACTGTGAATTTAATATTTTTCTATGCGCAATTTTTTATTTCTATAGATATTTTTTATCTTTGTTCTGGGATGTATTTGAGTTACTCAGAAACAGTGTCATCTTTTTGAATATTGATTTTAAACTTTGTTAGGTAGAGATAGAATCACATTAAAACAGATATTACTCCCAATTACTGAGAAAAGACTCTTCTGGATTAGTTACCCAGCGTTCTGTGAATTACAGACATAAATCAAAGATATTGCAAAGCAAATTCCAGACTGCCACAAGAAAGCAAGTATCACAATGAAGCAAATCACAAGATTGCTTTCATTTTCTCAGTGTGTATATAAAAGTTTTTTCTTTAAAAAAAAAAGATCTATTTCTAAGTTTCCTTGAAGAATATTTTCTTTGTGTTTTCATCTTGCCTAATAAGATCAAGAGGCCCAACTGTCTATTGGACTAACTCAGATTATTGTGTGATTCTTTTCTTAATACTTTCTAGTTTGTTGTTTAGAGTGAGAGACATCTGACTCTCCCTTTCACTAGAACTCTTACAGGTCAGTATTTGGCTATTAAGTGGCCTAATTTCAATATTAGTTGTGTCTCAGGGATTGTGGAAGCCTGTTGATTGGAACACATACAATAAATATTTTTTTTAAGTTTGTTATCTTATATAAGCATGAGTCTTGGCCCCCAAACAATTGGAAGAGCAACGTCAAAGATCACTGAGCATGGATCACCATGACAAGCAAATATGAAAAAATGACAAAGCTTGGAATATTGTGAGAATTATTCAGACGTGTATTATTGACACAAGCTGAGAAAACATCGTTCGAATAGGTTCCAGAAAATCTTCAATTTTAAAAGGCATACTATCTACAAAGCTTGATAAGCTGGAGTAAAATAAGATATGCCTATTCAAGTTTGTTCGGCCTGGCTAGTGGGAACAGACAATATTCTGGGCCACATGTGAGCACTCCATACACTTTTCCCTAATCATTGGTGTGACTCTTCCTCTGAGTAGTTTTCAAAAATGTATACAATGATCTGTAGTCTAAATACCCAAGTATCACCCTCTTAGATAGCTGGGGTATTTTCTCCATATATCCTATTTTTCCCATACTTTGTAAACCCTAGATACTTTGTTCACTCCATACTCAACATTGTCTTCTTTACTCTGCTGTGTAGGTTTCCTAAACCTTCCTTGTTGCCCAAAAACTATTTTAACAGGAAAATTATACTGTTGATCTCTGTTGTTTACCTTCTGTAAGATATTATAATCATTCATTGCCTGATACTCAGTGGCTTTAAAACTGTAATTCCATATCATGATATGTATTATTTTATGTATGAAATCAGTGTTCTTCAGTTGGGAATGTAAGTCCTGTCCCAGTTATTTTATCTAGTCAAGAAATGTAAGTCTGATTTTCTTTTGCTTAAATAAGCATTCCTTTTCAATTCTTCCTCCCAATTTAAGAGCTTGGCGTAGGACTGGGAAATTGAGCTAAGAGCTCTGTTTCTACTTTCCGAAAAATATGTTGAATATCAAGTATAGAAATTATAAGAGGAAGCACTATTAATTAAAATGTTTACATAAGACAATTATGCTTTGTCTATGGCATACTCAAATAGAGCTTCTTTTTATAAGGGACCTTCTCCTTCAAGTTGGTGCATATTGCTGCATGTTGTCACTTTGGAAAATCATTCCTACACTTTTCCTTAAAATGCCTTTTACACATTTGAAGTTTATACTTGGCGAGTTTATTTCTTTCCCCTCTGTTATATCCGTGAAACTCATTGAACACCCATACACCCTCTCCCTGTCATTTATGATTTTGTTCTGTGAACATCTAATGGACAAATCATGTAATAATCTATTCTAAAAATTCACAAACCTCTTTATCTTTGGTGGCCTTTCCTTTATTCTGTCTCAGCAAGTTGATCATACTCTAGATTTTATTGATGTCAGAAAATTCCTGCAAAATCTCAGGTATCCCAATTCCTGCTCTAGTTTTTGGCTCAAATATTCCTTTCTTCTTCTTTTTTTATTTAGAATATAAATTTCCAAGGTACAACTTGTGGATTGCAATGGCTTCCCCACCCATACCTCCCCTCCCTCCTGCTACCCTTCCCCCTTCCCCACTCCCTCCCTGCTTTCATTCACATCCAGATTCATTTTCAATTCTCTTTGTATACAGGAGCTCAGTTTAGTATGTGTTAAGAAAAGATTTTAAAGCATTTGCCCTCACATATCATCACAGAGTGAAATATACTCTTTGCGTACTAGTTGTAGCATTAAATCACGTTGTACAGCACATTAAGGACAGAGATCCTACATGATATTATTTTTTTAATTGATTGATTTTTATGTAACTTCCAATTTTTTTTAATCATTTCCAATTATCTTTCTATATGGAAGATCGATTCAGTATATATTAAGCAAAGATTTTGTCAGTTTGCACCCGCGCAGAGACACAAGGTTCAAAAATACTGTTTCAGTACTAGTTATTGCATTACTTCACCTTGGACAACACATTAAGGACAGATCATACATGGGCTGTAAGTACACAGTGACTACTGTTGTTGATTTAACAATTTGCCACTCTTGTTTATGGTGTCAGTAATCTCCCTAGGCTATAGTCGTGAGTTGCTGAGGCTATGGAAGCCTTTAGTGTTCGCTGACTTGCATCTTGTTCTGACAGGGTCATAGTCAAAGTGGAGGTTCTCTCCTCCCTTCGGAGAAAGGTACCTCCTTCTCTGGTGGCCCTGTTCCTTCCGTTGGGATCTCATTCACAGATATCTTTTGTTTATGTCTTCTTCTTCTTTTTTTTTTTTTTCCCCAGAGTGTCTTGGCTTTCCATGCCAAAAATACTCTCATGGGTTCTTGAGCCAGATCCTAATGCCTTAAGGGCTGATTCTGAGGCCAGAGTGATTTATTAGGATATCTGCCATTCTATGAGTCTGCTGTGTATCCTACTTCCCATGTTGGATCAGTCTCTCCCTTTTTTAGTTCTGTTAGTATTAGCAGTCACTAGTCTTGCTTGTGTGATGCCTTTGACTCCTAGACCTATCAGTGTGATCAATTGCGAACTCAAATTGATCACTTGGGCCAGTGAGATGGCTTGGTACATGCCACCTTGCTGGAGTTGTATTAGGGTCCCCTGGCGCATTTCTAACTCCGTCATTTGGGGCAAGTCCGATTGAGTTTGCCCAAATTGTACATATCCTCCCTTTCTTTTTCCCTCTCTCATAAATTAACAGGGATTACTTTTCAGTTGAAATGTAAACACCTAGGAATAATTTGTGTGTTAATTGCAGAGTTCTTTTATTTTTAACTTTATCTAGTTATTATGGCACAATTAATGTAATGATCAATACTTTACAATATTCTAATCTCTGCTGACTCTTCCTCTCAGTATGTGTTTCTTGGATAAAAGATTTAGAAAGCATAATTCTTGGATGGATTAATAACTTGGTTTCTGCACACTCACATAGCTAAATATTGATATGGAAGTTAACAAACAAGAAAAATTGATATCTTCTATGACTAAAAACACAGGGATAGTCTATACCTTCCAGCAACTCTTCACTTTTCCCTAGTTATCATTTTCTTGTATGCTCCACATGGACTATTTTAAACTTCTCACTCCTCAAACCATCTGTAACTCTTTCATAGTCTCTGTACTTTATAACACCTCTAAATTTCCTTCACACAATTTATAGAAATTGTGTAGGAAAATATGAATTTATTTTTAGTCTTGATAGAGTTGTTTACATACACTGTTTTCAAATATTCATGCCATATTCAATCATTTAGTATGTACACCCTGTTGTCCATCCTCCATCTCACTTAAATGATCAATCAAAATCACCAAACACCTGTCTCCAAATCAGAACCTTCTAATCCCTCACTTTTCTCAACACTTCAAATGTTGCTCCTATTGAACTGCTCTCAAAAATTCCTGGATGTGTACTCTCATCTCTATGGCTTTTCCTGAACCTCTTTCCTTTTATTTCCTCTTTTGTTTATGATATAAACAAAAATATAGAATTTCCTGACAGCTCTTTCTTTTTGTTGCTACCATATTTCTTTATATAAACACCAAGCCCAGAAAATTCCATGCTCTCATACTACTCATAAACTAGCTATAATAAGAATCATCTTTGGTTATTTGATCTTCATTCTCTCTTAGATTCCATAGACATCATATATTTAAGATCTATAGATTGTGTATTAAAACCTGTGTCTAGGAAGTAGTCATTTTGTGCAGCTGTCAAAATGCCTTAGGATGCCCACATTCCATATCAAATTGTTGAGGTTTGAGTTTTGCCTCTGATTCTGATCCAACTTCCTGCTAGTGCACACCCTGGAAGACAGTAGGTAATGACTCAGGTAGCTGAGTCCCTGCATCCTACATGGCAAACATGGATTGAGTTATGGGCTCCTGGCTTTGACCTGGCAAATCTCTAGTTGTTGCAATCATTTGGGACAATGAACCAGCAAATGAATCTCTTTCTGCTTGTCTGCCTTTCTCTATTTCTGCCTTTCAAATAAATGAAAACAAATAAATAAATATTTTAAAATATGTATCTTCTCTAATAACTCCTTTACAGTGAAGTTAATATAATTCAAAGCGAGATTTTGATATTTGTTGTAGTTTATAACTAGGAATAGCATCTGTATGCAGCAAATGACAAGCTCTCTAAGCTTTAACATATTTAACAAAGTTTATTATTTTATTATTATTATTTATTATTTTATTTTAACACATTTAACGAATTTTAGTTAAAATGATTTATACTTCCAGTGTTTACCATGGCATCCAGCACATCCTAAACTTCCAGTGAAATTTATCCACTATAATTGCTGTCTTTTAAACATTAGAAATTTTTCCTTTTTCTAAGTAAATCCATTTTACTCCTGAGAGGGAAGTCCCTCGACAGCTGTTCTCTTTCCTAGGTCAGAAACACCGATAGAGGAAGTTTAGTCAATTAGTTGAATAACCACAGACATACTCAAATAATTACCCAACATCTCTGTCACCCCACCTACATACAGCTTGGCTACAACCAGCATACTGGCTTAAAACATCCTCAAAGTAGAAATGCTCCTTCATCCTCACCAGACCAAAATGAAAAACAAAAGCAAAACAATGAATTTCTGCCCCTTTTAAGTGCTTATAATAACTGCCCCATCATGATTTGATGGCCGCTGGCAAGCCAGCTTCAGTTACTCAGGAATTGCTTCTGTACCCACCTGGCAAAGGAGCCTGCCTAGCAACAGGCAGTGATTGGTTATGGCATAAACTGCCCCTTGATCAGATTGGCTGCCTTGGCTATATAAACTGCTGTCCCAACTGAAATAAATGAGTCTGAGGGCAGCTCTCCTCTGGCCTACTTTCAGCCGACTTGTGGGGCATGTGTGGTGACTCCATGCCTCTTGCCCCCATTACACTCCTCCTCTCAGAACGAATACACAGCAACAAATGGTGTCTTCCACCTTTCCTCCTTCAGCAAGTGAATAAAGTTTGTCTCTGTTAATTCCTCATGATAATGAATATCTTGCAGAATCTTTCACAATCCACACACTGGACATATGAACTGGTCTTTCAGTCATTGTCATTGTTATTATTATCATTCCATATCCAGTGTTACAACTCATATCACTATCAGATCTTGCTTTATTGTCCATACTGTCACTTCACTGGCCTTTCCTTTATTTTGCACCTTTTCTACCCATTAGTTTAGTCAGTAGCTGGAATGCTCTTTTGTTTTGTTTTGTTTGTTTGTTTTGGACAGATTCAGACAGTGAGAGAGAGAGAGACAGAGAGCAAGGTCTTCCTTCTGTTGGTTTACCCCCAAATGGCCTCTACAGCTGGTGCTCTGCACTGAGATCCGAAGCCAGGAGCCAGGTGCTTCTTCCTAGTCTCCCATATGGGTGCAGGGCCCAAGGACTTGGGCCATCTTCCACTGCCTTCCCGGGCCACAGCAGGGAGCTGGAATGGAAGAGGAGCAACTGGGACAGAACCGGCGCCCCAACAGGGACTAGAACCCTAGGTGCTGGTGCGGAAAGCAGAGGATTAGCCTACTGAGCTGCAGCACTGGCCTGGAATGCTTTTTTAAAAAAGTAAATTCAAGTCAATTTTATTTTTCTAACTGAAAATTCACAAATGATATCACTTTGCACTTACACTGAACTTGGGGGGGGGGGACAACCTTCTTACGTTCTGTGATGCCAATACAACCTAGTACATGTCAAGAGTCTTGCATCAGTGCTTATTAGTTTTTTCATTATGCTTCACGTCCTTTTGGCCAAGAGTTTTTGTTTTCTTTCTTTCTTTCTTTCTTTCTTTCTTTCTTTCTTTCTTTCTTTCTTTCTTTCTTTCTTTCTTTTTTAATGTCAAAGTCAGAGAAACATAGAGAAAACATCTTCTACCCACTGGTTCATTCCCCAAATGCCTGCAACAATGGAGAAACTGTAGTCCAAAGCCAAGAGCTGAGGACTCCATCTGGGTCTCCCATGTGGGTGACAGGCACTCAAACACTTGAGCATAATCTGCTTTATCTCAGTGTAAACATTTGCAGGAAGCTGGAATTGGAAGTGGGCTGGGACTGAAAACCAGGCACTCATGTGTGGTATCTTAACCACTATGCTGGTAACTTACCCCAAAAGATTTTTCTTTCTTAAATCATTCCATGTTCTTTCTCCTACCATCCTCAAAACCCTGCACTATTCTACTTTTTTTTTTTTGTACAGGCAGAGTTAGACAGTGAGAGAGAGAGAGAGAGACAGAGAGAGAAAGGTCTTACTTCCGTTGGTTCACCCCCAAATGGCTGCTGTGGCTGGGGCGTTGCGCCGATCTGAAGCCAGGAGCCAGGTGCTTCCTCCTGGTCTCCCATGCAGGTGCAGGGCCCAAGCACTTGGGCCATCCTCCACTGCCTTCCTGGGCCACAGCAGAGAGCTGGATTGGAAGAGGAACAACTGGGACAGAACCAGCGCCTCAGTATTCCACTTTCTTTATCCAAAATAGCCCTTCCTGCAACAATGGTTGTTTCGAGTTTTGTTGTTTTCTTTCATACTTCAGGTTACAGGTTAAATGACACTTCCTAATTAAGTTCTCTTTTGCCAATAAATTTGAAAACTCTATTAACTCTCCCAAATTTTTTTTTCTGTTCCTGGCACATATGATACTTTCCAACTATTTGCTTAACCATGTTTCTCTTAGGTATTGCCATTTTTCCCACATGACTTATGAAGGCCAGGTCCATGACAATTTTGTCCATCAGTTTTTACCAAGAGACTCCTAGAAAGCATCAAAAATAATCCAAACCTAATAAAATGCTTGTTAAATGAGAAAGTGAATAATCAACTGAAAGAATATTGATTTTGATTAAACATTAATGAGTACAATTAAGGATAGTATTTTCCAAGATTTTAAAAATGTTACTATTAGTTTACACTTATTGAAAGTGTACTATATACCAGGCAAAGCACTTAGGTTAATGTATTTTCTGCACACCAAATCAGTAAAGGAAGCATTATTTATCCACTTTTTCAATGAAAAATATGAGACAGACTAGGAAATGTGCCAAATTAAGCAACTTATTAAAAAAAAAATCTAGATCCTAGTCTTTTCCAGGATATGCCTATTAATCCACAATGTGACTAATGATGCAGATTAGACATTATGTATCCCAAACTGTGATTTCTCTGATAAAAAACTGAGATTCAGAGAGAAGAAATGTTTTAGCCAACACTAAGTGATTAACAAGTCAGTGACAGGGCTTTAGATTTCCAAAGTAAATTGTATTTATCTACTGGATGTTGAAACACAAATAGCACTAAAAACAATAGTCAATCATTGAACACAATCTTAATAGCTTACCTTGTTAAAGGTTTACAAATAATTTGCAATATTGTTAAATCTTTTTCCTTCATTGGAAGGTTTATACTTCTTTAGTGTTTTAAAGGTGTTGTGTTAGTATTTGCAATTTGACACTTTTGAAGTACAAACATAATAATATTCACGCATTTTGCAGGAAATATGTGTTCTAATTAATGATTATTCCTTGCATCCCTCAAGTTTTCTTCATCAAATTATTTTTTCATGTGGAAAATGTTATTTCACAGATATTTTTAGATATTCAGACTTCATTTGTAAATCTGAAAACTTCTGAAAGCAGGATGCAAACATGAGGCAAGATTTAATTATTATTTAAAGATATCCTACCCATTTTTAAGTAACACCAGGGTCTCTAGCAGATTTACATTGTTCTAAAAAGTTTATCATAGTATCTATTATAACTGGAAGATTTCATGTGTTAGCAATGGGATCCGGAAAGAAAAAGTCTCAAGGAACTAATAGCGACTACAACTGTCAAAAATAGCAATAATAATAACACTAATTAAGGAAATAATTTTATCACATATAGTGCTCTAGTCATTTTTCATGTATTATCGTATTTAATCTTTGTAATAATCTAACACTAAAAAGTGTATTATAGTTACCTTACTTCAATTGAAAAAAAACTGTACTTTAGAGACAAATAATAAATATCCTTAATTAATAGCTATGACTTTCCTGCTGATAATGAAAGAATCAGCATTCAGCCTAGAACCTAGATCTTCCTGACTCCTAAGTTCATGAACATCACTAAGGCAGTAAAATCAAATCTTAAAACAATGACTTTGGAAAGGTAAATATTTTTCAAAACTGTTGAAATATGCTTCAAATCCCCCAGTGTGTCCTGAACAGCTGATAATCATTGGCCTACATGAATAGCTTCTTAAGTACTTGCAAATTAGAAGAAAGTTGTACAAGTACCCTCAAAATCTAATAAACAGCATTTCATGTATTCTAGATCAAAGTTTATCATAAGTTTTTTAAGTTGTACATGGGAGGGTTGCTGAAGTGTGTTGGAACGGAGGAGTGTTTCAAACAGGAATGGAGTCATGGAGGGAAGAGAAAGAGGTTTCCTTTGTTAAAATGAAATAAATGGGTATTGTTAAAGCTGGTAGTGTGAAGAGGTGGTTAGTCAACCTCTCACTAACTCTGCTAACCTTAGCAAAAGCATTGTCCTTTCTTCTCAGGGATCCCTCATTCAACACCCCCATCTATGAAGGAGTGCTTAGCTTGAAATAATACAGCGTGAATTATAGGGTTGATGTGATAATTAGGTATTTTAAGTATGCAGTTATTTAAGTAGGAACTTAATAAATAATGATTTTTGACTGAAAGAAAGAATAGATGGGAGAATATGGTAAAACTCGAGCCTCATAGATAAGCAGCAGGAAAATAGTGAGAAGACAGGGAAATCCTGTCATAGCAGAAGTTTAAAATAAATTCTGAATATGATTCTTACTTTTAAAAAAGATTAGGGATAGGCATTGTGGTACAGTGGGTTAAGCTGCCTTGGGACACTCACAACTCACATAAAAGTGCTAGTTTTATTCCTAGCTACTGTACTTCCCATTCAGTTTTGTAATAATGCATCCGGAGTTGCACCAGTTGATAATTAAATAGTTTGGCCCTGCTACCCACAGGAGAAACATAGATGGAGTTCCAGGTTTCTAGCTTTATCCTGGTCCAGACTGTTGCAGATACTTGGCAGTGAGGTAATGGGTGGAAAATCTTTCTCTCTCTCTTCCTCTCTCTATCTCTCTCTAGCTCCTGTTTTTCTGCTTTCAGTAGATAAAAATAAATGTTACATTTCAACAAAAATGAGAAATAAATATTAAAAATGTATGCAATATGTTCTGAAGATTAAAATGATATATGAGTAAATGTTAGTAATACAGTATGAAAATAAATCCCAGAGATGACTTGCACATATATTTTATATGTTTAGGTTTATGTATATTTTCTTAAGTGTATATACACACATATATAGTACATACATTCATGTACACAATTATATCCCAACAAGAAATACACATATAAGTATGATCACATTTCTGTTTTATATGAATTACTACAATCACTATCATGCCAGGTTTAGGATAGATCTGCTAATTCAGGGAAACAGTAGAATCAGAGAAACTGTGCATACAAATTACCGTAGCAATCTAAACATGAAATTATGAGGACTAAGAAAAGTCAAAGGTTTAGTGATAGAGAGTAAGGTAATACTACAGATGATATTTAAAAGATAAAAACAGTGTGAAAATTGTATGTAAGTCTCAGCCGGCGCTGCGGCTCAATAGGCTAATCCTCTAACTTGTGGTGCCAGCACACCGGGTTCTAGTCCTGGTCAGGATGCCGGATTCTGTCCCAGTTGCACCTCTTCCAGGCCAGCTCTCTGCTGTGGCCCGGGAGTGCAGTGGAGGATGGCCCAGGTGCTTGGGCCCTGCAACCCATGGGAGACCAGGAGGAAGCACCTGGCTCCTGCCATCGGATCAGCATGGTGCACCAGCTGCAGCCGGCCATTGGAAGGTGAACCAATGGCAAAAGGAAGACCTTTCTCTCTGTCTCTCTCTCTCACTGTCCACTCTGCCTGTCAAAAAAAAAATAGTATGTAAGTCTGAAAATCCAGTTGTATCTAACGAATACAGGTGTCTAGCTTGTATGTCATCTAAGCATCACTTAATGAAGCTAGAGAAAAGAGAAATGGGTGAAATTTGGCTCACATTGATACAATAAAAGTCAAGAAAAACGACACTGAGGACAGAAACCTGTCCTTATTTACAGCAATGTCAAACACTTTTATTTTGGAAAGAAATATTTATGATCAAAGAGCAAAATTTCTTACTTCCCACTGATGTTCTCTATACATGATAAATGTAAAGACAAGATACACTAATAACATACTTTTTTTTTTTTTTTGACAAGCAGAGTTAGACAGTGAGAGGGAGAGACAGAGAGAAAGATCTTCCTTCCGTTGGTTCACCCCCCAAATGAGAGCTATGGCCAGCGATGCGCGGATCCGAAGCCAGGAGCCAGGTGCTTCCTCCTGGTCTCCCATGAGGGTGCTGGGCCCAAGCACTTGGGCCATCCTCCACTGCCTTCCTGGGCCACAGCAGAGGGCTGGACTGGAAGAGGAGCAACCAGGACAGAACCGGCATCCCAACCAGGACTAGAACTCAGGGTGCTGGTGCCGCAGGTGGAGGATTAGCCAAGTGAGCCGTGGCGCCGGCCGCATACTTTTTAAAAAATAATAATTTTATTTGAAAGAGCTACACAGAGAGCGATGGAGAGGCAGAGAGAGAGGTTTTCCATCTGCTGGTCCACTCTTCTATCGACTGCAATGGCTGGAGCTTCGCTGATCCGAAGCCAGGATCCAGGAGCTTCCTCTGCCAAAGCAGAGAGCTGAATTGGAAGTGGAGCAGCCAGGACAGGAATGGGTACCCAGATGTGATGCTGGTGCTGCAGGCATCCGCCCCACCCAGTATGCCACAGCGCTGGCCCCCTAATAACATTTTCAACAGGAAGAAAGGAAAGCATAGATAATGTGTTTATTTGAAATTTGCTTACCTAAGTCCTATATTACTTTACTAATATGGAAACTAAGAAAGTTAGAGAGTTAGGAAAGAACTGTGTTCTAATGATTAAAGGTACATGGTTTCGGCTTGTGCTCATGATATCGATAACATCTGTAATCCTTTAAACAGCATCATGATATAGACAACCAACAATCGTAAATACACAAAAAGTCAATCCTGTCATTTGTTTAATAATAAAATATTCGTGAATTTTATTCACTTTTCTGAAGAATATTTTTCTAGATCAATAGAATGCAGTTAATTTAAAAACTTAAAAGATTCTGGGAACTGGGTTTCTCACGTCCTCCTTCATGTAGCACATTCCTCCTGCTTCTGTGGTCTCTGGCCCAGAGGTTCTATGCTCTATCTAGGCCAATGTGGATCTTAGGGCTCTAACCCTTCTCACCAAACCTGCAAGAATTTTTGGTGCTGCTGCTCACTTGTTGCTTGGTAGTTGGGTTTCTGTACACAACCAACCAAGCACAGTGGGCAACTCACTGACAGTGGGCCAAGACTGCTTCTTTTGTTGTCTCAAGGCTGAAGTCATTCGCAAAGAACTAACAGCCTCTCAGACAGTATCTGTGTGATCTTCATTCTTCACCAAGCACTGCAACTCTTGGAGCTCTAGAAACAGGCAGAAGCTAGGAGCCTGTGTGTCCTGTTCATGGAGCCAGGATTGACCTCACAGCTCTAGCTCCTAACTTGGATATTGGCTGGGAATTTATGTTCCAGGTGTAGTCACAGGGCCAGCAAGGGATGATCCTGACACATGAGAAGTACTTCACCCCAGGCTCTCCTGCAAGAGACAACCAAGGACCTACATAACAGGGATCCCAGAGAGTACACTGAGCCACAGGAACAGCACAGAACCTACTAAGGCTCAAACCAACTGTAGTAAATAAAGAGATAGGGAACTTATAACACCAAATGCAGCTGGAACTAAAACTGAAGCAGTCTACCAATAACCAGTGATACATCTCTAGAAATAAACGTCTGATGATCTCCTAAAAATGATAGAAACAATTAATTCTCCAGATGCACAAAAATCAATATAGAGATACAAGAAATATGAATAAGCAAGACAATACAATGTCCCAAAAGGTGCACCATAAGCCACTAGTATCAGACTGAAGAAAGAGAGGCTGATGAAATGTCTGAGAAAGAATTCAAAAGAACGATTTTAAGTTTATTCAAAGAGATACATGAAAAAACAGGTAATTAGATGAAATTAGGGAGTCAGAAAATTAATGAGATCTTCATTAAAGCAATAGAGATATTTAAAAATATTCAAACAAAAATATTAAAAATGAAGAGCTCAATAACTTACACAAAAACACAATAGGAAGCCATAACAATAGACTAGGTCATGGGAATGGCCTTGTGGTACAGCAGGTTAGGCTATTGCCTGTGTCATTAGCATCCCATATCAGAGTCCTGTTTGAGTCCTGGCATCTCCAGTGCCAACCCAGCTCCCTATAAATGCACTTGGGAAGGCAGCAGAAGATGACCCAAGTGCTTGGACCCCTGCCACCTATGTGAGATACCTGGATGGTGTTCCTGTTCCTGGCTTGAACTTGACCCAGCTCCAGTCATTGTGGCCATTTATAGAGGAAATAAGTAGATAGATCTCTTTGTCTGTCACTCACTCTGTCACCCTGCCTCCCAAATAAATAAATTAAATCTTAAAAAAAAAAAAAAAAACAGATCAGGAAGAAATAAGAATATCTGATTTAGAAGATAGGTGTTTTTAAACAGCTCAGCCCAACCCCCTCTTCTCCATAAAGAAGAAGGAGGTAGAGGAGGAGGAGGAAGAGGAGGAAGCAGAGGAAGAGGAGAAAATCAATAAGATGGAAACACTGTGCAAGAACTCTGGGATACTGTCAATCAAACCAGTATGAGTCCTGGGAATTCTTGATGGAATATTAAAAAAAAAGAATGGTTACAAAATATATTCAATCAAATAGCAGCAGAAAATTCTCCCAATTTTGAGAAAAATGTGGACATCCAACTACAATAAGCTCATAGAACTCAAAATATTATAGTGAAACTTTCAAAACTAAAACACAGTTTCCTAAAATTGCAAGAGAACAGTGCCAGGTCACTTTTACAGGCACTCCCATGATACTGACCACAGCTTTCTCACAAAAACCACACAGGACAGGAGAATGGAGCTATATAGTCCAAGTTGTGAAAGAAAATTCCAACTGAGAATACTTTACCCAGAGAAACTCATTCATAAGTGAAGGTGAAATAAAGAGCCTCCAGGACAATTAAAAATTGAAAGAATTCATCACCACCAAGTCAGTCTCACAAATGGAACCTAAAGATATACTACATACTACATACAGAAACAGAGAAAGGAGGATGTGGAGAAACCCACTAGTAAAAGAACAAAGAATATTCAAAACAAATAATAGAAATTTTTAAGGAAAAATGACAAATCAAGCATTACTTATCAATAATAACTTTGAAATCAAATGAGAGAGAGGAGACTACAATCAATAAAATCTGAGATAAAAAAGAAAGTACAAGTGATATCAAAGAAATAAAAAGAGTCACTAGGACGTATAATGAACAAGCATATAAGAGCAAATTGCAATATCTTTAAGACATGGCTAGTTTTCTGGACACATATAATTTATCAAAATTGAGGCCACAAAGACATAAAAACATGAACATAATAATAGCAAAAGTTGAGACTGAATCAGTACACTGGTCAGATTTATTTTTTGTGTCTTTTGCAACAAAATGGATGCAACTGGGAAGCATTATACTTAGTGAAATAAGCCAATCCCCAAAAGACAAATACCTTTAATCTGTGGTAACTAATGGAGTACAAAAATGTAATATATAGGATTGAAATTAACATTTTGAGATTTGATGGTTGTTTACAGCTCTTGTCTCTACTGTTGAGGAAAGATGTTTTTTTCCTCTTAATGTTTGTTGAGCTATTGTAAATTGTAATTAGCAATTAGTAATAATTTCTTACAATTGTAAGTAAGTTATACTTAGTATAGGGTTAATCTTATGACTATAAAGTAAACTGAAAATAGATCATTGTAAAAATTAAGACAGGGAATAGAGAGGCAGGAGACAGAGAGTTGGGAGCACAGGAGGGAGGGAGGGTAGGGTGGGAAGTATCATTATGTTCCTAAATCTGTACATATGCAATTTGTGAAATTTGATCCTCGTAAAAATTTTTAAAAATAAATTATGTTAAAAAGATAAAAAGAAAAGAAAAGAAGAGGGAGGGTGGGAAGATACAGTGGGAAGTATTGTTATACTCTTAAAAGTAAATATATGAAATACATGAAATGTGTTACCTTTATATAAATAAAAAGGAAAAAAGCAAAGGGAAGAATTTTAACAAGCATTTTTCAAAAGAATAAATTCAAATGACCAACAAATAAAAATGCTCAGGGTCATTAGCCCTCATGGAAATGCATATAAAAAGATATTGTCTCACTCCAGTTTGAATGACTATTATCCAAAAATGTAAAAGAAATAACAAATGCTAGAAAGGTTATGAAAAAACGGGTATCCTACTACATTGTTAATGGGAACGTACATTAGTACAAACATTACAGAAAATAATATGGAGATTCTTTGAAAATAAAATGGATCTATACTATTAGCCTAGCTATCTCACTTCTGAGAATATATTCAAAGGAAAAGAAGTTAGCATACAAAAAAGATTCCTGAACTCACATGTTTATAGCAGTGTAATACACAGTAACAAAGATATGGAATCAACACTGATATCCTTCAGCTAATGACTGGATAAAGAAAATATGGTATATATTCACCATAGTATATTACTCATCGATAAAAATAATGAAATACTGATATTAGCAAAAAAATGGATAGAACTGGACATTGCATTTAAGAGAAATAAGCCAGATACAGAAAGACTAATAATATGTTTTCTCTCACAAAAGTGATGTTATATACATATATATTTTTTCTCTCACATTATGTAGATGTTATATTATTTGGTCTTTATTGAATTATATAACCTACATGACAATATATCCTTCTTTCTTTCATTTATGATCATTGTTATAAATCCCACATATGTAATATGTATGTCCATGTTTTAAAGAACAAATAGTATATATGTGTATGCATATGATCTCTACATAAGAAATAAATGTGGGAAAATGCTAAAGTTGTTACATATTATATTTAAAAATGATTATAGGATCATAAAGAAGAAAAATAAATGTTACACTGTACCCCACCAATATGTATAATTATGGTTACGAAAACATGTTATTGCTTTAAAATGTCATAATTCCAGTTCCTTTCTTTACTTCATTTGTAATTTTACATAGACAACCACTGCCCTCAATGTAACTACAATGACATTCAACCTACTCCCCCAGACTTCCTGTCTCATACACATTATCCTTAATTTGCCCAGGTTATCCTCCTAAAGCATATCTGCTTCTAAATCCTTCCAAATTTCAAAATTCTAACTTTTCTGGACTGTCTACATCTTATAAGTAACTGGGTTGAGGTGGGAGGAGATAATAATTAGTACACCTTAATTAATTGGTTATTTTGCTTGGACACTGCTTCTTTAATCTCCATAGAACTTTTATAGGCCAGATAGTTCTGTGTCTCCTACAGAAACATCTCATGTGATGATGTGATGCAAATGTATTCAGTTGGCTCCCATCCTAAGCCAGCCCAGCTTTTCAAAAAGGACAGAACTAAAGCATCTTTTGGGAGGGGAAGCGGGGCTTAAAATTGATAGCTACTTAATGACTTGAAATTTTTGCAGCATATCAACAACTGCACCTAGAGTTCTCTATCTTTGCTTTGTGTCTTCCATGATAGTACAGATTAAGAGAAAAAGCATTATTTGTCATCAATCTGGCAATAACAAAACATTCTTTACTTGGAAGAAATTGTCAACGTAAATTTACTCCATCTTACATTTTACTTGGTAGAATGTTTTGACCTCACCTACTGTATTGTTACAGGGTTTTCTTATTTCCTGACCTACCTGAAAGAATTACAGTGGCATATCCAGTTCCAAAACAGCAAGAAGATTCCGTACTGGCAGTTAACAGTGGAAGATTCTGGTGAAAGCTTGGAGAAACTCATAGAATATGTAAATAATGGACTGGCTTGTATTTTTGGTATCTAAATCTATTCCCCTGAAATTAAAAATATTTTCCCTTAAACTAAATATATTTTCCCTTAAATAAAAATCAGGGCAACATTTAAAAATTATTAAATTATTAAATTAGACTCCTGAGGTCACACCTACAAAAGTGGGATTGTCTCCCCACCCAAAATTTGGTTCAGAAGTTGAGATTCACATAAAACACACACACACACACACACACACACACAAAGGTTTACTATTTATATAATGAGTCTTTCTGGGGAGAGAAGGGTGATTCCCAAGTAAGAGTGAAAATAGTTTGACAAAAAAATAAAAGAGAACAACCTGGGGTTTTTATGATGGTTAGTTTTGTGCCTGGGGTTGGCTTCCTGTACAAACTAGAGGAAGTACCAAAGGGGCTTTCTTACCTAGATGTGGGGCAGAAATTGAAGAAGGGAGATAGGGCTTATAAGCTGTCAGCAGTTCAACACCAAAAGTGCAGTTGGACTATTCCATGGCCCCATTTTATATATTAAAAATTTTAAGCAAAGCTCAAAATGGCAACTAGCTCAAATTCATATAACTATTGTCAGAACCAGAACTCACATCAGAAGGTAACTTCAAAGTATTTCTTTTCCTACAATACCCACAGTGCTTTCCTTAGAAGAAAATGGCTTGATGAAAAATGTATACATGTTACTTGTTTGTTTCCATTTGAAGATGTTTCCTAAGACCTGCTATGATTAGAATAGGTCTAATGAATCATTGCCATGCAAAATACCTGCACTCTCTGGTGTGTCAGATCAGGATCTGCCTTCTAAATGATACAATATTCTCAGAGGTGATGTCAGAACTCTTAACAATCTAGTTCCTTTACCTGCCCAAATGTATCACACAATTTCTATCAGCTGTGCAACATGTTATAATACAGGGGCAAAACATTTTTGTTAGGTCAATTTCACTTGTTCAGAACCAACAGGAATTCAGGAGAGAGTCAGCCCGGGCTCTAATGTCTACTATTATTTTACTTATCTAGCTTTTGACTCCTATTGCTTAGGTTCTGGTTCTGGCTCTTGCGCGTCTAAAACACTCATCTCCTACCTTCCCTGAAACCTGATATTTCTGCTTGTCCTTTATCTCTCAAGTATTTTAAGTTCATGTTGGAGATTGAATACTTGTTATTCTCTGCTTTTCTCACGGAATCTATTAGAGTTTATGGCATAGAATATCTGGCCTTCATTGTAGATCCTACTAGGAGCATCAAAATACCACTACTACTCTATAGATCCTTTTGTCTAAAATACTATCATTAGAACAAAAGACAAAACACTACAGGTTCCAGGATTTCCCCTATTCAATACAGGCCTACCTACTTCTCAGAAAGCTTTTTAATCTGTCTTAATATCTTAAGGTTCATATATTAATTTTTATAATTATTTTTTAACCAGTATACATTTTTAAAAAGTAACCCTTGTCTTTCATATCTGTGGAGTTGATTTTCTCCTTGTCATATATTCCTCGAAATGATACTGCTTGGAGTTTTCAGAGTTCTGAAAATTTAGCTTCTTTGAAGAGTTTTAAGAATGTGAGAAATTGGAACCTATGCTGTAGTATAGTGGTAAAATCACCGCCTGCGGCTGGCGCCACAGCTCACTAGGCTAATCCTCCCCCTGCGGTGCCAGCACACCGGGTTCTAGTCCCCATTGGGGTGCCCATTCTGTCCCAGTTGCCCCTCTTCCAGGCCAGCTCTCTGCTGTGGCCCAGGAGTGCAGTGGAGGATGGCCCAAGTGCTTGGGCCCTGCACCTGCATGGGAGACCAGGAGGAAGCACCTGGCTCCTTGCTTTGGATCGGCACAGTGTGCCAGCTGTGGCAGCCATTTTGGGGGTGAAGCAATGGAAGGAAAACTTTTATCTCTCTCTCTCTCTCTCTCTCTCTCTCTCTCTCTAACTTTGCCTGTCAAAAAAAAAAAAGAATAAAAATAAAACCACCACCTGCAGTGCCGACATCCCAATGGGCACCTGTTCAGGACCCTGCTGGTCCACTTCCCTTCCAGCTCTCTGCTATGGCCTGGTAAAACAATAGAAGATGGCCAGAAGAAACTCAGAAGAATCTCATGGTTCCTGGCTTTAGATGGGCTCAGCTCCAGCCACTTTGGCCAGTTGGGGAGTGCACCAGCAGATGCAGATCTCTCTCTCCTTATGTCTCTGTCTCTTCCTCTCTGTAACTCTACCTTTCAAATAAATAAATAAACCTTTAAAAGAAAGAATATAAGAAATTGCCTGTAAAACGATAACTGTTTCCATTGTCTATGTTGGTTCTGTCCAATTCATTATCAACTTTTGTAGTACAAATCAGCACTATTCCTTTTTGTCTTGATTGGATTATAGAGAAAAAATTGAGAATTCTCAATTCTGAAGATTCTCATGATAGAAGAACTATATCCATATTAGCTTGTAATCAATGGTGGACAGTTTTTTAATTCACTTTCTTCCCAAAAACTCTATTCAATGTTAAAATGGAGTCTGCATACTTTGCAGGGTGTAGAGCTATAGAATCTTCTATTCTTTACCTTCTATTCTTTACCCACAGGAAATAAAACACACATCCATAAAAATGAATAATTTCTGAAATAAATAGTTATAATTACTTGAAGATGTATCTATCTTTCAATAGTTAAAGGCCGAGAATTACCCATTATCAAGTGTAGGTTACTATTTTGTTGAACTTTCTAAAGGTCAATTATTGGCTCTGTGGGAACCAAAAGAAGATTTTGTTAGTAAAAGAGACGCAGAATAGAGGGGACACAGTGTATGAATGCATACCCAGATCTAATTAATACAGAGAAAATAAATTCATAAAGTTGGGTGACCAACTTCCCACATGCACATTGATGGAACACGTGGCAGAAGGCCCTGACCCCCAGGGGCCAGGCTTTTTTATATTTTAGGAGGGCTAGGGATGGGGTTGGTGTAGGGGGTAGCAGGCGGAGTGGTATTCTTGGAATGATCTTTCAGGTATGCCAGCAACTGGCCTTTTAGGTGGTGGTGGAGGTGGGGTATGAAGGCAATAGGGTGTGTGACCCAATTGAGATTCAAAGGCAAGAAATAAATACCAATATTTATCTATCTTTGGGCAAGAGTGAGATGGCTGAGGCTAATGTATTTGTTCCATCAGTTTTAATACTTAAAATTACAGAAAAGTTGACATCGTCTTTTATAACCTCAGAGTCACTAAGAAGAGGCATTTCTTCTCAAAGAGAGATTTTCTTACAAGTATAATGATTCTAAACTTTTAATGATTCCACTTTTATTTGACATAATCCAATAGCAATTAATGTGGAGAGTAGAGACATTTTATTATAATAACATTTCCAGGATTCTTGAGTCAACATTCTTGTGCTCAAAAACCACATTCCTAAAAGAGAGACAGGGTTGCATAGTGGAAAGAACCCTGGATTTCTAATTAGATATGACAAAAATCTAATTCTGGCTTTGATATTTGAAGGCTATAGGATCATCATATAGGCTATTTTAATCATCTATAAGAACAGATTATTAATTCCTGCCTATTAAATATAGTATCAATGTTTCAATAAATGAGAAATGCATCATTTATAGTTTCACCAATAACTTGTCACGATTATTAAAACTCATGTTTGGCCTCACAATCTATTATTGGAAGAGCATATTCTCCCTGTGTTAGTTCTTGCCTTAGAATGAAGTTGGTGAAAGACACCTATGTACTCTTGACAATTTACAGGCACTGGTTGTCAATTGATATTCAATATTACTTAACAATAGTTTTAGCATTCCTAGTTGATCTCCCTATTCTTTCATTCTTCTGTAGCATCTGAACATTTCAAATCCCCCTAAGTAGTTCAATGATCTTTTTTTTTTTTCTTATTGCATTTGCTCTCAATTTTTTGCTTCTATAAATGCATATGTTTCTGTGCCTTTAATTAACCTTTCATTCTGTCCGTAGATTTTTCTAATGAGGAAATCACTACTGTCTTTGACTATCTCTTCATTTCAGGAACAGGCTCCCTCAGCTCTTCTTTATACAGTAATTTTTCCTCTTTTCTTCCCCAGTCATTTATTGTCATTAGTTTACAAGTCTGCACAAAACTTCTCTGTTCTAAACCTTGCTGATAATTATTCCTTCTTATTGCAATGTCCCATCAGTATTCTTTCATAATTTCATTGAACCATATGGATTAAGCTACTAGAAATCATTTTAAGATATAATGATGGGGAATTAAAATCATGTAATATGAAATTAAATAATTTTTTTTTTATTTGACAGGCAGAGTTAGACAGTGAGAGAGAGAGACAGAGAGAAAGGTCTTCCTTTTGCCATTGGTTCACCATCTATATGGCTGCCATGGTTGGCGTGCTGCGCCAATCCGAAGCCAGGAGCCAGGTGCTTCCTCCTGGTCTCCCATGCACGTGCAGAGCCCAAGCACTTGGGCCATCCTCCACTGCACTCCTGGGCCACAGCAGAGAGCTGGCCTGGAAGAGGGGCAACTGGGACAGAATGGGCACCCCAATGCGGACTAGAACCCAGGGTGCCGGCACCACAGGCAGAGGATTAGCCAAGTGAGCCAGGGCGCTGGCCTAAATGAATCTTTTAATCCTTTGAATTTCATTTTTTTCTTAGAGTATTTTTTATAACAAAAGATTTTAGAACATATATCAAGATTTGTTTTTAAAATAATAAGAAAAACAAAGAAAAGAAAAGTTGGCAAGATTAAAAAAAAAAAACATTTCTTTCTATCTATTACCTCTTCATTTATGGAAGAACCTAAATCAAACAAACAATATGGACAATTTTATACACAAAATTGTTTGGAATGTTATTGTGGTTAAACGATTTAAGGAATAAATACTGAATGAATTTCACTCCTCGTCATACTGATGTTACTAATCAATCTATACAGAGGGCATATCTGACTGAAGTATTTTATATTGTGCCTTATGATTTATAATGAAAAGAGTCGACAAATTCCAATTAAATAGCAGACAACCTTTTTATACAGCTGTTTTCATTTGCAACTACCATTCATATACAAAAGTTTAAAAAAGTGGTATATTTTACTTGAAATGTACATCTTCCTTTAGTTATAATTAGGACATCAGTGTGTATATACTTATTATTGTTCCTGAGCAACTTAAAAGACCATCTCCACCATCATCATGGCCATAGTCTTAACATGAAATAAGTGTTCTTTTAATTACCAGAATTACCTTTCTTGAAGGCAAAGTTATGCTTTTCAGAGTCATGAATTGAAAAAAAAGCTACTCCTGTAGGAGTTAAACACAATAATGTGATTATCACATGCAGCCTATCCACAAACTTCACTTCTGTATTGAATGCTTCCCTTCTAGTTGATTTAAAGATTATAGAAATCAATATGTGAATGAGCACTCAACATTCTATGTAGGAAAATGATATCTTCATTGAAATAAGAAAAGATACAATTAGCCAAACTTATTTAAAATCCATTTATTATCTTAGTCATTATAGTGGTTCTGAAAACATCCATTAAATACCTCAAGGACCAGGAAATTCATTATACATTGGTACCAATTGAGAACACAATATGTTAAACACCTGCTATCTTGATGTCAGCAATAAATGATTATGAAGTACTATGTTAACATGCAGAATCTGTTCAAATAAACTGATTCTAATTATAATAAAACAAAGTCAGAATAAAATGAACAAAAAGACTAATATTCTGTTAGAGTGATATTAGTTACCCAAATTATATAGAAAACTCCAAATTGTTTCAAATAATTCTGTACATGATTTTAGGAGCAAATCAATATGAAAATGGTGATATTATTTTAAATTTCATACTCAACATACAGTTGATATGTACATGTATTTTTCATAACATCTTTACTTATGACTATTGGTATAAACAATATATCTCATACCTGTCTGGGGAATAAATAAGAGAGGTTTTTTATCAGGAGAACTCTTGAAGTATTCTGTCATTTTGAAGTAAAACTTTGTTTTTGTATGAAGACTATAACTTTTTAAATTATTTTTACTTTTTGACAGTCTATATAAGTGGAATTGGAAGTGTAATCATAAGTAGTTTGGCATCACAAGGAATCAGAAGCTAAGAAACTGAATTAAAAAAAAAATCATATATTTTGTTTTAATCTTTATTATAAAAAATTTTCTCATGAAAGGATTAAAGCACACTTACTACTTCCTTGGATTTTTAAAGAGGTAATGAGCAATAAACTCAGAAATTACTCATACATATTTCTAAATGTCATTCATTGAAGAGCAGCAAACTATGAAGATGAAAAGATAGTCCCTATTAAAGGGAGAGATTTTGGTCTGATTTCATACTCCAGTTCTCATTCTTCATTGTAATGCTTGAATAATTTTACCCGAAATGTTGCAAATAAAGGTAGAAAAATCTTGAAGTCTGTTTGACTTTGTGCTTAATTGAAATGCCTCTTCTACAATTGTGTGTGCTAATTCAACCAGCAAACTTGATGTGCTTTTAAATGATACACAGCTAGATAGTATATCACATTTTGTAAATGACACACCATGATGTTAAGAAAAATCTGTGTTGCTCTTACCAATCCACTGGCTTCAGTTTCTGTAACTCTATTTTATCTGCACCAATAATTACCGTACTTCAACAGGCAGTTTTAATTAAATGTCATCCTTTAAAATCAAGAAACACTTACAAGGTCAAGTGGGTCTAGGGTAAAACTAAAGTTTACTCTCAAATCATGGATTATTTGATACTCTGCTACAAAGAAAAATTGTAAATGAGGCATACATAATTCTCCTCATACAATTTTAATGAGATTTTGACCAGTTCAGAATTGTTTTCTCTGTATAATTTTGTATCTGTTAGCAGAAGCATAATATTTTCTTACTTTAGAATATGAGAAAAACACAAGAAAGTATTCATGTATCATATCTGATATTTCTTTGAAAATTATTTCATGAATATAATCAGTTCCTTTTCCAAAATAAATGAAAGATTCATCCAGCTTACCACTCTTTAGCTGCTTTATAGAAGTTAAAAGACAATTTTATCAACTATTTCATTGAATTTGTGTGTATACAATTAAATGTGCAAAGAATATGAGACTTGTACTATTTCTTAGATAGTAAAGAATTAATCCAGATTCTAAATTGATTTCAATGCTTGAAAAAATTAAACCTCTAAATATTCATCAGTTTACATATCATTAAACCACACCTTCATCTTTTGATCCAATTACAGTTATTTAGTATCTAATATTATACATTATTCAATATATATATAATCACACAAACACATATATAAATGAATAAACACAATGAAATAAGAAATTAATTCTTAGGGATAACCAAAAATCTCAAGTAGGACCTATATTTGTAAGACAATGTAATAACATTTACTAAAAGCTTTAATTCAAAAATGACCTTGTATGATATATGAACAAAATAGAAAAATACTGATCTCAGATCACACAACTATTTTGTGCCAACATTGGGATCACAAAAACATTAGTAGTGTTCCAGTGTAGAGTCTATGCATTAGGGCCTCCAGTCTTTGTTAGGTAAATATTCACAATCTGGACAAGTCAAGATTTGAAAGTCCAACCAAAGGTAAAAATCTGAGCAAAGACTGAGGATATAATAGCACTGCATGTTTGTGGAGACAGAATTTTGTCCAACATGTAGTCCTGTTCAGTTCTCCAGCCATATCTCAAGTTCTGTATTAAGTAACACAAAGTGCTTCTATGCACATATTATCATTTCTGTATCTTCAAAATGCTGTCATTCCTATTTGAAGCCCCTCCTTCCTTTGCCTTTCCAGTTTCCTTTTTAAATGCAGCTGCAATACCTTTCCTTAAGTCTTTCTCTCTTCAGTCCTTCTTTTGTCCTCTTACGCACTCTAAGCATATTAAGTTACTGAATTTTGCATAGATTTTATTGTCCATTTATGTACCATCAATCCTCACACAATGACTATTATGTGGCACATAAATGATTCTACTAAAATTAGATTGACATTAAGCATGAGCCTTGTCTTTTTACTATTTTCCTCTAAATCTTTTGCATAGTGACTAATAAATATTAGAAAATTGGACTGCCAATGACTGACTGCATGAATGACAAGATTGTATAGCATTGGATGCTTGATATATACCCATGACTTAGGAACCTATTAGGACTAAGTTTGAATCTCATTTTTGCCACTTAATTAGCATTTAATTATTCCAGATGTTCAGTCTCCTTTAGCCTTAGTTTCTTCATCCACAAAGCATAGCAAAATACTTTCCCATATGCTCAACAATCAAGAGAGCAGATACTGTATAAAAAGTGATTAGAACAGGACTACATGTATAGTGAATGTGCTATTGAACAATATTCTATTGACATGGTAGTGACTCTCATGGTTGCTACTAGTATTATTTTTGCCTTGAATATTATTTTTATTCCTTAGTCCCAAAAATAACTCTTAAAAAGCATTCTAGATATGATATTGCATTTGAATATTTATAAACTCATCAATATAGATAAATGAACACTAAGTTGAAATTTTGGTGCTCCAAAAGAAAATAAAAGACATTATAAAAAATATTGCAATGGTTAAGTCACCACTTGGAAAACCCTCATTCCATACTGAAGTGCCTGGTTTGAGTCCCAGTTTCTCCACTTCTTATCCAGTTTTCTGCTGACATGGGAGGTAGCAAATGATGGCTCAAGTAGTTGGTTTCCTGCCACCTGCATGGGAGAAGCAATTTGAGCTGTGGGCTTCAGCGTGGTCTATCACTCGCACTTCTGGGCATTTGGAGAGTGAACCAGTGACTGGAAGATCTCTCTCTCTGTTTCTCTGTCTCCATAAAATGTAATATAACAAAATTTTAAAATAAGTTAATAAAATATTACATAATAAGATATCTATAATTAATATTATATTGAAAATTTCAAGAGAGAAATTTGAATGTTCTCATCAGAAAGACATGATAAATCCTTGAGATGATGTCTGTGTTAACATACCCTGACAGGATTAATACATGGTGTGTGTAAATATATGAATATACAAACACATGCACACACACATGGGAACATCATATTGAACCATGTAAATATGTACAGTTATTATGTGTTATTTAAAATCTAAACTCTGTATATTCACAAATATATGTATGTACACACAAATATATGTATGTACACACACCCACAGAGACATATATGAGATCATTTTACAGGGGGGACTACAGGAAGTTTTAAGCTGACAGAATTTTATAAAGTTTAATATGGCTACCAAGCCATTCATTGATACTCATTTTCTAAAAACTACTAAATTGCTTCACAGTTCTGGAAAAGTCTCATTGAAATTTCCATTTCATTATCTATACTGCCTTAGAGAGACTGTGAAACTTCCTAAAGAGACATACAATATGTTAGTAAAAGCATTTGAACCACTTATAGATTGAAAATGGTTTATATTAGTTAGAAGTGAGACATTCCTGTAAATGTTAAAGACATTTCAAAGATTTTTAATAGTACCTTAAGGTTATTCAGATCTATTCCAGCTATGTAAAAACTATAAATCATGTACTTTTTTTAAAGTCAGGTCAGTTAGTAATAGGTTTTAATTAGTCAAGAGCAAACTAGTAGTTACGAGGGCTAAAATTCAATACAAATTCAACATTTGATGCAACTTCAACAAAATTCAGGTGAATATTTTGGACTGTCTACTCTCTATATGCATTTAGTATCATTTGCACAAATTAGAGTAAAGGAAGAAGTTTCTTATAGTAAGTTAAAGATCTGTATTTCTCAAAGTTAATAAAATACTGTTACTTCAATATTCATAGCCGTAACTCATGTTAAGAGAAAATATTCAGGAAATTTAAATTGTTTATCATATCAGTTTTAATAAATACTGTGTAGTATTGATTGTATTTGAAAATTTAAAATAGGTTAATGCTCATTCCAATTTACAAAGTGAAATAAAACTGTGTTCATTCTCTTAACTTTTATATTTAAACGTTTTAAAATAGGACAACTTTATATGAGGACATTTTTGAACATATATTAGAATCCACAAATACACTTGAACTTACAAATATGATTTTTTAAAATTATTTGAAAACAGAGTGATGCAGAGAGAGGGAGAGGAAGAGAGGAAGAGAGATAAAGAGATCTTCCATCTGCTTATTCACTCCCCAAACAGCTGCAATGACTGGCATTGGGCCAGGATGAAGCCAGAGCCTGGAACTTCATTCAGGTCTCCCATGTGGGAGGCAGAGACCTCGGCCACTTTTACCATACTCCACTGCTTCCCCAGGTACATTAGCAGGGAACTGGATTGGAAGTGGAGCAACTGGGACTCAAATTGGTGCCCATTTGGGATGCTGGCATTGTAGATGGTGGCTCAACCTGATGCACCACAATGTCAGCCCCACCAAGTATGGTTTGATTTTCTTCTTTTCATATGTGGATTTTTGTAGGAGTATGTGTATTTTTATTCCTTCAGGCTGAATGAATGACTCTACTTCTCATGTAGAGAACATAGATAATAATTCTAATTAATCATACGTCAGAGTTCTCTGCTAGACCTTCTCCCAGATTTCTTTCCAAAAATTGCTTTGCCACAATAGTTTATGTATTTTCAACTAATAATTGACTATGAAGAAAACTCTGCTTCCAATTCTTTGATTCATTCTTTAATTTATTCATTCCAATATCTAATGAGATTTCACAGTGAGTAAATCACTTTTCACACACAACGGGAGCATTTTAGTATTATAAAGAAAAACTGCTTTCTAAATATCAATATAACAAGGATTTAAAACATTTCAGAATTGCTCAAGGAAGTTTATTGAAATATGTTTAGGAATCTTTAGTAAGAAAGAGTAGTTTCCAATCATGATGGACAGAATTTTAGAATAATAGTGATATTATTCATAACAGCATTTTAAAAAAAATAACTGCAGTTCCCTAAATGAAGCTAGAGCAATGATATCCCAAACAACATCAGACAAAGCAGAGATTTGAAGACTGTCACCAGACCACCAATGAAGAACGTATTATGCTTGAAAGAAGTGTGCGTCAGTTTACAAAATGTAAAATTGACTTAATTTAACGGGTTTATTACTTTAAATTCTAAAATATACTTAATTTAATTATTTCATTATTTTTATCTTCATTTTTATTTATTTTTATCATTTATATTTATCTTCACTAAGAACACATTTGATGACATAAAAATGTTTAAAATCAACCAGGGTAGGGGCCAGCGCTATGGTGTCTCTGGTAAAGCTGCAGCCTGCAGTGCCAGCATCCCATAGGGGCAATGATTCCAGTCCCAGCTGTCCACTTCTGATCTAGCTCTCTGCTATGATCTGGGAGAGCAGTGGAAGATGGCCTAAGCCCTTGGACCCCTATACCCACATAGGAGATCCGGAAGAACTCCTGGCTCCTAGTTTTGGATTGGCACAGCTCTGACAGTTGCAGCCAATTGGGGAGTGAACCAGCAGATGGAAGAACTTTCTCTCTCTCTCTCTCTCTCTCTCTCTCTCTCTCTCTCTCTGCCTCTCCTTCTCTCTCTGTGTAAATCTGACTTTCAAATAAATAAATAAATAAATCTTTAACAAAAAATAATCAACCAGGGTACAAACAAATTCATGGGAGTGTAAAGGGAAATACCAGTATTTAATCTGATAGGTTTTGAATTGGGATATGAAAGAATAATGAGTTTAAAAAATCTTAAAATGTCATGGACAAGTAACAAAGAATCAATGGAGGAGGATTCTAGATATGTTGGTCCCTTGCCCTTCTTGCTTTTATTTGGAAAGGAATCAACAAAGTACATGGAATACTGAGTGTCTGACCAGGCTTTTTTAGGATGTCAGCAATCAGTATGAAAATGAAGAAAGCAATGACAGAGGCATTGAAAAGAATAAAGCAGAATAACTTGGCCACTGAAAGAACTAAAGGGTAATCAAGGCTAGAGAAACCTATGATAAAATTACTTAAGAAATCTGAAGAAATATTTGCCATTCTAAAACCTGCTTTTTCTATTCAAAATTTAACTGATGATGAAGACCAAATGCAGGTAACAAAAAGGACGCTACATATATAACATGCATCTAATTTATACCTTCCTATATGGCAGATTAAAATTGTCACAATTCATTGCACAGTCTCCATTGAAATGCATTCCATTTTTCTTCTCTTGAAATTTGGGTTGACGTGTGACTCTTTAACCATTGGAGCACTGCTGAACCAAACCCAGTCAACACATGAGTATTACCGGCTATATTTAAGAACCACCCAGCTAAACCCTGAATAAATTCGTAACCCATAAAATTGTGAATTGTGATTATTGCTTTAGGCCACTTGTGTTTCATAATTTGTAATTGTATATTTATAATATATATGCATTATGTGATACAGAAGTAGAAAACTGGAACAACTCACAAAATTTTAAACAGGAAAAGTTATCCTATTTCTCAAAAATTTATATGAAATAAGTTCATGGACTGATTTATCAAATAATAAATGCTACACATTGACAAAGGCTGCCTTCCTCCTGCTCAAGGTTCACAGGTGATATAGGAAGCAGGGTCTTTCAGGAGCTGATTAGATCGTGAGAGCAGCGCCCTCACCATGGGATGAGTGCTCATATTAAAGAACCTCTCGAGAGCGGCTTTGCCCTTCTACCACGTGAGCACACAATAGGATGGTTGCCATTTATGAACTAGAAACCAGAGACCAAGTCTGCTAACAACTAGATATTGAACTTCCTAGTCTCCAGGACTGTGACTAACAAATATCTTTTAGTCCATCCAAGACATTTTGTTTTAGCATCTAGAATGGGGTAAGTAAGAAGCATATAAACTGTATATTGTCAAGTAAATGAGTGGGGAGGAGTTGCGTGAATAATATAGGAAGCCCCCAGAAGTTTCAATCACATTTCCAACTATATTGTCATTGCTTATCCTTCCTGTCTTAATTGGCTAACTTAAATAAAATTGGAAGCTAAACAAAAAAAAATGTAGGAAAAAATCTCAGATATTGGGCCCCAAGCCTGTTTTATGGGAACATATTTTGTTATCAAATGGTAAGACACATTCCTCAGATTCTTGTCACCAGCTTTCTTTTTCTTTACATTAACAGGTTCTCTCCTTAAATTCTGACTGACTACCTTGGTGCAAATGAAATAAGCACCATGTTTTCCTATTGTATTTTGTTTAGCTTAAGTGCTTGAATGAACCATGTTCCTAAAACTTCCTGTATAGAAGATGCTAGAGTTACTAGAAATTTGTGTAGAGTTTTGATCTACCAATAAAGTTTATTTATCTATCTATTTATTTCAGAGACAGAGCTCTCCCATCCATTGATTCATTCTCAAAATATCTTCAACAATATAAAGCAGGCAGACAGAATGCAATTCAGATACATGGATTCCAGGAACCAAGTTACATGGGCCAACTCGTCTACCTATCAGGCGCTGGAGTCAGAATCAGATCAGGAGTTCAGCACAGGCAATGTGGATGTGGGGATCTTTTTTTTTTTTTTCAAGATTTATTTATATATTTGAAAGAGAGAAAGAGATAAAAAGATCGTCTAATCATTGTTTCGTTTTTCAAAGTTTCTGCAATAACTGATCTTGTCCAATCCTAAACGAGGAGTCTGTAATTGCATCGGGGTTGTCCAGGTAAATGTTATGGCCCAAAGAGTTGGGCTATCTTCTGATGCTTTCTCAGGCTCATTAGCACAGCTGGATTAGAAGTGGAGGGGCTGGGACTTGAACAGTTGTCCTTAAAGGATGCTGACATCACAGATGATGGCTTAAACTGCTGTACCACAGTGCCAGCTCCTGTAGGCATCTTCAGTGCTAAGCCAAATACCCACCCCGATTTTCAGGCTTTACAATACCATCTTTTCCATTCTGTATTACATCGGTAGAAACCATAAAATCTCACTCTAGGTAAAATGGAAAATAAATTACAAATGCTTGACTTTGACTTACCCATTAGAGAAGCAGCGATTCCTCAGCCATTCAGTTAAACTCTTTGCCCAAAAAGGCTTCCAGCAACCAAACTATCATTTCTAAGTCTGAAAACCATTCTTGAGGGTTAGCAGAATTGTAAAACATTTCTCATGGTTCCAATCCTACAAAATGGACAAAGGTTGATTCTAATAGGAACCCCTCCATCTGCTAATGAGATGTTTTCAAGCAAAGATATAACATGATTTTTAGATGGTAAAAATCTGATTTGTTTCTCTACTTTAACATTAAGGTAGCAATTTGGCAGTCACAAAGTAATCTTGGCCATGTATCTAAACACATAAAACCAAAACACTTGTAGCCGCTAGGTGTCTAATTTTCTGCTTGTCACCCTCATGTTATGAATTGGGGAATCAGGCTGTTTTGTATAGCCTTTGTGAGCCCAGTTGGTATTTCTGCTAAGCTAGAATTTGACATGGCCCTCTTAGCCTTTTATACTTCTAGCTGACTTCTAAGCTAGCCAATATATTACAAAAAACGAAAACATCCTAACCTAGTAGAATCTAAAAATCCTTACCTTTTAACAGAATAATGCAGATCATTTTTTTAAAGATTAATTTTATTTATTTGAAAGGCACAGTTACAGAAAGGTAGAGTCAGAGAGAAACAAAGGTCTTCCATTTGCTGGTTCACGCCCTGGATGGCTGCAATGGTCAGAGCTGCGCTGATCTGAAGCCAGGAGCCAGGAGTTTCCGCTGGGTCTTCCATGCAGGTGCAGGGGCCTGAGGACTCGAGCCATCCTCCACTGCTTTCCCAGGCTACAGCAGAGAGCTGGATTGGAAGTGGAGCAGCCAGGACTCGAACCGGCACTCATATGGGATGCTGGAGCTGCAGACTGGGACTTTAACCCACGGTGCCACAGCCCCGGCCCCAAAAGATCACTTTAATGCACATATTTCTTTACAGGTTTAATCTATATGCAATGAATGGAGCAAGCAACTAGTGTAATAATTATTTTAGTATGATAATTTATATAATAACCCAGGAAGTAATTTTTTTTACTAAATCTCTAGCTGTGAAAATCAAATAGTCAACATTATGATGTATAAACAGAAAGCCATGTATTCTGCAGTCTCTACAAGAAAAAGTTTGCTTTATAGGACACACAGTCTGTCCCATTCCAATGGAATAGGCACACTGACAAAGCAGTTGACAGAAACTGACGACCAGGTCCTCTACTAGGATATCTATACTGGCTATCTTGTTAAATGCTCATTATAAACTGTGAAGCAATACTAAAGAATAAAAAGTTGATGATTCTTGTTAAAATAAAAAAAAAGTACAAGACTTAACTGCGATAGGTACAGGGATCACTGTAATGGTCTCTTGAGGCAGGGGAGAAAGATTGGATTTGATTCTGACTCCAACAAAAACAAGTGGAGATTTACAAACAAGTACCTGGATTAGGGACTCTGGGTGGAAAATGCCAAGAACGAACAGGTGGGGTCAGGGAGCTTCTTGTTGGGCTGACTAAAGACTTCTTCCTGGAGGAAGGCCTGGATGAGAAGATACTGACCTTAGGGACAAGGGATTTAGTCAGATAGAGATGAGGGTTAGATTCAACAGTAGGGGATTTTTTACAAAACTGATTTTGTAGGATTCTTGCTTCAACTGAAATCTACAGGGACAGAATGGGAAGACTATGATCAAACTTGATCCAGCCAGAACTCAGAAGAGCCTGATGAAAGATAAGTCAAGGGAAGCCTTTGTCAGCAGATAATCCATGCATTAACATAAATAAAGAACTTCCAGGTCTTTATAATTAATTGTTTTAAATCTGAAATTGATTGATTTAATTTCCAAAGTCCTTTCCTTTATCCTCAGTGCTACCATAATTTGGTAGCCCAAGAATAGCATGAAAACCTTCGTGTCATTTAAAGAAAAATGCTCAAATTCTCAATCAAACAAGAGAATGTAAAAGACAAAAACTAAGCAGAATATTCATTTTTAGTAAATAATATTAACATCAAGTCAATGGCAATCTCAGAGCCTTAAAGTAGCCAAATTATTTATCTACAAGGCAAGACGAATGTAAGCAAGCAAAACGTGGCTTATTATCACGCCAATTCCACTAAAAGTTTGAGCAGACTCTGATTTACTAACACTTGCAGAATTCTGAACAAAGGACAAATCAGATTAATAATTAATTCACAATTGACAAAAATCATTAGGCTGCAGAGCTGTTTCTATGAATTGCAGATCCCATCTGACATTCACCATATTACTGCTCATACCAATGTAGATACGGGCAAATTAACTGCGAGCTGCTGAAAACGGGAAAGCTGAAATACAGATCAATGCTGTTATTATGAAGACAAAACCAGCACACCAAAATGCTTTCCTCCCACTGTCTAACATCATCCATATTGATGTTTTCTGTCAATATATAATAATACACTGTCACACTTGATGGGACAGAAGGAACAGATTACACAGAAATTGCACTGAAATATGTTTTTATACATTGTTTCTCTGAAAGGGTATAATCAAAATGATTATTGATTCAAGAACTTTGACTGCTTGTCCCAACATGATGCATGAGGCATGGCAGGAGAAGTTACATATTTTTATTCATTTTACAGTTGTGTTTAAAAGTGTTGGTTAAAAGAAAAAAAAATCTGTAACTCATTCATTTTATACTCTTCCTTTGGTTCCACTTGTGCAGGGCAAAGCCCAGCAAGTGGTCCTTGATTCTTCACTTGCTCTCTGCAAAGACAAAAGTTGCTGTCTTCAAAGGTAGCCCCAAATGAATCTATTTTCCTCACCCATTTTTATCACTGTAGTCTAAGCCACATCATTTGTCACCTGGCCCCAGCTTGCTACAGTATTTTCATAAGCGGTTTCTAGGTGGTCCAAGTGAGTTTATCAAAAGTGGAGTCAATCAGCTCCACTCTTACCAAGGCTAGCCAAAGGTTTACCATATCACTCATAGAAAGGCACAACTTCACAATTTGTTCTCAGAGCCGAATGCTTCATTCCTCTCGAACCACCTATCACTCAGCTGTGCCCAATGCCTTTGGGATTTCATCTCCTGCTACTCTCCTCTTGCTGTTCACACTACTCAATAGCCACATAGGCCAAGGAGGCTGGGGACATATCTGATTTAGGGACATTTTATTTGTACCTCGTACTGCAAGTTCTCTTTTTCCTCAATGAGTCCTTGATTCCACTTTATTTATAACTGCACCTTCACTCCTTTTTTTTTTTTTTCCTGCTCTCTGCTTACATTTTTACTGGCAATTATCATTAGAAATATCCTAAACATTATATTCTTTATGAAGTATTTAAATAGGAACTTTATTAAGACATTTTTGGGGTTGGGGTGATAGTGCTAGTATTTTTTTCACTGTTAGTATCTTCAGAATCTGGAATAGTGCTTGACACATGATGGTAGCATCTCAACTATTTATAGTTTTGTCAATATGTAAATAAACAACTCAATCAAAAAACTCATATTCCTGGTCCTTAATTCTTTAAGGTGCACAATATTTATATAAGGAGGCCCTAAAAATAAAATTTCTAATTTGTATCTTAACTAAGACAGTAATCTCTATTTTGTATCAGTCATTAATGATTAGCTATGTGTTTGATTATTTTATGCATATTTTTGTTTGATCAAATAAGTTACTATAACTGACTTGACTGAAATGGGGAAGAATTTCAATATTCTTAATTATTTGTTCACAATGACTTATTTACTAATCAATACAATTAAAAAATTGAATACCATGTCTGAGAACCATATCCCACTTAAAATCAATGAGAAATTCCAGAATAACATCTCTGACATTACATGGAGAATCATTTGGAACAATTCAATGTACACACAGATCTTTGAAAAACAAAACTATTAGGAAACTGAAGTATTCTTGGACTAAAACCCATTTGATATGTTCATAAAAGTAAGATTATATATATTTACATATCATCTCCTTAGATGCTTTATTATTTGCTGAAGTTGTGCTTTAAAAACAATCATGTGTTATATAATTTTAGTTACTTTCAATACAGTGTTAATTTTCATTGGGGTAAAAATAATTATAGAGCTCCCTAGTAAGGGTTAAGTAGCATCTGCAACATTGGCATCTCATACCAGAGCACCAGTTTGAGTACCAATTCCTCTGCTTCTGACCCGGCTCTTTGCTGATGTGCCTGGAAAATCAGCAGATGACCCAGGTTCTTGGGTCCCTATCACCTTCTCACATGAAAAACCTGGTTGCAGTTCCAGCCCAGGCCAGCTCTCGCCGTTGTGATTATTTGAGGAGTGAACCAGCAGGTGGAAGATCTCTACTGATTCCCAATCTCTTGGTATCACTCTGCCTTTTGAATAACATAAAATAAATCTTTAAAAACAAATATATTTTGGGGACTGTGCTGTGGCTCAGCGGGTTAAAACCCTGGCTACAGCACTGGCATTCCATATGAGTGCTGGTTTGAGTCCCGGCTGCTCCCACTTTCGATCCAGCTCTCTGCTATGGCCTGGGAAAGCAGTATAAGATGGCCCAAATCCTTGGGCTCCTGCACCCCATAGGAGACCTGGAAGAAGCTCCTGGCTCCTGCCTTTGTACCAGCGCAGATCTGGCCACTGTGGCATCTGAGGAGTGCACCAGATACGGAAGATCTCTCTCTCTCTCTCTCTCTCTCTCTCTCTCTCTCTCTGACTCTACCTCTCTATAACTCTGCCTTTCAAATAAATAAATAAATCTTTAAAAAAATATGTAAAGAAAATAGACCCTTCATTTATGTTGCTTTGTTCAACAAAATGAGGCCATGAGGAAATGGTATGTGTGATATGTGATCTTTTCTGTTAAAAATAAAAATTGTTTCTGATTAAAAAATATATAAACGTTAATTGGTAAAATTTTGAGAACCCAGAAAGCACAAAGAATAAAATAAAAGTTACCTGAAGCACCAATACCCACATGTGCTGAGTGATATATCCCAGTTTATCTATTTAATATTCTTTATTTTCCAAATTGCTATGACATGAATATTGATCTTTCAGTCTTTTAATTTAATAATATGTTTAGAATTTTTCATTTATTATTACTAATAATTTTATAGCATCACAAAAATAAAATTTATGTGATACTGCTTTGATATTCTCAATAATGTATAGTCTCAGTTTTTAAGGGATTTCTGATTCCAGACATAACCATGATTAAAACAGATCATTAAAATGAAAACATTGGCCGGCGCCGTGGCTCAACAGGCTAATCCTCTGCCTTGCAGCGCCGGCACACCGGGTTCTAGTCCCGGTCGGGGCGCCGGATTCTGTCCCGGTTGCCCCTCTTCCAGGCTAGCCCTCTGCTGTGGCCAGGGAGTGCAGTGGAGGATGGCCCAAGTGCTTGGGCCCTGCACCCCATGGGAGACTAGGAAAAAGCACCTAGCACCTGGCTCCTGCCATCGGATGAGCGCGGTGCGCCAGCCGCAGCGCGCCGTCCGTGGCAGCCATTGGAGGGTGAACCAACGGCAAAGGAAGACCTTTCTCTCTGTCTCTCTCTCACTGTCCACTCTGCCTGTCAAAAAAAAAAAAAAAGTGAAAACATTACCAGGTTTCCCAAAATGTAAGGCCAGGCACACCATAGCTACCACACACAATGGTTTTGAATGAATAAATTGTCTTTGTCTTCCCTAAATGAGAATTCTTTATAATTACATCATTGCAGATTTTAATTAGTTAATATAACTAATGATCCTAATATCTAAATAAAGAAGTATAATCGAAGCTAATTGTCAATTAGATTTTCTTCTTTTTTATACTAATTTATATATAATGGTGGAGATCATAATGTTTGGGCACATTTTCCTTTATTAATTCTTCAATTCTGTGTCTGTCATATGCCAGAATTGGTTTTTTGAAAGTTTCTTTCTTAATGACTTCCAGCTAATTCTTTAACAATAGTAATGGTGAAGTGATTGAAATATGAAATGAGCATGTTTAACCATAGCCACTTGTTTCACTGCAGATGTTTAAAGAGTCTCAATCATAGATAATTACTATAATTAATGGATTTTTTTTGATGCAACAATGAATTTTTCAGGCTTTTTATGTATTATTTTGTGTCTGGTTTTCTCTCTGTAGAGGCTTAGAATTTAATTGTATTAAAAGTTCTGATCAAGTAAGATTTTTTATCAAAAGCAGTGAATGTCCAGATGGATAGGCTAAAGTCTCTATGAATGTCCTATTTATGTTCTTATTTAATAGATTTAATAAAAATTCAACAGACAAGCTTTCTTACTTGTAATATATTTATATTTTCTTTCTTGAAAATGAATTCACCAGTCATTATAACTATGTTTCTGCTTTAAGATGTAAAATTGTATTTAATCTATTTCTAAAATCTGCATGCTAAACCATATTAAAATATACTAAAATATTGACAATCATGTGTTCTATATGATGGAATTTTTGTATTTCTCTGCTTCTAATTTTAGATATTCTTATTTCCTCTATTAAGCAAGTATACAGCCGGTATGAATACCACACATGTATTCCTATCTGTGCTCTTATTTTTTTATATGCTTCTCAATTTAGTGTCCAATTCTTTAATAATATTTAAGAAAAAAATTGACATCATGCCAATTGTTCAATATTATCTTTACTATGGATATCACTATATTTATTTGTCATAATACACTTGTATTGTAGATACTACTGTAGTTTCACAAGCAGCAAGCCTTACTTTTCTCTTTAGCTGCTTCTGATGACAAAGCCTACATATATACTTTCAAACTTGACAAAACAGCTTCCCTGAAGCTGTTGAAACATGGTGTTTTTATGATAGCCATGGAAGGTGCATTGTGAAGGATTCCATAGAGAATTACTCCTGATCAGAGTGTCATTATTGTGAAGGGCTTGGTGTTTTCTTATAAGCAAATTAGCCTGTCACATTTTCACAGAAGCTAGCAGAAGACACAAGACTTCCAGGTAAGAGACAATGACCTGTGTTGCTCCTGGTGGAAAAGGCAGGTGTGTATTAGCATATTTATTTCATTTTCCCTTATGCTACCTGAATGACACCTGCATGGACACAGGTGCCTGTGGATGTTATTAGGAAACGAAACCTGGGCTTAGGTAGAGTCTTCATAGGGATGAGATTGTTGCAAAGGGAAACCATGGGTGTCTTCTAAGCTGTTGACATTACCAACACCATAGCAAAAACAGTCCAGCAAAGATAGTCCAGAAGCAAAAGCAGTGAATGTCTGACCTGCCAGTTGCACAGAAATGGAGAATCATTGAAAATTATCTCTTAATCATGCATCTTCCTCTTCTTTATACTCTGATGGCTTCTGATGACATTTTCTGTAGTTATACCATTCTGCTGGCTATTCTGGTTAATCTGACAGAGACTGAGGCCAGTTTGTTTAATTTCTTTCATGTAGCAATTAAGTTTATAGCCAAAAGACTGTAACCAAAAGGATGAGGTTAATCAGTATTTCCCAGGGACTCTCAATAAGAGGGCTAAACACATTCCATAAATCATCATGGTCTACCTTCTAGTGTCAAATAGAATTCTCTTAAGTTTCTATACTGATATTGCCACTTGGTCCAATGAATTAATCTAAGTAAAAAGAAAAGATGTATTTATAACAGTGTAGTTTCTGTCTTGAACTAGTAGGAAGAAATAGAGTACTAGCTGTCATTCAAAACAGTAAGTTCACTGAGTGGGATTAGATCTTAATGATTATCAGGTCTCAAATAGCATCACTGTTCACTTCAGCTAAATTCAAGAACATATTTTGTACTAACTGTTTCATTCTTTTTTTTTTAAGATTTATTTATTTATTTGGAAGGCAGCGTTACAAAGAGGCAGAGAGGCAGAGAGAAAGAGAGGTCTTCCATCCACTGGTTCATTCCCCAGATGGCTGCTACAGCCAGATTGGGCCTATCCAAAGCAAGAGCCAGGAGCCGGGAGCTTCTTCCAGGTGTCCCACGCAGGTGCAGGGCCCAAGGACTTGGCCCATCTCCTACTGCTTTCCCAGGCCACAGCAGAGAGCTAGATTGGAAGAGGAGTAGCCAGGACTCGAATCAGTGCCTATATGGGATGCAAGCACTGCAGGCAGTGGCTTTACCTGCTATGCCACAGCACCAGCCCTACCGCCTGTTTGTTCATAGAAATACCTTACCACAAGGTTTGCAAAGACTTGAGTCTACTGTTCCTCTGGAAGATCTCTGCAGAGATTAAGGATTGCATGATCTATTGCTGTTTGGGGGTGTTTTTCTGTTTCGGTTTTTTTGTTTGTTTGTTTAAGATTGGAAGATTTTGACATTTCTATAATGAAAGATTTTTGTTTTGGGAAAAATGGCAAGTTCAGGTCAGACTACAGTATAGTGCAATTGGCAGATATAGTGACTATGACAAGAAAGTGTTGTTTACAATTATTGGACCCTACTATTCTGATGAACATCACTCTGGGGGAAGAGCTTGACATTCCCTCTAATACACACTACTGGGTAGCTGCTGATCCTTGGAGTTCATTGTAGTTCAAATAAATGAGTGAAGGTCTTTCTTGGAAGGACTGCCTAAGAGCAGTCTGTTCTCTGTTTCCAGTTGTCACTAATGTGAGACTAAGTGTTTTCTCTCTTGCATGAACTGATTGAGAGATGATCACAGTAGTGAGAATAGAAGACATCTGTAGACAATGATATTTTACAAGTACTAAGGTCATGTCCTAGTCTTTGCTTTTATGCATCACTATTCTTTGAATTCTTGGGATTTATCCGCTCCTAGAACATAGAAGCTCACACGTCTCTTCCGGTCCCCTGTACCAGTGCTGACTGTGATTGATGACAAGGATTTGGTACAAAAGATGACTGCCAATAAAATCACAATCCAAATCTAATACAATCTAAACCTTCTGAACTACTTTAGGGGATGCTAAAGCCACACTTTCGCTCAATGATTCCCCAGTATGACTCACAGGACTCAGAAAAGAAGTTATAATTAAAGTTGTGATTTAGTACATTAAAAAACATCACTTAAAATTAGCAAAAGGAAAAATACCTTGTGTAGTAGTTATGACATTTATTGGGAGACCTGCACCCTATATTGGAGTGTCTAGGTTAAGTTTTAGTTTTACCCTCGATGTCAACATCCTAATAATGCACACCTTGGAAAGCAGCAGGTAATGTCTCAATTAGTTAGATACCTGCCACCTACAAGGGAGACCTGGATTTGGTTCTCAGCTCCCAAATTCAGTATGGCCCTGCCATGGCCATTGTTGGTGTTTGGTGAGTGAACCAGCTGTTGTGTCTCTGTTAGTCCACTTTCTCTCAAATCAACCTTTTTAATCAGAAAGGGAAAAGATAATGGGACAAGGTACACAGGAAACCAGAAGCAAGCTTTCAGATCTCTCTTCGCAGCAGAGTTGCCAAATGTAGAGCTTAATTCTCTTAGAAATATTGCTTTGCAGCATGTATGAAGTGTTACCAACCCAGAGATTTATCGAGGATCAGTCACATAAGCATGCAGCCAGTGCTTAAGTGAATAACTTCAGTTACTCAGGCAATGTGAAGGGTATAATGGGGTATGGATAACTAAACAAGGTGTGGTGAGGCGTGGGTGACCACAGCACAATACAATCAATGTTTTACCTTTTTTAGCTTCCACACAATGTCTCTCAACTACTTACCCATGCAGAACAAACTGTTATGTTTAACCCATGTTAAGATCAAGTTATCATTTCTCCTTCAGCATGTTTCTCAAGACAATGCACTTATGCTTGATATTTCTTAAAATAAAAAAGTCCTGTTTTTGGATCCACAACTAGTTTCAGTGTTTGGTTGCTTACCTCTGAGACTCAACCTGTAATTTCTGACATGCTATTAATCATGTCCTCCCTAACTCAACTTTATCTTCTGAACTCCTTATAAACCGGAGCTTCTGTTACTCAGAGGATGATAGTTCCTGAGACATTAGTCTTTACCTCTTCATGTATCAGTAGATTAATCTTTCTGCTGTCTTTATCCTCAAGCCCTGTCGTTGTTATTCTGATTCAGCACTACTGACAAAGAACAGACTTTTGGTAACAGCATCTTCTCTAGAGCAAAAACAATCCTTCACTATAAATCACATTGTTAGGATAAACTTTTCAGGCAGAATATATCAGGGGCTTAGAACTTTTCTCCCATGAGCTTTCTAGAGGATATACTTGAACACAGGCCTTTCTTCGGAATGTGCAGGAGTTGAGCTACCCAAGTCTTCTGAGTTTATCCTTTCCAACTAAATTTTACGTGCTTGCAATATTTTTGAAGCTGTGCATTGGGTGTTTTATTTCAGAGAATGTTTTAAAAGGCAGAGGTCACAAATACTTCTCCTCTCTACCTCAGTACATTCCAGAATCTGAGAAGATCTCACCCAGGTTCCTGGGTGGTTGTTTTACTGAATCACAAAAATTCAGGTGTTTCTTTTTCTAAAAGCTATAACTTTACTATCTTTCCTACTCAGTTGTTTGTCATGCTCAGCAATCATATTTGGAAACATCAAGTACAAGAGGGATGAGTATAATTTTGTAAAACTTGCAGAGATCCTCTCTATCTCTGATTTTGGTCTATGCAGGCCTTTGGCAAGCAGTGACTGTTAGACTTATGATGAAGAACAATGCCAATCCAACGAAAGAAAAATGACATGGATTAGTCAGCAATAAGCATAACTCCCTACATCACATTCTGGGTGGGCTGATATACTAAAGCTACATCTGCCACACAAGCCTGGGTTTGTCATCCATGGAAAATATGAACTATATCATTCCAGGAATGGTCAGCAAAGAATCCTGAAATTAAAAAAAAATAGGTACATTCATTATCATGTTTTTCTTTGTCATAATACATGGAACAAGTTAAAGTCATAATCTTTTGGGGAAGGAACCTCAATCAGTGACCTTACAAAGGCGTGTGGACCTAGAAAATAAGTAAGGTCAAGCCAGCCAACTTTGGAAGGACTTAAAGTCTGCTATGCAATGCTAGCTTCTGCATGAGAAATAGAATCTGCTGCCTTATGCACAATGTATAATGGTGAATACATTTCTAGGTTCTGTATGATGGTGGATTCCAACAACAGTGGTGACATTCTAGGTGCTGCAATCTTAGCAGTTTGATTTCAGTTAGATTCATCAGAAAATAGTGTCTTACCAAGAACAACCACATGAATGAGCCACACAGTTTGATCAGTCTTTAATCTGCTAGTCGGTAACTTTCCAAGTTTAAACAAAAGGCCCTGAATCGATAGGTGAAACTCTCTTAACAGGTTTATTGGGCAGAATTATTAAAATGAGCATTAGTTCTACCCACTGAGTCATGAGAGCATATATAATTTTGGTTCTGAACATGTGGTGATGAATTGAAAAGTAACACCATTAATTTTCACTTTAGCCAGACTATCAGTGAACCGTCTTCTGAATTTCTCCTTCATAGGAGAGGTTTTATAGACTGTCTTATCTTGTTAAGAAACCAACAAAAAGCTTTCAAATATTTTCCCAATATGTACACCTCATATTCCCTTCCTCTCTATCTCTCTTTCCCCACTCCTTCCTCTCATCCTTTTTCCTTTTCCTTTTCCCTTTCTTTTTATTTTTAGATATTGAGTTAAAATATCTTAAAATCACATTACAGAAAAGGGCTTAAAATGTCACAGAATAATAAGTTTAACAAGAAAAAGCAAAAATACCCTAGTTTAGTGACAATATAGACTATGGCTATAAATGATAATTGAATGGAAAAATGACAATTTCACCTATATAAAATAACTTTTAAAACAATTGTAGATCATTAAAACTATAGCAGTATAACATTCTTAATCAATGAGTTGCATCTGTTAAAAACTAATTAAAAATAAAAAGAAGAACAACAAAAGGGTGTGTACCTTTTAGCCATGTCAAGGTGCTGATCTATTAGTGAGTACTTCTGTGTTTACTTCTGTTGGTACTGTGAGGAGTCAGATGGTTAATAGGCAGTCAGGGTGGGAGAGTGAAATTTGGGGAGTAGAATGCTTGCTCCCCCCACAAAAGGTTATCTTTAGCAATATCAACATGTGCTCTTTCCTTCAAAATCTCCGAATTTATCATGAGAATAGCAAGAAAGTGGTGACTGCATCTAAGCTCACAGTTTATTGTGAAAACAAGTTACCTATCCCACGCTTCTGGATGTGTTTTTGTTTTATCATGAGCAGGCCAGACAGGATAAAGGATTGTAAATCAGGTCTTTTGATGGATTTTGTCCCCACCTGGTAACTGTCATGTGTTTCTGTTAGGACGTCACAAAACACAGTACACCGGAGTAAGGGAAAGGGTTTATTGGGGAAGACCAGCATGGAGGGAAGGGATGAAAAGGGAAAAAGGGAGAAAAGGAGAGTATAAGAGAGACAAAGAGGAGAGGAGCTAGTGAGGAGAGAAGAGAGAGAGCAGAGAGAAGAGAGACAATAGGAGGAGAGGAGCCAAGAGAGAGGAGAGAGCAGAGAGAAGAGAGCCACGTGATCAGGAACAGGCCCTTTTAAATCTTTGCCAGAGGGCGGGCAGGGAAGCAGAAGCAGCGAATCCCATTAGGATGGGGGTGGAGCTTGACATTGGTGGTTGGGCCATGTGGCCACCTGGCTTTCAGCAATGGTGGCAGGAGCCAGGGCATAGGATGTAAATCAGGGTGTAGATCGTGCCATAGATAAAACTGTGTCATTTTCCTAAGAGTAACTGAATGCCAGTCTGATTGTCAAGTTTTTTTTCCCGTCAACATTATACTGAAAACCCCAATGCCATGGGGTCCTTTGGGTTTTACTTCTCTTGCAGGCCCTCTCCACGCCATTCTGGCTGGAGGTCTTTGACTCTAATAAATATTGCTTTTAAACCATCAAATCTCGTTTTTCTCTTTGTTTTCTCTGCTTGGAAATTCTTCTATGTGAGACAAAGAACCAAGGTAATAATATGTTATCTGCTGCCATTTACCTGTGAGAATAAAGCTCCATACAGCAAAATCATCAGTTACAGACACCCATGGTTCACGGTGTCACTACGGCTGTGATGTCCTCATGTTGTTAGTACTACGTTACATATAGTCCTTCCCCCTGACATTCTATGAGCATTCACAGCATAACATGTAAATCCAAGCCAAATATACATTCATCAGTAGTAGCCAAATGTACATTATGTGAAGTTGGTTCAAAGGGCTGAACTCACAGAAAGATATTTATTTCCTTTCCTCACTTCAATAGTTGCCCAAATTTCATCAATTTAATTAAGGAACCTCTCTCCCACCCAAAACAATAGGGACTTATTTACCTACAATAAACATGTGTTTCGGTTTCTTACCTCCTCTACATTTCCAAACTTGCTCAAATGGATGCATATAGTTGTTGAATCCCTATTGGAGAAGTAGGGATTTAATTTTTTTTCTTTTACGTAAACCAGATAAATTTATAATGGAGGGAAGAGGGCAAATAATTGTAAGATTTTAATGCAAACCTTTTGTCAGGTTAGTGAAGTTCTCTTCTATTTCTAACCTTGTGGAAGTTTTTATCAGGACACAATGCTGGATTTTGCAAAGTCCTCTTTTCTCCCCCCTCCCCTCCCCTTCCCTCCCTTCCCCTCCCTTCCCCTCCCTTCCCCTTCCCTTCCCTTCCCTTCCCTTCCCTTCCCTTCCCTTCCCTTCCCTTCCCTTCCCTTCCCTTCCCTTCCCTCTCTTGTTTTTTTTTTTCCTTTTTTCATCCCTCCTCTTCCACATCCTCCACCTCTTCATCATCCTTCTTCCTATATATCATAACAGTTATTTTGCACCAGAACCTGTTCTAAGCTTTTTATGTGGGCATTTTATCCCTGAAATAGTCTTAGAGAATTCAGTAAAAAACTATGCCATATTCAGCAATGTTTAAAATCATAGTCAATGTTATTTAAGGAGCCCAAAATGGTAGATAGAGTAATCACTCTCCAAATTCATTCATGCCCTAATCCTTGGATCCTGTCAACTTGTGTCACTCAACAGAAGAGACTGCACAGTTGTAATAGATTGTAGAATTTGTTAGGAAGATTATCCTGGATTGTCAGGGTAGACACAGTCTGATCATCTGAGACCTTAAAGGCAGAAACTTATTAAGCCGCTATCTGCAGCTGCTACTGCAGAAGGGGAGGTCAAGATTCAAAGGATGAGAGAGACTTGACTGGTGTTGTGGGAGAGGACCACAGGAAAGCAGGGGATTGAATACAGGCAGTCTCTAGAAGTCAAGTCTCCGCTACTGACTGACAGCAGCAAAAGAACCAGAGTCCCAGATTTCTCTAATGGGACCTGGAAGTATACCTTTCTGAAGACTCCCATAAGATTTCAGTTGGCTTACTCCTTGGTCTTGGGAAACCTGGAGCAGAGAAACCAATTAAGTGAACTGAGCCTTCTGGTTCAAGTATTTAGGTTCCTGCCATCCATACTGAAGAACCAGATTGGGTACCCAAGATCTCCATTTAAGCCCCAAGCTGTTGCAGGCACTTGAGGAATGAACCAGCAGATCAGAGTGCTGTCTCAATTTTTTTTATAAACCATATGGCTATGGAGACTTTGAATTTTTAATTTTAGGTAAGTCCCTTTGAGAGTATTGAAATGAATATATGGTATTTTCTTCCTGCTTACTCCGAAGATTGGAAAGTACAATTCATATGCCACATTCTGCTTTCTGTCTATAAATATTTGTTTATTTGAATTAAATATTTATTTAATAAAATTATAGTAATTTATTTATTTAATGAACATTGAAATGCCCATTTATTTACATAAAATAGTTGAATAATTTCCAACAGCTATCATGTGAACTGCATAGTATATTAACAAATCATCCTATTGCAGAAAAAAAGGCTTAATTTATTAATATGAATAGTCATTAGTTGATTTTCAGATATTTAAACAAGCTTGCAACCTTGAGGTGATTCTCACTAGAGTAGAGCATAGTGTATCTTTTTAATAAATTAATTGATTTTATTTTCCTATACTATGTTAAGGAATTTTTCTTGATTCTTTTTTTGTAGTTTCATTTGTTTGTGTTAATCTCTTCTCTGGATTTAGTCTTAAGATCTTACTGAATTTATAGAATGATTAGGAAAATATTTCTTCCTCCTTTATAATTTTTGAAAGAGCAATCATTTATTATTTATAAATATTTGATAACATTTGGCAATGAAGCCACTTGAACTTATAAATTTTTGAGGTTAATATTTTAAATTATTAATTCAATGCCGGCGCCGTGGCTCAACAGGCTAATCCTCCGTCTTGCGGCGCCGGCACACCGGGTTCTAGTCCCGGTCGGGGCGCCGGATTCTGTCCCGGTTGCCCCTCTTCCATTTCAGCTCTCTGCTGTGGCCCGGGAGTGCAGTGGAGGATGGCCCAAGTGCTTGGGCCCTGCACCCCATGGGAGACTAGGAAAAAGCACCTAGCACCTGGTTCCTGCCATCAGATCAGCGCGGTGCGCTGGCCGCAGCGCGCCGACGGCGGCAGCCATTGGAGGGTGAACCAATGGCAAAGGAAGACCTTTCTCTCTCTCTGTCTCTCTCTCTCACTGTCCACTCTGCCTGTCAAAAAAAAAAAAAAAGATTTCCAGTCTCTAATTCAATTTTTTAAATATTCATTTATTTTATTGTGAAGGTAGAGTTATAGAGAGACAAGAAGAGACAGAAAAGAGAGAGATGTTTCATTTGCTGGTTCATTTCCCAGATGGCCACAATGGTAGGACCTGGGCCGCACCAACGCCAGGAATCAGGAAACGCTTCAGGGTCTCCCACGTGGGTGCAGGGACCCAAGTACTTGGGCCATCTTCTGCTGCCTTCACACGTGCATTAACACGAAAATAGGAAGCTAGATCAGAAGCGGAACAGTGAGGAATTGAACCAGCACCTAAATGGGATGCAGGTGCTGCAAGCAGTGGCTCAACCCACTAAGCCACAACACAGGCCCCACTTATGCAAATTTTTTTACTTGTTATAAGTCCAGGTGAGTTTCTGCTTTGTATGGAGTTATTTTGGTAGTTTTCATCTTTTTAGGAATTTAATTACTTTCTCTAAGTTGTCTAGTTTTGTGATAAAAATGTACTTACTATCCCCTGATAAATTTTTAGTTCTGTAGGATTGGTAGTGATGTCTCTTGTTTCATTTCTCACTTTGATAATTTGTGTTTTTTCTCTTTTTTTCTTGATAGTGTAGATAAATTTTGTCATTTTTGTTGATCTCTTCAAAGAATAAATTTTTGGCTTCATTAGCATCATGTATTGCATTAAATTTTTCCATTCCATTTATTTCAGCTCTAATCTCTGTTTCTTTTCTTTAGCTTGGTTTGGTTTTAGTTCCCTCTTGTTTCTAGTTACCAACCATGTAACACACCATTATAATTTTGGCTTCTATTAGAGTTCTATGTTTTAAAGAAGCTAAGGGAAGCTAAGAGAAAAAGATAAAAATATGCATATATGTATAATCTTTCATGCTAATCTGCATATTTACCATTTCTTTCTTTTGGCTCAAATTACTAATAACAATTTCTCCGTATTTTACTGAATTTTGGTGTTATTTGTAAGGAAGATTTGTCATTGATGAATAATCTTAATTTTTGTTTACTTGTGAATCTACAATATTTGCATTCAGCTTTTGAAAAGTTTTGATAGTGATAAAGTTTTTTTTTTTTTGCTACTGTTGCTAGTTTTTCTGTTTTTGCGCTTTTAAAATTCTGAATATATCAGTCCACTCTATTTGGAGCTCCATTGTTTCAAATAAGAAGACAATTATATTAACCTTATTGAGGCTCTATCCTTGTCCATCACAAGTTTCATTTCTTCCAGTGTTCTTAAGATCTGATGTTTTTTATTTCAAGAGTTTGATAAATCCAGGTATAGAGCTCTTTGTATATTTATTCCATTTGGAATTTAGGGTTTATTTATTGTCTTCAGCTTATAGAGAAAATGTTTTTAATCAATAGGAATTTTTGAATTCTTATTTTATCATATTTCTTTATGTTTTCTTTCTCTTCTTTTGAGATTTCCATTATGAATGTGGTGATACACTTAGTATTATCTTGCAGATAATTAAGTCTCTGTTCATTTTTCTTCATTTATTTTTATTTATTAATTACATTTATTTATAATAGATATTTTCTTTTTTTTTCTTTTTCTTTTTGACAGGCAGAGTTAGAGAGTGAGAGACAGAGGGTTAGAGAGAAAAGTCTTCCTTCTGTTGGTTCACCCCCCAAATGGCCGCCACGGCTGGCATGCTGTGCCGATCTGAAGCCAGGAGCCAGGAGTTTCCTCCTGGTCTCCCATGCGAGTGCAGGGCCCAAGCACTTGGGCCATCCTCCACTGTCTTCCCGGGCCACAGCAGAGAGCTGGACTGGAATAGGAGCAACTGGGACAGTACCAGCTTCCCTACCGGGACTAGAATCCAGGGTGCCGGCGCCGTAGGTGGAGGATTAACCTAGTGAGCAGCTGATACTTTCTATTTTAAAAATGCTTCCTACTTTAAAAGAATTTATTTGAAAGCATGGCAGAGAAATGGAGGAAAACAAGAGAGGGAGAGAGAATGAGAGAGAGAGAAAGATGTTGGTTCAATCCCCAAATGACCACAACTGCTAGAACCAAGCCAGGACAAAAGCCATGTACCAGGAACCCTATCCAGTTTGCCCATGTGTGTAGAAGGGGCTCAAGCACTTGGGACACTATCTGGTGACTTCCCAGGCACTTTAGCAGGGAGCTATATCAGAAACTGAGTAACCAAGATTTTAACAGGCTCTTTGATATGGAATACTGGCCCAATAAGCAGTGACCTTAACCCACTGTGCCACAAATCCGGCCTCAATTTTTTTTTTAGTGTTTACAGAATAAATTATATTAATCTATCTTCAAATTAATCATTTGTTCTGTTCTGCCAAATTGGCTTTTGTGCCCAACTAAGGAATTTTTATTTACTTCAATTGTATTTCTATCTGTATAATTTCTGTGTTTTTTTAGATAATTTTACATATTTTGATCCTGTTGTGACCTTTGTTATAAATTCCTTTCTCTTTAGAAATACTTTTCTTTTGTTATGTGATAAATTCAATATTTACTATTTCTCTCTTCTTAACATCCCTGTTTCTCCACATATCTCAATGCTTTATTAGATAATAAGCTGTAAAAACTCTAGGTGTTATTGTTTGGTTTTTTTAATTTAATTTAATTTTATTTTTTGACAGGCAGAGTGGATAGTGAGAGAGAGAGAGACAGAGAGAAAGGTTTTCCTTTTTGTTGTTGGTTCACCCTCCAATGGCCGCTGGGGCCAGCACGCTGCGGCCAGTGCACCGCACTGATCTGATGGCAGGAGCCAGGTGCCTCTTTTGGTCTCCCACGGGGTAAAGGGCCCAAGCACTTGGGCCATCCTCCACTGCACTCCCTGGCCACAGCAGAGAGCTAGCATGGCAGAGGGGCAACCGGGACAGAATTGGTACCCCGACTGGGACTAGAACCCAGTGTGCCGGTGCCACAAGGAGGAGGATTAGCCTATTGAGCCCTGGCACTTGCCATGTTTGTTTTTTAATTAATGTTGTTTCTTTGATATTTTTAAACAAATTTGCTGGGTTTTTTTTCTTTGTTTGTGTTATGTTGTGCTTTTGTGTGGGGGTTCAGGAATATGCCTAGACTTAATTTGTGAAATCTATCTTTTTCACAACTTATAATCTCTAATGTCTATTTTTGTGTTGTTTTAATTTTTGGTTAAGAGTCATATGTCAGTGTAGTTTAGTGGCTAGCTAATGACATGATATGACTTGGCATCAACAATCTTGAGCCAGCCCCAAGCATATGATTGCTCTTACCATGACCAAAACCAAATAGACATTGGTATTTTATTTACATACCACAATTTTCATTCCCCCATCAATGCCATTGTTTATGGGGATTGTACAACACTCCCAGTAGACTGACACTTTTGACAATATTATAGAGCTTAACTGCGTATTATCATGACTTTTGTTACCCTGGAAGAACTTCTACATTTTTGAATTGTGGGAAGTAGCCTCATGGGTGAGCTTATAGATTCTCACTGTCATTCCACGAAGTTCAGCAATTCTCAAACTAAAATGCATCTCAGAACGATCCAACATGGATAGCAGGATACACAGCATACTCATAGAATGGCAAATGAGCTGAACAGTACTCTGGCCTCAGAATCAGCACTTAAGGCATTCGGATCTGGATAAAAAGCCCTTGAGTTTTTCAGGCATGGAAAGCCAAGACACTGTGGCAAAAAAAAAAAAAAAAAACACCAACCTAAATGAAAGATCTCTGTAAGATCCAAAAAAACAAAACAGACCATCAAAGAAGGAGGTACCTTTCTCTGAAGGGAGGAGAGAACTTCCACTTTGAATATGGCCTTGTCTAAATAAGGTCAGAGTTTGTGAACTCAAGAAGCTTCCATAGCCTTGCCAGCTCATGACAGAGCCTCAGATGATAACTTACATCATAAATAAGAGTGTCAATTGTTAAATCAACAACAGGAGTCACTGTGCACTTACCCCCCATGTAGGATCTCTGTTCTTAATGTGTTGAACTAAGCGAATTAATGGTAAAACTAGTATTCAAACAGTACTTTATACTTTGTGTGTCTGTGTGGGTGCAAACTATTGAAATCTTTACTTAGTATACACTAAGTTGATCTTCTGTATAAAAAGATAATTAAAAATGAATCATAATGAAGAATAGGGTGGGAGAGGGAGTAGGAGATGGGCTGGTTTGTGGGTGGGAGGGTGGTTGTTGAGGGAAAAACTACTATAATCCAAAAGTTGTACTTTCAAAATTTATATTTATTAAATAAAAGTTTAAAAATGAAAAAATGCATCTCAAAGATTTCCTTCCATCAGTTTGCAGAACACATAAATAATTATTTTAGTCTCTTTCATTCAGCTTTTTGGTTGCTTTTGAGCAGTGGGTGGGAGGACTTGTCAATTTCCTCATTTGACCTTAGATAAAAGTTATGGACTTTCCCTATTTTGACATCTTTAATACTATCTATTTTCACGAAAAAATTAACTTTTGTGATGATTAAACAGTCTTGTTTCTTGAATAAGAGGTATTCTTCCTTCTCTTCTTTCTGGAACTGACTAAAGCAATACCTTTTAGGATGGTACTTTGATGGGAATTTTAGCTAATATCTATTGGCATCCATTAATATTTGAGTGTAAAACTCTACATTTAGACTTAGACTTATTTAACGCCATTGCCAACCATACGGAAACTTTGTGACCGTAGATATCATCTTCCATACTAGACAGAGGTGTCAGGACTTATTTCTTAATTTTGAATATCTTGTTACAAATAACTAGAGATGAGTTGAAAATGAATCCAATCTATCTTAAGGAACCCCTGACCTTTGAATTATTTTAATTCAAACTAGACTTTTTCAATATTACTGGGATGTACAAGAAGGAAGAAAGTTGTTTTCTAGCATATCTGAAAAATGAAGATTTTCAAAGCCCTGCTAAATCATATATTCTGTCAGAAAGGATACATTAATACAATAATGGCTTCATTTAAGGGAATAAGGTAAATAAAAATAATAGTATATACTACTTTGGTATAACAATTCAGTTAAGAGTGTTAAATATGGCTCAAAACCAATTTGGTATAGCAGTACATTTTTTGCTATTTCATAGGTAGCTTTTTGCCTTGGTCATCTCCAATTATCATTGTTAGAATTATAAATTCAAAAATCAAGTTGGGTGGTTGGCTTAGTGGTTAAGTTTGTAGGTGTTACACGTGTCTCTCAAAATGGAATATATATGTTTATTTTCCACCAGTGGCTCTTAATTGTAGCTTCTCAACAATGCAGATTCTCTTTTTCTGTCTGTCTCTTTGCTTCTCAAATAAAAGAATGAATAATACATTTTAAAAGTGCACAAATATTATATACATTCTTACTGATTTCACATTATGGCATCTATAATCAAGTCCTGGTTGTAAAATTTGAGGCAAAAAATAAATTTCTATCAGCTTTGTTTTACTTATATGAAGTGAGGAAAAATAATTGCTTATTTTATGGGATTATTATTGAAAGATAACATGGTACAGTACAGAATGCAAAATAAATTTAACAAAAAAAACTAATTCTTTTCCCATCACAGGAGATGATCAAGGAATTATTTCATTGGGAGTCTACAACTTATTAAGACTTAGAAAAGAAGGGCCAATATTTGACTTAGCTATTAAAGATGCTGCTTGAGGCCAGTGCCGCGGCTCAATAGGCTAATCCTCCTCCTTGCAGCACTGGCACACCGGGTTCTAGTCCCGATTGGGGAACCGATACTGTCCTGGTTGCCCCTCTGCCAGGCCAGCTCTCTGCTGTGGCCAGGGAGTGCAGTGGAGGATGGCCCAAGTGCTTGGGCCCTGTACCCCAGGGGAGACCGGTAGAAGCACCTGGCTCCTGCTGTTGGATCAGTGCGGTGCGCTGGCTGCAGCGCGCCAGCCGCGGCGGCCATTGGAGGGTGAACCAACGGCAAAGGAAGACCTTTCTCTTTGTCTCTCTCTCTCACTGTCCACTCTGCCTGTCAAAAAAATAAAATAAAAAAAAGATGCTGCTTGAGATACCTATATTACCTATTGAGTACTTGGTTCCAGTCCTGGCTCCAGTTCTGATTCAACTTCAGCAAATGTGCAACCAGGGATGCAGCAGTGCTCGGGTGCCTGCCTTCCATGGAGAACTCCTGGAACTCCTGTATCATTTTAGTACATTAGCAATATCTCTTAAATGTAAGGAAATGAAGTTTTCATGTTTTTGGTACGTGTGTATTAGAAACAAGTTGAATGGACTTGGGACAAGATTATTGTCTCAAAAAGTCAATCAGACTGTCAGCATAGTCTCATCAGCATTTTCCCTCTTCAACTCCCTAACCAAACACCCAGGAATTTGCTTTAAGAATAAGATGTGAAAATGTTGTCTCCTTTATTTGCACATGGCTGTACAAATATATATCCACATAATAAAACTTATAATGCAAATTCTTCTCTATGAGTTTGTCAAAGAAATGTATGTGAGCTCTCATAATGTTTCTCCTGGTATCAGAAATTCTCTAAAGTATGTTTTCAGATAACTTCCTTGCAGTGTGTATATACTACCAATTCCTTACGGTGTATATGTAATTGGAGTATATATGTACTTACATCCTTATAGTGCATATGTAGTACTAATTCAATTTTTAGCAGTAAAATTTTATATAATAGAGTTTTTGAATTATTTTCTTTATGCAACAAATTTATGAGGTAGTTCCAGTTATGTTCTCACTAAATGAGAGGTGAGCAGTAGCACAAAAGAATCATATCCTAGCCATAAAATAAAAATAATTCAATAAAAATAATTGGGGTAGACTGTTGTTTCTTTTTATTTCTGGCAACTGGAGACTGGCCTAACACTTGGAGACTCACTGTCTTGCATTTCATGGGATAACAGGACAAATGGGAAAAGTAATAATAAAAGTTCAACTTCTTAATATATAAAAAATGAGCAGTGTTTTCCTGATGTTTTTCTTTAATTTTATTTTTCTGCACATATATTTATGGGTTATCAATAGAGATTAGAGATAGTAAACTGCTCTGGAGCCCATATCCTTAAGGAAGGAAAAGGAAAAAAAATGCTCTTATTTTCCAAGTTTGGTATAATTTGCTAGCATTGCATATCCAGGTTTCTTACAGTAAAAATATGTGATATCTTTGTCAGTTATACTATGTTTTTTGAATTCTTAGTTACTAAACAGGAAAACATTAATTGAAGTCCATTTAAAATGCATGTAAAGCACAAAGTTTCTGAATATGTGACTGAATGAGATTATTCATGAAAGGCAAGTGGTATCAATTTGGAATGAATTTGTTTAAATAAGGATATTAGCTAAATATGTATTTTATTTATGTCATATGTTTCTAATAAAAGCATTTTAGGAGAATTTGGAAAGCTTTGAATTGGAAGATGACTAGATTTTCCTTCTATCTAACTCAGTGGTAATCTGACCAAATACTCTCCATGCTTTGTCTGCAGTATCCGACAGCTTCAGTTACTATGAGTAATTGTAACCAAGGCAACATGACAGAGAATATTAATGACTGGAATTCATCTTCAAAACATGAAGAATATTCTAAATAATAAATATTAGAATAATAACACTACCTCACACCACTCTCTACCTTCACCTGTCTTGAAACATTTCCACAAATTAATAATTGTGATTACGCATACAGGAGAATATGATTGACATCCATATAATATTAAGAGAATTAATTTGAGTGAAGTTGTCATATTATTAAGTTTGTAGAAAAATCCTCCCTAAATCTCTACAAATATAAAAAGGCAGCTATTTTCCCTCTTTCTCTTTGTTTCATGCTTGAAAATTTTGTGACAGTGTTCCTTGTAAATAGAACATTGGTGAGGAGCTAGATTTAGCAGTCAGACCTTCTTAGCAGCAAATTATGTCTCTAGACTATACTAGCTTTGTGACCTTAGGCATTCATTAACCTTTCTAGCCTTCATTTTTTTCCATTGGAAAATTAGGTTGACATTAATAATGTTAACCTATTAATATAGTTATTCAGAAAATTGCATGAAATGTTGTAAGCAAAGTACGCATCTCAGTGCCTACCAAGAATTAGTGTTCCATAAGTTTTACCTAGTAGATCCATTGACATATAAGCCTAATGTATGCTAAGGACGTATGTAGACTCCGACTTGGCAATTAATGGCACAGACAAAATCTCTCCTCTAGAGAAATATAAGGGCTAGAATAAAACAATAGACAGTAAACCCATTTTTTAAAATGTATAAACACAGAAGAGAAACAGTGTTGGGAACTGCTGAGTGAGTGAGGAAGATAAAATAAATGAAGACTTTGTGGGGAGGGGATACTATTGCATTTAGGACCGTGGGTAAAAGTCTCTCTGAGGTGCTGACATCTAATTTGAAACTTAATGATCAGGATTAACCATATAAAGAACTAAATGAAAAGCAGACATCCCTGTGCTGAATGGTTGCATTTCCTTTGTATTTGGATCCAGGTATAAAATTGCGGGATCTGATGGTCATTCTCATTTATATATATATATATATATATATATATATATATATATATATATATATATTTAAATCGCCATACTGTTTTCAGGCTGGGATAGGAGTGAATGGAGAAAGAATAGACTATGATAAGTGTGTACAAACTCACAGTTAGGAGGAATAAACCCTGATATTCCAGTGCTTAGCAAGGTGATTATTAGTAATAAAAATGTGTTATAGCAAAATAAGAACAGAGAGAATTTCAAATGTTTTCAACCCAAAGAAATAATGAATACTTTAGGCGATAGATACATCATTACTCTGATTTGTTCATTCCACAATATATGCATGTGTTGAAAGATCACTTTGAGCCGTATAAATACATATGATTTTGTCAGTTAATGATATGAATTTTAAAACAAACTGAAGATGAACATTCAAAGTAACATACCAGCAAGAATAAAAGTCTTGAAGTGTGCCACAATTATGGACCAATAATAAAATAGTGAAAAGAATCAAAAAAAATTAGCTAAGCAAAGATTAGATTGTACTGAGACTCACAGGCCATGGTTAGGAATTTTGATTTTATTTTGAACATATATTGAGAGGGCATTTGAGGGCTAGTTCACTACTAGTGAAAGTTGTAGTAGTATGATTGTTAGTGGTGCCGGTAGCAATGTCATTAGCAACCATTTTGTCCTTCAATGGTTAAATGGATAAGTATATTGTGATTTACGTAAGTGTGTCGAAACTGAGTAACAACTCGAATGTGGAAGATATGAAGCCAGTTTGTTATGTTTCTCATCTTTCTGACCTTCAAAGTTAATTTGAATGATCTCAATGTAGGGATAATATTTAAAAAAAATACTTAGCAATCATTTAATCAGAAAGAATGGTATATGCATAAGAAAAGTTGTTTCAGTAAAGTGGGTTGCCAATAATTCTGCCCACACCTTCATTTCCCACTGATACCCACTGGATGATCTATCCCACAGTAGGTACCTAATAAATATTTGTTAGATAAAGGAAGAGAGAGACATGTTGTTGATTCATCACAGACATTCAGCTAGTTATTTTTTTCTCTAGTAGAATTGCCTCCAAAGTTCTCAAGATCCACTTTACACATCATGAAGCAGGAAAACATATATAATGAAGCCATGTCAGGCATTAAATAAGTAAAAAATACTGAAGAATTGCCCAGTGAATCTTGAAGATGCAGCATGTCAAATTGAAAATCACCTGGTTCTAAGGTTTTTATTAGCAGATATATTATTGCTACCACTGGTCTCAGATAATGTGTAGGAGAGAGTTAAAAAATGCATTCTTTTGTTTATACCATACAGTTTCATACAGTTAATCAGGCAACAGGTTCTATATAGGCCTTCTTCTTCATGCTAAAACAGACACACGAGGATGCATATTCACAAAAACAAAAACAAGCAGAAGTAGAGAACCTTTTTTAAAAAATAATGATTTTTGAGTTATAGGAAAGAAACTCAAGCACTGCTTGGGATAAAAATAGCCATGTGAGAATGAATTTTGTAAATTATTAAATTTGATAGAATTTTAAATTACATGAGAAATGCATTCTGTTAGGACAATAAAGACAAATGCAGTTTTCAAGGAGGGAATCAAGTAAGCATTCTCTCTTCTATTTTGATAGTTTTTATTACAAAACAGCATTAATGTCTGCATCTTTCTTTCCATATGATCAATTTCATATACTCAATAAGTACTCATAAAATAGTTTTAATGGGGCTAGCATTATGGCATAGCATGTTAGGTTGCTGCCTGGAATACCAGCATTGCTTATAGCTTGGGTTCAAATTCCAGCAATTCACTTCTGATCCAGCTCCTCCCAGTTATTGTACGTAGGGAAGCAGTGGAAGATGGCCCAAGTGCTTGGCCCCTACCATTCACGTGGGACAACTGGATGGAGTTCCTAGCTCCTGGTTGCAGCCTGGCCCAGCCCCAGCCATTGCAGCCATTTGAGGAGCTCATTTAGCAAAGATTAGTTGGTTGTAGATACAGGGATTAATTTTTGGAGGTTTTATTCTATTCTAGGATTATATCAAGTTAAGAAGCTTCCTCCTGGCAAAAGGGACATTCACCAAAGAGGCAACCCACAGAATGGGAAAAAATTGCAAACTATGAATCTGACAAGATTAATATGCAAGATATATAAGAAACTCAAGAAACTCAACAACAACAAAATAAGCAGTACAATGAAGGAAGGGGCAAAGGACATAAATAGGCATTTTTAAGGATAAAATGCAATTGGCCAGCAGACACATGAAAAAATATTCACTAACCATCATAGAAGTTCAAATGAAAAGCACAATAAAGTTTCACCTCACCCCTGTTACATTAGCAATCATCTAAAAATGAAAAAAAAATAACAAATTCAGGCCAGGATGTAGAGAGAAAATACATTAATACACTGTTGGTGGGAATATAAATGACTACAACCATTATGGAACTGAGTATAGTGATTTATCAGAAAACTAAAATAGATATATCATAAGATCCAGCAATCCCACTTTGGGAATATAGCCAAAAGAAATGAGATCAGCATAGGAAGGAGCTACCTATATCTTCATTCTTATGGAAGCTCAATTCATAAAACCTAAGACATGGAATCAACTCAGTTGTCCATCATCTGATGACTGGACAAAGAAAATGTGGTGTATACATGATAGACTACTACTCAGCCATAAAAATTGAAATCCTGTCTTTTGCAACAAAATGAATCTAATTGGAGACCACTCTATTTAGTGAAATAAGTCACACTCAAAAAGATACACGTGTTTTCTTGGATTGCTGGTAGCTAACATACAGAGTACATAAAACATTTAATGTGCATGAGTGAAATTAATATCTTGGGATTTGATTATTGTTTTTAGCCCTGGTCTAATTATTCCATGAAACAGTGGTCTTTCTAGTCTTTTACTTATTGAATATTATGATTAGTATTGCCTGTGATTATAATGTACATTAAAATTATTTTATTGCAAAATTTCAAGGAAAAAAGGAGGGAAGGAGGAGAGATTGAGGGAGGGAAGTATAATTATCTTCTTAGAACTGTATCCATCAGGGAAAACAAATGATATTTGTCTCCTTGGGACTGGCTTATTTCACTCAGCATGATGTTTTCCAGATTCCTCCATCTTTTGCAAATGACCGGATTTCATTGTTTTTGACTGCTGTAACTATACATGCTGTAACTTCTATAGAGTACATGTCCCATAATTTCTTTATCCAGTCTACTGTTGATGGACATTTGGGTTGGGTCCAGGTCTTAGCTATTGTGAATTGAGCTGCAATAAACATTAATGTGCAGATGGCTTTTTTGTTTGCCAATTTAATTTCCTTTGGGTAAATTCCAAGGAGTGGGATGGCTGGGTTGTATGGTAGGGTTATATTCAGGTTTCTGAGGGATCTCCAGACTGACTTCCATAGTGGCTTAACCAGTTTGCATTCCCTGATCGGTGACAACTAACTGAGCAACAAAGGGGAAACCTGTTGAAGTGAAATGGACACTATGAGAAACAGTGAGTTGATCAGCTCTTGTGCTGACTGTTGATGTACAATGTAATACTTTATCCATTTTAGTATTTTTTTTTGTTCTAGTACTAGTGGTTGAAATCTGTAATTAACACATAATTATTCTTAGGTGTTTAAATTTTAACTGAAAAGTGATCCTTGTTATATATAACAGTGGGAATAAGAGAGGGAGGAGATGTACAATTTGGGACATGTTCAATCGGACCTGCCCCAAATGATGGAGTTAGAAATGTGCCAGGGGATTCCAATACAATCCCATCAAGGTGGCATGTACCAAGGCCATCTCACTAGTCCAAGTGATCAACTTCAGTTCACAATCAATCACACTGATAGGTCTAAGAGTCAAAGGGATCACACAAACAAGACTAGTGTCTGCTAATACTAACTGATAGAATCAAAAAGGGAGAGAATGATCCAACATGGGAAGAGGGAAACACAGCAGACTCATAGAATGGCAGATGTCCTAAATAGCACTCTGGCCTCAGAATCAGCCCTTAAAGCATTCAGATCTGGCTCAAGAGCCCATGAGAGTATTTTAGGCATGGAAAGCCAAAACACTCTGAAAAAAAAAAAAAAAAGTAGACCTAAATGAAAGATCTCTGCGAGTGAGATCCCAGTGGAAAGAACAGGACCATCAAAGAAGGAGGTACCTTTCTCTGAAGGGAGGAGAGAACTTTCACTTTGACTACGACCCTGTGGGAATAAGATCGAAGTCGGTGAACCCTAAAGGCTTCCATAGCCTCGGCAACTCATGACTAGAACCGAGGGAGATTACTGACACCATAAACAAGAGTGTCAAATTGTTAAATCAACAACAGGAGTCACTGTGTACTTACATCTCATGAGGGATCTGTCCTTAATATGTTGTCCAATGTGAAGTAATGCTATAACTAGTACTGAAACCGTATTTTTACACTTTGTGTTTCTGTGTGGGTGCAAACTGATGAAATCTTTACTTAGTATATACTCAATCGATGTTCTGTATATAAAGATAATTGAAAATGAAAAGAAAAACCTTGGTGTTAAATTGGAAATTGCATATAAAATTAATCAATTAAAAAAAATCATGTAGGATCGCTGTCCTTAATGTGCAGTACATTGTGATTTAATGCTGTAACTAGTACTCCAACAGTATTTTTCACTTTGTGTCCCTATGTGAGGGCAAACTATTGAAATCTTTACTTAATATATACTAAACTGATCTTCTGTATATAAAAAAAGAACTGTATCCATGAAGTACATGAAATTTGTTCTCTTTATATTAATAAAAATGAAAAAAGAGTGATAGGCATTTACGTGACTTACTTTATAATAATCAAATAAGTCCTTTCTAGTAAAAATAGAATATGAACAGACATGAGAACAAAGGGAGACATGTAATCTGGTTGACCTGATGGGGGAAGAGTAATTCTAAGCAAGCAGATAACATGCAAAGATTTTTAGGCTGAAGAGTGGCTGGTTTGAGGAAGCCCAGTGATGAGTAAGGGTAGAGAAAGCAATGAAGGAAGATCGTGGAGTGACAATCAAACTAGGAAGAGTCACTTTAAACTAAAGCTTTTACTGTAAATTTGCCATGCTGTTATATTACTGATGATATTTCTGTTATTTTAAAAGTATTCATTTTTTCTTTTTTTCTTCAAAATGTGATTTGTAGAATTTTATTATTTTTATAATGTGTTTGTTTTGTGTGTTATCTCATCAATCAAATTAGAAATATCTTGTTTGTTTTGTGTGTTATCACTCAAATGATAAATATCTCATATCTCAAAGTATTTCATTTCTCTGACAAGAGATCTACTTAGGCTTACTGAAAAATAGCATAAAATAATTATTATTATGAATTCCAACATAGAATTGTTACAATGGATTGTTACATACAATTGTTACAATTATGATCCTAAAATTGAAAAAGAATTTGGATCTTTTAAATTAGGTTTGAAAAATAATCTTAGTTCAATTGAAATATGTGAACCAAAGAGGGATAGTTTGATTTCTTCCTTCCCAATTTGTATCCCTTTAATTTCTTTTTCTTGCCTAGTGGCTCTGGCTAAAATTTCCAGTACTATATTGAATAGCAATGGTGAGATCTGGTACCAGATCTCAGTGGAAATGCTTCCAACTATTCCCCATTCAAAAGGATGCTGGCCTTGGTTTTTTCATAAATTGCTTTGATTTTATTGAGGAATGTTCCTTCTATACCCAATTTGGTTAGAGTTTTTTAATGAAAGGGTGTTGTATTTCATCAAATGCTTTCTCTGCATCTATTGAGATAATCATATGGTTTTTCTTCTCCAGTTTGTTAATGTGGTAGGGATTACACAAATAAAGACCAGTGTCTGCAAATAACAATTGACAGACTTAAAAAGGAGAGAATGATCCTACATAGGAAGCAGGATATGCAGCAGACTCATAAAATGGCAGATGCCCTATACAGCACTCTGCTCTCCCTCTCTCCCTCCCTCTGTGTGACTCTAGCTTTCAAACACATGTAACTTTTAAAAAAGAAAAAAGTTATCATAAAATTATTTTCTCATTAGTGAAAATATAATTTTCATTGAGGATTTGCCTGTTCTTGGTCAGTCACTGTGTGAAGTTGGTTACCTAGTGAGGTAGGCACTACTTTCACAGATGAGGAAACTGAGGCAAGGAGAGGGTGTAGAACTTTCCTCATGACGCATGGTCAGCAACTGGCAGAGTCAGGAGTCAAACCCAGCCACAGGTGATGTGATGTGTAAGGTGAGGGGAGGAGTCAAGCACAATTTCTAGTTGTAGCTAAGCTCAGTGCCCCAAGGGAGGTTCAAAAGCAACAGCCGAGGGGCTGGTGCTGTGGTGCAGTGTGTTAATGCCCTGGCCTGAGGCGCCTGCATCCCAGACATCCCAAATGGGTGCTGGTTAGAGACACGGCTGTTCCATTTCCTATCCAGCTCTCTGCTATGGCCTGGGAAAGCGGTGAAGGCTGTCCCAAGAACTTGGGTCCCTGCTCCCACATGGGAGACCCAGAAGATCCTGGCTCCTGGCTTTGGATTTGCGCTCCGGCCGTTGCTACCATCTGGACAGTGAACCATCGGATGGAAGACCTTTCTCTCTCTCTCTGCCTCTCCTCTCTCTGTGTAACTCTGACTTTCAAATAAATAAATAAATAAATAAATATTTTAAAAAATTAAAAAGAATAAAAGTAACAGGCGAAGCTCATTTTAGCTATTTATTTTATACCACAGCTTAACTATTTTTATTGCATTTTTTATTTTTCCAGTTTTCTTATAATTAGTACTACACTGAATATAATTATTATCATGAATTCCAACATAGAATTATTACAATGGAGTTATGATACTACAATTTAAAAAGAAGCAGCTCTGAGCTCCTGGAATCAGCCTGACCTACCTCTGATGGTTGCAGCCACCTCGAGAGTGAACCAGCAGATGGAAGATTCTCTCTCTCTCCCTTCCTCTCTCTCTCTCTCACTCTGCCTTTCAAATAAAAATAAAATTGAGTTATTGATTAACTTATTCCTAGACATAAATGAAATATTCGGAGAATCTTCCCTTCTGTGTTGTTCTGTGCACTTAGTAAACAAGAATCACTTAACATATTCTTTTTCACTATGAAATATATGTTATCATAAATGGAACTGCTTACTAGGAATCATTTCTAAAACCAACACATAATAGCATTTTTTCATAATAGGATATTAGTCTAAGTGTTATAATAAATAAATCAAAATAATGGTGACTTAAATAAGACAGATTTTTACTTTTCTCTCAGGTTTTCAGCTGTTCAAATACATCCCAAACTAAATATGTTGGATTCAGAATGGCAGTATTAGTTTTCTTCTATTGCACTATACCACTCTGTGCCACTCTGGACTCTTCTTCAGTTCCTGTCTTCATACTGACTTGAAGCCATCATCAAGGCTTCCTTTTCCTGGAAAATGGAGACATACAAGCAATACAAGTTGCATATGTCATACATATTTGCTAGCATAATTTAATCATATGTGCAGCCCAGCAAAGGAAGGCTGGAATATATTACCTTTATTTGGACTTATGAGTACTTAGCAAAATCTTTTATACTATTGAATATGGAGTGACAGTATAAGGAAATGTCTTCTTTTTTGGACAGTTAAAAAAAGTATTTGATCTATGGCTAGTTTCAGTGCTCTTCTATTTGATTCTGTAGATGAAGTCTAATTACAGAAAATTTTCAGAAATAATCCAGAGAGGTGAAACATTTTTTTTTTCAGAATCATTCAAGATCTTTGTTTCAGGGAACACTGCCTACTACTATGCTCTGGTTGTTGTGGAAGTGGGGGAAAAGCAGAGTATTAAATTCCCACTCTAGAATTTTCTGTTAATACTGGAATTTTTTGGTTGGTTCTAAACTATTGGGTAATAAAATATGTATACCTTTTGCCTATTTAATAGGCTTCCTTGAATCTGAATGGAATGCCTTTACTTAGTGTACACCACAGGATGATTAAGAAATATTTTAGGTGCTCCTGTAGTATCTTAAAGGCATAGGATATTTGAAGAATGAAGTACTCCAGGAATCAAAAGAAAAGCTACTCTTTCTTACTTATATTGGTCTGGTCTGGTCTTATCTTGTTCTTGTCTGGTCACATATAAGCAATCAGAGATTGGAGGTAGGAGGGAATGATTGAAAAAAATAGCTTAAATTTTAATTCATGTAATCTTTAACAAGAAGGTGTGCTTAAATGACAAGTTTGCATCACACCTAGGTTCCATATTTTCACACTGACTTTTAACATATCTGTAAAATAGGTTCTTTCATAAGAGTGTGTAGCACACAGAAATGTTCTAAGTATATTACCATTAATATTGGCATTAGTAATAGAGCTCCATCTAGTGTTTATAGATATTGTAAATTAAAAATAATTTTTTAAAATTTCTATTTAATAATAAAATAATTTCAAGAGTAAATATCAGTAGCTGTTTCAAATTCTTTCTACATCCTGACCTATCAAGACAGAAAACTATAATGTTTTAAAAGATTATCTTTAGCAATGACAAAATATTGATACTCCTATTGTAATAGAATAGGTTTACAAATGCCCAGGTAATTAAAACTAATGTATATAATGAATGTATAAATAGAGTTATGTAAACATTTTATTCTCAGAAGGAGAAAATAAATTAATATTTGGTATTTAGAAAATTCTAGCTTTTGCAATATCTCCTACCTTTATTTTATCTATGGATAAATTCCCAGTTTCTAAGTTCCCCCTGAAGTTAATTAAGATGACATTCAGAATGCTAAACACAAGATGCCTATAGTGCTATGCAATATTCAATATAGTGTTAAAAGTAGGTCATTCATACAGTACAGAATTAGTTTTATTCACCCTTTTGGTTTTCAGAGACCTTATTGTGCACCAATAAATTTTAGTAACAAAAGTGAATTCAAGTGAAATGGATCATAATAATCATTTTATTCAGCTGAACTATTATAAATTCTAAGCAATAGAACTGTAGCCTGATCATTTCTTAATATCATTTCAGTATCTGGCAAGATACTCTTTATGCCAATTTCTATACATAATTCCATGTGCTTATTCATTCATTCACTCATTCAATTGTCCATTGACCTCACACACACATGAACAAGCTCACTTTCCTAGACATGCATGTATATAAATCAGTGTTAGTATCAGCATTAGTAACAGAGTTTATATGCCAGTTCTTCTGTATGGGGACAATATGAGAGTCTGGTTATCATTCCCCTGCATAAATTATCCCATCCTTCTTTTCACCAATACATTTCAGACCTCAATATCAGGATGTTCTTTGGCACCTGACTGCCAAGATAGATACAGAGTGTTTCATATAATGTCCTGAGAATTTAAGTCTGTGAACTTAAGCATAAATGTGATATTCATACTGTGGACAAGTTCTAAAGCATTGCACTGAACCTAGTATTTTATTTTGTTTTGTTTTCTTCCCAGCACTCCTTTTTTTCCCTTTCTCTGGAAAGTACTCAAGCAAGGAGCTATTTCTAATCACTCAGATTATAACCACAACAGAGGGGGCAGAATAATGCAATGAAAAAATCTGGGTCCCTTAATAATTTCAATAATTTAACAGAGCACAGCCATCCCACCAGCTGAACTATATCATACAAGATAAATAAACCTCTCTCATATTCATGCTACTGTGCCTTTAGGTCTCATGTCTTGCTAATATACGTTTGCTTGTACACTCATATAGTAAACTGCCAAGATGAATTAAACACAGTCCTATGTCTAAAGCAGCACTCTTGTCTATGAATAAGCCAGAAAGAATGATACCTGTATATAATACAAAAATATCATGATAGATTTCAGGTGTGGTCACTGCCCTGTGGGACTACAGAAGGCTTTAGATAGTGAGTAGCATTCAAACTTGATTTTAAAACAGAGGCATAAGATCTTTACACAGAGAAAAAAGAAAAGGTCACTAGACACCACAACAGATCAAAGGAACACCATTAACAAGGGCATGGGGAAAGGAGTCCAGGATCATTGAGGCTGTTGGAGGATAACAAAGCACAGATGAGTCAGAGAACGGAGTAAGAGTCTGATGTGACCCTAGAAAAAGAATTATGATAGGTCTGCAGTAGCTTATGTAAAGAGTCTTAATGTAGTAAAAGTAATTAGTATTTTATCCCTCAGCAAGCAAACTTTTAACAAAGAAGAAATGTGAATTTGCACTCTGTGAAATCATACAGAATTGATATTTTTACATGGTATAAATGACAGTCAAGAAGAGTACTTCAAGGTTTCACATTATGTGTGATTTTCCTTTATCATGAGGAATTTTCTCTGGTGGGGAAGGTGCTTCCTTCATTCAAAAATGGAATATGCCACTCAGTTCTGAAGGGACAGCACAAAAAAAGATGAAAGGAATCCTCCTTCTCTTTTATAAAGGATGTAATTAGTCCAACATTTATATTCCAAATAGTAGGAACTGTGGAGAGTAATGAGAGAATTCTTGAGCTAATATTTCTCCTGCATTGATCCACAGCAGTCAGTGCAGCTGAAATCCTGAAAGAATCAAATGCCTTTCACAATTTCAGGTCACCAGCATCTGATATTTTGAATATATTTGCATATGCTTTACTTCATTGTATGAACAGCCACGGAAAACCATAAGACAGAGCAAACTTACCAAAATAACACTAAAAAGTAACAATGACCATGTAATTTCAGTCACATAAAACAAGTTTTGTGGTATGATGTTTAAGAAAGGCTTACTATTATCCCTTTTCACTGAAATGCCTAAAAGTTCAAAGAAAAATGTTTCTACAATTCTGTCTTTTCTTCACATTTTTCACATCCCAATCATGCCCTCCAGTTGATGTCATTGAAGAGAATTCTGAGTCTTAGGTTTTGTGGATGAGTTAGGCTCCTCCAAATTGGAAAACCGAGTCTACAGCCAGAGAGAATTTAATAATACATGGAATTAATGATTGTCAATCAGTGAGAAACTGTGAAATAGGTCAGAGACTAAGCTCAGTGATATTATATAAATTCGTCAAATCAATGAGTTTGCACAGTTGGAAATTTAATTGACCATTAGGCCAACTTTTTCAAAACTGTCACACTATCAAAGATAATATCAGGCCCCACAAAGCTGTACATGAAGGGCAGAGTGCAATTCCAGACACAGTAATTGGCAAATATTTCAGACCAGCTGTCTATGCTTTCTTGATATGGTTTTGCCTCTTTGCAGTATAACTTTACATTGTCTGAAAGGACTGAGTTCTATAGGTCACAGAATTTTGAAAATACATCTCTGTCTCCTCAGACAAATCCCCTGAAAATACAGAAAAAAACATTTGCGAATGGATATGAATATGTTAGCTAAGATTTGACATTCTAAAAGCATTCAGATATTTTGTTCTCATTTAGAGGCAGTTTTAAGTTACAGACAGAAGAGTAATTTAAGCACAGAAAATACAAATGGTCCAACATTTGCTCCTCATTGCCTGGTGGGTTATTTCTGCTGCATGATTTAGAAATAGATACGTTATTCATATTTGGGATATATGTTCAGCACACATGATTTCAAAAATTCTTCTGCATTAAGTGGAATTAGTCCCATGTCGTCAAATATAACAGATGTGAATAAAAGTACTATTGAACAAGAATAAAGTCAGTTGGCTATCCTGAATGGGATTCTCATTGAGAATCACTGCATTCCATTTCAAGAAGCAGCAACACTTTTGGTTCAATATAAACATAGTATTATCCACATGTTTACAACTTTCCAAATCTCCAGTTTAATCTAAAACAGATTAAGTCAACATTTAAAATACTAAAACCTGTATGCTATTTTATGAGGCATTAGTATAAAATGATATTTATGAAATATTGTCCAAATAATAACATTTCCAGGTTACAAATTATTTTGCTTTCCACATGGAGGAATGATAACAATATTCAAATTACATTCAATTACATTCTACATCCCTGCAGTCATTTTTTTGTGCTACCCTCAATAATCTTCTAAGATTTCTTAAATTAATTAATTAGTTGATTGATTTTCACTGTATTTGAAGGACAGAAAGAAAGAGAGAGGAAAGAGAAATACCCCATCCACTTCTTAATTTCATAAATGCCCACAGTAGCCAGGGCTGGGTCAGACGAAAACCCAGAGCCAGGAACTCAATCCAGGTCTCCTGAATGGGAGGAAGGGACTCAACTACGTGACCCATTAACTACATGACCCATTACCTCCCAAGTTTCATATTAACAGGAAGGTAGAATCAAGAGAAAGTAGAACCAGGACCCAAACTCAGGTACTCTGTTGTGGGGATATGAGTATACCAGATGATATTTAACCCCTATGTCAATTGCATACTCCTCAAAAAGATTTAATGTCCACTTCTTTAGAAAAGTTTCACAAAGTCATCCATATATGTGGGAACATTCCATTTCATATTCTAATACATAAATATGGAAGTTCTCATTGATAAACTGATTTATTTATGGTTGTGCAAACCTAATTTGTCAGTTTAATAAGCCCAATTTGTCTTTTTAGGATACAGGACAGTGTGGTTAATTACTTGAGTAAAAATACTGGTAGAGTTAAAACATTGTTAAAATTTATCAAAATATGTTAACATTTTAATATACCAGTCATTATGCAGTACACATATATTCATGTACAGAAACAGATGATATCCCAAAATATGTATAATTTCTTATGTGCCATTAAAAATAAGATTAATAAGTCAAATCAGAAGATGGTTTGTGGCACAGAAGATTAAGCTGCCTCTTGGGATACCTGCATCCCATATGGGAGTCAATGGGATAGAGTCCAGTCTCTGATTCCAACCCATCTTCTTGCTAATATATAAGAGAGATTTTTCAGTTTCTGCCACTACATAGGAGACTCAAATGGAGTTCCTGGCTCCTGATTTCAGGCTGGCCCAGGACAACCTAATGTCAACAGTTTGGGAGTGAACCAGGATACAGAGGATCTCTCGATTCTTTCTCTCTGTCTCTCTCTCTCTCTCTCTTTCTTTCTCTCTCCCTCTCTCTCTCCTGCCATCCTTCTCTGTCACTCTACCTTTCAAATAAATACATCTTTTAGAAATTAAAATTACAAATTATTTCAAACTGATACCAATATTTGTTCTCTAATAGATGAATCTGAGTAAGTGGTAAAACTTATATAAAACTGACCTCAGTGGGAAAAAGCAGCATTTAGCACATATACTTGTTAGGTTCCCTAAACAATAAAAATCCTGAAAAGCTAAAAGATCAGGAGATTTTTACAAGCTGTACGAAAGACCCAGACAGGAGTTAGAATAGAATGCAAGACTATGCAGTATAAAAGTTAGCAACAGCTGTATCCAAAATGAGATTCTAAACACAATGAATATATGCCCTACTGATGGTCCATGAGTAGTGGCAACAACCTTGCACTCTTTATAAAGCATTTATGTTATTTAGGTATCAAAACAAACCTATATGTACTGCAATTCACTTATTTTATAACAAAACTTATTCCTATTACTTGTAAATTAATTGAATAAAATTGCCTGCTGTATTAGTTTTCTATTGTTGTATGACAAATTACTATTATAGTGAGACAAAGTTCTTTTATTAATAAAAAGTTTTGTATTTGAAAGCCCAATATGGCCAGTGCCGCGGCTCAACAGGCTAATCCTTTGTCTGCGGCACTGGCACCCTGGGTTCTAGTCCCGGTCGGAGCACTGGATTCTGTCCCGGTTGGCCCTCTTCCAGGTCAGCTCTCTGCTGTGGACCCGGGAGTGCAGTGGAGGATGACCCAAGTGCTTGGCCCTGCACCCACATGGGAGACCAGAAGACCTGGCTCTTGCCTTTGGATCAGTGCGGTGTGCCGGCCGGTCACACTGTCCTGAATCATGACAGACATATCTGGCTTATTAAACAGTTTAGGTTTATATAAATAAATGAGTAAATCTGTTTACCCATAAGAATTCCAATATTGGCTGGTTGAGATCTTACCTGAAGGCTCTGGTGGAGAATAGACTTTTAAACTCATTAAAATTTTTTGACAAAATGCAGTTCCTTCCCAGTTGTAAAAATGAGGCCCTTGTTTTCTTACTAACTGTTAGAGCAGCTCTCAGCTGCTAGATCTGCCACCATCATTGGCATATGGACTGCTCCATTTTCAAAACTTGTATGATATGGTTGAGTCCTTTTCTGGCTTGGGAATCCTCTTCCTTCTTTATGACTTCTTTCAACACTGGTGAAAATGCTGCTTTTAATGGGTTCATCTGATGTGGCCAGGCCTTTGTGCCCTAAGGCCAACTGGATGGGGACTATGTATCTTTATATCTGATAAATCCCATCATGACAATATTTAGACTATTGTTTTATTACATAATCAGAAAAAGAGACTCTAGGGTGGCACCTTGAGATATTTGCCTCTTGCACTTGGCTTATAACAATTTGAGTCAGAGCGAGAATTCAAGTATATTGGTCAAAAATAAATTTTTAATTGACCAAGTTCATCTATTAATATTAAAGTAATGATTACTCTGTAGGTATCATATGTATACATTATTCTCACATCACTTGGAAGTTATTCTCACATCATTTGGAAGTTATTGTGGCATTCAAGGAGGCCAATCTTAAGGTGAGCTGTTTCCAGAGTGAAGAAGGCAATGGGACCAGGGAAGTACACCAGTGACTTGATAATGCCATCATAGAAAAGAAAGACCTAGTTGACTTATACCCATTATCACAAAATAATCTTTGTAATCACTCCCTCTCTTTCTACCTTTATCCACTTTAATAATTCAGAGCACCTCAATTACAAGGAACCGTATTTTAGATGCAAGATTCTTAAGTTACAAATCATTCACTCTTGGATCCATAGTACCTAGCATGATTTCTAGCACATACCAAATGCCATCAGAGAATTTGCACAAAGGAGATGCTTAGAAAGGCCTAATTGAATCTAATCGTTAAAGTAATTTTTTAAAAAAAGGGGTGTCATTGCAAAATAAATAACTTGGAAACAATTTACAAAATAGATAAAAATAATAAAAACTCTTTAAAACCTTAAAAAATGGTGCTAACTATAATAACTGACAAATGTCAGGAATACGAAGGAACTTTTTTTTTTTTTTGACAGGCAGAGTGGACAGTGAGAGAGAGAGACAGAGATAAAGGTCTTCCTTTGCTGTTGGTTCACCCTCCAATGGCCGCCGCGGCTGGTGCGCCGCGGCCGGCACACCGCGCTCATCCGATGGCAGGAGCCAGGTGCCAGGTGCTTTTCCTGGTCTCCCATGCAGGTGCAGGGCCCAAGCACTTGGGCCATCCTCCACTGCACTCCGGGGCCACAGCAGAGGGCTGGCCTGGAAGAGGGGCAACCGGGACAGAATCGGTGCCCCGACCGGGACTAGAACCCGGTGTGCTGGCGCCGCAAGGCGGAGGATTAGCCTGTTGAGCCACGGCGCCGGCCTGGAAGAGACATTCTTAACGTCCTCATGCTATAGTTTTCTATCGCCTTAGTGAGCTTACACATTCTTAATGTTCTAAGCTTATCTCAATTCTATTTCCGTTGTAAATGTCTCCCTGATGCTCTTGAAAAAGAATCAGTTTGAGAGAGCTAGTGCCTGAATGTGTAGTTATATCCACTCCAACTTGTGATATTACATCATGTGGGTTGTGCATTTATTGTGGACATTATTAATGATCCCATTCGAAAAAAAGAAACTACATAATTAAAATTGTAATACTTTATTTCAGTACTTACCAGATAGCTTGCACATAGAAGATGTTTAGGAAGTCTGAGTTGAATCAAATTGTTGAATTTTTTTTAAGATTTATTTATTTATTTGAAAGTTGGAGTTACAAAGAGGGAGAAAGAGAGAGAGAGAGAAAGAGAGAGGTCTTCCATCCGCTGGTTCACTCCCCAATTGACTGTAACTTCCAGAGCTGTGCCAATCCGAAGTCAAGAGCCAGGAGCTTCTTCCGGATCTCCCTCATGGGTGGAGGGGTACAAGGACTTGAATCATCTTCTACTGCCTTTCCAGGCCATAGCAGAGAGCTGGATTGGAAGTGGAGCAGTCGGGACTCAAACCAGAGCCCATATGGGATGCTGGTGCTTCAGGCCAGGGTGTTAACTGGCTGCGCCACAATGCCGGCCCCTCATATTGTTGAATTAATATTTAATAGATTCATCTTTTGAATTTTTGATTGTTTTTCAATATTCTACCCTGGTGTAAAAAATAATAGTAATAAGGTCCACTTTTCTGGAGTGGAATTTAATTATATGGGAAAAATAATTTGGCAGTTCATAAAAATATTACTGGATTATCAAGAAAAATCCACTTTAAGTTGGATATCTAGAGTTTTGTGGCATACAGTTGTGGAGCAGTTTAGATCAAAGCATCAGCAGAAACTCAGGGGTCATTTTCACTGAATTGAGCATTTGATGATCTTTAGTCATATTGCATTCACTTAATTTGAATCAGATCATATTGAATTGTCATAGACATGTGTTTCTAAATTCCATGCTTCCTCATTATAGGCCAACACAGGCTCTTGCAGTGAGGAGGAGCACTTAAGCAAAAACAAAACAGACAGAGATAGAGATGAATATAAGCTCTCGTATTATTCCCACTCTGCTTATCTCTTTGTTAAAATATGTCTGGCCTATTTTCTTCTTTGAAAAATAATTAAACATCATGCTTATTCCCAATAGCTGTGAGGTACATTTTGAGAAGGTACTTGATGCTTTCCCTGTATTTCCCCCAGAATACACTAAATTTATAATGAACCTCTCATTTCAATCATGTTTCACTCTGAAACTAACACTGCCAATCAGCATTTGGCATTTGGGGTACCAAATTAGAAGACTTTTGTATGTCTAAATGGAGTTAAGGTTGGAGCTGCCAAAACTGTGCTCACTTGTGGCCCAAATATCCAAGAAAGAAAAAGCCAATGCCATTAAAAATTGTGTCACTTCTTCTCAATGATCCAGTAATGAAGGCCTGCCGACCATCAGTCTGTCAACTGCATTCTGTTTAATCATAGGAAATTGTGTGCACTATATCTCTGAAGCTTAAATGGAAAAAAGTTACCACTGCAATTGCATCTTCCTTCTACCAATAAATCAATGTAGATTGAGAAGAGAGAAAGAAGGCTACCTGACAGCTCTCCATCAGAACGCCAATCATAAATTAGCACTCACTGAGAACATATCACACAAGACTGTCTTTTCAGGGACTCAGAGTTAAATAATGGAAAGAGTTACTTTATTTTTAAAAGGTTGCAATTCCAAATATCTAGGAGATGGGTTTCATGAAGGCAAACAGAACCACCCGGTGAGAAAGTTCACCCTATTTCTGGAGGTAAAACTGTCTATCTTCTCTTGATTTTTGACACCTGAGATATCTAAGAAGCTGGTAGGTTTTATAAATCCAGCTAGACAAAACACAATCTTTTTCATTGATGGCATTTCTTAAGACTCTCCATGATGTAAGGCAAGTTTATTATTTTCTCATTTTTTGGAAAGAAGGCACCGTTGTATAAGATATGATTTTCCACTTGAAGCAGCATATCCCAATGATTTAGGTGATATTAAATCCTTGTATAAATTCACTGCATAAACCCAGTGACAGCAGGAGAAGGAAAGTTTTCTTCCTAAATCATTAGATTAGGAAATATACTTACTCAAAATATGTTGTACTCAAAATTTCTTTAGAGCACGAAGTTTGAGTTGAATACAAAACCAACCATATCTGTATTTTAAGGCACAGAAACTGTAACCAAAACTCAACTTACATAAAATCACTGCTAATATTATAAACTTATAGAAGCAACATATGAAATTACTGACTGTAATAGTGATGAAGTATTATGTTCTTTCTCTGCCTCTTTCCTTAATACCTACATAGTTCCAAGTATATTCTATCTATTGGTTTCTATTCCTTTCTAATAAAATGCAATATAGTTTACACACTTTTGAAAGAATAAAAATGGTACCAAGAGATGAGATATTTCAATATACTGAAACTTGGCAAATGTGTTTCTGGGAATTGGACCTTTATTCCCCAAAAACTTATTTTCTATCATATCAAGAACAGAGTCATTATAAGCACTTTCCCACATCTCAATAAACTTTTCTAAAAGCATGTACAAATAATCCCTTAAATAAAAATCAGAATAAAAGACCTGAGAACTAATGCAGTTGAAATTCTACCTGTATTATTCTAATCTTCTGTTACTGTAACAAAATACCTGAGGTTTCATGCTTTGTAAAGAAAAGATACTTATCTCACAGTTCTGCAGTTTCAAGGCAGGTGGTGTTGATGTAAGTTTGGCTGTGATGAAATCCTCAGGGCCACTAATATTGCAATTGTGGGGTCACATGCAAGAGGGAGAGCTCCCATCACAAGAAAGTAATCTGGAAAGGAGGCTCAGGCCTTGCCCTTTTAATAACAACCCCCAATGAGAACTAATCAAGGTTTCACAGAGATAACTTAATCCCTTCCAAAGTCAGAGTGTTTAACACTTAAACATCTCTTCCAGGCCCCATCTATTAAAGTTTACGCTAGTTCTGAGCATTGCCACACTGGAGATCAAGATCCCAAGACAAGAATCCTTGGACAACACACCAAAAGCACATCCAAACCACTGTTCTATTTCCTGTAGTAATATTCTGTAGAAAGCCCAAACAATGATGATAAGACCTTTTTTTGAACGCTGTCAAGGAAGAATATTCATCTTCTTCTAATGCAGCGTTATTATCTCAAAAGGTTGCTATTTTATCATAGGATCAGTGTGGTCATTAAAAACGCATGGCCCTTTACCGAGTGTATCAGTCATCTTTTGTTACTTCAACTTACATAACTGGGAGAAGCCATTTACAGAGGAAAAAGGTTTATTCTAGTTTACACTTGTAGAGGTCACACTTAAAGAACAAGGGGCCCCATTGGTTTTAATCTAATGAGGGTTGAGGGTAGCTGGAATGTGTACAGAGAGAGCATTACATGGCAAGCCAGGAAGAAGATAAACAGGGATTATGCTCTTTCATGTGGCCTCTCCTTATGATGTGCTCATGCATGACCCAGCGGGATGAGATGCTTGAGAGGATGACATCCCCTATGGGAGTTCTGCTTTGAGTACAAGTCATTCTGATTCCAATCCCGGTTCCTGCTAATGTGCCTGGGAAAGCGGCTGAAGATGGCTCAAGTATTTGTGTCCTGGCCACCTAGGTGGGAGACCAGGATGGAGTTCCTAGCTCCTGTTTTGGCTGGAGATCTTAGCCCTGGCTTTTGTGGGAATTTGGGCAGTGAACTAGTGGAAGAAGATAACTTTGTCTCTCTCTTCTTCCCCTCTCTCTATCATTCTTCCTTTCTAATAAATATTTTTAAAAAGCCACCATGATATCAATCCTGGGTTCCCAACTCTACCCACTCTCTTATGAAAGCCTACATCTCCACATATCATACTTGAATCTAGTCTCCGCCTATTAGCACCTTAACCTAAGACTTTGGAGTTGAAATGTCTGCAAGATGATTTGGGGAGACAAATCATGTTTGAACAATAACACTGAGAGAAATAAAAGAAATTTTTTTCTCTGTATTTTTGGAGTCAATAAGGGTTTGTGAAGTCCATGATTTTACAACTCATTCCATGCATTATTTCATTAAAATCTAACTCCGGAATGAAATAACTGTCTCAGGTGTGTAAGGCAAATAAACTGGGATTATGATCTTGTTTAATCTAAAAAGCAAACTTCATTCAAATAATTTCTATGTATTTGTGTATCAGATGGTGTTCAAGAAAGAATCAGACATCATCCACAAAATGGTAATTGGGATAGTTTAGTAAGAAACTCTTAGAGAATGAAAGCAGAGTTATGAATACCTGACAAGAATTGGTGAAACATTTGGCAGTTTACAACCAAGAAGAGCTCTTACCTGCAGTGCCAAGGGGCAAGAAGAAGCGAAGTTTGTTGTTACCTAGTGAGCATAATTGTGTGATGGGTTTACTTGGCAGGAGCTCTGGCCTTTCCTTGAGATCAAAGTACTCCTGGTTGAAGGAACTAAAAAACTAAGTGTTCTGTTTGTTTTCTCTTCCTGAAATCTGATCTTGTTGATACATCTCAATATTCAAGTGCAACCAGAAGCAAGGCTGCTCACTTATGAAATCTCCTTAAGCACAATGCAAGACACAGAGGTGAAGAGTAGATAAGAAAGTGCAAATGAGATGTTAGGACACTATTTACCGGAAACAACATTACATGATTCTAATAGCCGCACAGACTGCTGGAAAAGATAAAGGTATCAGATTTACCAGATTTTAGTTCCAGTGTCAAAGATTAATTGGTTGTAGATGCATGAATTGATTCTGGAGTTTATATTCTGTTCCATTGGTCTGCATGCCTGTTTTTGTGCCAGTATCAGATTGTTTTAATAATTGCTTGAGTAAATCTTGAAATCTGGTATTGTGATGACTGTGACTTTGTTTTTGTTGGCTAAGATTGTTTAGCTATATGGGGATCCCTTGTGTTTCCATATGAATTTTAGATCTGAGAAGAATGTCCTTGGTATTTTAATTGGGATCTCAATGAATCTGTAAATTTCTTAGGATAATGGGCTTGGAGATTTTTTCCATTTTTTGTGTCTTCTATTTTTTTCTTCAATGTTTTTTAATTTTTATTATTGAGATCTTCCACTTCCTTGGTTAAATTTATTCCAAGTAAAAATTTAATTTTTGTAGCTATTTTGAATGGGACTAATCTTCCAAGTTTTTCCTCAGCCATAGCATTATCTGTGTGTACAAAGACTTTTGATTTTTGTGTATTGATTTTATATCCTACAACTTCACCAAACTCATTCTTATGAGTCTCAATTGTCTCTCAGTGGAGTCTTTTGGCTCCCCTATGTAAATAACATGTAATCTGCAAACAGGGATAATTTGACCTCCTCCTTTCCAATTTAATCCCTTTAATTTCTTTTTCTTGTCTAAAGACTCTGGCTATAACTTCCAGAGTTATATTAAGTAGCAATGGTGAGAGTGGTCACTCTTGTATGTTTCTGGACCATAGTGGAAATTCTTTCCAACTTTTCCCATTCAATAGGAGACTGTCTATGGGTTTGTCATAAATTGCCTTTATTGTGTTGAGGAATGCTACTTCCACACTTAGTTTGCGTAAGATTTTTATCATGAAAGGATGTTGTATTTTATCAAAATGCCCTCTGCAGCTATTGAGATAATCATGGGGTTTTATCCTTCAGTTTGTTAAAGGGATGTATCACATTTATTGACTTGTATATGTTGAACCATTCCTGCATACCAGGTATAAATCCCACTTGGTCTAGGTTAATGATCTTTCTGATATGTTGTTGGATTCTATTAGCTAGTATTTTATTGAGGATTTTTGCCTTTATGTTCATCAGAGATATTGGTCTATAGTTCTCTTTCTCTGTTGTTTCTTTTACTGGTTTAGGAATTAAGGTGATGCTGGACTCATAGAAGGAGTTTGAAAGAGTCCCTCCCTTTAAATTGCTTTGAATAGTTTGAGAAGAATTGTAATTAATTCTTCTTTAAAAGTCTTACAGAATTCAGCAGGGAAGCCATCCTGTCCTGGGATTTTCTTTCTTGGGAGGGTCCTTATTATTGATTCAATCTCTGTCTTGATTATTGGTCTTCTTAGGTTTTTGTTGTCTTCATGACTCAATTTTGGTAGATTGTATGTCTAGAAATCTATCCATTCCTTACAGATTTCCCAATTTGTTGGCATAGAGCTGTTTGTAGTAATTCGTAGTAACTCTTCTTATTTCTGTGATATCTCATATTATATCTCCTTTTTCATCTCTGATTTTAATGATTTGGGTCTTCTCCCTCTTTTCATTTTGTGTTTGGCCAATGGTGTATCAATTTTGTTTATTTCTCAAAAAACCAGCTTTACAGCTGGCACTATGGCATAGTGGCTTAAGCCTCTACCTGCAGTGCTGGTATCCCATATAGATGCCAATTCAAGTCCTGGATGCTCCACTTCTGATCAACCTCCCTGCTGGCCTGTGAAAGTAGTGAAGATGGCCTGAGTGCCTGGAACTCTGCATTCACTTGGAAGACCTGGGGAAAAACCATGGCTCCTGGCTTTGGATTGGCCTAGTTCCATTTGTTACAGTCATCTGGGAAATGAACCATGGAAGATATGTCATTCTGCCTCTTGCCCTCTCTGTAATTCTGCCTCTCAGATAGACAGATAAATCTTTAAAAAAAAAAAAAACGCTCTTCATATCACTGGTGTTTTGCATTTTTCTTTTTTGTTTCTATTTTGTTTATTTATTCTCTAATTTTAAATGTTTATTTGCTCCTATTAATTTGGGGTTTGGTTTGATGCTTTTCCATGTCTCTAGGATGAATTAATAGCTCATTTACTTGATATTTTTCCAATGTGTTGATGTAGGCACTAATCCTCTATACCTCCCTCTTAATTCTCCTTTCTGTATCTATATATATTAACATGTTATATTGTCATCTTCATTCATTTCCAGGATGTTTTTGATTTCCCCTTTGATTTCTTCTATAACCCACTGTTCATTCAAGAGCATGATATTCAGTCTCCTTGTGTTTGCGTGTTTTCTAGAGTTTCTTAAGGTGTTAATTTCCACCTTCATCCCTCTGTGAGAAGAAAAGATGTATGGTATGATTTTTTTTTTTGAATTTTGAGACTTTGTTTATGACCAAGAAAAAATGGAGAGACATAACCCAAGTCCTAAAAAAAGAAACTGTCAACCCAGAATACTATACACAGCAAAGCTCTCCTTTACCAATGAAGAGGAAATAAAGACCTTCCAAAACAGATAAAATTGAAAGAATTTATCAATGCTTGCCCAGCCTTACAAAGTATTCTTATGGATGTACTACACTGAAAATAGAGAATGATAGTCATAGTTATGAAAGAATATGATGGCAGAAATCTCCTAGTAAAGTTACAAAAGAAATCCATAGCAAAGAATGGGAATATTTGTAGTAAAATAATAGGATTAAATTATTACTTATGAATAATAATCTTGCATGTAAGCAGCCTAAATTCACCAATCAAAAGGTACAGTCTGACTGAATGGATTATAAGATCAATCTATTTGCTGCCTTAAAAGCATACATCACCAACAAAGATAGACACAGATTAAAAGTGAAAGGATGGAAAGAGATATTCCATGATAACAGAAAGCAAAAACAAGCATAGGTAGCCATTCTATTATCAGACAAAGTTGACTTTAACACAAAAATATGTTAAAAAAATAAAGTAGGGCTTTATATAATGATTAAGGGATCAATTCAACAGGATACTAAATGTATATGCACCCAATGTCAGGGCACCTAGCATTTTAAAACAAATGTTAGGGGCCAGTGCTGTGTTGTAGTAAGTAAAGCTGCTGCCTGCAGTGCCAACATCCCATAATGGTGCTGTTTCAAGTCCCAGCTGCTTCACTTCCAATCTAGTTCTTTGCTATGCCTGGGGAAGCAGTGGAAAATGGCCCAAGTTCTAGGGCCCCTGCACCTTCTTAGGAGACCCAGAAGCTCCTGGATCCTGGCTTCAGATCAGCACAGCTCCAGCCATTGCAACCATATGGGGAGTGAACCAGCAGATGGAAGACCTATCTCTCTCTCTCTTCCTCTGCCTCTCTGTGACTCTGCCTTTCAAATAAATAAACACATCTTTTAAAAAATATAAATAAAATGAAACAAATATTAATGGATCTAAAGGGAGATATATAGACTCCAATACAATATGAATGGGAGATTTTAACACCCCACAATCATCAATGGACTGATGAGTTAGACAGGAAATCAAGAAAGAAGCAACAGAGCTAATGTACACTATGGGTCAAATTGATCTAACTGATACACATAGAACATGTCATCCATAGTTTAAGAATACACATTCTTTTCATGAGTACATGAAACTTTCTATAGGATAGTCTGGGCTATTGATTTGTATCTTGGCAAATACTGACTTTTGTGAGTCTTTGAGAGTGAACCAACAAATGGAAGATCTCTCTGTCCTCTGTCCTTCTCTCTGTCACTATGTTTTTACTTAAATAAATAAATCTTTAAAAATGTTTCCATGGAAATATTTAGTTATCTTTCTCTTCTGTTTTAAGAAAAAAACAAAAGTTGCAAGAGTGGTTCAACATTTATAAATCAATAAACATCATAAATTACATCAACAGAACAATGAACAAACACCATATGCTCATCTCAGTAGATCTGGAGGAAGCTTTGATAAAGATTTAATACCCCTTCGTGATAAAAATCCCTCAATAGATTAGGTTTAGAAAGAACATACCTGAAAATTATAAAGGCTATTTATGACAAACAAACAGCCAATATAATACTGAATGGGAAAAAGCTGAAAGCATTTCCTCTTATATCTGGAATAACACATGTATGTTCGCTTTCAATACTCTTATTCAATACAGCCCTGATAATAAAAAGAGCAATCACGGAGGAGAAATAAATAAGAGGCCTCAAAATTGAAAAAGAGGAAGTCAAAACATTCATGTTTGCAGATGATATGATGCTGAACATGGAAAAACCTAAACACTCCATCATTAAGTTGTTAGAATTGATGAACTAATTCAGTAGAGCTGGAGGTTACAAAATAAATGTTCATAAAACAGTGGCTTTTTTATACAACAAGTATGAACTCACTGAAAGAGAAATTAAGAAAAAAATCCCTTTCAAAATAGCCACAAAAAATCAAATATTTAGGAATATGTTTAATCAATAAGTGAATGATCTGTTTGCTGAAAATAATTACACTTGATCTTAGCAAAGAGGCTGAGAAGTGATACACTGAAAATAGTTAAACATTGCTAAAATAAATCACCAAGGACACAACACAAGGAAAGATATGCCTTGCTCATGATTTGAAGAATCAATATCATTAAAATGTCTATATTATCTAAAGCAATCTATAAACTCAATGAAATCCCTATCAAAACACCAACAACATTCATTGTAAAAGAAGAAAAAAAAATCCTAAAATTCATAAGGAATCACAAAAGATCTAAAATAGACAAAGTGATACTGTGCAAAAAAATCAAGCTGTATGCATCACAGTACTGTTCATTAAAGACTACTACAAAGCAATAGCAGTTAAAGCAGCATGGCACTGGCATAAAAACCGACATTTAGGGGGCCATTGCTGTGGTATAGTGGGTAAAGCTGCCACCTGCAGTGCCAGCATCTCATGTGGGTGCTGGCTCACTGCTCCACTTCTGATACAGCTCTCTGCTATGGCCTGGGAAAGCAGTAGAAGACAGCCCAAGGTCTTGAGGCCCTGCAACCATGTGGGAGACCTGGAAGAAGCTCCTATCTCCTGGTTTCAGACTGGCACAACTCTGGCTGTTGCAGCCAATTGGGGAATGAATGCGTGGATAGAAGTCCTCCCACCCCCGCCTCTCCTTCTCTCTATGTGTAACTTTGACTTTCAAATGAATAAATAAATATTTTTAAAAAACTGACATTTAGATCAGTGGAACAGATTAGAAAGCCTAGAAATTAATTCATGGGCATATATCAAACTGATTGACACAAGTGGTCAGACCCTTCATTGGAATAAAGGCAATTTCTACAACAAATTGTGCTGGCACTCTGGCCTCAGAATCAGCCCTTAAGGCATTCAGATCCAGCTAAAAAGCCCATGAGAGTATTTCAGGCATGGAAAGCCAAGACACTCTGGCAAAAAAAAGAAAACCTAAATGAAAGATCTCTGCAAGTGAGATCCCAGTGGAAAGAACGGGCCATTAAAGAAGGAGATACCTTTCTCTGAAGGGAGGAGAGAACTTCCACTTTGACTATGACCTTGTCTAAATAAGATCAAAGTTGGCAAACTCAAAAGGCTTCCATAGCCTTGGCAACTCATGACTAGATCCTAGGGAGATTGCTGATGCCATAAACAAGAGTGTCAAATTGTTAAGTCAACAACAGGAGTCACTGTGTACTTACTCCTCATGTAGCATCTCTGTCCTTAATGTGTTGTTCAATGTGAATTAATGCTTTAACTAGTACTCAAACAGTATTTTACACTTTATGTTCTGTGTGGGTACAAACTGTTGAAATCTTAATATATACTAAATTGATCTTCTGTATATAAAGATAATTGAAAATGAATCTTGATGTTAATGGAATGGGAGAGGGAGCGGGAGATTGGAGGGGTGCAAGTGGGAGGGAAGTTATTGGGGGAGAAAGCCATTGAAATCCATAAACTGTACTTTGAAAATTTATGTTTACTAAATAAAAGTTTAAAAAATTGTGCTGGCAAAACTGGATGTGTACTTGTAGAAGAATGAAATTAAATTCATTTCTCTCATCATATACAAACATCAACTCAAGATGGAGCAAAGACCTGAATTTAAAATCTGATCAGCACTGTGGCACAATGGTCCCCCATATGAGAGCCGATTCAAATCCCAGCTGCTCCATATCCTACCCAGCTCATACTAATGCACTTGAGAAGGGAGGGGAGGAGAGGGGAAAGGAGAGGATGAGAGGAGAGAATAAGAGAGGAGGAAAAGGAGAGGAGAGGAAAGGAGAGGAGAGGAGAAGGGAGGAGAGTGAGGGAGTGGAGAGGGGAGGGAAGAGGGAGGGAGAGAGGGAAAAGGGAAAAAGCATTACATTCTTAGAATTGTGTCTATGAGTTATATTGACTCCTATAAAAAAACTAAAAACTAAAAGAAATTAAAAGAAAAAAATTTCAGAGAAAAACTGAGATAAGAATCCTTTTTTCTAAGGGCATTTTCTTGTTATTAATTCTAATTTATGCAGTACATTTTGCTACAATGATGGGAAGAAACAACTGGAATCAACTCTATCATTATCAGGTCTCTTGTCAACCCCTGGGCTCTTCTGTCTTTCTTATTCAGGGCCTGTTACACAGTAAGCTCTTAATAAATGTCATTTTAATGACTATAAATAAACAGAAGCTTTTCAAAACTCAAATTAGCTTGAAAAGAAGATTGAAATATAAATGTGAATAAAGAAACTCAGGGACCAGTTCAAGGAAGAATTGGAGAAGAAACAGCAGAGAAAACTCTTCCGGAACTAGTGATTCATGGTGGACCTGCGTGGAGGGCATGCGAGCACATGGCTCAGGACACCAGTGGTGGAAACTATGCACCAGCACTGGAACATGAGGTGAGCCGAACCTCAATAGCCCAAGACAACTGGCGGGAAAGTGGAAGGAGGAGCCTAGAGGGAATGAGGCTTGAAGCCATGTGGGGGAAAGTTCACCAGACTAACTAGAGGAGAGAGGAAAAATAAAGGGACTAGTATGGACACGAGTTTCTCTCCCTCCGCTCACCACTCAAAGGTGAGCAAATCAAAGAGCAGGTGCCATTTAGGACATATGTAAAAGAAGCGAGACCTCAGGGCTGCACCTGCCCTCAGTCAAACAAAAACCTGACTTCTGGGGGGTGGAGGATGGGTGAAATAACAGGAGATTAGGACCTAGTGAATGTGTGGAGCTAATGAACTGAGACTGTGAAAAAAGACGGTGGGTGAGAGAACTCACGTAGTTCATGTGAGTACTCTGCAGAGATGCTACAAAAATTCGGTAACCTTGCCAACCCAGTGGAGACTGCAGGAGAATTTGAGCCCACACTGAGGGCAGAACAGATTCCCTGTGTGATCCTTGGGAAAGATCAGGCAAATGTTATACCCACAGGAGCCAGAGATCCGAAGCTGACTACCTTCAATTGCACTCAGCAGTGCGGAATTACATCCCTTCTGAATCGAGAGAGAGAGAGAGAGAGAGAGAGAGAGAGAGAGAGAGAGAGAGAGAGAGAGAGATTTACCATGCCTAACTTGGGAATGTCACCTTTGGCACACCCTTGATCCTGAGGAACCAAACAGAGCTCTCAGGCCACACACATCTCAAGCCTCTAAGGCTCCATCAAAAGCAAACAGTCCACTTAATACAGTCATAGTATATCAAGAAAAAAAATCACAGGGAGGGAAAAAGAATCCAAACAATATCTCCACAATGCCAAGCAACAAATGCAGAAACCGAGGAAACAAGAACAAGGAACACATTATGATGCCTCGAAATGAGCAAGACACCCCAAGCCAAGATCATGAAGATGATGAGATGGAAAAAATGAAAGATACGGATTTCAAAAAAATTTATGATAAGAACTTTTAGAAGTTTTCATAAACAAATGCTTGAGCTATGGAACTCCTTACTGGACAGGATAGAACATCTCACTCGTGAAAATGAAATCTTAAGGAGGAATCAAAATGAAATGCAGAAACTAGTAGAACAGAAAAGTGTGATAGTGAAGAGAAATCAAAATGAAATGAAGAACTCAATAGATCAAATGATAAACATTAGAGAGCCTTATAAACAGAGTCAGTGAAGCAGAAGAGAGAATATCACACTTATAAGACAGAACACAGGAAAGTATACAGTCAAACTAAAGAAAAGAAGAGGAAATAAGAAATCTAAAAAATATTGTCAGGAATTTACAGGATACTTTTAAAAAACCCAACATTCCGGTTCTAGGAGTTCCTGAAGGCATGGAGAGGGAGAAAGGATTAGAAGGCCTTTTTATTGAGATACTAGCAGAGAAATTCCCGGGTTTGAAGAAGGACTGAGACATCCTAGTACAGGAAGCTCATAGAACCCCTAGGAAACATGACCAAAAGAGATCCTCACCACAACACATTGTAATCAAAATCACCACAGTGAAACATAAAGAAAAGATTCTAAAATGTGCAAGAGAGAAATGTCAGATTACTCTCAGAGTATCTCCAATTAGACTCACAACAGACTTCTCATCAGAAACCTTACAGGCTAGAAGGAAATGGTGAGGCATAGCCCAGGTACTAAGAGAGAAAAACTGCCAGCCCAGAATATTATATCCTGCAAAGCTCTCATTTGTGAATGAAGGTGAAATAAAGACCTTACACAGCAAACAGAAATTGAAAGAATTTGTTGCCACTCGTCCAGCCCTGCAAAAGATGCTTAAAGATGTGTTACACACAGAAACACGGTCATCAATGTGAAAGAAGATAAAGGAAGGAAACCTCACAGCAAAAGATGACAGGAAGTTCAAAGTATGTATTAGGAAATATCTTTGGGAAATGTCAGGGCATAGTTACTACTTATCAATAGTCACATTGAACGTTAATGGCCTGAATTGTCCAGTTAAAAGACACAGATTGGCTGATTGGGTTAAGGAACAAAAGCCATCTATTTGCTGCTTATAAGAAATACATCTTTCCAACGAAGATGCATGCAGACTGAAAGTGAAAGGCTGGAAAAAGATATTCCATGCCAACAGAAATGAAAAAAAAGAGCAGGAGTAGCCATCTTAATATCAGACAAAATAAACTTTAACACAAAAACTGTTAAGAGATAAAAAGAAGGGCACTATGTAGTGATTAAAGGATCCATTCAACAGGAAGATCTAATGATTATCAATGTATATGCACCTAATTACAGGGCACCAGTTTATTTAAAAGATTTATTAAGGGACTTAAAGGGAGACTTAGACTCCAATACAAAAGTACTGAGGGACTTCAATACTCCACTCTCAGAAACAGACAGAGCAACTGGACAGAAGATCAACAAGGATACAGTAGATTTAATCGACACTATAGCCCAAATAGACCTAACAGATATCTACAGAACTTTTCATCCTACACATAAAACATTTACATTCTTCTCAGCAGTACATGGAACCTACTCTAGGATTGAGCACATACTAGGCCATAAAGTAAGTTTCAGCAAATTCAAAAGAATTAGAATCATACAATGCAGCTTCTCAGACCATAGGGGAATGAAGTTGGAAATTAGCAACTCAGGAATCCCTACAGCATATGAACTACATGTATATAAAGATAATTGAAAATGAATCTTGATGTGAATGGAATGGGAGAGGGAGTGGGAGATGGGAGGGGTGCAAGTGGGAGGGAAGTTATGGGGGGGGAAGCCATTGTAATCCATAAACTGTACTTTTGAAATTTATATTACTAAATTAAAGTTTAAAAATATATAAAAATAGAGAATAAAGAGATGGAAAAAAGTGAAGCATTCAATGAATATGGTGCTTTATTAGAAATTGAAAATAGTATTTTTCTTAATTTTTGTGCTTATAAACATGCAATGTATTTATGTATACACTAATCACCTTACTAGACTCAATTATTTCTTCTATTAATTTGTAGGCTATTGCACAAATGATTATTATACCTACAAATAAGGGATTCTTTCTTCTTACTTTTCAGACTCTATAATTTTTTTTCATTTCTTTCTTTATTACCCAAAATGAAAACTCCATTCTGATATTGACTGCAAGTGCCAGTGGTGGACATCCTGATCACATTCTCAGTTTTAGACATGAAACTATTCAATAACTTCTCATTACATCAGTTACTAACTGTAGGTTGTTATTGGTCTAAATCTGCTTTATCATATTAAGGAGTACCTTTCTCTTCTTCATTTTTTGAATGTTTATATACCAAACAAGTGTAAAATTTTATTAAATTATTTCCCTGCATCTATGGAGCTAATCGTATGATATTTCTCCTTTATTGAATAAGGGTAGCAAAATTTAATGACTGATTTCTAATATTTATCCTATTTTGCATCTATTTTCATGAAAGAATTTAATTTCTTTTCTTGCAGATTTACTGTATGAATTTTGCATTAGGGCTGTCTTGATCTCTAATATAGCAGTTCCAGAACTTCTCTTTGTTCTGGAAGAGTTTTTGCAAGACTGATATTAATCAGATTATTTCTACCTTAATAGTTGAAAGAGCTCATCAGTGAAGGTACTTGGGATAGAAATTTATATGTGTCTGGGAAGACTTGAAATTGTGAATTCCATTTATTTGCTAAACGTAAGCTTTGAAAATTTTCTTTTAAAATCTCATTTAAAGAAATGAAAAGAGAATATGCAATGAAGTATGACTTCTTTTAAATGATTTATTTTATTTATTTGAAAGAGTTACAGAGAGAGATAGAGACACAGAGAGAGGTCTTCTATCTGCTGTTTCACTCCCCAAATAGCTGCTATGGTCAGAGCTAATGCCAAGCCAGGAGCCAGGAGCTTCTTTTGGGTCTTCCCCATGGGTGAAGCGGCCCAAGGACTTGAGCCATATTCTACTGCTTTCCCAGGCCATAGCAGAGAGCTGGATAGGAAGAGGAGCAGCCAGGACTAGAACCAGCGCCCATATGGGATGCCGGCGCTTCAGGCCAGGGCTTGAACCCACTGTGCCACAGCGCTTGCCCCAGTGAAGTATGACTTTAGATTTTTTTTTTTCCAATGTGGATATTTTCTGGATTGGGGATTTTTTGTGTAAGTGCCAGACTTTCAAAGTTTTAAATTAGTAATAATTTATTTTTAATTTTTCTTACTTTTTCATGTTGATGTGATATTAATGCAAAAAGGGAGGCTGGGGGGCCGGTGGAGTAGTGGCGTAGGCTAAGCCTCTGCCTGCAGGGGCCAGCATCCCATTTGGGTGCTGGTTCATGTCTCGCTGCTGCTCTTCTGATCCACCTCTCTGCCTATGGTCTGGGAAAATAGAGGAAGGTCACCCAAGTGGACCTTGTATCGTGATGGGAGACCCAGAGTAATCTGCTGGCTCCTGACTTAGGATCAGTCTCTTCCTGGCCATTGCAGCCATTTGGGGAGTGACCCATGGGTAGAAGACGTTTCTCTCTGCCTCTCCCTCTCTCTATCTATAGCTCTACCTGCCAAATACATAAATAAAATCTTTAAAGGGGGGGGAGAGGTGACTTTGGGGCATAGTGGGTAATGCCACCTACCACAAACCTGGCATCCTATATAAGTGGCATTTCAATAAGTGCCCTCTTTGCTCCGCTACTGATCCAGCTCTGCCTATATAGCCTAGGAAAATCAGAAGATGGCCCAAGTGTCTAGGTTCTGTCAACCATGTGGGAGACCCAGTGAATGTCCTGACTTTAGCTTGGCCTAGCACTGGCCATTAGGATCATCTCTCTTTGTAACTCTGACTTCACAAAAAAAATAAGCAAATATTTAGAAAACAATACAAAAACAATAGATTCAATATAGTTCATAGACATAATTCTCAGTATACAAAGTTATTCCATTCTTCTCACTCTCTATCCTTTTCTTTCTCCTTTATGAAATGACATACTTTTAGTTTACATTACAGTCATTCTAAGTAAATATTCACTTTTATACTTGGTTTTATATCAAATTTTGTGTTTACGATTTTTGTACTTTTTTCTCACAGAACATTTTTGAAATCACTCATATATAAATTTCTGGTTCCAAAAATCTCAATTTTTTATCTGTAAAATGCTAATTGTTTGATAAATGCTAGTCTTGACAGTATATATACGTAAACATACATGAATATATAGATATAAATAAATGTGTGTGATCATAAAATATTATAAACAAGAAAAGTTAATGAAAATTAAGATGCTTTTGTGGGTACTCATTTTTAATTTCATGAAATCTCCATTTATATTTTCATAACTTGGAGACTTTCCAGGTTGCACTTGGATTATTAGCCTTATATATACAAAGACTGAGTAACACAACTAAAAGCATAGATGATTTTTATGATAAGCAAGGTGAAGAGAAGTAAAAAGTTTTTTTAAAAAAATATGATCACTAAAACACCCACAAATATAATCACAATAAAATAGTGCTCTGTACTGAAGTAATATATGAACCTTCTGTATGTGCGTATATGTGTGTAGTATTTTTTCAGAGAACTGAAGCAGGAAAAAATATTTAAAAACCTGAATCATAAATAATAGAATGGGTATCATCAATATAAATGCATTTGTGGAAATAAAGTATGGCAATTTATGAATGAAAGATAACATATTTGCTCAACTATCATTTTATTCTACAAGCTTCTGAGTTATGAGTGGAAATAAAGCTAACATTAGAACTCTATCATCTGGAATTTTTCACGATGTTACAAGAAAAAAATTGCTTACACCACTGTATTGAACACATTGTCTTGAAAAGGACTAGTATCAATTTCTGAAACTTCAAGAATAAAGCATAAAGTAAAAATAAAGCTTGTCAGAAAAACATAGTATAGCTGCTTGTGATGTTGCAATAAAATAAGAGTTTCAAGTTATTAGAGCAGATGACAGTTCCATCTAGTAAAAACAATGTCATTTGAGAAGTATTAGATCTATGTGTTCTCTATTTTACATAAAACTGATTTTATAGAATATATACACAGCATGGGTATACATATAATTTAACATTTCAAGAGTTAACCCTCTTGTTATTATTCACAATTGAAATTATGAAAAATTTTGGGGTGGATTTCCAGATACTTTAAAATGACTGTGTGACAGTTATGTCATGTTGTTTTATATATCACAAAGATAGTTATTTGACTCAGCACGAAATATGCAGTTATTGCTGGGTCTTCTACCATACAGTATCATTTATTCCAAGTCCTCCAAACAAGCAGCATTTTACAGAAAAGAGTCATGAACTTCAGAGTCAAAAGGCCTGACTTGAAGCTCTAATTGTATACTTTATGGATGTATGATTTTAAGCAAGTGAACTAACTTCTCTGTATCAAATTGCTAAAACTTTTAATTATTTTATTTGAGAAAGGCAGAAAAATAGACAGAATTTCCATCCATTGTGTACCTACCAAATGTCCACAATAAGCCAGAAATAAGCCAGGCCAAACTTGGGAGTCACGAACTCAGTCCAGGTCTTCCACATGGGCAGGGGCCCAACTATTTGAGCCATTCTTGTGCTGCCATACAGGATGTGCATTAGTGGGAAGCTGAAATCAGGAGCAGAGTCAGAAATTGAACCCTGGCATGCCAATATGGGGATGTGAGCATCAAGTGCTGTCTTAACCCCATAACTGTATGCTTTAAGTAAATTACTGAAATGATTTTTCTTCTAAATGACATATCTCTGTGTCCCTTGGATCCATATATACTCAGGCTAACCTCCCATTTCTTTCCATTATTAATTGTCTTCCTTCTCTCTGCATCAATGCCTTCTGCATTTAAACTTTTAATAACATTTGGTCTTTCAGATTTATGGTGGGAATTAAAGCAAATGTGATAAGGCATATTAGTGGCTGTATATTCTCACATTTGGTAGAATTTCAGATTGACAGCCTCCTTTTCCCTCCCACATAATCTTGTGAGAGGAGAAAATTTTAAAATCAAGGCAATAATAGCAATCTTGGATATGCTCTATTTATGTACAAAGTTGAGTTGTAGATTATTTTTCCATAGAAGGAGTAGAAATGGTTTTGAGCTTTTTGTGATCTTGCAGAAAATTACCAAGGATACCACTGTGTCTATTAATAATGTAACTTAAGTAAGACAGAGACAAACATAAATCCATATATTCAAACTTACATAATTATTAGTGTAGGTCAAGAGTCCAACTATTCAAACCATTTTTTCCCTGAAACATGCTCATTAAACATGTATTTCAAAGAACTTCAGATAACATAGACTTCTTCTATTTACCATCATAAATATGAAAATTCTGACATTTTAAAGTTCCTTATTCTCATTTAGAGATATGAAACATTCTTACCCAAGCCTAAAGGGATTAAGGACAATTGAGAAAAAATAAAGCAGTGAAAGCATGTTGTGATTTGCTTGAGGAAGAGCTTCTTCTACTACACAGTTATGAAGGAATAAAAATGAAAGAAATTGCTGGTAATCCCTATGCTGAAAATCTTCAACTGTTTATTTTAATTACATAGGGCATGGAAACAGGAGGAAAAATCTCCAAAATAACATTAGTAGTATGCATTGGTAATGAGCAACCAAATATTTCAACATCCCGAGGAAGAAGAAAAACAACTAAGTGCATTGAAAGTAGTATCCAAGAAAAGATTACAAAACATGCTTCTTCACGGGTGAAAAAAAATGCAAATGGAAAGTTATTTGGAAAATTCTTCGTTAGTGTTTATTAAGGAAGAAAAATAACCATATTAAATGTTCAAGAAACACTTGTGTTTCTTGTCCATCGGAATGTGGAAATAAAATCTCTAATGAATACTATTTACATTTGTTTCTATTGCAGAAATTGATTCAAGATAGACAGCACCCATCATGCCCTCTATCAAACATTTTAAAGTTATTTCCATGATTTTCCCAAGAATTCTGTAACGCATCAATTTTCCATTTGGAGAGTGAAGAAAATGAACTGAAGAAACCACGTAGCTTGCATGCACTTATTCAATTAATGATATAAAGAAATGTGAGGTAAGCTTGGGTGAACATGGACCCAAAGAGCACCAGGAATGTAACATATATATACTCCAAAGAGTACCAGAAATGTAACATTTAGGAGTGAAATGGACATTTTGAGATTTGATGATTATTTACAACCCTTGTCTCTACGATTGTGGATCGATGTTTTTTTCTTATTGTTATTTGCTGAACTCTTACTGTAGGGTTAATCTTATGAGTATAAAAGAAACTGAAAGTAGATCATTGTAAAAACTAAGCAGGAATAAGAGACTTAGGAGGAGGGAGGTTGGGAGCATGGGTAGAAGGGAGGGTAGGGTATGTTCTTAAATCTGTATAAAGGAAATACATAAAATTTGTATCCTGCAAATAATTTTTTTAAAAAATTGAAAAAAACATATGGCAGCAGAAATGACCTGTGACAGGAACGGGAATTTGTTGCATGCAACCATTAATTCAGTAATCATATATTGAATAAATACTACATAAAAGACACTTGGCCCTCTACTAGAAATTGTCTACCAGATTATACAGTGACTAAATTCAGGTAATCATATAATAATAATGTCAATTACAATAACATATAAAATACAATAAATTAATAATGTATTAATAAATTTATTACTAATAAACAATTAATAAATTGATTATTATGAAACCACAAGAAGGAACTAAGTAAATTTTTCTGAAGGAATACAGTGAGTCTTCTCAAAAGAAGTGATATTTTAATTAGATTTTACAGGATTTGGACTATTTTATAGAAAGACAATCATTTTCTGAAAGGCTTACAAATTGAAATGCTGGAAATATTTTTGAAATTTTAACAACTTTGAATGTTCTCAGCCAAAATATAAATCAAAGAATTTTTTTTATTTTTATATAGGCCGAGTGGACAGTGAGAGAGAGAGAGAAAGGTCTTCCTTTGCCGTTGGTTCACCCTCCAATGGCCACCGGCAGCGGCGCGCTGCGGCTGGTGCACCGCGCTGTTCTGAAGCCAGGAGCCAGGTGCTTCTCCTGGTCTCCCATGGGGTGCAGGGCCCAAGTACTTGGGCCATCCTCCACTGCACTCCCAGGCCATAGCAGAGAGCTGGCCTGGAAGAGGGGCAACCAGGACAGAATCCGGCACCCTGACCAGTACTAGAACCCTGTGTGCTGGCGCCGCTAGGCTGAGGATTAGCCTAGTGAGCCATGGTGCCGGCCTCATAGAATATTTTTTAAAAGTTTTTTGGCTTAGACCATTTTAGTATAGCCTCTGGTAAAAGCATTGGCTAACTACTAAACCATATGAGACCCAAGGATATTTCCAAGGAAACACTCTAAACTCTGAATTCCATAGTAAAAATATAATCCAAAGTTTCAGCTCAGATAAGCTAGTTACTATCTAATTTGAATAACCTTCTGAAGAACAAATCTACAGTTATTACATCATATTAAGTATAGGGCACAGAACTCATCCAAAAATTATTAGTCGAGATATATATATATATCTTGCTCTCTGTCAGTAAATATATATATATATATATATATATATATATATATATCTTGCTCTCTGTCAGTAAATCTGCTTTACAAATAAATAAATGACTCTTTAAAAAGTTAATACAAACTGATTCCAAATCAAATTTATAAAAAAAACACAATCTGAAGCAGATATCATTAAAACTTTAAAGGGAAAATATAAATAATAATTTAACAAGAAAATCAACATGAAGAGTCAAAAAGAAATTCTAGAGATAAAACACAGTAACTGAAATTAAATGTTCACTAAATAGATACAAATCAGAGTTGATATGGCAAAAGAAATAATAATGATTTATTGAAGATATAAAACAGAAGAGTAGAAATTATCCTCTCCAAATTAGAAAGGAAAAATATTGAATAAAAATAAACTAATATAGATCTACAAGAAAATATCAGACATTTCTGTGAACATTCAAAGATCTTCCCAGAAAGGAGAGGGATAAATAATAAAGATCCAAACAAAACTCACCAAGCCTATAGTAAGGTATGCACATGCACACTCACGCGCACACAAAAACCCGTCTACACATACTGTACTCAAGATTTTAAAAGCAAAAGTGAGAAGTATGAAAGAAGGGGAAGAAAAACACAACCTATCTTATAGGGAAACAATGATATGTTTGGTAAATGGTTAATCTGTTATTAGAAATGATAGAAGCAGAAAATGCAAAAAATATTTAAAGTAATTTATACAAGCTATCAAAGAGAATCCCGTTTTAGTGAAACTCTTCTTTGTAAATGAGAATGGAATAAAGACACTTCAAAATAAACCAAAAAATGAATGAATTCGTTGGTAGCAGAACGCTCTTGCAAGAAAGAACTAAATTTCCTAAGGAAAACTTACATTAGATGGAAACTTATACATAAGGGGAGTATTTTCTATGTTTTCTTTTTTTTTAATGAAAAAAGTCAATGGCAATTTCACTATGAAATGATATTAGCAGAAAATTAAGAGTAGGCTTTACCGATGATGGTAGGAGTAGCCCTGCAGACATAGGAGTAGCCTTACATCGGCTATTGAGGTAGTCGGTGAGACTGGAGCTAAATGAATGAGAGAATGAGAGAATATTATCATTATCAGATGCAGAGGTGGCCCCCAACCAATGGAAACATTCCTGAATTGATCTCTGTGTTCAAGGCCGTGTCATTTTCTGACTGGCTACACTTGAGCTTCCTGAAATATTATTTAAAAAGTTACAGTTCAGTACTGAATGATTTAAAAACTGGAAGGCCACTTACAGTATTAATGTGATATCAGGAGCTGACCTTGTGGCATAGTAGGCAAACCCACCACCTGCCATGTTGACATCTAATATTGGCATCGGTTCACGTCTGGCTGCTCTAATTCAAATTCAGCTCTATGCTAATGGCCTGGGAAAAGCAACAGAAGATGGCCCAATGTTTGCCCCCTGCCACCCATGTGGGAGACCTGGATGAAGCTCCTGGCTCCTGGCTTTGACCTGCCTGGGCCTAACTCTGGCTGTTGCAGACTTCTGGGAAGTGAACCAACAGATAGAATCTCTCTCTCTCTCTCTCTCTCTCTCTCTCTCTCTCTCTCTGTGTGTGTGTGTGTGTGTGTGTCTCCCTCTTTCTCTGTAACTCTGAATTTCAAATAAATAAATTACTCTGAAGAAAACATGAAAAGAAGTGATATCAACATCAACCTTAACAAAGCTGGGGCAGCATGGGGAAGAGCTTGGAAGATAACAAACATAAAAGAGTGTAACTCCAGTGCCAGGAATTTTTCATCCAGCATATTCAAACAGAAGGGAAATTCAACAGACTGCAGCTTTCATTCTCCAAAGTGAAAGCAAGGATGATCTTCCTTAGAATGAATGGGCTCTACAACATTGCAGAGGCATCAATTTTGATGTCATAAGGTAAATATAATTTAGGAGAGGGCACGGTTAAAGTAATATGGAGTGTTCAGCTAGTAGAAATTCCATTTATGGGGCTGGCATTGTGACTCAGTGGGTTAAACTGCTGTCTGCTACACTGGCATCCCATATCAGAACACCGACTGAAGTCCTGACTGCTTTGCTTACTATCAAACTCCCTGCACCTGGGAATGCAGCAGAAGATGGCCCAAGTACTTGGGTTCCTGCCACACACCTGGAAGATCTGGTAGAGTTCCTGCCTCCGGGCTTCAGCTTGGCCTAAACTCAGCTCTTGTGACCTTCTGGAGAGGTCTCTTCCTACCCACCCCCTTTCTGTAACTGCCTTTCCTTTAAATAATACATATTTTTTTAAAAGCTACAATTATGGCCAAAGGCAAAAAAAATGTTTCTTTCATTGAACAGCTAAGTTTTTCAAGCAGTTTGGGCAAAGTGGGCAAATTCCACTAATCATGGAACATCTATAATTAATTTGAAGATATTTGATTTCAACACCCTTATTTGCCTGGCAATACAAGGGTATAATTTTTACATTACAACTTAGAGATTTTTCCTTAGAACTGGAAACATATTTCTTGTAGGATGATTGGTTGAGGTATTTGGTTAAGAACCAGTCAAGAAAACAGACAAAAGACATATTGTAATAATAAAAGCATTAATGGTAAACACATTTAATTCAGTTTTTGATTTTATATGCACTTACTCATTTTATCTTCACAACCCTATGGGGCATGTGCACTTCAGACTTTAGCACCTTGCCAAGGTGATTGAGTACATAAAGAGCATAGTTCAGAGATGCTCTCAGGCATCACACTTCAGCAAACATAAGTGTTTTACCATTGCCTAGGAAGTCACATACAGTCATGTTCACTTATTGATATAGAAATGATACATAAACTGATGAGTTTTTCATGTATCCAATGAGGTTTAGATTTTACAGAATGGACACAAAATCAGGGATGTAACCCAAGTAATTAGCAAAGATTATACATATTGGAAAAAAAAAAGTACATGGGGGTACATTTGTAGGAATGTAGATCCTAAGCTCAGTTATATAAGATCTTTGAGCCATGTCTTTGACTTATAGTTTGAAAACAAATGTTCGAAGTAGAATAGTTATCCAGATACTATTACTTGAGAAATACATTTACTGGGACAAAGAGAATGACTATAAAGCGAAATAAGTTAGAATGGAAGGGAAGAAATGAATGAGAAGGAAATTCAGTAAATCAAAAAGAAATAAAAGCATTTTTAAAAGAAGGAGATAGGCTGGTAAGAGATACAGATTTAAGATGCAGAAGAATGGAAAGAACTATAAAAAAAAGGGCAGGAAACACACAGCAAGACATGCATGGAAGTGAGCATTCCTGAAGAACTAAGGGAATGGGAAAGGTTAACCTTTGGTGACAGTGAGCAGTCTAGTCAAATCCCTCTAAAGAGACAGTTGGAGAGTAGGCAAGCTGTAAGGCCCACAGATAACACATTATTCTATGCAAGTGTTTTCAAGCCAATAATTTGAAACAAATCCTTTATTTGCTGTCATTAGTTGATTTCATTTTGATCCACTAAGTTTCCTTTTCTGCAGCTATTCTCTGTTATCACTTCTTTCTATCAAAAGCTACTGGGTGTTTACAATGCAGTCAGTTGCTTAGACTCCAGTTCTGTAGAAATGACAAAAACACACTTCTTGCCCTCTTTGAGCTAACAATACTTAGAAGATAGGCATGTAAATCCTGAGACAAAAATTCAATGAAAGCCATGATTATAATGAAAAAATAAAACATGTCCTGAATTACTGGAGACTGAATACATTTGAAGAATAAATATTTAAAATTAACATGAGATGAAATTAAAAAGAGCATCTGCTCAGAAGTCAGGTATCCAAAAAAGATTGGCAAGAAAACAACCAGCACAGGAAAGCAACATCGCTGTTAACTGGAGATAGACATAACCAGCCAGAGGCCTTGAACTAGCTTTCCTATAATTGCCACAAAGGGAAAAAACAATAACAATAAAAACAAACATCAGGGTCACCAACTTGGATATGAAAATTTACAATAAGAAACAATACATCAGACATATTAGGAAAGAACTTTGCTTTTGGGATGAATCATAGACTCTTGTGATCACTGAAGCCTGTAATATAGCTCGAGAATATTTCAGCTACTTATTATTCGATTCTATCAGATTTAGAAAAACGACAGGCTGAATGTTTAGCCCGTTTAAGTTATTACAGAGATTCATGCCACGTATGAAACCAAATAGAACTTCTGTAACATATAAGGAAACATACAATGTTCCTAAACCAGAATGATGACAACAGAAGATATAATTGTGCAAGTGCTATAATTAATGTCCAATAGCCTCACTAATGAAAAAATTCTGTTATATATTTATTTCTATATATCAAGAGCCTACTACCAAAACGTGAACATTTTTTTGTACTGGAATATAGTCCATCCTAGCTGTAGAATAAAAAGTGTATCAGTGGCTGTAGAAATACACTTTCATTCATATTTTTATTGGTTGGCACAGTTAATCAGCTATAAAATTCTTAGGTATTCTTTTCTAAAATAAATTCATATTTATCTTCAACTAACATAGAATAGCTACTTGCCCAACATAGTAGCAGCAAAATAATTAAGGTATGGTTTACCATATCATACATTGCCAAGCAAATTAATGAAAAATACTAAACTTTATTGAAACTTGAATAGATAATGAGACATGCTATCCTGTGATTTAGAAATAATTGTGAGAATAGATTCACAGACATATATGCATAAATATTTATTAAAATCTAATTCTTTTATTTGGGAAACATGCTCTTTTCCATTTTAGGCCTTGTATATTGGAATAAATCATATAAATCATTTAGTTTTCTTTATTCCATGAAGAAGTATGTTTAAATAATCCACCAAAGATGTAAATTTATCTTATTTTAACAGATATCTGAAATGTTTTTCTCTCAATCACTTGCTTCCAAATAACAACACACAATGTGCACACACACACACACACACACACACACACTTTTGATCTTTGCTTATGTAGAATCAGTGAGATATTGTAACTCAACATAGGAAATAATAACTGATATAGAGTATCCTTCTGTCCAAACTACCTCTGCATTTCCCAACATTTATCATGAGTTTCGATACAAGTGCAACATAATTTCATTATTGACCGCCACAATTTGATCTAAGAATGAGCACCACTGAATTTGAAACTGTCACAATCAGTCCTCCTGTTCTGAAATTTAAAAGGAAGAAATCCTACATTAGGAGCTGTCACAGTTAAATCATGTTAATGACTGTCCTCTGTAGATAAAAGTCACAATCTCCTGCTGAGGAGACTCCAAAAATGCCTGGAGGTTGATTTTCTGACTTCTTGGAGTATGATTTTTTAAATAAGCATTCTTCAAATTAATTTTCTTTTATGTCATCAAAACACTGCAAACAAATGAATTCAAGTAGTAAAATTGGGCTTCTGGCTTGACCCATTATTTTGACCTGTGTACATACACTCTATCATAATGTTGATAAGATTCTACTTGCTGTCAAGCATAAATCAACAATTTTCATCCATCCTGCACACAGTGTTGGTTATACATCTCTGATGAATAACCCTAAGCTAATTTTCTTCCTTGGGGTGAATAATGGCACTTTATTTACACAAAGGAATTGTATTTATTTGCAAGCTTTCTTTCATTATGTTTACCATACAAGGTCCAATTTAGTTGAGTCTTCCTTGTCTTTCAATATTGAGGGCTCCATATTTGGTTGTCTAAAATGTTCCAAAAAGAGAAAAGCTGTCACATCTAAGCCCAGTAGGTGTAAGAGGTGCAATACAACTATTAAAGAACTCATTCTTTTTTTTTTTTTAAGATTTTGTTTTATTTATTTGAAAGGCAGAGTTATGGAGAGGGAGATAGAGATAGGGATAGAGATAGAGATAGAGATAGAGATAGAGATAGAGATAGAGATAGAGATAGAGATAGGTCTTCCATCTGCTGGTTCACTCCCCAAGAGGCTGCAATGGCCAGAGCTGTGCAGATCTGAAGCCAAGAGCTTCTTCTGGGTCTCCCACGTGGATGCAGGGGCCCAACGACCTGGGCCACCTTCTACAGCTTTCCCAGGCCATAGCAAAGAGCCAGATTGGAAGTGAAGCAGTCAGGACTCAAACCGGCGCCCATATGGGATGCTGGCACTGCAGGCAGTGGCTTTATTTGCTACACCACATGGCTGGCCCCAAGGGACTCATTCTATCCACTTCTGTGACATCCACTGCTTGCAAACTTTTCTCTTCTTTTCTATAGTCCAAAAGAAATACAGCCATTAATAAGTTATGAAAATCAAATAAGGAAAATAATAGTTTTTTTTTTTTTGACAGGTAGAGTGGCCAGTGAGAGAGAGAGACAGAGAGAAAGGTCTTCCTTTTTTTGCCGTTGGTTCACCTTCCAATGGCCACCACAGCCGGCGCACCGCGCTGATCCGAAGGCAGGAGCCAGGAGCTTATCCTGGTCTCCCATGGGGTGCAGGGCCCAAGCGCTTGGGCCATCCTCCACTGCACTCCCGGGCCACAGCAGAGAGCTGGCCTGGAAGAGGGGCAACCAGGACAGAATCCGGCGCCCCAAACAGGACTAGAACCCGGTGTGCCGACGCTGCAAGGTGGAGGGTTAGCTTATTGAGCCACGCGCCGGCCAAAAAAATAGTTTTTGAATAAATTCCAAGAAAGCCAGATTTGAGGAAATACATGACTATAATGGATGCTAGAAGTTGCTGCTTTAGATCCCCTTCAAAGACTGAAGAATTTATATTCCCAGATGGTACTACTGAAAGACAATGTTCAAGTGTCATAGTGTTTATAGTGCTGTAAGTCATCTCAGGAAATTACTCTTGGCTTGAAAAACTTGCAGTGCTCAAGGTATGCTTTGTATGTGGAGAAGATTACATCCAATGTCTGATTAATGTTTAACATAGAACCAGGCCCCTTACTAAGATAAGATGCCCCCAAAGGGTCATTCAACTTCAGAACTCACAATAGAGTTGGTTGAAACCTTGCTGTGATGGTACTATTACCCGGATTCTCCCACTACCCAGTTTGATCTTCATCACTTACTCTATAGATATTGATTTAACTCCTTCATAAAATTCTTGAACTCTAATTTCTTTATGAGTCTGCTTTCACAGAGTCCAACCTACAAGAAATATCCAGAAGAGAGTAATTGAAGAAAGAATAGGTACATTTCAATTACAAAAACAATACCTAATAATACCTAAATAATGGCCATTTTATTTTCTTAAATTTTAAATGTGTACTGTGCATCACAGTATATATTTTACATGATACAATTAGTTTTCATATTAACACTAAATAACATTGCATTATTTCAAAATTAAGCATGTGTATTATGTTACAGAGTTCACTTGCATTATCTTTCTTAGTTGATATAGTAATGTTATGAGGCAGACATCACTGTTTGCCAATTTCAAAGATGAAGAAAATTATCCATAAAAGTTTAAACAATTTATTTAAGATCAAACAGCCAGTAATTAGCAGTATCAAGAGTCAAAACAGAATAAGTATAAATTTAAAAGCTGTATCAACCTTTTTATGCATACTAACCAAAATTAAATCAGAAACCACAGCCTACATTTCAGAAATGATGCTAAATCATACATATTTACTATGTAAATTTTCCTTCCTTTCCAAAATTGCTAGGTGAAATTCTAGGACTGATTAGAATAATTCTCTATGAGCTTTTGGTCAGTTGCAGGAGATACTTGCTACTGAGTTTTCATATCTTAGTTTATCATTTGGGCTATACAACTCTTTGCTTGTTTGGTAACAGCGATATTTTGCAATAAATAGTTTAATGTGTTGAGATATCATAGGTGGTCACTCTTCAAAGTTAAAAAGTTTAGAGAAAATGAATATGATTGGTGGAATACAGATAAGTAACTTGCCAAATGGAGGACAAATTAATAAAGTCGATAATTACATGGATAATTAAAAGATGGTAGTCAACTGAAAATGGCCAACATTTTCTTCCTGTTATTTTCAGACACTTTTCAAATTAGTTTTAAAGCTTCCAAGACAAAATATGTGAAGGATATAAGTCTGGGAATTTAATAAAGTTATGCAATAAAAATAGGTTTGAACTCAGATTGCTTTTCATGTTACTTTGATATATCTTTTCCAATTAAAAGATAATTAACTTGTAATGTGTGTCAACAATACAGAATGTCAGAATGAATAAAACCTCCTTTCATTGGCATCAGTAATTTCAATTTATTTGAAATAAATATGTCTAAACATTATCGGTTTCAATTAATATAGAAAAGTTTAACACCACCTAAAACAACTTCTTAAAAGAATAACAAAAATTATTCTTACTCCTACAGAGTTACTCAAGCAACACTTGTTTTGTTAAATTACATTAATTCATTTCTCAATTTTAGAGCCCATTTTATTAGAAAATTGTCCTTCCACATCTAACAAAGGTAAGAATTAAAATCACAATTTCAAATTGTGATTCCTAACACTGCAATCAGACTATACTTCTTAAATTGCAGAATATTGGGGTACAGAGTATTTCTACATTGAGTCCTGCTGGATAGTAGATTTCATGCCTTATTAAAGTGCTTCTGCAATTAGACGGAAGATATATTTAGGTCCTTTCATTCTAAAGGAAATTATATTTCCTTGTGGTTATCAGTGTAGAGAAACTATATTTGCAATATGATCAAATGTATCATCTATCAAGCACAATAGTGATGTTATACAAGCCATGAAATCAGAGTAAATCTGTCTTCTGAAATAGAAAAAGAAATACAGAACTATTCTTAGATGTTACTTATTCATATTGGCACATGTACAATGTGGAGAAGGTGTTGTTAATTCTGGTATTTCCTTCCTATTTCAGTGCGCTTTAATATTTTTTCATCCTTACAAAAGATCTGAATCTATGGTCACTGAGTTTAGAGAAATGTATTGAGTTAACCATTTTGACTCAACTGAAAGAAATGCTCAGAAATTAGATTTTCTTGTATGCATCACTAGAATAGGCTTTGGACTTGAGTGATGCTCGCAATTCATAAATGGAAGGATTTCTATATGCTTACAACTTATATATGCACAGGGCTTTGGAGCAACACAAGATAGAAAAAACACAATTCAATGAATTAATGTAAGAGATTCGTATTTTCCATGGGCTATCATGCCTAACAAACAGTAGGAAAAGAGTTCAAACATCATGCAACTTCCAAAAGGAGAAACATGTTTCTGGCTTATACTTCTGTTAGAAGAATTACTTTTAATTGTCAAAAAAATTTAGACTGTAGGGGGTAGACCCAAGTGTGTTGAAATTTTTCAAGGAATTTGATGATCTTATTTGGGAAATTGTGTTTATCCATTTGGCTTAGAAATCATTTAGGCTGAATTTCCAGATGTTCTGCATAAAGTTAAACAGATTTGTCAATGGGGCATGCTGTAATTACCAAGAAATGTCCACTAAAGCCATGACAGCTATTCACCAAAACATTTCAAAGCTGACATCTTTTAATACCTTTTTTATGACAATTATAAAGTACTTTTTATGGATTCTTACATTTGGAAATCCCAAAGACATATTTAGGATGTACGTACAGTTGTATAGGTTAGCTATTTAATACTACAAAAGATTGTCACAGGACAAAAGAATGTCATGTAGATGAACCTTTACATTAGCTCTCTCTGTTTCTAAGGAGCATGATTTGTTTACCTCCCCAGCAACCTTCACAAGATGTCTCACTTAGCTTTTCTGCCCCGAGTTCAGTGCCAAGGTGAAGTCTAAGGAGGAGAACAGAAGTCAAGAGAAAAATAAAACTGCCTTACAAGAGATCAGAGAAACACAGAGGAATGGACAGTGAGGGATTTCAGGGGATTTGAAACAAGAGAACTGTCATTTAAAAAGGAAGTACATTCAGGGAAACCCAGAGATGAGAGTACCTATACAAGTCAGAGTAGCAACAAAGGGTCAAGGTTTTCAATAAGACAGTCACATTCCGACAGGACTTGGATATTTTGTATATAACATTAGTGCAATAAATTTTGCAGTAAAATAGGATCATTGCTTTTATATAAACTTGAGATCATTTACTTTAAATAGGAACCAATAAGGGTCAAAAGGCCTGTTCAATATTAACTTCATGAAGAAATTACTGAAATTCATTCCACTGGTAAGTTGTAGAGACACAAATCTAACAACTGTCTAACTTCCAGCATCTAGCATTAACCATTTTCACATATGAGTTTCTTTCCTGTAAACAAAAACATTTGATCTTTAAAAAAAAAGCTCTCCCTGTGAAACTGAGAACCTAGCACAGAAACAGACATTGGTACACCTCAACTCATAAGCAGTTTTTCAAATTATTTAAATGTATTAGATTATTAAATCATCTGCCACTTAAGACAGCTCAACTATTTCCTGTAGCATTGTAGCAAACAACTGATTATTATTAAGTTTTAAAAGATTTATTTGTTTATTTGAAAAGCAGAGTTATAGAGAAAGAAAGAGGTGGGGGGAGGGAGGGAGGAAAGGAGAGAGAAAGAGCTAGAGTAATCTGTCCATTGGTTAATTCCCAAAATTGCCACAACTGCCAGGGTTGGGCTAGGCCAAAGCCAGGAGCCAAGAACTTCTTCCAGGTCTCCAACTTGGGTGGCAGTGGTCTAAGACTTTGGCCATCTTCAGCTGCTTTCCCAAGCACATTTGCAGGGAGATGGATCAGAAGTGGTGCAGCCAGGTCTCAAATTGGCACCCATGTGGGGTACAGTCACTTCAGATGGTGGCTTAACCCCACTGCACTACAAACCAGCTCCTCAACTAATTATTTTTAAATCATGATTTTTAAATTATGATTTCACTACCTGTGTAAGGCTTTTGCTAAAAAAGGTGGGGATTTTTCCCAAAGCCCTAAAGGAGAGAAATTCTACCTTTGGGTAAGCAAAAATATATATATAGTTAACTAATACAATTTCACAATGAAAATAGAAAGATGCCAAATGAGTGTGAAAATCTCACATCAGTGGAGACAAAGGGATTTTAGAAACTTATTGGAAAGTCAATAGACTTGAGTCTATTTTTAAGGATGCCCAGGATTTTGTCATCAGGGAGTGTATTTGCATAACGTTAGAATTACAGAGTAAAAATAAAGGGATATGTATAGAAAGAAAGACCCTTGCAGAAACTGTATCTTGTAAAGACTGATTTTAATGATAACCTTGATTTCTCTTTCTCTTTTGGTTAACTTTGTGTTTGGACTCCGGGTTTTATCTAAGTTAAATTTATTTAGCCATCTTACTTCCTTATAAATATTGGCATTTATAATAATTTGAGCTATTCATCAACAGAATTTGTGTTCACCATGATGTGCATTGTTTCAGAGAAAATTTGAATGCTTATGCTTGTTTGCATTCATTTCTAATCAAATTTAAGAACCAGAGAATTAGTAATCTTAGGTAAGGATTACTAGTGATTTAAATATTCTATGAGACGTTTTGTGGGTATTTGACCTTTCTAATAATTTGTCATTTAATCAGACATTTGTTTGATCCTCTTTATGTGAAGCATTTTTACTAATTATGGTTGGCGAATAGTCATTTTGAAGTTATATCAGAAAGATCAGATCATATTTTGCCTTGATTACTCTGTTTGGGTTGCTATGCTATTAAGTGTCTCAAATTGAGAGAACTTGACATGTTTTCTTCTAAAATCAATTTTATTTGGGAATAAGTCCTTAAAAGTGTCTAGTAGTAAGAGTGACAGTTTCTCCTTCGTTTTTTAGATTTATTTATTTGAAAATCAGAGGTACAGGGAGAGAGACAGACAGACAGACAGACAGAGAGATCTTCCATCACTGGTTCACTCCACGTATGGCCACAATGACAAGCAACACTGGGCCAGGCCAAAGCCAGAAGCCAGGAGATTTTCCACGTCTCACATAGATGCAGTGGCCCAAACAAATGGGCCATCCTCTGCTGCTTTTCCAGCACATCAGCAGGGAGTTAGATCAGAAGTGGAGAAGCTAGTACTCAAACCAATGCCTATATGGGACACTGGTACTGCTGACAGTGGCATAACCTGTTGTGCCACAGCACAGGCTCCAAGAGTGACACTTTTTTAAAAAATTAATTTGAAAGTCAGAGTTACACAGAGTGAGGAGAGAGGAGAGGCAGAGAGAGAAAGAGGCCTTCCATCTGATGGTTCACTGCCCAATTGGCCGCAACGGCCTGAGCTGCACTGATCCAAAGCCAGGAGCTTCTTCCAGATCTCCCACATGGGTGCAGGGGCCCAAGGATTTGGGCCATCCTCTATTGCTTTCCCAGGCCATAGCTGAGAGCTGGATCAGAAGTGGATCAGCTGGGTCTTGAACCAGTACCCATTTGGGATGTGGACGCTTCAGGCCAGGGCATTAACCCACTGTGCTACAGCGCCAGCCTCCAAGAGTGACACTTTCTACTTAAATTTGTTCATGGCTGTTCTAAGAGTCAACAGCTACAAGACAACTCATGACAATGCTTTGTTTTTATTTGGCCTACTAAAGTAACCTTTGATGATCATACAGCATATTCATACTTAAAAGTTCTTCTCTTGATCAGCTCTTGTGCTGACTGTTGTACAATGTAATACTTTATCCATTTTAGTATTTTTTTTGTTCTAGTAATAGTGGTTGAACTCTGTAATTAATACACAATTATTCTTGGGTGTTTAAATTTTAACTAATGGAGTTAGAATCGTGCCAGGGGATTCCAATACAATCCCATCAAGGTGGCATGTACCAAGGCCATCTCACTAGTCCAAGTGATCATCTTCAGTTCACAATTGATCACACTGAGAGGTCTAAGAGTCAAAGGGATCACACGAATAAGACTAGTATCTGCTAATACTAACTGATAGAATCAAAAAGGGAGAGAATGATCCAACATGGGAAGCTAGATACACAGCAGACTCATAGAATGGCAGATGTCCTAAATAGCACTCTGGCCTCAGAATCAGCCCTTAAGGCATTCGGATCTGGCTCAAGAGCCCATGAGAATATTTAGGCATGGAAAGCCAAGACACTCTGGAAAAAAAGAAAACCTAAATGAAAGATCTCTGCGAGTGAGATCCCAGTGGAAAGAACGGGGCCGTCAAAGAAGGAGGTACCTTTCTCTGAAGGGAGGAGAGAACTTCCACTTTGACTATGACCCTGTCGGAATAAGATCGAAGTCGGCGAACCCTAAAGGCTTCCATAGCCTCGGCAACTCATGACTAGAACCTAGGGGGTGGGTGTTCATGACTATGGGAGGATTAGGTGCAAGGGCAGTGAAAACACTGGGGCTGCGTGGGAGAACTCAGCGTGTGGCTGAGACGTTGGGCAGTCACTGTGGGAGGCTCCACATGAACAGGACTCCCTGGTTACCTGATGAAAACCATTCCTGGGGAATCTGAGCTTATACTGAAACTATACAGATCCTTTTTGTGGTCCTTGTGGCAGAGAAGACAAATAATATACTCACTGGAGCTAGTGCCAAGCACTGATCCCTTTCGAGGAGAGGAGCCCAGCTGAGTCTATGCCAAGAAACAAGAAGAGATCTCCCATTAATAAAATATAAAAGGATATTTAACACACCAAATCTGGATGTGATACATCAGACACATCTTTCACCTTAGAGCACTGAACAGAGATCTCTGGCCACTCCCACCACATGCCTCTACTTATTTCCTGAAAGCAGACACCCCACCAATCCAATCAGACACCATCCAAAGAAAAAAGCCAAAAATCAAAGAAACCATCAAGTATCTCCACAAATGCTTAATAACAAAAGCACCAGTCCAAGAAAAAAAAAAAAAAACAAGGAAGACAACATGATGCCCACAAAAGAACACAACATCTCAATACCAGATTGTGAAGATGATGAGATTGAAGGAATGCCAGTAGTGGAATTCAAAATTTGATCATAAGATTACTTAGAAGTAATAAAAAGCAAATGTAAGAACTAATGAAATCCATACATGTTATGAAAGAAAATTTCTCCCATGAAATTGAGACCTTAGAGAGAACACAAAATGAAATCTTGGAAATGAAGAATTCAATAGAAGAAATAAAAAATACAGGGAGAGCCTTAGCAACAGAATTGGTGAAGCAGATGAAGGAATATCCATGTAGAAAACAAAGCACAGGAAATTATACAGTCAAGCCAAACATAAGAAGAAGAAATTAGAAAACCAAAAAACATTGTTGTGAATCTACAGGATACTATCAAATGACCCAGCATACAGATTCTAGGGTACATGACAGCATGGAAAGAGAGAAAGAATTAGAAGACATTTTTACTGAAATAATAACAGAAAATTTCCCCAATTTGGAGAAAGAAAGGGACATCCAAGTACAGGAAGCACATAGAACTCCTAATAGACATGACCAGAAAAGATCTTTAGCATGACACATTGTAATCAAACTTTCCAGAGTAAAACATAAATAAAAGATTCTAAAATGTGTAGGAGAGAAATGCTAGATTACTTTCAGAGGATCTCCAATTATACTCACTGCAGACTTCTCATCAGAAACCCTATAAGCTGGGAGATAATGGTGAGATAGATCCCAAGTCTCAATAGAAAAAAAAAAAATGTACACCCAGAATACTATACTCTGCAAAGCTCTGATTTATGAATGAAGGTGAAATAAAGACCTTCCATAAAAAAAAAACTGAAAGAATTTGTTGCCACTTAAACAGCCCTGCTTAAGGTTGTGCTTCACACAGAAACAGAGAAACATGGTCATCACTATGGAAGAAGGTAAAGGAATGAAAAGTCCCAGTAAAAGAACAAAGAAAATCCAAAAAATATGAATATTTTCGGGAAAATGTCAGGGCAAAGTCACTTGTTATAAATAGTTAACATGAATGTAAGTGGCTTTAACTCTCCAGTTAAAAAGACACAGACTTGGGCCAGCGCCGTGGCTCAACAGGCTAATCCTCTGCCTTGCGGCGCCGGCACACCGGGTTATAGTCCCGGTCGAGGCACCGGATTCTGTCCCGGTTGCCCCTCTTCCAGGCCAGCCCTCTGCTGTGGCCCGGGAGTGCAGTGGAGGATGGCCCAGGTGCTTGGGCCCTGCACCCCATGGGGAGACCAGGAAAAGCACCTGGCTCCTGGCTCCTGCCATCAGATGAGCGCGGTGCGCCGGCCGCAGCACGCCGACCGCGGCGGCCATTGGAGGGTGAACCAACGGCAAAAGGAAGACCTTTCTCTCTGTCTCTCTCTCTCTCACTGTCCACTCTGCCTGTAAAAAAAAAAAAAAAGACACAGACTTGAAGAATGGATTAAAAAACAAAACCCATCCATTTACTGCCTACAAGAAACACATTTCAACAACAAAGAGGCACACAGACTGAAAGTCAAAGGATGGAAAAAAATACTCCATGCTAACAGAAACCAAAAAAAGAGCTGCTGTAGCCATCCTAATATCAGACAAAATAGACTTTAACACAAAAACTGTTAAAAGAAACAAACAAGGACAACATGGAATGAGTAAAGGACTAATTTAACAGGAAGATATAACTATTATAAATGTATATGCACCCAACTACACCAACTATTTAAAAGAAATGTTAAGGGATCTAAATGGAGATATAAACTCCAATACAATAGGAAGGGAGGATTACAATACCCCACTTCCAGCAACAGACAGATCAACCAGACAGAAAATCAATAAGAAAACAATAGAGTTAATTGACACTATAGGCCAAATGGACCTTAACAGATATCTACATAACTTTTCATCCTGCAGTTGCAGAATAAGCATATTTCTCAGCAATGCATAGAACTTCTCTAGGATTGACCACATGCAAGGCCATAAAACAAGTCTCAGAAAATTCAAAAAAATCAAAATTATGCATCTTCTTGGAACACAGTGCAATGAATTGTAAATCAGCAACTCAGGAATCTCTAGAACATACGTAAACACATGGAGACTGAACAACATACTCCTGAATGAACAGTGGGTCATAGAAAAATCAAAAAGTTTCTGGAAACAAATGAAGACAACAGTACAACATATCAAAATTTATGGGATACAGCAAAAACAACATTAAGTGGAAAGTTTATAGTAACTGGTGCTTACATCAAGCAATTGGAAAGGTACCAAATAAAGAGCTATAAATGCATCCCAAGGATCTAGAAAAACATCAAACAAACCCAAAACTAGTAGGATAAATGAATTAATTAAAATTAGAAAAGAAATCAACAAAATTGTAACCAAAAAAACAATATAAAAGATCAGTAAAATGAAGAGCTATTTTTTTGAAAAAAATAAACAAAAGTAGCACACCATTGTCACAACTAATCAAAACAAAGGAGAATGTCCAAATAAATAAAATTAGGGAAACAAAAGGAAATGCAACAATAGACACCACACACACAAAAAGAATCATCAAACTAATACAAAGAGCTATATGCCAACAAACTGGGAAACCTAGAAGAAATGTATGGATTCCTGGACACATACAACCACCCTAATTTGAGCCAAGAAGACATAGAAAACCTAAGCAAACTCATTACTAAGACACCCACATGGGAGACCAGGAAGAAGCACCTGGCTCCTGGCTTTGGATCGGCACAGCTCTGACCATTGTGGCCATTTGTGGAGTGAACCAACAGAAGGAAGACCTTTCTTTCTGTCTCTCTGGCACTGTCTGTAACTCTGCCTGTCAAATAAATGAATAAATAAGGAAGGAAATTCAAATGACCAATAGACACATGAAAAAATGCTCAGGATCACTAGCCATCAGGGAAATGCAAATCAAAACCACAATGAGGTTTCACCTCACCCCAGTTAGAATGGGTCTCATACAGAATTCAACAAACAGCAAATGCTGGCAAGGATGAGGGGAAAAGGTACCCTAATCCTCTGTTGGTGGGAGTGTAAACTGGTAAAACTATTATGGAAATCAGTCTGGAGTAACATAGGAAATATGAATATAGATATAGCACCTGACACAGTTGTCTCACTTCTGGGAATTTAACCAATGAAATCATGCAATCAGCAAATAAAAGCAAATAAATATGCACCCTCATGTTTACTGCAGCTCAATTTACAATAATAAGACATGGAATCAAACTAAATGCCTGTCAATTGAAGACAGGATAAAGAAATTATTAGATATGTACCCTACAGAATACTACACAGAGGTACAAAAAATGAAATCCAATCATTTCCAAAAATATGGATGAATCCGTAAACATCATACTTAGTGAAATAAGCTAGTCCCAAAGGGACAAATATCATATGTTCTCCCTGATCTCTTTTAACTAATAGATCAACCAAAAGAAAATCTGTAGAAATGAAATTAACACGTTGAGAAGCAATGACTTGAACAGCCCTTATCTTGACTGTTAGGAACAGTTTTTTTTTTTTTTTCTTCCTTAATGGAGAATGGGACTGGGAAAGAGAAAGGGAGAAGGTTGGGTGGGTGTCGGGGTAGGAGAGCAAATATGATGGGAAGAATCACTAAATTCCTAAAATTGTACTTATGAAATTTTTACTCATTAAATAAATTGTTTCATTGGGAAAAAATGTTTCATTTTCAACTCAGCCCACCATATCGACTTTTATGTAATAAATCACCTCAAAATGATAGGTATTCAATAAAGTAATGCCGATGTATTGTTATTTTCAGTCACACATTTTTGAATACCATATCCTATGTTCTTCGAAAACAGAGGACTTTGTGCCTCTGTAGTGTTCTTAGGAGAATAGATATAATGAGCCTCTTTATTCTTACCTTGACTTGTATCTGAACCAACCAGAGTAGGATAAAGAAATGTTTCTCATTTGTCCAAAAAGATACATTCCTTTATTCTCCTGTAGTCAGAGGATGAAATCATAGTCAATAAATATTTGCAGAAGAACTATTAAGTACATTTTTCTCTGTCTATAGAAATCAATGGAACATGCAAAGTCACTGCTTGTTCTACTTTCATCTCCTTGGAAAAAACACTGGAGAGAGGAAGGTTTGCATAAGGGGAGAGGGTGAGGTGTGTGTGGGGGGTGTGTGTGTGTGTTTATGTGTTTGTGTGTTTCAAATGATCAATTTATTTCTTGCTACCTCCAGCATAATTAGGACCACTTATATTAGCCAAAACTACAAAGGCTATGAAATTAACAGGGAGAATAAGCCTTCAATCTTCAGAAAATAAATCGCATTATTCTCAGTGAAGAACCAAACTGCACAGCTCAGGAGCTTCGAAACACTGCAGTCTAGCCCACCTACCAGAGAAAGAGGGAAATCAAACTCTATTACTGACCAGGAGTGTTTGTCTATGCTATATGGAGTTCTTCCATAGGGAAGATTCTTCTATTTATTTAATCAAACTTTGCTTTATATCAGTATAGATTAATATATTTGTGTACAGAATTTTTTGCTTTGGGTTACAATTCAATGCTATGTTTTATCTTTTCTGTTGCCAAATTGTTCTAGCTTTGTCCTTTGGAAGGCTTTTCAGGTTGACTATCTTCCTTTGATAGACCTTTACACGATTTTTTTTTTTTTTTTTAGATTTTTCTATTTGAAAGGCAGAGTTACTGAAAGAGGAGGAGAGATGAAAGAGAGAGAGAGAATCTTCCATCTACTGAATCACTCCCTATATGGCTGTAGTAGGTAGGGTTGGGCCATACTGAAACCAGGAGCCAGGAGCCCGAAGCTTATTCTAGGTCTTTCATGTGGGTGCAGGGGCCCAAGAACCTGGGCCATCTTCTCCTGCTTTCCTGGACACATTAGCAGGGAGCTGGAAAGTAAGAGGAGAAACTAGGACATGAACCAGCACCCATGTGTAATGCTGGAGTTGCAGGCATCGGCTTTTACCCTCTATGCCACACTGCTGACCCAGGTCCTTACACATTCATTCTTTGAACACGTTTGCTTTCTGGTACTAAAAGATCGTTAAGCTCATTGCATATGTGTCCTGCCAAAACCTCAGGTTTGAATTTATTTTTTGTTTAAAAATAATCTGGTGAACCTCGGAGCTCTAGTCCCAAAGGGCTGAAGTCACCTAGAGAAGTAAGGATTGTTTTCTTACTGAGTAGTAAGAGACAGACCTTACAAACACTATTCAATTAACTAATACCATCATGTGATATCTAATCCTCTCCAGTTCAAAGAGCTGTTTTCACAGGAAAGCCCTTCGTATCACTGACTCCAGAAGGGAAGCATACATCATGTTTAATCTGTTCATTAAAAGAGACTTTGAGGGCCAGCGCCATGGCTGATTTGGTTAATCCTCCACCTGTGGCTCTGGCATCCCATATGGGCACCAGTTTCTAGTCCTGGTTGCTCCTCTTCCACTCCAGCTCTCTGCTGTGGCCTGGGAAAGCAGTAGAGGATGGCCCAAGCCTTTGGGCCCCTGCACCCACATGGGAGACCAGGAAGAAGCACCTGACTCCTGGCTTTGGATTGTTGCAACCCCGGCCATTGTGGCCACTTGGGGAGTGAACCAACGGAAGGAAGACCTTTCTCTTTGTCTTTCTCTGTCTCTCACTGTTTATAACTCTGCCTGTCAAATAAATAAATAAAATATTAAAAATAAAGTAAAGAGACTTTGATATAGCAATCATTTACAGCACATGATCAGGGTTTAATTTTGTTCAATGTAATATTCTAGGCCTAATAAAAACAGGGAGCTCTTACATTAAGTCTTTAAGTGGCAAGTAGAAGGAGTAAGTACTGCAAGGCAGAGTCTAGCTATATCCAGGAATGCTCCAGAGCGGAATGATAGAAACAACCTAAAGTAGTTTACCATTCTTCTGACCCCTGTCTCCTACTGGGGTGTTCTATTGGCTGACCACATGAGAAAAACAGAGAGTAAGAAAGAACCTTGAAATAGTCAGCTTCCTGAGACTCAAAGTGCTTGGAGGAGGATGGAGAGTAGACAGAGCAGACAGTAGGGTCAGGTAGAAGACATGAAGTTTTCTCATTCTAGTTACAAGCCATTAATCCATACTTTCTTCTTATACCTATCTTCTATCTAATGTCACATTATTTCCAGATGTAAACTAGGTTCCAGTTCAGCACTTTATTACTGAATGGTTGGTGATATTTACGTTTTATTTGACAAATTAAAAAATGGTGAATATAAAACAATGTTTGGACGTAAAAGAAAGGCCAAATTTTTCATCATTCCTTTACACATCTATTAATTAACCAATGTGTATATTCATCAGATCCCAAATATAATTCAATAGTATGCTTCAATATTTTATATATAGTTAGGGCTTTTGTAACTAAGTGGGCAATTGTGCCTGCAATTCACCACTCCCTTTTAGGCAACTCCACTTTAATCAACAGTAAATACAAACTGTAATTTTTGTTGTGTCTTTGTTACATTGAATTTTAGGGGAAAAAGAAAAACAGAAAACAAACAGGAGATTTTAACTTCCCATACTGCTGAGAAAACAAAAAACTGATGAAAATATATCTCATAAACAATGTCTTGGATGTCTTTCTAAAATTGTGGATAAAAAGAAAAGTTCCATTTTTTTCTTTCTTAACTATACTGAACTTCAGAAACAAGGGAGAACTTGAGATTTTTCCAACTACTATCATTGTTTAGTCATTAGAATATGTCTTCTTAACACTTCTCACTCTGTTTTCTAATTTCTTGTTCTTGAAATTTCCAAACCTTAATCAAATCCTGATTCTCAACATCATGTTTCATTACTAAACTAAAAACCCATTGGTCTCTCAGGGAGAAAACCAAATACAGGGGGTTGTATGGTACCATCATAAATGGGTATCATAACTTTATTTATGTAAAACTAAAGATATTAGGCACAACTGTTTTCAAGGAGACAATCAAAAAGTGTTTAAGAGAAGGGATTTGGGGCTATGGTGTAGCAGGTAAAGCTGGTGCCTGCAGTGCCAATATCCTATATGGGTACCGGTTTGAGTCTCAGCTGCTCCACTTCTGATCCTGCTCTCTGCTATGGCCCAGGAAAGCAGTGGAAGATGGACTAAGTCCTAGGACCCCTGCACTCATGTGGAAGACCCAGAAAAAGCTCCTGGCTCCTAGCTTTGGATGTTGAAGTCAGATGGAAGACCTATCTCTCTCTCTCTCTCTCTCTCTCTCTCTCTCTCTCTCTCTCTGCCTCTCTGTAACTCCACCTTTCAAATAAATACATATATCTTTTAAAAAAATAGAGAGAGACGGGATTTGACTATCTAGTAAGATATGTCTTTGTAAGAATGAAAGAATGTTCATCGATTATAAATATTTGCTAAAATAAAGTGTGCAAATGTAGACCTAAGTAGTTTTGTGCATTGAGAGATGAAGGTGAGCGATTTGTCTTCCGATAGCCTGTATGCTACCACAGTCAATGGCCACATTTCTGTTAGTATCTGCCTCACCTCTGAGCATTTCTAACAAAACTGAGTTCTTCCAACTTCTTTACTCCTGTTGATTCATTTCTTTACGTGCCTTTGCTTACAGCGTAGTCTCCAGATCATTCCCTAATCTCCATGCAAGAGTCATTTTACTCTCCTCAGAACTGGAGTTTTGAAATGTTCTAAAGCTCAGATCTAGTCCTTTTTCTCTACCAACATTCTCTACCTGGTTAATTTCTTCCGGTCCTCTGTCAGATGGCTTTGATTATTAGCTAAATACAAGTGATTCTAAAATGTAAATCCCAGTTCTTAATTCTATCTGAAGTGTGGGAATTTAGAGAGAGAGAGACAGGAAAAGAGCGTGTAAGGACAAGAGTTTCATTTCTCCTAATAAATCTGTCGAAACCCTGAACTGGCTGCATTAATTTCTTACACAGTACTTTACTTCTTTCATAACTTTTACCAAGTTTGAACTTATTTTACTTGTATTGTTTTCTGTGTCTTCAACTAAACTTCATCAGGAGAGGCTGAGTAGAGTCTTCAAAGCTACATTCAAGGGTACTACACTGTGCTTGGTAACAGTACATACTCAACATGTATCTCTAAAACAAATGAGTGAATGTTTCATGGCTGGTGCATATGTGTGAGAACACACTAAGTGAAAGGGAGGGTAGAGCAGGAGTACGTATCCTAACATACTTTCTTTCTCTCAGGTTGTTCCCTTTGACATGTTCACTTCTATGATAAGTCATATATCCTCAAGGCCTACAATGTCACTACATAGAAACTCTTTCACTTAACTTATATAAATGAAAAGAAGTCTAGAAGTTATGACCCAGTAAAAATTACACAATTCCACTATTCGACCTTTGTTAAATAATACTGACTCTGACTGTATTTTACTTTTCTTTTCCTTTGTATCATTTTTTCCTCTTCCACTCTATACCCTTGTCCTATTTTCATGAATCATTCTTGAATGTTCGTGAAAGCTCACTCATTCTTCCTGCATCTTCCTTCTCATATGTCTTACAACTTGAACCCTAAAATATAAGCCTAAGTAATAATTTATATCTGTAACTTGAACTTTTAATGAAATCTTCATGGTTTGCCAAAACACAGTGAATAAATTCATAAATACAGATATTTAAACCCCTTCACACTGTGGCTTTAGCTCAATTCTACTTAACCTCTCTTCTCCAAAATATTTGACATGTTACACACTTGCTCTGTACTCTTCAATATACATTCCACTGTTCAAATTATATTTCTAGAAAAATTCCTTTCTACTCATTCTTCTATCATTGTCCTTCCATACTTTCAATTCCACTTAAATTCCAAAAACAAAATCTTTTATTTAAAAAAAAAAAGATTTATTTTTTCCTTATTTGAAAGGCAGAGTTAAAGAGAGAGGAGAAGAAAAAGAGAAAGATCTTCTATCTGCTGGTTCACCTCTCAAATGGCCCCAACAACCAGAACTGGACCAGGCCAGAGAGAGGAGTCCAGAGCTTCTTCCAGATCTCCCACATGGGCTCATGGGGTCAAGCACTTGAGCCATCCTCTGCTGCTGTTCTAGATACAGTAGCAGTGAGCAGGATTAGAAGTGGAGCAGCAGGTAGCAGCTTTACACACTATGCCACAACATCAGCCCTGAGATAACACTTGTAATTATATTAAAGCCTTAATAGTTCATTAAATAAAGAGGCCCACAAATACACACACAAACACACACACACACACATACACATTTTATCTATCCATTCATCTGACAATAAGCATCTAGTTTGATATCATATTTTAAATTTTTTTTTATTTTTTATAAAGCTTTTATTTAAAGAATATAAATTTCCAAAATACAGCTTATGGATTACAACGGCTTCCCCCCCCCCCATAAATTCTCTTTATATACAGAAGATCGGTTTAGTATATATTAAGTAAAGATTTCAACAGTTTGCCCTCACATTGAGACACAAAGTGGAAAATACTGTTGGAGTACTAGTTATAGTATTAATTCACAATGTACAGCACATTAAGGACAGAGATCCTACATGATATATATTTTTAATTGATTAATTTTCTATGCAATTTCCAACTTAACACCAAGTGTTTTTTTCATTTTTAATTATCTTTATATACAGAAGATCGATTCTGTATATACTAAGTAAAGATTTCATCAGTTTGTACCCACACAGAAACACAAAGTGTAAAATACTGTTTCAGTACTAGTTATAGCAATACTTCACATTGGACAACACATTAAGGACAGATCCATCATGAGACATAAGTACACAGTGACTCCTGATGTTGATTTAACAATTTGACACTCTTGTTTATGGCGTTAGGAATCCTCCTAGGCTCTAGTCATGAGTTGCCGAGGCTATGGAAGCCTTTAGGGTTTGCCAACTTCGATCTTATTCCGACAGAGTCGTAGTCAAAGTGGAGGTTCTCTCCTCCCTTCAGAGAAAGGTACCTCCTTCTTTGATGGCCCCATTCTTTCCACTAGGATCTCACTCGCTGAGATCTTTCATTTAGGTCTTTTTTTTTTTCCAGAGTGTCTTGGCTTTCCATGCCTAAAATACTCTCATGGGCTCTTGAGCCAGATCTGAATGCTTTAAGGGCTGATTCTGAGGCCAGAGTGCTATTTAGGACATCTGCCATTCTATGAGTCTGCTGTGTATCTAGCTTCCCATGTTGGATCATTCTCTCCCTTTTTGATTCTATCAGTTAGTATTAGCAGACACTAGTCTTGTTTGTGTGATCCCTTTGACTCTTAGACCTATCAGTGTGATTGATTATGAACTGAAGATGATCACTTGGACTAGTGAGATGGCATTGGTACATGCCACCTTGATGGGATTGTATTGGAATCCCCTGGCACGATTCTACTAACTCCATCATTTGGGGCAGGTCTGATTGAGCATGTCCCAAATTGTACATCTCCTCCCTCTCTTATTCTCACTCTTATATTTCACAGGGATCACTTTTCAGTTAAAATTTAAACACCTAAGAATAATTGTTAATTTTGTGAGCAGTACTGCTATAAATATGGTGGTGCAGGTATCTCTTTGATACAATGTGCTCATATCTTGTGGGTACATACCCAGTGGTGGGATTGCTGGATCATATAGCAAGTCTATTTCTGGTTTCCCACAGTGCTGCATTAATTTACATTCTCACCAACAATGTAAAGAGTTCCTTTTTCCCCACATCCTCATCAGCATTTGTTGCTCTCCAATTTTGCATATTAGCCATTCAGAGAGGGGTGAGAGTATATCTCTTTGTGGTTTTGATTTGCAATTCCCTGATGGCTAGTGATGTTGAGAATTTTTTCATATATTTGTTGGCTTAATTTAATCCTTCTTGTGTTTATTTTCTATTTTGCTTGATTTCTCCTTCCTGGTAACATAGCCACTGTCTGATTTTTCCTTTCAGATCTAGCAGGCTCCTTTCTTCCTTTCTAGACCATGAGTCCCCAGACAGAGCATAACAAAGGGGACAAAACCCATGTGGATTTTTTTCTTCCTACTCTGGCAGAGTGCACTGTATGTCAAAGATGTGAATTAACAGTTGGTATTGAATTCAGTGTGGCACTTAGCACAAAACTCAATTTGCATATTACGAATAGGCTTGCCCTGTTGATAGAACAGTTTATCCAATAATAGTTGTAACCAAAAGTAAAATAAAGTCATTGGCTTTATGTATTAATAAGTGATTTTTATTTTTATCAAGATGATTTACTACTTTTGCTATCCTAGACCAAGACAGCAAAATCTCTCACCTGATCTATATCTAATTTCATTCCTCCCCTACTATCACCTCTGTTTCATTAAAAAGTATAGCCTGAAATGTACTTTTTTTTTCCTTTGAGAGATACAGACAGACAGATAATGAAAAAGCTCCTATCCACTTATTCACAAATGACCACAATGGCCAAACCACCTAAAATCAGGAGCTGAGAAGTGTTTTCAGCTATGCCACTTGAGTGACAGGACCTTAATCTCCTCCGTCATCACCATGGCCTCCAGAGTCTGCATTAGCACAAAGTTGGAATCAGGAACTGGTGCCAGGAATTGGACCCTGGAATTCCAAAGTGATATATGGGCATATTAACCACTAGACCAAATCCCAGCCCCTGGATATTTGCTTTCATTAACTAAAAAAATACCACATTATTTCTCTACTCACATCTCCCCATTGACTTCTCAGTTCTCTGGGCCCCAAAGTTCTCACCTGTAGTATCTTTTAACAAGCTCCACTTCACTAACTGCTGTCTAGCCACACACGTTATTTTTTTTTCTTATTATCACTGGAGTGTGCTAATCTGCTAGCCAAATTCCATTTTGAATTCTCTGTGCTTGGCATTCTGTCTCTCCAAATTGCTCTGGTCCATATCCTACTTTGATTCTGATTGTCTACTCTCATTTCCCTCATTGGAAACATACGTACTATTTGCTATTTTTAGATTCAGTGGGTTCTGACCATGCTATCTAAAGCAGCATTCTGAAATTTTACCACTTCACTGACATTCTCTTTCTTCACAAGTCATTCTCCACCTGATGTAATACGTGTTCACTTTTTACTCTTTGCATCTCACTGAATTTAATCTTAATAAGCAGGGATTTAATCTGGCTCATTTCTACTGATTCAGTGACTACAAGACTCCCTATATTGTTTGGGCTAATAATATGCCTGGTTAATGGCCTACCTACCATGGAAGGATAAACATTTTCACTGCATATTCAGAACTATAATAGGTATTCAGAAGTTCACCAAATTCGCTAAACACAAGAAAAAGGAAATGAGTGTAGGTTTGGAGAAAGCAATCAATGGTCATGTCATCTTGAGAGCATGTATATATTAATTCTGTAACTGAGACATGTCTACTCATGCTCCTCTGTGTGTACATTTCAACATCTCCAAATGGTGTAAAGTTTGCATCATGACATCCAACTTCACAGCTTAACATATCTTAGAACCACACTATTTTAATACTAATAAGAACTTAAAAGATAACTGAAATGAATGCAGATCTTCAGTTCATAAAAAACATATAACAAATTAGAAAGACTTAATGACTGTGTCTGATTTGTGATACTACAACAGAATACCACGGACTTTGTAATTTATGAAAAAAATAAATTTATTTCTTATTGTTCTGGAGTTAGAAAATCTAAGATCAACATGTTGGTTTCCGGGGTGGACCTGCCTGCTGTGTTATAATATGGAGAAAAACAGCACACAGTGAGATAGCAAGAGTGTGCAAGCAAAAGAAAGCTGAGGAAGCCGAACTGGCTTTTCTAACAAAAAATCACCTTCCATGATAACTAATACACTTCTGTGATAATGACCTTAATTAATTCATAAAGGCACCACTCCATGCTAGTCACCTAAAGATTTCCTCTTCTAAGTCTCTTACAATCACAATGACAATTTAATTTATTTCTTTTTAAGATTTATTTATTTATTTGAAAGTCAGAGTTACACAGAGAGAAGGAGAGGCAGAAATAGAGGTCTTGCATTCGCTGGTTAACTCCCCAATTGGCTGCAATGGGCAGAGCTGTGCTGATCTAAAGCCAGGAGCCAGGAGCTTCTCATGGGTCTCCCACGTGTGCAGGGGCCCAAGGACTTGGGCCATCTTCTATTGTTGTCCGAGGCCATAGCATAGAGCTGGATCAGAAGTGGAACATTCGGGACTCCATATGGATGCTGCCACTGTAGATGGCAGCTTTACTGGCTAAGCCACAGTGGCGGCCCTGACAATTTAATTTCAAAGTGGATTTTGGAGGGAACATGCAAACTCTTGCACTTAGAAATGCAACAAAACCTCATTAATGACTTTATAAGTTGATCATAGAAACACATATGTATTTGCATACATATATAAATACCAGAACATTGCATATATTGGATAAAATAAAATATATTATAGGATTAATTTTACTTATTTCCTTGTTTCTTTCTCAATGTTGCTACCAGAACATTTAAAAGGACATAACATAGCTGATATTGTATCTATATTGAACAGTGCTGATTCTGAATATCTGCACAAAATCAAACTCCTAGAGTCAAAGTTACTTATTTGATTGTATAGCATTCCTGCATTAAAGATGCTAAATACATCTGAATTCATAAAACCACTAACTTAAAAGGCAATGTACCATTTACCATCCCACAGTGGTTTTCTTGACTAATAATCTGGCATGCTTATTTTATCAAACAATAAAACAACCTCAACTTTTCATTTTTTCTATTTTGCTTACATGTTTTCATATGTCCTAACCTTTGCTGCTAAAAAACTCAAAAAAGCAACCGACTTTGTGGCATAGAGTTAAACCACCTCCTGTGTTGCCAGCATCCCATACGGGTACCAGTTTAAGTCCTGGCTGCTCCACCTTTGATGCATCTCCAAACTAGGGTGCCTGGGAAAGCAGTAGAAGATGGTCTAGGTAGTTGAAATCCTTCAACTACATGGGACACCCGGATGAATGTCCTTGCTCCTGGCTCCTGGCCTCAGTTGGGACCAGCCCTGGTCATTGTGGCCATTTGGGGAGTGAACCAGAAAGCAGAAGATCTCTCACTATGTGTCTCTCAATCTCTCTCTACAACTCCACCTTTCAAATAAGTAAATAAATCTTCTTTTTCTTTGTATGATTTGTAGTTATCTTCTCATGTTTTCAATATTTTATGCATATTGGTATGCAATCTGTATACCTAACACTTTTATATAATAAATAAACATAAATTATCATCATGTAAATCCAATAAATATAATTAATTCTACTATATATAGCATACAGAACATAGACAATAAATTTTTCTCATATAAATACAACAAGGATCTTTCTGAAATATTCATGGAGAAAAAAAACTGATGCCTCATAGGTTTAATATCTTTCAGCATGCTTGTGTTAAGTTACAGATTGGATAGATAGTAAATTTCTGTCCCTAACAGAGCCAGATTTATCATTTTTAATTTTTCTTTTACATTTTAATACAAAGAGAGCAGATTTAATGTAGTTCATAGATACAATTCTAAGAATATAATGTGCTTCCCTTCCTCTGTCATTTCGGTGTAATACTAGGCTGATTCAATTTCTCTAACCACATCACAAGAATTTCATCAAAAACATCTTCAGCTCCAGCATAAAAGCTTACATGTTACACTATAAATGGCTTCTATCATTGCTTAATTTGCTGATAGCTGTAAGAGATATTTTTTTGTATTTATGGTAAGGAGCCACAGCACCAGAAACTTTTACCTTAGCAGAAGCAGTTTAAAATAATTCCCTGTTCACCGCTGGTATCACCTCAGTTACCTCCTACACTGAAATCTGCAGAGGAAGGTACAAAGTTCCTGTGGCACCTTGACATTCTCGGGCAAAGGCACATTTGAGGTCTCAAGTATTGGTATTACTTGATATTTGCACAACCAAAGATATACTTTAAAATTCTTCCTTAAAGTGGAACCAGGTCCTGATAATAGATTGGGTTCACCAAGCTGCCTTACCGACTAGTGTTGGCATGTCATGTTAACAGAGCCCCCAAAAGGACCGGAACAATACTTTAAATTTATATTACCCGTTTCACACAAAAGGATCTCCAAATACCCTATTGGTTTCATCTATAAAGATCACTCCTCCACCCACTGAAAGCAGGCACCCTTGGGGTTGAATATGGCAGTCACTCCACAGCACAACATTTAGGAAGGGAGGTAGAAAAACAACTTCTCAAGTGAGAAATGCTGGAACAATTTTATGTAGGCAGAAAGTAATTACACCATTGGAATTTAGCCAAGATGAATGTGCTCATTCCCCCTTTTTTGAATCTAGGTCAAAAACCTTTCAAGCAGGGGTGGTGACTTCTTCGGTGCTCCATATGTAGCTTCCATTTGCTGAACCAATGTAAAGGTTAATAGAACAATATGCAAATAAAATGCATCCTGTAATCTTGTCCTTACAAAGCTGGCCAAGGTCTGAGCAAAGTATTAAGAGTAAATGCTATTCCTGTCCTTTGTTCCAGAATTGACCATTTGTTTGAAATCATTATTTGGGGATTAATAAAGGACCTGTCATAGCCACCTCTGGTTTCCTTAACAGTCATCCAGAGAGGTCCATGCCAGGGTAAACCGTTTTGTAAACAATCATCACTCCGTGCAAGGGGCAACGTGAAAGCCAGCTCTTAGTCATTTAAAATAACCTGTTTGCACAGTGAGCATCCCTCCTGCTGTGGAAAGGTTACATATTTTTCACTGTAATGTTGGATTTCTTTTTATTCCCTTAGTTTTTTCTCACAAAATAAAAAAAATAGTTCTTTATGAATTCCAAAAGAAAAGGGAAAAAGAGAGCACCATTATTGATCAGTGCTGCTTATTGTAGAATACAGAAAGATATTTCATAGATTGCATTTGAGGTGTTTTTAATTGATTGAGATATTATTTTCTCAAGCACAAAGGAGAAAGGTTGGTTCTGTCTTTTAGAAGCTGGGGTAAGTTGTGAGAAGCTGTGTCAAATATTCTGCTGTATACTGGTTTGAAAAGCACAGTGGAATTTTTTTTTCAAAATATTAGTTTTTAGCTTTTCCAAAAATGTTTAAACACAGGCCAAGTTTCCCCTCCATGAATCAACTTATTACAGAAAGCTATGTGCAACTAAAAACAGAGGTTTGAATGCTAAGCTTTAATATTCACGTAGGGTAAAACCACATAAATACACACACATTTAAGCACATACACATAAACAAATATTTAGCCATGTTCCATATGAATTTGCCTGAGATTGCCTGCTATATTGCCAGATTGATTCAAATTATACTACTTTGCCTTTTTTCCAAATTCCTCTGACTAGCAACAGAGACAAAGGTAGAGTTGAAATGTTAGCTTGGCATAAAAGTTTACATTATATCTGCTCATATAATGTATATGTGCATATGGTTGTTTATGTGTGGATGCATGTGTATGTTGACAATAAAATATTCATTTATATTTTTATTATTGTGTTCAAAGATCATCAACTATCTTTTCCATTTCTTTTGTTGATCTCACTGAGATCACCTAGGTGAACTTGCACACACACACAAATGCACACACACAAATATATCCGTATAGCAAAACAGCACAAAATGGTCGAGAGCGATCTTAACCTTTAATAGATTCAGAAGCATAAATGCTGTATAAATGTTTTTAAATACATACTTTTTTCATCTTATTATATGATACAATGATAAAAATAATATTTGAAAATTCTATTATTTGTAATTATTTTTACTTTTTTTTTTTGACAGGCAGAGTGGACAGTGAGAGAAAGAGACAGGGAGAAAGGTCTTCCTTTACCATTGGTTCACCCTTCAATGGCCGCTGCGGCCTGTGTGCTGCAGCCGGCACACCACACTGATCTGAAGGCAGGAGCCAGGTGCTTTTCCTGGTCTCCTATGCGGATGCAGGGCCCAAGCACTTGGTCCATCCTCCACTGCACTCCCGGGCCACAGCAGAGAGCTGGCCTGGAAGAGGGGCAACCAGGACAGAATCCGGCGCCCCAACCGGAACTAGAACCCGGTGTGCCGGCGCCGCAGGTGGAGGATTAGCCTAGTGAGCCACGGCGCAAGCCTATTTTTTTCTATATAAAGGAAACAACTTTGAAGTATTTTATAAATACAGTTTTTAAAAAATATTATTTATTTATTTGAGAGGTAGTGTTACAGAATGAGACAGAGAGAGACACAGAAAGAAAGGTCGGGACCGGCACTGCAGGTAAAGCTGTAGTCTGCAGTGCCAGCATTCCATATGGGCACCGGTTTTAGTCCCAGTTACTCCATTTCCAATCCAGCTCTCTGCTATGGCCTGCGAAAGCAGTAGAAGATGGCTTAAGTCCTTGCGCCCCTGCACTCATGTGTGAGATCCATGTAGAACCCTAGATGTAAGGGAGTATGAAAATTTTCGTGGTGTGCAGTCCATCATCATTCAGGAATGCTTCTAAGGACAGATATGAGACAAATTATAGCTCCTATGGTGATCATCAGTGTGTACATTGGCATTCTGTTTTGTTTTCTGAAGGTTACCTCATCACCGTCACATGTAATATTCTCAGTAGTAATCAATAGTTCTGTCATTCAAGATAAACTGCTAGACTCCAGGACATACCTATCCCAGAGTACATGCCCTTAAATGGCTTATAATGACATGACTTAATGGTCAATAACCAAAAATCTAGAAGTAATTTTACTAAGTTCCCAATGGGTGCTCGAAATGCCATCATGCCTGCTGACAAACCTCTTTCCAAAGGTGGCTTGTTTGGGTGCTATCTGATGCCTCTAACAATTCTGATGACCACAAGAAGGAATTTACTGTTGAACACCAGTTATCTTTAATTTCTGATGAGAAATAAATAATATTTTGTGTGCTATTACACATTTTAAATGATAATGCTAACTAAAAACATGCCAGGAGTAAATGCTGCAACTGCCACTGAATGGCAGAGGAACTCAGAAAACCACAAGGAATGACCTAAGTTTTCAAAAAAGCTAAATATATGGCAAAAGTGCACTCCCAGGCCACAGCAGAGAGCTGGACTGGAAGAGGAGCAACCGGGACAGAATCCGGTGCCCTGACAGGGGCTAGAACCCAGTGTGCCAGCGCCGCAGGAAGAGGATTAGCCTATTGAGCCACAGTGCCAGCCAAGATTTATAAATTAAACCTAATAAAATTTTATTTCAGAAAGAAAAGATTTTAAGACAGATATTTAAAGCAGTATATAGATTTTATATAGTATTGTTTGAAACTAAGAATATGCCATTTATTTGTGCTCATATAAATAAAAATAATCAATTAGTTAATAAAATATCAACAGCTATAGCAAAGCTCTGCAAAATTTCAAAAAATTTGTATTATAAAGTTTTCTTCTCATTCATGAGTTAGAAAACACAAGTATTGTTTCTTACGATCTTTCCAAATCCATGCTTAGGGAGCCACATTTGTTCTATCTATTGGGAGGCCCATATCTAATGCATTTTCAGTGAGTGGGCCAGTTGCATAATAGATTATGCTTCTGACTACTGATCAGAAGATTCTAATGCATTTTCAATATTTTATTATTGTATTCAGACAGAGGAGAAAATAATATAGGTTTGCTTTTAAGAATTTATTTATTAATTTCAAAGAAGATTGAGGTGGGGAAGGTGTAGAGAGAGAAGGAGAAAGAGATCTTCCACCTGCTGTCTCACTCCCACAATAGCTACAAAGATCAGGGATGGTGCAGGCTGAAGCCAGAACAGAGCTTCATATAAGCAACCAGGATTCTAACTGGCACTCTGATATGGAATATCAGGGATGCAGGTGCCAGCTTAGCTCACTGGTTCACAAAGCTCTCCCCTAGAAGTATGTTTTTAATTAGTTGATTAGTGTGTGAACCAAACCTGAAAATGGCATAGTTCACTTCTGTCATAGCATTCACTACAACTCACTCAGGGTTACTAAAAAGGATTATCAAAAATGTTTATTATGAAAATAGCTATACACGGATTTTGAAAATATTTTGCACCAAAATAAACCTATCTTTGAAATTAATATTTCCACCAAAATTTTGAAGCAGACATGCATGTTCATAACTAAACAAGAAGCTGAGGAAAGTATTAAAACTCTGTGCATAAGAACAAGCACAGGCCAGGACCATGGCTCAATAGGCTAATCTTCCACCAGAGGTGCCAGCACTCTGGGTTCTAGTCCCGGTTGCTCCTCTTCCAGTCCAGCTCTCTGCTGTGGCCCAGGAGGGCAGTGGAGGGTGGCCTAGGTCTTGGGTCCCTGCACCAGCATGATAGACCAGGAGGAAGCACCTGGCTCCTGGCTTCAGATTGGCGCAGTTCCGGCCATGGCGACCATTAGGGGAGTGAATCAATGGAAGGAAGACCTTTCTCTCTGTCTCTCTCTCTCACTGTCTATGACTCTCTCTACCTCTCTCTCTCACTGTCTAACTCTGCCTGTCAAAAAATATTTAAAAAAGAACAAGCACAGATCACTTTCTCTGGATGTCATCCTAAATATTATGTGGAAAATCAATTAATGCCAATACCCTGGAATGTATTTAAAGAATAAACCATTGTTTTTACTTGAATAGCCAATGTAAACAGCAAAGTCATGATTAATCCAAGATATGAATAGTATTGCTTCAAATAAATAAAGTGATATGAAGTGTGAATTATTGTTAGTTTCTGTGTGATATTCTGTACTCCTCCAGCTTGATAAGGCTGTGAATCAATTGGACACACCATGATACTCTTTAATTCTGGAAAATTTTGTAGACTTACCAAATGTTCTTCTTTTTTTAAAGATTTATTTATTTGTTTATTTATTTGAAAGTCAGAATTACATTGAAAGATAGAGTGACAGAGAGTGAGGTCTTCCATCTGCTGGTTAACTCCCTCAATGTCCACAATGGCCTGGGCTAGGCCAGGCTGAAGCCAGTAGCTAGGAGTTTCATCCAGGTCTCCCATGTGGGTGGGGGGGGGCAAGGAATTGGGTCATCCTCCTCTGCTTTCCCAGGTGCATCAGCAGGGAGTTGGATCAGAAGCAGAGCAGCCAGGGCTTGAACTGACACCCAAACAAGACGCTGGCATCACAGATGGTGACTTATCAAATTAAGCCCCTGCACTACACCGACTTATCAGTTATTCTAAGACAACAGGTGTTTAAACAAAAAGTAGAGAAAATTTTCGTCAGAAAGGGCTTCTTCTAGACCATAAAATAATTTTTTTAGGAGTCAAGGGAGTGCTTTGGATGCACACGCCTGAATTGTAAATGCAACTCCTACTTCCTTCTCAAAGGATCACCATGATTTCAGTAAGGTAAAACATTTAGAAACTTTTTATATCCTATTTAATCCTGGCAAGAACGAATAACACATGTGGATATTTATGTGGTGACCACTAGTTTATGGGGGAAATAAAGGAATTTCTACAAAAACAATTTCAAAATAGTAGCCAAGTTGATTTACTTTCATATATTTCTTATAATTCAGTTACCCAAGGAGCTATAAAAATGATATGGTATATTTTTTCTTCAAAGCTTGCAATCTGTCTGATTAAGCATGAATGAAGCCAGCAGAAAAAAAAATGACTTGGCCAGAGAAACTGTGTGGTTACAGAATATAAACCTAGCATTCTACAGTTTGCATCCCTTGCAGTCAGGTGGGAGTACCATAATTGGTGCTTCTGGGAGAAGAAGTAATTAAAGTCATTTAGGGAGTGCTTAGTTTCTGTCTGTCATCCTTTCAAAAGAAGACCTTGCCCCAAATGTTCTACATGTCATTATTGCAAGTAGCCGAAGAGTTGCATTGAACCACATGAGGCTTGACTTGAACAGCACTCCTTGTGTGTGCAAGTAAGCATTTACAAATCTCACTGGAATGACTAGAGCCTAGGGAGATTACTGACGCCATAAACAAGAGTGTCAAATTGTTAAATCAACATCAGGAGTCACTGTGTACTTACGTCTCATGATGGATCTGTCCTTAATGTGTTATCCAATGTGAAGTAATGCTAGTACCGAAACAATATTTTTACACTTTGTGTTTCTGTGTGGGTGCAAACTGATGAAATCTTTACTTAGTATATACTGAATCGATCTTCTGTATATAAAGATAATTGAAAATGATTTTAAAAAACTTGCTGTTAAATTGGAAATTGCATAGATAATTAATCAATTCTTTAAAAAACATCATGTAGGATCTCTGTCCTTAATGTGCTGTACATTGTGAATTAATACTATAACTAGTACTCCAACAGTATTTTCACTTTGTGTCTCTATGTGAGGGCAAACTGTTGAAATCTTTACGTAATATGTACTAAACTGATCTTGTGTGTATAAAGAGAATTGAAAATGAATCTTGATGTGAACAGAAGGGGAGAGGGAGCGGGAAAGGGGAGATTATTTTAAATAGCCAGGTGCCCTGTAATTGGGTGAATATACGTTTATAATAGTTACATCTTCCTGTTAAATTGATCCCTTAATCATTACATAGTGTCCTTCTTTGTCTCTTTTAACAGTTTTTGTGTTAAAGTCTATTTTGTTTGATATTAGGAAGGCTACACCGCTATTTCTTTGGTTTATGTTAGCATGGAATATCTTTTTCCATTCTTTCATTTTCAGTCTGCATGCATCTTTGTTGGTGAGGTGTATTTCTTGTAGGCAGCAAAGAGATAGGTTTTGTTTTTAATCTATTCAGCCAGTCTTTGTCTTTTTAACTGAAGAGCTTATGTCACTTACATTCAAAGTGACTACTTATAAGAAACAATTTTGCCCTGGCATTTTCCCATAAACATTCCTATTTTTTTACTTTGGATTCCGTTGTACTTTTATTGGGAGATTTTCTTCCTTTTTCTTCTTTCATAGTAATGACCATATTTCTGTGTTTATGTGTGCAGCACATCGGTAAGCAGCTTTTGCAGGGTTGCACAATGGGTGACAAATTGTTTCAACTTCTGTTTGTTATAGAAGGTGTTTATTTAACCTTATTAATAAATGAGAGTTTTCAGTGTACAGTATTATGGGTTGACAGATTTTTTTCTCTTAAGATTTGGAATATATCTCTCCATTCTCTGCTAGCCTGTAGGGTTTGTGATGACAAATCAGCTGTGAGTCTAATTGGATATCCTCTGAAAGTAATCTGGCGTTTCTCTCCATTTTAGAATATTTTCTTTATGTTTTACTGTGGGTTTTGATTACAATGTATCATGGTGAAGATATTTTCTGGTCATGTCTATTAGGAGTTCTATGTGCTTCCTGTACTAGGATGTCCCCTTCTTTCTCCAAATTAGGGAAGCTTTCTGTTATTATTTCACTAAAAAGGACTTCTAATTCCTTCTCTCTTTCCATGCCTTTAGAACTCCTTGAACCTATATGTTGGCTCACTTGATAGTATTCTGTAGATTTCCAACAATGTTTTTTTAGTTTTCTAATTTCTTCTTGTTGTTTTTGGCACTGTATAATTTACTGTGATTTATCTTCTAAGTCAGATATTCCTTCTTCTGCTTCAGATCTGTTTTTAAAGCTTTCCACTGCATTTTTTTTTTTTGAATTCTCAATTTCCAAGATTTTATATTGCTTTCTCTTTAAGATGTCAATTTCATGGGAGAATTTTTTTTCATGTCATGTGTGGATTTCATTAGTTCATGCATTTGCTTCTTATTACTTCTAAGTAAGCCTATGATCAATTTTTTAAATCCCATTTCTGGCAGTACTTCTAACTCTATTAATGTAGTATTAAATTGTTGTATTCTTTTGGGGGTGTCATTTTTTTCCTTATTCTTGAATTGGTGGATTTATTATTCAGCATTTGTGGAGATATTCACTGGTTTCTTCTTTTTTTGTGGTGGATTTTATCTTTGGACTATGTCTATGTGGATTAATGTAGTGTCGGCTTTCAGGGAATACCTAGAGGCATGTGGTAGGTATGGGCAGGTGTCTAGTCCTCCAGGGTGAAGGGTATGGTAAGGTGACACCCAGTTTTGTGTGGTAAATCTCCTCTCTCTTTTTTGTAATCAGAGAGGAAGTTTTTCCCTTCTGCTGGCATAGACTCAGCTCGTAACCTCTCCTAAAAGGAGACCAGTGCCTGTGCACTAGCCCCATTGGGTACAATATTTGTCCACACTTCCACAAGGACCACACAAAGGATCTGTGCAGTTCTCAGTATAAGCTCAGATTCCCCAGAAATATCCCTCACCAGGACACCAGAGTCCTAAGGGTGTGGAGCCTCCCACAGTGACTGCCCAATGTCCAACAACCCTCTGAGCTTTTCTACACAGCCTCTGTTTACAAAGCCCTGCAGTTTCAGTGTTTTCACAGCCCTGGCACATAAGCCTCCCACAGTCATGAGTACCTAGCCCCCATCACTTTTCCTTGACAGACTCAGGAGTTTCCACTCAGCTGGTTGCTAGGCATGGACAGGAACTGGAATAGCTGTTACATTTTCCAAAATGGCATCTATTCTTAGTAACTTCTTACAGAACACCATTGCAGGGTTATGAGTGAGAGAGAAATGTGCCCTCCCCCTTTTTTTCTCCTCTAGTTTGGCAGGTACACTGTCCCCCACAGGGATCAAAGCCAGATTCACTCCAGGTTTTTGCTGCAGCTTTATCACCAGTGGATTGGGCTGCTGTGGCCTCATCTCATGTCTCTCCAAAGCTGGTGTGGAGGCTTTCAGCTGCTCTTGTCCTGATTTGCTCATGTCCACATCCTCTACTTAGATCTCCTGTGTCCCTCTAATTGGGAGTTTTCTCTGCCATTTCCTCCCTAACTCTTCCCTGAGACTGCACTTTCTCCACTTTGTTATAATTATCTTGTCCTAGACAGAGCTCCTTCCCTACTCCACCATTTTAATCAAATCTCTTGTTAATAACTTTCAACCTATTTTTTTCACTGTCCTGCTCTAATAAATGTGCTTTTGGATGGGTAAATTCAACAGGATGGCTCTTCCTAGAAACATTGTTCATACTTGGAATGCCATTAGAATTTGAGTATAGACAAAGAAATCACCTTGGTGGCATTATTACCGTTCATGGAATTTCCTGATAATGGAATTTTTATTTCTAATATTGTAATACTCATCAGAAAAAGAAATCAAGAGAACATTTTACAAAAAAAAAAAAAGATAAAGAAAAAAAGAAAGGAAAACACTCCTAATTTAAGTTTATTTTGGGGTGGAACCAATTTTTAACTTGAATAGAATATTTGCTTCAGTAATTATCTTACTGTTTAAGAAAAGAATAATCACTATTGTAATCTCCCAATGATAAATGATAGATGTTTAATTATAAAATTTGTGTGAAGAGATGAACATGTATTTAAGTGACAGTTTTTGCTTAGATATTCACGACAAGTAATTATAATTATATATTTATTTTCTCTATTTTTTTCCAAAAGCCAAGGGTAACTTGTGGCAAAAAATTATGACTTTAATATTTGAGCAAATCTATCAAACACAATGAAAGTCTTAAACAGCTATTATTTGTTAACATTATCTAATATCATAGAAAGTATTTTTATTCTATAATTTAACATCTAATTTTATAACATTAGATTGAATTTCCTAAAAATTTATCTTTTTTAATAAATGCAGTTTCTATTGATATTATATAATTAAATCCTTAGGAATTTTGGTATTATGGAAATATTCCACATTTTCACAAATAAAAATATTTTCTGCATGTCAGATTAATCTGTATCAGTTTACCAGATATTCACATAAATAAGCCAGATTTGTTTTCTGGTTATGATTGAAACTGAACATACATCTAACAATGGGACAGAGATATCCCTCCCCTGTTTTTTTTTTTTTTACTTGTTTTATTTTATTTATTTGAAAGACAGAGTTATAGAGACAGAGAAGGAGGGAGACAGAGAGAAATTTTCCATCCACTGGTTCATTACCCAAATGGCTGCAACAGCTATAGCTGGGCCAAGCCAAAGCCAAGAGCCAGGAATTTCTTCTAGGTCTCACAGGTGGGTATAGGGGCCCCAGCATTTGGTCCCCCCTCTGGTCTGCAATTTCCCCACACACATTAGCCGGGAGCTGGATTGGAACCGGAGCAGCCAAGATGAACTGGGGCTCATATGAGACGATGACATTGCAACAGGCAGCTTAACAAACTACACCACAATGCCAGTTCTCCCCTTTTCGTTAACAAAACACAAATAGTGGCTGATGATTAAAGCCTGAAAACAAATTTAATTGGTTTGTGGATACATAATTTTTCACAAATCCTCTTGAAAAGGAAAAACATATATAATAGTTCAGGAACTGCTAAATTATCGGTATTTTGAAGTCACAGAAAAAGGGTTAAAATAGGTTATCAGTTGAAAATTCCCTCTCTCTCTCTCTCTTTCTTTCTGTTTCATTTCCTGACATGTGGAATACTTTTTTCTCTATTGTTTTACCTATACTACCTATGAGATACTTCCTATGAAAATAACCCAAATGTATCCATCAAAATGTATAAAAAAGGTTTTCTAATGGAAAAAATAATAAATATTTTAGTTTATCAGTTTTTGCGATCACGTTTCTCCTGCAAAAATGTAATAATAAATTTCAAATGATTAGTTCCTCAACAAGCTTTTATGGAGTACCTAATGTATGACATATACAGCTGGGAATACTAAAAGGAACTGTTACTTCCTTAAAGGATTCATGGCCTGGGGCCAGCACTGTGGTGTAGCCGGTAAAGTCGGTGGCTGCAGTGCTGGCATCCCATATGGGCTCCAGTTTGAGTCCTGCCTGCTCCATTTCTGATCCTGCTCTCTGCTGTGGCCTGGGAAAGGCCTAAAAGATGGCCCGAGCCCTCAGGCCCCTGAACCTGCATGAGAGACCCAGAGGAAGCTTCTGTCTTCTGGCTTCAGATGAGCACAGCTCCGGCCATTGCGGCCACTTGGGGAGTGAACCAGCAGATGCAAGACTCTCTCTCTCTCTCTCTCTCTCTCTCTCTCTCAGTCTGCCTCTGTAACTCTGCCTTTCAAATAAATAAATAAATAAATAAAAATTAAAAGGAAAGAATTCATGGCTTAACTTTCTTACAGAATTTGACTGCCATACTCAGTGTTTTATAGCCAAAGATAATTTAATTTGTCCTCTGATCTCATCTCCTTCCACTATTACCCTTCCCTACCTTCCTATGCTTTTCAGTCCTCCTGACTGTCTTTATCTTCAGACCTTGTAGTTAGCTATTCTCTCTGCCTAGACTGGCCTTGGTTCTTTGATTTTTCTCCCTCAGCTGTACAAATTTTTGCTCTTTTCTCAGTTTCTCAAAAACACTGCCCTGTCTGTCTTGCATTTATGAAGAACAGACAATTTTGACATCTTCTCTTTGCTTTGTTTTACTGTAATAATTAACACCTATATATATAGTGTGAGCTTATTTATTTAATGTATTTAATTTAATTCGTTATTGTCCACTCAAAAGGGTAGAAATATTGCTTATATCAATGATGATACCTCACAAGAGCCAAGAAAAGTACCTGATCCTTAATTGTTGAATGAATTAAGAACTATCTTTGAAAAGAACTGATTTCTCTAAAGTTTTACTTTCAGCACAATGTCAGACAAAACTATCTGAAGATTCTCCAGCTTGAAACTGCTGGAGATGTTGCATGTAATGTAAGAAATATTATGCATAACACAGCTTATGAAAAAGCAAAAACAATATTTTAAGTACAGTTTCCCTGTCTTTGAACTGAAATTGAGAATACAAGAAATGTAGCAAGGTTAATGAATCAACACACTGTTCACACAGCTGAATATCATAGATTCATTTATTCTATTGAGATTTCCATCTGTTGATAACCAACAGAAACTATTACTGAATAGTGGAATACACATTTTATTGTTTGTTTTTTAAGTCTCTTAACTTGGAATATTACAAAGACACCTGAGCAGGCAAATCATAAATCCCAATTAACTCATTCATTTATTCAATGGACATTTACTGGAGCTTCAATACATCAAGTACTGGATCGAGAATTGACTACAGAGAGATTAAAATGTGGGGCAGGTATTGCGGCACAGCAAGTTTAGTTGGCACTTGAGATGCCTGGATCCCCTATCAGAGTGCTGGTTCTGCTCCAAGCTACACTGCTGCTGCTGATGAATCTTCCCGTTAATATGTTTGAGAGGTAGCAGCTGATGACCTGAGTTCTTGTATTCCTGCCACCCATGTAGGAGACCAGGATGGATATTCTGGTTCCTGGATTCAGCCTGGCCTAGTCCCTGCTGTTACAGGATTTCGGGGAACGAATCAGCAGTTGGAAGATATCTCTGGTTTTTTGTGTGTGTGTGTGTGTCACTCTGCCATTCAAATCAGTCAATAGATACATCTTAAAAAAAAAAAAAAAAACTGATGAAAAAGTAACAACTCCATCTACATTTTCACATAATTCAGTTCAAAGGACAAACTCAGACTTTAAGTAAATCACTCACAGTAAATTAAAAATTGTAAGTTATCATAAAGCTATGTCAGTTTACCATTGATGAGGGCAAGCATTCACTATACTCCAAGAACCCTGTTAGGTGATATAAAAACATGGTGTCCTATTAAGTTTATATATATAAGTCTCCCTTTGTTCAAGGATTGTTTGGGCTCAGAGAATCGAGGTAGCTGGCAGGAAACAATGTGGTAAGCACACAGCAAGGATTCGCACTAAGAGCTGTTTGAGTCCAATTGTCTGTCTTAATCACCATGGTAAACAGTAGAAGTTCTAAGGTTTCAGAGAAATCTCACTTACATAAATTCATATCTTGGAGAACTGTAATTCAAGCTCAAACTAGCTGAATAATGTCAAAAAATTTTCATATATCCATTGTTTGGTGTTTGGGTCAGAGTATGTCTGTGCGCTAGAATGATATCTGGGCCCTGTACAGCCAGAGTCTACAAACTAGAGTTCCAAGAGACTGCCTTTCTACTTTATTCAGAGAAAATGCAGGCTTAACCAGCCCAATACAGGAGCATCATTCTGCAGAAATTCCCATAGCTTCAATTCTTATCATCCAAACTACTTTAACCATTAATAATAAAACAAATTTTACTCCCAACTTTCTACCTCTTAGTTATATCAAAAGGTAATAGCAACTAGGCAGTCGTCTTTGATAACATGTGTTGCAATCAATACAAGTATTATTTAAACCTATCTAAAACAATAATCTTCAATAATTTACTAAAGATTAATGTCTTTAATAAAAAATAATCAATATATAATAACTTTGATTGATTGTTACATTCTTGTTAGAATTCGTTTTCCACATAACATGTAAGAAACTCTTATTTAAAAGTAAATGAGAACTTAAAAACCATTAGATAAATTGAAATCATCCTTCATCTATTATAACAATACAACAAATTGCCTTTTTGCAATTAAAATACATCAATCTTTTTTAGATTAATGCTCATTACTCTGAGTCCCATGCAAATTTAAAGAATGAAACCTGTACTTACCAGTTACAGTTGAATTCTAATAACAAAGTTATCTCTTACAAACTGTGACTTTTGGCAACCATTGTTCCTTAAAATTCATATATTGAAGTTCTATTATATAATAATCCCAACAGCATAGTATGTGACTGAGTTTAGAAGAAGAGCAAATTTAAATGAATAATTCAGATTAAATGACATCATAGGTCAGGGCCTAATCCAAGAGGACTGATGTTCTTCTAAGAAGAAGAAGAAACTCAGGATGAACATACAGGGAGAAGGTCATGGGAAGTGCAAAGAAAAGCTATCCATTTGCAAGTCAGGGAAAGAGACCTCAAGAGCAAATAAATCTACTGACAGTTTGATCTTGGACTTCCAGGTTCCGGAACTGTGAGAATATAAATTTCTGTTGTTTAAGTGACCCAATCTGTGATAATTTGTTACAGCAGCCCTAACAAACTTAAAATACAGCAAGAATAGACCTCATATATCAGTGTTCTTATTCCTAACATGAAAAAAAATAGTTCCAACTTTTAGAGTTTTCTTTAAACAAAAATATGATGTGTAAACTTTCTACCACCTGATAAAAATTAATAAAAACAACTGGTATCATTGATGTATGCATCTTCACAAATACATGTGGGTGTCTCAGAATGCCATATTCTATATGAAATACAAGGCAATTTCAACTCAAGTTAGTAATCATTTTACCTCTTCTTTCTTATACTCTATTTTCTGGGAATTTAGTCATAGCATGCTAATGTGTTAACACAAGAGAGAATGTTTTAAACTATTCATAGAGGCTCTTTGTGAATTTTGCCATTTCATTGACTTGTCACAGCAAACAGTTTTGCTGTTTTAAGCCATAGTTCCACATGTGTGTCTGTGGTGTGGCAAGTAAGAAACTAATTAAGTATGAAATTACCTTATATATCTAAAGCTGTGTCTACTCACCTTTAGGCATTTTGGGAATCCACCTAATGAGATATGAGTTTTGCTCCACAGGACAATCACAAAGCTCATTAATGCTCATTAAAGCACAAGTAGTAGTCAATAGATTCAGCAAAATCTCACTGTATTTTAATGAGCATCTGAATTGTCCAATGGAGCAAAACACTATCATGGAGAAATTCTTGCTAATACAAAAGGGAGATGGAAGCCAATAAAAGTAGCTACATGTAAACATGTTTGTGACAAATGGAAAATAAAGTCCCAGAAGTTCATCTCTTAACTTTTGAAAAGAACTCTAAGATGATTTGAAAAGGATATGAAATAACAGATAGTAGTGTGATGGTTATTTAAAGTAACAATTTAAATTGATGAAGGAATACTTAGAAACCTAGTAAGACATTTTTTTGCCTATGCTTGTGAGGGAGCTGTGAGTTTGCACGGCTTAGGTGGGAAAGACTGCCTCAATGGAAGCAGCCCATGTGTCCCTAACCCTGGGAGCTGGGATACACTTGGCCTTGTGTCATCCAGTGTCAGAGCTCAGACTGCCTTGCCTTTGGACTGCAGGTCTTAGGCCAGTGGCCTCCTTGGTTCTCAGGCCTTTGTCCTCATACTGAGAGATACTCTGTCCGTTTCCTTGGATCTGGAATTGAACTGAGCCACTCTACTAACATTTCAAAGTCCCCAGTTTACTGACAGACTACTATGAAACATCCCAAACTCTGAATCATATCAGCCAATTTCCCAAAATATCCCCTTTCATGTATCCATGTGTTTGTGTATCTGTCTGTGTGTGTGTGTGTGTGTGTGTCTGTCTGTCTGTCTCATTTCTTTTGTCTCTCTGGAGAACCCTGCGTAATATAAAGAAAGCAGATTGAATAATTATTAGATTATTTGTCAGTAAGGAAGTTTTCAATTGTTTTTCTCATCCTGAATTAAGGAAGTTGAAATTCTTTTTTTGTCCTTATTTTAAAAATGATATAGATAGATCATGATTCAATATTGATTGGCTAAGTAATTACATGACTTTAATATTTAAATCCATACATTCACTTATTATATTTCCACCTTTTATTTCTTCCACAAATATTTGAATGCCACTGGGTTTTAGACAGGATACTGTTACCAGAAATAATCAAAATGGATAAAATGTTAATCTCAAATCACATTCTTAGGGAAAGGAGAAAATGAATAAATAAACAAGTGAATATGGAGTCTGTTAACAAGAATTAGAGAAAAAAATCAAAGACTGGAAAAACCTGGTTAAAAGAAAAAGCTCCATAATAGGGAAGCAAGAACGGGTGCCACCATAGTATAGACAGGAAGGACATTTTGGAATTTGAACAGATACTGGAATAAAAAGCCAGCTGTGGGTATTTGTGGGAAATGAAACAGAGACCAAGAGAGCTATAAGCCTGGATGCTCAGAGGCAACCAACCGGCTTGAAGTCACATGGAGGAAAGGGCAATCTCTTTAATATACAGTACTGGGAAATTCAATATCCACATGTAGAAGAATGCAATAAGACCCTCTGCCTCACCTCTCATCATATACAAAAATGAACTCAAAATGGGCTAATGACATAAATGTAAAACAGGAAACCACAAAACTACTAGAAGAAAACATAGGCTAAATACTTAAGAAATATTCAGAGGGTCACTGTGGCTGGTGTGCCATGAGTGATGATGAAAAGCATTTGAGCTAAAGTCAGAGTCCCAGGCAATGACAGCAGCACAGAGCCTTCTGTGTTCCATAAGGGCTCTGTAGTCCTGGTGTGATGGGATCACTTGAGAATTTAGAACAGACTAGTAACACCATTACGTGGAGAATACGTTAGTGTAGTTTGGACAATGGTTGTAACAGTGAAACTATTGAATGATGTTTGAAAGGAGACTTGGCAGAATTGATGATTTTTCAAATAAGCGTTTTTAATTTTATTGATAAATTGACACTACAGCTGAAAAACTAAATATTACATTAGGAATATAAGTTATAAGTGCAACAGTACTCATGGGCCCATGCTAGGCCCAATTGAATTCTCTGAATTTTCTGTCTCAAAGGACCATTACATGTAAATCCAAACATATCCTAAATGCATGTTTACATTTGATTTCTCATCTGAGCTTAAAGAATTCTACTTAGAGGTTTCAGGTAACTCAGGAGTGTAATGAACACAAATGTGCTCTTCTGAGGCCTACTTCTCAATAAATATCAGTGTTATAGACCTAGTACACTGGAAGTCCTTCATGATATCTTTCTTAAATTTTACTGTTTTTTTCTGAAATTTCTAAAATCAAAATATCTCAATTTTAGCCATTATTCTCTATCTCTGCTGCCATTAACTTACTCAAAATTGGCATCATTTCACATCTACACTACTTGTCTGGCTACTCAACACCAACCTCATAAAAAATATTTTCTCAAGGCCAGCATTGTGGCACACCCAGTGTCCCATATGGGTACCAGTTGAGGTCCAGCTGCTCCACTTCTAATCCAGCTCCTTCCTAACGCACATAAGGAAGCAGCAGAAGATGGCCCAAGTACTTGGGGCCCTGGGTCCTTGCTTTGGCTTCAACCAGCCCTAGCTGTGGCAACCATCTAAAGAATATTCCAGTGGATGGAAGTGCTTTTAATCTCTCTCTCTCTATTACTGTGGCTCTTGCTCTCTGTCTCTTCCTTTCTGTAGCTCTAACTTTCAAATAAATAAGTAAATACCTAAAGAAAAGAAAAATACTTTCTCCCTATAGTAATCAGAAAAATCTATTAAATGTTGATCAGCATATTCTTTATAATGGAAGACATGGTATCATAAATAACAATAGATAACAATGGAAAATTCTTCTCTACTTTTGATATTACTAATAATGAAAGGTTATTAATTAATAAAAATCTAGGATTCTCTCCACCTCTCTTAAGAATGGAGTATAATTTAAAAAATGCAATGAATTTTGAATACTATCTGTATGTGTGAAGTCACAATCTGTGTCTCCTGCTGAAGCAAAGCTCCCTGTCTCATGCTGCATGTTATATGATGACACATAATTCTACCCAGTCTATTTCTGTGTGTTCTGAACTGATTGGGGTTCAGTATTAGCAAGCCCATTTTCTTAGTCAGACTAAATCTATGTTTCCAATCTTATCTCTTGTAGTAGTTAGGTTTACTTAGCTTTCATTTTTTTAAAAATGTATATAGTCTGAGCTGAGAAGAGGATCATTATGGACAACAAATTTATTGTTTAGGTATTATTTTACTTTGTAGAATGTTCCTTGCATAAAAGTGATTTTGAGGAATTACCATACAAAGCCATTGATACGTTCATGGATGTCTTCAATAAACAGTACTAATGGAGTACTCAAATCCAGATACACACAGAATAAATAAATACTTCTTTCGAATAGGGGAAGTTTACTGTGCCTTATGTCCAGTGGAAAAGGTAAAATATAATCAATTTGCTAAAGTGTCACTTACCTATCAGTACGTGAACTATAGTTACCTTCTGGATTATTCGAGTTATAATGCTAATTTGGGGACTATTCATTGAAAATTAAGAATTCAGAAGAATAACTGAAGTTATCTGTATTGCGTAAAATGTTACATTGTTAAGACTACTATAGTCTATTGTGGTGGAATGAGAAGGCCATGCCAAGATGGCCACTGGCAACAGAAACTGCCTGGCAACAAGCTGTGATTGGATGGCTTCAGAAACTGCCAGGCAATAGGCTGTGATTGGTTAGTGTGTAGATTGCCCCTTGACCGGATTGGTTGCTTTGCATATATAAGCTTTTGAACCAACTGAAATAAATGAGTCTTCAGGCTGCTCGCTTCTGGCCTGCATTTACCCAGTTCCTGGGGTCTGTGTGGTGACTCTGCACCTCTTGCCCCCACCACGCTCCTCCTCTCAGAACAAATCAACCTCAACATCTGGCACACCAACGTGACTGAGAGACAGCGTGTCGGGCTCGGCAAGGTCCCCCCTGGATTTCTGCAAGTAGGCCCCTCGGTGTTCTGTGTGCTCTTCAGTTCTGTGAGGGTGAGCACAGATCCCCCTCCTATGCCCCTTTCCTTGTCCTTGTCCTCGGTCTAAGTGACCCCAGGTTAGGCACACACCACCCAGAAGCGTACGCCACTTCTCAGCTCCTCCTTTTACTTTCGGTTCGCCCAGTGAATTCACATAAGGGACTGATCATCCCAGAATTTGGAACCAAGTCATCTTCCCTCACTCGAAGAGGTGATGCTCCGGAGACACCGTGTGGGCATACGGCCTTGACCTAACAAATCAAGGAAGTCCCCTACTAAGCACAGGACATACGTATGATCTCATGTACCACTGTCTGGTCTAACTTAGGGAACCCCCTGCATAATGCCATCAGCCACTGAGGTGCTAGGAATTTGTTTTGTTACGGTAGCAGTGCTGTGGGTGTCTTTCCTTTGGCTAGAGTTGGCATGGTGTGCTACTCTTAAGTGCTCAAACATGGGAAAGATACCCCCCTCTCAGAATCCCACACAGATTACCAAACATAGTGAATCTGTGAGTGATAAGAACCTGACACTCCAGGCCTCTGCCTCACAGACAACAGTTGATGACTTAGGGAGAGAGAGCTACAACAGTGAAAATGACATGACAGTAGACAACACAGCAATGCCTGGTCATTCGCCCCCCCCCCCCAAATACTCGTGGAATGAATTTAGATGACCTTGAGGCAATAACCCATGTGAGGTCATCCCATCCACACCCAGCGAGGATCCCCACATATGTGGCAGTCCCAGGCACCCTAGGCTCTCAGGGCAGCCACTAGACCCTATCCCACCCATATGTTTGCCGTAAATTTAAGAGCAGACACAGAATTAAGGCCCTGGATTCCAACGATTGTAAAAAGGCTTCTGCTAACCAAGGGTTGAGGATATGCTGTGTCTTTCCAGAGAATGCGGGACAGCCCATTTGGGTACCAGCCAGAAACATCAAGCCTGCAACTGACAGCCAACCAGAACCCTCTGAACAAGACTGAGAGTCTGTCTTGTTAGCGGATGCACCTGCTCTATCATCCTACCCCGAGAAACTGCCCATAGTCACATCTGTTACTGTTTTATACCCCACTAGCTCTGATCAGCCACTCAAATGGCCCACAGCCTGTGTGTGGTCATGCCATTCCTGATTACCATTGTTTCTCATTCCTACCCCTATCTGAGCAAGCACCCCTGTGGTCTCTCATTTTGAGCACGGTTAGTCAATGATGGGTAAAATCCCCTGGGGGCAACCTAAGACAGGCACAGCTGCGTATGAAGGCCACATGGAAACAGGGTCAACAATAGTATGGTCAAGAATCATGCCTCCCATTGCTCAAAAATAAATGTAAAGGGGGAAATGTGGTGGAATGAGAAGGCCATACCAAGATGACCGCTGGCAACAGAAACTGCCTGGCAACAGGCTGTGATTGGATAGCTTTGGAAACCACATGACAACACAGCCTGACAACAGGCTGTGATTGGATGGCTTCAGAAACTGCCTGCCAATAGGCTGTGATTGGATGGCTTCAGAAACTGCTTGGCAAAAGGCAGTGATTGGTTAAGGCATAGATTGCCCCTTGACCTGACTGGTTGCTTTGGATATATAAGCTTTTGTACCAACTGAAATAAATGAGTCTGCAGGCTGCTCGCCTCTGGCCTGCTTTCACCCAGCTTCCAGTGTCTGTGTGGTGACTCCGCGCCTCTTGCCCCCACCACGCTCCTCCTCTCAGAATGAATCCACAGCAACTGTCTATATCCCTACTCCATGACCATGATGATAATGAGTACATTTAGCAAATACTAAGCACTCGAGTGTAAGACCATAATGGAAATTAATGATAAATAAACCTTTGCATGTAGAAGTCTTAGCAGCAGTAGCATTTTATACATGGGAAGTGATGTTAACCTTTGAATCTATTCAAAGTAATCTACACATATACTACTCACCACAGACTTTCAGCCACCAAACCTATTCCATTCAGCCAGATTATACCTCTGACTGGGATTCCATACAAATTCTGAGTTCAAGCCACTTCTCTTTTAAAGCAAAGTGTCAACAGTTGTGAGAATTTTCTTTATCTGGTGACCCTCAAGAATACCCATGAGAGATCAACTGATTCTCTCCATTGCTTGATAAACAGGATTTTAAATGCTTTACTTTTCAAATATTTGCTTATAAAGGAATTCCTCATAATATTTGTCCTACATGAGATATGGTAATTCACAACCATTACTGTTAAATAATTCAGTATCCTTATAACCTATTCCCACTTTTACCAAAGTTACACAGAATCTGCTTCTGCTGCTTATAAAGAACATTGATTAATGTGACAACAAAATATATCAGAAATATGTATTCTGGACTTTTAAAAAGCTATAAGATTAAGATTTTGTAGGGAATTTTTTTCTTCATAAAACTTGCCCACTAAATGATAACATTTGGTGTTCAAATGATCAGATAGCATGCAAGTTAGAATGAACAAATCTGGGATCTTAGAAAGAGCTGCTGCTGATTTCTAATAAAAGTAGCGATAATGGTGAAAATGATAATGGTGACAAAATAAAGAGACTAGCATTTACTAAAAGCATAATTGTGTAATGTACTTTCTCATTGATTAACTGAGTGTTAGTAATAATCCAGTGTAATTGATACTGCCATTATTCTCACACGGTAGACTAGGAATCTAAGGCTTGTAAAGGCTAAATAACTCATTCATTGTGCTGGCTATCCTTAGTGGTATAAATATTATTCCTTTTAATATCAACATGTCCTCAAACAGATTTAAAATTTCTTTTTAAATCTCCTAATCTACTGCTTGTGTTGGTCAATGATATCAAAACTCTTCTAGTAAAAATATAATTCAATTTTTAGAGAGTATAGTAGTTACAAGCATGAACATAAACACCTCAGTATGTTGTTGGAAGCCCAGCTCTGCTGTTTTTGAGCTGTGTGACCAATTGTTAACCTTTCTAACCTCAGTTGCATTATCGGCTAAATGGCAATAATAATATCTGCTGATTTGTGTTATTGAGGAGATCAAATGAATCAGTACATACAAACAGTTTAAATTTAGCTTTTTGTGCAATGTTTTATAAATGATGGCTTTTTAATTTTTGTTTGTTATTATTATTATTATTAGCTATGATAAGCGATTTAACTAAGATATGAATAAGAGTGAATTTTGCTTTAAGAAACTCACAATCTTATCAAGAGAATAGACAAAAAAACATGATAACTATGCTTTTATGGGCATGTCTAAATTATAACAAGAATATGTCAGGACAAAAAATGGAAACTACATTGGATATCTGTATCATACTTATTAGAAGAGAGAGAGTACCTAAGTTAATTCTTCTAAGAACAAATAAAATATGTATAGCTGGTTAACAACAACAAGGAACTAAATTTTATAAATACCCTGTAGTAAGGGAGAAAAGTTCCATGGAGAAAAATGCAAGCTGATCAAAAGATCTGAAACATGCATTATAAAGGGGATGAGTGTGAATTTATATCAGAGATAATCTGAATTACATCATCAAAAAGCCACAATTTCCTAAATACTAGGTGGTCAGGTAGCGGAGAATGATTAAAGGGTTTCAAATAGGAGGCTGACACAATCTATCAAAATTACTTTTAAGATCACTGTGTATGAAATGTGAATAATGAATTGGCAGGAGAGGGTAGAATTTAAAATTTAGCAAATAGCTAGTATTTAGAAGGACACCAATAATAGAAAAAGAAAAATATAGGATCTTTAATTGAGAAATAAACAGTGGTAATAGAAAGAATAAACAGATAAGGAAATTAATTTGACCAAATTTCAGAATGAATTGAGGTTTTATGGATGAGAAAACGATCTGACAATTATGACTTATAGTTTCATGTTTATGCTACTGGATGTATTATAATTTCCCCTACAGAGATGGAAATATAGCAATGGTACTATATAAAACTTTATATGGTGTATATATTATATATACATCTTATATGTAATGCTTTATAGTTTTATATTATGTTATATTATAATATATGAAACACATTATATCTGTGAGCTATATTTATTTATGAAGATGTCCATCAGGAAAACTGGATGAGTTTATGTGTCTGGAACTCGGAGGAAATATTGATCCTGGAAATTAATTCTGGCACTTATCTGTCTATAGGTGGTAATTTGAAGCTATGGAACACATCAAATTTCCTTAGGAAGATGGTGAAAAGTAGAGAGAGGGATGGCTAGAAGACTTTGGAAAGTGTGAATAAAGGAACAGGGAGCAGGTAGAAGTAAGGCTCAATATAGAACACAGGGGGTTTGCACTGTGACACAGTAGGTTACACTGCCACCTGGAATGCTGACATTCCATAGTAGAGTGTCAGTTGGAGTTCTGGCTACTCTGTTTCTGATCCAGGTTCCTGCTAATGCACCAGCGAAATCAGTAGAAGATTGCCCAAATATGTAGAATCTTGACACTCACAGGGGGGAACTGAATGGAGTTCTTTGCTCCTGGTTTTGTCCCAGCCCATAACTCTCCCTCTTCCTCTCTGCTTTCTCTGTTTCTATTCTGTGTGTGTATGTATGTATGTGTGTGTGTGTGTGTGTGTGTGTGTGAGAGAGAGAGAGAGAGAGAGAGAGAGAGAGAGAGAGAGAGACTCCCTCTATTTCTGTTACACTGCATTTGGAATAAATAGACCTAAAAAAGAAGAGGGCTGGCACTGTGGTATAGCAGGGAAAGCTGCCACCTGCAGTGCTGGCATCCTATATGGGCATTGGTTTGAGTCCTGGCTGCTCCACTTCCAATCCAGCTCTCTGTTATGGCCTGGGAAAGCAGTAGAAGATGGCCCAGGTCCTTGGGCTCCTGCATCCATGTGGGAGACCTAGAAGAAGCTCCTGGCTCCTGGCTTTGGCAGTTGCAGACACCTGGGGAGTGAACCAGCAAACGGAATCTCTCTCTCTCTCTCTCTCTCTCTCTCTCTCTGCAGACACCTGGGGAGTGAACCAGCAGACGGAATCTCTCTCTCTCTCTCTCTCTCTGCCTCTGCTTCTCTATAACTCTGCCTTTCAAATAAAATAAATAAATAAATCTTTTTTAACAAAAGACAAAAAGAACAACGAAAATAGAAAGTGAAGAGAAAATAGAATAAAGAAAAAGAAAAAAGGGCAAACTAATACGAAATTTTTATTAACTGAATTTTCATTGAAGGAACTATCAGCAGTTTCAGGGGAGTGATAAAGCTAGAAAATGGGTAGTAGATATCAGAAAATATAGGAAATAAAGGGAAAGGAAATAATTTGTGTATGCTATTTAAAATGTTCAATTCTGCAATAGAAAAAAGGAATACTTTAAAGAGAACATGGAAATTTTAAGTGGGAAAAAAGCGGAAAAATGATAATATATAGAAAGGGGCATAACGCACAATATTGATGTAGACTTTCATTTATTTGTTAGCTTATTTTAATTTTTTGAACTTTTTAGGCATAATTGATAAACTGAAAGATGTATATTATGCTAAATGAAATAAGCCACACAGAAAGACAGTATCGTCTCACTGATACGTGCAATCTAAAAATGTTGAACTAAGAGAAACAGAGTAGATTGGTGATTACTAATGGCTAAGGGTTGGGGAAAACATGAGAATGTTAATCATGTGTACAGCATCTCAGTTCTGTAGGATGCATAAGTTCTAGAAATGTAATTGACAGTATGGTAACTGTAGTTACTAACACTTATTGTGCCGTTGATTGGCTGTAAGAGTAGACCATCAGTGTGTTACTTCAGACAAGGAAACTGAATTGTGTGGTACAGGGAAAGCAAGGGACATACATAGAATCTGAAGATTTAGTCATTAAAGGGAATACTTGATGAGTCAAGGTCCTTCAGATGGAGGAGGGAGTGAGATGAAAAATACAGGTAGAAGTTTTTGCTTTAGATTAAAGAAATATTTCAACAAAAAATTGAAGAAAAATAGTAAGAATGAGGACAAATTCAGATAATTTACAATCCCTTCATTTTGATGACATCACAAATACAAAAGTAAGCGCTGATGAAAATTCAAATTGGGAGTGTCTTTCTTCATTTTATGTGCACAGGGGTATACCAGAATCTAAATGAAACAATGTTTTTGTATGGATGACTAAAATACCTACAGTTAATTCACTATGAAGAAAATATGTGTGAAGAAATTTCTAGTGGTCTATAAAAAGTGAATGCATTAATAAGTCACATTAGCATAGATGACTCATGCTCAAAGGATTTTTTTTATGGAGGAGATACTTATCATATTGCTCAGTGACTGTATAATAGAATTTAAATGAATTAGGTCTCAGCTGTTATCTTTATTTCATAAAAAGCATGATATTACTGCAGAAAGAGGCAAATCATATTTAAATAACTGGAAGTTCTTAATATGACCAAAATTATGTAAATTCCACCAACCATCAATTTTCTAGAAATTTTAGTATTCATGCTAATTCACAAAAATCAAGCACAATGTATTTGCAGCTGGCTCAATTCTCCGCTAATCTTTCACAAGGGGAGTTAGTTAAGAAATGTACTTGAATTACAGAAAAACATGGCTCATTGAACTAGGTAGTGCCATCCTGTCATGATCCCTGTAGGAAAAGATAAAATATATGTGGGCAATTTCAGGACTATTTTAGAAAAATTAGCTCCATGGCATCTGTACTTTATTCTGTATGAACAGTAGGACAAGATTACATTTGAGAGCAGAAATGTGTCATTTGAGTGCTAGAGAGAACATGGTATTTGCAATTCACAGCCCAAGATCTCAAGGGAGTTGATGTCATTTGTGACCTTGGTCAAGGTTCTTGCTATCTGTGAATCTTAGTGTCCCCATCAGTGAAATGGTTATGGTAGGAAATATAATCAGGTGTTTTATGAAACTTTTAAAAATCTGTTAGTTTATCCTTTTTGAACATAGTAGAGATTTGAACATATTTGAATGATTTTAGGAAATATTGTAAAGTAAGGAAATGTTAAGGAGAGAGAATACATGTTCCAACATCAAATCTATGTTTCTATCCTTTTGGGCTTCCTAAAGCAAAATGTCATACACTAGGTAGCTAATAACACACAGAAGTGTATTACTCACAGCTTTTGATGTTGTGACTTACAAGACCAAGATGTCAGGAGACCTGGTATCTGATCAGGACTTGCTCTCCAGTGCACCCCTTTAATAAGGTGACAAATCTTATTCATGAACTCTCCATCCCAAATGCCCTAACTTCTATAGTCATCATTTTGAGGATTAAGAGGTAAACACATGAATTTTGAGTGGACACAAATATTCAGACAATTAGCAATGTATGAGAAGACAAGAAGAGAACTAATCTAGAACACAGTGACACAATATTCCAAGAAAAATGATGTACAAAATATTCAAAGACTATGTTGACCAAATGACGATCAATTGTGTAAAAATTTAACGTTATTAAAATAGCAGTCACAATATACAGTAAGTTCATTGTCTCTCTGAATGCCTATAAACGTGCTGTTTTGGGCCCCAATAACTGATTTAATTCCTTTACCTCTTCACTATTTGTGTAAATTTCATTATTTAAAAACCAGTAGTGGTGAACTGATTACCTCATTTACTTTCTCATGTTATTTCTATGTGTGTGTGTGTATATATATATATATATATATATATGTTATTTCTATGATTACATATTCTGTACAATGTCTTAAGTTAAACAGGCTAGAATATGGATTAATGCACATTCTTTTTATACTGATGTGTCAAAAGAACAAATGTGTGACCTATTCCATCTGACTACATGCAGCCCAATGCCTGGCCACAGTGGCCCAGTCAGGTCAGTCTGAAGCCAGGAGCAAGGAGTTTCCTCCAGTTTTCCCACATGAGTGCTTTCCCTGGTGCATCAGAGTACCCTCTGATGTGGAAATTAAATGGAACAGCTAGGACTCGAACTTACTCCCATATTGAATGTCGGTATTGCAGGTGTAGCTTAACCCATTTGTGCCACCACATTGGCTCAAGAAAACATTTTTCGAGTTGTTTTAAATCCAGAATTGTGAATTGCATGTTCTCCAAGGACACTGAAACTTTGTGGAGAAACTGGAGAGACTCTTTAAATCTGTTGATTATATCAGTGGATAAACTGGTTTCCAAATATCCTAGCTATCCTTACAGCTGTGGAAGATTCATTAGATACTTTCAGATATAGCTGAAGTGTTAGTAGAAGTTTGTATAAAATTTCTATGAAGTATTTTGAAATATTTAAAAAATATAAAAGCACATGTACACATGTTTGTTGAAATATGATCATTCTATCTGTCATTGGTGTGTTGTCCAATGTGGAGTGGTGCTGTTGCTGGTACTGAGACAGTATTTTTGCACTTTGTGTTTCTGAGTGGGTGCAAACTGATGAGATCTTTGCATAGTATATATTGAGTCGATCTTCTTTATATAAAGATAATTGCAAATGATTAAAAGATCTTGGTGTTGGACTGGAAATTGCATAGACAATTAATCAATTTTTTTAAAGAAGATCATGTGGGATCTCTGTCCTTAGTGTGCTGTACATTGTGAATTGATACTGTAACTAGTACTCCAACAGTATTATCATTTTGTGTCTCTATGCGAGGGCAAACCGTTGAAATCTTTACGTAATATGTACTAAATTGATCTTCTGTGTATAAAGAGAATTGAAAATGAATCTTGATGTGAACAGAAGGGGAGAGGGAGCGGGAAAGGGGAGGGTAGGGGGAGGGAGAGAAGTTGTGGAGGGGGGAGCCATTGTAATCCATAAGCTGTTCTTTGGAAATTTATATTCTTTAAATAAAAGCTTTATATAAAAAAAAAGAAATATGATCATTCTATAAAGATAAATACAATTTAATTTAAAAGGTTTGATTATGAATATTGGACACATTTCAAATGTGTAAACTAATATATTAGCTAACTAAGTAATAGAACATTTACTTAACAAAGCATTTAGTAAAAGAATTATTGCAAACAGTGGTGCTAAGCCATTTCTATGGGAGTGGAAAAAATTTTGTATAAATAGTTAAGTGAAAGTGACAAAATTACTAAAAAGAACATTCAAAATATGATACATTTAATAATGAAAACATATAGGTATAATGCACCTGTTGCATCTTAAATAATAAACATAACTAACAATAAAACATTAAATATAGTTTTACTTATTTTTATCTTCATAAAAATCATACTGCTTCTCATTTTCATCATTAAAATGAGCATTTGCTTGATAAAAAAAAATGAAGAGATATGGAGCTCATCAGGGCCAAGTGAGATTTATCCCTCGTATGCTGGGATGGTTCCACATTCACTACATTCAATATATCTATCCCCCATCTACAACCAACTTATTTTAGACAAAGCAGTTTATATCAATTCCTGGAGCAAGGACAGTCTCTTCAATAAACGATGCTGGGAAAACTGTATCTCCACATGCTGAAGGATGAAACAAAATCCTTACCTTATACCTTACACAAAAATCCACTCAAAAGGAATAAAAACCTAAATCTATGACCCAATATCATCAAATTGCTAGAGAACATTGGGAAACTCTGCAAGACATTGACATAGACAAATACTTCCTGGAAAAGACCTCAGAAGCAGAGACAATCAAAACCAAAAACTGAGACGGTTGTATGCTGCAAAAGAAACATTCAGCAAGGTAAAGTGGCAACTGATAGAATGGGAGAAAATATTTGCGAACTATGCAACTGATAAAGGTTTAATATTCAGAATCTATAAATTGTTCAAGAAACTCTACCACAATGAAACAAACAATTAGGTTTAGAAATGGACAAGGGACTTGAATAAACATTTTTCAAGAGAGGAAATTCAAATGGCCAACAGACACTTGAGTAAATGCTCAGGATCACTAGCTGTCAGGGAAATGCAAGTCAGTCACAATGAAGTTTCACCTCACCCCAGTTAAAATGGCTCTCACACAAAAATCAACAAACAATAAATGCTGGTGGGGATTTGGGGAAAATGTACCCTGGTCCACTGTTGGTGGAAATGTAGACTGGTGAAGTCACTATGGAAGAGAGTATGGAGAGACCTCAGAAACCACAATATAGACCTACCATATAACCCAAACATACCACTTGTGGAAATTTACCAAAAGGAAATGAAAGCAGGATATGAAAGAGTGATCTGTACCCACATGTATTGCAACTCAATTCACAATAGCTAAGATATGGAATTAATCCTGTTGTTCATCAACTGTTGATTGGATAAATAAATTATAGTGTATATACACTATGGAACACTACACATTGGGAAAAAATGGAATCCTGTCATATGCAACAAAATGGATGCAACTGAAACCATTATACTTAGTGAAATAAACCAATCTCAAAAAGACAAATGCCATATGTTCTACCTGATCTGTAGTAAATAATAGAATTCCTAAAAGGTAATCTGTAGAAATGAAATTGACACTTTGAGATGCGATGTTTAACAACCCTTATCTTGATTATTGAGAACTAGTGTTTCTGTTGTTGTTTTTTTCTTTTCTTTACTTAGTGTAGGGTTAATTTTTATGTGTATAAAGTTAACTGAAAATAGTTCTTTATAAAAAATAAGGATGGGAATAGGAGAGGGAGGAGGAAGAAGTGTGGGAATGTGGGCAGAAGGGAGAGAAGGGTGGAAAGTATCACTATGCTCCTGAATCTGAATATATGAAATACATGAAATCCATATACCTTAAATAAAATTTTAAAAAGTTTAAAAGAAGAGCTATGGTGCTCAGATGTTATTGAAGCCAGTTTTTTTTTTAATTTTTAATTTATTTATTTTCATTTTTATTTGAAAAGTAGAGGAAGAGAGAGTTACCTTCCACCCACTGGTTCACTCTCCCAGTGATTGCAATAGCCAGGGCTCAAGTCAGTTCTTAAATGTAGGAGTCAAAGATTCAAATGTCTGAGCTATCAACAACTTCCTCCCAACATGTGCAGTAAAAGGAAGCTGGGTAGGAAGGAGAGAAGCCGGTACTCAAGAAGGTATTCTGATGTGGGATTCGGGTATCCAAAGCAGTAACCTAACTGCTGTGCAAAGCACCTGCTCCTTCCTTTCTCACTTTATTTTTTTATTTGACAGATGGAGCTAGCAAGTGAGAGAGAGAGAGACAGAGAGAAAGGTCTTCCTTCCAGTTGTTCACACCCAAAATGCCCCAAATGGCCACTATGGGCAGTACTGTACCAAACCGAAGCCAGGAACCAGGAGCTTCTTCCTGGTCTCCCATGCAGGTGCAGGAGCCCAAACACTTGGGCCATTCTCCACTGCCCTCCTGGGCCACAGCAGAGAGCTGGACTGGAAGAGGAGCAATCAGGACTAGAACCCGGCACCCATATGGGATGCCGGCGCCGCAGGCAGAAGATTAACCAAGTGAGCTACAGCACCGGCTCCTCTTTCTCACTTTAATTTTTATTTGAAAGGCAGAAATTTAGAGAAGATGTAGAGAGAACATTTTTCATTGATATTTTTATACCTGCGAATCATAAGTCAGCATTTTTTCTGTAAGTTCATCAATGATGTAATTGTAGATATATTGAAATTTTATTGATGTTTTTATTTTCTTTATATTTATTATTACTGAAACCTAATTTTCTTTAATAATCATATGTTACTTCAGAGGCATAAAATTTTTAGAAGTAAAGATTTAATACATTGCTGATCAATAAGCTAAGAAACCAAGGATCCAGAGTAATAGCTTAGATAAATCATATGATGATCGATAGAGATAAAATTAGGTATGTGAGTGTGTATGCACACACACAAACATCCACATATACACAGACATGCACCATTTCTGACTGATTGAATAAAAACATTCAGTAATAATATAAGCTAAGGAAATAACCTAATCTCTAGATTATTGCTTTACTTTTCAACAAATTATTTGCATATCCTCATAATAGGAGTTTAATTTTAATTTGGAATTATACTTGTTGAAATAACCAAGTAATTATTCTTGCCCTGATCTAAATATGTGGTTGTGATCTTCCTCTGTTTATCAAAAAGCAAAATGGGGGAAATAACAATTTCAAAAGTTTGAAGAATTAAAAAAAAAGTAAGTGCTATTTGCTTTAGCTTTTATTGGAAATTAGTTTTTTGTAGTTTTTAATTTGATAGACTGACATTTTTCTCATCTTTACTACATGGATCAGTAACTCCCACAACACAACCAAGAGGTTAATGAGAAATAGATAGCAATAATAAAAATATACCAAGTAGATTTGCCCAGCTTCTCCTAACTCAAAATAATAATTTGGAGCATCTATCATGAACTTTGATGAAAGACAATAAGCTATGCAAAATGTCAATAAATAAAAGAAATGATTTTGTTCTTAACGACAGACTTTTGTCATGCCATTGCTTTGCTTGGTACTTCTGGTGGATGTGACCTATTGCTAAATACAACAGAAAGCCACAGATTTCTCTGTTAAAATGTGTACTTAAGTAGTTACTATTAAAAGAGCTAATTATTGTATTTCGTGACTTAAAAACCCTGGCAGACACACGAACACATATACGTACACAGTTGCACACATATACACTTACATACTGCTACGGTTAGGATACAGTTTTCCTGTCTTGGTAGGTAGCTTGGTTCCCACTAAGGCAGTGTTGGTTGGGGCTCAGTGAGGGGGGTCTTTATGTCACTGGGAACATATCCTTGGAACAGATTTAGGTAGCTCCATGAGACCCTTGTTAGTTCTTGATAGAGATTGTTATAAAAAGAGCAAGCCTTACCTTATCCAGATTATCAGCTTTGTTTCTATTGATGTGACATTTTGCTCTTGCACAAATGCCTGCCATTGTCATGGCATCTGCCATGAAGTCCTCACAAGAGCTGAATTGATGCCAATGTCATCCCCTTGAACCTCCAGAATTGTAAGCTAAATAAACCTCGTTTCTTTATAAAATCACCCCGCCCTAGGTACTTCATTATAATAATGGAAAACTGCCTAATGTACATAATAAGTATATGGAATATTTTAATATGCTTTCTATATTATGGGTCATATTGCTATATATAATAGGACTGGTATGGCAGAATGGTTCTTACATGAGCTGACCAGAGGAATTTATTTTCAAAAAGTATGGCAGGGGGCTGGAGCTGTGGCATTGCAGGTAAAGCTGCTGCCTGCAGTGCCGGCACCCCTTATGGATGCCAGTTCATGTCCTGGCTGCTCCACTTCCAATCCAGCTCTCTGCTATGGCCTAGGAAAGCAGTGGAAGATGGCCGAAGCCCTTGGGCCCCTGCACCCATATGGGAGACTGAGAGAAGCTCCTGGCTCCTGGCTTCGGATCAGCGTAGCTCTGGCCGTCGCAGCCATCTGGGGAGTGAACCAGTGAATGGAAGACCTCTCTCTATCTGCATCCGCCTCTGCCTCTCTGTAACTGTCCTTCATGCAAATAAATATTAAAAAGAAAAAAAAGTACAGCACATGGCCAAAACCCAAACAATTGATAAACCAAAACACTTGGTAGTATGTAGAGCAATGTGAACTGTAATTTGCTAAGAGTGAGAATGCATAATAGTAGTGTCACTTCGGAAAACAGTTTAGGAATTTCTTACAGAACCAAACACACATTTGATCATACAATCCTGTAAATGTACACTTCAGTATTTGCTGTAATGAATAGAAAATTTCTATTCACACAAAGACTTGCACAAGGATATTTATTATGACTTTACACATAATTGTGGAAATCTATAGGAGATCAAAATACTCTTATGTAGGTCACCCAGTTAATGGAAAATTATATATGCTAAAGAAAACTACTATGAAACCATTAAAAGACATGAAATAACATTAAAAAACACATCACTGAATGAAAGAAACCAATCTGAAATAGCAGCTGCCTGAGTATAGTGAATCATATAATGTCCCCACAGGGCTCCTTTTTCACCCCGGCCCCATTCACACCCAAAACTGAGCAGGAGTCTTGAGATAGAAGTGAAAAAGGAAGAGTCATATAATAGAAAAGACTGTGAAGGCAACTCATCATGGAATGCTACTGCAGACAATGCTGTAGCAAGGCTCAGCTCCACACAGAAAGATAGAAGACACAAGCTTTTATACTTTCACAAAATAATGGGGAGCTGGAGGTGGAAAATGGTGTAACAACATTCCTTCATTTTGCTTCAAGAATAGCTCTTAACCAACTTGTTGAGCTCCATGGCTATCAGAAGACTTGTAATAACACTTAACCTCCATGGCTGGAGAGTGATACCAGCTAGGTGGTGAGTGGTCGGGGTCCTTCTGAGATAGAGTGAGATTTAGTATGACCTCAACTATAGTTTGCATTACATAGCAGCATACTGTATGATTCTGACTATATGGCATTCCTGTAAAGGGAAACTAGAGAATATAAGACAAAGCACAGAAAATTCTCAGAAGAGTAAAATCCTCTATGTGATACTGAAGTGGTGAATACATGCCATTTGACAAAACTTGTATACTGTACAGCACTGAGAGTGCATTCTAATGTAAACTATGGACTCTGGGCAATAATGATGTGCCAGGATAGGTTCTTTAACTATAGCAATGTACCACATTGGTGCAATGTTGATTGTGGGAAGGTATGGATAGTGGGGACAGGGTAAACATATTTAATTTTGCTGTGAACCTTATATAGTTCTTTTAAAATGTCTATTTTCTTTTTAAAAAAAGAAGCATGACGCATTCAACTTTATCTGTCTCAGAGAACAACTTTGTATGAAACAACTTGTGAACTATTTGATGTTACTTTCCAGAGAATTCTGTCTAACATGAAGCTCATAGTTTAGAATGTTAATAACAGGTCTTGAGGTTCCCTAAATAATTCCAAATGATTTAACCATAGATGTCAAGTTTTCAAAATACTACTGCTAAAGCTAGACAATGTAATCTTTATGATAAATTGATAATGAATTTTCTAAAAGACCAACCACATTTGCCCCAACACTAAATTTATTTCTAAACAGCTGGCTATATCACATTTTCAGAATATACCAAGCATAGTCCCTGCCTTAGATTGCTTCTACTAGAAGTTTTCACTTTGTTTTGTTGATACCCATGTTCTAGGAAATGCAGCTTTCATACTTAGGCTTTGATTTCTAGGGAATGTGAGGGGCACTCTCAGATCTTTCTTTATTCCTATTTCTTTAAATGTACTTGAAAACAGGTAATAAAGACATTGCCTCCTAGCATAGCTTGTTGATTTCTACAGTGCTCCCTAAGGTGGAAATGTGTGTAATGGGTCACTTTCCTTAGAGTCCTGAAGACCTGCTGCAGCTGGCTATTCCTTTTTCTTTTATACAACTCAGGAAACACACAACAAGACATCTTTGCTAATGCTGACCATTCTGCTTTGTGTATTGAGATCCTAAAGTGTGCTAATTACCCTGGCTAGAATTCAAAATCTGATGTACTTTGCCAGGAATAAGGCAGTAGTCCCCAGGATGCATGGAGGGAAAAAGCTAGCCTTCAGCTTGTTAAGCCACCATGCTGGCCACTTCATCATAGGAGTCTTTATGTCCCTAGAAGCCTAGAAAGATTTATGGAGCAGCTTGCAAATTAAAAGAGATGCTGAATAGGCAATAGCAAGTGCTTCAACTCACTTTGAACAGTGTTGGGAAATTAGTTGTTTACTAGTCTGTGAAGCTGCAAATGCAGTTGAGCATAACATAAATACAGTGATCTGCAATGGTCACATGTCTTCAAGGCTAAAATTGACTTTTGGTCTGAGAAATTATGCATATATATATATATATATATATGGCTTAATACATCTTGATATTCAAAGCAGCAATGATAATTCTGGTGCCCTCACCAGTTTTTGAAAAAAATAGAATACAACTCTAAATTGCTAGAGTTTTAAAAGGGAAATTTCATATTCCCCCCAAATTTTAAAAATATGCTCCAGGGTACTGGCTCAGTCATTTTGAAGATCTTTTATTAAATGGAAGAAAACATTTGGGTCCTTATTAGTCTCCCTCCTGCAGGTGATGAACCAACTTAATTTGCAAAGTTGAAAGTCTCCTTTTCATCTTGCTTCTCCAACAATGCATCAATAGCCAAATCCATGCTGCAATTGTCAAAAATTTGAATTTTTAATAAATCTTGCTGCAGGTCTTCATTCACTATAATTCATGTTAACAAGATTCAATGAATATTGCAAGTGATCATTTTTCTTGTTATTTGAAAGCTACTCACTAATTTGGCAGAAGGTTTGCCCACATCTGATTTACTTAATACCCGAGTAAAATCAGATAAAATGAAGAGAATTATATATTAGCAAAATGTTTAATTTAGGTCCACGAGGCTGCTGATTCAGGCTTTCCAATGGAGCTGGCTGCTGAGGGTTGGCCCAGAGACAGCAAATATTCCATTTTTTTCCCTGTTCTTTTCATCACATTCCAGTGTAAGCCCATCTTCTTTTACTCAGAGCTTTGACCTCACCATGGATTTCTACATTTTTCTCCTTCTGAGCCATTCTTTTGCTACGTTACAAATTAATTTTAAATAGTTTCAACTAATAATACACAAAATGCTTGTTGAGTGCCCAATATTTTGTCTGGATTGAGGTCTATTGACTTTGTAAGAAGGTGGTAGCAAAAATATATGTGCTGCTATCAAAAACACAAAATTTGGCAGGGGATAAAATATAGCAAGAAAACAGTGATGAAACAACAAAAGCCCTATTCAATTAAATGTTGAATTATATCATACAATTTGAGAGCTCTAAAAATTCCAAGAAAATGTTTTGCATACACCTACATTCCAATCTTGAAAGAGATATCTAAGATAATAGGTTCATGTCAGCATAAATAGATTTGAAATGTCATCTCTTGAAATATGCTAATAATACTAAATTTAGTCTCAAATTATACTAAAACAATAAATATGGCATGGTGGCTTTCAGCGACTGAAAAGAGCTTGGGGCAAGCAGTCGACAATGCAGTGAGGAAAAATCTATTTCTAGAAAGAAGTATTTACTAAATTTATAAACCTAGAATGAAACAAATATTTTTATTGTATTCCTTCCCCAGGATATTTTTTATAGATTTAAATCTAATAATTTTTATTTCTATTGAGCTATAAACTTCTATTTTCATCATTTCTTCGTTTCATGTTCAGAATTTTATAAGGGAGACAGATTGAGAATGTTTTGAAATTTCTTTTAGTTCATGTCTGAAAGCCTGGGAACCAGCGGAAACAGTTAGGGCCCAAGAAGAAACAAGATGAAATTAAAAGTCTGGACTCATATAGGCTTGTAGAAAATAAGGAATTCCAGTATCTTTTTGGTATAATTCTTATGCTTTCTGAAGTAAGCCATCATGCCATCTGTGAATAAAGATATCTTCCTTGTCTAAGCTTTATACATTGTATTTTTTAACCTTATAGCATTTTCTATTCAACTAGTTATGGAATATATTTATTTACACACAATGTTGAATTATATTTGCCAATATTTTGCTGAGAATTTTTTGAGATTTGTTTATTTATTTGAAAGTCAGTGTTACACACACACACACACACACACACACACACACAGATAGAGGGAGAGGGGAGAGAGAGAGAGAGAGAGAGAGAGAGAGAGAGAGAATCTTCCATCTGCTGGTTCATTCCCCCAGATGGCTATAATGGCCAAAGCTGGATCACACAGAAGCAAGGAGCCAAGAGCTTCTTCCAGGTCTCTCATGTGGGTGACAGAGTCCCAAGTACTTAGGTCATCTCTTACTGCTTTGTCCAGGCCATGAATAGGGTGCTGAATCACAAGCAGAGTAGCCAGGACACAAACCAGCACCTTTTGTTGAGTATTTTTTTATGAAAGTTAGTGAGAAATACTGACATGCACTTTTTTTATGCTCTTTAATTTATTTTGCTGTCAAGTCAACACAATTTTCTAAACTGAACTGAGATGTTTTTCTTTCAACAGAAATTTTAAGAGATAATATGAACATTAGGCTGATTTTTATTGAAATATTTGGTAAAATTCTCTGTTGAAACCAAGTGAGCCTTGAAATTTCATCTTTGATAATATTTAAATTAAAATTTGAATTTCTGGGTCAGGTGTTTGGCCTAGCAGTTAAAATGTTCACATCCCATATCAAAGATCTGGATTTGACGTGTACTTCCGGCTCTGAATTCCAGCTACCTGCCAATATATATCCTGGGAGGTAGCAAGAAATGGCTCAAGTAGTTGGGTCCCTGCCACCTCCTGGGAGACCTCCATTCAGTTCCAACCTCTTGATTTAAGCTTAGGCCACTCTCAGCATTTGTGGGCATTTGGGGTGTGAATTAGTAGATGGGAGCTCCATTTGTATTTACGACTTGTATGTGTGTCTCTCGACCCCTCAAATAAAATATATTAAATATAAATAAAAATTTAATTTTCTCTATTTCATCTTTACTGAATTTAGGTAGCTTGTGTTTTTAAAGGTATTGGTGAATTTCCCCAAATTGGTGAAATTAGAAGAATGGAGTTGCACATGGTAACATCTTACCATCTTTTTAATGGCTTTCAGAATTGTGGTAATAACTCCTGTTTCATTCTGGATATTACTGTCTTGCACCTCCTCTTACTATTTCTGCCAGTCATGCTCAGAATTACCTATTTTCCTTAGTTTTTTGTTTTGTTTTGTTTTAAATTAACTTGCGAGGTGGAGTTGTCATGCAGCAGGTTAAGCTGGCATCCCATCTAAGTCCCAGTTCAAGTCCCGGTTCAACTGTGTTTCTGGACCAGTTTCCTGGTAATGTTCTTAGGAAGGCTACAGATGATGGCCCAACTACTTGCATTCGTGCCACTCACATAAAAGACCTGGATGGATGGAGTTCCTGTCACCTGGCTTTGGCCTTGCTAACCCATGTCTATGCAGGTATTTGAGGGGTAAGCCAGGGGATGCAAGATCCCTCTCTCTTCCTCTCTCTCTTTCCGGCTTTCCCTTCCTTTCTCTCTGTCATTCTACTTTTCAAAATAATAAGTAAATCTTTAATAAAATGTTTTAAATAAAAACTAGCTCTTTTTAAAATTTTCCATATTTCTTTCCTAATTCAAATTTTATGTTTCTATTTCTGTAGATATTTTTGGACTATTTCTGTGTATTTTGTACAGACCTTATTCTTCTATTTCTAGTATTAAGGTAGGAATTTAGATTACTAATTTGAGACCATCTTCTCTACTGTAAGATTTAGTGCTATATATTTCCTTGTCAGTATTGCTTTAACTATAGCATACATATTTTAAAATGTATTTTAATTTTTACTTCTGCATATTATTATTCCCTTTGAGAGTTCTTCTTTGATCTATATATGAATTTTTTAGAATTTTTCATCTGCTAATTGTATCATCTATATCATTTAAGTGTTTATTTTTAGATGGTGTCTAACTTTTTTTTTGTTTATGATTCACATTTTTCTTCCTCTTTACATGTAAATTAAAGTTTGAGAAATGGATGTAGTTAATATTACACTGATGAATGTCTACATCTTGTAGTCTTCCTATAAGAGTTTTAAAGCACACCCCTCCTATTCCACCACACCCACACATCCACACACAAACATACACAAAACTCATACACACTACATCAACACAAAGACATACATACATATGCTGGATACTTCACTACTTTACATCAACTTTATCATTTCTTAGCTTTTTCTTTTTAAAGATTTATTGATTTATTTGAAAGGCAGAGTTACAGAGAGGGCTATCGTCCATCCATTGGTTCACTCCCCATATGGTGGCAAAGGCCGAATTGGGCCCGTCCAAAGTCAGGAGCCAGGAGAAGCTCCTGGCTCTCTCACATAGGTGCAGAGATCAACGCACTTTGGCCAATCTCTGCTGCTTTCCCAGGAGCATCAGCAGGGGGCTGGATTGAAAGTGGGGCCTGTATCACAGGTGGCAGCGTACACCCACTCTGCCACAACACCAGCCTCTAGTTCTTAATCCATAAGCTGTACTTTGGAAATTTATATTCTTTAAATAAAAGCTTTATATATAAAAAAATAAAAATTAAAAAAATCTCATTAATGAGAATTTATTGAGGGCTCTATTTAGGAAGTAGTTTAGCTCGTCTACTAAGACATAATCTTTCTAATATCTTCCCTGTATGCCAAATTTGAGCAACAAATTTTCTGCAATCTAACTGGTTTTGAATTACAGTGTTTTCCCACCTTGTATGAACTCAGTGCCACTCAGTTTATAGCTTTCTAGTAATGGTATATTAAGTAGCCCCTGTGGTGGCTTCCAGTGATATCTTCCTGGTAGTCAATTTCATCTAATCCCCTACTGTTGTATCGACTAGACATAGTCAGTGACTTCTAACAGGCAAAATATAACAAATGTGTTGGAATATCATTTCCAAGGTCCACTTTGAAAAAAAAAACTGTTAGATCCAGTTTGTTCAATATCTTTTATTGTCTCTCTCGTATATATGATGCCAGGCTTAAGTTGAGAGTCATTTTTCACACTATAAGATGAAAGATATGGTTTCAGAATATTATAGGGTCATGAAAACATCCAATAAAGAGATTAAGGATGTAATTTCCAGGTCCTCTCAAATTATGAGATTCTAGAAAACTGTTGTGTGATTCCTCATACTAATTGGCAAAAGTGCAAGGCAGAGATAAGTTTAACTTGAAGAGATTATTAGATATTACTTTTGTTTAATGAAATGAACCTCAGTAGGGTCCACTGAAGATCAGCACAGTTTTTTTAGAGAATTGCAATAGAAGTAACACTGGCAGCTTAGCTTAAAATGGACAGGGATGGTACAAAATGAAAATAATCAATGGACTCCTAAAATACTAATGGCTGAATACAGAAAAAAAACAATTATTTATCAACAATCTGGTGCCATCTCTCACAAAAAAGGATGATTCTGAGTGTATAATCAAGAACCAATAAGACATTGCTAAGAATCATGGTAAATTTTTCTCAAGCTCTGAGAATTAATCAAGGATCTTTAAATATCTTTCCTGCTGATTTTCAAAGTTCTATAGACAGGGACTCTTCTGCTCTCATTTTCTCTCTGCAATTTTGAACAGAAATTTCTGCAGTGGTTTACACATACCCATCCAATCATTCCTAATAGGTTTGTGGGTGACAGACAACTTTTCTCTCTGTCATAGCTCTAAAAGACATAAGGAACAGATGTGAGGAGTTCTACTTAAAAAACTATACATGAGCTCCAACCACCTACATTTGATTTAGATGATGACAATCCAAGCTTATGTTATAATGAGATTGTACTTTGGGGAAACGTTGACAAGGTGAACGTATTTACAGGTGGGAGATAAATGACTCACTGATAAACCAGAGAGAATGTTAGGGTAGACAGCCTGTAAAATTACCCTTGATGACATTCGCTTCCTTGTATTCATGCCCTGGTGCAATATTTATTCTTTCAGTTTGGACCAGACCTAAAAAACACAATACAATAAAAGTGAAAACATGTCATAGCCAAGATTACGTTGTAAAAAGACCATGGCATCCATCTTTGTCTCTATGTCTCTCTCAATTTGTATGTTACTTTCTCTCTTGGGACCATCATTCTAGGGAAAGCAAATTGCTATCATGGAGATATTTCTATGAAGAAGTCCACATATTATGGGACTGATATCACTGGGCAGCACTTAGTGAGGTGCTGAAGGCTACTAACAGTAAAATGAAGCATGTTATCCCACAGGTTAACCTTCAAATGACTGCAGCTTTGGGACTGGTGCTGTGGTACAGCGGGTTAAGCCATCACCCACAACGTTGGTATTCCATATTGGTGCCGGTCATGTCCTGGTTGATCCACTTGCAGTCCAGCTCCCTGCTAATCACCTGGGGGAAAGTAATAGAGGATGACCAAAGTGTTCGGGCCCTTGTCACCCATGTGTGAGACTGGATATCACTTCTGACTTTGGCCTGGCCAAGCCCTGGCCATTTGGAGAGTAAACCAGTGGATGGAAGATCTCTATAACATCACTTTTCAAATAAACAAATCAATCCTAAAAAAAAAAAAAAAAGACTGAAGCCTCATTTAACACCCTAATGAAAGCCTTATGAGATACCTTGAGCCAGACATTCAATTAAGCTGTTTCATAAAAGATGCTAATTTCTTTTTAAATTTATTTCTATAGAGAGAACAGATTTCAGTTTATATACAGTTTTAAGAACATAATGATACTTCCCATCATCCCTCCCTCTCCACTACCGTCTCTCCTTCTTCTTTCTTATTTTTCTTTTATTTTTGTCATAGCATACATTCAACTTACTTTATTATCACAAAATTAATCCTCCACTGAATAAATAATTCAATTAGTGGAAAGTAGAAAACCATTGTTATTACATAGTATAGACAAGGTATTTAAACAATTAAATCTCATATACATTAAATTTTAGTACTCTGTGCATTACCTACCACATATTAGATAAAATATATGATACTTGCATTTTGGGGATTGGCTTATTTCACAAAGAATAATGGCCTTTTGTTGCAAAAGACAGCATTTCATTCATTTTTATGTGGGAGTAGTATTTCAACATATATATAATATGACATTATATATAAAACATATATATATAACATATATATGTATATATAAAAATGTCATTATCAAGTCATCAAGTCATCAATTGCTACACATCTGGATTGATTCCATATCTTAGTTATTGAAAATTCATCTGATATAAACACAGATTAAAGATAATTCTTTCATGTGTCGATTTCATATACTTCGGGTAAATTCCCAGGAGTAGCTTGGCTTGGTTAAACGGTAGATCAGTCTTCAGATTTCTGAGCAATCTCCATGCTCTCTTCCATAATGGGAGACCTTGATGAAGTTCCTGGCTTCTGGCTTTAGCTGGTTCGGCCCTGACGATTGCAGCCATTTGGAGAATGAATCAGTGGATAGAATTAATCTTTCTTTCTCTCTGATTTTCAGAATAAATAGGATGTTAAGCTCTGTATTCTCTTCACTGCATATTCTCTTCTCTATTGTGCCTTGCAAGTTCAAACTTAGTCTCAATGATCTGTGAACTGTGAACATTTAATTTACGGAGATGTTGCTGCTGGAGTTTTGTTCACTTCCTTGGTATCTGAAAATGCCTTCAAGCAGAAAAACAGAGGTCACTTAAAGTGTTTGTTTTCTTTCATAGGCTGGAAAGATTTGTTTATTTTATCTAATTTTTTAAAATGGTATGTCAATATCATCTCAGTTCAGGTTGCTGTAACCAAGACTACATGACTTAAAAATGAAAAAAAATATATTTATTTACATCGCTCTAGAGTATATGGAATTCCATTATGAGAGGCAGTATGATTGAATTCTGGTAAATATTTGGTTGTTTTGTGGGCAGATTGCCAAATTATCTATGCTCTTCAATTTGTGGGAAAAGGAAAAAAGAGCTTCCCAGACTCCTTTTGATAAGGGCACTGATTCCACTCATGAGAGTTTCACTCTTTTAACCTGTACACTTCCCAAATACTATCATTATTATGGGCTTGGGATTTTATTACAATTTTGAGAAAATACATCCTGTTAATAACAAATATCTTGGCAGTCTTCTTTACTTCCCTTTTTACTATCAGGTATGATAAGTGGATTAAAATCAGTTGAATGCAGAAGTTATGCCATCCATATTTTTTGCATTGGTTATTACATATTTTTTATTCCTTGAGTTACCTTTCATTCTTCATCAATAGTGCTGTTATCTCCAGGCCTCTTATATCCTTTTAAACAAAATGCACATAGTTGGTTTTAGTGCTTTCAGTTGATAATCTCAATATTTGAAATACTTTCAAGTCGATCTCTATCGTATGTTGATTTTGCTGGATCTCAATCTTGTTGTCCAATTCCCTTTTCCCCGGTTGCCTTTAGCTATATCCTGGATATTGCATTTGCAAAGCCATTTGTAAACTTACCAGTACAAATATTTATAACATATTTCAGAGTTACATTGAAAATATATTCTTTAAAGAGAATTGCATTTTCTTTATTAGAAAACTTACTGGAGTCATTATTGAGCAAGATTACCTTAAAACATGTTCAAAGGTTGAAATTCCCTAGATGATCTCATGGACTAGGGCCAGGTAACATATTCAGGAAATTAGTGACAGAAAATAATTTTCCACTTCTGATTCAGTGTGATCCTGACACAGCAACAGTTTTATAATTCAATTTTGGGGTATAGCCTACTGTGAGACAGACTCCCTTGTTTCATTCCGTTTTCATTATTTTTTATTTTTTAATTCAAATATAGCAGTCAAAATGAAGGTGTTAATTTTCTCTTAAAGAAAACCACTTCTAAGATTATGTCTCCTGTGCTCTGCTTTTCCTTTCATTTGGTCTCTGGTAATTCTTGTCTTGTCAGCTCTCTCATTCCTTTAAAATGTTTTTATTATATAATTCATTATTTTTAGATTTTTTTCAGCATAGGTGTTGATTTGCATAATCTATCCTGCTGTCAAGAACAAGAAGAAACAGTCTAATTTTTGCAAATTCTTATTTTACTATCTATAAAATGGTGATATGTAATGGTTTACAAAATTATTAATTATAGAAAATGTAAATATAAAAAAAGAGACATTTAAATTAATAAAATTATTTATTAATTTCTCAAAACATTTATTGAAGATTTTTATGTGTCTGCATTTAAGTTATGGATTGAGACTGTGAGATGAGACACAGCTCAGAACTTAGGAAGAGTGTGTTTTACAGTAAGCACATTGATCAGTAATCACTATATAGTGTAACAAATGATCTAATCATAATAGCATACAAATAATTTGGTAAATTACATACAGATAAGAGGAGAGGAAGAAATTTTCTTGGTAAACTCAGAGATAGTGTAATAATGTTGTGACAATTAGGTCAGTTTGGACATTTGAGTGACATTTCAGCAGTCATTAGAAGTAGATATGCATTGCAAGACAAGTTATTTGGTACAAAGGCATAAAAAATCTGGAAGCACAGTGATATATTTGGAGAAAGACCCAAAAGTTCAGTGAGACAGGGATCTTAAAAAGGAAAAGCAAAGAATAGTGCAAGTACTATAATTAGAAGTCAGATTATTGAAGGTGTTGAACATATTTAAGGCATTTTAACTTAAGCCTAAAGGAACAAAGAGATAATAAAGTGTTTAATGAAAACAAGTGGCAGAATGAACTTGGATATGTGAAGGGTATAACTGCTTTTGGAATGAAAGGCACAGTGCAAAACTAGAAATGGCAACTTAGGGAGTCAATTTACAGTGATTTGAAGGCCAAACATTCCATTCTTATGTGGTCACTGCTCAGGTAGGGGATGAGAAGACCCTTAACTCAAGCATTAACTGGAGTTTTGAGGGAAAAAAAAAAACTAAAGAAAAATTTAAGAAATAGAAAAGTCAGATTTTGATTCACTAATTTAAATGATAATTGAATAAGACTAGGGCAAGTTTGAAGAGGGAAGGATGTGGATTTCAAACATTTTGGGGGAAGAATTTGAGTGGTTTCTGCATAACTGGGCATTAATGGGAAGTAATGAGGAATCCCGTAGACAAAAAAATAACTTAGGGAAGAAAGTGGTAAAAAGAAACACATGTCCATGTTCAGGTATATGAAATGGGTTCTGCCTTTCTAAGACTGCATGTCTATATACAGAAATACTTTGTAACTCATGGTGTAGTATTATCCTGAGCAAAAGAAGTAGATCTAGAATTGACTGCACAATAAAATATAGTACAAAGAATCAGATCACCCACAAATGTAGAAAGTTGAGGTAAATTACCATTTAGTCATTGGGAAAACTGCTGCATTTGAATAAAGAAGATTGTTGATGGGCCTGGCGCTGTGGCACAGCAGGTTAACGTCCTGGCCTGAAGTGCTGGCATCCCATATTGGCACTGGTTTGAGACCTGGCTGCTCCACTTCCAATCCAGCTTGTGCTATGGCCTGAGAAAGCAATGGAAGATGGCACAAGCCCTTGAGTCCTAGAACCCGTGTGGGAGACATGGAAGAAGCTCCTGGCTCCTGGCTTTGGATCGGTGCAGCTCCGGCCATTGCGGCCAATTGGGAGTTAACCAGCAGATGGAACACCTCTCTCTCTCTCTCTCTGCCTCTCCTTTCTCTGTGTAACTCTGACTTTCAAATAAATAAATAAATCTTAAAAAAAAAGAGAGAGAGTTGACGACCTTGCTATGACATGATTCATGTCTAGTGTTTTTAATCATAGAATAAATAAATTGAAAATTTTCATAACTTATGCATACCAAATCATTTATTTTCCTTATAATCATTTATTTATTTATTTATTTTGACATGCAAAGTGGACAGTGAGAGAGAGAGACAGAGAGAAAGGTCTTCCTTTTGCCGTTGGTTCACCCTCCAATGGCCGCCGCGGCCGGCGCGCTGCGGCCAGCGCACCGCGCTCATCCGATGGCAGGAGCCAGGTGCCAGGTGCTTTTCCTGGTCTCCCCATGGGGTGCAGGGCCCAAGCACCTGGGCCATCCTCCACTGCACTCCCGGGCCACAGCAGAGAGCTGGCCTGGAAGAGGGGCAACCGGGACAGAATCCGGTGCCCCAACCGGGACTAGAACCCAGTGAGCCGGCACCGCAAGGCAGAGGATTAGCCTGTTGAGCCACGGCACCGGCCTTCCTTATAATCATTTTAAAATAATTAATGTATTAACATGTTAGAATATTTTAAAAAGGTAGAAATTCTTACCTCTCCCCCATCCACTTACCTCTTACCTCTGCCTTCATCCACTCATTTATCATCTCAGAGGCAATAAATGTTATTAGTTTTATTTTTCCAGTTGAGATAACATGTTTACAAAGTTGCTGCAAACACACATGAATGTGTACACACAGGAGAGATAGTATTATACAAGCATGCTTACATGTCACAAACAATCTTTGTTTACATCATACCCATGACATTAGTCCATAACTAACTTTACAAGTTATATTTTTACTTTCTGCTTCAAATTATTTTCTGTGAAGGATACTAACATTGTATTCAATGATTTCCACAGATGGAATTTTAGACAACTTCCAGTATTAATGTGAAAGAAATTGCAAAGAATTGTGCATATGCAATCTTGTGTAAATTTCTCTTGTTTCCTTTTCATTTTATTTTGCTTTCTCCTCTCATTTTGTTTCACTACATATTTTTACTTAACATTTTGCTTAACAAATCTAAGAGGGTAAATGGTTTTCATAGTCCCTAGTTATGTTTGCTAACTCTTGCTTCATTTACTTTTCTTGTCTTACAGTATTTCAATAACTGTTTTAGCTAAGCTTTATGCTTCTGTTAATAAATGCATTTGATTTATTTAATTTTTCTTATTTCTTGACAAAATATTTGCTCACAATTGCATCAACTGTGTCACATCTATGGTAATGACTCTGCTTTCATTTGTCATTTCTTTTTGCTTTTCCACCATCATTGATATTATATTGATGTACACATCAAGTGTGCTTTACTTTCTATTGCTTACTTTGTTAAGGATGTTTCCAGAAGCCTAGCTACTTGCTAAAGATGGTCCTAAGAGCCACGCTGCGGACAATCAGAATCTCTTTTGATGACAGTTATGAAGGGGGGTTCTTTCTATCTTCCTTGTCCTGGTATAGATGTTATTCTATCTGACCATTGGCACGGAAAGTTTCCCTTCCTTTTCTTTTAATTGAAAAAAAAAAAAAAACACTTCCTCAAAGTGTGGAAAGTGTGGCTGTTTTTGCTTATCCCTATTTCCTCTAAAAATCAACCAAACAAGCTCTGGATTTCTGCTTTCAATTTTTATACCCTATGTTTTCATTGCATAAAATAAGATTTTGGATTGTGTTCTTAACGTTTGTTTCTAAAATTGGAATGATTATTCTTTGATCACATCAGATCTGCCTCAGGTATTTGAATGCTTTGTAAAGGTAACAATTCACCACAGCACTTTCCGCAGCTCCCCACCCCCACTCTGGGACCATCACTGTGCGTTCAGTCTAATCAGTCTCAGATGTTATTGAGAGTAAGTATCTCAATACTTCCTTGCAATATTACTAAATTTTTATAAAGAAGTTAAGTTGTGAAAAATAAGTCACTTAGTTTTCAGTGTCAGGCTTTTCATAAATTACTAAATCAGGTATTCAAACCAGATCTATCGGACTCAAATTGCCATTTTTATCATAAATAAAATTGCTACAGAATATTTTGGAATAAAAATAGAAACTACTTTGGATGTTACAGCATCTATGATGCTGTTTATCAACGCTAAATCAAAGAATTATGAAGAAAATAAATATAATAATATTGCGAATATTAAAAATACTCATTTTTATTTATTTCCAAAGTATAGTTAGAAAAAATTTCCCCATGTGCAGGTTCATGTGTGCTTAGCCAGACTGGAGGGCAAGAGCCAAGAACTCCATCTAGATCTCTCATCTCGGTAGCAGGGTCTCAAGGATTTGCGCCCTCATCTGCTGTCTCCCAGGATACTCATTATCAGGAAGTTGATCAGAAGTTGAGTAACAAGGGCGAGAACCAGGCACTCCAATACGAGATGTGGCATCACAAGTGCTGGGTTAACCTGCTGCACCGCAGCACTTGCTCTTGTTATGCTTCTGTTATAAAGGATTTATAAACTTCTAATCATTATACATTGAAGCTATTTTATACCTATACACATTATTTACTTTAAACACTGTGGACTGATTTTGTCACCCACAGCCATAACAGCTAGATCTCATTGCAAAAGACAACTTTTATAAGTTATTCTGTAAAGACTAATCATGTACACTGACTTCTTAGTCACACAGGAAGAAAAAAACAAAATCGATATCCTACCTTAAACTCAACCTTGAAACAGCTAAGACAGCACATCATAGTAACAAAGTTGAGTTTCTCAAAACCTTGCTAAGGAAGTACTACACAGAACAAAACATGTGGATTAAGGCAACCAGTTCTTTAAATTTAGACAGACCCTCTGTCAATCCTGTCTTTCTCATTAGGCCCCTAAACACCAGTGTTATCTGTTCACAAAACAATACAAAGGGAAATTTGATTTGAAGTGGCCTTACCTTAACTTAGAGTAAAAAGAAATCATTTTTTCTCTTGTTGGTTCCCATGTTCAAGTTAGTCTTTGTTATGGTTGTTGTTTAATAAGGATTTTTGGAGGAATAAAAGGAAATGCTTTCCATTTTAGAAAATGCCTCGAGTTGCTTTGCTGTATGTGTGATAAGGCACTATATAAATCTAAGTTGTTGTTGTTGTTAATGGGATCTATTCTCACAAAACATCATTGTGTGAGCTGCTTTTATGCTGAGGCTGCCTAGAGGAGGGAGGGAAGTGGAGATTTTACTCCTGCTTTAAAAGGAAATAATCAGTCTGCAGGTGGCTGCATAGTGGGATAAGCAAATGGGACTAAGTGTAGCACATGATTTTCTGCACAGAATTACACCAAACAAGAATGAACCAGATAAGGATCTTTTGTACAAGCAGTGTTCTAAAGAAAAGCTTTGGGTTCCTAACACCTCATGTTTATGCAGGAAATCATGGCATGCTTAAAATTAGATTTTTCTCCAGTGGAACTTCCTACTGTAATGCAGAACTGGAGCGGTATATGAGTTTAACATTTCAATTCCTTCAAATCATCTAGACCAATTCCAGTCAGTGTTAGGATGTTACAGGCTAAAATAAATCCCTTCTCATTGATGATGTAGCGTGAATCCTAAGGTCCCCAGATCAGAGACATTTATTTCTTATCAAAGTATGTGTCCTAGATTCAGAGTTAATGTATCATTTTATTTAGCTCTAAATAGAAATTAGATCTTAAATGAAGAAGTAGGTTTAAAACAGTGTTGAATTAAAGAAATGATGATTTTAGTGCTTTCACATCCTTTTATTCAAAATTCTTGCACTCTTGAAAAATATTTGGCACACTCCATGAAATTTGGAAAATATGTTACTTCAAGTCTATGGACAATGAAATTAGGATAATTTAAACTCAGGCTGATTTTCAAAGATAACTTCCTTGAAAAACACTGCCAGGTATCACAGCTTGCTAAGGGAAAAGTGAGAGATGCTGAAATTCATTTCAAAATACCCCCTGCATGTGCTTGGAAAAAAAGTATCAGCAGCTACAAAGCTGTTCGCTGTTATAAGATGTTCAGCCGCTTAGCTCTGGCTTCAGAAAGTCTATCCCCTGTCTTGTCGCTTACTCTAATGTTGGGAGGCAGCTGAGTGGCCTCCAGGATAACCATATTGTAGGACAAAAGAAAGGAGATGGGATGGAAGAGTTCCAGTTTGAGCCCAGTGCAGCCTGTGAGCTGGTGCCAAAGATAACAGAGTAAGCCTCAAAGGCTGTATGGGACAGCTGCACTGGCAGGGATCTACAGAGGCAAAAGGGAGAAGGAGAGGAAGAGGGAGAGGGAGAGGCAGAGAGAGAGGCAGAGTGAGAGGGAGGGAGGCGGGGAGAAAGAGAGGGAGAGTGAAAGAGAGAGAGATCCAGAAATCTGTCTTTAGTAGCATTCAGAACTTGGGAGATAGGGAGAAAGGATGAATAGAAAACAAGAAGGAAAACAGAGGAGGGAAAGGAGGGGGCTGGAGGAGAAAAGAGAAAGAAGAAAGAGAACAGAGAAGGAAAGCAGGAGAACTGAAAACAAAGGGAAAGGAGGAAAGTGGGAGGAGAACATTGTGGGAAAGTAATAAAGAGCAATGTTTCTTGACTAATTGGATGGTCCTAACAACAAAGAAATGATCATTAGGAAATTGGTCACAAATTTAGGTTCCTTCCGAAGCAATTGGGAGGGCAACAATTAGCTCTTTTGTCAGAATATCCTTCAGGGGCCTCTTGTTAAATACATGGACTCCCAAGAGGACAACTACAAAAGTGAAAGAATTCCCTGCTGAAATGAATCAATTCCAATTTCATGGAGAGAATGGGGACAGCACTTAGTCTCTGCATATGGGTGTGTGTGTGTGTGTGTGTGTGTGCTTTAAGGAGCTGACCTGATATATTATGGAAATGATCCATGAGTAAGCTTAGGTTAACACATGGAAAACTGATGGGTAGAATCATTATCTACAGTGGTGAGATTCAGTGTGGGTAGGGGAGGATTTTGCTTCCCATGGGACATTTCAAATTCTTTGGCAACATTTGGATTACCATGACTGGAGAGTTACAACTGGCAGCTAGAAGGCAGAGGCCAGGGATTCTGCTAATCATCCTACAGTATATTGGGGTGGTACACCCAAGAATTATCTGGAACAAAATGTCAATAGCACAGAGCAAGTTGAGAAAACTTCACAACTGGTTAAAGAGATCAGTGTTAGTTGTGTGACATTGGCAGCTTATTTTGGTTCTTTGTGTCTGAGTTTCTTCACTGCCAAGTGAAGATAGCAATTTCCTTAGAATGGTGTCTGAATGAATTAAGTGAGATTTTATAGGACTGTATCTGGCACTAAATTGTGGAGCAATAAATATTATTATCTTTTTCCTTCCTTCAAGCAGGTCAGTTGTAAGTGGAGCAGAAACAAACAAATCAGAAAATAATGAATTAAATGCCTCCTGGATTTTTCTTGTACTCAAAGTTGGAAAAGATATCATTTTATTTATTTATTTATTTTTGACAGGCAGAGTGGACAGCGAAAGAGAGAGACAGAAAGAAAGGTCTTCCTTTTCTGTTGGTTCACCCCACAGTGGCTGTTGCCAATCTGAAGCCAGGAGCCAGGTGCTTCTCCTGGAATATCAGTTTAACAGAATAAAAGGATGTCATAAATTATTGCTTTAGTAATAGAAACAAATTTCTTTGAAAAATAAGTCAAAATTTTGTTATTAAGTATATTTGTGAAGAAACTATAATTATGTAATTGCTTTAATATTCATGCTCTTTTATTCAATGGTTTTGCTCTTCACCAAAACCCTAGGCCATGTCCCCACTTATAGGCATAGTTCATTTTTGTCATTGTTTATCACATGTAATAATATTTTAGGACTATATTTACCATTGAAATACTATATTTACCGCTGAAATAAAAATAAATTAAGATCACTTGAATAAAAACAAGCAGAAGCTATTTATGTAGAGCTTACTACAGCAAGGACGTAAGCCACCATTACTTTCAGTTGGCAGAGACTCAAAGCCTATCAGAAGAGTGGGGAATCACTGTAGTAGAAAATGAAAGATTTCAGGTGTGCTTTATTGGGAGATGCTGGCATGGGGAGACTGGAAATAAACTAACTAGAAGCATGCTATCCTTTGTGATTGATCAAGAGAAGTTTATTTGACTTTCAATCACTGGTCGTGAATTGTAAGCTGCCACAAATTAGGAAAGTTGTCTATTAATCAAGAGCAAATTGAGGGAGGTGGCTACAGAGGTGGTAATGTGGCTTTGTGAGATAGTTGCTGAAGGTTGTTAAGTCACAGTCCTATATCCAGGTATGGTTTGGTTTTTGTTCATTTGGTTATTCAGTCATTCAAGTTTCAGCCATTCAAGCTAATATAAAAAGATGCAAAAAGATCACCATGTTTGACTTTTCCCATTGCCAAGGTGATTTTAGCAAATTGAAGCAACAAGAAATAAGAAAAAAAAATTCCCAGCAGTGATTAAAGGGCTAGTATTCTCAACTATACTCCTTTGTTTTTCTAGCTCATTTTAGAAATCTTTAATAGAACAGGTTGTAGTTAGAACAGAAGGAGAAAATAAAAACTGGTCTTTGCATTGCCAAAAAAAATCTCACCAATATAAGGAAAATGTGTCCTTTTTTCCAACACTTAATTATTGAATACTAATACAGGTTTGATCCTGAGCCTACCATTGAGAGATATATACTCATAAAAGTATTATTCTGATCATGGTCATGATATAATAATGGGCTAGATTTGCCCTCTTGCCTCAAAGAATGAAAAACAGAACAAAATATAATAATAGTTGTTAATCTTTAGACAATAGGCAGCTCAGGAATGTGACCCTGAGAGGAGTGAAACAAATTAGGGAAGCACTTCAATTTTCCTAGTTTGCTGCTTGGAGCGTATATACTGGCTCTGGAGTAAAGAGGAGGGCTACAAATGGGGCTCAATGACTTTCCTGAATTGATGAAACAGTTTCTACAGAGGGATTCCTCAAGTCTTCAGCTGAGGAGTGGCAAATACACATGTGTAAGGAAATGACTTAAAGCTGTGGAAAGAAGCACAAAACGGAAAAGAACAGGCCCAACTTCACACAAAGGGCTGGAAACAGTTTATGATCTCACCAAACAGAGGCAAAAGACCTTGTTACTCATGCAGAATTTAATAGAATACTCAGAAAAGTCGTCATTACAGATAGGACAAAATATACATTACAAAAGAAAAATAAAGTGAATATAAGACCTCATCAAAATTTGAAATGTTTTCTCTTCAAAAATTATTAAGAAAACAAAAGACAGGCAGAGATAGGGAGAAAATGGTTGCCAAACAAATATTCTACAAAGGACCTGGATTAGAGTATATAAGAGATTACAATACAATACTGAAAAGGCCAATATTTGCTCTCCAAACAATTTGTATATATTCTTAAAGAAAATATATGGGTAATAAATCAGAAAATATCATTTGTCATGAGGAAAATGTAAGTTAATGCTACAAGAAGATATCGTAAACACTTATAATAATGGCTAAGATTAAAATGACTCCTCACCACCCAGTTGTTAGAGATTGGAACTCTAATATACTGCTGATGAGAATGTAAAATGACACACTATTTTGTAAATAAGTTGTCACTTCCATAAATAGTAATCATATGCCGAAAGAATGACAGCCATTTTACAAAAAAAGAAGTCATATGCTCACACTAAGATCTTGATTAATATTTATTTCCACATCAACTTCCATTAACAGGTGACTGGATAATCAACTTGTGGTACATCCATACCATGTGAAGCTTACTCAGCAATGATACCATTGCCACATATAGCAAAACTGATGAGCCTCAAAATAATTGTGGTGATTGAAGTAAGCAGACCAAAGCAAATGATCCATATTCTATGCTTCTGTTTACTTACATTGTTAAAAAGATACAAAACAATGTGACAGATAGCTGATCAGTGCTTGTCTGAGGATGAGGTTGGGTAAGAGGTTGAAAGGAAGAAAGTATGGAAAGAGCACCTAGCACCTGGCTCCTGCCATCAGATGAGCACGGTGCGCCAGCCACAGCGCGCCATCCGCGGCAGCCATTGGAGGGTGAACCAACGGCAAAGGAAGACCTTTCTCTCTGTCTCTCTCTCACTGTCCACTCTGCCTGTTTAAAAAAAAAAAAAAAGGAAGAAAGTAAGGTTGGGCAGGAAGAAATGTTGGCAGGTGATGAATATGCTTATTATCTTGGTTGTAGTGCCCACTGTGTGTGCGTATGTGTGTGTGTAAAGATTCACCACATTTTACATCTTAAATGTGTGCAGTTTATTTCAGATCAATTATGCCTTGATAAAGCTGCAAAAATAAAAAAGGTAGAATAGGCATTTGGCTTAGCAGTTAAGGCACCCACATCCTGTGTGGGAGCACCTTGGCTTAATACTGACCTCTGGCTCCTGACCCCAGCTAATATGGACATTGGGAGGTAGTAGGCAGTCGTTTAAGTGGTTTTGTTCCTGACATCTGTGTGGGATATCTGGATTTAGCTCACAGTCATTCTGACCATTGGGAAATAAACCAGAGGAAAAGAGTCCTCCCCATCCACCTCAAATTAAAAAAAAAAAAAAAAAAGAAAGAAAGAAAGAAAGAAAGAAGTGATGACCACATAGCAAAAGATAGTTCAGAATCTGAGATAACAAATACATGGTCTTATGGGTCTTTAACTGTAACAGTATGATATCATGGATATTTTTATGGTGTAGGGAGCTCTAAAATAAGCCTTCTGTGGTAAGTAGAGTCCAACCAGGTAAGCTAATGAAAGAAATGTTTCTGGTAAATGGGCCATGCACAAGGTTACTGATGGAGTAAATGACACGTTATATGTGGGGAAATATAACAAGTTCAAAATTGCTAGAGCATGAAGGAAAAGGCAGAAATGACACTGAAGAGGTAAACCTGGTCTACTTCTTGCTTGTATGTCATTTAAGTAGCTGGTATGCTAGATAGTAATAGTCTGTTGAAGGCCATCAAGCAACAGAAAAACACTAAGATTGCTGTTTGAGGAAGGTCACTATGGAAACAATGTGGAGCAGTGATAGGTGGAGCAGAGAGGAATTAGGTGCTTCAGGACATATGGGGATGACTGCTTGACCTGGGGTAATAGGAGGCACATAGCTCTAGTTATTAGATTTTGCAGAGGAGTGCGTTTAGGGAAGAACTGAAAGAGGAAACTAGAGGGAAAATTCTGAAACATGAATCCCTGGAAAGCACTCCATTACTTTATGTTCTAAAGCTCCCTGAATCATTAAAAATTGGAAAAAATAACTCATGCATGTGGTGATTAGTTTACCAGCCAGCTTTTCTTTATTTCTTTGTAAACTTTAATGAAACAATATTGAGCCATAACTAGATTTTAACTTATATTATTAATCCTTTCCAAGTAAAAAAGAGTTCTTTTCTTCTGGTAGTTCTCCCAGCTTTTGATCCCAAGGAAATATTCCCTTGCACTTAGTAAATTTTCCTGAAATATTTACTGAAACCTTGGCAACCACATACAAAGTCAATTATATTAGATTATCAGTGTTCTATTATTTTTTCTTCTTTATGAACAACTTTATTTGTGTGACTTTTCTTTCATTTTATAAAATTATTTTAAAAAAAATTTTAACACCTTTTCTCTGCTTACAGTGTTTTGTATCCTTGCTAATTCACCTTCATGATGTTAGCAAGCTTAATTAATATTTCTCTATCTCAACAGTCAGAGAAAATATGACTGAATGTAGAGCAAGATCTGTAGTCCCTGAAATATTCCTAAGATTGAGTAGTCAGCTGGTTTATTTACCTTGAATAGCAGGTAAATTCTCAAATGTTGAAGAAATTAAAAAAAAAAAAAAACATAAAAAAGAGTGGGTGTTTAGGTTAGCTCTTAAGAGTTTCTCTTGGTTGGCAGCGCGGCTCAATAGGCTAATCCTTTGCCTGTGGCACCAGTACCCCGGGTTCTAGTCCCGGTCGGGGCGCTGGATTCTGTCCCAGTTGCCCTTCTTCCAGGCCAGCCCTCTGCTATCCAGGAGTGCAGTGGAGGATGGCCCAAGTGTTTGGGCCCTGCACCCACATGGGAGACCAGGAGAAGCACCTGGCTCCTGGATTCGGATCAGTGTGATGTGCCGGCCACAGCGCACCAGCCGTGGCGGCCATTGGAGGGTGAACCAATGGCCAAAGGAAGACCTTTCTCTCTGTCTCTCTCTCCCTCTCTCTCTCTCTCTCTCTCATACTGTCCACTCTGCCTGTAAAAAAAAAAGAGTTTCTCTCACCTATGTGTGAACGTAGATTGTGTTCCTGGTTCCTAGTTCTAGTCCTAGCCCAACAGCAGCTATTGCAGGCTTTCAGAGAATTAATCAGCAGATTAGAGCTCTCTTTCTCTGGGTATATGTGTGCCTGTCTCGCAGAAAGAGGAGGAGGAAGAAGAGGAAACAAAGCAGCTTGATCAAAAAATGTGTAGAATTATGTAGAATTAAATTTGAGTTTCAGAAATCCATTTTTGATAAGATTGAATAGTAATAGTTTGTAATTTCATGTAGTGAATGATTTAAGTATATAGTAAGGTTAACTTTCTGGTGTGTAAAATTTCTAACATAACCAATAAAGTGTAAATAATTTTATCTGCATATAGTTGACATTTGTCTAATGAAGGCAAATATAAATGTTGTAAAATTAACAGTATTATTTTACTTAAAATACAGCATTAGTCTCCTTTATGTTAATCATCATAAGCAATAGATACTGATTTGTAGATGGACTCTTTTAATTCTAAAAGCAGTATCTGTATCAATTTTATTAAAAAATATGTTTTTATGTTTAAATTAATTCCTCAATATATATAATTATGCATATACATATATATATAAGAAATATGAATAAATCACTTAGATCATGAAAATAAAAGCATTTGTTAAAACTTAACTCAAAATTTCAAGGAAAGGCATTTGTGTAGTCTCGGCTTTCCCAGTTAGTGGCAGTTATATCCACATTTTGTGTGGAGACTTCATTTTTGAATTGCTAAGAGTCACATACAGCTCTATCTTTGGCCTCACTTTGGTAGTCCTTCCCCATGCTTTGGATGCTATAACCTTTTATTTGTTATGTCGGGATTAATAGTTCTGTTCCAATAACAACCTAAAATGTTCTCCAGGCAACTTCAATATCCTAAGGAAAACACGGTCCAAGCAATCTATTTTTACACTTGTTTATACTTGCCCATCCACACTGATGGAAAAAAGTGACACAGTATAGATCTCTAAGTGACAGACTCCAGCCAGGTTTGTTTCCCCAACTTCAACATTGCCAAGCAACTCAGACCAAAGAATTTGCTGATTGTGTCCTCTACATATAGACACAGAACCAGCTAAACACATTGTGCAAATCAGAATGACATAAAGGTCTTAAGAATTCATACGTGAATAGAAAACCTAGCAAAATAGCTTGAAACAATGTTGTGAATTCTCCCAAATCATATTTTCTTATGTGTCAGTCCATCTCAGCTAAACAGGATGATTCCTACAGTGTGTTCTTGCCTATGTGCTAAAACACTTTAGAAAAACCAAAATGATACTGGAAAGAGACATTGAATAGAATGGAAAACAGGAAATAATCAGTAAATCAATAAGAATCAAGTTAGACAATTCTAAACACGTATATGACAGAAGATTGTAAAACAGTGATATTAGAGGCAGACAAAAATAACTGATGAAAGTAAACAAGTTAATATTTTCAGAATCATTTGTTTAGCAATGTTACACAAATCTCTGAACTCGAAAAGACAATGTATCTTCATAATCTAATTACTTCAAAAGTTCTATTAACATAACGATTTGATCCTGATCTTTGCATGGCATTGCTATTGAGAGCTCTAGTTGTCATGACAGCAAAAGTCATTTAGAGAAAGTAGCTGTTCATTTTTATAAAATGCTTTTTGGTTTAACATAGGGAAATTAAAGATGAGAGCTATAATATGTTAACATAAGAGACTACAAACAATCTAAAGAAAAAAACTTTCATATAGTTAATTATAACAGGAAATGTTCAGTATCTTACATATGATGCATATAAAATAAATTTCCATTGGAAAAAAATGAAAGAAGAAAATGCCCATTTAAATCCCCATTGGTCTTAAATCTGTATTTGTTCATTTTTCTCAGTATGCATTTTTACTATCAATTATACTTCTATATTCTACATTGGATATAAGATATGTCGCCATATTTTAAATAATTGCACATTTAAAATAGTGAGGAAAGCACTTTTAATGTGAAAAATCAGAGGGCCAGCGTTGCAGCTGCCCCAATTACACCAGCATCCCATATGTGTGCCATTTTGAATTATAGTTGCTATCCTCTGATCCAGCTCCTTGCTAATGGCCTGGGAAAGCAGCAGAAGATGGTCCAAGTTCTTGGGCTCCTGCATCCAGATGGGAGATATGGAAGAAGCTCCTGCCTCTGGCTTCAGTCTGGCCTAGCTCTGGCCATTGCTGACATTAGTTGAGTGAACCAACTGATGAAAGATCTCTCTGTTTCTTCCCTGTAACTGTGACTTTCAAATCAACAAATCATTTAAAAGGAAAAATCAGTAAGGAATAAAATTAATATGTTCTAGATTTAAATTTTTGTTGAGGCTACTGCAGTCCAAACCTGAGGTAAGTCTATTTTATGAGCTAAAGTCAGAGTATTGATTCAAACTCCAAGAACTAATGGGATGAGTTACATAGAGCTACTGTTAATTTAATAATTTGCAAATTACATGGCACCAAAATGAGTACTTTTTAAAGAAACTTGAACACTAAGGAATTTTAATAAAAGAATAATTGTCTTAAAGACTTTACAGGGGCCAGCGTTGTGGCTCATTTGGTTAATCCTCCGCCTGCGGCGCCAGCATCCCATATGGGCGCTGGTTCTAGTCCCAGTTGCTCCTCTCCCAGTCCAGCTCTCTGCTGTGGCCCGGGATGGCTGTGGAGGATGGCCCAAGTGCTTGGGCCCCTGCACCCGCATGGGAGGCCAAGAGGAAGTGCCTGGATCCTGGCTTCGCATCAGTGCAGCGCTGGCCATGGCAGCCATTTTGGGGGTGAACCAGAGGAAGGAAGACCTTTCTCTGTCTCTCTCTCTCTCACTGTCTGTAACTCTACCTGTCAAAAAAAAAAAAAATAAAAGGTTTTACCATAAAAGTAAGAAAAACTTATGTAGCACAAACTCTGTTCACAAGAAATAATTAACATTTCTCAAGAGCAAACAACTCACTTAACAATATTCTAGGCACTTTATATGTATTAAATCTTAATTCTTATGACTTCCGTCATTTGTCCCATTTTATAATGGGAAAAGAACCACAACCTTCACGTTGTTCCCCAGGCAATCTGAATCGAGATTCTCGGTGCCCCTAGGTTATTCAAGTTAACAGGGTGGGGGGTAGGGTAAAGCAATGCCAGAGTCTAGGCTTTTTAGTTTGGGCAGAAATATTTTTCACACATTTTTCATTTGCCAATGGGCGAAAACAGTAAGAGACTTATTTTGGCAAAGCAATTCCTGCATATTACCTCTGTATTTCAATATTCCTATGATGTATAATTTAAGGCATTTTAAAAGGCATTATTAAGTAGCGTTACTATAATTCAGTTTGAGGCACAGTGATATTTTTCATACCATCTCTGGGAAACATCATGTGCTCATTAGAACGGAAATATTCTGACATCAATACCTTTAGGCAGTTTGGTAGAGAGAGAAATGAATTTGAATGTGATTCCCATAATACAGACAATCATAGTTGCATTTCAAGTTCAGAAAGAGTGAACAGCTCTACTGCTAAATAAAAATAGGTATTTGTCAGGAAGTTTAAAAATGCATGCTCTTCAAAAGCTACAGCATCCAGAAGCCTAGAAAAATAATCTGATATAATCCAAATAAACACTCCTGTCTGTCACATAACCTTTAATTATAATATGGCAACTGTAATTTCACCTAATTAGAAAAGGTGAGCCCAATTTTGATTTGCAAATTATCACTTTTATGAAAGCTTTTATGAAATTAACACATCCTCAGATTGACAGACTCAGTGAGGTTTGAGGTACTCTATGCTGTATGAAGTTTTTGATTTCTAAGTGAGCCATTCCAAAGGCCTCTGCCTGAAACTTTTCATTGGTTTCAATGCTGATAGATGCGGTTTTCCATCTGGGATTGATTTATAATGTCTGAGGGTTAGCATTCTAATCCTCTCCAATATCTCTGAATTTTTCATTTTCTCATTTGTTTTTTTTTTTTGCACAATCATTATACCTTTTTATTTACATACAGAAATTAGTAAAACTTAAAACAAAACCAAATGCGACTTGTACAGAAATCCTTCACTTGTCTTTATTTCACACATTAGAATCATTTTCTCATTTGTAAATGAGAATAAGCAGGCCAACATTTCTATGAAATAATAAAAAGAAAAAGAAATCTTGGTGGTATGCCAAGCATTTAAACTGACTTTTTTTGTGTAACTTAGGTTTGCATGTTTTACAGAGAAAGCATAATTCTACTAAGAGTCAAGTAAATATTTAAATAAAGCCTGAGAGTAGGCATTGTGGCACTCCAGGGTAAGCCACAGCTCGTGATATCAGCATCCCATATCAGAATCACAGTTTAAGTCCCAGAACCTAATGCACCTGGGAAGCACCAGATGACAGCTGTTGGGCGCCAGTTACTTCAGTTTGTGCCACTCCAGTTACTTCAGTTTGTGCCACTCTCTGGGAGGTCTGGAAGGAGTTCCTGGCTCCTTTTTTGTCCTGGATCAGTTCTGGCTATTGTGGGTATCTGAGGAATGAACCAAGACTAAAATTTTCTCTCTCTCTCTCTCTCTCTCTCTCTCTCCTTCTTTATCTCTCTCTCTCCCTCTCCTTCTAGTCTCTCTCCCTGACAAAAAGATAAATAAAAAAAATTATCAGTAAAAAATAAATTATAAAGAAAAAGTCCATGTCATTCTTCAGTTAAAATATCTATAGAGATTTAATTTCCATTGGTTGAATATATAATGTTCTTCAGTGAAAGGGAAAAAAGGGGAAAGTGAGTTATATCTCTATGATTTTTTTTGACAGGCAGAATAGACAGTGAGAGAGAGAGAGAGAGACAGAGAGAAAGGCCTTCCTTAACTGTTGGTTCACCCTCCAATGGCCGTTGCGGCTGGCACGATGTGGCCAGTGCACCGCGCTGAACTGAAGCCAGGAGCCAGCTGCCTCCTCCTGGTCTCCCATCCGGGTGCAGGGCCCAAACAATTGGGCCATCCTCCACTGCACTCCCGGGCCATAGCAGAGAGCTGGCCTGGAAGAGGGGCAACCGGGACAGAATCGGTGCCCTGACCAGGACTAGAACCCGGTGTGCCGGTGCCGCAAGGCAGAGGATTAGCCTATTGAGCCACGGTGCCGGCCACATCTCTATGATTTTTAAAATGTCTATACTTAGTTAATTTTGATTGATCAAAATATTATTTGAAATATGGATAAAGTAAAATTGCAAATGTTCAACTTAGAGAAATAAGTAAAAACAATTTTGAGAAAGATAATTCACTATAAAATTACATACAGGGGAATAGTCATTAATATTCTATATACTAAATGAATAGTCCAAGTATTAGACTTAAGTTATTTCACATCTTTCAATTTGCAGAAAACGTTCTGTTTTGTCAAGTTTGTTTTAAATATTTGTCAAGCAAATTATTAAGAATTAATTAGTACTATAATTTTAATGATCTATGACTTCTTTAAAATTTAATTATTAAACAGATGAAGTTGAACATAGCTAATTGGCTATTGTTTATAGCCCTTGTATACATTCCTGCTGAAATATGATTTTTTCTGCCTTTTATTTGTTGAACACTCTATTTAGTGGAGCATTACATTTTTCACCATAATTTAAATTTAAAATATTAAAACATTAAATTAACAAATTAACATTACCCTAGAATTAAAATAATTCATTTAAAAATAAGTATACTGATCAAACTTTCTGTCACAAAATAATGCATTAAACAAAAAAGTTTAGATATATTTAGTCTATAAACCTAATGTACACACAAAAAATGCCTTTATTACTCTCTAAATTACTTCAAAAAGTTAACAATGATTATAGAGTGCACTGAAAGCATAACATTGCAAAAATTAAAGAGAGGAAGGAAGGAGAAGTTTTGAGAAGAAAAGGGGGAGAGAGCGGAGTATGGTTGTCTTCTTAGAACTGTGCCTATGAAACACATGAAATTTGTTCCCTTTACAATAAAAAGAAAAAAGTTAACAACGAAAAACTCTTTAGATCTTAACCTGGGTAAATAGAAGTGAGAAATTAAACTTACTATTAATTATCATTGTTAATGATTCCAATACATTGTGAGGATGAATAAGACAAAACACCAATTGACACCAAGTAGAGATCTTATACTCTCTTATTCCAGAGAATAGAGGGCAGATCAGGAGAAAACACAGTTTTAGTAATGGTGAGAATCTTCCAGCACAATTCAATGTGTTTTTTTCCAAATAAAATTTTGAAAGAATTTGTATAAATTTCTCACTGTTACTGTAAAAGATATTTTGCAGAAGATTCAGAAGCACAAAAAGTGTGCAAGATGAACTGTGGCAGCTTAATATTTAAGGAGTGTTATAGCTTTTGAATTTCCTAATTTTTCTTGAATTTTGACCCTGGCTGAATTTTAAAAAATGAAAAAATATAATACCGTTTATTCACTCTAAGTGAAGTTGGAAAGATTTTAAAGTTTGAAGAAGGAACAATAGATAGAGTAGAATATTGTAAAATAATGCCATCAATATGATAGAAACTGTTCTTGGGGATAGCATAAACTCCCATCTCACAACTTCTGGCAAGAGATTTAGTAATGTTCTCTTGGAATGGGTTTTTCAAGTGGCCAAGAACATACGTCAACACAACCCGTTTTCATGAATTGTTAGTGTTCATTCTCAATATTTGCCAAATGACATAAATACTAAAAGAAGTCAGTCATTCTGACAACTTTATTAACTGTGAAATGGAAGTTTATATAAGATCTAGTAGAACGTAGAAAAATGGAAAATTTTTAAATGGGTCAATATAGAAGCAAAATTTAACCTTCCACTATCAATACAAATTTGAGAATCCGTGGACAAATTAAATGTTAGGTAATCTATGAATTTGTTTTGTCTCATTCAAAATATCAAGAGGTTGATTTGACATTTTTAAAGTGTTAATAAACTAGCCAAGTATTTTAGTGTCATGTTGATACATAGAGACAATTACTTTAAATATTGACAGGTTTGGAGCTGAGAACTATAGATTTCATTCTTGCTTATAAATGTAAACAGTAAAATCATTTATTTCTGGATTATTTAATATTGACAAGTAAGAATCATATTTGGGTATACTGTAACAATCTCAATAACTCTATTTCAATTCTTATTTATTCACTACCTGATTTTAATAAACTTTCCTGAGATTACTTCATGGGAGTAACCAAATCTGATGGCAATTTTGAGAACTACTGGCATAAAAGAAATAAAAAATGATAGAACTAGCATTCCTCTGAAAGCACCAATATATTTTTCCTAACTATAAAACACCTTCTGTATCATATGTTCTTTCCTCATTTTGTCCCTGAGTATATTACACATTTTCCCAATTAAAATGAAAAATGTATTCATGAAACTCAAGAACAGTTACATTTTTCTATCATACAGCTAACTTACAATTTTTAACTATTTCACATTTAAAGTTATCCTTTTTTGGAACCATGTGACAATATTTTGACTTTCCAATTGGCAGGAAAACAAATTTTGAGTTTGTTTATTCTTTTGTACCATGTTAAACATAAGGAAATGATACAAGAAAATTAATATGAAAAGCAGAGGCACAGCCACACCAATGCAGCATATCTCTGAAGTTTGCCTTATTATTTTATGTTAAACTCTAGAGATCTCTGGTGAATATATTTATGAGTATCGTTTAGTGCAATCAGACTCATTGCACTGATTGCAAGGGGACTGATTGCAAACTTGATGTTTTTGCACTAGACTGTCCAGGTTGAAATCTTGGCACTGTAACTTAATACCTATATAAACTTGAGAAATTATCTGGCTTCTCTAATCTTTAGTCTTGTAACTCTATAACTTGAGAATAATAACATCTATCAAGTAGAGTTTTAAAAACATATTTCTAATAGCATTAGCTAAATCAACACAGGAAATTACTGGAATTATAACTGGCATATAGTACGCTCTCAGTAAATATAAGCAATTATTATCATGTAAGTTAGAGCTGTGTGAAGTGATAGATCCAATACCAGTCTGCTATTGAGATTTCTATGGAGGATATTAAATATTCCATAGTAACAATGATATTCCTATAATAACAGTATTGTCTGACCATAACATCTAAGAAATATTTTTTAATATAAATAAAAGTGCTAATCAAAATTTGAAGTTTTGGGTGACATGATAAATATACTAAGGGGAAATTTAAGACAAACAAAAGGAGACAAAAATGAGAAAGGGATTTGAAAAGCAAACGGCAAGAAAAATGCCTGGTGATATTGTAGCTGATGCCTCCCTACACAGAATAATCGCAAGTAAATATAATTCTCCATTCAGGCACATCAAAGTAAATCATAATACATATAATATGATGATATTCATTGTATAACATTTTCTTGCAACATGTAGTTGAATTTGATTCTCTTTTATATTTAATTTTACTACTTAATAAAAGGCATATTTTTCAAAAGTTTTGATTCATTACATAATTTTTTGTTATCCTCTTAAGCGGGGTGGGTGAAGATTGTATCACAGCTGGTTACACTCCACCAGTTACTCCCCTTTGATTCAGTTTCTTACTAATACATCTTAGGAAGCAGCAAATGATGATTCAAGTGCATGGATTCTGCTCATCCATGTGAGAAACAAGATGGAAAGCTGGGATCCTAGCTAGCTTCAACTAGCCCATTCCTGGGTGGTCGTTGTAGGTATTTGGGGAGTGAACCAGTAGATAAAAGATCTCTCTGTCTCTCTCTCTCATGCTCTCTCCTGTCTTTCTCTCTTTCTCTGTCTTTCAAGTAAATTAAAACAATAAATATTTTAAAAATCTTTTTAATAACCGTGGGGCAAATCCCAAAGAAATTTAAAATATACATCTTTGATTTGTACTGCTGTTCCTTAAAGAAAAATACCTAAACCTAGTAACTTTTCACTTCAACAAATTGAAAGTGGCAACAAGTGGGTCATTTTCATGCCAAGGCAATCCAACAGTCTCTACCTATATGGGAATAACAAAGATTACATATGAAATGTAATAAATAGCACAGAACAGAAAATGCTAGGTATTAATGATACAAGCGCTACATCAAGATCAGAGGCTATACAATGAAGAAAGTATCCTTTATAAAGGATTTTAAGTAAGTATGAAAGTACTTCAAAAAGTACATAAATGCAATTTAAAAATATTTTGTTAAAAAAAAAAAGAATGCATGCAAAGTTTTTTTTCATAACATGCATTTTCCATGAACTTTCTGAAGACTCTAGGTATATACTTTCCTTATAGTCACCCGATAAATGATAGGCGAAGGAATCGTCACCCGATAAATGATAGGCGAAGGAATCAAAGGACTATGAGATGTAAAATGTAAATCTTTATGATTTTTGCATAGTTGAGGTGATGAATCAGTATAGTAAAATTTTCAGACCCGAGTGTGAGCCCAAAATTTGCAGCTAAGCTAAAATATTCTCTGATCCAATTTTACAGCTATGTAGAATCCTTTTTGAGTAGCAAGAATGATCCCCTAAAATTGATCTGCAATATTCAGCCAGTTTACTTCTTGCTGAGACAGAGGCTATTGTATACACTGCTGAGTATATAGCTTCAATGCAACTTTTATAAACAGCCCCTCAATGAAATTCTCTAGTTAATACTTGAAATGATATAATATGGTTTATCCAAGTATATGCAGGAGACTTGGGATAAAAAAAAAAAAAAACAGAGGGGGTAGTGATCTCTAGAAACAAAAATATCTTTGTCTCAAGCTATAAATTTACTGTATCAGGCAATCCATAATGGACAGTCAAGCTAAGTATTATACAATTATATAGCAGGAATCATCAATATTATAAAGCTACTTTTATATTTCCTAGAATTTCAAATTGCTAAGGAAGGCAATGAATATCAAGGCTTTTACAATAATCTTACAAATACAAGCAAATTCATAGACATCACTTGGAAATTAGAGACAATCAAACTACATCTCAATTGAGGCTCTTTCTTCTCATCATGTATTATTCCTCAAATCAAATCTCATGAATAATTCGGGAATCTGATTTAATACAATCTTGATTTCTAATCTTTAAAACTATAAAGTATATCTGTTGTCTAGTCTGTGCTTTACTCAGACTAATAAAACTAGGTAGTGCTTAAACATTTTCACATGCATTTTCTTTCCTTTTTTATTTAATAGATTCTATTATGTGCCACATTAGAGTCAAAAGTTGGAAATACATCAAGCCATTTTTCTTCCTTTGCATCCAAGTTCGAAGATCAAAGGCATTGAAACCAAATGAGACTCTTTATTTAGCTTATACTTACTTTCATAAGTAATTCAACATCATGGAAATTTAAAGTAATATGAGAATTTGAATAAAGTGGAAATTAATATATACTTATTCCATCTCTTGAGCTGAAGGTGGAAGACAGAAACCATCCATGTTAATATAGCAAATATAATATAATATAAATCATTATTACCCAGGGATTGAAGAACTGAAAAGACAAACTGGAAACAAACCTCGCTCTATCAGTGAGGTTATACCTGCAGGACACAGCACCAGCCCAGTAGCTGGGAACAAAAGGAAGGGTTGAAAATTAGTGAAACTCAGTGGATTGAAGGATGGGCCCCTGATGCTGCAAACAGACTCTGAGGCAGATGAGTGGAACTGGTGTCTCTGGGATCGGAAGACGGGTCTTATGTTCCTGGCAGGCACACAGCTAAGGATCTTACCCCATCCCCTCTTACTGATGTCTTAGAGTGGAATACAGCTCGCTTTGTTAAGAATGGGGTGTAAAATGTAAGTCCTGGTGAAGTAAGCCAAGTAAGAAGCAGATAATGAAAGCAAAGCCCTTGGCTGGCGCCGCAGCTCAATAGGCTAATCCTCCGCCTGCGGCGCCGGTACACCAGGTTCTAGTCCCAGTCAGGGTGCCGAATTCAGTCCTGGTTGCCCATCTTCCAGGCCAGCTCTCTGCTGTGGCCCCGGGAGTGCATTGGAGGATGGCCCAAGTGCATGGGCCCTGCGCCCGTGTGGGAGACCAGGAGAAGCAGCTGGCACCTGGCTCCTGGTTTCGGATCAGCACAGTGCGCCAGCAGCAGTGGCCATTGGAGGGTAAACCAGCAGTAAAGGAAGACCTTTCTCCCTGTCTCTCTCTCTCACTGTCCACTCTGTTAAAAAAAAAAAAAAAAGCCCTTTTCCTGAAGCTGTGTAGCTTCTTTCTAGTGGCCTCTCTCGGTAGAGCCTTATAGGAAGTCAAGCTGGTGAAAGCTTTCTGAGTCTCAGATCTCCAACTGCAATTATTTTACAAGGATGTCCTTGGTTTTTGAGCAGGAAGTATTGTGACCACGTGTACACCAGAATTTAATAGTTTAGATCACATAGAACTTCTTTAAAAAGCACTGTATTCACTTTAAAAAACTGTAGTCACTCAAAAATCACATAAATCTAAACAATGAAGAATTAAATATTTAGATTATCACTACCCCACCTTTCTAAAAACACACCTCTAGACTCAGGTAATTACATTGGTGAATTCTATCCAACATTTAGGAATAAAAACTATCACTTGTAAACAAAATAAAATAAGAGGTAATTCTTTCTAGTACACTTTATAAAGCTAGCATCTCATTTATACCAAAATAAGAAGATGCTAAAAGAAAACTTTCAAATACTATCTATGATAAACACAGGTACATATATTCTTAACAGATGCTTTGGCAAATAAAATTCAACAATGTATAAAAAACATAATGTGTGATGAACAAGTAAGCTTTAGCCCGGAAATTCAAGATGGCGTAATGCTGAAAATTAATCAATTTAATTTTTATATATGCCAACTAAAAAAATTATCATGAGATGATCTTTATAGCTGACCAAAAGCATTTAACACAACTTGTCATTCACTCCTATAAGAACTCTTAACAAATCATGAATGGATTGGCACTTTCTCCATGTAATGTGTGATATATGCAAAAACCACAGTTATAACTAACATAAGATGATTGAACGTAAGATTGAATGTGTTCATTCTAAGATTAAGAAATATACAAGCCAGTGCCGTGGTTCAATAGGCTAATCCTCCTCCTTGCAGTACCTGCACACCGAGTTCTAGTCCCGGTCGTGGCACCGGATTCTGTCCCGGTTACCCCTCTTCCAGGACAGCTCTCTCCTGTGGCCAGGGAGTGCAGTGGAGGATGGCCCAAGTGCTTGGGCCCTGCACACTATGGGAGACCAGGAGAAGCACCTGGCTCCTGGCTTCGGATCAGTGCGGTGCATTGGCAGCAGCTCGCCAGCCGCAGCGGCCATTGGAGGGGTGAACCAATGGCAAAAGGAAAACCTTTCTCTCTGTCTCTCTCTCTCTCTCTCTCTCTCTCACTGTCCACTCTGCCAAAAAAAAAAAGAAATATACAAATATATCTACTCTTGCTAATTACTTTAATTGGGTTGGAGGTTTTAACTTGTTCCACCAGCAAAGAGAAGGAAATAAAATTCACCCATTTCAAAAAGAAGAAACAAAATGTCCTTTTGTATAAATGACATTTTTGTATATAGAAAATTCAATGTAGTATATAAAATTATGAGTTTATAAAGGCTTAAGTATACATGATAAATATATAATATTAATTTTATTTCTATATGCTAATAACATGGAAATCGTAATGACACTTTAATAACTGTAAATTTTAATAGGATAACATAATATAATACTTTTGGATAAATATGACAAAAGATAGGCAGAACATGTATATTAAAAATTATTACAGGTTGATGTTGTGGCATAGAAAATTAAGCTGCCCGTAAAGCACTGGCATCCCATATGGGCACCAGTTCAAATCTCAACTGTCCCACTTCCAATCCAGCTCCCTGTTAATGTGACTGGGAATACAGAAGAGGTTGGCCCATGCTCTTGGGCTCCTACACTCACATGGAAGACCTGGAAGAAGTTCTGGGCTCCTGGCTTCAACTTGGCACAGACCAGTCTTTGCAGCCATTGGAGGAGAGAACCAGTGGATGGAATCTTTCTCCCTCCCTCTCTCTCTCTTTCTCTCTCTCCCTCCCCCATCTCTTTCTCTGTAACTCTTTCAAATAAATAAAATAAATATTTTTTAAATTATTAGAAATTACTGAGAGAAATGAAATAGCATGTTAAGATAAGTGAAATGATAAAGGTTGTTTATTGTTCAGGGGACTCCTCCAATTGATGGATAGCTTTGAAGATACCCAAACCAAAATTTGCGCAAACATTTTGTAGAAACTGATAATCTGATTCTAAAATTAACAGAGTAATTCAAAGAAAAGCGAAAGAATTGGATAGAAAAATAGGAGCGTAAAGAAGTCTTGATTTTAAGAATTATTGTATAACTGCAGTTACATTTTTAATATTTATTTTAAAATCAACAGTATGTCAATGGAACAAAATAGAGATCCCACCTCATAAATTGACAACTTATTTGTACAAAGGTGTGAGAGTAACTCAATGAGAAATAATAATCATTTCATGCATTAGATAGTCATATGCAAAATAATAAAATAATAAAATAAAATAAACTTTCCTCATGGCATCAAGAAGAGATAATTCAATACATGAAAGCTAAAGGTAAAACCCCAAATTGTAAAAATTCAATTAGAAAGTATTGGATAAGTAGATACTGACATTTTGTTAGTCAAAAATTTTTATATACAACACTAAAACATGACACAAGAAATGTTTGAAAAATTGTACTCATCAAATGGAGGACACTAGAAGCCAGCAGTTGTGGCACAGTGGGTTAAGCCACAGCCTGCAATGCCAGTATCCCTTTTGGCCACAGTTCCTGTCCCTGTTGCTTCAGTTCCAATCCAGTTCCCTGCTAATGCACCTAGGGAGGTAGTAGAAGATGGACCGAGTGCTTAGGTCCCAGTAACCAACATGGGAGATCCAGATGAATCTCCAGGCTCTGGCTTCAACTTGGCTTAGCCTTGCTGTTGTAGTCATTTGGGGAGAGATCCTGCAGACACAGCTCACTCTGTCTCTTCCTCTCTGTAACTCTTTCAAATAAATACATAAATTAAAAAAGAATAAAGAGACTGTCTAAAGAATAAGAAGCCAAAACTGAGAGATAAGATACGTAAATTATAGATGTGGACTTGAAACCTGAAAATAATTTACTTATTACCAGTCCATAATAACTAAATCAAAAATCTGATTATCAGAATGGAACAAAATTTTTGACTGAAAACTTCACCAACGAGTCCTTTTCTGGATAAAAACCCTTAAATTTTTGAAAAATAAATATCTGGAAAAGGAGATGCATACATGATACTGAAAAACATATTGCAAATAAAATTTAAACAAACATGAATTATGAAAGCCAGTTCAAATGAAAAATACTTTTGAATCATGAAGATTTCGCAAAAATATTTCTTATAAATAAAAAATTCACTATGACTTACACACTATATAAATTCAGAAAGAATTTCATCCCGTGTGCAAGACATCAGAATACATATTACTTATGCAACATGAAATTTTTGTGGACTTCTAAATGTTACTTTTATGCTGAACTGACAGCTCTCTTTCAGAGAAAGAAAAAACATACTAGTGTTTTCCTCTCTAGATTTCTGACATAATTCCATGAAATCTAAGCAGCATCTCCTTCTGCAGGTGGGTTTTTAATTCTGAGTTCTCTAAATTGATTTTATTGGCATGGTTTTCCTACTTGTGGATTAAGTTCACATGAAGTGCCTACATGAAGATGTATCATTTCCACCTAGAAATTCCTCCGTCTTACATAAGCCTTTTCATGTTGTTCTTAAAGTTTTTCCAGCTGTAAAAGCATAATTTACGCTCAATGATTATTCTGTTTATTGATTAAATTAAGTGATTCCTGAGGTTGCCGTTCTGGTATATTGGATTAAGCCTCCACTTTCGTTGCCAGTGTACCATATCCGAGTGCTGGTTTGAGTACTGGTTGCTCTGCTTCTGAACCAGCTTCCTGCTAACGTACCTGGGAAGAGAGCTGAAGACAGCCGAAGCACGTGGTCCCTGTCAGTCAGGGATAGAGTTCCCGGCTCCTGATTCCCAGATTCAGACATGCCCAAACCAGGCTTCTGTTGGCACTAGGGAAATGTGGGTGTGTTTGTGTGTCTCCCTTCCTATCTGTTTGAGATTCAAATAAATATATGAAAATTTAAAACATTAAGATAATTTAAAAATCATTGTCTGCATACATTTTATAATTTTCATTACAAATTTACATTTTTGCAATGGGAATTCAATTCAATCCAGAATTGTGTTCCAAGAGATTCTTATGCAATTTTCACTGAAAGCTAAATTTTCTAGTAGAGTAAGATCAGAATCTAGGAGCTAAGAATCTGATTGCAAGGGTCGTAGACATGACATTAACTGTTTTGAGCTAGAAGTTTGGTATCGAACAAAGCATTCATTAAAATAATATGAAGCTTATTACAACAGGGTCAATCATAAAATTTGAAAAGAAGTTTTTATGATTTTTATTGTTTTATAGTTTTTTGTGCACTTTTAACCCTTATCTTTGCATAATATATGTTCAGATTTTGGAAAATTTTAATTAATTAAAAAGAACACCAAGATCCAAGTGAATCCCAATAATTAAGTCTAATTAACCCTTCACACCTGAAATTGTATTCTCTAATATAGGAGAGCATGGGTATTCACAGAAGTGTTTTAAAAATCTTTCTAGGGTATTTTCCAAGAAGTCTTTGCCAATACCTATGTCTTGCAGGGTTTCTCCTATGCTCTCTAATAATTTGATGGTGTCGAGTCGTAGGTTTAAGTTTTTAATCCATGTTGAATGAATTTTTGTGTAAGGTGAAAGGTAGGGATCTTGCTTCATGATTCTGCATGTGGAAATCCAGTTTTCCCAGCACCATTTATTAAACAGACTGTCCTTACTCCAGGGATTGGTTTTGGATCGTTGATCAAATATAAGTTGGCTATAGATGTTTGGATTGATTTCTGGTGTTTCTATTCTGTTCCATTGGTCTATCCATCTGTTTCTGTACCAGTACCATGCTATTTTGATAACAACTGCCCTGTAGTATGTCCTGAAATCTGGTATTGTTAAGCCTCCAGCTTTGTTTTTCTTGTACAAGATTGCTTTAGCTATTCGAGGTCTCCTTTGTCTCCATATGAATTTCAGCATCATTTTTTCCAGATCTGAGAAGAATGTCCTCGGTATCTTGATTGGTATTGCATTGAATCTGTAAATTGCTTTTGGGAGAATGGACATTTTGATGATATTGATTCTTCCAATCCATGAGCATGGAAGATTTCTCCATTTTTTGGTATCCTCTTCTATTTCTTTCTTTAAGGTTTTGTAATTTTCATTGTAGAGATCTTTAATGTCCTTAGTTAAATTTATTCCAAGGTATTTGATTGTTTTTGTAGCTATTGTGAATGGGATTGATCTTAGCAGTTCCTCCTCATCCGTGGCATTGCCTGTGTATACAAAGGCTGTTTATTTTTGTGCATTGATTTTATATCCTGCTACTTTGCCAAACACTTCTATGAGTTCCAATAGTCTCTCAGTAGAGTTCTTTGTGTCCCCTAAATAAAGAATCATGTCGTCTGCAAAGAGGGATAGTTTGAGTTCTTCCTTCCCAATTTGTATCCCTTTAATTTCTTTTTCTTGCCTAATAGCTCTGGCTAAGACTTCCAGAACTATATTGAATAGCAGTGGTGATAGTGGGCATCCCTGTCTGGTACCAGATCTCAGTGGAAATGCTTCCAACTTTTCCCCATTCAATAGGATATTGGCCGTGGGTTTTTCATAAATTGCTTTGATTGTATTGAGGAATGTTCTTTCCATACCCAGTTTGCTTAGGGTTTTCATCATGAAAGAGTGTTGAATTTTATCGAATGCTTTCTCTGCGTCTAGTGAGATAATCATATGGTTTTTCTTCTGCAGTCTGTTAATGTGGTGTATCACGTTGAATGCTTTGTGAATATTGAACCATCCCTGCATACCAGGGATAAATCCCACTTGGTCTGGGTGGATGATCTTTCTGATGTGTTGTTGTAGTCTATTGGCCAGAATTTTATTGAGGATTTTTGCATCTATGTTCATCAGGGATATTGGTCTGTAATTCTCTTTCAATGCTGCATCTTTTTCTGGCTTAGGGATTAAGGTGATGCTGGCTTCATAGAAAGAATTTGGGAGGATTCCCTCTTTTTCGATTGTTCTGAATAATTAGAGAAGAATTGGAGTTAGTTCTTTTTTAAATGTCTGGTAGAATTCAGCAGTGAATCCATCTGGTCCTGGGCTTTTCTTTGTTGGGAGGGCCTTTATTACTGATTCAATTTCTGACTCACTTATGGGTCTGTTTAGGTTTTTTATGTCTTCCTGGTTCAATTTAGGTAGGTTGCATGTGTCCAGGAATCTATCCATTTCTGATAGGTTTCCCTGTTTGCTGGAAAATACCCCAGAAGCACAGGCAGTCAAAGCCAAAATTAACTACTGGGATTGCATCAAATTGAAAAGTTTCTGTACCGCAAAAGAAACAGTCAGGAAAGTGAATAGGAAACCGACAGAATGGGAAAAAATATTTGCAAACTATGCAACAGATAAACGGTTGATAACCAGAATCTACAAAGAAATTAAGAAACTCCACAACATCAAAACAAACAACCCACTTAAGAGATGGGCCTAGGACCTCAATAGACATTTTTCCAAAGAGGAAATCCAAATGGCCAACAGACACATGAAAAATGTTCAAGATCACTAGCAATCAGGGAAATGCAAATCAAAACCACAATGAGGTTTCACCTCACCCTGGTTAGAATGGCTCACATTCAGAAATCCACCAACAATAGATGCTGGAGAGGATGTGGGGAAAAAGGGACACTAATCCACTGTTGGTGGGAATGCAAACTGGTGAAGCCACAATGGAAGTCAGTCTGGAGATTCCTCAGAAACCTGAATATAATCCTACCATTCAACCCAGCCATCCCACTCCTTGGAATTTACCCAAAGGAAATTAAATTGGCAAACAAAAAAGCCGTCTGCACAGTAATGTTTATTGCGGCTCAAATCACAATAGCAAAGACTTGGAACCAACCCAAATGCCCATCAACAGTAGACTGGATTAGGAAATTATGGGATATGTACTCTACAGAATACTATACAGCAGGCAAAAACAATGAAATCCAGTCATTTGCAACAAAATGGAGGAATCTGGAAAACATCATGCTGAGTGAATTAAGCCAGTCCCAAAGAGACAAATATCATTTGTTTCCCTTGATTGGCGATGACTAACTGAGCACCAAAGGGGAAACCTGTTGAAGTGAAATGGACACTATGAGAAACAGTGACTTGATCAGCTCTTGTGTTGACTGTTGATGTACAATGTAATACTTTATCCATTGTAGTATTTTTTTTTTTATCCTAGTACTAGTGGTTGAACTCTGTAATTAACACACAATTATTCTTAGGTGTTTAAATTTTAACTGAAAAGTGATCCCTGTGACATATAAGAGTGGGAATAAGAGAGGGAGGAGATGTACAATTTGGGACATGCTCAATCAGTCGTGCCTCAAATTATGGAGTTAGAATTGATCCAGGGGATTCCAATACAATCCCATCAAGGTGGCATGTACCAAGGCCATCTAACTAGTCCAAGTGATAAATTTCAGTTCACAGTTGATCACACTGATAGGTCTAAGAGTCAAAGGGATCACACAAACAAGACTAGTGTCTGCTAATACTAACTGATAGAATCAAAAAGGGAGAGAATGATCCAACATGGGAAGCAAGATACAAAGCAGACTCATAGAATGGCAGATGTCCTAAATAGCACTCTGGCCTCAGAATCAGCCCTTAAGGCATTCGCATCTGGCTCTAGAGCCCATGAGAGTATTTTAGGCATGGAAAACTAAGACAACCTGAAAAACAAAAAAAAAGAAGACCTAAATGAAAGATCTCAGTGAGTGAGATCCCAGTGGAAAGAACGGGGACATCAAAGAAGGAGGTACCTTTCTCTGAAGGGAGGAGAGAACTTCCACTTTGACTATGACCCTGTCGGAATAAGATCGAAGTCGGTGAACCCTAAAGGCTTCCATAGCCTCGGCAACTCATGACTAGAGCCTAGGGAGATTACTGACGCCATAAACAAGAGTGTTAAATTGTTAAATCAACATCAGGAGTCACTGTGTACTTACATCTCATGAGGGATCTGTCCTTAATGTGTTATCCAATGTGAAGTAATGCTATAACTAGTACTGAAACAGTATTTTTACACTTTGTGTTTCTGTGTGGGTGCAAACTGATGAAATCTTTACATAGTATATACTGAATCGATCTTCTGTATATAAACATAATTGGAAATGATTAAAAAATCTTGGTGTTAAATTGGAAATTGCATAGATAATCAATCAATTTTTTAAAAAAAACATCATGTAGGATCTCTGTCCTTAATGTGCTGTACATTGTGAATTAATACTATAACTAGTACTCCAACAGTATTTTCACTTTGTGTCTCTATGTGAGGGCAAACTGTTGAAATCTTTACTTAATATATACTAAACTGATCTTCTGTGTATGAAGAGAATTGAAAAGGAATCTTGACGTGAATGGAAAAGGAGAGGGAGCCGGAAAGGGAAGGGGAGCGGGAGGGAGGGAAGTTCCGGGGGGGGGGGGGAACCATTGTAATCCATAAGCTGTACTTTGGAAATTTATATTCTTTAAATAAAAGCTATAAAAAAAAATCTTTCTAGGGGCCAGCGCTGTGGCATAGCAGGTATAGTTGCTGCCAGCAGTGCCAGCATCCTATATGGGCTCCGATTCATGTGCCAGCTGCCCCTCTTCTGATCCAGCTCTCTGTTATGGCCTGGGAAAGCAGTAGAAGATGGCCCAAGTTCTTGGACCCCTGCACCCACATGTGAGACCTGGAAGAAGCTCCAGAATCCTGGCTTCAGATTGGTGAAGCTCCGGCCAATGCGGCCAATTGGGAAATGAACCAGCGGATGGAAGACCTCTCTCTCTCTCTCTCTCTACCTCTCCTTCTTTCTCTGTGTAACTCTTTCAAATAAATAAATAAATCTAAAAAAAAAAAACTCTTTCTAATCACAATCACCATCAGGGTACTACAGTTTCTCAATATTCACAACATAGCTATTGAGATGAAATTTCAGAGGACAGGTGCAGGAACTGATTAATCATAAAGTACCCATCTCCAGCACAGTATTCCAGGTTGGAAACTGTTATACTAAACTAGTAGTTGGCATTCATGCTTCATTCCCTTCTCCCTGCATCTTCTTCCACAGTACCACTAGCTAGCTTTCAGAAAAGACAATGTAAATTTTGTACATCTTACCAAAATTTAAATGTTTTTATCAAATTTTACTGGTATAATTGATATCCTAATGAACTGTACATATTTAGATTATGTGACTTCAGAAGTTTTGACAAAGAACCATTAAAACAATCTAAATGGTGAACAAATATATCACTTGCAATTGTTATCTCACGGTAATCATGACATGTAATCATTACTTTGCTTTCCATCATTGTGAATTAATTTTTATATGTGTTATTTTATACAAATCAATATAAATTACTTTATGGCATGATAGAGTATATATTGTTTTGAGACTGGCTTCTTTTAATTATCACAACTAATAGAAAATCATCTGTGCTATTGTGTATATTAGTGGTTTATTTCTTTTCATTGTTTAGTAGATACCATATCACAATCTTTTTAGCTTACCTGTTTATTTTTTTCATTTCTATATTCTGGCTAACACAATGAAATCTCATTTAAATTCTGTGCATAAGATTTTGTTTATATGTTCTCTTTTTCTCTGGGTTAAATATTTTATAGTAGAATGGCTAGGTCACTATGGTAGGTTTACCTTTGTTTACTAAATAAATCATCACATTGTTTTTTTACCATTATGTAAAGTATTAATTTATACAACTATTTATAAAATAACTATTCCCTACTAGGAATATTTCAGAGGTCTCCATCCCCTAGAGATTCATTAATACTTATACTTCAGCTTCCTGTATTGCATTAGTATTGAAGTGCAGTCCAATTGTGAATATAATTTACATTTCCTTAATGATTATTTGTCTTGAAAATTTTTCATGTGCTGAAAAAATACACATTATGTATGATACATACCAAATATCCAAAATACATATCAAAAGATCTGAATTTTATCATGTAATAAAATCTGCCAATATATTTGCATATTCTGTATGTTCAAATATTTTATTTTTCATATGAAAATAATATAAATACAGGTTACCTATTTTATATTTCTTCCTATACTCTGACAATAATCTACAATAAAAAGAAGAAACTAGTATGAATTTAAGTTCTGAAATCCATTTCCCTACCCTACCCTGCTTTTCTCCCAAGACTATCACTTAGGTGCTCGGACATACACCACTTCAATCATCTGTAACCAGTCTGTCACTTTGAAAGCTCAGCTTTACACCTCCTGCTTTGCAGCGCTATTCACACCTTGCCTACATCAGTCAGAAGGAATCATGCTGTCCAGAAAGCAGTATTCCTTCTATCTGCAAAAAGAGCAAGAAAAAATAGGACTATGCATCTTAGAAAACCCCAAGTTAAAGTCAAAATTATTCAAAACCACATGCAATTTCTTTTTATCCAAATTCTTTTCAAACCTTCAAAGACAAATGGGTACAAGAGGGAGATGAGCTATCTGTTCACTCTCAATATGTTTCATATTCAGGAGTGGACACCAATACTTTCTTTTAAAATTTTTATTTATTTATTTATTTGAAACTCAGCGTTTTAGAGACAGAGAGAGAGAGAGGCAGAGAGGAATCTTCCATCTGCTGGTTCACTCCCCAGATAGCCACAACAACTGACCAGGGCTAGGCCAGGCTGATGCCAGGAGCCAGGAACTGCTTCAGGGTCTTCCAAATGGATGCAGAGTCTAGGGTCATGAGCCATCTTCCACTGCTTTCCCCGGCTAATTTTCAGGGAATTAGATGGGAAGTGGAGCAGCCAGGACTCCAACCTGTGCCCATGTAGGATGCCGGCACTGTAGGCAGAGGCTTAACCTTCTAAGCAACAGAGCTGGCCCCAATACTTCACTTTTTAATCTGTCATCTCATAAGAAAAGATTTTCAGAAATGAGGTATAATACCTCCATCATTGCCAAATGAAAATAGTTTTTTAAAAGAGAGCTTAATGTGTAAATCTATTATGAGAAACAATCACTGGGAAAGCCAAACATATTGCCATTTGTAATGTAGCATTTATGAGCTGATGTTGTGGTTTAGTGAGTTAATCTGCTGCCTGCAAAATCAGCATCCATTTGGGTTCTGGTTCATATCCCAGCTTATCCACTTCCCATCTAGCTCTCTGCTAAAGCACCTTGGAAAACAGCAGATAATGGTCCAATCCCTTGGGTCCCTGTACCCATGTGGGAGACTCAGATGAACATCCTGGCTCTTGGTTTTTGCCTAGCCCAGCCCCAGCTATTGAGGCCACTGGGTAGTGAACCAGTAGATGGAACATTCTCTTCTCTCTGTCTCTGTCTCTCCTTTTCTTTATGTAACTTTGCCTTTCAAATAAATAAGTAAATCTTAAAAAATAAAAGAAATACAACATTTGAAAGTTAGGTGTGTTTTGGTGTATTTTTTAAAAGATTTTAGAGATAGGGTTACACAAAGAGAGAGAGGGGGGTAGAAATGTCTTCCATCTGGTGGTTCACTCCCCAAGTGGCCACAATGGCCAGAGCTGGGCCAATCCAAAGGCAGAAACCAGAAGCTTTTTCTGGGTCTATCATGTGGCTGTAGGGGCCCAAGCACTGGGGCCATCCACTACTGCTTTTCCAGACCATAGCAGAGAGCTGTATATGAAGAGGAGTAGCCAGGGCAGGGACTGGCACCCATATGCATTGCAGTCAGAGGCTTGGCCTACTATATCTGCCACCCCATGTAGTTGTTTTTGTTTTTGTTTGTTTGTTTGTTTGAGAGGCATAGAAAGAGAGTGAAAGAGAGAGGCAAAGAGAGATTTCATCCCTTGGTACTCTCATTGAATTCATGTATGTCCAGCCCTGTACCAGCCAAGTTTAAGATTGGGAATTTAGGTCTACCACATGCTCTTTTTCCTTATGTGTTCTAGATGCAGTTAGTTCTTACACAACATTTCTGTTTACAACATTTAGGAGAGTCCTCATTTCAAGTTTGACATCTACATTTGCAAGTTCATTGTAAAAAAAAATCTACAATTTATAGTTTTCTACAACAGACACTATAGTATCTCCTTTTTTCCCGAGAAACCTTTTATTTAAGGTATACAAATTTCATGCATGTCATATATACAAATTTATGAACATAGTGATACTTCCCATCCTAGCTCCCTCCTACACTTCTTCCTCCTCCTTCCCGTATGTCGGATTTTTTATGAAGATCTATTGTCAGTTAATTTTATACTCATAAGATTAACCTTACACTAAATAAAAAGTTCAACAAACAGTATGAGCAACAACAGCAACAAAAAACACTGCTCATCAACAGTCAATCTTCCTGCACACACATCACATCTCAAAGTGTCAACTTCACTTCTATAGATTACCTTGTAGGTACTTCATTAGTTAACACAGATCGGGGAGAATATATGACATTTGTGTTTTTGGGACTGGCTTATTTCATTAAGGATAATAATTTCCAGTTGCATCCATTTTTGTTGAAAATAACAGGATTTATTTTTTATTACTTAAAGCAATGTATTGTATTTTTTTAACTTTTATTTAATAAATATAAATTTCCAAAGTACAGCTTTTGGATTATAGCAGCCTTCCCCCCCCCCCCATAACCTCCTTTCCACCCAAACTCTCCCATCTCCGGCTCCCTGTCCCATCCCATTCACATTAAGATTCATTTTCAATTATCTTTATATACAGAAGATCAATTTAGTATATATTAAGTAAAGATTTCATCAGTTTGCACCCACACAGAACATAAAGTGTAAAATATTGTTTGAGTACTAGTTATAGCATTAATTCACATTGAACAACACATTAAGGACAGAGATCACACATGAGGAGTAAGTGCACAGTGACTTCTGTTGTTGACTTAACAAATTTACACTCTTGTTTATGCATCAGTAATCACCCTAGGCTCTTGTCATGAGTTGCCAAGGCTATGGAAGCCTTTTGAGTTCGCCAACTTCTATCTTATTTAGACAAAGTCATAGTCAAAGTGGAAGTTCTCTCCCTTCAGAGAAAGGTATCTTCTTCTTTGATGGCCTATATTTTCCTCTGAGATCTCATTCACAGAGATCTTTTATTTAGGTCTTTTTTTTTTTTCCAGAGTGTTTTGGCTTTCCATGCCTGAAATATTCTCATGGGCTTTTTGGCCAGATCCGAATGCTTTACAGGTTGATTCTGAGACCAGAGTGCTGTTTAGGCCATCTTCCATTCTATGAGTCTGCTGTGTCTCCTGCTTCCCATGTTGGATAGTTCTCTCCTTTTTAATTCTATCAGTTAGTATTAGCAGACACTAGTCTTGTTTATATGATTCCTTTGACTCTTAGACCTATCAGTGTGATCAATTGTGAACTGAAATTGATCACTTGGACTAGTGAGATGATATTGGTACACGCCACCTTCATGGGATTGTTTTGAAATCCCCTGGCATGTTTCTAACTCTGCCGTTTGGGGCAAATACAATTGAGCACGTGCCAAAATGTTCATCTCTTAACTCTCTTAATTTCACTCTTATATTTAACAGGGATAACTTTTCAGTTAAATTTAAACACCTAAGGGTTGTGAATTGAGCTGCAATATACATGAGGGTGCAGATCACTCTTTCATATGTTGATTTCTTTTGGCTTGACTAAATTTCCATGGGTGTGGTAGCTGGATCAGAGGTTAGATCTATATTCAGATTTCTGAGGTATCTGCATACTTTCTTCCACAGTGGCTGCACCAGTTGACATTCCCACCAACAGTGCATTAGGGTACCTTTTTCTTCACAATCATGCCAGTATTTGTTCTTTGTTGATTTCTCTTTGAAAACCATTCTAACTGGCTCATTGTGGTTTTGATTTGCATTTCTCTAATGGCTGTGATCCTAAGCATTTTTTATGTATCTGTGGGCCATTTGAATTTCTTCTTTGTTCATCTTCTTTTTTTTTAATTTAAGTTATACAAGTTTCATTTATGTCATATATACAGATTTAGGAACAAAGTGGGGCTTCCCTTCCCTCACACCCTTTTTTGAATTATGCATGTTCAAGTCCCTTGCCCATTTCATAACTGGATTGTTTGGTTTTTTTGTTGTTGATTTTCTTCAGCTCTTTATAAATTATGGATAGCAATCCTTTCTCAACTGCACAGTTTGCAAATATGTTCTTCCATTCTGTCAGTTGCCTTTTCGATGAGTGTTTGTTCTGCAGTGCAGGATGTGAGGGCCATCTGGCTGTGATATCTTCTGCAGTGCAGAAGCTTCTCAATGTGATACAATACCATTTGTCAATTTTGGCTTTGATTGCCAGTGCTTCTGGGGTCTTTTCCAAGAAATCTTTGCCTGTGCCATTATCTAGCAGGGATCCCCAATGTTCTCTAGTAATTTGATGGCATTGGGTCAGGGATATGGGCCTTTGATCCATTTTGAACAGATTTTTGTGTAACGTTTAAGGTAGGGATCTTGCTTCATACTTCTTTATTCACAAATCCAATTTTCCCAGAAAAATTTGTTGAAGAGACTGTCTCTCTGGGTGAATATGTTCTTGCCTTCACCTCCCAGAAGCCTTTTATTTAAGGTATACAAGCTTATGTATTTCATAAATACGACTTTAAGAACATAGTGAAAGTGATTATTCCCACAATACCCATCCTCCCACTCCCACTACCACCCTACTTCCTCCTCCTTCTCCTATTCCTATTCTTACTTTTTATTAAATCTATTTTCAATTATTTTTATACATAGATTAACTCTATATTAAGTAAAGATTTCAACAAATAGTATGAAAAAACTGTTCCTCAACATTTTTTTGATTTCTCTTTTGATTTCATCTATGACCCACTGGTCATTCATGAGCATACTGCTCAGTATCTGTATATTTACATATGTTCTAGAGACTCTTGTTGCTGATCTACAGCTTCATTCCATTTTAGGCAAAGATGATGCATGGTATGATTTTAATTCTGAATTTGCTGATATTTGCTTTATGGCATGGCCTGTGGTCTATGCTAGAGCAAGTTCAATGCACTGGTGAGAAGAATGTATATTCTGCAACTGTAGGATGGAAATTTCTGTAGGTATCCATTTGGTCTATAGTTTCAATTAACTGTGTTTTCTTGCTTATTTTCTGTCTGTTTGATCTGTCCATTGCTGAAAGTGGGGTATTGAAGTCCTCATTACTATTGTATGGGAGTCTGTATCTTACTTTACCCATCACCATTTCTTTTAAATAGCCAGGTGCCGTATAAGTAGGTGCATATTCATTTATTATAGTCACATCTTCCTGTTGAATTGATCCCTTAATCATTGCACAGTGCCATTTTTTATTTCTTTCAACAGTTTTTGTGTTAAAGTCTGTTTTGTCTGATATTAGGATGGTTACCCCAGCTCTTTCTTGGTTTCTGGTAACCTGGAATATCTTTTTTCATCCTTTCACTTTCAGTTGGTGTGTATCTTTGTTGGTGAGATGTGATTCTTGTAGGCAGCAAATACATTTTTTTTTTCCATCCAGATAGTCTGTATCCTTTAACTGGAGAGTCCAGGACATTTACATTCAAGGTGACTATTAATAAGTAACAACTTGCCCCTGCCATTTTTCTGTAAGTATTCCTATCGTTTACTTTGGATTTCCTTTGTACCTTTTTTTTGAAGATTTTATTTATTTATTTGAGAGGTAGAGTTACAGACAGTGGGGGAGAGAAACAGAGAGAAAGGTCTTCCTTTTGTTGGTTCACTCCCCAGATGGCTGCAACGGCTGGAGCTGTGCCAATTCAAATCCAGGAGCCAGGTTTCTGGTTTCCCATGCAGGTGCAGGGGCCCAATCACTTGGGCCATCTTCAACTGCTTTCCCAGTCCATAACGGAGAGCTGGATTGGAAGAGGGGTAGCCAAAACTAGGACCGGCACCCCTATGGGATGCTGGTGCCACAGGCAGAGGGTTAACCCGCTGCTCCACGGCGTCAGCCATGCTTTGTACCTTTCCTGGGAGATTTTTTGCTTTCACCTTCTTTCATAGTGGTGATCATGTTTCTGTGTTTCTATGTGTAGCACATCCTTAAGCATCTTTTGTAAGGCTGGATGAGTAGTGACAAATTTTTTCAATTTCTGTTTGTTATGGAAGGTCCTTATTTCACCTTCATTCATAAATGAAAGCTTTGCAGGGTACAACATTCTGGGTTGAGAGTTTTTTTCTCTTAAGATATGAAATATATCTCTCCATTCTCTCCTAGCCTGTAGGGTTTCTGATGAGAAGTCCACTGTGAGTCTAATTGGAGATCCTTTGAAATTATTCTGGTATTTCTCTCATGCATATTTTAGAATCATTCCTTTATTTTACTGTGAAGAGTTTGAGTACAATGTGTCATGGTGAAGATCTTTTCTGGTCATATCTATTAGTTCTATGTACTTCCTGCACTTGGACATTCCTTTCTTTCTCTAATTTAGATAAGTTTTCTGTAATTATTTCACTAAAAAGGCCTTCTAATCCATTCACTCTTTCCACACCTTCAGGAACTCCTAAGACCCATATGTTGCATCATTTAATAGTAATCCATACATCACCAACACTTTTTTTGGTTTTCTAATTTTTTTTTTTTGTAAAATTTCCCTTGATTTGTCTTCTTTGTTCAGCCTCACCAAGTCTGTTGATAAGGATTTCCACAACATTTTTTATTTGTTTTGTTGAATTCTTCATTCTGTTTTGATTTTTTTTAAGATCTCAGTACCATGGAGAAATTTTCTTTCATGTCACGTACAGACTTCTGTAATTTGTACATTTGCTTCTAATTACTTCTATGTAATATTATGGTCATTTTTTTAAAATTCTGTTTCTGACATTTCTTCAGTCTCTTCATTTTCATATTCTAGTATTGAAGTGTTGCTGTGTTCCTTTACAGGTTTCATGCTTTCTTCCTTATTCTTGTTTCTTGAGTTGCTGCATTAATTTTAAGTATTTGTGGAAATACTTGGTTTAATTTTTTCCCCTGTGATGGCTTTTGTCTTTATTCAATCCCTCTGTGGATTAGTGGAGTGTCTGCTCTTTCAGTGAATACCCAGAGGTGTGTGCTGGGCATGGCCAGGGAGTCTGTTCAATGCTCCAGGGTGATGGTAGCATTGAAGGTGACTCTTCTTTTGTGCATTTAGTACTTTAACTAGGTCAATGTTTTCAGGCAAAAATAGCTTGAATATAGTTAAGGTAGTAAAATAATGAGTTTCACTTTTAAAATTGAATAGTTTGATTTTGATTTCTATTTTGAACCTTTTGAAAGGAAAATTCTCTGTACCAAATATCTCTTTAATCTGTTTGTTAATCTGTTTTTTTCCTCTGTGTGTGTATGTGCATATGTATAATCATATACCATGAATGCTAACATTATTTTAGCATGATAACAAAATTAGGGTTTTCTTGCAATTCATTTAACTAACTTCAAGGCTCAACACTGTGTAATTTACACCCTGTACAAGGACACTCCAGTGTGGAGGTGATAAAATGTATGTGTTCATTTGTTGGAAGGGAGAACAGGATGCATTCAGTTCAATAATAATGTGTGAAAATTGTTATATTTGAATAAATCCAATTCCTAATAAACACAGAATGTATAAGTCATGGCTCTCTTCAATATTTGTGTAAATCAGTAAAATTGTTTGCCTTAGTTTAATGTAAGTCTTAATCCAGGCAAAATTTAAAGTCATAAAAACTGCCAAAAGAGTTGTGGCAATTTTAAATTTCTTGGGGTTCTGTTTTATGTTTACTCCGTTGCATGGATTTTAAACTGTATTTTGAGCCAAAATAAACTTATCCTGTAATTGCATTTTCCATGATTTTTATAAAATTTATTTATTTATGTATTTAATTACTTGAAAGGCAGAGTGACAGAGAGAGATCGTCCACCCAGTGGTTCACTCCCTAGATGACCACATGGTAGGAGCCAAAAGCCAAAGCCAGGAACTCCTTTCTGGTCTCTCTCGTGGGTGACAGAGTTCCAAGTACTTGGTGCATCTTTCACTGCTTTCACAAGAGCATTAGCAAAGAGCTAGCTTAGAAAAGGAACAGCTGGGACTTGAATCAGCACTCTGATTTAGAATCCAGCATCCCAAATGGTAGCCTAACCCGCTGCACCACAACACCAGTCCAATGAACTTTTGAAATAACCTCATATTCAAGTAATACAAACCAGGATAAGGTAGACAGGTAGTTAATAACTAATTAATTTGTGTGTGTATTATAATATCAGTGACTTTCACTCCAAAGTTATACATCCTTTGTGAAATCGAGATTTTTTTCTTATTTAAGTTGCTTCTCATTTACCTGAAAATCATTTTGTGTATTTTAAATACAGCTCTTGAATAAAGTTAGACAAATGCATTTTACACTACATATATATATCCTATAACAATATTTCATAAATATTAAAACTATTATTTTGAATCCTCCTTTTTAATTTATAATTATAATTTGCAATATTACAGTATACAGATTAAGTTTATTCATTTCTACACAAACAAATTTTACCCAGTTCCATTTGACTAAGTCCATGAGATATTAGGTAATGGAAATGGAATATGAAAATAATTACCAATGAGGAAGTTTTGCTTTAATGCTGCAGAATATAATTGTGCATAAATATAATTCTCTTGCTGCTGATACCAAAAGGAAAATTCAGTACAGCACAAAAAGTCAAAAATCCCAAATTCTCTCTGTTTAAAAAATATTGTGTGCCTTATTTCTCACTGAGGAAAACTCAATGAATCTATTTGTCTCCAGTAAATAAATTATCAACTGTATCAGAAACAAAATTTAAAAAAAATTAAAAAGAATAAAATTAAATGGAAATAGCTAGGGTATGTGCAGAATTTAAACAATTAGCACCTACAATGATGCAATTCATACACAGCCTATTTAAAAAACAGTATGCTACAAAATCTACAAAATCTTGAGTAAGATGATAATATAGAAAAGAATATTACTTTGGATTTTTACTCCTCTTTGTGCCATTAACCTCTGAACTCTGGTGTCTTTGAATCTCCTTTCTCTTCCTTCTATTAATAAATCACCTTTTTAACAGGTAACTGTTGATTTTGCTACCCTGAATCTATTCATTCTGTGTTTGTGAATAACATCTCAAACATTGTCTGAGAAAATACCCATCTCAATTCTATCCCGTTATGTACTTTAACTGAGGCTCTTTTCCAACAGGTCTCCACATCTCTTTGAGACCCCAAAGGACAATTTGTTCTTTAATTTTTCCAGGTTCAGTGGCTACCTAAACTCCTTTGCTTGGGACCATACCATTCTATCTTTGCTTTACACTCATTTTGTCTTCTCTTATACATGAATCTCCCTCCACATCTCTCTTATAAGGAACTTCTTTCTGCATTTGGGACCTACTGGATAATATAGGACAAATTCTTACTTCAAAATTTTCAATCATGTTTATAGGGAGTATTATTCTTATTTTAATATTTGTAGCTTTGAATGTTACCTTGTGTATATAATGATTGATGTTTCAGCATATTATATCATCCTTTTCTCATTTTTGACCTCAGGGGAAAGCCTTTCAAAAAGTTACTATTTTGTATGACATTTGTTCTTTAAGTTTTTTGAAATAGCTGGCTTTTAAAAAAATAAAACTGATACACCATTGGCCCAACATATCAAAAAAAGAGGAAGACTCCAATAAATAAAACCAGAGATTAAAAAAGAGATATAACAATAAAAATATCATCAGGCATTGCTACAAACCAACAAATTGGAAATTCCAGAAGAAATGTATAGATTCCTGGTCACATACAATCTCCCAAAATTGAATCATGAATACATAGAAACCCTAAACAGACCAATAAGCAAGACAGAGATTTAATCAGTAATAAATGACTTCCTAACAAAGAAAAAAGACAAGGACCAGATGGATTCACTGCTGAATTCTACCAGACTTTAAAGAACTAACTCCAATACTTTTCAAACTATTCAAAATAGTTGAAAGAGAGAATCCTTCCACACTCTTTCAATGAGGCCAGTATCACCTTAATTGCAAAACCAGAACAAGATGCAACAAAGAAAGGAAACTATAGACCAACATCCCTGATGAACATACATGTGAAAACTGTCAACAAAATATTGGCTAACCAAATCTAAAAATACATCAGAAAGATCATTCATTCAGACCAAATGGAATTTATCCCTGATATTCAGGGATGGATAAGCATTTGGTAAAATACCCTTTAACGATGATAAACCTTAAGAAATCTCAATATAGAAGGAACAAAAACCCAATGCAATCAAGGCAATATAAGACAAACCCATATCCAGCATCATATTGAATGGGGAAAATTTGAATGGATTTCTACTAAGACTCAGAAAAAGACAAGGATGGTCATTTTCACATTTTCTGGAATTTTAACCAAAGCCAGTAGGCAAGAAAAAGAAATCAATGGGATACAAATTGGAAGGAGAAAACCAAATTTTCCCTATTTGCAGATGACCCAATTCTATAAATATGAGAACCAAAAAATTCCATTAAGAGACTATTGGAGCTCATAAAAGAGTTTGGTAAACTTTCAGGATATAAAATCAATACACGAAAATCAATAGCCTTTGTATACACAGATAATTCCATGGCTTAAAAAGAGCTGTAAAATCAATCCCTGACTGATGCCACAGCTCAATAGGCTAATCCTCCGCCTGTGGCGCCGGCAAACCGGTTCTAGTCCTGGTCGGGGCACAGATTCTGTCCCAGTTGCCCCTCTTCCAGGCCAGCTCTCTGTTGTGGCCCAGGAGTGTAGTGGAGGATGGCCCAAGTGCTTGGGCCCTGCACCCCATGGGAGACCAGGAGAAGCACCTGGCTCCTGGCTTCGGATCAGCGCGGTGAGCCGGCCGCAGCACGCCGTCCACGGCAGCCATTGGAGGCTGAACCAACTGCAAAGGAAGACCTTTCTCTCTGTCTCTCTCTCACTGTCCACTTTGCCTGTCAAAAAAAAAATTTTAAATAAAAAAAAAATCAATCCCATTCACAACAGCTTCAAAAAATTTAAATACCTTGGAATAAACTTACTCAAGGAGGTGAAACACCTCTTACAATAGTTAAGAAATAGAATCAACCCAGATGTCCATCAACCAATGACTGGGTAAACAAAATGAGGAATTTATACACTATGGTATATCACTCAGCCATAAAAATAATGAAATCTTGTCTTTTGTAACAAAATGGATGCAACTGAATCTCCTTATACTTATTGAAATAAGCCAGTTCCAAAACCACAAATATCATCTGTCTTCACTGACCTGTGATAACTAATGGAGCCAAAATATTTAATGTGTATGAGCAATATTGACATTTTGAAATTTAATTATTGTTACAGTCCTATCTCTGCTGTTGAGCAGCAGTACTTTTTTCTCCTTACTATTTATTGAATTCTTCACTTAGTCGGGGGTAACCTTCTGGTTATAAAATAAACTGAAAGTATCTCATTGTAAAAATTAAAAGAAAGAAATTATAAGAAAGAAAGTAGGAGGAAGGATGGGAGTATTGGTGAGAGGGAGGTAATGTGGGAAGTATCATTATGCTCTTAAATCTGTGTGTTCAAAATACATGGGGGCCAGCTCTATGGCGTAGCAGTTTAATACTTCTCCTTAGGTGCCGACATCCAATATGGGCACCAGTTTGTGTCCCACCTGCTCCTCTTCTGATCCAGCTCTTTGCTTATGGCCTGGGAAAGCATGGAAGATGTCCTAAGTGCTTCCAGGTCTTCTTTAGACCTGGAAGAAAGTCCTAGTTCCTGGCTTGGGATCAGTCCAGATCCAGCTGTTGTGGCCATTTGGTGAATGAGGCAGCAGATGGAAGACCTCTCTCTGTCTATGCCTCTCAAAAAAACATTTTTTTAAAAAAGAATAGATACATGAATTTTTCACTTAATATAAATAACAATTTTTAAAATTCAGTTTTATAATTAGAAAGTTCACTTCTATTCTCAATTTACACAACATTTTTATTTGAATTGTCTCGAATTGCATCATATAATTTCCTGTTCGATTATTAGATAATCAAAGGAGTTTTCTCTTTTAGTCTATCTTTGTGGTGAATAGCACTACTCATATTCAAACATTAAAACATCCTCATATCCATATATTAATACTAATGAATAACAATTAAGTAACAATGAATCATGAAACATTTCTAGATTTACTTGATTATGTTTTATTTAATTATTTCAAATTTTTATTTATGTGAGAGTTTTGATTATAACTTTCTTGTATTACAAAGTCCTTTCAGCTTTTTATAGCAAGCTTTTGCTGTTCATATTAATAAATTTTATGCTTTTAATTTTATTATCTTTAAATTGCATTACCCGTTTTATATTCTTTTTTTCATTTATTTCAATATTTTAGATTTTCAAAATATTTGGCTTCATATTATTTTCCTTCACCTACCATGTTATTTATACATTCTCTCACCATTGAGGCTACAAAAGTTAGAAACCTGAATTCATGATATATAACAACTTAAAATAGTATTAGTTTTCAGAAAATAGCAGTCTTTTAGATGAACTTGAATACAATTCACCTCTGTCCTTGCTTTATACTTGACATGGACTTTTAATTATTTCTTATACATATTTAAACTCAAGAAGAAATTATTTTTATCATGTAATATTTTCAACATTCAATTATTTGCATTTATAACCACTCCCTTACTCTTCATATCTATTTAAATTTCATGTTTCCTTTTGGGATCACTATCTTCCTGAACACTGATATGAATATTTCATTAATTCAAGACAGTCAACAGTAATTTTAACTTCTTTTTCTGAATATATTTAATGTTATTTTAAACTCATACACACATATGTATATACATATATACATATAATCCTTTTGGTAGTTATTCTTTTTTCATAGGGTCATTTGGGTGGCATCACTCCTAAAAGAGATGTATGTAGGTCTCAAGAGACACCAGTGAGTTCCTTGAAATTGTGTTATTTTGAAAAGAGCAAATCTGGACCTTGTAACTTTCTAGATTTCTGTCTTATGTATTTTCTGCTGCATGCGCTCTTGCCATGGAGATGTTGATGGCATGTCCTTGATCTTCCAGAACTCTAAGTTAAGTCAATTTTTTTCTTTATAAGTTACTCGGTCTTGGATATTTGTTATAGTGATGGAAAACAGATTAATGTAATACTTAAGGCACTTTTATTTAAGTGATGCACTATCTCTTCAGTAATTAAAACATGTAAATTATTTTCCCAAGGATTTCTGAGCAAAATTCTTGAACTTATTTTTATTTTTATTACCAATATTGTAGATTTTCACAACACTTGGATGATTGTTTATTCACAATCATTGGCTCTCCAGTACCATTTCTTTATAATATCTTGTCATTGAATATCATATTTATATTAGGAACACTTTAGCATGTTCTCCCTAAGTCCATATGTTTCATTTTTTTGGAAAGTTGTTGTAATTTTCTGTCCTGATCTTCCCAGCTTAGAAAGAACAATATTGCTATGGAGGCCAGTAGTTCCAAGGCCAAATTAGGCCAAATGTGATGTTTGCATAAATATTCAAGATATTTAATCAGAGTTAAGGTACTATAAATTGGAATTTACCTCTAATTTTCAAGCCAGAAATATTGGGAACTGTTCAAGATGAAGAAAGTGAGACAGATTAGACTATGTTGTATTGTTGTATGATTTCATGAACTGCAGATATATGACGTCCAGGTGAATCTTAATCAATAAAAATGGACTCAGAATAAAAACCTAGATTTTGTGACATTATTTTTTCAATCTCTCCAATGCCATCTTCACCCTATTATGGTAATCAGGTTTTAAACATGAATTTTCTGCAAAATAACTCATAAAGTTCCTCCATTTTGTCTTCTATAATGAGTTATAATCTAAATTTGTCTTTTTTTTTTTTTTTTTTGACAGGCAGAGTGGACAGTGAGAGAGAGACAGAGAGAAAGGTCTTCCGTTGCCATTGGTTCACCCTCCAATGGCTGCCGCGGACGGCGCACCGCGCTCATCCGATGGCAGGAGCCAGGTGCTAGGTGCTTATCCTGGTCTCCCATGGGGTGCAGGGCCCAAGCACCTGGGCCATCCTCCACTGCACTCCTGGGCCACAGCAGAGGGCTGGCCTGGAAGAGGGGCAACCGGGACAGAATCCGGCGCCCCGACCGGGACTAGAACCCGGTGTGCCGGCACCGCAAGGCGGAGGATTAGCCTGTTGAGCCACGGCGCCGGCCTTAAATTTGTCTTTTTAAGGCTAATGTTTTAATATCCTCCAATATCTCTAGTAAGACAGGCCGGGCTCCTAATTTATTTACTCAAAAACTATATAATCACAGTTCCTACTGCGGCTTCTCTGAAAATCTACACAAAAACAACCAAGAAGATGCCAAGGAAAGGGTGAAAAATTATACCAAGAATAACAATGACATAATTGAATAAATAGCCAATGGTGAATGGACAATGGAACAACATTGACAAAAACCATCCATTGCCTACCCAAAATTTACCCCAATAAACAGAGTAAATTCACTCTCCTAAAGGAGTAAAATGCTAATGCACCTACCCATTAAGTGTGCCAGTAGTGTCAGAAATCCAAGCCCTATAACTCGCACACACTCCCTAGTAAAGGCAACAGATGGTACTTTGAGATATGGTCAGTACGCAGCTGCCACTCTCCTCCTTCTATTTCATAGATGTAAGTCTTTCACAATTAAGAGGCAAACAAAAAATTAAGTACTATCCACAGACAGAAGAGAAACTGTGATAGTATGAGGATTATAATTATTAATGCATTTTACCTTGTGCATGTTAAATAAGCACACAGAAGAGGTGGGGAACAGGATGCTGACATATACAGATACTAAAGATGTGACCTGTGTGACTACTACACTTCTAAACATAGATTATTTATACATACAAAAAGAAGCTACTCATAATTTAAAAAAAGATCTTTTCAGACTGGGAAGAGATCATTCATCAGACTTCTTGAAAGCAACTACTGAAAACATACTGCACCCCACTAAGAAATTAATCAAAATTAATCTCTCAGAAATCTAGTTCTCATTTACTAAATCATCTATCCATTCATGCAGATTCAAGGGGGATTTCTAACAGTTCACTAGAGTTTTCACTCTGCAAGTATCTCTTCTGGTCTGGTTGGATTACAACGGTCTTTGTTTCTCTGAAATACAGATTCGTTTTCCCAATTCAAGAAAATGTCTTGGGGCTGGCGCCGTGGCACAGCAGGTTAATGCCCTGGCATGAAGCACCGGCATCCATATGGGTGCTGGTTCAAGAACCATAATACTTTACCCATTTTAGTAATTTTTTTATTCTAGTACTAGTGGTTGAACTCTGTAATTAACACACAATTATTCTTAGGTGTTTAAATTTTAACTGAAAAGTGATCCCTGTGAAATATAAGAGTGGGAATAAGAGAGGGAGGCGATGTACAATTTGGGACATGCTCAATCGGAACTGCCCCAAATGATGGAGTTAGAATTGTGCCAGGGAATTCCAATACAATCCCGTCAAGGTGGCATGTACCAAGGCCATCTCACTAGTCCAAGTGATCAATTTCAGTTCACAATTGATCACACTGATAGGTCTAAGAGTCAAAGGGATCACACAAACAAGACTAGTGTCTGCTAATACTAACTGATAGAATCAAAAAGGGAGAGAATGATCCAACATGGGAAGCAGGATACACAGCAGACTCATAGAATGGCAGATGTCCTAAATAGCACAATGGCCTCAGAATCAGCCCTTAAGGCATTCGCATCTGGCTCAAGAGCCCATGAGAATATTCTAGGCATGGAAAGCTAAGACACTCTGGAAAAAAAAGAAGACCTAAATGAAAGATCTCTGTGAGTGAGATCCCAGTGGAACGAATGGGGCCATCAAAGAAGGAGGTACCTTTCTCTGAAGGGAGGAGAGAACCTCCACTTTGACTATGACCCTGTCGGAATAAGATTGAAGTCAGCGAACCCTAAAGGCTTCCATAGCCTTGGCAACTCATGACTAGAGCCTAGGGAGATTACTGATGCCATAAACAAGAGTGTCAAATTGTTCAATCAACTTCAGGAGTCACCGTGTACTTATGTCTCATGTGGGATCTGTCCTTAATGTGTTGTCCAATGTGAAGTAATGCTATAACTAGCACTGAAACAGTATTTTACACTTTGTGTTTCTGTGTGGGTGCAAACTGATGAAATCTTTACTTAGTATATATTGATCAATCTTCTGTATATAGATAATTAAAAATGAAAAAAAAACTTGGTGTTAAATTGGAAATTGCATAGATAATCAATCAATTTTTTAAAAAAATATATCATGTAGGATCTCTGTCCTTAATGTGCTATACATTGTGAATTAATACTATAACTAGTACTCCAACAGTATTTTTCACTTTGTGTTGCTATGTGAGGGCAAACTGTTGAAATCTTTACTTAATATATACTAAACTGATCTTCTGTATATAAAGAGAATTGAAAATGAATCTTGATGTGAAGCAAGGGGAGAGGGAGTGGGAAAGGGGAGGGTTGTGGGTGGGGGGGAAATTATGGGGGGGGAAGCCATTGTAATCTATAAGCTGTATTTTGGAAATTTATATTCTTTAAATAAAAGCATTATAAAAAAAGAATAAAATAATTATATTTTTATCATGCAAAAAAAAAAGAATATGATTGTTATTTTGATTGGGATTGTATTTAACCTATAAATTGCTTTAGGTAGCTCAGACATTTTGATGATGTTGATTGTCTAATCCATGAACATGGAAGATGCTTCCATTTTTTGTGTCTTCTATTTCTTTCTTTAATCTTTTGTAATTTTCTTCGTAGAACTATTTAACCTCCTTGGGTAAATTTATTGCAAGAAATTTTTTTAGCTAATGTGAACGGGACTCCTATACAAGTTCTTTCCCAGCCTTATCATTATTTGTGTATACAAAAGCTATCAATTTTTGTGTGTTGGTTTTTATCCTGCAACTTTACCAAAATCTCTTATGAGTTCCAAGAATCTCTTAGTAGAATCTTCTGGTTTCCCTATATGTAGAACCATGAAATCTAGAAACAGGGATAAATTGACTTCCTCTTTCTAATTTTTATCCCTTCAATTTTGGGGAGACATCTCTCCCTTTCAATTGTTTTTAATAGTTTGAAAGTTGGAATTAATTCTTCTTTAAAGGTTTGGTGGAATTCAGCAGCGAAGCCATCTGGTCTGGGTTTTTCTTTTTTGTGAAGGTCTTTGTTACTGAGTCAATCTCCATCTTGGCTATTAGTCTGTTTTGGTTTCTATTTTTTTTAAAAAAAGATTTATTTTATTTGTTTGAAAGGCAGAGTTACATAGAGAAGTAGTGACAGAAAGAGAGAGAGAGAGAGAGAGAGAGAGAGAGTCTTTCATCCACTGGTTCACTCCCCAAATGGCTGCAACAGCCAGAGCTGGACTCACCCAAAGCCAGGATCCATGAGCTTCTTCCAAGTCTCCACGTGGGTGCAGGGGCCCAAGCACTGAGCCATCCTTTGTCACTTTCCTAAGCCATAGCAGAGAGCTGGATTGGAAGTGGAGCAGCACCATCTGGGATGTTGGTTCTTCAGGCTAGGGCTTTAACCCACTGTGCCACAGCACCAGTCTCTATGTTTTCAAGAATCAATTTTTATAGATTGTATGTGTCCAGAAATCTATCCATTTCCTTTATATTTTTCAACATGTTGCCATTTACCTTTGTAGTAATTTCTTATGATTCTTTTTAAATGTGTGGTATCCTTTATAACATCTTTTTATTCTCTGATTTTATTAATTTGCCCCCTGGTTTTTTTGGTTATTTGGACCAATGGTATATTGGTTTGGTTATTTTTTAAGGCTTTTTAATTCACTGATCTTTTGTATTTTTGTTTGTTTCAATTTCATTTATTTTAATCTTAGTTTAATTATTTTGTCCTTCTACTAATTTGGGGTTTGTTTTGCCCTTGTTTTACTAACTCCTTGAGAGGAATTGTTACATCATTTATTTGATGCTTTTCCCATTTTGTGATGTATGCACTAATTGCTATAAACTTCCATCATAAAACTACCTTTTCTGTATTCCATATGTTTTGATAATGTTGTGTGGTCGTCTTCATTCATTTCTAGGATTTTTTTTTATTTCTTCAATGACCGTTCATTTAGGGGAACGTTATTCAGTCTCAATGTGTGTGCATGTTTTCTATAGTTTATTAAGTAATTAATTTCCAGCTTCATTCCATTATGCTCAGAAAAGATACAGGACATGATTTTAATTTTTTTTTGAATTTTTGGGACTAGCTTTATGTTCTAGCACCCTTTCTTAGAGAAAGTTCCATGCACTGATGAAAAGACTGTGTCTTTTTTTTTTTTTAATGAAATTTTTTTTTTGACAAGCAGAGTGGACTTTGAGAGAGAAAGAGACAGAGAGAAAGGTCTTCCTTTTGCCATTGGTTCACCCTCCAATGGCCGCCGCAGCTGTTACGCTGTGGCCAGCGCATTGCGCTGATCCAAAGCCAGGAGCCAGGTACTTATCCTGGTCTCCCATGGGGTGCAGGGCCCAAGCACTTGGTCCATCCTCCACTGCACTCCCGGGCCACAGCAGAGAGCTGGCCTGGAAAAGGGGCAACTGGGACAGAATCCGGTGCCCAGCCTGGGACCAGAACCCGGTGTGCCGGCACCGCAGGTGGAGGATTAGCCTAGTGAGCCACAGCGCCGGTCAAGACTGTGTCTTTTATAGCTGTGGGATGGAATGTTCTTCATATATCATTTAGGTGCATTGATTCAGAGTGTAGATTAACTCTGCTGTTCCTTTGTGGATGTTTTGTCTAGTTGATTCATCTAATAATGAAAATGGGATGTTGGGGGCTGGAACTGTGGGCACAGTAGGTAAAAGCTCCATCCTGAAGTGCTGACATCCCAAATGGGCACCAATTCTAGTCTGGCTGTTCCTCGTCTGATCCAGTTCTCTTCTATGGCCTGGGAAAGCAGTAGAGAATGACTCAAGTCCTTGGGCCCCTACACCCAGGTGGGAGACCTGAAAAAGCTCCTGACTCCTGGTTTCAGATCGACTCAACTCTTCCCATTGCAGCCGTTTGGGGGAGTGAACCAACAGGTGGAAGACCTCTATCTCTCTCTTTGTCTCCACTTCTCTCTGTAACTCTGTCTTTCAATTAAATGTTGAAGTCCCTCATTATTATTGCATTGAAATCTATGTCTCCTTTAGATCCATTAGCACTTGTTTTAAATAACCAGGCTCCTTGGTATCGGATGCATATAAATTTACATTAGTCAAATTTTTCTGATGACTTGATCCCTTAATCATTAGGTAATGCCCTTCTTTTCTCTTTTAACAATTTTTGTGTTAATGTCTATTTCATCTGGTATTAGAATGATTACACCTGCATGTTTTTGCTTTCCATTAACGTGGAATATCTTTTTTTGTCTTTCACTTTCAGTCTTTTTGTGTTGGTGAGGAGTGTTTCTTGCATGCAGGAAATTGAGGAATATTGTTTGTTAATTCATTAGGCCAGTTTGTATCTCTTAATTGGAGAATTTAGGCATTTTACATTCAAGGTATTATTGATAACAACTTGGTTCTGCCATTTTTCCATTAGGTTTCATTATTTGCTTTGAATTTACTTTATAATTTTCCTAGGAGTTTTTCCACCTTCACATTCTTTCAAAATTATGAATATTATTCTCCATTTTTAGGTGTAATACATCATTAAGCATCATTTGCAAGGCTGGATAAGTTGTTGTAAATCAATATTGTTTTGGAAGGTCTTTATTTCACTTTCATGTATGAATGAGAGATTCACTGGTACAATATTCTTGGTTGGCAAGATTTTTTGTTTGTTTGTTTTAGGATTGGACTATGTCTCTCCATTCTCTTTTAGCCTATAGTGCTTCTGATGAGAAATCAGCTGTTAGTCTCATTGGAGATCCTTTAATGTAACTTGGCATTTTGTGCACATTTTAGAATATTTTCTTTATGTTCTGCTGTTGAAAGTTTGACTATAATATGTTGTGAAGATCTTTTCCAATCTTGTCTATGTACTTGGATACACCTTTCAACAAATTGGGAAAGTTTTCTACTATTATTTCACTGAAAAGGCCTTTTAATCCATTCTCTGCTTCTACACCTTTAGGAACTCCTAAGACACATATTCTTGGTCATTTGACAGCAGCCCATAAATCTCAAATGCTATTTTCAATTTTTCTAATTTTTCTCCTTTTTTAAAATTTTTTATCTGATTGATAGATTTCCAAGGATTTGTCTTCCAGTTTGGATATTCTTTCTTCTACCTTACCAAGTCTATTATTAAGGTTTTCTACTGTATTTTCTATTTGACTTACTGAATTATTCATTTCTAATATTTCAGTTTGTTTTCTCTTTATTATCTCTATCTCTTGGCAAAATTTTCATCCATGACATGTATGAATTTCTTTATGTCATGTATTTGTTTTTCTGTTTTAGGGTAATCTTATGATCATTCATTTGAATTCCTTTCCAGGCATTTCATCAATCTCTCCATTTTCAAATTCTAATATTGAAGTATTGTTGTTTTCTGTTTGAGGAGTCATATTGTCTTCCTTCTTCATGGTTTTTTTTTTTTTTATTTTCTACATTTGCTTTTAGGCATTTGTGGAAATATTTCTTAGTTTTCCACTCTGATGGCATTTATCTTTTTTTTTTTTTTTGACAGAGTTATAGACAGTGACAGAGAGACAAAGAGAAAGGCCTTCCTTCTGTTGGTTCACTCCCCAAATGGCTACTATGACCAGTGTTGCACCAATCCAAAGCCAGGACCCAGGAGCTTCTTCCTGGTCTCCCATATAGGTGCAAGGGCCCAAGCACTTGGGACATCCTCCACTGCCCTCCTGGGTCACAGCAGAGAGCTGGACTGGAAAAGGAGCAACCAGGACTAGAACCCTACACCTATATGGGATGCCAGCAGCACAGGTGGAGGATTAACCAAGTGAGCCATGACATCGGCCCATGGCATTTATCTTTGAAATATACCTCTGTGGCTGAGTGGAATGTCTGTCTTTCAGTAGAAATCCAGATATGTATGCTGAGTGGTGCTGGAGAGCTATGGTCATTGATTGAGTGTGTGGCAAGAGGCCACAGTGACTCCCATGTTGTGCATAGATCTCCTCATTGTTAGCAGTGGAAGAGAGTATGATCACCTCTGCTGTCATAATCATCACCGTACTTCCTGTCTTCCAGGAATAGCCACAGTGGTTATCCACCCCACCCATTCAATTGCATGAACCAGGAAAGGATCTCTGGAGTCCTCAATGTGAGTACTAAACCCTTTGCAATGACACATTCCTGCAATCAGAGTACGCTGAGCCTCTGAAGACAGATGTAGTGATTGCCCAGAGACCCAGCTAACTCCATGTGGTGTGGTGGAACCTTGTAGTAATGGGATCCTACAGTCTTAGCACACAGGGCTCCCACAATCACAAGGAGCAAGGGATCCCATCTCAGCTGTGCAAGTCTGCTCAACCCATGGAGAGAACTGAGGCATCCCCTGAGCCAGCTTCCCATCACTGTTCCACCTTGACTGTTTGAGTCTGGGCACTCGTAATAGACTGAGGGGAAGGGAGCAATTCAGAAGTCTCTGTGGGCACCCTGCCCCCTCCCAACCCTCAGATCAGACTCAAAGTCAGTGGTAAATGTGGGTTTATTCCTCTGATAAAATCCCCCAGTAGCACACGTGCTGCCACAGCATCTACTCATGTTAAGATGACACTTCCTCCATGCTAGTTGCTGGGTGCACTTGAGGGTGGGGATGGAGGAAAAGAAAGGTGCTCTCCCTTCACAGGTTTTTGTAGACACCCTTTTCCCTGCTAGTGCTCCAGGCCAGACTCAAAGCCAGTGTGATCCACTAGGTTCTCCCAGAGTCAATATCACCAGTGACATGTGCTGCCACAGTCACCTCTCACCTCACTCCAAGAAGTTGGCTTCTCCTCCAGCCCCAGGCTGCAGGAGTTGCCGGTGGTGTCCACTCTCTCTGACATGTGTTTGTACTATCCCCTGTACCTCATGACATCTCTCTTCTTTTTGCAGAATTTCTGCTACAAACTTTTCTCCAACTTTCGCCTGGGGGTGCAGTCCCTCTGCTTTTCTGCTGTTATCTTCCCATGGTCAAAGTCTCCATATCTTTTCCATATTCAGCCGTCTTGAATCATGCAGAATAGTGATTATTATAATTTGGGAAGTGAGGGCAGAAGAACAGAGGAGGTCTCATAACAGAAAATAAAGTTAGATGGAATAATTTATAATGTTCTAACCAGCAGTGGGTGCAACAAGAGATCACCATAACCTGTTATATATTTTATGAACAAGTAGAAGAGAAAACTATTCTAACATGATTATGAGGTGAGGGAAATGGTAATCAACCTTTTTTAATCATTACAGAGTGTATGCATTTATTGAAATACCACACTATACCCATAAATATGTGCAGTTATTCAGTTTTTTGAAAAATTTTAAGGAGATGGAAAAGCTAACTAACAATTTGACCATTACATATTGAATATGTTTTTGTAGCAAATTTTTACACTGTACCTAATGAACAATAAAATTGAAATACTAAAAGAAAGAGCTAACCAAGAACTTTTTACTCCACATTAGCTAGAAACAATCTCTACTTCCAAGCTATAAAACAACACACATGCACATACTCATGAAAGATTTTTTAAAAGTTCATGGAAAAATATTATTTTATTTCATTTCTTCATGAGTATTGAAGTAACTGTATATCTGTCTACATTTATGTGTTTATGTATATGTATGTATATATGAGTTTTATATATTCGAATTAGTTATGCACCACAATATTAATTTTGCCTAAAATATGTGTTTCTTTTCACTAATGTTAACCCCCATGGCTTATTGATGTTTGAATATTGGATGATTCTCTTTTGATTCCTCCTCTATGCAAACTTTTCTATGATCAATGTATACTATTTCTGTGATTAGCAAACCAAGGCTGGAGCAGGTGTAATAGTTTGAGCCATCATTTGGTACACCTGGATCCCTTATTGGTATGCTGATTCAAGTTCCAGCTACTCTGCTTCCAATGCAACTTCCTACTAATGTGCATGCAAAGTAGTAGATGATGACACAAGTGTTTAAGTTCCTGCTGCACACATAGAAGACTATGATGCAACTTTTGGCTTCTGGTTTTATCCTGGCTCTCGTTGTATGCATTTGAAGAGTGAATCAGTGGATGGCAGATTCTTTCTCTTTCCCTCCCCCTGCTTCTTCTCCTTCTCTGACATTTTGCCTTTAAACTAAATAAATATATATCTTAAAAATAAAATAGAATTTACATAGTGTTGTTCAAAATTATAACAGTTCAAAGCTTCTGAGGTCAATATATGTACGTCAGGACACCACCAAGAGCAGAATCCTACAAACAGTTTAGGGGGCAGATTTTCTTGGTATGTCTTATCAATGAGATGCAAGTCCATTGCTAACCTCAAAGGCTTTTGTTTTTTCTTAATTTTATTTTTTATTTTATTATTTTATTTACTTGAAAGGCATAGTTTGAGAGACATAGGGGAGAGCGAGCTCTTCCTTCTGCTGGTTCACTCCCCAAATGGCAATGACTAGGGCTTGGCCAGATACATGTCACATGCCTGGCTCTCCATCTGTGTTTCCCATGTGGCAGGCATAGACTTAAGTATTTGGTTCTTTTCCAGGCACTTTAACAGAGATCTGGGTTATAAGTAGGGTGGCTGGGATTCCAACAAGCCTTCATATGGGATGGCAGTGTAGCATGCAACAGCTTAATCCATTGCATCACAATGTCAGCTCCTTTGGTAAATTTAAAATTAAGCACATTGACCAAGTTCTCACGATTCATTGTTGCAGACTGATGTTTAAATACCAATGTACACAATAAGATATAACTTGTGTGATTAGCAAACAAAAATCAATCAAAATAAACAGTCTCAGGAAAGATGATGTCTTCTTTACTGAAAATTAATATAAATGGTGCATATCAACTTTATTTATAATTATTTATAATTAATTATTGTTTTTAATTTCACTATTATTAATATAATTTCTTTTTTTTGGAGTTCTCTCTCATCACAATTTTTTTATAAAGCTTTTATTTAAAGAATATAAATTACCGAAGTACAGCTTATGGATTACAATGGCTTTCCCCCCCATAACTTTCCTCCCATCCACTACCCTCCCCTTTCCCGCTCCCTCTCCCCTTGCATTCGCATCAAGATTCATTTTAAATTCTCTTTATACACAGAAGGTCAGTTTAGTACATATTATGTAAAGATTTCAACAGTTTACCCTAACATAGAGACACAAAGTGAAAATACTGTTGGAGTACTAGTTATAGTATTAATTCACAATGTACAGCACATTAAGGACAGAGATCCTACATGATGTTTTTTTTAAAAAATTGATTGATTATCTATGCAATTTCCAATTTAACACCAAGATTTTTTAATCATTTGCAATTATCTTTATATACAGAAGATCGATTCAGTATATACTAAGTAAAGATTTCATCAGTTTGCACCCACACAGAAACATAAAGTGTAAAAATACTGTTTCAGTACTAGTTATAGCATTACTTCACATTGTATAACACATTAAGGACAGATCTCTCATGAGACATAAGTACACAGTGACTCCTGATGTTGATTTAACAATTTGACACTCTTGTTTATGGCGTCAGTAATCTCCCTAGGCTCTAGTCATGAGTTGCCAAGGCTATGGAAGCCTTTAGGGTTCGCCAACTTCGATCATATTCCGACAGGGTCATAGTCAAAATGGAAGTTCTCTCCTCCCTTCAGAGAAAGGTACCTCCTTCTTTGATGTCCCCGTTCTTTCCACTGGGATCTCACTCACTGAGATCTTTCATTTAGGTCTTCTTTTTTTTTGTTTGTTTGTTTTTTTTTTTACCAGAGCGTCTTGGCTTTCCATGCCTAAAATATTCTCATGGCTCTTGAGCCAGATGCGAATGCCTTAAGGGCTGATTCTGAGGCCAGAGTGCTATTTAGGACATCTGCCATTCTATGAGTCTGCTGTGTATCTCACTTCCCATGTTGGATCATTCTCTCCCTTTTTGATTCTATCAGTTAGTATTAGCAGACACTAGTCTTGTTTGTGTGATCCCTTTGACTCTTAGACCTATCAGTGTGATCAACTGTGAACTGAAATTGATCACTTGGACTAGTGAGATGGCCTTGGTACATGCCACCTTGATGGGATTGTATTGGAATCCCCTGGCATGATTCCAACTCCATCATTGGGGAAGGTCTGATTGAGCATGTCCCAAATTGTACATCTCCTCCCTCTCTTATTCCCACTCTTATATTTCACAGGGATCACTTTTCAGTAAAACATCATTCTGAGTGAATTAAGCCAATCTGAAATGGACAAATATCATATGTTCTCCCTGATCGGTGACAACTAACTGAGCACCAAAGGGGAAACCTGTTGAAGTGAAATGGACACTATGAGAAACAGTGACTTGATCAGCTCTTGTGCTGACTGTTGTTGTACAATGTAATACTTCATCCATTTTAGTATTTTTTTATTAATATAATTTCTAAGTATCAAACCATAAAGTTTACAGTCTCCATGTCATGGAATGGTCAGTATAACTTACTTTCAAATTAATCACCAATCAATTCAGACTCTTTGAATGTGTGGTCAATCATATTCATTATTAAGCTTTCACAAGAAAAATATTCATCCTTTCTTTTACACTTTATTGACAAGGCTCAGGAATAATTTGGTTTGTATCAATGAAACCTGGTAGTATCAATGCCTAAATGATTAGTGTCAGGATCTCCCCCTCCAGGAACTGGCCAGGTTGCCCCAAAAGAAGAGTCGAGGAGACTGAGGAAAGTCAAGCTAAACACACTTTATTGATATTCTAGGTGACTAGGGGGAGAGTTTGCTCAAGCCAACTCCTGCAGGCCAGGAGCATTCCCCATGGGCACAAGGTGCTACGGACTGGGGAGAGAGGCTGAGCAACCTCTGCTTTACAGTGTCTAAGGGTCCACTTATATACAGTTTTTAAAGGTCAACCCTGCCCATGTGCTGACGTCCCAGGCTCCATAGTCATAGTAATGCCATCTTCCCAGGCCCCATAGTCATTGTAGCATGGTTACATAGTATAACAACGGTTTGCAGTTAGGCCATTTCCTCTTGCAAACTAGAGAAAAATCATTCAATTAAATCTCTCCAAGGTCCCACAAATTCCTTAGTATGGGTTAACCAAGGAATAGTATAATTTTTTACTTTCATCTTAATGAGGGAGAGTCCCTGTGTGCTCACATCCTGACCTTGGTATGTTTGATTCATAGGTAAAGGGCACATTATTTATATCAGGGTATGTATAGGCTGGTGGGTTTTTGACTAAGCCTGTTCTTTTGTTTTTACACTTGGCAATATAGTTAAGATGATGCTGTCGTTATCAGTCCATAAGCTCTGAGCATAGGTAGTTCAAATCTTTCCCACAATCTCATTAAGTTACCTAATACTTTAAATTGTTTAAGCATTGTTTAAGCTTACCTTCAATTAACTTACCTTTATCTGGGTCCCATCTCTTTAATTCTTCTTTTACCTGTTGTAGATGTTCTTGTAATTGGGCTGCTAATTCATCTTGTTGTTCTTCAGGCAATCCCTCAAAAGTACATACAAGTGGTGGATATTCTTCCTCACTTAATTGTTTAAGTGTATACTGTTCGTAGAGGTCTTTTGCTTCTCTTCCTTTAATGTACATTTCTCCATTTGCTGCTGCTGTTGCCATCTCTGGAGTTCTTTAGTCCTAGCTCTGGAATATGAAATCCCTAATTCTTTCTGTAAAAAGCACAACTGACTGTGGTATCTACATTTCTTACAATCACATGAATTCTTTTGACAGGATAATTGTAATTGATATTCCATTAGTGCCTAATTGGAAATTCCCAAATCTTGAGATCCAGTCTCTAATTTATGTCTTTTGGAGCTGGAACCATCCTAACATGTCTTTGGGGCAAGCTAATAATCCCCTTTTCATGTGTGTCAATCACTACTGCTCCTTCTCTTCTCCAAAGGATGGTAGTGGGCCCTTTCCAGTCTTTCCTGTTTGATAATCTATACAAGCAAAAGAGGTTTTTGTCTTTAAATTTCTGGAGTTGGAGCATTTGCTCTAGTTCTTGCCATCTCTGATGGATATATCTTTCAGTAGGAGTATAGCCCCCTATTCCTCCCCCTTTCTTTTGATTAAGGGAGATAAGAGCCAATTGTAGCTGTGCTTCAATGGTTTGAACCACATTGGCAAAATTATCTATTTCTTGTTTTAAGGATTGATTAGCTCTCTCAACGATTCCTTGTGACTGTGAATTATAGGATGTGCCTGTGGTATGATCAATATTTAAATATCGACACAGTCCCGTGACCCTTTCTGATATGAAGTTAGGACCATTATCTGTATGGAGTGCTTGGATATGAAATAGGTTCTGTAGTTCTAATATTCCCAATACGGTTTCCTGAGCAGTTTCCTTAGGAATTAGCTTAGCCCATAGAAGGCCAGTAGATGTCTCAATGGCTACCAGAATTAGCCGGGCCTCATGGTGGGTCACATCCATTTGCCACAGTCCTGGCCCTGATCTACTAATATGTTGTCTCAAGTATGACACATCACTATGCCATTTAGCATGATCATCTGTGGCTGTCTCAATATGTTCTAGAAAAAAGATGTTTGGTTTCCTATTTATGCTTTTATATGTTATTTTTTTCATGGAGGATAGGCATTAAAATTAATTGAGCTATTAGTTGTCCTGTTTTTACATATACTATTTTTTGCGATAGGTTAACCAATCTTAACTTTAACGGATTTTGATCTCCTGGGCTGATGAAACCTCCAACTACCCTTACTTTGGCCTCAATCATCTCTGGTGTTCCTGTTATCCACCCCCAATGTCCTGGGATTATGGTAATTCATTTTTGTAGGTTAAAGGTCTCTATTAACTTTGACATAAGTACCATATCTTTTGGGAGTGTCCAATCTGTTCTGATTACTTTTCCTTGATGTGACCACCTTGTACTACCAGGTTTATTTGAGTTGTATTTATTTGTGAAACTAATTTATCTATATTTTTATTGCCTGGGGTTCCCTTATGTGCAGGCACCCACTGGATGTAAATTTCTTCTTTACTTTCTATAGCTTCTAGTATGGTTCTAAGCAAGGGTTCTTCAATATTTACAGGTAGGGGTCTGGCCTCAATTAATGTATATACATATTGGGAATCCATAACTATATTCATTGTCGGGGGTCCTTCTTGAAGGGCTAGTAGCACGGCTCTTTTTTCTAATTCTTGATTACTTCCTTCACTCCCCTTAACTAGTTTAACTCCATCTGATCTCCCAAAGCCATTTTTCCTTGCCCCTGTTTGCTTCCTCCATCAACATAGTAAGTAGGTCCCAGAATGGGATGACCTTGAAGACTGCTTAGCACTCTTCTAAGCATTAAATTCACATGCATACATTCAATCTGTGGTATCCAATGCAAGTAGGGGTCTTCCTGAAGCATAACGTCTAAATCCTCTTTTTTATAGGTAACCTATATATAATTTCTTGCCCTATTCGTATAATACATTCTTGTCTGATTTTAGGGCTCTCGTTAGAGGAGATGCTGCCAATACCTTTGGAAATTCCTGTCTACCTACCCAAAGGATATTAGATCCTTGGTGCACTTTATAATTTATGGTGTTGCCTCCCATCATAATTGTACAGTAAACTTCCTTGCTGGGGTCCCAGTAGCTTAAAGGTTTGTGTACTTATAATAGCCTCCTTAAAGTCCATAACTCCTGTCTTGTTTCAGTGGTCCATTTCCTGATACTATCTATATCTTCGTTTCCCTTCATCATGAGAGCAAAATGTTTTGTCTTAATTCCGGGAATAGCTTGGGTCATCCAATTAAGAAGTCCTACTAACTTTTGTAGTTCGTTTACGGTGGGTTTCTCTGGAAGTTCTGGCAACTCTAGTTTTTGCAATGTCCATTGATTCAGGTGTAGCGAGTACCCCATTCATGAATAGAGATATTGTACTTGTAATTTCTCATTTGGGGTCTCAAATCCCTTTTCTAAAAGCATTTTTCTGAGTTTTTCTATGATCAGTTTGTGTGGTTTTGGAGAATGATCAGACCCAATATATATATCATCCATATATTGATAAAGATCTACCTCTGGGTGTTGTTGTCTCCAGGGCTCTAGTATGTCCCTTAGTGTACTTTGGAAAAATCAAGGGACTCAATACAAAACTTTGTGGGAGGCAATTCCAAACATACCTATGGCCTGGACCTTGATTATTAACCTCTGGGATGGTAAAGGCAGTGTACTGCCTGAAGTCCTCATCCAGAGGGATGGTGAAATAAGCATCCCCTATATCCAAGACAGTAACCTGCTTTCTTCTTTGCAATCCTCCAGTGTGTGGAATACCTAATTGAACTTCTCTTCCCTTACCTACTAATTTATTAAGTTCTCTAAAGTTTATTAACATTCACCATCTGCCTGATTTTTTTTCCTTGTCACAAATATTGGGGTGTTCCAGGGATTATCTGGGCCTGCTGGAGATATCTTCCCTTCCTCTAGTAGTCTTTTTGTCATTTCCTTAATTCCTTCTAATTTTTCTTTGGTTAAAGGCCATTGGGGAATCAAGGGACCTTTATTAGGATCTTTCATTTTTATTTTTATTTGGGTAATTTGGGTAGAGAGTTGCACCATAATTAGGGCTACCCCTAACTTTGTTAAGATATCCCTTCCGAATACATAGATGGGAATATCTGGGGATATTAGAACGGATGTCTTTGTCTTCCTTCCTTTTTTGTCTTTCAGTGTAACTTGTGATATTTTTTGTATTTTAGAACACCCTCCCACCCTCTCTATATTTTGCCATCCTTTGGTTATCCCTTCTTTTATTCCTTTAGTCTCTTGTTCCCTTATTATAGTTAAGTCGACCCCTGTGTCTAACAGCCATATTATAAATTTTCCCCCTAGGTTTACCTTTAAGATAGGTCTTTGTTTTAATTCTATTTTGGTAGTTTTGGGTAGATCCCTGTTGCGGGGGCTTCTATCTGTGTTTCCCCCAGGGGAGGGGCAGATGGTGGGATAGATGACTGGATATTCTGGGCAGACACCATCATGGTCTGGGGGGCATTGCCCCCTACTTTGCAGTTTTTTGGCTGTCTACATACTTTTGCCATATGTCCTGTTCTCCCACAATTATAGCATTTTAGTGGAGTTTTTTCTCCACTCTTAAAATTTCTTGCCATATGACCCTTTTTTCCACATCTATGAAAATTTCCCTGAAAACTTCTTGACTCTTGCTGTCTATCTCCAGCCTTTAAGGCCTCTGCCAGCATGGCCATCTTATAGGAGGTGGATCCAAATTCTCTACAGGCATACATTTTCTCCTCTAAAGAATCTTCTGGTCTTAAATTTCTAAGCAACTTTTTACATTCTTCATTAGCATTCTGGATGCTCATGGTGTCCTTTAGATATGTTCTTAAATCCTCTCTGGATGTTTCCATATCAATCTGAGTAAATAATCAATTAATAAACTCAGGGTAGGGTTCCTTGGGCTCTTGTCTGATGCTGACTGCTTTAGGGGCCCTGCTAAGAGTTCTCTGGCACTCTTGAAGCACCTCAAGGACCCATGTTCTATAGAGGGTTCTGGCATTAGAGAATTTCGGGTTATCTGCTTCTTCTGGTGATATTCCAATTCCCCTAATCTGATCTGCTGTTAGTGGTGCTGATCCAGCCATACTGGCTGGGGGAATAGGAAGTATCTCATCCCATGCTGTTGCCTTCTCTTTTATTTTGTCTATGACTAGCTGTTTCTCCACTTCAAAGCCAGGAGTTAAATTCAGTAGCATATTGATGTCTACTGATGTAAAGTTTACTGAAATTACCCCAAAGTAAGTGATGGTAGCTGAGTGCATGAGACCGTGTTCCTGCACTTGTTTAAGCCAAGCGGCTATTAGTCTAGGTCCCACAGGCTCATATTCTTGTCTACCACCTCTTAACATTATCAGGTAAGCTGACTGTTCTTTTGCTTTTTCTTCCTTGCTTAACTCCCCTGGAACAGCCTGAGGTTTTTGCCTACACCCTGTTATGATGTCATAGAGTTTACAGGTGTTTTCTGTATTTTTTGGATTCAATCCTCTGCCACAACAAATTAACACCTTAAGGGTGTCTACTGCACATTGTGGCGTCCTCTCCCCTCTGCAGAAATTCCTCCAAGAAGCTATCTGTGTCTTCCAAGGTCTGCAGATCTTAGAGGTCCCATCCTGTACAAGCTGGTGCCAGCTTACAAGCACATGTTACATTTTCTGGTGAGTAGCACTTCATTTTCTTACCTCTTGGTCCCTGGCCTGGAAGGACCTTCACCTTTTCGATACTCCCTAGTGCCTCTCTATATTCTTTTGATTGGGACGTCCCACCCATCATGGTCTCTTTCAACCACCGCTACTCACCCTTTTGAAGGTTCCTCAAGAGCTCCTCTCCTCACCATCTGACTTCAGGTCCCTGTTCAGGCACCAGCTGTCAGGATATCCCCCTCCAGGGACTAGCCAGGTTGCCATGAAGGAAGAGTCGAGGAGACTGAGGAAAGTCAAGCTAAATACACTTTATTGATATTCTAGGTGACTAGGGGGAGAGATTGCTCAAGCCAACTCCTGCAGGCCAAAGGCACTACGGACCAGGAGCATTCCCCATGGGCACAAGGTGCTACGGACTGGGGAGAGAGGCTGAGCAACCTCTGCTTTACAGTGTCTAAGGGTCCACTTATATACAGTTTTTAAAGGTCAACCCTGCCCATGTGCTGACGTCCCAGGCTCCATAGTCATAGTAATGCCGTCCTCCCAGGCCCCGTAGTCATAGTAGCATGGTTACATAGTATAACAACGGTTTGCAGTTAGGCCATTTCCCCTTGCAAATTGCACTATAGTGCAGTTTCTTTCTCCGATGATGAGTTTCGTTCTTTCGTGAACGGATCCCTAACAATTAGGATTTTTATTTTTCTATTTTATATACATTCATTTTTTAAAAATGTTATTTCTTGAAGTTACTCTATATTTAGCCTATTCGAGGAACTGCAGATAAAGAGAAGGCCATTTTTTCATCGTCTGAAAAAATATAACTTAAATACTAGTTATTGCAATCAATATGCTGTGTGCAATTATTTCTTTTCAAATACTATGGCTAAATGTATGTTCTTTTCATTAATAATCATCCTCAGATGTACATAATTGCTGGCATTGGACAATTCTCAAAGGCAATTGCTTTTTGTCTTGTGATTTATATAAGGTGGGATTCTCATAGTCTGACCTTAGGACAAATTGTAAAGTAGGTGACAATTTTTCCTTCTGAGACTGTTATTCAAGGCATATTCTCACACACAACTTGAAATATAAAACTGAAACTATTCTCTAGACAATTAATGCTGTCATTTAAGGTTGCTTTGCCCAGACAATTGCCCTAATTCTCTATTTCAATATATGCATGTAGCTATCTTGTTACTCATGTGGGAAATTTGTGTGTATCTGTGTGCATTCTGTGTTTATACAATTTTGCTAATATAGAGTTTTACATATTTTAAAGTCTATTAAATTCTATGGGATGGGTTCATCCTGTACTGTATTTTAAATTCTTACATTGTCATCACTTATGTCATATTTGAGATTGACATGTTCACATATTGAAATCTATTAAAAATATACTGACCTATTGTTTTTCCTCAGAAAAATCAAATTTGGACAAAAAAGAGCAAGTTGCCAGAAAAAAATGTTTATATACTAATACCCTGAAGTGTATAGTAACATGTTAATTTTGATTTCCCATTTCAAAATTAAAGTACATGCCTTTGGACATGCAAAGCTTATATAGGCAAGGTATTCCAAACCATACAAATAAACAAAAAAGTCTACAGTATCAAATTAAAAATTATAAATGACATTTTTTCTTGTGAGAAATACTTCTTATCTTGAATAATGCATGAAATAAAATTCAATGAAATATTGTGAGACAACCATAGAAGTCTTCTTTTAAATGATTGTGCCTTAATAAATAACATATTCATTAAAAAACTTCACCCAAATATATTATATACATATTCACCAGGCACTTTATTCAGATTAGAAAATTTCACTTTACTATAGAATCAAAATGGTTGTGGAAAAAATAAAATACCATTAAGTTATTGTATTTAAATGAATGTACTTTTTTTTTTTGGACAGGCAGAGTTAGTGCTAGAGAGAGACAGAGAGAAAGGTTTTCCTTCCATTGGTTCACCACCAAATGGCCACTACGGCCGGCTCTGGTTTAGACATTAAACCTTTATAGAAATATTTTATAGCTTTGAATGCTCTTTAAAAATATTTCTAAATTTGAATTTTTCTTCATTCTAAGTAGAAATAACCATCTAACCATAAATCTATATTAGATAATATTATCAATCATATAATATTATCATGTATAGAGATAATAATATAATCCATTTGTCTTTCCTTAAGTGGATATTTTTCCTTTCAAAAACTATATAATAACCTAATAATTTTACTTTAAAATGTACATTCATGTGTATATATAGATCATATTATAATTAAAATACTGATTGCATATTTTAAAGGTTTTGTGAGTATATCTCAGCAATTTTTTTGTGGTTGGGTTCACTTAGTAGTTATGTGAAAACTCATACACATATTAGGATACTTCAAAAAATGCAAGGTAAATGGAATAAAAATCATTTTTTCATAATACACATTTTCTATGTTTTTGTAGGCCCCTTGTACAGAGTGCTAGATAGAACATAAATAAATATAAATAATTCTCCCAGCTTTTACATGGCACAGTATTTCACTGTGTAGTGATAACAATTCCAAAATAATCAAAATAAAGGAATTACATGAGTAGAAAAATAAAGAGATGCACTGAGAAATTTTAAATAACTTTTCTTTTTCAGTAATGAATTCTACATGTAATGCCGTACTAAGCATTGAGAATACAGAAATTAGCAAAACAATTCAAGTTGCTACCCTCAAGTAGTTTTCCTGTGTAGGAGGAGAAAAATAATAATAAAACAAAATAGTATGCAATGTTAGGTGATGATGACTATTATGAAAAACTTGAAACTAGATAACAATGTGGAAAGAGAGTTTCTGTTTTCAGAGTAGTCTAAATGGAAGATCATTTTTATGCAGACCAGAATGACATGAAGTAGACAATTACAGGACTATCTGATATGAGATAATCATAGCATCAATGAAAATTAAATTTACAGATGTCTTGCATGATTTTAAGGCACCAAAAGAAGGCCAGTAAAACAGTAGTGAAAGAGAGTTTTAGGAAATTCATTTAGAGGCAATCAAGAATCCACTTCTGGATTGCCAGAACAATAGTGGACAGGAAGAGATCAACTAGGAGATTACCATGATTTTCCAAGAGAAAAATGAAGGTGACTTGAGTGAAGCTGCTATGGTAAATTGATATGAAATAAGAATATATGAGATACATTCACTAATGCTGAGAAAATTTACTAATGAACTGGAAGTGGGGTGTGATAAAAAGGACTCAGAAAAGACCTAAAAGATGAAGCTTTAGCAATTAATAGAATGAATAGTCAGTGAGATTATTTTGTGTGTACAGAGAAATAAAGAGTTTGATCTGGGATACACTGTGGTTTAGATGCCTATTTGACATCCAAGTTGATAGGTGAAGTAGGAAAAGAACATGCAAGTTTGGAATTCAGTAAAATGAATGAAATTGGAAATTAAAGTAAAGAAGCCATTAACATGGGAGTATCATTCAAAGTAATGAGGCTAAATAAGATTTCTAAATAGTTCAAAATTTTAGATAAATTATTTAAAAATGGATCTCAGGGATATTCAATTAGTTAGATTTTTGAGTAATGAGAAGAATGCAGTGAAAACACTGAGAAGAAATACTGAAGTAACATAAAAAAACAAGAGCCTTCAGTGTTTAAGAGTAAAGGCAGAGGAAACAATAAGTTGTGTTAAATCTGACTGCTACATTGAAAAAGATTATAGCTTTGCAGTATGGAGGTCACTGGGAAATTGGTAGCATACTAGAGTGATAGCATCAGGAAACAAGGCCTGATTGAAGTTCATTCAAAAAATAATGGGTGAATAGGGACTGCTAATTGTGCTTATGGGAATTCTCAGAAGTCTTCCTGTAAGAGAGGCTAATGCTAAAGAGAAATGTGTGATTCAGAGGGAATTTGAAAATTTGTAAGGAACCAATTGCTATGACGTATTTATAAAAGGTTGGGAATAATCAAGTGAGAGGACACAGTTGAGTAAAGAAACGTGGCAGGAAATTTCAACAATATCAAAAGGAAACAGTTTAGTGCAAGCAAGAGTAGGAATATTTGTATAGTTTGACTCATTGGATCTGAGAAAAGCAGAATATATAAATATATGAGCAAACAAGACAGTAGATTTAGTGATGGGAGCAGGTTCAAATTCTCTGCTTATTCTAGTTTCTTAATGAAATAAGAAAAAAAAGTCCTTTCTCAAACTGTAAGGAAGAAAGGAAGATACAAGAGCCATAAGTAGCTAGGAGCAAGGCAGATACTTCAGAAGTTTAAGGACAGATTTCGGTAGCAAATTAGTAGAACTGTTAGGTAGCACTGAAAGCTATGAAAGATTTACAGACATCAATTTGAAGTTTTCTCAGGAAGCATGGCTATGGTTTTGCATGTGCATTTTCAGGCTCAGAGAGGACAGGTGTAGAGTTTTTATAGAACTGGATTTGGATATTGCCAGGCAAGGAAATTGATAGTAGGTAAAGAGGAAGTGAGTTGAAGGCATATGCAAGAAAACAATTAATGTAGTACTCTGAGTCATTTGTTATTTTTCTTGGTCAATCTACCTACAAGTTTGTCAACATTGTTGATCTTATTTTGTAAATGTTATTTGTTTTATTTATTTATTTGTTAAGGTGTATAACATCATGCATTTCATAAATACAATTGTAGGAACAGTGATTCTTCCCACCCTACCATCCCTCCCATCCGCACTTCCTCTCTTCTTCCTCCTCCCTCTCCTATTGCCATTCTTATTTTTCACTAAGATCTATTTTTATTTAACTTTATACACAAAAGATTAACCCTACAGCAAGTAAAGAGTTCAACAAATAGTATGAAAAAAAGAAGTTTCTCAATATTTGAGACAAGGACTGTTCAAAGTCACCGCATCTCAAACTGTCAGTTTCACTTCTACAGATTGCCGTTTAGTCTTCTAGAAAAAAATGGTGCTCATTTTATTATTATTCCTTTTTATACTTTGTTATACTCACTATTATGGACAATTACATTTAAGCCTTATAAGAAGAAAGGGGGAAGTATGATAATAAGACCATGTCAGTTGTGACAGAGATCATTTATGACTTTTTCTCCAATACGAATCTTTATTTCTTTCTTTTGTCTAGTTCACATGGATAGAGCTTCCAATACATCATTAAAACAGAAGTGGTAAAAGTAGACACCCCTGTTTTATTTCTGATAATAGGAAGAAATAGTTCCCTTTCACCACTAAGTGTAATACTTCTATATTGCCTGTATCAAATTAAGAATGTGTCTATTATGTCTTTATTGTCTCTAAAATGAGTCCGATTTTCTCAAATTACTTTTTTACAATTATTGAGCTTGTTGTTATTTTTCTTGATTATTTTGTTAATATAGAATATAAAATGATTGATTTCTACATGCCAAACCAGCATTGTTAGAAATAACCCAAGTTAACCATGATATTTAACACTTTGTAGATATTTATGAAATCAGTTTCATGGCTGTTTGTTGAGGATTCTTCATCTTGTGATGTCTCTGTGTAGTTTTAGATATCAGTAGATGGAAATGAACAATGTTAACAATTTATACAGTGAATTTGTAAATGCTAGCTCTTTTTCAAATTATTGAAAGATTGTGCAAAGGGTAAGTATTTATCCTTCTTCAACTGTTTGAAGCAATTTGTACCTTATTTGTTTCATTTCGTGCTTTGCTTATTGTTATCAGTTCAATTGTTATGCTTATGACAGTCTATTCAGATTTTTCTATTTCTTTCTGAGTCAGAGTCAGTATCTCATGGATGTTTCAGAAATTGTCCATCTCTTGTAGGTTATATACTTTGCTGTCATACAGTCATCCTATTATTCCTTGTTTGCCTTTTTCTTCTTTAAATTTGGTACTGATACTCCCTCTTCCACTGCTAATGTTAGTACAGTGAGTCATCTGTCTTTGTTCATGGTCAGTCTACCTACAAGTTTGTCAACACTGATGATCTTCTAGAAAAAAAGAAAACAATATTGCTCATTTCACAATTATCCTTTTTATACTTCAGTTATATTCACTCCAAACTTGATTGTCTATCTCCTATTTGGATTTGGTTTAAACTTGTGTATTCTAGTAAGGTGGAAGCTTAGATAATTGATTCGAGATTTTCTTACTTAAGCTATGGTTTCAAGAAGACAAGCACACATCCCTACCCCTGTCCTCAGTCTTGCTCTTTGTCTCTCTTCTGTTCCTTTCATCAGTTTTTGCAAAGACAAAGTGTTAATTCACTCTATATTCACAGATTCAATTCACCAATAACCATAATATTTAGTAGATAAAAGGTAGAAAGACCACAGATCCTAAGGAAGATAAACAAGGGCTAAAAATGACAATCATATAACAAAATGTCTGTTTAATTTCTATACTTTTTGTATTCTATATTAAAAACCATATTATCTTCAATACTGGCATTTGTATGTAAAAGTTTTGAGCTAAGCACAGCCTTTGAAATTTTCCCATAACTGCTAGTGTTGGGTTTTTATTCCCAGGAATCTAATGTATTTTTCACTTTGCCTTGTGATTTTGTCTTTGAGCCACTGTATATGAGATGCATGGTATAACATTTGCACATATTAATGAATAGCTGCATATCCATCCATTTCATATTTCTGAACCAAAATACATGAGTTGAGTGCTTTATAAAGCAAACAAGTTTATTCATTGCTTCTAAGGGCAATGTCCCCTATAACTCAATCATCTTGCACTAGACTCGAACTCTGGAAGATTCTTAACATCTACAAATCACCATACTTAGGACCAAGTTTCCAACACATGGATCCTGGGGGATGAGGGGGGCACACTCAAGCCATACGAGAAACCAAACAATCCCAATTATTTTTATTTTATTGACTTCTAATTTCATTCTATCTGGTCAAGAACATAATATTTGAAATTTTTTAACATTGGAATTTGTTTTATGGCCCAACAAACATCTATTATGAAGAATGTTTGATGAGCACTCAAAAGTAATGCATATTAGGGGCCAGCACTGTGATGTAGCAGGTTAAGTCTCTACCTGAGGAGCCAGTTCGAATCCTGGCTACTCCACTTCTGATCCAGCTACCTTCTAATGGCTTGGGAAAACAGTAGAAGATAGCCCAAGTGCTTGGGCACCTGCAGTGGTGTGGGATATCTGAAAGAAGCTCCTGGCTCCTGATTTCAGATAAGCCCAACTCCAGCCATTGCAGCCTCTTGGGGAGTGAACCAGCAGATGGAAGACTTCTCTCTCCTCTCTGTCTCTCTCTGTCTATAACTCTAACTCTCAAACAAATAATATTTAAAGATGTATATTTTATTATTATCAGATTTAGTGTTCTACAAATATCTGTGAGATGTAGTTAACTTAAAACACTGATCAAAATTTCTATTTATTTGTTGACCTACTATTTAGTTGTTTCATCAATTTCTGAACATGGGTATTAAAATATACAGTGTAATTCAGCTATATCTTCTTTGTTTTCTATTTTTTGTGCATGTATTTTGAAGTCCTTTTGGTAAGGGGATGTATGTCTATATTTGTTTTTAATATTATAAAATACACCTATATTTCAATAGTAACAGTTCCTATTAAATTCTGTTTTGTCTTACAGAGCCACACCAGTCCTCTTTTTTTAGTTTTCTTTTTAGTTACCCTTCAGATAAAATACCTTTTTCAATTATTTTATTTTAACGTATTAGTTTTTCAATCCATCAGTGTCTATGGAGACATTTTTAGCATAAATGTTGATCACAATTTTTAACATAGCCATAATATTTATTGTTTTTAAATTTTATTTAAGGTATACAAATTTCATGTATTTCATATATACTAATTCAGTAACATAGTGATACTTTCCACCCTAACCTCCCTCCTATCCTCCTCTCTTTTCTATTCCCACTATTAATTTTTACAAAGATCTATTTTCAGTTTACTTTTACTCATAAGGTTAACTCTACACAAAGTAAGGAGTTCAACAAATAATAAGATGAGAAAAACACTATTCCTCAACATTTGAATCAAGGACTATAAACAATCATAGAATCTTCTTGGAAAAGACCCCAGAAGCACAGGCAGTCAAAGCCAAAAATAACATTTGGGATTGCATCAAATTGGGAAGTTTCTGTACTGCAAAAGAAACAGTCAGGAAAGTGAAGAGGCAACTGACAGAATGGGAATATTTGCAAACTATGCAACAGATAAAGGGTTAATAACCAAAATCTACAAAGAGATCAAGAAACTCCACAACATCAAAACAAACAACACACTTAAGAGATGGGCCAAGGACCTCAATAGACATTTTTCAAAAGAGGAATCTCAAAATCTCAATTTTGCTCCTACAGATTACTTTCAGGTACTCTATAAATTACCACAGATCAGGGAAATCATATGGCATTTGTCTTTGTGGGACTGGCTTATTTCACTAAATATAATGGTTTCCAGGTGCACCCATTTTGTTGCAAAAGACAGGATTTGTTTTTTTGTAATCACTGAGTAATATTCCATAGTGTATACATACAGTAATTCTTTTTCTAGTCATCAGTTGATGGATATCTGGGTTGATAACATATCTTAGCTATTGTGAGTTAAGCTGCAGTAAGTAAACATTGTGGTAGATATCACTCTTTTGTATGCTGATTTCATGATGTTTCCTTTGCTGCTAGACATCTTTATATGTATCACAAGTATTACTTTATTTCTATAGTGCAGGCTTATTTTCTGTTATGTGGATATTCTCTAGTTACTATTTTCATTTCATTGTCATTTCCTTTATTTTATATTTTCTGAAATGCTTCTTAAGTGATTTCCCTTAGACTATAAAACAGTAAAATAATATATTTATTGTTCATGACATGTTAATTTCACTGATTATAAAAGTTTGCTTCAATATACCTGCTTACACTTCTTGGTTTGTGTTATTATTGTTATATGAGCATACTTCAAAAACTTCATGAATATTACATAAAAACCAAGTTTACTTTGGTGCAAAATCTTTTGAAATTCATCCATAAAAAGGGTTTTCAAAAAGTATGGGGAAAATGCTGTTATGGAAATGATATGCATGAATTTCAGATTTTGTTTTATACCCAAATAAACTTATATTTTATTTACAATTACCATGAGCTTTCTGAAGTATCCAGATAGAAAAGTAGTTGATTAGATAAATAGATAGAGACATTTATCCCATATTATCCTGTTGTTTTTTGAGGCTACATTTCATCAGACTTGATAATAAATCTCTTTAATGCAAAAGCTTCATAACATTGTCTAATAAGAGTTTCACATATTCTCAGAATTAGCTTTAGCAATTAAAGGTGACAAAAATATCATTCTCTATAAAAATTGTTATAATTTTACTTTAAAGAAGCATTTGGTCCATTTGGAACTTATTTGTATGTTAAATAAGAAAAGTAGAAAGTATTTTCTTGTTACCGAAGTAATAGTCATGTTTCCATTAAAGATGTCTTATTGAATAACCCAAGCCTCTCCCTCTGTTAAATCTGTAATAGATATTTAAGGGCAATAGCCAAGCCTTTTATGTTCAAATATGATAAATAATACTTTGCCAGAATCCTTATCTTGGGACCCAGTGGAAGCCTGAATGGGATTGGATAAAACATAATCAGTAATCTGAATATTAATAGTAAACATTCTATTAAATACAATAATTTTGCTAAGGTTGTATAAGTAAAATGATAGAGACAAATCTTTACCGACATCTATGTGAATTATGTTCTCCATACTCAGTACTGCTGTGATCATGGAAACTTATGGGCAAGAAATAGCTCCTTAGGGAGCAAAACTGTAGCACACTGAGGTTCTTCATTGAGTGAATATTCAATTTTCAATAAAAGAATTTCCTTCATTTCCAGGTTAGAATTCTTCACAATGTCTGTCCTATCATATATTATCATTCTGTTCTTCATCCTTGCAGTTTCAGTGTTTTCCCAACTCCTACATTTCTAACTCTATTATTTTTATAGATAGCCCTTCCACAAATCACCAATGTATATTAGATTAGAAGGGCGAGATGGCTTGTCTTTTGGGTTTATATGTGTGAAACTAGAAGTAGTTATTGAATGACCTACCAGTGAAGACTATGCATTACCTAGAGATACTGCAAATTTAGGTGGATATTGTTCGTTGCTTTCCTCAGTTTATATGGACATTTTTTGTATAGCCATTGGAATATACCCAGAAGTGATGTCTGATACTTGCAGGCCCTTCCCATACAAATGTTGTTATATGCATGTTTTCCTTGTTCGCAGATGGCAGTAGTGATGCCCTGAGTAATCTTGGGGTGAAGTGTTGAAGGTAGAAGACTTACAGAGGCTCCTTGACTGACTGCCTGCAGTAGCTCTCCCTTCCTACCTGGCATGACTCTCAATTGTTACCTTTGCTACAACTACGTGTTTACTTATGTGAGTCATTGTGTTTTACATTTATTTGTAATTGAAATTGGAACTGCCTAATATCTTATGCTTCAATTAATATAAATAACATCAAATATAAAGCCATTTGTCTCTAATGGTTATAGTGTTGAATAAATCATATTCCAGCCAAAAAAATATATGTTACTAAATATTAAATTTAGCACATATACCTACTATATCAAGAAGTGTTATAGGACGTTCATATTAATGTTAGTCTTTTTCCACTAGTTGAGACATTATACTAGGAAGATATAATTGTGGTAATTTCTTTTTTATTTGAAAGGAACACTTGCTTTTATATATATATATATATATAATATATATATTATATATATATATATTATATATATATATATGGTAAAGTTGCCATCTGCAGCACCAGCATGCCATATGAGCATTGGTTCAAGTCCCAGCTGCTCCAGTTCCCAGCCAATTCATCTGGGAAAGCAGCAGAACTTGGATCAAGTTCTTGTGCCCCTGCATCCACGTGGGAGACCAGAAAAAAGCTCCTAGATCCTGGCTTTGGATCAGCCCATCTCTGGCCATTGTGGCCATTTGGGGCGTAAACCACCATATGGAAGATATTCTCTCTCTCTCTCTCTCTCTCTCTCATATTTTAGCCAATATATTACAAGCTGAACCCTTCCGTACTCAGGAATATTTATGTGTGTGTTTTACTTTGATTTTTCTGCTTCACATTATAATTCCATTAGATAAGGATCTAATGTATTATCTTTTTTTAAAACAAGATAGATTTATTTATTTATTTATTTATTTATTTATTTATTTGAAAGAGTTACATAGAGACAGAGAGAGAGAGAGAGAAGTCTTCCATCAGCTAGTTCACTCTCCAGTTGGCCGCCACGGCCAGAGTGTGCTGATCTGAAGCCAGAAGCCAGGATCTTCTTCCAGGTCTCCCATGCGGGTGCAGGGGCTCAAGGATTTGGGCCATCTTTCACTGCTTTCCCAGGCCATAGCAGAGAGCTGGATCAGAAAAAAAGTAGCCAGGACTAGAACCAGCACCCATATGGCAGATGATTGATGTACTGCGCCACAGTGCTGGCCCCAATGGATGATCTTTCTACTTAACATAGACAACATGTTTGAATATTCATTTACACAATTCTTTTTTTTTTTTTGACAGGCAGAGTTAGACAATGAAAGAGAGAGAGAAAGGTCTTCCTTTTCCGTTGGTTCACCCCCCAAATGGCTGCTACAGCCGGTGCACTGCGCCAATCCAAAGCCAGGAGCCAGGTGCTTCCTCCTGGCCTCCCAAGTGAGTGCAGGCCCCAAGCACTTGGGTCATCCTCCACTGCCTTCCCGGGTTGCAGCAGAGAGCTGGCCTGGAAGAGGGACAACCGGGACAAAATCTGGTGCCCCAACCGGGACTAGAACCCGGGGTGCCGGCGTCGCAGGCAGAGGTTTAGCCTAGTGAGCTGAGGTGCTGGCCTCATTTACACAATTCTAACCTGACATGTGAGCTAAGAATCTGAAAAGATTCTCTTTACCTTAAAGTAGATTTAACTGGGATTTAGTTTATTGTAATTAAGAATGCTAATTGATGTGACTTTACTGTGCTATATCCTCCTTGATTGAATTTTGAGAAGCCCCTTTATGTGATCTTCTTTCCACTCTTTTCCATCTGATTTATTCTGCAGTCATATAGAATTCTAATGTTAACTAATTCCTCTGCATTTTTCTCTTTTCTTCCTTCCTCCCTCCCTCCCTCCCTCCTTTCTTTCTTTCTTTCTTTCTTTCTTTCTTTCTTTCTTTCTTTCTTTCTTTCTTTCTTTCTTTCTTTCTTTCTTTCTCTCTCTCTTTCTTTCTCTCTTTCTCTCTTTCTCTCTTTCTTTCTTCTTTGTTTTGGAAATACAGTTCCCTTATAAAGGAACAGTTACTACAAGGGAAATGATAAAGAAATCTTAAAGGCAAGTTACTGTTACTTCATTTAAGCATCATGATAAACCCTTCAAAGTTTATTTTAATGGAATAAAATGACTAACATGTTATAGAGTTACTAATAAGTGGAGCAGTCAGGAGTTGAAGCGGCACCCACATGGGATGCTGACACTGCAGGTGGCAGCTTTACCCACTACACCACAACACTGGCCCCAGCTGTATTATCTTTACACAGATTTTGGCACGTTATTATCCTGGTGCTATGGATTGAATGTAATTTATCCCCCAAGTTTCATGTTCTAGAAACTTGGTCACCAATGTGGTAGTATTCAGTGGTGGAACCTTTAAGATGTGGGGCCTGGGGAAGGTTATTAGGTTATGAGACACTAGGCAGTCCTCAGAGGGATTTATGCTGGTCTCGTGGAGTGAATTATTCATCACAAGAGCAGGTTGTTACAAAGAAAGGCCATCCTGCATGCTTGGCTACCTCCCTACCCTGCCAATCCCTTTTCCAGTTTCCCTCCCTGTTGTTATACAGTCATGGAGCCCTTAAAAGATGCCAGTGCTGTTTGGACCCTCCAGTTATTAGAATTGTGAACCAAACTTCTTTAATTTACAAAGCACCCAGTCTTGGGTATTTTTTAATAGGAACACAAGTAGACTAAAACACTTAGTTACAATTCTTTATTTTTTCTTTAACAATCAGGGTAAGATATTCCACACTCTCTTTCAGATATTTATGGCTGGCTGGCGCCATGGCTAACTAGGCTAATCCTCTGCCTGTGGCGCCGGCACCCCGATTCTAGTTCCAGTTGGGGCGCCGGTTCTGTCCCGGTTGCTCCTTTTCCACTCCAGCTCTCTGCTGTGGCCTGGAAAGGCAGTGGAGGATGGCCCAAGTCCTTGGGCCCTGCACCCGCATGGGAGACGAGGAGGAAGCACCTGGCTCCTGGCTTCGGATCTGCGTAGCGGCCATTTGGTGGGTGAACCAGCGGAAGGAAGACCTTTCTCTCTGTCTCTCTCTCTCCCTCTAACTCTGCCTTTCTTAAAAAAAAAAAAAAAAAAGATTTATGGCGTTCAGTGCTGTGTTGTGATATAGCTGGTAAAGCACCACAACCTACGATGCCAGCACCCCATATGGGTACTGATTTAAGTTTCTGCTATTCTACATACAATCCAGCTCCCTGCTAATGTACCTGGGAAAGCAGCGGAGCATGTCTCAAGTGCTTGTGTCCTGGCCACCCATGTGGGAGATACAGATGGAGCTCCAGGCTCCTCATATTGGCCTTGCCCGTCCCTGGCCATTGACATTTGGGAAGTGAACTACCAGAAGGAAACTCAATCTCTCTCTCTCTCTCCCCTCCCCCGTTAACTCTAACTTTCAAATAACTATTAAAAAAAAAAAAGACATTTATGGAGGCCAGTGCTCTGGCGTAGCAGGTAAAGCTGCTGCCTGGAGTGCCAGCATCCCATGTGGACGTCAGTTCAAGTCCCAGCTGCTCCACTTCCGATCCAGCTCTCTGCTATGGCCCAGGAAAGCAGTAGAAGATGGTCCAAGTCCTTGAGACCCTACACCTATGTGGGAAAACCTGGAGGAAGCTTCTGGCTCCTGGCTTCTGGCTTTGGATCAGCATAGCTCCAACTGTTATGGCCAATTGCGGAATGAAGCAGCGGATGGAAGACCCTACTCTCTCTGCCTCTCCTCTATCTGCGTAACTCTGATTTTCAAGTAAATAAATAACTCTTTTTTAAAAAGACATTTATGACTGATAATTGCCTATGGATGACAGCATGGCCTTGTCGTCCTTCTTGAATATTTTTTTCCCATGGCCTTAGTCCAAGGGATCAGTAGTAAAATTGTAAACTATGAAAGAAAGTCCTAAAACTTATACCGAAGTCAGCTTATTTCACTTCCCTCTCTTATCTGAGGATCCTACTTTATGTTCAGTAGGTTTTCAAGACAGATGTTACATTTTCAAATCAAAGAAACACATTTAAGTTGTTTCTCATGCACACTTACTCTCTCAGTCACAAGTGGAGACATAAGATGCCTTTCATAAACTCCATCCTGCATATACATGAAGCAGCTATGTCATTATTATAAGTAATTTCAGCTTATGAAAGAAATACCTGAAGTGAACAAAAAGGAGAGAAACATGGAAACACTCACCCTTCTGCAGCGAGCATGTTTACTTTCTTAATGGCCTATTCTTTTTTATTTCCTACCTTTGCAGTCTTTTTCCGCTATAATTGTGCCAAGACTGACAAATATTGGCTGAGAATATTGCCAGGTAGATAAATATCCTAATATCTACCTATTAGGAGGCACAGAATCACCGAGAGAAAATGGCTTTTTAATGGTACAATGCAATATAAACCCAAAACGCTGGAAGTTAAAACTGATGGCCTCTCACTTCCTTGGATAATATCGTTGTTCAGGAATTTCTCCTCAAAAGAACTAAAGTCATCACCAGATAGAACTGGTTTTAATGCTATATAGTAAGCAGGATATGTACATTTTATTCACTCATAAAATTTATGATATACTCTATCACATAAAATTTTAAGATAGTTAACATTTTCTACTTTAATAAGCTACAGCAAAAAATTTTTCACGTGCATGAGAAATATAATCTTTGTTGACATTCAAAGCACCTAATGAAAAAATAAATTTCACTTATGTGACTATGGCACAAACTAACTTTTACATTTGATCCATATATTTAAGTTCTTTCTAGATGTTTCAATTCTAACAAGGTATTTACCAAATGTTCTAATACTGATTAGGCTGAATTTGTTAAAGGTCAACTTCCTCTCATCCACTTATCTCACAAGATTATTAATGGATCTGATTTTTTTTAAAGAACATAAGTAATGAATTACACCATGAATGTGCTACAATGCTGATTTTTACATAAATTGAACTTGCTCTTAAACACTTTTTTTCAAAAGCAATACCTTAGGCTACAAAATTGAATTTATAAAGCTAGTTTATTACCTGATTATTATAGAACATTTAAAGAAGAAAAATAATGAAACTAATAGTGTTCTACACCCTTCTTCTGTAAATCCATCAAAAAACACCAAGCATTCCCTAGATGATTTTGAAGTTATTGAATTACCATTAAGAAATGAATGAATGACTGTGCTTTTATGTGGTATTTAATTTCAAAGGGCAACCACATTCTGATTTAATATATTCAGTACTTCTTTCTGATAGTGAGCATTTGTGTAGGAAAATAAATTAGGTGAGAAACTATACTTGTGAAATTAATGTTTTAGACAAAAAGAGTATGAGAGTATTTACAAAAAAGGGTAATGGGAATATATGAAAAGAAAGGAATGGAAAAAAGGGAAGAATTGGAGGAAGAATCTAGGTTGATTTCTAATACCAGTAGGTCATTCTTAGATTATGGTGTAGGCATACTCATGTATTACCCTGAGTTCCTTTCATTTCCACTGAAGGGATATTACAGCATTCAGTAGACAGCTTACACATAGACTTTTAAGACATTTTGTAAATGAAAAAAAAAAAAAAAGGCCAGCGCCGCGGCTCAATAGGCTAATTCTCCTCCTAGCAGCACCGGCACATCAGGTTCTAGTCCCAGTCAGGGCATCGGATTCTGTCCCGGTTGCCCCTCTTCCAGGCCAGCTCTCTGCTGTGGCCAGGGAGTGCAGTGGAGGATGGCCCAAGTGCTTGGGCCCTGCACCCCATGGGAGACCATGAGAAGCACCTGGCTCCTGCCATTGGATCAGCGCGGTGCGCCAGCCACAGCGTGCCGGCCATGTCAGCCATTGGAGGGTGAACCAAAGACAAAAGGAAGACCTTTCTCTCTGTCTCTCTCTCTCTCACTGTCCACTCTGCCTGTCAAAAAATAAATTAAAAAAAAAAAGACATTTTGAAAGAATAAATTGCCCCAGGCAGAATACTATTATGCCTATTAAAAGGTTAATACCAATAATTTGGGACATGCTCCTCAGTAAAGATCTTCATAAACCAAATGAAAGAAACAAAACACAAAAATCAAAGAGCAAGCAAATAAGCATATGCATCTTAACACAGTAGGCTGTTCATTAGGTGTTTTGTTTTGTTTTGTTTTGTTTTATTTTTGCAAACTAGGTTCTACAATATTCAATGTAATTGCCATATGCAACAAAAAGTATTAGCAACTGCAGGGGACTCTTCCCATTCAAATCATATAGAATCTAACATCCCATAACTACTTAATTTAAGGCCAGGAAGGAGACAACGTAAATCTAGATAACAATTCCAGAAAATGGACAAAATGAAACAAAGCATTGTACCAAGGATTTTACCAAAGTTAGCTACCAAATAGACCAAAGGAACCCTTAGATCATACTAAGATCTAAGCTTAGCATTACAAATTCCATGCCCCATCAAGTTACCTGCATAAATCACTAACTACAACTTTGTAATTACAGCATTATCCCAGCCAGCGAAAGAGGGGCCAGCACTGTGGCATAGAAAGTTAAGCAGCCACCTGCATTGCCGGCATCTCATATGGGCACCAGTTTGAGTCCCCTGTGCTCCACTTCGAATTCAGCTCCCTGGTATTGTGCTTGAAAAAGCAGAGGAAGATGGTCCAAGTGCTTGGTCCCCTGCACCCACATGAAAAACCTGGAAGTTCCTGGCTCCTAGCTTCGGCTTGGCCCAGCCCCAGCCATTGCATGTCATATGGTGTGTATACCAGAGTACGGACAATCTCTATCTCTCTCCTTCTCTCTCTCTGTATCTCTGTCTTTCAAATAAAAAATACATAAGTAAATGTAGAAGAAGAAGAAGGAAGAGGAGGAGAAGGAAGCGGTGGTGGCAAGAAGGAAAATAGTCTTTTTTTTATGATTTTATTTATTTATTTGAGAGGTAGAGTTAGACAGTGAGTGAGAGAAACAGAGAAAGGTCTTCCATCTGCTGGTTTACTCCCCAGATAGCCACAGCAGCTGGAGCTGGGCTGATTCGAAACCAAGAGCCAGGAGCTTTTACCTGATTTCCCACGTGGGTGCAGGTGTCCAACCACTTGGGCCATCTTCTATTGCTTTCCCAGACCACAGCAGAGAGCTGTATCAGAAGAAATGGAACTGGGACTAGAACCAACGCCCATATGGGATTAACCTGCTGGGCTAAAGCACTGGCCCCCAAGAGTTTTTTGGTGAGTTTTGTTCTAGCATTTTGGGAAAAACTATCCACATTTCAGAAGTCATCTACATTGGAAAAAGTTTTTTTCTCTGCAACTTTCTGAAAGTCTCTAACAGATTTCTGTAGAGGTCCCCTTAAATTGTGAGATATGATTCCAAGTTGGAAACGCTGAAACTTTAATGTAGTGTGGGTAATAACTTGGAATAGTCTTTTCCAATGGAGTTCAAGAGAATTTTCTCTGGTTTTATTTGCAAAATTCCAAGTCTTCAGGTTCCATATTGTGAAAAGTTTAGTTTCCATCAGTCGATGGGTCATGAAGAGATCTTGTTTTATGCTTTTTGTTTTTTAACTTGGTAAAAATATGACTTGACACAATGCATTAAAACTCTGAACTATTCCCTCATATTAGAATTTAGGAGACTAAGAGATATATTTGGCTTTATTATTAAGGAGATAGCCTTTCCAATAACTATTTTGTCCACTAAAGCTAATGGTATTACACATGGTCAAGGCAATCCAATTGACCTTTCCAAATTTAACATCAAAGTGTTATTTATCATTTCAACGTTTCCAGAAGACTGAGGATAAGAGGGACAGTGGCAAAGCTACTCTGAACAATCTGTTTAACTGTAAACCTGTCCAATTACATTGTTTTCCATTAAAATGCATTTTAATAACTTTTTAACCAGTGTTGTAGCATTGGCCTACATGAAAAACTTCTATAAAAACAGAGAACATAGTCAATTTCAAGAGCATAGTCATGCCCAGTTGAATAAAATCCCTTTCTAAACATTCAAATACTTCATCAGATAACAGAAATGTATTACCAGTAATATTGATTGCTTCTCAAAGTTATAGGCTTCACAAGCCAAACAATGGTCCTAACCATTTTAGCAATTAAATTATATGCAAGGCAAAGTGACAGAGAGAGAAGGAGAAAAAGGGAGAGGGATATCTTCCATCTGCTGGTTCACTTTCCAAATGGCCACAGAAGTAAAGGCTCTGTTAGGCAAAAGCCTCAAGCTAGGAAGTCCATCTGAGTCTCCCACATGCATGAAAGAACCCCAAGTACTTGGGGCATCATCTTCTGACTCCCAGCAGCATTATCAGGAAGCAAAGGCGGGTCTCAATCCCATGTACTCTGATTTGGGTTGTGGGATTCCCAGTAGTGGCTTAACCCACTGTAACACAATGTCAATCCCCATTCTAGCCAATTTAGAGAACTGTTCCAGCATTTCTCCATAAAGTGTATAGATAAGTCAACATGAAGAACTTGTAGCATTAGAATACTAAAGACTCAGTAAGGACTGGCTGCTCATGCTTCTCATGAGTACACACATAATATTAAAGTGTTTTCCTTTCAATTACCAATCCCATTTGTCTAACCCAGTGGCATAGTACTGTGCATTAAATAGGCCACAACAGGCAAATTGACCCAGATTAATCCTATCGAATTCATTCAAGTTGTGAATCTTGACAATTTCAGTACAGACTAAAGAAAATCTACCAAAGCATTTCCCTTTTATTCACTTGATTCCTGTTCTGTCTGATGCTGGATGAGTGATCTTAAGAAGCAATACATTTCTTACTAGAAGTTCTAGAAATGTTTAGTCAGTCCCATGGTATCATCTGCAAGTTAGCAGAAGTTTTTAGTTTTCTGATTTTTTTCCATGCGTCTCCTTGAAGGCTAATGACTACAAGAGTTCATTATAATAATGATGCAGTTGACAATGAAATTTGGTTATTTTTATACACACATACTAAGATAATAACTGGAATTTAATAAAATGCTAGAACTAGCAGATTTCTATGAATTTTATACCATGTTTAAAATAATTTATAGCACAGTTATACAACTATAACCCAAAGGTTTAGCATCATATATTATTTGACACTATTTCATAAAACATTTAATGTATCAAAAAGGACTAATTAGATCAGTATGTGTCCTTTGTACATTCCAGCAACCTTTCTGGAATGATAAGAAGTTAGCTTTAAATCAAAAGACCTAACAAAGAACTTGATTTGGAGAAATCCATCAAAAATATCAATGGTTTAAATTTTTGATCAAAGTAAAGCATAGTGTATGGAAATCTAACCTGGCATTTAAAATGCTGCTTGTGACACAAGCAGCCCATACTGGAATGTCTGAGTTTGAATCTCACCTCCTCCCCCAATATCAGTTTCCTGCTAATGCACACCATGCAAGACAGCAGGTGATGATCAAGTAGTTGGGTCTCTGTTACCCATGTGGGAGACTTGAATTCAGTTCCCAGCTTCTACTTACTCAGACCTGGCTTCTCAAGTACTTGGGGAGTAAACCAGTCAATAGGAAATCTCCAGGTCCGTTTGTCTGTCTGCCTGCCTTTCTATCTCTTTTCTTTCAAATAAATAAAATATAGTTTTAAACATTTTGATTAAATAAAGTCAAGGGTGCAGCAAGCACTAGGCATTAATCCAATTAGAGGGACCAAAGATTTCAAAGGCAAATACTGAAAACTTCATAGCCACAGGAAAACGTGTAGCTCTTCCACAGAGATGACTGCTTTCCTAAGTAATCAGAAGAACTATAAAGCTCCATTTCCTAGTTATAGCAGGTTAAATCTCCTAGAAAACCTTGTTAATTTGACAGAGGGAATCATATGCTAATTTTAAATAGCTATACTTTTTATATTAATGCTCAATTCTTAGAAAAAATTATAAATCATTCCCCTCCAGTTTTAGCCAATGTGGTCACATATGAAATTTTTTTAACAAAGTTGATCCATCCAAATATTCTTCGTTCTCCTCCTTCCTTCCTTCCCTACCAATCCTTCCCTTCCCTTTCTTTCTTCTTCCTCCCTCACAAGCCAAACACACTCAGCTTCCTGATACGGAATAAAAACAAGATGTTCCACCAGCAAAATTTATTCATTTTCAAACATGACTGTGAAATCATCATTACCAAATATGTATTAGATAAATGGCAACAAAATGTGCTAACATGAGAACTATTACATTAATTTTTACACATACTAATGAGTGAACAATTTCTTTTTTTCTTGTGTTATAGGATAACAGTTTGGGTTCAATTTGAGACCACCAGAATGAAGCCAATGTCATAGTTAATAAAGTCACTGAATATTTTTCCCTAGTGCATATTAAAGTTATAGTATGCTATAATGTAGCACTGTAATCTATAAAGCACCATAGCAGTAGACATTTAAAACATACATACTCATTAAAAAGCTTCATAGCTAAAAATGCTAATAATAACTTACCCATTCAGTCATTTAAAATATTTTTCACTGGTGAAAGGTCTTGATTGTTGTTAACTAGTAAGGTTGATGGGTCTAAAATTTGGGGTAGTATGAAAATTTCTTAAGATCTCAAAGAACTTTGCTGTATAATTGACTCTGCTTTGCATGAAAGATTTCTCTGCAACATCTGATGTTATTTGATAGTATTTTTCTCACAGTAAAATTTCTCTCAAAATGAGAGAATGCACTCTCAACCTGTTACCACCGCTTTATCAACTATGCCTATGTAGTTTTCTAGATACTGTGTAGTCATTTCAACAGTGTTGACAGTATCTTCACAAGGAGTAGTTTCCATCTCAAGAAACTACTTTCCTTGCTCATCCATGTGGAACAAATCCTTATCACTGAAACTTTGCTCACAAGATTGTAGAGCTTCAGTCACAGCTTCATGCTGTATTGTCACTCTAGTTTCCTTGCTGTTTCTACCACATCTGCAGCTACTTCCTTCATAGTCACCCATGAACTTTGGGATCAATTCTTGCAAGTTTTGTGAATATTAGTATTTTTGACTTCCTTCTATGAATCATAAATGTTCTCAGTGGCATCTAGAATAGTTAATTCTTACCAGAAAGCTTTCTATTTACTTTGCCAGTAACTTCAGAAAAATTCCTATCTATGACAGCTATAGCTTTATGGAATATATTTCTTAAATAATAAAATTTCAAATCAAAATTACTCCTTGTTTTATGCACTGAAAAACAGATGTTGTATTTGTAAGCATGAAAAGAGTATTACTCTTGTACATTTCTATCAAAATTCAACTGATCTGGTACATTGTCAATATACCAGTAATATTGTGAGTAGAATCTTCTATTTTGAGCAAGTCTCAAAAGTATGCTTAAAATATTCAAGAAACCATGTTGCAAACAGATGTTCAGTCATTCATCAGTTGTTGTTCCATCGACAAAGCCTAAGCAGAAGAGATTCAGTATAATTTGTAAAGGCCCTAGGATTTTCAAAATGGTGAATGGGCATTGATGTCACCTTATAAACACAAGCTCTGTTAACCCCTAACAAGAGAATCAACATTTCCTTTGATGCTCTGAAGGCAGAAATTGACTTCTCCTCTCTAGCTATGATGACCATAGATAGCATCTTCTTCAGGTATAAGACTATTTTACCATCATTGAAAATCTTTTGTTGGGGACAGCATGCTGTGGCATAGTGGGTTAACACCCTGGCCTGAGGTGCCAGCATCCTTTATGGGTGCCGGTTTGTGTTCCAGCTGCTCCACTTCCGATCCAGCTCTCTGCTATGGCCTGGGAAAGCAATAGAGGATGGCCCAAGTCCTTGGGCCTCTGCACCTGCATGGGAGACCATAAGAAGCTCCTGGCTCCAGGCTTCGGATGGGCACAGCTCCAGCCATTGTGGCCAATTGGGGAGTGAACCAGCAGATGGAAAACCTCCCGTTCTCTCTGCCTCTCTCCTCTCTGTGTAACTCTGTCTTTCAAATAAATAAATAAATAAATCTTAAAAGAAAGAAAACCTTTTGTTTAGTGTAGCCATATTTCATCAGTTGTCTTAGCTATTTCTTCTGCATAACTTGCTGCAAGTTATATCTCCACATTTGCTTTTTTGCCTTGTATTCTATGTAAAGGAGATGGCTTTTTTCTTTAAATCTCATGAACCAATCTGCCCTCCAAATTTTAAGTCTCTCAAACTGGCTTCAAACTTATCATGCATAGTTTCCTCATCTCTCCTAGAATTTGTTGAATTGAAGAGACTTAGAGACTTGCTCTGGATTAGGTTTTGGGTCAGAAAATGTTGTGGCAGGTTTGATCTTCTAGTCAGACCACTAAAACATTTTCCATACCAGCAATCATGCTGTTTCACTTTCTTATTATTCATGTGTTCACTGGAATATTTTTAATTTCCTTCATGAACTTTTTCTTTACATTCACAAATTGGCTGATTCAGGAGGCCTAGCCTTTGGCCAACTAAGCTTTCAGCATGCTTCCTTTACTAACATTATTAATTGCTAGTTTTTGATTCAAAGTGAAAGATATATGACTTTTCCTTGAAGAATTAGAGGCTGTTATGGGGTTACTAATTATCCAATATTGTCAATATTCAGGGGGATATGGAGGCCTGAATACAGGGAGAGATGGGAGAACGGCTTAAATAGCAAGCAGCTAGATCACACAAATTTATGTAATAAGTCAGCTTTTTAAATGAATGCAATTCAGCACCCCAAAATAATAGCAACAGTAGAATTGAGGATCACTGATCACAGAACACCATATGGATTAATAATAATGAGAAAGTTTGAAATATTATATGCTTAACCAAAATGTGACATGAAGACATGGCTAAGCAAACACTGTTGGAAAAAACATGGGAAAAAATATGGTATCTGTGAAGCAGAAGTAAGGCAAACATGGGGAAAGGAAGTATACCTGCACTTGGCATGATGGTTAAGTTTCTTTATTTTCATACTCGTGTACATATCTGTTTCGCCTATGACACTCCATGAGAAAGGAACCTCAGCTACCTCGTTTGCCATCGTGTCTCTGGGACTTAACAATATAATACACGTAGGTTGATCAAATTTCTGTGAAATTCCATGCATTGATTATCAGTTTCAACTAACTTGTAATTTCAGTACTCAATGGTTTTCAAATAATCTGGACACATTCCACATTTTTAATATTTATTTGAAAGACGGAGTTATAGAGAGAGGTAGAGACAGAGAGAAAGGTCTTCCATCTGCTGGTTCACTCCCCAATTGGCCACAATGGCTGGAGCTGTGCAGATCTGAAGCCAGGAGCCAGGAGCTTCTTCCAAGTGCGGGAGCCCAAGAACTTGGGCTGTCCTCTACTGCTTTCCCAGGCCATAGCAGAGAGTTGGATCGGAAGAGGAGCAGCTGGGACATGAACCGGTGCCCATATGGGATGCTGGCACAGCAGGCAGAGGATTAACTTACTGCACCACCACACAGGCCCTGACATTCCACATTTTTCAACTGTTGTCTCTTCAGAGAAATTACTAGTTACCTACTCTAGTGGACTAGTCTCTCACTAGTCAGTATCAGATTTATCCTGTCTGCATCAGATTCTTCTCCTCTAATGAATAACAAAATTAGAATGATTGAGGAGCAAGTTTCAGTATTTTGGCTTCCTTAACAATGGCTCAGATATTTCATAAATATCCGTCACTTCATTCAACATAAGCTTCAAGGTAACCATTGCTGAAAAAGATTCCTGAAATGTGCACTCATTTATAAATATCTATCTCATTTATATTCACCCAAACATACTGCTTTTAAAATTATACTGAATTTCTCATGATATAATGCTGGGCATTGACAAAGTTCAGGAAATACCACCTCAAAATGTATCAATTTAGTATACTGGTTGCTAGAAGGTAAGCAAGGCAGGGCTTTTAAATTCCCCATACAAGCCTAAAGATAGAGCCTCTTCAGTCCTCTGAAGATTAACTCTGAATCACAGGAGATTTTACCACATGCAGACAGACCTTGCTACTTATTATCATCTGTTATTTTAAGGATCCATTCACCTTTATCAGCAGTCATTCACTCTGAGAATATTTTCTTCATCCCCCGATTATTTCACTCATTTCTGCAACTGAATTGAAACAAGGGACCCTTGCCCTTTTGATAGGCATGCTTGATTATTGTCTTAAACAATTATTAGTATAGGTGTTCATTGTAGTTAGATTTCAGACCTAAGTATCATCATCTGTGGAGACAAAAAATAATGTGCAAGTAGGAATCCTCCTTAAAACAAATGGTCAAAGCTGAGGTTTGTTACAAAGACCATAACTCTTCTTATTTTTTTCTATTGTAAAAGCCTCCAGCATCTTAGGCCCTCCTCTCTGCCTAGTGCAGCAGGAAGATAACCCCATTATTGGAAACTTCTTCCAGAGATGTAAATTTCCTTTACTACAAGTAATGCTCCAACTAACAAAAATAGGCAGCTTTCCAAAACAGCCTGCATTCTTTAAACTAAACAACTGAGATCAGGAGGAGGCCAATTAATGAACAGGGCAGACAAAGCATCTCCCATGCTGGACTAGGATACCTTTCATTATTTTTCTGAGCTGAAGATTTAAACCAAGGAATAAAGGTAATTAAAGAAGCAGACACAGTGATCTAAGAGCTCAATTTCTATAAAGCAGTTATTTTTCATTTAGTCTTCTAAAAGTCTCTGTGTGCTAATTTAAAGAATGCATCGCATTGTTTCTACGGGAATTTTAGATCCGTCATTTTTTAATATGCCCAATAAACAAATAATTTTATCCTAATTAAAGTTTTCTCATTGTGGCTACTGTAATTCCAAATAATTTCTTGTAATGCTGACCTATTTCTCTAAAATAAAAGACAGATTCTATGAATTCTTTCTTTTTATAAAAAAGATTTATTTATTTAACTTAAAGTCAGATTTACACAGAGAGGGGAGAGGTGAGGGGAGGGGTCTTCCATCTGATGGTTCACTCCCCAATTGGCCATAACTGCCGGAGCTGCGCCAATCCAAAGTCAGAAGCCAGGAGATTCCTCCAGGTATCTCACACGGGGGATGGGGCCCAAGGACTTGGGCCACCTTCTACTGCTTTCCCAGGCCATAGCAGAGAGCTGGATCAGAAGTAGAAAAGCTGGGTCTCGAACCAGCGCCCATATGGGATGCCTCAGGCCAGGGTGTTAACCTGCTGCACCACAGCGCTGGCCACCAGATTCTGGAAATTCTTACACATGAACATGGATGGAGTTCAAATGAAGAGTTCCAGACCCTAAATCCAATCCAATTTTTCTGACCTAGACAGCCACCACAAACCTCAAAAAGGTCATATGTCCTCTTTCAACACAAACAAACTCTAAATATACTTCAAAAGATAGAATTCCAAACTCTCTGAATCCAGAAAAATCCAAGTTCCATGTCTTTTATTAGTCTTATCTACCTATTTGAGCCAGTTCATTTTTGCTTGTTATTTTTTCCAGGTGTGAGGAGCAGACAACCTAGTGGTTGTCTGACTCAGTCAGCCATCTGACTGAGTGTTTTTGTTATGACTTACAAAGGCAATCTGGATCAAAAATTTGCTCATACTGAAACAGCTTAAAACAAAAACCCATGACAGAGAATTTATGCACAACCACTGTATACAACAAAATAAATAGACCAATAATAAACACAGTAGATTCAAATTCATCCCAGGGTTGAGAAGTTATCCTCAGGATCCTGTTACAAAGACAATTTTTTAGATCAATTAAATCTAGCAGTGTTTACTTGAGCAGTTATATGACAAAACATAAAAAGTGAAACAGAACTGAACGGAACAAAAATGATTAATGAGTCAGGCAGCTTCCAGAACCAGAAAAGTGTGTAAGAACTCCCACCGACAACATGATCGGACAGCATTTACTGAAAATGGAAGTGACGTATAAAGGCAACTTTATTTGTTTGTTATAGGGCTTTCTGCAATTATCTAGAGCTACATTATTGCAATTAAACATTACATCAGTTTTATCTGTTGAGTCTAGCACAGGAACCTAAAACTTTTATTTAACAATATATTGTCTCCTTTATTGTCACAACCCTATGGAATAAGTTTTACTACACACACTTAAAAGAAGTAGAGACAGAGAGATCAAAATATTCTATCCAGATTGCCAAATGGCAATGTAATGGTTAGATAATTTTTCAAAAACACAAAGGCAGAATATTATCAACTAGGATTGTATTTCTGGTCACTATAATTCTAAAGCTGGTAACAGGCAGTGGTTAAAAAAAAAAATGATGACTTCCAACAGATAGACCATGCTCAGTACGATGACCACGAAATCATGTCTTAGTTTCCTTCTAGAGGAAACAAAAGTGTTTGCTGGTCCGATTTGCAGTGCTCTGAAATCTAGCCCCACATTTGAACAAAGGCTATGCTCTTCTGTTTTCAGACAGCGACTGAAGAGGAAGCTAAGGAAGCGCCATTGCTTGGAGATGTGGGACTCACTTAACGTGCCTAATAGGCAATTTTGACTGGACAACTCCATTTAAGGCTCATCCACGCATTCTCAGAATTGCACTGCAGAATACCAACTCCTTTTCTTTCTTCTTTCCCACCATCTCTCTGTCTCCTTCCTCTGCCCTTTCTCAGGGATCAGATCTTCATTCCAGATGCACCTTTCCCCCAAGTCCCTATCCATTTTCTTTCTTTCTGGTATTTCTCCCTTTTCATTAATGATTTCTTCTGAAATCTGCTTTTTTTTTTTTTTTTGAGAATCTAGAGTAATATATCGAAGATCCTTGTATCTTAACAGGAGAGTAAGAGATGATTATTTTTAAGATATCCCAATATACCTGCTCGTGTGTGAAAATCATTTTATTGTTTGTCTCGGCTTTCCTTAGGAAGAATGCCTCTTACGTGGAGTCATTAATCCTTCTAAAGAGTGGTGGACAATAAATGTGCTTTCAGTTTGAGTCTCAGCAAGTCCTGAATTACATTTATCCAATTAGACCGCTCTATTTTATTGTACCACTCTTTAAAGTTGAATTGCATCTACTGGGCCTATTTTACATGATGGATGTGAGAATTAAATAAGATGGTAGATGAGATGCTCTTTGAAAGTATTTTAAAACAACCATATAAATATTAGTTCACCCACATTCTTTCATTACATATAGATGTATTACATATCTTGGGTCTTCATTAAAACATAAATAAATATACTTACCAGCTGTAAAAATATCATTGGAGGATTATGGATATTTTCTTAAGTGGCAAAATAAGTGAAGAAAACTGGTAGTAAAAGTCTCTCATAAGTAGTTGTGAGTTATACAAATTATTCTCCAAAGCACAAAATTCATCTAGCCCTTAATATGCATATGGGGAAAAATGGAGAAAAGGTAACAGCATAGAAAAGCAGAGGCTTTCAAGCTACATGTTTTGGTTAAAGGGTTTGGCTTACCTGTTCAGATTTCTCTGTATCTTGATGTCTTCAGATCAAAATTTGGAATAAAAATTACTTCTGAGATTTGTTATGAAGCTTTAGTAATATATATATAAATTATTAGAATTATTCTTAATTACCATATCATCAGCTTAATAGTATTATTTCTAGTCCCTTGATCCAGTTAAAGAATAGGGAAAAAGAACTGGGTCTCAAGTGTATAGGGAATAGTAGAAATCATGAATTATGATAGCTGATATTTAATATGCATCTTCTGTGTGCTCTAGGAGTGTTGCTCTGTAAATGCAATTTCATTTACTGAAAAAAAAATGATTCTATGTGATTAGCATTTTTAGCTTGATTTTACAGATGAAACATCTGAGTTTCATAAAAATGAAGTCCTGGGTCAAACAGCAAGTAAGTGTGGAGGAGGGGGGTGAAACTGAAACCTGATGTGTTTAAAGTTCATACTCCTAATGCTAGTGTTGCATTGTAAATTTTTCTGCAGTAGATTAAGCAGGCCAGGAGAAGGTATAGATAATGTCCTTCCTGTGCTTATTACTGGAAGTGTTGGAGAAAGAGAAATAATGGGGCATTCTCTAGTTACAGGAACTCTCAAGCTACCTCAAAAGGGGAAGTTACTTGTCTCTTTATGGGAATAGGATCATCTAACCATTCTTCTTTTTCTTAATTCCCAGTTTTCACTCAGGCACTATTGAGACAATGAAGTCTGATTTTCCTTCATGCACATACTCAAGTTTTCAAACTACTTTTACTCACCTGTGTATAGTGAAAAATCATTGCAAAGTCAAAACTTTAAGGCTAAAGGGAATAGACTACTGTTGACATACAATGCTTTCTCACACCCCATGCGATAAATTACTCAACAAATGCAAATGGTAGACCACTTACAAGCTGGGAGATGAGCTGTAAAAAGTAGCAGCTGTTAGTATCATAAGGCCTAGGACTGCCACAAGATGACTGCCATCTACTCTGTTGGTCAGAGCAATTATAGAGCCAACCAAGACTCAGAAAGAGAGTAGGGAGATCTCACCTTCCCAAGAATGGAACGGTTGGAAAAATGTCAAAAATTTTTTGTTTTAATCAGCCAAAAAATCAAGTAATATTTCATGAAACTTTGTTTCTGTTACATATATGAGAGTATAAACTTGTATAAACTATACAATGTATTTCTCCTCGTCAGTAAAGTTAAAAGATTTGTGAGAATCACTGTAGCTACATTTTTTTATATTTGCTTGAAAGGCAAAGTGACAGAAAGAAAGTGAGACAGAGAGAGAGATCTTCCATCTGCAGGTTTACTGCCCAAGGAATTACAACAGTTATGCCTGTGCCAGGCTGAAGCCTGGAACCAGGAAGTCTCTGTGAGTCTCCCAAACGGGATCTAGGAACTCAAGCACTTGAGCCATCATCCTGTTGCCCAAATGTATTAGCAAGGAGCTTGAAGGAAATAGCTGGGAGGAACTCTGAAATGAGATGCAGGCATGCCAAACAATGGTTTAACACAGAGAACTACCATGCCCTCCCCAATAATTGAATTTCATTCTATTCCAAAAATATACAACTTAATTAGAGGTAATGTTTCCAATTATGTATACAGTATCAATTTAGGTACATTTAAATTTCCTGAATATGAAATAAGGCAGTAATTGCCATTCTGAGGACAATTATTTCACAATATTTCTTAATTCCAAATTCTCATCATATATCATTTGTAATCATAAGTTACAGAGGAATAAAATAGTGTGGGCTCTATTTTTCATTTACAAACATAGTATGTAGAGGATAAATGACTAGAGTATGAAAACAAAAGTGATAATATAAAATAATTAATTGATGTAATTTGTGGAGCAGTTACTCTAATAAGTAATTTACTTGCAAATTCCTTTTATGTAGGTATTAATTACTTCTATATTGCAAAGAAACAAAATGTAGAGAAATGAAATATATAACCCAAATCACACAACTGACTGGTAAATTCAAATTCAACACAACTATTTATTACATCAACGACATATTCATGACCACTCTACCATGCTGTTTTCTAATGCTTTTCTGAATTTCAGACGAGCAAATAATTTATCTGTGATATCTTTCCATTGGATCAAATAGTTAAATATAAATATTGCAGATATTACTGAGCATTTTTTCTATTTATTATATCCTAAAATATATTAAAGGATTAGCAAATTGTTTCCAGCATTCTTACTCTGCTAAAAGGAAAAACTCCTAAATCTAAAGAGACATTAAAGTGCTTTCTTAATCTCCTTTCTTTAAATTACACAATAAATATCAGAAAGAACAAAAAATACCAAGTTTGTTTAAAATACACAGAAAAAAACAAGTGAATCTTGACAACCCATTATAATATCAGCTAACTGCATTGAAGCATAGTTTTTGTATCTAATTTAATTTGTTTTATGGCCATAGTTTGTATTTCACTCTAAGTTCAGTGGGAGGAAAATAATGATCTCTAAGCAGCCTCTTTCATGTATAACATAAATAAATTATTAGTTGGAAATGATTTTGACCAAGAGATCTTAGGGGTCCCTTAAAGGGGGTGAAGTATTTACAATGGAAAGCAAAATGCACATCAGTATTTTTTATAAAGTAGCTAACATCTAATATCTTTATTCTTCACAGGCTTTTACAGTAACTGAAAATATATAGGACCAGAAACTGTTGTAGTCTGTATGTGAAACAAACATACATTATATGGAAACTAGACAAATTATGGACAAAGGGTGGCATATATTATATGCCAATGCATTTTGCAGTTATGATCATCCCTCTATTCATTTTTTACTGTTGTGTGACAAATTATCACAAACTCAGTGCCTTTTGACAACACTCCTTTTTTTATTTTTATTTATTTATTTTTTTAATTTTTTGACAGGCAGAGTGAACAGTGAGAGAGAGAGAGACAGAGAGAAAGGTCTTCCTTTGCCGTTGGTTCACCCTCCAATGGCTGCCGCGGACAGCGCACTGCGGCCAGCGCACCGCGCTGATCCAATGGCAGGAGCCAGGTGCTTCTCTTGGTCTCCCATGGGGTGCAGGGCCCAAGCACTTGGGTCATCCTCCACTGCACTCCCGGGCCACAGCAGAGAGCTGGCCTAGAATAGGGACAACTGGGACAGAATCCGGCGCCCAGACCGGGACTAGAACCAGGTGTGCCGGCGCTGCAAGGCGGAGGATTAGCCTGTTGAGCCCCGGCGCCGGCCAACACTCCTTTATTATCTCACAGTATGCATGGGCCAGTAGCCCAGGACACTTACACTAGGCCCTTTGCTATTGTCTCGGTGGACTGAAAATAAAGTGTCAGCCAGGGTTTTGATTCTCTTCTCATGCTTGGGGTCTTTTTTTCCACATTCATTAAATTCACCTCAGCCTGATCCACATCCTTGCAGCTGAATTCTTTTATTTTTTGTTATTTTTAAAGATTTATTTATTTGAAAGGTAGAATGAGAGAGAGAGAGAAGGAAAGGGAGGGAGAGAGAGACTGATTTTCTATCTTCTGATTCACTCCCCAAATCCTGGCAACAACCCAGGCTAGGCCAGACCAAAGTCGGAAGCCAGAAACTACAGCTATGGCTTCCAGATAATCTAGAGTGAGTGTATCATTCTAGCCTTCTCTTGTCTGCTAAGATAACAACATATATTTATAACATAGTTACTATTCCATCTTATTGCCAGGCTTTACTCACAATAATGGTAGCAGATTATACAAGGCAATTATAGGAGACCTAGAAATTGACCATCCCAGAATCTGTCTACTGGAGCTCTATGTTATTATGTGATATATGACTAGGCTTCAAAAAGTGGAAAATGTAATTCCAAGATAATATTTTAAATATAAATGACATCAAGTTTAAGATATTTTTGTAAGCAATACCAGTCATTTAGTCCATCACTAAAGAAGTAAAATATCCTGGGAACTTAACCATGTCAGTGTCATTTCTTATACATACTAAATATATCAAAATGGTGTATTTTAAAGAGCTTTTATCTTAATATCAAGAAACAAAAATGCCACTAGTATTGAAACAAGGCTGTAAGAATGGTGCTTAATGATTTTCAATCAAACCTCTGACAATATTGCCCTTGTTTGATCAGACGAATTAATAGGAACATTGTTGTGGTAAAGAAGGATTCTACTGAATCCTTCCTAAGAGGTTTTCTGCTAAGCTCTGACTAACTACATCAATTCACTCTCCTAATAATTAGGTGGTATCATCCTTGGTCCTAAAGAAATTCCAAACAAAATAACTTGAACATCCCAAATGAGTGTTGCCACCACCTCTGCTCCTAAGGGGTCCATTTTTGCATGGACCAAGCCCCTTCTGTCTCTCGATAGCCATTTCTTTGTGTTGCTCTTCAGTATGATCCTTGGAAAGTCATGACAGTTCTTTGAGAAATTCTTCAACAAATTGATCTCACTTGTTTAAATGTCTGCTCTTCTTTGCTGCTGATGTGGGTATGACAGTTTGGGCACTTAGTAAACAGCGAGCTTAACCTAGCTTAATTTTTAAGTATAAACTGAACAAATTGAGACGTCTATGATGTTGGCTGTTGGCTTCTGCTGTTGATTGGCAGTCCATTTGAATTAGGTCAGGAAAAATATTAATATGTTACTGTTTTCCTCACGCATTGATTTGGATGGTCTGCTGCTGCAGGCTTCATCAAGTGATTATCTCATCCTTTCCTAAAATGAGTTATCTGGACAGGACATTTAAACTAGCAGTTAAAAAACCTCACCCACATCAGAATGCCTGTGTTTGATTCTCAGCTCCAGCTCCTGACTTCAGCTCCCTGCCAGTGCGGACCCTGGGAGTCAGCTTGAATGTTCCAGCAGTTGGGTTCCTGCCACCCACATGGGAGACCCAGATGGCTTTCCCAGCACCTGGCTGCAATCTCAGCACTTCGGGGAGTGAACAGGAGACGGGAACTTTTTCATCTGATACACAATCTCTCTCTCTTTCCTTTTGTCTCTCAAATTAATAATAAATTAAAAATATTAAAAAGCTGAAAGCGTAAGTTGTCCATTTCATAGCTGCTGATTTCTCTTGAGAATTAACTCCATGAATTTTTATAAAGCATTAATTATTTCACAATTTTCTCACCTAATTTTCATCATAAATTAATGTTTGTTCTTGGTTCAATTTTAGCAGAATTCAGGTTGCTTTGATAGGAGTTTTTTTTTTTTTCTTTAAACTGACGTGGTATTCCTCTGTCTCTCAAACTTGATCTTGTTGTGATATGTTATAACAAAGTAATATGAATGTATTTTGACACAGAAAAAAATTAAAATTCATGTATAGCTTTTTTCATAAAGTAGAATTTTATGAGCCATTTGAAGACCTCTCATTTATATTAAAGGAGACTTTTCACTAAATATTTTTGTTACTATTTAAATATTTTTTCATTTGTTTAGAACATGCATGTGCTCTATGATAGTTTTGGAGGATGTAATCATGTTTTCCTAAAGCATGCACAAGGACAACTAATTAACAAATAACCTGATAAATGATACGGCTGTTATCATAAGGGAAGGTTATATAACCCAGAGAACAGAGTCAGAAAGTCTGTAAATTGATCCTTGTGTAGCACTGATTGCATAATTTTAAAGGATATGTAGGAATTTACTGAATTAGAAATAATCTAGAGAGAAGAAAACTATGTAAGAAGAAAGGCAAGATATACTATATATCTTGTTCAAGGAGTATGAATAGCTTAATATTTATTGATGTAAGGGTCTTATAATGAAAATGCTGCTATACCTTTAATCCCAACTTCAGTGAAATCTTAATTGATTTAATTAGAACTAGTATTGAGTTAATTAAAACTTGCTCACTTATGTCAAAATAAGTTGTGTTATAACCAATGTTGGTGGCTGAAATCAACATTGCATTACATTCAATAGACAATTTTAATATTTCCTAATAAAATATTATTTAAAAAATTCTTTAAAGCTTATTTATGTGGCATATGATAAATGGTTTTACCCAAAATATTGATGATGATAATTCTGTGTCATGTGGTAACTTATTATAATGAACATAAATTCCGAGCATTATTATGACATGTAAAAAACTAACAATTAGGAATTGCTTTAATCAGATGTAATAGAAACCAAGTACTAATCATAATGAAATCTAACATTTACACCAAGGGACAATATCTAGAAAGAGGCAAACAAGTGAATAAATGAACAAATAAATATTGAACATGCTTTCATGTGTTCAGATCAGGAAATAACCATTGTGTCCAAAGGTGTAAACAATTTTGAATATCTTACATTGCCATATTAAAGGCCCTTCAGTGACTTTTATTTTCCCAGTAATTCTCAGCTATCTAATCTTCAATGTTTAACTCTCTAAAATGACACAGATTAAGTACGGATTTTATGATATGCAAGGGGAGAAAAGTTTAGGGTATATGTCTATGAAATAGACAAAAGATGTGGGATTTCAAAATGTTTGTAGAAAATCAATTAAAAGCTCTTTATTTTGGTACAAAAGATTTTCAAATCCATTTATGTATTTTTAATAGTATACACTTCCTTGAACTTTTTGAATATTATCCCAGAAAGAATGTCTCTTTTGTACCATAGTTAGGGTAAAAGCAGGGAGGCTGGATTCCTCCTGTTTCTTATTAGCTTATTATTATTATTATTATTAAGAAACAGGAGGAATCCAGCTGATTAATATCTTACTAGAAATTTATTTAATTCTCTGATAACTGCTAATAACATGAATACTCACTAACTCATTCAGTGGTTGGTTATAAGTATTAAATGAGTTAATATATGTATACAATGATCAGAACTGCACAATATTCAGAAAGTCTTAGCTATTTGCTACTGATGCCACATGGATTATTTTGAGATGTACAGAGTGGAAAGCAAAGAAGTTGGGAGATATTATTAATAGATATGGAGATTCTTACACATGAACATGGATGGAGATTCCCTCAGTTGTTAGACTTAGTTCAGAACATGTCTAAACTAAGAAGATTGTGGTCAATAGCTAAATATTCTATGCCATCATTGTAATATATCAAAGCTTTAGAGTGGCCACTGACAGGATGGGCTTGGAACTGGTGGTCTGATGAATACTGAAAAAGGGTGTATAGCATTTTTTTAAAAAAAGGGTGTAGGTTTTTACTTTTAATTTTCATTTACTTGAAAGGTAGAGAAACAAAAAGAGTGTGGCAGAGAAGGAGGAAGATTGTCCATCTTTTGGTTCACGCATCAAATACCTGGAACAGCTGATGCTGGTCAAATGAAACCAGTTTCCCCTAACCTCATCAAGGTATCTTATAAGGGTGCCTGGGGCTTTCACCTGCTGCCTCCCAGGATGTATTAGCAAGGAGATGAATCTAAAACAGAGGAGCCAAGGCAAGAACTGGCACTCTGAAATAAGATGTGGGTATCCCAGGCAGTGGTTTAACTCACTGGGCCATAGCACCCACCCAACAATGGAGAATTTTTAAAAATAGCAATTATTTTTTTTGACAAGCAGAGTGGACAGTGAGAGAGAGAGACAGAGAGAAAGGTCTTCCTTTTTGCCATTGGTTCACCCTCCAATGGCCGCCGCGGCTGGTGCGCTGCGGCCAGCTCACCGCGCTGATCCAAAGGCAGGAGCCAGGTGCTTCTCCTGGTCTCCCATGGGGTGCAGGCCCCAAGCACTTGGGCCATCCTCCACTGCACTCCCTGGCCACAGCAGAGAGCTGGCCTGGAAGAGGGGCAACCAGGACAGAATCCAGTGCCCCGACCGGGACTAGAACCCGGTGTGCCGGCACCGCAAGGTGGAGGATGAGCCTATTGAGCCGTGGAGCTGGCCAAAAATAGCAATTATTAAAATACACCTTTTAGTATTTTTAGTATTTAGCATTTGTGTGTGTGTATGTGTGCTTTAGCAATAGATTTCATGTGGTGTTAGAACCAACAATCCAATTCAACTGGATTTAGCCATGAAGAAGAGAAAAATCCTAAGAGATAAAGAATTGATGGAAATCATCTCCACACCAGGTTAAAATCTAACTCCATTGTTTATAATCCTCTTTGATCAGTAACAATACAAAGCTCTTCATCAGAGCTTTGCCTCTAAACCCTGACTTATAGTCAGTTCTCTCAGACTGCAACATGTGAGCAATTGCTTCAAACTCATAGCGTTGCCCCTAGTACTATCTTTCAGCTTGTCCCTGCAATTGAAATATTCAGTAATAACTATGTTCCTAAATTTGTATATAGGAAATGCATGAAATTTGTATACCTAAAATAAAATTTGAAAGGAAAAAGAAAATGGCTACAGAGGAAGTACTCTTTACAGCCATGAAATGTGGCCCTCGCCACCCTTTATTTTGTTGCCTCCCAAAAGGTGCCCTTTTTTAAAAACTTCTAGCAGGGAACTATCCAATGTTTTCTGAGTAACAAACAATATTTCACAAGACTTTGACACCTTCTCTGGCCTCTACATTTATCTTCTAAGGCAATTAAAATTTTTGAAATCATAGCAATTTTTATAAAAAGCAAATAAATAGTTTAAAAAACGAATGAAGAGGATTATGTGAGCCATATCCTCTTTTTTCATATTTACATTCAGAATTTTAATGGCACTTGACTCTGAAATCATTCCAGTAAAGCGGAAAATTAATATTTTAATATGTCTACCACTCCAGCAAGTAGAAATAAGTAAAGTGGAATAAGTAGTAGAGATGAAAATGTTTTAGTATTAGCTGTATTTATGAATATTTATCACCCTTACTCATCAGATAGCTGTCTTTCAGTATGCCCATTCACTTATATATACAGTAAATTATTGCAGAACACACAGTAGCAATTGTTCTACATTTTATAGTAAAGAGAGTGACAATTTCCTTTTAATATTTTTTCATTAGATTTTGTCATAACTTTTTTTTTTACTGAGTGAAACCAAAGGAGTGAAGCATAGCTAATAAAAAACATCATTCAACGTGTTTTTCACGGAATGATACCATTCTTATGACTCTAGTTGAGAGATAGTAGAGAAACAAAGAGGCAATAAAGAAAGCATAAAATGGCTTGGCTGTATATATGGAAATATGTTTTACATTGTGGTCAAGAGTTGTAGAAATTTGACCTATATAACTCTTTTGTATTCACTTTATATATCCATTTTCTCTTTTTAACATTTGAAAGGAGCAGGTTACCCAACTCATTTATTCAAACTTTATCAAAGAAAGCATAAAACAAATGATCACTCTTAAATTAATCTGTATAATATATGAATAGAATTAGAATTTTCCAACCCTGTATAAAATTATGTTATTATTTTTATCACTTTTAAAATATGTGTTTATTTATTTATTTAAAGAGTGATAGAGAGAGAGGGAGAGACAAATGAAGAGAGAGGAATATTCCATCTGCTGATTCACCCCTCAAATAACCTTAACAACTGGGGTTGCACCAGGCTGAAGCCAGGAACCAGGAGCTATCTTGCTTTTTCCTGTGGGAGGCAGGGGGCCAAAGCAGTTGAGCCATCATCTGCTTTTTTCCAAGCACATTATCAAAAAGCTAGATTAGAAGTGATGCAAGTGGAATTCAAACCAGCACTCAGATATGTGTGCTGCAACCCAAGTAGCAGCTTAGCCTGCTGTACCATAACAGCATCTTCATAATTTTTTAAGAAATATTTTTATTCAACTATTTGAAAGCTAGAGAAACAACAAGGAAGGGCAAGAGAGACAGAGGGAGAGAGAACTCCCATCCTCTCATCCAATAATTCCTCCTCTAAATTCCAGGAATTCAATGCAAGTCTCCTAGTTGGGTGGCAGGAACCTGATCCTTTGAGCACTCCCTTGTTGACTCCCAGGGTCTGCATTAGAAGGAAGCTGGAGTCAAGGGCTGGAGCTGGGAATCAAGCCTCAGCTTTTTCAGTGTGTGATGCAGGTATTTTAACCAATGTCATAAATGGTAGTGCAAACACTGGCCCCTGTTGTTATTACTCTAGTCCTGTTTCATAGACTATTTTATTCCAGAGCTCAATCGCTTTCTAAAATTTAATTAAACTAGCTCCCACTGCTTCTGTTTTTAATACACAGACATGCACATATGCATATGCACGCATATACATATCCACATATATGTACATATTTGTAGTTAAAGCAAAACTATACAATAAAATATTCAAAATTTATATATGTAGATTAATGTTTATACTTTTATATTGAAAATAAGAAATGTCTCATTCATTATAGACACAGGAAAAGAGAGCCAAAGGACTGCTATAGCTGATTTTTTAAACTACTCAAATAGGAGGAAACATTTTAAAAAATAATTCTTTATTAAAAACAGAGCTGCCTTTTGTTGTCCTTAAAACAGTCTGGTATTAAAGGGCACTATTTCAATCACTATATTTTGAACACAAATATTTTGTTTGGAGAAGATACAGCAGCCTAAAATGACTTCAATTAATGTTAGTTTGAATAGCAGAAGAAAAGAACTTAAGGAAAAGTGGGATCTTAACAGAGAAGTAATCTTCATAGACATTAATACAGAAATTAACTTCTAGTTTTAAGTTTAAAGTATGTTTATGAAAATTCCCTTTAAATTTTAATCTAAAAATAGGTAAGGGAAGCAGTGAGTGGCATTGAAAGACCACAGAGGCCAGCACTGTGGCATAGCAGGTAAAGCCATTGCCTGCAGCACCAGCATCCCATATGGGGCCCGGTTCAAGACCTGGCTGCTTGTCTTTTTTTTTTTTTTTTTAACAGGCAGAGTGGACAGTGAGAGAGAGACAGAGAGAAAGGTCTTTCTTTGCCATTGGTTCACCCTCCAAATGCCGCCGCAGCCAATGGCCGCCGCAGCCGGCATGCTGCGGCCGGCGCACCACACTGATCCGATGGCAGGAGCCAGGTGCTTCTCCTGGTCTCCCATGGGGTGCAGGGCCCAAGCACTTGGGCCATCCTCCATTGCACTCCTTGGCCACAGCAGAGAGCTGGCCTGGAAGAGGGGCAACCGGGACAGAATCTGGCGCCCTGACCGGGACTGGAACCCAGTGTGCCAGAGCCACAGGCAGAGGATTAACCTATTGAGCCATGGTGCCGCGGCTTGTCTTTCAATCCAGCTCCTTGCTAATGTTCCTAGGAAAGCAATAGAAGTTAGCCCAAGTACTTGGCCCCCTGCACCCACATGGGAGACCTGGAAGATGCCCTTGGCTTCAGCCTGGCTCAGTCCTGGGCACTGATGCTACCTGGGGAGTGAACCTGTAAATGAAAGATCTCTCTCTCTCGCTCTCTGTAAGTTTGCCTTTCAAATAAGTAAACAAAACTTTAAAAAAGAAGACACCAACAAAAAAATGCAATGTGAATGATATTGTGTAACTTGGGATAAAATTCCTGGTGGCTTCAGAAGTGCTGTACCTTGACTATCTTGATGAAAATAAGGAAAAAGTTCATTTATTTAAGTTGAGTAATTCAATAAATTCATCAGTTTGTAATAAAGTTAATGATACTGAAGATAAATGTGTGAGTTTGAAAAATGACTTAGGGGCTGGTGTTGTGGCATAGCAGGTAAAGATGCTACCTGTGATATTGTCATCCCTATGGGTGCTGGTTTGAGTCTCTGATGCTCCACTTCAAAGCAGCTCCCTGCTAATGTGCCTGGGAAAGCAGCAGAATATGGGCCAAATGATTGGGCCCCTTAACTCATGTGGGAGACATGGAAGACATTCCTGTCTCTGGCTTTGGACTAGGCCAGCCCTGGCAGTTGTGGCCATTTGAGGAGTGAACCAGCAGATGGAAGATCTCTCTGCTATCCCTCTGGGTCTCTATAACTCTATGCCTCACACAAAATTAATATCTAAAAAAAAAAAGAATGACTTAATTGTTAAATTGATAACAATGACTCTTCTAAATATTTTATATTTTAATAATAAATGCTACATTATTGCATTAAATACTGTAAGTAGATATTTAAATGGTTAAATAAGTTTGTTGAATATATATCTGTTTATTCTTTTTTTTTTTTTGACAGGCAGAGTGGACAGAAAGAGAGAAAGACAGAGAGAAAGATATATCTGTTTATTCTTACCAGATCAAGTGTATTTTGATCACAATTGGAAAAACAGGTTATCTATGTGGGTACAATATAATACTCTACAACATATGTAATTAAATCTGACATGTCCAAAAAATTTTAATAGTAGTATACTGAAATTCTGATATTTTTACCATAGGCAGTCATCAATTTTCTGAAAGGATAGTTCTTCCATAGCACCATCCCTATTTTTATTGATAAATTTTCCATGTTTTGGACAACAGAAAACTAATCTCATTCAATTCAACAGTTCCTACAAATAAATGGAGGGTATAGCACTCTTCAAATACAAAGTAATAATTCTAAAAGGAGAGAATTGGGGTGAGAAGTAACCCAAAGGTGAATCCACTTTTGTTCCCTCATTTACCATTCACACTGAACTGCCTAAAAAGCTGTACTATGATCTCTAGGATGTGCACATGGGTGACAGATTGCAAGGATGCTGCATAAAATCATTTTTCTGACTATGGCGATTCTGATAGATATGAAATGCCATAGAAGCTTATAAGATATGAAAGTTTCCAGATTCAAACATTGCTCAACTATGTGGTAACAAGGGAACTAGAATCTCCAAAAGGACTATTGGAACATGACAATTTTATCCCTGATCTAGGCTTTGGAGAATGAATGACACAGTGGAGACAACATGGCTTTTGAAGGTAGAGAGACTTGAACTGGAATCTTCTCTTTGTCAATTGTCACTTCCAATGTAGCTCCGGGTAAATTACTTAATTCATCTTATAAAATAATCTTGTAACACCAGTCACACATAGTTGTAATAAAAATTTCAGTTATATGGAACATACATATTAAACACATAATATATGCCCCTTACTGTCCAAGGTATAAGAAGAAAACAGATATTGGAGAAAAACAGAAAGGAAAGAATTAAGAAAAAGAAAAGCAGGAGCAGTCAAGTACCTACCCACACTGTTTATAATGTATGAGGGAGGACAAAGTATAAATTATTGATAATATGCTATCATGTATCAGAATACATCTGATACTATATGAATCTAAGAATAGAAAAAAAAGTAACATCTATTTTAGTTCACTTTCAAATATATGTGTGCTGACAGCTGCTTTTGATATAAATCAGTGGTCAGTGATTTTTTTTGTTATTCATAATACATTACAATTATGGTGGTTGTTCGTATTTCCCACTTAGATGAGCAGTATGTCCAAAAACATTACAGCTTTATTTACTTCCTATCTACAAGTGTATCCAAATGAGAAACACTGGAAATAGTACATTGTTTCTAAAATATCCGTTCAATTTCTTCCTATTGATTCATGGGCAATGATTATTGTAGAACATTGCCTCATTTGTTTTTCAAGGTATCAGGTTACTTATAACAACTTAGTTAAATATGCCTTGAGGTTTCTCTAATTGCCCACCATTTGATAAAAGTCAACATTCTCTTTGTAATGGGTTCCCAAGATTGATACATTTCTTATGATCAGAAGCTTCCTTATGTAAAATCTTGCATGGTATACCCCAGAACTATACAACCAGGAGATAGTAAAGTGACATATGATTAACAAAAACATTACCAATAGGTTGAAAGCACCAGAAAGTAAGAATATACATGAAATCAGAATGAAGATTACCTTATCACTAAGAAAGAATAACAAGTAACTGGCCCCAATATCAAAGATGGAAAAACTCTAAATAAAAGTATAAAATAAAAGTATGGATACATACTATTCTTTCACTTGTATACTAAACACTTATTATCTCAAAATAGTTTGTTATGTTTTGTGAGAAATATAATGATAAATAACAATCTTTCCTTGATGAATTTGTTCTGTAAAGTACCAATAGATAGGGTCATAGATTTTTCTGTACAAGGTAAAATGTTCCTTGTTTCTCTACACATATATCAATCAAATTTGTCAATCATTAATTTGCAAAATGTGGAAAATTATTAAAATGTATAGTTTTTCATAAAGTTTCAATTTTGCACCCTGATATCAAAAGGGGGGGTATATGCCATGTGATTTGGTTTCTTCGAAATCAAGTAGTTCTAGATTCTCAAAGACTTCAATATGGTGAACCTTTTTCATAAAGTTTCAATTTTGCACCCTGATATAAAAAGGGGGGGTATATGCCATGTGATTTGGTTTCTTCTAAATCAAGTAGTTCTAGATTCTCAAAGACTTCAATATGGTGAACCTTTTTCATAAAGTTTCAATTTTGCACCCTGATATAAAAAGGGGGGGTATATGCCATGTGATTTGGTTTCTTCTAAATCAAGTAGTTCTAGATTCTCAAAGACTTCAATATGGTGAACCTGTCAAATCTAGAAATCCTATTTCATCCTTTTATGACTGTGGCCTAAGTTCCTCAGTCCCTTCTCCTCTTTTGAGATGAAACTTAGCATATTTTAAGTTATTTAAGCATTCAGCATTTCTTAAGTATATAGGCTGAAATCATCTAAGCTCAGAGATTTTTCGGTAATCAGTTTCATGTTGTGTCATCACACTTACTACTTATACTGCCATGGTGATAATGAGGATAAAAAAAAAAAAACTCTGTGTCTGGGAAGCATATACACTTATACATTTTTATACTCCCATTGTCTAATATTTCCTGAGTTTTGTTTTTGTTTTACAGGAAAAAAAAAACCAGTGATAAAGCAATCAGAAGCTGAAGAGGTTTACTATTGATGCTTAGGGTCATTTAACTTTTGTGGCCAGTCGACCTATAAGGCTAAATTAATTTAAAGGAGTAATAATCTTTCAAAATCCATTTTTTTTCTGTATGAAACTGCCAATACCTTGAATAGAAAAGAAGAACTATAGAGGAGAAAGAAAATGATGTTCATTTGTGTTTGTGCTAACCTAAGAGACAGACTGCAGACAGGCACTGTTAGCTGAATCATTGAGGCTTGATTGCATTGCATCTTGCATTCTTCATGTGCTATCATTTTCCAAAAGACAAATTATTTCATAATTTATTTATTTATTTTTTGACAGGCAGAGTTAGTGAGAGAGGGAGAGAGACAGACAGAAAGGCCTTTCTTCCATTGGTTCACCCCCCAAAATGGTCGCCACAGCCAGCATGCTGCACTGATCCAAAGCCAGGAGCCAGGTGCTTCTGGTCTCCCATGCAGGTGCAGGGCCCAAGCACTCGGGCCATCCTCCACTGCCTTCCCAGGCCACAGCAGAGAGCTGGACTGGAAGAGGAGCAACTGGGACAGAATCCAGCACCCCAACCGGGACTAGAACCCGGGGTGCTGGCACTGCAGGTGGAGGATTAGCCAAGTGAGCCATGGCACCGGCCTCATAATTTATTATAAATAATGCTTTTCCTCATACTTACCATATAGCTTATGTGATGTATTGTCTTCCAGTTGTGATAAAAATTACTGAGTGTATCAATTGAAGAGAAGCACCATGCAGTATTGTGTACACTGAGATTTCATTTGCAGATGCTGGGCAGTCAAAATCATTAGATTTCAAAATAAATAAATCCAGTAGTTCTACATAATTTACTATATTTTCACCTCCCATATATTTTATCATGTCAATTCACACTTTAGTCACACCTGACCTAGCAAATGGATAGTCCAACCCTCTGTTATCTTTTTGTGTCTTTATTTTCTCATTCATGTCTATCAATTTATCTTGCATATACTTGATAATACTGCTATATTGGGTGTAATTGTGTTATGTGTTAATTTTTACCATTAATGAAAAATCACTATTATAAAATGATGGAGTACCTTAATGATTAATTTTTATATTTTCCTTTTAATTATTAGTTTAAAAACATAGTGATAGTAAAATGAAAATAAAAGAATCTGGAATGCAAGTAGTAGCAGAAGAGAGATGATAAACCTAAAATTTAAGAATTGAAAACAAAATAGCATAAAAATAAAATATACAGCACAAATCAATATGCAATATATATATTATACTATCAGGTACTGATTAAGTGCTTTGAACATGAAAAGGGGACAGGACAAGAGGATTTCAAAGTGCCTCGACTGACACTCTGTGGAACTATTTTTCATGGAATTGTCAGTCATGGAAGGGCCTTCTAAGGAGGTGAATTTGCAGAGAACAGAACAAAATGAAATAATGAATAAGGCAAAACCTAGCAGCAAGTGTTCCAGGTGAAATGACCAATTGGTTCTGGGGATCTGAGTTGGGCAGACACTTAGCATATTAAAGTCGAAAGAAAGGTAAAGAGTACTTACAGCATAGAATGTGAGAGGGTACACAGAGGGTCAGACAAGTTGGAGGTATTTATTGAACAGAAGGTTTCTGTGTATTTTTTAATGTGAAGAGGACCTAGAATAGAGTTGTGGGCAAGGAAATGGTATGTTCTCTTTTATGTTAGAAAAGGCTCATTGTCTAGTGTAGGGGGAAAGATACATGCAGGGCAGTATTTGAAGCTGTTGTTATACTGCTAGTCAAAAGGATGATAGATCTGTCCTTGCTGGCATTTGATTGTTTGTTTGTTTGTTTCTAGATAAAGAAAGTTCTCAGAGCACAAGATGCATGACACTTATTTTTCTAGTGCCTAGTAGAAGAAATAGAGTAGGCACTCAAAAAATGCCTCATTTGTAGTCAAGTGACTACTTGACTAGAATTTTAGCCTGAGAAAATGAGAAAACTAAGCATTAAAATTTCCTTGGAATATATTTTATTTTAAATTGTAAAAGATGTCAATACTGCCACAAAATAAGTAAACTTTCATGTAGTGGGTATAAGAGATTAATTTTCTCAGTAAATTCATACCATGAAGATCTTAAACATTTTAACAAGTTGAGGTGCTTCCTCCTATATATTTTGATAGATCAATACTGAATAATAACCAAGGTTGAAATACCTTTGATGCAGAATGATAAAATCAACCTACAATTTTGAACAATTTCTTCACTTAAGTGCATTGACAAAATCTTGAGTGGTTTTACTTACAAACTAGGAATAGCATTTTGATTGTGCTAACTCAAGGGTAATTACAGAAAGTGAGTAAGAGGCCAGCCCAGTGGGTTAAGCCTCTGACTGTGATGCCTGCATGACATTTGAGCACCTATGTGAGTCCTGGCTGCCCACTTCCAATCCAGCTCCCTGCTAATGAGCCTGGAAAAGCTACAGAAGATGGCCCAAGTTACTTAAACCCCTATCACACTTTAAGGAGGCCCAGATGGAGTTCCAAGCTCTTAGCTTTGGCTTGGCTCAGCCCCAGCCATTGCAGCCATTTGGGGAAGCAAAGCAACAGATATAAGATTATCTATGTACCTCAGTGTGTGTGTGTGTGTGTGTGTGCACGTGTGTGTGTATGGTGTGTGCTTCTCCCTCTCTGCCTCTAACTCTCTGCCTTTCAAATATTATATATATATATATATATATATATATATATATATATATAGACAGGCAGAGTGGACAGTGAGAGAGAGAGACAGAGAGAAAGGTCTTCCTTTTTGCCATTGGTTCACCTTCCAATGGCCGCCGCGGCTGGTGCACTGCGGCCAGCTCACCGCGCTGATCCAAAGGCAGGAGCCAGGTGCTTCTCCTGGTCTTCCATGGGGTGCAGGGCCCAAGCATTTGAGCCATCCTCCACTGCACTCCCTGGCCACAGCAGAGAGCTGGCCTGGAAGAGGGCAACCTGACAGAATCCGGTGCCCTGACCGGGACTAGAACCCTGTGTGCCAGCACCACAAGGCGGAGGATTAGCCTATTGAGCGGCGACGCCGGCCTAAATATTTAATATATATTTTTTAAAGAGACATCAAAAAAGGCGAATTATTTGGTAGGAATTTGGTAACTTCAATGTATTACAAACATTAACAATAATTACACCATTAAATTATCTAAAGTTAGTTAACTTGATACATGTGATACCACTTTATTTTCAAGAAAATCTTATTACAGATTTATTACTCTATATATTGTACCATCAAACTTATCCTCCATCCTACTCACTTTATTGCTATAACCTAAATTTTGCTAAACATAACCTGACGAACTTATTAAAATTATGTTGGGGTACAGTTTAGCCTAGCAATTAAAATAGCAGTTAGGATGTGTGCAAACCATGCTGGGATACCTGAGTTCAATGTTTTCTTCTGGTTCTTGTCTCTAGCTCCCAGCTAATCTTCACCCTGAGAGACAGCAGGTAATGATTCAAATAATGTTGATTGTGTTCTGGGATAATGATCATTTAATAGGCAAAAAAAAAAATATTTATTGTTTGGTGTTAAAGTATTTGATACAGAACAAACAAACAAAAAACTATACACCTGTACATAGAATCTCTTTGGAACTATATATGACCTCATGTCACTAACCAAGCAAAAAAAAAAAAACACCTAAAGTGAGAATAAAAACCCCACCAAGTTAATCACATGCAAATCTGAATGTTTTGATGATTGGCATATAGCTGTATTGCAACTCCCTTATATTAGCTAATACATATGAATTTAAATTGCAAGTAGCAGAGGTAAACCCATCTCTTACTAGAGTTGAAAGTTGAAGTTGTGTATATATTATTTATTACATTAAGATCACAGAAGTATGAAATTATAGGTACAATGTCAAACATTGTGAATTAATCATATTCAAATAACTCCAAATATTTTGGGTGTAACTCTACTTTTGATAATGACATCCTTTCCTGTGCTAGTTATAAACAAAAATTCAGTGCCATTTACCTTACTGACTGCTGGTGTTGTCCCTCCATCTCACACTCATTGCCACCATTGTGATGTCATCCAACATAACATTCTCACTAGAGCCAAGCTGATACAGCACCTCGCCCTTGAATCTCCAGAACTGTGAGCTAAATCAATCTCTTATCTTTATAAAATTATTCAGCATCAGGTATTTCATAATAGCAAGGGAAAACAGACTAATGCAATGCTGTTGGAGACATTCTGCTGTCACCATAAAGAAAAATGAACTCATTTAGAAACACAGAGGCCGTCTTTTATGATCCATCCTCTTAATTTTAGAAAATCATGTAGCATACAAATCAAAGTTCAGGAACCAGGTTCTAACTATAAAACTTTTATTTTAATGATCTATACTTTTAACTACCTATTAAATGGTGTCTTATGTTGCTGTAAGTTAGTATCGATGACATACTTTTCCTTTGTATAGATAAATGGTGCAATTCTTCACTGGAATCAGATGAGTTTTCACATATCCAAATGGAGAAGAAACAAAACTAGTCTCCACACTTCTCCTTAACTCACTCATATTCATGAATTAAAAGAAAAGTGGTGTGTCCAAGAAATACAGAGTGGAAGAATAAAGTAGAGAAAAATAGTATATTTTCTCTGGAGCAAATATATATTTTCAGAGTTGTTGTCTTTACTAAATATGAATGTTACATTCCCAAGAAGCTCCAGCCTTCCTTATCCCCAGTGTATATGTCTATTGTATGTTCATCTAATTTTTTATCTTGACAATGTAGCAAATCCAGTGCCTTAAAGAACGGAAAATACAAAGGAGGAGGATGGGACAAAGAAAACTCCATTTCTTTCTTTTTTTTATTTATTTATTTGAAAGGCAGAGTTACAATGAGACAGAGAGGGAGAGAGAAAGAGAGAGAGAGAATGTCTTCCATCCACTGGTTCACTCCCCAAATAGCCATAAAGGGCTGGAGCTGTGCTGGTTTGAAGCCAGGAGCCAAGAGCTTCCTCCCGGTCTCCCACATGGGGCAGGGGCCCAAAGACTTGGGCCATCCTCTTCTGCTTTCCCAGGCCATAGCAGAGAGCTGGATTGGAAGTGAAGCAGCCAGGACTTGAACCAGCACCCATTCAGGATGCCAATACTACAGGTGGAGGCTTTACCTGCTATACCACAGCGCCGGCCCTGAAAACTCCATTTCATTTCAAGAAAATGGAAATTGTGTTCCCCAAGGGAGCGAACACTAGGTGGTAGGAGACACCTACTCTGTTTGTTTGCATGTAGATGTTTGGCAGTTACCTCAATCAGGAGCAAAAGAAATAGTAATAGCGAAGACTATCTGAGATAGAACATTGTTACTGCATTTAACACATGGGTCTATTTTTTCCCGTTTGGGGCATTAAAACACTTGGACATTAATGGTTCTAAGTGTACATCAAACCACTAGAGTTTGACAAACCCACAGATAAGTCTAACTTTCAGAAGAAATGCTTGTGGAAACAAATATCACCAATTATCAAGAATTTCTCGATGTCATTCTCTCCTTGCAGACATTCTGCATAATAATGAAAGACAGCTTGTGTATGCCAGCATCTCTCTCCTTCAGTGGTGACTCGCTTCAGTGAAGTTGTCATACTAACTCGGTCCTCCTCTGAGACTCCTTCCCTTCAACTGCTAACATCAGTGTTTTCATTCTGGGCGTGTCAAGTCTATTCGTTCAGTTTCAGTTGGTGGTCACAGGTGAGAAGTACAACGCTCGGGTTCCAAATGACAGGAACGGTTCTAGTGAAGCTTGAACATCCGCAAACTCAGGAGAGGCCAGAATGACTAATCTCAGTGCTACTTAATCAGAATTATTTTTCCACAAGTGACAAACCAAGTCCCAGAAGAGACTTCAGAGTATTGATAGCTGTTTCCAAATGCCTTACAGAATTGTGTTTTTGAATTCATTTATAAAGATGTGTTTACCTATAATAAAAGCCAAGTTTTCCAGTTTAAAAGTAAGATAACAAATTCCTCATCCCCCACTCTCCATTGTTTAAAGAAACAATCAATCAAGCGTAGCTATCATTAAAGAAGCCTCTCTAGAGTGCTTTGAGAATGTGTCTGCCGAGAAAGATTTGGGAAGAAAATATGCCAATAGTACAGCTTTGCCTACTCAGGAATCAAAGATCCAATTGCTAACTGCTTTAGAAAATATTGATATAATGTATAATTTCAAATGCCTATTTTAGCATTCCAAAAATCTATACATCTTTCTATTAAGAAGCAGTGATTTCATTTGAGCTAGGGCCCATTGATCAATCCAGATCTTGCAGAACTAAATTTGTGGCCATTAGCCATATGTCTGTCCTTGTACCTTTAAGGAAAGTATGGCTTCATAAATGGGCTTTGCAAGTGCCTTGCTTCATTTAATCTCTACCATATTATTCCAAAAATATAATTTGCACAAATAACAATAATAAAGAACATAGGACAAACTGTATGAGAAAAGTTTTTTTTTCTTTTACCTGTCTTGAAATAGTATGCATACTATCACTTGATAATTCAATTTGAGCCTAGGAGTAGAGTTTATCAGGACATCTTATGAACAAAAACTAATGCAATTTTATATAATTCCTGCCTAAATTATTTCAGTTTTTAAGCAAATATAGTCAGAGCATCTTACTTCTACCAAGAATTGATCAGGCTGTATCCACAACATTAATAGTAAAAAAAATCTTCTCTTAGCCCACTGAAAAGTAGCAGGATGGAATATGAAGTGTGTGTTTCCACGTATATGTCTTTGTGTGTGCTGTATGATGGAGGTCCTCATCTAGTGATACCTTCAAAATCAAGGAAAAAATTTGTACTGTGATAGAGGAGGAAACAGTGTGGGGAATATTTTATTATTGCATCACAGAATTTCAAAACATTTTATAAGACTGAAAATATCATTTAGTTCTTAGACTTACAGCCACAAATCATTTTGAATCTGCTAAAAATAATTAAAATTTTAAAATAAATAAAAAAGAATGAAAAGTTCATCTTTTGGTGAATGTCTGAGAGTTGCATTAAATTCTTCACATAAAATTTATTAATTTAAGATTTAGAAAGGAACAGGTATCCACTGTGCTTTCCCATGCCATATAATTATAAAAGAGCAGTATAACAAACAAAGAATCATGTATTTCACTCAAGACTGGGGACTGGAGGGAGCAAGGGTTTGGTCTCCTGATTAAGCTACCCATGTCTCATATCAGAGTAGCTGAGTTCAATCCCTGACTCCAAATCCTGATTACAGCTTTCTGAAAATGCAGAACCTGGGAGGCAGTGGTACGGGTTGAATTCTTGCCTAACTATCCTGCCAACCACGGTGGGAATCCTGAATTGAGTTTCTGGCTACTGGCTTTGGCCTCTGAGTCACTGCAGTTATTTGAGGTGTGATTGAGTAAACAGGAGTTTCTCTCTCTCTCTCTTTCTCTCTCTCTCTCTCTCTCTCTCTCTCTCTCTCTCTCTCTCTATATATATATATATATATATATATATATATATATATATATATATATATTCTTCCTCCCAGATAAATAAATAAAATGCAGAAAGGAACAATAGGTAATGACTGCCTATCAGAACAAGGGATCATCTTGCAGATTCTTCGCTTGCATGTCCAGCCCCTTGTCTAGCAAGGTTCTAAGAGGTAGGTGCTGGAACTACTGGGCCTCCTCTACATCTTTCTCTCTCTGTGGCCCTAATACAAGGTGCTGGGATCACAGTAACTAGACTTTTTCCATGGTAACTTACAGTTCCTAAGATAATGTTCAAAGGGCTACGAGGAAAATCTGTATGGCCTTTGTTAACACAGTCTAAAAACAATGTCATTTCTACTACATTCTATTCAGCTGAGATGTCCCAGGGGCTGGCCTCTGTTCAAGAGGACAGGACATTGACTTCTTTTAATAGCAAAAATTTATAAGAATTTACAGAGAAGTCTTAAGCAGGCAATTCCTTCTAACTTCTGGTCAGAATTACCCAAAATATCTATCTAAATAAAATTCTAATCTAAAAGTGTAAGCACAATTGCAATTTTCAACCACCTTAGCTTTTATTGTAAGGTATTTTCTTTATTCTTCAAATACCAAAAGTCAAAAAAACAATTCACAGACCAAATTTTTCATTGCCATTAACTATATCATGCTCTAAATTACTTTTCAGTGCAGTGTTATCTATATTGGCCATATGGAACAACTAGTTGGCGTTAAAAAGAAAAAGAAAAAGTCCAAACGTGCTTAATGTGCAGAAGTGGTGATTGCGAACTTCAATTTTTATTACAGCTATAACTAATTTGTATTGGCCAGATTCCTTTCTGAGAACATCAAAAGAAGTCCTTGCATTGTCCCAGGAACACGGTTGCTTAACCGTTCTTGTTATTCTCATGTAATAAATAAGAAAGCGAGGCTCAGAGAGGACCAGTCCCTTCCCCAAATCACACATTTAATAATCCAGTAGCTGAGTTCAAAGAAAAGATGAGTGGCTCTACAGGCCATGTCTGTGTTCCAGTCAGTAAAACCAGCCCTTTAAAGACCCCATGCAAATTCATCTTCATAGAGTAGCATGGGAAGGTAAAGTATTGTTCCTGTGGGGTGTGGGGGGCATTTGCTTAGAACTGGGGAGCTTGGGTGGGTGTTCAAGTGTCACGAACATTTGTTTACTTTATTTAGTATTAGGTATTTATCTTGCAGTTCAGATAGCCTGCCCTCTGTGGGTCACTGCTTTGTGTGTGTGTCTCTTCCTTCCCTTTCTCTCCCTTTCTCTCTCGCTCTCTCTTCACCTCTTCTAGAGGCTAAGCCTCCTGACAAGCAGAATCTAAGATGAAGATCACTAGACAAGCAGTATATTAGGAGGTTATCTCAGATTTACACCTGTAGGAGAAGGCATAAAGCAGCACTAGGCAACAGCAGAAGGTGAAGTGCACCAGGCTCATGGCAAAAGTGCAAACAAAATCCCCAGGGACCTCTGAAGCTGGGCTGGCACTTCAGAGTTACACTGGGCTGCAGCAAAGGAATTAGGTTTTACAACACTGATATTAACCTGCTATTAGACGTACATAGGATTCCCTCAAGTAGAAATCATGGCCTTTGAGCCAGGCAACTTTCTTTAGCCAAGGGCAATTCCAGGAGAGATCTGAGCGCCTTCAGCTGTCATTTGGTCACAAGCCCAACACCTGGTAGAACAGGCCCTTTGGTAATAAAGGGGGAAAACTAACCACACAGCTATCCTCCTACACACACATACACACACACATTGTCAATGCATATTTATCTGTAAATTTATCTGTAAAATGTAAACATATATTTCTTCACTTTGTAAATTAAACATTTCTAACATTAAATTGTATTTAGGAATTAAAACTAAATATGAGTTCAAATATATTTTCTTGCATCTCAAATTACTTTCTTTTGCACTCTCCACTTATGAAATTAATTCTCCAGATAGTTGTAATTATTTCACAAAGGTCATTCTGTATGTCTTTATTTATGCTTTTCTTCAAAGAGGTTTTGAAGGAATTTAGAGATGTTTCAAGAATATTGGAACTTTAGTGGCTGGCGTTGTGGCATAACACTTTAAGCCACCACTTCACCAGCATCCTATATGAGCACCAGTTCATGTCCTGGCTGATCCACTTCTAGCCCAGCTCCCTGCTAATGCTCCTAGGAAAGTATCAGAAGATCGCCAAAGTGCTTGGACCCCTGCACCTCCATGGAAGACCCAGAAGGAACTCCTGGCTCCTGGCTTCAGCCTGCCCAGCCCCTGACATTGCAGCCATTTGGAGAGTGAATCAGAGGATGAAAAACCTCTCTCTCTCTCTCTCTCTCCTTTATCACTATCTTTATCTCCTCTATCTTTATCCCTATCTCTATTTCTCCCTCTTTCTCTATAACTTTTTCAAATAAATTAAAAAAAGAATATTGGAAATTTTATACATGTAACTGATGGGAATCTGAACAAAGGAAGAATTAGAATAGGGAACAAAGATAAAACAGTGGTAAAACAAGTAGATTAATATAAAAATTATAAGAAGCTCAACACTTGCAAAATAATTAAGTACAAATTTGGTGCTGGGCTTCTAGGCAACGAAAATAGAAAATAGGGTATACTACAAGGCCCACTGTCTGTGAAATTAAAAATATACCAGGGCCGTCACCGTGGTGTACTGGGTAAAGTCACTGCCTCCAGTGCAGCCATCCCATATGGGTGCTGGTTCAAGTACCAGCTGCTTCACTTCCGATCCAGCTTTCTGCTGTGGCCTGGGAAAGCAGTAGAAGATGGCCCAAGTCCTTGGGCCCCTGCACCCACATGGGAGACCTGGAAGAAACTCCTGGCTCCTGACTTTCAACTGGCCCAGCTCCAGCCGTTGCAGCCAATTGGAGGGTGAACCGGTGGATGGAAGACCTCTCTCTCTCTCTCTCTCTCTCTCTTTGCCTCTCTCTCTCTCTGCCTCTCCTTCTCTCTCTGTGTAATTCTGACTTTCAAATAAATAAATAAATAAATCTTTAAAAATAAAAATATATCCAACATTTATGAGAACTGTAAATTTTCCTGGGGACTGGTACCTTGAGTATTTTCAGCTTTGGCTCAATTCATACGGTTCAGTTTTTTTCATCATAAATTGAAACTGAACATGTGAATATTTGTGAAGTAGAGGAACCTGAATGCTTTCACACTGTTGAATATAACTGAAAAAGACCATGTAACATGATGAAGTCAGTAACAATCATTGCAGGTTGAAATAGTAAAAAAAAAAAAAAGAAGCCATGTAGGAGGTAGCATTTAAACAAAGATTTAATTATCAATTAAGAGAGATGACAGACATGTAGTTTAGAAAGACAGTCCATCCAGAAAAGCTAACACATATAAATGTATGGCAATGTAAGAGAAAAAAGGTAGAGCATATCTGTGGAATTAACTCAATCAGGCAATATTTCTTGGTACCATTGATGCAATTACTTAATGTTAGCAGAAATTAAACTAGCTGTATTGTTTAGCCATGGAATTGGTATGTCTACATATATTTTATTCAGGTTTTCCCAAGCAAAATGCTATACTTTACAGTGTAGCAGAAAATAATTTTATTTTAGCATTATGAAGACACTAATCTTTGTAAATGTTTCTCATAACTTAAAAGAAATATTAATAGTAAAATAGTTTGGCTTTATAGTTTATTAGTTGCACAGAAATGGATCACTGTTTTCTGAAATCAATATACTTTGCCTTAAAATGATTTTATAATTACAATTTGAGATAAAATTAATTCAACATTTATTACGTTTTGCTGTAGAGAATTTTTGTTTTAATTTTCTGGCATAGCTTACCATTGATTATTTTAATTTTATTGAAAATTATTTACTTTTTTTTAAAGCCAGAGAGAGACAGGAAGACAGAAATTGGGAGATACAGAGACAGATAAAAAGACAGAATTCCCCACCTGTTGATTCACTTCACAAATGCCTGCATTCCAAGCTGGACCTGCCAGAAGCCAGGAACCAGAAACTCAACCTAGTTATCCTACTTGAATGATAGAGCCCAATCATTTGTGCTACCATCTGCTGTCTCCAAGGGTGTGTGTTAACCAGAGACTGGAATCAGGAGCATTGTCAGGCCTCAAAATCCAGCACTCTGACATGGATTGTGGTGTCTCAATTGACATCCTAAGTGCTACACCAAATGTTTGCCCTTAAACTTATTTTTAAATACACAAAAATAAATAACTGTTGTCTTTAAAAGGAAAGATTTATTTGTTTACTTGAACGTCAAAGTCACACAGAGAGGAAGAGACAGGTATGTAGGGAGATCTTCCACAAGTGGCCACAATGGCCAGGACTAAGCCAGGCTGAACCCAGGAGCCAGGAGCTTCGTCCAGGTTTCTAACTTTGGTAGCAAGGGCCCAAGCACTTTGATTATCTTACACTAGGCCATTAACAGGGGGCTGGATGGAAAGTGGAGCAGCCAGGACACCAACTGGCACCCATACGGGATGCCAGCATCACAGGTGGTGGCTTTACCTACTATGCCACAACAAAGGCCCCTGCCATTGTATTTTAAGAAGTATTTATTAGTTGATCAAAATACGTGTTAGGAAGAAAATGAAATTATTTGTAATTGGTGTTGGAGTTTGTAATGATGATGCAAAATTATTTTATGGATATGTCTAACTATACAAAACATGCAAGTTCCAACAGAAAAATAATCCTTTAAATAAAAAGCTCACAACTTCAGTCAGATTAATTTCACAACTACTGGAATAATTAAAAATTGAAAATTAATTGGAGGAAGTTCTAGTAGAATACATTTTCTTCCCAGCAAATTTTAAATTAAGTTACTATAATTCTGAGGAAGATATGATTTGAAAATGGAATTTGTATATATAAATAGTACCTTGGATGTAGAACTCAATATTTAGTGCCCTGCAGGAGTGGACATGTATGGTTAATGGAATTCCCACCCACAGTGTTGACTGCAGAAAAGATTTCTATCATCCTTCAATTAAATAGTATGACTTAAAATATCAGATATCTTTCTTTTTTGATCTTAAATGTAATATGGGTCACTTTGGGGCCAATTTGACTCTGTACAACTTCTAAATCATCCTTTAGGAACTAAAGTACATATCTTTAGAGTACAGTTCTTACGGATGTGATGAGTGTTTCGCACTGCAAATGCCCGGTAAACCTTCCTAAAAATTCTCTTTTACACATCACTCTCAGTAAAATAGGCTATCATCTATGCCACTAAAATTGGCCGTTTTCTTTTTTCATTCAGGCCGTCAGTGCAGTGCTCTGTTCTTGTACTCGCTTTACCTCTCAGAACTGCTTATTCAAGTACTCCTTTCTTTTGCACTTATGCTAAAACTCAGGGCAAAAGACCCTCCTTGCCAACACAGCCCTCTGTCATCATGTTCTCCTTGTCACAGCTCCTCTCACAGGAGAGGGACATATCTGGGATTCTGCTAAATACAATTCTCCTTGTTACAGTTAAGTTAGCCCAAATTCAATGGTCTGATCTCTAATAAAGCAGCATTATAAACTTTATATTAAGTGAATAAGCTAATATGTCTGTTGATTTATGATCAGGTAGATATTCAGTATTCCCTCATCTCTGAAGTTTAATATTTACTTATAGGACCCTATCATTTGTTTAGAATTTAATATTTCATTTTATTTCATAGATTTTCATATAATATATTTGATCTAATATTTCATAGCTTTAATTATAGGAATAAATCTTGATATATAAATGCATACTTTTCCAAAAAATTAGGAAATAACTTGTAACTTTGTGACACTCATACGTAAAAACTTACGTACACTAATGAAAACATCCACATTCTGTATTACAAAAGCACTGTATGGTATATTTGTTTTTCTAAGAAAGATCACACCAAAACATTTGCACAACTCTTCCTCTTTAACCCTTCCCATGTAAAGTAAACGCAACGCCTCATGAAGAAATTCTAAAACTTTGTGCCTTTTTCTTACATTCCATTTTATAATGCCCCAACAACTTGTAAATGTGTTATTTCATTTGCTCTGTAGCAACAAATCGCATCTCTAATTAATTAAATGATATTTTTAGAAGGTAACAAAAATCAATTAGTGAAATCAGAATTTTGATTTGGAAAATTGTGTACTTTCCACTGTGTGTGTGTTTGTTTTGATATTTGCAAAAGTAGCCTGGCCTTTTCAGTGTAGAATGTAATACATCAAAATTATAGTATAGCACCAACAGATGGCTTGGAATCCTTCTATGTTTTAAGTCTAATTTTGGGGTGCAGGGTTTATAACAATTTTATAGAAGAGCTCTCACATTCACATATTATTCCACTTTTAATTTTTATTTTTTGGACAGGCAGAGTTAGACAGTGAGAGAGAAAGAGACAGAGAGAAAGGTCTTCCTTCTGTTGGTTCACCCCCACATGCAATCTTACAACTATTGACCAAACAAGGAAGAATATTCTCAATTTTGTTATTTTTAAATTTTCACATTATTTTACAAACATATTGTAATACACATTTGATTAAAAACACAAGGTCATTTGAGAAAGTCTCATAAACAAAGGTGAATATTTGATAAACTAAGAAATACACAACATTGAATAGACATCATAGCCCCTCTAGTAGTAGATAAATTAAGGTGTATATGTGTGTGTGTGTCACTCAAATGCAAAAGCTCATGTCTCATCTCTACCTGTCCTATGGCCTACATCAGTAAACGTGTCTAGGCTCTTGTTCCCGGTAGCTTCCCCCACAGCAAAGGAAGAAATAACACAGGTTGAGTTTCTCCAGAGACACACAAAAGCCAATAATCCTACTAACATTTGTTCCTGTATAAAAGGCCAGTCCTCAGCTAGCCAGGTGACTACACACACATTTCCCTGATGTACTCTCACAATGAGGGGAAAGGACGCATGTTACCACTCACAGGGCTTCAGGTTTAGTCATGAGAACTGTGGAACACAAATGAGAACACATTATACACACACACACACACACACACAGAGATACATCCCATCATTATGATTAGATAATCTAGTAAAATCAAAGATCCTTTTAAAGACTGCAGGTCCTGGGGTTATAGCACACGGAATATAACTTTCTCTTTAGCCTAAGTAGCAAAAACCTGGCTCAAAGAGATGCAAAGTTCATGCTTCCTACAAACAAATTTCAAACAGCTGGGGAACAGACCACTCCTTTAGGATTCACTAAGATGGGGCTGTTACCTGCTATCAACAGGAAACTCTATGATATGGACTGAAACCTTATGTTCCTCAAATTCACACACTGAAGCTCTAACACTCAATATGCCCAATCATCATGTTAATAAAAACACTGTCAACTAAGTAACTGAGATGATTCAAAGCAAGCACTAGTATATCCTGGAGGTAGCAATTGCAGAAACCAGCTGTCACCCTTAGGGACAAAGGAACAAAGAGCAGAGACTTTAAAGACAAAAAAAAAAAAAGGCTTGCGGGGGGACCCCAAGAGATGAAACTTAAAATACTAAAAGGAGGTTCTGCTTTGCTGGAGTTGCTATCTCTGAGTTTGGGTATCTCGAGTTAAGGCCTAGATTGTTGAGAAGGGTGTTGGCAGACGTTGTTAGTGTCTTTGAGGAGTGAATTATGAGCATGAGGGTGCAAATGTCAGAAAGACTGTGAACTGTATTCAGGTGCTGCTATGGGAACGTCCAGCTAGTGCTGGAAAATGTTGGAGGTGATATCTACAGGAGTAGGAAGTAGCCAAGAAGCCCATGGGGAGCAAACAGAAATGAGCACTTCTTCCTTTACCAGCCCAGCTGTCTCTTAGTGGCCACAGTTGGAAGGGTTTAAGGGGTGTGTGCTGACAAGTAGAAATGAGGCTAGGCAAGCCCCAGATTCATGCAACAGAATATAGAAGCGTCTGCTAAGAGATGAAGACAATAATACAGTTATGGAGGTATAGCTCTTATGTATAAGGAGATAAAATAAATTTGGAAATTTAACAAGAATTGGCTGCCTTAGGCCCAGTTGGATTAGCCATGGCAAGAGACAAGCAGACTCACTTCAACCACTCAGTATCAGAGGCTCTGCTGAACCAATGAGCTCCCATCTATGGTATACTCGACCAGCTGTTTCCTGACTGCCTTTCCTTAAAAATAGAGTGATTCAGGAGGGTGTGATGCTGTACCATCATGCTGGGGAGACCTCGTCTTATACTCAGGTTTGTTTGGTAAGAGCAAACTTCTTCATGGGATAACAAAAGGTCAGGGATTGGATACATTCCATTTATAATTTTTCTCCAATAAACCCTATTTAATAATTTATACCATATAACATTAGCAAAGAAAGTGTCACTGCCATCTCCATAACAGTTGAAAGACTTAGAGGTATGCACTTGTGACATGCAGTCATCCACTATCACTTTATGGAATCTCCTCTACTGTAGGGGTTTGAGAAAAGAAATCAAGGAGGAGTATTGTAGACTAAATGTTGTATTCTCCCTGACTTTATACGTGGAAGCTCTAAAGCTAAATTTGATGGTTATTAGAAGTGGAGCCTTTGGGAGGTAATTGAGTTTACCTGAGGTCATGAGGGTGGAGCTCCCCTGATAAGAGTTAGTGCCCTCTAAAAAGTGACACCATAGCTGCCTTCCTCCACTACATTAGGATCCAGCAAGAAGGTAGGTATCAGTAAGTCAGTAAGAGGAATTTCCCCAGAGATTCATTCTATTGGTACCTAGATCTTAGAGTTTTTAACCACCACAATGGTGAGAAAAAAAATTAGTCATTGTTTAAGCTACCCACCCAAAATGGAGTATTTTGTTAAGGTGGCCAGAGCTGAGAGACAAGAGTCAAGTACAGAAGAAATAATGGCAAAAAGAAAATGTCTCAAGCACTGTCTGTAATCATACATATGATATGATTCACACACTGTGAGATTGCACTTCCTTTCCTGGCTGCATTATTTTGAGTAGACTTCTTAACTAATATATGGGATTTAGAGGAGAGATCATTTATTTTTTTTTATAAAAAGTAGTTTTAGAAGGTAGATCCAAATAAAATAGTCATGTCATTTGTGAAATGATTCAATGAACAAAGTACAATGAAAACCTCAAATACTCTGTCTCTTGTGCATATCGTTTACTGGACAATAAATGAAGATCAAGGTCCAAAGTGGTATTAAATTTAACTATTGGATTTGAAGACAAACATTGAGGGAAAAATGCTTCAGCTTCATCCAACATTCAGCAGAGGCACTTCTTAGATGTATTACTGTAGAATAAGATAAACTTGGACTTAATGAATTAAGCTTATGTTAAATGGTAAGACTGGCAAAAATGCAAAGTTAGTGTAATTCTTTAATTTCTACTATGTTAACACTACTCAGGGAGCTACAGAATTGTTGTTTGGAAAGAAAATACAATTTGGATTGAAAGAGCCAGTTAGGAGTTCTCTAGACCCCCACATCCACTTTACAACTTTCCAGAGAATAGGCTAGCATTCAAGTCCTCCCTAGCTGAAAGTAAACACTCCTCAGGAACTCTCAGTAACTAACACAGGTCATGCATTATCATCTAGGGCCATGCAGTTAGCACAAGCAAGCAGGGAAGCTTCATGTTGTTACTCCACCAACTGCACATGGTACCCACACACAACTGAGACATCACGATGACCTCTTCCAGCTTTAGTCTCATTCCCAGAAAAACAGTAATTCAACCAAATAACCTACCTACCTTGTAAGTGCAGACAAACATCTAGGTTTGCTGGGGAAACATAAGCTTTTGTAAATCTGATAGGAATATATGTTGTTACTAATTATTATCAACATGCTCAATTTCAACTAAACCCACATAAAAATTTAAAAAAAGTTTCTCTAATAATTTTCTTTCTTATTTTCTAAAATTTACTGTTTCAAACTTACATGTCATCCAAATTTCCAATGTGCCCTAATTTATTTAACTCTGTTTTTTATTTTATTCCTATATTATATTCCTACATTATAGGAATTATAAGAATTATAAGATAAATGATAGAGACTCCTCCATTTCCACAAAATCAATTACAACAACTTAATGTATCTGTGTCATCTGTTATTCATAGTGTTATAGTAGCAAAATTAAATCTCCTCTAACAAAAACCATCTCTCCATAAGCACTAAAACTCATGACTTCATCCTCCCCTTCCTACAAAACAAGACAATAAACATGTAACAAGAAAAAAATCGTCATAACTACAGTCTTCCTCATTATGCCCCCATGTTCTATTATATTTATTCTAGACACTAATTATTAAACAGAAACTTACTTACTATTATTATTTCTCATCTGTTGCCAACAAATTTTTCTTAAAAATAAACTTTGACTCATGATGATAGCCCATTGGTGATACTTTCATAAAAATGCTATCACATTACACTAAGTCTTAGCAGTTGTAACAGGTTATTAATCAGACAGTCTTATATTAGATATTGTGTTGCACTGTAAGGATGAGCCTAATATGATGGGAAGCACCCTTAGAGTCTGAGGGTTTTCTCTTGATGGTAGCAGTGAGTGGAAGTTAGATATATGAACCACAAGGTTTCAGTGTTGATAATATGCTTTTGGTTGTCTAACGACCTGAGCACAGCTCTTCACACAGCTATGTTACAATGTGCCTGAACCTCTGACCCATCAACTCATGCCTTGAGTGACCCAATTTGTGGAGTGTAATTGCTCCATAGGTCCAAAAGGTGTATCTATTATTCTCACTAGTGAGTTTCCCATTTTGGATGCAGTGTCTGGTTCAGTTTGAACAATTGATCATACATTAGTGGATTAAATGAGTGAACACAAAGCTGAAATTCATAAATGTTTAACACTAAAGATGAGTACTGAGAATGAAAGAGGAAAATAAATCATGTGCAAAATTAATAACGAAGATTTGATTAAAATATAAGAATGTAAGAAAGCAGAGACAGGTATTGCGGCATAGCAGGCTAAGCCACTGCTTGGGATGCCTGCATCTCATTTTGGAGTGTCTGCAATCTGGCCCCATGTCTTCTTCAGATCAGCATCCTGCTAATGTACACTCTGGGAGGCAGCAAGAGAAGCTCGGGAACTTGGGTCCCTGCCACATGTGTGGGAGACCCAGACAGAGTTCTTGGGTCCCCCCTAGGCCTAGCCCAGTCCTAACTGTTGAGGACATTTGGGGAGTGAACCTGATGCCTTTCAAAATAAATAAATATGAACAAATAACTTAAAAAAAAAGAAATCAGTAGCTAATATTTGCAAGAATATAACATATGCAATAAAATTTAACATTAAGAACTGTAAATAATGCCCACTGTGTAAAACATTGCATATAAAACTTGATTATAAAAATGTTTGTTGGATTCAAAACACATTTGCACAAGAAAATGATATGCAAAGGGCTCCTAAGTTTTCAGGATCATCTAAAAACCACCAAATTGATTATTTCCAAGATTGTCACAGAAGAAAGAATGATCAAGTTTTATTAACAAAATAAATCACATATCAATGAATGACATAAGTATGGCTGGAAATTAAAACTGGAAAAAAAGTGAAGGCCTATATTTGACATCCTTCAGAATGATGGTAATTTCAAATTACAGGTTGTTACAGTGAAATAGTTTTTTTATAATATATTATATACTTAAGGTGGTGTGGCCCCGAGATCAGAAGCAAGGATGCAAACAGGCCTTAGCATTTAATTCAGGAAGAGACACAATAAGAATAAATTAGAAATGTTAAACTCCCAATGGTCATCTCAAAGATCATCTGCTTAGTTTATATTGATGAAGTGGATTAAATAATTAAGGAGGGAGATACTAAGGTTGTTATGATTATTCCTTAGACAGTAAAGGTGAGTTGAAGACTTACAATGTCTTTAGTCTAAATTTAAATTTGTTTTAAAAGATGAGGCCATTCCCTATTCTTTTCCATTTAAGAGATCTCTAAAGTTTGATTTTGTACAAGAATAATTTTACTGTTGTCTAAGTACATCTTTAAATTTTCACCGTTAATTCTTAATTTTATAGTCTGCTGAATTTCGATCTCTTCTACATCATGACAGATCTATTTTTGTATTTTTTTGGTATTTAACATTTTATGCTAATATACAATTATCCTAACAAAATTATCAAATAGCATTCTTTTTTATTTTATTAAGTTTGTCAGCCATATTTCAATTTAGTGGTGAATGAGAATACGTTTTACTGCATGAACAATTGGAGCAGGCTTTAATCCAGAATTTTCCCAGGCTATTTTATTTTGTTAAGCTAACACAGAATTGTTGGGTTAAACTATAATTAAGTTAAGGCCTAACTAATTGTTTTGTTTCAGCATGTATACTCTGGATACTTAAAAAAAAGATTTTCTGTATTTTGTATATTTATTATGAATATAAAGATTTATTTATAATGCAATGTCACCAGTCTATAGCATTACATATTTATACTTGAAACCCTTAAGTTTCGTAGTTTGTGATACTTATATCACAAGTTAAAAAATAATTTCAAATTCCTCTGCTCTTAAATTTGTTCTGTGTTACTTAACTGTTTTTTTTTCTTAAGGGGATCTTGGCAATTAAACACACTATGATATTTTTATAAATTGTGTGTTTCAAATTTGCATGATGAAATTTTGGCAGGAATTCTGTATCCTTTGCAAATGTTTCTTGAAATTTTTTAGGGGCAAGGATTATTTTTTTCTAAAAGCAATTTTGTGAGGGAGGGCATTTGTAACAGCAGTTACGGTGCTGTTTGGTATGCCTGCTCTCCACTTTGGAGAAACAGAGTTGAGTCTTGGTTCTACTTCAGATTCCTGTTTCCTGCCACCCACATAGGGGATCTAGAGTGAGCTCTTGGCTTCAGCCTGACCCATCCTCAGCTATTGCAGGCATTTGAGGAGAGAAGGGAAGAACCAGTGGATGGAAGATCTCTGTCTCTCTCTCTCTCTCTGAATCTTTCTTCCTCTCTCCCTCTTTTTCCTACATACCTCTCTTCTCTGTCTTTGAACCTGTTTTTCAAGTAAATAATTTTTTTAAAAAGAACCTTAAAAACAATCAAGTGTTATTTATAAAATTTTTCAGTATAGGCCAAAAATCCACAGGGTTAAAAAATAACAAGAAAGTAATAAATGATGTGTGGAAAAACAACTCTGATATTTAACTCTAACATTAGACAGCAAACTCCTGGAGCAAATGACTATATTATTTATGATGTTATGTATCTATCTATCTATACATATTGATGGAGTGAATGTATAGGTGAATATAGTAGAGATCACCACAAAGCTCATAGATAATGTATGCTATAAAAAAAGTAGTCATGGAGTTCAAAATGTTTTTGTACCAAAATAAACTTATTTTTAATTCCATTTTCAATGAGCTTTTTGAAGTATCCACATATTAATGATTTCAATTAACAAAAAATCAATATTATCTAAGGTCACCAAACCCTTAGATGTAAAGTATTAAAATGTAATGATAAATTATTATAAGAAGCAGATGTACATAATCTTTAAAACAGGCCACAGGCAAGCAAATATTGGTTTGACAGCCATAACTACATTTCTTGTGCTGGAAAAAAGGCTTGTGGATCATTCCTGTTAAAGCACATGTTCAGTAAGTTTAATGCTCTGAGAACTGAAAGCTTACAAACCAATGAATTTGAAACATTACTCTATCTGCGTTTTCTCCTTCCCCCTGCAGTGTTCAATAAAACCTAAAAGAAGCTATTTTGAAAGCATAGATTAATAGGAGGATATATTATATTGGTGATACTAGTAATTGAAAGTATACATTTCTTTTAAATTGCTATTTTAGAGAAATTTTCAATTGTTAGAATCTCAAAAGGATTTACAATAGTATCATCAAAAAACAGTATTAAAGAAATTGCTCTTAGATATTTACTTAATATCAATAAGTCTTTTAAAATGGTATTCATTGGGGAAAAATGAACCTTAAATTTATCTGAGATATAAGCATGCTAGAAAACCAATTACAGACAGACTCTAGAAATAAAGAGATAGGTAACAGAATAACATTACTAGAAATCACAGTGGATAGATCCTCATGATTTGACATTGTCCAAGATTTCTTACATTGGACAGGACAAAAATATTAGTGATTGGAAAGCAAAGAATGACAAATTGGGTTTTAATTAGATTTAAAAACTTCTATTTCTTTAAGTTTCAAAAGTCAAAGACACAAAAAGAAGACAATATTTTTCATATACAAATTAATAAAAGGATCCTATTCAACGAATCCTATGGATTAACATGAAAGCAACAAACTTCCCTAATGAATGGCTGAAAATCTTGAGTGAACTTTCACAAAGAAGGAAATGCAAATGGCCAATAAGCATATGAAATAAGTGCTCAATGTAATAATTTAACAGGGAAAGGCAAATTAAAACCACAGTCACATACTGTTACATAGCCACCAGAATGGAGTCAACTTAATGAAACGCACAAAACCAATTTTGGATAGATAAATGGGTCAATAGCACTCATATACTTCTGATGGTGGTGTAAATTGGCACAGTTCATGTGTTAAGACTTGTGTTAAACATAAGTATGTACTACCCCCAAGCAATTCATCTCTTTTCTATGAAACCAACAAAAATGAGTAGATATGTGACAGCATAGACATGTACAAGAATGCTTATTAGCTACAGTGCACAAAATCTAAAAACTGAAAGTAATCTCTCTTAACAGTAGAAGAAAACACATTATGTGATATATTCATGTAATCAACTATTATATGGTAATGAGAGAGAGAAGACTACTGTTTGAAGCAACAACCCAAGTCAATCTCACAGATTCATAAAGAGCAAAAGAACCTCTTACACAAAAGAGCACATACTAAATGATTTCATGATAGAACATCAAAATCAACTGAATTAAATGTCAGAATAGTGACCACATTTGCACGTGCATAATGACTGAGACACAGGCACAAGAAAACTCCGAGGGTTCAGTTTATGTTCTATGTCATAATAGTGGCAATGGTTACCTGGTGTTTTATTTTGAAAAATTACCAACGTCAGATTTATAATATTATTAGATATGTTTTACATTTTAATAGTAAGTTTACAGGGGTCAGCGATGTGGCATATCAGGTTAAGCTGCAGCTTGCAAAGCTGGCATCCAACATTGGAGCACTGGTTTGAGTTCCAAGTGCTTCGCCTCGGATCCAATTTTCCGCTAATGTTCCTGGGAGGGCAGCAGAAGAAAGCCTCAAGTGCTTGGGTCCCTGTCATCCCCATGTGAAAGTGTTAGGGTCCTGGCTTTGGCCTAGCCCAGCCCCAGACCTTGCAGCCATTTCGGGTATGGGAGTGAACCAGCACATGGCAGATCTGTCTCTCCCTGTCTCTGTCAAGGTTTTCAAACAAATAAATCTTTAAAAATGTAAGAAGTTTACAAAAAAAATTAAGTGTACCAAATACTACAGGTATGTATCTATAATCATTTCTTTTAAATAGATGAAACCATTTTGAAGATGGTTGATGCAACAATTTACTAATTATTATCCAAATATCTGGTAATACTTTAAACCAAGATTGTTACCCTATGTTATGTAGTTATAGTTCATAAATCATATGACTTTGAAAGGATTACCTTCTTTATTTTGCCTTTCTGGGTAAAATATTGAAAGATTTACACTCCTAATTAGTCAATTCTCTTTCCATCTTTTTTATAATGAAAGTGTTTTAGTGGAGAGCATACAAACATAGTCAATTCAGATATTTATGAGTTTATTTGAATTTTTAAAGTGAATAAATATTCTATTAACTTCTGCTATTTTGCACTGACTTACTAGTATTTAAATGGACATTTGTCTTCATACCCAATAATATTAATATGATAAAATATATTTATTACATATTTACTATGAGCCATGCACCATGGGGTACACATTTTATCCAATTATCTAATTTGAAAACCATATAACTCTGTGAGCCAGTGTTTTACTTTGCCTTATTTATAACTAAGTCACTGAGTCAAAGGAAAAACGAGAACCTTATCTAAGATGACATATCTGCCAGGTGCTGGTTCTTGAATTTAAACCAAGCTGGCCATGGAGAAGTTTACATGCCTAACCATTCAGCTCACGGCTAAGGAAATAGTCCTTAGAGGCATGAGCCCTACTTAATTCCAGAGATGGTAGCAGTTAAAGATCAATTCCAGCATCTTGATGCTGTCTTTACATAGCTTTCACCTTATTTACTTAAGTGGTCTCAATTTGTTTCTTATGCATTTAAGTGCTCAATTATGCTAATGATTTTCCCCAGAGTTTTGCTCTTCCCTAAGCTTTTTGTTTATGTGATCCCCAAAGAATTCCCTTATTGAAAGTAAAACTGAACTCCTCTCCCTGATGAATTTATTGTACCAACTTTCTCAGGCTCCTCTCTCTGATATCATTTTTAATTGTAGCAGAGATCCAAATAAGGGTACACCATAATTTTTGAAATTTTAATAATGCATTTCTACAGAATGCTTATTAATTGATGCACCTGACTGCAAAGAGATATTATTGGGAGTGTTCTTGACATAGACTGATGTTTCATTTACTTCTACAGATGTTGCTACAATGCTCAACCTAGTTATGTCTTTTGAGCAAATATATCATCAGTATTTAGAAAATTCTGTTACCATTTAAGAAGTATTTAGGTTTCAAGATCTTAGAACGAGATTTATGCATTGATTGTTTCGTGTAGGGAGATTGTGTTTGGGTTAAAAAAATTTCAAATGCTGAACATATTAAGCACTGAAGAGTTAATGTCAGGCTCTAGTAGTTTGACTACTAACTTGTTTACATACCAGATAAGTGACAGACACTCAGTGATGGTATCACTCTGAGTGTAGTGCTGAGATTGCCAAAAGAGGAATCATATATGAAAAGAGCAAAGAAGTGTTTTCCATTCAGTTCTGCAACTAAAGGAATGCATATGAAATACCATCAGTTTTAAAAAATGAAATAAAATACAGATTCAATTATATATCAAACATTTGATCCCACCTCCTGCCATCCCATGCCAACTGTCCGAAATGTTAGTTATGTCACTCTTTTTGTTAAATTTATTCTTCAAACTTCCTCACTTAAGTGATTTTCATCTTAGCTCTGTCTCCTTTGTAAGAAAATAGCATCCTCAAAAATAGAGCTATTTATTTTTGTATCTCTCTAAAAATCTAAGTTAGTTGGATTTCTAATTCAGTCATGTGGTAGGTAACATTAGTAACAATATTCTTTAATTAATGTGGCAGGTGTGTTATGCCTCCTATAGTGAACAGAATAGCAGCTTTATGTTTCTCTGCAGTTTCTTCTTTTCTCTATGGCACCAAGCACTCTCATTTCCCTGAAGAAATAAGTGTCACATACTTCAAAGAGTGTTACATTCTTCAAGAAATGACCCAGCAGGGCAATCTGTAGAGCGACAGTCCCAATAGCTAAGTGAATAATAATTATGGAGAATATATAGAGAAATAACAATATAACTGTGGTCATTAAAGCAAATATTTGCATCAGAATTTTCTCTAGGGTGGAAAGTTCTTAACCACTGGTTCAGGGTTACAAATATTAGAGGTGGATGAGTGGTGAGAGAAGAACAAGAAGATGGGGCTGGCGCTGTGGTATAGTTTGTAAAGTCACCAACTGTGATGCTGGCATCCAATACTGGGCTCTGGTTCCTGTCCTTGATACTCTACTTCCTATCTGACTCCCTGTTAATGGCCAGGGAAGAGCAGTAGAAGATGGCCCAAGCACTTAAGCCCTGTTGCCCACATGGGAGACCCAGAACAAGTCCTGGCTCCTGACTTTGGCCTGGCCCAGCACTGGCTGTTGTGGCCATTTGAGGAGTTAACCAGTGGATGGGTGATCCCTGTCTCTCTGTATCTCCCTCTCTGTCTATAAAACTGACTTTAAAAATAAATAAATAAATCTTTAAACAAAAACAAAATTAAACTAGTATTCACGGAGGTGGACAGTTTGGCACTGTGGTTTAGACAGCTTGGGACGCTCACATTCCATGTAGGAGTGACTGTTTTGAGATCTTGCTCCTCTGTTTTCAATCTAGCTTCCTGTTAATTTACATTACTGGGAGTCAGCAGATAATGGCTCAAGAATTTGCATCTTTGCTTGCCATATAGGAGACCTTCTTGGAGTTCCTTCCCTGTGACTTCAACCTGGCCTAGTTCTGTCTGTTGTAGACACTCATGGATTAAATCAGCAGATGGAAAATCTCTTTCCATTTGTCTCTCTGTCTCTCTCTGCCTTCCAAATAAATTGAAAATAAATCAATTATTTTTAAAATAAAATAAAATATTACTTTAATCCCTAGACAGCAACAGTAACAAGAAAACACTGAGGAAGCAGGCAGATCACACAGACAGTATAAGTAAAGAAATCACGGCTAGAAAAAAGTAAGGGTCTAAAAAGGCAGAAGGATGCAGTGTCTGATGGAAGTCAGAAGCTCAGTTATGGGGATCAGGTACAAGTTGAAACACAATGAGGGTAGTGTGATACTCTGCCCTGACAGAAGCTAGTAACTCCTCAACTATCTCCCAAACAAGAATCAGGATTGACACCACAATGAGAAAGGGTAAGCCTCCACACTGAGGCCAAGTGCTTTCAGCTCTGGAAAACTTCGTTCAGATACTGGAAATATATAGGCAATGCTTAAAGACATTACATTTTCCAAATTTATATTAATTCTGGGGAGAATAAATTTATGCTCTCAGGCAAATAAGGTTGACTAATTACGCATAAATTGGTTTTATCTTTGATATAAACCTCAAATTTGGCTAGGTGAAAGATTGTAGTACTAGTTCTTGTCCACTAACATATTTACCTGGAGCTGATTTTAAGATCAGCATAAATTCAACTCAGTGCTTTACAACCAACATCTTTAAACACCTCCTTGCCATCTTCATCATTCATACTTAAAGCCTAATTGTGCATGTTTTCCACATACTCATTATTACATAGCAGCTTGATTAAAGGGTGATGGCAATTCCTAACTTAGAGGGTATAGCATTCTAAGAATGTTGCTTTACACCTCTATTCATGGAACATAATTTGGCTTTCCCCATATCCAACATTTTGACCAAAAGTATAAGCACATTTTTAAAACTAGGAAATACTAGAAAATTTGAGATGCTAATTTCTTATAACGCTTCAAGCTTACTGTTAGAAGACAAGCACAATTGATTAATTATTTTGATTAATTTATAACAATTATATCAATAGCTATATCTAATTCTTGCTTTATTATTTCTACTCATTATTTAATTGTTGATGATAATTGAAGAGGTATAATATTTCATATGTATGTTACAAGTTTAATTAAATGACAGATCTGAACCTCCCAGTTTCACCAAATTAAACAAATAATAGGACCCTCTTGCAATGTCAAAACGGAAGGCGTTGATGAGCAACACTCTTTAGCTTTTTGTCACATTCAATTATGAATTAAATAAGTGTAAGCAAAATATGTACATTTTTATGCAATGAAAACTTCTTAAATTCTTCTTTAATTAAAGACACCCCAACTTATAAAGCTTAAGAATAATAATCAGATTATATTTCTTTAAATCACTTACTTATTCCTTTTTATATACTTTCAAACAATGTCTCTTTTCTTATAGACATGATGATGAGTAGTTTACCAATTAGTCTATTTTTACTGCATCTATTACAAAATATGAACAATTCATTTTTGTAATTGGTCCAATTTGTTTATTCAGTCATACTAACTGGTATTTCCAGTTTTATGAGCTAATTTTGATGACTGTGAGAAATAAATTACTCTATTCATTAACTATAGATAATTGAGATATTGAAAACTTATGACTGAATTTACTATCTGATTAGCCTGAATGTTAATCAAGGATATATATTTATAGCAGTGTAGGTTGCAGTAATTTTATTCCCAGGGAAATCATAGGGCAACTGGTTTGTATTTTATATGGTGCCAACCAAATATTTTAAGTTGCAATTTAAAAACAAATTCTGAAAACAAATATCCTTAAACAATGCAGGTCTATTTTTTATACTACAAATTCGTATATTGTAATTTAGTTTCCATGAGCCACATCTGTGAGCAAGAAGGAAAGATTTTAGTATTTAAGAAAATTAGAAGTTGCAGTATATGAATTACAACACAATCATAAACAGGTTGCCTCAAGCAGTCATCTGGCTCACTGAAATGAGGGAATTATCAAGGTAATGCACTTTCATAAGCATGCTGATCAAAAAAGAATCTTGAAAATAAGAAAATTTCTTAAGCCTGTGGTTCTCAAAATTCACTGAGCATGAGAATCATATAGAGAATTTTTAATGGATATTTCTTGATCTCCCCTCAAAAGAGTTTTGCAGTAGATCTAGTATAGAGTCAAATAATTTTCAATTCTAAAAAGTTCACCAACACTTCTAACCTTTCGACCAGGTGTGCATGTACCTCACTTCAAGGCCCAAAAGATTAAATAACTCAAGCTGCATTATATGAGCAGTTTAAAACTTAGAGTATAGATTGGAAAAACAAACATCTTACATAAATAAATCAGTAATACATAATTCAGGAACAGCGGAAAGGCATATATGAGATAATTTTATGCTGGAAAAATCCTAGAGAAGGGTAATATTGACCTTAGAACTCTTTACATTTACTATTGATGATTTTTTTCTACTTATACTGCCTATGAGCAGTAACATACATTGCTACACATTAAGTAGGAATTTTCCTTAGAGAAGTGATTTCCTATTTTTCAAATATCTACCAACTGTTGATATAGTTTAAAATTCTTTTTTAAAAGATGAAATCAATTTTAACTTTCCTAAGTGACATAATTTTAAAACGGGAAAAAAACTTGAAATATAAGGAATGTAGATTACATTTTAAGAAGTTTAATAATAATTTGATGGAAAAAATACATCAGTAATTTTTTGATAGCATTCAGAAACATAGGAATTATTGTTTGGATTATTCTTTTTTATTTTACTTTCTAATATTTGTATTGTAAGTCAAGAAAATATAGATTATCTAAATTGCTAATGGTAATTGATTAATCCATGTATTAAAAGACATTTGAAATAGTGATTTCGTGGGTGCTATTCATATATAAAATGGAAAACTGGCTTTAACATATGATCTCAATAGAGGCATGCATAATGAAGAATTATTACAGAATTTTTATAGATTTGCATATTATAGATACAGAAAGATGTTTTAACAAGAGTCACTCTCAAGTAGGGAAAACATAAAGAAATGAATGTACTAAATAAAATAAGTAAGAAAAGCTTTTTAAAATAATAGATAAAGAACAGGAAAATAGATAAACAATATTTCAAATTTATATTTAAAATAGGAATATTAATCCTCACAGTAAAAATACATAAAGTGAAGTACTATTCATTTGTAAAAAACATTTTAGATGTCCTCCTTTCTTGTAAGATGGAGAAACTTAAGATATTTTTCAGCATAATTACGTTTTTCATAAGTGCTGTCATACATTAATAGCATAAAGGAAAACTCATACAAGATTTTTATAGGAAAATTTAACAATTTGTACCAAAAGCAATAAAATACAGATAAATTTCTTTCAAATAATTTTTTCATTCAAGTCATCCCTACAGGAAACTATGCAATAATTACAGTTCATGAACTATCATCATTAATTTATAATTATATGCTTAAATAAAATATAGAATGCCTACATTTTAGAATATATTCTAAAATATATTGGAAGCATTTATTCCTATAATAACAACAACAACAAAAACAAGCAAGAAAAAGTGAAGCCAGCATTGAAATCCTTTAAGGAATGGATATTTCCATCTGAGGTGTATTCTTCAAGTTTATAGCAATTGAATCTAAAAAATAATTGGTATTTTTATATATAATTATGTAAAATGCTTTATGTTAACTTATTGCAACTAATGACTTTTCAGCAATCATAAGGACAGCTCTAAAGTAAACCTGTCACGATAAAATAAGATTCATTGGCAAATCATCTAAAGACAATGTTATTTAGAAGGTTATGGCAAGGTACACCTGCTATGTTAGGTGAGTTTCAAAATTAGAAGCTGCATTATTATTAGCTGATGATGAATATAATAGAAAATATCTCTCTTGCTAGACATTTTTCATTGAGTAACAGATATCCACCAGATTTCTTCAAATTAGGAATAAAATATATATTTCTGAGCTCTTAATCTATGCCTTACTCCTTATTGAGAAAGGAGAATGCTAGTTCTGATCTTATGGTCCACTGATTCACATATTTATCTAGTGGGCAGAGCCAGGGTTCTATAATGTCCTCTTGTTTTTGCTACTCCCTATATAATGCCTGCCCATAATTTATTAAGATGAGTGATACACATGAACTTCTGATAGTTGTTGTTAAGTTCCAAGGGAATAAATATGTTGCGGGGCATGAGGGCAGCCATGTCACAGCCAGGCCAGGCCTGGCCCGGGGGCTCCGCAAGCTGCAGCTGCCCCTGGGGCGCCCTTGCTGCCGCCTGAGCCATGAGCTCCGCAAGCTAACCCAAGCCAGTGGCAGGGAGCCAGCTGGTGTGAGTCCCGGAGGCAGCGGCACAGGTAGGGGCCCAGCGCACGTTCACGTGGCCCTGGCCGCTGCCATGGAGAACAAAGGCCCATGGTGGTGGTGTTGGGGGTACAGTGGTAGCAGCTCCGGCCCCAGACTGGGCAGCAGTGGCCCAGGGCCCCATATCTACTTCCAGAGCCCCCTGGGGCTGCTGGCAAGGGCCTGGGTGATGCGGACAATGGGGGCCCCATGCGGTGCCAAGGAGGGGTCACTGTGAAGTATGACAGCCAGGAGCTCTGTAGGCATCTCAACCTGGAGGAGTGGATCCTGGAGCAGCTCGAGCGGCCGCCACAGCCCCCTAGCAAGAGGACTGTTGGAGACCAGATGAAGACAAACCAGGTTGCCGATGATGATGCTGGCAGCCTCTTCTCCAGCAGGCCCTACGAGAGGGACAATGAGGAGGCGGACGCCATCTGCGTCAAGACAAGAAGATGGCGCCAAGAGGAAGTTAGACAGTGGAGTCTGAGTTGTTTACAGGGAAGCCTGATTGGGCACAGGCATCAGGAGAGATGGCATCAGCGCATGGGCTCTATGGAAACCAAGCATGATAGGGTAACCTTTAAAACGATTGGCTGGCTTCTCTTCCCCTCCCCTATAGCGTTGTGGTTTTTTGCTTTAAAAGAGGCTTACTGCACAATAATAAACGAGTTCCTGCTTGACTCGACTCCCTGCTGGGTCTGATTGTCTCCACAATCAAGGGAGACTGCGGAATGGGTGAGCAGCCCACTTACCTTTCCTCGGACCCAGTGCATCCTCTTTGGGGTGGACTAAGACCCTGCAATATGTGCGTGTACAAATTTTTAAGGCTTAAATTGGGGAAGGAGAAGAAAATCTTAACTCCTATCCCGTTTTTACCCAACAGCTATGTTTTTAGGATGTTTCTAGTTAGTTCTCCTCATTCCATTCTCTCCGATGCAATTAACTATCTCTCCCATAACTACTCTCATTTCCTGTCATGCCAAGGATGTGCAACTTCTGTGTCTGGATAATCACTACCAAGGTATTCAGAACCTTCCCTTCTATGTTCAGAAGACGCCATCGTTGACCATTCAATAGAACAGTTACCTCACTGCCACAGCATGCACTCTTTTCCTTAATCTGATTCATGAATTTTTCAGTTTGCCACAAAATGACCATTAAAAAATTTTAGAGTAGCCACAATTGAATTTTTGCTTAAATGGCAAAGTGAATGGATTGCTTAATGAAAATACCAAGGATTTTGTGTAATCAGTGATAAAGCAGGTAGTTTGATTCGTGTTTGCTCTCTGGCTTGTCTATATTGCAAGGTTGCCACAAAGCACACCAAACACCAGAGCAAGTGAAAGGGTTTATTGGTGGGGAAACCCTACAGAACAGAGGGAAGGGGCGAAGAAGGAAAAGAGGGAGAAGGAGAGTGTAAGAGAGAGATCAAGAGAGAGATTAAAAGAGAGAGAGGGGGCAGGCAGAGAGGGGGAGATGGGGAGAGAGAGAGAGAGAACCACAAGTTCAGGAACATGTCCTCTTAAAACTTTGCCAGGGAGCAGGCTGGGAAGTAGGAGCAGTGAATCCCAATAGGGTGGGGTGGAACTGACACCTGTGGTTAGGCCATGGGGTTAGCTGGCCTCCAGCCATGGTGGTAGGGGCTAACACCTAGCATATATGACCTACTCATAAGCTCCAGGGGCTTGAAGCCATAATTCATCAATTTACATGATTTTAAATGGGATTTAGATTCAGAATTATAGAAATCCTTATCGTGGTTACAGGTTTCAAGTACTGAAAAATAAAAAAAGTAATAGTTTTTGTGAATAAGTATAATGAGCTATAATGTCTTTATTATTAAGAGGATATATTGTCTTACTGAAGTTAAGTAGAGAGGAAGAAACAACAAGAAGTTTACATAAAAAGTACAAAAGAAAAATTTATAATACATAATCCAGGACTTATTGCATCTGAAAAAGTCTTGCTCCAAATCCATCGAGAAAAAAATATTTCAAATAAAATTTTCAGAAAATGGAAAACAAAACAAGAGATCATCAAATAGTTCATGGAAAATGTGCATTGTGAAAAAATGCATGGATTTCATCTCTTTGCACCAAAATATATTCATCTTTTAAGTTTGCATGAACTTTTTGAAATACTTGTATATATTCATTGAACTGAGACAAGAGAAGGATATATCTAATCAAATGTTTAATACATGAAAGGAAAAGTAAAAACATTATGCCCATAATTCAGTTTAATTCTTGAACTAGAAAAAATGAGATATTTACTCTAACCCAAAGAGATGCACAAAGAAGAGGCGAGGCACAATTTCAGAGTCAACTTGAATAAATCTTCTAAAGAGACCCAGTTTAGGAAACTGTTGAGTTGTTGACATGTGGCTTGGTGGGTTAAGCTGCTGCGTGCTACCGCAGCATCCTATATGGGCACCAGTTCATAACCAGTTGCTCCACTTCCTGTGCAGCTCCCTGCTAATGGCCTGGGGAAGAAACAACAACAGAAGATGGCCCTAGTGACTGGACTCCTGCAATGTGGGAAACCTGGAAGATGTTCCTGGCTCTTGGCTTTGGTCTGGCTCAGTCCTGGCAGTTGTGGACATCTGGGGGATGAATCAACAGATGGGAGATCTTTCTCTCTGTCTCTCTCTGTTTCTTTCTGTAACTCTTTTAAATCAACAAACAAATCTTTAAAAAAAGTGTTAGTGAAGATCACTTTTAACAGTGATATGGGGAAGGGGGCTGTGCTGTGGCACAGCAGGTTAACGCCCTGACCTGAAGCATTGGCATCCCAAATGGGTGCCGGCTCGAGACCTGGCTGCACCACTTCCAATCCAGCTCTCTGCTATGGCCTGGGAAAGCAGTAGAAGATGGCCCAAGCCCTGCACCCACATGGGAGACCCAGAAGAAGCTTCTGGCTCCTGGCTTTGGACTGGCGCAGCTCTGGCCATTGCGGCCAATTGGGGAGTGAGCCATTGGATGGAAGAGCGCTCTCTCTCTCTCTCTCTCTCTCTGTCTCTGCCTCTCCTCTCTCTGTGTAACTCTTTCAAATGAATAAAAATAAATCTTTAAAAAAATAGTGATATGGAACAATTGCCAATCTTTACATTTAATGACTAGAGCAACTGCTCCTAAGAACAATAGAAATTTGTTTGGATTTGAGAAACAACCACCGCATAGAATATTTTAATTATTTGTAGGTGACTTGTAAGACTACAGGTGTTTTAGGCAGAGAACATGTATTTCATAATATTTCATAATCCAATGGTTTCATTTTTGGAAAGTAAGTGAAGACTAGATTCAAAGGGTTAATTTTTTCAGAGGAAAAATTATTCCCACATCAAGAAGTAGAATAAGAAATAGACAGCCAGTCCGGGTTTGGTTCTGTCTTCCCCAAAGAAAGATTCCTTCATTGGAAATCTACCCTACCTGAGGGAAATAAGACACAGACAATTTGCATAAAAGTAGGTGCATTTGCATTGAGAAGTAATAGACTTCATATCTTTAATCACATAGGACTCCACAAATCTAACTCAAAGAAGTAAGCTATGACATATATGTCTATTCTGAATGGCAATGCAGAGAAGGAAAGAAAGAATTACACCTTCATGGAGAAGATATGGTTTGTTCTGTATTTAGTGGAGAAGACAAGGGGCCAACCTGAAAAGGCAGGTAATATGTAAATGCAGAGGTAGTGAAGCTATAAAAGAACATGGGAATGGCAAAAGGTAATGCGACACAAAAGTCCCATCTGTGAATTTTGGAGGAGTCAGGAGTGTCTTAAATGTCATGAGCTGGGGAGGAAGGTTGTATGCATAGATAAAAGCTTTTTAGGCATATTGGAAGAATCTTATTCATGAAAACCTCAGTTGTAGATTTTTCTCAAGTGGCATTATGCAAAATGGAGTTTCCAACCAACATTGTATAAGTTGAAGAAAATCCTAATAGAGCTGCAATCTTCCTTTTCGTGTTTACTTTCTTTCCTTTTTTCCTGCCCAAATATTCATTTTTGGTCCTGAAATATAAAATCAATATTGACTTAGCTTTGAAATTTAATTTATACGGGGAATATAATTAAATTTTGGATAGTAGATGTAGAAGTTGAAATTTTTCTTATGTCTTCTAAATATTGTTTAGATACATTAGTTGATATGGTGTTCTTTATTGTATGCTTTCCCTAAAAATTAGAAATATTTAGGTTTGAAGTAATGTTAAAAAAAGTTAAACTGGAAATTCCCAAGGATATTCCTTTATTTCCATTAGAGAAAGTGAGAATGCACCTTTTGTCCAGGGAAGAAAAATTCACACTTGTAAAACATGGATGATAAACCCAAGGCTATACATTTTCATTCAGTCATGTATTCTTTCAAAAAGATAGATTCAGAAATAAATGGGAAAAATAAAATGGGTTCTCAAAGCACATAGTCAAGATGTACATTCATAATTTATAGCTTCTGGACAGTGCTAAACCTTCACTGTGTGAAAAGCTCTTTACTGGTCTTCCAAAGAAGGAAATATCAATTGATTAGAACATCACAAAAATGTAATAAAGAAGTGGGAATTTGGCAGATTCATATACTGATATCTACCAAAATTGTTATCGGTCTAGTAGGAACAGCAGCCAAACAGGTGTATTAGTTTTCAATTGCTGTTCTAAAAAATTGCCACAAAATTAGTAGTTTAAAGAAAAACAAACATTATCTTTCAGTTTTATAGCTGCAAGTCCAAAATTTGCCCCACTGGGCTAAAATCAAGATGATATTAAGTGGATTTGTAGGAATGTTCCTTCCTTTTTAGAGTGATCAATACAATGATTAGCAGAGGACTGGGAAAAAAGAAGGCTTTTAAGCTCATATAGTCAGTACTGAGTTTTACTGCTAATAAACTAATATGTAAATCTTTTCATATTGTTAGGTGACTGGGGATAAAAAATTGCAAGTTTCTACAGTTTTTAGCTTAATATATTCTTAAATTTCCTTAGACTACCACAATATAATATAGTAAAAGAGCCCGAATAGGCAAGTAGATAAAAATGCTACAAAACATACTATTTATTTAAAAAGGCAAAGATGTTAAAAAGATGTGAAGTATTCAGATAGGAAGATTATATTTGATTGGTTATATCAGCATTATTAAGGAGGGTTTTGAAGGTGTACTTCAAGGTGATTTGGTGTTAAGTGTCATTTTTAGTTAGCTCAATCTATTAAAAATTGATACTTTAGTGGAAGAAGCAAGTTTTTCAGAGTTGTGAGAAAACCTCAAGAACTGAAATCACAGCTTATCTAGCTTTCTCTGATTGTTAGTAAATCTTTAATTCACTTTATATACAAAACATAAGATATGAAGATTACATTATAATATTCACCTTTTCCACAAGTACTGTTATTAATTTGTTTGAATTTTCTTTTTATTTTAACTTAGATTAGATGTGATTGCCATTTTCAGTAAAACTAATTTTCAAGTCCAAGAGAATCTTCCACCTACTGATCCACTCCCAAACTCTTCACAACAACCAGGGAAGGGCCAGGCTGGAGCCAGGAGCCAGGAGCTTGCTACATTGGCATCCCATATAGGTATCAGTTCACGTCCTGGCTGTTCCACTTCTGATCCAGCTCCCTGCTAATGGGCTGGGAAAAGCAGCAGAAGATAGTCCAAAATTTTAGGTCCCTACCATCCATGTGGGAAACCCAGAAGAAGCTACTGATTCCTGATCTGACCCAGCCTTGTCCATTGTGTCTATCCAAGGAATGAACCAGTGGCTGTGTGCATGTGTGTGTGTATTTGTATCTATGTAACTCTAACTTTCAAGTAAGTTCTAAAAAAAAAAAGAACAAAATAAGTTGCCAGAAACCAACCATCTAGGAAGTAAAATTTTCAAATGCGTTCATGAATATTTGGAATAATTGTTTAAGGAAACCAAATGAGATTCAAAAGGATACAAATAAGCTAATACTCTAAGATCAAATTGATAGAGAAATGGAAACAACTAAATGAAATCAACCAGAAATCTTCCAACTGAAAAATACAGTCAGTGAAATAAAAATGAGATAAAACATATCAATAGCAGATTAGATAAAACTGAAGAAAGAACCAGTAAGTTCAAAGATAGACTATTTTAAAATACATGAATAAAAGAGAAAAAAGTATCAAGAGGAATGGAAAAAAAATCTTATGGAGAATATGAAATAGCATTAAAATAACAAATAATATGATATTTGAGATTCAAGAAAGACTTGAGCATGCCAAAAAGTAAGAAGCGTATTCAAAGATATAATAATATAAAACTTCACAAACCTAGAGAAAAGTTACAGGAAGGTCAGCAGTAACTAGTTAGATTCAACCTATTCAAGCCTACCTCAAGACATTAATAACCACGCTCTCCAAAATTAAAGATAAAGGGAGGATTTTCAAAACTGCAAAGAGAAAAAGAGCAAACAACACAGAAAACACAAACATATTTCAACTCATCTGTCTGCAGACTTCTCATCAAAAACCTTAAAAACCAGGAGGGAGTATTATGAGACTTTTACAATATTAAAGAATAGAACGGCCGGCGCCGTGGCTCAACAGGCTAATCCTCCGCCTTGCGGCGCCGGCACACCGGGTTCTAGTCCCGGTCGGGGCGCCGGATTCTGTCCCGGTTGCCCCTCTTCCAGGCCAGCTCTCTGCTGTGGCCCAGGAGTGCAGTGGAGGATGGCCCAAGTGCTTGGGCCCTGCACCCCATGGGAGACCAGGAAAAAGCACCTAGCACCTGGCTCCTGCCATCAGATGAGCGCGGTGTGCCGGCCGCAGCGCGCCGACCGCGGCAGCCATTGGAGGGTGAACCAACGGCAAGGGAAGACCTTTCTCTCTGTCTCTCTCTCTCACTGTCCACTCTGCCTGTCAAAAATTAAAAAAAAAAAAAAGAATAGAACATGTCAACTAAAATATAGCATGCAACAATACTATCCTTCATATATGAGGGTGAAATAAAGGCATTCCTAGACAAAATCTGAGACAATTCATCACCATTAGGCCTGTGTTACAAGAAATACTAATGGGAGTTATTTCTTCTAACTGAAAAAGATGCTAATAAAAAAGAATAAAATATCAGAAGGTAGAAAATTCACTGTATGAAGTAACTATACAAAAAATTCAGAATGGTCTAGTATTGTAAATATGGGTAGTAAACCATTCACATGTTTATTGTGAAGACTGGAAACATTTAATCAGTGTATCAAAATGTTAAAGGTTAGGAAATATGGAAACAAAATGCAACATCAAAAATTCAAAATGGGAATAATGAAATACAAACAGAATCTGTACTAGAATTTCTTGTATTTTTGGTTTTTGTTTATCCCTTTATAATAAATGTTACATTGTTCTCATTTCAAAACAGCATTTTATATCCAAATGAAGTTGTTATAAACTTCAACAAAGCTCAAAAATAAATTATAATAGACTTACGAAAAATATGAAGCAATAAATCAAAGCGTGCCACTAGAGAAAAATCACTTAACCACAAAGAAAATCGTAAAAGACCAAAAGAGGAGAAAAAAAAACCTACAATAAAAATTTAAAATAGGCACCAAAATGGCAGTAGTCATACCTTACCTATTAATAATAACCTTAAATGTCCATGGACTGAATTCTGTACTCACAACACACAGAATGATCAAATGGATTAAAATATACGACCAAACTGTAAGCAGCTTACAAGAAACTCACTTCACCTCTAAAGACAACGTGTACTGAAAGTAAAAGGATGGAGCAAGATAATCAATGCAAAATGAATCCAAAAGGAAGAAGGAGTTTCCAAACTTCTATTAGATAACATATATTTTAAAACAAAAACTGTGAAAAAAACCAGGAAGATCATATATAAGGATAAAGGGCTCAACTCAGCAAGATGAAAGAACACATATACATTTACCCAATACTGGAACACCCAAATAAATAAAGCAAATATTGGTAGACCTAAGAGACCAATGCAATAATAGTAGGCAACATTAACATACCATTTCAAAAATGGACAGATCATCTAGACAGAAAATCAACAGAGAAACACCAGAGTTAATAAACTACCATGAGTCAATGGACTTAACAGACATCTACAGAATATTCCATCCAATAGCTGTAGAAAACACATTCCTCTCAATAGCACATGGGACATTTTCAAGGGTAGATCATATAGTATGTCACAAAATAAGTCTTAAGAAATTCAAAAGTGGGCTGGCGCTGTGGCATAGAGGGTAAAGCCACCACCTGCAGTACTGGCATCCCATGTAGGTGCCAGTTTGAGTCCCGGTGGTTCCCATTCCTATCCAGCTCTCTGCTATGGCCTGTGAAAACAGAAGAGGGCCCAAGTCCTTGGGCCTCTGTACCCATGTGGGAGACCTGGAAGAAGCTCCTGGCTCCTGGCTCCGGATGGGCGCAGCTCTGGCTGTTGCGGCCAACTGGTCAGTGAACCAGCGAATGGAAGACTTCTCTCTCTGCCTCTCCATGTAACTCTGTGTAACTCTGACTTTCAAGCAAAATAAGTAAATCTTAAAAAAAAAAAGAAATTTAAAAGAATCAAAATCAATTTGTGTAATCACAATGTAGTAAAATAATAATGAATAATCACAAGGAAAACTTTGAAAACTACACAAATAGAAACTAAATAAGTTATCTCTAAAAAATATTTGCATCAAAGAAGAAATCAAGGAGGAAATAAAAAAGTTGTTAACACAAACGGAAATGGAAATAAAGTACACCAAAACCTCTGGGATACAGTAAAAGCAATACTTGGAGGAAGTTTATAGCAATCAATGACTCCACTGGAAAATAAAAGAAAGAAAAACAAAACAGAAAAATCCAAATAAACATCATTGTACCTCAAGTAATTTGTAAAAAAAAAAAAAACAAATCAAATCTAATTCTTAGAAGAAAAAGAAGGAAAAAATACAGAGCACATATAAATGATGTTGAGACTTAATGTCATATCATATCTCCTTCTCTCTGAGTAACTCTGCCTTTCAGATAAATCTTTAAAAAATGAAATCTCATTACATTTTTATGTCTTATGTATTATAATAAAGAGACAGATTTTCTGTGGGCACCAATATTGTTTGTCACTGACTCAAAGAAATCAAGAAACATGTTTTAGTGGGTTAGCCTGCATTATGGGTAACAGGTTGTACTATTACCTCTGTGACTCTCTTTTTGTGTTTGTTTTTTATGTACTTGTTGGTAAAGTTTAAGTAGATCTTTCAGCTCTTTGTGAGCAGAGTTTTTTTTTCATAATATTATGCATTTCACTTGAAGTTTTGGAACATCTCTCGTATGCATGGATTTTTTAAAGCAAATTGCATACAAATAAACATCTTTCAATTAATTTTCTACAACCTTTTTGAAGTATGCTTCTATAAAATAAAAACTGATAAGTTCTATGGAGAAATGTAACAGAAGCAAAAGGAATAGACTCTGTGGCTACAATTTTAGATTGAGTGGGCAGGGAAGTTCCCTACCTTTCATATTTAGCAGAAGAAAGGTCTACATTTAAACTAATTTCCACTGAATGTTGACAACATTTTTGTTAAGGGTGCTACAGATTATTGAAATGATAATGACATTCCCTATCTTTCTTGGAGAAAATCGGATCTCCCCATCAAGTTGTGTAGGTAGTCTAGCAGAAAGTATTGAATCTTCACAGTGGTACATATAGTTTACATGTCAGTAACTGGCTAACAGTGGAAATAGCACATAGTGATTCTAGAAGGAGAGAAGTAAAAATGTTTCTTTGAAAACATAAAGTAGAAGAAACCTGAACTTTTGGAGAAGCTTACTTCTTTATTTCTTACTGAGCACTCTGTGACTCCACCTGTCACAAAGTATAAGAAACTCCAATCATTGAAACAGACCTATGGTCCTATAGCCTTCCAATATTTTGTGATGAGGCCAAGGCAGCTTCAGCTGGCTGACAAGGTCACAGCAGAAGGTCTATCTCAGCAAGGCATGAGAAGGACAGCTGCAGTCGTCTTGGTGGTTTTAGGTTTGATGGGAACTACAAGCTGGAGCTTCCTGGTGGTCCTGCTAATGACTGCTGTATTCTGAATTTTAGGGAAGAGCACTTAGTCTCATAACCTCCAAAATGTCCATTGCCTTGTAGAACTTTAATCAAGCAGAATGTTAGGGTTAATGCCTTATGCAAGGTTGAGATGTTTGTAGAAAAGAATTAAAAGGCATCAGGCTCTCTGGTATATACTTCCCACTAGTATAAAGATAGATATTAATAAAGCTTTAATTCACTATATGCTACAAATACTACAATGGTTAGGATGTCAAAACTGTGGAATAGATCTAAGTAAACTTTTAAATAAGTGCAATAAAGAAATTCAAGAATTACAGAAAAAATTGCAAACAGGGGATACATTTTAAAAAGGGTCTGCTTTGAACTTGGGGCTTCTGGTAAAGATTAGATTAGGACAGTACCATTCTAGCTTATGTAGCCAATTTCTGCATAGTTCAGCAGCACTCAAGGCCTTGGCTTGTGTGGGCAGCCTGTTATCTTGCACCTGTCTACCTGTCTGTGATTGTAAACCATGCTCTGAGTATGCCTTTGAAAATAAAATAAAAAAAAATTGTAATTAGAAAAAATGGACAACAGGCTTTTCATTGTAAGAAGAAAAAATCATTGTGTGGGTTATAATATAAAAATAAAGTCTGGTGCTCAAAAGCCAGATCCATGCCATCAGCCTTGCTGTGAGTGTCTCTCATTTCTTCAAGTGCCAACACCTCTCACACCTTGGGGCCCCTGAACTGGCTGGAGCTGGTCTCTGGCAATTTTGGACATGAATGATTAAGAAGAAAGACAATTTGTCAGGTGTATCAGCCAAGGTCATGGTTCTATTATTCCAAGTTGCAACTTATAATTTATATTCCAAAGAAATGCTACCATGTAAATTACTTATGGCTTCTGGTGATACTATTTGCCTACATTTTATCCATTTTCATATTGTATGTCTAATATTAGTCTATAGGTACATAATGCATTCTATATTTAATTTCTCTTTCAGTCTTCAGGAATTAAAAATTAATGAAGAAGAATATAGCCACATGTGATATTATTTATTTGATTAAAAGGAGTTCCAGAGTTCAAGCAAATGACTTAACAATGCATTCATAGACTTCAACTTAGCTATCAAGTTGGAAATTGCAATATAATAGAGACACTAATAGAATTCTATATAGTTGTGCATAAAGTAGTTTACTAGGAGACACACCTACCCTTAAGGATCATACATTTGCAGTATCATTTGGTACACAAGGAAGAAACCAGAAAAAATATTTCTCCTTAAGAAGTTAAAATGATGGATTACAATACAGTTGCTCCCTTACTTTATTCCCTTTGAAAATTTGTTTAAAACTTTAATATTAGGAATAAAATATATTATAAAAATTTAATATCATGAGATATTTTGTAGAAAGAAAATTAATTCACATATATTACCAAATTGATGTCCCAAATGGTAAAGCTCTTTCTGGAAAAGGTTATTTGTAATGACCAAATTCGTCACTGTTTGGAGTCCTGTAAAGGTCACAATAGAAGGTTTTCACTTGTTTTAAATAAAATTCTATATTTTCAAAATAAATATGCCTTTCTTCCATTTCATAGAAATATCAACGCTGTTTGCACTATAATTTACTTTTTGAGCCTCTGACATTTACCCAGCTGACTGTCTTTGGAGAACAATCTCTTGAATAAGAAGCACTCTAGGTAGGAAAACTGTCAATTACAAATTACTGTTTGATGCATTATAAAGCGCAGAAGTCTTCAGATGGAAAAGATGACCTTGTTAATTTTTTTTGTATATTACTACTAACTTAATCTAAAATAATTTGTACAAATATGGGACAATTTGATGAACAAAGATATCAATGAAGATTAATGCTTCGGTTAACTGGGTAGAAAACCTAATAATAGAATATTCCAAGTTTATAGAATGTTAAATAGTACTTGAAATATTTTAAAAGCCTCAGTGTTATATATTTGTCACATTATTTTGAGGGAAATATTTTATTCATAAAATGAGTAGTTGAATAGGAATCATCGCATGATTGTGTGTGTATAATTTGAATTAATTTTGGAATTGATGTTATTTTTAATGATGTAGCAAGAATGATTAAAAAATTTACTAAGTTATAGGGCTGGCATTATGGCACAGTGGGTAAAGCCACCATTTGCAGTGCCAGCATCCCATATGGGCACCAATTCGAGTCCCAGCTACTTCATTGCCAAGCCCGCTCTCTGCTCTGGCTTGGGAAAGCAGCAGAGGATGGCCCAGATCCTTGGGCCCCTGCACCCACGTGGGAGATCCAGAAGAAGTTCCTGGCTCCAGGCCAGCTCTGGCCATTGTGGCCAGTTGGGGAGTGAATCACTGGATGGAAGTCCTCTCTCTCTTTCTGCCTCTCCTTCTCTCTCTGTGTAACTCTAACTTTTAAATAAGTAAATCTTTAAAAAATTTATTAAGTTCCATGTTTTATGCTTATTCTGAGCATATTTAAAAAATATTGCATAAACTTTATGCATTCTAAAACAGGAAAATAAATATTTTCTAAGAGTAATTTAAAAAGATATTTACAAAAAAGGAACAGCAAATAGGACACAAACTCATTAGCAAGGAGTAATTCTAATAGGCAGCCTTGTAAATTATATAATTAGAAAAACACACTATAAAACATAATTTATGCATTTAGTATCATGTATATTTACCAACGTTTTCCATACCATAAACTTGTACCAGATATATTTTTTTAAATATTATGTATATTGCATAAGTGAGAATATAACATTTACTAAATGATGTAATTTCTCCTTTCAGTGAAATTCAACATTAACTCTAGAATGAATGATATATGAATATCTTGATATCCAAAGAGAAATCTTTGCCAAAGAAATAAACAAGAATTAAGTTCTTATTAAAATTTTGAGTAAAGTTCCTCTAATTATGACTAAAAGTGAATTTAAGAGGTTATTTAGGTTGAATTAAATAAGAACTTTTGTCTTGAATATATAACTTAGAAAATCTACATGTTTAACTGAGTCATAGAAGAAATCAAAATAGAAATCAAAAACTTTCTGGAAGTACTTGAGGATAACACAACATATCAAAACTTATGGAATACAGCAAAAGCAGTGTTAAGAGGAAAGTTTATAGCAACAGGCACCTAAATCAAGAAATCGTAAAAGCACCAAATAAATGAGCTTTCAATGCATCTCAAGGATCTAGAAAAACTGCACCAAATCAGACCCAAAACCAGGAGAAGAGAAATAATTAAAATCAGAGAAGAAATCAACAGGATTGAATCCAAAAAAAAATTCCAAAAGATCAGCCAAATGAAGAGCTGGTTTTTTAGAAAAAATAAACAAAATTGACACACCATTGGCCCAACTGACTAAAAAAAGAAGAGACATTCTTCTCAGATCTGAAAAAAATTATGCTGAAATTCATACGGAGGCTCAGGAAACCTTGAATAGCTAAAGCAATCTTGTACAACAAAAACAAAGCCAGAGGCATCACAATACCAGATTTCAGGACATACTACAGGGCAGTAGTTATCAAAACAGCATGGTACTGGTACAGAAACAGATGGATAGACCAGTGGAACAGAATAGAAACACCAGAAATCAATCCAAACATCTACAGCCAATATTTGATCAAGGATCTAAAACCAATCCCTGGAGTAAGGACAGTCTATTCAATAAATGGTGCTGGGAAAACTGGATTTCCATGTGCAGAAGCATGAGGCAAGACCCCTACTGTACAACTTACACAAAAATCCACTCAACAAGGATTAAATATCTAAATATATAACCGGAACCCATCAAATTATTAGAGAACATTGGGGAAACCCTGCAAGATATAGGCACAGGCAAAGACTTCTTGGAAAATACCCCAGAAGCACAGGTAGTCAAAGCCAAAATTAACAATTGGGATTACATCAAATTGAGAAGTTTCTTTACTGCAAAAGAAACAGTTAGGAGAGTGAAGAGGCAACCAAGAGAATGGGAAAAATATTTGCAAACTATGTAACAGATAAAGGATTAATAACCAGAATCTACAAAGAGATCAAGAAACTTCACAACAACAAAAAAATTACCCACTTAAGAGATGGGCCAAGGACCTCAATAGACATTTTTTTCAAAAGAGGAAATCCAAATGGCCAACAGACACATGAAAAAATGTTCAGGATAACTAGCAATCAGGGACATGCAAATCAAAATCACAATGAGGTTTTACCTCACCCTGGTTAGAATGGCTCACATACAGAAATCTACCAACAACAGATGCTGGTGAGGATGTGGGGAAAAATGGACACTAATCCACTGTTGGTGGGAATGCCAATTGGTAAAGCCACTATGGAAGTCAGTCTGGAGATTCCTCAGAAACCTGAGTATAACCCTACCATACAACCCAGCCATCCCACTCCTTGGAATTTACCCAAAGGAAATTAAATTGGCAAATAAAAAATACTGTCTGCACCCTAATGTTTATTGCAGCTCAATTCACAATAGCTAAGACCTGGAAACAACCTAAATGCCCATCAACAATAGTCTGGATAAAGAAATTATGGGATATATACTCTACAGAATACTATACAGCAGTAAAAAAAAAATGAAATCCAGTCATTTGCAACAAAATGGACAAATCTGGAACACATCATGCTGAGTGAATTAAGGCAGTCCCAAAGGAACAAATAGCTTATGTTCTCCCTGATCGGCGACAACTAACCAAGCACTAAAAAGGAAACCTTTTGAAGTGAAATGGACACTATGACAAAAAATGATTTGGTCAGCTCTTGTCCTGACTGTTGATGAACAACTTAATATTTTATCTCTTTTAGTATTTTTTTTGTGTGTTCTACTTAATACTATGGGTTGAACTCTTAAATTAACACACAATTATTCTTAGGTGTTTAAATTTAAATGAAAAGTGATTCCTGTTAAACATAAGAGTGGGAATAAGAGAGGGAGGAGATGTACAATTTGGGACATGCTCAATCTGACATGTCCCAAACAGTAGAGTTAGAAACGTCCAGGGGATTCCAATACATCCCATTAAGGTAGCATGTACCAAGGCCATCTCACTAGTCCAAGTGATCAATTTCAGTTCACAATTGATCACACTGATGGGTTTAAGAGTCAAAGGGATCACACAAACAAGACTAGTGTCTGCTAATACTAACTGATAGAATCAAAAAGGGAGAGAACGATCCATCATGGGAAGTGGGATACACAGCAGACTCATAGAATGGCAGATGTCCTAAATATCACTCTGGCCTCAGAATCAGCCCTTAAAGCATTCAGATCTGGATCTGGCTGAAAAGCCCATGAGAGTACTTTAGGCTTGGAAAGCCAAGACACTCTGGCAAATAAATAAATAAACAAACTAAATGAAAGATCTCTGCAAGTGAGATCCCAGTGGAAAGAACGGGGCCATCAAAGAAGGAGGTACCTTTCTCTGAAGGGAGGAGAGAACTTCCACTTTGACTATGGCCTTGTCGAAATAAGATCAGAGTTGGTGAACTCAAGAGGCTTCCAAAGCCTTGGCAACTCATGACAAGAGCCTAGGGTGATTACTGACGTCATAAATAAGAGTGTCAATTGTTAAGTCAACAACAGGAGTCACTGTGTGCTTACTCCTCATGTGGGATCTCTGTCCTTAATGTGTTGTACAATGTGAGTTAATGCTGTAACTACTACTCATACAGTATTTTACACTTTTTATTTCTGTGTGGGTGCAAACTGTTGAAATCTCTCCTTAATATATACTAAATTGATCTTCTGTATATAAAGATAATTGAAAATGAATCTTGATGTGAATGGAATGGGAGATGGGAGGGTTGCAGGTGGGAGGGAAGTTATAGTGTGAAAAAGCCACTGTAATCCAAAAGCTGTACTTTGGAAATTTATATTTATTAAATAAATTTTTTTAAAAAATCTCCATTTAATTTTTGCATAAAATAATGTATTGTTCAATTCTATTTTCATTTTATAGAATTTACATATGCATCATTATGTATACACACATATTATTATATGTATACACACATAGTTATTACACACTCACAAATGTGTTTCTGTATTCATAGTGCATGTTCAAATGATTTTTCCTTTGTTACATCTCTGTATTATGAACTTTTTTTTACACTCAAATAAAGGTTCCACCCAAACTCTTTCTAGTCTACAAAATGTGTATGCTATTTGGATCATATTTCAAATATGATTTTGTAAATCAGGCTTGTCTTCATTATAAGTGCAGTAATTTATTTATATTTCATTAATACATTCACTCAGAAATATGTTAGGGGAAAAACTGAGTTACAATTTTCAAAAGCTTAATTCAGTCTTGTAGGAGGTGGTAATTTCCATTTCACCAGCAAGGAAACAAGAAGTTTCAATAGAATGTAAAACATTGTGTTCTTGGAGCAAAAGTAAGAAAGTAGTTGAGTAGCATAAAGAAGGCTTCAATGAGTATATGACTTTTAAGCAAATTGCAAATGATTAAACTGACGCAGCACATGAAGGTTGGTATCAATGTAGATACAGGTAACATCTATGAGCAATATTGAAACTTTGCAATGGAAAAAGTAGGTCTGATAAAAAGAGGTATTATCATTTGTGCATTCTTCATTCCCTCATTTCCAAAGATTTCTGTATTGATATCTAACAAAGTCTGAAGTTTTAGTCTGAACTCTGTTGGGCTTCGGACAGTAACTTCCATGTCACATCAGCCAGTTGATTTCACTGTCAGCAAGTGAAACTTTTAAGAGCTCAATTTATGTTTGGATTCCAAAATCCAATTAACAAATTCTCAACCATCATGAAGGATTATATTTCAGGTTATGATTTAAATAACATAAATTCTCAGAATCAATATTCTGCTTTTAAGGGTGATTATACTGTGATGCCATTGCCAGCTGCAACTTGAAATTTAGGTTTGTCTTATTCTGGGCCAAATTCTATGTATTTCATACTGTTTTTGAGAATAGGATCAAGTCACACACTTGCAACATGTTTCAATGTTACCATCAAACATGTTCTTCTTTCACCTGTTTTTTCCTGCTTGTTATTTCTCCTGGACTTTTGCTAGCAGAGCAGACGTTCCTATCAGAATGCTCATCAAACAGATGTGTCAATACAACCCATGTTAATAAAAACATCAAGCCGTCCTTTACAGACACGACAGGGAGACTATTCATCTATCGTGGGTATTTCATTAAGTGACAGAAAGGAAGAACTCTAGGAACAATGCCAGATCTGCCAGATTATTTTTTAAACAGGGTCTCAGTGTCATGGAATTTCTTTCATTTCAAGATCTGAGCAATTTGCGGAGTTCCTCACCTGTATATCTTCATTGTACCTGTGTCACACACAAAACAGAATATAATACCTTGATTATAATTATTTTGTATCTTCGAGTGGATCAGAGAAATGTTCTGCTTAGCAACTTTTCTAGTCACCAATAAATGGACAATGATAAAACAAAATTTCCACAGTTGCAATTAAAACATCCTATGTTGTGGGCCAGCATTGTGGTGTCATAGGTAAATCTGCCCTGTGAAATGCTGGCATCCCATATGGTACCTGGTTCATTTCCTAGCTGCTCCAGTTCTGATCCAGCTGGGAAAAGCAGCAGAAGATAGTCCAAGTGTTACAGGTGAAACAGCAGTGGAGAAAAGTTTACCTCATTTCTTTGTCTCACATGGAAGAATTGCCACGTGGAGAAGGCAAAGAGAAATGCAAGATGTGTTTCAAAACAAGATGTGTTTAAATCAGAGACCTCCCACCAGAGTGGCCTGGAAGGGGGCTCCCAGAGAGGCAAAACCAAACGGGCTTGTTGTACTGGGGTTTCTAACCACAATTTTGGAAAAGCACAAAAAAAAAAACCAAAAACACAAAACAAACCTTGGCAACAAGGCAGGACAAAACTCATCAAAAGACCTGATCTGTAACCTTATTTGCCAAGGGGTGGGATAGTGGGATAGGAACTTGTTTTTACAGTAACGGTGAGCACAGAAATATGGAATTGTCAGTCCCTAGCTATTCTCATGGTAAAATTGGAAGCTTCCAAGGAGTGGGGCAGGCATTGACCTTGCTTAAGATAATTTTTGGGGAAAGAAAGTATTTTGTACCTTACATTTTGCGCTGGGACCAACCTGACTGCCTATTAACTGAATCCTCACACAGGTTCTTGGGCCCTTGCCACCCATGTAGGAGACTGAATTTAAGCTCCTGGGCCTGGTTTTGGCCTGGCTCATTCCTGGTCATTGCAGCCAAATGGGAATTAATGCATAATTCGAAAGATTCTCTCTCTCTCTCTCTCTCCCCCCTCTTTTTCTGTAACTCTTCCCATCAAATAAATAAGTAAATCTTTTTTAAAAAGTCCTTTACAAGAGACTTAACATGAGTTAATCTTGCTACTATAATTTCACTTTTAAGCAAATATTCACATATGTGTGCCTGTATATGTGTGTGTGCAGATGCGTGCGTATGTGTGTAGAACTTATCAACAAAAGGTGGCTACTGTGGACTAGTTTCACCAAAACTTTTGTCTTGAGCTTTATCAGGAAACTCAAACAAGTTTATGCATTTCTAGATGAACCATTAAATGGTAGAGCTATCCAAGTTAGTTTGTATGGTAAGACTATTCACTGAGCTGCATAGAACAAATTAGCATGTGTCTAGTCTCTCCAGACCAATGGAACCACTTCTATAATCTTTTATAGAGACTGAAATAAAGCAAAAGCTTCCCTTTCAAGTCAGTGAGGAGAAACAGACCATGATGAACCTGCAAGTGATCCCCACAGTACTTTCTCTATCAGTTTTACAATGAACAGGACAACCACACCAGACCTGCTGCAATGCACACTGCTTTAGATGTGCAAAACACCAAAGTCATGAAGATGAATCTTCAACCTGGGATATTGTGATGCAAAACTGGTGTCTGAGTTGTAATCTTTCATTGACAAAGCAGCAGCCAGTAATCTCTGGAACAAAAATTTAGTCATTCAAACTATTTTGTACCCCCCATTCCCAACATCATCTTCGGTCTCTATTCCAAATCCTGAAATTTTCTAATCTGGCTAAAACTTTTGTCTTAGTATTTAACCTTTACACTTTCACATTGGAATGGCAGTACCATCAAGGTAGTTAAGTAGAACCTGATCATGAAATCAAAGTTCTTAATAAGAACTATACACTTAAAATGCCATGCATGTTAGAAACTAATGTTAAAAAAGAAAGAGCTGAATTTCAATTTTGACCCATGAAATTAACTTATAGCTATACACCTTAATAATAAACTTAAACTGCATGTTTTTAATCACATACTGCAATAAATTATGATAGCTTGTCATTCTAGTCTCCACTTTGTGATAATGGAATTTAGCTTTCTTCTGGGGCAGCCTTCAACATCGAGATCTCCTTGTTTAATATTCCAGTTAGCAACTAAGTTTTGAATTTCTACAGTTTATTCTTGGATGGTTGACCCGCTCCTGAAGGATGAGGGCTGTGTGTCTTTAATTTGTGTCCAGAGCTCCAAGCTGAGGGACTGGTGCATAATATTAGATCCATAAGTATATGCAAAACTGAATGTACTATGTCAGGGGATAGGAGATACCAAAGGTTTTGCCTTCAAAGTACATTCAGTTTTGTCCCAAGGCAAACATATAAACATGGGCTTGCAGTTATAGACTGCAAATCATGTTTGCTGCCATGTTCTCTGGAGTGCTCACAGAAACCGAAGCATCAAAAATCACCATCGTGGAGGTAGTGATATTCAAGCAGAATAATATGCAGTGCAATTTAGAAAGTTTTGAAAATAAGCAGCAATTTGGTCAACAAGCAGAAACTTACCCATGGAGTGAAGACCAAATATGTGATTTACAGGAGAAAGACGGTAACATAAAGCACTTAAGAAATGGTATGCAGTTGTGAATGGCTGAGGAGAGAAGTTGTGTTTGCTTATGTAAACAGTTTTAACTAAAGCTACAATGATAGTGAGGGTCTATCTGGATCACTGGAGCAAGTTTTAATAATTGAAGAAATCGGACTTGATTCTGAGAGCTACAGAGATCAAATACATTTAATAAAGGAAAGACAGAGGCCAGCGCTGTCACGCAGCAGGCTAACTCCCTGACCTGAAGTGTCGGCATCCCATATGGACGCCGGTTCTAGTCCCGGCTGCTTCTCTTCTGAACCAGCTCTCTGCTGTGGCCTGGGAAAGCAGTAGAAGATGGCCCAAGTCCTTGGGCCCCTGCACCCGCGTGGGAGACCTGGAAGAAGCTCCTGGCTCCTGGCTTTGGATAGGCACAGCTCCGACCATTGCGGCCAATCAGGGAGTGAACCATCAAATGGAAGACCTCTCTTTCTCTCTGCCTCTCCTCTCTCTCTGTAACTGACTTTCCAATAAAATAAGTAAATCTTTTAAAAAAATAAAGGAAAGACAAATTCTGATTGGCATTTAGGAAAACTACCCTGTCTATAGAAAGTAGAACATTGACACAGCCAGACAGGAGGGAGGAAAACCAGTCAAGAGATGAAGTGTCTTTTTATATAAAGAATAACATGCTTTTTTTGGGTAATTTTCATTCTAATTGTCTTATATAATTCCATTGATATTTGTATTAAAAAACTGATTTCAAAACATTTTTAAGAGTTTTCTACCACCTCATCCTGTTACAGTAAGTTTGATTAGTGGGGACTGATAATTTTTTAATAAAAAGGCATTTTTTTTCAAATTTTAATTTGAAAGTGGTGACTAATATGAAATGTAAATTTGGATGTTAGCTATGCAGGACCAGATAAAACATGCAGTCTTAACTAGCACACTGCCATACTTTTGAATTTTCTTCCAAAGCCAAAATAAACAGTGTTTCAAAATTTTCCCATCAGTGACTTTAATTAGTGATTAGTGGTTATTGCTTGTGGTTTCTGTATCTCCTCTCTTAATGAAAGGTTACAAACTAATGATTGCTTTAAAATGCACTAAAATGAATCATCCTTAAGAAAAAACTTTTGTCACAACACCATTGTGCTGCTCTCAAACATAATATGTGAAGTAAGATGGGAAAAATAAATAATGTTATATTGAGATTTTATAACCATTTATTTTTTCTGGGGAGTTGGAAAATATATTCATCAAAACCACACTCCCAGTGTGATAGCAATAACTTTTTCATTCCAAGAATCCAGGGTTTAATATAATGTAAAATGTAAATGATTAGTCAATTCTGGTCATTTTAAAAGGCACAACAAAGTGACATTTCAATTTAAGCAGAAAGTATTATAACCAACCTTAGTCAGATGTTCCAGTAAATGAGTCAAGGACAATGCTTCACATTTCTTAACCCAAAAGAAAACCAACTGCCATGATTTTTATTCAACACCACATGAAACAATATGAAAATAATCATGAATAGATAAATATAAAGATGCCATTCTAAATTGCAGATTATGTTCTATTTTTTGTTTTCTTTCAAATGTCATCCAGTCATTAAAAAATGGGCACTATTTAATATAATTTAACAATTATTTATAGAATACTTACTATTTTTGATGTGTGACATAGATTGAAAGAGAAATCATCATGTATACATTCATTCACCAAACATTTATTGAGCTACTAGACAGGATTAGATTCTTAGTGGATATTGTGGATTTATTTCCAAGAAAGGGAAGACCTTGTAAGTGACCTTAGAAAGAAACGGAGATATTAATCAAATAATCTCACTAAGACAAATTGTCAACTCCATTACATTGTATGAAGGAGAGATATATCATACATATGTGAGGGGATATTCTAGTCAGAAAGGTCAGAGCCATCTTTGTTGAGGGAGTTTACCTTAGCTGACATCTGAAAGATGAGTTGGATCTTACAAGTACAAGGGAGAAAGGGAGACCATCTAAGGGAAAGAAAACAGCATGTGTAAATGCATTGCCCAGTATGAGATTAACAGGAGAAATCAGAATGCTTACTATGAATCAAAAAGAAACCTGGGTGAGCTGAATGGAGAGTTTAGAAAGATACCAATGTGGAAATTATTAAAGAATTCTAAGCAAGAGTGGGAGAATTCAGAGGAAAAGACCCTCAAAAGACAATATCAAATTTTTCTATAAAAGTTTCTCTTTGGTTATCTTGTGGAAAACATATTGGCCAAAACTCAGACTTGTGGGTCTAGCCCCAGGGAGAAATTAGAAACAGAGATGAGCTTAGGTGTTTATTGATACCTTGGTAAGGTTGTATAGCCTATTAAGAGAACATGAAGTGAGTGAGGAGAAGGCTTTGAATTGAGTCATGAGGTACTTAGATAGAGGAAAGTGAGTCTACAAAAGACAAAAGGATTTGGTAGTTGGAGTTTTGGGTAAAAAACAAGAGGAAGACAAGGCAAAAAAAAAAAAATAGAGGGAGGCAAAATCAAGGAAGACCGTGGTTAATTGCATTTAACATTACAGAGATTTGAATCAGACGATTCCTTCTAAAAGACTCAGTGAAACAGGAGTAAAAGAAACTGAAGCCGTGGATATAGGCTACTGTCTAATCATCTGGTTTTAAAGGGGACCTGAGATGAGCCTGTAATTGAAGAGAAGTTAAAGAGAGAACAAAGCATATATTTAAGTTCTGTTTTAAAATTTTGTTTAGTTAAATCGATTTAATTAATTCAATTTGTTAATTAAATGAATTTAAGAATCTCTGGGAAAATGAGAAGAAAATATATATATATATATATATATATAATGTATAAAATACAGCATAGGCTGTTCAGAGGGAAAAAAAAAACCCTGTGAACACAGAAATGGAAGGAATTCATAGAAATGTGGAGTTTCTGTTCACAGAAGCATGGGCAGCAAACAATCACCTTAGCAGCAGATGCAGGGAGGAGCAGCAATAATCAAGGAGACCCTGTTTACTTTTACTGTAATTTTTTTCAAAGAATCAATGATGATGGACAAGGGGAATGAATTTCTGATCTATCTATGGCTGGGTTTAAAATAAAGACAGAATCTCTAGGAGGTATGAATGATATTTAGTATATCATGAGTCCAAACTAGTTCACAGAAAACACACTTGAAGATATTGAGAGAAAGTAATGGGATCAGTAAAAGGAAGTAGGAAGTGACTAGATTACAGAATAGTAGTAAGAGTGTTAGAACAAATACTCTGAAAGGAATAAAGCAAAAAAAAAGATCCTACAGTTTATAAACAACAAATAATTTTCCTAAGAGGTAAGGAATACTTCCAGAGTTCAAAGAAAATAATCTGGGCCAGCATTGTGGCATAGTAGGTAAAGCCACTGCCTGCAGTGCCAGCATCCCATATGGGTGCCGGTTCAAGTCCTGACTGCTCCACTTCTGATGTAACTCTTTGCTATGGCCTGGGAAAGCAGTAGAAGATGGCCCCTGCACCCATGTGGGAGACCTGGAAGAAGCTCCTGGCTCCTGGCTTCAGATGGGCACCACTCCTGCTGTTTGCAGCCAATTAGGGAAAGAAGCAACTGATTGAAGACCTCTCTCTCTCTCTCTGCCTCTCCTTCTCTCTGTGTGTAACTCTGACTTTCAAATAAATAAATAAATAAACCGTTAAAAAATAAAAAAAAAAGAAAAGATTCTGCAATGGGAGTCAGAGTAGCCCTTAAGGAATCTGTTTGCACATGCAATACTTTATTAATGTCAATGATGCTTGAGGTAGGGGTAGAATGTCCTATTGGAGGAGAGGAAAATTGAAGCTAAGGGATCCTGGGATGAGTAACTGTGACAGACTTTCACAGAGAATATTCAGTCCCATTTTTAGATAAAGACACATGAAGGTAGCAGTAGGTTGAAGTTTGGAATGGTTCTGCAGTACGGAGATTGGATAGGGCTTTCAAACATAAACATTTCATTTTAGAAGCTTTCATAATAAAAAGAAAAGTTAACAGAGATTTGCAAAGACTATGTGAACAAGTAGACCAAAAAATAGAGTATATTGGGCCAGCTCTGTGGCTTAGCAGGTAAAGCCGCCGCCCGCAGTGCTGGCATCCCATATGGACACTAATTTGAGACCCATCTACTACACTTCCTATCCAGCTCTCTGCTATGGCCAGAGAAAGCAGTAGAAGATGGCCAAGGTCCTTGGGCTCCTGCATGCATGTGGAAAGACTGGGAGGAAGCTCCTGGCTCTTGGCTTCAGATGGGCACAGCTCCGGCCGTTTGCGGCCAATTGAGGAGTAAACCAATGGATAAAAGACCTCTATCTCTCTGCCTTTATTTCTCTCTCTGTGTGACTCTGACTTTCAAATAAATTAATTAATCTTTTTAAAAAATAGAGCATATTGGCCAGATAATATTCTGGCTCAAAAAAGGCCAAATGTAGGTCTGCCAATGAAAGATGACCAAGTGCCACAATAAAAATACCAGCACAGCCACCTTCTGCTTCAATAAATGCTGATTAGCATTGGCATATGAATCAAAACATTGGCCTTTTTCCAAATGATATGTTGTATAAATTTTTAAAGCAAAACTCAGAAATTTGATCTTAATGAAAAATCAGATATATAAGAAGCATCTGCTAATTTTAACAAGTTTTATCACAGTCTGAATGAGGGACTACTTTTGAAATAGAAAACTAATGTTTTCAAACTTAATTTAGCCTAAGGTTGTGAGTACTCTTGATGGAATCAGTGATTATATTTCTCTTTTTCACATGGAAAGGATGTTGGACAAATGGAAATGTTGAAGAAGTTTCCATTAATCGCAAGGTCTTCTGGATTTTTTCTTTAATCAGCATGTAAAGAGAGAAAACCATTCAATAATCAAGTCAGATTAGCAAATTTTGCTACTTCTGTATTCTCTGGCAAAATGCTCTGGGAAATGAAAATGGAACCCATATTACAGTGAGTCTTTGGTAATCCTGAACCATTCACATCATTTCTGACAAGCTACAGGATAAGAACTGGCAGAGTAAATACAATCCCTGTCTATACAAGCCCCTCCCCACCTAGATATCCAAAGAGCATCATTTTACTTCAGGCAGGTTTGAGGAAACACTGAAAGTCATTCCTGGGACACAATCACATGGTATGGGAAGGTGCATCTATCTACATTCCACTCTCTTTCATCTGAAAAAGTTTCCCTTTAAGTAGACATTTAAGCAAAACCATGCTGTAATAGCTTCATTATGAAATCCATTCTTTTTTATGATCAGTGTACTATGGAGACATCACTGTATACATTAAAGTACAGAAATTTAACTTTTACAAAATGTTTAAAATGCATGATCAAAATTTTCTTTGATTAACCTTAGATTAAGTCTCATTAGTCAATTAAAAATATAAGAAATTATTTGGAATATCAGAACTACTTAAGAAACAAAACTTCTTTCTCGTCCTTTAGAATTTTATCATTTACCTATAAACAGAAAAAGTATCCAATTCAAATTACCCTTATGCTTGTGCTAGCGTAGGTTTGAAGCACTTTAAATAGTAACACTTTATTAATGATTAGCTTGTATTACATTAGGTACCTGAGAAGATAATAACTCTAAAATATATTTTCAAAAATTAATTTAAGCTCTTGAAAATATTCTAGAGTATACACATTCATATGAATCCGTTTTATCTTTACTTTCAAATTATATTTGATCCAGTTTTAATATGTCCTACAATAAGAAGAAAGCTATTACTCACTAAAACTGCATTTAAAATTATGCTATTCTTTTGAAATTGCATGTAAAATGACAGCTTTGAAATTATCATTCTGGATGAAGTAACATTCAGTGACAATCTTAATTTAATAACTATACAAACAAAGCCAATTAAAAACTTCTTGAAATCATTTTGCTAGTTTGAATAAACCTCAAATTTAATATATTGAAAATCATATTTGAAGTTTATTGAAGGAAGCCATTTAGAGGTAAACACTGGTTTGATTCTGATGCCTCTGGATCAGATCAGTCCATCACACAAAGCCAGGGACATTCTGCAAAACACATGGCTGACAGTGGCCTCCAGTAACTGAAGTGACATAGAAATTTGATTAAGAATCCTGCTGCCTTGAGTTGCCAGCAGAAAAAGGGAAAGTTGCCTTTCTCATATAGCCCTACCAAACATCTTGAAAAAAATATCCTCATGTTGACCAGTTATCTCTGGCAGGTGTGGGAAGAAAACTGTAAAAATCTAATAAACAATTTCACAAATACATAAATATTCAGAAAATGATTAACAATTGAATTCATTTTCCCACTGGGCATGTTTACATTTGAATAGGCCAATCAAAGAATTATGTTCACATCTTCAACATATGGAAGTTCCTGTCAGAACAAAGCAATTACTGCACTACACTTTTCAAAAGCCTGCTTTGGGCTACAAAAATAGCATTAGTGGATGGAGAAAGGCATTAAAAAACAAACATACTGAGATTTCTTTGAAATTTTGCTTAATTTAAAACAAAATGTTGAAAGAAATTATCTACTTTGCATTTTAGATATTCTGAAAAAAATGTAATTTAAAATGTCATGAATATAAGAAGTTCTTACTTTAAAATATTTGTCAATTATTTTCCACTTTTTATTCTTTTTCTTGGATTCCTACATCAAATTGCTTGATTAAACCCAGTACAAATTTAATGTCTTAGATATTTTCTCATAAACCAAAGGGAGTTAAAAGAGGAGAAAGATTTAATTCAGAAAATGATGAAAGAGACATGCCTGCAAATAACACAGAGGGGTTAAGATCACACTGATGCATACATGTACATGCAGATTATATCAGCCACTTATGCACAGTGCAAGCTTTATAATATCATATGTGTTATATGTAGGTATTGCACTTCACACTTAGAGGAAAAATGTACATGCACCCACACATATTTGCCATATTGTACAATGTGGTATGCCAGTAATATACTGGATTAATATAAACATTAATCCTGCACTATAATTATCATTTTTTTAACTTTTTCAGTACAAGGCTTTACCACTCAGAGAACTAAAGACAGGAAAAGTTCTCACAGAGTCCTCAATTGTTATAGGGATTAACTTAGTGATACAGTAAACCCTGTATAATCATGGACTCCACATCTATGAGTAAAACTAAATAGAGATTTTAAATGTTTATATGTAATATATATGTATATATGTATATAAATAGCCGTACTAAACTTGTACAGAATTTTTCTTTTCATTGTTCCCTAGATAATACAGTCTAACAATTATTGACATACTATTTACATTGTTTTAGAAACTATAACTGATCTAGAAATAATACAAAGTTTACTAAAGGGTACAGGAAGGCTATAGCTACATGCAAATAGTATACTATTTTATAATCCTCTGAGGATTTTAGTATCTGCAAGGGGTTCTTGCACCAATTCTTTATGGATATAAAGGAACAACCTTATGGAATGGGTGTATTTATGAACACTCATGTTCATTTTGCTGTGAGATGTTTGCTTCTTTAGAATGTTGTTGAGATGTTAAGATGCAGAGGACAGAAATCACTGAAAACTGATACATAAACACTTGGTCATTTTGAGGAAGCAACATTAGGTGGTAGGGGGACATGGCAGCTCAAGCAGAGAAATTTATTTAAAGGGCAATACAAGAAGGATTTAAGGAAGGACATTCACTTATTTATTTTTAATTCACTTACTCATTTGAAAGAGGTACAGAGAAAGAGAAAGAAAGAGAAAGCAAAAGATCTTCCAAATGCTGATTTACTTCCCACGTGGCTGCAATGACCAGGGCTGAGCCAGGCCAAAGCCAGGACCAGGAGATTAACCTGGGTCTCCTACATGGGTGGCAGGGCCCAAGCACTTGGACCAATTTCTGTTGTTTTTCCTAGGCCATTAGCAGGGAGATGGATCAGAAGTGGAGTGGCTGACATGAACTGGCAACTATATGGATGCCAGCATCACTGGTGGTGGCTTTACCCGCTAAACCACAATGTCATCCCCGATATTTACTTTGAAATAAGTAATGCAAACACACACTTGAATATTGAATTGTAATGGTCTAATAGAGGTGAAGCTATCAACGATGATATTAAGGGGTTATAATTTATAAAATGGATGAGTCTTTGAAGGAAAGTGTGGCTGTGGTAGGTATGGATCACAATTGAAAGAAATGGGATACAGCAACCTTTATAACAAGCTATGAGAAAAATATGGGGGCTCTTATAGCTCAAAATGCAGTGGGAGATGTTTTGTATTAGATGGTAGTTTCTATTGTCTATGTGTATAAAGTGAAGACCTTAGCTGAGAATAAAAGTACAAAGTTATCAGTTTTTGAGGAAGGAAGGAGGTACTTACATGGCTACTTCCCAAAGGTGAAAGTGTATCACAGATGCCAGTATCATACAGGGATGCCATCCTACCTCTCCAATGTCAACTTCCCTCAACAAGTGGTCCTGGGACCACAAATTCAACCTCCACAATCCATTATGACATACATATATGACCTCATTCCCAGAGTTTCTTATCTTCATTATCTTAAGATATTATGTTTGACAGATAATAGATGTTTATTGCATATTTGCTTTGTGAATGAATGGTACAATCTAACTGATACTTCCTGATACCATTTATTTACTCAATTTTTGTCTTTCTCTATAGACACCACTAGGAGACAAAGATCCTTCAAAATGTTTGGAGTTTCTGCTTTTTCCTTGTTGAGCTCTTTGCTTAGAAGAGCATTGAGGCTGTGCTATGAAGTAAATTGAAAGTATGTTACCACAAAAAATTAAAAGACAAAAGGAATAAGCAGAAGGAAGAAGGAGAGAGGGATGGGGGAGGAAATATCATTGTATTGCTGGAATCATATCTATGAAATTTATGAAACCTGTTCTCTAGATATTAATAAATTATAAATATAATAACTAAATAATACAATATAATAATAAATATTCTATAATGTATTGTATTATATATTTATAAATGTTATATGCTATTATATATTAATATTATAAATGTTACTATTATATATCACTATATATTATATTGCATGTTATGTAATATACATATATATTATATTATATATTATGCAATATACAATACAATTATAAATATAATAAATAATGTTCACTTGTTTGTTTTGGTATAAGGAATTTGAAATCCATAGAAAATTTTTTTCTATAATATGTTTTTGAAATTTTTAAAGACTCTTTCTATATGCCACAAAAAAGCAAGATTTGTTTTAGATTTTTCACACATATCTACACCTAGAATAGCTCCTGATGTGTCAAATAGTAGCAATGCCTGTCTTTTGGATAAGTAAATCAAACTTGGAAGAAGGCTAACCCATTTCACAATGGTTTTATTAAAATTAAAGTGATACTAGTCAACTTCAAGTGATAATGTGATTTTCTTCAAGACTTTACAGTTCATTAAGTGTTGAGATAATAAGGGTGTGAAAATGGACACGTAACACAAGGGAAGATACCAAGTAAATTCATAGAGGGACTATAATGAGCAGAATATAGAAAATCAAGAGAGAAAAGGCTGGTACAACGTGAAAGACAAAAGTGAGCAATATATCGACAAGGTTAATGCAGTCAGATAATTTTGTTCTTACAGTTAAGCAGGTGAGCTTAACAAATCATTAAAGATGGAAATATGGGAAATAGAGGACTCAGTGTGGCATCGTTTCTGGTGCTATCAGAGTCTGAATAGAGCTTAGGTCATGGGAGTGCGTGGCTGAAAAGAAATTAAAGAGATGTTCCTTGAAGGCAAAGAAGTAAAGGAACCAAGACCACAAAACTTAGATGTTTCTCTAACATGAATATTAAAATCATGAGAAGGGAGACAGGGTAAGGATGTAGCGAAAGCCTATAATTTAAAAAATGAATTCTTCAGTTAATGAGAAGAGTGACTAAGAGATGGGGATATGAGAACAAAGGAAAGGAATAGTGTGTGACTTAGATGAATGGCATGAGCTTCAAAGGAATAATAATTTTGTTGCCATTGTTATTTTGATTCTTATGACTGTATATTCTTTAATTAGAGGTGAAATAATTTGGATGTTACACCGGTGAGCAAAAAAGGAAATGTGCTTGTCTCTTTGATTTGACATACAGGAGATTAGAAATGAGAACAGAAGGGATGGCAGTACAAATGGCAAGAAGGAACTAATAAAGAGAATTTCCAAACAGAGATGATCAAAATCTAAAGACTCTGGTGTCTCATAGTGTGAGGAGTATGGATTGGACAAGAACTATCTCCTCACATTCTGGCGAGGTTATTAACTAATCTATTTTTGTCTTTTAAAAAAAGATTATTTATTTATATATTTGAGAGGCAACATGACAGAAGGTGTGGGGGAAAGAAGGAGAGAGAAAGAGCGAAAGCGAGCGAGCGAGCGAGAAAGAGAGAGAGAGAGAGAGAGAGAGAGAGAGAGAGAGAGAGCTTATCTGTTCACTTGCCAAATGTCGGCAAAAACTGAGGCTGGACCAGGCTTAAGCCAGAAGTCAGATTTGTATATTGGCCTCCCACATATAGCAATCCACAGACCAAGTACTTGCCCCATCACCTGGTGCCTCCCAGGCACATGAGTAGGAAGCTGAATAGAACTCAATGTGAACATAGTCCCAGACAGTCCAAAGTAGGATGTGGGTTTTCAAACTGCAGTTTAACACAGCAGCCCAGTGCTCACTCCAGTTGTTCTGTTTTGTTCATTACCTATGGTCCACACAGTACGGAGAATATTATTGTCAGCCACACATTCAGGACTCAGCAAAGTTATTCAATGACTTCCTATTATTTGTTATCTTTGCATTACTTATTCTATCATTTATCCACTGGGGTAAGAGCAAAACATATTTTTTCAACTAATTCCAAAGTATTTTTTCAGCTATTTTCCTATGCCAATACCTCCTTATCATGTAACAGATGTTGTTTTTGTTTTGTAATATCTGTGCCTAATTTTACTAAAATTGCTATCCATCATCAGTTCTAGGAGCCCTGTGGCATCTTATGACATTTGGAGATCAATTGCTACTAGAATCAATTAGGAAATGCTTTGTTTTAATGAACCTATATTGGTATTGGTATTCTCTAGCTTCATAATTTACTCAAAACATCCACATCACCGTTTTCAATCACAATATAAAGAAAACTGTTTAAATAGCTCTGTTTTCAAATAACATGTATTTTTTTTTTTTAGGTTTTGAAAATTTAAAAATGGAGAAACATGCGTTTCTCTGAGAACAAACAGGAAAAATCCTAACAAAATTCTTTCTAATGCTTTCACTTTCGAATGTAAAAATCCCATTTTATCTCTAACATAATCTCTGAAATGATAGTAAACAACATTATTTAAAACTTCTCTATGTGTCTATAGCTCTACCAGCCTGTTGGAACTTTGGGATCATAGAATGATTTTTCTCAATTATACATGTTGTAGAAGGGTAAACTATATGAAAGTGTAGTTATTCATAGGACTTGTGATTTGAAAATTTTGTTTCTGTTATTAATTAAATGTTGTTAATGCCTAATAAGTATTTACATTCACTAGGTACTATGATTTAGAAGAACAAAGTGTAGTGGCAAAAAGAACCAGTGACAACTAAATATGGCATTTATTATTTCATTGTTTTATTAAATATTTCTTAAATGATCCATACTACTCAAAAGGTATTAGTGACACAATGTAGAAAAATGCAGACAAATTGACTATCTTTGAAGAATTTATAGTTTATTAAGAGAAACAAACAAGTAAAAATCGAATTGTTATATGCTAATTGTTATATGCTAGTTAGCATCTAGGGAAGCTTGACATAACACAGATCATTCAGTTAAATTTTAATTTTAGCTATCCAACAAATAACTTTTTGGTATAAGGATCTTCCAAACAGTTTGTGGGAGATAGGCTAAATATACTAAATCATGCAATTCTGGTACATGTAGAAAATTGATCCAAACTAAACTTCCTATAAAAAGAAAGCTTTATCAAAGACATGGCATTGAGCTAGACACATTAGCCATTGTCAAGAGAGGAAACATCAGAATCGAAGACTATGCTAGAGTCTGAATATCTGTGCCTTCTTCCCTGAATTTATCTATTGAAATCCCAATTTCCAAATGATTGTATTAGAAGGTGGGGCCACTGGGTATTGATTTGAATAGGAGCTGAACCCTTAACAGTGAGATTAGTGCTCCAACAAAAGAGAATCCAGGAACCTCTCTCTCCATCCACCTTGCTAGGACACAGTGAATGAAAAGACACTATCTATAAACCAGGAAGCAAGCCCTCTAATCAACAGGTATGCCAGTGCCATGATTTTACATTTCACAGCTACCAGGACAGTGAAGAGTAAGTTTCCATAGTTTATAACTGTTTAGTTTATGGTGATTTGTCATAGCAGTTCAAATGAATTCAGATAAGAAAGATGCATTGGGAGGACCACAACAAGTTATGTCAACTTGCAAGGAGAGGAACAGGACAGGATATTTGAAGCTATACTGGGGCTCAATCAAGAATGGACTGAGGGGCCAGTGCTGTGGCACGATAAGTTAATCCTCCACCTATGGCGCTGGCATCCCATATAGGCACTGGTTCTTGTCCCAGCTGTTCCTCTTCCAATCCAGCTCTCTGCTATGGCCTAAGAAAGCAGTAGAAGATGACCCAAGTCCTTGGGCCCCTGCACCCACATGGGAGACCAGGAAGAAGCTCCTGGTTCCTGGCTTCAGATCGCTGCAGTTCTGGCCATTGCGGCCATTTGGGGAGTGAGGAGTGAGAGGGACTCCCTTTCACTGCCTGTAACTCTACCTCTCAAATAAATTAATAAAAATATCTTTAAAAAAAAGAATGGACAGACAACAACTGCAAGGGCATTTAAATTATCCACGTGTAATATTGTCTCTTTTTTTGTAATCTTTGATTTATAGTATGGAGAAAATACATAAAACAAAGATGAGAAATAGAGATTGTGTAAACAGAAGAGGTGGCAATAATGCCAGAGTAGAAAAGGAAGTCAAAAGAGAATATAGCTAACTCAGAGTCTATTTAAAGGGTAGTGTCAGTAAGATTTTGTAATGCTCAAATAAAAGCAATAAGGTAAATGGAAGAGTCAAGGATAACACCTAGATTTATAACTTATTATCTGGGAGTATTAGGTTGAAATTCTCTGAGTCAGGGAAAATACTGGGGCAATATGCAGACACTAGTGACATTTAATAGGGATGGCTTGTAGATTAGGATGAATCTTTCCAATAACCTAGAGGAGAGCTCTAGTAGATAGTTTAGTGTGGCTCAGTAAAGCCCAGAAAAGTTTTCTGGGCATTAGCAATTGTTTGAGGGTATTGTAGTTCAAAGATAAATGCTTTTCAAGTTGTGGTTTCAAAGACCTGCCACAGAATCACCAGGGATTCGTGTTAAAAATTTTCAGTCCTAATCAGACCTACCAAATTTAACTTTATCACAAGGATCTGAATGATTCTTAGACACATTGAAGTTTGACAAACCCTGATAAAGATGATGGATGAAGGAATGTATCTGGATAGTCTCACCTAGGGACAGTTTCATGAGTATACATAGTTCGGATGAGGTGGAAAGCTACAAAAAGGAATCAAATTTGGAGGGAAACTTAGAAAAGCTACCAGAGAAATCAGAAAAAATAGATAAGGATGGTTTCATGGTTTCAGGGAAGCCAAAGTTAAATCATTTTCGGTTTATATATGTCAAATTCAAGCTTTAGCATACACTATACAGAATGTTTGCTTCTTTACTTAGGTTACAGATAATAGGATTCAAAGACTGGTTGTTAAACTTCTAAATCTCCAGCACCTAGAACATAAGATGCACTCCCAAATATTTTCATTCAATGAATGGATGCAAATAGTTCAGCCTTGGTAATGACAAACTGGGCTAGTTGTCACAGACAATATTCTCCCAGATGGAATTTCTTCTGAGAGAAGATATATTTTAAAATATCTTTGTAAAATTTTCTAACTACTTGAGATAAATGTTATTTTACTAATCTATATGTTGTTCACATGTTGGTATTATCCAAGAAAAGCTGGGGTGTGTGTGTGTGTCTGTGGATTTAGAGTATCATAGCATTTGAACTAGCTAAAATTGTCATGTCTCCTCATTAAAATGTACATATCTCTTAAGCTATTAGTCACTACAATCAGAAATCATTTAATAAGATGCTAATACTCCTCTTTTACAATGATTTATCTATACTCTTTGATTTCCTCTATGCTATAAATCTCCACATTGGAGATAAGTGTAGCATATTTTCAGGTATACATTAGATGAGTTGGCATACATAACCCAAGGCTCTATATTTTAAAACACTCTTAGAAGGTTTCAATTTTTAAAGGATAAAAAAAAAGAGATGAGAGAAGAAAGCATAAAATGGCTTTACATATTATATCTCTGTCAGTGTATTAATGCATCTAGCTTTTCAGCATCCTCCATTTCAATTTTGATTTGGTTACCTGGTGCTGTTTAATTCACCACTTCCATTTTAAAATTCCTTCATGCCTTTCTATTACCCAATGAAAGTTTAATTTGTATTTATCTCTATTATTTAGTTCAAAAAATGGTAGCATACAATGATGAAGTAAGTATAAAGAGGCTATAAAATTATTGCAATAAATATTCTTGATATCACAAGAAAAGACCTCCTGTGCTGGGAAAGAATATTCATGTAAATGAAACTTCCCTATATATTAGTATTTCAGTCAAAAGAAATGACTTTTTCCCCCCTCAGGTGGAAAGTCTAAATCTGCATTTAAATGGAAATATGAATTCTAATTCAGAATCCAGCTACTGGAATCAACAAAAAGAAATCAGGTGTTGGCAGAAAAGTTGCCATGGAAGTTATATGGAACCATGCATATATGAAAATTTAAATCTAATCAAATGCATCAGGTTAATGCTCTCAGTAAAATTTCTTGTCCATTTTTAATTTAGTCAATGCATTCCCACAAGGAATATTTACTCTAATTTCTGTACATTTATTCTGGACTCCAGCGTACAAAGAAAAAAAATGTGTATGCTAAAATAACTTAATATATGAACCTTGATTTAATGTGTTATTTTTCATAATTGATCACAATCTTCTAAAAACTGGTAAAATAATAATAAAGCTCCTCATATGAAGAACTTCATATAGGGGTTATTTTTATTTATGCTATCAACATGTGTACTTGAAACTAAAAGCTGTTATCAATCAATTTAGAAATTATCCCTAACTTAAAACACTCCAAGTATGTAAGTTCCATAAAGATTGGGCTATTCCCTACCTTTTTTATTGCCTTATCAGTTGCTTTAAAAAGAGAATTAAGCACACTTCAAGTATTCTATATGATTTGATAAATGAATCTATTGATTTGCTCAGGATATTTTCCAACAGAAAATATACGTTGGAATTTTTTTTTTTTTTTTGGACAGAGTTAAACAGTGAGAGAGAGAGAGACAAAGAGAAAGGTCTTCCATCCATTGGTTTACCCCCCAAATGGCTGCTACAGCCAGTACACTGTGCCGATCCAAAGCCAGAAGCCAGGTGCTTCCTCCTGATCTCCCATGCGGGTGTGGGGCCCAAGCACGTGGGCCATCCTCCACTGCTTTCCCGGGTCACAGCAGAGAGCTGGACTGGAAGAGGAGCAACAGAGACAGAATCCAGCGCCCCAACTGGGATTAGAACCCAGGGAGCCGGTGCTGCAGGTGGAGGATTAGCCCAGTGAGCCGCGGTGCCAGCCTAGGTTGGAATTTTCTGTGTTAAAATTGACATTGACTCTAGTAGCTCATAATGTACCAGAGATCAAAAGTAGAAAAGATCTTGGAAATATAATTACTTGATCATGTCTACCTCCCTCTAAAGAATAGAAAGTACCCTTATAGCAGGGACTACATTTTGTTAAACTCCATGTTCTTCACTTCTAGTACAAGTGGTGAGCGCCTTGCACAGTGTTCAATTTCTGGATTAAATCACCTTTGATTTTGATGACTATTTCACAAAAATACATAATTATGCTTTCAAAACCTTAGACCAAACTGCTTCTTCTCCCAGGAATGCCCAGCCCTCTGTTCTTGGTTAATGACCAGTCACCCCAATTTAACACTAGATCCTTTGGCAGAGACAACTTTTAACTGCTATTCTTCTTTTTCCTATTTCTTCTTTTTTCTTATTCTTCTTTTTGCCCATTTAGCTACTACATTTTCTAGCCTAACTCACATCTAAGTTAGGCATTATGGTTTGCCTATGATGGAATGGGAACACAGTAATAAATCATTTCTTAGACAAAGTCATTAAAAGTGATTGCTTCCTCATTGTTTCTTCTATAACTGTAGGCTTGATTCAGGGAATTGAACTCAGGAAATTTTGGGGCCATAAGATGAAAAAAACCTCTATTTAATTTTGATAGGACTCCACCCACCAATCAAGATTGTATAGTTTGTGCATTCAAGAAATGAATGCTTATTCTCTAAAGTCATTATACATTCTATAGTTGTGATAGCAGCTATGGTCACCATAACTGATACATGTTGCATCTTAGGGATGTGTTCTTAGTCCTTCCCCTCATGAAAAAATTTAACATTGTGCAAGAAACAGACTCCTGACCAGAGCATTAATACGACAAGGGAATTATCTTAACTGGAATACTATCAATTAGAAGAAAATTTCCTTTCAAGAAGCATACTGTGGAAAGTTCTTAAGCTACTTTCCAAGGGGCAAAGAAGGAAGCTACATTGTGTATAAGTAGTAAAGATTCTTAAAATGCCCTGTAAAAATAGCTAAATTGGTTAATTGCATTTTTTTCTATATTGTTAGGTAACGAAATTTTGGGGTCAGAATTGAATGCTCAGTGCAATACAGAGGAAAAAATGCTTCCCTGGCTAATATTTCTTATTTTTTAAGATTTTTATTTATTTATTTTAGAGGTAGATTTATGGAGAAAGAAACTCCCCAATAGGCCACAGTGGCCAGAGCTGGGCTGATCCAAAGCCAGGAGCCAGGAGTGTCTTTTGAGTACTTGGGCCACCTTCCACTGGTTTCTTAGGCCATAGCAGAGTTCTGGATGGAAAGAGGAGCAGCCAAAACATGAACCAGCACACGTATAGGATGCCAGTGTTGCAGGCAGAGGCTTTACCTAGTATGCCACAGAGCCAGCCCTGGGCAATCCTTAAGCTGATGTTGGACCAGATTTGGTTTGGATACAGATTACAGACTGAATCTGTTTTAAGGTGTGCCAAGCTTTTGCCTTGGCAAAGCATTCGTATGTCTAAATTTGGCCTCAGTTCTGATATACTGTATGCTACATTTATCGTAACACACTACATATACAAATAAGAACACCTCCTGTGTAAAAACAAATTCACAACAGCATATGGCATGTTTTGTAAAATATACTGTTTGAAAACATTTCTTCGTTGATTAATAAGACCACAGGTAGTGTGTGTTCTGTTATTGTAAAGGTGTATGCACCCCCATGATTGGGATTTCCTCACCTACATTTTGTCAATGATTCCCAAAGTTGTCACTTTCCATATCGAAGGCCATACATACACATAAAAATATTTTGTCCACATGCTTTTAGAACTTACATTCTTTTTGCAAGCCAGAAAGATAATGTTCCTTTTAGTCCAACATGATAGGAACTCTGGAGGATTTTTCCTAAGAGCTGATCCTTCAATGGCCACATAATACATATATTTTCATGAAGAAAGGTACACATGATATTTTACCATCCTTTATAAGACATAAAAATTGCAAAAGTGTTTTCAGAAAAGCCAAGTTTAACTGTATATTCTACTTCAAGCATATTGATATGAATAGTCATGCTACTAAAATGTCAGGGACCTCTGAACACTAAGTACTAACTGGGGCCTAGTTTCAAAGAAGGCAAGCAATTTGTCCTACGTCACATAGAGGTCTAGTCAAATTTAGAACACATGACTAGTTGACATCACAGCATTGATCTCACAATCCAATGCAGCCTTTCACTGAAGCCCAGGTGCAACTTCAGGCCTAGTCCAGTCTTGCCAACAAAGATATGAACTTGTGTCTTCTAGTAATTAAAAATACTCAACTAAGATGGTTGTACTTAAGCTATAAATCTAACCAACCATATTTAGATAAGAAATAATAACCAACATGAGGAAAGAAGCAGATGGTACCAATACTGTGGTGCCTGAAAAAGCGTCATCCTGGGGTTAGACAAGTGAGTGCTCACAGCGCAGTGTGATCCACCACTGAGTCTTAATAATATCATGTTGAGTGTTCTGTTTCAGCTTCTCATCTTTACAGTGCAGTTTTTATGGTTCTCATGTACAATTTAAAACCCATGGCCTGTGTAATGTTAATTAACATTCCATCAATCCCAGCTCCAGTAACCAAAATCCACCCTGGGAGATGAAGATAGGAAAGATTCAGATTGTATCTGATATAGTTGGTAACCCATGCTGGGCCTAGAGCTTATTAGCTTGTACTCTTGTTTTTTGTTAATTTTCTGAACTTATGGTCATCCTCCAATAGATGTCAGGTAAAATAAAACATATTGGAACAGATAATAGCACTAAAAATAATAAATCTTGAAGGTTTTTTTTTCCTTTTTTTAATACTAAAACTTTAGACTCTGTGGCCAGCACCGTGGCTAGCAGGTAAAGCCACCACCTGCAGTGCCAGCATCCCATATGTGCACGATTTTGAGTCTTGGTTGCTCCACTTCCAATCCAGCTCTCTGCCATGGCCTGGGAAAGCAGTAGAAGATGGCCCAAGTCCTTGGGCTCCTGCACCTGCGTGGGAGACCCAGAAGAAGCTCCTGGCTCCTTGCTCCTGGCTTCAAATCGGTGCAGCTCTGGCCATTGCAGTCATCTGGGAAGTGAACCAGCAGATGGTTCTCTGCCTTCGCTTCTCTGTAATTCTGCCTTTCAAATAAATAAATCTTTTTTTAAAAAAAATAGTCTCTTGTTTATTACTATATATTAATTAATGAAAAGTGGCCAAAGTGCACATGCTTATAATTAAATAAAGAAAGTAAAGCAAAGATATATGTTGGATTTACATTAAATAAGATGTTATTTACCTAAAAGAGTAGTATACAGAGGGAAGACAAATTACATGGGGCTTAAACTTATGGTCATTAGAGCAACATATGGACTTTTTTCAGTGCCTTGTCTCCAAGTTTAGTTATCTGTGACCCTTACAAAATTGTATACACCTTTAGTTTCATTATCTTATGATGAAAATAATAGCATTTTTTCTCATAGAGCTTAATGAGATTTTAATGAGATAATTTAAGGGCTTGGCATACTCCATACTACCTTATAGACTATCAATATATGTTAACCATAATTACTTTTATAACTCATGAAGATAATTTATGGGCTTCTTGTGTGTTCAAAGTATTTAGGCACTTTAGGAATGTATTTAAAATATTTATTTTTCCTTATAGCTGAAAATATGTGTATATATATATATGCTATATATAAATACTTTACAAAATCTATTTTTCTTAACCCTCACAGTATGTACACTTGATTCCATAAAATCTACATGATATCTTCTCATTAGAAGGTATATGATACCTTCATAATCTGTTATTATGAAGTATACTAATATAGATGGGATACAGACTGGATTGTACACTCCATTTTTTTCCATCAAGTCACTAACCATATTTCGACAGCCTTCCTGAACTAGTTTACTTCTCGAAAAATGGCAATCAGAGAAATAACTTTCCTTAAAATGTAGCTTCAAGCAAACACTAATATGAATTATTTTAAAGTTTTTTTTTTTTTTGAATACAAAATGTCACAGAATTCTCAGTCATCAAGAACAGCTTCAGTCATCAAGAACAGCTTCCACTTTCAAGGGTATATGTTTCCATTTCATTGCCATTTGCTACAGTGATTATCAAAACTCAAGTTGATTGATTAATTGGCTTGATTGATCACTTTGTTACATTAATCTACAAGGGGGAAAAATCATCTTGCATCTTACCTGAAAGACATCTGCGTCAAATCCTCCTCCACTCCACACTGTAAAAGTGCTTATGCTAAAGTGCCTCATTTATAGGAAAAAATAGCTCCCTGCCAAAAAAGAGCAATGTAACATAATTACTTTTGGCTTGGAAGCCTACTATTAGTTTATTCAATGACATTCCCAAATGGTTCTGGGAGAATGTGACATGAAACATTTTTGTTAGAAAAAGTATTTTTCAGTTTATGTATAATACAGACAGAAGAAAAAAAACACGAATGGTGGAAATAAACCTGCATTTAACAGTGACAAACTATTCGCAACATAGATTCCACTTCAAGTTTTCGGTTCTATTTTTGGGTTATAAATGAGTGGTACACAGTATCACAATAGTTTCTGGAATCAAATTTTAAAAACTAGCAGCACAAGTGGATCTCTTCAGCTAAATCATATAGAGAGTTACCCACCTATTCAGACTGAAAAATAGATTGGTGATTTTTAAAGGAGCAGCTGGAAGCTAGAAAGAAGCTAGAAAGAAGCTAAAAAGAAGCATTATCAATGAAAGGTGAGAATAAGGTATCTGGAAAAAATTGGTGATATTTCACAAGGACAGCAAAGTAATAAGTACATCAGCATAGGTGCCCATTGCATTCCTAATGAGCATACTGGACTGTTAAAACAGAGGTTCATGTTTGAAACCTATACAGGTAAAACATCTCTTTATGAAGGCAGCAAAAATTAGTTAAAATAATGCAAGTCTGGAAGTCACAGAACCACTTCTATCAGTTACTAAATATAAGTTTGAGGGAGCCAGCATTTATACTAGCAGATAAGATGCCCATGTCTTACACTGTACTTCTTAGGTTGAGTACCTGAATCTGACTCCAGTTTCCTGCTAATACAATTATGACTCAGTTGGGTTCCTGCCACCTACATGGGAGACCTCGATTGTGTGCCTCGTACCCGTCTTCAGTCCTGGTCCCACCTTGGCCATTGCAATCATTTAATGAGAGCACCAGCAGAGTTTCTCTTTCTCTCTGTCTCTCTCTGTCTCTGTTTCTGTCTCTGTCTCTGTCTCTGTCTCTCTCTCTCTCTCTCTCACTCTTTGTGACTATGACTATCAAATAAATAACTTCAGATAATTGACATAAATGTCTGGTCTTATTTTCGCTATTATAAAACAACCATCATCATCATCATCATTACACCTAGGTTTTGACTGATAAAAATTAAATTATATCATAAAATCTTCTCTCATAAATGTTCTAGGTCAATGTCCAAAATATAATTTTCATTGACATTGCTGATATCAGATAAGCAAGCACAAAGAACAGACTAGTAGTTGCCAATGTGAGTAAATCATGAGGTATAATCAAATATCAAAGGGATCCAACAACAGCACTTTAAAAACTGGCAACTGTAAAAGAGAACTATATGTCTTATAAAACCAAGGACTTGAATTTGAAGGAACACCATGGAAATTCAGTTATAAGAAATGAAGTCACATGTTTATAATATGAGCAACCATGAAACTGACTTAGATCTTTGGAATTCAAGTGGTAAAAGAATCTTTATTGCATTATCTTTCTTTTGTATAAGAAGGAATATTAAGGTACACAGATAGTAATCTGGAGTGAGCGTTTGCCACAACAGTTAAGACAAAGCTAGGGATACTTGCATCCCATATCAGAGTACCTGGGCTTAAGGCCTAACACTGCTCCTGATTCTAGATGACTGTTAATGCAGATCCTGAGAGACAGTTGATAATGGCTCAAGTATTTGGATCCTTGCAATGCACGTGGGAACCCTGTTGAGTTCCAGATTCCTAGATTCATCCTCATCTAGTTCTGGCTGTTGGAGGCATTTGGGGAGTGAACTGGCAAATATGAGACATCTTTGTGTATATGTGTGCAGCCCTTTGTCTTTAAAAAGGCAAATATGGGCTGGTGCCACGGCTCAATAGGCTAATCCTCTGCCTGCAGCTCTGGCACACCGGGTTCTAGTCCCGGTCAGGGCGCCAGATTCTGTCCCAGTTGCCCTTCTTCCAGCTCTCTGCTGTGGCCCAGGAGTGCAGTGGAGGATGGCCCAAGTCCTTGGGCTCTGCACCCGCATGGGAGACCAGGAGGAAGCACCTGGCTCCTGGCTTGGGATCAACACGATGCGCCAGCCACAGTGCGCCAGCCACAGCGGCCATTGAGGGGTGAACCAACGGAAAAGGAAGACCTTTCTCTCTGTCTCTCTGTCTCACTGTCCACTCTGCCTTTCAAAAAAAAAAAAAAAAGACAAATAAAATGTGAAATATATATATGAGTACATGTATATAAATATATGTGTACTCACACACATAAACAATGGAATATTGTTCAGCTATTTAAAAGATAATTAAATTATATCATTTTCATCAAAATGGATGCAACTGGAGGATATCATGTTGCAAGAAATAAGCCAGATCCACAAAGACAAATACCACATGTTCTTCCTTATTTGCAGGAGCTAAAATTTAAAAAGAACAACAACAACAAAAAAGAAATAATGAAATTCCTGTATGTGCCACTATACTTTCAAATACAGTTTTGTCAAAGTTTGTTTTATATTTTATATCTTGGCCAAACCAGTGCCTAAAATGATATCTTACTATAGTTTGAAAATTAATTAATATTTAATTAGAAGTTTATTTGTTAGAATTGTGCAGCAAATGTTCAAGATAGGTTCTCACATTAGAATACATTTCTGACTATTGAGCTATAGTGCCCATTGCAATTAAAGGTGAAAGTAAGGGAATCTAGTTTGTAAACCAAAAAGATGACTTAGAAAACCAGTAGTACAAATTTAACATGTGGACAACAAGCAACGACTTGGTTATCTAGAAATCCCTGTTTTCCGTGGAAGACACACTTAAGATTTTTAGTCACGTGGAAGCTCAAAAACATAGGAAGTGAAATATGTTAAAACTGAAAATAATGAATAATATAAAGAATAGAAAAATCAAACTACTCCCACCAGTATCTGTAACAGATGGCGTTGCTAATCATGCTTATGTGACAAGTAGCATTAATAGAATTTTATTGCTTGAAGGAAGGGGGTGGGGAATTGAGATGTTAGTCCTACATGTCTTCATTATCCACCTTGGTAACCATATTTAAAAGAACTTCATAAATTGTACTATGACCAAAAGTCTGTTATCATAAGCGTTAGAAGCATATCACCCTATTGTTTGCAAAAGGCTTAATGTGGTTTAAGTAATTTATAGTCCCACCAACAATGTCTAATGTTCAACTTTCTCCACATCCTTGCCACCATTTGTTACTTGCTCTATTTTCAAAAATTGCTACTCCAATAGCATTGAGTTAACATCTCATTGTGGTTTTGATTTATATTCCTCTGATATCTAATGATATTGAGCATTTTTTCATGTCTGTTTACTCTGTTGATTGTTTCCTTTGCCATGCAGAAGTGCTGAGTTTGATATAATTCCATTTGTCTGGTTTTGCTTTGGTTGCCTGCACTTTTGTGGTCTTATTAAAAAATAAGTTTCTTTAGGACTGTCCCTTATTTTTTTTCTAGAAATGTCATAGTTAATGATTTTTTTTCTAGAAATGTCATAGATCATGATTCCTCAAAAGTAGTGAATAATAAATTCCATATGATCAAGGTTAGTGATGTGGCTTAGTAGTTCAAGTCTCCATCTGCAGCACCAGTATCCCATATGGGCACTTGTTCAAGTCCTGGCTGCTCCACTTCCTATTCAGCTTCCTGATAATGACCTTGGAAAGCACTGGAAGATGCGTCAAGGGCTTGGGCCTCCCAGAATAATTCCCTGGCTCCTGGATTCAGACTGGCCCAGCTTTGGCTATTGTGGCCATTTGAAGAGTGAACCAGCAGATGGAAGATCTCTCTGTCTCTCCCTTTCTCTGTCTGTAACTCTGCCTCTCAAATAAATAAATCTTTTTCTTAAAAAATAAATTTCATATGATCCAGCAACACCCCAGCAGTTTTCACAAGTGCCAAGATATGAAATCATCTAGGATATCTATCATCAGATGAATGGATAAAAAAAAAACTCATTCACACACACACGCACACACACACACAGATAGAGAGAGAGAGAGAGAGAGAGAGAGAGAGATCATTTATCCAAAAATAGAGAAAATCCTATCATTTGCAGTAAAATGGATGGAATTGGAGGAACTCTTGTAAAGTGAAATAAGCCACAACATAGAAAGATAAATATCACATTTTCACGACCATATGTTAAAACTAAAAATCTCAATCTGAACACAGAATATTTACTATTAGAGTATAGGAGGAGTAGGGATTAGAGGGAGTTGAATAATGAGTATCAACTGAGTAAGTCTAAAGGAAAAATCCCTACTGTTACACAGCAAAACAAGGATAAGGTGACTGTAGTTCAAAATAACCTGGTATGAGTTTTATGAACAAACAGAAGAAAGAAACTATAAGGCTATAATCATAAAGTAATGTCGAAGAAGGAGAAATATTGGTTACCTTGATTTTATCAGTGCCCATTGCAGACATGCACTGAAACGCCCAAAAATATACGTGATTATTGTCACGAAAATAGTAATTAAAAGAGATTGAATGTGAACACAATGTTTAAAGAGTTTTTCTAATGAGCAAGAATTTTTTGTTTTTTAATAACGCTTTTATTTAAAGAATATAAATTCCCAAAATACAGCTTATAGATTACAATGGCTTCCCCCCCATAACTTCCCTCCCACCCGCAACCCTCCCCTTTACCACTCCCTCTCCCCTTCTGTTCACATCAAGATTCATTTTCAATTCTCTTTATATACAGAAGATCAGTTTACTATATATTAAGTAAAGATTTCAACAGTTTGCCCTCACATAGCAACACAAAGTGAAAAATACTGTTGGAGTACTAGTTATAGTATTAATTCACAATGTATAGCACATTAAGGACAGAGATCCTACATGATATATATTTTTTAAATTGATTAATTTTCTCTGCAATTTCCAATTTAACACCAAGATTTTTTTTCATTTTTAATTATCTATATACAGAAGATTGATTCAGTATATACTAAGTAAAGATTTCATCAGTTTGCACCCACACAGAAACACAAAGTGTAAAATACTGTTTCAGTGCTAGTTATAGTATTACTTCACATTGGACAACACATTAAGGACAGATCCCACATGAGACGTAAGTACACAGTGACTCCTGAAGTTGATTTAACAATTTGACACTCTTGTTTATGGCGTCAGTAATCTCCCTAGGGTCTAGTCATGAGTTGCCGAGGCTATGGGAGCCTTTTGGGTTGCTGACTTCAATCTTATTCCAACAGGGTCATAGTCAAAGTGGAGGTTCTCTCCTCCCTTCAGAGAAAGGTGCCTCCTTCTTTGATGGCCCCATTTGTTCCACTGGGATCTCACTCACAGAGATCTTTCATTTAGGTCTTCTTTTTTTTCCAGAGTGTCTTGGCTTTCCATGTCTAAAATATTCTCATGGGCTCTTGAGCCAGATCTGAATGCCTTAAGGGATGATTCTGAGGCCAGAGTGCTATTTAGGACATCTGCCATTCTATGAGTCTGCTGTGTATCTTGCTTCCCATGTTGGATCATTCTCTCCCCTTTTGATTCTATCAGTTAGTATTAGCAGACACTAGTCTTATTTGTGTCATCCCTTTGACTCTTAGACTTATCAGTGTGATCAATTGTGAACTGAAATTGATCACTTGGACTAGTGAGATGGCCTTGGTACATGCCACCTTGATGGGATTGTATTAGAATTCCCTGGCACATTTCTAACTCCATCATTTGGGGCACGACTGATTGAGCATGTCCCAAATTGTACATCTCTCCCTCTCTTATTCCCACTCTTATATTTAACAGGGATCACTTTTCAGTTAAAATTTAAACACCTAAGAATAAGTGAAATGGACACTATGAGAAACAGTAACTTGATCAGCTCTTGTGCTGACTGTTGTTGTACAATGTAATACTTTATCCATTTTAGTATTTTTTTTATTCTAGTACTATTGGTTGAACTCTGTAATTAACAATGAGCAAGAATTTAACTTTCTATCTTACTTTGGGAGAAAATCTGGGACTGATAGGTTAGTTATTGAGATTGGAATTAACTTAAATGAGAATGTTCTTTTACTACAAGGACTCAGAAGATTATAAACAATAATAATGAGTATACTTTCATTTCAGTATTTTAAGTTGTCAGCATAAAGTTACCTGACATGCTATGCATGGTCATAAGCGAATTGAGGGAGGACTTTACAAGGGAAATTCAAGGAGATCTGACTTTACAACTTCCTCCTAATTTAAACATTATTTCTCAATATAATTGACCAAATTTAGTTAATCATCTAAAACTCTAATATTACAAGAGCATGAAACTGTTCAATTTTTGTGTTATCAAACTTAAAGGGAAATGAGTAATACAACATGCATTATTTTGCTTACAGAGAAACTAATAATTTCTCTTTTAGATTTATTTGTTTAAAAGCACTTAGAATGAGACAGAGTGATAACATATCTGTTGGTTCATTCCTCAGATATCCACTACTGCCAGGGCTGGCCCTCCAGAAACCAGGAGCCTGGAAATCAATGCAAGTTTCCCCCATGGTTGGCAGATGTCCAATCACTTGAGCGATTGCTGGCTGCCTCCCACAGAAAGTGTTAGCAGGAAGCTGGAGTTGAAAATGGAGCCATAACTGAAACCCAGGCACTCTGATATAGGCTGTGGGCATCCCAGGAAGCATCTTAACCGCTACACCAAATGTCGACCTATAAATATTTTCAAAATGTGTATAAAACGCTTTACAGCACCTTAGGGAGCAACCCTAGAATCTCAGTGGATCCCTCCCTCAGTTGCAATCAGTGTTTTGAGTTTGCTTTCAGGAACTTAGATTCTCTGGATAATTGTTTACCTCATTATTGCTTATGCTGTGTTTTCTGTCCTTTTTTTTTTTTTTTTAATTTGACAGATAGAGTTAGACAGTGAGAGAGAGAGAGACAGAGAGAAAGGTCTTCCTTCCATTGGTTCACTCCCCAAATGGCCACTAATGATGGCGCTGTGCCAATCTGAAGCCAGGAGCCAGGTGCTTCCTCCTGGTCTCCCATGTGGGTGCAGGGGCCCAAGTACCTGGGCCATCCTCCACTGCCCTCCTGAGCCACAGCAGAGAGCTGGACTGGAATAGGAACAACCAAGACTAAACCCGGCACCCATATGAGATGCCGCCACAGGCAGAAGATTAACCAAGTGAGCTATGGTGCTGGCCCCCTTTTGTTTTGTTTTCTGTCCTTGATGGAAAAGTGTTTTTCATCATGCATTCTAAATTTTGGTGTGCTTCAGAGCTCAGTCCTCTTCTAATGTCTATTTTCCTTATCCTGTAAGTGATCTCTCCTCTTGTATTGTTTTTTAAAGATTTATTTATTTATTTGAAAGTCAGAGTTACAGAGAGAGGGAGAGACAGAGAGAGGTCCTCAATCCAGTGGTTCATTCCCCAAGTGGTCAGAACACACAGGGCTGGGCCAGGCCAAAGCCAGGAGCCAGGAGTTTTGTTGGGTCACCCAGGTAGGTAGCAGGGTCCCAAGCACATGGGCCATCTTCTGCTGCTTTCCCTGGCACATTAGCATGAAACTGGACTAGACGTGGAGCAGCCAGGACACGAACCAGTGCCCATAAGGGATGCCAGCATCACAGGCAGGGGCTTTAACCGCTATGCCACAGTGCCGGCCTCTCTCTCACAGTTTTAATTTCCATCTGTACATTGATGACTCCCATCATGCCCCTGTTCCTGCCTCCTCCCTAAGACTATTTCACACCTATTCAAAAATGCTCAAAAAGTATCTCAAACAGCAAAATTTCGAAACCGAACTGATTTTTCTTCAGTCATTGTCCCTCATTCTTTCACAGTGTCCCTCATTATAAAGTGGCTCTACTATTCCCTTAGTTTATTTGGTCTGAAACTCCAGGACAATCCTTTATTCCTTTGTAGAACTGCTACATCAAAACCATGTGTAGGTCCTTTGAACCCTAGCTTCCCATCACTTCCTGACTATATGTGTGTCTGACAAACTGTCACCATCCTGATCAAGTCACTGTCATCTCTATCTACCATTGCAGTGGACTCCAATCCCTTGCTTCCGCATGTGCTTCTCATGACCAGGTTTGCAAACAGCAGCTGACATAATCTGCTTGAAACAAAATAAATCAGAGTATGTCAACATCCTGCTCCACACTCCTGGAACCTTCATAATCTCATATGACTAAGAAGAAAATCCAAACTGTTAATCATGTTCCACAAGACCCCAAGTAATCTTGTTTCTGCTTATCTCTGAGCTCATTTCTAACACTCTGCATCTTGTCCTGCCCTAGCCACACTGGCCTTTATCCTGTTCTCTCTGCTTGGAACACTGATCTATTCCCTTAGATCTTCAAAAGATTCACGCCTTTCCTCCACACAGAACTTCACTCAAAGTCACCTGTCAGAGAAGCCATCCCTGCTGATTTTTTAAAATAACACATCGCTACTAAGCCCATGCTGTAGCTCTCCTAACACCTTAGACTTCTTTATCTTGTTTTTCCATTTATTATTACCCAAAATATGTTTAGTTATTAATTGCTAGTTTTCTGGTTTTTTCCACTAGAATATCAAAAGTGAAGCTCCATCAGAACAGCCAAAGTTATTAGTTTTGAGATTTCTTTGAATGCTACTGTATTTCTTAAGCCCGAAACAGTGGTTGGCACACAGTAAGAATAAATAATGGAGTTAGGGACACAGAGTTGTGGCATAGCAGATAAAGGCTCTGCCTGTGATGCTGGCATCCCATATGGGTACTGGTCACATCCCAGCTGTTCCTCTTCTGATCCAGTTCCCTGGAAAACTGTGGAAGATGGGCCAAGTGTTGGGCACCTGTACTCACATGAGAGAACTGGAAGAAACTCCTGGCTCCTAGCTTCAGGCCCGCCCATCCTTGACCAATGCAGCCATTTGTGGAGTGAACCAGTGGATGGAAGACCCTCTTGCTCTCTCTCTAACTGGCCTTTCAAATAATTTTTGAAAAACCTTAAAAAAAATTAATTAAGCTGGCGCCATGGCTCAATAGGCTAATCCTCCACCTTGCTGCACCGGCACACTGGGTTCTAGTCCCACTCGGGGCACCGGATTCTGTCCCGGTTGCCCCTCTTCCAGGCCAGCTCTCTGCTATGGCCCGGGAAGGCAGTGGAGGATGGCCAAAGTTCTTGGGCCCTGCACCCGCATGAGAGACCAGGAGAAGCACCTGGCTCCTGCCTTCGGATCAGCGCAGTGCACTGGCCACAGAGAGCCAGCTGGGGCAGCCATTGGAGGGTGAACCAACAGCAAAGGAAGACCTTTCTCTCTGTCTCTCTCTCACTCTCCACTCTACCTGTCAAAAAAATTTAATTAAAAATATTAAAAACTACCATGTTATTTTACCTTATATTAGAAAAAAACATAAATGACTATGTTAATTTAAAAAGTATGATAGATAAAGCAGTGTCTTCAGCCATTTGGAGAGTGAATCATCATGTGAAAGATCTCCTTCTCTCTGTCTCTAGCTTTCTCTCTCTCATAACTCTGCCTTTCGAATAAATAAAATATATTTTAAAAATCAAATTTTCTCAATCTTGCTTTGTGTCAGTCCATTTGAACTATGGCACCTTCCATTTTGCCAGTTCATATACACCTCCAAATAAATAGATAATTTCCCGTTCGTGAAAGATAATTTAAAAATGCAATGAACAGTTTTAGGAATTATACATATGAACAGGAATGTTCTCTTTAAAGAAGTCTTAGATCATAAAGCAGTGAACTCCTGACCACTTGATAGTTGGCATTTGTTAATTGGTAGAGGAGGGTTCTAAATACCATCTGAACTACAATACTGCCTCCCTGGAATATTCTCTAGAAAGATATGAGATAGAGGCAAATTCAGTACTACCTTTCCTGTTTGTGTTCTACCTTTGTCTTACCTCTTCCTTCTCCAAACACAGATTTAATCCAACCTCCATGGACATTTTGATAGTTATTTCTTTCATCTTCCTGAAAAAAATATTAAGTATTTAATCTACTCTTGAATGATCATCCTGACTCATGGGCAGATCTCTGTTACATTGTTTAGGATCTCCCAGAACATAGGGCAGAAAAAAGATTTTACTGAAATATTGAGACATATCTTATATACATACATGCAATCCCTCCTTGATCTCTGTGTGTTAATCTATCTTTTGGGGGGTGCAGAAGATGCAAAAAGCTTGCTTAGAAAAGGATAATTATAAGAGGCAGAAAATTCTGCCATAGTTGAATATCTGAAAATGCATGTTAGGAGAATCTATATTAAAGAATATGTCCTGGAGTCTAGCCAGATTGAAACTTGGTTCTCTCTCACAAACAGCAAAGTAGAGAAATCATAGAAAAATTCTGATAGATTAATTAGATGCTTTAGTTAACTTTTAGTATTCAGCTTAAATGCTGACATTTCTACAACCCTCTCCAACGTTTTTGTGGATGGTCTAAAACCAGAAACTATGGACATGGTATGTAAACAAAAGATTGGATAGCAGAACAAACAGTCTGTTAAACAAACTTCAGCCTTTGGCTGAATACACTGAAAAAATAAAATTAAGTAGGGGCAGGGGGACTTCAAACTAAACTTAGATATATAAAAATAAAGCAGAAGAGTCTAAAACTGTCACTGTCTTAAGAAACAATAAAAATTCCCCCTTTGACAAGAACTTTGCTGATTTTATAAACAAAAAGGCAGCTGGAAAATTCACTGCATCATCTTAAAATAAAAGAGAAAAGAATTTAAATTATTTGTGTGTTATGTAAGGGGCTCATTGGGAGATTGTAGAAACCGATTACCAATGATGCTGTTAGGCCGTGCAAGAGAATCATCTCTAATAATAAAAGAGAAGAAGCAAAACTTTCTAAATAGCATGGGTGCCATTCTGACAACCATAAATTCTACCTCTAATTTGATAGCTCTCTTGAGAATCTTGGACTTCAGGATCATTGGAATTTCAAACACTCCTCAGACTTACCCTAGCCACATGTACAACAGTGACTGCTAGCTCTCTTATGATCCAGCAGTTCATTCTTCCTTTGTAATAACATCCAAAGAAATGCATAATTGAGGGATTCCTTTTAAATGTAATGGTCATATCAAGTGCAGTTCAAATGAACTCTTTCCTAAAATAAGTAAAATCTCTTGTGTACAGCACATGCATTACACACTAGCAGGCCAAGTGGATGTTTGCTTTTCCACTGTTATGTAAGCCAAGTTCTAAATTGAAAAATTATTTGGAGACTGTGGAACTCATGACAATAAGGAATTCACTGATAACTTTCAAGTATTAAGTATCCCATGTCATAAATGATTTATCCAATACTTTATACTGCCTTGTCCAATATCCTTTGAAGGTCAAAGCAAGGAAAGACTCAAATATTTTTTTTTTTTTAACAGGCAGAGTGGACAGTGAGAGAGAGAGAGACAGAGAGAAAGGTCTTCCTTTGCCGTTGGTTCACCCTCCAATGGCTGCCGCGGACGGCACGCTGTGGCCGGCGCACCGCGCTCATCCGATGGCAGGAGCCAGGTGCTAGGTGCTTCTCCTGGTCTCCCATGGGGTGCAGGGCCCAAGCACCTGGGCCATCCTCCACTGCACTCCTGGGCCACAGCAGAGGGCTGGCCTGGAAGAGGGGCAACCGGGACAGAATCCGGCGCCCCGACCGGGACTAGAACCCGGTGTGCCGGCGCCGCAAGGCAGAGGATTAGCCTGTTGAGCCACGGCGCCGGCCAGACTCAAATATTTGTTAAAAAAATGATCTCAGGCCAGCGCTGCAGCTCAATAGGCTAATCCTCCACCTTGCTGTGCTGGCACACCGGGTTCTAGTCCCAGTCGGGGCTCCGGATTCTGTCCCGGTTGCCCCTCTTCCAGGCCAGCTCTCTGCTGTGGCCCAGGAGTGCAGTGGAGGATGGCCCAAATGCTTGGGTCCTGCACCCCATTGGAGACCAGGAGAAGCACCTGGCTCCTGCCATCAGATCAGCGTGGTGCGCCGGCTGCATCGTGCCGGCTGCAGCGGCCATTGGAGAGTGAACCAATGGCAAAAGGAAGACCTTTCTCTCTGTCTCTCACTGTCCACTCTGCCTGTCAAAAAAAAAAAAGTGATCTCTTTATTTCACGTACAAGCTCCTATGATAGTCATGTATTGCTTATACAAAAAATCTGTTATGCATAAATATAGCTTTGTGCAAAATTTTGTGTTATTAAGAAAAGTGTGGTGCACTGTTTTCAGTAGTCTCAAACTCAAATATCAATTTCTTAGGATTAACTATAGCTATCGAGTTTACTGTTGTGCATTGTTCCTTTGGATCTGAATGGCCAATATTTGTTTGTCTTCTCATGCGAAACTCAACAAATTGCCAAATCTATTTGACATTGATGATTGATTTGTGCAGGGCTCCTTCTCTTCCTCTCAATCAAGATCAAGAATGTATAACACTTCACTGAGACTTGTCTCTTTTATAAGGTATAGATGATCCTTTTCGAATGCCAAAAGAAAAAGTCCTAAGACTGTTGTTATCTACTTATTAAAAGCATTAATCCAGAAGATATATAAAACTTCCAAAAAGAAATTGCAATTCCACAAAGAAAAATTCATTATTTATCAAATGATAGGTTCCAAGAAGGTGAAGTTATAACCTCCAACAGCTTACACATATATAGAATTTGTCTGTACACTGCTGAGGATAAATTTCAGGGGAAAAATGCTAGCATAGTTCCATCTCTTATTATCCCTGTAAATGTTCCCCCCAGTATCACCCTGGTGTCTCCTCCACTGGGCCTATCCCATAAGGAGAACCTACACAGCCGGAAGGATATTTCATAAGAATATTTTTATAAATTGTAATCTTCCCCTACTCTAAGGACTTGATGCTGATTTTTAAACTGAATATATAGCTAGAGAGAAATACTACTTGCTGTATCATATAACTCAATATCTTGAGGAAAGTAATTTGGAAGTAATCTTGACTTTGAAAGGTAGATTGTTTTATCAATTTATGTTATGCAAACACCCCCATAATGAAAATAAACAGTGACTTGATCAGCCCTTGTCCTGACCGTTGATGTATAATTTAATACTTTATCCCTTTTTGTATTTATTTTGTTCTAGTAATACTATTGGTTGAACTCTGTAATTAACACACAATTATTCTTAGGCATTTAAATTTAACTGAAAAGAGATTCCTGTTAAATATAAGAGTGGGAATAAGAGAGGGAGGAGATGGACAGTTTCGCACATGCTCAATCGGACTTGCACCAAATGGTGGAGTTAGAAATGTGCCGGGGGACTCCAACACAATCCCATCAAGGTGGCATGTACCAAGGCCATCTCACTAGTCCAAGTGATCAATTTCAGTTCACAATTGATCACACTGATAGGTCTAAGAGTGAAAGGGATCACAAAAACAAGACTAGTGTCTACTAATACTAACCGATAGAATAAAAATGGGAGAGAACACAGCAGACTCAGAGAATGGCAGATGTCCTAAACAGCACTCTGGCCTCAGAATCAGCCCTTAAGGCATCCAGATCTGGCTCAAGAGCCCATGACAGTATTTTAGGCATGAAAATCAAGACATTCTGGCAAAAAAAAAAGAAAGAAAGAAAACCCTAAATGAAAGATCTCTGTGAGTGAGATCCCAGTGGAAAGAACGGGCCATCAAAGAAGGAGGTGCCCATCTCTGAAGGGAGGAGAGAACTTCCACTTTGACTATGACCATGTCTAAATAAGATTGAAGTCAGTGAACTCAAGAGTCTTCCATAGCCTTGGCAACTCATGATAAGAGCTTTGGGTGATTACTGATGCCATAAATAAGAGTGTCAAATTGTTAAGTTAACAATAGGAGTCACTGTGTACTTACTCCTCATGTGGGAACTCTGTCTTTAATGTGTTGTCCAACGTGAATTAATGGTATAACTAGTACTGAAACAGTATTTTACACTTAATGTTCTGTGTGGGTGCAAACTGATTAAATCCTTACTTAATACATACTAAATCGATCTTCTGCATATAAAGAGAATTGAAAATGAATCTTGATGTGAATGGAATGGGAGAGGGAGCGGGAGATGGGAGGGGTGTGGGTGGGAGGGAAGTTATGGGGGGAAAAAGCCATTGTAATCCATAAACTGTACTTTGGAAAGTATATTTACTAAATAAAAGTTTTAAAAAACAGGTTTTAATGAATTGCATGTTAATTTAGAAATCTCTTCATGTATTTAAATAATAGCATATAGGAGTTTGATGTCAAGGGACTGACAGAATCAAAACAAAACCTTCATTTGAAATTGAGAAGTATTATCTAATGTCTATAATATTTATTTGTAAACTACATATTTATATTCAGCCAATTTAAGGAACTGAAGATGATAGTGAACTAAATCTTTAGTTGGATGTATAGCATACCAGAACTATACTAAGAGCTAATAAAAAATTCAGTCATTTACTCAGAATAATTTCAAAGAATCACCATTAATTATACTATATCAATCAATAAGAAAACATATGTAATTTCAGCTGTGGGAAATTACTGTAGCTAAATTTTTTTCAGGCTGGCAGAGTATCTCTATCAAGGATTCCACACATTAGGAATACTCTTTATTGGCATTTACTGAGTGGTTGCTAAGTGGCTCAAGTATGATCTCTATTCACCATCCTAAGTGTCACTAAAATTATGATTATAAACGTTAATGTAGAAACTTTATACACTTAAAGGGAAATGAAAGGACTTTAATTACTCTTGCATGTAGGAGAGTGGAGACTGTCAGTGTTTTTCTTCAGTTATCTGGGACAATCAGGCAAAAAAGAAAGGGAATGAGAGGGTAGGGATATTTTATTGAATTGTGTGAGAAATTGTGGTTTGGTAATTCAAAGTGTAATGTTATATACCAATATGACTAAAACATTTAAACAAACAAAATGTTTGTTAGGGGTAAAATGCCTTATTTTTTCTACTTTTGCTGTCAGATTACTTTACTGGACTTCCATGATTTTTTTTTCTAGTTCAGAAGTCATTATTCTTATATGAATTATCTTGGCAAAATAACAAAAAATACAGAAATTATAAAAAACAATTTTCTGCCCCAGAGTGTAGAATAAATCCATATGTTTACACTTGATTATGTCTTTTTTTTACTTTTCATTTCACATCTAGGTAGTAGCTGCATCAGTATTAAGTCATGCATTTACACTGAACAAATATTTTGCAGAAATAAATATAAGGACATTTCCACATACAGGTATACTTACTTTGGCGGTCATTACATGCAACTAAATTCCACAGATGCCTTTGGTATGTTTTATTAGTTACAGGAATATCTATATACAATGATAAATCCGTAAGAATAAATTCATAACCTATTCTTTTCAGTTGATGATGCATAGTTTGTGTTTTTTTTTTTAAACAGACACTGGACTAATACTGCCTTTCATTTGATAGAAGGATTCTTTTTACTTTAAACAAATGAGCTTCTTTAGGTTTAACATTGTTGTCATTTTTCTGTTCTTTGAAATATAACTGGAACACAAACACATAACTTTTTTTTTACTAAAGATCTCTGTCATGTTATAATTCCAAAGATAATTTTCTTCCTTGATGGATTAGTCCAGATGTGTCCCAAACCTGTCACAAATAAGAAGGTTAAAGATCATGTAATTTCTGTGTTGGGCCCTCTGTCAAGTCATGTTTACTGTCACCAAAAGGTTAGGGTAGAGAGAACAGAATAATGTTGATGAACAGTTCAGGATGTGTATCAGGAAAATGAAAGATATGGTCTGTACCAGGCTATGGTAGTGATTAACCATCCAGATTTTACCTTGTCTATTTAGTTTTTTTCAAAGCACATTGCTTTTAGATCTGGATCCTAAGTATGCTTTAAGGCACTGGGACTTTAGAAAGAAATCATTTACAGATATATTTGCTGAAAGTTCTTTGAAGACGCTGTCCTTTCCCTTTGTTGATGTCTATCCACATCACTGGGTATTTTAATCTCCAACCTGTTTGAGTGAACAGTTACAATTACATTAGGCACTACTATAAGAAAATGGTAGTACTGGGAAAAGTGAAAACCACAAACAATGAAGCTGAGTTAATCACTGTTTTTGTGTGTAAATTTTTTTAATATACTTGCTTTCAAGTACAAACAAACAAACAAAAAAAACCTCAACCTTCAATCTTTTCATTTTCCTGTTAAGAATTTTTATATAGCAAGAAGATAAAAAAAACTCATCATATGTAAACACATTTGTGTATAATTGTAATAATACAGTGAGATGGCAATTTTAGAAGTATGAGCTCTCTGACTGTGCTGAACCCATTTCAGCATGATGGGAGAGAAATAGGACTAAGATATCTGTAAACCAAACATCCTTAAGTAAACCTTTGAATGTCAAATAGTTGGATGTGATTAAGGCCAGATATAAAGGCTAATTTTTTTTTCTGAAACCTTACAAGTCATTTTAATTTTGAGTGACTAGTGGACTAACAAATACAGCAGCTAGTATCATAGTGTTGTGAGGTCCACAATCTTCCTTTTGACTACTTTTTTTAAGTTTTATTTAATAAATATAAATTTCCAAAGTACAGCTTTTGGATTATAGCAGCTTTTCGCCCCATAACCTCCCTCCCACCTGCAACCATACCATCTCCAACTCCCTCTCCCAACCCATTCACATCAAGATTCATTTTCAATTCTCCTTATTTGCAGAAAATAAATTTAGTATATAGTAAGTAAAGATTTCAACAATGTGTACCCACACAGAAACACAAAGTATAAAGTACTGTTTGAGTACTAGTTATACTGTTAAATCACATAGTACAGCACATTAAGGACAGAGATCCTACATGGGGAGTAAGTGCACAGTGACTCCTTTTGTTGACTTAACAATTGACACTCTTATTTATGACATCAGTAATCACCCAAAGCTCTTGTCATGAGTTGCCAAGGCTATGGAAGACTCTTGAGTTCACTGACTTCAATCTTATTTAGACATGGTCATAGTCAAAGTGGAAGTTCTCTCCTCCCTTCAGAGATGGGCACCTCCTTCTTTGATGGCCCGTTCTTTCCACTGGGATCTCACTCACAGAGATCTTTCATTTAGGGTTTTCTTTCTTTCTTTTTGTTTTGCCAGAATGTCTTGATTTTCATGCCTAAAATACTGTCATGAGCTCTTGAGCCAGATCTGGATGCCTTAAGGGCTGATTCTGAGGCCAGAGTGCTGTTTAGGACATCTGCCATTCTCTGAGTCTGCTGTGTATCCCACTTCCCATGTTTGATCATTCTCTCCTTTTAATTCTATCAGTTAGTATTAGTAGACACTAGTCTTGTTTTTGTGATCCCTTTGACACTTAATCCTATCATTATGATAAATTATGAACTGAAACTGATCACTTTGACTAGTGAGATGGCATTGGTACATGCCACCTTGATGGGACTGAATTGGAATCTCCTAATGGTAGAGTTAGAAACATGCCACGGGTTTCCTTTTGCCTTCTAAAGACAAGTGGCTTTCTTCTAAATGTCTGTTCTTAGGGCATTATGCTTTTTCTCTTTAAACTCTGTTATTTCAAGACTCTTCTTATGTCAAATATCATTGTAAGAGTAACAGAGTTATTTATTTAAAATTTGGAATTTTTCTTGAATTCACTAGATTGTATACTTTTAAAAAAGTGTTGTATTTCAAGATGGCACAATAGGAAGGGAGCTCACTGATAGTCTGGGAAAAGATAGTTTAATAAAAGTGGAGATATTGTAGTCTCACAGAAGATTTTGGGAATAAAACTGCAGAAAAACTCTTCCAGAACTAGTGGGACATGGTGGACCTACATGGAGGGCATGGGCGAACATGGCTGGGGACCCCAGCCACTGAGTCTATGCACCAGCGCTGGAAAGGGAGGTAAGGTAAAACTGAAGTAGCCTGAGACACTGGTGGAAAAGAGCAGGAAGAGCCTAGAGGGAACGAGGCTTGAAGCCCCATGGGGGAAAGTTCACCAGGCTATTAGAAATAAATAAAAGGGACCGGTATGGATAGGATTCTCTCTCTCCACTCAACTTACAAAGGCGAGCAAGACAAAGAGCAAGCACCATTTTGGACATACGTAACAGCTGCATCAACTCAGGGATGCACCCACCCTTAGCCAAGCAGAAAAACCTGACACTGATGGGGAGAAATAACAGGAGGTTAAGACCTAGTGAATGTGTGGAGCTCATGAACTGGGACTATGGAAAAAAAAAAAACTGAAGATGTGTGAGAGAACTCACAGACTGGCTGAGACGTGATTACCCTGGTGGGAGATGCCTCAAACTCGGTAACCCTGGCAACCTGGTGGGAAACATTGCAGGGGAATCTGAGCTTACACTGAGGACTTCACAGATTCTTTGTGTGGTCCTTGGGACAGAGTAGATGAATATTATACCCAAGGTGGCTGGCGTTCAGGCACTGAGTGCCTTTAAGGAAAATAGCTCAGATGTTCGGAATTGCTTCCCTTCTGAATAAAAAGAGAGAGAGAGAGAGAGAAAGAGAGAGAGAGAGAGAGAAATTTACCACTCCAAACCTGGGTGTGTCACCTTTGGCACACCCTTAACCCTGAAGAACTGAACGGAGCTCTCTGGCCACACCCACCACAAGCCTCTAGAGATTCACCAAAAGCAGACAGTGAACTTAATCTAGAGTCATAGTTTAATGAGAAAAGCCACCACTGCAAGGAAAAAAAAAGAAGGAACCAACAAATATCTCAAAAAGCAAAACAACAAACACAGAAACAAGAACAAGGAAGACATTATGATGTCCCCAAATGAACATGACACTCCTATAAAAGAATATGAAGATGATGAGATAGAAGAAACTGCAAGATTCAGATTTCAAAAAAGTTATGATAAGAACATTTAGAATTTATCAGAAACAAATTCATGAACTACAGAAATCCTTATTGGACAGGTTAGAAAATCTCTCTCATGAAAATGAAATTTTAAGGAAGAATAAAAATGAAATCAGGAATATAGTAGAACATGAAATTGTGATATTGAAGAGAAATCAAAATGAAATGAATAATTCAATGCAAAAATGACAAATTCATTTGAAAGTCTTATAAACAGAATAGGTGAGATAGAAGAGAGAATATCGGAATTAGAAGACAGAGCACAGGAAAGTACGCAGTCAAACTAACGAAAAGAAGAGGAAATAAGAAATCTAAAAAACATTGTTGGGAATCTACTGGATACTATTAAAAAACGCAACATTCAGTGTCAGCTCCTTCAGCCGCAAAAGGAATGACACTGCTCGCAGTTAATCGGGCTTCAGTAGACATTTACTTAGAATGAGTGGGAAAGAGAGTGGGGGACTGGGAGAAGGGGGAGAGGTGGTACGTACGTTCCTTAAGGGGGAAAGCTGGTGTGCCCCGCTTTTTCTCCCACAGTCTGCTTATATACCGAATTCAACCAATCACAGTCATTCAATCACAGTCCATGCACAGAGCTCTCAAATCCGGCACTTGATCACGATCAGCTGTGGAGTCACGCAGCAGGCAGGGCTTCAGCACCATCTTGTTGTTTACCATGATCCTCAGCTAGATAAAAAGTTAAATCAGCTGCTACATCTGCATTACTGCTATAAGCCAAACCAGCATGCGGGGTCTCATGTCAAGCCTATCCATGGGTCCCCACAATTCAGGTCCTAGGAGTTCCTGAAGGCATGGAGAAGGAGAAAGGATTAGAAGATCTTTTTAGTGAGATAATAGCAGAAAATATCCTGGGTTTGGAGAAGGAAAGAGACATCCAAGTACAGGAAGCTCATAGAACCCCCAATAAACATGACCAAAAGAGTTTCTCACCACAACATGTAGTATTCAAACTCACAACAGTGAAACATAAAGAAAAGATTCTAAAATGTGCAAGATAGAAACGTCAGATTACTCTCAGAGGATCTCCAATTAGACTCACAGCAGACTTCTCATCAGAAACCCTACAGGCTAGGAGGGAATGGTGAGATATAGCCCAAGAACTAAGAGAGAAAAACTGCCAGCCCAGAATATTATATCCTGCAAAGCTCTCATTTGTGAATGAAGGTGAAATTAAGACCTTTCATAGCAAACAGAAATTGAAAGAATTTGTCACCACTCGTCCAGCCCTGCAAAAGATGCAAAAGATGTGTTACACACAGAGACACAGAAACACGGCCATCAATATGAAAGAAGGAAAAGGAAGAAAACCTCCCAGTAAAAGATCATAGGAAGTTCAAAGCATGTATTAGAAATATATTTGGGAAAATGGCAGGGCAAATTTACTACTTATCAATAGTCACATTGAACATTAATGGCCTCAACTCTCCAGTTAAAAGGCAGAGACTGGCTGAATGGATTAAGGAAAAAATCCCATCTATTTGCTGCTTACATGAAACACATCTTTCCAACAAAGATGCATGCAGCCTGAAAGTGAAAGGTTGGAAAAAGATATTCCATGCCAATAGAAACCAAAAAAAATATTCTGGTGTAGCCTTCTTAATATCAGGCAAAATAAACTTTAACACAAAAACTGTTAAGAGAGACAAAGAGGGGCACTATATAATGATTAAGGGATCCATTCAACAGGAAGAGGTAGCTATGTATATTCACCTAATTACACGGCACCAGTTTATTTAAAATATATGTAAAGGGACTTAAAGGGAGACTTAGACTCCAAGACAGTAGTATTGGGGGACTTCAGTACTCCACTTTCAGATATGGACAGATCGACAAGACAGAAGATCAACAAGGAAACAGCAGATTTAATCAACACTATAGGCAAAATGGATCTAATAGATATCTACAGAACTTTTCATCCTACACTTAAAGAATATACATTCTTCTCAGCAGTACAGGGTACCTACTCTAGGATGGACCACATACTAGGCCATAAAGCAAGTCTGAGCAAATTCAAAAGAATTAGAATCATAAGATGCAGCTTCTCAGACGACAGTGAAATGAAGCTGGAAATCAGCAACTCAGGAATCCCTAGAGCATATGCAAACACATGGAGACTGAACAACATGCTCCTGAATGAACACTGGGTCATAGAAGAAATCAAAAGAGAAATCAAAAACTTTCTGGAAGTAAATGAGGATAACAACACAACATACCAAAACTTATGGGATACAGCAAAAGAAGTGTTAAGAGGGAAATTTATAGCAATAGGTGCCTACATCAAAAAATTTGAAAGGCACTAAATAAATGAACTTTCAATGCATCTCAATGATCTAGAATAATTGCACCAAACAAGACCTGAAACTAGGAGAAGAGAAATAGTTAAAATCTGAGAAGAAATCAACAGGATTAAATCCAAAAAAAAAAAAAATTACAAAAGATCAGCCAAATGAAGAGCTGTTTTTTTTGAAAAAATAAACAAAATTGACACACCATTGGTCCAACTCACTAAAAAAAGCAGAGAAAAGACCCACATCAATAAAATCAGAGATGAAAAAGGGAATGTAAGAACAGACACCACAGAAATAAAAAGTCATCAGAAATTACAACATATGTTGCATGCCAGCAAACAGGGAAATCTATCAGAAATGGATAGATTCCTGGACACATGCCACCTACCTAAATTGAACCAGGAAGACATAGAAAAACTAAGCAGACCCATAACTGAGACAGAAATTGAAACACTAATAAAGGCCCTCCCAACAAAGAAAAGCCCAGGACCGGATGGATTCACTGCTGAATTCTACCAGATATTTAAAGAACAACTAATTCCAATTCTTCCCAAACTATTCAGAACAATCGAAAAACAGGGAATCCTATCAAATTCTTTCTATAAAGCCAGCATCACCATAATCCCTAAGCCGGAAAAAGATGCAGCATTGAATGCAAATTACCAATATCCCTGATGAACATAGATGCAAAAATCCTCAATAAAATTCTGGCCAATAGATTACAACACCACATCAGAAAGATCATCCACCCAGACCAAGTGGGATTTATCCCTGGTATGCAGGGATGGTTCAACGTTTTTAAATCAATCAATGCGATACACCACATTAACAAACCATATGATTATCTCAATAGACACAGAGAAAGTATTTGATAAAATACAACACCCTTTCATGATGAAAATGCTATGTAAATTCGATATAGAAGGCACATTCCTCAATACAATCAAAGCAATTTATGAAAAAACCCACGGCCAACATCCTATTGAATGGGGAAAAGTTGAAAGCATTTCCACTGAGATCTGGTACCAGACAGGGATGCCCACTCTCACCACTACTGTTCAATATAGTTCTGGAAGTCTTAGCCAGAGCCATTAGGCAAGAAAAAGAAATTAAAGGGATACAAATTGGAAAGAAAGAAGTCAAAATATCCCTCTTTGCAGACGATATGATTCTTTATTTAGGGGATCCAAAGAACTCTACTAAGAGACTATTGGAAGTCATAGAAAAGTTTGGCAGAGTAGCAGGATATAAAATCAATGCACAAAAATCAACAGCCTTTGTATACACAGGCAATGCCACGGCTGAGGAAGAACTTCTAAGATCAATCCCATTCACAATAGCTACAAAAACAATCAAATACCTTGGAATAAACTTAACCAAGGACGTCAAAGATCTGTATGATGAGAATTACAAAACCTTAAAGAAAGCAATAAAAGAGGATGCCAAAAAATGGAAAAATCTTCCATGCTCTTGGATTAGAAGAATCAATACCATCAAAATATCCAAGTTCAAGTACCTGTATCCCTGACTCCCACATGTGAGATCTGTATGGAATTCTAGACCCATGACTTTGGTCTGCCTGATTTGGCTGTTCAGGGATTTGAGGAGTGAACTAGAAAATGGGATCTCTCTCCTTCCTTCTCTCCTTCATCACTCTGACTTTCAAATAAATAAATCTTTGAAAAGAAAACATAAAGTTCTATGCTAGGACTGGAGGATGTCTAGAACAGAGCAGATATTTTGGCTGATTGTATTATAAGCAGAGCTTCTACTTGACGCCAACAGCTGGGAAGTAGACAGTTGAAAAGCAGAGTCTTCTCATGTTACTAATAATTGAGAAGGTATGGCCATGCCCCCCACTAAACAAGCTAGGACCAGCAAAAGTACAGCTAATTCACTGTAATTCTCAGAAAAGTAAATATAATACTGATTGATAACTTTCTTTACCTGTAGGAGAGGAATTATATTGTAAGGAAATTTAATGAACTTTGCACATTTTATAAATACTCCCAAGTACTTTAAAGAAATTATCATACTAATATCTTTGACTCCAGGGTCAACTCAATTTTTTCCATATGCTAATAATCCCATAACTGTAGTTACTAGGCGAATAGCACCAATATTACTTAGGAAAATGTAAAAAATACAAATGTGTGAGCCTCACTACAGATTTCATCAGAAAGTGTTTTGAAATAGGTCATCCTGATTATTCCACTAAAGCTTGAATTTCACTAAAGCTTGAATTTCACTATAACATATTGCATCAATTAGATATTGACAGTTTCAACATACTTGTATAAAGTGATTATAAAGCAGGGGCTCTGCCCTTGTGCCATATAGTATCTGGGAGTTCAAAGGAATAAAATGTAAAGTTGTACTTCTAGCATTTATGTTTATTAATGGAGTTTCAATTACATCCCAATTTTATTTGGGAAATACTATTATGCCATGTGATGGATGAGGAAACTGAAGTGTAGGAGCAAAAGATGTTGTCCAAATTGGCATAATGGGTTGATGATAGGATTCAAAATCCTTCTTGGTTTCGCACTGAAATGGTCTTGACTATTCTCTCATTAGATAAGGGTACAGCACTTTACCACCTGTGGTAGTTTAAGATGCTACAACATCTAAAATTCTACTTGTTTTTATTTGTAATGCCACTAACAGCTCCCCCTCCTCTTTCTACATACTAATGGGAAGCAATCTTCAGACCAGGCCTACATAGATTCAGATATAAAATTTCTTTTCATTACATCACTAAGCATCTTCAAACTAATATGGATCAAGATCTAATTATTTAATCTTAGTGACTATCACATGAACTGTTCAAAATATGACAACTTATTTAGTTTGCCCTTGACATTTCTGTTGATAATATTATAGGATTATAGTTACAGCAAATTTTTAGTAATTTTAATCAAGTTTCCATATTTATAGATCTGTGCTTTTAGAGATGACTTCAAAAAGTTCATGGAAAATACACATTATCTTTTAATTCCATATCCCATGAATGATTTGGAGCCCATATTCTTATCTCTCCAATGTCTTACTTCATTTGTATCAATATGTAAGTATATACACATTGCAATAAAGAAATGCTGTTCTTTCCCTGTTCAAAGAGCAAATGTGTTATACCTTTTAAATACAGTTTCCCGTCCTGGAGAAGAGCTGGTTCTTGAGGATGACACTAGTGGAGCAGCACCACTGTCCTACGGCAGCTTCTGCACTTGCAGATATCACGCATCCAAATAAAGCACCTGTTCTCCCAGGAGTAGAGCAAGCTGTCTCAGCTCTTCAGAGTTATATCAGAATCAGTCTTCAAAGGATTTAACTTGGGAATACAGCAAGCAATTTCTGCTTCTCCTTTCAGTTAAGGAAATGAGCTCCATAAAATATTGTGATGTTAAAAAGTGCGGGCTCTGGAGACACACTGGACTGGGGTCAATCATGATTCTACCATTTAACATCTAGATAAACATCAGCAAGTTACTCAGCTTCAGTGAGTTTCATTTCCTCACTGATGAAACAGAAAATTGCAGGTTGTGAGGATTCACTGGGGTAACTGCCAAATTCCTCCAACAGCTGAGGCTGGTCCAGAGCCAAAGCTGGAACCTTAGAATTCAATCCAGGTCTCCTATGTCTGTGGGAAGAGTTTACATGCTTGACTGTCACCTGTTGCCTACCAGGATCTGCACTGGCAGGAAGCTGGAATCAGGAACCAGAACCAGGTATTGAAATCAGGTACTCCAACATGAGATATGAGGATTTTTAAAATTTTTTATTTATTTATTTTGGAGAAGTGGAGTTACAGACAGAGAGAGCGAGAGTCAGAGAGCAAGGTCTTCCATCTGCTGATTCACCCTCTAAATGGCCACAATGGCCAGAGCATAGCTGACCTAAAGCCAGGAGCCAGGATCTTCTTCCAGGTCTCTGACATGGGTGCAGGAGCCCAAGCACTTGGGTCATCTTCCATTGCTTTCCCAGGCCATAAGCAGAAAGATGGATTGGAAGAGAAGCAGCCGGCACACGAACTGGTGCCCATGTGGGATGCCAGCATCACAGACTTAGGCTTAGCCTACTATGCCATAGCACTGGCCCTAGATATGGGCATCTTACCCAGTGTCTTAAATGCCATGCTAAATGCACATCACCACAATTGAGGCATAGAAGATGAAATCCCATCATGTTCCCCCCGGATATATGGAAGCTTAACAAAATAAAAGTCTTCTGAACATATAATAGTGACTATTACAAGCTAGAAAGTACTTGGTACAGGGGCAGCACTGTGGCATAGTCGGCTAAGCATATGCCTGCAATGACAGCATCCCATACAGGCATCAAATTGTGTCCTGTTGGCTCCTCTTCTGATCCAGCTCTCTGTTATGGCCTGAGAAAGCAGCGTAAGAAGGCACAAATGCTTGGGTCCCTGAACCCACATGGGAGACTCAGAAGAAGTTCCTGGCTCCTCTGTTCAGATTGGACCAGCTCTGGACATTGTGACCATTTGGGGAGTGAACCAGCAGATGGAAGATATTTCTCTCATCTCTCCCTCTCTGTAACTCTAGTTCTCAAATAATTAAATAAAATCTTTAAAACAAAATACATTTTTTTTTAAAAAGAAAGTACTCAATAGAGGATAGAGGGAGGTTGTATAATGAGCACTACAACACAGATAAAAAGAATAAGTTCCTAATTTATGTAGTACAGTAGAGAGACTAAAGATCACAATAACATATTAAATATTTTCTAAGCAAATAGAAGTGAGAAGTATGAAATATACAATCATAAAATAATGACAAGGAAAGGGACATGTGAATTATCCTGATTTGAATAGAACACATTACATACATTTATTGAAATGTCACCCTGTACCCCATAAATATAAATAATTATTTGCTATAGATTTTTTTAATGTTTAAAGATATGTAAATCTTACCTAACCTGATTTTATCTTCATACATTGAATACATGTGTTGAGGTATCACACTGTACCTATAAACATGTACAACAAAAATAACAGCAGTAGGCATTGCAGAGTACAATTTAGGCTGTCATTTGGGATGTCCACATTCCATATGGGAGTGTCAGTTCAAATGCTGATTACTCTATTTCCTATCTAGCTTCCTGCTAATGTACCTGGGAAGCAGTGGACAATGGCTGAACTGCTTGGGTCCCTGTCACCCATGTTGTAGATGGAGTTCCTCACTCCTGGTTTCAGCTTAGCCCTAACCTGGCATTCGCAAGCACTTGCCTAGTGAACTGGTGAATGGAAGATCTCTTTTTCTATGTCTGTCTCTTCCTGTCTGACACTCTTCCTTTCAAATAAATAAATTAAATAAATCTTACAAAAAAAGAAATAATAATTAGGGGCAGCCATTTAGCCAAGTGGTTAAGATGCTGGTTAGGATGCTCACATCCCATATTGCAGAGTATGTGTTCAAGTCTCAGCTCTGCTCCTGATTCCAGGTTCCAACTGATGCACATTCTGGGAGGTAATGGCCAAGAAGGTGGGTTCCTTGAGTTGAGTTACAAGTTCCTGGCAATAGCATGGCCTAGTTTGAGCAATAACAGGCATTTGAGGAGTGGTTTGGATGGGAATGTTCCCTCTGTCCAGGTCTCTCCCTCCTCTCCCGCATTTCACATTCATATTCTCTCTCTCTTTCTCTCTCTCTCCCCTTGACAAGTAAATAAATAAACCAAAATTCATAAATTAATTAATAAAAATAATGGGGAAAATTAAGATTCATGATAGTCATTGTGAATTAAGGTAGCTACACAAGGCAAAAGTTATTTTCCCCTGAGATTTTTTATTTGATATTATTTCAATCTCTCAGTTTCAAAAGTCCAACATTACAAAAATGGTTCGAGATTTACCTGATCTGAATTCATGAACAAAACGTTTTATCATGCTACTCATTGCTATAGGTAGCAATCTTTTTCTTGCTCCTTCCTCCTTCTCTTCCTTTTTTCCTTTCTCCACCTGCTTCTCTTGTTTCCCTTTCTCTATCCCTGCTATTCTTCCCTCCCTCTCTTCTTTCTTTTTTACTTCTCCTTTGTTCATATATCCGAGCACTCATTTAATAATATTTTTCACATGGACTGTAAAGTGGAATGGCCAGGGTTTCAATCCAGACACTGTCTTAATTAACATTGCTACCCTGTATAAGATACTCAACTCTCAAAGTCTCAACATTCCCTATGCCAACCTCAGATAGTGCTAGCATTGACCTTCAAGGATTATTTCAACTTAATAACTAAATGAGATAATGCAAATCTCTGCACACCATGCTTGGCATAAAGATCTCAGAAGAGTTAGTTTTGTAAGTATTATTGTTAATAAATAATTATCATTGGCCAGTGCCACAGCTCAATAGGCTAATCCTCCACCTGTGGCACCGGCATACCAGGTTCTAGTCCCGGTAGGGCTGATGGATTCTGTCCCGGTTGCCCCTCTTCCAGGCCAGCTCTCTACTGTGGCCCAGGAGTGCAGTGGAGGATGGCCCAAGTGCTTGGGCCCTGCACCCACATGTGAGACCAGGAGAAGCACCTGGCTCCTGGCTTAGGATCAGCGCGGTGCGCCGGCTGCAGCATACCAGCTGCGGCGGCTATTGGAGGGTGAACCAACAGCAAAGGAAGACCTTTCTTTCTGTCTCTCTCTCTCACTGTCCATTCTGCCTGTCAAAAAATAAAAACAAAAAAAAAAATTGAGGGGGTGCAATTTAAGTGTTTTAAGAGGTGCCTTATGTGGAAGTGACATTTAACCAAACCTAAAGAGACACCATGTATCCAGATGATAGAAATACCATATGTGTGAGGCAGGACAAGGATATTAAGAGAGCTGGAATGTTAGGTCTCACATCCTGCAGTCTTCCTAGGTAGGGAAGTAAGTTGGATTTCCTTTGATGCATTGATTCTTTTTCTTGAAAGGATTGTGTATATTTTGTAGATGTTGTAGATTTTACCGTATTTTATAATCTTTAAGCCTATTGAAGTGTTTATAGGGCATTCTGCTATACTGAATGTGTACAAAATGCAACACCTGCCATAAGAAAATGAATAAATACATGAAACATCAGACAAACCAGGCTAAATTCTTCAAATCATGCATCAGTTAAGATTTTAATTTACTAAAACTGTTTTCTTAATTCTGTAGGCTTTGTTCACAGATGGCAATATTTAAATCATAGAGTTAACATAAAGTGATAAAAGAAAAAGATCTTGGTGGTGTGATGTATCCAGTAAACCAGAACTGTGCAAACTCGCCAATTAAATTTGACAACTCCTTACAACATTTAATCCCACAGATGCAATATGACAATCCCAAAGTGGGAACAGTACAAGAAATATCGCATCCTCCCCATTGGCATAGCTGTTCTTTCTTATGCAGCATGATCAGAATTACATTTAAGGAGTAGATGGTGGAAAATTCATTTAGGATACAGACGCCAGATGCAAACCCTTATCTCTATCACTTAGAAGATGCAAATAAAATCTTTTATTCTTAAATATTTTGCATTTGGCTTTGTTTTTTCTTTTTATCATTTTCTTGTTTGTGTTAAAATGTGAAAAGCAATACATTCCTTTACAAATGCTATTTTCCTGGAAATAATTTTTCCTAAACTGAAATAAAAAAAATCATGGTGTGTTTTGCTGTTACTGGACAATATTTTCTTTATTTTAGGAGCTCTTTAATTTAACCCTAAGGTTTAAGTTAACTTTCTAGGAGCAGTGATTTTATATTCTCTCCGGGTAGACACGTTGTTCAGTGTTGTGATTAATTGGGTAAGCCTGATTCCTTATATTTAGAGTCCTCTTGTAAATGCAAGTGAGAAATGAATTGTGCCAAGAGCCTTCAGTTCCATTTTTATTAATAGAGTAGATTACACAGATCATGAAAACAATCTTCTAATTTATAAGAGTCAATCTAATATCTTGTTAAGCAAGAGTTATTATTATTGAGCTTAAGCTATTGAAGTGTGTTATACCAAAGGGCCACTTCCCACATGGAAGAATACTGCCGTGAACACCAGCATGTTAACCACATGCTAATAGGCTCTCGGCAGCCTGATAAGTTATTGATTATCTCAGCTGGCATAATTCGCATCAGAAAGAGACAGTGTAGTTAACTGGAATGTAAGTCCTTCCTTTTTGTAACTTGAAACAGACTTACATGCTCATCAGTCACTTTAGCCAGGGCCATGGTAACAGACAGAAGGCTTTGTCCACAGGTGGATGAGCTTTTTCAGAAAGGAGCAGTGCTGAGCACCATTAAACTCTGGCCCAGAAAATTTCAACTCCTATTGTACCTATTAATCTAAACAGTAACTGAAATGCCAGATGGAAGAGCAGTTCAAAGCCTCTTGCCATTGTTCTCTTGCTAATGTGCACGGTAAAATTATACTGAATTTTCTGTTTTGTTCATTTTTACCAAGACAGAACTGAAATGGAAAAGGATAAAGAGTATATGTGATTATAAAAGGCTATGTTAAATAAAAGCATTCACGTAGTAACAGTCATATTATTTTAAAGCATTTCTATAGAAGAGATTTTCTCATTGTGAATAATATTTAAACATATGCAAAAATAATTTTGCCAAAGATTTTCCCCACACAAAGTTGTGATCCATGCGATTTGTTATGTTCACTGGGAATTGGAACCCTTACAATCTGCTTCAGCTGACGCCTTTCTCCTCACGTTACTGCTTTTTATAATGGGAAGAGAAAGGCATGCTGAAAATTGTAAAGAGGCAATAAAATAGCTTTTAAATAAAGAAATATATTATTGTGAAGTAATGTAGGCATTGTAAATTGGCAAGATTTCATGACACATTGCTATGTCTATTCATTTGTGGAAATGTTTGAAATTGCTCAAGAGGGCTTAGTTTCATGTTTTGCAGGAATGGTTAAGTTTAGTCGACAGTTTGCTAAAAGAATAGTAAAAGAAGGAAAAAGTAAGGAAAAATTATATTCTTATAGTGAGTAACTCACCTTTTAATATTTTATTTCCAGTCATATTTGAAGTATGTAATATGTCGTCAACAGAGAATCAAATATTAGTTGTAGCCATGAAGGATCCTAGGTGAATAAAGTCTCACCTGGCATCATTTTTATCAGCTTAGAGAACCTTGCTCACTTGTTTTGATGAGAACTTTTTAAATTCTCATGGACTATGCAAATCGTTAAAGTGTGGGAGTACCTGAAATAATAGGTCAATTAATGCAATATTGTGTACTGGTTTAGAATTTGGGCATGGAAGTCAGAGACATTTGGGTGTTTATACTAGCAGTGTGGCTGTAGGCAAAGTAATTCAGCTCTATGAACCTCATTTTTTTTAGCAATAAAATAGGGCTAATAAAGTACCTTTGTGATATTAACTGTTCAAGAATTAAAGGAGATAATATGAAGGTCTTTAAACATTTACTGTGTCTTAATCATATATTAATATTATTTACCTTGTTTAATATTTATTTGAGTGTGTGTGTGTGTGTGTGTGTGTGAGAGAGAGAGAGAGAGAGAGAGAGAGAGAGAGAGAGAGAGAGAGAGAGAGGAGAGAGAGAGAGAAATTTGTCTTCCATCAGCTCATTTACTCCCCAGATGACCCCAACAGCCAGGGCTGGACAGGAGCCTAGAGCTCCATCTAGATCTCCTACAGGAGTGTCAGGGGCTAAGTACTTGTGCCATGTTCTGCTGTTTTTCCACGCACCTTAGCTAGGAGCTGGACTGTAAGTTGTGCAGTAGGGACTGGAATTAGTACTCAGATAAGGATGCTGGCATTGCTGCAGGCAGCTTTGCTCATTGTGCCACAGCACCAGCCCCTACTAGTATTACATAGTACAACTATCTTGAGTTAACAGTGTTCCTGATGGGGTATTTGCATTTAATCATAATTAACCATAAAAATAAAACCACATAATAAATAGCCATGTCAGCATTAGTAACAAGCCTCTTTGAACTAACTTGAATTTTATATTATGCTATGTAACAAGTGAGTTAAATATCTTCTCATTTGTGTGAATATATTATAGAATTTTACTAGACCTAAATATCTATTTGTCTAAATAGTATTCATATATAAAATATGAATATACAGATATAATTGAATTATCTGTGATTGGCCTGGGCAGTCTACACACACCATTAGCTCTTCTACAAACTTGCTATAGATCTTCACTAATACTTCTCTTCTTCCAGACCATAGACTTTTCTCTTAACTCAGCCTTTCAACAGTTAAAACATGAGAACACAGCAAATCAATTCCCCAACTATATTCTCTGTTCTGGGAGCAGTTGCTGCCTCCTGCCCACCCATGATTAGGCAGTATGTTATGTTTGTATGCCAACATCTCATTTTTTTTTCTAAAGCTATTGATTCTGTTTATGAAGCTTTGCTCCAAAGACTTCAGTGCAGGATGTGAATTTTTGTTATCACTCTTGTCAGTTGGTTTACATCATTAGTGATGAATGGACCATGGCTTTTAGCCAACATCAAACTGATAGAAGAACAAAAACAATTTAGCTTCTTTAATACAGCTAGAAAATTATGGAATTATTGGATTCAGCTGTGAATGCAATTATTTCAGTATTTGAAATTTACAACCTGCAGTCATTCCTTTTCTTCAGATTAGGAAAGCAAGATTTAGAGTAAATTAACTATCCAAAATCCCAAATGTAGTAACCAGGCAGAGAATCAGACCCAACAGTATTAAATGTTTGACAGTTCACATCAGCATTATCAGGCCTTCACAAATTCCTGGTATACTTGCTCTCTGTTCAACTACTGTGTAGTTGAGTGACAGAATCCAGAGCTTCTCTTCACTTGCACAAATAGAGGGACATTATGTCAATAGAAACAAGAAACCTTGAAAACAGTTTATAATACATTTAGCAGAAATCTTATTCTGATGCTATTCAGTTTGATTATTCAATGTCAATTCTATAATTTTATTCATTGGTATAAATATATAAATCCAGATTTAAATATGCATAATCTTTCTTTAGATATATGCTGATCTCACAAATACAAAAATCTCTGCATCTAGAGTGATGAGAGTACAACAATGTTTCAAAATTTATGGAGAATGGAATTGAAAGATAAATTTATTTGAGGACAAACACTTAAAATACATGCATAAAAGTTCATGGAAAAGGGCCTAATGCTGTGGCACAGTGGGTGAAGCTGCTGCCTGCAGTGTTGGCATCCCGTATGGACACTGGTTAGAATCCCAGCTGCTCCACTTCATAAATCTCTAAAAAATGTCAAATCTTTTTATACACTAAAGTTATCTTTAATTTGATTTTCTCATTTATTCTCACAACCTTTAAAAAATATATTTGTATTTACTTGTTTGAGGAAGAGTTATAGACAGAGGGAAAGACAGAAAGTTCTTCCATATGCTGTTTCACTCCCCAGATAACTGCTACTGCTGGAGCTGAGCCAATCCGAAGCCAGGAGCCAGGAGCTTTATCCAGGTCTCCCATGTGGGTGCAGGGGCCCAAACACGAGGGACATCTTTTACTGCTTTCCCAGGACATAGCAGAGAACTGGGTCAGAATGGGAGCAGCTGGAACGTGAACCAGCACCCATATGAGATTCTGGTGCCACAGGCTGAGGCTTATCCCACTACGCCACAGCACCGGCCCCATCCCACAAACTTTTTGAAGTAAATTCTTACATTCTATTTAAACTCTTGTTTGCTTTCCTGAATGATATAAATGTACTTTATACATACATATATATATATGTTATTAAAGAATTATTTATTTATTTGAAAGACAGACTTACAGTGAAAGGGAGAGACAGAGCGAGGTCCTCCATCTGCTCATTCACTCCCCAAATGGCCATAATGGCTGGAGCTGGGCTGATCCAAAGCCAGGAGCCAGACGCTGCATCCAGGTCTCCTACTTGAGTGCAGGGGACCAAGCATTTGGGCCCATCTTTCACTGCTATCCCAAGCATATTAGAAGGGAGCTGGATCAGAAGTGGAGAACCCAGGGCTTGAGCCAGCACCCATATGAGATATAGGCACTGCAGGCAGAGGCTTAGCCTTCTACACCACATTGCCAGCATCAAGACATAAAAATATTAACCAGTATTTATTGATTATCTATTTTACTGTGATAGTGAAATCAATAATTTGGTTGATATTTTGCATTAAAATGAGCAAAATAAAGAACAATAGCAAAAATGCATTTTTAAATTTTTATGAAGTCTTCAGATCATTAGTCTTCTAAAATAGCAAACATTTCAGAAATAGTTGATTTTAATTCAATGAAAACTATACACAGCAGAGTTAAAGAACTTGAGGTCTTCAGTTAATAGGAATTAAGTTTGAACACAATCTGTAGGATGGCAGTGTTGTAGCACAATGGGTTAAGCTGCCACCTACGACAACAGCATCTCATAGGAGCCTGAGTTCAAGCCCTAGCTGCTCCACTTAAGATCCAGTTCCCTACTAATGCATCTGGGAAAGCAGGGAAAATGACTAAAGCACATGAGCTCCTGTTACACGTGTGGCAGATGGAGCTTCAGCTCCTAGCTTCAGCCTTGCCCAGACCCAGCTGTTGTAGCCATTTAGGAGTGAACCAATAGATGACAATCTCTCTCTCTCTCTCCCACTCTCTGTGTGTGTTAGTGTGTGTGTGTGTGTGTGTGTGTGTGTGTGTAACTCAACCTTCCAAATAAATAAGTCTTTAAAAAATACCATCGGTAGGATCTTCTGTAAATTCTGTTGTCCTGAAGCTTACTAAATTTAATAAATGGTTAACAAAACTAAGTAAACAGCTCTTACTTTCTCGTCTTTGTTCTCTGTGGTAATAAGCAAACTTATGACTTCATCACGGTAAGTTCTGTGGCTGTGGACAAATTATATACGCTGTTCTTTCCTTGTTGTTCACAAAAGGTTGTTGCTAGAGCTAACAAAAATAATGTAAATAAAGTTTCTAATGCATGGCCAGAAAAACTATGACTCTCCAGCTAAATCCATTGTTATGTATTTTTGTAAATACAAATTAATTGGAACATGGCACACTTTTACGCTACAATGTCAGTGTAGAGTGGCTGCAACAGTGATGGTGTGGCCCACAAAAACTGAAATATTAATCATCTGACCTTTCAATTAAAAAAAAAAAAGTTTGTGGCCAGCATTGTGGAGCAACGTGTTAATGCTCCTGCCAAAAGCGCCAATATCCCATATGGGCACCGGTTTGAGACCTGGCTGCTCCATATCCGATCCAGCTCTCTGCTATGGCCTGGGAAAGCAGTAGAAGATGGCTTATGTCCTTGGGTCCAGTACCCACATGGGAGACCCAGAAGAAGCTCCTGGCTCCTGGTTTCAGATTAGCACATCTTCGGCCATTGTGGCCAATTGGGAGTGAACCATCAGATGGAAGACCCCTTCCCTCCCCGCACCTCTCTTTCTCTTTCTGTGTAACTCTAACTTTCAAATAAGTAAATACATCTTTAAAAAAAAAGGTTTGTCAGATGAGCAGGGACTAGCCCATGCAGAATAGAGTAAGCCATGGTCCAGAGCATTAATTCATTATGCCGAAACAATCCAAATGGATGTAGAAAGAGGAGGTTTGCTGAACTGATATGACATAGCCAAGTTAGTCATTTAAAAAGATTATTGGGTTAGATGGATTTAAACAAGTATTATTGGCATTGCGAGAGGCAGGATGACTTTGAATACTTTGAAATAAAATAAATTTAAGAGAGCATTTTGTTATAATTAATGATTTGATAAGCTTTGATTTTAAATTGAGGAATTTTATACATTTATATTTACTGCAACCATTGATAAATTTAGTTAATCTACTCATTCATTTTATATTTGTCTCATCTTTTCATGTTAAATTTTCTTAATATTTGTTGTTATATTAATTATTATGGATGGGTCATTTCCTTATATTAGATTGTAAGTTAGAAAACAATCCATAACTTTTAAATATTTAGATATTAATTATGTCTTCTAGCTCTAGAGATTGTCAGATTTTTCAAACTAAAATCTTCGTTTAGTTTTTTTAACCTCTCCACTGCCTGCCACAGCGTTGTTACAATTGCCAGACACCCTTGCAGTAGGTAAAATCTTGGCACTGTTTTTCCTTCAAAGGTATGTGAGGAGGTATTTGGTGGACCTTTTCTAGGTCACAGTTGTTAGGTAGAAGTTATGACATAATGTCATTTTCTCCTTAAATTATCTAGTTACAGATGTGAAAAACTCTCAGAGGATGGTTAATCTTATCAGAAAAAAAAACTGAATCCTTGAAGGACTTCATACAGAAAATCCTTAGCAAGTAGGCATTTCCTTCTTTAATTTTACATTCTTAGGAAATAAATTTCTGTATCATTTTAATAAATATTATGTGGGTATATTTCTTAAAAATTAATGTAATTTTTACTAATGCCAAAAGTAAATCTTGAAATAAGTTTTTTTTTTATTTTAATCAATATTTAACAGGTTCAAAATGATTTGTAGGTACAATTCTAGAAACATAATTATATTTTCTCCTCTCCTTCTCTTCCTCCTTCTGACCCTCCTTCCTTGAACCTTTCTGTTCTTTTTTTTTTAGTTTTTGAGATAACATTTTAAATTTACATTACAGTAAAAAGGCTTAATACTTCACCAAATAAGATTTTTTACAAGCAGAATGCAAAAAGACCCTAGTTTAGTGGAAATATAGACAATGGTTATAAACAATAGTTAATATATAAATAACCATTTCACCCATATACTCTTTTTAATGAATTAGTCATTCATAATTTTTTCAATGAAATATAACTAACACATTGTAACATCTAAATATTTCATATGTGGTTATAAGATAATAAGCAAGTTCATTTAGACTTTAAGCCATTTCCTCTCAACAGTTTATACACAGGAATAATTTTATGCAATTGCAATGCCAATAATCACACATCACATTTTTTTGTACTCTATTGGTTACCACAGATCAGGGAAAACATATGGTATTTGTTTTTTTTGGGGACTACCTTATTTCACTAAGTGTAATGGTCTCCATCTGTATTCATTTTTGTTACAAAAGACAGGATTTCATTCTTTTTATGGCTGAGTAATATTTCACAGTGTATATGAATATGTTTTCTTATTCCAATACAATATTTGTGGCACTCATTTGGTAGCCCATGCAAAACTGTGAGGTAACAGATACAAGAGAAAGGAAAATGGGGCAAATATGATGTCCTAGCAAAACATTTGGTAAGGTTGTAGGTAACAATTGTTTCAAAATCAGACAAAATCCCTCCACACTTCAGCAAAAAGCACACCAGAATGTTAGTATACAGTGAAAGTCCAATTTGGGTTTATATGTGTCCTAAATTCCCTGAAATCCAACCCCCAGTTCCTGTTTTGGGCCATCATCTAGTTGCGTGTATGGGAAAAGGACGGGAAGAATGGAATATGCTGATGCAAAGGGAGAGGAACCACCAGGTATCATTCCTGATCATGTGCAGGGATTGCATGCTTGTTAATAAACAGGGATCCATCAATAGTCCTGATTCTGCTTCATCAGAATTATCACACTTACTTTTTGGAGTAAAGTGTAAAATAATAAGATTTTCAAAAGCAGGCAGAAACATCTTTGCTATGAGACCTCAAAAACCGAAGATGGATGTATTAGGCTGAAAAGCCAAGGAGAGAAAGAGTAAGTCCAGCAGCATGGTAAGACTGAAAATTTATTGAGGCAAGTGTCAGAGGATATTACGTGAAGCCGTCCACAAGTTTAGATGACAAAAAAATATATAGTACTGATATAGTACATTTTGTGACATGTGCCAGGAGTCAGTAGCTTCATCTGGGTCTATTATCTGGTTGGCAGAGCCCAAGTACTTGGACCATTTTCCTAGGCACATTAGTAGGGAACTAGAACAGAAGTGAGTCAGCTGGAATTGAATTGGAGCCCGTATGTGACGGCGGTACCACCAGCAGAGGCTTTACTGCCGTGCCAGGACACCAGCACCAAATGTAGGTCTTACACACAGATAATTTGAAAATCTCATAGCACATTGAAATTTACTTAAAGTACAACATTTTAACTACAAAACCTTATTTGTTCCCTTGAAATCAATTAAAATATATTTTTATTACTTTTGAAAGTTGCATGAGTTGAATTTATATATTTACTGTTTTCCCACACAAAAATAAAAATAACCCAGCTGTTCTTACATATTACTGATTGTTTATAAATTGGAAATCTGCTACATAAAAATTCTTGGCATTCTGTTGTGAACTTAAAACGGTTCTAAGAAATAAATCTATTTTTTAAAAAAGATCTCGGCATAGCTCCAGGAAGATATGTGTATACCGTATATTTTTTTAACAGAAGATACTTTGTATCATACGTAAATAGCCTGTGCTAGGGTTAGTTAAGGACAAAAAATTTAAAATCAGCACAGAAGATAGATGTCTCTAAGGGCTTTCTAGAAGATAATTGCTCAAAGCACCTTATGACATTCCATTAACAATTTTCCTTTGGATAATTTTTTTTAAACCATCACGCTTTCTTAGAGGCACTTAATATCTCTCCGAAAAATCACACTTCTCCCTTTTTACTTTACCTGTCTATGTATAACTTAATTTGAAAATCTGGCCTTTATCATAAAAGTGTTTTTGGGAAGTAATTTATGAGGCGGAACCTACTCAAATCAGCACTTCTTATCAACTTATTTGCATTTTTTATATTTTCACGATTTTATGTATTCCTGAACTACCTAAATAGGTTTAACCCACCATATAAAACGTCCTTTTCTTTTTAAATTTGAATAACGATGACATCATTTCTCTGAGTTCTTTTCCTGAACAGTATATAGCTACTTCTTCAACTCTACTAATTCCCAGGTCATTTTGTAGCCTTTCTCATTGGCACAATCTTTAAGACACAGGGAGAAGAGGTGAGCGACATTCTTCAGGGTAAAGAATCAGGACCTATAGGAAAATTCCCTGAGATTGAATTCAGAATAACTTATATAATTTTGTTTTCCAGGCTATCTGAATATGAGATAAATTTGAACACGTTGCTTAAATGGTGACACCAAATCTTTTATGCATTTGTTTTTCATTTATTGTTTATTTTGCTATGCATATTTTGTAATCATTCATAGAAAATCTTAGAAATTTTCAATATAATGAGTTATTTCTGGTTTTTTTTTTTTTTGTAGCATCTATTAATTCTTTGTTTTCCTACAGAAGTTCCTGAACTGGTTTTATTACTGAGCATTTTGTGAATTCCAACGATATGTAGAGGTCATACAATCATTTTTGTTAGTTTTCACAACTTTTCATATGAGATACAGGTTTATCATAAGCCATTAATAATCAAATGTCCTTTTGGACTCCTTATCATGTAGACCACCTTGAAAACAAAATATGTTGAAAATTTCTTATTTGAAATTCCTTTCTTGATTTATCACCTACTACCTTTGTATGCTTTATCTTCTAACCCTCTAACCACTTTGTCTATTTTGTTTTGTTTTCTAAAACAATTCTTAAATGTAGGCATTGTTCATCTTAGTTTATTCAGTCATTCCCTCATTTCTGTTTATTTTCTCTGTATGAACAATTACATCTGTATTAATTATCGGACTGACAATGATTTCTTAAACACATCTCTGGCTTCCTCTCATTTTTTTAATCCCATACCATAACCAAAATTCAAGGCATATCTGCCTTATTATCATAACCATATACATCTGACAAAATTTTTGTTTTTCCCTGCTATGTATCCATAGCATCGTAAAAATACATTAGCATAGTACCAGGGAGCTATATGGACATGATAAGCTTTGGTGTTATCTGCAAATGTCATAATTCTAATTAGCTTTTCCATTCAAATCTTAATTTTTGACTTTCTTCTTTATCTTAGCGAAATATAAGCAATTTATGAAAAATATTCCTTATTTTTATTTTATTTGAAAGAGAAGGAGAAGGAGAGAGAGAGAGAGATCTTCCATCCTCTGTTTCATTCTCCAAATGCCCAGAACCACCAGGGATAGGCCAGTTCAAACCAGAAGTTCAGAAATCAATCCAGGTCTATCAGATGAGTACTTGAATCATCATCTGCTTTCTCCCAAGGCATCCATTAGCAGGAAGCTGGATCAGAAGTGGAGTAACCTGGACTATAACTATGCACACCAGCATGAGATGCAAGTATCCTGAGTATCGACTTAGCTGCTATGTCACATTCTGACCCCAAAAGTTTTGAAAAATAATTTTTTCAATATTAAATTTTCCAAAGCTCTATGTATTCATATATTCTTTTAGCTTTAATGCTTTTTTGCATAAATCACACGTTTCTACTTAAAATCCATCATTCTGCTTATGCACTGGACCCTATATACCATCACAACTCACACACTTTTGCTTCTGTTGTTTATTACTTCATCTCCATCTGAACACACACATGCTCATGTCTTAAAGGAAAAAAAAAAAGCAAGTACCTTTGTAACATGTTGTTCTGTAGATACTTTCTAATTCCTGTGCTTCCCTTTTAGGCAGAATTCTAGGGTTGCCTCTACCCTCCATCCTGACTGTCTTGCCTCTCACTTCCATCACTAAACTGCAACATTCATTCCTCCTCTACTGATTTTTTTTCCAAGAAACCAAACCCATTGGACAATTTTTGTTACTATTAAACCCTCAGAAGTGTCAAATGATCAATCTTTTCTCTTGGAAATGTGCTATTCATTTTATCAAGACAATTCACACTACTGATTGTCCTCCTGCTTCACTGAACACTCCTCATCTCCTTACTCACCTTTATACTCCTTCACCTGTCCTTTTTTTGATCTCTAATTATCAGTTTCCATGGGCTCTATATTTTTTCCTGTCTATACTTTCTAGAGGTTCTCATCTAATGTCATGGTTTAATCACCATTTATCTACAATAATCACACATAACAGCTCTGTAATGACCTCTGCAGTCATCAATGTAAATCTATTGATCAATTTTATTCTCATAGAAAAATCTGTTTTATTTTGTGGATGACTAAACTGAGTCTCAGGTAAGTTTAATGTCTTGGCCAACATGACAAAATACAATGTGTAAGGGCTTCACATTCTGGGGATTTGGATCCTGAGATCTTTATTTGAGCCACTACACTGTACCAAATATGTATTTCCAGCCCTCACCTCTCTGTTGACCTACAGTCATATTTTTCAACTTCACAGCATCTATATATTTTTGATTAATTAAAAAAGTGAACATGCACAAATCAGTTTATATTCTCCCTTGACTTCACTTTCCTTGCCTTCCTCATCAATGAGATATGCCCCCATTTCTCTGAACTCATCTGTTCCTACTTGAGGAACATTAGTTTTATGACTGCAATTCCACTCATTACCAAGTCACATCCTGTAATTGTGCTGTTCTCCACCAGGAGCATCCTTCCTCAAGACCTAATATGACTTGCTCATTCCCTTTATTTAGGTCTCTATTCAAATGTCACTGCTTCCAAAAAAAATTTATCCATGAGTAAAACAACCACCTTGCCGCTCATTCTGACTCAGTTTTTATCTGCCTGGCCTATTTTTCTCCATAGTGCTATGACGATCTGTAATTAAATATTTTTACTTGTTTACCATCTGTTTCATCACTCAACCTGCCAAGGGCTGTATGTATACATAATTTTCATATGCTTCTCCCTTGAAATGAACATTTCACTAAAAGGACCTCTTCAAGTTATTCCCCTGCTTCTGCCAAAGTGTATTGTTGTCCTGTGTCTAATCCTACTCTGTATTTTTTGGCCTCTTTCTTTCATTCTTGAATATTTCTCTATGGCAGCCTAACAGAAATGACATAATGATAGTTTTGTTATCAAACTGTCCACTATTACTCTATTCTAACTTCTGCCTCATATTTTCATGTAAATCTGTATTATTTGACTTCTAGCATGGATTTATCACATCCTGCTTAATGGTACCATGTTTACGCCAGTGCTTTTCTCCTTAATCCAATCATGTTTATATTTCATTCCATTCTCAAATATTTACTGATACACTCACAACTCCTTTGGGTGATAATCATGTCTTACTGTTTCTATATCTTCCAAAAGCCTAGCCTAGTAACTTGCATGTATCAGCCACTCAATAAATGCTTGTGAAACTGGTAAATCCTGCTCTTGAAAAATGCATCAATTGTTTAAATTGAGTCAAATAACATAGATAAAATGTTTGCTATTTGGAAAGTGTATAATTAATACCAAGGTAAAGCAAACAGGAATGCTTCCCCTTTTTTATTTTGCATGCTCATATGTTTCTGTATTTAGTTTTCTTGGAGTAGAGATTGCCTATGGCTCTCATTGATTCTCCATCATCAATGTCCCTGATATCTTGCCCATAGTAAATTAAAATGTAGATAATAGATATCCTACTCAGAGGGTCTGTTTGTTTAGTGACCCACATTGAGTGGGTTAGACTCACAATCACTATTAAAAACTCAGGAAAGCCTGGGAGACAGCACTCCCTCTGCCTTCAGCAGCTGCTTTCCTAATCTTCTTTTCCTTAGCAATGACAGGAGAGCTACAGGGAGGCCTCCTATGTCCCTTGGACTTGAACTTCTTTACTGACACCAGCCTCACAGATTAGTTTGGCATAAATAACAGCTGCTTTAGCCTCTTGTGATTTAGTTTTTTACAAAGTACCTGATGTATTTTCTAAGAGGCAGGACTAGAAATAACATCAGAGGGAGATTTAATTTTATTTGTTGAACTAGTGGAATCCAGGATTTATGTATAATACTGAAATATCTGTCAGAAATGTCAGATGTTTGTTTGCTCACAGAAGCCAATCATTTCTCTTTCTAGATGTATTGCATTTTCTAAAATCTTAAAAAGTGTATACCCAATTGCCAGCACATTAAATGTATATTTACAGCTTCAGATATATATTTAGCAAAGTAAAAACTAGCTACAAATTCAAAATAATAAATTATTGCTTATATATTTTCAGCCAATTAACCATACGCTTGTCGTTGTGTTTGTTGGGAAAAGTGATGGAAGAAATTATAAAATGTCCCAGTTTACTTGCCTATTGGAAAATAAAGCTCTTCCATTGTTTTGAGTCCCCTGATTATTTTTTTTTCTTCTAAGTAAACCTTTCTTACACAATACACATGCAGGATTGACATGAATTTTTGTGTGTGATCTTCCATCACATTTACTATTGGCTAGTACTGAAAGTGTGCACCAAGAAACTCATTTGTGTGAGTGTGTTTATGTGCATATGGATATGTGTATTTCTCTTTAAAAACTAATAAACTGCTTATATCCAGGTTTCCATACATTACACTTATGTAGTGTATTCATTTTCACATAAATTTAGACTTCATACTCAATTTTGGCACATGATGCTAGACAAACAAGATTCTCTTCTATTTTCAGTTAGTCAGCTAATGAAATAACCACTACCCTGTATCTGTGTAATCTGAAAGATTAATGTAGATAACGTTCATCTCCGAATTTTATAAAAGTACTTAAGGGGCAGGATATAGGATGTGAGTCTTTGAGGAAGAGCTTTCAACTCCTAGCACTGTGTAGTGAGTGAATTACAACCAGGGATACCTATAGACTTGCTTCTACCCTTGTCTTTTTCCCTGCTAGTTTGTTCTCAATGTCACCATCATGATGACAGAATGAAAGCAAGAGATAGAGCATACGGTTACCGTTCAAATCTTTCTTCTCCTTCCTACTAAAATGTAAAGCGTTATACTACTCAGCTAATTTAACAAGACAAAACCATGATTTGTTTGAGTTGCTCATGATTACTGGCACCTAGTGATTCACTTTTGTTTATTTTGTATATTCTAGAATAGTAATAGAATTTCCATCTGTTTATTTTTAAGAATAAAATAGCTGAGACATATAAACTTATAATCTAGTAAAATTGGCTAGATAGATATCTTCTAGTATGATAATATCACATGTAGTTGAATACCATCCCCAAATGTAAAGTCTCCTGAGAATTCAAAATGTGATCTTAGTTACAAATAGGATCTTTGAAAATCTCACTCATTAGAAATTTGTAAACTAAACAATCCTGGATTCAAGAAGGACCCTAAATAAAATGTTTGGTGTTTCTACAAGGGATGGACACAGAGAAGCGAACCAAGAAGTTCATATGAAAAAAAGGGCACATATTGGAATTACACTGCCAGAAGTTAAGGGACACCTGGTACCACAAAAAGCTGCAAGAAGCAAAGATTCTACCCTCCAGCGTTCCGAGGAAGCATGGCCCTGCCAAAACCTTGATTTCAGACTTCTGGCAACCAGAGCTGTGAAAGCATACAAAGTGTGTTGTTTTAAGCCTTCACATTTTTGGTAATTTTTTTTATAGCAGCCTTAAGGAACTAACATAATCTGAAAATTTTTACATATTGAGCTGCTTTTATTTGTGTTGTATTTCCCCATCCCCTAACTTTTCCTAATGTACTACTTTTAAGAAAATTTAAAACAACATGTTGAAAAGTATAAATGTATTTGTTTAAAATTTAAAATGCCTCCTCATTGCTTTATTTCTCTATCTTTTTTCTTTCCACCATTCTTTCCCTCATTCCACTCTTTTTTTTAATTTTCAGTAACACTATAATTTTTTTGTTGACAGGCAGAGTGGACAGTGAGAGAGAGAGACAGAGAGAAAGGTCTTCCTTTGCTGTTGGTTCACCCTCCAATGGCCACTGCGACCAGCGCATCATGCTGATCCAAAGCCAGGAGCCAGGTGCTTCTCCTGGTCTCCCATGTGGGTGCAGGGCCCAAGCACTTGGGCCATCCTCCACTACACTCCAGGGCCACAGCAGAGCTGGACTGGAAGAAGAGCAACCCGGACAGAATCTGGTGCCCCGACCAGGACTAGAACCCGTGGTGCCGGCGCCACAGGCAGAGAACTAGCCTAATGAGCCTGTGGCGCCGGCCAGTAACACTATAATTAACACCATTGTATGTGAGTCATTTTGCATATAAATTTAGGATAACACCCTGGACATGAAAATGTTGAGCCAATTTATTCTGTTTTATAGTAATTTACTTAAGTACAGAATTTTCTCTGGAACTAATGAAATAAAAATGCAAAACAAAAATTTCTGTAAGTTAATTCTGGGAGATTCGATTAAATGAGACAGTGAACAGGATGAAATAAGATTTTTTATTCTAGATTTGATTTTAACTGTACTATTTTCATAATCTCTTGTTTTCTGTGAATCACTGGCAAAGCCATACTAGTCTCTTTCAACCACTTTGCCCAAGTACAATTGATTCGAGACAATAAGTAGTCAGAAAATTCTTGCTAGACAGAAGCCAGATCCCCTCACTCATGTAAATTGTCTTGTCTTTACTTAACCTTTCTCTCAGGACTGGGGCAGAAGTAATTATTTTGTACCATAAATATCCACATGGAATGGTTTTCCTTTATTACTCTGCCAATATGTCCTACTGCTCTCCCTTCATCATTGTGTTTCAGAGGCTTCCTCAATATCCTTAAAGTCAACAAACACCTTTCTGCCCCAGGGCCTTTGCAGAGGCTCTTCCTCTAGCTAAAGTACTTTTCTTCTACACAGTAACAAGTAATTTTCTATTACTTCCCTCATGGTTTTACAAAAATGTTACATTCACACGTGACTTACACGGACAGCCCCATGTAAAATATCAGATACCTTCACCTCAAACAGCCATTCTTATAATCAGCATCCATTTTCCCCTGTATTATCCACCATTTTCAGCATACTATATAATCTATTTACTTAAAATTTTATTTCACCCTCCATTGAGAACAAGGATTTTGTCTACTCTGTTCAGAATTTAATTTATTTGGATAAATGGTACAAATACAAGACTGAATTCCAGTAACATCTATAAAGTGTTAGGAGCATAAAATTATATTTCACTATCATTAACAACTGTTCTAAGTGATATGTTTGTGTCTTATTATATATCAATATTACCCTGAGTTCCTTACACATATTGACTATAACTACTGATAGTAAAAATGTATGAGTGAATTTTTTTCTATTTTCTGATGAAGAAATAAGCAAAGAGCCATAGTTTTATTCTTCTCAAATTTAAAAATATGAATGAACATTCTAGCTTACTTTGTAAACTTTCACAGGTAAATACTTAGAACAATTTTACTTGAAACAAATTCACAAAAATATGTGAATTTTCATACTCAATGATTTTGATGAATAATTAGAATATCAGGTGAATTAAAGCAAGAATATGACTGGGAATATATGTATTATAAATTATAGGTTATCTCCTGAAAGAAATTCATGTGAAGAGTATTGAAAATGTAGATAGAAAATGAGAGTTTTCTAAGTTAATGAATAGATATTAGATAAAATTAAATCATACTTACCAATAACAAAATAAACACTTTCTAATTATCTCGTCCTCTACTTTAGGCATTCATCAATCTAAAAAAAAAATGAAAAAGATGAACTATGGAAAAATACAAAAGAAGCATCTATTTAGCTTTACCTTTGCCAAACCCAAGTACATGTAATGCCTTCAAGAAAAAATGTCTTCAGTGTAAATATGTATGGTATTGTGAGACGCACACTCTAGGAAAATGTCTTACATGTACAAATAAGTCTGAAGTAAGTCTACAGACCTGTGAAAGCCCTTGGTGCATTTTTTAAAAGTATTTTGACAGGCAAAGTGGACAGTGAGAGAGACAGAGAGGAAGGTATTCCTTTTCCATTTGTTCACCACCCAATGGCTGCTGCAGATGGTGCACCGCGCTGATCCAAAGCCTGGAGTCAGGTTCTTCCTCCTGGTCTCCCATGGGGTGCAGGGCACAAGCACCTGGGCCATCCTCCACTGCACTCACGGGCTACAGCAGAGAGCAGGACAGGAAGAGGAGTGAACAGGACAGAATCCGGTGCCCCGACCAGGACTAGAACCTGGTGTGCCGGCGCCACAAGTGGAGGATTAGCCTATTGAGCCATGGTGCTGGCACCATGGTGCATTTTGATGTCCTAGAAGAAATAACCCTAAGTGTGTGTTACACACAACAATCAAAATCTTAAAACTTTTTTCATTTTTACCCACAGAAAACTTAACCATTGCTTCAGAGATAGTGTTTTGAAGAATGTTCTTTATAAAATATATGTCAATTTGACCAAATTTTTAAAAATGTGGGTCTTAAATGAAAGATCTCTGTGAATGGATCCCAGTGGAAAGAACAGGCCATGGAAGAAGGAGGTACCTTTCCCTGAAGGGAAGAGAGAACTTCCACATTGACTATGGCCTTGTCTAAATAAGACTGGAGTTGGCGAACTCAAGAGGCTTCCATAGCCTTGGCAGCTCATGACAAGAGCCATAAATAAGAGTGTCAATTGTTAAATCAACAAGAGGAGTCACTGTGCACTTACTCCCCATGTAGGATCTCTGTCCTTAATGTGTTGTACTATGAGAATCAATGGTAAAAATAGTCTTCAAGGCCAGAGCCGTGGCTCAACAGGCTAATCCTCTGCCTTGCGGCGCCGGCACACCGGGTTCTAGTCCCGGTCGGGGCGCCAGATTCTGTCCTCGTTGCCCCTCTTCCAGGCCAGCCCTCTGCTGTGGCCCGGGAGTGCAGTGGAGGATGGCCCAGGTGCTTGGGCCCTGCACCCCATGGGGAGACCAGGAAAAGCACCTGGCTCCTGGCTCCTGCCATCGGACCAGCGCGTTGCGCCGGCCGCAGCGCGCCGGCCGCGGCGGCCATTGGAGGGTGAACCAACAGCAAAGGAAGACCTTTCTCTCTGTCTCTCTCTCTCACTGTCCACTCTGCCTGTCAAAAAAAAAAAGTCTTCAAACAGTACTTTATACTTTGTATTTTTGTGTGGGTGCAAACTGTTAAAATCTTTATTTACTATATACTAAGTTGATGGTCTGTATATAAAGATAATTAAAAATGAATCTTAATAAAGAATGGGATGGGAGAAGGAGAAGGGAGGATTTGCAGGTGGAAGGGTGGTTATGGGGGGGGTGGATCACTATAATCCAAAAGTTGTACTTTCGAAATTTATATTTATTAAATAAAAGTTTTCTTAAAGAAAAAAGAAAATCTAAATCATGAAAAAAATTTTAAAAATGAAAAATGTGGGTCCATCCATTTTACACTAGTATCAACAAAAGCACAGATATTCATTCACTCATTCAGATTCGAGCTCTGTCTAGGATTTAGATGTAATTCACAGGGAAGATGATGGAGAACACATGGAATTTTCAGACGATATCAGTGGGATATAAAGCATTATAGAGAATGGGAAACACCCTCCCTGCATTTCATCCCATCCCTGACAAAAAGGATTTATTTCAAGTTTTCTTTGGCGCAGTTAGTATAAATCTTTTCTCAAAGGGGAATCTCCCCCCTACAACCATACAGAAAGTTTCCAGGTTTCTCAATACTAAGATAAAGGAAGAATTTACCCATAACTTTCTGACACCATACTATCTGATCAAAATGAAATTTTTTTTTTTACTTTTTTTTTTTTTTTTTTTTTACAGGCAGAGTGGACAGTGAGAGAGAGAGACAGAGAGAAAGGTCTTCCTTTGCCGTTGGTTCACCCTCCAATGGCCGCCGCCGTCGGCGCGCTGCGGCCGGCGCACCGCGTTCGTCCGATGGCAGGAGCCAGGAGCCAGGTGCTTTTCCTGGTCTCCCCAAGGGGTGCAGGGCCCAAGCACCTGGGCCATCCTCCACTGCACTCCTGGGCCACAGCAGAGGGCTGGCCTGGAAGAGGGGCAACCGGGACAGAATCCGGTGCCCCGACCGGGACTAGAACCCGGTGTGCCGGCGCCGCAAGGCGGAGGATTAGCCTGTTGAGCCACGGCGCCGGCCGATCAAAATGAAATTTTAAAATAAGCTCTCCTTCTCCTAAACAAAACTAATCAGAAAACTTTGTAACTAGTGAGTTACAATTGACAGGTATACATTAGCTACTAAAGGAAAGAATATCTTGGCCTCTAGGCATCATTTTATTCATACCCAGGAAAGAGACATAACATAGGAAGCAGGCAGTGCATTTGAAGTCTGGTATTCTCGGTTTAGATTCTCACTCTCCCAAAATTAGCTGAGTAAATATGAAAAACTTAAATTCTGAAGATCTAAATGTTTTTACCAGCAAAGATGACCGGAATGCCAATACCAACATGACCATGATGTTTGGGAGAAACTAAAAGATGGTATTTGAGAAAAATCTGTCAATTGCGAAATATGCAAACTAAGCTGTTTATTTCATATTTCTTTAATTTAGAGGGAAACATTAAGTTAATTATACATACAGTTTAACCAGGAAAATGTGCCTCCTCATCCTTAATCTTTGACCATATTATTAATCTGAATCTGTTAGAAAAAAATCATATTATTTCAATCAAAAATATATTGGATTATTTTGGTTCTTATTAAGTGAATGATCATTTTAAAAGCTCTTTTTGCCTCCTGTTTGTAAATCGAAATCAGTGAAAGTAAAATACCATTCAAAATTATTCAACTATAAAAGATGTATGTTTCTGCTAAGCCTGCCAACACTCATACATGGCATAGTAATCAAAATGATGAATACAGGTAAAATAATAGTGCATCAATTCTTAAATGATGTGAGGATAATTGTCCTACTACATAAATATTATTCTCAATCAACATGGGGTTTATTAGTCATATTTTGACTGAAAATGTTTTATGACTCCCAGACAGGTTTTCCGAATGGGAAAGGAATCGATCAATGTTTGAAAGACAAGTGGAAGTGTGGAGTCACAGATGACTGAAAGTGAGAGGGGCATCTCTCTAGTTAAAAAACAGGGAGGCTTGAATTAGTCATTCCAAATTGTATCTGAGAATCAAAACAACACTTTGTATCCCTTAAACATGTACAGTAGTCTCCCCTATTTGTAATGTCACTTTCCTTGGTTTGAAAATACTAAATGAGAAGTTCCAGAAATAAAGAATCTCTACATTTTAAACTGAAATTATTCTGAGTACTGTGATAAAATCCCATGACATCTTTCCCCATTTCTTTGTGATATGAATATTCTCATTGTTCAGTGTATCTATAATGCAAACACTGTACACCTGTTAGTGAGTAATTTTCTTTGTTAATTGACAGATAATTGCAAAATAGTCTTTGTTCTAGTATTCAAGGGCAAGAACAGTGCTGCCAGCAATTGGTAAATGCGAAAGAGGAAACTTTTAAGTGCTTCCTGTAAAAGAAAAAGTAAAAGTTATCAAGTTAATAAGGAAAGTCCAAAACCCCATGATGAGGTTGCTAAGATCTATGGTGAGAATAAATATTCATTCTGTGAAATTTTGAAGAAGGAAAGAAATGTTAATTTTTTTTCTTTCATATCTCAATATGCAAAATTTATGGTCACAGTACATGGGTTTAATTAAGATAGAAAAGGTAATAAATGACAGGGTTTGTGCTCTTTGTAATTTCACTCATTCCTTGGGAGAATTGAGCTATAAACTTCATGGATATGGTATTACTATCATACAGTTATTCTTTGTTAGTATGTATTAAAGGAAACACAAATACACTTGCACATTTTGATGGCCATCATATAAGCCAGCTTCTTTGTGTTTAATGCTTTTTATAAACAAAGTTTTTAAAATAACTTCATAATCCATCTTTGTGTGTTCATTTTAAAGAATGCACTTTGGTTAGTTTCTTAGCTTCAGTGAGCTTATACTCTTATGTAAGTGAAAAGAGGATTCAAGCAAAAGCAAAATACCTAATTGAATTCAATTAGCAAAGAATTAAAAGACACACATATGCACACATACACACACACACACAGAGAGAGAGAGAATGAGAATAACAATGGGGAATTCAACATCTCACTTTCATCAATAGGTAGCTCAACTAGACAAAGATTAACAAAGAAACAACTGAGCTAATCTACGCTATGGACTAAATGGATCTAATTGATATCTACAGAACATTTCAAATCACAACTGCAGAACACACATTCTTTACATCAATGTATGGAACTTTCTCCAAGATAGATTATATGCTAGGCCATTAAGCAATTCTAAGTAAATTCAAAAAATGTTAAGATCATACTATGTATCTTTTCTGAATAAAATGGGATGAAGCTAGAAATTAACAGTATATGAATCTCTAGAACAGGTGAAAAAATATGGAGACTGAACAACATCCTCCTGAATGAATAGTGAGTCATAGAAGAAATCAAAAGGGAAATAAAAATTCCTAGAGATGAAATGACAGCACGACATATCAAAACTTATGCGATATAGCAAAAACAGTGTTAAAGGGAAGTTCACGTTAATTGGTGCCTACATCAAGAAATTGGAAAAGCATCAAATAACTGACATAACAATGAGTCTCAGGGACCTAAGAAAAATAAGAACAAACCAAACGTGAAATTATTAAGAGGAAAGAATTAAAATTAGAGAAGCAATAAAAAATTAATCCAAAAAAGATACAAAAGATCAATGAAAAGAGAGCTTTTTTGGAAAAAATAAAAAGTACTGAAACACCATTGGCTAAACTAACCAAAAAGTAACAATAATAAAATCAAAGGTGAAAAAGGAGTTGTTAAAACAGATACTATGGAAGAAATGGATAGATTCATGTATGCATACAATTTAACAAAATTAAATCATGAAAATGTAGAAAATTAAATATACCAATAACTAAGATGGAGGTTGAATCAACAGTAAAGACCCTCTTAAGGAAAGCTGAGGACCGAATGGCTTCACTGCTGAATTTCACCAAACCTTGAAAGAAGAACTAACTACAATTTTTAAACTACTCAAAATAATTGAAAGGTAGGGAGTCCTCCCAAACTCTTACTGTGAGGTCAGCATCACTGTAATTCCAAAACCAGAAATATATATATATATATATATATATATATATACAAATGATGATCATAGATGCAAAAATCTCCAACAAAATACCAGCTAATCGAATCCAACAACTTACCAGAAAGATCATTCACCCAGACCAAGTGTGATTTACCTCTAGTATACAAGGATGGTTCAACATATGCAAAAAATAAATTAGATACATCACATTAACAAATTGAAAAGTGAAATCCATCTTATTGTCTCAGATGCAGAGAAAGTATTCAATAAGATACAGCATCATTTCATGATAAAACATTTAGAAAATTGTGTATAGAAAGAATATTCTTCAGTGAAATCAAGGTAATAAATGACAAACCAACAGCCAGCACCATATTGGATGGGAAAAAGTTGGAAACCTTTTCAATAATATCTGAAATCGGACAAGGATAACAGTTTCACCAATGCAATTCAATATAGCTCTAGATGATTTTTTTTCTTTTTTATAAACATTTATTTAATAAATATAAATTTTGAAAGTACAACTTTTGGATTATAGCAGTTTTTTCCCCCACAACCACTTTCCCACCCACAAACCATTCTATCACCTACTCCCTCTCCAATCCCATTCTTCATTAAAATTCATTTTAATTATCTTTATATACAGAAGATCAATTTAGTATATACTAAAAACTGCCATCCCAAAATATTATATCCTGAAAAGCTCTCATTTGTGAATGAAGGCGAAATAAAGACCTTTCATAGCAAACAGAAATTGAACGAATTTGTCACCCCTCGTCCAGCTCTGGAAGTTTTATCTAGAGCCATTAGGCAAGAAAAAGAAATCAAAGCGATATAAATTGTAAAGGAGAAAGTCAAATTATCCCTGTTTGCAGATGACATGATTCTGTAAATAGGGAGACAGAAAGACTCCACTAAGAGACTATTGAAACTCATAAGAGAGTTTAGTAAAGTTACAGGATATAAAATAAACACACAAAAATTAATAGCCCTTGTATACAGAGACAATATTATGACTTAGAAAGAACTTCTAAGATCAGTACCATTCACAATAGCTACAAAAAATGTTAAATACCTTGCAGTAAACTTGACCAAGAAGGTGAAAGACTTCTATAATGAAAACTATAAGATATTAAGGAAAGAAATAGAAGAAGACAAGAAAAAGAAAAATCTTCCATGTCCATGGATTGGAAAAATCAATATCATCAAGAAGTCCATATAAGGAAAGCAACTGGCCAGTGCTACCGCTCACTAGGCTAATCCTCTGCCTGCAGCGCCAGCACACCAGGTTCTAGTCCCGGTTGGGGTGCCAGATTCTATCCCAGTTGCTCTTCTTCCTCTCTAGCTCTCTGCTGTGGACCCAGAAGGCAGTGGAGGATGGCCCAAGTGCTTGGGTCCTGTACCCACATGGGAGACCAGGAGGAAGCACCTGGCTCCTGGCTTCAGATTGGTGCAGTGTGCCGGCTGTAGTGACCATTTGTGGGGAGAACCAACAGAAGAAAGACCTTTCTCTCTGTCTTTCTCTCTCACTATCTAACTCTGTCAAAAAAAAATAAGTAAAAGCAATTTACAGAATCAATGTGATACCAATCAAAGTACCAAGGACATTCTTCTCAGATATACATAAAACAATGCTGAAATTCATGTGGAAACACAGGGGACCCCAAATAGCTAAAACATTCTTATACAACAAAAACAAAATCAGAGGCATCACAACACCAGATTTCAAGACATACTACAGGGCAATTATAATCAAAACAGCCTGGCACTGGCACAAAAACAGATGGAATGACCAATGAATCAGAATAGAATCACAAGAAATCAACCCATGCATCTACAACTAACTTATCTTTGAAAAAGGAGCTATAATTAATCCCTGGAGCAAGGACAGTCTCTTCAAAAAAGGGTTCTAAGAAAGCTGGATCTCCACATGCAAAAGTATGAAGCAAGATCCCTGCCTTATACCTTACACAAAAATCCATTCAAAATGGATTGAAGACCTAAATCTGTGGTCTGATACCATCAAATTATTAGAGAACATTGGAGAAACCCCACAAGACTTTGGCATAGGCAAAGAGTTCTTGGAAAAGATCCCAGAGGGACAGACAATCAAAGCCAAACTTGATAAATGTGATTATATCAAATTGAGAAGCTTCTGCACTGCAAAAGAAACACTTAGCAAAATGAAGAGATAACCAACAGAATGGGAGAAATTATTTGCAAACTATGAATCTGATAAAGAATTAATAACCAGAATATATAAACACATCAAGAAAACTCAGCAACAGCAAAACAAACAACCCAGTGAAGAAATGGGCAAAAAGACTTAAGCAGGCATTTTTCAAAAGAGGAAATCCAAATGGCCGGCAGAAAGATGTAAAAATTCTCAGGATCACTAGCCAGCAGGGAAATGCATTTCAAAACCACAATGAGGTTTTACTTAACCTCCAATAGAATGGCTTTAATACGGAAATCAAGAAACAACATATACTGGTGAAGATGTGGGGGAATAGTTATCCTAACTCACTGTTGGTAAGAATGTATACAGGTATAGCTACTGAAGAAGACAGTATGGAGATGCCTCAGAAATCTGAACATAGTCCTACCATATGAACAAAGCATCCCACTATTTGGAATTTATCCAAATGAAAAGTGTCAGGGTATGAAAGAGTTATCTGTACTCCCATGCTTATTGCAGCTCAACTGACAATGGCTAAGATATGAAATCAACCCAAATGCCATTCAACTGAAGATGGCATAAATATTTTATGGCACATATACACCATGGAATAATACATAGTGATAAAAAAAGGTAAAATCCTGTTGTTTACAACAAAATGGATGCAACTGAAAAATATTATACTTAGGAGAATAAGCCAGTCCCAAAAAGGACAAATACCATATGTTCTCCCTGATGTGTAGTAACTAATAGAGTACATAAAAGGTAATCTATAGTGGTGAAATTTACATTTTGAGATCTGATGACTTTGAATATCCCTTTTCTCAACAGTTGAGGACCTTTTTTTTATACTAGTAGTTGAACTCTAGTTATTATAGTGTTAATCTTATGTGTATAAAGTTAATTGAAAATAGATTCCAGAAAAAAATAAAAAGAGGAATGGGAGAGGGTGGAGGAAAAAGAGCAGGATTGCTGGTCAAAGGCCCAGTAGGGTCAGAAGAATCAGTATGTTCCTAAATTTTGTGTATTTGAAATGCATGTATCTTACATAAAAGGTTTCTGGGTAAAAAAAGAAATACTGATATGAAAATTAAATTCAAATGGTCAACAAACACATGAAAAAATGCTCAGAATCATTAGCCATCAGTGAAATGCAAATAAAAACCTCAATAAGGGTTTACCTCACCACAGTTAGAATGTTTATCATCCAAAACTCAAAAAATAATATATGCCGGTGAAGATGTGGGAGAAAAGCTACCCTAATACTCTGTTGGTTGGAATGTAAACCAGTACAACCATTATGGAAACAGTATGTAGATGCCTCAGAAGGCAGAAAATATACCATATGACTCAGTAATCCCCAAGAATTTACCCAAACAAAATGAAATCAGCATAAGAAAGAGTTATCTGTACCCTCATGTTCATTTCAGCTTAATTCACAATAGCAAGGATGTGGAATCAATCCAGATATCCATCAACTGATGACTGGATAAAGAAAATGGAGTACTACTCAAGCATTAAAAAAATAAAATCATTTTGCAATAAAATGGGTGTAACTGGAGACCATTATGCTTAGTGGCATAAGCCAGTCCATAAAAGACAAATATGTGGCAAATAACACAGAACACAAAAACTATATAGAATGAAATGGACATCTTGTGATGTGATTATTGCTTTTAGCCCTTGTTATACTCCCAGAGAACTATAGTCTTCCCACTCTTTACTTGTTGAATATTATGGTTATTGGTAAATTAAACCTATGACTATACAGTTGGTTGAAATCATCTCTCTGCTTTATATTCTTGAATAATAAGCAGAGACATAGTTTCAACCAACTCTATACTCACAGGCTTAATTCACCACTAAATAAAGTAAACTGAAAACAGATTTTGTAAAAATTACGAATCAGAATAGGAAAAGGAAGACGAGCAAGGTAGCAATATGAGTGGGAGGGAGGGTGTGGTGAGAAGTGTCACTATGTTCCTTAATCTATATATAGGAGATTCATTAAATTTGTATAATTTAAATAAAATTTTAAAGAACATTTATGTTTGAAAACATACCACTTTATTGCTTGTAAAAATACATTAATTATTCAACGTGGAATTCAGGAAACACAAGAGTATACATCACATGAAAAAAGACTGTACCTAAATGTGCTTTTAACTTGCTGCTGGATCTTCCACAAGACTTTAGGCATTCATTTTCACCATGTTTAAAATGACAAGTGGCATCTTGGTTTCCAACTCTAATTCTTTTTTCTTTCTTTTTTTTCTTTTTTTTTATGATTTCTTTCATTTGAAGGTAGTTACAGAAAGTGAGAGGCAGAGACAAAGAGAGAAGGCTTTCATACATTTGCTCTTTCTCCAAATTTCCAAATGACCACAATGGCCAGGGCTGGGCCAGGCTGAAGCCAGGATCTAGGAGTTTGATCTGAGTCTCTCACGTGGGTTCAAGGACCCAAGCATTTGGACCATCCTGCACTGTTCTCCCAGTGCCTTAGCAGGGAACTGGATTGGAAGTGGAGCAACGGGACTCAAACTGGTGCCCGTGCAGAATGCAGTGGCTAATACTGGCTATACCACAATGCTAGCCTCTGATTCTTTATTGTAAGGTCCCTAACAACCTGTGTTGGTGTTCCAAGACCTCCTCCAAAGCATATAAAGGCAAAAGCATATTGCTAATATCAATGTCTGCCACGAATGTTGAAAGCAGAACTTGAGCACAAATATGTCACAAAGTTATACCAACGTCAAAGGTACAGGTGCCTTAAAAATTACAGGTTTCTTGAGCCAGTGCTGTGGCGTAATGGGCTATGCCTCTGCCTGCAGTGCTGACATCCTGCAAGGGCACTGGTTCTGTTCTGATTGCTACTCTACCAACCCATCTCTTTGCTTATGGCCTGGGAAAGCAGCAGCAGAAGATGGTCCAAATGCTTGGGCCCCTGCACCCAAATGGGAGACCTGGAAGAAGCTCTTGGCTCTTGGTTTCAGGTCAGCCCAGCTCCAGCCTTTGTGGCCATTTTAGGAGTGAACCAGTAGATGAAAGACTTTTATCTATGGCTCACCTTCTCTTTGTCTCTAACTCTGCCTCATAAATAAATAAATAAATATTTTAAAAAAATTCCAGGGTTCTATAATGAAACAATAATACTTCGAAGGTACTCTAGAATCACTATTAGGAACCTGGCAAATTTGGTATAGGTAACAGAAATTAAGCTGAAATCAAGAAAAAAATAAATTTCCCAATGACAGAGACAGCTAAGAATAACATTGTGTCCTTGTGGTTAATGTCATAATGGTCACAAGAAAGTGTGAAGGAGTACTTCACAGAAATTTATTATATTCAAAACGCATTCGAGCTGTTATGTAAGCCTTCAGGTTATGCAGACTGTCTGGTTTGAAATAATATCTGGACAGACTCTGTAGCCTTGAATTTGTTCCTGAGCTTACTCATCAAGAAAAATAAAGTACATAATAGTTATCATCTCATTTGTTATAAGATTAAATAAGAGAAGAGGATTATATAAGATGACAATGACTTGATAATGTTGGTTGTTATTGCTTTAAATTGAAGTTAAGTTTTATGCAGAAAATCAGTTGAATTTGGGTAAGGAAAGCCGGGTTATGGTTTGATTATGAACTGTTTTAATGTGTGGCTAAAGAGTTTATAGTTCAACCCCATTATTTTTTACAGCATTAATTACAGTGTGCTTTCTTAAACAGTGCACAAATAGCTTTTACACAAATAAATATGCAAGCCCTAAAGAATTTGTAATGGTGAATTTTCAGATCATTAATTTTTTTACTTACACTCATACAGAAAGTTTATTTCTATGGAAAAAATATGAAAAAATAAATAACAGCAATAGATCAATGTAACTTAAAAAGCACCTCCCCATCAAATCTAGCAATTAGACTTCTATTTCTTTTTTTTGTTTACTGTGAAAGATCTTTCATTAGGGTCTCTTGTGACAAAATAACATTTTATACAAATAAGTCATCAGCTAACGGTGGACGCCAAGACAACACAAACTGGAAGGAGAACCTTGGGTGATGTGGGCAAGAGGAGGAAGCACATATCTAAGTCATTAAGGTTTCCTCTAATCTGTGAAAAATAGATTTGCAATAAAAAATGTACACAACTTCAATGAGTTTATATGGTCTTTTGTAAGACAAGGATGAGCCTCCTCTGCCAGATCCTTCTTGTGGCTGAGATGTTGGGTAATATGGAATGTGAACGATACGGAGGTTCCCCAACTGGGCTCCTATGCCAGGTGCAGCAGCACCCTATACGACAGGGACTCCCAGGCACTGTGGTAAGATTTTTAGGATAAGATTTCAATGATGTTATAGTGACACTGACCACCAGAAGAAAGTGATTATACAGAGCATGATGGGCAGTAGGAGCCTGCCAGCTCCCAGTGCATTCCTGGGTCTGGCTGCTTCTGCCAGGACACACAAAGGCAAGACTCACATGATTTGTACACCAGACACAGCCTATTAATTCCATTCCAGTAATAGGTCTCGATTCAACTGAAAAGTAAAGTTGAAGATTGCATAGTCACTGCCTTTGCACCAACTGCCAGCCAATGATTAGCCTTAAACATCCCCATTCACAGGCCCTATGTACTGGAATTCAGATGGTCCCATGACAGGGACATCTTCAGGGAGAACTGCCCCTGAAAATGCGTTTCTCTGTGAGGCAGCATGGAGCTACCATGGAAATGACACCAACCACAGCTTCTACTCTTAGTTGTCATTTCTTATATCTGTACATTAGAACACAGGATGGACTGAGACAGGATCATCTTTGGAGAAGGGTACCTTAGCCCAAAGCTGTTCAGGAAAAGAGAAGTCTTCTCTGGAACACCTCAAGGCAGGACAGGAGCAAGACAGAAGAGGAAGGGGTGCTGGCAGCAGGCCCTGTGCCATCAGTTTGGGCCTGCCACCCTATTGGAATGTGTTCCTCAAGGAGCTGCCTCTAAAGTGCCAGCTGCAACAGAGGGCACAGTCTCCCTGGGTAGGTAGCTCTTTGCTTTTTCCTTCCCTTGCATCAACTTCATCTGAACTATACCCTTGCATCTGAACAGGTTGGATACCTTCATAATCTGGACCCCCAGTTCAACTTCTGACTGGTTCAGTTTTTATCAGAAAGGTATGACTTTTGATTCTGTCCTCAAGCTGGAAGTTCAAACTCATTCCAGTTAACATTCCAGAGTGGTAACACTGCTCTAGATTTCCTGAGCAGCCAGACCCAGGAATGCACAACCCCACATGCTCAACAGCAGCTGTTTAGGGGCAGAAGGTTGGCAAATCCCTGTCCTGCTGGGCATGGATTGAGTACTTAACCTCAAAAACTTCTCCAGGGAGCCTAAGGCAAGCTATTAGCAAAGGAGATCAGCACTTCTCAGGTCACTGTGACTCTTGCTCCATCCTTGGGGTGCTCATCCAAGTACAAGCTGCCACTACTGATATAGGCAGCCCACCAGTGTGCAAGATGCAGCCCGTTCTGGCCAGTTCCAAATAGCATTCAATGGAGAAGTGCTCAAGGTGCTTCAAAAACCATGCACTAGATTACATAGAGAAGAAACTCCCGGTTGGGCTTCTGTCACAGAGAGAAGGGATCATCCTGAAGTGCGAGAAGAATATACACATCCCATGAGACAAGCAATGATAAGAAGAAAGTAAAGGGACATTGCTGGTGACTGTACAAAGTGAGGAGGAATGCTGGCTACACAGCTTTCCTCACCAGCATAAGGGACAGAGATATACTTAAGGCACCTGGATTTGTAGTTGACTCTAGTTCTGAGAGTCACTGGGTCTGGAGAAGAGGAACCATTCTGCAGGGTGTGTGGCCTCTTCCCTCCCTCAGTGGGTGTATCTAGTACCAGCACTCTAGGGGTAAGCTGCCAGTACATGGCATCACCTAGAATCTAACCTGGCCCAGAGGACTGGGCCAGGGTTCAAGGCCAATTAGGTTCTAGAATCCAAAGAGGGAGAAACTTTGGTCAGTGCAGGCACAGTGGATGCATGATCAAAGGTTGGCTCCCTTTCTCTGGTCACATATGGCCTTTTTCCAAAGTATTGTGGGACACAGCTCTACTGTCACAGGTACTTTGATTTACACCACACCTGAGCCCTTGCTACAGACACATTTCTATGTATATTAAATGGGCCTTGACCACAGGAACATTCTTCTCAGAAAGTCATAGCTCTGGGTTGAGCGCCTGCAGCCACCCACACAGACAAGCTAGGTCTCCAAGGTGGCGACAGCTGTGCTTACTAAGAGTCTGGGAATACAAGCAGCCACAGGATGTGCATGGACGCTTTCCTGAGCCCATATCACTCTGAGGGGTAACCTCAATCACCCTTCCCAAATACCCGGAACAATTCAAACAGCAGCATGAAGGATCAGAACATGCATTACTTAGGCCTGACCTGTCAGATGGCTCCAGAGACGACTGCAGTAGAGGGGCAGAAAGAAACACTTTCAATAAAAAGTCAGAAATACACAGAGAGTTTCAGAGGCAAAGCCAATCCCCCAGGCCATGCTAGGTGGAGAACAGCAAATCTCCGCGGCAGCACGGCAGCTGCATCCTAACTGTACCTCCCCAGTGTGCACCAGGCCAGCCACAGGGCCTGATCAGGATGATCAGAAGTCTAACCACACATCACATAAGGCAAGGATATCACCAAAATTTCATCAAATGTCCCCAAAAGCAGTCTGGAAATAAAAAACCAAAATACAATGAGGCCCATTCTGACCTGAAGAGATACAGCTGTTCCATGAGCAGAGCTGGTACATTCTGTTCAAATGTCCTCCAACGTGAGGACAGGAAAGTACAGCCAGAGGAGCCTGCCGAGGATCCCTGAAGGCCCACAGAGAAACCGGCCTTCCATGTGGCAGCAGCGCATATCCCTGGTGTCCTCCTCCACCCTCTTCTGGATTCTTCCAGTTGGTGTTAGACTACGCACAGGATGAGGTCAGCTGTGCAGATGGCACCCCTGGAAGTGAGAGGAGGAGCTGCCTGGAAGAGGCAGGCCCTCTTTTCAGCTTCCTATGGCATCCAGAAACCTCAAGAAGGGCTATGAGTCTGTAGGCAAGCCAGGCCAGAGCCTTCTTGGCCTAGATTTTTATTTTTTAAGAAAAAACTGTAGAGTGTGTCAGTGATCCATGCAATCACTAGTAAGACACAGAGTATGATTCATCAGTCCTTGCTCAGCTGTGTTATCCCAGTCAGCAGCTTTCTGTTATGTTTTAGACCATATTCTACCATACAGTCAATTGGTTTATTTAATTTGACCCAATTTACTAGCCTGGTTCCATCTTTTCCCTTTATGGAAGCAACTTCATTTACCTTTTTTCCTTTTATTCTTCTATTACTTCCACCTTGCAAAATCTTAGGCCAAGAATCAATCCCACTGACCATATTTCCTTGTTGGAAACTGAGGCTTCATGAAATACAAAACACAAATAAGCACAAAATTAAAAAAGCTAATACCAACACAAATTCATGCTCTCAACTTCAGAAGCATTATTTTTCAAAAAGAGATTTATTCATTTATTTATTTCATTTGAAAGACAATCCCTGTGAATTGCATCTAAATCATTGACAGAGCTGGAATCTGAATGAGTGAGCGAATGAATATCTGTGCTTTTGTTGATACTATTGTAAAATGGATTGACCACATTTTTAATTTTTTAAATTTTTTTCAGGATTTAGATGTTCTTTGTTTAAGAAAATTTTTATTTGAGAGAGAGAGAGATAGAGGGAGAGATTCCATCTTTGGTTTACTCCTCAAATGGCTACAATAGCTAGGTCTGGGCCAGGCCAATGCCAGGTGTCAGGAACTCCATACTGATCTACTGCACAAAGACATAGACCATCATTCATTACTTTCTCAAGTACTTTACACCAGGACTCAGCTGCTGATCTGACAAGGGGTGCTTTGATTGAATATGGTTGCTTAGCCTGCTGCTCTGCAATGCTGGCTTTTTCAATTGAATCTTTAATATTACTTTTTTTTATCAATCCTCAAATTTCAAATTTCTTGCATTCCTTTCAATTGCCTAGACCATCATTTAACTTCTCCCCTTTATGCAGAACATTTCACTACACAAATAGAAACGAGATATATGAGATGAGAAATTACAGAACTCTATCCATGACATATTGTAATCCTTGTTTCTTCTTCTTGTCATTTCCATGTGACTTTTCTTTTTAAAAGATTCATTTATTTATTCACCAATTTGAAAGTCAGAGTGATGGTGGGGGGTGAGGGGTAGGTGACAGAGAGGAGAGAGAAAGAAAGATATTTTACATGTGCTGATTCACCCCCCAAATGGCTGTAGCTGTCAATTTGGAGCAGGAACCAGGAACTCCATCTTGGTCTCCCATAAGGATGGGAAGGGCCCAAGTCCTTGGACCCTCTTCCACTGCCTATCAGGAAGCTGGATTGTAAGTGGAGTAGCCATGAATTGAACTGGCTCTCTGATATGCGCTGCCAGTGTGGAAAGTGGAGGCTCAACCCACTGTACAAAATCATCAAGCCCTCAGTGATTTCTAAGCTTATTACCTTGATCTAGAACACATGCATTATATCACCACAACTATTCCTTCAGAATTAAAGTGAAATAATACCACATTATGAATACAGTAAATTTTAAACAACTGTCAAAAACTTGAACTTCAGTGATATCCTGTTCTGATGGGTAACCCTATAAAGGGGCTACTCGTTATATGCATTTACTCCTTCACAACCCCCCTAATCTTGAGGCAGGAACTACAGATTTACTTATCTTTTTATGGTGCTTATTATGGTACCAGCCACATACTATATACACAAGCAATAATTATTGAATGAGGAGATCAGTAAATTTTGCTTGGTCAGGGATCTCAACACTCTGAGATCTCAGGAAAGCTAAATGTGTGGCTATTACCAGCAATGTTCTCTTTCTGCTCCTCCTTCAGAGTATTTTCTAAACCCTTACTATCTAAAGTGCAGTTTTCACTGAAGCATTGACACTATCTGGTATTTTTTTGCAAAGTAACCCCTGGCTACACTTTGCTCCAGTTCTTCTCTCTCTTGCAAGAAGAAATTCAAGGAAGAAAAGTACACAAAGGTGAGCAGAGAAGCAAAATTTATTTAAAGCAAAAGTACACAATAGAGGAATAAGCATGGGAAAGAATGAGCTATCCTTAACAAGGTTTGGAGCTGTTCTTTTATACTTCCAATAAGCATAGGGTTAGTATCTGGGGCACAGCTTAATTGAATATTCAAAGAGGGCAGAGTTGGCGGCAGGTCATGAATACCTCCTTTTTCCATGCCTTTTTTTGGAACTATCATGGTGCCAGATACATAATGGGTATCAGAGCGCTGGCCATGATAATCATAATACCTACTAACAGGGAGACATCCTGCAGTCACAGTGGATATTTCTAGCTGATGTTGGTTGCAAGTTACAGCATCATAGAACTTCTGGTTTCCACTGTCTAATAGAGGGATTTGAGAGCAGTGCATGGAAAGGGAATTTGGACAATTCACCGAAAAGGAAGTCTATGTGGTGCACAGAAAAGGGTTTTGGGTGGTACCAAATGGACTATCATGTGGGCTTGCCAGGCTCTCTCCCAGACAAGCCAGAGCTATCATGCCGTGGGGCATGCTGTCATGCTGCAAGCCATGCAGAGCTGCAGCAGGCCGGGACTGTGGATCCTCAGCTCCTCACTGACAGCCACCTCCCTGCTTCCCGGCTTGTTTTAAATGGAGAACATCAACCTCCACCTGTCTTATTAACTGTGAATTTGCATTTTGATAAAGGTGATTCATATATATATATATATATTAGATATTTAAAATATTGCTTTAAAATATATTGGAAAAATTGAATTCCCATCAAATGGGAAACTTACAAGAAAGGTGAATGAAGAAAGTCAAAGCAGCGATGAATGACCATTATTCAACAACAAACATTATTCTGCAAAATCAAGCAATATTCATTAATTGAATTAGGTAATAGATATTTTTTCGGATCCAACTATGTGCTTGAAATAGTTCTGGCAATATGTTAAGAACTGGAAACCAAAGAGAGGAATGAAAGGTCCTGGGAATTCATTATTTAGTGGGTTGTTTCTTTCCTGTTGGAAATCTTACAGCTATTTAGGACTAGTGTAGAGGAATTGAATTTAAATTAATAGGTTAAGGGGACCTTTTTAAATTTGAATACTATTAATTGAAAATGGTATAGAGTGGGGGGGTTCTTTACATGTGGCATTTATATTGGTTAATTTCATCTATCGACTTGACCGGGTCTTGGTGTGCCTGAATATTTGCTTAAACATTATTCTACGTGTATATATAAATGCTTCTGGATTAGATTAGCATTTGGATTGTTAGATTGAATAAAGGCAAATTGCCCTTTCCAAGGTGACCATACCTTATCTAATCCTTTAGAAGACTAAATAAATAAAAAAAGCTGAATGAGGGAACCTTTGCTCTTTGTGCCTTACTGTCTTCAAGCTGGGAGGTTGCTATTCTCTTGCCTTAGGACTCAGAGCTTGACTGGAACCTGGGCAATCAGCTCTCTTGTTTTACGGGTCCTCTGCTTCAACTAGAATGTAAACATCAGCTTGTAAAATGCAGACATGTGCCTTCTCAGTCTCAATAACCATATGAGCCAATACCTTATAATAAAGCTCTTCATTTCTGTGTATCTGTATTTACATTTATATATATTTGTTTTTGTGAAGAATTTTAAATGTAAAGCAGTTCAAATAGATCTGCTAAATATTTTACAACCATTTGAATGAAATCAAAATGTTGAGAGCTCTTTTTTTAAGATTTATTTCATTTAAAAATCAGAGTTACAGAAGGGGTGAGAGAGAAGGAGAGAGAGAAAGGAATCCTCCATCTGCTGATTCATTCCCAAGACTGCTGCGATGGCCAGCATTGGGCCAGTCTGAAGCCAGGAGCTTATTCCAGTTCTCCGACATGGGTAGCAGGGGCCCAAAACTTGGGTCATCCTCTGCTGCTTTTCCCAACCCATTAGCAGGGAGTTGGATAGGAAGTAGAGTAGCCGGCACATGAACCAGGTGCCTGTGTGTGATGTCAGCATCACAAATAGTGGCTTTACCTGCTGTGCCACAATGCTGACCTCAGAACCCTTGCTTTTAAGGTTTTTTTTTCCCCTAACTGGTCTTCAAACCATCATAATAGAGGCATTCATGATAAGCTGGATAAAGAAGACTTTACATCCAAGGAAACTATGCTGATCACATATGTATAACCACAAATTTTTGAATCTGCACTGTCTAATATTTTAACTACTAACCAAATATAACCATTTAGATTTATATTTAACCTAATTAAATTTATGATAAGTAAAATTTCAGTTCTGTGCTCACACTAGCCACATTGCTGATGCTCAAAAACTGTATGTGACTAGGAGCTGAACAGTGCTAACATGCAATACTTCCATCACTAAAGAAAATTCGGTAGGGCAATGCTATTCAATATCATCCATAAGGGCGATGGACACCATTATTTTTTTTTAAGTGGTTAGATTTACAACTAAAGTATAATGATGAAGTACCTCAACATTATTCTTGGTCTATATATTTAAAATATAATTGTCTCCAAGGATTTTGACTTGATATGTGAGCAGTGAAGGCACATAATTTTGGTATCTCAGTTTTTCCTTATCAACTGCCAAAATATTGACATCACTTCCTTTCACAAATTTATCAAAAATGAAGGAATTAATAATAGAACTATACATATGGCAATACTCATACATGCCAGTTATCAAGGTTTTTTGATCATTTTTCAAGAATTATATAATTTCATGCATTGAGAGACAGGGTCTGTTTTATTCTTTTGAGTTTGCATATTCAATTTCTCCAACACCACTTATTGAAAAGACTATACTTTTCCTAATGTGTTTTCTTACCACCTTTGTCAAACATCAGCAAATGCTTTTACTTCTAGGATCTCTGTATTGTTAGTCTTTCTGTCTTTATGCCAACTGGTTTCTTATAAAAGATGCATTTATTTATTTGAAAGGCTGAGTTTCAGGGATGGCGCTGTGGCACAGTGGGTTAACACCATGGCCTGAAGCGCCAGCATCCCATATGGGCGCCAGTTCAAGACCTAGCTGCTCCACTTCCTATCCAGCTCTCTGCTATGGTCTGGGAATGCAGTAGAAGATGGCCCAAGTCCTTGGGACCCTGCACCCACAGGGAGACGTGGAAGAAGCTCCTGGCTCCTGTCTTTGGATTGGCACAGCTCCAGCCATTGTGGCCAATTAGGGAGTGAACCAGCAGATGGAACACCTCTCTCTCTCTCTCTCTGCCTCTCCTTTCTCTGTGTAACTCTGACTTTCAAATAAATATAAATAAATCTTAAAAAAAAAAAAAAAACAAGAAAGGCAGAGCTTCAGAGAGAGGGAGAAATGGAGAGAGAACAAGATCTTCCATCTGCTGCTCAGGGCCCCAAGGACTTGGGCCATCTTCTGCTGCTTTCCAAGGTACATTAGTAGGGAATTGGATTGGAAGAAAAGCAGCAGGAACTAGAACCAGTATTATTGTTTGTGATGCTGGTGTCACAGACAAATTTAATCCACTGCATCACAATGCTAACACCTATCTTCTGTTTTAATTAATGTAGCTTTGAATTATATTTTAAAATACAGTAGTGTATTATTTTATTATTATTTGCTTTTTTAATGAAGAAAGTCTTAAAGATAAGTTCATCTCTCCTTTCTTCTAGCAATGCAAATATTAGATAGCATACACTTCAAGTTCCAAGTCTTACAAAGTAAGTAAGATTTGGACAAAGGGAAAACAAAATCCAAGATGTGTGATTAATTTTAATTTGGGGAGAGAGGTCAGAATATTTTTCTAAACTATAGTGTAAAATCTGTCCTAAAAAATTCCACATCAATTCTTTAAACATCCATTTTCAGTCATTTCCTACAGTGATATTTTTAACAAATTTTGATATTTTATTCAGAAACACTAGATAATGCTAAGGAAGAAAGGTCTTTTTCAATGAAAGCTACTTTCTATATTTGTGGACATAATGTTGATTAATTATTGGAACTTCAATATAAAAAGAAAACAATCAACCAAGTAGAAATGCATTTCTTCTTTTAAGTAGGAATATGTATATATTTCAATAATCTCTTAATTCTTCACACTTCTATGTAGAATGAATTATACTTGTTAAGAATTTATCAGTGATCTCTATACCCAAATACTATGTATGCATTGAAATCTAACAGATTTTTTTGTTTTTGGAGTACAACCTTTTCACTATCTGTTATGCAAAGCCAATATGTAATTCTTCTAACCATTCCCTATAGATTTATTGCTGTTGCTCACCATTTGTCTTGACACTTAAATACTCATGCCTTCTACCCCTACATTTTCCAAGAACTCATTACATTTCTTTTATTTGTTTGGCACATTGATTTCAGCTCTGGTCCTCACTTCCAGGTTCTGCCCTTTTATTACCCAATGAAACTAGAGCAGAAGGAAGACTGACAAGTTTCATTTAACTGTCAGGTCCTTCTGGGGTCCACTAGCTGCAGTAAAATGACTCTACATTGTATTTAATGAACCATGAAGATAGTGAGACCAATAAAAAAACTCTCCATGCCCTTAGAGCAAAAGGCTGCTCTCATCTTCTATTAAAGTTGTTTAACAGTCCACAACAACTGCCAGACATAGGAAAAAAGGTGAATTGGCAATGGATCTGAGATACTCACCTCCCATAATGAAACATCTGTTTAAAAAATACAGTATTCTCTCCTTTGAGGAGCTAAGTATTAGTTGAACCACGTAGTGCAGTAAAGACTCAATTAAACAATGTATGTTCTAATTCAAAACAAAAATAGAGGGAAAGTGGATTAGGAAGAAATAGGAAAAATGACAGCAGCTACATTAGCAATTTCAATATTATGCATTAGTGAGAATAAAAAGAAGTACATAGCCTACCTACTGTTAGAGCAATTAGGTTCCACACAATTTGGCAAGAATAATATTAAGTAGTAGACAAATTTTCTGTTTGCTTTATAAACAATAAAATCCCCTATTGTTTCTATATAATGTTGAAACGTGACCTCTCTCTCAGGAATTATTTATCATGTCAATTTTTGAAGACTTTGGATATTAAATAAAAGAGAAAAATAACCACCATGGAAGCAGTTAGTAGGGATGTGTTTTATAAACATGAATAAACTTTTTTAACATATTTAACATCTCACAATCTCTCATTTTTTATTGATTTGTTTACTTCATGTTAAAGCCTAAATGAAGAGTTCAATAATTGTCTTCCACACTAAATGAAAGGAAGAGCTAACATAAGTTGTTTATATCTATATGTGATTAATTAGACGAACAAGTAACTTATAGATATCTAGTAACCTTGTAGTATTCATAATTCCGCAAAAACCTGTCTCTCTGGTTTACCCTAGTTCTTGATTTTGTTTTTTTATTTGACAAGTAGAGTTATAGACAGTTAGAAAGAGAGACAGAGAGAAAGGTCTTCCTTCCGTTGGTTCACTCCCATAATGGCTGTCAGGACCGGCGCTGCGCTGATCAGAAGCCAGGATCCAGGTGCCCAAGCACTTAGGCCATCCTCTACTGCCCTCCCGGGTCACAACAGAGAGCTGGACTGGAAGAGGAGCAAATGGGACTAGAACCTGGCGCCCATATGGGATGTCAGTGCCTCAGGTGAAGGATTAACCAAGTGAGCCACAGACCGGCCAATCCTAGTTCTTAAATTTAATGATGTCGTTTTGATTCTCTGGATTATGAAAGCAAATTTAGAGAAGTCACCTGTCAAAATGTTGGTGCTTTCAGAAGATAGAACTCATTGAGCTAAACTACCATTAAACAAGTTTCTGGAAACTAATTCTGAAAAATAAAAGATATATTACTTTGCAAAAAGGATAGGCTATATGGAGATGGAAATAAGACCACTGCTGTCTTGCTACTGGAAGACGAGGTTAATTTCTTGTATAATTGAAGCCTTAGCTGATGTGTGATTCAAGGCACAATCTATGAAATCTTGAGCTGTTAGGAGGCCCCATGGAAAGGGGTTGGTTTGGAGGATGAAGTAATTCAGGAGAGGTTAAATCTGAGTGGAAGTGCTACCAGTGAGATTGCTAGACTGTCAGGCTCACTAACAACTTTGAATTGTCCTCCAGCAGTGAAAAGTGGGAAAATAAGTTGGAGAACCAATTTAGTAAAACAGGAAGATATCAAAAGTTGATTTTTTATTTTTTTTAATTTTTGAATCTGTCATTTTTACCTAGGGCTCACTCTGTGGTTATAAATTCTTTTCCTAGGGAGTTTTTACTATTGAGATTTATTTAAGAGCTCTAAAACTCATTGGTATCTCTCAGAGTGATAGTATTCAGTCATCAAAATAGGAAATAGAGCACATAAATACTAACAACAATTTCTTATTAGGTTGAGATAATGCATTTTAATCAAAGCTATCAACGTTTTTATTTTTCTTTTTATGAACAAAGTGTCTATGAAGCATCTGCCTTTAGCTTGCCAAAACAAATGAAAAACATTTATATTATTTTGTTCATAAGGAAATATCAATACTTTTGTCTGAATATATCTCTCCATTAGCATTTCACATCTACATAAAGGTAACTTAGAGGATGAGAATTTACAATCACCAAAAAATGTGGAGAGAGTCATGAATAGAAAGACATATTATAGACTTGTATGGCATTATGTCTGACCTTTTAAATATGTAGACAGATATTTTGTAGGTTATGTTGTTTATGTCAGAAGTCTATAAAGTCAAAAACTTTATAGTTAAGCCAAATGCATACATTCATCTAAAAATGCACTACATTTAAAATACCCCTTTAGTCCTTGGTTTGAATAATAGGAAATGGTTCATTCGCCTCTAGCTATATAAATATAGTCAATGTTATTTGCCCTTTAAAATTCTTAACAAGAAAATCATTTATCTAATTTATACTGACACATTCTGCAATAGGCTTAGTATATAATCATCTGCTAGCACCACAATAAACAGCTACTATGTATTCATCAGAAGTTATTATTAATCATCAGGTCCTTATAATGGCTATGTTTATGTCTCTCTAACAGCCTTACTCTGTCGATGAAGTTATTGCGGACTGAGCTAAGAATTTCATTAGGTGCCTATTTTTTTTAGAAGCAACACTTTTGTGAAGAGCATGTAGACATATGCACATAGGCAATATATAATTGCCTTATTATTTCATTGCCATAATTCTATTTTACAGCTGGCTTCAGATATCCATCTTTAAAATGAACTACATTAGGGAAGCTTTAAAATTTACTCCTTTTTAAGGTGCATCAAAATGGAACTGGTGTTGTGGCGTAATGGGTAAGGCCACCGCCTGCAGTGCCAACACCCCATATGGACACCAGTTTGAGTCCTGGCTACTCCACTTTCAATTCAGATCTCTGCTATAGCCTGGGAAAGCAGTAAAAGATGGCCCAAGTCCTTGGGCCCCTGTGCCAGCATGGAAGACCGAGAAGAAGCTCCTGGCTCCTGGGTTCAGATCAGCCCAGCTCTGGCCGTTGTGACCATCTGGGGAGTGAACCAGCAGATGAAAGACCTCTCTCTCTCTCTCTCTCTCTCTCTCTCTCTCTCTGTCTGTCTCTGCCTTTCAAATAAATAAATAAATCTTTAAAAACATAAAGTTCAGCAAAATATTATATAAAATAGAAAAGACCTTATAGGAACACTAATTTTGCCTTAATTCAAGCTTTGAATCTTTATCTCTTTAGTTGTATGTAAGCAGCTAAACTGAAGGTAACAATGTGCATGTAAACCAATGCATTTTTGCATGGTAAGTTCATGCAGCCATTGAAGATAAGATTTTATGTATTTTTTTCTTTTTTTATATATAAAGCTTTTATTTAAAGAATATAAATTTTTAAAGTACAGCTTATGGATTACAATGGCTCCCCCCGACACAACTTCCCTCCCACCCACTACCCTCCCCTTTCCCGCTCCCTCTCCCCTTCCATTCACATCAAGATTCATTTTCAATTCTCTTTATACACGGAAGATCAGTTTAGTACATATTACGTAAAGATTTCAACAGTTTTCCCTCACATAGAAACACAAAGTGAAAATACTGTTCGAGTACTAGTTATAGTATTAATTCACAATGTACAGCACATTAAGGACAGAGATCCTACATGATTTTTTTTTTAAAGAATTGATTAATTTTTTATGTAGTAAATTTGGTCAGGAGCCAATAGTTTCAAGTCCATTGACTTAGTATGTTTTAGTAAATCCATAAATGCTGCTTCCTAAAACACGGCAAATGTATACATGGGTTAGGTCAAATCTGAGAGTAAGGAGCTTCAACTGGGTTTCCCAGGCCATCCTCTGCTGCCTCTCCCATTATCAGGGAGCTGGATGGGAAGTGGAAAAGGCCAGCACAGGAACCAGCACACCTACAGCCACAGCACCTGACCCTCTCTTTCACTTCTAACGATAGATTACTTGGGTTATTTTCTTATATCTCCAATGATTTCCATGTCACCCTGATTAACTTTCTTCTCTAATAATCTGCAGTTTTTCTCCTCCACAAAGGATGATTCTTGATGCTGTTTTGTTTTAATTTCACTTTTTCTTCTTAAAACATTTCATTCATTTCCCTCCTTAAATGCTCACTTGTATTCTGTTTAACTTTACATGATTATCTAATTCAGCAAGGTCACTAAAGCACCAATTTAAATACCTATTCAGTGCATGCTTCTCTTTGTATGGAATGTTTCTATTTGCATAATCTCCCATTGCCTACAATCTACCAGGTAGAAAATGAAATTTACTAGTTTTTCTTCCAAGGTTGTCTTACTTCTGTAAAACAAATTACTTGGTATTTTATGTTTCTTTCTTATTGGTATTATTTGTACTTTTTTTTATTTTATAGTCTATCATTAATGAATAACTGCCTTGGTCAAGGTCTGTTCAATGCTAATCCTATACTCACAATCATGCATGTTTTTAGCACTGTAAAGAATAATGGAGAGATGATACATTTCTCATCAATGCAGAAAATTTGAGAACAAATGAAATAGCAGTAATTTTAAGGTAAGTCCATAATATACAATTTTACAATTATATGCAGTTAGAAATTTTCAACAAAATTGCCTAAAGTAAATTTTAAAAAAAATATTTTTTATACTATTTCAGATTATGGTATCAGCACATTTGACAGTTTTCCAACTAATGAATCAAGAACAGTCAATATGGCTGGTGCCATGGCTCACTTGGCTAATCCTCCACCTGCGGCGCCGGCATCCAGGGGTCTAGTCCAGGTTGTGGCGCCGGGGTCTGACCCAGTTGCTCCTCTTCTAGTCCAGCTCTCTGCTGTGACCCAGGAAAGCAGTGGAGGATGGTCCTAGTGCTTGGGCCTGGAACCCACATGGGAGACCAGGAGGAAGCACCTGGCTCCTGGCTTCGGATCAGCACAGCACACAGGCCGTAGTGGCCATTTGGGGGGTGAACCAACAGAAAACAAAGACCTTTCTCTCTGTCTCTCTCTCTCTAACTCTGCCTGTCCAAAAATAAAAAGAAAAAGAACAGTCAATATGACTATTTTGAAATAATGAAACAATTTCTCAAGATCAAAGCCTCAGAAAATAATGTCCCTACTAAAAATATATTTTCTAATTTTTATTACACTATTTTCAGAATATTCCTAACATGTGGAAAAGAATCTGAGTTCTATGGGGCTGGCATTGTGTCTCAGCAGGTTAAAGCTCTGGCCTGAAGCGCCGGCATCCCAAATAGGTGCGAGTTCTAGTCCCGGCTGCTTCTCTTCCAATCCAGCTCTTTCCTGCGGCCTGGAAGAGCAGCGGAAGATGGCCCAAGTCCTTGGGCCCCTGCACCCATGTGGGAGACCCAGAAGAAGCTCTGGGCTCCTGGTTTCAGATTGGCACAGCTCCGGCCTTGCAGCCATCTGGGGAGTGAACCAGTAGTTGGAAGACCTCTCTCTTTCTCTACCTCTCTCTGAAACTCTTTCAAATAAATAAAATAAATATTTTTTTTAAAAAAAAGAATCTGAGTTCCAACAAAAATCCATCTTTTTCTTGTTTCAGTTTCAGCCCTTTTTGCATTTAACATTAGTAAATGATAGTTTTTAACACTAATTTGGGACATGCTCAATTGGAACTGCCCCAAATGATGGAGTTAGAATTGTGCCAGGGGATTCCAATACAATCCCATCAAGGTGGCATGTACCAAGGCCATCTCACTAGTCCAAGTGATCAATTTCAGCTCACAATTGATCACACTGATAGGTCTAAGAGTCAAAGGGATCACACAAACAAGACTAGTGTCTGCTAATACTAACTGGTAGAATCAAAAAGGGAGAGAATGATCCAACATGGGAAGTGGGATACACAGCAGACTTATAGAATGGCAGATGTCCTAAATATCACTCTGGCCTCAGAATCAGCCCTTAAGGCATTCAGATCTGGCTCAAGAGCCCATGAGAATATTTTAGGCATGGAAAGCTAAGACACTCTGGAAAACAAAAAAAAAAAGAAGACCTAAATGAAAGATCTCTGCGAGTGAGATCCCAGTGGAAAGAACGGGGCCATCAAAGAAGGAGGTACCTTTCTCTGAAGGGAGGAGAGAACTTCCACTTTGTCTATGACCCTGTCGGAATAAGATCGAAGTCGGCGAACCGTAAAGACTTCCATAGCCTCGGCAACTCATGACTAGAGCCTAGGGAGATTACTGACGCCATAAACAAGAGTGTCAAATTGTTAAATCAACATCAGGAGTCACTGTGTACTTACGTCTCATGAGGGATCTGTCCTTAATGTGTTATCCAATGTGAAATAATGCTATAACTAGTACTGAAACAGTATTTTTACACTTTGTGTTTCTGTGTGGGTGTGAACTGATGAAATCTTTACATAGTATATATTGAATCGATCTTCTGTATATAAAGATAATTGCAAATGATTAAAAAATCTTGGTGTTAAATTGGAAATTGCATAGACAATTAATCAATTCTTTAAAAAAAATCATGTAGGATCTCTGTCCTTAATGTGCTGTACATTGTGAATTAATACTATAACTAGTACTCCAACAGTATTTTCACTTTGTGTCTCTATGTGAGGGAAAACTGTTGAAATCTTTACTTAATATATACTAAACTGATCTTCTGTGTATAAAGAGAATTGAAAATGAATCTTGACGTGAATGGAAGGGGAGAGGGAGCGGGAAAGGGGAGGGTATCGGGAGGGAGGGAAGTTCTGAGGGGGGGGAAGCCATTGTAATCCATAAGCTGTACTTTGGAAATTTATATTCTTTAAATAAAAGCTATAAAAAAAACACTAATTTTTTATATTTTGGCTTTACTTTTCATTTTATGTTCAAAATTATGACTGTTTTAAAAATATTAAGGTTCCTGTTTACAGAAAATTATTATGTATTAATATATTTTAGAAAGCAGAAGTTTAGGCCGGCGCCGTGGCTCAACAGGCTAATCCTCCACCTTGCGGCGCTGGCACACAGGGTTCTAGTCCCGGTCGGGGCGCCAGATTCTGTCCTGGTTGTCCCCTTCCAGGCCAGCCCTCTGCTGTGGCCCAGGAGTGCAGTGGAGGATGGCCCAAGTGCTTGGGCCCTGCACCCCATGGGAGACCAGGAAAAAGCACCTAGCACCTGGCTCCTGCCATCGGATGAGCGTGGTGCGCCAGCCGCAGTGCGCCATCTGCGGCAGCCATTGGAGGGTGAACCAACGGCAAAGGAAGACCTTTCTTTCTGTCTCTCTCTCACTGTCCACTCTGCCTGTCACAAAAAAAAAAAAAAAAAAAAGCAGAAGTTTAAAGAATTGATTTTGCTTTTGGAAGGAAAATTAGAAAAAAAATTGATAAATTTTCCTACTCCCTGTTATATTTTCCATCAATAAGGCTATCTAACTGTAACCTTATAGGAAGACTCTTCTGCCAATATTAATGACTGTTGGAAACACTTTGGAAATTATAAGCAATCTATTTTGAAAATGAGGGAGAAAATATCTTTAGTTTGTTATAATCAAGTACTACAGGAAATAAATTTAACACAAGTCATAGAACATTCTCAACTCAAGGCACAAATGTGGCATGCTATTCATTTTTCTCAGAGTCAACTGTATAGTAACAAGATGCCTTTTTTTTCACCAAGGGAAAAATTAAGGTGGAAAAAAATTAAAAGCCTGGAGTGTCTTAGTTATAAGACATTCAGCCCAAGAGCAAAGACAAGATTTGATAATGAATCATGGAGCTGAATCCTTGACCAAATGGCTGTTCTGTATGACTGCCGTCCACTCTCATTGCCATTCTGATATCCTTACATATTCATGCATATGATAAATAACATCACAAGAGTCCTCATTTTTCATTAATTTTGATGTGTTATTCCTTAAAAATAACTGTGCTTAATTCACAAATCATTACTTTTTATTTATTCTCTAAAACTTACTGTATTTGTTTATAGGTATTCTACTTTGCGAAGCATTACGCTATGAGATAAATGAGTTCTTATTATTACATAAACAAACAAAGCAGTGATGAGTGTGTTTCAGTCCCAAAGAAATCTACAAACCTCTTAGCCAGATGTGCATAGTGAATAAATCATATTCTATTTTCATCAAAGGACTTGGAAATCCTTAGCAATGAATAGAACTTTGGCAGTGTGTACTGCTCATTAAGAAACAATGGCCAATGCCTCAGCTGGAAGACTATCCAGTTGATCAATTTGACTTGGTACAATGTGGGACTACAGAGTCTTCCAAACAAAATAAACCATGCATGTCCTTTCCACTAGTCATAGCTCTCAATATAATGAGACAAGGCTCTCAGCATTCAACTAGGACTTAGGAAGCATTTTTATTATAAACAATTATAAATTAAAATTAAACATATGAATGTTATAAAAATATCACAAAATTATTAGAGTATTCAGCTTTTTTGTTACATGATTTTATGTCAATCTTTTATAAATTTATAAAAAAGAGTAGGGTGTACTTGAAATTAAAGTCATGTAACAAGATATCCTGAAAGGGTGCTCATTATCTATTTCCAAATAAAAAAAGTTACATTCCATTTGTGAATAAACTAACCTAATTTTTGGAGAAGTTTTTGACATATTCTATACTCTCATTCCATTATTGTCCTTGGTCAACACATGATTAACTATATTCAGAGTAAAAAACAAAAAATCCAAAGAAATCTCTGTCTAAAACACTGATACAAAGTTCTATGACTTCTGTGTTTGGCCTGTAGAAACATTATCATTGTCATATAATATTTTTATTTTGCTTTTTCATTTTCTAGTTATAGATTTTTTCATAGACTATGTTTTTACAGATATTTAATATTTTAAATACAATTTTCTACCCAAATATTTGCCAGTTGTTATTAATAGTCTAGGAAATTTTCCTTGTTTTTCTCTCTCACCTATTACAAATTAGTATTTCACTAGTTTTTTCTGTTCTATTTCCTTTATAGGTCTATTAGATGTGCCTTGTCCTATTCATTCTAACCTCCACTGACTGTCATTTAGACCCACCATCATATTCCACTTTGATTCCAGGTTTTTCCATCCCCTCAAATCTGTCCCTTGCACAGCTACTAGATGGAAGTGACTATGTCATAACATCTAAAGTTCTATAGATAACAAATCATATGCATCAATAATCAAATATCACCCATGAGAAAAAAATATGCTGTCTTAATTGTAACATAGTATATCCTAATAATCTAAGCTTGGTGTACACACACAGATAATTTGAGTTTATTTAGACATGTATTGCAATCACAGTTATCTTTCATATATAAAACCCATTGGCGATCGAATTCTGAAAGCTTCTTCATATTTATATTCGAGCATTTCTGAGTTACACAGCATTCCTGTATTATTTTAAATTGTGTGAGGAGATAAACAGTTTTTTTTTTTTTCCAAAGACTTTTAGGGTAGAACTAAGCAGATGTTCATGAAAACGCTTCTGCAAATCTGGAGAATGAACTCAGATATAGGAGCCTTGAACGTGATCCTGTTTGCCAATCCTTTTTTCTGAAATAGATTTTATTTTCTTTTCCAAGGCAACTTCTGGGATTCCTGTCACATATGAATATAAATCTGTTTTCTGGGGGAAAAGAATAGCTTTCCTTCATCCAAAGGATTAGTCCTACAAAACAGTAGGCAGACACATGTTTATAATTTTAAAAAATATACAAACATGAGAATATTGTTTGGTGCGTTAGATGGCTACAAATATAAGATCACCCTCTTTGCTAAATTTTATTATCTCAGTTTTGAGAAAACAAACACCACATGTCCAGTGGATCATTACTGAAAATTATACTACAAATAAATATAAAATTTCTTTGATTAACATTTTAAAGAGTTTTTGCATTTCCTAAATAAAAACATTTAAGAAGTATGTCATATTCAGTGAAATATTAAGTATAAACCTGAGAACACATGACATTCATCTTCCTTCCTCCTTTATTATAACTATTTTGGTATCTTTGTGTTTCTTTTCTTTTTTTTTTTTTTGACAGGCAGAGTGGACAGTGAGAGAGAGATAGAGACAGAGAGAAAGGTCTTCCTTTGCCATTGGTTCACCCGCCAATGGCCGCCGCAGCCGGCACACCGCGCTGATCCGATGGCAGGAGCCAGGTGCTTATCCTGGTCTCCCATAGGATGCAGGGCCCAAGCACTTGGGCCATCCTCCACTGCACGCCCTGGCCACAGCAGAGAGCTGGCCTGGAAGAGGGGCAACCGGGACAGTTTCAAGCAAGCTTTATAATGAAACAAAGAGTGAGAGTTGCCTGGTGAATTAGTGCATTATTAAATATAATCTCATAGTTAAACAAAAAGTTCATCTACAGCAATAATGATGAAACTAGTATATAAAACTGATTTATCCAGTCTTAGCAAGAGTATTCATTTTAAAAGGTTGGCTTTGAAATATAATAGCATGTATCCAGTTATCTTTGAAAACAAAGTTCTTCATAGCTGATGCAGTTAAATTAATAGATATGTTTGTGGAATATCATTAGTTGGGAATTCTCAAGACATTATTTTCTCAAATACTGAATTCATAATGAATTAAAATTCTAAAGTTTATTTAAATTCATTTTCTATTTTATTCTTGGACAAATTCAGGAAAAGTGGAAAATACTTAATCATTTGAATAGGATTGGCATTTTCACACCTAGTGAAGATTTAACTGACATAAATATAAAAAATAAGTGAAAGAGAAAAGAATGAAATACAGAGAAAAAATATGTATGTGCATGATGCAATTAGTTTGAAAACTAATGAGGAAGTGCCAGTGCTGTGGTGCAGTGGGTTAATGCCCTGGCTTGAAGTGCCAGCATCCCATATGGGCACCAGTTCAAGACCCAGCTGCTCCACTTCCTATCCAGCTCTCTGCTATGGCCTGGGAATGCAGTAAAAGATGGCCTATGTCCTTGGGCCCCTGCATCCGTGTTGGAGACCTGGAAGAAGCTCCTGGCTCCTGGCTTCAGATCGGCACAGCTCCGGTCGTTGAGGCCAATTGGGGAGTGAACTATCGGATGGAAGACCTCTCTCTCTTGCTCTCTTTCTCTCTCTGCCTCTCCTCTCTATACCTCTCCTCTCTCTGTGTAACTTTCAAATAAAAATAAATAAATCTTTAAAAAAAAAGAAAATGAGGAGCAAAAAGCCAAAGTTGAGAAAGTAAATTTATTTTATATATTATAACATGCAAAATTGCAATATATATCATATGCCATGTGTAAAATATCAAGCATTATTTTAGATAATATATGTATATTATGTATAAAATGTTTTATGTTTTTAATAATTATCACAATTATACAAATTATGAATATTATGTATTATCTAAAATATTTTGTGTGATATAGATAATATATTACGTTTAAATATTATATTATTAAACTAAATATGTTGCATATGACAAATTATATACACATGAAATTGTCATATAATTACCCTTATATGTTATATGAAGGTGAATGTACAATAACACTTTACATTGTACTATATGTATGCCATATGTGTCTAAATAAATAAAGTGTAAAGTGAATATAATAAAGAAGTTATTTTAATACTCTATTTAGGTAGTACACTAAAATGTTTCACACAATATCCAGTAAGCAAATTATTTGAAATTGTAGGTTATTTTTGCAGAAGTTAACGTTGGAAAAGTAGATAGGAAAGTTAGTTGTCATACCTATTTGATTTTGTAAATATTCCTAAAATTCTCAATAGAGATTATTATTTTTAGTGACATTTCCAAACATCCATATATTTTATTGGAAACTTGCAGGGGTCTTTCATAGTTGCCATAATACTCTTGAATACATTATTTAATATAGAATCAAGATGGATGAATAGAGATATTCTGCACTCATTTACTCTACAAAGATACAACACAACAATAAATAAATAACTGTACTTTAAGGAGCATACCTAAGGAAGAACACTAGAATTGAGAAGAAGAGAGATGAGAAACCAGTGAAGCACAGAAACTTAGAATGGCAGCATAGATAGAGGAGCTTACAAGAGAGTTTCAGATTCCCACTTTAATGTGCTGTCTGGAGTCTATACATCTGCACTGCTCCAGGCAAAGAACTCATGTTGGATCCCCCTATATTCTACAGGAACCAAGTTGTAATCAATGGTATAATCCTAAGAACATGACAATGGCTAGAATGCGTCATGCCCTAGGATCCAGTAACCACTGTATCTCCCTATCCCTGAAGCCTATCATTTTGCTATAGTAACACAAAAGGCTGCAATAGCACATATGAACTTGACCAGTTGTGCAATATGGACCCTTTCATGAGAGCCCATGTGGAACCTTGCACCCAAGGATCAACCATTCTAGTACAGCACAATTGTACACACAAGACTAGCAGAACTCTTGCCACACTTGGGTACAAAACCTCTAGGGCCTAAGACACAGCATGCCGTGGGTCTTCTTCCCCTAACGACACCCGTGCTGTGAACTGTAGAGCCACTGCACATTGTTACAATCCCCTCACTGCTCACAAAGATTTGTCTACAAAACCATGACACTTCAGTCTTTGCATGTGCTTCCCTAGGGCCCAGTTACCAGACAGCATGGTAGCCCCACTCCCAAACAAAGCCACAACATGACCTCTATAAACACCTACAGTGGTCTGGACCACAGAGGAATGCACAGACAAATGTTACTTACAGTCACAGAGACTATACTACTTTGTTAACCCAGAAACAAAGTCAAAGAACTCTGTTCAATTGATACCCTAGAATTGATCTACTGAAGAAAAGCTTTCCTTCTACAAAATCGGAAAATGAAACTTTTCCACCAGACATGCAGATAACCACATAAAGACATTTTAAAAAAACAATAAAATAGAAAATGTAAGATCCCCCAAAATAGAGAGTGATTCTTCCATAACTGAATTTAAAAAAGGAAAGAAAAAAAGAAAAAATTCTATGAAATGCCTAGAAAGCAATTCAAAATAATGATCTTAAGGAAACTAAGCAAAACTGACACCATACATACATGTAATTCAAGCAAATCAGTAAAACAATTCATGATAATGTGAGGAGTCAGACAAGTTAATTAGCAATTAGGTTGGTCATGGCGGAAATTGAGAGTGCAAAATGTTTGCTTCTCCCAAAATTTATCTTTAGGAAGGTCAAAAGTGCTTGCCTGCCCAGTCCTTGGGAGCTTCCGATCTTATCACGAGAATAGCAATGGAGTGGTAACTATACCCTTTTGAACTTGCAGTTTACTGTAAAACAAGTCAAGTATCCCACCCTTCTGATGACTTTTTTGTTTTATTATGAACAAGACAGAGAGGGTAAATAAGACTACATATCAGGTGTTTTGATGAGTTTGTTCCTACTTTGTACTGATTGACAGTTTGTTTTTTATTTCTTTCCCAAAATTGTGCTTAAAAACCCCCACTACCACCAGCTCCTTTTGATTTTGCCTCTCTTGGAACCCCCCTCCAGAAGACTCTGGCTGGATGTCTCTATCTTAAATAAATCTTGCTTTTAAATACATCTTGCTTTTCTCATTGTCTTATATGCTTGGAAGTTATTCTTCCATGTAAGACAAAGAACTGAGGTTATCTTTTCTCCCCAATCATTTTCACCCATAGCAATCTGAATGAGAGAGAGATATATAAACAACAATGAAAGAAAAATATTGTATATGAAGAATTGAATCAACAGAATAAAAAATGCACTTGAGAACTTCACCAACCAACTACATCAAATGGAAGAAAAAATTCTGAACTTGTATATAAGTTATGTAAAATAAAGTCAGACACAATAACATAATAGTAAAACACAATGAAGAAAGCCCACAGACTATAGGAAATCCTGATACCTTATAGAAAAATCAACTCACAATGGACCAAGAATCAAAACTTAGGACCCCAATCCATCAAATTATTAGCAGAAAACCTTGGGGGGAGCACAGAAAGATACTGACATATACAAAGACTTGGATAAGACCCCAACAGCACAGACAATAAAGGCAAAAACAGACAAACGGAATTACATCAAGCTAAAAAGCATCTGAACAAGAAAGGAAACAATCAACAAAGTAAATAGGGAACGAACTGAATGGGAAAAATATTTACAAAATACACATTTGATAATCTATTAACTTTTTCAAAGATAGACAATATACTAGGCCATAAAGCAAGCCTCAGCAAATTAAAAAAAAAAAACTTGAAATTATACCATACATCTTTACTGACCACAAAGGAATAAAGCTGGAAATTAACAACCCAGGAATCTGTAACAAAAAATGTAAACACATAGAAACTGAACAACATGCTCCTGAATGAAGAGTGGGTTATAAAAGAAAGCAAAATATTATTTTGATTTGATATTACTTATTTGGATCTTTTCTCTCTTTTTTTTAGTAAATTGGGCCACAGTGTATCAATTTTGTTTATTTTTTTTAAAAAAACTCATCCTCATCATTTCACTGATATTTTGTATTTTTGTTTCATTTTGTTTATCTCTTCTCTAATTTTAATAATCTCTTTCATCCTACTAATTCAGGGTTTGGAATACTATTGTTCTCCTAGCTCTGTGAGTTTCATTGAGAGCTAATTCATTTGATGCCTTTGCAATTTCTTGATGAAGACACCAATTGCTATAAACTTCTCTCTTAATACAGATTTTGCTATAACCAATAGGTTTTGGTAGGTTGTATTGTCATCTTCATTCTTTTTCATATTAAATCATACATTAGGTCATAAAATAAACTTCAAAAGATGCAGAGTAAATGAAATCATATTACATATAATTGCTGACCACAGGATCAAAGTAGAAAACAGTAACAAGAGGAATATTGAAAACAACACCAATATGTGGAAGTTAAACATTATGCTTCTGAAAGACTAATGGATTAATGAAGAAATTAAAAGGGAAATTTTAAAAGTTCTTGAAATGTATGACAATGGAAACACTACATATCAAAATCTAGGAGATATAGCAAAAATGAATAGTAAAATGTATGTTTATAGCAATGAATACCTATGTCAAATAAAGTAGTAATATTTCAAGTAAACAATGTGATGATATACCTCTAGGAACTAGAAAAGCAAGAAAAAAAAGAATAATTACAAAAAAGAAAAATGAAAAGCAGAACAAAATCAAATTAACTTTAATAAAAAATGCAAACTGTCAAAATGGGAAAATTAGATATTTTGAAAATATAAATTAAAAAAATAATCATTTATCTAGAGTATGAAAAGCAGAAAGAAAATCTAAGTAAATAAAATCAGAAACATTAAAACTAACATTATAGAATATAAATGACCATTTAACTATAATAATTATAATGAAATAAAAAACCTAAATGAATTAACAATGTGTAATGAGACCAAATCAGTAATAAAAATTTCCCAAAAAAGAGAAGCCAAGAAACTTATGGCTTCATAGTAGTAGTCTACCAAGCTTTAGAAAAGTTAATGTCAATTATTCTCAAACATCTGAAAAATTGAAGGGGAAAGAAATTCTTCTAAACTTATTGAAGTTTACCAGCTTTATTCTGGTAACAAAAAACTAGCAAAGGACACGGAAAGCAAAGAAAACTCCAGGATTACATCCCTGAAGAACATGAATGTGAAAGTCCTCAGCAAATTACTAGAAAAGCAAATCCAAGATCACATAGAAAAGATTACATACCATGATGAAGAGAGATTTATCTAAGGCCTTTTATGATGGCTCAATTTATGCTAGTCAATAAACATACCACATCGAAAGAATGAAGGGGGGCACTGTGGCATAGTAGGTTAATCCTTCACCTGTGGCACCAGCATCCCATATGGGCACGGTTCTAGACTCTGCTGCTCCTCTTCCAGTCCAGTTCTCTGCTATGACCTAGGAAAGCAGTGGAGGATGGACCAAGTCCTTGCGCCCCTGCACCCACGTGGGAGACCCAGAAGCACCTTTCTCCTGGCTTTGGATCAGCGCAGCTCCAACCATTGCGGCCATTTGGGGAATGAACCAGCAGACAGAAGACCTTTCTCTCTGTCTCTCCCTCTCACTGTCTGTAACTTCTACCTCTCAAATAAAATGAATAAAATCTTTAAATAAAAAAAGAATGAAGGTTAAAATGGATTTTAAAGAACTTCCAAAAGGTTATGAAAATCAAAATTAAAAGATCATACACATTTTTCAATGATTTTTAGGAAAAAAACTTCACATGATAGACACAGAAAAAGCATTTGGTAAAGTGTAATGTCCCTCCATGATTAAACAAAAAAGTATAAACAAAGTAAGTATAAAAGACAATGTTCCTGTGGTCTTTATATGCCAAACACATAGTTAAAATCATGCTGAATGAGGAAAAGTTAAAAGTGTTTTCTCTGAAATCTGGAGCAAGATATGTGTATTTATTTTCATGACTTTATTTTTTTAATCTCAAAATTATTGAGGTAGATTATATATGCTCCATGTTTTTTGTTTTCTTTTGCTTTGTTATTTTTATTGTTTATTTTATTTACTTTTACCTTTTTAACATTTACATAAAAGGGAAAAATTTCATGTATTTCATACGCATGTTTTAAGATTTTATTTAACATAGTACTGGAGGTCTCAGATCAAATAGCAAGAGAAGGAAATAAAGCGTATTGACATTACAAAAGAAGAATTGAAATGGACCATCTGCAGGTGACATGACCTTGCATTTAGTAAAATCTAAAGACTCTGTGGTAATCCACTAAAATTCTCTTACAATTTATAAATGAATTCATTAAATATGCAGGATACAAAATCTACATATAAAACTCAGTAGCCTTTATGTAAATCAATACAAACCACCTGCTAGTGAAACCAAGAAAGCAATCACATTTACAATAGCTATCAAAAAAATAAAACTGTAAAAATAAATTTAACCGAGGAGAAAAAGTTTCTTTAAAATAGAAATAATGAAACATTGGTGAAACTGCAGAATATACAAAACATTGAGTGATATCCCATGCTCATGGAATGGAAGGATTAATACTGTTAAAATGGCAGTACCATCCAAGGCAAGCTATAGTCAATGCAATCCATGAAATAGGAAAAAAAAAAAAAAATCCAGGGCCAGTTTTATTCTGGCCACCTTCAACGTCAGCATTCCTTATCATAGCACTGGTTCAAGTTTCAGCTGTTCTGCATCTAATCCAACTTCCTGCTAATGTGTCTGGGAAAGCACAAAAGATAGCCCAAATACTTGGGCCAGGTCACCCATCTGGGTGAACTGGATAGTGTTCAAGGCTCCCAGCTTTGACTTAACCAGCCACAAATATTGGAACCATTTGGGGAGTTAACCAGTGGAGAAAGATCAATCTCTCCATTGTTCCCTCTCTCTCTTTCAAATAAATCTTAGGAAAAAAATTTTCAAAAACTAAAGTTTGTATGGAACCACAGAAAACTTGGATGGCCAGTAGAAGTCCAGCAAAAGCAAGAAAGCTGGAGACATCACTTATCTGACTTCAAATAGCCTAAAAAGCTGTAATAAACAAAACAATGTTGTACTGGCATTAAAAAGACACATAGCCCAAAGGAGCAAACAGAAAACCCGAAAATGTATCAACAAATGTATGGTCAATTGATTTTTCAATTTCCAGGCACATATAATGATAATGGACAAGTTCTTTAATCAATGATACTGGGATAACTGGATATTCATATGCAGAAGAATAAAGTTAAACTTCACCACTTATAAACTCAGATCGAAATGGGTAAAAGACTTCAATGTTTCAATTTAAGACTCAAAACTATGTAACTACTAGAAGAAAATGAATGGGAAAACAAACAAAAGGAATAGTCTTAGCAAATATTTTTTGGTTGAGACACTAAAGACATGAAATGCAACAACGTTGTATTGAAAATAATAACAGACTTAAAAACGAACAGAATGTTACAAAATATTTGTAAATTATTAATCTGACAAGGGGTTAATATCCAGGTAATTTAAATAACTTGTACATCTCAATAGCAACAAAAAATCCAATTAAATATGTTCCATTGACCTGATTAGGAATTTCTCAAAAGAAGATATATAAATGGACAATCACATATTTTAAAAAGTGCTCAGTGTCACTAATTATTAGAGCAATGCAAATAAAAACAGAAATCAAAAACCAATGAGATATTATCTAACTCCTATCAGAATATCTACTATAAAAATGAAAAATAATATTATCTTTGGTATAAATGTAAGCTACAACAGCCATTAAGAAACAACTTATAGAGGTTCCTGAAAATACTGAAAATAGAACAACTGCTTGATCCAACAATCCGAGTACCAAAGGAAATGAACTCAGCATGTTGAAGCGATATCTTCACCTTCATTTTGATTGCAACACTATTCAGAGTAAGTTATAGAATCAGCCTCCATGTGCACCATAAGATAAATGTATAATGAAAATGTACATACACACAATGAAATATTATTCAGCCATTAAAAAGTGAGTGCTGTGGCTCACTTGGCTAATCCTCTGCCTGCAGTGCTGGCATTCCATATGGGTGCCAGGTTCTAGTCTTGGTTGCTCCTCTTCCAGCCCAGCTCTCTGCTGTGGCACGGGAAGGCAATGGAGGATGACTCAAATAAATGCTTGGGCCCTCACACCCGCGTGGGAGACCAGGAAGAATCTCCTGGCTCCTGGCTTTGGCTCGGCATAGCTCCGGCCGTAGCAGCCATTTGGGGGGTGAACCAACAGAAGGAAGACCTTTCTCTCTGTCTCTCTCTCTCTCACTGTCTAACTCTATCTGTCAAATAAAAATAAATAAATAAATAAATAATAAAAATGAATACTATCATTAGCAAAATGGAGAAACCTATAAAACATTGTGTTGAGTCATATAAATGGAGTAGAGAAAGATAATGTAAACACTCATATGTGGAAGCTAAAACATTTATCTCGTATATGAAAATTCTATAAGAGAAAGGGTAGGCAGGAAACACAGTGAAGACACAGTGGTTCATGGTTATGAAATTACAGGCACATAGAAGGAGTAAGTTCTAGTCTTTTATAGTACTATAGGATGAATTAAGTTAATAATGATTTATTATGTATTTTGAAGTGGAACAGAGGACTTTCAATGTTCCAAGCACAAAGATGTGATAAATTTTTGAGGTAATATATAGGCTATTGGCCTTTATTATTACACACTGTATGCATGTACTAAAATATCATAGTATCATAAATATATATATACTTCTAATGTATCAATTAAAATAAATATTATTTTTAAAAATGTATAGACTGAAACAACAACTTACATTGATTAATTAGTTAACTGTTAATGGGTTTAAAATCTCAATAGTAGTAAAAATATGGGGAAATAAACATCAAAGTCAGCAAATTCAAATTTCATCAGAAGGTATTTCTGTAAGACAGTATTAGTGCTTCAGTCTTATCCCTGAGGCCAAATTAGCTGGCACCCACTCTCTGAGGAAGTTACCTAATACATTTGTACCTCAGTGTTTATTCGATTAAATAAGGAAAATATTCTTGTAAGGTTTTGGTTAACATATGAATTGTCAATTTAAAACACATGAAAGAATACACAAGACACAGTAAGGTTTTCTAAAGGAAGGAAAGCTTTAACTACCAGCTTTCACATATACTATGTATTACCTAACATGCATGCTAAATTAGCATTTTTCACTCTAACTCTAAGGATATTAATAGTCAACCTAAGTAATAAGTGTTTGCACATGGTCTTTTCAATTTAGAACTTATATAAAAACATTGTAATACCTCCACCATAACTGCACAACTCCACTGCCAATGATTGGCCTAGGCATATAATTTTTTCCACCATTGGAATATAGTTCCTTTCTAGGTCATAGAAATTCTGTTCTTTCTCTCACATCATCTCTGTCAAGTTCTATTTTCAGAATACTTAAAAGAAATTCAGTTCAGCTATCCTAATGACTTAAACTGCTATGTTGTATTAAGACTTGAGAATTGTACTAGAGTTTATGCATTTCCTTCATTTGAAAAAAAAATAGAAAACCACCATCAATCATTCTTATTATTATTTCCACTTAAAGAGAAAAAAAAATAGGACAGTGAAGTAATGAGTCTATATTTAAACTGGAGTAAATTGTAGCTTATTTGACAGATGTCAACAGGTTGAAATTTAAGGATAATATGTTAGACTTCTTCATTGTTGGCTTTTGCCATTTATAAGTGATATGCATAGCATATATGTATGCCCTTTCATAAAACAAAAGACAGATTTCATCCATAATTGTCAGAATTGGAATTGTGATACAGTTTGGTATAATACCCACAGTTTCATAGAGTACCTCTTGGTCATTTATAATATTCTACCATGCACTATGCTTTTTCTTGCCTGCTTGTTTATCTATCTCTCTCTTTTTAATTTAACAGGTAGAGTTATAGACAGTGAGAGAGAGACAGAGAGAAATGTTTTCCTTCCGTTGCTTTACTTCCCAAATGGCCGCCACAGCCAGCACTAGGCCAATCTGAAGCCAGGAGGCAGGTGCTTCCTTCTGGTCTCCCATGTGGGTGCAGGGCCCAAGCATTTAGGCCATCCTCCACTGCCTTCCCGGGCCACAGCAGAGAGCTGGACTGGGAGAGGAGCAACCGGGACTAGAACCCGGTGCCAATATGGGATGCCGATGCTGCAGGTGGAGGATTAACCAAGTGAGTCATGGAGCTGGCCCTGCTTGTTTATCTCTTAATACAACTAATAAAATAATTATTAATTCTTTTCATTGTTGTTTATCCCAAAGTCTAGCACAATCTCTTTGATATATCAGAATTAGTTAAATATTTGGTTGTTTTTTTAAAGATTCATTTATTTATTCTAAAGGCAGATTGATAGAGAGAGGAGAGGCAGAGAGAGACATTTTTTCTGCTGATTTACTCCCAGAATGGCTGGAAAGGCCCAGGACTGGAGCAAGCTAAAGCCATGAACCTGAAACTCCATAGAGGTCTTCTACGTGGATGGCAGGGATATATGTAATTTGGTCATCTTCCGTTGCTTCCTAAGTGCATTAGTAGGGATCCAGATCAAAAGCAGATAAGTTGGGATTCAAACTGGCATGTCGCAGGGCAGTGTAATCTGTTGTGCCACAACCCTGGCCCCTAAGTATTTGTTGAATTAAGCAGAAGCAGTATTCATACTGATGCAGTTTCACAATATATACCATAAATAGTGTATTCATGGAAGGTGGAAATACATGTATAATTTCCGTATTCCTAGCACCTCACAGAGAGTTTTAAAAAAGTAAGTATGGGGCCAGAATTGTGGCATAGCAGGCAGGTAAAGCAGCCGCCTGCGATGTCAGCATTCCTTATGGGCACCAGTTTGAGTACCAGCTGCTCCACTTCCAGTCAAGTCCCCTGCTAATGCATTTGGGAAGGCAGCAGAAGATGCCCCAATTTCTTGAGCCTCTGCACATAAGTGGGAGATCCAGATGATGTCCCTGGCTCCTGGCTTCAGCATGGCCCAGCCCTGGCTGTTGTGGACATATAGGGAGTCAATCAGCAATTGGAAGATCTCTCTCTCCTGTCTCTCTCTGTCTCTCTCTCTCTCTCAAACTATAACTCTGACTTTCAAATAAGTAAAATAAGTCTTTTAAAAAACAGTAGTTATATAATGATTTGTTTTCTTGCAGAATAAATAAGTGCTTTGCAGAAATAAAACTGAAGATCTTTTGAACATGGTAATGGAAAATCAAGTTCATTACATAGACTGTGTAAAAATTTGAAAAATGGGACAGGCATTATAGCTAAGTTGGTAAAGCTACCACCTGTGATGTCAGCATTCAATATGGGTGTTGATTCATGTTCTGGATGCTCCAGATCTGATATAGCTCCCTGCTAATGGCCTGGGAAAAGCATGCAGAAGATGGCCCATGTGTTTGGGTCCCTATCACCCACGTGGGAGACCCACATGAAACTTCTGGCTCCTGCTTTGGCTTGGCACAGCCCTGGCCATTGCAGCCATCTGGGGAATGAACCACAGGTGGAAGATTCTCTCCCTCTTCCTCTCTCTCTTTGTCTTTCTCTATATATAACTTTTTCAAAATGAATAAGCAAACTTTAAAAAATAAGTTAAAATAAGAAAAACCTTGAAAAGGTTTTTAAATGACATGTAGCAAAGTCTTTTAAATTTAGAATTTTAGATACTATTTAATATTCCAGTTATTCCACTTAGTGGATATATCAGGATAACATTTGTGAGCCTTATTTTTGTCTGTTAAAACAAGGCAGAAAATAAAATATTTATCCATTGGTGTAAGGTATATAATGCAAGAAGTTACTTCTAATATGGCACCTTCCCTGAAACTTCAGCAGCCTATTCCATATTTATATCAAACCTACTAGGTTTAGGGTTCTAAGGCATATGATAAGCATACATCTCTTGACCAACTGACCTTCCTGTAAAATATACTCTTTTGTTGTTGTTGTTGACAGAGTTAGGCAGTGAGAGAGAGAGACAGAAAGAAAGGTCTTCCTTCCGTTGGTTCACCCTCCAAATGGTTGCTACGACCGGCACGCTGCGCCAATTCGAAGCCAGAAGCCAGGTGTTTCCTTCTGGTCTCCCATGCGGGTGCAGGGCCCAAGCACTTGGGCCATCCTCCACTGCCTTCCTGGGCCACAGCAGAGAGCTGGACTGGAAGAGAAGCAATTGGGACTAGAACCTGGCACCCATAGGGATGCTGGCGCAGGCAGAGGTTTAACCAAGTGAGCCATGGCACCGGCCCAAAATGTGCTTTTGAATTGGGCATGGGATATATGAGATAAAGTCATAAAACAGAAGATATTATCTAAATCTATCAATATTAGTGTTGATAGAATTGCTTTAGACTCTTAGACATACAAAATGCCACTCCAACTTTGATGAAAAGGGTTAAAAATAGTCACCTTTTCTAGATCTCTGCCGAGACTACTAGGAATAATACACTATGGGGAATTCATTATTCTCTGTTTTCAGCAGATTAGAAACTCATCAGCTTTGTTGAGATAATGTCCATATTGTGAAATATGTGCAGTCTCCTCCACGGTTTTGCTCATAGGCTCATTAGACAAACAATATGATTAGGAGGAAAAGCATACTATTATTTTCAATATGGACTCATCTTGTCTTGCAGATTATGGATACTCTGTGCTGCACTCAACTGGATATTTTTATTTATTTATTTATTTATTTGAAATTCAGAGTTACACAGAGGGGAGAGAGAGAGAGAGAGAGAGAGAGGTCTTCCATCCACTGGTTCACTCACCATGTGGCCTCAACGGCCAGAGCTACACCAATCCAAGGCCAGGAGCCAGGAGCTTCTTCTGGGTCTCCCATGTGGTTGCAGAGGCCCAAGGACTTGGAGCACAGAAACTGCTTTCCTAGGCCACAGCAGAGAGCTGAATCAAAAGTGGAGCAGCCGAGCTGGGACAAGGACCGGCACCCGTATGGGATGCTGGCACTGCAGGCAACGACTTTACCTGCTATGCCACAGTGCCAGCCCCATCAACTGGGTATTGTCTTAGAGAAAACTTAGATATAAAATAAATAGCTGCATATTGTGCCCATAAATTCTGAAAAGTGTGTCATTATTCCTGTATCCCAGAAATCTTTGGGGAATCTTTACCGTTTTCTTGCTTTATTTTTTATTCTCAAGTTTCTGAGCATCTTATTTAGCTACCCCTCATAAAGAAATGTAGATGTTCACTCCAGGCCATCTCTTCTCCCAGAGGAAGTGAACCATCAAAAATATTTCCCTTCAACACTGCATCCAAGTGCTGTCATGCAGTACAGATACAAGCAGTGGCAGTCTACATTCAGCCAGTATGAGTATATCTTGGAGATCTAACAGTAAAGCAGACTCATATTTTTTTCTTACTCCATTAACTGGTCATAGAAAACACTCTATGAGGTCATGTCTGTAGTTGAGGGAGAGGCAGTGAAGCAGCAGGAGCAAGTAGCACGGGAGTCTGAGCCATCTGTTCATATACTTTATTTGTGCCTTCTTGGACCTAAGCAGCCAAGTCTAATGTATACCATTTTCATTTTACAATGGAATGCGCCTATGCATATCCAATTTAATGGTTCAGTGGATCAGACCACACACAGCTCACACTGTACAATGCAAGTTACATAGTTGTGATGTCCCATGAACAGTGTTCTGTCTTCAAACTTCCAGGAATGGGGCCAGGCTGCATTTCAAGTGGAGAATAGTTTATATGTAGAACAAAACAAGGCTATAATCCAAAGTCTTAGAGTTGTATGCTGTCATCATTTTATGGAAGCTCTCCAGAAGTTCTGTACAGCAGCTTTGTCTGCCACGTGACTTCCAATACTATTGCACCTAATAAGTCAGAAAGCCTAAGTAGCCTGGAAATGAACTTGAGTGTTTTCTGGCTTTCAGTATTGAGCCATGTAGGTAACTGAGTAAAGGAATCAGGGCAACATAATATTATATACATTATCTTCAAAGTATGAAGCACTGGAAGTTTGTGCTTTGTAACCACTTACTATCACAGGAAAAAACAAAGTTTGTGTTTTTCCGAAGTTCAAGGTGCAGCAATGTTTTTCACATGTTAGATAATCCTATATACCTCAAGTTAAACAGATAATTTAAAATCTCAACTATGGGACAGGCTCCCAACACACCTAGCGTTCTTACTCTGAGAGTTGATTGACAAAATGTTAAAAATGTGTATGTAATGAAAGGGCAAGTTTTTTTTTTTTTACATGGTATCAAGGTGATCAACATCTCTTCAGATTTTTGTGTTGTAATAGAGAAGAGATCTTAACAGAACCATGAGACAAGTCTCTTCCCCTGACTTTGAGGCAAATTTCTTCTGATTATGTATTATGATAAGAATGGGAAGAAAAAGCATTTTTATGGGTCAATAACTAGATAATGGACACCAATGGCCATATGTGTTTACCATAAAGACATCATATCTAGAACTAGAGTATGATTGACATTGCCCTATGAATTCATTTGAATTACCAGTCATTCACCACAACATAATCGGTTTATTCATGGACAGAATATATAGAGAAAATAACAATGGGACGGGGTCACCACGTCTGTACTTTAAATTCCTTAATGTTGTCATTTAATCTATGTAATTTCCCCCAAGGGGTGGAGTAATGCAATCTTAAAAGATGGTAATACTGTTAGGAGCTATTTCACAGACTTCTACTTGGTCCTTTCTAACATAAAAAGTCCTCACACTTAGGTGATTTCTGCCAATTATTCCCACTTTACAGACGGGCTGCAAACATAACCATGGCTAAATATGTGGTCCCCTGAGTCCACTGTGAGACTGACTTAGGTCAATTCCATTCATTACCTGACTTCATAAGTCCTCCAGCTGGCCAGTGGAACACATTGTAGATTTTCAGTTCTCTAGAGATTAACATGAATTTAGGAGTTAATATCTTATAAATCCTAGAAGTTCTGAGTACAACCCTTTGCCAATGGGAAGTCTTTCTGGTAAATGACCACAGGTCCCTCTTGGGACTTCCAGAGAGAAGGTCTATATGATTTGCCGATAACCAGAAAGGTGGGAATGTGTTTTGTTACAGCTGAGTTGTGTGTGTCTGCATGTGTGTGTAGATGTATATATCTTGCTGTTGAATTGCTATGAGATGAATTGTAATTGACATCAGTTTGCACCAAATATGTCAGTCTCTTCCAATTTTGATAATTTTTCAGAGTGTAAATCACATTATTACAAAGCGGACTCTATCAAATTACCTAGTCTTGTTTCCTTGCTGCTGGGATGCAGTTGAGTGATTTGAGTTTTGGAAATCATATGGCTCAGCTCATGACATTGATTCAGAGCTCACTGTTCCTGATTTAATGATAAAATACACAGTATTTCATGACAATATATAAAAGCTATATGTGGATTTTTTCACGGATGCCCTTTAATATGTTTAAGAAGTTCACTTCCATAACTCATTGTCAGGAATACATGTTGAATTCTGTAAAATGCTTCTTATGTACCTGTTGAGGTAATAATGCACTTTATGTTTTGATTAACATAGTAAATTAGATTTTAGATAATAGAATTTTAAGATATAACATAAAAGTTACTGCTACAGTTTGGATGCAATTTAAGTGTGTTCCCCAAAGGACTGTATACTTAAAGCTTAGTTACTAGTGTAGTAATGTGGAAAGGTAGTAGAACGTTTCAGAAGTAGAGTCTAACAGTAGATAATTAAGTCTTTTGGGGCACCAGACTTGGAAGTGATTAATATAATTCTGATACAACTCCAGTTGCTTCCCTGTGATAGTAAGTGGTTACAAAGAAAACAAGCCTGATCCCCATATCTGATTCTGACTTGCCATGAAATCTCTTCTGCATTTGTTTGTACCATCATGTCATCATCTAACATGAAGCTCTCATCAGAGGCTGAATCTACTGCTTGATTTGGAACTTTAAGAGTCCAAAATGTGAACCAAGTAAACCTATTTTCTTTATTAAGCATCCATATTCAGGTATCTTTTAATAGCAACCAAAGACATATTAAGATATATCAATTAAATCAAATAATTCAGTGGGTTTTAGTGATATTTGCAGAGTTACACAACTATTACCAAAGTTAACTTTAGAGAATTTCTATCATCTCAGGAAGAAATATTGTATCATTTGCAATCATTCCCCATTTTGCATCCAACTTCAATAATCCTGGACAAATACTAATCTACTGCTATCAATACAGATGTGTCCATTTGGATATTTAACATAATTAGTACAATATATGGTCTTTATTGAGTGGTCTCTATCAATCAGCATAACATTTCCAAGATTAATTCTGTGTAGATGTAACAATACTTTGTTCCTTTCTATAGTGGAATAATATTATATCACAAATTTTATTTAACCATTATTCAATTTAAAGACTTTCAGGTTATTTCCACACTTTGATTATTATGAATAATGCTGAGATGAACATTTGTGCATAATTTTGTGCACTGACATGTTTTCCTTTCTCTTCCACATAGGGCTAGAATGGCTATATTAAATAGTTTCACTTTAATTTGCTTTTAGAGAAGTTGAATGTGTTTTTCAAAATAACTTCTCTACTTCCAAAACTTCTCTAATACTTGTCTTTTTGAATGCAGTCATGCTGAAAGTGTTAAGGGGTCTCTCATTCCTTTTTTTTAGCATTTTCCTGATAGCTAATGATGTTGTAATTTTTCTTTATTTTTTTCAGTGAATTTCAGTTATTTCTTTATCTAATTTGAAGGAACATTTAGATTCTTTACTGATTTTAATTATGCTGCTTCTGTTTCCATTATTCAATTGTAACACATTTTGCATATTATAAGTACATATTCTTTCTCCAATATATAATTTGCAAATGTTTCTTTCAGTTCTATGGGCTACCTTCTCAATTTCTTTTTTTAAGACTTATTTATTTATTTACTTATTTGAAAGTCATAGTTGCACAGAGAGAAGGAGAGGTAGAGAGAGAGAGGTCTCCCATTGGCTGGTTCACTCTCCAATTGGCCACAACAGCTGGAGATATGTGTAATTTATGATTTCAGTGTCATATCTAAGAAAGCTTTAACCAAAGTTGTAACCAAGCTTGTAACCAAAAGTCACAAAAATTTTTACTTTTGCATATGATATAAAGCTATTATACTTCAAGGTCTTATATTTAGGTCAATTGTCATCCATCATCATCCATTTTCCATGGCAGCTTCTCTAAACTGAGTTCACAGAGGTACCATGACCTGGAATGTACAAAACATGTAAGTTAAATGAACTTCCTTTTCATCAAAGATTTGTATCTCCATGTTAAATTTATTCCTAAGTATTTTATTATTTTTGACTCCATAATTAAAAGTAATCATTTTCTTAAGTTCATTTTTAAATTGCTCTTTGAGTGAAAATCTATTTTTTTTTTTTTGGAATTCTGATTTGAGCCTCAGGTTCTTTCCTTCTGATATGATTTCCTGCTGATGTGCCTTGAAAGCAACATACAATGGCCCAACTGCTTGAGCCCCTGTCACCCATGTGGGAGACCAGGATGGAGTTCCTGGTTCTTGGCTTTGGCCTACCCAACCCTCAGTTGTTACAGACATTTAAAGAGTGAACCAGTGAATGGAAAATATCTCTGTTTATGTCGCTATTTCTCTCTCTTTGTCTCTCTGCCTTTCAAATAAATTAATAGCTATCTTTTAAACATATCAAATGTATTTTAATAGTGAACTTATTGAGCCAATTTAAATGATTGGTCAGTATCCTGTTATCAAACAATTTTCTTTTTTATTTCACCAAAATATATTTCATTAGGGTTCTTTACTCTCTGTGTAAGTCATAATTAAGGTTTGATTTATTAACAATTTTGTCCCTATGCAAAGTAACAATAATAGCGTTTGCCAATATGAAGTTTATTATGTGGCTCTTCTATCTATCTGATCAAGTTTTTCCAACTCTAAATTATTTTAGGAATATTTAATTCCTTAATCACTCTTTGCTCATTAATATATTTGATTAATTACATTGAAATGTCTGTCACTTCAGCAGTATATAGCTTGATCTAGGTACACGAGGGATCATATATACATATTATTTTAAGCTATCCATTAGAAAACCAACACTAAGTCTGTGAGAAACATATATTGACAAAGAGAGATCAAAATACATAAAGACAAAGCTAAATGAAAGTAGGGAGGTGAAGAGACAGACAGGAAGATGATTAGGCCATTGGCAGCTCTGCTGTTAGATTAACGGAATGCTGGCGGGAGTAGGTTAGTTTTCCCCAGAATAGGTTGTTATAAAAAGAGTGAGTTTGGTCCATATCCTCCTTGCTGCTTGACTTACCATGTAACTGCTCCATCCCTACCTTACACCTTACACAAAAATCCATTCAAAATGGATCAAAGACATAAATTTACATCCTGATACCGTCAAATCATTAGAGAATATTGGGGAAACTCTACAAGACATTGGCATATGCAAGGACTTCTTGGAAAAGACCCCAGAAGCACAGGCAATCAAAGCCAAAATTGACAAATGGGACATCAAGCTGAGGAGCTTTTGCACTGCCAAAGAAACACTCAGCAAAGTGAAGAGGCCACCAACAGAATGGGAGAAAGTATTTGCAAACTATGCAACAGATAAAGGATTAATATCCAGAATATTTAAAGAGCTCAAGAAAATGAACAACAATCAAATAATCCAGTGAAGAAATGGGCAAAGGACTTAAACAGGCATTTTTCAAGCGAGGAAATTCAAACGGCCAACAGACATTTAAGAACATGCTCTGGATCACTAGCCATCAGGGAAACACAAATCAAAAACACAAGGAGGTTCCACCTCACTCCAGTTAGAATGATTCGCATACAGAAATAAATAAACAACAAATGCTGGCAAGAATGTGGGGGAAAAGGTACCCTGAACCACTGCTAGTAGGAAGGTAAACTGATGCAACTACCGTGGAAGACAGCATGGAGATAACTCAGAAATATGAATAAAGACCTTCCATATGATCCAGCCATCCCACTCCTGGGAATTTACCCAAAACAAAAGAAATAAGCATATGAAAGAATTATTTGTACCGTCATGTTCATAGCAGCACAATTTACAATAGCTAAGATATGTAATTAATCAGATGTCCATCCACTGTCGACTGGATTAACAAACTATGGCATATATACACTATGTAGTACTACTTAGCTGTAAAACAAAATGAAATCGTCTCTTTTTCAATAAGATGTATGCAACTGATAATCTTATACTTAGTGCAATAGGCCAGTCCCCAAAAAGACCTGATTTAACTAATAAAACACTTGAAATACAACGTATTATAGTGAAATAGGCATTTTAAGAATAGATGATTGTTTATAGCCTTTGTCTCTTCCATTGTGGAACAATGTTTTGTTTCATTTTGTTTTGTTCTTTTTCTCATCATACTATTTGTTGAATGCCTTTACTAAGAGTATGGTTAACTATAAAATAAATAAGTATACTGAAAATAGATCATTAAAAAAACTAAGAATGGGAATCTGAGAGGGAGAAGAGGAAGGGTCAGAAGGTGGATGGGAGGAAGGGTAGGAGGGGAAGTCTCACTATGTTCCTAAATCTGTATATATGAAACGTATAAAACTTGCATAACTTAAATAAAATAAAATTTAAAAAGAAGTAGGGGGAAAATTTCATCATAATACCATCTACCATGTGGTGATGTAGCCAAGGGGTCTGCACCCAAGGCTGAATGTATGGGGCACACTGTCTGCACATTCAAACCCTATAACCTAAATGAAAATCTTTAAAAGTACTAAGTCTCAAGGATTTTGTTTTAACAACAGTAAAGTGACTAATCCACCCTTCTAAAAAAGCAACAAGGGTTGGTGCTGTGGTGTATTGAGTAAAGCCACCACTTGCAGTGCCATAATGCCATATTGGCGCTGGTTCAAGTCCTGGATGTTCCACTTCTGATCCAGCTCTCTGCTATGGCCTGGGAAAACAGTAGAAGATGGCTCAAGTGCTTGGGCCCTTTCACCCACGTGGGAGAACTGGAAGAGGCTCCTGTCTCCTGGATCTGGATCAGCCTGGCTCGGCCATTGCGGCCATCTGGGAAGTAAACCAGCAGATAGACCTCCCTCTTTCTCTCTGCTTCTGCCTCTGCTTTTCTGTAGCTCTGCCTTTCAAATAAATAAATATTTTTTTAAAAAAAATCAAGCAATAGGGTCAGAAAAGATCTTTAAAAATGTATTTATTTGGGGCCAGTGCTGTGGCACAGCAGGTAAAGCCTCCACCTGCAATGCCAGCATCCCATATGCCAGTTCTGGTCCCAGCTGCTCCTCTTCTTATCCAGCTCTCTGCTATGGCCTGGGAAAGCAGTAGAAGATGGCCTGAGTCCTCGGGACCCTGCACCCATGTGGGAAGACCTGGACAAAACTCCTGGTTCCTGGCTCCTGGCTTAGGATCGGCATAGCTCTGGCTATTGCAGCCATTTGGGAAGTGAACCAGCGGATGGAAGATTCTCTCTCTCTCTGCCTCTCTTCCTCTCTGTGTGTAATCTGACTTTCAAATAAATGAAGTTTAAAAATAAAATAAAATGTATTTATTTACTTAAAGTTGCTTCTCAATTTCATATTCATATGGACATCATATTTCTATCATTGTATTGCACTATCACTCAATTTGTGTCCTAACTAAATTAGGGCAAATAAATAAAGCTTTACTCACAGAAAATTTAATTTTCAAAAAAGACACCTAAATTGTTTAAGAAAAGAAATAGTACTGATTATTTTAATTAGTACTTCTTCTCCAGAAAGCAAGGTGGTCTATTAGAATACAAGTATGGATTTTAATGAAACAGTCATTTACAAAGAATCATCCCCTTTGGCAGATATTTATTGGATTAATCAGTGTTCAATAAAACCGCTGCGTCTAAAGCTGGGCCACCACTTTCCCCCCTGAGGTTCGTAACACTAATGAGTGCCGATGATATGGATGCATGATTCACAAAGAAGCTGGTAATTTAAACTTGAAATCTAGAAAGAAGAAACCAATGTGATCAAAAGGAAAGAAAATTAACTTTCAAGTATCTCTATAGTCTTAAATGTGTTCCAGCTTCTTTCTGAATAAATCTTTTTATATATCTAATAATCCTCAGTTACCATTAATCAGGAAATAATGAAGATATAAAGGCATTCTTATGGGAATAGGGTTGCAGAACCTGAAAATGCTATTTGTCTTCAGGTATCCAGAATACATTCATCCACACTGAATCACAGTATTGCCAACATATAATTAACCCGAGTCCTTAATATTTCAAAGAACTATGGTTTCTCTAATACTCTCTTGAAAATTTCCCTTGAGAGAATCTGCAATTCATGTTTTTAAGACTGATGACTATGGGATTTTGCTTTTTTTTTTAGAATTATAGGAAAAGCTTAGTAAAATAAAGGCAAAATTTTAAAGAACAAAATCCAGGCATCAATGTGCAAGCATTTGTAAGGGAACGGCTGGTGATGAATAGGCACTGAGGTTTTCTGATAATGCTGAAACCACTTCTCAAAATCAGCTGTGCTGCTCCAAGTCACATAAAACTAGTCTTTTTGACGTGAACACCATGATGATGACCTCTACAAACTGAACTTCAGGTTTATTATCTGCTTTAATCAAAATGGCTGAGTTCTGACATCTGGAAAATAACAGCAGTTTTCTGCTGGATCCTAGATACTTCCAAACTATTTTTATTATGATATTTCTGGCAACACACACTACATGCATATTCATGCCTTTGGAAATGCTTCCTATTTCTATAGATTCCTTCCTCATTTGCAGGTGTGATTATGGATTCATGAATGCAGCTAATCACTTATAATATGTACAGCAATCCAGCCACTGCATTGAAATTTTCTTTGATTTTTTGATGAAGTTATGGTCTTGAAGGAAACTCACTGAATTATATAATACACAATAGCCTTCAGGAATCATAAGAGCTCTACATAAAAGTTGGTTCATTTGGAGTTCACTTCTGACTACACTTGAGAAGGACTCTAAGAGAGTATCATTTATATTTCCACTGCTTGGGGACGGTGCTGTGGTGCAGCAGGTTAATGCCCTGCCCTGAAGCGCCGGCATCCCATATGGACGCCGGTTCTAATCCCGGCTTCTCTTCTTCCAATCCAGCTCTCTGCTCTGGCCTGGGATAGCAGTAGAAGATGGCCCAAGTCCTTGGGCCCTTGCATCCATGTGGGAGACCGGAAGGAGCTCCTGGCTCCTGGCTTTGGATAGGCACAGCTCTGGCCATTGCGGCCATCTGGGGAGTGAACCAGTGGATGGAAGACCTCTCTCTTTGAGTCTACCTCTCTCTGTAACTCTGCCTTTCAAATAAATAAAATAAATCTTTAAAAAATATTTCCACTGCTCTACACCCATCTTCTGCATGCTGTGAACAAGTGTCCACATTTATGCACCCTCACCTCTCCTATATGTATTTTGGAAAGGAAGATGTTCCCATGTGCCCACAGTCTAAAACTGATAGTCAAGTGATTTTAGAACAGTAAAATCTTTTGTCTTCCCCAGATTAAACAATGTTCTGATATTTTTTCCACAAACTAAAAGAGAATTTAGATTGACATTCTAAATATAGAGTGAAGGGTATGTGCAAATGCATGACCCCAATGTATGTTTTAGCAATTTGTTCCTTTATTTTATCAATATAACCTGTTTTCCTTCTTACAATCCATGTGGTTAATAAATCTGATTTGGTGTGGGAGTGTGCATCTTCACAAATGGGCAGCATACAGGTTCCCTGTTTATGTATTTTACAGTAGAATTCTTAGAATATGAGGGAACTCTTGGAATGAAAATGTATCCCAAGAGCATAGCAATTCATCCTGTTGTCTGAAAGGAAAATGAGAGAACTTTCTATGATTTTGTGACTTTCTGACAATATAATGGATGCAGGATTTTAGAAACCTTGGTGTTCTGTTAGGTGCTGGGAATCACCTGAACCATATTGCTGCCAAAGGACTCAAATACTACAAACACCGGGCTCATTAAAAGTGGCTCAAAGCAAGAGATGTCGACCTGCATAATGAAATGGCTCTAACGATAGCTTCCCAGGTAGTTTCAATTCACTTCATCTGTAGAGATAACTCAATTTGGCTTCTCTTCATGGCTCCTTTTTTGATAAATCTCTTGACCATATTGCATTTTCTCATAATTTTTCACCTCAACTATGCCTCTTGGATTCTAGATTTCACTCAGTTCTTCTCCATATTCCTATCTAATTTTAGTCTTATCATGTCCAATATCATACCAAACATGGCATCTCCAGCATAAAATCCTTGAGAGAGACAGCAGAAAGATGACAGACATAAATTTATAGCTTTTTTGTTATGATCCATTTTGACACATTTTTAATTTTGTCATTTAGGATATGGATTCCATCATTTTTTCCTTAAGTTTCTGGAACAAATCTTTCTTTGTTTTTGATATTATTTAGAGATAAGTAAAGTAGCACCACAAAAATTAGTAATTTGCATTGAGTAACACAACTAGCAGATGACAGAGCCAAGACTTGACTCCAAAGACTGAATATTAAATCCCTTTAAACTCAGTTTGTTGAACTTAATATAACTAAGCTTGTTAGAGTATGTCAAATGAGAAATAGAGTAGATGCCACTCACAAAAGAAGTACAGTTAGCAGAAATATAGGAGCCTTATTCTGTTAGTAAGAGTCAGTTTCCAGTCAGCAGGATTAATTACACATCAGAGCTATTATTCTTAGTCTGAGATGCTTGGAATACTGAAGGTAACCCCGAGTCTACAGGATTTTAAATTCCAGGCAAATCAATAGATTGACTCAGGCACAAAGGAATAAGTCAGATGTTAAATTTCCTAAATAGGGATACAGCAAAGGTACTCTGGTAGCAAGGGTTACTTTGTGATGAATCTCAAATAAGCAAGTCAATTTCCCTTTTGCTTCAGATCAGGATTTGCAATTGAAACAGATAGAAATGAGACAGTGGTTGTAGGAAAGTATGGTTGAAAACACTATTAGCACAAATTCCTTTATCTCTGTACAGAGATTTTCTACAAGTTCAAACATATTAAAATGGGTGGATTTGAGACAACTGCAATGGCAATGACACTGACACTTTCTAATTCATCTTTATATCACTTCAAACTTCATCATGACTAAATGCCCATAGGGTGATTGTTTTAAAATATATGACTCATCCCCGAAATACATAACAGGATGACTTTTTTACTCTGTTGTTTGCAATATAATAATGTCTGACTTTGAAAATTTGGAGTATCTTATTATGTTTATTACTCTGACAATCAATTGTAAAAAAATAATGACAAAATAACTTAGCCCTTTATGTGACCCCTACTGAAACCTGATTCTTATAGCTGGTAAGAATGTGGACTTGGAAAATACATTGCCTGAGCTCTATCACTTCTCCACATTAACTGACCACTCAATCGATTCTGTAAAAGTTGCTTAAACTTTGTGTCTCCCAGTATCCAAATTGCAACCTGAGGTTATTAAACGTATCTATCTCATGGGGTGACTTTGAGTATTAAGTTATTAAAAGTACATCATGCCTTCACATAAAAGAGCCCAGGTAGTGTTTATTGGTTATTACAATGGTCACAAAATAAATACCAGTTTCATTACTTTCTCCATGTAAAGATAAACAACAAATCTATATAAATGTGGAATGAAATAGAATGGTATATTTCTCATAGTGGAAGTAACTTGTAGCTCTGTTAAACACTCATAACTTTCATTGCTTATACTATAGACAATATGAAAGAAGTACATTGAAATGTGAAAACCTCGCCCTTTGAGAAAACTGAAGAAGACTTATTCATTTTTGTCAGCTCTCTAAAGAAAAGCCATCACTGGCTTCTTTGGTTCATTACTATCAACCTTTGCAAGAACCTCCACCAAAATGGCATTATACACAGCAATATATTCCACAAAATGTTGTGGCTTTAAATGTGGACAAAAATAACTGCTTAATAAGTAGCTATATTTTCCAAAACAAAATATGCTTACAACTTTTGAAATACAGAGTAATTTCATAGGGGTAAAAATGGAAATGATATATATTTCTCATTCTTCATTCAAGTTTTCCAAAGATTAATTGTACAAATGAAGTAAAATATTGTTAATCTTCAACATTTTGTGGATAATTCTTTTTATTCTTCTGCAATTAAAAAGTTTTGACTATATTGCTCCCTACCCTTCAGGCAAATAAAACATGCCCAACTCTAGAAAAAAATAATCAACAAAATTAATGAACAAGTAATTGCACAAAAACATAATGATACAAGTAAAAGAACCAGAAAACAAAATATATTTCAAAATTCACCTTTTGTAAGCCCACTTTCCAAAACAGGAAATACAAATATACACATGAAATCAAAAAACTTTGACTCAATTATTTTTTGAAAATCTGGAAATTCTTCTATTGTATATTTTTATTGTTGTTTAGGAAGAATAATGGTTTCCAAAATATCTACATCCTAACCCCTGAAACCTGTGAATAATTAACATATTGCAGCAAGGAGTTCGCATATGTGATTAATTTAAGGCTTTGAGATCATTCTGGATAATATGAGTGAGCCAAAATAATCCCTGGAGCCTTTATTTAGATGTTTTAGAGCTCTATTTAGAGGGAAACAGGAGAATCATTGTGGAGGAGAGGTGGCAGAGGAGGTACAAGTTATAGTGACAGAACTACTAATTCAGGGACAGGAGCAAAGGAATACAGTTACCCTCCAGAAACTGGCAAAGACCAATTATCCTTTTGATTCCCCAGAAGGAAATGCAGGTAAAATAACAGCTTGATTTTAGCCCAGAGAGACTGTGGTTGTCCAGAAATGTAAACGAATAAACATGAATGTTTTCAGTCACCATGTTTGTTTTAGTTTGATATAGTGTCAAGGGGAAACTAGTACATTCTTCATTCATAGAAGACATCTTCATCAGGATCAGAGAATGTGAAGGGAAAAGATGTGCACATGTGACATTGTGATGTAAAATGAACACTTACTTTTTAATTTCAAATTGTAGAATAAATAAATGAAACATACAGTGGTAAATAGAAAGGCAGATTAATGCTGGATGGAATAAAAAAGGATCATTGATGCTACAAAAAATTACAACATAGATAAAAAAGTTGAATCACTGCTGAATCGGAGATTTCTTTGTACAACCTAATGTTATCATTATCAATTTAGTTCCAAAATTTAAAAAAAGCCTGAATTTTAGATGCCAAAGATCAATTACCAATTGTGATGTTAATTGTTAAAAATTCATTCCTAATAAGTGAATGTTTTCCTTTTATGCTGACATGTGTAATGTAGTCAAATGTCATTGCTTTACTATGTTACTTCTTCCACATACTGTAATTAAGCAAGTTTCAAAAACTCATAATTATAATAATACCTGAAATCCTCAATCCAAATGACAAGAGAAAATTTTTTCTTTTCTTTTATATAAAACCCTCGTACAAACTTCCAAAGCCTGTTTTCACTTACCAATATCTCAGGAAGAATCATTTCAAGTCAACCAAATTGGTTAGTTGAAAACAAAAGAAATTCAATTTTTAACTTGTAGTGTAACTGAAACGTATACAAATGTATTTGGCAGCAAATTGATTCATAGTCAGATGAGATCAATGAGGATGCTTAGCTAATTAAACTTGATCATGAAGCTGAGTCATTGCATAATTTCTTCACAGATTTTTTTGTTCAGTTCATGGATTGTGAATTTCCAGACATATGAAGCCGTTGATAAAACTGATGGTTTAGGGAATGAAGGCACATATAAAGCATAAGAAAACAATGGGAAAAAATATACCTGCCTATAGTCCAGAAGAGAACAGCAAGTAGAAGAATCAGAATTGTATTTATAAGCCTGATGAGATGCCAGCTATAAGCTGGGGTTTAAGATGTGAGCTGGAAGTCTTTTTTGACAAATACATAATACCATTTCCACTATCATTAATGACAAATACATTAGAGTGACAGAAAAAAAGTGTTTCTACTACTGCCAATATTCCCTTTCCAGGGAAATCAACTAAGAACTTGGGATGATTCTTTTTTAAAGATTTACTTTTTTATTTGAAAGGCAGAGTTACAGAGAGAGAGAGAGAGAGAGAGAGAGAGAGAGAGAGAGAGAGAGAAGAGAGGGAGAGGGAGGGAGAGGGAGAGAGAATATCTTCCATCTGCTGGTTCACTCCCCAAATGGCTGCAATGGCTGGGACTGGGCCAGGACAAAGTCAGGAGCCAGGAGATTCTTCTGGGTTTCTCATATGGGTGGCAGAGGCTCAAGCACTTTGAATATGTTCCAATGCTTTCCCAGGCCATTAGCAGGGAGCTGGATCAGAAGTGGAGGAGCCAGGAGCCCATATGGGATGCCAGTGTTACAGGTGGCAGCTTAAGCAGCTATGCCACAACATGCATCCCAGAAGTTGAAATGTTTTGATTAGTGCTTTTGTTTTCTTATCTAATAATGGTGAAGTTGTAATTTAAGAAATATTATCAGTAATTAAGCTACTGTAAAAGTGTCAGAAGCTAAAACAGGATTGGAAATAACCAACTCATTTCCTCTATTTAGGATATGGATAAAAATGATTTGTCTTACATTCCCTGAAGACACATTTGATAGTGTCTATGGATATGGCTCAAACAGTGATGTTTCCATTTCTGGAGGCTCTAGAAGTTTGCTTAGTTTTACTCACTCTGACAGGAAATCCCTTTAAATTCATTACTCAGTCTTCAATTTAAAATTTTCAATCACTAGCCAGAGCACAGAGCAATAGAGGCAGTATATAGTTTATGACTTTGCACTGTCGAACTGTTATCCATTCACATATTGCTACACAAATAAAATACTCTGCAAAGCTGGTAGGCATTAAAAAAATTACCCAAGATCATGCACTTTAGACATATAAAATATCATATGAGTTTTGTAATCCCTAAAGCATCGTTTTACCCTCTTCTCACTAATAAACTGGGTTTATAATGCCTGTTAGAGTTGTCCCTGAGTGATTTGATAAAAAATTGTGTAAGAAAAAGAATGCAGACCCGAGTGGAAATATAATATAAAAAAAAGAAATATAATATGAACTCATAGCCAGGCTGAATTTATTCAAAGAAAATAAACTCACGAGAGTCGACCAGCTGTCAGCGTGCACACAGACTGGACACATGGCAAAGGGCCCAGACCCAGCAGGCTGGGCTTTTTTTATATCTTAGGTGGGATAGGGTTGGGGGGGCAGCAGTAGGTGGAGGTGAGCTTCTCCATACTGGCTCTTCAAGTTTGGCCCACTGGGTTTCAAACCCTGGGAATAACGCAGGAGGTGGGGTGGTGAACAATACAGGGTATGAGACTGAACTGGTCTTTTGAAAGAAGGTAGGGGTGGGGCTGGCGCTAAGGCACCAAGGGTTAATGCCCTAGTCTGAAGCACTGGCATCCATACAGGTGCCAATTCAAGACCTGGCTGTTCCACTTCTGATCCAGCTCTCTGCTGTGGCCTGGAAAAGCAGTAGAAGATGGCCCAAGTGCTTGTGCCCCTGCACCTGCATGGGAAACCCAGAGGAAGCTCCTGGCTCCTGGCTCCTGGCTCTTGGCTTCGGATCGGTGCAGCTCCAGTCATTGCAGCCATTTGGGGAGTGAACCATAGGATAGAAGACCTCTCTCTCTACCTCTTCTCTCTGTGTGCAACTCTGACTTTCAAATAATAAAAATAAATCTTTAAAAAAACAGAAGACGGACAGAACGTAGGGGTAACAAGAACCTAAAATGGGTGAGTCTTATGCCTATGTTCCATCAAATTGAATGAGTAAATATAACTATTTAGTAGTTTAGGCATCATACTTATGGTGCAGAAATCCAGGCTGAAAAACTGTAAAATATCTGAAAGTTTCGCATGTATCTGCCTTCTAGACTATGCCCATAAGTTTTATATGCTTTATATAGGTCGTCATTAACATGATCTAATTTTCTTTGTGACTGTTGATATACAATAATGGATTTTAAATTTTAAGAGTTGTATAAATATTCAACATGCACCAAGAAAGCTACTTACAGTAAATCACACCACTCTTAATATTGTCATAAAATGAAATGACATAAGCAGCACAGTAGATATAGAGACTTATTTCTGTGATGTCTATCTTGTTTTTATTTGTTCCAAAATATTCATGCGAAAAATAGTAGAAAAATATATTCTTGTAGATATAAAAAGGATGTAATTTTACACAAAAGCACAAGAGACCAAAATGAAGATTCAAGTTCAAGATTCTCTGAATACATTACATTTTTTGAGGTAAACACATTGATGTAGCTCATTAAAAGGAAAGTAGAGTGGATCATTAACACTCTTCCAAAATTTATCCATTTATAGACAAATCCATCTGGACTGACATTCATTCAGCTACATGTTTTTCCATCAACATGTATAAATGTAGCAAGATTTAAATTGTTTCTCTACAATGAAAACACAATTTTACTCTAGTTTACTGATTGTATATTATACTCTTCTGAAAATTTGTGTTTGGTCCTTTGAGTGGTAATTGGCATTCATGCCTCATATTTTGTTTATCATGTGCTTTTATCCATGTACATTGAATTTTGCTATGAAAAATACAATATTCATAGCATCAAAAATTCATATTTGAGGTATAATAAATTTACAGTAATTTTAATTTGTATTGAATATGTACTTCTTGTAATTTGACTTGATAGGCTATTTGTTGTTACTTAAAGAGTTATCACAAAAATCTGTGTAAAATTTCTTTGAAGAAAATCAGTATAGCATGGTTAGTGTGGTCATATACAAAAGAACAAAATAATACAAAGAGGGTAAGTGCCATTGAAATTGGGAAAAGGAAAGGATATAATGTTGATCTGTAATGATCGTTATGATTTTTCTCACAAGATTATTCTCTACTTTCCTAAGAATATCAGGCAATGTGCACTCTCCAACTATAAAAATAGACCACCAGCAGTATTCTTTGTAGTATATAATAGCATATTTATTAAATAAAACCCATTAGTAGCAAATCATTAATAAGAAAGTAGCCTAGTTACCAAAAAAATACATTTTATAAATAACACTTGTGATTTGAAGAGGAAATACTTGTCAGGGGCCGGCGCTGTGGCACAGCAGGTTAATGCCCTGGCCTGAAGTGCCGGCATCCTATATGGGCGCCGGTTCTAGTTTCAGCTGTTCCACTTCCAATCCAACTCTCTGCTATGGCCTGGGAAAGCAATAGAAGAAGGCCCAACTCCTTGGGCCCCTGTACCCCTTACAGGAGACCCAGAAGAAGCTCCTGGCTCCTCGCTTCGGATGGGCACAGCTCTAGCCATTGCAGTCATCTGGGGAGTGAACCAGCGGATGGAAGACCTATCTCTCTCTCTGCCTCTCATCTCTATGTGTAACTCTGACTTTAAAAAAAGATTAAAAAAAAAGGAAATACTTGTGTGTGTGTTTTAAAATATTATTATTTAAAAGAGAATAGATTTCATGCATTTCAAAAATACAAGTCAAAGAACATAAGGCTACTTCCCATGTAAAATCTAATATAAAAACTGAGGAAAGTGTTATATAATATAGACACAATGGTAGAAAAACTTATGATTCCAATTTGCTAAACTGTTAGAGATTAGGAGCCATTCTAGAAAGCCATCATTCAGAAACATTTGAGTGAAACTTAAATCATATGTAGGTAAAAGAAATTGCATAATTAACATCAAAATATTATCACTCTCTTACATAAATGAAAAACTTTATTTTTTCGATTTTATTGTGTTGTATAGTCATTCCCTTAATAAACGTAATAAGTTCTAAAACGATTTCAGACTATTTATAATAGCCTTGGAGGATTATAATCTCTCAGAGGAACAAAGCTTATATGATATGTTCTCAAGTCACTTTAGCTTTTTCTTCAAAATTATATATTTTTTAAAAGATTTGATTTATTTATTGGAAACTCAGAGTTACAGTGATAGAGAGAGAGAGAGATAGAGTGAGAGAGAGAAGGGGAGACAGAGAAATAGATCTTCCATTTGCCTGTTCACTACCCAAATGACCACCACAACAGGGGCTGGGCTGGACCAAAGCCAGGAACCAGGAACTTCTTCCAGGTCTCCCAAATGGAGTCAAGGACTCGAGCACTTGAGTCATCTCGCACTGCTTCCCAGGCGCAATAGCAGGCAGCTGGATTGGAAGTGGTTCAGCGGGGACTCTAACTGTTGCCAAAATGGGATGTGGCATTGCAGACAGAGGCTTAACCCACTACACCACAATGCCAGCCCCTCAAAACTATCTTTTATGTTATGGGGAAGCAGACTGGAGTCCCAGTAGAAAAAAGCAGTCTCATAGAAATGGAGACCTACAAATCCAAACTTATGGTGTCATAAGAGTCTTGGAAAGGAGCCAAAACACACAAAAAACGAAGCCTGATAATCTACTCCCATTAGGTCTTTGTCTAACCCCTTAATTAGACAATCACATAACAGGCTCTAAGAACTCCAACAAATCTTTGCGGATGGGAGAATAAAAAAATTTATCTTTCTAAGGAAAAGAAATTCAAGTCACACAAAAGTGGAGGAACACATCAGTTTTTCTTAAGAAACCAAAAGATGAATAAATCCAAAAAATAAATATTGGGCTCTAAGAATATTAAGTACTAGGGTTTCAAATTCAGGACAATCTGTAACACCTTCTACATCTAAACCCATGCAATGATATGATAATCCACTAGGATTCTATCTACCTGTAAATATAAAATTTAACTCTGCTTGGAAGAATATAATAGCAAAAATTCCTGTAAAAATTTGTTATACTAAAAGCAGGACCTATTATATAAAACAAACAAAATAATTAACAATTAATTCATTTATTGAGGATATCCAATATAAGTTTAATAATTTTGGTTACAGAAGTGGGCATTTAGCTAATAGTTAAGAAGGCCACATCCCACTTTGAAGAATCTGATTGCACACCTGGCTCTGGCTCCTGAACTCTAGTTTCCTGCTAATGGATACCCCTGGAGTCAGCAAGTGATGGCTCAAGTAGTTGGGTTCTTGACACCCATCCGTGAGACACAGATTGCATTTCTAGGCCTGAATCCGCCCCAGCTATTTTGGGCATAATGGGAGTCAACCAGCAGTTAGCAGATGACAAAGCCAAGTACACTATTTTATTCTTGGGCACATGAGCAGAAGCAGGAGCTGGTTTTCATTCCCTTTCATACTGTTAGAACCACACACTCATAGACAAAACACAATAGAATACTGTCAATCATCTTGAGCTAGGTTGCCTAATGTGCTTATGTACCATTCCTGAAAGGCCTATCCCTGCTGATTTGAGAATATCCAAGAGACCCCTCTTTGAACTGCTCTCAGTCTTTCAAATTCACTACAGGTCCACAAGTATAGAAACTATTATGCTTGACACCAATTATGAAATGCCTGGCTTGTGAGCAGAGACTATGAAAACACTGAACAAGCAAAAAGAAATGAGAGAGACCCAAAGAATCCAAAGGAAGAAGTCAAACAAGGACAAGATGAACACATAGAACAAGTAAATAAATCCAATGAAGTGAGATTTTCAACTAAAAAGCATTAATATGTCATAATAAAGAACAAAATATGTTCAAAATAACATTTTAAACTATTGTTATAATTTAAACTTAATCATCAAATTTCAAAAGAGATCATCAATATTGAAAACTGATACACTGGAATGTCAAGTTCAATGCCAAAACATGGTAAAATATATAGAAAAAAATGAAAGTAATAAAAAAGATGAAAAATTAAAGAATAGCTTCAGAAAATGTAACTTACAAAGTGGGCCTTCCAGAATGAGCAAAATAACTAGAACAAGAACTAATCAAATAATAAAATAATATTTATCCTAGGAAGAAAACCTATACTCCTCATCTTGAAAAAAACCTTCTTAAGACTAAACCATGACTAATTAAAATAAATAGATGTAGGCACAAAGCAATTTGAAATTCCTAATGAATAGCTATATATAAATAATCTTTCAAACTTTCCAACAGAAGGAACATGCTTCTTATCATGGAATGAGGATCACATTTTCCATATCTGGTACAAAAATAATATGACCAAGGAACATCTACTAGTTGATTATAATAATGAATCTACTAGTAGATTAAAGTCTACTGAGAAAAAGAAATTGACTTGCTCAAATCCTACAGCCAGACAAAATATCATTCTTACTTCAAGAAAAATATAGCACTATTCAAGTTTTAGACTATCAGAATGTACTTGAGCCATTCTTTCATAAAAAGCTATATTTGTATCCATATATATATATATATATATATATATATATGAGACATAAGTGTGTGTCTGTGTAAATGAAAAGGACAAGTATTTTAAAATAATATTTTCTCTCTTTTATAACTATCCCAACACCTTCAGATAGGCTTAATTACCTTGGGGGGGCAGTAAGGAGCAGAGAAAGAATTCAAGGCAGCAAGGAGCCACATAGTACTGAAGCAAGTCAAATCACCAATCTATTACTCCCAATCTTGGACTTTTATCCTATTACAACAAAGCCCAGTAGCCATTGTTCATTTTCACTGATGTGAATCATATTGTGTGAGATAAAACAGTTCTGCAATGAAGTGAGGCCAGGTGACTAATTCAAAACACTGAAACGTGAGTGGAAGTGAGACATACACGCATTCTTTCAAACTTCAGCTCTCTTCCTCTGAATCACAATCAGGTAGGGGTGGTAGAATCAGAAGATAAAAACCCTTGAGATACTAATCTTCATTCACAAGGTGCTTCTCAAAACTCACACAGATGGCCTTATGTGATAAATAACCTTTAATATGCTAAACAAGTAAAATTTGAGAATTTTGCCTTTGCATAGTACACTAGTGTATCTGAATAACACAGGAGACAAAAGCAAGAAGTGGAAAAATTATGCTTTCTAATACATTTATCTTGGAATGCAGTCAGAAATATATCATTTGCTTGTATAATATAAGAAAGAAAAACAATATATCAAATTATGATAATTCATAATGGAAAGATAAATAAAATTAGATTGAAAAGCCTAATAGAACAGAATTACAGGGCAAAAATATAGGAAATAATAAAAGTATATTAGAGAGAGCACAATATAAAAAGGAAAAAGAAAACAACAGCAAAGTAAAAGAAAATGGCAACATAAAATTAAATGCAAATAATAAAAACAATTATACCATTTATTATACTAAATGTAAGTAGATGCAATTTCCCAAATGGATATCGATAATTATTAGACTTTGTAAAAATAAAATCCACACATATATTGTCTACCAAACCCAAAATATTTTAAAAAATGAAAAAAGACGTGAAAATAAGAGATGGTAAAATGATAATGTCCTTAATGTGTTATCCAATGTGAAGTAATGCTATTACTAGTACTGAAACAGTATTTTTACACTTTGTGTTTCTGTGTGGGTGCAAACTGGTGAAATCTTTACATAGTATATACTGAATCAATCTTCTGTATATAAAGATAATTGGAAATGATTAAAAAATCTTGGTGTTAAATGGGAAATTGCATAGACAATTAATCAATTCTTTAAAAAAATCATGTAGGATCTCTGTCCTTAATGTGCTGTACATTGTGAATTAATACTATAACTAGTACTCCAACAGTATTTTCACTTTGTGTCTCTATGTGAGGGAAAACTGTTGAAATCTTTACTTAATATATACTAAACTGATCTTCTGTGTATAAAGAGAATTGAAAATGAATCTTGATGTGAATGGAAGGGGAGAGGGAGCGGGAAAGGGGAGGGTATCGGGAGGGAGGGAAGTTCTGGGGGGGGAAACCATTGTAATCCATAAGCTGTACTTTGGAAATTTATATTCTTTAAATAAAAGCTATTAAAAAAAAGAAAAGCTATAAACAAAACTATAAACAAAATAGTCCTAGGAATATTTACAGTGCAGTAGACTACATGAGAAAAAAAAAGCATTCACCACAAAAGAGCTCACAATATATAATGATTCAAAAAGTTGAAAATTTGGCCGGTGCCGTGGCTCAACAGGCTAATCCTTTGCCTTGCGGCGCAGGCACACCAGGTTCTAGTCCCGGTCTGGGCACCGGATTCTGTCCCGGTTGCCCCTCTTCCAGGCCAGCTCTCTGCTGTGGCCCAGGATTGCAGTGGAGGATGGCCCAAGTGCTTGGGCCCTGCACCCCATGGGAGACCAGGAAAAGCACCTGGCACCTGACTCCTGCCATCGGATGAGCGCGGTGCGCTGGCCGCAGCGCGCCGGCCACGCCGGCCATTGGAGGGTGAACCAACGGCAAAGGAAGACCTTTCTCTCTGTCTCTCTCTCTCACTGTCCACTCTGCCTGTCAAAAAAAAAAATTGAAAATTTCAGGACAATAAAATAGAACAAATCTTCAAATGGTAAATTAATTGTACAAAACCATATAAAGCAAGCTATCTAAGGAGAATTTACCTTGAATAAATATCATAGTTGTAGAGTTTAACACTTTTTTATTTTTACAAATATTATTTATCAAATTAAAAAAGTTATAGTGGATCTGAATGGTCTATTCACTAGCAACAAGCTTAAATGTTTCTGTAAATGGAATAATCATTTTTATCCTGGAAAAATTATAAAAATAAATCATCTGGTTGGCCACAAATAAACTTGGTAATTTTGTTTTAAATAGAGAATATTGGACTATAGTTTTGATGATTGCAATACAAGTAAAATGAATTAGTTAGACAGTGCCACAGCTCACTAGGCTAATACTCCACCTGCGGCGCCGGCACTCCAGGTTCTAGTCCCCATCGGGGTGCTGGATTCTGTCCTGGTTGCTCCTCTTCCAGTCCAGCTCTCTGCTGTGGCCCAGGAAGGCAGTAGAGGGTAGCCCAAAACTTGAGCCCTGCACCCACATGGGAGAGCAGGAGGAAGTGCCTGACTCCTGGCTTCGGATCGGCGCAGCACACCAGCCATAGTGGCCATTTGGGGGGTGAACCAGTGGAAGGAAGACCTTTCTCTCTCTCTTTCTATCTCACTGTGTAACTCTGCCTATCAAAACACGAAACAAATTAGTACAATGTAAGCCAAAAAGATAAACTTCCATGAAACATTCTACAAAAGTTTTATTTTTTATTGTTTTTTTTTTCATTTTTTTTCATTTATTTGACAGAGTTAGTGAGAGAGAGAGAGAGAGAGAGAGAGAGAGACAGAGAGAAAGGTCTTCCTTTTCCATTGGTTCAACCCCCAAATGGCCGCTATGGCCGACATGCTGGGCAGATCTGATCCGAAGCCAGGAGCAAGGTGCTTCCTCCTGGTCTCCCATGCCGGTGCAGGGCCCAAGCACTTTGGCCATCCTCCACTGCCTTCCTGGGCCACAGCAGAGAGCTGGACTGGAAGAGGGGCAACCGGTAACAGAACCTGGCAACCATATGGGATACTGGCGCCACAGATGGAGGAATAACCAAGTGAGCCATGGTGCCGTCCCACTACAAAAGTTTTGTAAAAATCAGAAGAACAAAAACAAAATTAATATTACTGTTGTGGGGAGCTACAGGATGGCAGAATAAGGAGGGGATGCATTGATAGTCCAGGAAAAGATAGTTTAATAAAAGTGGAGATACTGTAGTCTCAGGGAAGAGTTAGGGAAAATACTGCAGAGGAAACTCTTATGGAACTAGTGGGACACAGTGGACCTACATGAAGGGTGCAGGCGACCATGGCTCGGGACCCTAGCCATTGAGTCTATGCACCAGCACTGGAAAGGGAGGTGAGGTGAAACTATAGTAGCCCGAGACACTGGCAGAAAAGCAGCAGGAAGAGCCTAGATGGAACAAGGCTTGAAGCCCCATGGGGGAAAGTTCACCAGGCTAACTAGAGGAGAGAAAAAAATAAAATAAAAGGGACCAGTATGGACACGATTCTCTCTTTCCACTCACCTTTCAAAGGTGAGCAAGACAAAGAGCAGGAACAGCTACACCAGCTCAGGGATGTGCCCACCCTCAGCCAAGCAGAAAAACCTGACTCTGGTGGGGAGAAATAACAGGAGTTAAGAGCTAGTGAATGTGTGGAGTTTATGAACTAGGACTGTGAAAAAAAAAAAAAACTGAAGGTGTATGGGGGAACTCACCGTGTGCCTGAAACATGAGTACTCACCACAAACTCAGTAACCTTGGCAACCCAGTGGGAGACATTGCAGGGGAATCTGAGCTTACACTGAAGACTGTACAGATATTTTGTGTGGTCCTTGGGACAGAGCAGACAAATATTATACCCGCTGGGTCTAGCACTCAGGCACTGATTGCTTTCAAGGAGAATAGCTCAGCTGTGAGGGATTAGTTCCCTTCTGATTAAGAGAGAGAGAGAGAGAGAGAGAGAGAGAGAGAGATTGATTTACCACACCAAACCTGGGTGTGATACCTTTGGCACACCCTTAACTCTGAAGAACTGAATAGAGCTCTCTGGCCATATCCACCACAAGCCTCTCGAGATTCATGAAAAGCAGACAGTCCTCTAAATCTAGAGTCATGCATAACGAGAAAAGCCACCACAGTGAGGAAAGAAAAAAAAAAAAAAAGAAGAAGAAACCGAAGAATATCTCTTCAATGCCAAATACCAAATGCAGAAACAAGAAGAAGGAAGACATTATGATGCCCCCAAATGAATATGACACTCCAAAACAAGATTATGAAGATGATGATAGAAGAAATGCAAGATATGGATTTCAAAAAATTTATGATAACAACATTTAGAAGTAATCAAAAACAAATTCATAAACTACGGAAATCCTTACTGGAAAGGATAGAAAATCTCTTGGGGGAAAATGAAATCTAAAGGAGGAATCAAAATGAAATGAGGGATTTAGTAGAACATGAAATTGTAATATTGAAGACAAATCAAAATGAAATGCAGAATTCAATGGAAAAATGACAAATGCATTTGAGAGCCTTAAAAACAGAATAGGTGAGATAGAAGAGAGAATATCGAATTAGAAGACAGAGCACAGGAAAGTATACAGTCAAACTAAAGTAAACAAGAGGAATTAGAAATCTAAAAAATATTGTTGGGAATCTATTGGATACTATTAAAAAGCCCAACATTCGGGTTCTAGGAGTTCCTGAAGGCATGGAGAGAGAAAAGATTAGAAGGCCTTTTAAGTGAGATACTAGCAGAAAACATCCTGGGTTTGGAGAAGGAAAGAGACATCCAAGTACAGGAAACACATAGGACCCCCAATAAACATGACCAAAAGAGATTCTCACCACGACATGTAGTAGTCAAACTCAACACAGTGAAACATAAAGAAAAGATTCTAAAATGTGCAAGAGAGAAATGTCAGATTACTCTCAGAGGATTTCCAGTGAGACTCATAGCAGACTTCTCATCAGAAACCCTACAGGCTAGGAGGGAATGGCGAGATATAGCCCGGGTACTAAGAGAGAAAAACTGCCAGCCCAGAACATTATATCCTGTAAAGCTCTCATTTGTGAATGAAGGTGAAATAAAGACCTTTCATAGCAAACAGAAATTGAAAGAATTTGTCACCACTCGTCCAGCCCTGCAAAAGATGCTTAAAGATGTGTTACACACAGAAACACGGCCATCAATATGAAAGAAGGTAAAGGAAGAAAACCTCCCAGTAAAAGATCACAGGCAGTTAAAAAATCATATATTAGAAAATATCTTTTCAAGGTGAATTTTATGAGAAAAAATTCACTTTGAATATCAGAAAAACAAACATGAATTCTGCATATTACAGAATTACAAAAAATGACAACAAATGTAAATATCTTATACTTATCACTCTGTCATAGCAAGCATACTCAAAGCTAAATTTAGATTTTGATTCATCAGATGGGACACCAAATACAACTTTTTGCTTGCTAGCAAATTTAGCTCATTTTCTGATTATAGAAAATGCAAAAGAAAGCAGTTATTTGCTATTTTACAGAAAAACAATTAGGAACTTCCTAATAATTGGGTTTGATCCAACAACAGGACCTATGAAGTAAATTAACTTTTCATACATTCAGAATTTTCTCTACTTTTCTTTATATCTAACTTTATTTGCATGAAATAAGTTTTAGAACTTTTTATATTTCATATTAACAGGCATATTTTGGAAAAATAGAATTCGTATTGAACCATATTTTAAACCAATTTATGCTTTTAAGGAGACATATTTAAATACAATGGAGTGTCAAGATAATCTAAATTTATGTTCCTAGAAAGAATTGGCTTATATATATGGTTAAGCAGAATTTACTTATCTCCCAAATTTTCAAAGTGTATTTCTAAAGCCAATGTGACAGTAAGAGGCATAGTTAAAAGCTAAGACATCCAGGATTCAAAACTCTTGTACCTACTATTTGAAAAAGTATTATTAAAATGTTTTATATCTCTAAATCTTTAATTTAAAATACTTTGACCTATTCTTGGTAAATGTGACAACAAATCATTCTGTAGTAGAATACACTAAAACAGAGGTAATAAATCAACCCATCATTTAGATGTTAATCTGCCTAATCTAAATGTATTGAAGATATACAAAATATGTAACCTTGTTCTGAGTGTGGAGAACAAAAGGGAATAAAACACAAAACCTTTCCCTCAAAAATTTTAATAGAAACGTGAGGAGAACAGTAATGTGATAACCACTATTGTCGCAAGAAGCCAGAAAAAATTTGTAGAAATCATACGGTAAATAGATTTAAGGACCTACCATGGCTCAAGTTATATTATGTAAGCACCTACTACGTTTTATGTACTGCCAAAGTTTAGAGCCAGTTGACTGAATAGAGAGTGTATCTTGGGGCCGGTGCTGTGGTGGTGCAGCAGGTTAAAGCCCAGACCTGAAGCGCAGTCATCCCATATGGGCGCCGGTTCTAGACCTGGCTGCTCCTCTTCTGATCTGACTCCCTGCTATGGCCTAGGAAAGCAGTAGAAGATGGGGTTGGGAGACCTGTAAGAGACTCCTGGCTCCTGGCTTCAGATTGGCGCAGATCCAGCCATTACGGCCATCTGGGGAGTGAACCAGTAGATGGAAGAACTTTCACTCTGTCTCTACCTCTCTGTAACTCTGCTTTTTAAATAAATAAATAAATAAAAAACAAAGAGAGTGTATCTTCGGATTCAGTAGGTGGCTTCTCTCAAACACAGTATTCTGCTATTTTACCTGTGACTAGACACATGCACATCAGTGGATACATCTCACAAATAATTCATTTTAATGTATATGCCCAAAGGTATATGTATTTTGATACATGTTAAATAAATTATTTTAAAATTTATTTTATTTATCTGAAAGGTAGAAAACAGAGAAAGAAAGACAGCTTCCATCTGCTGGTTCAGTCCTCAAATTCCCAAAGCAGTGGAGATCAAGCCAGAGAAAAGCCTATACTCAATGAGTCTCCACGTGGGAGGCAGGGTCTCAAGTCCTAGAGTCATCACCAGCTGCCTCCCAAGGTGTGCATTAGCAAGGAGCTGGATGAGAAGTGAAGCCAGGACACAAATCCAAGGATTCTGATATTAGACTTGGGCATCCCCAGTAGCAACTTAACCTCTGCACCAAATACCTGCCACAATCATTAAATTATTAAAACAAGTAATTAAGTTTTAAATGTGTTGTTTTTACAATATGCTCTATTTAAGCTCTATTATCATAAAAGAATTTGTGGAAGCATATGAAAATGAATAGATACACTGTCCATTGTGGTGGGTAGAATGCTCTCTCCCTGAGATGTCCAGGAGCTGTGATTCCATTAGGTTACATGGCAAAGGGGAATATAATTGACCTTAGAAGCAAGCGTATCCTTGATTATTCATGTGGGCCAATGTTAGCACAGAAGTCCTTAAAAGGGAAAATATGGACAGAAAGGGATTAGGAGAAAGAAATGGGAAGACAGCAAAAAAAGGATGAAGGCAGGAAGGAAGGAAGGGAGGATGCGAGGAAAAATGAAGAAAGGAGGCAGGCAGGCAGGCAGGAAGGGAGGGAGGGAGGGAGTAAGGAAAGAAGGATGAATAGAGGGAGCGAGGGAGGGAGGGAAGATGGTGATTTATCAAGGAATATAAAACTTCTACTTTAAAAATCCCTCAATCTACCAATTTATTAAGAGTTGATTTTCAGTTTCAGTACAGCACCTAAGATATGGCCAGTGTTAACTGCCCTTAGTAAACTGTCACCTCTACAAATCTGTTTGGATGAATATTGTCTGCAGCAATGGTAAGGCAAAAGATATACCAAGGGATATAGAAAGAGAGCCTAAATGTAAAAAGAAATGGAAAGAAAATATAAATTTAAGGTATTATACAAAATAGAATTGTTTCTTTTTAATTTGAATTCAACCAGTGGCTAGAGGACAGAAAAGCTTTTAATCAGAAATTGGTCCTAGTGTTACTTACAAGAATATACTCTAAATTGTCCAAGGAAAAACATTTATATTGGAATTGCTTTCTCAGATTGTATCTGCATTCTAGCTTTTATTCTTCCTTTTCTAAGTCCGTTTCTGGAGTTGTGCTCACTCTTGTTCTGATTTTCAACCATTTATAGCACACACTTAGGGACTGATATTTGCAACACTTAATAATCCATCTCATGAATATCAGAAAAATAAGAGTTAGGTGAAAAAATTCAGACTACTGAATTTGTTGGCATACATTTTTACAAAGCATGAATGTTCCCAGAGAGCAAAGTTCTCTGAACTTTAAGCTTATTGATATTTAGATATGTCTAACATATTCTCAATAGCTTTACAAATTTATTTGCAAAGAATTTTTAAGGTCACTTTTTGAAAAAAGCTATCTCAATCGTAAAAGCACTTTTTCAAAATAAAGTTTATAAGGAAGAAAAGCTTTGCAAAATAATGCCACCCCTCTCAACTTAAAATAACAAATACAAATAAATATTTTATAAACTGCAATGTACCTAAACATTTTACTTTGTTACATTTTATGCATGTATACAATATTAAATTTAAGCAAATGAAATCTGAAGCACTGGGGAATAATGATTTTAAAGTGGTGAGTATATGGACATTGCAAAGTAGATCATTATTTTACTTTTACTGTGCCCTTATTTGACTGTTGTGTGTTTTAACCAAAACACCAAAATTGATAGTGATTTATTATATGAAATAATTTAGAATCTGGTTATAATAATTAATATTTAATTAATACACTTTTTCTAAGCAGGTTTTCGTTTCTTCACATAACTGGCTCATTTGTATTATCACATATTGTTTCTGTTCATTTATCATGCATATTGGGTATAGTATTATGTTCTGAATTTTTATAGGTCTGCAAAACTGTTCACTGAACACCAAGTAGTTGGGGAACAAATATTAACTAAAGTGGCTTATGAATCAAATAATAAACCTCATCTTTGAATTACTCTTTTCTAAATTTTATCACTTCCAAGTCGTAAAGTTAATCAGTTTTATTCTACAGTAGTTCAGGCTAAACATATTTTAAATTGAAAATAATTTACAGGATTTGATAATTCACCTTTCATTCTGTGACCTTTCCATATAAGCTGAAACTCTCTAAATACTCAGTGCCTTACTATTCTAGTTAGTTGGATGCTTCACAATCATCTTCTCTTCATAATAGCATCTATCTCTAGAATTAGGGAAATATTTATAGACATACTTCGGACAATGCTGTTACTGATTCCTCTATCTTTCCATACATCCAATGCACACATAGGTAAATAGTAAAAAACAAAAGTTGTTCTCTATGTATCCAAATATTGCTTTCCTCACCTTTTGCATATTTGTTTGTCTTGATCAAATACCACAATACTTACCTGTGCCTAAACTCTGTTTCCTAACAGAGAAATCTCATATGATTGGCTGAACTCCTTGTATCCTCCATAGATCCATAATCAACCGTCTAAACCCAATTTCAGACCTTATATCAGATGGCAGAGATCCAATGCAGAGGAGATGACTGGTGACATTAAAAAAAAAAAAAAAATGTGAGAGGGGCCGGCATGTGGCATAGCCAGTAAAATCTCCGCTTGCAGTGTTACGTGCCGTTTTGAGACCCGGCTCCTCCACTTCCTATCCAGCTCTCTGCTATGGCCTAGGAAAGCAGTAGAAGATGCCCCAAGTCGTTGGGCCCCTGCACCCACGTGGGAGACCCAGAAGAAAGCTCCTGAGAAAAAGCAGAAGAATGATAATGATGGCCAGGACATCATCAAGGTGAAATTGAAACAAGAGTAAGTGGGAGAAAAACAATATTGCATTATGCTATAGGGTAAAACCATGATTTATAAGTACTCTGGCAAAAGCATGGAATCATCTAAGAAATAGGACCATACTAAAATATGCTAAACATACTAACCAAGGATAGTGACCACCCCCATGATGAAACACTTAGTATTACATAATGTGATTAGTATACAGCAATGTTGCCTCCCTTACACAGAGACCATGGATGTGAGAAATTTAGTGGCCAATCTTTATCTCAGAGTCCATTATTTTTGGTATTTGGTCTTCCCTTTCAGTATTCAGTACAGCTTGATTTGTTTTGGTTTGAAACTTTTCAAGATCAATGATTTTTTCTTCATCTTTTTTTGGGGGGTGGGCGGACAGGGAGAGACATAGATATATAGAGACAGAACACCTTCATCCTTTAGGTTATTTTTCAAATGTCCATAATAACCAGTGGAGCTACTGGAACTCAATCCAGGTTTCCTGTGTAGGCCAGAAATTTAATCACTTTGAGCTGTTATTTGCTGCCTCCCAGTATCCACATATGCGGAATGTGGAAGTCAGGAGCCAGAGCAGGTATTGAATCCAGGTAAACCAAGTAGTCTGATATGGTACAGGGGCATTTTAACTGGCTTCATATCTGCTAGGCCAAACACTTGTTCTTTGATTTACTTTTAAAATCATTTTTGATGGACAGATGTTTTGGGATGCCTACAATCTGTATTAGAGTGCCTCAGTTCACATCCCAGCTTTGTGCTGTATGCCAACTCCCTGTGATGACCACCCTTGAGTTCATGTAGTTTGATTCTTGCCACCCAGATTGGAAACCTGCATTGCTAGACACCATTGAAGATTTTTGAGGAGTGAATCATGATGGGAGCCCTCTTTTTTTGTCTGTTACTCTGCCTCTCCAAAAAAAAAAAAAAAATCAAAATCTGGTTCAAGTTTCTGTTTCAATAGAAACTTCTATGCTTATAAACTGAGTTAATTAAAAACTAGCAATAAATAAAAGGAAATATTAACCTGATTAATAAATATCTCAGCATTTAAACAATTAGTTATAATTTTAATATGTTTACATTCCCTCTGTGGTATAAATGTGGGTATGCATTTTTAAAATTTATTTATTTATTTGAAAGGCAAAGCAACAGGGAAAGAGCCAGAGATGGAAAGAGAGTGGGAAGGAGATACTCCATTGGTAACAGCCAATCCTAGGCCATTCTGAAGCCAGGAGGCAGCACCTCCATCCTGGTCTAACACATGGATGGCAGGAACACAAGCTTTTGAGCTACCTTCTATTGCTTTTTCTAGCACATTAGCAAGAAACTGGTTGGGAAGCTGATCAACCAGAGCTTGAACAGGAACTCATGTGTATATTTAGAATTAATCATAAATCTATGTCAGTACATATTCATTCACAAAATTTGCCTTTGAAGTGAAAAGACTAGTATATTTCTTTTTGCTTGCATTGCTTGGCTAGGTCAGAAAAATTCTAAAGAATGAAGTTTGGAAAACATTTTCAGCAGTGGGCACTGCTATACTAGGACGTGCTCAAGCTTGCATGCACTAAATACCTGAGGAATAACTTAATAAACCACAGTTTATAACAAAACAGGAATTCAAAATGCATTATATTTTATTATTTCATCTAAAAAATATAGTGGGAAGAATATCCATCCAAACTACTTGCATCAATATCCAAGTCCGGAATTTGCCTAAATATACATATTTGAAAAACAAAATGGATATGTGACAATTACATTAAGAAAGGCCTCAATTCTTAGGAACACTTCAATATACTTTATCTACTTATTCAATAAATACTTAAATGTCTATCATGTAAAAGGTATTGTATTATTAAAAATTTCAATATTATGGGCAGGAGGCCGGCCTGTGGTATAGCAGGTAAAGCTATCATCTGCAGTGCTGTCATCCCAAATGGGAGCTGGTTCAGGACCAGGCTGCTCTACTTCTGATCCAGCTCTCTACTATGATCTGGGAAAGCAGTATAGTAAAGTCCAAGTGCTTGGGCCCCTGCCCACACATGGGAGACCTGAAGGAAGATGCTGGCTCCTGGCTTCAGATAGATGCAGCTTTGGCCATTGCAGCCATTTGGGGAGTGAACCAATAGATGGAAGATCTCTCTCTTTCTCTGCCTCTGCCTCTGTCTCTCTGTAACTCTGCCTTTCAAATAAATAAATAAATCTTAAAAAAAAAAAAAGATTAGGGGCAGGTGTTTGGAGCAGTGGTTTGGTGGTTGGTATCCTGTTTGAGTTGCCAGCTTCCTGTATCAAAGTACCTGGGTTGGATTCCTGGTTTTTCTCTCCATTCCAGGTTCCTAATTGTGCAGACCCTGGAAGGTAGGAGGTAATAGCTCAAATACTTGGGTCCCTGTCTCCCAGATAGACTACCAGACTGAGTCCAGACTCCTACTGTCTTCAATCTAGTAAATAAGACCTGGTTATCATCACTGAGCATCAAATTGCTCAGTCCAGTAATGTGGAAATGGGGGAAGTGATATGAAAGGAGCTAGCAAATGCTAAGTATGTACATTAAGTCAAGTACTTGAAGTTTTCACTAATAGTACCACATTTAATATTATCACAAAAACTATTGAACAATATGATAGAATTCATTTCACTGATGAGGAAACTGAGGTTAAATAAATTGCCAGAGATTACATGTCAATGAATGTTGGCCAATTATTTCATTCCCCAAGAATTGTTCAATTTTTAACAATAAGTTCTATGCACATGAGATAGTTTTAAATAATTTAAGAGAAAACACAGTGGTACATGTAGTACAAATTTTAAATTATAAAAATGATCACAAAACAGTACCATCATTGTGGATTGGGTACTAAACACGACAGAGAGGAAAGAAATTTTCCTTCCGCTGTTATCTCCCCAAATGACTGCAAAGGCCAGGACTGAGCCAGTCTGAAGTCAAGAGCCGGAAACACCATCCAGGTCTCTCACATGGGTGGGAGGGGCCCAAGTCACTGCCACTAGTTTCCCAGGAGCATTAGCAGAGAGCTGGATCAGAAGTGGAGCAGCTAGGACTCTGATACAAAATGATAATTGCTGAGCCAAAATGCCTGCCCCTCTCTTCTGTTTTTATATCCATAAAAATGTAATTATGAATATAACCTACTAGTGAGAAGTAAAGCAAAGAATACCTAAGAGGAAATTGAAAGAGTGGTGATAGTAATGCTTATGCAAATGCAATCTTATTTAACTCTACTAGACAGTTGTTATAGACATAGAATATAAAGTTTTTATATTTGTAGACACAGAATATAGGGCATTTATTATCTAGTTGAGCTTTGCATTATACATTCATTTACCCTATTTTTATTCACTAATAAATTTGTACAACTATTCATAAATTCATTCACTTAGGGTCCTTAATGCTAACTTTCTTTGATAAAAACAGTGAAAATGATAATTCATTCATAGTTTTGGGTAAATATTCAATGAGATAACCAATATTATATGTAATATATAATATATGTAATATACTCTCTGATAAATAGTGATAAATAGTGAACACACTAACTTTATCATTACCAAATGGAAAGTTTTTAAACTGTACCATTAGAAATTAGTCCATAGGAATGTATGCAGATATATATAGCTTTACAGTTACAAACTTCATACACTTCATAATTACAACTTCCGGAACATGGTGATTCTTCCCAACATGCCTCCTCTCCCACCCATACTCCCACCTCTCTTACCCCTCCATCTCTTATTCTCACATTTTTTTTTACTGAGATCTATTTTCAATTGATTTTATAGATATATGCTTAACTCTATGTTAAGTAAAGAGTTCAACAAATAGTATTAAAAAAACTGTTCCTCAACAGTGAAGACAAGGTCTGTTCAAGTCATTGCTTCTCAAAGTGCCAATTTTACTTCTACAGATAGCCTTGTAGGTTCTCTACTATTATCACAGGTCAGGGAGAACATATGGTGTTTGTCCCTTTGGGACTGGCTTATTTCAAGAAATATGATGTTTTCTAGATTCATCTAATTTGTTGTTAATGACCAGATTTCATTTTTTTTTTTTTTTTTTTTTTGGTGACAGGCAGAGTGGACAGTGAGAGAGAGAGACAGAGAGAAAGGTCTTCCTTTGCCGTTGGTTCACCCTCCAATGGCTGCCGCAGATGGCGGTGCACCGCACTCATCCGATGGCAGGAGTCAGGTGCTAGGTGCTTTTCCCTGGTCTCCCATGGGGTGCAGGGCCCAAGCACTTGGGCCATCCTCCACTGCACTCCTGGGCCACAGCAGAGGGCTGGCCTGGAAGAGAGGCAACCGGGACAGAATCCGGAGCCCCGACCGGGACTAGAACCCGGTGTGCCGGCGCCGCAAGGTGGAGGATTAGCCTGTTGAGCCACGGCGCCAGCCCAGATTTCCTTTTTTATCACGGTGTAGTATTCCATAGTGTACATATCACTTAATTTCTTTATCCAGTCCTCAGTTGACAGGCATTTGGGTTGATTCCATGTCCTTTTATATATATATATATATATATATATTATATAATATATATATAATATATATAATATATGTAATATATTATATATAGTAATATATAATATATATATTTATATATATAAAGCTTTTAATTAAAGAATATAAATTTCCAAAATACAGCTTATGGATTACAATGGCTCCCCCCCACACAACTTCCCTCCCTCCCGCTACCCTCCCCTTTCCTGCTCCCTCTCCCCTTCTATTCACATCAAGATTCCTTTTCAATTCTCTTTATACGAAGATCAGTTTAGTACATATTATGTAAAGATTTCAACAGTTTGCCCTCACATAGAGACACAAAGTGAAAATACTGTTAGAGTACTAGTTATAGTATTAGTTCACAATGTACAGCACATTAAGCACAGAGATCCTACATGATATTTTTTAAAGAATTGATTAATTATCTATGCAATTTCCAATTTAACACCAAGGTTTTTTAATCATTTGCAATTATCTTTATATACAGAATATCGATTCAGTATATACTATCTAAAGATGTCATCAGTTTGCACCCACACAGAAACACAAAGTGTAAAATACTGTTTCAGTACTAGTTATAGCATTACTTCACATTGGATAACACATTTAGGACAGATCCCTCATGAGACGTAAGTACACAGTGACTCCTGATGTTGATTTAACAATTTGACACTCTTGTTTATGGCAGTAGTAATCTCCCTAGGCTCTGGTCATGAGTTGCCGAGGCTATGGAAGTCTTTAGGGTTCGCCAACTTCGATCTTATTCTGACAGGGTCATAGTCAAAGTGGAAGTTCTCTCCTCCCTTCAGAGAAAGGTACCTCCTTCTCTGATGGCCCTGTTCTTTCCACTGGGATCTCACTCACAGAGATCTTTCATTTAGGTCTTCTTTTTTTTTTTTTTTTCCAGAGTGTCTTAGCTTTCCATGCCTAAAATATTCTCATGGGCTCTTGAGCCAGATCCGAATGCCTTAAGGGCTGATTCTGATGCCAGAGTGCTATTTAGGACATCTGCCATTCTATGAGTCTGTTGTGTATCCCGCTTCCCATGTTGGATCATTCTCTCCCTTTTTGATTCTATCAGTTAGTATTAGCAGACACTAGTCTTGTTTGTGTGATCCTTTTGACTCTTAGACCTATCAGTGTGATTCCATGTCTTAGCTATTGTGAATTGAGCTGCAATAAACATGGGTGTGCGGATAACACTTTCATATGATGATTTATTTTCCCTTGGGTAAATTCCCAGCAGTGGGATGTCTGGGTCATATGGAAGGTCTATATTAAGATGTCTTAGCTATCTACATGATGTCTACCCTAGTGGCTTTACCAATTTACATTCACATCAACAGTGGATTAAGGTACCTTTTCATGCAAATCCTCCCACATTTGTTGTTTGTTGATTTCTGTATGAAGCCCATTCTACCTGGGGTAAAGTGAAACCTCATTATGGTTTTGATTTGCATTTCCCTAACAGCTAGCGATCCTGAGCATTTTTTCATATGTCTGTTGGCCATTTGGAATTCCTCTGTTGAGTTATATCTGTTTAAGTCCTTTGACCATTTCTTCACTGGGTTGTTTGTTTCATTGTTGTTGAGTCTCTTGATCTCTTTATATATTCTGGTTATTAATTCTTTATTAGTTGTATAGATTGCAAATAATATCTCCCATTCTGTTGCTTACATTTTCACTTTCCTGAGTGTCTCTTTTGCAGTAGAGAAACCTCAATTTGATGTGATTGAATTTGTGAATTTTGGCATTGATTGCTTGTGCATCTGGAGAATTTTTAAGAAGTCTTTGTTTATGCCAATGTCTTGCATGATTTCCCCAATGTTTTCTAATAATTTGAAGGTATCAGGTTATAGATTTAAATAAATAATTTTGAGTGGATTTTGTGTAAAGTGTAAGGTAAGGGTCTTGCTTCATATTTCTGCATGTGGAAATCCAGTTTTCCCAGCACCATTTGGTAAAAAAGACTGTCCTTGGTCCAGGGATTGATTTTAGCTCCTTTGTCTATGTTCATCAGGGAAATTGGTCTGTAGTTCTCATTCACAGTTGCATCTTCTTCAGGTTTAGAAATTAAGGTGATGCTGGCTTCATAGGAAGAATTTGGGAGCATTCCCTCTGTTTCAATTATTTCAATAGCTTGAGAATAATTAGAGTTAGTTCTTCTTTAAATGTCTGGTAGAATTCAGCAGTGAAGGCATCCAGTCCTGGGATTTTCTTTGTTGGGAGAGTCTTTATTACTGATTCAATTTGCATCTTAGTTATGGGTCTGTTTAGGTTTTCTATGTCTTCATGGCTCAATTTATGTAGACTTTTGCAAGTCTGGATGGGTGGTGACAAATTCTTTCTATTTTATTTGTTATAGAAAGTCTTTATTTCACTTTCATTCATAAATGAGAGCTTTGCAGGGTATAGTATTTTATGTTGACTATTTTTTTTTCTGTTAAGACTTGGAATTTATCTTGCTATTCTCTCCTAGCCTGTAGGGTTTCTGATGAGAAGTCCACTGTGAGTGTAATTAAAGATTCTCTGAAAGAAATCTGGCATTTCTCCTATGCAAATTTTAGAATCTTTTCTTTATGTTTTACTATGGAGAGTTTGATTACAGTGTGCTGTGGTGAAGATCTTTTCTGGTCATGTCTGTTAGGAGTTCTATGTGCTTCCTGAACTTGGATGTCCCTTTCTTTCTCCACATTAGGGAAGTTTTCTGTTATTATTTTACTAATAGCCTTTTAATCCTTGCTCTATTTCCACACTTTCAGGAAGTCCTAGAACCCATATGTTGTGTCATTTGCTAGTATCCTGTAGATTCCCAACAGTGTTTTTTAGTTTTCTAATTTCTTCTTCTTGGATTTTGTTTGACTATATAATTTCTTGTGATTTGTCTTCTCAGTTGGATATTCTTCTTCAACACCAATTCTGTTACTAAGGCTTTGTAGTGCATTTTTTTCTTTGTTCTATTGAATTCTTCATTTCCAAGATTTCATTTTGCTTTCTGTTAAAGAGCTCAATTTTGGGGGAGAAATTTCCTTTCATGTCCTGTATTGATGTCATTAGTTTGTGCACTTGCTTCTGATTACTTCTAAGTAATCCTATGATCAATATTTTGAATTCCATTTCTGGCATTTCTTCAAACTCATCATCTTCACAATCTAGTGTTGAAGTGTTGTGTTCTTTCAGGGGTATCATGTAGTGTTTCCTAATCTTGTTTCTTGATTTTGGTGCATTTATTATACGGCATTTGCGGAGATACTCTTGGTTTCATTCTTTCTTTCTCTTTCTTTTTCTTTTATTTCTTTTTTTTTCAGGATAACAAACACCATTTATTTACATTTACATAAAATTCCAGAACATGCAAAATCAGCTCAGTCAATGGAAAACTCCTGACTTCTAGAAGATTATGTTTGATGTGGTAACAGATTATGAGGAGATTCCACAGGTTTGGTAGGTACTGGAAATGTCATATACCTTATTTGGGTGGTAGTCACAAAGGTAAATTCCTATGTCAAAATCATTTTGAATGTACACTTAAGATTTGTATACCTTATGAATGGTATGTCTCAATTAAAAAGACTTTTCAAAACTAAATAAAAACCTTCAAAAAAGTAAGAGAGAGTTGTTAACACACCCAGTGTGTTATTCAAAACCAATGATCACAGGCAACAACAGCAGAAATTACAAAAAAGCCTGAAATAAAACTTTGGGTTTTTTCTTCATCAGAAATAGTCTAGAAAAGGATGGGTATTTGGAACACAAATTGGTGATTTCTCTAACCCTGTCTCTTCCAAATCTTAAAAAACACCTAGTTAAAATGACCAAGAGGGGCTGGTGCTGTATTTTTTTTTTCCTGTGGTGGCTTTTATCTTTGGACTACGTCAGTGTGGAATAGTGGAGTGTCTGCTTTCAGGGAATACTTGGAGGCATGGGGTGGGTGTGGCCAGGAGTTCTGTTCAATGCTCCCGAGGGAAGGGAGGGTTAAGGTGACACCAGGTTGGGCATCATAGATCTACTCTATTTTTTTTTTTTTAATTAGAGGGGTGGTTTGTTCTGTTGGTGTAGACTCAGCTCATTTCCTCTCCTCAAAGGAGACCACTGCCTGGGTGCTAGCACCAGTGGGTATAATATTTGTCTGCACTTCCACAAAGACTACACAAAGGATCTGTGCTGTCCTTGGTATAAGCAGATTCCCCAGCAGTGTCCCTCACAAGGAAACCTGGAAGTCCTGAGCATGTGGAGCCTCCCACAAGACTGCCCAAAGTCCAAGCCACACCCTGAGCCTTCCCACACAGTCTCAGTGTTTTCATAGTCAGGGCACACAAGCCTCCCACAGTTACAATCACCCAGCCCCCTGTCAGTTCTCCCTGACAGACTCAGGAGTCTCTACTCAGCTAGTTGTTGGGCATGGACTCAGTTGTTGAGCTGGCTCAGATGTTCCATATGTCCAAAATGGTGCCCACTCTCAGCTTGTTACAGCATGCTGTTGCAGGGTGTTCGGCGGGAGAGAGAAATGTGCCCATGCTTTTTTTTTTTTCTCTTGTAGTTTGGCAGGTACGCTATCCCCTACAGGACTCCAAGCTGAATTCTCTCAAGGCTCTTCCTGTAGTTTTATCATCAGTGGCTTAGGCTGCTGCAGTCTAGTGTCACCTCACTCTCCAAAGCTGGCGCAGAGGCTCTCAGCTGCTAGGTTCCTGATTTATGAGTGTTCACACCCTCCACATAGTCTGCGGTTATCCCACCAACTTGAATGGAGTTTCCTCTACTGTTTTCTCCCTGTCTCTTCCCTGAGACTGCACTCTTCCCAATTTTTTTTTTTTTTTTTTGACAGGCAGAGTGGACAGTGAGAGAGAGACAGAGAGAAAGTTCTTCCTTTGCCGTTGGTTCACCCCCCAATGGCCGCTGTGGCTGGCATGCTGATCTGAAGGCAGGAGCCAGGTGCTTCTCCTGGTCTCCCCTGGGGTGCAGGGCCCAAGTGCTTGGGCCATCCTCCACTGTACTCCTGGGCCACAGCAGAGAGCTGGCCTGGAAGAGGGGCAATCAGGACAGAATCTGGCACCCTGACCGGGACTAGAACCCGGTGTGCCGGCGCCACAAGGAGGAGGATTAGCCTATTGAGCTGTGGCGCCAGCCCCCAATTTTTTAAAATTATCTTTTCATAGTCTAGAGCACTAAGCTCCCTTCCTACTCTGCCATCTTAATCCAATATTCATTGGCTATTAATTGTTATAAGTTATATTCTATCACTCCATATGAAAATTGAATTCAGTACTTTTTAAAAGTTTCCATAACAAATTTCAAGTAAATGGAGAAAAAATGGAAAAGAAATTAAAATAATTTTCTTCAAACTATTTTAACACAAAAGCTAGTAAATGATAAGTGTATTATTTTTTGTATAAAATGCTGCTGTCTCATTTTTGTTGACTTCTAAATAAAATAGCCAGGCTAAGAGTATAAATAAATGGCTGACCGGGTCATATGTTCCCAATATATTATTAAACTGCACTATTATTTCCTTTGGGGAGAAATTACCCTGCTATTTCCTTTACATTTTTTATGACAAAAGATATTTGAATTTCACTTCAGCCACAGGAGAGCTAAAGAAATAAAATTCGACAAAGCTGGGTTCAACTAATGAGAGGTAAGGGAACATAGAGCTTTGCCATGAACTCTGGATTTCATTACAGCATTTTGGGAGGCAGAATGCTTCAAAGAGAGACATTAAACAGCATGGAAAAGGGTGAACATGATTAGATTTCACATCTTAGAACTATATTACAAAATATACTGTCAAAATATGACAACTATCTTCAGTTTTTCAGTTATCGGCAATATTCTTTCCCTAAATAAGACTATTCTATAAAGTATTTATTCACTTTTCAGTTTCCAATTTGAGAAAAATAATTGAGCTTCTTGTTGACATTGTTTGTTACTAAGAATAAGAGCTATGGATCTGATGTTTGCCTTAGAATACTCATTCTCATTTTCTGTCATTGTGATGTCACATTTGACCTGTCTACATTTGGTTTTGCTTATTACTTTAGGCTGCAAGAGATGTGAATATGTCAAAACAGTCTCTAGCTATCAAAAGCATTTCTAGGAGACACAATGTTTTAAACAGGAAACATAGGAACCAATCTACAAGGCAATTTGTTGACACCTCCTAAAGTATTCACACTTTATCTCTAGCATGAGAAGTTGAAAGTGAAGCCCTTGCAACTAGTATTTTTCTATGTATATGCCAGAATAATAATCATTAATAAGGCAATTGTTATTATAAAAACAAGTTTAAAAAAGATATGGACTAAATGCAAATGATTTGTCAAAACTATTAATTGTGAATTCATATCTCCTTTTTATGTTAATGAGTGTTTTGCTACTTATACAAGATGATTTCAAAAGTTTAAAGAAAATAAGATTTAAATATAAGTTTATTTTAGTGTAAAGTAATTTTAAAATCCATGCTTCCAAGTGACATTAAAAAAATTCACGAAAGATATACTACAGGCCAGCGCCACGGTTCAATAGGCTAATCCTCTGCCTTGTGGCGCTGGCACACCAGGTTCTTGTCCCAGCCGGGGCACTGGATTCTGTCCCGGTTGCCCCTCTTCCAGGCCAGCTCTCTGCTGTGGCCTGGGAGTGCAGTGGAGGATGGCCCAAGTGCTTGGGCCCTGCACCCCATGGGAGACCAGGAGAAGCACCTGGCTCCTGCCATCGCATCAGCGCGGTGGACCTGCCACAGCATGCCAGCCATGCTGGCCATTGAAGGGTGAACCAACGGCAAAAGGAAGATCTTTCTCTCTGTCTCTCTCTCACTGTCACTCTGCTTGTCAAAAAAAAAAAAAAAAGAGAGAGGAAAAAAAAAGAAAGAAAGATATACTACAGTATGAAAAGATCTAAGGTAGAATTCTAAATAGTTTGCACAAAAATAAACTTACCTTTGAATTCCATTTTTCTGTGAATTATTTAAATGTCTTTATTTAAAACATAGTTAATATGTATTTCAATTATAAGGATAAGTTCATGCAGGTATTAAGAAATGACTCAAAACCCTAGAAATTTATACTTACTATATATCCTTAATCAGGGTTATATCTTTTCAATCAAAAAAAGAAAAAAAAGAACAACCAACAAACTTTATCTCAATGACATATGATTAAAAAATAATAAGATTTTAATTGTATGCAAATTTAACATCATTGAATCTTTTAATAACCATGAGATTTAAGTGACATTTGAAATAGCCCTTTTATAAAGAATTTTATAGTGTGTATGATATTTGTCAATTAAGATATATATTTGATTCTTCTAGGAATACCTACACAAAAGTCTAAAGAGCCCAGGATATCAATGTAACATTCAGAATTTCATATTTTCTGAGTAAAATAGAATTTTAAATATTATTCCATGGATTTATACTTCTGGATATATGGAATATATATGGAATAATAATGATTAGATGAACTCTCTCTTTGCTGAAACAAATGCCATATAAAATACATGAAATGGTTATTCTTGAAGACATTGGAAATCAGGATCTGAAGTTAGTGATATCTGAGAGATGATAAACAAATGATCTGAGCACCATATTACTCCATAAAAGGGAGAGAAAATTCAACAATGCATAAAGCATTGGGCAGAGAATGCAAAAGAGTTAACTGATAAAGAAGCACAATTAGTTTTAGACTAAGCATTACTTTGGATCTTAACAATTCTTAAAAAAAGAAAGGTTGAGAAGACTAAAGTATTTTTAAGTTACTGGACTGAGACACAAAAGAAAGCTCAAAAATATTTATAGAAACAAAAATATCTAACACCCAAAAGAGAAAATACACAATTACAAAGCAGGCAAAGAGTACGGAAAAAAGATACAGATTTCACACAGGTGTTATTAGAGTTAATGAATATCCCAAAAATATAGCGGTTTTATTTCATTTGTTTAAAATACTAAAGATAAAATAGAAAATATTTTAAACACACAAAGTAAGACAATAAGGAAAATGATGAAGTTCAAACAGAAATAGGGGAAAGATGAATTAAATCAATTTTGAAAACCTGTGAAACCAATGATTTTGTCTTTTTGAATCTTGTTAAAATATTTACTTACTTATTTATTTATTTATTTGAAAGTCAGAGTTACAGAGAGAGAGAGAGATAGAGAAAGAGAGAGAGAGAGAGAAGGATGTTCTACCTGCTGGTTCACGCCACAGATGGTCTCAACTGCCGGAGCAAAGCCAAGCTGAAGTTTCAACTGGGTCTCCTGTGTGGGTGGCAAGGGCCAAAGCACTCTGGCCATCTTCCACTGCTCTTCCCAGGCCATTTTTAGAGAGCTGGATAGGAAGTGGAGCAATGTACCTGCATGGGATGCTGGTGTTGCAAATGGCAGCTTACCCACTACGTCCCAGGTCTTTATTTATTTATGTGTGTATTTATTTATTTTTAATTGTTATATATTTGAGAGGCAGAGAGAGATAACTCCCATTCCTATCTGCTGATGCATTTACTTTCCAAAAGCCTGCAAGAGATGGGGTTTGACTGGGAATTGGAGCCACATACCCAGAACTCAATGCAGTTCATTCACATATCCAACCACTTGAGACTTTGTCTTTGCCATCCAGTGCCTGAATTAGCAGGAAGCTGGAGCAGGAATCACAGCTGGGTATCAAACCTAGGTACTTTGATGAGGGAAATGGACATCTTAACCATTTTGCTATGTCTGCTCTCCAAAATTGTATCTTAAAAATTTAATAAGCCAATAGTCAAACTGATAATTACAAACAAGGAGACCATTACTGATTCTGCAGACATTAAGATTAAAAGACAGCATTATTTTTTTTTAAAAAAAAAAAGTCTGTCAATCTGTTTGATAATATTAATGAAATAGAAAATCTTCCTCATAAGATGAAAGCTTGGTGCCTGCGATGTGTTACAGTGGGCTAAGCCTCCGCCTGCTGTGCTGGCATCCATTATGGGTGCCAGCTCTAGTCCCAGCTATTCCACTTTTGATCCAGCTCTCTGCTATGGCCTGGGAAAACAGCAGAAGTTGGCCCAAGTGCTTGGGCCCATGCACCGGTGTGGGAGACCTGGAAGAAGCTCCCGGCCTCTGGCTCCAAATCAGCTCAGCTCCAGCCATTTGGGGAGTGAACCAGAGGATTGAAGACCTCTCTTTCTCTCTGTCTCTCCCCCTCTCTGTTACTCTACCTCTCAAATAGATAAATAAATAAATAAGATCTTTTTTAAAAAAAAGATGAAACCTCAAAAAGAAATATACTATCTCCATATCTATTAAAGAAATTGAGTTTATTAGAGAAAAATCTTCCAAAAGAGAAAATGTCTAAGTCAGATGGGCTCACCAGTGAATTCTAATATAAAATTATTGAATAAATAATATAAGCTCAACATGAACTCTTACAAAATTAATTAACACAGACAATTTCAAACTGTTTTTTATGAAACGGTATTACCCTGATACCAAAAACAAATGTGAAAACTACAGTGAATATAAGCTAACAAAAAACTTTCTTCTACTGGAGAAAAATATTTAAGTTCTAAAAAAAATGTACCATGAACACCTTACTTTTTCAAATTGTGATTATAGTAAGAATAGTTAAGATAACTCTATTCTCTTAACAAATTTATGAATTACACAACTATTATTGTTTATTGTTTATTAGGTACGGTGCTGCACAATAAATCTTTAGAGTTTTGTCTTGCTTAACTAAAACCTTATGTCCACTGTTTAGTAATACTCAGCACTCCCTTCAGTTCCTGCAAAATGCCTGCAAAAAATTGTTCCACTGTTTGATTCCGTGAATTTATTTTAGATAATCATTGGGACTATTTTAGATAAAACATGCTGTGTTCTTTTTTCAGTGCCTGCCTTATTTCTCTCTCTCTCTCTTTTTTTTTTTTTTTTTTTTTTTGACAGATAGAGTTATAGACAGAGAGAGGGAGAGAGAGAGAGAAAGGTCTTCCTTCCGTTGATTCACCTCCCAAATGGCTGCTACGGCCAGTGCACTGCGCTGATCCGAAGCCAGGAGCCAGGTGCTTCTTCCTGATCTCCTGTGCAGGTGCAGGGGCCCAAGCACTTGGGCCATGCTCCACTGCCTTCCCGGGCCACAGCAGAGAGCTGGACTGGAAGAAGAGCAACCAGGACTAGAATCCAGGGCCCATATGGGATGCCTGCGCTGCAGGTGGAGGATTAACAAAGTGAGCCATGGTACCAACTCTGCCTTATTTCTCTTAGCATCAAGTTCTCAAGGTGAATCCAAGTTGTTTTGTGCTGTAGATATTCCTCCTTTTGAAAAGCTTAATAGTATTCCATTTTACGTATATACCAGATTTTCTTTATCCATTCAGTGGATCTTTACTTTGCTTTTCCACAGTTTGACTATTGTGAAATGTGTTACAGTGAACAACAGATTGTAAATATATTTTCAGTTTATAATGTCAACTCTTTTTAATGGCTATTTAGAAGTGGGATTGCTGGAGCACGCAGTAATCCTGTTTTCAATTTTTTGACTGTTTTCCATAGAGGGCAGGCAATTTTGAATACCAAGTAATGTAACCACAAGCATGGTTACCTTTTTAGAATTGAGTTAATGAAATACATGAAATCTAGTATTTGTATATTAACAATTTAAAATGGCCATATATGATAGAAAATAGGTTATGTTTTTCTTTGTCTAGCTTATTAAACTTAGCATAATTATCACCAAATCCATTAATTTTGTTGCAAATGTCCCATTTCTAATCTTTTTTGATGGCTGAGTAATATTCTGTTGTGTATTTACATCACTTTTTTCCTTATTTAGTAATCCATTGATAACCATCTATATTCACTCTATGAAGAGGAATATAATAAACTTAGAAGTTCAGGTATCTCTTTCATATGTTTACTTCATATTCTTTGTATGTTTTCACAGAAGCTATATTGTTGGGCCATTGGATAGATCTATATTTAGTTTTTTGAGGGTTCTCCATACTAATCTCCCTAATGGCTATAATAATTTCTCATTGACATGTAATATGATTCCCTTTTCTATTCATCTTAGCAGCAATAGATATTTTTCTCTTTTATGACTATTTGATAATATCATTGTAACTACCATGGGATGATACCTCACTGTAGTTTTATTTGCACTACCCTGATATCTACCGATAGTGAACATTTTTTTTTCATGTGTTTACTGGTCATTTGCATTTCTTCTTTTGAAAATGTCTATTCAGATTATCTGTCCATTTATTAACTGGATTTTTTTAAAACTGTTGCTAAATTTCCTGAACTCCTTATACATTCTGGATATTAATTATTTATGAAATTCAAGTATTTTGTCCCATTCTGTTAGTTGGCTCTTCATTTTGTTAACTGTTCATTTGGTATGCAGAAGCCTCTTAGTTTGATGTAAGAGAAAAGATCACTCTGGGGCCAGTGCTGTGGCATAGCGGGTAAGGCTGCTGTCTGTAGTGCCGGCATCTGTATTGACACTGGTTCAATTCCCAGCTGCTCCAATTACTATCCAGCTCTCTCTATGGCCTGGGAAAGCAGCAGGGATGTCTCAAGTCCTTGGGCCCCTGCACCCACAAGGGAAGACCCGGAGGCAGCGCCTTGCTCCTGGCTTCAGATCGCCACAGCTCAGCAATTGTGGCCAATTGGGGAGTTAACCAATGGATGGAAGATCTCTCTCTCCTCTCTTTCTCTCTCTCTCTACCTCTTCTTCTCTCTGTGTGTAACTCTGACTTTAAAATAAATAAATAAATATTTTTTAAAAAAAAAGAAAAAGATCATTCACTCTGACCAAATGAGTTTTTTTATCAGGGATACAGGGATAGTTCATCATATGCAAATCAATAAATGTAGTAGATCACATCATCAGAATGAAGGATAAAAGTCAGACTATCCGTTGGCGCTGCAGCTCAATAGGCTAATCCTCCAACTGCAGCACCGGCATACCGGGTTCTAGTCCCGGTGGGGGTACCGGATTCAGTCCTCTTCCAGGCCAGCTCTCTGCTATGGCCTGGGAGTGCAGTGGAGGATGGCCCAAGTCCTTGGGTCCTGCACCCCATGGGAGACCAGGAGAAGCACCTGGCTCCTGCCTTCGGATCAGCGTGGTGCGCTGGCCGCAGCACGCTGGCCATGGCGCCCTGGCCACGGAGGCCATTGGAGAGTGAACCAACGGTAAAGGAAGACCTTTCTCTCTGTCTCTCTCTCTCTCACTGTCCACTCTGCCCGTCAAAAAAAAGTCATATTATCTTCTCAATAGACACGGAGAATATATTCATAAAATGCAACATCCATTTAAGATAAAAATCTTGAACAAGTTAGGTTTAGAAGAAACATATCTCAATATAATAAAGGGTTTGTATGTCAAATCCACAGCCAACAATATATCAAATGGGAGAAAGCTGGAAGCATTTCTGCTAAGACTTGGAACTGAACAAGAATGTTCAGTCTTGCAACTATTATTTAATATAGTTCTAGAAGTTTTAGCCAGAACCATTAGGGAAAAGAATGAAATAAAAGGCATATAATTAGAATGGAATAAATTAAATTACTCCTGTTTGCGGCTGACATGATTCTATACATAGGGAACCAAAAGACTCCACCAAAGACATAAAAGTGGAAATATCTTCCTTATTAATCAATTAAAGAACTTCCCAAAACTTGTATGCAACCCAAAGCAATTTACAGTTTCAATGCAATTCTCATTAAAATACCAACAACATTATTCTCCAAATCAGAAAAATGTCCTAACTCACGAAACTTCATATGAAAATATGAGATGCTAAATGGCCAAAACAATCTTGATCAATAAAAACAAAGTTATAGTTATTAAAATACCAGATTCTATGGCATACTACAGGGTTATTACAACCAAAATAGCAGGACACTGGCATAAAAGTAGACAAATAGACAGTTAGTACAGAATAGAAACCCCAGAAAAAAATGCGTACATCCACAACATTTTTTTCTTTTTACAAAAGTACTAAGACCATTCCTTGGAGAAGACATATTCTTCAATAAATGATGTTAAGAAAACTGGAATTTCACATGCAGAGATTTGAAACAAAGCATCTTATAACCTATACCAAAAAAAAAAATCAGCTGAACATAGATCAAAGATTTATATGCAAGATCAGAAACTATGGAACTAATAGAGTAAATCATAGGGGTACATTCCAAGCACTGGCACAGACAATCATATTTTGAATAAGACCACAAAATCATAGGCAACAAAAGACACGCAAAATATGCTATCTTTGAAGCAGAGGAAGGGTTGTCATCAGGCAATGAATCTACCAGCACCTTGATGTTGACTCCATTGTTTCCAGAACTGTAACATAGACAGAGATCAGCATTTGAGGGAATCCCAGGAAATTTCAGTAGATTTGTGTGGAAAGAGATGAAAGTCAATACAGAATATTTATAAGCAAGATATCAGTTCTAGACACCATGGCTCAGTCCCACTAGGAATATCTGGGAAGCTATACATAACATAATCTGTCCAAGTATAAATCAAACCACCTGAAGGAAGAAGTTGGTGTATCTTATTTGCCAACTCCCATTCATCCATGGCTGAGCGCACTCTTGGGTTTGTTACATTTCTCATACTCTAGTTGAAGTGTTAGGCACACTCCTGCTGTTGGAGAAAACTCTCAGAACTGTGCTCAGTTAACTTGAGAGCCAGGGTTGTGAGGTACCAACAATGTCTAGTTGTAAAGGAAGTAAAATCACATTCCATATTCAATAGTTTGCTCAATGTTATTCATACAAATGGAGGATTAGAAGCAAGAATAATGATAAAGGTAATACCAGAAGCAATGCTTCTGTACTTGTACATAAGGGAAGCTAATTTTAAATGAAAATCAATAAGTGTAAATCTCAATCCAAAGCACCGTGGTTTTGTAACTGTAGATTCGAGGGCACTTGTAACATACATGAAATGATTAGAGACAACCAGACTATCCAACTAGACTCTTTTGAACTCTGCGGTGAAATCACATGCATCTGCAGTGAAAATTCTAAAAAATCCTGTACAATGGTGCCTACAGCACATGGAGTAATTTTATTAGTTTAGACTTCACAAAGTACAATGGCATAGAGATGTAGAAGTTACCTCAGACAAATGAGGTTTATTAAAAGGCTTCATGGAGAAAAGGGTTCCCAAGAAAGTGTCTCAGTCCACTTTGCCATTCAGGGCACTGCAGTAGTTTCAGGACACCGGTATCAGCCTTAATGACCTAGTCAGCTTGTTTCCCCCTCAGCAGAGAGTATCTAACATGACTTCCATACAGGATGTCCATAAAAACTACAAGTCACTTTTCCTGCTTGATAGTTTTTGGCCTCCAAGTCTACTGTTTCTTTCAATGGACTCTTAATATGATTCCCTCTTTCTCTCTTTGCTTCAAACTCCTCAAGAGATATGATCTAATTATACCGGTTAGTAACTTTCCAGTTTAGACACTATTATGCAATACTCATATTCCAAGCCAGCTCAGGAATGGTTGTCTTTGCTAGGATTCCACTTCCAAATACAACATATAGTATGAGGTTAGCACAGTCAGATGACAGTGACCACTTTTGGAAAGGGCTTTCATCTGGTCACTTTTTTCATAAAGGGAATTAACTGTGCCAGGTACATAATGGTTCCTAAAATCTATTTTAGGGTCCTTAGGAAAGTGAGAAAAAATGGTTAGATTTCCAATAAACCTCTGTAAAGGAATAAATTTGGTAGTGGATTTATGTGTGAAGTTATTAGATGGTGCTATGGTTTATTACATTATTCAATGAAAAGAGAACTCTGAGAAGATATAATACTTCACATGATAGCTTTGATAGTAATATGGTGAAACAGATGAGAATAGGACACAGAAACAGAAGAAACAGGCCCAAGCATACAAATTAATAATGAGTGTATGTAAGAAACAATACATATTGCTTCATTATGGTAACCAGGGTCTTTCGGTTGCCCAGTGTGTTCACAATTTTGTTTAAATGACAAGCATTAACAGTCAGTCATGTAAATCTCACATTAATATATTCAATATTGCATATATGTTTTTCCTTCTGAAAAATTGAAAAAATAAGGCAGTATTATCAGAAAATATCCCCTTATGCAAAAACCAGTGATTTTTAATTGAACATCCTCTAAAGTACATGGAGTATTTAGTACTTAGTATAACAGGTTTAGATGTGATTTAAATGTGAAAAACCAAAGATGTTTTACTGACAATATTATTATCAGTATTTTAATTGAAATAATGTAATTGAAAACTGACCATCTATCACCCCATTACAATAAATACATTTTAAACATATGGAATTGGCATAACACCTATGACTAAGTTGCATAACACAACTTCAGATAGAGGCCATTGCAAACCTTTTTTTTTTTTTTTTAGAAGATGTAGCTGCAGCTACAAGGTGACTTTAATTTAAGGGAATGTTTAATTATTAATATTTCTGGGAAATGTACAAACTCCCTTCCCTTTTGCCCTTAATAACAACAGCTGTTATAGGCAATATATTTTCTAGGACTCTTATTACTTGATCTGTTAGTAGTTAAAAAACTGACAATGCTAAAATCAGTAATGAAGAAAGCTGGTGAATCATAATGCTGTACATCTTATTGACATGGAGCATAGATGTCTTCATGATTGTCTTTAGATGAGTGTAAAAGAGTGAAGTGATTTAACAGAAAATAGTTCTTACATATTATATCTGAAAGCTGAGGGGAAATACAAATATTTCAAAGGAAAAGAATTATTTTGAATTCATTTTGCAAGGTCTGTATAACTCAAGGAAAAACAAAATGCAGGTACTGATAGCTAAAATTTTATAGTCTACTAAAAGTTAATGGAGCCAGTACTGTGGTGTAGTAGAGTAAGCCTCTGCCTGTGGTGCTGGCATCCCATATAGGTGCCTGTTCAAGTCCCAGCTGCTGCACTTCTGATCTAGTTCTCCACTATGGCCTGGGAAAGTAGTGGAAGATGGCTCAAGTACATGGGTACCTGTACCTGGGTGGGAGACCCAGAGGAATCTCCTGGCTCCTAGCTTCAGATCAGCTCACTTCTGGCCATTGTGGGCATTTGGGGAGTGAATCAGTGGATGGTTCTCTTTCTCTCTGTCTCAACATCTCCCTAATTCTGTCAAATAAATAAATAAATATTAAAAAAAGTTTCTTTAAAAAAATAAATTAAATTATCTGATTTTCAGTAACTCAGAATAATAGAAAATTTGACATACTTCCCTATAATTAATATAAACTTTGTACATAATAATTTTATGTAATTTACATGCTGATTTCCTGTTAAGGAATGTTAAATTGTTAATCACAATGTTTAAGTCTCAATTAAGTTGAAGTATAGAATGTTTTAAGACTTTCATTCTCTGGTGGTTCCAAGATTGCAGAATAGGGAGGAAGCACACTGATAGTCCAGGAAAAGATAGTTTAATAAAAGTGGAGATAGTAAAATCTCAGGGAAGAGTTAGGGAAAAAACTGCAGAGGGAATCCTTCTGGAATTAGAAGGAGATGATGGATCCACGTGGAGGACACGGGGGCCCATGGCTCAGGAGCCCAGATGCCGAGAATCTTCTTCTCCACACCAGCACTGGAAACAGAAGTGAGGTGAAAACCACAGTAGCCCAAGACACTGGTGGAAAAGTGGCAGGAAGAGCCTAGAGGGAACAAGGCTTGAAGCCCTGTGGTGAAAATACACCAGCCTAAGTAGAGGAAAGAAAATACAAAAGGGACAGTAAGGACACAATTCTCTCTCTCCACACACATTACAAAGGCATGCAAGACAATAGAGCAAGTGCCATTTTGGACATATGTAACAGCTACACCAGCTCGGAGCTGTGCCCACTCTCAGCCAAACAGAAAAACTTGACTCTGGTTGGGAGTAACAACATGAGACAAAGACAAGTGAAAACGTGGAGCTTATGAACCAGGACTGTGAAAAAAAAATAAGGTTGTGAGGGAGAACTCAAGAGTGCCTGAGACATGAATAGTCTCGGTGGGAGATGAGACAAACTCGGTAACCTTGGAAACCTGGTGGGAAACATCGCAGGGGAATCTGAGCTTACACTGAGGACTGTAGATCCTTTATGTGGTCCTTGGGACAGAGCAGACAAATAGTATACCCACTGGGGCTAGCACTCAGGCACTGCTTGCCATCCAGGAGAGCTCAGCTGAATGGAATTACTTCCCTTCGGAAGAAAAAAGAAAGAGGGAAAGAAGATTTACCATGCCAAACCTGAGTATGTCATCTTTGGCACACCGTTAACACTGAAGAACTGAATAGAGCTTTATGGCCACACGCATCACAAGCCTCTGGAGATTCACTGAAAGCAGAAAGTCCATGTAATCTAGAGTCATACTATTTGGAAAAGACACCACAGCAAGAAAAAAAAAAAGGAGAAACCAAAAAATATCTCCACAATGCCAAAAAATGCAGAAACTGAGGAACAAGAACAAGGAAGACATCATGATGCTCCCAAATGCACATGACACTCCAATACAATATTATGAAGGTGATGAGATAGAAGACATGCAAGATAAGGAATTCAAAAAATTTATGATAAGAACATTTAGATGATATCAAAAACAAACGCATGAACTACAGAAATCCATACAGGAAAGGACAGATAATCTTTCTTGTGAAAGTGAAATCTTTAGGAGGAATCAAAATAAAATGAGGAATTGAGTACAACATGAAATTGTGATATTGAAGACAAATTAAAATGAAATGAAGAATTCGATGGAACAAATGAAAAAAACATTTAAGAGCCTTAAAAACAGAATTAGTAAGGTAGAAGAGAGAATATCAGACTTAGAAGAAAGAGCACAAGAAATTGTACAGTCAAACCAAAGAAAAGAAGAGGAAGTTAGAAATCTAAAAAATATTGTTGGGAATCTACAGGATACTATTAAAAAACACAACATCCAGGTTCTAGGAGTTCTTGAAGGCATGGACAGAGAAAGGATTAGAAGGTCTTTTTAGTGAGATAATAGCAGAAAACTTCTTGTGTTTGGAGAAGGACAGAGACATCTTAGTACAGAAAGCTCATAGAACCCCTAATAAACATGACCAAAAGAGATCCTCACCATGACACATTGTAAATAAACTCACCACAGTGAAACATAAAGAAAAGATCCTAAAATGTGCAAGAGAGAAACGTCAGATTACTCTCAGAGCATCTCCAACGAGACTCACAGAAGATTTCTCATCAGAAACCCTACAGGCTAGGAGGGAATGGTGAGATATAGCCCAAGAACTAAGAGAGAAAAAAAACTGCCAGCCCAGAATATTATATCCTGCAAAGCTCTCATTTGTGAATGAAGGTGAAATAAAGACCTTTCATAGCAAACAGAAATTGAAAGCATTTGTCACCACTCGTCCAGCCATGCAAAAATGCTTAAAGATGTGTTACACACAGAAACACAGAAACACAGTCATCATTATGAAAGAAGGTAAAGGAAGGAAACCTCCCACTAAAAGATCACAGGCAGTTAAAAACATATATTAGAAAATATCTTTGGCAAATGGCAGGATAAAGTTACTACTTATCAATAGTCACATTGAACATTAATGACATGAACTGTCCAGTTAAAAGGCAGAGACTGGCTGAATGGATTAAAAAACAAAACCCATCTATGTGCTGCTTACAAGAAACACATCTTTCCAACAAAGATGCATGCACCCTGAAAGTGAAAGGTTGGAAAAAGATATTCCATGCCAACAGAAACCAAAAAAGAGAGGGCGTAGCCATCTTAATATCGGACAACATAAACTTTAACACAAAAACTCTTAAGAGAGACAAAGAGGAGCACTATATACTGATTAAGGGATCCATTCAACAGGAAGATGCAGCTATTATAAATGTATATGCACCTAAATACAGGGCACCAGTTTATTTAAAAGATTTTTTAAGGGACTTAAAGGGAGACTTAGACTCCAATACAATAGCGTGGGGGACTTCAATACTCCACTTTCAGCAACAGAAAGAACAATCAGAAAGAAGCTCAAAAAGAAAACAGCATATTTAATCCACACTCTAGCCCAAAAGGATCTAACAGATATCTACAAAAATTCTCATCCTACACATAAAGAATATACATTCTTCTCAGCAGTACATGGAACCTTCTCTAGGATTGTCCACATACTAGGCCATAAAGCAAGTCTGAGCAAATTCAAAAGAATTGGAGTCATACGATGTAGGCCCTCCCAACAAAGCAAAGCCCAGGACCAGATGGATTCAATGCTGAATTCCACCAGACATTTAAAGAAGAACTAACTCCAATTCTTCTCAAACTATTCAGAATAATGAAAAAAGAGGGAATCCTCCCAACTTCTTTTTATGAAGCCAGCATCACCTTAATCCCTAAGCTTGAAAAAGAAGCATCATTGAAAGAGAATTACAGACCAATGAACATAGATGCAAAAATCCTCAATAAAATTCTGGCCAATAGAATGCAACAACACATCAGAAAGATCATCCACTCAGACCAAGTGGGATTTATCCCTGCTATGCAGGTATGGTTCAATGCTTGCAAAACAATCAACCTGCTACACCACATTGACAGACTGCAGAGGAAAAACCATATGACTATCTAAATAGATGCAGAGGAAGCATTTGATAAAATACAACACCCTTTCATGATGAAAACTCTAAGCAAATCGTGTATAGAAGGAACATTCCTCAATGCAATCAAAGTAATTTATGAAAAACCCACAGCCAGCATCCTATTGAATGGGGATAAGTTGGAAGCATTTCCACTGAGATGTGGTAACAACAGGGATGCCCTCTCTCACCACTGCTATTCAATATATTTCTGGAAGTTTTAGCCAGAGCCATTACACAAGAAAAAGAAACTAAAGGGAGAAAAATTGGGAAGGAAGAAGTCAAATTATAACTGCTCATTCAATTTCTTGGTGCCACTGTATTATACCCAATGGACATAGGGAAAGACCTATTTGCATTACACCTCTCTGGACTCATACTCTTCATAGTAAAATCTGTGTAACTTGTAGTCACATTGTAGGATTGGAACAGGGTTCAGTTAAAATCCTGAAGTCCTAAGACTAGGTCTGTTGGTATTATAAACCACAGCATCAGTTGGACTCTCCTAGCAGGACCTGTGGAAGTGTTCTTTTGTATAACAGTCCTAGAGCCACAACAATTGGTGCCACAAGTCCAGGAATCACTCAGGCTTGCCAGCAGGACAAGGGGGTAGCCACCATTATCTCCCTCAGCACCATGAACAAGACCCTGGCTATCACATTCATCAGGAAGACTGACTGAATTCTCTGTGGGTCAAAGATACACACCCAAGGAAACTCTTATTCATCTAAAAGCCACACTTCTATAGCTACAAATTAGAGCAGACTAGTCCACTCTATCACTTACAGACCCAGGTGACACTGATTGAGAAAAAAGTAATCACTGAGAGACTGTATCTCTGGGCTCACCTAGAACCAAAGCCAAAGCAATAAGCCAACTGATACCTTCCATTCTACTAAACTATAAACTCATTTACAAAAAAACCTGCTCCACAAAGAAGGATCAAACACAACATATGGGGAGACATCAATGTAGAGACACAGGAAACCTGAAGAAGAAGGTAGCATGACACCTCCAAAATAAGAAAATAATCCTATAGAAATGAATCCTGAACTGAAGAAAATAAGAGAAATGACAAATATGAGAACCAGTTCTAGTCCTGGCTGCTCCACTTCCCATCCAGCTCTCTGTTATAGCCTGAGAAAGCAGAAGATGGCACAAATCCTTGGGCCCCTGCAACTACATGTGATACCCTGAAGAAGCTAATGGCTCCTAGCTTCAGATTAGCATAGCTCCAGCCATTGCGGCCATCTGGGAAGTGAACCAGCAAATGGAAGACCCCTCTCTCTGTCTTTACCTCTCTCTATAACTCTGCCTTTCAAATAAATAAAATAAATCTTTTAAAAAAATTCAATTCTACCAAACTCTTTTTATGAGGACAGCAATGCTTTGGTACCAAAGCCAAACAAAGAAAGGACATGATAAGAATACTATAGACCAATATACTTAATAAACACAGATGTAAACATTTTCAACAAAACACTAGCAAATTTAATCCAAAACCACATCAAAAAGATCATTCATCACAATCAAGTGGGATTTATCCCAAATATGCAAGGGTAGTTGCAAATCAATAAATGTCATAAATTACATCAATAGAATGAAGGACAAAAAGCAAAGAGTCATTTTAATATATGAAGAGAAAGCAAATGATAAGATTCAACATCACTTCATCATTTCTTTCATCAATGCTTGATAAAAGTCCTCCACAAATGAGACACATTCCTCAAAATTATAAAGTCTATATATCACAAACCAACAACCAATATCAAACTTAATGGGGACAAGCTGAAAGCATTTCCTCTCAGAATTGGAACAAAGCAAGGATATCTACTTTTGCAGCTCTTGCTCAATATCATATTGAAAACTTTAACAAGAGCAATTAGGGAGGATAAAGAAAAAAAGATTTCAAAATTGAAAAAGAGGAAGTCAGAATATCCATGTTTTCAGAAAACATGATGTTGCACACGGAAAAAACCTAAACACTGCACTGAAAGCTGTTAGAAATGATAACACAGTAAAGTTTCAGGTTACAAAATAAACATATAAGAAACAGTGGCTTTTTTGTATGATGATGATAAACTCACAGAAAGAGAAATCAAGAAAGGAATCCCACTCACAATAGCTATCAAAATATCAAACATTTAGGAATAATTTAACCAAAGAAATGAAATATCTGTATAATGAAAATTACCAAATTTGATGAAAGAAATCATCAAGGACACAAAACATGGGAATATATTCCTTGATCATGGATCAGAAGAATCAATATCATTAAAATACCTATAATAGCTAAAGCAATCAACAGATTCAATGTAATCCTTATTAAAATACCAATGATATTCTTTACAGAATTAGAAAAAGCAATCCTAAAATTCATGTGGATTCATAAAAGTACCAGAATAGTCAAAGTGATCCAGAACAAGAAAAAACAAGTTGAAAGCATCAGAATATTTGACTTTAAAGCATACTTCAAAGCTATAGTAATTGAAACAGCATGGTACTGGCTTAAAAACCAATACATAGATCAGTGAAACAGAATAGAGAGCCCAGAAATTAATCCACTTACATACATGTAAAAGTAATCAGACTTTACTGTGGTGTAAGGATAGTCTCTTCAATAAATGGCGCTGGCGGCCGGCGCCATGGCTGAACAGGCTAATCCTCCGCCTTGCGGCGCCAGCACACCAGGTTCTAGTCCCAGTCAGGGCACCGGATTCTGTCCTGATTGCCCCTCTTCCAGGACAGCTCTCTGCTGTGGCAAGGGAGTGCAGTGGAGGATGGCCCAAGTGCTTGGGCCCTGCACCCCATGGGAGACAAGGATAAGCACCTGGCTCCTGCCATCGGATGAGCGGGGTGCGCTGGCCACAGCGCGCCAGCTGCAGCGGCCATTGGAGGGTGAACCAATGGCAAAGGAAGACCTTTCTCTCTGTCTCTCTCTCACTGTCCACTCTGCCTGTCAAAAAAAAAAAAATAAATGGTGCTGGCAAAATGGATTTATATAAATAAATAAATAAATATATATATATATATATATTACATACACACACACACACAAATCAACTCAATGTGCATCAAAGACTTAATTTGAAGACCTGAGACTTTGAATTTTCTGGAAGTAAACATAGAGGAAACATTCCAAGCCATTGATATAAAGGATGATTTCTTGAACAAGACCCCCAAAACAAAGGCATCAAAACAAAACTGAATAAATGGACCTTATCAAACTAATAATCTCTTGCATAGCAAACGAAATATTAAATAGAGTGAAGAGACATCCAATGGAATGGGAAAAGATATTTTCAAGCAACCTACCTAACAAAGGATTAACATCCAAATGTGTCAGCAATTAAAAAAACTAATAAAAAATCCAGTTGAGAAATGGAAAAGAACTTTAATAGGCAGTTCTCAAAAGAAGAAATACAAATGGCCAACAAATATATGGAAAAAAATGCTCAGCATCACTAGCCAACAGGAAAATGCAAATCAAAACAAAAATCAGATATAACTTTACCCTTTCAGAATGGCTAAAATCTAAATGAGAGAGTAACAAATGCGGTGGTAGATTTGGACAAAGGGGAATGCTTATACAGTGTTGGTAGGAATGTACATTAGTTCAGCTATTGTTTTAAACAGTATGGAGATTTCTCAAATACTAGGAATAGACTTACCATTCCATCCAGCAGTCCCACTACTGGGTACATTCCCAAAAGATTTGAATACAATGTATTAAAAAGATTCCTGTACCACCATTTTCATTGCAGCACAGTTCACAGTGGCAACATTTGGAATCAACCAAGGTGTTGGTCATCAAACAAGTGGGTAAAGAAAATATGGTGTATACACACACACACACACACACACACACACAATGGAATACTATTTGGCTATAACAAAGAATGAAATTCTACCATTTGCAGCAAAACAGAGATAACTAGACAATATCATGTTGAGTGAAGTAAGCTGGACCCAGAAAGACAAATACTGCATGCTCTCTCTTATTTGTCGGAACTAAAATTCAAAAAAAAAAAAAAAGAAAGAAAGAAAAGAAAAAAGGAAAAGAAATGTCTGTATCAGTGTTGCTGCAATAATGGTTTTGTAAAATTTTGTTTTATACCTCATGAAACCAATCACTAAAATGTTAAACTACTATAGTTTTAATGATCTGTGATTGCTTTAAAATCCACTGTATATAGGTTAAATGGTCATTTTTTATTCAATTATCATTTATATCTGTTGTCTATGTTCCCACTGGTGTCTTTGTTTTTTATTTGTTAAACCCTTACTCAGCAAAGTATTAAGCCTTTTTACTGTAATGTAATTTTAAAAATATGTTATTTAAAAGCTAAAAGAAAATGACAGAAAGGGAGAAGGAAGCAGAGTAGGAAGAAGAGAGGGTGATGGAGGGAGGAAGGGGATATCATTATATTAGAAGTATCTCTACAAAGCACACTGAATCTGCTAAAACCAATTAAAAATTAAAATAAAAAACTTTTCAAATGGGAGACAAAAAGAAGAACGCAAATTTAGCAGGGGTTAGGAAGAGGAAAACATTCAACATATAGGTGTTCTGGGGAGTACTTTCTTCAATATCCATAAGCCATCCTGTACTTTGTACCTTTGGCAGTTCTTGTAAACAAGTAAATTATATCACAAAATTAGTGTAAACTCTATTGAAGAATACTGTATCTACTCATTCCCTCCCATTCCCACCAAATTATGATAGGATAAGTTATTAAGCAAAAATATTTGCAAAGATTTTTATTGTCTCTAACCAAGACATAAAGCTCCAAGGAAATGGCTATGAGTATTAATTACAATCATTAAATCATGATCAAAAATGCTCATTTGTTCACACCCATGTGAAGAGATAGATAGGGCTGGGTCTCATAACTGACAAGGCCTTAAAGCCCACCGGATTATTATCAGCCCCTTCTGTCAGTTTCTATTTGCCTCTCAATTGGAGAACTTATTTGTAGCTTATACAGCACCTCTCTTATGTCCTCTAGTAATGACTCTGTCCTTTGTTCTAGACCCTGTCTACCCCACTTGGGGCCTCATTCCTTTATAATCATAGCCTCTTCTCTAACATCAATGGCTCTAATCCCAAACTGTATGTATTGAGGTTCCTCTCCCCCACTTAATGTTGTATGATTGTTCAGAATTTCTCTACAGACAAACCCTCTACCTGCAAAAGATGAGTGGCCTTTCTCCCAATCTTGGTTGGGATCAGCTTTAAACCATGTCCATCAAACAGTCTTCACAAGGATCCAAAGCCCATCCTCATTTTCTCTCATTACTTGGTTAATGCCACTCTTAGGATCATTGGTTGCTATTCTCATTCTGTCTTTTCACTGCATTGTCTGTTTAAGTGTTTACAGGAAGTGATAATGGAATGAACCAAGGCCTTCAGCAGTCAACTAAATGCTGCTACAGGGATATACTCAGCTCCCAACCCAGGAGACAGCAGCTTGAGACATTGTCTTATGTAAGCAGGAAGTAGCTCTAAAGACAGATCATCATACCTCTAGCCCTCCTGGACTTTTAGGCTAATGTAATCCCATACAACTCATGCTTTATAAAAAACAAAAGGAGGGGAAATGTTAGTAAAATGGCGCAGTCCCTACACCATCCTAGGCTCTAGCCTCCACTGCCGTTGCTGGAAGCCAGGTAGCCACATAGCCCAACCACCAGTGTCAGTCCCACCCCCATCCTAATGGCGTTCGCTGTTCCTACTTCCCTGTCTGCCACCCGGCATAGTTTTAAAAGGACCTGTTCCTGAATACATGGCTCTCTTTCTCTCCATTTCCTGATCTTTCTGTCCCTCTCGCTATCTGTCTCTCTCTGTCTCTTGATTTCTCTTGCACTCTCTCTCTTACACTCTCCTTCTCTTTCTTTTTTCTTGTTTGCCCCTTCCCTCCAGTCTGTCGAGTTTCCCCCAATAAACTCCCTTAAAAAAAGAAATCTCATTTGTATAATTTTAAAGCATGTAAATTGTATGTGTTTACATGTTTCTTGCTAAGGAGAGGGATATAATCATAAAAATTTATCTAATGCAACATGAAAATCACTTTGAACATTTAAAAAGAGAGGACATATTTTTGTGACATCAGTGAAATGATTTTATAACTGCTATGTGGAGAGACAGAGTAACAAACAGAGAGATAGTTGATTTCCTGTATTATGCAGTTGAGGCATATGGATAGAGCAAAGTTCAAGAATGCAACTGCCTGGGTTTAAACTTCAACTGAGCTACTAACTCACAGAATGATATTAAGTTATTACTCCCTTTGTATCTTGGTTTCTTCATTTTTGAATTAGAAGCTAAATAGTATCTTCAAAAATGTTAGATATTGCTATTACATCTAATTTTTTTATTTTTACAAATATTATTTCTAAACTGAAAAGGTCATTTTATTTTAGCCAATTTTGCCATCAATGTCATTCACCCAGGTTGAAACAAGGAAGACAAAAATGTCAAAAGAGGAAAATTCATTGAATATACAGTATAATCAATAAGCAAATAGAATGGAATTTTTAAGACTGCTGTATAGCCTTCCTGTAGCCCTTTGTAAATAATCACTATTTAATTTTCTCTTAGCCACCTTGGAAATCACAAAATCCTTATGATGTTCTGCCTCGGGACTTATGCCCAATGACACTTCCCTGGCAATAGTGATGTATTATGAACTTCAGGTGTTATATCACAGTCTCTTCATTAACTGAGAAATCAGAAAACCTATAGCAATTCAAAAAGGTGCACAGTCTAGTAAATCCCAGTTAGAGTTGATTACCCACATCTACCAATGAATATTGATAAAGTACCAGTTAACACTTTCAAAAATAGTACTCACTTTGTGTTGTCTCCATTAGTTCGGAAAGCTATACAAAAGAAAATGAGGCTTGGGTTAGACACAGAAGTGATGTTTTTTTGTGTTTGCTTTGATTTTCTTTTCATTACCCAAATAATAATTTAGTCATTAATTCTCAGTTAAGGAAGGATCTGAAAGAGTTTCATCATATGTAGGAAATAATTTTGTCTTATATATCAGAGAAGAAGCAATGGTGGAAAGAGGTACCATCAACTAAACTCTGGCTTATCAGGATAGAATTGGCCTAAGGAATAAGTAAATGAAATAAAGTAGACAATTTCAGGATAAGTAACTTTTTAATATTTGTCTTTAAAAAATAAAACAAAAACATAGTAATTAACTACTTGCAATTGTTGCTGACCAATCTTTCATTTTCAAATAAGGAGTTTGAATACAGCAGAAAGAGAGAATGGGTAACAGCAGTAGAAGGAAGGAATGAGTCTGGAGCACAGCTATTAAGATATTTTCTTGACAATTTTTACTGGATATGGCCAAACAGGAACGTTTTTCCTTTTCTACCATGAATTTTTCTCTCCCAGACTTTATGAGCTACCGCATTACTCAAGCTAGAAATCTAGGTCATCATAATGGATTTTTTCCTTTCCCTAACTCCTGACATTAAGTCATCTGAAAATTCTATTTCTATTTCAAAAAGTTATCTTATATATGCTCCTCTCTCTTCATTTCCATACATATCACCCTAACTTTAGCAACCAATATCTTACCCAGACAAGTTTTTTACACATTCTAATGAGTATACACATTACCTGGGAATCTTGTTAAAAAGTCTACTCTGCTTTACCAGGTATGAAATAGGGCCTAATATTCATCGCTTCTAACAGGTTCCCAAGTGATACAGATCCTTCTATTTCATGGATCACCCATTAAACAGCTGGGCCTAGATCACCCACAAGGAGTATTGGAAGGTCCAATTCTATCCTCTTATACTCTATTCTCCACCAAATTGTTAGTGATCTTTGGAAAACACAAGTAAGTTTGTGTTACTTTCTGAGCAAAAATCACTTATGACATGATTTTTAATATTTTTATTCATTGGAATGGCAGAGTGACAGAGATGGAGAGACAGAAAGAGAAAGATCACCCATCTGCTTGATCACTCCAAAATTCCCACAACAGCTAGGGCTAGGCCAGACTGAAGACAGGACCTTGAATTCAATCTAGGTCTCCCACATGGATGTCAAGAACCCAAGTATTTGGACTATAATGTGTTGCCTCCCAGGTCCATTACCTGGAAGCTAAAAAGAGTACATTAACACAAACACTGCAATCAACTATGGAATGCTGGTGTCCCAAGTAGTAGCTTAACCCGCTGCACTCAACATCTTGCCATAACAGGATTTTGAATGGGAATGTTACTATGAACTTACAAGTATCTTCAAAAATAAAAATAATATGTAGCAAATATCAAAACCACCTATAGCAATCATCTAGATTTGTCCTAAGATATTAAGAGATACCCAAACTGATATTTCCAAAATCCTTATTCATTACCTAACATGATCTAGAGGTTAATTGGTATTCATAGCAATGTAGAATGACTCTTGTTTTTCTTTCTTCCTTTCTTCATGGGGTATTGTGGAAGATGTGCATTTCTTTATCAATATATAATCACTCATATTGGAGGTGCTTCTAGGTCAGAGACACGTTTCATCTTCTTAATTCCATTAGGGCACACAGAATATAGAGCAGTGAGAAAATTTCTTTTTTTTAACTTTTATTTAATGAATATAAATTTCCAAAATACAGCTTATTAATTACAATGGCTTCTCCTCCATAACTTCCCTCCCACCAGCAACCCTCCCCTTTCCCGCTCCCTCTCCCCTTCCATTCACATCAAGATTCCATTTCAATTCTCTTTATATATAGAAGATCAGTTTAGTATATATTAAGTAAATATTTCAAGTTTGCCCTCACATAGCAACACAAAGTGAAAAATATTGTTGGAGTAGTAGTTATAGCATTAAATCACAATGTACAGCACATTAAGCACAGAGATCCTACATGATGATTTTTTTAAAAATTAATTTTCTATGCAATTTCCAATTTAACACCAAGGTTTTTTTTTCATTTTCAATTATCTTTATATACAGAAGATCGATTCAGTATATACTAAGTGAAGATTTCATCAGTTTGCACCCACACAGAAACACAAAGTGTAAAATACTGTTTCAGTACTAGTAATGGCATTACTTCACATTGGACAACACATTAAGGACAGATCCCACGTGAGAAGTAAGTACACAGTGACTCCTGATGTTGATTTAACAATTTGACACTCTTGTTTATGGCGTCAGGAACCTCCCTAGGCTCTAGTCATGAGTTGCCGAGGCTATGGAAGCCTTTAGGGTTCACCGACTTCGATCTTATTCTGACAGGGTCATAGTCAAAGTGGAAGTTCTCTCCTCCCTTCAGAGAAAGGTACCTCCTTCTTTGATGGGCCCATTCTTTCCACTGGGATCTCACTCGCAGAGATCTTTCATTTAGTTTATTTAGTTATTTATTTGCCAGAGTGTCTTGGCTTTCTATGCCTAAAATACTCTCATGGGCTCTTGAGCCAGATCCAAATGCCTTAAGGGCTGATTCTGAGGCCAGAGTGCTGTTTAGGACATCTGCCATTCTATGAGTCTGCTGTGTCTCCCATTTCCCATGTTGAATCATTCTCTCGCTTTTTTATTCTATCAGTTAGTATTAGCAGACACTAGTCTTGTTTGTGTGATCCCTTTGAGTCTCAGACCTATCAGTGTGATCAATCGTGAAATGAAGATGATCACTTGGACTAGTGAGATGGCCTTGGTACCTGCCACCTTGATGGGATTGTATTGGAATCCTCTGGCACGTTTCTAACTCCACCATTTGGGGCAAGTCCGATTGAGCATGTCCCAAATTGTACATCTCCTCCCTCTCTTTTTCCCACTCGTATATTTAACAGGGATCACTTTTCAGTTAAAATTTAAACACCTAAGAATAATTGTGACCACTAGAACTAGAACAAAAAAAATACTAAAATGGATAAAGTATTACATTGTATATCAACCGTCAGGACAAGAGCTGATCAAGTCACTGTTTCTCATAGGGTCCATTTCAATTCAATAGGTTTCCCCTTTGGTTCTCAGTTAGTTGTTGCTGAATAGGGAAAACAAATGATATTTGTATCTGGGACTGGCTTAACTCACTCAGAATGATGTTTTCCAGATTCCTCCATCTTGTTGCAAATGACCAGATTTCATTGTTTTTGACTGCTGTATTCTATAGAGTACATGTCCCATAATTTCTTTATCCAGTCTAATGTTGATGGGCATTTGGGTTGGTTCTAGGTCTTAGCTATTGTGAATTGAGCTGCAATAAACATTACTGTGCAGACGGCTTTTTTGTTTGCAAATTTAATTTCTTTTGGGTAAATTCCAAGGAGTGGGATGGCTGGGTTGTATGGTAGGGTTATATTCAGGTTTCTGAAGAATCTCCAAACTGTCCTCCATAGTGGCTTCACCAGTTTGCATTCCCACCAACAGTGGATTAGTGTCCCTTTTTCCCCACATCCTCTCCAGCATCTATTGTTGGTGGATTTCTGAATGTGAGCCATTCTAACCAGGGTTAGGTGGAACCTCATTATGGTTTTGATTTGCATTTCCCTGATTGCTAGGGATCTTGAACATTTTTTCATGTGTCTGTTGGCCATTTGGATTTCCTCTTTTGAAAAATGTCTATTGAGGTCCTTGGCCCATCTCTTAAGTGGGTTGTTTGTTTTGATGTTGTGGCGTTTCTTGATTTCGTTGTAGATTCTGGTTATCAACCCTTTATCTATTACATAGTTTGCAAATATTTTTTCCCATTCTGTTGGTTGCCTCTTCACTTTCCTGACTGTTTCTTTTGCAGTACAGAAACTTCTCAATTTGATGCAATCCCAATAGTAATTTTGGTTTGACTGCCTGTGCTTCTGGGGTATTTTCCAAGAAGTCTTTGCCAGTACCTATATCTTGCAGGGTATCTCCAATGCTCTCCAATAATTTGATGGCGTCGGGTCATAGATTTAAGTCTTTAATCCATGTTGAGTGAATTTTTGTGTAAGGTGAAAGGTAGGGGTCTTGCTTCATGATTCTGCATGTGGAAATCCAGTTTTCCCAGCACCATTTATTGAATAGACTGTCTTTACTCCAGCGATTGGTTTTGGATCCTTGATCAAATATAAGTTGGCTGTAGATGTTTGGAATGGTTTCTGGTGTTTCTATTCTGTTCCATTGGTCTATCCATCTGTTTCTGTACCAGTACCATGCTGTTTTGATAACAACTGCCCTGTAGTATATCCGAAATCTGGTATTGTGATGCCTCCGGCTTTGTTTTTGTTGTACAAGATTGCTTTAGCTATTCAAGGTCTCCTGTGTCTCCATATGAATTTCAGCATCATTTTTTTCCAGATCTGAGAAGAATGTCTTCATTATCTTAAGAGGTATTGTATTGAATCTGTAAATTGCTTTTGGGAGAATGGACATTTTGATGATATTGATTCTTCCAATCCATGAGCATGGAAGATTTCTCCATTTTTTGGTATTCTCTTCTATTTCATTCTTTAAGGTCTTGTAATTATCATCATAGAGATCTTTAACATCCTTGGTTAAGTTTATTCCAAGGTATTTGATTGTTTTTGTAGATATTGTGAAACGGATTGATCTTAGAAGTTCTCCCTCAGCCGTGGCATTGCCTGTGTATACAAAGGCTGTTGATTTTTGTTCAGTAATTTTATATCCTGCTACTTTGCCAAACTCTTCTATGAGTTCCAATAGTCTCTTAGTAGAGTTCTTTGGTTCCCCTAAATAAAGAATCATATCATCTGCAAAGAGGGATAGTTTGAGTTCTTCCTTCCCAATTTTTCTCCCTTTAGTTTCTTTTTCTTGTGTAATGGCTCTGGCTAATACTTCCAGAAATATATTGAATAGCAGTGGTGAGAGAGGGCATCCCTGTCTGTTATCAGATCTCAGTGGAAACGCTTCCAACTTATCCCCATTCAATAGGATGCTGGCTGTGGGTTTTTCATAAATTACTTTGATTGCATTGAGGAATGTTCCTTCTATACTCAATATGCTTAGAGTTTTCATCATGAAAGGGTGTTGTATTTTATCAAATGCTTCCTCTGCATCTATTTAGATAGTCATATGGTTTTTCCTCTGCAGTCTGTCAATGTGGTGTAGCAGGTTGATTGTTTTGCAAGCATTGAACCATACCTGCATAGCAGGGATAAATCCCACTTGGTCTGAGTGGATGATCTTTCTGATGTGTTGTTGCATTCTATTGGCCAGAATTTTATTGAGGATTTTTGCATCTATGTTCATTGGTCTGTAATTCTCTTTCAATGATGCTTCTTTTTCAAGCTTAGGGATTAAGGTGATGCTGGCTTCATAAAAAGAAGTTGGGAGGATTCCCTCTTTTTTCATTATTCTGAATAGTTTGAGAAGAATTGGAGTTAGTTCTTCTTTAAATGTCTGGTGGAATTCAGCATTGAATCCATCTGGTCCTGGGCTTTTCTTTGTTGGGAGGGCCTTTATTACTTATTCAATTTCTGTCTCATTTATGGGTCTATGTTTTCTATGTCTTCCTGGTTAAATTTATGTAGGTTGCATGTTTCCAGGAATCTATCCATTTCTGAAAGGTTTTCCTGTTTGCTGGCATACAAGTCCTCGTAGTAATTTCTGTTGATTCTTTTTTATTTCTGTGGTGTCCGTTGTTACATTTCCTTTTTCATCTCTGATTTTATTTATTTGGGTCTTTTCTCTTCTTTTTTTGGTTAGTTGGGCCAATGGGGTGTCTATTTAGTTTATTTTTTCAAAAACCAGCTCCTCGTTTGGCTGATTTTTGTAATGTATTTTTGGATTCAATCCTGTTGATTTATTCTCTGATTTTAATTATTTGTCTTCTCCTACTAGATTTGGTTCTGGTTTACTGCAGATTTTCTAGATCCTTGTTATGAATTGAAGGCTCATCTATTTGGTGCCTTTCCAATTTATTGAGGTAGGCACCTATTGATATAAACTTTCCTCTTAACACTGCTTTTGCTGTATCCCATTAGTTTTGGTATGTTGTGCTGTTATCCTCATTTATTTCCATAAAGTTTTAGATTTCTCTTTTGATTTCTACTACAACCCATTTTTCATTCAGGAGCATGTTGTTCAATCTCCATGTGTTTGCATATGCTCTAGGGATTCCTAAGTTGCTAATTTCCAACTTCTTTCCTTTATGGTCTGAGAAGCTGCATCGTATGATTCTAATCCTTTTGAATTTACTGAGACTTGCTTTATGGCCTAGTATGTGGACAATCCTAGAGAAGGTCCATGTACTGCTGAGAAGAATGTAAATGCTTTATGTGTAGGATGAAAAGTTCTGTAGATATCTTGTTGATATTCTGTCCTGTCGATCTGTCTATTTCTGTGAGTGGAGTATTAAAGTCCCCAAGTACTATTCTATTGTGGTCTAAGTCTCCCTTTAAGTCCCTTAAAAAATCTTTTAAATAAACTGGTGCCCTGTAATTAGGTGCATATACATTTATAATAGCTGCATCTTCCTGTTGAATGGATCCCTTAATCAGTATATAGTGCTCCTCTTTGTCTCTCTTAAGAGTTTTTGTGTTAAAGTTTATGTTGTCCGATATTAAGATGGCTACGCCCTCTCTTTTTTGGTTTCTGTTGGCATGGAATATCTTTTTCCAACCTTTCACTTTCAGGGTGCATGCATCTTTGTTGGAAAGATGTGTTTCTTGTAAGCAGCACATAGATGGGTTTTGTTTTTTAATCCATTCAGCCAGTCTCTGCCTTTTAACTGGACAGTTCATGTCATTAACGTTCAATGTGACTATTGATAAGTAGTAACTTTGTCCTGCCATTTGCCAAAGATATTTTCTAATATATGTTTTTAACTGCCTGTGATCTTTTAGTGGGAGGTTTCCTTCCTTTACTTTCTTTCATAATGATGACTGTGTTCCTAATTTCCTGTTATTTCTCCCCACAAGAGTCAGGTTTTTCTGCTTGGCTGATGGTGGGTGCCACTATACGTATGTTCAAAATGGCGCCTGCTCTTTGTCTCGCTTGGCTTTGTAAGGTGAGTGGAGAGAGAGGTTAGTGTCCGTGCCGGTTCCCCTTATTTATTTGTTTTTTTCTCTCCTCCAGTCAGCCTGGTGAGCTTTCCCCAGTGGGGCTGCCATTCCCTATAGGTTCTTTCTGCCTTTCCCCACCAATGTCTCAGGTTACCAAGGTTTTTGTCTCTCCTCCCCTTCCAGCACTGGCGTGCAGACTCCATGGCTGCCCTCCATGCAGTTGGTGTCCTTGCTCTCCACGTAGGTCTTCCATGTCACATCCACTAGATCCAGAAGAGTTTCCTCTACAATTTTTTCCCAAGCCTTTTCCTGAGCCTACAGTAACTCCACTTTTATTAAACTATATTTCCCGGACTATCAGTGCGTGCCCTCACTATTCTGCCATTTTGGCTCTGCCCTGGGGACCCATTTTTTTTTTGAAGTAGCAGTTTAAGCCACTGTTTGCAATACCAGCATGCCATATAGGAGTGCTGGTTTGAGTACTGGTTGCTTTGATTTTAATCCAGCTTCCTAATAATGTATTTGGTAAAACAAAGGAAGATGGCTTAAGTATTGGACTCCTGCCACCAACAGAGAAGACCTGGATAGAGTCCCTTGCTCCTGGCTTTTGCTTAGCTCAAGCCTGGCTGCTGGGAAGTGAACAAGCCAATAGGGGATCTCTTCACTCTCTCTTTCTCTGTCATTCTGCCTTTCAAAAAAACCAAATGAACCTAAATATTTTTAAAGCAGGGAAGACTATTTTTCATTGTCTATTGTGATTCCTTATATATAGTTAATGCTCAAAACTTTTCTTCTCAACTAAATACAAAAATTAGGGACTATACATGAAAGTATAACTATAAAAATATTAGGGTTCAGCCAGATTCTTTCTATGGATTAACAAATCCAGATTTAGAAATGCAGGCACAAGACCTTATTTCTATGTTCATATGGAGAGTACACTGCTTCCTCAAATATACTTATAGTACACATAGATTATAAAAACACTTACATGTTTATGCCATACATATGTTTCTCAAATCATTACTTTTTGCAGACCTACCAAATGAATTTTGCCATAAAAATGTTGTCCTAGGAAGTGTCATATAGTAACTATGGGATACTTTCTTTCTAACACATCTGTAAATCAAAGCTATTTGCATTTGGAGGAGAAAGTGCATAGCTCTTCATGCAATTTCCCTTCTCCCATTCTATTTTTGCTTAGATGGTTGAAATGAAACTTGTAAATGCTTGAATGGTCTTTTGCTTAGTGGACAAGAATGATCAGTTTAGAAAAAATGAATTTCACAGGGTGAAATCATGTAAAGTACTAGACTTATAACCTTTCTTTTATGATCTCATGCAGAGTGTGTTTACTTATATACCACAGAGAGTAAGTGCTAGGAAACTTTGTGCAGTACCAGCATACTCAATCTCAGTTTATCTAGTACTGAAAGGCCATGTGTAGCATTTGTTCCACTTTAGTATAAACTTCATCACTGTACTTTTTTTTATTGTTTTTATTTATTTATTTTTTTTGACAGAAGGAGTGGACAATGAGAGACAGAGACAGAGAGAAAGGTCTTCCTTTTGCCGTTGGTTCACCCTCCAATGGCCGCCACAGCCAGCGTGCTGGGGCTGGCGCACCACGCTGATCCGATGGCAGGAGCCAGGTGCTTATCCTGGTCTCCCATGGGGTGCAGGGCCCAAGCATTTGGGCCATCCTCCACTGCACTCCTTGGCCACAGCAGAGAGCTGGCCTGGAAGAGAGGCAACTGGGACAGAATCCGGTGCCCCAACCAGGACTAGAACCTGGTGTGCCAGCACCGCAAGGTGGAGGATTAGCCTATTGAGCTGCAGTGCCAGCCCATCACTGTACTCTTATCACAGAATTGCCAGGTCATTTCCTTCTATTTGAAGGAGAAAGGCAACTGTAAGAAGGAAGAGAACATCAGAACAATAATTTCTTATGCATCTCACTACGTTCTCTTGTTTGTCCTTTCACTCTTCCTTGAATTTCCCTTTCTCCATTAAGAACATGCAGAGTTTTGGTTTTCTTTCTCTTGACAAATAACTACTTTTCAGCCTTCCATAAACTGCTTTCCACATGCCTTGAAAGCTCAAGTTTTTTCAACCAGCCAAATGTAATTGGCAGGGCCATGATTAAACTGTCCATGAATACTCATACATATTATTTTTAATAAAGAAATCTTTTATAATATTTACTGATATCTTTAAATCTCTACCTAGAAAACAAATTAAAACATGTAAGCTGGGCCAGCACTGTGGCACGGTAGATTAAAGCCCTGGCCTGCAGCACCAGCATCCCATATGGGTGCTGGTTTGAATCCCTGCTGCTCCACTTCTGATTGAGCTCCTTGTTAATGTTCCTGGGAAAGCAGTAGAGGATAGCCCAAGTCCTTGGGCTACTGTACCCACATGGGAGACCTGGAAGATGTTCTTGGTTCCTGGCTTCGGCTCAGCTCTGCTCTGACCATTGTGACAATTAGGGAGTGAACCAGCAGATGGAAGATTCCCTCTCTCTGTCTCTGTCTCTGCCTCTACCTCTCTCTGTAATTCTGTCTTTCATATAAATAATAGATAAAAAATAACATTTTAAGCAATATTGCATTCTTTCATAGAATAGGTTAACATTTAATCTGTAGAACATTTAATTTGTAGAGATAATAATTTGCCTTGCCTGTCCTCCTTTATAAGTAAATAATTCAAAAAATAAGGTAATTTATTAAAAAAAGTCTTTGAGAAAAATCATCACCTTTCTTGAACACTGCATCAAATATTCTTAATAAAATATTTAATAAAATAAAATATTGTTGATTGGGTGTGAGTGCAACAAATAGTATATAAGCTAATAACTTACCTTATATGCAGTAAATGCTTTATTTTAGCCTCTTAAACAGAATATAATTGGGCCAATTCAAGTTAGCCCAAAAATTTGAGTAGTTCACCAAGTACCATGTTGAATTTTATACACATATGTGTGCTTTTCTTTTGCTTAGTTCACTCCTGTGTACCATAAGAAGCTCAAGGACATGATCAATATTAACCATAAATTTTCCCTTAAGAATCATTTGTATTTGCACTAAGGCGGGAAATCATAAAACTTTTTAGGTAAATACACAATTCCAGTCTAGATTCAGTGTAAAATGGTCTGCTTGAAACATGATATAGCCCTTGTAACTAACAAAATATCTACTTGCTACAAATAGAAAATAAATATAACAAGAATAGTAGTCCTAATTTTAGAGTGGCAACAGAAATAGAGGGCATTTTCATTGCTTTTGTTTTTCAAAATTGCATTTATTTTGATATTTTCATTTTCTGGTCTAGAGTAAAACAGTTCTTTTCAAATTGGGAACTGACAGCTTAATTACATGTGATTGATATTCTTTCTCTGGAAGAGTTACTGCTATAATAAAAACATCTACCTTTATTCTTATTTATTTTATCATACCCAATATCATGCAAATATAGGGTGGAGACAATTCAGTTTTGTTGGATTTGGTAATGCTCATCTGAAAAATCCTAGCACACCAGGCAACATTCTATATAGCAAGTATTAAATTATCCTGTTCTGCTTTGTGAGGTTGGCCATCACATGGTATGTTGTTCACCTTAAATTGTTATGCAGATACATATGACAAATATTGTTTTAATGAGAAATCATTTATAACATATTCATAGTCATGTCTCTATTTAATATTCAATGCAAGCAGCAAGAGAAAAATGCCTTTCCTCATCTTGGCTGAATTGTACAATACTGTCTGAGGAGACATACAGTGTTTTAAAGAGCTATACTTTTAATATCTGTGCAGTGTTAAATGTTCTTCATAAATGCAACTATTTTCAGACTATTAGGATTCTCTTATTAGTAACAGAACCTACTGGGAATAACATTGCCTTAGGAATCAGTCTGACCTGGTTTGAATCTTGATTTTGTGAATTACTAACCAAGCAAACTTGTCAATATTAATTCATCTCTATGATTTTCAAATTCATTCATTATAAAATATTAGTAACTCTATAAAATGTTAGTCATTTTATTCCATTAAAATAAACTTTGAAGGGTTTATCATGATGCTTAAATGAAGTAACAGTGAGTGCAAATTATCAAAAAGAATGGCCAGTGTATTGTACACACTCAATCAATAAAGTTGTTCCTATAGCAGTTATTACCCTATTGAAACTTGCATTGAAAACTTCTTTATAATTTCCCTCATAGTAACTGTTCCTTTATAAGGGAACTGTATTTCCAGAAAGAAGAAAGAAAGAAAGAAAGAAAGAAAGAAAGAAAGAGAGAGAGAGAGAGAGAGAGAGAGAGAGAGAGAGAGAGAGAGAAAGAAAGAAAGAAAGAAAGAAAGAAAGAAAGAAAGAAAGAAAGAAAGAAAGAAAGAAAGAAAGAAAGGAAGGAAGGAAGAAAGAAAAGATGCAGAGGAATTAGTTAACATTAGAATTCTATGTGAATGTAGAACAAATCAGATGGAAAAGACTGGAGATAAGATCACATAAAAGGGCTTCTCCAAAATTCAATCCAAGGAGGATATATCACAGCAAACAGTTACATCAATTACCATTCTTAATTGCAATAAACTAAATCCCAATTTAATCCATTTTAAAGTAAAAAGAGAGAATCTTTTAGATTCTTACCTCACATGTCAGGTTAGAATTGTGTAAATGAATATTCAAACATGTTGTCTATGTTAAATAGAAAGATCATCCATTGGGGCCGGCACGGTGGTACAGTACATTAATTATCTGCCTGTGGTGCTAGCATTCCATATGGGCACTGGTTCTAGTCCTGGCTGCTCTTCTGATCCAGCTCTCTGCTATGGCCTGGGAAAGCAGTGGAAGATGGCCCAAGTGCTTGGGCTGCTGTACCCATGTGGGAATAAGTTTCCTGGCTCTTGGCTTCGGATCGCCCGGTTCTGGCCATTGTGGCCTTTTTGGGAGTGAACCAGTGGATAGAAGACCTTTCTCTATGTCTCTCCCTCTCTTTGTAACTCCAATTCTCAAATAAATAAATGAAATCTTAGAAAAAAAGAAAAGAAAAGAAAGTTAAAGATCAAACATTATGGACAAACACATTGGAGAGGCCCAGGTTTACACAACTTTTACAATCATGGAAGATAAGCCCTTTTCCTTTTTCAATGCCCAAACAGCCCCATGGCAAAAAGATATTTCTAAGCACAGTAGAACCATATTCCCACAATGGAGTATTTATTCATTGTACTCAAGGAAACAGCAATTTGCTAGTAAAAAATGTTTCACAAGAGTATTTATTTGACAGGAGAGGTGGTTCCTTTGATTGAAGTTCCACAAAATGTTGGTGAAATAGAGCATTTCCTATAGAAATGATATAACAGGCATAAATTACATCCAATTCCTATCTTCAGGTTGCCCACTATCCAACCAGATATTTAAAATCTAATGAATAAAGAATGTGCTTTTGCAATACTTTTATATGGAGACATTTACTAATCAGTATGGTCAGGGAATGCTACTTAAAAGCAGGAAAGTAGATTGATACAGGAAGGATCAGCAGGTATTAACCAACAGAAGAGGGCAAGGAGAAAGATTCCAAGTGGACTATCGCACTATTGCAAGGCTGTATGATGGATGAACACAGGGAAAAGATGAAGCTGTACTGTATTTGGCTAAAAGAAATTGAAGAAGAACTAAATAAATGGAGAGTAATCCCATGTTCATAGATTGGTTGATTTAATAATGCTAAATCAACATACTCCCCAAAAAGTTCCACAAACTGAAAGAATTTCCTAATAAATTCTAATACCTTTTTTTTTCCAAAAGTGCAAAAGCTGATCTCAAAATTCTATGGAAATGCAAGGGGTCAAGAATATGCAAAACAATCACAAAAAATGGAGTATGAATACTTCCTGATTTCTCAATACAAAGCTGTGTTACCAAGCTTGTGTATTAATGGTTTAGGGATAGGTACTAGATGAATAGTATGGAATTTTGAATCCAGAAATAAGCACATATTTCTACAGTTAATTTTCAACAAGGTTGTAGGGAAAGAATAATATTTTTTCAATAAACAGTGCATGAACAGCAGAGTATCAACATTTAAAGCAATACATTTTGCCTTATTCATACTATATAGAAAAAATATAATTCAAGATCAATGACAGACATACATTGAAACAAAAAACTTTAAAACTTTTAAAAATGAATATGGCTAGCATTGTATAACAGCAGGTAAGCTGCTGCTTGCAACACTAGCATCCAATACAGCATGCCTGATCAAGTCTTCACTATGCTGCTTGCAATCCAGCTTCTGCTAATGTACTTGGGGTACACATAGATGACTGAAGTATTTGTGTCCCTATCACCCATATAGGAGACCAAATGGAGTTTTTGGTCCTGGCTACAGCTTCCCCTAGTCCTGGCTGTTGTGGCCAGTTGGAGAGTGAACTGAAGGATGCAAAATCTGTCTCCGTCTCTGTCTCCATCTCTCTCTCTCTCTCTCTCTCTCTCTCTCTCTCTCTCTCTTTACCACTCTGCCTTTCGAATAAAAAAAATAAACCTTATATTAACAAAAGAAATATATATGCATCTGTATGACCTGGATCAGGCAATATTTTCTGAGATATAACATCAAAAACAGAAGCAAAAAAAAAGCACACACAATAAATTGGACCATCAAAATTAAAAACTCCTGTGCAACAAATGTCACTACCAAAAAAAGTAAAAAGGCAATCCGTTGAATGGTAGAAATTATTTCAGCTGATAAATATAATAAGCAATGACTTGAATATACTCAGCACTCTTAAACCTCCACAAGGGATCAACCAATAACTCAATTTTTTAAAACAGTAAATGTTTAAATGAAGTTCTCTGGAGAAAAAGAAAAACAGGAAAACAAGAAAAAGAGAAAACAACTCAAATATAGGCAAGGATGTGGAGAAATTGGAACTCCTGTGTATTACCGATAAGAGTATGAAAATCTTCAGGTTCTGAAGAAAGCCATGTGGAAGTTTCTCAAAAACATAAAAATGAATTTACCATGTGATCCAGCCTTTATACTCCTAATTACATACACAAGAGAACTGAAAAAAATGTTTACACAAAAATTAATGCATAAATTACCCTAGCATTATTACTCCCCATCACTCAAAAGTAGAAACAACCTAAGTACTCACCCTCTGATCAATGTACAAAGTGTAGCATCGGTGGAATATTATTTGGCCCATAAAAAAAATGAAATACTGGTGTGCTGCAAAATGCATGAAGCTTTCAAATATACTAACTTAAACAAGTTAGACACAAAAAAATTCTCATATACAAGACTCAATCTGTATGAAATGGCCACCAAGCAAATGCATAAGAAAATTAAGTAGTTTCCTGAGTCTTGGGATGAGGAATAAGGTTGAAAATGAGGAATAAGGTTTGAGTTTTGGCATAATATCCAGAATCTATAAAGAGCTCAGGAAAATCAATAACAACAAAACAAAGAATCCAGTTAAGAAATAGGCAGAGGACATTAACAGATATTTTTCATGGGGTAAAATTCACCAGACACATGAAAAAATGCTCAGGATCACTAGCCATCAAATAAATGCAAATCAAGACCACAATGTGGTTTCACCTCACTCCAGTAAGAATGGCTACCATATAGAAGTCAAAAACCAATAAGCACTGGCAAGTTTATGAGGGACAATTTACCCTAATAACTGTTGGTGGGAATGTAAACTTGTACAACCATTATGGGAAATGGTATGGAGATGTCTCAGAAATCTGAAAATAGTTCCTCAATGTGACCCAGCTATCCAACTCCTGGGAATTTACCTGAACAAAATGAAATCAGCATATGAAAGAGTTATCTGTATCCATGTGTTTACAGCAGCTCAATTCACAATAGCTCATATATAGAATCAACTCAAGGTCCATCATCTGTTGACAGGGTAAAGAAAATTTGGTATATGTTCACTATGGAATACTACTCAGCCATATTATAAGGATGAAATACTTCTTTTGGCAACAAAATGGATGTAACTAGAAATCGTTATGCTTAGTAAATAAGCCAGTCTGAAAAAGACAAATATCATGTTTTCCCTAATGTGTGGTTGTCGGTGACCACGCAGCATGTGGCCTCTTAGTGGAAAACTACTGAGGCAGGGCTAGACAATTGCCTCTCCTTCCCCCGCCCAACATCCTGCCCTCCTAATCGCCTCTCCTTCCCCCGCCCAAGGTCCTGCCCTCCTAGTCGCACCTCCTCCCCCCGCCCGACACTCTGCCTTTATGATATATAAGTGTGTGGTTGAAAAATAAAATTAGCAGCTTGATCAGGACATGTCTTGCTGCCATCTTTGTGTCTCCTGTCCCTTTCATTCCCCATTCTAGGTACTTGGCCCCAGTTGACGTCCCGCGGGACGGGACAACTGGCGCCCAACGTGGGGCTCGAATGCGGCCCGTGGGGCTCGAGTGCGGGCCCTTGGGGCTAGAGTGCCTGTAAGATTGGAGGAACGCCGCCTTCCAGGAGGAAAACTTGGATCCAAGTGATTGTGCGACCGACTCAGAACTGCCCACCCGAGATCATTAGCATCGGTCGACGCTGAGGAGTGAAGACGGCGCAAGGTAAGTGACGGCCATGGGACAGGCATTATCGTCACGGGAAATGTTCATTTCGGGTCTCAGGGAGGCCCTCAAGACACGAGGAGTTCGGGTTAAAAAGAAGGATCTAAAGGCATTTTTTGAGTAGGTAGAAAAATTGTGTCCCTGGTTCCCCAAGGAAGGAACAATTGACGAGGTCAAGTGGGAAAGAGTTGGAAGTTGTTTAAAGGATTTTCATGAAACCTTTGGCCCTGCAAAGGTGCCTATTATGGTTTTTTCATACTGAAACCTGATTAATGACATTCTAAAAACCCGTCACCTAGATAAGACTATTAATGCCCTAGTAAAGGATGGTGAGGAGGCGCTACAGCAATCCTCCCGACCCGCATCTAAACGCCCATCTGTCGCTCTGGATACACCCTCCACTGATGATAACCCCAAAGATGAAATTAAGGAGCCCATTTCAGCCCCTCCCAATGAGACGAGCCAGTTATATCCTGCAATCCGAGACAAATTAGACCCAGACGCGGAAGCTGTTCTAGAGGAAGAGGTCGCACAGTATCAAGATTCCGATAGGCCCCCAAATGTTAAAAATCCCCCTCCGTACAATACTCGCCCTCACCCTCCCATTTGCGCCCCGGCTTTCTATGACCTTAACCCTCCCGTGCCTGACTTGTCGGCCTTGCGACAGTCACTTCAGCACAGACGAGAGCACATCCAGCTCCTTAAGGAAATAAAATCCCTCGACGAGGAGCTCCGCTGCCTCGCCTTAGAGCAGCCCCTCACAAAACCTAAACAAGGTAAAGTCAGGTCCCAACCCAACCCCTTCTAGCTTTCCCTGTAACCAGGAGACAAGCCGGAGGTCGCTCCGAGCCTGCCGCTGATGGGGAAAATGAGGCCGAGGGAAATTTACCCCCCCCACCCCAGGGAAGATAGTGAGGAACCTTAGTCAGAGGATGAAGACCAGGACCCCAATCAAGGACCTGGTAATAAACAACCGCCACCATATAAAAAACTTAGTCTCCGATTTATTGAGAAACTTAAAACTGCTTGCACCCAATATGGCCCCACTGCTCTGTGTACTCAGGCCTTACTGGAAAGCCAGAGTGCCCGGTGGCTTACACCTAATGATTGGGACTTCCTCGCCAAAGCTGCTCTCAACGGAGGTGACTATGTTCTCTGGAGGGCTGACTATGTTCATATTTGCAAAGAAATAGCCCAGCAAAATTCTGCTAAAACTTCATCTAAAAATTGGACCCTCAAAAAACTTTTGGGAGATGCCCCGTATGATTCCAACAATTCACAAGCCCAGTTCCTGATGGACTTCTAGCGCAGATTAACTCTGCCAGACTAGGGGCTTGGAAAAAACTTCCTCAAAGGGGAGCAGTCACGGCCTCTTTGGCTAAGAGTCAGCAGGGGCCTGGCGAGCCTTATAGTGATTTTGTCTTGTGCCTTAATGTTGCGGCTGAGAGACTAGTTGGCCCAGGAGAAAATGGAAGTGCATTGTTACACACCTTGCCTTTGAAAATGCCAACCCAGCTTGTAAAGATATTCTTCGGCCCCATAAACATAAAGGTGATCTTTCAGAATATGTAAGGCTCTGCGCTGGTGTAGGATCGGCCCATACCATGGGCTTGGCAATTGGGGCTGCACTCAAATTGACCCAAAATCCCTCCATGGGGACCTCCACTTGCTATGCCTGTAAACAGCCCGGACATTTTGCCCGGGAATGTCCAACTGCCTTATCAAACGGCCCATGGTCCAAGGTGAGGCTCCGTCTCCCCCAGGCAGGCCGCTCCTCTCCACCCCATGCTCCGGATGTCATAGGGGTTATCACTGGGCAAATAAATGTAGGTCAAAGACTAATTCCTCAGGACAACCCCTCCCTCCTCACATCTTGGGAAACTCCCAGAGGGGCCAGCCGCTGGCCCCGGTATCTCAGAGGACAAACCCTGGGGCAGTACGGTTTGTCCCCTCCCAGCCTCAGGCTCAGCAAATGCCTCAGCAATTGCCTCCCTCCAACGAGCAACCCCAGGTAGCGCAGGACTGGACCTCTGTGCCGCCTCCGATACAATATTAGATTCCACCCAGGGCCCACAAATTATCCCTACAGGGGTGCGGGGCCCCTTGCCTTTGGGTACCCGTGCTTTTATTCTTGGCCGAGCATCAGCCACCCTTAAAGGTATTCAAGTTTTTCCCGGTATTATTGACGGTGACTTTACCGGGGAGATAAAAATCCTAGCAGCCGCTATTAATGGAGTAGCTGCCATTCCACAGGGCACCCGTCTAGCACAACTGGTTCTTCTGCCTTTAATTACTGAAAATACATCCTCAATTTCTCCCAGGCCCCGAGGCATTACCCCTTTGGGCTCCTCGGATGCTTATTGGGTCCAGCCAATTACAAAAAATAGGCCTGTGTTAACCCTTACTATTGAAGGAAAAAATTTCAAGGGCATTTTGGACACAGGGGCAGATGCCACAGTGATATCTCAAGATCATTGGCCTACTCATTGGCCACTGACCGCATCTCTCACCCATTTGCAAGGTATAGGCCAGTCCAATAACCCCCAAGTCAGCTCAAGGGTGTTTTAACAGGTTTCCTGGTAATCAGTACTCAATGAAACAACAATGGGTAATTAGTACTTGTTTTAGATGAATGTAATTTTAATTTTAATTAAATTCAAGTAGAGATATATCAGCATCTTAAGTCATTTAGGTGTAACTGCTAATTTATTGTAAACTCTTGTATACTCAACATGTTAAATTTGTGTTAAAAATGTTATAGAAATGTGCAATTGGTAAGAAAGGTTAAAAGAAAAGAGTTATTTTAAATAAAGAAAGAACAAGGTTTGTAAGATTGACTTTATCCTAATGGCTAGTTTACTCTAGACTAAAATGGAAATGATGGAATGTTTCAAGTAAGTTAAAGAGGGTGTGTGAAAGTCACAGAAGGTTACGAAAGAAATCTTGAATCTTAATAAAAAAGCCACAGAGGCCTAAAAAGTTAAATGTTCTGTAAAATCCTACAGGTGCTTTCAAAAATGCTATGTAAAGTAAGCATGTGCCTCTTGTTGAGTTTATAATGAGTTTATAATTTTAAACGTGGCAACTTAAAGTCTTTTGTCATCCACAGTTTTATATATCAGAATTGCTGCTCATAAAACTAAAGCATTGTTGGTTCTGTGCTTAGCTGTCCTCCTATAGGTTCTGATGGACTTTTTCCAGCCACATCTATTGTTACATATGGGTCGTCCAGCAGGATGGCTGCCTTTGTGGCAGACAACCATTCCCATGTTTTTAAAACATCTTATCAGTCGGCCCAGTTGGTTGAGCTGTATGCCATACTTCAAGCCTTTACACAGTTTTCCAGTCAGGCTGTAAACAACAGCCCTTCTATTTGGGACATATTAGGGCACACACAAGCCTACCAGGATCACTCTCAGAAGGTAAAGCCCAGGCAGATGCTGCTACAAAGCCTACCTTCCCCACAAGCGTGGGCACAGTGCAAAAACCTCAAAACTCAGAAGGTAAGGCCCAGGTAGATGATGCTACAAGGCTTACCTTCCCCACAAGCGTGGGCACAGTCCAAAAACCTCAAAACTCAGAAGGTAAGGCACAGGTACAAGGCTTACCTTCCCCACAAGCGTGGGCACAGTCCAAAAACCTTAAAACTCAGAGGGTAAGGCCCAGGTAGATGCTGCTACAAGGCTTACCTTCCCCACAAGCGTGGGCACAGTGCAAAAACCTCAAAACTCAGAAGGTAAGGCCCAGGTAGATGATGTTACAAGGCTTACCTTCCCCACAAGCGTGGGCACAGTCCAAGAACCTCAAAACTCAGAAGGTAAGGCCCAGGTAGATGATGTTACAAGGCTTACCTTCCCCACAAGCGTGGGCACAGTCCAAAAACCTCAAAACTCAGAGGGTAAGGCCCAGGTAGATGTTGCTACAAGGCTTACCTTCCCCACAAGCGTGGGCACAGTCTAAAAACCTCAAAACTCAGAAGGTAAGGCCCAGGTAGACAAGGCTTACCTTCCCCACAAGTGTGGGCACAGTGCAAAAACCTCAAAACTCAGAAGGTAAGGCCCAGGTAGACAAGGCTTACCTTCCCCAGAAGCGTGGGCACAGTCCATAAACCTCAAAACTCAGAAGGTAAGGCCCAGGTAGATGATGTTACAAGGCTTACCTTCCCCACAAGCATGGGCACAGTCCAAGAACCTCAAAACTCAGAAGGTAAGGCCCAGGTAGATGATGCTACAAGGCTTACCTTCCCCACAAGCGTGGGCACAGTGCAAAATCCTCAAAACTCAGAAGGTAAGGCCCAGGTAGACAAGGCTTACCTTCCCCACAAGCGTGGGCACAGTCCAAGAACCTCAAAACTCAGAAGGTAAGGCCCAGGTAGATGATGCTACAAGGCTTACCTTCCCCACAAGCGTGGGCACAGTGCAAAATCCTCAAAACTCAGAAGGTAAGGCCCAGGTAGATGATGCTACAAGGCTTACCTTCCCCACAAGCATGGGCACAGTGCAAAAACCTCAAAACTCAGAAGGTAAGGCCCAGGTAGATGCTGCTACAAGGCTTACCTTCCCCACAAGCGTGGGCGCAGTGCAAAAACCTCAAAACTCAGAAGGTAAGGCCCAGGTAGACAAGGCTTACCTTCCCCACAAGCGTGGGCACAGTCCGGAAACCTCAAAACTCAGAAGGTAAGGCCCAGGTAGATGATGCTACAAGGCTTACCTTCCCCACAAGCGTGGGATCAGTGCAGGAAGCTCGAAACTTGCATAGGCTCCATCACTTAAATGCTCAATCTCTCCGTTTGTTTTGCAGAACAGGCTAATGAAATAGTCAAAGAATGTCCCTCATGCCTTACAAGCCAACCTTTACCTCATTTGGGAGTCAATCCGCGTGGTCTTCTCCCTAATCAACTGTGGCAAATGGATGTCACTCACTTCCCAAAATTTGGCAAACTAAAGTATCTTCATGTCTCTATAGACACCTACAGTGGCTTCATCTTTGCCTCCCCCCATACAGGAGAAGCTGCTAAGGATGTTATCTCTCTCCTTATCTCGGCTCTCTCTGTACTGGGAAAACCTGTTAAAGTTAAGACAGATAATGGTCCTGCTTATGTCAGTACTAAATTTAAACAATTTTGTGAAGCACTCCATATTAATCCCATTACAGGAATTCCCTACAATCCACAGGGTCAGGGAATCATTGAAAGAGCCCATCAAACACTAAAAACTTGGCTCACTCGGCTTGAAGCCACTTCCTTATTCTTTGCCTCTCCCCGTGATCGATTGAATCATGCGCTCTTTGTACTAAATTTCTTTACCTTGGATAATAATAATCATTCAGCTGCAGACCGTCATTGGCACCCTTCCCCTGACACGGCCCCACCTATGGTAATGTGGCGAGACCCCCTCACCAGTAGCTGGCACGGCCCAGACCCAGTACTCATTTGGGGACGTGGCTCAGCCTGCATCCTGGACCAAAAACAATCAGCCCCAAGATGGCTACCTGAAAGATTAATTAAACAAGTTAACTCACCAATTCCTGCAAATAATGATGTTGTTCCAGAGCCTGTATTTGGCCCTGAGAACGCCCTTTCTTTATACCCACAGGAATGCAAAGACTGGACGACCCTGTTAATCATCGTGGGATGCTAACAAGTCCGGCATTGTTCGCGATAAAATCAAGACACTTCAAGAAGATCTGGAGCGTCGCAGGCGTGCCATGACTGAAAATCCCTTTTGGACGGGATGGAATGGACTGCTTCCGTATTTGCTACCGCTTTTAGGCCCTATTGCTTGTTATACTATCTGTAGGTTCTTGTCTTTTCAGTAAGCTGATGACTTTTATCAGACAGCAAGTAGATAATTTAGCAGCCAGACCAATTCAAATACATTACCAAAGTCTGGCCATGGAAGATCCCCTGGAAAATGTTATCTCTCTCTGGCCGGTGAGGTCTGGCCGGTGAGGTCATAGTCCATCCAACAACTGACTCTCCCCTTTGATCTGCCGCTGCCCCAGTCGGGAGCCCAGGAAGGGCCCCAGGCCTATCAATAAAACGAGCAGCAAGCCAATGACGGGCACCTTCCAGGAACCTCACCCACCTAAGACAGGAGTCCTTGGGGACTGGCAAGGATTTCCAATGACGGGTAAGAGGTGATGGAGCTCCGGGTCGATTCCTAAGACAGGCACTGCTCGTTCATCACACCTGGCCTAACCGGTAGCCATTTCTGTTTAATTGATAAGAAAGGGGGATATGTCGGTGACCACGCAGCATGTGGCCTCTTAGTGGAAAACTACTGAGGCAGGGCTAGACAATTGCCTCTCCTTCCCCCGCCCAACATCCTGCCCTCCTAATCGCCTCTCCTTCCCCCGCCCAAGGTCCTGCCCTCCTAGTCGCACCTCCTCCCCCCGCCCGACACTCTGCCTTTATGATATATAAGTGTGTGGTTGAAAAATAAAATTAGCAGCTTGATCAGGACATGTCTTGCTGCCATCTTTGTGTCTCCTGTCCCTTTCATTCCCCATTCTAGGTACTTGGCCCCAGTTGACGTCCCGCGGGACGGGACATGTGGTAACTAACATACAGAGTACAAATAAATGTTATGTACATGAACAAAATTATCATTTTGAGATTTGATTATTGCTTATAGCCCTATATTCTTGAGGAAATGTAGTTTCCCTACTTACAACTTGTTGAATTCTTTATTTAGTGGAGGGTTAAACTTGTGATTGTAAAATAAACTGAAAGTATGCCATTGTAAAAATTAAAAGAAAAAAATAAGAAAGGAAGGAAGAGGAAGGGTGGGAGCCGAGGCAGGAAGGTGGGAAGTATCATTATGCTTTTAAATTTGTATATATAAAATACATGAAAAGTATTCACCCAGTGAGATCCCAGTGGAAAGAATGGGGCCATCAAAGAAGGAGGTACCTTTCTCTGAAGGGAGGAGAGAACCTCCACTTTGACTATGACCCTGTCAGAATAAGATCAAAGTCCGCGAACCCTAAAGGCTTCCATAGCCTCAGCAACTCATGACTAGAGCCTAGGGAGATTATTGACACCATAAACAGGAGTGCCAAATTGATAAGTCAACTTCAGGAGTCACTGTGTACTTACTTCTCATGTGGGATCTGTCCTTAGTGTTTTGTCCAATGTGAAGTAATGCTATAACTAGTACTGAAACAGTATTTTACACTTTGTGTTTCTGTGTGGGTGCAAACTAATGAAATCTTTACTTAATATATACTAAATCGATCTTCTGTATATAAAGATAATTGAAAATGAATCTTGATGTGAATGGAATGGGAGAGGGAGTGGGAGATGGGACGGGTGCGAGTAGGAGGGAAATTATGGGGGGGGGAAGCCATTGTAATCCATAAACTGTACTTTGGAAATTTATATTTACTAAATAAAAGTTAAAAAAAAAGAAATACACACTACTAAAAAAAAGAAAAGTATTCACCTTATATAAATACAAAATAAAAAAAAAATGGAAATCTCTGGAAATAGGTACTATTGATGGTTGCAAAAACTGCCTTGCTAAAATACACTTAAAAACTTGAATCCTTTAAATGGTGAATTTTATGTTGTGAGAAAATTCATAACATATAAAAGAAAAAATAAAAAACATAGGAATACATGAGATTCACTGTGTTACAAGTCATTCTTCCAATACCAATGTATTTACCTGTGTATTCTAACCCTTCTCCGATATCTTACATTTCTATCAAGATAGTATCATGAATGAGGTGTTTATAACTTTTCCACCTACTTTTCAAGGTATATCACAACCCAAAATACTATATAAAACTGTAAATTACATATCACTTTGCTTTCTTAGTTTTGAGATTGTGATCTCTAAAATAATTCATATGTAGTCTTAGGGGACTTTACTTCTTTCATTCAAAAGTATATCTTTGTGGGGGAGAATGTTCACCCTAGTGGTTAAGCCTTTACTTGGGGTGCTAATTCTATACAGGAGTGCTTATGTTCAAGTCTTGCACTCTGGAATCCAGCTTTCTGTTAATGCATACCCTGGGATGGAACAGGTGATATTCCAAGAATTTGGGCCCAGCCACCCACATGAAAAACCTAGACTGAGTACCAAGCTCCTGTATTTGGCCTGACACAGCCCCAGCTATTGAGTACATTTGAGTAGTGAACCAGAGAATAACAGATTTCGCTCTCTCTCTCCGCCTCTTAAATAAATTAAATAATTTACTTAAAATATATCTGTAAGATATATGTGGTTGTCTAGTGGGAATTTGTTGATATTAAGTATCATAATATTCCAGTTTCAGAATTTTTTTAAAGATTTATTTATTTATTTGAAAGTCAGAGTTACATGGAGAGAGGAGAGGCAGAGAGAGAGAGAGAGAGAGAGAGAGTCTTCCATCCGATGGTTCACTCCCCAGATGGCTGCAACGGCTGGAACTGTGATGATCCAGAGCCAGGAGCCAGAGGCTTCCTCCAGGTCTCCCATGTGGGTGCAGGGGCCCAAGACTTAGGCCATCTTCCACTGCTTTCCCAGGCCATAGCAGAGAGCTAGATCGGAAGAGGAGCAGCTGGGAATAGAACCAGCGCCTATATGGGATGCCAGTGCTTCAGGCCAGGGCGTTAACCTGCTGAGCCACAGTGCTGCCCTCCCCTCCCCAGTTTTTGAATTTATCTCATTATATTTATACGTGTTATTGGAAGTCACTTGAAATATTTGCAGGCCCCTCCCAATTAACATGGTATTCTCTTTAAAAATTCTTATCTACTTAACTTGATAGAGTTGTATAATATTACCTGCAGAATGTAGATACAGGCACACAAATAGATATTTTTAAGAGTGTGATTGCTGGCCAAAAAAATATAATTTTTAAATTATATATAAACAGGTTTTATTCAAAATGGCTATACATGTAGTGGCACACAGGGGTTCCTGTTTTCTATATTTTTCCAACATATAATATTGTCAATACTTTAATTTTCATTATTCTATATTTAAAAATTGTATTTCCCTTATAACCAGTGATATTGTTCATTGTTGCACATATTTATTATCAGCTCAAAATATAAACTTTTTTTGAGATGAAATAACCTACAATTTGAGATGCTGGAAAACAGTAACAAAACAACTGCTGGATATGGGGCTGTGACACAGAGCAATGAATCTCCATCTGCAGTGCCAGCATCACATATGGACACTGGTTCAAGTCCTGGATGCTCCATTTCGATACAGAATCCTGATAATGTGCCTGGGAAAGCAGTGGAAGATGGCCCCAAATCTCTGGGTCCCTGCATTCTTGTAGGAGATGGGAAGAAGCTCCTGGCTCCTGGTTTTGGATTAGCCCAGCTCCAGCCATTGCAGCCATCTGGGGAGTGAACCAGTGGAAGGAAGATTTCTTTCTCTCTCTCTCTCCCCCTCTCTACCCCTCTGCCTTTCAAATACATGATCTTTAAAAAAAAAAAAAAAAAAAAAAACTCCCACATGAAATTATTTTCAGTACACATAAGGAACACTTAAGTTTTTTTTGTTTTTTTTTTTTTAAGGTTTATTTATTTATTTGAAAGACAGAGTTACAGAGAGAGGTAGAGACAGAGACAGAGGTCTTCCATCCACTGGTTCACTCCCTAGATGGCCGCAATGGCCAGAGCTGTGCGGATCCAAAGCTAGGAGCTTCTTCTTGGTCTCCCACATGGGTGCAGGGGCCCAAGGACTTGGGCCATCTTCCACTGCTTTCCCAGGCCATAGCAGAGAGCTGGATTGGAAGAGGAGCAGTTGGGACTAGAACCGGTGCCTATATGGGATGGTGGTGCTTCAGGCCAGGGCTTTAACCCACTGCGCCACAGCGCCAGCCCTAGGAACACTTAAGTTTTAAATTAAGTGATAGACTAACGATAACCGGAAATACTTTATTTTTCTGCATTTGTACAAGTTTTTTCACTGGTTATAATATTGTACACTAGCATTTTTTCTTTAATCCATTTAAACATATTTTATTTCATTCTCCATTTTTTCTGTAGAAAAGTTTGTTTTTAGCTTCATTCTTTTGTGAAGTTACTGCATCTTCTTTAGTGATTTTCTGAATGTCTTTGAGTATTTTCAGCAATTTGAGTATTATCTGCTCATCACCACTTGTCTGTTGAAAATCATTTAGTATTCCAGGTTCTCATTTCTTTACAAAGAAGATGCCTTTACAGGAAATAGATCCCAATATTGGGATCATTTCTTTTGGCTCTATTTATTTCCTGGATTTCAGCCACATATTTTTCAATGTTTTGGTCCCTCTCCAATGGTGTCAAAAGGTAAGGTAAGTAGCTACATTGACTGATAGGTTGTATATTTTTTTCTATCTTTTTAATAACTGTTGTCAGCAAGAGGATTGGTCTAAACTTTTTATTCTCAATGAATATATTTGAGGAGTCATTAAAAAGTTCATGGAAAATGTATATTATGAAAAGATTATGCATGGGTTTGAAAAATTTGACAAAACACACATTTTAATTCCATTTTTTCATAAATCTTTTTATGTATTCTCATATCTAACCACTGTTATATAACTTTCCAATTTCCTTTTCCAATACTAATTTTTCTTCATGTACCCATTCATTTGATTTTGTTGTCTTTCTTTAACCACCTATTGAGCCATGGTTAACAAGCAATAAACCATACATTTTTAATGTACACAACTTGATGAGTTGTATATATCAGTAGAGATAAATATAGAACATGAAATCATCACCAAACTCTATGCCTTAAACCTATGCATTATTTCTGAAGACTTTTCCCTATCTGCTTTATTTCTTTATTTACCATAAGAACAGTTAACATAACATCTACTCTTTGAGAAAACATTTAAATATACAGTACAACACTGTTAACTGTATATATCATTTGAGATCTTTTTCATTTTTACTATTTCTTTTGCAAATTATAATAAATGATGATTAAAATATTCTAAATTTATTGTTCATTATTTTTACTGACTTCTGGATAAGGTAGCTAGCTCCTTTTTGGACTCAGAAACACTTAATTGCAAAATTGTGAAAGTATTCTTGTGCTAACCTATGAACATCCTTCTGGCCTAAATTGGTAAAAATTATCTCTAGAAATATTTGTCCTGACTCATCATAGACTGTAATTCCTGGGAAATTTCTACCTGAAAAGTGTTTCTATTTTAAATACTTCTACTTTTTGTATATCCAAGGCTTAGTATTCCTATAACTGACTATAAACTGACCATTATCAGTCAGTATTCTTGGGGACAGCATATTGTGAATCTCCTTGGAGCTTTCTACCCAAAAAAGTACATTTAGCATTGAGTGCCCCCTATTTGCTATATTTATGGAAGTGTAGCTTTATAAACTTCATATTTTCCCAAGCCCTAGACTGCATCAAAATCTACTCTATTCATCATATAGTAGTGTTTATTATGGAAGATATCCCAGAGTATCTAGCCTACTATAATGCTGGAAAAAATGAAGTATTTTGGAATTTTGGTTTGTGATTTTGTTTACGATACATATGTGTAGTTAGGATTCTCCAGGGAAACAGAAACAATAGGATAGATAGATAGATAAATAGATAGGAATGGAGAGAAGAAGAGAGAAAAAATAAAGAGTGAGTGAGGGAGGGAGGAAGGAAGAAAGAGGAAGGAAGATAGAAAGAAAAAGCTCATTATTCACTCATGTGATTATGAAGGGTAAGAAGTCCCACAATATTTTGTCTCCAAGTTTGGGAATCAGGAAACCTGGTGGTGTAATTCAGTCAGTTTTAAGGCCTGAGATCTAGAGGATCCAAAGAGTGTAACTCCCATTTGAGACCAAAGTTTGAACAGCCAGGGCACTGGTACCAGTTACAGAGTCAGAAGGTCCTAGACCGGGAGCTTCCATTTACGAGCAGGAGACTGTTGTTCCAGTGTAACCATAACTAACTAATACAAATATATTTGCTCTTCTCCTTTCACATTCTGCCCAACAAAAACTAATTGCTGACTTTGTGATTAATCAAACTACATTAAAGTAAAAACATAAATAATGCTTGCTTTAGAACTCCAGGGACTACATGAAGAGAAATAACTAGAATTTATGAGATCTCAGACAAGGAGGAAATTTGGGAACACCATGTCCAACATCAAAAGGATCACTGCTTGGTCAGGTCACCAACTATAAACAGTCAAACCTTAGACCAGCACCTAACTAGTTTAAAAAGGATGGGGGTGGGGGGAGGTCAGCACGTTGCACAGTGGGTAAAGCTGGCACCTGCAGTGCTGGTATCCCATATGGGCGCCAGTTTGAGTCCCGGCTGCCCCACTTCCGATCCAGCTCTCTGCTAGGGCCTGGGAAAGCAGTGGAAGATGGACCAAGTTGTTGGGTCCCTGCACCCGCGTGGGAGACCCAGAAGAAGCTCCTGGCTCCTGGCTTCAAATCAGCTCCACTTCAGCCATTTCAGCCATCTGGGGAGTGAACCAGCAAATGAAAGACCTCTCTCTCTCTGTCTCCATCTCTCTGTAACTCTGCCTTTCAAATAAATAAATAAACTTTAAAAAAAAAAAGATGATTATGAAACTAAACTTGGGAATCTGTCTCACAAGCAACAAATTCCATTATCTTCCCTAACCTCCCCTAACTCTGCTTTCCCCCTTAAAAGGTACACCAGCTAACTTGAACATGGGGACAAGCAGTTTTGAGACAGAAAGTTCTGCTTTTAGCACAAGAATGCTACCCTTAAAAAAAAAAAAAAAAAAAAAAACACACCAAACCTGATTTCCTTACATCAGCTCTTCTCTCTGGTAAATTGGCCTTCAAGCAAAGAGCCACACAATCCTAGTATTTCTAGTATTTTCCAGATTCACTCTTCCTTTTCCTTTTGCATCCCAGCACTTGTACTTGGTATGCTACAATTGCATGAGGCAGTTTAACCCACTGTGCCACAACACCAGCTCTACAACATTATTTATTGATATAATGGGAATACACATTGGTTTTGAATGTATTAGGCAGATTTTCATCACTAAAACATAAAATATAAGAAAACCAGGTTTATAAAAACTAATGATTAATTAGCTCAGTGTTGGAGATTCAAATACAAGACTGGAAGTCAGATTTGTTCTTCTCTGAGAGGTTCTTCTCTTTTTAAGAGGGTAGCATTGTTGCGGATCATGGTGCATGGAGGAGGATCTAGTTTTTAAGGGCACTCTCCCAGCCATCTAACAAACTCCTAGGAGGTACACCTCCTAAACACCACAATTTGGATTAAGTTTCAACCCCAGGATCATCATTAACTCAATATTGTGAGGTTAAAAATCTCACATGCCTTTGGGAGACAAATAATGCTCAAATCAAAGCACTGAATTTTTATATCAACTCACCAGTGATTTTATGGACAAACTTCATTGCTGAAATATATCATTTCAATTCTTTAGTCATTCCCAGTTCAGGTTGTATTCCTGTCCTTTTCTTAAAAAAAAAAAATGTCATAGGTCATTCTTCTGGAACTTGCTTTTCTGCTTTAATTTTCTTTTCAACAGTTTAAATAAAACCGAATTTATTATGGTAACTTTGAAATCACTTCCAGATATAAAAATCAATTTTAAAATAGTGTTTACTTTTGTGTAACTAAAAATTTCAAGACTATTTTTCATTTCAAGAATCCCTGGGGTTACAAAAGAGCAGTTATTTCTCATTATGTTCATGCTTTCTAAGTTATTTTCATTAAGTCTGTAGGTAAAGGAACTGTGTTCTACATTGTTTTCATAAATAAATAGGTGACCAGCATTGTGATGCAGAGGTTAAACTGCTGCCTGCAACACTAGCATCCCATAATACAGTACCAGTTCGAGTCCTAGAACGCAGTACCAGTTTGAGTTCTAGATGCTCCACTTCTAATCCAGATCACTGCTAATGTGTCTTGGAAGGTAACAGAAGATTGCTCAAATACCTGGACCCCTACCACCCACTTAGGAGACCTAAATGGTGTTTGGATCTCCTGCCTTTGACATGACCAAGGCCCTGCCATTGTAGCAATTTGGTAAGTGAGCCAGTGTATGTAAGATTTTTTTCTTTTTCTAAAAATATTTATTTTATTTATATGAAAGTCACTGTGACAGACAAAGAGAGGAACAGGTCTTCCATCTGCTGGCTCACTGCCCAAATGGCTGAAATGCCAGGGTGAAGCCAGGAGCCAAGAGCTTCTTCCAGGTCTCCCACATACGTGCAGGGGCCCAAGCATTTGGGCCATGCTCTGCTGCCATCCCAAAATTTTAAGCAGGCAACTGGATCAGAAGTGGAGCATCCAGGTTTTGAACTGGTGCCCACGTGGAATATTGCAGGCTACAGATTAGCCTGCTTTACACAAGACCAAACCTACAATAACAGCCCCTAAGGAAGATTTCTCTTTCTATCTCTCTCCCCTCTCTCTCTGGAACTCTGTCTTTCAAATAATTATTTTTTAAAAATCCTTTACCACTAGATGTCTGTTACACAATGCTCCTCTATCACAGTTTCTGGAGCCTTGATGATACCAAAGTTGAATCCCCTTCCCCTATACTATATCTGCCCAGCAACACCCACCCTTGTTACTCCTACCTTATTCTACCTTAGGCACTGTGTGGGGTATAGATTACCCCTCCCAAGTTTCCCAACCAGTGAGAAATTGGGGGAAGGGACCTCTGCATGGTAGAGATAAAAGCTGAATTTTGAGGGCAGTGACTGCTTCCACCTGCTGGTCACTGCTCTCAACACCAAATAGCAATAAATGCCTCACTTTCTGCTTCCTTCATGCTTCTGAGTCCATCCTTTGTTGGGTAGGTGGTCTCAGGTATGCTTATTTCCCACATATTAAAATCATTTTTATAATTTGATAAAAACAGAGAGAGATGTCCCATCTATTGGTTCATTCCCCAGATGCCTGCAACAGCCAGCGGTGCCAAAGTCAGGAGCTGGGAGCTCAATCTATGTTCCCTACTTGTGTGGTAGGAACCCAATTATGTGTGTCATCCCCACTGTTATTCAGGGTCTGCATTAGCAGGAAGCTGGAATGAGGAGTCAGAGCTGAGCCTCAAATCTAGTTCTGATATGGAAAATGAACATCCTAACCATCATCTTAACCACTAAGCTAAATGCCCATAACTAATGCAACTTCGATTGTTTATTCAACTGCAAGCATTGCTATCAACAACAAATAAATTTCTTTTGTTAGACCCTATTCATTAAATGCTTCAAAAAATCAGTTTAATTTTGGTATGGCAGGTGTGTGATGAGGTATACATAGAAATGAATATATTTACTGAAGCAGTATCACTCTCTTCCTAGAATGTATCATTTTTCTTATGTAGTTTATTACTGGCAATACAAATTTATCACTTATTATAAGTTAATGTTATCCTGATTTTACATTATCACTATATCATTAAGGCTGTTAATGTCCATATACAAACTGTAGGGTTTCATTTTATGTCAGCTATGTGCTAAACCTTTTAAGTTCTCACAAAAATTTATTTGCCATTTTACAGTTGGAAAAATTGATGCAAAGAATACTTCAGGGACTTATAGAAAGAGGTAAAACTAAGAGTGAAACTCTGGCATTCTTAATCCAAGTCTAAATATATTATTATAGATTTTATATGTTTATATAACATCTATGAATATGAACTTATGGATGAGAAAAATTAACTACTTGAATACACTGAGAGTATGCCTTCCCCATAAAATTAGTCCTGTTATGATGAGCACACAACAAAAAAAGAAACTTAGTATTTGGATTTAAGTCTCACGGTATCATTACATAGGAAAATATAAGTTTACTGGTTCACAAATATCTAGCATTTTCTAGGAATCTATTTAAAAAACATTATTGTATTATTTCCACTCTAACAATAATGTTTGCATCCAAATACAAGCATTCTAATGGCAATGGATGCATCAGAAACTAACAGACTGAGTCAAACCTGGGTCAGCAAACTTGCAAGTCATTATCATAAATGCCTGTCAGCAAGCATACATAAAAAATATAGATGTCATTTCTTGGTTCTTAACAGAGAGCACCTATACCACAGTCTCTTTCAATACTTCTGGCACCTCTGACTTCACATTTCGAGAGTAGGCATGTGCTGACCACAGCAAAGGCAAAGAGTGAATGGAACCAGCATGGGGTTACAGAGGGAACAAATATTATTAAAATCACATCATACACTGAGCTTCCATCTGTCTGGAAAGCTCAAGTGATTACACACAATATACCCTGTGATCATACTCCTAACCTCTCTTTTCTTTTGTCTACTCCAAATTATCTTTTATTCAGTAAATTGACCTTATGTTTTCATACATAAAATGTTCCAGCTGCTGTTTAAAATAACATATCTCACTTTTGTAAAATGTTATAAACAAGTTAGATAGCTTTTCTCCATACAAGAAGTCATCTTTTACACAAGAACCTTCACTATCCACAAGCATGAGCATCATATGTTAGGTTTGCATATTCCCCAAAGCTAGTTAATTGTCTTATGACTGAATGTCTTATCTAAACTAGATTATTCAGATTCTCTTTTCCAATAATTTGGAATTAGGATTCAGAGACATAGAGTTAACTGCTAGAGGTTTATTTGATCCAAATTTTTATCCTTTTGCATACAGCCATATTTTTTTAGGTAAACAGAGAAAATTATTCCACAAAGCCAATAACAGAAGAGAGATGAGAGTAATTTCTGACCATTTCCTGTATTCTAAATGAATTTCTCTTGAGGCCTAGAATCATTACTATGAGAAGTCCCAATATAATTAACAAAATCATCATATTCTTAAGCTGCCTCATATTGTTTCATTTATGTACAAAGCATCATAGCATATGCATTGTTTTAAAAAGGTAGGTGTGAAAGGTCATAGCCATGTTTAAAACCAAAAAGAGATAACTTTCTGGTTTAGGAGTATTATATCACTCCCAGTCCACGAGGCAATGCACAGAAGATGGCTTCCTTATTCTCATAATAAATCTCTGGTGTTCCCTATGGGGGAAATAAAATAAAGATTTACTATTAATATAAACATATATTCCCAATTTGAAATATTATAAATGAACACAATGTTTCTGGGGTAAAACAAGTATTTAGGGAGTTAACTCAAGATTCATTATATGTATTTGGATACTTTCTGGATATCCAAACAAGCAGCTTCACTTGATTTCTCATCTCTGAACCAGAGGCTTCAGAGTTAGAGGAAAATCCAGCATGTCAGAATTAAAAGAGAATGGACTTCTGAGCTCAATAGTTCTTGGTTCAAATTCAAAACCTTGCATTACTATTCGCATGATCTTGGGGAACTTACTTTAGCACTCTGATAAAGTTTGTTCCTCTGTAAAACAGGACAAATGGGTCAGTATGAGAAACACATGAGATGGCACTTGTCATGTACTTGAGTTGTTCCTTATAAATAATAAGTACACTGAACAGTTCATTACATTCTCTTTCAGCTACATTTGATGACCTGTAGGATTAACTAATCATTTCTCACTAATACACAACCAAAATAATAAAGATGGCGGTGAGGGTGCTTCCCACATGCTAATGCTCTATAATGTACGATTCCTTTAGATCTCAGAGGTCTTTTCATGCTATTAACACCAATGATAAAAAACAACATTTTATTCATTTTAGAATCAATTTTCATAATGTATTTGTCTAGACCACGCCCTATAACAATAATAAATGCTGGCTATTGATCACTAATTAGATAGTAACCAGCTAAGCATTATATGATTGATTACATTTAATAGTCACAACAACATTCTGACTTAGTTATTGCTGTTTTTATTTTAATACAATGAAATCTGAGGTTTGGAATGTTCAAATGAACTTATCATACAAGCTTAACAGCCAGAAAGTCAGTCCAGACTCAAACCCAACGTTGTATCCAAAGTCTGTGTTAAAACAAACCTCCTTTTATCTAGTACATTTAAGTATTGTCCCTAACTTTCCACTATTTTGAAAGAACCCAGGAAAATAATACATAAAAAAACAGATGACGTAGATGGCGCTGTGGTGCAGTGAGTTAAGCCTCCATCTGCAGTGCCAACATCCCATATGGGTGTCTGTTGGAGTCCCAGCTGTTCCACTTCTTTTCCAGCTCCTTGCTGAGCAAGCCAGAGAAAGCAGCAGAGGACAGCCCAACTGGTTGGGCCCCTGCACCTGTGTGGGAGACCCAGAAGAAACTCCTGGATCCTGGCTTCAGCCTGGTCTGTCCCAGCCATTGCAGCCATTTGGAGAGTTAACCAGCAGATGGAAGATCTCTCTATCTCTCTGTGTTTCTCCTTTTCTCTCTCTCTCTCTGTAACTTTGCCTTTCAAATAAATATTTTAAACATATGTTAAAAATAACAATAAAAAAGGCAAAGTAAGTAATTCCAACAACTAGGGTTTTTTGGGGAAAAAGTAGTTTACATGAGGGTGCTTCAAATAGTTCATGGAGAGTGGAATTAAAAGATAATTCCAACAGTGGGCTTGGTCCAGGGGAGCACCAAGTGAGTTTCTTATCTGTTTGGTTCCTTCATAAACAGTGCCTCTTATTCATTCTCAAGAGATACATTATTGGGCCTCATTTTTGGTATTCTCAGGATTTACTAAGAATTTAAGAAGTCTCCTGATTACGTGGCCATAAGTGGTCTTTTCCAGAGCACTTAGGCAATGTTACAGATAAGAAACATCCATTTCTGACTACACATGGAAGGAAGGGCGATGATGAGCTGACCTTATGTGAAAGGATAAAGCAACTCAGAAGATGCATATGTGAGACCTATAGTTTAGAACAAAACAAAGCTGGGCAATCCAAGAGTAATCAGTCACAAAATCCATGTCCTCTGGAAAATTCTAATTATTTCTGGTAAAAAAAAACTCAATACCTTATATCTACTACTGTTTTTCATACTGAATGCTTCACATTATTGGCACTGCTTTTTAAAAGACCTGACCCCCACACTCAAGTACAATTTTGTGTAAGTAAATTCATGGTTCATCTGATACAGGTACTTATCTCTCACATTACTGGAAACAATTCATTATTTAAGTGCTTTGGAAGTCGTTTTCTTCAAATTATTGCCAAAATGCATTATGTTTGGTGCACAAACATCTTATTTAAAATATCTGTAATTTATCGTCTTTTCCATTAACCTGTTGTATTTTATTCATAGTGTTTTAATTATTTGAAAATATAGTCCATTAATTGTTTTCTTTGCCACTAAAATTCAAGATCAATATTTGCAACCATTCTGTTTTTATCAGTGTATACTTCAGCATCTAGAATATTGGCTAGCACCATTAACAAATGGAAGCTTCATTATTAAAATATAGCAAAAAGACAGGTTCGATACGTTGAAATCATTCTATAAGGAAATGTGATCTCAACTGATTAAACAATTAATTTGAGGATACATGAAGACTCGATCATAGCAACTACTTTGCCGTATACTGTTGTCTTTCCATGGTTAACTCCTTATATTTACTTAGTGGGAACTGACAAACATTGGGCACTTAGTCTATTTTCTCTTTTTCTTGGTTACACAGTATTCCTGAAAACTATCTTTTACTATATGTCAGTAAAGATTCTCTTTATGTTTACAATGATTGGCTGATATTTTTAAGGCACAGATATATCCTGATTTATATACTTGCTGCTTTTTTCTTGTTGTATACATCTGTTACTCCAAAATGTGGAAGAAGTGACTCCCATGATATATGTCTATTCTGATATGTTATGCAAACATATATATTTGAAAATGAATTTACCCAAATCCTCTTTGAACAGCATTCCCACTGCAAGAAAATATAGGGATTTAGAGTGTGTCTTTATAGAAGGATAATCACATGCCAGTTGACAATTGTTCACTTTCCCGTGCTTCATTTCCTCTTTAGTAAAATGAGTATAATGGTTTTGAGGACAAAATAAATAACAGAAACCAAATATTTCTAAGAGACATGAAGTGTGATGTTTGTTTTGGAATATAGTTCTCCACAGATCTTTCATGTTTCTTCAAATCTTACAGGTACATTGGTAGTTTTCTTCCAAGCAGTGTTTTCAAGGACATTTGTAGAGCAAAAGTCTTATAAGTCAGTGACACTGCCTCCCTCTTGTAAAAGGGGACAGAAAATTTACTGCCCATAAAGTAAAGACAGTGTTTTCCTCTGGGGAACAATTTCAGCAGGTTTGCTGGAAACTCACTATAAATACTTGAGCCCCACTTACCTTAAAGTTCCTTAGTTGTGATGAAAATACACTGTATACGCAGATATAATCTGGTCCACGTCATCTGTGTGTATAGATAGGTGTGTGTGTGTGTGTGTGTATGTGAAAGAGAGAGAACTGGTGCTTGGAGACAGAGTGTAACAGAATATGGTATTCTGTCTGGCACAATTGCTGTGATAGTAAACTTATTTCTTATTTCTGACCCATAATTCTCATATCTTCTAACATTCATAAAAACATTGAAAATACCTTCTAAGCCTGAAAGTCAGAAAGAATGTCAGCTCTTCACAATTCCTGATAGTCACCAATATTAATAAGTTGTGAATTATTTTCAGGTCAGTATATAAACTTATCCATGAAAAGAAAAATATTTCTGAGCTCATGACAATCTGGAAATTCCCCCCTCAATAGCCTTAGTTCCCTCAATTTCATTTTTTCAAGTTATTTTTTAAAGATTTATCTAATCCACTGTGTCACTTATAGACACAGGTGACATTGATTAAGAGAAAAGAAATTTGCCAGAGACTACACCACTGGGCTCACCTAGAACCAAAGCCAAAACAACAAGCCAAGTGATACCCTGCATTCCAGATAAGTCATAAACTCTTTTACAATAAAACCTATTCCATAAAGAAGGGACAAATATGCCAGATGGAAAGATGTCAACAAAGCAAGACAAGAGACACGAAGAAACAAGATAGTGTGACACCTGAAAAGAACACAATACTCCTGCAGAATTAGATCCTGAACTGAAGAAAATCCATGAAATTACAGATATGGAACTCAAAATAATGATTGTAAGGAAACTCAGTGAGGTGCAAGAGAATACAAATAGAGTAAGGAAAGGAGGAAATCAATGAATGACATAAATGAAAATATAACTAGAGATAGAAATAATTAAGAATCAAATGGAAATTTGGGAGATGAAATCTTCAATCAGTGAAATAAAAAATATGATTGAGAACTTTAACAAGAGAATAGAAAAGAGGAGGAGAGAATTTCTGACCTTAAGGACAAGAATTTTGAATAATACAATAAAACAACAGTAAAAAGAAAAGAAGTGAAAAGAATGAAGAATGTCTACATGAAATATGGATACTATTATATTATCAAATATTCATATTGTAGGTATTCCTGAAAGAGAAGAAAAGGAAACAGGCATTGAGAACCTATTAAATAAAATAATAGTTGAAAATTTCCCAGGTCTTGAAAAAGAAATGGACAGCCAGATATAAGAAGCTCAAAGAACTCTAAGCAAATTCAACCCCAAAAGGTCTTCTTCAATGCATATTGTCATCAAATTGTCAAAAGTTGAAGATAAGAAGAGAATTCTAAAGACAGTAGGAGAAAATTGTGAAGTTGCATATAAAGGAAAACCCTTAGATTATCATAAGACTTCTTTTTTTTAACTTTTATTTAATGAATATAAATTTCCAAAGTAGAGCTTATGGATTACAATATTCCCCCCCCCCCCATAATTTCCCTCCCACCCACAACCCTCCCCCTTTCCCACTCCCTCTCCCTTTCCATTCACATCAAGATTCATTTTCAATTCTCTTTATATACAGAACATAAGACTTCTTAGTGAAAACCCTACAGGATAGAAGAGACTAGGATGATATATTCAAGGTCTTAAAGGAAAAAAAGTCCCACCAGTATAATGTACCCAGTGAAGCTATCTTTTAAAAGTGAAGAAGTACTTCCCAGATAATCAAAAACTAAAAGAATTCAACACAACAAAACCAGGCTTACAAGAAATTCTGAATGGCATCCTGTATTAGAAGTAAACCTCATGAAAACACATGATACCACCAAGGCATACCTTTCTGGTCCAGGGCGTCACGACAGAAATAGGAAGAGTTACTTATTAATCTGGAAACTAGAATGAACAGTTAGAGGGTCTTTAGCAGGATAAATCATGAGGTGCCAAGATTGTTCATGGAACATTGATCTTAAAGGCTAACCTGACTTTTACCTTGCAATCACAAGATGTTTTGGTAACCTGATTCCTTTACATTTACTAAGCTCATGATCTACCTATATAATTGTAATTGATGTTATCATATAAATAACTTAGCCAATAAAAGGTGCTGATCAAGAGCTATTCGACAGTGCTCTTCTGAGGAAGGCTCCCACATCCTGGCTCATCAATTTGAAACTCAACACCTAAGGGACATTTACAGGACATCTCACGCAGCAGCTAAAATATACACATTTTTCTAATCAGCATATGGAACATTTTCTAGTATAGACCACATTTAGGCAAAAAATAAAGTCTCTGCAAATTTAAAATGATTAAAATCATACCATATATCTTCTCAGACCATAAAGGAATAAAACTAGAAAGAAATAACAGGAAGAACAATAAAACACTCATTAATACTTAGAAATTAAACACCCTGCTACTGAATGATCACTGGGTAATTGATGAAATTAAAAAGGCAATCAAAAAATTTGAAATAAGTGAAAATGAAAACATATCAAAACCTGTGGGATACAGCAAAAGCAGTATAAGAGGGAAGTTATAGCATTAAATACTTACATTAAAAAAAAAAAAAGAAATGCTGGGGCTAGTGCTGTGGCTCGATGGGTTAACGCACTGGCCTGAAGCACTGGCATTCCATATGGGCACCGGTTCAAGACCTCACTGCTTCATTTCCAATCCAGCTCTCTGCTATGGCCTGGGAAAGCAGTAGAGATGGCTAAAGACTTTGGGCCCCTGCACCCACGTGGGAGACCCAGAAGAAGCTCCTGGCTCTTAGCTTTAGATCAGTGTAGCTTTGGCCTTTGCAGCCATCTGGGGAGTGAACCATCAGATGGAAGATCTCTCTCTCTCTCTCTCTCTCTCTCTCTGTCTGTCTCTTCTCTCTGTGTAACTTTGACTTTCAAATAAATAAATAAATCTTAAGAAAGGAGAAATGCTTCAAATTAAAGATCCAATAATACATCCTGAAGACTTAGAAAAATAAGAACAAACCAAACCCCAATCAGCAGGAGGCAAAAAAAAAAAAATAATAAGAAATAGGGCAGAAGTAAATGAAATTTAAACTAAAAATAATACAAAAGATCAATACAAAAGTTGTTTTTGAGAAGATAAAATAGATAAGCATCTAGCCAGACTAAGAAAAAAAAAACTCAAAAAAATAAAATTAGACATGAAAAAGGAGACATTACAAATGACATCGCTGAAATACAAAGGATCATAAAAAAAGCTACTACAGGCCGGCGCCGTGGCTCAACAGGCTAATCCTCTGCCTTGCGGCGCCGGCACACCGGGTTCTAGTCCCGGTCGGGGCGCCGGATTCTGTCCCGGTTGCCCCTCTTCCAGGCCAGCCCTCTGCTGTGGCCCAGGAGTGCAGTGGAGGATGGCCCAAGTGCTTGGGCCCTGCACCCCATGGGAGACCAGGATAAGCACCTAGCACCTGGCTCCTGCCATTGGATGAGCACGGTGCGCCAGCTGCAGTGCGCCATCCGCGGCAGCCATTGGAGGGTGAACCAACGGCAAAGGAAGACCTTTCTCTCTGTCTCTCTCTCTCACTGTCCACTCTGCCTGTCAAAAATTAAAAAAAAAAAAAGCTACTACAACAACCATATACTAATAAATTAAAAAAAAAACCTCAAAGAAATGGATAGATCCTGGATATATATAACCTATCAGGATCACCTCAAGAAGATAATAGCGAACCTCAAAAATCCATAGCATGCAATTAACCAAAAGTCTATATCAAAGAAATATCCTGGAACTGATGGCTTTACTACTGAATTCTAAAAAAACAAAGAGGAAGTAACTAATATTTTTCAAACTATTCCAAAATATTGAACAGGATGGAACTCTGACACTCTTTATGAGGTCAATATTATGTTGATATCAAATCCAAAAAAAAAGACATGACATGAATAGGAAACTACAGGCATTTATCCGTAACGAACACAGATGCAAATATTCTCAACAAAATACTAGCGAATCAAATCCAAAATCACATCAGAAAGATCATACATCACAATCAAGTTGGATTTATCCCAGAAATTCAAGGGTTTCAAAATTCACAAATCAATGAATGTGATAAATCACATCAACAGAATGAAGAACAGAAATGATATGACCATCTCCATAGATGCAAAGAAAGCATTTGGTAAGATTCAACACCATTTCATGGTTAAAAAAAAAAAAAAAAAAACTCCACAAATAAGGTATAGAAGGAACATCCTGCAAAACTATAAAGATTATATATCACAAACCAACAGCCAATATCATATTAAATGCGGGAAAAGCTAAAAGCATTTCCTCTCAGATCTGGAACAACACAAGGATGTCCACTTTCACCACTGTTATTCAGTATAGTACTGGAAGTTTTAGTGAGAGCAATAAGGGAGGAGAAAGAAATAAAGGGCATCCATATTGAAAAAAGATGAAGTCAAATTATACATGTTTGCAGATGACAAGGTGTTATACATTAAAAAAAAAATCTAAGCACTTCACCAAAAAGCTGTTCTGTTAGAAATAATAAAGCAATTCAATAAAGTTTCAGGTTACAAAATAAACATACAGGAAACTAGTTTTTGTATGCTAATGATGAACAGAAAGAGAAATCAAGAAAGAAATCCTATTCACAACAGCCACCAAAGAAATAACATATTTAGGAATAAATTTAACCTAAGAAATGAAATATCTGTATAATAAAAAGTTCAAACACTGATGAAAGAATTCATCAAGGACACACACACACACACACACACACACACAAATGAAAGATATTTCTTGCTCATGGACCCAAAGAATCAGTATCATCAAAATGTCTATACTACCTTAAGGAATCTACAGATTCAATGCAACCCCTATCAAAATACCAATGATATTCTTTACAGAATTAGAAAAAGGAATCCTAAAATTCATATGGAATCACAAAAGTTCCAGAATAGACATAAAGACACCAAACAAGAAAAATCAAGCTGGTGGCATCAAAGTACCTGACTTCAAAGCTTACTACAAAGTTATGGTAATTAAAACAGTGTGGTACTGGCATAAACTGATACATAGATAAATGGAATGGAATAGAGAACCCAGAAATTAATCCACATACCTAAAGCCAACTGATATTTTTTTTTTAAATGGACACTATGAGTAACTTGATCAGCTCTTGTGCTGACTGTTGTTGTACAATGTAATACTTTATCCATTTTAGTATTTTTTTTTTATTCTAGTACTATTGGTTGAACTCTGTAATTAACAAGCAATTATTCTTAGGTGTTTAAATTTTAACTGAAAAGTGATCCCTGTGAAATATAAGAGTGGGAATAAGAGAGGGAGGAGATGTACAATTTGGGACATGCTCAATCAGTCGTGCCCCAAATGATGGAGTTAGAAATGTGCCAGGGGATTCCAATACAATCCCATCAAGGTGGCATGTACCAAGGCCATCTCATAAGTCTAAGTGATCAATTTCAGTTCACAATTGATCACACTGATAGGTCTAAGAGTCAAAGGGATCACACAAACAAGACTAGTGTCTGCTAATACTAACTGATAGAATCAAAAAGGGAGAGAATGATCCAACATGGGAAGCGAGATACACAGCAGACTCATAGAATGGCAGATGTCCTAAATAGCACTCTGGCCTCAGAATCATCCCTTAAGGCATTCAGATCTGGCTCAAGAGCCCATGAGAATATTCTAGGCATGGAAAGCCAAGACACTCTGGAAAAAAAAAAGAAGACCTAAATGAAAGATCTCAGTGAGTGAGATCCCAGTGGAACGAATGGGGCCATCAAAAAAGGAGGTACCTTTCTCTGAAGGGAGGAGAGAACCTCCACTTTGACTATGACCCTGTCAGAATAAGATTAAAGTCGGCGAACCCTAAAGGCTTCCATAGCCTCGGCAACTCGAGGGAGATTCCTGACGCCATAATCAAGAGTGTCAAATTGTTAAATCAACTTCAGGAGTCACTGTGTACTTACGTCTCATGTGGGATCTGTCCTTAATGTGTTGTCCAATGTGAAGTAATGCTATAACTAGCACTGAAACAGTATTTTACACTTTGTGTTTCTGTGTGGGTGCAAACTGATGAAATCTTTACTTAGTATATACTGAATCAATCTTCTGTATATAGATAATTAAAAATGAAAAAAAAAATCTTGGTGTTAACTTGGAAATTGCATAGAAAATTAATCAATTTAAAAAAAATATCATGTAGGATCTCTGTCCTTAATGTGCTATACATTGTGAATTAATACTATAACTAGTACTCCAACAGTATTTTTCACTTTGTGTTGCTATGTGAGGGCAAACTGTTGAAATCTTTACTTAATATATAGTAAACTGATCTTCTGTATATAAAGGGAATTGAAAATGAATCTTGATGTGAAGCAAGGGGAGAGGGAGTGGGAAAGGGGAGTGTTGCAGGTGGGAGGGAAGTTATGGGGGGGGAAGCCATTGTAATCTATAAGCTGTATTTTGGAAATTTATATTCTTTAAATAAAAGCGTTATATAAAAAAAAAAAAAAGTGCTCAGACCATACTGTGGAGTAAGGATAGTCTGTTCAACAAATGGTGCTGGCAAATTGGATTTATACATGTGGAAGAATGAAATTAGGGTGATACCTGTTACTGTATACAAAACTCAACTCATGATGGATCAAAGACCTAAACAATACTTGAGATTATGCAATTACTGAAAGAAAACATAAGGAGAACATTCCAAAATATTGGTGTAGGGGATAATCTCTTGGATAAGACACTCAAAGCAAAACTAAACAAATGGAACTTTTATGAAAATCAGAAGCTTTTGCACAGCAAAGGAAATGACCAATAGAGTGAAGAGACATCCAATATAATTGGAGAAAATATTTGTAAATCACCTATCTGACAAAGGATTAACATCCCAAAATATCAGCAACTTTTAAAACTCAGCAACAACAAACAACCAATCCAGCTTAGAAATGGACAAAGGACTTCAATAGATAGTTCTCAAAAGGAGAAATAAAAATGGCCAACAAAAATATGAAAAAAAATGCTTAACATCACTAGCAATCAGGGAAATGCAAATCAAAACCACAGTGAGATATCAACTCATCCCTGTCAGAATGGCTATAATCCAAAACAGAGAGTAACAAATGTTGGAGAGGATAAGGACAAATGGGATCACTGTACATTGTTCATGGGAATGTAAATTAGTGCCGCAACTGTGGAAAACAGTGTGAAGATTTATCAAAAAGCAAGAAATAGACTTTTCACATGCTCCAGCAGTCCCACTACTGGGTATATACCCAAAAGTCTTGAATACAATGTATCAAAGAGATACCTGCACCACCATGTTTATAGCAACACTGTTCACAGTAGCCAAAATCTGGAACCATCCAAGGTGTCCATCATCAGATGAATGGATAAAGAAAGTGTGATATATACACATAATGGAATATCATTTAGCTATAACAGAGAATGAAATTCTACCATTTGCAGCAAAATGGACGCAACTGGGGCATCATGTTGAGTGAAGTAAGCCAGACCCAGAAAGACAAATACCACATGTTCTCTCTTAAATGTGGGAACCAAAATTTTTAAAAGAGACAATATTGCTACAAATATATTATAAAACTTTGTTTTATACCTTAGTGAAACCAATGGTTAAGAATGTTATACTACTATAGTTCTAATTATCTGTGATTACTTTAAAATTTACTGTATATGGGTGAAAGGGTCATTTTTCCATTCAAAATATATTTATTCATTTGAAAGTCAGATTTACAAAGAGAGAGAAAAGACAGAGAGAGAGCAAGATCTTCTTTCTGTTGATTCACTCTCCAGATAGCTGCAAAAGCCAGGAGCCAGGAGTTCATTTGGGTACCCCATGAGGGAGTCAGGGTCCCAAATATTTGAGCCATCTTCAACTGCCCTTCCCTGGACATTAGCAGGGAGCTGGATTGGAATTGGAGCAGCCGGGACACAAACCAATGCCCATATGGAATGCCAGTGTCACAGGGAGGCTTAACTGCTAAGCTAATATGCCATCCCCACATTTTTTGAAATTCTTACATCCTTCCTATCACCTAGTATGAAATATAGCTATGGTTATGTTATAGATTATAGGTAGTTAAGGTAGGACAGCTTCTTGCCAACCGACACAAGTGTATCCATAGATGGTTGACAGCTCCAACCAGGTTATGGTTTGACAACTCTAGTCTGGCTTGGATCTGACATCCAAACTTCATGACAGTATAGTCCCTAATTAACAACCCCAGCCAAACTACCACTGACAACTTCCCCCGACCTGAGAGGGTCTTTGATTGACTTCTCCAGATGATTTACATTTTGACTGCCACCATCCATTGACACAGTTGGACAGCTACAGCTGGCCCGAATGACAGCCTGGCCCATTTACTTGACAGTACACCTTCTTTGTTATCAGGAATTATCCAACATGGCTGCAGGAAGTATACCACCAATGACCTTCAGGTCATTATAATATCTTTTTAATAAAATTACCATGGGTGTGCACTCACTCCCTTCATATACCAGACACCATGATACTTCTGATATTTCCTTGAATTAATATGAAAATGAATGGTGACCAAACACCACTGCTAACTCTGCCCTTTTTGAATGTTCAACTGAATTTCACTGCGGGCATCACCCCCTATACCACTGAAGGTGATAAAGGGAAGGCCTAACCTTGTTGACTGGGCTTTTTCCTTTGTAGAGGGCTTTTTCACTGTTAGAAATTTGTCGTTGGAGAGGGGATTTTCTTTGGAGACTTTTTTTTACATTTTTGACTGTTGATGCACAACCTGGTTCTTAGGCTTGCACTTTTGTTCCAATTATATGCTCCCTCCTGTATGTCTTAATGATGCCACCTTTGAATTCTTTTTTGCAGGGAGAAAAGAACCTGCAATAAGACTATCTAGGAGCCTCTCAGCCCACAACAGTTAGAGATCCAGGTAGTAAAAAACTTCTACTGGAAATAAAATGCTTGTTGTGGTTGTTTCACCATTTCCTACAAGTTACATATCAATTACCCTACTAACAGTCAGTTGTCTAATTTTGCAAGCTGAAGCACTTCCAATTTATCAGACTAGTGCAGTCTTCTGGGAGACTAATTTCTATTTTTTTCTGGTTTTTCCTTACTCCACCATGGTAACTATTGCCTTAGTTCCTGCTGTACAATCTCTCATGCTTATACCATAGGGTTCTTTATTCAAAATACTTTACCTTCAGGTATTTTAAATATTCAGAGAAGTAAAATACAGCCATGGGCTTCAAGGTTTTCTTCATTACCTAAGTGATGGTATATGTACCAAGTCAGCAATGTTTATATTTCAAGATGTCTTATAATATACCTTTTTCCTTCATTTGTTCTTATTAAGGCCCTGATTTCTAGAGGAAAAATACTATCAGAGCATTCTGAAAAAAAAATGGTTTAAATTTAAGTCATTTTCTTATCAGTACTTTATGCTTCACATCAGCATTTATAAGCCCATCTCCTATGGTGTTTCCACTGCAACAAACCATGATAAGGATTAACATATCCTATGGCTTCAGCAGTAGTTTATTAAGCTGTTTAGTAAATATAACTCCACATGTTTAAAGTTTGTGTGATGTTACTAAAACTAGTGTTTTTAAAGCACTAGTTTTTGAAAGATATTTTTATGTTATAGCAATTGCTCCAAAAGTATAAACCATAATTATTGTTATTAATATTATTGTATATCTTAGTTTGTTTAGTTTGAATTTTAAAAATAAACTGAGGATTTGAATCACATTACTTATAAAGATAAGGTTTCCCACTATTACTAGAGGTAAATAATAGACTTCACAAATCTGTGTAATGCCCCATGAACACCACCATGCCCTATATCTTACACAATTAGAAACGGCAGATATACAAAGACATACAGATCACAAACTACTACAATTACATGGAATAACAAACTAGAAAGAAGAAAGATGAATCAGGAAGGAGAGAGTACTTAACTCTAATCTTGGACAGAATATGTAGTACCTTGCATATCACTGTAGAAATCTAAGTGATTCCATGGATCACATAGATGGCTACTCAGCCATGAGTGCTCTTTGGAGGAATTCAGATTATTATTGCCTCCAAAACTACCCACATATGCACTCTTTGCTAAATGGTTTTATTTTGATGTATGCTATAATACCTAGGTGCCTATATTCTCCATCCCAGATTAAAAACTACAGCAATAATCTTGAGGATAATAATAATGAGGATCTTGCTTTCTTCTCATTAGACAGGGGGACCAACCCATCATTCTTTATTCCCTAGACCCACTGCATTGACATATTTCTTTCATTTAGCATCACCTATTTTTTCTTTGAATATTTTTGAATATTTTTAATTTCATATTATGAGTTGACATTTTCCTCCAAAATGATCTAAAAGGATTACATAACTTCTCAAAATAAATATATGGGTACTTCACATGTTCATACAAAATGGAATTAAAAGACAAGTCTATTTTGTTACAAAAATTTTTTAAATCCATGCACAGGGCATTGTGGCAGAGTAGGTTAAGCCACTGCTTGGGATGCCTGCATCCTATCTTGGATTGCCTAAGATCAAGTCCTGCTTCCACTTCAAATCTAGTTTCCTGCTATTGTGCCTGGGAGGTAGATGGTGATGGCCCAGCCACTTGGGTTCCACCACTCATATGGAGTTCCTGGCTCCATTTGAGGAGTAAACCAGTTGGGGAGTGAATCAGCAGTTGTACGCGGCGGCCATTGGAGGGTGAACCAACGGCAAAGGAAGACCTTTCTCTCTCTCTCACTGTCCACTCTGCCTGTCTAAAATAATAAAAAAAAAAAAAAGATATGTAGGACTGGAGACAGTATCTCATCTTTCATGTCTATTTGTTATACAAAAATTCTTGAAACTATAGTCCAAAACAATGGAAGCAAGTGCCTCTGCTTAAAAGTCATGAAGAAAAACACAGAAGACCTATAGACAACAGTGATCAATGTTACCGGAGAAATTTGCAGGGTTCTTGTCTTCTCGCAAGAAAGAATTCAGGCGTGAGACAGAGAAGAGTGGGAGGTAAAATAGCAAAGTTTATTAGGGAAGGGACATCAGTGAAAACGGATGGACACCTCTCCAGACAGGACCTGAGAGAGAGTGCGGGGGGGGGGGGGGTGGCAGTGGAGAGAGAGTACACCTGACCAGGTCAGGCGGGCGGCTCAGCAGACAGGCAGAGGGGCTGAGCGCGCAGTCCGGTTGAGGCCAGGGGTTTTTAAGGAGATGGGTCTTGCTTTCCCACCTCTGCTCCTCTTGGAACAAAGGGCTTTTTGGATGTAAATAGAAAAACTCCTATCTGAGTTTTTCCCTGAAGGTATCAGACAGGAGGAAGGCTAGCTGGCGCCATCCTGGGTTTGGAGGAAGGGTGAGCAAGACCTCCTGGAGAGTGGGGATCAAAGCAGGGTGTTTGAAATGCAAATACTGGGCTGTACCTGGGAGAAGGGGCGGGGACCCCCACCAGGCAGGTTATCAGGTAGAAGGGGGCAGGGCAGGATGCAAAGGCGAAGGCCGGGCTGCCCCTGGAATGCTGCCCCTGGAATGCTGCCGGGATGACTGAGGTGCAGATGCATATGCTGGACATAGATGTCTTTTCCTTAGGCCTTTATGTCACACACACATAAGCTCATAACTAACTTCCTACCTAACAATCAATAGTACAATTTGTCGAAAAGTCAGTTATTTCTGGGGCTGGCATAGTGGCACAACAGGTTAAGTTACTGCTTACTATGTCAGCATTCCATATGAGCACTGGTATCAGTGCTAGCTGCTTCACTTCCATGTGGCTTCCTGCTAATGAACCTGGGAAAGCAACCAAAAACAGCCCAAGTGTTTGGGCCTCTGCTACCCATGTGGATGAAGTTCCAGTTTCTGGCTTTGGCCTAGCCTGGCCCAGTGTCAGTTGTTGAAGCCATTTAGGGAGTGAACCAGCAAACTGAAGACCTCTGCCCCTGCCCCTCCTGGTATCTCTTCCTCTCTCTTTCCCTCCCTCTCCCTCCTTCTCCCTCCTCCTCTCTCTTTCCTTCTTTCTTTGTAACTATGCCTTTCAAATAAATAAATAAATCTTATAAAAAGTTAAGTCATCTCCTTAATTATCTGCATGTGTATATCTCCGAAATATATCAAACATCCATATACAAGGCATCTTCAAAGAGTTCATGAAAAATGAAAAAACTTTGAATGGCTTTCAAACATTAATTGCAAGAAAGAATTCAGGTGTGAGACAGAGAGCAGTGGAAAGCAAAACAGCAAGGTTTATTAGGGTAGGGACATCTGTAAGAATGGATGGGCACCTCTCCAGACAGGAGCTGAGAGAGAGTGCCCAGTCACTCAGATTGGGGGAGATGGAGGTTACATGGTTGAGTGGAGAGAATACACCTGGGCAGGCCAGGCGGTCAGCTCAGCAGAGAGGCAGAGGGCTGAGCCACAGTTTACATTTAGGCTGGGGTTTTTTAAGATGGGTCTTGTTCTCTTTCTTCTCTTCTCCTCCTGGAACAAAGGACTTTTTGGATGTAAATACAAAAAATTCATTTCTGTGTTTTTCCCCTGAAGTTATCAGACAGGGAGGCAGGATGTTTGAAGTGCAGATACTGGGCTGCACTTGGAAGGTTATCAGGCAGTAGGGGCAAGATCCCCACCTGGAAGTTTATGAGTAGAAGGGGCAGGGCCCCCTTAGGATCTGGGCAGGGCAGGATGTTTGAAGTGCAGATACTGGGCTACACCTGGAAGGTTATTGAGATGACTTTGAGATGTAGATGTTGGGCCTGGATGTCAATACCTTAGGCCTTTGTCACACACACATAAGTTTATTTCTGATTTCCTACCTAACAAATCAACCCTTCTTGTTATTCTAGAATAAATTAGCTAGTATTTATTTGGGCTATATAATTTTCCTGACAAAAGCATTGCATATTAATTGTGAGAATTTACATATCATAGTTTCATACTATTTTAAATTATAGATTTTTACTTATGCCCTGTGTTTAGAAATAAGGTTTATATTATATAAATACCAATATATAGACAGCTTTATTTAAGTATTTTTGTATTCAGCAACCTTGTGAATCTTTCTTATCGTAATTTTTATCCTTGGATTATTTTAGATTCATTAATCAGTAAAAAACAGTGGTACTCAATTACAGTAAATTCAATTTTGTTCTTTTTCCTATCTTCTTTATCTGACTAGAAGCCTGAGAAATGTTGAGTTTGTAATAAACAGTCTTTTTATCTTATTTTATTCTTGAGTTCAGTAGAAAAGATGTCGACATTGATAATTGTGACATTTTCTATAGATTTTCTGTAATTATTATCAGATTAATAAACCATCCTCTATTATAAAGTGCTTTTGTTACTTCCATACTAATGATTATAAATGAATATATGATTCTGGAATCTTAGAGTCTTGATCTAAAAAAATATGGCTACCTGATGGTCTTTTTATGTGCTAGGAGTTCCAATTTCTATTATATTGATTAATATTTTTCTGTCTATATTAATTACATTGATTGAGCTCTGTATTTTTCAAAAAATTCATTGATTTTTTTAACTCATAGTAAGCTAATGATATAGATTGACAAGTATTCTTTTTTTCCAATTGTGTTTAAAAATAAAATTTGAAAGATGAATTTTCCAACTATTGGTAGAATGAACCAAAAAAGAAATCTAACTCTTGAATTTTATTTGTGGATGTTGTTTTTGTCATGATTAGGATAATACAAGTTTTCTGTTTCTTTTAGTGTCAGTTTAGTAATTCTTTTGTTTATTTGTTTAGATTTTGGTGGGCTAACTTAACTTGCTGATTTAGAAGATAGTCTCTAATTTCACATCTTCCTGTTTAAATCCCCAGATCTACCATTTATTTACCACATAACATTGGTAAACATATTTAATTGTTCTATGATCAGTTAATCAGTCTCCAAATTGTGTCCCTCTTCCATTGCTGTTAGTAATGTTGTGTAAATAATTTGGAAACTTTCATATGTCTGTATCTATCAATCTATAAAGTTGTATGTGTCCAAATCAGAAGAAGAATGTTCACCACAACTTTATTTATAAAAGACTAGAATTGGAAATATTCCAAATAGTCCACTACTAAACTAGTAAAATGAGTAAAGGATATTCATGAAATAGAACACTGGACAGCAATGGAAAAATAATACATTACTAACACATACAGAAGACATTCACCTTAATCATAATGAGAGGAGTTAGATACAAGAAAGCACAAATCATTATCGTTATTACTTTAAAACAAGGCACAGTAACTGGCACTGCATCCCCCTGGAGAAGCCACCTCCTGCTGAGAAGCATCTCCTACTGCAACCCTGCCTTGACTCCCCTTCCCAAAGATGCCCCTTTTCACCATGAAGCAGCCAGAGTGATATCGCCCAGTTGCCACTAACAGATGTTACGGCTTCCATCTCCAGGAGGAGCAAATGTAAGGAGTCAGATGGGTTAATAGTTGTCAGGGGATCCCAATGGAATTTGGGGTGTAAAATATTTGTTTCTGTCCACAAAATATTATCTTTAGCAAGAACACAGGCTGCCCTCCTTCGGAATCTCCAAATTTACCATGAGAACAGCAAGGAAGCTCCTACAGAGCTCATAGCTTATTGTGAAAACAAGTTATCTATCCCACCCTTAGCAGGCCAGACAGGATGCAGAACTGTAAATGAGGTCTTTTGATGGCTTTTTTGTTCCCACCTGGTAATTTAATGCCAATCTAATCACTAAGGGTTTCTTTTGCCTTTGAAATTGTACTTAAAGTTGACTGCTACCAGTCCCCTTTGGGTTCTCCTCTCTTGGATATCCCCCTCCATGTCACTCTGGCTGGAGGTCCTTGATTATAGTAAATATTTTAAATCTCAAAAAAAAGAGTAAGTGACTGAAAATATTGGAGGAAGTAGAGCTAGAAAAGGAAGACTTCAAATTCATTAATATCTTTCCTTTTCCTTTTACATCTGGAACTATAATTTTCTCTAAATTGAACTAAGTCAAAGCTAACACAGAAATTACAGAGAAAAAATAGTGGAGAGGACAAAAATACAGGATCGGAAGCCAGATTGCCTAATCTCAGATTCCAGTCACATACTTGACATCCCTATGACCTTAATAAAGTCATTGAACCACTCTACCCCAGATTCCTTCTCTGTGGCATGGGGCTAAATACTTTACCTAACTAATATGTTATAATGAGAATTAAATCATTTAGCTATTAGCACTGAGAAGTTTGCTATCATTAATTAATTTTATTATAATATTTCATATAATTATTCATAGTTATCCATTTGTCTTTAAAACTTACATGGTATTTTATGTGGTACAAGTTAAATACTCCCTCAAATTATTAGTAGTTTTCTTTCGATATTTTCTATTATTCATATTCTTTGAAATCCACCCCCATCTTGAGAACAGTTCGATTATCCCTCCCTCATTTGTTCCTGGTGGATTTTAGTGTCATTTCGGGAATGGTGTACGATCTATTGAATTTATATGATAGAGAAAGAAGGAAAGATCTTTCATCGGTTGTTTCACTCCCTAAAGTGGCCTCAAGGATCAGGGCTGGGCCAGACTGAAGCTAGGCTCTTGGAAAGCCTTCTGGGTCTCCAACATGGGTGCAGGGGCCACCTACAGCTGTTTTCCCAGGTGCTTTATCAGGGGACTGGTTGGGAAGGGGAGCAGCGAAGCCTGAAACAGCACTCAATGCGATGCCCTTGTTACCAGAGATGAAGACAAGTGTTCTTGTCTTCATGCAGAAAAGAATTCAGGTGTGAGACAGAGAGCAGTGGAAAGCAAAACAGCAAGGTTCATTAGGGTAGGGACATCTGTAAGAACAGATGGGCATCTCTCCAAACAGAACCTGAGAGAGTGCCCAGTCACTCAGATTGGGGGAGATGGAGGTTACATGGTTGAGTGGAGAGAATACACCTGGGCAGGCCAGGCGGTCAGCTCAGCAGAGAGGCAGAGGGCTGAGCACAGTTTACATTTAGGCTGGAGTTTTTTAAGGAAATGGGTCTTGCCTTCCTGTCTTCTCCTCCTGGAACAAAGGATTTTTTGGATGTAAACACGAAAAATCCATTTCTGAGTTTTACCCCCTGAAGTTATCAGACAGGGGGAAGCCTGGCTGGAGTCACCCCACCTTAGAGGAGCATTAGAGGAAGGATGGTTATAGGGTAGAAGGGGCAGGGCATTTGCAGTGAAGATACTGGGCTGTACCTGGAAGGTTATTGGGATGACTTTGAGATGTGGATGCTGGACCTAGATGTCAACTCCTTAAGCCTTTGTCACACACACATAAGCTCATTTCTGACTTCCTACCTAACACCCTGTGAGCCAAGAAACCAGCATGGAGGATATATTTAAACTTTTTCCAAACAGTGAAATTGACTGATTACCCTTTCTTGACAATTCTTCCTTCTCCATTCACATGTCTCACTTATCAAATACACACAATACTTAATATGTCTTCACTTTCACTTCCTCAGGCACTTGAAGAGTTTCTCAGGTTTGCTTCCACATCACTGATCCAACTTGCTAGAGTGACAATACTGCTTGTATTTTTTTTTTATTTTTGTAATTTTGACATCTTGGACTTGAATTTTAATTCTGCTATTACATTTTGTTTTTCTCTTTGATGTTTTATTTTTGTTGTACTTTTGTTACTGAATTGTCTCTTCATTCTTGTAGCATTCACATGAATGCAAGCTCTCTGTGAGATTTTGACTATTGTATTTTTCTCCCTCATATATTTACTCATAAAGAACTATTTTTTTTTCTATACTAATATTTTTGTTTGTTTCTTTGGCTAGAACTGCCCAAGAGTTGTAACAAATACTTTGGCTGGTTACATTTTCATATCATATACTGGCAGTTTATACTTACAGAAGCCAGTTTGTAGTTTAAATGAGGGCTTCTTTGTATGTCTGGGGCTGCATTTCTTAAAGTCAACTCAAGCCCACTTTAAAGAGCAAAAATGTAAGTCAAACAACTAACAATTACAGTTATTTGTAGTTATTTTATATAGAGATTTGTGTTTGTGTGTATGTGTTTGAGCTCTGTGAAATTAAGGTCCCTATTTATTCCAAAGTCATGTAGAATGCCTAGCCATATGTATTATATGTTGAATATTTATGTGCACTCATTTTGTAATACCTTCAACAACTACTTCTTGCATTTCTACTGAATGTAGATTTCATAATAGGTTCTGCAGATAAAACAGTAAGCAAGACAGAGACTCCACAGAGTACAAACTTTTAAGGCCTGAACTTTATCCATTTCAAATTTACATTTTGAAGCCATAATTCCCATTGTACTGTATTTGGAGATAAGACTACTACAGAGGTAAAATTAAATGGGCATATGGGCTGGCGCCACGGCTCACTTGGCTAATCCTCCACCTACAGCGCTGGTACTCTGGGTTCTAGTCCAGGTTGGGGCGCCGGATTCTGTCCTGGTTGCTCCTCTTCCAGTCCAGCTCTCTGCTGTGGCCCAGGAAGGCAGTGGAGGATGGCCCAATTGCTTGGGCCCTGCGCCACATGGGAGACCAGGAGAAAGCACCTGGTTCCTGGCTTCAGATCGGCACAGCATGCTGGCTGCAGTGGCCATTTGGGGGGTGAACCAATGGAAAAGGAAGACCTTTCTCTTGGTCTCTCTCTCTCTCTCTCTCACTGTCTAACTATGCCTGTCAAAAAAAAAAAAAAAAGGCATATGAAGATAGGTCCCTAATTCAATATAACTGGTGTCCTTATCAGAAGTGAGAGATATACTAGGGATATCAAAAGGATTTGAGTACACAGTGAGAAGGTGGCTCTTTTCAAGACAATGAGAGCAGCCTCAGGGGAAATCAACTCTGTCAGCACCTTGATCTTGAAATTAAAGCTTCCAAAATTGAAAAAAAAAAAAAAACTGTAATTAAACTAGTATATTGTATTTTATTTATTTATTTACTTATTTATTTTACAGGCAGAGTGGACAGTGAGAGAGAGAGACAGAGAGAAAGGTCTTCCTTTTGCCTTTGGTTCATCCTCCAATGGCCACCATGGCCAGTGTGCTGCTTCCAGGGCACTGAGCTGATCCGAAGGCAGGAGCCAGGTGCTTCTCCTGGTCTCCCATGGGGTGCAGGGCCCAAGCACTTGGGCCATCCTCCACTGCACTCCCTGGCCACAGCAGAGAGCAGGCCTGGAAGAGGGGCAGCTGGCCAGAATCCAACGCCTTGACGGGACTAGAACCTTGTGTGCCAGCGCCACAGGCGGAGGATTAGCCTATTGAGCCGTGGCACCGGCTGTCTATCGTATTTTGTTATGGAGTTATAGTAAACTAACACATGGAAGAGGTTAGAAAGCAGGAAAGAAATGAGATTTTGTAGCTCTGTATTCTGTAAAATGTGTTAAAGTGTTTTGATGACTTTTTGCAGTGTAATGTGAAGCCATAGAAAAGCTTAAGGGGGGTTACAAAATAATTTGAGTTTCTTTCAGATTTTTATTTTCTATTTATTTGAAAGGCAGAGTTACAGAGAGAAGAGAAAAAGATTTCCTCCATCTGTTGGTTCACTCCCCAAACAGCCACAACAGCAGGAGTTGGGCCAGGAAGAAGCCAGGAACACAGAACCTGTAGCTTCATTTGGGTGTCCCATATGGGTGCAGGGGCCCAAGTATTTGGGGAATCTTCCCCTGCTTTCCCAGGTACATTAGCAGGGAGCTGGAGCAGAAGTGGAGCAGCTGAGTCTTGAACCAGCACCCATATGGCATGTTTGGAAAGATCACTTTGAAATATTGGGTTGCAGATGAGCAAGAAGAAACCTGAGAGACCAATCAATTTGTCTAGGAGACAGAGATCCAGATTTAGATCTGTCTCAAAGGAGACAGTACAAAATATCATATAAGGTTCCTAGCAGCATCTAGATTTATAATGGGAAATTAGAGCATCCATAAATGATCACAGATAAATCTTACCTTATAAATCTAATTAAAGCTGATAGATCAATATAACTTCCAGGTTATAATTATAAAAACAATAATTTTGTTTGTTCAACAATGGCAAACTTTAGACAAGTTATTGAGAGTTTTTCTAAAAAACAATTAGGAACTTAATATTAGCTGTATTAAAATAATTTCAATAGTGATGAATTCAGCCTGTGAGTATAGAGTGGATAAAAATTATATCTTTCAAAACTGATGAAGAGAGGGGAAGAATGGAAGGAGGTTGGGGGAAAAGGGGAGTGAGGGAAGTGTGGTTGTCTTCTTGGAACTATACCTATGGGTGCATAAAATCTGACCTCTATATTAATAAAAATTTTAAAAATAATTTTAATTGATATTTATCTTAGAATAATAATTTTGAGGTGTGCTAAGAGTCTTAGCGATAAAAGTAAAATAATGATGAAGTTATTATACTTGACTAGAATGGGAGAGAATAATAGGGTTTGGAATGATATTAAAATAAATCAAAATTCTATTATAAAATTGCTTTTTAAAACTTTATATTATTACTATGATGAACAAATATATTTAGATCACTGTATGTTGCCTCTGACTTTCATATGCAATTTTTTTCTAAGTTATATATATATATATATAAAATATAAAAATATCCAATAATAATATTTTAAATGAGTTAATAAAGTAAATGTACAGAATTTGGCACATGAAAAGTTCTCAGTGAATGTTTATGGTCAATTTTATATTTTCCCATACCTTTTCATCTGTTTTCCCTTAAATATTTACTTGGCAGTTGTATTTAATGCTCTTAATTACTTCTGAAAATGTAACAGTGATAATGGTATCCAGATCACAAGATGATTCAGAGAAAATATTAATCACTTAAAACAAAACTTTCTTGAAATAAATTCATAGTGTGGTAAAAGCATAATAAATATAATAGTAATCATTTCATAAATTATTATAACAAATGTTAACCCATCATACTTTCATTCTGCTGCCTCCATTCTGCAATGAGAATGTATGTGGAACATTAGAAAACCAGTCAAAATGAAAGAAAGTTGGTTACAGTCTTCAAAAGCCATGTGACCCCACAGAGAAGAAAAAAACAGTCATTATATATGAATAATCAAATTAAATGAGTCATTTGGGAATGTCAAAAGTGTTTTCTGAGCACTGATATGGCCAATAGCAGTTGCATTTAGGAAAAACATGAGCTAATCAGAATACAAGAAATTTTGTTACTGTCTGACAACAATCCTTCTCTTCTTTCTAGAAAGAGTCAGGACTAAATATCATTAAAGGTTCCTAATAGCATCTTGATTTGCTTTTTAGGTAATGGGAAATTAGATCATCTATAAATGATCACAGATAAATCTTACCTTATAAATCTAATTAAAACTGACAGCTCAGTGTAAGTATAACTCCTAGGTTATAATTACAGAAACAGCATAATTCTGTTTGTTCTAAACTGTGATATATTCCTTATGTAGAATTTGTGGAGTCTGGACAAACATGTCAGTTACAAAATAGGTTGGAATAGGTCCCATTCAAATTTTATTTAGACCTAATAATAGTCCCTAAAATATTTTTCATTGTAAAAATTATATAAATATTTTTCATATTATGCTAGGAAATGATATATACAAAGATGAAAAGAAAACCTTTTACTTTTTTACCAAAATTACACATGCAGGGAAATTTTAATTATTTTAATCTTTTAAATCCATGTTTGGTAATTTCTCTGTTATTTATAATTTATACATGTGTGCACATCCTTATGTTAGTACCAATTAAATTTCCCCTTAAACAAGAAAACTGATGTATTGTTTTTAACTATCATGTTAAAATAATAACAGAAACCAATGCCCAGGCAGATCATAAATGGTCATCACAGCCAAGAGAATAAACAGTGATAGCATAGCACAAAAAAATAAATTTTTTCTGTTATCATAGACAGAGATGACTTGTAACCAGATACTGGCATTCCATAACATTCAATCACAAAACATACATAGTCACCCACTGCATTTTATTCCAAGTTTTCACCTTGAAAGAGGCAAATTGTTGGGGACAACATTGTGGCATAGCGGGTTAGGTTGCTGCCTGCAATGTTGGCATTCCATATGGGTGCTGGTTGGTGCCCCAGCTGCTCCATTTCCAATCCTGCTCCCTACTAGTGTTCCTGGGAAACAATGGAGGATGGCCCAAGTAAGTGGGCCATTGGTTCAACATGGAAGATTCAGAAAGCCGCCCCAGCTCCTGGGTCCTGGCTGTCGCGGCTATTTGGGGAGTGAACAAGAGCATGGAAGATCCCTCTCTCTCTCTTTCTTTCTCTCTCTCTCTTTATCTCTCTCCCTCTCTCTGCAACTCAAACTCTCAAATAAATAAATCTTTAAAACATTTTTTTATAATTTTTTTTTTTTAATTTTTGACAGGCAGAGTGGACAATGAGAGAGAGAAAGAGAGAAAGGTCTTCCTTTGCCGTTGGTTCACCCTCCAATGGCCGCTGTGGCCGGCATGCTGCGATCAGCGCACTGCGCTGATCCAATGGTAGGAGGCATTTGCTTATCCTAGTCTCCCATGGGGTGCAGCGCCAACCTCCACTGCACTCCCGGGCCACAGCAGAGAGCTGGCCTGGAAGAGAGGCAACCGGGACAGAATCCGGCGCCCTGACCAGGACTAGAACCCGGTGTGCTGGCACTGCAAGGCGGAGGATTAGCCTGTTGAGCCACGGCGCCTGCCAAAACAGTTTTATAAAGTTCAAATTGTGGGGCTGGTGCTGTGGCTACTAGGCTAATCCTCCACCTGTGGCACCAGCACCCCGGGTTCTAGTCCAGGTTGGGGCACTGGATTCTGTCCCGGTTGCTCTTCTTCAAAACCAGCTCTCTGCTGTGGCCTGGGAGTGCAGTGGAGGATGGCCCAATTGCTTGGGCCCTGCACCCGCGTGGGAGACCAGGAGAAGCACCTGGCCCCTGGTTTCGGATCAGCGTGGTGCGCTGGCCGCAGCGGCCATTGAGGGGTGAACCAATGGAAAAGGAAGACCTGTCTCTCTGCCTCTCTCTCACTGACCAGTCTGCCTGTCAAAAACAAAATAAAAATAAAATTAAAAAGTTCAAATTGTGTCAAAGGAAATAGATTTTTGTTTTGCTTTTATTATGTAGTGGCTTAAATTTGACAAGATTTGAGTTTTCCTGTTTTTCATTTCAAATTTCACTTGTTATAATTATTATTTAATCTAAAATAACTGATTTAAAACTTACATATATTGATAACAAATTCCATGTTTCCTTCATTTCTAGCTATGAAGTCTTAACACTAAGTGTAGGCATCTTTACTTTTATTGCCACAAAAATTTTTTGACTGTGATGACTAGTACACCAAAAATATAGATTGATAGAAATACAATCATTTGAAAAGTATCATATAAACATCCTGGTTGTTTTGAAATATTTACTGATCAGAGAATTTCTGGGATTAAGTTCATCTTAATGAAAATCATCCTACTTACTGGGAAAAGCATAGTTGCAAGTCATATATTTGATAAAGGGTTACATATAGGAATAATGTTTAAGCTTAAAAAACAAGGAAACTCTGACAACTGCTAAAATGCAGATGGACATGAAGACATTATGCTAAGTGAAATAAACCAGGCACACAAAGAAAATATTACATAATCTTACTTATGTGGAGGAATTTGTTTTAAGATTTATTTATTTATTTGAAAGGCAGAATTACAAATAGAGAAAGAGTAAGACAAAGAGAGAGAGTGAGATCTTCCACCTGCTGGTTCACTCCCCAAATGGCCAGAACAGCTGGAGCTGGGCCTATCTGAAGCCAGGAATCAGGAGTTTTTTCTGGGTCTCCCACATGGATGCAGGGGCCTAAGCACTTGGGCCATCTTTCTTTCCCTTGAACAGCAGGAAGCTGGATCGAAAATGGAGCAGCAGGGACAGGAACTGGCACCCATGCGGGATTCTGGTGCCACAGATGGTGGCTTTAGAAGCCAGACCACAGAGCTGGCCCCAAGAGGAATTTTTTAACAGGTCAAATACATAATAGAGTGGTCACTGCAGGTGGAGAGTAGGGGTAGGGGAAAGGGAAAGATTTAGGCCAAATTATACGAAGTAGCACTTATGTTGAATAAATAAGTAAAAACCTAATGTACAATATGAGGTTGACAGTTAATATAATTGTACTAGATCAGGAATTTTGATAAGTACATTTTAGCTGTCCTTGGCACAAAAAAGGAATTATACGAGATGATGTTAATTTCATTTACTATAGTAAACATTATATATCTATATGTGTAATTATACATATTCCATATATATTATGGAATAATTATACATACATAATATATAATATAATACATATATAATATGGATACTATATTATACAAATATAATATACAAATACATACAAAATATACATCATATATACATAAATATACATCATATATATATACATAATTATACATCTATGTGTATAATATACATATTATAATCCTCATAAATATACATTTTTAAAAAATAATTTAAAAACTGAATGAGGGTTATGCAATTGGATAAATGAACTTTCCCTACTTTCCCTACTAAGTATAAAAAAACATTGGCATTATATGTATAGATAAGATTACTCTAAAAGATGAAGAAAATAAGATTGACAGCCTGAGGAACTTAAGAGTTGGCAGGATAGTGAGTTCCCTGTATTTTGCTTTTGCCTCAATTATTACAGACTGGGAGCTACAGAAGATGACAACTCATAAACGTCAACAGGTATAGACCAAAGAGGGAAAAAAGTCAATTAAAATGTTCTCTCTTTGCCAAAGTATCAGTAAATCGGCAGTGTAGTGCAACAGAAAGTTTTTAGCCAACAACTGCTCTACTCCATCAAACATACCCAAAATCAAACTCAACAAAAAATCCTGCAGATCCAACCCATTTTCACCAGCAAAGGCCAATAAGAACACTGGATTTTTCAGTTTACCATGTTATAATGAGGACTCCTCAATGCACTTTCTGTAAGGCTGGTATAAAGAAGCTGAACTAAAGAGCCGGGTCTTTTATGTCTACCAGGTAATAATGATTTATTTCTCTCTCTCCTTGCTATGAGGGTGCCAAAGGAGGACTAGTGGAAAATCAGAAATTTTACTACCACTCTTAAGTAAGGAGACCACTCCTCTTCCCACTCCATAGCATTAGCAGAAGCCATGCAGGAAATAGTAATTACATAAAATTCCCCTCCTAGTCAGATTACCATAAGTGAGTGCCTAGTAGGGAATACAAATCCCCATATCAGCCCAGCAGTAATAAATATTCAGCCCATTATCTCCAGATGTGATTGAACGATATGTGGGGAACTCAGATTTCCACCCAGATGTAGCATGAAAGAGTTGATAACTCTTTTTCCCATGGTATCAAAGGGACTATTAAAGAGATGATTTAAATAACTTCCACAGTCTCATAACTTAATACCCAAATATTCAGTTTTCAATAAAAAACAATTTATCATACAAAGAAACAAAAAGAAAATTCAAGCTGAATGAGAAAAAGAAATCAACAGATTGTCAACATCAACATGAAACTAATGTTTGATTTAACTGACAAGAATTGCTTGATATAATTATTCTTTTTTTAACAGGTTTTAAATATATATATATATATATATATATTTTTTTTTTTTTGACAGGCAGAATTAGTGAGAGAGAGAGAGAGAGAGAGAGAGAGAGACCCGAAATGGCCACTAAGGCTGGCGCATTGCGCAGATCGGAAGCCAGGAACCAGGTGCTTCCTCCTGGTCTCCCATGTGGCACAGGGCCCAAGCAATTGGGCCATCCTCCACTGCACTCCCAGGCCACCGCAGAGAGCTGGACTGGAAGAGGAGCAACTGAGACAGAATCCAGCGCCCCAACCTGGACTAGAACCCGGGGTGCTGGCGCCGCAGGCGGAGGATTAGCCAAGTGAGCCTCAGCACTGTCCATTATATATTTTTAGGGGACAAAAAGTGATGTTACAGTTTATGAACACAACTTGAAATTTAAAATGACTATCTTAAAAATACTCTAAAGAACAATGAAGAACATGCAACAAACAAATTAAAAAACAAAAATTTTCAACAAAGGCAAGTCTCATCAATGGGATATATGATGCAAAGAACCAAAGAGAAAATTTAGAACTAAAAGATAAAATAAACAAATTAAAAAAAATTAAATGAATAGGCTCAAAAACAGAATTTAAAAAATCTATAAACTCAGGACAGGAGAACAGAAATTACCAAGCCTGAAGAATGAGAAAAATAGACTAAAGAATAAAGTAGATGCTTAGTAAATTGTAGGACTGTAAGAAAAGATCTAACAGTTGTGCCACTAGATTAACAAAAGAAGAGAAAAAAGAGTGGGACTAAAAAAGTATTTGAAGAAATAATAACTAATAATATTCTAAATTTGTCATGTAACAGAAAAACTAAAGATACAAGAAGCTCAGCAAAACTCAAGCATGATGAACTTAAATTAATTTATGGAAGATGAATTATAGTATAACTCACTATAAATTATAATAAAACTTGATATAGACAGAGACAGACACAGATCTACCATTTACTGTTTCACTCTCCAAATGTCTACCATAGCCAGAGATGAAATAGGATGAACCCAGAGCCTGTAACTCAATCTGTGTTTCCCAAAAAGAACAATGAGTACAGGCAAATACAAAAACTTTCCTTGTCATCTTAGTCTGTCAAATAATGTTTGAAAGATATGGGCCGGTGTCATGGCTCACTTGGTTAATCCTCTGCCTGCAGTGCTGGATCTCATATGGGTGCTGGGTTCTGGTCCTGGTTGCTCCTCTTCCAGTCCTGCTCTCTGCTGCGGCCCCGGAGGGCAGGGGGGGATGGCCCAAGTGCTTGGGCCCCTGCACCCGTATGGGAGACCAGGAAGAAGCACCTGGCTCCTGGCTTTGGATCGGCACAGCGCTGGCCGAGGCAGCCATTTGGGAGTAAGCCAATGGAGGGAAGACCTTTCTGTCTCTCTGTCTATAACTCCATATAACAAAACTTATAATACTGTTTGAAATGGTTCTCAATGTATGTAGAAAAATTATGGCATTTATGAAATTGAAGTAAAAGAGATTAAACGCATGGTGAGATTTTTACACTTATTTTGCAATGGTAAGATGGTAAGATGTCAACATGAGTAGACTGTGACAAAGTTGTGACATATATTGTAATCCAGAATAACTCCTAAATTTCAATAAAAAGACATATATCCAAAAACACTATACTAAGTTAAAAGGCTATTCTAAAATACATTCAATGGGCTGGCGCTATGGTGCAGCAGGTTAACGCCCTGGCCTGAAGTGCTGGCAGCCCTGGCGCTGGTTTGAGACCCGGCTGTTCCACTTCTGATCCAGCTCTATGCTATGGCCTGGGAAAGCAGTAGGTGATAGCCCAAGTCCCTGGGCCCCTGCACTCATGTGGGAGACCTGGAAGAAGCTCCTGGCTCCTGGCTTTGGATCGGCACAGCTCCGGCCATTGTGGCCAATTGAGGAGTGAACCACTGAAGAAGACCTCTATCTCTTTGCCTCTCCTCTCTCTGTGTAACTCTGACTTTCAAATAAATAAATAAATCTTTCAAAAAAAAAAAAAAACCAAACAGGTTCAAATAACCATTTGGATGAGAGAACAAAGAAAACTAAGGAAAAAATTGAGGAGAGAAAAAAATAAAATTGATGGAATTAATCTCTAACATATAAATAAGCAGACTAAATGAAAAAGGTCTGAATATGCAAATTAAACAATGTAGATAGAGTGGATTAAGCAATGACACAGTTAAATACTAGCTATAAGAAGGAGGCTTCAAATGTAACAGTATGTTGAAAATAAAAGGCTAGAGGAAGATTTAACAAGTAAGCATGAATCAAATGAAGGCAGAATGGGCTCTATTCATAGCATAAAAAAAACCATAGAACTCATTGCAAAGAAAATTACGAAGGACAGAGAGGAATATTACTTCAAGAAAATATACTCAAACTGTTCAGAAAATACAGCAATTCCCAAAATATATACTCTAAACAAGATAGCACCATAATGTGAGGGGAAAAAATCTAATGGCACTAAAAACAGAAATAGACAACACTAACAATAAAGTGGTGAACATAATACTTCTACGACAGTGAATGAAAGACAACAGAAAAATGACTTAGTCAATATGTAATATCAATCAATGTAACCCTCCATATTAGAAGACCACAAAAAATGCCAGCAGTTGATGAATAATAAGCCTTCAGCAAAACTCAACAGTTATTTGTGACTTCTAGATGAACCCTTCAGAATACTGAAACCAGAGGAGAGCATCCTCAATTTGGTAAAGAACACCTAACAAACCTGGAGCTAACATCACAGTCAATGGCGAAAGGCTGAATGCTTTTCCCTGAAGACTGGGAATGTACAAGAATGTGCTTGATCACAACAGCTATTCAATATAGTACTGGTAGGACCAATCATCACAAAAAAGAAGAATAAATAATAAATAAATAAGAAAGATATACAGATTGAGTAGAAAAAATAAAACTGGTAAAGGTTTTGTGGTACAGCAGTTTAAGCCACTACACCAACATCCTGTATCAGAGCACTGGATGATCTGCTTCACATCTAGCTCCCTGATAATGTGCCTGGGAAGGCATCAGAAGATGGACCACATAGTTGGACCCTGCCACCCACATGGAAGACCGGAACAGAGTTCCTTACTTCTGTCTTCAAACTGGTCCAGCCCTCACCATCCATTTCGGGCATTTGGGGAGGGAACCAGTGGATATAAGTGTTCACTCTCGCTCTCTCTTTCTTTCCTTGTCTCTCCCTTTCACTCTTTCCCAAATAAAAAAAATAAATCTCAAAATGTCCAAATTCAATGAAGGGTTAAACAAAATGTGGTATATCCATTCCAAGGACTACTCAGACATAAAAGGGAAGAATCTATTGATATAAGAAATATTTTGTATGGTTTGCAAGGGTACAATGCTAAGTAAATAAAACACAACTTCAAAAAGTCATATGTTGCATAAACCAATTTCTTAATAATATCTCAATCTCTCTACATTTTCATATGGATAATTACCTGGGGAAATTTTCAGCATGATACTGAAGAATGTTACTAGCATCACTATCTATTATAACAGACAGAGTATATAAAACATCAATATATGCCAATTATATTAAAGGACAAATATATCATTTGAAGGAACAATAGTTGCACTTCAGAACAGAGTTCTAACATATGATGTTCAGCAAAAGAAGCCAAACAAAATAGTATACACTGTATAATTGCATACTATGGTATGTGGTTATGTGTGAGTACATAAAAAAGCTTTGAATAGATGCAAAACTGAATGGTCACAGAATAAAGAATATAAGAAAGATGATGGCATTGAAATAATTATAGTGGTTATTTTCAAAAGAGGAAATGGGAGTTATGGCTAAGAAAGGCTTTGCATGAAGTTGTTTGGTTGCAAATAATCATCTGTTTCTTATACTAGGTGAAATTAAATGGATGCTAACTTTAAAATAATACTTCACGAGTCTCTACCTTTACATCTTAAAGATTTTTCTGAAAAGTGTTTTATTAATGGTATGTTACACTTCGAAACAAAAATAAAAATGGCATGAACATAGACAACTTCTACAAATTTGGAATGGTATTTGATACAGGCCCTTAAAGTTATTCTACTTCAAAATTGGCTGGCTTTCTTTAATTTTAGGAAAAAAACAAATATTTACTTTCCTTTGAATATCATAAGTTACAACACATGCAATTAAAATTCCAGTAGCTGCTAGAAGTGGTCATGGAATGAAATATTAGTTTCTGTCTGTTTAGGCCTATGTTTTAAAGCCATGTTGTCACACAGTTTTATAAATATCACATTACTTTCAATTTATATTAGTAAACAATTATTCCAATATAAAAATGACCATTTTAGTCAATATATTTTCATAAGTTTACCTAAGAAAAAATTACATATATGGTTTTATATACATATATGAATTATAGGAATAATGATAAAAGGACAAAGTTCACAGGTCATAGTAGAGTTTGAAAATATAAAAGATAATTATTTTTGAGATAATCAGATTTTTAGGAAATGAAACAAAATAACAAAATAGAATACTTGTTTGCAAAAATAAGATTTTATATTCTGGATGCAGGTGTTCGGTGGAGTGGTTAAGATGATGGCTGGGACATCCACATCCTATATCAGAGTGCCTGGGCTTCAGTCCTGGTTCTACTTCCAGTTCCAGCGTTCTGCTGACACACACCTTGGAGGGACAGCAGTGCTGGCTCACGTAGTGGAGTCCTTGCCACTCATGTGGGAGACTCAGATTGAGATCCCAATTACTGGCTTCAGACTAGTCCAGACCTGGTTGTTGCTGGCGTTTGGGGAGTGAACCAGTGTTTGAAATATCTTCCTTTTTCTGTATCTCTCAGTATTTTAAATAAAATGAAAATATTTTTAAAAGAGATTTTATATTTTTAATGGTCCAGGAGAACATACCAAATTTGATTTGTTTCTTTTTTGGAATGAACGCACTTGAAGTTTCTAAAGATTCTCTAGAAGCAATCCTAGAACCCATACAATCACCTCATGAAATAAATGTAATTAAAGCTTTACTCATGATCTTCCAAGTAAAATAATCATAATTTTAAAACATTAACAATGAAGTGTTCCAAAGATTTCTTTTTCTTAAGTATTAATACGAATTTTCTGGGACATTCTGTGGCAAAGGTTTGAAGAGTTTTGGAAGTAGAGTAGGCATCCTTGCATTGCTCAAACACACATGTACACAGACACTTCTTCATTTCTTTTCTTACCCTCAAGGCTGGCAATTAACAGATAAGATGATAAATAATTTATAATTTAATGGATGAATATACAGTTTTTGAAGACAATTATTCAATGGGAAATGACTATTTTTCCTCTCCTTTATTTAATAGCCTTTCCCAAAGTGCATACCTGATAGCTGTCACAATATAAAGAATACCAATATTTAAATGAGCTCTTGCTGGAAACAAGCCCATATTTACTTGTAATTTTATGTGAAAAAAGTCACAAAATGACAGTTTTACAAATGAGAACTATCAGTTCAATTGTGGCTTAAATTATATAAGAGCTCCTACCTCCCATTTTATGTTTGTATTTGTAATCAAGCCATGAATTCTAATAATATAGAAAACATTTTCTGGTCTATAATGTATTGTTCTGGGGCTTGCACAGTGGCATAGTGGGTAAAACTGCCTCCTGCAGTCAGTGCCAGCATCCCATATAGGCACAAGTTCCAGTCTCAGTTGTTCCACTTCCAATCCAGCTATCTGCTATGCCTGGGAAAGCAGTGGAAGATGGTCCAATTCCTTGGGCCCCTGCACCCATATGGGAGACCTAGTAGAAGCTGATGGCTCCTGGCTTTGGATTGGCTCGGGTCTGGTCATGGCATCCATCTGGGGAGTGAACCAGAGGATGGAAGACCTTTCTCTCTCTGCCTCTGTCTCTCTGTGACTCTCCTTTCAAATAAATAAATAAATCTTAAAAAAATAATGTAATGTTCTTTTAGCAAGTCTCCTACACTCCACAGAAAAAATCATAGATGTTTTATTAAGATCCGTCACTAAATTCAGTGCATCTAAAGTATGTAATCACGTATCAGATAAATGTAGAGAGTAAATTGATGAGGAGGAGCTATTTCTGAAGCTACAGAATTCAAAGAAGTTCCTTTTTCGACCACAAATTTGCTTTGCATTTTATTTGAAAAGCAGAGGATAGCACATATTTTTTAGGAATGTAACCTATAATGGAATGGTATGCAATTTTCCCCTCCCCAATCCATATGATATTTAGCAATGTCTGGAGAAATTCTGTTCATCACAACTATTGACATCTACTGGTACTATTGGCATCTAGCGAGTAGACACCAGGAATATTGCTAAACATTTTCCAATGCACAGGGAAATCCTACATCAATTATCTGGCACAAAAAATCAAAAGTCTAGGCAGACAAACACTTCTGTAATGGTAGATTCTCTTTCTTCCAACAAATTTCCTGAGTTTTGTAGTCTCACACTGATCTGAAAAACCACCATTAAAGATCAGTTTTGGTTGGCAAGGTACTCCAAGAATAAGCCAATTTAATTCAAATATTGAATCAAATATGAATTAAGTTAGAGAGCTATTATTCATGTGTCCTATCTATAAGGGCTCCTTAAGGAATTACGAAGTGCTCTCATTGGTTCTTTCCATGAGTTCTGTCCTGCCTAACATTTCTCATGCACAGATAGTAATAATATGGGAGATAAAATTGGTTTTACTCATTTATCATTAAAAAACAAATGCAAATTTCATACCTAATTTTCCCATAATAATCTTATTTACATGGTGCAATAAAAATTGAGCTTATTAACCTAAGGAAGCTAAAGTGCCTTGGAACATTCCCTTTCCAACACTCTTGAGGGATTCAAAATACAGCTCATAAAACATGAAAGACAAGTGTAAACCAGTTTACATAATGGAATAACTAGCTATCAGAGTCAGGTTCCACCTTTCTCTGGAAACCAAGGAATAGAACTGTCCTAAGGACTAGGACTGAAAACTGAGGTCTGAGGCCAAGGTGAGAATTGAGCTTGCAGCCGTTGGCTTACAAGACCAATGCTCTACTTAGCTACAAGGCCTTGGTTACTTTTCTTTTCCCCACTGAACTTCATACTATTATCATATTTCTTTAAATATTAGAAATTGAGCTTTAAAGAATGAGTCATGATTAAAAGGAAGTGGTGATTGTGCCAATGTTAGTTCCAAAAAATCTCAATACATCCACTCCAAACTTCACCAACTATAAAGTCCAAAATAATGCTGTCAAGTATTCTTGAATCTGAATCAAAATAACACTGCTATTATGCTATTTGACCTGGGAGGTTTCCATTGTTTCATTTTGTTGTGGTTTGGTTTTTTTTTCTAGTTTTCTCCCCAAAGTAGCCAAGAATGCCAGGATTTATGTCACTGCTTGACAGAACGCTAGGACCTCAGAAGCAAATATTGCAAACCCTGTAAAATACTCTCAGATATATGCCCCTAGAAAGGTTGAAGGGAAAAAAGTAATAAAAGCTTTTAAAATCATTTTTCTCTGTAGTCAGAAAGACAGCAGAAGCACATAGGGTAAAGAGAGGCTGCTCCACCCAACATTCCTGTACTCACTTTAACCTCTCCAATAGACCATGCTTCCATAAACTAAGCTTAGTCATTGCTTCGTTGGAGGTTGGGTTCTGCCAGAGCTAAATGCTTAGTGATCAGTGAATGGAAGCTGAGATTTACGGAAAAAGGGGGGGGGGGGGAGTTGAGAAAAAGAAACTGTTTGCCTTTAAATAGAACTGGCTCCAGTTTCCGTTTTCAAGCCAGAAGGGTTGCTGTACATATTAAAACTGCTGCATAGCTCCATCCCTCCCTGGTCACAGAAATCCCTCCTCCTTTCCCCCCTCCCACCCCTTGGACACTGAAGATGTCAGATCTCTGGGAAACAGCAGTTAGGAAGGGATGCTTTTCTTAGCTTGTACTAGAAAACGCTGGCCCCATCCCTGCATAAAACAGCACCAAACTGAGTCACAAATCCGGAAGCTTTGCCTTCTGCCTCTCCTCGGTGAGATCTAATTCATTTCTAGCGAAAACACTAAATAATACCGCATAGTTTTGGCCATGCGTGTAGCATGCCAATTCTTCCAATCCCCCGTTTGCCCTACATAGTTTTAAGCTTTATCCAACAGCGTGTCACTCGAGAACGGAAAATGCAGTTAACAAGATGACAGTGTTATCTAGGTATTTGGCATCAATATTAGCTGGAGTCTGTCATTTGACAATTATTTCCCTAGCATACCAGACGGTAAAGAAAATGTTTTCATTCATCCGCAAATGACTAACATTTTATTGATGTTTCAAAATGCGGTTGAATACTATTGCATTCTCAATTTCCGAGCCGGTTCTGAGAGTTTAAGGCTGAATACTTAATAACATCAGTAACTGCTGCTACCAATGTCTCCATGAACTGCCTAGCTTTAGAGGGTTAGTCAGTTCAGCTGGGAGGTGGTGCTCCGTAGGGGCTCTTCCTTCACAGGGTCCGGGTGGTCCCAGGTGATGGGAACCCTTTCCTTTCCCCCATATATTCTCTTGCAGGGCGATAAAAATCACCGCCTAGCAGAACGACTCCCTGCCTGCCTCGTAAAGAGCTCAGTCTGGGGAGGAAGCCGGATGCTGACCCCTGCAGAGATTATTGCTTCGGTGCGCTTTGCCAAAGGACCCTGCTAGCATTATGGAAAACGAGTTCGGATGTGCACGATTTTGCTATCTTCCCTCCAAGGGAAGAAGCATCGGGGTCAGACGAAGAAAATGTTTTTCAAAGACTGCATAAGGGGGATGGGTGACGGGAGGGCAACAAGGAATGGGGAGGGAGGGAGGGTCGTGAGTTTATTTATTTATTTTTTAATTACTTGCTTCTCTTTGCCACTTCCCCGCTCCGCTTCCCCAACTCCTCACAGAACAAGATTGATTGGCGTAACTGCTATCGACTCCAGCCTAGGTTCTCTCATTGATTTGCAAATGGCCCGGAATAGCTTAAGGATCTTGAATCTTTAAAGCAGTTCAAGGGAAGAAGCAAAAAAGGGGCAGGGGTGTCCTGCACCCTATTCTGCACGGGCCAGCGCAGCGGCTCGTGACAGCCTGGCGAGCCGTGAGAGGGCTGCGGCTTGGGGAGCGGCACGCCGCTCTGCACCGCCGACATGCAACTCCCGTACCACCCGGTTTGGAGCTTGTTAAAAGAAAAAATAAAATCCTAAGACTCCCCCAACCCGGTAACTGCCGGCCCTGCCCGAATTCGGTTGCGGCGAACATCCCGCCTGAGAGGGCTCCAAAGGGGTTAAACTGCTTCTTACATAACAGGACTGCCTGGCTCTACACAATTAAAACACTTGATTGCAGTCTCTTCCCGACTCCGCATCCAGCACGACCCGCCCGGTCCCTCCCAGCGCGCCTGCGTGCGGAGCGCGCACGGGCCCGGCGGCGCGCGTGCCCCGCACTCACACTCACAGACAAGCGCGCGCGCACACTCGCACACACTCCATGTTGACAACCTCCCCTCGCCGCACACACAGACACACGCAACTTAGTGTCAACACGCGCAGAGAAGGGGCGGGCGCCCTCCAGTCCCTGCGGGAGGACCCAAAAGACGCCAGCTGCTCCACCACACGGCCTCGCACCCTCTTCGGGTCCCTGCAAACACAGCGCCCCGCCGCCGCGGCCCCTACCTGTTCCCGAAAAGGGGGAAAGAGAACTAGTTGGCAGCTTGTTAACTGTAGCGCGGGGCGAGCTTTCACTACACAAAACACAAAAACTCACAGTCGCCCGCGTCATGATGGCGTCCACTACAACTTGGAGGACTTTTAACTTACGGTGCCTCGAGAGGTAAAACGCACCGGAGAGGGAAAGCAAAGCGCCCCTCAGCGTTTCCCCGTCAGCCCTTCAGGCCCGAAACAGAGACTTTTCCAGCACAGCGCCCCTGTGGCGCCCGCAACCGGAAGGAACGCTCCAGTCTACGACGCAGCTGTTTTTTCCCTCAGTTTGCGTTAACTGAGGTAGATTTCCTTGATTTTTGTTTCTTTTTCTTTCTGTTTTTTTTTTTTTTTTTAATTCCCCCCTCCTCAACCACCCCGCTCCATCCCAGTCCCCGGGCGGGGTTGCTAAGGAAACGGCCGCTTGGCAACGCGCGCGAGCCCGGGGGCCGCCGGCCGCCGCTGCGCCCCGCGCTGCTTCAGCCGCCGCCGCCGCCGCCGCCGCTCCCGCTGCTGAGGGCTGCAGCCGCCGCCGCTCGCCCTGCCGCCGCCGCCGCGCCTCCTCCCTCACTCGCCGGCGCGCTCGCCTCCTCGCTAGATGGTGTGCGAGCCGCCCGAGAATTAGACACACTCCGGACGCGGCCAAAAGCAACCGAGAGGAGGTGTAGCGTGGAGCCACGGGGTGGGAGGGAGGGAGGGAGGGAAAACGCAGAGGAACTGGAGGAGGAGGAGAGGAAGAAAAAAAGAGGAGAAGCCACAGAGAAACAACACCCAACAACTAGGAGGGGGGAAGAAAGAAAGCAAAGAAACCCACCCACCCATCCAAAAAAAAAAATTCCTGTGGCGTGCAGCCTGGTTCCTGGGAAGACTCGCCAGCACCAGGGGGTGGGGGAGTGCGAGCTGAGAGCTGCTGGAGAGTGAGCAGCCCTAGCAGGGATGGACATGATGCTGTTGGTGCAGGGTGCTTGTTGCTCGAACCAGTGGCTGGCGGCGGTGCTCCTCAGCCTGTGCTGCCTGCTGCCCTCCTGCCTCCCCGCTGGACAGAGTGTGGACTTCCCCTGGGCGGCCGTGGACAACATGATGGTCAGAAAAGGGGACACGGCGGTGCTTAGGTAGGAGGATCGACGTGCTTTTCGTACTTGTCTCAGTCTGTCTGTCTGCCTCTCCACCCTCTTTGCCCTGCCTTTGGCCCCCGAGCGGGGATGCTGGTATTGCTCACCGTGCAAAGACCCTACTCTGGGAGCGACCCAGGTGCGGGCGCTTCCCGGAGCCCTGGCCCCTTCAGGCTGGGGCAGGCAGCGAGCTGGCCGCGTGCCGCTGAAGCACTTTGCGAACGCTGAGTAGCCCGGGGATGAGTGAAGTGTCAGGTGTAGAGGAGGGGCAGGTGCCACTTTGCAACTCAATTCGCAGGGTCTCTGTTTTACTGTCAGGGGCTGCTCTGGGAGCAGCTGACAAGTTGATCGGGCTGCTTTCTGTTTTACTCCGGCATCCGCGACTTTTCCAAACTGCTGGCTCTCTGCTCTCATGCATTTTCCCTCCCACTTGGACACTTGGGCTCAGTGTCTCCTCAGCTTTCTTTCCGTTCCCCGCTTTCTCTCTTTTCCCTTTCCCTCTTCCCCTCTCTATTCCCATTTTCTCCTCTTCCTTCTTTTTCTCTATCACCCCCCTTGCCTCTTTTTATCCAATTTCTGTTCCTTTCCTCTCTTTTTATTTTCTGTTTATATTTTCTCCTCTTTTTAAACTGCCACCCCTCTGAACCCTGATCGTCTTATTTAACCCCCTGCCCTCCTCTCCTCATCTTTTGACTGTCGCCCCATTTTCCTCCCTCATTATAGTCGCTCTGTGCCTTGTCTTCCCTCTTTGGGCTCTCATTTGCCATCCCGGTGCCCAGACCTTTCCCACCTGTGTCACACATACACGCATTCGCGTTCCCACTGCCCACTCCAGTACCATCTTCTCAATCCAATAAGCACACTGCCTCACACACTCTCTGACACCCTCGCAGGCTGACTCTTCCATGCTCTAACAACCACTTTCACATGCAGATTCGCACTGTTTGAAACGCATCCACTCCTTCCCTGTTCCACACTGTCACTCACACATGTGTACAGGCTGCCTCTGTGCGCTCTCTCTCTCCCCCCTCCTTCCCTCCTTTTATTTCTCTCCTCTTTTCCTTCCCACCCACCTTCCTTCCTCTGTCTTCACAGTTTTCTTTCCCTCATCCTCGCTGTTTCCCTTCTTTTTCCTCAGCTCCGGCATTGAAATGATTTGCCACTAATGAACCTTCATAGCCTAGTTTTACCCCCAAGCAGTGCCACAGAGAGAGCTTCTGCAAACATTTCCTCTCCTGGGAAAATAGAAATTGATGATCAGCAGTGTTTAGAGCTAAACAAGGCTAACGGCCCTTACTCCATCATTTCCCACCACTCTGTGTTCTCCCTGACACCTCCACCTGATAATACACCTCCCATCGCCCTGAAAGATATTTTTTCTCTCCACTGGGTGGTAGTTGACTTGTAAGTGTGGATTGCACAAAATCAATGTACATGACATGTGTAAGGTGGAAGAGAGTGAGGTATGCTTCTGCTTGAATCATGCAACAGATTTTAAATTTAGTGAGGTGGGTGTGGTATATGACTTCCACTTTTGAAACATAATTCCCAATTTGAGTTAGTAGCAATGCATTTCTAATATATACTAGTAATGTATTTTTGTAATGGATGTTATCTTTGTTGTGAATACAATTGTGTGCACATAAAAGTAGCACATATTCTTGTTATACGCTAGTAAAATAACTTTTCATTGATGGTACCAGTGAAGGACTCTTTGTCACACAGAGGATGTAAACTAAACACATATTTGCTGTTTTTATTAAGTTTGTTTTAGAAGTTTGAACAGAAGTGGTAAGAACAAAACACTGCCTTCAGAGGCTGCATGAACGTGCATCATGAGAGCTAGAATGTATGTGGATAGCAGCATATTGCTTATTTGTAGTAAGCCTTAACCATCTTCAACAGGGATTTGGCACACTGCTTCTGTTGGTGATATTTATTGACATTTTGTGTCTTACTGAATGGTCTAATACATGCTATGGGTAATTGAAATAGGTGGACCACATTCTGCTTCCAGGAAGTCTGTGTTTAGTGCACTCATCACTTCCAACAGTGGAGCTTTCCTAATGTAAGAGGACAATATCCTTCCAATGTTGTTGGTTTGGTGCAGTCCTTGCTTACTGTGTGTGCACTCTGCCTCATCCATTTCTGTGTTATATCCTGAGTTTTGTAACATCTTGGTTTAGGAAACTTCTGACTTTTAAACTTTTTAAAAAGTATACCATCTCCTTGTCCTCTCAGTGATGTTTCTGACCTATTCGTTTTCAGTTTTTAAATCAATAATCATTTTTGTCATGTGATGCAGAAATAAGACCTGAATTACTTTTTCCTTACTATAACTCCCTAATTTCTAAGTACAGAACTGTTGAGCTTTTAGCTCATCCATAGGTTTGAAACAATATATTTATTCACAAGAAATTCTGTCTTTATTTAAAAAAAAATGTTTAATGGTATCAGTTCTTTTTTTTCTTTGACTCTTCTGCAGCTGCTGTTTGCTCTGTTCTTAGGCCATTAAAGATGGAGTTTATGGACTTATTGAATGTAGGCCACTCAGGTGGAATATTTTTCATTTATAATGTCAGAGAGTTATATTTTGTTTTTATTTTGTATACTTAAAACCATACTTGATGCTATTCTCTAATTCATTTGAAAACAAATCAAGCAAAAATCTGCTTTTCAAGCATATACATCCTTCCTATCAAAGTACATGAATAGAGTGCTTAGAACACTTAACTCAATCACACTTTATCATTTATCAAGCTGTACACAAAATATTCGATTTTTAATGTAATGTATTCCTGAAAGTGTCTGTAATAAAAAGCAAATAGTGGTGTAACAGTTATCAAATAACTTTAAGTGCTAAAGGCCTAAAAGTGCAAACATGCCAGTCAGTGACTCTGTTGCTTGTGGTTACATTAATGAAACAGAAGTTTAAAGGTCAAATGATATATTTCTGTTTCCAAAGTGTCAGCATATCTGTTTTTGAGAATAGAATCACAAAACACAAAACTTTCTTTGACTTTAGTTAAAATACTTAAAGGAAATTCATTCTATTATCTACTAATTACATCTATCATTTTGTAAATCGTCGTCTTAGTTTAGCTTAAACAGAAGACTTAATAATTTCAACACCTTTATTATTTTATTTTGCTCTTTAAGGTTAGTGAAACAAGGTTTTAATGTCAAGATGTTCCTTACTTCTAATAATGTTTTTCATTACTAAATCACAAAAGAATTAACTTGAACTATTTGGGACTTCTTAATGCTTAATGATGCATATATTCAATTTAGAGACACTTGATACCTTCCTTACTTAAACTTAGATTTAAGTAGATTCATGAATGTCTGCATTGTAGTTTTCTATAAACATAAGTTAATGTTGCCATTAAGTTATTAAATATAAATTTTGATTGCCACTACATTTGATAAATATACTATTTGATTCCTAACAAGGCATTTTAATCTATAGATGGAAACAATAACCTTTTCTGCAATGTTCAAGTTGCATATTGTAGTGAGGGAAAGATCTCAGTTATTGTGTTATGAGTGGCAGAGAAGAGAAGATAATAGAACCACATTGTTCATGTCTTATTACCTAATGGTTCTAGACCTAGAGATTCTGCTCAATTTTTTTTTCAAATTTTTTTTTTCAACATTTTATCTTGGTTTACTTTAGCAAAGTTGAGCATAACTCTCATTTTAATGCAATGGATTTGTATGGAAGATATATGATATCCTCTTGTGATATAATCTGGAGGAAAACTTTTTTTAGAGGAAAAAGCATATTTCTATAGACAATACTTCCATTGGAAACCTGAAATTTCTTTTGTACATTTATAAATGGATATGATGAGTATTTATTACTTCTCAGTCTATTTGTCCCATACATTTTGCCTTTTCATTAGACTGTATTAATTAGTTTTGGTTTGAAATGCATGCTAATTAGTTAGAATAAAATCATTTATGTATGAGCATGCGTAATTACCAATGGTAGTTAAAATAAAACTTTCTGTACTTTTGGATTATATTGGGAAGTCTCCATTGTTGAATTATTCTTACACACTGGAAGATCACATCTTCCAAATACACTGTTCAAAGATACAGGCAGTTTTAATTTAGAACGTTAGGACGTTATTTAAAATTTTGGTGATTATTACATTATGTCACGCATAAATATTTTTAAAAAATATGTTTATTCCTTATCATAAAGAGTCAATCTAGGAAGATGTATTTCAGAATATGGAATAAAACACGTTCCCTGTAGTGATTTGTAGAACTATTGTATTAGCATGTTTTACTACTTGGAGTATATAGTAATTGCTTATTAAAGAACAGCATGTCTTTATTTTACTTAACCAAATATTTATTTTACTTATTAGAAAGGCAGAGAGATCAAAGCAGGAATGACAGGCAGACACAGAGTGAGTTACTATCTGCTGGTTTACTCTGAAAATGCTTGCAATGGTTGGGACTGCCAGGAGCTAGGACTTCAATTCAGGTCTCCACATGGTGGTGGCAGGGATCAAACTTCTGAAGCCATCACCTGATGTCTTCCAGGGTGAATGTTAGCAGGAAGCTGGAATTGGAGAGTAAGGAAGACTCAAACCCAGGCATTCTGATATGGAATACACATCCCAACTAGCATTTAGCTGCTAGTACAAACGCCACCCCCCAGTTTAGTATTTTAAAAATTTTCTAGGTAAACTTATTTTTACTTAGTCTTTTTAGTTCAGAGGAAATGAAAAACCCATGTATTTATATAAGTCTTTAAGCAATAAGTTAATGAACTACTTATTTTAAATAGATCGGCTTTATAATTAACCAATTTCATAGGATCATTTAATTCTGTGATATCTAAAATCTGAGGAATTCAGAGAAATGGTCTATGTCAGTTCTAGGCCTGATGGACCAGGCCCATCCTTCATGCTTCTGCTTTTCTCTACTATCTGCTATGCTGAGTTATTAGGTAGGGGATACACCTAACCTTTGAGGTGGCATATTCCAGTCTACCATGTCAGCTGTCTTCAGATAGTAGTTGGCCAATAGAATGTAGTTTTGGGAGAAGGTAGAATAACAGTGTAAGAGGCCAGGGTATTTCTGTCCTTCTTTATTATTCTGAGAAGTGTCCACACTGTTCCTGTCTCTCACTGGAATGTTTTCATCCCATCTGCTTCCATCTGATAGCTAGTTCCTTTGCTTCTGTTTACTGCTTTTTTCATTTTGTTCCTCCAGTGTAGGAACAATACTGCAGTTACTAACTATTGGGTTACCTTTTGACTTTTCAACAATTCTGTTCTCTTTGTAATTAATTCCTTGCATTAATTTCTCTGTGTTTCAGAGATTTAGATTGGTTTTAGTGTTCTTTTTTGGATCCTGATTAATACACAGTGAAAAGTAACTGTTTCGGTAGTTGTAATTATATTTGATTGAAATACTATTTCGTCTATGATATCATAGTGTTGCTTACTGGAACTGCATGTAATAGCTATTTAAGGAGATATAGATACAAGTTAAATTGTAATAACACTGAAGCTACTTACAAAGAGAAAAGATGGACATACTAAGGCTTTTTTCCATATCCAGATAATAGTGTGAATAATAAGCCAAATGTATTAATATACAACCGAATAAAGAAATTCACTAGAAAAATACATAATGTTGCTAGGGTGGAAAATAATGAAGTTGATGAATACAAACTGATGACATTCAATAATACTTTTTTTTTGATTGAGCAAAAGTGAACTAAGACTAATTCCTACTTGTGGAAATGTGATATGCTAAGAAAATTCCTGCAGTGTTGCCTATTGAAATCAATAGGAATTAAAGGTATGTCTCTGATAAAGCTTAATCCTGAGAAACTGATCAAAGTTTCTAGTGTTTTATTAAGTATGTGACCATAACAATGCCCATGATTCAGGCATTTGACAGTTGTAAGAATTAGACTCTTGAATCAGTGGATCTTTTGATTAGAAATCAGATTATTTTTATGAGAAATATTGTTTCAAAATGGCATTAATTAACATTATATAAAGCAAGTCCAACACAGAAGAGCTAAAGGAAGCTTAAATGTCCATTTTTTTAACTTTCCCTATTATAACAGTTATTAGATGATGTGATGACTTTCCCCTCACATCTACAGTACACATTCTAAAAAGATACTTTATGTAGGTATCTGGCTGTCATAAGCAAGCAGTCACCATCAATATATACTTTTGGTACATTTCTATAAAACTTTTCAGGAAAATCAGTTTAAAAGCATTAATGAAGTAATGCTCTCTCGGGCTTGCTCTAAAGAAGATTTTTGAATTGGATGGGAAGTTGAGTATCTTGATCTCCACCATTCTATCTCTCTCTGTACTTTGTTGATCCATTAAAGACTGCGAGTGACACTTTCTGTGTATATGAGGAAATAAAATTCATTGTATTGTTTTTGCCTAGGAGCATCATGTTATTTTCTATTTTGCTTTTTCAGAATAAATTTTACATTGGGTCACCTTCTATTTTGTCAGATAATTTATTTGTTTCAAGTTGACCAGTGCAAACAAAAATAGCTCAGAATACCAGAGAGTAAAATCTAGGGTTTTTCTACATAGTCATCATCATTATCAACTTGGATTTTAATTGTTCCCCTATACCTAATACAGGAAAAACATGTGTTCTAATTTACAATATTTTGAAGAATTTAAGTAATAGGGGCTGGCATTTTGTCATAGTGAGTTACCGCCGTCTACAGTGCCAACATCCCATGTGAACACCAGTTGAAGTCCTGGCTGCTCTGCTTCTGATCCAGTTCAGTGCTGACATGCCTGGGAAATCAGCAAAAGAAGACCCAAAATGCTTGGGCCACTCACATCCATGTGGGAGACACAGATGGAATTCTAAATTTCTGACTTCTGCTTGGCCCTGCCCTGGCCATTGTGGCCACCTGGGGAGTGAACCGATAGCTAGAATATATCTCTCTCTTTGTATCTTCCCTTCTCTGTCTGTAGCTCTGTCTTTCAAATAAAAATAAATTAATAAATCTTTTAAAAATAAATTAAATAATAATTTTGGATGTCATACCAAAATGTGCTTTCTACTCTTTGCTGTATTAATTTTGATCAGAAAAACATGTGCAGTGGTAATCGCTATGATTCTTGTTCAGTTATCTCTAGGGCCTGAGCACAGAACCTTTTATATATCAGAGCCAATACACTACGTTTTGAATTAGTCAATGGAAGCATAAATGAAGGAAAAAAGTATTTATTCTTTATTTTGTTAATTGTTTTGCATTTCAATAATTATAATATCTTTAATACTAATATTTTTTATTTTGTTAATTGTTTCCATTTTAATAATTATAATGTCTTCAATATTCTATTATATTTTCATGCTAATAGAAATTTTCTTTTATTGAATCTATACCAACAATCTCTGTGTTATGTAATTCCTGCGAAAATTTTTTGGATTTACATGTATATATAGGTAATATGCAGTGTTTTAAAATGCAGGAGAAAATTTAATTTACTAGGGGATCTTGAAAAAATGTACTGAATATTAAACACATTTTAAAATGAAATGTACTAAATTGTAAGTCGCTATAGCATAATAGTTTGATTAAACATTTATTTTGTGTGTATTGGTATGCTTGTGTGCACATGTGCTGTATTGTGACTTTGGATGTATTTTTTCTGTGAATTCTAGCCGCAAACATTGGAAATGCATGTTTTAGTTATTCTTAGATTTGAAATGTCGTTATAGTTTTAAGAAGATCTTAAGATTTTGAATTATATAGGAAGGTTTACACTCTTCACAATTAAAATCAGCAGATAACAGGAACAGTTTAAAATGGCAAAAAATATTGTGATCTCCTAATATTTTTCTGTTTCTAGTTCAACTTATGGAGCCTCTTCTTCCTTTCTCCTAATGCATCAATTAAATGAAATCAATAATGATACAGAGGTAGGAGAATTGGCTATTGTAATGGATGAATAACTTTCAATTGTAAAAAGTAGCTCCATGCCCCAAACCAGAGGAGAACTTCTGTATCATTCCACCTATCTCCCAGAGGTAGGTCAACAGTACTTTATAAACCACAGGGTATTGATACTAGCTGATAGAATTTTAATGTGGTCATAAGGCTTTGATTTATAATGTTGAGGAGGTTATCTATTAGCATAGTGGTTTCTCTGCCATATCAGGTTCAGAATCCTGACAGAGGACCTTTGATGCTCTTAAGTATCCAGCTGGCATGGGAATTGGCCTCTTAATCACTTTCTCTAAGAAAAGGGGAATAGAGAAAAAGAGGAATTTGGCAGTGTTGCCAGCATTAAGTGTTGCTCTTTTGAATAGAAGCCAATACATTGTACTTTTCAAATAGCTGGTAATTTGCTCAGTTTAAAGACAATGTTCATAACCCTTTTCAGTCCAGAACTAAATTGTTCTTCACTGAATTTCGCTCATTCATTTGGACACAGGTCCAGTGCCCCTGCTCAGGCTACATGGTAGGAATTTTTTTAAGCTACAACAACGCAATAGCATTTAAAAATTTCAAATGCCGGCCAGCGCCGTGGCTCAACAGGCTAATCCTCCGCCTTGCGGCGCCAGCACACCGGGTTCTAGTCCCGGTTGGGGCGCCGGATTCTGTCCTGGTTGCCCCTCTTCCAGGCCAGCTCTCTGCTGTGGCCCAGGAGTGCAGTGGAGGATGGCCCAAGTGCTTGGGCCCTGCACCCCATGGGAGATCAGGAGGAAGCACCTGGCACCTGGCTCCTGCCATCGGATGAGCGTGGTGCGCCGGCCGCAGCGCGCCGACTGTGGCGGCCATTGGAGGGTGAACCAACGGCAAAGGAAGACCTTTCTCTCTGTCTCTCTCTCTCACTGTCCACTCTGCCTGTCAAAAAAAAAAAAAAATTTCAAATGCCTGAAAGGGTCATGGAAAATAAGTGTTCTCTCTCCAGAAATCACTCTTCACTTATATAACTAAATTAAAATTTAGAGATACTAATTGCATTGAAGAGATATTCTAAATATTATAGGTGTAATAAGAAGACATGGTTTGTATATTCTGTCCGACTTATTCTATCCAATTGTGTAGGAATATTAAATGAATAAATCAAAAACATTATAAGGGTTTTTTTTTTCTGGTTTTATAGAGGACATACTTAGATTTATTTAATTTGTAGGTGTCCTCTTTTCAAATTAGTATCTTTGTTAATTGATCAGCTGAATAGAAAATGGCATATTTACCACTTAACATAGTATTTGGCGCATTATTAGTATTTGCAGTCTGAATGATGAATGAAGGAATAGAAGAAGAGAAGAAGTCATGATAGAAGGAAATAGGCTATCTGGGTAACTTCTAATCGAATTACCTAAAACCTTGGATCACTTGAGAGGACCTAAAATTCAACTAAGGAATTTATTTTATATTGAAAAATGATAACATATATTTCATTTCATGTAATTCATTAAATAATTGGAATAATCCTAAACCTGTGTCTTTCCTATTACATTGATGTGGTATATGTTTTACAATTTATAGTTGTTTTAATAAATAGTTTTAATAAATAGTAGCTCTACACCTAGGCCTGCAATGAGGGCAGGGCTTATTTTTTTTAGGGGGGAATACATTTTAGAAGGAAATTATATATAAACCTTTGAATAATAAGACACCTCTAAAGCATTTCATGGATCATTTTTTTAAAGATTTAGTTATTTGTTTGAAAGGCAGAGTTACAGAGAGGCTGCAGCAGAGACAAAGAGAGAGGTCTTCCATCTGCTGGTTCACTCCCCAGATGGCTGCAACGGCTAGAGCTGAGCTGATCTGAAGCCAGTAGCCAGGAGCATCTTCTGGGTCTCCCACATGGGTGCAGGGACCCAAGAACTTGGGCCATCTTCTACTGCATTCCCAGGCCGTAGCAGAGAGCTGGATTTGAAGTGGAGCAGCTGGGATTAGAACTGGCATCCATATGGGATGTCAATACTGCAAGTGGCGCCTTTACCTGTTACACCACAGTGCCGGCCCCTCATATATCATTTTTTGCTTAGATATCATTAATATAAAATAATAAACATGAACTGTTACTTCTGCATATGTACAAAAGTTATCTTCTATTGTGATTATTTAGTTTTATTGAAGTAGGTCTTTTTTGAGGTGTCTAGAATATGGGTGACTACAGTTTGAGTTCCTCTATGTGTTCTTACTTGCTAAATTACCATGAACAAATGATTGTTCTGTATAACAGATTCACATGTATTATCTGAGCTATTATATGTAAAATGCTAACAGAAGATCTAATGCTTAGTCTATATTAAGTTTATATCAACTAATTGTTTTATGCTGCTCTGCTTCTCCTAATCTCAATCTAAAGTTTCCTGGCACTACTTATCTACCTGTATAGATTTATTCCCCTTTTTAAAATAAGCATAACAATCATTTGCCACCTTTTGTACAATATTCATTAAATATATGTTTTGTATTTAAAGGGTACATTGAACAGAAATAATAAAACTTGTATTTGCTATTTCTAGGCTCAATGAGCAAATGAAATGGCTTAAAATCTGGAATTATAAACACACCAGAAGTTAGCTCTTCTGTTGCAGACTCAGAGTACACAAAAGCCATGAAATCACAAATTTTATGCTTAACTGACTGATGGTGATTTGGTTCATTTACTAGAAATAAGAGAAGACTATAATTGGGTGGTCACATGAAACATCAAGGACATAAAGAAGGAAAGAGGAAAAAATAAGGATCGAAAATATGAAATATGATATAATAGTTGTGAAGGGGTCAGAAGGTGAAGATTAACATTTGTGGAAGAGTTTAGAATAGAAGATATGATAACTTATGACAACACTGGAATAGTCAATAAGATGGCCAGAATAAGAAAATAGCCAACTCTGGATTCTAGATAGGCTAGCAAATGATTATCTAGGATTACATATGTCCTTGAGTTCCTTGGGGAGTCTCTGTTATGCTGAAGGCAGCACAAGTTTATGGGTAAGAGCTTTCCCTATACATTGCCATGTTAGTCATAGATGATATATTGAGTAGAAGCTCAGAAATTATGCATGAATGCTTGCTGTAATTCTGCATATTGGCAAAATGCATAGCAGAATGTCTTGTCTTCCTAATGATGATCATCAGCATCACAATTCCAATTCATGTAACATTCCCTGAGTATCTACTACATATAACATACTTTCATAATAATACACAGTAGGGTTTTGCTTTCCCCATTTTATAGTCAAGTAAGATTGGGAAGGTAGTTAACTGCCCTAGAAGATTAAAGTGAAAAAGGCTACACCAAAATTCAAATCTATGCCCTTTCTTCCCAGGTCCAAAGTCTTTTCCATTATATAGTATCTCTTAACAAAAAAATCAAAACAATTTATAAATTTATCCCTTATTCTCTTATTAAACATTTATTGAACACCAATTATATTTTTGCTATTGTAAGGCTATAATGATTAAGAAAAATTATAAAGGTATGTTATATACTAGAGGAAAAGTATGAAATGGTTTTAAATTAAACTAAGTAGTTAACATCTATTAAACTGTCACCATCATTTAATAGGTAGAAAAGTAGTGAATTCTTAAAAATAGATGTGCTGCCATCGGACGAGCGCGGTGCGCCGGCCGCAGCGCGCCGACCGCGGCGGCCATTGGAGGGTGAACCAACAGCAAAAAGGAAGACCTTTCTCTCTGTCTCTCTCTCTCACTGTCCACTCTGCCTGTAAAAAAAAAAAAAAAAAAAAAAAAAAAAAAAAAAAAAAAAAAGATGTGTTGAAAAAAAAGTCTCATCCAAAAAAATGATTTTATCCCTAAAGAATGCAAGTTACTGATATCACAAGCTATTGAATATTATACATAGATAGTATGATGTATTGATTGCTTAAAAGTATCCTAAAAAAATCTAAATTTTCTATTTTCAGTAGGAAAACAGCATTATGTAAGCTTAGTCACCCTGTGGACTTTACTTGAGCTAGTAAATGTGTAATTAGAATTTGATCCTAGGGCTGTGTTTCTCCAAAGCTCATGCTTATTTTCTTTTTTCAGCCAAAGTGTTTCTTAGAACATTTTGTGTCCTGTAGTCCACAACAGAAAGGAGAACCAGAAGTTGCTTGCTGTAGTATTTCAAGTCCCCTGTCTAATTATTTGGATGCCTATTCTGGTATACTTGACTAGTTGAATCACCTTGACTTAAGCAGCCTAGAGTGTTAATACCTTTCCCAGTGGGAAAATATATTACAAATTCAGGGACCTAGAAAGAATGTTTTAACTCTAATTTCTTTATTTTTTTATTTTTTCTTTTTTCTTTTTTTTTTCTTTTTATTTTTTGACAGGCAGAGTGGACAGTGAGAGAGAGAGACAGAGAGAAAGTTCTTCCTTTGCCGTTGGTTCACCCTCCAATGGCTGCCGCGGATGGCGCGCTGCGGCCGGCGCACCACGCTCATCCGATGGCAGGAGCCAGGTGCTAGGTGCTTTTACCTGGTCTCTCAGGGGGTGCAGGGCCCAAGCACTTGGGCCATCCTCCACTGCACTCCTGGGCCACAGCAGAGAGCTGGCCTGGAAGAGGGGCAACCGGGACAGAATCCGGCGCCCGGACCGGGACTAGAACCCGGTGTGCTGGCGCCGCAAGGCGGAGGATTAGCCTGTTGAGCCACGGCGCCGGCCTTCATAGGTATACTTTTAAAAAGATAACCATAATTCTCTTTTTCTCTCCCTCAATCCCCCTCCTTCCTTCCTTCCTTTTCTTTCTAAAAGATTATTATATAAATAATACCTAAATTGCTTTTGTGTATTTCAGATAGTTAGATCTCCATGCTTATAATAAATGCATATTTGCTTGATTGTTTCAAAGAAGCCAAGTTTTTCTTTGTTTAAAAAGTTGATTATTAGAGTTGGCGCCGGCCAACTCTAATTTTTTTAAACATGTCAGCAACATGTTACAGAATCTAATTGTTGGGGCTGGCTCAGTGATGCAGTGGTTCAGTCCTCCATCTGTGGCGCTGGCATCCCAAAGGGGTGCTGGTTCTAGTCCTGGTTGCTCTTCTTCACATCCAGCTCTCTGCTATGGCTGGGGAAAGCAGTAGAGGATGACCCAAGTGCTTGGGCCCCTGGACCTATATGGACCTATATGGGAGACCCGGAAGAAGCTCCTCTCTCCTGTCTTTGGATCAGCACAGCTCTGGCTGTTGCAGCCCATTGGGGAGTGAACCAGCACTTGGAGACCTCTCTCTCTCTCTCTCTCTCTGCCTCCTCTTTCTTTCTGTGTAACTCTGACTTTCAAATAAATAAATAAATCTTTAAAAATAAAAGAATCTAATTGCTGTGAATGAGCAAAACAAACACAGTGCACATGTTGCTGTTTTCCCCCCTGCTAGTTGCTAGATGCAACATATATAGTTTATAGCCTAATTGAGTAAAAACTTGTTTCTATTTGATAGTATCTATTTTAGGAATCCCTTTTAATATACTCATAAAGCCATCCCCTCCAGACTTTATATATGTGCCCAAGAGGAGTGTAAATTTCATGATCTCTTTCAAAATATTCTCAATATAAAGTCCTGTTCTTGTCTCATGTCATTCAAGAATATTTTCAGGTTGTTCTTCATTGGTTCTAGCTCTTCCTTCTTTTAATCCCTGTAGTTTTCCAATTTGTGTTACAGTTTATTGCTACCTTTTTTTACACAGAAATTTGTTGTGTTGCAATACAATGCAACACACAGGTTATTTATTATTTAAAAATATTGACATAGATTCTTGCAAATCCTTAACTAAATCTTACTTGTTACTAGTTGTATAAGATGTGTTTACTAAGTTCAAAGATCCTTAAATTGATTTCTTTTTCTTTTTCTTTCTTCTCTTGGAAATTTGAATTTGTCTATCTCATTGAATAAGTGGTTTTAACATAGAGAACATGTTTTTTTCAGACATTCATTCACCCCTTTTTAGCATATATTTACTGAGTACCTGTAATATGCCAGACACCTCCCATGAGTTTGAAATCTAATCATAAGAGACAGAAAATTCTTTTCTATTGAATTTACATTCTAATTCAACAAATATTCTTAAAGTATTGTGTTGAATAAAATTTAACATTAGAATCTTCATCAACTATTTTTTTTAAAAAATTGCATATATTTGAAAAGCACAATGACAAAGAGTAGGGGTAGAGAAAGTGGGAGGTAAAGAGAAAGAGAAATAGAGAGAGAGCGAGCGAGCTTTAATCTAGTCACTCCTCAAATGCTGGCAACATCCATAGCTGGGCCAGGTCAAAGCCAGGAAATGGAGTTCTCTTTGGTGTCCCATGTGGATAGCAGGGACCCAAGTACTTGGGCCATCACCTGGCGTCTCCCAGCAAAAATTTGGATTGAAAGCAGAGTCAGTACTCTAGCCCAGACATTCCAATATGGGATGCAGTTGTCCCAAGCAGTGGCTTAATCCACTCTGATCTAATACTTGCTCCACTTCATCAACCATTATCAGCTCTGTCACCACAGCAAGGGATTTTTTTTAAATTTAGCTTCTACTGTATGTATTTTGTATGCTAGCAGTAACATGCGACTGTGCCTAAAACACAGTTGGTGCTCATTCAATGTCCATTTCCTTCTTTGGCTCCATCCCTTTAATATAGCCATAATTTATGTCCAGGATTATTGTTTAAAGGAATTGTTACATGTTGGACTTGGTGTGTTCTGTTTGTTCCCTAGTAACTTCTGAGGCTAACATCTTTTTAATTTATCAGTTTTCTGATACTGTGAAGAGAGGTAATGTGCATCTGTGAGGATTATGTCATTCATCTTCATTCTACTTCTTGGCTTCATTTTTTCTTCATCTGAGATGCTTGCCTTTATATATCCTTTCTTTAATACTAATTGGAGTAGTGTGATGAACTCATACTCTGCTGCTCCTTCCTACCTGAGATGTGAATTACCTGTTTATCAAGTGTATTTACACTGTATACACTATGTATCCAATAGTCATTTAGTAGCCATCTTAGTTATCAGATAGTCTGGTATGGTAACACACTTTTCAAATAAGCCTTATTTTAATTAATCATGCCCTCAAAGTGCAAGAGCAGTGAAGCAAAAGAGGTGTCAAGACATAAAAGGTACAAAGGCATAAACCATGAAGGACAAACTCTTTCTGCTCCTACAATGCAGAGCTCTTAGAAAAAAGGTATATATATATGTGTGTGTGTGTGTGTGTGTGTGTGTGTGTGTGTATGCTTTAGTGCTAGCCAAGGTTTCAGACATCTACTGGTGTCTTGTAGTTTATCACTCACAGATAACAGCAGGGATATTGAAAATATTTTACGATAGAGTCCTGAGTATATTTAGTTTAGGAGTGTATCTATTTAGTATGCATACGTACTTTTAGTTGTTATTGCAGTATTTTTTTATTAGTGAATATATTTTTACACAGATCCCATCTGGAATATATGTTAAGGTGTCTATATCTCAATTCATTAGTGTTTATGTTAATGTTAATATAAATATTAGTGAGGTTGTGGGACATAGTTTTCCTGTAAATATCACTGGTACACTTTCAGAAAATGTTACATCTGTAACATTACAATTCAACAGAATGAATTAAAAAATAGCCTCACAAAAGACAATCTTAAGAACTAACCAATGTGTTATTTAGTCTCTTATATAATTTTTACTTTTTTTTACATTCACATAGACAGTTTCCTAAGAAGAAAGGATATATTGACATTTTAAATTATGATTACTTACTTCATTACTGATAGAAAGTTGATTCATTATTAAATATTTTTCATGGTATTATTAGGAGCTTGATTTTCTGTGATTGCAATTAATTGGCCAATTTAAATATTATAAAAAGTTTTTTTTAAGAATTTGAAATAAATACTATGGAACTATTTAGTTTCTATGTATGTTATTTTACTTTGAATAACAAAGAAAATTGTAGAATAAAGGATATCAAAAAACAAAAAGTGACAGTTCTTAAAAGTATTTTTGGTGTCAAAATTATTTTTGGTACTTTCAATCATTAATTTTCTTTTTAAAAATATTTTATTTATTTGAGAGGTAGAGTTATGGACAGTGAGAGGGAGAGACAGACAGAGAGAAAGGTCTTCCTTTTGTTGGTTCACTCCCTAGATGGCCGCAACGGTCAGAACTGCACCAATCCGAAGCCAGGAGCCAGGTGTTTCTTCCCGGTCTTCCATGTGGGTGCAGGGGCCCAAGCACTTGGGCCATCTTCTACTGCTTTCCCAGGCTATAGCAGAGAGCTGAATTGGAAGAGGGGCATCCAAGACTATAACTGGCACCCAAATGGGATGCCAGTGCTGCAGGAAGAGAATTAACCTACTGTGCCATGGAGCCAGCCGTAATCATTAATTTTCTATTTTTAATCTTTTTACTTATAGGAGTTTCTCAATTCTTTTTGCATTGTGCTAAAAAATAAATTTTTCAAGAATTTGTAAAATTTAAAAACCTTCACTATAATTTCTAACTATTTTAAAATAATAGATTGTATATAATCCTTGGAAAATAGAAATCAAAATGTGATTATAAATATATCTTGTAAATTTTGAATTAAAATTTAAATATATTTCTTTCATATATTTGTAATAATATTTGAATTTTGAAATACTATGTTATACTTAAAGATCACAAGAAGTGTTAAAATTGCATTTTCAAATGAATATAAACAAACTTAGATGCTTAAAAGTTCTTCTTGATTATTATTAATAAATATTCATTGTAAATATAAATTGTCATACAGAAACTCAGTCTAGTTCTTGTTTTATACACTATTTTTCATATTACTAATTACACAGACATAAACTTCTTAAAGCCATAGGTTTTATTTGATGTTTGAGGGGCTCTAGAACAGCTTTGATGTCACATTCACCTCCATAATAAACAGGCTTGTCATAGCTGATTTCCAGGGATCACCCATTTTGTGCCACATACATGTCATACTTTACCCATTTTCACTGAATAAATATGCATTGAGTAAATAATGGAAACATATAAGAAGAAATTGCAGAAGATATTTTGGAAAAGAGTGATGTGCTTTTTTTTACCATTATACCATTCCCATTCTCATTTGTTATCATCAAGTTTTCTTATTTGCTTTGGTATTTTTCCCTCTTAATTCACAAGACCAAAAGAAGAAAGTAACAGAAGGGGCTAAATGCTTATTAACATTGTTTCTTCAATTGTGCAGTAGAGAAATTCTGTTAGCACTTCTCCTTTGGAAATATGACTTGAGAGATTTATTTTTATTTAATTTAATTTTGTTTTTATATATTTTTATTTCTATAAAGGAAATAGATTTTATGTATTTCATACATACAACTCTTTTTCTTTTAGGATTTGTTTATCTATTTGAAAAGTTGAAAGCTCTGTAAATGTGAAAAATGTGAAATCATTTCGTTTGGAGGGATAGATATTTAATTTGAATAGGTACTATTCAATAGCAAAGAAATAGAGCACTTTAATGACTCTTAATCAACAATTTCCCAACCAAATGGTGTCTGTTTTCAATCTGTCAATCTAACTCCAAAATATTAATACCAAAAAAATTTGAGAAAACTCTCTTAGCTTACTTGTAGTTGATCATCATTCTTTATTTCCTCTAAAAGATTCTATCTGGCACCCACAACATGTCAATAAATTTCTTTTATATGTGCATGAACTTCTCTTCCTGTCAGTTGAATTCTTATATATGGAGATTTCATTAAAATGAGTGTGATGAAGAATTTTGTCCCCATGAAAACAAATTTAAACATCTTGAGAAATATTGAGTAAAAGCAATCATTAAAATAATTATGTTTAACCAGATCTATATGGAGTAACTATAAAATATTTGTAGGAAAATAATTTATATCTAGTTGTATTTTACCCTCAGATTGATTTGCAAATGTCTTTGAATTCCCACTCTACTTTGATGAACCAGAAACTGAAAATTTGGTCTTTTTAATGGTAATACTACATTGGATCAGAAAGATAATGTGAAATATCAGTCCATAGTTATGTTTGCTAACAAAGGTTTTTATTCTGTCTTTTACATATTCTGTCTTTTGAATATAAAATATGCATTTACATATTTTAAGTGAAAATATTTAGTGTATGTAATTAATACATTACCTTTTGATTGACTACCATTATCTTCACTTTAATTTATAGAATGTTCCTATGAAAAATATGCTATGGAGATTTTTAGAAAACTAGTATTTTCAGGTGATGCACCCCTAACTGTCTATACACTTGATCTTAGCCAAAAGGCTGAGAAACAATTAATTGTCTGAGCATATATAGTTTTACTACATATTCATGAAGAAGAATTAAAATGACACTTTAAAATTGATATTTATAAAGGTTAGAAGAAATCATATATCACTTGCTACTTCCTGTTGCTGGTGATCATGATTAATTCATTGACATAACTGATATATCTTGAAGTCTTATTATATAAGAACATTATTTTAGATGATTTGGTTCAATTAGAAAACTGCAAAAAGAAAAACAAAAAGAAACTGCAAAAAGAAAAATAGTTTTATGCTGGCAGGAAAGCCAATGGAGATGGGAAAAAGCAAGTGAAGAAGAAAATAGGTTTCTAATGAGGGTAAAAAGGTAATGAACATTTAGCATTTCTCTCCCAAGATGTTCCAATTGGATGTCCTCTAACAACAGGCCAAAGTTATTTGAGTTTTTACATCAGGAGAATTTTAGTGTTTCCAGGGCGAGCTCAGGGGAGCCATAGCCTCATCTCTCAAATCACCCACTTTATAGATCCTGTTAATTTCACATGTAGTATTGTATCTCATTTTCCCAACTTTATAATAGACAAGTGAAATATCCCAAGTCCTTTCTTTTCATTCACATGTCAGCATTCAAGCCACCTCTTAGTGAGCCTGCCCTCCTACCCAGTCTAGGGAAGACTCACATTTCGCAGCTCATGATATGCTCTTCATAGTGTTGTGTTTCTCATCCATCTTCAGTATTTTAAGAATGGTGACCTTGAGTTTTTTGTGCTAAATAGTGCCAGAGGGGAGGCTGGCCCATAGATATTTCTTAATGAGGTTGTGTAGACATAAAATTTCAGCTTTGAGTTTTTTAATTACAAGGCTTCTCAATATTTGATATAACAATATTAAATATTTGTCTTACCAAATGTGTAGTCTTAGCAAGCTATTTTATCTTAGAATTATTTTTGTGAGGAGTTTATCTTAACCAATGTTCTATATTGCATAACATAGTTTGAGAAACATTATTAGATATACATTTGAAGATTTGTGTATTTAATTTTTATTGAAAAATGTGAAAGAACTGAGAATATCTGTACCATATCATGTTAGGTGGTCAAATCTTAATACTAGTCTTCAATTTGTTTATAATCTTCAATGACAACAAATATAAATGTGTTAAAGGATAGCAAAAAATAGCTACTTATTCCTGTTACTATCCTTCATAATAATAACCTGATGTCAGTGTACTCTCTGGCCGTCTACTTACACACATATGAATTATGACTATTACTTGTTCACTTTTGACAGTGCTGAAAAACATAACTTTTCTCTCTTGAATGAAACTGTTCCAATGCCATTTTCATACATATCACTGTATGATATAAAAATACACTATAATCTTTTCATCTTACCTGGAATCTTCCAGAAAGATTTGTGCTGAGGTGATCAAACATTGTATATTTAGGCTTTTTCTTAAATTACATTTTTAATCTACAAGAATAGTTTTAGTTATATTTTCATTCTAGATTAATTATTAAAACTAACTTTTCAGAAAAGAATGTAATTACCCAATCTGCATGTAGATGTCAGCTTTTAAGAATGTCAGCTCCTTGACTGTATGATGAAATATTGAACTATATGTGCATTTGCATTGAATCCTAATTGGAATTCACAAGCACCAGATTCCTATTTCCATAGTACATTTCATTAGAGCAAGTTAGTTAGAAGAGTATTTATAGGGTAGCAGGGATATTTAACAATGAATAGCATCATTTTTTGAGTCATCTGCTTTGTTTGAGTCACAAAGTTCCCACAACCAGTGTGATTTTGTACAAATTGCTTAACTTCTGTGCTAGTAGTACATATTTCATGTAATTATTTTAGGCATGTATTCTAAATAACTTGTATATAACTTAAAATTGGACCTGACTCACAGTAAGCATTTAGTAAATATTAGTAAATTATTGCATGATGCTTGAAGATTCAGATTATGTTATCTAATGAGTGAGGAAAAAGTTCCTGATTAAAATATCCTCATACACATTGGGTTTACAGCTAGAAAATCAAATCTTGGTTTTGGATATCAACAAGGGTAAAGGTTGTGTCTATACTATATAAACATCCTTTGAAGAAACTAAATTTTTAACCTTTAATTTCACAGAGCAATCTACATTCGTTTTCTTTATAATGTTTATGAAGTCAGGCAACTTCTCAAAACCATAATTTTTTTTTTACCTTTAAGATGATGAGGAGTACATATGAGTACTTCTTAGGGTTTATTAGATGATCAAAAGAGGAAATTTAGGGGTCTGGAGTCAAGGTACAGCAAGTTAATCTGCTCTTGCAATGCCTGCATCTGCTATCAGAGTGCCTGTACTGGCTTCTCTGCTTTCAATCAAGCATTCTGCTACTGTTTCTTGGAAGGCAGTAGATGGTGACCCAACTTCTTGGGTGCCTGCACTCACACAGGAGACTTATATGGAGTTCCTGGCCAGCTTGTTTGGATCTTTTGGGAAAAGAACCATCAGATGGAATATCAATCTCTCTCTCTCTTTCTTCTCCCTCTTCTCTCCCTACCTCTCTTCCTCCCCATCTCTCCCTCTTTTTGATAAATACCTTGTTTGGGTAAATTCCCAGGCATGGGATTGCTGGCTCATATGGAAGATCTATTTTCAGATTTCTAAGCAATCTCCATACTGTCTTCCATAATGGCTGTACTAGTTTGCATATTCATCAACAGTGTATTAGGGTAACTTTATCCTCATCAGAAATTTTGTTTTTTTGATTTCTGTATGATAGCCATCATAACTTGGGTAAGATGAAACTTCATTGTGGTTTTCATTTACATTTCCTAGATGGGTAATGGTCCTAGGCATTTTTTCATGTGTCTGTTGGCTATTTGAAGTTCTTTCTTTGAAAAATGCCTTATGAAGTCCTTTGTCCATTTCTTGACTAGTAGTTTATTTTGTTGTTGAGTTTCTTGACTCTAGATATTAATCCTTTATCAGTTGCATAGTTTGCAAATATTTTCTCCAATTCTGTTGTTTACTTCTTTACTTTGTTGAGTGTTTCCTTTGCTGTGCAGAAACTTCTTAGCTTGATGTAATCCCATTTGTCTATTTGACCTTGATTTCCAGTGCTTCTGGGGTCTTTTCCAAGAAGCCTTTGCCTATGCCAGTGTCTTGCAGTCTACCTGATGTTTTCGTCTAGGAATTTGATGGTGTCATGTCATAGATTTAGATCTTTAATTCATTTTGAGTTGACTTGTATAAGATGTAAGGTGTAAGGTAAGAGTCTTGTTTCATATTTCTACATGCAGAGATTTTCCCAGCATCATTTGTTGAAGAGACTGTCATTTCTCCAGGGATTTTTTTTGGCTCCTTTGCCAACGTTTAGTTGGTTATAAATGTATGGATTATTTTGTGGAATTTCTTTTGTGTTTCATTGGTATACATGTCTATTTTAATGCCAGTACCAGGCCATTTTGATTAAAACCCTCTTGTTGTGTGTATTGTAATCTCAGCTTTATTTTTGTTTAAATTGCATTAGCTATTAGCTTGTTTTTCTATACTGATTTTAATATCATTTCTTCTAGTTCTGAGAAGACCATCATTGGTATTTGATGGGGATCTGTTGTATCTAAATCGCTTAGGGTAGTTGGACATTTTGATGATGTTAATTCTTCCAATCTATGAACCTGGAAGCTTCTGGCATTTTTTTGCATCTTCTTTTCTTTCTTTCTTTATGGTTTAGTAATTTTGATTGTAGAGATCTTTCACCTCATTGATCAAATTTATTCCAAGACATTTAGATTTTTTTGTAGCTGTTGTGAACTGTACTGAGCTTACAAGTTGTTTCTCAGCCATGGAATTGTCTGTGTATAAAAGGCTATTGATTATTATGTGTTGATTTTATGTCCTGCCAGTATATCAGACTCACTTATGAGTTCCAGTAGTCTCATAGTGCAGTATCTTGTTTTCCCTATATATAGGATCATGTCATCTGCAAACAGGAATAATTTGACAACCTCTTATCCAATTTGTATTCCTTTGTTTTCCTTTTCTTGCCTAATCACTCTGGCTAAGAGTTCTAGAACAATATTAATTAGCAATGGTGAATGTGAACATCCTTGTGTGGTTCTGGATCTTAGTGGAAATTATTGCAGCTTTTCCCTATTCAGTATGATGCTGGTTCTGGGTTTGTCATATATTGCCTTGACTGAGTTGAGGAATGTTCTTTATATAACCAATTTGTGTAAGGTTTTTATTATGAAAGGATGTTATATTTTATGAAATGCTTTATCTGCATCTATTGAGATAATCCTACAGTTTTTATTATTCAGTTTGTTAATGTGATGCTTCATGTTTATTTATTTATATGTATGTTGAACCATCCCTGCATACAGTACTCATAGAAAGAGTTCAGGATGATTTCCTCCCTTTCAGTTGTTTTCAATATTTTGAGAAGAGTTGGAGTTAGTTCTTTAAAAGTTTGGTATAATTCATTAGTGAAGCAATCCAGTCTTGACCTTTTCTTTGTTGGGAGAGTCTCTCTGTTTCTCTCTTTTAAGATTTTGTTTATTTGAGAGGCAGAGTCACAGACAGAGAAAGGGAGAAACAGAGAGAAAATTTTTCAATATCTGGGTCACTCCAAAATGGCCACAACAGCCATAACTGGGCCAATCTGAAGCCAGGAGCTGGGGGATTCCTCTGAGTCTCCCAAGTGGGTCCAGGGGCCCAAGCACTTGAGATGTCTTCCACTGCTTTCCGAGGCCATAGCAGAGAGCTGGCTTGGAAGAAGTGCAGCTGGGATGTGAACCAAAGCCCATAAGGGATGCCAGAACAGCAGAAGATGGCTTAACATGCTATGCCTCAGCTCGGGCCACAAAGTAAATCTTTGAAATTTAAAAAAAAAAAAACAGGGAATTTAGAAAAAGCACTTAGTGTACAGTGCAAGATACATATTAAGTGATGTTTTTGTTTTTATTAATATTGCTATAACTTTATACTATGGCTAATTATATAATTTAAATTATAAAAAAAACGTAGAAAATTGAATCAAAGGATTTAAAAAGATGTACTGCTGCAGAACACTGAGAAATAGGTGTAATAAAAGAAATGAGCAATAACAAATATCAGCTTTGCCTGCATAGCAATTTTTTCTAAGGTAGAGCCACATACAAGAATAACTTTATTTGTATCCCATTATTGTCAAAGAACACTTATCAGGATTACCTATGTTCATGCCCTTGTAAGGTCCATTAAAAAGACATGATACTTACCCTTTAGAAGAATATAATGAGATGTATGTTTTCCAGGTATAAGCTCCTTTTCCTTAATAGTCTTGATACATTGAGAGAAACCACAGTGAGTCACTGTGAAATATATTAAAATTATAAAAAAAATTCTCCTTCCCCTCCAGTCCAGATAAAAGTTTTCCTCTAGTTTTGACTTGCAGCCTTTAAAAATTGAAAACCTTGATTGTAACATAGTTTATGACCTGATGAGCCCAAAAATGTCTTTGGATGCCACAAAAGGATTCATGATTTTTGACTTTATAGTAAGGATGGTAAACTTCTTTCTGCCAAGGGCCTTTGGATATTTATAACGTCATTTGTGGGTGATACAAAAATATCAATTTAAAAAATAACCTGCTATAGAATTATTAAACTCTAAGTCCTTCCTGCAGTTTGTTTGACAGGGCCAGACCAAATGATTTAGCAGGCGTTGTGTGGTCCGTAGGGTGAACATTTCCCACCCTAATTGGAAAAGGGCAGTTTTATGAACAAAAGATAAATATAATTTCAATATATTGAAGGAGAAGAGGAGAAATGATAGTAGTATGTAAGGAATTGTCCTTTGGTCCTCTCTAGATACGTACTCATTCTATCTTCTTCTGTTAGCCATTTCTTCAGGAAGCTAGGTGATTCATGTTGTATCCTGACCATTGGGTGATTGCAGTGAAGGCTAAATGAATTGAATAGAATTTGAATCCACAACTCCTTGTTTAAATTTAATTTTCTGATGGTGATCATATATGTTTGGTAAATGCTTATCTGTACTTCACTGTAAACGTTGGCTTGATAAGTCCTATTCAAAAGACCACTTGTTTTGTTTAGATCACAGGATGAAGAGAAGAAAACAATAATCTAAAAATAGAAGAGCCACTTGATGGTTCTCAAGTGAGGAAGACGTTGCATAGCAGGGGACAGTTGACAGATTCTGATTTTTTGGGGGGACTTTTGTAACTCAGTCTGGTGGGTACTAATGATATCAGGTAAATAGAGACCAAGGCCGCTGTAAACCATTCTTTACACATAGGATAGCACTCCTGCAAAAAAAATTATTTGGCTCAAAAATATCATTAATGTTGAAATTTAAAAATTTTGTAATTGTATTTTAGAGGCATCAAACAGGCATCATGGACCCCTTGAGTCTTCAGTTTCACTAAATTATCAAGAACATATGTGACCTCAGATTTTTAATTACCAGTGATTTGATATGACAGTATCAGTAGAAAATAGGACACAGAAAAACAAAAGGTTAATTATAGAAATAAGGTATTGGATATTTATGATATAAAATGAGTTATAATCTACAAGGAAATTACATGACTAAATTATTATATGTAAAATAAGCTTGTAATGAACTCATGCAGATATGGAGAGTACAGATTCTTTTTAAGAATTCTACCTTAAAATAAATTCAAAAGTTTAATGGATGGTGCGACAATAGCCTATAACTGGAAAAGTAGCTAATATGTTAAACTCTAAAAGCATTAACATGTATTTTTTACACATTAAAATTCACTTTTGTAGTTGCACAAAAAGAGTAATATATTAAAATCCAGTAAGTTGAGGTGAGTGTTGTGGCATAGTTAGTGGGTTAAACTGCCAACTACTATGCCAGTATCCCATGTAAATGACAGTTCAAGTTTTGGCTGCTCCACTTCTGATTCATCTCCTTGCTGATGTGCTGAGAAAGCAGAGGAAGATGGTCCAAGAGCCTAGTTCCTGTCAACCATGTGGGATACATGGATGGAATTCCAGGCTCCTGGCCTCAGCCACTTGGGGAGTGAACCAGTGGGTAGAGTATCTCACACTCTGTCTTTGTCACTTTTTCTATAACTCTTCCTTTCAAATAAGTAAATTTTTTTGAAAAAATCAATAAAGTCTTATTTTAGGTTGCTAAGTAACTATTTGAGCTTGGTTATCTTCTTTCTTTTATTTTGTAATTTGCTCTACATATTTTATTGAGCTACTGTGAGGAATTGTAAATTATGACAGATCTTTAAAAACATATACACCAATATAAAATATGGTTTACTGCTAACTTCTAACTTTTTGTCATTTTTAACTGATTCATGAAAATTCTACATATCTGTGGAGTTTAATGTGATGTTTTGATGTATGTTTATGTTGTATAATTTTCAAATCAAACTAAACATCTATTTCCTCAAAAATTTACCATGCATTTGTGAAAAAAGCGTCCAAATTTTTTCCCTTAATATTTTAGAAAAATATACAGTACATTATCATTATCTGTAGTCATCCTACCATGCAATGAAACATCAGAATCTCTGTCTTACTATAGGTTATTACTTATTGATTAGCTTTTCTCTGTCCCTTGTTCAGTCCTCCTCCATGCAGGATCTGGCAATCTGCATTCTACTCTCAACTACTATGAAGCAAATATTTTTAGATTGCTTTGGTTTTCCTATTGGCATGGACTTAGGTTAACAGAACTTGCATGAGTAGAATTTTGAGAATGTTTGAGAATATTGGGGAATGTCTGTGACCTAAACTCAAAATCCTTTTAGCTTTTTACTTCATCTTTATCATAAAACAATGATATTTCTTTTCCAAATTAGAGAAATGTAATGGTCATCTATAGAAAGTTCAATGATTTTTCATGAGATGATTCTTAAATATGTAGAATTTGGATTAATTCTATTATCAAATCTTTTATTAAAATATAGTATACATACAAATGAATGAACTTAAGCGTACAGATCAATGAGATTTTTGTCATCTGATTATACTCTTAACAAGTATCACTGGAGTCTTCTCTATACCCCTATCCTGCATTTCTTTTTTTTCACATGTGAAACAAGAGTAATTGTCATTTACATTATATGACTCAGTGAAGCAGTATTTATAACTATATACCAGATGATTTGACACCCACACATTTTTTTGTGGATTTTCATTGTTTATGAATTTAAGATATCTGGTCTTCACAAGATTTCATTCCAAGACAAAAATGATTAGATCATTTGTCGATTCATATTTCAGTAACATCTCTCAAGATGGGGAGTAAAAATAAGACACAAAGAAAGTGTACCTCAAAACCAGTGAGTGATAAACAGATACTTCAGTCGAGGTGGTCAGCAATTTGCCTTCCCCATTTTCACCTCCTAAATTTATTACTGATAGAAAAATTGCTACCTGACAAGAACATGAGGATATAAACCAATCTCAAAATACTCATATATGGAGAAAGGACATATAGGAAACAGGAGACTTTTACCAATATGGTGTTACATATGTGCATTTTTAGAATATTTCTATAAAAATGCTGATAAAAGTTATTTTAATAAAGTTCCTACTTATGAAGAACATTTATGTTAAGTCAACTCACACATATGTAAGATTTATATCATGAAAAAATGCATTGATTTCAATTTTTTTTACAGCAAAATAAGTGCATCTGTTAATTTCATTTTATTCTTAAACTTTTGGAAGTACTTTTATATTTATTTTTTCCATCAATGCCTTAAAAATTTAAGGGAAAATGTTATGTGCTATTCTTAAATGGCCAAATAAATTACAGATGAAGAACTTAAATTATAAATCTTATTTTGGATTTTAATCATTGATTTCCACTGTACTGTTAGATACTGCATTGTATGGTTTTTATATGTCTGTTACATTTTTGTTTTTTATTTCATTTAGATACAAGTTTTTTTGTTTAAATTGTATTTGTTTTATCAAGTAAAACAAATTATGTTTGATATATGTAAAATAATGAAGTTATATATTTAGAGTAATTATTCATAATTCTATTTTAAATTTAAATGTGTATTTTCTACCTCCTCATTGATTTAAATTAGATAAACAAACAAACAGAAAGCACATTCTTATTTTCTTCTGTTCAGAGTGGAGTAGAGGCAAAGGATCTGTACAGCTGGTACAGAGTTACAATTTACAGTAAATGGCAGTGAAAATGGACTTGTTTGGAAGCTCCAGCTGGATGAGCATTGTGAACACTTTGGCTCTATTTCTTGATTATATCATGTTATCTGAAAAGCATTTAGTGAGACAAATTATCATCTGGTGAACACTCATCAGTTGGAAAGGTGAAAATCTTCAGTATGTTCAGCGCATGCTCAATTGTTAACCCAGATCACACAATGCTAAGGCAATGTCTTAGTGATAGTATAGGTGTAAACAAGATATGAAATTTGTTCTTTAAAATAGGTTTCCCAGAGGCTTAATTCAAATTTCTAGTTGTCTTTGTTAGTGAGTCTAGTAATTTAGTTTCTTTAATTCATTGCTTATGCCATTTCCTTATAATATGTAACATACACACTTCTCGATTGGCTTTCCATAGGATTTTAAGCTGTTATTTAAGTCTTAGAGAAGATAATAAATGTTTCTAATATTTCCAATAAAGCATTAATGTTTTAAATTTAATATATGTTTTGGTTGGTGAAATTAAGCATTCTTTTTTTTTTTTTTTTTTTTTTTTTTTTTTTTTTTTTTTTTTTTTTTTACAGGCAGAGTGGACAGTGAGAGAGAGAGACAGAGAGAAAGGTCTTCCTTTGCCGTTGGTTCACCCTCCAATGGCCGCCGCGGTCGGCGCACTGCGGCCGGCGCACCGCGCTCGTCCGATGGCAGGAGCCAGGAGCCAGGTGCTTTTCCTGGTCTCCCCATGGGGTGCAGGGCCCAAGCACCTGGGCCATCCTCCACTGCACTCCTGGGACACAGCAGAGGGCTGGCCTGGAAGAGGGGCAACTGGGACAGAATCCGGTGCCCCGACCGGGACTAGAACCCGGTGTGCCGGCGCCGCAAGGCGGAGGATTAGCTTGTTGAGCCACGGCGCCGGCCGAAATTAGGCATTCTTAAATGAGCAAATTTAAGTACCATAAATGGGATAGAATGTAGCCAATACGAAAGAAGTTAAGAGGATGTCTAGTTTTTTTATTCTATTCTGAAAATCTGCCCATTTATTTAGTAAATACTTATCTGACATTTAATATTCCACCTACTTCAATTATCATTTCATATCACTAGAAATAAAATAATTGGTGTTCATGAAGATTAAATTCTTTTAATAATTATGTATATGTTACATTATAAAACAAGGTGAACTCATATTTTACATATTCTTCTTCATCAAAATGACCTTGATAACTAGTTCATTTTCCATACTATATCAGTTTCATTTCAGGGTGTACTAATTGTGATGAATCCTAAATAGAATTGATAGACAATATAATTAAAGATTGAGCGTTTCAGAAGATAGAAAATCAAATGTGGATAGTGGAAGAAAAAACACAAAAAAGTAAAAATGTATGAAAATGTAGATATATACTTATGATTTTTCTGTTTAAATTTTGAGAGGCCGAGAAACAGTGCCAGAGAACCAGAAACAGATAGCAACAGAGAGCAACATCTGCTGTTTCTCTCCTCAAACACTCACAATGACTGGGATTGGGCCAGGCCAAAAGCCAGGAGCAGGACCTCCATCTAAGCCTTCCATATGTATAGTAGAGACCCAACTACTTGAACCATTAGCAAGAACGTTGAATAAGAAGTAGAGCTGGGAACTGAATGCAGGCCATCACATGTGGAATTCTGGTATCCAAATTGGTGGATTAACCATAAAGCCAAATCCTGTTCCATTTATGTATTTTTTTTACTATATCAATGGCATTGAATACATAAATATTCTGAAGGGGTTTCAGAAGAAATAATAATGTCTATAACTTTTCTGGAAAAATTCAGGTAGAAATAATATGAAAGATAAATTTATAAAGAATAAGGGATATAATTCTTGGAAATATGGGTCTATGGAAAGAAAAGGGAGAAACATTTTATGTAAAATTTATAAATATCAATTTATAAATATCTTACTATTACTGAAAAATATACCATAAGTGAATAAAATGTTTTTCTTGAGGTATACTTGAAGTAGGAGTTAGGATATCATTTTTGAAAACACAAAAGCTTTCAGAACTTTAGCTTAATGACTTGAAAGGTAGTATCATTCCTCCATTCATTTCATCTTGGCTATAAGCATTCTTTCAGTGTCTCAGACACACATACATTTCTGTTAGGTATTGAGAGAAAGCTATAAACCTGGCTACTGTACATTGGAGGGCAATTTGATCCTAGCAGTAAGAAATACATCCATGAAAGTGTTACAAGTGAATTACATATCAAATACATTATCAAGACAATAAATAAACCTTAAATCCAGATAAGGAAGAGTACATGAGACATAGGAAAGTAAAAGTTTTGTAAGATGAGGTGAACCTGGTAATATGTATAGAATTTTAGTTAATAGAATGTAGGTCAGTCTAGACTCTGTCAGAAAATGTCATGAAAATATGATTTAGGAAGTTCATTCCTTTGGCCTTGGGGAAATAATTTGCAGCCACTTTAGATTTCATTTTATCATTTGTAAATGGTGAAATATAAAAAGTTCTAATGTGTAAACTTCCTTGTTGAATTAACCTTTCATTTCAGCTTCAGCTTGTATCTCTTAACTAATTATCCTTTCTTCCAAGAATACATCCAAGGTCCAATTTCAATTTCCTGAGATCTCCATTTCAAGATTGCAGATTAGGTATTGCTAACATCTGCCCAATTTCCTGAAATACAAATAATGCCTCTATTGATTTCAATGGAAAGCATACATCATTAGATTTTCTTATACTTTATTTCTTACATGCATTTAATTAACTTTGCCTTTGAAATCTTACAGATTTCCTATTTTTCCAATTTTACTAGTAATACAACATTACAATATTTAACTCTTCCTGCATGAACACTTATTTATTCCTCCATAATTTTCTGTCTATCTTCATGCTCTATCCTGAAGCTGAACCTGAATATATGGCAGAAAGAATATTTTAAGTGAAGATAAATGTTGATTTGTTATTTAATCCCTCTTCAAGCTTTGTCACTTCAAAAAAGTGTTGTGATTTTGTGATTTGATCTGAAATTCTTTGTATGACTTCCCTGTCTGAACTTCTGGGCATCTAGCCTAATGAGATGGAAATATTTCCTAGAGAGTCCTGAAAGCATCTTAACATGAACTTTTCAATTCTTCAAGTAATTCCAAAACAGATAGAATGAAAATGAAACCATTAGAGATTCTTTGTAGACAATGAGGAAGAGATGATGGATGAGGCAGTAGAAAATTATTACCCAATATCTTGAACAATAAACACAGTACATCAAATTCAGTATAAATTCTGAGGCTATATTATTAAATAATCAAACAGTTTTCACATCTGTGAGTCAATAAGAGCAAGTGCATCTATGAAACCTTCCCAGTATTTATAGTTGTCTAATTCTTGCTTGAAGTAGAATGTTTTTAAAATTAAAACAACAAATCTCAACAGAAAAACAATGTGTAAATATATAGCCTTCCAAAGTAGTAAACTCCAACTCATTGTTTGTTAGCAGTGTAATTGCTTCTTAAACTTAGAAAATTTCACTATGCCTCAAAAGTGGCTATTTATAATCAGAAATCTGAATCAATGGTGTGATGCTACATACTATTAGATATATAAATCTTTACAACAAATGGTATAGATCATATACACTATGAAAATAGTATATGATTTATACTGCTTACTGCAAACTCCCCAAAAGACATTATCCTTATGAAGTTGGAAAGCCCAGAGAAACATTAAGCTGAAAATACCTTTTTTTTTTTTTCTTTTGGACAGGCAGAGTGGACAGTGAAAGAGAGAGAGACAGAGAGAAAGGTCTTCCTTTGCCTTTGGTTAACCCTCCAGTGGCCACCGCAGAATATGCGCTGTGGCTGGCGCACCATGCTGATCTGAAGGCAGGAGCCAGGTGCTTCTCCTGGTCTCCCATGGGGTGCAGGGCCCAAGCACTTGAGCCATCCTCCACTGCACTCCCAGGCCACAGCGGAGAGCTGGCTTGGAAGAAGGGCAACCAGGACAGAATGGGGCACCCGACCAGGACTAGAACCCGTGTGCTGGCGCCGCAGGCGGAGCATTAGCCTATTGAGTCGTGGTGCCGGCAAAGCTGAAAATATCTTCTTTCTGTCTCTCCTCATCTTCCCTCTTTTTAACATGCATGCATAGAAATATCTTTCACTTTCTCTAATATTTTTCTAAAAGTAATGTAATATGTAAACTTTACAGACTATTTTTTATAGTAGCTTAGTTATAAAGAGAAAAAACTCAGCAAATCTATTAAAGATATGTACTAAAATTGACTTGAGATTTGAGTAGGCATGGGATAGGCATTGTGTCACAAATTAAGCCACCATTTGGGATGTCCAAGTTCAATATCAGAGTTTATGTCCCAGGAACTCTACTTCCAATCCTTCTTCCTTCTAATGCATCCTGGAAGAATGCCGATTATGGCTCAATTGCTTGGGTCCCTGCTATACATGTGGAAGACCTAGATGGAGTTCTGGGGTCCTGCTTTTGCCCTGTTCCAGTCCTGGCTATTTCAAGCATTTGGGGAGTGAACCAGAAGTTAAAAGACCTCCCCCCAACCCTGCCACCCTTGCTCTCATTCTCACTCTGCCTTTCAAGCAAATGAGAAAAAAAAAACACATTTAAAAAATGCATGATTCTAGAACTTAATATGCTAATATTTGAAATTTCATGAGTTGTGGATGGAACTGATATAAGAGCAAGTGATGTAAAATATTATTTCCTGAATAAGCCTTTTAGTTTCCCTAGACAACCTTGAAGAGATTAAATTGTACACTTTTAATGTAAAAAATTACAAATGGATATTCTAGGAAGATTTAAATAGAATATAATTAGAAAATGCGATTTTATATTTATTATCAATTATCTATGGCCAAATATCATGATATCTGTACAATTAAAAATCATGTACTAAAATTTTTTTAGGAGCAGCTAGGATCTAAACACACCTGGTCTCAAGTAGCAGCTTAACCCACTGGCCACACATGGGCCCCTCATTCTCTTTATTGTTGAGTGGATTATATTAAGCAAAGTAAAATGCTTACTCATCAAAACCCCAATGGTAATCACATTCAAGAGTGGAAGAGTATCACATTATAACCTACAGAATGAAGCTATTGAAATGTGCAGTGAAGGGGCTGGTGCTGTGGCGTAGCAAGTAAAGCTGCTGCCTGCAGTGCCTGCATCCCACATGAGCTTCGGTTCCAGACCTAGCTGCTGCACTTCCAATCCAGCTCTCTGCTATGGCCTGAGAAAGCAGTAGAAGATGGCCCAATTTCTTGGGCAACTGCACCTGTGTGGGAGACACAGAAGAATCTACAGGCTCCTAGCTTCGGACTTGCCAAGTTCCAGCCATTGTGGCCATTTGGGGAGTGAACCAGCAGATGGAAGATGTTTCTCTCTGTCTATCCCTCTCTCTGTCTGTAACTCTACCTCTCAAATAAATACATAAAATCTTTAATAGAAAACAAACCTGGATTTTCTGATCTTTTAGATCAGAATGTTCAGCTGGAATGTATCCTTTAAAACACAATAAGATTGCTTTGAAGTAATATAGTAAGAGACATGTTTTAGTGTAAGAATATATTTAAAAGATATAACTAAATAAAAGAAAATAATATTTATTTGTATTTGTCCTTGCTTTGTGCTGCTTTGAATATAAATTCTGTGTAATATTTTATGATTTTTTCCATTAATAGATGTAATTCTGATCTAATCTTCATAATGAATGTGATTCATTGATGGAATAATGTCTACATAATACACAAAACAAAATTTGTTTAAACAACCCCTTGCTTCAAAATCAATGTAATATCAGTAAAGAAAAGGTATAATAATCAGCTACATTATATGCCCTCTTTAAGGTACAGTATGACCTAGCAAGTTGTAATATTGGCCTAAGCTTCTTTTTCTCATAGTCACTCACTACAGAATTTCTAGTGAATAAGAGTCAATTTAAATGTCCCATTACTTTCCCCAGACATTTTCTATTTTGCCAGAAATTCTTTACACAGTCATAAATTCTGTGAATTTGACTGGGATTCCCTAGAATAAAAAAATTCATGAGTTCATAAATCCTTCACTCCCTTCCATTATCTGCAGAGTTATGGATAGCATGCTGGGTAGCGATACATGGAGAAGATCATCTTGGAAAATAACGCTATCTCCATAATGGGGAGGTTGCTATTTCTCAGTGGGATTTGAAGTTTAGGCTGTATAGATATGGTCCAATCGTAGATTGCTGTAGGCAAGGATAGTCACGTTCTACTTGGTTTCCATGTTGCTTTGAATTTATTTTAGTGGCTGAGATTTTACTTATGTCAAAAAGGGCACATGTAGTCACTGTTAAGGTTCTGGTAAAAAATGGACATGAGAAAGGAATTTCAGTTAAAGATGTCATTATTAAATTCCTTTAATGGCTGGAGGTATATAGCAGGATTCCAAGAGTTATTTTATGTTGTGCATGTTTTATCTTTAGGTACAATTTCAAATAAAAGAACAGTCTACATGGTTTGTTTTACACTTTTGTTTTAGATGTGATTATCTATTTGAAATAAAGTTTTATTTCATTGTTTGTGTCAAGAAAATACCAGCTACATTTCCAAATGGTTATTCATTTAAATAAGTTATATGTTTTGTCTGAATGTCACAATATGCTTGTACATGTTAAGGTTTTATTTTACAGGTAGAGTTATAGACATATAAACAGTGAGAGAGACAGAGAGAAAGGTCTTCCTTCCATTGTTCACTCCCCAAATGGCCACTATGGCTGGGGCTGTGATGATCCGAAGCCAGGAGCCAGGTGCTTCTTCCTGGTCTCCCATGCAGGTGCAGGGACCTAAGCACTTGGGCCATCCTCCACTGCCCTCCGGGACAACAGCAGAGAGCTGGACTGGAAGAGGAGCAACCGGGAATTAAACTGGCCCCCGTAAGGGATGCCGGCGCCGCAGGCAGAGGATTAACCAAGTGTGCCATGGCGCTGGCCCCGTACATGTTAAGTTTTAAAAATTTTATTTTTGGGGGGCTGGCGCCGTGGCGCACTAGGTTAATCCTCTGCCTGCAGCACTGGCCTCCCATATGGGCACCGGTTCTAGTCCCAGCTGCTCCTCTTCCAATCTGGCTCTCTGCTATGGCCTGGGAAAGCAGTGGAAGATGGCGTAAGTAGTTGGGCCCCTGCACCTACATGGGAGACCGGGAAAAAGCTCCTGCCTCCTGGCTTCAGATCAGCGTAGCTCTGGCCATTGTGGATATTTGGGAATGAAGCAATGGAAGGAAGACTTTTCTCTCTGTCTCTCCCTCTCACTGTCTATAACTCTACCTCTCTAATAAATAAAATAATCATTAAGAAATTGTGTTTTTAATATTAGATAGGAAGAAAAATAATTATACATGTAAGGGTGGTATATTAAGTAGAGAAGTATATTAAGTAGAGAAGCATAATCAATAACGTGTGTGTGTGCATGTGTGTGTATACACCTACATATGGCCTCAGTGGCCGAGCTGTGCTGATCCAAAGCCAGGAGCCAGGAGCTTCCGGGTCTCCCACGTGCGTGCAAGGGCCCAAGGACTTGGGCCATCTTCTGCTGCTTTCCTAGGCCATAGTAGAGAGCTGAATTGGAAGAGGAGCAGCCAGGACTAGAACTGGTGCCTAGGTTGCCAGAGCTTCAGGCCAGGGTTTAACCTGCTACACCATAGCGCCGGCTCCTGCCTGGAATTATATCCCCTGTACCTTTCGTTTTTTCTTGAAATGGCAATGGGGCTCCATTCCAGGAAGTCTGATATTGGGTACAGGCATCTAAACCAATGGCTTAACAAATTATACCACAATTCCCGTCTTGGGTGGCTTTTACATTGAAGAAAATTTGTTTCTCACAATTTTGGAGTCTGAGTAGTCCAAGAAGTCCAAGAGGAACCTGTGTCTGGTTCATAAATGCCATCTTTTAGATGTTTCCTCAAAGAGTAGAAGTGTCAAGGAGTTGCCTTTATAAAGGCAACTAATCCCATTCATGAGGGCTCTGTTCCCATGACTTAACCACCTCCCTTGGTCCTGCTTACTAATATCACACTGATTATCAGGTTCACATGGTCTAAGCCTCACGTGAAATTTGAAGATGTAAAGAAAAAGTTATGAGGTGACAGTCAAGACTAATGCTCCAGAAAATGTAACAAAAAATTTAAAAAGTAATATTTTTTCAGTCTTGTTAGTCTCCTAGGGTTTGTATTCCATAATACCAAATACACTTTCTTTGCAGTATTTTCACATATTTATTTGGTGAGGTACAGTTGTTTCCAAATAAAAACAAATATGTCATTTTCAAAGGACAGTTACAAATTAACTACTACTTTCCTTACAAATAAAAACAAAACAGAAAACATGAAAAAAAAAAACTTGGTAGGATAGAAGACAGCAGTGTACCATTTTTCTATAGATGCCACAGATCAAAAGGTGTGAGGTCTACTAATAGTTTATAATTGTTTCAAATTGATTGTATCCTCAGGTTGTGAAAGGTAGAGTAGTGAGCTCTTTGAGCCTGAGTCACTTAGGAGACTTTTGCAGCAAACACTTTTGCAGGTTGCTGCTTGCTACATTGTTTCTTCTTAAAAATTCATAGACTGAAGTCCCAACCTGAAGTATCTCAGGATGTGGGTGTATTTGAAGATTACATTTTACAGAGGTACATTAAATGAAACTGAGGTTATTAGGGTGAGCTCTTTTCCAAGATAAATGGAATCCTTATACGAAGAGGAATTTTTTTTTAATTAATTTATTTATTTGAGGATTAGTTGTAGACACAGAGAGGAAGAGCCAGAGAGAGAGGTCTTCCATCTGCTGGTTCACTTCCCAGCTAGCCCCAATGGCTGAAGCTGGGTTGATCCAAAACAGGAGCCAGGAACTTCTTCTGGGTCTTCCACATGGGTGTAGGGGCCTGAGCACTTGAGCCATCTTCCACTGCTTTTCCAGGACACTAGCAGAGAGCTGTATTAGAGGGCCAGCCGGGACATGAACTTTACCCTTATGAGATGTTGGCCCTGCAGGTGGAGGCTTACACTAATATGCCAAGCACCAGCGCCAGAAGAGGAAATTTGACACAAAATAGTCTTATATGAAGACATGGAGAAGACTGTAGTTTAACAGCCCAGAAGAGAGACCTGGAACAGATTCTTCCCTAATAACCTTTGGAAGGAAATAGTGTTTCCAACGCTTTGATCTCAGACTTCTAACATCTTAAATTGTGACCAAATAAATATTTGTTGTTTAAGCCACTGAACCTGTGGTTCTTTATTGTGGTAGTGCTACTGAACTGAAAAAAATTGCTAACAATATACAGGTCATTCTAATTTCAGCAAATGTTGATCAGTAAAAGGAAAAACAAATCCCACTTCTTCGAAGAACGTACATATTACCTTACTAAGGAATGCACATTTTATAAAGCATACTACATCCATTACCTCCTTTCTTCCATCCTTAAGAATACTACAAAGTAGATAAAGTCAGTTTTACAGGTAGAATTCTTAGATCAGAAAGGCTAAGACTGGATATCAATCAATTCATCTCCTTATTGGATACGAACAGTGTATATCATATGCCAGGAGATAAGAATTCCTCTCCAAGTAAATACAAATTAATGGGCCTTTAACTCCTGAAAGTTTTTTTTTTTTAGACTAAGTCCTGAAGTAAGCATTAATACAAGTTTCTTAAATTGCTTTTAATGTCAAAGCAATTCTTAGAAGTTAGGTAACAAGTAATGAATTCAAATATGCCATTTTATTGCAAGTAAAGAAATATTTCTCATACACTTCTTTTATCATAAAATTCAATCCATATTTTCAAATTTCATTGTAAATATTTTAAATATACAAAATAATCAAAATAATATTATAAATCTCCATGTGTCCATTATCAAGATTTAGTAATTATCATAATTTTGCTTGTAGTCATGCCATAAGCACTTAGATTTTTCCCCATGCTGAAGTATATTGTAGCAAATAGTAGACATCATATTAAGTCACTCATATATGGCTTTAGCAAAATACCACTGTAACACTCAGTAATATTAATAACTAATATTTTCTAATATTGATTTGATATACTGAACAATCTTATATCATCAAACGTATGGCAACCAGATAAAACATTCTAATATGGTAAAACACAAGGTATTCTATCCCAAATTTTAAATAATGCTACCAAAATTTTTGATCCTGAATATTTTCAGGGTTCTAAAACTAGTGATATATTTACAGGAAATAGAGGTGGTAGAAGAAAAATGTAAGTAAGAACCATGATGACAAATAAGAATAAGAAATCCGCTGGCACTGTGGCTCACTTTGCTGATCCTCCGCCTGCGGCACTGGCACCCCGGGTTCTAGTCCTGGTTGGGGCGCCGGATTCTGTCCTGGTTACTCCTCTTCCAGTCCAGCTCTCTCCTGTGGCCTAGGAAGGCAGTGGACGATGTCCCAAGTGCTTGGACCCTGCACCCGCATGGGAGACCAGGAGGAAGTACCTGGCTCCTGGCTGCAGTGGCCATTTGGGGGCGGTGAACCAACGGAAGGAAGACCTTTCTCTCTGTCTCTCTCTCACTGTCTATAATTCTACCTGTCAAATAATTTTTAAAAAGAATAAGAAATCCATTGTAAAATACGGTGACTATAGTTATTAACACTGTAAGATAAAATGATAAATGTCTTAGGTAAAGCATGTGATAGTTAGTTCCATTTATCCCTTATATCAGCATACATATTTCCAAAATCACATTGGGCACAATATGTGTAATATTTATTTGTCAACAAAAAATTCATTAATAAAAATGGATTGATGCATTTAACAAAAGCATACATAAAAAATTCTGTAAGAAAATGATCTAGAAGCTAGCATTGTGGCAAAGTGGGTTAACCCACTGCCTATAATGCTGGCATCCCATGTGGGTACCAATATGTGTCTCAGTTGCTATACTTCCAATCCCACTCACTTTTCATGTGCCTACGAAAGCAGTGGGAGATGGCCCAAGCACTTGGGCCCCTTCACCCATGCGGTAGACCCAGATTGACTCCTGGCTCCTGGCTTAGGCCTGGCCCTGTCCTGGCCATTGTGGCCATTTGGGGAATGAACCAGCAGATGAAGATCTCTCTCTCTCTGTGTCTCCTTTACTGTAACTTTGCCTTTCAAATTAATAAATAAATCTTTAAAAAATTGCTTTTTTCTTCAGTCACTAAATATGATGAAAAAGTTAATGGAGGAGTAACTTCTAAATTAACAGACATTATCAACCAAAGGCACTGGAATGTATATGAGATTTTGTAAACCTGGATTTGCACAAAGCAGGTGCATGAGTGAATTATAATATTGTTGAAAAAATTAGAATATGGACTATTATTTTACTTTTAAGAAGTACAATGATTTTTGTGCTTTTTATAAATCACGATTTTTTGTCACATCCTATGGGAATGCTCTATGCATTTACATATGTATAAAAATTATTAGTTTATTAATTCTGTTGGTGAATCATGAACATTAATGACACTCAAATCAGAAGCTTCTTTTTCTAACATTCAAAAGCATATTTTAAACTATATAGAAAAGTAGGACTTCTTGTCAAAATAGTAATTAATTTTTGGAATAAACATATGCATTGAATTTAATTAAAATATTCAGAAATAGCTATTTAATAAGCTACAAAGGTAATATCCTAACAAAAAGATCCATATAAATGTACGTCAGATATAAATTAGTCTGTGGTTCTTTTTAGTTTTAATTAGTTTGTCAAGACAAAAATTAGCTTAATTGTTCTGAATAGGAAAATAATTTCTTCTTGTTAGATTGTTTGTCATGTCCATGGATACATCTATGGAACAAGTAGCCAAAATAATAATATAACTACACATTAAAGGAATGATTACATATTTGATAAATATATGTGTTTGAAATATGATTCCAGTTTTTTTTACAATAGAAAGTCACTAGGTAATATTTGAATTATTTTTCCTTATTCTATGAGTAATAGAATACTAGAGTATTTACTCATTCATCCATTCGTTCAATAGATACATGTTTATTGCTCATCCGTATTTTCAGAATAAATTAAAACAAAGATTAGAAAGACATGTTAGCTTTTCTAAAGGGCGTAAGCACCTTAAAAAAATTGTGTAACATTTCTGATTGTTATGTTATGTAAACATTCTTATGTATTGTCCTTGAGAAGATGAGAATTTCTCATTTAGCAAGAACTTTAATATTTATTTTTTCTTAGAAAGATAAAACTTTCAGTAATAATGAACTCTTTTATCATTAAATAAAATACTTGGTTATTCTATTAAGCACTTCAAGACCATTGCACTATAAAACATTCAGTGAGCACTGTTTATATTATCATCATTTATATGTTTGCTTCACATAAGACATTCTTAATTTGCATGAACATTTACCCAATTCCACTATCACTCATTCAGCTTCTGCAGAGGAAGGACCATGTCCATTTGTTTACCACTGTCTCTTTAAATATCCTGGCATATGGCCTACAACATAGTAAGCTTTCAATTAAATTTGTGAATGGATTATTTATACTTCATAAATTTGGAGAGTAAAGGGAAAAAGAGTGAATACAGTGTTATTCATACAACTAAAAAATGGAAGAGATTGAATTACTGTATGTTTGACTACAAATTTACAACTTTTGTACCATGCCTTGCTGACGCTCATTTTTTCAATCATTGACCAAAGACTTTAAAAAAAATACGTAGATGACAAAATTTACCATTTATCATAGGGAAAGTTATTTTTAGGAATGCTTTATTTTGGAAAGGCTTTGTAAGATCCATGCTTATTTATTAAATAGGAGAGCAAGATGAAAGCATGTATTGCTATCTTTGTGTAACCTGGTATAACAATGCTTTCAGGTGATGTCATCACTTGCTTAAGACCTGCAACATGTGTTTCCTAACTGCTTTCCTTACTACTCTCCTGCCCCAGCCTCCAACAGTCTGTTCTCAACACAGCAGCCACAATGTTGAACATTCAGAAAACATCAATCCTCTACCCCAGTTTTTCCAGTGACTTTCCTTCTCATTAGGTGGAATATCTCAAGACCCTCAAATGGCTGACAAAGCCCTGTGTGGTCTGAGTAAAGAAGACTTTTCTCATTTCATATCCTCACATCTGCCTCTTGTTTATGCCATCCCCAACCAATTATGCTCCTGTGTTACTGTCTTTGTACTTGTTTCTTCCTCCTGAAATATCATTCCCGCAAGCATTTACATAGCTTCTTCCTCAATTCTGGTTTCTAGTCCAGGGACAACTTACCCACAGGGCCTATCCAAACTAGGGCTGATCACCACCTAGCATGCTGCATTATTTACATTTTTATTTGGTTACTGTTGGATGTGGAATATAAGCTCATGTGGAGAGGAATCTTTTACTGCTGTATTCCTGGCTCTTGGCAAAGAATCTGATACATAATAATTGAGCAGTAAGCATTCATTAAATGAATGAATAAATGAAGGGGTATTTAAGACAAAGTTTAATAGATATGCTCTCTCCTGATTCCTTTAAATACTTCAAACCATGTATCTTCACAGCTGAAGAGAGCATAAGAACTCAAAGCATCTGAGGCTTTCTAGCTTAATTACTTATAGAAGTATAAAAACTGAAACTCAGTTAATGTGTAACTCATAAGCCAAATAAGGCATCATGACTGGGAAATATCTAAATCTCTCACCACTGTTTGACATCAAGCAACTGAACTAAAGTTTCTGATTCTCTTTTCTCAAAAATTAAATTGCACTAAACCTATTTCCAATGCACTTCTCCTTTATCTAGTTAATCAGTAAAAAGTATTTGTTAACATACTAGTACCTAGTACGTGAGCATATAGTAAAATATTATTTTACAGGAGAGTTTTGTAGGCTAATTTAAGTACTTGGTTCAGATTAAAATCTTAATAATCAACAATTATTTTGTGTTTGCAATGAGTCAAAAAAATAATATCATGTTCAAGTCTAGAAGTAATAGGGTCTTGTGATATGTAATACATCTTTCATTGGAGGCAGAGAATTTCACTAATGTGACTGGAGTGGGGCTACCCTATTTCATGCCACTTTGTAATCGTGGACAAGAGTTTTGCTGTTTTTTTTACCCCCTAACCTTCTCTGTTTTCAATTCATTTATTTGTAGTGGAGATAGGGAGATACTAGTACTTGTTTTATTTCATGCCATGAGGATTAAATGAATTAATATAGCTAAAGTAATTAGAAGAACACATAACTGAGAAAAGCTTGTTAACTATTATCTGTCCTATATTTTCTTGCATATGATTTCTCTATGACACAATATTTCAGATATTTTGAATGTAGATTGATATGTAAGTTAAAAATAAAGTTTGGATTAAAAATAAAACTAGATGGTTCAACTAGTGATATTTAACAGATTTCTCATCAAACTTAGTTATGCTTATATATATGTAAAATAAAATAATTCCCTATATACTACAACTGAGGTTTTATAGAGTGAAGAATTATCACACTACTGTATGTTCTGTTTTTAAATAAAAATGGCAGTGAATGTGGATGTAAACACAGGTCCTTTTAATTTCATTTTTGTCAGCATATAGTTCTTGGTCATCTGCTTTGTGATAAGCACTGTGTTAGCTATTTGAGTTATGAAATAAATAATACAGAATAACTGATATTAATAATTACTAAGGCACTCTAAGTCATTTGAAAACTTACTCCTATACAATAAAGTCAATGACAAATGGATATTAAAATTTCTAAAGTGAAAAACGATCAGCGTATTTCCCAAAGCTGTCAAACCCTCATGGAGAAGAAAATGCTTGAGCTGATTTTGAAATGAGTAAGAGTTCTTTAGGCAGGTCAAACGAAAAGCATTGTAAAATATGGATGTGTGGAATGGGAGTACAAAGTGGCATGTTACAGGGTGAATTAAAGTCACTGCATTTTTGTTGGGGGATGACTTGGAAGATCTGATCAGGAGGTGCAACTTGAGCACTGGACTAGAACAAGCCACAAAGATATGTTGAAGACTTCTGTGCAATACAAATGGCAGCAGTTCGGGGTTCAATTTGTTGAGTATGAATTGTTTTAAATATTGGGACAAACTAGTTAAGATTATATTTTAGAGAACTAAGGCTTGGAAACGGCAAAAGGCTGAAAGCAGGTTTATTAGATTAGGGTTTTGCAAGCAGGCAACGGACAGAGAAAAACAATTTAGCTTTATTGAATGGAATATTTTCTACAGAAGATAACTGTGATCTCATGGTAACAATGGAACTCAAATATTTCAAGAGAGGAATACTATAACAAACAGTAGTAAGAATATTAGGAGGTTAGTAAATAATTAATATTTTGATTTGTTATATAAACATCTAATTCACATGGCTTAATTATTTGAATTTAGGAGTTAGTTTTTATAGTATATAATTTTGTTAATTTTTTGAAACTTGGATTTATAGTTATGTTTAGCAATTTTATTAAAATGAATCATTGGGGAGATAAATACAGTTAGCTTGATTGGAAATATACAATGTCTACGTATAACAAAATATTACATGATAACACAGAAACATAATTTTTAAAAAATGAGTTGTTCATACTGTTATCCAGTGTAAGTAGAGAATTTATGATGTTGACATATTTCTCATTTGAATTACTTTTTATTTTGTATTTAAAATTATGTATATTTTCTGATACTTTTAGTTTTTTAACTTCTTTGTTAGTTGACCTGATGAAGAGTATTTCAGAGAATGAAATTTCCAAATGGTATAAATTTCACAATTACTAAACAGAAAGCTAAGGCATTTGTAACAGCCTAGACCTGGTAATCCTGTCAATCATCCTGAACTGTATATTTTAAATATGAATAAGTAAAGAAATCATATGTTTACATAAAGATGTTCTCTATCGCATATTGCATGAAAACAAAACAAAATATGAATACCGAATAGAATAATCAATGAGACATAGAATTAACTTGGGATTGGGGACTTAATATGGTGTCCTGGAAAATCAGATTAGGTTGCTATACTTAGATAAATCTGAAAGGATGAATCTTGGTTTCTCTATAAATCACCTATTAACCTAAAACAAAGAGAATTTAATTTCCAATTGAAATTTAATTAAAAACCTTGATAAGTATATACTAATAGCACATTCCTATTTATCCAAACTTCACATTATACAGAAATTAATATATTTATTTTTAAGACTGATTTGAAGTGCATTAAACAGGCACTATAAGTAATTTATTTAAAGTTCTTAATACATATAATTAGGTAATGAGAGTTAATAATTATAGTGGATATAATCCAGTAAATTTATGCACATCAGTTCATTTTTCTAGGTTGTTATAATTTTAATAAATTTGCTGTTTTTGTTTCTGTACTATTTATAGAAAAATAATTTATTCATTTAAAATATATATACCCAGCATGAAGACTGCTTCTAGAAAAACAAGATCATATAGATTCTGCCACACAGTTTAGTGATAAAAACATTTAAAGCTTTCTTAAAATTCTATATAACTTACTATTTAATTCTCAATCACATTAGAAGCACATTATTTTTGCTTCTCACTTTCCCAAAAGTAAAAAAAAAATTGAAGCCTAATGATTCTCCCGTTCTTTTCCTTTCTAATATTTTAAAGAAATTTTAATTAAAATCATAATCTTTATCAACACAAATGTTTAATATCCTGAGGTCAAGAATGCATTTTGAACAGAGCTTTTTGGAGTTTTAAACTGTGTGTACTAGTTAGAGTAGGGGCTAAGGGGGTGGGATGTGGAGGCAATGTGACCAAAGTCACTGGGAAAAAAGGAAACTTTTTTTTGGACAGGAGTTTTTGTTTTTGCCCCTCAAAAAAAAAAAAAAAAAGCATGTTAAGGAAGGTTCTGGGAATCCTTGAACAGTTGGTAGATGAGATCATATTTAAGGGGCCCCTTCCTGGTGAGATTCTTGCTTACTGGGACCTCAGAAACAACTCTGTCCTGTGAGCAGCGTTGTTACAGACCACAGGATTGTGAAGTGCCTTCTGCCTTGAGAGTCTGTTATCCGCAGCTCTTCTGGAAATCTCCCTGTCCCTACCCAGGACAAGGACATCCTACCAGGGAGCTGAAGTAAATCTTTTTAGTTTAGCTTTCTAATTTTAATTGAAAATACACCTTTATGGTTTACAAGAAATGATCGAATGATTTGCATGATCTAACTTTATTAATAAAACTGAATCACAAACACTAAAATATTATTATAAATTAGACCCATAGTTAATAAACATTATTAAATTAATGTATACAAATAAAGAAATATTCATATTTATTCTCTCTTTAATTTAAAACACAATAAATTGGGACCTGCATTGTGGAAAAAAAGGTTCAGCCACCGCCTGTGGTGCCGGCATCCCATATGGGTACCAGTTCGAGTCCTGAATGCTCCACCTCAGATCTAGCTCATTGCTGATGCACATTGGAAAACAGTGGAGGATGACCCAAGTCCTTTGGCCCCTGCATCCACATGGGAGACCAGGATGAGGCTCCTGGCTCTTGGCTTTGGCCTGGCCCAACCCCAGTTGTTGCAGCTATTTGGGGAGTGAACCAGCAGATTAAAGATCTCTCTCTCTCTCTCTCTGGTACATAAGTGCCTGACAAATCTTGGTCTTTATTATTGATACAAGTATATTTTACTAATGATATCATGAATGAATTATCAGTTCATAGCTGATATGAGCAAACCCATCAGAAGTCTTGTTATATATGAATGCATATATCATGAATGAATTATCAGTTCATAGCTGATATCAGCAAACCCATCAGAAGTCTTGTTATATATGAATGCGTGAATTAACTTATAATATAGTCCTTAAATTAGTCAAGTGATATTTGTGACCCAATTATGTGTCACTGAGACCTGGTGTAAGCTCAGTAAACACACTAATCTCATCTCTGTCACTTAAGAATTATTATTTAAAGTCTAGTCATAAAATAAAAAATATATGTACATATATATACATATACCAAATTAAGTTTTTACATATGATTATTAATGAATGTTTCATGGTTTAATTTTTTCCATAATGCATCAGATTTTTAGTACTTCAACTCATGGAGAAAATTAGCATGTTGAAATAGCTTATTTTTAAAGGAATTACATTCAAGAGTATAATTATTTAATTTGTATTTCAGTTTGAATAATATATGAGTGACATCAAGAATAATAATTCAGGTAACATGAAGAATTTTTATAATCATTGCAAGTTCAAAATTATATTACTTGTCATAACTTCCACATTAATAGTTGATGTTATAAGGTGTATTACTCTCCCTCCTATCCTCAAAAAAGGATAAAAATATTTGTATGGAAATCATCATTGTCATCATCATCATTACCACCACCATCATCAAATATGTCCAAACTCTGTCCTCACAGTGTCTCTCTCATGTAGGCATAGTTATTAAATTCATTAACAGAGAAATTGGGACAGAATGAGTGTATTAAGTTTGTCTACTTTCACAAACTTGCAATGGAGCTGCAACTGAAATCTAACTTCAGAATTCGCATTAAACAATCACTGCTGTTCTACCTCTCTTATAAAATTGTTTAATTTTGGATAATATGGACATAGAGGAATATTGGGATCCAATGAATTTTCATTAGCTCCCTTTGAAACCATGTTTCTTAAAGATCTGAAAAATTATTGGAAAAGTAAAACAGATGCATGTTTCTAACTGTAGAGTATTCGTAAACACTCATTTCACAGATTGCTTCACATTTTCATTAGATTTACATTGCAGATTTAGGGTTTATTATAATTACTAGCTATTAGTTGATTCAATAGTTTTTAAAAATATTTATTTTATTTATTTGAAAGACAGAGTTAGAGAGAGAGGTAGAGACAGAGAGAGAGAGAGAGAGGTGTTCCATCTGATGGTTCACTCACCAGATAGCTGCAATGGCCAGAGGTGAGCCAATCCAAAGCCAGGAGCCAGGAGCTCCTTCCTGATCTCCCATGTGGGTGCAGGGGCCCAAGGACTTGGGCCATCTTCTACTGCTTTTCTAGGCCATAGCAGAGAGCTGGATTGGAAGAGGAGCAGCCGGGACTAGAACCAGTGGCCATATGGTGGCCAAGTGGGATGCTGGTGCTTCAGGCCAGGGCTTTAACCTGCTGCGCCACAGCACCAGCCCCTCAATAGTTTTATACAGATATTAATTCATATAAAAACTGGGTCATGTCAAATCTGTACTGTCATTTTTTATGATGAAAGTGATTTCTAATCTGGGTGTTAATAGATTTCTGACCTAGGCAAGGTAAAAGCTCAGGAAAAATGTATTTCAAATACTTAAGATACCTGGAGCATCACTGTAGCTCTGTGGTCCTGCAGGTATTTTCTACTTATATTTAATCATTACATGATTTCAGCATCTTTCTCAACAAAATATCTAGGCAGTTGTGAGTTATTGATCAGAGTTAACTATGTTAGAAGGACAGTACTTGTGGATTGTCTCATACAATTTACAGGACATGAGTAGTGGGTTCATGGTCCTCACATTATCATAGGTCAAAAGAAAAATATTTTTCTAAAGTTTTCTCATAGAATTAATTGAAACTAAATTAGTTTCCTTATATCTATGTGCAAAGGGAATAGCAGGTATCCAGAAATATGAGTTCTATCACTTTCTGAATATTTACTACTTTTGAACGTTATATATTGTTTATAGCCCATGTCTCTTCTGTTGAGGAACAGTGTTTTTTTTTTTTTTATATATATATATATACTATTTGTTGAACTCTTTTCCTTAGTGTTGGGTTAACTTTAAGATCATTAAATAAACTGAAAATCCATCTTGGGGCTGGCGCCAAGGTGCAGTAGGTTAATCCTCTGCCTGCAATGCCAGCATCCCATATGGGCGCTGGTTCTGGTCCCAGCTGTCCCTCTTCCAATCCAGCTCTCTGCTATGGCCTGGGAAAGCAGTAGAAGATGGCCCAAGTCCTTGGGCCCCTGCACCCACATGGGCGACCAGGAGGAAGCACCTGGCTCCTGGCTTCGGATTGGCACAGCTTTGGCCATTGTGGCCAATTGGGGAGTGAACCAATGGAAAGAAGACCTTTCTCTCTGTCTCTCCCTCTCACTGTCTTAACTCTACCTCTAAAATAAATAAACTAAATAAATCTTTAAAAAAAGTAGATCTTTGTGAAAATTAAGAATGAGAATGGGAGAGGGAGGAGAAAGAAGTGTGGGAGCTTGAGCAGGATGGAGGGAAGTAGCACCATGTTCCTAAATCTGTATATATGAAATGCATGAAACTTGTATAACTTAAATAAAATTATTAAAAGTTTTATTTTTAATTATTTATTATAAGGTAGAGAGAGACAGAGATTAACTATCCATTGGTTCATTTACCAAATGACTGCAACAGCCAGGACAGTTTGCTATTTGAATTTAAACAATTCAAATAATCTCCTGGACTTAGTGTTTTGCATTTATCAAGCAAACAAGGGAGTTCTATTTTCTAAAGTTGTAGATTGTAGAGGAAGAAATAAGACTTTACTCATTATTTTTTAAGTTTTTCTGAATGCACTGTATTCTGATATCCCTTCTAACACAAACTATTTTGGATACCTCTTCAAGCACACAGTAATGGAAGGCTATGGGAAAAATTTTAGATAAATTCTATCTCTAACTTATTTTGTCTTTCTTAATATATTTTCATCCTTTTTATTTGGGAAGCATAGTTTTCAGTGAATGAAAATTAATTTCACATTAAATTGCTTTTTCAGATTTTGATTTCAGAATACTACATGGTTAACCAAATCAATAGATATTCTTTGAAAAGTAAAATTAAGTGTCATAAAAATATGATAATTTGGTTGAAACACCTGAAAGTTTGTTTACCTCATTTTTTCTAGATTAAAAATATCAGGGTATTTTAATTGTTTTTATAACTAATTCTAAGGAATAATAATGACTGAACATATTTTGATAGTTAATTATTGAAGCACTATTCTGTTTTCCTAGTGGAGAGAGTTCACTGTTTTCATTTGCAGTTTGATATACCTAAGGATAAAGCATCTTTGATTGGGGGGAAAAAAACACTTATGTTCTAATATCAAAACTTTAATTTGGGGGTCGACTTTGTGGCATAGCAGATAGAATCACAACCTGGGACATGGGCATCCCACATGGGTGCTAGTTCATGTCCTGGCTGCTCCGCTCCCGATTCAGCTCCCTGCTAATGACCTGGGAAAACAGTGGAAGATGGCCCAACTGCTTGGGCTCCTGCACCCATGTGGAAGACCTGAAAGAAGCTTCTGGCTTCAGCCTAACTCAAATCTGGCTATTGTGGCCACAGAGGGAGTGAATGGAAGGTCTCTCCTTTTCTCTCTGTAACTTCGACTTTAAAATAAATGAGAAGTCTTAAAAAATTTATATTCTGTGCCAGAGAGTGAATGGTTGATGTTGACTTCTTTCAGTTTATTGTTTGCTTTTTTTTTCCTTAGTTGAGAAATAGAGTAATTATTCTGAATGGATGACTTCCTGGATCTGAAAGACCCCATAAAGTCAGATTTCTCTTTTTTTAAAAATTTTTTATTATTTTTTTGACAGGCAGAGTGGACAGTGAGAGAAAGAGACAGAGCGAAAGGTCTTCCTTTTGCCGTTGGTTCACCCTCCAATGGCCACTGCGGCTGGCGTGTGTGCTGCGGCTGGCGCACCGCGCTGATCCGATGGCAGGAGCCAGGTGCTTCTCTTGGTCTCCCACGGGGTGCTGGGCCCAAGCACTTGGGCCATCCTCCACTGCACTCCCGGGCCACAGCAGAGAGCTGGCCTGAAAGAGGGGCAACCGGGACAGAATCCGGCGCCCTAACCGGGACTAGAACCCGATGTGCCGGCGGAAGATTAGCCTATTGAGCCGCTGCTCCGGCCCAGATTTCTCTTAACAGTTTGGAGGACTCTAATGTAGAAAGTGAGATGCTTCAGCAGTTCTCCAGAAGGAGAATGCAATGCAGCACTGGGGAAAAGCACCTTACTACAGTGTGTCTTTTTTTCTCTAGCAGTCTGATCATCAACCTCCAGGATATGTAGCACACTGCAAAGTTTTTTGTGTTCTACAGTTTTTTGTTTCCTTCTCTATTTTTGGTAATTCAAATTCACCTTTTATTAACTCCTTGATTTTGTGTAAGTTTCAAAAAAACGGTGGCAGCATGAAGTTCTTTGGGAAGAGTGGCAGTAAGGCACGTGTAGGCCCATGAGTGATAAATGATAGATTTATCTTAACAATCAAGATGAAATGCAATAGGATTGCATTATAAAAGGAAAGAGAACTGCAGAGCCCAAGGGTCTCCATCACAAGCCACATTGCTTGATCACTAGTGTCAGATGCAACTTGACATGACTGCCTCAGAGGAGATCTGTACTGACATCCCTGAGTCGAGTAGTGCATTCAGTTAAAGAGGATTCAGTTGATTACCAGGGGAGAAGACTTCCATCGCAGACCCTAAAACCCAACATCCCTGTAGACATCCTGACATGCAGCAGATAATAAATATTTCCTGTTTCATTTGATATGGATATTTAACATGGTTTACAGACTGGATTGTATAATGAAGGAAGTATTTTAAACTTTGCACATATTTCAATATCACTTTTAATTAATTATATTGTACATATTTATTTGCATATATGTACCTACCATTAGAAGCTGAAGTAGTTAAGGGCAGATCCTATGTGTTATTGGTCTTAGTGTTTCTAACATTTACCATAATAGCAAGGAAGTCACAGTTTGAGGAAGGAGCAAAGAGGAAGATGCTAGGTATTTCTCATAGAGTTTCTAAGGATGTATTGCCTGATAAAAGCATGGATTTTATCCTTGTCAGAGTCATTAATGAAAATTAATACATTGCCATGTATTTAAGTCATATATTAAAAAACTATTTTTTATCTAACAAGACAAGAAATGAAATATGGTCTTCAAGTGAGAGAAAATGGAAGTATTTTGAGCATGTAGTGAACCCTGCTATGTATCAGCTGCTATACTTGAATTTCTCTAAATTGTCTATTTAATATTTACAATAACCTAGCATAGGCAATTATTAAATTCATTGTTAACATGCATGTCTTGCCTAAGGCTATATGATTTAGTCAAAACTAAAATGAGAGCACAGGTCACTACATCTCCCAAATTTTTTTATGAAACCAAGTTTCCCCAGTAAAGTGTTATGTAACAAGTCTAATAGAAGAAAGTTATGGATATTTAATTATGAAACTCTTGATAATTAGAAACTGAGTTATAAATGCCTTTCTTTTTATGGTGTTCTGGAACAAGTGCAAATAATTTCTTTAGTCTGATTGATGGTTAATTAAATCCATGATCTGAATGTTTGTGTCTCCCCAGAGTTTATATGTAGAAATGCTGAACTCTTACATAATGATATTAGGAAATGGGAACATTGAGAGGTGATTAGGTCATGAGAGTGTAGCTTTTTGTTAAAAGGGTTTGGAGAGCTATGAGGGCACAGTGAGAGGAAGGCCATCTGGTGACCAATATACTAGCCCTCACAAGACAATGTATCTGTTATGGGCTTTTCAGTCTCCAGAGCCATGAGAAATAAATATTTGCTGTTTATAAGCCACCTAGTTTATATTTTTGTTATAGCAGTACTAACAGACAAAGACAATTTCATTTTATTTTAAGTGTATGATTCTCTGGGTTTAGAATCCCTATTACATCACTGCTAATCTGTAAGCAAACCTCCCATCTACCATACCACTTTTAGGGAAAATATGAATTTTTTAATAAATGATGATAAAATGCACTTGGTTTATATGATTTGTAATTCTGGAATTTGAATTTTCATAAACAGATCATATCTGTGATAAATTAAGATAAATTACCTTATTTGATGTATATATATATATATATATATATATAATTATTTACATCGTTTACTTGAATGGCAGAGAAAGGGAGAAAAGAGAGAAAGAGAAAGAGAGAGAGAGACAGAGACAGAGACAGAGACAGAGACAGACAGATGGTATTGGTTCATCCTCAAATGCCCCCTCAATAACCAAGCCTGAACAAAGCTAAAGCCATGAGCCTGGAACACAATCCAAGTCTCCAAAATGGATGGCAGGAACCTAAGTAACTGAGCCATCACCTGCTGCCTCCAAGGATTCACTTCAGTGCCAAGCTGGATTAGGAGTAGAGATGGGACTCAAACCTGGCACTCTGATTTTGTATGTGGCGTCCCAAATGGAGTTTTATCTGATGAGTCATGTATTCGCACTGGAGATATGTGTTGTAATGTTATTTACGTTTTCATATATATCTCTTAAATTCTTGCATAATTTCATTACTATTGTGGAATAGACCTCTGAGAAATCTATATGCTTACAATGATATTCTCCATTTTAATGTTGATGATTTGTGAAAATTTTTAGGTAAAGTGATCAAAGATGGTGTATGAAATACAAAATAAGATGTGGATAAAATAGATAGGCATTTTTCACTTTCTAATTTAACATAAGACTGTGTCTTATTTGAAAAATCAACATAGTATAGATACTATTTTCTAATTATTATTTTTAAAAACCCAGAAAAATTGAATTGTAACAAAACATTTGAGTCCTGGGTTATAATGCTAGCACACAGTGTCATTTGAATCTTAATAGCACTTTGTTCCTTAAAAAATAAAATCCCTAGAATATTTTGTATATTCAAACTAAAAATATTCCAAAGGATTAAAGAAGTGAATCATCTCAGGAAAGTTCTAGGCAACTACAATTTGCCTAGAGCTTTTCTGGGCTGATTCACTTTTGCAGTTATTCTTACAATAAGAGTATGAAGATAAAGAGAACTAAAAGATAAACTGTTAATGACTTTTATTCTCCTCCTTCCTCTTTTGCAGCATTGGGTTATTTTATTTTATTTTATTTTATTTTGACAGGCAGAGTGGATAGTGAGAGAGTGAGACAGAGAGAAAGGTCTTCCTTTTGCTGTTGGTTCACCCTCCAATGGCCGCAGTGGCCGGCGCACCGCGCTGATCTGGAGGCAGGAGCCAGGTGCTTATCCTGGTCTCCCATGGAGTGCAGGGACCAAACACTTGGGCCATCCTCCACTAGGAGCCAGGTGCTTATCCTGGTCTCCCATGGGGTGCAGGGCCCAAGCACTTGGGCCATCCTCCACTGCACTCCTGGGCCACAGCAGAGAGCTGGCCTGGAAGAGGGGCAACCGGGACAGAATCCGGCGCCCCGACCAGGACTAGAACCTGGTTTGCTGGTGCCACAAGGCAGAGGATTAGCCTATTGAGCCGGGGTGCCGGCCAGCATGGGGTTATTTTATAGAGAGAAATAATTAATATCTAATAATTAATATTGGAATGATAAATTCATAAATTGCATAGGTGATTGATTATACAAAACAATACAACTAAGTGTTATTTCCATGACAGATTGAATATTATTGTGGAACTTCAAAACTGTATTTAATTTAAAGTCATCATGTTTGACTGATTAATCTCCACAATACTGCTTTTAAAAAGATTAGTCTTCGTAGTTTCTGAAGACTTTTGCTTACATTCTCTTAAAATATTTTGCCTTGCCAACTATTAATAGTTTCCTAGTAATTTTCCTAATTTTTAACTAATTCAACTGCTTTCTCTCAGCATAATTTTACTTATGTTACTATTTGCATGGGGCCCCAGAGTGACTTCCTATCATCAATAAAATTGATAGTGTACTTCTCAGATTTCAATGTATTGACTTCTCCCATTAGTCCTTCTAAGTCACTTTTATTATTAGTACCATATTTTTGGTTTCCAAGTCTTAACTTTTTTCTCCTTTTTACTGCAAGTATTAGTTCTATTTTATATGACTGTTTTATTTTATGTTTTACAAAATAAAAATTTTACAAAAATGATTTCATTCCATATCTCCTTGATACTCTCAACTTCATCCTATATTCAGATTACTAAATACATCTCCAAATGCAAATATCCTTCTGTCTTTTGAGCCATTCAGCAACAGAAAGTAATTGCCTAATAAGCCTCTGATTTCATAGTATGGATTTTGAAGTCCACTATCATCATTTTCCAAACTGCCTTTCCTGAATAGTCTTCACTCACCAACCTTTAAAGAAACCCAGTGCTCCAACCACACAATAGACACTCAAATCCTGTGTATATCCCATGCTTTCCTAATTCTGCAGCTCAGCTCACAATTTTCTGTCTGCTGAAATGTAAATTGATATCTCTCCCCACATTCTTCATATTCAACACATTCCTCTAGGCCAAGATGAAATATAACCTCCTTTTTAAAGGTTTCCCTGATAAGAGCAGCCATAATGGGTTGCTACTCTCCCCTCAAGGCCATCTTAGCTTTTAAACATTGCTTTTAACAGGAAGCATATCTTAATATATATTCATGTATGTGTTATTTTCTCTTCATAGAGATTTTCAGTTCCTTTGGGATAGAAGGTATGCAGGAATCTTCAGAAAATTCATGGAAATTATGTTTTATAAAAAATCTATGCATGAATTTCCAAAAAAATTTGCAAAAAAATAAACATCTTAATTCCTTTTCCCATGAACTTTTGAAGTATACTCTTTATATACTTCAGTATACTTACATCCTTTTTCTATATAACACACTTATATTTGTTAATTCAATGAAAAATATATGAGAGAGGTATCTTAATCCTCTGATGATCTGGATTGGGAAAAGAAAACATAGCTATTTAATTTGATGGCTGTTTTCTGGACTGTGGATCTTTTAGTTCATTTTCATCTTCTTGCCTTTTTAGATGCCTCATGTCTTCTTGTTTTCTCTAGAGGGAAGAAAAAGAGACTGAGGAAATTAAATAATTAACCTCAAACTTGTGTGGTAGCAAAGAAATTCATGGAAATGTTAGAATCTATAATGGCCTGTGTTGTTTTAGTGGTATCTATGTTCCCCATGCTTTTCCTGTGTCCAGATTCACAGGGTGGAGTGTATTTTAATTATTCTTCTAGCTAAATAAAGAACAAGATAAAAATGAAAAAAAGGATAGAACTTGATGATCTCTTTGAAACTGTTTCAATGGAAAGGTATTACTCAAAAATCAGCTGTGGGCATTTGGAATACTGATTATGATATTGCTCAAGATCCCTCCATCCCATAGCAGAATGCCTGGGTCACAGTCCCAGTTCCACTCCTGATTCCCTGAAAATGTGCATATGGGTTTTGGTTATTCATTTGGGAGAACTGGGTTGAGTTCTCAGCTCCCAGTTTAGGTCTGTCCCAGCCCTGGGTAGTGACCAGTGGAGGGGTTATCTCTCTCTTTCTCTCTGGCTCTCTGGTTGTGGCTCTCTCTTCCTGCCTCTCAAATAAAAATATGTTTAAAGCACCTTCAAAATCAACTAAAAATATCACAACACACAGTTCGATAGACTATTTGTCAAGGCTAGGCTACAACATAGTTATAGCCATATGTAGCACATGTCTCTATCTCACTTTCTCACAAACTAGATTGTACTTACCTGAGTAGAATAAAATGCAGCATATTTATCAATCATGTACCTGGATGTAAACCTTGTGAAAATTAAGTTTCCAAGGATTCTTTAAGACATCTTAATTTAGAAGTTTATTTTTTTAAAATTTACTTTTATTTATTCAAAAGTCAGAGAGGGTGAGGCAGAGACAGAGAGACAGAGAGAGAGGTCTTCCATCCACTGTTTCACTCCCCAAGTGGCTACAACATCCAAGGATGGGCCAGGTGGAAGCCAGGAGCCAGGATCTTCATCCAGGTCTCCCTTGTGGGTGCATGGACCCAAGGACTTGGTCACTCTTCTGCCACTCTCCCACATGCACTACAGGGAGCTGGATTAGAAGTGGAGCAGCGATGACCCAAACTGGCATTCATATGGGATGCCAGTGCTGCAGGCTATTTCTTTACCCACTATTCCACTGTTCCATCTCCTTAGTAATTTTGAGTGCATCCTATTTACAGTTTTAAAAATTGCTCTATATGAATTGGGTGCAGGCAACTAACGAGCTAGTGTGTAGTAGATTCTTCTGCATCAGTATGACTGAGATTGTATATTGGTGAATTATCTAAGAACCTTATAAAATTTATGCTTAAATCAAGACCAAACAATTCTTTTGTAAAGCTCTACCTATATATTTCTTCATTTCACTATTTGCCATTCTTCCAGAAATAATTAATTAAGCACCATGTTTGTTTAAAAGATTATGTAATGAGTGTAAGATGGCTCCTGCTTTCAAGTTTTCCCAAGTATGGTAGAGAAACACCAAATTACAAACATATTATATGTCTGGAAAAGATAGATACAAAATCATTTTGGGCCAAACATTGAAAAAAAAATTGATTACATCAAGGTAGACAAGATAGTATACGACATCAATACTTATAAGGATAGTAATACCAAATACATAGCCCTTTTATTATGGTTGTAAATATTTTTAAACATTAACTAATTTAACCTTCAGAAGAATCCTGACATAGGTAATATAATTATCTCCTGTGTAAGTTGATGTAGAATAAAGTTCTCCAGCTCATGGTTCCTGATTGGTGAAACCTATCATTATTTGGGACTCATATTCAAGGAATCTTGATGTAGAACTTGTGTTTTTATGAATTTATAATTTATTCAAGACAATATTTGGGAAGATAGTAAAGGAGAGAAAAATTATTTTATAGAAAGAGAACAATGTGAAAGACAAATCTGAAAAGCAGTTCTGAAAGTTGTTTTCACAGCAGTCTGTAAGAGAACATATGATGAGTTGATGTGAAATGGATACAAATATAAGGGTAAGTGGGGCCGGTGGCCCATGGCTCACTTGGTTAATCCTCTGCCTGCGGCGCTGGCATCTCATGTGGGCACTGGGTTCTAGTCCCTGCTGCTCCTCTTCCACTCCAGCTCTCTGCTGTGGCCCGGGAAGGCAGTGGAGGATGGCCTAAGTGCTTGGGCCCCTGCACCGGCATGGGAGACCAGGAGGAAGCACCTGGCTCCTGGCTTTGGATAGGCACAGCGGCGGCCCTGGAGGCCGTTTGGGGGTGAACCAACGGAACAAAAACCTTTCTCTGTGTCTCTCTCTAAAAAATAAAAATATAAGGATAATGTTAATGTATCACTTTCTTTTCTTTTTTCTTGGGTTGATTAATCATGTATTTGTCATGAACTTCCTATGTTATTCTAGGCAGAGCATCAATCATGGATGTGGCCATGCTTGGAAACCTTTGGAAACCTTCCATGGTATTTAAAGAGTACAAAAAAAAATTTAAAATACTGATGGTATTTAGGATAGTGTACATATTACTAGAATAGCTTAGTAATGTATATTTGTGAACAACTCACTGTTGGCATACAAGACCATGGGCAATCTTGAATGGCAGGATATGGTTCCATAATCTCATTTCATTTAACACACAGAAACTAAAACAACAGTATGACTATTAAGTTTCGCATGACAGGAAGTTGGACATGATTGACAGAGTTTGTAATATGATAGGATTAATACTGAAACTAACTTTGAGAAGGATTCGGGTTTAGGCTAGATGAATAGCAGAAATTCATAGTGGATATTGTTTATAAGAGAAACAAAAACACAGAAGGTAGCTGGCTAAGAGAACCAAGAATAGTATTTTAGAAAGAAACTTGAGATTCAAGGACTAAGAAAAGTATTAATGCTTTGTTTATATTCATTCAGGAAGAGCCTATATTTATGTTTGTAAGGAAGACCACCCCATAATTTGATTTACATATTTTTTTGAATTTCAATACATTTGAAATCTATTCAGTTTTACTTTATATCAGAATATCTGTTTTTAGCAACAAAGATAAAAAATAACAATCCACACTACATCTTTTTAAAGTTAGATATTGGGTACACTTGTAAATTGCAACCAGTTATCCTATTACTACACCAAGGGGGGATTTGTGAGTAGGAGAATGGAATTTGCAGTATGAACTTTGTACTGCTTACTTTGCTAGAATTAGTTTGGCAGATGATTCATGTGATATTTCCAGCAGAGAAATCTGCAAAGTACCCTGCTCAGTGTGGTTACTTAAACAGTTAAATCCTCTGCAATCAGAGAACTCCCACTGAACCAGTGATTATCTGTATGGTATATTCTAATGTACTGAGCAACTGTGTAAAGATCATGTGGATTGATTGTTCATTTTACTATCTTCTTAAAGGGATTGAGTAGAAAAATTACACAGTGCATTATTCATTATACAAAGCCTTTTTTTTTTTTTTTTATAAAAGCAGAATGTCCAAAAGAATGTGGAATTGAGAAATGCAATTTTCCTTGTTTGTTGGAACATATTCTCTTATTGGGAAACATCTTTTTTTTTTAATAAAGCTTTTATTTAAAGAATATAAATTTCCAAAGTACAGCTTATGGATTACAATGGCTCCCCCCCCCCATAACTTCCCTCCCACCCACAACCCTCCCCTTTCCCGGTCCCTCTCCCCTTCCATTCACATCAAGATTCCTTTTCAATTCTCTTTATATACAGAAGATCAGTTTAGTACATATTACATAAAGATTTCAACAGTTTGCCCTCACATAGCAACACAAAGTGAAAAATGCTGTTGGAGTACTAGTTATAGTATTAATTCACAATGTATAGCACATTAAGGACAGAGATCCTACATGATTTTTTTTAAAAAAAAATTGATTAATTTTCTATGCAATTTCCAATTTAACAGCAAGTTTTTTTTTTCATTTTCAATTATCTTTATATACAGAAGATCAATTCAGTATATACTAAGTAAAGATTTCATCAGTTTGCACCCACACAGAAACACAAAGTGTAAAATACTGTTTCGGTACTAGTTATAGCATTACTTCACATTGGACAACACATTAAGGACAGATCCCTCATGAGACGTAAGTACACAGTGACTCCTGATGTTGATTTAACAATTTGACACTCTTGTTTATGGCATCAGTAATCTCCCTAGGCTCTAGTCCTATGAGTTGCCGAGGCTATGGAAGCCTTTAGGGTTTGCTGACTTCATCTTATTCTGACAGGGTCATAGTCAAAGTGGAAGTTCTCTCCTCCCTTCAGAGAAAGGTACCTCCTTCTTTGATGGCCCTTTTCTTTCCACTGGGATCTCACTCACAGAGATCTTTCATTTAGGTCTTCTTTTTTTTCCAGAGTGTCTTGACTTTCCATGCCTAAAATATTCTCATGGGCTCTTGAGCCAGATCTGAATGCTTTAAGGGCTGATTCTGAGGTCAGAGTGCTATTTAGGACATCTGCCATTCTATGAGTCTGCTGTGTATCTCACTTCCCATGTTGAATCATTCTCTACCTTTTTGATTCTATCAGTTAGTATTAGCAGACACTAGTCTTGTTTGTGTGATCCCTTTGACTCTTAGACCTATCAGTGTGATCAATTGTGAACTGAAATTGATCACTTGGACTAGTGAGATGGCCTTGGTACATGCCACCTTGATGAGATTTACAACCTTCTTAGAAATACATTAAAATATTCGATTTTGGAGCCAGTGCTGTGGTGAAGTAGGTTAAAACCCTGGCCTGAAGTGCCAGAATTTCATATGGGCGCTGGTTCTAATCCTAGCTGCTCCTCTTCTGATCCATCTCTCTGCTATGGCCTGGGAAAGCAGTAGAAGATGACCCACGTCCTTGGGCCCCTGTACGCACATGGGAGACCTGGAGGAAGTTCCTGGCTCCTGGCTTTTTATCAGCTCAGCTCTGGCCATTGCAGCCACCTGAGGAGTGAACCATGGGATGGAAGACCTCACTCTCTGTCTCCACCTCTCTGTGTAACTCTTTCAAATAAATAAAATAAATCTTTTTAAAAAAATCTTGATTATTACATCTCTTTGTAAATCAACTTCAAAAGAAAACAAGTATTGTTTACCATGAATACAGCAATGAAGGATTTTACCATTAGTTTAAATATGCTTTTCACTTTATAATTTTATTTGACCCAGACTTGAATGTTATTTTCACAATAAAAATTTAAAACTCTTAACTGATAAATATATCTTTCATGGAAATATAGATTATTTACTTTTGGTAATTTTGAACTTTATTACATAATTCTTGCCTATTTAAAAAATTAAAAATGACAGTTTAAAATTGACACCTAGAATACCATTTATGACCAAAATAGTGTCTTATATACATCCTATTGTGTTTATTATTGAACTAGAAAATGAAAATGTCAGTTAGTGCTAATAATAAAGATTCAAGATCAACTTAAAAAAGCTTTGTAGTAGCATAGGTTGCTACCATTTTTGTCAAGGCTCCATAGGTTATTTTTTAACTAGGGTGGTTGAGAAAATAATTTTGGTAATGGTTTTCAGTAATATAAAATTGATGATTTCAATTAGCAATTTAATTTTATGGAATACTTGCATTGTAACTTGAGAAATGGGAGAGATGGAGCAGGGTGTATTCAAACTGAATTCTTCTCAGACTTTTCTTTGAATTTTTTAAAAGTTAAAATACTTGATACATATTAACAACTTATAGCATTAATCTCAGAAAAAGGAATATTTATCACAAGTGTTTTATTCCATTTTATAGTGCCCCTTCCCTTAAAAAGCTGTTTTAAGGAGTAAAAGTTTATTAAAATACTACAACATTAGACTCTTGGAGTTTGATTTTCCTCAAGGAAATACCACTGAATGAAAACATGAAGGTTTTATCATTCAAAAGTCTCTACTCACTCTTTGGGCTATGGATGTATCCAGACTTCTTTTTGATAATTTAGAGTTTTAGGTCACTTAGCACTTTTACATCATTATAATAGGTAACACTTCTAGAACCAAAATCTGTATTAGAATGCTCCAGGGAAATGAAACCAACATAAATAAATATACTTCACAAATTTCATGGGGAAACAAATGATTATTTAAATTTTATGTGACATTTGAATTTTTTTCATAATAATAATTTTACATGAACATTTTTGAAGTATCACACGCATGTGTGTGTGTGTTTATGTGTGTGTGAAGAGATTTATTATGCCATTATGGAGTCTCAGACATGCCATAATTCCCCTAAGGATACTTGGAGATCCAGGAAAGACAGTAGTGTAAAAGGTCTGAGAATTAGAGGGGCCAGAAATGTAAATCCCAGTCCAGAAATGAGGAATGATTGATGCCCCAGTACAGTCAGTTATGCTGGGGACAACAGGAACAAATTCCTCTTTCCTCCAGCTTTATTCAGGCTCTCAAGGTACTTGAGGACTACAAGGTACCCACCCTTACTGGGGATTCAGTTCATATGGAGTGTCCACCAATCCGAACTCTAATCCTGCATGAGAACACCTTCACAGAAACCCAGAAAAAGTGCTTAATTCAGAAATTGTGTGATGAAATCAAGTTGTGGCTTTCCTAACAATAACCTGTATTTAAAGATCTCTTTATATGCCAGACATTTTTCTCTCTTTGTTTTAAAACAAAATTACGTATTTATTTAAAAGGCAGAGTTACAAAGAAAGGAGGAGGAGGAAGAGTGGGTAGAGCGAGAGCAAGCGAGCGAGTTTCTCCATTCATTGATTCACTCCTCAAATGGCTGCAATGACTGAGCTGTGCCAGCCCAAAGCCAGCAGCCAGAAGCTTTCTCTGGGTCTCTCATGTAGATGCAAGGGCCCAAGAACTTGGGCCATCTTCTGCTGCTTTCCCAGGCGCATCACCAGTGAGCTGTATCAGAAGTGGAGCAGCCTGTAGCCAGAAACCAGGAACATCCAGGTCTCCCATGTGAATGGCAGGGACCCAGGTACTTGGGCCATCCTCCACTGCTTCCCAGACGCATTAGCAGGAATGCAAGCTCAGAAATGGAGCAGCTGGGACTCCAGTATGGAATGCTGGCATAACAGTTAGCTTGCCCAGCTGTGCCACAATGTTAGCCTCCACTATTTCTTTTTATTTTTTTTTCCTTTATTTCAAATGATCACTTCAGTGCCTTTGCAGATATGCAGACACTTATCCATCCCACGTCAGAACAGTGTCTAACAAAAGGTTTGTATATATGATAAAGGAAGAGGCTAAACTTAGCAAAGTCAAACACTTAAAATCAAAGATCAAGATTTCCATCCTCAGAAGTCTTTTTAGCTCCATCACTCAAGGCTAGCGTTCAGTCTGTTTCTCCTCACAGCTTCCATTTGTGTAATATCATCCTAGTTTTATCCCTCCTTCACTTTTGAAGGTAAAATCCTTCTTGTTCTCATACAAAGCATTATTTGCAGCCATCTCCTTCGTGGTCTCCATTCTTGCTTTTAGATCCCCTTTTCATCTCAGTCCACCCAACTTTAAGGTGTTTCCATGCAAGTACTTCCGACTCTTAGAAGTCTCTGGATGATGCTATTGTACTCTCTTTTATCTTTAATTTCCTTGGTGCTCCTTATTGTGAGGCACTTTGTTTATAAGCAACATTCTACTCCTCATGACTTTTCCAGGAGGTAGGATTTTATGATTACTATTTTAGAGATGAGTAAACTAAGTTTCAAGAGAATTAACTCACTATTACAAAGTTTCAAAGCTATTATGTGCAGGGTGTACATACCAGCTTTGATTCCAAAGTCACATCCTTTCCAATGATATGTTCTCATTTAGAATATTCTTAAATTTATTATTGAAGCATAGCATCTTTTGATAAAATACTTTGCATGTACATATGCTCCATTTTCTTCTGAAGGAAATCAGTGTAGTGGCTCTTCTGTCAAAATTAGATGGGTGTCATTTTATCTACTCTGACAAATTGAGTTCTCACACATTAGTACCATTTTTAAAGTTACAGAATAGAATTGTGACAACAAAGAGAATATTTTGTTTTCTTTTGAGTTCAGAATTACAAAAATATATATATATATATATATATATATATATATATATATATATACATATGTGAGATAATGTAGTTTCTGAATCTCTTTCTGAATTTCAAAAACCATTATGGATGGGAAAACTATATTTTATCAATAGATACATAGTAGTTGAAGAACACTCTGTGAATATAATGGTAAATATTTATTTTTGGTAGTTATATGATTATTACCAAAAGCCAAATCAAGCTATAGTATAACTTGAGAAGTTTTGAATGTATGAATTTATGTATGAAGTCGAGTGTAAGCTGTTTCTGGATAATTAGGATTTGAAGGTTATAACATTTGCCATTGAGAAGATAATTACTCTCTAGATATTCAACACTGTCTATGCCCTGTGACACTGATGATTCAGAAGGCAGATAAATGCCCTCTAAGAAGTATTAGCTTTGAAAATAAAGAGGACAAATATGTCATTTTTGAAAAAAAAGAAATATAACATTTTGAATCTTAGTTTTATGACTAATATCATAAGTTTATAGACATTCATTTCTTATATTCTTACATTATAAAACTTATCTGTTGGTAAAATAACATTACTTACATGTCTAAAACTTTATATTTCTAACAATAAAAGTCCTCTTTGAATAATAAAAAAATCCACAGTGTGTATTTGTATCCTAGTGCCATTTAAAATAAATATCCACTTGAACTAAAATTCTGATCCTGGTTATTATAGTAGTGATTTTGAAGATTGCTGTTCTTTACTTCAACTCAAACAGTTCATTTGTGGTTAATTTAGGTTATGATGCATATAGTCCACAAATTTGCTTCTTTTTATGTCTTTCATATTATTATATTCTTTTCTTACTGTCAGTTTTTCAAAATGTATATTTATATATTAATATAACTATAAATCTTTAAACATATTCTTCCTTCAGAATAATCCAACATCAATTCAATTCATTCTCATCAAAACAAAAGTAATTTGTATTAAGTTAATTTTTTTTAAAAAAATATTTATTTACTTAAAAGACAGAGTAACAAAGAGGCAGAATCAGAGAGAGTGAAGGAGAGAGAGAGAGAGAGAGAGAGAGAGGTCTTCCATCTGCTGTTTCACTCCCCAAATGGCTGCAATGGCCGGAGCTGAGCTGATCAGAAGCCAGGAGTCAGGAGCCAGGAGCTTTTTCTGGGTCTCCCATGTGGGTACAGGGGCCCAACTACTTGGGCCGTTTTCCACTGCTTTCCTGACCATAGCAGAGAACTGGATTGGAAGTGGAGCAGCTGGGGCTTGAACCAGCATCGAAATGGGATGCTAGCCCTGCAGGTGGCAACTTTTACCTACTGTACGCCACAGTGCCAGTCCCTCAAATTCCTTTCTAATTTTTGTAAAGAATAGTTGCTGAGGTTATTTTTAACCATATTCGGTTCTACAAAAGAAATTAAGATTATAATCAAGATAGACAATCTGCTAAAATTATATGTAGTCACTCAATAAGAAAAAAATAAAAATACTGAAGTGTCCATTAAAGATTTTGAATGTATACTAAATATGTACATTTATTGAGTAAACATTTAAAAATAGTCTTAGCTTCACAGGCCATTCTTTTTTAACCACTCTGTTCTCTATTAATTATCTCTGCTAAAAGAGATAATCTGTATTGGAAAATTTGTGAATGCTAGAGGTTTGCTATCCATTTTTTGATAAAGCTGGTGTTTCATATTAATTCATTTTAAATATGTTCAAAATACATTTTACATTTAAGAAATATGAACACTAAGAAAATACTTTTATATTACTAATGTAGAACTAGTATTTAAATGTTGGCTTTATATCTTAGATGTGACAATCATAAACTAACTTTACTATACAAGATACATATATTCTTAACTCATTTGATCCTACTCCAATGAGAAATGAGGGGTAGTGAGATGTGGGTAATAATTTACATTCGATCAGAAACCCAAGTTCAAATAAAGCTCTGTCACCTTTAGTCAGTAGGGAAACATGGGTAAGGTTTTTCTCTGATTCTTAGTTCATTCTTTGGAAAATAATAATAAACACTTTTATAAGATTGTTGTGAGAAATACATGAGGACGTGGTGTGCAGAACCTGACAATTACTAATAATCCTGAGTCAATAATTTTAAATATATATAATTTTCTAGATATTGCAGTAAAGGATATTTTAATAAAGGCTTAATTATTTTCTTTTTTAACCATTTCAGTGGAAACTGTCTGAACATATATTACCACCTTAATAAACAGAATATTTTAAAACATTTAAAAATGTTCTTAAGATCATTTTATTAAGCATACTATCAATTGTAATCTATTTTACTTACAAGGAAAATAAATAATGTGCTATATCAATTTTAATCTTTGGACTATGTAATATATATCCCACTCTGAAGGCCACAGTGAATATCATCAACATGTATTTTTAAAATGAACAGCATTCACTTATTCAATACGTATCTGTTAAATTTCTGCAATCTAATTGAGGTATGAAGACTAGTAAGATGCAACTTTGTAATGATATCTCCTCTTGATGTTCAGATACAGTCACTCACTTCCTTACTCAAGACTATTAAGAAAGTACAATGTAGTTAAGAATGCATCATTTAAAAGCTATTGAAATAATGATAGCCTGGAGCATAAATCATGATGTTAAATTAATAATTATAATAATCATTCATATCTTTGCCAAATGCAATAAACTTAACAAATCTTGTATTTATTCTCTGAAAAAGGGATGGAGAACTTTTTTTTTCTGCCAAGGGCCATTGGATGTTTATAATATCATTCATGGGCCATACAAAATTTTTAACTTAAAAAATAGTCTGATATGGAGTAATTTAATTTAGAGTCCAACCTGTGGTTGCTTTGGCAGTGCCAGACCGGATGATTTCACAGGCCTCACAAGGCCTATAGTCTGGATGTTCCCATATGTAGATCAGATCAAAATAATCAGGTAGTTTTTGAATAAACTAATGAATCTTTTTCCAGTCTGTGTCACTGTCTCTGTCTCTCAAGAATTAGAAGTAATATTACTTTATGGCTGATAGCATGAACTCAGTACAAACAAAACAACAATAGTAGCTTATTTTAATCTAGACTGCTATATACTTGCTTTGTAACCTTGGGTAGATTGCAAGCTATTTATGTAAGATTTGACATACACTTGTACATTAAAGCATACAAAGAGTAAAAATTAATAATAATAATGATATCTCATAGAGAAGTTAAGAGGTTTACATAAAATACTGCATGCAAAGAGTAAATAACTAGTTTTGTGTTTCTGTATCCCTTGCATGGAGCAACATTCCTGTATATTCATCACAGAGAACTATACTAACTTCATTTTAAATAGCATCCCATCATTTTCCATCCTCCCCTCATGACTGCTCAAATAATATAAGCATACATTAAGAAAACAGTCGATGAATTTGACAGCTTTCCTAACCAGTTTTCTTTCAGGGTCATTTCTACTAACACATTTCTCAAGAGAAATATTGGTAAGAGGGAATCTCCATTGCAGAACTTAGTTAAAAATGGTGAATCCAGACATCAGTGATGGCTCTAGTTCTTGAAAGACAGACACTTCCATAGTCATTTTGGTGTACTTAAGCATACAATAGCTTTCTAATCTTCATCAAAAATATTTTAAATTAAAGCAGTTGTCATGCAGCTGTAATGTTGTCACTTATCAATGTAATGAATTTAAACTGAAAGCCACTCTTTATATGAGAATGGAACTGATTAACTGGAGTTACTGCATTGGTAATAATTAGTCAGAAATGTGCAGTGGTGCAAATCAGTATCTTGGTGCCAAGACTCTCCTGGGGAATCTAAACTATAACAAAGCTGTCAACCTGCCAGAAGATGAGGGTGTTGCTGATTTGTGTTGCTAATTTATTCTCTGATAACTTTAATTTATATAGTAGAGATAGAAAATGAAAAAAGATATATTTGACTTAGTAAACATTACTGAAACCTTAATTAGTAAACCAATTACAACTTTTTTTTGAGACTGAAGGAGGAAGAAGCATCAAAATTATTTTAATATCTTGAGTTTCAATATTTAACAATTATTACTTTCTGTTTAGTTTTCTGAAATAAAAATTATATTTCATTTTTTTGCATTTTGAGGGAAAGCAGTAGTATAAATCTGATGGGTCCTAAACTTGACTATTGTTTTTTTTTTTTTTTTTTTTTGACAGGCAGAGTGGACAGTGAGAGAGAGAGACAGAGAGAAAGGTCTTCCTTTTGCCGTTGGTTCACCCTCCAATGGCTGCCGCGGACGGCACGCTGCGGCCAGCACATCGCGCTGAGCCGATGGCAGGAGCCAGGTGCTAGGTGCTTTTTCCTGGTCTCCCAGTCGGGGTGCAGGGCCCAAGCACTTGGGCCATCCTCCTCTGCACTCCTGGGCCACAGCAGAGAGCTGGCCTGGAAGAAGGGCAACCGGGACAGAATCCGGCGCCCCGACCGGGACTAGAACCCGGTGTGCCGGCGTCGCAAGGCGCAGGATTAGCCTGTTAAGCCACGGCGCCGGCCTAAACTTGACTATTGTTAAGAAATGTTTGTGTGTATACACACAGACATAAGAATGAATTGTAGTCATCCTTATGACCACTTCAGAAGCATGCAGACGCAATGTTTTATGCAGAAGATAACTGTCTTATGTTTGTAAGTCTTATGTTATCCAATTTTATAACATTATCAAAAGAATATTTCTTTTTTTATATTTAAAGCTTTTTTTTAAAGAATATGATTTTCCAAAGTACAGCTTATGGATTACAATGGCTTCCCCCCATAATTTCCCTCCCACCCACAACCCTCCCCTTTCCCGCTCCCTCTCCCCTTCCATTCACATCAAGATTCCTTTTCCATTCTCTTTATATACAGAAGATCAGTTTAGTACATATTACATAAAGATTTCAACAGTTTGCCCTCACATAGCAACACAAAGTGAAAAATACTGTTGGAGTACTAGTTATAGTATTAATTCACAATGTATAGCACATTAAGGACAGAGATCCTACATGATTTTTTTTAAAGTTGATTAATTATCTATGCAATTTCCAATTTAACAGCAAGTTTTTTTTTTCATTTTCAATTATCTTTATATACAGAAGATCGATTCAGTATATACTAAGTAAAGATTTCATCAGTTTGCACCCACACAGAAACACAAAGTGTAAAATACTGTTTCGGTACTAGTTATAGCATTACTTCACATTGGACAACACATTAAGGACAGATTCTTCATGAGACGTAAGTACACAGTGATTCCTGATGTTGATTTAACAATTTGACACTCTTGTTTATGGCATCAGTAATCTCCCTAGGCTCTAGTCATGAGTTGCCAAGGCTATGGAAGCCTTTAGGGTTCGCCGACTTCGATCTTAGAATATTTCTGGTAGCATTTTCAAAACTCTTTTTTGCATTATATTCTAAGTGTTTCTGAAAATCAAAGAATTTTGTGAAAGACATAATTTCTGGAGCTCAATTGTCTTTTCATTCTTATTTTAAGATCTATTTATTTATTTGAAAGAGTTAAAGAGAGGCAGAGGCATAGACAGAGAAAGAGAGCGGGAGAGAGAGAGATCTGCCATTTGCTGGTTCTCTCCCCAAATGGTACAATAACCAGAGCTAGGATGATCCGAAACCAGGAGCCACAAGCTTCTTCCAGGTCTCTCACATGGCTGCAGGGGCCCAAGGATTTGGGCCATCTTGGACTGCTTTCCCAGGCCATAACAGAGAGCTGGATGGGAAGGGGAACGTCCGAGCCTTGAACTGGTGCCCATATGGGAAGCCGGCACTGCAGGCAGTAGCTTTACCCACTGTATCACAGCACCGGCCCCTTAGTTAGCTTTTCGTAAGAAATTGTAGTTCTATTCTTGTTATCTACTACTGCATTAGAAGTTACTCCAATATTTGTGGATAACAAAAATGTTCATGGAGTCTGTAGGTCATAAATTTGGATCAGGCAAAGATGAATGACTTATGTTTGCTCCTTTATACTGGGAAGTCAGTAGAGAGGCATGCAAATGACAAAGAGCTAGAATTACCTGCTCACTGTCACAAAGAGTAGACACTATTAGTATTTAAATTTATATTAGTTAAGATATCTATCTCCTGATGTGCAACTGATGATCAGGCACCAGGTAGCTATGGAGAGTACATCTACAAGGGCCAGACTGGAGGCTGTATCTAGGATGTTGGTCTGACAACTAAGACTACAGAGCCAGCCAGGTGTTGGAGCAGTCCACAACCGGAGGCGTTCGTGGTCAGTCTTGCTGTATATGGGCATGGGGGTCAGTCCACAGAGGCTGAACTTGTATTGAGACAGGTCCAAAACCTTGGGCTCTTTGGATCTAGTATACCTTGTCACTAAGTAAGAGGATAGTCAAAAATTCTAGGCCTCTGAGTTAAAATAATCTCATACTAAATCTTGCATCATAAATGGTGCTTTATGAAAATGCATATTTATGGAAATGATAGGAAGGAAGAATTTCTTTTAAAAAAATTAACAGGACTTCAAAATGTTTATATACTTCTATTTTAGTACACTAACGTTCAAGGTTAATTTCTGAGGTGGCGTTATACACCATGTTTACCAGTGGTATTTTATCATGTCATATGATGTCGAGTCCCCAGGGCACCTGGGCGCGCTGCTGGCCAGGTACATCCAGCAGGCCCGGATAGCTCCTGCTGGCCGCATGTCCATCATCAAGAACCTGCAGAGTCTGGACCCCAGCCACAGGATAAGCGACCGGGACTACATGGGCTGGATGGATTTTGGCCGGCGCAGTGGGGAGGAGTATGAGTACCCATCCTAGGGAGTCGGCGCACCCCCGCGGCCAGACAGGAAGCAACCTCCTGACCTTATGAAGAGGAGGCTGAATACGAAAACAATCACATTGTAACTCATTGTCACCGATATTTGACATCTGAAGCCTGAAATTAACTTTGTTTTTTTGAGCAAAACTTTCAATGGCCATTTTTAGATTTCTTTCTAATTCAGATGTCATCTTCAATGAACACTTGATTCTTCTTTTCTAATTTGGAAAATTATTTCTGTATCTTGCTTAATACTGTAAAGCAAGAACTTATAGTATTATATTGAATAAAAGTGGTGACAATGGGCAACCTTGTGTTGTTCCAAATCTTAGAGGAATGCATTCAGCTTTTTCCCATTCATTATGATGTTAACCATTGGCTTGTTATATATAGCATTTATTATGTTGAAGTATATCCTTCTACAGTTGTTCAGTGTTTATTGTGAAGGATGTTGGGCTTTTTCTCATGGCTTTCATGCACCTATGAAGATGATCATATGATTTTTGGCTTTCATTCTGGTGATGTGGCGTATGTTCATTATTTTCAAAGAACCATTTCTTCATTTCAATGATTTTTTTAAACTCTGTGTCATTCTGTGTAATTTATTTGTGCTTTGCTTTTTTATTATTTCTTTCCTTTTACTCATTTTAGACTTGATTTTTTATACAAGATTTATTTATTTGAAAGGCAGAGTTAGAAAGAGAGGTAGAGACAGAGAAGGAGAGGTCTTCCATCTGCTGGTTCACTCCCCAAATGGCTACAACAATCTGGGCTAGGCCAGGAAGAAGCCAAGGGACAGTAGCTTCTTCCAGATCTCCAATGTGGGTGCAGGGGCCTAAGCACTTGATCCATCCTCTGCTACTTTCCCAGTCACATTAGCAGGGAGCTGGATCAGAAGTGGAGCAGCAGGGACATGAACCAGCACCCAAATGATCGATGGCACTGTGGACCAGGGTTTTAACCCACTGTGTCAGAGCTGTACTTTCTAAAAAGATTTATTTATTTGAAAGGCAGAGTTACAGAGAGAAAGAGAGAGAGAGAGAGAGAGGGAGAGAGAGAGAGAGAGACAGAGAAAGAGAGAGAGCAAGCGAGATTGTCCATCTGCTGGTTCCCACTCCAAATGGCTGCTACAGCTAAGGATGGGCCAGGCAGAAGCCAGGAGCCAGGAGCATCTTCTAGGTTTCCCATGTGGTTGGCAGTGCTCCAAGCACTTCAGCCATCTTTCGCTGCTTTCTCAGGTCATCAACAAGGAGCTAGATGGGAAGTGGTGCAGCAGGGACATAAATCAGCTTCTATATGAGATGCTGGCATCACAGATGGCAGCTTGCCCTGCCACATCACAATTCTTGCCCCCTTTCTGTGCTTCAGATTTAGGCATTGAAGGCTTTAAACTCCCCCTTAGTATTGCTTTTTTTCTGTTCTTTAGTCTTTGCTTATTTGCTTCCCATTTTCACTTGTTTCAAGAAACTTTCAAATTTTTCTCCTTATTTTTTTTCCATAATTAATTGGTTGTTCAGAAATTGTTCTATTTCCATATACTTTTGTAGTTTCCAAAGTTTTCCTTGTTATTCATTTCTAGAGATTCATTTATGTGTGTTATTTGCTTCTTTTCTCTTGTGTCTTTGAGAATTGTCTATTTTTAAACTTGCAATGATTAAAAATATGTCTTGGCGTAGATTTTTCTTTTTTTGACAGGCAGAGTGGACAGTGAGAGAGAGAGAGAGAGACAGAAAGGTCTTCCTTTTCCATTGGTTCACCCTCCAATGGTCACTGCGGCCGGTGTGCTGCACCGATCCAAAGCCAGGAAGCAGGTGCTTCTCCTGGTCTCCCATGGGGTGCAGGGTCCAAGCACTTGGGCGATCCTCCACTGCACTACCTGGCCACAGCAGAGAGCTGGCCTGAAAGAGGGGCAACCGAGACAGAAGCCAGCACCCCGACCGGAACTAGAACTTGGTGTGCCAGCGCCACAGAAGGAGGATTAGCCTATTGAGCCATGGCACCGGCTCTTGGCTTAGATTTGATTAGGTTGAATGTGAGTGGTGATATTTCACCTTCCTGTACTTGGAGAGTTGTATGTTCCTCTAGGTTTAAGAAGTTTTCTGAAGTTATCTTTCTGAGTATATTTTCTTTCCTTTAGGTATTCTCTAGTTCTTCCTAGACTCCAACAACTGATGTTTGCTTTTTTCATATTGTCCTAGTATTTCTGTAAATTTTCTTCATTTCTCCTGACTCTTTCCCTTGCTTTTTTTCCAGTTGTTAATATTCAAATAGCCTGTCTTCAAGTTCACTGATTCTTTGTCCTATTTGATATATTTTTCTATTGTTGCTTTCTATTGTGTTGTTAATTTTGTTTAGTGTATTTTACATTAAATGGTTTCATTTTTAAAAATTATTTCCATCTCTCTGTCTATTCTTTCTGTTAGAATACTAACATTTCTTTTAGAATAACTATTCATTTTTCTGTGTTGTGTTGAAGTTCACTGAGTTTCTCTAAAACAATTATTTTGAAATCTTCATCTAAACATTTCAAAATTTCAAATCCTAGATGATCCATTTTGGCATTTTTTTTTTTTGTTCATTAGGTGAGATCATTGTTCCCTCTAAGTTCTTGACACTTGTTTCTGCAAAGTGTCAGCTTTGCACTGAAGAATTATTATATTCTGTCTTTATTTGTTTCTGTCCTAATCAGTTTCTGTATTTTCTCTAGGCTATGAACACTTTATAATTTAGCACTAGAATGCATGCTAAGCTGCAGTTTGCTGCAGGTCTGTTGTTGGGCTATTTTCACAGTTACAACCTTAAAATACAAGGTTAAATTTTTCCCCTCAAATTTGCAGTTGGTGGCTGTTCAGAATAAATTGGGGAATTGTCTAAAGGGGACAGTCTGCCCTACGAGTCTCTTCTTGAAGCTGAGGTAGACCCAGATTCCTAGTCCTGTGACCACCAAAGTCAAAATGATAGATCACATTCACACTCACTGTTCTCAATACAGATTGAGGGGTGGGACCAAATCCCAACCTGCTATGGTCTTTCTGCTGCTGGCGTAGACTCATAATCATAGACTGTTCCAACCAGCCAATGGTAATGTTGGCTAGGAAATTGGTCAAATGGTACCATGGAATTCCATTTGGCACAGAAGAGTTTGAGAGGCTCTATCTGCAGGCACTTGGCCTGGGGACAATGATGGTTACAATTTATATAATGTTGGGTCTTATTTGCTTGGCACTGAGACTCAGTACTGTACTGGGCCTCCTTATTGCCTGCCCAAGATTGAAAGAATAATGATAAGGGCAAATTCTAGACTTTGTAATCAGGCACTAGATGGGTCATACCCAGATATCACAATCACCAGACTCTTTGCAGTCTTGATGGTGAACACCAGGACCAGGTTTGGGTGGTGGTAATATACACAGAAACAAGTCTGTTCTACCAGGGTGCAGCTATCCACCAGACATTCAGACAGGTCTAAAGACTTCATCCACAGGCATTGGATTGTGGACAGTATCTTTGCACTGTTGTACTTTACCAACCCAGTATTGACTCCTAAGAAATAATCCTGTGGTTCTCTGCTCTCTATCGAAGGCTGCGGGAAGATTCATAAAGCCAGCCTTTTGGTTACTCAAACTGACATGAACCCATGTCACATCTTAGTCTCATTGTCACCAGGTCCTCTGATGTCTCGGGTGTGCATGACAGGCTCACTTAAAACTGGCATGTTATGTACCAAAATTAGTACATCCCACTAGAGCACAGATCTCCAGTATATGATGGAGCAGGTAGAGTGATCAATTTGTAAACACTGACCTGAAAGTTGATGTCTTCATATTTTATCAGGTGCTGGATCTCATTGTGGCAGATCCAGCTGTGAGCGCCAAGGCAAAAAATCCTAGGCTGTCTCTCTCCTTCCCTATTCCCTAGAAGATGGAGTTTTGCTTTAATCTATGCTGTAGGTTGGGGACAATGTACTGGGAGCATTAGCCTAGCTGCCTGGCTATTGAGGAACCAAATACTCAGTTTACAGGTGTGAGCCTAGGGGTAGGAGACATAGTACCTTGTCCAATTCCAAATTTTATTACCTTGGGCCTGCACTGTTATTCAAGATTAAGGCCTGGATTGAATTCCTCTTTCTTTCCCTAGGAAGAATGCGACTATCTCTGTGCTGTGCTCCTTGGAACTAAGGAAACAGTTGCACGGGGGGAAACCTTTTCTTTCTGTTTTACTCAGGATACATTTTAATGGTTATTATTCTGAAACCAGGCACTGTGGTTTCTTCTCCGACTTCCAAAGCTGTTGTGAAGGAGACATGAAATATAAATGGGTTTTCAAATTTGTATTTCTATAGGATGATTGTGTCCAGAGCATCTTACTCAAAGCCATCTTGCTCCACCTTCCAACAAATATCTAAATGTCAATTTTTTAAAAAAGATTTATTTATTTATTTGAAAGAGCTACAGAGAGAGAGGGAGAGACTTGGGGTGGGGGGCGAGAGAGAGCGAGCACAGGGAGATGTCTTCCATCAGCTGGTTCACTACCGAAATGGCCACAACAGCCAGGACTTGGCCAGGGCAAAGCTAGGATCCAGAAGGCTCTTTCAGGTCTGCCAGATAGGTGCAGGGGCCCAGGCACTTGGGCCATCTTCTGCTGAATTCCCAGGTGCATCAACAGGGACCTGGATTGGAAGTGTAGCAGCCAGGATTTGAACTTGCACCCTTATGAGATGTCTGCACAACTGGCTGCAATTAATCCACTGTTCCATAGCATTGGTTCTGAAATATCAGTTGTAACTAACATTGTTAGTGCACGAAAACATGTGAAGACATTCACAATAGCTGTTTATTTTTTAAGGCAAGAAGTTCAAGCTGGAGCAGTTCCATCCATTTGTTAGATCATTTTTGGCCTTGGCAATGTTTGTCATTCTTTCATTAATTCATCCATTCAATAAAAAGTTGTTGAACCTACTAGCAAACACAAATCTATATGCTACCTTCAAGACATCACATTATAGGAAAACAAATGTATACCTGGGCAGTTTAAAATTATATGAGGAGTGCTGTATGAGAGATGAACCTGGGCACTGTGTGAGTGTGAGAAAAGCCTCAGGAGATGACGAAGCCATACAGAGGTACCATTTGTGAATTCAGGTGGTCATTATAACCAAATCTATCCCTGCTACAATAAGGGTATTTCTTTCTGTTTGGTAGCTCTACTCATACAGTTCAGGACTGTAGTAAATTGCTTACACTAAGAATGTTCTATATTTGACTCTAACTGTCACATCCTCCACTTATCTTACCAAAATACAGTGTTACTCTTTCCCTCACATAGCACTTTTTAATACTTTCCTTTCATTCTTCATATCACTGAAGAATCAGAAGATTAAGTATCCTGCTTGGTGTTTTTCTGAATCTGGTATCTTGATCTCTGTTATTTTTTTCTTATAGGAATAAATAATTTCTCTGATTTAGGAAATATAAATTGATTATCCTATAGGAATTTATTTTTAATTCTGTTTGTACTTGCTACATATATTCTGTACATTTTTGTATGATACATTTTATTATTATGCAGAAAACATTTGATGTTCAAAAATATTATAAACAGAACTGTGGACTGCTCATAAAACAAGTTTATAGAGTTTTCTTTTTGCTTTTAGTATCTTACCTTATTCAATTCTTTTTCTCATTTGACTTCAATAAGAATTATTTAGATTATAGACGACAAGTAAAAAATGCATTAAATCTTCCTTATAACATTAGATTCATTGTAACATGTATATGTTTGGATTTGGCCAGTAGCAATCTATATCATGTGAATAAGAACTCCTTAGTGAAAATAACCTCAAATTTTCATAATAGGTAAATTCAGTGAATTTAGGAAATTTAAATAGCTTTATTGAAGGTAACTTTAGTGAAGGCAAAGGTCTCAGACTGTATTTTTTATTTTAAAGTTGAGGTTGATAAAATGATTTTTTAAAAGAAAATGTTGACAATGATATGATCCTATAGTAATCTGAATTCACTATCATATCCAAAATTTTATGATTAAAATTTTCTGCAATTAAAATATTGTTCTTAAAAGCATAAATAACATAATTAGACAATTATATACCTCAACTACTTAACACCTTATATGTTAGTGTAATTAATTAAGAATTTGCAAGGCTAAGAGAAAACTAACCATATACATTGGTAGCTTTTACAAAATGGATTGGTGCTTATTCTTGGTAGGACTTAAATGAAAGATCTCTGCGAGTGAGATCCCAGTAGAAAGAACGGGCCATCAAAGAAGGAGGTACCTTTCTCTGAAGGGAGGAGAGAACTTCCACTTTGACTATGACCTTATCTAAATAAAATTGGAGTTGGCGAACTCAAAAGGCTTCCATAGCCTTGGCAACTCATGACTAGAGCCTAGAGAGATTACTGACAATCATAAACAAGAGTATCAATTGTTAAATCAACAACAGGAGTCACTGTGCACTTACTCCTCATGTAGGATTTCTGTCCTTAATGTGTTGTTCAATGTGAATTAATGCTATAACTAGTATTCAAACATTTTTTTTACACTTTATGTTCTGTGTGGATGCAAACTGATGAAATCTTTACTTAATATATACTAAATTGATCTTCTGTGTATAAAGATAATTGAAAATGAATTTTGATGTGAATGGAATGGGAGAGGGAGCGGGAGATGGGAGGGTTGCGGGTGGGAGCGAAGTTATTGGGGGGAAAAAGCCATTGTAATCCATAAACTGTACTTTGGAAATTTATATTTACTAAATAAAAGTTTAAAAAATAGATTGGTGCTTATTCTTGGTAATTTAAAAAGTCACAAATGTCTTAAGACCATTATAGCATTATAGGTAGATTTAGTTTCACTATCAGGGCTACTCCACTCTTTCACAGAAAAACAAATAATCAAAATCTAAAAAAAAATTGGATAAAATAAAATGCATTATTATTTCATATTTCATGGAACTGTTTTTAGCACTTAAAAAAAACCACTTCAAGCAAACACAATTATTCCCAAGTAATATGCTATTTTTCCCACAATATTACCAGGTATTATTACTTTGGCCAAAGTAAATCAGATTGATATTGACCGTATCTCTAAAAGTCTTTACTTTTTACATAACTAACATAACTTTATTCTTTTAATAATAATCTCGCAGAAATAAAAGGTTATTTTTATTACTGTCTTTATTTTATATTAAATATCCTTTAATAATTTCTAGGAAGATTATAACTGTTTTTAATATTTAATCTGAAATGTGGAAGTTTTTTTTCAGTATTCCTTAGGTTCACCAATTTATTTTTATAATTAAAATATCAGAATCTGGATTTTTATATAGCCGTTTATTCTGTTGGAATAATCCAATGACTTCATTAATTTATTTGCCATAAACTTACTATAATATGACTCCATAATGAATGAAAAGACTGATTAAAAATAACTTTCAGAAATATGCAGGATGTATGACAAAGACTTTGAAACTGAGAATATTATTGCTTAATCTGTAGCCTAATATAATTTTATGAAGGCTACAGCTAAAAAACTGCAGATATGGAAACTTTGAATAAAGTTTTTAGTAAAGTTGATATTATAATTCATATTATTGAATACATATTACAATGTCAATTTTAAACATAAATACCAAAAATACAAATAAATGATTATCAAATTACATATATAAAGAATAACCTGAATTATAAAAATGGAAAATTTGGTTAATAAATGTGCAACATTTGTTATTCAGTTTTATAATTTGTAGATTCTATAATCATGTTAGTATAATATCAACACTTTTTTATGTCACAGACACTAATGAATGCTTATATATCATATGTCAGTTAACTCTAATAAAAACTGTTAATTTATTGTCCAGAATTTTATTTGATATTTCTAAGACTCACTGGCATAATGACATATAGAGTTTAGCAAAAGTAAGGTTTTGTACTATCCAAGATTTTAGGATCATTGGCATATCTTGGAACCTAACCTTCAGATAAACAGGAAATACTGTCAATCTGAGCACTGTTGTGAAACCTCTGGATTGACTACATATACTAGTGCTTTATCTCCATCGGCATTTTAATATATTATAGCTGATACTTCCAATAGGAAGATGATTGAATAATTGGTACTAAAAAGATGTGTGATTATAAGTAGAAATATTTATGTTATGAATTACATGCATGCGTATCTTCATAGTAACTAATATGAAACTTTAAGGATTTTTTCACACTGCATAATTCATCACTGTGTCAGATTCATGTGTATTTTTATTGGGAAGATCAAAAATGAAAAAAAATCTTCTAAGCATATGGAGAGACTGAGTCAGCTTTGCAAATGTTTTACAAAAATTAGCAGGACAAAAATATAACTGGCTGTATAAACACTGAATTTTTCCCTATTGATTCTTACACCTTGTCTCCACAATATGTCCATCCTACCTTCTGTTCTCATCCTAATTTACCAGAAAAGAAAATTAATATTTGCTTGCAAATAACAGCTTTTGAATTTTATATATTTTTGATGTATGATCATGAAACATATAATATTTAGTCCTTTTCATGAAAATCATTATTTCAATGACTTTGGCAATATCTTTTAAACTCAAGTATCCTCCCTTCATTCCTCCTAGCCACCCGTCATTACATTCCTGATTCAATGTTACTTTACATAGTCCCTGACACAATGGTTTTACATAATCTCTGATTCAAATGGTTGATTATAAATAGTACCTAACTGCTATATTGTGGTACTCCAAATCTACTATATACTTGGCATATTCTCCATTTGAGAGTCTTTATTTTTGTTTTGTTTTGTTTTTTGCTCTTTATTGTGACTTTACCAAATAAGGTTTACCATTCATGTTAAAATGCTTTGAACTTTGAGAAGAAGAAGTATTTTAATTGTTTTAAAATCTGATTTATGATGGATTATGTTTTTTAATCCCATTGAATAACTGGAAAAATTTTAAAATTCTCTTTTATTTTCCCTAAATTAATATTAATTACTCTACATAGTTACCATGAAGATACCACTTTGATTATAATTTCCTTAATATTTTTCTCTACATGGTTAAGTAAAAATTTTGTAAACAAATTTGCAGGATGTAGTGATGATTAAAAGTGAATATAAGTAGGATGTGATTATAAGAATCTCCTTAGAAACTGAACATTTGTGTCTTTAGAGATAATCTTGGCTTCAGTTGTAGTTGGGTTTTTGATAAATTTGGTGTCCAGCTGCCCACCACCAAGCTTGGCTCCTTGATACAAGTTTCAGCCAAATGTTTAATTTTGTCTTGTCCATTTCAGAATAGCACCTAACCAATGAGCCATCTGCCACGTTGGACCTAAGAAAGACTGAGATAAAATTATTTCAAAGCATAACATGATAAAATGAATATGAGTTTTGCAGTTTTATTTAGGTACAAAAGTGGTCTTTTAATAAAGTTTATTTCCCAGGGTAAATTGACATCATTTGAAGTAAATTATTTATCTTGTTTCCTCACACATTTCTAAATCGAATTATTTTAGCTTACCTAAATCTTCACGTTAAATGACTGAAAATATTATGAACATCTTTGCCAATATGATCAGTTGGTGATTGTCAGAAATCAGAACATCTCTCATGAATATTTCCCTTTAGGGATAATCATTTCATCCAGTGATTCTGTGTTTATGTATTCTGGAGTTACATGTTTGATTTTAAAAACATATTCCCAAATATTTCTGGTGCATTCACTACTTTCCATTGCAGATGAGCTTTAGAAAAAAAAAAAAAAAAACTTCCTAAAGGAGGTAGTGAAGAACTATGAGATATTTGTGTATCTTGTTTGTCTTCTAAGAATGACTGTTTCTGTAGTGAATTTTTTCATCACAGCAGAAGTTCTCAAGTGTATTCGATCTCATTACCTTTACACTCTTTTTAAAAAAAAGAAAAAAAATCTGTTTATGTAAGCTATGTCTATAAATGTCTATCTTAATATCAGTTCATTTATAAGTAATACAGCAAACCCATTATTTGCTATCATATTAAAAGAGTGTGTAATATATATTTAAATGAAATAAATAGTATTGTCTTACCTTTTTTTTTACATGTGTTTAATGTCTCTCTTAATAGGAGACAATTGGATTCTATTCTCATTTTGCATTTTTTTATGACAATATGATGTTTGTTTGAGTACAGAAAGGAAATCTTTACCTCATCATGTACAAATATAGAGTTCAAAGAGGATGACCTTGTTAATAGCTTTTTCAGAAAAATGTAAATATTCTTTTTAATCAGCTTTGTTGAGATATAATTGACAAGTCAAAAACTACACAAATTTAATATATACAGTTTATTGAGATTGTACATTTACATACACCTGTGATACCATCATTACAATCAAGGTAATAAACATGTCTCATTCTTTTGTATTCCACCAAAACTTGACAAGTGATCATTTCTAAATGAAAATTGCAATGTAGAATCTCAAACTATATAAATTAAGTTTTTGTGCTGTTACATTAAAATCTATTGGTTTATTTTGCACTTAGAATATGTTTTACTGGTTTCATAGGTTATACAAAATTTCCACAATTCCATTATTAGAAAAAATAATTACAGCTGTTAGTATTATCACCAATGTTGTCTAGAATATAGTGTGCAAACAAGAAGGCACTGAGGTTCATTGTTGCAGAATCAAGATGTCAGAAATTAGAATTCATGGTAGTTTGCAATTTAACAACAAAAACTTTTGAAATTACAGTACTTTCTTTTCAGGCAAATGTACTCCAAATACCTAATTATGTTTACTTTTAGTTTTTGTCTATTGATTATTTCTCCAAGTAAAAATGGTGTTCCATAAAGATGGAGAAAATTAGCTTGTGTATCATCACTTAAGTACTTTTTTTTTTTTGAGACAATCTCTATACCTTGAAAGAGGACAAAGTGATTCATACATTTGTTCCATTTGATCACATAGGATATTGAAAGCAGGTCTACTCATGGCTTCAGTATTCATTATGAACTCATTGATAACACAGAATTGATTCTAGCTGAAATGTGTGGTGTTTTATCCACCATTGCTTTGGCAACATAGGTCCAAATGTTAACATAGTATTAAAAACAAGAGTATTTCAGTATTACTGTAAAAATAGTTTATATTTGTGTACTAAATGAAACTCAATTGTTCCCAATTGTCCATGGATTGCAGATTGAGAACTACTAAACTAAATGAAATAAATTAAGAATGTTTTCAAAAGACTAGCTCATCCCTCCTTCATCTGAGTTGCATCTTAGGAATGTGAATAATTGGTCCAAGAAATAAAATGTAATTCATTAAATATTAAATGTTTGTGGTTTTTATTAGTATGGGAACATGTCCTGCAATAATAATTACTATTATTGTAGTTATGATTGATTGATGAGCACTTAACCTTTTTCTGGCACAGATTGAGAGACCATAAAGTGCAGTGATTCTTCAAAATAATTTGTCTTTAGTAGCAACATTACCTGTTTTACAGAAAAAGAGACTATAGCAGATAAAGAAATTTGCCTTCATTGCCAGAGTCAAGGCTTTCAATATTTAATTCAAAAAAACATATTAAAAGAAGTAAAGAATCATATACTTAATGTTTAAGTGCACATATAGTTATTATAGAAATACTACAAGATGACAAAAGTTAAAAATTGGAGAAATTCAGCATACTAAAAAAGAGGCAAGAGCCTCGTGTGATTAGTGACGTCATAAATAAGAGTGTCAATTGTTAAATCAACAACAGGAGTCACTGTGCACTTACTCCCCATGTAGGATCTCTGTCCTTAATGTGTTGTACTATGTGAATTAATGGTAAAATGACTACTAAAACAGTGCTCTATACTTTGTGTGTTTGTGTGGGTGCAAACTGTTGAAATCTTTAGTTAGTAAATACTAAATAGATATTCTGAATATAAAGATAATTGAAAATGAATCTTGATGGAGAATGGGATGGGAGAGGGAGTGGGAGATGGGATGGTTACGGGTGGGAGGGAGGTTATGGGGGAAAAACCACTATAATCCAAAAGCTTTACTTTGGAAAGTTATATGATTAAATAAAAGTTAAAAAAAAAGAAAAAGAAAAATATGAGGTTGGCAAACTGAAAAAAAAAATAAAGTAAATAAAAAAAGAAGCTTAAGTGGTGGGAATCCCCACTGAATGAATGGGATAGGTTCTTGAATTTTCAGAATTATTAGTTTTTTAAGTGTTTATTATAGTGTGAATAATAATTTATGTAGATTTATCCAAAAACTGGATGAGAAGTAAAAGAGAAATAAGAGGACAATTAGGGGCTTACTCTGTAGCACAGGCAGTAAAATGCTGCCTGTAGTGCAAGCATCCCTTATGGACACTGGTTTGAGTCCAGGCTGCTGCACTTATGATCCAGCTCCCTACTAATATGCCTGGGAAAGCAGCAGAGGATGACCCAAGTACATGGGCCCCTGCCACTCACGTGGGAAACCTGGAAGAAGCTCCTGGCACCTGGCTTCAGGCTGGCACAGTTCTGACCATTGCAGCTATTTGGGGAGTGAACCAGCAGATGGAATATCTTTCTCTGTCTAGGAACTTAGATGGGGGGGTTGTTTGTACTGATGTTGGGTGTTTTTTTTTTTTTTTTTGAGAGTTAGAGAGAGAGACAAAGGTCTTTAAAGCTTCTGTTGGTTCACCCCCAAAATGGCCGCCACGGCCTGTGCACTGCGCTGATCCAAAGCCAGGAGCCAGGTGCTTCCTCCTGGTCTCCCATGCCTTCCCGTGCCACAGCAGAGAGCTGGACTGGAAGAGGAGCAGCTGGGACAGAATCTTGTGCCCCAACTGGGACTAGAACCTGGGGTGCCAGTGCTGCAGGCAGAGGATTAACCAAGTGAACCTCAGCCCTGGTCGGGTAATTTTTTTTTTAAGATATATCTGAAGGGCTGGTGCTGTGGCATAATGGGTTAAGCAGCCACCTGCAGTACCAGCATCCCATATGGGCTCAACTTTGTGTCCCAGCTCCTTCACTTCCAATACAGCTCCCTACAAATATACCTGAGAAACAGCAGAAGATGGCTTCTATCTACATAGGAGGCCCAAAAGAAGCTCCTGGCTCCTGACTCCTGGCTCTTGGCTTTGAACAAGCAAAGCCTGGGTGGTACTGCTATTTGGGGAGTGAACCATTAGGTGGAAAAATCTCTCTCTGTGTCTACCTCTCTCTGTGCTCTGTAGCTCTGCCTTTCACATAAATAAAATAAATCTTTAAAAAAAAACAAATTGTACAATATGGTGACTATTTATTAACAATGTATGATAAAATGATGTGTTGGGTAGTACATATGTTAATTAGTTCTATTTAGAAAGTACATAAAGAGCGCAAATAAAAAACTTGGTGATAATACCCCCAAGGTACAAGAAAAAGCAAAAAAAAAAAAAAAAAAATCAAACCCAGGTCTGCCACTGTGTCTCTGCAGGTTAAAGCCCAGCCTGGGACATTACAGCCATTTGGAGAGTGAACCAGCAGATGGAAAAGTCTCTTTCTCTCTCTCTCTCTCTCTCTCTCTCTCTCTCTCTCTCTCTCTGACTGTCTGCCTTTCAAATAAATAAGTAAATCCTTAAAAATTATTTATTTGATTATTTTAAAGGCAGACAGAGAGACAGAGAGAGACAGAGAAAGAAACAGATCTTCCATCTGCTGGTTTGCTCCCCAAGTGGACGCAATCGCTGGGAAATGGGCCAGACAGAAGTCAGTAGCCTGAAGATCCATCCAGATTTCCAGTGTGAGTGGCAATGGCTGAAGTACTTTGGCCATTTTCTGCTACCTTTTCCTGAGCATTACCAGGGTAGTGGATTGGAAGCCCAGCAATTGGGACTAATACCTGTGCTCTGTCATGGAATGTGGCATCACATGCAGCGGTTTAACCTAGTGTGCCACAAATCTGGCCCTTGTTGGGTATTGTTTTTTAACTAGTTACCCCCTGCCCCCCTTTTTTTGAAATAATACATTTAATTCTCAGGATTACAGTAAATGCATACAACACAATTTTCATGTTAATGTGATATTAGTACAGAGAACAGATTCAATATAGTTTATAGATAGAACTCTAAAAATATGATATTCTTGTCTTCCCTCTCCCTCCCCTTTTCCTTCTTCTTACCCTCCTTTTTTCCTACCTCCCTCTCTCGTTCTTAATTTTTGAGATAGAATATTAAAAATTCTAGCAATATGCTTTCTCAAAGTGAGAATGAACTTGAATGCCTGATTTTGTGTCTGTAATCACACAAATCAATTTTTTTGTATATAAAAGAGATAGTCCATTCAAATAAATAAGTGAAATTGTCCAAGTTAGAACTCTTTAAAAGACTGTAGAATTGTTAAAAGGAAATAAAGATGTACTATGTTTGAAGCAAGGTTGCCCTCAGAAAGCTTTTGAATGTTGTAATGAAAAAATATTTTCTCAGTACTTCAGTTAGCTATGTTTTTAAAGGTGATTTTTAAATAATTGTATCTACATTATTGTAATGTATCTATCAATCCTAAGAAGCTAAAACTTATCTAGAAGGCTTATTGGAGCTCTAGTCTAGACATTCAGTTCCTTCTTCTATATAAAATTATATTGGGAAAAAATATTTGCAGTTTTTGTGTATTGATGAAAAAATATTATTCCAATCCATAATTTGAATGGATTAATCTAATATAATAAGAGTTAAGACCCATTTCTACTTAAGAGTTAGTAACAAAAATGTTATCAAAATGTAACAAAAATACAATGATATAAAACTAAAGATACACTTGCTGCTATTACGTGTACTTTGACATTCAAAATTTCATAAAGTAATGTTTGAAATTTGTACCAGTGCAAAATTCTTTAAACACACACAGACATGCTCACATGTCTGTATATCCATTCCATTTTATTGTTGCTTATTATTATATTTTTAAAGGGCATTATGTGCCCATTTTCATAGGATCTCTGTTTTAAAGATGGAGAATATCAGATAATTTTTTCTCATATCATACACAATTATTTTTCAAATCAGATGGATTGCACCAGTTTATTTATACTCTCCTTTCTATGTTTAGTGTATATTGAACCTCTACTTTTCATTCACCAAAATTATCAATACATTTATTGAAAATTATGTTTATAGAAAGGGGCTGTCACTTTGCTCTCTTAAGCACATTAAATTCATGGCATGGACATTTGTATAAAATACATGCACATATAAATTAGTGGTCTGAACATAATTAGCTGTATTTAGCAAAAAATGTTATATACATGCAGTGTACATTTCATGATTTTAAATCTATTAATCTTAAGTATGATTATGGAATTTGATGAGGTGAATTACAAATAAATTTCAGTATTTACAAAAATTTTATAATCATCAGCAAAACTGTATATATAAGAAATGTCAGTATTGTGAAGCTCATTGCAAGTAGTATAATATTTCCACAGGTGTTAAAGTGTCTCATAATTTGAGACTGGTATTTATAAGACTGTCTTTCCTCCTTTACAATTCATAACTTGTGTGTTCTTTTTTCCACCTAACCTAATATTCTTTTGTTATGTACTTTGTAAGTAAGTCTGACCTCAGCATGGGTGTCTTGATTATCCAATCTTTGGGCCGGTGCTGTGGCTCAACAGGCTAATCCTCTGCCTTGCGGTGCTGGCACACAGGGTTCTAGTCCCGGTCGGGGTGCCGGATTCTGTCCCGGTTGCCCCTCTTCCAGGCCAGCTTTCTGCTGTGGCCAGGGAGTGCAGTGGAGGATGGTCCGTGCTTGGGCCCTGCACCTCATGGTAGACCAGGAGAAGCACCTGGCTCCTGGCTTTGGATCAGTGTGGTGGGCCGGCCGTAGCGCATCAGCTGCAGCTGCCATTGGAGGGCGAACCAATGGCAAAGGAAAACCTTTCTCTCTTTCTCTCTCTCTCACTGTCCACTCTGCCTGTAAAATAAATAAATAAATAAATAAAAACAATGTTTGAACTCAGACTGAGAGTTTTAGTAGGGGCTTCTCTAGGCCTTCAGGTTGCAGATGGCATATTGTGGGACTTTTCAGTCTCCCTAATCACATGACCCCATTTGCATAATAAACCTCATACATATCTACATGTGTGTCTTTATGGACCCTATTTTTTATTCAATTTCCCTGCAGAACCTGGACTAACACAGTCTCCATGAGTGGTAATCTAAATGGGACGTAAGGTCATACAATGTAATGTGACTTGCTCCCCACCCTCTCTTTCAGTGGTTGCCTTGGCTATGGAAACTCAGCTTCTATGGTCTGTAACCCATCAGTTGCCCCAATTTAATGAAAAAGTCATCTAGTGGAATAAGAACAACTTAAAATGTTAAAGTTAGTTCACTGGAAGATGTGACCATTAAATAAGGTCACACTGTGAATGTAGAAATATAGTCATGTAAAAAGCAGCTTACAATGAACTTTAGGATATTGGTATTTCTTATATATTTGCTTTTTCTGTTGGTTTAGAAATTTTTTGTAAATGTTGAAACTATTTGTGTTTTGCTTTCATACTATGGCACAAATTTCAGAAATAGGTTTGTGCCAAGAATCAAATATAATCATCTGGTAATAATGTGGATTTGATGCTTTTAAAAATAGCATTTCAATACACATTCACAAAATTGCCTGACCTTCCTCCCCTACAGAATTAATCATGCCATCTGTGCTCACATAATATTTAATTATCCTTCTAGTATAACATTTCCCATATCACATTACATTAGAGTTAGTTGTATATCTCTTTATCTTCTCCATCAAACCATGTGCCCGGGAGAGTAGAAATATCTCACTCATCTCTGTATCTCGAGCAACAGACAGCATGTTTCACACATGGTAGATATTCAATGAGACAGTATCTGTATTGCTTTGAAAAGCACTCAAGTAAATGAATAGTAGTATTTTTAAATAACAAAAATCATCTGTTACCTATCATCCTGGGTGCAAACTTAAATTGCTAAGAAGTAGTAAATGATTGTGAATATTGAAAAATCTTAGAAGACTAAGATGATTCATGCTCTAATTTCAGTTTTAACATCTGCTTCGTCTAATGTTATCTTCATGGCAATCTTGAAATAGATGAACCAGAGGGTCAGCCTCTTATTCCTCCAGCTCTTAGAAACTTGCTGTGAGTGTCAGACCAATGTAGTTTTCCCCTATTTGAAATTTCAAGTAGATTGTGGCAATAAAGAGATCCAATATTAGTATGTGGGCTAGATGAGAAAGAAGTAATAGAAAGTCAAATATACTTGGTGGTTAAAAGTTGAATTTCAGGAGCTCAAAATTACTTCCAAATTCCATATTAACTATCTGATTCAGGTGCTCTATTCCTTAAAAAAATTACTTATTTTGTTTACTTTCTGATTATGATCCTGTGACAGGAAAATTCTGCATTTGAAATGTAATCGAGTGTTTCATACCTGCAAACATTTAGCTTGACTGTCATCAATACAGTTTTAGATTTACTTATTGCTTTATGCTTTTTTCCACAAGGGCATATAATTTTATTTCTCAGCATTATTATATGCCCTTACAGATCCAACAAGCTGATTTAGATTTTCCATGACAAGTTGTGAAAGGGAAACTGGAAATATTCTTAGTGATGTTCACAAATCAGAATTGGAGAGTTTAACCTATTAGCACCCTTAATTACATAACATTTTATTCTCATTTGGAAATTAAACATAAGAATCTTGATTGTCCTGTATAATCACTTTGAAGTAGAAGTGAGAATCAATGTATATATGCATATTTGAATTATAACTCTTTAATGCTGCCAGGATTATTTTATACTGATTTTTTTGTCCTTGTAACCCAAACCATAACAACAGTGGAAAGAAGTCAGCATGTAATTAGTTTTTATATATGAAAAACAGATTGCATTGTTTTACATGCTGTGAACTGTGAGTGATGCACAATGCTGTGAAAGATTGCAAGCATCAACAATTTTTTCTCCCTTAAAGCTCAACATTCTTGACTTTTCACACATCATTGCTTGCTGAACTGATAAAACACAGAGGATCTATTGATATGATGACTATTGACTAAAATGGCTGCATTGGTTAGCATATATTGGCTTATGGCTTACCTCTCAAAAGATTCTATTGCTGTAAAATCAATTTTGAACTTATTTTGAGCTTGTATTATGGAGAGTAAAACAAAGGGAAATGGTGAGGAAAGAGGAAGTATTTTTTTTTTTTCATTAAATAGGCAGTTCAGGAGACCTGAAGAACTTTGCAAGGAACCAACTGAATAATCTTTGTAAAAGCATTTAAAAATAAATTAGGTAGTCAAACACTTAGTTCAAGCTGTCATGATATTGCCTCTGTGTAACTCTGTTGTGTGCCTTTTTGCATGTTTTGGATCTTATTCTGACATTTTACTATGTGGCTAATTTGGTAGGATCATACCATAGTCATAATGGGAGTCAAGTACTTTTGATCATTCTCACTACTTTTTCATTAAAATTGATGTTTCATTAAGATGGATTAAATCCATTTCTTTATATGAAATGATGGATCGTTTTAGTAAAAAGCATATTCCCTGCATTTCCCTAAGACACTTCCCTCACCACTCCCATATTTCAGCATCTTTGAAATCATGACACATCGTTAAGTCCATCTGTTTTTTTTAAGTATTTATTCATTTATTTATTTGAAAGGCAGATTTACAGAGAGGCAGAGGCAGAGAGAGAGAGAGAGAGAGAGAGAGAGGTCTTCCATCCTCTAGTTCACTCCTCAAAAGGCCGCAACAGCTGTAGTTGGACCAATCTGGAGCAGGAGCCAGGAGCAGATTCTTCTCGGTCTCCCATGCAGGTGCAGGGGCCCAACGACTTGGGCCATCTTCTGTTGCTTTTCCAAGCCATAGCAGAGAGCTGAATGGAAGTAGAGCAGCCGAGACTTGAACCAGTGGCCATATGGGATGCTGGCCCTGCAGGCAGCGACTTTACCCACTACGCCACTATGCTGGCCCCATGTGATTTTACATTTGTGGCCAGTCGATCTGGAGAAACATTAGCCTTGCATGTGTATGTGTAAACTTTTTCAAAGATATTTATGTTTTTCTCATTTCACTTGAATTATTGTTCAGAGTACAAAGGTGGTGTTTATTTGCTATTTAAAATGTCTTAAGCATTGCATTAATATGCCATGTTAAGTTGGGACCACAAATATCATGTTCTCTGAATGCCCTTAAAAAGAATAAAAAGGTATGCATCTATTATTAATGAAGTAAATATTCATAATTAGCTAAATTAATGTGTGCTTTGAAAATTTTATCAAAATACTTCATAACAACTAATGAAAGAAAATACTGTTAAAGAAAAATGTGTTGTTTTACTGAAATATAAATAATTGTCATATCTACAAAATGTAAGATGAAGGCATAAGAAATTGTCCAATTCTTTAGACTAAATAAAGGAGATTTCCAAAGTAAGTTAAGACGATAATATTCATTCATATATCTGAACACATCAACTGTGAAGTCATTTTATAATTATACACAGGAAAAAGTTTTTACCATAAATAGTACAGAATTTTTATCACTAGTACATAAATTTGTTCCCTATAATTAAAGGTACATAATACAGTATATAAAGTTGTTCAAAAAGTTTGTGTAAAATAGAATTATAATTTGTTTATTTTGATGTCAATAAATTTGAAATCCAAACATAATTTTTACATACTACACATTTTTCATGAACATTTTGAAGATACTTGCATGAATGGATATGAAGATTTTTTTGCACCCAAATAAACTTATCTTCTAATTCCATTTTTCCATGAACTTTTTGAAGCTTCTTTATACATGTAAGTGCTAAAGTAAAATGCACCCATTGGAACTGATTCTTTATTGAAAAGTAAGTTTGAGGGGACGTGCTTTGGCTCACTTGGTTAATCCTCTGCCTGTGGTGTGAGAATCCCATATGGGTGCCAGGTTCTAGTCCTGGTTGCTCTTCTTTCAGTCCATCTCTGTGCTATGGCCCGGGAGGGCAGTGGAGGACGGCCCAAGTGTTTGGGCCCCTGCACCCAATTGGGAGACCAGGAGGAAGCACCTGGCTCCTTGCTTTGGATCGGCGCAGCTCCGGCCATAGCAGCCATTTGGGGGGTGTACCAACAGAAGAAAACCTTTCTCTCTCTCTCTCTCTCTCTCTCTCTCTCTCACTGTCTATAACTCTACCTGTCAAATAAGTAAAAAAAAAAAAAAAAGAAAGGTAAGTTTGAGATTATTATAACTTAAGGTAGCCCTCCCTTGGCCTTACATTGGTGTAAAAAATCCATAGCTTTCTTTAACTTGTAAATATTTGGGTGACTTTTAATTTTATACGTTATATAACATTCCTGTTGGGTATACACCAACAATGGAGTTCATCATCACCAGTATATTTACTGACCTACAACTTCTCTAATTGTGTCAAATTATTATGTTCACTTCTATGATCTATTATATTTTCTATTTGTCATTCTAATCAAAGATAGCATAAAATAAAAAGGGATAAAAAGGGGAAAAAAGAGGAACAATCAGAAAACATTATCTTTAAGGAAATTGACATTCAGTACAGACTTACCTACTCAGATGTAGGGATGACTACAAGTGAGGAAAGAAAGAAAGGGAGAAAGGGAGAAAAGAAGGAAGGAAGGAAGGAGGGAGGGAAGGAAGGAAGGAAGAGAAAGAAGGGAAGGAAGGAGGGAGGGAGGGAGGAAGGAAGGAAGGAAGGAAAGAAAGTTATTAAAACAAGATAGAAAACAATTTTTGTCATGTTAAACTTCAGAGGTAGATGGTCCAGGGGTAGTATAATAATTCTAACTAGTATAAAATTAAGTTCTTTCTGCCTAGGACTTGCATTTTCTCTGGCCCCAAATTCACTTTATGAATAAGATATCTCCAGCTCCAATATTACATTTCATTTCAGACAAGAGGAAAGAGGACAGGAAAGGGGAAAGTCCTAGATTCTTACTTTAAAATGCTGGCTAGACAGGTTGTTCTTTCTTTTTCTTCTACCTCCAACCATTTGGCCAGAATTTAGTTACTTTTGTCTGTCTTGCTGTGAAAGACGCTGGAAAATTCTTTTTTTTATGGTTTATTTATTTATTTGAAAGTCGAGTTACACACACACATACACACACAGAGAGAGAGAGAGAGAGAGAGAGGGAGAGACAGAGAGAGAGAAGGAGAGGCAGAGAGAGAGAGACAGAGAGACAGAGAGAGAGAGAGAAGGAGAGGCAGAGAGAGAGAGGTTTTCCATCTGCTGGCTAACTCCCAATTGGCTGCAATGGCTGGAGCTGTGCCAATCCAAAGCCAGGAGCCAGGAGCTTCTTCCTGGTCTTCCCAGTGGGTCAGGGGCCCAAGGACTAGGGCCATCTTCCACTGCTTTCCCAGGCCATAACAGAGAGCTGTATGGGAAGTAGAGCATCTGGTGCTTGAACCAGAGCCCACATGGGATGCCAGCACTGCAGGTGGCAGTTTACCCGCTGTGCCACAGTGCCGGCCCTAAGGGAAATTCTTTATTTGAGATAGGCATCTGAAACCTAGAGGCACCTTTTCAGCTCAAGGAGAAAACTAGTTGGAAAAATTACCATTAGAGTCTGCCTCTTCCTCCCACCAATCATAGATCTTGCTGCTATTAGGATAGCAGCAAACATGACATTCTCTAAAGAAAGAAATGTGTTTTGTCTTTTTTGCCTATCATTTTTGGTGTATAAATTTAATTTATCATTATGAATTAATTATTCTTTAATAGCTTTATCCTCACATAATTGAAAAATATTAATTATGAATTTGATGCTTGATACCTAAAGTATGATCTTGAACAGTTCTGGAACTACAATTCAAATTAAATATAATGTGAAGTGTTGTCCTGGGGTTGAGCAATATTATGGTCTTGGCAATTAAAACAAAAAATACAAAGCAAAATACTGAACTAAATTATATTTTTATTAAAATTTGGTCTAAATATGAATAATCCAAATTGATCCGTAACCCATGGCTAACCAAAAAGTCTTGTTTTGTTTTAAATTATAAGAGCTTACCAAATGTAGAAATGCCTTCTTCCATTTTTATGAAATGTATTTTGATTTAGTCCTCTGTTCTCTTCTTCCTAGGACTAAATTTTGTAAATCTAAATACTTTTCCTGGTTGGAATATTACATAGAATACATCTTTTCTGACAAATGAAAATAGAGAAAAATTATCATTAGGAAGTTTAAATTGGCTAATGTTGTACTATAGGCTATCCCTGCACTAGTGAGTGAAATGGCTGGTTTATAAATCTATAATGTTAAATAATACACGAATAATTGCTTTTCAAATGGTCATTTAAAATATTTTACTTCAATAATAATCTGTTTTCTCACAAAGGTAGCCCAATGACTTAAGAGTTAAGTCATTGATTAAAATTATTTCTACAAAGTTTAATATTTAAAATATACTGTTAAGATTTAAAAACAAAATGGTAAAAGTAATAATGCTTTACTCAATAAAGTTAAAGTCTCAATCATTCTTTTTCAAAAATAAAACTCAAAGTATGAAGAGTACAGCAAGCCATATTCTGGTTATTCTTTTTGACCCATTAAGGGATATAATTTTTCTAACATACGTTTAGGATTTTTATCAACATAATCATTGAAATTAACTTGAGCCCTATTCCCTTATATCTGGCCATCCTATCTCTTTGAGAGAAGGAAAAATAAAACACTAACTTTGAGGAAATAACATAAAAGATACAATCCTCTACAGCCCTCTGTGTTTTCCTCACTTTCTTATGACTCAAGAAACACCAGTAAAACAGTTTTAGCTGCAAAGTCTCTTGGTAGGCAGCTATGCCCACCACTATAACACCAAAGCTTTGCCACATAGTCTCTTAATATTCTGCCATGGTAGAAATTTGATGCTGAGTTCTTTGATTAGTTATCCCAAAGCATATGTTGAATTGTCCCAACTCTGCTTGCCACTGTTAGATGGAACACAAGGAAATGAGAAAATGGCTATCAAAATTTTTATTTCATTCTCAGGTATTAAATTGACTTTTTATGGGAAAATTTCTTTTTGTTTCAAGTTGACAACAATCCCTTCCATGCAGTTACATGTATGTCATTTTCCCTCTAAGGACTATTTTTTCAGGTATAAAATTACATTTTCCTTATCATTTTCACATAGGAAAATATTTTAATCAGCAGGTAGGAAGTGTTAAGAGAAAAATAAATAAGTATAATAAAATTCAATTCTAAAACAAAAATAGCATCACTAAGAATTTCCTGATCATCTTCAATCATCACCAAATGCAGTATTCATTGTCATAAGACTGATTTTTTTTGAAGACTGTGAATTGCTTCTTGTAATACCTCATTCCTGTCATTTGAAGGGAAAAAAAGGAAGATAATGGGAAAACTTGAGGGAAGGAGAAAGCAATAATTTACTGAGAGTTAATGCTTGCAATGCCTTTGGTTGCATCCACACAGCTAATCTCAGGTTTCCCCAAACTTAATTCACCAGGATCACAAGAAGAAGAAAAATTGTAACTTGTTGCTGACTTTTAGGACACTATGTATGTGTACATATATATATATATTTATGTACATATATATATATGTATGCATAACACTTTGTGATTTAATATCCACAAAAGCTATGAAATAATTCACAAGGTGAAAATGAAATGTACCAGCCGGCGCCGTGGCTCAACAGGCTAATCCTCCACCTTGCGGCGCCGGCACACCGGGTTCTAGTCCCGGTCGGGGCGCCGGATTCTGTCCCGGTTGCCCCTCTTCCAGGCCAGCTCTCTGCTGTGGCCCGGGAGTGCAGTGGAGGATGGCCCAAGCACTTGGGCCCTGCACCCCATGGGAGACCAGGAAAAAGCACCTAGCACCTGGCTCCTGCCATCGGATGAGCGCGGTGCGCCGGCCGCAGCGCTTCGGCCGTGGCAGCCATTGGAGGGTGAACCAACGGCAAAGGAAGACCTTTCTCTCTGTCTCTCTCTCTCACTGTCCACTCTGCCTGTCACAAAAAAAAAAAAAAAGAAAATGAAATGTATCAATAATTCCTAATTACATTTGTATTTCCATAAATTTTACATTGGATATAATCCATGGATATCATGTGCTGGTGTTCAGCAAAGAGAAAAAATGTTCTCTCACTATATTTTGTAAGACTTTGCAGAAACAAATATTTTGTTTTATTCAGTTGGTCTTTGAAAGCACAATCTTTGGCCAACAATATTTAATTTTTACTTTTCTTTGATAGGTTGCTAATTTTCTTTCATTTTTTCATAAATAATTTTAACTTATATGTCAAATGGTACATATGAGGTACCATGCGATGTTTTGATTCAAGTATGCATTGTGTAATGTTCAAATCAGGATAACATGTATTTTTCATCTAACATTAATTGTTTCTTCTTAATAAAAATTCATAATCATTTCATATAGTTCTTTCTCTTAAAAGGTATTGTACATTATCCTCATCTATAGTCACCCTACTGTCTATTAGAACATCGGGACTTCTTTTTCCCATTTAACTTTACTTAGTACTCATAATCAACCTTTACCTTCTAGTCTTTCTAGCCTCTGATAACCATTTATGGTAGTCTCAACTTCTTTGAAATTCACTTTTTCTTAAGATATTTCATGTAAGAGTAAAATAGTATAGTATTTGTTTTTCTGTTCCTAGTTTACTTAACATAATGATCTCCAGTTCTATCCACGTTGTTGCAAATGACAGGATTTCATCCCTACTATGTTAATAGTACTTTGTTGTGTTCATTTATCATGTTTTCTTTATCCAGTCATTAACTGATGGATACTTGAAATGTTTCTATTTCTTTACTATTATGAATTGTGCTACAATAAACATGGAATGCAGAGGTTTCCCTGACAGATGGATTTAATTTTCTTTGGATATTTCTATACCCAATAGTGGGGTTGCTGGGTCATATGATAGTTCTATTTTTAGTTTTTTGAGGAACCTGCATACTGTTTTCTACAATATTTGTGCTCATTTATATTCCAATCAATATTATGCAAATTTTCCTTTTTGCCACATCCTCACCAACACTTTTGATCTTTTGTTTTTTGGATAACAGACATTCTAATTGAAGTGAGGTGGTATAGTTTTAATTTGTATTTTGCTGATTAATAGTGATATCTAGCATTTTTCATGTACTTGTTGATGACTTTTGTATTTTCCTCAGAAAGGTGTCTATTTAGATGTATTGCATAGTTTTTAATTGATTTGTCTGATTTTTGCTGTTGAATTGAATTCCTAATAATTTTTAATAATAATTGAATTCCTAATAGTAATTCTGGGTTATTAATCAATTATGCTATTTACAAATATTTTCTCCCATTCTGTGGGCTGTCCTTTCACTCTGTTGATTACTGTCTTTGTTGTACAGAAGTTTTTAGTTTGATGAAATACCATCTGTCTATTTTTGCTTTTGTTGCCTGTGCTTTAGGGAACTTAATAAAAAAAATTGCCCAAACCAAATCTAATGTATTTTTTCTTATGTTTTATTATAGCAGTTTAGTGGTTTCAGGTCTTATATTTAGGACTTTAATCCATTTTTTAAATTTATTTTTTTATTTTTTTATTTTTTGAGACAAGCAGAGTGGACAGTGAGAGAGAGAGACAGAGAGAAAGGTCTTCCTTTACCGTTGGTTCACCCTCCAATGGCTGCTGTGGCCAGCGCTCCGCGCTGATCTGAAGCCAGGAGTCAGGTGCTTCTCCTGGTCTCCCATGGGGTGCAGGGCCCAAGGACCTGGGCCATCGTGCACTGCACTCCTGGGCCACAGTAGAGAGCTAGACTGGAAGAGGGGCAACAGGGACAGAATCGGACTAGAACCCTGGGGTGCCAGCGCCGCAGTCGGAGGATTAGCCTATTGAGCCATGGTGCCGGCCTTTAATCTGTTTTGAGTTGATATTTGTGTATTGTGATGGTTTGGAGTTGTTTGTTTTTTCTGTGTGTGAATATCCAATTATCTCACCACCATTTTTTTAAAAGATCATCCTTATAACACTGCATAAAAGGAAAATATCTTATGTACTACATCTTAGAAGAATAATTTTAACTAAAATTGACTTTAAAAATAATGTTATGCTAAAATGTAGAAGCTGTTTAGTCTGCCATCTCATAGAAAAATAACTTACAGAAATATGTCTTAGAAAGTAGGAGTGGGTCATAGTGTCACAAATAGTAAAAATTGGAATTATTAGGACAATATTAAATAAGCAACATTACAAGTAATAACTACCCATTCTTAAGTTTCTTTCTAAAGAACTTTGATGATAGTTATTTAAAATTGCCAGTAATAAAGAGCACCTCTCAGGCCATTGGAATAATACAGTGAATTCCATGAATATTGAATGTGGTGTTATGTCTGTCTGTGATACATTCCTGTGTCTTATTGTGATGTTGAAATAGGGATATTATTGACAGAAAGATGCCAACAGACATGTAGGAGAAAGAAGTCCCTTTAATATTCAAAAGCCAGCATACTGTGCACACACTGTGTTTGTGGTGTGTGTCTCTGTACATCCCCACTCCCAGCAGAGGGCACACTAGGCATCTTTCCCATCTGGGACTCATCTTGCAAGGCTTTTCAATATTTGGGAAGGAGAGGAGGCCAACAAAAACATCTGATAAAACAAAATTCCACTAGGAATTTTTATAAGCTCTTTTTTTGCCATTTATGTGACACATACCCAGAAAAAAAGAGGAGTAGAGAGAGAAATAAAAATAATAACAACCCCTTAGGTGAATGGTAAAATGAATTTTCCAAAACCCTCCCAGATCTTCATGGTTATGAAATGCTTTCACAGTACCAGTGCCTGCCATGTGCTGAGGAAAGCAGTTTTTACTGTGAGGTTAGGGAGATTCATTCACACTCATTTTCCCTGCTTACTATTACCCTGGAAGGCAAAATCTCTAAGCCTGCTTGTAGTGTAATTCTGAGTCAAATAATTGATTTTCATATTTTTGAGAGACCTAGTAAGGGAATCTTGGCAACTTCCCTTAATATGTTTACTTTTGACTTGACTCTAAAGGGATTACTGCCTGATAAAAATATGCTCTTACTTTTGAGACTCAAAGCTTGATGTGTTACTACTAAGATTTAAAACTTTTCATTTAATTCATTCTGCTGATTAGTATTTTATAGAAGTTTGCTTACAAAATATTACGTATCTTCCCTGTTTATCATTTATGTATATATATATATATATATATATATGTATTTCTCTGATATATTTGTGTATTTACATGAGGAGACCTCAAACAGTTCATGGAAAGGGAAATTAAAAGATAATGTGAGTTTTTCAAGACTTTTGAACTCCTTTGTGTGTGTGTGTATGGAAAGGGAGGGAGGAAGTGAGGGATCACACAAATTTGTACAAATCTGTAACTCTTATATTACTCTAGGAAGCAAGATTTTCTATGTATAGGGAAGTAGTAAGAGAGACAAACAGTTGTGCAAACACTAATGCCATTTACTGTGCTCAGATACTTCCTTCTATAACTGCAGTTGATGAACTTAATTTCCTTGTGATTTTTATGGATTAGCGAGTTTTGTACTCTATAAATTTTTGTGATATTGGGGCCAGCATTGTGGCATAATGGGTTAAGCATCCATCTTCAATACTTGAAGCCCATATGTGCACTGGTTGCTCTACTTCTGGTCCAGTTCCCTCCTAGTGTCCCTGGGAAGGCAGTGGAAGACCAAGTTCTTCAGCCCTGCACCCATCTGGAAGCAGTACTGGCTCCTGGCTTCATCTTGGCCCAGCCCTAGCTATTGAACCATTTGGAGAGTGAACCAGTACATGGAAGATATCTCTCTCTCTGTCTCTCTTTCTCCTTCTCTCTGTCTCCCTTTTATGTGGCTCTGCCTTTCAAATAAGTAAGTCTTAAAAATTTTGTGATATTAAATTGTTTATATATTATTTTATTTATTTTTATATAGGTCATGCTCATTGAGTGAATAATAAAATAATGTCAGATAATATCATCAATACATTTGGTAGCATTACTCAATTTTATATTCTCTATGCCTATATATTTTTTAATTTTTTAATTTTTTATTTTTGACAGGCAGAGTGGACAGTGAGAGAGAGAGAGAGAGAGACAGAGAGAAAGGTCTTCCTTTTACCGTTGGTTCACCCTCCAATGGCCATTGCTGCCTGCACGCTGTGCTGATCCAAAGCTGGGAGCCAGGTGCTTCTCCTGGTCTCCCATGCGGGTGCAGGGCCCAGTATGCCTATATATTATGATTGTAAAATGCTGGGGTCTATATGTAGAGATGTAAGTCCCAAAGAATTAAAATTGCATATTGTATATAGGTTTTCTAGGTTATAATCTGAATTAAGATGAATCTAGTATAATTGTAAATGAACTATTTTAATAAATACATATATATAATTTCTGATAATGGAGGAATACTGTACAATCAGAATAAATAATATATGAGAAAAATATATTCTTTGTATTTTTGCTTGAGAACAAAGTAAAAGACATTTCTGCCGGCGCCGCGGCTCAATAGGCTAATCCTCCGCCTAGCAGCGCCGGCACACCAGGTTCTAGTCCTATTTAGGGCGCCGGATTCTGTCCCGGTTGCCCCTCTTCCAGGCCAGCTCTCTGCTATGGCCCGGGAGTGCAGTGGAGGATGGCCCAAGTCCTTGGGCCCTGCACCCCATGGGAGACCAGGAGAAGCACCTGGCTCCTGCCTTTGGATCAGCGCGGTGCCCTGGCCGCAGCGTGCAGGCCGCGGTGGCCATTGGAGGGTGAACCAACGGCAAAAGGAAGACCTTTCTCTCTTTCTCTCTCTCTCACTGTCCACTCTGCCTGTAAAATAAATAAATAATTAAATAAATAAGTAAAGTAAATGACATTTCTGGTATTCAAATAGATTTTTTATCTGTGCAATTCTTTGCTTCCAGTTATCCCAGCAATATGGTTGTTTTAGGGAGTATTGGCATTAGGTGGTGATTCAACTTGAATCTTGTTTGATAATTATTTTTGTTTGAAAGGCAGGAAGAGAGACAGAAGATGGACAGACAGATCTTCCCTCTGCTTGTTCACTCCTCAAATGCCTGCAGTAGTTGGGACTGGCCTAGGCTGAAGACAGGAGCCTAAAACTCAATACGAACCTTCCACATGTGTAGAAGGGATTCAAGTACTTGAGCTGTCTCCCAGACTTCCCATGATCAGTAAGCTGGACTCAGAAGCAGAGTCAGAACTTGAACAAGGCATTCTAATAGGGTATGCAGGTGTCCCAAGAGGCATCTTCACTACTGCAATGAGTGCCCATCCCTGATAATTAGATGTTTTTATGTACTAGAACTTTCTTGATATTCTGCATGAAATTATTGCAAAGATAGAAGAGATTAAATTTGGTTTATTTTTCAATTATAAGGATACTAATACCAGTGTTATTTAGTAACAGACAAAACAAATCTACATGCATTAAATCATCTGCAAAATCAGACAGATTTATGTTATCCTACACAGATATTTTATAGAAGGGCCACAAATGGTTAATACACTTAAAATCCAGAGCTAGTAAGTGATTTTGTTTTTCACTAGTTCTATGACCCTAGAAAAACTGTTTTTCTCTTTCACTGAGGAATTCTAAAGCCATGATCTAGGAATGAATATCCCTCTCCTATAAAGATATGTTAAATATTATGAATGTACTGACTAGGAATAATCAGCAAGACATAATCAGGCCATCAGTAAGCTAATTCTTTAGAAGTACTACATGTTGGAAAAAAACTGAAAAGCTGAATTTCAAACTGAGAAGAAACCATCCTGCCATCAGTGCTGGAATCTTCAGGCACTTGTATGAATAGCTGGACAGGATAAATCCCATAATCTGTAAAGTACAACCCAGTAAAACAAATAACATCCAAGAAAACCCACCATTCTAATTTGGCAGTGTTTAACTTAATTCAATAGTAGCATTACATGAAATATTGGAAGCTAATTAGTATTTTAGTTACCTAACTGAAATATTATTATTCTTACTGAATCATTGCTAGGAATATGCCTCATAAAGGCATATGCATATGCCCTCCTAAGCTATAATTTACATTTTTAATATTTGTAATTTGCAGTTAGTACTATCATTATCTTTTATTTGGGAAAATATACTGATCAGTACACTTAAAGTTTTAAGAAAAAAAATCCATATTTTTAAAAGTTCTTTCTAGAGTATATTATACTGTGATGTATTTTACTATCTGCCAAAAGTGCTCTCTTTTACAGCAGAAGATAAATTGTTCTTTATCTCTAAGCAGTGCCTTTTTGCCATAGCCAGTGGGATTCAATACCACTGATTCTTTTTACAATCTTGGTTTAGAAAATTAAAGAAACTCAAGTAGCACTGCTGCAATCCATTCATGGCTAATACATCTTGTCACGCATGACTGAGGACAAGTGCCCTCCAGATTAAATTTTGCTGCTCAGCACCCTACATTTTCATAAAATATAGTTCTTATATAGCTCCATGAATATCCCAAGCATGTGGTTTAATTTAAGCCAACATGCTTGAGTCACCCATATAAATAAAATGTTTGTAATGTTTCAAAACTATTTTACCAATGTCCTTCTTAAAATATAACAAGGAAACGCTATAATTTCAAATGAGAGGAACAATTTTTATACCCAGTGATAAGAAGAAAGATACTAAGGTAGGATTACCTGAATTATCTTAGGGACCAGCTATTTGTTTATGAATTCTGATTAGTGAAAGAGGAAGGTGTCACTTAATAGCTGGTTCTGCAAGTCACTTGAAAAGTGCTACAACGAAAGGCCAGCATTACAGCATCATGGATAAGATTGCTGCCTGCAACACTGGCATCCCGATTTGGACACTGGTTCATATCCTGGCTGCTCCTCTTGCAATCCAGCCCTCTGCAAGTATCCTGTGAAAAGCAGTGGAAGATGGCCCAAATGCTTGGATACTGGCCATCCACATGGGAGACTGGAGGAAGCTCTAGGCTTCTGGTTTCAGCCTGTCTGAGTGCTGGCTGTTGCAGCCATGAGAGGAGTGAACCAGCGGATAGAAGATTTATGTCCCTCTATGTCTCTTCCTATCTCTCTGTAACTCTTTCAGATAAATAAATCTTTTTAAAAAAATGTGCTACATTGAACTACTCTGATTTTTCTTCACTGTGGTCAAAGAGAATGACCTACAAAAAATTACCATGTTTTATGATGCTGTATTTAGGTTGCAAACTGCATTTACAGTTGTAGTTTATTTATTTATTAAAGACTTATTTTTATCAATTTGAAAGATGAGAGAGAGAAAGAGCTTTCATCTGCTGGTTCACTCCCCAAATGGCAACAATGGCAGGGACTGGGCCAGAAGCCAGTAGCCAGGGGCTTCTTCAGTGTCTCCCACCAGGGTACAGGGGCCCAATCAACCGAGCCATCTTCTGCTGGTTTTCCAGGTGCGTTAGCCGGGAGCTGAATCAGAAGTAAAGCAGCTGGGACTTTAACCTGCACTTATATGGGATATTGTTGTTGCAGGTCGTGGCTTTTCCTGCTATTCCAAGATACTGGCTCCTATGGTCACAGTTTAAAGGTGACCTTTAATTGTGTGTGTTTGTTTTATTCATCTTTTTATCTACTTCAAAAGCATAGTGACAAAATGTCACAGAGCTTCTATATACTGGCTTACTCCCAACGTGCTTGCAATAGCAGTGGCAGAAGCTAGGAGCCAAGAACTTAATCAGATTCTCCCACATAGGTTGTAGGGATGCAACCACCTGAACCATCAACTGCTTTCTTTTAGGATACAGCACATTGGTAGAAAGCTGCAATGTGGCAATGAATTGGGACTTGAACCCAGGCACTCCAATATAGGATGTGGGTATTGCAGCTGCTAATCCAGATAACCACCCACGATAAGTATTTTGATAAAATTTGTTCATAAAATGATAATATGTTTATGAGCCTAAGGGAAAAGCAGAGAAAAGAGGATTACTAATGGATTAAACAGGGAGTCTCAATTAGGTAGTTATTCATTTTAATGCCTTTTTTTTATTTTAAGAAATATATCCTGAAGTTTAAGGAATCCAATAAGACTTTTGTTGTTCATTCAAACAAACCAATTGGAAGAAGCATCTGCTGTCACAGATTTCTCTTATGTGTGTGTGTGTGTGTGTGTGTGTGTGTGTGTGTGTTTGTTTGTGTGTGTGTTTGTTCTGTGGTCAACATAAGCCACTTGTTGATGTCTCCTAATGGTAAAGATTTACTTTAGGAATAATTAATGGAATGTTTGTAGATACCAGAATAATAAGCTCAATCCACACTTTTAGGGTATGTGCATAGTTACTACTATCCTGTGAATATTTGCAGTGGTGTCATAGTCTCTGCTTTTAAGTATATTGTTAGTAGAACATACAAACATATAGGACTTGTATGTGTGTGGAAAATTTTAAGGAAACACACTGAATAATCTGCAAGTATAGGGATTTGTAGTCACCGAGAAAACATGAAAAACCTGACTAGTAAACAGAATAATTCAATGTGTTGAAGTGCGTTAATCATTGTATATCATATACACTAGTATCTTTTAGTTTTTTAAAATTGGTTTTCCTGTAAGTATAAAAAGCATTAAATAGTTATTAACGGGAATGACAAGTTGTTTATTTCAAAAGAGCAGTTCGGTAACTTTAGTTGTTCCTGCAAGGCATAATTATTAACTATTTCAAGTATATTAGTAGATGTATACTTTCTTGACTCTGGAAATTTTATCCACAATATTACATTTTATAGGCATAGCAATTTGATAGTTTAAATTAATATAATAAAAGAAAAATAGATTGCAATGAGTATATAGGAACATTATTTCTTTGTTGGTATGAAGTAAAAATGTGTGGTTATCTACGTCCATTATGGATTAATAAAAACTGTTTTTGCAACTTAAATTGAGTACTAAAATTAAATATTGTCTCCTGTATTGATATCTGAAATCATGTTTCTATTTAAGTTGTCCAGCTATAGGTAATGTCACTAGCAATTTTCAGTTAGCATTTTTGATGTATTTAGAATTTATCAAGTCATTTTGGGTAAATTATATATTAGATTTTCACAAATATCAGTATGCTGTTATTTGAACTACAGAAGTAAACCCATTTTCTACAGAAGTAAACCCATTGATGCATGTATAATCATACAAACATATACACAAAAATAGTTTATTTTTCTTTCTTTTTTCTTTTTCTTTTTCTTTCTTTTTTTTTTTTTTGACAGGCAGAGTGGACAATGAGAGAGAGAGAGAAAGAGAGAAAGGTCTTCCTTTGCCATTGGTTCACCATCCAATGGCCGCTGCAGCCGGCACGCTGCAGCTGACGCACCACACTGATCCAATGGCAGGAGCCAGGTGCTTCTCCTGGTCTCCCATGGGGTGCAGGGCCCAAGGAATTGGGCCATCCTCCACTGCACTCCTGGGCCACAGCAGAGAGCTGGCCTGGAAGAGGGGCAACCGGGACAGAATCCGGTGTGCCGGTGCTGCTAGGCGGAGGATTAGCCTATTGAGCCGCGGCACTGGCCTATTTCTTTTTAAAAAAATATTTTTATTTATTTACTTGAAATGTAGAGTTATAGAAGATGAGGGAAAGGAGAGAACAACATCTTCCAACCACTAGTTCACTCCCCAAATGATCACAACTGTCAGGGATGGGTCAGGCTGAAGTCAGGAGTCAGGAGCTTCCTCCAGGTCTCCCACATAGGTACAGGGGCCCAAGCGCTTGGGCCATCCTTTTCTGCTTTCCCATGTACAGTAGCAGGCAGCTCGACTGGAATTGGAGCATCCAGGACAAAAGTTGGCACCCATATGGAAATCCAACACCACAGGTGGGGGCTTAACCTTCTATGCCACAGCACTAGCCCCCATAAGTGACATCTTAATGCTCATAATTAAGAAATAAATGAGAATGGGAAAAAGAATAGGAAAAAAGAGAAGAAATGAGTAAATACGCTCTGTTCATTTGTCTTCTAACACTGAAGCCTATGAAAGGCTTTTAGATTAGACAGATAAACCTTTTAATCCTTTCTGTATCTATTAAAATCTGTATACTCTTCAACAAATGACTACAGAGATAACAGCCTTGTCCCATTCCAGTCACTGTTATTGTTTGCCTCTTTATTATTATGTTTCTCTGCGTTTAGACAGAAATGGTAAAACATAGACATTTTAGTTAAGCAATTACACCTTCTTAGGAAGGCAATAATATATAGCTTCACTGAATTCAGTCAGTGAAACAGCACCATTTTCAATGGCCTGCTTTGGATCTTCACAATTCTAGTCACTCTGGATATAGAGTTGAGTAAAATACAGGCAAGCTTAAGGGTTCATTATCAAGATTGAGCTTAGAATAGATGTACGTAGACCAGCACATAAATTCAAGAAGACTTCTTTAAAATTCTGGTGACAGGCATTTGGCCTAATGGTTAAGATGCCTGCAACCCATTTTGGATTTGGAGTGCCTGTGTTTGAGTTCTAACTCAGCACCAGATTCCAACTTCCTACTAATGGACACCCTGAGAGGCAGCAAGTAATGGTCCAAGTAGTTGGGTCCCTGTCACCTATTTGGGAGAACTGGATGTTTTCTCTTTCCTGGCTTTGGCCCTACCCGCCTCCTATCATTGTGGGTATTTGGTGGAGTGGGGGAGGTTAACCAGTGGATAGAAACACTCTCTGTGAGTGTGTGTGCCTGCCTTTCAAATAAATAATTGTAACCAAAGATGTGATTCTTCACAAGTAAATTGGAATTTTCCAAATGCTAAGGGAAAGAGTATAACAGTAATATAAGTAAAGCTAAGGAGGTGAGAAGTAGACTGAAATTCCAAGTACATGAGCTGTATTTTATAGTAACTCAAATGTCAGAGACAGGTAAGAGAAGAATTGCTACATTGTATGATTTTGGGGGATAGAACATTCCAAAAAAGAATACATTGCTCACAAATGCATTGCTCATTATTTTATGTAAAGGGGAAATATAATAGTAGACTTTTATAATATGGCACAACATATAATTTATCATTTGAATGGAAAGATTTTTTTTTTCCTGGAGTGAAAAATATGAGATAATTGGTATCAACTTGTATGTTGGGAAGCTATTGAAAATACTCTGGCTTTGAAATTCAGTTATGCTATTTTCAACCTTACATAACACCAGAGAATAGGATAGATTTGCCAGTGTAAGTTTCTTCATATTTACCTCATAACAGTACAGACTATCAACTTAGTCTTCATTTGAGGTGAGGGGTCAAAGTCATTCTTATACTTAGAATGCTGTCAATGTTTGTGATAGTCAAACTCTGTTATATGTTGATTAAGTCGACTGCAGCAGAGCTGTCAAAGATAACGTGAAGAATACATATAAAGAAACATGCACAGGAAGGAACACCTGAGCTACAGGTCAACACTGAGTAGTAGCTCAAGCAGCAATCGATTTATTTCAGTTTCAGTGATCTATTCTTCAAAACAGGTGTTCAAAATAATGTGTGAACTAACAGGGTTGTGTTGAACATTAACAACGATCATGTTTGTAAAACTCTTAGCTAGATTCACTAAGTGTTATTTGTTACTATTCCTTTAAGATATAGCATCTTTCAATTGAGTATTATATCTCATTAAAAACATTCATTTATTGATTTATTTAAAAGACAGAATGACAGAATTAGGAGTGAGATTGGAGAGAGAAATAGAACGGGAGAGAGAGAGAGGGAGAGTTCAAAAGGTTGTGGAAAAATGGACTTAAAGGATAAATTAATTTTGTGCAAAACAATTTAAAATTCAAGTTCCAAAATATGCATTTTTACAATAACTTCTTGAACTTGCTTCATATTTTGAATATTGTGCTAGGATTCATGATTTCAAAAAGTATTTTCCTGAAAATGTCCAATAGAAATTAATCCTGAATTTCTTGTTGGTGACAAAAGCTATAGAACTTGCTGATAAAATTCTCAACGTTGAGAAAAATGTTCTACTTATGAGTAAGCTCTCTAAGTGGAGAAATATCCAGAGGTAAACTGATAGGGATAAGGGCAAATCCTAAATAAAGAAAGTTCTCCTCTGGGTAAAAAGAAAGGTGCTGGAAACCATAACACCACCTGTCTGTTAAAAGTGGATTTTCAGGATAGCCATTGATAATGGCTACCTGGAATGACCATATCTTACTTACAAGGAGTTTTAAGCAACAGAAACTAGTTTCTTTGAAGCAACAAAGGAAAGAAAATTGATCCAGACTTTTCTTTACTGTAGAGAAAAATTGGCAAGCCCTTCACTTTCAAAAATAAAATAAAAAAGAAACAAGCAAACAAACAAACAAACCAAAAAAAACCCACCATTTTTGTCACTTCTGTCTTTTATGGAGAGGCAAGATTTCACAAAACAAACCCAGGAGTAAAAAGACTGAAGATAATGTCGGACATTGTCCTCTTTTCAGAGTTTTCTAAATGTCATATCTCATGGTGTACTCAGACTATTGGGGATTTATCATTCTCTCTTTAAAATGAAGTAGAAGAGCCCTACATTGTGGCACAACGAATTAAGCCACTGCTAGCTACAGCTGCATCCCATATTGGAGTGTCGGTTCAACTCCTGGCTAGTCCACTTCAAATATAGCTCCCCACTAATGTGCTAGGGAAAGTTGCTGGATTGTAATTCAAGTACCTGGGTTCCTACAATCCACATGAAAGCCCGAAATGGAGTTCCTGGCTCTTGGCTTTAGCCTGGCCAGCTCCTGCTTTTGGGACTATTGGCCAGTGGACCCGTGGATGGAAGATATCTTTCTCTCTCTCTTTGTTTCTCTCTCTCTCTCTCTCTCTCTCTCCTCTCACTGTCTCTCTCTCTCTCTGTGTGTGTTGCTGTGCCTTTTAAGTAAACAAATAAATAATTAAATATTTTTGAAAATAAAATGAAGTAGTGGATTTTTAAGACAGAACATCCTGTGATTCTAAGAGTGAGACCTTGAGAGTTGGGCAGCCTCAGATAAAGACCAGATTTTAACATTCATTAATTTTTTAGTTTAGTGACCTTACATGAATGAGAGACAGTTGTCTGAGAAGTATCTTATGATTCATTACAATTACATAGTTACTTCAGTTTGTGTCAATTCTGCACTGAGTAAGCTGTTAAACTGAGACTCTGGTGCTCATACTGTGTCTTCTGGTCCAGTCCTTTTTCCATCTGCTGTAGCCAGTCTTAAAAGGCTGAGGATATGCGTTACTTTAGTCAAAAGTTAATGAGCTATACACGATGAACCATGACTAAGGATATAAACTGTCCAGTAAAAACTACTAGAGTGACTAAAGAAGAGAACAGAGTAAGTGGGAAACCAATGGAATTATAGAAATGGTGTGAACACGTGTTGTCTTTAGAAAAAATAAATTTTCATGAATAAAACTTGCAGTGAACTCGATTATAGGTATCTTTCGGCAAATGATCAAGAGAGTTGACAAAATGGCATGATAAATTTCAGCAGACCTAGGACTAATCAAGTTTGTAAACTAACCTTAACCTGAACTATATTAGATGACATTTTATGAGTTAGGTACAGACTAAAGAAGGCAAAGCTAGGAGATATTTTTTCACCACATAGTCAGATCTAATTGCTTAACTAAGGTGAATTTCTGGCTTTTGAGTTACAGAATGAACAGTAACTAGCCATCTTCGTTAATCTGGATGTCTACTAATATTGTTTAATATTTTTAAAATCCTTTTTTTAAAAGCCTTATTATATATATACATTTTAAATATGTTATGTGTAGCATACTAAATATAAAATTATAGTATTCTACAATAAATTGCATCTAAAAAGTAAAACACACAGAAGAAAACCTCTGTTTTTCTATTTGGGTGAATATACTGTGTGTCCAGCTTCTAGGTTCACCAGTGATACAAAGACTTCATTTATCAATTCAAGTATTTCAGTGGCATTGGATGCAGGAGGACTTGACATAAATGTAGGTCTTCAGCACTTCCACGTTTATTACACAACTGAGCAACATAGGAAGAAATAATCAGACAATAATTTGGGAATAATTCCATTAAGATTTTTTTTTCTTTTCAGGTTGAAATTAGATTTATTTTAATTTTTTCATCTAGAGTCTCCCCCAATGTTGTTAGCTCCAGTAGGAGATATAATTTTTATGGCATAAAACTCTATTTAATGCATGGAAACCTCTCAATGAGTTCCATCTCCATTTGTACAGGTTCTTTTTTTTTTCCTATTTATCACACAGCCACTGTAGAGCTCTCATGGGAAAAGGCAGTCCTATTGTTTCTCAATTTTCACACCCTGCGTTAGTAATTGCTAAGTTTGTGAAGTCAATCACAGAGGTATATTCATTTTTGATTGCTTGTTTTGGAGAGTTCAGATCTTGGATTATTCTATACTGTGTTGAACTATTATGCTGACTTCCATTTACTCACAGTTCTTTGGAGCAAAGGGAAATGTAATTCCAATACTGCATAATTTGTTTTTATTCTAAACATATTCAAATTAAATTAAGGGCCTATTCCTTATAATTGCATATTATGAAGATTTATTCAATCATGGGCAAAATCACGACAATATCAGTAATAACTGAGGGGGAGAAGGGATAAAATGAGATAGAAAAAGGAAAGATAAAAAATAGCATGTATTGAAAGCCTGCCATGTGCCAGGCACTATGCCAGTTGCATTGTACTCTTTGTCTTTGCAATATTAAAAAATAGTATTGCTATCCTCACTTTCAAAATAAGATATTTGGAAATTCAGAGAGGATGAGAAACTTGTCAATGATAATTACAGTGGTAGGAATAGTAAGCATTTGAGAATATATATTATGAATGAATTAACATGGTGTCCCCATTGATACTCAAAATAACATATAATGTAGGTATTGTTTTTATCCACCTACAGAGATGATGAAGCTATCACATAAATAATTTCAAAAATTGTCAACATTGACAAACTAATAATTTTGCATGAATTCAGAGCTGGGTTTTAGTTCAGTGTTTATTACCAGGTAATTGATAAAGATCAACCAAACATTTCAGGAGACTTGCTAGAGTCTGCCTGATAAAACTATAATATTGTCTATCAGAGTAAAGTAAATGAGTTTTGTACAACTAATGTCATTTTAACAGGGAAGTTATGGGGGGGAAGCCATTGTAATCCATAAGCTGTACTTTGGAAATTTATATTCTTTAAATAAAAGCTTTACAAAAAAAAAAAAAAAGATTTGAGTAGAAAACCAAGACTCTGGCAGGAGAGTTATGCTCTTGATTCAGGTCTGTTATCTTGTTTCCCTTCTTTCCAGTTTTATACTTTTCTTCTGTTATTTTTAGTGCATTGTATGAGGCATACTATCTCTGTTCAGTTACTCGGTATTCAAACATTTACCTTTCTTTCTGTCATTTGTAATTGCCTTCACAGAGCTATAATTTGTCATCTAGCAGTCCCAGCTGCCCTTTCCAAGTCAGCCAGTTTCATTTTCCATGATTTTAGTTACCCATGTACAGTATGATACTGTACAGTATAAGATGTTTGAGAGACCATATGCATGTAACTTTTATAATTATTCTATTTTACTGTTACTTATTGTTAATCTTACTGTAATTTATAAATTAATGTGTCTTTGTGCATACATTTGTATAAATATGACATATATACATAAAAACTATATGTATATGAAAAGCTATATACATATATAGTTTTATAGGGGTCTTAGAATGCATCTCCTGTGTATAGGGGGAGCAACTCTTTTAGTTCATAGAGCTTATTCTTTCTTAAACATTTTATTCCCAGTGTTTTTTGGCCAATGCTCTTGAATGCTTTCTCTTTAATTCATCCAGTTTTCTCTCCAGCTGTCTTATTTGTTCCCTCCTTGCTAATAATCTTTCTACTACCTTCTTGGAAATATCATCTGTATCTATAGTCTGAGCACCCTATACAGTGCCAATGGTGTTATTGTTGCCACTACTGACTCCAGTGAGCACAGAGAAGAATCCCTATGCTGAATTCACTCTCCTGTAGTTTCTTTTATTTAATACTCAAGGCATGTACAACTCTAATTTTCCTTCAGAATGCCTTCCAACTTCAACCCAAAAACTGCCCTCTTTCAAAAATTCTGGGGTTCCTTTTGTAACAAATGTTGAAGAGGGAAGGTACATTTATCTGTCAAGACAGCTATGAAAAGGTATAAGGAAAACAAATCAATAAAAATTTGCTCTTCAAAACATCTTATATGTGACTGTGCAGTTACAGCTTGACAAAAAGTGAAAGTTGTTGGATATCCTTTTAACATGTCATATACATTCACACAGCTTTATCTACATTCATGTTGATACTTCTATTGGAATGCCCTCTTCTAACCTCTTTCTCCAAGACTATTTTCTATTTAAGAATATATTACTCATACTTGAAGACCAATCTGAAATGTCAGCTCATTTGTGAAACCTTTTACAGCTTCTCATCCAGCAGAAGAAATAATATTTTATTAATCTCTTATGCATTTTGTAGACTTCTATGTGATAGGATAGAGCACACTTTATTGATGGTCTTACAAATAATCGTCACCCATACTAATTTTTGAGTTCTTACAGTTAAGGAAGTTATTCTGGCTCACTCTCTTATTCTTAGGTTTGATATCAGACAAAGACAGGTGGTGATCAAAAGACGTTTGAATCATTTATTTGGAGTATGTCAGTTCAGATTTTTTAAGAAGATGCCATCAATGCAGCACTGGATGTGCAATATTTATAGGGAAAACACTTGGTAAGAGTAAAGGGGATTTAGCAAAGCAGACAATTAGAGCTTTCAGACAGTGACCCAAGTGTGACACTTTTAGGAGAGACAGAGGAAGAACAGTTCCTAGCCAGTGCTATCCTGGCTGATGTGAAGTTTTTCAGCAAAGATCAGAAGAAATTTCCAACAGTAAGTTATTTTCCTGTTCTGGCACCCTCCCCCCCATTCTCAGTCATCAACTGGAAGAAGCCTGAAGAAGCAGGGCCATGGCATAAAATTATGCTTTATTTGATGAGGAAAGTATCCAGCTAGTTACTATCAATCAGCTATGCTGTCTGTAGCAAAATCACTTAAAAGGAGTTTTCAGTAGTCTGTCTTCCCCAACATACATTGTTTTATTAACAATACTTCCCTGTTCAGTCTCACTGTGAATGAATTGGAGGAAAGGGGAATACCTTTAAAATCAGTATGCATTAATACTGAATTAGAAGGCCAGAGGCCTCAGTTTTGATCTTGCTTTTAATACTTAGATGCAAAGACCTCTGCATGTCACTGTTCTCACATATTTCTGGATTTTCTTTTGTGTAACATTATATTAAGGCAATTTTGTTTGCATTTTAAGGGAAATAAAGTGTCATGAAAGGGGATCCTATTTTAGGCCACAAAGTGAAATCCCTTTTATGATCATTTTATTAACCACTAGAAGACTCAAAGTGGAAAGAGAAATTAAAAGCTTGTCTTGTGATTTAAAAACTAGAATGAAGAACCTAGCACTTTACCTTAAATTAATTTAATCAATATACTAATAGAAGCTTTTTAAACTTCCCACTGTAAAACACAATTCTTAGCACTCTGGATGGATAAATGCAAATAGTTAATTAATGCTGTAATATTTTAGAGCATATACTGTTCTATGTACAAGGCACTATTTTGGACATTTTACATTGCATGATGGATTTCACCTAACCACCTTGTACTGGTTAGTTATAGTGACATAGTGTTGTGTAACAACTCACAGAATCTGAGTAGTATTCAAAGATAGTATATAATTAAAAAACAAGTCTCCTATACAGTTTGAGATTTGTTCTTGAATATTTAGTTGATTTATATTGAATTACTTTTGTTTTATTTTGTCTCATTTGTGTGTCTATAGTTGTCTAGAGATGCCTCTTACCCAACTGCCTCTCATCTTGTATCTGGAACTGGTGGACTGGGCTGCACATAATCTACTGATTATATCAAAAGCATGATAGCGTAAATGAGAACAGCAAAGCTCTTTTAAAGCCCAGACTGTAAAACTACCAAACCACCAATTTATTTTATTGTTCAAAACAAGAACAAAGTAGGCAAGTCCCTAGGTTTAAGTAGTGTCCGCAGTGAGAGTTTTCTGCAGTTACATGACGGTGTATATGGCTACAGAAAGGGATGAATGATTGAGACCAATAGTGCAGTGTACCATATGTGGTAAGGAGGTAGTGATTTTCTCATTCCCATTTTACACATAAGAAAAATGATGAACATAAAGAACTTAAAATCTTCTCAAAATTTTAGGAATTTTTACATCTCTTTGAAGAGATTGCAAAGGATAATTTCAACATTAGCACAAAATGCAACTAGTGTATGATTTAGGGAAAAGGTATTTTCAATAATTGCCATTGAAGCATAGAAAAATTGTTGAAATGCAGTACTTTAACCTTTCAGAAAAATCTGATACATTTTGACAGTATTCTTTGGTCTTTTTCATCAGGTGATTGAATAAGCCCCAAGAGTCTCTATACAGAATGTACATTTCAGTGTAATAAAAATATATCCAATACATCTAACAAGCAGATAATTTTTTTAGAGCTAGAGATTCTCCTAACAACAAGAGAAAAGAGAATGTTACAATGTCATTAGACATATTCTAAGTAAGAAGAACTGTAAGAGGTCTCAAGTCTCTATGAGTCATTGGTGTCCTGATTTAGCCAACTTGTTCCTGTGAGCTGTCAAGGAGAATAGGTAGAGGGCAGAGGAAGTGCTGTGACAAGGTGTCACTGAGAAGAGAGCTAATTGGAATGCTGCAAGCCAATGGATGTGTGAGGTTCACACAAGCAGACCAGTTAATGGAATACACTCACTGGCCATAAAAATCACAGAATACAATTAGTTATTGCTCACAAATTCAAGTTTTTGACTTCGAAAATAAGTAAATTTAAGTTGTTGAGGATAGAATAATAGAAGACTGGCTATTATTTCAACTAAATCTAGTGAATTATTCCCTTGGGTATAAACTCCTCCCTCCTGAAAAAAATGACTAAAAATTCTTGTGCATTTTAATATATATGACTGAAAGTTTTATTATTTGAAATTAATTATTTTTTATTTACAGTTTAAATTAAACCTAATTTTAAAGACTTCACAGTCTAGGTTGACATTGTTCTTAATTTTTGAAATCCTGAGATTCTCAAAAGGTAATATTTTTCAAAGCTTGTAGTTAGGATCTGAGAAGCATTAAGAACTGCTGCTGCATCTCTGTAGTTCATCTGTTCTTTTCAGAGTAGGTTTTCTTAGCCCTTCTTGCACTGTGTTGTAGTTGTTACCTAGTGACTATAAAAATAACCTATGAATGTACTGAAATTTTTAAAAGGTTGAGCAATAAAGATATGTTCTATAATGTCATTTATTTGATTACATTTTGATAGAAAAGAGAGCAAGATAGACAAAGACAAAAAGAACTCTCATCTACTGATTCACTTTTCTAGTGCCTGGGAAGGCCAGAACCAGGCCAAGTAGAAGCTAGGAGCACTGTAGATGCTTCCCACATGGGTGGCAGTGATCCAACTAGTTGAGCCATCATCTGCTGCCTCCCATGGTCCTCACTAACAAGATTCTGTAATCATTTAGGAACAGAGCCAAGACTCAAACCCAGGTACTCCATTCACTATGAAATGCAGAAATAGCAGACAGCACCCTATCCACTAGGCCATATGCCTGCCTCCAAGGTGATATCTATATTGTATTGTGTTAAGTTTTCAGACTATCAGAATATAGGTATTAAAAGAAGGAAAAGAAGAAGTAACAAATGTGAATAAGCTTTTTGGAAAAATTAATACTTTGATATACATTGATTTAAAATTAAAATCATATGTGTTAATTTCTATTAAAGAAAATAAAACATGGAATTATAAATGCACACTGATGTTTAATGTAGTATTAAGTACAAGGTCCTCACAAGAACCCCTCAGAGTGGAAGAGGGAGACAGCAGAGAAAAAAAGAGAGAGAGAACCATAGTAGGTAGGAGTTTAAAGGGACATGGTCCAACATTACAGTTTGGAAGCTAGAGGAAGTGGCCGTGAGTAGAGGATGCAGGCAGCCTATAGAAGCTGGGAAAGTCAAGAAAACACATCCCACCTTCAGATCCCTCGAGTGACTGCAGTCCTGTTGATACCTCCATTTACGCTCAGAGAGACTCATCTGACTTTCATAGCTGTCTTGTCTTTTTGTTGTTTTAAGCCATAGTTTGTGGTCAGGTTAAATGCAACAATAGGAAGATGATAGCATAACAAGGAAAGAGCGTAATATCTTTTTTAAAAAAATATTTATTTTATTTATATGAAAGAGTTACAGAGAGAGAATAGAACCAGAGAGAGAGGTCTTCCTTTCCATTGGCTCACTCTCCAAATGACTGCAACTGCCAGAGCTGAGCTGATCCGAAGCCAGGAGACAGGAGCTTCTTCTGGGTCTCCCACCCAAGTGCAGGGGCCCAAGGAGTTGGGACATCTTCTACTGCTTTCTTAGACCACAGCAGAGAGCTGGATCGGTAGAGGGGCAGCTGGAACTTTAACTGGCGCCCATATGGAATGCTGGCGCTGCAGGCTGGGGCTTTAACCTGCTTTACCACAGAGCCGGCCCCAAGAGTGTAATATCTTTTTTTGAAATTCACTTTGTCTTGTGTTATGACAAATAAATTTTCAATTCCAGTGTAGTAAAGGCCTATTCAAACAGATTGCATTTGATGCTGGGGCTTTTCATTATAAAGAAGGCAGTCATATCCTCATTAATATTGTACTTATAAATTATAGTGGATATGAAATTTTATAAAGTGTCAATGTTGCATGTTGATATGCTAGTACTATCCCTTGTTTTCTTGAAAAAAGTACATTATGTTTAATGGATGTAGATGTAATAATGATGTTTGATTATAATGATAAAACCAATATAGAAAAATAATCTGCCGTTGAGAGTTAACTGTGAAGAAATTCTACTTGGGATTACTTTATTGAAAAACAGTTATATTGATTCAGTTTAAAAGCAAAGGGCTAAATCATTAACATTCTATAATTATATACCCTCATGACATTTCCACTCTGCCAACCACTGAAGAGAATTATTTCATTATCTGAAAATGCTTTGTTTTAATTCATCAGTCTTTCCTTTCAGTTTATTGTTAAGACAAATTTACTTTTAAATTAAATGGCCCACCAAACAAGATTTCTAGTCATCTTTCTAGAGGAGTCATTTCAGTGTCTAAGTGGTTAATTTTAGGAAATACTATATTCCGAAGCAGAACACCTGGTTAGTGACTTGATAAAAAAACAAATTTCATTGTTGAAAGAACAGTTTGATATTTTAACATGAATTCCTCATGTTTTCTTTTTTGTATTTTCTCAGAAAACTTCACAAATGATTAACACTGTATTGTAGTTCTTAGATATTTATTAATATTTCTCTTTATTAATTAGGAGGATTTAAGTAGATTCTGAACAAAATTTTAGCATCATTCAAGTGTTGATGCTTTCACAAATAATTTTATTAACTATATAGATAAGATATTGTTAATATTTGTCAAGAGCAAATTGCAACAATTTTCAATCTATGGAAACAACACAATCTATAATATGTTGGAAGGAAATCATTTAAAGTAATAAAAAATAAAGAATTGGCAACAAAAATTAACTTGACTAAACTTCTGAAGTCCCTAGAATCAAAGCCTGAGTTTCTCATAGGCAAATATAACCTCCTAGTGCATTTTCTGCTTGTTAGCAGCTTTTTAAAAAAATATTTATTTACTTGAAAGTCAGAGTTAGAAAGAGAGAAAGACACACACACACACACACACACACACAAACACAGCTCTCTATCACTGGTTCAGCCCCCCAGATGACCACAATGGCTGGGGCTGAGCCAGAGAGAAGCCAGGAGCCAGGAGCTTCATCTGGATCTCCCATGTGGGTGGCAGGGCCCAAGTACTTGGGTCATCTGTGCTGCTTTCCCAGACTCATTTAGCAGGGAGCTGGATGGGAAATGGAGCAGCCAGGACAGGAATCAGTGCCCATGTGGGGTGCCAGCTTCACAGGTGGCATTTCCCGCTGTGCCACGTCACCAGCGCCTCTTTTGTTCTTCTTAACAGGTCTACACAAATGAATGCTATTTTACAGAGGTTAGCTGTGTGGTATTTTGCTATAGCCAAAGTGAATATGAAAACATAGATCCCTGAAGCCCTCCTACATCTAGGTGTTGAGGATAGGGGGCACTGAGACGTGCTTATGAAGGTGAGATCCCAGGGCAGAGCCTCACTAAAAGACCAAGACCTAATCATAGGGCTATACAGTGCTTCTGCTCCCTCATGTACTTTACCACCACATCCATGGTTCCTGTGTAACAAAAATTAAATGGAAAAAATCTCATGTCTCAGGCTTTACTGAAGCAGAGGTCCCTAGGGAAACCCAAAGACAACAGGCAATATAAAACAAATGAAGAAGGACACCAGAGGTAAGGTAAGGTTCTGATAAGTACAGCAACAGCAAATAGTGAACATGTCAAATGACAAACTGGGTGCTCAAGTCCATAGATGTAAACAAATGAATTTTGTCCATTGCTCCTTGAAAATATACATAGCACTTAAGAACAACTCACTGGAATTCTATGTGAAGCTTTAGCTCCTGGGTGTACTTTACTGCTAATATAGACCCTGTGAAGTCAAAGTGATGACTCAGTGGTTGGATTGCTGCTAACATGTGGGAAACTGGTTTGAGTCCAGGCTCTCAGTTTATGAGCAACCCAGTACAGGTTGTTGTGGACATTTGGAGTGACCTGGCAAATAGGATCTCTCTCTCCTTCTCTTACTTTCTCTCTCCCCCTCTCCCTTTCTCTTCTTTTGTTCTGCCTATCAAGTAAGTGAACTTCAAAAAAATATAAGATTAGTGTTTACTGACTGAACAGCCTTCTTCCCCACTCCAAGTTTTTGAGCTCCAAAAATGATAAAAGCATAGATTTGCTTGTTCATCCTAAGTTTGCTATGTGTCAGACATTGGCATTATTCCTGTGAATGCAACAGCCCAAACCCCTGCCTTCAAGGAGCTCACATTCTGATCATGAGAGACATACAATGTATAAATAAGAAAAACTTATGATGTGTTAGGTGGTAATAAGTACTATAAAATAAACCAGGGGAAAAATAAGAGTTAGTTTGCAATTTGAAATAGGTTAACCATGAAAGTTCTGATTCCAAAGACATACATGTACATGTCTGAAACAAAGATTCATTCATGTCAACTAAAACCTTAAAATTACATAAATGACACATTCACTCCTAGAATTCAAAAGTACCTCTGTGCCTAGGAAGCGTGAGTTCTGAACATTGAGGAAGAACTCAGACCTCCTTAGGGAAAGAGAAAGATTACTGAACTGTGTAACAGAAGTTTAAAAAGATATGCCAACAGCAAAAAAAAAAAAAAAAGTCTCTAAATAAAAATATTTGTTATTATATAAAAATATCTAAATTTGAGTTAATTGAACTGTAAACCCCTTAATCTGATATTAATTGTCTTATACTTACTATTTTTCAATGTGGTAGTCTCAAGAGATTTCTATCTTATTCTGCTGAACATTTGTGTGTTAGGTCTTTTACTTGTCTTTCTACTCACCTCTAATTTATCAGTGAACTTTTAACTGACATTTGTTAAAGTTCACTAAATTTGGAAATGATTCTCCAGGATTAGGAAGTGTCAGGAAGAATTTTATGTTCAAAACAATGAATCAGAAGGAAAGTCTCATCAGTATATATCTATTTAGTGGAGAGTTTGGCATAAATTCTAAATCATTTAAAAAGTATTGAAGGAAAAAAAAAGCACTATTTGGTTAGAGATAACCATTGGGGAATTTATACTTCATTAACCTGTTGAATCGTATAAAAGGTCAGAAGCAGAAATAATATTAAAAGCCATAAAGAAGAATTCAGTAGAGAAAATTATATGATTATACACTAAGTTCAGACCTGAAGCAAAATATCTTAGAATAGATAATTAACTTAAAATCAAGACTACATTGCTATAGAACAATATTAACACTATTAATATATGAGATAATAAATTGTTTATTAAGGACTCTTGAAGTCTTTAAACACCCAGAAGGGCAATATGTACTGAAAGTTTTATCTAGCTGATTTCTGGGAAAATAAAATTTCTAAAGGTGATGTGAAAATAGGAATATAATTTTAAAGGTCTTATATACATCTAAACTTGTCTTAAATATACATTAGAAGAATTTTGCTTAATACTCACATTCCTATCTTGATAATAAGCAATGATTTGCATAAATTTATGACTTACTACAACTTCTTTCTAATTATCCTAATATTTCCATTGTATAGGATGAGTTTAATATATTTTTCTTATGACAAGTTTTTTGTTGTTTTTAATTTAAACACTGTTTATATGACTTCTTCTCTCTCTCATCTCCTCAGGTTCACACCCATATTTCAGCCATTATGTATTTGATAAAGTTTCTGAAAATCTTCACCAAATTGCAGGTATATTTTCTGCTTCACACTCAGGTTTATCAGTGACCTCTAGATTGAGGTTATCAGTGTGGATGGTTTCCTCTCTTGACCTGCAAAGAGATTCTCACCTACATCAATGCAAAGTAATATTAGTAGCCAAAATCTTTAGATAAAAAAGATATATCTTCATTTTTCTTCTATTTAAAATTGTGTGTATGTATGCATATAAGGCTGACTTTACTTTCACCCCAACAGTTTCTCTAAAAAATTTAATGTAAACACCTTCTAAATAATGGCTTAAATGTCTATTTCTCAATAGACGTTAATGTGAAATTTTTACAAAAGTTCTTCTGTAAATTTCGAATAAAAACAGAGGAGATGAGTTTATATAAAACAATAAATACACTGTGACACAATAGTTTGAAGAAAAACACCAGATTCCAAAGTGAAAGTTACACATAAACCTTAACATTTCATAAAGGATATTAAACATACTTCTTTCAAGGTTTATTTAAACATCATGTTATAGGAAAAAGCTCAATCTAAAATATGGCTTTGCAAAACAAAAGGTTATGTTGAAACATTCAAGAAACCTCAAATTAGAGGGAAGGTTTAAAGTGACAAGAAATAAAGAGTAATAGAAATAAAAATGTCATTTAATTTTATCCCATTGATTTCCAGACATTAATCATTTTCAAGAAATTGTCATATATTGTATACCTCTGCTGTATTTTATATTATCTATGTTATAACGTTTACTAACATCAGTTTAAAAATTCAGTGGTATTTTACTAAATTATTTAATCCTCATGTACTTTCAGTTCAATAATTAGAAATTGTTTCCTGAATTGTTTTTTTTTACTTCCATATCTTAAAAATAGCTAATAACATTTCTTTTGTTCTTTGATTTTTTCATCACCCTTTCTACTATGAAGAGGTAAGCCTGAGAAAAATCATAGGCAAAGAAAATGATCAGAAGAAAGCCTTGTTTATGGTATGATAGTTTGGGGAAATACTGTTGTTGGGCAAACAAAACTCCTTTCCTTGTTTTTGTCGAATTGCTTTCCACCTCAAGCTAACAATACTGTCTGAGTTGTAGTGACAATGATTTTATAAAATCCCATCTCTGTAGCCCATGGACTAGCCAAGGTGTCAATTTCTAGTCACACTAATTCAGTCACACTCCTTGATCACTTCTGGCAAAAAAAGATTCATTCAGAAGTCAGTCCTTTAACCAAGTCAATTAAGCCTTCTCTGGGATATGATTTTGTTTTTAAGATTTATTTATTTTTTACTTGAGAGTCAGAGTTACACAGAGAGAGGAGAGGCAGAGAGAGAGAGGTCTTCCATCTGATGGTTCACTCCCCAGTTGGCCATAATGGCCAGAAATGCACTGACCCGAAGCCAGGAGCCAGGAGCTTCCTCCGGGTCTCCCACGTGGGTGCAGGGGCCCAAGGACTTGGGCCATCTTCTGCTGCTATCCTAGGCCGTAGCAGAATGCTGGATTGGAAGTGGAGCAACTGGAACTAGAATCGGTGCCCATGTGGGATGCCAGAGCCTCAGGCCAGGGCGTTAACCTGCTGCACCACAGCGCTGGCCCGTGGAATATGATTTTTAACATACTTTTTATTTATTTATTTTTTAACTAGATAATTATTTTTTCATTGGATCACATATTTATCATTAACAAAAACAATGACAACTAATATATACAAAAATATGAATGAAAATATCCTGTCATGCATGCTAAGGAATGCATCTAAAGACAAAGAATACAAGCACAAAAGACTTGAAATTCAAAGCTTATTTATAGTGACTTAAATGAGAGTAACATTTCATAGGGGCAGAAGTGGGAATTTAACTGGCAAAGAATATGAATCAACTTCTTATTCTGATGGAAAATGCATATATATGTGTGTTAGTGGTTATAACAGTAGATAGATTTCCAAACAAATAAAAATAAAAGTAACAAATATATTTTATGGTACTAAGAAAGTATATATATATTTTTTTCAAAATTTATTTATTTGAAAGTGTTGATACAGAGAGATCATCTTCCACACTCTGGTCACACTCCCATGTCCATAATGGCCAGGGTAGACGAGACAGAAGCCAAGAGCCATGAATTTCATCCAAGTCTCCCACGTGGTAGCTGGGTTCCTAAGCACTTTAGCCTTCCTCCACTCTTTTCCAGGCACATTAGCAGGGAGCTGGGTTGGAAGTCGGTTAGCAAGTATTCAAACTGGCACCCATGTGAGATACAGGTCCTGAAGGTGACACAGTAATTACTGTGCCATAGCACAAGGTTGATTTTTAAAAATCTAAAACAATAATCTTTGGAAAAACATGAATATATGATCCCAATACATGAGATATTTTAAAATAATATGAAATATCTTCATGTAAATATATATCTTTCTTTTTTTAATAACGCTTTTATTTAAAGAATATAAATTTCCAAAATACAGCTTATAGTTTACAATGGCTTCCCCCCCCCATAACTTCCCTCCCACCCACAACCCTCCCCTTTCCCACGCCCTCTCCCCTTGCATTCACATCAAGATTCATTTTCAATTCTCTTTATATACAGAAGATGAGTTTAGTACATATTACGTAAAGATTTCAAGAGTTTGTCCTCACATAGCAACACAAAGTGAAAAATACTGTTGGAGTACTAGTTATAGTATTAATTCACAATGTACAGCACATTAAGGAAAGAGATCCTACATGATATTTTTTTTAAAAAAATGATTAATTATCTATGCAATTTCCAATTTAACAGCAAGTTTTGTATTTCATTTTCAATTATCTTTATATACAGAAGATCAATTCAGTATATACTAAGTAAAGATTTCATCAGTTTGCACCCACACAGAAACACAAAGTGTAAAATACTGTTTCAGTACTAGTTATAGCATTACTTCACATGGGACAACACATTAAGGACAGATCCCACATGAGACGTAAGTACACAGTGACTCCTGATGTTGATTTAACAATTTGACACTCTTGTTTATGGCGTCAGTAATTTCCCTAGGGTCTAGTCAGCAGTTGCCAAGGCTATGGATGCCTTTAGGGTTCGCTGACTTCATCTTATTCCAACAGTGTCATAGTTAAAGTGGAGGTTCTCTCCTCCCTTCAGAGAAAGGTACCTCCTTCTTTGATGGCCCTTTTCTTTCCACTGGGATCTCACTCGCAGAGATATTTCATTTAGGTCTTCTTTTTTTTTCAGAGTGTCTTGGCTTTCAATGCCTAAAATACTCTCGTGGGCTCTTGAGCCAGATCTGAATGCCTTAAGGGCTGATTCTGAGGCCAGAGTGCTATTTAGGACATCTGCCATTCTATGAGTCTGCTGTGTATCTCGCTTCCCATGTTGGATCATTCTCTCCCTTTTTGATTCTCTCAGTTGGTATTAGCAGACACTAGTCTTATTTGTGTGATCCCTTTGACTCTTAGACCTATCAGTGTGATCAATTGTGAACTGAAATTGATCACTTGGACTAGTGAGATGGCCTTGGTACATGCCACCTTGATGGGATTGTATTGGAATTCCCTGGGACGTTTCTAACTCCACCATTTGGGGCACGACTGATTGAGCATGTCCCAAATTGTACATCTCCTCCCTCTCTTATTCCCACTCTTATATTTCACAGGGATCACTTTTCAGTTAAAATTTAAACACCTAAGAATAATTGTGTGTTAATTACAGAGTTCAACCAATAGTATTAGAATAAAAAAATACTAAAATGGTTAAAGTATTATATTGTACAACAACAGTCAGCAGAAGAGCTGATCAAGTTACTGTTTCTCATAGTGTCCATTTCACTTCAACATGTTTCCACTTTGGTGCTCAATTAGTTGTCACCGATCAGGGAGAACATATGATATTTGTCCCTTTGGGACTGGCTTAATTCACTCAGCATGATGTTTTCCAGATTCCTCCATCTTTTTGCAAATGACCGGATTTCATTGTTTTTGATTGCTGTATAGTATTCTATAGAGTACATGTCCCATAATTCCTTTATCCAAATGTATGCTTTGAATTCCCTGTGATCTTTTTCTGTGAGGTTTCCTTCCTTTACCTTCTTTCATGTTGATGGCCGTGTTTCTGTGTTTCTGTGTGTAACACTTCTTTAAGCATCTTTTGCAGGGCTGGACGAGTGGCAACAAATTCTTTCAGTTTCTGTTGCTATGAAAGGTCTTTATTTCACCTTCATTCACAAATGAGAGCTTTGCAGGATATAATATTCTGGGCTGGCAGTTTTTCTCTCTAAGTACCTGGGCTATGTCTTGCCATTCCCTTCTAGCTTGTAGGGTTTCTGATAATAAGTCTGCTGTGAGTCTAATTGGAGGTCCTCTGAGAGTCATCTGATGATTCTCTCTTGCATGTTTTAGGATCTTTTCTTTCTGTTTCACTGTGGTGAGTTAAATTACAATGTGTCGTGATGAGGATCTCTTTGGGTCATGTTTACTAGGGGTTCTATGAGCTTCCTGTACTAGGATGTCTCTGTCCTTCTCCAAACCTGGGAAATTTTCTGCTATTATCTCACTAAAAAGGCATTCTAAACCTTTCTTCCTCTCCATGCCTTCAGGAACTCCTAGAACTCGATTGTTGGGTTTTTTAATAGTATCCTGTAGATTCCCAACAATATTTTTTAGATTTCTAATTTCCTCTTCTTTTCTTTGATTTGACTGTATATTTTACTGTGCACTGTCTTCTAAGTCCGATATTCTCTCTTCTGCCTCACCCATTCTGTTTGTAAGGCTCTCCAATGTGTTTTTCATTTGATCTATTGAATTCTTCACTTCATTATGATTTCTCGTCACTATCACAGTTTCATGTTCTACTAGTTGTTTCATTTCAGCTTGTTTCCTCCTTAATATTTCATTTTCACGAGAGAGATTTTCTACCTTGTCCATTAAGGATTTCTGTAGTTCAAGAATTTGTTTTTGAGTACTTCTTAGTGTTCTTATCAATTTTTTGAGATCCACTTCTTGCATTTCTTCTGTCTCATCATCTTTGTAATCTTGGATTGGGGTGTCTTTTTCATTTGGGGGTGTCATAGTGTCTTCCTTGTTCTTGTTACCTCGGTTTTTGCGTTTGTTGTTTGGCATATTGGTTTCTTCACTGTGGTGTTTTTTCTTGTTATACTATGACTCTAGATAAGTGGACTGTCTGCTTTTGATGGAGCCTTAGAGGCTTGAGATGGGTGTGGCCTGAGAGCTCTGTTTGGTTCCTCAGGGTTGAGGGTGTGCCAAAGGTGACACTCCCAGGTTAGGCGTGGTAAATCTCTCTCTGTTTCTTTATTTTTGATTCAAAAGGGAAGTAATTCCACACAGCTGAATGGAATTGGGGGTGGTTAGCAGGCAAATGATATACCCACAGGAGCCAGAGATCAGAAGCTCTTTCCGAAGGACCACAGAGGGAATCTCTGCAGCCTTCAGTGTGGGTTCAAATTCTTCTGTAGTCAAACCACTGGGCTACCAAGGCTACCGAACTGTAGCGTGTGTGGAGAGTACTCACGTGGTGAATTCCGTGAGTTCTCTCCCCCACAGTCTCTTTTTTCACAGTCTCAGTTCATTAGCACCACACATTCATTAGGTTCTAATCTCCTGTTATTTCACCCCCATGCCCAGAGTCAGGTTTTTCTGCTAGGCTCAGGGCTGGTGCAGACCTGAGGTTGCCCTGCTTATGACGTATGTCCAAAATGGCGCCTGCTCTTTGTCTTGCTCACCTTTGAGAGGTGAGCCGAGAGAGAGAAACTCGTGTCCGTATCGGTCACTTTTTTCTTTCTTTCTCTCTTCTAGTTAGCCTGGTGAACTTTTCCCCACAGGGTTTCAAGCCTTTTTCGCTCTAGTCTCCTCTCTCCGCTTCCCTGCCGGTGTCTCAGGCTATTGAGGTTCAGCTCACCTGGCGTTCCAGCGCTGGTGCGTTGAGTCTGCCGCTGGTGTCCCGAACTGTGGGTTCCCACGCTCTCCTCGAAGGTCCACTGTGAATCACTAGTTCTGGAAGAGTTTCCTCTGCTGTTTCTTCCCCTGCTCTTCCTTGAACCTGTAGTATCTCCACGTTTATTAACCTGTCTCTCCCCGGACTATCAGTGTGCTGCCTTCCTATTCCGCCATCTTGCCCTAATCCCTTTATTTTTAATTTCAAATTATAATCATATGAATTTTTGGCTACAGTGTCATTGTTGATACATGTATAAAATGCGTGAGGATTAAATCAAGTTCATTAATATCACCTCACATCTTTATAAATATTTTATGTTAGGAATTTGAAATTTATTCTTAGCAATAATACACATTATTATTAACTATAGTCACTATGCTGTTAGAAAGATCTCAAAGACTTACTCCTCCTTTCTAGCTAGAACATTGTGCCCTTTGAGCAACATTTCTCCAGCACCTAGCGCTTCCCGGCCTCTGATATCCACAACCCTATCTCCTATTTTTATGTGTTCATCTGTTGTAGATTACATGCATAAGTAAGATCATTCGGTGTTTGTCTTTTTGTATCTGGCTTATTTCACTTAGCATGACCCTCCAGGTTTAACTATGTGCTGCAAATAGCTGAATCTACATATTCTTAAAGGTTGAATTAGATTCTGTTGTGGAAACGTGGTTATTGTTTTGTAGAAAATGGAATTAGGCTGGCGCCACGGCTCACTAGGCTAATTCTCCACCTTTCAGAACCAGCACACCAAGTTCTAGTCCCGGTTGGGGCGCCGGTTCTGTCCCGGTTGCCCCTCTTCCAGGCCAGCTCTCTGCTGTGGCCTGGGAGTGCAGTGAAAGATGGCCCAAGTGCTTGGGCCCTGCACCCCATGGGAGACCAGGAGAAGCACCTGGCTCCTGCCATCAGATCAGCATGGTGGGCTGGCTGGCCGCGGCGGCCATTGGAGGGTGAACCAATGGCAAAAGGAAGACCTTTCTCTCTGTCTCTCTCTCTCTCTCACTATCCACTCTGCCTGTCAAAAAAACAACAACAAAACAACAACAACAAAAAAAAATGAAAATGGAATTGAAAAATAAAATTAATTAGATGCAAAGTTTTTGATATCCATGAATATCTTTTTAATATATATTTTTTGAAGAAGTTTTTAAAGTACACTGATATATACCATATTTTCTTTATACATTCATCTGTTGGTGGACACTTTGATTCCATATCTTGGACATTATGAGTAATATTTTAGTGAAATTTGGAGTATCTCTAACCAACTAACTTAAAATCCTTTGGATATATACATAGCAGTGTAGCTGCTATATCAAATAATAGTTCTGGCTATAGGGTTTTTTTTTTTTTTTAATCTTTATATGGTTTTTCACAGTGGTTACATAAATGTACATTCCTACCAATAGTGGACAGTGTATCTATTTTCTATATGTACTCTATAGAATGCTATAGAGCAGTAAAAAACAATTTAATATGGTCATTTGCAACAAAATGGAGGAATCTGGAAAACATCATGCTGAGTGAAATAAGTCAGTCCCAAAGGGACAAATATCATATGTTCTCCCTGATCGGTGACAAGTAACTGAGCACCAAAAAGGAAACCTGTTGATGTGACATGGACACTATGAGAAACAGTGACTTGATCAGTCCTTGTCCTGACTGTTGATGTACAATTTAATACTTTATCCCTTTTAATATTTTTTTGTTCTAGTTAATACTATTGGTTGAACTCTATAATTAACACACAATTATTCTTAGGTGTTTAAATTTAACTGAAAAGTGATCCCTGTGAAATATAAGAGTGGGAATAAGAGAGGGAGGAGATGGACAGTTTGGCACATGCTCACTCGGACTTACCCCAATGGTAGAGCTAGAAACATGCCAGGGGATTCCAAATCAATCCCATCAAGGTGGCATGTACCAAGGCCATCTCACTAGTCCAAGTGATCAATTTCAGTTCACAATTGATCATATTGATAGGTTTAAGAGTCAAAGGGATCACATAAACAAGACTAGTGTCTGCTAACACTGATAAAATTAAAAGGATAGAATGATCCAACATGGAAAGCAGGATACACAGAATTCTATGAAAATACTCATAGAATGGAAGATGTCCTAAACAGCACTCTGGCCTCAGAATCAGTCCTCAAGGCATTCAGATCTGGCTGAAGAGCCCATGAGAGTATTTTAGGCATGGAAAGCCAAGATACTCTGGCAAAACAAAACAAAACAAAACAAAACACCTATTTTCATTATTCTTACTAGCATTTATCATCTTTCATATTTTTGCTAATAGTCATTCCGAAAAGCGTCAGGTGATTTTTTTAAAATTCTTTTTGGTAGTAAATTTAAATGTGTGAAATAAAAACTTAAAAGATCCCAACTTTGAGGATCATTCTCTGGATATATCGCTGTGAGTGAAAATGGTACACATAGAAAAGACGAAAAGAGAAAGAGGTGACTTATCTCTAATTCCAGTCAGCTGTACCTGCACCATTATACTTTTTGGTATTTACAATAAACCCTTTATGTCTAATGGTTGAAGTTGAATTTATGACAGTGGGAATCAAAAGAGGCCTAGAATAGCAAAACATAAATATCCCTCATTCATACCTAATCAAACATGAATGTGATAGTTGGAGAGAGAGATACATGTAGAAAAGATTCATCATAATCCTTCAGGCTATATAGCCACTGTCTTTCTAACTGGTAGTGCCTAAAGTTGGAGAATAAAAGGAAAGATACTGCATAAATCAGAGAAGGTATTTATTCAACTACCACAAATGTCATCGCCCCTTTTATAAATACTTAGAAGTGGAGATTGTCATATATTTTTCTTGCCCTATATGCATACAAAAAGATAACATCTGAAGAAAATACCAAATAGATAGCAAAAACAAGTATAAGTGGTTAGCACTAAAAAATTCCTTTTTCAACACTTCAACTCTTCAGCATTCCCTGTGTGTCATATTAGATTGATGATCTTGAAAGCCAGGGAAAATCATCAGTTCTAAAACTGCTGATGACAAGCTGTACATGTTCTTTATGAATTTTCTTTATGAATTTACTTTTTATTAAATAATGTTACATATTTATATGTTTAAATTTTTATTTGTTTTTATTTATTTGAAATAGAGGCAGGAAGAGAATGAGAGAGAGAGGGGGTATCTTTCATCTGCTGTTTCATTCTCCAAATGTGCACAATAGTCAGGGCTGGGCCCTCCTGAAACTAGAAGCCTAGAACACAACCCGGTTCTCTCAAGTGAATGGCAGAGACCCAAGTACTTGATCGATCACCTACTGTTCATTAGCAGGAAGCTGGACTTTGAAGTGAAGCTGGGTTTTGAATCAGGCTCTCTGATATAAGCTGTAAGTGTCCACAGCAGCAGCTTAATTGCTCCACCAAATGCTCACCCCATTTTCATTATTTTTAATTTTAATTCATTTTTAACAGATTCAATGTGATTTGTAGACACAATTTTAAGAACATTATGGTATGAAAAATACTTTAATAAAAAAAATTTAAAATACTTTAAAAAATACTGAGTGGAAGATTTTAAAAGGTGTTTCTAAGAACAGAGAAAAACCATTTGACTTGGATATTATTTATAATAATACTATGCACACACAAAGGACACTTTTTAAAACCTTCCTCTTCTCCATCAGATTTTTAAGTGTTATACTCGGTAGTCTAACCATTTCATTAGTTTTAAAATCCCAAATACATTCACTTTATTCAGTTCCCATTACCTTAATTCTCTTACCATAATATAGAAGGAGAAAAATATGGAGGGGCAAAAAAAATAATAGAAATCTGTAAACGTAAATATTTGAGACATTGATGATCTAGAAAACTATAAACATTGGATACACTAGAGAATAAGTTCAAAATTCTAAAAGCAAATAAAGCATTTAAATGGCATACATTTCATGAGACTTTCTGTTTGATCCCAAAGTGTGTGCATGAGTAAAATGACAGATATTTGGAAGCTGAATGGAAGATATTATTTAAAGTACACACACAAAGTACAAACTGGAAATTTGGAGAAATATCAAAGCTGGTCTCAGATACAAGGCTGTACTTGAGGTAAACTGATTTAAGGTTGGATAGAGCAGGGTGGTGATGGGGTACACAGTATATAGGGACAATAAACAGATAGTAATACCTAGCCTCAGATCACTTGATGATATTCCTGCTTCTGCCCCCCCCCAAAAAAAATCAATTTTCAAGTTTAATGAGTTACATTTTAAATGTAAGCTACATTCTTTTAGAGATACATCAGATTTTTAAAAATGGTCTTGTAGGGTCTGAGAGTAATAGTCTACCTCATGGTGAACTAAACTTGAATGAAACAATAGCATCTCCCTAATCCTAAAGGAACATTAGTTTCAGTAGCCTGCAGGCTAATTTTCTTGTCTGGACCTTTATTGATGAAAGTCTACTTTCCAATCCAACCTTCCAGTTTCTGTTTTTACCTTCAATTTAAAAAGAAAAAAAGACATAGAAAAGCTTCTTCAAAGATAAGTTTGAATTAACTTATATTCCTTGCATCCTTGAAGTATCTACTTCCATGGTATCTTTAAATGTGCTGCATATTTTTACTTATGAGACAATATGCACTTTCTATGGTACTGTCCTTATGTGGGTTTTATAACTTTTTTTCCCAATTATTTAGTAGAAAATATGACCTGTGGTGAAATAATTAAATAGCACATTATATTTCTATGTAGTAAAGTTTATAAATTGAAATATATTTATGTCAATCAATCAATCAATCAATGAATTAAGGAGTCTAGCACAGTAATTGCCTTAACAATGTTTCAGGGAGCACAAATTAACATTTAGAGGGTTTTACTTAGTTTAGATATAGCAAGATCTTGGATAATTTAGTTAAATCAAAAAAAGTGCTCTAAATCTAAACTAAACAAGGCTTAACAACTAAATTGCTTTAAACTGTGTTCCATTTTTCCGTTTTGTTTCTATGGTCCTCGAACATCTAGCTTGACGATTTTGGTAGATAATCCCTTATAATCATATATTGTGTTTATGAGAGAAAAGAGGTGAACAGAGAAAGTGAAGCAAAAATGACATCAAAGTATTTTGTGTTTTTTTTATAGTTTTTGTTTTTAGGTTTCTTTTTTTAGTTTTAGTTTTTTAACAGATCCAGTATAGTTCATAGATACAATTCTAAGAATATAATGAACAAGAATTTCTTGTATAAACTTCTGTGTTCTTGGAGCTCAGAAAATTATAAATTATAGATAAATGTATTTAAGTTATTTGCTGTAGAATCAGGTAGCACATAAATGCTTCAGGTCTCTGCAGTCTACATGAAATCACATAAAATGATCTTGATGATTCTAATAGTTAAATTCTTGTCATTCAAAAGTCCATTGGTCTAATTACTTCAGTTTCTGTCCTTGTGATTTTTGGAGAATTCCTTGACTTCATTCATGTGTTTCTTTTTTTTTTTACGATTTATTTTATTTATTTGAAAGTCAGAGTTACAGATAGAGGAGAGGCAGAGAGAGAGAGAGAGAGAGGTCTTCTATCTGATGGTTCACTGCCCAATTGGCCTCAATGGCCGGAGCTGTGCCAATCCTAAGCCAGGAACCAAGAGCCTCTTCCAGGTCTCCCACACAGATGGAGGGGCACAAGGACTTGGGCCATTTTCTACTGCTTTTCCAGGCCGTAGCAGAGAGCTGGATCAGAAGTGGAGTAGCCGGGTCTTGAGCTGGCACCCATATGGGATGCCGGAGCTTCAGGCCAGGGCGTTAACCTGCTCCGCCACAGTGCTGGGTATCATCCATGTGTTTCTAAGATCATATTCTTACCTCCCATTTTCTTGATTGTATTGTCCAAATCGTACCAGATATCATTGCTTGCTGGCACAGCAATTATCTTTGATAACTTTCTCTGTGGACTAGAGGAAGTGAGAGAAACACTTTTCCTATTTTCTATGCCAATTTCTTGCAAAACTAATTAATATATAATACAGTTGAACTATATTAAGTTATTATCCACAGCTGGTTGTGGTAATACTGTTATAGAATCAAGCTAGATGTAAGTCAACAAATAACTTAAGATAGGATATATATACCCAAAGGAATACTATATGACCATAAAAAGAGGTGGTATCCTGTCGTTTATAGCAAAATGGATCAAACTGAAGTGTGGTCTGTTAAGTTGGAACCTGTAACTTTTAACACGTTTTGAATGAACATCTTGTGATGAAACAAAGAAAATACCAAACGTAGAATTTCATACTATCTGTATTGTTGACCTTTTGGACTAGATGTTCTTATAATACGTGCCTGTCCTGCACAATGTAGTGTGTTAGGGGTCATTTCTAACCTATACTTACTAGATACCTCTAGCACTCTTTCCATGCTTGACAATAAAAAAATCTCTCCATATGTTGCCAAATGCCCTCAGGGATGCATAGCATCCCAATTGAAATACATTTATCTATTCGGTATGGAGTAGCCTACTTATTATAATACCAGAATTACTCCAAGTTACCACATACTTAGAATTCCAGTGTAACCTTCCAGAATGTGTACTAGAGAGGTTCTTACTCCCACCAGTATAAGGACCACTACCTGATATTTTCTTTATTATCCTTGGACTGGTCTCTTTTCAAAAGATCAGAATACTTATATTCTCCAAAATCAGTCCTGTTAAAATCTGTCCTGAGTAGAGTCTTTTACTGCACTGGGTCTTTCAGGAGTAATTCTTTCCATTCAAGGTCTGGCGTTCCTGCAACTACTGCTCAAAGTAACAATATAGAAATCAGTGAACATGTAATGAATGCATTCACATAATTGACATTACCTAATATAAAAGTTATTCCCGTTTTATTCCCCTTACAGAATTTAATCTGTCATGAAACATGGAAAGATTTGTGTGATATAGCCACTTAAATAACAGTTTTAACTTGGTGTTTTGTTTATGTGTTTTTCCTCAGTAATCAAGGACTGACGGCAAAAGTAAACATCCAAGTTCTCAGCCCTTGAAGGCAGAGCCTGTTTATGCATTGTTAGATGACATTTTCTTACATTCCTATAATTTTAAATTCAAGCCGCAAAAGGAATGATTTGTTAAATAAAGTGGCAATTTTTAACATTCCGAGAAAGCTCTATTTATATAAAAGGTTTTCTAATGACCTTTCCAGAAAAACGACACAAGTAAAATCTCCTTTGTTAGTACTTTTGGTGACAGTGTCATGATAGAATTTATTTATATATTATTGGAAATTGTTTTTTTATAAAGTCCCAAGTTTGGATTTGGACACTTGACTGTTTCATTTATTTCTGCTGCTACACTAGTATTTCTAACAATGAAATAGACTTCATTTTAAAATATTTTCATATAGTCAGATAAACAATAAAATACGTCATAATATAACTGTCCTAATTGCAGATTATATTTGTAAGCAAAAGAAAAACTAATGAAACTATTGAGATGTTTTTAGACCTTTAAAAGTTTAATTTGCTTTCCAACCTGGGCACGTTAGGGAATTTAAAAGTATTTTGATACAATATTCCAGTGAGAAAAGTCATCACCAAGCAGTCTATTCTCTTTAGTGCTAATACTGTTCACGCATCAACACCTGCTTCTTTTGAGATGGTAGCAGCTGTTTGAGTTGGAAAAAGGAATGAAACCTTGATAGTTTCACACTCAGTACTACTGTTTAATGAGCTAGGGTAGCTTTTGAAAATCCAACTTATCTGTTGGAGAAAAGTGAGTTGTTGCTTGCAGAAACTTTGGTTATTTGTTAAAAAAAAACAAAAACATAAAGGCAAGTTTTCAAAATGTATTTTTAATAAACAAATTACATAAGGTATATTTAATTTATAGTACAAGATGTTTTTGTTTCAAAGAATCAGGAATCACTTTTGACAGAATAATATGCCTTAATTTTAGACAAGTCTACAATATATAAAGTCTGTTAATAGCCAAAAGCTAAATTAATAAAAAAATACAAAACGTAAACCCTGTAGTGTTTACTTTTACTTGTTTATCTCTGTCTTTCTTACATCTTGTATAATTATTCATCCACTTATATTTCCCGAAAAATACTTAAAACTTCTTGGAAAATAACCACACAGCAGAAAATAAATCTAATAAAATAAAATGTGTGGGGTCATATACAAGAAAATTTTATTATATAATGCCTAAGCAAAGTTTGCATTCTTCCATGTTGTTTAAATTTGTAGAGATCAAATTATTTGATTTGTGGAGAATGAGTATGTAACACACCTGGCAGTTTTTAGTGTTTGAAGTTAGTCAGCAATTTCTTTCTTACTGAAGCCTTGTAATACTTTATACTTGGTGTTGTCCTTGAAGACCATGGGGACATTTTGTGTTGTGCAGAACTCAGTGACCCATTTACTTAAGAATCTGAGCCTGATATTGCACCTGTGTTCTGCCGTGCCTGTTTTACCTCGGAGTGATAGTCAAGATGTTGTGTTTAATCAACCAAGACCTATAGGTTTGGCCTATGGTTTTCCTAGAGAAAGGATTTTCTTCTCTCTTATGAAGGACAAAGGTTACACAAAATCAAGGAAATGTTACAGTTTCTTTCTACTCTTATTTATCTTGATTCTCTGCCAGAAGTGAACATTTACCAATGAGAATGTCGCAAAAGTGGGCTTTTAAACCAAAGTATCAAAATTAGGATGACAATAGATAGCCACAAGCACACAAGCAAGTGCTCATGTCTAACCTTTAGTAGGCATTAAGGATCTATTATACTAATTTCACATTCTCTAGACAAAGTACTCACCACCTGCAGCCTCAGCAGATGTATCAGTCTCACAAGGACTGTGCACCTGTGCTTGGTTTCACTTCAGGTTCAGCTTAACATACTGAATTAGATCTCTTAGATATAATCTTTTAAAAATGTTTATTGATTTTCATCTACTTGAAAGAGAAATAGAGATAGAAAGAGCAATAAGAAAGTGAAAGAGATTTCATTCATTCACCGGTTTACTCCCTAAAAGCCTGCATCAGCCTAGGCAGGACGAGTCTAAAGCCAGGAGTCAGAACTCCATTTGGGTCTCCACTATGGGTTGCAAAGACCCATGTACTTGAGCTGTCATCTGTAGCCTCCAGGATGCACATTGAAGGAAAGCAGGAATTGATGTAGAGGTGCAGAGACTTGAACTGGTCACTCTGATATGGGATGTGGGCATCCCAAGGAATGTCTTAATCTGCTAATCCACAATGCCCACCCAAGTTCTTATCCTGATCAACTAAATTCTTAGACAATTCATGTTAGAGTATTTATAATTAAAATACCAGAAATGTTTTCACTTCAGCATCACCATCACATTTTTTAGTAAAAAGTATGTTCTTTTTGTGTTTTTATTTTAAAAGATTTCCAATAATACAGTAAAATATAAAGAAAGTTCAGTGAACACACGCGTATTTAACAAATTTAACATTTTGCTGTAGTCACTTCATATGTAAACATATATTCAGAAGTACGTACTATTTTTGAAAACAAGAATGAATAAAGTCAGACAACATAGGATTAATGATAAAGTGGAATATAATTATGTAAGCAGTGTAAATCAGTAAACACAACATTCATAAATATCTGTATACCAAATGATATGAGACACAAACATATGTATATATACACTTTCACATAGGAGACAAAATTTGGCATTTGTCTTCCTGTGTTCGGTTCATTTCACTTAGCTTACGTATCTCCAGTTTTGTTGGGTATGCGTGTATTTTATTCATTTTTGTGACTCAGTAATACTCCATTGCGTATATATCAAACCATATTTCTTTTATTTATTTATTCAAGTCATGACATTTTTAGTTAATTGAAGTAACAGTCTTAGGATACTTAATCAACCAATGATAGATCTCACTTTATTGTATGAATAGTCTCCAATCTGCAATATATTGACTTAGAAAAAGGGTTCATTTTCATTTCTGTAGAAATAGGTGCAGTCTAATTCAATTTGATTTACAGTTGAATCCAAAATTAAAGAGTCAAGTTCATCAGTCAAGCTGGAGAAGAGGGAAAAGGGAAAGAGAAGATACCAAGGATCAATGAAAGTACTGTAAATAAACCAGTAGGACAGAATACATAAAAACAGAAATACATACATGAAAGGTATATGACTGTTACCAGATAGCAGCCCCTTCCAGTGCTCCATAACAAAATGTGTCCTGCTGCCAAGAACTGTTCATGTGGCAGCTGGACAACAGCTACACCAGCATTTGAAAGCTACTCCAAAGATAACTGTTTCCACAGAATATATTGTTGTCTATAGAAAATAATCTAAAACACATTGCCACCTGCCAATGTTGCAGAATATTAGGCCCATAGAATATGTCCTCAAGATATTTTTGACTGTTAGCGAACATTTCAAGCTGTAAGTACGCATCCTTCACAGATGACACATCCCCATTCTCGTAGGTGGCAAAGAATGCCTGTTTTTTGTGTAGAGCTTCTCAGATTTTCTGCTGGAGGATAATTTCAAAGTTACAGCTTGTATGGCTAATCTCAGCATGCTTTTTACTGGATAGACCTACATTATGCCTTTGGGGACATGTTGGTTCTACTTCCTACAAAGCAGATAGTAAAAATGGTAAATATTTGCTCAGATTATCCCTAATTTTTTCTCTGATAATGGCTGTTTTCTGTACTCTTATCTAGTGTCTTATATGTGTAGCTTTGTGCTTAAGTAGGTCTCTGAATGATAACTTTGGCTATCAGGCTACGTTCTGTTCTTTGACAGTGTAAGGAATGCAAAAGTCTTCAAAAGGAATTAAATAGCATGTATGTCATTGTTAATGCATTAGAGTCCTCATATAATACAGTAATGCTGCTTTGGGTTCATTGCAAGCAATAGCTACAGTTGGGGTCCCAAAAGGTTCTCTTTGGCAATGTCTTCTTGAGAATTGCCCAGATGACATGTCACATCAAATGATATGCTTAACCTAGCATGGTTCAAATTTTTAAAATAATCTTTTCATTGTGATAATAGTAATTTTATGCTGATACACCAACTATAAATATACTTCTGTGGTTATACTCCCAGTCTTAAATGCATATGTGAAATATATGAGATAATAAAAATATATAGATTCTGGAATCCACTGTCATAATAATAAGTGATAAAAGTCTGAAATTATGTAATGAATTAACATGTAGAAAAATGTACCTTTATCAACATGCTTATCATGACTCTATGAATGAAAACGCATTTTGGAATTTAATTTAAGACATTAATCCTTTAATACAATGCAAAGAAAACATAGAGGCTCGTTTTTGTTTGGAGTAGTACAAATCTGAAACATAAGACACTTCATTAATTGAGGTACAATTTCTTTATTTTTAACAAGTTTTAGAAGCAGAAAAAATACAAAAAAATTTGTGATCTAAAAAAGTATATTTCCAATTGTACTTCCTCATTTATGTGAGATGTTCTCTGATGAATTCTAGTATTTTAATGTTGCTAAATTGATCATATTTAGTAGAAATTATAAAATGAAAGCAGAATCACCACAGAAACATCACAGAACTTTAGCTTTTTAGAAAAGAAGATGATAGTAAAATCCACAGCAAAAAGAGCAATATGATGTAACTGCACTTTTGAATATATAGCCCATGTGCATAACATCTGCCATAGACACCATGCAAATTTTATCAACAAAAGTCAATCTCTGTGGAAAAGAAAAATATTTTGTTTAAGAGAAAAGTGCATTTGGAATATAAATCAATTTATTTACTGGAATGTAGCAATGAAATCCTGTGATATGGAACCAGGGAGTATTACTGACACCTTACCCCCAAAATAGTGTTAAAAACTGCAAATTTCTCTAGTTAGTGAGATTGACAACAGTAATCTGAACGATTGCTCATAAAACAGCGTATAAAGTCTTAAAAATGATGACTCAAATAGATAGATTCAGAATACTTTGTTTATGCGAAACTTTCTAAAATCTTCTATTCCTATATTATTACATACATCTGTAATGTATCACTGTTCTCCCAAAAGATTCGTATTAACTTCATATGGGAGGTATTACAGTTCAGATATTTTTCTTGTATGCTATAATTTTTTTTTATTTTAAGCAGAACTATCCTTATGCTTATATCTAGTAAGCAATATCTAAAGGCTTTTCATTTATTTTATTTTGCTTTCACTTCCTAGTAGACTTGCCTTGATTTGGTTATCATGGTTTGGTGTGGGGAAGATATGAAAGTGACTTAACATGACTAAAACGTTTATTGCTTAAACATGTATGATGCATGTAGGCTAGGATTATGTATATGTCAGCAACTAGTACTGCAAACTTGTCACAAAGTCGGTATTTGAAAAGTAAAAATTTGTAAATAATACTAACTCCTGGGGCTGGATCTGTGGCATAGCAGGAAAAGCTGTTGCCTGCAGTGAAGGCATCTCAAGTGGGCACTGGTTCAAGTCCCAGATGCTCCACTTCCGATCCAGCTCTGTGCTATGGTCTGGGAAAGCAGTGGAAGATGGCCCAAGTCACTGGGCCCCTGTTCCTGCATGGGAGATGCAGAAGAAGGTCCTGGCTCCTGGCTTCGAATTCGCACAGTTCTGGCCATTGTGGCCATCTGGAGAGTTAATCAGTAGATGAAAGACTTCTCTCTTTTTCTCTCTCTGCTTCTGCCTCTCTATAACTCTGCCTTTCAAATAAATAAATAAATCTTTAAAAGTAATATTAACTCTTGATGTTACTCTTTTCTATTAGTTTTTTTTTGGGGGGGGTAGGTGTAGGGGAGAGGGATGGAGTAGATGGCGACATGAGAACTTTTAAATATTGTGGAGATATCAGAATGACTAAGAATAATGGAAGACAGTTGAAGACCTGAAATGTGAAATACTAAGGCATCAAAATGCAGTTCTGAGGCCAGCATTGTGGTGCAGTAGGTTAAGTCACTGCTTGTGCCACAGGCATCCCATATAAACACCAGTCCAAGTCCCTGCTGCTCTGCCTGCCATCCAGCTCCATGCTAATGTGCCTGGGGAAGCATGGAAAATGGCCTGAGTACTGGGCCCCTGCCACCCATGGGTGGAGTTCCAGTCTCCTGGTTTCAGCCTGACCATTGCTACTTGTTGGGTACTGAACCAGCAGATAGAGGACTTTTCTATCTGTCTTTCTCTCTCCACCTGTGAATCTTCCCCTCTCTCTGTAACAGTGTCTTTCAAATAATAAGGAAGATTTTACATCAAATTGAGAAGTTCCTATACAGGAAAAGAAACAGCAAAGTGAAGAGGAAACTGACAGAATGGGAGAAATTATTTGCAAACTATGCAACTAATAAAAGGTTAATAACCAAAATCTACAAAGAGATCAAGAAACTCCACGGCAACAAAACAAACAACGCAGTTAAGAGATGGGCCAAGGACTTAAACAGACATTTTTCAAAAGAGGAAATCCAAATGGCCAACAGACACATGAAAAGATGTTCAGGATCACTAGCCATCAGGGAAATGCAAATCAAAACTACAATGAGGTTTCACCTCACTCCAGTTAGAATGGCTTTCATACAGAGAACAATAAACAACAGATGCTGGCAATGATGTGGGAAAAAGGTACCCTAATCCACTGTTGGTGGGGATGTAAACTGATAAAGCCACTATGGTAGTCAGTTTGGAGATACCTCAGAAATCTAAATATATTTATACTATTTATATATAATATACTATTATACTATTTTATATATTTATATAATATATAGCATATAAATATATATTATATATTTATATATTACACTATTTATATATATTTAGACTATATTTAGATTTAGTCCTACCATATGACCCAGCCATCCCACTCCTTGTAATTTTCCCATGGGAAATGAAATCAGCCAATAAAAGAGCTATCTGCACCTCAATGTTTATTGCAGCTCAATTCACAATAGCTAAGACATGGAATCAACCTGAATGCCCATCAATGGAAGATTGGATAAAGAAATTATGGGAATTGCACTCTATGGAATACTACACAGCGGTAAAAAAAAAAAAAAAAAAAGGTTTCTGGTCATTTGCAACAAAGTGGATGAATCTGGAAAACATCATGCTGAGTGAAATAAGCCAGTACCAAAAGGACAAACATCATATGTTCTCCCTGATCTGTGACAACTAAGTGAGCACCTAAAAGAAAACATGTAGAAGTGAAATTGACACTATGAGAAGCAATGACTTGATCAGCCCTTGTCCTGTCAGGGAACAGCTTATTATTTTATTTACTTGTTTTACTATTTTCTTTTTCTACTTAATACCATTGGTTGAACTCTTTACTTAGCACAGAATTATTCATAGGTGTTGAAATCCAAGTGAAAATTGATCCGTGTGAAAAATAGGAGTAGTAATAAGAGAGAGAGGAGATGCACAGTTCAGCACATGTTCTTATGGACTTACCCCTAAGTGTAAAGCAAAAAACTTGCCATGGGACTCCAATTCCCATTAAGCTGGGTGGTACTAATGCCATCTTAACTTGTTGTACTGATCATTTTAAGTACATAACTGATCATATAGATAGGAATAAGGGTCAAAGGATCACATAAATAAGACCAAGTATCTGCTAATAACAATAGATATTGTTAAAAAGGAGAGAAAGATCCAACAAGGGAAGCAGGCCACATAGCAGACTCATAGAATGACAAATGCCTTAAACAGCACTGTGACCTCAGAATGCCTTAAGGCATTCGGATCTGGCTGGTAAGCCCAAGAAAGCATTTCAGGCATGGAAAGTCAAGACACTATGTCAGAAAATGACCTACATGAAGTATTTTGGTGAGTGAGATCCCAATGGAAGGAAGGGGACATCAAAGAAGGAGGTATCTTTCTCCCAAGGGAAGAGAGAACTTCTACTTTGCCTACGGCCCTGTCTAGATCACTGATGGAGTTTGTGGACTGAAAAGGCTTCCATAGCCTTGGCAACTCAGGACAAGAGCCTCAGGTGATTATTGGCATCATAAATAAAGTGTCAATTCTTAAAATAACAAGAGGAGTCACTGCACTTGCTCCCCATGTAGGATCTCTGTCCTTAATGAGTTGTACTATGAGAATTAATGGTAAAATTTGTCTTCAATTAGTGCTTTATACCTTGTGTGTCTGTGTGGGTGCAAACCGGTGAAATCTTTACTTAATATAGAGTTGGTCTTTTGTATATAAAGTAATTAAAAATGAATCTTAAGAATGGGATGGGTGAGGGGGTAGGAGGTGAGACGGCAGAGGGGTGGGAGAGCAGGTTTGGAGGGAAGAACTGCTATATACCTAAAGCTGAACTTATGAAATTTATATTTATTAAACAAAAGCTTTCTAAAAAAGCCTTTAAATATAAAAAGATCACAATTCCAGAACTAACTGGTGTTGCCATAATTCACCTTATTTCTTGGATAAGTCCATGTGATGCTTCATTTAGACCTCCTTCCTCAATTTACCCTCCTTGTATTAGGCACAAGTGTTAGACCCTCCTTTATCATCCATAAAATATTTGTGAGGTACCTGTCATTATCTCCATTTTGTAGACAAAGAAACTGAAGTTTAGATCAGGTAAGGAATTTGTCCAGTGCCTATGCTGTTAATGTCCACATATCATTTGATTCTGCCTGTAAAAGGCTTGAAAGTCTAAATTAGCTGTACAGATATTGGAATAGATTATGTCTGGATTAGTAAATTTATTAAAAATGTTTTGTATAAGACAGTTAAGCTAAATATTGTATTTTTCAATTAATAATCCGAATAAATGAAAATACCCAAGCTTCTTATGAACCACACTGTAGTTCATATATCATTTTTGAAGAATCTGAATCATGATTAAATGACTAGTTATAAAGAGTTCCCATCCTTGCCAAAATGTTAATTATTTCAAAATGGAAGTCTGATTGTTCCTAGGATAATTGACTCAGCCACTAGGTTACGTGATTTGGCTGCTTATGACATTTATTCCCTTAAATTGTGACTTGGAAATATTACAAAGGATGGGCTTCTCTTGCTGAGGATGATAGTTAATTTTTCAGTGTCCTTTAACTGTTAACATTTGAAGTGAGCTTTTTTATTGCTAAAAAGAGATGCTCTTGGAAGCACTACTGGTATAAGAATCATCGTGGTTTTAGCAATGATGAAAAGGTTAGAACAATTAGAAAGTACTCATGGCATAATTGAGATGTATGAACTTCTAGTGCATCACAAAACTGTTTTAAATGGTTGCAAAAAAGTAGAATTAGAATTATAAAAGAGCAAACCAATTTTGTATAACAAAATACTTTTAAGAATGCTTTTTCTATCAAGTAATTTTTCTTGAATGGATCAAGAATTTGCTGATTTATTGTGTAATATCAGATAGATGTATCATTTTGTATGTGTATATCATGTTTAATATTTTTATTATACTTAAATAATATAGTTGATGCCATTATTCTAATTGTAGTCTAATCTTTCATGTATCCTGTTAAACATAGCTTGGTGACATTCATTCTGAAGGATAATTTATTAATGCATTAATGTACGCAGTGACCTGTGGACATCTAATATCTGCCAAGCAGCAGGACTGATTTGCCCTGATTCATGTATAAAAAATATGAGCCCAAGGGTATGTGCAGTTTTAGGATGAGACTATAAGATGTCATTCTAAAGTTTTATATATACTTTGAATGTACATATTCATATATCTCTAAGTAAAAATTTTCATGAAATACACAGTCTAACATTTTGCTGATGTGTGAACATTCTCAGAGTCACTTCATATTTGGCTAGTTTCTACTTGAATTGGGCATTCATGGAATATTTCCCAGTAGAAGGATATTTGTTGTACTTCTGATCCAGAAATTTACAAAACCATAGTGAACAGAGGAAACTGAAGGCTCTCTGAGTTAATACTGATCATAAGTGAATTCTGAAAGAAACTATGGAACCCAGATTCAACATGAAATAACCAGTCACAGACCAGTGGCTAGGAAAGTTTTAACCAGAAAAGAAAATTTTAAGGACTTGATTTGATTGGTTCATGAGTTTGTTTGAAACAAACTCCTGACTTCTCAGGGACTTCACTTCATCCCTTGAAACGTTCATTTCTTTGTCTTAAACTTCCAGTTTACTGAGTCAAATTCATGATCATAATCACATGTTTACCTCTGGTCAAAATTGTCAACAACCGGATTCACCCGTCAGTCTTCTCTCAGCCCACATCAATCTCAGCTACTATATTATCTCTGTCCACAGATCTGGAAAAAGCTGTTCACACTTGCTATCTATATTCAGTTCTATTCATTTGTCAGTTGTTTTTCCAACAAGACTTTCGTTTCAACCACTACCAAAAAACATACTTCACCAAGAATGTCATCTTCTTAATGCTACAGAAAGATAATTTATAGTTTTCAGTCCATAATTTCTTTTTCAGGAAGAATTTCATATTTCTGCCAGTCCTTCCCTCTTGGAACTCCTTTATACTTGTTTCTGTGCTACCATCTTTTAGTAGTTCCATTATACTTTTCTGCCTTCCTGTGTCTAGTTTACTTCACTGCCTTTTCTAATCTGTCTTTTAAATGGATTATTCATCTAAGTTCAGTTTTTGGTCTGGATGTCTTCTCACTCTAAAGGATTCTATGAATAACCTCATCTATGTGTGTGGTTTCAATCATTCTCTCTCTCTCTCTTTCTCTCTCTCTCTATATATATATATACTGATAGATAGATAGTTCTGTCTCTATTATGTATCACACATCTATCATTTCCTCACCTTATCTTAATTCTGACATTCAATTCTCTATATTTCCATCTTTTTTAAAATTTTCATTCAGAATTTTAAAAAATCAACTGTATATGTTTAAACTTACAATAATAATATTTTCCCAACCCTGATTTTTTAACTTGGATGTTTTTCTCAAACAATATTACTATCATAGGACAGCATGCAAGTGATGTATCGGTGATATCATAGATTTATATGTATCTCTCACTTCCTAAAATTTTGTGTATATGCATATGCCTTTTTTTCCTTAAACTGATAAATCACAGCAGGTTTTTTTCCATTGAATGAGTCTTCAGGCAGACATCTGTGGTGTCATTGATTGTCTCTATTGTGCCCTTGCTTCCTATTTCAATACTTTTTTCTTCCTGGCATCACTTTTTCCATTCCTCTTATTTTCTAATGTAGATACTGCTTTTTTTCTCCTTTTGTAAGTTGCATATTAGCTTATTTATGTCTGCCTTTCTTTTTTTCTAGCATAATTGTTTATTGCTATGAATGTGTCTATTGTTCTCATTGAATTCCTCAACATTTAGTTTGTGGCATTTTTAATATCATTCACTTCTAAATGTTTGAAAAAAATCTCATTATGATTTTTTTCTTTAATGATACACTGTTTATGTGAATTTTCACTTCCACGTGTATTATAATCTTGATATTCTGTTTTTATTTATTTTTTATTTGATTATAATAACAAAATATGATCCTTTGTCACTTTTTTTGAACAGTTTTATTTTAAGTGCTAGTATGTGGTCTTTTTATAATTGATTCGGATAAGCTTAATGAGGAAGTATAGTCCCCATCTGTTCTAAGCAACATTCCATATGTATCCACTATATCCAAGCTATTAGTTGTTCTCAATAAATGGTTTAATTTTCTTCAACATGACATAACAGTGAAAGAAGCATATTGAAATCTCTTATTTTGGCAATTAATATATAAACTTTATTTTTGTTCTATCAATTTTATCTATAAAATTTCATCTATTGTAATGAGTGTACACAACTTTGGGGTTACTATAGCTTCTGAATGAATTGAGTTTTTAATGTTATATTAAGAAAATCTTGTAATAAAGTAACATTCATAAAATTCTTATAATATGCATAACTTTTGGACCTTTAAAGAAATCAAGTCTTTTCCTGAAATGGAAATATTTTATATATTGTTGGAGATAATGGCAATAATCATATCATTTATTTGTTTTCCAATTATTTTGCCTCCCATTTCTTTTTTCTTATTACATAACCTGCAACTCCCAATATACTTTACATAGTAATAGTGATGTTAGCATCTTTACTCTTCTAAAGTGTTTAAAATTAAGTTTGAAGCATTTTTAATTTTTTATCATCAAGTATTACATCTATGCTTGTATGTATGTGGGTGTGTTTGTCAATGTAGTTCTGCTTATCACTGGAGGGTCTTTGCTTGTATATCTGTCCAGAAATCTATGAAACTGTAAATATCTTGCCGGTGCCGCCGTAGCTCAATGGGCTAATCCTCCACCTGCGACGCCGGCACCCCAGGTTCTAGTCCAGGTTGGAGTGCCGGATTCTGTCCCGGTTGCCCCTCTTCCAGTCCAGCTCTCTGCTGTGACCCGGGAGTGCAGTAGAGGATGGCCCAAGTGCCTGGACCCTGAACCCGCATGGGAGACCAGGATGAGCACCTGGCTCCTGGCTTTGGATAGCACTGGCTTCAGTGGCCATTGGAGGGTGAACCAATGGAAAAGGAAGACCTTTCTCTTTGTCTCTCTCTCACTGTCCACTCTGCCTTTCAAAAAAAAAAAAAAGAAGAAGAAAAAAGAAAAAAAAAAAGCTTGACATTTAATTTTGCAACAGTTGCCAAACTATTTCTTAGGATAATGTCTAACACATAATCTATGTCAACAAATATTTATGAAGTTAAAAAATTAGTAAATATGTACAACCAGAAACAAATCCTTATACATAAAGAAAAAATAATGAGATTGTGTAAACCTTTCATCTTTTTATTTTGAAGTTTTTTTTTTTTTTTTTGGACAGGCAGAGTGGACAGTGAGAGAGAGAGAGAGACAGAGAGAAAGGTCTTCCTTTGCCATTGGTTCACCCTGCAATGGCCGCCGTGGCCGGCGTGCAGCACACCATGCTGATCCGATGGCAGGAGCCAGGTGCTTCTCCTGGTCTCCCATGGGGTGCAGGGCCCAAGGACTTGGGCCATCCTCCACTGCACTCCCTGGCCACAGCGAAGAGCTGGCCTGGAAGAGGGGCAGCCGGGACAGAATCCAGCGCTCCAGCCTGGAATAGAACCTGTTGTGCTGGTGCCGCAAGGCGGAGGATTAGCCTATTGAGCCGTGGCGCCGGCTACTTTGAAGTTTTTTTCATTTTAATTTTAAAAATTCTTTGGCTGAATTTATTCTGATTATATTTTATGAAGGAAGTATTTGAAATTTACTTGGTTCTCTATTTTTCTATTTATTTATTTACTTATAAAGAAAGTTATCCAACCAAGAACTAAACAAAATGACCAAAGGTAGGTGAGTCAAAAAGAGAATGATTTTGTAAGCTTTGTATTGTATTTTTATTATGACTTTGGAAAATGATATCACAATACATTAATAAATAAAATAATATTGGGTGCTCTGTAAAACAGTAGAATCTCATAATACTGTCTCTATTAAAATGAAAATGTGCATATTTTAAAAACCTAAAAATTATCAGCACATATTAACTGGTTACAGTTTTCCATTCAGTTGTGGATATAGCAATCTAGGCTTTTCCACACACTCTAGTCAGTTTTTATTATAGATCTATTTATTTTACAGTGACTGCTAGCCACATTCTACCTGAAAAACTACTCTTCCATACTTTGAGATTTAAAAGAGACTTACTGTACTTTGAAGTATCATCTTTGACATTTGTTAAAGTCAAGGGTAAATCCATTCAGTTTTGTTTTGGTTGCCAATCACTGAATGATTATCAGAAATCCCATCTTCAAAAGTATTTTAGTTTATCTTTGGAATTGATATAATTACTTATTATTATAAAAACAAAAATAACTATCATAGTCATTAAAGTTCACACTCATAATAATGATTTTCAACCGAGTTTCCTCTCTTATTAGCTATTCTTTGTAAAAGTAGCAACACAGAGCTCATCTTCTCAAGTCAATGTGTGTTAGTTATAAATTCACAGTCTTTACAGCTTGAAAGGCTTGTGTTTCATGACAGGTGTCAAGATCAGTTCTGATTCAAATTAGTATTAAAGAATAATAAATGAATGGCAGAGGAAGTCTGCAAAATCTTCTCTAAGACATTCAGCTTTGGAACTTTAATGGCAATAAAAATGAGTTGCTACTAGGTAAATTATGAGGGTATTCAGAACAGTGACACTGAAAGAGAACAACACAAAGATATATGTGACAGGTTTGTTTCATTTAAGTCGGATATTCAAGTTATAAGCTGGTATTACAGAAGTAAAGTAGGATAACAGTGCTTAGTGAGTTTAATATATCAACATTATTGATCGGGTTAATGTATGTTTCATTTTTATTTAAGAAGTTTGTATGTTAAACTATATGACTTTTCATTGTCTTTTTATTTTATTTTCAAAAGAATACCTTGTTACAGCATATACATGGTTCAACTGTTTATTTATTTATTATTTAAAAGGCAGAGGTGGGGAGAGTAATATCTTCTATCCATTGATTCATTCCCTAAATGCTCAAAAGAGCTAGGATTGGACCAGAACAGAACCAGAAACCCAGAACTCAATCTGCATCTTCCATATGGTTCACAGGGACCCTAGTACTTGAGTTATCTTCTGCCCCCCAGAGTGTGCATTAGAAGGAAGCTGAATCAATGGCAAAGTAGCTGGAAGTTAAATTTGGTACCCCAATATGGGATACAGGTATCTCAAGAATCACTTTAACCACTGCACCAAATATCTGCTCCTCAATATCTGTTTTAAATCTAATACACAATAACATATGCCACAGAACTCCTGCAGATTTTAGGAACATTCAGTATTTTCCTTAGAGAATTAAAAAAAAATTTAGGCAATATCCTTTCGATGTTGTTTGTTTTTTAATTGATTCATAAACATCTAAATTTGAGCTTTTTAAATAAAGTTTTTATTGCCTCAATATGACTTACGTATTATGCATGCAAGCACAAACATACACAGTTTCTGTAGAGTATAAGACATTGGCTAAGTCAACCACTACTGTATGAGTTCATTAGAAGTATTGATCAATGTAGAGAGTATGAGAAATCCCTATAAAATTGAAAGTAATTGTTCATCATGATGTGGTAAGAAATACAACTTCCCCCAAATATCACCAAAGATTGTACTTCTCGTGCACTCTTTGAATTGTGTGATTGCATATAAATAGTGTTTTCCATATTCACTATGCCAACTACCCATTAGTTATAAAACAGCAAAATAAATGACTTTACATAGTATTACTATTGACACAATCAATACATTTTCTTATGCCAGAAATTAAAATATAGTTTAGTGAAAGAATCTTGCCCAACAACACCCCTGCCAACCACAGCCAATAGAGAAGAGAAGAAGATGGAACCACAGCCCATAACATGGCATAAACTCAGAAATCTCCTTACTAATGTATTTCAACATTAAACGAAAAGCTAAAGTAACACAATTTCAAATTAATAAGTCTCAGCAGATGAAATTCTTCATACTCGTGTAGAAAACTTTTTCTAATCCACTATGAAAAAGTGGGTGGATTTAGTAAAAAGATGTCCCAATTGGAGGGGCAAGAATCATGGGAAGATAATTTTTGGAAATTGTATAATATTTTAGTAGTATTGCTTTACAGTAATTCTGAGTAAGGAAAATAAAAAAGGCAGAGATAAAGATGGCAGTGGAGTCACACAGAAAAACATAAAGGCAAAGCAGACTTACCCTGGGATATCTACTCTCTTGTGAGATGTGTCTTATATCACCAAGTGTCATCCTAACCCATGCAAACTTAACACCAAAACTCCCCAAATCATTGAGCTAGCAAAAACAATGTATACTTTAGAAAAACATGATGCATTCACTCTCACCTGTCAGCTTGAAATTTGCACATGACTGCTTCAGTGCCCTGAACAAAACTGTTTTACACCACCTTACAAACTCTATTTTCCGCTATCACACTTAGAATTCACAGGTAACAAAACAAATGTTGTTCAACAACGAGAGTCATTTGAAGTGAACTCTCAATGATTAATGTACTTGGAATAAAAATAAAACTATAAGGTCATACTTTAATGAAGTCAGAAGAAGTACGATATACATTATCAGTGACTCACTGAAAGAATGCCATTTTTAAAGCAAGTCTTTCTAAATACTATTCAGAATAATTGAGATGTATTGCTATTATCTTATACCAGCTTTTTAAACAAGTTCTGATAATCTATTTCTCTGTAAGTTTTTTTTTTCCTTCCTCTGAGAACCATACAGACATCTGTTTACTTTCTCTTTATAAAACCTCAGATTTATTATCATTTAATTAACACTTCAAATGTCTTCCATATAGTTTTTTTGTTAAATCTGACAACTGCATGGTTCTGACATGCTTTTAACAAAAGTTCATTCTGTTTGCACACAGGTAAAGTACACAGATTATAAAGGACAATGAGAGTGAAGGGGACTGAGTTGTTTTATCTATATTAAATAATGGAACAAGGTTAAGTTTTCTCCTTAAATTTTTCTAAGAAATAAATCAGAGAAAGATACAAATTTTGTTTCTGTGGCATATGTAGAAACAATCAGATAATCAAGAAGTTAATTTAAAAAATACAGATTCTTCCTTTCTGCCATTAAAGTTCAACAGCTCCTGTCCCACCCTGGGCTTTCTTGTAGTCTGCAGTTTGGATATTCATCAGACGGATGGGAAGCTTTCTTAGAGAAAAGTACTCAAATATATGCAGTTTGGTTATAAAACGTGGACTATTAGGGAAGACTAACTATGATGAAACTCTGAGATACCTTGCTTTTGCTTCTTTCATGTGTGATGTTTGTTATTATCTGACTATAATAGTGTATGCTTGATGCACGCATAAATTCTGTGTCCTAACTATCCAATTCGCATTCTGAAGCAATTGCAATTTGTGTGTATGAATGTGATTTGTTACTTATTTGTGTTTTTCATGTATTTTTATTGTTATTTGATTTGATCATCTTTATATCAGCAGGAAATGCCTCAACTGCAAATAGAATTGAAAAATTTAAGATATTGAATGGTTATATTTTCACTCACCATTGTTTATCCCATGTGTATCCCTATAGCCTAATACGTGGCTAGCTACTAAATAAATGTATATTTAAAAATAAATCAATTAATTGAGACATAATTTGGAATGCCTACAGGATTTATGTTTGTGTATTTGCAAATGAGCAGGAAGATCCTGTATGATGCTGACAATCTACTCAAAATTGCTTATTTGCTTATTTTAAGACCCCCATTAACTTAAATGTTAATTTTCCTTTTGTAAAATTCCTGAATAAAACTGCTGAATTGGTGCACAAGTGAAAAAGCATTGAAAACATCCTAGGTCATTCAGACAAGTCCTTCCCCAGTTGAAAAATGACTGAATTGATGAATATATATATATATTTAAAACGATTTCCTTGGTTGTCAGTACATTTTCTTGGAATAAAGGCATAGTGACCTCAATTTACAATTTAATAGAATACTAAAAAACTGCTCATATTTAATAAAATATATACATAAAACATATTTCTCTATGTCTACCGTAATTATGTAACTATTGTGTGTAAAATGATTATTTTAGAGAAAACTTTCATATAAAATAGAAAATTTTAGAAATGCAATCATGAAATGCAAAACAGTTCATTTATCTAGCAGGTAAGATGCTCACATCCCGGCGTTGACTTTAGTGCAGCCGGTATAAAGCCTTGGCCTGCAGCACTTGTATCTCATATGGGCACTGGTTCTAATCCCAGCTGCTGCACTTTCGATCCAGCTCCCTGCCAATGAGCCTGGTAAAGCAGCGGAGGATAGCCCAAGTGCTTGGATCCCTACACCATGGCTCTTTTTTCCTGGCTTCAGATCAGCTCAGTTCCAGCCGGCCATTTGGGGAGTGAACCAATGGATGGAAGACTCTCTGTGTCTCCACCTCTGTCTGTCTGTAACTCTGTCTTTCAAATAAATACAATAAATATTTATATATATATATATATATATATATATATATATATATATACTCACATCTCACCATAGAGTGCCAAGGTTTGATTCCTGGCTCTGGCTTGTGACTGCAGCTTTCTGTCAGTGCAGATTCCAGGAGACAACATTGGGTTCCTGCCAGTGGAAAACCTAGTTTGTGTATGTGGCTCACAGTGTTGTCCCTGGCAGGGTTCTGGTCCCTTACAGGATTTTGGGTATGAACTAGATGGTGTGAGCTTTCTCTCTATAAGTCTCTACTCTCCTTTTTTTTCTCTCTTCTCTCTGCCTCTCAAATTCTATAATCAGAAGAAAAATAGTCATATGAGTTTTCTAAATTATATTAATTTTATAAGCCAAAATTATTTTATTTTATTCAAAATATCCATTGAATCTATGACCTGTAAATTCCAGACACATTGGTTCCTGATTTCCTACTCGTGATGTTTCCTCCAGCATGAATGGACATTGATTTTTTATCTAAGTCTTCTCTTCATATTCTCACACACTCTTTCCCTCAGATGTAGTGTGATTGTCTTAATTCGTGAATATGAAAGTAGCATGTGGGAATTATTGACTATGCACTCCAGGGGAAATCTGGTTGTATAAATCATTATTCCAGGGCTCAGATTTAGTAAACATAACCACTGAAAAATATAGCAGGTCTTCACAAAATTCATTGAAAATGCACATTAACATTTAATTCTATTTTTCCACAAACCTTTTGAAGTTCCCTCATATAAGCAAGGCTCTTCATAATTAACTTTAAAAATACTTCTTTTTATCCAATTATGTTTCTCTTTGCCTTGTTTTTCAAATACTTTAGAATATAAACAGGAAAGAGAAGGACAATAAATAATGAACCTTTCAGGCTTAATCATTTTTTCCTGCCAAAATTTAAAAATGATTTTTTAGAGGAGAAAGTTGTTATTTTCAGTTTTTCATGAAAATACCATTGTTCATAAATTTTAGAAAATTGACTTTGAGGAGATCTCTACATATTTTCAAATTTTCTTTAAATTTGTAAATTGGGCCGGCGCCGTGGCTCAACAGACTAATCCTCTGCCTTGCGGCGCCGGCACACCGGTTTCTAGTCCCGGTCCGGGCACCAGATTCTGTCCCGGTTGCCCCTCTTCCAGGCCAGCCCTCTGCTGTGGCCCGGGAGTGCAGTGGAGTATGGCCCAGGTGCTTGGGCCCTGCACCCCATGGGGAGACCAGGAAAAGCACCTGGCTCCTGGCTCCTGCCATCGGACAAGCGCGGTGCGCCGGCCGCAGCGCGCTGTCCGCGGCGGCCATTGGAGGGTGAACCAACGGCAAAGGAAGACCTTTCTCTCTGTATCCTCTCTCTCACTGTCCACTCTGCCTGTCAAAAAATAAATAAATAAATAAATAAACTTGTAAATTGGTAAAGTTTGTCTCATGAAGCCACTTTCATTCTTGTTTCTCTATCATTCATTAAACAATTATTTATGGGATGTATGTTCTCCATTACTGTATCGTATACAGAAATCAAATGATTGTTAAAAGATAGAACTGTCATTGCTTTCATTTAGTCTAACCCTGCTAGCCATCATCATCATTTGTCACCATTCATTCTCTGCCCTTCAGTGCTCTTTCTGGCATCTTTAGCTTCTGTTTTTGCTTTCTCTTAACACTGGCACAGTTACCAAACACATGCACATAAATGTGTGCATATGCATACATATGGCAATATAAAAATGATCCTACACATCTCATCACTTAAAATTTACTTTTTTCAGTAAATACACAATAATGCAATTAATTTGAATACTAATCTGAAACCTTCAAATAAGAGATCTTGGATCCTCTTTGTTCTAGGTGTAATGAATTCTAATAAAAGTAATATGGTTTCATGTGATGATCATTAGATTTTAAATCAAAATTTAAATTATCAAATTTAATAATTAAATCACAAATTTAAATCATGATTTAGCACTTGAGTCACTAATGCTGTTTGGCTTTTAGTGAGATTGTATGTGTGAAATATCCTGGCAGACAATAGTTATTTCTAATTCTATACAATTTGCTTAAATGAGACAAAATATATGAAAATACTGTACATCCTCCATATCACAGGATCCACATCTGCATGTTTAACCAAGTGAAGGTCAAATTTATTAAATTAAAAATTGCATTTGTACTAATAAATGTCAGTATTCCCTAAATAATGCAACAGTCATTTACATAACATTTACTCTGTATTAGGTATAATAACTAATCTAGAAATGACTTAAAGTACACAGTAGCATTTGGATAGGTTATATGCAAATACAATGCAATGTTATATAAGGGACATGAGAATATCAGATTTTGGTATCTACACCAGTGCCATCAAGTGACTCTTAGAACCAAACCAGCCTTCCAGAGAAATGGAGAAACAACTATATGTTTAAATTATGAATTGAAATATATTCTGGGGACTGGTTCTATGGTATAGCAGTAAAGTTACCACATGCAGTACCGGAATCCTGGCTGCTCCATTTCCAATCCAAGTTTCTGGAATGGCTTGGGAAAACAGTAGACGATGGCCTAAGTCCTTGGGCCTCTGCACCCATGTGGGAGACCCGAAGATGCTCCTGGCTCCTGGCTTTGGATCTGCCCAGCTCCAGCCATTGCAGCCAGAGGAGTGAAGCTGCAGATGGAAGACCTCTCTCTGTCTCTCTGTCTCTGCCTCTCTGTAACTCTCTACCTTTCAAATAAATAAATACATCTTTAAATATAATTATATATGTATATATTCTGTCTATCATCTGTCCATTTCTAGCCATGAGGGTTTTTTTTTTTTTTTTTGGCTATTTGTTATCTTGTTTATTTAGTGATCGTTGCGGGAAAATCTGTCTTTTTTCTGGAAATATGAGCTAGATGTTTTGGTATTATAAACTTCATTGTGTCTTAAAATTGTATTCAATAGATTAAAACTGGGTTGCTTATGTTGAAGATCAATCTCATATTTTTCATGTCCATGTATCTTTATTTCCATGTGTCTCTGATAATCATTCAGAATTGCCTTTTGCTTAGTAAGAAATAAAAAAGAAATCAAACTCTGACAGAGTAGAACTTCCCTAACGAAGCATTAAATTATAAAATCTTAGTACCAATTACCTCCTTGGCTGGGAGGGCATGGAGTTGCAGTCTGGTGAAGCAGAATGAGTGATGAACCATGGGCCCTGATAGTCGTGCAGTCTGATTCTGTGACACAGAGATGCTTTGTTAAAGGGATAGTTCTGTATTTGTTTATTTATGATGATTACATGGAAACAGTGTTCATGTAGTTACTTCATCGCTTTACTTTATTAGCTGCTGATTTTTTTATTATCATGCTTTCCCTTTTTGCTATAAATTGTTAATTATTATCTTGATGGCACTGGGAAAATTTTCTATTAACTGTCATTGTTTGTCTTGCAGTTATTGAGATTTACTTTTCCTAAACTCCTATCTTACTAGACAGTCATAAACCACAGGCACAGTGCATTTGAGAAATCCTTTCTGTTTTTCTGGTCTTCAGCCCAAGGGAATGTGCATGTTTCCAGCTTCAAAAAGAAGTTGTTTACTGAGGGCCTCTATATGGAACTGTAATTATCATCAGTTAAGCCAAGGATTGTACTGATCAAATCCTAAAGAAATATATTGCTTAGGCTGGTGCCGCGGCTCACTTGGCTAATCCTCCACCTGCGGCGCTGGCACCCCGGGTTCTAGTCCTGGTCGGGGTGCCGGATTCTGTCTTGGTTGCTCCTCTTCCAGTCCAGCTCTCTGCTATGGCCCAGGAAGGCAGTGGAGGATGGCCCAAGTGCTTGGGCCCTGCACCCGCATGGGAGACCAGGAGGAAGTGCCTGGCTCCTGGCTTTGGATCAGCGCAGCTGATATATATATATATATATATATATATATATATATATATATTAGTCAAATTTTCAAAAATGTAGGACAAGGAAAGAATACTAAACACTACATACTCAGAGAAAAATGTCAAGTTACATATAAGGAAAACCAATTAGACTAAAAAACAGCAGAAACTCTATAGATCAAAAGAGGGTTGGATGATATATTGAAGGTCTTAAAAGAAAAAAAAAATCCAACCATGAAGGTATTCATTAAAAGTTAAGAAGAAATAAAATATTTTCCTAGATAAGCAAAAAATGAGAATATGCCACTACCAGACCAGCATTAGAAGAAATTCTGAAGTGAATCCTACATTAGAAGTAAATATCATGAAAACAAGACGCTACCAAATTCACTAATAGAGCACATACAATCGATAACCAGTCAACAAAATAACAGATGTTATTTCCTGTCTATCAATACTGACCTTGAATGTAAATACCCAGCCAAAGGTTTAGTTTGCCTGAATCATTCAAAAAAAGAAAGAAAGAAAGAAAGAAAGAAAGAAAGAAAGAAAGAAAGAAAGAAAGAAAGAAAGAAAGAAAGAGAAAAAAGGAGCACTATATGCTACCTACAAGAAATTCACTTCACAAATAAAATGAAAGTGAAGGCCTGAGAAAGTTATACCAGGCAAATGAAAACCAAAAAGGAGCAGGGATAGCTCCTCATATCAAATGAAACAGAGTTTAAATAAAAGCCTAGAAAATGAGACAAAGACATTATATATAAGCATAAATTCAGTAAGAAGATATAACAATCATCATTGTAGTCCACAACAAAAGACCATCTGGATCCAGTTTCCAGCAAATACTGTCAGACGTAAAGGGATAGACTTCAATACAATAATAGTGGGGGAATTCAACTCCTCACTCTCATACATGGACAGATACTCTGGACAGAATATCAAGAAAGATACATTGCAGTTGAACCATACTATTGAGGAAATATATGTACACACACGTACTTGATACCTCTATAAACTGTAGTAATGTTACCACATTCATTCCTGATAAACAGTTTATGCTTTTTCTTAATATAATTAATTTAACAATTTCATTATTTTTCCTATAACCAGTTTCTTTCTCTGCATGTGGGTCTTTTGTAATGTTATATCTCATCTGCATAACTAGGGTTTAATTTTATTCTCTTCTTTTCTGATTTTGTAAAGGGAAAATTGAAGTATCAGATTGAGAACTTCCTTTATTTCTCCTATAAGCCCTTAGTGCTATAAAATTCCTGTAAATATTGCTTAGCAACACATAGTACATTTCAATTTCCTTTTCTCTCTAGTATTGTCTTGCAAACTCTGCCTTAGATTCCCTAGTCTGCAGCTCTGCCTGCTCAACTGATGGAGCGTGCTGAACTCCGCTTGGGTTACTCTTCTTGTGCCAGAGCATGAAGATTCTTGAAGACAATTCCGTTGATGAAATCACAGAGTTCACACATTTGTTTCCCATTTCTAAGAGATTATTGCCCAGCAGGGCTATCATCTCGTATCTTGAAGTCAGTTGTTTCTTACATTTTGCCTGATATTTTTGGTCATTGCATAAATGAAAATGGAATCTGAAGTGTGTAGTTCAAAGACCCTAGAAATTCAAGGATTTTTGGGTGAAGTAAAAAGTAGTTCAGGGTGGACTGGAGCTGACTGACTTTTTTCTCATTAAGTAGCTATGATGTTTTCTTCAAGTTGGGTTCAGCAATATTTGGGCAGGAGTTTTTCAAAACTCAACAATTGTTTTATCATAACAAACGTTTAAGAATGAAGATTTGGGGAGAGTGTTTTGGTGCAGCAGGTTAGGCTTCCATTTTTGACTCCCCATCTCATATCAGATGACCAATGTGTGCCTCACTCCTGTTTCTGACCCAGCTTCCTGCTAATCTGCCTGGTAATGATGGTTCAATACTTGGGATCCTACCGCCCATGTGAGAGACCTGGCTGGAGTTCCAGGCTCTTGGCTTCAGCCTGAGCTAGCTTCAGTTGTTGTGGCTATTTGGGGAGTAAACCAGAAAGTGGACAATACCTCTTTGGGTGTGTGTGTGTGTGTGTGTGTGTGTGTGTGTGTGTGTGTATGTTTCCTTTTCTATGACACTCTGTGTTTCAAATAAATAAAATATATAAACTTATTTTTAAATAAAGACTCATAACCAGAGTTACTAATCAATCCATACCCATATATTATATGGCTGATACTCTTTGAAGTAAATAGGCAAAATCAAAACAGCTGGTGATAATTCATCTCCTAAAATGGAGTTACTCAGTAACCAATATTAACAGTAAAATGTGTGAATAGAAATAACATATTAAATAGAGAAGCGTCATTTCAAAAAATAACTATAACACATTTACCTTCAAATTCTTAGTCTGAACCATAGTTATGCTCTGAATGCCTTTCAGACTTACTTGCACCAACTCCATAAAGATTGTACTTTTAATTTTTTTGCCTTAAGTGATCTTCCTAAGGCACAGACATCTGAACCTGTTAGGAGATATCCGTGCCTACTTTCTCAGGTTTGCGCTCTTCTAAACTGAACTACCACATCATCTTCTTCAAAGAGTGACTTATGAAATCAAATTTAATTCTGTGATGAGAATAAACAAATATGAATTTCTAACTCCATAATAACTTGGTAAAGATATTGACAAGATCCCATTAGTTCACCCTTCCAGCTGTGTCTTATTTATATTCATTGACACTGGGAGTAAACTACCTCTAAAGGGCACTCAATATAGTGTAAAATGGGTTCACTAATGTACACGTATGCAGGGAAGGCATATGCAATATATTTCTGGACTTATCACCCAATTTCTACTTAATACTATAAGCTTGTCTTGAGAAAATCTATTTATTAGAGGTGTTTTTGAGTTTGATATAGAGAGTTTTCTCTGGTAAAAATGGACTACTGAAAATTCCCTTCATATCTCTTCCTGATTTTCTAAAAATTAAGTTGTACTAGTTCTGCAATTACTTGGTTTTCCCCAAATCCTTATGAACTTTATTTGAAAATTAAATATTCATGAGAATTACATCATTGGACCTTTCTTGTTTGTAAACATTTAAGCCTTCTCAACTTGGAATTTATTTCCTCTTTATCTTAATTTTACACTGTATGTTGTATGTGTGCTTTGCTTGTTCTTCATTATATCACATCCTTAAGGAGACAATTTAGTTCTTCATTTATTGCTAAAACAACAGAGTGCCTACATAATATCATAAATTATAATACATATGCATAATTGTTGGATGATGTATCAGATATTTTCCAAGGTAAGTATGTAATATGTGGTTTCTAGATGTTAAAGTAAAACAAAGTTAATCTTATTCAGAAGATTGACCAGGAATGGGGATAATGTTTTAACAAGTTAATCAAGAGACTCAGAACTTAAAATACATATCAGATAGAGGGATATAAATATGACTTAATATCTTGGAGAATAAAAAACTTTTTTATGAAAATCAAATTTATGTGTGGGCATTATTCCTCCAAGTCCCTCACTGGAGTATCCAAGTTTGATTCCTAATTCTGGCTCCTGACTCGAGTTTCCTGCTAAGGCAGACCTGAATGACAGGAGTGATAGCTAGATAACTGGGTTGCTGCCACCTATGTGGGAGACTGTATTGGGTTCCCAGATTCCTAGGTTCTGCCCAGACTAGCCCTGGCCTTTGTAGGCATTTGGAAAGTGAATCAATGAATGGGAGGATTCTCTCTCTCTCTCTCTCTCTCTCTCTCTGTCAACTCAGCCTCTCAAATAAACAAACATGAAATCCTTGAAATATTTTCCTATACAGAAATTTCTTAATAATTTTTGGCCTCTTTTCTTTTCGTTTATCCATACATTCATCTAACCCTCATTCTTTCCTTCCACTCATCTATCCAAGAAATATTTCAATGAGTATATTTCCTGGGAGCTGTTTTAAGTTCTAGCGGTATAACACAAATATTCACACCATCTGAAGGTTACATAACTCTGAGGTGGTGATGTAGAAATTTAGGACTATTTGGCAATAACTGAGTAGATCAGAAAAGCTAAAATTATTTAAAAGTTAACAAATCAGTTCTCAGAGGTAATGTGGATGGAGGAGTCCAGGTTTGCCGCTCAAAGTGGCCAATTGTACTTCAAGATTGCTTCCAAAATTGGCAGCAAGGGAATTCCTGCAATGGAGTACCATTCCAATATAGAAAAGAATGGGATTCCAAAGAAAAAAGTCCTATGAGTCAGCATTATGGCGCAGCAGGTTAAGCTGCTGCTTGCAACACTGTCATCCCAGTGTTGGTTTGAATCCCAGCTGCTCTGCCTCTGATCCAGCTTCCTGGGAATGTTCCAGGGAAAGCACTGGAAATGGTACAAGTCTTCAGGTCCCTGCACCATGTGGGAAACTTGAAAGGTGTTCTTGGCTCCTGGTTTTTGCCTGGCCCAGACTCAGTAGTTGTTACCATTTGGAGTTAGAACCAGTGAATGCAAAGATGCAGTCTCAGTCTCTCTCTCTCTCTCTCTCTCTCTCTCTCATGCTCTGCCTTTCAAATAAATACATGAATAACGTGAAGGTTTAAAGCATTTTGCTCAGGACAGAAGCTAGTTTCTGTTTTTCGCAAAGTGTTTGATATTTCAATGTTTCAGGCCCACTGGGAATTTGAAGACTCAGGCTTGAGTTTAATCCTGCAAAGAAAACATCCATCTGGACAGGTCACAGAGCGGTCAAGTCACCTATGTATTCTCAGTCAGGACAAAGGAAGAAAGTGAAGACAATTAAGAAATAATAAATTTGGGCTATCTGTCCATCATTGCAAAGAGATGGATTTCACATAAAGTGAAATGTTAAGTGTAAGAGTTTGAGCACAGAAATGACAGTATCTACATTCATTATTCAAAAGATCATTCTGGAAGCTAGGGAAAAGATCTCTAGGTAAAACTTTTAAAGGAAGGTTACCAAATAACAGAATATTTCTGTAATTGAAACAGAAGGCAAAGATTCATTGACCTAGGGTATTAACAGTACAGATAATGAAAGAGGGTTATTGTCTGAGATTTCTACAAGGAATTGGGTCATGCAATTATAAGGACTGAGATGTTTTATGATTGTCAGAGATGGAGGAAAATCACTGTGTAGTTTCAGTCCGAGTCTGAAAGCCTGTGAACCAGAAAAACCAATGATATACTTTCTTGGCCAAGCCCAGAAGCCAGAGAACTAGTAGTGCTGATGGTAGAAGTCCCAGTCTCAGGACAGCAGCTTGATGTCTAGGCTCAAACCGTTAGACAGTGTGAGGGAATGCTTCCTTCCTCCACATTTTAGTTCTAAACTGGTGCTCAATAGATTGGATAATGCCTACCCACATGGACAAAGGAAACCTGTTTTACTCAGTTTGCTGATCTCATCTGGGAACACCCTCACAGATACATCCCCGAATAATGTTTATCGAGATAGCTGGACATCCTTTAATTCAGTGAAGTTGGCATATAAAATTAACCACCATAAAACTGAAGCCAGAGCAGATTAAATTAATATAGGCATATGAAGAATTTCCAAACCTGCTTCAGATTTATCATGAATGGTAAGTTTTATGCAAATTCCACCTGTATTCATAACTCAGGGATGTTTCATGCAATTTATGAGATTGTTTATCATGATGATTAAGTCAAACTGCTGCACTTAGATACTTCACATTCTGGGTATAGCAATTCATTTGTTAGATGTACAATTGTCATGATTTGTTATACTTTAATATTTTCTATTTTTGTCTATTGAAAAATTCTACATCTGTTCCTTGTGAATGTGTGTTACTCTTAAAGGGATTTAATGACATTGCAAACCCTTAATGTAATGCACTGTGATAACCAATATGATTATATTTTATAATTCAGTCTTACATTATTATATTTATATACTCTCTAAGGTTTTGATAACTACATTATATAGGAAATGAGAAATATTTCATGGTTTATTACATGTGGATATCAAAGGAAGATATGGTTTTTATCCAGGTAACTTAAAGGTCAGATTATAATTCTTTAAGATTATGCTAAGAATGTACAAGATCACTATTCTGTTATGTGATTGTTACAGATTAACATGATGACTTTCAAGTGACACCAACTCTCTGACCCTTCACAGTTCTTGACATTATCTTCACTTTAAACAGGAAATATTCTCAGGGAGGGTGAAAAAACTAACACAAGACGCTATTATCTGAGGAAGTAGAACTTAAACTCATGTCCTAGGCTTGTGTCATAATATGATGCTGCTTCTAAGGAGTTAATTTTCAGTCCAAAACATTAACAGGATATGAACACAGTTAGGACTCTTTCTGGCAGTGCATGGTTAAATGAAGACCTAATCAGGCACAAATAAAGTATTATGTATCCATCAGAATTCAGTCACATCTTCAATACAGCAAACTATGAGGAAACTTTAAAAAAAATTCAGAGGCAGGTATTTGGTGCTGCATTTGGGATGTTTCTTGGGATGCCTGCTTCTCATGGCAGAGTGCCTGGATACATGTTCCACCACCACTTCTGATTTCAGCTTCCTGTTTATATGCATCGTGAGAGGCAACAGTGATGATTTGAGTACTTGCTCCCCTGCCATCCACATGGGAGACTTGGATTGAGTTCCTGGCACCTGTGCTCGGCCTGACCCAACCCTGTTTGTTGTGGGCATCTGGAGAGTGAACCAATATATGTGATATCTCTCTATGTGTCTCCATTTCTTTGCTTTCCAAATATTTAAAAGCTATTTAAGTATAATTCATATTTCATATTTTAAAAATTTAGTCATATAATACATTTTGAAATAAAAAGTTCTTGGAATTTGCAAAGTAAGGAGATGATATGAACATATTAATTAAAAAAAAGAACTCTTATTCCTGGTTCTGCTTCCTTCTCTCTCTCTTTCCCTCTCTCTCCCTCCTGCTTTCTCTCTCTCTTTTCTCTCTCTGTCTCTCCTCCTCCCCTCCATCTCCATCTCTCTCTCACTCTCACTCTCTCTCTCTATATATATAATATATATTATATATAAGATAGATAATCCCTGCCTGTCTGTGTGTATGAGAGAGAGAATGTGTGTGTGTCTTTCTCTGTATCTCTCAATTCTTTTCTTTCTCTCCTGCACTCTGTCAACTCTCTAGATATGCCATTTTCTATCAGTAACAAAAACACATTTATATTCTCTGATGACTTTCTGAAGAGAATTGCATCACAATGTTGCTAGTAGTTTTGGTAGATTGTCTTTGTGTTTTTCCCTGAAGATTTAGCATTATTACTATCACAAATCAGAATTACTTATTTGTTAGGAAGGTTGTCTTTGAGAGACACCAAAACATAATAAAAAGTCTAGATTGACAATATGCCACCTGGATTCTACTCTGACCTGTGCCATAGCTATTTTCCATTGTCAAGTCTTTTAGCTTTGTTGTTTTTTAAAAAAGAAATTAATTACCTTCAATATTTTTAAAAGGCCTATCTTGGTTCTGAAAGTCTTTGTTTCTTGATTCCATGTGAGAAATATAAAGCATTTACAAAATTAAAATAGATCTCATTATTCTTTCAAATTACTTCATATATATAATTTGAACACAATAAGCATTAGTTGTTACAGTCTTTTTAGTGGATGTGTTCTTTGCATAGGCATTTAGTGAATATTTTTGTTAAGGAAATTTATAATAACAGAATGAGGAAATTATAGTCTTTAGACCACTGCAAAAACTATGCTTTTCCTCTTGAAATTATTTGTACTAATATTTTTATCAATGAGAATACTAGTTTGAGAATAAACCAATCTCAGACTTCCTCTGTTAATTTAGAATTCTATAAAATGCAGTCTTAACTTTCAAAGGAAATTTATCCAGTGCCAAGAATGAGTAACACATATAATTTCTACATGTAGCACATGTAAAGATTGTTATTAACCTTATATAGGAATGATGATAAATTAGGCTTCTGGTAATCTTGTATCTTCTCCATACAGGCAATCTAGATTAATTTTAGTTAAATCGATTCTAAATCTGTGACCAATTTTCTCTTTGTGTTACACTTAGATGTGTTATTTATTATTGGGTCCCAAAATTTATATGCCATATTGCTATATGATTTTTTACTGTTATTGTTTTGATGCTTTGTTTTATTGGTATATATATGCATGTATAGATACATAGTGTATGTGTTTGTGTGCGTGTGTGTGTTTGCACCTTAATACAAACTGAGATAATTGCTTTTTTTGTTTTGTCTTTTTTGTTGTTGTTGTTCTCCTTAGTTGGTTTCCATTAGTTTCTTCATAGTTATTTGGAGTCAGGCAAGAAAATTAAGATGGCATGAAGGAAGTTATCTTAAACCTGAAGTTGGCATAGACAGAACACTGTTTTTGCTTAAATGTTTGTTTAAGACTGGACAGGATCAAGAGATTATGGAGCAGCTGAAAACTTACTTGATGATGATTCACATATTTTCATATTTCCTTGTTTTATTGCAGTGAATCATCATCAAACTTTAAGGCAACAGATTTGCAAGCCAGTACCTTCTGAGGTTGAAGGGAGAAATATGTTTTTATTCCTTTTCTGATTCCATAAACGTTATGAATTAAAAACTATATAAATGATAAATTTCTAGTTTTTTTTTTTTGACAGGCAGAGTGGACAGTGAGAGAGAGAGACAGAGAGAAAGGTCTTCCTTTTGCCGTTGGTTCACCCTCCAATGGCCGCCGCGGTTGGCACGCTGCAGCCAGCGCACCGCGCTGATCCGATGGCAGGAGCCAGGAGCCAGGTGCTTTTCCTGGTCTCCCATGGGGTGCAGGGCCCAAGCACTTGGGTCATCCTCCACTGCACTCCCGGGCCACAGCAGAGGGCTGACCTGGAAGAGGGGCAACCGGGACAGAATCTGGCGCCCCGACCGGGACTAGAACCCGGTGTGCCGGCGCCGCAAGGCGGAGGATTAGCCTGTTGAGCCACGGCGCCGGCCTAAATTTCTAGTTTGAAGAAAGATGATTTCTACATAACTTTAAATGGACATCTGTATCTTAAAGTGGCAGAAGTAGCACCAGTGTCACCGAGGCAGAATCATACCCTGGACTAATGGTTGTACTGCAAACCAACAGCTGTACATGTGCAGATAATAAGATCAACTAAATACATTTTCTTTGTGTGCTTTTCCGTGCTTTCAAATACTTAGAATCTTAAACCCAATAAATATAATAAGGAAGCTGTTGAATCACAAATTTTAAATAAATCACGTAAAATAATGTTACCTGATCCTTTTAGCTAATCACTTGTTCTTGAGACTAATTTAATAGGCTGACTATACAAAAGGAATAGTTTGTTTACCTATACAATGTCAGTTTGTAAACCTTTCATATTGCTTAAAATCTTTGAAAAGTCATCATATTTCCCAAATTTTACTTTCCTCCATAAAATTTTTGAAACTTAATAGATTGTCTAGTGATTTTCTTCATCTCTGCCCAAAATGTTTCACTTTATTCCAATATCAATGGCCATGTATAGTTAGAAATTATCATTCTTACAATTCTAGAACATTTTAAGTCACTTTATATTATTTCATATTAAGTCACATGTATTTCTCAACCTGAACACATGACATGATTTTTTGTCTGTATTGTCTAAAATTGACTTTTAAAGTAAAAGATTTGTTAGCTATAGATAAGGTTACATGGAAATGCATGAGGGAAGAAGCAATTAAAGTTAGAGTGTGTAATTCCATGTGAGGAGACTCTTTCAAGTTAAGAATATTGCCTGGACACAGAATAGTGCTTTCAAAAAAAAAAACTTCCAACATGAAGTTTACTTGTTTTTTTTTTTTCTTTTTAAATGCAAGTATACTAGGAGGTTATATGTGTTACTTTAATTTTTTTTTTTTTAATTTATTTGAAAGGCAGAAAGCCAGAGAGAGGGAGCAGTGAGAGAGAGAGTGAGAGAGAGAAAAACTCCATTTGCTACTTCACTCCCCAAATGGAAACAAAAACCAGATGAAGCCAGAAGCAACAATTCCATTCTGGTCTCTGAGAATTGCACATTGAAGAGTTAGGCGGCCGGCGCTGTGGCTCAACAGGCTAATCCTCTGCCTTGCGGCGCCGGCACACCGGGTTCTAGTCCCGGTCGGGGCGCCGGATTCTGTCCCGGTTGCCCCTCTTCCAGGCCAGCCCTCTGCTGTGGCCCGGGAGTGCAGTGGAGGATGGCCCAGGTGCTTGGGCCCTGCACCCCATGGGGAGACCAGGAAAAGCACCTGGCTCCTGGCTCCTGCCATCGGAGGAGCTTGGTGCGCTGGCTGCAGCGTGCCAACCGCGGCGGCCATTGGAGGGTGAACCAACGGCAAAAGGAAGACCTTTCTGTCTGTCTCTCTCTCTCTCACTGTCCACTCTGCCTGTCAAAAAAAAAAAAAAAGAGTTAGGCATATTTACACAAGACTATACAAATTGTTTTTGGTTTCTGATTAGTCTGTGCAAGGTAAAACTGGAAAACAATTTGTTATTATATAGTAGCATGATTGATTTTATTTTTATCCTAAGAAATATGCCCTAAATGATCAAAACATTATTGGAAAAGATAATTTGAGAAAGTAAAGGACATTAGAGAGTTAATCACTTACTTAAGGTTTTTATATTATAAACTCTCCTTTATTTCCGATACCACGTGCATGTTCTGAAAATAATTAATTGATTAGTATTTACTCATTCTGGAGTATGATCTGCAACAGTTATCTAATAGTAAAAATGAACTATAATTTTATATTTTTGATGTAATCATTAATGTCTGAATAAAAACTCTGGGAGCACAGAGGAAAAGGATATGCTTTTCCCTAAAATGGGCTGCTCCATCAGACTGAGTGGCAAATGGGTCTTGAAAGATGAATAGAAGTTTTACATTTGGAGAGAAGTTATGTCATAAATTTAAATTAAATGTCATAAATTTAATTTTGTCAATAAGAAACTAGATAGTTTAAAATCAGTCATAAATGTAATATGTAGTATTTGTTTCATTGAGAATAAAAAAGATCTAAATTTGTTAGTCAAAAGTAAATTAGTAAATGTATAGTAGATTAGTAAATGTATTTATATATAAATTCATGAATATCTTCTCAGATTGTTCTTTAGAAAGGGATGAAGTTACTCTTTCAAAATTCAATACATATGGGCCCGCGCTGCAGCTCAATAGGCTAATCCTCCGCTTGTGGCGCCGGTACACTGGGTTCTAGTCCCGGTTGGGGCACCGGCTTCTGTCCCGGTTGCCCCTCTTCCAAGCCAGCTCTCTGCTGTGGCCTGGGAGTGCAGTGGAGAATGGCCCAAGTCCTTGGGCCCTGCACCCCATGGGAGATCAGGAGAAGCACCTGGCTCCTACCTTCGGATCAGAGCCATGCGCCAGCCACAGCGCACTGGCCGCATCAACCATTGGAGGTTGAACCAATGGAAAAGGAAGAACTTCTCTCTGTCTCTCACTGTCCACTCTGCTTGTCAAAAAAAAAAAAAATTCAATACATATGGGAAACTTTAAAACTTGAACACTGTGGTATTAAAAGGCCAAAAAGGTCATGAGGATAAAAAAAAACATACTAAAGTAGAAGAAAACCATGTTTTCTTTTCTTTCTTGTTGTTTGTGTGATATAAGAAATTTAATGGGTTAGTATATTAGATGTTTGAAATATGTTAAATGTTATTATTTATTTTATTGTGAATATCAGGCTAAGTCATTCTCAGCTGGAGATGACTTAACCCCCATCTCCTCACAGGTGACTTTTGGCAAAGTCAGGAGATGTTTGGTTGTGACAACTGGCAGGGGGTACTCTTGGCAAGCAGTGGAGAGAAGACCTGGATGCTGCTAAATGTCCTACAAGGCTCAGGAGAGCCCTACAAATGAAAAATTATGCAGCCCCAAATGTCAAGAATGTCGAAGTTGAGAAATCCTGGAAAATCTTCAAATAGGGCTTTTCATAGTGAATTGTCAGACACATGACACTTGGAGGCACTCAGTCTTCAGAAATGTCTGGTTGTGCTGAAGAAGAATAGGCTCACTTAGCTGGGCCTTATAGTGAATTTAAAATAAAACCACTCAGAAATGATTAATTAAGAAGAATGCCTCAAATAAATATGAAATCTTGAAACATAACTTGACAATGACAGGAACTTTTGGGTTTAAAATAATATTAATCTAGTAAGTATTTAAGAGTATTCTGCAGCTAACCTACTTTAGGAGGAATATTTATGACCAAAACAAAGACTTGTGGATTTGGTGTAATCGAAAAGGAGAATGAAGAATTGTTAGCTTTACATCCAAAAATAATTTGACTGTGCTGCAAAAAAGAAAAAGGTCAATCTGAATGAAAAATATATTTTATTTCAGAAACAATGATCTCTGATGAAGTAAAATCTTTTCAAAAGACATATGTTGTTCAAGAGCAGAAGTAAAAACATCTGAAATTGGAATGGCACCAAATATTCTGTAAAGAAGCTCAATAGTTAGGGAAAAAATAGCCACACAATACAAATATGCTATTAATATTTTACATTTCTATATTTTAATAATTGTTTCTTTGGTTGCACAGTTTATCTATAGAATGATGGTAGTCTTGGTTTCAATATGAGCATTGCAAAGCATCTCCATTATACAATACTCTTTGTTATCTTTGTGTATTGTGAGACTAAAATACCACCTATGAACATACAGGAATAGCCAATAATGTAATTAAAGCAGCATCCGTGGTAGAACCGTTTATCCAAATAAAGCCAAGCTGCCAATTCACTTATTAGCTGTTCGTTCATGTGAGACAAGAATTTCAAATTCCCTCTATTTCTTTAATTTTCCAAAACATCATTAGCTTGATACATTGTTTTGTTTTTATCCTTTTTTTATTTATATAAGATGAATAAGGTCATGTATTTCTTTTTTTTAAGATTTATTTTATTTATTTGAAAGACCGAGTTACAGAAAGAGGTAGAGACAAGAGAGAAAGGTCTTCCATCCGATGGTTCACTCCCCAAATGGCCGCAATGGCCAGAGCTTATCCTATCCGAAGCCAGGAGCCAGGAGCTTCCTCCAGGTCTCCCATGAAGGTGCAGGGACACAAGGGACTTGGGCTATCTTCTACTGCTTTCCCAGGCCATAGCAGAGAGCTGGATTGGAAGAGGAGCAGCCGGGACTAAAACTGGCGCCCATATGTGATATGCTTTAACTCGCTGCACCACAGCCCCGGCCCCATATCATGCATTTCATATAATTATTCATGTATATCATATATTTATATAAGGTGAAATAAATTTTATGTATTTCATATATACAGATTTAAGAGCATAATAGTACATCCTACCTTTTCCTTCCTTCTGTCCATGATCCCACCTTTCCTCTTCCTTCAACCCTTATTTTATCTTTCAATTTGTACAATGACATACTTGTAGTTTATTTTACAATCACAAGCGTAGCCCTCCATCAAATAAAGAATTCAACAAATAGTAAGTAGAATAACAACAACAACACTGTCCCTCAAGCATGTAGACAAGGACTGTAAGCAACAATCATATCTCAAAATATCAATTTCAGCCACATACATTACATTTTTTGTGTTATGTACATTAATTACCACATATCAGAGAAAACATGACATTTGCCTTTTTGGGACTGGCTTATCTCAATAAAAATAGTGGTTTTCAGTTGCATCCATTTTGTTGCAAAACACAGGATTAAATACTCATTTAAAAATTATTTTTAAAAGACAAAATATTATTATAAATTCATTTCATTTTTCCTCACACTATGCAATTTTCACTCACCTTATCCTGAAGCTCTATGATTTAAGAATTTTTCGTTCACTTTAGTTCAAAATACTGTCATAGAAAATTTTGTTTTGAAAAATGATCAAAGGTGCCAACAGTTGATGAAACATAATTTACTGGGTAGGGTTAGAACAAACTTTGGTACCTTATATATACCAAGACTATGTTTAAACTTTAAATTTGGGTAGTAGAACAGTAATTTTCTTCCATTTGAAGTCAATTATTTTCATTCATTGTTTTGTACTTTAAACATAAAAAATGTCTTATCCCAGGTCTACATGTATTGTGTTACATCTTTACACTGACATTTGTAGATAAGCCCTCTCCCTGCACACATACCCTAAAAAATAAGATTAATATTTGTTTCAACTCTTAAAAACCCAAATCTTCTGTTTAAAAAAAAACTATTAAAATTAAAAAAAAAAAAACTTTGTGTAGAATTCTGGGTCTGTATGCTTAAGAAAATCATACTATAGTTATATTATACACACCATGGTATATTCAAGCTTTTTCCTTAGCCATACACTAAAACTATAATAAATGTCACGAATAAGCATATATTTTCCTTGTTTATCTAGGAGAAGATAGAAAATACTCAGTTTCCCTAAAGATTTCGATAAATGTCTCTTAAGTAAAAGTCTCATGATCATGAAATAGGCAAAAGAGGAAAGTTACACAAAGCAAAGCAAAACTCTTACGGCTCATGGAAGGGCGTCCAGAAATCCATGGAAAAGTGCCTTATGCTCCATTCTGTTTTCTATGGACTTTTTTGACTCGCCCTTGTATTTTACCTTCCCTTTTCTTCCCCAGAAACATATTGTTTTCTAGATACTTCCTTAAAGCTAGTCAGGATAGTTGAATAAAAATAAGACGAGTTCACCAAATGATCTACGACATGTAAAAGTAACTATTGTTTGGGCAATGTGAGAAGATTTTAAAAGCTTGTTTAAAATCCATAAGCTGTACTTTGGAAATTTATATTCATTAAGTAAAAGTTTTAAAAAAAAAAGCTTGTTTAAGTAACTTTACAGTTCTTTTTCAAGGTTGTTTTTTATTTGAAAGGAGGGATGAAAGAGAGAAGGAGGGAAAGAAAAAGATCATCTATCTGTTGGCTCACAGTTCAAATGCATATAAATGGCTAAGGCTGGGCCGGGCCAAAGGTGGAAGCATGAAACTCCATTGGGGTCTACCACATGGGTGGCAGGGATCTGCTGATTTCCCTGGTATAATAGTCACAAGCTGGATGAGAAGTGGAGCAGCCAGGACTTTCTCTGATAGGGGATCCTGGCATCGCAGTTGTTAGCTTAACCTGCTTGACCATAATGGTAGTCACTCTTAACAGTAATTTTATGTAAATATTGTTCACTTGGGTACCAAACTGAATACTAATTGTTTCCCTTAAAAGAGGCTTATCCCACGATATGCATATTACTTCTTTAGGAAACTTTTGTCATAATCACTGATACCACTGCAAGAATATATTTTATATGCTTGTTCATAGAAAATCAACAACAAATCCAAACCTCTTCTACTAAATAAACTTCTAACTGGATTTTACTACAGATACATCTGAACATGTTGTCTTCAGCTATTTTCAGAAAACATTAAACCATGGCTCTTAACAAGCTGTTCTCATTTATAATACAATGCAATTCTAGTGTTGGCAAATGGGAAATCCCAGAGCTAGTGAATAAACAGGAAGCTTCATCCTGTGTTAACAATCCCTTAGGACCCTATTTGGAAAGAAATGGCCTTTGCAAAACATGCACAAACATGCAGCTTCATACTTGGCAAAAGACTTGCAAATCTTATTCCCAATTCATTTAGTAAGTTTATCCTTTTTCACATTCACAAGCATATACAAATTTGTGACCTTGGGTGTGTTTATGAAGATTTTATATATATGGCAGTGTGTATGTGTGTTCATGAATGTTTATCCATATATATGCACATTTATATATATATAAAATCTATGTGAAGGATATAGATGTATGCATATGTTTATAAATGTATGTGTATATAAATTATATATATTTATGTATATATTATTTATAAATACATATAGGATTCAACAGGTCTTAGAACTTGTATGATAAACTCATACTTTACAGAAAATATGAGCGTGGCATGAAATAGAGTGGAATTATGCAGGATAGAGTGGTACATTAGCATGGTAGCAATTTTTAGAGGACATTACTATTTAAAAATAATAGTTAAATATCAGAAAATGATAAATAGTGCAATGGACAGCAGTTCTTCCCTGCAGTTGCATAAACACTCCAACAGAAAGCAATGAGGTTCAGCGACAATGTGAAACGGTGATTGCAATGGAGAAATTTTTTTTGACAGGCAGAGTTAGACAGTGAGAGAGAAAGTCAGAGAGAAAGTCTTCCTTCCATTGGTTCACCCCCCCAGATGGCTGCTACCGCCAGTGCGCTGTGCCTATCTGAAGCCAGGAGCCAGGCACTTCCTCTTGGTCTCCCATATGTGTGCAGGGCCCAAGCACTTGGGCCATCCTCCACTGCCTTCCCGGGCCACAGCAGAGAGCTGGACTGGAAGAGGAGCAAATGGGACAGAATCCGATGCCCTGACCAGGACTAGAACCCGGGGTGCCAGCACCGCAGGCGGAGGATTAGCCTAGTGAGCCCTGGCGCCGGCTGAGAATATTATTTTTAAAATCCAAAATTAAATACCTCTGTTTCACAATGATAACGAGTTCATTTTGACTATATCTAAACAATGTGAGACATTAAGAATATATAAGGGCTGGCCTTATAGGACAGTGGGATGAACCACTGCTTCTGACATCACCATCCCAAATCAATATCCCACAATACTATTTGATTCCTGGCTGCTGTGCTTCTAGTCCAGCATCCTGCTAATGTGCATGGGAAAGCAGTGAAAGATGGCTAAAGTACTTGGCCCCCTGCTTGCTCCTGTGTGACAATGGGATAGTCATTAACATCTCTAATCATCATTTGTTAACATGTGAATTGTATTAATACTTTCCAACTGAAGATTAAGTATTGTTGAACAATGAATATCTAGCTTAAAGCCTCACATAGTAGTCATGTCAGGATTATTAATGTCATATGTGAAGCATGAAATGTGGTGAATAGGATAATTAGAATACAGTAAAATAGGCTTTAATTGTTTTCTAGGAACTGGTTTAAAGTCTAAAAAGATTAGCTTTAATAAAAATGATCTACATCTCAGGATACAATTTCTTCATTAAAATTTGTGCCATGCCTCAGAATCAGCCCTTAAAGCATTTGGATCCGGCTGATAAGCCCATGAGAGTATTTCAGGCATGGAAAGCCAAGACACTCTGCCAAAAAAAAAAAAAAAAATGACCTAATGAAAGATCTCTGCAAGTGAGATCCCAGTGGAAAGTATGGGCCATCAAAGAAGGAGGTACCTTTCTCTGAAGGGAGGAGAGAACTTCCACTTTGACTATGGCCTTGTCTAAATAAGATCAGAGTTGGTGAACTCAAGAGGCTTCCATAGCCTTGCCAGCTCCTGACAAGAGCCTCAGGTGATTACTGACGTCGTAAATAAGAGTGTCAATTGTTAAATCAACAACAGGAGTCACTGCGCACTTCCTCCCCATGTAGGATCTCTTTCCTTAATGTGTTGTACTATGTGAATTTACGGTAGTACTCAAACAGTACTTTACACTTTGTGTTTCTTTGTGAGTGCAAACTGATGAAATCTTTACTTAGTATATACTAAATTGATCTTCTGTATATAAAGATAATTGAAAATGAATCTTGATGGAGAATGGGATGAGAGAGGGAGTGGGAGATGGGATGGTTGTGGGTGGGAGGGAAGTTATGGGGGAGAAAGCCACTATAATCCAAAAGTTGTACTTTGGAAATTTATACATATTAAATAAAAGTTAAAAAAATTTGTGCCATGATCCAAAAAATTAATCTTTTCTCTATGTTATATGAACTTGAATTTTAAAAATTTGCCTAACAAATAAAATATTTAATTATTACTACTGTATTTACTTAAAATTTAAGCTTAAATTATTCCCAAATATATATGTATATATGTTTATTAAAATCATGGTTTATTCATAGATATAAATTTGGAGCAGGGTTCAGCTAAAGTAGCAGATATTACTAGAGCAAATTCAAGTAGAAAGAGATTAAATTTAGAAAACAGTTCTTAAAATTGCCATGAGGGCTGGAAAATCAGGCTGCTGGCTGAACCTCCAGTAATAACTACTAGAGCAACTTTGCCTAGCTGCTACTACAGGCTGAGCATCCCTAAAAAAGGTTTGAAATCCAAAATGCCTCCAAATTTGAAATTTTTAAGCACTGGTATGACACCATGAGTGCATAATTCCACACCTGGCTTTGTGTGAAAAGTTTCAATGTATACATACACACACTAAAAAGAATTGTGTAAAATTACCTTCAGGCTATGTATATATGGTGTGCATGAAACATAACTGAGTTACATGTTTAGAATTGTGTCCCATCCCCAGGACATCACATTATGGAAATGAAATTTTCCATTTCAGATATGGAATGTTCAACCTGTACATCACTAAACAGAAAGAGAAAATTAAGATACAGCTGTTCCTATTATGTCTGCAGTACCTTAGCTGCTCCCAAATTATAGCCACTAGAGCCACAAAAGCTTAGCTGCATTCTCACTACTAAAATGAATAAAACATCACCAACCACCTGTCTTCCCATGCTACTCAGTTCCAAATAGTGATTGGCAGAACCTATGTTGCCGCTGGGGTTGGATGAATATGGGTTTTACTATTATTATCATTATTACTGTTAGTATTAACTCTACATCCTGTGCAGGACATTGTACAAAAAGGGGAATGGAAAGGGGAATGGAAGGAAAATAAATCAATCTACTGGATCTGCTACAGCTTTTAAGTGTCAGAGTCAAGAGTTTGTCTTCAAGTAGTGAGATGTTTTATTTCACCATCAACAAAGGACATTTAAGACTCTGGTATATTGCCACTAATTAAATCCATACACAATTATCCATGAGCCACTCAGTATAGTGGTACAGGGCACATCAGCCAAAGAGTACACATTAGAATATGTCCACACCCTCAAAAATGCTATCCAGCTTTCAGAAGAACTAGGAGGAAGATAGTTTCTTGCCCTAACAATTCCCAGCAGCATTCCATGGTTTCCTTCTGTCTGTCTTCTGAAAAGTGATGCAGATGACTTTCAAGAGTGAGTAGCTGCTGTGTTTAGAGAGCCCTCTGTAGTCACAGGATTTCTTTGCTATTCTTTCTATCACTTCTCTTAAATAACATTTGGCTGCAGTTTCTAGAGCAGGTGGCACTTGAGAATCAAAAATACCTTGAGGCAAGTGAACATCCTTCTGCTTACAGTCTGGCCTATATAAAGAACATTAAACTAGCAGGTGTCCACACCCGAATGCATTCTGCCTGCAAACCAAAAAAGAGATACTGCTTTCCCTTCGGGGAATATATTTCTGGCTTTGAAAGATTGGTGAATAGAGAGAAGTTATTACAATACTAGTAATAGGGTCATAGTGTGTGTAAGTGGATCCCCTCTCCCAAAATCTGTTGTCTTTCTGTAGAAACAATATTCTTCTGAGCAGCATTGGACTCGACCCCTCTACCCCAACATCCAGAAAATATGGATGTAAATCTCAGAGTTTAAAGCACAGGAACCAGTATCAATGTTGCTAAATTCTGGTTCATTGTAAAGATGTATTCCTAAATAGGTAACTCACCTCTGTGTTCACAGTACTGTTGATATGAATAGTAGAGGAACAACATTAACTACTAAACTTTGTGTTTAAGGATCATTCAGGACAAAAATGAAGCCATTTATAGGCATTTCTGGTTCTAATGAAAAAAAAGTCTAAATAGACAAGACTTTAAGAACTATGTGGAAAATGTTCCAAGAACATGCATTATAGCATGTAAAAACTGCATTTTTAGTGTTCCACTGCATTTTTAATATGTATTCGTAAAACTCATCAGTTTAGAGATAAAACTAAGAACGTAGAGGGGGGAAGTAGATTATATTCAAAGCTAGAGTTCAAAGAAAACTACTTAAGCTTTCGTTTGAGCGTTCAGACCAAACAATAATAAGCTCAGATAAAATGTATTCTCAGAGATACATAGTAGTAAGCTGTTGGTGAACTATTTTAATTTTATTCAGTAAAATATTTCAATTAATGTTCTTGTCATCAGAAACAGTGAATAAGTTTTGTTAATTCCCACAGATGTGATTCTTAGAGAACATTTTCATATTAGGAAACCATTTCTAAAGAAATAAACATTTTGTTAAAAATCATATATATTTCATTTGAAGATTTACATGTTAAATTCTATTTATGAAATTTAAATGTTTTCTATTATCTGAAAGTCTGAATAAATAATCTACATAAAACAATTAATTAAAATAAGTTTCTAAGGGGAAGCAGAGAGGAAAACACATTTTGATATTTTGTTTTCATGAAGTAGAGATTAAATTAAGTCCAAGTGATCTAAACTCTCTTTCTACTACTTTCATTCAACAAATATGTGTTGAGTGTATTCTATAAGTACAGCAATGTGCCAGTCATAAGTGTTTAGTTAAGCCATTAAAATTACATATGACTTTAAGGATCTCCGAAGTAAGCCTGAAAATTGGGTGTTATTGTTCACAATGCAAGGGGATCTGAGCTTTGCAAGGTAATTCTTTTAAAATGCCATCCCTAATGCATTTGCTACTTTACAGATCATAGTCACTTTTCAAAGAGATTTTATGGATAGATAACATCTTAACTTAAAGTTTATAGCTGTACTCTCTTTCTAAGTACCTTTTAATGTGCCCAACATTAAAAAATCAAAAAAGTACAGAATGTTATTATATAAAATGTAAAAGTCTTACACCATCACCTCCCTCAATATATTCCTGAGAGTGGGACTTGTATTATCTCTGTTTTCAGAATGAAAATTTCTATTATCCTACTTAATCTCCAAACTGATAATTATTACAAACTAGCTGAGTGGTTTCTTGCTACCATAACAAGTTCTGACTGTTTTAAGAAGCTGGTTAACTTTAATATGATTTTTAAACTAGTTCACAAATAAAAGTGCATTTTAAATGTTACACAGATATCCTTAAGTCTTAAAACTAATATAACTCTTAATTCCTTTCATGATCTTATCCCATTTCATTTATGTTATCAAAACATCTTTGCCAACCATCTTACAATCATGGTGGCAGAGAAGAAAAGAAGGAAGAATTGCACATTTGAAAACACTTATCCTCCGAATCTAAAATTTCATTCTGTTGAGTGAATTATAGGTTGATTAGTGCACTCTCTCCTGAGGTACTTACTGACTATGGCACAAGTGTTATCATTCCCCTATGTTCACCAAATGCCTAGAGAGCTCTCAGCTCAGTTAAATCTACATGCTTCTCCCTGTCCACAAGAGTGGTTTACCACTGTTGTTCCCATTAAAGCCTCTGTGGTGAACTTTCCTTTATAGAATGTAATCTAAGTGTGTAATAGATCTCCTCTTTTTTTAAAAATGTATGTATTCATTTTTAGTTTTATTTGAAAAAGACAAGAAGATAGAAAGAGACAGAGAGATTTCCCATCCGTTATTTCATTCTCCAAAGTGCTTGCAACAACCAGCTATGCCTGCAGCAGCCTGGATATGCCAGGCCAAAGCTAGGAGCCAGAAGCTCCAGGTAGGTCTCCACATGGGTGGCAAGGAAGTAAGTACAGATTAGCTTGAAGCTTGATTTGAAGTGGAAATGCCAAGACTCAAACCAAGTGACTTATTGACTGTTGCACCAAATGCCCAGCCCAGTGACAGATCTTCTCACTTAGGTAATGTCTTTGAGACACTAGTACTGGAAGACTAAACAGGATTCTCCAGGAAATTGAAGAAATTGATGTTCTCAATAATGGACATAAAACCTTAAATACTTGATTTATTCTAAAACCTAATGCTATTCACACTTTGTTAGGTCCATTAAGGAATGTCTACCTTTTCATTTATGATTTATAGTGGGAATGCCCACTTCCTTGGGGCGGGGGGTGAAGGAAGATTCTCATCTCAATGCAGAACAATATTACGTTATTTTATATGCTAAACTGAAAAAAATCACATATAAATATAAAAGACCATGGGTATGGAATTTAGTCTAGTGGTGTAGATGCCCATATTCTGTGTCAGGGTTCTTAATTTGGAGGTTTAGCTATGGTGCTCATTCTAAGGTTAAAGAACACCCAGGAATGTGGCATGTGATGCCTCAAGAAGTTCAGCCCCTGCCACCCACATAAAAGACCTTGATTCAGTTTTTACACCCTGGCTTCAGTATGACCCAGCCCTTGATGTTGTATCTGTGGAGTGAAGCAGCTAATGGGAGTTTCTCTCTCTCTTCTCTCTCTTCTCTCTCCTCTCTCTTCTCTCTCTTCTCTCTCTCTCTTCTCTCTCTTCTCTCTCCACACCCTCCTCTTCCCCTCTTAAATGCAATAATCCAAAATTAATGGATTGTTTACAGATTCTCAAGCACAATGCATTCCTGCAGATGTTTTTGGCATTACCCTGAAATAACTCAAAGGTTCACAAAGCAGAACTCTGAACCAAATGTTCTGTCTCTATCTTTTACAAATTAAAAAAGAGTTCTGCTTTTGGAAAGCCAGCATTTTCAAGATTCTATGGTTCCTGTTTTGGCATAAAATGCAATAGTGACCATATGCCCTCACATCTTGTTAAAAGACTTAACTTTGTCCAAAAGCACAAACTTTTTGTAAATGGACTCTTTTTACTTCCAGTAAATTTCAAGGTCAGTATACATAAAGTGTAATTTCTAGGTGAACAATTGCTCCCAAAGAATATGTACTGAGTACTTAAAGTTGGTGGGAAATAGAATCAACTAGAACACATGATGCTCTCAAATCTCTCTTCGTTTCTCTTAAAACAAAAATAGGATGTTTCAGGATCTATTCTGATACCAATTGAAATATTGTGTAGACATGAAAAACTGCATCTTAAAGAAAAATCTGTATCTGTTAATGTAATCAAGTCATAATTTTAATACTCAGTATGCTAGTCCATATTGCACAGAGAAATAGAAAAATTACGATGTGTTAATATAAAACATGCATATTATTATATTATAATTATATGTAATATATATGTTATATGCATTATATATAAACTATGAACATATTTCTATCTACTCTCTATATTTCCATATATATATAAATATATATAAAATCTATCATTCTATCTATCAATAGATAATGAGAGATGTTTAAGGAACTGACTTAGGTGATTGTGGATTCTTTAAAGGTCCAAAATCTCCAGGAAATACTGACAGGCTAGAGACCCAGGGAAGAGTTGCAATTTGGTTCCAAAGTAAAGAATGCTTGGTCACATGAGTGTTTGTTCTATTAAAGCCTTTAAGCTGTGGTTTAAGCATTACCCATGTCATGGAGGACAGTCTACTTTACTCACAGTCTACTGACTTAAAAAAAAAAAAAAAACTATTTAAAAAAGGAACTTCACAGGGGGCCGGCGCTGTGGCACGGTGAGTAAATGTTCTGTCCTGAAGCCCCAGCATCACATATGGGCGCCGGTTCAGGACCCTGCTGCTCCACTTCCCATCCAGCTCTTTGCTGTGACCTGGGAGGGTGGTGGAGGATGGCCCAAGTCCTTGGGCCCCTGTACCCACATAGGAGACCCCGAGGGGGCTCCTCACTCCTGGTTTCGGATCAACACAACTCTGGCTGTTATGGCCAGTTGGGGAGTGAACTATCAGATGAAGAACCTCTCTCTCTCACCCTGCCTCTCCTCTCTGTGTGACTCTGGCTTTCAAATAATAGATAAATCTTTTTTTTTTTTTTAAAAAAAAAAAAGCAACCACAGAAATATCTGGAAATAACAGTTGAACACATACCTGGGTAGATTGACCCATTTAAACAGAGAGATAATATTAAACATCCCACTTGGTAAAACTTGATCTATTCTGGAAAACTTAAGTGTTATGCAGTGACTTATTACATTGTTTTGTGATTTGTAGATGACAATATAGCATTACAGAAATCTGTATGTAGAAAAACAGAGGAAATGGTTCAATAAGCCATATATAAAAAGTCTAAACATAATACAACAGTAACTGTCCTGATTGTTAAAGCTGTCTCTGTGATGCATTTTTGCTTCTAGTTTTCCCAAACTCTAAAGATGACACACAGTTTCATAGTCTCATGCAGCATCAAGAAATTGACCACTGGTCCACACATTTTGCTGATAATGATACACACGTAATCCTGTCCATCATGAAACCTTGGTTCTGGTGGCTCTGTGTGCCTCCTTGTCAACCTAGATTTTTGATTCTCTGCCTACCTGAGGACCAATGTTCTTAGATGCACCATATGGCAGTGACAAGAATGTAATATGGACGTTCCAAAAATTAAATCCAAACCATTCAACTCTTAAACATTACATAAAGGCAGTTAAAGAGTTGTTGCCCCATAAAAGGGAAGTAGTAAAGAAAATATGGGTAGGTGAACATGGACTTTGAACTAAAAGAAAAGAAAAATATTGAGGGGAAGGAAAAATAATAAGCAACATTAGAAAAACGTAGGAAAATAGAGAATAGGGAGACCCATATTCCTCATCATAAACCTATTAGAAGAGCAGTCCAGATTATCACTATTTCATGGCCAAAGGTGATGGTGAGGGAAGTGATATGGATGATTTCCAATAAGAACTTCACTTAAGCCTTAAAAGGAGCAACCCTCAGCAAGCAGTTGGTATAGTACTTAAGATACCACTTAAGATGCCCCTGTTCCCTATCAGGATGCCTGGTTTGTGTCCCAGCTCTACTTTTTGTTAAAAGTGGGAATCAATGTGAATCCCAAAACAATTGGTGCTTGGGTCCCTGCTACTCACATAGGAGAACAGAATTGAATTCTGGACTCCTCATTTTGTTACACGCATTTGGAGAGTAAATGAGAAAATGAGATGTTTCTCTGTCTCTCTCTTTTAAATAATAAATAAATGACTTTTTAATACAGAGAGAAGCAAGTGTTGCTATACCAGCTAAAATTACTCCTAGGGCAGGCATGCAAAACATTTCATCTTTTCCAATAAAAGCTGGAGAGATTTATTTTTTTCAGATACAAGACCAAGGAAGCAGAAGATTTGGGAAGAATAGCAGAAGTCTTAAGCAATATAATTAGCAATAAATTTAAAGTGAGATCAGTTTCTTCATGGTTAGGATAGGGCACAATACTTCTCTTGCTCCTGGGGTACTGTAGAATCAGTGATTATTTCTTGCCTTGAAACAACCTAGCACACCTTAGATACTCAGGAAGAACCATTCTCATTCTTGCCACTATCTCGTGGGAATAATGGATGTAGCCATAAGCAAATTCTTGCCACAAGTATTTCAGCATATTTGACACTGATAGCCATTATATCCCATTTTCTTTGCATGACTCCTAGAAGCTCTATTACATAGTCAGTAAAAAGTAAAAATAAAAATTACAGAAAGAAAGAATAAAAAAGAAATGAGGAAGGAAGGTGGGAGTGTGGGAAGAAGGGAGGGTAGGGTTTGAAGTATCACCATCCCCCTGAATTTGTATATATGAAATATATGAATTTTTTTCACTTTATATAAAAAATAAAAAAATAAAATTCAGTAATTTTCTTACATATCAATAAAGTTTTCTTTTGGTTAGAGCAGAAGGTTTTCATGACAGCAAACCATGTAAACTTCTATAATTTAGATTACAAAAAATGAATTATTGTATTTATGATCACTCACTTGTAATGAGTGGGTTTTTAATCTGTTAATCTTCATTAAACACTAATACATATTTGGATTGTTGTATCCTCATCTTTGCATATCATATAATTTCTTACGTTGAATTTAATAATTCTTAAAATTTTGAATGAGTTGATTTAAGAAGCAGTGTTTCATGCATCTTGGTATAATTAATGAATCAGTTTTTTTCTCATGGTATCATAGTCTGTTATGTTTTGAGATGGGAGAAAAGCAATGAATCCAAATGGCTAATCTCTCTAAAACCTGGATTGAGAGGATAAGACAAGTCTAATGATTATAACAGTAAATATTTTTTAGTTCTTACATGTCAGGCACTGTGTTACTTGTTTTTCATAGATTGCCCCATTTAATTCTTATGTTTTGTTGAAGTATACAACATAGTACTCTGCATTGAAGAATGGAGAACATTAAAGTTTAGAAAGGTGGAATAGCCAGCCCCAAATAATGCAATTCCTGATCAGTATAAATGGCACTTAAGAAGTCTATATGTTGATATGAATAATTACCACATTTGTGTGACTTCTACTTCATAAGTCAAAACTAAAACCAGAAAACCAAATAATGAATGGGCTAAGATAGAGTAACGTGTTTTATTTCTATTGGTTTTATGTTCCCATAGATAATACTTGCATTTTTTGACTGACTACATCTTTATTATGAAGATAGTTTTCTCTGCATAAATAGCAAATGATTAGAATGAATGCAAGTATTGATAAATCACACATCTTATATTTACAGTATGACAGTACTCAGGAAAATTGGAAATAGGGTGGAGAGTTGTGAAAACGAGGCAGGCAGGATACCTTACATTATTTTTTGAGATTTATTGATGTGAAAGGCAGAGCAACAGAAAGAGGTAGAGACAGACAGGAAGAGATTTACAATCACTTGTTGACTACTCAAATGGCCGCAAAGGCCAGAGCTGAGGCTGAAGCCAGGAGCCGAGAACTCCATCTTGACCTTCCGTGTGAGTGGCAGAGACCCAAGTACTTGAGCAATTCTCCACTGCTGTCCCAGATGCATTAGTAGGAAGATGGATCAGAGGCATAGAACTCTCATAAGGGCAGCCAATATCAAAAGGAGCAGCTTAGGCTGCACCACAATACTGCACAAACCATACTTTACATTTTGCATCAATAGCTTCTAAGTATGCTTATTCTTAGGTTAAACAACATGCTTAAATTTCCTAATTAATAGAAGTAATCTTTGAAGTAATTAAGAGTTGATTATATAGCACTTTAGGAGATGAAAGTTGTTTCTCATTTACAGAATTTTAAAATTGTGCATAAACTGAATATTTAAAAAATCAGTATCAAAAAGTAGCTAATGCTGGAGAAATCACTTCCTCCCACAAGGAGCAGTTAATTACCATGGCTACCATAAAACAAACAGATGAACCAGGAAAATATTTTTTCTTACTTTTTCATCCCTTTAGTGTTTGGTGTCTACTTTGGACTGATTAGTTTATCAAGTGCATTCACTTTAGGAACTACACACCTGTAATTAAAATAAAAACCCTACATGTCACACACAGGAATGTTGAGACTTTCACATCACAGAAAACAAGGTTCTTGCTCATTGTACACAATTTTTATACAATTTTTATATGTGGGTCTTTAAAATGCTAGAAGAAATTATTTGAGTAAAATACCTTCTTTTTATCTCCAACCTGAATCTTTGGTGTTTTATAGTTACATTATCTCTCTTGTCTTCCCAGCCATGGAATGGAAAAGTTTTCATAATCTTGTCTTAAGCCTTGACTTTCCTATCAAAATAAATAATGGAAATTCCAGGTTGTGGATTCCTATTCAATAACATCAGCGTTTTCATTTTGTTATTTGAGTGCTTTAATGGGACCAAGACACTTAGGAGAAAAACCAAGCGTTTTTCTAATTATATTTTCAAAACCTCAAAGATACAGTCTTTTACAAACACTTGTAAGCCAGTTCAAAATTTTGCCTTTGTCCTATTGTCCCATTTTTCTTGTTTCAAAGACAAGACATTAAATTTGCCCTTTTTTTAAATTCAGATGTTGCTTAGGTCAAGCCAGTTAGCTGATCCCTTAAGTTGGTGAGTTCTAATTTTCTCCTAGTGATTTTCATCTTAGGAAGGAATTAAAGACAATTCTAAAGTTGCTGCCTTCATGCTAAGAACAAATGAATTATCTAAAGCAAATAGAGAGGTGAAAAATAAAATGCCTATTTGTAGCTTTGGAATGTAAAAAGCATCTGTTAAGAGAAGCAATTATTAGAACATTTGCCTCAGAAAGACTCCATAGGATCAATTGAAGGTTAATAAGCTTCTGTAGCTACTTTTAAAGAAAAAATTTTATTAACAATACTCATCTCTGTAGGTGTTAAAAGAAAAAAAGATTAGGTTCTGAGTCCATTATACTTATCACATGTTTAGAATTAGATGATGAATTTTTATTTATGACTCTTTCTCATCCTCTGAACCAATAACCTCAATCTTCTTTGGAATGAAAGAAAGGATACAGATAAAACAGAGTTAAATAAGAGCATAGATTGAGAATTTTTTCTTTATCTTATTGGAATTATATTTTAATATAACACAATTTTTTAAAGTTTAATATTATGACTACTAGTCTCTAAGCTTGTTAGTTTAGCCTCACTGCAGTCATTTTAAGGAATTTGTCCAGATAATCAAATTATTAAATTATTTTATACTTTGTTTTGCTGAAAACGTATTTATGTGAAAATGAGATTAAAGTACTAGAATGTCACCTGTTTTATTGACATGATAACCTTTCTGATAATGTCAGTCTCTTACCTGGGTAGTTATTGCCTCACCGCAACCAGCAAAATACTTTAATGTTTCTATGTATTAAATATAATTGTATTTTAAGGAGGAAAAAAGAAAATTCTAAAGTGAAAAAAGGATTAAATTTCTAGTTAGTAATCATGAACAATGGATTATAATTCATAAATCAACATAGCAGGTTGGACAGTTTTATAGAAAAGAGCAACACACCAGGGATCAGGAAGCTCAGTTCATTGTCCTAGTTCTGCTGTTCACCACTTCTGGGGCTTTGGACATCTCCCTGGATTTCTAAGGAGGTTCAGATAAGATCTGTTCTAGTCTCTCATGATTATACTTTTCTCAAGAAATAACTTTATATATTCTTCAATTCTTTGCAGCATTTTCTCTAAATTATCACTTATCTCCTTTTTTAAAATTTTAAAATTTTGTATTTGAAAGGCAGAATGACAGAGAATGAAGCAGAGAAGAGAGATTTTCCACCTTTTGGTTCAATCCCCAAATGGCCCCAATGGCTAGAGCTGGGCCAGGACAAAGCCAGGAGCTACAAACTCCATACAGGTCTCTCATGTGTGTGGCTGGGACCCAATCACTTGGGTCATTTTCTTGTACTTTCCCAGGTGTGTTAGCAGGAAACTGGATTGGAAGTGTAGTAGCTGGGGCTTGAACTGGTGCTTTGTGAGAAGCTGGCATCATAGATGGCAGCTTAAACAGCTGTACCACAATGCCAGCCCCCACCTATTTCTTCTAAACAGGACAAGGAAATATTTCTTTAAATATCTTCAGCATTATATATATATATATATATATATATATATGAATATTGTTGAGATTTATTCCTGTTTCCTCAATTTCTAGTCTTAAATTCATAAACTATAAATGATATATTTGTATTTAGTTTTGAAATAATTAGTCATATTGCATATACATGTCATATTTGCCATTGTAATAATTTGATTCTGAAAATACTCAAAAAGCCACATTGGAATGTGAAAATATCCAATTAGAGGGCGGATCTCACTGGGTATAATGCTAATGAATGTAGGAGAGAATGTTAAAAGCTGTTGATACTGAAATATTCATGTAAAGAATGAATACAATATTCTGTTATAAAAATTTTCTGAAACTTTTTCTCCAACAATATCTAACATTATGGGCTTATGAATATATAAATGGTTAATGCAAGGTGAATTTAAATAACATTATTTGTTGTTACCCATTTAGCAATTTTACTTACCCATTAGATGCTCTAAAAGTCATTCAGATATAAATTTTATATTTTGTTCCTTAATGCATTTATTGCAGATTGTATGCTCCTTTCTATAAATCCCTATGGCACTTACAATTAATGACTAGACATACAAGGGCACTTTACAAATTTATGGAAAATGGACTTAAAAGATAAGTTTATTCTGGTGCTAAAAATGTAATGCATGCGATTTTTCATAATATATATTTTCTATGAATTCCTCTCAAAATGTTTAGCAGACTTAATCATTGACTTCAGAAAAGTTGTAGATAGGATAAAGCCTCAGCATAATATATTTTGCTATATTTGAAGAAAATTGGGATATGTAGAAAGACACGAGCTTATTAAATAAACACAACACACACACACACACACACACACACACACACACCTTGAAACCATGAAGGTGCTTCAGAAAGTTCATGGAAATTTCCATTATCTTTTCCTTCCATTTTTTTCCACAATAATTTTTAAGCTTTCTAAATTTATTCTTTCATCATCTTTTTGAATACTTCTCTCTTATAATTGAGGGCTCTTTCAATGTACTTATTTATTAAATAAACAAAGCTTTATGGAAGACTAGTTTTAGAAATTCTATAGATGAGAAAACATTTTTTGGTCAAAGCACAGTAGATATAACATCTTTTTGCCTAAAAGAAGGCTAAAATTAGGCTTTCTTTGAGATGAGACTAGAAACACAGCCAAAAGATACACATCAAACTCAAGTTTAAATAGGTAGAAGTGTTTAGCATATTTTAAAATTTAATGTGAAAAGTTCCCCAGAAAAACTTTTATGTTGTTCAATACATTTTTTTTCAAATCAAGGACTTATTCTCTAGTAGTTAGATTAGGTGCAATATGTGTAAGACTTCCCATAAATTTCTAGAGTAGATCATTCTATTAGAAGTATCATTTCATAATGGTATAGTGTGGTAATTTCATGTAATGAAATTTATAATATTCTCAATATAAGTTCATTTCTTTCTTATGTTATCATTGCAAAGAAGTTCTGCAATCAGTTGATTCATTATAACCTACTTTTAAGAAGATGTGTGATTATTTCCCACCTTAATGATATTTCATTCAAATCATTGTGTACACACCTAATAAGAAGAGAAATTTTCTTATCTGAAAAATTGGTTTCTTGAAGAAGCTATATAAATCAACCTTGAACATTATATTATTCTTATTTTCTTAGTTGTTACCAAGTAGCTGAATGCTTCTTACCTGATGCCATGGCAAGAAACAGGACATTTTCATATATCTAAGGTGTCTATATTTTAATGATATGTTTTACATTTGATAGAAAAGGAACACTGAAAACTCCTGAAATCCTAATAATCTTTCGTCCACATTTGAATCTACAGATTTATCCAAACTTTAGAAGCAGTAAATTAATCTCTAATCTACCATTACTGAGTCATTCGATTCTTCTTTATTGAAATGTTTGATGAGTTTCTTATTCTAAATGCACTGCTGTCTTCCTTAGTCATATTTTCATTTTAGCTTTCCCTTTAAAGCAATGGGGAAGAGATTTATAACCTGTCGTTTTACAGCTATAAGCCAATCATCCTTGAAATCAAACCTTATTATTCAGTTCCTATCCTCCTTATTTTCTATTTGGGATTAAGAATTGATAGCTAAAATTTAGTCTGAGTTACTTAAGCTAATGTAGTTAGACATATTGGGTGAACTTTTCCTATACAGTGAGGCATACCTATGAAAAAGAATTTTGGAGATGCACATGGTGAAATGTTCGTACTGCACACGTTCCTGGGTCACTGCTTTTCCAAATTGAATTCAAGTAAGCAAACATACCTTAGCCTTTCTTCAGGTGCAGAATAGTGTTTCAGGAAAAGATAACTGCGCCTTTTTAAATCTACCACTGAAAACAAAATCACATTCCTTTAGTCTAATAATGTTTGATATTATCTACAAGGAATGAGTCTTTTTAAGTCTATGCTAATGTTATCTTTCTTAAAGGGCCTTTAACTCTGTCATTTTTTTTTTCTTATAGTCCAATTTCAGTTTATCAGCTAGTATTTATCTTCACATTTCTTTATGTGCCCTTCAACCAAGTGCAGTAACTTTAGAAAAGTCATCTAATATTTTTTCTCCTACTCAAAAAATTAAGTTTAGATCCTGCTTATTCTAGGGCAAAGTCATATTTATCTTAGTTAGATCTAGGTTTTCACTGCCATCTGGCATCTCTTGTGAATCTCTTATTTTGTTTTTCATTAAACATTTTCAAATTTTTTGCTCTCAGTAACTTAACACTATCCTCTCTTCTGAATTATGAAAAAGCAACTTTCTCTGCTAAGGTAGTTGAAGATCATTAATGTGAAGCTAATAAGCAATCATAGGTGTGAGCATTAGGCCAAGCTTTCTAAAGGTACTAGAAGGGGAAGTAGAAATATTCTCTGAATAACTAATGTCTAAAGAATTTTAATGAGTAACGCAAACAATATATAAGACAAAAGGTAAAGTAAGTCAAGATTTATCCTGGGAAACTCAAGAAATTCAATGAGACTGATGATATAACGTTGACAAGGGATACATATGAATGTGGTTGGACCCAAATACCAATTTTTGGATTAACGGCAAAGCTCCTAAAGTCATTAATCCTATATTAAAATACACAAATGTAATACTATAAATTCAAATATATCACATTTTTAATGGTTGCTTAAAAATCTTTTTGTTAATATTAACTCAATTTTATCCTTATGGCATCATTCCATGTTGATTTATAGCCATCTATCAGATCCAGATAGGACCACTAGTTTTAAAACTATTACCCTGAGGCTGGTGGTGTAGCATGGCATGTAGATCTACTGCTCGCCTTGCTGGTATCACCAATGGGTGCCAGTTGAAATCCTGGCTGCTCCACTTCCAAACCATGTCTCTGCTAATGGCCTGGGGAAAGCAATGGAAGATGGCCTGAGTGTTTGGGTCCCTGCCACCCACATGAAGGACCTTGATGAAACTCCTGGTTCTTGGTTTCAGTCTGGCCCAGCACTGGCTGTTTTGGCTGTTGGAACCATCTGGGAAGTGAACCACCAGGTGGAAGATCTCTGTCTTTCTGTCTCTGTCTCTCTCTCTCTCCTTATCTCTATGAATTATGACTTTCAAATAAACTTTTAAAATCTTTTTTTAAAAAAAATTACCCTAAGAGTTTTTCTACTTTAGCATCACTTTCTCAACACACCACCTCCTTACCAAGGCTGACTCTCAAGGAATGGCAGGGAGACTGGGAGAAAGAGGTAGACTATATATATGAGAAATAAAGTATATGACACTTTGTCATGTCTCACTGCAGACATTCCACCTAGAAGTCTAGGGTGGGGCATGTTAACCTTAAATCAAGACCAGAAACTTGATTAATATTGTGGACTTAATATTTTTTAGCAAATTCTTACGATGACCCCCGTGACCACCACCTATTATCTATGAGTGAGCAGAGAAGTTATGGAGTATGCTAGGTAGCTTATCCATGAGAAACAGATTTTCATCACTAAATTAAGCTTAAAGGAATTGTGTAATACATAAATGTAAAATTTGATTTTGATTATGTCATTTTAATTAAGTCATTAATTATGCTCTTTCAACATACCATATGTTTTCAAGTATCCTTAGTGTGGCATAGTATAAAATAAGAAACAATCTTAGAGAATCTTAACCTCAAGAGCCAAGTGTCCTTGATTGCTGGAGTTGATTAAAAAACTTCATGTCATTTTGTTGCCATATAAAAAAAAAATGTTGCATTATATAGTTAAAGAACAGCATTTTAAAAAGGAAGACAAAAAATAAAAAATAAAAAGGGAGTTGCAAGCAATAATGTGCTTCTACATGAACAAAAATGACGGCCAGTTGCTTAAAGGGTGGTTGCTAATGGCATGTGCCTTTTTTGTGCTCTTATCTGTTGGCTGTTTTGATTGAAAGTAATTGCTATTTAGCTAACATAGCAAGAATTATTTTAAAAATCATTTCATACAATAGTATTAATACAAAGTTTCTTGCCTCTTAAATATTTCTGGTTTTTACTAAGAGATCTCAATTTATTTGACTTTCTGAATTATTGTTGTAGCAATAAAAAACCAACAATTAGATAAAAACACTAAATATATATTATAATTCTAATGATAAATATTCATAATTATATATGTAGATAATGAATGTGAATTAAAATACTTGTGTGTGCACATATATGTACATAATATTTTATGTGTTATATAAGAAGTTGTAAGCAATTTGCTTTGGTAAGGATATAGCTAGCATAAACCTCACTTTAAAAGCTTATCAGTTGGCCGGTGCCTCAGCTCACTAGGTTAATCCTCTGCCTGCAGTTCCAGCACCCCGGGTTCTAGTCCCGGTTGGGGTGCCAGATTCTGTCCCAGTTGCTCCTCTTCCAGTACAGCTCTCTGCTGTGGCCCGGGAGTGCAGTGGAGGATGGCCCAAGTGCTTGGGCCCTGCACCTACATGGGAGACCAGGATGAGCACCTGGTTCCTGGCTTTGGATCAGCACAGCGCACTGGCCGTAGTGGCCATTTGGGGAAGGAAGACCTTTCTCTCTGACTTTATCTCTCACTGTCTAACTCTGCCTGTCAAAAAATAAATTAAAAGAAAAAAGATTATCAGTTATATCCTCATTAGCAGAATGCTACATAGCTAACATGTTTATAGGCCTATGCTGTTTTTAGTATCTTTCAAATGTGAATAAGTCATTGAAATTTAATGCTATTTTTTTCATATTCTATAGGTTTGAGGTCACAGTCACAGCATAGGATACTGCCTACCGCTCATTTATTGTAACAAAGCAGGATTGCAATATCTATGCAAATTGTACTCTTTGAATTTAACATTTTAATTTTGAAGTTCATAATTATAAGGAATGTGAAACTTCTTTACCATTAGACTTATTAATTTTTTAGAGCATAATTTAATGGTGGAGTGGAGAGGACTGAAATACCAGCTTTATCATCTAACCCATCATGTTGCTTGTACAAAATTTCTCATCATACAAATGAAACATTTTATGTGTGTCTTTCCTAAATCTGCTGATCTCTCAGTAAATCTGCTGTGGGTTTCTTTGTAAACTCTGCTTGGATGAGAACTGTTGAGAAATCTAAGTATCTATTTATTTTTCTTCGTATTATCCTGTTTCTGCTGATTGCCCTCTAGTGATCAAATGCTACTTATTAGAGTTATAAAGTCAAGGTAGTAATTTATATTTGAAATTTAGGACTGGATCAGAGATGAGAATGGCAAATGGAAAAACATATTAAGACAACGTAAAGATGTAATCTGTATTTAAAATAGCATTGTAATATTTAAAAATTGGTAAAGCAACTAATGTAAAAGCAAAAAGAAAACTTACTGGAAAAATTGTTAACCATATCTAATTTGATCTCAAGCTTTTATTTTAATGGAGTTCCATATTAAAAGTCCTCCAACTTCTTTGCTTACCCGTGGTCATATAGTCAGCAGTGTCACTTCTTTGTAATATTAGAAACTAGCATTTATCTGTTTGTGGAACAATCTGAAACCAAGTCTTTAATGAGGTGATTCTTGATTCTGGAACTCTTCCTCTCCGAGCTTTTTTCTGTCTGTCTCTCTCCTTTCTTTTCAAAGTCATCTATAGCTTCCTTTTCTTATTAGTTTATATTAAAAATTTTTTTTTTTTTATTTTTGACAGGCAGAGTGGACAGTGAGAGAGAGAGAGACAGACAGAAAGGTCTTCCTTTTGCCTTTGGTTCACCCTCCAATGGCCGCCGCGGACGGCGCGCTGCGGCCGGCGCACCGCGCTCCTCCGATGGCAGGAGCCAGAAGCCAGGTGCTTTTCCTGGTCTCCCCATGGGGTGCAGGGCCCAAGCACCTGGGCCATCCTCCACTGCACTCCTGGGCCACAGCAGAGGGCTGGCCTGGAAGAGGGGCAACCGGGACAGAATCCGGCGCCCCGACCGGGACTAGAACCCGGTGTGCCGGCGCCACAAGGCGGAGGATTAGCCTGTTGAGCCACGGCACCAGCCTATATTAAAAAATTTTTAAAACCTTTCTGAAAACTCGGTGAGTATAGTCTGCTTAATGTTATCTTATTCGTTCAAACCCTCACCCTCAGGTACAAATAGGGTCTTAGTAATTTTAGATTTTTAAAGTGTCAAATTTAGTTTAGTTAGTAAATTCAGAATTTACCATCTAATAGTTATTTAAAAAGCATTTTGTTAAGTATTTCATGTTTTTTTTTGTAGTTATAAAGTTCTCTTCCTCCTGGAGAATTCATCTGTAGACCATACGTATGTTCATTATGTAACAAGCTTTTATTTTGATAAACCTTAGTATAACATTTTGTTTGTTACTGTTTTTGGTGAAAAGTTAGACAAATTTCCTTTTACTGAACTTTTAGGATGTTTTATAGATGAGAAAGAAAAAGGAAGAGTCAAATATATAAGTTGTGCTTAAGCACTGGTATAGACTGAATTATGTTCCTCCCAAATTCACATGTCAAAACCCTAATCTCCAGTGTGAAGGTATTTGGAGTTAGGGACTCTGGGAGGTCTTAGAATTAGGTTAATTTTGTCTAAAGAGTGGAGTCCTGCTTTGATGGAATTGGTGTCTTAAATTGAAAGGAAAACATGGAAGCTCTGTTTCTCTCTCCACATGCTCAGAGATGAAATGCTTTGGGAGGGCATGGCAAGAAGGTAAGACAAGAAGAAAGCCCTCACAAGAAACTGAACTTGCCAGCATCTTCATTATGAACTCCTAACCTTCAGAAATAAGAGAAAAGAAGTTCCTATTATTAAGTCACCCAATATGTGTCACTTCATTATGACATTTCTAGTATACTAATAAAAACAGTGCTTCCAACATTCTGTGGAAAATGGACTTAGAAACGTTTTCATTGGAGCCAAAAATTTTCTAAGCCCTGTAAACAAGCCATCTTTAAGGAGTTCATGGCAAGTCCATAGTGTAAAAAAGACGGAATGGCTTTCAATTTTTTTCACCAAAATAAACATTTTTAAATTTATATTTATTAAATTAAAGTTAAGAGGCCGGCACTGTAGTGCAGCGGGGTTAAGCCCTGGCCTGAAGCACCGGCATCCCATGTGGGCACTGGTTTGAGTCCCAGCTGCTCCTCTTCCAATCCAACTCTCTGCTAGCAGTAGAATAGCAGAGCAGTAGAATAGCAGTAGGACAGCAGTAGAAGATGGCCCAAGTCCTTGGGCCTCTGCCGTTGCAGCCATCTGGGGAGTGAACCAGTGGATGGAGGATGAAAGACCTCTCTCTCTCTGTCTTTACTTCTCTCTGTAACTCTTTCAAATAAATAAAATAAAATCTTTTAAAATAAATAAATAAAAGTTAAAAAAAATTTTCAATGAACATTTTGAAGTACCCTTTCACATAGTATGAACTTATTTGCAAAAATTTGTTGTGTGAATCTCAGTTCATTTTTTCATTGTAAATAAAGTTCCACATCATATGAAATAGTCACCGAGTAATTGCTACATAACATACAAATAATTTAGAACTGTTTTATATGTGTAGATTGTGGGAGCACTGCCATACAGCTTCCATGATAAGGGACACTTCAGTGGATTATACTTACAATTAATGTTGTCACAGTAAATCAAGATTAACTATATCCTAGTGTGACTAGGTTTTAAGTTTGTTATAGATATAAAACTTTCCTTGTAGATGTTTTAAAATTAGGTATAGATTTGTTTTTTTTATTTACACTCTTGTGTCCTACAGTTCCACAGTTTTCGTTTTTATTCCTCAGAAACAGAAAATCAATGAGAAAGAATTTACAAATGTATTTTTAAAAGGCATTTTAGTCTTAAGGAGAAAATCAAATATTTTATTTTTTGGTATTATAGTATTTAAATTGCATTCTTCGATGTTGGCAATGCCTAGATCACTATTTACGTTCCATTTATAGTTCAATTATTATTAATGATTAAATATAAGAACACTTGCCATTTAAGATCAAATTCCACAGAACGTACCTATATGAAAATATTCAAATTCTTGTTTATGTAGTTATATCAACTAAAAGTGCTCTATCTTTTGTTTGCAGAAGACAATAATAATGTAACCTAGATCATATCATTAAATGTAAATTTTACTTTATCACTGATAGAACAGTTTAGATGTTGACTGCATTATCAAGAACTAAATTAGTGAGAACTTAAAAGATTAAACATATATGAAGTTGCAAATCACTGTACAATATAAGTCAATATAAGATAATTAATAGACCTATAGAAAACTCCCACTAAGTTTACTTACCAGAACCAATGTGAATGGTAAGCCATTTATTCTGTACCACTACAGAAGGAAATTGATGCTTATAAAACCATTTCTAACATTTTACAATGTTTTTTATCATCAAGTTAGAAAATCGCCAAGCAAAATAGTAGAGTACCATCTGTCTTTATACATTTCCCATTTAAGAAGAAATCTTGCCATCTCAAACTTTATAATTCCTAAGTAACCTACCTGGGCATTTTAAAAAATTTTCTCCTTCATTTTTGGTAAATAAATTACATTAAAATATACAATGACTGTAAACTAAGTAAGAAAAAACTATTCTTTGAAATAAAATCATCTTTATTATTAGGAAAAATGAAGGGATTTAAAAGACTCTTAGAATAAGAAATATAAGATTAGAAAAATACTAAGAAAGTTAGTTATTCCAAATAGCCCTAAATCCTGGAAACTATCTAATGAAACTTACATATGATTTTTTAAAAAATCCTTTAATACTTATAAATATTCTAGTTTATAATAAATTCTAATAATAAAATTATATGAGATGACATTCTGAAATGAATTATAAAAAGTTGAAAGAGTTGAAAAAATACTAAATTTGAAATTCCAAATGTTACATTGTTAATAATTTCAAAGTGAGATTAAGTTGGTAAATTCAATAAAAGTCAAAAGTTTCTCATTTTACATAGATTTACTATATATTTTGTTTTGTGCATTTTTCAGAGTAAAAGACATTGTATTTACAGAAGCTGGACTTTAACAGATTTGCAGGATGCAACATTTGGAGATTTTCTGGTCCTTAAATAGGTTACATTTTAGATTGATTCAGAAAAAGAACAGCCTTGCCATGCGGATTTTTTTTCTCTTAATGAGTCATAATCAGATTTAAACTTCTCAATTGATGTGCAATTTACATTTTATTATTAGATTTTATTGACTGTGGACTTTCTAAATGCTATTAGAAAAACTCGCTGATCAAGTTTATTGATCAAGTTAATCTGTGGTTATTAGATTTTAGTAAAGCAGAACATTAAATTTACAGATTCTGAGTAGATACTTCCTATTTCCTAAATTAGAAAGAATATTTGGAGATTTTTAGCATCCGGGTTGGATGGGTTTAAGATAGGTCTTGGGAAGACGGTTATAGATTGAGATCCGACAGAGTTATGATAGAATAGGATAGTTTTGGACTGGTAGTCACAGAGTAGCAATGACTTGAAATAATTCTTGATAATCAATGTGTCTTATCCCCCAAAATAAATATTTCCAACAACCAGCATTTTATGATACTTTAAATAAATATTTCCAACAAATAGCACCTATTATATGTTCCAGTATTTAGTAGAGAGGCACCATAGAAGGCCCAGTGCTTGTATTACCTAATACCAGTTCTGGAGAATATGATTGTAATAATTTTTCCTGCAGGCAAAGGGAATTATGTTGTTTCAGTTCTCAGTTCCTTTTTGTGTTTTTGATTTTGCTTTTGTTTTGTTTTGGTCATTCTTGCACCTAAATTAGACAACACACTATTTTGGTTCCTTGTTGATCAAACAGTGTCTGCACAGTGGGTTGATTTTCTGAGAGTAATTACTTTTCCTTCTTGTTCTTTTTTGTTGTTGTTTAAAGATTACGATTAATGATTTCACCATTGGCTCAATGGCTGTAGAGCAGCATTTAAATCTGTGGAGGTAATGCTTGACAATGAACATAAGACACATACTAAGAATCAGGGTGTTAAAGCCAGGAGCCAAAAGCTCCCCAAAGTAACAAAGGATATTAGAGCCAAACTACTGCAAAGTACACAAGGAAGAGATACTGGGTATTAGCTAAATTATCCACATTCTTGAATTCTTTAAGCATTTCCCAAGTCACCTTGGTAATCCCAGACATCTCTGTAAGCATGTGAGTTCAAAATTCTTCCTCTGGAAATGAGTCAGTGTCTGAGGCCACTGTTTTCTGTAAAGCGTTTTGTCTTGTTTCACAGAAACTCTCCGACAAGGCATTTCCTGGTTTTAGTGAAATTGTCTGATTTTCCTGCCATTCTCTGAACAAGAGCAAGTAATCGTCTTCTCCATTTTTGAGTCTTGTGAAAGATGAAATGAGAAGGCAGGGTGGGAGGAAACTATCCAAAACTTCCTTTCATTAGATACGGTTCATGAATTCAGACTAAGGCCCCTGTAGCCTCCTTTTCTCTTGAGCCATTTTAAGATCTCTTTTTCTTAAAATGGGAAATAGGTGGGTGAAAATGGAACCTGGGTGAGATCCCACACTGTTACTGGGGGAGGAGGCATTAGAGGCCTGTGCCATGGAAGAAAATATTGAGGCAGGACAGGAAATGCATGGTGGTCTTCCTTAGGTGATGTCTTTTTTCAAATAGTTGTATAGCTTGATTATAATGCAGTTAGTTAACACAAACACTCGTATATGTCAGACATGTAGGTGATTTTGTATATTTTGCAATTCCCAAGATTGTTGGCTGATAGAAGGTGTGGAGGTAGTTTTCAAATCCAGCCCCTGAAGTATTTAACTTTAAAACTCTAATTTTTCATTTTATTTGAGAAGCAAAGAGACAGAGTTAGAGAGACAGAAAGAGAGAGAGAGACATATCTTCCATCTTTAGTTCATTCCCCAAATGACCCCAGAGGCTGGAGTTGGTAAGATTGAAGCCAGGAATTTAAAACCCAATTCAGGTCTCCTAAGAGGTTGGCAGAGACTCAGTTACCTGAGCAGCGTTTTAACTGCCACGCCAAACACCTGCAGCAGTATTTTCACCATTACAAAATACTACCAATTAGGGCCTGAAGGACTTCAAAGATTCTAACTGAACAACCTATTTAAGATTTTTTTTTTTAACAGGCAGAGTGGACAATGAGAGAGAGAGAGAGAGAGAGAGAGAGAGAGAGAGAGAATGAAAGGTCTTCCTTTTGCCATTGGTTCACCCTCCAATGGCCGCCGCAGCCTTTGAGCTGCAGCCAGCGCACCGCGCTGATCCGATGGCAGGAGCCAGGTGCTTATCCTGGTCTCCCATGGGGTGCAGGGCCCAAGCACTTGGGCCATTCTCCACTGCACTCCCAGGCCACAGCAGAGAGCTGGCCTGGAAGAGGGGCAACCGGGATAGAATCCGGCGCCCTGACCGGGACTAGAACCCAGTTGTGCCGGCGCTGCAAGGCAGAGGATTAGCCTAGTGAGCTGTGGCGCCAGCCCCTATGTAAGACTTTTTAAAGTTTTATTTTTCCTGAAAAGTTAAAGTGAAAAATCTAAAATATTTGGCTAGTTACATGGACTTTTAAAAGATATACCTAAAAGAAAATATGAGTCTTCTTTTCACATAAGCATATTTCTTCTTAATGTTTTGAACTGTAAAAATATGTGAGAATGTAACCAATATGTTAGTGAAAATATTTATGATTTTCTGATCTATATAGAAAACTATATTGTAATAAAGAATTTTATATTAGGCTACATTTGTTTGACTACCTCAATGTAAAAATGAAACAAAGTTAAACAAAACTTGTTAACTTTAGAAGATTCACAAAAAATTTCACTGAATAATCATGTTAATTCATCTAACTATTCTTTTTTTTAAAGATTTATTCTATTTATTTGAAAGACAGAGTTACAGAGAGATTCAGAGAGAGAGAGAGAGAGAGAGAGAGAGAGAGGTCCTGCATCCACTGGTTCACTCCCCAGATGGCCAGAATGGCCGAAGCTGTGCGGATCTGAAGTCAGGATCCAGGAGCCTCTTCCAGGTCTTCCACACAGGTGCAGGGGCCCAAGGACTTACGCCATCCTCTGCTGCTATCCCAGGCCATTGCAGAGGGCTGGATTAGAAGAAGAGCAGCCTGGACTAGAACTGGCGCCCATATGGGATACTGGCTCTTCAGGCCAGGGCATTAACCCACTGCGCCACAGCGCCAGCCCATAACTATTCTTTATTGAGTTTTTATTTTATGTAGTACAATAATTTGAAAAACTCACCTGCTTTACTATATTATCTGCCCTAAGTTTTGTTTACTCAAGCCCTGGAGTCTCCATAAACCAAAGAATGAAATTAATGAAGCATTTGCCTTTCTAAGAACATTTAAAAGGAAGTCAAGTTAAGGGTCACTTTGAAACATCAAACATCATTTCTAATTATTTAGTGTATTTTCAACTTTAATTGGAAAATTGATCATTTAAGACTTGTGTTTGAAGTGTAAAGAAATGTGATCCACAGAGAGAAGAAACATACTGCAAACTGGATTTCAAGCATTATGAAAATCTTAGCAAGATGCTTAGTCACACTTTAAGCACCATGTTCTTTGGATCTAAAATTAAAGAAAAGGATATTTCTTTTTTTTAACAGGCAGAGTGGACAGTGAGAGAGAGAGACAGAGAGAAAGGTCTTCCTTTGCCGTTGGTTCACTCTCCAATGGCCGGCGCGGCTGGCGCACTGTGCTGATCAGAAGCAAGGAGCCAGGTGCTTATCCTGGTCTCCCATTCGGGTGCAGGGCCCAAGAACTTGGGCCACCTTCCACTGCACTCCTGGGCCACAGCAGAGAGCTGGCCTGGAAGAGGAGCAACCGGGACAGAATCCGGTGCCCCGACTGGGACTAAAACCCGGTGTGCTGGCACTGCAGGCGGAGGATTAGCCTAGTGAGTTGCGGCACCGGCAAGAAAATTTCTAACCCACTGTTTTAATTGTTAGAAATAAATTTGAGGGCGTGGGAGTTGTGGAGCAACAGTAAAGATACACCTTGGGACACCAGCCTCCAATGTTAAGTGTGCCTGGGCTTGAGCTCACACTTTGCTTCCCACTGAAATCCCTGCTAATGTGCACTCTGAAAGACAAGAGATAACGGTCAGCAATTGGTTCAAGACTGGCATCCCTGGCATCCATCCACAGGGGAGACTTAAATGAAGTTCTGGGCTCCTGACCTCCACCTGGCCCAGACCTGGCTGTTAGGAACATTTTTGGGAGTAAACCAGTAGACAGAGATCAGTATCTCTCTGTGTGTCTCTCTTTCTCTCCTCCCTCTTCCCTTCCTGTCTCTTTCAAAGAAGATGAAGTAATTATGAGAGTAGAGGAAGTACAGGTAAGAAGTGGAAGAGAAAAATTTGAAAAAACATGCTTCCTGGGTTCTCTTGGGGAACCCAGGGAGAAGAAGACCTGCTCTAATTTCAGTATAGATGAACCCTCCCAGGCATTCCTAACTCATATTTGCTTGGGTTAAGGCTTACAGTTAAAATCACAGCTATTTTGGAGTTTGTGGATTCCAAAATGTTACAGCTTAAGAAGTACTTTTATAAGAAAAATTGAAATAATACAGAATGACATAAACTGTAGCTTCTTTTAAAATTCTAATTTTAAAATAATAATGTGAGACGCCAGGAAGGAAATGTTCTGACTTTGAGTAACCAGTATGCTAAATTTGACATTCACAGGAGAACAGAGTTAATCTAAAAAAGGACTTTTAGTACAAGGGGTATTTAGTAGACAGGGGATTCATTAATTAATACCAAACAAAGGGAAGTATAACAAATAAATAAATCCATAGATGTGTTACTAGATCTGTGTAAGTTCCTGTGATAACTGTGCTCCTCACAGTAGTGTTTTTTTCCTCAAAACAACACAAAGAAAACAATTGCTAGAGTAAGGAAAATATGAAAGTTTTCTCTTTGTCTAAATCAGTGGGTAATTTCCTTTTAGATTTTCAAAGTAATATGTTTGATTTAAAAAATAAATATGTGAGTTTTTATTTAACTATTTGGAAACTACTACTTTAATCCAAAGTCACCTATAATCTATATTTATGTCTTGAAATGTGAATTTTGGTGGAACTTTATGTATATAATATAAAAACTGCCTTGAAAAAATGAGGTGTATTATGGCATTTTATCTTCATGGTTAGGTCATACAAGTTATTTATTTATTTACTTATTTGACAGGTAGAGTTATAGACAGTGAGACAGAGAGAGAGAGAGAAAGGTCTTCCTTCTGTTGGTTCACTCCCTAAATGGTCGCCACGGCCCGAGCTGCGTCAATCCGAAGCCAGGAGCCAGGTGCTTCTTCCTGGTCTCCCATGTAGGTGCAGGGCCCAAGCACCTGGGCCATCCTCCACTGCCTTCCCAGGCCACAGCAGAGAGCTGGACTGGAAAAGGAGCAACCAGGACTAGAACCAGCGCCCATATGGGATGCTGGCGCCGCAGGCGGAGGATTAACCAAGTGTGCCATGGCACCGGCCCCAAGTTAATTATTTTTAAGTTGCATATTTTAACTTTAACTATTCTCCACTTGAAGAATAATTTTTTGTGTGTTTTGTGATAATTTGGAATTACTAGAATTTGCAATATTAAAAAGGAAACTCCACAGGTGAAATTATGTGACATTTGGGAATGGTGATGCACTATTAATATTTGTGTATTCTGAGGTTTTTAATCTCATATTTTTTAAAAAAATCCCACATTTTCTTCATTTCAGAAATTTACCTGTATTACTTTTGTTCCATTTGCTGTAATTGTAAACTTATATATTTCCTGGTCATGTTGATATTATTCCTAAAATTTGCTTCCTCTAAATATTGGTAACTTTCAAAATGATTGTTGGTTAGATAATGATTCTTTTTTTTAAATATTTATTTCTTTATTTGAGAAGCAGAGTTACAGACACAGAGAGGGAGAGATAGAGAGAGAGATCTTCCATCTGCTGGTTCCCTCCCCAAATGGCAACAACGGCTGGAGATGGGCCATCCTGAAGCCAGGAGCCAGGAGCTTAATCTGAGTCTCCCACAGGGATGCAGGGACCCAAGCACTTGGGCCATCTTCTCACTGTTTTCTCAGGCCATGGGCAGAGAGTTGGATCAGAAAAGGAGCAGCTGGAATGCGAACTGGTGCCCATATGGGATGCCAGTGCCACAGGTGGAGGTTTAGCCTACTATACCAGAGTGCCAGCCTGATAATGATTCTTATGGGGACATTATTATTAAATAATTGTACTGTATAATTTTTTGGTTCAGACTATTTTGAAATATTTAAGGATTATCAAGAAAAAAAAAGCAAAACAAAACCCTCTGGCCCTTTTAGAGCAAGTCCATTGTGGTTTTTAAAAATATAATGCTAAATACATTAACTTGAGTAAAGCAAATGTGAATATTGAGAATGTCAATGCTTCATGACAACCACATTTCAGGTGGAAGGTGGGTGGAAAACACTTAGGTGAGAGGTATAGAGTTCTGTCTCAGGAAGACTAGTTCTTGGAATTAATTCCCCAGTGTAATAGCTTGAATTCAAATAGAAGATGTGTGTGTTGTACTAGGTTTGGGAACTCAGAGGGAGAATCTTTTAGGTTTGTGATATGGCAAGAAGAAAAAGGTAAGAGTACAGAAAGCCATTCAAGAAAATGCTAAAAATATGCACATGATTAAAAACATGGAGTCAATGATTGAAAACTGAAGCTAGATGGTTACCTGCTAACAGCATGAACTGTTTTGGAAGAAGGATGAAGATCCAGCTAGGAGAAAGCGTAGTTTCTTAGAGAATTGTCTTGCTTCCTATATCAGACTATTGAGTTATCTGGGTCATAGAAAGTAGTTCTAAGACTGAATGCCAGTTCTAAATATATATATTTACATATCTAAAAAACTCTGAGTTATTAAAATTATCTCCAAATATAATTGTTTTAATAAGGAAGATCGGATTTAAAAACAGCTGAATTGTCAGAATTTTAATGGAATATTTTCTCTGAAGGAATTTCAGAAATAAAGGTATTCTGTAGTTTTTAAACACTGACTGGAACTGGATTTTGCTCAAGTGTAATGGCTATTTAAAAAAAATGCAGTAACATTTTATCAGTTCCTCTTTTCTTGAAATTAATATCACAGATAAATGAACAAATCGCCCAGACAAAATAATTATGGTGCCAGTCTAATAAATTTGGTCTGTGTCTTTCAGTTGTTTTTTATGAGAGTTACAACATAATAATACAACATAATTAAGTTCAATAATTAATCAGTCTAGTTATTGCCAATTCACATTATGAGAAGTTGTAGTGCATGTACCACAGTGGGGAATGTCCAGCCCATGGGCCATGTTAAGACCACAAACTCATTTGGTCTGGCCCTGCCAAGGCAACCACAGCATGACTCAAAATTCAATAAATTTATAACAGACTAATTATTAATTTGATAATTTTGTATGGTTGGCAAATGATGTTATAAATGTCCAAAAGGCCCTTGGCAGAAAAAAGGTTCCTGACCTCTGATAGAGCATCTGGATTCATTACATGTTTAGTGAGAAAGAGAGTGGGAAGCTCATTTACATCTCAGTTCAGAGCCTTTGCATCCGTTATTCCCTCTGCCTGGTATAATCTCCCTCTTGGCATAGCTACTGCCTAGTAGTCCTTGGGATCTTGAACTTTTTCCCACAACCCCTCACCACAAATAAGTTATTTATTGTCATCTTCTTTTATGACACAACTGTCTGATATTTACCTTCATAGCCCTTTCTATAATTTTTAATTGTAGATTCTTTCATGATCGTATTTTTTAAATCAGTTTCCAGTTTTTGCAAGCACCTGGAGAGTGTCAAATGGTCTGCTACATGCTGTTTTACATTACATAAGTTCATGTCTGATCTTTTCCATGAGTGAGAACTGACACCATTAATTTTTAAGTAGCAAGAAAAAGGGATGAAGTAAATCAGAATACTTATATCTGAATGTCTTACTCTTCTTGACATTTAAGCAAAAAATTCCACAAAATGTATTATATTGCCTACTTTTTTTAAAAAAAGTAATTACATCTGTAATTTCCTTTCTGTTTTGAAGCCAGATATTCATCTTCCCAGAAATGTTAGAATGTGTGCCAGGTGAACAACAGCATGCTAATTATCTAACCTTTTCTGTTGCAAGTGCTCATTAAGAAGTCAGAACATTAAGTTGAGAATATTTGCTTTCATGATTTATAAATTTGATCTAAGTGAACTGTAGTTTTGGCAAAAGGCTGATTTGTAAGCAATGGCCTAAATGAGAGTCACTATTTTACAAACATTTTTTCCTAGTTAGAAAAGCACATTCCCAATATATGGCAATGTTAGAATGTTCTCATATCTTGTTAGTTTTTGATATGTAAATATAGCTTGCATTTGGAATAATAAATACCTGCATTTATAAAATTCATAATTCAAAATTCATAATCAGTATTCATAAATCAAAGACATAATGTCACAGAATAATCATACCTTAACTAAGTTGTAATCTATTGATGACTATTAATATGACTTGGAAATATTTTCCCATCAAACTCAATGAAGTGTCAGCAGTAAATGACATGTTTTTTTTTTTTTAATTTTTTTTTTGACAGGCAGAGTGGACAGTGAGAGAGAGAGAGAGAGAGAGAGAGAGAGAGAGAAAGGTCTTCCTTTTGCCGTTGGTTCACCCTCCAATGGCCACCGCGGCCTGCATGCTGCGGCCAGCGCACCGCGCTGATCCAAAGGCAGGAGCCAGGTGCTTCTCCTGGTCTCCCATGGTGTGCAGGGCCCAAGCACCTGGGCCGCCTCCACTGCACTCCCAGGCCACAGCAGAAAGCTGGCCTGGAAGAGGGGCAACTGGGACAGAACTGGTGCCAAGACCTGGACTAGAACCTGGTTTGCCAGTACCACAGGCGGAGGATTAGCCTATTGAGCCAGGGCACCGGCTTATGACATAAGTTTTTAAGAGAATATATGTAATGCAGTATTGTCACACTTATAAATAAAATGCTTTGACTTTTAGTTTCACTTTTGATTTTCTCATTTTAAAGGAATTTTTGTTGTAGGTGCAAGGTTTGTAAAATATCCAATGGAAAATTAAATCCTTAAAAGTAATGAAAAATTGCCGGCACCGTGACTCAACAGGCTAATCCTCCACCTTGCGGCGCTGGCACACCGGGTTCTAGTCCCATTTGGGGAGCCAGATTCTGTCCTGGTTTCCCCCCTTCCAGGCCAGCTCTCTGCTGTAGCGTGGGAGTGCAGTGGACGATGGCCCAAGTGCTTGGGCCCTGCGCCCCCATGGGAGACCAGGAGAAGCACCTGGCTCCTGCCTTCACATCAGCGAGGTGCGCTGGCCACAGCGCAATGGAACGGCGGCCATTGGAGGGTGAACCAACGGCAAAGGAAGACCTTTCTCTCTGTCTCTCTCTCTCTCATTGTCCACTCTGCCTGTCAAAAAATAAAATAAATAAATAAATAAAAAGTAATGAAAAATTGAGGCTATTGTACATCGTAGAACAACAAAGAGAAAGAGCTCCAATATGTTCATTATGAATTGAGTCTATGAAAAACATGATTGCATTTCATTTGTGGAGCATGTCTTTGTATTAAGTAAAGTTTGCATATAAATAAAACCTGTAAGACAACATGTTTTTTTCAGACATGTTTCTTGAAATAAGTCAATAAATAGATACAATTCTAATTCATTTAGAAATCTCCCCAAGTGTTTCTCCATTGTCCAGTGTTTTCTAGTAAGATGTGGACCATATCATGTCAGAAAGCCTTTTCAGTGGTAGGTAGAGAGAACATTGACTAGACTGAAACTCACTGGTAATCTTTACCAAGGACAACAATGAACAGAATGTCCCCATATTTCCCAGGGAGGGCATTTTTCAGGTGTACTTTACCTTTACTATCATTTCTGACATTTGCATTCTGTTGTTCTAAACATGTTTGTATCATCTCAGACACAAAACCTATCTACTCAACGGTCGCCACTCTCTTATCCCCATTCAGCACTTTTTGAGCATTGTTGTGGACCAGATGTTTGTGTCTCCCACAAATTCATAAGAATGAACTTCAGTAAGTGCATAAATAATGGAATGGAGGTGGGAGCGTGGGTGGGAGGGAGCGTAAGGTGGGAAGAATCACTATGTATCCAAATCTTTATATATGAAGTGATTGAAATTTGTATAGCTTAAATAAAATGAAGAAAAAAGTTTATTTTGGCTGGCGCCGTGGCTCAACAGGCTAATCCTCCGCCTTGCGGCGCTGGCACACCGGGTTCTAGTCCCGGTTGGGGCACCGGATTCTGTCCCGGTTGCCCCTCTTCCAGGCCAGCTCTCTGCTGTGGCCCGGGAGTGCAGTGGAGGATGGCCCAGGTGCTTGGGCCCTGCACCCCATGGGAGACCAGGAAAAGCACCTGGCACCTGGCTCTTGCCATCGGATGAGTGTGGTGCACCGGCCGCTGCGTGCCAGCGCGGCGGCCATTGGAGGGTGAACCAACGGCAAAGGAAGACCTTTCTCTCTGTCTCTCTCTCTCACTGTCCACTCTGCCTGTCAAAAATAAAAAAGAAGTTTATTTTGGTGTAAAAAACTTTGAAATTCATGCATGGCTTTTTAATAATATACATTGCCATTCTGTTTTTGGAAAGTGAGGTCATGTTGAAGTCCTAACTTGATGTAACTACATTTGAAAGTCAAGTCTGTAAGGAAGTAATTGAGATCATAAGTGTTGAGCCCTAATTCAATAGAATTCATGTCTCTATTAAAAGACACACACACACACACACACACATCATGAGAAGACATTGTGAGATGGAATCTGCTGACAAGTCAGAAGAGGCCTCAGGATGAAAACTACTTCTCTAACACTAAGATATTAGACTTAGCTTCCAGGACTTTGAGACAATAAGTTTCTGTTGTTTAAGCCATTGTACTATATTATTTTGTTGTGGAAACACATGCAGACTAATATCATTGGTCTGGTTATCCTTAAGAATTAAATAAGGGCTGGCGCCGGGCTCACTTGGCTAATCCTCCACCTGCGGCGCTGGCACCCCGGGTTCTAGTCCCAGTTGTTTTGCTGGATTCTGCCGGATTCTGTCCCGGTTGCCTCTCTACCAATCCAGCTTTCTGCTGTGGCCCGGGAGTGAGGTGGAGGATGGCCCAAGTGCTTGGGTCCCTGCACCCACATGGGAGACCAGGAGGAAGCACCCGGCTCCTGGCTTTGGATCAATGAGCGCCGGCTGGGCGCCGGCCGTAGCGGCCATTAGGGGAGTGAACCAAAGGAATGAAGACCTTTCTTTCTGTCTCTCTCTTACTGTCTATAACTCTCTCTCTGTCTCTCTCGCTCTCACTGTCTAACTCTTCATTTGTAAATTTCTGGAGTTTCCCTATCTTCCACTCAAAGAAAATTATTTCTTCCCGTCTCTGCACCCCCATATAAATCATATCCAACAGTAGGATGGGATGCGTTGTCTATTATTATAATTATTCATTCATATCTCTCCTATGTATTCATGATTCCTTGAGGACATCAAACTGTCAGTCTTGATGACAAATGAAGAAGGAAAAAGAAAGGAAGGAAAGAGACCTAGGGAATGAGAGTGAGAGGAAAGAAGAGATACAGAAAGAAAAACTGGAAACAGAATCTGATAACTCTTTACTATAGCATCATCCTTACCATCATTATGGCATGTGATCTGTGTTATAAGGAATGCCTGAATCTTTCTGAGAGAATATTGTTTTTAACATCTAAATGTGGTGTTATCTTACTAGAGCAGGAAGTAACTTTGCACTCATCCTTAATGAAATGTTTCTGGGTTTCTAGAGGAATATAACACTGTCTGCACCTATGTTTTGCAACTGAGGGGAGAAAGATTTTCCAATATCATAGTTGAAAATTCCATCTTAAAGCTATTAATCCCCAACGGAATCCCTAAAATGTTTTCAGGAATATGATGGCATTGTGAGACACCTTGGAGATAGCTCAGTCCGTTATTTTTCCATTGTGACAACTGGATCTAAAGGGTTGTATGACTTACCCAAAGCTCTACGGTTTTGTAGGTCACCCAGGGAGAAGCCAAACAGGCAGGTGTTCTAACTCCCTGTGAGTGGGCTATTGCCTGCTGAGAATGTGCTCATTTTAATTTTCATGAATCTAGAATTGTCGTTAGGCAAGCTTAGCAAATGTGTTCAGTGAGCAAACTTGCTTCCTGTTTAAAAAAAATTATCCAAATTATCAGGTAGATGATCCTGGAGTTATTTTAATTAAAGGCAATGGAGAAAAAAATTAGGCACTTAGATAGGTTTCTTGGTCTCATAAAATTAAAGAGCCTCTTCTGTCAATATGTAGGTTAGAGGTAATTTCTGTAAGTGTGAATGTAAATTAACTGTGTAAATTCCCATGCATATTAATTACAAAATAAACCCTCACTATATTATCCTTCATTTCTATGGTAGGATTTCTTATATTTTAAAGGGAAAAAAGGATTTTTCTATAAACTGATGTTGGAATATTTTAGATCTCTTTCTGTTTTTATCCTTTCTGGCCCTGGGCACCCCAATATATAATTACTTTTTGATGAATTTTTTGCCTTAGGCCTTTCTATAATATTATGATTATAATACACTTAAAGGACTCTAGTGACAACATTCTAGGAGAATAATATAATCTTCAGGGATTCCTATCCATAGGTATATTTAAGGAAATAGAATAAAATTATTCTTTAAATGCAAATGTATGAGTTAGTTATTTGGACCATTCAAAAGTGATTTTTAAATCTTTATTCAATTTTTGATAAGCCTTAAAATCTCAACCTGTTGGTCATCTAAAAAGTCCCTAAATTCTGACTTTAATTTCCAGTTTGACCACTCACATTATTAAAAGGCTCATAAAATATAATAGTAATCATTTTTCTGTTTAAGAAAATTGGAGACTCTATATTTGAAATCCCTGAAGTTAGATATGATTCAGAATTTATTATCTCAATCAAATTTGAAATTAATCACTGGACTAATTAGTCACACATATTTAATAGTCCATAATTTAATTTTCTGCCTTCAGGGCAAGAAATTCTTTAAAGTGCCCCAAGTAGACATAGACTATAATTAGTCAGATGGCAAAATGACAATCAGGAAATAAAATGTTTATGTAGAAGTTACTGATGTTAACACTGATGGGGACAGTTGTTAAGTAGTCATAATATGTGACTTGACCCATCAGTAAAGCCAGATTGCATAAAAGAATGAACTTTATTATTCTAATTTCAAAATTAATTACTTTTTGTAAGTATTTTCTTCAAATATAATACTTATATGAACTTGTCATCAAGTTAACATCATGTTGAAAATGACTGATTTACTTTGTATTCTTAGAAAACTTCTTACTATAAACATCATTAACTAAAAGTTATCATGTGCTTATTATGTGTCAGATGCTCTTCTAACCATTTAACTCATTTAACTCATTCAATCTGCCAATCATTACACAATAGGTACTATTCCTATCCCCTTTTACAGATGGGACCCAGAAACAGTTGCTCACACTCCACTGTTACAAATCTCAGCCAGGCTGAAGCCAGTAACAAAAAACTGATCCAGGGTTTCCATGTTGGTGGCAAGGACTCAAGTACTTGAGCCATCATCTGTTGCCTTTCAGAGTGTGCAACAGCAGAAGCTGGAATTAGAAGTAGAGTTGGGACTCAAGCCCAGGCATTCTAGTATGAGATGCTGGTGTGGCGTGCTCTAAATGAACTGCTTTACCAAATGCTCCCCCTGGAGGTGGTCTTTATCGTCATACAGTTGTTATACACATGATTATACACATGTTATACACATGATCTGTGGAACAACTTTGAATGTTCTATTTAAAGAATAGCATATGTTAGGAGCTTCTTAGATAAGGTAGAATATAAGTCCCAGCCCAAGCCTATTCATTCAAACTCTAAATATCACCTTTTAGGAAAACATTCTTTTTTTTTTTTTACCTATATTGTGTATTGTTTTGTAGTCTTAATTGAAAAATTAATGTTTCTGTTTTTTAAATGATCATAAAATATCTTTGAGAGCAGAATCTTTAAAACTGTATATAAATTCAGAACTAAAATTAGGGATGTTGAACTGTTTATTATTCTAATACTTTTGTTCTTACTATATTATGATGAATATATATTTAAGCAGCTATTTGGAAGACTTATGCTCTACTTCATTTTTTCTCTATTGACAGCCAGTTACCTAGACTTTGTTTTCTAATCTAGGAAATTTGAGATAGGTCAGGCCCAGTATCTCTGAAATACACTATTTAAGTAGGTACCTTCTTCACCACTTACAACATTAGTTATAATGGGAAAGCCTAAATCAGTAAGTCTTTATAATTGATGCATATAAGAATTACCTGGAGATCTGGTTGAATCACAGATCTTTATTTCACTCTCCTCAAAAGTTCTGATGTCAATGGGGCTCAGGTTAGATCAGACCTTTTGAATTTCTAACAACCTCATGCTGGGTGATAGGGCTCACAGAAACATATCATCTCCTTGCTCTGATTTTCCCTATGTTGATCACCAACAGTATTTCAGAAATTCCCAAGTTAAGTTAATTAGCCATTAAAAAGGATCCAGTCTATATAAATGTTACTTTCCTTCTATACCCAAGAGCTCTGAGTCTACAAAGTTGGTGAAATGATTCATCTAGGCTTAGCTGATTTGTACCTCACCTACTGGAATCGTAGGACCTTGAGAAATAACCATTGTTTTGGACATATGTATTTGCTGTTTCTCTTCAATGAATCATTTTGTTTATTCTGTTATATTAAGTAAATAGGATCTTGTAGCATTATACTAGTTGTTTCTACAAATGTGGTTTGGATGTGTAAGTGCTGTTCTATTATGAAAATATTTGAACATAACCCTACATAATGAATATAATTTTATCATACTGAATATAATTTTTGTTATACTATAGTTATAGTATAACTATAAAATAGTTATACTATTTTAAGTTTGTAAAGAGGCATAGAATTTTGAAACTTTACAATTTATCTGTCCAGCTTGTCATCTTTAAAGGTATAATGAGAACCTCACCAAGATCCAAACAGCTTATCATTCATACTACTGAAATATACTTAAATAATTATAACACAGATTTTCTAAACTCTTACCATGTGTTTTCAGGACACAGTAATTTACTGTATTGAATGATGACTTCTTTGGGCTGCCGTAGGATTTTTTTATAGCTATCTTTACATTAAAAGTAATTAATAAGCATATAAATAAAATATTATATATAGATAACTAATAAGATTAGAAAATTGAAACTATTATATAAAATTATTCTCATAAAAATATAACATCATCCTACTTCAAAATATGCTTACAGGAGATGGCATTGTGGTATAGAAACTACTAGTTCCTGCTTTGGCCTGGCCCAGCTAAAGTTGTCTCTCTCTGTGTAACTCAGGTTTTCAAATAAGTAAGTCATTTTTAAAAATATGCCTACATAATTTGAAAGAGCTCTGTTAACAAATTTAAGATTCAAATTATCAAAACAACCTGATCAATCTTAAAATAAAGAAAACCTAGGAGTCCAAAGTTATATAGCACTACATCCTTTGTAAAACATTTTGTTGAATAAATACTTGTAGTAATAAGTTCATGCAACAAATAATGTTTATTCATGTTATGGAAAAAATTTGGCACTCAATATTCTAGAAAATGGAGTGATCTAAGATAAAATGGGCTGTGCTCTCTCTTTCACCTCCTTTTAATTTTTAATTTTATAAAATACATCATATATACCTATCTTGGACGAGCAATGTCAAATATGCAAGTATACCCTTTTAAATACAGGAATAGCTGTTATAATGCAGTCAGTCTTGCCTTCATTTAGAAAAATCATATCATCAACCTCTTTTTTATTTTTTAAAATATTTATTTATTTATTTGAAAGGCAGAGTTACAGAGAAAGAAAAAAACACAGAGAGACATATGCTATCTGTTGGTTCACTCACCAAATGACCACAAAAACTGGGGCTAAGCCAGGCTGAATCCAGGGACCAGAAACTTCTTCCAGGTATCCCACGTGGTTGGCAAGGGCCCAGGGATTTGGGTTATCTTCTGCTGCTTTTTCCAGGTGCATTTACAAGGAGCTGGCTCAGAAATGAAGCAGCTGGGACACTAACCATGCTCATCTGGAATGCTGGCACTGAAGGTGACAGCTTTACCTGCTATGCCGTAGCACCAGCCCCAGCAAAATCACATTATCAACTTCTTACAAAAACATATGCAATGGTAGTGTTATTAGTAATTAATAATGATTCAGGATGCTCCACTCATAACTGGTCATTCATATTTTAATATCTACATTACTATAAATATATATGAATGACAATTGCGCACTTTGCAAATGATTTAAGAGAAATTACTGCTGTTAAAGCTATTAGTAAGGAGAATTTTCTCTTTTGAGCATACAGTGTTGCAGGTATAAACCCTTGATCTGAACTCCTGTGGCTAGGAATTTAATTTGTTGCAGAAGATAAATTTAAAGTATAAATATCGACATTTGTAATGCTTATAGTTTCGGTTTATATTATTTTTTAAGTTTTCATTAGGAAAAATAGAAATTATACAGGTGATGTAGCTCATAAAAGTATATGGTTAAGGGAACCAAGAATATACAGCACATATGAGTTCTGACAATCTCAACTTAGGGTAATAAGAGAAAACTGTTTAAAACTTTTTAAAAACTGAAACTACAAAGTCAGCAGAATTCTAATAGTTTTTTAAAATAAGATATTCTAGCACATGCCTAGTCCAATTCTTAATTTAGAAATATTAGAACATTTTCAAGGCAGAAGCCACAATTACTACAAACTTTCTTCTGAAGGCTAAACCTTTCCTGTTACTGCTATAATAAATGTGAATATTTTAATCCACTTACCTACACTTATCTACTCAGCATTATGCATTGCATATGTTTTATTTAATAAAATGTATTATCTTCGGTAAAGCAGTTCTAATGCAAATAATCTGACATAATCTCTTTGAAGTTTTATTTTTTGGGGAGCTACCTAAATGTGAGCTTTATTTTTGGAAATTTAAACTCTGAATATCCACTCAATCCAAAAGCATCTTATATTTTCATTTCATCTGTAAATCTGTCAGGCATTCCACAGAAGATCTTTTCTTAAATCATCGTGTTGCTTTCTCTTAATTGAATGCCCTCTTTTATAGTTGCCTTCTATCATCAGATGTGCTACATTTTTGCTTTGTGGATTTAGCAACAAGATACTTTTAACAGATATTTTCATCACTTTTTTATTTTCATGTTCAAGTAATCCAGCATGAGTTTCTTTCAAGATAGACATTTTTCCTGATCTTTAAAACTGAAAAATAAGTAAAATAGATCATATTTTCAATATCAGCATTTAAATTGAAAAATGATGAATAAAGGGATATTAAGGATTGTGAGGAGGGGCTGGTGCCATGGCATAGTAGATTAATCCTCCAATCTGTGGCGCTGGCATCCCATAGGGTGCTGGTTCTAGTCCTGGCTGTTCTTCTTCCCATCCAGCTCTCTGCTATGGCCTGGGAAAGCAGTAAAAAATGATCCTAATGTTTGGGCCCCTGCACCCATGTGGGAGACTGGGAAGAAGCATCTAACTCCTGGTTTCGGATTTGTGCAGCTCCAGCTGTTGTGGCCATTTGGGGAATGAACCAACAAAAGGACGACCTTTCTTTCTGTCTCTCCCTCTCACTGTCTATAACACTACCTCTCAAATAAATAGATAAAATTTTTTAAAAAAGAATTATGAGGTAAAATTTACAATTTTATAATTTATATTAGGTAGAATATCCAGAGAAAGGTGCTACAGGAAGATAGTCATGAAAAGTGAGCCATGCTGACACAGGTTACTTCAAAAAGTTCATGGAAGGTTAAACTTTAAAATTTTGCTTGGGGCAAAATTTTTTTTCAAATTTATGCAGTTTTTTCACAATGCGCATTTTCCCTGGTCTTTTTGAAGACCTCTACTGTGTGTGAACTTCAATTTTTCCTACACCAAATAAATTTCTCTTTTAATACCACTTTCCAGGGATTTTTTTTTTTTTTTTGAAGCTCCCTTGTGTTGTAGGCAGACCAGTTTATGTAGCTGTGTGGTAAGGGTATGTGGTAGTCTCATTAGTTCAAAAGATCTGAAGAGCATTTGACATTGTGGCAAAATGGGTAAAGTCACTGCCCATGGTGCCATCATCCCATTTGGTTGCTGGTTCAAGTACCAGCTGCTCCACTTCTGAACCAGCTCCCTGATCATGGCCTAGCAAAAGCAGCAGAAGATAGCCCAAGTATTTGGACCCCTGCCACACATGAGAAGGCAGCAGGATAGGAATCAAGAAAACTGCTTATAGGTCCAAATTCTGTCACTCACTAGCCATGTTGATTAGGGCAAAGCACCAGGTATCTGAGCACTTCAGTTTCTTAATCTTTAATACACTCATTCACTTATTCCATAATTCTAGTAGTACTCAACTGCCACATGCCTGGCACTGTGCTGTGCCATTGTATCCTAGTGGAACAATGATGAGCAGAAAGACACTCTGCTTGTCCTCTTGGTACTCACAGTCCAGTAGGTAAAGACTAAGATTAATTAGGTAATCTCAGAAATGTATAACTTTAGCATGTGGTGAGTGCAATGAAGGGAAATTATAGGAAGTCATAACTGCAAGTTGTTTGTAGGTTGGGAATATATAAATGCTGAGGATTCTTTCAGATTTAACATTTTATGGGATAATGATTCCAGAATGTTTAATTCAGAGGAAGAAATGCTAAGTAAATTCTAAGTAAATTCTTTAGGCAACTTTATCCTTTGCCTTCAGGTAGGGAAAGCCTTGAGAAACACATAGTGGGCTCAATTACTCTGTAGTTTTATGTGGTTTTCCAGGATGGACTGGATGTATGATTTAGGATTATATTGCCTTGCTTTAGTTATTTTCTAGCTTCTCCTGAAGCCTGTAGTTTTCTTACTACAGTAACTGAAAGTATCTTAATGTCTACACCAACTCACAGTACATATTTTCTTCCACCCTAGATTTCAGCTTCACAAAACTTCTATTTCTTTAAACCTGTTCTTACATGATTCTGTCCTTTTGGTTTAGCAAATCACTTGGTCTGAAATATCTTCTCCCAACCAGACTCCTTAATTCACTTATTCATTGATACGTTACAGGTCATGATACCAATAGTTACAACCCAGATCATATGCTGAAAATTTTAGAAAGCCTTCCTTGATTCCTATTGGGAAATTTGGTTGTTAATACCATTTATTAAATATTTTCTGTATAAGAATTTCTGTATAATCACTCTGTACTCTTTCATGTTATTGAAATATTACAACAAGGCTACAATGTATTTTCTATTACTAATATTCTTACTATATAACTAAGGAAATTTTAGCTACAGCTGGTACATGTTCAAAACAGAATACAAAATTAGGTGTAAAAATCAAGAATCTTGGCTCTTAGTCATTATGTTTTCCTTTGTCATTCTTATAACACTTGATCATCTGGTTCATTATCTAGGTACATTATGTAGTGATTAACAGATTTAACCCCCAAAATGTAAATATCTAGACTCCATATTTAAATCTTAGGGTAGACATTTAGCCTAGTGATTAAGATGCCTTTTAAGACACACATGGACAACATCAAAGTACCTGGGATTAAGATTCAACTCTTGTACTCAATTCCTGCTTCTTGCTAATGCAGACCCTATGAGGCAGTAGTAATTGACCACGTAGTTGGATTTCTACCACCTCGCAGACACCAGAATGAGATTCCAATTCGCAGTTTCAGCATTGCCCAGCTGTGGACACTGAGGCCATCTGAGGAGTGAATCAGCAGATGGGAGCTTTGCCTCTACCTGTTTCTCAAATAAGTTAAAATAAATAAATATGACATCCTTGTCAACAGGCTTCATATTACATATGTTTTTTTACTATTCACATTTCTCAAGATAATATATTGTTTGAGTAAATAACTTAGTGAATCTAATCCATAAACCTTAAAAGTGTTTAATCAATGCAATAAGTTTTGAAAATATTTTTCTGGAATAGATCTTTTTTCTCATTAAGAATCCATTTTGATGTTTGTACATAAATCGTTCATACATTCAAAATACTAAAATCTTATAAAGATACAATATTACTTACTTACTTTCAGTGTGTAATAATTGTGTATATTACATTTCCACTTCATAAGTATCCAGATATTAAACTCTAGAATATTATTAGAGGAATGTATTTATAACATCAAATCTAAGTTAGAAAGACCAATAATAATAATACTAAAAAGTTAGTATTGTATATATTGCACATTATCAAAAAAAAGAAAGCTCTTTGAATAGTAGGCTGCTATATAAATTATTTAGAAGGCTACTGAGTCAAATGAGCTAACTAATTGTCATCTAGTGAAAGAAACCATAGTAGTTTTTGTAAAATATTTATGCAAACACACAAAATCAATCTTAGATACTATTAAGCGATTTAAAAGATGAAAAACTTGTTTATGGCTCAGTGTTTTCCAAATTTTTTGCTAGATCAAATTGTACATATAAGTAAAATATTTTAATTTCAAACTCTCAAATCACACTTGCTAATGCATGGAAACATCTTTTGGTATTCAAAAGCAGAGTTTGAGATTCTCTTCTATGTAGTGGAAGATTGTAGGGACATATTTTGATCTTTGTTCCTTAATTAATAAGTAATGCATTTATTCAAGTTTTGATTGTTTTGACAAAATTCTGTGCCTCATTGTCCATATTAAAGGTAACCATGGACATATAATCTATTAACTATGCTCATATATTTGTAATAGAAATAATTAGCCTCATAAACTTATCCCAATTTTATATTTAGTGACCACAACCTCATTTATCATTTGAAGAAATAATATATTCAAAAGCAATATCTACATAAATTAAGTTATTTTAATATATATTTTATATGTATATATATTTATAATATTTTATTTTAATTTATAATGACAATTATTGAGTTTTTACACTAAAATAAGTCCATATTTTTTGTACTGATATCAGTGGAATTTGTGAACACATATTCAAAAGCCAGAACTAGATGCACAGGATCTCTGGTGTTCAAACTTATGACTTTAATATGTGTGTGTGAATGCTTGTGTGCACAGGTTCTCCAAAAAACTGTGTCTAAATTTTCATACATTTTTATTTTAAAGGTAAATTACTCTAAAATAACATATATAGAATTTTGTTCAGTCATTTTTCAATCATTCTTGTGATCTTATATTGAAATAAGCTCAGTGAGATGTTGAAATGCTATAGTTGCCTTTTCCAGTTTTAATGTTTGAATACCAATAAACCACACTTGACATCTTGGTTGCATATGATTTTTTAACTATGTGACTTGAATAACTTTTTGGGTTAAATTAGGGGGTAATAAATTGGTACTCACAGTTGATCATGGATGAAAAGACAGGCTATCTATTGGACAGAGTTATCAAAATTATACTCTCTTGAACCAAGACATTGTTAGTTCCAAGCTAATAAACAACAAATATGCATCTTTTCAACAGGGTGGTCATTAGCTGTTCCACATTTCTACTATGTTCAGATTATTCATAATTATTTACAACACTGGAACTGTAGAAAAAGACTTAAATCAATAGATGCTTTATCCTAAATTCTAAGGACTATCCACTGTTCTTTTCTAGTAATTTCACTTTCTCTTCTTTATGCTGAACTTGAAAAAGAACAGTTTTAAAAATAATTACTTAATAAATGAGATTTATCAGAGGTGGCAAGAGTTTGAATTTTTTCAGTAGAAATTTTATGTGGAGAAAAGGAGAGCTTAAATGATGCAGTTCAGCTAGCATAGGTCTGGCTTCAAGAAATAGATACCCCAAAAATCAGTTTTAATACTAACTTGCTCTTCCCAATCCTCAAAGGATTGGTTGACATCTCATTGTCTAACATGGCTCTTCTAACAATAGACACCACATTCATGTTCCATTAACAGAGAGGAAAAAGGTGTAAGAAAAGCATTTATTTCATTTTATTAATAATGTCTTAACACTGACTATCAGTTATTTCTCATTCACCAAACCTTATTATATGGTGTATTAGTCAGAGTTCTCTAGAGAAACAGAACGAATAGGATATATAGAACCCAAACCCTTAGGGGATATGTATTATGTCATTATAGGAATTGATTCACACGGGTATGGAGGCCAAGAAATCCCATGATATGCCACCAGCAAGGCAGCAGGCTAAAGAATTAGGGTAGCCAGCAGTGCGATTCAGCCTAAGATGACGCTGGGGAGGGGACAAGGGAAAGTTCTGTTGTAAAATATCAAATGCCAGGTTGCTGATAACGGGAATTTATTTCTCAAAATTTTGAAGGCTGAAAAGTCCAAGTTCATGGTGTCAGCCGGTGTACTATCTGATGAGGACATATTTCTTCGTTCATGGACCCCTATATTCTGAAAGTATCTTTATGTAGTAAAAGGGGTCACCCTGTACTACAAGAGTCACATTGTAAGGGCACTAATCTGAATTATGAGGGCCCTATAATGATGACCTAATCACGTCCCAAAGCCCCCACTGCTTTACACCATCATGTTGGCGATTAGGATTTCAACATGAATGTTGAAGGAAATTCAGCCCATTGCATATAGCCTCATCTATCTCTAACAGACGTTGGGAAATTTAGAAGGTAGGAATCAGAGGTTCTTTTACTATTTGAAAAGGGTAGAATAACTAGTAGGCAGAAACTGGCAGTTTAGGCTACAGAGTACTGTTATTAATATAAAGTGAAAAATCAATCAAGACTTGTAAGGAGAGATTATTGGAAAAAGCTTAATGCAGTAGGGGGATTGAGCTTTTTGCAATGTGTTGAGACATGGATTTGCAAGCATCTGGAAAGTTAGGCAGAAAATGGCAGGAGTAAAGAAAACTAGAAATGATTGTTGTAGGGAAGTAGGATGAGTGAGGATGGTGGGATAGGAGAGACCATTAAAAAGGAGCACACGCTGGCTCAGATTAAATAAACCTAAATTCAGCAGTCTGGAGGAAAGAGACAAACACAACCAAAGTCTGGATAACTATCATTTTGCTTTTATTGAGACAGTTCAGCGAATCTTTTATGAAATAAATAATGAGAAATTCAAGAGTCTGTGTCTGACTTTGCCAGAGGCAAAGTCTAATTTATGTTGTTTGGAGAAGGATACTTCTTTGTATCTGATGAGATAGCCAGAAACATTAAAAAAAAGGGGGGGGGGGCGGCCCCGTAGCTCAACAGGCTAATCCTCCGCCTTGCGGCACCGGCACACCGGGTTCTAGTACCGGTCAGGGCACCGGATTCTGTCCCGGTTGCCCCTCTTCCAGGCCAGCTCTCTGCTGTGGCCAGGGAGTGCAGTGGAGGATGGCCCAAGTGCTTGGGCCCTGCACCCAATGGGAGACCAGGAGAAGTACCTGGCTCCTGGCTTCGGATCAGCACGGTGTGCCGACTGCAGCGCACCGGCCGCGGTGGCCATTGGAGGGTGAACCAACGGCAAAGGAAGACCTTTCTCTCTGTCTCTCTCTCTCTCACTGTCCACTCTGCCTGTCAAAAAAAAAAAAAAAAAAAAAAAGGAGGAATTTCAGTATACTTCCCTATTTACCAGGATCACAGGACTTGGCTAAATGTGAACATTGTCTGTGGAATCATAACAAAGGAAGTTCTAATTTCCAAGTTGAAATACTTAGAACAGTATGGATCATGCTTCCCACACTGAACAGCCTCGTGGTGATATTAACGAAACAAAATTTGGAGTAATGGTAGTATTGTGTATGTGCTTGCTATAGAACAAGTCACCTGAGATAGTACACTCTGCTCTAATATGTAGTGGGCACTTGAAAGGAAGAGTAGGGCTATTGAGTCACCTTGCAAAAGACCTCTCCTACTGAAGCCTGGTTTAATCAATGCATGCAGGAGTTCACAGGTATGGATTCTTCCCTGAAAGAACAGTTGTTACAACAGTGAAAAGCTGATGTCCAGACAAGGAAATTGTACCTTCAGAGGCAATTCTAGACCATGGGAGGGAACTGTTTCCTCTCTGCTGCAGGTTTTTGAGTCTGGTCATCTGGTCTAGGCTTTAACCTCTAATAAAGTATGAGGATGATCTCTGACTATACAGGTGTGGGAATTTAGGCAAAACATGCCTGAAGGAGCAAGCATATTTTTAAACTAGATTATCTCATTGCAAATTCTTTTCTCTGTGTATTCTTTTTTGGTTACTCTTAAACCTAGTGAAGTGTTTAAAATGGACAAACCATTCCTCAAATTTACCTTTTGACTATTGCAATCAAGAGGCTATTATGTTAAAAGTGGTAGTAATTTAGAAAGATGCTGGGACATGTTCTTCAGCTTCCTTTCCAACTAAAAGATTGACCTGCTTTGATATACTGTTTATGTGATCAGCTGCCTTTCTTGTCACCTTAGGCAAAACACACTGATAGAGTATGCAAGAGGGCCCAATACATTTTTTTAAAGATTTATTTATTTGAAGGGCAGAACAACAGAGATAGAGATAGGGAAACAAGCAGACAGAGAGATCTTCCATCAGCTGACTGACTCCCCAAATGGCAGAAATAGCCAGGGATAAATTTGTTTTTAGCCAATTAAAAGAAATGATCTGGGGCTGGTGCAGTGGAGAGTGGGTAAAGCTGCCACCTACAATGCCAACAGCCCATAAAGGTGCCGGTTCCTATCCTGGATGCTCCACTTCCAATCCAGCTCCCTACTGATGGCTTCAGAATATGGAAGATGGCCCAGATATTTGGGGCCCTGCCTCCCACCTGGGAGACCTGGATGAAGCTCTTGGATGCTGATTTTGGCCTGGCCCAGTCTTGGCTGTTGCAGCCTTCTGCACAGTGGGCCAGCAGATGGAGGACATTTCTCTCTCTCTGTCTCCCCCTCTCTCATTAACTATCAAAAAGAACTGAAACTTAAAAAAAAAAAAAAAAAGATCTCTGAATTGGAATCCCCTGGCACATTTCTAACTGTACCATTTGGGGCAAGTCAGCTTGAGCATGTTGAGCATGTCCCAAATAGTATATCTCCTCCCTCTCGTATTCCCACTCTTCTATTTAACAGAGATCAGATGTCCTAAACAGCATTCTGGCCTCAGAATCAGCCCTTAAGGCATTCAGATCTGGCTCAAGAGCACGTGAGAGTATTTTAGGCATGGAAAGCCAAGACACTCTGCCAGAAAAAAAAAAAAGAGGACCTAAATGAAAGATCTCTGCCAGTGAGATCCCAGTGGAAAGAACGGGGCCATCAAAGAAGGAGGTACCTTTCTCTGAAGGGAGGAGAGAACTTCCACTTTGATTATGGCCTTGTCTAAATAAGATCAAAGTTGGCGAACTCAAAAGACTTCCATAGCCTTCGGAACCCATGACAAGAGCCTAGGGAGATTACTGACGCCATAAACACGAGTGTCAAATTGTTAAGTCAACAACAGGAGTCACTGTGCACTTACTCCTCATGTAGGATCTCTGTCCTTAATGTGTTGTTCAATGTGAATTAATGCTATAACTAGTACTCAAACTATTTCACACTTTATGTTCTGTGTGGGTGCAAACTGTTGAAATCTTTACTTAATATATACTAAATTGATCTTCTGTATATAAAGATAATTAAAAATGAATCTTGATGTGAATGGAATGGGAGAGGGAGCGGGAGTTGGGAGGGTTGTGAGTGGGATGGAAGTTATTGGAGGGGAAAAGCCATTGTAATCCATAAGTTGTACTTTAGAAATTTATATTTGCTAAATAAAAGTTAAAAAAAAATAAAAATAAATGGTCTCTGAAAACTACAGTAGCTACAGCCCAACCTTATAAGGATCATCTTAGTTGGATGCCAGACTTTGGTGTGCATCAAATTTGTCTTGTTAACTCCTTACCTTCATTCCTTACCTCCATAGCCAACTCCATACCTCCATGGAACACTATTGAAGGGTTTGGATGGAAGCAGAAATAGTTAAAATAGAAGTCATCTACTCTCAGAAATTTTAATAAACTAAATATGCATAATCAAAAGGTATCCCCTAATGTCTATTGGCCAACAACTATGTGTCCATAACCAAAAGGTCATACCTTCTTAATGCATAATCCCTGTATTCTTTGGTTGTTACTTTGCTTTCTTATAAAATTTGACGTGGTAAGTTCATCTTGTCCATTGTTGGAGGAACCCTGGTTCTTTTAGTGGAAAATGAAATTTATGGACTACAACTGGACACCAAGTGTGGATTTCATCTTATGACTTATTTTGATGTAGGCCAGCAGATATATGTATGGAAAAAATGAATCTTCCAGCTGCTTTTATATCTTGTAGCTATTTTATTATGCAAATTAATTTTCTATTAAATTAGTTGACCATTTAGACTAAAACATTGGCAGTAATATGACAAGCACATAATGTTAAATTTGTCTTATTTACTTTATATTTTCCCCACCCCTCACACACAGAAATAATTATCTGAAAGCTGATGTGAGTCATGTATTATATAATTACATGTACAGATGTTTTACATTTACTTTTAATGTTTTATTTACTTATTTGAAAGGTAAAGCAGCAGAGGGGGGGAGGGAGGGAAGGAAGGAGGGAGAGGGAGAGAGAGAAAGATAGAGAGAGAAACTTCTTTCTGTTGGTTTACTTCACAAATGGCCTCGTCAAGTAGAGCTGCGACACACTGAAGTCAGGAGCTTGCAGATCCATTAGGATCTCCCACAGGGGTGTCAGAGTTCAAATACTTGGGCCATCATCAGGTGTGTTCCCAAGATCATTAGTAGGGAGCTGGATTGGAAGCAGTACAGTCCTAATATAGATGCTGGCATTGCAAATGGCAGCTTAACCCTCTGTGCCACAACACTGGTTCCTCAGGGATGTTTTATAATTAAAAGGTAGAAAATTGCAAAAGGGATTGCGCATATTTCCTTAACTTGTTTTCAGTTTACATATTATTTTTGGGATTTACCTATATTAATATGAAAATATAGTTTGGTTACTGTATAGTATTCCACTGAATAAACAACAGGTTATTCTTCTACTTAAGATCTGTTAAGATTTGTACCTGCTTTTTGCTTTTATTTACCATATGAGGAAACTTCAAAAGTTTTTGGAAAATGGAGTTGAAAGAAAAGTTTGTTTTGCTCAAACAATGAAATCCATGAACAGAATTTTTAAAAGACGTTTTCTATTAACATTTTGAGAGTCTTTGTACTTCATGAAAGCCTTCTATACCATGTCCCCTTATACTCATGTACAATATTTCCTCTAGGGAAGATATCTACAAGTGCATATGATGCCGTGGAAGATATGTGTCATTTAACTTTCCTAAGTATTAATGATTTCCTCTACAAGTTCATTGCATAGAGTGTTATCACTATAAGTGTTTCTGTTACTGCATGTCCTAGTTCATATTTGTTATTATAAGACATTAGTATCCTGCAGAGTGATGCCTTGCTCTTATTTAGTTCTTACTGTTTATTACTTATTCCTAATTACTAGTGAAGTTCTATCACATGTTATAAGTCTCTGTGTGTATGAGTGTGTATGTATTTAAATTATTTGATAGTGATATTCTGATTATCCCTTTACTTATAGGTCAATTTTGATAGCATGATTTTTCTAAAATATTACCTAATTCATTTAAGTTTTCATATTTATTTTCATAAAGTAGCACTGATAGTTGTTTATGATTTAGATATTGTTTTATGTGTTCGTATTCTGCATTGAAGTGTAAATTTTGTTTATTTGGCCTATTCTCTTTCTTTAATCAGTTTTACAAAAGTTCCTTCATGTTATACTTGTTTATAAACAAGCAGCTTCTGTTTTTGTTTTACTTGTACTATTTAATAAATTTTTATAATAATCTTTTTAGATAGATGTTACTGCCTCATTAAAAGATTAAGACATTGGAGTTCAGAGAATTTAAGATTTCAAATATTGACAATGCGGAATCAGCATCCTGTATCAAACCCAAGTATTCTGATGCTATTCTTAGTTCCTTAATCTCTTCAACAATAACCGGGAACCATTCTTCTCGTTCATAGAGTTAGCAGAATTATAAGTCAATACATAGAAGATAAATTCTATATAGAGCATACTCAGCCACATTTGCACTTTCCAGCATGTTGACAAATGGACTTCCTAAGGCTTAACCAAAATATATTTTTCCATAGCAGCAGGCATAACTTTAGCTTCTGTTGAAAGGACCTGGGTAGTCATCTGTAGCGTTCATTCATCCAGATGGCCAGCACCATAAAAATTTGGATGAAAATTAGGATATGCAGATGAGCTGTAGATGCTTCACAGCTTGACACTGCTGAAATAATTTTTTTAAAAAAAGTTGTGCTGGAAAGCCCAGAATTTTTCTTATTTTGAAATAAAGAGAAGTAATTTTACATATTAATTTTTAAATTCCTGTGTATACTCTTAATATTTACATTTGTAATGTTGAGAAGATTATTGTTTTGAGCTCTTTGTAGTAAATCAAAATTTAAAGTCATTCCACAGACTGACTTGCCTATTTTTTGTAGCTCTATAGGTAAGCATGATTTTAAACATCATACATAGAAGGCGACCTTCCTTCATGAATTTATAAAGCCTGTACCAGTTATTTACTTCCTCGATACTTTTCAACTTTAATTACAATCATATGGGTCACTACTTATTAAGATAAACATTTGTTAAGTATTTGCTAAGCTTCTGTAAATTATTTGGTCATTTGAAATAATGTTTTTATCAATAGCTAAAAATTATCATAGGTAATTTACATAGAAAAATGTTAATTCATTTTCTATTTCAAGTGTCATGTCTGTATGTGGTAATTTTTTATATTTTTATTTATTGTTTTATCTGAGAAACAGAGAGATACAGACAGAAAGATAGACAGACTGAGAGACAGAAATCTGCAATCTGCTGGTTCACTCTCCTAATATCACATTAAATGTGACTGGGCCAGGCTGAAGACAGGAGCTAGGAACTCAATCCAAATCTCCCTCATGGCTGACAGGGATCCAAGTATTTGGGCCATTACGTATTGCCAACCAAGGTGCACATTATCAGGAAACAGTTCAAAATGCAGCAGCTGGTATTCAAATGCGATGTTCTCATGTAGAATGTAGATGTCCCAAGCAGAGTCTTAACTGCTACATCAAATACCTGCCCTCTTTGGGGATAAAATTAAATAATATTCCAATATTTTAAGCTCAAGGTTGACCATATTTATATCCTTAAAGTTGAATTTAGGAGTATTGGGAACAATATGTATATGTGTATACCTATCTCTAAAGATTTCTCACCTCTTTGAATTAGAAGCATTAAGTAGGGAAATTGTAAATTCACAAATTTAAACTGAAATATCATAAGGTCAAAATGGCAGAACATTATTATCGTCTTTTATATATGAACAAGATCATCTATCCTGTATAAGTTCCATATTATAGCAGAGCCTTAGTTGAAAATGTAGAATGAAAACAGAAATTGCAGAGGACACAATAATTTTAAGAAAATATGGGTTTATTCAGAGTTTTGTATAGGTATTACACATGTGCATCATACCATTCTCAAAATTTTTTTCAAATTTATGACTTTCCTTTGGATCAAAAACTCTTGCTCTGTTTAATACCAAATGAGACATATAGGAGTAATTCCTTCACTGCCAAGCCCATAGGGAAGAATGGTAGAATGCCTTTCAGTAACTGTAGTCATCGTGGAGATACCTTTTCCCTCACATCCAACAGACACATGTGACCTATTTACACATAAAGTGATAGACTAGAGTAATTATTAGGGGGCAGACTTCGACACAGTGGTTAAGACACCTGCATCCAAATGTGAGTACTTGTATTCATGTCCTAACTACTCTGGATTCCACTTGCCTGCTAATGTAGACTTGGGAAGACAGCAGCTGATAGCTCAAACAATTGGATCCTCATCACCCAAACTGGAGACCTGGATTAAATTCCTGGCTCCTGGCTTTGACCTGGCTCAGTCCTAGCAAGTACAAGCATTTTAGGAGTGATGTGAACCAACATATGGGATCTCTCTCTCTCTCTCTCTCTCTCTCTCTCTCTCTCTCTCTCTTTATTTCTGTGCCTTTCAAATTAATTAATTAAAAGGAACAATATTAGTGGAAATAAACTTTATAAATGTAATCTGTGGCACACAGAAAACTAACAATTATTTCATACCAATTCTATGTAAAAGAAGAACTTCAATTATAATTAACTAATCAAAAAATAACTTTAAGAGTACAAATGTAGGGGCTAGCACTGTGGCATAGCAGGTAAAGCTGCTGCCTGCAGTACTGGCATCCCATTTGGATGCCAGTTCAAGTTCCATCTGCTTCACTTCCTATCTAGCTCTCCGCTATGGCCTGGGAAAGCAGTGGAGAATGGCCCAAGTTCTTGGGCCCCTGTACCCATGTGGGAGACCCAGAGAAGGCTCCTGACTCCTGGCTTCGTATCTGCACAGCTCCAACTTTTGTGGCCAGTTTGGGAGTGAACCAGAGGATGGAAGACTTCTCTCTCTACCTCTCCTTCTCTCTGTGTGTAACTCTGAATTTTAAATAAAAAAAAAAATTAAAAAGAGTACATATGTAGAAATTCATATGTTTATCAGATCTATCAGATCTAGTTTTTCACCTATATCATTTTATGGTATCTGAGTAGTACTATATTTCATCAAATGCAAAATGTCATCTATTTTATAACATATTTTCCGTATCACTAGAAAGGAAAAAAATCTCATTAAATAGCCCTCTGTGAATCCTAAATTCAACCCCAATTTCAGGGATGATAAAATGTGAAAAGGTATGCCATAGAATTGATGAGATATCATATTTCCTAATATAACGCTTATTGTATTGTTTTCATCTTTCAGACTGAAAACTTTTATACTTCTTTTTTCATTATCTAATATTATTAGTTTATAGTGTTGTTTTGTCTTTTCTTTGGTTCAATGTCATAAAATTATGTAATTATGCCATTGTTTTCTTTTTATATTATTTCTTTTATACAAAATAGTTTTATTTCAAATTATTGTAATATTTTAATATATCTCAAAGATGTCTCATTCTGGAATATACCTTAGGAAAGCTTGGATTTATACATTTTGAATTAAAAAATTGTTTTCTTTATCAATTTTATAAGCAAGAGAAGGAAACAAGAGGAGGGAAAGAGAGAGAGAGAGAAATAGAGAAATAGAGAAATCTTCCATTTGCTGGTTCACTCTCTTAATACCCACAAAGGCCAGGTCTGGCCTAGGGGTGAAGGTAGGAGGTAGGGATTCAATCTAAGTTCCCCATGGATTATAGGAGCCCTACTGAGAGGTCACTACTGCCTCCTAAAAAAGGAGCATGAAGTTCAAGTCAGAAGTCAGAGCTGAGAATTGAATACAGGTACTCTGTGTGAGACATGAGCATCTTAACCATGAGATTAAATGCCCACATCCATTTATACATTAAAAAATTTTAGCAATCAATTTTTTTATTTCATATTGGTTAAACAAAGAACATATGTATCATTTAATAGGAAATAAATATGCTGCATGGGTAAAGACTTAAATATCATTTTAAATTGATGCCATCAAACTGTTCACACCTAGGGCTGGCATTGTAATGTCTCAGGTTAAGCCTCTGCCTTGTTCAAGGTCAGACATTTTTCTATGGAAGTCTGCATCTACTGATTGTTCAAAGCAAGGGACATAATGGCCTGGTGCGTTTGACCCACATAAGAATAAATATGAGGCCCATCAAAGCTCTATACCTCCCTGTGAGGTTGACTGAAGTGTTCCTGTGGACTACATTACTGTTCACATGTTCCCTCAACTAAATCCTGCATTCCTCCCTTTCCTTCCATAGATGTTTGACCCTAGGAACAGTCCCTAATAAATGCCCTGTATACAAATTTCATCTTGCCATTTGTTTTTTTTTTTTTTTTTGGAGATTTATCCTCGACAGCAAGCTAATATAAAATTTATAAATGAGGCACATTAACATATCTTTCATTCAGGGCTACAAAAAACCAAGTAGAGAAATTTTGTATATTGTCTGTGAAAGGAAACTCCAGGTATGTTACTGACCCCTCAATTATTTAGCACTGTGGAATGAGACTGCCCTTGCAGATCATGCTATTAAAAGAAACACAAAAGGATTTATTTTTTTCTATAGACTTAGGGACAAGGAAAGCTAAGAAATTATCTCAGATCAATGCACTTGAGAGCCGGATAGATAAGGGACTCAGAATCCAAAAGTGAAGACTCTCAGACTTTCTCTTTGCATAGAGTACAAAGCTAGTGCCTTCAGAAGCCAGATCAAAACCATATTTCTTCCCTTTATTGTAAGAGAAGGATTATATGTAATGATATTGATTTTATGCCTCTAGAATTTCATTTCTGAAATTGTTCACCTACATGATTGATACATATAGGGAAAATGCATTATATCCAATTTTCATGCAAATATGTATAAATAAATTTTATTTGTAAATTGTGTATTGTTTTTCTATAAACACCATCTTATTAGCATCAACATTGTAAGGGCTATATACTGGCATGAAAAGCTATTACCTGTTTAATTTGCTATGCTTCAGTAGTTACACTAGGTATTGGGAATGCATTGATGATTAGGGTGTTCAATAACTGTGAAGGTGGGAACAAATTTATTCTTCTTGCAATATAATATTTACAGGTATATTTGAGGGGTTAAAAAACTTCAAAATAATGAGATTTAAGATTGGATAAATTCAGAGTCACATGCTGGGGCTAAATATAAACTAAGGAGATTATATTAGAACTGGATTTTAGGGAAAATAGGAATTTGCCATGTATGAAAAGAAAAAAAAAAGCCATTTAAATATTAAGCAGTTGAGGTTAGGAAAAGTAAAATACATTCATAACAAGGGTTTTCTCTAAAAGTTTCTAAGAGGGACTGACAAGAAGACTGGGCAGTTTAACACTATTATAAAATCCATAGAAGTCATAGGAAGTTTTGTAAGCAAGAGAACATGATGAATCAATTTGTTTCCAAAAGCTTGTAGAATAGTGAAAGACAGGGAAAGAAAAGCTACTGGATTATTTTGATGTTAAAGAGCATGTTTAAAATGCTGGTACTATAAAGATGATTAGGGTTTACAGCTAGGGAAGTGATTGTGAAACTTGGAAAAGACCCTTTTGAAAGATGATTTTAGCAATAGAATCAAAAGGATAGGATACTAATAAAATGTGGTACAAAAAGTCGGATGTGGGAGAGGGAAGAATCAACTGTGGCAGTAAGATTTCCTCTTAGGGGCCGGAGCTGTGGCATAGGGGGTATATCTGCTGCCAAAAGTGCTGGCAGCCCATATGGACAACGTTTTCAGTCCTTGCTGCTCCACTTCTGATCCAGCTCTCTGCTATGACCTGGGAAAGCAGTAGAAGATGGCCCAAGTCCTTGGGCCCCTACACCCACATAAGAGACCCAGAAGAACTTCCTGGATCCTGGCTTCAGATCAGCCTAGCTCCAGCCATTGCGGCCATTTAGGGAGTAAACTAGCAGATGGAAGACTTTCTCTCTCTCTCTCTCTCTCTCTCTCTCTCTCTCTCTCTGCCCCTGCCTCTCTGTAACTCTCTGCCTATCAATTAATAAATAAATATATTTTTAGGAAAAAAAAAGGTTTCACCTTGAGTTGATGATGAAGAATATCTCATCATAGATGATCAAAGGCAGCATGAGCATACTGGCATACTCCAGTGAGGATACTGATAAATGAGCAGAAAGAACAAGTAAAGCAGTTTCTGTCCTGGACTAGCATCAACAGTCTTAGATTATTGCCATGTAAAATATGCTTACTGAATGGAACGTACTTATGTACTGAGCTCGTTTGAACTAGCTGTTCCCTATAATATTTCCTTAAAGTGATTATGTTATTGAGTTTCTATAAAAATACAACAGAATAAATTTTTATTTTTGGACTAGAAATTTTGAAGGGAGGATTTAGCATCATTGGGTATCATTTTTCTCTTATTCAAAGAGCTTTATTATTTTTACAGATAGTGATATTTATTTAGTTTCACAGTTATTAATAATTTTACTTCTCATAAGCATTTCTTTCATTATGATTACTTCTAAAAACACACTAAATTTACATACATTTGTCATTTTATTTATCAGTCCCTTTGATTTCAGATATTCTATTTTAATCATTTTCTTTCTTTTTGAAGATCATCCTTTTTGCAATTTAGTTATTTTGTTATTAATATCTGACATTTTGGGGACCAGCACTGTTGTATAGCTGGGTAAACAGTTGTCTGCAATGCCAGCATCCCATATTGGCACCAGTTCGAATCCCAGCTGCTCCATTTCCAATCCAACTCCCTGATAATATGCTTGGAAAAGCAGTGGAAGATGGCCCAGGTGCTTGGGCCTTTGCACCCACATGGGAGACCAGAAGAGGCTCCTGACTCCTGGCTTCGGTCTGGATCAGCCTTGCCCATTGCAATCATTTGGAGGGGAACGGGAAGCTGTGAACCAGGGGTGGAAGATTTATCTCTCTCTCTCTCTGTAATTCTAACTTTCAAAAGATAAATAAATAAATGAAAAAAAAAATTTGGAGAGTTGCTTGTTGTCCCAGGTGCTTCATGTCCAATCTAGCTCCCTGATAATGACCTGGGAAAAGCAGTAGACATGGCCCAAGTATTTGGACCCCTGCCACCCTTGTGGGAGACCCAGAGGAAGCATCTGGCTCCTGGCTTCAGCTTAGCCCAGCGCTGGCGGGCTGTTGTAGCCATCTGTGCAGTGCATGAGCAGAAGGAAGATCTCCCTCTCTCTCTCTCTCTCTCTCTCTCTCTCTCTTTCTGTTTCTTCCTCTCTCTCTCTGTAACTCTGACTTTCAAAATAATTAAATACATTTTTAAAATAATAAAATGAAATACAAAGTTTTCTCTGTTAGATGTGATTATAATCAGAAAATCTGTTGATTTCTTTAAGTAAAATAATAGTTATTTTCAAGTGTCAGTTGACCAATATTTACTGGTTTGATATATCCTTAAATTTATTCATATAAAATACATATGATATTGATTACAAGCATTTGTTTTGTTAAATTTAGAAAATCATTTAGATGTTAATAATGTTTATTAGCAAACCCCTCAAGGATTATTCCAAATTACTATTTTGAGATGAATCATTTCAGAGAATTATTGTACTAGAGCTTCAAAATTTTCATAGAAAATTTGAATTATGTTTTAATTCATTTTTTCTATTAAAGTATCCTTATATAATTGTTTTCTTTAACTTTTTAAATTTTTATTTATTCGAGAGGTAGAGTTACAGACAGTGAGAGGGAGAGACAGAGAGAAAGGTCTTCCTTCTGTTGGTTCACTCCCCAGATGGCCGCAATAGCTGGAGCTGCACGATCCGAAGCCAGGAGTCAGGTGCTTCTTCCTGGTCTCCCATGCGGGTGCAGGGGCCCAAGCACTTAGGCCATCTTCTACTGCTTTCCTAGGCCACACCAGAGAGCTGGATTGGAAGAGGAGCAGGAGCAGCTGGGACTAGAACCAGCGCCCATGTGGGATGCTGGCGCCTCAGGCAGAGGATTAACCTACTGTGCCATGGCACTGGCCCATCTCATATAATTGTTAACACATAACTACCAACTTATTAATTTAGGTATAGTATTTTCATTTTATTTATAGTAGTCTTCTTTCTTATTAAGGTAGAATTTGATTATGTTTTGTTTTCTCAGAAACTTGTGTTTTAAGCAACCTATTGAAACCATTGACCTAGATGAACACATGCTCAGAACTCACATTATCGGTCCCATCATTCTGTTGTCCTAATCTGTCCATAGATATAGTATAGCATATGCTTATTAAGCAGTACTCAGCAAACTTCTAACTGTGTTCTGGGCAGTTTCTGAAAGGAGATCCTCTCTTGTAGAGCTTCTTTTCCTATACAATTGGTAGTAAAAGAAGAAGTGTCAATAAGCATTTCTCAGCTGAATGCCAAAACCTATACACAAGATCTAAAGGAATAATATTTCAGGACATTCTGGTTGGAAAGTGTCCATCAACTATTTTATAAGGAGTGTAATCATCAGTAATTATAAGAATTATACCCAGTTCATCCAAACTTAAAAATGAATGCCAGTTATTTATTCCTATCTATTAAAATGAATCAGTCAAATGCTTCTATGTAAAGATATACTCATATTTAAAAAGAGTTTGGTGGTTTTTTCCCCCTCAGAATGTGAAGTGTATTCAGATCCACAGACTTGATATTCTTATGCATCACTGACTGTGTTTCTTGTTAGAATGGACAACAAAATTGACAGGCTAGAGCATAGATTAGGGAAATCACTCAGTGTAAAACTACAGTTCAAGCAGGATTTGGAGCAAGTAAATTGTCTGTAAATTATGGTATCTTATCTTCAAAGTTTTATAAATTGAATAAGTTGTACTTTCTAGAATTGGAGTAGACATCTAGTCAATTTTTTCTGGAGTAAGAAATGGGTATAGTGTTAAAATATTCATTCTGTGTTCTAGTTGGTGCTTGAGGTATGACAAGAAGGATCTCATCTTTACATAAAATCAAAATGCAGTTCACACTGTGAACTTTTTACAAGCCAGTCTGAGCAGAACACTCATTAAGGGTAATGGAAATTGAGCATATACGGCACTGTTACACCACAACAAAATTTAAATCTCTAATGTACAGGATATTACCAAACATGAAAGATTCATGAGTTGGAGTCTTAAAATTAAAAGGTATATAATTTGGTTTACAAATCAAGTTGATCTGTTCCGTGTTTAGAGAACTTGCTATTTTGTAACCAAGTGTTGGTGCAACTAGAAAGTAGTTCTGTACTACTTTGAACAGGTGCAGTACACCTAGCATGACATAAAAACAAGGTAAAGGTATGCAAGTGTGATCTCATTAGGAGTTTATGGCAAAAAGTTGAAGGAGTACTGGGAGGGCCTAAAATCAACCTCTCTTGCTCTGGAAATATTTTACTAGCATTCCACTTATTTCTTAAAATTCTATCTTAGACTTTATCCCCACATCTAACTACTTCTTTAGTTATCAGATTCATATAACGGCTTACTCAGAGTTCAGGTAGCTGGAATTCTAGGATTAAGCATGCTGCCTCGTGCTCTTCCTGAGGCCTCTGCTTGGCTTGCAGTTGGCTGCCGGATCACTATGTGCACGCTTGGCCTTGCTCTGTGTATGCACATCCCTTGTGTTTCCCTTTTTGTGTGATGCCAGTGATTATTGGATTTGAGTCCCAAATTTATTTCTTTATTTAACATTTAATTATTTCCTTACAAACTGCTTCTCCAATACAATCAGAGTGAGGGTTAGGGCTCCAGCACAAATTTTGGAGAGAGAGAATTCAGTCCATAACACTCCTTATTTATTGTTTTTTTTTTTTTGTTACTCTGAAAGTTATAATTTGTTCTGAGTTGCAGGTCTTTAGAGGTACTAGATTAATTTAGTACATTTAGACCTTGTTTTACACACATTATCAAAATCAAGCAAATGGGCAGATGTACACATTAAATAACTATGAAGGGAAAGCCATGTCTCCTAGTGATTAAGTCCACAGATCCTAGTCCAGGCAGTCTTCGTTTACATCCTAGCTCCCTAACTTATTGGCAGAAAGCTTGTCAGAAATTTATTTAAACTCACTGTAACCTTAGTATTCTTATGTGTAAAACTGGAGTGCATAATGCTTTTAAAAGCAATTCATTAAAAATAAAGGTCTTATAAATACTAACTTTTTATTGTTGAAGATATTTTGTATCTATTAAGAGTATTTAAATTATACTTGGGTAACTTCTTAAAACAGTGGGGAACTTTTAAAATCAGTGTTTTGAATTGTCAGTTGGTTAAGTGTGTGCATTCCTGTCTCAGACTGCCTTCATTTTTGTCCTGGCTGTGTCACACTTTGGCTTGTTGCCCTCAGACAGATCACTTATTTTCTCTAAGCTTAACTTTGCTTATGGGCAAAATAAGAATTAGAAATATTATCTGTAGTGTGTATTACATGCAATGATATAAATCAAGAACTTAGAGCATCGCTTAATGCAAAATAAGAATGATTACCCTTACTGTGTTCTACTAGTATAAATATTAATATGATAATGAATGCCTTAATTTAACTTTTCACTGAAAGTATTCTCCATAGTTAATTTTATTTATTTTCATTCTGCCAGATTGAACAATGAGGCAAACCTTTGCCAATCGCCATTCCTGCCGTTCAACTTCTTTCTTCTGCTTTTCCATATAGTTCTGAGTAGTCATAGAAAAAGCACTCAGTTTTTGCAGCCTTAAGAGGCTTATTTGTTTGTCTTTGTGAGGTTGGGGTAGATAATAAGCAATGTCAGTGTTTTATGTATAAGTCTGTGGGAGAGAAATGAACTGACAGCCACTCTATCCTGACAAAAGAATTCAAAGTCACTCCATTTGAGATTATTTACTAAATGATGGATGTAGCAGAGAAAGTTTTTCCAGGAAAATAAACAATTTAAGAAGAAACTAGAAGATTGGAAGGTCAGTAGATTGACTCTTTAAAAATGTGTCTGTTCTTGAATCCAGAATTAAACTTCAAATACATTATCCTTAGAATGATCATAGCAAGATAAAGATATTTAGGACAAAAAATGAAAATTATTTTATAACTTTATGTGAAGGCAATTATTTGTATATGTAAGAAAGTATACACATACGGATACAACTATACCTGTATTTACAGATATTACAGTGGTTGTTTTGGTGTACTCGAAGTTTATTTTTTCAGTAATATTTAATGTTGGAGCAACAGTTAGATATATAAATAATGGTAATAAAAAAGAACCTGGGGTTAGTGCTAACTTACATTCCAGAAATGCAAGTAAGTGTCCTGACCCAAGGCCAAGTCAGGTGTACTCTGTTTCTGAGTTTCCCCATTTATGGAACCAAAACATGACAATGTACCTTCTATAGTGCGAGGGTGCCATAGAAATCAAGTGAGAAGAAAATTCTTTGCAGTGGTGAGCAGACAATTTAAATGTCAGGGATTAGGTTTAGTAGCAGTAAGGAAAGTAACGTGATGATTTGCATTATGGATGATTAATGGTTACACTGAACATTTGCTTTTTGATGTGGAGCATATTCTTAGGAAACATGGATCCTACTAAAAGTCCATTCTCCGAAGAAATTTAAAGTAAATGCTTCATAAATCGACAAGAATGACTCTATTTGGACACCACTGATGAAAGAATGGGGCCAGCGTAATGGGAGCTGTTGGTGCTCAGGGCCACTGTGTTCTGGTTTGATCCCAGCTGGCTGAACCACAGGAGCTTTTGCTCAGACACTATCAACACATTGCTCGTTCAGTCAGAGTTTATCTTGCTTCAGTTATTGGTGCACTAACAAAGCCACAGAGGTAAAGGAGCCTCAGCTCCTCTACATGCCTGGAGAGAGGATTAGAGGCTTTCTTTTCTTTAGGTAACTGTGTCTGGTTTCTGTATTTGGAGGGCTTATTTTTAATAACTGAAGAGAAAAAGACGAAGTGAAAATGTTCTTTCTGAGAGACTGGAAAGGCAATATGATTTGGGATAAAGGCTTCTTCTTTCTACCAAATAAATGACACAGACTTAATTACCCATCACTTCTGTGCATCTGACTTAAAGCCCTGTTTTCCTTACCATTTTGAGTAAAGCAAACATAAAGTAGAAGGACTTTTCTTCCTTTTATATACCGTTTACACATATTTTTGCTCTGATACAGGAAAATTCATGAAATGCACCTTTTGAATTGTTCTTTAAGCTGAAATTGAGTCTGTAAGCCATCTCATCACTGAGCGTTATTTTATGGGATGGTAGCTGTCAAAAATTACATTAAACCTAACACTGGCAGACTGCATCTTCCAGGAAGATTCTCTGAGTATTACATCTTAGGAGTGCACACAGTCTGTGTGATCAAGGCCTGCAACCTTGGCTTTGTAACTGGTGACTTCATTGAGGGCTTATAGTCATGATTTAAATTGTGTACACACATGCATGATGTGTTGTTCCCTGGATGCTACTTTTAGGAAGGCAAGTGAGATGATTTTGTGAGCTGCTGAAAATTTCATTCTACAATTTTAACTCTACATGAGCATACTCATAATTCAAACCACAACCTAGATATATAGCATACTGGCAGAAAATTAACTCTTAAAATAAGTCAAACCCAGGTTTAAGTTCTGCAGATTAGCCAGTATGACCTAGGGAATGTCTATTAAATGATCTGATCCTCAAAATCTTCATCCAGCTTGAAGGAAACTTTAGAAGATTAGAGAACATACATATAAAACATGATGTCCATTAATACATTGGAAGATTAGGTTAGCCAGGGAAATATTTAATTTGAAACTTTAAGAGTTTATATTATAAAATGGTTTTCACTGATACAGTTTCAGAATAATTTGGATCTGAAAATGTTTTATTGTTTCAAAATAAATTTTGTATCCTGGTATGTTAGAAATTCCCCATCACCTAGCCCAAACCCCCAAACCTTGGCTGTTTCCACATTCATAAAATGCTTATTTAAGGATATAACATTAAAAGCATGTCCTTTTCCTCTCTTCCATCTAGTTTTAGTTCTATTGATTAGCAGGACTCCCCTGAACTTATGTACTAAAATGTGATACCTTCTGAACAGAGAAGGCAAACTAAAGATGGAGGGGAATTTTCCCAGGAAGTGGCTTTTGCTTAATCACTTAATAGCACCATCTGGGTATGCCTTTGTTTCCTTTTCAGGGTGGAGTGTTTTGGCAAAACAAAGCTTCTTGAGGTTCCACCAGCCATTGTAATCCATAAGCTGTACTTTGGACATTTATATTTATTAAATAAAAGTTAAAAAAAACTCCCTCCCAACCACAACTATCCCATCTCCAACTCCCTCTCCCATCTCATTCTCCATCAAGATTCATTTTCAATTATCTTTATATACAGAAGATCAATTTAGTATATACTAAGTAAAGAATTCAACAGTTTGCACCCACACAGATAGACAAAATATAGAGTACTGTTTGAGTAGTAGTTTTACTGTTAATTCACATAGTACAACACATTAAGGACAGAGATCCTACATGGGGAGTGACAGTAACTCCCATTGTTGATTTAACAATTGACACTCTTATTTATGATGTCAGTAATCACCCGAGGCTCTTGTCATGAGCTGCCAAGGCTATGGAAGCCTCTTGAGTTCACCAACTCTGATCTTATTTAGACAAGGCCATAATCAAAGTGGAAGTTCTCTCCTCCCTTCAGAGAAAAGTACCTCCTTCTTTGATGACCTATTCTTTCCACTGGGATCTCACTCACAGAGATCTTGAATTTAGGTGTTTTTTTTTTTTTTTTTTTTTTTTTTTTTGCCAGTGTCTTGGCTTTCCGTGCCTGAAATACTCTCATGAGCTTTTTAGCCAGATCTGAATGCCTTAAAGGCTGATTCTGAGTTCAGAGTGCTGTTTAGGGCATCTGCCATTCTATGAGTCTGCTGTGTATCCCACTTTAATGTTGGATCATTCTCTCCTTTTTAATTCTATCAGTTACTATTAGCAAACACTAGTCTAGTTTATGTAATACCTTTGACACTTAATCATATCTTTATGATCAATTATGAAATTAAACTGATCAATTTGACTAGTAAGATGGGATTGGTACATGCCACCTTCATGGGATTGATTTTGAATCCTCTGGCATGTTTCTAGCTCTACCATTGGGATAAGACAGAATGAGCATGTGTCAAACTCTCCATCTCCTTCCTCTCTTATTCCCACTCTTTTATTTAACAGGAATCACTTTTCAGTTGAATTTAAACAACTAGGAATAATTGTGTGTTAATTAAAGAGTTCAAACAATGGTATTAAGTAGAACAAAAAATACTAAAAGGAAAAAAATAGTAAGTTGTTCCTAGACAGTCATGACAAGAGCTGATCAAGTCATTGTTTCTCATAGTATCTGTTTCACTTCTACATGTTTCCGTTTAGGTGTTCAGTTAGATGACACAGATCAGGGAGGACACAGGATATTTGTCCCTTTGGGACTGGCTAAAATCCTTTCTCTTTGTTTTAGTGTGCTCGTTCATTCAGGTATTCAGTCTCTATTCTCTGGATTCTCCTCATTTTTAGCTGTTATTGTAAGTATTAGATTTTAAGTTATATACGACTCTGTCAATGTACATCTCACTGTTATAATGACTTAAAAAAACAGTGATGACATCACAACTATACCATAATGATCCTATGTTGGTAATTGTCTTCTCTGGGGGGAAAATCTCGTTAAAAGTCTGAAACAAACCATTTATTTTTTTTTTTTATCATTTGAGAAACAGATAAAAAGAGACAAAGAGTTAGACACATTACCCATCTGCCAGTTTACTTCCCAAATGCCCATAACAGTTGGGGCTGTGCCAGGCTGAAACCAAGAGCCAGGAACTCAATTGAGGTTTCTCACACAGATGTTAGGAACCTGATTCTGTGAGCCATCACCTTTGCCTCTGAAGGTTTGCACTATCAAGAAATTGGAATCGGAAGCAGAGGTGAAACTCAAACCCAGACCCTCTGATACAGGATGTGAGTATCCCAACCAATGTATTAACCATAATGGAAAATGTCCACTCCAAACTTCTTTTTTTTTTTTTTTTTAAGATTTATTTTGTTTATTTGAAAAGCAGAATTATGGAGGTGCGGGGAGAGAGAGAGAGACAGAGACAGAGACAGAGACAGAGAGACAGAATCTTCTATCCATTAGTTCATTCCCCAAGTGGCTACAATGGCTAATGGTAGGCCAGGCTGAAACCAGGAGCCAGGAGTTTCACCCAGGTCTCCCGTGTGGAAACAGGGCCCAACCATTTGAGCCATCCTCTGCTACTTTCACAGGTGCATTGGCAAGGAGCTGAATCAAAAGTGAAGCAAATTGCTGCCCAAGCTGTGGCACAGCAGAAAAAGCCACCACCTGCAGTGCCTGCATCCCATATGGGTGCCAGTTCAAGTTCCAGCTGCTCCACTTCTGATCCAGCTCTCTGCTATGGCCTGGGAAAGCAGAAGATGGCCCAGGACTTCGGGCCCCTGTGCCCACGTGGGAGTCCTGGAAGAAGCTCCTGTCTCCTGGCTTCAGATTGGCACAGCTCCAGCCATTGCGGCCAGTTGGGGAGTGAACCAGCAGATGGAAGACCTCCCTCTCTCTCTTTGCCTATCCCTCTCTCTCTTTGTAACTCTGACTTTCAAATAAATAAATAAATCTTTAAAAAAAAAGGTGGAGCAACAAGGACTTGAACCACAGCATGCCAGTTTTACAGTCAGTATTTTAATCCACTACACCACAACACCAACCCCTGAAAACAATTTCTCTATTAGATTTAATGAAATAATTACACACAGCTGGTTATGAAACAGGTGACTAAACCATCAATGCTGTGACAAGTTTACTTACTATTTTCCTATATTATTGTAAATCTAGGTAATGAGGAACAACTTTTTTGTATTTGGTTCACTACAAGAAAATACGATATTTATTTTTCTTCTCTTTCCCTCTCTTTCCTTGATTTGATATAAATATTCCTTAAAGATAAAACAATAGGATCATAATTGGTTCCAAACATGTTACTGGAGATGTGAGGGACTAGAGGTACAAGATTCGAGCCCCAAGTAAGGAAATCCACAAGTGACTGTTTATTTCCCATTTTCAGATAGTGTATATTTATTGCAACAAAACTTTGGCTCAAGAGAAAGTACAGTTTGGGAATAGATTGTGAATTTCAATTGTGCTCTGGAAAACATTAAAATGAGTTGCACCTGCCCTGTTGCTGAGGAGTAAAAAGAATCTACCTCTAAAGAACTGTTTATCCAGAAAGTAAATCAATTTTTTTTAATCCCAGTCTTGTCAAAATGACTCTGCTTAATGACCAGGAGTTGGGAGTTTACAGAATGGAAAATAATGGATAACATTAATGTTATCTATCTTAGTTAATCACTTGGAAACTTTGGGAACTTGAATAATGTGTATTGTTGATGTCCATCTCCTGCTGAGTAATGCTCTAGTTGAATATCACAGAATTTTATTTATCCCCAATTTTCAAGGAGCGTTCTTAATCCAAGAGCTTATCGTATTAACTCTTCCTCTAAACAAGGGCAGAGATGCAAATAAAGAGGTTATTAAAATCGGCTGTAAAAGACATAGATCTTTCATTAAAAGTTTATAGACAAGCAGAAATACACAAGCTTAACTCAAGGAGATTAACATGGTTAGGTTAGAGGCTAATTGTGTTTTGCATCTGAAATGTAATAAAAGTTTGTACCCTTCGGGGGGAAATACAGCTAAGGTTCATCAATTTTTACCATCTTTAATTCTGCAAACCCTGGAAAACTAATTCAGAGCAATAGTATGGCTAGTTAAGATGATAAATCTCTAATTAAACAAGGAGCCATCTTCTTAAATGAATAATCTCTGTCTAGATCTCGATGTGTCTCAGCGTATTTAACTGTCTGTGTGTGGGCAAAAAATCAGAACAGGTTCATAGTCTTGGTGGAAGAGAGCTTGAGTATTTTGGAAATGCTATTGACATGAGTAAATTATTAATATCATAATTTCCTCAAAGCAATTTTTGCCACTTCATGAATATGAACTTTATGAAAATTTTATTATAATTTTTCCAGCCAATTACTTTGTCATCTAAGTCATGTTGAAATCCGAAATCCTCCAGTACTATCATAGAAAGGGTACTGGTCTTCGTGTGAAACAAAAATGAGAAGGAAAACAGGAACATGTTCTTTGTTTCACAGATGTAGCTTTTGCTGCTTGTTTTATGCTTGCAAAGTACCCATTCGTAAAAATGTAATTTAAGATTGAACATGAATAGTGTATACATTTAGAAAAAGCGTGATTTTGTAATTATTAATATGTTTGTTGAATTAATATTTATGGATACTTCCAATCTGCAGTCAAGTAGAGAATTCTACCTAATATATGAGCAAAACCAACCAAAATAGAAGAAATTACTGTTTCGTTTTGTCATTTGTATGTACTACCATAAGAATTATATTAAATTCTGTGCACTATTTTAAAAAACTGCTGGCAAAGTTTTCCATCTGTTTAAAACTATCAGATAGCTAGTTAAAGTCAATGCAAAAATAGAGTTTTTTAAAACTTTAAACAATTATTAATCATAATAGGAAATTGGATTTCATGGAACTGTGTGGATCTGATGAGTAACAACTTGACATGCAAAGATCAACCTTGTGCCCACAGACCTCAAATCAGAGATCTAATGAACAGCTTTAAAAAATATATTGAGTCTGAAATGTTAGTAGGGCTTAGAACATTTACTGTAGACTTGTGGTTTTAGATGCATGCTATTCTTACCTTGGACTTAAAACTAGAAAATCAAGGACACTAATAAATGATCCAGTTGTAACTAGATGCTGGCTTCTATGCAGCTGCTTTGTTGAAACATTGTCACATTGAATTCACTGGAAGCTAAAAGAGAAAGGCAACAACAACTGAAAGAAAAAAAAAATCAATGTGTTTCAGTAGATCTAGGGACCAATCTGAAAGACAAGCTTCTAGTTGTATTTCCAATGTGCCTTTTCCATTTTGTGATGTTGTAAAAGTTAAGTCTTCATTAGATACCCCTGGTGTTTACAATCCCCACAATAGAAATAAAAAGGAAATGAGATGTTCCATTTTTAATATTACACATATAATCATTTTAGAGTGTGGAGGTTAATTCTCCCCACCAAAGTGCATGAAAGGAATTAAAGGAAACACTGTCAACATTTTAATTCTTTTCATGTGTTTCAAGGAGAGAAATTAGGCACCAAAACACAAAACAATTATATGTGTACTTTAAAATACATACTGATTTTTTTCAGAGTAATAACGTATAAAACTTGCCTCCCATAAATGAAACATTTGCCTATCTAATAACAAAAAACTTTATGGACACCTTGTAGCAAATGCTAAGTTCAAGATATTTGTGCAGGGGATGATGTGGTGGCTCACTTGGTTAAACCTCCGCCTGTGGCGCTGGCATCCCATATGGGCACTGGGTTCTAGTCCTGGTTGCTCTTCTTCCAGTCCAGCTCTCTGCTATGGCCCAGGAAGGAGGATGACCCAAGTGCTTGGGCCCCTGCACCCGCATGGGAGACCAGGAAGAAGCACCTGGCTCCTGGCTTCGGATCGGTGCAGAGCTGGCCGTAGTGGCCATTTGGGGAGTGAACCAACAGAAGGAAGAGCTTTCTCTCTGTCTCTCTCTCACACTGTTTAACTCAAAAAAAAAAAAAAGATATTTGTGCAATAACATGAATCCTAGCCATTGTTATTTAAACAGTATCCATGAAACACACTGGCTTTAGCAAAACTATTGCTTAAATTTTCCTTCTAATCCCAACTATATTTCAAACTTGAATGCTATGTTTACTTGGAGACCATGTAAATTCTCAGAAATCTTTAGCAGATATAGCAGCCTTAAACCCTTCAACTTGCTGTTAACCAGATAACATGTCAGATGTCATAGCATATAATAGCAACATGCTTTAAATTCTAGTGTCAGGGAAAGTGTTGCCCAGTTCTCTCTTTTTTGTATCTTTGGCACTTTCAGACAGGAAAATAAAATGTAGCTCCCAATCACTAGCCTGATTCAAATCATATGCCAGAATCCATCCTGTTATGGGCATAATGAAGACAGTGTCCAGTTCCTGCATCTCAAAGGCATATACATCATGCAAAGCTTGAATGTAGATCATTTTAAGTCAATTGTGTTCAAATGGGCTCAATTAATTAATGAAACTATAAAGAAAATAAAGTATGAGAAAATCTGAATATGTGGTGTAGACTGAATTGTGTTCTAAAATCTGCCTTGAAGTCTCAGTCCCATGTCTGTATTTGTAGGGAACCTTTAGGAGATAATTAAGGTCAAATGAGATTGTAGGGCAAAGCTACTGCCCCAGTAAGAAAAGTAAGATAAGACAGAGCTTTCTGTCACTGCCTTGTGAAGGCACAAAACGATCCACATATGCAACCCAAAGAGAGATCCCTCTCCGTGCACCGTGCTGGTACCTTGATATTGAACTTCTAGTCTGCATATTTATCTGTTGTTTAAACTAGACAGCTGATGGTATTTTTTTACGTCAGTGCAAGCAGACTAAGAGAGTGTTGCAGGTGCTAGTGGAGTATCTCTAGACTTGTACAGAACTCGTAAGGATGCCCAAAGCTCCTTGAGACTGGTCAGCTTTCAGACATTCGTAGAGGCTAGGGAGTCAAGAATGGAGCATTTCTTCCATTTTCTATCAGATCAAAAACTAAGCGAATTGCAAAAATCATCCTCACTTGTAACCATGACCCAGAAACTGACAGGGATGAACATTTGAGCTCTTCTGTAGAATCTAGCTACCTGGATTAGTACAGACTATAACCATGCCAATCTAGAGTTGAAAGTTAAATAAATATATTTAAAAATAGTTAAAGTTGTATGTAAATATACTTCAAAACTGCACAAACTAAATTTTAAAGCTAAGAAATATAACAAGGAATTTCCTCATTGCTAAATTTGAACTCTGGTAAGCGAGTTATGTAATTCATTGTCTTATCCATCTAGTCCTCTTTCCATCCAATAAATGATACTGTTATGTACCAGCAACAATATTAGGTATTTAGAGAACTAAAAAGGCACTGCCACATGTCAGGAACTGTCAGTGGTTGGCACAAAGTAAGGAGATCTTAAAGCAAAGTGAAAACTGCTAAGGCAGGAACTGTATCAAGTGCTATGGCAGCACCTAAGACTCATTCTGTGTTAGTGTGGGAAGTTTGGCAAACAAGAAAACAAACAAACAAATCAACAAAAATTGACTTGTATGACAAATAGTTTAGGGCAGTGGAAAAGCTCATGTGCACTTTACCCATATGAAATATAAAACAGTGTTCAGAATCAATAGAAATCAGTGGTTAATTGTATTAGTGGGTGACCGAAAAAATGAGGTACAAATAGGCCAAGTGGACCTCAAAACAAAAGTTAACTTTCACACCCTATTAGTTCTTATTTAAAACAGTGTTATAGATAATGAAAAGGAATGAATTCAATAGAAATGAATTACAGGCTACTGTATATTTCAATGTAATCACAGGGCATGCATCAGTGAAAATAGTATTATTAATGAGCTGTTTGTTTCTAAACATAGTAACAGTAAAAATCTAATGGTATTTTGTCACTTTGATGAGCTATTAAAGTAAATAACTATAATTCTACAAGGACTTTGCTTACTACATAGATTATTTTAATTTTGGTTTCCACTCAAGAATCTGGAAGGGCACTGATGATACTGTGAGCGACTGTGAATAAGAACCTGTTCTCCTTTATTATCCAAACTCAGATAATATTTACCATTTGATCTTCACTGTGGTCGTCAACAGTGCAACTCTCCTCTCACTGCCAGAAAAACATTCCATAAATAATGAATAAATACATTTCTAATTTTATTTGGGGTATGTATAAACTTGAGCTCTCTCTCTCTCCATTTCTCTCTCTGTCTTTGCTGGCTTTTTTTGAATGAAGCAAAATTTATACAAATCTTTATCTCCTTAAGAATAGTAAATCCTATTCCTTAAGAATAGTAAATTATTGGCTAAACTCATAGCATCCAATATTATTATTCTTATTACTATTTTTGGAATAGAGGACTTCAAATCCCACATCATATATATCGTATTTCTCAAAGAATTTACTACCTTGCCGATTTGGCAAAAATAATAAATAGAAAATAAATTGACGAAGAGAAAATATATATTCAAATCAAAAACCATATATAAACTGCAGAATTTTAAGAATGCTAAAAGTAGATGCCAGAGAGATTAAGTGGCTTACTTAAGGTAACACACTTGTACAGAATATATATATATATATGTATATATATGCGCATATGTCCATACATATGTATGCATTTGTATATATCCATAGTATGAATATCATTTTGCATACTTTGTTGATCAAACTATGTTGACATCCCTTCATTTAATTACTATTTCTAGCCCTTACCTATATTTCTGTTTTTTATTTTTTACTTGTTGAACTCTATATTTAGTGGAGCATTAAGCCTTTGACTATAATACAAATCAAAGTTATGTTATCTCAAAAATAAAATAAACACATGTAAATTGATATTCATTTTTTAGGTTGCTATATTACCAAAAGCTCCTAATATATTTGGGAGTAGACTAGCACCATCTTTTCAAATAACATTTTGTCAATAAAAAGGATTTGAGATTTCTAAGTGTTGAAATCAAGACATATTGTGCATATTAAAGCATATTAATTTCCTACTATTTTGTTAGTAAAGCTGTAAGAAAAAGGATTATATTTTATCTTGAAAAATTGAAAGAAATCACATTTAAACAATATAAAATTCTAGATGAGTGACACAGCATTATTATAGGTTATGGAGACAAAAGGATGCTTATGGTTGGCTTAGTATAAGGCAAAGAATCCCATCCTATTCAATAATTGAAACTAACTGTAAATGCCCTGTCTAAAAGGACAACTCCATGTCATTAAGGGCAGTGAGGATGCAAGGCTCATCTTATATAAGCCTTTAGCCTTTGTTAAATATTATTGTATATTAGTGAAGTCTGAGCAGTTTTTCACAATAAGTACTAGAAAGGGAAATTTGTAATATTTGACATCAGCAATGAAAAAAATATGGTTGTACTTTATCAAAAACAAATTATAAAAAAAACACATGGTCCATATGTCATATATCTAATGTGTAATCTTGCTAATTACCTAATGTTTGGAAAAGCCTTTGAAGATGAGAAGTGCCACATATGTTAATATTATTATTTGACCACTATAGCCTCCATAAATTGAATGCATTTGCAAGTGAAATACCATCCCTTTATCTCTAAGGAATAATCAGTGGTTTCTGCTCTCTTTTAAAACTGTAAATCATACTTTTCAAAATTTATATTAGATTATAGCCTACTGAAACACTGAAAAGAGGGAGAGAGAGAGGAGATTGACTTTAAACACACACATATAATGTAACTATAGTACATATCCATACATATGCATATTGGGAAGAAAATATTTATGCATAGATAAGAAAAACACAATGTGTTCAAAGGTAGAGTTTAAATGTACAGACACATGGAAAGTCAAATATTGGATAAAGTCCACCAGCAAATTTGAAATGAAATCTAATATGCTTATGGTAAATACTAGTCTGAGATACCAAAGTTCAGAAGACTAATTTTGTGTTCATAAAGTTAGTATATCTTGAAGGCAACTAAACAAATATTTATTGCTAAATAGGCTATTATGGTATTTGTAGATATAAATCAGATGTGTTCAGAAAAATTTTTAAACAAAAATTCACTTTCAAAATTAGTTGTTTTTATGTATATATGGTAGCTTATAGAATTGAGCCAGGGAAGTAGGATAATAGGTTCCAAAGAAACTGAGTTCTAAAATTGAAGGTTCAGAAAGTATTTCTAAAAAGGCAGGAGAAGAAAAGAGAGAGAACAAAGGCTGAAGAGAAGTATTAAGATACAGCTGCAGCTGTGTATCAGTCATTTGCTCAGCAGCAGAGCACTTGCTATGGGGCTTCCATACACGCTAGAGGGTTCCAGGCATAATGTGCAAAAGATCTGATAATCTACTTTACACTACAATAGAAAGACTTTTTTTTACAATTTGAATTTTGCCACATGCTTTAATTTTTATGTAGGAGATATTTAGCTGTAATTTTTCCCTAGCTAGCATATCTTTTCTTTTAAATTATTTCCCAGAGCTAATTAGCTTCAGAAACTTAGATCCATTTAACATCTCACCTTGTGGCTTTGTAGTCATCTAGTTGCTTGAACAATACTTTCTGTCAGAAGAGATGGCTTCTCTCTGAATATTTGGAGTATTAAAGTAAATTCAAGAAATATTTAGTTGAGAGTCTAATATGTGTAAGTTATCAAAAATCTTAGGAATAGAAAAATTGTGTTACTTTTAGAAATATTTGAAATCATCTGATATTGATATTCTCTAGTAGACACATAAAATGAAACTGGCATATTATTAGATATGTCTCTAAAGGACAAAACAGGATGGAAATAAGTACAGTGTCTGAATAATTCAGCATTTCTATTTTTTCCTTAATTCTCCAAGTTAGCTAATTATAGACAGAATTTGACTGAGGGTGTGTGGCCTTTGAGTTTAATGTTAATTACTTTGCTATGGTTCCTGACAATTAATTTTAAAGAATGAATCAAACGAGTGTTGCCTTTACCTAGTTACTAGTTCAGGGTTTTTTTTATAATAAAAAGAGAAGAATAAGGAAATATTTCACTACATAGAATGATTTATCCTACAAAATCAGGCTGGCCCCAAATCAAAATAAAGGAAAGATTTTTCTTTATTTGCATTTATCCACTCTTGAGACATTTTATAAGCACCTATTATTTTCAAGACACTGTAGCAATTTGTATTTGTACTGAATATAGACATGAATATGTACTTGCTTTCCTAAAGAATATCACAAGCTAGTGATATTAAAAAACTGCAGTGAAACCTGATAGACACTAACATTGAAATGGGAACATAGTTATAGGGATTCAAAGAGAAGCAATGTTGACTCAGCCTAAAAAAACAAAGCATGCTTTACCCAAAGGGCAAAAAATATGGCTCTTACGCAATGTATTCATCAAATCTATTATGAATCTGACAGAATCTATGGAATTTTTCTGTCCATACTGGACAGAAAGTAAGTATATATAGAAATGCAAAATTGTTCATCAGCTCTATGCAACACATGTATTTTATGCATATTCCAAGTTCAACTTTTCATAAAATACCTCATTGTTTCAGTGCAGAAACTAATGAACAATTCTAAAAACATGGTAAAAAGAGTAGGAAATAAAACTTTTATGAATGAGAAATAAATTTCTCTCTAAAAGATAAGTTTCAAAATCAAGATATTTGCTTGACTGCAGATTTGAATTTGTGCATTTTTGGTGAAACATAGTGGTATTTACATCATTGACATCAATCAGAATTGTCTTCTTTTTGATTGGAAATGCACAAACCTTTATAGTAATACCAAAGAAATTAGGGCTCCTTTAGTTAGCATGGTCCATAAGAGATTAGGCATTTCCTAGAATACCAGAATGCTCCAGGATTCTTCATTTGAATTAGCGTGAGCGAGGTATGGAGGTCAGATTTGTTCAAGACCACTTTGGTTATATTTATTAAGTCAATATCAAATGTATTCATTCTGTGGTGGGTGTTTTTAGCCAGCGGTTAAAATGCCTGTGTCCCACATCAGAGTGCCTGGGTTCCAGTCCTGGCTCTGGCTCCTAATTACAGCTTCTTTCTAATACAGACCTGGGAAGGCAACAGGTGATGGTTCAAGATATTGGGTCTCTGACACCCACCTGAAAAACTTGAACTGAGTTTCCTTCTCCAGTTTCACCATAGCCCAGCCCCCACTGGTTTGGGATATTTAAGGAGTGAATCAAGGAGTTGGGTGTACTCTTTGTCTCTCTGCCTTGCAAAAACAGAAAAAAAAAGTCTCAGTCTGTAACTCAATTTTAAAGCATTTTAGTAGAAGCAATAATCAAGAGTGCTGTATTGATCCTAGAGACTAAAAGCATTGTCCAGGAAGAATTCACAAGGTTTTGTCACCCTCATATTAACCCTAAAGAAACACTTACTACAGCAGTTGAAAGCTTATGTAGAAGTCCACCTCAAAATTTTTTGGACAAAATATTGCATAGTTCATCAACACTGTCAAAAATGGTATCATAGAGATACATATGAAATAGAGAAATAATGTCCAAGTCAATCAAACCACCAGGAGGTCATCCAAAATTTTTGAAAGACACCTTTCTGTCTCTTGGACTTTTTTCACCCTCTGTCCGTGCTCCTGACATATCTCTTAAAAACGCAGTGATTCAAGATCCTGGCTCTGATGAAGTTGAGAACTTTCAGGCCAGTAGACAAAACTTCTCTCAGAATTATTGGCAATGTTTTTATGTCAGTGTATGCCAACTTAGAAAGCAGTACGTTACAGCCCTGTATGGACCTCCTTCTTCACCAAAGATTGGACTTAAAATGTGTAATGAGCATCACACACAAAGCCAAAAAGTAGATAATGTAGGTGGGATCTTAAGGACAGTGGAAAGTTATGTTGGATAAAACTTAAATCTTTTGGGAAACAGAAATTCCAGAATATGAGATTCAAAGATCAATGAACAAACTTCCATGGTCCAAGAAGAAATTACCTCCAAAATTATAAATGAAATACATCTCTTATGTTTCCTTCCTTACAATAGAAAAAATAGTTATAATTATGTTGAATAATGACAAGATGTTTTCTAAATTTGAATACATGTAAAATATCAAGGTGGTTTTCTGAAGCCTTGTACTGAAGAATCTGATTTCAAGATTGTTTATTCCTGTGGGAGGCAAATGGTTTCTGAGTGTAAGTCTTCAGTGCTGCTCTGTGTGGACTTCTTCAGACATCTGTTAGAATGTCCTCATGACACTAACTGCCACCAGAGAAGCAATCCAAAGGAGCAAGATAAAAACCCAAATGCTTTTCTTTAACCTAATTTCACAAGTCACACACAGTCATTTCCCTAATTTCCTGTTGGTAACAGTTTTATTCAATGAAGTGTGGATACACAAAAACAAGAATACCAGGAGGCAAAGATAATCACGAAATATTTTGGGGCCAATGTTGTGGCACAGCGTGTTAAAACCCTGTTCTGAAGCACCAGCATCTCACATAGGTGACAGTTCTAGACCTGGCTGCTCCTCTTCTGATCTAGCTCTCTGCTATGGCCTGGGAATGCAGTAGAAGATGACCCAAGTCCTTGGGCCCTGCACCCGTGTGGGAGACCAGGAAGAAGCTCCTGGCTCCTGGCTTCAGATAGGCACAGCTCCGGCCATTGCGGTCATCTGAGGAGTGAACCAGCGGATGGAAGACCTCTCTCTGTCTCTACCTCACTCTGTGACACACATGCTCCAACCCTTCTTCCTCCCTCTCCGATCACACTGTTAATTTTTTAAAAGATTTATTTATTTATTCATTCATTCATTTGAAAGGCAATCACAGAGAGGCAAAGGCAGAGAAAGAGAAAGAGGTCTTCTATCAGCTGACTCACTCTCCCCAAACAGCCATAATAGCTGAAGCTGGGCCAATCTTAGGCCAGTAGTTAGGAGCATCCTCAGGGTCTACTACTACTTTCCCAGGCAATAGCAGAAAGCTGGATTGGAAATGGAGTAACCAGGACTCAAACTGGTGCCCACATGAGATGCTGGCACGTTAGGTTGCGGCTTTACCCACTCTGCCACAGTGCCAGCCCCCGACCCTTAATTTTTATAAACATCTACTTTCAGTTTATTTAGTAATCATAAGGTTAACCCTACAGTATGTAAAAGAGTTCAACACATAGTAAAAAGAAAAAAAAACACTGTTCTTCAACAGAAAAGACAAGGGCTGTAAACAATCATTAAATTTCAAAATGTCCGTTTCACTCAAATATTTTACATTTCAGCTACTCTATTAGTTACCCAGAACAGAGAAAACATGATAACTCTCTTTTTGGGAGAAGATTATTTTTGTAAGTATAATGGCTTCCATTTGCATCCTTTTTTTTTTTTTTTACAGCTGAGTAATACTCCATTGTGTATACAAACTATAATTTCTTTATCCAGTCTTCAGTTGATGGACATCTGGGTTGATTCCATATCTTATCTATTATGGCTTGAGCTGCAATGAACATGATAATACAGATAACTCTTTCATATCATGATTATTTTTGGTTTGAGTAAATTCCCAGGAGTGAGATGGCTTAATCATATGGTAGGTCTATTTTCTGATTTCTGAGGTAGCTCCATACTGTCTTCCACAGTGGCTGCACCAGTTTACATTCCCACCAACAGTGAATTAGTGTACATTTTCACCCACTTCTTCTCCATCATTTGTTATTTATTTATTTCTATTTGACAGTCACTGTAACTGGGGTGAGGTGAAACCTCATTGTGGTTTTGATTTCCATTTCCCTGATTGCTAGTAATCCTGGCCATTTGAATTTCTTCTCTTGAAAAATTCTTGTTCAAGTCCTTTGCCCAATTCTTAACTGGATTTTTTGTTTAATTTCTTGAACACTTTGTGGTTCTGATTATTAATCCATTATCAGTTTCATAGTTTGCAAATAATTTTTCCATTCTGTCGGTTGCCTCTTCACTTTACTGTCTTTCTTTTGCAGTGCAGAAACTTCTTTTCCTGGCTCCTTTGTTGGAGTAGAAAACCAGCCCATGTGGTTTTGGATAGGTGGTGTCCGAGTTTTTTCCTTAAAACTTGCTCCATTGTTTGATTTAATTTTTCCAAATATCTCAAAAATATGTTCAAGGCAGAAAACAATCAGTCATTTGAATGAGTATCTTCACTTTGAAGATGACATAGATTAAAGATGTATCTTAAAAGCAAATTATTTCTTATCTGATTCCTAGAGAATTTTCTATTTTATTTGCTAGGAATTCAAGGCTTCTGCCTGCCTACCCTATCCCACAAACCCACCCCATTCATCAGTTATTTAAAAGTTGCCCTCTTTGGAATAACTGCTGTGTATATATGCATTAAGACATAAAGGGGTCAGCATTGTGTCTCAGCAACCTGTGTTTTGGGATATCCTCATCTCAGAGTGTCTTGGGTAGAGTACTGCCTCTGCTTTCCTATCCAGCTTCCTGTAAGTGCGCAGAAAATTTTAATGTATCACTTATAATTTATGAAATTAATATTTAGTAGTATCTGAATGATGCATGATATCAAGCTGTCATTAATTTTATGTAAGAATGTGCATAAATATTTATTTATTTATGTTACTTAAATCACATATTAAGTACAATTTTAGGAATTAGGATTATGTAGCATGGTTACTCATTAGAATTGAATGGTGTTTCTTTAAAAACTTTAAGTCTATCTGCTCCACTTTTTTTTTTATTTATGTATTTATTTGAAAGGCACAGTTACAGAAAAGCAGAGAGAGAGAGAGAGAGAGAGAGAGAGAGAGAGAGGTCTCCTATCTGCTAGTTTACACCCCAGATGGCCATAACGGCTGGAGCTAGTCTGATCCAAAGCCAGGAACCAGGAGCTTCTTCCAGGTCTCCCACACAGGTGCAGGGGCCAAGGACTTGGACCATCTTCTACCGCTTTCCCAGGCCATAACAGAAGCCTGGCTTGGAAGTAGAGCAGCCGGGACTCTAACTGGTGCCCAAATAGGATGCTGATGTTGCAGTCGGCGGCTTTACTCACTATGCCATAGCACCATTCCCTCCTTTTTTTCATACTTGCACACTGGGTGATAGATTTTCAGAAATAAATATTGAAATGGTTTTGCAGAGATTTAGCTTTGGATTTCTTATTAATATTAAATCTCTTTCTTTGTGTGCTTGAAAGGCTTGCCGAAATAGATGTGTGGATATTTAAATGGCTAAGAACAGTTTGCTTCTATAAAAATAAAAAACAGCAAAAACTAATCTTTAAAATGAACCTGGGCCAAGGCCAGAGACACAAGAATGCTCAATTTAGAAGTATCTGAGCTTTTTTTGATGGTAAGTGTGGGGTGAGTGTTTAATCTTTCCTTGCAATCTGTGTAGCATTCTGTCTATTGGAAAACTGTAGACATTAGAAGAGGATGAATGTTTTGGGGATATAGAGTCTGTATCCCATCCACTCTGTGATAGTGCCTTTTGGTATCTTTGCCTGCCGTATTTTTTCTTTCCTTCTTGAGTAGATTTTTGGCTATTTTTTTAGGATTCATTTTGTATACTTTGAGTTTGTTTTTGGCAAATGTCCTTATTTTGAGTTAATATTTCCTTTTTCTAATGTCTTTTATATTTGAACTATCTTTATTCTGGCAAAATAAACCACAGTACAGATAGAACTCTGTGGATGCTTCACTGAAGTATTTTTCTTTTCTATTGGAGACCCAGTGGATGGGACCTCTCTATCTGTGGCAGTTTTCTGTCTCTATCTATCATATAACTAAAAAAAAACACACCCAGATCTTAAAATCATATAATTCCTCTTTTTTCTTTTTTGTTATTCTCTTTAGGATTTTACATTTTCTATATTGATTTGTTGCTGCTAGAATAGAATCTTATGAAATGTTGATACTTGGATGCTTAGAAAAAAATCATGAGAACCAGATGCTGACTCATTTAACTAGAAGCTTTGATGTAATGCTAAAGGTTTCTCATATAATATTCTCTCTGCTACTTAGAAGTACTTTGAAATAATCACTAATATCTTTTACTTTCAAAATGCTAAAGAGATTTTCAAGAACTTTCTTGTTCCAACTGTGAAAAGAATTGGTGATTTCAGTTACAAAATTCTAATGCAATTGTGTTAAGCTGGGTGAAATCACAAATATATAGTGAAGATAGGTCTAGAAATTCCTTTTGAGTATGGAGGATTATGGAGATATAAGCAATAAGTTAGGTTTGAACACCATCTTTCATATGAGAGGGTACCATAAGATCCCATAATTCCACAATAATAACAGTAGGTATGTATTGTTATGCAGTAGTATATTAGTTTCTTTTGTTATATTAGAAAACAAGAAAACTTAGAGTATCAACTCCATTCATAAGCCATTTATCAAAAAAATGAAAGAACCATAATTTCCCATTGCCACCAAAGGATGCTCTGCGTTATTCAGGATTAATCCTTAGAACCAAAGTAGGATAAACACTTCCCATGGGAGTTGAAACACTTGGTTATAGAACAATTAATAATAACAGAATTTATCTTTCTTTATTGTGTCAGATCATGGTTTCACAGATTTTTAAGTTTGTAAATGCAGTACTTTTAGTGATGCAACCTAACTGTGCTTAACTTTATTATAGGCTGCTTTAATAAAATCTGATATCTGTGGGGCTTTGCATTTAGGTTATGTTTACAAAGATAGTGTGTGCAAATATGCTAATTAAATGGCATCAAAATTTTCTGTATCTTCAACAGAAATAGTAAGTAAAACTGTGGGAAACTGAATGTTTCAGAAAAAAAAGATTTGTAATCCTTTTTTTTTCTTTCCTTTTCTTTGGTTCTTAAACATAAAATCATTGCTTCACCTTGTTTTACTGTTTTTACTATTGAATTTTTAGAGTATGAAGCTTTTTATTTGGTAGAAATTTCTTAACATTTTTAATTCCTTTACTATTAATCAGGTGAAATAGTATTAACTATTACATATTGAATAGTTATTCTGTGTCAACATTGTGTTCAGCAATTGACAAACATTAACTGAAGTTCAAAGACATTAAATATTTTTTGACATTTTTGAGGTTTCAGTGATGGAAACAGATTGGTATGAGGGGTTTAACAGTACACAATTGAGAAACCTTCTATTTATAGAATATTTTACTTGCATCCTTGGTTTTTTTTTTTATTTTTATTTTTGACAGGCAGAGTGAACAGTGAGAGAGAGAGAGACAGTGAGAAAGGTCTTCCTTTGCCATTGGTTCACCCCTCAATGGCTGCTTTGGCCAGCGCGCTGCGCTGATGCGAAGCCAGGAGCCAGGTGCTTCTCCTGGTGTCCCATGAGGGTGCAGGGCCCAAGGACTTGGGCCATCCTCCACTGCACTCCTGGGCCATAGCAGAGAGCTGGCCTTTAAGAGGAGCAACCGGGACAGAATCCGGTGCCCCGACTAGGACTAGAACCCAGTGTGCTGGTGCCGCAGGCGGAGGATTAGCCTATTGAGCTGCAGCGCCGGCCCACATCTTTGTTTTAACTGTTGTATTTATTTTTTTAAATTTTTATTTTGTTCTTTATCATCAATAAATAAAGAGTGTTTATTCTGATATGCTTTGCTATTGGTTATGATTAAAAAGGAATTCTATTCCTCTATTTGAACCAATATCTCCAAGAGTATTATCCTGTATTATCCTTGCAGAAACTGAAGCAACATGGATCACTGAACATGTATCCACTGCATTGTTTCAAGTTCTCTTGCTTAGTAAAGCAATATTGACACCTTTATTTTTTCTATTTTTTAAATTTTTTAGAGATTTATTTATTTATTTATTTGAGAGGTAGAGTTACAGACAGTGAGAGGAAGAGACAGAGAGAAAGGTCTCCCTTCTGTTGGTTCACTCCCCAAATGGCCACAATGGCAGGAACTGTGCCAATCCAAACTTAGGATCCAGGATCTTCATCCAGGTCTCCAACATGGGTGCAGGGGCCCAAGCACGTGGACCATCTTCTACTGCTCTCCCAGGCCACAGCAGAGAGCTGGGTTGGAAGAGAAGAAGCCAGGACTAGAACCGGCGCCCATATGGGATGCTGGCACCACAGGCAGATGATTAACCTATTGCACCAAGGCGCCAGCCCCAATGACACCTTTATTGCAATATCATTCAGGCCATTTAAGACTATGATGGAAGATCTAAATTTAAAAACTTCAAATAGCATGTAATTGCAAATACTTAACAGCATGTTTTTGACATTGACAAACAATTGCCAAAACAATTTGACCTGATTTCAGTTATAGGATATACAATATGTCAGAGAATCAAGTGTTCAATTAGACTTTTGCTTTTTTTATGTTGAGTTAAATTGGTCTTTGATATTAATTTAAAATTTGTGAATAATGCATAAGAAAATTTTAAACAACCATTTACTTTAACTATGCCCCTCAACTTACACACTTATCTTCATATATGATAATTAACACAGAGTTAGTAAGTGTATCAGCCAGGGCCCAGTTATGAAAACAAAAGCACAAGTAGTTAGAGCTCAAGTCTGACTGCAGGAAAGCAGAGCTCATGTCGGGGGACTTGGAGGAGACTTCATGGACCAAGCCAGGTTACGTAGTGTGACTAGATAGCTGATACTTGCTTAGTGGAATGCAACATGAAGGTTGCCCCCTAGAAGAGAAATACAGAGTGAGTATAGATTTGTGTGTACATGGCTAAATTATGCTTTGAAAAAGTTAAACACTGTATAGCATGTAGCACAAAACTGTTTTATCCCCATCCTTACACCCCATGTCTGTTTAAACTGCTATAGAGAACAGAAATATTGGATGATACTCAGGATAGATCCTTTGAATTTTCTTGGTGGTTTGAGGTAGCATTGTGGTAACGTTTAGTCAGAAATCAGAATTAATGTGTCTGTTATATTACGACAAGTGGAATAGACATAATTTCTAATTTTATTCCTCCCAACTTGGTATATTTCAAATATGTAGTCTGTTTGAGGGGCTATGGGAATTGGAGATGACTTGGTTTCTCTTTTTCCTTGCCTGATGCTTATATGATTTCTGAACATTTCAGAATTGATAGGACAGATGCTAAGTTGCAGAACAGTGAAAAGCAAAGAAGTTGTTCTCCAACCTATATTATTATGATCCCACTTTGATGGTTTTTAACTTGACAAGATTTCAAAAGCAATACCTTCTCCAAGTCCCCTTGGACATATCTGCTCTGAGAATATACAAATACTTCTTTTTTGTATGCAGGATGCGCATTTTCTGGCTGGAACTATTACCACATAAGTGATTTAATGTCTCAACTATGAAACATGGGTATACCTGCCGTCTACTTTTCAATCTTTAGCCTTTGAATACATAAACAATTTGAGACAGAAAAGGTCCCATTTAAATGGAATGTGTAAAACAAAACAAAAAAGAGCTACAGAAGAAAAGGGAAAATATAGTTTGGGGTAAAATAAAAAATGAAATATAAAACCTTGAGTATTATAACCAAAGGAACGAAGTACTACAGAAATATGAGATCTTCAAAAAGTTCGTGGAAAATATGTATTTTTGACAATGGATTTCAAATTTCTTTGCATCCATATAAACTTTTATTTCAATTCCACTTTTCCACAGTCTTTCAAGTACTCTTGGATATTGGCAACATATTAAACTCATGAAGAGAAAACTTGTAAATACTTGTAAGACATATTGGAAGACGACCTAATGGGATAGCAGAAAGAAATAAAGGACAAATTTTTAGGAGAATAGGAGTGTGAATCAATCTTTTGCAAACTATTGTAAAAGAGGATGGATGGCCAAAAGTAAATTCATGCATTTATATGGCATGTTTTAATGATCTGTGGTTAATTTAGCTTTTCTAATACATTGGTGATGCTTTTTAGGTATGGAAATTGATAATATCAGAGTCATCTATTGAAACATATTTCAGTTGAGGACCATTGACGTTGGTTACCTGAAAGATACTAACATATAGATGAACTTAAATAGAAACCAGAAAATAGCTTAATGTCCAGCGAGGGATGGACTGATCCCAGTTTTGTCTCCCTTAATTCATTGTGGAGAAAGAAAAGTTTGCAGGTTAGGAAACTGATGTCATAAAATTGTTGGAAGACATTATTTGAGTTGGATTTAATTTGAAACCAAATTTAAGGTGCTATTTTTCACAATTTCAACTGTAGTTTTACATCCATCATGATCCTCATTTAGTCACGTATTTCACGACAAGAATCTTGTAATAATTAGGTCTGCATTCTTTTTTAAAACGCATGTATGTACACACACACACACACACACACACACACACAATTTCTTTCCATTCAGGAAGGTTCAGAGATGATGGACTTGTTCTCTGATTTTTTTTGTCAGTGCTCTTACTGCACTTGCCAGTTTAACTGAGGGTTAGCAGGCTGACAGGTTCATCATAATCAGCATCTATTCCATGTTCATTTTATACTCAAGATCTATTGTTGCCAATTCATTCAAGAAGGTGTTTTTATTTAAGTGGTGCTTAAGTGCTGGCTTCTGTGCTCTGTGAATGCAGTCCTCCTCAGGCACAATGCTATTGAATGGTTCATTCTATGTGATTCTAGGCCACTGTGATGCACTTGTCTATTTCTGCTGCAGATTCATCAGAGAATTTCCTTTCCTGTAATGTTGCAAGTGTTTATCTGGCTTGTGTTATCCTCTATCACTTTGCAAGCTGATGTGTCATTCAGAGGAAGACTATGATTAAAGCCTTTGATTTCCAAATACATCCTGGACTTGAGAATTATAATATGAATAAAGAATCATAGATAACAAACATTGTAATATAATAGTGTTATAAGTACTTTTTAAAAAAGTTAAATTACTGAAGATTTTGTATATGTTCTAATGTTGTATTTTTTCTAAGGTGCATATTAGATACATAATGTTGGTTTTTATAGCTGTGTTATATCTAATATTACATTTTCCCTTCCCTTCAAAATATATAGGAAATACATTTTGAGTTAAGTGCCTACGATCAACAATCATTTATGAAACACTTCTTAAATATATTTGTATTGCAAGAATTAACAATAGTCATCAGTGTAAGTAAAAGCTAAAAAAAAATAATAATTAAACTTTTCTGATCTTAAAACAATTCCAGATTTCTATGAATCTACATATCTCTTCTTGGCATGTTATTGATGTTTGGGCTGCATGCCAGAGGATAGTCCTTGAGTATTTATTCTGTGATATCAATTTGTTCCTCTTATCAAGTTGCTGAGAGTTTCTTTGTTATCGTTTATATCCTTCAGGGATTCTGCGTAGTAAAAAAATCCAAAATCCTCTTTGTCCTCTTGATCCTAATATTGAGCTGGTATTCAGAAACACAAAGAATTTTATTATATTTTCTCTCCAACACTCTGAGGGTTCTTGCTGTTAAATGCAAAATAGATTAATGCCAGAATATTAGAAGCCTGAAGAAATATAATTCTTCATTTTATTGCTTTAACAAGAAACTACCTGTGAAATATATTAGCTATTGCTTACTTTTCCATCACTGCCAGCAGGGTCTGTCGCCTGGAATTCTTCCACAGTGTCATGATATCCACTAGTCCATTCTTTCCCCTGCTTACATGGTGATATTGAAGCTTGTAAATGGTCACAGAACTTTCAGGATCAGAAACCTCCCTGGCTTCTCTGTGTTTGCAAGAAGAAGCTAAACTTAGCATGAGATTCATATCCCCTCAAACACCAAATAAGCATTGCTGTCATCCACTGTCCTCTTAAAATACACTGAACTGAATTATTGCATAATTTGTTACTTCCTGAACTTTTCAAAAATGTGTTCCACCTCCATTCCTTGACTCATTCTGTTCTGTTTGCTTAAAATGGACTTGTCCTATGTTGTTACCTGAACAGATCTAAATAATTATCCTAGTTTAAGTAAGCTTCTATTGTCTTCATTCATTCCTTCTTCTCGGAAAATTTCTATCATGTATGCTGAATTTATTTTGCTTACATATAACTAAAATTTTTATTGTATGGTTGTTAGAAGTGAGTGATCTCTTCTACTCAAAAACAAACTCTCACTGACCAGAAGTTTGTCTTCCTAAAAACCTAAGTTCATCTTACATTCAGTGACTGGTACCCAGTATTGTATTGGAATCCATTTAATTGTTTAAAGTATGTTGACTCTTGTAGAATCCATGCTAACATCTTTCCTGTTTCTTTCTATTGTTTTTTGAAACACAAAGATCTTTGTATGCTTATCCTTAATTATCATCACTACTCACCAATAAAGTGATTATTTAAAAGATTATAGGCTTTTTGAAATAGAGATGATCTCCTTAATCTTTGGGCCCTGATGTTTTGTGAGCAGAAATCACTTGTAAATGGAGATTTTGTGTAAAAGACATCTTAAAATAATATTCTGGGGCTTGTATTCTCAGTGGCAAAACACACTTCAGCTAAGTATCCTGTCTTATTGAATAGCTCCTTGTCCTTGAAAACTGTTTTAATAGAAACATTATGGTTTAAAGGAAAAAATGTATGTTTCCCATGGAAGTAAATCGAGCTTCAATTTCAGTTTAAACATAATAATCTATAGATTATTTTAATAAATATAATTATATTTATGTATATAATGTTTGCCACCAGGTTTTTGTTTAAGATTTATTTATTCATTTAAAAGACAGAGTGAAAGAGAAAGAGAGAGAGAATCTTGCCATCCACTAGTTTAAACCGCAAATGGCCATAACATCCAGGGCTGGTCCAAGCTGAAATCAGGAGGGCAGAATTCAATCCAGGGCTCATGCATGGGTGGCAGGTGCCATCTTTGCTACCTTCCTAGGTGCTTTACACTGCTTTCCAGAGAGCAGCATCAGAAGCAGGATAGGGGCCAGCACTGTGGTGTAGTGGCTTAATGTCCTGGCCTGAAGCGCTGGCATCCCATATGGACACCAGTTCGAGACCCGGCTGCTCCATTTCCGATCCAGCTCTCAGCTATGGCCTGGGAAAGCAGAAGATGGCCCAAGTCCTTGGGACCCTGCACCTGCATGAGAGAATTGGAAGAAGCTCCTGGCTCCCGGCTTCGGATCGGCGCAGTTCCGGCCATTGCAGCCAATTTGGGAGTGAACCATCGGATTGAAGACCTCTGTTTCTCTCTCTTTCTCTCTCTTTCTATCTCTTTCTCTCAGCCTCTCCTCTCTCTGTGTAACTCTGACTTTCAAATAAATACATAAATCTTAAAAAAAAAAAAAAAGGCAGTGTAGCAGGGACCCAAACTGGCACTCTGATATGGGATGCTGTGGTTGCAAGCAGTGATTTAAACAACTGCGCCAAAACAACAGGCCCACCACCAGGTTTTTTTCGTAATGTTACATCATGGTTATTTATTATTACTAATGTATGTGAAACTGTCTTATACTAATTTATCACTTCAGAAGATCTGACAGTATGGATATAATAAACTATATAAACATGTTTTCTAAAGAGGAAACCATTATAGCATAGTGTCTGACAACTTAGTTCAGATTCAGACTTTAAGCTTTTTTTTTTTTTTTTGTAAGGCAGAGATAAATAGAGAAAAGGAGAGAGAAACAAAGAGAGAGAGAGAGAGAAATCTTCCATCCATTGCTTCACTCCCAAAATGGCGACGACAGCCAGGGCTGGGCCAGGGCAAAGACAGGAGCCAGGAACTTGTTCCCAGTCTCCCACTTGGGTATGGAAGCCCAAGTACTTGGGCCATCTTCCACTACTTCTCCAGGCACATTAAGCAGGGAGCTGGATTAGAACTGGAACAGCTGGAACTTGAACCAGTGCTCATGTGGGATGCCTGCACTGTAGGCAGAGACTTAACTTCCTATGCCATAGTGCTAGCTCCAGACTTTAGGCTTTTTAAACCTTGCTACACCATCTGTCAGTTTTTGACATCTTTGCTAAGGCATGATGTGTGAAGACAGAGTATTTAGAAATTTGTTAAGAATCACTAATGGATGGCCGGCGCCGTGGCTCAACAGACTAATCCTCCGCCTTGCGGCGCCGGCACACCGGGTTCTAGTCCCGGTCGGGGCGCCGGATTCTGTCCCGGTTGCCCCTCTTCCAGGCCAGCCCTCTGCTGTGGCCCCAGAGTGCAGTGGAGGATGGCCCAGGTGCTTGGGCCCTGCACCCCATGGGGAGACCAGGAAAAGCACCTGGCTCCTGGCTCCTGCCATCAGATGAGCACAGTGCGCCGGCCGCAGCGCTCCAACCGCGGCGGCCATTGGAGGGTGAACCAACGGCAACGGAAGACCTTTCTCTCTGTCTCTCTCTCTCACTGTCCACTCTGCCTGTCAAAAAAAAAAAAAAAGAAGAATCACTAATGGTAGAAAATTACCATAGCAACAGAAACTTTTTCTCCCAAGTGTAAGGGAATATGACCAGCAGGTGGCAGCAAGTTTGAGTGGTGGTCATAGATACCAAGAATTGTGCTTTTTAAATTATAAAAAAATGCTTCAGAGAGGAAATAAAAATAAATGATCTAGTGAATAAATCTTGTTTTAAAGATGTTATTTATTTGAAAGGCAGAGTTACAGAGATGCAGAGGCAGAGGCAGAGAGAGAGAAATCTCCCATCTGCTGGTGTACTCCTCAAATGGCTGCAACAGCCGGCATGGATCTATCTGAAACCAGGAGCCAGGAACTTCTTCACGTCTCTCACATTGGTGCAGAGGCCCAAGGACTTGGGCCATCTTCTACTGCTTTCCCAGGCCATAGCAGAGAGCTGGATCAGAAGTGGAGTGGCTTGGACTTGAACTGGCCCCCATATGAGATTCCAGCACTTCACCCGCTATGCCACAGCTCCAGCCCTGCAAATATATCTTACAAGTGCCTTTGCTAGTGGAGTTGTGTTCTATTGTTACATGTGGTAGAGTCTTCAAGAAAATGAAATCACATATTTGTAGCACATGATAAAATTATATTCAGATGTTTTGCAATGATCTAGATCAGTTTAGTCTTGGGCAGTTTGATTAAAAACAGGAAATTATTTAATTCTACTTTTTCCTATCTACATGTTAATAAGGTAGTAAAAAATTATAATGAATGAAAATCAATGAAGTTATAGTTTAAGTTGGAAAAATAAAGTGCTTTCCACAGATTTGCTACAACAGAACTGATTAGTAAAGAAAAAAAGATATCGAATTGTCAAGTTTAATATCCTGACTCTATCATGTGGATAACTTAACTTTACATTTCCTCATTTGTGAAGTGGAAATAACAATAATACTAACTTTATAAAGTTATTGAAAGATTGAATGAGATAATATTTAAATTGTTAGCAGCACCAGGAGCATAATCAATACTCAATTAAATGTAACTGATGTATTTTTTAACATGGTCTTAAAGTGTATTTTTAGAATGGTTTTAAAGATTTATTTTATTCATTTGAAAGGCAGAAAAAGAAGAGGAGACAGAGAGAGCAAGAGCAAGAAAGAGGGAGAGATGGCTGATTCACTCCCCAAAGGGCTTCAATAGCCAGGTCTGACAGAGGCCTAAACCAGGAGCCATCCTGGTCTCTACTTGGGAGGCCAGGGCCCACGTACTTGAGATATGTTTCAATGCTTTTTCAGGTGCATTAGCAGAGAGCTGAATAGGAAGCAGAGCAGAGTAGAACTTGAACCAGTACCCCAATATGTGATGCTGGCATCACAGGGGGTTACTTAACCTGCTGCAACACAATCCCAGCTCTTAAAACGTATTTTCAATTTTTCTCTGTAGTACTCAAGAGTTTGCCTCATTTTTGTTTCTTAGATTTTGTGGTTAAAATACTAGAGGTGTGAAAAATGCTTAAGGTAAACATCCAGATATAAATTAATTTACAACAGCTATTAAGGCTAAACTAATGGGACCTGTCATAGATTATTGACTTAGGTAAGCAGCATCATCACTTCTGTCCCATTAAATAGATCTGTTAACTGAGCTAACAGTTGTACAAAACATGTTGATTATGTACAAGTATTTGGGTTTACAGTGCCCTTAATTTTCTTCCTATGCCTTACTTTTCAGTTGAGAGAAACTATTTAAATATATATTTTCCCTTTAAACATTCTAATACACTAGCATCATAGAATATACTTTTCAATTAAAATAAATTTCTAATTGCTTGTAATATTGCTTCTGTAGTTATATATATATATATATTTTTCCATCATTGGTTAGGAGGGAATAGAACCAAATAAACGTAAATATTAAATGTTTATAAGTAATGCTTCATATTTTTCCTTAGAAGATTTACTTTTAAAAGCTAGATTCAAACTACATATCTGATAAAAGATTAATATCCAGAATATTTAAGGGGCTCAAGAAACTAAACATAAACAAAATGGGCAATCTAGTTAAGAAATGTGCCAAGGAGCCAGCATTGTGAAGTAGCAGGTAAAGCCACTGCCTAAGATGCTGGCATCCCTTATGGGCACAATTCATATATCAGTTGCTCCATTTCTGATCCAGTTCCCTGTTAATTCACTGGGAAAGCAGCAGAAAATGGTCCAAATCCTTGGGCCCCTGTAGCCAAGTAGGAGACCTGGAAAAAGTTCCTGGTTCTAAAGAAATGAACATATATATATAATGGACTACTACTCAGTCAAAAAAAGTGCAATCCTGTCTTTCACAATGAAATGGATGCTATTAGAGGCCATTATGCTTAGTGAAATAAGTCAGTCCTAAAAGAAAAAATATCATATGTTTTCTTTGATTACTGGTAACTAACATACAGAGTGCAAAAATGTAATGTATATGAGTGAAATTGACATCTTGAGATTTAATTATTTTTATAGCCTTTATCTATACTCTTGAGGAATAATGATCTTTCTACTTACTACTTGTTGGATGCTTTCTTTAGTAGAGGAATAAGCTTATGATTATAAAGTAACTTAAAAATAAGTCATCACAAAAGTTAAAATAAAAATAAGATAGGTTGGAGGAGGAAGGGCTGGAAGAAGGGACAGAGGGGGATGGAGAGTATCATTATGTTCTTACAACTGTATATGGAAAAATCAAATTGTTCCCTTTATATAAATATATTAAAAATGAATACACAAATAAGTAAATTCCTTACCTTCAAAGTTATTTGTAAATCTGTCCATCTATGATTTTGTAAAATTGCTACAATTCAATAGATGGGAATGTGGGAAGAATTCTCCTAACTGGATGATAGGAGAAATGTAAAATGATAGTAATTCTGCCCACTGAAGGGCTATACAAGTTTTTGCAAATTAACTTCTGGTTCTCTGGTTCCTCATATGTAAGACTGGGTTTTAAGAAGACATAAGTGCATAGAATTTTTATGAAAATTTAGTGAAATAATAGGGTGCCACCCAGAGGATTAGGCTCTTAGACATAATCAATGCATGTTATTTTCATATTTATACAATACTTTCAAACCTTTTTCTTTTTTTTTTTTTTTTTTTTTTGACAGGCAGAGTGGACAGTGAGAGAGAGAGACAGAGAGAAAGGTCTTCCTTTGCCGTTGGTTCACCCTCCAATGGCCGCCGTGGCTGGCGTGCTGTGGCCGGCGCACCACGCTCATCCGATGGCAGGAGCCAGGTGCCAGGTGCTTTTTTCTGGTCTCCCATGGAGTGCAGGGCCCAAGCACTTGGGCCATCCTCCACTGCACTCCCGGGCCACAGCAGAGAGCTGGCCTGGAAGAGGGGCAACCGGGACAGAATCCGGTGCCCTGACCGGGACTAGAACCCGGTGTGCTGGTGCCGCAAGGTGGAGGATTAGTCTGTTGAGCCACGGCGCCGGCCCTAACCTTTTTCTGGGTATCCTTCTCTCAGAATTGCCACTGAGATCCCTGCCTACTTTCCACATATACCACACTCATTTCTGTACTAGGCTGTATAGAAGAAATACCTCTAGACAGATGTCTAAAAATTAGACCTTTGAGTCTGAACTCTTTATTTTTTGTTTGGATTTAAGCAAAGTATTGAGGCTTTTCTGATCCGTATATCCTTATGTCTAAACAAGGGGAAATGTGATCATGCTGGGAGGTATTAAATGTTACTAGCAATCCTGGCAATGCCATAAACATCATTTGGAAATGGTCATCAGCTATTCTGATTTTCCTATCATTTCATAATAAGGTCCAGAGAGGCAAATACCATTCTTGACCTATGAAAAGGCCTTTTTAGCTAGGAAGAAGTAATAAGTCATGCACTAAAATTCCACTTCCTTATAGATGAGTTATTCCTTTCCTGCTCTAATACTCTGTTTAGCATATTATCAGAAAATGAAGTTCCATATATTGAAATGAAGTAGAATATATTTACCAGAAGAGAGAAACTGAAACACATAGAGCTTGTGATACTTGTCCAGGGTGGACCACCAAGTTTATGAGTAACAAATCAGGAAGTAAATACTCAAAACAAATCTTCTGTTCCCATTCCTGCTCTTTAAAAGGAGACACAGTTCGTACTCCACAGTGAGTGATCACACCTGTATGGATAAAGGAGTCCCTTCTGGTGTTTTCTAAGAGCTGAAGAAATAAAGCAATACTGTGAGAAAGTAACACATCTGTGTGCTTTGGCTAGGAACAGTATGTATTTTAACTGGCCAAATGTTTTCAAATAAGAGTATTTTGAAGTTAATTTTACATAAAAGCAAAAAAAAAAAAATCTTTCCATGCTGCCTGTGTGACTGAGTGTGCCTATGCTAGACAGCTGCTGGGCTCACTGAAAAGAAAGGGTAAGAAAATAACTCAGTTCAGGTTTGTTCCAATTTCCGGATACACATGCAGTAATTGAGATTTGCACTCTTTAACAGCAAGGCAGCATTTTGTTGGTTTTCATGTTAAAGTAAAACTACGAAAATTAAGCAATAACTCATGGCAGGCTAATGTTTCTGGATAATTATGGCAAAACTTAGGGGGTATTTTAAAGCTTGTGACTAAGGGACTTTATTCACTTCAGGGACAAATAATAATCCACCAGAATTTATATATCTGTGATGCTGTATTAATATTATAAAGTAGAGTTTATACATACAAAGGAAATCATGTAGATCTGTGCTTTTTACTTGAAACATACATGTAGCAAAACATCAACAGAGTCTGAAAATTCAGGTATTCAGGTTCTCAAAGCTGCTTTATTCATAAACCCAATTAGAAATATCATATTGTTGCTGTCTCTCAAAGGTTTGGTGTATTGCTTGAAATTAATTTCATGATTAAAATTAGACAATCTATCATAAGATGACTGCCTATGTTAATGTGCTTAAAATGTAAGGTGCATGCATTTACTTGAAAGTGAAACAGTGTGAAAGCTAATGATTAATGTTTCATACTTTAAGAAACAGCATCATTTATAGAAATTCCTGGTATCAGAATAAAATTCTAAACTGTTATAAAAATCTCCCTTTTGACAGGGCTTTAAAAAATCTTTCCATTATTGCAGGGTAATAGCTTGACTGTAATGTCTGCTGTTAAAGGAGCAAGTGCCTGTACAAATATTAATCTTACATTATTACTGCTAAATATTCAGCTGATTTGAATATTAAAATAGCCCAAAGGCTTTTCAATAAAATATGTGATTACTGAAATAGTACAGTCCCTTTTATCATGCCGGGCATATTCCATACATATATTAACAGGCTTCATAGTTGCTTAAGTTAAGTAAATATATTAATTTATAATAGTGGCAAACCTGAAGTTTAATTTTGTGCTTTTAGAAAAGCTCTTCTATTATGTTTTGAATTTTCTAGTACATTACAAATGATTGATTCTTTAATAATTTTTAAATATGTTATCTCAAAAACTCAAAAACAAGAAGGAAAGAGTGGGAGGGAGGGAGTGGGAAGGAGGAAGGGGATATCATTACTTTCTTAGAATTGTATCTACAAATCACATTGAATCAGTTTAAAACTACTAAATATTAAAATTAAATTATTAAAAAATAATAATTTAACTTTGAAACTGTATAATCTTTAATTTCTAGAAACTCTGATATAATCTTAAAGAATATCTTCTTAAATATTTAGAATAGCCAAGACTTATATAGCAATTATTATGTGCCAAGATTCCTTCTAAGTATGTTGAGATATTGAATCCTTTCATCATTGCAACAAGCTTGTAAGAGAACAGAGTCTAAGGTTGTTTAGGTAAACTACTTAAGACCACACAGCTGGGAAATAACTAAACCAAAATTGTAATCACTAGATTCATATGTCAGTCTGTATTTAATTCATTTCATGTAAGTAAGAAAAACATGACTTTTTTTTAAAAAAAGCAAAGAATATAAAAGTGAGAGCTGTGTGAATCATAACATTTTCCAAAACATTTTATGCATGTGAAATGGCCTCTTTATTTTGAATGTGAACAGGGAAAGGAAACTGATGAAATTCAGCTATGAACTTGGGTCCTCATATCCTATTTTGAATATGTACTTTATAATCTAGGGAAAAAAAAAAAAAAACCTCTTCAGTGTTGAGCAGAATACATAAAAGCTGAACAATTTACCTGAAATCCTCTCTCACCAGCCTTCTCCAGACCCTTGCAAGATGAGATTGACGATAAGCAAGGATGGCTCAAGGATAATTTAAAAGCTGGCAGGTGTTCCTTTCAGCTTCCCACTCTACTCTGCATTCAGTATACTAAGTTTTCCTTAGTTCCTGTTCATTCTTTTCCTAAGCTTCCAGTCTTCTTTATTTTCATTTCAGTTATTTAGGGTTTGGATCATGGTTCCTCCAAAATGAGCCCATACTCACAGAATGTAGGCGTTAAGGGTAGTAAAGTTGTCACTCCCAGCTGCCTTACAATGCTTGCATGAATTATAAGAAACATATACAAGAAGTTAAGTCATCTTTCACACACAGGATACTTCTTTTTAGCATTAAAGCACACATGTTTTGAAGTTAGTCAAACATGAGTTTGTTCTTCAGCTCTCCTACTTTTTAACTGTGAGTATGGAGAGTTATTTGATCAGTCCAAGTCTGTTTTATGATTTTTAAATGTGGAGAATATACCATCTGCTTCACTGAGCTTTGAAGACTAATTTTATGTGCATGTGTAGTAGTTGACACCTTGCAGATAATCCACCAAGGAAGCTCTCCTCCTCTTCTTCAATATTATCAGTGGTGAAGACGTATCTCAGTATGCAGCCATTCATTCCAGAGATTGCTCCTTGGGTTAGACTCAGCCCTGTCTCCTTTCACACCATTTATGCCATTTCCCTGTTTGTTCTGCAACTTCCTGGGCTCTGACTCAGATTGTCACCATGCAAGTCTCAGAACCTCTCTGGACCTCTGTGTTCTCTTCTGGAAGTGAAAAGAATTCAGATAAGCTTTTTCAGTCTCTCTTCCCATCAGCAAAATTTGATAATCCTCTGCTAACTCTCAGAGTTAATGCTTTCTCGTTTCACTACCCAGTTACTATGAAACTAAAACCCACATGCAAGCACTTAATGTGTTTTCCCTCCCCGAAACTTGCCATTTGGGGGAGGTCAGTTGTAAAGAAGCAATTCTGATAATAACATTGATGGTAGGGACTGCATTTGTTTTCAAAAGAAATATGAAGCTGAATTTTATGTACAAAAGTGGAACAGCATCTGAATGACGTGGGATTGGGACTTGCTTGCTTTTTTAGCCTCAGACCTGACCCATCTCTCTAAAGTCAGTGACTGTTGAAGTAACTGCATGGAGACTTTGATTTCATACATCATGATTTTAGAAGCCCTGCTTTAAGCTAAGTGGTGGCTCTGATGGAGGGACTTTCCATCTCTGAGGAGCTGGTGTGGCTACCTAATCAGTTGGTGCTGAATCCCCAGGACAGGTACAGCTTCCAAGCAGCTGCAGCCTGATGTTACTCTCCCTCCCACTGCTCAAACAACTATTATCTGGTAGTTAATAGGAACATTTTATAGGACTATCTAACTGTACTTGCCTCATGTAAACAAGCAAACAACTTGTAATAACAAAAGTTAAAACTCAGTTTTAAGAAAAGTACACAAAACATATTTCCTTTAAGACTACTATACAAAAGTCATTTTTATTCCTTTGGCTTTCCTCGGATATGTAAGTCCAGTGTCTTCTTTCCTAAGAAAATATATAGAATTCTCAGCCAGTATTTTCCTCTGATCCTTATGAACATTAAAATTTCGCCATCATATTTCTAAGGGCATTGGATGTTAATCCCAATGACTTGGAAGTTTTAATGATTATAATTTCATTAGCTTTATTTAATGTCCTCATGCTATTTCAATTATATGTAGTATACTTTTTCATTTTTCTGCCTCAGACAGAAATTCTCTTTAATGTGAATCAATGTGATGACTGAATTTCAGAGCAGCCCTGGTTGCCTCAGCCTACATACATAGTTGGTAGAATTACTGTAAAATACCCTGAATAAAAGCAACCAAACTTCATGTACTATTCTAAATTTAAGTTTCAAAATCTTGGTTTCTTCTAATGAGACTCTTATACTCTAGTTATCAGTATATAGGAAGGTAGATTTTTAAAATGTTTGCCTCTACACTGCTGCCTGTATTATTTTTAAATCTTAAACAAATGACAGTCCCTCAGTAGTATCCCTACCTGTGACCTTACATGTGATAATTTTACATTCTAGCTTTTCAAATGCCCCAAATGAATATTTTGTTGATTTGACACATTTGCAACAATGTAATGATAGGATTTATGTTTACTGTTTGCAAAGCTGTAAGAATTTTTCCACCTTTCAGTTCTTTAAAAAAAAAAAAAAAAGACTTAGTTATTTTATTTGAAAGTCAGTTGCAGTGAGAGAGGGAAAAGACAGGGAGAGAGATCTTTCGTCTGCTAGTTTATTTCCCAAATGGCAGCAACGACCAGGGCTGGGCCAGGCCAAAGCCAGGAGACAGGAGCTGGTCTCCTGGTCTCACATGTGGGTGCAAGGGCTATCTTCTGCTGCATTCCCAATCACATTAGCAAGGAGCTGGGTCAAAATTTGAGTAGCTGAAACTTGAACAGACTCCTGTATGGGGTGCTGGGGCTGCAGATGGTGGCTTAACTTTCTGTACCACAGCGCCAGCCCCTTTTTCTTCCTTTTTAACATTTAAAATTTTCAAGAGGTAAAAATAAATTAGTAAAAGTTATGGCAAGTTTACATTTTCTAGTATGAATATAATTATATATTTTATTCACATGTGTTTTGTCTATAAGCCTATTTTAATTTTCAAATTAGGGCATGAAGACTGAGTAATATTACTGTATTTTGAGCTTATGATTTATTTTTCTTAGCAACATTTATCTCATTAAATAGATCATGCCTGGGCATAATGTTCTGCTTATTGTTCAGGATCTTTTGAAACATATTTCATCCTTAGGTTTTTCTATCCATTGGAATATTTTTCTTTTCCATTTTGTTGAATTTTAACTTTGGAAAAATAGAACAAAAAATTCAGTGATTTTTTTCGGTTTGGAACATCGTTTTCTATTTAATATTCCATATTTTTCAATGAAACATGCTTACATCCTGTAAGAGACAGCATTAGTTGCCAAAACTGCATAAACTGCATAAAAATGACTCTTTTACAGGCACATAATATTTGATAGAGTGTTAGTGATCCATTCTGTGAGTGTCAAGTTTAGTGATCCAGAGCTGCCATCTCATATAGCCAGTTGATAACCAGCCAAGGGTTTTACTTGATTTTTCTTGTACCTTATCAGTATACAAAGCAATACTGTGGTTGCCTTCACAGGTCCTTTTTCTTCCTTCTGTCTCTAAATACTTGTATTTCTCATCCTGCTCCCTTTCTTGTTTATCACTAACATATTTTCTATATGACATACGTCCAAAGACTTATTTATATGATGAAAAATGTTTTATAATATATATTTTCTAGAAACTTTTTAATGACCTCTCTTATGCATGAATTTCAAAGTACTTTGCATTGAAATAAATTTATATTTTAACTTCATGTTGCTACGAATTTTTGAAGCCTCCTTGTATTTTCTTTTTCTTTTTTTTTTTTTTTTTCATTTCTGTATTTTAAAGACAAGATGGGGGGATGATGAAAGATCTTCCACTCACTGTCTGCAACAACCAGGAGTAGGCCAGGTCAAAGCCAGAAGCCAGGAACTCCATCTAGATCTCCCACATGAATGTCAGGGTCCCAAGTACTTGGGCTATCATCCAATGCCTCCCAGGTGCGTTAGCTGGAAGCTGAATCAGAAGAATGGAGTAGCCAGGATTTGAACTGGCATTTCAATATGCGGAAATCTCAAGTGGTGGTTTAACTCACTACACCTCCTTTAATTTTTAATTTTTATTTTTGTACGTTAAAAATCAGTCCTTGTGTATCAATCTAAATAATTAGTTAAACTAATTTGAAATAATCATTTGACTTATTTTTGTCCTTAAACATTATAAATTTATAAGTAGTTATTTTCAGTTTATATGATTGCTCGATTCTTTTGCATCTTATTAAGCATCATGCAGAGTTAGAGATATGAGGCATGGTTCCTGCCTTTAAAAAACTCATGGATTAATGAAAGAAATTAACATTGAAATTCATGCAATTTTCAAACTGCTACAGTAAAGAGTTGAGTATAATACAGTGGAAATGTAAGAAGAAAGTGGTAAAGTTGAACTGGGGAAGGTCAGAATCGTTGACACAGGCAGAAATGTTTGTGCAATATCTTGAAGGTTAAATAGGTATGTTCCAGATTTAAAAGGGTATGAGCAGTTATTCTAGGTAAAGGTATTAATGTGTACAAGGACAGTGACCATGAAATTACTTAGTGCGTTGAACTCAGCATGATGTGCTCAGGAAACTGTAATTTATGGGTGAAGTGGTCAGAGAGGTAGATAGAGGTGAGGAGACAGAGGGTTTTTTTGGGTCTTAGTCCTATAGTTAAAGCAAAAATCATCATTTCATACATTTATTTACACTTATTATCAAAGTCCTAGTGTATCAATAATATTTACATGTGGATTCTAGGCATGCATGCTTAATTATAAATAGAAGTATTGTGTGAAAATGTTTAATCAGAGGTATATAAATAAGATTTTTGCTTTCAAAAAGTAATTCTAGTTTAATGATAAAGATTAAAACAAATATGACACAAAATCAATTTGGAAACTGTTGGAAAGGCGGAGGTAACAGATGATGGGAGCTTCGATGATAGTTATGATTGGATCAGAGGAGAAAGAAACAGTTTCGAGAATTAAGCTGTCAATTCAACAGACTTCATTGACTGAACGTATAAATTGAGGGAGACTCAAAGATAACTGGTATATAAAACTGTGGATTTGGGGAACCCATTGTGGGGATATCAATTTCCAGAGAAGAAAGAATCAGTTGGAGATAGGAGAGATGAGATATTATTGAATCCATTTAAGATGATGTGCAGTGAGTGTGAGGTGTTGACAGAAAATAAGGGTGAAAAATCTAGCACAATGTTTCTGAAAGTGTCATGCACAGGCCAGGCCTCTGTAGATCCTCTTTATATGCAGCTTTTTTTTTTTTTTTCTCATCAACTTTGAGATGGGACTTGACATTCTGCAGTTACAAGAAATGCTTTTGGGAGATGATCGTGCTATCTGTCCTTGGATCTCATTTTTTGCTAGCAAGAATATAAGAGTTAGTTCAAGTTAATCCTCAGAAAAAAACATGAGCTGGATATATAAACTCATATGTTCTTAGCATATTGGTGACTACTAAGCCCAGGCTAAATACACAGCTTAGCCATAAAAAAATTCTTTTCTATAAAACAAAATTTGTGTTTTTAATAAAAAGCTACAATTTATACTATTCTAGACAGATTTAAGATGTTGTATATAGTGTAACTTTCTCCATTATTTGTATCTTTTACTGATTTTTCTATCAGCCACAAAGGCTTTTATTGGCAGTTCTTTTAGGAAGAAACCTGTATGTATTTTACATGAATTCTGGTGAATTCAGTGGATGTGTCATATGCAACTACAAAAGGCTAACTTTTTTTAAGTTAGAAAGAACTCATTTTTATAAAAATTCTATGAAAATCTTCTCAAAATATCATAAATACAAATTGACAAATGAGGAAATCTGAACATTGAGATCAATAGTACTTTGAGGAACAGAACATCAAAATATTAAAAAAAAAGTAAGCTAAGATTGATGCCTGTGGAGGGCATTAGAGAAGTAATTAGAGAAAGAAAAGCTAACTAAGTAAATAGAGTTGCCAGAGAAGGTAGAAATAGTCAGAAATTTGTTAAGTTATAGCAAACAAAAGATAAGAAGGTTTCAAGGAAGTATTTGTAAATTTTTTTTGCAGTTATGCAAGTGGTACCACCTTCTAGGACTATTTCATTAGAGGGAGAGGGTTGGAAAGGAGCCATATCCCTGATTCTTGAATTGAAGAATTAGATGAAATATGTGGGAATCATTTTTTAAATGTATTTCATTGTGGAATGGTTTGAAAGAGGAATAGTTCATAAAATCTTATTTTTAAGTAATATTTTAATCTCAATATTCAGCTTTGCTGACAAATAGCTTTTACTCTGTTTTGGTATGGATGAATTTGATACTTTAGAAAATACACTTGAAGAAAGAGACAGAGGTTTTAGATTTAATTGTGTCATTTATTATTTATTTAATAGAACCATTGTTTACAGTAAATCAGCTGAGATGAGTACCTCTTAACAGGTGGAGCAGGAATAACCCTTTATTTGATCCAAAGAACCATCTGCTTTTACATGTCCCTTCTCAAAAGTAGGCTTCCCTTCTCTTGAACTGAAACTTAGTTTTTGGCAGAAAATCAAAAGAAAGACTAAAATTACTCTGCCTCTCTATCAGTGATATATTTAAATGCTGCAAGATAAAAGTCAGAATTCAGCAGATGATTTTTGATAACTTACCAAAATTAAAACTCTGCTTTGGGACAGGCGTTTAAGCCTAGTGGTTAAGACGCTAATTAAGATAGTGATATCCCATATCCAGTGCCTGATCCATTACCCAGCTCCAGAGCCTGACTTCAGCTTCTTGCTTTTATAGACCCTGGGGGAAGAAATAATTGAGCTCTGCCACCAATGTAAGAGATCTAGATTGAGTTCCTAGCTCCTTACTTTGGCCCAGCCCCACTAATTGTGGACATTTAGGAAAGGAATTAGCTCTCTTTTCCTCTTTGTCTCAATATCTACTTCTATGTTTTTCTGTCTAACAAATAAATTAAAACTAAAAAAACTGAATCAATAGATGAATTATTCTATTACCTATTAAGAAGACTGTGGATAAATTAGACTAGTATTAAGGTAGCTAAAATCATTATTTTTATAAATGTTTTGTGTGGTTAACGGGCATTTTGGAAACATCTAGTCTTAAATATGGTAGGAATGTTACATATGATAATTTTGTTTCAGTGTAAAGCTAATTATCAATATAGGTCTCCTCCATATTGTAGTATTTTAAGATGTTATAAATACATAGAACTTAAGCAGCTTCTAGATTTTTTGGCAAAGTCAATGTGAAGGTTACACTATATAAGAAAAATTCTAGCAATATGTCATGTTTTGATATCTACACTGAAACATATTCAGTAAACGTTAATAGACTTTTTTGTTTGTTTTTTGGACTATAATTCATTTGTAGGAAAGTGAAATTGAATTGTTTCACTGTAACTCCCAAATGGCAAATCATTTCTAGAGTTCTATGAATAGCTGCATTTGCACAATCTGATTGGCTCCCCTAAAGGCAGAACCAATTATATTATGCTAATGTGCAAATTATACTCAGAAATCTGAATTTACCATTCCAGTACATTAACGTATATTGTCTTTTTAAGAGGTAAGCTTAGAGCTGTCAAATTTTGTGTAGAGAGGTTTTAAAGATTTGTAATTGTCATATTTAGAGAGCTTAAAGCATTCTTACATTCAGAATAATGACAGAATCTTTCCTTTGAAAGTAAATACAAAGCTGAATATAGTAATAACCTTTGAGTAAGTATAACATAGCTGTGAAAACATTCTTGAAAAGGCTTTTGCATCTTCATGTGATGTTCATAACAACCTACAGAAAACTGTTTGGAAATTTTCTCATTAAGAGTTTAACAAATCATCATTTTGTTTGCACTGCCTAATAAAATGAACCATTGGTTCATTTTTCCCAGGAAATATAGTTGATGGTCGAAATTGTAATACTTTTGTAACATCATTTATCAAGAATTTTTGTTTACTGTATTATGTTTTAAAGCTTATCAGATAGCTTAACATCAGGAATTTGTTTTGAAATTGAATAAACAAAAATAGATGCTTCTAGTGCTCCTATTTTTTTGTAGATGATCTATAAGTTCTAAGATTCCCTAATCATCTCTTACTTCAAGAAACATGAAAAGTTATATACCATGTACTGTAGACTTTGCCATTTTTGCTGTAGATAGAGAAAGAAATAAATGATGTGCTAGTAAAAATATTTAGTGCATGAAATTTTTCTCAAATAATTTATGGTTTGTTATTCAGTCATAAGTCATGTAGCCAGATGGCTGTATATGAGAAATCACCTGGATAAGTGAAGATTTTCATCTAAATTCTACCATGGGTGATAGTTTGATTCAAAAGAGAATTAATAAATTTTATATTAGGGATGAATTACAAATGATGATCTTTTTTGATATATGATATTATGCTTTTAAAGATTATTCTAAATATAATGAATGTAAGAGATACGTGTTATAGTTATAAGAGACCCATTTGATTCACTGTATCTCTGTCTATGACTGGTTATTCTTTTGTTTAAGCAATACAATGTATCAAGGCAAGAGAGTGTGGTATAATTTGATAGAATGCAATAAAATATAATGACGTTTATTAGTCCTTAGTACTCCTACTATGTTATTTTGTTAGTTCATTAAATGGTTTTCTCTTTCACTTTTATGTTCACTTATCCCCAGTGTATATGAAAGCCTTTACATAGCTCCACTCTTTAATTTGTTATTTCAGTAATTATTGTTCTTGTGTTATTTGTTATGATTTTTTCATTAAAATGTTTTAAACATGGAATGTAATCTAGTATAGAAGCATCATATTAACTTTAAAATCTCTTGCTTTAATTTACAAGATATTTTCTAATCTCATTATGAGGGATTTAGCAGCCTAACTCTCATTTACACAAAAACAGGCCTGTTGGCCTCTTTGTGAGAGGAAATTTGCATCTGCATTTTAAAACACTAAGCCTTTTTAATATTCCCCTGATAAATCAGCTTTTAGGATTCATCCAGCAAATAGGTGTGGAGAGAAACTGTAAACACTTAGCTAAGTGGTTACAGATACATGAGCAATTAAAATGAGGTAATTTTATTTGTGTAGAGGGTTTGGGCTTAATTTGAATCAGACGACAAGTGTCAAGGGCCCTGCTCAAGTTCCAGTACTGCCATCACAACAATAAACACCCAATAACCTCTACTTGGGCAATAAAAAAGAATTTGGGGTTATATTACTTTTCAATTTCTGCCACAAAAATGAGAAAGATGAGAATATTGAAAAGCAATGAATCAAAGAAATGGAATACTATTTAATGGAGGAAGCTAGATAGGTACAAATTTTATTCTTATTTCTTTAAGTAGTTCTATTATTTCAGGTCATTTCAATGCACTATAATATAATGATTCATGGAAATGAAATAATAGTTAATGGAAAAAGTAGCATATCTAGAGATTTTGTTTTGTTTTCTGTTTCTATTTTTATTGAGTCTTTGGCACCTACTAAAAATTACAGTAAAATTAAAAGAGCTTTAAAATTGGCATCACATCCAAAAAGCTCCTTGTTTTATTTAAAAACATTTTAAAATATATTTTCCTAGATATTTTGTCAAGCTTTTTTTATTCCTTTTAGTTTTGCTATTTTGTATAAGTTACATTTTTTTAAAGATTTTTATTTATTTATTTGACAGGTAGAGTTACAGACAATGAGAGAGAGAGAGACAGACAGACAGACAAAGGTCTTCCCTCCACTGGTTCACTCCCCAAATGACCACTATGGCCTAATCTATGCCAATCCAAAGCAAGGAGCCAGGTGCCTCCTCCTGGTCTCTCATGTGGGTGGAGGGGCCCAAGAACCCCGGCCATCCTCCACTGCCCTCCCAGGCCACAGCAGAGAGCTGGACTGGAGGAGAGGCAACTGGGACTAGAACCGGTGCCTATATGGGATGCTGGCACTGCAGGCAGAGGATCAACCTAGTGTGCCATGGCGCCGGCCCCATAATTTACCTTTTAAAATTACATTTCCTAAATATTTATTACTACCACTGAATAGAAATGAAATTTATTTGCTTTATTGATTTATTATACCACAACCTCATCAAACATTTATTCAGCTTAATTATGAGTTTGTGGATTCTTTTGATCCTTCCATGTAGATAATTGTGAATAATGGTAACTTAGATATTTTACAATTCTACTGTTATTATTTCTTTTTTTGTTATATTGTCTAGCTAAAATACTTGCCAAATCTTTTTTTTTTTTTTTTTGACAGGTAGAGTTAGACAGTGAGAGAGAGACAGAGAGAAAGGTCTTCCTTTTTCCATTGGTTCACCTTCCTTTTTCTGTTGGTTCATCCCCCAAGTGGCTGCTACAGCTGGCACACTGTGCCAATCTGAAGCCAGGAGCCAGGTGCTTCGTCCTGGTCTCCCATGCGGGTGCAGGGACCAAGCACTTTGACCATCTTCCACTGCCTTCCCGGGCCACAGCAGAGAGCTGGACAGGAAGAGGAGCAACCAGGACAGAATCTGGCACCCCGACTGGGACTAAAACCCGGTGTGGCGGCACCGCAGGTGGAGGATTAGCCTAGTGAGCTGTGGCACCAGCCAATGCTTGCCAAATATTAAAAGCAATTATTGAATCATGTCAAAGGGAATATCATTGGTTGAAGCAGCAACATTACTATATGGGTCAGAGAATGAAAATAAGGATAATAAAGAAAAAAAAATATTGACTTACATTCCAATGTGGGAACAGAACTGTTGAGAGAACACATGGCAACCTTTCTTCCTGGTGTGTGGCTTTTATCCCTAAAGTATGAGGGGCATTGATTAGTGATGTGACCTTGATGCTCATGACTGGCATTTGTGATTGACAATTGGGAGTTGCATACTTTTGGGCTGTCTGTGCATGTGCCTCAAACTAGACTTTTCTGGTTTGGCTGAGCTCCCATTTTATCAGGTGCCACACATTAAGCCACAAACTGGGCAGCATTTCATGGATTGGCCCCCTGCTTAATGAGGGTTTTGTGTCCCCTCCTCAATTGCTTTTGCTTAATAAACTGCCTGACAGAAATGCTTTGATTTTCCACTTTTTACAATAGCTCTTATAACATGTTTATATTCTTTATAAAATGAAGTTTTTTTATATAAATAATTTATTTACTGTGTTTTTACAGATGGATATGAGATGTATTGAATATAATCCCTAACTTAATTGAGATAATTGTATATATATATATATATATATATATATATATATATATATATATATTTTTTTTTTGACAGGCAGAGTGGACAGTGAGAGAGAGAGACAGAGAGAAAGGTCTTCCTTTTTCCATTGGTTCACCTTCCTTTTTCTGTTGGTTCACCCCCCAAGTGGCTGCTACAGCTGGCACACTGTGTCAATCTGAAGCCAGGTGCCAGGTGCTTTTTCCTGGTCTCCCATGGGGTGCAGGGCCCAAGCACTTGGGCCATCCTCCACTGCACTCCCGGGCCACAGCAGAGGGTTGGCCTGGAAGAGGGGCAACCGGGACAGAATCCTGCGCCCCAACCGGGACTAGAACCCGGTGTGCTGGCGCCGCAAGGTGGAGGATTAGCCTGTTGAGCCACGGTGCCGGCCAAGATAATTGTATATTTTTCTTCCTTTATTTATTTATAAAGTAGTCCCATCCTTAAATATACACAAGATATTTAAGTTGTATTTTTATAAGCTGCTGGATTGTTTGTTTAAATATTTACACTTATATTGATTGATGAGAGCTGTTTATAATTTTCTGTTTTCTAGAGTTTCCTTATATATTTCTTTGTATGGTCTTGGTAACTGACAATATTACTCTAAAAATGATAATATAATATTTTTTCTATTGTTTGAAAGAGTTTTACATTGGAACATAAGAGTCTAATAGTCTGTAAACCATATTTTCCTAATAGTTCAATGCTTTGTACTTTCATGAAAATTATCAAACTTTACCTTCTACTTTTTAAGCTTTTGGAGTAAATTTTTTAACATTGATCATTTCACTTAAGTATGTATGCATATACATGGCATAAAGTTTTTCAAAATATTGATTTTGTGTGTGTGTGTGTGTGTGTGTGTGTGTGTGTGAGGGATGTTGCTTGTGTAGTGTGACTTCATCAAAAAGGGGCATTCATGGAAAACAATGAGAGTAATTGAGATAATCATGCACATTCATAAACTATATTTGCTGTAATGTTACTACAACAGCAGTTCCAATTTTGTCTTTTCCCTTTTTTTTGAAAAAGAGAGAAAGAGAGACACAGAGAGAGGTAGAGAAGGAGAGAGGGAGAGAGAGATCCTATCCGTTGGTACAAATGCCCAACGTGGTCAGGGCTGGATCAGGCTGAAAATAGAAACCAAGAACTCAGTCCAAGTCTCCTTTATTGATCTGAGGAACCAAACAGCTTGTCCCATCTTTGCTGCCATCCAGGGTGTACATTAGCAGGGATCTAGGGTTGTGTTCTGGAGTTGGGACTTGAACCCAGATGCTCTGGTATGAGACACATTGGTCTTAACCAGTACCTTCACCACTAGGGTAAATATCCACACCCAAATATTATTTTAACGTTCATTTTTTAAATTTCTTTTATTTAAAAGGCAAAATGGGAGACTGAGACAGAGATATTCCATCTTCTGGTCCACTCCCCAAAAGCTCCCAACATTTTGGGTGGGCTAGGTCAAAGCAAGGAACCTCAAACTCTTTTGGGGTTTCCCACTTGGTTGGCAGGGACCCGAGTATTTGAGCCATCTCCTGCTGCATACCAGGGTGCACATTAATGGGAAGCTGGACATGAAACAGCTTGTTGACTTTAACACACGTGCTCTAATTTGGAATGTGAGCATCTCAAACAAAATCTTAATGATATGCCACAATACTCATCCCCATTTATGGTCTTTTTTAATTTCTTCCCTTCTCAATTGTTCCTTTATTCACTCTCCATGTAGTTTTTATGACTTTTCTCTTTTTTTGCCACATATTGGCTAATGTTACTTTGTTTGAGCTTTGGAAAGTTAATATTTTCTATTGTGTCTGAATTTCTACTCCATTACCTTTTCCTCCTTCAAGAATTACCTTTGTTTTTACTTCCTTTGAATTTAACATCTATTATTTTTCTAACTTATATATTTAGGTTCTTAGTAATCAATGTTTAGTCTTGTTTTAATAATATTTGTAACTTTTGCTTGGGATGCTACATTGCCTCCAAGTTTTGATATTGTAGTATATCTGCTGTTGATAATTTCAGCTTTGCTTTACATGTCAGTTGTGGTTTCATTACCTCTGATGTTGTTTAGAAGCATATTATGAAATCTCCAAGTAAATGAGGCTTTTAAATACATAGTTCTACTTTTGATTTAAAATGTATTTATAGTCAGAGTATGAACGGTATGAAATTTCTTGCAATTTTTACTGCAGTCAGCCCTTCATATCTGTGGGTTGTACATTCATGAGTTCAACAAACCATGGATTGTAAATATTTTTTTAAAAATCTTCCAGAAAGTTCAAAAACATAAAACTTGAATTTTCCATACCCAGTACCCTGCTGAATTCCTGTTAAATTATTTCCACATGAACAAAGGGATAGGTAGACATGTTCTTTCGTTACATTGTTTCTTATGTGTGCTATGTAGATAGGCCTAATAGGTTTGTGTTTGTACTAAATATGGTTTAGGGACCCCAGTGGATTTTAAGTCATGGGTATTAAAGTTCTTAAAATTGCATAATATTTGAATAAAACCTCCACATATCCTCCCAGACACTTTATAATATCTCTTAACTAACTTAAAATACCTAATAAAATATAACTACTATGCCATTACCTATTATAACATATTGTTTAGTCAGTGACAAGAATAAAGTCTACACATAATAAGCCTACTACAGAGTATACATTAGCAGCTACAACTAAGTAACATCATCTATCTTTCATGTCAAGAGGCTTCAGCAGGGAATACATACAGATAGTGTCATTAGTGTGGATTCAGCAAAGTGCTGAGTACAATAAAGTCTTGGATTGGGGAGCATTCTGTAATGTTTTTTCCATGTATTTTTTATATGATGTTGCTTGAACCTATGGTTGTAGAAGTCACACAGAATGATGGGTGGGCTGTACATACATGGCATTTACATTGGGTTAAGTATTGTGAGTATCTAGAGATGATGTAAATCATATGGAGGATATGCATGGGCTATATGCAATCACGATAGCATTTTACATAAGAGATTTTAGTGTCTGTGGGTTTTAGTGTCCCTGAGGAGTCCTGGTGTCATAGTCCACAGATAATGAGTGAAAACTACATGTGTGTATTTTTGTAAACATTTTATTGACTCTTGGAAAAATCTGTTCTTTCCAACTATTGGGGGAACAGTTCATTTGTGACCATTGAGTCGATCTCAATTAACTTCTTGACATTTTCCGTATATTTTCATCATTTTTTCCTTTAAATTCGCTTAAATTACCAAAAAGTTATGTTAACATTCCCCACTCTAAGGATAGATTTATTACTATATTTAGTAGCTATATCAAGGTTTTACTTAAATATGTGGAAGCTGTGTTTTAACTCCATCCCAAGTTAAGGATTTTGTATCTTTTTTTGCAGAATTGGACCTTATAGGAATATGTAGCTTTTATTTCTACCTTACTGCTTTTCTTTGTGGTTTTGATCAATGTTTTGACTTACTGTTTTTGCTTCAAAATTTATGTTTGTGTTAATATCACTATATCAGATGTATTTTGTTTAGAATTTGCCTGATATATCCCTTTCTATTCTTTGAGCTCTAACTTTGAGTGTACTTATCTAAAACAAAGCATTCAGTACCTCCATAAATAGTTTAAGTCTGGGTTATGTTTTTTTTTTTTTTTTTTGAAATTACTCGTTTTCATGTTACTTGAAAGAGAAAGACACAAAGAGAAAAGGACAGAGATTTTCCATCTACTGGTTCTGTCCCCAAATGTCCACAGCATTTAGCTCTGGATAAGATTGAAGCCAGATGCTCAGAACTCAATCTGTGTCTGCCAAGTGGATGGCGAGAACCAAAGTACTTGAGCGCTTCTCAAGGTGTGTGCAATCGGAAAACTAGACTAAAACTGGAGGAGACAGGACTCAAACCATGCACTGCAATGTAGGATGCTGGCATCCCTTGTGTGGATCCAACCCTTAGGCCAAATGTCTGCCCCGGGCTGTTTTCTTTTATCTGGTCTGACAGTTTTTGTTTGTTTATCAACCAACACTAGCAAGGATCTGTTCTATTCCTTTTCTGGGCGAATTTTTTTTCTTGTTTGCTTACAGATGCTGCTACTTTTTAGAAGCCTGGTCTTATGGGAAATAATACTTTGAATTTTCCATCTTCTTGAGTCCTAGATCTTATCTACTGTCTTCAGGAGTGGCTTAGATATCCAAAATAAGATACCTAAGAATATATTCAAGATTTGCATCTCTTACTTTAGGTATTCTTATAATTTTGACTCCTAAGCATTTCCTTTCTCTTAATTTCTTGCCAGTTAAGTCACATTTCTAATATTTTCGTGTAATCTGTACTGGGATTATTATCCTTAAAATTAGTGATGTTTTATTGTCAACATAGCAACAATTAAAAAATTAAAGTATATAGTATTAAAGCCTTAGATCCTGAAGGAATTTTATAATAAACTCTCTAACATTTTGTTTAGTTAGTCTTTCCCATGCATTTTCTGAAAAACGTAACTTCTAGTACCTACTTTAGTGTATTAGTTCTTCTATTGCAACTAAAACATTGAAACTCCTGATTGACATTTTACCTAAGTGCTCAAAATAAGGTATTATTATAATTAATAATAATAATGTTTACTTATATTAAAAAGGATTATTGGAGTTTAGAATGCTTTTTAAAAAAGGTGGAATGATCAAACACAAACTGTTAATGACATTACAGATGATTTTAGGTTAAAACATATAGCTTCAAATTTACAGTGATGCATGGAACCAAATGAGGAAATGTGATACTGTATGGCAAATTAGGCACGGTAATGAAGCTCAACCATTATTCAGATTTTATGAAAAGAGAAGTGGCAACTTTAAAATTATGACAAAGCCAATTTAAAATGCCTTTGCTGTCTCATGGCTTCTACTAGGTTGAAATGTATTCACTGGTCTGATCAAGGTTTCATTTCGGTCTTCAAGATACTTTCTTTTTTGATTTGGTTCTTCCTATCTTTCATTGCTCTTAAAGAATTTTCAGTTCATATTGATGGAATTAGCATATGGAGCAGCTGCGTTACAATACAGTATTGTCTACTATTTTCTTTCTTTTGTCCCTAATTTCTAGTGCGGAGCAAGAAAAGACTTTGGATTTAGGAGCATTTTATAACTGTGCATGTGATTATGCAAATGTGCTTGTATGCTGTGTCCATATGATTAACACTATATATACATTTGAAACAGAAAGACAATTCTGAATAGATTATTTTACCATACTACTTTAAATCACCAAGCCCCTCCTTCTGTCTCTTCAGTTGGATGGAAATAGAGAGGCATTTAACTCTAAACGTTATGATTGCAGTATCACCATTCACTTCATTGCTTGAGCTAAAACCCTGGGATCTTTCACTTCTCTGCTTTTCCCTCACATCCTGTGGAATCCATGAAGACATACTCTTGTCTCCAACATGAAAATACATATTGGTGAGCTCTCTTGTTGCCATCATGCCGACAAAGTACCAGCACCTCTTATGTTTCCCTGTGAGTGTTGCTGCTTCTACTATTGCTCTCCTAAAGCATATTTTCTGCAAAGCAGCCTGAGAGATGTGTTTGAAACCTGTGCTACATCACATTGGTCTACCCAGATTCCTCCAGTGTCCTCCTATCCCACTTACGTGAAAGCATTATATCCTTGCAGTGGCTGTTAACCAACTCCTTGAAAATGACTCCATCCTGTGCCCCTTCCTAGTGTCTCCTTGCAGCCAAACCAGCCTCTAGCTGTTCTTATCCTAGATAGATCCACTGATCTCTAGTAGTTTGTGCCAGTTTCTTTTCTGGAAAGCAGTTACCATCACTTGACATTATAATTTATGATTTTATGTCTATTTGCTTATTTAGAATGTTTTTTTTTACATTAGCTGCACATAAAAAATATCTGAGAGGTGACCAAAATATATGTATTCTGCATTTACACACATTAGAATTACGTGATATATTATATATAAATATTTCAGATAATTTAGGTATCGATGGATATAGGAATTCAAGACCCTTTTTCTAGGAAAATTCAGTAAGAATCTCTTGGTAAGGGAGGCTGGCGCTGTGGCACACTAGGTTGATTCTCTGCCTGGGATGCCAGCATCCCATCGCCATTTCTAGTCCCGGTTGCTCCTCTTCCAGTTCAGCTCTCTGCTGTGGCCTGGGAAAGCAGTGTAGGATGGCCCAGGTGCTTGGGCCCTGCACCCGCGTGGGAGATGAGGAGGAGGCACCTGGCTCCCAGCTTTAGATCAGCGCAGCTCCGTCCGTTGCGGCCATTTGGGGAGTGAACCAATGGAAGGAAGACCTTTCTCTCTCTCTCACTGTCTGTAATTCTACCTGTCAAATAAATAAATAAAAAATCTTAAAAAAAAAAAACTCTTGGTAAGGTGGGAAGGGGCAGGGTTCTGTGCACTGGTGCTTTTTACAACTCCTAGCATTGAAAAATAATACATATTTGTTTTCTTTTTTTTTTTCTCACAATAGACTATAATCTCATTAAAGCAAGGGCATTATCTGTTTTCTTCTCAGCTCTGTTGCTAGCCAGTCATTTATGAAATATGTATTTAATGCTCTTAATGAGTCAGATAATATTGTAGGCTGCCAGTAATCTAGCATGATAAATGAATAAAAAGCTCTGCCCCTCAAAGTGTCTGTATTCTAATCCAGTGGTAAAACTCTGTAGATGATTATAGATTTTGAAATAAGAAAATCTAATTTTTAAAGAATTTTTGATTATTCAATATATTACTATTTTAAAAAACACTTAAACTCTTTGAAATAATTCATAAAATTATTTTAAAGAAGCTTTCTCCTTTAATGCAATGTAATTGAAATTATTATTTTGCTGATATATAACTCAGTTTTACATAGCTGCTTCAGAAGAGTCTATCTTTTTAAACTATGACTAATTAAAAGACAGCTAATTTTCTGCAAAAGAAAATAGTTTTATTTTAAGTTTTACAAGAAAGATTACATCTGTCTGAAGAAGGGCTCACAGTCTGCAGTGTAGAACCAGCTGGGATGATAGCTCTGAGGTATCGTGGATGACAACAATGCTGATCATTTAGGAGTTCATTGGAGTCTTGTACTACCTGGCAGGGCAGACACCATGATCATGATGGTTTTCCAAGGCTTGTCCATTGCACAAAATGAACATTTATTTTTTCAGCCATTATAACCTCATGTGCTGAAATTTACCTATTTTTGTCAAGTTCTATGATTGGAATACCTGATATTTGCTTTTGAAAAGCTTGGATTTTCATAAAACTCTATTTTTTTAAAAGATAATGGTAGATATCATTTCAGATATAATATAAAACATGCATTGCACCGAGAAAGGAAGTTCATGGAGATCAAATTAATCCCTGCCTTTAGGCTGTCAAAATTCCTCATTTGAAGTTCTACTGCATTCTATTGGAATATCTTCTTCCAGATTATACGATGGTTTTTCCCAAAAACGAAAACAAGGTCTTAGCATTTAAGAGTAAAACATCTTTGTGGTGCAGATCAGTCCTGGTAACATTCATCAGGAAAGTATTTAGGGGCACTTATAGGAACTTTAAAAATTTTCCATCCTATAGCCTATCTTCAGCCCTTGGATGTTTGTCGTCTTTTTTTTTTTTTTCTTTCCTATACTTGAAATTCAGTAGTCCCACTTGGAATTGCAACACCTTGTAAGAGTTCATGTCTCTAAGCATCAGTTTTTCTGTTAATTAGTCACATTCTGAGTTTCACCTGGGCTTTTTAATTATTACATTTATATTCTTTGGAAAGTATGACAGGTACCTAACAATAATTTTCTCTTTCACTGATGATCTTCAAGGCACTTTTTATCAATGACTTTGAGTTTAACCTTCTGTTTTCATTCTGGACAGTAAGAATTTTTTGTCCTGCTCTTTATAGCATCATATTTCTTTAAGATGGGATTCAGTCCTATCAGTGATACAACAAATATTTGTTTAACTGAAAAAGGGCATCTATGAGCCTGGCATTGGCATTGGGTTTAAGAGGATGCCTGCATCCCATATCAAAGTGCCTGGGATTGAGCCACAACTCTAATCCCAATTCTAGCTTCCTGATTCCTGCTAATGAATACCTTGTGAGGCAACATGTGATGCCTCAAGTACTTGGGCTCCTGTGATGCATGTGGGACACCTAGGTTGAGTTCCTGGCTTGTGAATTCCATGCAGTCCAGCTCTGGCTCTTGCAAACATTTGGGGGAGTGAATCAATGAATGGGTGAGATCACTGTTTGTTTCTCTCTTTCATACGATCTTTTAAATTCAATAAACAATCGGTTATGTTTAAATGGCATTTATACACAAAAATGTAAGATGATATATTCTGATAATAAGTTTTCTTTAATTTCTTAAACTGAAAAAAAAATATGCTTAACAGAGAAGTCACTACAATTTTCTTGGTCTTTGGATTTTTCTTTGGACCAGACAAAATGACAGCTTAGGTTTGTGTTCTTTTTTAAGATCATATAACATCAGAGGCTTGTTTTTACTATGATATTCCTTAGGAATTTTAGTCATGGATTTTAGAGTTACTATTAATAATCAGAAAAACATTACTCATCATTTTATCCATTGTAAAATTAAAGGCAAATGTCAAACATGAAATATAGGCTAACTATTTGTCTTCACAAAAACTTGAGTACAATAATATAGATACAGAGATTCAGTACCATAAGACAATAAAATTTGTATTTTGGGGGCCAGCGTTGTGGTGTACAGTAAAGCCACCACCTGCAGTGTCCGCGTCCCATATAGGTGCTGGTTCGAGGCCTAGCTGCTCCACTTCCTATCCAGCTCTTTGCTGTGGCCTAGGAAAGCAGTAGAAGATGGCCCAAGTCCTTGGGCCCCTGCACCCATGTGGGAGACCTGGAAAAAGTTCCTGGCTCCTGGCTTCAGATCAGCTCGGCTCCAGCCAATGCAGCAATTTGGGGAGTGAACAAGTGGATGGAAGACCTCTATCTCTTTCTCTCTCTCTCTCTCTCTCTCTCTCTCTCATTCTCTCTCTTTCTCTCTCCCTCTCTCTCTCTCTCTCTCCATCTCTGCCTCTGCTTCTCTGTAACACTGTCTTTCAAATAAATCTTTTAAAAATGTGTATTTTTTTTTTTTGACAGGCAGAGTGGACAGTGAGAGAGAGAGACAGAAAGAAAGGTCTTCCTTTGCCATTGGTTCACCCTCCAATGGCTGCCATGGTCGGTGCGCTGCAGCCGGCGCACCGCGCTGATCCGATAGCAGGAGCCAGGTACTAGGTGCTTTTTCCTGGTCTCCCATGGGGTGCAGGGCCCAAGCACTTGGGCCATCCTCCACTGCACTCCTGGGCCACAGCAGAGGGCTGGCCTGGAAGAGGGGCAACCGGGACAGAATCCGGCACCCCGACCGGGACTAGAACCTGGTGTGCTGGCGCCGCAAGGCGGAGGATTAGCCTGTTGAGCCACGGCGCCGGCCAAAAATGTGTATTTTTGTGAGCAAAATATTTACTACACTTATGTGTTTGTTTTGGAAGAAGCTAAAGTGACATGATAAACAATTTGAAAATTTAAAAAGACAAAACTGAGTTACCAATTGTATCTAGTTCATAAAAGCATTGCAACAATGATAAGGACTTTCATTCAGTATATTTCCTCTAAAAATTGTCATTGTTGAACTAGTTCAGGAAAGATTTATAACCCCAAAGTGTTTAATTATATATTTTTAAAAGTTCTGTTTTATAACTTAAGTCATATCAGTATGACTCTCTAAAGAATGCTTTCTTTCTTTTTTTTTATAACATTTTTATTTAAAGAATATAAATTTCCAAAATACAGCTTATAGATTACAATGGCTCCCCTCCCCATAACTTCCCCCCCATCCGCAACCCTCCCCTTTCTCACTCCCTCTCCCCTTGCTTCACATCAAGATTCATTTTCAATTCTCTGTATATACAGAAGATCAGTTTACTATATATTAAGTAAAGATTTCAACAGTTCGCCCTCACATAGCAACACAAAGTGAAAAATACTGTTGGAGTACTAGTTATAGTATTAATTCACAATGTATAGCACATTAAGGACAGAGATCCTACATGATATATTTTTTTAAAAAATTGATTAATTTTCTAGGCAATTTCCAATTTAACACCAAGATTTTTTTTCATTTTTAATTATCTATATACAGAAGATTGATTCAGTATATATTAAGTAAAGATTTCATCAGTTTGCACCCACACAGAAACACAAAGTGTAAAATACTGTTTCAGTGCTAGTTATAGCATTACTTCACATTGGACAACACATTAAGGACAGATCCCACATGAGACGTAAGTACACAGTGACTCCTGAAGTTGATTTAACAATTTGACACTCTTGTTTGTGGCGTCAGTAATCTCCCTAGGTTCTAGTCATGAGTTGCCAAGGCTATGGAAGCCTTTAGGGTTCGCTGACTTCAATCTTATTCCGACAGGGTCATAGTCAAAGTGGAGGTTCTCTCCTCCCTTCAGAGAAAGGTACCTCCTTCTTTGATGGCCCCATTCGTTCCACTGGGATCTCACTCACAGAGATCTTTCATTTAGGTCTTCTTTTTTTTCCAGAGTGTCTTGGCTTTCCATGCCTAGAATATTCTCATGGGCTCTTGAGCCAGATCTGAATGCCTTAAGGGCTGATTCTGAGGCCAGAGTGCTATTTAGGACATCTGCCATTCTATGAGTCTGCTGTGTATCCCGCTTCCCATGTTGGATCATTCTCTCCCTTTTTGATTCTATCAGTTAGTATTAGCAGACACTAGTCTTGTTTGTGTGATCCCTTTGACTCTTAGTCCTATCAGTGTGATCAATTGTGAACTGAAATTGATCACTTGGACTAGTGAGATGGCCTTGGTACATGCCACCTTTATGCGATTGTATTGGAATTCCCTGGCACAATTCTAACTCCACCATTTGGGGCAGTTCCGATTGAGCATGTCCCAAATTGTACATCTCCTCCCTCTCTTATTCCCACTCTTATATTTCACAGGGATCACTTTTCAGTTAAAATTTAAACACCTAAGAATAATTGTTTGTTAATTCCAGAGTTCAACCAATAGTACTAGAATAAAAAAATTACTAAAATGGATAAAGTATTACATTGTACAACAACAGTCAGCCCAAGAGCTGATCAAGTTACTGTTTCTCATAGTGTCCATTTCACTTCAATAGGTTTCACCTTTGGTGCTCAATTAGTTGTCACCGATCAGGGAGAACATATGATCTTTGTCCCTTTGGGACTGGCTTAATTCACTCAGAATGATGTTTTCCAGATTCCTCCATCTTATTGCAAATGACCGGATTTCATTGTTTTTGACTGCTGTATAGTATTCTATAGAGTACATGTCCCATAATTTCTTTATCCAAATGTATGCTTTGGATAAAACAACTAGTAGAACATGAAACTGTGATAGTGACGAGAAATCATAATGAAGTGAAGAATTCAATAGATCAAATGAAAAACACATTAGAGAGCCTTACAAACAGAATGGGTGAGGCAGAAGAGAGAATATCGGACTTAGAAGACAGAGCACAGGAAACTATACAGTCAAACCAAAGACAAGAAGAGGAAATTAGAAATCTAAAAAATATTGTTGGGAATCTACAGGATACTATTAAAAAACCCAACATTCGAGTTCTAGGAGTTCCTGAAGGCATGGAGAGGGAGAAAGGATTAGAATGCCTTTTTAGTGAGATAATAGCAGAAAATTTCCCAGTTTTGGAGAAGGACAGAGACATCCTAGTACAGGAAGCTCATAGAACCCCTAGTAAACATGACCAAAAGAGGTCCTCACAACGACACATTGTAATTAAACTCACCACAGTGAAACAGAAAGAAAAGATCCTAAAATGCGCAAGAGAGAAATGTCAAATTACACTCAGAGGATCTCCAATTAGACTCACAGCAGACTTCTCATCAGAAATCCTACAAGCTAGAAGGGAATGGCGAGACATAGCCCAGGTACTTAGAGAGAAAAACTGCCAGCCCAGGATATTATATCCTGCCAAGCTCTCATTTGTGAATGAAGGTGAAATAAAGACATTTCATAACAAACAAAAATTGAAAGAATTTGTTGCCACTCGTCCAGCCCTGCAAAAGATACTTAAAGATGTGTTACACACAGAAACACAGAAACACGGCCATCAACATGAAAGAAGGTAAACGAAGGGAACCTCAAAGCAAAAGATCACAGGGAATTAAAGAATGCTTTCTGAATGTTAGCAATAATTAGGACAAATATGGTGTTGGCAGTAGGATTATATGGAACCATCTTATTTTCAGAATTTTCTTAAAATAGATCCAGATAAAACAACTTGCAATACAATTTTAATGGAAACCAAATGCCTGAACTCAGTGAATGTTAGTGCTTTACTTTATGAAAGAATACTGTATATGATATATTTCAGAGAGCTCTTAATTGTGTCATGTATGCTTACATTAAGGGCTAGGTATACTTAATACACATAAGCCTTTCCTTGTTGAACTGGGTGAACAAGTGGCAGATATTTCTGGTTTAATGAGGAGTTCATGACAGTTAAATGAAGAACTGGGTTTTTTTAATGTTCATTTATTAATTTGCATCTACTTGAAAGGTAGAGCAATACAGGGATGGGAGTGGTTTCTGTATGCTTGTTCACTCAGAAATGCCCACATCGGCCAAAGCTGGGCTAGGCCTCTGTCAAGAGCCTGAAACTCCAATTAGGTCTCCTGTATAGGAGGCAAGGCCCTGAGACTTGGAATGTCCTGCTGTCGCCTAGAGTGTATTAGCAAGAAGCTGGATTAGAGTTAGAGGTGCCAGGAATGAAACTGGCACTCAGATACAGGATGAAAGAACAAATGTTGGCTTAAATTGTTGAGCCACAATGCTCACTCAGGAGAATTGCCTTTAATACCCAATATCCACATTGGTTTAATGCAAATAAGGTATGTTGACATTTTTTTATAAAATGGAAATAATTATTTGAATATACTATTTAACTAAATCTTGGTGCTAAATATTCATTCAATATTGTTAATATACAGAATGGAAATTTATTCTTAAGGATTCATAAATATTTAAATAGCTTTTTTCAGGTTATGATATGTATAAGGATAATATAACTTAGAAAGTCATTCAATAACCTGAATTTTTTTTTTTTTTGTGACAGGCAGAGTGGACAGTGAGAGAGAGAGACAGAGAGAAAGGTCTTCCTTTTGCTGTTGGTTCACCCTCCAATGGCTGCCGCGGCCGGCGCACCACGCTCATCCGATGGCAGGAGCCAGGTGCTAGGTGCTTTTTCCTGGTCTCCCATGGGGTGCAGGGCCCAAGCACTTGGGCCATCCTCCACTGCACTCCCAGGCCACAGCAGAGGGCTGGCCTGGAAGAGGGGCAACCGGGACAGAATCCGGTGCCCCGACCGGGACTAGAACCCGGTGTGCCGGCGCCGCAAGGCGGAGGATTAGCCTGTTGAGCCACGGCGCCAGCCAATAACCTGAATTTTAAAGTGAGGTTAGTAATGATAATAACATACATGAGAAATCAATATCAGTGTCTTAGAAGCATTTTTCAACTGAGTTAAAAACAATTCTCTGAAAGTAAAATGACATTCTTTAAAAGCTGAGACCATTGGCGTGCAACTCAACAGCTCTAGATTGAAACTTTGCTGCATTCCAGTTGTGGGTCTTCAGGTGGTTCTTTATATAAGCTGTGATATCTCAGAGGAAAGAGGTGGATTAACCTTGTGTAACAGAATTTTTAACTAAGACAGTGTTGTACTACCAAATCCTAGGCAAAGAAGAGGCACTTAGTAATAGTACCATAACGATAATGTCAGCAAGTATTACTTTAGCACAAAAGAAGTTATATGGTTAATTAATTTTCAAAATGCTATATACAATATTTGAACAACTTGTTTTTTCTTCAGCATTGCTTAGAGCTTTTCAATGCAAATGCACATTGTGGATTCTTGACATTCTATAGTTCCCAAATTTAATTAACTGGAGACCTCCCCCACCTCATTTTTCTATGGAGCATCTCTTGGGACTTGCATTCCTCCCACATCCTTTCTTGAAAATTTCTTAGGTTAAACACCTCTGTATTAATCACAATGCATGCAAAATTCATATTGCTTTGACATTCAACTGCTTGAATTAAAATAAATTTAACTACTAAATGCCAGATGTCATTATTTTGAATGTTTAAAATATACCTTGTTCATGTACATGATACTTAGTTAACCAGAATATTTTAAGAAGAAAATTTTCAATTACATTTAAGTTAACCTTTTCATGCTAGACATGCTCTTTGGCACTACAGCATAATATTAGTAATTGTTATTTGTTAATTCTAGGAATCCACTCATTTTTAGGTAGCCTATATTAACAAAACATATTATATTATGATAGTTAGGTTTATATACTGTCATGATTCTATTTAGATTTTCTTTACATTTTGCTAAGAAAGCAATTATATAAACTAAGAAGTGATTTGGTGACTTATCTGAAAACAAATTATAAATTACTAATATCATAGATTATTAAACTAGGCTACTGAAAAGAATCATTAGTTACTGTACATAACCTTGATTTTAAGCTGGATTTTCAAATACAGTCTTCATCTTTTGTGTTGTATTTATTCCAGTTGGTCTCCCTATCTGAATTTCAGAAACCACCAGAGAGATAGATAAAAATCCGCCTTCCTTTTTCTTCAGTGTAACTCCGAGCCCTTTTACACAGCTTAAGACACTCGGCCTTGCACAATGCTCTCTCCATCCTCATCTCCAGACATCCATACACTTTGTCACTGTACACTCTCTCACTACAGGTTTTTATAAGTCCTGTACATCTTAAGCTATTTTGTTTGCTTGCTTCTGTGCCTTTGTATTTATTGTTCTTGCTGGCCACCAATTGCAACTCATTGTTTAACATTCCACTTAGACTTCACTCATTCCAGGAGCTGCAACCCCTACATCAAAAACTGGGTATAATGCCATTCAACCCTGTCTACATTTCCCGCTATTACTTCTATTATTTGCAGTGAACATGCTACATTCTCATAATCTGTTTTAGTGCCTTTCCGTTCTTTAAAATATCAGTTTTTTTGAGGGCAAATATTGTAGCTCATTAATTCTTAGTATCTCTGTGGTATCTTGGTTAATTTTTAATTGTTATTTGTGATTGACCTCACTAAGTATTAGGAAATATTTCTGTTTGGTGGATTAACCTTAAAACTCTGTGTACTCTCCAAATTTCCCACCTGGTATCTGAAAGTGTTTGATCCACTAAGTCAATCTTTTATGTGATTGCTATTATGTAACATTGAGAGATATCCTTTCAAACCCTCAACTTCTCTTTCCCAAAGATACCAGCTCACCCACTGATTTTCTGAATTATTCTAATACCAACTGCATCTTATTCAGGCATTTGCCTGTAATGAACTTCTCAGACATGCTGAGCCCACTAATATCCTTTGAATTCTTATGTTCTCTCTCAGCCCCCTTTCTGAGTAAAGTCTCAGAATGTTCATCAGCCCCCACAGTGCCCAAATTGATCTTCATTGACATGACAAAAATCATGCAGAGGGTACTATATTAGGTAATTAAGGAAAACAAGAACTTGAAAAGAATATTGAGTTTTAAATATGTACTTAATTCTTCTCATTCTCTGGTACTTGATTCTTGAGCCTGAATCAATAATTTCATACGACATCACCTTTTCGTTTTCCATTGTAAATTGTGTTCAAATGCTATTTCTGGGATCATTTTAAACAAGGCATCTCAGATTATGATACCAGTGAAGGCTAGTGTACACTGTCATACATTGACACATATATATTTTAAATTATTTTTTAAAAACTACAACTGTAGGCATGATGGCCATCTGTGCTTGTGGAGACCACTTACATCCAACCAGTCCACTCCCTGGCTTCCACAGACTCCCACCCTCCTATGCTATGCAAGAGCGTAATAGCCAAAAACGAGTTTGCTCTGGGTTCCACACCATTTTACTTTCAGGGAATAAAACCTTTCTCTCCACTCTCCTTGTTAGAAGGAGAGTGGAGAGATGAAAGGGTAGAGGGATATAAATATCCAGGAGAGAATATTGCAATGCTTTAGTTGAGCCTGGCAGGTACATAGAATTGTATACTGCACATAAGGCAGAAATTTCATTTTTATCCCTTTTTATCACATTTTCTTTAGTGAACAGAAGGAAGAAAAAGAAAGAGTATGACTTCCTTCTAATTAGAAAAATAAAGATAAAAAAGGACATTTTGAAATTGAACATTTTTGTGGGCACCATTTGTTCTTTCTTTTCCTTCTGTTTTTATCTAGGGTTGCTTTTTTTCTTCCAACTTCTGGTACTTGTATCTCAACTCATTTTATCAGCTGTCTTTAGCTGCTTCTGACCTATCTCACAAGCATGGGATGTGCCAACCACAGGTGTCGGCAGCTCTTCACAGCTAATAGAGCCCTGCTTTCACTTGATTTTCCCCCATTAAAAAGAGAAAAAAAAACAAACACCTGTTTTGACTCTTGTCCCTTCCTTTTCTCCAATGGCAAATTAAACTGACAAGCTGGCTGGACAGTGGCAAAGGGGACTTAGTTTTCAGTCAAATTATTTTTAAATCCTTTTTTTTTTTTTGCCAGTGATTTCTCTGCCTGTCATTTCCTCCGTGTGTGTTTTTGACAGCTGAGATTATTTGTATTGTACTTTCCAATCTCTGTTTTTAATAGCTAGGCTTTTTTTTTTTTTCACTGCCTAGAATTAACAAATAAAGCATGGCTTTATCTGAACCTCCATTTTGCTCTATCTCCAAAGTTACAAATACCCACATTTGGATTTAGTTTTCTCTAAAAACAAAATGTCTGTAATATGCCAGTGCTGCCAGATGAGGGGGGCAAAAATATGAATAATACATGTTGACTATTTTGAATGACTTCGTGTATAATGACCAGGTGGATTCAAAACAGTTTAGTGTGTAGAGATGCAAGGAGACAACTCTAGAAGTTCTGAATGGATAACCCCTTCAGTTACCGGAAAACTGTCACAAAATCTGTCCTGCTGTAACCATTAAAATGCTACCTTTACATTTCTAGATGGTAGTGGGTAGGGTCTTTGAGGACTACTTTTTCCAAAGAACATTTTAATCTTAAGATTGTGCTTTTTTTAAACAGAAAAAAAAAATGAATTTAAAAGTAGAATGATTAAAAAAGGAAGGGAGAAAAACACAAGTTGGGAAAACTGTACTAATTTTAGATTTAAACAAAATCAAAATTAGAATATTATGTAAGAATCCATATGCTAGTCTTCACAAAAAAAAAAGAAAAAAAAAAAGGAGAACTTAGAAGAGGACCAGTTGGGTCCGGCTCTGTGGCTCAGCTTGTTAATGTCCCGGCCTGCAGTGCCAGCATCCCATATGGGTGCGGTTTGAGTCCAGGCTACCCTACTTCTGATCCAGCTCCCTGCTTGGTGTGCCTGGGAAAGCAGTGGAGGATGGCCTAAGTATTTGGGCCCCTGCACCCATGTGGGAGATCCAGAAGAAGCTCCTGGCTCCTGTCGTGGCCATTTGGGGAGTGAGCCAGTGGATGGAAGACCTCTCTCTGTGTCTCAACCACTCTCTATTACTCTTTCAAATGAATAAAAATGAATGTTTAAAAAAAGAGGAACTGTCCCTGAAGTATGAAGGGAAATGACTATCTTGATGAATCCCATTTCTTTAGTTGACAATAGAAAAACCTCATATTTGAACTCTGATAATTTCTTTTACGGAAGATAAAGACAAATTCAAATGAAAAATATTAAATTTGTTGATCATCTGTGACATAATGATATCGTATAAAATATTTGATGAGAATATTAATTTGATCCCTATTAACATTCTGTGAACTTGCTAGTACTAAGGTGCCTCTTTTTTCCTCCCTTCCTCCATGCATTTCTTTTTCTTTCTTTTACCAGGGAAAAGTGATGTTCAAATATGTTCAACCATTAGGGTTACATTTTAATGCAAGTAAGAGTGACTTTACTCTCCCCATTAAGGTAATTTTTGAATAAGTTTTCCAAAACATCAATGTAGGAATATACATTCAGCAGACCTGATAGGTAATTCTTACAAAAGTGATTATATCAGCTGGCTCTGCAGCTCAATAGGCTAATTCTCTGCCTGTGGCACCGGCACACTGGGTTCTAGTCCCAGTTGGGGTGCCGGATTCTGTCCCAGTTGCCCCTCTTCCAGTCCAGCTCTCTGCTGTGGCCAGGGAGTGCAGTGGAGGATGGCCCAAGTCCTTGGGCCCTGCACCCACATGGGAGACCAGGAGAGGCACCTGGCTCCTGGCTTCGGATCAGCGTGCCAGCCGCAGCGGCCACTGGGGGGAGAACCAACGGAAAAGGAGGACCATTCTCTCTTTTTCTCTCTCACTGTCCACTCTGCCTGTCCAAAAAAAAAAAAAAAAGAAAGAAAAAAGTGATTATATTAAAGTGAAATACTGCATGTAAATCTTGACATCTTTTAATTCATTTATTTATTTGAGAAACAGAGAGAGAGAGAGACAGAGAGAGAGAGAGAGAGAGAGAGAGAGAGGTATTCCACCTGCTGGATCACTCCCCACATGGCTACAATGGCCAAGTCAAGGCTAGGTGAGGCCAAAGCCAGAAGCCAGGAGTTTCTAATGGGTCTCCCATGTGGATTGCAAGAGTTCAAACACTTAGACCATCTTCAGCTGCTTTCCTCAGGCCTTTAACAAAGAGCTGGAACGGAAGTGGAGAAGCCAGGACATGAACCAGCACCCATATTGGATGTTGGTGCCACAGGCAATAGCATAACTCATTATGCCACAATACCAGCCCTGACTTAAATTTTATATTATCATCAATCTATTATTCAGGATAATGTACATTAAGCACTTTATTGATTAAAGGATTATAAAAAGTAATTGTATAAAAAGAACTAGACAGGCCAAATTCAATTTTCATAAAGTTTACAATCATACATATTTATGGAAATTCTTAGCCCTATAGTAAGTTCTATATATGAACTATCCCATTTAATTCTTAAAACAGCCCAGTTAGTTTGGTACAGACCTTGATAAAGCTAAACTTAGCCTACATCTTTACTTTTGTATGGGACTCTTTAAATACATAGTAGAAAAAAATGCAATGATGTGTATTAGTAGATTACAAATGGGCAAAGCATACCTACTACTACACGTGTTTGTGTGTGTGTGTGTGTCTTTGTGTGTGTAATTTTTCATCCTTGGACTTAGAAGGGAAAAGTTTAAAAAGATTTGATTCACTGTGGGATACTAATGTTGAAAAAGAACTCCAAATTGGAAACGGTTATAAAAGAAGTACTCAGTCTTATAAACAATCCCAAGGACATTTTCTAATGCAAGTGAAGTCTTAACCAGCATGTTTGTTTTTAAGGTGAACTCAGGTATTTAAATGAAATCCTTTTTTTTTTTTAATTTCCCCAGTGTTAATATTTTCTTTTGCATGATGTGAAATGATTATTTATTTTAGATGGGGAATTTTGACCTCCGAAAGGAATAGAATTAGACTTTATAGCAGTAATGGGATATGTTGAGGTATATAGGCATATTAAAAGATAAAAACAAACCAAAAATTTTGTACCATTAACTTTGACCTTGAACTCTCAATGAGTACCTGTGTCAAAGAGCAGGTAACAATATACTTGCTCTTACTCTCACTGTGCTCTGTGACAAAGGTGAGAATCCTATAGAGACTTTCACTGGAACTTGTGATCAACGAGACTTGTTAAAGGCAGTCTAACTTTGTTTTTTGCAAATTACCTTATTTTTTTCATGATTTTTTTTTCCTACAGGAAGTCCTGACAATATTTTAGAAATGAAGATTCTTTTTCACATTATTTGGCTTGCTAGTGTTATTATTTTTAGTGTAACTTTTCTGAAATTCTTTTGCTTCTGATATAATTGTCTTGTCCTCCCTCGTCACATTATGCAATGAAGTATTTGGCTAATTATTGGGTGCTGAATGTCAAAATGCATGATGTAACTGACCTGTAGAGCTTCCCTTCTTTTCCCAACACCCTAAGCAGCATTACTCTGTGTATTGACTGTGAGAGGATCTGAGCAGGACAGCTGGTTTGGTGGCACTGATACTTCTACAGGAAATAATTATTCTCATAGAACATATATTACATTTTGTGGTGGGGAATTATGATTATAGGCATTTGAAATGCATAGAATGTTTCTGCTATACCTATGTGGTTTGGAAGGCTTTTTCTATTCAAGGCTTATTTACTCTCAGAACTCTAAATTTACCATGTCATTTTAACACATTCTTGGTGGCTGACAGGACTGGAGATACTTTCATAGGCTAATGTAAGTGGACACACAGAAGTGCCAAAGTGCATTAGGAAAATGGAAATCTATTCTGCTTCACGGTTGAATTTACCCTTCTCCAGAGACTGAATTTATTTGCATATTTTATTTCAAATATATTTGAGTTACACTGATGGAGTTTTGAAATTAAATAGATGCCACGATTAAGTGACAGACATAACATTGGTAAACCTGGTAGCAAAGCATGGATTTTCCTTTTCATAGGAATTTAAACCTTTTTTACTTTTAGCTGAAAAAGATAACTGTTCTCTATAATGAGCGCTTTTCCAATTTTGTATTGGAAAAGTTTGGCTAGCTGAAAGATATATTTCATAACTACTATTTGCATTGCTAATTCATTATGTGAATTAAGATATAACTAGAATGAAAATATAAATTGTTATTTAGTTGATTTTCCTTTTCCTAAATATTATTCTTGAATCTGTGCAATATTGTTTTTACTAAATATTTTGAAATATCAAACTCGCTAAAACTATGTTAGAAGTGAACCCTTCTATTAATAAAAGAAATATGGGGCCAGCATTCTAGCACAGTAGGTTAAGTCACAGTCTTCAATGCCAGCTTCCTGTATGAGCACCAGTTTCAATCCCATCTGCTCCACTTCCAATCAAAATACCTGCTAATGTGCCTGAGAAAGCAGTAGGAGATGGCCCAAGTACTTGGGCTCTGCCACCCATTTGGAAGCCTGGCTTCAGTCTGGCCCAGCCCCAGCCATTGAGGCTATTTGGGGAGTGAAACAGCAGCAGATGGAAGATTCTCTCTCTCTCTCTGTCATCTAACTCTTGCTCCTCTCCTCCTCACTCCCCCATCTGTGTGTGTGTGTGTGTGTGTGTGTGTGTGTGTGTAAAAATATAATCAAATTTTTAAAAAAAGAAAAACTTGGCTTCTTTGAAACAATCAAGCAAATATGCATTTATTATAAGCATGGAGATCTAACTATCTGAAATACTCAAAAGCAATTTAGGTATTATTTATATAATAATCTTTTAGAAAGAAAAGAAAGGAAGGAAGGAGGGTGATTGAGGGAGAGAAAAAGAGAATTATGGTTATCTTTTTAAAAGTATACCTATGAAATACATGAAAATGCTCTTTATATTAATAAATATTAAAACAAAAAAGGTCAAAGAAATATAAATATAGAAAAGTTTAATTATAAGGTATGAATGCTTAATTTCCAAAGAATTATTAGGATACTCTATTATTATAATATATTAGGATTATAATATATTAGAATTATAATATATTAGAATATTATATTCTGTAGTAGCAATTTATAAGGAGTAAGAGAACACTAGAAGGAAGTCACTTCTAATATTTAATGAGTATCTCATAATTTAGGATTTGTGATCATGACTTATATGCATGCATATGTCTTGGTGACTGACTGATTTTTTTATACATAGCATTCCATTGAACTATTTTTTTTCTCCTACTTTAAGGGGAAGTTGGAGTATTTTGCTTCTACTATGCTGTTATTCCTTCTCCCCTGCATTAGCCCCACTTAAATCTCAGTACAATAACAGAAAATGCCCCAACATAAATAAAATAAGCAGAGCGTAGGTGCCAAGTCAGTCATTTTCAACTTGCCATTCACTATCTTGCTTATTGTTATACTTTTGATTTATAAATGCCAGCCTATGACTTACCAGGCCCTGAGAAAAAGGCAAACTGCCAAACATGTAAATAGAGAGTCAGCTAAAATGGCATGTAGGTATACCCAAACATAAACAAGTAGAGGGATCAGAACAGTGACTCTTAACACAAGCCCCGTAAAATCTGTGTTGAGATGCTCAACTGATGACTGGTAAAATGAATTGTAACATGAGGATACTTCAATCTTCTTTTCAAATGTAGCCTGACTAATGAAGTCTGAATCTCAGGGATGTGGAAATGAACAAAACAATGGTTTCCCTAACTACCCACTCGTAAGCCAAAGCATTACTTTATGTTTTCCTAGCTATTAAGAACTGAGAGATGATGAACTAGCTTTTTTTTTTTTTATTTTACTTTGCTATACCCAGGAGATAATAGTATATGTGTGAGTTGGTGTGACCACGGTCTACATAAAATGTAATATTATATTTAATACATAATCTTATTACATAGACTCTATTACAAAATTTGATTTTCTGTTTGTTTCCCAGATAAGTGTTTTCCATTTTCTATTGACTTAAAATATATACACATTATCCTTCTATTTCTCAGTTCTCTTTAATTCTGTTTAGTGTGCCATCCTGTTGCACTTTCTTGTGTTTTTCTTTTACACCAATATTGCCTCCTTGCTTATTTAACTTTCTAATTAAATCCTGTCCAGATCCCTTTAGAGTGGCAGTGCATGTTTGCTGGCCGGCTGCTTTTTGCTATGCTGCCTCAGCTAGAGTTCAGGTACAAAACTGTTGATATTTACAAAACCTCCTATAAAAGTAAATATTGTCCCAGGCACAGCAGAGCCACAGCTGAGTTGTCAAGCCAATCCTGCCAGCTCAACATTCAGATAGGGTTTCAAGCATTACGGCATATTGCCACAAGTTAGGTTATTCCACAATCAGAGAGACCATATAAGGAAAATTGTGTAAGGAAGCAAATATACGAACATAAAACTGAATTTCTTTTTAGTTTTATCTTTGAATTTGCTAACCTTGAACATAGCTGTCTGAATATTACCTGGTTTTAGGTGGTAATCTTAAGCTACTTTACTAGTTAATAACAGGTGTAACCTCCCCAAATATTTTTTATTCTGATGCTATTTAAATTGTAGTCCATCCCCATTAACAGCAATTATTTCTAGTAAGTTTAGAAACATGTAACATTTTATATTTGATGTATCCCCTGCATTGATTTAGAGAAACCATGAGAGATCTGTGGTAAAGTCCTTGGTGCAATTTGTAAAGAATAATTAATGATTTGCTGAATTGCATTTTTGAACGTCAATATTGATTTACATTTCAGAGTAGACAATCAATATGATATTATTGAATAGAAATATGAATACTAAAATGTTATATCATTTTCTCACATTATATGGTCTTGTTACTCTAAAATTCTTCCACTCAATTCTTTATAAACTCCTATTGTCCATTTAGTTTATAGTCTATATAATAAAATTCTGCCAAAAATGTTACATGCCCACTTTTACTGCTCTCTAAGGAGCATGTCTATCTCTTTAATGGAATGCAGTCTCCGTTAGACTGCAGATCCTGAAACATTGCAATTGTGGACAGGGTGTTGAACAGATTCTGCTAATTAGGTGATATTAGACTTATCCCAGGTAACTGTAAATTGTGCTTTACTCATTCTCTGTAGTCTAAGAACTATTAGAAATTCAAAGAACTAATGGAAAATATGTAATTGGAAAAGGGGCAGTAGATATTGTATTGTTATATTGCAAAGTACATTTCTCACAATCACAATTTTATAGGAAATTCTCATTACAATAATAATAATAATAACCAAAAAAAGCAACTCTATTACCAAACTTCCAACTAGTTTTCTCACCTACTGTGTCAAAAAACAATGTAAAAGCCAGAAAGCAATGACTTTATGTCCAGGCTCGAATTAATTGTCCTCCAGATCCATTTAAGAACTTTACATATAATCAAAAAACCATTTATATTTAGCTTTAAGAAGTAGTAGCCAGAAGAAAAAATATCAAAGGACCAAAATTTTATTAATCTCTCTAATTTAAAAACAAAAATTAAGTTGAAGAAAATTGCAAATTGCTGTAAATCACTGGAAAAATCACTGGAAGAATAATTGATGAAGTTTATTTTTTTAGGGGAAGGGCTCAGGGGGGAAAAAATGTCCAAAGTTTGTATAACACCAGAGTGTAGTTTTCTTGGGAGGAAACTCATAATTGAATTAAAAATATACTCATTTTAGAGCAGCCTCTATGGAGGTGTATTCCTGATAGATTTTATTGGCAATCATCTTTCCATTCTCCACAATCCACTAGAAAATTTGTTCTCTCACTGGTCTAATTTCTTCTAGCCACTCTCCATAAGGTTGTATACAATATTTATAAAGTCCTGCTTAATTTTAAGGACTTGACTAAATGTCTATCTATCATTCATTCTGTTTCTTTTTGCTTTTCTTGGATGCTCTTTGGTGTTAATACTTATATTCAAATATTCAGTTTTTTTTAAATCCCTTTGGGAACAGTCCAAAACACTCATGTGCCAAAAATAGTATGATTTATGAGTCAAATTTGAGCTCTGAAAGAATGTGGCTCAGTAGTAATATGCATATGAACCATCTGGGGAACTTGTTAAATGCACAATGTGATTCAGTGGGTCTAGAATAAAGGAGGAAGGGAGTGTCGTCAGGTTCTTAGAGTTTTATTTACAAATCACATTTAATCTGTTAAACATGAATTAAATATTTTAATTAATTTTTTAAAAAAATCCCTAGTCCTTTTTAATTTCTTTCCTTTTTTAAAAGACTTTTTATTTGAGAAGCAGAGTTACAGAGAGGGAGAGGGAGAGACAGAAAGGTCTTCCACCACTGGTTCACTTCCAAAGCCAAAGCTGGGCTGATCTGAAGCCAGGAACCAGGAACTTATTCCAGGTCTCCCACGTGGGTGTAGGGCCCAAGCACTACTGCTTTCCCAGGCCATAATAGAGGGCTGGATCAAAAGAGTAACAGCCTAGACACAAACCAGTGCCCCTATGGAATGTTGGCGTTACAGGTGGAGATTTAGCCCACTATGCCATAGTGCCAGCCCCAAGATTGCCTTTTTCAAAAATATTTTGAATATTTTGAAAGAATATTTTCTTTCTTTTTTTATGCAAAATATTTATTTTACTTATTTGAAAAGGAGAGTTACAGATAGAGAAGAGAGAGAGAGAGTGAGTTATCTTCCATCTCCTGGTTTACTCCACAAATGGCTGCAATGATGGTAGCTGAGCCAGAACAAAGCCAGGAGCCTGGAATTCCATCTTTTCTGCCACTTGCTACACCACAATTCCAGCCCCAATTGTTCCCTACATTTGAAATTTAAGCAGAAGTAATAATTACAGGCATAAAATTAAAATGAGTGTTATTTATTTAGAACAGTCTATGCTAAGCACATTACTCACGTTTTATACATAAAATACTTCTATTTTCATTTTGGAGTTGGGCTCCACTTCGTACCGCAAGTCTGGCCATCCTATCCCTGCCTTGCAGCCAGCACCAAGGCCAAAGACAAAGACATGCCCTTCCCCATCACAGTTCTTGAACGCAACCCAACAGGGCGGGCGCTTTGGAGCCCCGCATTCCCATGGCTGCGCGCACAGGGAAAGCACCAACCCAGATGGAGGAGGGAAAGGATATACAGGCAGAGAGACAGGGTCAGAAGCCACAGGAAGTCCACTCTCACCATTCTGCCTAGTTTTAAAATTTCTTAAAGCCAGTCCCTCTTTAAAAATTCCACATGTTAAATGTCCCTTCTTAAAAAGTTTACATGTTATAAGTCCTTTTTTAACAATTTTAAATCATTTCATAAAAATTTCACATTTTATTTGCCTTCGTAGTTGCCATATCATATCGGAGGTGACTCCTTAAAATCTATATGAAAATGTGGGTCCTTAAAGTTCCCCAGAAGTCCCATCTGGGTGCTACCAGAATCTGGGGTGCCATACAGTATCACCATATGCTTATTAATAAATCCCCAATATTAATAAGCCTGAGAGGGTTCTTGCGTAATATTTAGAGAAGAATTCTAAATACCGGCAAAAATAAACGAGGTAGCTTGGTACATTTTAGGCTTTCATTTAATGCGAAACATACATAAGAGAGTGAGAGCTTTATCTAAGATAGAGAGAGAGAGAGAGAGAGTTCATACCGAGCACCAGGAACCAGCCACGTGGAGGAGCATCTAGGCCAGGAGGCCCAGAGATACAGCCATCCCCCTCCTGGCAAGAGACCAGGACAAAGAGAAGGCAGGACACACCATGTCCTCAGCTTTTAACCCTCTTCCAAAGGAGAATGGTTAATTAACCTGATTGGCTGGTGGGCACCCAGATGTGGCTAGGTAGGGGCAGGAGGTCACACAGGGGCGTGGTGAAAGTATCAGGTAAGGCGTGAGGTCACACAGGGGTGTGGTGAAGGCGTGGTCTTCCAGCTCACAAACCTAATTGATTTTAACCTGTATGCCTGCCTACTTCAGAAATAGATATAGGGGAAATGTATAAAAATGCTAGTACACTTTAAGCTTTAATAACTTCAAAAATATCTTCAATCCCTTCCAAAAATATAATATTAAAGTTTAATTATTTAAATTTAATTTAAATAAATTTAATATTGCATATTGAAACCATATTTATGTTTTAGTCAATGTTTATCATCTTATGTCAGAAGAAATGAAAACATTTATTTTATCATGTTACATTTCTTAAAGTTATTAGTTTTTCATACCTGCATGCCACAAAACCCTCCTTCTAATTGAATACTGTCTAATATTTAACCATTGACTAACTTATCAAACTACCCTAAGGTGAAACTGTTTGGCCACACCCGATGCTTACTTTACTGACTCATCTTTACCATTTATTTTATATCCTTGGATTTTAGATACTAAACATTTCAGGTTGTGGTGCAGGAGGTTAAGCCGACATCCCATATGAGTACTGGCGACTCCACTTCCAATACAGCCCCCTGCTAATGTGTCTGGAAAAGCAGTGAAAGATGGCCCACGTGCTTGGCCCCTGCACCCATGTGGGAGACCCGGAAGAAGCTCCTGGCTCCTGGCTTCAGCCTGGCCGAGTCATCTTGGGACTGGACTGGATAGAAGCTCTCTCTTCTGTCTTTCCCTTTTCCTCTGTAACTCTGCCTTTTAAACATTACATAAATATTTTTTGAGAGGAAATTAAAGGAAATTTAATAAGAAGGCCACTGCATATGATGGCTTTTCTAGAACTGTGGTCAACATGGTATTCCAGTCTTGAGTTAGAGATTCAAAAGTGTAGGCTTTGAAGTCACATTTAAGTATACAATTAATATTTTGATTACATTACCTCACCCTCCTAAATTTTTATTTTAGTACCAGAATTATGGTGTTATTATGAGAATAAGACTGTACATTTAAATCATAATACAGTGATCATAGCAAAATAGAAGCTCAATTCTCCATCTGACTTTTTTTTTTTTTAAGATTTATTTATTTATTTGAAAGCCATAGTTACAGAGAGAAAGACAGACAGACAGATCTTCCATCTGCTCTTTCACTACCCAGATGACTGTAGTAGCCAGAGCTGGGCCAGGTGGAAGTTAGGAGCCAGGACCTTCATCCAAATCTCCCACATGGGTGCTTCAGACCCAGGCACTTTGCCCATTTTTCACCACTCTTCCCAGGCCATTTGCTGGGACCTGCGTCATAAGTGGAACAGCCAAGACAGGAACTGGCACTCACATGGGATGCCAGTGTTGCCACCAGTGACTTTACCTACTATGCCACAGTGGCAGCCCCTCTTTATAACTTTTGTATACTAAATATTTTTAAAAAGAGTAATTCCTAATTGCAATGATTAAGGTGTAAATATACCAGAGTCTTAGGAACAGGAAAAAGTATAACTTAAAACTTTTCAGAAGTCAGAATCAACAAACCCGGATGAAAATAGATGCTTGTAAATAGATGAAGAGCTTCAATTCTGAAGCCTAGATACATCTGTCATCATCTGTGCTTATTCTGATATATTTAATTTTCTTAAAACTTCTAGTGTTAGGTCATTTTCCCAAACAGCCAAAAAGGGGGAAGGGAAAGGTAATGGTTCAATTACCTTCAAAAATAATCTCAAGTCTATCTGTAGAAACTAATAATGGACATTATTAAAAATGAAAAGGTTAGTGAATAGGACAGGTTATGAAACACTATTCAAAGTTCAACTCTTTTAAAATAGAAGATATTTTCCCAACTAATGATTGCCTCATTGTAGCCTAAAGTGGGCATTCTTGTATTCCTTTTCATTCCTACAATTTTGTAATGTCAAAATAATTGGGACAGGAAAGTACATTTTAGAAATTGATAACTTTCAGTGAGGCAAAACTGAAAACCCAAGTAAAGCCTGGCATTTATGTGTTTCATAGATGATGGAATAAAAGCCAATTTTCCCAGTCATATATTCTCACATTTAAGAAAACTATATTGATCATTTAATATATACCAGATGCTGTGCTAAGACATATATCTTATAGAGCTTATGACTTAGTAAAAGAAAAAATTATGTACTTGCATTTTACAATCCCAAGGGTATACACCCATTTATTTTACTCCATGTATACAGAGTATGTCTTATGTATATTTATTTATGTATAGTGTATATAATAGACCCAAGTATATATGTTTATGTATATTAAAAATAGTATTCATTTTATATATGTATATGATACATATAGTATATTATATATGCTATAATTTATATAATGTAGAATATAAATTTGAGTTGTAATACATATGTTTATATATGTATATATGGTATTTTAATATATAAATATATATATACGTTTAAATGCAAGTCTATATGAGTGTAGTAAATGAACATTTTGCAGAGTATCTGACCTTACTTTAAGCAGTGTTTTGATGTATGAGTAAGAATGTCTATAAGAAGAGAAAGGAGACACAAGGTTTAAAAGTGCATCGTATTTTAGTTTTTTTGGTCCTAATGCATTGTGAGTGAGAGAAACAATAGGATTATAGGACTGAAATAATAAATGAGACTTCTATTATGGACAATTTTGAATTCTATGCCATTGATTTGGGTATTTATTTTTTGAACATAAAAAGCCATGTGCTTTCTCAGCAGTCCTGATCAGAACTGTGTTTTAGGAAGATAACTGGGGCAATAATGGGAATAAGTGGGACTGAGACATTTTTGCTTCACTAGACCAGATAAAGATGATAGTGGCCAACACTGGGTAGTGGCAAGAGGAATGGAAAAGTAAGCTCTTCAGCATTAAAGATCTCACAAATTTTCATAAAGATCTTTTGTCTTTTAACAACTGGCCTGTGTAAGTCACAATATTTCACAGTGGTATAGAGGAAACCACATAATCACACACTGACTATCTGGGGCTTAAATGCTAAAACCAGAAGAAATTTCAAAGAAATAATTCAGGAATATTCTTTGAAATTAAGCTTTTATAAAGTATTGTATGCCTGGGGCTTTGGGTCCAGGACAAACAGATCCAGATTCCTGCAAGTGAGAGAACAACTCAGGGGCGTTTGTGTATTTTTAATCTCATTTACTTACAGTGGTGCGGTGAGAAATGCACAAGGAACAGATACCTGCTTTTGTGTCTCTGTCAGTAATCGGACACACATAGAGATATCTACACATATCCACACTTAGCCACATACAACCACACACCCATACACAGGCAACCACATTCTATCCATGCCTCAAAGTTGCTTATGTGAGTTTACAGACAATAGTGGTGCAGAGCTGAACCATTGCATTACAGCTAGCCTAGCAAATGGACCTGTCAGTTGCCATGATACCGGTTTCCAGAGACAGAGATATGGAAGTACAGAAGGCATAGGTAAAAGGCATGGGAACTTGATAGCACTTTTCAAGTTCATCTCCTCAACAAGTATACTGCTATACAGATTTATAACAGAATTATTTTCATAGAAACAGCATTGCTTAGAAGATGAGGAATAAATCTAAATAACAAAAATATTCATCACTTACTGGAACTGTGTACCAAGAATCATTAAACCACGTGATATGCATTATTTTGTTTAATCTTCACAGAATCTTTGAGATAAGCATTGGTCCCATTTAACAGATGGGCTCATTGAAATTTAGAGAATTTATGTAAATTACAAATAGAGGTTGTTGACTTAAAAGCCCTAGTGTTAATCACTTATGTAAAGCCTCTTAGTTTTACAAGTGCAGCTCCTGGGGATTTTCTTCTTTGTCAAAGAAAGCTAAGTAGTTATTTCAAAATTGTTTGTTTTTACAGACAAAAGGATACATCTATTAATGTTAATAGATGTTCATTCAAGGCCTGAAAAGTTAATTATAACAGATATGACTGTAAATAGCCAGTGTTACAGTATGAAACCTCATGTAAAGTTTTTAAATTTGTGACTGAAAAAATGTTGGAGGTTATTTAGACTAAAAATCCAACTTAATATTGAGGAAACCGAATTAGTTTAGTGAATGTTATACATTTAACAGTGAAATAATTGTTGTAAGTGGAAAATTGCAACAGAGCTTTAAATGCTACTAATATATGAATTCTGGTGTCACATTATTTTAAGAGAGAATATATTAAGTAAACAGTTATTGGAATTTTAGATATGCAAAAAGCTGTTGGATTCTCAGGGAAAAACAAAACTATAATAATTTCTGCCTTTAGGAAGTTCACAAGGGAGTAGAACACTGGATTTACAGCTAAGGACCAGGCTATAGAATAGAAAATGATAAGCACTGAGTAAGGAATAAAAACAGTGTAATTAAGTGTGTTGGATGATTCTTCATGGGGAACAGACATTGGAGTTTACATAGAAGATAAGATTGTACTTGGATATTTTTAATGTGCTATCATTAGTGATATGACCTGTTTATAGTTTGGAATTCAGGAAGTGATCTATTGTGCCTATAAGTTAGAAAGATTTATGAGGAAGCCTGTGGTAGAATTCAGACTTAGGAAGGTAAATTGAAGTTACACAATAGAAAGTCTACAATAGCATGCCAGGGAATCTGGATTTTATTCCATAGACTTTGTGACTCGGTGAACCTATATGATTCTCTAGATGTATGTCTTTTTTTTTTTTTTTTAAGATTTACTTATTTTTTACTTGAGAGTCAGAGTTACACAGAGAGAGGAGAGACAGAGAGAGATCTTCCATCTGACGGTTTACTCCCCAATTGGCCGCAATGGCCAGAGCGGCGCAGATCCGAAGCCAGGAGCCAGGAGCTCCTTCCAGGTCTTCCATGTGAGTGCAGGGACCCAAGGACTTGGGCCATCTTCCACTGCTTTCCCAGGCCATAGCAGAGAGCTGGATCGGAAGTGGAGCAGCAGGGACTAGAACCGGTGCCCATATGGGATGCCGGCGCCACAGGCCAGGGTGTTAACCCGCTGTACCACAGCGCTGGCCCCTAGATGTATGTCTTAACATAAAGTCACCTGGTAGAAAATTTAGGAGGATCAATCTGTCAGTAGATATAGGATTCATTACATAGGAAAATATTTCAGAAATAGAAACAAAAAGATTCATTGGAAGAATTTTCTCTTAATGTAATATCAAGTATTGAAGTGATTGTGAGGCACAGAAATAATGGGAAAATAAAACGTTTTTCAATCTAATTAGCTTGTGGAACAGAAATCAAAGATGATTACAAGCTTTCAAGGCTGGATGTCTAGGAAAATTTTGTTGATATTTTGAGACCAAAAGAGAACTAGAGAATTGTAGCAGTAAAATGAGAACTTTAAATTTAGCCATGTTGTATCTTATACCATAGCAAGTTACTCTGGAGGTAATCTAATATAAATAAGACAAGCTGAGACTAGAAATAAAGACTAGATTTTGGTTTGGAGAGATGTCAGGTAGAGGTGACATTGATACTATGCAATTACATTATCTAGAAGCAGAGTAAGAGAGCTAGAGCATACCTCCCTTTGCTGAGTTATAACCAAGGAGGGGGAGGAAACAATCAGGAAAATTTTTGGAAAACATGGTTATACAGAAACAAAAGGAGGAGTATGTTTCAAAGAGGATCAGGGAAAGCAATGACTAGGAAAGGTCAATTGAAAGCTCACTGGTAACTCCAGAAAGTACTTTACTCAAAATATTGGGATCAGAGATCAAAAGTTACAGACATATATGACACAGATTGTGGCTCTTTGAAAGCAGAGGTGATCTATTTATTGTTATGTCTCCTGACTCTTTTACACTGCCTAGAACATTGTAGAAGTGAAAGATTAAAGATTTTCCCCAGATGAAGATTGATGAGGGAAGGCCAGAACAAGTAGGATCAAAGAAGTATTGTTGAGGAAGTAGCCTTAAAACATGGGGAGGGTTCCCAAAAGGGAAAGTTAAGTAAGCAATCAGAAATAGTTTTGAGATGATTACCTAATTTAATGACTTTGATCTTTTCCATGGCATGGAAAGAGAAGTTTATTAAAAATTATGGAATTGATTATATCTTTAGTAGTTTCAGATATAATACAAAGTACTGCAGAAACTTAGTGGAAAATTAAAATGTAGGTTTATTTTGGTGAGAAAAATTTATTCTGAATTCCATGCATAGATTTTTCATAATATGTATTTTCCACGAACTGTTGAAGATATCATGTAGATAGTCACAAATGGATAAGCAAGAGAAATAGCAAGACTCCATTTGCAGTAGAATAGTATGATTCTAAAATATCTCAATAAAATAATTTGGGGACTCCTCATCGTTATATTTTGTTACAAGTTTCTGAATGTATAATTTGATTATATAAGGACATACATTTTATAAAATATTATCAATAAGCTTGATTTTTAAATGCTTTCATATTTTTATAATGTTCTCAGTGTGGCTGCAGATTTATTATATATCCAAAGATCCAAAACATTTACAAGGGGCCACATAGAAAACAGATCTTTCTCTAGGAAATTTCTGATTTGGTATGTATTGTCATTTTTATTAAGTTAATGGTTATCTGTAAATCTTTTGACAATTGAAAAGTTAACACATGCACACACATATATATAGTTATAATTCTGAAGAAAGTGCATTCCCTAAAATAATCCAACTCACTGAAAACATCTATAATATCAATTAATTTCATTCAGAGAATTGTTCTAGACTTTCATGTTTGAGTTGTAATTGGTGGCTGATGAAGTGATCAGAAAAAGAAAATGTTGATTGCCTATGGCATTAAAAATGAGTTTAGGCCGGCGCCGTGGCTCAACAGGCTAATCCTCCGCCTTGCGGCGCCGGCACACCGGGTTCTAGTCCCGGTCAGGGCACCGGATTCTGTCCCGGTTGCCCCTCTTCCAGGCCAGCCCTCTGCTGTGGCCCAGGAGTGCAGTGGAGGATGGCCCAGGTGCTTGGGCCCTGCACCCCATGGGGAGACCAGGAAAAGCACCTGGCTCCTGGCTCCTGCCATCGGACGAGCGCGGTGCGCCGGCCGCAGCGCGCCGACCGCGGCGGCCATTGGAGGGTGAACCAACGGCAAAGGAAGACCTTTCTCTCTGTCTCTCTCTCTCACTGTCCACTCTGCCTGTAAAAAAAAAAAAAAAAAAAAAAAAAAAAAAAAAAAAAAATGAGTTTAGGTTTCTTGCCATATTGATTAAAATAAAAAGCACAGATTCTATATGTTAGTATTTCCTTCAAAATGAGTTGTTTCTTCTGGCAAGTTTGATGTTTTAGGGTCTCCTGGATACGTGATTCTGTTTTGTCATACCTCCTGGAATATAGGAGCCCAAAGGAAGTTTTAGAATAAGTGTTGGCTTCCGATGTTATCCTAGAGTTCAAGGTGCAGGTAAAAGAAATGAATGATTAGGCCTTCTGTCACTGGGGACACTCTGACACCATCATATAAGAAACCCACAGAGGGCCGGTGCCGTGTGGCTCAACAGGCTAATCCTCCGCCTTGCGGCGCCGGCACACCGGGTTCTAGTCCCGGTCCGGGCACCGGATTCTGTCCCGGTTGCCCCTCTTCCAGGCCAGCTCTCTGCTGTGGCCCGGGAGTGCAGTGGAGGATGGCCCAAGTGCTTGGGCCCTGCACCCCATGGGAGACCAGGAGAAGCACCTGGCACCTGGCTCCTGCCATCGGATGAGCACAGTGCGCCGGTCGCAGCGTGCTGGCCGCGGCGGCCATTGGAGGGTGAACCAAAGGCAAAAGGAAGACCTTTCTCTCTGTCTCTCTCTCTCACTGTCCACTCTGCCTGTCAAAAAAAAAAAAAAAAAAAAAAAAGAAACCCACAGAGTTATGTCTTGGTTCCAAGTCCTGGACTGAAGTGAGTATTCATTCTCAGTTTGCATGATGTGAGGACTTTATTAAATTACCCCCCTTTTCTTCCCTTCAAATGCTATAGGTGGAAGCCATCTGGGAAATAAACAGTAACTTCCAAATTTATTTACAAAAGTAATAATTTACTGCTTAGCTTCTTGGCTTTGAACAAGTCAGGGAAGGATAAATTTTTAATGAATAAAAATTTGTTATAAGATTTGTACCTCACAGTTAACATCTTTTGGCTTTTAGGCTCATATCCTCTTAGAAATAGTTTTTGTTTGATACATTTGATCTTTCTGTATTACCAAATGGAAGGCTTCATTCATTCATGTGTTAATACATTCCTTAGACAGGATCCCAGTAGAATGTTCTTTTAGCTGTTAAGGATACAAAGATTGTGTATTAGTCAGCTTTTAGTTACTTTAACTAAAATATTCCAGAGGTGCCTCTTTTAAAAGAAAGATTGATTTTGGCTTACAATTTGGAGATTCACAGATCAGGGTCAGGCAATTTCATTAGTCTGGTGTCTGGTGGAGGCTGGCAGTGGTGGAGCAGGTGCACAGAAAAGATCATGTGGTGAGCCAAGGAAGCAGAGAGAGGAGCCAGGCCAAACTCAGCTTATGTAACCAGCCTTCTAGTGAGATCCATCTTTAGAGGGCAAGACCCAATGACCTAAAAACCTCCCACTTAACTCATGTCTCGGATGCCACAACTAGATCAAGTCTCTACCATTAAATTCATCAACCATTAACATAGGACTTCAGAGTTTAAAGATCTGCATGACTTTGTGGTGCAAAGTCTTGCTCAGTACAGATAGTCTGGCTCCCTACTACTTATACACTTTGTCATATTGAAGATGGTAAGAAGAATGGAGAAATGGTAACATATAGTCCAAAGGAAAAAAGGTCCAGCATTCCTAGATACAAAAGATAGATTCTTCTAAGAAGTTGTTGGATTTGAAAGTCTGTATGGGTAGCTTCTTCAGACAGTAACTGTGATTAAGATCATGACATTTTAGTTAGAGACTTAAAAGAACAAATCTGCCACTTAATAACTGCACAGCTTGGAGGAAGGAAGTCCTTTATCTCTCTTATCTCAGTTTATTCATCTACCTGATTGATAATAATTCTTGCTGTATAGTGTGAAATATTAAGATAATATATTTAGCCTACTTGAGGCACACAATCCACACTCAACATGTAGCTATTATCATTGTCACTAATATTAAATTATTTCTTGCCTTTTCTCCAGTTTTCATTTTCTTTTAAGTAGGGATAGATAATGTTCATATGCATGTTAATAAACCATCGATTTTTCATGTTTGACTTTTCAGAAATTGGAGCCTTATAGGCTACATTATTTTTAGAAGCAAATTCTGTGCACTAAGTAGATGACACCCTGTTTTCACAAGTGTAGCTATGTGCAGAGTGAGACAGAGTCCAAATGGCTTACCTAACCTGCCAGTGAGTGGCCGACTGTCAAGAAGTTAGGCCTGTTACCTGCCCCCTCAGTTCTTTGCCCCTTCCCTCATGCTCCTAGCTTAAAAATCTATTTTCTGATTAGAAAGTTCTTTTAGTTATTTCGAGAAGGTCATTAGGGTAATACCTACTACTCTAAAAATTTAGAACTTGATTGAGTTTTGTTACTACATTGGGGACTATGTATCTAAATTTGATAAGACTGATTGGTCAAGTTTGTCCATAGCAAATGTGGTCCTGCTGAGCACTTCTCCTCACCAAATATCCTATGCAATGTATTCAACACTCAGGAAAAAACTTCGGCAAAGGATGAGGGCTCCCCTATTTTTTTGAAATTTAAAATTAACATTATTGTTCATTTGGTATAACTTAAGATAATGTGACAGCAAGAACCCAAATACTATTCCTTGAGTCACCTATGATATATATATATATATATATATATATATATATATATATATATATAAAACTTTAAGTTTAATTCTTTAAACATTGCATTAGTCAGTGTTTCTAGATGAAGGACAACCAAGCAACAAACCAACCAACCAGATAAACAAAAAGCCCTTGATCTCCTACTTGCAACTCAGATTTCATTCAGTTTTAACTGATATATCATAGATGGATTTGAGCCATCTGTCTTCGTAAATGTCCCATTACAGTAGCCACTAGCCAGCCACATGTGGCTGGTGAACACTCAAAGTATGTCTATTCTGAATTTAACCGTACTATACCTATAAAATTCACACCAGGGCTGGTGTGGCAATACAGTGGTTTAAGCCCCTGCTTTCTATGCTGGTATCTCTTATCTGAGTGCCAGTTTGAGTCCTAGCTGCTCTTGTTGCAATCCAGCTGTCTGCTAATGCACCTGGGAAGGCAACTGAAAATGGCCCATTTAGCTGAGCCACCAATATAGGAGACCTGGATGGACTTCTTATCTCCCTTCTTTGGTCTGGCCAAGCTCTGGCTGTTACAGCTATTTGGGGGGTGAATGAGAAGATGGAAGATCTCTCACTGTCTCTCTCTCTCTCTTCCTTTCAAGTAGTGAATTAATGAATTCAACTAAATTTCAATCCTTTCAAGTAATGAATTCAACTAAATGAATTAATCTTTTAAAAAATTCACACTATTTTTATAGACAATATGCAAAGGATTATATACTTCTTTTAGTAATTTTGCACTGATTACATGTTAAGATAATAACAACTTGGATATATTGAGCTAATAAAATATATAATTTTAAGATAAATTTCATCCCTTTTTTAAATGATTTTTGCATTAGCTATTAGAAAATTTAAAATTATATATATGGATCATATTGTATTTTTATTGAACAGTGCTTTTCTAGATATGTTATTAAGAACACAATGAAGAATACCATGTATTAGTGACTCTCAATATTTAAGAAATTTTGAGTGGTGCAATATTTGAAATCATGTAGTAATTTGTACTAAAATTTCATTTTATTTTTTATATTGATTTTCACATATTTCTGAAGCATCAGCAATAATTCATTCAATATGCATAGCAAAGATAAATATAGACATGCATAATTTTAAATAACATGACATATTATTAATTGTAATTTCAAAAGCTAACACATAAGTCATCAATCTTGGCACTAGACAGACTACAATGCTGCTTATTTAAGGGTACATTTATTCATTCATTTACTGACATTGCTTGAACATTTATAATAGATTAGGTTTGGGATATGAAGTTGGATAATACTTGATTTTTGTCCTAAACCACTTACAACTTAATAGATTAAATAGATAAGTAAACATCAGTGATTATCAAAAACGCATTTTGACAGAAGTAAACATATCTTGTTATGAGATTATAGAGAGTAGGAAAGTTTTACCAGAGATGTGGGAGCTGAGTTTTAAGAGTTGTGTGCACCAATTAACAGCATGTAGAGATGGAGAAAAGTGACTTCTTTTGAAGTAAATGTGTGGCTTAAACAAAAGGTGTTTTTGTTGGTGGTGTGTTTGTGTGGATGTTGATGGAAGGAGAAAGGGAAGAGAACAGTGGAAAGAACTGAGATTGGCCAGATGATGCTGAAACACATGATGCCACAAATATGAGATGTATCATGTAGGACTAAGGAACATCATAGAGGGAAAAAAAATGTGACTTCTCTGCTAACTCTAAAAGGCGACTAGAGGGTAGTTTTCAGGGCGGAGAGAGTGAAAGTGAGGAAATCAATTGGGAAGCCATTGCAGCAGTCCAGGCAAGCATTTATGACCATTTCAGTGAAGCAAATTGTATTCTACAAGAATTAGGGCAGGGAATAAATAAACTGAAGGGATCTAGGCAAGCACTCAGGTTTCTGCCTTGCATTTCAGAATATCAATTTCAATGGCAGAGAACACAGGAAAGAAGCCTGGCTAGTAGAGGAAAAGCTCTTTTGATTTAACACATTGAATTTGTGATGTCTGGGAATATCATCAGATAGATAGATAGATAGATAGATAGATAGATAAGCAGAGTCAATATTTAAGAGATAGTTCCATTAGTGTGTTTGTGGATTGAGCTTTTTCTGAAAGAAAATGCAAAGTGACAAGAACAGAGGTGCGTGCAGGGACTAATTCTTTATGAAAATGAGGTGTTAGAGATGCATCCAGAGTGAGTTCATATCATACATTTTTCAGGGTTACTGTATAATCTGCAATTTTGCTAGACCAGAACTGTTCTAAAAGACAGATGTTTTATAATTTCACTAAATTATTATCATTTTATCCTGATAAATGATAGTAACTACACTATAATGTAAATTGAATATAAAATATATATATCTTGGCATGTATTTTTGATAACAATCAACATTTTTTCAGAACACCGCATTGCTCTGAACATCAGATATTAGGATGTCTCTTAAGACTGATTGGGAAGAGAATGATATCATGAGAAAGGTACCAAACTATTAACCCTTACGTTTTGTCATGTACAAAAGTCTTTGAATAATAGAAGTTTTTATAATACAGTATATAATAGCAGAGTTTTATTTGCCAACATTAAGTAACAATGTTTTTTAGAAAGCAAAATGTTTTCACCATTTCAGCAAAGTTGAAGCATCTGGGCAATCAGATGATTGTGAAAGATAAAATTCAAGGTTGTAAAGCAACATATTCTTTGTAGCTAAAACTATTGAAATTATCATACTGCAACTATTTGGATTCTGTGACAAAAGCAACATTGTAGAAAAATTGTGACTGTATATCAATTGTGAATAATAAATTGTTTATGCTAAAATAAAAAGAAAATCTTTAATAGTAAAATGGCATAATTACTCCTTATCAAATGATGCATCTTTGCTTTACATGGTCTAATGTGGATTATTTCATTTTACTCCATATCTTAGAGACCAAAAAGGTTCAGAGAAAACAACCAGGAGAGTTAGAAGTACATAAGAATTTATATATGATGAATGTTTAGAAAAATAACCATTCTCACAGTATACAAACAAGAAAATGGAGACTAGAGGTTTTGCTCTAGAGAGTACAAGTGTGAAAGCTATGATAACAAATGATTCTGATGTCTTACTCTGTTTTATATTTTATACAATAAAAATAAGCACTTTTTTTAGAAATATAATGACCAATACAGTTCAACTGAAGTAATTATTAGTGATATAATTAGTGTATTTGTTTGTACCATTTATGATAAGCTCTAGGTTTTATTTTCTAAAGTTTATGGAATAAGCATGTTGGCAGGATACTTTTAATGGACATGGGTCATATTTTAAAGATGGATTAAAACCATTAATAACATTTTCAGTTATCTAAGCTCTAGCCATAAAATGCCATTACTCATTTGTTCTACTTAGGCAACACAAAATGTAGTTGCTGGATTGATCAGATCTGCAGCTGGATCACTTACTGGCTCATTAATTTTTATCATATATTGAGCATTCTGACCTGGTACATCAGCTTTTGAAATAGCCACTTGTCTTCTTTCCCTAGGCAAATAGCTACTGGATGCATTTTTAAAATGTTGATCTAATTTATTTTGTTCTCATCGAACATCTGTGGGAGTAGAAGGATGGTAAACAAGTGTTTAGGTTTACGTGTACTTAGGGACTCATATCACCTCTGTGTACACTTCTGCAGGATCAAGCTAGACAAATTTGTTTAGCTGGTGAAAAAGGTTTCTGGCATGTCCCTCCTTTTAATCCACTTTCCCTTCACTTTGGGCACTCACCCCTAGGCATTTAGTTTTGACTCCTCCTGCCACTTGATAGCCTCAGATAAATGAAGTAATTTGGATACTTGTGATGAAAAATCTTTGTAATAGCATTCCTTTGCCTTTGTATTTTGTATCTCCTGAAATCTACCCCAACACAGTGAGACAGAACCCATGGTCTTGATAACATAAATTCCCCATCCTACCTATTCAAGCCCTCCTTTGTGAGAGTCACAGGATGAAGTCCAACAGTTATGTGTCTCAGAAGAACAGCATTTGTGTGTTCTTTAACTCCCTTACATGGTATTTTCTTTCCCTCTGCCAGATACTGTCATCCCATTTCTCTTCTTGACTGCAGTATTCTGCTTCTATTTCCCAAATTAGTTCAAAGTTTATTGGTTCCTTGATATGTGCTAGGGGGTCTGAATAGTAAAAAGAAGACCTCCAAACAAGGCAATGCTGGACACAAAGAAATGACTGAGACGATTTAAGTATCAGTGTTAACTTGAGAGAAAGACATGGATGTATGTCATTTTGTTGCATACTAACCTGTGTGTATTCTGCTACATAGTCATAGACATCTTAATTTTTATGAAACTTTATATTACCACAGCATATTTTCATTCTTGTTGATTTTTCTCATCATGTACATACATCATTAAAATAGACATGTTGCATATGTATATATGCATACATATGTGTGTATACATATGTATGTATACATGCATATGCATGATAAAGTCTATACATGTATTCAGTTCAGTGTTCTGCTCTCCATTTCAATTGAGACTCTTCGGTTTTTGTACCTTCTTCCATTTTATATTTTCCTCACTGGAAAAAATGTGTAATTCTATTTCACCTCTTATTTTCTCCCTGTTATTCTCATGTAATAGCTACAGCATCTTCTTTTTTCCTTCCTTCTTTTTAACATAGATATCTTTGGCCTCTACTGCTTGAACTAATGTGTGCTTGCAGGGAGCATTCATTCCATTTGGGTAATTTAGAACCAAAGCAACTACTGGTGCATGACCTCACTAGCATAGTATGTCAGCAAGATGCTGAGCTCCCCTTGGTATTAACAGGGCAGTGACAAAAGAGTCAGGGCCCCTTTCTGCACATGCTCATTTGTAGCCTAGGAGTGGTCTTAAGAACAAGAAACAGAATCATTCCTCATTATGAACTAGGGACTGGAGAATGATTTCCTAATGAGTTTTAAAACAGCCCCCCAAAGCATCCTTTTTGATTGAAGAGGGCACACTTTCAAATTCCATGTTGCAAAGCTGATTATTTCTCATACATCTTTTCAGAGAGTTAATTGTATAGAAAATGAACTAAGAAGAGAGTCAGAAAATAAATGGCTCTGATAAAGCAGATTCTACAAAAATCCCCTGGTTTCTTCAATTCATCATAATATTCCAGAGATTTTCCCCTGGCTATGAATGGATGCAATTTTCCCTTTTGTGCCACAAATGGGGGTGTTTATTTTCCTACTGCTCAATAGTAGTTGAAATGCTGTGGGGAATGTGCTTCTGTAGTATCTTCTCCAATATGCACTATCTCTGTGCAATCAAATAAATTGGATCATCGAAGACCACTAGGCACATTCATGTTCTAGCAGCAGCAAGCATGAGGGTCAATGTCCTGCATTCTCTTTCTGCCCCTGTATTTCTTTGCTCAGCGGTGTATTATTTCGGTGGCATTATTTAGTCTTATTTCTGCACTGTCTCCCTCTTCTCTTTCCCTTTCCATAGATCACTACCTTGTGAGTGGCTTGTATTTCTCCCTGGTAGCTGTTGCTTCCCACTCTCTCTCCCGCTTGTCTCTTTATCTCTTTTTTGTGTGCCAGATGTGAAGCTGACACCAGGCCTTGATTGAAACCCTCTAGTAGCTCTTTCACTACTTGCTATTCCTACATCTTGTTTCTTTTATCTGGAATCAGTAAGTGAGGGCTACAGGACATACAGGATTAAGCAGGTCTGAAGGAGAATTGGACATTAACTCTTTAGGAATTCTAGTGTGGCTAATAAGCCCATTCTGTTGAAGAAGGTATTCTGTTAATAAGCAGCTTCATTCCAGAGACTGCAAAAAAAAAAAAAATTCCTTCCTGGAAATCTCTTGCTCACAAAAAAACCCAAAATTCTGCTTTTAGAGCACTAAACCTTGGAGTTAAATGTCTCTGTCTTGAAATATCAATATCACATAAGCATTGCAATTTTTTACTTTTATAAGTTATTATTTTGATGCCTAGGTTTTGTAATACTTGGCTACAAAATTGCTATCTGCTTCTTACAATCAAAGACCTTTGCACTGGGAGAAAGGGACAAATGAACCCTGAGTCATCTCTGACAGGGGAATTGCTGGGAAGCAGCAGTTTGAAGGAAATAGTGAGACAAGACTGAACATCTGCACTTCAGATAGCTTCATGAGCCACCTGTGGTAGGGCTGTGTGTGTGTGTGGGGGGGGTCTGCTTTACTATAGGTGAACCAGGGAAACTAGAGATTTAGAAGTTATTTTGAAACACAAACTATATTGCTCAACTACCTTGATTCCAATGATCAACATTATGGGATTCTTGTTGAGTGTGTTCGGAATTTGGAATCCCTTCATGGTATATGATGTTGAAGTACAGCCACAGATAACGGGGAGCAGGACAGAGTGGGACAGCAGAACAGTTGTAACAGGGGCTGGGAAGAAGCATAGAATGAAGGCCAGTCCATGAGGCCAGACCAGACAAACCAGAGGCCACCTCACTGTGATCTAGCTGCAGGGTCCCAAGAAGTGGAAAACTTAAATATTCACTCAGCCAAGACAAATGTTTCTTTTAAAGTCTCATAATGCACTATTGTGTGGAATGTATCTGGTAGATTAATGACCAGCTGTGGTGAAGGCCTGGAGCCCAATTTTAAGCTGGTGATAAATATCCTGGATTTCGAGGATTAAATGTTTTTGTAGCTGAGCTATATTTTATGAAACGATAAAAGCAATTACTTTGCCACATATAGAATTCTCACACACTGAAACAAAATTTAATTAGCTATTTCTTCACAGATGAGATTAGAGAACAAATAAATATATATGGGTATTTTCAATTTTGTGTGCACTCAAGATTTGCTTTCCTTTTTTTAACAGTATTTTTTATGAACTTTTCAGCTAACATTTTAAATTCTGCTTTCCAATTTCCTTCTCATGAGCAACGTTATCCTCATTTCAAATACAAGAAACCCTGGTGGTTGGAAAGAATTATTCCATTATGTATAATGCACTTCCAAGTGTGGTGAAGCAATGCAAGTTGTCTACCAATTAGAGAGTGAATAAACAAGTCCATCAAATACCCTAATGTTCTAGGTAGTCTGGGGAACCACTGATATCAAATAAATGGGATTCTTAATGGATTCAGAGATAATGCACATTTGCTTCTCTTTTCTGGAAACCATCAAACTGTGTATCTATGTATTTTCATAGATTTGTCCATACATTTTTAAATGATAACATGAAAAACTCAGGACATAAATGAACTCTTTTCTTTTACACTAGAAACTGTGTCAAATATAATTTGAAGTTATCTGGACTTCAGTATTAGTCTGCCTACATTCAAAGCCCAGTTGGTATATTTATCTGGGATATAACTCTGTGCAAGTTACTTAACCTCCCTACATCCCAGTTTTTTCAAACAAGAACGCTGTGAAGATTAAATGAGTTATTCCACAAAAAGTGCTTACCACAGTAATTTGAACATATTTTATTATATAGAGCTGCAGAGACATGTTTTCATGAGTTAAAATATACAATAAAGGGGAAGAATTCAAAGGATATCCAGTACATCTTCATATTTTTCAAGTATTATGAATACTTTAGTATATGTGATATTTCATAAATTATTATGATTTGTGCTGCTGTCTATTTGTGGCTATAGTTTTGCCTGTGAAGAAGAGATTATTATTTCTATAACTTAGGAGAAGACTCTGAAGCTCACAGAGATTAATGTGGTGCAATATAGAGGTTAAGAGCCCAGATCCTGGAAACAAACTGCCTGGGTTCAATTTCTGACTTTGCTACCAGAAAACTGGACATTCTTGGGTGCTTAACCTGTGTTTACATCAAGTTTCTCATCTATAAGATAGAGATAATAATAGTAGATAAACCCTATGGTTGGTTGGAGGATTTATTTAGTTATAATACATGTAACAGGCTTATATTGCTTGGTTCAAAGCAAGTACTTTCTAAGGGTTAGCATTTTTAATATTTTTGTTGTTATTGTTAACAGCATGTTTAAGTTGACATAGCTAGAAAATAATAAAAAGGTATAGAATTCTTAGCTTGTGATTGAAAATATTTATGTTGCTATTAGCATATGAAAAATTTATCTGAAAGAAATCAAAGAACATTTACAGGATTCTTTATAGATTCCAAGAATTCTTATGTGCACTTTACATGAATTCTTTAAATTGTTCCTCACCACTACTATGTGAGGCAAGACGTTTTATGATCATCTTATAGACGATCCAGCCAAGACCGGGAGAAATTAACTTATTTTCCCAAGTCTGCCGAATTAAAAAAAAAAAAGTAGTCTAATCTCAGAGTATGTATAACATTATACAAATTTCCATTTTATCATTTTCTCTGTAGCTTCCAAACTTTTGCAGACATATGTTTGCTTTATAAGTAGAAAAAGGAAACACTAAAATTATTTCAACAGAATAACTATTAGGTTAAGTAGTAGACCCCTGAGTGAAACGTACGTGACATTTGATGTTAAAGTTGTGAAGCCAGAGTTAGGATCTGTGCCTGTGGATGGGTAGGAGATAATAAGAAGGAAGGGAGAAGGGTAGGGAGGAAAGGGAAAAGAAACCGAAGAGAGCAGGAAGATAGCTGAAATGGCAGAATTCCACTTCTCAAAGCACACAGGGGCCTGATCTACCTCATAGGATAGAATGGCACCACATGAATCAAAGTGGTGCGTCTTATCATAGTTGAGTTAAGGAAAGTATAGAACAATTTTATGAGTGTTTGAAATCATAGTTACTTGGAAAATAGTTGATTATTTTCAGTGGAAACTATGCAAGCACCTTTTAAAGATATAGATAGAGAGATAAACTCATCAATTATGAATAAAAGCAGACTTTAATACAATATTTCTCACCTATGTGTGCTGAGAATTGAGATCAACTGCCTCCATCCTGGAGAATATACAGGCTGCATTGCCCCCTGACAGATGCCTTTGCCCATCTCCTACTGTGAGGCTCCCAGACATTTGTTCTTCATAGGTCTTTTATTTCTGAGCCTTTAGATGTCCACAAAACAGTCTGAATTTCTGAAGGCTTGGCAAGAGCAGTTGAATGAGACTAAAGTCTGTTTACTTTTATTCTATTTGCTAAAAGTGAAAGTGACTTAACGATAAGCCCCTGTGGAGGGTGCAAACATTTTTGAAGGTGGTGAATTGCTCTGTTTCATACTTGCAGAAAGTACCCCCTTCAGTGATATGGCCCAAAGGAATAAATTCTATCAGTAAAAAGAAAATCCAATTTTATTTGTCTTTGCTAGTAGATTAGAAACACCATTTAATCCAACTTCTATCTTGGGAAAAGAGATAGGTGTTTTCTATTATTTCATTTTCCAGATGTCATTGAATAAAATTATTTCTGCCTTCATCAATATATAGAAGTAAAATTGCTATGTCTAACTTAGTTATTAAGTTTTATAATAGTGGAGAGTTTTAAGAATTCGAAGTTTAACTTTTAATTAACATGTTTGCATAGATTTTACAGATATTACATATAATAGATGAAATAATTTCAACTGGAAATGTTCATAATGATTAACAGATGACTCATACCTGTTTTCTGTGTGACTAAACTATTCAATTTATTTTAAAAGGAACGGTTATTATTTTTGATTTGTCAAATCCATCTAGTATATGCAAGGGTTTGGCTTTTTGTACAGCATTTATGATAACTATAAAGATGCAAGGTCACATGAATACCAAAGAGTGTTTTTGGAGGGAAATATTTGCCCGTGAAATGTGCATATGTGAAGTAGAATGCACTTACCTTCCCTCTGTGCTGATAGAAGAAAGCTTACCATTTTCTCATTCTTGGATGCTTAGCACTTCAAGGATTTCTCTCCTTAGAAACAGATTTTGTGAATTATATTTCATTTATATTCATTGATGCCTTATTAAATTAATCTCTGTAGCAGGCATACTCTAATTGAACTAAGTTCAATTAAAAATTTTGCTTTGTTTTTGCTGTCCCTCTATTTGAATATGCGAATCTACTTGGAGTTTTATATGTATCCAAACACCTTGCAGCCTCCTCCAAGTTAATTAGTCAACATTTATTGAAGCCCTGCTATATGCACTGCAATGAAAAAAAATGTGGAATTGTTTGAAGGAAATAATAGATGCAGTTGCTACCTTTAAGCAACAGAGAAAGCAAATAGAAAACAGGACTCAGACGTTTTGAATAAATAGCTGTGTTGCTCTTTTTATGAAAAGAGAGTTGAACTAAAATTAAAAAAGCTGAAATTCAAGGCTGATTGTACTATACAATCAAGATATTGTGTTTATTTTGCTATGCCATATAATAGTTAGAAGCAAAAGAATCTTACCCCTTTGAGACAGAACATGGTGAAGATTAATGAGAGTTTGTTTTGTGTTATGCACATGGGCTTAGTATTTAACTTGGAAGTTTAAAGTTTCCAGAGGAATACATATTTATACCTGGGCTTTAGTTTGGATTGCAAAGCCAAAAGAAAGTTTTTTAGTTTTTGAAAACTAGGTTATTATTTATTACTAATTTATTACTATATTTCTTAACTCACACTCTGTGAGTTGAAAGATCATATAGTAACAGTGCCACCAATGACTTGATTATTGGACACTGTTGAATGTAAAGAATCAAAGACATTAAATAGAATTACTACTTCCACAATATAAAGGAGCTTTTAAGAATGATTTATTATTCTGATACCTAAATGGTTCTATCTAGATGTATGTTTAAAATAATTAGTTCATATAATGAATATAAATGACAGAATCTGTTTCATCTTTTTGACTGTAACTTGTGAAGCTTCCAACCATCCTAACACTCCCAAATCTCACTAGATGCTCTTCCTAGCATCAACAGACATAGACTATAATCTTGTTACAGTGCCCTATCAGGGTACTTCAGAAAGTTCGTGATAAACAGATTTAACAGATAAATTTAAAGGTCGACTTTGTGATGCAGTAGGTTAACCTGGGAAGTCAACCAATGAAAGGAATCTCTTCTCTCTCTCTCTCTCTCTCTCTCTCTCTCTCTCTCTCTCTCTCTCTCTCTCGTATGTATGTGTGTGTGTGTCTTTGTCACACTGCCTTTTAAAGAAATAGGTTAATAAATCTTTTAAAAAGATAAATTTATTTTGATGTCAATAATTTGGAGTGCATACATACTTTTTCATAATAGTGATTTCCATAAACTTTCTGAAAATCACTTGCATTTTCAGACACTGAGATCAAAACTTTGGCTCCATAATGACATTTTCATCTGAATCATGTTATGCTTTCTACTAATAGCCTTGTAATTATAAGTCCTTCTCCTGTACTGCTCTCCACTGTTTCTGTCAAGATATTTTCATGAATAACATTTCAGTAGTTTCCTCAAGTCTCATTTCATTTTCACCACTTCCACCATTCTCATCCACTATATACATACCAAAATATTTCTTCAGATACCCAGTTATGTTCATGATGTTCAAGTTCCTCCCAACTCTGAAACTAAAACTCCACCCTTCATATTAGTGAAGCTGAACTAGCATTTCTCAGAAGGGGCTTTGGCTTTTGGATATTCATGCTTCTTGAATTCTCCAAAATTTCATCCTCTGTTTTAATTATGCAATGAGCATAATCAAAGCTTTACCTGTGAAACGGACCCTTTGTAATAGCTTCTTTCTTTAAACTCTCCAAGAGTGAGGAATTCATTTCTCATAGTAATTCTCAGTGTCTATCCAGAATTATAGCTTTCCATGTAATTTTTCACTACTGCCAGATTCAAAGCCCTTTATTGTAGGGAACATTGTCACTATTGTACTCTGTAGCTCTTGGAGTGCAATGATGAATTTCACAATGTTTCTTACAGATAAAATATTAGGCACTTGATGTAGGAGTGATGAGGTAGAGGAGGACTCTGTTGTTACAGAAGCATAGGAGAAGGACCTGTAACACAATTCCAGAGCTTGGAAAAGCTTCTTGGGAAGGATCGCACATAGACTATGTTACACGGAATGAAAAAGAGGAAGTCAAATAAAGGATAGAAAGAGCATTTTAGGAAAGGAGAATAACATGAGATAGAGGAACACTGAAGCATGATGCTCCCTTGCAGATAGTTTGGAATTAACAGTTAAGTATGTTGGGAAGAAAGTGACAATCAGCCTAGACAAGGTTGAGCCTTGGGTTGATAAGTCAGCATAATATTCAAATATGCATATGGTGGTTGAATTTTGATATTGTTACCTGCTAAGGGGCTTGGGCTTCATTTTATAGAATGAAAATAAGCACCTAAAATGTTTCAGGCATGAATTGGTCATAACAAAGGGATTTTTAAAGCAGATGCATGTTTATTTCCCAATTTTAGCACATGCTTTGTACTACTGGGATTGGGAAGTGTTCCTCATCTCGAAAACGTATAGAATAATATTTAACTCATTGTTAGAGGAATTACTTAAGATAATACAGGTGTAGCATCTTTTAAAATCTACGTAGATATTGTTTTATCCATACTGCCTAGAAAATGGAAAATTTGCTGTAATCTGTTGGATAAATTACACTGGTATGCATAATAGAATGGATTTTACACTGTACTTTATTGGCAACTAATAATTGTTTACATTCAAAGTTTTCTTTTCTGTATATTTAGAATGAACTTTTATTTTTATCAAAGCAATGCATATGCCTGACTCAAAAGTCAAAGGAATATAGGCATTCCCATTGCTATTTCTGGCTCCTCAGAGATAACTTCATTACTCTTGTTGTTCTTTGTTCCTGCTCTTAGCTCCATTTTTCTAAAAAATGCACATATCCTATTTTTTGAGGACTTTTCAAGTTGAAATATTTCTAATGAGCTACAAATAAGAAAGAGAAAATTTAGGTTTCTTACGTCCTCCTCACTCCATGTATTCCCCTGCCGTTTCTTGCCGTATAGCATTCAGAATTGCATCACATTTGGGGGTTGAATAAGTAATCAGTGACCACAATATAAATGATGGTTATTGACACTTGAACAACATAGTGAACCATGATTAAATTTTCTTTAAAGATATTTAAGGTACTATATTAAGTATTGTTTTGCAGCGGCATAATTTTAGTATATCATTTTTAAATTATCTGAAGATTTTTCAACTTAATGTTTTAAATATTCTATTCATTTTTAGGTATGTTTATTGTTATTATCGAATAGGATATTTTGCCCTATATTCTTCCTGGCTACACTATTCACTTGCACCTCTCTCAAGCCATTATTGATGTTTGTTTTTTACTCCTGTTTTTTCTTTCCGAAATGTTCTGCTGATCCTCACATCATGTATATTTTCTTGATATTATTTAGCTTTCATAGGTTCATTTTTTTTCAAATGCTTGATAATCCTTTCTGATTAATCATATCTAGAAGAGGACCATAAGACAACTTACTGGTAGAGCTGAACTAGTGGGCTTCATTGAAGTAGGGCTTTGTGTGTAATCCAGTTGTTTCTTTGAAAACTTCTAAATGCCATTATTTCTTTGTCATGTCTTTGAGATTTAACCCAAAGTTTTCTTCAAAGAAAAAACTTCCTGTTTCCTTTCTACATTGGGATGGAAACTACTTGCCAGATTTCTGTTAGCACATGTAGAAAGGAGCCAAGCATTATATTTCTTTAAAGGTAAACTTCCAGTTTTTAATCCCTGTTTTCATTATTGTCCATTATTGAGCATGGTGTTCTTGACTTTAGAATTTTGCTGTAATTTCCATGGCTGCCTAATTGGAGAACAGTTTAATTTATATGAAATTTGAACTAATCATGATTTTTTTCAAAGTACACTTTGTTCTCACTTTCTAAGTTAGCTGGACCCTCAGATTTTCTATTTCTTCTATGGTTTGCAGCTCTAATTGAATTTGTACTTTTTAGTTACAACTCCAGAAGGAATTTAACTTCCGTCCTTTTCTACTTTAGTAAGTCAGTAACCAGTTTCCAGAATCAGTGAATATATTCTCATTTATTGTCATGTCCATTTTTATTCTAGTGTCTTGTGACGTATTTTTCTTCTTTTTTTATTCACACATAGTGAATTGGTGGGAGTAAATGAAGATATACGCATATCCATTTATCTCCATTTCTGAAAATTTCAAAGTACTCTGATCATATGATTTGATCTGTACTACAATCTGGAATATTTCACACACACGGAGTGCGAGATGTGGAAACAGCTTCTGGAATCGAGTTTGGGAGTTATGAGGTAGCAATTTTAGGACCATATCTTCAGTGCTCTTCATAATATATTACAAAATTCATGATGCAAATAGGGGGACATTATCAGAAACTTAGAATTAAATAGAATTAAATAAATACAGGTAATGGATACATAAACATCATCATCATAGTATAAAGAAAATGAAAATTCTTTCTAATACCAATATATCAATCATCTTCATTTAACTTTTTACATTCATCTCTTACTCAAAGAGGACAAAATTCTTTCTACATTTAAATAAGTAAATGCTTGTTGCTCAATTTCATACATTTCCCATTTTCCCAGACAGCACTTACCTGAGAGGCAGATAGGTGTAAGACCAGCATCTTTCCCATTGTTGTGAAGGAGCCATTGATTATAAAACAAAGTGTTTTGTATATTAAATGCTGGCACTCATAAAAAAGACTCTTGGGGGAGTGCAGTGGAGGATGGCCCAAGTGCTTGGGCCCTGCACCCCATGGGAGACCAGGAAAAGCACCTGGCACCTGGCTCCTGCCATTGGATGAGCGCGGTGCACCGGCCGCAGCGCGCCAGCCGCGGCAGCCATTGGAGGGTAAACCAACGGCAAAGGAAGACCTTTCTCTCTGTCTCTCTCTCTCACTGTCCACTCTGCCTGTCAAAAAAAAAAAAAAAAAAGACTCTTGGGAGTCCTCATACTCATTTTTTTTTTTTTGACAGGCAGAGTTAGACAGTGAGAGAGAGGCAGAAAGGTCTTCCTTCTGTTGGTTCACCCCTCTGTTTCTTTTTCTCTTGTTCTTTCTCTTTTTCTTTATAAATAAATTAAGGTATTAAAAATTAAAAATTTCCAGTGTTCAGCTTGAAAAAAATCAATGTTGATGGACCTGTTGGCCATTTTGAAAGTGCCTATACTCATTTCAGTCAGGGAATTCATCTCAATAATAGGAAGTAGCATCTTCAAAAGTTTAGTATCTCTGAAATTCAGGAACAAACAGGAATTTTCTAGTTTTATCCCTTAAATCCATAATATCTGACATCCCATGGTGTCTAGTATTTTTAACTATTGCGTAAATATTTGAGATTTAATTTGTCTTAAAAAATCTCTAGAAAGAGATAATAGAGCACTACACTCCATGAGTGAAATGTTTTTTGGCTGGTTTTAAATTTCTTGTGTGGACTCTGTAATAGATCCATTGAAAAATAAACTGAAAATATACTTTTTTTCTTACTGACATTTTACTCAAAATGTATCTGTTGTTTACAGACTTGGTGAAATTAAAGTGTTTGGAAAGAAGTATTTCTCTTAAAAAAAAAAAACTAGTGCAAATATAAAAGTAAGTTGTAAAAAAAGTACAATAAAATTTTGTTTCACTTAGAAACTTTCCATTTTATTTTAAAACTATTTTTTAAAAAAGCATATCTAAATCCCAAATGCAGAAAGATAAATAATTGTGTAGTTGAGACCACATAAAATTTCTTTTCTCTTCTGCTTTTACAGTCAGAAGTCACTCAGCCTCAGATTCACTTATCAGGTGTTAAATGAAATGAAAACCCTGGGGCTGGATCCAAGTATTCCGAGTTTGTATATTTGCTGGAAATCTTCCAGTAAATCATAAATTAAAACAATAGCATTAAAATTTCAGAGTGATATCAAAGACAACGCTTCATTAGTCTTTTTCTCTTGGCTCATGGACATGTTATATAAGCTGATAGAATTGCATTGCTTCAAGGATCTCCATTTAGATGAGATCTCTTAACTGTGTTTCAAGGTTGTGCTTTGATGACGTGAGTTCATGAAGTGCAGCAAAAGCAAAAACAAAGCCTGGAGTATACAAACTTTCCTCTTGCAAAGTTTAGATTAATCCAATCTAGCTTTTGTAGTTATTCATGAATCTTATATATAGGCTGCTCTATGTTCATAATGAGTAAATGTGATTATAGAGCCCAAAACTGGAATGCTAACTCAGTTTGTTAAGAACATATTTATTGAGGATCTGTGCAATGCCAAACATTTTGCTTGATGGTGCATTCAGGAGAAATTAGAGTACGCTGCTCTTTCCAACTAACAGGTGATTAAATTCAATATTCTCTTCCCCAAATGTTAGGAGATTCCAGCTCCATGGTAAAACTAAGTCTGATAAATAAAAATACTGAATTGGAAGACATTTTAGAGAGCAACTATTCCATCCAGACTTTATAGAAAAGAAACTGGTTAGGGAGCATATCTACACCTGGTGATTTAGTTCAGTTACTTTGAAGAGAGTGTAGCATGCACAGTCAGGCAAATATGCATGTTATGTTTTAAACAAGTTGATGGACACTTATCAAGTGTTAGTTCATACGTGTATTGATTCGATTGCATAGATCTAGAGGAGTATAGACCTAACTTTAAAATTATTGTAGATTTCCAAATTTTGTATTAGATATGGAACAGAAGAGTAATTCTTTTTTAAACTTTTATTTAATAATTATAAATTTCCAAAGTACAACTTTTGGATAATAACGGCTTTTTCCCCCCATAACCTCCCTCCCACCTGCAACCATTCCATCTCCCACTCCCTCTCCCATCCATTCTCAATCAAGATTCATTTTCAATTACCGTTATATACAGAAGATCTACTTAGTATATACTAAATAAAGATTTCAACAATTTGCACCCACACAGAAACACAAAGTATAGAGTACTGTTTTAGTAATAGTTTTACCGTTAATTCACACATTAGGGACAGAGATCCTACATGGGGAATAGGTGTACAATGATTCCTGTTGTTGATTTAACAATTGACACTGTTATTTATGATGTCAGTAATCACCCGAGGCTCTTGTCATGAGCTGAGCTGCCAAAGCTATGGAAGCCTCTTGAGTTCACCAACTCTGATCTTATTTAGATAAGGCCATAGTCAAAGTGGAAGTTCTCTCCTCCCTTCAGAGAAACATACCTCCTTCTTTGATGGCCTGTTCTTTCCACTGGGATCTCACTCACAGAGATTTTTCATTTAGGTCATTTTTTGTTTTTGCCACTGTGTCTTGGCTTTCCATGCCTGAAATACTAGAAGAGTAATTCTAAAAGTGATGTACCTTCAAGATGAATCCATAACACTACTCCTATCACATGCTTTCCAATTTTCTTAATAGCTTCTTAATGCAGTATTTTTAAAGTCCTTACACATATTCTTGGTATATTTGACACAATTTCAGAAGACCATGAAGAATAGGGAAATATAAAGTCAAAGGAAATCAGAAAGAAAGTGTGCCCAGAATGAAAGTAGCCTCTCTCACACCCTCTGTCAAATACCATAAGCTTATATTATTTTTCCACCTCTGAAATTTTATTGACTATATTCCATCTTCCACAGGAATACATTTGAAATATTTTATGAGCTTTTTGGAAAAGTCTGCACTGCTCTTTCACATTTGTAATGCTTGTTTAACAATTGATTCGACATGTATATAAAAGAAAATAGCTCTTTTTGGAATAAAGAACAATGACTGATGAAGAATTGATAGGTTTTCTCCTAATATTAGGCTTTGCCCACTAGAATTCTTTTAGCAAGGATGTCTTTTCCCTGAGCTATAAAAAGAACATTTATGTTTCATTATATTGTAATATATTAGTGAAAGAAACATTGGCATAAAGGAAAACATACTCCATTCTCAATTCTGTGCTATTCTTGAGTTAAAGTTTCCATTAATTTCAATGAGAACTTGAATAAAGATGATGGAACATCATGATTAAAGTATACACCTTTTTAGGTTGTTCATTCATTAATTACTTAATTTGTTCTTTTAAGGTATACAAATTTTATGAGTACAACTTTAGGAATATAGTTATTCTTTCCATCATACCTGCCCTCCCACCCGTACTCCCTCCTCTTCTCCCTCTCCCCTTCCCAGTCCCATTCTCCATTAAGATTCATTTTCAATTAACTTTGTACACAGAAGGCCAACTCTACACTAAATAAACAAGATTACCTGTTTTTCTCTGTCATATTTATGAAATAAACAAGAGGTGCTAATCTCTGATGGTGAGTAAATGAATTCTGATGTAGACATTTGCAAAAATAATTAATATACTATTGAATAAAAAGCAGGCTATTTTTAAAATGAAAAGAAATGTTAATTAAATGAGGTTCAGAAATATCCTGTCCTCAATTTTTAAATGTTGCTAACAAGTCAGGAAATACCATTATTTTATTAATTTGGATTATTATTTTGTTAGCGTTATATTAAAAACTAGTAAATGGTATACTTAGTTATAGTTTCATAAATTTACAATATACCGATTTTTATTTTTAAAAATTATTGTTGAGATAGATTAATAGTCTATTAAAAGTTCAAAGAAAAAACAAATAATGTGATTCAGAAATTATATAAAGAAATTTTCTAAATATCCTAAACATGTAGTAGTGTGATGACTATTTTATTCACTTATATATTTGCATAAGAATACATGTTATTAATTGATGTCTAACCTATTTTGGCTGAAATATTATTAAAATAGGAAAACCTCAAGCTCACTGTGAGTATCAAAACAGATAGTAACTCTTTTAAGAGAGAAAGTCAGCATGTCGGAATCAATGGCTGTGAGTATCCTGAGGTGCTGTGGTGAATGCACTCAGGCTGTGTTCTTCAGGCTGCATTACTGAGGTAGTCATGTGAGTGTCTGCAGTAAGAAGATAGAGAGCACTAGGTGAGTGGGGATGATGGTTTTGCTAAGTAATCTTCCTTGACTGTGTTCTGTGGAAAGCTGAATTCTTCTAGTAAAGTGTCTTTTGTACAATGAATGAATCAAGTGGAGATACAGCCTGAAAATGTGAATGGGCTCCTAAGATTCTCCAAAATAAAGAAATAAAAAGAAAAGAAATCATCTTATAAACAGTAAAGTACAAAAAACCACCAGACAAGTCACTTCCACAGGAGACAGGCAGCCCTTCAGGGCAATCTCTTAGTTTCCAATACTCAGTTCTTAAACTCCACATATCTTTCCAAAGAAATTGGAAATGTATTAACATTTGCTTTTATCATCTCTTAAGTTACTCAGTTTTTGAATTGGGTGGAAAGGGTCTATAGAGATTCTGTTCCTTAACCCTTCCACCTATTGATGGCTCCAGGTGTTATGTGGCTTGTGGCAGCATTTCAGCCTCTGTCTCTGTATCACATTCACTGCCTCCCTTTCTTCTACCCATCCTCTCCTGGTGGTTTTTTATAAAACCACATGTCATTGGCCTAGGGATTCTCCTGGATCATCCAGAAGGGTCTCTGTAACTCAAAGTTTTAAACCTAATTATATCTGCAAAAGAATTAGATAACATTTTCAAATACCAGGAATTATTATCAGAACATATCTTTTCAGGGGCCAGACTTAGGTTTTCCTAAACCAAACAATTTTCAATGAGCAGGCATTTGCCCTAGAAGGTTAGCCAGAAGTTGGGAGGCCTGTGTTTCATGTCAGCCTGGATTTGAGTGTGGCACTGATATACTTTTCCAGTTTTGAACTAATAGACATGAGGGAGTAGGTAATGGCTCAGGTGGTTGAGTTCATGCCACCCACAGGGGAGACCTGGATTGTGTCCCTGACTACTAACTTCAGCCAGGCCAAGTCCTGGCCATGGTGGGCTTTTGGGAAGTGAACATCTGATGGGAGTTCTCTGGGAGCGAACTGGCTGATGGGAGTTCCTCTCTCTCTTTCTCTCTCTTTGTCTCTCTACCTCTCATGTAATAATATTAATAATAAATAATTGCAAATAATTATAATAAACTTGTCTTGTTGTATGTACAAGCCACTGTGATTTAATCAACATTACCATAGTAGCTGGGAGTCATATAGACCTGGGTTTTAATGATAGCATGAATAATTTATTAGCTATGTGTTATTAGGTAAGTCATTTGAAGAGAAGAAAATGCCACAACATACAGCATAGCAAGTGTGAAAACGTATTTTGAAGTTACCCTGAGGGCATATGGTGACTTTCCAAGGCTATTCTGGCAGATATTTTTAAACCGTTTCTTGATCTCATACTTTCATGGATGCTCTTCCCTGAAAGTGACCTGCCTGAAAATACACCTGCCATTGGGTTGCCTCCAGCTCCTATATCATGGATTTGTGAAAACTAAATGAAATATAAAATTGGTACCTTCTGTACACACACAAAATGATTAGGAATACATACTTATAACACATTATAGTGCTTAAAACATGTTAGTTTTAACTCATTAATTTCTGTTAAGCCCTTCAAAATATAGTAGTACATAATTTTGAATATATGCTGGGTATCATAAAAATATTTTATTCTTCCACAATTACTTCAGTGAAGAAAAATCAGTACGTTCAGATATTCAAAAGCTTAGTGACATAAACTAAATCAGTTGAGAAATACATACATGGTTAATATTTCTCTCTTTTGAAATGTTGTTTTACCAAAACTTTGTTAGATACTAGTTATGTAATATTGAATGGTTTGTTTCATAAATAATTATGAAACACCTACTATTCAAACCACTGTTTTAAATCATGACTGATACAAAGGTAAGAGAGATATACTGCCTGCCCTCAAATAACTTGTTGATAGATATGGTGCGTAAATATAAAATAGTAAAACAAAATGCAATTTGTTTCACAGTGCACAGAACTTCACAGAGAAAACTATTTTTCACATTGTCTCTAGAAATGAAAAAAAATCAAAGTATTATAGCCTTTGTATGTATTTTGTGAGTAAATAAATATTGAATTTACCAAAAAATATACTTAAGATTTTATTTAATTAGCAACAAAGATTGCAAAATGTGCTTACAGATCTTAAAATTTTAAATCTTAAAAGTGATATCTTTTGTTTCAACAACTGATTTTCTGAAAAGTAGTACTGAAGTTAATTAGCAGAAATAAAAATATTTCCCTGCTAAGGCCAATTTTCCTTTGGCGACACACCTATTTACTTTTCTCCAAATAATTATCAAACCTACTCAGAGAAATCCTAAAGAGGGAGTTTATGGGAATAAAAGCAGAGATTATAGGCAAACAAAGGCAAATAAAAATAATTAAAATGTTAACTGTTTAATTTCTCATTTTATTACAATTAGAGGGATATGTTACTTATATTTTTAAATTCCTGTATTCTATATTTTCCCATATATATTCATATGTTTCACCTTATATCTGCAAGTTAATCTTTTAATAACTTTCATGATGAGAATTTCTGAAACATTTAAATCTCACTATTTAAAAATGTGTTTATAATGTTTCCAATTTCCAACCAAAAGACAACAATAATCTAAAATGTAAAAGTATTTTAAAATGAAGAATCAACTGGAGAAGAAATATTAATGTCACCATCTATACTCAGTTTACCTCATAAATTACCTCTGAGTTAAGCTTTATCAAAATAAATGGAAGTTTCAAAATATCCCAGGCGCAAATAAGAACTGGTTGAATAGATAGCACCTATGGAACAGAGAATAAGCTTTTAGATATTTTGTAGGATTTCAAAATCTCCCCTAGAAAGATAGTACCAGTCAGTGGAGAATGAATTTTTCACATATCAGAGAAGCAACATAAAATTTAAGATGTAAAAAGAGAGGGAGGAAAAATCAACTAAGGATAGATGTAACCTGCTGGCGCCACGGCTCTCTAGACTAATCCTCTGTCTGCGGCACTGGCACCCAGGGTTCTAGCCCTGGTCGGGGCGCCGGATTCTGTCCCGATTGCGCCTCTTCCAGTCCAGCTCTCTGCCGTGGCCCGGGAAGGCAGTGGAGGATGGCCCAATTGCTTGGACCCTGCACCCACATGGGAGACCAGGAGGAAGCACCTGGCTCCTGCTTTCAATCAGGCACAGTGTGCCGGCTGTAGCGGCCATTTCGGGGATGAACCAACAGAAGGAAGACCTTTCTCTCTGTCTCTCACTGTCTAACTCTGCCTGTCCAAAAAAAAAAAAAAGGATAGATATAACCAAGTTCTTCCTGAAGTAGTAGAAACCTATTTTTGAAGAAAGGCATATAAATAAAAGGATTTGGTTTTTTCTTGTTTCCTTCTTTTCATCCTCTCCACTCACCTTTTATATTAAACTTATATGGTAGGTGGGGATGGAGAGGAATCTCTACGTATTTAACTTTGAATCTATATGTGTCCTAGCAAGATATCTTGTTATATATCTGCCATTTTTAATTTGAAAAGCTTTGTAATACAACAGTAATAAATGCACTCATAACCACATCTTCTCTAATCACTGCAGTGCCTGCACTGCTATTTGGCACTCATTAGCTGAAACTGCCATTCACCTATAATTTATGACTAGCATACAATTATGTGTTATCACTACTTCAAATGATTAGTACACTGCATGTTTTTGAGATAATGGTATGCAACACTCCATGATAAATTGTACTGCAGTGGATGGTTCACTGCTGTCATTTACTCTATTATTTTCCTAAAAAGCGTCTCAAGAGGATTATATTGAAATATGAGTACCTCTTTTAAGTAAGAATATTGGGTCAATGCTGTCCCTTCAGAAAGGGAGAAACCGCCTTCAGGGAAAGGAAAAGACATACTGTTTGTTTGCTTGTTAATGTAACAAAAAAGCATTTAAAATGTTTTAATAAAAACACACACAATTTTCCACACACAACTTGCCACTTTAAATGCTTTTTCCTCCAAATGGCAATTATCATTGAAATCTCTATTTCAGTTTAGTTGCCCCAAAAGTAAACTTCAAGTTTTTAAGCCTATCTATGAGAACTGGTGATAGCACCCAGCATTCCTAAAAGGGATAGGCATATTTAAGTTTATATTTAATTTCACACTTCAACAAGTCATGTGGACACAGAATTTTCCCTAGTGATAGCCAACTATAGGACCAAAATCCTTGCCTAAAAAGATTTAATTTTTAATTATTTTTATAACCTATACCAGTTAAACAAATTTCATGTATTTCATAATATACAGATGTATCAGCATAGTGATACTTCCCACCCCATTTCCCTTTCCATCCATGGTATCACCTTCCCTCCTCCTTCTGTCTTTATCCTTTAATGTTTACAGTGACATATTTTCAGTTTATTTTATAATCATAAGATTTAATGTTAATAAATACATAAGGAAATATTCGGATGAAAATGACCCATGAAACTTCAAGGACAGAGTTGGAATATTTCTGTAAAAGTGCACAATTGTATTTTGATTAAAGATTGGCTATTTAGTAGCAACATAAAATAAATATTTTAACGATAGTATCATGAACTGATTATCAAGTTTGATGTGATGCTTTTAAACATTTTAGCTTTATTATCTGCTTAGTACTCCTTTTTTTAAAAAAAAAAAGTTTATTTATTTGAAAATCAGAGTTACACAGGGAGAGAAGGAAGGAGAGGCAGAGAGAGAGAGAGAGAGAGAGAGGTCTTCCATCCACTGGTTCACTCCCCAATTAGAAACAATGGCCTTAGCTGAGCCGATCTGACTCCAGGAGCCGGGAGCTTCTTCTGGGTCTCCCACGCAGGTGCAGGGGCCCAAGGACTTGTGCCATCCTCTTCTGCTTTCCCAGGCCACAGTAGAGAGCTGGATCAGAAGTGGAGCACTGAGGACTAGAACCAGCGCCCATATGGGATGCTGGCACTGCAAGCGGTGGCTTTAACCACTACACCACAGCACTGGTCCCTGCTTAGTACTTTCACAATAGTTGTATGAACTAATATTAATTACTTACTATGTTAAGTGGAGCACTGCTTCAAATATTTCACAGGAGTAATCTCAAATAATTCACATAGAAATCTTATAAATTAGGTATGTGTGTTCCAGTTCTACAAAGAAGGACATGAGGCACAGAAAATATACATACCCTTTGCAAAAGCACACCAAGAGTATAAGTATATGGTTTTATTCAGTTCCTGGCGCTAGGATAGCAAAGTCTTACAAACTAGCTGACTTAACAAAAATAGAAATTTATCATTTTCTCAGAGTTTTAGAGGCCAGGAATCAGAAAGCATCATAACCCCTGATGGCTACAGGAAAGACGTCTTTCTTGGCTTCTTGCAGGTCCTTGTTGCCCCCGGCATTCCTTAGTTTTGTGAACACAACCCCTATCTCCACCTCTGGCTTCTGTGCCCTCTCTTCTTATAAGAACACCATTTATTGAGTATTCATCAGTGCCAATCCAGGGTGCTTTCATCTTAACGATGTGTGTGCATCTGCAAAGAACCTATGTTCCAGTAAGTTCACATTCTGAGGTTCTGAAGGACTTAATTTAAGGGCCACTGTTTACCCCACTACAGTGGTGGAGTTGGAGGTTGCACTCAAACACATACCTCAAAATCTGCTCCCTTAAATGTGTGCAATTGTACAAGGAATGTGCTCAGTACATGTTTCATTGAATAAGCATTCTAACCCACCCTCTAAGTGAATGTTTTCTCTCTTTTACATATGGACATACATGCTCACTGTCATATGACAGAACAGCAGCATTTAAATTCAGAGTGATTTTTCTGAAACACAAAGTGCTACCATTCTCCTGCTTCTTCTTCCTTCTCCTCCTCCTCCTCTTCTTTTTCCTCCTCCTCTTCTCCCCTTCTCCTTCTCCTTCTTCTTCACTTCATTTCCATCATATTCATAATAAAATCAAACCGCTAGAAGTGATCTGTAAAGTCCACCAAGGACTCATTCCTCCTGCTTCTCCACCTCTGCCCTCCAGATGCTTATTTATACCCTCCACATCCCGGCCTCCAACCTCTCTCATGTTGATTTCTCTGCCTACAATATTCTTTCTGCCATCCTTTTACTTCTGTCTGCTCTTCTGGTCTCATTTTGATGTTTTTGCCTGTCTGTCCTTTCTGACACCATAGAATAAGTTTGGTGAATATATTATGGGGTGCCATGTCCATGAAAGCAACACCTAACCCAAGCCATTGTGCCCTACTGTGATTATTCCTTTAATGCTCTTTAAGTTTGTGGGAGCAAGCACAACAACTGTATATTCTCAGTTAATTTCCAGTACATCTACACAATACATTTGATAGTACTGTACAAGAGAATAGTGGCTAATACTCAAATATGTATATGAGAGAAAAAATGAACAGAATGAATGAAAAATTAAAGCCAGAATACCTCCACAACAAGATAATGCAGAGGCAGAATATTGCCTCATAATTCAGAAGTCAGTGCTTTAAGGCTTATTCTGACTTTTTGGTGGACTGAACCTCAGAACCTCAGAAAGTGAATATTTGGCTTCCATCAGGGACCTGAAAGTCAAGTAATATGTCTGCAATGTCACTTACTCCTTCTGTTTCTACATGAGTGTAGACTTTCCTAACCAGGCTGTGAGAATTAAGATGAAATACTTCCGTGTTCCATTCCCATTTGCCCCTCCAATGATAAGTGTTAAAACACAGTGAGAAAACATGTGGAGGGAAGTGGTAGAATTTCATGATAGAGAAATGATGACAGAAAACATGATTGACTTGGTTTCTTAGTCAAGGCCTTGGCTGCATCCTGGGGCTGCACAAAATCTGAACTTAAAACCACATGCTCCCAAAGTCACAAATTAACAGAGCGATAACAACTATGTAACAGGATTTCAAGTGAGGAATCTTAGCTCTTAGGACAGAAAAGTATGTACATACCACCTGCTGTATCAGATGCATGGAGTGAACTACAACCGCTCAGCATAGTAACTCTCTGTTAGACTACATGCAAAATAGTTTACCAGGAAACCACCTTACACTATTTTCTCTTTGCAGTACGAAGTGTACATTTTCTTGTTATTACACAAATTTAATTTGTGCTAGAAACGTTGATAAAGTTCCAGAATTATTAGAGAGAGCAGATAGCTGAAGTGTTATGCTAGCGGGCTGAAGAGTGAAAATGATAGCCTTGAAAGCATATTTTTTTAAAACATGACAATCTGCAAAATTTGCTTTGCTTTCTTGAAGCTGTTCTCTGTAGTTGTAGCAACTGGCTATTTTCCATGTATGCTACGAAAAAAAGGGTTTCCCACATAAACACATGAGTCTGTGAGTGAAAAACAGCTCCTATGTGAGACAGAACATTTCATATAAGCATTGGTATAAGTCTATGCATTCATTGCTCCTCCAGTGATTTGGGTGAGGTTTTTAAGAAAATCATACAATATAGCAGCAAAAATGTATTTGCTGTTTTTTTGTGAAGAAGCACTGCGTTTATAAATTATTTACAAAGAAAATAAGACATGTAAATGAAGGAAAAACAATGTTCCAGTTGCATACTTTTATTTTATTTTATTGTCCCTTTGGGAATTTGCTAAGCTAGAGTTGTTGATTATACAGAGATACTCTTCTGTGTAATTATGATGATGGATTAATTTGCTTTATTATAAAACTCCAAATCTAAAAGTTATAATCATGTATGTCCTCCAGGTCCCCGTTTTGTCCATGTTTTTAATAGATCCCAGTAAGAAAGGATTATATTCTTTAAAATTCAAGCTTACAATTCCTCTTTCCCTCCAAGGCCTGTGGTGATATAAAATTTATATGCACCACTGTGTTGAGAGTGCCATAGAAGAAGAATTATTGATGCCTTTGGATGATGGTTGGATTCAATTGCTCTATTTTCTTTCCCTAACTGCTTACTATGAGTGGAAACACCCAGCATGGACTTTTCCCACCGTCATAATCCATTTCTTACGGAGTTGTGGCATTTATTTGAATTTTGCAAGCATAATATCAGTTCTCCATTCATTATTTTTTCATAAGTGCATCTTAGTGTAATAATCCTCTGCTCTCTCTTCTCATGTTTTTGTCAGAACCTATTACATCAGTGAAGAAATCTTTGTTTTTTTCCTAGCCTTGAATATACTCAGAGCTCATTTAGGTTTTCTGAAACTGAAACAAACACAGCTAATTATTCTTTGACCTGTATTAACAACCCAGCTGGTTGAGCCCGGATTTATCCTACTGAATACAAAATTATAATAAAATTGTCTTGCACCCTTCTTCCAAGTTGTGAACATATTAAATATTATGAAGAATTTAAAAGCTTCTTATTATCTTATCCTTTAGGCATGATCAACCACTTTTCTGTAGCCTCAAACCATATGTTGCTTTTAACTCCTTTAATTTCTGTTTGTGTTCTACAGAGCAGAAAATCAGAGGGGGGAAGTAACCCTCTGCATTGACTGTCATCACCTGCAGGACTTTTTGACTGGCCTTACTGATAAGATTGAGGCCTGGTGCACTTCTCAGCACGCTACAAACAATGCTTTGTTTCACAAGAACTCAGTACATGAAATTTTATGTTGACCTTTTACTCTTTAAAATATCATTATATTGTTTTACCTAATTCAGAAACAATTAGAAGTCTACCAATCATGAAAACACTTGAAAATCGAGAGTAAGAGTTACATTTTTTAAATAAATAAATTAATTAATTTATTTGACAGGTAGAGTTATAGACCGTGAGAGAGAGAGAGAAACAGAAAGAAAGGTCTTCCTTCCCTTGGTTCACTCCCTAAATGGCTGCCATGCCCAACACTGCGCCGATCCAAATCCAGGAGCCAGGTTCTTCTTCCTGGTCTCCCATGCGGGTGTAGAGGCCCAAGCACTTGGGCCATCCTCCACTGCCCTCCCGGGCCACAGCAGAGAGCTGGCCTGGAAGAAGAGCAACCCCAGGACTAGAACCTGGCACCCATATGGGATGCTGGTGTCACAGGCAGAGGATTAACCAAGTGAGCCATGGTGCCAGCCCCAAGAGTCACATTATGAAACTGCTTTTGTGGAGCTTTCCAGCAAGAAAAGGGGAGTATGGTCCAAATATGTACAAATAACCTTAACTGTACCCACTCGGAGGAAGGGACACTATGGCTTCCATTGTTTCTAATGTTTTGCCATGGAATCTGACATTTCCAGCACTTAGCATGTGTTTTCATCTGTGAATGTATTTAAAGAAATTTGTTGCAATGTACAGTGGTCCTGTGTTAGTAAGCGAATATTTAAAACTTTAACTTGAATAATTTTTTCAGACATTATTTAAAGAGGTACCAGTGCTGTAATATACAGTATGAAGTGCTATTAAAAGTTAAATTATACATTTATTTAAATGTATGTATTTTTAAAATTTCAAACCTGTACTGTCATCCCTAGAATTTACTAATTACAAATAGTATTTGATTAACAAGGTGAACCATTGAACTTTTGAGGGCACGGTTGTTAGATTCTATGTCAAAATTTTGCATATGGCACTGATTAATGACTAGGTCAACAAATGCAACAATATAACTATTTCTAGGTTTCTATTTTTATCACATAACATGCTTCACAGGTCCAGAAAAATGTTGCAGTTATAACCTTTTTATTTTTAAAGATTTATGTATTTATTTGAAACTCAAAGTTATGCAGAGAGAGAGAGAGAGAGAGAGAGAGAGAGAAAGAGAGAGAGGTCTTCCATGGGGTGGTTCACACCGCAATTGGCTGCCACAGCCGGAATTGTGCCAACCCGATGCCAGGAGCCAGGGGCTTCTTTCGGGTCTTTCCACATGGGTACATTGACCCAAGGACTTGGGCCATCTTCTGCTTTCTCAGGCCATAGCAGAGAGCTGGATGGGAAGTGGAACAGCCAGAACTTGAACTGGTGCCCATATGGGATGCTGGCACAGCAGGCAGCGGCCTTACCCCCTATGCCACAAGGCAGCCCCAGTTATAACCTTTTCCTTTTTAAATATGTCAAATACTGTTTTATTTTTCTACTTCATCAATGGATCATATAAATCTGTTTTCTACTTGAGAGATAAAGATTAATCTGTTAAAACATTTTACGTATGACTTAGATTTGAGTACAAATTAATTTCCCAAATATAACTATTAAAAGCTAATATATTAGATTGGATTCTGTTAGGAGGGTTAATACTTCCTTAACCAGAACTGAGCCGTACAGGCTGGCTTTGTGATGCAATGGATGAAATCACCTCTTGTGAAGCCAGCATCCCTTTTTGGAGTACCAGTTGAGTCCTGGCTAATCTGCTTTCATCCAGCTTGCTGCCCAAATACGTGGGCCCATTGCCTCACATGCATGAGATCTGGATAGAGTTCCATGCTTCTGGCTTAGGCTTGATCCATCACTGGCCATTGTAGCCATTTGGGGCGTGAACTTGCAGATGAAAGATCTCTTTGGCTTTCTGTCTCTCTCATTTTCTCTCTCTCGCTCTTTCTCTGTCATTGTGACTTTGAGATAAATAATTTTTTAAAGGGAGCCATTACCTTTGAATATAAGAAATGATATGTAAAGTTCCAAATTATAATAGAGGAAGAGTTGAAGTTTCACATAGGTTTCCTTTAGGTCTTTTCTATGAGGAAAGCACAACATCCCAATTCTCACCAAACTTGCAATCAAAGCATTGCATCAAACTCTCCATTACTTTATCTGACATGGAAAATTTAGAATGCACAGGGCACCGCATTGCCCAGGTACAATAAAATTTTTCACGTTATAGGCTGTGCAGCATTGCTTGTATAACCATAACAAACAGAAAGCCTTCCTAAAGTTAATTAAATCATACAGATGCATTGCCTTGCTTATGATGAGAAATTAGTGATTCCAGATGTTGTTTCCTAGCTTAGTGATTTCATGTCTGTACTTTGGTCTGGAATTTCTATGACTTCTTTAAGCCTAACTTTCTGTTCATAAATTATCCACCAATGTTTCCAGCAAATCATGAAATGGCAAATTTTAAAAGCATGGGGTAGTGATGTCCAGAACATTGCAAAATAACTGGGTGATGTTTAATTATTTTATCAGGGAATGAAAATATTTCCCGCAACTCTCCCACTGGGTCTGGCCTCACTGGCCATAACTTGAACACAAACTCTTCACTAAACTACTAACAAAGAAAACAGAATTCCATGTTTAACTCAGAATAATTACTGATCACAATCTGGGGCTAGTTTACAAACAACTAACAATGTCTAATGTGCCTGCTAGCTCCTCAAGTTGGGTATGGAATCCTCCTTCATAATTTTCCACTCCTCAAACATGCTTCGGTGATGTTGGGCTCTCATGTGATTATATTTAAATACAATACAAGTGCTTCAATGTACAGCTACAGAGAAGCTTCAGATATGTGTGTTATGAAAAAGCTATTTATATATTTTTAAAATTTTTTGCAACAAAATGAGCATCTTTTATTTCCATTTTCCATGAACTTTTTAAAGTCTCCTGTATGTATTACCATATAACAAACCACTTCAGACATAGTCTTGTAAACAATCAGGTTTATTCTGCACAGACGCACCATGTATCATGGATTAATGTTTACACAAGTGGGTTGGCTAATGCCTGCTCACATACATAAGGGGTCTGAGCTGACAACAATAAAATTTCTAGGATGACTTGAAGGGCTGAAGGCTGGAAATATCTGGAAGGCTCTTCATTCATATTTGAGGCCCTTACATTAGTAGGAATCTAAGTTCTAGCTAGGGCTCTATATCAGGTCATAACTATCCTCTCCCTGATAAGTAGATACCGAGAAAATAACATTCTGAGAAGAATAATGTGGAGAGTGAGTATTACAAAAAGAAAAATTACACAAAATCTATAAGGCTTTCTTTGACCTCAATTCAGAACTCATGCCTCATCTTTCCCACCACATCCCCTTGGTTCCAAGCTAATCACTAAGCCCCACCTAGCCTTAAGAACAGAACTCTACCTTTTGGTCAGGGTATGTCAGGCCTTAATGCAGAAGTCAGGGGGAGGGATATTGTGGCCCTTCTTGGAAAATTTAATCTGTCAAAACTGGGAAGATGGTGAAAAGCACTGAGATAGAATCTGTAATGATACTGTTTCATGTTATTTTAAAATTTTCAGCTGAAATCTTTATAAAACTTGAACTTTCAATTCAAGATATATTTTGAGGAGAGAAGGAAGAAATGTCACTGTGCATCATTTTGATATTCTGTGAATCTCTGTAGAATGGAGGCTGATTCAGTAGAGATCATTGCATCTTCAGCAAGCTGTGTAAAAGCTCTGAATGATTTAGAACAAACTGTTTGATAGATCATGACTTGTATTTTCTGCATAACAAATTTTGGTGATAGGTCTCCACAATCAATGCTTGTTTAACAAATTTAGTAATATCAGGTAAAAAAAAAAGAGCTGATTACTAAGTGTGCTTTATCCATAGGATTATCTTTAGGAGCTTTTATAAAAAAGAAACATAAAGATATTTTAAAAAAATCCATGGGATGAAACTAATTTTGGTGCAAAAATTATGAAACCCGTGCATATGTGACACCTTCAAAAAATTCATAAAAATACATATTACCCAAAAATTATGCATATGTTTTAAATATGCAACAAAATAAACTTATCTTTTAAATCCATTTGTCTCACTTTTAAAATACCCTAGTGTTATCTATCTCCATTCAAATCTAGTCATAGAAATTCTAATAATGATGAACTTGAAGTAGATCATTCTCTCTCTTGCCTATATAGATGTATGCATTTTCTTTTATAAAAAATTATTTTCATTTAATTTGAAAAGCAGATAGGTAGAGAGGCTGAGCTGGGCCAAAGCCAAGGGCCTAGAGCTTAAGTTTCGTATCCTACATGGGTGAAAGGGACTCAACTACTTGAGCCATCACCTGCTGCCTCCCAGGATGCACACTAGCAGGAAGCTGGATTAGAAGCAAAAAAAATAGAGATTTTTTTTTACCGTTTTTTGAAGGTTTTTATTTAATGAATACAAATTTTCATATGTACAGCTTTTAGGGATATAGTGTTTCTTCCTCCCATTCCTGCCATCCCACCCCCACTCCCATACCACCTCACACTCCCTCTCCTGTTCCATTTTCCGTTAAGATTGGCTTTTAATTGACTTTATTTACAGCTGACCAACTCTTTACTAAGTAGAGATTTCAACTATTTGTACCCACACAGACACACAAAGTATAAAGTACAGTTTGTAGACAAGTTTTACCATTAATTCTCATAGTACAACTCATTAAGGACAGAGGTCCAGCATGGGGAGCAAGTGCACAGTGACTCCTGTTGTTGATTTAACAACTGACACTCTTATTTATGACATCAGTGATCACCCAAGGCTCTGGACATGAGCTGCCAAGGCTATGGAAGCCTTTTGAGTTCACAAACTCCATTGGTTTTTAGACAGGGCCCTAGTCAAAGTGGAAGTTCTCTCCTCCCTTCGGAGAAAAGTACATCTTTCTTTGATGGCCCCTTATTTCCACAGGAGTCTCACAGAGATCCTTCAAGAAGAATCGTTTTTGCCAGTATGTCTTGGCTTTCCATGCCTGAAATGCTCTCATGGTGTTTTTAGTCAGGCCTTGATCTAAGTCATTTTAATAAGAAACATTTTAATGGATATGGGAATAAAAATTCTTCTTTATATACCTTGTAGAAAGACATTAGAGAATTAATAAACAATTATTTAAGAGAATAATATATGCATTTTTAAAATGCTATTCTCATTTATTTGAATGAAGGGGTGTGTGGAGAGAGAGTGTGTATGAAAGAGAGAGAGATAGAGAGAGAAGCAGAGAGAGAGAGAAACAAAGAGCGAGCGAGAGAGAGATGTTCCACTCTACCTCTCCACCCCTTCCAATACCCACAATAGACAGAGCTGGACCAGGCCAAAGCCAGGAACCAGAAACTCCATCCAGGTCTCCCACATGGGTAACAGACACCCAAGCAGTTGAGTCATCTGCTGTTGCCTTCCAAATCAAAAGTGGAACTTCCAACTGACAACTTTCATCCTACAAGATTTTATTTTTGAGTATGAGCATTCATTATCCAAAACAGAGAGTAAACTATTTTTTAAATATGTATTTATTTATTGGAGAGGCAGAGTCACAGACAAAAGAGAGGGAAAGATAGAGCGAGAGGCTCCTATCCACTGGATAACTCCCCAAATTGTTAACTACTGCCAGAGCTGGGCTGATCTGAAGCCAGAAGCCAGGAGCTTCTTCCAGGTCTTCCACATGGGATCAGGGGGCTAAGCATTTGGGCCATCTTCCACTGCTTCCCCAGGCCATCAGCATGGATCTGGATCAGAAGTGGGACAGCCAGGACTCTAATTGTGCCCATATGGGATGCTGGAGCTGCAGGTGGAAGCTTAACCTACTATGCCACAACATCGGCTCCAGGATAAGCTATTTTTTAGGTAGTTGCTGTTATCATTTAGATGTTGCAAAGATGATTCTGATGCTGTCCATTCAGGGTTAAGAATAGCTGTCATTAGTGTGACTTACTTTTGTCAGATGAGAAGAAAAAATGTATACTTACAGATTAAAAGAAAAAAGTGCTTGGAAAATTTGGAAGGAATAGAGTAAATGCCCAGGTTTTTAGTAGTGTATCTTTGAGAAAAATCAATAGGAGACATTTTTATTCTGCTAAATTAGCATTTGTAAATGCAGTAATGAGATATGCTTTAACATATCATTATCTAAAAGATAGGTGCTTCTTAATTTCTAAAGGATTTTTAAGTATATTGAATAGAGCCAACTAGAGCAGATTTTCATTATAATGTGATATCATTATACCAATGATTGCAGGCTAATTCTCCACTTATACCATCTGACCACTGACCATGCTAGATCAAGAGGGTTTAATTTCCTTTGTAAATGTTCATTCCTGCTCATTTTACTTGAGAGCAAGTAAAATGGAAGTTTAATAAGGGAAGAAATCATTTTTAAAGGGAGAATATGTAAAAGCAAATGCTGCGGATTTTTGTCACAATAATCATATGCTTCCCTTTACCACCATCCCCTGACATAACTGTGTAAAACAAAAAAGAAATCATGTTTTCTGATTTGTTTCCAATAACCTTTTAAATGATGCTCGCGATTGTGTTGACCTTTAGTGTTGACAAGTGCACATTGGACTCTTGTCTCCAGGAAGTAGGGTGTAATAATAGATCTTTTCCCCTCTGTCTTAAGTGACATTTTGGCATTCATCACTTTTTAAGACTGTATTGGATTTTTTTTCATGAAAACATACTTGCTACTTGTCAACAGTCAACCTTTGTAATTTTTCTCCGTTCACAACATTTTATTAATAACACAGATATTAATAAAAGTAGTATGTTTAATAATGTCCCAAACTTACGAAAATTGCATTAAGCTTTCTGAAAACTGATGGGAGGATTATTATCTCAATTATATAAATAAAAGATTTGTAACTCAGGGAAATTATATCACTTTCCCAATTTATATAACTAGTAGATTGCAAAATGAGTTTCTGGCCGAGGTCTTTTGACTCCAAACTTCTGCTTTTAACCACATTTTAATTATAAGTATGTAATTCCAAAGCACTTTAAAAATCCCATTTAATCATAAAGCAGCTACAGAAACGATTGTTAATGCTGGCATTTTGCAGAGTTATGAAATGAAGGATTGAGAAACAAAGAGAGCTGCCAAAGATGACAGAATTACTAAGTGATTTCCTAGAATTTGAATTCAGGATTCTTGATCCCCAATCTTCTTTCCATTCTGCCTCATTTGTCTTAATAATTTTATAGCCATTATATACCCTAATTAAGTCCTCACTACCACCTCTGTGGTTGATGACTTTGTCCCCTTGATTTTACAGCTGAGAAAAGGGAGTAGAAATAACAAGTGGTGGCACCAAGGGCGGGATCTCCCATCTACTGACTTCATATCACTTCTTACCAGATTGTCTCTTATTTAAGTTTTAACCCATTGGCACTATACTTAGCAAAGCAAATTAGTGTCATCTATAAATGTGCAGCTAGATTTGCTTTTAAGCTGGTAACAAATAATTTTTTTGAAGGTCCAAGTTACAGAAAGAGAGGGAGAGGCAGAGAGAGAAAGATCTTCTATCCACTGGTTCACTCCCCAGACGGCCAGAACTAGGCCAGGATGAAGCCAAGAGCCAGAAGCTTCTTCCATATCTCCCACCAGGTAGCAGGGACCCAAGCTCCTGGGCCATACTCCATTGCTTTTCCCAGGCCATTAGCTGGGAGCTGGATCAGGAGTGGAGCAGTCAGGACACAAACTGGCACCCATCTGGGATGTTAGCTTTGCTGGCGGTGGCTTTACCTGCTACGTCATGACACCAACCCCACAAATGTTTAATAGAACATAAAACAGAATTGATTCCAGCATTGTATATCAGGGGATAAGAATCTAATACAAATCTTGGAAATAAAAGTAATAAATAATGGACACTTAATTTGATTTCAGCACATCCAAAATTAAAGTTTAGTTCAAATTAGTGACTTTGCAAGTAAGTGACTCTTCTTAGGGAGCCTATATTATGACTAAAGGATTGGTTAGGTAATGCAAGAATACGGTAAGATTCTCCTATGTGTTTATTTGTCGAAAGTCTGGTCTACATGCATTATACTAATCTGTTTATGGAAAAGTTAAGAGTTATCAAATTATACAACCCATGTAGTTAATGTTATACTAAATGATACCTGAGGAAAATAAGCATTATTTTATTGTGTACTCTAGAATTTAGGGATTTTGTCTCAGCGGGGACATTTTTTCATTTCTCTGAAACATACAGTTCATTTTAATAAAACATAATTGTATAAGAACTGAGTGAAATTTACAACTATGACATAGGCAGTGAAATTAACCAAAATTAAATATCTGCACATTTCCAAATCTCAGGAAGGAGACTCTAATGATGGAAGAAATGTTTAGCCCTGTGGATTAATTCTGTGATTCCTAATGAGCCGCTAATGTTCATGGAATGCTGGACAGAGTTCAGGATGAATTCAAGAAATCAAAGCTTAATAATAGTAAAATAATTAATTTGAAGATCTGATATGATTTTATCTGGCCATTAAAGATTCAATTTTAATAGGAAATAAAGGAAACTGACACCTTCATATGCTGTGGTAACTTTCTAGACATTCTAAAACCCTTGTAACATAGTCTTTTTTTAAAACCAAATCCAATTTTGTATGGCAATAAACTTTTTTTGATCTACTTTAATAATAAGAAATATCTTGTTCTGTTAGAATATTGGACATAAATATAAAACAAATCACAAAATACATATTAGGACAATTTATACACTTTTATTATGACAAAGGTAAATGAAAATTTATAGCTCAACAACATAGTTTTACAGAGGCAGTTATCAGTAAATGCTTTTGAGTTCATTTCATTTAAAGTGATGTGTGTTATTTCTTAAAGATTTATGCATGGCCGGAATTGCAGCTCAATAGGCTAATCTGCCTGTGGCGCCAACACACCGGGTTCTAGTCCCGGTCGGGGCATCAGATTCTGTCCTGGTTGCCCTTCTTCCAGGCCAGCTCTCTGCTGTGTCCTGGGAGTACAGTGGAGGATGGCCCAAGTGCTTGGGCCCTGCACCCCATTGGAAACCAGGAGAATCACCTGGCTCCTGCCTTCGGATCAGCTTGGTGCACCGGCCGCAGCTCGCAGACCATGGCGGCCATTGGAAGGTGAACCAATGGCAAAGGAAGACCTTTCTCTCAAAGGGTTAAAGGACAGAGGAATTCCCATGGAAATGTACACTGTTGTCATTTATATTACTCAATTTTTGATACATATGGTATAAAAATGTATGATCTAATTTGAGCTGAATATTCATCTCTTGATGATGCCATTTCTAGTTGTTTATTTAGCAAAATGTTCTGTGGATTACATTGGAAAAAGTGTTTTATCATGTGTGAAGGTGTTAAATTCACAAAGTGTCAGTGAAACACTAAGTATTAAGAAACTAAGTGGAGCCGGCGCCGCGGCTCACTAGGCTAATCCTCCACCTTGCGGCGCTGGCACACCGGCTTCTAGTCCCAGTTGGTGAACCAACGGCAAAGGAAGACCTTTCTCTCTCTCTCTCTCACTGTCCACTCTGCCTGTTAAAAAAAAAAAAAAAAAAAAGTAAGTGGAGACCAGCCCTGTGGTGTAGCAGGTAAAAGCCCCCACGTGCAGTGCCAGCATCCCAATCCTGGTTGCTCTATTTCTGATTCAGCTCTCTGCTATGGCCTTAGGAAAGTAGAAGATGGCCCAAGTCTTTGGGCCCTTGCACACGCATGGGAGACCTGGAAGAAGCTCCTAGCTCATGGTTTTGGATCAGTGAGCTCTTGCTGTTGGGGCCAATTGGGAAGTGAACCAGAAGATGGAAGACCTCTCTCTAAGTCTCTCTCTGCCTCTCCTCTCTCTGTGTAACTCTGACTTTCAAATAAATAAATCCTTAAAAAAATACCTAATAAATTTCTTCCATTGATAAAAGACATTGCCCCAAAAGAAGATACTTATGGAAAGGAAGATATGTGAAATGTTTAGATCTATTGAAGTTTGTACTGTATTTGAACATGTATCAGGAAAAAAAGAATAGAGATACTATTGTTAGGATGGATAAATGATGTTGGCACAGTTGGCAAAACAGTGAAAATACATAGAACATGAAGAATGATATTAAATAAATTGGATTTGAGATGTTTGTACGCATCTCCAAAAATGTGGAATTTGAGTGAGAGATCTTGGCCAGATACAAATTTGGAGTCATCATGTTATAAAGAGGTAATGGAAGACTGAAAGTGAATCAGATCACCCAGTAGGGAAAAATCAGCTCTTCTTTGTCATCTGAATTGTCATAATAAATAAGATTTTAATGGTCTTAAGAAAAAATACTGAGATAATATCAATAAAAGATGAATCTTTCTGAGAGCTGTAATGCAGATTTCACATAGGCAAAAACATCAAGACCAAGAGGCCTTAAAAGAATTAGGTCTTCTTAGCTACGAGAGTAACACTGAAGGAAGTGGTATTTGGTGAGTTGGTACCCCTGGGTTTTTCAAGACAAAGTGAGTGCTCTACTCCTCAAACTATTGAAAACAATGAATAAGTATTATGTTCAGTGTCACGCTTTGGAATAGAATAGTATGACTCCCAAGAGTATGAGAAAGTCAGCTCTTAGTCCTCATTTCTCCTTTATTTCAATGGATTTACCTGAAATCCTTTATGAAAAGACAAAAGACTGTTTTCCAGCTGTAAATTTAGCTTAACCAGAAAGTGTCTGGCCATCATACTGATGTGGATAAATTCAAATTTTGAAATAGGTTCAGTACTAGTTTTGAGAAAGGAGTTAAAAAGTTGAAATATGTGTATGCTAAGGGAAGGAATATCCCTAACAGGAGGAAAATATAGAATAATGAAAAAGCTACAGGCATCAAATTTTATTTCATTACACATTATTTTTGTCATTAAATTGCTGTAGTTACATTCAGTAGATGTGGGAAAATAGAATTTTTTTTAAAAAAAAAGATCACTTATGACCAATACTAATTGCATATACTTTACTGGAAACTCTATTCATGTAGGATAATAACAAAAGAGAACTTCAAAGAAGGAATTAATAAGGGATATTTTAGGATGAATGAGGTTCTAAAGCATCATAAATACCACGAGGACATTTCAGGCAAATCTTTCATTAATAATTCAATGTAATAATTATTTAGGGACGAGAAAAGAGACTAAATTGCCCATTATGCGAAGGTCATTTGGAAGGTTCTAGGAGAAAAACCTGAAAAGGAAATAGCAGTAGTATTATAAAATATCTTTAATTCCAGAATAATGCTTTTGGACTTGTTTCTGTGGACCATGAAGAGTCATTTGATGATGATGATGAGCAGATAATTCTGTAGCCAAAGTAGAAACTCAGGACAACTAATCAGGTGAAAGTGGTTCAAATGGTGATGAGGCAGTAAGGTTACTCTGTAAATTCCCTATAGGACAGACCTTCTTTATCTTGTTCACAAATTCTCTTTGCATTAGGTAGGACTAGTTTATTAAAACTGATTATTGAGAAATATTTTGATCACATTTAATATCAATTTTTAGATGAACCGTGCCCAATTTTATTCAAATTCTCTAAAATTTATACTTAATATGTTGTTTCTAAAAGGTATGTCACTCTTTATACAATGGTTCCATTATTTCATGTTCATTTTTTTTTTTTTTGACAGGCAGAGTGGACAGTGAGAGAGAGAGACAGAGAGAAAGGTCTTCCTTTGCCATTGGTTCACCCTCCAATGGCCGCTGCAGCCATGGAAAGGCAGGAGTCAAGTGCTTCTTCCTGGTCTCCCATGGGGTGCAGGGCCCAAGCACTTGGGCCATCCTCCACTGCACTCCCGGGCCACAGCAGAGAGCTGGCCTGAAGAGGGGCAACCGGGACAGAATCTGGTGCCCCGACTGGGACTAGAACCCGGTGTGCCGGCGGAGGATTAGCCTAGTGAACCTCGGCGCCGGCCTCATGTTCATTTTGTAGTTTTTGTTTTCATATTTTCTTTAAGATTCTACAGTGGAAGCCAGAATCTTGAACTGTCCAGTTAGGAACCTCTGACTTACTATTCTGATTAAGTTTCTTCTCAATATTTTTGGCTAACATCTGGTTTCTAATTGAAAGGCTTTTGGTTTCTTCAGTCATTTGCCAATAGGATAAGACTGCATTTTTGCCCATAATCATATGTTATAGTTTAGACTCTGTCTTCGAATTCAGTCTTGCATTTGCAGTCAAATTAACAGTCCACTTTTCAGCTTTTTCTGAAGTCATTCAATTTATCTGCCCACATATTAATACTGATACACTTACAAAGAACTTAGTATGTGCTTTATTCTTCACAACCACAGAAACATTTGCATTCTTTTGCTATATACTCTCAACAACTTTATATTTCCTCATTATGGATCACTAGGTTGATTTGCATTTATCCTTAAAATATTAATTATATATCAGTTTAGCTAAGTTCATCTGCATGTACAGTGAACTAATTCCTTGCCTAGAATTGGTTTACAGTAACTTCAGTATTTATAAAACTAAATTTTACATCCTCAGATTGCCTCTGTAGGACAAGTCTCTGATGATATTAAGCTTAATCTAGATTTTAATCATAGAGCTATGGCTAATGTCGTTTAGCTTTATGCTCTTTATACTAGATCTCAAAATGAGAGCAAAATGTAAATCTTTAAGTATGCAATGAGATATAGGCAGATATTTCTTTTTGTCATCTTTTTGTTTCAATGGACACTAATTTTGAAAGAGTAACAATGGTCACAGTCAAGTATGTTTGAGAATACTTATGTATTATTTCTCTTTAGGTGAGTCTTCATGGATGTAAGAATTCTGAATGGCATGAGTCTACTTGTAATAAGGAAATCTGATTATTTTAATTCATTTATACACACATGGGAACACAATTTGAAGAGTTGCTTGTTTACACCCCCAGAGAAGTAGTTCCAAAGTTCCTTCTTTGGGAAATATTGATCATATTTCAGAGCTAAATAAAGTTATGCTTAATGTCTATGGATGCTAAATTCTGAATAACAGTTTGTTGGTGTCAGAAGAATTAGCATCTAGACCTTCAGATTCTATTTTTTGAGCCTTTTTATATTAAGTTGGGTTGTCAAGAATTCCATTCATTCTGTATTTAGAGTTTAGACTAAGTCTGTTTATAAGAGAATTAAAATTTACAGAAATTAAAAATAGGTATACTTACTGTTGAGATGACTGACAATATTTTAAGAGTAATTTCAAAAATATTGCATAGCTTTGAAAGTATGATTGTTAAAATATGTTGATTTTCATTTCTCACCTTGACTTCTATGATGAATTTTTAGTAATAAGTCTCAAGTTACCCATTTCTCATTATTTTATCATGCCTGGAAATAGCTCCAAGACTACCTGAAGCTTTAGTAATAAGTGTACAAGGTACTTCAAAGAATTTGTGTAAAATGAGATTAAAAGATTTTTTTATATATTCTTATTTGTTTTAATTTTATTTGAAAGACCTAGAGAGACAGACAGGAAGAAAGAAAGAGATCCCCCTACCCACTGCTTCTCCACCCAAATGTCTACAAGAGCTGGAGCATGACCAGGCTAAAGCAAGAAGCTAGGAGCTCAATCTAGATCTTCTACATGGGTAGCATGGACCCAGCAATTTGAACCATCACCTGCTGTCTTCCAGGATTTAGAGTACTAGGAAACGAATCAGGAGCAGAACTTGGACACAAAAGCATTTAAAAGAATGGCTTAAAATAATGGGATTTAGTTTAGTAAGAGAAACTTGATCAGTCATTATCTCTTTGGCTTGAATTTTTTAATTAACTTCAAAAAACTTTAATATATTTCAACTCTATAGCACTAATAATCATGGTAAAAGATAAGTTATTCACTTATCAATATATTGAACCAGAAATCAGTGAGCTTTTGCTAAATATCATACTCCACAGTAGGCTCTGCGAATATATGATCATGAAGAAAATCCTCATATTCAAGGAGCTGGTAATTAAGGTGCCATATTGAAGGCATATTTAGTATTGAAATAAATCAGGAAAAATGTAGCAGTTTGTTGGAGTAGCATTCAGTTGCCCAAATTAATCAATCTCAGCTACTTCAGCTCCCTCTTTTAAAAATATTTATGTATGTACTTGAGGTATAACTGATTTACTGGTGAACAAATGAAAAGAAATCGAATTTATTCATTTAATGCTGTGTTCATCCACTTCTTCATTTTTAAAACAGAGTAAATGCTCTGTATAGACAATGTGTGAACATAAGCCCCTCACAGGAGAAAGATTTGTTTATAAGCCCCTTCCTTCCTCAGCATAGTTAACAGAACCTGGCTGAACATTCTGTGAAGACTGAATTTCATGCTAGAAACCACAAAAGTCTGAGAGTAGCTGACAACAAAGATGTGTATCACAGTCATTGTCACCACTGACCTATAACTGAAGTTTGAATATTTTGTTATTATTCTAATTATTTCAAGTAATAAACTCTTTTGGAAAAAGCAAGTGCAAAAGTACAAAAAAAAAAAAAAAGAAAGATAGCCAACCCTAACACATTGTGTTGTTTTATTGCTTAAGCAGTAGACTGTGTAAGACAAATCACAATTGGCTGATACTGAGAGAGTAGGTACTGAAACTCTACCTGTGGTCTCTGTAATACCAATCAGTAAGGAAAGAACATTTCAAACATTACATAAGCATTATGAAGACACTTCAAAAAGTTCATGGAAAATTAAATTAAAAGATAGATTTATTTTTGTTCAACAAAAAAGTTTTTGAAATCCCTGCATAGCTTTTTTTCACCCTGCACACTTCCCATGAGCTGTTTGAAGATCTTCTTTCTGCATCAATTTCAAAGTTTTCTGTACCTAAATAAGCTTATATTTTTTGTCCTTTAAAAAATAATAATTGGGGTTAGCATTGTTGCTAATGGCTTGGAAAAAAGCAGCAGAAGATGGCCCAATACTTGAGGCCTCTGCTCCCACTTGGGAGACCCAGATGAAACTCCTGGCCCCTGGCTTACGCCTGGACCAACACTGGCTGTTGCAGCCATCTGGGGAGTGAACCAACAAATGGAAGACACATCTCTCTCTCTGTCTCTCCCTCTCAGTAACTCTTTCACAATAAATAAATTTTTAAAAATTATTATTACTTTTATTTACTTCAGAGACAGGCAGACACACAAAAGGACAGACAGAAATAGCTCACTTCTGCTGGTTTACTCCCTTAATGCCCTCAACTCCTAGGACTGGGACAGAGCCAAAGACTGGAAGCTGAGAATACAATCTAGGATTCTCACATGGGTAGAGGAACCCAATTACTTGAGCCAACTTTGCTGCTTCTAGCTATATCTAGTTTGAACATGAAGCTTGAGGAGCAGAAACCAGGACTTGAACCTAGGTATTCCCATGTGGTACCTGAGGTTCTTAATCCCTAGGCTAAACATTGAACTTCTTGCAAGAATTTATTTATTTCAGAGACAGAGAAAGAATAAAGGTATTTTTCAATTCCAACTTCTCATGAACTTTTTGAAGCCACAATGTAAATGTAGAAGTGATTAGATACAACTTGCTATTTCTTCCTTTGTTCTTCAAGAAGACCTGCTTCACCTGTGATGGTCAAGGCTGCTTTCTGGAGTTTTCCTTTTTATTTTTTGTTAAGATTTATTTATTTATTTGAGAGCAGAGTTACAGAGAGAGGGACAAACAGGTCTTTCATTCACTGGTTCACTCCCCAGATGGACCAGAACTGGGCCAATCTGAAGCCAGGAACCTGGAGGTTCTTCTGGGTCTCCCACATGGGCGCAGGACCCCAGCCACTTGGCTCATCTACTGCTTTCGCAGAACCAAGCAGAAAGCTGGATCAGAAGTGGAGTAGCTTGGACATGAACCAGCACCTATATGGGATTCCAGTGCTTATATGACAGTTTTTACCCAATATGACATAGCGCTGGCCCTTGGGAGTTTTCCATCTTTCATGTTACAGGTTTCCGGTGGCCTGAGTTCAGTGCATTTACTTCCGTAGACTGGTAAAAGGACATTATCAATACTCAAGAATTTATCCACTACAGTATAAGAGAATTACCTTCTGCATTGTAAGTTTTAGCCTCCTGTACAAATACTGAATGTGTCATTCATTGGGTCCACACATAATTTGACTCTGGGCTATGAAAAAATATTATTTTCTGAAGTCATTTAGATAATCCAGTGAGATGTAGTAGAACCAAAGAGTTGCGCAGTGCATATTAATAAATTATATCTTGGAAAATTCTATTCTTGTAGTAATCTGAATAGTATGGTAGGAAATATCAGGAATTTGGGTTTAGTTGGACTTGAGCTCCAATTTCACCTCTAGCTGTATGTAGTTTGAACATGAAAGCATCTTACTCTAATGCAAAATTTTAAAATACTAACTTTACAAAGTATTTTTACTTCTTTAATTAATGCTAATATATCATTAACCACATTTTCATTAAGAAATTATATCAATGATGGTAGTAATTATTCGTTGATCCTTACTTTGTGTGACTGATGCTACAGCATTACAGTACATTTGTTAGGATTAATTGTATTATTGTGCTTTGTGTTTTCAGCAATGTGCTGGTATGGATTTCATTGGTATTTTTAAATTTTTTTAATTGTAATCCTCAAGTAGGTTTTAACAGATTCCATGTAGTTACAGGTTCCACAGATACAATTCTAACAATATACTGGTTTCTCCAGTCTTCTGGGCATCAGGAAGGCATTAGACATTAGAAATTATCATTATTCCATCACTGTCTTTGTTCTCCATTTAATGCTGAATAATTCTGATGTTATTATGTGTAAATTATCCTGCTAATTGCATAGATCAGCAATTTTTTTCAAGTCTTCCATTTTGTTTAGGCTTGTATCCAACTGACTTTAATATATTGTCATTCATTTGTTTCAAAGCCTGAATTTAAAAATTATAAACCATGATCTACCAAGATGATATAAAAGTTGGATTCATGATAATTAGTACAATATACTAGAGTGCAGTACAGCAAATCAATTTATATAAAAACCCTTTTCCTTAAAAAGAGCAATTTATTCTTTACTGTCTTTGTTTGCCAAATGTACCCAGGAGATGTGCTTATAAAAAAGTCATTTTCAATGTCAATGAGAAACAGGGACATAACCTGAGTTTATAATTATTTAATACTTAAAATAGTCCCATTGAAAATTTAATAATGAGAAGTCTAAACATTATTTTCTCGAGCTCCTGAGTGAGTAATAAATGGTATCAAATACAATCATAAATCTATATATTTTAAATATACAAATACAAATTATTATACAAATAATTTAAAGCTAATGAAATAAAGACCCCCCACTAATGAGATTATTTTGAGAACTGAAGTATTGATTTTCAAGAGTAACTTTAGTGTGAAATGTTAGTTGTCTAAAGAGAAAGAAAAAAAATAAAGAGAAACTTTGAATACATCTTTTTAGAGAAAAATTGTCAGCAATTAAGTGATTCTTATCAACTATACAATGAGCATGTAAGGAGCTTCTGAATCATAATTTGAAAGACTACACAACAGGTTTGCAGAAGATGGCCTAATTTCATCTCTAATTAAAGCCTATGGTATATAAGTAATAAGATAAAGGAAACATACTTGAGACATTAAAATATCATGATTTGAAAAAGAAGATTGAGAAAGCTGTTGAAATTTCAATTTTACATGAATCTACTTCTTGTAAAGACTAAGATTGGACACTGAAAAAAGTATAGTTTTTTGTTGATCCTCCTTCTCACCCAAAAACAAATCTCATAAAAGGTTTACATCCTCAAATTGTCATCACTCTACTAAAATTGCACTTGGTCACTGAGAAATAATCTTCCAGTTAATGTTTTCAGTCTTCTTCTTTGACTTTTCAATATCATTAAACTCTTAAAAACATCTCTTCCTGCTTTTACTTTTCTTAGTGTTCATATTAAAATATCTATTTCCTGCTACTTTCAATGCCATAATGAGCTGAATCTCCAAGATTCTGTTCCCCAAACTTTTTTCAGTAATATTGTTTATCTTCTCTAAAATGTTCCTTCTCTATCCATAAGGTCCCATATCATGAGACTTCCATTGTGAGTAACTTCTAAATACATTTCTTGCCTATTGACTGCTTTTATAATTACCTGTGGTCTGTCTCCTCCTGAAGACTCACCTATACCTCAAATGAAATATACTAAAGGAAAATAACTCTCTCTACTCTCAAACCAATTCCTCTAATTTCTCTAGATTTAAGTAATGCTTATTCCAGGTATCCACATTTGATCTATTGGAACCAGTGTTACCTGTTTCCTCTTGTTTTGTGCTAGACTGCTAGACATCTGTCTTTTGGGACATCTGTCTTTTGGGCTGAACCATGACACTCTCATTTAATTTCTTAAATTTTCTTTTTTGACAAACCAATCATGTCATGGCCTCTGGACAAGATTATTCCACTTTCTTATAACTACATCTGCTGCCCACTTTAAGAATCTTCACTTCAGCTGCACAAGACAGATTATGCTTTCACTCTTTTATCCTCTCTTTGGGCTATTTACCTTCCTAAATAATACTCTCTGTACCAGTATGTCCTTCTGATCTGTTTACTCATACTTCTCATTATTCTGTTTCTTTTTTTTTTTTTTTTTTTTTTTTTTTTACAGGCAGAGTGGACAGTGAGAGAGAGAGACAGAGGAGAGAAAGGTCTTCCTTTGCCGTTGGTTCACCCTCCAATGGCCGCCGCGGTTGGCGCGCTGCGGCTGGCGCACCGCGCTCGTCCGATGGCAGGAGCCAGGAGCCAGGTGCTTTTCCTGGTCTCCCCATGGGGTGCAGGGCCCAAGCACCTGGGCCATCCTCCACTGCACTCCTGGGCCACAGCAGAGGGCTGGCCTGGAAGAGGGGCAACCGGGACAGAATCCGGTGCCCCGACCGGGACTAGAACCCAGTGTGCCAGCGCCGCAAGGCGGAGGATTAGCCTGTTGAGCCACAGCGCCGGCCCTCATTATTCTGTTTCTAACTGGGATTTCTGGGATTATGTATCCCCAACTTAATAACCTTAGCTAAAGTCATGATGCTGAGAACTAGTAAGAATTTCAGTAACAACTTGGTGAAAATAGTAATTGAATGAATGAAAAAGCCATCTGATACACTGCTGCTTTCTGATTCTCCTACCTTGGGAAAAGTTTTTTATAGTTCTGGAATCTCCTTTTCCTCCAGTATTTAAAATAGATAATAAGTGTTATGATGAAAATAGAAATTTCATAGTAAATGTGAAATCACTTAGCTTACCCTCTAGTTCCTAGAACATGCTCAAAAGAGCTCTCCTCCTCAAACTTTTTAAAATAATGTTCTTTAACTGCTCTAAAATGTCTTTGTCGCCTACTGAAACTCTTTTGAAATACACAGGTTGGTGTCTAAAACATCTACCATTCACCTCCGGGTGAATTCTGGAGATTTATCCCTCATTTTCTCCTGTATTCCTTTTCATCAAATATGATCCCATGCTTTTCCACCTCTTTATTCCCTATTGTGTGCCAATTTAACTGTACTTTCCTTAGACTCTTCTGAGAACTCTTCTCTTAATAGTTCTTGGCTTTCCTCTTTTCTTATTCTCTGATTCCTGTCTATAATCATCTTAAATACCAATTTCTTCAGGAAATTTTCTTACTTCTATTACAGAGAGATGTGTCTTTTCCCTTTTTGAATTTCTATAAACCATTGTGTTTTTTTTATTTTACTTCTATCATATCTATCATTGTCAATACAGTGAAAGAATTTTGCATATCCTTCTTTATAGATAGTTAGTTTTGAAGGTAAAAAAATCTTTTTATGTCTTTTAATTTTCTAACATATTTTTATAGTCAGAACTCAACAAATTGTTGAAGGAACTGAAATGGAAATTGACTCAGAATTTATCCCCAAAAATCTTGATTTAATTTTATGTATGCTTTGTAATTTAGTAAGATTAGACAGGTGTCTATCACCTTATTTTCTCTGTCTTAATGTAAATGTGAGCTTTAATTAGTGGTAATATCAGTAAATTGCCTGTTATAGTTTGCTATCCATTAATAGCTGATTGGAAAGATCAGCTCATTTCGTGAGAGTCACAATGCATCTGTTAGATAATGATGACTTTCAGCCACAGCTACAGATGAAAGACAAATGTTTCTCATAATATGCAAGGCAATTTGATGTTTGGCAAAATCAAAAGTGTACTTGGCCAAAAGTGGCATCCTTTAGTTTTTAGACCAGTGTGCACGTCAAAGGAATTTTGTACATTCATATGCTCATAGCGGAATAAAATGCTACTTTAAAATCTATCTTTAGGCCGGCGCTTCGGCTCAATAGGCTAATCCTCTGCCTTGTGGCGCCGGCACACCAGGTTCTAGTCCTGGTCAGGGCACCGGATTCTGTCCCGGTTGCCCCCCTTCCCGGCTAGCTCTCTGCTGTGGCCAGGGAGTGCAGTGGAGGATGGTCCAAGTCCTTGGGCCCTGCACCCCATGGGAGACCAGGAGAAGCACCTGGCTCCTGCCATCAAATCAGCACTGTGCGCTGACTGCAGCGCGCTGCCCATGGCAGCAATTGGAGGGTGAACCAATGGCAAAAGGAAGACCTTTCTCTCTGTCTCTCTCTTTCACTGTCCACTCTGCCTGTCAAAAAAAAAGAGAGAGAGAGAGAGAGAGAGAGAGAGAGAGAAATATATCTTTAAACTCTTGTCCATAAGCTCTACATTTATTTTATAACCCATCTTTTTCTTCTTCTGCACTAACTACGTGAAAAAATTAGGCCTTTAAAGAATTGTACACTGTTGATTGAAATTCTGAAAGTCATATGCGATAAATGGATAAGAAAAGAAAACAAGATATGACAGATGCTTTCAATGACTCATATTAATGAGGTCAATTAGAAAGAGAGAGAAGAGGATGCATGTGTATCTACAGTATGATGCCCATGAAGTCTTCATGAGTTAGGAGCTGGTCATGAATTAGGGAGCTCAGGAGACAAACAAAGCTGGAAACAATAGACCTGTATGTTCCGTATTGATTGCAAAGGCCATGGTGAAATATTGGTAGCAGAACGAGAGTTGAGGAAAGTGTGGCTGTATTCCTAACATGATTTTTACAAGGTGGTTTTTGCTTAACTAACTTGCTCGGCTGCTTGAAAATAATGCACTCTGAAAGATAAGAAAAGTGGATATAGTACATTTCGATTTTCTTAAAAGATTTTGACAGCTTCACGTGAGAGATTAATGGCTAAGGTAGAGAATTGTATAGAGCTCTGTAAGGAGTTGCTTACAAAAGAAATGAGTTCTAGAATAAAACATAGTTTTATTGAGGATGAAAATATTTCAATTAAAAAGAATTGCAAATGGAATGACCTTTACAAATTTGAGGGAACTATATATTTCATATTTCTAATTTACAAACAGTATCCACTTTTCTTTTTCTTCTCTAGTTTATAATTACTATTCATTTCTTATTCATTTGTTTAGTTATGTTCCTCAAATAACACACTATCTATAAATTAGACCTAAAGCAATTACTAGTGTGTTCAACAAGACATTGCAGGTAAACATAAGGGCAGTACATGACATGATTACATTTGCTTAATAAATAAAACACTGTGGCCAAGAACTCTGAACTTTGTAAACATTAATAATCTTTCACCAGGACTACATTGGTAGGTCCTCAAGTAAAATTGTGGAGAACCTATCCTCTCATTTGTAAGAATAAGAACTTGAAATAACGTTGTTTGAATCAAAACTGAATAGGGAAGTTTTCCCAGGTTTAAGAAAATATTGATCTACTTATCAAGTACATTTCCTTCCTGCTTCCTCAAGCACACTTTATCTGTTTAACCCAACTTCTCAGTTTTTCCTCACATGTTTTAGAAATTTAGGAAAGAAAGTACCAGCATTTAGATGACTTCCACTTGTTTGCCTGAGACAGGTATCAGTTTGCAACTTTCAATATGTCAAAACTAGAATTTAGCAAAACAAAGTTATTTTTAATGTAAAATGTACTAGCAGCTAAAAGTAACTTCTATAGATAGTAGGTAGTCCTGTTTGTTCCAAATGATTTCTTTCATTTTGAACCACAGAGAAAATACAGTAAGCTGAGTGCCACTGCTTGTTCTTGTGCTAAACCTGTCCTGAACTATGCCTATACAGCACAGTGTGTTGTCTCTTCTTTTACACACCATTCAGACGGCATTCACATAGTGTTCAAAAATATATATTTTTAATAACAACTGTAATGAACAATGGCCTCCTTACTGCACTTCATAATTAGTAATCCAACCAAAGTCTTCAGTCTAAAAGGGCTAAAAATGACTCAGTGAGGAAGCTTACAGTACAGGTAATAAAATAAGACAGTTAATGTGCTAGGACAATGCAGTCCTTAGGAGGGAATCCATTAGACCTGTCTGGGGGCATAGAATGGAAATGTCAGGAAGAACTTCCCAAAGAAAGGACATCTAGGTTAGGTGTTTAGGTCTTGTCATATGGGTCATTTTATTCAATCTGCACAAAATAGCACTTTCATCTACATGTGACTATTCCATTTTAAAGAAACAGATACAAATCTGATGAAGTTTTAGTCCTCAAATTCCTAAGACTAATAAGTGGTAGGACAAGATGAGATTCATTCCTGGCTTGTTTTGAATTCAACATACAACTGGAAAAGCCATATTAAATTTCCTCTAGATTCCAGTTCATCTCTTTTTAGAGAACATTGTAGTTTTCTTCTTTGTTCTTCCGGTTTTGTATCTTAGAGTATCTCAGGAGGCAATCAAAAGGATCACAGAATTCTGACCTTGAGAGATGGTTACTCATTGGTGATAGGAAAATATGCAGCAATTTATTAAGAAGTCCAGCCAGAGATTCATGTCTGAAATTTCAACTTTTCTCAATACACAGAGGCATATGCTTCCTGAATCAGCCAGGCACTAAGATATGATAGGTCCAGCTGTCCACGAGATGCTACTGCTGGATGGATCTTCTAGCAAAAGAGGCGTTGATATCTGTAGTAATTATGGTATTTTCTGTAGGAAAGAGTTCAGATGAACTTAATTGAAATTATATATGTTACGTATTCAAATTTTGCAATCCTTTGCTATACTTGTAGTTACAGATTTTCATTTTCACATTTTGTTCATTTCTGCACCAAATGATGGCTCGCTCTCTCTCTCTTCCTCTCTCTCTTTTTCTCTCTCCCTCTCTCTCTTTCACACACACACACACACACACACACACACACACACAACCACCCATGAAGCAAAAACATATTTATTGAAGCAACAAAGTTTTATCAAGAAGTTGGTCATAGAGAAAAACCAGAATGGACCATATAGAAAATATAAATATTTCTTAATACCCCAAATAGGAAAAAAAAAGCTGAGACTACCAACATATATATTTAAAAATAAGTATTTGAATTACATAGATATTGTTTAAAATTTTTTTAATTATTAAATTTATTTTATTATTGAGTAAATGTAATGGTAAAATAAAACTCATGGGATTTAGCAAAATTAATAGGGCACTGTTATTAATTTCAAGAGACAGGACAAATATTATCCATTTAGAATGCATGGTCAATGATAATATAGCTTGCTATAAAACAGTGTTGTTTGTTTTTAACATTTCAGACTACTTTAGGAATATACTCAACTCAGAGTGAAGTGAAAAGCCCTTTAAAGCTACTTTAGTGAAGTGGGGTGGGGAGGGACAGAGAAAGGTCTTCCAACTGCTGGTTCACTTCCCAAATGGCCGCAACAGTCAGGGCTGGGCCAGGCTGAAGCCGGACCAAGAGCCTCATCCAGTCTCCCATGTGGCTACAGTGGTCCAAGGACTTGAGCCTTTCTCTGCTGCTTTCTCCAGGCACATTAGTAGGGTGCTGGATTGGAACTGGAGCAGCCTGAACTCGAACCTGCACTCATATGGGATGCTGGTTGTAGGGGTGGTGGCTTTACCTGCTATGTCATTTCACTGGCCCCTAAAAAACTGTATTTTAAAAGTCCTTTTTTTTTCATAAAGAAAGTATTTGGTGCACTACCTTCAAATCTAAAAACTAATATTCCAAGATTTCTCAGACATACTCAGGAGTTTGTTTTCCCTATCACTATGTAGATGGAAGCTGAAGACTTAAAGTGTGTGTGTGTGTGGGGGGGGGGGGTTAGAAGTAAATAAGCTTATTTCTTTATCATAGATAAAGATATAATATACAGCATTTCTGGGCATCAAATATACTTAGGTACATGATGACTTTCCAAGGACCTCACAGGAACAGATTGTTTTGCTTGATCATGTGTTGATATAATACATTTGAATTTATTTTATAGTCAAAGGCTTAGTGCTCCACTCAATAAAGCGTTCAACAAATAAAGAGATCTTAGTTCACCAGGAATATAGGCAAGGGCTATATAATCAAATGAGAAGATGGCAATGTAATTCATATACAGTAAATTTTAAAATATTCACAGATCATTAAAGCTGGAGTAGTATACCAATCTTAACAATTTGACAAATATATAAAATAGTTCGCTGAAACTATATATGCAGCAATACTGATACACCCAGACATTTCTTTTATTGTTTTTGCTTTTTGATTTCTTAAAAAAAATTAGCTCCCACATATAAGGGAGATCATGTGGTATTTTTCTTTGTCCAGAGAATTTCACTCTACATGAAGTCTTTAAGTTGCATTTTGATGCAATTGATAGAATTTCATTCTTTTTCATAGCTGAATAATATTCCCCTGTGTCTTTTTATATATTATGTATTGCATACAAAGATATTTATATCACATTTTCTATATTCTTTCATCTAATGAAGGATACTTTGGTTGATTCCATATTTTGGCCATAGTAAATAGTGCTGCAATAAACACGTATCTCTTTGATATAAGATGTTCATGTCTTTAGGGTAAATACCTAGTAGTATGATTACTTTGGTTTATAGCCATTCTGAAAAAAGTGTGATGATATCTCATTACAATTTTAACTTCACATCCCTGATGGCTAGTTATGTTGAACATTTTTTTATATATTTGTTGACCATTTATATTCTTTTTTTCGGGAACTGTATATTGAGATCCTTTGCCCATTTCTAAAATAAATTGTTTAGTTTTGTTGTTTTTGTTGTTGTTGAGTTTTTAGTTGATGATATATTCTTGATATTAATCCTTTATCAGATAGCTAAATTGCAAATGCTTTGGCCATTCTGTCAATTTGTTGTTTCCTCTGATGTGCAAAAACCTCTGAATTTAATATTCCCATTTGTCTAGTTTTGCTTTTTGCTTTTGTTGCATGTGATTTAGGATCTTCTCCAAGAAGTCATCATCTACAACAATGTCAGAGATTTCCCCTATATTTTCTACAGAACATTGAAAGTCTCAGGTCTTTTATTATTCTTTTTTTAACTTTAATAAATATAAATTTCCAAAGTATAACTTTTCGATTTTAGCGGCTTTTCCCCCCATAACCTCCCTCCCACCCGCAACCTTCCCATCTCCCACTCCCTCTCCCATCCCATTCACATCAAGATTCATTTTCAATTATCTTTATATAGAGAAGATCAATTTAGTATATACTAAGTAAAGATTTCAACAGTTTGCACCCACACAGATACACAAAGTATAAAGTACTGTTTGAGTAGTAGTTTTACCATTAATTCGCATAGTACAACACATTAAGGACAGAGATCCTACATGGGGAATAGGTGTGCAGTGACTCCTGTTGTTGATTTAACAATTGACACTCTTATTTATGGCATCAGTAATCATCCGAGGCTCTTGTCATGAGCTGCCAAGGCTATGGAAGCCTCTTGAGTTCACAAACTCTGATCTTATTTAGACAAGGCCCTAGACAAAGTGGAAGTTCTCTCCTCCCTTCAGAGAAAAGTACCTCCTTCTTTGATGGCCTGTTCTTTCCACTGGGATCTCACTCACAGAGATCTTTCATTTAGGTTTTTGTTTGTTTGTTTGTTTGTTTTTGCCAGAGTGTCTTGGCTTTCGGGGCCTGAAATACTATCATGGGCTTTTTAGCCAGATCCAAATGCCTTAAGGGCTGATTCTGAGGCCAGAGTGCAGCCTCAGGTCTTTGATACATCTTGAGTTGATTTTTAGTATGTGATGAAAGATAGAGATCTAATTTCTTTATTTTAGGTATATACATCCAGTTTTACCAGCACAATTTATTGAAAAATTATCCTTTCTCTAATGTAAGGTCTGGGCAGTTTTTTCAAAAATCTATTGGCTGAAAGTACATGGAGTAATTTCTGAAATCTCTATTCTGTTATATTGATCTCTGTTTTTATTCCAGTATCATGCTTTTTTAATTACTATAGTTTTGTAGTATGCTTTGAAGTCAGCTATTGTATCTATTAATATTATTAAAAATAAGATTTTTTTACTTCACAAAACTTTTTTTAAGATGAATTTACATATTTAATTTCATGGCAGAGAAGAGATAGTTTTATTTAAGACTTTAAAGAACAAAAAATATGAAGATCAAATTAACTGGCAGTAATAAAATGATAATTTGAAGAGAAAAGAAACACTAACATTTCTTTTAAGTTAGAGCTTGTTCATTTTTTTTAATGAATGGCTGTTACTGAACATTACATCACTGTGTTAGATTTCTTTGGACATATTCAAAAGTACAAATTAACAATTTAGTTTTGAAATGGACATATTTGTAGTAGGAAGAAAGTATGGTTTTGCAAAGATCTTAGATAATGATAAAAAGTGGTCAGTGACAATTTTTAAAAAATTTATTTAAGAGTCAAATGGAGACAGAGAAATCCCATCTACTGGTTCATTCCCCAAATGCCTGCAAAAAGTGGGGACTGGACCAGGCTGAAATCAGGAGCATGGAATCAATGAGATTCTCCCATGTGGATGGCAGAGACACAGGAAATTGAGTCATTAATACTTTCTTCCCATGGTGCACATTAACAAGAAGCTGGAATCAGGAGCAGAACCAGGACCCCAATGTATGCACTAGATATGGGATGAGGGCATCTCAGGTGTCTCAACTCTTAGGCCAAACACTGATGCCTTAGGTGCCACTTTTAAAAAGTCAGTTCATGTCCATAGTTTACAAAATTGTCTTATGAACCAATAAAAAGGGAAAAAAGAGGATAATCATTTACTTCATCTGAATAGGCTTTGTAAGTTCACTGTGCTCATGTAGCCTCTACATATAGAATTATAGTCACATCCTAGGGTTGTAAAAGAATTAACCCATCCTATTCCTGGGAATTTACCCAAAGAAAATAAAATCAGCATATGAAATAGTTATCTGTACCCCCCCATGTTTATAGCAGCTCAATTCACAATGGCTAAGATATGGTATTAACCCTGATGTCCATCAGCTGATGACTACTGGGTAAAGAAAATGTGGTGTGTATATACATTATGGAATACCACTCAGGCAAAAAGGAGAGTGAAATCCCATCTTTCACAACAAAATGGGTGTGATGGGAGACCATTATGCTTAGTGAAATAAGCCAGTCCTAAAAAGACAAATATGGTTCCTCTGATTTGTGGTAATTAATATTTAGAGTACAAAAAAGGTAATGTATATGAGTGAAATTGACATCTTGAGATTTGATTATTTTTTTTTACAGCCTTTGTCTATACTCCTGAGGAACTACTTGCTATTTATTGAATTCTTTTGTTTAATGTAGAATTAAGCTTGTGATCACAAAGTAAATTGAAAGTATGTCATCACAAAACTTAAAAGAAAAATAAAAAAGGAGATGAAAGAGTGGAAAGGAGAGTGGGAAGTATCATTTTGTTCTTAAACTGTAGATATGAAATACACAAAATCTGTTCCCTTTATAGAAATAAGTAAAAAATTTTAAAACATACAGTAATTACAAAATATTTGCATTTATGGTTCACTTTATGACTTTATAAGCTTAACTCTCATGCACAATTTCTTTGATGTCATACCAAAAGAGGAGCTCCTTTATACAGTTGGTGCTATCTCCATTTTTTATGAAGTAACTAAAGACTAAATATAGATTTAACTATTTGCTCAAAACATTTGATCATAAAATGGGAAATTCATTTCTCAATGTACGTTTTGAGTTCCAATAACTTCTTATTTTTTTTAACACTGAGGCTATTTTATGTATAATCTGAGGAAATATAAAAAACAGTTTTACAGAAGTTCAAGGCAAAAAGTAGATGTACCTTTCTTTCTCTACAAAATTATGTGAACCTTCTCTTTGCACTGACTGTACAGAAAAAAGTTTTGCAATATAAAGGCATACTCTATGAATGCCTCTTTTTTATTATATGTTATAGCACAAAGTTTCTTATTGTAGATGGCTATGATAGTTTTATTTTATTTTTCATACAAAGTTAACCATAGATGGTGGGTAATAATAGTTAACCTTATATGTACACTTGTCATGCATCTGGCTCTACCCTAAGCACATTAAGCAAGTTAGTTGCTTTAATTCTCATAACAATTTCATAATGCAAGTTCAGTTACTTTCCTATCATACAGGTGAGAAGACTAAGGTAAAGTAACTTATCCCAGGTCCTACTACAGTTATTATTAAAAAATAACAATTACAAATTAGATGTAGCAAAGATTCAAATTTGAAACTGTTTTTAATTTTTAACATCTTTTGAGTAAATGATATGAGTAAATTTGTTTGCAGAAAGAATTGAAAATGAAAACACTACACTTTTTCCCCCAGGTTACATTCCCTAATTCATATTTTAAGGCTTATTTCATACTGAATTATGTTTTAGTCAATTTTCTCAAGAGAAGACAGATAAATATGGATTAATGGCTACTTTAGTTAATGATTGCAAGACTAGCTTTAATTAACTGTGCTTTGTAGCCATTCTTTATTCATAAACCAAACTTTGTGCTCAGAATAATTCTTACTAGAAAAAAAGATAAGAAGACCAACAGGAATTTTAAAGATCAATATAAGGGGCCAGCACAGTGGCAAAGTGGCGCAGTGGGTTAACGCCCTGGTCTGAGGCGCTGGCATCCCATATGGGTGCCGGTTGGAGACCTGGCTGCTCCACTTCCTGTCCAGCTCTCTACTGTGGCCCCGGGGAAAGCAGTAGAAGATGGCCCAAATCCTTGGGCCCCTGCACCCACGTGGGAGACCCTGAAAGAAGCTCCTGGCTCCTGGCTTCGGATCCACACAACTGTGGCCATTGTGGCCATTAGGGGAGTGAACCATCGGTTGGAAGACCTTTCTCTCTCTCTGCCTCTCCTCTCTCTGTATAACTCTGACTTTCAAATAAATGAATAAATCTTAAAAAAAGAAAGACCGATATAAACCGAGAGTAAATTAGAGGGAGAGAGAGAGAGATTCATCTTAGTGTCTATACTCACTGATACTGCAAGGTAGCATATACTTAGTTTTGAAAACAGCTGAGTTTGGAGCCTTCCTGTGTATTTACATTCTGTTTTCTATTTTATCATCTCCATTTGTTTGGAAATAGAACACTTTTATTGACTTAAGCAAAAAGACAGTGGATGGAAGGGAAATGAGTTTTTAATAATGTGTTTAGTAGAGACTCGCATATTGTTCATTCTCTTATTTGGAGAATGAGGTTGTATGTACCTGGCTCCATCCCAATGAGAATGGAATAGAAAGACTTGCCTGGAGCCCACAGATTTGTCTCCGTCACTTTTCTGGGTCTGATTATGCACCCCCTCTCTGGTACTACTGTTTTAAACACCTCCTGCGTGCATTTTGAATGTAGTATTCGTTCCCTTTATAGATCCTGAGGTGAAAGTCCAACTTCTCCACGAAGCAGCTGCCAGGGAGACTATGCTGTAGACAGAATTCTCCCCACGGCGGTTCAGAGCACCTGCCAGTTAACAAAATCTTGAAGCCTTTCCAGATTTAAATATCTCACATTCAAGTCCGTGTGGGAGAAAGCAAGCTGGTTTAGTTGAATTCAGAAGCTAAAAAGTAAAAATCAAAGAAAATTTCCAACTTGGATCATGTTTATAGGCATAGGAACAAAATTACCCTTGCCCTAAACTAGTTTGTTATGTATTTAACATATCTCCTCATTGTTAGGATAGCTATACTCTGTTCCATTCATCACTCCTGCATCCATGCATACACTACTATGTTTTAAATTTGGATTTATTTATTTTCATTTCTTTGGAAGCAGAGAAAGAGAGAGAGAGATCATACCTCTGCTGATTGATTCCCCAAGGCCCACCACAGCCAGTGAACTAGACCAGGCTGAAACTTGGGAGCCAGGAACACAATCTGGATCTACCATATCGGGGGCAGGGAACCAGGGATAATAAGACCTACCTGCCTCTTTAATATTTTTGTAAGTGCTTAGTAATGACCAAAATTGAAGATATTTTGTCTTTCAGATTTCCTTGGTTTCTTTAGCTGTAATACAGAATTCTTTTCACTCTTCCCATACTTAGTAAAAGCTAATATATATGTTAATTTATTGACAAATTGACACTTCCTGACACATGTTATTCTTAAATAGATACTTGACTGAAGTGAATTATTGGAAAGAATAAGTAAAGCAGTTTTTGGTATTGCAGAAAAGCATGGTTTAATTGTTGTTAAAATAGATGGTTTTAAAGTTTGTATATTTAATTAATCCATCACAAAGAAGCTATAGAATAAAGCATATATGAAGTAGTTTTCTTTCACTCACAAAATAAGTAATTAGTATCGTAATATTTTGTTGTTTCTTTCTTTTGTTGTTGATATACAAACAAAATGTGCCCAACCTAGAACAATTACCATCATAACACAAATATATGCATATTTCATTGATTTTATTAGTTCTTAGGCCTGGAGGTTTAATGCAGTTATGTCATAATAAAGCTGTTTTTAGGTATTACAATTTTCAAAAAGCAAGATATCTGTAAATTATTTAACCTTACTGTACCTCACTTTCTTGATTGTAAAATGGGCATATCAAGACATCACTTGAACGTATCTGTATCAAAGGACTGTTGTTAGGCTTAAATGAGAACTGTATTGTATATGTGTATATATATATATATATGTATATATAAATGTGTGTATATATATATATATATATATATATATATGTGTGTGTAATGTACTTAGAAACCTATCTGATACCATGGCAATATTAAAGCATTATAATTATTTACATAATAGATTTGGACTCTTACCCAAAATACCTAAAATTTCACTTAGATATCACTATTTTTTATAAAGCTTTTATTTGAAGAATATAAATTTCCAAAGTACAGCTTATGGACTACAATGGCTTCCCCCCCCATAACTTCCCTCCCACCCACAACCCTCCCCTTTCCCACTCCCTCTCCCCTTCCATTCACATCAAGATTCCTTTTCAATTCTCTTTATATACAGAAGATCAGTTTAGTACATATTACGTAAAGATTTCAACAGTTTGCCCTCACATAGGGACACAAAGTGAAAAATACTGTTGGAGTACTAGTTATAGTATTAATTCACAATGTACAGCACATTAAGGACAAAGATCCTACATGATATTTTTTAAATTGATTAATTTTCTATGCAATTTCCAATTTAACACCAAGTTTTTTTAATCATTTTCAATTATCTTTATATACAGAAGATCGATTCAGTATATACTATGTAAAGATTTCATCAGTTTGCACCCACACAGAAACACAAAGTGTAAAAATACTGTTTCAGTACTAGTTATAGCATTACTTCACGTTGGACAACACATTAAGGACAGATCCCTCATGAAATGTAAGTACACAGTGACTCCTGATATTGATTTAACAATTTGACACTCTATTTTTAAAGATTTTTAAAGATTTATTTATTTACTTGAACTATGGAGAAAAAGAGAGGGGGAAAGGAAGGAGAGAGAGAGAAAGAAAGAGAGAGAAAGCGCTATCTTCCATCTGCTGGTTTGGTCCCCAAATGGTTGCAATGACCAGGGCTCAGCCATGCTGGAAACAGGAGCTAGAAGCTTCATCCAGGTTCCCACATGGAAGCAAGGACCTAAGGACTAGAGCCATCATCCACTGCTTTCCCAGGTACATTAGCAGGAGCTGGATAGGAAGTTGAGCAGCAGGAACTCATACTGCTGCTCGTATAGGATGCCTATGTCACAGGTGGTGGCCTAACCCACTGCACCAAAATATAGACCCTAAAAACATATTTAAATATTATTCTTGTCACTTACAAAGGCAAGCCCTTTTTCAAATAGTAGAAACTTGTAAACAAGTTGCCAATAAGTGGATGTCCCATCGTCCTTGGCAAAGCGTGCCATCATCCTCACACATGCCAAAGTAGATGCTTAGACTCATTTCTGTCTAAAGTAGTTGTAGGAAAGAACTGAAAGTACTAAATCAATCAAAATATTATAGAAAGTGATATTATTTAAGATATAGACATTACTTAACCATAATTTATACCCAGTTTTTCTAGGAAATAATTGCCACAAAGGAAATTAACAAAGTACCTTAAAAACTTAGGCTGGTGGTTGAAGGGTAGAATGTATTCTTCTGTGTTTAATCTCTGCTTCACTTCTCTTCCCTCATTTTGGCTTGGAAGTCAGGATATCAAAGCTGCTTTTGAGAGCAGAATTAGCATGCAAATGCTATAGGATTCTGATTTTTTTGTATGTTTCTGGAAGTTCTCCTTTTGTCAAATTTAGGACTTTGTAATATAATGTAGAGACAGCTATGAAAATGTCTGGCCAATCCTTTCATAAGAATTTCATTTTCATATGGTTTAGCTTTGAATTAAATGAAATTGTACTTTTCTTCTTTTATTAATTAGTGCCTTTTATTAATTAGTGCCTTTTATTAATTAGTGCCTGTAATAGGAGCTTTCATTAATCAACATGTCTTGCAAAAATCTCATCACTTTCCATGAAGCTGAATAAATCCTGCTGTGTGGAATACTGGTAATGATGCTAAGGCTTATGTTTTTGTAATGTGCTACAGGGAATTAGAGATGTAAAAGAACAGAATCATTCCTCAGCTGCCACAGGCTTTTTCCTTAACAGAGCATTAAAAATAATAAATAGCCTAAATATGCTAATTCTTGCTAAAGTCTCTGATGTCCACCTTTCAGATTTCATCCCCACCGGAGATAGTATTCCAGGCAGAGGCTGTTAGAAGTCTTCCAACATCAGTTTGATCAGCTAATAGCTCACTAAGTGGAACTCATACCCTTCAATAAGGACCTGCCTAATATACAGTATGTACTTTCTTGAAAGTTGAGAAGCAGCAATGAGCAATGGCTTCATTATTAGATAAGCATGAACTGCCTTAAGCATGAGTTTATGTTATTAACAAGCCTGAAACAAATGAAACATTTAAACTCTTTTCTATACAACTCTAATAGGAAGGTATTTGGAATTGTGTATCTAAAGCATCCAGACGATTGGTTGAAACTTTCATTATTTGTCATGACATTTGGTATGGTGTTGACACAGCTTATGCTGCAGAGTGTATTTTTGGAACTTCTTATAAAGTAGATATTCTAGCAGATTTTTTTGAGTGGAAAAAATAACTTTCAAGAAACGCCATGATATAACCAATTAAAGAATATATTCACTACTGAACATTTTTATTCAAGTGATTTAATTGTCTGTACTTCAAAGGGATTCTAAGATCTCTCACTGCTAAAATATTCCATGTTGAAGTCCAGAGAAGAAAATAATCCTGCTTTGTGACCTGAGGACTCTTGTTCCATCCTGCCCCATTAATGATTTGGTCACTCACATGACCTATGTGTCTTTCACAGCCTGAATTTCTCTGTTCCAGACAGGCAGTGCACCTCACCCTGCTACCATTTACTTCTGGAAAGACAAAGTGTGATTTGTCCCTGCAGTTAACAGTGGGAGGCAACTGTGTTTTGATGCCAAAACTTGTCAGTACCTTTGTGTTTTCAAGGATAAAAAAAAATGTTGCAGTAGTATCTGGCACATAGGTTATGTGAGGATTAAGTGGATACTAAATGTAAAGTACCTACTAAAATGCATAGCACGTAATAAGTCTGTCTAATGATTTGTACGAGTTCTTGAAATGTAGAGACTAAAATGTGGTGTTCTTTTTCATTGTAAATGGTGGTGCGTATGAATGATTTGCTCAACTTACCACATGCACCCTGCCATCTCTTCTCCTTAATTATCACTTTCCTGTGTTCAATCAGTGTGGTGCTTAGTTTCTTACCTATTGACTTGGATCATATAACACATCCTCTACATGATACAGCAGATATTACTTATGCCATACTAATTTGATTTACTTATATATTATTGTTGCTTAAGGGGTTGTGACTTGGTTTTTCTAATTTGGCTGAACATAGGGAATTTTGATATACTTTACCATATTATTCCTTTTTCCAAAAGTATCTTAATTGTTGCCTTCATTCATCCACTCAACAAACATTTGATTTATTGCCCAGTGTTTATGGGCCCTTGGAATATACAGAAATAACCAATGAGGTAAAATATCAAATCTTCTGGTGGGTAGAAACAGCATCTAGTCAAATAAACACATGTAATATGTCTAATCAAAGTGTGGGAACAATGGTGTTATTTTTGCTATTTAATTTGTTATATAGTTTGATGAAGATATCAGGAAGACAAGGAACAAGTAATGCAGATCTCAACAGAAAAATGTTCCAGGTGGAAGAAACAACAAATGCAAAGTTCTTAAGGCAAGAACATGTCTGACTTGGAAGCATAGCCAGAGGACACAGTCTAGAGCATAGTAAACAGGGAAAGAAAGATAAGAGAGAAGTCAGAAAGACATCCCAGGACCTGGTTACATGAAACTGTGTAGGCTGGTTTTAATCCTGTGTAGGATTAGAGTTTTTCCTAACAATAAAATTGGAAGGCTTAGTGTTGTTGATGATATGATGTAAATTCTAAAAAGCTGATTCCTAAATTATAGAAAAAAAAAAACAGCTTCAAGGGTGAAATGTCCAATCCAGATATTCCCAGGGGAAGAACAATAATCCAAAAATTTCTACATTTTACTTCATGTTTTTCTTGACAGTTATCTTTAGAACATGATGAAAAACATGCTTTAAAATCTGTACTAACACACTCTGTATGGGCCAAATTTCTGATGGACTTATATTTGTGCACACTATAGTTCTTTTTTTTTTTTTTTTTTGACAGGCAGAGTGGACAGTGAGAGAGAGAGACAGAGAGAAAGGTCTTCCTTTTGCCGTTGGTTCACCCTCCAATGGCCGCCGCGGCCGGCATGCTGCGGCCGGCGCACCGCGCTTATCTGATGGCAGGAGCCAGGTGCCAAGTGCTTTTCCTGGTCTCCCATGGGGTGCAGGGCCCAAGCACTTGGGCCATCCTCCACTGCACTCCGGGGCCACAGCAGAGGGCTGGCCTGGAAGAGGGGCAACCAGGACAGAATCCGGTGCCCCGACCGGGACTAGAACCCGGTGTGCTGGCGCCGCAAGGCGGAGGATTAGCCTATTGAGCCACGGCACCGGCCTCACACTATAGTTCTTAAATCAAGAGAAAGAGTTTGGTTTTGGATGCCCAAAGAATACAAAAATACATTTCTGCCACACTCTTCTATCTCTCTCTCACACATTCCAATCCACCATACCCTGCACATCTTACTTAACTAGAACTTCTTAATGTAGCATATAAATGTCAAGCAACAATAGTCAAAGAAAAAAATAGGGTAGAGTTAAAGAGGTAAGAATCATAATCCCTATTCTCAATGAGTCTTTATCATAATGACAAAATAAATCACACATACAGACACACATTTATGTGTGTTTGGGTTTAGCCTATTTCTTATATTTTACATAGTCATCTCATGTTTGAACTTAAATCTATATACTGTCCATATAAGTATTTTTATTTTTTTAAGATTTCTATTTATTTATTTGAGAGGTAGAGTTATAGATAGAGAGAGGGAGAAACAGAGAGAAAGATCTTCCTTCTGCTGGTTCATTCCCTCAATGGCCGTGACGGCCAGAGCTGAACCCATCTGAAACCAGAAGCCAGGAGATTCTTCCAGATCTCCCATGCAGGTGCAGGGATCCAAGCACTTGGATCATCTTCCACTGCTTTCCAAGGCCATAGCAGAGAGCTGGAGCAGAAGAGGAGCATTAGGGACATGAATGAGTGCCCATACAGGATGCTAGCCCCGCAGTGGGGGTTTAGTCTACTCCACAGTAATGACTCCCTGTCCGTATAAGTGTTGTATAATTTTATACAATAGAAGACCATACATGAGTCTGGCGCTGCAGTGCCAGCATCCCATATGGGCACTGGTTCGAGTCTTGGCTGCTCCACTTCCAATTCAGCTCTCTGCTATGGCCTGGGAAAGCAGTAGAAGATGGCCCAAGTCCTTGCACCTCTGCACCCACATGGGAGACCTTGAAGAAGCTTCTGTCTCCCAGCTTCAGATTGGCGCAGCTCTGGCCATTGCGGTCAATGGGAAAGCGAACCAGCAGATGGAAGACTCTATCTCTCTCTCTCTGCCTCTCCTCTCTCTCTCTCCATCAAATAAATAAATAAATCTTAAAAAAAAAAAAAGATTAGGAAGACCATACATAAACCTTGCTGTTCTCTACTCAAAAAATTTCATATGTGGTAGTTTTGATTATTTACATTCCATCTCAGAAGTATAGTTTGAGAATAACTTTACAGCAATGCAAGAAAGTAATTTAATTTTTTTTCTTTAAAGTGTTATTCAAGGGTCATTCCCATGTATACCCTTCAACTTGGGGTTGAAACCAATGATAGTGATGAAATATACATCCAAGCACATTTTTGTTCCTTTGATCCTTTCTCATCATAGTGAAGCATTTAAATTCCATACTGTTAAGGTTCCTACCATGCCAGAACAGAGGACTAGTGCTTCTGCTAAGACTAGTGGTCCCTGTGGTTCTTCTGATGCTCCCCCACACCCCCAATAAAGGTAAAGATGCTACAACCTCCAGGGAAAGGGCAATGTCTGGCAGAGTGTTCTAAATCAGACTTTCATGGTAAAATGTCCATTAGTAATTAATTTTCTGCTTCCTTTAGGATAGGACAGGTTAAGCAGTTGGTCACATTCAGTAAATAAAAAATTACTTGCAGTAATTTCTGCAACATTATAATCATCTTTCTAATTCTGAAACCTATTTTTAAAGTCTTTGATCTGCATTACACTGGAAAGACATGGAAAATGGAAACAGAAGATGATTATAAATTCAACTTTGCCATCTGCTAATAGTTGGGCCTTGGCAAGTCACTTAGCCGTAACATCTCTATGTATGGTCCATGGTAAGGGGTGTAGAAATCCACACCCCACTACATTGTTAGGTACACCCAATAGGACAATCTGTGAAGTTCAGGAATGTGGGAAGACCCAAGGAACTCCTGAGGAATTCAAAAGCTAAATGGCACATTGTAATATCATAGTTCCAGCAGTAGAATTTCAGAGTCCTGCCCTGAACTAAAACAAATGTGATTTTGTGAAATGGGAAATATGCTCTATATTCTTTCTGCATGTTATTAAGAATGAAAATATCAAACAGTAACTCAACTACATCATTAAAGGCATTTTATTTTCTTCAGTAAATACATTTAAAAAGTTTTTTTCAATTAACAATGACCTTTTTGACTTCTGCTGGTTTGGATTCTGTAGATGGTGAGGCTGACTGCAAATGAGACTGCAGTGTACCTTGTTCCTTGCTTTTTCACCCACTGATTAGTTTCATCCAGTTGGCAGCAGCCTGCCCTGTTGCCTTCAGCTTGCAATTTTGTAGCAATCTCAAACACTGTGTTCAATTCCCCAAGGTGTTCTGTGAAATGCTGTCAAACTATTTCTATGTTGTGTGTTTTCATTCTGTAGCTGTGCTTTGTACTCATTTAAGAAAACCAGTCTTTAATGTGTATCAGAACATTTTCAGGATGAAATACAGAATTCCAGACTGCAGCAAAATCACTGCCATATGACCACAGCCTTCTTCAGTTCTAACTCTTGATGTGCCTGATTTCCATTCAACACAAAGTTGTGTTTTTGAATTTTGTTCTAGAATTTGTCATTGAATTTGGCCTGAAAAATCTGTCATCATATTTGCCCATGATCAGCAGGCTCTAGTTTATCTAGCCAATTTGATCTCTCATCCTTTAAAAAGATATATTTGTTTATTTATTTGAAAGAATTACACAGATAAAGAAGGAGAGGCAGAGAGAGAGAAAGGTCTTCCATCCGCTGGTTCACTCCCCAATTAGCCCCAATGGCCGGAGCTGAACTGATCCAAAGCCAGGACCCAGAAGCTTCTTCTGGGTCTCCCAAGCGGGAGCAGGGGCTCAAGGACTTGGGCCATCTTATGCTTTTCCAAGCCATAGCAGACAGCTGGATAGGAAGTGGAGCAGCCAGGATGCAATCTGGCACCCATATGGGATGCCAGCACTGAGGCAGCAGCTTTGCCCGCTACACCACAGCACTGGCCCCTCTCATCCTTTCTACCCTACTTCTCATGCTCCTTTGTACACTTTGGAAATGCCTGCCTCTCTCACCTTACCTGATGGCGCCCACATACAGCACTTCTAACAAAAATACCTCGTCATCAACTCATCACCTGCTTATCTTAGGCACTTTCTACTCTGGAAAACCTTTGTCCACACTCAACACGCTTTGGAAGTCAAGTAATCTTCTTTACGCTCATGTTACCTTATACATCATTTAATCAAAATACTCTTTTCTCTATGGTAATAATTGGTTTGCTCAACTGTCTTCATCACTAGACCAAAACTTTAAAGAGCAAGGACAATAATTTTTAATCAATAAATAGGTGCATTATGAATATTTGTTGGATAGATGAATACTTCCTAGAAAACCTATTGGTCAGTTTATTGAAAAGACAGCAAAAAAATACTACTAGAGTTATTAAATTAGTTTTGCCACATTTAATTACAACAGCAATCAATTAACACAGTGTATGGTTTTATCAGCAAAATGCAACTTATAACTTCAGTTTCAAGCTTGCCATTATGCAAATATTTTAAGATCAATATACGCATGATACTATTCCATGCTTTCTGTATCTGGTGCTTCACATTCAGAATTGGATTGAGTTGAACCAGCCTAACCATAGATCTTTTCAAATAAAAACGTGTTCTAATATAGAAAACTGTTATTTGAACTAATTCAATTTTATTTAGATTAGTTGTTATCTAAACTGAATTTAAAGGATTTTGACTGGCTTTGAATTTAAGTACATGCACACTTTTTTTTAAGAACACTGATATTTAACAAATACAAATTTCATAGGTACAGCTTTAGGAATATAGTGGTCCTTCCCCCCCATATCTGCCCTCCCACCCCCAATCCCATCCCACCTCCTACTCACTCTCCCATTCCATTCTTCATTAAGATTTGTTTTTAGTTAACTTTATATACAGAAGACCAATTCGGTACTAAGCAAAGATTTCAAATATTTGCACATGCACACTTTTTAAAAACAGAACTATATGCAGCTTTTGTTTCACATTTGCATTGGGAATGGAAGATGTATCAGTATGTTTTGTCTCCTGAGTTTATGTCTGATGTTTGCATTTGATTCTGTGCTATTATTCAGCATACGGGGTAGCACTCAGAACGAAGATAATGTTGTATTTCATTTTCATTCCGATTAATAGGTATTCTGTCTCTGGTAATTTGTAGGTGTTATTTGGAAGATGGAGCTTCAAAGGGTGCCTGGCTGAACCGGTCAAGTATTATTTTTGCGGGAGGTGATAAGTGGTCAGTGGATCCTCGTGTTTCAATTTCAACATTGAATAAAAGGGACTACAGCCTCCAGATACAGAATGTAGATGTGACGGATGATGGCCCGTACACGTGTTCTGTGCAGACTCAACACACGCCGAGAACAATGCAGGTGCATCTAACTGTGCAAGGTATGCATTTCCAGAACTCTATACTGTGAAGGTCTGTACTTAGAAATATTTAACATTTCCATATCAATATGACTTACAAGCCACAAACAATGTTGAAAGATATATAGTTATTGTCTTCAGCAACTTATGTCCCTACATACCATTATGTAGAAGGCCATTGCAGGCATAGAAGTCCCTACTTGAAAAATCAAGACAAATCCATTAATATTGAAATGTGGGAGGTAACTATTTAAAAGCTGTCCTCAGAGTCTTCCATTATACAGTCACAGAACAACTTCTGTTTACTTTCATTCAGGTCACAACAGAAAGTTGCAGCAGCATTCTAGAATTACTGTATTTAAATATAAGTAATTGGAAAAATATATGAACATGCACATGCTTTATACTTATTTATTTTCAGGAGATCATAAATCATGCTAGCTAAATACAATCTGCAAATGCAAACAAGATCATCATATTATTTTGTTTCACTTGTATACTTAGACATAGAGCATCTATATATACCTACTGCAAATACTTTTAAGAAAAATGAAATTATAATGCTAAAAGAATGAGGAATGCATATTTTTGGCTTGTTGCAGCATTTTATTTTGCTTTATAAATTAATCATTTGCTGATACTATATAAATTTTAGACTTTGTGGAGCTTAAAATGATATTGCAGTGTTTTTAAGTAAAATTAATAAACCATCTTATAATAATGTAGTACCACTGCATGCATTTTCTATTGTGTGTGAATGTTGTATGAACAAGTTAGTTGTACTGTCTCTGACTTTGCCTTTCAATAAGGCAAGACTAAAAATTAATTTAGTTGCATGGCTTAAGTCTGAAAAAGATATAAATCTACAACTTAATTGAACTTTATTTCCTTACATAAAGGTAAAGCTGAATTCAAACACAGCTTCAATTATGAGTAAATAGTTTAACTTTGTGATAAAATTAAACTTCTTAATTAAACAATTAACTTTAAGGAGGAAAGTATAAATTGAAGAATATGTCAATTAATTTTCTCAGCAGTTTATCTTACTACAGATTCTTTCAGACTGGTGATGCTCATTATTTAAAAGTGGCAAATGAGAATACAATAAGGTTTTGCAAGAGTACATCTTTAGGCCAATGTAATTCAGGGACTCCCGAGGTCAGGAGTTATAGTCTAGTTTGGAAAACAACATGAGAATGCAAGACAAAAACTTTGTTTCTTCCATTAGGCCTTCCTCTTGTTTAGTTATGTGCTTTTTTAAAAAAATTTATTTGACAGATAGAGTTAGACAGTGAGAGACAGAGACAGAGAGAAAGGTCCTCCTTCCGTTGGTTCAACCCCAAAATAGCCGCTACGGCAGGTGCGCTGCGCCGATCCAAAGCCAGGAGCCAGGTGCTTCCTCCTGGTCTCCCATGCAAGTGCAGGGCCCAAGCACTTGGGCCATCCTCCACTGCCTTCCTGGGCCACAGCATGGAACTGGACTGGAAGAGGAGCAACCGGGACTAGAACCCAGTGCCCATATGGGATGCCAGCACCGCAGGTGGAGGATTAACCAAGTGAGCCACGGCACCGGCCCCTTAGTTATATGCTCTTTTATTTGAGTTTCTAACTCAAAAATTACAAATATTTTATTATTTGAGAAAAAATGTGCTTTAATAATGGTTGAATCAATTAAGATAGACATTTTGTTTGTATGTGTTAAATATGTAGATTTAAATGACATACATACTGATTTCAAAAAGTTTGTAGAAAATGCAGTTTAAAAAGTAATTTCCTGTGAAATTTTTGAAGACCGCATGTATTTCTGACCACTAAACATATCCTCTTTACCTTTATTCAATATTCTTGCTCCGTGCTAGACCTATGTTTTTAAATCAGAGTAGGTATGTTTTCAAAGAAGGGGTATATAAGCCATGCCTAGGCATGTGTTCAATTCTTGTAGCATCTCTAAATTTGTTTTTATAAAATTCTTATTACAAAATAGTTTTACATTTACAAAACAAAACCTCTGAAGTGGTATAAAGATTTTCCGTGTACCCCATGCCCAGCTCCCAATTTTGATAGCCTGGTATTAGTATGATATATCTGTCAGAATTTATTAAGTACATCCAGCTTTTCCGTTGTCAACATTTCATGCTGGTATATTTACCACAATAAATGAACTACACCCAGCTTCCCCTATTTTTTTAAATCAAACTTCCTCTTTCCCTCACAAAGCTGTTACTTTATTCTTTATTGTGTACCACTCTTTTGCTGGCCACGTAAGGATGGTGAACTTCTGAAGTTAGCAATTAGTGTACTTATTGAATGTTTCTCAGTATAAAATTTTGCTTTTCTAAATCAAACAGACTAAAAAAACTTCTTGATACTATCTTGAATAGATCTCAGTGTGTCAAATTAAAAGCTAATGATTTTACCATATTAATGAACATAATTACTTACTAGAAGTTGATTGACATATGGGCAGTTTTCCAATTACATTAATAAAGTTCAGGGAATACTTTAATAGGCTTATCCATCAATTCAAAAACTAAAAAAATGTCATAAAAAATCAGCTCCACTTAAGCTACATTTCCTCTCAATGAACAGAATAAACTTTCAGTATTTAATTGTGTATCTGGATAGTCTTGAAGCATATGCTCATTGCTTAACAATTTGTCAATCCTTTATTAACCAAGATAAAGAAATCTAGCAACTGCGAGAAGACTTTATTAATCACTGATGTCAAACAGAGATTGGCTGGTAGAAACAAAACCGATTTTCAATTGTTTCAACATTATGCAGAAAGTAGGTATTGAAAAAAATTATGTTAGAAAGAGAATGATAAGGAGGATATCTTGTCAACACAGACACTATGCGTGTGGAACTCATTTGTGCTGGTGATTCTTTGAGCTAACCATAAAAATCAATGCATTTATAAGGGAGAAACACCACTATAGTAGGAGTTAGAAAACTTGAATTCTAATTCTGAAAGTGACCACCAAAAATAAGTAAATAATAACCCTGTCTGAACTCCAGTTTTCTCATTTAAGAGAGGTTCAGAACCAGATCTACATTCAGATCCAGAAGATCTCTAAGGTCTATTGCCAAAGTAGAAAGAAAAATGACTAAAATAAATAAAATATAAGTACAATAAACAAAAACAAAACAACAAAACCACTATTATTATTTTCTTTCGAATTACATGTGAAAAAGGTAGTTAATTTAAAAGTGAAAAAAATTTCGTACTTTACTTTGAACAACATGGAAACTAATTTTTACACATTACTCCTGGTAATATTTACTCCAAAGGTATATTTTCTTTCTCGTTGAATTTTTTTTCTTTCACCAGCTGAGGTAAGCAGTTTATGTATTCATGGAGTTTGAAGAATGTGACAAGTTGGAGCTTGGTGTTTAGCTTCCTCCTGGCATCAGACTTATCTAGAATATTTGCAATAAATTGAGTATATGTAGTGAGCATTGAGCATTCAGTTGTTAGCCGTTTTGAGGATAGCTTCAAGTATAGAAAGCTACCTTGCCCAAGGTCAGTTTTTGCCTAGCATAGTTGATGTGCAACGTAGAATAATTCTCATGAGCCATTTTTTGCTCTGGAGTTTCATTATGGGACAGCTAAGGTTGTGGTCCAGATTGCATTACAGGTCAACTTTTTGCTCTGTTCAATTCTATCTCCTTTCTATTTCTTCCCTAGGGAATGATTCAAAGATATTCTGTCATTAATAATCTGGACTTTAAATTTCATCTTGTTTCAGAGTCTAATTCCCAAAGATCCCGAAGTGTGACAATGTTAGACTCTTGTTTCAGGCTTAGTCATTGTTTTGAGAAAGGCTTTGTAAAATGGAAGGACAACACATTCAAACACCATTTATTATTAACATTATGAAAGGGATTTAAAACTTTAAAAATAAATATTCAGTACACCAAGATAAGTAAGATAAATCGGATGACAAAAATAAATAATACAAGATTATAGTCAGAGGTGAGGTTAGATTACAAAATTTCTGTCACAGTCTCTATATACTTCAATACCTTGATTTAAAAAACCAGAAAAACAAAGCAAAACAAAAAAACCTTGAGTTCCATTGTTTCTAACAACTAGTTAATAGAGAGAAAAGCTTATAATTGGTTATACGCTTCATAATCCATAAGGTTAAAAACTGCTTTTCTCAATGCACTGATTTTGTTACCCAGAATGGAGAATCATTACTACCAAAAGCCACCTTAGAGAATCACTCTGATGTAAAGAAAATTTCAACAGTAATTATGTAGGACACAGAACTTATCATAAAGTTTTCTCTTACACCACCTCTATCAATATTGTCTGAATTGCAGAGAAGGAAAAAAATTAAATATTGAAAAAAATCCATCATGATGCCAATTTAGTTACAGAGAGAGAACTTTCAATATCACTTTAACCTACAAATAAATTTTGGAACCTAGCCTATCTGAAGAAAACTTCCATAAATATTATTTCTCTCAAAGGATCATTCAATAGGAATTCATGTGCAAATACTTTAAAATTACCCTTCCAATGAGTATCTGGAGAGCAATTAGTCTAAGTGGCATACTATAAATCCATATTCTTTAAAGACCAGCATGTCTTAATATAATGTTAACATCCTTTCTATGACTATTTAAGCCTTGACAAGGTGCACATATGAAGAGAAGGACATCATACTTCTGTTCCAGTTGGACCTGATTGCTGAAAACAGCATCACAGGACATGGGTCTGCTTTCCCCCTAAAGACACAAAAGGGAAAAAGATGTAATGGCCAAAAATCAAAATAGAAACAAATGAAAAAGCGTGCGATAATGTCATATACATTGGAAAATTAAAATGATTGCTTTGCAACTGTGAGCAGTTCCAAAGTTTCAACAAGTAACAGTAACAACTAACAAGTAAATGTCCCAAGTGTCATTTGTGATCTGGATTATTCCCCTAAATATTCCTTTGCAGACAAAATTAGTTCCATTCATCTGTGCTTATATACGGTAAGGGTTTTTAGAGAGTTATATATGGTATGAATTAATGCATGTTTCAGTATAGATTTTCTTTTCTTTTTTTTTCTTTTTTTTTTTTTTTGATAGGCAGAGTGGACAGTGAGAGAGAGAGAGAGACAGAGAGAAAGGTCTTCCTTTTGCCATTGGTTCACCCTCCAGTGGCCGCTGTGGCCAGCGCACCACGCTGATCCAATGGCAGGAGCCAGGTGCTTCTCCTGGTCTCCCATGGGGTGCAGGGCCCAAGCACTTGGACCATCCTCCACTGCACTCCGGGGCCACAGCAGAGAGCTGGCCTGGAAGAGGGGCAACCGGGACAGAATCCGGTGCCCCGACCGGGACTAGAACCCGGTGTGCCAGCGCCGCAAGGTGGAGGATTAGCCTATTGAGCCACGGTGCTGGCCTCAGTATAGATTTTCATGTTTATTTTTCATGCAGTCCATTTTAGCTAGAATTCCTATAATTACATAGCAGGGTGTATTAATCCAGCTTCTAGGAAAATATTACTTCAGATCTATCTGTGAATAAATTGGCATTTTAGAATTTTAGTTTTGCTAGCATGTTTCATATGACATAAGGTTAATTAAATTAATTTAGTGAAATTCTCATTTTAATATTGGCTTTTATTTCACAATATACATTTTTCTTTTCTTCTAAATATTTTTTCCTTTGATAGTTGTTACAAGATTATTGGGCATGATTTTTCTGAGGTTGGGATAAAAAGTGTTAACAGGTAGAAATGCTAGATTTCAATAAATTGTGTTATTCTTCCAAATAGAGTTTCTCTATATATTTTTGTAATTTATTTTCATTTTGTTTGAATGGATAAGAGAAAAAGAAAGGCAAAAAGAAATTTCCCATCCACTGTTTCACTCCTCTAATGACCTCAACAGCCAGGACCAGGCCACACCAAAGTCAGGAGCCTGAAATTTAATGCATGTCGCCATATGAGTTGCAAGGACCTAACTACTTGAACCATTTATGCTGGTTCCCAGGGGCATATAACTAGGAAACTGGAATCAGGACAGAAGCCAAGACTGGAACCCAGACAGTCTGATATGAAATGCAGGTTTCCCAAGCAGTATCTTAACTTATGACCAAAAAATTTTTTTCTGTAACTAAGGTATATTATCAAATTTTCCTAATCAAGAGATAGTGAGGAAGTCTTATATTTTGTCTAACATAGAATATGATATTAGAACAACATCTTAGATCAACAAAATCCATTTCATATGGCTTACTACAAACAAAAGAAATAATTGTTTGTGGTATATTTTATTATATACTTTCAATGAACTGTCAATTACTGATGAGATACAGGAAAGATCAAGAAAAAATAATATTGATAGATATTGCACATAGTTGGCTTCCATCTGAGCTACCTGTTTTTCCTATAGAAATAGCTTTGTGAGCTGGTAATGATAAAGAGGGACAGTATTAGGGTTTAAATAATATCTTTTCTTTTTTTTTTTAATTTTTGACAGGCAGAGTGGACAGTTAGAGAGAGAGACAGAGAGAAAGGTCTTCCTTTTGCTGTTGGTTCACTCTCCAATGGCCACCACAGTTGGCACGCTGCGGCCGGCGCACCGCGCTCATCTGATGGCAGGAGCCAGGTGCCAGGTGCTTTTCCTGGTCTCCCATGGGGTGCAGGGCCCAAGGACTTGGACCATCCTCCACTGCACTCCCGGGCCACAGCAGAGAGCTGGCCTGGAAGAGAGGCAACTGGGACAGAATCCGGCGCCTCAACCGGGACTAGAACCTGGTGTGCTGGCGCCGCAAGGCAGAGGATTAGACTGTTGAGCCACGGCGCTGGCCAATAATATCTTTTCTGAAAAGGCAACTGTGCCAGAAAGGAAGGTTCTACTTCAATGTCTTGTATCTACACAAGAGCTGGAAAAAATTTTGAGGGGTAGCAGGAGTGGGCAAAAATCAATCAAATGTATAATTTATGTTAGGTCTTGATAAGGAACAATTTTGCCCTACTTTATCCTTCTCTTTTAAGTTCTGAATCATGTTGGCAAGTATTAAATAATAGCATATCTTGCAATATGATTGATAAGAAAAAGAAGGATAGCATGCGTTATTCATTTTGAGTCTAAGGAAAGCAGAGTTTGTTTCTGATAACTTAATAGTTCAAAATAAAATTGGTGGCCAGCACCGCGGATCACTAGGCTAATCTTCCACCTGCGGCGCTGGCACCCCAGGTTCTAGTCCCGCTCGGGGCACCGGATTCTGTCCCGGTTGCTCCTCTTCCACGCCAGCTCTCTGCTGTGGCCCGGGAGTGCAGTGGGGGATGGCCCAGGTGCTTGGGCGCTGCACCCCATGGGAGACCAGGAAGAAGCACCTGGCTCCTGGCTTCTGATTGGCACAGCATGCCGGCCTTAGCGGCCATTTGGGGGGTGAACCAACAGAAGGAAGACCTTTCTCTCTGTCTCTGTCTCTCACTGTCTAACTCTGCTTGTCAATAAATAAATAAATAATAAATAATAAATAATAAATAAATAAAATTGGTATTTTGAAGTAATTAACCCTTTCAGCAAGATGTTGCCCTTAAAAATTTCTTAAATGATTTTGGATATTTTTTATAACTCCTGAAGCACAGAGTTTCAGAAGTGTCTCAAAGCTCTGTCTGATCCCATATTTTATTTTCTTGGTAATAATTTTGAGTTCTGTTTCATATATGCATTGAAGAGTGGCTACATTTGCTGCTGGCCTTGAGTATCTTCATTTTTTCCTGAAAAACAAAGAAAACAATTGTATAAGTAATACATGTCAAATCCCAGTGTAATGTACACCATCACTTTGAAAATCTCTCTATAAATAGAAGATTATCAACAGCTAGCTGGTCCATTTATTTTGAGAAACACTGCAAATAAAATCTAAGTCTGGTGGAATAACTTATTTTCTCCTTGGAAGCCATGGTAGTAGGATTTGATCTATGAAATAATTGCCGTTTTCTTTCTCAAATCCAATGTATAATTAAGACATTGTTACTAAGAGAGTTCAGGTTTTGCTGCTTTTGTTAACTGAAGTCTTTATTTATTTATTTATTTTTATTTTGACAGGCAGAGTGGACAGTGAGAGAGAGAGACAGAGAGAAAGGTCTTCCCTCAATGGCCGCTGTGGCCACCGTGCTGTGGCCGGCGCACCGCGCTGATCTGAAGCCAGGAGCCAGGTGCTTCCTCCTGGTCTCCCATGGGGTGCAGGGCCCAAGCACTTGGGCCATCCCCCACTGCACTCCCGGGCCACAGCAGAGAGCTGGCCTGGAAGAGGAGCAACCGGGACAGAATCCGGTGCCCTGAGCGAGACTAGAACCTGGTGTGCCGGCGCTGCAGGCAGAGGATTAGCCTAGTGAACCGAGGTGCCGGCCAAATGAAGTCTTTATGACATCACCCTTCTAATCTTTATTTAGGGCAAAGATAAAATTTAGCATAGGATAAGATTTCTATTCACTAATGATGCTATTTATCTTATTATTTATAGCCAAAAAAATAACAAGAATTAATCATATTCAGTACCTAGGGGAAAATGGACAGTTACCAATAGCGGCAGTGTTCAACTTGTAGAATTAGAGTGATCAATATCCCAGTGACTGCTCCATTCCACTCCACATCATCCTCTAAACATCTTTTGGTTGGTAATTTAGCAAGAACAACAGAGAGTCTTAAGAAGCATGAACTATATACTTGCACTAATCTGTCAGCTTTCTCACCCACATTGCTAGATTTGTTCTTCAGCAACGGGTGGTCATGAAGCCATCTGATAATCTCATGAGATTGTAGTCCCTGTCTCTGGAAAGTATTCATCCCTTTAAAATTTTGTATATTTCAAGGCTTATGAACCCTGTAAACCTTTGCAATAACTCTAAATAAGAAACTAAGTGAGCTCCTTGAGGGTTAAAATTGGGTCTTCGCCAGCGCCGTGGCTCAACAGGCTAATCCTCTGCCTTGCGGCGCCAGCACACCGGGTTCTAGTCCCGGTCGGGGCACCGGATTCTGTCCTGGTTGCCCCTCTTCCAGGCCAGCCCTCTGCTGTGGCCCAGGAATGCAGTGGAGGATGGCCCAAGTGCTTGGGCCCTGCACCCCATGGGAGACCAGGAAAAAGCACCTAGCACTGGCTCCTGCCATCAGATCAGCGCGGCGGCCATTGGAGGGTGAACCAACGGCAAAAAGGAAGACCTTTCTCTCTGTCTCTCTCTCTCACTGTCCACTCTGCCTGTCAAAAAAAAAAAAATTGGGTCTTAATCCTTTTTGACTCCCAAATATCCAGGGAAGAACCTGATAGATATTAAGAACTAACCAGAGTTTTATGGATTGTATGCATGTATAAATATTTTTCTCCATGGGTTCATGCCAATCACTGTGCCTAACCTGTGATTTAATGTATTGATGCTATCTTTAGGGAAAAACACCAAGAATGCTGATATAACAAAAAAAATTAAATTAAAAGGATTAGTTAAGCATTCATGATTTGCATTGCCTATTTTCATTCCAGGTCCGAACATCCTCATTCTCAACTAATCTCCACATTTCCACAAATGCAGAATAGAGATTTCAGGTTGTGGTAAAAAAATTACATAAAATATCAGTAGTTTACAAAGAAATATTTTTCTCCCAGCAATGTTAGTTTGAGAAAAATTATAGTTTATATAGGGCAGAGTTAGCTACAAAGATTATAGGCAACTGTCCCTAATGCCAAGACCAACTAAGAGATTAACATTTAAAATACAAAGAGAGTAACACAACTACAATTTTCTCTCAATGATGTTATTCAGTCTTTCAGGTCTTGATTTTAGCAAATTAGTAGACGGATATATTTTATAAAGAGATTTTGAAGACTTGAACAAGGATAGATTTCAGAACTATTTATCATTGCAAAAGAAGGCAAGATATGTGTATTGTGGTTGCCTGTGCTTAATTAAATAAGATTAATTTAATTCAATAAGATTTGTGCAGTTCCACTTTCATTCAATACCTACTATGTGCACATAGCTTTGATAAAAGTTCCATGTATGTCCTTCCATGTGGTTAACAGAATAATAGTCCCACAACATGACTAACTCCTAACATGCAGAACTAGTGAATAGGTTAGGTCACATAGAAAAGTGTGTAACCTGATCTTCTTGAGGAGATATTATCTTAGATTACCCAGATGGGCTCAAGGAAATCACAAGGGCACTTAAAAATGGAAAAGAGAGACATAAAGAGGGAGTCTGTGGGAATGTGAACACAGGGATAGGTTACAATAACATAATCCAAAAGGCCTCAACTCACCATTGCTAGCTTTAAAGACAGAAGAGGACCATGACCCAAGGGGGATATGAGAAATATCTACAAGCTGGAAAAAATAAGAAATGGATTCTCTCCTGGGGAGTCCAAAAGGGAACTCAGCCCTCCCAAGACCTCAGTTACAGCTGAGTGAAATTTGTGTTGAACTTCTATCCCATAGAATTATGATATACACTTATGCTGTTTCGAGATAAATTTGTAATAATTTTTATGGCATCAAATAGAAAAGGAATATCCCTCCACACATACATACATATGCCCTCAAAAAGCATGATAATTTCATATCCATATAAAACCATATTTGTCAGCCTCAGTGCCATTGACATGTGCAGTGTAGGAGGTTTAGAAACAACCCTGACCTCTATGCATTAGATACCAATGACCTTCTTCAACTGCAACACTGAAATGTCTGCTGGGGTAAAATTCATGCGAAATTCAGAAACGCTGATTTGGTAGAGGACATAGGCTTGGATTCTCTAATATATGGCAGGTTGTGATAAACTCTGTGAAAGTATGGAACTTATCTATGTTATTTACTTACCCTGAGTGACTAGAACAGGGGATGGCATGCAATTTGGGCCAAAACACATATTTAAGAAATAATAGAATGATTGAGTAAAATTTCTTAAGAGTAAAGCCCTCCAATGACCAAATAAAATTTCCTTTGGATTTCTTTTCTCTTTCAATAATAGTTTGAGAAATTTTTTCTTTTAAAATTAGTTAAGACTGGTGTTATAAGTATGATACTTTGACATAGGAATTAATTTACCCTCAAAAGATATCCAACTCTGATATATAAAGTATATGAAGTGATGAAGTATCTTCCTCTCTTTAAGCTCACTTTTGTTCTGTCAGAAATAAAAAGTAATGTTCGTTTTCTGGTTTGCAGTAAAAAGTTTAAATATAATTAAATACACTAGTCATTTCTCAGAGTGAATGATTCAGAGTAGCTATTCAATAAATGTGTGTTTTTCTTTTTCCAAAGATCTAATAATGTACAGATAGTTCCTTTCCTCTTTCTGTCTTTGAATTAGGATATAATTGATATTACTCTCATTAATTCAATAAATGTGTGTTTTTCTTTTTCCAAAGATCTAATAATGTACAGATAGTTCCTTTCCTCTTTCTGTCTTTGAATTAGGATATAATTGATATTACTCTCATTAATTTCAAGTGACTTTTATTTAAGAATATAGACAATAAAGTGAATATGTAAAATATTAGCAAAATTAATTATCCTCCCTTACTGTGGAGAATTCTACATAAAAAGATATAATACATTTATGGCAATATTAATGTTTTGAGCTAGAATAATAGGAACTAATTCTACATTTTGAAAATGAGGTATTACTTAAAATTTAAGACAAGATATTGCGCATTCATTTTGCCTATTTGATCTCAAGGCCATTCTTTACTCCTCTCTTGCTGCACTCTGAATCACACTTTTGAATATATTCTCCACCTACTATGTTTTCTGGTTTCTTGCAATATTCACCCAGCAAGAGACGTCCGTGAGAAAGAGATTGCTGATGGGGTGAAGGGAGAAGTCAGGCTACATTCCCTCTTCTACTGCCATAAGCAGTGTCTCCTGCAAGAGTTTTCTCCTCCTTGACACCAATGTCCTCTGGAGAGCCCATTTTCCCACTGGCACACCTCACACTGAGAGTCCCACACCAGGGATCCAGCTGTTGATGAGACACCCTGATCTCCTGGCTCTGGTAATGACACCTGCTTGCAAGAATATCAGTGGCTTCTTGTTTACAGATGTCTGACTTGCCTCTCCATCATCTGCTTTGACCCCTGCATCTCCTATCACATGTGTAAGCAGTTCCTGAGTTAGACCCCTTTTATTTCAAACACTTAAATTGTTTTTTTTCTAAGTAGCTGTTGATGGATACAGACATTTTCCATAAACTTTTAAATATTTCCTACTTGTTAATACCCTCCAAAAGCATGTTTCTCAGCTTTATTCTCTATATAGGTAACTATTTTGTAAAATGATAATTACATCTTTACATTCTGGGAAAAATAACTCTCATTCCTGAGCATAAAAAGCAAACATAAAAGCAAATTTTAAAATTAATTACACATATGTTGGGATCTCAGATTTACTAAACTAATTATTACAAAGTAAGATAAATTAGGGGGGAAAGAAAAGAGTATGCATAATTATTAAATGCTGGCATTTATGTAAGCCTTAGGCTTCTGTTTATTAGCTTTTTGGGTGCAATTATCATTAACATTTCTGTTGCATCCTTAATGAATTCTAGAACCAAAAATACACAATGACATGGATGGAAAAAGCAGTCTTTCCCCATCTTTACAGACTGCAACTTTAAGAAAAATAACCTACAGAGAGGTTGCAGAGCTCTGGTTGTATATTTTTCCCTGGGAGCTATGAACTGTCCAGCAAGATTCTGAGCCTTGATTTTTACAGCTGCACCTGTGCCTTGTGGGGAAAGTAGTAAAAGAGTAATCAAGGAACCTTCTCCAGTAAACCAGGCAGCTGAGTTTCAACACTAACTTTAATACAACTTAGGTATATTATGTGATCATTCACCTTTGTGCCAAGCATCGTTGTAGAAGTTAGGAACCAAAGGTCAATAAATAAGAATTAGGCTTTCTCCTCTAGGGACATATAGCATAGGGAGAGAGGAAGTAATGACTCAGAGGAAAACAAGTGCACTAAAGTCAGATCGTGGCTGGATAGATGTATGTGCAGATTACATAAGAAGCAGTCATCTTCAGAGGTCACAGCAACTTCTGGAGTGAAAGGTAGAGGGGCTTTAAGTTTAATTACAAGGCAAGGAGAGATGGTTTTCTACAATAAACTGCTTGAAAGCTAGTCTGAGTATACATAATACACCATTAAGAGCTGAACGAGAAGCTGCTTCAAGTCTCAGCAAGAGCAAAAGCAGCAGTTAGAAGTGTGATGCCCCAGAGTCTAGTTCTGTAAAAGTGGAATGAGGGTTGGGGGTAGAGGTGGGTGGGAAGCTCTTCAGATTGGAGGAATGGTTTGATCAGAGACATCCTTTAGAAGTAGTGCTGACAAAGGGTTGCTTAAATGTGCAGCTCCTGAGAGATCAAGATGCTGTTGGAGGTTGTTTGAGCGTGTGAGAAGCAATGGGACTCTTGGGGAGCAGCTGGAAGAGGCTGTAATTGCTGGGCTAGACTGCTGACTGGAGTCATTCATTGCAGAGAGGAACAGCTGCAGAGAGCTTAAGCAGGGAACCCTGGGGAGTCATGACCGGGAACTTCCCCAGATTACAAAGCTGCCAGAGGAAGCAGCAGATATGAATGTCATCATACAGAAATATTCAACTTATGGATCCAGCTCCACCATCTCAGTAGATGGAAAAGGAGGAAACATAACATTACATATAAAGAGGACTGAGGAAAGACTGACAAAATCATCAAAGTAGATTTCAGATTTTTAGGTAACAACTTTGCTCAAATTCTGACATTAGCTTCCATGACGGATGTATCTATCACTTTTTGACTGTTGTTTGTTAGTTGAGATATAATTTCACCCTGAAAATTATCTACTAGATTGGCCAAAACAATGAGACTTGACTTTCAATTGAGGGAGGGGGGTCTTAAATCAAAAATTCTTTGAGAGTACATGCAATATTCAGTGCTTTTGATATTTTCCTTCAGGGAAGAGTGCCTTTGGTTTCCATCTTGTTCTCAAACCTCCTGACACTAAGACAGGTTCATACCTTTTGCGTTAAGACAGAAAAGGTCAACCAGTAGAGAATTTGGTAACATCTGTCCAAGGCTTATTGACAAAAGGCACAATTGTTTAACTGATGAATCTCCATAATCATCGAGCACTGTCAGGCATTAACTGTTAGGCTGTCCTCTCCAAATATTTTGTAGAATAACAAATCTCAGTATGTAAGTGATTCAATCTCTATCTTTTTGGATTAGCTTGAGATGGAAGCAGCATAATACAAATTTTTACTTGGGTTATATAAAATTATAGTTTAAGAATTTGAGAAAGAAAATCAAGCTGCAGAACTATTATGTTAGTTCAAATTTGTACAAGGGTCTGAGAACTTTGGTGGTTGTTGTAGAAAAGGAAAGAATTTAGAAGTAGAGACATTTTAAGTGTCAGTGTGAATACTGTTATATATAACTTATATATTGTAATATGTTTGCTTTGTTGAAATCTTATAATGGTGCCAAACTCACTCCATCTAGAAAAATTTCCTGTGGATTAAGTCACATGGGAGCCAGTTGTCCTGGTTTAATAGACACTTCAATGTTGTAGGTTTAATCAATAAACTTGATCTTCAAACTTTGCCTGTTATACAATCTGTTCTGAGCAAACAATGGAATGAAGTAAAGTGAATCAAGCTTTGAGTATATTAGTGAATTGGGGTTTGAGTGACCAAGAACAAAATGTCAGGAAGACAGCAAAGGAGAAACTCAATTTTTAGGTTCCTCATACTCTATACTTTTAGGTACAATGTAACATATTTTCCTTTAAAATGAACATTTTAAACAGAAGAGCTGTGTGCATTTTTTCAAAGTAACATAAATTCACCTTTGAAGCTTCTGACCCACTAAAGATTCCTGGAAATACTTCGTCTAAGTCTGCTCTGGACAAATGAAAAATTGCTCTCAAAGGTCTTTATTTACCTAATGAATATGCCTTGCAGAGCTTTCAAACAATTATTTGAAGGCAGAAAAAAATCCCAAGGCCCATCCATCTCTCATGGAGAATTGTCAGCTTTGCACACCTTGGAGTGTTTTTTTTTTTTTTTTTTTTTTTCCTCCTGTCTCCAAAGGAAGCACTATCCCACTTTCTGAGACTTGGCATGTGGTGGGGATTGCTGGGAAGCTTTTGAGCTTGTAGTTCACACAACCCACTTGTCTTTGACAGTATGTGTTTCTTTCAACTTCCCAGTGCATAGCAGTGAGCTCTTTCTTAAAGCCAACCTAACTCAATCTGTGCTTTTGGAAGTGTAGTTAGCTATTCAATTTGGCTCTTTCCAAAATATGATGACTTACTTTTTGCATTTTCAAGTAGTTAAAAAATTGATGTGGCCTTATCAAGATCAAAGAGATGGAATATATGTATCTCTTTGGACCCTTTCAGTTCACAGGGATTCCTTGGAACTTACTTAAAGTTTAAAATATGGAGTTAATCAATTCTGAAGAGCTATATATTTCAGAAGCAAAATTATCTTCTATTTTGTTCCTTTGAGATAAGTGAAGGGGTCAGACTTCTGGATCACCACCTTCTGAAAGAGTAGGGGTTATTTGTTATACTTATTATTAAAGTGTTATATTAAAGTTCAAAGATAACTAAATATACCAGTTTGATTTAATATGCTCCATAATTTTTCAGTTCTCCTCTTGTCCCACTGCAATACTTAACATTCTATATCATCACCATAAAATGATATTTATGAGTAGCCATAAGCACCAAGTGCTGCACAGTGCAATGAGCCGGGCATGGCCTAGGTCTCTCTGCCTCTTACATAAAGCAAAGAATATTAACACAGATGGAGAAAGGAGGGCATATGCATGCATATAAAACAATAAGAAGGAAATGATCTCTGCCTTTCACTTTTTCCCAAACTCCTGCCATCAATCAAATAACCAGAAATTGCCCATAACATATAGCCTCATGGGCCCTTTTGTTTCAGCCCAGAATGAAAATCTTTAGCTGAATAAAAATCTAAGCCTATCATTGGGAAAAGTCTGTCTAATTAAAAGGTAGAGTTTCTATGTATTAGGAATTGAAAATCTACCAGGTTTGGTATTTTGAACTGAGGATTCTACATGTAATTTTTACATTTTCAGTGCTGCATGATGAATATTTTTAAAAGATCTTCATTTTGTATATAACTTTGCCTCCAGATTGCCTCTTGCTTACTTTAAGACATTTTGTTTATAATAAAACTCCTTAAGCTTTTAATTTTTTATTTTTATTTTTAAAATTAAAAATTAATATAGACTTAAAGCATCAAATAATATAAAGTGGGTATTTAAAATTATTTTTCAGATCTATGGTAATTGTACATATTTATGGGGTAGAGTGTGATATTTCAATACATGTGCGAAATGTGTAATAATTGATATATGTATCACCTCAGACTATTATCACTTCTTTGTGTTGTGAACATTAAAAAATCTTCTGCTAGCAATTTGGAAATATTCAAAGTACATTTAAAAGTTTATAGAAATGTACACAATTAAAAATACATGCATAGATTTCAACATTTTTATAACAATGTACATATGCTCTAATTTCATTTTTCCATGAACTTTTTAAAGTGCATTTGCACAATTATCTGATGTCATTCATAGTTTTCTTACTTAAAACAGACTTTTAAATGAATGATTGGCATTAAAGACATCTCTATAGGAAATGGTATAGGGAGAATGGAAACTAACTACCCCTTCATCCCACTGCCTGCTTCTCCAAATGCAACAATCCTTTCTGCCATTCTCTTCTTTCTTGTACCCATCACTAACCTGTTTGAATACTGAACCTTTTTTTGTATTCCTTTGAAGAACTTGATGTTTCATACTTCTATTTTTGTTCTTTCCAGAAATAATGTACTTCCTTCCCTCTAAGTAGAACTAATACCTTCTGTGAATCTCCTTTGATCCTCTTCACCCTCCCATCATAGACCATTTTGGCTAATATATCTGTGTTTCTGGCTAAAAGGTAAAGTAAATGAGGATAGATCTTGTGTTTATACTTATTAATAAGTATTAGACTAATAGGTTAACTTATGCTGTCAGAGTTGAAGTGAGTCAGCTAATGGAACCATGGTCTGTGGATAGGTTGGATTCTCCAGAATTATCAACCCATTACACAGACCTACATAGTAGAAATGATGAAAGTGTTAGAGGAAGACTTACATGAACATGGGCCTTGGCTCTGCCATTTAGCATCTGTGTCAACTCAAGATTAAGATGCTTTGTTCATATGAGGCTTTGTAGACAGTGCAACCTACATAATAGAATTACCTACAGAATTAAAAATTATACGTGTTAAGAAATGAACACAAAGTCAGTCCTCAATAAATGACATTATTATTACTATTTATAATGAACACCTCTTAAGGGATTTGTATGTGTATTTATAAGCAGACGAAAAAATGAGTATGCCCTTTCAACTTCTCAATTTTTCCTCTTTGTTGTCACTGTAATTTCTTATTTAGTAGATGTAACAAACAGCATTGTTATAAATATTAGCTGCCTGTTTCTTCGATGTCCTACTTTTTTAAAATTTAACTGAGGACAGTAGAATATAGAAAAACGTGCATGCCAAGCTATTTTTCAACACTGTAATACAAAAGCTTCTTATGGAAGCTAAATATGTTAAAATGTCACTCAGTCACTTTGTTTATTAGAATTAATGAGATTCTTGATAACCTTTTTATTTTAGTTCAGTTGTTTCCTAGCATGACAAACAAAGCAATTTTTAAAACTAGATTTCACTGTATAGCCTCTAAATTTATAATGACAGACAAACTGCAGGCCAAATTGTTAGAAAAACTTTTCATATCAACTAAAGGAAACGACATTATAGCAGCCCAAATGACTTTTATATACAAAAATAGTCATGACCAATAGCCAAAATAACACACTAAAGGAAATTAATCCACCCAACTAAAATACATAATAAGAAGCAGTGTGTTTATTGTAAAAATATTGGCAGCTTGAGTATCTATGTGGAATCTACTCAAAAGGAAGGAAAATTGCTTCCTCAATTGTTTGGCACTACAATAGTACCCTGTAACAGACACTAAGAGAGAATGAGAGACAGTCAGACAGGATGACTGCATTGGATTGTGGTATGTCCAACTCATACCACCTATCAGGAAATTATCAAAAATTTTTCTCAAGGTAAAATCATATCTTTTCATAAAACTGTATACTGTTATGCTGTAGGTTGGACACTTGTGTAAATTATTAAAAATTTAAACCAATATGCTTATATTTCTATATACACAAAAGGGCATATGTTTGACAGTAAATAAGAGTGGTAGCACCAAACTTGAAACCATATAAATGCTGGGATGATTAAATAAATGGTTATAATTAAGAGCATCTCGTTTTCCTCGCCTGGACCTAGACCTAGACATCAGCAGATGTCCCATATTACTGCGAAGCGAATGGGCATAAAAGGGTATGAAAACACTGATATAATATTTCACAAGTACCTGTTTACTTAATATAAAAAGATCCTACATTTCAATAGAGCAATTTTTCATGAATCTCAAACATGTGGATTATTTTCAAAAATCCAGAATAAGAAAATACATGCCTGCTTCTACTTTCTCTGTCTTAGTTCCTTATTTTGTTCAGTTTTTGTTCTTGTGAATATTTAGGTTCTCATGTCTCCTGAGAGATAGCATCCAGAGACTGTGAATTTATCAATTCACAGCAACAACTTTGCGCCTCATTTACCTCTTCTGTGAAATGTGAAAGAAAACACAAAAAAGATATGTTTGATCAGGCATTAATGCAACAATCACCTAAATTCTGATTGTTGAAGCAAAAGATAGATGAAGTTTGTGTATGGTGAGACTTATCTCAGACACTGAAGCAAGAAAAAACTTATCTTGTTTTACTGACACTTGGCTACTTTCCTCTTCTAAAACAGAAAATGGTGTGAATTTCCTCAAAAAGAGTTAATTCCAGCTTATATTTGGCAAATCAGAATCATATCCTAGGTTGACTATAAGCTCTGGTCTCCAAAGGGCCAGAAATATCTCAAAATCTTCTTAAATTGTTCAAATTAGAATGTCTTTGTTTTAAACTTAGCAATTGTTATGTTAATGGGAGAGGATGTTGGTATTGTGATGAACTCTACACAAAGAAGCTTATTCCGCTGAGGGATTAGATACATGCTGGGAAAAATATTGTTTGTCTTGCCTGCACCAAGGGGTACACTTAGTTGTTATAGGTCCTCCCTCCCTGCCCTTTTTTTTAGAGGAAACGCTTTGTGGCTTTGTGTTACTAGAGTTGGCAATCATGTGTTAATGACTGTAAAATAATGGAATTCAGGACTGACACCTCTAATTTTTGTTCTTTTGTGCATGTGCCATCCACTCCTTTGTTTTGAAAGATGAGAAAGTACTGAGCAACTAGAAACAAATAATTTAACATGAAATCAGGGTAAAATGAATAGTTGATGAAGGCACATCATTTTGCACTAGATTTTATTTAAGTTTCAATATATTTCCTCATCCTTCAAAATCTAATTATGCCTGAGAAATCAAAAAACAGCAATGACATGGAAACACTATGCAAAAAAAAAAAAAGTTTAGAAATGACATCATGCAGTCTACAGCCATGCCACCCTGAATGTGCCCCATCTCATCTGTTCTCAGAAGCTAAGCAGGGTAGACCCTGGTTAGTACTTGGATGGGAGAAATGACATCATGCAGTATTCTTTTTTTGACTTGTCTATCCCAGAGTAGGAAATGTACTGTATAAAATGATTGACCCCATTATTTAATGAATATATGAAATTAGATATGCATGAATTAAGTATCTAGTGTGTATCTTTAAACCTATTCCAACTGATGAAGATTTCCTCTAGACAACTGTACTGAATCACATACATCAAGCTGTTATAATTAGTGGTAAAAAATAAAAAAGAAAAGAAAAAAGTTAAAGAATGAAATTGAGAATTATTATCAAGTTTATAAAAGATTCAGTGTAAGTAAATTTACATATGTTGGTATACATACATATATGTACACACACATATATATATATACATATATCTATCAGCATGTCTGTCTATCCATAATCAGAGTGTCTTTTTAACAAACATATTAGAGGAACTATGGAGAAATGTATCAATTTTAAAAGTGTATTCTTTGGAACAGTAATTCCAAAAAATGTTCTGAAGTAACAAGAATTCTAATACATTTAAAACCTCTGAATACTACACTACTGTCCATAACATACACATAGTACATGTATATAGGATTCATTAAGAATACTTTTCATCATGGAAACCATGGTAAGCAGAATAATCATCTTCAAAAATGTCTGTGACCTAATCCTTATAACTTGTGCATATGTTACTTCATATTTATATAGTAAAGATGCATTAAGGTCCTGATGGAGTTAAAATTGCTTGTCAGTTGACTTTAAAATAGAGCAATTAACCTTTGTTATTCAAATAGGCCCAGTGTAATAACAAGTTTTCTTATAAATGGAGGAGAAAAAAAGAAAGATCAGAGTTATGGGACTTAACTATTTCTGGCTTTGAAGGTAGGGAAGAGATCATGAATCAATGCATGTGGCCAACTTCCAAAAGTCAGAAAAGGTAAGGAAGTGCCTTCTCTCCTAGAACCTCCAGAAAGAGGGCAGCCCAACCAAAGCCTTGATTTTAGTCTGAGGAGTCTAGGGTTGTATTTTTAATATAAAAGTATAAGCTAAGGAAAATTTGTTGCTTTAGGCAACAAAGTGTCTGGTAGATTGTTACAGCAAGCAACCATAGACAACCAATACTCTTAATTGAGTAATTACTACAAGCCAGGCACAATGCTACATGCTTGATATCATGATATCCATTATCACATTTAATCAACACAAAATGTAATAACGTATAAATATTATTGTCATCTGTATGTTATGGGCAGCAGTGTGTTTCAGGGGATGCTCAAATATATTAGGCAAATTATGCAAAATAATATGAACAGGAAGTATAGGAGCCCAATTTTAAATTAAATATTAATTCCAAAATTTCTGCTTTATATATATTATTGCTCAATTCATCACTTATCAAACTTACTTGATTCACAGTCTGTAATTTGTTTCTCAATATATCTGTTTATTTTTATAAATATTTATGTAATGGAAAGACATGATACTTAGGAGACTAAGATCCTAACTGCAATTCTGCTGCTACATATCCACAATCTTGGTGAAGCAATTATGTGTTTCTTGGCATTGATTACTTCTGATTCTGATGCTCACAAAGCAATCCTTGCTCTCATGGGGCTTAGAATCCATTCCTTGGCTTTATATTTATCTAGAGTTAAATGTGTTTTGCATAATTTAAAACTCCCTGAGGACCAATGAACAGATAACTTATTCCAATTTTTTAGATAAGAAAATTAAAGTGCTATTTGTTGAGTTTCTTGCTCCAGATCGAAGAGATAGTAGCAAGACTGGTCTAAATGGATGTCATTTGTCTCTTGACTAGATTTTTTTCCACTAGACTATATTTAATAATATAATAAATATCTCAATACAAAACACAAAATGCTTAATTATTGACACCAAAGTAAGCATTGATAAAATTCATATATGTGCACCTTAATTGAATATATTCAAGAAATATCCTTGACTAATAAGATATTCTCTTTAGCTTTCTTCTGTGCATTACTTGATAGATTTCTATCTGAAGAATTATTTCCATAAAATAAAACAAATAAAATGATATTTCTCTTGCCAGGTTATTTTAGTATTTGTGTATATATTTTTTCAAGAACAACAGAGTTCTGGTTAAAATCCAAGGTTCTCAAAAAGCCTTAAACACGATCACTCAACCTGTTTTAGAAGCTTAAGATTTTGCCAAATCAACTGAACATAACTTTGAAATTAATTTTACTTATCAACTGACTAGAATATTAGGCAGAGACATAAAAACAGAAATAGTATGAATTTTGAACTCAGATTACCTGATAAATTCCCAATGTACCATGATTAGCATTGTTACCATTAGCAAACAATTTCAAAGTTTCACTCCTATAATCAATCGGGCTCAGTTTGCTAACCTCTAAAACAAGGATAATTAGGTCTGACAGTGAGGTTTGATGGCAGCCAAATATTTTTTTTTTTTTACCCATTGATCACCAAAACTACTTTCATTCACACTTCTAGTGGGGTTGCTTGTTGGCATGTCTACTCACTGAGTTCTAAGTTTCTTTAAGGTTATATGACATCTTATTTAAAGTCTATCACCAGGATCCAGCACTTGGTATGGCTTCTAATAGACATTCATTAAATATTTGTTCAATGAATGAGAACCTTTACTGAATACTATTTGTCTGGCTCTTTAATTTCTGTAGGATTACTTTTAAAAATCAGGAAAATGAGGCAAAAAACTTTTGAAAATAGATGTACTGTGCTCCTCTACCTATTGAGTTTTGTTTTAATTTTTTACTCTTTTTTCCTGTAAGCTCTAATCATGTGATAGACTGTATTGAATCTCTAGCATGTTGAAGTAAATTTCTATACTATTTATAGTGATACATAACTAGAATTGATGACTTTGATTAAGCATGTTTAATATTTCTGATGTAATATTTGCTGTTCGTTTGTGGTTAATAAATCTTTCAAACACCCCCTCAATATTAATATATTGATTCAGTCTTCACAGTGTTTGTGAAGTCTGATTTATTTTCCAAATGTGGCCAAAAGAGACTTACATTTGAAACTAACAAGATAAATCTTACACAGATTTGTGTAAAGTGGAGCGGAATAAATATTGAAAAGACATCTAAACTCAGATAAAAAGCCCTTTCCAGTTAAAACTGACAATTCATTACTCTTTTAAATTGTGAGTCCTTAAATGGGATGTAAGTTTTGGTTATAAAGTTAACTCACTAGTGCCAGCCACTGTGACAATCTTGTCCTACTTCAGGACAAAAGAAAAAGATAGAAGAAATTCTCTTGCATGTAGAAGGTAGATAGATTAACTAAACAGTAACATAGCAGTGAACACAGGGAACATTAAAAACCTATGTTTTAGTCCAGGGTGCAGCTGTGAAGAAATACTAAATTGAATCTTCAGAGTCATGGCCAGTGTCTCCACACTGTTTCCCAGTTTCATCTTGCCTGATTTGTGGAATGTATTATGAGAGAAAAACCAGCAGCCATTTCAAATGACGCCTGTTGATGTGCTTTGCTACATGAGTGCATGAAGCAATCCCTTCTCTAAAGCTCGCTCTGTAACATTCTGTTGCATCTTTCATCCTTTGGCTTGTGCCCACAGAGCACCATAGCAAAGGCTTAATTGCTTCGAAATTCTCAGAAGCAATCCAAAGGGAATTCTCCAAGTATCTAAGTTTCTCAGCAGCCCATCTTTAAACTTCATTAATATTACTGAGGTTTTTTTTTTTTTATTTAAAAACCTGATGGTTTCAAATGGTTTGCCTTTTGTCAACAATGTTGAACTTGACACTATTTAAAAATATATGTGTATTTAAGAAATAAAGCAAGCTAATTTGTGCATTTTCCTACATTTGAGAAAAGATTGAAAATATACATAATCTAAAAATTCCTTAAGGTCTCCAGTAACCAAAAAATAACACATGAAATAGTATGTAACAGGAAGAAGTAAGGCTTTATATGCTCTTCAGGATTATTAATAACTGTATCATGTGGATATAAAATAAAAATTTTACACCTGGAGGAGGATTTGAAAATGAACTTTCTCCAATATTCAGATGAAGTCACTATGACCCACTGGAGTTTAATGACCTGTGGCTCATAGAGTTAGTAGCAAAAGGAGTCAAGTAGATCTAAGTTTAAAACTTGATTCATTCCTGTTGGAGAACCTCTTGGCAACTTTTTGACATGACTTCATCTTTCTGAGGGTAGGATAAGGCGCTGAAGGCTTTAAGACATGTGACCAAGTTCCTGAAACAGAAAGTGTTTCACTGATGTGTATTCCTTTCACTTCTTGTTCACTTCTTTGTCTAGAGTTCTTTCATCAACAACACATTTGCTAGACTTGGTTCAGTGTTTAGATTCAAACATTGCCATAATCCAGATTTGCAATTGTGGTTAAACTTTTGGAACTGTTTGCATTAAATTAGACTGAAAGCTGTGCTGTAAGAGACCCAAAGACTTTTCCATATGGACTGAACTGGTGCATTTTGAAAATCTTCACTCACAATTTTACATCTGTTCCAAATAAATTATTTGATTTTTCTAACCAAGATTAAATTCAGTGTTTTGCGCAAGTATATTACCATAGAAATTATAGTCAGTAAGTGCCAAGTTGTTTCTAAGAAATACCACCATTTGAGATGTGGTAATGGAAACAGAGACCAGATGTAAACATGACTTTAAATTTTTTCTGAAATAACTCAATTTGGGTAGTGTAATTAATCTACATTAAATAAACAACCTTTCTCTTGTAAATACTGATCACTACTTTTATCTTTTTCAAATGATGCCCAATATGAATAAGAAGGTTATGGCAGAGATAATGATTGATTCATACATAAGGAGAAAAAAGAACAATTAGATTATACAAAAACTATACAAAAATGTCCTGAATAAAGAAGAAACATCTTTTGCAATATTTTAAGAACATTCTAATTACACAGATAATTATCATGACTATTATAGCATTCACTCAAGAGTTGAATTATTGGTGGACTAAATTACTGAATCTGTATTGGAATCTTTGTATGTAGCAAGGGACTCTCATGCAAGTTGATTTCTTATATAGGAAAGGTTCTAGAATTCACACTGATGCCTGTCAGATCACACAATTCTGTTCTTCTGTGAAATGTGTATATTAATAGTAAAACTGCCAGAAGCCATCATCATCCTTGCTCTTGAGTTCTTATTGGGCACCCGTTTGAGAGGACAGATGCCAAATAAGTGATGGTGATGTGTAGTACCATAAGAAAATTTGATTATTCTTGGAGATCATATATAAATAAATAATAATTTAATATACTTGTGTAGACTTGGCAGAGAATAACCATTAGTAATAACATTTTATGTTATAATACATTTTCTTGATTAACAATATAAATTAATTTATTAAGTAATATGTATCTGAAATTAAATTGTGAATAAATATGCCAAAACCTCCTCTTTTTTCCTTTATTTATGCTTATAGAATAATTTGCTCTCCTTAGCAATGCTATCACCAGTTTATGTCCCCTGGGGAACTGCTTCATACTAGATTTATTTTTTGCTAGATAAAAGTTACACTGAAAGATTTTAATACAATACATAATAGAGTGATGACATGGAGACATCACTGTAAGTTCTCTTACCATGTACATAGAAGAAGCGGAGTAATAAAGCAATTGCTCTTACATAAATAAATAAGACTCAAAGAGATTATAACCAGAAATCTGTTTTTGCAACCTGATATTACAATTAATAAATAAATAATAGCATGTATACTATCCATCTGCCTAATCAGTGGAAAGAATATTATATATGTGGGGAGAGAGAATGATGGAAGATTGTATATGAAGGAGATGATAGAGATGTAGATATAGATATAACATATAAAATAGGATACACACAGGAATATATTTAAGAAAGGCATATATATATCATATGTATACATATATAGTGAATTTATATATGATAAAGTATATAAAGGAAATACATTTGGATGTAAATCTGTGGATGATCACTCTTGTCACATGATTAAATATATCACCTTAGTCATGGGAGTTCCAGGGCATCTATAGATGAAAGATTGAGGTCACACTGGTGCTCTTTGAGTGATTTAAAATTAACAATATGTGGCATGTTAAATGTCTTAGTTGAAATGCTATCATCATATAAAACTCTTTTGTCAAGTTTGGTTAATAAATTATGGATTGAAGTGCATAGCGATAGCACTGAAGAGAAGCTACCTGCTTTAATTTTACTTAGAGCAGAACTTTAAATAAAATTTTGTTCTTATTAGTAAACATTCTAAAGATAATTGAGTCAGCAAACCTGATAATGGTGCGCAAAAGTGGCTACGGGCTTGAGTAATAGTAATATGAAGACATAGTTTGTTCATCTTTTAACTAGAATCTCTGGAGTTTTACATAGTTTGTTTTTCTGATCTTTTAAGTAGACTATCTGGAGCTATACATATTTGAGACAAAATTGATTCACATTTATTTAATGTAAAAATCCACACTTATCAGAACTAAACATCAGAGCAGGTAAAAACTTGGAAATTATTAAATGAGAATTAATCAAAATTTTAATAGCATATTGATATAACTTAGTCTCAAATAGTTTCCCTGTTTAAATAACATAGCCAATGAGTTGGTTTAGCAAGAATACATGAAAATATAATTTATAGTAGAAGCCCATCCTACAAACATTACTTTTTAAATTTGGTTTATAATTTATACTTTATTTTAGTATGGCATACTATACATGGCATATTGTACCTATACTGTATTTATCAAAGAATTAAAAATAATTTATAAATTATATGTTACCTAGAATAGTCAGCAATAACAATAAGAGTGTTGACTTTACAAATATCGAATTACAACATGAAAAGCAGTTATGTGTTTAGTTCAAATCAGGACTGAAAAATTTGATGGATACCAAATATCACTGAATTCTCAAAGAAAAAAACCGACAGTGTCTGACCAGGTAGATAATTTCATAGAGCACAGATGCTACAAATACAATAGCTTATGATAGGTTTAACTCCTTGTAAAACTGAATGCTTCTGAATAGCTTGTAAATGAAAATAAATTGGAATAAACTATTTAAGGAGTAACTTATATGAAATATCTTCAACTTCTTTTAATCTCCAACATTTTTTTCAGCCAATAAAAATACATAAACTGACAAATGTCATTGTACTGTGCAAGTTTTAATTAATGAAGTATTTGAATCCTTCAGAATTTGTCAAACATAAAGCCTGCTAATCACTTCCTTCACAAATATTTTAGTAAGTACTGGGACAGTAGGAACGGAGGCTATGAGAACCAGCCTTATCATTATCACTGGATCCTTAAACTTCTGTGTGCCTCTTCTGATTTCTCAGTTTGTGAAATAGACGACCTTTCCTTCATTAATTTCCTGGAGCATGCAATTAACAAGATAAATATTGATAAGTTTTTAAGAAAAATAAACATTGTTATTATTTTACTTTCTTTTCCATTTTGTGGTGTTACAATAAAAAATCAAATACAGGCCGGCGCCGTGGCTCAACAGGCTAATCCTCCGCCTTGCGGCGCCGGCACACCGGGTTCTAGTCCCGGTCGGGGAGCCGGATTCTGTCCCGGTTGCCCCTCTTCCAGGCCAGCCCTCTGCTGTGGCCCAGGAGTGCAGTGGAGGATGGCCCAAGTGCTTGGGCCCTGCACCCCATGGGAGACCAGGAAAAAGCACCTAGTACCTGGCTCCTGCCATCGGATGAGCGCAGTGTGCCGGCCGCAGCGCGCCGTCTGCGGCAGCCATTGGAGGGTGAACCAACGGCAAAAGGAAGACCTTTCTCTCTGTCTCTCTCTCTCCCTGTCCACTCTGCCTGTCAAAAAAAAAAAAAAATCAAATACAAGACAGGGTCTTTGAAAGCACACTTATTGATACTACAGAGACCCATCTTAATAGTTGTGATCTTCTGTAAGGCATTTACCTTCTCCTAGATCAATGAAATTAGTTATTCATTCAATAGTAGCTTTTCCAGTACTTGGCTAGGAATTCAGCAGTAAACAAAATAGAATCAGAGGCAACAGTCAGCGAGCTCACATTTTAGGGAAGGAAGATGCATAATAAAAATGTATTAGATAGTAAAAATAGTATCATTTTATAAGCAGTGTTATTTGTTAATACATGGTGACTATTATCAGTAGTAACAACAGTAAGAGGAAGGATAGGTTAATAAGGAATAAATAGGGTGTCTGTTCCTTATTTTCAGACTATTTTTTCCACTTACTATACATATGGTTTGAACTCAAACCTCATTTCCAAAAATATTATTTATTTGTATTGAATATCAGAGTTACAGAGAGAAAGAGAGGGAAAATTATTTATTTATATTGAATGTCAGAGTTACAGAGAGAGAGGGAGAGACAGGTCGGGGTGGAGGGAGAGAATGCTTCCATTCACTGTTTCACTCCTCAAATGGCTCAAATGGCTAGCGCTGGGCCAACCTGGAATCCAAGTCTCCCACATAGGTGGCGGGAACCCCCAAACTTGGGCTATCTTCAGCTGTTTTTCTCAAGTCATTAGCAAAGAACTAATTTGGAAGTGATACAGGCAGGACACAGGGATGCAAGTGTAACAGGCAGTAGCTTTTCCTGCTTTGCCACAGTGCTAGCTCCTCAAACCTCATTTTCAAAGTTCAACCATAGATTGATAAATCTTTGGACAATTTCATGAGGTTGCTTCATTGATATATCATATACAGATCACAAAATTAAGATTAATGTCAAAATCAGATGATTGTACCATACAGAAAGATGAGTTCTAAGTTCAGATGAATCTATGTTCGAATCATTACATCATATTAGTACATTCATTGTAGGAAGATAAACTATTTTGAATCACTTTACGACTGCTTAGCAATGATGATAATGATGATGATGATGATGATGATGATAGTGTTAGTGATTATTTTCTTTTACCTTATTCCTATACATAACTATGCACTTCTATGCATCATATTTGTTGCTTCAGTCCCTTCCCTTCAATGTATCTTGCTCCATATAATATTTAATTAATATAAATTAAATGAACCTTCGTTTTGTGTGGAATGATGTCATACATATCGAGAGATGATTTAAGCAAATGTTTTTTTCATCCCTAGCATCTATAATTGTAGTTATAACTTAAATCTTATGTTTCCTCTTAAAAGTTATTAAAACATGCAAACATTCTTCTCCTACATTAATTGGAGCCCTGCCCTCATTTTCCAGTACACAGTTGGCTACCCTGCAAGTTAAGTAACTCTAATTATTAAGATTCAAAACATTACATGTATCAGTGAAGGCAATTAAGATGATTTGAATATTATTAAATGAAAATGAACAATTTATGTTTCAAAAAGCCAAATAAATATGCTTAGGGAATTCTACATTGTTAAGTTGCATCAAAAATAATTGGACAATTCAATATAATCAAGTATATTCAATAAATAATTTTAAGTCATAATAATAATAAGCAATATGCTTATTTTCATGACTGTTACAATTGTGAAAATACTAAATGGAGACTAATAGAGAAAGCGTAGGGTATCATACTTTTAAACTTCTGGTTCATGAGTTTTGACAATTCGTTATGATTGAATTGGCTTAACTCCAATGCAGTCTCCCATATAAGAGTGCCTGATCCTTTCCCATTTACCAGTGTGAGGAAACCCAGATATAAGACCAAAGGAAAAATACCTAGAGCCTTCCTCAAACAGGATTTCACACTCATTGCTATACTGTATGGTTTGGACGCCAATAGAGAAAAGGAAATTACTTCAGCAGTCAGTGCTTTGTTTAAAGATTTTATTGGGTGTGTTTACTGCAAACATTTTTCTTCAGTTGCCTTTTTTTTTTAACCTTTGAGAAAGATTCCTGAATATTCCAACAGCTATCCTACCAGAAGAACCTAACCAGAGCTCCAGAGCCATCAGAGATTTAGCAGCAATTAGCATATGCTCAACTAATGTTACTGATGTTTTGGACGCTTGGTTGAAGGAAATCAATGGTTCATGTTTGATGAGATCCATGTGAGACTAAGGGCAAATATGGAAAATTGTAGATGAGCATGTTTTGAGAAAAACAAAGTGTTTTCTACATGAACTAAAATACTTGTTCCTAACTGTGAATACAATGATCTTAGATCAAAGGCACTCCAACATCAATCAAACAGGTTTCTGAAAATGAAATTATATTCAATTACTTAATTAGAATAATAAATATTGATTATAATGTGGGTATATGAGTCTATATGCAAATATATAAACTCAAATGCAAGATGCATTTAACCATTTCACAGGATTGGAACTCCTAGTATATTTCTGTTCTTGACAGTTTCTTCCTCAGTGCTTCTTCCTTCCTATTGTGACAACATCCCAGCCCAAAGACTCTTTCATGAGCAAACTTTAACCTTCTTTTCCCAACATTCTTGCCCTTATATCACATCCAAGAATTTCTGATTGCTATTGATTAAACCCACCTGAAGACCTGCCTCAATACATTGCCTTTTTTTCATTGTCTTCCCTCTCACTCTTTCTTGAATCATCCTCCATGCTTTGAAATTTGGAGGGTAATAACACCATAACTCCATAAACATCTCTTTCTCAGCATCTCAGTCTAGGTTCTGCATTCTGGATTTTATATATATATTCGTAGATAGTTCAGAAACCATTGACAGATACCTCGGTTCAGATTATACCAGGCACCAGGGCAGGAGATGGTAGGTTTTATTTCTTAATTTTCTGAAAGACGTTATATGAATGGCCTTTTCCCACAAAGGTTTTTGCCTTTGCGGGAAATTCTAGAATATTGCTCATTTCACAGTCATGCAGACTTTCATATCTTGAAGATTGCAGGATATATTTTAAACTTATGAAATGTACTTAGGCCTACAATGGAGTGAAAAAAAAACCTATGAAGAAGTTTTTCTCATCTCTGTTGGTTTTGATATCTGTAAACATTTTATGAAGTGAGTCATCCTTGCAAAGAGGTCTGACCTCCTCAGCTAAAATTTTAAACACCCAATAAGACTGATTTAAGTGATTTTGTTAAGTACCTCTAGCCAAATGTTGGAAAAAAGATGAATTGTATACAGCTTACAGATTCTCAATCATTCCTAATTAATGAGTCTTCTTTCACCACTAGCCAATGTATACTTATAATGATGATATCTGAGAACTTAAAAAATCAGTTCTTCAAAAGAATACTATCCCTAAACCTAAACTAATAGTTTCCCAAATAAGCAAAACTATTAGGTTAAAATTGCTAAATTGGAAACTAAACCCCTAAATCTATACATATTTTGTGCCTTTTATTGCAGAATTATCTTGGTTTTATACCATTAGTAAATTTTCACAGAAGTAGTAAAACTTTGCAATTTTTAAAAAATTTCATGCCATGTTTTAAAGCATGAGTGAATTCCTTTACAACTATAGGGCTACTAAGCTTTTCTCTTCATTTTATGTAAATATCAAATATATTTATATACTTATTTATATATTTAAACATTAGATATTAAATATTTATATATTTTCAGGCTTTGTTTCCGGTTCTGAAGATCATCTCCCAAACTAGGATTATAAATATAGAAGCAACTTTAAGAATTCCTAACCAATATTCCAGACTTCAAATATTACAGGAGAAAGAATAAAAACATAGAGATGAGGGGTTTATTAAGTAGCAGTTCTGGTTAACTAGCCGTATAGCTGGGGTCAGAGAACTTTTCTTCTGATTCTGAATTCAACAGAAAATAAAATGACAAGTAACTTAATTAGAAAATGATCAAAACAAGGCATAGTGGTTAAGCCACCACTTGAAAGGCTGACTTTAAACATCTGATCCAGCCATTGTCACCATTTGGACAGTGAACAAACAGGTGGGAGATCTTTTTGTCTCTCTGCTCCTCCCTCTCCGTCTTCCCACATTTCAAATGAATTAAACAAAACCTTTAAAAAAACACATAAAAAAGAAAATGATCAAAGCATTTGGATACATATTTCTCCAAAGAAAATATGCAAAGATCCAATAAACATATAAAAGTATATTCAACAGTGGCACAAGCACTTGACCTGGTTTTTAAGAAACAGGTTGGTGCATCCAAATCCCACCTTGTGGTGCCTGTGTTTGAGTTCCAGCTCTAGCTCTTAACTCCACCTTCCTGCTATTACAAACCCTGGGAGTAAGTAGAAGCGGGTAACATGCCTGGTTTGCTTCTACACATATAAGACCTACATTGCATTCCTAGCTCCAAGTTTCAGCCCTGGGAGATATAGTGTATGTTTGAAATTTAAGAGCAAGGTAATTTTAAAAAATCAGTACAAGGAATGGAACTAGATGGTTTTCCCTGATCTCTTGATTGGTATGAAGATTGTCTTAGTCCATGATCTGTTATTACAATAGAATACTGAGCCTGAGTCAATGATAAATAATATGGATTTATTTTTTACAGTTCTGGAGGCTGGCAGATCCAAGGTTGAGGGGTTACGTATTGTGAGGGTCTTCTTGTTGGGTATTAACACAACAGTGCTAGAGTAGTCTATCTCCAGTCTGTCTTGTCTTAGAGAACCAGTAATTCCATGATAGAACCCACCTTCCTTACCTTCCTGACCCTAATTATCTTTCAAAGGCCTCAACTACAAATACCGTCAATACATGAATTATCAAATTAAGTTTCTAACACATGAACTTTTGGGGACATATTCAAATTATAGCAAAGGGTAAGAAGAAAAAGAAACAAAAAGATTTATGTTTTATAAAACTGTTACACTTGTAGATATGTAACTCAATATTTTGTATCCCAAATGGAATCTTGTGTTCAGCACTCATCAATACAAAATAAGTAGTAGAGAGTCTATCATTTCTATCTATCATTTACATAACTTCCAGTTATGTAAAATAAATTTAACTTTGCCAATAATTTTAGATAATACTGGGATTCTTCCCAAAAGGACTACCATAAAACTATGTTTTCAAACATTAAAAAAATTAATCCAGTGGGACATAAAACTGAACTATGTAACCTATGATTGCGTGTTTCAAATCCCAAAAGTTAACTGCGTGAGGAATTTGAAGACTCAGGACCTGGGTCTGCTCCAAGGCATGTGGATTCAACCTCTTAGCTTTCTAGGTCTGTCCAGTTTGCATCTCTCTTTTCCCTTTTCAGAAAAGCAATAATGTATTTCAATTACTTATTTCAACATAAAAATATAACTATAAAAATACATTTAACATATTTTTATATTTGATTCCACTAAATTCTCTCTCGTTAAGGCAATTTGGGAAGCGGGTGGTGATCTAAAAGATGGAGTATGCTTTGTAGCACTTATACTATCATTTTAGGAGGTGACTGCTGTTAAAAATTGAGGCTGAGTATTCTACCCAAAACAAATAATTTGTCTGATAAGATATGCAGAATTGAGGAGTAATGTGTTTGTCCCACCTTCAATTTCTGCTTCATCTCTCCTGCCTTCCTTTCTGTTTTCCATAAACCTTAACTAAACATGTATTCTCCCTGACCATTTTCATATTTTATTTGCGGCCACAAAGAAGGATTGTACACAGTATCATTCTCATGGAATTCCCAGGTTAATACTATGGAAGAAAAATGCAATACAAATTTTGGGTCTTACTGTTCGTAGGTTAGTACTGCTGAAGCAAACAGCATGACTAATAATCACAAATCTCAAAGGAGAAAATGTTTAGCAGGTTTTGAATTCAGCAAACTCCCCTGGACTAATCTAAGCCCTTTTGTTATAGTTTTCAACACCTTTTGTTCCTTTGTGTATAATTAGCAACTCCTTTGAAAGCTTGCAAACATTAGAGTTCAGGCTTGTCATAAGGACTGTTAATGGTTGATAGTCTTTTCCCAGAAGTGCATAAGTGAAAAAGCTGTCGTCTTTTGATATAGAAACTTCATTGCAAGATTTAATTAGCACCTTAAGTATAAATCTTGTATAGTCTTCTGCCTGGTTGTTAAAAGCATTTCTATATCTAATTTATTATCTGAAGATTTTTATGAAAACATTTAATAGAATTTCATAGTAATATGAAGACCCTAGACACTTAATTTTATTGTAAAAAATTCAGTAAACCTACAAAAGCTAAAAGTTTAAAAAGAAATGTATATTTCACCAGATATTTGGGTAAGTCATAATTATGCTAATGTGTATAATCAATACAAATAATTCACTAAAATATTGAGTATTTCTGTGTTCTCGATTGTTTCTGTGCATATTATATTCAGTGAGATTACTTAATTGCTTGGGAATGACTTTCCAGGAAATTTGGAGATTTTTTATCACATTTTTATGCATAAACTTTGTGTATTTTTAATTCACCCAGATTTTATTTACAGTTTTATTACTAAATTTGCATTTTATTATGGGAATTTTAATTTTAAAAAGAGCTAAAGTACAAATTTTTCTTACAATAAAATATCTTGTAAAAAAATCTAAACAAGTGGAAATCCTGCAAGATTATTGCTGTGTGAATCAGGTCTTTGGGGAGAATTGTAAATTGGCATTCTTCCCACTGATGCAGGGTTTCTTAATTTGTTCTACTATAAAATAATGTGAGTGTTCTCCCTAGCCATAAGTACCTCACTGGTTTGAAATGCAGGAAGTGTAATTAGACTTGAAGCTGCAAAGGAAAGTACCTTGGAGAGTCCTGGCTCTTATTAGCTTTAGAGCTGGGGACAAGCAGATGCCACACACTATTGGAGGTCTGTTGCTTGGATGATGCAAATTGTTTATTGTGCTCATTATTCTGTGACATCCTTAGAATCACCCAGGTGGGGAGATGTCAGACCAAAATTAGCTGTATTTGTGCTAAGATAAACTCAAACTTCCATGATTTAAGTCCAATTTGAACCAAGATAGTGGGATTCAAAGCCACTGTTCATTGTATACAAGATTAAGACAGCATTTGGCACTTGTTTTAGCTTGTAAAAGTGGAACTGTCAAAAACTGTTTCAGATTCTTTCACATTCTTAGCTCAAATATATAGAGAAAAATGTTTACAAGAAGATATAAGAACAAGGATAAGTTCAACCTTTCTCCATGTGAATTTAAGCGAACCATGAGGCAACTGTTTAGATTTATTGGATGTGATTCCTGTTGATGATTCTACTTGTCTTATTCTGAACAACCATTGAACACTTTAATGACTTTTTCTTGATATACTTGCTGCATGAGAGTAGTGAGTTTCACCAAGTTCTCCATTTCCCACTTGCCACCTACAGATTTCTGTGTAACATATATGGTTATATGCCTCTCATTGAGAGTTCAGGGCATATAATAATTGGATGTAGTCTAGGTGAATTCACAACACTTCCAGTTTCCAAATTCAGTGTTCTTAATTTTTTTGGTTTTGTTGGTTTATTTATCAAGTAATCAAATTATTATTTTAAAAAGATTTTTTTAAAAAATAACCCAATAAATCAGATGAATCTGATTGATTCAGATATATAGTGGACAATGAATTTAAACTGTAGATAAATTTGTGTGGGGGGATGTGGTCTAGATACAATGAAAAATACATGACTGAGGAACAATGTAAATTGTTTGAAGAGTTTTTAGATTCACAACTCCCTAGAAATAAGGCAAAAAAAATCAATCTTGAAACAAAGGAAAGAACACACTTAAAAGCAAGATATAAGCTACTTACAGCCCAAGGTAGAAGAAACAATATCCAATTAAAGACAGTGTTAGGAAAGATAAGGAGTAAAGAGAAAATGAGCTGAATTATCTTCAGTAGATTTTAAGGGACTCCGTGGAGAAACTGAGCAATTTGATTTTCTTGATTTGAGAAAAGCATAAACATAGAATGGTGTTATGGTTAAAAACACAAAAGAGCCATAATATCTAAGAGTAGGAAGAAAATCATTTTAATTAGGCTGTAGCTAACTCTTATTTACTCTGTTCAGAAACTTCATCTGGTTGAAATCCATTGTTGTTTCTAAAAGCTATACCAAATAATTTGTGTTATGTTATCATACAGTTAATTTTAATAAAATATCTCCTTTGTTTCATTGAAAAGTATATTTTGATTTAATAACCTATATCTATAACTATAATAGATGAAGTGTATCTTTTCTGGAAAATAAACAAAAGATCAGATTTCTGTGTTGCATTCTATATGTGACATAAGTTTTGTTAAGCAAAAATTTCATTGTTTTATTTTTCTATTTAACAAAAATTCCAAGATTGGCCAAATTGATAGCTTATCAAACAATATTGGAAGTTTAATGTATGTAATGATCATATAGTAAATTAAATATTTAAATCAAGAGGAAATTATTTAAATCATTTGATTAGCACATATAATGCATAAATAAAATTAAGGTGGCAATTTTATGTTCTGAATGGAATATAGTTTAAGAACTACACCTGTATGAGGAATAAATCCTGTGATAGTAATATTGATGAGGCAGGCTAATATGTGTGATTTGCAATTGTTAAATTAATATTTATACATAGGAACTGAGCTCCACAATGAATTGATGCTACAAGGCCAGACAGCAATGAAGTAGATATTATACTTTTAAAATTTACCTATGTTGAATTGAGTTAAACAGAACTTACAAAGGATATTCCTAAGTACCTATATATAGATAATTTTCTTATATTTTCCCAACCTTTAAAACCTGCAAAGTGGATAACATGACTTAGAAGTGAGATAGCAGAGCTTCAGAAAGCAAAGCTAATTCCTCATAATCATATGGTTAGTAAACAGTAGCAAAAGTAGCCCTATTACCTCTTCCAGGTCTAGGCTGAGAACCATTGTAAGTGAATCTTGGGGAAAAGCTCAAATGCATTTCTCTCTTTTTCTCCCTTTTTTTCTTTCTAAAAATGAATAATTTTTTTAGTATGCAGAGCTGATGACCTGTTATCATGAGTATTGAATGATGAGAAAACAGGAGTACTAAAGTGATGTCCCTTTTAATCAAATTTCCCATTGTGTGTTTGATTTTTAAGGAACTAAAAATTTTACACATCGTGTTTGCAAGAAAGTCATCTATGAAAGATTCAGTGCTCTTATGGGAAACCTTCTCTTTCCTAAATGAAAAAATAAATTCTCTGTTAACTGTCTTGAAAGGTCTTCTAATTGAGGAAGTCCGTTCTTCCCTCAAAGCACGTGGGCAGTTCCCATTAATAATAAAGCCCTTAGGGGAACAATAACTCCCTAAGATGCGATAAAATGTTCAAACGGAGAGAAATCTCCTGCCAAGGCTTGTACTGACTTTGAGTTTCGATATAAGCAACTTCCTGTGCCTTCCACAGGACTGAAGAAAATTTTATCAGCAGTTGTACAACTAACTGAATTTAATGGAAAGGAGCAAATGTGAAAGCCAACAGATTTAAATTGCACCCTCTCACTACAAGGCAAGGCGTGTGTCTGTTTATTTCGATGACAGTCCATCTTGGTGCCACTGTGTAGGAGCCAAGAGCCTAGCAAAGTCTGATAAAAGGGCTCTTGAATTCTACAGGAAAGCAGCGTGCTTCGGAGAGTATTCCCAAATGGTGTTAATACGAAAACATCTGTCGGTTACAGATTAATTTTCTTCACAGATTTTCTACCTTTGGAAACATCTGCAGCTGAAATGTATTTCTCTAAAATGTTGATTACAGAGGTCAGCCAGTTTATCAGCCATTCTGAGAACTGGCTGCTTTTTACAATACACAGATATAGCTGAAATAGCAAGATTAAGTGCATACCCTTAAAACCACAAGTGGAAGGCAGTTGGGCACAAGGAAAAGACTTTCAAAAAGAACGTATTAGGTCTAAAATAATTCAGTTGGAAACTCACTTATGATCTGCCACATTATTTCTATAGAGGAAAGTTATGTGATAGTCATTATATTCGGGGAACATTTATAGCAATCTTCCTTCACACATGCACTTTTATAGTACAGACTTTCCCTTCAAATTCAGAGACGGTAATCAAATGAAATCCAAGTCAGCAAATGCATCTTTCAAAATCTTTGTTTAAAATGGTATATTTATAACTTTATACTTAAATATGCCATATTTTTAAATAGACATGCACAGTAACAGATTAGTTAGGAAAATGTAAATGTGGAAATCTGTGCAAAGACCTAATTGAGGTGTAACTTGCCAAACAATTAACAGTTACATTTTATTTTAGACTAAGATTTGAGATTTTTTAGGGAGCATGCATGCAAGTAGCAAAAGTCTGGGTGATGTCACCAGCAAAAAAAGCAGAAACTATCAGTAGTATACGTATTAAAAGCTGAATTTTCTAGAAGCAGATAGTTTCCTTTTCCAATTCTTCTTCTTCTTTTTATTTCCGATTCCTTGCAGCATCAGTCCCTTATTGTCCAGACGAAAGCTTCTTATAAAACATCTGCATATTTGGGGATCCTATCTATAATCTCTAGAAGAGGAATTTTCTTGAAGCTTGAAAAATGATTCAACATAGTAAAGATTCTGATTGCACAGAACTCTTAAGAATCCTTTGTAGGTAACAAGTGTGAATGAGATAGCAAGGGAAGATGAGTTCATAAAATACATTTCTTTTCATTTAAGAGCATAAATATACCCCATCCATCTTTCACCATCCTGAGTTTTGCCAATTACTGGCTGTGCTTCATATCTTTCTAAAGAAATTCTAAGAAGCCTAACTGCATGTCATCATTGGATCTAAATATTAATCAATATTCTTCACAAAATAAATATCAATCCCTTCCCATAATTTATTTCTTATTGGGACAATAAGATGTAAAGTCTTAAAAAAATGCTAGCAACTATAAGCATAGAGTCTTTGTCCAAAGCTGTTAACTATTTTTGAAGTGATACATTTATGGATAGGAAGAAATATCTTTGCATACAACCAGAATTGAGAACAGTAGGTTATCTTAGTAAGAAGCTGCAAAATAATATTTTACTAGAGGGTAAAAGAGTACTTGGAAAATAATGATTGATACTGTAAGGCTTTTCTATCTGTATCACAGTACTTAGAGCTCATTTCATAGGCGGTAAACAACAAGTAAATATTTGCAAAAAGAAAATTCTTCTAGAACCCTAGGTTGTTTCATATTTGAACAAAGAACAATAAACAAACAAACAAACAAAACAGAGAATCTTCTTGCTAACACTGGTGTTAGTATATTCTTAAAAAATGAATTTGGCTATTTAGGGATATCATTTTTGTCTCTAGAAATATATTTAAAATGGATTGAAATGATGATTTTATGAATACTAGGAAGATGGTACAAAATGTACTTTAAAACATTACATACTCTGAGCAATACAGAAAGTTTATCTTATAGGAAATAAATTATTAAAAGTTATAGGCATTTCTGTTACATAAAATTATTATTTTTATTATCGGTACAGATCCTCAAGCTTTTTATCATGGTACCTAAGGGGAGAGATGAGATATAAAGCCTAAATTTTCTTCCACTGTGAAATGCTAACATTAAATTATGTCTTTCTGGAAATATTATTGAAAAGCAAAGATATTTTAGATTATTAACTATCTTGGTAATTTGAACTACTTCAAGACATGAAATACTAAGTTCACATATTTAGCTGCTTGGAGAAGTTGTATCTTTCTATAGAACTCAGATGAGAGCTTAAATTTTTGAAGCAAATGTTAGAAATAACTTCACACTGAGGTTTTCATTAGTTGGTTTTGCTATGGAATGCCCCTAACATTGGCTGGAGAAGAACCCCAAAACTGGCTGCACAGCAAGTCAATCACTGACACCAAAGTTCTGCAAAAAAAAATGTTTATTATAAAGCATAAAGCAAGGAGTTTGGCGGCTAATGCTCAATTCCCAGCCTTTCTCAGGGAGCCAAGCCTGTGTATTTGATAGTTCTAAGCTGGGAATAAGTAGTGTGTGAGCAAATGACATGTGCAGCTCTGGTTGGATGTGGCCTTCTTTCAGTCGGAAAGTGATAGTAGCCAATGTGTTTTCTTTGGGATGGAAAAGCTGGGTTCCAGTGTATGGATCTAAAGGTAGATGGGTGTTACTTTATTTGATCAAAGCCACCATGAGCTCCTCCAGATCTCTCAGAATTGAGGAGCCTTGAGAACTGTGTTAACCATAGGGGCAATTCGAATCTTAACAATTCAAAGTTGCTTATTCTGTTGTCACTACCTTAACTTAAAGAGTTATCTTTTTTTAATATTTATTCATTTATTTGAAAGAGTTACAGGGAGAGACAGACAGAGAGAGAGACAGAGAGAGATCTTCCATCTGCTGTTTCCATTCTCCATTGGCCACAATGGCCAGGCCTAAGTCAGGTCCAGGAGCTTCCTTCAGGCACTAGGCCACAACGCGGGTCCCCTAAAGAGTTAATCTTTATAGAGGAACTATAAGCTAAGGAAGAAATACCGAGGCTTGATAAAATGGAATCAAGGCATTGGGGTTAGGTGATAGACTTTATTTTTTATATTTCTAAATCGAGCCTAGAAAAGAAAATAATTTTAGTTCTTTTACAGTTTAATTTCCTGCAAATAGAATTCTAACTTTTAAAATAAAAAAGTGAAGTTTATTAATCTGAACCTAGAGGGAAAAAAATGATCTGGTCTCAAGAAATGTTCTGAATGTCATGTTAAAACCCTGGCATTTCTAAGACTTTTGTGAATCACTTTAGTAAAGAACAGGGAAGTAAACTGCAACTTTTGGCTTTTTATTGTTGTTCTTGTTTAGGTATCTTCATAAACTTTTGAGCAGTGGAGTTCATTGTGAAAATTGACATAGTGCTTTTTTTAAAAAAATATTTAATTATTTTAAAGTCAGAATTACACAAAGAGAGGAGAGGCCATAGCAGAGAACTGGTTTGGAAGTGGAGCAACCAGGTCTTGAACTGGCGCTCATATGACATGCCTGCGCTTCAGGCCAGGGCATTAACCTGCTGCGCCACAGCGCCGGCCTCTATATGGTGCATTTAATCAGCTTTTCATTTATATTGTCAGCATTAAAGTCAACAGAAAAGTCAACATTTCCATAAATATACAGTCGATTGACCTCCCTAAAAGTAGCTGGACTTGAGCCAACTTGTTGGTATGTTTTGTATACCTTATATGGAATTTATATACCTTATATGGAATTCTTTGCAAACAAAACTGAACCCCTTTACAGGGCCTCCTACAGTCTCTCAGCCTCTCTCTCTTAACTTAAAGTTTCCTTACCCTGCTTTCATAACTGCAAATTAATCTCTTACCAAAATTAGTGCACTGAATTGAAGGAATGGTACAGCCAATCCTACAAGACCCCTAATCTCCAGCCTCGTGAACTCATTTATTTCTGCTTAAAAAATATCTGGATATTCAGTTTTGTCTTGAAGGATTTCTTTCCAGAACCCCCCAGGCCCCAAGGAAAAAGGAACTACTGCCTGCACATAGCCCCAACACTACCTGGAGCTCACATTCCTATCATGAAAATTCCCTACGGGGCCGGCGCCACATCTCACTAGGCTAATCCCCCACCTGCGGCGCCGGCACACCTGGTTCTAGTCCCAGTCGGGGCGCTGGATTCTGTCCCGGTTGCCCCTCTCCAGGCCAGCTCTCTGCTGTGGCCCGGGAGTGCAGTGGAGGATGGCCCAAGTGCTTGGGCCCTGCACCCCATGGGAGACCAGGAGAAGCACCTGGCTTCGGATCAGCATGGTGCACTGGCCACAGCAGCCATTGAGGGGTGAACCAGTGGAAAAGGAAGACTTTTCTGTGTCTCTCACTGTCCACTCTGCCTGTCAAAAAAAAAAAAAATTCCCTACGGAAACAACCTTGCAGAACAGTCAAAGGAGGGACTCAAGCAGTACAGAGCATCCAAGAAAATGGACATTAGCTGAACACACAACTCAGCCCCGCCCTCAGTCTTTTAGAACCATATACCTCACCCCTTGGTATCCCAGAATTAAGGCATAGTTGCCTGGCTTCTCGCTCTATGTTTTGCAGTCTCTACTTTTCTTCATCGACCTGATAGACTCAATCTTGGGGGTTTCCCCGGCAATTCCTTCAACCACTTTTTGAGTGTGCTGTAAGATAAACTGTCCAGCTATATTTTGTCACTTCTTTTATTTATGAATAGTCATGGGGAATGGCATATTTTAAAACTACTGTGAGTCTTAGTCTCTATTCTTGGGAAAAACAACAAAAAAATGGGAGAACTAGCTCTTACAGAAATTGAGTCCCCAAATAGTGCCTTGACTGCAGGTGTTAGATACTATCCAGCCCTAGTCTCTTAGCCTCCCTCCCTTAGCTTAACCTACTGAATGGAGGGAGTGGTACAGCTCAGAAAATTCTAATCACTAGACTCAAGAAGGCTTCTCCAAAAGGTGAAACCTTGGTGGCCAGTATTAACTGGGGGGCTTTCATTTAGGGAGATTCCAGACCTGGGCAGGGGAATTCTAGGTTTAAAGCAGTCACTTCCACCTGATGTAACCCCCAAGCTGATTGAGCCCTTTTGGCCATCATACTACCCAGCTGACATTGTGCAGGCAGCTCACATAGAGCATCTTATTGATGCTTTGGATGGGAATTGCTTGCTTCCAACTCATCCCTGTCTTAAGGCACACGTTTCCTTGTTTCTTACCTCACAACCTGGTGCTGTGGACAAAACAGAGCGGGAATGCACAAGTCTTGGTGGCTGATAGACTTGGAGCTCTTTCCTGATTTTTCCAGACCAGCTCCCCCTTCCTTGCATTTTCTTTAAAAATCGCTAAACACCCTCATTCAACAGGAGGAAGGTACTTCTTGAGAATCAAAGAGTTCTGCTACCCTTTCATCTGTCATAAGATTAAATTATTCTCTTTCCTTTCCCCTCAAACCTTGTCCTTGTTATTTTTATTTGCACCAGGGACAGGAACCAAGTTTTTGGTAACATTAGCATTTATCATCCTTTATATATTTTTATAACTTATTTGATAATCAAATAAGCCAATAAATAGGACAGTCATATAATTTTTGCTGTTTTTAAACTGTAAGATTGGTGTTCCAAATCTCATTTGCTGTTTTCCAGAAACAGTCATATATTTTGTTGACTCAGATGTATTGCTAACAACAGATATTATTAAAGGAATTCATTGATAGATATGTTACTTTTATTGTCATCACAGTAATATGGCTAAGATTAAGGTGACACATAGCCAAGTAACAAATATTTTAAATGCACATTGACTTCTTAATATTATTATTAATTCCTTGAAATGATTCTTGGTGGTGATAATTGCATTCAATTTCACATCCTTGAATTCTAATTAATTAATAGTGGTCACTAAAATGAATTGTTAAAACTATGTATTTTCATAATGAAAATATTTTTTCAAAGTGAAATGATATATTTTGATTTCATGGTTATAAACATTTCTGTAGAGCAGCAGATTCCCCAGTGGTCCCTGGACCAGCAGTATCAAAACTACTGAGAACTTGTTAACAATGCAAATTCTCAGCGTCCACCTTAGATTATGAATAAGAAACTCTGGGGGTGGGGCCCAGCAATCTGTTTTAACAAGCCCTTCAGGCAATGCTAATTAATGCCAAAGTGTAAGAATCACTGCTGGGAAAGATAATGAAAGCACTTTATTCAGAAATGGATAATCTTTGCTAAAAAAATTTCATGAGGGAAGCAAATTTAAACTCACACAATCTAATGAAATTTGAAAAAAAATAGTTAAAGAATATATTGACTACCGACTTGATTTAAGGTTATTTATTGATTTATAAAGTACTCCACTACTTCTTTCCTTTCACCCACCAAAAATTAAACAGTACAAGGAGATTTTTTTCTAGTATTTGAATGATTTTCAGGACATGATGATTTTGCATTTATTTCTAATTTGAGTTAGGAAGAGTAAAGACAGTTTATCATCACCCTGACATGAGTAAAGGAAGTTCAAGTCGTGACACCCTGTGGTTTATTTTTCAGTAGTCCTTAAATCATCACAGGAACATCCTTCTCAAGGACTAAGGAGTCAGTTCTTATAGCTGGGGTGGTTCAACAATTTGTTCAACAATTCTTGAGATGCAGTCTACCTCTGGTAGAACACAGCCCCAAAGGAATTTTTGTTGTTTTCTTCTCATAAAAGTAATGTGTATTTGTTACAAAATGTATAAATAATAACATAAAAGCCACAGGAAAATTCACTGTTTTTACAGTCTATATTTTTAGTCATTAACAATAAATTGTGTTACCATCAGAATTCATAGTCAAGTTCTAACCACCAGTACCTCAAAATTGCACTATGCTTGGAGATAGGATCTTTACAGAAGTAATTTAGGTGAAATGAAGGCTTGAGACTAGGTCCAAATCCAGTTTGAATGGTGACCTTCATGGAAGAGAAAAGAACAGGCACAAACAATGAGAAATGATATAAAGACAAAGGGAGAAGACAGTCATCGACAAGCCATAGAGGGAGAGCACTCAGAAGAAACCAAACATGCTGACACTGCTCTCAGACTCCTACCCCTCAAAATGATTTTCTTTTGGTTAAACCACCAGTTTATGATACTTTGTTATGGCAATCCTACTAAACTCATCATCATTGTCAGTTACTGGGGCTACTCTTTCTTCTAAGGACAATCATGTCTATTTCTTGTCCTTAACTGGATTTTTCTCCTGGTGGAACTGTCTCTCTTCCACTCTGGCTCTTTGTTTCTGCCAAACTACTTACAGTTGCTTTGAATGTTCTTTGAATCTTTGATCTCACCCATCACCCTCCCACTCTATTCCTTATCCTGCAGGGTTATTGTTACTTACAGTTTTAACATGTAATTTCCATCCTCACTATTATTGCATTGGTTCATAACTCATTTATATACTATTGCAAGACTCTTTCTTTAGAGTATGATTTCTTTAAGTATCTCCTCATTTCATCAAGGTTTCTAAAATGAGGTAATATGGGAATTGTATAGCAGAGATTTGATTTATCTCATTCAGTCCCTTATCCTTACTATTTTAGAGTTTAATTTAAAAGCATGTTTTATGCCTCATGCATCATCTGATAAGTCCCAAATGCCCTATAATGGGGTCATGACTTTTAACAACTTTGTTGTTTCCAAATCCTTCCAATTTACATATGCTCAGGATATTCACATTTACGAGCTTTCTCCTCCATCTGGAATAATCACTCTATTCCTATCATCTTTTTGGTAGTTTTCAGACACATCCTGAGATCCTAAAATTGCTAGCTATGAGTTAATGAATTAATATCTCTACAACATATAGAAAATAAAACTATACAGCAATGACCTTTCCAATCTAAGCCCCCCATCATCCTAAATCTTCTTTAGTCATGGTTGTCTATTCCCCATCCTCTGAAATATCTCAGATCTTTATCATTCCCTTAGAAGTGCATAGTGAGCTGCGTTATGTTTTCTAACAGTATTAGCTTAGAATCTTAGAATCACTACATTATGAAATTTTACTAGGCAACATTCATATAATATAAGAAAGGGCTGCTTGTGTTTTATATGTTAAAAAATTCTTAAGGATGCCCTCCCAAAAGAATTCAAACCCTTCATTGTCCTCCACAGGTAAAAAGTTGAGAACCATAGTTAGTACCAACTTCAGGAGAGAAGCTGAGTATGGAAGACAAGTAAAAGAGAGAAAGCCTGAAAAAGAAAATATGATGGCCGGTGCTGTGGTTCAATAGGCTAATCCTCCGCCTTGTGGTGCCTGCACACCGGGTTCTAGTCCCATTCGGGGCACCAGATTCTGTCCCAGTTGCCCCTCTTCCAGGCCAGCTCTCTGCTATGGCCCAGGAGTGCAGTGGAGAATGGCCCAATGGGAGACCAGGAGAGGCACCTGGCTCCTGCCTTTGGATCGGCAAGATGCGCTGGACGCAGCGGCCATTGGAGGGTGAACCAATGGCAAAAAGGAAGACCTTTCTCTCTGTCTCTCTCTCACTGTCCACTCTGCCTGTAAAAAAAAGAAAATATCATATTTGATAGTATAATTCTATGATTTAGTGGGCAACATCTTAGGGTAAGTATAAGTCAGGAAAAGAATACAGAATAGTATTATTTCACTGAGTCTTTCCTTTTTTTTTTTTTTGTTCTGCCTTGGATAAGAAAATGTTGAAAAAGCAGAGATTCACTTTCCTGCCAGGCTTATGTGTTTGGATGGGCCCTTCATTAAAATCTTGGGGCCTAATGTTTTGAGTAAATAGTATGCTCTGAAATACAGATGTTACCAACTCCATGGGTTCTTAACCCAAGATAAGTATTCAGTTGTTGAGATTGTTCAAAATGCAGAGATGTCTGGCTGGAAAAGCAAGATGGGAGTTGATCTGTAGTCTGTAGCAGTTCAGCAAACTGTAATCTCTAGCACTGGATGGTACCTTTTCTAATTTACATAAAGATATTTTTGCCATTCTTAGCTACCTTATGGAAGTCAGTTGTAACCATCAACTGCCATTGTTTTATTATCATGTAAATTAGTTAAATTAGACTCAGAATGACCACAAATCTGACTTTAAAGAGAAAATCAAGATTATTCTATATCCAAGTTATGAATGTTAGTTTAAGAAGATTTTTTTATTTTTATTTTTATTTATTTATTTATTTATTTATTTTATTTTTTACAGGCAGAGTGGACAGTGAGAGAGAGAGACAGAGAGAAAGGTCTTCCTTTTGCCATTGGTTCACCCTCCAATGGCTGCCACGGTCGGCGTGCTGCGGCCGGCGCACCGCGCTCATCCGATGGCAGGAGCCAGGTGCTAGGTGCTTTTTCCTGGTCTCCCATGGTGTGCAGGGCCCAAGCACTTAGGCCATCCTCCACTGCACTCCCTGGCCACAGCAGAGGGCTGGCCTGGAAGAGGGGCAACCGGGACAGAATCCGGCGCCCCAAGCGGGACTAGAACCTGGTGTGCCGGCGCCACAAGGCGGAGGATTAGCCTGTTAAACCACGGCGCCAGCCAAGAAGATTTTTTTAAAAAGATTTGTTTTATCTATTTGGAAGACAGAGTTACAGAGCGAAGTAGAGACAGAGAGACAGAGAGAGAGGTCTTCCATCTGCTGGTTTACTCCCCACGTGGCTGCAACAGTCCAGGCTGGGCCGATCTGAAACCAGGAACTTCTTCTGGGTCTCCCACATGGGTGCAGGGGCCCAGGCCTTTGGGCAATGTTCCACTACTTTCTCAAGTATAGTAGCAAGAAGCAGGATTGGAAGTGGAGTGGCTGGCGCTGGAGGCTAAGGTTTGAACATGCTGTTCCACAGTGCTGGTCCCAGTTTAAGAGGATTTTTAAAAATTAATCAAAGACCTACTTTCCAGCACAATTAGAGCATACCAAACACTGAAGAGAAGAAGATGAAAAATTTGGCTTAGGATTTATTTTTCTTGAAACTCATTAAATGGCATTTACCAGATTCTCATTTTTTAAGGCATACTAATTTGTCTTTGTGATTTAATAAAATAATATTTTTATATAGAAAAGGAGACTTGCCTTGAAAACAAACAAAAGTTTGCACAACACTCATTATCTACAGACCATTTACTTATGATGTTATACTAAACAGAAACCCAGGTCCTCTGCAGTTGGCCATTGTTTTAACTGAAAACATTTGGGTATCTGGGAAGCTAGCACCCAAAAGAAGTATGGTTGAAAACTTCAACCCACATCAGTGAAAGCAAAGTCACAGCATGTCTGTATTTTAGTGCAGGTTAATTATAATTCTAGGCCAGGCTAATTTAAAAGGCAGGAAGTAATAATGAGAAGATACACCGTGAAAGTACAAAACTCAGTCAACATTGGTTTGTAAGTTGAAGAGTAGCCATACATGGTTGCAGTTAAGAAAAATTGATATCCACAAATCTAACTAGAAAAGAAAAGAAAATGAGAACCTAGGTGTTGAAGTGTACAAAGATAATAAGCACTGTAACTTGCATTTGAAAATAATACATTTTTATTGTATTTCCCACTTTCCAAATCACTTTTGAACAGTGTTCAATTCTTTTCTTTTCCTCCATTAATGATAATGTACTATCTTAGAGTGCCTTGAGATCCTTACATCTAAGGTGCTGTCTAAGTGAAAATTAATGTCATTTAAAAGCTGTTTTAATGACTTCATAAGCAATAGTGGAATGGCTTCCAATTTAGTTCTAAATAGGTGTAAATCATTTCACATGAAGAACCAAGTGCATTAATTGCAGAAGAATAGTTCGGCATGCACCAAACCTATTAGGATATTTGAACACAGCTGCAACTCAGAGGATAAACTAGATTAGAATACTGTTTGCAGAAAATAGCAAATCGAAGCACTCTTTGAGGCAATTAACAAAATCAGAGCATCCTTTGAAGCAAATAAGCATGAAAAATGCCTTTCTTTCTTGGATTTTTCCAAATGCCTAATTTTGCTACTGTCTTGAGTGTCTTGGATTATGTTCAAAGCCCAACACAACAGAGTTTCTATCATACAGATGAGATTTTGTTTTGATTTGAACTATTCAACCACAACTAAATGCACATTTTCAACCATAGCAATGATGAATATGAGCTATTACAGCAACGCCCACTGTGGCTTGACTCACTGGTGGCATTACCCATCTTATTCTGTTGATTTGGAGGCAGAGAGGAGTGTGAGAAGTTTGAAGGAAAAAAACCTAGGAAAAGTTAACAACAGGAAACTATGAAAATACTTGCATAAGTGTATGTAAATTATTTATAATACATAATCTTTTTATGCATTATCTGAATTTTGTATATTTAACTTATGGATTAGCAAAGTATGAGTCATTTTCTTATATTTTAAAGAGAAAGCAATAATTTATACAGATTCATTAACTGTTCCAAGGTTATATAGTGAGCCAATTGCAGATGACACACTAACATAGTACATTTTTCTAAAACGTTTCCAGTAACCCATACTATAGTCAGATTTCTTCTTTTAAGAATTTTATAGTTATTTTTCTCTTGTCAACATATATTTGAGTTACTTATATTGCAAAGCAAAGCTTAGAGATGATGTTTTGCCATAAGGTTTATGTATTTCATGTATTTATTTATTTAGACTTTTTTTTGAAATGTGAAACTCAAATTAGCTTACAAACACAAAAGTTATTCTGTAGAAGTAGATAAATGAACTCCTACATCAGAAAAGAATAAACATAAACTTCAAAGCACTCTATTTAGGGATTCTATTTAAGTTGAATTATAAAGATTCAGGAACAAGAGCAAGCACATCTGAGTCATAAGTGCAGATCTTTTTGTTTTTAAGTTTTCAGCATCAGGGAAGCCTCAGGCTCACCTTGTTCCACCAACCACATGCAGCTTTTTCAAAAGAAAAAATAAAGAAGAAATGAAGTAGAAAGAGGGAGAAAAGCAATGTCCACAGGAATGAGTGTTTATGATAATTTTGGTTGTTATAGCATCAAAACCTTTGTGCCTTAAGTTGTTACCAACCTTTATTCTGAGTTACGGATTTACTGTCTTCTCAGTGGTGTGGCCAGGGATATTTTACTGGAATTCAAGATGTGCACAACCTATGTCAGTCAGTATATACTAAATAACATGGGGTGTTAGGTTACGCCTAATTTTCTATGGCTTTAACAAACCAAGTTTTACTTCTTGTTCATGTTCTATGTCCACAACAGTTAACAGAGAAACTTGGATCAACATTGCCTCTTACAAATTCAGGATGGCAGTGCAGCTGCTATCTTAAATAGTATACCGTGCTGGAGCGACAGATGATGCTTTAGGGGTTTTCAACCAAACAGGAAGTGTCACACATCACTTCTGCTCCTAAAATCCCTATGGATCTCTGGCTTGTCACAGAAATTTACAGTGAACAGAGTTAATGTGTGCAACACAACAGTACTGGTTTAATTCTTAGAATAGTCTGTAGAAAACCATAGCGCTTAAACATAAATATAGCATTCCTCTCGTCCCCTAGTAGGTTTCATTTTCCATTGTTTCAGTTATCCAAAGTCAACTGTAATCTAAAAATAATAATTGGAAAATTAAAGAAGCAACCAATTTAAATGAGATTAAATTCTGAGTGGAATGGTGAAATCTGATGCCATCCTCCTGGGTCCCAGCAAGGACAGGAATCATCTTACCCAGTGTATCCACACTGTATATGTTACCCATTCATTGCTTAATTGTCACCTTGAGTATCAGTGCTGGTTCAAGTAACCCTTATTTTATTTAAGAATGACCCAAAGTATAGCAGTAGTGATGTAATTCTGACATGCTCAAGAGAAGACATAAAGCATTGTATTTAAATAAGAAAGGTGCAAGTCCTTATCTTAATAAAGCAAAAACAGGTCCCATTGTGAGGTTACTAGGATCTCTGCTAAGAACAGATCTATCTATTTGTAAAATTCTGAAAATGGAAAAACAAATTAAACTAGTTTTGCTATTGCACCTCAGATTGTAAAAGTTATCACCACATTCATGATAAATTCTTAGTTTAGATTGAAAAGGCATTAAATTATAGGATTCCATACTGCATTCAATTTTATTCCTCCATTGAATATTTTGGAATGTATTTCCCTTGGTAAAGGTGGACTACTAAAATTCAGCAGAATGTATCACAACTGTCTCCAAAAATCTTAGTTTATCCTTTGGGCACACGTGGAAAGGAATGTTACTGTTTTCTCACCTGTAATTTCTGGGAAATATGTTGTTGACAATACCTAATTATATAATTACCACAAGATTTAGAAATATTTTAACAATTAAATATATTATAGTTTACTATACATCTAATGACATCTTCTATGAGTGTCAACATTTATATTTATTACCATTGTATTGCTTAGTTGACCAGAGTACTAAAAGATCACAAAATATAATAACCCAGGATTGGTGTTCAAAGTATTTGATCCTGGGGCCCGAAATGCTGGCATCCCATATGGGTGCCGGTTCTAGTCCCGGCTGCTGCTGTTCCCATCCAGCTCTCTGTTATGGTCTGGGATAGCAGTAGAAGAATGCCCAAGTCCTTGAGCCCCTGCACCCACGTGGGAGACCCTGAGGAAGCTCCTGGCTCCTGGCTCCCGGCTTCGGATTGGTGCTGCTCTGGCCATTGAGGCTAATTGGAGAGTGAACCAGTGGAAGAAAGACCTCTCTCTTTCTCTGCCTCTGCTCTCTCTGTATAACTCTGACTTCCAAATAAATAAAATAAATCTTAAAAAAAAAGTATTTGATCCTGTGCAAGCAAATTTAAGAAGACTGCTGTGACTAATATTTCCCATAATTCTCCTCAGAAAGAATAAATTGAAGTTTCAGTTATTCTCTAATAGAAATAGATCATATGAACTTAATAGAAACCTCAACTCATGAATGAATTCTAATCGAAACAAAAGCCCTAAGTAGGTAGTACAAAAATGTTGCTTTTGAAATAAATAAAAGAATATAGGTCTGAATCTCAATAAAAAAACTATTTGGTTGGCAGTAAAGAAGGTGAAAGTAATGTGATTTAAATTTTCATTATAAATTTCCAAGTCTGTTAAGTTCTAATTTGTCACGTACAAATCAGTTACATCAACGTGTATTGATATACCACTACAGAGCATGCTGCTTAAGGACTGACATGTGAAAAAAATGTTGTTCTAAGTCACTCATATTTTGACTTTTCTCATAATACATCAAATGGTGTGCTATAAATCTCTTGACAACAGAAAATTATCCAAAAGCATTGTAGCATATGCAGAAAATCTACCAGAAACTTTGTTCTATCAATTTTGACTCTAAAGAACTATTGGATTCTTGGAGCTCTGAGAAAAAAGCAAACTCTACCAAAATGATTAGGTCACTTCCTTCTGAGATCACTTCTAGAGCTATATCTTTTCATGTCTCAGTAATATGTTACCTACCTTAGTAAGTCCACACAAATGGCGTTTTACAATATATACACTACACTCCCAAGCCACTGAAACATGGATGATAAATAGAATATTTGTTATTCCCAACTCACAATGGAGAAAGAGCTCTAAAACAAAGAAGAACATCTGTTAGGCTCTCCTATTTAATGCAATACTGCAATAGATTTTAACTTCTATTAGACTTGCTTCTCATAACTGTCTTTCCCCAGCTATTCATAGGAAAGCTGAGATTCTTACACACAAAATATTCTAGTCTTTGGGGTAAATTTTTAAGCTCTGCTTATGCGAGGCACATGCAAAATTTGTTAGTTGATTGCATTTTGGGTGCATGTTGCCTCTGCAGTGTTTGGAACATTCACCCCTTCAGGTTAGCACATTCATTAAAAAACATCTCATGAGTGTGATATGAACTCAAATTTGAGCATGCAGAATTGAATGAATAAAAAGGCATTTACAGACCCAGATAATAGTCACATTCTTAGGTCTGTGATTTTTCAGCCTAGCTCTAGGCCAACATAATTTCACACAGTGTAACAGAATGAATAATAAAATTATTACCTGATTTTTAAGATATTACAATATGAAATTCTGGAATTAGGAATATGAGTCAGCTTTAGTTAACTGGATACTGCCCCTCTACTTTGTATTAATCTTGGTGCAAAAAAAGATAAGAATTTGCTATCAGCTAGGTATGTTTTTAATGTCATCAATTTCTAAATTTTAATGTTTTCTTTGACTAATGATTTTTTTCTTATTAATATCTGTCCTTTCACAAAGGTCCAGGGAATAACTTATTGATCATTCTTTGGACCATTCATTATATAATATCAAAATATAATTATTCATTAGCTCTTCATTTTCTTTTATTAAAAATTAATATTTTAAGACATTAACATTTTGTAGCAGATCTTTGTCAACATTATATTTACATCTGAAAATGTTTAAAATAAATGATGTGATTGGAGTGCTAATGCTTTCAGAATACTCACTTCATACACGGTTCATAAAATGAATGCAAACAAGTTTGAGCAATCCCTTGCTATAATAAGATTATCATTACATATCACAGATTGTCAGAAAAATGCTACATAATGAAGTGAAAGAGGAAAAGGGGATCAAAATAATATTTCTTTAGAGCAATTTTTTATTGCCCAAATATGCACTCCATATGTTTTTTAATCATGTTTTAATCTTATTTTCTGAGTAAATTTCCAACTTCTATTCTCTCTAGCTGCCTTTTCCATAATATTCTATTACGTGAAAATAACAAATCTTATATAGCTCTTTCAATGTTATCTAGCAATCAGTATCCATTACATTAAATAAATGTGAGACTAATTGTATTTCCCTTATGGACAATCCGTCTGTCTTCCAGAATTTCAGTAGGGTAATTGCTTTTGCCTGCTACATTTTCCATTAAGATTTATTTTAGAACTGGCAGCTATATTTTAGGACTTTTTTTTTACTATTTTGCAATTATTCATTAATCTTTTCTCACAAAATCTTCCACTATAGTTGCCTATATTTATTAGTTCATCCCTCCAAATAGTCAAGGTTTTAAAGACATCAAGTGAGTTAAATAATGAGTTTGCCTAATTTAATTTAGAATTTATTCCTCATATATTTTCAGTTATTTAGTAAATATTTACATAACCATTATTTTAAACCTGAAACTCTACTTGGTACTAAATATTAACTTATGAACAAGACAGGTGAGGACTTTTTTTTTTTTTTTACAGGCAGAGTGGACAGTGAGAGAGAGAGAGACGGAGAGAAAGGTCTTCCCTTACCGTTGGTTCACCCTCCAATGGCCGCCCCGGCCGGCTGCGGCTGGCGCACCGCACCAATGCAAAGCCAGGAGCCAGATGCTTCTCCTGGTCTCCCATGCAGGTGCAAGGCCCAAGGACTTGGGCCATCGTCCACTGCACTCCTGGGCCACAGCAGAGAGCTGGCCTGGAAGAGGGGCAACCGGGACAGAATCCGGTGCCCCTTCTGGGACTAGAACCTGGTGTGCCAGTGCCGCAGGTGGAGGATTAGCCTATTGAGCCATGGCACCGGGCAAGACTTTGTTTTTATAAAAATTAAACTGGTGAAGGATACAGCAAGCAAATAGGAAATTTTGGTGTACTCTTGGGTAGAGTAGAGTATGCTGAGAGCTCTCAGGAGTGTCTTAACCAGGATTTTGGAATTGAGGATATATTACTAGGAGTATTGCTCTCTATTATAAATTGTGAAGGATGAGGCAGAGTGAGCTATACAAAGTACCTGCCTTCCATGTTTACATAGTTATATGAAAAAGATTGGAGGGGAGGAAGATAGGGAAAAGAGAAGAAGAGAAAGGAAAAGATGGGAAGGGAAGGGAAGGGAGGAAAGCCAGAGGAAGGAGAATTATGCTTCACAAATAGGGAGTAGGATGGATGTGTAGCCTAGAAGTTAAGACCCTGTTTAGTGTATGGACCTTGGTACAACAGTGAAGTCACTACTTGGGACACCTGCATCCCATATCAGAGACATTGAAGTGGTCACTTAAAAGGAAATTGAGTTGAGGATTAATTTGACTAAGGTTTAATGGGATATTTTTATATAATTCAATTGCTTCTGTAGATAGTACTTTTAGTTATCTACATAAGAATATTTTCCAGGAATATGCCTACCAATGAGGCAGAATGGATTTTTGAAAAATAGAAAATGAAAAAGGAGGGGAGGGTCGGTGCCCATGACGCACTAGGTTAATCCTTGGCCTGCAGTGCTGGCATCCCATTTCTAGTCCCGGTCGCTCCTCTTCCAGTCCAGCTCTCTGCTGTGGCCTTGGATAGCAGTGAAGGATAGTCCAAGTTCTTGGGCCCCTGCACCCACATGGGAGACCGGGAAGAAGCACCTGGCTCCTGGCTTTGGATCGGCCCAGCTCCGGTCATTTGGGGAATGAACCAATAGAGGGAAGACCATTCTCTCTCTCTCTCTCTCTCTCTCTCTCTCTCTGTAACTCTACCTCTCAAATAAATTTAAAAAAAAATAGAAAATGATTTACATTTCTTGCTAAATGGGCATGGAACTATGTCATTGACAACAATTACATAGAAATTATATGTGCCATTAGAAAGAGGATATTGACATAATGATGCCCTCACTTCAGAGATACACACACACACACACACACACACACACACAGGTCTTCCAACCACTGGCTCATTCCTCTATTGACTCTAATAGCCAGTGCTGGGACTGGTCAAAGCCAGGAACCAGGAACTCCATCTGGGTCTCCCACATGGGTAGTAGGATCCCATATATTTGGTCATCATCCAGTGCTTTCCTAGGCACATTAGCAGAGAGCTTGGTCAGCAAAGGGGCAGCCAGGGCTCAAACTGAGTTCCACTGTGGGATGTTGGTGTAACAAGCAGCAGCCTAAACCACTGTGCCACGATGCCAGTCCTGTAGAGTTTTATTTATACTTGAACACATAATCATAAACACACACAAAAAGAATTACGTGTGTTCCCATTTTCTGATTTTTCAGAGATGAAAATAACAGTTCAGAGAGGTTAAATGATTTATCAAATTCATGGTTCTTTGGCATAGAAACTTGACTTCTTGTCTGACACTGCACCCAGAAAGCATCCTATTATACTATCACTTCTTACCACATTTGTTTATATACAATAGCTGTCAAAATAAGCTAATTGTTCCCTCATAAATATTATTTCCTGACCATAAAGTCAGCAACAAACTAGACATAAACACAACTCTGTCCTCTCAAGATCAATCTACAACTGTTGTCAATGGTGGAGGAGCTACTACACAGTGAATATTTAAACAATCAAAATATTGGAGGAAATATTTGATGAAATAGATTAATATCTAATTCATTTTAATTAAAATGTACAAAGCTTCATAGGGTCAGATATTTGTGTCACTATTTAAAGCCTAGCTTACAATATTCACAATAGCTTTGGTCTTTATGATTTTTTTGAATTTTGAAATATTGAAAGAATTAAATGGTTGGGAAAGTGTCTGCTCTTCATTATTATTTGATTAGCCTATTCTTACTGACATTATAATGGATGAATATGATATGTTATGGAACATCATGTCAAAAACAATTCCAACACTGCCTCTGAAGAGAAAATCCCTTTTTCTAATAATTGTTAATGGTCTACTTAAGAGATATCTTACTATTACAATAGTGTCTTAAAAATTAATATCCAATTAGATATTTTTGAATTCTGAAAATAAATTTTTAAACCAAGATATATACCATACACATATTACCTGATTGTTTTTCCTTGTCATCCTTTCCTATAAAGGAGAAAGGCTTCTGTTTGCAGCCAATTTTTTGTTTATAACATATTGTAGGAAGTGAAGGAATTTCAAAGCAGCATTAGGAAAATTGTAGTATATTTTAAATGTTGGCATTTAAAAAATAACACTTTCAACATAAAAGAACAATGGGATATGATAGCATTATTCATAACACATAGCTAAGATGCACATATTTTTGGACAATACAATATACAGAAAACACTAAAGATATTTTAAACCCAAATAAATTCTTGTTCAGGGAATTGGATGCTTAGAGAATTACTGAAGAAGCTCTATATGAGGACTCCAGGAGTGGATAAGTAAACCTTTGAGATTTAATCTACCGGTAACAATGCTGAAAATACGTAAGATGGAGAATCATGAGTTCAACACTGGAAAGTTCTAAATATATCATGTTTCCTCCTGATTTCCGTATTTTATTCAAAATGTGATTAGTTGCCAACTTAACAAAAACATCCAAATCATATCTGAGCTTGAACTTCTCCTCATTGAAAAATGTGCCACAAACTGTTCTCTCCAAACATGGCTCATGAACTGCTATCAGCATATACCTTTTTCCTTATGAAGCAGTCTATACATCCTTCTTGTTCTCAATGTGTACCTAAATCAATCAAGTCTTATAGACACTACCATTTTGCTTCTTGTGTGATATTCGACCTGGTGTACAAAGCCATGTGCACCTAGAGCACTGTATAAATAATAAATAACAATATTTATGTCCTTCGGGGGAAGACTGAAAACTTTTCTACTTTAATTGAGTTCTTCTGTTTGTGCTTTTGATGTTTTATTTATTGTGTGCTTTGTTGGAAGGATTTTTCTGTTTATTGTTGTGGTTCCTGTTCTATTTCAGCACTGGAAATAGCTCCTGTCTTGTGTTGCCCTTTTCTTTGAAATTTTGTTTAATTTCTGTAGAATGAAGGTGCTTTGGAGGCTGGAGGGCACTTTTGTCAATAAATTAAGGATATAAAAAACACCATCTGCCACTTTTTCACTTACCATACAACATTCATCAATGTATCAGGAAAAATTACTTTAGTCACAATTCCCTCACAGAGAAATTTATTTTCTTGTTTTTCTCTGATGACCTTCTAATTTTAAGGTGTAATCAGATTGTAGTGAAAGCTAATAAATTATACATGTTATTCTTAAGTTTAAACTTTGGACATTATTTGACCACTCAGAGCATGGCACAGCAACCCATAGGATGAAGTATGGAATAGGACAGGGGGATAAACTGCCCAGTCTCCATAACTGAAAACCATTTAGCATGAGTGATGTCATGGAGCCTGTGGACCCAGGTGATCTCCCTGAACAGCAGCCCCTTCACAGACAATCAGAGTGTGCTGCCATTCACAATTGAAGGAGGAAACTGCTTAGTACCAGAAGGGAATATAATTTAGTGTCTTTTAAACAAGCCCTTGTCAGGCTGATGAGGGGTAGTATCTGATTTCCTTTTTGTAATTTTGGACAATTAACATATTGAAAATTGAAGCTTTCTGAGTAAAATAAGCAAGTTCCAAAGGGACAAATATCATATGTTCTCCCTGATCTGTGACAACTAACTGAGCACCTAAAAGGAAACATGTAGAAATGAAACAAACTATGAGAAGCAATGACTTGATCAGCCCTTGTCCTAACTGTTGAGGAACAGCTTACTATTTTATTCTTTTTAGTTTTTTTCTTTTTATACTTAATACCATTGGTTGAACTCTTTAATTAACACAGAATTATTCTTAGGTTTTTAAACCCAGCTGAAAATTGATCCCTGTTGAAAATAAGAGTGGGAATAAGAGAGGGAGGAGATATACAGTACGGCACACACTCCCTCAGACTTATCCCTAAGGGTAAAGCTAAAAACTTGCCAAGGGACTACAAATCCCATTAAGTTGGCAGGTACCAATGCCACTTTCTAGTTAAAATGATCAGTTTAAGTTTATAACTGGTCATAAAGATAGGATTAAGTGTCAAAGGGATCACATAAATAAGACCAGTGCCTGCTAATAATAACTGATAGAATTAAAAAGGAGAGAACTGTCCAACATGAGAAGCAGGATACACAGCAGACTCATAGAATGACAAATGCCCTAAACAGCACTCTGGCCTGAGAATCAGCCCTCATTTGGATCTGGCTAAAAAGCCCATGAGTATCTCAGGCATGGAAAGCCAAGACACTGTGGCAAAAAATGAACTAAATGAAAGATTTCTGTGAGTGAGATCTCAGTGGAAAGAAGGGGCCATCAAAGAAGAAGGTACATTTCTCTGAAAGGAGAGAACTTCCACTTAGATTATGGCCTTGTCTAAATAAGGGTTGGAGTTTGTGAACTCAAGAGGCTTCCATAGCCTTGGCAGCTCATGACAAGAGCCTCAGTTGATTACTGACGTCATAAATAAGAGTGTCAATTGTTAAATCAGCAACAGGAGTCACTGTGCACTTACTCCCCATGTAGGACTTCTGTCCTTAATGTGTTGCACTATGAGAATTAATGATAAAATTAATCTTCAAATGGTACTTTATACTTTGTGTCTGTGTGGGTACAAACTGTTGAAATATTTACTCAGTATAGACTTGATATTCTTTATATAAAGATAATTAAAAATGAATCTTAATGACGAATGGGATGGGAGAGGGAGTAGGAAATGGGATGGTTTGCAAATGGAAGGGTGATTATGGGGGAGGGGAGAACCACTATAATCCAAAAGTTGTACTTTGGAAATTTATATTTATTAAATAAAAGTTTTCTATTAAAAAATAAAACATTAGGAATCAACTTAAATATTACTGAATACATGTAGTGCCTTTGGTAGACAAGATCTTTCAATATATGGAGTCTTTTCAAGGGTGGAAATAGTAGCAGCTAATAATAAAAGTTAAATTTTACCAGATCAAAAAAAAAGAAAATTGAAGCTTTCTAATCTTTAAAAATATGAAAAACCATACCACCTTAAAATCTAGTAGGGAGGATTAAATAAGATAACACATAAAATGATCAGCACATAGTAAACCTTAAGAAATAATATTTTAATGTCCTATTAATAAGGAACAGTCTTCCTTTTCATTTTGTATAGCAATGATCATTTTGAGTGAGTTCCAGACTGTTCAAAGTTACAGCCTCTGAAGGGATTCTGGAAGGCTGGGACTTTCTGTTTCCAACTGACGAGAATACATCTGTTTAGGAAACTGAATATCCATGTGTATGAACTCTAATTGAAGGGGGGGGGGAGAGATGGAGATGCAAATGTTCTGCCTTTAAATATATTTTTAAAGGCATATGATATGATTAATTATTATTGTGAAAGATACTGGCTCTCTAAAAATGAAAAAAAGATACACTTCCCCTTAAAGAAACACAGATGTGTCAATGGATTTATTTCTGTGCAATATAATCTAAAATGCAATATGATCTGAAATATACAGAATAGAGAAAGGAAAACCCCAAACTCCTAATTAAAAGTGCAGATCAAGGGACACTACAGACCTTGCTAAGAATTCCCTCAGAAAGCATGTTGGAATGTCTTTCTGTAGAATCATTAGGCCAGAACACTTTTGGATAGGAGACATTTGGAAAAATAAGAAGAGAAGAACGTATCTCATGCTAGTCTTTAAAAAGGAGTGAATTATGGCATATTGGAAAGGGGAATGGAATGGGAACTTGAGCCCAGCTTTGTAGTAAAAAATGTTGAGTGTGAGTTTTTGGAGTCAGCATACCAAATTTCCATTCTCTTTTCTGTCTCTTCCTAGTTGTATCCATTTTTGCTTAAATTTCCTTTTGTAGTAAATTTGACAGGGTGTTGTAGAGATTAAAGAAAATTTTTTTCTTTGTTTTAATGATTAGAAGAGGGCTTGCCTATAATAAGCATTCAAAATGATTTTTATTAAAATTTGGGAAAAATTCAATATCATGGATTACATATTATTTAGAAAAAATACAAAATACAAAAAAGTTATTTAAAATGTTAAAGATATGCACTGTGTTCTGTCTTAGGTAACTAAATCATTGCCTCAGATTTTTACCTCTCTGTATATAAAAATGACATAATGTCTTAGAAGATATGGTGTGCTGTTTATAAATGATGTCCTAGTAGATAACATCTTACCTAAATACATGGTTTCTCCTTTCATAGAATGAAGGGTGCTTCATTCAGCTCTACTCTGTTGAGTTAGACCTCTTAAATGGTTAAAAGGAAAAGTGGAAGCAGTGATAATTACTCACTAAGTTGAATTAATGTGACTGCATTATGCCCTAATAACTGCAGTTTACTCATGTCTCCCCTGTAATAATCCAAAATTAATTTCATTTTATGCTTGCAAATAATCAGTTTATTTATAAAGGTTAGCCATCTTTCTTAGCACAAGTTACTCCTTTCTCATTACTTACTGGATTGTGCTAATGAAGCCAAGGCTGGCAATGCATACAAATCTGCTTCTCCTGCTCTCTTTGGTGTTGAAGGGGCAATATGGGGAGGAAATAAATCAGGATTTAGAGCCTGGAAATCTGATTCCTGCCTTGACTACTTGCAGTGCTTATAAGCACTTGAGTTTCCCCTACCACCTCCCAAAGAGGCAAGCAAGACTGCTCATATGGAAAAAGTATGTAAATACTCTGAAGTCTTCCAAGGTGCTGTGCAGTTAATCTCTTAGAGTTTAATCATTGTGTGTGGTACATATTGAATGTCAGGCGACTTCATAGTGCTTGTGTTAATTCTCTTGATGATGCTAAGAAGTAGGTGCTATTGTTACCTTCCATTTTATGGATTGAGAAACTGATTCAAACAAAGAAGTTTTATCAGATCATATAGCTTTCACATTAAAATTGGCTCCAGGGTGTGTGATATGAAACACTGTGCTATATTCTCAATATCTAGGTTCAACAAAATAGTCTCAGTTGACAGGCAGTCATTGTTTCCTCACTGCAAAATGAAAATAGGCCATAATTAAAAGAGCAACCTACTATGGCAGGCATGTGGTATAGCAATTGAGATGTTGCCAGGATCTCTGCATCTCCCATCTGAGTACCTGGGTTTGAGTACTGGCTCAGCTTCTGTTTCTGGCTTCCTGTTAATACACACCTTAAGAGGCAACAATTGATGGCTTAAGTAGTCGGATCCCTGACACCCATCTGTGAAACTACGATTGAATTCCTGGCTTCTAGCTTCAGCTTGGCACAGCCCTGGCTGGTGCAGTTCTTTAGGGAGTGCATCAGCATACAGGTGACATTTGTCCATCTGTTCTCTGCCTGTTTCCTTGCCTTCTGTCTCTCTTGGTCTCTCTCTCTCTCTCTCTCTCTCTCTCTCTCCCTCTCTCTCACTCACTCTCTCTCTGTATCTATTTCCCTACCTTTAAACTAACTAAAATTATTTTTTTTTAATTTAAAGTGAATCATTTCTAGGCTTTTAATAGCAAATTACTAATTTACCAATTGTTCCGTCAATGATATTTTTTCACTTTTGGTTTCATTGGATGCCTAATTGTACTATTTTTATTTGGTTAGCCAGATATACTGTTCTATAAAAATCATCTCCAATTTCTACATGTCCATATGTTCACTATTCCCAAATAAAGAAATGCTTTATGTCTTGTGGAATGTTCGTAATTTCTCAGTAAGGATTCATTTCCCTCATTTGTATATATAAGACAAAGAATATTTGTATACTACTTTTTCAAAATTTTTATTTGAAAGGAAGATAGACAAAGAGATAGGTCCCATCTGCTGATTCACTCAGTGACCAGTATGGGCCAAACTTAAGTTGAGGGCCAGGAACTCAATCCATATCATCCACGTGATTGGCAGGATCCAAATTCCTTGAGTCATTATTGCTGTCTCTCAGGGTGTGCCTTAGCAGAAAGTGAGACTCAGGAGTTGGTGCTGAGAATCAAACTCAGGTGGTGGGATGTGGCCCACAGGCATTTTTAAAAAATATTTATTTGAAAGACAGAGTTACAGAGAACGAGAGAGAGAGAGAGAGAGAGAGAGAGAGAGAGAGAGAGAGGCTACAATGGCCAGAGCTGGGCCCAACGGAAGTCAGGAGCCAAGAGCCAGGAGCTTCTTCTGGTCTCCCACATGGGTGCAGGGGCCCAAGGACTTGAACTTTGACCATCTTCTGCTGTTTTTCCAGGTGCATTGGCAAGGAGCTGGATTGAAAGTGAAGCAGACAGGCCCAAGTGGGATGTCGGCTCTAAGGGTGGCGGCTTTACCCACTATGCCACAGCTTGGGCTCCTGGGGACAGGCATCTTAACTGGTGTCTTAACTACTAAGATAAACACCTGCCCTCAAAGATATAATTAAAAGCTCTAAAGACTTTTTCACTCTAAATTGTTATTTTCCTGTAATTCTATAAGTATGTGATTGAAGCTTTTTATTTTTCTTTTGTACTTATCGATCCATCCTAACAACCCAAGTTTATTGTTTTGCACACAGTAAATTTAACCCTTGCTGTCTTTGCATTATGTGATCATATAAATTCTAGTATAATTATTTTTAAACATTTTTACTAGACACAGGATTTAAAGAATCAATCTAATGAAGCCTATAGTAAATTTGAATCATAATTTCCTGAAACATAAACTGATCTGAAATGACCTGCCACTGTGTTTGGACAATATCAGTTTGTCCACAAAACTCACTGAGCAAAGATTGTGAATACACTGCTGAAAGCACACTGTTGGGGCTGGCGCTGTGGCATGGTTGATAAATATGCCACTTACAGTGCCGGCATCCCGTATGGGTGCCGGTTCAAGTCCAGCTGCTCCACTTCCAAACCAGATCCTTCCTATGGCCTGGGAAAACCATTTTTTTTTAAAGGTTGGAAAAATTATTTTATGAAGCTGTAGGAAGCACTGAGTATAATTAAACTGTAATCCAGCGTTAGATACAACTTAGTAACAGTTCAATTCCAAAATAAAAGTTATTGTAGGTGAAACCATGAAATTTCCTTAACACTTGATTTTAAGTACATTGAGCTAGTTTTCTAAAACATCTCTGAGGAACCAATATTTACAGTAGATGGAGTATTTATGAAAAAAATCTCAAGTATATTTGTATTTATATATATATGTATATATAGAGAGAGAATCCAAGATTACATGAACTAGGAAGCAGGTTGTATGTCTGAATAGCAGTAATAGCGTGGCAAGCTTGAGACTTGGATTTATAAATGCTTTTCAGAGTAAAAGGTTTTGAAAACGAGCAGACATCTTGTTTTCAAAACCTAAAGCTTTTCTCAGGACTGAAGTCAAAATTGTAACTGCCACACAGGAAGAAAGGGAGACTTTTCCTGCTGTAATTGTTCCTCTGCGTCGGCAAGTCCAGTATCCCTGGACTGCGCAGGTGCTTGGGCCCCTGCTCCCATGTGGGAGACCTGAAGAAGCTCCTGGCTCCTTGTTTTGGTTCAGCCCAGCTCTGGCCATGGCGGACGTTTGGGGAGTGAACCAGTGGAAGGAAGATTTCTCTCTCTCTGTTTCTCTCTAACTCCGCCTTTTGAAATAAATAAATAAGTCTTTAAAAAAAGAGAATAAATAAATAAATATACACTGTAAAGAAACAGTAATCAGGGCCTGAGCTGTAGCATAGTGGGTAAAGCCGCTATATGCAGTGCCTGCATCCCATATGGGCACTGGTTGGAGTCCCAGTTGCTTTACTTCTGATCCAGCTCTCTGCTATGGGTGAAAAACCAGTAGAAGATGGCCCAAGTACTTGGGCCCTTTCACCCATGTGGAAGATCCAGAAGAATCTCCTGGTTCCTGGCTCTTGGCTTCAGGTTGACCCAGCTCTGACCATTGCAGACATTTGGGGAGTGAACCAGCTGATGGAAGACCTCTCTCTCTGCAACTCTGCCTTTCAAATAAATAAATAAATCTTTTTTATATATACTATTTTTTCCCAAAGAAACTTGTTATTTAAGGAATACAAACTCCATGCATTTCATAAGTACAACTTCAGAAATATAATGATTTTTCCCACCATACCTGCCCTCCCACCCACACTCTCACTCATCCTCCTCTCCCATTCCCAGTCCCATTCTCCACTAAGAACCATTTTCATTTAACTTTATACAAAGAATACAAACTCTATATAAGTAAAGAGTTCAACAATTTTCACACACACAAAAAATCTTTTCCTAAAATCTGTTCCTCAACAGTCGAGACAAGGGCTATTCAAAATCATTGCATCTCAAAGTTAATTTCCCTTTTTTTTAAGAAACTTAATTAACGTTTAAGAAGCACCCAAGAATGGTACATCTTTTGTGAGCACTTAGACATACCATACCTATAACTTATGAGATGTAAGAATATCTTCCACTTAATATATTAAATGAAAGTAATTCCTTGAGAATTAGTTTTATCATTAATTAAGGAAGCACCTAAGGAAACAAGCAGGCCGGTGCCAAGGCTCAATAGGCTAATCCTCCACCTTGTGGCACTGGCATGCCGGGTTATAGTCCCAGTCGGGGTGCTGGATTCTGTCCCGGTTGCCCCTCTTCCAGGCCAGCTCTCTGCTGTGGCCAGGGAGTGCAGTGTAGGATGGCCCAAGTGCTTGGGCCCTGCACCCCATGGGAGACCAGGAGAAGCACCTGGCTGCTGCCATCGGATCAGCATGGTGCGCTGGCCGAAGTGAGCCGGCCACGGCGGCCATTGGAGGGTGAACCAACAGCAAAGGAAGACCTTTCTCTCTGTCTCTCTCTCTCACTGTCCACTCTGCCTGTCAAAAAAATAAATAAAAAAAAAAAAAAAAGAAAACAAGCAGTGGAATTAGGCATTTAGGCATAACTAAAACTAATGAGATATAAGAATATCCTCCACTTAATACACTAAAATGAAATAAATCTTTGAGAACAAGTTTTACTGTTAACTCTCATAATACAACTCTTTGAGGACAGAGGTCCTGCATTGGAAGTTAGTGCACAGTGACTCTTGTTGTTAATTTAACAATTAATACCACTATGTATGACATCAGTTATCACACAAGGCTCTTGACATGAGCTGCCTAGGCTATGGAAGCCTTTTCAATCCACAAACTCTTTCAGTATTTAGACAAGGTCCTAAGCAAAGTGGAAGTTCTCTCTTTAAAGAAAACTACCTCCTTCTTTGAAGACCACTTCTTTCCACTAGGGTCTCACCCACTGAGTTTCTTTATGTAGGACATTTTTTTTTCACAGTGTCTTGGCTTTCCATGCCTGAAATCCTCCCATGGGCTTTTCAGCCAGACCACAATTATTAAGGGCTGATTCTGAGGTCAGGGTGCTACTTAAAATGATTGTCATTCATTCTGTGTGTCTTCTGTGTGGACTGCTTCCCATGTTGCAGCATTCAATACTTTTAATTCTTTCTATTATTATTACCAGACACTTAATCCTATTTTATGATCACTTTAACACTTAATCCTATCCATATTATCACTTTAACACTTAAGATAGTAGTTTTTACCAGCCAGCTTAAGGGGTTTGGGGCCCCATGACAAGTTTTTAAACTGTACCCTTTAGAAGTCCATAGAAATGTTGTCAGAACTATACATCTTTATAGTTACAAACTTCATACAGTTCATAATCACAACTTTGGAAACATGGCAATTCTTCCCACTCTGCCTTTCAAATAGCTAAATCTTAAAAAGAAAAGAAATGGTAATAAATACACTGACTTAATTATTCCATATTGTGTTAATAAATTATGACATTTGTTTGCATCCTGTAATTTTTTTTTGACAGGCAAAGTTAGACAGTGAGAGAGAGAGAGACAGAGAGAAAGGTCTTCCTTTTCAGTTGGTTCACCCTCCAAATGGCCGCTATGGCCGGCATGCTCTGGCCGGCGCACTGCGCTGATCCGAAGCCAAGAGCCAGGTGCTTCCTCCTGGTCTCCCATGTGGGTGCAGGGCCAAGCACCTGGGCCATCCTCTGCTGCTTCCCAGGCCACAGCAGAGAGCTGGACTGGAAGAGGAGTAACTGGGACAGAACCTGGTGCCCCAACTGGGACTAGAACCCAGGGTGCCAATGCTGCAGGCAGAGGATTAGCCAAATGAGTCGTGGCACTGGCCTGTATCCTGTAATTTTTATATAATTGTTAACCATCAATTTACAATGAAAATAGGAAAATAATATGATTGTGCTATGCAATGTTCTTTCTTACCTTGTAAGAGATATGAGAAGTATTGAAGTGAGTGCTGAAGAAAAGAACGCAAGGGAGTATTGTCTCTTATAAAATCCCCCTTTATGAGTAATTCTTTAGGAAAAAGAATTCCTTCCATTTTCCTTTGTAAGTGTGTGCACTACAGGGCATGAGTTTCTTGGTGCACCCACAAGGATAAAAACATCACGTTTGACCTGGATTGGCAGCATTTGGAAGGGAATTCTCAGTCATATTGCAAAAATTTGCAGAGCAATAGGGATCTGGACATAGATCACTGGCAACTCTTCTTCTTTTATTAATCATTGTGAACATGGCATATGTTCTTGGGTTACTTTCCAAGAGAAGTGAGAGCAGGAGTGCAGAGAGAGGTTCTCCCCTTCTACTATCCTAATCCAGAAATATGATATCTAGATAGATACATGAAAAACTCTTATTGAACAATGAATTTCTTGAGTATCACCTAAATTCTAGGATCCTTTGTAGGTTGTACTAATTGGTCAGTTAACTAAACCATTGCCATCATGGTGTTTACATTCAAAATATGGCCAGAAACAGCTGATAGATAAAATAAGTAAAGTATTTAGTACATGTATATAAATATGGGTCTGCAAATTCATTCTGTGGACCAAATATTCCCCACCACATGCTTTTGTTAAATAAAGTTATATTGGAATACAATCATGTTACTTCATTAACATATTATCTTGAGGGTTTCAGTGCTGCTGCGACAGTGCAAATTAGTTGCAACAGAAAGCTTATGGCAGGCATCTTCCCAGAAAATGTATACTGACACTCAAGTTACATGCTAATAAGTTATTTGGATAAAAATACATTCAAGGGCTGATGTTGTGGCATAATGGCTAAAGCCACATCCTGCAATGGCAATCTTCCATATGGGCACTGGTTCAAGTCCCTGCTGCTCCACTTTAAGGCTAGCTTCCTTCTAATGTTCCTGAAGCAGCAGAGGATGGCTTCAGTGCTTGGGCCCCTGCACCCACCCACATGGGAGACCTGGAAGAAGCTTCTGGCTGGTGGCTTCAGACCATCCCAGCCATTGTGGCCATCTGGGTAGTAAAGCACATTTAGAAGATCTCTCTCTCTCTCTTTCTCTCTCTCTCTCTCTTTCTCTCTCTTTCCCTCTCTCTCTTTCTGTAACTCTACATTTCAAATAAATAAATAAATCTTAAAAAACATGTGAAAACATGTGCAGGATGGGGAAGAAGAACAGAGTGTGAACACTTAGGTAAAGCACAGAGGAGAGAAGAGAACAAGTCATGAGGCTTTCTTTTACGGAAAGAGAATACTAGGCCAAGGAAACAGCAAGTTCAGACTCTAAGGTAGAAGCATGCTTGGAATGTTCTGTAATTTTAGAAAGGTCAGTGTCACTGCAGTAGAGTGAGGGAAGGAGGGAAAGGTAGGAGATCAAGGAATGAAGGGCAGAAAGTGTGGAATCATCATATAGGACCTTGAGCATCATAAGCTTTTTGGTTTACATTCTGAGTTGGGAAGAAGTTATTGGAAGGTTGTGACCAAGTGATATCTGGCTTATATTTGAACAGGATTTCTCTAGCTGCTGAATTGACAAAACTGGTGGGAAGCAAGGTCAGAAACAGGAAAAGAGAACTTCTAAGTGTTATAAGAAACCAGGCACAAAATAATGGTAGCCTGTAAAATGAGTAGAGGTGATAATGATTGCTAAACTTGGAATAAATTTTCATTAAAAAAACCAACAGAAATATAATAACAGGAATTCAGTCTCCATTTAAATACCACTATTATTCAGTTTAAGGCAATTAACTATTTTCATTTTGAAATGCAATGAAATATTATTTCCTAAGTTCATGCAAGTGTGTTTGTGTCATATAACTTTTCCTTCATATCGATCTGTTGGGCTAACAACATCACATGTTTTCTAATTAGGATTTTAAAGTGCTTTGGTTTGTCCATTTATTTTCAATGAGGAGCTTGTGATTTGAATGTCCCACTTTATGAATAGCAGGCAGGGAAAAAGGGAGAAATATCAGCTACATTCCTTTTGATTCTCTTTTTTACTTTTCTTCAATTATCAGTGAGAAATTCAGCAATTTAAAATAGGACTCTCCATCACTAACATGAATTAGCAAGGTTCCACTGTAATAATTTCCCATTAAAATCCATGAAGTTCAGGTTTTACATGATGAGTTCAGAGATGGCTACACAAATGCATTGCTCTACAGGCAGCCTATTTAGTCTAATGGAAAAGTCATCATGGCTTTTAAAACTTACTTGCAAGAATAGCTGGAAACCACAGCCTGAGCAATATAATCGTGAGTTTCAGAAAGGAATATTTTAAAAGAGGAAGGAAAATATGAAGAGTATATTCACTTTGATCTTTGGATAAGTGTGGGAGAAGAACTTCTCAATAGCAGCTCTCTGGGCTGTTGACCTCATGGATCAATGAGTCAAAAATATGTTTGTGATGCTGCACAGAGTGACCATTGATGATTGCCACTTCAATAGAACCCTAGGGAAAGCTTGCTTAGAAAAATTGAAATTAGGATAGGAGAAATTGAAATCCAAATTACAACACTTGGTGTTAGAGAACTGAAGGGAAAGTGAAGCCTACTAAATTCAATGCCCTGAAAAATATCCCAAGGGAACGGAAATCATGCAAGATGCTTTAGCTCTGAAAAAGGGTAAGAAGAACTGCATTTCTTGGCAAGACTTTTAAAAAAATGCCATCAATTACATTATACCAAATGTTAGAGTCATCTAGAACTTATAAAATATATGAAATAGAAAATGTATATTTAGTTCAAATCAAACCAGGTAAAATTAACATATCATGATCTAGAGATAAATAATAGTGTCATATATTTCCATAGAGTCTTACTATTTATAAAATATTTTCATATATGTTCTTTTATGCAATCAAGGAGGCTTAATCTTTAGAATATTTCTTACATGAGAATATTGTGGGTCCTGAAAATTAAAAGAGGAATATTTTTGGAATTGGGATTACAACCCAGTTATTTTGAGTTGCAACACAGGACAGGTTTAAATATTCTCTTTGGCATCAAGAAGTTCAATATTCTATTGAAAGTAAATATTGGCACAGCCTTGGTCTTAAGTGCCGGCATCCCATATGAGTGCCAGTTCGAGACCCAGCTGCTCCACTTCCCATCCAGCTCTTTGCTGTGGCCTGGGAAAGCAGTGGAAGATGGCCCAAGTCCTTGGGCCCCTGTACCCATGTGGGAGACCCAGAGGAAGCTCCTGGCTCCTGGCTTCAGATTGGCGCAACTCTAGCTGATGCAGCGATCTAGGAAGTGAACCATCAAATAGAAGACCTCTCTCTCTCTCTCTCTCTCTCTCTCTCGCCTCTTCTCTCTCTGTGTTTTTCTATTTCACAAGTCATCCCTTTGCTATCTCATTTGTCCTTTCCAGTTTACAGAAAAATAAACCAAGTCTGAGATACTTGCTGAAAATCAAAGAGACTGTAAAGACAGAATTTTTGAACAGAAATCCAACTTTCCTCACTTAGAAACCCCTATTTCTTCCATTGCAACATCAAACATAAATATCCTGACTTAAAACTCATAACATGAGTCAGATGCTGGCAGATTCTAGTGACACCAACACTGTTAAAAAGTAAGATAATTTACATTGCATTAATGGAATCTCCTGGATTCCAAATTTCTTATAGGAGAGGATAAAGTTTTTTAAAGATTTATTTGAAAGGCAGCATTACAAAGAGAGAGGAAGAGTTGGGGCAGGGGCAGGGAGAGGTTGATCTTCCATTTGCTGCTTCACTCTCCAAATGGCCAAAACAGCCAGGGCTGGACCAGGTCAAATGGAGCCAGGAGCTTCATCCGGATCTCCCAGCCCCCCTCCGGTGCTTTGCACATTAGCAGGGAGCTGGATGGGAGGTGGAGCACCGGGACTGGAACCAGCGCCCATTTGGGATGTCACGCTGCAGGTGGCAACTTAACCCACTGTTTCAAGGGGCCGGACCCTAAAGAAGAAATTTGAACTAGGACTTGAGGATTTGAAAAGTATTTTTATACAATAGTTAACATACTGATAAACAACAAATGTTAAAATGAACAAAATAATGAATGGACAGATATTTGTAACAAGTCTGAAATTCTGCTTTTTGATGCTGTTGCTTCACTTTCTCTTTGAAACATTTCTTTACATCTCCCTGCCTTCTCCAAAAACTATTAGGTACAAAATTTTCTGTTTCCTTAATTTGAGGTTTATTAGAATGTGAATTCTTTTAAACAAGAAACTAAATCTTCATGTTCTGCATAATCAGCATGCAATATGGAACACATAGCTTTTTCAATAAGTGAATAAATGAATATTATGGCTAAATAAGTAAATGGTACAAACCTTCTTTCTGGAAGCATGTGCTTGCTCATAGAAGTCTTTCATGAAGTCTTTCCTAATGTCATCTTCCCAAGGAAAGGCTGCCACTTGAAATCCCTTAGGACTATGCAGATGGCTCTGCCTGAACTTGTATCTTAAGACTTGTATCTTAGGACTATGTAGATGGCTCTGCCTGAACTTGTATCTTTTATATACTTATGGCTTGGTAGAGTCCTTACTTGAGTAGTTGACTGTCTTTTCATTAGACCAAGTACTCTTTTCTTTTCTTTTAAATTAGATATTTATTTATTTGGAAAGCAGAGCTACAGAGAGGCAGAGGCAAAGGGAGAGGGAGAGGGGGAGGAGGAGGGGAGAGGGAAGGAGAGGGGGAGAAGGACTGATCTTCCATCTGCTGGCTCAATTCCCAAACAACCATAAGGGCAAGGGCTGGGCCAGGCTAAAGCCAGTTGCCAGGAGCTTCTTCAGGGTCTCCCACACAGTTTCAGGGGCCCAAACACTTGGGTGATCTTCCACTGTTTTTCCGAGCATATTAGCAGGGACCTGGATTAGAAGTGGGGCAGCCAGGTCTTGAACTGTTACCCTCATGGGATACTAGTGCTGTGCTGCAGGTGGTGACTTAACCCATTATGCCACAGTGCCAGCCCCATAGACCAAGTACTCTCTGAAATTAGACACTATTTTTGTTTATTTATTTGAAAGATAGAGTCAGACAGTGCGACAGAGAGAAAGGTTCCCCTTCTGTTGGTTCACCCCCAAAATGGCCTTTACAGCCAGAGCTAAGCTGATCCGAAGCCAGGAGCCAGGAGCCAAGTGCTTCTTCCTGGTCTCCCAAACACCTGGGCAATTCTCCACTGCCTTCCTGGGCCACAGCAGAGAGCTGGACCAGAAGAGGAGCAACTGGGACCAGAACTGGCGCCCACTTGGGATGCCGGTGCCGCAGGCAGAGGATTAACCAAGTGAGCCATGGGGCGGGCCTGAAATTAGACACTATTTTTTGCTCATTATTTGACCTCAGTATTTTGAACATAGTACTCATTATTTGACTCAGTATTTTGAACATAGGTACTTCATAAATATTGTCCTTTTTAATCACAGAAAATCTTGTAGGGGTGGAATAAGAAGTCTGTCATGCAACATACCAAAACACAAATCATAAAGAGACATCCTTGTGGGAAGGGAGTAGAGCTGTGGTGTGCATGGAGACTGGAATATGGTGATATATGCTTCCTGGTATGGTCCACAGTTACATACTTAAGTATGAAGTTTGCAACATGTTTCAACATAAAAGGCATTCAGAATATATTTTTGTGGATTCAATCATTTCTTAATAGAATTAATTTCACCTTTTTGTCACTTAAAATCATCTCTTAAAACAATGATTTTCTTTCCACGATGGCATACAATGTTACCTGTGTTCTTTAAAATACTTTGAGTATCTTAAAGAAAAGTATGGTGCAAATTTAAGAATGTATTATTAAATTTAAGTTTCTGTTAAGGGGCCAGTGATGTGGCACAGTGGGTTAAGCAGTGGGTTAGGCCAGCACCTAAATGAGCACCAATTTGATCCCAGCTGCTCCATTTCCAATCCAGATTCCTACCAGTGTACCTGGGAAAGCAGCAGAAGATAGTCTAAGTCCTTGCTGCCTACTTGGGAAACCCAGATCGAATTCTAGGCTCCTGGTTTCAAACTTGTTCAGCCTCATCTGTTGTGACCATTTGGAGAATGAACTAGCAGGTTTGAGATCTCTTTCTCTGTAGCACTACCTTTCAAATAAATATATATTTTTAAAAAGATTCTATTAAGAATGTATATTCAAAGCTATATATACTATACAATAAGAATGATTGTATAATCAAAATCGTAAGCTTATTCTTAATACAATGAGTCTCAGTTTTAAACATTTTTTAAAATTAATTTTCCTACATCTCCCAAATGTCAATATACATATTTTACAAAAGGCTTTTTATTTTTCTTCTAGAGGTTAAATGGTGATGGCAACTTCCTCCAGAGTTGAGTTGGCTATTTCCACTTCATAAATCAACTGCTTTTCTCCTAGGACCAAGGGAGGCTCCAGATTCATTTATTTCATAGTGAATGAAAAAATATTATTAAGGTCTTCTAAATAACCTCACTAGTGAAAAAAAAAAAGTGAACCTTCTTCAAAGTCTATCAGGGAAAACCAGAGATTATACAAACGTTGTTTGTCAGCAATTGCATATCGACTGAATAGAAGCTGTTTTGCTTTCTAATTGCCATGTTTTCTTCCAAGGAAGTTGGCAGGTCAGGGATTTCAGTTCATTGAAAGAAAATGAAATGGGTTGCAGTTTGACCTGACAGACTGCATATGGGGAAATATACAAATGAGTTACATTTTTTCAAAGGGACTTCGGGTGATGAAAGTGATTTATAGAACTTCTACATGCCTAAACTTGATATTCACTAGGGAGTATTTAAAGACAAGAAGTACAGAGGATCTTAAATTCAAGCATCAGAACTCATGGGTTACAGAAAAGGTAAATGCAAAGACTTACAGAGCAGCCCTTGTGCCATTGTAGAAAATTCTGCAGTTGTTTGGGTTTTGATGCCAATGAACATTGCCTATAAAACTTTTGTTTTGATACTAGTGATTATAATTCTCATCATCTCCTGCTGACTGATTTATGATATTGTGCTGAATATAGTTTTCCTTAATCTCTTCTAAATATCAGGTGATATATTATAAATATACAGACAGAATATATACCAGAAAATAGAAATATAATAGAAAGCATAGTTTTATTCATTTATTCAAAATGCACTTTTTGAGAGTCTACTGTATTGAAGACATCACACTGGATTCTAGGAATATAGACTTTAATATTTTGGGGACCTGAACTATGAGATACCATAGTTAGGGGAAATAATTCTAGAACTTACAGGAAAATGAACTCATAGTCACCATACTAAATGTAGGACAGAGGTATATGAAAGGCAACATTTATATTTCCATGGAAGTGATGAAGAAAAGTTTCCCAGAGGATGTAAGAAGTGAGACAGATTTTAGCAAATGAGTAGAAGTTTGCCAGGTTGCCAACATACCAGTACTCAGAATCCACATCTCAACTGGACATTACTCTGCCATTTGTACTCAATGCTAAACACTCCCAGTTTCCACTAAGATTTATAATTTATTTTGCACATTACACAATTGCTCCATTTTATGCTGAGCTAAACACACTCATGTTGATACGACCAGCAATGCTGACAACTAAGAAAAGAACTGCTTCATACATGTCAAAACAATTGCACAAATACCTTTTAGTGTTTTTTGTAAAGAAATTTTAATTTGTGTTTACACAAATTTTCTAGCTACTTTATTCCTCTGTCCCTAACCCTTTCCAGTTCAGGCTCTTGTGGACAGAAAGTTTATAAATTCAGCACAGAACAATGAGCTAAAATGAGTTGAGGTGTATACAGTCAGCCCTCACTTTTCGTTAGTGAAAGTTCCTAATATCTGCTTCCTTTCAGCTACTCTGACTAGATTAAATCCCAGGTGTACCATGTACCTCACTGGGACTCTTCAGACAAAGGCATAATTTGGTGAAATTACACATTATGCATTACACAGGACACAGAATTACACAAGACACAAGTGTCTATGAAAATTTCAACTCATTAAGTTCCTACATGTCATCACTTCTCAGGGAATAATTAACAAGAACACAGTTGTATCTGGGAGTTCATTAGGCCATAGATTTGAGAATAGCAAATTACTATTTTTTAGTTGCAACAAAATTATGAGTCAGAACCTGAAAAAACCACAGCATTCTTTTTTTTTTTAAAGATTGATTGATTTTTGAAAGTCAGAGTTACAGAGAGAGAGAGAGAGAGAGAGAGAGAGAGAGAGAGTCTCTCATTTGCTTGGTCACTACCCAGATGGCCGCAATGGCCAGCATTGGACCAGGATGAATCTAGGAACTAGAGGATTCATCTTGATCTCCCACATGAATGCAACAGCTATTAGCAGGGAGCCAAGATGAAAGTGGAGTAGCTAGGACACGAAGCAGCATCAATATGGGATCCTGGCTTCGAAGGTGGCAGTGTTATCCTGGTATACCACAATACAGGTCTCAATACTCCCAATACTAATCTGAAGATTAATAAGACTTACATGTATTTCTTATAATTCTTTTAATAAACATTTAATGAGGGTATACTCTTTGCCAAATTTTGAGATTGCACAAATATCCTTTCATTTTTACTTTGAAAATCCAGCTTATTTTCATCTGCCCTAACCAATCACAGCCTGTTGCCAGGTGGGTTTCGAAGCCATTGCTGAGTAACTGATGCTCTCTTGCCAGTGGCCATCTTGGCATGGCCTTCTCATTCCACCACCTATCTTTCAAAAACCTCATGAAAAGGGAACTGCTTTTACCCTTATTTTATAAGTGATGGAAGTAAATTATATGGTTTGACTAAAACCATAAAACCAATAACCGGGGCTGCCTTGTGGCATAGCGGGTAAAGCCACTGCCTTCAGTGCCAGCATCCATATGGGTGCTGGTTCGAGTCCTAGCTGCCCCACTTCCAATCCAGCTCTTTGCTGTGGCCTGGGAAAGCAGTGGAAGATGGCCCAAGTTCTTGGGCCCCTGCACCCCAGTGGCAGACCCAGGGGAAGCAGCTCTGGCCTTTGTGGCTAATTGGGGAGTGAACCAGCAGATGGAAGACCTTTCTCTCTCTCTCTCTCTCTCTCTCTGTGTGTGTGTGTGTGTGTGTGTGTGTGTGTGTGTGTGTAACTCTGCCTTTCAAATAAGTAAATGAATATTTAAAAAAAAACCGGATAACAGGTATATCCAGTATATGATTCCACACATTTTAGCTCTACTGCCTGCTATCTTCTTAAACTCTACACTGTACCAAATAAATAGAAAATTGAACACACAAAAAGTAAATAGAGTTTATTTTAAAAAGCAACTTAGATGTCAATTTTCCTATAATTCTCTTTATTTTCTTCATCAGAAGTAATGTCTTAGTCCACTGGGCTACCATGTTACTTCATCCATTCTCCGCTGAACTATACGTACAGCTCTTACCTCTTTCACTAAACAAGATCAACATGTCGCTGACTATGTTCAGCCCTTAGTGCATGAAGTTGATGAAATTGTGTTGAAATAGTAAGCAAATATACACATTAAATGGGTCTACCCATTTCTTGATATAAGTATTGTACTATGTCTAAGTGTATTAAAAATAATAATGAAAAATAAAATGCTTTTTAAAGGAAAATCTGCCTGAATTTTTCAGTCCACTTCTTGCTGGCAGTGCTTAAAAATTTTGGTTTTATAAACCATCAAAATTATTTATTAAATTACTTATACAATAATCCTAGGACATAAAATATTAGGAAGGAAAAAAAAAAGCTTATTTGGTCAGGAAATAAACCAGGGCTTATGTGTGTGGGCGGCAATGTCAACATGCAAACTGATTCCCCTGGTAACAGATTGCATAAAAACATTTTGTTCAAACCAGGGTATCCTGCTGTGTTGTATAGTTTCCTGCCAAAATATTCCTTTGCTGTCATGTGGATAGCCAAAGAGATCTATTAGGAAAACTCCCTCCCCTACGCAAATAGCCCAACTCAGCACTTTCAAAGGCCCATAGGAAACAAACAGACGGTCATCTTGAAGCTATCAGAGATGGATGGCTAGCATAAATACAGGTAACCTGATTTCACACAGTCCATGAGACTGCCTTCTCCTATATAAAATCCCGAATCAGAAAAGACTTTACATCCTTGGCACTCAAGGCCATCTTATTAAGTATACTTTACTGCAGAATTCAGATATCCAGTTTTGGGATATTTATAGATAACTATGATATCTCAAGATAATGAACAAGATTATATTCTCTAGAAGTCCTGTAGTTTAATTATTGCAGCATTTAATGTATGACATGATGCCAGATCTTTTCCACTTCATTGCTATCTTTTCTATGTTAATAAGTTAATACAAAAGCATTGTAAAAAGCACAAGCATTTAGAAATGATTCTTCATTATCCTGCTCCAAAATAAATAAGAAAAAAATAACATACAGGTATTAGTCCTGATTCTCTTTGTAGGAATTTGGATTTCTTTGGCAGAGGATGGTCCAACAAGGCTGTATGGAAGTTTATTTTGTGCTATAATTAAATAATTCTCTTCACAAAAGAGTAGATTTTAAGTGTTCTCATTCCTCCAAAAATGCTATATGTGTGGGGCAGTGGGTATGGTTTTTTTTGTTGTTTTTTTGTTTGTTTGTTTGTTTTTGACAGGCAGAGTAGACAGTGAGAGAGAGAGACGGAGAGAAAGGTCTTCCTTTTGCCGTTGGTTCACCCTCCAATGGCTGCCGCGGCCAGCATGCTGCGGCTGGCGCACCGCGATCATCCGATGGCAGGAGCCAGGTGCTAGGTGCTTTTTCCTGGTCTCCCATGCAGGTGCAGGGCCCAAGCACTTGGGCCATCCTCCACTGCACTCCCGGGCCACAGCAGAGGGCTGGCCTGGAAGAGGGGCAACCGGGACAGAATCCGGCACCCCAACCGGGACCAGAACCCCGTGTGCCGGTGCCGCAAGGCAGAGGATTAGCCTGTTGAGCCAGGGCACCAGCCCAGTGGGTATGTTAATTAGCTTCATTTAGTCATTACACATTGTATACATATATGAAAATGTCATGCTATGTACCATGAAGATGTATGATTTTATTTGTTGATTAAAAATAAAAATCGGAAATAAATGAAAGTTCTCAGTAGCAACCCATCAATTGAACAGTAAATCTCAATATACCAGATGAAACATAATAAGGCCTATTTTTCACAATATTAAAATGTTGATCTTGGTGCTAAGAGTTTGGTATCTAATGCAGACTGGAGTCAAAGGTTTAAATGGTAGGGTTTTGTATTAGGGTAATGTTGAAGAGGAGTAACATGGTACAAAGAAACAGAACTAATTTTTTGAAAATAGAGCACTTTATGAGAAAATATTGGGTACAGTGTTTAAATGTGTGAAAAAATGATGTTTCTATCTCCCCAAAATTTGAACATTGAAACCTAATCCCCAATGTGATAGTATTAAGAGATGGGTCCTTTTGGAGCTGAAAAGGTTGCAAAGCTCTGCCCTTGGGAATGGGATTAGTTCCCTTATAAAAGAGGCCCACCAAACTTTGTTAGTCCCTTCTACCCTGTGAAGACGTAGCAAGAGGATATCTACTCTGCGAGGAACAGGTCCTCGCCAGACACTGAAACAGCCAGCAACTTAATCTTGGACTCACTAGGCTCCCGAAGAATGAGAAACAAGTTTCTGTCATTAATGAATTACTCAGTCTAAGATGTTTCTGTTACATAGCAGAAGATCAAGTACACTAAAACAGTATATATGGGGGTAAAGAATGGAAGCCAGGAAGTAGCGGTTGGGAATTGCTTCAGGGATACTGGATGAGAAAGGCTGGAAAGAAAACAAGGAGTGGCCAAGGAATAGCTTAATTAGTTGCTTACGTCTTCTAGAAAAATGTATCCCAGAAAACATGCCAACAATCTTTTAATTTCTAAAACCAATCCTTATGTTGTGTATGTGTATGTCTGTGCATCTGTGTGTTTTGTATCTGCAGCTCTGAAGAATAAAATAGTCATGTGGGTAGTTAAGACATCTTGTATTAGTTAGCTGTAGCTAATAATATTCCTTAACACTTGATATTAGAAAAGTATATGTTTTAAATGTGTCTCCTGGAGAAGAATTTTGATTGGAATTCCCTTCCATTCAGCCCAGCTTCTAAGGACAGTAGAGGGCAGAGAAGAGGGAAACATTTCTGGCTCTCAGCTCTGTAGCAAACAAACAAACACAGCCAGGGATCATACCACATTGCTCTTCTGCCTCTTCGCTGTTTGAATTGAGTCATCCTAATCTCTTTCTGCTTCGTCTTTCTCATTTATTTGAAAATAAGGGTATTAAGTATACATAGTTAGAAGAGTCTTGTGAAAATAAGTTGAATGTTAAATGTTTAGAATATGGTAGACAAAAATTAAGTGATAATGAATATTATTATTTATTAGTACTTAAGTTTGCTTTTATTACTCACTTGTTGTGGTATGTGATTCAGAAATTGAGTAATACTGGATTTTGTTGAGTTAGTGAACAATAGTCTTCACAAGACACTTAGGGACTTCTTTTCTCTTACTATCTCCTCTTCCATCATTTTCATTTTCTAAGTATCATAATAATTTTAAATTTAATTGTTTACTGAACTGAATACTGTTTATGTCTGTTTATTTATTCACAGCATGACTTTGTATTCCATGACATATATTTTGTGCAGATATTTGAATCCTATACTCATTAATAATTCAGATAAAGCTCACTGATCATTATGTAGAAATTTTTAAAACTATTTTTTTAGTTACTTGACAGGCAGCATGACAGAGACACAGAAAGGTTTTTCATCAGCTTGTTCATTCTCTGAACAGTCATAACCTACAGGTCGAATACAGGAGTCCAAACAAAACTTCAACTGGGACTTCTAAATCAGTGACAGGACCCAAGTACTTAGACTATTTTCTGCTGCTTTCTCAGGCACACTAGTAGTTCACTAGAATGAAAGCAAAGCAGCAGGGACTCAAACTGGCACTTTGATTTGGGATACTGGTATCACAGGCTGCTGCTTAATCCACCGTGTCACAATATTGGCACTCATTAAATAGAAATTAATACAGGATATATTTTATATGATTTAATTCTCTGCCATTAAGATGATGTAAGTCTTCTCTGGAGAAGAATCTTCACAAAAATTTAATGATTCCATTGATTGTTCTGAAACTAGAATCTATCTATCTATCTATATATATATAATTGTTAACATTAAACATCTATTTAACTTGATCTCAGGTTGACTAATTTTGAAAATATTGTTTAAAAGAAGACTTATTTATTTATTTGTATGGAAGACAGAGTCACATGGAGAGAGGGAGCGGAGGGCAAAGACAGAGTATGAGAACTTCCAACTTTTGGTTCATTTCCCAAATGCCACAGCAGCTGGGGCTTGGCCAGTTGGAAACCAAGAGCCAGGAACTCCATTCTGGCTTTCCACTTGCATAACAGGGGCCCAAGTAGTTGGGCAGTCTTCCTTGACTTCCCAGACCCCCTGGTCTGAAATTGTATCAGAAGCAGAGAAGCCGGGACTCGAACTGGCACTCCAATATGGGATACCAGCATCACAAGCAGTCTAACCTACTGTGCCCCAACACTGGCCCTTGAGATATTTCCAAAACTTCAAATACTGAAGTTATTTCAGTGTGCAAATGTGAGGATCCTGTAGAAGGCAGTTTCTTGGACATATGATGGATGGCCATCTCAGGCAGGCCTGTTCACAGGTGTCTGTGATGAGGATATACAATCTGCAAGACAGTCTTTGACAATGGCTACTTTGCTTTCATCTCCAAACTCTGACGGTTTCTTCCATTAGGCTCACCATTAGCTGTTGCAAAGGGTTGTCAAGGAATTTCTCATTTCTTGTCAAGCTTAAAACATAGAAGCACAGTTTTATGCCCCTCTTGCTAGTCTAGATTGAACGTTAACCATGGAAACTCATGGTGGTTTCAATATGTGAGGAAGTCAGTGACATCTCCCACATTAACCCTGGTTTCAGGATCATAGTTCATTTCACATATTTGTTGTCTCTAACAGTTTCTTCAAAACCTGAAAGGTGACAGGTAAGCTTTAGATCATTAAGAAAGGCTTTGAAATGCCATTTTGTTGCTAAGCAAATGTGTGGTTTTTTTTTTTTTTCTTTAACCATAAGTAAAACTGATTTTGCTTCTGACCTTCTCCTTTAGGGAACATTAAACTGATGTAAGATCAGGAGGCTCTGATTACACACTGTGGTATGATCCAATCCCAAGTGTCCGTGAGGGAAGGCCCACTTCATAAAATTCTTCCGTTCTACTCCTCTCCCCACTGAGGCATTATGTCTTTGTTAAGGGATGGTTACATCCATAGTTCTCATTAGTTTGATTAATGGTATACTTCTAATAGAGGCCGCCACCTGACATTTGGGAAAAAAATACATGGCAGGTAATTTTTAAAAATACGGAGCCTGTCCCCTTAACCTAGTTTCATTCCCTCTAGTAAGGGTGGCAATTGGATGTGACACTCATCAGTGGGAGCGATCTGACATGCTCTTTTTCCCTCCCTCCCTAGTTCAATTAAAAGAAAGATAACCTAGCTTTCTGGAGAAACTGAAGCACATGTGTAGATAGAGAGAGCTGTTTAATATCCCCAGCACACTATCACATCCACAAATTTTAAACTTTACATTTACTGCCAATTACATGCATTAAGGTTTCACTAGAATATTGAATTAATAGAGTGATTCTGTTCCTAATAGATAATGCATCTCGTGCTTGGCTTGTCTTTTCAATTAGAAAAACAATGAGGTGTAAAAATAGGCCAATTTCAAATTTTTAAAATACTAAACTGAACTTTATATTCCAAAGTCTTTGCTCTGGAGTGGGCTTTGGATCTCCATAATGAGATAATCTTCTTCTCTTTTGGTTTTTAAAACAATTACAATTGTATCAGCAACCCTGATGCTTATCAGCTATCTCTTGTAATAGCAGAATGTAACTTAAATTTCAGAATCCATTTTGTTGTGAAATAAAGACCTTCTAACACTCAGAACAAACAGAGGCTACAAAACTGGCCTTGGACAGCCCTTTGCCTTTTGGGCTTCTTAGTCTTAATGTAACTACAAGATCACCATTTGAAGTCATCTCAGTGTATAGGAGTCAATACTCTCAACTTCTGTTCTCCTGCTACCTAATGGGAAATGGATTTATTTTAAATTACCTCAAGCAAATTTCAAGTTCCTCAGTTGTTTTCATTGGTTTGCTTTTCCATTTAATGGTCTATTGCCATATCTACAAGTCTATTTCTCTCCGAAGATTATTCGGCTAGCGTTTCTATGTAACAGTACAAGCCCTCCACATTTCCATGCTCTAGACAAGATGTTGTTTCAGCCTGGGAACCTATGACAGCAGCTGTCCTTGGGCATGGATGTCCTCTTTAATCAAACTGAGCTTCCTAATGGCACTGTAATGACATTCATTTGCCATTTGGATGTACTTGATGTGACACTTGAGGCAATGCCATGATTACTTTTCCTTAAAAATGTAAAATAACGTTATAAAATAAAAAAGACAGAACTATTTCCCAACAAAGATGTTCAGTTCAAAAAATAGCAATATTATCCTGGATTTGGGAAACTGCTATAATCCTCTGTCTCACAAATGATAATTGAGCACTTCGTGACTAACTTGCTAACAAAATTCTGTATTTGAAAATAACAGATCTATTCATTATAAAAGATAAATCTTCAGACTCCATAATAGACTTTCCTGAGTTTAGATGTAGGATAATGGTGGTAATTTAATGATAACATTGTTGAATACATCTTAGAAATCAAATGTCTTACTTTCTTGAGTTTGAAAAGTTTTTGATAATAGAGTAATCGCTTAATACTAGAATTTGTATTTATAAATAGATTGATATTTTCAGGGGTTCTTTTTCCATGAAATCTCTTATAGTTCTGCAACTAAATGCATGCAACAAAGTATTCCATGAAATGTTGAGATGCACATTTAACTCTGTCCATGGACCATCCCTCCAGTATATTATTAGTATAGTGTTCACAAGTTACAATAAAATAGTTTCAAAATTTTAGATAAATTTCTTTTTTAAGATTTGTTTATTCACTTATCAAAGGGCAGAGTGACAGAGAAAGAGAGACAGGGAGAGAAAGGGGGGGGGAGAGAGAGAGAGAGAGAGAGAATCTACCATCCTCCTTTTTAATTTCCAAAGTAATCACAACAGCCAGCTAGGTCTGGGCCAAGCCAGAGCCAGGAACTAGGAATTTCATTGGGATCTCCCACATGGGCATGTATACTTGGACCATCTTCCACTATCTTCCCTGGCACATTAGCAGGAAATGGGATCAGAAGTAGAGTAACTGGGACTTGAACTAGCATTTCTTTGTGGCATTTCAATATGATATGGATTAAATAGTGGCTTAATCCTCTGAGCTACAACACCAGCCTGTAGAGAAGTTTCTTAATAGGTCCATACTTGGTTAAGATCCCAAATTAAAGGGACTGAAAAAATCTTCAGAACATACACAATTTATCTTCAGTTTTGCTGTCCATGATGAGTTTGTATCTTGTGCAAGCATGATGAATCTAAAAAAAAATTAAGATCCATAGATATGTAGTGCATTTTCTCTTCAAAGAATCACCAGGGAAGACACTTTCATAACCTTCTCTTTTATTCTGTCCCACTGCCTAACAAGCCAGAGCAGCCAGACTTCCGCTTCTAAAGTATGACTGAGCCAGATCATCAAGCAGCATGAAAAGGAAAGCAAAGAGCAAAATATTGTGATCAATGACAACTTCCCATGTGATTTCAGAACTAATGAATCCCTACTTCCAATCATCTAATAGACAGTGACAGTGGGTTGCAAAACAAAGTGAACACAGTTTTGATTTAGATCTGAATTAAATGCTGTCTCTACTGCTAAGTAGTGGTGTTATCTCCAAAATTACTATTCTTCCAGGCTTAGCTTCTTTATCCATAAATGAAGATAAAAGTATTTACCCCAAATGAGTTTCCTGAGAAATTTAAGAATTCATTTTAATGTATCATAAACACACAATGAGGAAGTAATTGTCAATAGTTATTGACTAATTGACCAGGTAAAAAACACTGAACTACATGATGTATAGGATAGAAATTTGCCTTTTAAAGAGGCTAAGAACAGATTGTATTCCTATGGTATGAGTGTCATGAGCATTGCATATATTGTCCTGGTATTAACTCTGTGGGGTAGCTGTCATTCTAGAAATGAAATTAAGGGTTTTAGAATTTACTTAACATTTCTGGGAGTGTGGTTCCAGAATGGGTACTCATAACACCACACTATACTAAAATGAGAATGCATTGTGTACGTTGACAAACATATGTACAAACATACCTGAAAAGCAACTGTAAATAAGAGGATAATTGTCACTAGACACAGGATAATTGCTGTTGTGTTTCAGTCATTCAAATGTGGAATTTGACAAGATAGTGTATAATGAACTAATAAACAGGATCTAATTCTTGGTTCTCGCTTTTAAAAAGCTGTCTTTTGGGGCAGTGTTGTGACATAGAGGGTAAAGCCACTGCCTGTGACGCTAGGATCATACATGCACACTGGTTGAGTCCAGGCTGTCACACTTCCCATCCAGCTCCCTGTTAATGCACCTGGGAAAGCAGAGGAAGATGGCCCCAGTACTTGGGCCCCTATAGCCATGCAGAAGAACCAGAGGAAACTCCTGGCTCCTGGCTTTAGTCTGGCCCATCAATGGCTGTCTCAGTCATTTGGGGAGTGAACGAGAAGATGCAAGATCTCTCTCTTTCTCTGTAACTCTGCCTTTCAAGTAAATAATAATCAATCTTTAAAAAAAGTGCTTTTTCTTGAGTCCTGGAATTATAAAGTGATCATATTTCTCTTCTTACAGGAGACCTCATTTCTTCTAAAAACAAAATAGATTTAAATTTAACCTTACAAATTTAAATTTACATTTGGACTTTACATTACTAATATAAATGAAAGAGACATATTTTATATGATCCTCTTCCCTAAGGATTGCTCATGTGATCCTTTGTTTCTTCTCTTGATAGTCATGGAGAATTTATTAGTCAGGGTTCTCCATGTGTGTGTGTGTATGTGTGTGCACAGAGATTAAGTCTAAGAATTTGGTTTCTGAGATTACAGGATTGGTACATGCTAACACTGCAGGGTAGACTAGTAAATTGGAAATCCAACATGGAGCTGATATTTTAGTTCTAGTACAAATGCTATATGCTGGTGAATTCCCTCTTGCTCAGGGAGGTCAATCTTTTGTACTATATATCTTCTACTGAATGCATAAGGCTTATCCATATTATGTAGCACAATTCACTTTAATCAAAGTCTAAAAATTGAATGTTAATCTCATCTCAACACATCCTGCTAGAATCATCCAGATTAATCTTAGCCCAAATATCTGGTACCAGAGCCCAGCCAAGTTAACACAGAAATTAACCATCAACATTGAGTTTATAGTGACACAAATCTATCTAAAGTATTTCAAACTTTCTAGTGTGGTCAGTCATTTCCTGGAATATGTTTAGGTGGTAATTGCTATGATCATTGTAACCTTTATAGAGCAGAGAGAAGTCTAAATTCTTTTTTGAAAAACAGAGTTACAGAGAGAGAGAGAGAGAGAGAGAGAGAGAGAGAGAGAGAGAGAAAGGTCTTTCATCCCCAAATGGCTGCAAAGGCCAGAGCTGAGCAGATCTGAAGCCAGAAGCCAAGAGCTTCTTCCTGGTCTCCCACATGGGTGCAGGGCCTGAAGGACTTGAGTTATGCTCCTCTGCTTTCCCAGGCACATCAACAGGGAGCTGGATCTGAAGTACAGCAGCTGGCACCTATATGGTATGCCAGCACTGCAGGCCAGGGCTTTCAGCCAGTGTGCCACAGTTTAATAAAAAATTAAACTTGGGAAACTAAGAAATTTTTTTTTCAATACAACCATGGTGAATGAGAATAATATAGACTTTTTTTATATCTGAAATACCATAGCATATATTTTTTTAAACTTTTATTTAGTAAATATAAATTTCCAAAGTACAGTTTATGGATTACAATGGCTTCCAACCCCCCCCATAAATTCTCTCCCACCCGCAACCCTCCCAACTCCCACTCCCTCTCCCCTTCCATTCACATCAAGATTCATTTTCAATTCTCTTTATATACAGAAGATCAATTTAGTATGTATTAAGTAAAGATTTCAACAATTTGTGGCCGGCACCACAGTGCTTTAGGCTAATCCTCTGCCTTGCGGCACCGGCACACGGGGTTCTGGACCCGGTTGGGGCGCCGGATTCTGTCCCACTTGCCACTCTTCCAGGCCCAAGTGTTTGGGCCCTGCACCCCATGGGAGACCAGGAGAAGCACCTGGCTCCTGCCATCGGATGAGCGCGGTGTGCCTGCCACAGCGCGCAGGCCGCGGCGGCCATTGGAGGGTGAACCAACGGCAAAAGGAAGACCTTTCTCTCTGTCTCTCTCTCCCACTTTCCACTCTGACTGTCAAAAAATAAAAAAATAAAAAAAAAAACAATTTGCACCCACACAGAACATAAAGTGTAAAATACTGTTTGAGTACTAGTTATAGCATTAATTCACATTGAACAACACATTAAGGACAGAGATCCTACATGAGAAGTAAGTGCACAGTGACTCCTGCTGTTGACTTAACAAATTGACACTCTTATTTGTGGCGTCAGAAATCTCCCTAGGCTCTTGTAATGAATTGCCAAGGCTATGGAAGCCTTTTGAGTTTGCTGACATCGATTTTATTTAGACAAGGTCATAGTCAAAGTGGAAGTTCACTCCTCCCTTCAGAGAAAGGGACCTCCTTCTTTGATGGCCCGTTCTTTCTACTGGGATCTCACTCACAGAGATCTTTCATTTAGGTTGTTTTGTTTTGTTTTGTTTTGCCAGAATGTATTGGCTTTCCATGCCTAAAATACTCTCATGGGCTTTTTTGCCAGATCTGAATGCCTTATGGACTGATTCTGAGGCCAGAGTGCTATTTAGGACATCTGCCATTCTATGAGTCTGCTGTGTATCTCGCTTCCCATGTTGGATCATTTTCTCCCTTTTTGATTCTCTCAGTTAGTATTAGCAGACACTAGTCTTCTTTATGTGATCCCTTTCACTCTTAGCTCTATCAGTGTGATCAATTGTGAACTGAAATTGATCACTTCTACTAGTGAGATGGCAATGGTACATGCCACCTTGATGGGATTGAATTGGAATCCCCTGGCACATTTCTAACTCTACCATTTGGGGCAAGTCAGCTTGAGCATGTCCCAAATTATACGTCTTCTTCCTCTCTAATTCCCACTCATATTTACCAGAGATCACTTTTCAGTTAAATTTAAACACCTTAGAATAATTGTGTGTTAATTACAGAGTTCAACTAATAGTATTAAGTAGAACAAAAAAATACTAAAAGGGATAAAGTATTAAGCTGTACATCAACAGTTAGGATAAGGGCCAATCAAGTCACTGTTTCTCATAGTGTCCATTTCACTTCAACAGGTTTCCTTTTTGGTGCTCAGTTAGTTGTCACCTATCAGGGAGAACATATGATATTTCTCCCCTTGGAACTGGCTTATTTCACTCAGCATGATGTGTTCCAGATTCTCCCATTTTGTTGCAAATGACCGGATTTCATTGGTTTTTTCCTGCTGTCTAGTATTCTACAGAGTACATGTCCCATAATTTCTTTATCCAATCTACTGTTGATGGGCATTTGGGTTGATTCCAGGTCTTAGCTATTGTGAATTCAGCTGCAATAAACATTAAGGTGCAGACAGCTTTTTTGTTTGCCAATTTAATTTCCTTTGGGTAAATTCCAGGTTGTGGGATGGCTGGGTTGTATGGTAGGGTTATATTCAGGTTTCTGAGGAATCTCCAGACTGACTTCCATAGTGGCTTAACCAGTTTGCATTCCCACCAACAGTGGGTTAGTGTCCCTTTTCCCCCACATCCTCACCACTGCATATATTAATAGTGTTTTTGAATCCCTTGAATGAATTTTATCAACAATCTGTTTATTAGAAGTCTTTTAATTATTTTTGGGAGTCTGACTATCAAATAAAAATTATTTCACATGTATTCATATACATACCTCTAATGTGGTTATCCTGAAAAATAAAAAATGTATAGTATATTATGGCAGCAGAAACCTTCACATATTTGCAGGAATCTTGCTATATTTTGCTCACTATGCTTAACCCTACAGACGTTGTTAATGTATAGTGTTTCCTAATTCACTGAATCAGGTGTGATAGAGAAACTCCAACTAAACCCACTTCTATAAAGCAAGTACTTCCAGGAATTATATTTACAGAAAAGAGAAATCTGCTCCAGAGATAATGCATACAATCACATTTGCTAAAAATGGAAAAGCCTTATTACATTCTTGTTTGGAATCTAATTTGTATCAAAACCTGCAGCTATCTTCTGTTGCCATTAGCCTAATACTGGGAAGAAGAAATTGCCACTAAAAACCTCAAAATAGAGGACTTTTTTTGTAAAGCTGTACGTTAACTTGAGTTTCAGCATCTCCTTCAAAGAATAACAATGCAGACTGTAAGAGTATTGCACAAGAAGCAGTTTGTATAAGACACAGTTTGTGATGTATTTTCTCCAAACACAGGCTTAAACCTTTGTAGAAACAAAGGTGGAGTTTCCATTTCGTTAAAATCAAATCCTCTGGAGTATTTGCAAATAATCTGCCCCATTCTTCAAATGAAGAAGTAGCCTATTTTATGATAATCAAAATTACATTTCTTTATATAAACCATATCATTTTGCTCTCCTGGTTTTGTTTTCCATAATTCTGATTTGTTATTACTTCTTTAGAAGCAATATTACTTCTTTTGAAGAAGTTTTAGAAAATTTTCATAATGAGTCTTCTTTCATCTATTTTTATTTTTCTTTTCTAATTCTCTTCTCCAAGGTTTCCTTGTAGGCTCTCTTATTCTTTTTATTTCTATTCTATTGAGCAGGTGTCTGTTGGAAATAAACATTTTGTTAAGGCACAGCTAGCTAGCCTCTGATATTTTTAGTTGTTGATAACTCTATGTACTTAAACTTCATTTTTATCTTTAAAAAGCTTAATTTTTCTTAGACTCCATTATAGACTCCCAAATCAAGTTAATATTAACTATTGGAAATATCTCTATTGAAACCAATTTTCAATTCTATTCCAACTTTTATTGGATCTATTTTTTAATCAAATACTAGCCTTTGCAGTTAAAGATTAAATCTTATTTGATTAATTTCAAGCTATTTTTTCTAGCCTTTTTGTAGTATTATGTGATGTCTCATTGCTTGATAGCCTCTCTCATCTGAGAATTTAATTAATGTTATTAACACCAACTGCATATCATTTTGGAAGATGTTTAACAGAGTAGAGTTCAAGACTACTCTGAATGAAACAAAACACCTCACACTTGCTTCCAAGGATTCACAGTATATCTTGATATTTCTTGCTTAGCTCATCAGCAACCTAAGTATATTAACCTTCTTTTGTAACTTAAATACTTTCTAGTGGGATTCCCAATTTCCTAATGTATCATTGACTTTATCTTTCAAAAAGTTAGTTCCTTACTTTGCATTATCCCCTAAAGTTTTGTATATGTGCCTGAACATATTTATTTTCTGTAAAAGGAACACATTTATAGCTTTAGAACTAATGCCCAACAGTGCATGACTCCTAAAGTAGGTAAGACATGTGCTTTCTTGTATGGTTATGTTTAAAATGTAATTTATGCTGCATTTTACCAAAATATTATACTATTTTCCTTTCAGTGAAGAATCTCTGGCATATTTGTATCATCCGAGTTTATTTTCTTGGCAAATAAGTATTTCTCTCAACATTTATACTCAAGATTTTCCAGATAAGTGTTTTCAAAAGTCATATTTGAAATATATTCCATCTTCGGGTTTAAAAAGAAAAGCTATACCTTGAAACAGGAAAAATATAATGATTGTGTCTTTTTCATCATTGCACTTCAAATAGTTTGAACAAATGGGCTGTTATCCAAGGATTCTAAAAGTTTTTGAAAATAAGTCCTGTCAATCGTGTTTGATAGTCTTTTCTGACATTATATTTTTAGAACATCGAGAAAAATCTGAACTCATCTTACTTTTAAAATGCACTTCCATTGATTTATCCAGCAAAAAAATGAGGGAGCTAGAATATATATTTTAGTACTTATTCTAATTAGATAAGTGCCCTCTTGTTAGTGATTAACAATAACTTAGACTTTACTGTTTCAAATAAATATTAAGACTCTGCCAATGCTGGGAAGCAGGTTAGGAGTAGGGAATTGCAGTTGTACATGCAATAATACTAACAGAACCTGACATGAAGGAAGCACAAGGTTACCCATTCTTATTTAATAGGGGGTCAGTAGAGTGTTATTTTTAACTGAGGGCCTATTATTATTATTTTTTGACAGGCAGAGTTAGACAGTGAGAGAGAGAGAAAGGTCTTCCTTCCATTGGTTCACCCCCCAAATGGACACTATGGCCGGCGTGCTGCGTGGATCCGAAGCCAGGAGCCAGGTGCTTCCTCTGGTCTCCCATGTGGGTGCAGGGCCCAAGCACTTGGGCCATCCTCCACTGCCCCCCTGAGGCACTGGAGAGAGCTGGACTGGAAGAGGAGCAACCGGGACAGAACCCGGATCCCCAACCGGGACTAGAACCCAGGGTACCGGTGCCGCAGGCAGAGGATTAGCCAAGTGAGCTGCAGCGCTGGCCTGAGGGCCTATTATTAAAAGAGATACAAAAATGTGGGGAATGTTAATAAGATAACAATGACTGAATGTTCTGAGTAAGATAAAGAATGAATGTATTTCAAGTGAAATATTACCAGTATTTAAGTATAAGAGCATAAGATTGGATTGACAGATACCTATATTTGAATATTGGATTCTTCTCTTTCTAGCTGTACAGCTTTGAAATTCTCCTATATGCAAAGTAAATATAATATCTGCTTTTTTTAAAAAAAAAGTTTGGTTATTTTAAGGGCAGAGAGACAGACATAGAGATTTTCTATCTACTGGTTTACTCCTCAAATGGCCTCTGTAGCAGGTGGTAAGCCAAGCCAAAGGCAGGAGTCAGGAACTGAATGTGGGAGTGATAGGGACCTGCTGCCTCCTAGGGTGCATATTAGCAGGAAGATGGATTTGGAAGTGGGGATTCAAATCTTTGTGCTCCTACATAGAATGTGGGTGTCCCAAAAAGTGTCTTAAGCATTGCACCAAATGCCCATCCCAATATGTGCTTTCCCTGACTATTAGGAAATAGGATGACATAAGGAATATGCCTAGAATACTGCCTGGTATATACAGAAGTCCTGTAAATAATAATTTTTATTTTTAATTTAACTTAAAAGATTTTAATCAATATATTATAAGCAATTGAAAGCAGAATCCCAGTGCCATCTTAAAAATGGTAATCATAGAGGTGTTTGGAGGTAGGTTAACATTGTTGGAGAATGGAAAGTGTGAGGAAGAAGCTGGTAAACTATAAACATTAGATCAGAATTGGAGGAATCTTCAAAAATTTCCTATGTAAAAACCACATGGAAGTCAAATTCTTTTTGTATTTTATATATGTTAACATATATTTGTATATGTATATATATGAATTCACACATACACACATGTGTTCACATATTATTTGAAAGGCAGAAAACAACAGGCAAAGAGAGATCTTCCATACACTGGCTCACTCCCCAAATTTCCACAAAAGCAGTACTGCATCACATTGAAAGTAGGAGCCCAGAACTTAATCTGGGTCTCCCATGTGGAATTACAGAGTCTCCCATGTGGATGGCAAGGAACTTGAGCTATTCTCTGCTAACTCCCAGGGTGTGCATTAACGGGAAGCTGGATCAAGTAGTAGGTACTTGAACTACACACTTTGCTATGCAATGCAGGTGTCCCAAGTCTCATCTTAACCATCATGGTACAAAATGTCCACCCAAACTTTTATTTTTTGTATAAAAATAAACTTAGCTTTTAATTCCATTTTCTGTGAATTTTTTAGAATACTCTTGCACTAGTGTGAGGATGAGTTTGATAGAATTCAAATTTTGCCAAATACAATGAGACACAATTTGTTACTGTTTTTCCTTTTTCCTTCATTCCTCCTGTACTTCCTAACTCTCTCCTTCCCATCCTTTCTTTCTTTCATTCTCTTTTTCTTCTTAGGGATGCTGCTAAGTGTAGTTATGCAACCTGAATATTATTGAATCATCCAGTCTGACTTTGCTATATGGGTTTTCTTAGAAATGCAGTACAGGGTAATGTGGCAGATAAGGAATCAAGCATAGGTTACGTTTTGATTGTTGTTATTTGTTTAATAGCAGCGAATACTGCACTCATAAAAATGTGAGCTTTTCCAAATAGTTTTTTTTCTTTTTCTTTTAAAGTTAGAATCTCTGCAGTGTAATTCCTGTTTTTTTTTTTTATGTAGTCTGCATACACATCATAAGAAATAACATTTCACAGCATGCATTGTTTTCTTAAGTGAATTGGACTCAAATAATTCCGATTAACATTTTACTCACAATTATTGAGGAAGACTAGTTTTAAAGCCCCTCCTCTTATCAGTGCAAATATGTATAACTACTGATAGCTTTTCAAAGTAATCCTTTTCTATAGTTTCAGAGAGTAAAGAGTTTTAGAGGAAAACAACTATAAAAACAAAACTGTGTATGTACATAATGTATTTAAACTTCTTAGTAACTCAATATTCCATTTTATAGGTAAAAACTGAGAAATAGAGATAAACTCACTAAAACAGGTTATATATTTAAAAATTGGCAAAGTCATAATCCAAAATAAAGTAATCCAGTTCTAGAGACTACTAATTCAGCCATTTACTATTATGACTTCTTTGTCTGCCAAAGAGATTTGAATATTCAGATACTGTAGAATTCAAGTAAACCTTGAGGTTACCTCCTGAAGTAGTTAGGTTGCGGGATCCATTCTCTTTTGTTAAAACTATGAAATTGCAAATATAAACAGAATATAGTGAGAGTTAAAAAAAAAAGACTAACAAGTAAGCAGAAAATTTGCAGGCTAAATTCATAATAAAAATTGTTTAATATTCTCTCTGTCTCTCTGTCAAAAAAAAAGAATAGAAAACTGTTTAATAAATGCTCATGGTGCAGACTATAGTAATGATCTTTTATATTGTGCTAGATTGTAAAAGTGAGCAGTTTTACTACTTTTCCCTCTGCCCTCATCCTTTGGCAATGCCACATTCTAGTTCTTTACATTGAGGTAGAGTCTGGTTTCCCAGTACATGAATCTTGGCTGCCCTTATGACTTGCTTTGACCAATAGAATGTGGCAGATGCAACATTTTGTTAGTTCTGAATTTTGGTCTGAAGAGGATTGTGGGCATTTATATGTCCTCTGCTTTGAGGCGTTGCCATATCATGACTAGAGACAAAAATAAATGGCTCTGTTGCCTCCATGACTCTCACTGGCAATCAGCCAGTTACAGGCAAGTGAGTGAGCTAGCAGCCGCCCAAGACTGTGTGAAAGCCTGCTGAAATCAGCCACACCTGGTCTGGATCAGCTGAACTGCCACACTGCTACACAAACTCAGGAGGAAAAATAAATTGTAATTCTGTTCTGGGTGTTTTCTTTATTCAGCACCAACTAATTGACATATATGTGTCTCCTAGAATCTTCAAAAACATCACTTTGTAGGTATGATTATCATTTCAAGGAAAATAAAACTCTGTCACAGTAACACAGTAATGGTAGAGGCCAGTATTTATTCCTGAGTTGTATGAGTTTAAGCACAGATCTTGTCCTACTCAGGAGGCAAACAGTTAAGCAATTATCAATTTGATTAGTCAAGGTTCTCCAGAACCAATAGGAGATATGTATGGAATTGGCTCAGACAGCTATGGAGACTGAGAATGTCTGTGATTTGTTGTTTAAAAACTGATGTTCCAGGAAAACCAGCATTATAATAATCCATCCTGAGTCTCAAGGCCTGAGAACCATGGAGCTGGTGCTGTACATCCCAGAGGAGGGCAGAGAAGGTGAGATGAGCTGTCCTGGTCAAGCAGAAAGGCAGGTGAAAGTGGAGCAAATTCTTCCTTCCTCCATCTTGTGTTCTATTCAGGTGCTGGAGGGATTAGACAAAGCCTGTCCACACTGGGGAGGGCAGTGTGCTTTGCTGAATCCACAGATCAAATGTTAATCTCCTCCTGAAACACCTTCATAGAGACACACCAGAAATAGCATTTAATCTAACCTTGTCAATTTGATACATGAAATTAACTACAACATCACTAAATGAAGATCTAGAAACAAGTTTGTCCTCATGTTGAATACAAATCTTTAAATCATGAATCAAGACACATTTTCTGAAGTAAATCCCATTATCAGTGAAGGTGGTTTTAAATTCTAATACAAAGCAGTTTATTTGGTTAACATTATAAAAGGGTTGACCAAAATCCAAGACAGAAGTGAATCTCATTTATTTAATAAAACAAACATTTATTTAGTCATGCCACATTCTAGCCACTGTTTTTGGCACTATTATATCATTAATTTAAAAATAATCCATGATTTCAGAAGCAACTCTAGTCTGAATAATGTATACAGAGCAAGGCAAGCTATTCATAAGGCTGTAGAGTAATTGGAAACCTAGTTTAAATGCTATGCTTCTACTGCAGAAAGAGCACTGTGAATATAAAGAGAAATTAAAATAAAATTCAAAAAAATTGTCAAAATAATTAAACATATGAACAATATCACTTGGAACCAGATTTCTTTAACCCAATAGAAACCCCGTAGAAAAAACGGTAAAAATTTGGTGCAGCTGGTTTATAACACTAGCTCCAGTACAGTTATAAGCCTCAGTCAGGTGATGAAAGATTGACCCAGCTTTGTTTATTGCTAGAGACAGAATAGGGGGTTCCATCAAGTACCAGCATGCTGGAGCCACCAACTCAAAACTGCACTTGCCATTTGTTTTGTGGGCAGCTCTACTTTCTTCTCCATTGCCTTCTACTCATAAAAACACTGGTTTCTCCCACAAAGATTCTCTCTGCAGAGAATCTTAGGCTTGACCAACCATGGAGAAATAAATTTTCTTTTTGCTCACTGTGTATAATTTTCTATTTCTAACTACTGAGAAGGGACTATTGATGGGAGTTAATCATGTTTACCTTTAGAAAACAATAGCATCTGACTCAGAATTTTACAAGGTCTATTTTATTTTTCTACTACACAGAAAAGTCCCAGCACCTTGTCAATGCAAGAAGCAAGGAATACTTTTCATAGTTATGGAAATGATGTTTCTATTGCATTTGTCTTATTGTGGATACATAATAATACAGAGTAATAGTAATAATAGTAATTCTATTTTCTGATGATCTCAAAAACTAGCCTATTTTGAGGAAATTTGAGTTAATTTCTCTATTTCTGTTGAAATTATGAAAATGTGTTCCTTCTGTATCATCTTTCTAGATCCAGTATGCATTTTAATGATGCTTTTCTTTGAATGTGATAGTACTACTTCAGGACCCAAGGAGCAAATTGTTTGTTTTTCAATTTTAGTTCACAAATGAATAACCAGTTATTTAGTAATACTATCTTCTTAATATGTTGTTTGCAGTTAAGGCCATTCAGTAGAATCCAACCATTTAAGTACAGGAAGAAACAAATTCCAGAGAAAGTGTTCCCTGACTGAAATTCTTCATGTAGTCACTGCAATACACTTTATGCTGAGGTTTCAGAAGAGGTCATCGCATTTTGCCTAATTGGGAGGTGGATTTGGGGATTTATTAAAGTTGTTCTTTCTACACTCTGTTCACATGGTGTGCAATGTTAAAAAGATAGAACGGTACTCCACTGACTTGTTGTTAACCCTCTTTCCTCAACCCAGTTCAACAAAACTTTATTGAGGGCCTTTCACGTCTTGTTATTTGATGTTATATTATGGTTATTATGGTTTAGAGGTGACCCAGATGAGATTTCACAAAGAGGTTGTGATATCTATTTGCAGTTCTAAATTGTATAGACATCAGAGCTGACCTTCCCTCTATGGGCCTTTCATTTGGTCGACACATGAGGTCACATCAGCTAGTGCCGTAGAGGTTTCTCTTTTTCTATTTTTTTGAGTTCATCATTCACGCATATACTTCTGAGCAAGGAAATTCTAGAGACAACTTTTCTTTCAGCTTTGTGTCTCTGATGAAGAGCTTTCAGACATATGGCATAAGTGCTATGTCACTTTGATCGTCTGGTTGTCAGTTCACAGTGCTATGTTGATTCTGTTGCTGGTATCACCACTCTTCCAGACTATCTTTTACTCTTCCCATTCATTCAAACCTGGTATTCAATCTGTCATTGAGTTCTGTCATTCCCTCCTTTGAACTGTCTTTCAGAGTCTGCCCTCCTCTCCTGTGCCATCGCCACCACAGTAATCCAGACGTAAGATTATTGCAAGAATGCTTGGCTGACTTTTCCCTCTTGAGACTCTACCTTTTCTAATCTATTTTGTATACTTCACTTCATTCCAGTGTTCTTAAAGTTCTCTTTCCTCTGTTATTCCCTATTCAGTAACCAAGAGTAATTCCCTCTCCCCATCTAATAAAATGTATTCTAACCCTGTGTCTCAACTCCCTTCCAATCAGGGCCTCTGCTCATCCCAGAACGCCCCACAAATGCCACAGTCAAAAGCAGCATGGCTCATTCCTGCCTTGTCTATTTTTCTGTTTTTTTTTTTTTTTTCTCACAATCCAAAATGTCTGTGAACTTCTCTTTCTTATAGAAATTCTACTGTGTCTGTAGGGATCAATACAATCTCATTCTTCCCAGCATCTCTTATAGCTTTAACCCATATTTGCATCCTCTATGCTTCTATGACACACACTAATGCTCTGTCTCAGCACCTATTACACTGTGTTGTAATTGCTTGTGCAATTGTGTCTCACACTCAATAGTGAGTCTTCTGATGACAGAAAACATTTTTTTCACACTTAAATCTTTGTAACATTTGCCTAGAAGTGTTTGTCTTATAGTAGGTTCTCAGTGAAAATTTGTCAAGGTAGTTAACAAGTGGCCCCCTTCTTTTCATGGTTAACTCCACACCAGAATAAATGTTTCAAAATACGTTATAGATCTAAAGATGAGGAATTTAATGAATAACATGTATGGCCACTAAATAAAGAGGGTTTTATTCACTCAAACACTCTAACTGCTTTATTTGTGATTGTTTTCTTCCCCAAAACTCTTTACACATGGAGACTATAGCTTATTAGCCCTTTATAATAGCAACTGAGTAGCATGTGATTCTTAATATCTGAATGACAGTTGTCTGTCCTAAAAGACAACATCCCAAAAGACAGCATACTGTTTTCTATTTACATATTTATAAATAGACCCATTGAGTTAAATAATGCTGTATTTTAAAATTTTGATTAATCTATGTGCTGCACTCAGGTTCAAGACTATGTTGAGAAATGTGGACATCAGTCTTTATGTTTTCTAACTTAAAAAGATAAAATTTCTTCAGTTCTCCTGTTGATAGATAACTATAATTGTACACAATTGTCTTCCAAATAATGATGGATATTGAAGGTAGGAAATTTGGCTCATATAATTATGTTTCTCAGTAAGGCACAGGAAATCGCACACAGTAAATACAAATTGAATATTTTCTGGATAAATTAAAGAATTAATTTTATTTTTTTTTTTATTTTTTTAATAAAGCTTTTATTTAAAGAATATAAATTTCCAAAGTACAGCTTATGGATTACAATGGCTTCCCCCCCATAACTTCTCTCCCACCCGCAACCCTCCCCTTTCCCGCTCCCTCTCCCCTTCCATTCACATCAAGATTCCTTTTCAATTCTCTTTATATATAGAAGATCAATTTAGTACATATTACGTAAAGATTTCAACAGTTTGCCCTCACATAGGGACACAAAGTGAAAAATACTGTCGGCGTACTAGTTATAGTATTAATTCACAATGTGCAGCACATTAAGGACAGAGATCCTACATGATATATTTTTTAAAAAGTTGATTAATTTTCTATGCAATTTCCAATTTAACACCAAGGATTTTTTTTTCATTTTCAATTATCTTTATATACAGAAGATCGATTCAGTATTTACTAAGTAAAGATTTCATCAGTTTGCACCCACACAGAAACACAAAGTGTAAACAGTTAACACACAATTATTCTTAGGTGTTTAAATTTTAACTGAAAAGTGATCCCTGTGAAATATAAGAGTGGGAATAAGAGAGGGAGGAGATGTACAATTTGGGACATGCTCAATCAGACGTGCCCCAAATGGTGAAGTTAGAATCATGCCAGGGGATTCCAATACAATCCCATCAAGGTGGCATGTACCAAGGCCATCTCACTAGTCCAAGTGATCAATTTCAGTTCACAATTGATCACACTGATAGGTCTAAAAGTCAGAGGGATCACACAAACAAGACTAGTGTCTGCTAATACTAACTAATAGAATAAAAAAGGGAGAGAATGATTCAATATGGGAAGCGGGATACACAGCAGACTCATAGAATGGCAGATGTCCTAAACAGCACTCTGGCCTCAGAATCAGCCTTTAAGGCATTTGGATCTGGCTCAAGAGCCCATGAGAATATTTTAGGCAAGGAAAGCCAAGACACTTTGGAAAAAAAAAAAAAAAAAAAAGAAGACCTAAATGAAAGATCTCTGTGAGTGAGATCCCAGTGGAAAGAATGGGGCCATCAAAGGAGGAAGTACCTTTCTCTGAAGGGAGGAGTGAACTTCCACTTTGACTATGACCCTGTCGGAATAAGATCGAAGTTGGCGAACCCTAAAGGCTTCCATAGCCTTGGCAACTCATGACTAGAACCTAGGGAGATTACTGATGCCATAAACAAGAGTGTCAAATTGTTCAATCAATATCAGGAGTCACTGTGTACTTACGTCTCATGTGGGATCTGTCCTTAATGTGTTGTCTAATGTGAATTAATGCTATAACTAGTACTGAAACAGTATTTTTTAAATTAAAGAATTATAACAACCAAGAGTTAAATGTTGTAGTGGCTGAGAGGGGAATGTCCATATAGAACAAAGTGAAGAAGTATTGTAATGAAACACTATTTTCAGACTTACCTGAACATACATTTCCTATCCACCTTTATGGCTTTATTTTTCTCTTTAACATTTACATTGAACTCTTTTCCTTATACAAGTGTATCTGGCATGTAAGTTCCAATACAGCAGGAGTGTTTGCTTTTGTTTATTGTGGTTTACCACTAATCTCAAGAACGTGGATGAGCAAAGTACCATTTGCAGGCCAGAAAGGCCAATGGCCTATTTTTTTTTTTTTTAAATTAAAATTTTACTGAACACAGCCAGTCCCATTGGTTTACATATTGCTTATGGTTGTTTTAGGCAACAAGAACAGAATTAAACAGTTGTTAGAGACAAAGCAGAACATGTTTACTCTTAGCTTCTTCACAGAAAAAGTTTTTCACTTTTGATTGATCGTAGCAATTCTTGATGCCCTGCAGATTTTCAGTAACTGTCTGTTAAATGAATAAATAAAATCACAAGTAAGTGGTTCAGAGATGAAACTCAGGTAATAATTTTCATCCCAATCCTAGAAGTGTGTGTGTCAAAATATTTGGAGACCCTGAAGCCCTACTTAAGGAACAGAAGAGAACCCAGAGTCCTGTGAGTGAGAATTTGAATTTTGTTCACAATTGGGATTGATTTGTACCAACATTTGGTGGTGGGCAGGCATCCTTAAGGAAGATTTGACTTGAGGAAAAGATGAATGGAGTTGCTGAAAGAAAATTCTCATGGAGTAAAGTCAACTGGTGATGTCAAGCTGACCACACGCAGGAACTGCTTTAGAGAAGCAGTTATTCGGAGTAATAAAAGCTCTGCCTGGGAGTTCCCAGGCCCCACCGCCTTGAGAAGGATGGAACTCCAATATCAAGCAGAGAACGAAGCATTTTCCTACAGAACCGAAAACTGTGTAAGAGAACCCTCTTTTCTGAAATACCTGGTTAAAGGGAGCAGACATTTCTTATTGGTTGCCAAAGAGGGAAGAAGACTTTGACTGTTTCTGTTGTTTATATCTGTTTCTATTGCTGTTTTCTATTGTTGAGAAAAAGTCCCAAATTATAGGCTAGACTACAGAGGTCAAGAGCCCAAAAGAGGAGGTGGGGGAGGGAGAGGTGTTCAGAACCTTACAGCCCAGACCCGAGCGATTGCAGAGGTGCAGGCAGCAGCTCTGACTACATCTCAGAGCCCCCTGCCAGAAATAATTGGAGTGTGGTGTCTCTGAAAAAGCCTGGCTGTCTGCCTCATCAAGTTGATAGGAGCTTATTGCATTGAGATTTGGAGTATTGCTGGAAATGTAACTGAGTTTTACTTACTGGTTGATGATGCCAGAGATATGCTGGATCCAATATCTGTTAAACCTCAAAAGAAATAAAGATTTCAGTTTCATTTTCATAGAAAAAAAACTGAAAGGAACTTATGATATGACAAAGTACCTCTGGGGATTTAATGCTAATTGTTATCAATTTGATTCAGATAATAATCAAATACAGAAAATCCCCAGTCTCCTACAAACTCAGGGACCAGTAATAAAAGAAATTTATGAAGTACTTTGAAGGCTTGTTTTGAACTTAATTTGGACTTCGCGTAGTAGAAATGGACTGTAAGATCAGAGCAGAGCCTTAAACTACACTGATGTTACACAATTTCCAAATGTGATTGGGTCCCCCTGTTCCTTCCCTGTCAAATGAACCTCTCTTGAAACACATACACAGGCCCTTAACTCTCTGCCCTCAGCCTTGTCTCACTGCTCAGCCATCAGTAGTATTCACTGTGCACTGATTGGGAGGAAAACATCTGCCAAACCTTTTTTCCTTGAAGGAGCACAGCTCACACTGCAGGCAATAAATAATGACACAGAGTCAGAACAAACAACAGCTCCTGTGGTGTGCAGGACAGCAGGTGTACTTTGCTAGAAAGTTAGAAACTCAAGAATTTGGTCTCTGATGATGATAGGCATTGGTTACTGGGAAAGGCGAAGCAATGTGGACTTATATCCCACAGACATGACCAACATACTCATTAGAAGAGCAAAAAGAAAGTGGAATTGTAGGGATTTGTGTGGATTGTATGGTGAACATTAAAAAGAAAAGGGGAAGGGAAAAATCTATCTTTTGTGACAGGAAAAAGAGAAAAGGTCAACAGCCTATGCAGCACCAACAGGCATGTTCTGAGCCACTCCCTTGAAGACCTAAAATACAAGTGCTATTTTCTCTTTATTATGTTCCTTTGCTTTGTTTCCTATTCCTAACCTTATGAAGGAATGAAAGATAAAATTAATCCAGGGCTAAAGAAAATTTTAAAACATATACTGAGTATGAACACCGAGGAGAGATTTACACTCAGCATTTTGGGCATAAAGGAAAACACGACTGCTCTGGAATCTGCAGCCACCTTGCAGTCAGAGAGGTGCAGCGTGGTAAGATAGTGCAAGAGTAACAAAATCATTATTCCATTCCTCCTACTACCAAACAATCAGTTTATTTCTTTATTGTAGCACTTATTGCATGGTATTATATGTATAATGCCATGAATCAAATAGCCATCTGGATTATAGAAAAACGTTGCTCCTTGCTGGTTTGTAGATATGTTAGAAAGGAGTTATTAAATTCTTACAGAAACTTTCAGAAATAAAATACTTTTTGCTGAATTGCACACCTGAATTTTGATGGGATTCCATGAGTCTTTTCTTCTCTTTTTTACCTGTTTGTAGTTGACATGGAATTGGTGTTTTTATCAGAGTCAATTGGGTTAGAGATCTTTGAAGATATTGTGCTGGTATTTTTATGTTTATATATCTCTTGATATAGTTACATAAAATTATAATCAAAGGATCCAAGGAAAGAGCATAGTGTTGAAAAAAAAATGTCAGAATTCTGAATTGCCTGCTTTGTCTTAAGTAGATAATTTGAGAAACAAATGTTTTAGAGAAGAGTTGGTGGTGGTTATTTTGTTTGCTTTAATTTCTGTGTTTTCTGAATTGTAAATTAAGGACATTAATTTTAAAAATATGCAGATACTTCAATAAGTTCATGGAGAATGGAATTGAAAGATAAGTTTATTTTGGTGCAAACATTTTTGAAATTCAGTCACAATTTTATTGTAGTACACATCTTCCAGAAACTTTTTAAAGAGCCCTCTTATGTGCTGGACAAATGAAGGAGACAAAATAAATACTGGTGCTAATCGTCTCTGTTGGCATTTACCATGCAAGTATTGAGTCACCATTTGAGGAAAAATCCATGACATCAGAAATTGAAGAACTATTGTCTATAGAAAGTGGTTTGGCTTCTTCGGTGTTTGAACTTGGTTGCATGAAAAAAAAAAAAATCAATGTTGGTTAGAGATGTAGACCTTTCAGTTTTTGGAAAATGGAAGATTAGTCATTCTTGTGAGAATTTTCATCAACCTATCAAGTTTTACCTCTCTGTAATAAAACTGGGATTGTTTCTCTCTCAATAGTAGAAAAGTTTTTTTTTTTTTTTTAAGGAACCATTTTCCTTTTACTCTTTGCTTCATTTCTCTACAAAATAGAACACAATTGGACACAAAAGCAAAGATTTCTTTGCTTTCCTACCCCAGGCATACCTCTGAGATACTGTAGGTTTAGTTACAGATCATTGCACTAAAGCAAATTTAGCAGTCAAGCAATTCATGTGATTTTTTGGTTTCCCAAATACAGAAGTTACGCTTAACACTGTACTGTATGCTATTAAGTGTTTAGTAAAAATATGTCTAAAAACTGGATAAAATTAAAATATTTTATTTCTAAAAATATTAGTGATAAACTATGTCTTCAGCAAGTTGTAATTTTTTTTTTTTTTAAGATTTGTTTAGAGAGAGAGAGAAGAGGGTTTTCCATCCACTGGTTCACTCCACAAATGGTTGCAATAGCCAGAGATGAGCCGATTTGAAGGCAGGAGCCAGGAGCTTCTTCCAGATCTCCCCATGGGTGCAGAGGCCCAAGGACATGGGCCATTTTCTGCTGCTTTCCCAGGCCATAGCAGAGAGCTGGATCAGAAGTGGCGCAGCCAGGACTCAAATAGGTGCCCATGTGGATTGTCAGCACTGTAGGTGGTAGCTTTACTGTCCACACTATAGCGCCAGCTCCAGTTGTGATCTTGCTGGTGGAGGTCTTGCCTCCCCGTTAATGGCTGCTGGTTGATCAGCTGAAGGTTGGGTTGGCTGTGCTGATTTTTAATAATAAGACAACAATGAAGTTTGCTGCATCAACTAATTTTTCACAAATGCTTTCTCTGTAGCATGTGGTATTTTTGACCATTTTACCCATAGTAGAACTTCCTTCAAAATTGGAGTCAATCTTCTTAACTCTGCAACTGTTTTATCAGTTTTATAAGCCTATGTAATATCTAAATTTGTTGTTGGCATTTTGTCAATATCCACAAGATCTTCACAAGGAGTGCATTCCTTCTCAAGAAACTATTTTCTTTGCCCATTTGTTAAACTCCTCAGCTGTCAAAATTTCATCATTAACTTGAAGCAATGCAGGAATAACCTCAGGCTCCATTTCTAATTCTAGTCCTCTTGCAGTTTAATCTATCTGTAGTTCCTCCTCACTGAAGTCTTGAATCCTCAAAGTCATCCATGAGGTTTGAAATTAACTTCTTCCAAACTTCTCATTGATATTTTGATCCCTTGTCCTGAATCACAAGTACTCATCATTACATCTAGTATGTGAATTATTTCCAGAAGATTTTCAATTTACTTTGTACAGACCCATCAGAGGCTTACTTCTTCTGACAGTTACAGCTTTACAAAATATATTTATTACATAATAAAGCTAAATCAGAATTACTTCTTAACTTATGGGCTGCAGAATGCATGTTATATTAGCAGAAAGGAAAACAAAATAGATTTTTGTTTTTTTGTTTTTTTAATTTTGCATATCTTCATCAGAGCTCTTGGGTGCATGGTCAGTGAGCAGTAATATATTGAAAAGAACACTTTTTTGTCCAGTAAGTCTCAATAGTGGCTTGAAATGTTCCATAAACCATGTTTTAAATGGATGTGCTGTTGTACAATCACCCAGGATTTACTGTTCCATTTATATATCATAGGCAGAGTATGTTTAGTGTAAGTCTCAAAGGCCCTGTGGTTTTTGAAATGCCAAATAAACATTGTCATAAAATTATGGTCCCAAGTTTCATTAGCCCCTAAAAAGAAAGTCAGCTTATCCTTTGAAGCTTTGAAGGCTAGCATTGACTTCTCATCTCTAGTTATGAAAATCATAGATGCCATTTTGCCTACATGGAAAATTAGTTGTTCAATGTGGTTACCTCTGTCAGTGTCTTAGCTAGATCTCATAGATCACTTTCTGAACCTTCTTCATCAGTATTGTTGTTTCACCTTTTACTTTCAGGTTATAAGAGTGACCTCTTTCCTTTAACCTCATGAACCAACCTCACTTTCAAACTAGTTTTCTATAGCTTTCCCCATCATTTTCAGCTGTCATAAAATTGAAAAAAGATAGAGCTTTGTACGGGATTAGACTTTGGCTTTAAAGAATGCTGTGGCCAGTTTGCTTTGCTACCCAGACAACTAAAACTTTATCCTTATGAACATCAAAGTTATTTTGCATTATTATCATTCATGTGTTCACAAGAGTAGGGCACTTAATTTCCTTCAAGAACTTTTCTTTTACTTTCTCAAGTTGGCTAAATGGCACAAAAGCTTTAGCTTTTGGTCTATCTTGACTTTACATGTCTTCCTCACTAAGCTTAGCCATTTCTAGCTTTTAGTTCAAATAAAGAAACACTTCCATTCTCTTGAATTCTTAGAGGACACTGTAGGTTTATTAATTCACTTAATTTCAATATTGTATCTCAAGGAATAGGTAGGCCCTATGAGAAAAACAGAAATAGGGGAATCCTCACTCAGTGGAGCAGTCAGAACATAAACAACATTTATTAATTAAGTTCACCATTTTATATGTGTACAACTCTTAGTGCCCCAAAACAACTAACAGCGTAACCTCAAAGTCCACTGTTCATAGATCACTGTAATAATGATGAAAAATTTTGATATCTTGCAGTAATTATCAAAATGTGACATGAAGACAGGAAGCAAGCATGCACTGTTGGAAAAATGGTAGCAATCAACTTGTTGGATTCAGGGTTACCAAAAACCTTTGCTATGTTAAAAAGCAATATTTGTGTAAAGTACAACAAAATGAAATGAATAAGGCAACTTATGCCTGTATAATCATTGCATATTTACTGAATAGCCATACCAAACTTATTTCAACTTGAGTCTCGTGTTTTGGGAAACCATTGTCACAGGGAATAACAACTACTTTAAGCAAAGGTCTAAGTTTAAAAGCAGTAGCTTGCCAAAGGCCTCTTTTAAAAAGCTAGTTGTTTTCACCTTTCTTAACTGTCATTGTTTATCAAATATTATTTGTCAGCAGATCTCCAGTTGTTTTAATAGGTTCTCTCTTTAATTTTGACATTATTCATAGTCTTACTAATGCATTGAAAAGTATACCATAAACAGGGTCATTGTATTTTGACATTTTTTGAAATGTAGTTATGTAGGTAACTAACTTATCCTGCCCTTGAAAATCAGCAAAACACGATTTTCGTTCTTGGACTGTGGATTGTTAGTACAGAGGAATAACAGACAACTCTTTTGTGAGATTCAAACCAAATCATCACAAACATATTTTTTTTTTCCCATGGAGAAAAGGGAACAGTCTTTCTCCCTTATTCCACAGGCTCACATATTAGATTAAGAAAATGGAAACTACTTTTCTTTCTTTTTATAAATTGTATATCATGTAGTTTACAAATTGTTCAAATAAGGGAAAGAAGCCTCATATAAGGAGGAATCTACAGCTAAATATAAAACAGAACAAACAAAAATCCAGAGCAAATCTTTGAATGACATAAGTTTTCATTCAAAAGGAGAGAGAAGGTGTAGTGAAAGGGTAATTAATAACTAGAATCATGGTTGTTGTGAGAGAAAAATAAGCTTTATTCTGATAATCAAAAATATTGTAGGAGAGCTACTGAAGTGAAAATACATAAGTACAGATAATGTAGAGTAAAAAACAGAGAGAGAGAGAGAGAACACATGTTGATATATTTTCCTTGTTTGTACACAAGGAAATGACAACTCAAATTTCAGAATCTAGGACAAAGCAATTTTAGATCAGATCATCAGCTGGAAACAAGGCACTGTGGGAAGAAACCCAAAGTCCCTCATTAGACCTTGCATTGGCAAAGAAAAAAAAAAAAAACTGACAGAAACACATGTCCTACCATCCATCTTCCATGAGCTTTATGAGCATTGACAATGCCAAGACCTGGGACAATGAGAATGCTATTGGTCAAAGAAAAAAGGAACAGTGGAGAAAAATTTTTGGTATGTTATCTAAAGTAGTGGTTAGGTTAAACAATAAGATGGGGCTGGTGCCATGGCTCACTAGGTTAATCCTACACCTGCGGCGCTGGCATCCCATGTGGGCACCGGGTTCTAGTCCCAGTTGCTCCTCTTACAGTCCAGCTCTCTGCTGTGGCCCAGGAAGGCAGTGGAAGATGGTCCAGGTGTTCGGGCCCTGCACCTGCATGGGAGACCAGGAGGAAGCACCTGGCTCCTGGCTTCGGATCGGCACAGCGCGCCGGCCGTAGCAGCCATTTAGGGGATGAACCAATGGAAGGAAGACCTTTGTCTCTCTCTATCTCTCTCACTGTCTTAACTCTGCCTATCAAAAAAAAAAAAAAAAAAAAACAATAAGAGTGAAGAGGATAAACCAAGATAGGAAAGTTGGAAAATTCAGTGTTCTATTTTATTTAGCTTTTTCTTCACAGTATCTTCACATTTTTCTCCTTCCTTCTAATATGCACTGAGTGTTTATTATGGACAAGGTACAATGGAGTCATATTACACCTATCATCCCATATAATACTCTTCACAACCCTATTAATTATTGTAATTACTCAGTGTATAGAAGAAGAAACTGAGATTTAAGGAAGTTATATCAATTGCCCAAAATCACATAAATAGTAAGTATTCAGTATTGAATACTGTTGAATAGTATTGAATCTGCTTTATTTCAAGCTGATGCTTTAACTGCTGCACTATCATGTACTTTTATGATATAATAAACATTAATACTAAATAAATAATAAATTAATTAATAATACTAAATAAATAAATAATACTAAACCTATTGTTTAGTATTATTAATATGTTTATTATATCATAAAACATATAAACATCATAAAACAACATATTGTTTAGTATTATTAATTTATAATTATAATTCAACCTATATTGAAATATAATACAGTGGCTCATGTATGAAACAATCCTATTTCAAGGAGGCTTCATGTCATAAATTCTGAATTAAATTATATGTGAGACTAAACATTTTAAAAACCATATAGGTGAGTTTAAAAATTCTAAGGAAGAATAAAGGGAGACATTATAAATAGGATTGTTAAAGGAATTTTAAACATGTCAGAATCTGTGTGGTTTGCTCAAGAAAAAAGCTCATTCTCTAGTTAACCAGGAAGTACAAATTAAGATCACAATGAGAAACTATTTCACACTCTCTAGAACGACTAAAGCAATAAGAATGAAGATTGATAATACCAAATTTTGATGAAGATATGGAACAACTAGAATTTCTAGTAACTACTATTAAATGGTACCATCATTTTGGAAAACTGGTGTAGTTTCTTACGAAGTTAAACATAGTTCTACCTTATGACCTAGAAATACCACAGCTAGACATTTACCCAAGAGAAATATGGATTCATAAAAGACTTGTATATGAATCTCCATAGCAACTTAACTCATAAATAGTCAAAATCTAAAAATGACTTGTATATTCATAAATGGGAGAATGTATAAATGAATGGTTGTATTCTAGTTTTGGAACACTACTCAGTAATAATTAGAAATAAACCAATGACATATACAGGGTGGACAAATCTTATGATAAGCAAAAGAAGCTATACTATTTCACTTACATGAAGTACAATAATAGCCAAAGCTAATCTGTGTTGACAGATATCAGTAGATTAGTGCTCCTTCCATATGTGAAGAGGGTATTAGCTAAAAAGAAAATGATAAAACTCTCTGTAGTGACATAAATATTCTATATTTTGTCTTGAGTGATAATTACACAATAGTATTTAGTTGTAAAAACTATTTTTTGAACACCTAAGATCTGTGCGTGTAAAATATACTGCAATTGAGAATATTTAGTGTCTTATGAAAGATCTCTGTGAGTGAGATCCCAGCAGAAAGAACAGGCCATCAAAGAAAGAGGTACCTTTCTCTGAAGGGAGGAGAGAACTCCCACTTTGACCATGGCCTTGTCTAAATAAGATTGGAATTGGTGAACTCTAGAGGCTTCCATAGCCTTGGCAGCTCATGACAAGAGCCTGGGGTGATTCCTATAAACAAGAGTGTCAATTGTTAAGTCAACAACAGGAGTCTCTGTGCACTTACTCCCCATGTAGGATCTCTGTCCTTAATGTGTTGTACTATGTGAATCAATGGTATAACTAGTACTCAAACAGTACTTTACACTTTGTGTTTCTGTGCGGGTGCAAACTGATGAAATCTTTACTTAATACATACTAAATTGATCTTCTGTATATAAAGATAGTTGAAAATGAATCTTGATGTGAATGGGATGGGAGAGAGAGTGTGAGATGGGATGGTTGTGGGTAGGAAGGATGTTATGGGAGGGGAAAAAGCCATAGTAATCCATAAGCTGTGCTTTGGAAATTTATTTATTAAATAAAAGTTTAAAAAAAAGGAATATTTAGTGTCTGTTTAAACAGACTTTCTCCATTTATGTAAGAAAAAATGGAGGCTCAAGGAAGACAGGCAAAATTCCATCTCTGGGCTTACAGTATTTATTCCAATATGCAGTCTTCTGATTTTGGGTCCCAGGCTGTCTGCACTCTCCAGTTGCCTTTATAAAACCACATGTCCCTCCTTCATGTGAACCTATGTAATTAAAAATAAGCAAGCAAACTAATGGGCTACAATTTTTTTAAAAAATATCCAAAGTGTAAAAGTGATAAAACTGTAGAGCTTAAATCACCAAAATTACCATGTTGTGATTTTCTGGACAGACACCCTTCCTCAACTCCGAAATTCTGTTTGTACAGGTGACACTAGCCTTGATGAAGAGAGTAGCCAATTTGATTTTTGGGGGTACCACAATCTCTACTTTTGGAAACAACCAAGGAAGATGACTTGACATCTTTCTCAGGGTTGCATTTTATGTTAAAGGAGTCCCTCCTACACTGGTAAACGTAATGAATAGAGTGCATTTCATTTCATCAAATTGCTTCCATAGACATTCACAAAAGATCAGCTTCTGTGCACTTCAGTCAGACACGCAGTTATGAAAGTGCCATAAAACCTGTGTGATCACCACCTGCAATGTAAAAAATGCCAGCAATAACTTACCAAAATATTTTCAGTGAAAATATGACTTTGACCCAGATGGCAAAATAGGCTGTGTTGGCCATAAATCTGCAGGCAGTAAATGGGCAGGTGGTAAATCTGCTATCATTGCTACTGTTTTCTCAACACTTTATCTGTGCAGCCTTTTTGTAAGGAAATAAAAATTCTAGAAATGAGAAAGAAGAAACAAAATACTGACTGGAAACTTCACCATGAGACTATACGTTTCTTGAAATTTAGGTAATCTGTTCTTAGATTATGGGTTTAGGCTTGAGACGGTGACAAGTAAGTGTGCTAAGAATAAAGGATAAAATACTTTTAAAATATCAGGTTTATTTTCTATTGGTTGGGCAGCAAGGATCACCAGGAAATTTCTCTCTCAATTTCTATTTTCTGTCACAACTGCTCCTAATGCAAATGAGTGAAAAGATATAACAAGGTTATGATGGATATGCTACAATAAGCCATAGTCAATTTAGGAATAATTTGCAATCATGTTTAGATGTGGGCCCAAATTGCATCCTATTGAGTGGAGATTTAGCCTTATATAGAAGGGAATGGGTGGTCTCACTATCCATCATCCCATTATGTGATATTTAATCCTGGAGCAAGAAATGATTCAGAAATTTGGACTCTAGAGGAAGCAAGTTCATTATACTTTATGCGTCAGATACTTTTAAAGATTTATTTGCTTGTTTGAAAGTAAGGGTGAGAGAGACAGAGAGGGAGACACACAGATAGAATCTTCATCCGCTGGTTCACTCCCCAAGTAACCCCACTGCTAGGGTTGAGACAAGTTGAAGCCAGTAACCAGGAGCTTCATCCAGGTCTCCCATGTATGGGGCAGGGGCCAAGCACTTGGGCCATATTCCACTGCTTTTCTCAGGCCATTACCAAGGAGCTTGCACTGGAAGTGGAGCAACTGGGACAGGAACCAATTCATAGATGGGATGTTGGCATTCCAGGCAGCAGCTTTACTCACTGTGCCACAATGCTAGCCTCAAGGCCTGGGATATTTAATCTTGACTCTGATGTATGCATTTCTCATGGTCAAGGGGCACTACCATGTCTATATAGAGTTAAATGAGGAACTTTTATTCTTAGATCTGTGTGTCCTTCCTATAAGGGACACAGCACCTTATAAAAGTCTTTATTCAGTACATATTCTGGGTCTTGGTAGATATTACCACCTCCTCCTAGAATATTGTCTGTAACCTGCACTTCAGTAATGTTTCAGCAGGCTGTGTTCACACATTGTAAAGTTATAAATGTCAGTGAATATGTTGTACAGCCATTGGACTCTGCGGTCATGAGTCTACTAGTACATCTCTTTTTCTGTGAAAGGAGAGCCTTAGACAATGGGATTCCATGCTAGTGGCACCACAACACTGTGAGTCTTTCAATAGTAGAACTGGCTAAGGCCCTGAATGCAGGAAGGATAAACCTATATAGGGATATCTGTCTATTCCTGACTGAGAGAACAACCCACTGCTCTTTCCAGAATTTAAGGAAAACAATGTCACCAACTTTCAAATAATTGGCTGGTCTCCTAAAATCATATGTTGGGGTTAGGTTATAGGTCCAGCATTAATTTCTTATGGGAGGTTGGACACTTTACAGAAATATGAACTAAATTAGTCTTGATAATTTAAAGCTGATACTGTTGACCTATATGTGATATTCCTGATTGTAATCCTGACCACTTCATTTGTGTGCCCATTTTGTCATCACTCATGTAGTCAATGAGAGTGGCTGGCTGGCTGGATGGCTTAATTTCTTGGTGCCTCTTTGGGAATTTTCCATTGTGCTCATTCCCATAGGTCCTTCTGCATGTCTCTATCTTGTATCCCTTGTCTTTAATATACCCTTCTTTTACTCTGCTACAGGTTTTCTGTTCTGGGTTTCACTCAAATTTGGATTAAACTTCTGTGTAAACTGGTACATTTCTAGGCATTGAATAAATATGCTTTCTTTAGAATCTGAAAATACTTACTAGGACAGTATGATTCCTTCTTAGTGTTAGGAGGCACATGATGCAATAATTTATAAGTTACTTAGGGGCCTTCAAATTATTTTGGATAAGTTGAACCCTTAATCTTCACAGGATTTATCACCTACTCTCTGGGAATCTTGTGTTCTGCCAAGGCCTCCAGAATGTTAGCTACTTCTTTCTCATCTGGCATGATCAATATAATATCTTCAGTATAATGGATTAATGTGAAGTACTGTGGGTTGCCCAGATGGTCCAGATCTCTTCAGACCATATTATGACAGAGGGCATCAGAGTTAACATAGCCCTGGGGCAAAACTGTAAATTAAAATTGTTGTTGAATTCATGTAAATGTGAACTGTTTCTGATTGTCTTTTCTGATTGAGATAGAAAATAACACATTTCCAGAACAATGGCTTCATTCCAAGTTCCTAAGGCCATATTAATCTGCTCTAGCAAATATGCCACATCTGGCATGGCAGCTGCAAAGGGCTATTACTGGGTTAAGCTTGCTGTTATCTTCTAGGATCCATCTTGTTTCTCTAGGATTCAGGGTAGTGAATTAGATAGTGACATTAACAAATAACCCTGCATCCTTTGGATCCATAAAGGTGACACCAATCTCCAACACTATTTCATGCTCCCAGGATAAATAATACTTTATTTATTTATTTTTTAATTTTGGTTTGGGTGTGGCAGGAATAGATTCGAGAACCCTCACTTGTCTTTATCCTGTAAGATAGTTCTTTTTGAAGTGATCGAAGATCCAATACAGGTGTTTTGCCAATTTCCAAGTGTTATTCTTGATTGTTTACATAAGAAAAAGAGAAATGATCATTAGCAGACACACCAAGGTAGGCATTAAGCACAATATCGTTTATTCACTTATCTTCTGAACCCTGTATTACCTCACTCTAATAGAAAAACTGCTATAACTATCTCTTGATTTCACTGTCAGTTTAGATCCTGAGTCCATCAGTCATCAAAATACCTAGGTATCTCTCTCCCTCAATCAGCGGCTATTTTCTCTTTTTGGGAAAGATTGGATAAATCATTATCATGTACACTTACAGTAAAATTGTGAGATCCTTGCACCTGAAGACCCTACCTCAAATTGGTTGAATGAGTTCTCCGTCTGAAAACTGACTAAGGTCTGGGTACTGGGAAAGATCTTGACTATTTATTGGTGTTCCTGCTCGTATCTTCCTAGGCATCTAAACTTGAGTTCTTTTCCTGGTATAAGCTAAGGAGTACCCCAGTGGGCAGCCTGTCTATTTTACCCCTTTGGGTGTTGTGTTCCACTAATGTCTTCAGAATCATCTGTGCATCAAACTCCATTGGTTATTACTCTGATAATTTTGATGGGTAACCAGTATAAAAATTGAGATAGTTTATATTATTTGGCACTGAGTCTTTAGAATCTGTTGTGGGCTTTATTCATGCAATCAATGTTAGTGTAGAGCAGTCACATTTTAATCACAAACCAGCTATATCTGACAGTGACTATGGCATTGGTCAGCATGGCATAGAATTTTCATTGTGCTTAGCATTAGCTACTGAATTTGGACATTACTTTTCATTTATTTATTTAGATAGAGACAGGCAGACAGAGCTCTCTCATCTGCAGGTTCACTCCCCACAAGCTCTTAATCACAATGGCCAGGGCTGGACCAGCCCTAAACAAGCTGCTGAGAATTCAATCTGCATTTTCCAAATGGATGACAGGGACAAAATCACTTGAACCATCATCTGCTGCCTATGAGGGTGTACATTTGTTGGGAGCTGGCATGGATAGTTCCCAGAACTTGAATCCAGGCATGTTGTTATGGGTTGAGGGGGTCCCCAGCAGTGGCTTAACCTCTGCACCAAGGCCTGCACTATATGCATTGTTTTCACCATCCATTTCAAGAACCAACATCACATTAGCTGATAGCATATGCCCTTCTATCCATGTGTCTTCACATTCTACCAAGTTACCCAAGGTGAATTATTAATCAGACGCCACTGTCTGCCAGGTGCTCTCTGTGCTCCCCCTTACTAGTGATGGTTCTCGTTGCCAAACCTCCTCTTCCAACTTGTTTCCACAGAGCACTCCTGGTACTGACACACAGATTGGATACTCTGGGAGAAGATGCTGAGGTGGGTGTAGGATGTTTATTAGGAAACACAGTCTGTGAAAGGAAGGGAACAGGAAACAAGAGAGGGCAGAATAAGGTTTCAAGCCAGCTAGAGTGGTAGAAGAAGCAATCTGATTGGAGCATGCTAAGGAGTCAACTAACAGAAAACTTGACAAGTTCGTTTACTGTGAAGTAAAGAGATGGGTTAGATGAGGGAGGTTGATTTCAAAACAGTCTTGTTTCATTGTTTAAAATAAGATAAGAGATGACATTGTTGATAAAAAAAGTAGATAAATTCATGAGGAAAGTTTTTGAGAAGCAAATACAAGCACCATTTGAAGGACTGGGCTTTGATAGGAATATTTTATCCATGGTAGTAGTCAAGAAGGCAGAGAAGCCGGCACCGCAACTCACCAGGCTAATCCTCAGCCTGCGGTGCCGGTACCCTGGGTTCTAGTCCCGGTCGGGGCACCGGATTCTGTCCTGGTTGCTCCTCTTCCAGTCCATCTCTCTGCTGTGGCCTGGGAGTGCAGTGGAGGATGGCCCAAGTCCTTGGGCCCTGCACCCACATGGGAGACCAGGAGAAGCACCTGGCTGCTGGCTTCAGATCGGTGCGGTGCACCAGCTGAAGTGCACTGGCCGCAGCAGCCACTGGGGGGTGAACCAATGGAAAAAGGAAGACCTTTCTCTCTGTCTCTGTCTCTCTCTCTCTCTCTCTCTCTCTCTCTCTCACTGTCCACTCTGCCTGTCCAAAAAAAAAGAAGAAGAAGAAGGCGGCAGAGAGTGCAGATGCTCATGCAGTATAATTGAAAGCTTTGGGGTAGGAAGAGGACAGAATTCCTAGCTGAGTATATGAAACATGCTTTTCCACTAAATAGGTGAAAGTGTTGGGAGGGAGAATGCTGAGAGAAGGAAATCATATAGGAGATTTAAGAGAAAAGAAGATATAAAATTGTTGAGCACTCAGATCCAGCATAACAAAGAAGGGAATTATGATAGCATATTATTGTTATTATATGAATTTAAATTTAGAACAGGCAAGTAGTAGGTAAGCAAAAGCTTGAGTTTTATTTGGTTCTCTGAATTTACTGGATGAGTATAGAAAGAATAGTTGGGATGAAGGATGAAGGAATCAAGGGTGTTTGAAAGGAATTTATTTTATTAATGCGTTTTTAAATCTAATTTGACTAAAAAGCAAATTAATGATATAAGGAGGGGGATGTTTGATAGTGGAAAAGTAGCCAAGAACTAAGAGTAACATGTTAATCCTTTCACAATCACAAATATGATCTCATTTGTCAGCAATTACTAGATGAGGGGAACAGAAGGTGATAGTTACTAAAAAAAAAAAATAGAGGAGGAAGAATGTGTTGATGACAAATTTTACCAATAGCATATTCAGCTGGAGAACTGTGTCCTTAGACTTAGCATATCTGTAAGCAACATAATACAGTAAAAGAACATTGTATTTTGAGTCAGAAGATCTGGGTTTATATCCTGGTTCTCTTATTTTCATTTACTCATTGATTGCTTCATCCAGTATACAAAGTTAGCAATTACTAATTGCCACCCTCTTACTGAAAAGTTGAAAAACAGCAATATTTTCTCTCACAGGCTTAAATTCTACGTCACATTACAGTTCCAGATGTATGGAAAATAACCATATTTGAGTAAATAAGGAAACAAATCGATAAATAAAATGATGTGATTTCTAATTATGGAAAGTAGTAGGAAGAAAATGATATGAAGTAGTCACTGATTTGGACTTAGGGTGCACAGCTGATATTTTTTAAAGTGGCTGGAGAAGACCTCTTCAAAGAGGTGATACTGGTGCTCAGATCTGAAAGAAAAGAAGGAACCACTTTCACAAAAGAAGTATTCCAATCAAGAGGAGAAAGCAGTTGCTCTGCTTGTCTCTTAGATAAACAAAGTGAATTTTTCTGAGCCTTAAATTATTCATCAATGAATGGTGATGATACTTCCTTAAACATTGCTATAAAAGTAAATGATACCTGGCATAGGAGATAGTAATTAATCATTGAAATAGTATTTAGCATTAGCATTTCTTCCTGGAGATGGTACAATTTCTCAAATGATTTTTTTAATGATTTATTATTTGAAAATCAGAGTTACAGAAAGAGATGAGAAAGAGAGAAAGAGAGGAAGAGAGAAAGAGAAAGAAAGAGAGGGGGAGAAAAAGAGAGAGAGAGAGAGAGAGAGAATCTTCAATCCACTGGTTCACTTCCCATTCACTGACCACAATGGCCAGTTCTGGGCCAGTGGGTTATTGAGTTATTATGTGAGCCAAGAGCTTCATTCAGGACTCCCATGGGGGTGGCAGTGGCCCAAACACTTGGAAAATATTCTGCTGCTTTCTCAAGCTATTAGCAGGGATCTGGATCAGAAGTTGAGCAGCTGGGACACAAACTGGCCTGTGTGGAATGCCAGCATTGCAAATGGTGGTTTTACCTTCAACACCACAATGCCAGCCTCTGCTCAAAAGATTTAAGGGTCAAAACTATCTCCCCTTTGTGCTGGCACACTCAGTTCACACCTGAAGCAGCTAGAAAGTGTTTCACATCGCCAACAGTGGAATCATTAGCCACAGAATCTGTTGTTAAAACCATCAGAATGTCAACGAAGTTTTTCTTGCCCTCCAGGCCTAGGAATGTATCTTTTATGGGAAAGCAATTTTGAGAAGTGCATACCTTCATTAAACAAAGGTTAACAAATTTAACAAGTCTTATTCAATATTGCTATTTCAGTAAACTTATTAAAAGCTGTTCAGTATGTTTCAAGCCTGTAGTTTTGATATGGCATTACAGTATTAATACTGTTTCAGTTCTAGCCATGGTGTTGATTAGATTACCTGACTGGAAAATTACGCAATTTGCAATAAGGTGAGTGGCTCAAACAAATGTAAAGATTATGGAGAGGGCCGGCGCCGCAGCTCAATAGGCTAATCCTCCGCCTGCGGCGCCAGCACACCGGGTTCTAGTCCTGGTCGGTGCACCGGATTCTGTCCCAGTTGCCCCTCTTCCAGGCCAGCTCTCTGCTATGAGTGCAGTGGAGAATGGTCAAGTGCTCGGGCACTGCACCAGCATGGGAGACCAGGAGAAGCACATGGCTCCTGGCTTTGGATCAGCGCGAAGCACCGGCCACAGCGCGCTGGGCAGCAGCCGTTGGAGGGTGAACCAACGGCAAAGGAAGACCTTTCTCTCTGTCTCTCTCTCTCTCTCACTATCCACTCTGCCTGTCAAAAAAAAAAATATATATATATTATGGAGAGGAAGCACACCATGCTGTCACTTCAGAAACTGATTTTTAAAATGTCATTAAAATATAATCGGAAATGATTTTTAATTTTAATTAAAATGAATAGAGGATCAACTGTTAGTTCATACTACACAAAGGGAAGCTTCTCCTAGTCCAGTAACCTCTTTCTTCCCCACACTGCTCCTCTCTCTTCCATTGCCAATGAAGTCAGAGTTTTAATCATCACTAACACTGCAGATTACTAGCTTGAATAAATGAAAATGTATTCTTTCCTCTAATATAAGGCAGCTCGTGGCTCATAATCATCTTCATCTAGAACAACCAGATCACAGTTCACTGGCAGTGAAATCTTGGGGAAAATCTCTTAAACCACCCTTGCCATTTATCAGTGCATGCAAAAACGGTTACTCAATATTCTTTGACTAGTTACCCAAAAGAACTCATCATTTAGTATCACCAAGAGGGTAAAAAACATTGAGAAATTATATATATTACACTAATACTTCAGTAATTAGGTCATACTGGAGTCACTTTAGAGTGTTGAACAACACACGCACACACACACTCACACACAGATACACACTTCTTTGTTCCAAAGTGGACTTGTCAGCTTTCTGTTGGTAGAGGTTATAGACATAATAATGCTGTAACCATGAAATCAGAGAATAATTTAATAGATATTTTTGCTTACTTTTATACACAATTGCTTTATTTCATACAGAGAATAATTTTTAGATTTGGGGTGTGCAGTTATCACTTTTTGACCATCTGGATTCACTATGTTAGAAGGACTTAAAATGAATACTTCATTTATCTTTTTAGCCCCAATGACTAGTACAAAGCCTGCAAAATAGATGATGCATAGGAAGTGTTTTGTGAATGAATGAATGATTATGGCAACTTAGTTTATTGTTGTTTCACCATGTGGGTGGCACTTAAATCACTCTTTGAAAAATGAGATGAATGAGATAGCTAGTTGAATCTCCATGGCAGTAAATTTCTAGAGATGGGACTAAGGCCTATTATATCTGTTTACTTAACTGCTTTGTGTAATGATGATGGGAGAAGTGTGATGATACAGGTTAATCAAAACCTCAGAGAAGCACTCTTTTCCACAAGGGCCCACATGCTCTGCAACACCAATAAATTGGAAATAAACAATGAATGGAGGCATAGCCATTTTTCTTTCCTGCATAGCCATCACTTATCTTGTCAGTCCCCCTGCTGCTGCTGCTTTTGCACACATGGAGATGTATGTTTAATAAGCAATAGGTGGAGATCTTTAAAGGGATGCTCTTCAATCACAATGCTGTTAAGGATCTAATCATGTAAATGGAAAAAGCCACATACACATACTCTTATTAGGTTTTGCTAGCCAGTGACAAATTGGCATATATAGAAAACAAATTACAGATGGACAGGTATTGTGATTGTCATTTTTATTTGCTTGCAGTTAATTTGGTGTCATTGATTAAAAATCTTAAGATGGTTTATTCTAAGGAGTGAAAATCACATATTCTTGAGGGGTGTCCTCCATTCTAAAAAAGCTCTCATTTTCCTCTTTTGTTCCTTTTTTGATTCTCTGGAATAACAAAATGTAACAAGGAGTTGGGGAAAGTAATTATGCAAAATATCCTATTCATTTTGCGTTAATGCTTATAAAATTTCACAACTAGTTTTACCTTGGCTTTCACAGTAGATAAAGTACATCCTCTTGTTTATTCATAAATCATGCAACTACAGTAGAGAGTATAATAGAAACTCTTTTGATCTCTACGTGAGGAATAAACCTGCAGACCTGAATGAGTTGTGTGACTGCCTGGCCTCCAAGCTTTACTTCTCAGGTTTGGTTTCTTCTGTAAAATGAGGAAAATACTCACTTGGCACAATGATTATGGGAAATTAATAATATATTTAAGCCACCTCACTGGTGCTATAGAGGAGGTACTCAAAAACATTTGTTTTCATCTTCACCTTCCATAGTTGAGGATAAGAGGGCTATATCCTATTCTAAGTTCTTCAAACAGAACCCCAAAATCCATAATAGTTAAGAACTTAATAGTGAGAGACTGGCTTGGTGTTACAACAGGTTAGAAGTTGCTTGTGACAACAGCAGCCTGTATCAGGGTGCTGGTTCAAATCTCAGCTCCTCAGCTTCTGATATAGCGGCCCATTGGTGCACCAGGGGAAGTGATGGGAGATGTCCCAAATACTTGAGCCTGCCACCCTCTTGGGAGATCTGGATGGAGTTCCTGGCTTCTGGCTTCAGCTTGGCCAGCCTTGCTTGCTGTAACCATTTGGACAATAAACCATTGGATGGAAGCTCGCTCAACTGTCTCTCTATCTCTTTCTCTCTCTCTCCTCTGCCATTCAAGTGAATAAATAAGTGACTCTTAAAAAATAAAATACCGGCCGGCGCTGTGGCTCAACAGGCTAATCCTCCGCCTAGCGGCACCGGCACACCAGGTTCTAGTCCCGGTCGGGGTGCTGGATTCTGTCCCGGTTGCCCCTCTTCCAGGCCAGCCCTCTGCTGTGGCCCAGGAGTGCAGTGGAGGATGGCCCAAGTGCTTGGGCCCTGCACCCCATGGGGAGACCAGGAAAAAGCACCTAGCACCTGGCTCCTGCCATCGGATGAGCGCGGTGCGCCAGCCGCAGCGCGCCATCCGCGGCAGCCATTGGAGGGTGAACCAATGGCAAAGGAAGACCTTTCTCTCTGTCTCTCTCTCTCACTGTCTACTCTGCCTGTCAAAAAAAAAAAATAAATAAAATAAAATAAAATACTGGAGGCTGTCGTTGTGGTGCAGTGGATTAAACCACCACCTAAGATGCTGGCATCCCATATGAATGCCAGTTGGAGACTAGCTGTTGTGTTTTCAATCTAGCTCCCTGCTAGCATACCTGGGGAAGCAGCAGAGGATGACCCAAGTGCTTGGACAACCTTCCACTCAATGGAAGACCAGGAAGGAGTTTTAGGTTCTCTGCTTCAGCCTGGCCCAGTGATGGCCATTTAGCAGTCATTTGACATATGACCAAGCAGGTGGAACACTCTTATATTTAACAGGAATCACTTTCAGTTAAATTTCAACACCTTAGAATAATTGTGTGTTAAAGAGTTCAACCAGTGGTATTACATAGAAGAAAAAATACTAAAAAGAATAAAATAGTAAGTTGTTCCTTGACAGTTAGGACAAGAGCTGATCAAGTCATTGTTTCTCAAAGTGTCTGTTTCACTTCTACAGGTTTCCTTTTAGGTGCTCAGTTAGTTGTCACAGATCAGGGAGAACATATAATATTTGTACCTTTGGGACTGGCTTATTTCACTCAGCATTATGTTTTCCAGATTCCTCCATTTTGTTGCAAATGACCAGATTTCATTTTCTTTTTTACTGCTTATAGTATTCTATAGAGTACATATCCCATAATTTCTTTATCCAGTCTTTTGTTGATGGATATTTAGGTTGATTCCAGGTCTTAGCTATTGCAAACTGAGCTGCAATAAACATTGAGGTGCAGACAGCTCTTTTATTTGCCAATTTAATTTCCTTTGGGTAAATTCCAAAGAGTGGGATGTCTGGATCATGTGATAGGGCTATATTCAGGTTTCTGAGGAATCTCCAAACTGTTCTCCATAGTGGCTTTCCCAGTGTGCATTCCTACCAACAGTGGATTAGTGTGCCTTTTTCCTCATATCCTCACCAGTATCTGTTGTTAGTTGATTTCTGTATATAAGTCATTCTAACTGGTATGAAGTGAAACCTCATTGTGGTTTTGATTTGCATTTCCCTGATGGCTAGTAATCTTGAACATTTTTTCATATGTCTGTTGGCCGTTTGGACTTCTTTTGAAAAATGTCTATTGAGGTCCTTGGCCTATCTCTTAAGTGGGTTGTTTTAAGAGAGGGAGGAGATGTACAGTTTGGCACATGCTCACTCAGACTTACCCCAATGGTTGAGCTAGAAACATGCCAGGGGATTCCAAATCAATCCCATCAAGGTGGCATGTACCAATGCCATCTTACTAGTCAGAGTGATCAGTTTCAGTTCATAATTGATAATAATGATAGGATTAAGTGTCAAAGGGATCACATAAACAAGACTAGTGTCTGCTAATGATAACTGATAGAATTAAAAAGGAGAGAACGATCCAACATGGAAAGCGGGATACACAGCAGACTCATAGAATGGCAGATGCCCTAAACAGCACTCTGGCCTCAGAATCAGCCCTTAAGGCATTTGGATCTGGCTCAAGAGCCCATGAGCATATTTCAGGCATGGAAAGCCACGACACTGTGGCAAAAAACTGACCTAAATGAAAGATCTTTGTGAATGAGATATCAGTGGAAAGAATAGGCCATCAAAGAAAGAGGTCCCTTTCTCTGAAGGGAGGAGAGAACTCCCACTTTGATTATAGCCTTGTCTAAAAAAAGTCGGAGTTAGTGAACTCAAGAGGCTTCCATAGTCTTGACAGCACATGACAAGAGCCTCAGGTGATTACTGACATCATAAACAAGAGTGTCAATTGTTAAATCAACAATGGGAGTCACTGTGCACTTACTCCCTATTTAAGATCTCTGTCCTTAATGTGTTGTACTATGTGAATTAACGGTAAAACTACTACTCAAATATACTCTATGTATCTGTGTGGGTGCAAACTGTTGAAATCTTTACTTAGTATATACCAAGTTTATCTTCAGTAAGTAAAGATAATTGAAAACGAATCCTGATGAAGAATGGTATGGGAGAGGCAGTGGGAGATGGGATGGTTGAGAGTGGGAGGGAGGTTATGTGGGGAAAAACTGCTATAATCCTATAATCCGAATGTTGTAGTTTGGAAATTTATATTTATTAAATAAAAGTTAAAAAAAAAACAGGTGGAACATTCTCTCTCTCTCTCTCTCTCTCTCTCAACTTTCTCTGCTTTTCAAATAAATAAATCATTTTTAAAATAAAGAAATAACGTAAGGAATTCATAACATTGAGTAAGCATCGAGGCACATCCATTTCTTCTCTTTGTTGGATTCAAGTCTCCATTTTCAAATTATTTGAGTTTCTTTCCGTCTTAAGGGTTTTAGCCTTCACTGGTATTTGGTGGTAGTGATCTTGGGGGAGAGGTTGGTGTGTTTCACTTTTCCTTGTTAAAGTTGTATGATATCTTGCACAGTTTTGTAAGCTGGGGCCTAAGAATGTTTCTGATAGTTGTCATACCTCGGATTCTTTTGTAAATAAATGATATTTTAAACTTTTGTAAAGGATAATATATGTGGATATGTATAAGAATTGAAGATGTTTTCAGGTAGCTTGAATAAAAAATATGAGACATGACTGCATCTTCCTTGAAATCGCAAAGCTTCCTGCTTCCTTGATAGGGCTCCAGGTTTTCCTTTCTATTGTAGATGAGCTTCTCTGGTGGGACAGTAACTCAGGGAGAAGTAGGCTAAGTACTGCTCACCTGGTTTGTTCACGTGGCACTTCAGAACTGTGTTGCCAACCCTCATTTCAATCTCCTGATTTGAAATGCTGATTTTAAAAACTTTGAAGTGGTTTGTTGTATGAGGATTGTAAGTGCAAGGAAAAGTATATACGGAGATTGCATCTGTATCGCAGAAGAAAAATCAGACCCCTGAATGCAGTTACATTAAACCAAAAATTCCCACTAACTTCATCTCCCCTTCACATTAAATCATAGTATTTCGAACATAAGTGTCATTCTTCCTAATTTTTGTCTATTGTAACATATGTCCATTCCCTGTCAGTCTTGTAGAATATTTTATTGTTATTGTTTGTTTATTTTTTCTTACCAGTTATATAAAATGTTCAGTTTCACTAATCACCAATGTTCAAAAATGCATTTTATATTGAAAGTCTTTATTAGCCTAATTTTACACAAAAGTCAATTCATAAGCTTTCTAGTAAATATTCATACTAGTAAATTCATTAAATTCACTAAAAATTTCACTAAAAAAATTCACTAAAAATTTCACTAAAAAAATTCACTAAAAAATTCATTCTAGTTAACATACTGTTACAGTATGTATTTCAAAAATCAGTGGTTATGCCTGTAAAGTACCTAAGTGTGTGTGATACACCAACTTGCACTATAGAATGGTGATTAAGAGTAAGGGTTTAAGTGACAAAAGATATCAAAATCTGAACCCATATATTACATGTAATGGTCTCATAACTGGGAAGAATATTTAACTACTTATTTTTAGAAATTTGAAGAATATTACCTTATAAGGTTATGGTGAGGATTAAATGAAATAATATATACAAATTGCCTACCAATAAGTCTTCATAAGTATGAACTATTATAACAACTTACTTTTTAAAAATTTATTTTCATTGTATTTGAAAGGCAGAGAGGCAAACATAAAGGCACAGAGACACTCACACAGATATCTTTCATACAGCGATTCACTCCCCAAATACCTGCAACAGCCAGGGCTGGGCCACACAGAATCCAAGAGGCCAGAACCCAGTACAAGTCTCTCGTTTGGGTAGTAGGAACTCAAGTACTTGACCCATCATCTACTGCCTCCTAGGGTACACATTAGTAGGAAGCAAAATGGCTGAGACTCCACCAAGGCACTCTGATATGGGATGTGCCTCTCCGTGGTGGTGACTAAGCAGTGTACCACATCCCTGCCCTAAATATTTTCTGAGCCAGTTTATGCCTCTCACACAAGGAACTTGCTAAAGTAAGAACAGTATCTGCTGGATTTCTTTCTTTTTGTGTGTGTGCAAGAGTGGGTGGTGCTTATTTCCAAAAGGATTTTGAGTTGATTGTTTATTACATATCATATATCTGCACACTCATTTGATACTTTTATATGGCTATTAAAATATTTGTTAATATAGGGTTTCATTTTTTAACCATTTTAAGTCCCACATCATAGAGATTCCATCTGTAATATGAAAGTTGAGCTTTTTTATTCTTTTATCTCAGATGTTGCTCACTCCAGGAATTAGATTTCTGAATATTTTATAATATATATTTTTTAAAAAATTGATGTCTCTTGGGGCCAGCGCCATGGCTCACATGGTTAATCCTTCACCTGCAGCACCGGCATCCAATATGGGTGCTAGGTTCTAGTTCCGGTTGCTCCTCTTCCAGTCCAGCTCTCTGCTGTGGCCTGGGAGGGCAGTGGATGATGGCCCAAGTGCGTTGGTCCTTGCACCCACATGGGAGACCAGGAGGAGGCACCTGGCTCCTGGCTTCGGATCGGCACAGCGCCGGCCATTGTGGCCATTTGGGGAGTGAATCAATGCAAGGAAGACCTTGCTCTCTGTCTTTCTCTCTCACTATCTCTAACTCTACCTGTCAAATAAATAAAAACCTTAAAAAAAATTTGATGTCTCCATTAGTATATATTCTTGGCTAGATTAAATCAACAACTAATTACAAGATATCAGACATGGAACTAACTCCATCCACATGAGAGAGAAAATTATTTATTGTTCTGTCCAAAGTTCAGATTCCTGCATTAGTTTTAATTTTAGAAATAATAATGGAAACTTCTTGGGAATTGCATGAGATATTTTACACAAAAAGTTACTGCAAAACAAGGTTATAGATTGAAATCATTACAGCATTTTGTGATGATTTTTAATTATTTTATTTCTATAATGAGAACTTGAGAGATTTCTAAAAGCAAATTTTCCATAGTCATTATTTTTTCATTAACCACTTAATTTCTGATTGCTTTTCCAATCTCTATTATTGAGAACATGAATAAAAATGGGCCATTTAAATAAACCAGATGCATATGCATTTCAATTATCCATCCATTATAAATTACAGCAGGGAAGTAGTTAAGCATTTTAAAAAAGAAACAAGAAATTTTAGATATTGTTTGTAAAATACGATGACCTTGTAACTCTAGCTAAGTACAGCATTCTAATTATCTGTAAAATTGTGTTAATGTGTTATTAAACTTGAAAGTAATATTTGAAAAGAATAGCAGGCCATTTCTGTGTTTCCACATGTAACCTAAATTGGATGCTGCCTACTTACACAGTATGTACCTACATTGTATCTTAAGGCCAGCCAAGGGGTGATGACCAATTGATCTTATGAATATAAAGTAAACTGAAAGTAGATCATTGTAAAAACTAAGAGAAGAAATAGGAGAGGAAGAAAGAGGAAAAGTGGGAACATGGATGGAGAGAAGGGAGGGTGGGCAGTATCACTATGTTCCTAAATCTGTATACGTGAAATTTGTATACCTTAAATAAAATTAAAAAAAAAAAAACCTTCACTGCATGCATGACATCTGTTCCTACTAATTAATTCACCTCACAACATTCATAATGGTTGGGTGTTTGGCAACAGGACCTGTGATTGCTGTTTATTATAAAGCTTGTAACATAAATAACAAACACATTCTAAGAGACATGTCATATTCCTAGTAATAAAATTTTCAATATTAAAGAGAAAACTGGTTTCATATAAATGTCAGAAATGAAAGAAATGAGAATTGTATTCTAGACTCCTGATCCCTCTCCCTGATGTCATCAAACACCGTTTCATTTCATACTGATATTTGATTTGTTATCTTATTTTCATTCTACTCATATTTTATAAATATAAGCAGTTTAATAAGAATATTCCATATTTTATTTTTATGTATGGGAAATATGAATATAAATATAAAGGTAATTATTCTTTGACTAACAGAGAAGAAGAGGAAATACAGGGACTCACATGTGGAATAGCAGCTAGCACACTACTTGTGACCCCTGCATTCCATATTGTGATACCTGTGTTTGAGTCCCGTGATGCTCACCTTGGGTGGCAGCAGGTGATGTCTCAAGTACTTGGGTCCCTTCCACTCATGAGGGAGATTCAGCCCTAGCCCAGCCCAGTTCTTTCTTTTTTTTTTTTTTGAAAGATTTATTTTATTTATTTGAAAGATAGAGTTACAGAGAGAGGTAGAGCCAGAGAGAGAGAGAGGTCTTCCATTCCCCTGGTTCACTTCCCCAAATGACTGCAACAGCCAGAGCTGAGCTGATCTGAAGCCAGGAGCCAGGAGCCAGGAGCTTCTTCCAGGTCTCCCATATGGGTGCGGGCAGGGTTCCAAGTATTTGGGGCATCTTCTGTTGGTATCCTAGGCCAGAGCAGAGAGGTGGATTGGAAGAGGAGCAGCTGGGACTCAAACCAGCGCCCATATGGGATGCTGGTGCTGCACCACAGCGCTGGCCCCCAGCCCAGTTATTTCAAGCAGTTGAGAGGTCAACCAAGAATGATGGGATCTGTGTCTTTCTTTCTCTGGGTTTCTGTCTTACAAATAATTTGTGTTTGTGTGTATGTTTGTGCATAAATAACAAATGTTTACTGAACATTTTGTATGTAGTAGACACTGTCCTGGACACTGGAGATTAGTGGTCAAGACTGATAAAATATCACTAATTAAGTGACTTTTGTTTCAGTGGAATGAGATATCAAATAAAATATTTATATAGAAGTTATTCATATGTTCAAAGTTGATAAATTCTATGAAGGAATTCAGAGAAGGTAGAAAGGTAAAATTTACAAATAGAATGATCAGGAAAATCCTGCTTGAAAAGGTGACAATTAAACAAAGACTTAAAAGAAGAATAAGAATACTGTGCATAGACCTTGAGAAAAAGTGAAAACAAAAAGAAAAACGAGTTGTGACCATGAGACAGTGGAATGTTAGAAAGCAGGGAGCCAATGAGGTTGAGGTTGTTAAAAAAAGAGGAATGATGGTAGTGGACTAAAGCTTTTTCTCTGAGTGTGATGGTGTATTTTTATGCCTAGGCTTTCATAACAAAATACCACAACGACGTAAATTAAACAACAGATGTTTATTTTCTCACATTTCTCAAGGATGTAAGTACAAGAGCAAAGTAGTCCCAGAATTGGTGCCTGGTGAGGCCTCTGTTCTTGTCTTTTATATAGCCACCTTCTTGTTGTTTCTTCATGTGCTATCCTTCTGGGTATGTCCAGAGAGAGACTTCTCCCTTTGTTTATAAGGGAACTAGACATACAAGATTAGGAATCTATTTGTGTAACTTCATTTAACCTTAATTAGCTCCCTAAAGATCCCATCTCCAAATATAGTCAGCATATGAGTTTGGGGAGACAAAATTCAGTCTATAATTTCTTTCCTCTTATATCCTCAAAATTCGTGTCCTTTTCACTTGGAAAATACATGTGTCCCATCTCACTAGCACCAAGAGTCTTAAGTATCCCAGCATCAATTCCAAATTCAGACTTATCCAAATGTCATGTAAATCAGGTATGGATGGTACTGAATGACTCACTTTGAAGAAAAGTCCCTCTCTGACTATGAACCTGTGAACAAGAACAGTTATTGTTTCAAAAATGCAGCGATGGGGCAGCAGCCTCAGTACTACAGTCCGAGGCAGTGAGTGCACCCCAGTGATTCTTCGTAGAGCATCCGGGCCGTTGAAATCTCAGAAGTGACCCTACCATCTGAAACTAAGGAGAAAACAGCCTTGCTCCCGCATGCGTGTGCTCTGAGTGGCAGTCTTCATGATCGCTGAATAACTTTGAAAGCTATTCTTCCTTCTTCTTAAAGGAAAAACATGCTTATATGTGAATAGCTCTCTTGTCCTGTCGTAGCTCCTGATAAAACAGCTGATTCAGTCCATGAGTAATGTGTTGAGGGGCTGATTGTTGAGCCACACCTTTGCCATTACACTCTTTAGAATACACTTTCTCATTTTTCTCAAGATGGACAGGCTAAGAATTTTCTAAATCTTGAAGTTCTGTTTCCTTTTTGTTTAGCAATTCTTCAGTTAATCCCTCTCCTCTCATTTTACTGTAATCATAAGGAAAATCCCAGCTGAGTATTTTACATATCGGTTAGCAGTCTCTTCTGCTAAATATATAATTTCATTGATCACAAATTCTATGTTCCACAAAACAATAGACCACAAGTCACTGAGATTCTTTGTTACATTACAGCAAAGATAATTGTTTTTCCAATTTCAGATTAACATTCTCCCTATTTTTGTCAGAGACCTCACTAAAAATACCTTAAGTGTTCATATTCTGCCAGCACTTGTTCGTGATAGTATATGTGTTTCCTAAAATAGTAACTTTCTCTCCAGCCCTCTGCTTTTCATTCAGAGGTTTCACTAGAATCACCACTAATGGCCATTTTTTACCAATATAATTCAATCCCTAACAGATGGAAAACTATTGGATGTTTTGAGTAGAGGAGCAATGAAATCCAGTCTATGTTATTACAATGACCATGGCTTCTGTTTGAGAGTTAATCACAGGGGACATGTGTGACAGCAGCAAGAATAGGAGATTCTGAAGACCGAGTCAAACAGATTTGTTGAAATTGGATGTAGGGTAGAAAAAAAAAAAAAAAAACAGAAGAACTAATGATGACTTCAAAGATTTTGGTTTAAGCAAATCTGAAGCATCATTTATGATTAATTCAAATAAGAAAGGCTGACAACATTTCAGGTTTGGATGAAAATAAGAGTGCTCACTAGATGTGTTAAGATTGAAGTATACATTAGATACAGAAAAGGAGGTGATGAGCAGGCATTTATATACGTATATATACAATCCAGGCGAAAGGTGTGGAACAGAATTGTGTGTGCAATTTAAGAGAAAGTTGTCTACTTTTGCTTTAGTAATTAAAACCGCATCATTTGATGGTATAAGCAAAGGAGTGATGTAGTAGTGGGAATGAAAGTTTAAGCAGACTGAAGTAAAGAGAAACCAGTATGATATCAACTAAATGCAAACACCATTTTAAGACATTTTACTGTGAAAATGAGGCATTATTTAAGGGAGGAAGAGCATGCAATAGTTTTTTAAATTGTTTTTCTATTTCCATTTTTTAAGACTGGGGAAATCAGCCTATGTTATGGAAATGATTTAATAAAGGTGAAGCATTGGATTACAAAGGATACAGTGAGAGAATTAGTTTAATGAAGCATAATGAAGTCCTTGAGTAACAAAAAGGAATGGGCTAAGTGTTCAATTGGAGGACGAGGCCTAGACGGGAATAGATTTATCTCTCTTAACAGGAATGGGAAAGTAAAGGGCACAGATGCATGCATATGGAAAGAAAGCAAGTTAATTATCATTGAAAGTGGAATATGAAGATATAAATTGTATGTTACAGCAATAGGGAGAAGGCATGCAAAGAGGAGAAAACTAGAATTTTATTATTGACAGGTAAAGATGCACACAGGGTGAGGGGAGCAAGTGAGGGGAAGCAGGGAGAGAGAGAGAGAGAGAGAGAGACAGAAAGAGAGAGGGAGAGCTAACTTGAATAATTTGGTTCTGTCCTCAAATGCCTTCAGTAGCCCTGGCTATCTGCACTGAAGCTGGAGAACCAGGGTTTCAATCCAAGTTTCCCATATGGATGGCAGGGACCCATCTCCTTGAGCCAACACCTATTGCCTGACAGGGCCACGTGAGCAGGAAGCTAGAAATGGGCACAGAGCAAAGACTCGAACTCAGGCATTTTGACACAGGACATAGACATCCTAACCTCTAGGACAAATGTCAGTCCTCAAACTAGGGTATGTCATCACTTCCAGATTTTCTTCTTTTCAAGATTTATCTATTTATATACTTGAGAGAGAGAGAGAAAAAGAGAGACACTTTAGTTAGTGCACGTCAGCTCAAATCCCGTATTCCTAGTTTGCAGCCAAATAACATGAGCAAGTTATTGAAGATGACTCAGTCTCCCTATCAGCAATGTGAGTGATGATGCCTCATGCAAATATAGTAAAAATGGAATTCTATAATTTGTTTAAGCATGCAAAATATCACTATATTCAATTTATTTCCACTTAGTGTCTTAGCTTTCATTATCATCTTTGTTTTATAATCTCCTTACTCTTTTGCTGGTCATCTTTAAAAATGCTTAGACCCTAGATTTTTTTATTTCTCTGGTAAGATGATGCTTCATCATGAACTTTCTCTTTGAGACTGCATATTTTTTTCAGTTACTATTTATCACTGGGCTAAGTGCAGGGAACTGTGCTCACCAAGCTTGATTCCACTCTCTAAATGTGCTGGAGTCAGTGGCAATATCAGAAAGCAGCCATAGCTTCAGGGAACTGGTTTTTCTTTGGTTCTTTCTCTCATCCAGCTGTGCTGTGTTTGCTCTATATGAAGAGAGTGCTGATCTGGGAGAGTGAGAATGTTTGCCTCTTTGTGTCCTTTAACATCACCCAATGATTGCCCAATGTTAAAGACTCATATGCTTTTCTTTAGAACAGGGAATGATAGTTACTGAGGAAAGCATAGAGACTTTATGCTTGAGCACTTTCTGAGACTACGTACTATAGTGTTTCAGCTTAAGCAAAATAAGCCCTGTTTATTTTTCTAAAGATATTCAATAAAAATGAGCAACACAAATAGAAAATTTATGACTAAGTTTATCGCGCAGTCTACCTAATCATTGAAGATGATTCAGAGTCCAGATTGTGTTATTTACATGGAAATAAAGACAACTAAACAAATCAAGAGAGATTCATCTATTATTCAGAACCATCTTGAAACTTAAAAATTATCTGAAAAAACTGCTAACGCTATCTACTGCAACATGGTTTAATGCCAATTCTATAAAGTTAACATTAATCAAGCGTATAATTTATGTCAGGCAATATTTTATTCCTGTATGTATATTGTTTCATATATTCTCACAAAATACACCTTGATGTATATTCTATAATTATCCATATTTTACAGGAGGAAACCAGGGATCATAAAATTTAAGTCATTTATTTAATGTCAAATTGGAAGCAACTGAATTTCAAAGTAGCCTAACTCCAGAGGTCATCATGTTAACCTGCACATGAGACATTTGTGCTGTGCATCTAATTACCATGACCCAGTGACTTAGAGCCTCAGGAACAAGCCAAATGTTTTAGTGAACTGAACACATGTTTTCCAGGAAAATAGTATTGGAGCAAGACCCACTCTTGCCACTTATCATCTATTTGGCTTCAGATTTTTTGTCTCTTAAAATTAATTCCTAATTCATGATATAACACAAAACACATTACATGCAGTGACAGCTGTGAATCACCTCGTGAAGTGTTTCATACATATTATGTATTCAAAATTACTCCCTTTCTCTCTTTTAATATTCCTATCTGTCCTTTTGCAAGCTGCTCTTGCTGGTCTGAAGCTCCTTCTTCTCATCTTTAATGATACAAATCCATCTGACAAATATTTAACGAGTTCCAGTAATATAAGCTATAAAAGTGACCAACCTGCAACCCTTAGTCTTGTACCGTTAATAATCATTATCAAGCTTCTGTATAAAACTTTCTGCCTTTTAAAAATCCTCTCTCCCACTCAGGCAAAAGTTATTCTTTCAGCTCCTCTGGAAGTTAATTTGTGTTCCCTGATTTGGTACCAAGAACTTTACTTGCTCCTTCCACAATCTCTTTTACATGCATGGCCCCTGGCACTCTAACTAGCCACAAGTGGAGAATGACATTTGCCTTGCTTGGGAAAATATAGCACCATCTATATAATGGGTATTTACTTTCATTTTATCTTTTATTGCATTAAATATTTTATTTGAAAGACATACACACACAGAAAGAGAGAGAGAGAGAGAGAGAGCGCGCGCGCACTTCCATCTGCTGGTTCAATCTCCAAATGCCCCCAACAGCAAGGCCTGGGCCAGGAGGAAGCCAGGAGCTAGGAACTCCATCTTTGTCTCCCACATAGGCGGCAGGGGCTCAAATAATTGGGTTATCTTCCACTGCCCTCCCAGGCATATCAGCAGGAAGTGGAATCAGGAGTAGAGCAGTCAGAAGTTGAATCCTTTGGCCAGCGCCGTGGCTCAACAGGCTAATCCTCCGCCTTGCGGCGCCAGCACACCGGGTTCTAATCCCGGTCGGGGCTCCGGATTCTGTCCCGGTTGCCCCTCTTCCAGTCCAGCCCTCTGCTGTGGCCTGGGAGTGCAGTGGAGGATGGCCCAAGTGCTTGGGCCCTGCACCCCATGGGAGACCAGGGAAAAGCACCTAGCACCTGGCTCCTGCCATCGGATGAGCGCGGTGCGCCGGCCGCAGCGCGCCATCCGCGGCGGCCATTGGAGGGTGAACCAACGGCAAAGGAAGACCTTTCTCTCTGTCTCTCTCTCTCACTGTCCACTCTGCCTGTCACCAAAAAAAAAAAAAAAAAAAAAAAGAAGTTGAATCCTGCACTCCAGTATGGAATGTTGGCATTGCCAGCAGATGCTTGATGCATGGTGCTACAACACAGGTCTCTACCAACTTTCTGATGCATAAAATTAACAAAATATTTTTAGTATTCTGGGATTCAAGTTGAAAACATTTTCTACCTAACTATACACCATTGGTCATTTTATTAAAAACAAATTACCCACCAAAGGTGTGCCACATCCAGATTACTTGAATCTTTCTCTGGCTTTTTGATCTTATTTCATTTTCTAGGTTATTTGAATGTAATAAAAATGCACAAAACCAAGATGTGTTACTAGAAGCTTTTTTTTTTAAAAAAGAGCAATAACTTTGTATATCAGTACTTCTAAAATTAAGCCCTACACACTTCTTGAGGAAATATGTAAATAATAGGACTCATTCCACATGAGCTGGAACAGGTTCCACAATGCCTCCTGAGACAGGAGTACACAGAGAACGCCTCCACATGTTTGGAAGCAAAATTGAATGTGCATAAGGGGCTGGAGGCAGGAAATTGGATGAGAATTCAGGTCAGCTGAATATTAACAATTATAATATGGTACCACCTTAATATACAGTCAGAGAGCAAGGTTAGCATCAATACTGCTGCAAAAGCTAGATTCTAATGATCTTGGGGTTACTTTATCAAAACAAATCTACACCCAGAAATACGCCATTTCTCTGGGACTAGTTGAGATTTTTGGCATGCTCTCCCAAGTTCAATCTGGCCTAAATTACAGCTGATCTTTCATATTCCAGAGTACACTGTAAGGACTTCTGGTTTCCAAATAGTTTGAGGAAAGTATAACATGTTAATACCAAATTTGGTTCAGTTCACTGATCTCACGTTGAGTGACATACAACATAGAATTTACTGGAAATCAACATCCAAAAATTTTTTATTTTTATTAACATTATTTTCTTATGTTTGTTTTGTTTCTTTGTATTGGTTTTAAAAATTCAATTTTACCATAAAACTAGTCATGCCATGGGGTCAAATGCATTTAATATTTGAAATTTAGAATTTATTACAACTAGGTGCTGCTTTTATAATTTCATCACTTATGTGTAGTTGATACATGTTGCATCCATGGAAAAAAATGAGAGAAACAGGAACAATGTAAAAGAAAAGAGAAGCAGAAATGGAGAAATAAAACATTAAGCAAGTAATTATAAAAGAAAGAAAACAGGAGGAAGGAAGGACAAGATAAGCAGGAGGAAGGAAGCCGAAGCTGAAAACAAAGACAGAGTTGGAAAAAACATAAAGGGGAAAGCAATCATTTAAGAGAGAGCTTTGTAAGGCTGGAAGGTTGTGCGAGCCTACGGCTCACTTTGTGTAGAATATCTCTTGGAAATAACAGCTGATATTTCTGATTGTTCAGTTTCTATTAAACCTACTTTTATTCACAGAGACAGATAATATCTATTTACAAGGGTCCTCAAAAAGTTTGTGGAAAAATGAAATTAAAAGATAAGTTTACTTTAGTCTAGAAAATTTTTTTAAATCCATGCTCATTTCATTCATAATGCACACTTTCAAGAAGTTTTTTGAAGACACCTAATAGCACTCACTTTGCAAAGTTTTACTTTATTCAAGCATCACATTTCTTCATATACATATTCATAATAATCACAAGAGATAAGGAAGTCTGAACCTAGATTTTTAATCTGTTTTATAATTGTTATGAAATTTAAAAATTCTGTTACTAAAATAAAATGGACCCCAAATCAATACACAAATGTAACTCTGTGATATTGATTTATTTCACCATCTCTCTAATAAAATGGAAATAATATAGATATAACTAAACATTTATTCTTTCTAATTCTCTATCATGTTCTCTAACTGTAACTATTCCAAGTTACTCTATATCTTATATAAATGAATGTTCATATATTTTTTTACATGTAGTGTACTGATAAATGTTTACAGAATGGTTTTATATGTTTTTGGTATTTTCATAAATGTTCTAATACTTTAATATGGTATGATTCTTCCCTTACTGACTTTTGACTCAGAATTTTATTTTTTTTAACTTTTATTTAGTAAATATAATTTTCAAAAGTACAGCTTATGGATTACAATGGCTTCACCCCCCATAACTTCCCTCCCACCCGCAACCCTCTTATCACCCACTCCCTCTCCTATTCCATTCACATCAAGATTCATTTTCAATTATCTTTATATACAGAAGATCAGTTTAGTATATATTAAGTAAAGATTTCATCAGTTTGCATCCACACAGAACATAAGGTGTAAAATACTGTTTGAATACTAGTTATAGCATTAATTAACATTGAACAACACATTATGGACAGAGATCCTACATGAGGAGTAAGTGCACAGTGACTCCTGTTGTTGACTTAACAAATTGACACTCTTGTTTATGGCGTCAGTAATCTTCCTAGGCTCTTGTCATGAGTTGCCAAGGCTATGGAAGCCTTTTGAGCTCGCCAACTCCGATCTTATTTAGACAAGGCCATAGTCAAAGTGGACGTTCACTCCTCCTTTCAGAAAAAGGTACCTCCTTCTTTAATGGCCCGTTCTTTCTACTGGGCTCTCACTCCCTCACTCATAGAGATCTTTCATTTAGGTACTTTTTTTTTTTTTTTTTTGCCAGAGTGTCTTGGCTTTCCATGCCTAAAATATTCTCATGGGCTCTTGCGCCAGATCTGAATGCCTTAAGGACTGATTCCGAGGCAGAGTGCTGTTTAGGACATCTGCCATCCTATGAGTCCTGTGTATCCCGCTTCCCATGTTTCATCATTCTCTCCCTTTTTTATTCTATTAGTTAGTATTAGCAGACACCAGTCTTGTTTGTGTGATCCCTTTGACTCTTAGACCTATCAATATCATCAATTATGAACTGAAATTGATCACTCGGACTAGTGAGATGGCATTGGTATATGCCACCTTGATGGGATTGAATTGAAATCCCCTGGCACATTTCTAACTCTACCATTTGTGGCAAGTCAGCAGAATTTTATTTTTTAGAATAGTTAATATTGATACGCTGAGATCAGGTGAATTCATTTCGTCTCACATTTTAGAAACCCGTGGGTGTTTAGGATCTGTCTAGGTTTTTGCTCTTGCAAAGTATTTTACCTTCAATATATTGTAGTCATGTGCTGAATTATGACACTTTGTTCAAGGACAAAGTGCATGTATGATGGCATTCCCATAAGATTAAAGTGGAGCTGAAAAATTTTAATGGCCTTGTGCTTGTAAAGTGGTAGTACAGTGCTTTATTCCCTAGTTTATGGTGCTGCTGGTGTAAAAAAATAACTTGCTGTGTTTCCAGCTATATAAAAGGATAGCACATACAATTATTTACAGTACATTGTACTTAATAATGATAATAAATGACTTATGAATTTTGAATTACTATACTATGTTCTTTATCACTATTTTAGAAAGTATGGCCTCTAATTATAGCAGAATTTCCATTAAAGATCAGAATGCCATGGTATACCAGCAGAAACCTCAAGCATGTTTAGTTCATCCTTTGATTTAAGCAAAAGATCACATCAAATAATTCTATCCAGATTTGTATAAGTGCAATCAATGATGTGTACACAAAGACAAAATCACCTGACAATGTATTTCTCAGAAAGTGCCTCTGTTGTTATGTGACACATGACTATTTGTGCATATGTGAGAGTTTTCTTTTCTCTTTAGCATAGAGATTCCATGAGTATACAATGAAATCATCTAGGATGCTTTTGATTATATGGATGATAATTCAGTTTTTCTGCTGCAGGACAATTGCATTGGAATGTTTTAAGAATATCCAGGTGATTCTAATGTTCATTCAACACTAAGAACGACTACTTTAGTCCATTGCAGTGTTTCTCAAGCTTTAATGTACATATAAATTACTTGGAGTTCTTGTTAAATTGCAGTTCTTGTTAAATTGAGTCAGTATGTTTGGATGCACCTGAGGTTCTTCATTTCTGACAAGCTTCTAGGTAATGCAGAACCACAATGTCACTAGGCTCTAGGATATGCAAACTCTTAGAAATTAAGTTACAGAAATATATGTGTATCTTCCATTATGTTAGCTGTTTTCATATTGTAGATTTGCGCTCTTTTCAGTTGTGTCTGTTTTCACTTTCTGATATCTTTATCAAGTTGCTATTATGTAATTTTTAAAGTTTGGCCTTATTATGGATTTCCAGTTGTGTTGTTTGAATCTAAGTTTTTTCTGAGTGAAGTTCTACTTGTAGTGAGGTAATACAACTAATCACTAGACATTTCTCTTTTTAAAATTTCCTACTCATATTCTGTATCCATTTTTCTAATAGTCCAATCTTGCTTTTTTAACTTACTGTCTTATTGAAATTCTTTTTATATTCAAGATACTATGCTTTATTTTGTCTGTCTTTTACATTCCTTGTGAATACCGCTTATAAGTGTATGATTCTGCTTAAATTTATTAATATCTTACATATATAAAATATATCGGTATTTAAATTGACTATAGTCACTTATTAATCTTTTATTTTTGTGTTTTTTTCTTTACTTCCTTCTTATTCAGTATGATAAACTAACCCTATATCTCTTAAATACTTAAAAAAATTTACTATTAGTATTTGGCTATAATTTTATCCATAAATTAGTTCTGTATGTGATGTGAAGTCAGAATTCACTTTCATCATTTTTCTAAGCATAGTCAACTGTCAGTCACCATTGATTGACTCTTTCTACTCTGATTTGTAATGCCCCACTAATATATTCAAAAACTGATCATGTATGTGTTCTGTGTGTGTTCTATGTATTTTCTTGTACTGACTTAATTCTTTATTTTTCTTTCAGAGTTTTATAATTAGCCTTGAGAATATGGTAGAATAAGATTCTTTACAATTCTTCTTTAAGGTTTTTTAGTGGCCATGGTTTTTTATTTTTTGATATTAATTAGGTTGGTCTTACTGAGTTCTGTGAATACAATGGAATTTTTATTGTAACTGCATCAAATTTATAAATTTATTTTAGGAATAAAATACATCTTTTCTGTAAGCTCATTGATCTCTTATCAACTTCAATAATTTGCAACTACTTTTGAATATTTGTCAAGGGAAATATATTAATTGTCAGCAATAGCTTTGTACCCTTTTTTCAAATTCTTGTATTTCTAAATTATTTTCAAATTTTATTGAACTGGATAGGAATACTACTACAATGTAAAATAGTTTGAGTTTTAATGAAATATGTTTAACAATTCACACTTAAGGATAGTGAGCATTGCGGATTTTTATATCCTCTTTTCATATTATGAAAGAAACTCTGTCCCTAGTTTGCAAATTTTTGCTATAAATTTTAGTATCCTTATATAATGCTTTACCTATATCTATTGACATGTTCTCATATACATCTCTCCTTCAGCTTGTTTCTGTGGAATTTTTATTAACATGTTTTCAAACAATCTGTTCATTCCTGTAATGGAGAGTTTTACCATGGCATGATTTTATAAACTTTGCTGGATTTATTTGATGGATTCAATATTGTAACTAAAATTTTCCTGTGTTTATAAGTAAAATTTTTCATTTACAGTTCTGCATGTTCAATATTACATACATTTGCTTCGTAAAGTTGATAATGTTCTCCTCTTCTTATTTTTGGAAATAAGTTTATAACATTTACTTTCTTAAATTTTCTTTGTTAAATCTTCTTTTGAGTGATATATTAAGCATACAAATTAATTATTTAAGTATTAGATGATCTCACCAATAAAAATAAATAGCTCTAATACTTATGTATTGGTAACTAAATATCCAAATTAATTGTTTCTTCTAGGTAGCCTGAATTCTCTAGAGACCAGTTCTCTTCTATTTTCAATATGCGATTTCCAGTTTCCAAGGCTAAGTGTATCAAGTTGTGAGAAAGAGCACTGAGGACCACTCATGGGAGGTGTTTGTGGACCAAGTCTATAAGTAATAAACATCCCTTCAGCTTATTTTTCAAAATTCATTCCTGAATAACTACAAGAGATTCTGGGAAACAGAATCTAGTTGTGTGGCAAGAGGAAATTAGGTTGTTGATCAATTAGCAGCTTTACTCTACTCAGAAAGGACTAGATTATATTTCTCTACTATACAAAAGAAAAAAATTTCCTAATAATTTATTTGATCTCCTTTTTAAGGAAGTTCCAGTCAATCACAGGCACACAACTCTGTTCCTTAAGCTACCATATGAGTGTTACGCTCCGAGCCAGATAGAAACAGTTTGATTGTACAGTCATTGCACAATTCAACTGACTGCTTACCAAAAGCACAATGTTATATACATAATAAATTTTCTCATCAGCTGGTAACTCTGCTGTTATTTAGTACATTTTTCTTCAGTGAAATGACTGGCAAAAATCAACTATAGTCACTGCTGTTTTTGCAATATGTTCGAAAGGCAGGTGGTCATCCCATCTCCCAATTCTGAGATAAATGTGGAAGAAAAGAGAATCCGGGGCAGAAAGTGTGTGGGTTTAGGTGTTTGGTGAAACAGGATGAGAAAGGCTCTTATGTTACTCATCAACCGAGGAACATATTTCCATCTGTTTATACTAACACATCAATCTGGAGGCATACACTGTGACTGCTATAATACATCCAAACTCACAGAAACTTGCTTACGATCAACACTTGATGATATATTAGTATTTTGGAGAAAACTGGACAATTCTATTTTCAAATAGCGAACATAATCTCTTCACTCATAAAAATATTAATCAAACTTCTTTTTGTTTCAAGAATTAATCAAGAACTTGTTTGGGCTATTAATTTTTAAAATCTCGGAATAAGTAACCATTTGCAGCATATTTATTTTTGTTTGTTTATTTAAACAATGTTTTAACTCATGGATCTCCAAATTTTATTCCCATCCTACCATTTTAATCTTGTTTCCAACCAAGTTCCTTTACAGACTCATCTCCAAATGTGTCCCATATGTTTACATAACTGTTTATTTCCAAATAGTGATTGTACTAGTCAGCTTTTTGTTACTTTAACTACAATACTCAAAAGGAGCAACTTGGAAGAGAGGAAGATTTATTTGGCTTGCTGCTAACAGTTAACAGTCCAAGCTGGGGTAGCCCTATTAGGCTGCATCTGGGCTAGTTAGTAGGTGTAGAGAAATGATGACAGGGAAGATTAGGAAGCAGAGACAGAAGAGAGGGATACAGGGAGCACTCTGTGTGTACATAACCAGTGTCTCACTAGAACTACCTTCTTAGAGCAAGTTCCCATGACCTGAATACTCCCAGGAGGCCCTCCCCCAGATGCCACAATTAGGTCAAATCTCCATAAGCATTCCATGAATCCATTAAGCATTAGCACAAGACTTTTGGATTTAAATGTCTGCATGAGTTTGGGGAGCCAAATCCCAATAAAAGTATATAACTGTGATCTCTTAATTCCCAATGTACCTCTTTTTTTAAACTTTTATTTAAGTAATACAAGTTTCATGTATTTCATATATACAGATTTAGGAACAGAGTGGGATTCCCACTCTTCCTTCCCTCACGTGCTCTAATCCTTCTTTCTCCTCCATCTCCCATTCTTACTCTTAATTTTCACGAGGATTTACTTTCAGTTTTCTTAATGATTGTAAGATTAACCCAATGCTAAGTAAAAGAGTTCAGCAAATAGTATAAATAAAAAAAAAAAACACTGTTCCTCAACAGAAGGACAAAGGCTGTAAACAGTCATTGAATCTCAAAATCTGCATTTCATTCAAATACATAATATTTTAGGTACTTTGGATCAAGGAAAACATATGGCATCTGTTTTGTGGGGACTGGCTTATTTCACCAATTATAATGGTTTCCAATTACATCCATTTTGTTGCAGAAGACAGGAGTTCACTTTTTTTACAGCTGAGTAGTACACCATAGTATGTGTTTGTGTGTGTGTGTGTGTGTGTGTGTATACCATAATTTCTTTATCCAGACAACAGTTGATGGACATCTGAGTGGATTCCACATCTTAGCTATTGCTAATTGAGCTGCAATGAATAGGGGAGTACAGATAGCTCTTCAGTATGCTCATTTCTTTTTGTTTGGGTAAATTTCCAGGCGTGGGATGGCTGGATCATATTGTAGGTCTATATTCAGATTTCTGAGGTCTCTCATATTGTATTCCAGGATGGCTGCACCAGTTTACATTCCCACCAACAGTGCATTAGGGTACCCTGCCCCCTACATCCTTCCATCTGTTGTTTGTTGATTTCTGTATGTCAGCCATTCTAACTTGAGTGAGGTGAAACTTCATTGTGGTTTTCATTTGCATTTCCCTGATGGCTAGTGATCCTGAGCATTTTTTCATGTATCTGTTGGTCATTTGAATTTTCTCTCTTGAAAAATACCTGTACAGGGCCGACGCCACAGCTCACTAGGCTAATCCTCTGCCTGCTGCACTGGCACCCTGGGTTCTAGTCCCAGTCGGGGTGCCGGATTCTGTCTCGGTTGTTCCTCTTCCAGTCCAGCTCTCTGCTGTGGCCCGGGAGTGCAGTGGAGGATGGCCCAGGTCCTTGGGCCCTGCACTTGCATGGGAGACCAGGAGGAAGCACCTGGCTCCTGGCTTCAGATCAGCACAGTGCACAGGCCACAACACGCTGGCCATAGAGGCCACTTGTGGGGGTGAACCAACGGAAAAAGGAAGACCTTTCTCTCTCTCTCTCTCTCTCTCTCTCTCTCTCTCTCACTGTCTAACTCTGCCTGTCCAAAAAAAAAAAAAAAAAAAAGGCTGTACAAGTCTTTTGCCCCATTTCTTGACTGGATTATTTGTTTTGTTGTTGTGGAATTTCTTAAGCTCTTTATAGATTCTGGATGTTAATCCTTTATCATTTGTATAGTTTGCAAATATTTTCTCCCATTCTGTTGGCTGCCTCTTTTTTTCCTGAGTGTTTTTTCATGGAACAGAAGCTTCTCATCTTGAAGTAATCCCATTTGTCAATTTTGATTTTAATTGTCTGGGCCTCTGGGGTCTTTTCTAAGAAGTCTTTGCCTATGCCTATGTCTTGAGGAGTTTCCCCAATGTCCTCTAGTAATTTAATGGTATGAGGTTGTAGATTAAGGTCTATGACCTATTTTGAGTGGATTTTGTTTAAGGTGCAACATATGGGTCTAGTTTTATATTTTGCACTTGGAGATCCAGTTTTCCCAGCGCCATTTGTTGAAGGGATTGTCCTTGATCCAGAGATTGATTTTAGTTCCTTTGTCAAAAATAAGTTGGTTGTAGTTGCATAGATTTATTTCTGGAGTTTCTATCCTGTTCCATTTACTTTCAAATTAATTCCATTTGCAAGGTTGATCTCAAATTCATCTTTTCACTAAGTCATGTCTGTCTTCCACCTGACACTGTTCCACCTATTCTGAGTAGAATTAATCATTCTTTCCCCTAAAATTATATAATCTTTATCTCTGAAAGTTTCTTAAGACTCTTAATATTTTTCACTTTACTTTATAATTATTAGTGTTCTCATCTTTTCTTTTAATTATACTACAGAATTTTTTAAAAATACAATTTTGTTGATTTGGGAGGCTGGGGTGGAGGAGGTGGAAGAGAGACCATTCATCCATGCACTGGTTCACTTACCAGATGCTAGGCTGGTCCAGGCTGAACCCAGGAGCCCAGTCCATGTTTCCCGTGTGGATGGCAAGGACCCAATTACCTGGGCCTCACCTGCTCCCTCCCAGGATGTGGAGCCGGCAGCTGGAATCAGAAGCAGATCTGGGACTTGAACGCAGACCCTCTGATACCAGAATCTTAAATGCTAGACCAAACACCTACCCCTACCCTAGACTTTTTGAGGTCAAGATAATACCTATGATTCCTTTTTGTCTTCTTATCTATCTGATGGGACATAGGACAGTGTCAGATAATACATTGCTATGAAATATTGAAATATTCAAATAAGTTTTATATAAATGTATCTTTCAACATAGGTATAGATAAAGATTAGTAGGTTGCTAATAAATATTTACTCAAATAAAAGTCATACTTCTAGCATTTTTCAGTTTTCAAACTATAAACACTACCAATGTGGCCGATTTTAAATTACCACCATGACATCAGTAGACTCAAAGTTGAGAAGAGATGTGTAATACCCCACCAGTACTTCATCAAAGAAATACAAGTGGTCTTCAAAAAGTTTGTGGAGATTGTATTACTACAAAAAGATGGATTGCAAAATTTTTGTGCCAAAATAAACTTAGATTTGAATTCCATTTTCCATGTAATTAACCACAAAAGAATAGATAGCAGTTAATTGAAACAAAGTCCTTAGGAAATACAGCATTTTGAATTTTTAAAATTTTTATTTTAATATAATTTGTTTAACTTTAACACTGTATTATTTAATACTAGCTGTGCTTAAAACATAGATCATAGAATTCCTGAAAATCCAATACCCAGCTTTCCATGTGCTAGAATGACCACTGCGGGAATTACATGCTGATTTAGATTTGTTCATCAGTACAGACTTTGAATTTACACATTTTCTTCTAGAAATACCATAGAAAGGGGGATAGTTATTACTGATGTTACAGAAACTTAAAACCAGTATATTTTCATGTGTCCTCTTTTGTGTGCTTGCTCATTTCCCTACATTTTTGTTGCTTATTTTCTCCTCCTTGTCCCTCTTTACTCACCACTTACTGCCCTTAGATCTCCTTCTAAACTCCTCACAGCCCAGGCCCATAGTATGTTCATCCGATTTCACTAGAATTTACTTGCTTATACACATATGTGCTCATGGCATGAGTCGAAGAACACAACTGCTGAAAAATGCTGTCAGCATGTTTGATTCCACACTAATCCAATGAAGTTATCCCTGTTCACTACTATGGATGCTCCATGTTGCTTGAAACCTGGTCACTGACATGGAGCTTAGATTCTTAGAAAATACTCTCATATCATGAGAGCATTTCTTGTCCATTATAATGGCCTTAAATGTCTACCATTATCTTGTCCTCTGCCAACCTACAGTAAATCCACAATCAACGCAAAAATTTTCTTTCTTTACTGTTCTAATATTTATCCATGCACCCCTAGTCTCAGTTAATGTCCTAATATGTTATTATCTCTGAGCATTTTACCCCTCTGCCTGACCACTAACTGTGAAATAATGTATCTGTATGTTAATCATACATCATATTGACTATAACTGGATACAGATATAGTTTTACCAATAAACATATTACCCAGAGATTCATCTAAATTGTTTAAAATTGAAAAAAAAAATGGCTAAAAGCAAATTCTTCTGGAACTCCTTTAACATTCTTGTTTCATACTGACATGAAGCAACCAGTACCAGTTATGGAGGCTTCACAAGTTATAACTTTGTCTGTGTGTAACCTTGTCCACACTTCCATTTTATTGCTTTAGCTATCATTAATAACTGCTAAATGGCTCCTGAAATTTATGTATACTCAATATATCCAAAGAATTTCCTGTATGTACTAAGCTAATTAATCCACCCAAAATGCATCATGAGTTATTTTGACACAACTAATCTTTGTCATTGACTTCTTGCAACTCTCACATCAAAATCTTAGAAATGATAGTTACATGTCAGTGAAAATAGAACTTCAAAGCGTTAGCATTTCTGGAGTAGTTTACTTGGGCTGTCCAACCTTCCAAAAGAAAAACGGATATGGCTTATTTTTGGAGGACTTGTCAAGTGATATACTGGCAAAGCAGGAAAGTTGAGAAAGCTGGAACAGTAGTTATAGAACACCCACACTCAAGGAAATATGCTTTGCATTCTTAACTGAATTTTTAAAAGATCTTTATTTATTCATTTTTCATGTACTTGAAAGGCAGAGTGAGAGCGAGGCTGAGAGCAAGAATGAGCAAGAGAGAGAGAGAGAGAGAGAGAGAGAGGGAGAGAGAGAGACAGAGAACTTCCACCCACGGATTCATTTCCCCAGATGTCAGAAATAGCCAGGGCTGGGTCAGGTTGTATACAAAAGCCACAAACTCCATCTGGGTCTCCCACATGAGTGGCAGTCATCCAAGTTCTTGAGCCAGACTCTGCCGCCTCCCAGGATGCGTTAGCAGGAAGCTGGAGCAAAAGTGAAGGCACTGGGACTGAAACCAGCATTCTGATATCGGATGCTGGTGTCCCAAGCGGCAGCTTAATCCTTTGTGTCAAAATACCTGCCCTTTAACTGAATTTTTAACGTCTTAAAATAGATTATGGTAGTATCTAGCAGCCAAAATAAAAACACATGACTCTCTCTTCAACCGGAATAGGAAAATACATCATATACTTTGTCCCTTGGACAAGCTAAAGGAAATCAGTGTTTGAATTTACTTACAATGTATTTTAATTCAAAAGGGAGACATGGTAAAATATTTCCATTACTAATAATAACATTTCTGTTCCTCAATATTAATTAATATGAGGTAGAATGACTTTTAATGAAAATGCTAAAGACTAAATCTCCAAACAAGGAACTTTTAGAACAGATGGAAATATGCTCCTTCCATACTTTCTGAGCACTTACTGTGTACTAATTATAATTTCATAAAGTATTCAGGGATCAATAAAAAATTGTTCCTGCTATCGTATGGCTTATCAGAATGTCTAGGAAAAAGAAAGAAATATGTTCATGTCTTGGAAATGAAGAGAGCAGACCCTGGCCTGTGTCACAACCCTTGAAGTCTTTCCCTTGCAACACTGGCATCCTATATCAGAACTCCAATTTGTCTCAGCTGCTCCACTTCCAATCCAGCTTCTTGCCAGTGGAGAGCAGTGAAGACAGCCCAAATACTTGGGTCCCTGCCATTCAAATGGGAAAACTGAATGGAGTTCAGGTTCCAGGCTTTGGCCTGGCTCAACAGCAGCCATTGTGGCTACTTGGGTAGTGAACTAGCAGATGGAAAATTCTCTCTCTCTCTCTCTCTCTCTCTCTCTCTTTCTCTCACTCTTTCTCTCTCTCAGCACCCCCCTCTCTCTCTGAAACTGTGCCTTTGAAATAAATAAGTAAATAAATCTTTTTTAAAAAAAAAGAAATGTGAAGAGAGAAAATTATTTGAGGTATGACCAGCCAACAGGTTTTGTACCAGCTATTTCAGCTGGAGGGTGAATACATGATTGACAAATGGATCCTGGTCTTTCTCAATACGACCTCCTCTCATGTCTCACTCTATCAACAATTTGTTTCTCTATTTAGGTAGCTGCAACATAGTATTCTAAAAAGTATCTCTCTATATTCATCTCTATCCTTCCATTTATATTTGGATTGAGTGAAATTCCCTTAGATATAGACTATATTTTATATGAGAATCTCTCATATTACTTGGTATAATTATATTTTTAATCTACTCCATTGTGTGTTTTTCCTAGAAAACAGCAATATTATTTTATTAAATTTTTAAAATCACTAGTACCTATCATGGTCCCTGCTGCATAGCAAGTGACAAATAAATATTTTCTAGCCAAATGAATAATATGTAAATCTACAAGAGAGAGACCTTTTGAGATTAGCCTTCCTATCATTAGATGTTCACCTTTATTACCATATTCCAGTATTAACAAAGGCACATAATGAAATTGCTAAGCATGCAAACATGTATACAATATAACAACTATCCAAATATATAGCTAATATACACCTATGCATATTATACATTTGTTTATATCTGAATGTATAATTAGTTTCTGTATTCCATCCAAAATACTAGCTGTGAGTTATCAAATTTTAGTGTTTTTGTACTGAGTCCCCCATGTTATTTTATCACGATGTATAATGATTCCCTACCAATAATTTTCCCTATTATTGAAAATGCTTATTATAGATACAAGACAATATATACTACCTAGATCACTTGATAGAAAGCAAGGAGTTAAAGAGGTAAACCTTCTATTCAAACTATGATAAAAGCATGTATCTGAAATTTTCAGTTTTTGTGATTCATATTTAAATGTAAGTCCCAGAAGGTAGCCCCAGTATAAAACAATTTCTGTCAAGAGACTGCCTTTCTTTTCAATGAATAATTTAAAGTGCAACTTTTTTCATGTGAACTGTCTTATATCTTGGCAGTAGGCATAGTATTTTAATAATTTATATAATTTTGAATATAATATAGTTAATTCCATAAAAGCAATTTCTTTGCTATTGAGTTATAAGAGAATGCACTTAGGCCACTGTGACTAATGATCTAAGGGCCAGCAGCATGGCAAATTACCTTTTAACCCAATTTCAGAGAGAATCTGTGCATGTAACCATAGGGCTATACTATCTCCTGGCACTTAACTGTATGATAATATTTGGTGCAGCTTTCAAAATAAATAAATAATTGAAGCATTCATTTTAAGAAAAGTAGATAAGGGAACATGATGATTTTTAAAAAGGAGATAATGGTAATTTTTGGAAGTAGAGTATTAATGTGAATTGTGGTTTTATCTTTTACGTTTCTGAATTAAATCTGTCTCAGAATATTTCCTAAGGTAAGACTCTAGTCACTCTGGAGATTTAATCACAATTAGTCCATGACAGGTGAACAACTACACATTAGTGTGATAATGTATAGCTTTTATAAGAAGCCAAACAATGCAGTGTATAAATGGATTCCTTGGGTCTTCCAAGGGAAAAAAACAGGTTGATGGCTTGCCAGCATGTAAGGCAGAGATGGGAAGATTGTGACTCCCTGGCTGAATCCGGAGTATGCAGTGCTTGCAGCATATGGTGAAGATTTTGTACACACATAAATCTACAGGCACTGTTTACTTTCATGGAGCATGTAAATTTCTGTTTTATGAAAGTTTTCCAGCATGTGCTGATGAAGTACCTTCAGTAAGAGCCAGTTTTCTCTACTTCCCATAAAGGTTTCATTTGAATTGGTGCCAGGCTAAATCCACAGATATTTTGATGAGGTTGATGACACACAAAAAATTTAAAATTCAAGTCTAAAATCTAGCGAATATAGATTTCCATGTTTTAAATAGAAATATCAGTGATAGCTGCTTCATTTGGATAGCACCCTGCCATTCCCAATGCATATGGTAACTTTGTCTTGGCTCCCATGACTCATGCATATTACTTATCACAAACTTAAGCATTTTAGTTTTTTTTTTTTTTAGTGTAAATAATCAAGGCTTTGACTCTCATGAAAAATTTTATTGTCTATTTCTGAAATTTCTATTTTTCCCATTGTTTATCTTGATGCCAATATCATCTGACTTTGAAGTCGGGTTTTAAGTCATGAATTTAAGGGGTGTAAGTCCTTCAGCTCTCATTATGTTTTTAAACCATGTCCTATTTTGATGGGCTTACATAACTACAGTTTTTTATTTTACTCATAATAGTGCAATTTGGATACAGTTTTTGGGATCTCTGAAATGACTTAAATATGTAGGACCTAAAAGAGCTATAGTCATTCCAAGACTCTGTTCCTATTCTTTCAAATCTCTCCATATGTTGTCCACATGTGCTATCCTCACATCTGTCAAGCATGGTGGCCTCAAAATAGTCAGAGAAAGTATACTGTGTTCCAGGACTCCAAGAATGAATATTCTGAGAATAGCACAGGAAACAAATGGCATTTTTAAAAATGACTGAATTTGGAAGACACATTTTTACACAATCCTATTGTTTAGAACAGCTAATATGAGTTGAGGGATTCAAGAACAGTGAGAACTAAGCCTTATTTCTAGTGGGAGTAATATTTAGGAACTTGTGTCCATGTTATGAAGGTGCTACACAAAGCAACTGTTGTAAAAGCAGATGAGTGGGAGCATGGAGGATTTAGGGACTCGTCATGTAGAACTTTGCCCCCTAATAGACCCTTTGCTTGCCAACAACCAAAAACAAAAGAAAACAAAACCTCCTCATTTAGATCTCTAGATCTCAGCATATTACACAACACAGTAAATGTTTAGGAAATACTCATTCTTGCCATGGGTTTCTCCTTAAGACATGCCCAATAGGAAAAGCAAGGAGCCACAGTATTCACTTTAATTCCTATCCAACCGCCTTCTAGCTTACTTTCTAGAGCAAATGTGTTGAGAAGATCACACCATTTATTTTCAGCTTAGGCTTCAGCACCAGTTTCCTGCTATGCTTGCTGTACCACATGGAAATGGATAGCATCTATGTAGAAGTGCACGCCTTAAATTATTGATATGAACTGTATCAAACCATTAAAAGTGACTCTCATTAACTGATGACATTATATTACATTGAATTTTGTGAAATTACCTGTATCTTTTTATTTTAAACCTACCAAAGACCAATTTAAATGTTACAACATAATATATGATTCTATTATTTCTTTATTCTTCATATATTTGTTCATAGCTTTCAGTGAGTATACATTTCATTCATAATTAGGATAATAAACACTCTTTACAAAGAACAAAGAAATCAGAGTTCTTCAAAGCAGGAATTGTTTTTCTAATGGTGCTGAAATGACACATCTTTGCAAGTACAAAAACCGCCATAGCAGCTTTCAGATATAAAATCTGCTCAAACACATTTTTAGAATCCTGAGCCTATCAAGGAACACTCATTTGAACCTGAACAGGCTTACCTCATGAAATCAAGAGCCAGGTGTTAATACTCTATGGCTCCATGGGTAGACATTGGACTCTCCGGAGCTTTAAAAAACCCTAAAGCAAGCTTTTAGCAATGGGAAATGGTTGCAAAGAAGGCAGCTGGGTTCTAGTTTGACACAGCTGGGTTGTTTCCTCCAGTTTATGTGGAAAATAATTCACTGCCAAGGATGAGGCAAAAAAAGTTCACTGGGCCATTCTGGAGGGCATCTGTTGGCACATTTCCAAAAACAACACTAGAGCTGGCCACTGGGTTTATGGGAATAATGACTACTCTGAAAAAGGTGCATACTTTTCTTAAGATAAATTCCTGGAAGGTGAGTAATTGAAGGTGAACCCATTGAAATGGGTTCAAAATTTTTAAAGTTCTTAAAAATATGCTGCTAAACTGTTTCCAGGAAAAAGCCTATTAATAATTCTTAATAAAATGTTACCATCACTGCAGATTTTGAATATAGAATGAAGAATTCTGGCTTGCTAGGCATGGACACTTCAATTCATGTGCTCTAAGGTATTTCAGTTATGGTGTTTATGGATTTTGTAATCTTTTTTTATTAAGAAAGGCAACGACTTATGCAAACTTTTTAGATCCCCTGTGACACCAACACTGTTGAAAGAGGGCTGAACCTTTTCTGGTGATGTTTGCTGCAGCTGGCATCAGTGGCAGCTGCCTAAGGGTTTTGCTGCTATTGTGGTTCTGATTTTAAGCTATTCCTTCCATCTGAACCATCCAAGTAAGTGAGGCTGAAGCTAGCCTGAGGTACAATAGGGATATGAACTCTCTTGTATGACACTCAAGTGCAGAAGCCAGTTATTGATCTTCTAGCCAAAATGAATCAAAAGTAAGAATCATCACAGTTCAAAAAATATTTCTGCCATCAGAGTGTTTTGTATAACAAGTGAGAAGTTTGTCTTCAACAAAATATTTAAATCATTGTATAAATATTAAGGTACCAAAATCTAGCATCTCTAAATAAGTTTATAAACTGATTTACTTGAGAGGCACACACATGCACACACACACACACACACAGAGAGTCAGAAAAAGAGGGAGAGAGAAAGAGAGAGAGCAAGTGCTCCATGTGGTTCACTCCCTAGTTACCTGCAATGGCTGTGGCATGATAGGACCAAACTTAAAGCCAGGAACACAATCCAGGTCTCCCAAGTGGGTAGCAGGAACCCAGGAACTTGAGTTAGCTCTGTTCCCCATTCAGAATCCTTTTAAATTCGTTAATCTTAAGGTATACCAAATCTTATTTATATGTGTGTGTTTGTATTTTCATTTACCACTGAAAATGGACCTAGCCAATAGTTATTTTTTAATGAGAAAATCTATAATGAAATTTGGGAACTCATTTCATTATCTTATCCCACTGAGGCATGATCCATATGTTTCATGGTCAAGCGAATATGGAGAGAAATGGGAGAGGGAAGGTATTCCCCCTTTATCTTTCTATGACTACATATCTTGTGGGGTTTAACCCTCTCAGGTCCTTTTTTTTTTTTCTTTTCATTGTTTGTATTGTCTTCTTCACTGCTATACAGAACCAATTTTGGGTTTTCCCAAAGAAAAATAACATGATGGGGGAAAGTTGCCCATGGCATATTTCTACTTTCTGTTTGATACCCCTTTACACCCAGAATTCTGCTCTCAGCAAATTTGAAAATAAATGCCAACTATTAAGGCATCATCCGTTCTAGGGACAATTCTATTTTAAAATTAGACTCCTGAAGGCAAATAACTTGTCTGTCAATCTGAACGAAGGTCTCTCTAATCACAGTGGAAATTTTAAATAAATTTGGCAGGAGGGTTCTTTCTGGTATCTTGTAAAATAGTGTTTTCAAAATCTGTGGCTTTTCAAGGTCAATACTAGCCATTTCTCTAAGATTTCCTGACATAGCCCTCGTCCCACCCCAGGATGATGGAAAGCTCATCAGTTTATCCCTGTCAATTAGCATGGTGGATGCAGGCAACTAATGTTTTAAGCCATCAAGTTCTACTCAAATGCCATCTGTTTCAAAAAGCCTTATCAATATCAGCACCTTCTCCAATTCTGACTCCACAGGAAGAGTTACCTTTCTAAGTCTGTGTTCTAAAAACACGTTGTGGATTCCTCTTTGTAGGACTTACGACTTTCTATTGCAATTAGTGATATTATGGCTTTCTAACTCTTCAGACATGGACTCCTTAGTCTCCCTGATAAAGTTGAAGATCAATAAAAATCTGTTGAATATGTATAGATACATGGATTAAAATAGGTCACTCTGTTTTATAGCCAATCCCTGAAGGACCCAACATATTGAGAAAAATGTGTGCATAGATTTTGTAGATGAGGAAAAACAACAAGCTAAGCAACATGATTCAAAATTTGAAAGGAAGTCTGAAAGACACATTTTTCTGAAACGTGTTCTTTACCTCCTGGGTTATTCTGGCATATTCTATCAGTAGGCAATTCATGAATCTGGCAAGCTTGCATTTACAACTCATGCTTGGATATTTTTTCCCATTTTATCACTATCTCTGAGTGATGGGATGAGGGGAGAAGCCATAGAAATCTCTGAAATGTCATAAACTGCAGAAAGTCAGTTATAGTCTATCAGCTGGAGAAAACAATGGTGCAGGCTAGATGTCGGCCATCAAACCATCAAGCACCCACCAGCAAACCAATTTAGAAAAAAAAAAATCATGAAAAATATCTTCTCTCAGTTTGAGAACAACACCTTTTCCAGGAGGTTTGCTATGTAACATAGATCTGCTTTCACCTTTTGGGAGCTGGCCAGGATAGAAAAGGGAAGTGCCAGCCCAGTGAAAGGAAGAATGTTCTTTTGATATTGCCAGCCATTACCCAGAGAGGGGAGTGCAAAAAAAAAAGCCAATTCTCTCAAGATTTATAGTTATGTCTAGCTTGTTGACTCAAGCAGTTTGGAAAAGCTTCAAAAATATAGTTTATCTGAACTAACCCAGGCTCTGCCAAGCCTATAGAGGAAGCATTTTTAAAAATAGAAATAATAGGTACATATTATTGGAGTTGAATCCTTTTGACTCTAACTTTGCATATCTTTTGAAGGAATAAAACACCCCAACCAACCTACATACGAGTAACTGCTGCCTAAGGTGTGACAGCCCAATCTGTTGAAAATAAATTTGTATAATTATTGTCCAATTAGTTCTTTGTATTTTTATAGTAAAACCTACAGTAAGCATTGGGTTAGGTAAATACTCTGCCTTAAGTGACTTAAAAAGAATACTGAATCCCTAGACTCAGAGAATCTCCTTCAAAAAGAGAAGTCATACAAACCCTTAGAATGATAATTGCATTTTCCACCATATTCTCCGAAATTATATTATTTCATGTTTATAATAGTATGAACTTTTATGGGAAATCATCTCTGAGAAGTCGAAAAAGTGTTAGTTTAGCACACAAGAAATAGTAAGTGGCCGGCGCTGTGGTGTAGTAAGCTAAGCTTACTCTGAAGAAAAGACTGACAACAAACAATTAAATGTCAAATACCAATGTCAATCACAGATTCCGACAATGAAAATGACAAGAAACTAAAAGTGTAAAAGGGCAGAATGTTATGGGTGCAAATATTTATTTACATATGATGCAAACTGTCTTAGTCAAATTGTGTTGCTATGATGAAATTCCATTACTAGAGTGTCTTATAAACAGAAGAAATGTATTTCTCACAGTTCTAGAGTCTGGGAAGTCCAAGATACAGGTGGTGGTTGAATCAGTGCTGGCGAGGGTCCTTGTTCTCCCGGATGACAGCTTCTCACTGAGCCTTCACACAGAGGAAGGGGCCAGCTAGCTCTCAGGAGTCTCTTATTTTTTTTCCCCCAGAAACCTTTTATTTAAGGTATACAAACTTCATACATTTCATAAATACAACTTTAGGAACACAGTGATTATGATTCTTCCCACCTTACCTACCCTTCCACCCCTACTCCCACCCTTCTTCCTCTTCCCTCTCCTATTCCCATTTTAAGATTTATTTTCAATTAACTTTATACACAGAAGATTAACTGTATAGTAAGTAGTGAGTTCAACAAATAGTATGAAAAAAGCTGTTCCTCAACTGTTTTTTGATTTTGTTTTTTATTTCTTCTATGACCCACTGTTCATTCAGGATCACATTGCTCAATCTCCATGTGTTTGCATATGTTCTAGAGATTCTTGAGTTGTTCATTCCATTGTGGTCAGAAAAGATGCATGGTATGATTTTGATTTTTTTTAATTGGCTGAGACTTGCTTTATGGCCTGGCCTGTGATCTATCCTAGAGAAAGTTCCATGTACTGGTGAAAAGAATGTGTATTCTGCAACTGTAGGATAAAAGATTCTGTAGATATCTGTTATGTCCATTTGGTCTATAGTGTTGGTTAATTGTTTCCTTGCTGAATTTCTGTCGGATTGATCTGTTCATTACTTAAAGTGGGGTATTGAACTCCCCCATTACTATTGTATGGGAGTCTAAATCTCCCTTTAAATCCATTAACATTTCTTTTAAATAGCCAAGTACCCTATAATTAGGTGCACATACATTTATAAGAGTCGTATCTTCATGTTGAATTGATCCCTTAATCATTGCATAGTGCCCTTCTTTGTCTCTTTTAACAGCTTTTGTGTTAAAGTCTACTTTGTATGATACTAGAATAGCTATACCAGCTCTTATTTGGTTTCTGTTAGTATGGAATATCTTTTTCCATCCATTCACTTCCAGTCTGGGTGTATCTTTGTTGGTGAGATGTGTTTCTTGCAGGCAGCAAATAGATTTTGTTGTTGTTTGTTTTGTTTTTGTTTTTTATTTTTTCCATTCAGCCAGTCTGTATCTGTTAACTGGAGAGGTGAGGCCATTTACATTCAAGGTCACTATTGATAAGTAACAACTTGGCCCTGCCATTTTTCCATAAATATTCCTGTTGTTTACTTTGGATTTCCTTTGTACTTTTACTGGGAGATTTTCTGCCTTCACATTCTTTCATAGTGTTGACCATGCTTCTGTGTTTCTGTGTGTAGGACATCTTAAGCATCTTTTGTAAGGCTGGATGAGTGGTGACAAATTCTTTCAATTTCTGTTTGTTATGGAAGGTCTTTATTTCACCTTCATTCATAAATGAGAGCTTTGTAGGGTAGAGTATTCTGGGTTAACAGTTTTTTTCACTTAAGACTTAGAATATATCTCATCATTCTCTCCTAGCCAATAGGGTTTCTGATGAGAAGTCAACTGTGAGCCTAATTGGAGATCCTCTGAAAGTAGTCTGGTGTTTCTCTTGTATGCATTGTAAAATCTTTTCTTTAGGTTTTACCATGCATAATTGACTACAATGTGTCATGGTGAAGATCTTTCCTGGTCATGTCTATTAGGAGTTCTATGTGCTTCCTGCACTTGGATGTCCCTTCTCCAAATTAGGGATATTTTCTGTAATTATTTCACTAAAAAGGTCTTCTACTCCATTCTCTCTTTCCATGCCTTCAAGAACTCTTTGACCTGTATGTTGGGTCATTTGATAGTATCCCATATATCTCCAACACTGGTTTTTAGTTTTCTAATTTTTCCTTCTCTTTCTTTCTTTCTTTCTTTCTTTCTTTCTTTCTTTCTTTCTTTCTTTCTTTCTTTCTTTCTTTCTTTCTTTCTTTCTTTCTTTCTTCCTTCCTTCCTTCCTTCCTTCCTTCCTTCCTTCCTTCCTCATTCATTCATTCATTCATTCATTTTTTTCCCAATTGTGGCTTTTAACTTTGGCCTATGCCTCTGTGGATTAGTGGAGTATCTGCTCGTTCAGTGAATACTCTGAGCCCTGTGCTGGATGTGGTCAAGGAACTCTGTTTAGTGCTCCAGGGTGAGAGGAGTGTCCAAAGTGACTCACAAACGGGGCGTAGTAAATCTCTCTCTCCCTCCCTCCCTCCCTCTCTTTCTTTCTGTCTCTTTTTATCAGAGGGAAGATTTGTTCAGCTCTATTAGCACAGTCTCATGCTGACCTCCTCTCCTCCAAGGAGACCAATGCCTGGGTGCTATGTTCACCCATAGTGCCACAAAAGCCACACAAAGGATACATGCAGTCCTCGATATGAGCACAGATCTCACAGCAGTGATCCTCACCAGGGACTCAGGGAGCCCTGAGCATGTGGAGCTGCCTATAGTGACTGCCCAAAGACCCAGCCACACCCTGCACCCTCAAATGCAGCCACAGTGTTTTCACAGTCCCAGCACACAGTATTCCACAGTCAAGAGCACCCAGGACCCTGTCAATACTCCCAGTTAGACTCAGGCATCTCCTCTCGGCTGGTTGCTGGGCACCCAGCTGTTAATGTATGTCCAAAATGGTGCCTGCCCACTCTTGACTAGTTATAGGACACCAGTGCCAGGTGGTCAGGGAGAGAGAAATGTGCCCTCCTCCTTTCTTCCTCTAGGGTTGCAGTTATACTGTCCCCCACAGGGCTCCAAGCCAGACCCATGCCAGGCTCTTCCCACAGCTTTATCTCCAGTGGCTTGTGATGCTGCAGCCTGGTCTCACTTCACTCCCCAAAGCTGGTGCTGAAACTTTTGGCTGCTGGGATCCTGACTTGTGTACTTCCGCACCCTCCATGTAGGTCCAGTGTTCCTCTAATTTGTGTGGAGTTTCCTCTGCCATTTTCTCCCTAACTCTTCCCTGAGATTGCACTCTTTCCATGTTTTTTAGATTATCTTCCCCCAGACTAGAGCAGAAAGCTCCTTCCCTATTCTGCCATTTTGGTGCCTCTGGGAATCTCTTTTATATGGGCACTAATTGCATTCATCATCTAATCACTTCCCAAAGACTGCAACTCCTAACGTCACAATGGATGGTAGCATGTCTGCCTATAAATTTTTGGAGGTTACAAATATTCAAACCACAATGCATAGTCAGAAAAATTGCCCTTGTTTTAATATGATTGAGGCAATGGCTGACACAATATTTTTAAACCAAATTTTTACATTTTAACATTTATTCTGAAATTCACATTTTACTTTGAAATTCTTTTTTTTTTTTTTTTTTTTGACAGGCAGAGTAGACAGTGAGAGAGAGAGACAGAGAGAAAGGTCTTCCTTTGCCATTGGTTCACCCTCCAATGGCCGCCGCAGCCGGCACGCTGCGGCTGGCCCACCCCGCTGATCTGAAGCCAGGAGCCAGGTGCTTATCCTGATCTCCCATGGGGGTGCAGGGTCCAAGGACTTGGGCCATCCTCCACTGCACTCCTGGGCCACAGCAGAGAGCTGGACAGGGAGAAGGGCAACCAGGACGGAATCCGGTGCCCTGACCGGGACTAGAACCAGGTGTGCCAGCGCCGCAATGTGGAAGATTAGCCTAGTGAGCCACGGCGCCGGCTTACTTTGAAATTCTTTTGGTTAGTTTTTGGAATAGGAGAAGACATTATGGGGAGAAATGAGTTGAATAGGGCATCAGAGAGAGAAAATAACTTTTTTTGTTCCAGTGAACCTGTTTGTCCCAGTGAATGTATTTGAGGAAACTTTGTAGTGATTGCATGCACAAATAGATATAATAAAGCCTTTTAAGGTATTTTGCAATAAGCCTATAACTTAAGAGAATGAATGGGAAGACACAGAATGCACTTGCCTGTAAAACCCTGCATTCATTTCGTATCTGAAGGAAACAGGTGGGTTTGTGTCCAGAACATTGTGGTTACAATGGGAGTGTTTGTGGACCAGATTAAATTAATACTCAATCCACATTTTAGTCCTAGCAGCCTAAAAAAGGCTATATTTGTATGTGCTATGATCTTTCATGGACTATGACAGCATAAGGGCTCAATGGGGCATTTAATTGATTCCAGTGAGCCAATAAAACTGTTCAGATCCAAATAGCCCACATCTTGTGTTTACAGTTGAAACAACCATCAAATGCATTCTCTAAGGGTTTTCAATATCACATGTGACCTATTTCACATGTCATACAACTTAGCATAGGTGCAGACTCTATTTTATTGTTTCTAAAAATCATTTTATAGGCTCTTAATATACTAAAACACTATGTGCTCATATGATTCCTGTGATATAAAGATTGGTCACCCTTATGTTGGCTTCTCAAATTAGTAATGGGTATGCTCCAGACCAAATGATTGAATTCTTGGAGGAGATTATTTAAAAATTGTGAAGACTGCTCATTAAGCAAATGAAACATTTTATTTCCACACATCAAAAAATATGTGCACAATAAAAGAAAAAAACACAAAATACTCACAAACTCAAATGATGGGGAATAATCTAAAATAGGTGGTCATGTGGAAATCATATCTGGTTTGGATGTGTATTCTATGATTTCCCTTAATGCATTTGTCTCATATTTTGCTGAGAATGCCATAACAAAGGGAAGGCAGTTGGGGAATGACAAATCACCTAAATTTGCCTAGAAGTGAAGTCAATAAGAGATTAAAATTGCTTTTTAGAGAATAGAAACTGATACATACAACTTAATATGCATCATCTGACTATGGAGCAAACTTGATAGAAGTTGAAGTCTTGTTAAGTAGTAGTTGAATTTAAGACCAACAGATGAAAGACAAACCAGATTGTAATTCGGATGGTCCAAGAGTGATTCCTTTAAATGAATATGACAGTTTTAAAAATAATTTTACTCAAACACAACCTTGAAATCCCCAAGGCCACCTTTGTGGCCCAGCAATTTAAGCTGCTGTTTGCAGCACAGGCTTACTATCTGAATACCAATTGTATCCAGTCCTGGCTGCTCCACTTCTGATCCAGCTCCCTGCTAATACATTTGGAAAAGCAGTAGATGGATAGCCCAAGTGCTTGAACCCCTATCACCCATGTGGAAGACTCAGATGGAATTTCCAGCTCTTGGCTTCAGCCTGGCCCAGCCCTATATATTGCAGCCATTTGAAGGAGTGAATTAGTGGATGGAAGATTGTGTCTCTTCCTCTCTCTTTGTAACTCTGCATTTCACATGAATAAATGAATCCTTCAAAAAATGAAAATCTACTTCTATTGCTCTGAAAGGTTCTAAAGTTTTTAGATATCTCTGATGGTACACAACAATTAATTGTAATCATGATTGTAAAGTCTTCTGTATCTCCACTTAGAGTTCCATGGTCAGTAGGTTATCTAGAACTTCTACACTCTATCGTTTTTATTTATGGTGAAAATAATGACCATGATGATTATATCATACTAATTATTTCTTGCATATTAAAAGTTTGTGTTTAGATAAACAGTTTTATTTCTTGTTTGTCCTAGGTGATAAATACTTAAATAATTCCTGTAGCAACCCAAAATGTTTCATCAATCAGTAGTTATTTAATGTCTTAAAATTGTTGAGTCAATGGAACACATTTTCTCTTTTTACAAAAATTATTTTCAAGTATTTAGAAAAGATTTTGAAAACTTGAAATAAGTTATGTAGAAAAGGATCAGACATCCAGAACAATAAGCTATTTTAATTCTCCTCATTTTCCCATTTTTCTATGCAAGTTCTAGAATTATTGGACATATCTACCTTCTAGCTTGTTGACTTAAGGCATGCCTACTATATTGGACGTAAGACATGCAAATATTCACAAAAGCTGAGAATCTTTCTCATCTGTGTGCACACATCATTTATGCGCAAACTGTAACCCAGGAATAGCTACCAGGAGTGATGACTTTCAGAAGCCTGAGACCTTACCATTCTTTCCTGCTCCTGCATCCAGAGTAGAAGCATTCCTTCTCACTTCCACTTCTTAACCTGTGCTTCCTGGGGCCCAGTGCTTAGTACCTTGCCATCATACCAGTTCTGGTGGCAGAATTGGCAGTTGTTTCCATCAACCATTTGACCAGTTCTCCATACCTCGTTTTGTTATGCTATATTGAGGTTAGTAGATTTTTCTTAGGTTTTTTTTTTTTTTTTTTTTTTTTTTTTTTTTTTTTTGACAGGCAGAGTGGACAGTGAGAGAGAGAGAGACAGAGAGAAAGGTCTTCCTTTTCCATTGGTTCACCCCCCAGTGGCTGCTGCGGCCGGCGCACCACGCTGATCTGAAGCCAGGAGCCAGATGCTTCTCCTGGCCCAAGGACTTGGGCCATCCTCCACTGCCTTCCCGTGCCATAGCAGAGAGCTGGACTGGAAGAGGAGCAACCGGGACAGAATCCGGTGCCCTGACTGGGACTAGAACCCAAGGTGCTGGTGCCACAGGCAGAGGATTAGCCTATTGAGCCACGTTTTAAGTAGCAGTGCACTGAATAATTTTGTGTCCAAACTATCCTTCACAATTTACTTTAAAATAAATCAACACAAAATTTATCACTACTGATTCAAATCCAGTAAGCATTTTTGTTGGACACGTGTTATATAAAATTGGAAAGAAGAATGTGAAAATATCTGTCTTCTCTTTAATATTTTCCTATCTATTTTCCTCTTTTAATTCCTGATGGCAAAGAGCATAGCTTAAAATTTTTAAAAACTTTCTGTGGATGTAGAATTGTTCCTAAAACTCAGTAAAAGTTGAGTCTTGCACTGAGTATAGGATGGCTTTGAATATTCACCAAAGCAGCACCTGCAGTTGCCTACACAAACCATAGTGTGCAGGAAGGCTTTCACTGGCCTTCTTTCCCTGCATCTGCTGCCAACAGACGATGTGCTCTGAGAGGAGCCCCGCCAGGGGGATTTACCTTACTAACATCTTCTTTCCAGATGTTTTTTCCCTATGGCACGTCCTGAATTATGAGGTTCTGGGAGATGATTGTAATCACTGAGATGACAGGTCACACCTGGAATTCACTACACTTTCCCCCACAAAACAATTTCCTGAAGTTAAATGTCAAAGCTAAGTTTATTGCTAAGGGACTTGGTTGTTTTTCCATGCAGTCAGATATTAGTGCTCAATATTAGCTTACTATAATATTTAGCACTTCAAAAATAGATATGTAAAGAAATATCTAACCTACTTTATGATCAGTCGGCATAAATAAACTGTCAAGGTACACCATCAGGCCAGTGCCGTGGCTCAATAGGCTTATCCTTCACCTGCAGAACCGGCACACCGAGTTCTAGTCCCGGTCGAGGCGCCGGATTCTGTCCTGGTTGCTCCTCTTCCAGTCCAGCTTTCTGCTGTAGCCCAGGAGTGCAGTGGAGGATGGCCCAAGTGCTTGGGCCCTGCACCCCATGGGAGACCAAGAAAAGCACCTGGTTCCTGCCTTCAGATCAGCACAGCGCGCCGGCTGTAGAGGCTGTTTGGGGGGGAAACCAACGGAAAAGGAAGACCTTTCTCTCTCTGTCTCTCTCTCTCACTGTCCACTCTGTCTGTCAAAAAATTAAAAAAAAAAAAAAAGGTATGCCATCATTTCTCTTTAATATGTATACTTTCTGCCTTGACTCAGTTATATGTTTTAAATATCAGTAAGTAGCCAGATTAGACTGTGAGCTCTGTGTTCTAGCTTTTAAAAAGAAGGAGGGTCAGGTTAACACCCTGGCCTGAAGCACTGGCATCCCATATGGGCGCTGGTTCTAGTCCCGGCTGCTTCTCTTCCGATCCAGCTCTTTGCTTTGGCCTGGGAAAGCTGCAGAAGATGGCGCAAGTCCTTGGGCCCCTGCACCCACGTGGGAGACTGGGAAGAATCTCATAGTTCCTGGCTCCAGATAGGCGCAGTGCCGGCTGTTGCGACCATCTGGGGAGTGAACCAACGGAAGGAAGACCTCTCTGCCTCTTCCTCTCACTGTCTGTAATTCTACCTCTCAAATAAATAAATAAATATATATTTTTTTTTATTTGACAAGTAGAGTTAGACAGTGAGAGAGAGAGACAGAGAGAAAGATCTTCCTTTTCCATTGGTTCACCCTCCAAATGGCCGCTACGGCCAGCGCATTGCCCCCAGTCCAAAGCCAGGGCTTCCTCCTGGTCTCCCACACGGGGTGCAGGGCCCAAGCACTTGGGCCATCCTCCACTGCCCTCCCGGGCCACAGCAGAGAGCTGAACTGGAAGAGAAGCAACTGGGATTAGAACCGGGCGCCCATATGTGCTGCCAGCACTGCAGGTGGAGGATTAACCAAGTGAGCCATGGCGCTGGCGCCAGAAATAAAATCTTAAAAAAAAAAAGAAGAAGAAGAAGAAGATGGCCCAAGTCTTTGGGCCCCTGCACCCACATGGGAGACCCGGAAGAAGATCCTGGCTCCTGGCTTCGAATCGATGTAGCTCTGGCCTTTGCCATCACCTGGGGAGTGAACCAGGGGATGGAAGACCTCTTTCTCTGTCTCTACCTCTCTCTGTAACTCTGTCTTTCAAATAAATAAATAAAAAAAGGAAACCACTATATAAGTTTTTGTTTTTTAATAGTGAGCATTGGTATGTGTTTATGTGTATATGTATGTGTGTATGTGTATATGTATCCACGTGCATTTTACTGATTACTTTATCAAACTTATACCTACTTGCAAATATTCAAATAACAATTTTGTGGTTTTTATGAGCTTATTTTTATTCACGCCTCTATTTACCAGTAAGTTACAAAAATTTCTCTCTACTTTCTTATTACATTATTTTAATGATTTTATTTCAGTACTGTTTCAGTTGAGCTGAAAAGTGTCATCTGTTTGGGATGATTTTTATTTTTTATTATTTTCACGAGAATAGCTCACTGAGGAGTTTGATGATGATATGTTTTACATGCCAATTAAACCATGTCATTTAGGAACAGTTACACTAGTATATCACCTAGGAACAAGCCTTTTCCTCAGTCATAGTCATATAAACTCTTATGTATAATCAAATACTTCATATTTGTAATCATATCATCCTTGATTTAATTGTAGCAGAGTTTTGGTTTTATAACAAAATCAAAGATGATATTCAAAGTGTGGGGAATTTAATTCACAATCACAATATATTTCAGTCTGGTTTTTAAAACAACTGCAAAAATTTCGCTTGCATAATAAACTCAAAGAATAGAACAATTAAAAGGGTTCTAGTAAAAAAAATATTGTTTTCTGGTAATTGAAAAGGTGTTCAATCACCAGCTATTTAGATATGAACTGGAATTGGAAGAGTGGCGTTGTGTACTTTTTATAAAGAATACCAAAGCTTATTCATGACGCCAGTCAATAATGCCCACTACCACAGTGATGAAGTTTGCAAACAATTTTAAGGCTTGAGAAAAGGGCAGTACTGAAATTAAAGTCAAATACCAAGTATGTGTTTTGCAGCATCTCATCATCATAGCTAATACAGCCACTTTTATATGTCCTTGATCATACATTGACTTATTTGCAACAGCTATATAGGGTTTGTCCAACTGTTGTCTCTAGCTTTCAGATGAGGATACTACAGCTGAGGTGGATTAATAGACTCACCCTGGACAATTCAACTACCTAGCAGAAACCCAAGGGTTTATATCCATACCATTTGAGGTTTGTGTGAAACTCTTTGGTTTCCAGAGACTATGGAAATGTAATACGTGATGATGGTTTAAGAATTTTTCTCTTAAACAGTTGACGAAGTGTGTTGCATGATGAAATTCTGGAATAATAGTGTCTTGAGTCTGATTCATCAGAGGAAACACAACGTGATAGCTCCCCCTTCACTCTTGTAAATTCGCAGTGCTCTAACAGCTTCTAAGGAGTCCTGAAGGGAAGAGGACTGACTTTTTCAAGTCATTACTGATGAGAATCTGTTCCTTTACTATCCTTAAAATTTGGCCTTTTTAGGATGTCAATGCTAAGATGTCAGTGCTGAGAAAATCTAGCCTAACCATGAGCCTGATAGAAAATTGAAGCCAAAAATGCATTTCTGACCCTCAGATCTTACCTTCCCACCTCTGCCTCCAATCCACTCCCAGACAATGCATCCTGGGAGGTAGAAAATAATTGCTAAAATACTTGGGTCCCTGCCACTCAGAGAGACCTCAATGGAGTTCCTGACTCCTGGCTTGAGAATGAAAGCATTCTCAATTTCTCTCCCTCCCCCCTTCTGTCTCTCTGTCACTCTGCCTTTCAAATAAATAAATTTTAAAAGTTATAGAATAGGCCGGTGCTGCGGCTCACTTGGCTAAACCTCCTCCTGCAGCGTCAGCATCTAGGTTCGAGTCCCGGTTGGGGTGCCGGATTCTGTCCTGGTTGCTCCTCTTCCAGGCCAGCTCTCTGCTGTGGCCCGGGAGTGCAGTGGAGGATGTCCCAAGTACTTAGGCCCTGCACCTGCATGGGAGACCAGGAGGAAGCATCTGTCTCCTGGCTTCGGATCTGCACAGTATGCGCCGGCCATAGTGGTCATTTGAGGGGTGAACCAACGGCAAAGGAGGACCTTTCTCTCTGTCTCTCTCACTGTCTAACTCTGCCTGTCAAAAAAAAAAAAAAAGTTATAGAATAAATAAATCCAATTAACAAAGATTTCACAGTCAAGGTTCTGGAGAATTCGTCTTTTTAAGTGAGGACCAGGGGCCATATGTACATTTCATCATCATATTTTTATTGCATTGTATCATGAAATTAATCATTTGCAGTTCAACAAAATTTATATTTCTTTTCTGACCACTGCATGTTTTGGCATTTCAGTTCCTCCGAAGATATATGACATCTCAAGTGATATGACCATCAATGAAGGAACCAATGTCACCCTTACTTGTTTGGCCACTGGGAAACCAGAGCCTTCCATTTCTTGGCGCCACATCTCTCCATCAGGTAATGTAGGAATATATCAGTTTGCTTGTGCTCTTCATTACTCTTCTGTAACCTCATTGTTCAGAACTCAAGAGTCAACTTTTTTAATTTTGTGTTTATTTTTCATGAGGTGGACAGGATGCATATTTTTATACTTCCCCTAAAATCACTGCAGAACACAATAGTTAAATCAAGTTTCAGTTCAAGGCCAGAATAGAATTTTTGTCTCTTGATTCTTAATCAAGGTTAGGTTCACTTAAGTATACTAAATAATCAAAATTCAACTGATAAAAGGTTCAAATGGAAACATCACAAGAAAAACATCTTCATTTAAATATGAGGGGATTTATTCAGTCAGCATTCATGTATTAATAAGCCAGCATGAACTGTTAAAGTAATCAGAGGAGAATGGAATTATAGAAATGATGAGGTTTCTGAGTCTAATTTTAAATTGTAGTTGAGAAACAAGGATTTTGGGGTTAGAATTTAACTGACACAGGATCTAAAAGCCCAAGAATTTAAGTAACTTGTTCAAGATAATATAAGTAGGTGAAATTAAAGGATTTCCAGTGTTTTTGTTATAGCACACAGCTTCTCATAGAGATATGTCAATTTTAGGAACTTGATGATAATTATCATCAAAACAGGGTTGTTTCTATGGGCCAATTCTAAAAATTATAAAATTGAGTAAAATATAGACGTGTGAACTACATAGCTTTGAGAGTTCCCTGGAAGTAAGAGTGGTGTTTTAATGAGCCTAGCCCACATCATTTCTGATAATTGAAATTTGATTTTATTTGTTTTGGTTTTTGTGGAAATAATTCTGACAGGGTTGTTGTGTTGGAATTGCTTTTTAATGAAATCAAAAAGCACATATTATTAATATAGGCATCGGAAGAACACACTTGGAGCACTATTTTATCTGCAAATTTTTTCTTTAATACTATTCATCCTTAAGTGTCTTTCAGTTACTCATTTATTCAGTAAGTAATAAGACTTAGACTGCATGCTTAGTATAACTATCAATGTGAGAGAAAATCAGTATAAGTATACACTTATATACCTGATGAGTATGCTCTTAACTGCTAACAGTTCACTCCGTAGATCTGATACAAAAATCAAAAAACTGGTACGTGAGCAATGAGTTCATGGCAAGACACTCCATTGGGTATAAGTGAAATAACTTTGAGACTAGCAGGTAGATAAATGCACTCTTAAACTGACTCCATCATTCACAAATTCAGCTAATTTTGGTACAAAACTCTAAGACTCAGTTTCTCTCAGCAGGCCTCCTGCTTTCCAAAAATTGAATAATTCCTGGCTTTCATTTAATTGACAAACAAAATTTATGTATATATCAAGTATCACAGGAAGTTTCAAAGTATTCATACATGGCAAGTTAGTTAAATCTAGCTAATAAAGAAATAAATTATCTCACATAGATAACTCTCAATATCTACTTTTCACATTTTTAAAGTTATACAATTTATGGTCATTAACTGTGTTCATTATGCACTATAATAGGTGTCTGGAGCTTATTCTCCCTACCCGACTGTAATTATGTATCTTTGACGAGTTGTGTGTTCTGGATTTTGTTAGACTCAAATAAGAGAATAGACATAAAAATATAAAGTGATATGCAAATGTATAGCTGATTCTTTATCATCTTGTTGTGGATTTAAATTTGATATGACAGTATAATTTTTGTAAGAATGAAACTCATAATCTCCATTTTTATATAATTTGAGATTAATATTTTGGATTCAATTCTTTGTAGCACTTGTTATTATGCATATTATTCATTTTTAAGTGCTTGGATACATTTTAGTTTAATTAAATAGCAGGAATGTTGGTTAGTGAAGTTATTAGAATAATGATAATGGATAACATCATGAAGCTGGCAGAAGACAGATTGGGTTTATAAGTTAAACTGTGCGTAGATTTGTTTTCTGATCCTGTCATATTGAGCAAATGAGTAAAATTAGCATAAATATTAACTGCTATTCAGTGAATAAGTAGACTGGGTGGATATTTTTATAAATACTCCCAGCAACTTCAAATTATAATTTGTTAATGATCTATATACAAATGTACAACATAGTGGACTTTCTACCTTAAGTAGTATGTCTAATAATTCTATTAGCTTTTATTCAATTTATATATTTATATTTGAAAGGAGTGGCACTGATCTGTTTATACTTTACCTAAGAAACATCACTTTTTTATGTTCTTCTGTTTTGTTTTTCTGTATCCTGGGAGAAAATATACCTCAAGACAGTAGTCAACATATGAACAGTATTGGTGTAAAGCATAGATAATAGGTATTCAACATGCCAATACTAGAAGCAATGCTAGTGTTTATTTCCTTTATCTGAGAGGTCAAGAAAGAGAGACAGAAGATAGAGACACAGGCAGGCAGAGACTTCTCTCTCATCCTCTGGTTGACTCACTGAATCAGGCCAGGCCAAAGTTTGAAGCCTGTAACTATAAACCCAATCCTACTATCCCATGTGGGAAGTTATGACTTGAATTCAGTTCAGGTCTCCCACATGAGGACCTGGAATAAAATGAAGGTGCTCTAATTTGGAATGTGGGTGCCCCAACCAGTATCTTAACTGATAGGCCAAACACCTGCTCAAACACAGCAAGATTTTGCACACATGTGATCTGTTTAGTTGTTTTACCAATTCTTTGGTAATTATTGCTTTCTCATGACTGAACCTTGTTTTAAAAATCAGTAACAAATGAGTGATCACAGGAAGAAACATGGTAGACCTTTTCCCTAGTCCTCAGTAAAATAAGGCTGTGGGTTCAACCACATTGCAAACATCACTCTAGCCAGTTGGAGTGTTAAATCAAATAACTCAGGGTACTTTCACTAAAAACATCTTTCCTGAGAAGTTTCTTGACATATGAACTTCCTCACATTACTTATACTGAGTTTTCTGTTCTATATGTAGCAATTAATTTCAAATACAAGGTTTTAGGATGTGAACATTTAGCCTAGCAGTCAAGCTAGTTTTGAGAAATATTACCAGCTCAGCGATGATCAAAATTCAGACGTTGAAATATGAGTTCTACCAAATGTGTACAGGTCTCACATCATAAAGCCAAAAAATTGGAAGTTGAATCGTTATTAAGTTAGAATTTTTTATACACACACACATGTGTGTGAACATATATGTGTGTGTGTGTGCATGTATATAAATCATTTGAGGCATACAACTTGGTCTTATTAATCTCTAAATATTTCAGTGTGCATTTCTGAAGATTAAAGGCATTCTCTTTACATAACAAGAATAATTTCTAACTTCAGCAAATTTAACATTAGCATTATGATTTTATTTGATCAATAATCTATATTGCAATTTTGTCAACTGCTCCAATAGTTAACTTTATAGAATATTTTTCAGTCTAGTACAGAATCCAATCCTGGATTATATATCATATTTAGTAATCATACTGCTTACCGATAATGACAAATAAAACTTCCATGAACAATAATGGTTCTTTCCATCATTTTAATTTCCAATGTACATATGTTGTATACTTATATTTTAAGTGAGTCTCTTGTATGTTGAGAGAGCATGTACTTTTTAAATCTATTCTGTCAATCTCTATTTGATTGGTGTATTCAGATAATTTACATTTAATTTAATTATTCATTTGTTAGAGCTTAAGTCTGACATATTTTTTTTTTATTTTATGCTTGCCCCCTCTTACTTTTGATTTCTCTGTTTTCTTTTTCTTGCCTTTTTAGGGGTTATTTCAGCATATTTTCCAAATTCCACACTCTCTCTGGGGTTTTTGAGTGTGCTCTTTGCAGTTTATTTCATTAGAAGTTTTCCTTGTATTCCATTATTTTAACTTTTAACTGACACATAAAAATTGTACATTTATATGGGGTATAATACAATATTTTAATAAATCTGTACACCATGTATATCCAAGTCAGGATAAACATATTTACCTCGTCAGACATTTATCATTTCTTTAGGATGAAACATTCAAAATTCTATCTTCTCATTTGTTTTATTTTTTAAGAAAAAATATACAGTACATTATCATTTTCTATAATTACTCTAATTTTGTAATAGTGCACCAAAGCTTCTTATTTCTATCTAACTATAATATAATATCTGTTAATCAACTTTTCTGCATCCCTTCCTCTCCCTATGCTTTCCAGACTCTGGTAACCACCATTGTATTTTCAACTTTCATGAAATCAGCTTTTTGAGTTTCACATGTGAGTGAGTTCATGTGATAATTGTCTTTCTGGGCTTGGCTTATCTCACTTAGCATAATGAGTTCTAGCTCCTTCACTGTTGTTGCAAATGACAAGATTTCATCCTTTCATTACTCACTAATACTCCATTGTACTGCATTTCTTCAGCCTTCCTTCAGTTGCTATATACTTACGTTATTTCTTTTCTTGGCTACTGTGACGAGAGTATCAATAAACACAGGAGTGGAACCACAGATTGATTTCATTTTTCTCAGATATATACCTAGTAGTAGAATTTCTGGATCACATATATCTATTTTTAGCTTTCTAAAGAACCTCAACAGTTTTCCACAATGGCTGTACTAATTTATATTCCCATTAATCCCATTAAAAGTATGCAAAGATTTTCTTTTCTCTAGATCCTCAGTAGCATGTTATATTTTGTATTTATGTTCACTCTAACTGTACCTTATAAATACATAACTTATCATAGCGTAAAAGTGGTCAACTATTACCAGCTCTAGAGATGTATAGGAAATGTGCCTCCTCTTATATTCTCTTACTCTGCCTCATTTAAAATAAATTTATTTTAATTATTTTTTCTATATAGTGATAAAATATTTCTGTAATGTGATAATGTATAAGTTTTTGTTTCCTGCCAACCAAATTTAGAAAACTCAAGAAAAGTACTTTGTATGTACATCTTTTTAAAATTTTATCATTTTTCTTTCTTTTTGATATGATTCACACTTTTAAAAAATTCCCATTTATTTTTATTTATTTTAAAGGCATAGGCAGAGTGGATGAATAAGGGAGAGACTTGGGAGTAGAGAGAGAAAGAGAGACAGACAGACAGACAGAATTAGCTCTCAACCAATGGTTCCTTTACTAAGTGCCCTTAACAGCCAGGGCTGGGCCAAATTGAAGTCAGGAGCTGCAAACTCAATCATGGTTGCCTGCATTTGTAGAGGGATTCAACTACTTGAGCCTTCTTTTGCTTTCTCCCAAGGTTATACATTAGTGGGAAGCTGGAATCAGAAGAGCCAGTAATTGAATTCAGGCAGTGCAATATAAGATGCACACATCTCAAGTGGATTTTAACCACTACACCACAGGGCCACCCCAGGTCCATTCTGTATTGTTTCTATTCTATGTAGAAAATTTCAGTTGTATTTAGAAAATTCTATATAGATATTCTTTTCTTTTAGGTCAACTAGATAAAAATTCTTTTAGTATTACTGATTTGAAAATGTTTTGATTTTATCCTTCATTTTAAAAGAATATTTTTTGCCTGGGATAGAGTTTAGTAAGAAAGCTCAGTCATTATTTAACAACCAGGTAGGTATTCTAAAAGGGACCATAAGGCAATTATTTTGAATCATGTGGATTAAAATATAGAACTTATGAAAATAAGAAGTGGACTTTTAGTGTTTACTGTATGTATTGCTATGGGCTTACCTCAGCTGTGTGTTAAATAACATAAGCTAACAATCAAGAATCCAACAGCTTTTCCAAATCAGGAGATTATAAGGATTTTGAGATTCTTCAATGAAAGTTGTTTCAGGATAAGCAGAGTAAGCAAAGCCAGGTATTCTTTGGACCTTAAGTCAGTATTGTAAGGCCTATGGGCCAGACTAGCTTGTTGCCTTTTCATGTAAATAAAGATTTTTGGAACATTGCTGTACTTATTCCTTTACATAATGTCTATGGATGCTTCAGAACATCAACAGTAGAGCTGTGTAGCTTCAACACAGGCTACATGGCCAGCAAAGGCTAAGCTATTTGCTGACTCCTACCCTAGATATTTTATTTCTCAATGAAAGATAGAAAAAATTAGCACGCTAAAATTTCCATGATTATTTAATACAATCTTTAAACAGGAAAAGTTAATTACTAATTATCAGAAAAAATGGGAGATTATAAAAGATGAAAATTATCAGCTAAAAACCATGTAATCTGGTAAATCTATTGTTTAAAATAATTCTGAATATAGCTCAAGTCATCACAGGTACAAACTAGAAAGTATTACTTAATGTTAGTACTTTCAATTCCATTGTGTTTCCCCTTTTCTTGTTAGAAGTGCTTGAGTGCTTGCCCAACACTGAGGGTGATCTGATGAAGAGGCTGGGTGTGTGCTCTTTCCATGCTGGAAGCCTGTCACCCAACCCCTGTAATTCCTTCAGAATCTCGCTTTAGTCTGCAATCCTGACACTACACTTTGCTTTTTGGTGTTAGGAAGAAAGAAATTCAGTAAAACCAGCAATTTATGCTGATGACATTTTAACAATACCAGATCTTCAGATCTCAAGCTGTGGTTCCATTTCCATTGTAGAGTTGTACTCTGTTTGGAGTTTTTGTGAATTTCCATAATGGTTTTACATAATGGATAATTATATAATGAATGAATCTACTTAATGATGGCAAGTTAATCTTTTACCATAAGAATGCACACCAATAATTTATATGGGCAGTTAAAATTGACTTTTTGTTCTGAGAGTTTATAATTTTAACTTTTATTTTTCTGTTTCCAAAGTCCTTCCATGTCTATGGAGTGACTGGTGGGTTATGTTAAATTGTTTGCATTCAAAACCGTTAATGCCTGCTACTTAAGTATAGAAAGCAAGACATTTTCAGGATTTTAAGACAAATATAAGGCAAAACAATGAAGCTGATAGTGTGATGAATCAATATAAATGATAGTTCTCTATTCTCAGAGGAAAGTGGTTACCCAAACTAAACAAAAACCAAAATGCACCCAACATTTCATAAAAGATCTTTTTTTTTTTTTTAGAATTTACTTTTATAAGTGAGGTGGGCATAAGAAAAATAATGATACTGCAGTTTATATCTCTCCATAGTGGATTAAATTGGGTAAGAAGATAATGTTTAACATTATGCTTTTGAAGTTTGGAAAACAAATTTGTTACTGAGCTTCCCTCAGTGAATTCAATGTCATGTTAAATGTAATAGTGAAGGGTATTGCATAATCATCATTTTTAAATGGGTTAGGGATTTATTCATAGATTTTTATGTTAGAAAATGCAATTTTTACATTAATTATAAATTTTATGCTAATTCATACTAAGATGGGATTCAGTGGATTAAAAGTAAATTCAAAATATTAGACTATAAGGATCCAGAAAGAACACCATAGGCATAGTAAACATATAAAAAGAGTACCTTTGATATTTACATTAAATACTATTAATTGAGCACTTCTCTAACATCTGTTAATATGTTAACTGATTTTCATGTGAAGTGTAAACTTCATGTACCACATTTATGATGAAGGACCACAAAAGTCATACTAATCTGAATCCAGCGGTGCCTTACAGTTAATGAAGATACAACCTGATTTTTCTCCCCTTGGCTTCGTCCATTTTCTGTTACTGTAACTGGATAACACAGACTGGGTAGTTTGCAAAGAATAAAGGTTTATTTACATCTGGATTCTTGAAGGCTGGAGGGTCCAAGATCAAGGGGCAGGCATCTAGGGATGGCCTTCTTTCTGTTGCGGTCTCTACAAAGTCTTTAGGTGGTACAGGGCATCTCACAGGGTGAGATGGTTAGATACTAATGATAGAGCCAAGTGCTGAGCAACCCCATTGACCCATTAATCCATTAATCTGTGAAGGATTACTTCTTAAAGGCCTTGCCTAGTCCCACCCCTTAATACCTCATAGTGGTAATTAACTTTCAGCATGAATTTAGTGGAGATATTCCAACTGTAGCACCTCCAGAAAGGTAAGGGATACTTAGCAAGGCCACTTTATGTACAAACAAGGCTACTAGGTTTATGTGCTGTTCCTGGATTCTTACTGAAATAAATGTGAGCTAAGAAAGAGAAAGCAGCTTAACAATGATTTTCTAAAATTCAGAACTCAAAGTATCCTTGACAATTACAGATAAGACCACATGGTTAGATTGCAGGAAGTTATTGGTACAGGAGTTTGACCTCTAGTGTGCGAGAGTACATGTCCCTTTTTCTTCACTCACAAGGAATGCATTGCCATTAGATTTGATTTGCACTCTAGCTTGCATTAATATTATATTTTTCCAGTAAACATATTAGGATTATATTTACTAGGATATAATTAGGAATAATCATTGCTAGTGGAAAATCATATTGATTATAATGATCTTAGATTACAGAGAAATAAAACTATAATAAACACTATGTGGCCGGCGCCATGGCTCACTAGGCTAATCCTCCGCCTGCAGCGCCGGCACCCTGGTTCCTAGAACCAGTTGGGGCACCGGGTACTAGTTCCGTTTGCTCCTCTTCCAGTCCAGCTCTCTGCTGTGGCCTGGGAAGGCAGTGGAGGATGGCCCAAGTGCTTGGGCCCTGCACCCACATGGGAGACCAGGAGGAAGTACCTGGCTCCTGGCTTCAGCCATAGTGGCCGTTAGGGGAGTGAACCAACAGAAAGAAGACCTTTCTCTCTGTCACTGTCTATAACTCTCTCTCTGTGTGTGTCTCTCTCTCACTGTTTAACTCTGCCTGGCAAAAAATAAAAATAAATAAATAAACACTATATATTCTCACTTTTTGTGTGATATCTAAGATTCAAACAAGATAAGTACATTTTTTCAGGCAATAAGAGCTACGTTGTAGGCACATGGTAAATATTTGTGAAATCATATATGATATTTTAGAATGTGAAAGTCTTTACATGTAATAATTCATAATGTAAAGACTTTACATGATTAATATACTTGCATTAAAGTATTAAGAAAATTAACATGACTAGTAATTACTGACATGTATAACCAACATTACTAAATCATTCCCCAAGGAGGTTACAGAAAAAGCTAATAATATTTTCATAATTATTAGAAAACCATGTATACAGGCAATATAACATAGCGCTTAAAAGGATATTATTAGTATTTCAAGTTCCTGTTTTCAAATACCTTTCTGTTGCTTATTCATGTATTAACCTGGAAAATTTCTTAAGAACTTTTTGCCTCATCTGTGAATTTATTCATCTGCAAAACAGAGATGACAACAAGAATAATATCACAGAGAGCTATTATACAAGAAATGCTACAAGTACAGTTTAAAGCACTACCCATCTCCAAAGCTTCAGAATCATGGTTGTTATAAAAGCTTTTCTGGCATTTCACTTTTACATGAAAGTTTCTTGAAGCCATAAGATAATGACAAATACTGTGTTCTTAGGTAATGAAATCAAGTAAATGTGACGTAGTGAGACATTATTTTGTATTTTGTTTCTTCTACATAGAAAATAAAGGAGGGAATGTTGACCAAACAACTCTCTGAATGACTTCTAGAAACAAAAGTTTAAATTATTTATTCTGATTACAGTAAGTCCTGGGTGAAGAGAGAGAGAGGCAAGGAAAAGAAACACAGTGTGTTGGGGAAGGGGTACATTATCTTTTTTTTTTCCTTTTTTTAATTTTTAAAATTTTTTTGACAGGCAGAGTGGATAGTGAGAGAGAGAAAGACAGAGAGAAAGGTCTTCCTTTGCCGTTGGTTCACCCTCCAATGGCCGCAGCAGCCGGCTCGCTGCAGCCGGTGCCCCGCGCTGATCCAATGGCAGCAGCCAGGTGCTTCTCCTGGTCTCCCATGGGGTGCAGGGCCCAAGCACTTGGGCCATCCTCCACTGCACTCCCTGGCCACAGCAGAGAGCTGGCCTGGAAGAGGGGCAACTGGGACAGAATCCGGTGTCCAGATCGGGACTAGAACCTGGTGTGCTGCCACTGCTAGGCAGAGGATTAGCCTATTGAGCCGCGGCGCCGGCCACATTATCTTAAAGAGCATATTTCCCTAGTTGCATTTGTACTGTAGAAAAAATGTCTGTACAAATGAATCAGAGAAGAGTGTTTCATGCAACTATAGATTCCAAAGGGTCATCGTAAGAATAAAGACATCAAGTTTCTTGGAGACATCCTTATAATCACTAACCTAAACAAAGTCCAGGTAAGAGGATATAAAGAGTACAGTGACCAGAAGGCTGTGAATATAATGCTGACATGTCCTTCTGTATGTTATGATTATAAATTCTCTAACCTTGCTTTATTGTGAGACTTAATCCCAGTCTGTTAGCTTCCAAAAAATTATGGAGAATATTTTCTGAGGACAGTGCTTTCACCTTCTACAAAAATGCTACAAGGGTATTTTTTTTCTGATGGGAAGAGAGTGAACAAATAGTCTCCAGCATAATGAAAATGTACATGAAATAGTAATAGACGAATTTTTTCAGATTGCCAAAAGTGTTGAGAAGCAGTATTTATGGGCATATGTTTCATATACCTGTTAGGACACTACTTGAGGTGCCCAGATCCTTTACTAAGATGCCTGAGTTTGAATCTTGGCCACACTTGGGAGGCAGTAGGTGATGGCTCAACTACCTGAGTCCCTGCCATTCACATAGGAGACTTAGATTGAGTTCTTACCTCACAGCTTCAGCCTGGCACAGCCTTAGCTGTTGCAGGTATTTGGGGAGTGAACCAGCAAATAGGAGAGCTCTCCGTCTCCTTATCTCTCTTGAATAAATAAGAAAGAAGTCAAAATTTTAGAAAATGTGATTTTGAGGGGCCGGCGCTGTGGTGTAGTGGGTAAAGCCACTGCCTGCAGTGCCGGCATCCCTTATGGGCACCGATTCACGTCCCAGCTGCTCCACTTCCAATCCAGCTCTCTGCTGTGGCCTGGGAAAGCAGTAGAAGGTGGTCCAAGTGCTTGGGCACCTGCACCCGCGTGGGAGTCCCAGAAGAAGCTCTTGGCTCCTGGCTTTGGATTGGCGCAGCTCCAGCTATTGTGGAAAATTGGGGAGTGAACCAATGGAAGGAAGACCCTCCCCCGCCCCTCTCTCTGCCTGTCCTTCTCTATCTGTGTAACTCTTTCAAATAAATAAATAAATCTTAAAAAAAAAATCATTAGCATACTCTTTAAAAAATGTGATTTTTAGTATTCAAAATTTCTTTTTTTATTTAATTATTTTTTTAATTTGACAGATAGAGTTAGTCAGTGAGAGAGAGAGAGAGAGAGAGAGAGAAAGATCTTCCTTCCATTGGTTCAGCCCCAAATGGCTGCTATGGACAGGGCTACGTGAATCCGAAGCCAGGAGCCGGGTGCCCCTTCCTGGTCTCCCATGTGGGTGTAGGCGCCCAAGCACTTGGGCCATCCCCCACTGCCTTCCTGGGCCAAACAGAGAGCTGGACTAAAAGAGGAACAACCAGGACCAGAACCCGGCACCCATATGGGATGCTGGCACTGCAGGCAGAGGATTAACCTAGTGAGCCAAGGCACTTGCCCGCAGTATTCAACATTTCTTACATGTGAACTTTTAATGTAAAGTGAGATGATTATTGAACACTTTTTGTCTAGCTAAAGCTATATTTCATTGGAAAGTTCAGAAATTTATGGAATATTATTGCATAATTTTATAAATTAAAATAACTTATACTAAAGTCTTGAAAGCAGATCTTCAAAGTATATAGGACCATGGAATTCATTAAAGTGACTCTTTCTTTCTTCAGGGTTTATTTTTTTTTTCCACTTTCCTTTTAAGCCAAATTTTTTTTGAATGTTTCTTTTTGCATTAGGCTTGAATGCAATCCAATACCAGTTGTATTGTTTCTGGACAGTACTGAAGCTCTGAAGATATATTCCCCCCATGCATCATCATAGCATTGCCATACTGACGATATATTAGTGTAATACATCTTCAGAGCTCTCAAATGAGAAGCTGTCTGGGAGGAATGGGACGAGGAGCAAATTCAATTCAATTACAGGACAAAGGAACCCTCTGAAGAGAAGGGAAGAACTCTGAGAGCAAGGTTCTCTGGGGAGTTGATTACAACTGGGTATTTCATGGAAGTAGTTTCCATTTTTCCTTTCGTGACAGGGCAAGGAATAATTATGGATTTTAAACACACATCTCTAAAGATAAAGTGGCATCACAACTCTCACCATTTAACTCAGTAAAGACTAGATATTTTTGAGACATATAATTGAAAATTGCATGAGAAATCCTATTTATTTAATATGTAAACCCACGGTATAAAGACATCCTACAGATTAGTTTATTGAAATGTGATACACAAAAAGAAATATTAAATTCTTAAAGAAACTCTTAGACGACATTTTTTACAGATTCAAATGTAAGGAAGGAAGGAAACAGGCTGACTGAGATGTAATCAACAGGCAACAAATGAGAGAACCAATTCTTTTTAGTCATATCCTGACTATTTCCACTAGATTAGGCTGTCTAAAATGATCAATAAGTATTATTACAAATGTGTATTTTTCTTTGATATCACTCAGGTCTTAAACAGGATAGATACTTCATTTCATCATAGTAAAATATATTAGGAGCTGAAAACTTTCCATCTAGTTCACATGATTTTCAAAAATGAATCACTTATATGAAAACTCCCTAATTCATTATTAGTGGTTATAGCATAAATATTTGTCTTACATCTTTCTTCAAAAGGCAAGTACTGAGTACATTTTTGTCTGAAAATGTAGGACATTCAGTATATAGTGGTGAAAGGAAAAAATACAGCTACCATCACAAAGAATTTACAACTTTGGAAGAGAAATGGGGAGAGGGAAACAATTGCATATTAACCAGAAATGGTGCATTCAACAATACAGCATCTTTGAGGAGTTGTCTTTTAAAATGAGCCTTGAAATTTGAGAATGGGAATTTGCTGAGGGAAGTAGTGCTATGCATTGTAATTGTGTGGGAACAGCATTTGTAAATGCTTGAAGGCAGGAAAAGAGTTGCTGTACACCCAGGCTGAAGTTAGTGTGCCTGGAACTAACTGAGAATAGGGAGAAAGTGTGGCTTAAGGCAAGATTGGAACCTACCTGTGAATGGGCTGATCAAATAGGAATGTAGGTCATGGTGAGTACAGATTTTTTTTCCCCTCAGTTGCAACCAGAAGCTAGGAAACGTTTTTGAGCACATAGGTGACATGATTTGAATATAATTTTTAGTAGATGTTTGTGGGGACTGTGAGGAGAATGAGTTGCAAAGGGAGACTGAAGAGTCATGGAAAGTACTATAGCAGTGGAGATACTGACTTTAACAAAGCTGGTCACAGTGGAGATGAGGAGGATCAACTGTGAACTCTATATTATGACGGGTAAAACCAAAGGACCCTGGTAGATTGAAGATGGGAAATGCCTCTTAGTTCTTGGCTTTATCAGTTTGGAGAACAGACATGTCATTAACTGAGACAAGGTAAACCAGAGGGAAATTACATGCAAGAGAAAAATCAAAAATTCTGTTTTGACCGTGTTATCTCATAAGGCATATTAATCATCCAGGTGTAAATGTCAGTGAATAATTGGATATTTGAGACTTGATCTCAAGGACAGGACCAAAAAAGACTGAGTCATGTTTGAAAATGTGTCCAAAGAAGGCTGAGGGGTCAAAAGAGGGGCCAGGATCAGGGTCTGAAGGTTTGGAAATCACAAAAACAAGAGACAGGAAAGAGTTGCTAGTGTGACAGAAGAAAACCAAGGTGAGGCTGCAGGAGGAGAGGTTTTTAGTGATTTGAAAGCCATCTAATGAGTTGAAATGTAACAAAAGACAGAATAAAATGCATATGAAAAAATTCTGCTGTATTTGGCAATTTGGAGACCATTTTGACCTTGATAAAAGGAGTTTCAGTGAAAGTGAGAACTGGAGTTAACACTGAGAGGGTTAAATATGGAATGAGAAGTGAGGTGGGGGGAGCAGTGAATAAGCAGGAAGTTTTGTGGCAAAATGGAAAAAAAAAAAACCACTGTGTTTGTTGGGCCCAAGAGAGGCTTCTTTTTTTTTTTTTTTAAGAACTAGTAGAATAGTATAGAAACAAATAGTGTAACCTGCTAATATATTTGTCATCCAATGATCAATACAAAGTTATTCTTGTTCAACTAAAGTTCTTCCCTCAACTTAAGAGGGTGGGGAAATATTCTTTTAATTTCAGAAAAAAAATTGTTGAGAGACCCATAAGCAATAGTAATTATAGAACATTTACTGTTCAGCACATCAAAAAACAGAAGTAGTTGCTGTACAAGTGGCCTCTGCCTCTCTTTTATGCTTTGTTCCCAGTCTCCCGACGGAAAGGTTTCTGTTGGACAGTAGAGGATGCATGAGGAGCTCTGAGGCGTGTTGTGAGCTGCGGGCAAGCTCCCTGTCCTCTGTGCTGTCACTGGAACATTTCCTGTCACTTCTGAGGAACTTGCGCTTCCGCAGTCCCTGCTCTTTCAGGAAAGCGTCTAGTCTCCTCTTTTTGATAACATGCTATGTCTTTTAGTTCTGTTCCATTGCTTTGCCCTGAAATTGTGTGCTTTATGCCCAATTCATCACCCCAGGCGTCTGCTGCAGCTGGCTGGGACTGTCACTTGGCAGTTTATTGCTCAAAGGAATCACCATTCTTTCCCTTGCCCTGCGGGCTGTGGCAGGAGGTGCAGTCTTTGCACAAGTCAGCCTATCTCTTCCCAGGTGTTCTCTTGCACTGCAGCCGTCACACCTGGCCACCTGCTCCCATCACCTTTCTGAATTGTGGCAGAGCATATGTTGGAGCCACAGAGTTAATCAGGAAGAAGGAGCAAAGCTGTTGGGTATAGCTTCCAGATAGTTCAAAAAAAGACCTCTGTCTGAACACCTGTAGACTCTGATTTATAGCATAACACATATGAGTGTATTTCTAAAAGTCCACAGAAAATTTTAAAAAACACTTTATTTTGGTGTAAAAAGTATTGAAATCTATGGGTAGTTCTTTCATAATACATGTTTACCATGAGTATACCATGCCCTTATATACTTGCTTATTAAAAAAAATGACAAGCAGAGAAAGAGAAAAAGAGATATAGGTAGAAAAAGGGAGCGCCCATGCACTGGTTTGCTCCACAAATGCCTGCAATTGGGCTGGGCTGGAGGCCAAATTGGCAGCTGGGAACTCAATCTAGATCTCCTACGTGGGTAGCAGTAACCCAGCTACTTGCACGTAACTACTGTCTCCCAAGGTCTGCACTGGTAGGACGCTGGAGTCAGGAGCCAGAGCCAGTCATCCAACTCAGGTACTTTGATGTGGGACTGTATTTGTTTATTTTAAATAAGAAAAATGCAGAAATACAACCAAAAAACCACAGTGCAATAAAAAACTTTGTATAATGTACTTAATTCATTTGTAAAATACCTTCAAGTATATTGAGTCTCTTTAACATTGCTTCAATTATGCATTAAGACCATACACAGTCAAAGCAGTGATCTTAAATTGTTAAGGTGGAATTAAAATTCTGACTTACATACTTTGATAATGCAGTAGGATCACAACCTTTATTTGGCTTCCGTTTGCAAATTTATCTTCTCCAGGATTTCTTCTTACAGATGGTGGGGTAATCAGATGTGAGGGGGTTGAATAGAATGTGATTTCTCCAAACCCCACTAAATTGAAGGACACATGTTGAGCTTGTTAAGGCCCTGACATAATCATCTTTAATCATGGTGTCTAGACTAAACATAAAACATGCTTAGATTAAGATATGCCATTCAGATTGTCTTTCAACATCAGTTTTCTTATTCACTGCTTTTCTATTTCATTATTTTAAAATTATTCTTCCATTTATAGCTCTAAAATAATCACAAATTGAAATATACCCCTCAAAGTTTGTATGCAGCTACCTAAGATACAGGAGTGATTCTCAGAAAACAAAGATGGATGTACAATGACTAGACAGTCAGAGGAAGAATCTTATTAACAATCCACAGGCAAAAGACAGTGTTAGTACCATGGCTGAATTTCGAGCAAGGGAAAGGGCAGGATCTAGCTCTATGATTTACAGAGATAACTAAAGAAAAAATGGATATTGTTATCCTGGATCAAGTATTCAGACATAGGTAAAAGACGTCTGAGATTTATCACTCTCACTGATCATTGTCATTTTTTAAAAAAAAATATTTATTTACTTACTTGAAAGGCAAAGTTACAGAGAGGCAGATGCAGAGAGAGAGACAGAGAGAGAGAGAGAGAGAGAGAGAGAGAGAGAGAGAGAAAGAGAGAGGTCTTCCATCCACTGGTTCACTCCTCAGTCGGCCTCAATGGCCAGAGCTGTGCCTATCTGAAACCAGGAGCCAGGAGCTTCTTCCAGGTTTCCCATGTGGTTGCAGGGACTCAAGGACTTGGGCCATTTTGTACTGCTTTCTCAGGCCATAGCAGAGAGCTGGATCGGAAGTGGAGCAGCTGGGACTCAAACCGATGCCCATATGGGATATCAGCACTGCAGGCAGAAGCTTTACCTGTTACGCTGTCACTTTTGAGGAATCATGTGGGTATAGGCAACAACAATGTTGATCTATGCTGGAGTATAAGATATATAAGTGTATCTTCTATCTTGATCTTCATTTTGTTTACTTGACATGTTATGAGACCAACACATATGTTTAATGAATGATTCAACCTGAATTGAATTTTTGGTGACTTTGTGTAATGATATGATCTCTTTCTCTTCTATTACCATAGGTAACAATTTGTTAACATTATTCTTTTGTGAGTACTTATTGTCTGCTAGGTAATTTACATTCATTTTCTTTTTAAATTTTTTTCAAGGTTTGTTTCTTTTGAAGGCAGAGTAAAAGACAGAGGGCAAGGAAGAGTCCAAGAGGGAGAGAGGGAGATCTTCCACCTGCTACTTCACTCCCCAAATATTCACAACAGCAAAGGGTGGGTCAAGCTGAAGCCAGGAACCTAGAACTCCATCTGGGTCTCCCATGTAGGTGAGAGGGCCCAAGTACTTGGGTCATCTTCCAATGCCTTTCCAAAATGTATTAGCAGGGAGCTAGATTGGAAGCAGAGCAGCTAGGACTTGAACCAGCACCCATTACGATGCCGGCATTTTAGGTGGAGGTTTAACCCACTGTGTTATAATGTTGTTTTTTCATTTTCTTAATCAAATTTAAGAAGAACTCATATTACAGGTGATATTATTTGCATTTTTGAGCTAAAGCATCAGGAGCTCTTAGCATTTAGTAATTTTCCCAAGGACAACAATTAGTATGATTCTGATTCAGAATTCACATCCAATTCTAAAAATTCCAAAGTCAATCATTACTGCAAGGACTATATAGAATTTGGATTACTGGTTACATCAATATACTGCTAAGTAGATTTAGAATCTATGGCTCGTGGGAAGATGCTCACACAAAAATGACCAAGATTTTATAGAAGAGTTTCCAACAAAGAGAACCACTGCAAAATAGAATTACGACTTTATTAAGCAGTGGACTCCCAAATTATTATAAATAGTAATTCAGAATGCATAACCTCTATCAGGAAGATTGCCTAAGTGAATTCTAGTACTTATGAATGTGAGACAGGACACTAATGATCAATCCATAATGTTTGATTCATAAACTAGGACAATGATTTCATGTGAAGGATGTATTTTTACCAAGAAAACATTAAACCGAATTTTGTCATCTTCACTATATTTCAAAAACAAAAGATATATTAATGCAAAGATAGTAAGCAAGGCCTAAGCTTAAAATAAAACACAATATTGTTTAAAAAATGGATAGATGATAATCTTCTGTCAGATATTCATCTTTATCTGTTTTCTATATGGCTAGTCAGTAAAACCAAAGTTGTGTATGTCTTGTCAATCAGAGATCAAAAAACTAAAGTTTGTGGGACAATAAAGGTCCCTGTCTATTGTTTTAAATAAAGTTTTATTGCAACACAGCCATATCCATTTGTTTATGAATTTCCTTTGGCTTCTTCGATGCTGTGACAGCAGAGTTAAATAGTTGCAACAGAGAACCTATGCCCTGCATATAAGAAAATATTTACTTTTGACCTTTTACCAAAATGTGTACTGACCCCTAATATTTGAAAGGATCTCATCTCCTATTTTTAGTAGATGCTTTCTTCTCAGTATTACACAGAACATGGTGTCCTGCTTCATCTTAGAAATCCAGTAATTGGTTCAGATTATAAGTAGATTTACAGCTTATTTTATTATTTATTTAATTATTTAATTAATTATATATATTATTTAATTATAATAGAAAGCTGTTTCTCAATTTCTTCTTCAATTAATTTTTAATATATCAATGGTTTTCTTTATTTTCCATGTTTCAGTAAACCATTCAACAAACCAACTAGTAAATGTCTTCTGAATTCTGTGAGTTTAAAAAAATCAGGCCCTCATGTTAAGATAACTTCTCCTTTCACACAGTTTCCTCCATATCTATGTCAAGAATCTTTTTACTACAGAATTATGAAAGGAAACATCCTTGACTATATTTTTCTATTGTTAGAGAAAATGTATCTCTAAACTTCTCTATAGGGAAAAATGCTGCTCTGAGCCAATTTATGTAGCCGCTTAAGAGTTAGACAGGATTTTTTTTTCTTGGAAGAGGAACCAGGAGCTGGCACGTTTGCCCAGGAGACCTGGGGGCCTCCATTGAGTGACAGCCACAGAAGCAGCTAGGGGTGAAAAACTCCTGAATAGCAAGATAAAAGTCACTGTTTGATCAACATCCAGTAAGGGAGAGAAAGCATAAGAAACAAACAACAGGGGGAAAGTTGTCAATAAAATCAATAAGGTCTCTGTCTGGAATTTGGAAAGTCAAACAATGGGAAAATGTGTGATTTAATAGTATTGATCTTCAGAGACATCTCAGCACATCCTCTTACACTCTTAGCGAGGATTCATTGTGTTCAATGTTGATCATCCACGGTTCTGAGTAACATACTTTTCTTGATGTGTTCAAATTATACTGCAATCTAAACTATAATAAGCACTATCTAAGCTTTAGATGTGAAATAAGTACACTGTGTAAATAAATTTGAAATGAAAGATTAAAATAACAGATCTTGATATGCTCATTACTGACCTTTCTGAAAGTCCAACTCTTATTATAGAGGAAATAAAAATTGAAACCATTGTGTTTCTCAATCATATTAGATTTTAGTTTTGTTCAAGGATGCAAAATAAAAGACCAGAAACAACAGAGAAACTAATATTTTACTGCATTTTCACCCATTAAAAGGAAAATATAAGATAATCTCTAAGATATTTTATATTTCATAGCTGTGAATCTACTTATAATCTGAATTTCATAAATAGAATACACTACATTCTGTCTCATTACATTGTCCTATAATATCCATACATGAATTTATATACATGTGCACATATATACACACAAAGTCATGACATAAAACTTTAAAGTAAACTTTGGGGAACAATCAAAGTTTCTTAACAGAATAAAAGCAATACACATTTTAGAAAATCAGTAGCAGCTCAGTAAAGTCTTGCACATAGTAGCAAAGAGAGTAACACAATAGCTTGTTGTCTAAAGCAAGCGAGCAAACCACTTCATCGGGAGGTATTGATTTTTGTGTGTGAGCTTTTAAAAGCATTTTTACATGTGTCTATAAATATGGGACACTGAATTGAAATTGTATTTGATTTCAACAGAACTTGAATGCCTCTTTCTGTGTTAATCATTGAAGAATGTTAAAGATAAGCAATTATTTGCAAAAGGTTAGAATAATCTAGTCCAAATGTGTTACTTCATGGTGACCTGACTTAAAGAATATAGCATCAGAATAATGGAGAGGAAAATAATAAACATAATTAGTTGTTTCTTCTAAGCAAGGAATAGGAACTTATCTGAAAAAACTTAAAATAGTAATATTGCGGCTATCTGAAAGACTGAATTTCCTACACAAGACAAGGGTACCTGCTACAAGACAGAGATGAAGTTAAGCACAGGGAAAGGAAATAATGTACATTATGAGCCTAGAGAAAAGAATTATGAAAAAGTACTCTTTCGAAAGTGTGGGCATCATGGGAGAGCATATGTAAGAGCCTCAGGTGTACTGTCACATACACTTATAACAACACAAAGAGTGTGTACTATTTTTGCCACATCTGCGTCACAAAGAAACCTTAGTTTAGATAACTTAAGTGAAAATATTAAATCAGGGACACTATCGCTGTTGAGTTTACTTGTACAAATTTAGGAGTATCTTTCCATTGAGATAATTGGCCATTTAGTAGTGTAGTCGAGATTAAGTTTACTAAATGATTATTCAGTGAACACTTGTGGTATCTCAATAACAGTGATAATAGGGACAAGTGTTTCCTTCATTAGATATCTTCCTGCATGTTCCATCAGATAATTCTATTCCAGATTTTGTAATTATAGACATGATTTCTTCGTTAGTCACATTTTATTTTTCATTTAAATTTGTTTGGATAGGGCATATCTTATTTTCAGTTAACCAGCACTCATTGGTTTCTGGAAAAACACGAGTACTATGATTTTATGTTTATTAAAAGTCCTTTTCCTAACTTGTCTCCAGTCTTCTTGTGTAATATGTTGATCCTATTTTCTTCAGATAACTCTCTTTGATCAGCCTCTAATTTTTTTTTTGTTTCTGCTTTGTGAATCATAGGAAGCATAATATAGTCATTTATGGAACTTAGTCCTTTTGTGTATTAGAGCTTCAGAGACACTATCCATTTTTCATGCCAAAGTGAAATTGTATTTGATTTCATTTGTTTTAAATTATGCCATCATGTGAGCAGCAAACAGTCCCTAGATTTTTTTTTCTGGAAATGGTAATGAAATTTTAAAAGGCAGAAAATGCATTTTATTGGTCTTATCCAGTGAAAACCTAATAAACCCTTTGAAATAAGTAAACATACACGACCAAAGGGCACAGCCTCTGGATGTTTTGTTCCAAGATACAGGTAACTTAAGTCATTGACAACCTCTCAGTATATCATCACATTTCTCCCTTTATCTGGAGACTGACATGTCTTTAAAATATCTCAAAAGATTATAAGTCTACCTTTTAATTAAAAGAACAAGAGTGAAGGTAGATATATTTCCTCAGTGAATTAATGCAAGCCTACTGTATCTTTCTAAGGAATGAACCTCAAAATTACCTATAGGGAACTACATTGTAAATCATATCATCTTTTTAACACTGATGTTGGAAAGAGGGACTCTACTTAGCAGGCTAATTATAAACCTCCAAGCATTATCTGAGGTAACAGAGGGAATGGAAAGAGAACTGGTATTGGAGTCAAAAGAATTATTTTCTCTCGAAGCCTTCTGTGCCTTGTGGCATTAAGCAAGGTATTTAGTGTCTTTGGGATTTAATCTTTTTTATATCTGAATGGAGAAGCTTATGCTTGCCTAATAGGATTGTTTTGATGATAAAATGAAGCAGTCAATATGAATTCATTTACAAAATCAGCAGTCTTACCCTAAAGAATGATATTGATGAGACTGACCTAGTGGCTTAGTGGGTTAAACCATGGTCTGTGATAACAACATCCCATACAAACATTGGTTTATGTCCTGGCTGTTCCACTTCCAATCTCGTTCCCTGCTAATGCACCTGAGAGAGCAGCTGAAGATCATGGAAATACTTGGGCCCCTGCACCCACATGGGAGACCTGGATAAGTTCCTGGCTTCCACTTGACCCTGCCTGGGTGGTTGTAGCCACCTGGGGTGTGAATCCGCAGATGGAAGATCTCTTTCGATCTCTCTTCCTCTCTCTGTAACTCTGCCTTCCAAATAAATAAATCGATTTTTTTAAAATAAGGATATCAGCAGACTTATTGTGCTTACGAAATTAGATTTAAAGAGGCCTAATGAGAGGAAGTAGTCTGAATTTTTCTAGTTCTCTGTTCCTCTAAAACTTTGTAAAAACAGATTTTTCTAATGAAATATAAATACAAATACAGAGAGGAAGCTGTGGTCCAAAAGTGTATTTTAAAAATGAAAAATCATCCTCTGCCACATCTTCTGATGAATTGTTTCTACTATCATATGAAGATTCTGTAAGAAATTGTCACTAGTTCCCTATCTGCACTAAGTAATTTCTACATTTATTGTTATATGCTTAATATTGATTCTATGCTATATACTAAGATGGATTTAATGGAGGAACATTAACCGATCAGCCTATCTCTGAATTCTGATCCTTCTAGTAAATGTCTATAGAGAAAATACTTCATCCTTTTGTTGTTGTTATTAATGAGATTTATATACCTGACTTCAGAATAGGTCTCTTCCAGTGTGTCTATTTGTTATTAAGTCAATTGCCCCTCTATATGATAAAAAGCTGATGCATTTTATTACTCACTAGAGGAAATAGTCCTAAGGAAGATTGCCTCCATCCTACACTCAATTTAATTGTCATTTGAAAGCCAGTAATGCAACTGAATCATTTACATGAGCTATATCCTTTCTGTTTGGAGGAGGGTCGAAAACTTCAGTGACCCTTCGAATCAGATAAGCTTTTTATATAATTGAAACAACCAATATTCCATTGTTAATGGCTAATATTCAGGCTGCCTGAAAGGCATTTGAGAGAAGGAGTTTACCACACAATTAAAAGGGGGGATGGAACTGTAGGAAGCACCTACAAATTTCATTTAGGAAAATTCAGAAATATGGATATTCATTTCAGATGAGGTGACATTGTGTGGGTATTGTGACAGAAGTGATAGAAGGAGTGCACATTGAGGGATATTGATTTATTTTAAGGTAAATTCAGTTAACTGACAGGGAGAGTTAACAAAAAAAAAATTCTCAAATAATAGTCACTAGAGCATGCATTTTGCAAATTGTTAAGATGCCACTTAGGATGTTTGCATCCCATATCAGAGAGCCCGGGTTTGAGCCCTAGCTGCACCTCCAGTTCCAGCTTCCTGCTAATGTATCTCCTGTCCTTGTTAAGCATGTGGGAGATCTGGCTTTAGCTGGCCCAGCCCTAGCTACCGTGGCAGGCATTAGGGGAGTGAACCAGTAAATAAGAAGTCTCCCCGTCTGTCTCTGTCTTTCTGTCTCTCTTTCAAATAAAGAAAAAGGGGAAGATTTTTTTTTAAATCAAGTGTTAGCCACTTAAGGACTTAGACAATGAGTAGTTGAGGATAATTGGCATTTCCTTTTATTTTAGGAATGTGAATACCAGGGTATTTTATAGCATTCAATTATAACCAGATAAACTAGATTATTTCAGATTTATTGTGTTAGAAATCCCACTACTTCTCCTAGTTAATGTTTAGCTCTTTATTCTTATAGCCCTAGGTAACAAATTTGACTACTTTATTTATGTATTCAATAATATTTATATAAAGTCTAAAATCAAGTACTATTCTGTTACAGGCAAGAGCATGAAAGTCAGCCAATCAAGTACAGCAGTTGGTTCGCTGTTTCTATTGCTGTTTGTTCACATTGCAACCTCCTTTAATGAATTTTATGTTACCTCCAATGCACTTTCTCTTAATTTTCACAAATCTTGAATCATGGAACTTGAATCAAGCTAGCCATCTTCATTTTTCACTCACTTTGTTAGGAAAACCTTCCCATGCCCAGCTTCTTTATTAATTGTGTGTTCCATCCTCTACCCATTCATTTATTACATAAAATCAGGACACTTCCTTTGTAGTCTGGGATTGACTGTATCATCATATCTCCTGCTAATACACTATCAACAATATTTCTTTTCAAATGACTGGGCTTGGTCTCACGGATGACTACATAAGTTAGAAAACCAAAATATATTGGAAATAGTTTTCTTTCTTTGTTAATCCACTATTTATAATAAGTTTTCATGGAATACATTAGTCATATTAAATGTCTTTCTAAAATTCTAAATAAATCTGTTTCTTGATGGTTAGGGAGTAGTTTAGACTATTTTTCTTGCCAATGTTGCTAAAACCTTTCTTTTTCTTTAAAAAAAAAATCATATGTATTTTTCTATAGAATAGTTTCGGAAAATGTAAAGTGTAATTAAAATCTACTTTAATTTTGATTTTATTAGCATTATTTGCATCACTATTATTAGTTAATTTTTTGAAACCTAGTACATAACATCATGAAAATGCTGTTCTGAGATTCAAAAGCAGCTATCATTGGTCTAAACATGGCACATTTATTTTGCTTTTATCTTTCATCCTTTATTCTCAATCTTTTTTCTTTCTTGTGCCTCACACAACCCTGGCTGATTATTTAATATGGATTAATAATTGTAAATAAATTTATGTATTTATATATATGAGGGTACTTTGGAAAGTTTGTGGATGGAGTGGACATTTAACCTAGTAGCTGGGCACCTGCATCCTGTATCAGAATGATGGGGTTCAACTCCTGGCTCCCCTTCCTCACTCCAGCTTCCTGCTAGAGCAGACTCAGAGGAGAAGGACATCATTGAGTTCCTACTGACGACATACAGGGCCTGAGTTTCAGGCTGGCATTGTGCCACAGCAGGTTAAGCCACCACCTGTGACACTGGCATTCCATATTGGAGTTCAGATTTGCATTTTAGCTACTCCTCATCTGATCCAGCTCCCTGTTAGTGTGCTTACAAAAGCAGCAGAAGGTGCCACAAGTACTTGAGCCCATCCCACCCTCATGGGAGACCTGGATGGAGTTCCAGAGTCTTGGCTTCAGCTAGGCCCAGCTCTGGCAATTGCAAACATCTGGAGTGTGAATTGGTGGATAGCAGTACCCTTTCACTTTGTATCTCCCCCTCTCTCTCTCCCTCTCTTTCTCTCTCTCTCACTGTCTCCCTCACCCTTGCAAACAAACAAGAGAAATCTTTAAAAAAAATCTGGGTTGTGTTTCTGATTCCTAGCTTCAGTCCTAGCCCAACTCTAGCTGTTGTGGGCATTTGGGCAGTAGCGGACAGACAGGAGCTCTCAGTTGGGAGCTCTCTCTGTGTCTGTTTGTCTGTCTCTCTCCCAAATACATAAAAAGAAAGAAAAATTCATGGGAAATGGAATTAAAAGATAAATTTTGGTGCAGGAAAAAGTTTGTAATCCAGACATAGATTTTTTTTAATTTATTTTTTTATTTACTAAAAATATAAATTTCCAAAGTACAGTTTATGGATTACAATGGCTTCCCCCCCATAATTTCCCTCCCACTCACACCCCTCCCATCTGCCGCTCCCTCTCCCATTCCATTCACATCAAGATTCATTTTCAATTATCTTTATATACAGAAGATCAATTTAGTATATATTAAGTAAAGATTTCATCAGTTTGCACCCACACAGAAACACAAAGTGTAAAATACTGTTTCAGTACTAGTTATAGCATTACCTCACATTGGACAACACGTTAAGGACAGATCCCACATGAGACGTAAGTACACAGTGACTTCTGTTGTTGACCTAACAATTTGACACTCTTGTTTATGGCGTCAGTAATCTCCCTAGGCTCTAGTCATGAGTTGCCAAGGCTATGGAAGCCTTTAGGGTTCACCGACTTCGATCTTATTCCAACAGGGTCATAGTCAAAGTGGAAGTTCTCTCCTCCCTTCAGAGAAAGGTACCTCCTTCTTTGATGGCCCCGTTCTTTCCACTGGGATCTCACTCGTAGAGATCTTCCATTTAGGTGTTTTTTTTTTTTTTTTTTTTGCCAGAGTGTCTTGGCTTTCCTTGCCTAAAATATTCTCATGGGCTCTTGAGCCAGATCCAAATGCCTTAAGGGCTGATTCTAAGGCCAGAGTGCTGTTTAGGACTTCTGCCATTCTGTGAGTCTGCTGTGTATCTTGCTTCCCATGTTAGATCATTCTCTCCCTTTTTGATTCTATCAGTTAGTATTAGCAGACACTAGTCTTGTTTGTGTGATCCCTTTGACTCTTAGACCTATCAGTGTGATCCATTGTGAACTGAAATTGATCACTTGGACTAGTGAGATGGCCTTGGTACATGCCACCTTGATGGGATTGTATTGGAATCCCCTGGTACGATTCTAACTCCACCATTTGGGACAAGTCCGATTGAGCATGTCCCAAATTGTACGTTTCCTCTCTCTCTTATTCCCACTGTTACATTTAACAGGGATCACTTTTCAGTTAAATTTAAACACCTAAGAATAATTGTTTGTTAATTACAGAGTTCAACCAATAGTACTAGAACAAAACAATGAAAAAACACTAAAATGGATAAAGTATTACATTGTACATCAAGTTCTGGGCTGTGGTATGCTATGCCGATCGGGTGTCTGCACTAAGTTCAGCATCAATATATGACCTCCCGGGAGCGGGTGACCACCAGGTTGCCTAAGGAGCGGTGAACCGGCCCAGGTCGGAAATGGAGCAGGTCAAAACTCATGTGCTGATCAGACATAGATTTTAATAATACAGCTTTCCTGTGAACTTTTTGAAGACCCCATGTAAGTACAATTTAAAGAAATGTTACATTAAAATAAACATCTTTAATTTTGTTTTTCCACAAATGCTTTAATGTACACTTGCATGTAGAATTATTAGTGTTTAAAGCTTTCTGTTACTCAATTTCCTCACCAAAACATAGTATTATATCAACTTTATAATTTGTATAAACCTCATGAGAATATGGTAATAAGTCACTTTGGAAAAAATATATATGATAATAGTGAATTTGAACATCTATGCATACACAGTGTTAATTATTCAGATTTCAAATTTGAGAATTTTTAATACATTTGTCTATCCATCATTTTTAATATTTTAATTGAGGACTTGATTCTACTCCTTAAACTTCATATTTGTTAATTCCTTGCTTGTCTGAGACATTTAAAAAAAAATCATCAGCCAAGTGTGAGCATAAGAAATAGCTCCCAGAAGTTAAAATTGAAGAAACTGGGAAAAAATCTATTTATTTATTTATTTATTTATTTACTGAAAAAGCAGAGTGACACAGAGTTAGGAGAGGAGGCACAAAGAGAGGAGAGAGAGAGAGAAAGAGAGAGAGAGTGATCTTCTATACACTGTTTAATTCCCCCACAAGGCCACAATGGCTGCACTTGGCCCAGGCTAAAGCAAGGAGCCGGAAACTCCATCTTGATCTCCTATATGGGTAACAGGAGCTCGAGTACTTGGGACATCCTCTGCTGCTTTTGCGGGCACAAGACCAGAAATGTGGATCTGAAGTGAAGTATTCAGGACTCAAACTTTATGTTAGTTTTGCTTAGGTTTCATTTTGTTTAAAAAAAGGCTTTAATTTAAATGAGACCAAAGCATTCAGTTCTTACCCTCAAGGTTGTGTTTTCTTTCCTTAAAACTCAGGCATACTCTGCTATAATTTTTATTAGTTTCTTACTTTCATATGTAATATTTAACTATTTAATCCATCAGGATCTTTGTATGCTGCATGAGGTAAGAGAGTCAACTATAATTTTCGCCATATGAGGAGCCAGCTTCTCACAATCATCTAATAAACAATTTATTATTTTATATTGATCTATATGGTGCTATAACATTCTCAGCAAGACTCTGTGCTATTATTATAATTTTCTTGCTGTACTTTTGAGATACTTTTTTATTAAAATGTCATTATAGCATACCTTGACTGTGATAAAGGAATTACTCACAGCTTTTTGTGTAAATTGATTCAGCTCCTTTCATACTTTTATTCTTCCATTTAAATATATGTATAAGCCTTAAAAATTTCTTTAAAAAATGCAACAAAAACAACAAAATCTGCAAGAACTTGTGGATTAAATTGGGGAAACTGGCATGTTTTCAATACTAGGTAATCAGTCTATAAACATGATATATCTCTTCTATAATAATAATCTTAATTTATCATTTTTATTGAAATGTTACAAATTTCAATATAAAGATTAAAGAATTACAATTGCTAAAGCACGTTCATGTAATGGTCAGAGGTTGTGATATTTCCCATCTGATTCCTTGTATTTTCTCCATGAATTACAAAGCAAAGTCATCAGCCAAATGTGAACATAAGAACTAGCTCTCAGAGGCGGAAGAAAAATTGAAGAAACTGGGAGCAATTTTATTTATTTATTGAAAAGGCAGAGTGACACAGAAATAGAGGGAGAGAGAGAGAGAGAGAGACGGAGAGAGAGAGAGAGAATCTTCTATACACTGTTTAATTCTCCAAATGGCCACAATGGCCAGGTTAGTCCAGGCTAAAGCAAGGAGCCAGGAACTCCATTTTGATGGAGTACTTGGAACATCATCTGCTACTTTCCTAAGCAAAACAGCAGAAAGCTGGATCAGAAGTGAAGCATTCAGGACTCAAACTGGCAATCCCATATGGGATGCCAGAATTGTAAGTAGCAGCTTAATCTATCGCACCACAGAGCTGACCATGGGGAAAAAATTTTATCTTGGTAAATGAAGAAAGGATTTTTTGTCTGTATGCTTGTTTTGCTATATTTTATTTTGTGAATGAGCGCTTTCAAACATCAAAAGGTTGTTATATGGATGACTTTCAATTGTTTAAGTATGATCCTCCCCAAGAGCCATCCATGAGAATTTTATAAGTTACAGGAAGGTAGATTTTTACTTTTATGTAATAAAGAGTATTCTCTACTGGGGTTGTAAAACTCAAACAGACTTTCACTGAAGTGCTGATATTACAAGTTTTCAAAGACAGCATTTTGCTTTTTTAGAATATATGAAGTATAACAGAGTGACAGTTTATGCTGAAGTTAAAGGTAGGAATAAAAATCCTTAATAACTCTAGTGTGTGTGTGTTTTTAAAATTCTGTAATCTAATAATGAGGTACTTTCTTAAAAAGTTAAAACAAAAATTTTTCGCTACCTTTGTTGGCCATGAATTTTATGCACCTTTTGTTAGTTATTTTGGTCTGTAGTTGCCATAGTCATGAATAGTCAGCTTTTATGTGAATAACTAAAATAATTAGAAAATAATTTGCATCACCTATAAGAATGAATTCTTCATTTAAATTTTTTAACACAAAAATGAATAGAGTACAGAAAGACATTATATGGTGATACATGAACTGGAGATTTTTGCAGAAATCTTCCAGTGATTTACAATAGGAAAGCTGACCAATGCTTCTTGGCTAAATCCAGCTTTGCCAGTTCTTGGTAAGTAATCTCATTGTGTTATGGCTGTTAGCAGCAGAACAACAGAGCTCAGTAGATACTGCAGAGACCACATGTCCTACAACACCTAAAATGTTTACTATCTAGTTCTTCACAGAACAAGTTTGGTGAACCCTATTTTGAAAGATAGAGACAACAAAGGAACATACATAGCACTAACTAAAACTACATGTCATGGTTATGGATATTTGTTGTTGACTTATAAATTGTTATTTTTTAACTATTACTTATTTATTTTCCTTTTATTTGAAAGGCAGAGGGACAAAAAAAGAGACAGACAGAGACAGAGATAACTTCTATCCACTGGTTCACTCCCCATAAGGCTATATAGCAGCTGAGTCTGGGCAAAGGTGAAGCCAGGAGCTAGGGACTCAATCTGGGTCTTGCACTTGGGAAGCAGGAACTTCAGTGCTGTCTTTTGTGACTTCCTAAGCACGTGTGTAGGGAGCTGGATCAGAAACAGAATAGTGGGGGTTCAGACTGGCACTCCCACATGGATGTGGGCATCCCGAGTGCTGGTTTACATACTTTCAAACCTGCATGTCATTATTATTATTGCTAATATTTATGGAGCACTTTCCATGTGCTGTATTTGCCAAATATTTTTATTCACATCACATCTATTTATCCTAAAGATAGTTATCCTCTTCCTTTAAGCAGGAGAAATGAAGGTTGAAGAAGAGAGCTAGAATTTAAACTCCAAGTTTTAAAACTACAAAATCCATGCTCTTGAACTTCATGTTATGGTCTGAGGCTAAGAAATGTAATAAATAAGCTTCAAATGTCATTTTTCCAAGCATAAGTGACAAAGTTGGCTTGACAATCGTAGAACTACATTGTCTTCATTTTTTGGATAATTAATCATCTGGTTACCTAAGCCACCATGGGAAAAAGATTACAAAATTAACCAGTAGGCGTGACTATCTCACTGAAAGCCAGACAATAATTCCAGTATTTGACATAAAAGATAGAATTATTTTATTTATAATTTATGGTATAGAGGTGATGGCTAATAAAGAGTGGGATTTAATTTCAACAGTCTGACTAAGGGAGGAGAGTTCAGTTTGGAAGACCTGAGTACCAAAGTTAAGTGAGAAGTTCAAGCATGATACTTCATCTGAGGGCAGAGAGGCTCATGGAGACTCCCCAGAGCTCTGCAGCTGCAGGCTGATCTTCAGACACACTACCACAGAGACACGAGGAAGGATATGACGTGGGTGCAGATGATGTTGCAGGTATGAAGGCCTTATTAGGGAACCTAAGAGAACAATAATACCACCAAAAGGGACTCTATAAATAATGCTCCATTTTCAGCACGATGAGATTCTTTTTAAAGATACTATACTGAAAGACAGTCTCATATTCAACATACTCAGCATGAGTTAAAATTAAGATACTTTATTAACAAAGAGGCTGATCTGGTTATGATAATTTTAGTTGAAATTTTTCTTAGACTGTCTCTGAGAAAATCAGTGACTGCTGAATTATAAACTGTATAAATCAAACTTACTGCAATTGCCTCGGTTACATGTACTATCTGCACCTTTGTTATTTTAAGTGTACATTCAACTATATTCTATTCTCCTAGAGAAGGTAATTCTGCATTACAGTATCTAAATGTTCCATAGATCCTAGTTTAAGAACCAATGTGTGTTAATCAATTTGAGCTACTGTAATAGACATCTTAGACTGGGTGACCTAAACAAAAATCCCTTGTTTATGACAAGTATGGAGGTTGGGAAGTCATGATGGAGGTGCCTGCCTATGCACTTTCTGGTGAAAATCCACTTCCCTATTGCAGCTGGATGCCTTCTTACTATATCTTTGCTTAGTAGAGTGGGTCATTATCTATCTTACCTGTTTTTTTAAGAGCCTAGATTCCAACATGAGGGTACCATTTTCATTAATTAATTACCTCACAGAAAGGCAGTCTCTCTAAATACCATCGCTTTTGGAATTAGAACTTTCAGCATGTGAATTCTGAGGTGGAATGAGACAAATATTTAGTCCATAACATTCTGCCCTTTGACCCACTCCCCGAAATACAAGCAATTTTCACTTACAAAGTAACAATAGCCTTAGTCTAAAGGACAATATTTCATCAAAGTATCATTTATTTCAGCTATGGCTGATACTCCAGGTAAAATTCCTCCTAAGACAAAATCCCTCTTCATCTGTGAACATGTGACACTCATAGTCCAAAAGGAAAAACCAAAAAGAAAAAAGCATGACAAGGAAGATTAAGACCTAGCTTGGCAAACTTCCTGAGATCTTACAGTTTTCTGCCTGAATGCTCTGCTTTCTAGACCCACTTGGGGACACTGATCCAAGGAGACCCAGTAAGGTAGAGATTCTGCCTCACAAACCCACTGGGGAAAAAGTCCCCCTTTTGGGTCTTTGGTCTTTATCCTGCAACTCTCCTGAGTGGGGTCATATCTTTGGGATTCTGTTGGATCAGTGTTGTTCTCATGGCTCCAGGAGTCCCTGAAAGATTTGAGTGGAGGATGTGGGAACTGGATTGATTCATTCCCTGGAATGGATTCTTTTCCTGGTTTGCAGATGAATGCCTTCTTGCTATAATATCTGCACATGTTAGAAAGAAAGATCATCTCTCTCATCCCTTATTGTAAGAGCATTGATCCTATCATGAAAGCTCCACTATAGTGACCTCCCAAAGGCTCCACTTTCAAATAGTATCACATTGAGGATTAAGAGTTTCATATATGAATGGGGAGGGCAGCAGTTTTGTTTTGTTTTGTTTGACACGCAGAGTTAGACTGTGAGAGAGAGAGAGAGAAAGGTCTTACTTTCGTTGGCTCACTCCTCAAATGGCTGCTACGGCCGGCACACTGCGCAGATTGAAGAAGCCAGGAGCCAGGTGCTTCCTCCTGGTCTCCCATGCGGGTGCAGGGCCCAGGGACTTGGGCCATCCTCCACTGTCTTCCTGGGCCACAGCAGAGAGCTGGTCTGGAAGAGGGGCAACCGGGACAGGACTAGAACCAGGGTGCCGGCACCACAGGTGGAGGATTAACTAAGTGAGCCGTGACACCAGCTGGGGAGGGCAGACATTTAAACCATAGCACAATGCCTATGGCAAACACTGGCAGAAAGGACATATTTGAAGAAAAGTATTAACTTTTTTGAAGATTATCCACTTTTGAAAAAAAAAAATGAGAGTTATCTTGTTGTGAGGAAACAACTCCCATAAATTAAAAATAGACTTGTAGTCACTGCCAATGCTTTATTTTTCAATGTTCATGGCTGCACAGAGAATAAAACTTTTCCAAAAAACTGTTGAAGTATTTCTGACCTCTAATTTTAGTGTACTTTTGCACCATATTCTGCAACAACAATTGCTGAATCGACAGCCCAAAAGGTGGACACATGGAAATGCCAGGAATCTTCTTTTTTCTTTTAAAAAATTATTTTATTTATTTGAAAGACAGAGTTACAGAGAGAGGTACAGCCAGAGAGAGAGAGAGAGAGGTCTTCCATTCCGCTGGTTCACTCCCCAAATGACTGCAACAGCCAGAGCTGAGCTGATCTGAAGCCAAGAGCCAGGAGCTTCTTCCAGGTCTCCCACACTGATACAGGGGCCCAAAGACTTGGGTCATCTTCTGCTGCTTTCCCAGGCCATCGCAGGGAGCTAGATTGGAAGTGGAGCAGCTGGAACTCGAACCAGTGCCCATATGGGATCAGCACTGCAGGCTGGGGCTTTAATCCACTGTGCCACAGCCCCTGCCCCAGGGATCTTATTAGAGCAATAATGAATAGTCTGTAGTTTAATATAAAATTAAATCAAGTAGTTAAATGCCTAACTGGAATACCATGAATAGAAAAAGTCATAAGATGCATGAAATCAGACTCTTTTTGAGGGTAAATTAGTTTCCATTTTCTGAGTGTAAAGCAGGCATTTGAGGAAACCTCTGGAGAGTGTCTCCTTCAGTCCATAGAGTCACACTGAAGGGAAGCGTAGCCTCATTTACTCAATTTACTTAAAAGTAGTAGCCTGAATTACAGGAGCTAAATTTCCCCTTGTCAACTCTGAAATTTCTGGTGCTCTAACTTGGCTAAACAATCATTACTTCAAATATCCCCATCCCTTATTTCAAAATATAATGCAAGTACAAATAATGAAATTGCCTGCCTCCTATCTTCCAAATAGACAAAAGATAATGTCTCTGGAAATTTGTCAGATGTAGTATTGAATGGTATGTTTTAAAAATTACATTTTAGTTCATCTAAGTTGTAGCAACTCCTGTAGCTATTTTATTTTCTTGTGTTAATCAGACAAGTTCCAAATGAAACATTTTTGTGACATGAATAAGTTCATTTTGTTTCCATAGATCTCAATACCTATACCATGGGTCTTCAAAAAGTTTATGAAAAATAAAGTGGTATATATATATACTGTGGACTACTACTTAGCCATAAAAAAGAATGAAATCTTGTCTTTTGCAACAAAATGGATGCAATTGGAAACCATCATGCTTAGTGAAATAGGCAGATCCCAAAAAGACAAATATTATAAATTTTCTCTGGTATGTGGCAGTTAATATACAATTCAAAAAAGTGTAGGAATGGACAGACATCTTGTGATTTTTTAAAAAAAAAGGAAAATTATGATTGAGTTTCAAAAATGTTTGCATCAAAAGGGACTCATATCAACTTGACGTAATATATCTAAATGGGATTTAGTTTTAGCACTAAGAAGGATAAACCAACACTTTGAAAAGAACCCCTGCCAGAGTCACATAGATTCTACTAAAATTGACATGAGAACAAATACCAAATTTATGGAGAAACTTGGGTGGGTGGAAGAATTGTGAAATCATTAATCAAAGTATTTTTATGGAAATTTATGGAAACAGTGCCCCAAAATATCAACTTACAGCTATATAGCTATATAATCCATTTCTTTAAGAATTTATTATTTATTTGAAAGTCATAGTTACAGAGAGAGAGAGGGAGAAACAGAGAAAGGGATCTTCCATCTGCTGGTTTGCTCTCCAAATGGCCACATCAGCCAGGGCTGGGCCAGGCTGAAGCCAAGAGCCAGGAGCTTTATCTGGGTCTCCCATATGAGTGGCAAGGGTCTGAACACTTGGGCCACCTTCCATTGCTTTTCACATGCCATTAGCAGGAAATCGGATTGGAAGTGGAGCAGCTGGGACAGAAACCAGTACCCATATGAGAGGCTGGTGTCAGAAGCAGAATGTTAACTCACTATGCCACACCAGCTAAAGAACAAGATGATGTTGAAGATGAAGCCCTTAGTTATAGGCCATGCATATCAGTTTGTGAGGAAAAATTAATCTTATTTGATGTCCTAATTAAAGTGGACCAACAATTAACAGCATATACAAGAACCAACAAAACTGACATCTCAGTTGGCTCAACTTACACAACTCTGACAAATTAAAGAGAGGCAAATTTTCTGCTTCATGGAAGCCAAAACTGTTGTGCCCAGATCAATTGTAGACAAGAGTAGAACTTTCAATGGAAACCTTAAACAAATGGGGTAAAGATCTTGAAGCATCTCTTTGAAGAAGTGTAACAGATGAAACGTGGCATTTATCAGGGAAAAGCCCCCTAAAAAAGCACAGTTAAAGCAATGCCTCCTGAGATAGGACCAGTCAAGAGTCAAGGTCATGGCCATAGTTTTTTTGGGATGCTCAAGGTTTTGTCCTTATTGACTTTCTGGAAAGCCAAAGAGCAATAACAATTGCTTATTATGAAGTGTTTTATTTGTTAGCCAGTTTTAGCAAAAAAAATGCTGGGGAAACTTCCCCAGAAACCCTAGCTCTCCACAACACTCCTGCTCATTCCTCTTGTCTAAGAAAGGAAATTTTAGAAGAGTTTCCTTGGGAAATCATTAGAAACCTGTCCATTAGTCCTGATTTTACTCCTGACATACTTTTGTTTCTTGATTAAAACAAAATCTTTAAAGGGCATCCATTTTTCCTTAACTAATAATGTAAAAATGACTGCATTGATCTGATTAAATTTATAGGACCCTAAGTTCTTTAGGGATGAACTAAATGATAGGTGTCTTGAATTTCATGATAAATGATAAAATAGAGTTTATATTTTAAAAATTGCTATCATTTAATTACATTTATTCACAAGTCTATTAAAATCTGCTTATAGTCTCCTTTAGAGACTCATATAGAGAAGAATGATTGTGAAACAGGACAAAGTGTTGATTGCTTTCAAAAGTTTACAATATAAACTTTTGAAGAGAAAGTTATAAATAACTATAGAAAGATACAATGTAAATTCTGTAAAAGAAGTAATGAAAAACGTCCTATGGAAGTCACAGATCAGATAGATTGCTTCTGAACATATTTAAAGTCTGGCATCATGAGTACTTGAGTTTGTTTACAATGCCCATATATTAGTGATCAAGGGAGAGAAGGGTATCTAGAGTGGAATATCATGAAGTGGTAATGGACAAGGAGCACTTGGGGAACAACTTGAGAATGCTTGGGGCACGTGATGAAAATCTTAGTCTGTATATTTTACTTCATAAAATTGAGGTCCCTTGAATATTTTTGAGCAATATAATGACATAAGTATAGGCATGGTCTATTAAGATCAAACCTATGGGGATATGGAAGCAGAAAGACAGAAATATGCTGACTTCATGCAGGTAGTAACTTTTTTTAATTTGAAATTTGATTTGATTTCAGAGGCAGGGAGATGTACACTCTCTCTCTCTCTCTCTGTCTCTCTCTCTCTCTCACACACACACACACACAGAGAGACAGAGACAGAGAGAGAGAGAGAGAGAGAGAGAGAGAAACCTTCAATCTGCTGGTGTTTTCCCCCAAAGGACTGCAACAGCCAAGGCCAATGCAGGCAGAAACCAGAAGCCTGGAACTCGATCTTTATCCCCATGTAGTTTGCAGGGGCTCAAGTGCATGAGCCACCACCTACTGCCTCTCAGAGTGGACATTAGCAGGAAGCTGGCATCAGAAGAGGAGTTGGGACTTGAACCCAAGCTCTCCAATATGAGATGCAGGTATCCAAAGCAGCATCTTCACACTGTACCAAATGCTTGCCCAGGCAGTGGTTTTCCAAATTATTTATTTATTTACTTATTTATTTAGATTTATTCGTAAGGTAGGGAGAGAAAGAGTGTGTGAGACACACACACACACACACACACACACACAGCAACAGAGGCAGAGACAGAAAGACATCTTCCATTTACTGTTTGACTCCTCAAATGCCTGTGACAGGCAGGAGTGGACCGGGCCAAAGCTGGAAGCCATCAACTCAATCTGGGTTTCCCACAAGTGGTAGGGACCCAAGTATATGAACCATCATCTGTTGCCACCCAGAGTATCTATTACAAGAAGGTGGAATTTGAAGCAGACCCAGGCACTCTGAGGAGGAATGTGAGCCTATTAACTGCTGTGCCAAATGCCCACGCCTCAGGCAGTGATCCTTAGCTCTTTGGTTCACTACTGTACTCCTGTCACCTAGATCTTAGCAGGTCCCCAATAAACTTTTATTGAATGAATGAATCAATTACCTGATTTTGTGAGTGCTATGAAAAGAAAGTAAACTTTTATTAGAGATACTCCTAGAACCATTGAGATCACAAAAGCACAATACGAGGGAAATACTCAATTTTTCAGAGAGCAATGAGAATGATTTAAGAGGGTGTTTTTGTAGATATTAAAAGAGTCTTGGACTGTCTTTAGCCTGTAGTCACAGAGAGGTAAAAATTTGAGTTCAATAAAGGAGACGTGAAGCTCATACTCTACAATTTTAGGCATTTCCAGTAACTGAAAAGAGAGCCTGGAGTCCATAAAAGGCTTTGCAGAGAGGACAGGTGGTGTGAACAGGTGTTTAGAGTTGATTTCAGGGGCAAATAGATAGAATAAGAATTTCCCCGAAAAGAGGGAGGGAAAGAGATAACATTCTGTTACTCCAGCATGGCCTGCTTCCCTCATAGTCATGCAAGATGAATAGGAAAGTCATCTGCTGTACTCAGCAAGCATTGGTTCTGGGAAGAGTGACACTTGCCTAAAGAGATTGTAACCTGGGCTCCACATGTGGGCCTGGAACCTGAGCCAGAGGGATCCCAAAAGTCAGTCGGTCAGGGAAGGAGGAAGAGAGCGTGAGCTGTGGAGAAGTCAGCTGTTGGATCCATCTTTTACCTTCCTAGAACAACAGCAATGCAAAAATACTAGTTAATGTTTTGTCTTTTCTTTGAACTTATAAAGACAGACAAGTATGAAATGTGCTTTACTCTCCATTTTTGAGGCATGTTTAATATCTCAAAATTCTTGAAACCAATGGCAAATAAATGACTAACTTGTACAGTGAGTCTCCTATCTGCCTCATTACTTTTTGTTGTTGTTGTTGTAACAATAATATTTCTATGCCTTAATCTCCATTTGGAGGGATGGAAAAAGTAGGGTCTTTATTCAACATTAGCATTCTCCCCCAAGCTCTGTTCCAGAGCTATTTGACTATAAAATATGTAAAAATCATGATCAGATTTTGTAATTCTAGAGCTGTGGAAAAACTAGTTGAGAGCAAGTTCACAGTTTAACAGACATTTGAGGATATACTACAGTTGAGCCCGTTTCAGTTCCTTTTGCATAAGTTGGGAAAATCAAAAGAATTTCTTTTAAAATTCAAGTTACATCTTTACTTTTGCTTGAAATTTATTTTAGCTGAAAGACTTGTTTTACACATAAAACTTTTGCGTAAAACGTGCATGAATGGTTTCTGATTTCTTCTCACCCAGATATTCCAGAACAATTTTGTGAAGCACCCAAAGTTACCATACTGCATTCTGAGTGTTCTTCCCTGATTCTTCTCACAAAGCCCATCCAACATGTGCCTGCGTGATGTTAAATACCAGTTGGCATTTTTAGTTTGGTTAGAATAGAATTGCAGAATTTTGCTTTTCTTCATTTTGAAAGAAGCACAGAGTTATACACATTTTTTTTTTCTTTTCGGCATATCTAAAAATATATTCATGTCTTCAGCAAATAGTTATTTATTTCAGCATATACGCTCATACAAATGATTGATGACAATGGAGGGTTCTGGTCTCAGGTAATCTCCTGGGGAAACTATGGTCCAAGAGAACTTTGCAGACTCCATTAAAACTTTGAACCAGAAGCAACCAGAGGTGGCAGTTTTTGCTGGCTCAGAAGGAAATGTGCCTTTTCAAAAAAACTGCAATATAACAATTATAAAACATGTATCAATTACTGATTACTGAAAGATAATTTGATTTTCTCTAAAATTACTATTTAATCTTAAGGGAAAGTTCATATTAAATAACAATTTAATGGTGAAATATAAGCTAGTATTTAAAATGTGATGTTCTAGGGCAAGTAGTTGGCACAGTGGTTAGGATTCCTGAATCAGAGTGCCCGGTTTCAGAGCCTGGCTCTACTCCCAACTGCAACTTTCCCCTAATGCACACCTTGGAAGGCAGCAGGCAATGTCTTAAGTATTTAGGTCCCTGCCACCCAGGTGGGAGAACCAGACTGAGTGCTTGGCACCCAGCTTTGACCTGGCCCAGCTCAGCTGTTGTGGAAATTTTGGGAGTTTTCCAGTGGATGGAACATATCTCCATTTGTGTGTGTGTATGTGTATGTGTGTGTGCGTATCTCAGTCTTCAAAATAATTAAAATTAATTTTAGTTGTTGGCATCCTGCCATAGGGTAAAGCTTCCTCCTGAGACACATGTATCCCATATGAGCGCCAGTTTATGTTCCGGCTGCTCCACTTATCATCCAGCTCCCTGCTAATGAACTGGGAAAAGTAGCAGAAGATGGTCCAAATATTTGGGCCCCTGTTAGCCATGTGGGAGACCTAGATGAAGTTCCTGGCATCTAGCTTTGGCCTGATCCAGAACTGGCCATTGTAGCCATCTGGAGAGTGAAGCAGTGAATGAAAGATCCTCTCTCTCTCTCTTTTTCTCTCGCTCTCTCATTTTTCTTTTTCTCTGTCTCTCACTTTTTCTCTGTAATTCTCTAAAAATAAATCAAATTTTTAAAATAAATTTTAAAAATAAAGAAGAAATATTCCAAAAGGAAAATCAAATCTGCTGCTTAGATTTTCAAAACCTGTATAGTGAAATCGAAAGATGAAACAATAGGTTTTGTAAAGATATACAAGACTCTGATATGGACATGCAATTCATCAAAATATTCCCAATAAGTGTGAGTGCATCAGAGATAAAAAAAAAAAAACTAATACTGTAGTACATAACTGAGCTGAAAGATAACAGCCACTAATTTATATATAATATACATAAATATATTTAATATGATATATAATTTTATAACTCAAAAGACAGTATTTATTTAAAGATTTATTTGAAGGGCAGACAGTGAGAGAGAGAGAGAAAGAAAGAGACCTTCCATCCACCAGTTTGGTCCTCAAATGACCTCAATGGCTTGGGCTGTATCAGGGCAAAGACAGGAGCCTTGAACTCCATCTTGGTCTTACACATGGATAGCAGGTGTCCAAGCACTTAAGTTAAGTTGCTGCTTTTCTAAGTGCATTATCGGGGAGCTGGAATGGAATCTGAGCAGCTGAGACTCACACTGGTGCTCTGATATGGAATGCCTGTAGTGCAAGCAGCAACTTAACCAGCTGTGCCACAATAGCTGGCCCCAGTGTTCTCTTTTTAAAAATAAGATATATTTTTGTCTCTGTCCAGACTGGCTTTGCTCAATGTCCTAGATAATTTTGAGCTTTCTTCGCTGAGAATGGTGAAATTATTAAAACAGTAACAGTGTAGGGAGATTGTGGAAATACTATGAACTATGAATATTCCTTCTGAATAAGAGTTGATAATTTCAATAGATTTTAAGAACTTTTTAACCCTACAGCAGAGATATAAAGTAGATGACTTTCTGAGTCCTTTCTAAACCTTTGATTCATATGTAACAATTTAAAAAGAATTTTTCTCAAATGTCCTTGAGCACATAATATTATTCTAGGATGAGTCATCTCTAGTTATTGCCCTCTAGCACCTATCCTCACAAAAATAGCACACATAGTGGCTTATCTGAGCTGCCACATACAAATATATGTTGTCAATATCACAATTTAATTCTGTATGTGTATAATTACTTATAACTCTATAATTTTGTACTTAATTATATGCATATATAATTTTAAAATATTCAATTGTTAGTTCTTTTCATAGTAACCAGAATCTTGAGCATTTTTTACTCCAATATCCATGATTGTACTGTATTTTTTTTGGGTTTTTGTTTGACTCATGAAATCACTCCATCTCATTTACCATTGTAAGAGGTGATGTCTCATTTTACATTCAGCGGTCCAATTCTGCAACCATTCATTAAATATCAAATTTGATGTTCACTCTGTCATTTTTGAAGTATTTTGAAAATTATAGTGATATTTTGAGCTCTCAACAGTTTATAGTTAGTTGTGGGTTATAAATTGCTAAATAGCTTTAAAAATCATAAATATATAAGAAGGAGACTCAAGGAAATTTAGGAGTCATGATAAGATTTAACTCAGAGTTCTTAGAAAGCTTTGCAAAGAAGTTCAATCTGAAGTGTGTCTTAAAAGATGAATCCCGTGGCCAGCGCAGCAGCTCAATAGGCTAATCCTCCTCCTTGCGGTGCCGGAATACCGGATTCTAGTCCCGGTCGGGGCACCGGATTTTGTCCCAGTTGCCCCTCTTCCAGGCCAGCCCTCTGCTGTGGCCCGGGAGTGCAGTGGAGGATGGCCCAGGTCCTTGGGCCCTGCACCCTCATGGGCGACCAGGAGAAGCACCTAGCTCCTGGCTTTGGATCAGCGCAATGCGCCGCCGGCCGCAGCACGCTTGCCTCAGCAGTCATTGGAGGGTGAACCAACAGCAAAAGGAAGACCTTTCTCTATGTCTCTCTCTCACTGTCCACTCTGCATGTCAAAAATATAAAAAAATTAAATTAAATTAAATTAAAAAACGATGAATCCCACACCTGACAGCATTGTAATGAATGAATCAAAGGATCTGGGGTGGGGGGGAACTCACGCTTCATTAAGTGTGCTGGTGGGTCCCCTGTGTGCAGATGTCATTGTAACTAGTAACTGATAATCAAGAAATATGTACCACCTACTGAAGAACATCCCGAAGTTGACAAGATACATCTGAGAGAGTAAGGCAGTCCTCAGGTAGGAGGTAGGAAATGTGTTGACTCAACACAAAATGCCAATTGTACAAACTTGGGGAAAAGGTTATAAACAAGAGTCAAATTGAGGGATGAACCAGTTAAAATCACAAGTGAGGCGGGGACAAGAAAATTAAAGAGGATGATGCTGAGGAGAATTTATTGAAGGCAGAAATGGCAAGACAATGAGCAGACCATGGCATTTAAGATTAAGAAGTCCTTGGTGAATTGACCGAAAACTGTTTCAGTAGTATACCAGCAAGGGGTATCAGGGACAGATTTCAGAAGTAGAGGGCAAAGGCCAGCTCTGTGGAAAAGCGGGGAAAGCCGCCACCTTCAGTGCCGGCATCCCTTATGGGCACCGTTCTAGTCCTGGCTGCTGCACTTCCAATCCAGCTCTGTGCCATGGCCTGGGAAAGCAGTGGGAGATGGCCCAAGTCCTTGGGCCCCTTCACCCGTGTGGGAGACCAGAAGAAGCTCCTGACTCCTGGCTTCGGATCTGCACAACTCTGGCCATTGTGGCCTTATGGGGCGTGAACCAGCGGATGGAAACCTTTCTCTCTCTCTCTCTCTCTCTCTCTCTCTCTCCCCCCTGCCTCTGCCTTTCTTCAATTCTACCTCTCAATAAATAAATAAATCTTAAAAAACTAAGTAGAGTTCAGATTTTGTCTGAGAGGAAAGACAATGACTAATCCTTATTAAGGGGTGGCAGTAAAGTTCAGGATAGAGACAGGATGACTGCATTAGGAGCATAGTTCAAGTAGCATTTATTTTTACAATTAAAGAAATTAGACTAAAAAAGGAGGAAGCAGTATAAAAGAGATTAACAAAAGAGGAAGCAAAGGAATAATTCATGGTGAAAAGTTACTTGCCATAATCAAAATAATGATAAAATTATTTATTAAACTCTTACCATGTGTTAGGCTGTATTCTAAGCAATTTTTGTAAAATAAGTAGACAGTCTTCCAACATTTTATGAGATGAATATTGTTAATATATCCATGTTACAAATAAGGAAACTGAAGTTTGAATAGGGGTGGTAGAGCAACTTGTCAGACTTCAGCAAGGAAGGAATAACGATTTAGTTTAAATTGAAACCAATTAGTTCCAGCTCTCCAGCCCTATAAACAAACCATGCTTCTTTTTAGCTTTTTACTTCAGAAAAGCTTTAAATTTCCAAAAGAGAACTTGTGAAATAGAACAGAAAGTTACCATATACCTCACACACAGCTTTCCCTATTGTTAACATCTTCCATTAGTAGGATGTATTTGTGGCAATTAATGAGCCATGCCCAGCTTGCCTTGTCCTTCCACGCCTCCCACCCTCATGTAATAAACTTTCTGAGTTCATATTAAGTTAGTGTTGTTCTTGGTTTTAGCTCCCAAGAAGAATATATGAGATTTGTCTTCCCATGTCTGGCTTATTTCCCATAACTTGATGTCCTACAACTCCATCGGGTTTGCTGTGAATGTTAGGATTTCATTTTTTGTGACTGAATAGTATTTCATCATGTATATATACCACAGTATCTCTATCCATTCATCTAGTGATGGACACCTTGTTTGATTCCAAACCTTAGCTATTGTGAGCACTGCTGCAATAACATTATGGGGCCAGTTTCTCTTTGGTACAATGAGTTCACATCTTTTGGATGTACCCAGTAGTAGGATTGCTGGATCATATGACAGTTATATTTCTAGTTTTTTAAAATAGTTTTTATTTATTTGAAAGGCAGAGAGACAGAGAGATCTTCCATCTACTAGTTCACCCCCCCAAATGGCTGCAATGGCCAGAGCTGGGTCAGACGGATGTCAGGAGCCGGGAGTGAATGGGCCCAAGCACTTGGACAATCTTCCACTACTTTCCCAGGCATGTTAGCAGAAAGCTGGATAGGAAGTGGAGCTGCCAAGACTTGAACATGTATACCTACGGGATGATGGTATTGCAGGCAGCAGCTTTAGCCACAATGCCACAATGCCAGCCTCTGTATTTCCAGTTTTTAAACAAATCTCCATATATTTTCCACAGTGGTTTTACTAATTTACATTCCCACCAAAAGTTTATAGGGGTTCTCCTTTCTCAGACTCCTTGCCAGCATTTGTTACCTTCTGTATTTCAATAATAGCCATTTTAAGAGAGGTGAGGCGATATCTCATTGTAGTTTTCCTTTGCATTTCCCCGATGGCTGATGATATTGAACTTTTTTCATGTATTTGTTGGTCATTTGTATTTCTTCTTTTGAGAAATGTCTGTTCAGGTCCCTTTGCCTTTTTTTTATTGGATTGATAGCATTTTTGTTGTTGAGATTTTTAATTCCTGTTGTACCGTAGGTTAAGTTGCTGTTGGAGACCCCTGTACTCCATACTGCAGTGCCTGGTGTAAGCCCTAGGTATGCCTCGTCTCATGCGGCTTGCTGCTCATGGACCTAGGAAGGCAGAAGATGATGACTCAAGTACTTGACTTCTTGAATAAGGGTCCCTGGCTCCTAGCTTCAGCCAGGTCCAACCCTAAATTTTGTAGGCATTTGGGGGAGTTAAAGAGCAGATAAAAGATCTCTCTATGTCTTTCCTTTTCTCTATCATTCTGCATTTCAGATAAATAAATATAAGTGAACCTTTTAAAATATATAAATGGGGTGGCTGGCGCCGTGGCTCAACAGGCTAATCCTCCGCCTTGCGGCGCCGGCACACCGGGTTCTAGTCCCAGTTGGGGCACCGGATTCTGTCCCGGTTGCCCCTCTTCCAGGCCAGCCCTCTGCTGTGGCCCAGGAGTGCAGTGGAGGATGGCCCAAGTGCTTGGGCCCTGCACCCCATGGGAGACCAGGAAAAAGCACCTAGCACCTAGCACCTGGCTCCTGCCATCGGATGAGCATGGTGCGCCAGCTGCAGCGCGCCGGCCGCGGCAGCCATTGGAGGGTGAACCAACGGCAAAAGGAAGACCTTTCTCTCTGTCTCTCTCACTGTCCACTCTGCCTGTCAAAAAAAAAAAAATATATATATATATATATATATATATAAATAGGGCATTCTATACTCCTACTTCAGCCTTTAATTGCTCATCCTGTTTTTTTTTTTTTTTGTATGAATTCACAAAATTTTGAAACTGAGAGGAAAAATCAAGCACTTTCTACTGTGTTTTCCTTTTTCTCACTCTGCTTATCCTGGCTTCTTCATTCCCACGCTAACTTCTATTGTTTTAGCTTTATTGAAAAGTTCTTAGAGCCTTGGGCTCTTCAACCACAAGTGTGATATGAAAGTGGGATATAAATAATGCAACAGATCTACTTTACTGACTTCCACTCAATCTGGGCAAGTGACATTTTACAATTTTAACAAACTGGAGGCATGGTGGTGAATGAAAGAATATATGAAACCAGGCAAACTGCTGTTAGAAAATAGATGAAAATTCTAAGAAAGTATTCCTTCTCATTTGGTTAATATATATAATTGAAGTTCACTGGAGGAACTCTCACACTCAGATGCTAAAATGCACATCTGCAAACTATTCCCACACAAACAACACCCACCCTCAGCACTCTCGCTGAATCTTATCATTTTCTACCAAGGCAATATTTTTCCTTCAAAGAGCATCAAATATGTCAGATGTTTGAGTATTAAAATGAAGGCACACTTGCCTTTTTAATCTCTAGGGCTAATCAGCATACTTTGCAGAATTTGGGAAAGTTTTACTTTGGGACAATAATTCCAGTAGATGATCTGTACAGAATTAAAAAAAAAGAGGAGGAAAAAAACCTGTCCTGTGACTGTATTTGACTTGTGAAAAACTGGGCACACCTGTCTTGAAGATTTACAATGCACATTAAAGACCCTTATTGGTGGGAGTTCAGCAATAAGGAAACAGTTTTCTCTGTTTAATACAGTATCTCCAAAGTTGATTTGAAAATGGAGAACCATGTTCTCCATAATCTTATTTAGAAAATTCCTATAAAATCGGTTTTGGTTGGTGATAGTTGTTTTGTGGTCTCCTGTCTTTCCCCCAAAACACACATTTGTGAAATGCTTCCGTATTTGACTTACTCGGTTATTTCTTTATACAATATTATTGTATTAATCCATTTTCCATTGCTATAACACAATATCTGAGCTTATTTAACTCATAGTTTTGGAGGCTGAAAGTCCAAATTGCCTGGTGCTGATGGCTGGTGGGGGTCCCCCAGCTAGCAGAACACATCATTTTGAGAGAGTATTAACAGAAAGAGAAATACCAGATCAAGACAGGAAGCCAGACAGATGAGGGAGGAGCCAGGTTTGCATTTTTATAACAACACTTTCACAAGAATCAGCCAGGGTTGGGGTCAACATTTTGGTGTGGCGGGTTAAGCCAGCATCCCATGTAAGAGTGCTGGTTCCAGCCCTGGCTGCTCCCAATCCAGCAAATGCATCTAAGAGATTCCCAGATGATGGCCCAAGTATTTGGGACCCTGCCACCCATGTGGGAAACCAGGATGGAGTTCCAAGGTCCGAGTTTCAGACTGCCTTGGGCCAGACTGGCTGTTGTGGACATTTGGGGAATGAGCGATTAAATGAAAGAAATCTCTCTCTCACTGTCTCTCCCTCTGTCACTTTGCCTTTCAAATAAATAAAATAAATATTTATATACACTTCTTTATACTCATACAAATAAGTAACCAGGATTCCAAAGGAACTACATCAATTCCTTGTGAGGGCAGCACCCTCAGTGGAATGATTATGTCCCACTAGGCCTTACCTCATAAAGGTTCCATGTGATTTGCAAAGGCTGCCACACTGAGTACCAAGTTTATAACACATGAACCCTTGGGGGCACACAGAAACCATATTCAGATCACTGAAAACATTCAAAATTCTTAAGTACTTATATATCTGTCATATCAATTCAAATTTTTAATAATACAAAATAGATGAATGTTTAGAAAGTAGAGAAAGTAAACTAGGTTTGTTCTAAAAGCTATATTTTCATAGAGTTTTGAGGCTAACCAACAAGAGACACCTGACTCTAATCAATACCAATGCAAATATCTTTAAAAAGAACTTTATGACACAATTTTATATAATTGGAATCTAAATTTTTATTTTTTAAATGTTTGTTTTTTTTTTTGTTTGAAAGGCTGAGTGACCAGGGGTGGGAAATGGGGAGGGAGATAGAGATTGAAGCTCCCTCTGCTGGTCCACTTCCCAAAAGGCTGCAATGATCAGGGGTTAGCCAGTCTGAATTCAGGAGCCAGAAACGCCACCCTCATCTCCTACAGGGTGACAGGGATCCAATCACCTGAGGTATTGTACGCTCATTCCCTAACATGATATTAGGGAGCTGAATCAGAAGCAGAACAACTAGGACTTAAATTGGAACTCCAATAACGGAAGCCAGCATTGCTGTTGGTGGCTAACCCTATGTTCCACAACATTGGCCCCCTATATTTTTAATTTTTGATAAAAAAGTCTTTCAGTAAATTTTACTACACATATACCTACAAAAAAGCCAAGTTATTAAAGTCAAAGCAATATCTGTAACATGCAACAAATATATTAATTCAGTAAGCATATATATTACACTTTATATTTCTAGTGTATAACACAGAAGCTGGCACAGATATGTGCACACAACTACTCAATAATATGTATTCAGTGTCCTATTAATGAATTTAAGACAATAATTAATTAGGATAAATTGAACACTTTGGCTAAGCCTGGATCCCTGACATGAAATCAAGGGATCTTCAACTTTATATACGCTAATAAAATTTAATTTTTTTATCATTGCTGATAAGTGCCACTGTTTCATGCCTCAATTTAAATCCATTGATATCCTCAAGATAAAGATGTAAACATAAGTCTAATCAATGACACTGCTAAATTGATTCTCTCCTTTTTCTTCCTTTTATTCACTTGTAAATGGGGAAAGAGATCAAGCTTTCATAGAAGTACTAATCCTAAATTTCAAACTGTCTTATAATTAAATCCTGACAGTTTTATACCAGGGCTGTGTATGGTTACTTGCTAGTAAAGCACAGGTCTTCAGAAGATGCTGCATATGAAAACAATATGTCAGTGTTGTGTTCTCCTGCAGAGGCATATAATAGCAACAATCATTTTATGCAAGTCCGACTTTTCTTATTTCAACGTGGGGAGCCAAGAAAGAAACAGTGTGCTTCTTAAATGAAATTTGCACCAAAGAAAGGGAAAAATAAAACTTGTCTATTTTGAAGAAATTGTCCCTTTTCATTTATATCAGTGCTTTTACAAAAAGAATTACATCTAATTAGCAAAGGTTCTTGCAACACTTTAAAAAATATATCAACTGTATTTTCTCTGCTTCTTTGAAAGGACCCCAGATGGTTTGGGGAAAGTAGGACTTCAGACATCAGGGTGAGCACATCTCACCCTAAGTGCTAATCACAGAGCTGAGTTCCACCACCATGCACTCATGCACTGCAGGCCATTTAGCTGTAGGGCCACTCTGAGTAGACAGGGACCTCTCAAAGAGCAGTGCTCAGAGCGGAGTTCACATATTATCCTGAAAAATATGCCATATGCTGCTTCCAAAATGAGATCAGAGGCTGTAGACTAGGCACCGGTAAAACTCATCGTGTGAAATCTGTCTTTCTTGCTTATAATGCCTTATGAATAAGAGTGATAACCCTGGGGGAACCATCTGGCATGGAAGTTTAAGGCACTGCTTGGGATGCCCACATCTTACATATGAGTGCTGGTTTGAGTCCCAGCTCTCTGTTTCCAATGCAGCTTCCAGTCAGTGTATCCTGCAAGGCAGCAGATGATGGCTTGAGTGCTTGGGCCCCTGCCACCCACATAGGAGACCAGGCTGGAGTTCCATGCTCCTGGCTGTGGTCTGGTCCAGCCCTGGGTATTGCAGGCATTTGGGGAATGAAACATTAGTTGAAAGATTTTTCTCTCTCTACCTCTCTGCCTTTCAAATAGACCTAAATAAACATTATTTTTAAAGTGCTAATCTTGATCTTATGTTCAGTAAATTATTAAAATTAATTTAAAAACATTTAAGGCCAAAATCCCACGTTTCCTTTCTTGTTCTCAGAGCCTCATCAGTTACTAGGAACAAAGACAAGAAGAAGCCAAATGACGACAAAATTAAAGTGTTTCTTATTGCTGATCTTTCACTTTGCTTCCCCACAGTCATTGCTTTGTATAACAGATTTTTACATACAAGACACACACACACACACATGCACACACACTAGCACCTCTTTATCCTAATAGCATATCTGCTGGTCATAGGTATGGTTCAAGAAGACTCTTAGATTTAAATACCAAACACTTTGACTCCTAAAGCTGAACTAAAACATTGTGAATATTGAGAAGATCTTTTTATTTTCATTTTGTGACTTTTCACAAGAATTATAGACATTAGATTTATTTGATAATATTTTGGGAAATGTGGTTGGTAGTGAATTTAAAATGTCTTTTAAAATGTGTTTGTAGAGTTTGACAAGCCTTCCAAACTTCTCAGAAAGCTCTCCACACATGCAAGGAAAGGATGACAGCATGATATATGCATTACTTAAGACTCCAAAACTGTCTTTCACAAACTTTAGCTCAAGTAATGTCTGTAAGTTTTCCTTTTCCTCAAACAACCCATTGTTGGCTCTCTCTCTCTCTCTCTCTCTCTCTCTCTCTCTTTTTAATCATGGTCATCATTACTATCACTCAGAATGAATTGAAGGTTTGACACATAGACCAATTTTTATACTCTGAATTTTGCCTCTTTTCCCAAATCATTTCCTGATTCTTTACTATTGTTATTATCAACTCTTTCCTTGACTGGAGTGAAAAACAAGCATTTTAGCAGCTCCCTGTGTTGCTGTTATTGTCACCTCCCTCTCACTGGACCAAATAATATTTATTATAAAACACTCAAACACACTCTGGTTATTTTTATAACCAATGATTCTGACTTGTTTGTATCTCTCTATTGTAAAGAAAAAAAAAACATGTTTTTAGGACATCCACCATGCCTTGTGATATTAAAGTTTGTATCTGTCACCAAGTTAATCTTCCTGATCCTCTATTCCAATTACCAGATTTAATAGACATGTTTGCTGCTTTGAAATTACTTTGGGTGAGTTTTATCAGATTTTATTTCAAAGTTAGTTTTGGATTCTGACTCATAGGTTTTGTCTACTAATCAATGAAAAAAATCTAATTACTTCTTTTTGCATTAAAACTACCCAGCCATATCTCTTAATGAAAGGTACTCATGTTAAACTTGCTGATGTGTCTTGTAAATCTCAACTTTCATTAACTCAACAAATGTTTATTAAGAATCCACCATGTGCTAAAGCTGTGGGTACAGCAGTGAACAAAATGGACAAAATCTCTTTGTAGAGTTTTCATTCCAGTATGGAAGAAAAACAATAAAGAGTAAGCATAATATTGATCCTATAATAAAGAAGATGACTTGATTTGATTCTGTTCCATTAGATTAGATCGAGAGGAATTAAAATCTGGTAAAAGGGAATGGAAATCCTAGGCAGGGAAAATGTTGTGGCCATTCAAACTTGTTTGTCAGAGTAGCCTCATTGAGAAAATGGAGTATGAACAAAGACATAGAGGGACAGGGGCTTTATTCACACAGCCCCTGCTGGGGAGAGCATGGCAGGCAGCAGCGGCAGCCAGTGCAAAGTCCCTGGTTCAGAAGAGTCTCATATTTGGGGAGAAGTGAGGAGGCCTGGGAGGTGGGAGCAGAGGAAAAAAGGGAGTGGGAGCAAAGGGAACCTGGAAGGTCACAAAGCTGGCCAGATCATAAGGAAAGGGTTTAGGCCATGGGGAAATAATTTCAATTTCTCTTTTATCACGTTCTCCTGTCAAGAGCTGGACAGTGGCTCTCCACTGACTGACTCTCACATCAAAACTGCAGCCAATGCCTGGCTCACAGTTCCCCGATTATTTTCCCTTCATCAGATTTCTCTTACTGGTGGGACTTCACACAGAAAGAACAATTTTTGATTTAGCTGCTCATTGCTTTTCTTAGCTTCCGTGTGTTTCAGTTTGGGGAATTGAGCAAAAAAAAAAAGAAACAGTGAAAAGCCTAAGAAAGCCTACACTAATGAGCCAATGCTTTGTGTAGCTCCATACTATTTAAGCTGATCTATTTTGTGTTGCTTAGTCTTCAAAACTCAGAAAGGCAGGCAATAGTTACATCTTTACAGAGGAGTAGAATGAAGATCAGAAAGGTTATATAAGTCATCCAGCTACAAAAGTTCCTATTCTAAAATCAAAGGGGTAAAAATCGTGTTAGATTCCATTTAAAGATTTTTTAAGGAATGTCAGTACAAATACGTTGAGAAACATGAGAAAAAATGAATATAGAACTGTTCTAAGGCGGTAGGTTTGTGATTTTCATCTTACTCACATCCAGCTGCATTTCCAGTCCTGAGCATGGAGTGAGTGGGATACCTAAGCTTCAGCAGTCACTTTCCCAGGGGCAAGGCCAGCTGTGCTTCGCATTTCCCCATTTCTCTAACTCTCCCCTCCAGTTACTCGGCTTGGTCCCCAATCTGTTGTTTTATCTCCCTGTCTCCAGATGTGTGCACAACCCTCTTAGCCCCATATTCTATCTGTTGAATTGGATTGAAATGAAATATTACACTGTCCACCAGTGGCTTGGATCCTAGCGTTTAAAAGCAACCTACTTCTGTGGGTGCTCCCTTTTCAGACTAGATGCTTCCTTTCAATGTTATTTGGGATCCAAGGCTTGTGTCTATTTGCTAGTTTCACTGCATACATTTCATATACATCTGCGCAAAATGAATGAATCCTCCAGGCAATGGCGCCTTGCTCAGTCTGTGCCAAACTTTGTTGCTTTTCTTCACACCTGGCTCTTTCTAAGCCTGACCTAATTGCATGTGAGATTTTCATAACAATATGGCCTCATCAACAGTTCTCAAGGAATTTCTTATTGTTCTTGAATATAAATCCATCATTCAACTCACGCAGACTTGGGACTATCCCTTAGCACATGTGGAATGTGATCATGTTTGCCCTTGTACCTTTTTTCTTTGTCATTAGCCAACATTTCCCTCCATGAATACAACACTTGTCATTCAGACTGCTTAAGTCATGCTTTTACCATCAAAGTGTGTCACCCTAGGGCTTTCTCTCCATTTTATGAGTTTCCATTGCATGTGATACTTATACTACAGCAAAAAAATAAAATGACTGTTTTCTTGTATAGTGTTTGCATTGTTCTTGCACATCTTCTGAATCAGTTTGCAATCTCCCTGGTGACAGCTACTCTGCTTGATTTTTTTTTCCCACGGCTTTACAATATATTGGAACACGAATAAATTCCTAATAAGTATTGGGCATGTGAATACAAATAAAATCTTTTATCAAAGCTTTAGTCATGCGGCCGGCGCTGTGGCATAGTGGGTTAAGCTGCTGCCTGCAGTGCTGGTATCCCGTATGGGCACCAGTTTGAGTTCTGGCTGCTCCACTTCAGATCCAGCTCTTTGCTATGGCCTGGGAAAACATTTAAGATGGCCCAACAGCAGTGTAAGAGACACAGAGGAAGCTCCTGGTTCCTGACTTCAGGTTGGGGCATCTCTGGCCGTTGCAGCCAACTCTCTCTCTCTCTGCCTCTCCTTCTCTGTGTAACTCTGTCTTTCAAGTAAATAAATCTTAAAAATAAAGCTTTAGTCATTCTCATCATCATTTGTTAGCATATCCTGAATTTATCTGATAGATGTTTATTGAAACTAGTTATTGGTGATTTGCTTCTGTCTATTGTATACTTCATTTAGAAATCACCTTATTTATCAGCAAAATAAAATAAGTTACAGGAAACAGAAGAACATCTAAATAAGAAACTGCAGTCAAATATTGGAATATAAGGGAATAATCAACACAATTTCAGCAGAGCGATGCAGAAAATAAAATCTAGTTTCATTTCATAACTGGTACCTAAATGGAGTTATTGATGATTATTAAGGGGCAGAATTAAGCAAAATGTCAGGGAGTCCAGCATCCTGCTAATGCTGAGTCCCTCACATGCTGACCAAAGAAAGATGACATGTATTTTCTGAACCTGAAGATATGTGTTAAAAACATAGGTCATACAGGATAAGACCTTCACAGGACATTCCTGAAGTATTAATGATAGATATTTGTTACATTTGTTGCCCTGAATATTTTTTCTCTGAAAATCAAAACCTCTATGGAGAGCTGCTCTGTTACTTGTACAGGATGAGCATGGGGTAAAAGCCTTGACCTATTTCTTGGGTCCTTTGGCCATATTGGTAGCTCTAGAGATGGACATGTGTTCACATCGGGGTCTTTGAAAGCTCTAGAGGTGAACTGATGTGGATATTGGAAAGAAAGGAAGTCCATCCTTCTGGAATTTGACATTAAGTGATACAAGCTTGGAGGTTTGTGTGTGTGTTTTGGCAGGGAGAGCAGAGTATCTTTACAATCACATAAAGAGAAGCCGCCCGAGAGTACAAATAACCTAAAAGAAAGCATTGTTAAGAAGCGTGGATCATGAGAATTCTAATGACAGTGTCTGAGTTCCTGCTAATCTTCTTGCTCCTAACTTCAGACTCATCAGTTCCTTAAGACAGTAAATTTTCTTTTCAGTCTAAGTAGGTTAAACTGAGTTTCTATCACTTTGAAAGAAAAGAATGATGGCTAATGCAGTTATCAGTGGCCCTGCAGAGCAAAACGTCTTTGTATTTATAGGAAGCACAGAGCAAAATCAGAAAGATCTCTCAGAATTTCTCTTTATCCTACTCACTCCAAAACTTCGTGGAGATCTTTAAAAAAAATCCATACTTTATGATTACTTGCAAAAAGTACAAAAGAACCACTCAGAGACTGGGTTTTATAAAAAAAAAAAAAAGATTCCACCTAACACTTGATAGTAACAGCTGTACTTCAATAAAGATCACGTAAGTACTAAGTTTTCTAAATACTAACTCCAAAAGCTCACAACAGCAGCAATTTATCATCCAGCATTCTTTCTAAGCATCTCTTATGAAACTATCTTTGATAAATTCTTCAGCACTGTCCACTTACTGAAGATAGCAATTTTGCTCATTTCTTTTCAACCAGACTGGTGACAGACACAAGAACGAATGTCAGTTATAGGGAAGTGGGGAGATCTAGATGGATGAGGTCAGTTCTTCCATCACTGAGGGGCAGCAGTGGTATGGGCTTCATTTGCCACAGATTATCATGCTAAAAAGGCTTCAGATGAAACGCCGGAAACTACGCCATAACCCAATTCTGATTAAGAAGTGTTTCACCATAAACAAGAGTGTCAAATTATTAAATCAACATCAGGAATCACTGTGTGCTTATGTCCCATGTGGGATCTATCCTTAATGTGTTATCCAATGTGAAGTAATGCTATAACTAGTACTGAAACAGTATTTTACACTTTGTGTTTCTGTGTGGGTGCAAACTGATGAAATCTTTATTTAGTATATACTGAATCGATCTTCTGTATATAAAGTTAATTAAAAATTAAAAAAAACTTGGTGTTTAAAAAAATAAAAATAAAAAGATATCTAGTTGGGGACCCCAGTCTATCCCCATAACGGTAAAAAAAAAAGAAGTGTATCAAAAAGTAAGGGGAGAAGGAGATGGCAAATTTAGATACATCAGAGTATTCTCAAAAAGAAAAGTAACAGCAGTAACAAAAGCACACCCTACAGAGATTGCCTGAACATTCCCTCTGGAAATAAATTTTCTCAGAGACACTGAGAAAATTAACATTGTATTTTGAACAGTTTGGTCTTTTTTTAATATTTGAAGAAAATCATTTTTGTATAATAGAAAATTATTAATCTTAAAGTTCAGCATATTCTCTTCACTTGTGATGCAACTATATGCTAATAAACCAAGATTAAGTGGGAAATTTAAATTGGTACAGAATTAACTGATGATGGATGATGTAGTTAACCCATTTCCTTAATGTTCCTCAGCAAGGATGGAATTTCAATCCAAGGATACATGCAAAAATTATAAAGATGCAGAGTTTGTAACTGTAAAACTTCCCAGAAGATAAAAACGGAAGTAATGTGCTTTCAAGAAGATGAACATCAGGAGGAAACGCAGTGTACATAAAAGAACTAGTACTGGTCCTGGTATTGCTGAAAGGACAAGTATAAAAACTGACTTAAATTAAGTTGTAGCTATTATTATGTTGTGAGGTCCTTCTGAAGACCAGCTCATTGAAAAATAGCTCAACTTCTGTTTCCAGCCGGGAAGTGATCAAAACTGGGTTTTATCTTCTGATGAAATGATCAAATAAACTGACAAAATATCTATATGAATCCACACTCAAAGATACTGGACATTGAGCAGTGTGGCATAATTATTCTTCAGAGACAGGAAACATAGGAGAGCACTACTGATATCCCAGGTTACTGCTTTAAGAATGTAACCAGGCTGCAGTGTTGGGAGATAAAGCCCCAGTGGAACTGGCAGACTCTGAAAATCCCTGAGGAGCAAGGTGGTTAGATTCCACAGGACAAAGTAATAGAGAGGAAAGGACCGTGAGCTGCGAGGGTACACAAGTTCATCCTTCACATATGAAGTAACTCTCTGAGACTAGGGGAAGAATCACACAGAGGGATTAAAGGTAACAGCGCCTGGAATAATTGTCTCTGGACTGAGCAGTGCCATGGCTGGCTCCACTGAAAAAAATCTTTAAACAAGACTCAGAAAAATCATGCTGTCTTCGAGTAACTTAAATGCATCCAAGAGTAAAGCTTATTATTTATATGAATACTGAATATCCATCAATCAAAGAAGTACCATTAAAAGTTTTCATGTAAATATCTATCTCTGTGATTTTTAAAATACCAGAAGTAAACTAAATATTAAAACTATAACATTGATGGGATTAACCAGATACAATTAAAGGTATAGAAGTTTATTATAAAAGATTAATAAACTTGAAAGCCTAACTATAGAAATTATCCAATATGAAACAGAGAAAACAGAATTTTTAAAATGAACAATCATTAGTAAGCTGCAGAGAAATTTCAGACAGCCTAATTGTTATGTAACTTGATTCCCCAAAGACACAAGAGAGAGAGAGAAGTTTAAAATACTGTAGAAGGGAGGTTTTTGGCCTTCCGGTTAAGACGCATTGTATGGCCACATCCCACATCAAAGTGCATAGGTTGATGCCACTGAATCCAGCTTCCTGCTAAAGCATATCCCAGGAATGAGCTGCTGACAATTCAAATACTTGAGTCCTGGCCACCCACGTAGGAGCCCTAGATTCTGCTCTTGGCTCCTGATTTACCCTGGCTCAGCCATGACCTGGCAGGTGGGAGCTTTCTCTCTGTCTCCCTGCTTCTCAAATAAACAAATGATTTTTAATTAAAAATAAAAATATTGTGGAACATAATGAGAAATTTTGCAAGTTTGTTAAAAGTACAAACCCACTGAGAGTTTTGGTTTTTATTTCCTCCTGATGCCACAAATTAAATGTTCAGTCACACAAGTCTATTTTCACTTCAGAAAGCAATTGAAAGTCTCAGGATACCCATAACTCTGTCCTGCTGACTAGAAATATGGGGTTCCCATGACTTCCTCTTTGGGCTCTATAATTTGCTAGAATGGCTCATAGAGCTCAGGAAGACACTATTAGAAGGCACTCTGATTTATTATATAAATTATAGATAAACGTACAGATAAAGAGGTACAGAGAACAAAGTCCCAAAGAGTGGCTCCCTGAGCCCTGCTGTTTAGGGGATTTTAGGAAGATTTCATTTCATGGACCTAATTAATCTTATAATGAGCCATTGATGATTGTTTTAAAGATTTATTTATTTATTTGAGAATCAGAGTTACACAGAGAGAGGAGAGGCAGAGAGAGAGAGAGAGAGAGAGAGAGAGAGAGGTCTTCCATCTGATGGTTCACTTCCCAATTGGCAGCAAAGGCCAGAAATGCGTAGATGTGAAGCCAGGAGCTAGGAGCCAAGAGCCAAGAGCTTCTTCTGGGTCTCCCACATGGGCGCAAGGGCCTAAGCACTTGGGCCATCTTCTACTGTTTTCCCAGGCCATAGCAGAGAGCTGGATTGGAAGAGGAGCAGCCAGGACTAGAACCAGCACCTATATGGGATACCAGCACCTCAGGCCAAGGCGTTAACCCTCTGGGCGACAGGTCCCAAGCCATTGATGATTAACTCAAGCTCCAGCCCTTCTTTCCTTCCCAGAGGCTGCAGAATAGTGCTGAACTTGGTGACTGGAGGCCATCTATGGGCCCTGAAGTGTTGCATCCTTAGAACAAGTGACACTCATATACCCTATCACTCGTGTACCCTATGTCATAGTCCTGGAGTTTTAGAGGCAATGTGGCAGGAACTAGGAATAAAGATGAAATCACTCTCTGTTATACCAAATACAGAAACCAAAAGTGTTCAGTCAAATGTAAGCCTGGGGAAAGTGAAAAAGACAACAGAAACAACCACAACAAGGCGCATGATAATACAATTGCTAAAAAACAGTGAAAAGATCCTAATAGCAACCAGAGGGAAAAAACACACAATATAGAGAGCAAAGATAAGAATGTCAGCAGATTTTTGTCAGAACTTATGCAAATGGATTATATTCTATATTGTTGCATTTATGAAGGTGTTTCAAAAAGCTCATGGAAATGGAATTAAATAAACTGACTTTGATGGAAAAATGCTAAAATTCATCCTAGTTTTTTTTCATAATACACAATTTCCATGAACTTTTGGAAGACCCTTCCTCTATAAAGCACTGCAAATACAGTGTGGCAACACTAGCTGCTTGGAGGTGGGAGTGATGTAAGGAGGTGGCCAGCAGAAGAGAAGGATTACAAAGACACGAGAAGAAGCTTTTGGAGGGGATGATACGTTCGTTGTCTTTAATGTGTTCGTTGTCTTTAATGGGTGTGGTGATGTGTTAACACATAAGATTCTATTTAAATGAATGTAACTTCTTACATGACAGTTGTATTAGAGTAAAGATGTTAAAAATACAGTATGCGTCAAGTCGCCAATTTTTTTTCTCTTCTTCTCATACAGTACCATGCAAAATATCCAAAATATATAGTTCCTATACAAGAGTACTTAAAAACATATGTGGAAAATGGAATTAAAGATATTTATTTTGGTGCAAAAAATTTTAAAGTCCTTACATATTGTTTCCTAATATGCATTTTCATAAACTTTTTGAAGATCCCATATATGCATGGATTTTAATTTTTTGTGCCAAAATAAATACCTTTTATTACATTTTCTGTGAATTTTTAGAAATCCCCTAGTATTTTACAGATAAGAAAAGTAATCAAGCACTGTTAAAAAGGGTTGCCAAAAGCTAGGTAATCAAAACATTTATCCAACTTTAGTGGCCATTTATTATCATTATTCTTTTGAGCAAATTTTGCAGGAAACAAAAATGACAGACATAATACATTGTCATATGAAACATTATATTCAGTGCAAAGTTAGCTAGCTCCTTAATGACAGGGATTAAATGTTATTTTAAATCCTTCAATGCATCTTAATTTTATTTAAAATAAGTGAATAAAGTTTATATAAATGAATGAATCAAAATGAACTTAAAAATAATGATTTACTGTAATTTGAAAGGTAGGAAAGTATATTTCTGTGAATAAGACAAGGAGACAGTAGCCTATGCATGAGAGAATGGAATGAGAAGAAAACAGATATATAGAATGTATACATACTAATTGAGTTTGACAAATGAGAACTTCTATTTGCAGATTATTGAGACCACCATCATCTCTCTATTTATACAACTGTTGCTTCCTAACGTATTCCATGTTGGTCTCAATCCATTCTCCAGTTAGAAGCCAGAGTAATCTTCCCACTAAATAAACCAGCCAGTGTTACTTCATTGATAAGAAGTTCCCCTGGAGAAACACCATAGGTGAACTGACTTCCTTCCATTTCATCTCATACTCCTCCTCTTCCTACTGACCTTCCTTCTGTCTGTCAAACTTGCCATTTTTGCCCTGCTGTGAATCTGTTACACAATTATTTCCTTTGTCTGGATCCTTCTCCCCCAAATCTCCATATGGATATCTGTTAACGGCGTTATAATGACTTTTTGTGGCCATAAAACTCTATTGCACCAGTGGGTAGGCAGACACTGCCTATCATATATTTTGTATCAGTGGTATTCCAATGAGGACACAAGGCCTTCATAAAGATGTTTGGAACTGTTTAAGAAAATTTTTGAGGTGGGAAAAGACTGGCACTAGTATTTGGTGAGCTGATGCCAAGGATACTCTAAACATTGTGCCATGTGCAGCAGATCACACACCCACACACAAAGGTTATATGCTTCAAAATATTAGTAGTACCAAGTTTCAAAGGACTTAACTATATTTTAATTCCTTGCATATAGTTATATAATATTGTCTTTTGTGTTTATTTATTGTTCACTTGCTTTTTAATATCAATAGAAACAGAAACCTTGGATGTGTTATTAATCTTTGCATTCCCAGATCTTTAAATGATAACTGGCACAAAATTTTTGACAGTAAATATTTAATGAGTGACTAGATACCACCTGTGTTTTTGTTTTAAATTATTATATACAACTTACAGAGTATTTCTTCAACTGACCTCCATCACCAGCCAAAAGCATGCTTTCCCTAGACTATGATTTGAGAGTAGAGAACAAGGGACTCAACATTTAAAAGCAAAATGGCATGAATCTCAATAATCCTAGAAGGGGAAGGTTGCCAAGCACACAAGTTTTGTAAGTAAAATTGATTTTTTTATATCCCATGAAATAAATCTACTTTCTTAAGTCTCTGGAAGGGTCAATGATTTGTGTTTAAGTGTGTAAACTCATTGAGTCTCTGATTTTCCCTCTATCAGGCTATAAATAAATTTACACTTTTATCTGATTTGCTTCCACCTGTCATATTTGAAAGGGTATTGCTTTATTGGGTGATGCTTTCTCTGGAGAAATGACTATTGACCTCATTGTTCCAAGTAAAGTTAATAGCTGTAACTGTTGATTTCCTCTATCAAAAGAAACCCAAAGAAACAAGATTATTAATAGTGGTGCTCACATTTATGCAAATTATGATTATATTTGAAGATTGGAAGTCATGAAAAACTTGATTCTACTTTACTTTGTCCAATATCTCCTCTCCCTCCTAGCTGTTTTTTTTTTTTTTTCATCTGACAGATAGAGTTATACAGTGAAGGAAAGAGACAGAAAGAAATGTCATCCTTCCGTTGGTTCACCCCCCAAATGGCCACTGGGCTGATTTCTCAAGGCAGAGAAAGGACATGTTCATGACTGGGATTGAATTAAGCAAAAGCAATTCTAGCAGCAAAACAATTCCTAGTTTGCTGATGCAAAAATGAGGGGAAAATATGCTGAGACATATAATACCATACCACTGAGTTACAGGCATAGTGGGCGTATAAACAGTATTTTCTGATACCCAGTTGAACCTTTTACAACTGGAACTATTGTCACTTGGAGAAGATAGTTTTATTAGTCAACAACATATGTAGACAAGTGCATTCAGATAAGTTATAACACTTACAAATGGAACATAATGGAGGTTTCACAAGGTGCAGACCAATAACATATGGCTCCATTCACAGAGACAGTAAATAATACATTGCTAGTAATGGATTCAACCTGGTCAGAGCAGAACCTAGCTGCAAACAAGCACATAAACAGTAACAGCCAGCTCCTTGGAAGCACTTTCTCTTCATAATTCATCCCTCCTGGGCAAGGTGTGCGTAGGGCAGGGGGAGGATTTCTTCCTAGTATCATGTAAAGTACATTAGCATCCTTTTCTCTATTTGTAATTTAAATTTTGAAGAGAAAAAAAAAATGACTAAACTTGTCACTGCAAATTGAAGCACTTATTTTCCAGGGAAAATGAGTCTCAGACCACCAAAGGTGGTAGAAGATTATAGGGAGGCCATAAAAATAGTCACAAAAATCTGAAATGTGTAATGGCAGTCACTAGTCTCTGTATGTGCTGTAGTGAGTGAATATGATCTTTATCTGACCATAATAGTCATATGTGTTATTTCTTTCACTTTAAAGCATTAAACTGTTTTTCTGACTCTGTAGGTTTTGGCTTATGAAATCAAATTATAGTATGAGATCTGACAATACCATTCTTATCTATTAAATACAATCTTATCAGTGCTAAACAATGCTTCATAATTTCAATTGTATTTTTAATCAAAAATTTCATTGGGAGTTTTCATAAGATTTTATATATATTCTCACATTTGTTCTCATAATTTTATGAGGTGGCTATTATTTCCTTTGTTCATATGAGAAAATGGATCCAAAGAGAGACTAAAAATATGTCCCTGGATGAAATGAAACCCTGAATGACTATCCTAAAGTGACATTATCTTTATAAAATATTTTCTATTTTTTAACCAAGACATCCATTAAAAAAATATTTTGAGTTAACTCTTGCTCAGTGTCTACTTGTTCAAGATGCAGATGTCCTAAATAGCACTCTGGCCTCAGAATCAGCCCTTAAGGCATTCAGATCTGGCTCAAGAGCCCATGAGAATATTCTAGGCATGGAAAGCCAAGACACTCTGGAAAAAAAAAGAAGACCTAAATGAAAGATCTCTGTGAGTGAGATCCCAGTGGAACGAATGGGGCCATCAAAGAAGGAGGTACCTTTCTCTGAAGGGAGGAGAGAACCTCCACTTTGACTATGACCCTGTCGGAATAAGATTGAAGTCAGCGAACCCTAAAGGCTTCCATAGCCTTGGCAACTCATGACTAGAGCCTAGGGAGATTACTGATGCCATAAACAAGAGTGTCAAATTGTTAAATCAACTTCAAGATGCTAAACAGTTCTAAAGAGCCTCATCATAATTATTTAGTTAAATGACACTTGGTTATCTCAAGATGGTATTGGTATTATAATTATTACAGAATTCCTATTAGACACAATGGTGCTTTGCTTTCTATTTCCTCAGTAAATATTTCTTCTTTCTAACAAAGTAAGATCCAAAAAGCTTTATGTTAATATCAGATAGGAAATAATTGAATCTATTTTGTTTCAATGCAGTTGTCTCCATTATATGTAATGTAGATGTTTTCCAAATAATTTTTGCCTTATTTTCTGATTTAGTATATTTTATCTATCTACATATTATTTAATGATCTTCCTAACACCACTGAATATAGCAATATCAAATGCATATTTTATCTTTATATTTTATTTTATCTTGCATTTAAATATCCTAGTAGCCTGGAGTGAAAAAGAAAACAATCAGTTTATATGTTCATGGGTTATAATATGCAAGGGAATTAGGATTGTGCAAATAGAGCCTCTCCTGATACTGAGAATGCTCAGATAATTTCCCCCATGGGTCCTCAGTAAGTGGATGCATTGATCATAGCAGACAAGGACTTCAATAGCTTCCTGATACAAAAGATAAAAGGAAGTTTCATATGGTCCTTCTTATAACATCCCTCAATGAAGACCAGTATGATAGCACTAAAGTATTTAGGAAAGATAATTTTTAAGCCAAAAGGCAGACAAATGAAGCATATTTCTAAGATACTGACTTATTCTTATATATATATATATATATATATATATATAAAGCTTTTATTTAAAGAATATAAATTTCCAAAGTACAGCTTATGGATTACTGACTTATTCTAAAAGGAATGTTTAAAATAGCTATAGAAATGAATGTTTCCTTCATGTGTTGCTTTAGGAACATTATTTCTCTACATAAATTTATGATAAATGTTAAAAATTAAAGAAATCAGAATTATGTTACCTGATCATACCATGTAGTACAGAGTATATTGTTTATATGGAGATCCGAATTGCAAAGATAACATAATAAGATGTTAAAATTACCCTTCAGATGAATCCTAGAAAGTAGCAAAAATTAATTGTAAATTACATCACCTTTGTAGAACTTCTAAGTGTGATACACCTAGAATTCTGGTTAAAATATTTCTGAAACTCTCTCCATCCCTTAGGGACTAAAAGGATTGGAAAAGAGGGATTTTGATGTGATGAGAGTTGTGCTGTGTGCTCCATGTCCTTACCAACATGGCATTGTAAATCTTTTTACTTTTGGCTGTTTTAGTGTATGTGCAGTAATATATGAATAAGTTTTGTCTATAAATTTAAATTAAAAATCACTCTGTAGAGTACAATTCTATAGCTTTTGAGAAACGCATAGTCATGTATCCACCACTATTGTCAAGACTCAGGACTTTTTTTAATCTTTCTGAGAAATTTCTCATGCTGTTCTACTGTAATCAACCAGCTACCCCTCCCTCAAACTGGCAGAAACTGATCTATTCTTACGCCATTTCCAGAATGTTGTGTGAGTGAAATCATACAGTTCTATAGTCCTTTCTGTCTAGTTTTCTTCATTTAATAAAAGGTATTTGAGAGTCATACATGTTGTATATTATGAATAATTGTATGAGCAAACAAATTGTATTGGCTATAAATTCCATTTATTGGCAAGTGTATGTTCTACAATTTGCTTATTCATTCATTGGTTGAAGTACATTTGGGTTGTTACCAGCTTTTAGCAAATTTCAAGAAAGCTAATATAATAATGTGCATACAGGTTTTTCTTTAAATGTTAAATTTTTATTTATCTAGAGGTGAGATTACTAGGGAACATGTTAGATGCATGTTTATTTGGTGAAAACTGACAAACCATTTTCCAAAGTGACTCCTGAATGTAAGGTAGGAGAATTCTGATTATTTCAGTCATTACAATACATGTACAGTAGAGTTGTGTCTGTGTCCTGGTTTAGCAGGAATTTCCCTAGTGATTAATCATGGTCAGTATCTTTTGATGTACCCGTCTGAGTATTTTCTTTAATAAAGTAGTTATTAATTTTTTCCCTATTTCCTAATTTGGTTGTGTGTTTTTACTGAGTTATGAGAGTTCTTTAAATATTCTGAGTACAAGTCCTACATCTGCTATGTGATTTACAAGTTTTATCCCCTTGTGTAACTTGAATTTTTATTGAGCTAATGGTGTCTTAAAATCTTTTTTTTTTTTTTTTTTTAGTTTTTGATGAAATTCAGTTTCTAAACATCTTGTTCTTGTTTGTATTTTTAGTGTCTTAACCCAACCCAAGCTGCAAAATGTCTTCTCCACTGTTTTCATTTTCAATATGTGCAGTTTAATGATTCACAGTTAGGTCAATGAAGAATGTTGAGATAATTTAAGAGTAAGATATGAAATGTGGATCAGAGTAGACCTTTTCTTGATTCTCAACTGGAAAACATTTAAACTTTATTCACTTAATATGAGGTCAGATAGTTTTTTCCACAGAAGTGTTTGTCAAACTGACAAAGTTCACACACTATGTAGTTTCCTGAAAAATTTTTTTAAAAAATATTGAAAAGGTGTTAGGTTTTTTTTTTTGATGATTTTTCTATATGAGTAGCTAAAGATACTCATATATATTTTTGTTGTTCATTTACTTAATTACATTGTTTAAATATTTCAGTTGTACATTCAAATTTTAAGGCCTAATATAATGGACATTTTAATGAAATATTATCCTACTTATATATTGTTAGATTGGTTTACTAAAATGAATTAAAAGACTTTTGTGTCTATGGTCATAGATAATATTTTCATTTTTTTATGTCTTTTGTTCTGATATTAGAATAATGGTAGCTGAATAAAATGAATTGTGGAGTTCCATTGCTTCTTTATTTTTCGAAAGAATTTATGAAGATTAGAATTATTTCTTCATTAGTGGGGCTGGCGTTGTGGCACACCAGCTTAAGCCATCACTTGCAATGTTAACATATCATATAAACACCAGTTCAAGTCCGGGTTGTTCCACTTCTGATCTAGCACCCTGCTGATAGCCCAGGAAAACAGCAGAAGACAGCCCAAGTACTAGGGGCTCTGCCACCTACATGGAAGACCCAGACGGAACTTCTGGTTCCAGGCTTCAGTCTGGCCCAGCCCCAACCATTGTAGCCATTGAAGAGTATACCAACAGATAGAAGATCTCAATTTCTCTCTCTCTCTCTCTCTCTCTCTCTCTCTCTCTCTCTCTCTCTCTGTAATTCTGCTTTTCAAAAAAATTGAAATCTTTACAAAAAAAGAATTGTTTCTTCATTAAAAACTAGAGACCTATGATCCTGAAGTTCTGTGTGGTTGATTTTTGGATTACAAATTCAGTTTCTTCTAATTGTGTATTCAGACTTTCTTTTTCTATATAAGCTTGGAAATTTGTATCTTTTAGATTGGATATGTACTGTTGTGTTAATTTGGTGGTGAGTTTTTCTTAATTTTTGCTTAGTAGCCATTTAGTTGATCCTGGAATTATAGCAGTATCTTCTTCTATTGGTGTTTTGTGCAATATCTTTTTACTCTTAGCAGTCTGGTTAAGTTTTACCCTTTCGGTGATCATATAAAAGACCAGCTTTTGATTTTATTGATTTTCTCTATTGATATGCCATCCTCAGTTTTACGGATTACTATATTTTATTATTTGCATAATTCTATTTTCTTTAGTTTTTATTCTTACTTTTCTAGCTTCTTAAAGTTGAAACGTATAATAGTGATATTAAGCATTTATACTTTTTTGGTGCTATTGCATTATCTTCTGGTTTGCATGGTTGTGAACAAGAAGTTTTAGAATATTTATTATTTCTATTTCCCAGTGTGAAATATGTATTTTATCACTGGCTGAATTTTACTTTTTTATTTTTCATTTTCTTATTTAATTATTTAAGAAAAATTTTTCTTATTTAATTTCTTACTTAATTTTCTTATTTAGAAAATTTAATTTTCTTATTTAAGAAAAACTCTTAAATTATCTCAACATTCTTCATTGACCGAACTGTGAATCATTAAACTGCACATATTAAAAATGAAAACAGTGGAGAAGACATTTTGCAGCTTTGGGTTGGGTTAAGACACTAAATTTTTACTTTACTTATGTCTGTATATATATATATATATATATATATATATATATATTTGAAAAAAAAAAAGTGAGCAAGAGGGTGAGGGAGAGAAAGAGAACCATTCATCTACTGGATTTCCAAATGGCCACAACAATCAGGTCTGGGTCAGACCAAAGCCAGGAACCAGGAACTCCATTATGATTTCCCACATGAGCGGCAGGGACACAACTTCTTCGGTCATTCTCTACTGCCTTCCCAGGTATATTAGCAGGAAGCCAGAGGGGAAGTTGAGTAGCTGGGACTTGAATGTGTTCCCTGGTATGGGATGCCAACATCTGAAGTGGAAGATTAACCTGCCACACCAAAGTACCAGCCCTTCCAAATGCATTTAAAATTCCCTGTATCTCTTTGATTTTAGCAACTCAATTATGATATGTTTTTGCATGATTTTTGGTTCTTCATCTTTCTTTGAGATTATTAACTTCTTGAATTTGCCATATTATTATAGGTTACAAATTCAATACACTTTTTTATTCAAATTCATTTCTGTCACCTGTATGAGACCTATATATTTATATATGAGAAACCATTTTATATTGTCTCATGTATCATTTATGCCATTTGTTTATTTGTTCACTTGCTTGTTTGGTATTTTTCCTCTCTCTACTTCAGTTTGTAAATGCTGTGTACTCTTGCTATTCCTTCAAGTATAACACTATTTGAAGTGTCTAATCTGCTGTTGGTTTGTTGATTCCTTCTAATTATTATCTCATTTTTTAAATTTTGTGTTCCTATGTAAAGTAATTCCATTTGTTTTCTTCTCCTACCTTCCATTTCAAACCTCTTTATATTTATGTTTTCCTTAAGTACTAGAATATGATTATAACCTAATCATAACATGCAGATTTTCCTAATCCTTGTTTCATGGTTCTACTATACCATTTCTAGGTGTCCATCTATTGACTGATCTTTTTCTAGGTATTTTTCATAGATTTCTGCATCTTTGAATATGCAGTAATTTTAGATTTAAAAAAAAATATTTAGCGGCTGGCCCCTGCTCAATAGGCTAATCCTCCGCCTGTGGCGCTGGCACACCGGGTTCTAGTCAGGGTCGGGCGCCGGATTCTGTCCCGGTTGCCCCTCTTCCAGGCCAGCTCTCTGCTGTGGCCAGGGAGTGCAGTGGAGGATGGCCCAAGTGCTTGGGCCCTGCACCCACATGGGAGACCAGGAGAAGCACCTGGCTCCTGGCCTCAGATCAGTGCGGTGGCCATTGGAGGGTGAACCAACGGTAAAGGACGACCTTTCTCTCTGTCCCTCTCTCTCTCACTGTCCACTCTGCCTGTCAAAAAATTTTTTTAAAAATATTTAGCAGTTTTAATTGGAAGCTAGGCAGTAAGTTGTTACATTGTTTAATGTCTAAAGTTTGTCTAGTCCTTTTAAGAACATAAGACTATTTCCTTTAGGAATTTGTATCGCTTGGGCATCGTTTTGTTTTTATCAAATATTTAAAGAACAGATCAACAGTAGTCTTTATTCCAACTTTTCTTTAGCGCTACAATTAAGGCACACAAATTCTAGAGTTTTTATTAAAAGCTCTGATGATTAATCTCTTGTTAATCAAATATTAATATCTTCAACATCTTGTTGGAGGTCTAGAGATTGTTTAGTGTATAAAATCCACAGTTGTTCCTTTCCTAAAATTATGGAATTTCTCCTTATGTACAATCTAGTACTCAGGAAAGATGAGGAATCACATGTAGATAACTACAGGTTTATCTTTATGTGTGACTACTGTCTGCTCACAGCTCTGCACCAATATTTCCATCCCCATTGGCTTTCTGTGTTCTAATCTCTTTTGCTCAATTCAGCAAAGTCACTGGGCTCTGGCTTCCAAGTCCATGAACTTTGAGTCTGAAAACTGACACTAGCGAGAACCATGGAGATCCTTTGTGGGCCTCACCTTATCTGCTTTCCTTTCATGTCTCACAGTCTTGTGTATCTTATCATCCAGTGTCTGGAAAGAGTTCTTTTATAAGTTCTACCCATATTTTGGGGTTCTAGCAAGAAAATAAATCTGATCATTGTTCCTTAATAAGCTATAGATGAAAATTCAGGAGTTATCTTTTATGTTATTATTTTTATTTCATTTATTTGTTTGAAGGCAGTGGGGAGAGAGAAATGTTCAGTCTGCTGGTTCACTTGCCAAAGGACCACAATAGCCAGGCCTGGACCAGGGTGAAGCCAGGAACTAGGAACTGCATTCTGGTCTATCATTTTGTTGGCAAAAGGCCAGCTCCTAGGACCATCCTCTGCTGCTTTCCCAGGTACATTAGCAGGAAGTTGAATTGGAAGCAGAGTAGCTAGGACTTGAACCAGCATTTTGATATAACATGGTAAGTGGCAGCTTAACTCATTGAATCACGACAGCCCTGAGATTACCTTTTTAGAAATATAATATTTAAGGGAGCAGTTATTTAGCCTGGTGGTTAAAATGTCCACATAGCTGCGTAGGTACTTCTGGTTTGATTCCTAGCTCTAGCTCCTAACTCTATTGTTCTGCCAAAGCAGTAGTGATGGCTCAAGTGAGTTTCTGTCACACACATGGGAGATCTGGATTGAGTTCCTTTTCCTGGCTCTAATCCTGCACTATCCAGAGCCCTTACATTGCAGTTTTTTAGGAAATAAACAAGCAAATGGATCTGTCTTTCTCTCACTCTCACTCTCTCTGTCTCTCTCTCTCTCTCTGTCTCCATTGCTCTATGGTCTCAAAACTTTTTAATAAAAATATATATTTTAAAATATCAATATTTAAAATTCTTTTATGTACAGTATTCTAGCCGTGCTTCAAGTTGCGTTTGAAATTATTAAGTGGAATACAAACCTTTATTTATATTTTATAATTCATAACAAACTATAATCTTTTTGAAATAGAAGCATTCTTGTCCATTGGTTAAGGATACAGACACAATTAAAATTCATTGAATGAATGTATGAATGGAAGAAAAAGAGTTAGGGAAAGGTGCAGGAAAGAAAGAAATGAGTGTGAGCTGATTTAAGAATGTTCTTTCAGTGCTATGTGGCATGCTATGCCAAATATTTAGCAGAATGAAGCAAAACAATGAGTTTTTAAATGTACTAGTTGTTTCTATTTGCTTCTGAAAACTCTTAAAATAATTTCAGTAGATGACTTCCATAATCTTTTATCAATATGTTGCCCTCTCATTGCCTCTTCAAACCCCATTATTCCTGCAATCTAAAAGCAGTTCCCAGAATTATATTACCTGATAAATTTGTGATACATCTCACAAAAACTTTTTGCCTAAAAAAGAATGTGTGTATTAAATTTTTTTGCCAAATTCCTGACATAAGATTAATGACTTTGACAACTTTACAAATTAGATCATATTTTTTGTTTTCCTACTCTCTTTGAAATCATTGACAAATTATAATATGCATGTGCAAGAACTTCAAAGTCTAGTGAAAACTCAGATGGGATGATATTCACCAAAGTCTATGTCCCAGTTCCTGGAGTCTATGATTATATTATTTTACACAGTAAAAAAGATATTTCTAGTGTAAATAAAGTTAAGGACTAGTGATGTGAAGTTTATTTGGGATTAGGTAGATGGGGTCTTTAATTTATCATGAGCAAGCCAGCTAGGTTAAAGGATTGTAAATCAGGTCTTTTGATGGGTTTTGTCCCCACCTGGTAACTGAATGACAATCAAGTTTTTTTTTTTTTCTTAGAAATTGTACTTAAATACCCCAGTGCCATGGGGTCCTTTGGGTTTTTTCCTCTCTTGGAAGCACCCCCTCCATGCCGCTCTGGCTAGAAGTCTTTGGCTGTAATAAATCTTTGTAAATCTCAAAATAAATAAATAAATAGAATAAATAAATAAATATAAATAAATAAAAGGGGAAGTCACTATAGTGGGCCAAAAAGAAGAGAGTGGAGTAGATGTAGAAGAGATTAAAGTGGGAGAGGAGGGGCCAGCGCTGTAGCTCACTTGGTTAATCCTCCACCTGCAGCTCTGGCATCCCATACGGGCACTGGGTTCTAATCCCAGTTGCTCCTCTTCCAGTCTAGCTCTCTGCTGTGGCCCGGGAGGGTAGTGGAGGATGGCCCAAGTGTTTGGGCACCTGCACCCGCATGGGAGACCAGGAGAGGCACCTGGCTCCTGGCTTCAGATCAGCGTGCTGCGCTGGCCGCAGCACGCTGGCCATAGCGGCCATTTCGGGGGTGAACCAACGGAAGGAAGACCTTTCTCTCTGTCTCTCTCTCACTGTCTAACTCTAACTGTCAAATAAATTAAAAAATAAAAATAAAAATAAAAAAATAAAAACAAAGTGGGACAGGAATTTGACCAAACATTTGTGGATTTATAAATTGGAGAATGGACAAGAACCAAGGAGTAAGTGTGGCCTCTAGAAGCTAGGAATGGTCTCCATCTGCCAGCTACTAAGGGAGTGAGAACCTCAGTACTACAAGAGCAAGAAACTTAATTCTCCCAACTACCTGAATGAGCACATAAACAAGCCTCCAGAACGGAACCCTGCACATCTGATATGTTGATTTTAGTTCAATGAATGAGAGATAGTAGTTTGTGCCTCTGTAAGTAATTACCATAAATTTAGCAACTTCAAAGAGCACAAATAGAGAATAACTAGTCCCACCAGAGTCAAGCAAGGTATCAGGCTGTGTTCCTTCTTGTAAGCGCTGTACTTCTGACCCAAGGCATTGTAAGGTAATAAAGTTGTGTATTAAGCTAGCACGTCTGTGATGACTTGTTAAGGCAACCATAGAAATACACAAAACCAATAGCTTATTTGAGAGATTAAATAGACAACTAAATAGGGCTGTCTAGTTCCAAAACCAAGAATTACACAGACATTCACTATTTTAATTGTTCTCCCAGTGAGAAAAACATTTTTATTTCCAACACTTACAGCTGAGGGAACTAATACAATGTTTCAATCATTGATAGATCACACAAAAATAGCTAGTTTTTCATTTCATATTTTTCACTGAGTTTCTCAGCAACACATTTAGCCATTGTAATCTTTATAGTCTTATTCTTTATAATGGAATCTACCTCATCAGTTTATTTAAGGTTAACTGAAGATTATTTTAACGGACGATTCAGCATACGTAATAGTAGAGACAGAATAAAAGACAAATACTATTTTTATTTATGGTGACATGCTTAATCCTTTGTTGACTAAGAAGATTAATCCACCTTCTCTAATAAAATGTAAATTTTTCTGAACTTTCTATTATGTTTTATTTCTTTAGTTATATCAATAACAAGTGTGGAGCCCATATTAAACATGGAATAAGGTATAGCCTTGTATAACACAGAACTTATAACATGAAAGTTTAATACTTTAAAAACTCCCAATACTTAAGTAATTAAAGAATATAAATGCTGCATATTTTCCACAAATGTGTGCTGTTTCATTTTGCTTCAATGCCTTGTTTTTTGGAAGTATGCAATGTGGACTAGACTAGGCAGTGAATAAATAGGAAAAGGTTTCTTTGAGGAGATATATAAACAGAGATCCAAAGGATGAGAGGAAGTTAGCTTGGTGAATGCAAGGGTACAGTGCTCCAGGCAACAGAGAAGTCAGCTATGTAAGGAGAAAGCAGCCTATCAGAACTTTATCTCAGCCTATGGGTCTATCAGCAACCAGAAACTGAAAGTGATGTATGAATGCTGTTTTTGAATCAGTGACTACTCAGACACAAAGTTTGTCAAGATGGACATATTATTACTACTATAATATATTTATGCATAGAGGAAATTCAACAGACATGAAGGAAAGGTCAACAACCACATGAAGAAATGCTCAGGATCACTAACCATCAGGGAAATGCAAATAAAACAATGATGTTTCGCCTCACCCCAGTTAGAATGGCTCTCACAGAAAAAATCAACAAACAATAAATGCTGGCAAGAAAAAGGTAACATAATCCACTGTTGGTGGGAACGTAAACCAATACAGCCACTGTGGAAGACAGTATGAAGATACCCCAGAAATCTGAAAATAGATCTACCATATGACCCAGCAACCCCACCCTGGGAATTTACCCAAACCAAAAGAAATCAATAGATGAAAGAGTTATCTGTACCCCCATGTTCACTGCAGCTCATTTCACAATAGCTAAGATATGGAATAAATGCAGATGCTCATCAACTGATGAGTGAATAAAGAAATTATGGCATATATATATATATATATATATATATATATATATATACACATATATAATGGAATACTACTCATCTGTAAAAAGGAATGAAATCCTGTCTTTTCCAATATAATGGATGCAGCCGGAAACCATTATACTTAGTGAAGTAAACCAGTCCCAAAAAAGACAAGTATCATGTTTTCCCTGATCTTTTGTAACTAATCTATGTATAAAAAATATAATGTTCATGAGCAAAATTGACATTGTGAGATTCATTGATTGTTACAGCTCTTGTCTGCACTATTGAGGAACAGTGTTATTTTCTGATTTTTATTGTTGGATTCTTTACTTAGTATAAGGATAATCTTATCAGTATAAAGTGAACTGATAGTAGGTCATTGTAAACATTAAAAGAAATAAGAAAAGAAGTAGAAGGGAGGGTGAATGCATGGGTAGGGGGTGGGTAGAGTGGGAGGTATCACTATGCTACTAAATCTGTACATATGAACTACCTGAAATTTGTTCATCTTAAAAGCTAAATTAATTATAAATATATATATATATATATATATATAAAGTTCATCAGGATTTTTAAAGTATCCTTGGAAATGGAGCCAGAGATAAACAGATTCCAACATGATATCAACCTTTAAGTTCATCTACAGATGTAAATGGCAGATTTGTTTACTGAACTCACAGAATTGAACTGAGAACTGAATTGTTCATTGCTATTAATAACTCTTGAGTGATTTTCTTTTTCTCATTTCTGGTTCCTATTAAATATCATGTTAGGACAGAAGCACCAATTCTTAAATATAGTAACTTGTCAGCATGGAAACAATATTTATCTAAACCAACCTCTGTGGCATGCCTATACCTGTGCATTGTCATAATAGCTAATATATATTTTAAGTTCCCATGATGTGTTACCCAGTGTTCTAAGCATTTTCTTGTGTTAACTCACTCCTCACAACAACCATCTGAGAAAGAGTCTGTTATTATCCTAACACATTATAGATGAGTCAAGAAGCTAATAAATGGCAGAGCTAAAGTTTGAGCTCAGATAATCCGGTTTTATGTGTACAAGAGATACTTCTGTTATATACACTATACCATAGATATCAAGCTAATGGGAAGTACTTAAAATCACAAACACAAATAAGCCATTCCAAATATATTTCATAAATTCAATTGTAGAGAACCATTTAGTCATAAATTGTTGTGATATCCTAACAATATATTTTTCTGCAGGGCATCCTGTACAATGAACTATCTTATTCTGAGCAAGGTTCATAGGAAATGATTGCAGTGACTCTGCAAAGCAGCCTGAAATCATTGGCATACCACATGGGTATGAGAATTTTGATATCAGCAACCAACACATAGTGGCCCTCGAACAGGTTTCAGAATTACTTAGAATATAAAACCGACAGGACACAGCGACTCATGGACAACCGAGGTGGAAAGATTGTCAATATTAATGCTAAGGCAGTAGCCGCGGGTCAATAGGCTAATCCTCCACCTGTGGCGCCGGCATTCCAGGTTCTAGTACCGGTCGGGGTGCCGGATTCTGTCCCGGTTGCTCCTCTTCCAGTCCAGCTCTCTGCTGTGGCCCAGGAGTGTAGCAGAGGATGGCCCAAGTTCTTGGGCCCTGCACCGGCATGGGAGACCAGGGGAAGCACCTGGCTCCTGGCTTTGGATCAGCGTAGTGTGCCGGCTGCAGTGCACCGGCCGTGGTGGCCATTTAGGGGGTGAATCAACGGCAAAGGAAGACCTTTCTCTCTGTCTCTCTCTCTCTCACTGTCCACTCTGCCTGTCAAAAAAGATATTAATGCTAAAACTTCTGACTTAAGCAATGGGTGATGCTCTAGGCACTCACTGAGCTGCGGAACACAAAGAATACAGTTATGGTAGGAAAACGGAGCTTGTTGTAGCTGTGGTGACTTTGAGATGACTGTGACACATTCAAAGGGATGGCCAGTAGAACATAGTCAAGATTTTTCTATCATCTACCCATCTATCCATCTATCATCTATCTATCTATCTAACTTGATCCATCAGGTACTTGATGATACACCAGTAGCAATGATATGTACATGAGTGAACAAGATCCCCTGAAAAGACTCTTAATGTAGGGGGAAAGGGTCACACGGAGAAACAGTAGTTGATGGATGTGAATATGTGAAGGATATTGGTAAAGTAAAAGGAAAGGATCAGAGGGTGAGATGAAAAGTAGTGAACAATAGCCTGAAAGTTAATGGAAGATACTTACTTTGTCATTTTTTTTTCTGAAATATGTGGACACTCTAAAGAATTACTGTTACTTCACAAATAATTTTTAGGTAGCATAAGGTAAGTTCACATATCTTACCTAACCATAAAGTGAAACCAAGATACCATTTAATGCCTAATATAGAACTTTCTCTGGCCAGGTTCTTATCAGAAATAGGAACAGAAAGACATTATAAATCATAGCTACATTCCTCTCTGAAGGTGATGATAATAGTTTTGTATAGTTGTGCAAATAAAAGCTTGTGAAAATTCTTGAGTCTTTCATATATTGAGAAAGCAATACACTTGTGATGTAGTATGCACAGTGGAAATTACTGTTTAAATTATAGGCAGTACCTATATCTTTCCCTCAAAATTGCATTTAATGTTTCTGTTAGGCTCTATCAACTTAAAAGGAACTATGGTAACTATAGAGTATGTCCTCACCCTACTCCCACCTATCACTTCAAAGTGTCAGCAAGGATGACAACTCTTTTTAAAGTTCTTTCCTTCTTCACAACTTCTTCAGATGTAAGCATTCACTTTAGCTCAGATTCTCTGTGCTCATATCTTTTACAGGGCTTTATTAATTCACTTATAAATTTTTTTTATTTTTTAATTTTTTTAACTTTATTTTTTTTCTTTTTCTTTTTTAAACTTTTATTTAGTAAATATAAATTTCCAAAGTAAAGTTTGTGGATTACAATGGCTTTCCCCCCATAACTTCCCTTCCACTCGTACTCCTCCCATCTCCTGCTCCCTCTCCCATTCCATTCACATCAAGATTCATTTTCAATTATATTTATATACAGAAGATCAATTTAGTATATATTAAAAAAATTTAATCAGTTTGCACCCACACAGAAACACAAAGTGTAAAATATTGTTTCAGTACTAGTTATAGCATTACTTCACACTGGACAACACATTAGGGACAGATCCCACATGAGGAGTAAGTACACAGTGACTCCTGTTGTTGATTTAACAATTTGACACTCTTGTTTATGGCGTCAGTAATCTCCCTAGGCTCTAGTCATGAGTTGCCAAGGCTATGGAAGCCTCTTGAGTTCGCTGACTTTGATCTTATTCCGACAGGGTCATAGTCAAAATGGACGTTCTCTCCTCCCTTCAGAGAAAGGTACCTTCTTCTTTGATGGCCCTGTTCTTTCCACTGGGATCTCACTCCCAGAGATCTTTCATTTAGGTCCTCTTTTTTTTCTTTTCTTTTCTTTTCTTTTCTTTTCTTTTCTTTTCTTTTTTTTTTTTGCCAGAGTGTCTTGGCTTTCCTTGCCTAAAATATTCTCATGGGCTCTTGAGCCAGATCCAAATGCCTTAAGGGCTGATTCTGAGGCCAGAGTGCTGTTTAGGACATCTGCCATTCTATGAGTCTGCTGTGTATCCCGCTTCCCATGTTGGATTGTTCTCTCCCTTTCTGATTCTATCAGTTAGTATTAGCAGACACTAGTCTTGTTTGTGTGATCCCTTTGACTCTTAGACCTATCAGTGTGATCAATTGTGAACTGAAATTGATCACTTGGACTAGTGAGATGGCCTTGGTACATGCCACCTTGATGAGATTGTATTGGAATCCCCTGGTACGATTCTAACTCCACCATTTGGGACAAGTCCGATTGAGCATGTCTCAAATTGTACATCTCCTCCCTCTCTTATTCCTACTCTTATATTTAACAGGGGTCACTTTTCAATTAAATTTAAACACCTAAGAATAATTGTGTGTTAATTACAGAGTTCAACCAATAGTACTAGAACAAAAAAAAATGCTAAAAGTGATTAAGTATTAAATTATGTACATCAACAGTCGGACAAGGGCGGATCAAGTCACTGTAAATATTTATAAAATACATGTTTTGGTCATTATGTTAGACCTCAGGACAAAAAGATGAACAAAATAGAAATTGTTGCTCTTCTGGTGGAGATTGGTAAAACCAACGACCATTGGAGGACTGCCATATTACAATGTGTTTACATTTCATCTACTTTTATAATTTTTGCACAGTTTACCCTCGGGGAAAATATCTCACAATGTCTACATTTATAATAGATATTAAGGATGCTATCTATCCTTGATCTCTTTGCTTTATTTTCAGAACTATGCAGAGTTGCACTGCATATATGAATTGAAATACTCTATGCTTTATTTTAATATATTATGGCTAAATCCTTTTCTCTCAAGGGGAGTGATGGCAAAGAGGTCTAATCTAAGTGTTAAAATAAAGGATTGGTCTTGCATCCAGATAATAAAGGGTTTATATATCGAAAACAGATGGAAATAAAAACCAAAGAGTAGCCAAGAAAATTACACACAGCTAGTACACTCCAGAGTATATACCCTAGGTAGGAAACTAAGCTCAAATCTAGAATTCAAATTTGGTAAGATCAGACTGAGAACAGAGCAAGGATAAGTTGAAGGCGCAAACAGAGTTATGTGCATAGAAATAATAGAAGGCTTATAGCACACCTTTATGAGAGCTGATACATGGAACATGAAAGTAACGGCTGGCTTAACGTACCACAGATTTAGTGAAGAAAAATAAGATGCTGACATGCTCTCATGCTTTGTTCCTTCCAAGTGTCTTTATTACTAATATCATTGATAATGTTGGCAATATCATCCATTCACTGGTTCTACAGTTAGTGAGTTATGTAGCTCATAACTATTTACAGGTAAATCTAATAGCTGTAAATACAGACCTAATTCTATGGTTGGTATGGAAAAAGATCTCTAAATATGTTTATGAAGATTGTGCGATCCATTCCAGGTACAACCATTCAACAGTCTTGAGCAGTGCTCCCTGGAATTCCTCATGTCAGTCAGCATATGATCCTGATATTGGTGATATTATGTCAAAAAGCTTCTTGCAATGGCTCTCTATCTTTCAGTCTGCTGTTTAGCCCTTTAGGAGAGAGAATGTCTGCTTCTTCCTGAATTGAGCATCTATTGTTTCTCACTTTTCATTAAACGTTTTTGGTTCCTGGAGATATATGAATCTAATGTGTTTATTCCTATCTTTAATATTTTTAAGTCTATAATACATGTTTTTGCCATATATGAACTATAAAAATAATCATAATACATGGGGTGAGCATTGCAGTGCAGCAAATTAAGCAGCAGCCTTCAATGCTGGCATCCCATATGGGTAACAGTTAGAGCCCTGGCTGCTCTACTGCCAATCCTGCTCCCTGCTAATGTGCCTAGGAAAGCAGTGAAAGATGGCCCAAGTGTTTGTGTCTCTGCCACACGTGTGGGAGACCCAAACAGAGTTCCAGTCTCTGATTGCAGCCATTTAAGGAGTAAACCAGAAGATGCAAGATCTTTTTGCCTCTATTTCTGTAGCTTTTTCAAGTAAATAAATAAGATTTAAGAAATAATAAACATATATTCTTGTGTGTTGAAATGAACCATATTAATCACATATTTAAAGGTTAAATAATAGTTCATTATTCAGATAGGTCATGTTGTATTCCTGTTAACAAAGGCATGTATTTTTGAGGTAATGCTTCTTAAAATTGGATTAAAATACAGAACTAAGAATATTTAAGAAACATTTTAGTATTAAAAATAACTTAAACATAATAGATTTATTTTTACAGAATTTAACAATAGTATACATTTTCACTATTGATTGGATTTATTTCTACCAATTAACAGGGTCATTCACTCTGGTACAATATGAAGGGTCTTCAGAAAGTTCATGAAAACATGTGCATTATGAGAAAATACATGTATGGATTTTAAAAAATTCAGTACAAAAATAATTATAAAGTTTAGTTCTATTTTCCATGATATCCTCATATATGAATGTTCTTCAGACTTCCAGTTATTCTTCTGTTGTTCTTCACAATTCAAGTATACTTTAAAAATTATTGGATGTGAATAGGTATTTTTCCCTTAATTCAGTATTTCTTAAGGATACATTCACGCCTAGAACATCCTCATTGTAAAGATGAAAATAAGAGAAAAAGGAAGAATAATACAGACATAAATTCTGTATTGGTGTACTGAAATTAGATTAGAGAACTAAGAAGAGCAAAAATGATTTTAAAATCTTATTTAAGAATATGGACTTTGAGAATAACTGCTACTTTCATAATCTTGCATTTGGATACCTGAAGTCATGTATCAATTAGCTTCCATCTCAGAAGTTTTACTTCCCTCTATCTGTACCTTAGAATCAGCCATGTAAATGGGAGAAATGAGGTAATTATACATTTTGTAGACACTCAGCTTTCTACTATCTAAGCCATAGTTACCTTGGGGGCAGACTGTGCAACAGCCAACACTCATATAGACCCAGAAAAGGGAGCCCACAAAGAGAGAACCTTAGTTAATATGGATTTTAGACTTGGAGGGCTGTAAACATATTTTATATTTTTTTTAAATCATTAACATCCACTGTTCTGACTTGTTTTCTAAATCCTGGTTCCCTACAAGAGTTTTGGTAAGATGGTAATTTGAAGACAAAAGTAACATTGACTTTTGAAAACATACCTTTAATGAAAGCATTGCTTCATTTTCTAGTTTCATTTGGTATGCATTGAAATGTGATTTTCTTTTAAGACCTGTGCAAAGAGGCAGCAGCATCTCCCATCTTGAAATTCACATAGATTTATTCTCCTTTGCCATCCTTCTGATAATCAGGATCCTTTGTGCACAATGATTCTCTGCTTCCACATAAATAAACATTTTATTGTTAAAGTAAGGAATCTTTTTTAAAGTCTCATTCACTCGGGGATAGTCTTTCATGTGTGATTATGTATTTATGTTTTTAATCTATGGCTATTTTTAGTGAAGCAGAGAATGAGTCTCCTAGAATATAAAAAAAATTAAACTGTAGTTTGTTTTTATGACATCTTAACACTTAGTTTTATAGTCATCAACCACTTCATGAGATTCGTTGAGTGATTTATATTTTGTGTCTACAATGTACCTTTCTTAGCCACATTAATAATTTTGGAAGGAAAATATGACAATGGTTTAATATATCTCTATACTCTTATCCAACCATCTGGCTTGAAACATTGAATATGGGTAGGAGATTTCTCCAAATGAAAAGTAACATTTAGTTAGGTTAAGTGTCAAGTTGCTAGCTCACACTGTATAAAAGTCAATATGTACCAACCCATATTAGTGAATTTCATCCACACTGCTAGGAGGTTGTTGAACTCAATTACAGAAATGTGCAGAGCTCTATTTGATGTGTGAGGAGGTTAGGAGACCACAATCAATTAAAAAGAACACATGTATATCCTGTTCTGGGGAAACAGTTGTTATGGTATCCCTTGTTCTGCGTCTGCTTTTTTCTCTGAGTTTCCCTCTGAACATAAGAGAACAAAGAGTTTAATAAATCCCCAGTTTCATTTGGAATTGTTTTGTCAGCAGCATATAGTAGGAAGTCATGAGATTGTTGTTTTACTTGAATGATGCCTCAGGCAGCTAGAATTAAACATGCTGTATTTTTTTTTTTTTTTGCAGCCAAGCCATTTGAAAATGGACAATATTTGGACATTTATGGAATCACCCGGGACCAGGCTGGGGAATATGAATGCAGTGCTGAAAACGATGTGTCATTCCCAGATGTGAGAAAAGTAAAAGTTGTCGTCAACTGTAAGTCTCATCAGCTTATATCAAGATAACTTCTGAGTAAAGTTAACACTATCAGATTGGTGCTGCTCTTTCTTAAGAGGTAGCATTTTGGTAAAGGTCACTTACTAACATCGAAAATATGTTAAGTGTTGGATGATGATCAGATGCAGGTGTGGGGAATGTCCAGCCCACAGGCCACATTAGGCACACAAAATCATTTGGTCTGACCTTAGGAAGGCAACCATAATCAGGACTCAAAATTCAATAAATCTATAGCAGGTCAGTTTTGAAGATGATAATTTTATCTTCCTTGTGAATGGTGTTATAAATATCTAAATGGCCCTTGGCAGAAAAAGAACCCTGCCCCTGGCATCAGTTGTCTCAAGTAATCTCACAATTCAGTTTGTTATACGGATTAAAATGTTTCATATACAATCTTAGTCCCCCGCATTATAAACTGTGCTATTCTTATGTATAAAACTCTGTAAACATGTTTACTTTTCCTTATGGATTTTTCATTGAGTGCACTAGGATTTAATTTAAATGTTGCATTAGCTTTTCATTACTACAGAGAAGTGACGAAGATAAGCTACTTACAAAGGAAAAAAGCTTATGTTGGCTCATGGCTTTGGAGGTTCGCTGTAAAAGATCAGGCAACCCTGTTGTTTGGCATCTGGTGATGGTTTTCTTGCTGGCAGAGTCCTGAGGTATCATAGAGTAGCATATAGTAAGAGGGAAAGTGGCCAAATAAAGGATCACAGGCAAGCCAGAAAAAGAGATTATGGCTATATGCCCCACTCAGATTTTATAACCAACCCTCTCATAAGAACTACTTTCCAAGGTCATGCCTCCAAAGACCTAAGGTCCAACCCCCCCCCCCCCCGAAGCTCACCTGCATCACCAAAATTGGACTAAGTTCCCACCCTCCTAGTACCAAGACTATGTGATTTTGTTGTTAAATATCTGTAGGAGTTCAGGAGCTATTCAAACCATGGCAAATGAAAACCCTCAATCAAACCTGATGGAAATGAACTGTGCTTACCTCAACTCAAGGAAAAGAGCTGTACTGTGATACTTCTATTAACTTGGTGACTTAATTCTATTTAGTTTGAAAAATGTTGAGAAAATTAAGAAAGAAATTTCCCATGGACATAATTGCTAGGAATTTACAACATATGTGATAGATAACTTCAGAACCAGCTCTACATCATTGTGCTTCCTTTGTCTAAATACCCCCAAAATACTAAAATAATTTTTCAAAAGTATTTTTTGGATATCCTTGACCTCAATTACAATGATTGCAGTGGTCTTTACTTTTTAAAAATAGGCCCCCTTAGTCTTTCTTTCAAACATGTTCACACTGTTCCTTGAATAAAATGCCTCTACAAAAATAATATTTTACCCAAAGTACTTCCAAGATGCAGCCTACATTTTTTTCATTCAATTTATTTATTTTTATGACCCTTGCTACTTTGTCCTTAGTATTGTACCATGGATCAGAAGAAGTTGTTTCATATATACCCAGAAACTCTAAAACTAATCAGTGGTTGTTTCATATTATTGTGAGTCTTGTAGTCTCATAGGTGAAAAAAAAAAATAACTTAAAAAACTCCTGACAGTTGAGCTGTCTGCCAGAGCAAATCACTGTGATCAACCAACATTTGTCAGTGACTAATCTATATAGTTGGAGTTGAACTATCTCGATTAGACTGAGCAAATGTGAGTGATACCAGATCAGAAGGCAGTGTGTGAAGCAGGATTTCTCATAGTGTCTTGCAGGCAAATAATAGCAAAGTCCACTAAGAAGCTCACTAAAATGGAATATTTCTGCCCTGCTCTATCAGAATTCTTGGGAGTGCATAGCATGGAAATTCGCATTTTACCAATATCCTATTGATTCTCAGGACTCCTATTAATGAGGGCTGCTTCTCTTTCTTTTGAAATGCTGAAATAACAGATAACACCAGTAAAAATCCTTCAGCATTTTACCACTAATCATGCTTATCTGAATATATGTATGTTGATTTTCTTGTTGAAGGGTTATGGGGTTTTAAGGGGAGGATTGGAAAGGAAGAAACAGAACTATTCAGAAAGTAATATTTCTAGTAGTGATCACTAAGGACTGAAAAACAGAGTCAAAACTGTTCAATAAGCCAGGCACATAGGCTCAACAGGTCTTTAAAAGGATTTCTGTGACTGGAAGAAAATGTGAAAAAAGTGGGAAACTGAGAAAACCAGCTATTACATATGCATTTATAAATGTATTTGCAGGGACCCATGATCCCTGTCTAATCTACACTTTCCAATATATTCATACTTGCTTTCTTATCCCTGTGGCATAAATTCACTGCAATTGTTCTTTAATTAGATGTTACTTTTTCCTGGACAAGTTGGGGCATCAGACTGAGAAGGATCAACTTAAGGAAGCAGAAATTAGAGGAGAAACTAAAAAGAAAGAAAGACACATTAATCCAATTAATTATCATCATCTGATGAGGTGGGAACTTTAGACCATGGGCCATGTGAGGCTCACCTAATCATTGGGTCTGGCCCTGCCAACGCAGCTGCAAGTTGCAATAAATAAATCTACAGAAGGCTGGTTTTTTTTTTTTTCCTTAAGATTTATTTATTTATTTAGTTGAAAGGCAGACTTACAGAGAGAGATAAAGATCTTCTGTCCACTGGTTCACTCCTCAAATGGCTGCAATGGCCGAGGGTGGGCCAGGCCAAAACCAGGAGCCAGGAGCTTTTTCTAGGTATCCCAAGTAGGTGGGAGTCCCAGGCACTTAGGCAATCTTCTGTTACTTTCCCAGGTGCATTAGCAGGGAGCTGAATCAGATATGGAACAGTCAGAACTCTGATCACACCCATATGTGATGCCGGCATTGCAGGTGGCAGCTGAACCCACTGTGCCACAATGTTGGCCCAGAAGCAGGCTAACTTTTAAGATGATGATTTTGTATGGCCCACAAGTGATGCTATATTGAAATGGCCCTTGTCAGAAAAAAATTGATCTCCACCCATGAAAGAATCTGGGTAGAGAAGAGAATCCATTCATAAAGGAAAAAGGCAAAATGGACAAATAAGATAACAAGTATGAAGAGTCTGCTACAGTTTCATAGAGGTTGGCAGAAGACTGACAAAGATTATTCCTCAGAGCACTAGCTGGAGCATGATATTGCCATTGTCTCATGTTACTCCCCCAGTTACTGCAAGGAGATGTCATGAGGGCTGGGTGACACCTTCACACCCAGGGAGTTTATGCTATAGCTGAAACACCCTGGGCCTGTAAAACTAGGATTGCCTGTAACGGCAGCAAACAAACCTGAACTTTGTACAAAAGGAGACATTATCTTAATTATTCTGAACTTGCAAAGAAATCTCCTCTTTACTCCAAGACTGTAAAAATATAATCAGCAGCAAAAGCTGTCAATGCCTCTCCTTCCAAGATGTGCAAAAACACGAGAAGTCCATGGCAAATTGTCTTCTCTGCAGAACATGGTGGCGGGAGAGTGAAGCAGAGCCTAGAGATAGCCCATCAACTCAAGAAAGTGCGGAAATCTATTTTTAGGGTATTACATTTCTTAGAATAAGTAGTAAAGACAATTTTGTTAATCACTTTTACTTACAAGGAAAAGTAGGAAGGGAAAAAAGGAGAAAGAAAGTTGAGGACGTCCCTTTTAAATAATAATATAGGGTCCCACATTGTAGTACAGCAGGTTAAGCCATCGCCTGCAACCCTGGATCCCATAGAGCACCAGTTTGAGTCCTGTGTGCTCAAATTCTGATCTAGCTCCATGCGAGTGTTCCTGGGAAGGCAATAGAGATGGCACAAGTGTTTGGGCCCCTGGCATCTCTGTGGGAGACCTGGATGAAGTTCCTGGCTCCTGGCTTCCTCCATGGCCCAGCTCTGCCCAGTCATGGCCATCTTGGGAGTGAACTAGCGGATGAAAGATCTCTGTCTCTCCCTCTCTGTGTAACTATGCCTTTCAAACAAACAAAAATATATATTTTTTAAAAGTCATAGTAAAGATTGTATTTTTAAAAAAAACTGGCTTTACATAAGTAATATACAATCGTAAATGGACATATTGCTGTAGACATAATAACTTCTCCTGTTAAAGTAAATGAGCTCACGAGGATTTTTAAATTATTTTAAATGAGCAGTTTCATTTTTTGTCCCTCCTTGAATCGTAGTTTTGATAGCTCCTAAAGGTTCTTAAAGGTTCCATAAAAATTCATATTTAATACTTATTGTATTTAACAGCAATTGTGTTTAAGAATGATATCACACATATACAAGTGATTTATATACCTGTGAGTACTGGAGTGTATATTGTCCTAGTTGTGATAATACTTGCAAAGTGTTAATTTTGTGAAATTCTGCCTTTAAACATAAAAAATTGAGCACTTCCTACAGATTGTACTGACTTGATTTCCCAAAGGAAATTAGTCAAAGCCTACTGAACAAACATTTTTTCACAAAAGCATAAAATTGAGCTCCGTGGTCAACATTACCAGCATGGCCCTGCACATCCCCTGCCAACCTGGAGATTCCCCAAAGACAGGATCCTGCCAGGTTCAAGGCAGCTCTTCCTTTCATTGTTGTTAATCATTAGTGATTGTGAATATGAAATTTCCCTTGCTTTGTGAGTTATAGTTTGAAGAGAAACTTTGCCACTTTCCCCAAATGTGGCCCAAGATGAGATATAATACATTTTCATAATGTCTGGTAGATTTAGTAATGTGGTGAAGCGATTTGAGGATAAAGAAAAAGAAAAAGTTTAGTTCCCTATAAGAAATGTTCAATGTTTCCTTATCTAATATATCTCCCATTTTCATCATTTATTGAAAACACACACGTATAATTGATACAATGAGAATTCAAAAAACATGTAAAAATGGAATGAAAAATAAGGATAGTTTGGTATGAAAAATTTTTAAATGTATGCATAGTTCTTTCATAGTACACATATTTTATGAACAATTTCAAGATCCTAGTACCACATGAATATTTGTCACACATTTTGTACTTCCACAAGCTGAATGTAAGTTTCTGTTCATTTTATTTTTTTAAGACTTATTTGAAGGAGTTACAGGGAGAGAGGGAGAGACAGAGAGAAAGAGAAGTGACCATCCACTGACTCCCCCGACCCCCAACACACACACACATAAATACGCCTAGTAAGAGGGGTAGATTTGTGGTCTGATGACAGAAGTGATTTATTCTCCATGCTATTTGTAAATGTTTTTCTGATTTGGAGAGGATCTTTTAGAAATGGGCATTATAGTCCGATATACTTTACTACGATTATTGATAGAGAGTTTACTATTCTATAATTTACCAGGTTTTGAAAACTTGGTAAGCTATTTCACCCAGCTGATGCTTAAATTTACTTTTTAAATTCAAGACAATAATATATAGTTTATATATATATATATACATTATTATATTTATGAGAATAATTCAGAAAGTCTTTGGAAATGCATATTATGAAAAAACAATGCATGGATTTCAAATTTTTTTGCACTAAAATAAACTTATCTCTTACTTTCCACAAACTTTTTGAAGTCCCCCTAACACATGTGTATATGTATGTATATGTATATATTTTAATGTATGTATTAAGTCAGCATACTTTAGGATATGGGCTGTATACTATAAAGAATATCTTGCCCTTTGTGTATAGATAAAACGGTATCTGGCCCTTAGAAGAATAGTCAAGAAAATAGTTGAATGAATGAATTATTGAAAATAATAGAAACTTTCAGCCGGTGCTGTGGCACACTTGGCTAATCCTCCGCCTGCGGCGTCGGCACTCTGGGTTCTAGTCCCAGTTGGGGCAGTGGATTCTGCCCTGGTTGCTCCTCTTCTAGTCCAGCTCTCTGCTGTGGCCGGGAAGGCAGTGGAGGATGGTCCATGTGCTTGGACCCTGCACCCGCATGGGAGACCAGGAGAAGCACCTGGCTCCTGGCTTTGGATCAGCGCAGCGTGCCGGTTGTAGCGGCCATTTTGGGGGGGGTGAACCAACGGAAAAGGAAGACCTTCTCTCTCTCTCTCTCTCTCTCTCTCTCTCTCTCTCTCTCTCACTGTCTAACTCTGACAAAAAAAAAAAAAGATACTAGAAACATTCTAATAAATCATTCCACTAGTTTTGTTTCACAATTAAAACTTTTTATTAAAGGAAAATTAGTACATCAAATGTTATTTAATCTACTTCTAAAACTACTTTTTTCTACCAAATCTTTCAGGTGAGTTTAATAGAGATAGCCTGATATTTATAATGCTTTAACACAAAGAAAAGAAGCACTAACCCTCTTTTTTTAACATATAAAAAATAAAGGTACTTAGATAATGAAACATATATTATCTCCCCTGATTTTCAAGAACAAAACAGACATGAATTAAATAAGCTATTCATTAACTGTAAAATATATAAAACCAACTAGATTAAAGTAAAAAGAAGTCTAGACATTATTTTAATTCTTATTCATGACTATCTAATTCATATATTAACCATTTTACTTTTTATCAGAAATTTTTTTGTGTATAATTTTCAATAAAATAGAATTGAGTAATTCCCCCTATGATCAAATAAATAGTAAAGACATTTTTAGGTATACTGTGAACTAAGATTTTATCCAATAAATCACAAGCACATATTTGTGCATTATTTGCATCTGCTACATATTCATATATGCAAATTTTCACTTTATCTTCCAATATAACTAGCTTCAAACATGTGGAATAGAATGTTCCAATTAGTACAGCTTAGTAGAATTGTATTAAAGCCTCAAATGAGGGGCCACCAGGGAGACAGGGAGAAGGAGGAGGCTTCCAGGGAGATGACCAGTTTTCCTAAGCTATTCATAAAAGTTTTCTCAAAATGTTGAGCAATTTAGGCTGACCTGTCAAACTTATACTTGAAGAAATTGCAGATGACAAGTAGCCATCACTTTGAATAAAGAGAAAATGCTGCATTCAAACTTGAATGGGACAGGATATTGTCTTGGGGACAGAAGAGAACTGAATGTTATTCAAATTCATAAAAATCACCTTACTTTTTATTTCTAGTGAAATTTTATGCTGTTTTATTTTTATTTGTCTCAGCTTTCATATCTGCTTATAATTTAGGCTTGTTTGCAGTATGTGTTGCTTTTCAATCTAATTAACACTTATCTTTAACAACCTAGGGCACAATAAATGCAAGTTGTCATCTAAGTAAAGGATTAATTCATACTCCTTCTGTAGAGTGCCAATAAAGCACCTCAGTACTTCTGTGTTTATTTATACATCATTTTATTTAATTTTTTACTCATTTCTCCCCATGTTATAATCAAAGTGCTAGGCCCTGTGATACCAGTTTGCAGCAAATTTATTAATGAGAAAATGAGAAAGACAAAAGAAGCATAAAGTTACAAAATATTATGACATGGGCTTTAAACTATCCCAAGTTGCTATTCAAGCTTGTTGGAAAGATATCAAATACAGCTCTGGGACATCACTGAAAGTTTCTAAGAGACCTTGACTTTTATGAAATTTGAAGAACAAAATTGAATTTGACATGTTTTTAAATAATAAGGAAGAAGGAAGGAAGAAAAGAGGGAAGGAAGGAAGGAAAAGAGGAAGGGGGAGGAGGAAACAGAAAAGGACTAAAAGGGATTTGCTTAGCTTTGTAAGAATCAATGATGGGCTTCAATGGGCTGCACTAGCCCAATAAGGGAAATAGGAGAGAGGGATGGGTATTACAGTGGGGCCCAGGACCAAGGTATATGGGAGTTAATGAATTTACATTGTCATATTTAGAACCAAGAAATAGTAACTTAGATATTATAGACTATTCCAAGGTACAATTGAATATCAGAAAAATATATTAGATATTTTTTATTTTCTACATCTATGGAAAATACTTCAAAGATTTCTACTTTTTCATACCAAGGTCAAGAGTAAAAAATAGTAATACTGGGTAAAAACAATCTCTAATTAAAAGAGCTATGAGGAGCTAAGGAATTAGAAACAAAATCCCTGAAGGTACTGAATATTGACTATTAGAAACATGTAATCACCCAAAAATGTTTTTAAACAAAATGTTTCTTCTCAGCAGAGCATAAAAAAAGCAAAGAATTAACCTTTTTTTTTCCTCTTGAGACTGTCATGATATTTAAAGTTCATAATTAGTTATATGTTTTATGTAATCCTTTGGGTGAAGTAGAATTGTATTATGATAACATGCAGTTATGGAATACATGATTTTTTTCCTTTTGAGAGAACAGTAGCCCTTGGTTAACTATTAGACATACACTTAAATTGACCACTGTGTCAAGACTCTGAGCTTGATGAGTCTAGAACCCAGTTTAACTTCAATATATTCTTCTAATCTTTTAGTTATGTTTTGAGAGCACTTTCATTGTTAAGGGTCTTTGAGTGATATTTTCTGCTTTTGAACATGAAAAGTCAAAATGCATCTGTAAAAAAGTATGTATCCACTTAAACAAAAACATGTAGATTTTTTATTATTAATCCTTACTATATAATGAAAGATTAAAAATTGTCTTGCTTTAATGCATAAACAGAACTTTTGCTAGATTAGCATTTGTTTCAGTTTCACTTATAGTTCTTTCTACATTGGTATTCATAATTTTAGAAAAGCAATATAAAGAGTAGTTGATATAAAAGAGTTTGACCATCAACTACTAGTAAGAAAGCAATTTCTTAAAAGGGTGGAAATGCTCGAGGGTGAGAATGACTCTATGAAAAACCAAAGAAAAATAATGAAGTCAGAAAAGGCATAGCAGCAGCAAAAACAAATGCACACATATATGTATTTAACTTGCACGTGTGTGCATCACACATATATGTATTTAACTTGCACGTATGTGCATTTGTGATGGTGTCTTCATCATCCAGATTCATGTACTCATAAGCTGTCAAAGTTCCTATCTCAGAAAATCACAGGGTAGCCTTCTGAATTTGTTCCTCAAAATTATGTACAGGTTTTAAATAATCAGTCAGCACACACATACAGTTTATAAGCTTGTATTCAGCTAAATCCAATTTTATCTATATATTCCCTTGGTGAGCATATATATGCAGCATTATAACTTTTTGGAACTGAATTTTTTTAACCCAACAATTTGGAGTCATTCATAGAATGAAGCAACATGTATAAGTCTTCGTGTGTTTGCCCTATCATCATTATTAAACTTCACAGGAACTGGCAAATATTATCTTGTATAACATTGCATATATCCGTGCATTTTGTGTATGTGTGCATATGTGTGTGAGGGAGTAAATTGAAATGATTAGAGGCAGGGTATGCAAGTATGTAGAATTGTGATTGAAAACTTTGAAACACAGGGCCAAGTTGTGGGGATACATCCTTTGCACATTTTAGCTTGATTTCTCTGTCCCTGCTCATTCTTCTCTTTATCTACTCATTTTCTCTCTCCCTTTGTCATCTTTGTTGGCATGTTACTATGATTTTCTGTCATCTTTTTTTTTAACTTTTATTTAATATATATATAAATTTCCAAAGTACAGCTTTTGGATTACAGTGGCTCCCCCCCCATAACTTCCCTCCCACCCGCAACCCTCCCATCTCCCACTCCCTTTCCCATTCCATTCACATCAAGATTCACTTTCAATTATCTTTATATACAGAAGATCAATTTAGTATATATTAAAAAGCCATTGTAATCTATAAGCTGTATTTTGGAAATTTATATTCTTTAAATAAAAGCGTTATAAAAAATTGTAATTCAAATGGGTAATTTTAAAATCAGGAAGAAATGTTGAAATTGCAATGTTAAAAAGTTTTATTTTTGTGATTATGGATGCTCTAATTCACAAAATAAAGAAAAACATCATGCTTAAGAAAAAAAAAAGATTTCAACAGTTTGCACCCACACAGAAACCCAAAGTGTAAAGTACTGTTTGAGTACTAGTTATAGCGTTAATTCACATTGTCCAACACATTAAGGACAGAGATCCTACATGGGGAGTAAGTGCACAATGACTCCTGTTGTTGACTTAACAATTGACATTCTTGTTTATGGCGTCAGTAATCACCCTAGGCTCTTGTCATGAGTTTCCAAGGCTATGGAATCCTTTTGAGTTCACCAATTCCGATCTTATTTAGACAAGGCCATAGTCAAAGTGAAGTTCTCTCCTCCCTTCAGAGAAAGGTAGCTCCTTTTCTGATGGCGCATTCTTTCTGCTGGGATCTCACTCATAGAGACCTTTCATTTAGATCATTTTTTTTTTTTTTTTGCCAGAGTGTCTTGGCTTTTAATGCCTGAAATACTCTCGTGGGCTTTTTAGCCAGATCTGAATGCCTTAAGGACTGATTCTGAGGCCAGAGTGCTGTTTAGGACATCTGCCATTCTGAGTCTGTTGTGTATCCCGCTTCCCATGTTGGATCATTCTCTCCTTTTTAATTCTATCAGTTATTATTAGCAGACAGTAGTCTTATTTGTGGGATCCCTTTGACTCTTAATCCTATCATTATGATCAATTGTGAACTGAAACTGATCACTTGTCATCTTTCTTAAAGTTTTATTTTCCTTTTATTTGAAAGGCAGAGAGACAGACAAACAGATATCCTCCATGTGCTTGTTCACTCTCCAAATGTCCAGAACAACCAGGGGGGCCCAGAACTCCATCCAGGTCTCCACATGGGTAACAGGGAACCCAGGTACTTGGGCCATCACCTGCTGTCTCCTAGGGTGCACATTAATAGGAAATTGGATTAGAAACAAAAGAGCCAAAACTCAAACTAGGCACTTAAAAATCGAATGTTAGCATTCCCAGCTTCAAATGCCCATCTCTTCCATTTGTCATGTGCACTTCCTCTCTTCCTTTTCTTCTTCTTTCTTCTCATCTCTGTAGCATTGCTAAAATAATTTTTGAAAGGATTATTCTCATGATAAGGATTAATCACCTTGGAAATACTGTAGATAGATTTCTAAATAACCATTTACCTAGCATAGTGAATTATTCAGTCTATAATATATTCATATTATATATATTATAATATGTGTAGTAAACAATATATATTATATTTACCTATGAACAAATGGGTACAATTGCTGTTTGTAAATTCGCTGGTGGCACTAAAATTTTAGATTATAGGAAAACTAGAACAAGACAGAACAATAATCAGAAATTTGAATTCCAGTTTTCACTCAGTTTCTCAACTCATTCTACAACTCTGGATGAAAACTTAAACTTCTAGGTCTTAATTCTTCCATATAAAAAAAAAGAATAACTTGGTATCTTCTATGGTACCATCTATTGCTGAGATCCTTATACATTTTTCTGATGTTGGATATCCATATTTTTCATATACTCCATGGATTCAACTCTCAAAAGGCAGAGAAAAAAGACTTAACGTCACTCTTTGGCTTGAGTGTCAAATGAATCTAGATACTCTCTCCTTCTGTTTTGTAGATTCTTTGCAAAAAAATTAAAGTCGATAATTTAATTATCTCATACATTACTGGAATATTTGGCTTTTTGAGCCTCTAGCATTGAATTCAAAGAAAGAATAAGTACAGGAATACAGGAACAACTCTCGGAATATTTCAAAGCAAAATTGTTATTTTGGCAAGGGAGACTGCAAAAGGGTAACACAAACAGGATTTGGAATCATGTGAAAATGAGTTCTAATCCCAAATCAGTCACTGGGAATATTAGTTGGCATCCCAGGGGCTTAGTTTCCTTACATAAAAAACAAAGGTGGAGATAATTGCACACACATCTGTGGTTTGTTGTGAGAAGCAAGTTCCACAATACATGTTAAACAATACAGTGACTGGTTCAAGGCCACAGACTTTATATATTGAAAGTATTCATATAAAACACTTCTCCCATAGCTTTGTTTGTTTCTGTGCCTACCATTCTCAATGAAAAGGGAGACCTCTCTCATTCACCTTTGTGTTTGAATCAATATAAGAGAGCAAATGGCCGCACGGACAGAAAAGATTCTGGAGATGGTCTTCCTGGCTTTGAACCTTAGCTCTGCCACGTATTACAATATGAGTATATCCAAGCTATTAGACTTGGTGTTAGTCTCCTCAACTGTAAAATAAGAAATGTGAGGATCAACTGTGTTAATACTTGAACTTCAATAGCATATGAGTATACTATTATTACTCCTAATACCCACACAAGTGCCTTAATTTCTGCAGCTTGAATAAATAAACACACATGATTGATAAATTATTGTAAAATCACCCTAAGTCTGGAGTAGGCATTTCTTGTAGTGGTTAAAATTCCACTTGGTATGTCCACACCACATATCATGGTGTCTGGGTTCGAGTCCTAGCTCTGCTTCCAATTGCAACTTCCTGCTATTGCAAACCTTGGAAGGAAGCAGGTCATGCAAAGTAGTTGAGTCTCCATCACCTGAGAGACTGTAATGGAATTATGGGCTCCTGGCTTCAGCCCGAGTCAGCCCTAGTTGTAGCAAAAATCTGGAGATAAAATCAACGCACAGGAATTCTCTTATTTCTCTCTCTCTCTTTTCCTTTCTTCCTTCTTTCCTTCCTTCCTTCCTTCTTTCTTCCTTCCTTCCTTCCTCTCTTCCTCTCTTCCTCTCTCTCTCTTTCTCTCTCTCTCTCTTTCTGTCCTCCTTGCTATTACTCTCTTCCCTCTCAGGCTTTCACATAAGTAAATTAAGTAATTTTTAAGTCATCCAGATTTCTTCACTATATGGCTATGTACATCTAAGTTCAGGAATCTTTGGAAATTAGATTGCAGAGATCACAAAAGTAGTCAAAAGAACTTTAAAGTCCTGATTCTGGATCTGAGGCTACTTTCATTATACTACCTTGCCTGCACACATAAATTGAAAAAGGAACCTAATTATTTTTGATAAATTGTATAAGCTCCAGAGACATTTAAGAAGATAGTGGAAGCTGAAGGATGAGAACACAGAAGCGCTGTGTATAATGAGGGAAAGATTTGAAGAACCAGAGCATGCACAGGTGCTGTCAGAATGGGCTGACATTGAAATAAAACGAAGAAACAGAAAAATTAGGATTCTCTATGAATAGAAAAAACAATCACAATAAATAATAATCCTTGGAAATTATGCTGTATTCAAAATAGGTTTATTCACACATTGTCTGAAATAAGAGCTTTTGTATAGCAGTCAACATAATGATGTCTCAGCATCGTGCAGCATGAACAGCGGTACAACCAAAAATTAAGCACACAAACACAACAGAAATGCCCACCGTGCTGGGATTTCATAGGTGAAGTGTAGGAAAATAAAGTTCTATTAATAACATCCTGTGTGTGTTCTATGTTCAAAATTCCCTTAAAGGGTTGATGTTGTGATGTAGGGAGTTAAACTGCTGCCTGCAACACTGGCATCCCATATAGATTTTGGTTTGAGGCTCCACTGTTCCACTCTGTATCCAGATCTCTGCTAATGTCCCTGCCACCCACCTTGGAGACCTGAAAGAAGCTCCTATTTAAAAATAGTTTGGTGGCAATTGTAAAGGTAAAAGATCTCATGCTTACTCCATGATTGTTTCAAAGTTAGCATCTGAAATTAGGTAAGATTTCTAAGTTTTTAAGTATCGTAATGAGACAGAATAGCCTAATGTATGTTAAATTTTTTTGCAATAAATCATTGACCTAGTATAAACAATTAAGTGTTCTGTAGAACAGGTGTTAAGTGTGTTTCCTGTGCTTAGTACAGACGGCCAGTGTACATTTACATGATAGGAGGGAGGGAGACGTGTCAGTAATTAGCTGAAGTTCACAAATGCTACATCTGTTAATACTGTTTCATCTTTATGATATATAGGTTTTTACAAACCTTCTGTTTTCCTCTCTACTTGTAAAAAAGACACTGAAGCCATATAATTCACTTGCAGACACCATCTTTGCTATGCCTCTCATGAGTTGCTCTACACAGCCAAACAGAACATAGATGGATCTGATGATTTGTGAATTCTTTGGTAGTCAAGCTGTGCAACTCTACTGAGTCCAGTGTTCTGATAGAATTTTCTAGATTATCTAATGTGGTATATATTTCAAGTTGTTTGTCAAAATCCATTATAAAGAGTTCCAGGTCAATAGAGATTTTTAAAAAAATTATTTTATTTATTTGAATGGCAGAGTGACAGAGAGAGAGAGACAGAGAGAGAAACAGAGAGATTTTCCATCAGCTAGTTCACTCCCCAAATGGCCAAAATGGCCAAGCTGCAACAGGCCAAAGCCAGGAGCCCATAATTCCATCTGGGTCTTCCACATGGTTAGCAGGGAACCAGGTACATGGGTCATCTTTCATTGCTTTCCTAGGCACATTAGAAGGGAACTGAGAGCAGAGCAGCCAGGACTTGAATTGGCCCTCCAGTATGTGATGCTGGCTTTGCAAGAGGTGGCCTAATCTGCTGCACCACCAGGCTGGCCGCAAAAGCAGTTTTTATCCCCTTATTGCACTCCTGTGGAATTAGCTTTGTCTGTGAGACTGAGTTCTAGTGAATAAATATAAACAAGTGAGGTAGGCCACTTCCAGGCTTGGTCTTGAAATACTTCCCTGTATGATCTGCCAATGCTTGCTGTTCCTTCTGACTGATGGAGACAGTAACCTCCAGTGTGACCTTGAAGCTGCATGTTGAAGACAACAAGCTGCCATGACCTTGTGTCCCGGAATGATTGTGTGTAACTGAATACCCCTACCTCTTACCCCATTTCATTCTTTAACCTCCACTAATCTGATGTATTACAGGTTTTTAAGTGAGTGAGAATGAAATTTGTTTTTTATTGACCCATTATTTGTTTGTGTCCGTTTGTTCATGAAGTTTAGCCTCTGCTGACTAACACAACCAGGGATGTAGGACACAAAACCTTGGACAAAATATAAATTTTTGCCTCAGTATACTTTCAGAAATCTAGCCCAGGATCAATGATAAAATTTTTTTTCTGAGAAGAATACAGAGATAATGGGTTCCTATTTCCTTCTACATGAATCATAGCCTACTAAATTTCTCCTTACAAATTTTGTGAGTCATGGTGAATAAAAATCTATGAGTAACATGCCTTTGAGGCTACATATGATTTATCTCAAAACTGTATAAAAAACCTGGATTCAAAATAGCATCTAGCCATCAACCTCCGATATGAACTTTCCTAAGAAAATACAACTGAAAACACAGAAAAATGAACACCAGTTGAAAAAACCTCCAAACTCTAAAACATACAGAAAACCAGAATCCAGAAGGAATTTAGATAAATTAAAAGGCTTAAGAGACAGACTATGAAAAACCATGATCTGCCCATAATCTTGTTTCTGTTGCTGCCCCTCCAAAATTCACATGTTGAAGCTTGATCTCCAGTGTGAGAATCTTCAGATCTGGACCCCTTAGGGAATTAAGTCCTCAGGTTTCCATTATCCTACACTGAATTAATGTTCTTGTGATAAAAGAGATCGAGGAATACTTATTCTCCACTTTGCAGTGCATGAATTTGCAACAGCAAGGCCCAAACTACAAACCAGAGAGTGCTGGGCTTTGACGGTGAATTTCTCAGCCTCCAGAAATATGAAGAACAAATTTCTATTATTTATCAATTACTCAGTCTCAGGTGTTTCGTTACAGCAGTCTGAATGAACTAGGACCTCTACCTAGTTTAAACTCATGGAAACAAAGCCATCTGCTTGTCTGAAAAAATATAGAAAACGTCGTTTCTCTCTCTGAGCTATCATTTCTTGGCTAAGAAACTTTCAGTCTGCATCAAAGAGAAAACCGCAGAGTTTGTGTGTGATGGCAGCCTCTGAAGGCATGTAGGGAATTGTTCCCTATCTTCCTTTAGCCCCTGGCCCACTACAATTCATAGAGTTTGTTTTCAAAATTTTAAATGTAATGTGTGGAAATAAAAAGGAAGAATACTAGCACCCAAAATGTTGGGAATTGTAGCATTACATTGCTTCTAAATGTTATTGCTCAAGGGCCTAAAGATGGGAAAGGAAGTCAAGTTAACTTTGAAAACTGTATTTGACTCATCTTTCTAGACACAGGAAAGGAGAGAATAGCTTCGTCCATTGGTTTGGTTTGCACTTTGACTGTAAAATGCATCCAACCAGCAATCAAAAACATTGTGTGTATTTGGCAGGTGGTGAGGTATTTACAAACCATATACCCGTGAAGTGAAAATCATCTCATCACATCAGAACTCTGAACATTATGTGATGGAGGAGAGACCTGAGCAAATATGCACTAAAACCAGAGACAAAGAACAGCAGTTTTTAAAACTTAAGTGATTGATTATAGGAAAAAAAAAATTAAACATGATGCAAAGTGAGAAGCTGAATTTACCTAAACAAAATGAAATCAGCATATGACAGAGTTAGCTGAACCCCCATCTTTATTACAGCTCAATTAACAATAGCTAAGATATGGGTTCAACCCAGATGTCTGTCAATTGATAACTGGAAAAAGAAATTGTGGTATATATACACTATAGATTATCTCTCAGCCATATAAAAGAAGGAAATCTTGTCTTTTGCAATGAAATGGATACAACTGGAAACCATTAGGCTTAATGAAATAGGCCAATCATAAAAAGAAAAACATCATATGTTTTCTATGGTATTTGGCAGCTAATGTAGACTACAAAAATGTAGAGGGATGAAATTGACATCCTGTGATATGATTGTTGTTTTTAACCCTGTTTTTGCTGCTGTGAAACTGTGGTCTTCCTACTTTTTACTTGTTGAATATTGTAGTTAGTGGTGAATTAAGCCTGTGATCATAGAATGGATTGAAAGTATCTCTTTGCAACAATTAAAGAAAAAAGGAAGGAAGGAAAGAGCGGAGTTAAGGAAGGGAGAGGAGGAGAGAGGAAAGTATGATTACCTTCTTAGAACTGTATCTATGAAATACATGAAATGTGTTCTCTTTATATTAATAAATATAAAAAGGAAACTATTTCCTCCACAAAAGTATCACACCACCATAAAAAGATAAATAACAAAATAAGGTACATTATAGAGACGACCAATTATAATGAAAAGCAAGTTGGTAACTTATTACTTCTTACCATCAACGTATCACATGTACACAAAAACCTCTTCCAACATTAAACATGTAAAGTTGTCAAAAGCTAGCTAGAACATGAAATAATCTTTTTACAACATAGCTAAGCTTGTGGGAAATTCAGAAACAAATTAGAAGCCATAATCTGCCACCAAGTGCTATTATTGGAGAAATGCATTCTGATCAGCTGCATTGATGGAATTTGGTTTTAATTTGCCAATCTTGGGAGGCTGGAAATGGAGCTATTGGCTTTTGTGGCACAGGGCTGTTCTTTAGTGAGACCTTCCCCTTGTGGGGCAATGAAGGGTGATACACTCAAGAGGTGACACAAGAAAACACAAAATTCACCCTGCTATGCCTTTTCTCATCCAGACACAGGGTAATGGGGCAAGGGATGGAGTTGTATGAAAGAAAATAATATTCTCTTAGAATTTTCAATTATAAGGTATAGTCACAGATTTGTCGCTGGATTCATACTACATATAGAGTCTAAGAAATGCTGAATGGGAAACTTAGTTTAGGAGCAGGCATTTAGCACATTGGTAAAGATCTCACTTAGGACACTTGCATCTCATATCCAAGTGCCAGGGATTGAGTGCCAGCTCCACTTAGAATTTCATCTTCCTCCTAATGAAGACATTGGGAGATAGTTGATGGTTCAAGTAGTTTGGTTCCTGTAACCCACATGGCAAGGCCCATTGGAGATTCAGGCTCCTTGCATAGGCCTGATCCAGTCCCAGCTGATGCAAGCATTTAGGAAAAGAACTAGTTGAATCAGATCCCTTCTTCTTCTCCTTCTCCTTTTCCTCCTCTTCCTCTTCCTCCTCCTTCTCCTCCTTCTTCTCTCTTTCTCTCTCTATCTCTCTATCTCTCTCTTTCCCCTCTCTCCCGCTCTCCCCCCTCTTCCTCTCTTCCTCTCTCCTTCTCTACCTTCTCTCTCTCTCTCTCTCACTCTCTCTCTCTCTCTCTAATACAAATAAATAAATAATAAAATGTAGTTTAAATGGGTGGCATAAGTGCAGGTCTCTTAAATGACTGACTGCAGAAAAGTAATACTCCCTACAAAACATATTTTAAACACAAGCTTCAAAATGTTTCCATAGAAAGATTTTAAGAAGCATGAATTCTCAATTGAAAAGCCAGTGCACAAAAGAGAAAACAAGCCACCAGCAGAAAAGCAAGCAAAAAACAAGTGATGAATCAGAGACACAAATACTGCAAACACTGGAGATATTCCAAATAGAATATGAAACAAGATGTGAATATGCTTAAAGAAATCAAAATGATGAAAGAAGATGTTGCTATCAAAATTGATCAAGTAATTTAACAACATCTCTTAGCAAACTAACAATATCTAGGCAGAAAAGGATCATCTATAAAAGGCTGTAGCAAATTTCGTACCTGGATTAAATGTAAAGGCATTTCTTTAAAAACTGGCTAGGAAAAATATAAGTTCTTACTACTTGTCCTACCCACACCAGGACAAATAGAAAGTTACTAACTACAAAGGAATTGAAGTGATAAATCCAATGAATATTAAATATCTAGAAAATGAAAAGAAATTATAGGAAAATATGCAATTGCATAAACTATGACAAAAGATACAATAAGTATTTTACAATATAGGAAAGTCTACTGCATCATAAACACTTGAAAAATGTCCAATCTCACTGGCTAAAAGGGAATACAAATTAAAACCATAAACATATACCATTTCAGATGCATAGGCTAACAATTTCAATATCCTAAAATATCTTATGTTTTTCTAAGAACGAGATACAAAGAGAACCTTTTTGTCCCCTTGAGGAAAATGTATATTGAAACAATAACTCGCCAAGTGACTTGTATCACCTTCCAGAAAGTTGAACATGTTCATGCTGTACAACCTGGATATTTTGTTCTGAGGAATGTACCTTGGAGATATTTACATGTATTAGAATGCTTGTAAAGACAATATTTACAAGAGATACAAAACCAAAAACAACCAGAGAGGAGGAGACTATGTCTAAATAAATCCAAGTGTTCGTTAGCACTAGATTACATATGTAGATTGTGATAGGGTGAATATTTGGTACAGTAGTGAAGATGCTGCTTAGGAGTGCCGGAGTTCAAGTTCCTGCCCATTTCCACTTCTGTTTTCCAGCTGATGTGCACCTGCAAGTAGTATCTTGTAGTACCTCCTAGTACTTGGGTCCCTACCACCTACATTGAGAGACCTGGATAAAATTATAGGCTCCCAGCATCAGACTGGCCCAGTCCCACCTATTGTGAGCATTTGAGGAATGAGCCAGTGAAGGAGGATCTGTGCATGTGTGTGTATGTGTGTGTGTGTGTGGTGTGTGTGTGGCTTTGTGCCTCTATGTTTAAAATAGATAAAAATAAATCTGGAGTCTTTATTTTTCAGTCTATTTGGGAGCAGAAAATCTAAAGATAAATGAATAAAATGTGATGAAATCATTTGATAGACTTTTAGGAAAAATGAAAGTAAAGTATAATTTCTACATAAATCAATATGACTAAGAAACAATACACAATAAAGTACATGAATTTGTTGGTATAACTTTTAAGAATGAGCTAAACAAATAATACATTGCTGAGGACGGTTGCAAAATTGTTAAACCAAGAAGGTGTGCTTCTCAAATACAGGGTGAAAATGCCAATGAAATGAAAACTATGAAAGATAAGATGGCATAGATGTCTACAAACTTGTATCTAGCTTGCTAATTATAAGGTTTTTTTAGGTAAAATAAGAACTTAAATAGCAATATTTAAATTATTAATTGAAGTAAACTTTTTTTAAAAGATTTATTTAGTTATTTGAAAGAGTTATACAGAGAGAAAAGGAGAGGCAGAGGAGAGAGAGAGAGAGAAAGAGAGAGAGAGAGAAAGGTCTTCCAACCTCTGGTTCACTCCCCAATTGGCCGCAATGTCTGGAGCTATGCTAATCCGAAGCCAGGAACAAGGAGACAGGAGCTTCTTCCAGGTCTCTCACACTAGTGCAGTGGCCCAAGGACTTGGGCCAAGTATATTGCTTTCCCAGGCCATAGCAGAGAGCTGGACTGGAACTGGAGCAGACAGGACTCGAACTGGCAGCCATCTGGGATGCTGGCATGGCACGTGGTGGTTTTACCTGTCAAGTCACAATGCTGGCCACTGAAGTAAATTTTTAAGAATTCAAAAAAGCCTGCAATCTTAAATGTTGAACATTAATAAAAACATTCAAATCATATTCCTAAGTAAATATAATGTAAGAATTCTACTCAGCAAAAAATAAATGTCACACCTCTGAAGAAACCTTCAAAATCAAGCTATCCTCAGATTTCTCCTCTACAATACTATGTAACAATTGAAAATAGAACCATGCCTGTAGGCTTTGAGAAGATATAATGATTTAAGAACCAATAATTATCGTGTGTTGTCAATAGGAAAGTATTATTTCTACATCAGATCTCAGAAAATAACTCTCCACAACCCTACCTTCTTTCCAGTTGGTAGATTAACCTTAGTAAGTTAATAATATAAAAATCATAGTATCAAAAGTACTGATGAAACCATCTAAACTACAATGCAATGACAAATAATTGATATGAACAAAATTTCACAAATTTCTCAGAAGAGGTTATCCATTCAAAGTTATCTGATACCAATATAAAAGTTAAATACAAAAGATATGGATATAAATCCAATATTATCCTTTCTAAAGCACCGGTAGTTGAAAAGGACATACAAGTGAATGGAAGATCTGAGGGAAAATTTCTTGGGGAGTGACATGGGAGAACGGGGAGCACACACACAGGGGGCAATGATAAAATGTACATGTTATTACTCATTTCATAAAGAACACTAATTATTGAATTTTCATAATAAAAATGAGTTAAATTCTATGATGAAATTCACTGAGTTTTAAAAATGAAAAGAGAAGTAAAATATTTTTAAACATATTAACGTAAGAGAGCACAAAAGATAGCCTCTGTTATTTGAATACCACCTGAGAGAGAGATGCAAGGGTATGATAAATGAAAAACTTACTCCACTATCTAGACTATGGAAGAGAATCAATGCAGTTTACCTAATTACTCCTTATAATGCAACAATCTCATGGCTTATTACTCATCATATGGAAATGACAACACAGACTAAGATTATTCTACCCTCCATATGGAATTCTGAAGCCAAGAAAACTGAAGTTAATTCCCTAGAAATCCATACCAGTATAGATTATTTGTGAATCATACATACATATAACTGTACATTCACATACAGAAACAAGGGCACATAAATGTTACTATGTGTACATGTGTGTTTACTTGTATAAAATATTCTTAGTAAAAGAAGGAAATGGAGACTATACAGTTAATAAATTCTTAGAGAAAGGCTTGCTTTAAAACCTCATTTTTTGCTACATCAATTAGAAAAAAGAGAAAACAGAATCTTAGTATTATTAAATATTTAATTAATTTATATTTTAAATTTTGGACTCTTAAAGAACAATCTCTCTTATTGGGCATCCAGGAATTTTTATAAATAGTGATTTGTACAACACCATAATAAAATTTAATAAATCCCCAAAGCAGAAATCATATGAATCGTTTTTATTCAATTTTAATAAAAGTTTAAATCTTCAAACCACAATAATAAGATCTAAAACCTCTGAAAATCAAAGAGAATTCTAAATCAGTTTTGATGGTACAATTTTAGAATAGCAACAGCAAAGTCATTACATAACAAAATAGACCGGATTCAAGGAAAACTATATTCAGAAGCGAATATTATAAGCTAATCACAGTTTATTGTAAAAAAAGTAAGATACTAAAGTAGTTAAATATTCATCATTAGTTGTTTTTTTTCTTTTTAAAGAAAGCCTTTTTAGAGGTACGATATGTTAGATACCTAGGAGAAACCGTCTAGGCTGAAATGAATATGATGCTTTTTAAAATGCTGCATTGTAACTGAATGAGAATCTGGTAAACTCCTGAGACCTTAAACACCCATTTTGATGGCCATGCAAGATGAAGGACTCAGGAGATAAAGACCAGGGACAAGTAATTCTACAAAAGAACCTGCCAGATAAAGCAAAGACCCTAAAAGGCTGTACCCTGTAATGTAAGAATGAAGAATAAAAATAACCCATGTCCCAGAAGAAAATGCAAGGATTCTTCCTCTTTCAAACCTGGCCTTGGTTTTATAGAACAACAACAAAAAAATCTCTTCTATGAATCTAACCTCAACTCATCCACAAATATATGTGTAGCCCGATATTCACATAACAGTTTTATTTTAAATAATACAATTGGTTCATTAAATTGACTTTAATCCCAAAGCGGTGAAACACCCAAGAAACAGATTAGGATTTTAAAAAATAATGAACACTCCAGAAATCTCTTAAGTACAATTCAAATTAGACCTCAGTAAAAGATCTCTACAAAGTTTCAAGTAAAATGGAAATATCAGTGGCAAACTGAAGCAGTAATACATGATTGAGAATAGCAAAACACAAAACAATAAAAATAAACCTGCAGAAGTTTTAAACATTAGAATTATCAGATGTATGTTTAAAGAACCTAGTGCAGAGCTTGGATATGAGCAAGATACTAATGATTTTGAATAAAAACTGCACAAACTTCTAAGTATGAAAATTAGAATGACTATAAAGACCCCACAATTCTCACAAAGGGGATTAAATATAGTGAAATAGAGAATTAGCAAATTTGAAGATAGATCTGAAAACAATTTACACAGAATGCTAGTCAGAAAAGCCACACGTTAAAAGATATGAATAATTAAGTAGAAATGCCTGAAATATAATTCCCTAAGGACATAGTAGAGATAACTGGAAAATGAGGAAGAGAAAATATAAGAAGGAAAAAATGTCTCAGACTTCAGTATTTTTTTTTTAAATTCTCATTTTTCTTTCTTTTTTTTTTTTTGATAGATAGAGTTAGACAGTGAGAGAGAGAGAGACAAAGAGAAAGGTCTTCCTTCCATTGATTCACCCCCCAAATGGCCGCTACGGTCAGCGCTGTGCCAGGAGCCAGGTGCTTCCTCCTGGTCTCCCATGCGCGTGAAGGGCCCAAGCACTTGGGTCATCCTCCACTGCCTTCCCAGGCCACAGCAGAGGGCTGGACTGGAAGAGGAGCAACCAGGACTAGAACCGGCACCCACATGGGATGCGGGCACCAAAGGCAGAGGATTAACCAAGTGATCCACAGCGCTGGCAAAATATTCTCGTTTTCAAACAGACATTCTTATGAGTCACAGCATAAGTAAAAATATATCTACACTTGCGCGCGCGCACACACACACACACATCATTTTGAATAAAGCAGAAGATCAAAGATAAAAACATTTCAAAACAATGTAAAAGACTCAGCACTTGTAACAGAAATTAAACTGACAGAATACTAACTTGTAGCAACAAAGGATACCAAAAACCCATAAAATGGTAGTATTATTACTGTTAGTGTCTTAAGAGAACACAATTGCCATTTTATTCTTTGTACAGAAAAGTAAAACAAATATCTGTAAACAAGTAACAAATGAATATACGGGCAAAAATAATAGGTGAATATGTTGTTAAAAATGAGCAAACCAAAATGAATGTTTGCACATCTACACACTCACTTGCACACACACATATAGTGTCTAAACTTTGGGGTAGAACAGGGCAGAACTATAAAATCCTCGCATCATTAGGAAAAAAGGTAAACATATTGATTAGCTTAGATTTTAAAACTAATAAAATAGAAACTAACATTGAAGGACAACAAAGCTAAATGTTATTCATTAGACTAATATAATAGACAAACTTCTAATGCATTAATCAAAAGTGAAGGAACCTACAAATAAAATTAGAATGAACATGATACAGAAGTCTAGTTGGTATAGAAATTTTTAGCGAATTGAATTGAAGTGGCTGAGTTCTCAAAAAATATTACTTCCTAAATAATCCCAGGAAGAAATGGAAAATTGGAATTTCTTTATGTAATTGAAAATATTGAATCACTAATTAAAATATCTTCCTTAAAAGACATCATAATGTTCAGATATTTTTGCAAGGCAGTTGGAGCGTATGTTAAAGGAATAGATTATTAAACTAAAAAAAGAAAACTCCTGCAGAAAGATTTTTAAGAAGGAAAAAAGAACACTTCTAAATCTTTTCACAAGGCTTGAATAATTTAATACTCAAAATCATAAAGGAGATTAAAAGAAATATAACTTATAGACCAAATTCATCACAAGTAGACTTAAAAATTTTAAACAAGATATTAGCATAGAGATCTTAGTAACCTACATTTAAAAATTACAACTGAGTTGATTTCACTCTAGACTGCCTTACAGATTTAAAGAGGAAATTTTAAGGACATTTTAGTAGCTTGAAGAAAAAAAAAACACTACAACATATATTTAATTGAAAAATCTCAAGCTATGAGGTATATGTACAAAATATATGTATCCCTTATCTTACTTAGTAGTGAACAATTATATGCTTTCCATTCACTATCAGCTGCTATGCTTAACATTTCAGTAGTTTCCTAGCACTTCAATGAAAAGGACATGTAAAAACTTGTCACAGTCTGAATATGTCCCTCTATAATTCATGTTGAAGCCTAATCACCAATATGTGAATATTAATAGATGATGGGGGACCAGCACTGTGGCATAGCAGGTAAAACTGCAGCCTGCAGTGCCAGCATCCTATACGAGTGCCAGTTCGAGACCTGGCTGCTCCATTTCCAATCCAGCTCCCTTCTATGGCCTGGGAAAACAATAGAAAATGGCCCAAGTCCTTGAGTCCCTGCACCCGTGTGGGAAAACGAGAAGCTCCTGGCTCTTGGCTTTGGATCAGTGCAGCTCCAGCTGTTACGGCCATCTGGGGAGTGAATAAGTAGAAGGAAGACCTCTCTCTCTCTCTCTCTCTCTCTCTCTCTCTCTCTCTCCCTGCCTCTCCTTCTCTGTGTAACTCTTTCAAAATAAATACATCTTAAAAAAAAAAAGTAAATGTAGATGATGGGGTCTTTGGGGAAAGGATTAACTCATAAAGTCTCCCTCATAAGCTGAAACCATGCCCTGGTTTTTTTTAAAACAAGTACAAGGTGGAGTCCCAAACCTTCCAACTTGTAAGGATGCAGCCCCAAGACACCATGTATAAGGAGCACACTCACTGAAGACTACATTTGTTGGACCTTGTTTTTGGACTCCCCAGCCTCTAGCACTGAAAGAAACATTTTTATTGTTTGTAAATTAATCAGTCGGAAGCATTTTGTCACAGCAGGCTGAGTGGAAGATCACAGAATTTCAACAGCAAAGAAAAAGCTATCAGATTGCTCTTACTTGTGGATGATACCAAGTTTTATATTATAAAGTCAAAAGAACCTTGATGGGGGCCCGTGTTGTGACACAGTAAGTTAAGCCACCTGCTGCCTTGCCAATATCCCATATGAACACTGGTACACATTCAGGATGCTTCACTTTCTATTCAGATCTCTAATGAATTTGGGATAGCAGCAGCAGATGACCCAAGTTCTTGGGTCGCCTGTCACTTAAGTGGGAAACCCAGGTGAAGTTATGGGCTCCGGGCTTTGGCTTGGCCCAGAGGCCATTGAGGCCATTTGAGGAGTATAGAAGCAGACAGATGACCTCTCTGTCTCACTCTTCCTCTCTGTCTGCACTTCTGCTTTTCAAATAAATAAATAAATTTTAAACAAAACACTCATATGAAAACTAATGTGTTTAGCAGTGGTGCTGGATAAATCAATCAGAACTGTAGTTTAAAAAATGTAATCTGTAGCAGCAAGTATATTTACAAGTATGCCTTAGAGAAAACGTGCAAATCTATTATGGAAAAATATGTACAAAGTTTGTTGAAAGGAATGTAAAATACTTTAAATAAAAAGCAAAATAGGCCATATTTTTGGATCTCAAAATTTGTAGTATAACCTATTAAAAATAAAATTACAGTCAAGATCCCAATAGGTATTTTCATTAAACTAGGCAAGCTCCTTCTATAATTAATATGGAAGAGGTTGGTGTTTGACACAGCCAGACAAGACTGATTAAAAAATGCAAAAAATAAATAAGCATTGAGGATAAAGAAGCCAGGAAGACTCAAGCCAGTCTTAAAGAACAAGTCAGGATTATAATATTGTAGTGATGCAATCTGGTTTTATAGAAGGAAAGATAAATGGAGCAATAGAATAGACTCACAAGAAACAAAATAATGGGGAAAAATCACTAAAAATTAAAATATAGGTTATTTTTGAGTTCCAAGCTCCTTCATGTAATTTTCAGAGTAAACCGCAAAATATAAGCCTGGTAATGTCTCTATCCTGCTTAAAAATCTCCAGCGGTTTCCAATTGCTTCTAAATTGTCATTGCCTTGATATGACACACAGCCTCCTCCTGGTCTGGCCTCAGTTTGCCCAGTTCTGAGCCAGAGTGTCCCCGATAAACACACATCTTTTTAAACTCTTCTTCCTATGATATTCCAATCTTACAGAGGTACTCACAATTTGCTGAAAGTGAAATGTTCCTTTTTTAGTTTTTAAACTCAAGTTATTTGCTTACAGTACCTTGAAAGCTTTAGTCTTCTATTTGTTTTCTTTTTTCTAAATAACTTTTTACTTATTTGAGAGACAGAGAGACAGAGGAGAGACAGAATGACAGATCCAGAGACAGATGTGGAACAGAAAGCTACCATCTGCTGGTTCATTCCCGAGTGCCTCCAATGGCTGGGCTGAGCCAATCCAGGTTTCCAATGTGGATGGCAAGAACTCAGATTGGAGCCATCACTACTGCCTCCCCGAGTCTTCACTGGCAGGACGCTGAAGTCAGGAGGTGAGCCTGGAATCGAACTCAGGCACTCTGATATAGGATGTGAGCATCTCACCCACTAGGCTCTCTCCCCTCCTCTGCCTTCTTTCCAATAGGTTAGTTTCTACTCTGCCCTCAATATTGTGGCTGACTCCTAATAATTGTTGAATTAAATGTTGAGTAAACAAGACGAAAGTGACACAGTCCTGACAGCCTATTCACAGCAGAAATTTCCACACATGGATGTTGCAAGCCTATGCAATTGAAAACTTTTCTGTGATCACTACACAAGACTAGCTCTGGATAGACCTAACAAGTAATTAGTAAGGGCACATTATTAAACATGGTTATGGTCAATCACACAGAATGTATCCACACATAAGCATTTAAAATAAATTTTGAATAAACACTTCATTACTTCCTGCATTACACTCATTCAGTTATAGCATAAATCACATCCGTGCCATGCCATATAATATAATTGACAGATGAAATAATGTCAAGCTTCCCTGTAAAGTGGTAAAGAGTAAAGCTTTTAAAATGAAGATGCATTTTCCATATATCACAGGTTCTCAGTGTTCCAGATACATAGATGAACATTGCCTGGTTAAAGTTACTTTTATCTCCTTTTGATTACTTCCAACTAGATGTAAACAACCAATTCCCTGTCTTTCCTTGCAATGTAAATATAATAATGCATACGTTTTTCTTCACTTGTTTACATACATTGTTTTTGAACTGTATGCATACTTTTCCTTTTATTACCATGCTCAACAAATCCATCATCATGCATTTGCATGTGTGCACTCTGAAAAAAAATGAAATGAAATAGAATCCGAGACTCAGTCGCTATCAGTACACAAGTTGTGGGGCCAACTTTCAAACTGACTTAACATAGATAAGTTATAATCCCATTTCCTGTTACCAGTAAATCTTATTAGCATTTCCCATTACATTTTATAAGGCAAATGTTGATTTATGCCTGATAATCTTGATTCTTCCTTCACAACTTGAGTCTCAGATTAACAAGAATTTAATGTCATAGGAAGCCAGACTGCAAGTTACACATGCATTACTGCAGCCTCACTAATTTTCCCATTTGTAAATGATGTTTAAGGACATTACTAAACACCAGAATCAGTGTGGTCATGCTGAGACAGTGAAGAATGAGACACATGCTCCGTGAAACAGGCTTTTATTTTAATTTATGTTAAATTGTCAAATCCTAAATTAATGAATAGCAAATGTGCACCTCCAAATGGGCTCATGTGGAAATATTTCTATTTGTGGTTATCTTTGTAAATTATATTAAGAGTTTGCTCTTTTGTGGCTATAAAATAAATACAATAACTGAATGCCAGAACCCAGTGTTCACTTGGTGAGAGTATAGCAGACATCAAATAAAAGCAGCCATGCAGCTAAAATTAAAGTTCAATATCATTAATTTAATTATACTACATAATCATTTGACAGTGCTATGGATTGGATTTAAGGGATGATATTATAATTGATTGTTAATCATTAAGAAGCATGCAATAAAGATAATGCTGCCTGGGTGGCGGTAAGTTATGATTTTATCCTATCCAGGGACCAGATTGCGGGAACAAATGGCTCCTGTCACTATCAGTGAGTCACAGAGGATGGAAATGGGGAGGGGCTGCCCGGGAACATGCAGGACAGAGCGATCACCCCCATTACAGATAGCTGACAGTGCACCAGCCTGTAGCTCAATTCTCTGCATAGATTATCTGATTTACTCTTTACAACAAACCAAGACCGTCGATATCATGGTCTGCATCCTATAGATGAGGGAGGTGAAGTCCTGAGAGCTTAAGTAACCCACACACTTCATACGCTGCACAGCAAGGAGGGTGACGTGTCGGACTGGGAAATTCCAAGTTGGAATCCCTGCTCACACTACCTCCAGGGGAAATTTGCAAAATGAGCTTCTCTCAGTCTTAAAAGTAAGCTTGGTGTTCATCAGTCACAACAGTCGGCATTTGCAAAGGCTATTTGCTAGGAATGTCTTATTTCCCTTAGCTTTCTTTCAAGTCTCTCTTCTGCCTTTCCCTTTATGACTGGAAAGGGGAGCTTTACAGAAGTAAAATTCTTTTACATTTGATCTATTTTATCAGAAAAGAAAATTTTTTTAAAAATCTTGTGAACCACCCTTTGAGTGACGTTGAAAGAAGATATTGTTTAGCTTCATAGTCACTATAATTGCTGGCAAGTTTTTACCATGCAGGACAATCAAAAATATGGAAGGAAGTTCTGATGAAGAAGCAACATGTAGGAGGTCACTCATAGTTCTTTGGCCTTGTTTTTGTTTTCCCTGGTCTACAGCAATAGTTTTGTTGTGCTGCCACTGTATTTGCATTGTTTGTAGCTCACTGATGCTTGGGACTTAGAGAAAATATGATATGGGGCCACTAGATCTTTTTTTTTTTTTCTCATTGGATACTAATGGTGTTTAATTGAGAGATATTTGAGCATACTGGAAGAATGTTTTTCTCAACAGTACCTTCCAGAATAGTTATGGCTCCTAATTTACAATGTGTTTACACACAGAAAATATGTTGGGTGGCTTAGCATGTTTTTTTCAAATAAGGAAATGAGGTTAACTGAAATTTACCTTGTAATACACATTCACGTGCATTATATTATTTTAATTCTCGCAGTCATTGCATCTTGTAAGTACTTTGCTGATAGTATAACTGAATTTCATAAAAGTTTAATAGCATGCTGAAAGGCAAATATCTAGTTATTATCAGTACTGGTACTGAAATTATGTCTTTTTAGAACCAGAACCTGTGTTTCTTATCCTAAACAGCATGTGCATGTTTGGTTTCCAGCTGGACCACAGAACCTAATGTATTGCATCTGAACTCTATTCCTTGTAGTAGATATTATTTTCTCTTTATTTCTTTCTAATTTGCACTCTAAGATCAAATTTATAACCTCAGATGCCAAGAACAAGCTTTTCCTCTCACTCTGAAATAAAATATCTTCCTCTCTATCTTTGTTGTGGTGAATGGGAAACTCTCAGATTCCAACTACAGAATGGCTCGGAATGCTGTGGGTATTTCGGTGAGAGTATCCCAATTTCCAGAAGACTCAAATGTAGAGAGGGTGTTAGGTGTGGTATCAGATCAGATCGAGTTCAACAACACTTAATTCTATAGCTAAAGACTTAACCGAGTTCACTTTGCTTCTAAGGATGCTTCAAAAAGTTTGTGAGGATAATGGGATAAAAAATGTTTATTTTGCTATAAAATATGTGTTCACATTTTTTTAGTTTTCCTTTATTCATTGCTAGGATGTTACAATCACTCTAGAATCACAAAGAATACAAAACGGGCAGTTTTAAAGATGCTTATATTCTTGTGAATAAAAAGATAAAATAAACAATTACCTACTATGCCAGGTGGTAATTAGTGCTATGAAGGGGAAAAATCATTTAAAAATTAGATACACACTAACAGAGAGGAGTGCTAATTTTATAGAGCAGAGTCAGAGAAGGCCTCTGATAAAATCATATTTCAGTTACTTATGAAAAGTGATGGGAAGAATGAACCACAACTGTTTCATTTGACACATTCTTCTCCATGTGTTTGCTTTCAATACATGGTTACTATGTACCCTCTAGTCTTGTACTCATGCATAATGCTAGTCTTCAAGTCACACATTTCAGAGTTCAACACTAAGTATAGTTCACACATGTATATGTATGCATATGTGCACGCAGATGTATGAGCATAGTCCATTAAAGCTTGCAATCTGTTTAGCAATTGGACCAAAAGGATTATGAAACTATTCACTACACAGAATTGTTATATATGTAATACAATATAAATTTAAATATTATAGGCAGCAAAATACAAACAATCTTTGCTTAGTCAGAAAAAGCTCAGTTATAATAGGGAAAAAGGTAACTTTAACTAAATATAGCAATAAATGCATAGGATGTACTAACAACTCTTGGTTTGGAATTATCCTAAATATTTTATTTGTTAGTTTAATATTATTCATTTTTCAATTTTCAAGATATTTCTGCAGGTGAAAAATTGCTTAATTCATTAAATTAAAAATTTAATGTTAAAAATGGTGACAAGTGTTGGTTTTATGTGTAAGCTTATATTTAGTTGGAAAAAGTTAAACTTCAACTCCTCTCTATCTCTTTAACTCTGCCTTTCAAATAAGCAAATATTTTTTTAAAACTTAATTATTCTTTTTTAAATAAAGATTTATTTTATTTTTTATTTGAAAGGCAGAGATACAGATTGACAGAGAGACAGAGAGAGAAAGAGAGAGAGAGACAGAGAGAGAAAGGGAAAGTCCTCCATCCACTGGTTCTCTCCCCAAATGGCTGCAATGGGGAGATGAGCTGATCCAAATCCTGTGTTTGGAGCTTCTTCTGGTCTCCCACGCGGGTGCAGGGGCCCAAGGACTTGGGGGCCACTTTCCACTGCTTTCCCAGACCATAGCAGAGAGCTGGATTGAAAGTAGAACAGCTGATGGCTGGCGCCGCAGCTCACTTGACTAATCCTCCTCCTGCGACGCCAGCACCCCAGGTTCTAGTCCAGGTTGGGGTGCCGGATTCTGTCCCGGTTACTCCTCTTCCAGTCCAGCTCTCTGCTGTGGCCCAGGAAGGCAGTGGAGGATGGCCCAAGTGCTTGGACCCTGCACCCGCATGGGAGACCAGGAGGAAAAAGCACCTGGCTCCTGGCTTCGGATCGGCACAGCGCTGACCGTAGTGGCCATTTGGGGGTGAATCAACGGAAAAGGAAGACCTTTCTCTCTGTCTCTGTCTCTGTCTCTCTCTCTCTCTCTCTCTCTCTCTCTCACTGTCTAACTCTGCCTGTCAAAAAAAAAAGTAGAACAGCCAGGACTTGAACCAGCACCCATATGGGATGCCGGCGCCGCAGGTACCGGTGGCTTTACCTGCTATGCCACAGCTCTGGCATCTCAAAACTTAATTATTCTAAACAATTAAGAAAGAAGAGAAGATGAAACATAAAATCAGTATATATTAGAAAACACGTAGTAAGATTTTAAAGATATAGCCAACTATTTAAATAAATACATGAAAAACAGTATACAAGAGTACTTCAGAATTTTCATGGGGAAGTAGAATTAAAGACAATATACATTTTCAATACTTTTTGGAGATTTGTCATATAGTCTGATTAAAAGACTAAGTTTGTTTAAATATACCATAAATAAAAACACTATATTTAATATCAGAATATTAAAAAGATCATAAAACAAGAAGCAAAAAACAGATGTGGTAATTCTCCTTATATCAGACAAATGATACTTTATGTTAAGAGGCTGTATTAGAAATTGAGACATTTTCTAATGATAAAGGATCTACTACTAAGAATATATGAAAACTAAATCTGCATAACACCATTAAAACCCTTTATAAAGCAAAATTGGACATTCTAGAAGATATTAGAAAATAACCTTATGAGAGATTTTATCGCATCTCTTTCAATAAAATATGATAGAGCAAGCAAACCAAAAACTCAGTTTGCTAATGCAGTAGATAAGAACAACACAGGCAACATATGCAACATAGTTGACTCACATGAAGTTGACTGCTTTTGGTTGCAGCCCTTCCATTTCTGGCCTGACTCTCTATCCTCACATTTCCATTTACAAATCAAGTTTCTTCAAGACTTTTCCCTGTCCCTTGGGGAAACACCAAGCCTTCTAATTGGGGCATTCTTCATTTTTGTTCCTTTCCTGAATCTGTAGGAAATACCAGATGTCATTCAGATGATTGATATTTTAGGCTCTAGGTAAATGATGAAGCCTAGGCCCTAAGAAAATGTTAACTTAAGTCCTTCAGTCAAGTACTGTTTTCCTATTACTGGGAATAGTGGAAATCCTATTTCCAGTAATACTGACATCTTTAAAGTTTCTCTCTCAAAAACAAATATCCTTTCAATTAAAAAGAGTAGTTATCTAAGAATGAGTCCTAATCATCTTTTTAGTCATCCTGTACCCTCATTATTGTGCCTAAAATACTGGGATCCTCCTCCTTTGTTAGCTGGGTGGTAGCAAAAATTGACAACCCCGCTGTCAGTGTCTGCATCCCCTGCTACCCTGGGAACAACACAGGCCTTAATTACCGGGGTCTTCCTCTAATAAAAGGAGAGTGAAGGAGTTTGTTTCCTCTGGATAAATAAGGATGCATTCTTCTCCCATGAGAAAGAGGAGCAAGGGTAATGGGCAATTTACCAGCTGAATGAGCCTCTATGTGATACTTTGAGAGCAGTTCAAACATGTCCAGATGACACACTAAAAAGATTTTCCTATCGGGAGGATATATTTGATTAAATCCAACTATAATAATGGTTTTAACTGTTGGTCCTAGCATGCATTTAATCAAAAAGGACAAAAGTTTTTAAAAATGAGTATTTCAGTAAGAAAAAAACAGTAAATGGTTGATTTAGGTATAATTCACTGCTGCTTCCACAGCAGTATCAATAATAATAGTATCAATAATAATAATAGCAGCTAAACTTTGAATAGTGCCTAAAACATGCCAAGCATTTTTCTAAGTACTGGAGAAGTATTATTCTTTGCAAACTACTGTGACCCTTATTTTACAAGTGAAAATTGGAAATTGACACTAGGAGAAGTTAAATAAATTCCCCATAGTCACAAAGCTAGTGAGTACAAGGAGGGATGTCAACACAAAGTGCATGGATGTGAAGGCTGTAAAATTATTCATTTTGCTATACCTGATTCCAACATAAAGAAAAGTTTTAGCAAGATTTTCATCAGACAACGAACTGTTGAGATACATTATTCTGATTTTCTCTTTGGCCTGAAAAAACCTTTTGAAGTAAAAGAAAATTGTCTTTGAGGTTTTCCTAGTGATTCTTGTGCGCGACATTTTCTCCCCATTTAGTCAGCTTTCTCCACCTGAAACCAAGATGCAGAATTGGAGCTAGAACCCAGATCTCTGACCCCATCCAAGCCCCATTCACCATGGCACCAGATTACAACACTGACTTCTCCATATGCCATCATAGTTCTGGAATTATTATTCACACTCGCAGACCTTAGTTTTATTGCATAGTTACACAGAAGAGCTTAATTCATTACCATGTTTTAGAAGCCAGTTTTTACTGCCACTGTGGCAGTTTGCATTGAATTACTCAAAACCATCAGAATTTACTTTTCAATTGACTTAAAACAGTCACACTGAAGACTAAACCTGTGTGTTTCCAGCCTTAAACACTACCAAGGAATAAATTAAGTGATTCTGGCATCTGCTAAGGTTCTATTTACCCAACATATGGTTCCCACCTTTTCTTGTTGGGGAACTCTTAACATTTATTGAGCTCATTGCCTTCTCTATACAGCTCTACTCCCTTTCTTTCCACCTTATGGACTTCAGCTTATGATAAGATATAATAAATAATGCTTTTCCTGTAGGAAGGTACACATGTTAATACTGGATCAAATATATGTTAATGCCTATAGACATATGCCTGCAGAATATTGGAAATGAGTTTGTTAAATATGAGTTCATGAGACATTTTTCTATGGGCTCTTATAGTTGGGAAATAATAGAATGGCTTTGGTAGCAAAATACATCTTGGGGGTGGAATGTAGTTTACAATGCAACTTAAAAAAATCATTCCAAATTACACTTTAAAGAATGATGAAATGCAGAAGCTGTTCAGCCTTGTCTGCAGAATTTTTTTTCCGGTATGTTAAACCTTTGAAACAATAATAAGATCTATACTTTGGCATAAATTTACAGAACAAAAGGAGAGTGGGCTTTTACTACTGAGTGGGTATATAGCTAGATAGAAGATTTGTTGTAAATCCCAACATAATTGTAGTTTGGGCTAGAAATATTTCACCATAGATGTGGTGCTTATGTCTGTGAAAGGCTTGAATGGCATTTCGAAAGAAAAACATTGCCTATTCCAGATCCCAATCGAAATAAAAGCCTGCAGTAACAGATCCAGGGTAGGTGTTAGTGTGTTTCATTTTTAATGCTGATTGAGTACCTGTGCTTCAGCTTCTAAAAGAACTGACTGTTCTATTTCCATGATGTGCCTTTTTTCACACTTTACAATCAAATTTAGACAAATGAAACCCCCTCAAGGGCTTTCTTAGCATATGACTTCCATAAAAGAATTATTTTGGTTTGAGATCCATGCTTTTAATGCAAATGAGTATTGACAGTAGTCATCTTGGAAATCTGAAGTGTTTTAACTCTTTTCAGAACCAGAAAAATGGTATAGAAGATAGAACCATGGCTTGAAAGTAGGCAGTAAATGTTCTTTAGTGACAGAGAGTTTTAGAAAATCAAAGTCTCAGAAGCATTTAGGTTTATTTGTGTATTCACACAGTAGAGTAACATTAGTGTTTACTATGACAGGAGAGTAAGATGAAATGAGAAAGATGTCTAAACTGTTAACTAATTGAAGGTAGAGGCTATCTCTAGGTTATTGTTTATACCACCCAGCACAGAATCTGTCAAAGAAACAAATGTATTTCATGTTTAAAGGCTCAGTGACCTTTGTATAAAATTAAAGCTTTATTTTGCAGTCACCAAAGAGCCCACAGATGTTAAACAATAATAATAATAATAAAATGCAAATACTTAGAAGAGGCAAACTAGGTTTTTTTTTAAGGGTTTATTAGGGGAAACCTGACAGACTGGAGGGAAGGGGCGACGAAGGAAAAGAGAGAAAAAGAGAGTATGAGAGAGAAATCCAGAGAGAATGAGAGAGAGAGAGAGAGAGGATGGAGAGAAACAGAAAAAGAGAGCCACGTGTTCAGGCTTAAAACTTTGTGGGGAGTGGAGGGAGTGGCAGGGAAATAGGAGCAGTGAATCTCATTAGGATGGGGGTGGAGCTGGCACTGGTGGTTGGGTCATGTGGTCACCTGGCTTTCAGCAATGGTGGCAGGGGCTAGAGCCTAAGATGGTGTTGGGTGTATATCACACCATAGGTAAAACTGCACCATTTTACTAACATTCTCCCCTTTTGTTTTTTATAAAGCAAGAATTGTATGGGATTACATTAACCTAAAAGTCCAGGAGGGGTAGAGGGACCATGATCTGTCTTTAGAGCTACTTCCTGCTGACATGGGGCAATGAGGTACTCCTCATTGACGTGGGGTGTTATCTTAAGCCAGTGTCTCCTGGGTGGGGAGCCAAGTATATCCCTGTAGTAGCATTTGGTTGACCGCCTGGTTGCTGAAGGCTTTGGTCAGTTCCATTATCACCTCCCGTAAATACTTAAACAGACACTGTTAACTAGGATGTTAAGAAGACTGTAACACATATTTTATGAGTTACAGTGGAATTAACTGGTAATATTTTGTCCAAAAAAACACAAAGATTTAGGAAACTAGTTTCAGTCTCCAAATAAATGAAGCTCTGCCTTATTAAAAGAGTAATAAATATTTGTGTATTTTCAAAGGAAATAATAGATACCAATAGATGAGAGTTTAATGAAGAACAATGAAGCTCAATTAAGAGGGGAAAAAAAATCTTTCTAAATCAGTGCAGTCCAAACTCGGAAACGGGAGGCTTTGGGGACTGGCTGTTGCATCCTTGCAAGATTCAAGCAAAGTTGAATGTGACTTCCTAAGGAGTGGAAACCACGTGATCTCCTTGCTTATGTCACATGGCAAGATTAAGTACATATTTACAGAATGAAATATAGCCCAGTCTCAGCAGAAATTCCCCATGGATGTTACAGTCCTGCTGCTGTTCCTCTCTACTTTATTTGAAGAAGTCCTAAAAGCTCTCTATAATTTAAAGTCAATGGGAAGTACATTGAACCTAAGCATTTAACTGAAATAATATGGGTTTTTGTTACTAGAAAGCCAAGAAAGATGAAAACTCTGTGTAAAGGAAACTATAATTTTAGAAAACTTGGTTTTATTATTACAGAGTATTGTGCTTTTACTTCCTAAGTGTGCCTCATTTGTCACATCAAAGTCAACCTATTTTAAAATGTTTAATATATTTTCATGAATGATTTAACTTTGCAAATAGCTTTGGTAAATATTTGATATGGTGTTATTAAACTTTCTTTTGCTGACCTAACCTTTTGACAGTTATTTTACTTTGCCATGATATTGTTGGATTTAAGTCATTTCCACATTTGGACAGTCATTCCAAAGAAAGGTTTGATATAGAACCTATGTTTATACCATCTTATTAAAGGTTATCTATCCTAGAAACTTACATTTTCTAGATAAAGTCCGTCCAAATGGCAGGCTGCTACTATGCTGCTGCTTTTCTGCTGCAATAATAGGATCAACTTAACAGATCAAGGGAAAAAGAGTGTCAGAAACACAAAGAGATATTTTGTACAATATATCCTAACCTTGCCAGAGAGATATGATCTGTTCCTTTCTCTTTCTTTTTTTTTTTTACCCCTAAGAGGCCAAATAACACAGGCAAGGTTTTGATTGATAAGGAGAAAAAGGAAGTTGACAAATTGTCATAAAGTTTTCTTAGAAATTATGTTTAAAAGCAAATTTAATATTATTTTATTACTATAAAATAGCAGACCTGAACTATACCTATCTCTGTTTTGAAATTCCTACTGAAATAGTCAAGAAAATATTCTTAGGAAAAAAAAGTGGCAAACTGGAAATTATGAGGAAATGTAAGAAAAAACAGACAAAATTAGATTGAAATAGAAAATAATGAAATAGGAATTCCCATTGAAATCATCTACAAAAATTCACATAAAAAGTGAGAAAATAATAATAGTTTTACTGATACTCTTGTTGAGAAAAAAGAGGAAGTGACAAACTGTAAATTATGAGGAAATATAAGAAAATAAATAGAAAAAAATCAGTTGACTTAGAAAATAATGGAGTAGGACATAAAGTGATAGGCTATACCCTTGCCATGTTCAAAAACATCTTAAGCCAGCTTCTAAGACTGTTCTTACAAATATCTGGGTAATTAATGAAATAAATACTTCTACAACAGCTGCAGCCATGGGGCTCCATTCTTTCATCCCACTCTGAAAATACCTACGCATCGCATTATAAGAAAAGACCTTTCCACATACCTGAGCTTATGTTATGTGTGCGAGTGTCCAATAAAGGAAAAGAGCTGCTTTTGAAAATGCCACATGTGTGCTGAAGCCATGGACACAAGATGAACAAGAACCGCTTTGAGCTCCACTTAAGGAAGATGTGTACTACGTTCCTCTGTTGAGCTACATCTAACTTTGAATAATTAAGTGTTCCAGCACCTATGACGACTTCATTCACTGGACTTTGTGTGGAAGTGGTCAATTAGTATGCAGTTATTATGCCACGTGTATGGAAACCATAGCTTTACTCTAAAGAGATAATTTCTGTTGAGGAGAGAAGTCTGAGAAGCAGACTTAAAGACCTGCACAAGAAACCTGTGACTGCTGTCCAGGTACACAGACCTAGGCCTTTAACACTACGCATGTACAACTTAGAAGCAATACTCTGGCTTCTAGAAGTCTACACAAACCAAACTATCAATCCTGTATGAAAGCAAATAGAGATACTTTTGAAATAGACAAAGACAGAGGTTAGCTCAATTTCACCATAAAATCTCCAGTAACATTTTTAAATACAAGGCCATAGTTGTGGCACAGCAGTTTAAACCACTGCATGTGACACAGCATTCCGTATCAGAGTGCAGGATTGAGCCTCAGTTTCTCTGCTTCTAATCCAGATTCCTTCCTGCTGATGTTCCTGGGCAGGCAGCAGAGGATGGCCCAGGTACTTGGACCCCTGTCACCTATGTGGGAAGCCTGGATAGAATTTCTGGCTCCTGGCTTTAGGCTGACCCACTCTCAGCTGTTGAGGCCATCTGGGAGAGTGAACCAGCAGGTAGAAGATCTGTATCCTGGTTTCCCTGTGTCACTCTGACTTTCAAATCAATCAACAAGTTAATCTTTAAGAAAACAAAATTTTTAAATGTATAAGAAAGAAGATGTTATGAAATAAATTAAAAAAATGACAACTAAGTGAACTTACAGAAGCAAAGAAAATACAAAACTAATTCAGTGGGATCCCAGTAGACTTCGGCATTTTAAAATATGTCCTTCCAGTAATATGGGTTTAATGACATAGCAAAACACATTTCCCTTTTGTTATTAAGAATATTTATCTTTTCCCATATTGCAAGAATTGATTTTTTTAGTTAAAATTACAAGATTTGGTGTATGGAAAATACAACTATAGATAAAATTCAGTAAGTATGTTAGAAATATTGAAAATATAAAATGTTAATATGAAAAGAATTTGGATACCAAAAAGTGGGAAGAGAAAAAAATGATGAATTTTTAGTATATTCATATTTTATGTCCAGAAGTGAATAATTATAGTTTAAATACAATTGACTAAAATTATGTGCTACTTTAAATTATGCAAATTACCTCTATAAAATAAACTGAGAAATGAAATTCTATAACTAATTAATTCCAGAGAGTAAGTAGATGGTACTGGATAATAATGCTTCGATATTTTTTGAGGTGTTTCTATATAGATGAAAATTTTGCCAAGTGCATATATTATTTTAACAAAACTAATAGTTTTAACTATATTTTTAAAACATAAGTGATAAGGGGGAATTTCAGATGAATATAATGTTATGAAATTTTGATGTGTATTTGTGTTTCCATTTTATAGAGTAGGGTTATATTCTTAATGTATATTTTAGAGGTTATAAAGGTAATAATATTTGTATTATAATTTTTAGTCTGCAAACAACTTTAAAAGTCAAATATGATGGGACATTGCAACTATGTAACATACCCATTACAAAAGTGTTTTTCAGTGAACAAATGGGGACTCAAGAAATTTAAATGTCTTTTTGATAAGTAGTAGAACCAAGATTCAATTTATAAATCTAGTGCATGATAATTCCTGAATATCCTTCAATATTTGCTGCTTTACAATAAAAGTAGTAAACTATTCTCCAAACTGATTTTTGATTCCACGCTCCACATATCATCACTTCCAAATTCCTTTAGACATCATGGGATTTGAAAATGATAGTAGAAGCACATCTAGGCTTATGGCTATCTCAGAATGCTAGTAGCAGTATATTAATTATACACAATTGTCTGAATATCTTTTGATTATTGTGAGATAGATACTGATATTATATCCCTTTATTGAAAAGAAAACTGATGCTTAAGTATGTTTAAAATTTTGGGGGTCTTGCATAAAGTCTATTACAGATCTTAGATTTAAACAACACATTTTTTCTGAGTCCAAAACATATTCACTTAAGCACTAAATTAAATTGTTTTTCATAAAAAGTGTATTGATCATTTATTATATGCCTGTCAGGGTGTTAATAAGTTTACTTACACACATATTTATTTTAATCATTCCAATACATCTGCAAGGGACGCATTACCAGTTTCTTTGTTCTACAAGAGAAGTTAAATTATTTTTCCAAGGTCACACAGTTGATGAATTGCAATTGTTTTTAAGATTTATTTATTTATTTGAAAGGAAGAGTTAAAGAGAGGCAGAGGCAGAGAGAGGTAGAGACAGAGAAAGGTCTTCCATCCAATGGTTCACTCCCTAGATGGCTGCAGCCACCAGAGTTGTGCCGATCTGAAGCCAGGAGCCAGAAGTTTCTACCCAGTTTCCCACACAGGCGCAATGGTCTAAGTACTTAAGCCATCTTTCACTACTTTTCCTAGGCCATAGCAGAGAACTGGATCAGAAGTGGAGCCTCCAGGATTAGAATTGGTGGCCATATGGGATGCTGGCCCTGCAGGCGGCGGCTTTACCTACTATGCCACAGCGCCTGCCCCAATGTTGGATTTAAAACCCAATCTTTCTGATTACTGAGGTTAAACTTTTAACCTTATGGCTACATTTTTATCTAAGTCACTAAGATGAAGTCATAGGGCTACTAAGAAGCAGAATACAGAAAAAATTAAACTCTGTTGAAGTAATTAAGCAAGATAGTAGAGTGGAAAAAAGGGACAGAACTTAATATCAGATAGATTTGTGCTCTTATTTTCATTTTTCACATGCTGCTTTTCTGATTCTGAAAATTTACTTATTTTCTCTGAGCTTGGCTCTCTTCTTAAATGGGTAAGTTCTTTTTTATATATTAAGACTGTTACGATGACTAGAGACTACATAAATAATATTTAAGGCATATTCTAGGATACCAATAATGATGATATTCTAGGATACCAAAAAATGCTACATTCTTATCTATCCATCTTTTGGATAAACATCTCCAATAGAATTCACAAAATGATTTACAGAAAGAAAAAAAGTTTGCACTAGCCACAAAATTATCAACATTATAAAGTACATGAATACATTATATAAGTTAATACATAATTACCCAGTCCATGACATGGTGATCTGTTCCCAAAATGTACATTGTAAAAAACCATATAAAAAAGACAAAAATGTTTAAAATTGATTATACTTGATAAATATGTAGAATTTCACAGTTACAGTTTGTTTTGCTTTATGCTTTTGTTTCAAATCAGAGACTTCAGTAACCTATATGGTAACTTTTAATGAACTAAAAAAAAAAAACTACCTTCTCTGTGCCGATGCAGCCCGGTAGGTATAAGGTTTGGTAAACAGAAGGAAACTGGAAAGGAAAGTGCCCTCCTTTTCCTGCCAGAGAGAGCCCAACATCAGAATTAATTATAGGCTGTATTTAATAGTCTACAGCTTCTCTTGTGTGGGTGCCTTTGTACAGCATACTCACCAGCTGGCCTTTTGTGTTGCCCTGCTCAAATAACCCTGAAGATATAAAATCTTTGGGTGGGTGATTTACAATCTAAACTCAGAGAAGTTAAGTACTAGATTAGGGTCAGACAGCTAGCAGTGCAAAAAACTTCAGTGAAGATTCTCCAAGTCCAGAGATCCACTGCAGTCCACCACTTGCAGTAGTAGCTGTTGAGCCTATACAACAATTATGCAATATAAGGAGTCCTTAATTATTATTATTAAACATTAGTGTTATTAATTATTAATGGTTCTTATTAATTATTGATTATAATTTTATTAATTATTAGTGTCTTCTTAATAGTGAGACTTCTTATTTTATTTTGCTTTTGCCCAACAATTACGTTGGGCAATAATTTTGTGGTCGACAGTAATATTTTCATATAACTATCCATGTAAAGCTTCTCAAAGAAGTAGAATATACCCTATAGGCTTTGATTCTCTAAAGATACCTCTAAAGTTCTAAAATATGTAAAATAAATGTGCATTTCTTCTAGAAATACTAGTTAATTTTATATTTAAAATTTTCTAATTTTTGTGTGATTATACTTAGTAATTATAAAAACCTATGTATAACAAGAGTCTTCATCTTAAAACATTGTGTCCAGAAAACAAAGAGAGACTGCGTGCATAAGATGTAGATGAAATAGCAATTATTGGCTGCTATAAGCAATGGAGAGCTCTTTAACACACATCCAATATGAAGCAATTGAGAAGTCTGGAAGATTGATAGAGACCTTTGGCTCAGACATGAAAATGCAGATTTCTGATTTCTTTGTTACAGAAAAAAATGTTGCTTCTTCTTGTCCAAAGGAGATAATTATTGCCAAATGAATAACTAAAAAAAAAACCTGTATGTCATATAAAGAAGTTTGTTTTATTTAAAACTAATCATGTATCCATTTTTCCCTAAACCCAAATTTTCAATTATAGAACTCTATTGCAGGTTTAGTTAAAAATTCTTCCCTCCAACAAGCTCACTTTATACTAGGGATTAAAATATTCTAAGAACAACTTTTAAAGCAATAAGGGTATATATATATATATATATATATATATATGACATTATGGATGCATAAAACAAGAAGCATTTAATTATGCTTTGGCTGTGGTTGTGCAGGAATCATGAAAGGCAATGACATTTGGATTGTTTTTGAAGATACATCATTTGTCAGAGAAGCAAAGAATGTCTAGCCTTGGGACACTGGACAAGCACCTAAACCTGTTCAGGTTAATGTTACTACACCAGAGCACATGAATACTCATATATTATCCAGTTATTTTGCTGTGCTTATTAATTTGGTTCTAAATCCAGCTACAGCTTTAGACTGTGAAACGATATTTGGTTCTCTAGTGTAAAAGCACTTGTTAAGAATTGCAAATAGTTTGTTGTAACAAACTTTTTCTTCATTATCCATTACCAGAGCAGGCCATTCACTAGGGAGGTGAAACCAGTGAAATCGGCGTATGCAAAGTTCATACCCTGCATCCCCAGCTCTTTGTAGACTTGTTTTCTTGCTTGTTGGCATCTGCTCCTTTCTCCTGCCAGACCCTAGGGTTTTCTTGCCTTTTTATCTTTGCTATTATTAAAATCTGTTTTCCTGAATGATGTTTTTATTTCTAAATTAGTTTCTTCATATTGGATGTTTCTAATAGGAACAAAGTGAGTGTTTCTTTCTAAATTTGCTAACAGAATTTGGGGGCATCTCTGTGACTTGTGATTTGGTTTCACAGTGACATAAAGCAATAAAAGTATATTTTCATGTTATTTATTAGCGTGATACGTAAAGGTAAAAATGAGTTCTTATTTTCCAGAAGAAAATTTGTTTTGGCAGAGAATTTTATTTTATTCTTGATCTGCAGATACAATCCATTTGAACCATTGTTAGAGCCCCACTCCTAGAGATGGTTCCTATGAAGAAACATGAGGTTTTGTTTGCCTTTTAACGAATTCACTGGTTCTTTATACTATTGTGACTCACTGTCTGAGTGCAAAGCTATTTCAAGACATTCTTTGTGGACTGCTGTCTCAGATCTCTCTTATCAAACCACACTGACCCGTGGGGTTCCTTGCTCAATACTCTCACATCCTTCTGTATCTGTGTGACAAATCCTAACTATTATTTTTGAAGCCAACCAGTGTCACTAGATGACCATGTTACAATATTATGATCTTTGGGTCAATTTGGGAACACATATTCCACGTGTTAATAAACGAATTAACAATAGGTTCTTATTACAAAATCCAGGTCAAAGCCTTCCCCAAGAACCAAACTACATGCAGATAATTGAGACAAAAGGTTTTATCTAAATTGTTAATAGAAATTAAACACCATGTTCTCTCCTTTATGAGAAGAGCTCACCTTAAGTCAGAGTTATAAAAGCTAACCAGTAAAAATGTCCATCATCTTAATCATAGAAAAATCCTAAGAGCTATTTCATCTACCTTCATTTTTTATAGATAAATCAAGGGTCAGAGAGGTTAAGGGATCCTTTCCTGCTAGAAGGCCCCAAGGGACAGCACAACCGCCTTGTGTTCAAATGGATCATTCCTTTTTACTGCATCATGAGGGTTTAATGATAAAAGTTCCATTTCCATGCCAGTACAGTAGAAGTGCAGAATGAACTATGTATCTAATTGCAAGGTAGGGCATTAGCATCAACTTTGATGTCAATTATGCCAAAGAAGGTACTCAGTTCTGGTTCTGTGAATATTCTGATCTAGGGAAAGCTAGGAAGGGGTTGGAAGGGGTTCTATGCAGGGTTAAGTGAGATACTCTATGAAGCATTCCTAGCATATAATTCAACATAGAATAGGCACCTCAAAATATTATAATGCTAATATGCCTTATACTAATGGTAGTCAATCTAGGCAGAACTTGCAACTGCTCAAAGGAACCTGGCCTAAGTTTAAATTCCAGTGCCCTGTAATATACTATTATGACAATGTTTGCTTTTCCTCTCTGATAATTTTCACAACTTTAATTATTCAATCATTGGTGTAATAATTTATCTGTACCTTTTACACACTCAGATTATAAACATCTAGAGAACAGGGATAAGTCTGTCTCATTTATCATTTCTTTAATAATAGTCTCCTTTTAACTTTTACTTTATTTTATTTATTTATTTAAAAGATAATGGCAGTGAGATACAGAGAGACACAGAGAGATCTCCCATCTTCTGTTTTACTCCCCAATTACCCAGAGCAGCCAGATCTAGGCCAGGCAAAAGCCTAAAGCCAGGAACTCAATAATGGTCTCCCATATGCATGGCAGAGATTCAAGTACCAGGACATTGCATGTTGCCTCCCAGGTCCATGTTAGCTAGAAATTGGAAGGGAGAGGGAAACTGGGACTTGAACCCAGACCCTCCAATATGGAATGTGAGCATCCCAAGGGGCATCCTGTTGCGGCAACTGCCTGCTCCTCATTAGTGCCCAGACACAGATATTCTGCTTGCTTGCCCTCTCTGTGAAAATTTGTACTCTACTTGTAGACATATATGCTGGAGGAGTTCTCAAACTAAAGGATCAATCTCCTCAGGAAGAGAGGGAGTCTACAGATGTCCCCAGATTGGTTGCGAATGTTAGGGTGTAAATGTCCCCGTGTAATTTTCATTTAGAGAGTCTCTTCTTAGGTCTATCCAATGGCATTAGGTAGAGATAGTTTCATTTTCCTAGTCATCCCTGCATGTTTTATATTTGGTCAGATCACGTCGCTGAAATGGACCATCTCAGGGTAATCTGCCATGCCCTTTGCTTGAGATAGCTCTTCACCTTATTGATAAGTTACTTAATGCTTCAGAACACCACTATAATTTCTTTTAAATTTTCCACCTCAGCAATTAGTGCTGGATGCTGTTCCTTGAATAAACAAATACAAACATGCGTAATAAAGTCTCCTCTGAATAGGTTTAAAAATCATGTAGTTTTATTCTATAAGAAGAGATTCTGTTGAGCATAGCCAAAAACAAAACTCCACATTCAGTTGATGGACACAAAAATTCAATTGCATATAGACTAGCTGTGATGGGTGACTTTATTGCAACTTCAACTCTAAATTTTGCACTATAAAATCTGTTGTATTTCTCAATCACTATTCATCTAGGGAACTTTTTTGTCAGGGGAAAACACTTAGTATTCCATTATTGAGCTCATGTGTTAGACAGTCCCCTCCCAAATTTATGTATTCATTGAAAGCCAGTACCCCATAATGTCAAAACTGTATTTATGCTTAGGATGTCTCCACTTGTGTTAAAAGTATCGCTTGTCATTTCCGTCAGAACGAGTTCAGAAATTATCTATCACTTGACCTATCTGATATTAACCTGTGATAAATCTTGCATCCTATCCTATAGCCAGCACTGCCTTCCACGCCCCACTGAATGTGTTCAGGGAATGGAATATGTTCTTTCAGAAAACTCCATAATAGACTCCGGAGTGGAATCTGTGATGAGTGAAGTCACATTTACTATGTATTTATTCTATTTTGAATTTGCTTTATTTTTTGAGCAGGTTTAAGTGTAGACATAAATTGTGCAGAAAATATAGACAGGCCCTATATATAGCCTCTACGTCCAGTATTATTAACATCTTACATCAGTGTGGTCAATTTTTTACAATTACTGAAGTATTATTGGCTGACAGGTTAATATTAACAAAGTTTGTAGCTAACATTTGGGTTCACTCTTGGTCTTGTACAAACTATAGGGTTTGATAGATACATAGTGTCCTATATCTACCATTAAAGTATAATACAGAATAGCTTTATTGCCTTAAAAATGCCCAGCACTGTACTTACTAATTCTTACTAACCCCTACCTACTTCTGCCCTAAATTCCTGGCAACTACTGATTTTTTATCTCTCCATAGTTTTACCTCTTCTAGAATTACTCATAGTTAAGATCATACTCCAAATAGATATCCTTTTCAGACTGGCACCTTTCACTTAGTAATAAGTATTTAAAGTTCCCCTTTAACTTTTTAAGTCTTGATAGCATTTCCCTTTAAAGTTGGAATTATACACAGCCATATTTAGCTAATGATTGTTTTCCAGTAAAAATAAAAAGAGCGGGGACACTAAAAAAGATGAATGCAGTAGGAAGCATGGGACTTTAGTGTCTGACAACTATGGATTTTAAATATGGCTTGCCATGTAATAGCTGTGTGAGAGTGGGCAATGCACTCAGGATCTCAAAGCAGTAGTTTTGCTATCTCTCAAGTGAAAAATATTGATATATATGCTAAAATTGTCAGGATAAGAAAATAACATGTGAAGCCTTAACAAAGCACCTGGTCATGCCAGCAGAAAGTATTTTTTGAGCATCTACTAGGAATAACACACTATTGTTTGTTGGACAGTGGAAGAATACAAGGTTTGGAATTGGAATTGAACATACAATAACACTTCAGAAAAGCTCATGGAAAATGGGATTAAAAGATATATTTTAGTATTAATTAACATGCATAATATTTCTTTAAAATATTTATTTTCCATGAATGCTTTATGAAATATTACTACACATGAATTTCAAAAAAATTGTACATTGCAATAAGCTTATCTTTTAATTTTATTTTCCATGAACTTTTTGAAGTAAACTCATCATTTTTAATCTTTATTGTCAGCTATAAGTTATCTTCATTTGGCCTTTATCCTTTCTGAGGCTTAGTACCCCTACTTAGAAAATAAACACAAATCTTGCCTCATAAATGTTTTCCGCATTCTTACCAAAAAGCTTATTGAAGCACTTTATTCATGGAATGCAGTAGGTGAACTCAAGTAATTTACAAGGAAGTGTGTACTTGTTGAGTAGCTTAAATTTCAACATAGAAAATAGAAACAAATGTAGTAAGGGTACCTCATAAAATGTTGACAACTAAGTAAGATATGTATCACTATGTTCTTGAGTCTGTATATATGAAATACAAGAAATTTGTATACTTTAAATAAAATTTTAGCAAAATAAATAAATAATATATGAAAAGTACGTAGCACAGCACCTGGTATCTTGTTAAGTGTCAAGTTGATATTAGCTGTTGCTCATGTTCTTTTTACTGCTGCTGTTGTTAAAATAGCAGCGGATAGCATCTGTGCATTTCTAAGTGAACTCCCTCCATGCACATGATAGAATGTGATCAATGCCATGACAAAAATGCTGAAGCCACGTCTGATAGCAGGATTAGGAAAAGGCCTATGGAGAGATGACATTTGCGCTCGATAGGAAGAATGGATGGTGTTTCAATTAAAGATGCTGGAAGGTATTAAGATAAAACAAAAGAAATAAGTAAAAGAAGAGAAGAGGAATTTGATAGGCAGATGCAATGAGCTATAACTCAGCATGATAACCTTTATAGAATCTGCATATATCTATTCAGATCTCAAAACAACCTTGAGTGCTGGACATTATGCTACATATTGTAGAAAAACAATCGGGATTCAACAGATTTAAAGACTTTCCAAAGTCCATGAACATACAAGTAATTTGCTGATCCCAGAGTCAAACTGAGTCATTTTCCTGCAAAGGCAACATTATTTCCAATCTATAATCTAAATGAAAACTCTCTAAAAGCAAGCGGAGTTTACTGGAGACTTATTTCCCCATATTGAGGTTGCTTGTTACTCTTTGATATTGTAATTATGTATACATGTCATATTTCATTCACTAATCAAAAATTTTTGTATCCTTGAATTTCATTTTCTTAGTCATTCAAAAACAAATTTTGATTGTCTATTATGTATCAGGCATTGTTCAGGCGCATGGGATGCATCAGTAAAGAAAATAGATAAAGATATTTGCTAAAGCCTATAGTGATAGGTTTCTGCTTATTTTTCTTCTTAAAAAGCATGCACAGCATTGAGTAAAGAAATGTATTCCCTAAATAATGTTAATATTTCTTTCAGACAAAAGCACATAATCCATTGTCTAATAATCATTCTACTCCCTTAAATAAAGGTAATAAAAAGTTGAGATTTCAACATGATTAGAAAGCAGACTGAGATACCCATAAGCAGATTTTAACTGATATTTACTTTTAAAACCATTTCATTATTTTTCTCGTCTTTACACTAAAAAGAACAAACACAGCAGATTCTGTTGTTAGGTTACATGGTGGTAATGATATTGTATTTATTTTAATCAAAATTTCAAAGAATACAAATTACAGAGTGAAACATTTTTTGGTAGAAAATTTTCTTGAAATAGTCAAGGCAAAAAAAAAAGAAGAAGAAGAAAATACTCCCTCCTAAGCAAGCAGCAAGGAGAAAACTGGTGTGGCCTTTTCCCAGTAACAGCAACAAAAGCGTGGCTTCACTTACAATAAGAAATAGTCACATCTACTTTCAAAATTTGTTATTTTTGCGTCTATGTCTTCCAGATTCAAACTGACTTTTAAAATGTGAAACGTGTGCTTCCTAGTTTTAAATCCTAGAGAGAAAGATTCAGCTTCCATAGAACATCTGGATCTAATTAGAACCCAACGTTCTGATTCCACTTGATCTGATTTCCCCATCTGTATAGAGTCATTACACCATAAATAGCTTAAGCTATGGCTTCCAGTCCAAACCAGAAAGGAACTGGCAATCACTGCTCCTGTTATTCGGGGGTCACTGACATTTCTGTTCAACGTCAAAGCATTTCCAAATGGGCTGATTCGACAGTTTATAATTTCTATGCCAGTAAGTAAATAAATGGAGAAATGAGTCTTTTTTTCTTTAATTTTTACTTATTTATTTGCAAGAGAAAGAAAAAGAGATAAAGATAGGCAGAGAGACAGAGAGTTCCCATCTGCTGGTTCACTCCACAAAAAAATCACAAATGTTAAGGCTGGGCCAGGACTGAAGCCAGGAGCCAAGAATAAAATCCAGAACTCCTCCGGAGGTAGGAGGGACCCAACCACCTGAGCCATCATTGCTGCTCCACGGTCTGCCTTGGCAGAAAGTTAGGGCAAGGAGTTGGACCTGGGACTTGAATCCAGTCACTCTGATGTGGAACATGGACATCTTAACCAGTAGGTTACATGCCTGCTCCCAAAATAAGCCTATTGTGATGTACATCTATTTCTTTATTTTTATTTGAAGTCTCTTAAAAATCTAAATTATCAGATTTAGGAGCAAAATATTCTCTATTATCACCAACTCCTTCTTGGATACTTCCATATGTACTCATTTTTGTTCCATGTTTCACATGCAAGAATGCAACATCTTTGGCTTTCTGTTTTCTTCATAAATTATGTATTTTGTGGACTTCTAGAAGAAACAGTGTTAGGAAAATAAAAGAGTTCATCCTTTGCCAATCCCATCGCCTTGTAGATCTGGAGACTGAGAGTCAAAGAGGTCTGTTTTGCCTTCGGCTGACAAGGACAACATGGGTGGGAAGCTGAAGACTTCTGAGCTCCCAACCAGCTCTCAGCATCCAGACTGAGCAAAGTGGAAAACCCTGCCAGGAAAAGCTTCCCATTTCTCCTCATGTGCAGTGTACTTTCTCACTGTGTAACACAAACTCCTTGTGACTTTTACAATTCAGACAATAAAGGGAAAAAAATATTCCTCAAAACAACCACTGTTCACATTTGGGATTTTGCATTTCTTCATATATTGTGCATAGTTTTGCAATTTTCCCACATTAATACATTTTATCCTATTCCTAGGTAATCAATCAATCTTCGTGAACATGCTTCTCTTTTTTTTTTTTTATAACGCTTTTATTTAAAGAATATAAATTTCCAAAATACAGCTTATAGATTACAATGGCTTACCCCCCCATAACTTCCCGCCCACCCGCAACCCTCCCCTTTCCCACTCCCTCTCCCCTTGCTTCACATCAAGATTAATTTTCAATTCTCTTTATATACAGAAGATCAGTTTACTATATATTAAATAAAGATTTCAACAGTTTGCCCTCACATAGCAACACAAAGTGAAAAGTACTGTTGGAGTACTAGTTATAGTATTAATTCACAATGTATAGCACATTAAGGACAGAGATCCTACATGATATATTTTTTTAAAAAATTGATTAATTTTCTAGGCAATTTCCAATTTAACACCAAGATTTTTTTTTCATTTTTAATTATCTATATACAGAAGATAGATTCAGTATATACTAAGTAAAGATTTCATCAGTTTGCACCCACACAGAAACACAAAGTGTAAAATACTGTTTCAGTGCTAGTTATAGCATTACTTCACATTGGCCAACACATTAAGGACAGATCCCACGTGAGACGTAAGTACACAGTGACTCCTGAAGTTGATTTAACAATTTGACACTCTTGTTTATGGCATCAGTAATCTCCCTAGGCTCTAGTCATGAGTTGCCAAGGCTATGGAAGCCTTTAGGGTTCGCTGACTTCAATCTTATTCCGACAGGGTCATAGTCAAAGTGGAAGTTCTCTCCTCCCTTCAGAGAAAGGTACCTCCTTCTTTGATGGCCCCATTCGTTCCACTGGGATCTCACTCACAGAGATCTTTCATTTAGGTCTTCTTTTGTTCCCAGAGAGTCTTGGCTTTCCATGCCTAGAATATTCTCATGGGCTCTTGAGCCAGATCTGAATGCCTTAAGGGCTGATTCTGAGGCCAGAGTGCTATTTAGGACATCTGCCATTCTATGAGTCTGCTGTGTATCTCGCTTCCCATGTTGGATCATTCTCTCCCTTTTTGATTCTATCAGTTAGTATTAGCAGACACTAGTCTTGTTTGTGTCATCCCTTTGACTCTTAGACCTATCAGTGTGATCAATTGTGAACTGACATTGATCACTTGGACTAGTGAGATGGCCTTGGTACATGCCACCTTGATGGGATTGTATTGGAATTCCCTGGCCTGTTTCTAACTCCATCATTTGGGGCAGTTCCGATTGAGCATGTCCCAAATTGTACATCTCCTCCCTCTCTTATTCCCACTCTTATATTTCACAGGGATCACTTTTCAGTTAAAATTTAAACACCTAAGAATAATTGTTTGTTAATTACAGAGTTCAACCAATAGTACTAGAATAAAAAAATTACTAAAATGGATAAAGTATTACATTGTACATCAACAGTCAGGACAAGAGCTGATCAACATGCTTTTCAACAACTAATTGGTTTCTTGTATTCTACTGTAATTTTGAGTTTTTAAAGATTTATTTTTATTCATTTGAAAGAGTTAGAGAGAGAGAAATATCAAGATCTTACATGCACTGGTTCACAATCCCAATTGGCCATAACAACCAGGGCAGTGCCAAACACTTGGACCATTTTCCACTGCTTTCCCCAGCCACTGGCAGGGAGCTAGACAGAAGTGGAGCATGAACCAGTGCCCATGTGAAATGCCAGTGTCACAGCCAGCAGCTTAATCAACCACTCCACAGCACTAACCAATGTACCTCAATTTTAAGGAATATTTTCGTGTATGACAAATTGTTTTCAGTATGTTTAGATAACAATGCTATGATGATAATCCCTATAAATTGTTCTTTGTGTACATATTCATTTACAGTTTAATATTAATTCTTTGATGGAATTCTTGGGACATAAGGTGTACATTCTCAACTTCTGATATGTAACACCAATTTGCCCTTTGTGTTTACAATTACATTCTCAGAATATAAAGGTTCTGGTTTTGTGTACACACAACTAACTTTGCATATTATTGCTTCCCAATATCATAATTGACAGAGAAAATATAGTATAATACTTACATATTATGTTAATAAAATGCAATTGGACATTTTTCACATGCATTTTGGACATTTCTACATGTACATAAATAACTGTAGAGAATGGTAACATTAAGAAACTGTGGGAGCTGGCACTTGGTGCAACAGGTTAAGCCTCTATCTGCAATGCTGGCATCCTATTTGGGCACTGGTTCCAGACCTGGCTGTTCCACTTCCAATCCAGCTCTCTGCTGATATACCTGGGAAAGCAGTGGAAGACAGCTCAAGTGTTTGGGTCCCTCCTTCCATGCGGGAGACCCAGAAGAAGCTCTGGGCTCTTAGCTTCAGCCTGACCCAGTCCTGGCCAACGTGGTCATTTGGGGAATGAACCAGAGGAGGGAAGATTCTCTCTCTCTCTCTCTCTCTCTCTCTTACTCTCTCTCCCTTCCTCTCTCTTTCTCTCTCTCCCTCCACCATTCCCTCTCTCCCTCCCTTTCTCTCTGTAACTCTGACTTTCAAAATAAATAATAAAAAAAACTTTAAGAAATAGATACCATAGATAAGGATTTGTCTCATCAGCTTCAGCTGAGATTAGGGAAGTTATTTAAGTAGAATATAGAGATATTCATTGGGAAATCAATTTGAGTGTAGAACTGAAGAGGAATAATTAAGAAGTAAAAGGAAAGTTTAGCTTTCATTAAGGAAAGGTAATGATGAAAACTGAAAGTGGTGGAGATACATAATGAACAAGTTAAAGGAAGATAAGTGAAAGTTTCTGATTTCAGTCCTGTGAATAATCAACAGGAGGGACTGTAGCCAGGGGTCCCATTGGAGAATCTCTTGAAAACAAGCTAAAGGAACAGCAATACCCAGCCATTTCTATGATTGAATTATGAATCTTTAGAGTTGGAAGCGACCTCTTGAGATGCTCTACACCAACTGTGCAGTTTCTGCATAAGAAAACTGAGAAGTTAAGTGCTTTGATCAGTCTCCTCTTGTTAAAAGAGAAGAAACAGGATCCAGTCCTCTGAATTTTCCAGCTGAATGCACAAGTTCTTATAAAACTAAAACATTTTCAGGCAAACAGATTTGTAATGTTGTCAGTCCCTTGAATGAATCATTTAACTTTCCTGAGACTCATTTTCTCATCTTTGAAATAAGATGACAGAGCCAAAAATAGACATTCTTTGATTTCATAAGAATTATTAATTTTAGGGCTGGCACTGTAGTGTAGCGGGTAAAGCAGCCATATGCAGTGCCGACATCCCATTTGGGTACTGGTTCGAGTCCCAGTTGCCCCACTTCCCATCCAGCTCTCTGCTATGGCCTGGGAAAGCAGTAGAAGATGGCCAAGTGCTTAGGCCCTTGCACCCATGTGGGAGACCTGGAAGAAGCTCTTAGCTCCTGGCCTCAGATCAGCCCAGCTCCAGAAGTTGTGGCCATTTAGGGAGTGAACCAGCAGATGGAAGATCTCTCTCTCTCTCTCTCTCTCTCTCTCTCTCTGCCTCTCCTCTGTCTCTCTATAATTGTGCCTTTCAAACAAATAAATAAATCTTTTAAAAAAGAATTATTAATTTCACCTGCATATTATCTCACATTGTTTATTTCCTGGGCCTTGCTAATTGTTTTTTTTTTTTTATATAGAGCTTTTATTTAAAGAATATAAATTTCCAAAGAACAGCTCATGGACCACAATGGCTCCCCTCCCCCCACAACTTCCCTCCCTCCCCCCACCCTCCCCTTTCCCGCTCCCTCTCCCCTTCTGTTCACATCAAGATTCATTTTCAATTCTCTTTATACACAGAAGATCAATTTAGTACATATTACGTAAAGATTTCAACGGTTTGCCCTCGCATAGAGAAACAAAATGATAATACTGTTGGAGTACTAGTTATAGTATTAATTCACAATGTACAGCACATTAAGGACAGAGATCCTACATGATTTTTTTAAAAAAAAATTGATTAATTGACTATGCAATTTCCAGTTTAACACCAAGATTTTTTAATCATTTGCAATTATCTTTATATAAAGAAGATCGATTCAATATATACTATGTAAGGATTTCATCAGTTTGCACCCACTCAGAAACACAAAGTGTAAAAATACTGTTTCAGTACTAGTAATAGCATCACTTCACATTGGATAACACATTAAGGACAGATCCCTCATGAGACGTAAGTACACAGTGACTCCTGATGTTAATTTAACAATTTGACACTCTTGTTTATGGCGTCAGTAATCTCCCTAGGCTCTGGTCATGAGTTGCCGAGGCTATGGAAGCCTTTAGGGTTAGCTGACTTCGATCTTATTCCCACAGGGCCATAGTCAAAGTGGAAGTTCTCTCCTCCCTTCAGAGAAAGGTACCTCCTTCTTTGATGGCCCCGTTCTTTCCACTGGGATCTCACTCGCAGAGATCTTTCATTTAGGTCTTCTTTTTTTTCCAGAGTGTCTTAGCTTTCCATGCCTAAAATATTCTCCTGGGCTCTTGAGCCAGATCCGAATGCCTTAAGGGCTGATTCTGAGGCCAGAGTGCTATTTAGGACATCTGCCATTCTATGAGTCTGCTGTGTATCCTGCTTCCCATGTTGGATCATTCTCTCCCTTTTTCATTCTATCTGTTAGTATTAGCAGACACTAGTCTTGTTTGTGTGATCCCTTTGACTCTTAGACCTATCAGTGTGATCAATTGTGAGCTGAAATTGATCACTTGGACTAATGAGATGGCCTTGGTACATGCCACCTTGATGGGATTGTATTGGAAACCCCTGGCACAATGCTGAGTGAATTAAGTCAGTCCCAAAGAGACAAATATCATTTGTTTCCCTTGATTGGCGATGACTAACTGAGCACCAAAGGGGAAACCTGTAGAAGTGAAATGGACACTATGAGAAACAGTGACTCGATCAGCTCTTGTGCTGACTGTTGTTGTACAATGTAATACTTTATCCATGGTAGTATTTTTTTTTCTTTATCCTAGTACTAGTGGTTGAACTCTGTAATTAACACACAATTATTCTTAGGTGTTTAAATTTTAACTGAAAAGTGATCTCTGTGAAATATAAGAGTGGGAATAAGAGAGGGAGGAGATGTAAAACTTGGGACATGCTCAATCGGAACGGCCCCAAATGATGGGCCTTGCTAATTGTAAAGTTTGGTTTCTTGGCATATTCACTGTTGTGTGTTTTGTTTCAGATTGGATTTTATGAACAGTTATTTCTTGGCCAAGATGATTTACAAGATATTTTATACCCCTAAGGAATTTTAAGACAGTTATAAACATCTGTGAATGGAGATAGTGCCAGTTAATGATGTATTTTCTGGCTCAAGAAAAATTAGTAAATTATATTAAATATTATTTTTCCTGAAATTGAAGGGGTCCTCTATTGCTGTTTTCCCAAATTAATTTAGGTTTTACGTTTTTTGGCTTACTCTTCATGTATTTGTGGATAATATTTGAATGAGGTATGGCATAAAAATTTGATTTTCATGGAAATATATCAGTGGCATGGCCACATGCACAGTGAGCTAAGTCACCAGCCAGGTTATTTTATATTTGTAGGTATAAAGTAACTGTGACAGTTCACTGTATGGTGCTAATAAGACTGAGATCATACGTTCAGTTCCTTTTCTTCGTTTCCTTTCATTCCTAGCTGCAAACAGTGACTTTAGTCGTAGAAGTGAATAAAGGAAAAACTGTAGAGGACTCAGTATAAATCTATCACTACCATGGGGAAACTAGCAAATGAACAAAAGCTCACACGTGAGTCATTGCATGCTCATTGGAGCTTGTCAGGAAGCAAGGGGAAGAAAAAAGGAAAATGGTTTACAGGTAGTTCATCTCTAGCACAGAGCCAAAGGACTTAATGTGTGGCCTCAAATGTTTACTGCAGCCAAATAACTATTTCATCACCAATAAGAATATGAACAAATATGTAGAAAACATGTGCCATCCCCCTTTCTTATCGGAGATGAGACACTGCACATTTTCTGAATTCAGTATAATATTGGCTGATACATTTCTGAAAGTTGTTTATAAGTCTATGTTAATGGACCTCGAGGGTGGGAAAGAGTGACTGCTTCTTGAAGGCATTTAAAATCCCTACCAAATATATCAGGGACGTGGCTGAGTCCCAAGGACCAAAATGGGGAGGAAAGAAACTTTCCTGTAGCTCAGAGTCAGGCCTGGATAGACCTTATTGAGAATGAATGGAGTTGAGTCAGGAGTCCTGAAGACATCTGGTCTAATACAGAGAATTTTGCTGGTTTTGCTTTTACTAGGTGAAGTTATTACTTTGGCACATCGTTTTAAACTCAGCTAATGTGATGTTGAATAGAGTTTGTATATTCTAAATATGAAAATTACTTTTGCTTAAGCTGGAGTACTATATCCATAGCTACATAATTCCTTAATGCATTCATTCGGTCTATATCTGTAACAATATTTATAATAAAGTATTAAAACATGTGGAATAATATTTTAAGTTAGAAACATTTCTTGAATAGTATATAAGCTATCTTTTCCATAATTGTGTTCGAAAGTCCCTGAAGAGGCCACTCAGTAATACATCAGGAAAACAGAACCGTTTTTACACTTAGACTCAGTTATGGCATACTTTGAAACTATATATATATATATATATATATATATGGTACATATATACATATGTATATCTGAAGACAAGCATCATTTTTCAAATGTGTGGTACTCATTAATTATTTTTTCATTGATCAGATGCTCTTGTGCTGCGGCAAACACTTTAAGTTAGGAGAGCCAAAATGTACCAATGTGTTATAAGGTCTGACCAAAGATCAATCTAATTTTTTAAAAAGATGTGTTTATTTATTTGAAAGTCAGAGTTACACAGAGAGAGGAGAGACAGAGAGAGGTCTTCCATCCACTGATTCACTCCACAGTTGGCCGCCACAGCTGGAGTGGCGCCGATGCAAAGCCAGGAGCCAGGAGCTTCTTCCGGGTCTCCCACATAGGGGCAGGGGCCCAAGGACTTGAGCCATCTTCTATTGCTTTCCCAGGCCATAGCAGAGAGCTGGATCAGAAGTGGAGCAGCTGGGACTCGAACTGACGCTCAAATGGGATGCTGAAAGAGCAGGCAGCAGCTTTACTCAATACGCCACAGCGCTGGCCCCTCAACCTTTATTTTAATTGTCATGCTCTGAGGTCTCAAGGGGGGAAAAGATCAGTGAATCTGAATATTTCTGCCAGATTTTCCCAAGTAATAAGGATTCAGGCCAGTTATATTACAAAGCCTATTATAAATTCCTAGGATTTGCTTCTTTTTCGTAAGATGTGTTGTGCGAGTTCAGCATGCCCTGCCAGTTCAGATCTACCATCCCTTCAGACAGCACAGAAAAGAAGAGAAAATGCTGTCTGCAAATTAATCACATCATTCATGTAGACTTATGAATAAATCTGAATGTGTGTGTTTATGTGTGTGTAACACACACATTCACATTCTGAAAATAGCAACTAGTCCATCCCAACATGGAAAGATAAAAATTCTACATTTTCACATTTTGAGCCAAATGTCACTAGTATTTCCACTGCTGTAAAGGAAGGGGAGCAATAAAGGAATAGGATAAAATTCAGAGAAGTAATTTTTCTTTCCTAAGATTGTTGCATTTCAAAAATACCTGCCTAGAGTTCATGACCTACGCTATGCAAGGCAGCCACGCAGTGATTAAATATGGAACTTCTCAATCATTACTCAACTTCTCCACAGAAGTGAAGGTGATTAACCCTGATTGAAATTTAATACCCATTTTCCCTGCTCTACCCAATCTATCAAAAGGCTACAGACAATGTAGTGAAAAATGTTAGCCTCTTACTTCCGGCATATTCTTCAGATGTCCAGAAACTTCACACTTAGTCATTTCCTCTAAAAGAAATTAAATCTTACCATGAGTTTCAAAAATGACCTATTGAATATTTAAAAAAAAAGAAAAAGTTCTAAAGTCATGATTTATTTCACTCATCCATTACTGTATTATAAAAATAATTATTGAGAGGCTACTATTTTTGATGCTGTCAGAATGAGATAAATTCAGGAATTTATCAGGAACCAAATTCAGGAATATGTTATATTCCTAAGACTATATATATAAGTATAATTTAATAGGTGACAATAGCACTTTTATTAATGCTAGTTTTTTTTTTTTTTTGCATTTAAGGATCAAGTTTTTGAGGGGAAACTGCTATTTTGAATATTTAGTATATTGATCAGATATACTCAACTTGTGCCAGAAAGTCTGATACACCTAATATTCAATAAGTCTGAATTGCATGCATAATTATGCAAAGCACTCTGAAATTGCTGTTAATGAGGGAAATTGTGTGAGGAGGAAAGCCGTCCTTTTTAGGAGACCTCAAAATCCTTCATCTACAGTTTATGAACATTTCCTAGTCTGGTGAAGTTCTCAGAATAAGCCCCTAGATAAGGATTTCTCTGATGGTGGAAGCAACATAGGAAACTTCTGATCCCAGTGGACATGCTCTCAATGAGTACTTACTTACCTTTCATAGATGCTGAGCCAGACTTGATTTTTGATGACTATTCTACTTAATCTTCACTACAGTTGATATGATTTCCATTTAAAAGATGTAAAATTTGAGGCATGTATTTTAAGTATATTTCACAGATCTTACATCTATTATGTTCATTCAACCACTATTGAGTGCTCATTACATGACAGAAAATGTCTTAAAATCTCGGGATAAGTGAATAATTAAAAAAGAAAACAAACAAACAAACAAAAAAACCGCACAAAACTCTGGCTTCGAGGAGTTTTCACTTCATTGGAAGATGATAGCCCATAAATAATTGACATTAAAAACAAAACAAGTGGCCTTATTGAGAAGGTGTCGTTTGAGCAGGGATCTGAAGGAACTGGCTGTCTAGAGAAAAGCATCCCAACCCCAGGGACACAGGAGTGCTGTGACCCAAGGGTGAGACAGGTGTGGCTGGAGAGGAATGAAAAACAAGGAAGATGCAGTGAAAGAGCCACAGTATGAAAACACTGGATCACACAGGCCATTGTTGGTTTCTTAGCTTTTGCCCCTAGTGAAGACTGGAGCTCCCTTGGGCAGCCAGGATCTGTGTTGCTGCCAGACAAATGGAAAAAGCACTCTACTGGACAAGAAAAAGATGTTCCGTTACTTTGTGCTGCTTTCCCTGTGGCAGTTTAATGTGTTTCCACAGGAAGCTTTTATCATGCTTTCTGTAAGTAATAAAAACTGCCATCAATTGTTTATTGTTCATTTAAATTTGATTCAGTTTTAGCAAAATCTGTGAGGAAGACTAATGAATGACTTCTAGTAGCTTTCATGATTCCAAATCATATCAAATACCAGCCCTGAAGGCATTCTATTTACCACCAAATGAGTCTAGATTTCTTCTGAGGTCTTAATGGATTTGGAAAAATCATAATATTTCTGAGCCTTAATTTGAAGAAACTTGGAGTTACAAATTACAGCAACCACCCACATGCATACACATTTCTGTTTGGGTCGTGATTGGAGTGGTGAGACTCTTAAGAGCAGCAATCCCCTCCTCTCTCTTTCCTTTATGCAGATTCTCTCGTCTTCCATCTTGCTTTCTAATTTCATTCAGAAGTGCTTGACCTAGTATAATTGAAGAGTCAAGGATGGAACTCCTGGCTCCTGGCTTCAGCCTGGCCCAGACCCAGATGTTGAGGCCATTTGGGGGGGGGGGGGGGGGGCGGTGAGCTAGTAGATAAAAGTTAAAGATTTATTTACTTATTTGAAAAGCAGAGTTACAGAGACAGAGAAAGACACAAAGAGAGGTAGAGAGAGTGAGAGAGAGAGAGAGAGAGAGAGATCTTCCATCCACTTGTTCAGTCCCCAGATGGTCTCAGACTAAAGCCAGGAGTTTCTTCTGGGTTTCCGACCTGGGTGTAGAGACCAAGCACTTGGACTATGTCCCACTATTTTTTCAGGCCATTAGCAGGGAGCTAGCTCAGAAATGGGGCAGCTGGGATTCAAATTGGCTCCCATATGGGAGGCCAGCATCACAGGTGGCTATACCCACTATGCCACAATGCCTGACCCCTCTTCCTTCCTACTCTCTTCTCCCTCTCCTGTTACAGTTTCTCTCTCTCTCCCCCATCTCTCCCTGTTTCCTTCCCTCCCTCCATCCCGTTTTTGCTTACCCTGTTTTCCTTTCTCTTTCTCCTCTCTCCTTTTCTCTCCCCTCCTCCTCTCTATCTCTCTCCCTGTTTCCCCACATTTACTAAATTACACTTGTCTTTTTCTAACATCATCAACTTCATAATTTATCATTTTTTTCCTGGCTTAAACAAGCACTATTGGTCCAAACCCGTTTATCCTGCCAGCTGTGTTGTGCTCATTATTAGCAGCTCTGCACCAAGAGCAGTTGAATTTGTTAGTAAGGCGAAGGAGGCACAGCCCTGCCAGTCTCCCCCAGTCAATACTGAGCGTAGCTATACAGCTCCCCTGACCTATAGACGTGTCAGTTATTCTGATCCTGTTTCTCATTTGTATAGAGGACAAAATCTCTGCCAAATTCCATGATGATGACAAATGAAACTTGGACAAAGCTATCAGGCAAATGCCTTTACTCACTGCACTTCCTAAGTACATACTTCCCCAAGCTCATGGATCATTTTAAGGAAGAACTTAAAGGAACGTGAATTAGTGAACCTTGCAAAGAAGCCCCAGTGATTGAATTTGGTGCTTCTTATTCCAGTGAGATGTCATCCTTGTCAGTTTTCAAATAACCTCAAAATATCTGAACTATTCTTATCTCCACATCTCCACTCAGGTAGATGCCCTACGCTGCTGAAAAAAAAAAAAAACTTTTCAATGTTGAAGTGCAATGTCAAATCTCTGCTCAACATTGTGCACCATACCTGCCTTCCTTCTACAGGGCCAGTTCTGCTTACTGATGTCATTCCTCCTCTGCTCATGTTGTGTCTACCAAGAGTTTAAACTTGAGGTGGTTTCTTCCTGCCATATTCATCCCATGACAGTCCAGATTTAAGAAATAGAATGACTATACATCTCTCAAGGGCTCAGTGTTCAGTTTGGCTTTGTTTGCAAATAAAAATCCCTCTACAGAAGAGCTAATTTTAAAAATTCAGAGAAAACCTACCACTGAGCCACAGCCATGCTTTCACATGCACTTTTGTTAGTATGTGCTTCTCTGTAAGCAAAATGTTTTTATACACTGGTAGACCTGATTGATAGGAGCTTCATCCTTTTTTAATATAGTTCATAGAGCTGTAGCTTCTCAACCTTTCATGGGTATTCAGCAACTGTCTCGTTTTTCATGAGCTACATATGTATATCAGCAATAACACACTGTCAGTGAACAGTGGTTTTCAATCAAATAGGCTGTCAGTAAAGCTGATTCTCTAACAAGAAAGCTGTCAAGCTGTGACAGCTGCTGTCTTTGCTACCCAAACAATCTGTTCTGTGCTAATGGTGACTCGTGCACTCCCATTTATTATACAGTCGTAATGAGCAGTGTCCTTCGAAACACAATCTGAGTGAGTGGATTTACATACTTTGTTGTGTGGGTTCTGCAAAATCAACACCAGCAGAATTAGCAGCTGGTTTTCTAGGAAGATTTCATAGAAATTTTTTTTCATTTTTTTTTTCATTTTAGAAGTTTCAGTTAACTATCCAATGGTTAGGAGTCATCCACCATCCATATCATAAACCTCTCTTAAGTTCATACTGTTATGTCCAGAACTCCTACATATTGGAACTACAAAAAGGAATAAGAATAATATCTGCATTCACACATTTCAACCTCTTAATAGAACATACCTATGGTCTTTCCAAAATATAGTAGTTAGACATTGTATTCTAAGAGCTCTCAATTTTTAATAAATAGCAAATGACTTCTTAATTTTCCATTCTGAGGTTGAATATTTAAGCTCTTCTGTATTTGTCTGTTGATTTAATTTCCTCTAGTTCAATACTGAATAATTAATGAAGAACTTTATTTTTCAACTGACTGTCTCCTTAAGAGAGATTTATACTGGTGAGACTCAAAAAAGACTTAACACTTACCAACTGCTTATTATGTTCTATCTCTTTAGTTAAGAGAGAAATTTCCCATCCATTCATATATTTTCCATGGCCTGAATCAATAGGGGAGACTAGAGAGGTATGTCAAGGAGAATAATTCACTTTGCACTGAGAGCAGTCTTCTTCTCTATGTATCTCTTGAAGCCTAGAGCAGTGCTTCAGTTTCAAGGGACTACATGTTCCAGGCAGGTTCGCGTCCTGTATCCTATGCATCTCCACAGAGCCAAATTTTGCATGGGACACAGCTCTTTCCATGGCAAAGATTTCCCTCTTTATTGTGATAGCAGTATGCTATCAGCCAAGAAAAGAAATCCACACTGAATGTGTACAGTGTATAATTTGTTCTGGCATGGGGTTACCCACACCAAAAATTGGGCTGGAATGTATGTAGTTCATGCACATTACCTGTTCTTAAAGAATAGTGATGGAGGACCTAGAGTTGGCCCATAATTGTGGTAACAAAAACATGACTTGTAATGGCAGGGAATATATTACACTGGAATACAGCCAATAAAGAAACAGAGCAGTTCTGCTTCAATCCATGGATATTTATTTACCAAAAAAGGAGCAATCATTGTTGGGACTGAGAGGACAAAAAATTGTGCTAAGACAAGTGGCCAGTTTTCTTCCTTGGATAGTTCTGATAGGTTTCATGTTTTCCCATCTTCTTCCTCTGTCCATCTATTAATACATCATGAAAGCTCTCTGGATAAAATGTACCTTTCTATTCATGCCACCTCTGGTACTCAGGTGCATTAATGACATGTGCTCGTTGAGTTCGTATCACATTACTTGGTGACTTGGTGAGGCACAAATGCCTGGAGATCAAGCACAAGTGAGTAATGGTTGATGATGGCGATTTCCCCTTTCACCAACTGTGTTTGTTCTGAGAAAAGGTTTCAGAATACTCATGGCCAAGGAGTGTGGCTTATCTTCCAACTTCCTACATACACACATTCTTCCACCACCCCATCAGATCATCATACACACTCGCTTACAAGCCTCCTGAACTTGCAGACTGAGAAAATATTGACAAAATGTCTTCAACAGGAGCAACCACAACAGAAATAGGAGCAACAGGCCTTGTGCTGAGAAAGGATTTGTTGAGCCAGCTCTTCAAAGCTACATCTTGAAGAATTGCAAAATGCCCAGTAATTGCAACTCCCTTTTTCAACTGATGAAAATCACGTATAAACTCACTTAGCTGAAACAGCCTGTGATTGGACACATGGAATTTGTTTTGTGTCCTGTTTTTTGTTTTCCCCTTGCACATTTGTTCATCTTCCAATATGCAGAAGTATCTACACAAACTGTTTTTCTGTTTACTTGCACAGTATCTCCATTAGTCTTTACTCGATGATAGGAAAAATGAGTATGAGTGTAGCTCTTGAAAGCTACAAGTTCCCCCCCTCCATACTTAGACACTGTGATATTGGGGAACAATGGGATTTTGAAAGAGATCAAGATAATACCAACATTTAGTACTATGGCTATATGTGGGAATAGTATTAAAGACACTACAACAGAGTGATAATATTCCTCTTTGCTTCAGTTGTAAAATGGAAATCATAATGGTGCTTGTAGAACTGAGATGAGCTGGCACATGACGATTACTTAAAATAATTCCCTACTTAGACTATGAACTCAACATATGTTCTCATCACTGTGTAGCTCACATCCCATTTGGAGAATCAAACATCAAACAGATATTCATTTTTGAGTTGCTTTCTTGAGCCAGACACTTGCTGAATGCTTTGTTTTCATAGTCACTAATCCTTGCAGCGGTTCTACAAGGAAGACTTTGTTCTCATGTACCAACGAATAAACAGTATTACTGAGGTTACAGAAATTGCTCCAAGACTGGTGTGGAATTTAAATGTATTATAAAGCTATATACCATACTTTCTGCTCATAGGTCCCAAATGATCTGTATGACAAAAGCACAGCGGAGGGAGAGATAAGGTCACTGTGAAGGATTTAGAGTGCTTCAATGAAGAGCTGGTGTCTTGAGATGAAGAGAATATTCTCATAATGAAATGAATTGAGCCAAAATAACCATGTTGAGTATCTGAGTAAATAAAATATGAACTTGGGAAGATCACCTAACTTCTCTATCTCGCTCATCTGATATAAAAAAAAATAATAAGGGGCCAGTGTTGTGGTGTAGTGGGTATGCAATGCCTGCAATGCTGGCATCCCATTTGGGTGCCCATTTGTGTCCTGGCTGCTCCTCTTCCTATCCAGCTGCCTGATGATGGCCTGGGAAAAGCAGCAGAAGGGGGCCAGTGCTGTGGCCTACTGGGTAAAGCCACTGCCTGCAGTGCTGGCATCCCATATAAGCAATGGTTTGATTCTCTGCTGCTCCACTTCTGATCCAGTTCCCTGTTAATGTGCCTGGGAAAGCAGTGGAAGATGGCTTAAGCACTTGGGCTCCTACTACCCACGTAAGAGACCCAGAAGAAGCTACAGGCTCTTGGCTTCAGATCAGCTCAATGCCCTGGCCATTGGGACCATTTAGAGAAAGACCCAGTAGATGGAAGACTTCTCTCTCTTCCTCTGCTGCTCTGTAACTCTGCCTTTTAAATGAATAAATAAATCTTTAAAAATAAACAAATAAACAAAAAAAGCCGAAGGTGAGACAGTGGGAGACATGGATGAAGTCTCTACTCTTGGCTTTAGCCTACCTTAGCCCTGGCAGCTCTGGCCACTTCAGAAGTGAACCAGTGGAGATCTTCAGATCTTGATCTCTCTCAATCTCTCTGTCTGTCTATCTCTCTGTCTCTCTAACTTTCTAGATCCATCTCTGAAACTCTGAATTTCAAATAAATGAATAAATATAAATAAGTTAATCTTTTAAAAAAGATACAAATATGTAGTTCTTAATATATTACAGGAATGCACTGCTGTTTCTGGAACATAGTATATGCTTGCTATCCTTTAATTATCATTATGACTGTTCACCTAGGGACTCTATAAGTGAAGAGAGCTTGTGTTCTTGGTACCTGAGAACAACAAGAAACAGGCTGGGTCTCATCCAATATCATTACTTAGATGATTCTTCTTTCCCTTCCTCTTTCTCTTCTTTTTTCTCTTCCTTCTCATTTTTCCCTTTGTCTTTTCCTACTTCTATTATGGAAAGATATACATAGTAACTTTTGATTAACCACAATTACATCAATATGACTGCTTCCCTATAATTATAATTGCATAGGATATAACAAGTTTTATATAATTTCTTCACATGGTGAATATTGAGGTTTTTTCTGTTTTATTGCTACTTTGTTATCTGTAGAAATCAGGTAACAAAGTGCCAAATTCTATACATAAAGGTTATCACCACTGTAAAAGCCATCTCAGTTAAACTAATCACCCATTTAGTTTTCTATTAGAATGCTATACTTTTCTATGATCATGGATAATTAAACATATACTCAAACAATAATAATGGGAAAAGCCTAACTCTTTGAAGAGAAAGGAATTTATTATTCATCTATAAATGCCCTCAGGACACATAAGTTACTTAATGAATATTTTTTAAATAGTAATGGAATTTCACAATATGTAATTATATCCCAGTATATTTGGTATGTCAGGCACATGCATATGAGAGAAGGGAAGCTTATTCATACACTGTAGTACTAAAACCCCAGGACCTTGGGAAATGTCAAACTTCACTTTTTATGTAGGAAAACAAGTCTGTTGGTATCCCTCATACCATAAGTTTCAAACAAAATGTCTCTGAATTCTTCCTTATTTCTCTTCCCTAAATATTTGGGAGGATCTTCATATACACTTTAATCAACCTCAATATGATAAGCTATAATCATAAAAAATAAGCAAAATAAAATAAACTTACCTGTATGGTAAAAGGTTACTATAAATAGCTCAAAGAAGCTCAAAGAATATTATAAATACTACCTAACTCATTACTGAATGCATTCCATTCCACTGAATAACACTCAGTTATGAAAAGAGTCATTTTACCAAGTTAAAAAAAATGATCAATCAAAATAGTACAAGTAATCCATAAAATTGAATTTAAATATACTCTGGATGTCTGAAAAATATTATTTGTTTATATCTCTTAGAAAATAACCATTAGGGTATGATAGAATCTTAAGTAATCGCTCAAAGGGTGAAAGCTTGCTTTTTGGTAGCAATAATTCAGTAATATTTCCTGTTAATTCGTCAATCCCTCAATCCATGATTAACCTTTCCCTGATAATAATTCTAAGCTTTTGAGAGTGAGAGTTTTGTTCATCTCATGGAATTTCACTTCTACCATTTTTATAATAATATAAATAAAAAGACATAAAATTGAAATGATCTGATAACAATTAGAAAGAAATTAAATACACAGGAAAGAACTTCCAGACTGTTAATTTCCCTGCAACTAATCAGGAGTAGTAGAATTTATTTTCTCCATGTTCCTTTTTTTTTCTTCACTTGCTTACTTTGTCATTTTGGCATTATATTTCTTTTTTAAAAAATATTTATTTATTTTTAATTGAAAAGTTACACAGAGAGAAGGAGAGATAGAGAGATAAAGAGAGAAAGAAAGAGAGAGAGAGAGAGGTCTTCCATCCACTGATTCACTCCCCAGTTGGCTGCAATGGCTGGACCTATGCTGATCCAGGTCTCTCACACCGGTGCAGGGGCCCAAGGACTCAGACCATCTTCTACTGCTTTCCCAGGCCATAGCAGAGAGCTGGATTGGAAGTGGAGCAACTGGGTCTCACTCAAACCAGCACACATATGGATGCCGACACTTCAGGTGGTGGCTTTACCCTCTATGCCACAGCATCGGCCCCTTGGCATCATATTTCTTCCCCAGAATGTCTTTGAATGTTTATTTGCTTCTTTAAAAAAAATCCTATGATTATATGCAATGATATTTCTCCAGGACAAGAATTTATTCATGATCTCATATGTGTAGTATGATTGATAAAATATAAAGCATTGTTAAAAGATACCAAAATAGCCAGCGCCACGGCTCAACAGGCTAATCCTCCGCCTAGCGGTGCCGGCACACCGGGTTCTAGTCCTGGTCAGGGTGCTGGATTCTTTTCCGGTTGTCCCTCTTCCAGGCCAGCTCTCTGCTGTGGCCCAGGAGTGCAGTGGAGGATGGCCCAAGTGCTTGGGCCCTGCACCCCATGGAAGACCAGGAGACGCACCTGGCTCCTGCCTTCGGATCAATGCGGTACGCCGGCCGCAGCACGCCGGCCACGGCGGCCATTGGAGGGTGAACCAACGGCAATGGAAGACCTTTCTCTCTGTCTCTCTCTCTCTCTCTCACTGTCCACTCTGCCTGTCAAAAAAAAAAAATATATATATATATATATATATATACCAAAATAGGCTGGCGCCATGGCTCACTATGCTAATCCTCCACCTGTGGCGTTGGCACACCAGGTTCTAGTCCCGGTCGGGGCACCGGATTCTGTCCTGGTTGCCCCTCTTCCAGTCCAGCTCTCAGCCGCGGCAGCCACTGGAGGGTGAACCAACGGAAGGAAGACCTTTCTCTCTGACTTTCTCTCTCACTGTCCATTCTGCCTGTCAAAATAATATACCAAAATAGAAGATATCACATTTAGAAAGCTCTCTCTCAATCCTGAGATCTTATCCTCGAACCATGATATTGATGAACACCTTTGCACAGGTGACTCAAACATTCATAATCAAGGGCCAGCTTCCAACTCTGGGACCTCATTCTTTAACACTTTATTCCTCTGATATTGACTCTTGGATGTCTCAAGAGTATCTCAATTCCTCTTGTTCCCAAAGTGAACATAGGATTCCGAGTTGCCAACTGTCATCAACTACTTAAAGTTTCTACACCTAGACTGATCATCCATCCAATTGTGCTCCAAAACCCAGGAGTGACTTTCTACATTCCATCTTCCACTACACTCATATCCAACATATCACCAACTACATTTTGTCTCTTAAATAATCCCCTCAAACCCTTTCTCATGTTGCATCTCTATCACTCTATTTCCACTCCTGAACCTCAGTCTTCATTGCTATAATTTGTTCCTGAGCATTCTCTTTGTCCTCCAATTTTAGATCCAGGCCAAAACCAAAATGACAGTTTGTTTTAGTTTAGTTTTTCTTTCTTTTTTTAGGGAGCAGAGCATCAGGAGGGAATCATTTGTTTTATTTTCAGTTAATAATAAATAATGCTTGCTTTTCTTTTCTTTTTTAAGGATAGATTTATTTATTGGAAAGTCTAAGTTACAGAGAGGGAGAAGCAGAGAGACACAGAGAGAGGGGATGAGAAAGAAGTCTTCCACCTGCTGGTTGGCCACAGCAACCAGTATGGGGCCAGGCCAAAACTAGGGGACAGGAGCTTCATCCAAGTCTCCTATGTGGGTGACAGGAGCCCAAACACTTGGGCCATCACCTTCTGCTGTTCTGAGGCCAATACCAGGGAACTGCATCAGAAGTGGGGCAGCCTGGAAAACAGCCAGCACCCATATCAGGTTTCAGCATCGCAGGCACCAGGTTAACCCAGTATACCACCATATCAGCCCCTTTGTTTTTCTGGCACCCTCACTAAGATCACTGGAAACAAGAAATTATTTTCTCCTCTATAGCAAATCCTTTTAATATTCGTATACTCCCTATGTTTATCTAGACTGGCCATTGAAACTTCCAGCATTTTGAAATTTCCCTCCTCTTATATCATTTAATCAGTCTGAATTCCTTTATTTTTCTTTCATTCATCCATTGCTGATTTTATATCCCCACTCATGTTTTGTAATCAATGTTCTAAATCTTTGGATCTGCAGCCATATCTTTGAATTGCTTCTCTTTCTCCAACTACTGAGATTGCATATCTTCTTATAATAATATCCCCCATTCCTTTTTATTTAATAAAAATATAAGATCCTTCTATGACTAAAGCCACAATTTGTATCTCATGGTCAACAGCCATCTCCTAAGATGATGAAATTGATAGGTCCAGCTATACTTTGAGCCACAATAGTGTAGAATAACTGACCCTTAAAAGAGTGTGGACAAGGCTCCTGTTCCCAAAGTTAACTCCTTCTAACTTCCTCCTTCAGTCCTCAGATTGATTCAAAACATAAAAGACAAACAGAATTTGAGGCAGCTGAATGAGCAATTTCTACCCATTTGGGACTTAGGATCATTGTGATTGAAAGGATCTGACCTTCCGTCCTGCAGATCTGGATGAAAAACACAATAGCAGTATGGAAGATTCCTGACTCATCTATCTACCCTACCGGGCCACATGCACCAGTGGAGTTCAGTGTGAAGCTTTAGCAGGCTGCACTTCAAAGCTAGCAGGCCTGGGGCCTGCCAAGGCTCCCTAGTGAGGCCTGTGTTTGAACACTATTGGTCTGGCTTATTTAGCCAATAGCAATTTGATGAGCCACCCACTGGGACCACCTGCTCTTTGCTTGAGGTCAGGCATGGGTCACACTGGCTTGCACAGACAGCTCCTCTAAAAGTTGACTCTGTTACTATACAAAATATCTGTTCACCAGTAGAATAATAGTCACTATCCCAGAACAAAACCCACAAGCTGCTATGAAATCCCACATGGGTCACATCAGAAAAAATAAGGCTGCATTCTTGGTCAGAGCAATTGAAAGATTGCCTCACAATGATAAAGGTAACCCACAGAGAGCCTGTAACTGTCCAAAACAATCTGGTCCCTCCTAAAAGTTCTATTTCTGAATGCTTATTTTGCAGCTTAAATTTCTCTCCTGGTCTATACATTTCTGGGTTTTTGGCCCAGTGCACCAGATGTAACACTCACTAGAACTAATATCTCCCAGGGAAAGACACAGCTGAAAAACCACAGGCTTCCTCGTATGGGCTACGTTTTTAAAACCTCCTCCATGGAGAGACTGTGTCCTTCTGGCCAAAGGCTACCTGAGAGGAAAGAGAGTAAAGTAGTCATTCTAGAAAAAGCCATTTTCTCTTCTACACTTGGAAGGATCCGTTGGCCTCTTTCTTCCAGTGCAGTGAGCTGGGGGCGGAAGAGAAGCCCAAAACATTAAGTACTCCTTTAACTTCACAGGAGAATAAACGTTCAGTCAACCCCTTAGCTCCCACGTTCCGTCAATCCCTTCCTCCAGGATTTTCCTTTCTGTGAAACCTGTCATGGGTTGGCCCATGACTCCTGAATTGTGTTGAGCCAGACTTACCCCTGTAAGCCTCAAATTCCTCCAGTTTACCCTGCTTACACATAATTACAAAAGATTCAGCTCCAGGCCACAGAAAAATTACCAACAGTACAATTAATGGGCCTTTGAAATCACTCAGTTATGAACAGTAAATATGAAATCCGTGACTGCCAAGGGACTCTAATATGTAATTACTGAAGAGATGACAGAGAATCCCTGTGGCAGCCCCTAATGCCGGTGATCTGTAGTAGGTATAGAAAAGATACAAACTAGTTATAAAAGGAGGTTGCTTGTAAGTGAGATTGGGCATATTGGATCGAATTCACAGATAGCAAAGAAATGACTTAAAAACACAAGAAACATTAGTATATACACTAAGATGACCAAGCATTAAATTTCCATGAACAATATAAAATATAAAATAATAAATATTTGTATAAAATATAAACAATTTCAAAGCAACCAGTTTGAAAAATAAATCTCGGGGGCTGGCCTTGTGGTATAGCAAGCAAAATCATCGTCTAGAGTGCCAGAATCCCATTTGGATGCCAGTTTGAGTCCCGACTATTCCACTTCCTACTCAGCTTTCTGCTATGGCCTGGGAAAACAGTATAAGATGGCCCAACTATTTGGGCCCCTGAACCCGTATGGGATCAGCCCAGCTCCAACAGTTGTGGCCATCTGGGGAGTGAACCAGCGGATGGAAGACCTCTCTCTCTCTTTCTCTCTGCCTCTGCCTTCCAAAATAAATAAATAAATAAATAATTAAATGAATGAATATTTAAAAAAAGAAAAGAAATCTTGGTTATTTTACATGCATTTGTAGTTACTTTGTAACAAAATATCTCATTAATTAGTTCATGTTCATGAAATGAAATAAATTGTGCCATGAAAATACTGTATTGATAGAAAGTTTCATCTTATTTGATCTCACACATTGACATTAAAGAGATAATCTTAGAAAAGTTTTCTCATAAGGTAACATACTATATAGTAGAAAAACTAATTCATTCATATAACAAATATTTATTACTGTCAAGGATTGGTTACAGTTGCTACAGCTATACCATAGTAACTAACATGCAGTAAATAATAAATGTTAATTTACAGAATAAGGAGTGGATATTGTGTCAGTCATATTGAAGTGCTAGTTTGAGTCCTGGATACTCTGCTTCAGATCCAGCTCTTTGCTAATAAACCTGGGAAGGCAGCAAATGATTAAAGTATTTGAGTTCTTGCCACTGATGTGGGAGTCCAGGATAGAGTTCTTGACTCCTGGCTTCAAACTTACTGGCCCTGGCTGTTAATGTCATTTGGGGAGTGAATTCCCAATTTGTCTCTCTCTTTCTCTTTCTCTGTGTGTCTCTTTGTCTCTGTCTCTCTCTCTGTTAGTCTTCTTTTAAAATCAATAAATATTAAATAAATAAGTGGATAACTAAGAATAAACTACCTTAGAGACTATACCATATTTAAGGAGACAATAGCTTAATTATCAATAGTAGTGCTGTTTGAATAATATCCTATATCAATTTATAGTTGTATATAGTTTCTGTATATAGTTGCATTGTATAATTTATATAAAATAATACAACACTATATATAATTTTTATTATTAAATAGGCCTATCATAGTAATCCAAATATATGAGTTCATATCATATGTAAATATATAAGGTGATTTATGTCTAAAGGTAGTACAAATGGTGAAATAGGAACTCAAGTACATAATAAATAATCGAATGATATATGAGAGTATTATATTCAAAGTGGTCAGTCAATGGAAAGTTAGTGAATTTTAATAAAAATTTGATGTATAGTCTCTTAATACCTATACACATGAATCTATGATGTGTACATGCATCCTAATTTTACATACACACACATAGAATTTTCATTAATTGCTAGATTATATTGGGAGATTTGTGGAAGGTGTATTTAATATACTTTCAGTGCTCTGACAAACAAGCAGTCACTTGGATCACAGTAAGCAGTAGTATTTGTGTGCTAGCACCTTGCATTTGGGACTGTTTACCATATGTTCTGCCTTCCTTGCACTAATTCTTTATATACATGTGCCCATTTTATTGCCACAAGTCTTTAAGGTAGATTCTATCAACCTTATATTACAGAGGCAAGATTAACATTTTAAAATATTAGCATACTTGCCCAGGGCCCACAAACTGAAAATTGTTCATAAGGCAAGGTCCTAATACAATTGCTACTTTATACGAAGCTCTAATCTGCTACACTATGTAGATGTCCAAATTTACAAGTTTCTCAGGAAAACTCTTCTTTGAATGATCTTTTTCTTTCATATCCTCTTTTTCTGATGAAGGTAAATATTACATGAGTCAGAAATAAGACTGTCTAGAGTCCCAAGGTATAGACCTCGGTCTGGCACTGTGGCATTAATGGGAAAGGCATCCCATATGGGCACTGGCTCAAGATCCAACTGCTCCACTTTCAATCCAGCTCCCTGCTAATACACCTGGGAAAGCAGTGGAAGGTGGCCCAAGCCTTTGGGCCCCTGAACCCATGTGGAAGACCTGTAAGAAGCTCCTTGCTCCTGGCTCTTGGCTTCTGATCAGCTCAGCTTGAGCTTTTGGGACTATCTGGGGAGTGAACCAACAGATGGAAGACATCTCTCTGGCTCTCCTTCCCTGTCTACCTATAACTTTGTCTTTAAATAAATTAAGAAATAAGGATTTAAATAAGAAATACACAGACTTCATCTGATAAATTATAGTTTCATTTACATTTAATTTCAAGTTAGTTTCATTTTTCTCTAAGTTAAGGTATACTTTTATTTAAAAGATCTTCTTATCGTAATTGTCAGTTAATATATTTTGAATGCCCACTGGATGGAGAGCACTGTACTAAAATTCAAAGATGGAAAATGAATGCAGAGCTATTGGTGTTTTCTTTAATATGAACAATTTGGCAAAGAATTCACATCTAAGACTTGTGGAAATGAATTATGCCAGATGGGAAGAAAAACTTATTGATAAAGCCAACTATTCTAATGTTTACAAAATGTGAAAATAATTTTTTGAAGTTGTATATCTTTATATTTAGAATGTAAATAGCTGCCTCCTCAGAAAACTACTTAGCTTGATCTATCCTAACAGAAATTTTCTAATCATCTGATATTAGGCTGATAATTGAAATGTCTTATTGAGATTATGATAATTTAGGAAAAATTAATATTATTTACTTAACTATACAGAAATTAGCTTCTCTAATAATAGAATAAACTAAGAAAACAAAATAAAATTTGATGAGCATTGACAAAAAGCTAAAAGGTGGACAGTGCTTTTTGACATTTATAATTAATGCCATACAAATATTTGTTTAATCAATGTGGTTAATCACCAAGGTGAAATTGAAAGTTACCAACACTGAATGCTAGTGTAAAAGTTAATAAATTCAGTTCATAATCATTATGCACATGCTAGTTATAATAATTTACTGTCCATACCAAATCTTTATAAGCATTGTAATTAAATATAAAATGCACATTAGAATTATAATGAGTAATTAGGGCAACATAACTAATATGCATGAAAGTCCCAAAGCTCATTAAAATGTTAAAAGACAAAATCTGTTCTACCTAGTGTTTTTACGTATTCTCTATAGCTACCTAAATGGAAGTAGAATCTGTACATTGTTTTACCAGTTTTGTCTTTTTCATCACACATCTAAAATATCATGGAAACATTTGGTTCAGTTACCACATGCATTTTTTTTTCAATTTTGGAAGAAACAGAGCTAATACTGACACACATGGAAACACACTCACAAAAATCCATTCAAAAGCCACATCAGAACAAATTATCTGATGCTAGTGCTAGGTCACTTCATAGAATTCCTTTGGCAAGAAGAACACAAAATTTTGATGAGACATCACTTCATGGTACTTGCACTGGAACATACTAGAGAAAAGTGGTTGATAATAAACCCAGTGGGGAGTGGCATCTTGAGCAATCTATACACTTTTTAGAACATCATTATACTCACCTCCTACTACTGTTACTGAAAACTCCATCCCTGTCCTAATGCCAAATCTAAATAAAGAGGACAAGGTTTGAGCATAAAAGAAAAAGATTAATCTGTCAACAGATGAGGGTTCAGCAGACTTCAATATCTACCCTTCTGAATTTCCACCCCTTTGAATGTGGGTACTAAATGAGACTACAAGGAAGGGGAAGCTCATTTGGTGAAAATGTGAAACAGACACAAGTCTCTGATGTCGGGTGCCAAGGCTTGTCACTAGATTGATGGCAATACATTCTTCTTCTATTTTTTCATAGTGGTCCATGAGATTTCTCTTGTGGTCTGCACAGGAAGTTGATATAAGGAACACAATAATGTTTGCCTAAGGACATGGGAGAGCTGGAAGCCAGTAGGTTACCCCTGAAGCACCAACAACATGCTCCCCATTGGGTGCCTGCATGTCACCTGGTTGGTATGATGGTCAAGTTGGTTGGGGGCTTATATGCAAGTGATACTAACTTTTTGCCTTGGACCTGGAATTCCCCACATAGGATGCTCCCTTCTCTTATTGTAGCACCTGGGTTGGAATCCCAGTTCTGATCTCTATTCCAGCTTCCTGTTAATGTGCAGCCTGGGAGGCAGTAATGATGGCTCAAATAGTTGTGTCCCTGCTGCACACCTGAAAGACCAAGATTGAGTTGTAGACTCCTGACTTCACTTGGCTCAGTCCTTACTGCTGTTGGCATTTGGGGAGTGAGCCAGTGGATAGAAGCATCTCTCTGTCTCTACATTTTGGCCTTTTAAATAATTAATTTTTAAAAGACTGAAATTTTTGTTATGTGATAAACTGGTAATAATAACTGTTCATCGAATGCACATGTAAATTTTGCAAGATTAGAACAGGACATAGAGAGGATATAGTAACTTTGACTAAATGGGCACTAAATAAGATCAGATTATAAGGAGGATACCAGGAACATTTTCTATATATATTTCTAAGCAGAAAGAACCCAAACATCTGCCTTAATAATTTATCCATGTGCTACTTTCTTGCCAGCTTGGAATTTCTTTTTTGTCAGTCATATTTTTTCCTTTCTTGACCCATTCTTCAGTTGTCAAATTACTTTTCTCTGTTAGAGTTTTCTCATTCGATGTTTTTATTTAATCCTTTCAGGAAAGATGACCTTTTGCTTCCCTGTACAATATTCTTATTCCTAAAGAAACCCAATGTACTGTTTTTGTAAATTACAGATTTTTCACCACTCATCTCCCCGTGTCTTCTGATTTTTTTTTTACAGGCAGAGTGGACAGTGAGAGAGAGAGAGACAGAGAGAAAGGTCTTCCTTTTGCCATTGGTTCACCCTCCAATGGCCCCTGCGGGTGCTGCGCTGCAGCTGGCGCACCACGCTGATCCGAAGACAGGAGCCAGATGCTTCTCCTGGTCTCCCATGGGGCGCAGGGCCCAAGGACTTGGGCCATCCTCCACTGCACTCCCGAGCCACAGCAGAGAGCTGGCCTGGAAGAGGGGCAACCGGGACAGAATCCGGTGCCCCAACCGGGACTAGAACCTGCTGTGCCGGTGCCTCAAGGCGGAGGATTAGCCTATTGAGCCACGGCACTGGCCCTGATTTCTTAAAATATACTGTGAGGAGATAAAATGTCTCATGTTGCTTCCCTTTCTCATTCCTTTGCTGTTAGTTACTCTTTAGGGTGTTTTTCACATTTTTGTTCCTTTCTCCATTAGCAGAGGCATCTACAATGATGTTTTCCAAATTTTAATTCTACAACTACTCTCAGTTCCCAATAGCTAGTTTTTCTCCTTGTCTTTAAGTTGATAGCAAACCTGTGGATAAAACACAGCTGTCACACAGCCATGGACTCTTTGAAGCACACAAATGGAAATACTGTAACTCTGTGTCCTTCAGGATGCAGACTTGAGCTTAGGTCAATCGACAACTCAAAATAAACGGAGAGGTGAAGGGCCAGTGTTGTGGCATAGTGGGTAATGTCACCACCTGCAACACCGGTATCAAATATGGACCTCAATTCATGTCGTCCACTTCCTTTCAAGCTCCCTGATAATGGCCTGGGAAAAGCAGCAGCAGGTTGCTCAAGTGTTTGGGGCCCTGCATCCACACAGGAGATCTGGATGAGGCTCCTACCTCCTGGCTAGCAGCCATTTGGGAAGTATACTGGTGAATGGAAGATTCTCTTTCTCTTTCTCTCTCTCTCTCTCTCTCTCTCTCTCTCTCTCTCTCTCTCTCTCTCTCCCTCACCACCCCCGCGCCCCAGTCTCTGTATGTGTGTGTCTATGTAGCTCTGATTTTCAAATAAATAAGTAATTTTTTTTAATGGAGAGGTAGAAGTGGTAGTAATTTACCATTCATTTTCTTACCATGGAGAATCTGTCTGACATCTTGGAAAATGTCATTCTCCAAACACATTTTTGTAGTCTTACTAGACTTCTAACAGTTTCCTTCCTGCATTGGGCAGGGGGTTAGGCGGGGTAGGATTGGCAGGGAGACCTGGATAGTCTACAGCTACATTTCTATGATACAAACCTTATTTCTCTCTATAATTTTACTCTTTCTTTTTAGCTACCCAAAGCTTTCTTTTCTCTTCCTCTAATACAGTATGTTTGGGAAGTAATTTTGCACTATATTAGCAATATGAATTATTCATTTTAAAAAATTAAAGAATTTTAATAACTGCATTTTAATCATTTTATAAAATGTTCTGTTAAGATTATTGAAGACCACAGTAATAAGAAGAAATAATAAACTATTCGGTCAACTAGGAAATCTGATCCTGTGATTATTCCGTGAGGGCAGAAGCCACACCAGCCCAAGACTCCTTGGTGCCTTCAGATTTGCCTTTAGATCTTTACAGGAAGCTAGGTCTGCAGCCAGAAGGAAACATGATCCAGTGAGGAACTGGCTTAAAAAGATCCCACTCATCCTACCCCTCTATTTAAGTACATCTTTATTGCTGTTTGTGTTTTGATTGATGGACTGCACAACTCTTAAATTTATTTACAAGTCCAGTTCATTCACATTTTAGGACATTGATATTAATCTTTTATATTGTAGCAGAGGTAAAGCAGAACAATAAACATAGTCAAGCCTCAACAACACATCAAGACTGCGTAACACAATTAGAAACATTTCCTCATAAAAAATTCCAATGATACATTCATGGTTTATAGGCAATCTAAAGAAAGACCCTGAACCTTTATAGTCACTCTCTTTTTGAGGAATAACTAAAAAGTAATTTTATAAACAGAAACTAGTAGGCTCAACATAAAAAGAATTAATTCAAATGTTTTAGGATTTGTAAGGTTTGTTCTAAAGGGCAACTTTTGTTATAAGCCTGTGCATGCTGAGAATAGAGATGCCTTCAGAGAATCCCAACTTCACATTTCTTGCAAACTTGTCCAACGTATCCGAATCAATCACATACAGCTATAATTTCAGCATGACTGACAACAGAGAAGAGATCAAATGATAAATAAGTCTAAAGAAAGAAAGTTCGGCAAACAGCTAAGAAAACAATGAACCATTTAATTCCTATTGATACAGTTGGTGGCCCAATAAATCTCAAACATATTTTACACTGGATGCATCACTGGAGTGAACATTGCTGACTACAAGGGGGCAGATACTTCAAGCTATAATTTCACCAGTGTTGACCCTTGTCAAAAACATGATATGAATAGATTCTGCCTACGCATCACCAAACTATTCATTATGTAAGCTTTCCTCTTGCTATTGCACTTTTATTTATTTCTTCTTGAGTCATAGATCCATCCATCCACCTATCCTCCAATGCTCTCTAACAAGTGCACACTCGTAATCAACACATCAGCTAATCCACACCACAATATAAATGAGTAATGAGATTTTAGTATGTTTAACTCCTTTGAAAGAGTTAAGTATTACAAAAGCATTAAATTTAAGCATTAAGAGAAGAATTTCTTATGTTGTCTCAGACAATGGCCAGCTTTTCTCTGAGGGTTTGGAGGAGCAGTGCAAGGGCCTTCACTAACATATCTGAAATTAGATTTCATGTATAGCCATATCCTAGCTCTCTGAAAAATTTTTACCACATCTTTTGCTTTTATTCCAGAAATACTAGGGAATCAGAGATGACAGTTTAGTACATTATTATATTGGATGTTAAATGTTTAAAATACCCATTAAGGTCAGGTTTACATGCAAAATTCCATTTTTCATTGTGTTTCTAATGAAAAATAAAATTACTTCATCACAACTTTAACTAAATCAATGAATTGATCTTTTATATGCTTGGACAAATAGTGCTCTACCATAATTGTGTATCTTTGTGTGGTGTTCTGTCTCATTATTGAACCCAAACATTTTAATCCTTAATCAAGGAGAAATAAGACAAAGTGTATAGGGTCTGTCTTTCAGAAAAAAAAATCTTGATTAACTACATTCAAAAGCAGGATATGAATAGAATTCAGGAACATAAAAAGTGATATACTACTCTAGTTTTAATTAAGTTAATATGCATTCAGGAACAAGGCAATGAATTTTTCTAAAAACTAGTTCTGTTTTCTATCTACATCTTAACATGATTTCCTTCTCTAAAAGGGAGCATGGCTCTTTCCTTGTAATAATTCTCGTTTAGTTAATGTGTTTATTGACTGCTCAGTGCAAAGCACTAAGGTTAGCACTTTCTATGAATTGCTTTATGTTGTCTGTACAGCAGTCCTGTGAAGCAGTTACTATTTATTTTACAGATGAGAAAATTAGGATTTAATGTAGTTGAGTATTTCTGATAGTGAATGTTGAAGCCACTTTTGTTCAACTACAAAGCAGAATATTTTACTGTGTTACCTCACCACTGTGCACATGCTTACAACCTCAGGGAAACTGGAAATGTATTACAAACTGGATTACTTACATCCTTATAAATGCTGACCAAAGGTTTAATTCAATGTGGAAGTCTCTGGTCCAACTATATTTTTATAGTTAGATGTTTTAAATTTGACTGGACAAATTCTTTAAAAATTTGTTTCTCTTGGCAATAACATGGAGTTGTTAGCTTCTTGTAAAGTAAAATTAGTCCATAAGGTAAGGACATTTGGGTATTTACTTCATGAAAAAATTGTTGATGTTGTAATTTGTTTCTGTGAAATCTATGGCAACCTTGGAAACATTTTCCACCTTGAGTTTTAACCTGTCTTCCTAGGAGAAATTTTCATCTAAAACTCACTATCTTCATACATAATAATGACATTTTGAACACATCCTGGCCAGCGCCACAGCTCAATAGGCTAATCCTCCTCCTTGTGGCCCCGGCACCCTGGGTTCTAGTCCCAGTCAGGCCGCCGGATTCTGTCCTGGTTGCCCCTCTTCCAGGCCAGCTCTCTGCTGTGGCCCGGGAGTGCAGTGGAGGATGGCCCAAAGTGCTTGGGCCCTGCACCCCATGGGAGACCAGTATAAGCACCTGGCTCCTGCCATTGGATCAGTGCCATGTGCCGGCCACAGCGTGCTGGCCGTGGCGGCCATTGGAGGGTGAACCAATGGCAAAGGAAGACCTTTCTCTCTCTCTCTCTCGTTGTTCACTCTGCCTGTAAAAAAAAAAGAAAGAAAGAAAGAAAGAAAGAAAGAAAGAAAGAAAGAAAGAAAGAAAGAAAGAAAGAAAGAAAGAAAGAAAGAAAGAAAGACATCCTATTTGATACATTCTCTGGTAAGTGGTAGAAATCTTAAACTATTTTGAGGACTGCCCATTTTCATTTTACAAAGCCTGCCTTAGTGTAGCCCATAAATTCTAGACCTTACCAGGGTGGGGAAACTTTTTTCAGCCAAGGGGCATTTGGATATTTATAACATCATTTTTGAGCCATACAAAATTACCTCCTTAAAAATTAGCTTGCTATAGATTTATTGAATTTCGATTCCCACCTGTGGTTACCTTGGCAAGGTGAGACCTAAGGATTTCATGGATCTTATACAAGCCATGGGCAGATGTTCCCCATCCCTGTTAGGCCAAGGTCAATGTGCTTATGTGCCACAGTGTTTTCAAATTATGTCATCCCTCTTGGATAATTTCTTCACCATTTCCTTCTCTTTAAGAAGTCTAAATTGACTCCTTTTATAGAAACTCTTGTTTATTGTTGAAGTCATTTAATGTGAGACATTCATCAATGTCCATCATTTTGAGGGAAGAGGTGGTGGTCAGATTGTTTTGAGTTCTAAAGTTTCAATACAACTATCTTGCCTTAGTAAGACTAGTGATATAATACTTAATTCATTCACTCTTTTTTTTTATTTTTAGTCATAGTAAGCCTGCATATAACCAAAACTCACACTGAGGAGGGCAAAAAAAGTAAGAAGATCTTTGTGGCTATTGTCATGTAACTAAGAAAAGGAATCTTGATTAGGCTTGTTGGGTGCCAAATGCAGAGGTTCTGTTGCTTGCACCTGCAGAGCCTGGAGTTTTGGATGAAGAACCTTTCATTATCTTCATCCTGAAATGACTGGCTGAACAATGCACGAAAATAATCCCACTGGGTAAATGAAAAGGGAAGTCTCCTCTTTTTTGAGTGTCTAATCACCCAGGTGTTAAATACCCCTTGTTGACCCTTCACAGCTGGCTTTCCCAACATCTGCCCTTGCCTTTTACCTACATGTATCTAATAACATTCCTCTAAAATGGCTTTTATTTTCACCATGCCATTGCTTCAGCTCACAGCCATATGCATTTTGGCTTAAGGGATGTATGATTAAATTTCAGCACTGCACATAAATCAACCTATTTCAAAGGATGCCGTTATACTCATGATTTGAGAGACTCAAGCATCTTCCTAACTATGTTGGTGTTATTGAACTATTGCATCTGAGCAGAACAAATAACTATCTCTAAGGAGCAAAAAGTTCCAGAAACACAAATGCCTGACCATGCATGCCTTTGCCCCTCTATTCCTAGTAAAGGCATCTTCTACACTAATGTAGGTCCAAACTTCACAGAGCAATGGCTGGAATGTAGTGGTAAAAGGAACAGTCTCAGGAACAATCACCCTGATTTTACTGTCTGATCATCTTTCCAAGGAAGGGCCTAATATGTTTCTTAAATCATGGAAGCTTTTAATGGAAAATGAGTACTTTGTAAATACTTGTAATTCTCTCTGTCACAGCTCTGGTTGAAGACTTAATGAGTCATAATTGTTCTCAGGTATATAAACTCCAGGCAAATAGATGACCATATCTTTATAGTGCAAATAATTGAAAATTTCTCATCACATGAAATTAGTGAATACATTATAACTTATAAACTGTGTTCACCTTAAAAGTCATAGGTCACTTAACCCATAGTATAAAATACATTTTGGAGACCTACCAGTTCACTATTCTAGCATTTTCTGAATATGTCTCAAGCAATATCAGGCCTACAACTAAAACCTTCTGGAATCTATGGTCCTAAATGTTTGGAAAAGGCTTTGTCCAATAAGAGAATCTTAAGACATACAGAGACTTCAAAATCTCTGGAAAGTACTGTAGAAAAGAAATATGATGGATATATCCAGACATTTCTGTGGCCGTATAATCCTTTTGTTTATACAAAATAATACAAATCAGGATTGTGTAAAGTTAGAATTTCACCAAAAGCGGCCATCATTGCCAGTTCCCTAGAATGTGCTGATTCATGTTCAAAAAGACCAGTGAGATCTCTCTCCATTCCTGCCTTTTTAGCATGGTTTGGTCAATGACTTTCTCATGTTCCTAAGGGTTACTGCAGCAAGCTCCTGGCTGCCTTGCCTGTCTCCTCTCCTGCTTCACTGCAGATCATGTTCCACACAGCAGCCAAAGAAACTTCATAGAATTTCAATCAAATCATGATACTCTCCTCAAAACCTTTAAAAGCTCATTTTCTGGGATGTAATTGCGAACTTGTACCCTGGACTACCAGATCCTACAAAACTTGGACTCCAGCCTCCGTATTGTATAGATGCTTTTCGGGATTCTTCTCAGTCTGCTCAAGCAATGATGACCATTTGACTGTTTCCATCTCCAGCATGCTGTGCATTCAGGGCCTTTAGACTTCCTGTTTACTCTTTATTCTGCTAATCTTCTACTGTTAGCTGCCTGGCTCCATTTCTCTGCTCAAGCATTACCTTATCAGAAAGGAGCATCTGCAACATTTAAATAGCATACTTTACTATTCCTTTATCCATTACCCAGATTTATTTACATCTTAACTTGTATCACTCTTGAAATGCTATGAGGGCAAGAACATTGTGCTTTTTGTTGGACTGATGGAGGAATGAAGAATAAATAAGTGGATGCCCACTCTTCCTCTTAAACAAACATGTCTACAAGATGAACAGTAATAAGCATCAATAATATGAATTTCCATGCCCCCAAGCAAAATCAATAGACGTTTTTAGGTTCAAGTTTATAATGTTAGCCACGAAAGAAATCCATAAAACTCCCCTTTCCGTATGAATTGCTCTACATCCCATAGCCCTTTGTTTCTGTCACAACAAGCTGATAGGACCATTTCTTATGCACAGTATTATTAATTTTTGCTTTTTCATTCTTTTCCTCATTTCCATATGACATTTTACATATCTTTCCATTCACAGTGCTCATCATAACAGCCCACGAAACCCTAGATAACAGGGCCATATCCCTTTAACTTGTGTGGTAAAGCACCTAGTGGTAAGCTGTATGCACACTGTACTGCATAAAAGCTTTTTAATAACAAATTAGGTTTTTATTTCGGTTCATTACACCTGGGTTTTCAGGCAATGTTCCGGATTTCATGCTTTTGTTTGTAATGAGTCATGCCCCCTTGACAAACAAGAGAGTAATTAAACTAACCAGGTTATCAATAGAAGCATGTGATGGATCTCCTGTTGCATATGGTTATTTCATATTCAATAATAGTTGGATATCATAAAAGATTTCAGCCCACTAGTATGACAGGGAGAGCGAGATGAAGCCCTGTGAGAATAATAGGATAATATAATCTTCCCTGTACCTCTCACAAACAAAACAGCACTGCAACATTTGACAAATAAGTGAAGCTTTATTTATAGATATCTTTTGTATATTTTATTGCCTTCTGTAAGTCTTTGATTAACAGAAAAGCTAAAAATTACTAAAGTGGGGGTGGCATTAATATACCAGTGAAGCCATCATTTGGGATGACCACACCTCCTATCCAAGTGCCTGGGTTTTAAGTACCAGATTCCTACTGATGTGCACCCTGTGAGAGAGCAGGCCATGGCTCAAGTACTTGTGTCCCTGCCTCCCACATGAGACCTGCACTGAGTTTCAGGGTTGAGGCTTCCTCCTGACCCAGCCCTGGATGTTGTGGGCATTTGGGAATTGAAACAGTGGATGGACGATCTCTCTGTCTCTCTGTTTCTCTTTCTGCCTTTCAGATAAATAATGAATATATTTTTAAAACTTATTGATTCTTTATATTATGTTTTTGTTTATATATGTGTATACTGTATATACATCTGTGTGTACAAGTATGTCTGTGTATGAATGTATATTATTTTATTTTTAAAAAGATCATTTATTTATTTGAAAGAGTTGCAGATAGAGAAGAGACAGAGAGAGATGTCTTCCATCTACTAGTTCTCTCCCCAAATGACCACAATGGCCAAGGCTGAGCCTGGCAGAAGCCAGGAACCAGGACCTTCTTTCAGGTCTCCCACTTGGGTGGGCCATTCCCCATTGCTATTTTTTAGGGCATTAGCAGAGAACTGGATCAGAAGCAGAGGAGCTGGGACACAAAAAAAAGTGCCTATATGGAATGCTGGCATTGTGGATGGCAGCTTTATCCGCTAAGCCACAATGCTGACCCCAATCATTTTCTTATTCAAACAAATTTGGTAAGCATGTTTTTCTTTATTTTTCACTATGTTCTTAACAAACAGGTTAATAAAAACATTTCTTTACAATGTTTTTAGTACTGGAAATTGAACTTTTACTGTTTAAGAATAAAAGCACCACAAAGAAACAGAGATGCTATTATTTTAAATAAATTGTCACCCTTAACAGAAAATGATGAATTCACAAGGGTGTTTTTTTTTAAAATCACTGTTTTGTTTTAAGATGTTTACAGTTTTCATATCCACAGAATATTGAAAAAAAATTCAACATTATCATTTTTGTTGCTTCCAAAGAAACCCCAAAATATCCAGAGTATGTACTTTAGTCATATTTCTAAATGCACTTATCTTCAAGTTTCTGGTTGTACTGAATACTATCACATAATATTAACTAAAATGTGTACCATGATTAAAACTTGCTAGAAAAGAAATATCTGTGAAAAGACAACTGCATCCAGTAACTAACGTTTCCCTCTAGTTCTCTACTTACAGTCTTCTCCATCTCAGAGAATGGGTGCTCTAACTTTCCTGTTCCTAAGTCACTCTTGACGTCCCCCTCCCTTTTTTTAACATCTCACTTTAACTTGTCAAGAAATCCTATTGGCTCCTGCATCACAATCGACCCCAAACCTAATCGCTTCCCACCAGTTTCACTGCTATCATCAGTGAGTTACCAACACTGTTGCCCTACTGCAAGTTTTCTAACTAGGCCCTTGATTTATATCCTGGCTTCACTATGGTCTTTTCTAAACACAGCAGCCAGAGTGATCCTATATTTTATTTATATTTTAGATTTATTTATTTATTGGAAAGTTGGAATTACACAGAGGGAGAAGGAGAGTCAGAGAGAGAAAGGGAGAGAGAGACAGACAGAGACATAGAGGTCTTCCATCTTCTGGATCACTCCCCAGTTGGCCATAATGGCGAGAGATGCACCAGAGGAGCCAGGAGCTTCTTCTGGGTCTCCCACGTGGGTGCAGGGGCCCAATGACTTGGGCCACCCTCCACTGCTTTTCCAGGCCACAGCAGAGAGCTGGATCGGGAGTGGAGCAGCTGGGACTCGAACAGGCACCCGTATGGGATGCCGGCACTACAGGCGGCAGCTTTACCCACTACGCCACAGTGCCGACCCCACAGAGTGATCCTTTTTAAATATAAGTCAGAATATATACCTCTCCTGTAGCTCACTATTTCTCTTTGAATAAAAGTCAAATCTAAAGTTGCCCTCAAGGTCCTCTCAGCTTCCATCCTTTCCTCCCTTTCTCCTGCTACTCTCCCTATTGCTCTCTTTGCTTCAGCCACACTGATCTTGCTAATTCTCAAATAACTGCAGCCCCATGGCCCTACAGCAAGCCTTTCTTTTTCTTGGAGGGCTCTTTTTTCAGATATCCATGTCAATAATTCACCAATATACATGTAGCCTTTGCATTCACTTACCATCTCAACGAGAACTAGTCAGATTATGAAGATTGCTATCAGTTCCTTGCTTTAATTCCTCTTACCTCATTTTTGTAAGGACTTTTGTTTTCTCTTTTTTGCTTTGCCATATTGCTAATCAGCTTTCAACATTTTATTTAAACTTCTTGTTGATACATTTACTATTATAGTCTGTCTTCCAAACTCTGTACTCTCTGGAATGTGAACTTCATCTTGTCTGGAAGTTGACTGCTTTGTGTCTTGAGAAATGCCTGGCACATTGTTGATGGCTCAATTACCATTTGATGAGTAAAGGAATGGCTATATTATGAAAAGCTTTTCAAGCATTACTCTGTGCTAGGCGCTGTGATTGCATCTCCTACTACGCAAAATGAATCAGATATTTATCTTACCCTCAGGGAACTGACAAGGAAACTTCGCCTGCCTATAAATAATTACAGTGTAAGAAAGTAAGCCCAGCATTGTCAGGTGAAGCCCACGGAGTGGGAAAGCTATTTCCAGCTAGAGAAATAGGGAACAGTATTTAGACAGTGACACCCAAAACAGTGAGAACAGCAAACAGAAGAAATCACACAACAAAATCCTTAAATTGCTAAAGCACAGGGAGTAAGCAAGGAAAAAGAAAATATTGACAAAGTCCTGGCTTTCAATCAACAGGCCTGACTTCAAATCCCAATTCTGAAAGTAAGTAACTGTGTGACCTTAGACAAATTATCTAACCTCTCTGAACTTCAGCTTTCATTTGGTAGAATTGCAAAAATATCACTTAGCTGAGAGTATTATTGTGAGGAAATCATATTCATAAAGCACCTAGCCCAATAACTGGCTCCCAGTGATCACTCAATAAATGAGAGCTATCGTAGAAGTGTAGTTTGACTGGAGTACAGATGAAGTGTTCCCCACACCAATACCGTTTTTCCAATAGGAAGCAAGGCCAAAATGTATTGCATTTACTCTGCACTCTCTGGGAACATTCATCTAATGTCCAACTTGAAAAATGAAGCTGAAAATGACTAGTCTTGTATTTGAAGCATAAAACACAGAAAATGTGATGTATTGGCCTATCAGGCATAAGATTGCTTTGAATATAGAAGGAATAAAAATATATGTGTGTTATATTTCTGCTGAAGATTATTTTTCCTTACCCACCAGGTTTTGTCTGCTTCTTTTTCAGTTGCTCCTACGATTCAGGAAATTAAATCTGGCACTGTGACCCCTGGACGCAGTGGATTGATAAGATGCGAAGGTGCAGGTGTGCCGCCTCCGGCGTTTGAATGGTACAAAGGAGAGAAGAAGTAAGACTTTGTGATTATTACTGTGTTTCAAGCACTTTGAGCTAATGTGTTTGTGTTTCAGATACTTATTTCGAGCAATTTCTTTAACTGGTTTGAATGATTCTCAGAAGCCTCCTAGCGGGCAGGCAAAGGGAAGGGGCCCACGTGGGAGGAATGAGTAGCTAATAGCTTTCCAGAAGAAATGTCCACATTGGTTTATATAAACTCAGATATGTCTGAACAATCCCCCATCACTGATGCGTTTCACTCCTTCCCCTCCCTGCTGAACAGCACACGGTAGTGCGCTGGCAACCATGTTTACTCGGGAAGTAACCCAGCCTCTGAAGGACCTGGGCATAGCTCCCACAAGGGCACTTCAGAAGCAATAGGAGCTGCGGTCTCTGTCTGGCTTCTTTGAAAAGCCTCAACCTCTTCACCTGCCTCACACTCTCACAAGATCGTTTAACATTTTGTTTTATAGGACACTGTGTTTTAGATATTCTCTCACTAAAGAGGCTGTAGAGGAGATAAAATATATGGTTAAAGGATGAGCCAAAGGGACTTAGAAGCTACTCTAGCTTCAGTACTGAGTGATAGTCCCCTTGAGAAGCCCCAGAGCCTTGGCAAGAACTATTGAACCACAGAAGATGGGATTTGACAACATTCTCTTTAATCTCAACCAGTAGACTCATTCAAACCTCTTCAACTGCTTTTATCAAGCTCTAGATAATGGATGAGCCCCGGGGGTCTAAAGGAAGATGCTAGGCTGAGGGGCAGAAATCACCTACACTAGGTATATTCTGTATCACAACTAGGGAGGGCCATACTCAAGAGAATTTTAGGGTGAACTATATGAAATTGCCATTTAAAAAAAGAGATTTATTTATCTATTTGGAAGGCAGAGTGAGAGAGAGATCAATCTTCTATCTGCTGTATCACTTCCCAAAGTGCCACAGTGGCAGCTGGTACAGGCTGAAGTCAGGATCTCAGAGCTCCGTTCCAGTCTCCCACATGGGTGGCCGGGACCCGAGTATGTGCTGAATCAGAAGTAGAACAGCCAGGACTTGAACCAGCACTCTGATAAATGATGCAGCATAATAGGTGGCAGCTTAGCTAACTGTGTCACAATGCTAGCCCTGAAATTGCCATTTGTAAATTAAAAAAGAAAAACCAAATATTGAAAATTTCACACTGTTCAGCATAATCTTTGGGATTTATTTTACATATCCATGGCTAACAACTAATAAAAGCAAATTATAAACAAAAAACTGGTGAAATCATATGACTTAGATTTTGCCACGGTAGATAAGAACAGATGTGATATTAGCAGGTACTTTGTTCCTGAAATCGAATCAAAAGATAATTTGAGGATAATAGTCTCCTTGTTCAATATAAGACTTAATAATAAAGGCTATCTTCATAACAATCTCATTTGTGCTGAATAAGTGTCATTTTACCTAAAAACTTTTCAGGTATTTGACATGGAACCTCTTCAATAATTTAGGTTATTCTGTTTTAAATTATTTTCATTTTAAATTACATGTAATAATTAAATATACTTATAGAGTATGCTGTGATAATTATATATATACAGATATGTGTTTATATTATGTACAATGTGTAATGATCAAATAAGGACAGTTAGTATTTCCATATTTATATAAAATCACCATTTATTTGTATTCAGAGACTTAAGACTCCTCTTTTAGTCTTTCATAAAATATATCATAAATTTATGTAAACTATATTCACCCTGCTGTGCTGTGGAGCACTAGAACAATTTATGCTTTTCACTAATTCTAAAAATGCATCTTGGTGGTTTTGTGGAATATTCCATCTTTTATGTACTGAAAATGAGATAAACTGATCTGTGATCACCCTCATTCCACTCTAAGATTATAATCATATATCTGCCAATATAATCTTTCTCAAATGCTGAAACATCAGGTTGAGAAGTTTTCAGTTTGTGATTGTCTAAATGGATGCATATGCTTAAGAGTGGTTCTCAGTCCTTTTAATGTTTCAGATCCCTTTGTCCAAACACAATCTTGACAGTCCAAGAAAATATCTGTGAACACAGTGCTTGTCTAGAATGAATGGGACCTCAACTCTAGAAACTTTGCCTTAACTAGAATGTCTTTGAAGGAGCTTTCTAAATCCCTAGTTCTTCACAAGCAATATAAATAATACTGACCTAAACAATTTTATAATGTCTCTAAAAGCCAGTTTTTAATCTGTGTCATTAATTTTTTAGGAGCTAGAAATCAAAATTACTCTGCATTGTCCAAATGAGAGCTCCTTTTTAAAAGGCCATTTTGTTTCTAATATTTTGTAAAGTGATGACTGGATTTTTTCTTTTCCCTCTTCCTTTCCCATATTTTTCTAAAATCAGCAAACATTGTCAAAAAAATCCTATAATAATCCTCCTTTTTCTATTTTTTGGCCTGTAGTAAATACTGCAAAGAGCCTAATGGTGCCCATAATCATAGCTTCAAGGATTTTTTTTCTTTTCCTACTGAAGAGATACACAATAGCTTTTATTAGATTTTCAAAGGAATTCAGAACCACTTGCTAACAAGGAAAATGTAGATTGATTCTCTTCTCCCACACCCTTACACACTTAGGGAAAATCTAGCAGCTGTGAAAAGCCAATGCACTTGTGAAAGGCAAACATATTTTCAGTTTGGGGTGAAGTATATATTTATCATTTGTGGAGTTGCATTTGAGGGAATATCTAAATTCTTGAAATCAGTGGAATAAATAATTTCCTCTTGAAACAATAGTAAAGCAAAGTTGAGTATATGCAAGGGAGTAGGAGAGAGAAGGATTCTAGCAACTGAGTAGTTACCACACTCAATAAGTGGATCATCAAGGCCAGGCCATTCAAATACTTATTTGCCTCATCAAAATGAAAAACTACCTTTTTTAAAAAACATCTGCTATTTTACATGTGGTATTTTAAATTAATAGCAAAGATTAACTCATTTCATTGTTATACCAAATCTATCCAACAGATATTATTCTGACATTTGCTTGGGAAAACCAAAACACAGGGTGTTTTTGTTATTAGTGGCAGATCTGAGATTTAAATACAAGAAGTTTTACAAATCTTCATGCAGCGAGGCCTATACAATGACACCTGATGTAGTTTATGGCCTTTAAGAGTGGACATTAGGCTAATAGTTCACTTTCTAGCTAAGACACTTCATCCTATATCAGAGTGCCTGGGTTCTATTCCCAACTTCAGCTCATGACTCAAACTTCTCACTGGTTCAGACTCAGGGAGGAAATGGTGATGGCTCAAGTAACTGGGTCCCTACCTCTCATATAAGAGAACTATATTGACTTCTCAGCTTCCACCTTTATCCAGGTCCGTTCCCAACTCTTGCAGTCATTTGGGAAGTGTACCAGTAGATAGGAGATCTCTCTTCCACTCTTGCTCTCTCACTCTCTTGCTCTGTCTCTCAAATATTAAAAAAAAAAAACACTAAAGCAATAAAAGTCAAAATAAAAACAATATTTAAAATGTTGTAATGTAATGTCAAAGTTAAACACCAAGGATAAAGTCATTTTAAGTTGCTTATGGATTTGCAAAATAAGAGATTGCACATACAAATAGTCACTTGTAATTTTCCAGTTTATTTCATCAAGGACATAAAAGGGGAATCCAGGTAGATAAACAGAAGAAAGACAGGCAGCATATTTCAGCGTTCTCTTGACATCTGAGGTCCCTAATAGGGAGCATGAAGTTGGCAGAAACCCTGTCAGAGTCTAGTGATTTGGCAAGCTCTGGAGAAGTTCATTTTCCGAGAGTACTTTCATACTTGGGGATTACATAAATAATCAGAAACAACTTAAATTTCTACACTTTTATGTAAAGGAATGTTTATAAATATCTTCCCATAAACCACGATTCAAAGCCAGATCTCAATTTAGACAAATAGAAACAAACAACCACAAAGAGTAGAGGCAGCCCCTGAACCTCCACAGCCGGTCTCCCGCACCCTGTGAGAGTCACTGCTCTGAACTGAGAATAATCAGCTTGAACCCTTTCAAAGGGAACCTGTAAAATTAAGCACAATTTAAAGGAAAGAAAGAAACATATACTTACTGAGAAAAAAAAAAACACTTTCCAGGTCCTTTAAATTCTTTCATCTCATTTATTCCTCAGAGCTCTGTGAGGTAAGATTTATTATCCTCAATTTACGGATGACAAAACTGCGACACAAGAGTCTTAAAATAACCTGTGTGAGAGCACTCTGCTTTAAGCTGCCATCAGGACACATTTTAGATCTGTCAGTCTCTCAGCCCATATTCTTTCCCTTCTGTGTGCTGCCACTAATCTATTACTAAGCAACAAATTAACCCAGAACTTAGCAGCTTAAACCAATAGGCGTTTATTATCTCTGACAGTTTCTGTGGATCTCAAAATGAGAGGTAGTTTGGGTGGTGGTTTATAGCTCAGGGTTTCTCACACGGTGGCACTAAAGATGTCGCTTGGTGCTGGGTGAAGGCTTGACTCCGGCTGGAGGATCTGCTTCGTAGGCAGCTCACTCATGTGCTCCTTATTGGTGGATGAGCATTTTGCCAGGTAGACATCTTTACAGGGTTGCTTACATTTCTTCCTGACATGGCAATGCACTTCCAGAATTAATGGGCCAGGAGACAGCAAGCTAGAGGCTGCCATATATCTTATGATCTCATCTCAAAAGTCAGGCTCTGTCATTCCCAAATATTTTATTGCCTATCCAGGGCAACCCTATTCAGTGTAGGAAGGGACATGGGTATCAAGTCATGAGACTCATTGGAAGCCATCTTCAAAGATAGCCTCCTACACCACCTCTCTAGTGGACGAACTCATCATGTCCTATATTAGAAATGTTAGCCGCTTGACTTTTAGTGCACTCTACTATAGAGGTGAGCATCACAGAAGCATCTACAGTCAAACATTTCTTATTAAAACGGCACCCCTTGTGCCGGCGCCACGGCTCACTAGGCTAATCCTCCGCCTGCGGCGCCGGCACCCTGGGTTTTAGTCCCGGTCAGGGCACCAGATTCTGTTCCGGTTGCTCCTCTTCCAGTCCAGCTCTCTGCTGTGGCCCGGGAGTGCAGTGGAGGATGGCCCAGGTCTTTGGGCCCTGCACCCGCATGGGAGACCAGGAGAAGCACCTGGCTCCTGGCTTTGGGTCCGCGCAGAGCCGGCCGTAACAGCCGGTTGAACCAAGGGAAGGAAGACCTTTCTCTCTGTCTCTCTCTCTCTCTCACTGTCTAACTCTGCCTGTCAAAAATAAATAAATAAATAAAAACTAAATAAAATTTAAAAAACGGTACCCCTCTGTTTAAGGTAGTCATTTTTAATACTATAATCTCTTTCGGCATACCTGTCAGGGGCACTCGCAATAGGCATAATTTATCTCCATATACATTGGGAAAATAAGGATTTAATGTTCAATTACATACACAGTCAAGATTTTTAATATTTTTATTGAGAATGTACAAGATTGATATGAGGAAATACATGCCTTAGATGCAGTGAAAGGATGATTTCAGAACATCCAAAGTAGCATTAAGCAAATAATGTCTTTGATGACATGAAATTAAATTATTCTATTTCTTGACAACAGTAAATTCACTCAGGGTTAAAGATAATGACATAAATTAAATTGTAATGGACTGATGTTTCAGCCAGCACTACAAAAGTATGTGTTTTTAATCACTTCATGGAGAGGATATTTCCATCTTGTCTTAGATCTGAATTATACTGTAGACTTGCCTACTCTTTTAGATTTCCTTAAATCCAAGTCTGAAACATTGAAAGTCATGCTTTCGGTTTCTCATGACCAGTTTAACTGCCGCAGGCTTGTAGGTGATAAATAGGCTAATTAGCATGATTTAATTACTCTGAAATACATCTCTCTCACTTTCTCTCTTTTTCTCTCTCTCTATATATACACATATATATGTATTTAAATATCATACTCCACCCTTTAAATATGTGCAATTATTACTTTACAATTCAAAATGAAATATTAAATAAACAAATATATTTTAAAATAGTGTTTAATACATTTTGCCTGCTTTTTAGGCACAGGATCCATTATAGCAAAGCTTTTTGGAATTCCTTAATTGCAAATAATGTTTTTTAATCCTCCAACATAATTTAAGATAGAGCTGTAAAAGTTACAAATTAAGTAAGTATAATAAATCACATCCATAAATGAAACATTTAAAGATTATCATAAAACCAACATGTACTTTAAAAGTGGAATGTTTTGCATTTAAAAGTATGGGAACTATAAGAGCTTGACTTTTTAACAAATACATTTCCAGCAGTCTGTGCAATTTAAGTGCAGAGAAAATATGATGACATGTGCAATTTTAACTTGGTTTGAAGAATTCTTTACCCATGTGCATAAAGCATGCATGTGCAGAGATGTACAAAGTGTATATGGGTACCACTGAATGGGTAAGGAAATGATTAAGATCACCCATGTAGAGCATGCATGGTCACTTTACATGGAAACAGGATGAACTTCTTTTTTGGTCAGGTTAATGTTAGGTTTCACTTCAAATAACCATGTCTAATTTTTGATTTTTTGGAGATGAGAAATCAATAACATGTAATGAGCATTCATCTCCTCTTTCTTGTTCTTGATATTTACCTCCTGACTATGAATTTCACTGAAGTGTTCACCACATTAAAAGAATGTAGGAGAGAGGGTTTTCTCCTCTTATGTTTTCAAGGAAACAGCAAAATGAATTAAAATATTTCTTTCTGTGTATTGTCAGTGATCCTCTTGCTTTGCTATTTTTCATGTGATTTATGTCATACATTACATTTACAGAATAATCATGATTCCAAATTACTTTCATAGATGATAGTTCTGCAAAATGGGTATGTTGTATGTTTCACTTATGTAGAGTTAATTCTCTACATGAGAGAGATAGGAATCGAGATAAATGTATAATTTAAATGCCTTGACTTACTACTCTATTCAATATGAGTCTCAAAGGTACATATATATTTACACACATACTCCTTTTATTGCTCTTAATTACAAATATTTCTGATAGTATGAGCATCTTTCAATGAAAATGAAGTTCTAATGTTAAACACGTATGTGTGTGTGTGTCTTTTAAGATTTATTTATTTATTTGAAAGAGAGAGAGAGAGAGAGAGAGAGAGAGTGCTCTTCCAACCACTGCTTTGCTCCCCAAATGCCCACAACAACTGGAGCTGGGCTGATCTGAAGCCATAAGTCAGGAGCTTCTTCCAGGTCTCCTCCATGGGTGCAGGGGCCCAAGCACTTGGGCTATCTTCTATTGCTTTCCCAGGCCACAACAGAGAGCTGGATCAGAAGGAGAGCAGCCGGGATTCAAACCGGTGCCCATATGGGATACTGACACTACAGGTGGTGGCTTTACCTGCTACATCACAGTGCTGGTCCCAAAACATGTGTTTAATATAACATGTCTCTAGCCAAGTGAGTGGGATGCTGGGTTCTAGTCCTGGCTGCTCCTCTTCCAATCCAGCTCTCTGCTGTGGTCCGGGAGGGCAGTGGAAGATGGCCCAAGTGCTTGGGCCCCTGCACCTGCATGGGAGACCAGGAAGAAGCACCTGGCTCCTGGCTTTGGATCAGTGTAGCACCGGCTGTGGTGGCCATTTGGGGGGTGAACTAACAGAAGGAAGATCTTTCTGTCTCTCTTGCTGTCTATAACTCTGTCAAATAAAAAAAAAGTAAGAAAAAAAGTAAAAAAAAAAAAAAACATGTCTCTAAAGCAAAAGCCAACTACTTTGCTGCTCACCATGGATGGTCAAGTATAAACATCAATCAGCAACAGTTTGGAAGTCATAATTCATGGGTAAAATGTATAATTTGGCAAAAACTAACAATATATGCACACTGACTTCTTTACATATATATGCTTTCCAACTAGTATATTGCAATAAAAAAAATGACTGACAACAGATAAAATTTATAAGAAAAATTCAGTATAAATTGGCATCCTGTTATTTTCTTCTTACATTCCAACAGGTCATTTTGAACCCACTTTGGCATACTTGCCCTCCATTTGGAGACTGCTATGAAGTATGATGATTTAAAGTAAGGATGTTTAAGGAACTGTCAGGGGCAATTTTCTCAACATGCAGCTTTTCCTCTACATGCTGACTTTGCAGTTTTATAACCTGTATGATTTAACTTACTATATAGTATTTCACTCATTCTTTGTGTATTTCTAACCAGATTACACCTGAGGAGAAAACTATTTCTCATAAAGTGAAATGACTTGTTGAAGGGAACTATGAGATGAGAAGTAAAAACTAATTTCCTGTCTCTTGTGTCAGGAGCTCCCTCTCCTAGATTGAATACTATAACTATCATGATTCAGAAGGAACTCGAAATATATTCTCTTTTGGCTTCCGAGTAGGCAGTTACCATAGTAGGTAGTTACATGTTCTTGATTTAGAAGGATGCTACAAATTATCTTATAACCATTTCAGGTTAACATGATCTTCCCTGATCTTCCCTGCTGTCTTGAAATGCTAATTTTTCATTCAACAAATATGCATTGCACACTTGTCATGAGATAATTTGAAAAACTTGAAAAGAAATTAAGTCCCTGCATGGAAGGAACTTGTGTTCTACTGTGATCACCTCATATCTATCTATCTATATATCTATCTATAAATATATAACTAGATATTTTAAGATTTGTGTATTTTTTGAAAGGCAGAGGTACAGAGAGGCAGAGGCAGAGAGAGAGAGAGAGAGAGAGAGAGAGAGAGAGAGAGAGAGAGAGAGAGAGGAGTGTCTTCCATCTTCCATCTGCTGTTTACTCTCCAAATGGCCTCAATGACTGGAGCTGGGCTGATCTGAAGCCATGAGCCAGGAGCTTCTTCCAGGTCTTTCACGCGAGTGCAGAGAGCCAAGGACTTGGGCCATCTTCCACTGCTTTCCCAGATAGCTGGATTGGAAGTGGAGCAGCCAGGACTCAAACCAGTGCCCATATGGGATCCCGGCACCACAGATGGTGGCTTTACCTGCTAGGCCACAGCACCAGCCCCCCCTCATTATATATTATTTGTTTATTTATTTGTTTGTTATTTCATTCTTACGATAGTTCACTCCTTTTAATAGCCAGTGTCTTAGCAGTGCACCTTGTATCAGCTCAGTGATGACTTTGTCATATGAAGGCAGGGAAAAGAGTAAATCTGTGAAAGAACTGAGAGCATATTAATTTAACCACTAGGAACTGGGGATCCTATACTCAAGTGAGAGACATATACATGTTATTAGATTTAAAACAATGGACCAGGGGCCAGCACTGTGGTGCAGCAGGTTAAAGCCCTGACCTGAAACACTGGCATCACATAACGACACTGGTTCTAGTCCCATCTGCTCCTCTTCCAATCCAGCTTTCTGCTATGGCCTGGGATAGCAGTAGAAGATGGCCCAAGTCCTTGGGCCCTTGCACCCACATGGGAGACCCGGAAGAAGCTCCTGGCTCCTGGCTTTGGATGGGTGCAGCGCCGGCTGTTGCAGCTATCTGGGGAGTGTGGAATGAGTACTAAGTAAGAAAATCCTAAGGGAAAGCTGAGTGGAATCTTTGTGAATGTAAACAGAGAGTTCATTCAACTCAAATCAGGTGATTAAGGAGTGTTTCAAGGACAACATACTTTTGTGCTGGATACCGAATGACTAACAGCACTTTCCAACGTTGCAAGGGTTGAGCACACCATAGGGAAGGAAGAACATGGTCAGTGTCATATAACTGAGAGCTTGTTTTTGTCAGCTGGTGTTAGATATGAAATCACATTTTAACAAGAGGTAAGGCTGGAAAGCTGCCACAAGACTTGAAGAGCCTTAAGCATCCTAAGACATTGGTACTGAAGTTCACGTTCATTGGAAAACTATTCAGTCCTTGTCTTCATGATACATTTCTAAGAAAAATTGGGAGGAATATGGGAAAAATAAAAAAAATGGGAAAAATAAAATATAGCTGCAGCTAGGTTAATTGGCTGTGTGACTAAAAAGCAAGGGAGAAATACAGCATTTATGTGTTTCAGTGATTAGTTATATACAAGGAAAGGCAAATTTGAAGATGCTTTCAGTTTTCTATCTAGATGTTACTTAGGATCGGTTGCTCAGGGTTCTTGTCTTCACACAACAAAGAATGCAGACGTGAGACAGAGAGCAGTAAGCATTGCTAGCGAAGTTTAATGAAGAGAAATCATGAAGAGTACACCTGACAGACCAGGTGGGCATCTCAGTAAAGAAGTGAGAGTGCAGTCTGCCTTCAGACTGGAGTTTTTATGGATGCTGTATGTGAGCCTTCTTTCTCCTCCCCCTAAACTCTTTCCGCAGTATTGCTGGATGGAGGACTTTCTGGGTGTGGGAACTTCATAATCCTCTCCTTGGGAATGGGTGGATAAGAGTCCCCTAAAATGAGCCTAAGCAGAGGGGGGTGGGGACTGGGACCCACCCAAACAGATCATTGAACAATGGCAAGCCTTTTGATATGTAAATACTGAGTTGCTGCCAAGGCATTGTCTCCTGTTCCATTACAGGGAAACTTCCATTTTGCTTTTTGGCCCCTCACACTCATAGGCTCCTGTCTACCTAGCTCCCCCAATGTAGATAAGGAGGTGAATGATGAAGCTATTACTAAGGCTGGGACACAGGGAAAGAAGTTTGAGAGGGGCCTTGCTGAGTTTGGTTTAGGACATAATAAAATCAAGGTGGAATATTGCATTGAGTCTTAATAAGCAGCTAGAATTTGATTGCATTCTTAAAATTCATAGTGAGAATTCCAAAACAAGTACCTGATGTTATCACTTTATACATGAAACCCATCAGTGATCCTTCATTGCTTTGTACGGCATGGGAGAACTTCATGGACTAGTCCCTGTTTATAAGTCATGTCAATCTACCCTTTCACAATTGGGCTATAGCCATCCTCGTTAGTTCTCAAACTGTGACATGTTCTTTCCCTTTCAGTCATCGTCACATACTGGCCCCGTAGTTTATAAGATCCTTACACACATACCTGTTGCTGGCTCCATTTGACTGGCTGCTGTCTCCCAACTAATCCTTTATTCTCAGCACCAGTGGAGGAAGCTCTCCATATGTGCTCAGGTGCTCACCTCTGTCAAAGCTCATATCAGTCTAGACTCAATTTCTTTCACTTGTTCTTCTCTCCTACTAAATTATAGCCTACCTGGAGAGAAGATCCTGCCTTCTTCACTAACATGTTTCCCACATCTAACATAGAGTCTGAACAGAATAATACACTCTATTATGAGAATGACTTACAGTCTTAATAATTACAAATTGGAATTTTTGTAGGCAGATGTAAAGGATAAAATTGACCAGGTTTTTGAGTTGGAAGACCACGCCTTCACCATGCCCCTGTGGTTACCTCATGCCCCTACCTAACCACACCTGTATGCTCACCAGACAATCAGACTAATTAACCACTCCTCCTTGGAAGTGGATTAAAGGCCTGGGACACTGTGGGTCCAGCCCCTTTTCTGGCCCTTTTGGCCTTCTGCCTCTTTGACTATTGTGGCCTCAGGCCACCTGCTCCTGGGTGTGAACCCAGATTTCCCTCCCTTTTAGATAGGGCCCTCACTCTCCCATGCATTTTTCTCATTAAGTAAAAAGTTTAAAAACTTATGCTGCTTCATTCATTTGTGCGAATATTCAGAATTCTATGACTATTAGGCAAGAACCCACATAAGCTCATTAATATCAGGAATTTATTAATAAGCACATGGTAATATAAATGGCACCACATATTCTGATATCAGAATCATTCTTATATCAATACACATTTAAACTGCTAAGAGAATATTAGTACAAATGGATCCTGTCACCTTGGTTTGCAGGACATTTGTAAACTCCATGTGTGATGAGAGAAAGGAAAGAAACTGGTTTCTGTTGATCAATTCTGGCTTCCCAAGCTTTCTTCTTTCTGAATGTAGTCTAGGCAAAGTGGTTGTGTTGTTATATTGTGGAATGAAGTTTGACATTAAAGTCAGGAACATGTTGACATTAGAAAAGCAGTTTAAGCAGAGGGGAGAAATCTAGTCATAGGCCAGGTTGTCAGGGATACAGAAACTCAGGGCAGTCAGGGGAGGTTTGACACCTGCACTGTAGTCTGTTTATTGGTTGTAGGGTTAAAAGGGATTATCCTCCCTGTGCAAGTAAAACTGTCACGACTAAGGCAGCCCCAAAGTCTCTAATTTAAAATTATGAATTTTATTAAAATTGAACAAGTAAACAAAACATACATTGAAAATAGGTTAATAAAATCTAGAACCATTATGGTACACTAATATATTATAATAATATTAATTTATGCAAACGCACAAGTAAAGATAGATACCCCTTGGGGCCAAGACAGTGATGCATGATATTCTTCAGTCTGATCCTGGGGCTAAATGATATCATATTGTTTTCAAGCCTTAAGTATCAAGCAACACAATAAACCAATAGGTTGCCATAGCAGCGTGTTCACATAAATTTTCAATTCTCTCTGTTTTCCAGCAGTTCTTACTAGTCCTTCTTTTTACTTTATTTCTTGTTATCTATCCTGCACATCTGTTGAAAGCCTAGATGAGGTTGATAATGTACATATAATTGATACTGAGTTTGGCACATCTTGATATCATGATGCCATGCTCATTTCAGTCACTCTCCTAGATATTTTCTTTAAAAACAATTTCCTGTATGCTCAATATTTAATATTTTGCTGCCATCTGAGAGTAAATGTATCTGGTCCGTCCAAGAAACAGAGCCTGTCATTGAACAATAATATCATCTACAATAATGCAGTATCTACTGCATTTGTTATATAAGTGCATTGATATTATATATTTTTGAAAAACATGCTTAGATCAATACTTTGCCATTGGACTCATTTCACAGATGAAAAAAAAAGCTGAGTTACAAAAATGTAAAAATTAAATTCATTCAGTCAAGCATGCAAAAATCACAATGTCTCTGTTACATGCCCAGCACTATACTATGTTCTTGGAATGCAATGAATGACAAAGCTATCCAGGAACCTTATCATAATGGACTTGTTCTCTATGGAATACAAACTTGAAACAAATTACAAACACAGATATTTGAAAACTTACAACTAAAATGATATTAAAAAGAGAATTTTTTGATGTTATGATGATGAGTTAGCCATGCAAATCTACTGCACTACTAAAACTTGAACATTAAAAGCAATATTGATATAACTGTAAATTTTGCATTGGGTTTAGGTTAGTGGCTAAGATACCAATTAAGATGCCCATGTCCAGCATCAGAGTACCTGTGTTGCATACTCAGCTCACATGGATTGAATTTCCAGCTCCCGATTTCAGCCTCACTCCCAACCAACACAGGATGAGCATCACAGAATCTGGATGTGACTCGGGAGATGAGAGTCTCCCTATTTCTCTACCTCTCAAATATATAAATAATTAAATAAGTAAAATATTGCATATTTGCTACATGGATTGCATTCTTTGTCATTCACTTTTCCCTTTGATTTCCTTTATATGCTTTTCCTTTTTTAAGTTTAGAAGCAGAGAGACAGAAGATAGATTTCTGATCTTCTGGTTCATTTTCCGAATGCCAACAAGAGCAAGGACTGGGCTGAGACTGAAGCTGGGAACCAGGAACTCAATCCAGCTCTACCTTGTGTGTGACAGGGACCCAATTACTCAATTCATCACTGCTGCCTCCAAAGTGTGCATTATAAGGAAGCTGGAATCAAAAGAGGAGGCAGGACTCAAAACCAGGCACTCTAACAGGGGATGTTGGTATCCGGACTGGAATCTTACTGCTAGGTCAAATGCGCACCCCTTGTCATTCTTGGTTATATTTAGCACAATATTCTCTACATCTAACTATTTATGAACTTAGAGGAAGAAAAACAGACAATAATTGATACTGAGGATATGTATCGGCGTGTTAAGAACGAATTTGAAGAGGGAGGAAGGAGAAAGCTCATTTTATGTTTCTAATCTCTGGCTGTGAGTAGCCCAAGAAACTGGATCCACTAAAGAATGCTTCTGTAAGAGGCTGTTCTAAAAGGCATAACTAAGTGCCACATGGGTAGCCGTGAGTCCTTTTCCTCTCCTTTGGAGAAATATCCAGAGAGCTAGCTGAACTGAAGTTTACTTTTTCACTTGACTTTCTACTCCATTAGATTTACCCCTTTCCTGTAGTACACACCACAAGCCACTTGGCTATTGTTCCCTGGTTTCAATCAATTTTCTTGAAGCACCCATGATTTCTGACTTGTCTGTCCAAATTTAAATACAATATCCTGACTTCTACTTGATGATTTGAAAGCCAGTTGCTACTTTGAGAGGCTACCAATAATCAGAAGACCTGGGTTTCAATACTTACAATAGGTAAGTTCTGCCACTTACCTAGTAGTGGAGGGAAGATAAATTAACTTAATCTTTCTAAACTTCTGTTTTCTCCTGTGTTAAAAGAGACTGAAACACCTACTTCCTAGGATTGCTGCAAAGATTAGTTGATATATATATATATATTTGAAAATGCTTAAATGTTTTCTGAATGTCAATTTCCCACACTCTTAATACCAAATGCTTTGTGTACAGTGCTGGAATATTTTAATGTTAGATTACTTCAGTTATAAATGTATTGAGAACAGTTAACATTTCCCACATTTCCTGTTCACATTGAAAAGACTAGAATAATAGTCATGACTCGGAGTCTATAATGTTTATTGTCATCCATGATCTGGAAAGTCAGAGGCCCATAATCCGAAAATGTGGAGTGAGGCTGGATTTATTAATAAAATGAATAAGGTGCCATATAGCTGTTCCATTTATTTTTGCAGTCTTAACAATTGGTGCTGGTAGTTGCATGGTCAGGTTTTCTGCAGTGATGTTGCAGAAGGTTCTTCTGGTTATCCTAGATAGGGAGTGTCCTAGGGAGGTTCTGCTTGTAAAGTTGGTGAGCATTTCATGAGTCAGAAATGTAAGTATTGCTACTCATTAGAATGCCTTCCATGTGCAACTTCTGATTGGCACTAGAAAATACAGGGGACTACTCTAATTCAGAACTAGTGGTTCAGGCTGTGTCATTTTGGAACTGGCAACACCTGCTGGTAAAGCCAATAGCCTGCAGTTCAGATTTATGCAGTACTGGCAAATACAAAAAGAAGGGAGTGAAAGTAATGGTCTTCCAAATTGGTGTCAGAAGGTTTAGGGCGGCAATGTCCTCAGTAGTAGAATGATTTTCTAATCATATTGCCAGTGCTAAAAATGCAACAAAGAAAGCTGACCAGGTATTGCTAAGTAAGCACTGATCTACTGCTGATCTACTGCTGAAGAAGAGGATATCATGTTGAACTCCTAGTCCCATAGAATCTGTCTCTCTGGTGTGAGAGGTTAAAAGACAACATCTTTCATTCTGTATGTCAATACAAGAATAATCATAGGAAATGTAGTTAGAGACAACCATATTGCAATAAATCTGCTTCATAAGGAAAAAGGGATTATCAGTTAAAGAGCTCCTTTATTCTTTTATTGAGGTCTGAAATCACGTTAAGGCCCTACATGTTAAGACTTCTACATATGACTTATTTTTCTATATTCAATAACTAAGGGTAGATATGTTCATCTTCACAAAATATTTATTGTGGAAAATATACTCTTCCGTTGTAAACAACTGTTTGCATATCTGTTTTCTTATCTCAGCTTTGACCTACTCAAGGGCAGAGATAATGCACCCAACCTAGTCTTGAACCCCTCAACATAGAGCCCATTGTTTGCAGCAAGTTATTGAATATTTTCAGAATTGATTTCAATAGCTAGAAAAGCCCCCTCCAACATCATACTCCTGATGTCTGCAGGAAAATCGTACACATGTGCCATCTTACTCTCCCTCAGAGTCAGCTTTTCAAAGGCCCTTGCTGACATCTGTAAGACAAACAGAGTTTCTAAAACTGTATTTCAGGAATCAGCATTTCTAAATCTCCTGTAAAAGAAAGTAAGATTTGAACTTCCCTGGAATCTAACTAAGGTGGATCCTTTCGGGGGAAGAAAATACTCCCACGGAAAATACTTCTCTTCTTTATTGGCTGTAATCACCTGCCTGGCTGATCTGAGTAGCAGAGGCTGCACATTAATATGCCACTCTGATAGAGAGACACATGATACTGCTGGCCAGAGGCCAAAAATGGGCTTCCATAAACAGATCGCAGAGCACAGACACACTGCATGACTCGGCAGTGTGTGGTCTTCAGACACATTAGAGCACTGGGAACTGAAAGCTAGCTGACTCAGTAAAACAAAAAGAAATATAAGTAAATAGTGCCATGGAATGGCAGAATCTATCCAGTTGAAGATATTGGCTAATTTTTTTTTTCTCAAGTAGTTAGCAGTGCAAAAAATTCTTGGGTTTTGTGAATGGGGCACAACAGGTATTTAGTAGTCTCGGAAGTTGCTGAGTCCTCTGAAGAATGTATTTATAAATTGGACATGGACAAAATGACTTGAGGCATCATGATAAAAGCTTCAGGGTATGAAATTGATGTTTATATATCACAGATACTAATAAATTACAAATAAGTTATTAATGAAATTCAGAAAAACATGTAATAATCACTGTGGAAACTTATCCTAAATTTTGATAGGTTTGAAATATGAGAGGAGTAAAAGCTGCCACATCTACAATATTTATGCCTCATTTTCTTGTGTCAGAATTAGAGATCATTTGGTTTATTGCCGAAGTTAAAGTTTGTTCAATGTTTATTCAACATAAAGTTTTATTAACCTGATTAAAGTTTGTGTTTTGGATGTCAAATTCAGCTATTACATGAAATATAAGTAATTCCCGGAGTAATCAAGAATGACTGCTTATTTTAATCTGTCTGTAACTACCATATACTTTATCTAAATTCAGTTGCAAGCTACATAACATAATGCGAAGAAATTTAACTTAAACTCTCAGGGGATGTCACTTATGAGTATCTTCACAATTAATGAAATATTTTGTACTAAATCAAACACATTTAAGAGGAAAAACTAACATGCCATTTTTACTGGGAACTTGCATAGCCTATATTGTTATCAGTGCATCTGTTTCACAATGCATTTGATATTTTTAGGGGGAACTCAGTATCTGTTTGACATCCTCATTGTCACAGAGTTCATGATGGGGCCACTGAAGGGAGCTTACCAATGTCTGTGTTAGGGGAACATCACTTGGCTTCTGAAGACCTACATGCTATTTATTATGTGCCTAGGATATCATATTAAATGCTATATATTAATATTAGTATTATTAGTAAAATATGAGTAAAAGCATATCCAAAGGGTCCTGCCTGTGAGGTCTTCTAGATGTTCCAATTTATTTGGTTTAAAAAGCCTATTGTGTACATGAAAACTCCTAGAGAAAACAATTCAAGAGAGAGAGGAGTCATTTATAAGAACATTAGAAAAAGAGAGCTAACTCTTAGGTAGTGTAAGGAGTGGAGGAAATGACTTAATGAGACAGAAGAGGCGCAGGAACTTAGGTGCAGATTTCGGGAAAGGATGAAGAAGGAAGAGGCAGGGAGAAGGCTGAGAAGAGTCAAGCTCTGTCAGCCTATCTGAGACCGAAGGCCCCTGGAGAAGACCACTGGACATTCAGGGTGGAATGAGGTGAACTTGAATCTCTTGTGGAAGTTCAGTTAAGTTAAAGAACTTTGCCAAGCACATTTCTAAAAGATATCAGAGATGTGACTTAACTTTACATGCTATCCTCAATAGTATATTCCTATCTTTCCAACTTGTGTGGAAGTCATTGGTCCAGGCTAGAGATTGCACCAGTGCAATAGTGCTGTCTCTGGACTTGGAGCTACCCTACCTAAAGTGGTAGGCTTTAGCGCTCACATGCATTATCCAATAACATCAATGAAAATAGCCAAAACATACTCCAGGAAGTTTACCAAGAAACAGTTTTTCCTTTTAGTGGAATTTTTATATTTGTTTCTCCTTTACTGCCTTTTGACTTTAACAGATGAAATGCTACTTTTGTGGTATGTTTGATTTTCTAAAATGAAAAAAGTAATGTATAACTAGGACATACATTTATACAAGTTCAATTTGTTATATAGCACAAATAATGCCATAAGAATTGCCACAGGTGCCATACAATCTCCCCTTCCCTATATCTACTAATGCAAGGAAAATATAACTGCATCATTATCATGCTATATGTTAACATAGGAGTGGTCAATTGTTGCCATGACAATTTTATCTAAGATAAAAGTGAAACTCACATTCACCAAACATATTTACCTGGAGTTTATTTTGTTTTCTAGACTCTTCAATGGCCAACAAGGAATCATTATTCAGAATTTTAGCACAAGATCCATTCTCACTGTTACCAATGTGACACAGGAGCACTTCGGCAACTATACTTGTGTGGCTGCCAACAAGCTGGGCACAACCAATGCGAGCCTGCCTCTTAACCGTAAGTAGTGCTATTGGCAAAATGCTCCCAGGAGCCTCTGGGTTCCTATTTCTCAGTACAAATACAAACCTAGAAATGGAGTACATTCATTTTAAAGCTCAGCCTGTTGTGACTCAGACCTTACAAAGAGGAAACCTTGCCCCCAAATAGTATGTGTGTTTGAAAATTTTGTAATCCTTAAAGAACTTGACATGTGTATAGAAAAATGTCTTATAGCTGAAGAAAATGAAAATTACATAAGTAATAGGGCCAATTGGACAATGTCTCTGACTGCATACTATTGTTTTGGTAAGGTTTTGTTTGGATTTTAGTATTTTAAGTAATGTGTTATGTTATCTTGAAGCATGGATTAATATGGAATCAGGTTATTCTTGGCTGGTTTTCTTTGGACATTCATCTTTAAATAGTCAGAATTTCACAGCATAAATAAAATTGAATAGTAAGTAAATGATCGTGGAACAATTATTATATCCATCTAGATAGCATTTTTATTTAAAACCATCTTTTGCAATAAAAATTAAGGCTTTGTTTCACATTTTTAATGCATCTTACTTCCTAAAGACCAGATGATAAAGAAGAGCAAGCACTAGGATCAGTTAAAAGAAAAGAATCTTTGTTAATGTTTCTTCCAGGAATTAAACTTAGTGCTTCTTAGAAGCAGAGTATTCCAGTCATAAAATACCACTTATTTTGAAATCAAGTATTTCACAGTTTTCAGAGGCTACAGAGTCCAGTGTCTTTTCACATCCACATAGTTATCTGAGTGAACCTTATATTTTATTTAGTTAATATTTTATAATAGCCACACATATATATGTATACATATATACATATGTATGTGTGTGTGTTTGTGTTATCTTTATGTGTTAGTTAACTATCTCTGACAATGCAAATTTTATATGGTTCATCACAGAAATGATAATTTCCATTTTGCAGAAGTGGGGAGGAGAAGTATGATGTTCCAATTACTTACAGGTGTACTACAATAAGATTCATGATTTATAAACTTGGAATTAGTATTATTTAAGAAACTCTGATGTTAAATAAAATATATATATTCCTATCACATCTTTCATTTTTCCAGCTTAATATTCCTTAATATTTTTTGGTATCCAACTCTGAAAGAAAAACATTGCTTGCCATGCAATGACAATTATATGCACTATTTACTATATGCGTTATCTATAATATGCCTGCTTAAATTTTATCCATGAAGATAATTTATTTAATGTAACTATGTATAATATGAACCACTGAGAACATTAAAGAGCAGTGTGAACTCCAATTTAATATAAATATCGGTATATATTAAATATTGGTATACATTAAATACTTCTTTGTTATATTATTAATCTTAAGTGGTTTACATATTCAAGAACATGAAAGAATAAATGGCTTGAAAAGTCAAAGCAAAGAAAAACATATAAGGCTTATTAGCATTAACTTTTTGCTATTTAAATTTCTAAGTCACATTCTTATTTTCAAAGCTCAAATATTAATTATTGTGACAAATTAGGAGCAAATGTCACTTACTTAATTTTTTTTAACTCTGAAAACCTTGACATAATCATTTGGAAATAATGCCTGGTGAAAAAGCTTCTAAATATGAAATTCTCAGAATTAACTACCATGATCTCTTTCCATCACTGACTTTTTGTTTATTGAGGTGCTACTAAATGCTACACAATTTGATTAATTTGTTAATAAAGACAAAGTATACAAATCTCATCTGTAATTATGAGCATATTCCTGGAAGTTTGGAAAAATATCTGTGTGATAAGGAAACTTGTGTTACCTCAACTGAAACTCTTATTGCAGAAAGCATTTCTCTTTTGTACTATAATTTTTGCAATATATTTTCATTCCTCCATCAAACTGTAAGTTCCTTGATAAAATAGGACCAATATAGATTAATTATTTTATCTTCCATATTACCTAGCATAGTTTCTCCTATTTAATAGGCAATTAGTAGATCTTTAGTGATAAAAAATAAACATTGAGTAAGAATAAGAACAGATTAATGAATAAATGAACTGATGAACTATGTTTTAGCTGCAGAACATTGGCTATCCACCTCCAGAGATTCAAGTAAAACCATTGTTATAAATTTGAATATATGAAAGGTGAATTTTGTTGATATTTATCCAAACACATGCAAAAATGAGAATTGATGCCATCTAAATATACACTCCACCTGATTTTTAAATATCCCTGTATACCACAATTATCCAACCACAGAAATTGTAGCTCTGCAAGCTACATATGCGGAAAGGCAGTTTAATTGAACTTTTCAAGATGCTAGCTGGAGAGACAGCCACCTGTCCCTAGATAAGATCTGTCACACTTTCACAATGATTCTGAGTGGGGAAATGCTTATGCTCTGAAGTGGTCCATGGTAGAAGCTAGTCCTAAGGTGATCTTGTATTGATCTATGACATTCTGAACATTTTTTTTTTAAATTTACTGATGGAGATGAGTCCTTCGGATAGGTAAGAAAGTAAGTAAAGTTGTCTTTATCCAGAATATAGGATGTAGATCCGAAAGGGTCTGCCACATATGTACTTGGTGATTTTTGGTACATGACTTGCATCAGAAACTTTTCATGCTTTCAAGATTTGCACCCTTGAATATGTAGTAAATTCAAAGACAGGGTAATTGGAAATGAGGCTTACCTGGCATCATGCTAATTAATAGCAAATGCTCATACTGGCAGATAATAACATTCCAAAAGAGTTTTAGCCACTAGGAATCAGTTCCTCATCTATACTATTTAGAGTAAGTCCTAAGACTATTACAATTTATTTCTGGTTTTTAATAACTCATTTAATAACTTCCAGATAACCAAGAAGATAAAAGCAAACTGTAGTTTAAAACTGCCATAACTAAGATTATCACAAAAGATGTATAACACTTTTGTGCGTGAATGTATGTGTGTGTGTATACACATGCATGTGAATGTATGTGTTTTTCACATAAGGGGAAGGCCTTGGTCTGAATCTCAGTTTTACCACATATCAGTTTTGTGTGACTTTGTATAAGTTTCTTAAATTCCAAATTCTTCATTAATTCTTGCATAAAATGAGGACAGTCATAGTGCCCTGACCTGGGAGATGGGCATGCTTATCATTTAACTTAGAAGAAAGTAAGAAATCAATAAATAAAAACCATTGTTACTGCATCATTACATTTTACCAAGAGCAGTCAATTCAATTCATTTGAAAAACTAGTATATAGATGATTTACTTTATTTGATGAACCAGCTGCCCAGGACTTCAATAAGAGCTAACATGGTAACATCCCTAGCAAGCCAAGAAAGGAACATACAAACTTCAAATAGTGTCTCAAATCTAATTCATAATTTAGCATCATCCCTTGCTCAGTACATTAACCAGACTTCGTGGCACTAATTCCAGATTAAATATGATTTTTTAGTCATAGTTCAGACATTTACAGCATTGAAAGTATAAAGCCAGAACCAATAAAAACAATTCTATCTTGGTGTTCAGATAATTCATTCAATAGCAAGATTGATTTGTATCCATGTATGTATATATTTATAATAAGTACAAACACTGATATGTAGGTATGTATGCATTTATGTATGAAGAGAGATAGTATGCAATATACACAGCACTATGCTAGATGTTGGAAAGAAAAAAAGTTAGAAACCTGGAACCCTGTCTTCAAGAGGTTCTTAAATGAGTGAGACAATCTTGTCCATAACTGTCTCATTTTCAGAAGCAGAACCTTGTAGTTCATTCAACAACCATCACGAGCACTAGGCATAGTGGCACAGATGAAAGGATGGTCAACTAGAGAGTGAAACACTCCCAAATCAAAGAGCTCAACTAAAGACACAGAAATGTGAAACAGTCTCATTCTTTTGAAGACACAGTAGTATTTCCACATGGTTACATTAACAGGTAGGGAGAGAATATTGAGAGATGACATTGGACAGGTTAGCAGGTGATAGTACAAGTGAGTTTAGATTTTGTCCTGGTTTTAGAGAGCCATTAATGGATTTTGGGAAAGGAATGATTCGTACAATATTTTTTTTTTCTGAAAGATTTTCTTGAGCAAAGTGAGGGCTAAAGCTGGGCACTAGACTTTCAGTACTAAAGGCAAAAGAAAGTAATTACACAAGAAGAATAGCAGAGGTGAGGGAGTTAAAAATAATTAGGTAGGAATTAGTGTCCAAATCTGGAGACAATAGGAACAGTGTTTCAGGAATCTAGATATCTCCTATTATGTTGTTTGGCTGGCATTAACCTGGACAAGAACATCAAAGAAGGATTATACCTCTTGGATTTTGGGAAGAGGCACACATTTGAAAGAAGAGAATGAGTTCAATTTTGTACATCTTCTACTTGAGGCAAGAACCAATAGGTGGCTGGATATTAAATCCAGGATGGAAATATAGATTTGGGGCCTATCAAAATAGAAGTGGTGGATTCAACTGTGAGAGCAAATCCAATTTCTTATAAAGGCCATGTAGAGTCAATAGATGACGAGGGGTGGAAATCCAAATAAATCATCCAGAGGCGTGTGCAGAGCATGCAGATTAAGCACAGGTAAAGATGCTGGAGGATATGTGCCACGGAGTGCCATGGAAGTCTGGGTAAGAGAGCATTTCAAGAAGGATGAAAAGTCATTTTCAAGGCTATATCAAGTCAGAGAAAGACTGGAAGGCAACCGATGTCTTTAAAAATCAAGCAGTACTAACTTCAGTAGGGCAGTTTCTGTGGGCTAGGGCAGTTTCTGTGGAAAATTAGGAGTAGCAGCCAGGTTTCTATGGACTAAGGGTAAACAAACTGAGAAGGAAATAGAGACATGGGTAATAAACTACTCTTTCTAAAGCGTAGGCTATGAAAGGGGTAAGACAAGGCTAACGTCATACCCTGATTCTCTGGCAGCTGGTTTGCTTGGACTTCTTTCCTGATTGATAGGCCAATGGCTTTTTGTAGAGTGACAACTCCCTGAGCTTCAAACCCGCAGCACACCAGCTTTGATGAACTGTACTAGGGGTCTTTAAAAAGTTCATGGAAAGTATGGATTATGGAAAAGTCATGCATGGACATTACAATCTTTTTGCTCCAAAATACTCGTATCATTTAATTCCATTTTCCATGAACATTTTTTTCAGGTTCTCTCAAAGCCTCTCTGATTCACAGCTTGTCTGGCTCTCACACTACTCAGGTTGCAGAGAAATAAGCAAGACTAATTTTACATCAGGACATCTTAAACCCTTTTCTCCTTCATGGCCTGTGGGCTTTAGACTGCAATCATAAGAGGAACTATAATTTTTAGTAGATACTTTAGTACTTTCGCCAGTAGAATTGCTTTAGGTAAAGAGTATATATTCTCAAGCGAGGAGAAACCAAAATTTATGGAGCAAAAAATCACAGGAAAGCTAGCATACCACAAAGATTCCTCATCCTTTAGATCATCTGTCCAAAAGCTTCTGAAAATAATTTGCATTTTTTAAAGTAGAAAATTAAAAGTGGAGAGAGAAAAAAAACAGCATTCCACAGATCACAGCACATCAGCCATCAGGCAAGTGCTTTAGCAAAATTGATAGCAGACAACAGTGTGCCAGCTTTTCATAGAAAAATTCCTTATTAAGTAAAAAGTTGGGGTTCAGAATTATTTGTTATTTTTCACCTATGTGTTTTGCTTCTTGAGCATAAGCAGCTGAATAGATGAATCTTCTATGTCTGTTCCTTAAAGACTATGCACTGAATGGTCCCATCCTGCCATCTATGGGTCTGATTCATCAAATGTACACCATCACTTAAGCTGGAAATCTGTTACCAGTAAAACATAGTCAATTCTGTAAATTAAAAGTATGTTGTATGTGCTTTGTTTCTAGCTTCTGCAAAAGAACAAATATTCACTGTAGGACACATATTAAAAAACTTATAATCTAAAGGGAGATAAGGAAGGAAAATTAAGAAAGAAGAGACTCATATCAAAATGCTTAAAACCCAAATAGCTTTGATTTAATACACTCTTTTCCAGAAACTTCATATATGAAAATATTTTGGACAAATCTGACCTTAATATTGACAAAGAGTTTGCTTATATCCCCAAAACAGATAGCTATAATGTATGTACCAAACTGCCATATAAGGTGTTCCCCCAAAGTACAATGTTAAATCCTTTGCTGGAATATAGATTCTAATGCTGCTGTAGGGATCTCTCCTTTGCATGTGAGTGTGTGTGTGTGTGTGTGTGTGTGTGCATTCATTTATTCAAAGTAACAAAACATTTGTCTCAGAAATAGTACACATTAAACATTCTAAGAATCTATCAGAACTTTTTTTTCCCTAGCTTATCAACAATGTGGTGACAATAAAGTACTTCTGATTTGAAAGGCTTCATAAATTCAGTGCTATTTAACTTTCTAGAAAATATCTCAAGTTACAGAATATTTCCTCTCAGCCTATTTAGTGTGAATGACACCTTTTCTTTTGAGATAAAAAAATAAATCAGTAGCTGGTATCCAAAAGTGAAATAGAAGCGGCTTCTGGAGAAAGTTAGAATGTGACAGGTTTCCCTGTTTAGATTCAACTGATGCAAGCAAATAGTACTTGGTGATGGATTTGTTGAATATGGAACTGTGCTGCTGCAAGTGTTATTTCAGCTCTCTGAATGTTTCAAATGCTTTCATGTGCTAGTAAGCTCCTGTTAGGGCTGTCTGTTATTTTTGCCTATTATGATGAATCCTGATATTATGTAAAAGATGATGCCAAAAATTTGAATGATATATATTTTAGATCAAAATTGATCTCAACTTCTTTAACTTGAAAGTGATAGGATTTTCACTTTGTTTGAAAGAGGTGGTAATAAATTCAGACTTCATGATTATTGAAGACAGAGTGCTATTTGTGCCAACTTGCTATATCCTCATAGCTTTGGGATAGTAATAGGAAAGATTTCCTGAATGCTCTAGTAATAAATATTTCACAAAAATTAGGTTTGTAGGTGTAGATACATTAGCTGTACGTGTCTATCAAATGCATTCTACCAAACAAAAACAGCATGCACAGACATAATCATCACACAAATAATAGATGTGCCCAACTTTTCTGAAATGGCGTATACACAAAACAAGATTTTTTTTTCCTCTTCAGTCTTATGCCTAGACCTTGCACGTGTTCTTTAAAATATAGATACAGAATGATCATTCAGGGCCATGTAAGAGAGATGATCCCTAGCAGGTTGAAAAGTCAGAATGACTGGTTGGAGTCTTCAGTGCACCAGGTCACACGTTGTCACAAGTGAAAACCAAATACCAATGCTAGCAGAGCTGTGTTACCCATGGCAATTGACAGAACTGTGGAGCTACCCCGTATCTCACATTTTATGTAGTCAATTTTTCACAAATTCTTTAAGCAATGGAATCCTTTCTTCCCCAAGTGAAACCTTTTGCAAACCCTTCAGGAATAGCTAGGTTACATTCTGAATTGTTTTGATTAATTTGGAGATGAATTTGAAAATCCTCTTTTTTTCCCTTTTATCACTCCTTGAAATAGCTGTGAAGTCCATCAAATGTCGTAGAAGTCCACAGAATTTGAGTTCTTGACTAAACCATTTACTTTAGGTGAGGTCACTGAAGTCCAAAGAGAGTCAGAATCCAAAGACAAAGAGCAAAACTAGGGCTAGAACTTAAGTTTCCAATCCTTGTTCTAATGCTCTTCCTAAAATACAGATGGAGCATGAAAATCTTTGAATCAAGTGGGTCTGAGTTGAAATCATAATCCTCCATGAAGGCTTTTGGACAGTTCTCTCAATCTCAATCTTTAAGCTCTAGTCATAAACTAGGAAGAAATAACTTAGTGGATATCTGTGAGGATTAAACAAATAGGACATACAAAAAGGCCTATACAGTGCCTGGTCCAAAGTAAATGTGCATTGCATGTTAGTTTTCTTTACTTTCCTGTGTGATACATAATCTAAACATTGAAGGGTAAACACAGTAGGCTTAGGTCTGTTTAACATGAACAGCTGTCTGACGTTATCTCATTGGCTAACCAAATTCACAGCCTTGGTTCTTTGAATCATTTATTAATGCACTTATGTATATCATTATGATATTGTCCTTTTTATTAGAATTATTAATTAAATCAGCCATGCACATAACCACTCACTTGTAATGAATGGAGGAAAAAGTGGGCAGGTTGATAGAGAAGGTTGTACAAGATTAATTACTCTACTGATGTGTTTCTCTCAGGTTAAGAGGCAATTTGACAGCTGTGTCTTCATGCTACTGGTGCTGCACATACATCCCCACAGCTGACAAAGGGGTCAGTACATGCAAAATGGAGAAAGGAACTTTGGTTTTGTTGTTGTCGTTGATCAGCCTTGAAATGTAGCAACCTTATGGGAATTAGGTACTGAAAAGATATAGAAAAATCAAAGACTTTCAAATTAAACCATAAAATTTTATTATATTCCCTAGCCTAGGAATGAAGCAAGTTAAATTCTGGGCTTAACTGGGGAGGTGCTTAGCACTTCACTCTCTGGCCTCAGTTTACACATATATGAAATGAAGAAACTAGAATAATAATCTACACATTCTCTTTCAGCTGTAATTCTTTAAAATCCTAAGAAATCAATATAGTTTTTTTTAAAAAAGAACAGTGGTATAGAAGTATTGGATTTTTTTTTTAAGTTGCCCTTACTCCTTAAAGCAGAAATGCTGCCAATATTTTTCCTTCTGTAATTCTTGTCATTGAACTCAAAATTATTTTATATTGACAGAAAAAATTGCATTTTAATGTGTTTGGCTTTGTGGTGAGTTTCCATAAAGTTTAGTTCAATACTTCTGCTGGCCTAATCATTTTGTCATCTCTGCAAAGAATTTTACTCTCCGTTGAAATTTCCTTTGAGTTCTCGGTTTCAACTCTATTGGCCAACAGCCTGTGAAAAGTCACTGGAGTACACCTTCTGGTTTGCTGTTTTCTTTCACACAACTGTAACCCAATAACAAATTAGGCCAAACTGTGACCCTGTATATGAGGGGGTTATGGCTGTTGGGGCTTTATCAAAAAGAAAACATACTAACATTTCCAGAATAAAACATATGATTAGACCCTTCCTTCAATACTGCATTTACCAGTCTTTCTCTTTCGAGCTTGTTGGAGATCCTGAGAGAGATTCCTCTTCCATTATTTCTGAGAAATCTCTCTGAGCCTACTTACCCAGCAGGTACCATTTTCCCTATAGTTGAAAGCAAATTTGAAGAATAATTGAAGGATTGGAGCATATGATAAAGTGGTAAATCCCAACAACTTACCTACCTGAACTCCTGTGCTGTAATTTTTTCTCTGAAAAATAATATGGCCCTGAGAAGAGAACTATGATATGTGTGAACAAAATGATTATTATAAAGTGCTGAGCTATTATTACTAAACTTTTTATTTTTCCTTAGTTAGTGTGAAGCATAATTAATGGAGTATGCCACCAAAAAGAAAGTTAGGCAAAATTGGCTTTTTCTTTTATGCTCTTTTTTTTTGGCCATTTTGATGTCCAAGATAAAGGCAGAAATAGGTAAAATTAACTTTGAAAGCAATGATGTTTCAGTGGGCCACACTTTGTCAAAAGTGCTTTAAATTCATTTTAGTATTTATAAAACTGTTAGGGAAAGGACTGAAAATGGCCTGTTCTCATTGAATGTGTCTGTTCAGTGTACACTAGATTTCCCCACTGATAAATGTAATTCCATTGGGATTTCTCTTAGAGCCACAAATTAGCTATCTTCCCAGTATCTACTTAAGTAAGATTTGAATAAATCAATCAAGACTTGCTTGTGTGGAAATGTTTCATTTATGCAATAGACATTTATAATTTATATTATAATAGGTTTTTATAATAGGTTGGTACATTTTTATATATATATATATATATATATATATATGTTGGATTTTTCCAATTTTAACCTTAAAAAAGAAATAGGCTTTCTCGTTCACAGTTCTAAGACAAAGAAGCAACCTAAGTTACCTAGTTCTAAAATGCAGTTTGATAAAGCTGGCTATTCTTCAGTTCCTGCGTTTGATTTTTTTAATCAATCCAATTAGTGCATATGTGAAGCTGCCTAATTAGCAGGGCCGACCATCACTGTTGTCAAAGCACTCCTGGGACCACTAGTCAGTCCATGTAGAAGGGATCATAAGTTCATTAAAATACGTCATAAGACAAGACGCAGCAGCACATTTCCTAAATATGGCAGAATAACTGCATATACGTTAATAATTAGTGACCATAACAAAAAAGAATTAGTGCTGTAACTGTAGATAAATTTGTATTTTTTCAACAAATCACAACTTCTTGGGAATACTGTATTTTATGATATAATAATACTTTTAAAAATGTAGAAAATAGCTATCATCAGGCATGTAATTGGTCCAACAGTTAGGATGCCCACATTCCATATTGGAGTGCCTGAATTCACGTCTCTGCTCGGATCCCAATTCTAGCTTCCTACTAATGCAGACCCTGGGAGACAACAGTTGATAGCTCAAGAAGTTGGGTCCCTGGCAATCACTCAGAAGATCCGAATTGAGTTCCTGGCTCCCTTCAGCTTAGCTATACTCTGGCTGTTTTGGACATTTGGAGACTGAACAAGCAGATGAGAGCTTCCCTTTCTTTCTTTCTCTCTGCATCTCAAACATAGACATAATTTATTTTTTGAAAAGTAGTTTTACTCAAATCAAGTAATATTAACTGAGTAAGCACGTTTTTAGGAAGACTGCATAAGCAATGGATATATAACTCAGCAGGCTTGATTCTGCTGGAAAAAGATAAATTAAAAAGCTTTATTCTTCTCAAGCTAGTCTATTTTCTGTAGGAGGCCATGCATCCTTTCTTACACCCATTTTACTCAGTACTGCAGAACCACCAACGAACCACGATCTGAAAGAATTAGTCTCATATTCCAAAATAATCTTCAGGTTACCACATATCTTCATATAATTCTCTTCCATTTATTATTTATTTTGTACCATAATCCTTAATTCTTTTCTTTATCTTATTCTTGTTATCAGTATGATTATTTAAAAAAAAAGAATAGTAAACACTACTGGCTGACATATTTTAACGACAGTTTCTCATCTGCTGTTTTTTTTTCTTCCCTTTGCTTGCTTTCTGCTTCATTCCCCCTTATTTTTCTTTCTTTCATGTCTCCTCAACTCCAGTATTTAATCATCACCAAAACAGATAGACAGATGCCTCTCTAACTAGGAGTATAGATTTAAAACAGAACTAAACAGACCCTGAATAGGCAAGTTCAAAATTGCTTTTGAAAGCTTCATCACTGAAAATGTAATCAAACTTAGCTCACCCAAAATTGATTTAAGTTGCAGCCTAAGGGCCAACCTTTGACCAGGGCAGCGTTCACACTTGCATCGATTCCGCCTGCAATTGAATTACTCAGGCAATTCTGTGCGCTTTCAGCTTTAGCCCTGGAGTGCAAATGGCCAATTTGAGAAGCAACTTGGCTGTGCTTGAAATTTGCAGGAAGATTTTTCTCATATGTTTCTGGGGAAAAGCTGGCTTATATTAAGTGTGTGTGTGTGTGTGTGTGTGTGTATATATATATATATATATATATATATATATACTCTTAGTCATAGAATTGGTTGCCCAAAGGATATATTGTTGCTTGTTTTTATGTTTGTTTTGATCTTAGAAAACTTTGCTTTCATGAAGATATCTTCTGACTTTGAAAAGGTAAGTTCTACTCCTTCAACAGAGATACCAAAATTCAACGGAAATGAAAAATTAATGAGGAAAAATTAAGACAATAAATTATGTTGGTATTAGTAAGATCAGAAACAAAGCATTTATAGTTCTAGATGTAGAATTGTACTAAAAAATGCACGATGATGAAAATAAAAGAATCCTCTATAGGTCTCTTTAGAACTGTGTTTTGTGGCCGGCGCCGTGGCTCAATAGGCTAATCCTCCGCCTTGCGGCGCCGGCATACCGGGTTCTAGTCCCGGTTGGGGCGCCGGATTCTGTCCCGGTTGCCCCTCTTCCAGGCCAGCCCTCTGCTGTGGCCCGGGAGTGCAGTGGAGGATGGCCCAGGTGCTTGGGCCCTGCACCCCATGGGGAGACCAGGAGAAGCACCTGGCTCCTGGCTCCTGCCATCGGACAAGCGCGGTGCGCCGGCCGCAGTGCGCCGACCGCGGCGGCCATTGGAGGGTGAACCAACGGCAAAAGGAAGACCTTTCTCTCTGTCTCTCTCTCTCACTGTCCACTCTGCCTGTAAAAAAAAAAAAAAAAAAAAAAAAAAAAGAACTGTGTTTTGTGATAATACCTCCCTCTCTTCCTCTCCAAAGCATAAGAAGAACACAACTAATGTAAATGCAGAATGATGGTGGGGGATGCAGCAGTGGGAAACTGCTCTAACATTTGCTAGCTCACTCCCCAAATGTCTGCACTGGACTAGCAGAAGCCAGGAGCCAGGAACTCCATCTAGGTCTCCCCTTGGGCAATAGGAACCCAAGAACTCAGACCATCATCTTCTGCCTCCCAGGCACATCAGCAGGAAGCTGGAAAAGAAGTAGAAGCAGAAGCCAATCCTGGACAGTCCAATGCAGGCATCCCAAGTGGTAGCTTTACCTGCTGTACTCCAACTATGGTCCCACACAAAGAAATACCACAAGTACACTTCTAGGGCATAACAAGCTATGCATTATTATTTTTCATGCTGTTGTTGTTTCTCCTTGCACAATGTATCTACTGTGTCCTCTTTACAACCCCTTATTTTCACATAAAGTACACCCTAGTTGTATATTTACTTTCAATACTTACAGGTATAAAATAGATTCATTTTTATACCGCGCAAAAGCTTCCTTATGTTTCTATTCAGGCTTCACTACTATGTGTTCAGTGGTACATTGGTAAATATTTAACTTAAATAAAAAATTGTGTAACAAAACCTACAAATAATAATAAAATATACAATTCACCTTATGGTAAATTCCACATTGCCAGTTTCTTCTCACAGATGCTTTCACTGATTTTTGCCAAAACCATTTATCTGTAACCAACCTTTGTTTGCAATTCAACCGTGGTGTGACATATGGAGTTGTATTCCAACTATGAGCATCTTTCTAACATGAATATGCATTGGTATTTTTATTTATGGTAATGAATAAGATGAAAGTAACATGTACAACTTAGCTTAATCAGAGAACACTTTTGGAATATTGCAAGAACATGACTACAGACATGATACTTTTATGTTTGTTTTAACATTTTCTCCATCATTTTCTTAAGTCTAGAAGATAATCAACACAGCAATAAATCTATCCCATATTTAGATTTGTCAGGTCCCAAGGTATCAATACTCCCACCATGGCTAATTTCAAGTTAGAAAGATAATGTTAATAAATGCATAGTTGAGAAATGAGGTGTCATTTCACTCTGTGTATCTCCAAAATACACAGAACAGAACAATGGATATCAATAGTCCAAAGATCGTAAGTAATTCTCAAATAATCTAGTAGTGATGAATTTGAAGTACTTACTGCATTTTTGGCTATTCACTTTAATTGTATCTGAAAGGTAGAGAGACAGAGGGAAATACACACAGAGAAAAGACAGAGTGAAAGAGATCTTTATCTGCTGGTTCACTCCCCAAATGCCTACAGAAGCTACAGCTGGGAGAGGCCAAGGTCAGGAGCCAGAAACTGTTTAGCTCACCTATGTGTGTAGCAATAACCCAACTATTGAACCATCATCTGCTGCTTCCCAGGGTATGCATCAGCAGGAAGTTGGAATCAGAAGCAAAGTGAGGATTAGGATCCAGGCACATTAATATGCCATGCATGTGTCCCATGTATTATCTTAACCACTGAGCAGAACATTCACCCCACATTTGTTTTTTTTAATTAATTAATTAATTAATTTGTATTTATTTGACAGATAGAGTTAGTGAGAGAGAGAGAGACAGAGAGAAAGGTCTTCCTTCCATTGGTTCACCCCCCAAATGCAGCTACAGCCGGAGCTACTCCTACCCGAAGCCAGGAACCAGCTGTTTCCTCTTGGTCTCCCATGGGGTGCAGGGCACAAGCACTTGGGCCATCCTCCACTGCCCTTCCGGGCCACAATAGAGAGCTGGACTGGAAGAGGAGCAACCAGGACTAGAACCCAGAGCCCATATGGGATGCTGCTGACACAGGCGGAGGATTAACCAAGTGAGCCATGGCACTGCCCCACCACATTTGTTCCTAGTTTAATTTATTTAATTATAAACTTGTACAGCTTAATTTTAACAGTGGCTGTGTTAATGAATAATTTGCAGAATTCCTGAAAATTTGACAATTGGTTCTCATGAGTTATTCAAGATAGTTTTAGCATGCCACTCTCTACTGAATGGCTATAAAGGAACACATGATTACTATACATACACACTATATGACCTACATAAATTATATATTTTCTTATTTTCAACTTGCCCATTTGTAAAATGGGGTTACCTATACTCAGCTTACATCGAAGTAGAATTTAAGATCTATGTAAAAGTGCTCTTTTACTCTCTTACATGCTTTAATCTCTCTCATTATTTTTTTTAATTCTGGCAATTTTATTTTGAAATAGAGATTAATTAATTCATAACCTCAAATTCATATAATGACCCCTGATGCAAATGGGATTTTATTCTATCTCTTTGATAAACTCATGCATAAATAAGTATTGTCACATACAAGCTTCACTTGCTGTTTGAATTTGCTGCAACACAAACTATTTGTTTTACAGTTGACTCTATCACTACACCTCATTCCTACTCCACACTGTTTTAAGCATCATAATTTTTTTACACTTAAGTTATGAGGCCTCAGGGGATATTTACTGATAATGTCTTAATCCTATGAAGCTAGAAGGAAAAATATATTACTTAGCTATACAAAGGTTTCCAGTCCTCATATTAACATCAGAATAGGTTCCAAATTCCTTATTATATCTCCTTTAACCTGGCTAGAGCTATATGTTAACAAGATTTGAAAGACCTGAAATCATTTCTGTTTCTTATCATACCTTCCTTGAAAAAACTTAAAAGTTTTATTTTTTCTTTTTCTTTCTTTCTTTTATTTATTATTTTTTTTTTGACAGGCAGAGTGGACAGTGAGAGAGAGAGACAGAGAGAAAGGTCTTCCTTTGCCATTGGTTCACCCTCCAATGGCCACCGTGGCCGGCGTGCTGCAGCCAGTGCACCATGCTGATCCGAAGGCAGGAGCCAGGTGCTTATCCTGGTCTCCCATGGGGTGCAGGGCCCAAGCACTTGGGCCATCCTCCACTGCACTCCCGGGCCACAGCAGAGAGCTGGACTGGAAGAGGGGCAACCGGGACAGAATCCGGCGCCCTGACCGGGACTAGAACCCGGTGTGCCGGCGCCGCAAGGTGGAGGATTAGCCTAGTGAGCCGCGGCGCTGGCCCAAAAGTTTTATTTTTTCATCATCTTAGTTATTTAAAGGAGGAAAATGGTAGTTTGTAGGTTGCATACCTTGGGACATAAGATTAAAAAGTAATGTCATAATTTTTACACTTTCAGGTTTTTTACTTATTCTGTTTAATGATCTAAATGCCTAGTTTCAAGTGACATTGGGACCATACAAGTGAACTAAGATGATTCCTAACATTCTGAAGACTGCTAATTTTGAAATGGAGATTGGAGAAATAGTAATTATTACAAAATGTAGTCAATTCTTAATGGTGAGAGAGCAAGAGAGAAATGTAGTAATTGTAGCAATTCCATGTGGCTGGAGCACAAAGATGTCCTTACTAAACATAAGGTAGACACACTTGGATGGAAAGGAAGGAAGATAGATATCATCTCATGAATGGCTTTGCAAAGAAATTATTTCTTCTTTACTTTGCTGTAGAAACATCTTTTCACATATTGCTGATAGCAGTTAAAATGTGGGTGACCAAAGAGTGAAATAGAGCCACTAGGATATTGTATAACTGGGTTCTTGCTATATCTCAGGGAAACCTGTGAACCAACCCAAGAGACGTAGGTGAAAACTCCTTTCAGTCTGTATTTTGATTTCTTTGCCACTTCTGGAACTCCTCAGACACATAGACTCATTTATCATGGCCGCTTATTTTTCTGGAAAATCATACATACTTTCACGAACTTTTACATAGGTGGAGAATAATTTCTTCATTCTGTTGATCTGTTATGTTGTTCAAATAATAAGAAACTTAATACTGAGCTAGCAATGAGATGTTTAACTCTTTACAATATATCCTTTCATACATTTTTCTAATACAGTTAATTTATTCACTCATTCATATTGTAAGCATTTGGCCATATCTCTTCCTTTCAAAACATACAGCATGTTTCAGAAAAGGCAAAAAAAAAAAAAAAACCCACACAAGCAAAAGCTTCCATCTCTGAGTAATGTAATAAAGTCAAGTTTTCTTGTTCCTGAAGGAATCCAAAATGAGCTCCCCTACTTAGATTTATAATACCTGGTCTTCTGGTTAGACAGGTGCCTAATTAACAATGGCATGACAATTACTGACTAACAAATACTATTTATATGTTCTGGAGAATAGCCCATGAAAGATGTTAAGCACTTTTAATAGTTTATTCCATCTAGTGAATTATCTGGCATAGTATATACTGTGTCCAGTCTCAGACCAAGGAAGCCTTAAGTTATCCTTTAAAACTGTTAATCAGCAAGAATGATATACACATGAGTGTATACCATGTTCTGTTAACTGATGGATGTTTGAATAGAAAAGTATCACAAGAGAAGTATAACACCTCTATTCTGTATTGCTGGTATAACATCAGACTTTGTATCCAGGCTCAATTAGAGAAGGAGAAAAGGCAGAATGTAATGTGGTGCTATATCTAGACACAGATAACCATAGCTTTGGGAGTCCAGAGAGAGTGTTTGTTAGTATGGGGGAAAAGTAGCTTCATGCAAAGATTCTGCTGAAGGTGATTCAGAATTATTATCTTCAAATATAAAGGACAGCATTATTATCCTTTGTGATTTAACAATAGTTGAATTCAACATGAGATAGGCCTAGCTTTTAACAGTTTTGAAAAATATTATGCTATGTTGTTGCTGTTATTGCCATTGTTTATAAGGTAGAGTGCAGCCAAGTGACAAGCTTAGACAGAGTACAATTTCAGGCTAGAAACAGGGCTGATTACCTCATAGATGGAGAACAGAAAAAAACAAAAAAACCTGGAGCCTATTATAATGTTTGGATATGACTTAGTAGAGTGTATGCATGTGTGCAGTTACATTAAAAATCTGCCAATATTGATTTCAGTTCTTCATGACTACTGTTATGCACATTGATTATAACCTAACCATTCTAAAAGACCAGGACATATGTAGTCAGTTGAGTACTTGTTTGTGTTGTTCAGTGTATAGATACTCAGCTGTTTCTCACTGATTGATGATATATTTTTGAGAATTATTGAGATGCAATACCCTTTTTCATAGATGATGCTTCATGGCTTTGAAATTCTAGCATTTGTCTCATTTTCAATGACTTGAAATATTAATATCTAAAATAAGAGCTGACAAATAAAATTGTTATTTATCAACGTTCTACTTTATCACTAAACTTCTGTTAAACGAAAGAGCTTAGAGACCCTCCACCATAATGGCAGGGGTGTTCCAAATTAATTTATCACTTTTTATTCATTAATATTAAAATCCCATTAAAAGGACTTATTAGACAAAAAAATGATTTCTGTGAAGAATTTGTAGATAACTTTTCTAAAGGATCTGTGTTACTGGGGAGTAGGAACAGTTCCAACTGACAAAACCCAAAATCACAATGACTTGAACAAGATTCTACATTATTTCTTCCTCATCTGGTATTCTGCAGTAGCCATTTCAGAGCTACAATAGCAAGCATCTCTGAATCAAGATTATGGCCTCCTTCCATGGTCCTGTTCTACCTAATAACATCCATGCCCGAAGTAACTCAAGGTCCAACATTGCCACTCTAGTCAAAACCTCGTATCTATACTTTAGGCTGTAGAAAAGCAGGAAGAAAAAGAAAGAGAGAAAGTAGAAGAGGGAAAAGAGAAGCAGAAGAAAAAGGAAAGGAGAAGCCCTCATCCCCTCCTTTTTAAATCATTTGTCATGCCTATAACACCACTTATAGTTATGGTCTACTTATCTTTGCTGATGTGGCCATATAACTGCAAGGGAACTTAGCAATTTTGATCTTTGTTAGTTTGCTTTGCCCTCTAGAATTGTGGTTCTTTTATTATAGGAAGAGGACAGGGTAGATATTTAAGGACAACTAGTAGTCTTTCCCCACAGTTTAATTCTTTGTGACCCAAATACCCAGGCATGCCACATTCAGAACACACTCATGGAGAAAGCCAGGCTGTTGCACACAGATACTGGATCTCACTGAGATCCAGGCTCCCGGGCTGGTGCAGAATCTTTTCCTTCAGACCGAATGTGATATGTTGAGGTCTGAAGACCTGGGAGGTTAAAACAAATGTTTTCTGTCACCCACAAGCTCAGCATACAAAGGCAGAATATGAGCCAGAAAACTGCAATAGTATTCCCATTCTATAAAGAGGAAAAAGAAAAGCCAGAAGCCACTTCTCTGTAGCACTGGCCGATCCTGCCATTTGGCAGGGCCAGCGCTGCCTTTTCTCCAGCATAGTATGTTCCTTAGAAAACTCACTGGGCAGCTACTTAGGCTGCCTCCTAGGAAGAACTCCCAGGCCCATTGTTCCCTGTCACCCTTGTCTTTGTTCTCTGGGAAGTTGTTTCCTGGATGCCATGATCCATGACTACTTCTGAAAAATGCACTGTGGGCTGAACAGCGTTGAGGCTGGCTGGGTACTGCCGCAGGCTGGAGACACGGAAGTCTGTTTTAAGGTTGAACATCTACACTAATAGATAAGGCTTATAGTGTCTTTGATGGAATAATTTGCTCAAAAATTAGTAGGCTTACAGTCTAGTTGATTCCATTTGTTAGCAACCTCAGGGAAACAGGCTTTTATTTAAATGGAATGGATTTTACTATTGATGGTGCCAACTTTTTCTTGTTATCCTCTTTGTGCAAATTCAAACAACAGATACACTTGGGAGATCTGAAATGATGGGTTTGGTTGGAAACCTGGAAGATATGCTTAATATCTCCAATGTTGCCTAAAACTGATTCCATCAGTGTCTCCTTGTGTCACTAATCTTGTGATTTGTGGTCATTAATCACATTCACTGTGATACCTGGATAATCAATATAAGCTACTAAATGACTAATAGGTGAGTATCATATATAGGGGTGAATACACTGGACAAGGGAGTGGTTCATGTCCTGGGTAGATGGGAGTGGGATGGGGCACACTTTCATCATGCTGTTCAAAATGGTCTGCAACTTAAAACGTCTGAGTTATTGCTAAAGTAGAGTTTATCATTTAATATTTTTAGACCTTGACCAACTCTGAGTAACTAAAGCTGTGGGAAGCAAACCACAGATGAAGGGGGAACAAATTTCAGTCCTGTCTGTGCATTTCAAACTCACAGCCTTCCCATGGCAAGTGCTTTCATGTTGAGGTTGGTACTTTGTAGCTACTTTTCTACTGTTTTAGCTTGATACGAAAGCAATAGCCTTTTTCAGGTTAGCCACATATACATTGCCAGGTCCTCCATCAGTTTTGATTATGGGCAGCTCTTCCATCAGCAGGGGTATATTCCCTCCTATCCCTGAAGAGCAGCCAACATCATACTGAGTCCCTGTCTCAGAAAGTAGCATAACCCAGGCAATGCACATTAGCCTTCTGAATTTCCCTACTGTTCTCTTCCCTTACAAATTATTTCATTGTAGATTTAGTCTCAGAAAAAAAAATTCTATTATATTATAGACAATTTTTTCCAAATGTGTCTATATTCCATAAAATTGTAAATGAATAGGGATCAAGAGATTATAAATACACCCAGAGATAGTCAAAATGATTCTCATACTTTGAATTTAATGAGAAATTATATTCACAAAATGAGGCATCATAAGTGTGTACAACATATACATCCCTTTTAATATAGAATTAGAGTAGGCTAGTGATAATAAAGTTTTCTGAGATTCCTAAGTCCTTCAGGATAAAAACATTCAAAGGAATGTGATGAAAAATCTCATAAGAAAATAATAACAAAGAATTCTTAAGGCATGAATGCTGTCCTTTTGGAACTGACCATTTAAAAACTCCTGTAAGCTTCTTCATCCCTCCCCCATCTCCACTCATCTAATACAAGGAGGAAATCACTGCAGAGATGAGAGGTAATAATTATGCTTTAGCGTAACTAGTTAATTGTAGAACCTGGATAGAAACTCAGTTCTCCTAACACTTCACTCTTTGCAACTGTGCTAAAAAAGGCTACAGAAATCTGTGTCAGTGACTGAAGTGTTTGAGAATTTTACCCTACTTATCAACTAATGTTAACGTGCCACAGAGGCTGGCAGAAAACACAAGACTCCTGGGTCATAGATACAAGGCTTTTTTACTCACAGCTGAAACAATCAGCAGAGAGTCAGCATGTCTGTATGAGTTTCCTGAGCCCCAATTCCCACAGGGGTAACATGGATTTCCTAGACAAGTGCCAGTACAAGCATTGGCTTCTGCTATAAGAGAACAATGACATCGGGGAATCCAGTGTTTTATAGCAGCCAGTAAGTGAGCCTGCTCTTTGTCTCAGAAGACAACATTACTTTCTCCTACAAGAAATGGCCTAACCAAGAGCATTTACTTTTCATCCTTTTTCTGGAGTCTTCACTCTTGGCATTCCCAGCAAAACACGTAACAACAAGACATGTAGCAGCACAAGTGACTCCTGAAAAAAAGTCTCCTGACAATCTGTAGAAATGGAGAAAGAAAAAGGGTGGGACTATCCAGTCTAGAAAGAGACCTCTCAATTTTTATGATGCTCCTAGGTAGATGGAGGCCCTTGATATAACGCAGACTCTGTCAATGATTCTGGAGCAGAGATGAAGATTCTGAACTCATTCAGGTTTTCAAGGGTGCTGATGCTGTGAGCTCATAGACTGCACTTCTTTAATTAGCAAGCCTGGAGGAGAAGTCTGCATGGGTCTCAGAGGGCTTATTTAGGCCAGCACATCCTAGCATCTGGACTCCTATTTCAAAAGCCCAAAGAGTCTATCTAGTCTGCTATCTAGGACTTAGAAAAACATGACATATTGACATTGTCAAAAAATATGAGACCACAGCCTATTCTGAGTAGACCCTAGAAAACTAATTTATTAATTTACAATAAAAGAATAACTTGGATTAATTAGTCATATTGTCATGATCAGCCCATTTTTGTCACTAAAATGAAGCTGCAAGAGAAAGCACAGCAAAGTTAGAAGTAACTTTATTAATTCATTATGAAAAATTGTTCTGATGATAGAGAATAGTTGACATCTCTAGGCTCAGTCATTCTTTCCTAAGAGGCATACTAGTATAGGATTCCAAATCAGGGTTAAAAGTATGCTTGGTGACTATAAATCAGGGGGAAATAACTAAATTCAACATTTAATGTCATTAGTCTAAAATAAACAGTGCTTTATTTATCAGTGTTACCAAACTATGAATAACATCCAATAATTTTGGCTTTCTTTCCCTTACTGGTATACATATCATACGTATGTTTTAATTCCCTCTCAACCACTCCCATTTTTCCTTTATCTATGCAAGTGGCTGACGAGATTCCAGATCACTACTTCCTTCCCCTTTGGGGTAACATGAAACACACAATAATTCAGATCCATATTGTATAAATCCACACTATTCCTAAATGACAGGCATGTCACTAGGAGACTTTATATGTGGGAGAAGGAGCCTCTAGCTTGTGGGGATTATCCACAAGACTCTTATCCCTGTAAGAACCCTGGAAAGATAGTTTCCAAACCGAGGTTTCTCTGGGGCACTTTCTTTGTCAATCCTCTCTGTAGCTGAAATTTACATGGAAGCCAATATTAGCAAGCCAATCTAAATTGTCATCCTTTATCAAGAGTTCATTGACTACTCCTCTAGGGGTCCCTTTGAGAATTTGAAGAACTAAAAACCAAGGTGCTATGTCTATTCATCTACTAGTATCTAGCACAATGAAATGTGTGGTCAGACACATTTATTAACTAGTGTTGTTAACATAACAATAATGCTAATATTGAGTAGTTTAATTCCCTTGTACATTTACGAAATAAGTGAATACAGAGATGTATTGAAATAAACTCATGAGTCTGCTATTTAAAGCCTCTGGACCTCAAGCATAAAAGTCTGGCCCCTAGCTGGAAATCAATGCTTAAGCAAGAGTTTGCAGTGGTATAAAGTACCTGACAATTGTGAGCTTTTCTCATTGCTGCTTTTCACAATAACAAGGAAAGCATTAAAATGTGGGTTATTGGTGTTGAGTGAATTATCTGCTGCTCAGAATACTGAAAATAAGCATGTACTTTGAGCTTGCGCTCATCTTAGACACAGACACCATTGGAAATGGCCATGGCGATGGTGTAGTCTTGCTCTGAAGCCTTGCCTTTCAGTTGTTGATTTGTCCTCTCTCTCTAGGAGCAATTAGAATTTCCCAGAATCTCAACAGCCTGCTTTCTGCCTTTGTTCAGACTTGCTATGTGTTGCAAATCTAATGGACATTTTCTGTAGTTGTGATTATGAAAAAGGAATGAGGATCAGGGAGGTCATCAGTGCTTAGACAGCTTGTTAGAGTTTTAAACTCTAATGAATAACTTGCAGTAGGGCTAGATAAAGCCTGTTTAAACCTAGAAATCATCAGCATTCTAATACTGAAAAAAACACAAAGGCTAATACTCAGAATTAATTTGATATATTAAAACCCCAAAGCATGGCCACCACACAGTATGAATTTACAGTACAAAGCATTGTTTGTCACCCACACCCCATCCCAGTAGGTACTTGCTATTGTATGAAAATTGCCTATGACATACATAAAACATTAGTTTGTGCCGTTTTTATACCCCCAACTTTTTAAAGTATATGTTCCAGAAAGCGTGTTTTGAAGATGAATGCTTATGCATAATGAAGTCACATTTATGATTTTAAAACTTGCTGTTGTTGTTTGTTTTGCATGTTTTGGCCAATTACTTTGATTTGGATCTTGGCAATTGGTCAATTTTACAGAAAAATACTATTTTTTTTAAATGATAAATCCATGATATCAACTCAGAGAATGATTGACAATAGACATGCTTCAGGGAATGATGAGAATAGTCCTGTATAGCTTAAATTATTTGGTGGCTTCTCTCCTAAAATTGCTTGGTGAGGCAACTAAACACATACGACTCCGTCATTTTGACTTTCAGAAAACTTTAGATAAGTCTGTCCCAAAATAAATTCATGAATGAGAAGGAAGTGATGATAAAATGCTATTCATAGCTAAAATGTGTCCTACTTTCTAATATGAATTTCACAAGATGTATGAGCCTTTTACCCATTAATCTATTATGTTTAATCAAGGTTCAAAATGAAAACTTCTTTTTACTTCTTGATGTATTATCAGTTTAATTTGGTGGTTAGCTAACATACCTGGAATCAAAGATAGACATCGGTAAACAGTGTCTTTTTTGTCACTGTAAAAAGAAAAACAAACAAAATGACACAAGCACAGCAATGACAAGAAGCAATTACAAAAGGCTTTGGACTAAGCTACCAGCTGTAAAGTAAATACTTTGCTAATTCTCCATCTTTTCAATTTGGCTAAAACCTATGCTAGTTTTCCTCTGTGGACCAAGATGATGTGTTTGATCAAATTCAATTGTTGTGCTTTCATATATTTAACAGAAAGGGCTAGCCAGAGACAACCAGTAATATTTCAGAAGATTTTCCTTTAAAAAGTAACAGTAATAATATTAAGTACCCAATAGAAAAAAATTTATAAGCACTATAACGGAAAAATTTTAATGCATAGCATAAAATAATTGACCACTTGAAGTATGCATTTATAAATAAGAAAAATCTTTAAAATACAGTGCTCTCATATTGTATCTTATATGTTAAATGTATATATGACTACTGAGCAGTAGCCATATGTCACTTTCTAGTTTATAAATGTAGGTAATTTAATTTTTTTAAAGCCATAAAGATTCGGTATATTACTTCAATTAATGTACCAGAGCCAGTGGGGAAAAAAGGTATATTCAGACCCCAGTGAGCTATAGTTTTAGATAGGGAGGACGAATTTAAAGTTCTTGCATGTCTGTGGCATTGCTGTACAATGTAACTGTCACTTGTCCAAGAAAAGTCCATGAATAGAATACCTAAACTATAATGACAACAAATTAGAAACAGCTTCTGTTTAAAAAAAAAAAAAAACATAGAAAATCACTGTTCAATTTCTCTCCCTTTAAATCATGGGCTCCTCCCTTAAGGGAATGGTATTAGGGAGTAGGGCCTTTGGGAGGTGATTAGGTTGGGGGTGGAGGTTGGGGGTGGAGCCCTTGTGATGATGGGATTAATGCCCTTGTTGAAGAGGCTGGGAGAGGTCACATCTTCCCTTCTGTCAAACGAGTACAGAGATGACTCTTCATGAACTAGCTACTGAATGCCAAGTCCATGGTCGTGGACTTCCCCACCTCCAGAACTGTAAGAAATAAGCTTTTAGTGTTTGTAAATCAAAAATAAAGAATAGGGGCCGGTGCTGTAGCATAGTGGGTAAAGCCACTGCCTGCAGTGCTGGCATCCCATGTGGGCACCAGTTCGAGTTCCGGCTGCTTCACTTCTGATCCAGCTCTCTGTTATGGCCTGGGAAAGCAGCAGAAGGTGGTCCAAGTCCTTGGGCCCCTGCCCTGACTTTGAAGTCCCAGAAGGCGCTCCTGGCTCCTGGCTTTGGATCTGCACAGCTCTGGCCATTGCAGCCAATTGGGGAGTGAACCAGCAGATGGAAGACCTCTCTCTCTCTCTCTCTCTCTCTCTCTCTCTCTCTCTGTCTCTCTCTGCCTCTCCTACTCTCTGTAACTATGACTTTCAAATAAATAAATAAATCTTTAAAGTCATAATAACAATAATAATTAATAAATCATGGGTTCCTTCTATGTATGTAAATAGATTATAAAAGTACAACTGATAAGTTTCCAAATTAAGTACTTAAAAACACTTTATTTGATCCTCTAAATTATCTTGCATAGGAAGGTTTATTTCTTTGTGTAGTTTTAAAATTTATTTTTATTTATTTGAAAGGCAGAAGAGAGACATAGAGTGAGAGATACAGACAGAGACAGAAAAATCTATCTGCTACTTCATCCTCAAAGGCTGGCATAGCTAAGACTGAGCCAAGCAGAAACTAAGAGCCCAGAATTCAATTTTGATCTCCCAAGTGGCTAGCAGAGACCCAAATACTGGAGCTGTTACATGCCGTCTCCCAAAGTGTCCATTAGCAGGAAATTTGAAATTGGAGGAGAGGTGGGACTTGAACCCAGGCACTCCACAATGGGATGTAGGTGCTCCAAATCACATCTTAACTACTTTGCCCAGCCTTGTTTGTTTTGTTTTTAAGGAAATAGATATCAAGAGACTAACTAGGTTCTCCAAATTTACAAAAACTAGCTAGGGGCAGGCAGGAAGCTAGAATTTTGTCTTACTAAATGCAGGGTTTGTTACTCTATAAAAATCACTATTGTAAAAGAAATACACAATATTTAAACAAGAAAGAAGGTGATAACAGTGGACAGCAGATGAAGTTGCCACTTGGGACTCCAGCATCCCAAGTTGGAGTGTCTGGGTTTGAGTCTTGGTTACTTCATTTTCGATCCAAATTACTGATTTGCACCCTGGGAAGGACCTCAAGTCCCTGCGACCAACATGGGAGATCCATATGGAGTTCCTAGCTCCTGGCTTCAACTGGGGAAGCCCTGAGTGTGTGGGTATTTGGGGAGTGAAGCAGCAGTTGGAAGATTCTCCTCTCCTCTCCTTTCCTCTCCTCTCCTGTTCAAATAAATGAAAATTCATAAATAAACTTTTTTTAAAAAAAAAGAGGAGTTGATGAATTAAGCCCATCAGTGAGACCACACTTGGATCTGAATTGTACTGAGGGTTACTTAAAATGCAGCCCAAATTGCTCAACTGAAAAAAATAACCCTTCAATGATTTCACATTGAGGAATGTATCCCTTTTTGTCTCCTTTGTCCGTGGGGTACATTGTAGCTCTACCTTGAAGTAATCTGAATTAAATCAAAGCATCGAGTATTGATCAGTTCAACTGTATAACTAGTGAAGGCAAGGACCATACGCATTTCCATTAAAATTAGGTTATGTTTCAGTAACAAATAAATCTTCTTTTAAAAGGTCTTTTTTTTTATTTATTTGAAAGACAGAGTTACATAGAGAGGTAGAGACAGAGAGAGAGGTCTTCCACCAGCTGGTTCACTCCCCAGATGGCTGCAACGGCCAGAGCTGCGCTGATCCGAAGCCAGGAACTAGGAGCTTCTTCCAGGTCTCCGACACGAGTGCAGGGGCCCAAGGACTTGGGCCATCTTCTACTGCTTTCCCAGGCCACAGAAAACAGCTGGATCGAAAGAGGAGCAGCCAGGATTAGAACTGGCATCCATATGGGATGCCAGTACTTAAGGCAGGGCATTAACCCACTGCGCCACAGCACCTGCCCCATAAATCTTAAAAATCTTAAAGAATACTGTAATTATTACTGAAATGTCTCTTAAGGAGGCAGGAGAGATACCAAATTATTCTAACAACAATGATAATAAATCACTTTATTTATTTCTCCCTAAAGTGTATGAAACCTATTATTAGCTGCTCAAGTATAGTCTTTCTATATTCCAAGCTCAAACTTTCCTGCTCCTTCCTTCCTTGTCTCTCTTCCTTGCTTTCCCATCTAGATGATTGTTCTTCTTTCTTATTAATTTCCTTTGTTATGTGAAGCGATTTATTTATTTTTCTAAAATTCTAAAATTCGTACTTACTCCTGATATCAGAAGGGGATCCTTTCCTCTTAAAAACACATATACTGTATTTATATGATTCTTATAATTTTATTGTGTATATATACCCACATATACATAAGTGCACACATATATATACTTGTAGATATAACTATACGCATATCATATATACGTGCACATATTACATAAGTATGTGCAAGTATATATTTAAGTTTATACACTCTTAAACTTTTATTTTAAGATGTTTCTTCACATCTCCATTTACACATTTTTTATTCATAAACTGAAAACCAGTAAGCAGCCAGGACTTTTCTCATACTAAGTTCCCTAAATATTTGACTGACTAATAATGAACAAATTACTTATTTTCCTCTCATGTTCACCTGGAACATATGGTTAACCTATAAAGTTCTCAGCCAGTCCAGGAAGCCTAGGCTTAATCCTGCTTCCCAGGTACCTCCATGAGTCTCAGTCTATCATAGGCAAAAGCATGGAGTCAGTGGCATGCTCCCTGTATATTTGGAAAATTGATTCTTCATTAGAGCTGATGTATATGTGCATATACTGATGTATAAGAGCAGGTTTTCTGATGTAGAATGCCTATATCCCATCAAGGAACCTTAAAGAGGTCCCCAAGAAACACAGCTCATAAGCAAGTTAAAAAAAATTACTTCTCCAACATAAAGAAAAGAATAATCCAACTGACTGAAAGCAAAGTGCTTTTTCTGCCGATACACAGTGTGATTAAATGGACAGGATAGAAATGCTACTAATCTGTGAATCTTTGATTTAGACACTGCAGCTTCTGATTGTCTTAATTCAGGCTGCTGTAACAACATGTCATAGATTGGATGGCTTATTATTAACAGCTACAATTTGTTTTTATATAGTTTTGGAGGCTGGGAGTCTAAGGTCAGGGATCCAACATGGTCAGATTCTGATGAGGGCCCTCTTCCAAGTTAGACTACTGACTTCTGGTTGTATACTCACATCATGATAGAAAAGGAATGAGAGAAGGTTTCTTAATATAATCATACTGAGATTTTAGGTATTCAATCTACAAATTTTGAGTGGACACAAACATTGAGTGTATATTGTATTAATATACTTCATCATTAGTTTAACAATAACAGAAATCATTTATAATATGAAATCTGAAAAGAAAAACACACACAGAGCACATGTTTAGCTTCGTGAATAGGAACCTGTATTGAATATCAGTGTACCTAGGTTTGAATCCTGGCTCTGGCCCGAATTTCTGACTCCAGCTGCCTACCAATGCAGAAGACAGCAATGATGTCTCAAGTGATAGGGTCCCTGCCATCCATGTGGGAGACCTGGACGACGTTCCAGTCTCAGCTTTGTCTCCAGACCGGCTCTGACTGCTTTGGGCATTTGAGATATAACTCTACAAGCAGGAGTTCTCTTTCTCTTTCTGTCTCTGATTCTTAAATAAATTTTAAAAAGCATAAAACAGAATGAATAACACAGAAAACTGAATTCCCACATATCTCCATTATATGGAAATCAAATAATAGTAGAAGAAATGCACAATTTACCTGAATTTTGTCCTAAATATCAAGAAAACAGAAAAGCAACTACATATAAATTATCATTACCAGAAAATGCAACCTTTCAAAAAAAGTACAGTCTAAATTAAAGTATAGGTAATGGAATTGGCTTATCAATTCCTATATCATTTCTGCCTTTTGCTAGAAGTATTATTTTTAGAACAGTCTTCCCTCAAGCTATTTTTCTAATACTGAGCTACTACATTCATAGCAGAACCTATATAAAAAAATACACCTTTGAAACTGCACCAAACTGTAATACTTAATCAATTTTATCTCAAGGAGATAGTTTTGGAATATGATGGAAATTGGGGCAAAAAGTGAGAAAAATAAACATTATAAAAGAATGTCACAGACCTGCAATGCTCTAAGTAAAATTGAAACATATCTTTCTCCAGTTTCAATATTTTCCTCCAAACATCCTCAGGGAATCAGATAGCTCATTCTGGATTTCTGCTATGATCTGAATCTTTATGTCCCCACAAAATTTATATAATAAAATCCCAACCTCCAATGTGATACAATTAGGGAGCTAAGTCGTTGGAGGGGATTAGATTTGTGCCTTTTCCAGAAGTGGCCTAAGGGAGGTGTTTTATTTTTTTCACCTGCTGATGTCACAGACAGAAGGTGCCATCTCTGAGGAACAGGACCTCGTCTGGCACTGATTCCCCTTGATCTTGCACTTCCAAGCCTCCAGAACTGTGAACAATTTCGGTTGTTTACACACCACCACATCTGTGGTATTCGATTAGAGAACCTGAGTTGGAGCCAGTGCTGTGGTGTAGCGGGTAAAGCCGCTGCCTGCGATGCCAGTGTCCCGTATGGGCACTGATTCAAGTCCTAGCTGTTCCACTTTCAAGCCAGCTCCCTGCTGATGCACCTGGGAAAGCAGTGGAAAATGGTCAAAGTCCTTGGGCTCCTACACCCACGTGGGAGATCTGGAAGAACTCCCAGCTCCTGGCTTTGACCTGGTCGAGCCCTGGCCCTTGCACTCATATGTAAAATTTTAGATATGAATGTAAAAGGAGAGAGGGAGCTAAACTACAGACTTATGATGTGAACAAGAGAAAATTGTTGATGTGAAAATTAGGATGTGAACAAGAGAAAATAGTGCCCCCCTCAAAGGGGTCACGTTTGTGCTTTCTATAACATCCAAGGCAGGAAGCTAAGGCTGTGGCCATCCAGGATCTTACAAGAAAGTCTATTGTAATGATGTGGCATCTGCAGTTGGTGAAAGGAAGTCAAGAAGGGACATAGCAGCTCCTGCCCCTCTACGAAGTTGCACTCTGCAGTCGATGAGTCATAGGAAAGGAAATGTGTACTTCCCTCTGGTTGCCACAGGTGGAGTTAGCCTGACTTATGCGGTAGCTGAAGGTATCTTGAAGGCAGGGCTTCTATGTACTGGAAAAATGGCAGCTCCGGTCATTCCTGGTATTTCTAACATTACGTTACTGCTGACTCCCAGTACCACTCCCTATCTGCAACATGCTCCTTTGTTTCCCCTCAATATGAAGCAACTCTCCCCAGCTCTGGCCTCTACCAAGGCATTCCACACCAAACCCATATTCAATTTGCTTTCACAGTAGCCCTTAGTGGCCAATTAAACTTGATTCTCCCATCAGTGAGAAGAGAGGAAATATTTGCATCCTGTGCCAGGAGAGAAATACTCCATTTCCTTAAAATTTTTGAATTCTTAAAATGCTATAGAGAAAGAAAATTGGAATAAAATATTTGATTCCAAATTCTAATAAGTAAAATCCATGTATCAGATAGAGTATTGTGTTTTTAGTTTTACATCCCAGTGCTTTTTATTATTATTATTATTATTCGAAATGCAGAGTTACAGGGAGAAAGAGAGAGGTCTTCCATTTGTTGGTTCACTCCCCAAATGGCCAGGGCTGAGTCAGGCCAAAGCCAGGAGCCAGAAGCTTCTTCCAGTCTGCTACATGGGTGCAGGGACTCAAGCACTTGGGCCATCTTCTTCTGCTTTCCCAGGCCATTAGCAGGGAGCTCGATTGAAAGTGAAGGAGTCAGTACTTGAACAGGCACGGCAAATGAAGGCTTGACCTTCTATGCCATGGTGCTGGCCCTATCCTAGTGCTTTTTTCATGGCTGGCCTCTTCTGTCTTGTTATGGTCAAAACAAGAACCAGAAAACTAACACCCACTGACCACATCTAGGTACTACTGGTTTTCATATGACCTGCGAGCTAAGCATGGCTTTACCTCTTTGAAATGGTTGAAAAAAAACAAAACAAAAACATGTTAGAATGGGTTTTTAGTCTAGAAGTTCAGATGTTCATGTCCCACAATAGAGTGCCTGGGATTGATTCCTGGCTTTGTGCCTTGACCATGGCTTCCAACCAAGGCAGACCTGTGAGAGAGCAATGATGGCTTAAGTGAATGGGTTCTGGGTGATCTATATTGTGTTCCATGCTCCTAATTACAGAACAGCCCCTTACTCCCCGCCCTCGCCCCATGGGCATTTATAGAATGAACCACTGGATAAGAGGGCTCTCTTTCCCTCTTTCTTTCTCACTAATCTTGCTGCCTCTCAAATCAATTTTTTTTTAATTCTAAAGAAAAAAGTCTATTTCATGACACATGAAATTCAATTAAATTAAAAAATGTTCTACATGAAGGATTTCTGTGAGTTAGATGAGATCCCAGCGGAAAGAAGTGGCCATCAAAGAAGGATGTACTTTTCTCTAAAGGGAGGAGAGAACTTCCACTTTGCTTAAGGCCTTGTCCAAATACTGACAGAGTTTGTGGACACAAAAGGCTTCCATAGCCTAGGCAGCTCATGTCAAGAGCCTCCAGTGGTCACTGACATCATACATAAGGGTGTTAAGTGTTAACAGCAGTAGTGCACTATCTCCACATGCAGGACCTCTGTCCTCAGTGAGTTGTTTAATGGGAGTTAACTCTAAAACTAGTCCTCAAACAGTTTTGTGTGTGTGCGTGTGTGTGTGTGTATACAAATTGTTGAAATCTTTACTTAGCATAGAGTTGGTCTTCTGTGTACAAAGTTAATTAAAAATGAATATTAATGGAGAATGGGATTGGGTAGGGAGAGGGGGGAGGAGGAGTGGTGGGAGTGTGGGTGGGAGGGTGAGTACGGTGGAAAGAATAACTATATTCTTAAAGTTACGGAATTTTTATTCCTTAAAAAAATAAATACATTCAAATGTCAATGTCAACAAGTAAAATTGTGTTGAAACACAGCTTTATCTATTTTGCTATATGTTAGCTATGGTAATTCAAAACCTCAGTTGAGAAGTTGCTAAGGAAATAATTTGGCCTGCATAGTCAAAAATGTTTCTCGTCTGGCCCCTTATTGCAAAATTTGTGGACTGCTGTTTAAAAGCATGGACTTAGTTTGACTAGAAAGACCTGGATTCAGATTCTACTGTGCTATTTACTGGCGTGTGCCCTTGTCTGAGGATACAATTCCCATCTCACAGAGATTAGTGAATAAATGAGAAGGCACACACAGACTACCGCCATAACCTGCAGTAGAGTAATATTAACTAAATGCTTTGGAAAAGGTGGTTAAGAATATCCTCTCTAATTGCTACCTTCTCTGTGCCTCAGTTTGCTTCATTTATAAAAGGCAGGAAATGCTATAAAATGTTTCTCTATATTTTACTGATCCATTTTGTTAATTATAAAATAACAGATTAAAAGTTCAAATGTGTTGCAAATTAAAAGCATTATTAGAAATATATTGACCCAAATATCTGTATTAGTTTCTTAGTGCTTGAATTACAAATTACTACAAACTGAGTGGACTTCAAACCATTAAAATGTAGTCTTTCATAGTACTGGAGTCAGACATCCCTAACAAAGGGTTTGGTTGCTTCCAGAGGCTCTGAGACAGAATCTGTTCTGTGCTAATTTCCTAGCTTCCAGCAATTGCCAGCAACCTTTGCTGTGCCCTGGCTTGTGGCAGCAGAGCTCTGAATGCCCGTCTCTGTCTTCACATCCCCATTCTCTCTGTGTACAGTACATTGTGTTAAATTATGGCATATTATTTTTACTTATGTGGACGTAGGTCAGCAAGAAAATATTATCAATGTATGCAGAATAAAAAGAACTTTTGAAAGCCTTAAAGAATTGTATAAATCTCTTACAGAGAGCACTACTGCCCACAGTATTTCCAGAACAGTGGCTTTCGCAGTTTCCTCTGGGTCTCTTACCATCCCCAGTATCACTGTCTGCTTTCCTATATCTCCTGCTTCCACTTCATCCATCATATTTATTCCGTGTCCCCATCTTTCCTCCAGGCTTAGGAATGGTTTCTTTGTTCTCTCCCTGCTATGTACCTGGTAAAGCAACAGAAGAGTCAGGTGGCACTCTGCGTGCTCCTGTCTGCATGCCAATACTTGTTGCTCTGTCCTATTTAGAGGGCCTGAGTTCTTGATGAGGAAATGTGCTCCGCACAGAGACCAACACAATTTTGGCAATCAAAGGGAGAGACGCTTATTTTCCCTGCTAAGCAAATAGCTTATTACTGAAAACCGCTAAGAACTGCGATGAAGTCTGTATACAAGAACTGACATGAATCGTAAAAGTCTTAGCCAGGCTTAAACTATTGTGTACACATACACAGACGCGTGCACAAGCACACAAACTCCAGCTGTTTATTTTTCCCTTTTCTTTTCTGTTGAATATGCCTTAATTCCCTAGTAACCCCAAGCCAAAGATTAAGTCAAGTAGGATCTCAGTAGGAATCTGATTCAACTCCATTTTTGGAGAGAATTCACAGAAAGGAGTGAATTCTCAAAGGAGTGGCAACATGGCTTCCTCCCAGGAAATCCTCAGGGAGTGTTCGCTTTACCACCATTCTATTCTGTCCAGTTACCTTGCAATAAATGGCTCATTGGCTGGTTTGGGAAAAGGATCTCAGTACTGCTTTCTTACCTGAAAGTACCATGCAAAATGTGTGTAATCCCCTAAAGATTTTTAATTGTCAATTACTCTTACCTCCTCCTTAAGAGGTATATGATACGTAGTAGAAATATATATGATACGTAGTAGAAATATATGAACTCTAAACAGGAATCTGAAGATCTGGGTCTGGGATAAGTGAACTCAGGAGGTCTCAGGGTATAGAATGAGATTATCTTTAAATCTCTTTATAGCTCAAAGTCAATGATTACATGATCTGTGAGTTTCCGTTTTATCTTTGTGGGATATAGTTATAAATAGGCTATCATGTCCACAAACTCTATTGCTGTGACAATTTTATGAAAACTTTTGCCATCCAGAATTGATTAAACATTTCACACAGTTGTTTGTAAAGTTGTATTCTGATTTCTTTGAACTGTAAATGTGAATTTTCCAAGTGTTTTTTTCTCTCTGTGTTTGTGTGTTTAGTGTATCTTTGTTCTTGTAAATACTAACAGAAAAGGGGGAGAGAAGACAGGAAATATGAGTAAAAGAGGCTCTGGGCTTTGAATTGTAGGAAAATTCAAGTACTAAAGAAACAGAGCTTTTATTTTTTCCTATTTTTCCTAAGTAAAAAAAAACATAAAAATAAGAGAAGCTGGCAGAGTAGGGGAAATAAAGTATAATTATAGAGGCATAAAGCTGGAGGTATACCCTTAATTTACTACCTACTATGTGATAAGATTTTGCCAGTATATGAGACCTGAGACTAAGTTCTCAAATTCTTAAATATTGTAAACAAATCCTATATGTTTGTGTTGATGATTGTGTTAGACAATATATATATATACAAATTACTTCACAAAGTTCATGGTGGGACAGGTTTTGTGGCTCAACAGGTCGAGCCACCACTTGTGATTATGGCATCTAATATTGGAGTTCCAATTTAAGTCCCAACTGCTCCACTTTCTATCAAGCTCTCTGTTATGGGGCATTGGAAGGCAGTAGATAATGGCCCAATTGCTTGGACCACTGCCAACCACCTGGAATACCTGGATGGAATTCCATGCTCCTAGCTTTGACCTGGCCCAGACCAGGCAATTGCAACTATTTGGGAAGTGACCCAGGAGACAGAATCTCTCATTCTCTCTCTCTCTCTCTCTCTCTCTCTCTCTCTCTCTCTCTCTCTCTCTCCCCCCGTGTCTTTGTCACTCTGCTCTTCAATAAATACATAAATAATTTTTTTAAAAAAAGAAGGTAAGTTTGTTGACACAGAAGAAAATTTTTGACATGCCTGCATACTTTTTTATAATATACATTTGTCATGAAATTTTTGAAATATCCTTGAACATTCTTCACCGTCGGACCAGTCATTCTAGACAAGTGCTTCTCAAAGTTTAGGATAAATAGAAATCACCTGGATTATTATTAAAAATCAGAGTCCAAATCATTAGTTCTGAACAAAGCCTGATATTCTGTATTTCTGACAATCTCTCAGGTAATGCCAAGGCTTTGATTAACAATGATAGGGCATTTAACAAATGCAGAATGTCTTCCATTTCCAAGGTTAAGTATACATTTACTTTAAATGTTGATTTTTTTTTTCCTGATTAGTATGTCTGTTCCATATCAGTCATCTGTCACCTATAGTCAGGACAAAGGACACCAACAGTGTATCATTTTCAAGTCATCTTGTGTCAACCTGCTGGGACAAGTTAGTTCCCCAAACTTCCACTGAGCACTGTGATTCTTTTTATTTCATCCACCAGCACCAGTTCTCAAATGCTAAAAATTATTGATTAAATTTTTCACCCTGTTTTACACTAGAAAGGCAATGTTCTCAGTAAAATATTATTCCTTTGCCAGTTTCTAACTTCCTCTTCTTAAGAAAATATAACAACAACAAAAAAATCTGACTCCTCGTTTTCCCAGGCTCATGGTTTTACCATTTTTTAGGCTCTTCTATTTCTCTAAATGATAGGCACAGGCCCAGCAACCATTTACTTGTCCTTCTAGTTCCTTCAGTCAATAATAGATGATAATTTCCTTTTCCTCTGTATGATTGGAGCATATTTTAAGTTATCCATTTAAGCTTGGTTTGTAATTAAAATTATGTGGGCATTTAGGACATTATTCTGTAAAAATGTTCTGTGGGCTTTCTGTGAACTAGCTCATAGAGTCCAGGTGCAAAGCAGTACACAAACATTAAAGAAAAAATCAACCATATCTTGGGTTCATGAACTGGCCATTTATCTATCAATTTTCCAGCAAAATCCATAGATTTGTCTTCTGGAAGATTAAGTGTCACAGAGTCAGCAGGAAATCTGAAAACTCTCATTGCACTTAAGTAAAAGGTAGTTTTCTCTCTCTCTTTGTTCCAATATATTTATTTCATGGAGCACCAGCTCTTAAACATATGCAAATATTTGCCTACATGAGATTCTATTATTATTCACAAATATTTATTCTTACTTATAAGAGGATTATAGATCCCTACCCATTTCCAAATAATGTGTAAGAGCTTCTTGTCATTGACATCAGTGACCATGAGACTTGCATTGGACAGTGGAATAGCACACACAATGAGCACCATCTCAGAGCAAAAGCCCGAAGGACTGCTGATATTTCTTAGTTATTCCCTGTGCCATGAGAAGGGCATGAACCAGATAAATGGCGTGCCTTGAGCCTGGTCTTGGTTAAGTTTTAGGATTTCAAGGTTCTGAAAAGGCAAGGAGATGGTTAAAGTAGAGACTATTTTAGGGCAGACAGAAGTGGGGAGGGGGGATAAGAGTGGAGATGCAGCCTGCTAAGACCAAGGGCTGGGCAGGCAGGAGGGTGGAGATGTTGAAGTCCAGCTTCATTCCCTCTGAGCAGCAGGCAGAGTCCCATCATAGGTGGTTCGTTGGAGGAGGTGCAGAGCACTACCTGGACCCAGATAAGGTCTGTGGGGACGTGCAGAGGGGCTCCTTGGTGAAATTTACAGCACATTGCCTGAGCAGTCTGGAAGGTCTCAGGTGCAAAGTTTTCCTGAGCAATGAACTTCGCATTAGCCTTGAGATTGTCTACCTGTGCCCAGTGTCATCGGGTCTGGGGACTTTAGGTCTTAGTGGCCTAGCAGATTCTAACAGTCTTAAAATGAAGAAGGGTCATAGATTCGGAGCAGAACAACAGTTGACCTGTCGGCAACAAGTTACAGGAGAAAGAAAGACATTTTGGTTTTGGAATCACTGAGATTTTGACTATTACCACAGCATAACCTAGTGCTTTCACTCATACTAATGTGCTGGAGACCAGGCGGAAAAGGTCATAGCAGCCCTGTGAGGAATGCAGTGGAACAACCTCGGGAGGCTTTGCAGTTTGGAAAACGGCAGCAGGGGATCACAGGACAGTCTGGCTTAGAACTGCAGGTAGAGAAGACTAACAGCTAAACAGCAACTTGTCCTGGTGTCAGCAAGAATGTCTGGCAGGTAAAATCTGCAGGGCGAGTCAGAGAGAGGTATTGCTCCTCCTAACCAGGAGGGGATCCCTCGGCCCCCGCTTCTCTACCATCTCCTGTGCTTGTGTTGCTTCCATCACTTGTCCTTCCCTCTTCACCCTGGAAAGTTGCAGCACAGGGTCCCGGCACTAATGTTTTAAAGGAAAAGCTAATGAAACTCCTCAACTACCCAGAAGAAAATGAGCTAAATACCCATGTAATTTCTTAGAGCCTTTGTTTTGTAAAGGTGAGAACTCAAAAATTACATTCTGCCTTGTACTTCAGTAAAGTATGTGCTAGGAAAAACATAAGGATTTCATGGAGATTCTAGTGCTGCTTAGTTGGAAGTGACTGTGTTGAATTCTGGGGTGAAAATGACTGTGAGATATTATGGAAGAAAAAGAAACAGACTGCTACTGCCTGTTAAGTATGTGATGGGGTAATGGTATGCAGGGCACTATATTTATTAACCTTATTCTAGAAGCAAGAAAAACACCAAAATAAGCCTAAAGATTTATGTATATGTTTAAAAGAGGGAAATAAGATCTCTTTGTATGCTAGGGAAAATCCATGCATTCAAGTAGCTGTCAGAATAATGAAAGAAAAGGTAACAGAGCAGAGTAAGTTCAACTGAAAAAGTTCCTTCATTTTTTTCCACTGTCATTGTCACTATTATTATTTTGATAATTATTTATGTTATTTGTTTTTAGTAAACTGATTCAAACCCTTGGTACCCATAGTGCCACTTGGAAACTTTTTAAACATGGGAGTTTGAAGAGTTTTAGCAATTCATCACGAATGTATCTTTGTGCCTCTATTTCACTTCAGCCTACAAAACCGTAGTGGAACAGATTCAAAAATGACCTCTAAAGAAGAGATTGTAATTGCTCACCGTCAAAATATGGTTACTCATATGTTTTTCTGAACTCTAGCAAAAATGCAATTTAACAGTCTCCTACATTTCAGTGATTCATGAATGCTATATGTATGCATATTCATGAAAGGCCTGAAAAGATCACTTTGTCACTTTTTTTCTCTTTTTGAGGTAGACAGAAAAGATATTCAAAGGACACTTAAGCCATCTGTTTAACTTTGAGAACTCTAGAACTTAACATGACTGGCTACACAGGACTCTGACTGTCTACATGTTTGAGATTACTGGTTGTCATTATTTAATACCAATTTATATGAAGAAACAATGATATAAAAAAATTCAGGACCCTAAGTATTTCTATTTCGTATGACTAGTTGGTTTTTCTTAAGATTTTTTTTTATTTGAAAGTCAGATTTACACAGAGAGAGGAGAGGCAGAGAGAGAGAGAAAGGTCTTCCATCCACTAGTTCACTCTCCATTTGGCCGTAATGGCAGCAGTTGCGCCAATCCGAAGCCAGGAGCTAGGTCTCCCATTTGAACTTGAGTCATCTTGCTTTCCCAGGCCATAGCAGAGAGCTGGATCAGAAGTGGAGCAGCAGAGACTCAAACTGGTGCCCATATGGAATGCTGGTGCTATAGGCAGCAGCTTTGCCCACTACTCTACAGAGCTGGCCCTGTTTGCTTTAAAAACTATTTTATTTTCACTACACAAAATGCTCAGGATTATCCATTCAAATGTTGTTTAAGATTGATATTTTATAAATTCAAATGGGCATGTAATTTTATCCAGTTCAGTAAATCTGTTCATCTTTAAAGAATAAAATACAATGGAACTAATGAATGTAAGAAAATAAGTTCCCTTTAAATAGTGTGATTATATACTTTATCATCCAAATTGAGAAATTTTGGAGTAAAAGTTGGCCCTGTTAAAGTCTATATGAGAGCTATTTCAAGCAAATCAAGATATATAATCACATTGGCTGTGGGAAAATTTGGAATTTGAATGCTCAATCAAAATTAATAAGGCCATTCATCTTTATTAGAGACTTAGTTTAATCATGTTCATGACAAACTTCTTAAACTCGCTTAAAGCTTTTATTGGCTAACAGAAAAGTGGGGCCATCTGGGTTAGTGAAGTTGAGTGTTGACTGTCCTAAGACCTAATCTCATGATCACAGCCAGGATGTTCTATGAACTTTATCATATCATATTATTTTATCTTTAATGCAACATTATGACATAGTTTTTCAATTTTATAAGTAATAAAATTGAATTTCAGAACATTAAATAATATGTCCAGATTCATAAGCTAGTCTGAAGTAGATGGAACTTGATTTAAGCAAAATTCTATGTAGATAAAAAAATAATATTGTTTCTTAAAGCTTTTGAGAATTTTCCCATTAGGTCTTTCCTTGAGAAGTCTAGAAGATAAAAGTCAGGAAAATGTTTCCTGCTTTCGGGAGGACTACGGATATCAAAATCAACCTATATATTGCATTCATACCCATTCTCATTTAATATCTTCTTCCACAATCCTGACTAGTCCTTCATGAAATGCAATATATTCACCTTCATGAGGCACAAAATGTTAAGTTTGAAAGTTAAGGTTTATTCTAAATATCATAACAAAACCCAGTGTTATCTGTTGGAAAGAAAAATAAGATTTGTAGGCAGTTTGGAGTGGAAATATTCTACATGGCTTTTGGAAAGTTATTCTGCATCTCAGCATCCTAGTATCCTCATCTGGTAGTATTTATGTTATGGAGTTGGAAGAATGACAGAAAACTTGGTAAAATATATAGTGAAATATTACACAATATCCAGAACATATTAAGGTAATATGTAATAGATTTTGGATTTGTTTCCTTCCCACTCTGATGGTACTGAAGGACTTTGACATAGATAATGAGAATTTTTTATAAATCTGGTTTTAAGCCCTAGCTCTGCTATTTATTAGCATTTCAGCCTTGAAATTTTCTAACCTTTAAGATGATGATTTTTCTTGGGATCATGTATATATACACAGTATAATGTGTTTATCAAGATATAATACATTATCATAACAAGTGCTTCTAAAGTGATAAATCATAACATTCAATTTTACTTAATGGTCACATTATTTTAATTCCTCTTACTTTAAGAAATTCTTTCCCATCAGCAAATTAAGCTGTGGGCATTCTGTTTGGCAAATACTTTTCCGTTTCTGTCTGGCCACCTTCTTGGCTAGGTAATGAACAGATTGTTTTAGACATGTAAGGCAAAAAGATTTGCAAATTTATCATGGAAATATGAAATGTGCAGTCAGTACTTCAAATACTAAAACCCAGCAGGAAAATCCCAGGTTTCAATGCAACATAGAGATGCTATTGTGATTTAAAGTTTGAAGAAACTGGGCCATCAGAATTCATCTTCAAACTGTTTGATTTTCATTTAAAGAGGTCTAGTAAAAGACATATTACAACAGTAAGTGTGCCAAATTCAAAAAATTTGTACCATCTTTTACAATCTAGTCTTGGCAAGTATTTATATCCATGCTTTCTTGAATTATATATAAGATCATTGAAAATACTAAGTTTTTACTGATACATAAGAATATTATCAAATAGGAATCTGAAATAAATTCTCAGGAATATTTTCCTCAAATCTAGGAGCTTTAAAATTTTTTATTAATATAAAGAGAACACATTTCACATATTTCTTAGATACAGTCCTAAGACACTAACCATATTTCCTTCTCTCCTCCTTTTCCTCCCTCCATCTGCCTCCTTTCTTTCTTTTCCCTAATTTTTGCAAATAATTATTTCAATTCACTCTATAATTATAGGGTTAATTCACTACTAACCATAATAATCAACAAGTAAAAAGTAGGAAGCCTACAGTTCCACAGGAGTATAAATAGGGTTAAAAACAGTAATCATATCACAGGATATCTACTTCATAACTATATATTTTTATATTCTATATTAAGTGCTACATGTCAGAGAAAATATAAGTTATTTTTCTTTGGGAGTCTGTCTTATTTCACTAAGCATAATAGTTTCAACATGCATTCTATTGGAAGAAGACAGGATTTCATTTGATTTTAGCGCTGAGTAGTATTCCATAACCTATGTATACCCCATTTTCTTTATCCAGTCATCAGTTGATGGAACTCTGGGTTGATTCCACATCTTAGCTATTGTTTCATATGCTGATTTCATTTCATTTGGGTAAACTCCAAAGGATGGGATGGTTGGGTCATATTGTAGATCTACTTTCAGATTTCTGAGGTATCTTCATACTGTCTTCCACAGTGATTGCACTAGCTTACATTCCCATTGTTTATTAGGCTACCATTTTCCCCACATCCTCACCAGCTTTAGCTGCTTTGTAATTTTTGGATGATAGTCATTATAACTGAAGTGAGGCGAAACCCCATTGTGGCTTTTATTTGTACTTGTCTGAAGGGTACTGATCCTGATCATTTCCCTGATGGCTACTGTCTGTTGGTGATTTGAATTTCATCCTTTGAAAAATGATTGTTCATGTCCTTTGCCTATTTCTTAACTGGATTGTTTATTTTGTGTTATTGAGTTTCTTGACCTTTTTATGGATTTTTGGATATTAATCCTTTATCAGTTGAAGAGTCTGAAAATATTTTCTCCCATTCTGTGGATTGCCTCTTCACTTTTTTGAATGTTTCCTTTGCAGCAGAAGCTTCTTAACTTGATGCAATCCCAGTTGTCTAATTTGGCTTTGATTGCCTTTGCTTTGGGGGTATTTCTCCAAAACTCTTGGCCTATACCAATATCTTGCAGCGATCCCCCAATGTTCTCCTCAAATTGTTTGTGATATCAGGTTGTAGATTTATATCCTTGATCCATTTTGAGTTGATTTCTCTTTAAGTTGTAAGGTAAGGGTCTTGTTTCAAACTTTTGCATGTGTAAACCCAATATCCCAGCACCATTTTTTGACAAGACTGTATTTTCTCCAAGGAGTGATTTTTATCTCACTTGTAAAAAATTAGTTGGTTGTAGATGTGTGGATTAGTTTCTGGTGCTTCCATTCTATTCCGTTGGTCTACATGTCTATTTTTGTACCTAAGAGGTAGTAATGATGGCTCAAAAACCTAGATTCCTGCTCCTCTCATAACCAATGGGAGAGCTAGATTGAATTCCCAATACCAGGCTGTTTTGATTATAATTTCCATGTAGTATTATGTCTTGATATCTGGTATTCTGAGTCTTCTGGCTTTGTTTTGTTGTTTTAACATTGCTTTAACTATTTGGGTCTTTTGTGTTTCCATACAATTTTAACATCTTTTCTCTAGAACTGAAAAGGATGTCCTTGGTATTTTGTTAGAGATGGCATTGAATTTGTAAATTGCTTTCAGTAGTATCAAAATTTTGATGATACTAATTCTTCCAATCCATGAATATGGAATATTTTTCTGGTTTTTTTCTTTTATTTCTTTCTTTAATGTTTTGTAATTTTCATTGTAAAGATCTTTCACATCCTTGGTTAAATTTAATCCAAGGTATTTAAATATTTTTCATAGCTATTGTGAATGGTACTGATCCTACAAGTTCCTTTTCAGCCATGGCATTGTTTTTGTATACAAAGGTCATTGATTTTTGTATGTTAATTTTAAATCCTGCAACTTTACCAAACTCTCTTATGAGTTCCAATAGTCTCTTGGTAGAATTCACCCATGTATAGAATCATGTCTTCTGCAAAAACAGATAATTTGACTTTCTTCTTTCCTATTTGTATCTCATTGATTTCACTTTCTTGCTTAATGGCTCTGGCAAAACATCCAGAACTATTGAATATCAATGGTGAAAGTGGGTATCCTTGTTTGGTTCTGGATCTTAGTTTAAAAGCTTCTGAATTTTCCCATTCAATATGATGCTGGCTATGGGTTTGCCATATATTGCCTTGATTGTGTTGAGGAATATTCCTTTTATACACAATTTGATTAAGGTTTTTCCATCGAAGTATGTTGTATTTTATCAAATGCTTTCTCTGTATCTATTGAGATAATCATATGGCTTTTATTCTTCAGTTTGTTAATTTGATGTATCACATTTATTTATTTACATTATGTTGAACCATCCATGCATACCAGGAATAAATCTCATGTGGTCCAGGTGAATGATCCTTCTAATGTGTTGTTAGATTCAATTAGCTAGTATTTTGTTGAGGATTTATGCATCTTTGTTCATTCTGGATATTGGTCTATGGTTCTTTCTCTGTGTTGTATCTTTTACTTGTTTTTGGAAATTAGGTGGTGCTAACCTTGTGTAAGGAGTTTGGGAGAATTCCTCTCTTTAATTTGTTTTGAATTGTTTTAGAAGACTTGGAATTAGTTCTTCTTCAAAAGTCTGGAAGAATTCAGCAGAAATCTTTTCCAAAGAAAAGTCCATCTGATCCTGGACTTTCCTTTGTTGAGAGGGTCTTTATTATTCATTCAGTATCTGTCTTGGTGATTTGTCTATCAATACTCCATTGAATATGAAAAACATTTGAAAATAGTGTCAGGGCAAGTGTTTGGTCTAGTGGTTAAGATACCTATGTTCCATTTTGGGGTGCCTATGTTTGACACTTAGCTGTGGGTCCTGACTATAGCTTTATGCTAATAAGTACATTATAATGTAGTAATGAAGGCTCAAGATACTGGATTCCTGCTCCCCACATAAATAATGGGAGCATAAATAACTTCCCTTTGTGTGTCTCTTTCTGGATAAATAAAATGATAGAAATAATATAAATAAAATTGTCTCAATTATAAGGATATAGAGAACAACATCAGGTACTAGAAATGGTTTCCCTCCATCAAAAGTAAAGCACGTACAATCTTACTGAAAAATAGTTATTTTCCATTAATAGATATTTGTTGATTTTAATTTTCAACTTATCTATGAAAGTATTAGAATTTTATAAAATATGAAACTTTGAACTTTTGAGACTGATTAGTGCTATGCAGTGTGAATACTTAACAATACTTGTCAGCTGTTTAATAGGTTAACGTGTCTTTTTTGTGGGCAGAGAATGCAAAATGACATCCTTATATATAATTTCCATGCAATAAATGTTCTAAAATTGTCTAAGCAGCAAATAATACATATTCAGAAAGGAAATTATCCCTCTGTAAGGCAGAGACAGTAACAAGGCACGTATTACACTTCCAACACCTCTTCCCTGGCAGGCATTGCTAATCAACCTTGGAGTTCTTACTTCTACCACCAATGAGAATTGGCATGCAAAGTATTCCTGTCTGCTTAGAGAACTTTCAGAATAGCTAGATGTTTAAATTGGAATATGAGGTAAAACATATATAATCTATAATTTGGGAGTGAAGGAGGCACAGAGCAGCAATATATAACTAGAGTTTCTCAATCTATTACTCAAAAGCTCTTTGTTTCAAATTGAATTACAAGTGGCTGCTCCTTAGGGATATATGCATGCCAACTACCCATTTTCTTAAAGGAAAATTAATTCCTTTTAATGAGTTTCCTCTCAGGAAGGATGGAGGCAAGCAAGATTGTTGTGTACTTTGAGGGTGACCTTTAGCTTCTCCTTGAGTAACTGAGAGATTTTGAGTATAAGGTTCTTGGACTTCTGGGACTCTGGTGCTCTAAAGCCCCACTTTAACTTCTTCAACTGTTCTCATTCTAACTTTCTAAAAAGCTGTACATGCAGGGCCTTGGAGTCTACCAACCTAATTCAGGAAACCCCAAGTAGAAATCTAAGAACTTTATGCACAAAATGTGTTCTGATTAAGAGAATAATATATTAGACCTCATGTTTTTTATGTGGATTGTCCAAATCCTTTTACTAGGACAAAGAAAACAGAGATTACTTCTATTTAGAGATAGAAATGCAATAAACAAATTGCAATTCTTGAAACTTGACAGCAGTAATACGTGGTTGGAGGGTAAAAAATATCAGTATAATAGATGATCTTTAGTTGGAACCTCTTATTCCCTTGAATAGTTATTTGACACATTCTCCCTTAATATAAAAATTATCTACTCTGGCAACTGAAAAATAACCCAACTCAAGCAAGTCACCTCCTCAAAGATAACTAAACACTCAAGTTTAACTGAAGGACTAAGACAATAATATCATTTTTATATTAACATTCTACTCTTAAAAAGTCTCTAATTAACAATGTAACATTGTCTAATTAAAAAAATATTATCTACAATTAGTACTTGATTGACATCTGTCTATCTTATACTTGCTTAATGCCCAGTTTTTTTAAATAATTTTTTTATTTTTTTATTTTTATTTTTTATAAAGCTTTTATTTAAAGAATATAAATTTCCAAAATACAGCTTATAGTTTACAATGGCTTCCCCCCCCATAACTTCCCTCCCACCCGCAACCCTCCCCTTTCCCGCTCCCTCTTCCCTTGCATTCACATCAAGAATCATTTTCAATTCTCTTTATACACAGAAGATCAGTTTAGTACATATTACTTAAAGATTTCAACAGTTTGCTCTCATATAGAGACACAACGTGAAAAATACTGTCGGAGTACTAGTTATAGTATTAATTCACGATGTATAGCACATTAAGGACAGAGATCCTACATGATATATATTTTTTAAATTGATTAATTTTCTATGCAATTTCAATTTAACACCAAGTTTTTTTTTCATTTTTAATTATCTTTATATACAGAAGATGGATTCAGTATATACTAAGTAAAGATTTCATCAGTTTGCACCCACACAGAAACACAAACTTTAAAATACTGTTTCAGTGCTAGTTATAGCATTACTTCACATTGGACAACACATTAAGGACAGATCCCACATGAGACGTAAGTACACAGTGACTCCTGTTGTTGATTTAACAATTTGACACTCTTGTTTATGGCGTCAGTAATCTCCCTAGGCTCTAGTCATGAGTTGCCGAGGCTATGGAAGCCTTTAGGGTTCGCCGACTTCAATCTTATTCCAACAGGGTCATAGTCAAAGTGGAGGTTCTCTCCTCCCTTCAGAGAAAGGTACCTCCTTCTTTGATGGCCCATTCTTTCCACTGGGATCTCACTCACAGAGATCTTTCATTTAGGTCTTCTTTTTTTTCCAGAGTGTCTTGGGTTTCTATGCCTAGAATATTCTCATGGGCTCTTGAGCCAGATCCGAATGCCTTAAGGGCTGATTCTGAGGCCAGAGTGCTGTTTAGGACATCTGACATTCTATGAGTCTGCTGCGTATCTCGCTTCCCATGTTGGATCATTCTCTCCCTTTTTGATTCTATCAGTTAGTATTAGCAGACACTAGTCTTGTTTGTGTGATCCCTTTGACTCTTAGACCTATCAGTGTGATCCATTGTGAACTGAAATTGATCACTTGGACTAGTCAGATGGCCTTGGTACCTGCCACCTTGATGGGATTGTATTGGAATCCCCTGAATGCCCAGTTTTAATGATAGAAAAAAATCTATATTCTAAAAAGAATTTTAAGGCTAAAAAGTTAAGTAAAATTATTTACATAATGATAAAATCACTTCTGTTTTTCTGCCCAAGTATCATAGTATCCAATATATCCAAAAGGCATGAAGTTTAAAGTCAAGCAACATAATTATTTTTGCTAATTCTCAAAAGTATTAATTAAAGCAATGAGTCTTCATTTTTGATACTGACATAATTACTGAAATAAAAAAGCCATTTTTGCAAGCCTAATTTAGTACTGTTTTATTTTCAAGATTTTCTATGATGAAGATATTTGACATTAACAAAAGGAGATATGTTAGATAAATAGAGATTTTGCACCTAAATTAAATGCAATTATTGGAATTATATTCTGATTGGCATTGTGGCATAATACTGGCTTCCCATTAACAGAGGGCTGGTTCAAATCCCAGCTACTTCACTTTTGATCCAACTCCCTGCTAATGCACATGAAAAAGCAGAAGAGGATGGCCAAAGTAATTGAACCTCTGCTACCCAAGTGAGAAAACTGGATGGAGTGTCAGGTTTTTGGCTACAGCCTAGTCCAGTCTCAATTTTTCAAGCCATTTGCAAAGTGAATCGTCAGATGGAAGATTTTTCTCTCTGTATCTCTCGCGCTTTCACTGACATTCTGTCAAATAAATGAAAATCAGTAACATAAATTCAGGCTTTATTTACATACAAACAAATGTGCATTCAGTCAAAAAGTTATTTGATTTAAAATTTTCATTTATTTATATTTATTTTATTGAAAAGCAGAGAGAGAGAGAGAGAGAGAGAGAGAAAGCTAGTTTCCATCTGCTGGATCATTCCCCAAATCACTGCAAAATCTTGGACTCAGCCAGGTTGAAGCCAGCAACCTAGAAATCCATCCAGGTCCCCCATGTCAGTGGCAGGGACTCAAGTACTGGAGCTGGCATCTACTGCCTCCGAGGATGCACATTAGCAAGAACTTAGAATCAGAAGAGGAACCGGATGCTGAATGGTAGCATAGTAGGCAAAGCTGTAGCCTGTGATGCCAGGCATCCCATATGGGCTCTGGTGCTGCTCCACTTTTGATTCAGCTCGCTGCTAATGGCCAGAGAAAAGCATAGGAAGATGGCCCTAGTCCTTGGGCCCCTGCCACCTACATGGAGATCAGGATGAAGCTCCTGGCCTAGTTCTTGTCATTTCGGCCATTTGGGGAGTGAACCAGCAGAGAGAAGATCCTTCCCTCTCTGTCCCTCCCTTTCTGTAACTTGGGCTTTCAAAATAAATAAATAAGTCTTTTTGAAAAGAAGAAGAAGAACCAGGACTTGAACAAGGTGCTCTGATTTTGGATTCTGACCTCCCAACAAGTGCCAAATGCCCATGTCAAATAAATTATTTCAAAATCCATTAGCCATTAGTTTTTTCCACATGGGCTCTTCTGTAAAACCACAACCTCAGGTATAAATTTTTAAACTATGTAACAAACACTTGTGAGTCTTCATCTGTATTTAATTCCTAGAAAAGAATGGAAGCTGTTATAGCAGTATATTTCATATGAGTTATGTCTCAGCTATGAATTAAAAATATCTCCATTGTATCACTCCTTTTAAAGCTTTTCTTCTGAAAGGTTTATCTCTGAGTCAGATTTCTCCACTTATGACACATTCTGATAGCGTCTGGCCTACTTCTGCAGCTTAAAGAGTGTTCATTAAAATGAAATACATTAACATATAAACCACAGATGGGAAAGATGAAATTGCCTTAAATAACTACCGAGGAAGTAGGTGTAAATGAAAACAGTTATAAGCTGAAAATTAATTCAGGCATTAATACTTTGATACCAGACAGATTCCAGGCGAGGCAGTTAATTATTCATTCCAAAATGCTTGAAATAGCCTTATTATTTAAAGACAGAAAACTTCAGAGATGAGACTGGTCATTCAAAAATAGGATAAGTATAAATCATAGATTTAGAAACTGTGACACCTGCTTTCTGTTAATAAATATATGCCATGAAAAGGAATGCAGTTCAAAACATAATCTTATTTCTAGAAAGCATGAACTCAGTATAACTTTTAGTAATTGAAGAAAAAAGAAAGAAGCAATTGCAGCACAAGTTTATGGGATTTTTATAAGAATACTCCATTTTTGTACAAGGTTATAAAATGTAAATAAATAAAATCTGTATTACAAAACATTAAGAATAGAAAAGTCACTGTGTATCTTTTATTTAGACCAAATGCAAAGAAATATCTTTTCCTGACAATGCCAATTTCCTATATTGTAGAGGTATTTGGTAGCTTCAAGCTGTAAATCTCCTAAGAATAAGTCATAAATCAAACATACCCTTTTGCCTACTTATACCACTAAAGAAAACTCGGAGCCAGGTAGTATTAAAGAATTAAAAACATTTTATTCAGAAACTATTACAATAGAGGAAAAGGGACCTCAGTATAGAACTGGGTTCAATTCCAGATATAGCATGGGCAAGTGGAAATGTGTGGTGATTCCATGGAATGCAGGAAAAACTCCTAAGAGGAATCTTCAGGGATAAGCCAGGGTATAGAGAATGCGATCAAATGGTTTTCTTGATGAGGGCAGGCCAGACTGATCAGACATCACCTGGGAGATGGTGGGAGCAAGGAATTTGATCAGACATGTAGAGTGATCAGGTATCAAGGGTGAATAATACCCTCCAAAGTGACTGAACAGGGTCAGCGCCCCTGCTCGCTAGGCTAATCCTCCACCTGTGGCACCGGCACACCAGGTTCTAGTCCCGGTTGGGGCACTTTATTCTGTCCCGGTTGCTCCTCTTCCAGTCCAGCTCTCTGCTGTGGCCTGGGAGTGCAGTGGAGGATGGCCCAAGTGCTTGGGCCCTGCACCCACATGGGAGACCAGGAGAAGCACCTGGCTCCTGGCTTTGGATTGACGCAGTGCGTTGGCCACAACGCGCCAGCCGTAGCAGCCAATTGGGGGGTGAACCAATGGAAAAAGGAAGACCTTTCTGTCTGTCTCTCACTGTCTAACTCTGCCTGCCAAAAAAAAAAGTGACTAAACAGGATTTTTGCTAGGAGTGGACAACAAAGAACAAAGCCAAGACCTTAAGGTGCTTACACAGTCTGACTAGAGTGAGGTAGGGAGAGAGTTGTTGTCAATTGAAACTGAAAGGTGGAAGAGGAAGAGGAGAAGGGGAAGCAGTTGAGGCAAGAGGAAGAGAGGGAGAAGGAGAGTAAGGGGGAAAGGAAGGAACAAAAACGTGTTTTTGATTGGAGATATAGACATTTTTGTACTTTGGGTACTTGTTTTGCTATTATGCATATGAATGTGAGTTATTTTCAGTTTCCAAATCCTTTCAATATGAAATAAGATGTATCTTTAGAAATAAGCTTGCAGAAGAAACACTTTAAGTCATCTGCCCTGATGACCAATTAACTTTATATCAGGTGCACAATTAAATCAACTGGAGTCACTGCCTGGAGCCCAGTACTGAGAAAGGCTTTGAGCCTTACATCGTGGCCAGCAGGGATGAGTGCTCTTGATAAGCGATTTCTGCCATATGTGGGAGAGAGGACATTAACAAACATGTTCTTTGTCCTGATTGAAAATGTTTATCCTATAGCTGGCTAAACAAGTCATTTTTCTAAAATCTGTAATATACATAAATGTAGAAAAACACGGGATCCCAGATCTCCCAATTTCTAGTCTTTCTTTGGTACATTACACTGTATCTAACTGAATATATTCTTTGTGTACATATTTATATACTGTGTGTGCCTATCTTAATGTACCTTTGAAAAACTTGACATTATTAACAGTTCATTAGGAAATTTATTTCTGAATTCCCTTGTCTCATAATTTATTTGAAAATAAGAGAAAATGTGACTGGAATTGCCTGAAAATTAAAGTGTGTTTCATTTTTCCTTCATGAGTGTCTGTAATGGAATCTGATCTGTCAGTGTTCACACTTCTGAAGAAGTAAATATGACTGGAAAACAGTAATGTTTCCATGTTTTGAAAGTGTAATGCTTGTATTTTTGTATTAATATAGGAGAAATCCTAATGGAGTATGAAATATCATTTAATTAAGTAATTATAAGCAATATCTATAAAAATTCTTATTGAAGGCATGAAAGGTAGAGTACTACACTTTGGTGTGGTAGATGCTGATCTCTGATACAACATGAATGCCCATGTTCTAGATGTTCTAAGTTATATTCAGACAGGTGTGTCACATACTTAAAACTGAATATACAGGGAAGACTTATCTTGTACTTTGTTCACGTGGTATATTTTAAAATCCTAGAAAGGAACCAAATCTACTTGCCTTAAAGAACAAACAAGTGTTTATTCCTATACATTGGAAAAGCATGTTCCAATTTATTTTAGTAAGTAATTTGGATGATTGGAAGTATTTCTCAGATAAAAGTCTAGGCTGTGGTGGCAGAAGCCAAGCAGGGACTGACCATGTCTGCATGGAATTAGAAGGGAGTAAGGATGCGTGGATCAATGGCTGAGGTCTCAATACGAGTGCAGATATCTCAAAGCTTTGATCACAGTTTTCCTGTATAAAGGGTTAGTTTCAATCAAGTCCACAACAGACGACAAGGAAAAATCAGGTGAGTAGCAGAAAAGGCAACTCTGAACACTAACAAAAGCAAGTGGGAGTTAGGGTTGGAAAGATCTTTTGAAGGAATGATGGCTCCAGGAACTGGAAGCAGCAAGAACTAGAAGAAACTCTTCAGGACACAGTGCAATTTCAATTTTGAAATGTTACCCTGTTTATAGTTTAGCACGACTGAAAAAAATCTGTGAATGACTGAGAAGGCAATATGTCAATGAGAATGAGAGCGCAAAGGCTAATGTAGGCTGAACTTGAAGTCCCAAACAACATGCATGGGAGGCAAAAGCTATTGGTGCTGAAACCTCAAAGACTGACTACTCACCACTTGGCCTTGAACACCAGAAATGACTGTACCACTAGGCTTCTACATTCATCGACAAGTAGGTGATTTATAAAATAGCTTAATTTTGTCATTTTCCATATAAATGAGCAAGTGCAGATTATTGAAAACATCCTTATTATTCCTAAAGCAGCACCAACTGTGCACTACAGAACCTATATTTTAGTACTATATGAAACGTGGCACAAATTAGACATCCATTAAATAGATTTCAACCACAGTTTGTTGAACACTTGCTATGTGCCTAGCATACTATGCTAGGAACTTGAACTTTCAACAGTTGCCAAATGGTTCCTGCCTTCACTCACTTAGAAGGTGAAATAAATATTTCAAAGAATGGATATAAAGAGTTATTCAGGCAGAGCAGACACCATGTGGCCCTCCGGATCCCTTCAGTCAGTTCTGACAGAAATTCTCTCTTCCACACATAGTGCTTAAAAGCACTAAGTGAGTTTTCATAGACTCGGATTGAGATTCATCTAGTTCCACCACCGTTCAAGGTAAATGGCCTTGACAATTCATTTTATCTCTCTGTGCCTTGCCTTCTGCACGTATAAAGTAGGTCTGTAAAAACAAAGTATTTTAGATTCTATGGCTTATGTGGTTCTGGTGCTCCTCTCCCTCCAGACATTAGGGAAGATCTTAGGCAAGAGAATGTGTCCTTCATGACTAATTTGATGTTAAGCAATTGCGAAATGTGGAACGTTCAGATCAAAACATGGAAGAGCGAGTACAGAACTCTATCTCATTCCTACCTGAGATGAACAAGAAGCTTTAATACTTTAAATGGCATGGTATGAGGACACTTCAAAAAGTTCGTGGAAAAATACAATTTTAGTGCTAAAAATTTTGAAATCCATGTATACAAGGAGCCCTCAAAAAGTTAATGGAAAATAAATATTATGAAAAAAGCTGTGGGATGGAATTCAGAGTTTTTCGGCACCAAAATAAATGTATTTTTATCTAATTTTTCTATGAACTTTTTGATCTGTCTTCATATCTATCTAGTGTCTGAAAGATATACAGATAAGCATGTGGCATGGGGATAAACAAACATTTGTTATGTTGCTAATTCACTAAGATTTTGAGGCTGTTTATAATTATAATATTGTCTAATATATTCTGACTAATTTAGGCTTAGATGAGACAAAACTTTTGAAGAGCTCACATAATGCATAGGATATTGTAAGCACTTAATAAATGCTAGCATTTGCTCTAAGCACAGGTGATTTCTCCAAAAAGGTTTGGTTTATTTCCCTGATGTCCAAAAGGTTGAAGCTTTAGACACTTCTCTTGCTGAAAGAACTCTCCTATTCTCAGTGCAGGGAAGCTATCAACCTCTATCCACACAGACGCATATGAAATGACTAGCTCCTTCTTTTATTTAAATCACTGTACGTTGACAATATTTGCTGTACCAAAGGGGCTCATGTTATTCAGCTCTACAAAGTCGCAAATAATATATATTTGAAAACAAGTGGTAGCTGATGTAAGCACCAGATGGCTCAAACATAAAATCAAGGGAGCTGCTTTTAGCTCTACCCCAGGGCTCTTAAAGCCATCTTCCCAGTGCTCCTTTATATGTTGTAGTTTATTTCTGAAGTGACAATAAAATTGGGAACAGCAGAATGGAAAGGAGCACCACAGCTTCGGCATGTTTTAACAATCTGCTATGCATATGAGATGAAACGTTGCCATCACTAGAATCAACAACATCTTGACACATGATTCAAACGTCAAGAATATCCAAGAATGTAAGATGTCTGAAACAGAGACAAGAAGCTGCAGTGAAATCCAGATTGGAGCCTGATGCTTTTTAAGAAGATCTCATTTCCTCTTTTCAGAAAGTTGAGAAATCCGTAGGGCACAGTTTTGGCCTCAGGGATTGAACTCCTAAGACATCCAGTACTACAGCCCTCGCATTTGATGGCAGCCTGAAGCATGCCTCACTTGGCGTGAAGGTAACTCAGAGACGCGTTAGGCCCAAAGCAGCAGGAAGATTGCTGCTCCAAGAAGCCATGGCAAGAGGAACCTTGCCATGTAGAACCAGCCCTATCTCAAGAATGGGGCTGCCTCAGTCAGGGTCTGCTGCATAAAACATTACCCCAAGTTTAGCAGCTTTGAACAGAAAACAGTTACTACTTTAGCTTCTGTTGGAGAAGGATCCAGGGGTGTTGACCTTGTTGGTTCTAACTTGGGGGTCTCGAAAGGCTGCAATCAAGATAAGTCTTGAGGCTGTAGTTTTCTGAAGTCTGACAAATGTGTAGGATTTGTTTCCAAGTTCATTCAGGATGTCGGTAGAACTCAGTCTCTTACTATGTAGATTTTTCTGTTGGACTGTCCATAACACGTCTTTTCCCAGAACTTTTTCAGAGAGGATGGGGTGTAACACTAGACGAAAGCTGCAGTGACTGTTTTCGCTCAGGCCAGAGTAATAGCCCATAGCTTGTGCTATGTGTTATTGACCAAACACATCAACTCTGGTACAATGAAGTGACTAGCAGAGGCCAGGCACACTGCAGCCATCTTGGAATCTGCCATGGCATTGTGGATGTAACAGATCTGGCAGAGTCTACCCCCCCTTCCTCCTTCTTCTTTTTTTTTTTCTACTGGGACAATTTTCTAAGACATGTAATACAATCATCACTTCTGGCTGGGACCAATCTGATATAGAATAATATCTGATTTATTAATCTCTCATGTTTGTTTTTTCAATTGTTGAACATCTCTGAGTGTCTTTCTCTTTATACCAATGTCTACAGTGGACTATCCATGTCTCTGCTCTTCTCCAAAGCATATTAACACTGCAGAGCTGTGAGTCCAGGCTTCAGAAGCCCTCATCTCAAATGGGAAGGATATTAAGAACAAAGTATGAGTGGCAGGAACAGCCTATCTCCTTTTCACTTCTGTGACTTTGCTAAATTGCAAAACACACGTGCTCTAATTTCAAATTAATTATCCCCAAACAAGTACTTCTCTGCCTATTGTCTGTGTCTCTTGACAAATGAACAAGTAAGATAGACAGTATCAGGCAACAAGGGAGAGGGTGGTTGCTTTGAATCGTCAGTGAAATGAGGATTCAAAGAAACGTGAATGAGAAGAATAGAACTACTCCTAAAGGATTTTCCCCACCTCCTACCTATATGAAAACATCAAAAACATCAAGAAATTCTGCAATAAAAGGAAGGTGGATGCAATTCTCTGCCAAGTACCACTGGCCATAATAGAAGTTTTTTTTTTCAAAAATCAAAGCAACTTGAACAGTGACTCCAGTGTCAAATTAACTTGCCAACCTCCTTCCAGTTTTTCACTTCATTATTGTCCATCTAAATTTGTGGCCTGATTAGTAGCTAGAATTGATTTACCTAGGAGGCAACAAATAAGGTAATTATATGGGAGACTGATAGTAAGTAATGCTGATTTTAATCCATGTTGCTCTTTCTCGAATTCTGTAAGTTATCTTTTCCCCTCAGTTATATTGAGTGCCACCCACCACCCAATACCATCTGAGAACTTCTAGCTTATGTATATGAGGGGCACAGGTCGTATGGCCCAGGCATTTTGGATTTAAATTCTACTGGGGGCTGTTACTGTGGCTTACAGGGTAAAGTAGCTGCCTGAAAAGCTGGCATCCCATTTGGGCGCCAGTTCATGTCCCAGCCACTCCACTCCTATCCAGCTCCCTGTAACTGGCCTGGGGAAATTAGCAGAATATGGCCCAAGTGTTTGGGCCCCTGCTTCCCACATAGGAGACCCGGATGAAGCTCCTGGCTCCTGGCTTCACACTGGCCCAGTGTGGGTCATTGTGACCATTGGGGAGTAAAGCAGTAGATGGAAGATACCTCCTTCTCTGTCTCTCCCTTTTTCAGTAACTCTTTCAAAATAAATAAATAGGTCTTTACCAACAAACAAATAAGAACAAATAATTCTGCCTGGGCCACTTACCGTCTGTGTCACCTTGCATGGTGTCTCAATTTCTCTTTGCTTAGTTTTCTCTTTAATAATGGTGATAACAGTAGTATCCCCTTATCTTAAGCTGTTTTCCTTTGCTATGAATGCGTACTTAAACTAAATAATTGATAAAAATAAGAAATTTGTTTTTGACATTCTGGAGGCTGGAATTTCCAAGGTCGAGGGAATATATCTGATGAGGACCTTCTTGCCAGTGGGAACTCTGCAGAATGCCAAGACAGCTCAGGGCATCACCACATAGCAAGATGCATAAAAGCAAGCCAGAAGGAGCTTGCTTTTCTAACAAAGACATTCTTAAGATAACCCATTAATCCACTAATCCATTAATCCATAAATGGATTTGCCTGGTCATAAAGCCAGATCCCTCACCACCCACTAACCTCCCAAATGTGCAACCTCTCCAACACCATTAACATATGACTTTGGGGTTTATGTTTCTAACTCATGAAATTTGGGAAACATACTCCCACTGTTGTACCACTTCTCTAGATGGCTGAGATTTGAAAGAGCTAATGTGTTTAAGCATTGAAATAGTTCCTGTCTCTCTCCCTCATATATATATGAGATACACACACACACACACACACACACATATATATATATATATATATGTTACCATCACCACCTTTAAAAACCTATTTATACTCTAATTGCATTATATTTCTATTTACATTCCTAATTAATTAGAATTTTATTGATGTATCAAATTATATTTCAATTTTTATTTTAATTATTTTGCTATGTCCCCACTAAAAAGAAAATGCTATCTTATTTATCTTTGTACCCCAGCACATGTTATAATATCTGGCATATAGCAGAGACCAGATCAGCTTTTGAATAGGTGAACTAATTCATTAATTAACATGTTAATCCAACCAGTTTATTCTTAACTGGCACACTTTCATTCTAACATCTATTAAATGAACAAGCATTTTTTTTGACATTTTTTGCCACTGACACACTCTTTAAATTTGAGTTTACAAGAAAGTTTGGTCAGTTCACCTTTATGCTAACTATAAACAATACAGATTATGTAACTTGGTCATTAGAAACACCAGTGGCTGAAGAGCTATTGTGTCATATTTTTTGTAGCTTACCTCATGCATGCTTGTCAGACCCAGATTTCTCTCTACAGACACAAGCATTTGGACCATAAAAATCATAATACAGTTAAGTTGGATTTCACTATGAATATTATAAATTCAGTGTTTTAATTTTGTAGGAGTAAATTTAGCAAACAATGCCAAAATCAAATAGTTACAATTCAAAATACAGAATTATATACATGAGAGAAATTACACACATAAATTCCATCTTTATCAGCCACAAAGTTGCTCTTCGGTGGGTTCCTTCTTTTCACACAGCCTAAGTTTCCCCTCTTCATTCCAGATTCTTTCTGTAGAAGCAGGTGCCAGGGTTGTCTTGCTCTCTTCCATGTCACTCATCAAATCCAGAGGAAATAGAAATATTCACTAAATGAATCATATCTGCAAAATACCACAGTTCACATGCAATTTTTAAAAATGGAGAAACAGGGACTGGTGCTGTAGCATAGCAGGTAAAACCACCACGTGCAGTGCCGGCATCCCTTATGGGCACTAGGTTTAAGTCCCGGGTGCTCCACTTCTAATCCAGCTCCGTGCTAATGCACCTGGGGAAGCAGTGGAAGATGGCCCAAGTCCTTGGGTCCCTGCACCCATGTGGGAGACCTGGAAGAAGCTCCTGGCTCCTGGCTCCTGGCTTTGGATCAGCCCAGCTTCAGCTGTTGCAGCCATTTGAAGAGAGAACCAGCAGATGGAAGATTCATATTCTCTCTCTCTTTCTCTCTCTCTCTTCCTCATTGCAGGCGGCAGCTTTAGCCACTGTGTTAAAGGTCACCGCCCTCCTCCCAAGAGATATCTTTACATTGAAATCAGCAAAGAACATTGGCTTCCAAAGAAATCCAGTTATCTCTGAGCTAAGAAAATTCAGGGAGAATTTCTTTTCCACAAATCTCAATTGGCGATATCATGGAAGTCAAAAAAAATCAGAGAAAAACTGCTGAACAATGAGAGGAATATGCAGGTTGTCTGTACCTGATTAGCAAAAAGCACCCTTTGTTTCTCCTGTAGACAGGTCAAAGGCAGACAAACAGATCCAATCTTTAGCTATTGCACTCACCTGAGGTTCCCTGCTTCCAGCATGGGACTTCATACCCCGTACCAATCCTTATCTGACCAGGAAGTTTATAGGGACACAGATTTGTATGGTGTGCTCTTCCATCTCCAACATCTAACACAGCGCTTGGTATTTAATAATTACTGAGTTTTCTGGCATGAAGTAATAAATGAAATACTTCAGATGGAGCCAGCAGCAAATCAACTATTAAAGCAGGAGACGTGATCATGATCTGGCATTTAGGAAACGGCTTCTGGTGTCAGGTCTGACCCCAAATTAACATTGTGGCACTGAGCTATTATTTCCTCTGTCTTGGTTCTGTGGTTCACATTGTAAGGAAATAGTCCTAGAGAGGTTTGAAAACTTCTCCCAAGTCTATAGAGTTAGCAGTCATAGAACCAAGGTAGATTTTCAAGCTTGTGCTCTTTTTCTGAATGGAGCTGAGTCTTTATAAAGTAAATTGAAATTTGCATCTCCATGGAATTACAAATTAGTCTTATTGATACCATCCCAAACAGAGCTACTCAGGCTGCTTCCTACCTGCCTCCCCAACAATCTTCTAGCTTGGAGAAACAAACTTGTACAAAATATTTAAATTACATTAATAGTAGCCACTAACTTACAAAAAAAACTATGTTAAGATCTTTATAGAAATTATTTTATTTCATGGTTCTCTTATGAGGCAAATTATCACTTTCCCCATTTTACAGCTAAGGAAATAGAAGCCCAGAGAAGGTATTTAATTTACTCAGTGTTACCACTGTAACGTAAAATAGTCAGATATTACTTTTCTGATTCTCTTAGGTGATAAAGTGGAGCTCAAAGTCTTTTTGAACTCGGAAATGACAACACCTGTTCCAGAACTCAAGTTTTCTGGCTTGTAGCATGAATTTTTGTTTTCTTATTACCAATTGCTTCCAGATGCTTTTGATTTAACATTAATGTTAATTTGGAAAAAAAACCACCGTTTTAATGTTTTAGGTAGATGAATATTAAACAAATATCACTTAAAACATATACTATCTCAGAAAGAGTAGGAACATGTAGTGTGCAGCAATTGAGTGAAATTCTACAAGTTGACACAGCAGTATACAGATAAGGCTGGGTTTGGACAGTTGCCTTAACATGTATTCCTCAAATAAAACTGCAAAGGGGCACAGGCACTCAAACAACGTTAAAAAATGCCTTGAATTCATATAAGGCATAAACCCTCACATGAATTTAATGGCTAAACACTCTTTTCAACTTAAACCACTTGGTGCTATATCCTAAATTCATTTCCGAGTACTTAATTCTCCGTGCATAGGAAATATATAATTTTGGGTAAGAATCAATCATAACTGACATTTTGCTCAAATTTATAAGCTTTAATTGTTTCTGAGACCTTTCAATGTCTGTACCTTAATAACATCCACTAGAAGATCCAGACTAAGCAAAATCTAGATTCACTGAGCATAATACCAATTCATTCCATAAAATGAAACTTGACTAAAATTATTTGTTTTCTTTGATGTATATATAGTGGATTGTACAATTAGACATATTTATCTCTAACCCATGCCCTCCTGCTTTGCCTTTTCTTGCAGCATGGTAATGAATGATTTTGTAATTTAATAGGAGGTGCCAACAGAAAAAAATTATGATATGGTCAGAGCAGCAGGTATTTTGGTCAGACTCTACTATTTCAGTTTGCAAAACAGGAACTGCTTTAATCGTCTTCATTTTTTTAAGATTCATTTTATGTATTTGAAATGCAGAGTTATATGTAGAAACAGACAGAGATCTTCCATCTGCTGGTTCACTCCCCCAATGTCCACAATAACTAGGAATGAGCCAGGCTGAAGCCAGGAGAATGGAACTGCATCCAGGCTTTCTACATGGGTGTGGGGGCCCAAGGACCTGGGCCATTGTCCTCTGCTCTCCAGTCATATCAGCAGGGAGCTGGATAGAAATAGGGTAGCTGGACTTGAACAAGCATGCATATGGGATGCCAATGTTGAAAACCATGTCTCAACCCGCCGAGCCACAACATTGGCCTCACACCTTAATTTTTTTAAACTTTTATGTGCAGACTAAACTGAAATTTTATTTGGACCCAGTATTAGAACTACTGTCATTCTGGGATAAGATTTAGACTATAATCTTGAGATGTCTAATTGGAGTCTGTGACTCTCCAGTCTCCATCAATTCTTTTGTTCCATCAGCTATCTTGGGGATGGTGGAGGGTGGTTTCATATGTGCATGACATATTTATGTAAAATATCCACATCCAAAATCCACATATGAGCATGTGGACTCTAATACATATATGCGATTGTACACATGTTCTTTCATTCATCTAGTCAATATTTATTGAGTATCTGTTATGTGCCAGGAGTGTTTTACACATTGAGAATGCAATAGAAAAATAAGCAAAGTTCCTAACTTTATGAAGTTTGTATTATAGTGATAAGGACAAGAAATAAATAAGCAAGTAAAACTGTTTATTGTGTCACTTATATACCCATCATGTCACATGACATACATATGAGGATACTCCAAAAAGTTCACAGCAAATGGACAAAGGTGTTTATTTTGCTGTGAAAAATTCTGAAACTCATTCATAGTTTTTTTCATATTACTCATTTCCCAAGAATGTTTAGAAGATCCCTTGTGTATGGCTATACATGCAGAGATTTACCCTGTACTCCAGTATTTATGAACATACATGTTTGCACTTATTCAGGTCAATTCGAAAAAGCATGGTAGATTTTTCCAGTCAAATAAATGTGCTCCAGAAATAGTTAGTTCAGACTGTTGCATCAAGAAAAATTGCTTGTGAGGTCCTTGATCTTCTGTCAATTGTTCTCTTTGCTTCATGGATTTGTGAGGACAGAAAATCATCACAGGAGTGAAATTATCGTACTGTCTTCCTTGGTGTATTACTACAGAGACTTGACCTTTATTGGTTTGATAGTTTACATTATAGTGATAAAGACAGAGAGTAAACAAGCAAAACTGTTTACTGTATAAATTATATACCCATCATGTCATATGACACGCAAAGGAGGATAGGGTAATATTGTTGTGGTAGAGTATTGTTAAGGTTTTCCTTTTCTTCATTGCCACTGGACTGGAAGTGAAAAGACCAGTCTTCTAATGCCACCCCTGCAGTTTCCTGGCTGTTCGATTTGGACACATCACCCATCTGCCTGGGCCTCATTTTTCCATCTGTAAGATGAACTGGTAGGATCAGAATAGTCTCTCAAATCTCTTCAGGCTGTGACATCTTCTGCCCCTGACTGGAATCATTTCCCTCAGTACCCCACTGTTCAGAGAGCAGATCACATCATGCATGCCCTCTCAGCAGAACCTCTTCTCCAGAGCTCTGGCCACAGCAGAATGCGCTGTACCCACACTTGCCAGCAGACTCACCAGCGGCAGACCCATCTGACTTCGCCTTCTGTTGTTGACTGTAGGAGCCTGGACAAAGCATGTGATTCAGACGCAGAAATTCAGGTTTAGCAAGTCACTTCCTAAAATGGTTTTCCCTAACTCCTGTACTAGGACAGTTTCTCCAGTTACAGGTCCCTAAAGTACCCTGGACTTACTATCCATAGCTCTTACTGTAGAATCATTTCATTGCTTTTTTTTTTTTTTTGCATTACTGATATCGCCATATAGTGCCTTTTACAGAGAAGAGCATTTGTCTTATTCACCACTGTATCAACAACCAGCATATCTCGAAAGATATGTTGAAAAGGTAACGAAAATCTCCAAAGGAATGAATAACTCAAAAATGATACGAATTGTCACTAGTGCAATGTCCAGGCAGCCCTTCCATAGAAAGCCTCCCTGCTTTTGCCCTTGCCCTTAGGCATCTTTCTTTAACTGAGCCAATAGTCCAGCTGCTCCTTGGCAGGTTTGGTTTTCTGCTAGCACGGATTTCTCAGAAAGCTGGATTTTTGCCACATTGCTTCTAAGAGAACACTGGGAGGAGCAGAGTGACACGCACTCTGCCAGCGTCTTCTGTTCCTGCTGACATATGTTGAACCTGTGTTCACTCACCTGGCTCACAGAAACTTCAGGTGGAAAGGACACCCTTCAGCACCTGTCACAATGTCTCATAGCACCCTGCTTTGTCAGAGTTTGCCACTGTATGTCATTTCACTATGGCCAACAGGTGGACTCGCTTTATATATTTCCTGGATGTAGTTGTAAAGCCAGTAATCCAGGGACATTTATCACCATCCACAAGCTGCCTTTTTGTTAGCAGTTTCCAGCTACTTTCCACATTACTCAGTCATTCCCAAATGGACTGCCCAAGTAGGACTTAAAAATATCTAGAAATGAAAGCTGTCTTCCGTAATATCAAGAATTTTAGATCTGGATCACAGAAAAGGTTAAAAAAGTTCTATCTTCCCACTTTATGCCAGTCATCATGTTAGGTGTCTCATATTGGTTGTGAAAACAAAAAAACCCATTTCACCTATGACCACTAATCTGTGAAAAATTTCGCAGCTAGTACATGACAGAGACTTGAATTCAGTTCTAGCCCACTCTAACCTTACAAATATCGATGGCATACCTCACACAAAAAAGGTGAGTGGCAATCTGAATTCACCAAATCACTTTAAGTCCAATGTGTCAAATAGATGAGTAACGTGAAATGAGTATCTCAAAAACATATGAACATTTGCCAACTCCTTGGAGATCCCTCAAAAATCCAGCCCCTCCCCCCAACAAAAAAAAATCCACAGGCAGTAAGTAAATGCCATCCCTCTATAGTCTTTTGTGTGGAAGAACTGGAAAGATTTGACAGCTTGTAATTCAGTCCTTGGAAATAATTAGAATTTTGTAGGTTTAAAACAAAGAAACAGCCTAACTATTAATTACCAGGTGTCTAGACCCTGCATTTCTTTGCATAGCAGTAATACAATAGGCTTTTGCGAATAGATCAGCAGTTAATTCTCGTCTTTCGGGTTCTTGCACTCTTGACCATAATACCTTTATTTTTATTTTCTTCCTAATTTGTATTAGACAGGAAATCAGTTGTGTTTACTGAAAACTGAGACATTTATTCTCCTGTGATACTGAGAGGCATGTTTCAGAAATAAAGCCAAACTCTCATCAGATCATTTCCAGAGTTGAGTGTTAATATAATGATGAAAATCAGTGTTTGTCCTGAGTATTATATGAAATGCTTGGTAAAACCCAAAATTTCTCAATGGCTTTTTTTAAAGGTATATTTGTTTATTTGAAAGTCAGAGTTAGCAAGTGAGAGAGAGGAAGAGAGAGAGAGATAGATCTTCTATCTGCTGGTTCATTCCCTATATGTCCACAATGACTAAGGCTGGGCCCAGGCTGAAGCCAGGAGCCAGGAGCTTCATTTGAGTCACCCAGACAGGTGGCAGAGGCCCAGGCACTTGGGCCATCTTTCTGCTTTTCCCAGGCTGTTAGCAAGGAGCTGGGTTGGAAGTGGAGCTGCCAAGAAACAAACCAGTGCCCATATCAGATACTGGCATTTCAGACAGAGGCTTTATTCATTACACCACAGCACCAGCCCCTCTTAATGGCCTTTTGACTGAATTATTATTTACTGAAAGTTAGTAGTTGACCCAGAAATCTGGAAAAATATTTCTACTAGCTATAACTGAAAGCATGGACCAAAATTCTTCCATAATTTTTCTCTCAAATCTCAGACAGTAGAGAAATTTATGGAAGAAACTATGAACATAACTCTGAAAAGTTTTATTATTGATATAATTGAACATATGAATATGTTCTTAGTGATCCTTGGTATTATAGAATTGATTTCCTCACTCATAAAAGAACTGGCTTTTCCTTTACTAAGAGGATATTTTAATATTCCAAGAATTAGTTTTGACCAAGATTAAGAATGGCAGTATTTGCATTGTTTCAGGATGTTAACCAGGATAATAATATATGTACATACTTTCTTAGTTCTAACATAAGACTTTGTCTTCAATCTTTAACTGGAGTGAGCATAAGTACAGAGATACAGCAACACTTGAATTTTTATTCCCCTGTGAGTAATCCATTGCTCCATCACATACACATTCCACTCCGACATCTACAACCAATAGCCAAACATGGGCACAAAATCTTCTCCTATAAAATAAGTGCAGAATATCCTGTGCATTTGTAATGTTACAGTGAAAGTTTGGTGGTTGAGTGCAGTTGATGCTAATATGTAGGCTTTTCTTTCTAAACGTTTGAAAATGTTTTTGTAATTTTTCAGTAATAGAAATGGTTTACTCTAAATAAAATATTTACTTTAAGGTTGACTTATATGATAATTACTTATAACAATGTAAATGTTGTTAGTGCTCCAATGATTTTAAAGTCATTTTTCATCACTTCAGTTAAAAAAATAAGATAACATATGTCGAACTGTGGTGATTTTCAGGCAGTCACTGTGCTAAGTGATTTGTATGCATTATCTCATTTACCTTACTACAGTGGATATCACTATCTCCATTTCGTAAACATACAAACTTATAAAGGGTGAGCAACTGCTCAGTATTGGAGCTGGTATTGGATCCCAGGTAAGTCTCCTCAAGGATCTCCATTATTAACTGCTGTGTGAAACCATCTTTTAACAACAACCATGTGATAGTGACAAAAAATAACATTAATATAAAATAGTGGTGCAGTATGTATGCATGCTACTGTAACCTCTTAGTTTTATAGAAGAAACTGAAATCAAGAGCCTGAGTTAGAGACCACTCCTGTGGTTACCAGATGAGATAGAATCCAAGACTTCTGACTACCAGAATTTTGTACTATGTGCATTAGACTGTTACCTTGGAGTGTCTGCTATCAACTATAACCCCATGAAAGTTTCCAAATGATGCATTTCTTTCCTGGAGGCAGAAGTGTGATTCTTACATGTCTCTCTATGCACAAAGGCTCTGTGTTCCTGTGCTCTAAGCAGCCTGGCACACTTTATGGGCTTTCTCCATAAGGAGAAAAGGAAAAGTCACCTTTTTTTTTCCTTCTGTAACCAACTTAGCCTTCTGTATTTCCATCGGCACTAACCTTGATCATTCCAGAGCAATGTCCTCTTCATTCTCCTGTGAAAATGACATTGCTTCCACTTCACAATAGTTGGGAGTCAGAGCATTCAGATGAAACCATGGCAACCAAAAGGATTAATTTCTGCCATGTCTCTGTAACATGATCATGTTATATCTCAACAGTCTAAAAGATAACTTGCACACATCTCACGTCTCTGCTATAATAATATAAAGGTAAAATAACAGCCCAGAAGCCAAATACGATTTTCCAAAAATCTAGAAATGAGTTTCATACTGGACAATTCTAAAAATATACTGTATGTGCAGAGTTACAAAGCAATAATTAATACAGCCTTTGGAAAAAAACATTACAAATCACCCCTTCTTTTAATGCACTGTTTACTTATTACTTTGTTTTAATAGAATTTCCTCCTGTCCTCACCAAAATTACCTTTGTTAAAGAAGTAAAATCTTGTCTTACATGATACCTCATTTTTCCACATAACCCTTGAAACTGTCTTGGTGAACTTCTCTTCACCCCTGTTTTATGTACAATTAAAAGTGTCCCTTTGCCGAGACCATTCCCTGCAGTGATGTGATGTGTGATATACAGTGATATATTTCGCCATTAACCCTGGGGTGCCACTCTGACTCTCCATATAATGAGACATGTACGAAAATCTCACTTAGGACCTTTACTGTTGCTCATAAAGAGAGCTCACTTGGTGCCTCATGAAGAATATTTCACTGCTTACGAGTTGATTATTAAGATGACAGAGCAGCAGTCTAATCTGATCCATCTAAAAACAATGAAGTTCTTGAATGCTGAGCAGTCTCTGGTTAAACTACTGTATTAATAGAGTAGGGTGTACAAGTCTAAAATTCTTATTTAATTGTGTAATTCTGTTAGGACAATATCCTTGGAGCTATCTGAAGTGTTGCCCCTCTATTGCATCAAGATTTACACAGTAGCAAACAACTATATTTGATGTTGGATTAGAATATGAGAACAAGATTGGAAATGTAAATCCTTTCTCCAGTGAAAGTCCATTATGGTAGAAGTTTTAGCAATTAACCCTGATTGGATATGCTGATTTTCCCAATAGAAATCACTCATTAATTAACTACTTTTAATAGGAAGACCTTGTTATTGGGAAAGCTAGTAGTAGAGAGTTGAAATATCTCTTGTGTAGGAATGTCCCATTTAAGTATATTGTAATTAACAAACAATTATTCTTAGGTGTTTAAATTTTAACTGATAAGTGATCCCTGTGAAATATAAGGGTGGGAATAAGAGAGGGAGGAGATGTACAATTTGGGACATGCTCAATCAGTCATGCCCCAAATGATGGAGTTAGAAATGTGCCAGGGAATTCCAATACAATCCCATCAAGGTGGCATGTACAAATGCCATCTCACTAGTCCATGTGATCAATTTCAGTTCACAATTGATCACACTGATAGGTCTGAGAGTCAAAGGGATCACACAAACAAGACTAGTGTCTGCTAATACTAACTGATAGAATGAAAAAGGGAGAGCAACATGGGAAGCGAGATACACAGCAGACTCATAGAATGGCAGATGTCCTAAGCAGCACTCTGGCCTCAGAATCAGCCCTTAAGGCATTCGGATCTGGCTGAAGAGCCCATGAGAATAGTTTAGGCATGGAAAGCCAAGACACTCTGGAAAAAAAAGAAGACCTAAATGAAAGATCTCTGTGAGTGAGATCCCAGTGGAACGAATGGGGCCATCAAAGAAGGAGGTACCTTTCTCTGAAGGGAGGAGAGAACCTCCACTTTGACTATGACCCTGTCGGAATAAGATTGAAGTCGGCAAACCCTGAAGGCTTCCATAGCCTCGGCAACTCATGACTAGACCCTAGGGAGATTACTGATGCCATAAACAAGAGTGTCAAATTGTTAAATCAACTTCAGGAGTCACTGTGTACTTACGTCTCATGTGGGATCTGTCCTTAATGTGTTGTCCAATGTGAAGTAATGCTATAACTAGCACTGAAACAGTATTTTACACTTTGTGTTTCTGTGTGGGTGCAAACTGATGAAATCTTTACTTAGTATATACTGAATCTATCTTCTGTATATAGATAATTAAAAATGAAAATAAATCTTGGTGTTAAATTGGAAATTGCCTAGAAAATTAATCAATTTTTTAAAAAAATATATCATGTAGGATCTCTGTCCTTAATGTGCTATACATCGTGAATTAATACTATAACCAGTACTCCAACAGTATTTTTCACTTTGTGTCTCTATGTGAGGGCAAACTGTTGAAATCTTTACTTAATATATAGTAAACTGATCTTCTGTATATAAAGAGAATTGAAAATGAATCTTGATGTGAATGCAAGGGGAGAGGGAGTGGGAAAGGGGAGGGTTGCGGGTGGGAGGGAAGTTATGGGGGGGAAGCCATTGTAATCTATAAACTGTATTTTGGAAATTTATATTCTTTAAATAAAAGCGTTATAAAAAAAGTATATTGTAATCAAAGTGGGTAGGGTATTTCTTGTGAAAGGTCAGAGAATATAATGCTAAGACGTTCTAGCATAATATCTCTCCCATCTCTACTCCTTATTAGCTGTTTGACTATGAACAGGGTATTTATCTGTGCTCCATTGACTCATATGTAAAGGAGGAATCAATAACGTTGGCTACCTCATGGATTTGTTCGTTAGAGAAAATGAGTTATGATGTGTGAAACATGGTCTGGTGCTGTGGCGCAGTAGGCTAAGTCTCTGCCTGTGGTGCTAGCATTCCATATGGGCACCTGAGAAAGCAGTGGAAGATGGCCCAAGTGCTTGGGCTCCTGCACCCTCATGGGAGACCAGGAAGAAGCTCCTGGTTCCTGGCTTCAGATCGGCTCAGCTCCAGCCATTGCAACCATTTGGGGAGTGAACGAGTGGATGGAAGACCTCTCTCTCTGACTCTCCCTCTCTCTGTATCTCTACCTCTTAAATAAATAATTTTTTTTTTTTACAAAAGAGGTGTAAAACATTTAAATCTATGTCCAGTATACAGTAAGTATTCAATAATTTACACAATTGTAACTAGTATAATAATACTTACTGTTGTTCTAACATTTGTTCCATAACTAGTTTCAGATATATTGAATCATTGATTTTGGAAAAGTACAAAGAAATCTATACCAGATTTATTCCATCTTGTCAACTTTGACTACTACCCAGACTATATTTTCTAAGTAATAAAATATCATTATTTTCTTTACTACAAAGAAAGGCCTTCATTATGTTGCATTAGTAGAATCATTCTGATTTTGTTTAGAAATACAAGGAGGAAAGTTTACTTTTTAATATCTTTTGTATGTGTAATAAATACTTGCTTATAATAATTTAACACCAAATTTCAATTTTAGTATTAAAAGCCATTTGCCCTTCACAAAAAAAGTTAGATCTTGATCTATAAATTTATATTCTAAATTTTTACATAAATTAGAATTGTTACAAAATATTGTGGGAGTGGGTGCTATGGTTCAGTGGGTTTAGTCATGGTGTGGCATGCTTGCCTCCTGTATTGTGGTATCCATTCAAGTCCTATTAGTCTACTTCTGCTCCGGCTCTCTGCTAAGGTATCTGGGAAGTAGCGAATTGTGGTTCAATCCACCCACCTGGGAAATCCAGATGAAATTCTTGGTTCCTAGCCTCAGCCTGGCCCAATCTTCACCACTGCAGGCATTTCTGGAGTGAACCAGCAGGTGGAAAATGTTTATTTCTGTCTCTCCTTGTCTCTCTGCCTTAAATAAATACATACATATTTTAAAGTATAATGGATTCCAGTTATCTTCCTACAGTCAATATGGCTCCCAAATAAGGATGCTAAGGCATAATACAGTCGGTATGTTTTAGCTGGAAAAAAATCATTGTCTACAATTTAGGCATAATTCCTTTTTATTTATGTAGTTTTAACTACACACATTGTTCTCCATATTTGCTCCTACTTAATAAAGTTAAACACGTCCTAAATTCTAACACTGTACTTTCAGATACAAATTTTCCCATTCACTCCACAATAACAAAAACTACTAATTCTCATGTGGTTATTTATATAAGATATCTTTAATCTTCCCCAACAACACTACAAAATAGCATCTATTTTCTAAAGTTGATGAATGAGGGCATTGAAGGTTGGAGAGATTCATTTACCTGCTCACTGGCATGCTACTGAATAATGGCAGATACTAGTTTTATCTGCATCCTTTCTAACTCACCAATCTCACATCAAGGAGTTTAGCTGACTCTTCATCATTCCACAACCTCAGTGCCAGATTTTTCTGATTTCAGTGCTTTGTTCTCACTCTAATTTCTCTTCCCTTTCTTCTTGTACTATGTTTGTGACTCCTTAGATTTTATTAATCTGAATCTCTTACTCAACCAATTTCTCTCTTCACAAATCTTATTTTATATGAAATTACTAAACTAGGTGTTCCTTTTTCTCTTTGCTTATGTGGATGAAAAAAAATGTCTTGCACTAACTGTAAAACTAAAATCATGGAGTAGATCCTGCATGCAACATAATTTTTCATGCACTAAATTCTTGTATTCTTTTAAAAGCCTTTCTATGAGACAATGTAGCTTTACATAAGCAATTTAGCTCTACATAAGCAAGCACAATGAAGAGCTTGGTTCTATGGGACAGCTATTTGTTTCTGTGTTCAATGAGATGAAATTGTAGTTGTAGGCCACCCATCTTTTTCTGTGAACTTTCAAATCAGCATTAGCAAAAAAAAACAAAAAAAAAAAAAAAGAAGAAGAAGAAAAGAAGCCGGTGCCATGGCTCACTTGGCACAGGCACCCTGGGTTCTAGTCCCGATTGGGACGCCAGATTCTGTCCCAGTTGCTCCTCTTCCAGTCCAGCTCTCTGCTGTGGCCCAGGATGCAGTGGAGGATGGCCCAAGTACTTGATCAGCACAGTGCTCTGGCCTCAGCGCACCGGCTGCAGTGGCCATTGGGGGTGAACCAACGTTAAAGGAAGACTTTTCTCTCTCTCTCTCTCTCTCTCTTTCACTGTCTAACTCTGCCTTTCAAAAAAAAAAAAAAGAAAAGAATACATTCATCATCTCAGATGTGTTAAAACCTAGAAAAGATCTTTGCCAGCCCTCCTGAGACCTGGGGAGATCCCTTGACTCAGACCATCATAAACAGTCCAGGGAATCAGACTTTCAGATTGAAATACATACAAACTTTAGTCCCACAGACTTGACCCCAAAAAGGTTTTCAGAAAGGTGAATTTTATAAATCCTGCTACACTAGAGTTTGATGAGTAAAACCAGTAGCTAAACTAGTCTAATAGAGATGGGATGTGAGTTCCATCTTAAATGGAATTGGAAATCACTGTAACTTTAACAGTGAAAGGTAATAAAGTCCCAAAGAGAAAATTCCAGAAAAAAGAGAGGAAGAACAAGTTCTCTTTTGCTTTCTCTCTTGCCTACATCTTTTGAAGGTCACCAGAACAAAGATAAGCAAAGAAGGTTTCCAGAGACAAGATCTTGCATGAGAATCTCCACTTTTACCTCTTGTAGACACACTCACTGTGTTAAGCTTTAAAAATCAACTGATTCATGAATCCATGAGATTTCATGAGTTTTCTTACTGGTTTAAACTTTCTTATTAACTAGATTAAATAGGAGTACATTGCTTTTGTGAAATAAGTGCTAAAATTTTCTCAGGCTGCTAAAGTATGAGAAACCCTCAAAAAAAGCAATGTTTTCCTGATATTTGCTTTTCCCTCATTGAAGATTGTTCCACTATTTTAGGATTGCCAATGATAGTCTTTGACTTTGCATACTGCTACCGATATCACCATCATTCCACACTTTAACAGAAATGATTCCATTAGAAAGATAAGTTAAAAAATCTTAAATAAAATATTGTATCAGGGATCTTCAAGAAATTTATCAAATTAAAAGATAAGTTTATTTTGATAGGAAAAACATTTTGAAATTCATGTAGTTTGTCCACAATTTATTTCCCACAAATTTTTAAAGCTATCTTAGCTCAGGATTTAAAATGCCCACAGAATTTGTTAGATATCTACTAGAGTATTATTTTTATGCCAATGACGCAAATACACTTTAAGTATGCCAGGGATATGGAGAAACAATGCCTTGTCAACATACAAATATATTTTAGGTTGCTTAAAATGTGTATGTTTGTGTATGTGTGGGTGTGCAAGGGTATGTGTGCTTACTTTTTACACAGAAACATAAAGGCAGACACAACTTCTTCTCTAAATGGCCAAGTTTTGTAGATATGCTTGTAAAATATGAGATTTTACCTTTAAAAAGACATCTGGAGAACTTGACTATGATTTTTATTTTTAGTGTCTATTATGAAGCAACTATCCAATCAGTGGCTTTGGGAACTGGCACCGGCTCTCTCAGAAGAAAATATTCTACTTGCATGTTGTAGTGTTTTACTAGAAGGAAACCACGTAAATGGTAGCTTGATAATGCTTTTTTTGTTTTTTAATTTGACAGGTAGAGTCAGTGAGAGAGAGAGACAGAGAGAAAGGTCTTCCTTCCGTTGGTTCACTCCCCAAATGGCCGCTATGGCCGACACTGTGCTGATCCGAAGCCAGGAGCCAGGAGCCAGGAGCCAGGTGCTTCCTCCTGGTCTCCCATGTGGGTGCAGGGCCCAAGCACTTGGGCCATCCTCCACTGCCCTCCCAGGCCACAGCAGAGGGCTGGACTGGAAGAGGAGCATCCGGGACTAGAACCCGGCGTCCATATGGCGAAGGATTAACCAAGTGAGCCACAACGCCAGCCCCTAGCTTGAGAATGCTAACAGCAGATCCTTAACTTTAGCACGGCATTACATGATGCCATAGACTAGAATGTGGAAATGACTCTCAAATGTTGGCTCAGAATACAAGATGATGCTACAATAACAAAAACAGTGATCAGCTGATACACAAACCTCAGAAACTGGATTTTGTTCAGTTGTTTCCATGGTCAGGGAAGCCTTCAAATCAAAAACCACCTGTGTATATGTTGCATGACTGTTGATTGTCTCATGAGTGTTTGTCTTTTATGTATGATTAATACACAAAATGTTTTTCTTTTCTTTCCTTTTCCCTTTTTGTAGAAATTATTGAGCCTACTACCTCTAGTCCTGTCACAAGTCCAGGTCAGTATCCACATACATTCACAAAGTATGTTTGGGTACTTTTTCCATTAAACAAGACCTTCATATCATAGAGATAAACGGAGTTGATCATGGGCCGCATGTTGGCGGTGCTGCTGTCGTGTCTGTTACTTGTCTTCGTCTATCTGTGATTTGTTCTCCCTTTGGATTTTGTGAGCTGACCCTTGTTGGAAGTTAACATCTTTTTTTTTTTTTTTTTCATTCTATAGGGCTTATGCAGTAAATATCTGCCACATTGTAGAACAGTTGTAAGGTGATTAGCTTCTGCAATGGCATTGCAAACAGAGCTATAGAGAGTTTACAAGGTTTTCTGAGTAGCTATTAAAAAACTATTTACTTGGGCTTGGTATTACATTATTATAAAATCATTATGAAGCAGGAAGGCATTTAGTGCTCCTAAAAGTAACAATAGCTGGAGGAAAACCTATACTTCTGCTCTTGCAATATTACACTGGGAGATTTTTGGTCTCTTGAAACTGTCAAGTCAAAGGACTTATTTCACTTGTTGGGCTTTATTTTCAGAGTGTTCCTAATTCAACCACAAATTCTCAGTCTGAAAAGATAGGCCATTGCTATAAGTGTGTTTTTGAGAGTTGTTTTCAACAGTGAACATTTCTGAGTGACATGAAATCGAGATAAAAGCTATTGATATTAGAAACAATCTTTATCTTGTTATATAGGAATTTAGCAGTTCATTTTGAATGTTGGCTGCTGGCTATTTTAAGAAAAAAGTGGAAGTGCTGAAGTTGTTTAGCTTTGAAAAGTTCATAGGGATTTCTTATAACTGCTGAGTTAAAGGATTTGTTGATGCTGCCTACCCATAAAGAGGTGTAAGTTAGTTAAATAGTTGTTTCTCCTCTCATTCCAGAAATGGCACTAAATTTTAGTCTAAAACAGGATTTGCTGATTTGAGAAACTGAGTGTTTAAGAAATGAAAAAAAATTCTATCTCAGATTGTAATCAATCAAAAATGCTTTAAATTGCTTTAGATGATTATGAATTACCCCCACCCCCAAAATGAAGCAAGTTTGAGCAAGTCTATGATTATGTATTTAAAGAATCTCATAATATAACACTTTTGAGTCAAATTATAGAATACATTTTCATAACCTCTCAAACAAGCATATTTGAGTAGTTTGTTTTAAATTATCTTATAGTTGATGCATGTAACTTTCAACTATGTGATTAATAACGGTTACCTATTGTACAGATGAGTTAATATCTTCTTAAATTTGAGTGTCATATTAAAATGAGTATAATTAGAACTACCAGTAATCTGTATCTCATTTTTATTTCTTTTCTGTTTTAAAGACTTATTTTATTTATTTGGAAGACAGAGTCACAGAGAAAGAGGGAAAGACAGAGATTTTCCATCTGTTTTTTCACTCCCCAAATGGCTGCAATGGACAGGACTGGGTTAGACAGAAGCTAGGAGCCGGGAGTTTTTCTAGGTCTCCCACATAGGTGACAGGGGATAAGGTACTTGGGCCGTCTTCATCTGCCTTCCCAGGCATATTAGCAGGGAGTTGGATTGTAAAGGGAGCAGCTGGGACTCAAACCAGTGCCCAAATGGGATGCAGGCACTGCAGACAATGGCTTGACCCGCTGAGCCACAATGCCAGCCCCTGAATCTCATTAAAAGTTGTAAAGACCTACCAGCTCTGATTTCTAGGAATATTGATGGCCTTTACTGAATAATATAACCTCAGGTTCATATGAGATTATAGAGTTAATCTGATTAGTAAACCTTATTATCTTCTTTTCTCCATCAGTTTTAAAAAGAATATTAAGTAATTTCCATACTGCTATGTTGCCTAGTGATTTGAAGCAGAAATTAGCTAAGTACTTACTTTCCTTCTTAGTCCGTGGCCCTAATTATTGGATGATGCTCTTATAAATTAAAAGGATAGAGTACCATCCTTATCTAATCAAATAAAGAAAACTGAAATACAAAGAACTTTAAAAGATGAAATATGGTGACATGCAGTAACATTGTGTTTGTTGACTTCAAATTTTTGAAAAATAGGTTTATTGAGAATAAGTATAACAAGGTTTTCTTAAGTAATCTATCTATATCAAAACCTCTTTCAATGGTAGAAACATTTTCAAAGATATCCATGTTTTAAAAGTAACAAAGGAATTGTTTTTACTTTAAAGAATAAGAAAGGTTCATAATTCTTCCCACAGTATATAGCATACAGGTGAAAATACAAACTTTGTAGTAAATTGCCAAGGTGTGAATCCCAACTCTACCTTTCAGCTGTGTCAGTTTCATCCAATTACTTAAGCTCTCTTGGACTCAGGTTGTTCCTTTGTAAAACTCAATGGAGGTGCAGTAATCATGGTACCCACAACACAGACTTATTATGAAAGTTGAATAAGTCAGTATTGATAAAATATATCTTCTATGATATACAGATATAGAAAAAATTTCAATAACTTACATTAAGACAAAAAATGAACAATATAGTCTTTCAAGTATCCTAAGACCTAATATCTGTTGCCTGTACAATTCCCAAGCAACAGACAATTGATCAATTTGTTGATAAGGTAAAATGTTTTGAAACTATGAAAATTGAATTCATTAGGACTGCAATTGTTCTTTTTTAAAAATTGCTGTCAGAAAAGTTAGTAAATATGTGTGGAATTGAATTGTGCAATGGGAAAACAAATGCAGCTGTAAATGAAACTCACCCTCCGTTAATTGTGAATTTGTTAAAAGCCTCTAGGGAACAGTTTGGTTAGGCAGAGATTTAAAGAGTGTATGGTGATAGCAGGATTGAAACAGTGGTCTAAATGATAAACAAAAGCTATAAAACTATGTGCAGTCTGCTGAGAGAGATACCAAGAGAAGAATTTGGCAATATATAACCCTAGGCAAAAGATCATTAAAGGCAGATAGGAAAATAATTTGCTCAATGAATAACGCCAAACATTTAAAAGTTCCAGTTGTTTTAAATAAAGCTTTTTTTAAAAAAATTATACAAATAATAATAGTGAATGAAAATTCTCATGAAAGTATTCAGGAGACAGGAAATATTATCTTATCTCACAAACTAGTCCATTTGCTGCTTCTACATAAGTGGCAAAAGAGAATATAAAATAACAACACAGACCTCCTATTTCCTACTATTACTGCCCAAGAGTAAAATAAAGATAAAGTGGATATAGTTATAAAAATATTGCACACACTGAGAATAGAATGAAGAAAGTGGATTTATATCATTTATGTGCATAAGTTTAAAGAAATGGAGATTTTGAAGACATAACTTACATTTTTATATATTCCTGACAAGTTAGAATCTGTTTCAATTGAAAGGATTGAAAACTGAATTATTAACGTCATTATTCAAGAAAAGGCCACAAAATATAGTATGTAATGAGAACAAAAGAAAACCATTCTTTGATCAGTCTCAAAGTTTTAAAGGTAAGGGGCATTTTCATGATGAATGAGATATGCAGTGAATTTGAAAATTTAGACTACTTTTATTGCAATTGCCACGTTAATAGCATGCTACAGACTGTAAGTTTTTCTGGTCTATATTCTGGGCATCAAGATAAAAAAATTACTACCATTAGGTCAATGACACTAGCATCCTACTAAATCACTTACACTATTTCCATTTAACTAAAAATAACTGCATTCTCGAGCTAACCTTTGGAATATATTTTAATATTAACATTAGACTTACATTTTTTAAAGAGTGGGAAGGAGATTGAGATTGTCTACTTGGAATAACTACTATTACTAAAAGTATTGGTTTGCTAGAACATCCTACCTGTTCTTGAGTATGTAAAAACAGTAACATTCTGTTGAGACCTTGATCACAAATCAATGCTGACTCAATGAACAATGATGTCCTACTTCTGATTTTATATTCTTAGTCCATAACTGTCTACATCACATCAAAGTAATCATCGAGAAAGTTAAAGTTTTAGCGAAACCAGCATTCACTTAGCTTCATATAGATTCAGAACATTAATAAATACTAATTCAGCCAACCTTTTTAGTGCAAAGGCAGGTTAAAATTAAGCAGTTTATTTAATGCACCACAGATGCCCTGTCTAGCATTTGTCCTTACTTTGTTGCTAGAGTTAACCTTCAGCAGACATCAACTGAAAATTATTATTCTGCAAATAATGTAACTTTTAAATACATGCAATTGTTATTCATAATAAAAATGATCCTATGTATGTATATTTTGTTAAATGGAGAAGTGGCTAAAAATATTTTTATATAGGATAATAAACCAAAAAATTAAACACAGACCCCTCGGTTGGACTTGGAAATATTAGTATTTTAAAACATCTAACATAAAATAAGTTACATTTATAAGAGTTTTAGAATTGTTTTTAAGTCCATGAAATTAGCCTAGTTTTATACAGGAGATGAGGTAGGAGACAAAACAATTGCTTTACCAAAGGAGGTCACTCAGCCAGGGTATGGCAAAACCAAAATTAAAATGCCAGGGCTTTGCCATCAAATATGTATGTGATGTGCCTCACTTTAAACAACAGAAATTGTTTTCATTTTGGAAAAATAGAGTAATGTAATGTTTGTAAAGTAAAATATTGGACTTCCTCAGAAAACAGCACATCACGAAAGGAAATCCCATTTTAAATTAAGTCTTTTTTGATTCCTCTACTTATCAAACAAGTTTTCACTTTGTATGCTTACTGAGTATTATTAAAAAGGAAAATACCTTTATTTAAATTACCCCAGGAAGCCTTCTTACCCAAGTCCTCTGAAGAATATAGTTCACTGTTTAGCAAACATTTATTGAGTAACAACTATATCAAGCAGTGAGTGCAGAGAACATATGGTTATTATCCTAAATGGGTTTATAATCTACTAAGGAGACAAGCAAATGTGTAGCTAACCATTATTTAATATAATGTGTTCTGTAATTTCAGCCTAAAGAAAGGAGCAGACAATTTTGCCTGGAGGAAATCTTTGCATATTTGAGCACAGTCTTCACAGATTAGGTGTAATTGGCAAAGAATAGCAGCCAAGAGGTAGACAATGTACAAGAGTAAGGGTAAATGCTGGCTAGATTTCTGTGTCTGTATCTAAAACCATGTCTTGCAGGTCCTTCATGGAGATGGTTTCAGGTGGTTTCCCCAAAACTAGAGTCACTTAATAAAGACTTTTCACTAAAAAAAGGAGGCGGGGAGGAAGGTTTACAATCAAATAGCTGCAAAACACCTTTTGGTTTACATTAGGTGGTATCTATTATGATCATTTTTTGAAAATTTTCTGGGAAGAAGATAATATAATAGAAAAGACAAAATCAGTTTACCACCAATTGGAATATAATTCACTCTTTTACATAATTTTATATTAATAGAGGTTCCTAAAATACTTTTATGCTAGCAAGGCTTACAGTAATCAAAGTAGGATGTGAAACAAGGTTTTTTGTTTTCAAAGATTTATTTTTTATTTATTTGAAAGGCAGAGTTACAGAGAGATGAATAAGAGAGAGAAAGAGGTCTTCCATTCTGCTGATTCACTCCTCAAATGGCATCAACAGACAGGGCTGGGCCAGGCTGAAGCCAAGAGCCCAGAGCCCCCTCCAGGTCTCCCACATGGGTGCAGGGTCCCAAACACTTCAGCCATCTTCCATTGCTTTCCCAAGCACATTAGCAGAGAGCTGGATTAGATATGGAGCAACTGGTTCTCAAATGGTCGTCCATATGGGATGCAGGACTTGTGAAACCAGGTTTTCTAATTACATCATCAAATTGTATGATTATAGCCAATTATCAAGAATTTATCTTTCCTCAAGAAATTGATGAATGAATCAGTGGTTTAGAAAACTATATAGTTCACAGGGTTATAGCATAAGAAGGATCTCACAGGTAATAGTAGTGTGTTCCAATAAAACTCATTCATGTTTAGAAAGGATTGGAAAATTATCAGTGAAACATTAAGCAAATTCCTTGTAGCATGAAGCTTGAGTAATGTGTCTATTTGTTTGACAAACAGAAAATTCAAAAACATCAATGACTAGATCAGATGCACGTGCCTTACTATACTTGAATGGATAGAAGGATAAATGGATGACAAATTTATGTACGATTTATAGATCTATAATATTAAAAAAGTGAGGAAACTGGGAAATTAAAACTAAGCCAACTTATGTGGTTCTGTCAGTTCCCAAGAACTTACTGAGGATCTAAATGAGTCTCACACCACAGCATGCAGTAGAGATGCAGCTGCCCCACCACACATCTTTATGAATCTCCTATTTCCATGGAAGATGGAACATGAAAACAGAATGTATTAATAAAACACAATATGTGCTACAATACAAATATGTAAAAAGCACTCTAGGAACTCTATGCCAAACTGAGGATTAGCAGAAAAGACCTTCTGGAAAAAGTGATTCCTGGATTTTTAGTTTAAACATGAGAACAAAGGAGGAAAACCATTTTAGACCAAGCAAGTTCATTATGGGCGAAGGAACAGAGAGATAAAACAACACAGTGCACTTGAGGACAACTGCATGTCATTTCTGGACATAAATAGGGCAGAGAAAAGGGAATAGGACTAGGGAAGTAGAAAATCTGGACCCTGAAAGTTCTTGTGTACCTGGCTTGGAAGTTTGATCAGTTTAGTCTTCAATATAAGTTTAGGATTAAGTATTCTTATGTAACTCTGAGGATAAGGGTGAAGGATTCATTGTTATGAGTAAAAATGGTATCAGAAAAGGTTATTGTATAACACCAGGAAAGAGATGATGAGAGCCTAAAAAAGGACAGCAGTAGTAGGAAGGAAAGAATGGAAGCAACTCAAGCATCATTGAAAGATCAATACATCAGGGCTTGGTTATTTGTTAGAGTCAGAGGAGAGGGAGATGACACAAGGGTGAATCCCATTTCTACGAGTAGGTAGGTGGTAGGGACACAAGTAGAGATAGGGAAAATACCTTGGATGCTGGGACAAATGGTTTGGACTTTATCCTGTTGTATGGAAATGGATTCAGCATTTGCTTTATTTTAAATGGAGAAATAATATTACTTTGAGTGCTGTGAGAATATCGTTGTATAAAATGAGAAAATTAAGAATGAGGGCTAGGAAGTGTCAAGCTGTCTGTGAAAGCACGGTGTCTTGTTACGTTTGGTACCATCTCTTAGGAAAATGATCATCTGACAACAAACACGTCTCCACAAGTTGTGTGGCAAGTTCCTACAAAACAGATATCAAACTTTTGGTATTGTTTCAAAATTTATTTTTAGGATTTGTTAAGGTTTGAGAGCTTTTCCCTAATTTGAAACAATCAAGATTCCATTATTCTCTGATTGTTAGTATAAGGAATTTAAGACAACTCAGAATATATTTCAAATTCCAATGTTACATGCCTGAATATAGTGAATTTAGATATTAATTATAATTATCCATAATTAATGGATTAATTTTCAGAAAAAATAGCATAGCAGAAAACGTATGATGCAATTTACGATGATACTCTTTTTAAAAATAATGAAAAAACTGGTATACTCTCTTCTAATTTTTGCTTCACACTGTTTATTCAATCATGTTTTTTCTTGACCTAGCTCAGAATATCATTTTAGGGTGTTTTCATCTACTTAGGACAGAGTAAAGCACCATCAAAGATGTGTATCAGTGCTCCAAACTCACATACTACATGTGTTAGTTACAAATCTTTAACATGCTAAATCAAATTTTATAGTTTTGGAAGTCAAGGTCCAAAATGGGTCTCATTGGCTAAAATAAAAATATTTGTAGAGCTGTAGGGGAAAAATCTGTTTCCTGCCTTACCAGCCTCTAGAGGGGCCCACTTTCTTTCACATGTTCCTCTTCCGTCTTCAAAGCCAGAAGTAGCCATTCAGATCTTCCCTCTATCATGGCACTTTGATACTGTTCTGCCTCTTCCACATTTCAGAACCCTCATGATTACTTTGGATGTATGCCAATGACAGGATAATCTTCCTATTTTAAGGTCAACTAATTAGCAACCATAACTTCATCTGCTACCAAGGAACCTTCAAGAATCAGGATGTGAACATTTTTGGAAGGCCATTATTCTCCCTATCATACCAGGTGAACAACTAATTCCTTTTCTGTGCATCTAATATTTTCCCTTCAAATCTGCCAAGCCTCTTTGGATTAGTCTGATATTCAAGACAAATGAATGTTGATGTTTTATATGTTAAATGTTCTTGTCCAATCATTTTACTGTAGAAAAAGTAAAATGTTCTTTGAAATTTTGTAATTGTGGCCGGCGCCGTGGCTCACTAGGCTAATCCTTCACCTTGCGGCGCAGGACAATGGGTTCTAGTCCCGGTTGGGGCGCCAGATTCTGTCCTGGTTGCCCCTCTTCCAGGCCAGCTCTCTGCTGTGGCCAGGGAGTGCAGTGGAGGATGGTCCAAGTGCTTGGGCTCTGCACCTGCATGGGAGGCCAGGAGATGAACCTGGCTCCTGGCTCGGATCAGCACAGTGCAGTGCGCCAGCCACAGTGCGCTGGCCACAGCGGCCATTGGAGGGTGAACCAACAGCAAAAGGAAGACCTTTCCCTCTGTCTCTCTCTCTCTCTCTCTCACTGTCCACTCTGCCTGTCAAAAAAAAAAAAATTGCAATTGTGAGAACACATTACTACCAACAGTATTATAATACTTTTAAAACAAATCAACTGATATTACACACATAGCCGTCTGTAAAACAAGAAGACAAAAGATCTTTATGTAAGAGATAAATCCCCACTGGCCCAGTAAATAATTAGAGAAGGCATCTATAACATGAAAGAATCAGAAACACAAGTAAATCTTGAAACAATTGGAGTTAATGACTTTTCAGTCTAAGAAGTGATTAGTCTTTCAATATAGCATGTAGGAAATGGTTCCTTTCCTGGACAAAGGATTCTGTAGACGCCAACAAATACTTGCTTATAGTTGTTCTAAAAAAGGACACATATATTTTAAATTACCTTTAATTCTGGAGTGCTAAAGATAATCAGAAAAGGAAAAATGCACTTTAATGGATTTTTTTTTTTTTTATTTAGAAATACAGGGTAAAATGATTGGAAGGTGAGCTCTCTGATTTTTCCTTTCTTTATCACCTTTGGGTAACCTGGTTTCCTTTTATTGCCCCTTTGCCTCCTCTAGAACACCAGTATCCTCAGTCAGTCATGTCAGCAAGAGCTTCTCATGCAACTTGGAATCCAGCACAAGGGTTATAATATTTTCATATTAGACAATGTTTTCTAGGTCTTGTTATCAGATCAGTTATTAAACCAAAGCATGAATGTGTGATAGCCCTAGTGATGACGAACCTCAAATTCACCTTCCTTGGAGTATTTCTATTTTAAAAGAAGCTACTAGTTGAACCCTAAATAATTTATTTCTGGGAAAAGCATTTAGCCTAGTGGTTCAGGAACAAGTTTAGATGCATTTATTCCTTATCTTAGTGCATAACTTCAAACCCCGATTCTACTCCAGATTCTAAATTCCTGCTAATGCAGACTCTGAGAGGCAGCAGGTTTTGGCTCAAGTAGTTGGGCCCCATCACCTCTGTGGGAAACTGCATTCCCAGACCCTGGTTTCATCCTGGTCTAGCCCACACCATTGTGAGCACTTGGAGAATGAACCAGTGGAATCAGCATATGAGAGCTCTCTGTCTTTCTCCTTTCTTCCATCCATTCCTCCCTTTCTCCCTCCCTTCATTCTCTCTCCTTCTCAAATAAATTTTTTTAAAGATTCATTTTATTTATTCAAAACACAGAGTTAGAGAGAGGTAGAAAGAAAGAGAGAGAGAGAGAGAGAGAATCTATCCACTGGTTCACTCCCCAAATGGCTGCAATGACTGGATCTGGGCCAATCAGAAGCCAGGAGCCAGTAGTTTCTTCCAGGTTTCCCACGTGGGTGCTGGGGCCCAAGCACTTGGGCCATCCTCCATGCATTCCCAGGTGCATTAGCAGGAAGGTCTCAAAATTTAAAGCTATTTTTAAACAATAAATAAAAAATAATTTATATTAATGATGGGGATATTGTGCAGTAATATAGAAACATGGATGTTATTAGATATGGAGCCTTTTTCTTTTCATAGGCATCACAAAGTCCAGGCACCCACATTCTTGGACTACCTGGTCATCCAGAAAATTGTAGAAGCTTACTTTGCATCTTCCTTCAATTTTTTACCTTAAATAGACTAAACAGAGACTTACAAGAGCAAATAGACCATGCTGATTTCTGGTTCACTTAAAGATGATGCACATACCTATCTTTCAGTGTGAGTTATAATTTAAGAAGTATTTTCAATACTACTTTAAAAATATATAGTAAGATGCATAAATTATTTGCATCAGTGTCTTATAGACAAGAAATGTGAAGTTCAGAGAAGTTATACAATTTACCCAAGAACACACAAATCCAGCAGGTATTTTCTGGGTTCTGGATTTTTCTGCATTACATTAGACATTTCACATATATTCTCATCCCATCCTCACAAAGCCCGATAATCCAAACTCATCTGTTAAATGGCTCCTGGATAATGATCCCAAATCTGAACCATTATAGGTGGAGAGGCCTTGTTTGGGCACTTTTATTCTAATAACAGACCAACTAGTAGTCTACCTAAAATGAACAACCTCTATTCTATTCATCTAAACAAAAAAAATATGACATTTTTAACATCACCTTTTCTCTCTTTGAGATTCTGTTAGTGGTTTTCAAAGACCTATGGACATGTGGACTTTCTGACTCTAGCCATGAAGCCAGGCTATCAAAAATATTCCCAGTTCATAAAATGCCAATTATATTCACTTATCGCCTTTTATTGCATCAGACTAGCACTGATGGATTCAGCAATAAACAAATGAGCATGTGAGTTTGCATCTTCACCATTAGGCTTCATTTAAAGAAAAATTTACTTGAAAGGCATAGAGAGATATGGAGAGACACAGACAGATGAACAGAAATCTTCGACCTGCTGGTTCATTTCTTAAATTCCTGCAATAGCTGATCCTGTGGTTGGCTAAAGCTAGGAACCCAGAACTCAGTCTAGTTCTCCCATGCGAGTGGCAGGACTCAACCAGTTGAACATTCACCTGCTGCCTCCAAAATTGTTCATAAACAGGAAACTGGAATCAGAAGTAGAGGCAGTACTCGAACCCAGACACTCTTATATGAGACACAGGCATCCCAAGTGTCATCTTACCCACTATGCCAGATACCCACTCCACAATGATGTCTTGTATACCAACTTTACAACTGATAATGGAAAGCTAACTAGGTTAACGCCATAAATAAATATATTCCATTAGCAGTAATTTCTATTGCTGAGCAAAATAGTGACAAGTCTCATGAATCGTCATAACACATTCATAATACTTTTTTATCCCTTTTTCTGGCATTATCTATTTATCATTCTCTTACATTTAACCACTAAACCCCCTTGATTTCAGTATTTTTTCTCAAATGAAATTGAGATCATATTCAGGTATCCAGAGTTTTCTCACATGATCATATAGGTAGTATTGACAGATTGGAAATGTCTACTTTCTTAGATAATGATTTTAAATTCCTTAAGGGACTAGTGTTGTGGAACATTGGGATGCGACACGACTTGCAATGCTAGCACCCCATATCAGAGTGCAGTTCAAGTCCTGGCAGCTCCACTTATGATCTACCTTCCTGCTAATGTGCTTGGTAAGGCAGAGAATGATGACCCAGTTGCTTAGGCCCCTGCCACCCATGTGGCTCCTGGATTTAACCTGGCCCAGTCCTGTCTGTTGCAGCCATTTGGGAAGTGAACCAACAGAAGCAAGATATCAGTCACTCCCACTCTTTTGCTCTGCCTTTCAAATAAATCTAAAGAAATATTTTTAAAAAGAAATTAAGTTCAAGGATTCAAGGATTCATGGAGTATCAATTCACTAATGCATATATTTAACATTCTTTTTTGTTGTTGCTGTTAAAGATTTCTTTATTTATTTGAAAGGCAGTGTTATAGGGCTGAAGGGGGGAGTGGAGAGAAAGAGAGATAGAGAGAGAGAGAGAGAGAGATCTTACATCTGCTGGCTCACTCTCCAAATGGCTGCGACAGCCAGAGCTGAGCAGATTCAAAGCCAGGAGCCACTAGCTTCTTCCTGGTCTCCCACGTGGATGCAGGGGCCTAAGCATTTGGGCCATCTTCCACTGCTTTCCTAGGCCATAGCAGAGAGCAAAATAGAAAGCAGAGCAGCACATATGGGATGCCAACACTAGAGGCAGTGGCATCACGCACTATACCACAGCACAAGTACCTCTTTCAAAATTCTTTATCAAGTATCTATTATGTGCTACTTGTTGAGTTCAATAAAAAGAGAATCTTAGGAGATAACTAAATATAATGGTAGAGGAAGGAATTTGCTTTATTTTTATTACCTCATGTACCAGAAATTCCATTTATTGTATGTGTTTAGAATTGAGGATATGTGTTTCCTCAAGGAATAAAGAAATTTGGTAACTTTGGTAGTTTCTTGATTATTAGTTTTTGCTTTTGTGAATTTCAAATGCTTACAGTTCATCACTCATCTTGTCGTCTGAATTTAGCAAAGAAAGCAAATTGTGAAGAGACATTTCCTGTTATAATGATGACCTGAATTATAGTTCAGTCTCATTCTCGATGCTAACAACTCTGTGCTTTTCGCAGCCAAGAGAATATTGTCACTAGGTGGCACCTCAGTGCTATATTCTCTGCTGAAGATTCGAAGTACCCATTCCCTGTGTATATATTGGTTTTTGTTGGAATTTTTTTCACGTGTTCTTCCTTCCTACAAGAACATTCAGAAGATTGTGAGTTACATTAATCCCTTGGATGAGGGTTGCTCCAGTAGATTTAGTATCATGTTGAAATTATTTATAACCACTGACAATTGAACAATGAAAACTAAGTCGTGTTGACCATGGAGCCACACTATGTCTCAACCTATTTGTGCTTACTATTTCATTTGTTTAAGGCTGAATCAAATAGGACAGTATACTCAGGAAACATAAAATAGCGATTAGAATACTCTTATTTACCCAAAAGGCCTGAAATCGCCAGTTACATTTAGGGCTTCTGGCATGTCTCAACTCTCTTGAGAAGATTGACGAGAAAGATGTGGCCCGTGTCCTCCATGAAATGTCCTCTGGTAATGTAGATTATACAAATTGGAAAGATTAGGCTAGATGATCTCAAATTTTGCTTTCAATTCTTAATTTCTATGGTTTCCTATAAATTTATGGAAGAGTATGGATGGAAATCAGCTACAAAACTGTTTTGATATTCCTTATGGGCTTATTTAATTAACTGGTTTCCAGTAGGATGGGTATGTAGCCCTTCTGTAGTCAGAAATGTCTGTATTGACTGTAGGATTTTACAGTGAGGAAGATTTAACCAAGACACATTTCTGACCCCAAGTTACAAGCCTTGGAACTGAACTCAGGTGAGGAAAAAGAACTCAGCAAATTCCAAAAGTATTAGGCCGCTAAATAAAATTTCTAAGAACGATAAGTTGCAACTAACTTGTCCCTCACTCTGACAAGCTCCAAACCCATGGATGACATGACAATGCAGAAATTTCCAATAGCTTCACTTAACCACAGATTCGAGGGCATTTGGACTCCTGCTGGATTTGATAGAGTAACAGAAAACATTTTGTGACAAAGAAAAGTGGGGTAACAGGTATCTTCTTAAGTCATATTTGGTCACCTTCCCGTTTCTTCCATCTTCTCTCCCCATTTTTTTTCTCTCCCAGTCATGATGGTAACACTACAGAGGAGCTATGGGTTCACTGATTTTGCTTAGTTTTCATAGAAATTGTTCTTCAATGTAGGTGGTAAGCAGGATTTAACATAAGGTACAATTCAAGAATTTGGACCTGTATCTGCCCTCCAAGAAGAAAAACAGAAGACTTAAATTCAATTTTGGATAAGTAAAAAGGATTGTAGGCGTTCTACTGTCTACAAACAGCTTACAGACTTTAGCATATCTAATTAAAGAATGTAGGATGGGAATTGGTAACCTGACAATGAGAATCATTAAGACAAAACCATCTATTGACCCTTTCCCATAAAGACTTCCCAGAAGAGAGATCTTTGGCAAAGAAGTGCAATTGGGTCTAGCTGTCGGGGAGACTTGGGTGCTTGAAATTAAATATGATTCTGTACTTACAGAACACTATTATGATACCCAGAGGGAGATCTGTGTGTCATAGTGGACAGCCTTGAGGTGGAAAACTGGATCACAGTCATTACCATTTATTAAGCAATTACTCTGTGGCAGAGACTGTGTTAAATAATTTGAAATACATTTTCTCAGTTAACCTTCATGACAGCCCTAACAGTGGATATTTTCATCCCAATTTATAGAGGAAACTGAGAAAGCTGATAAGTGATACAGTCACGGCAGTCAGGATTTATCTAAATCCTGTGGTCTTAAAAACTAAGCCAGTTTCTCAGTTGTCATTCTCCCACACACTCTTTGGGAGCCACAAATTCTACGAGAAATTTAAATTTTTGTCTTTTCAGTTTTTGCAATAATCCTTAAATAATCATTTTATCCGATATAAAAAGATACTTCTCTTAGCAGTGAATAATGAGAAAATTTTTTAAATTCCATGTCCACACATACAGTCACATCTCTTTAAAAAGAATTCATACATATCTCGGTTTGGAAGCACTGTATCAAAATAGGATATCTAGGACCTAAGTTTGGATCTAACATTATGATTTGCTAGCAATGTGATCTCAAGCAGGCTACCTACCTTCTGTGTGCCTCAGGCTGTTATGGAGTTTCTCATGGACCATACTGTATCATTTTCTTGCATCAAAAATATCAGTAATTTCAATTTTTGCATATTTCTAATGAATCAGTCTATGTTCAAAGGTGATGATTATACTTTAAATATTATAATGTGAGCTCTAAAGGCAATGCAGTTATTTTTTCTTTATTTCTAAAATCCTGATGTAGAGGTCGGTCCAATTTAGGTTTGAATGTAAAGAAAGAAAGATATGCCTTATTGTGTCTTCTTACTACAAGGTTTCTTTACATTAGTTAAATTTAATATATTGTTTCCATTTGCCTTTATCTCAATGTAAATACAAATACTAACATTTTGTAACCATAAGATATCAACAAAAGGACACATCGTTCCTTGATTCAGCTTATCTCAAGACAACTGTAGAGCAGGCTCAATCAAAAAATATCTTATTTTACAACATCCTGACATTGATCCAGTAAAATAAATAAGTTAAAATAATAATTTAACTCAGTAGAACATCTATGGAAGTCTATGAGCTCCTGGAAGCTAAAATTCTTTCTACTCTGTTTACTTGAGCTTCTGGTGAACAATTGAATGTAGTCTATATGATGTATGATAATAAATAAATAAATAAAGGCTTTAGAAGACAGAGGAAATCTGTATATTTCATTGCAAATGTCAAGAATGTATTTTGAAACAAAATGATTCTGGGGCCTGTGCATAAAGCCACCATCTGCAGTACTACCCACCCATATGGGTGCCAGTTTGAGTCCCAGCTGCTTCACTTCCAATCTGGCTTCTTGCTAATGCACCTGGGAAAGCAACAGACCATGGCCCAAGTACTTAGGCCGCTGTATCCATGTGGGAGAACCAGAAGAAGCTCCTGGCTTCAGCCTGGCTCAACGCTGGCCATTGCAGCCAGCAGATGGAAGATCTCTCTCTCTCTCTCTCTCTATCTCTCTCTCTCTCTCTGTGTGTGTGTGTGTGTGTGTGTAACTCTGCCTTTCAAATAAAAAAATAAATATTCGAAGAAAAATAGTTGTATTGGTCAAATAATTGTGGAAACTGTGAATACTGTACCAGTGCCTTAGAGACTCAAGTCATATATGAAACACATTAGAGATTCTGAAAAATCCTGTAAAAAGGAAACCTGGAAAACTGTTAAATTCAAGAGTCTTTTAATTTTCTTGTGTGTGAAATAATACCCTTCCATTTCTATTAACCAAGGTCTGGCTTTGCAGAACATATCATGCTGAAACGTGGGTGTTGATTGCAGTTAAACGGACTGAAAAGCAGTTTAAATGTTCTGTCTTCACCTTACCTCCTCTTCTCTAAGGCATGCTTTGGAGATTGGATCTGCAAAATCAGCAGGCTCATCCCAGCAGTCTGTCTTAGATGTGGAGACCATTTTGGCATTAGTTCAGGCCACAAGACTAAATTATGCCTTAGGAGACATTTCATAGCCTGAGAAAAGTATGAATATATTCAATGCACAAACCTTCAGATGCAAATCTATCTCTTTTTTCTAAAAGGTTTGACCTCTGACCAAATAACTATAAGGACATTGTTAAAAAAAAACATATGCCACAATTTTTTAGGAATATAAATCAATTATTCAATGATGTGTGTATGCCAACTAATAGAAGCTGTGTTTTTATCATATACCAACTCATCTTTAGGCCTGAGATTTAAATTTGGGTGTGCACTAACAAAAAAAAATATATATAGATATACACATTTAATCAATACAAAGGTCAATAATAAATAGACAGTCTGAGAGTTATTCTTTGGTACCATTTATGAACAAATGCCAATTGCATTGTGGAATAAAAGAAAATCTGTGATCATTTTCAAAGAACGCATAAGAAATTTGTGCAATTTTTCAATTAGCATGTTTAGGTGTATAATTATTTTTACAAACATTACACGTTTAAAAAGAGCTTACAGAGGTGTCTACTGTAGTAAGCTGAAATGATAAGGAATAATTTTGTGGATAAGCTGGCATTTCATCTGATGTTTGGAAGTTCAAAAAGATTTACACAGGCAAAGAAGATCAGAGCTTTTATGTAACATGTGAAGAAATTGATAAATTCCAAAATCAAGACATTACTCTTGTCAAAAGCTAAGTTTTTCCTTTGGAAATTACAATAAAATATTAAAATTAGGGTTTTGATGGACAAAACCAGGATAAATTGAAGAAAGTGATTACTGTCATTTTCTCATTAGGATTAATTTTATAGGTCATTGACTTGGGCTGACATAACTCTCAGGGCTAATTCTTGTTCAAACCTTACAGTTGTTGACAATAATATATTCAACATTACTGTAGCCATATTGACTTATTATGTGGTGTTAAATAAAATTTAACTATAGATGAATTTTGGGAAACGTATTTATATAAACAGAAATAATGAATAAACTGCCCAGGAATAATGAGTAAACAAAAGAATAAATCTTTTGTTATTATGTTTCACTTTTTGACTCACAAAGTTATAAGTCAGTCTACATTTTAAGATGTATTTTGAAAATTCAATTTTATAAGTAATTACATTATTTATGAATGCTACAACTGGCAGTTCAGTAAGATTCAATGTTGGGAAGAGACTTAGATTAAGTAGCTAATGGCTGTGCATTGATCTGACATTAATTATGGTGAGGTATTTTGATTCACATGGTTTAGTAAATCCCAATACTTTGTTTTGGGTTTTAGTTATTGTTCTGGTCATAGTCGATTGTTGCTATAACAGGTATGATAAATAAAACTCAACATTTTGTTTTGAGGGTGAGTTACTCTTCGGTCTCCTAGTAGATTATTGCTAGGTCAGGGATGACAAATATGTTTTATCCTATCTACTGCTAGTGACTATCTACAGCAAAGATTGAGAAGGATCATTATCAAGGCTCAGGAAGAAATGATGCTATGATAAGGTTACTAATATTTTTATTCTGACTGGAATATAAGCATTACGAAGGCAGGAACTTCATAGTTCTCCGTCTATGTTTCATCCTGAATGCCTATAATAATGAATAGCATGATCAGCATATAGTAGACAGTACATATACACACATAGGGGTACTTCAAAATTTACTTTGTGAAAAAAAAAATGGAATTAAGAGATAACTTTATTTCAGTGAAAATAATTTTTGAAATGCATAGTTTTTTCATAACACTTAATTTACATGAAATTTTTGAAGAAACTTACATATTATACACACATATGCATGTATTATATATAAAGAAGAGAAGGAGAACGGCCAAACACATGGCATATGTTTGCATTTTCTGCACCAGGTGGTTGTAAAATCCCAAGCTCTATAAGCCACAGTCCTATGTGTTGAAATATGATGACCTAGTATGTTTTTTAAATTTTTTGTAATATAAAAAAATGAAAATGATGACTTACCCATATAAAGAGGTACTAAAATCTCAATAAATTCCAAAATGAAGCCTCATGTTTTAGAAGGCTATTCTGTTAGACATCTAAAGATTATTTTGATACATTGAACAGAATGAATTCTAGGTGAAAACTAATGTCACTTAATTTTTTTTAAAAAAAGAGAAAAGAAAACAAAGGAAGCTTAAATCCTAAAGTGCCCTCAAGGTCTTTATTTATTCTGCTGCCTTGGAAGTCAGTAGTCAACAAGGCTTTCTCACTGAGAGAGAGTGGATTTGCCTTTGAAGCGACTTTGGATATAACTGGCTGCATCTAAGAGATGACAATAATGGAAGCCAAGAGACCTGGCAGACAGCTGGGTAGTAGGCACCCCCACAACTATCTCCACTGAATATATTCCCTATAGTGAAGTAATGACCTGGAGGTCTCCTATGATTAAGGCAAATGATCTCATGAGTGGTCATGAGTATGCACTGATTGGGCTTGGCAGATTGCATAATCAATTGCAAATTAGCTTTTGGAAATGACTGGCTGTACCCAGTGGGCAGAAGAAATGGAAGCAGGGGGATCTGGCAGACAGCAGGTACTCACAGCAGCTGTATGAGTAACATTCCCATAATTTACTGGTGAAGAGAGCCAAGCCTGGACCTTTCATAGCTGTGCTTTTCATTTCTGATATTTTGAGGGACGGCAGGAGAGAGCTGCACATCCGAGCAATTTACCTTCAGGGTAGCAGTAAAGCAGAGTGAGAATGTCCTACTTACACTGGTACACCTCTTGAGGCATGATATGCACATCCTTTATTCTTTATATCCAGAAGAAAAGTGCAACACCTGCTCTGCTGTTAATTGGATACCAGACTTGTCTGATAAAAGGATATTAATTTTCACTTCATAGATTAATAGACCTTGGGAAGTCAACTAGTCCATCACACAATCTTACGGCAGTATCCTTCCTAAACCAAAAGGAAGTGTTTGAAAGAGATAAAGGAATGTTTTACAATGTTATGATTTTAAATGCTATAAACTTCACCTTAATAAATGCACAAAAAAATGGCTAACCCATTCCACACAAAGGAGATAATGGATAGCCACAACTCTTAGCTACTAGAGGAATCCTTGTCTTCCTGTTTATATATCCTATTATAGTTAGGGCCGGGCTCAGTATCACAGAAAAATACTGCTCAACCCAGCAAGTATTAATGAACTCATATTGAAGTTTTAGTGATGTGTTAAGATCTGTGGCAGTTTTTAATTATTATTTCATATGTTTTAATTCATCATACATTTATTTCCATAAGAAAAACAGGTATGAGACTATCTAATAGATTTAACTTTCTATTTTGAATGAAATACAGAATATATATTATTTGGCATCCCATCTTGAAGAAAAGAAATACTAACAGATAGAAAAGAAGATTCTAATCTGAAAACCTCAGTGTTACATTTTCTCTTATCTGAGATATTTGTTTGATCTGTGTATCACTGTCTTTCTCTATGCTGCTTGTGTTTTTTTTTTCTTGTATAGTTTGAAATTATATTTTTCTTCATCCTTTTTGTTTAGCTTCTTAAAAACTCTGGATTATATACTGAAAAAGAACCACACAATATCTTAAGCTACCACAATTTGGAGAAACAATCAACCAGTCTATCCTGGGAATCAGCTTCCTTGAGACTAATTTCTTGATACAAAAGATTGAAAACACTCATTAAAAAATTCTCCAATCATCTTAGGAAAAGTATATTTAATTTTTAAGCTATAAGATGACACTAAATGTCTCCATTTAAAAGAGAAGTACGTATGTTAGGTAATTCAATGTAAACTCTTATGCTTGTTTATATATTTATATATGCATACATGTGAGTATTAAGTATTATTTCAGAAGACTCTGAGCACAAGAAATAATAAAGAAAATTTACATTGTTTACTGAAAAGATATATTTGTTTTTAACGGAAAGGATAATTTATTTTAACAAGAGGAATAGAAACATCATTTGTCAATTGGTCAATACTTAGCCCAGTATATGAAGCAGTGGCTGATACAAGTTCATCTAGGTAGTTATTTCCTATTGGAAATTTTAATATTAATAATTCTTCCCCCTGTTGTTTCTATTCAGAAGAGTTTTGGAAACTGGACTACTACACTCTGCTTATGTAATTCATGAAAGCTAGTGCTCACATGGAAACCCGATTAAGCACATCAAAACCTAATGCATTATTTTGATAGATTGATTTTCCAGTACTGAGAATGGATGTTAGCTAAGTTGCAGGTGGTTTCACTAACTGTGGAGGACTCTAGTGGAATGGAGAGTATGTGCATAAAGTACATATTTACACATCCATCCCATGGATAGGTTGTTTTAGGACTCTAGCAGGTAGATAATGAATTCATGTCTTGTTACTGATCTACTGCACATCTCCCTAGCTCAGCCGGAATCTGTAGTGTGATTTGAAGAGAACAAGAGATAATCAAACATTCTGTTTTTATAGAATTGTCCCAATTTAGGATCCTTTAGGTCCCTCCAGGTTGCCTATTTGAAATGCCTTTCTTTCTGAAAAGCATTATCTTGGGATAAAAAAATAAATAAAAGAATATACTCTGTAATAATCCCAAACCAAGGAAATATGAACCTTAGGTTGCCCTTATAGCTTATGGAGAGGTAAAAATAAAAGCAGCAGACCAAGATGTATTAAACATGGAAGGATATCAAACTTCTGGCCAGTGGGTACCTTCATTCCTCCCATCCCATCTCCTACCGCTTGCTGTTGTCCTGAAGCCAAGAATCAACCTTCCATGAATATCTTCTCCCAACTAATTCCTGATGTCAATGTGATCCCATTTCTGTCCCTTTAATTCTTCTGTGCCTGTTTCCACATTGTTCAATTTATATGCTAATCATTATTGCTCTTTCTGTTTTCTCTTTGTTCTGATTTATTTTTTAAAGATTATTTACCTATTTATTTATTTGAAAGGTAACACACACACAGAGGAGAGAGAAGGAGAGAGAGAAAGAGAAAGAGAGAGAGAGAGAGAAATGTTCTATCCACTGATTCACTCCTGAAATGACCACAGCAGCCAGAGCTGGGCCGGACTGAAGCCAGGAGGCAGGATCTCTATCTGGATTTTACATGGGTGGAAGGGCCCCAGAATTTTGGCTATCTTCCACCATTTTCTCAGGCATATTAGGGGAACCTGGATCAGAAGCATTCCAGCCAGGACTCAAACTGCGACTCTGACATAGGATGCCATCATCAGAGCCAGTGGCTTTACTTGCTGCATTACAACAACTGTTGTAAAATGTTTCACACTATTTTGAATTGTCCCCTTTTATTAAGTTGGGCAGGAGCCCCATACCAAATGTTAGCAGATTTCATATGAAAAGAAAGTAGGAGTGGTCTGCATTGTGGCCCAGTAAGTTAAGCTACTGGCTGCAATGCCAGCATCCCTTATGAGCACTGGTTTGTGTCCCAGCTGCTCCATTTCCTATCCAGTTCCCTAATGATGCATCTGAAAAAGCAGAATAAAATGGCTCAAGCGCTTAGGCCCCTGCCATCTACATGTCAGACCCTGATAACGTTCCAGGCTCCTGGCTTCAGCTGGACCTATCCCTTGCCTTTGAGGCCATTTGGGGAGTGAATCAACAGGTGGAAGACTTTTTTCCCTTTCTCTCCCTCTGTGTGTGTGTATATGTATGTGTATGTATCCCTCTCTCTATGTAACTCTGCCTTTAAAACAAATATGTATTTTTAAAAAGGTGTGTTTATTTATTTGAAAGGCAGAGTTACAGAAAGGCAGAGGCAGAGAGAATGAGAGAGAGAGAGAGGTCTTCCATCCGCTGGTTTACTACCCAGATGGCTGCAGCAGGTGGAGCTGCACCAATCCAAAGCCAGGAGCTAGGAGCTTCTTCCAGGTCCCCCATGTGGGTGCAGGGGCCCAAGGACTTGGGCCATCCTTTACTGCTTTCCCAGGCAATAGCAGACAGCTGGATTGACAGTGGAGCAGCCAGGTCTCGAACCAGTGCCCATATGGGATGCCAGCACTGCAGGCAGCAGCTTTACATTCTACACCACAGTGCCAGCCCCTAAATACATAATTTTTATAAAAGAAAATAGGAAAATGCTATAATTAGGAAGTAAAATACTAGTCATAGGCAGTGAGTATACAGAAATTATTGATCTTCTGATATGGTGAGATGTGGAAAAGAGATCCATTCCCAAATTATGAAGCCTCTGGAATAGCTTTCTGTCACAAAAAAGTTGCAATAATAATCAGGTGTCTTCATCAATTATTTATCCCTAGAGAGTAGATAGCACAGTTTCAATGCCTATATGTGCTCAATAAATGTTGATGGAATTGTAGAAATATTTCCTTAATATAATGGTTCCTTAGGAAAACACTTAATGTATCCTCATTCCGGTATCGTTACCATCTTCTTTTTCATATAGTTTTTCAAAGCATTATCCACATAGTTTTTTCCCTCCTTTCACTCTTTCCTGATATCTAAAGCTATTTAGATTACTAAATAACCATCAAACCAAAATCCAAACCTTTCATAGTACTTAAAATTTCTGTCTAATAACTTACTGCAATGGTCTATGTTAGCAGCAACACTTTGGCCACTCCATATAAATACTGCAAGTATTTAGAGAAAGGCAACATCAGTGATAGAGCTCATACTTACAGGATGTCTTAAGAAGCTTAAAGAGGGAAGTTGATCTATCTAATGAGTTGAACCAACTGTACAGTTTGAAGGAACAGTCCGCAGAAGAATACCCTTATTTCTTGGGGTCTCCAGGTACATTCTCACTTCAGAGCAGCTGGCTATGACTTCAGGGATCCTCACAATGAAATTTAGGTTCTATAAATCACTAGAACAACATAGAACTCACTGAAAACTATTATACTCACAGTTTATTACAGGAAACGGATACAGAAAATCAGTCATAGAAAGAGATGCACTGCTCAGAGCCTGTAGAGGTCCAAATATACAGCCTCTGCTCATCTTCCCCTGCGGTGCATTGGACAGCATTACCTCTTGTAGCCCCGTGTTGATAATACACACAGTGTGTTGCCAACAAAGAGGCTCCCATAAAACTTCACAGTCCGAGTTTTTATTGGGACTCAGTCACAGACGGTCTGTGTAGCTGCCCTTTGGTCTCTAGTCCCTCACATGTGTCAGATTACCTTTAATCACCAGTTCCTCATGAGGTCAGAACTGATAGAGCAAGGCCTAATACTCCCATCATAAATCACATTGTTAGTCTTTCTATGATAGTAAGAAACAAAGCTTACTATCAGGCAGAACACTCCAGAATTTAAGGGTAATCTGTTAGGTCAAAAGCCAGACCTTCATTTGAGGAACACCAAATTCCTTACTACATGATCCAGAATTGGTTTTAAAGGAAAGAGAAGATGAACTTCGGTATAATGAAGATTTGTGATTTCAGGAAAAGAGGGAACATCAGGAAAGGCTTGGAAATGGGACTGAGTGAATGAAAAGCATTGCTAAGGATAGAATTCCAGAGTAGCTAAGCCGCCGATGCTTTAGGAAGCTGAGGTTAATGAGCTGGGTAGAGCAGAAGACATAGATTCTGAATGACCTTTAAAGTCAAGTGGAGATCAAGCACAAAAATTTTGCTTTAGAGCAATAAAAACCGGTAATATTTGAGATTTTTGTATTTTGAAGGTGAATGGATTGATGAAAATTCTGTGTGAAGAAAACAAGAAGTTGTCTCTTATTTCTGGGCAACACATTTTAATAATGCTGACAACTATAAAGGACCAGCGGGGGCAATCAAAAGGTTCAGATCTAATATTTATATCAGACCCAGTTATGAAAACAGAGTACATTTAACTAGATTTTAAATACATGGCTTAAGGGGACAAAATAGCTTTCTTTGAAGGCTTGATGAGAGTTCATATTTCAAGAAAGAAAAACTAGGACACAAAAGAGGATAATAGAACAAGAAAGACATAAACTTACATATGTGGATTTTTTTATTAATTAAAATGTGAATTAATGAGAAACTGAAAAAATCAGACTTCCCATCACCAAGTATTCAGAAGTAGTTAGCTATTCACCTACCTTTCAGGCTTGTTTTGGAGAGTTTTTTGCACTGGAGGGTGTTGTCTTTTCCTGTTATAGAATTCTGTTTCTCTGAAGGACACAGGATGATTTGAATGAAGGAGGGCCTGACTTCATGGTCATCTTCTAGGAAATTGCAGAAATACAAGCACAACATGATCCAGTCTGGGAGTGAGGTGATGGTAACGACAAGAGAAGAGAAGGACGAAAGATGTTTCAAAGGATAAATGAACAGAACTTGGTGAATGGCAAGACTAGAAGAGTGATTGGGAGGAAAATGCAAAGAATGTCCATCTTTCTAATATAAGTGACTAGAATAACAGGAAACAGATGGTAGAAACAGAATCATCACAATGGAGATCAATTTTGAGGGAAAGATGGTGTATTCTATCTTGAACATAATGATTTTGAAATGAAGATAGATGTCCAAGAGACAGGAGACAAGAGATATATACATTTATACTCCAGTGAGGGGCAAGCTTCTTCCATTTTCACTGCTTAAAGATTTTTGTTAATTTTTGTCAAGGCTATTTTCAAGATGTGTTTTTCATTGAACAATTAAAATACTTGACACCCAGTAGATTGTGAGCTTTTTGAGTGCAGTGCCAAAGTTTTATAATCATTGTATTTGGCCAAATAATTTTGTCTTGCACATATCTAGTATATGTATTTGTACTAAATTATTTAGAGTTAAAAATCTGCAGGGTGGGGGCGACACTGTGTTATAACCTGTAAAACCGCCACTTGTGGTGCCAGCATCCCATAAGGGTGCTGGTTCAAGTCCTGGCTGCTGCACTTCCAGCCCAGCTCTCTGCTGTGTCCTAAGATAGCAATAGAAGATGGCCCAAGTCCTTGGGCCCCTGCACCCGCATAGGAGACCGGGAAAAAACTCTTGGCTTCAGATCACCTCAGCTCCAGCCATTGCAGCCAGCTGGGGAGTGAGCCAGCAGTTGGAAGACTCTCTCTCTCTCTGCCTCTCTTTCTCTGTATAACTCTGACTTTCAAATAAATTAATTAATTAATCCTAAAAAAAAGAAAGAAATGTGAAGATATGTCAATAATGGATCTAGAAGAGGCAAAATTTAAAAAAAAAAAAAACTGCAGGAAGTCCATAAATATAAAATTCAAGAGAGTAGGAGCTGGTGTTGTGATATAGCGAGTAAAAATACTCCCAGCAATGCTGACTTCCTGTATGCACACAAGCTCATGTACTGGCTGCTCTACTTCTGATCCAGCTCCATGCCAATGGCCTATGAAAGCAGTGGAAGATGGCCCAAGTGTTTGGGCCCCTATCATGCATGTGGGAGACTCGGATGAAGCTTATGTCTCCTGGCTTCAGCCTGACCCAGCGTTGACTATTGTGGCCATCTGGGGAGTAAAGTAGTGGATAGACATTCTCTCTCTTTCTCTCTTTCTCTCTCTCTCTCTCTCTCTCTCTCTCTCTCTGTGTGTGTGTGTGTGTGTGTCCTTCTCTCTCTGTAACTCTTTCAAATAAATAAATAAACAAATATTTTCTTATTTATTTATTTATTTTTGACAGGCAGAGTGGACAGTGAGAGAGAGAGACAGGGAGAAAGGTCTTCCTTTTGCCATTGGTTCACCCTCCAATGGCCGCCGCGGCCAGCGAGCTACAGCCGGCGCACCAATCTGATCGGATGGCAGGAGCCAGGTGCTTCTCCTGGTCTCCCATGGGGTGCAGGGCCCAAGCACTTGGGCCATCCTCCACTGCACTCCCTGGCCATAGCAGAGAGCTGGCCTGGAAGAGGGGCAACGGGGCAGAATCGGCGCCCCAACCGGGACTAGCACCCAGTGTGCTGGCGCCACAGGTGGAGGATTAGCCTATTGAGCCACACCTCCGGCCAATAAATATTTTTTAAAGAACTCAAATTAATATAGAGAAAAAATAGCAAGTACGCTACTACCTGCTTGATGCAGGAAAGAGAAAAGAGCTGAACCAGGATACAGCACTGTGTGAGAAATGGGAAGAAGGTCAGGGTTATGCATTATTATAGACACCTGAAGGTGAGAGCATCTAAACCAAAGAGATAGATAGCTGAGAGGTCTTGACAATAAGAATACAGGAAAGGTTCCATGACTTTTTTCAAAAAGCACACATATATTAAAGAATTATTAACATTTTTGCCATACTCACCACATATGTAAACAGTATACACACATAAACATATTTTCTTTATAGTGTTGGTGGGTATATCAAAATTACATATTCATAACAAATATAATAAACAAGCAAAGATTTTTATATCATTATTTAAGGGATAGAATTCAGTAAAGACAACATTTATAAATAATCTGTGTACCAAAAATGACGTTTTGTTAAAGATTTAATTGACAACATTTGAGAACTATTGATGCTATTAAATATGTTTTGAACTTTTCATTATAAATAAAATGTAGACCGTGTAAAAGGGACATTTACAAAAGTGGTGAGGGTAATATCCTCTCTTACATCTGAAATTCTTTCTTGTATTTTAGCTTGCATTTTATTATTGAGCTATATCTTAATTCAATCCTGTTGCTATAGTAAAATGCCACAGATTGGAAAGTTTATAAATAATACAAATTTAGTTCTTAGAGTTTTGGGGCTGGAAAGTATAATATCAAGGCACAGGCAGGTTCAATGTTTGGTGATGTCTTAGTCTCTGCTTCCAAAATGGTGCCTTGATGCTGTGTCCTCACAGGACAAAAGGGCAGAAAGAGGGTGGCCGCTCTCTCAATGCTCCTCATTTTTTTTAACTTTTATTTAGTAAATATAAATTTCCAAAGTACAGTTTATGGATTACAATGGCTTTCCCCCCATAACTTCCCTCCCACTCGTACCCCTCCCATCTCCCACTCCATCTCCCATTCACTTGCATCAAACTTCATTTTCAATTGAACCTTATTCTTGAAGTACTCATGACCTAGTCATCTCCCGAAGGTTCTACTTCCTAGCACCACTGCTTTGGAGTTTAGGTTTCAATATACCAACTTGGAAAGGACATATAAATTTAGACCAAAGTACCATTTTAAATGAAACTTCAAAACTCACATTTCTCTGTGCTAAGATACCGATAGAAGGAAAAACCACTAACCACATCTTGTTTGGTTTGTTTGTACATTTTATATATTTGGTAGGTATCCTATTTTTCCACTGTGAAGATATAGACCTTAGGAAATGAAATGAGAGAATATTTGCTAGTTACTGCCTACAGGCTAAAAATATGGAGAGGCTAGGCTTTCCCATGGCAGGGTTGATTGACATTATACTAGGATGAAGGGTGAAGAAAAACACCCTGCTGTGAGTTCATGTTTTCACTTCAAGGATGAAAAAGGTCAAGCCCTGAGGTGGCCACTAGAGGCTCCAGAATATGCCTTTTCTTTCCTCTTCTTCCATCACACCACTTTCATAATAGTCATCATTATCGTTTAGTCAGTCTCAATCATTTTCACCTATAGCCCAAATAAATATTTATTTCTCAATGGTGAAGTCTATAAGGTATCAGATTATATTAGCCTCTTTGCATTATTTATTTGATGAATACTACTGGAATGCCTGCTATGAGCTACTCATTGGGCTCTGAGCTTCTGAGAAACACTTCCTTATTTATCAGTTAATATGCTTTAGGCTTTACATAAATTCCAACCCACAGGTGCTTAACCAATGAGTAAACAATATTATTTCATACAACAAGAAATCATCCCCATAGCTGTTTAATTCAAGGATTCAGGAGTAAATTCTTTCCAATATTTCAGTTCAGCGTTCTTCAAACAGCCATTGAAGTTCTGATTGACTGCTGCAGTTTCAAGCGTTCCATGCAAGTACATCAATGTCAAACAAGAAAAAATAGGATCCCACTTGTTCTTGTGTGTTTCTTTTTATTGTGGGGAAATGTCCCTCTGAATCCCTGAGAGGTCATCTCTACACATTATACTGCCAAGATATGGATCACTGGAAAGACTGAGTCACATGTCCCTTCTTGAATCAATCACAAGCTAGGGGAATAGCATTGACTAGACTGGTCTAGACTAATCCGGATTTACCCTTGAGTCACTGGAGTCTACCAGCAAGTAAGACCATACTTGTTATGTTCTGTATTTGCAAGTATAAATGATGTGCTAGAAAAAGCAAATAAAATCAATGAAAAGTTTGAGAATTGAACTCATTTAGGTTATACTGTATTATTTAGATGTTGTTGTTATTGTTTGCAGAATGCCATTGACCATGCCCTATAGTCATAAGCACTCTTCAGATCAGAATAATGGAATTTTAAACTAAATTAAATATGTATCAAAGGCATATTAGTTCTAAATTTGTGTTTCAAATCTGAAATAATTATATAGCAGCTACTTTTAATTTTGCTGGATTTCACACAGTATATTTTTGTTTATAATACTCTTTTATTATTCTTTTGCTGGTCCATAGAGTTAGTAGTGATAGACCCTTTCTTCATTTCTTTTTTGTTAAATTTTATTTAAGTTATAAAAGTTTCATGTATTCCATATTTACAGACTTAGTGGAAACATAGTGATACTTCCCCCCTCCTCCTCCCCAACCAAGCTGTAACCCTACTTCCTCTTCCCTCTCACAGTCCCACTCTTAATTTTTACAAAGATCTATTTTCAGTTCACTTAAAGATCATATAGTTAACCCTACACTAAGTAAAAGAGTTCAACAAATAGTATGAAAAACAAAACAAAACAAAAAACTAAAGAACAAAAAACAAAGAATACTGTTCCTCAACAGAAGAGAGACAAAGACTATAAATAATCACCGAGCCTCAACATGTCCATTTCACTCCCAAACATTACATTTTAGGTACTCAGTTAGTTACCTTGGATCAAGAAAAACAAATGACATCTGTATTTTGGGGGCTGGCTTATTTCATAATGGTTTTCAGTTGTATCCATCTTATTGCAAAGGATAGGATTTCATCTATTTTTATAGCTGAGTGGTATTCCATTGTGTATATTCACCATAATTTCTTTATCCATTCAAAAATTGATGGACATCTGGGTTGATTTCATATCTTAGCTTTTGTGAATTGAACTTCAGTGAACATGGGGGTACAGATAACTCATTGCGATGCTAGTTTCCTTTGGTTTGGATAAATTCCCAGGGGTGGGATGACTGGATCATATTGTAGGACTATAATCAGATTTCTGAGGTATCTCTATATTGTCTAACTAGTGGTTAAACTAGTTTATCTTTCCACCAAGAGTAGATTAAGGTACATTTTCTGCATATCCTCAGCAATATTTGTTGTTTGTTGATTTCTGTATAAGAGCCATTCTAACTGGAGTGAGATGAAACCTCATTGTTGTTTTGATTTTCATTTCCCTGATAGCTAGTGATCTGAGCATTTTTTATTTTTTTTAACTTTATTTAATAAATATAAATTTCCAAAGTACAACTTTTGGATTATAGTGGCTTTTTCCCCCCATAACCTCCCTCCTACCCACAACCATCCCATCTTCCACTCCCTCTCCCATTCCATTCACATCAAGATTCATTTTCAATTATCTTTATATATAGAAGATCGATTTAGTATATACTAAGTAAAGAGTTCAACAGTTTGCACCCACACAGGAACAAAAAGTATAAAGTACTATTTGAGTACTAGTTATACCGTTAATTCACATAGTACAACACATGAAGGACAGAGATCCTACATGGGGAGTAAGTGCACAGTGAGTCCTGTTGTTGATTTAACAATTGACACTCTTATTTATGATGTCAGTAATCACCCATGGCTCTTGTCATGAGCTGCCAAGGCTATGGAAGCCTCCTGAGTTCGCCAACTCTGATCTTATTTAGACAAGGCCATAGTCAAAGTGGAAATTCTCTCCTACCTTCAGAGAAAGGTACCTCCTTCTTTGATGGCCCTTTCTTTCCACTGGGATCTCACTCACAGAGATCTTTCATTTAAGTCATTTTTTTTGCCAGAGTGTCTTGGCTTTCCATGCCTGAAATACTCTCATGGGCTTTTCAGCCAGATAGTGATCCTGAGCATTTTTTCAAGTGTCTGTTGGCCAATTGAATTTCTTCTCTTGAAAAATACCTGTTCAACTCCTTTACCCATTTCTTAACTGGATTATTTATTTTATTGTTTTTTAGTTTCTTGAGCTCTTTATAGATTCTGAATGTTAACCTTTTATCAGTTTTATAGTTTACAATATTTTCTTCCATTCTGTGGTTGCCTCCTCACTTTACTGAGTGTTTTTTTGCAGTGCAGAAGCTTTTCAGATTGATGTAATCCTATTTGTCAGTCTTAGCTTTGATTGCCTGTGCTTCTGTATTCTTTTCCAAGAAATATTTGCCTATGCCAATGGTTTACAGAGTTTCCCCAGTGAAATTTGATGGTATCAGTTGTAGATTTAGGTATTTGATCCTTTTTGAGTGAATTTTTGTGTAAGGTGTAAAGTATGGGCCTAGTTTCATACTTTTGAGACTGTCCTAGTTCCAGGGATTGATTTTAGTTCCTTTGTCAATGATAAGTTGATTGTAGATGTGTGAATTGATTTCTGGAGTTTCTACTCTGCTCCATTGGTTCCATGGTTATCTGTTCTCTGCCACTACAAGGCAATTTTTTTTTGACAGGCAGAGTGGACAGTGTGAGAGAGATACAGGGAGAAAGGTCTTCCTTTTGCCGTTGGTTCACCCTCCAATGGCCGCCGTGGCCAGCACGCTGTGGCCAGTGCACCACGCTGATCCGAAGCCAGGAGCCAGGTGCTTCTCCTGGCCTCCCATAGGGTGCAGAGCCCAAGCACTTGGGCCATCCTCCATTGCACTCCCTGGCCATAGCAGAGAGCTGGCCTGGAAGAGGGACAACTGGGACAGAATCTGGCGCTCTGACCGGGACTAGAACCCGGTGTGCCGGCTCCGCAAGGCGAAGGATTAGCCTATTGAGCCGCAGCGCCGACCAGTTTTGATTATAACTGCCCTATAGTATCTGAAATTAGATATTGTAATGCCTTTGGCTTTGTTTTTGTTGTATAAGATTACTTTAGCTATCTGGGGTCTTTTGTGTTTAGAATCATTTTTTCTAAATTTGTGAAGGATGTCACTGGTATTTTGATTGGGATCACATTGAATCTGTAAAGTGCTTTTGGTAGTATGGACATTTTGATGTTTATTCATCCAATCCATGAACATGGAAGATTTTTCAATTTGTTAATGTCTTATATTTCTTTCTTTAGTGTTTTTTAATTTGCATCATAGAGATCTTTGACATACTTGATTAAATTTTTTCTAAGTTATTTAGTTCTTTTTAAAGCTATTGTGAGTGGGATTGATGTTAAAAGTTGTTTCTCAGCCGTGACATTGTCTGTATATACAAAGGCTATTGATTTTTCTGTGTTGATTTTATATCCTGCCACTTTATTAAACTCTTTTATGAGTTTCAATAGTCTCTCAGTGGAGTCTTTTGGATCCCCTAAATATAGAATCATGGCATCTACAAATAAAGATAGTTTGATTTCTTGCTTTCTATTTTGTATCCCTTTATTTCTTTTTCTTGCCTAATGGCTCTAGCTAAAAGTTCAGGGGCAATATTAAATAACAATGGTGAAAGTGAGCACCCTTGCCTGGTCCAGATCTTAAAGAGAATGTTTCCAGCTTTTCCCCATTCAATATGATGTTGGCAGTGGGTTTGTCACAAATTGCCTTGATTGTGTTGAAGAAAGTTCGTTGTCTACACATATATATGTTGCTTAAGGTTTTCATCATGAAGAATGTTGTATTTTATCAAATACTTTCTCTGCATCTATTGAGATAACCATATGATTTTTTTTCTTTGGTTTGTTAATGTAATGCATCACATTTATTGGCTTGTGAATGTTGAACCATCCCTGCATACAAGAGATAAATCCCAGTTGGTCTTTCTGATGTGTTCTTAGATTCAATTAGCAAATAATTTATTGAGGATGTTTGCACCTATTTTCATCAGGGCTATCGTCTATAGTTCTCTTTCTTTGTTGTACCTTTTTCTTGTTTAGGAATTAAGGTCACATAATATTTTTGTTGCCAAAATGAATATAACCTTTGAGAAGAATAATTTAGAAAATAATGCTTATTTAATAAAACTAGGAATCAGAATCTTCTATAGACATTGTATCAATAGTCTGAAGATTTTCTCCTAATGCAAAATAAAGAACAATACATAGCACACATCTATTCAACCTATGAGTCATATGCTTAAATTTTAAATGGGTTATATTGATTAGTATTTAAGTGATAATACAATTAAGTTTAATTCATGGATCAACCTAAGGTTATTGCTTTATTTAGGGTGAAGGAGAGATTTTTTTTTCTCTCCAACAAGTGCAGTCATTTCAGTTTCACATTGTTTTGGTGCCAACATGTGATGAAATAGAGCAATATAGCAAATTCTCCTCCTTTATAGGTATGTACTTTTGTTTTCTGCTGTGTTTATTTTAAACTAAATCAAATTGGCTTGAATGGGAGCTTCCATCCTCTTAAGAGATTAGACCAGTTAGACAAATGTGGGCTTAGTGAGACAACCATGTTTAGCAAAAATCCAGTTCTGTTTAAGTATAAAAGGAGGTTTAGTGGTCTGAAAGACCTGACGTTAACTCGTGGTTCTAGTACCAACCAGCTATGTGACCTCAGATTAGTAATAAACCTTTTCATGGCTAAGCTTTATCATTTATGGTGTAGTAAAAAACAGTGCCCTATCAATCAGTATTCTATGTAAAAACCAGTACTAACCAACTATAAATAATTTATACCAAAAGAAATTTATTAGAAGATGTGTTAAGTGCTAACAACATCAAAAAGAGGCTGAGGAAACAGCCTTGAGAACACACAGGGGACAAGGCAACACTGGAGGTCCAAAAGGTAGAAACTTGGAAACAGCATAGAGCTGTTTGGGCCAGGCTCCACTGCTACTTCCATAAAGTAATAGGAAATAACTTCCAATCTACCTGGGAGATTTCAAATACCAGACAAGAGCTCCTTGGTCACTAAATGTAGGTCATTATTCCTGTTCCTTGTGTTGTCTCAGACAGAAAAATAGAAAATTTGCTTCTCTTGGCTTGTATTGAGAAACCTCTTCATCATTAACACCGCCACCAAAGCTACATATAATACGGGAGAAGTAAGTCTTCAGTGAAAAGAACATGGGGTATGTTCATGCCCATGCATTCCCTCATTTAATTTTCCAAAGAACACTGTAACAATTTAAATCTCAGGAAACAGACTCAGAAGGAGTAAATGACTTTCCAAAGTCACATCAATAGTAGGTAAAGTGACAAAACCAGTTCCCAATGTTTACCACATCATCTTTGTAGGAAAGATAACTTTTTTTATTGAATTTCAAATGGTCTGATATTTCTGATTGTGTGCGTAGTTGCAGGCAACAGATCCTCAAAGACAGGAATCTAGGGTGAGTTACCTTTGAAGTCACGAGGGATCTACCACCAACAGAAGAGTGATACTGCTAGTTCAAAGTACATGTTTGCAAAGATGACAAAGGTAGTGGGTTAATGTAGGCAAAAAATGGGATGAAGAATCTGATTCTGTGTTACTGCACGACAATGTAGATAGAAAGTATAGCACTACTTGGAAAATAATAGATTACAAGAAATTATATAAAACCTTGGAAGAAGATTCAGAAACCTTCAATATCACAAACTCTCATTTCAGGACCTCACACATGAAACAAAGCAAATTCAAGTTGCTGTGACTTTTTATAAGGATTTAGGGCTGGCAAAATTATTTGATAAGGTTGTATTGAAAGATCCAGGGCTGGCTCCAGGATTGGTTCTGAGGACAATATTACCCATCTTCCCACCAACGAAACTAATACTTTGGCTGATGTTGGGAAACAAAAGCTCTGCCTGAATTTTAATCTGGAGACAGCAAGCAGTAACCAGAGCCACGCCACTTCTGTAAGATTTACAAACAGAAAAGTGAACCACACACCACTGCTTCCCTCTGTATTTAAGCTCTAAATTCCAGTCTTAAACTTATACCTCCTTCTGATTTGTGGGACATAAATCATGTCGGGAAACTTAACTCCAGATCTCTATAAGAAAGGAAGAAACATCATATTGGAGGGGCTGGCGCTGTCGCGTAGTGGGTAAAGCCACTGCCTGCAGTGCTGGCATCCCGGCTGCTTCTCTTCCAATGCAGCTCTCTGCTATGGCCTGGGAAAACAGAAGATAGCCCAAGTCCTTGGGCTTCTGCACCCACATGGGAGACCCAGAGGAAGCTCCTGGCTCTTGGCTTTGGACTGGTGCAGCTCTGGCCATTGTGGCCAAATGGGAAATGAATCAGCAAATGGAAGACCTCTCTCTCTGCATCTCCTTCTCTTTCTGTGTAAATCTTTCAGATAAATAAAAGACTCTTTTAAAAAAAAAAAAAAAGAAGGATATTGGAAAAAATGTCAAGTAAGCTAATTTGTAATATGCACATCATTAGCATCTTTTAAGAAAATGTGTTCAAATAAAAAATATGATGAGTTGCTGAAAATTTATTACATTGTAAAGAAAATTAATGGGCATATACAATCTCTTGAATTTCAAGAAAAAAGTGATTTTTCTTACCAGAGGGAATGTTTTCTCATTTTTACAAAAATAGTTTTAATGCATGCTAAGATGTTCATATACTATAGCAAGCTACTCATACCGTAAGCAGTTTCTGAGCAAAGCTTTGTTATTCATAAATCAGTAATATTTACTGCTAGGATGGTTCATTATTTTCATTTTGAGCCATCTCGCGCAGCTTTAGTATTAGTCAATTTGGCTAATGTTACAAAATGGGGGTAAATAGTGTGAAACAGAGTGTGCAAACTCAGGCTTGAAAGACTGGGTTATGAGTGAATAAATGACTTGTGGAATTTAGAATAACAATGTGTAAAAGGCATGAAACTCTGGAACCAAGATGATTAGAGGGGCTCCAACTTAAAAGGTTCAGAGAACAATGTACACCTCAGCGGAGGGCTCCTGTGTAGTTACAGATATTCTACTGAGATGATATGCCTGGAGACATAGTAGGGGGCAGAGGAAGCAAAGTAGTCCCTCGCTAGATGGAAAGCATGTTATTGTGGCATTAGGCAGCGTTACCATGTAGGATCATTTCCGCAAGAACGCCTTATTCCGCTGTGTTGGGCTCTCATGATGATTACCAGGGATTACCTCCAAAAAATGTGGAATAGCCTTAGGAAGAAAAGGCTTGATATTTTTAGAGCAAATCTTTCATTTTCAAACAACCTTAAAGGTATAAAATAGTTCTACTATATGCATTTCGTCTCTTAGTTTTTCACTCTGCATATGGAGTAGAATTTGGTCAAGATGCTAAAACATCTTTGTGTTTTGGACAGAAATTGAGTAAATACAGTCCTCTCCTTGACCATTGTCTCAAGCCTATTGTATGGAGCACTGTAGGGGAAAAGGCAACTGAAGATTTTGGAGACCTTATGGTTCTGCATAATAATAGAAAATTAATTACATCATGTATTGATTTGTTAACTGTGTTGCATATTTGACATAAATTAGAATGCTTGTTTTTTCTCTCTAATTCTTTTCTTTTTTGCATTTAGAACAAAAATAATTTCTGAGATGTCTATTTCAGATTCTAATAACAGACCCTTAGAGAAATATTCTATTAAGAACCAACATTTTAATAGTTGGTGCTATATTAACAGCATAAAGTTTCCAGAGATGATAAGTATTGAGACGTGCTCTGTGCCTTGTAGGGTATGTTTCATTCTGTCACCTGGCTTGAGGATGTGTTTACCGTACTGGAACATCAGCTAGATGTCCTCAATTTTTTCATATTTTTCCCATGTCTAAAAAGACAGGTTAAATTTTGCCTTCTTTTCTTTCCAATGAAAATAGCATGGTGAGAGGGTGAAAATAATTGTAAAAATAAATCAGTTAAAGAAGTGCTATACAAAATACATAAAGACCTCTCTAAAATTCAACAATAAAAACCACCTGATTTTTAAAATGGTCAAAAAATTTAACAAACACTTAATCAAAATAATAATAATAATAATACAAAATTGGCAAAATAGCATCTGAAAAGAAGTTCTACGTAGTGCTAATGTGAAATGGTACAGTTTGGTGATTTCTTATAAAGCTGAACATATGATCCAGAAATTGCATCCTTGATATTTATCCAAAGGAGATGAAAATTTTTTTGCATACAAACTCCTGCATACCAATGTTTATAGCAGTTTTTATTCATAATTGCCAAAGCTTGGAAGCAACCAAAATACCCTTTTGTAGGTGATTGGATAAATAAACTGTCACATATCCAGATAGTTGAATGTTATCTAGTGCTAAAAGGAAATGAGCTATCAAGCTATATTAAGAAATTGAGGAAAGTTAAACACATTTTACTCAGAGAAAGAAGCCAATCTGAAAAGGCTACATACTGTATGATTCCAACCATATAATATTCTAGAAAACACAAAATTGTGACAATAATAAGGAGATCAGTGATTGCCAAGGGAGAGGGGAAGGCATGGTTTATAGGCAGAGCACAGTGGGTTTTCAGGACAGTATAATAGCTACACTACCATAGTGGATTTAAGGCAGTAAATGAGGGGGCTTCAAAACCTTGTAGAAATGAAAATAAAGAATAATATGCACTTTCCATGAATTTTTTGAGGACTTCACATAAAATCATCCAAACCCATAGAATGTACATTAAGAGTGAACTGTAAACTATGAACTTGGGGTAATAATGATATATCAACATAAGTTCATCAATCCCAACAAATGTTCTACTCTTGTGGGGAATGTTGGTAATGGGGGAAGCTATGTGTATGTCAGGGAGGCAGTATGAGGACTGTCCCTGTACCTTCTGTGAATATTGTAAATGGAAGTATTTTTTGACAAAAATCACCTCGAACAAAATTGTACAGTAAATGATAGGACCCGAGGATAAGAGGATAAGAAACGGAGTGAATTTAACTTTACTCTCTTTTCCATCTACTCCAGCATACAATTATTTCTAATAAATGGAAAATCTAAGTTAGTCATGGTCAAAATCATATCCATCATCTCACTGGAATGACCTCAATCTTGGGGACAATCATTTAATCAGTAAATTTTGTGCCTGTTATTTACAAAACACTCTGTAAAATATTTTCATTTGTCAAAAAAATTCCAGCCAAGTTGTCATCTCCATACATTAAAAGTTTATTTTGTTCTATTATGTTTTCCATGGCAATTGGAAATAGAATTTCATAGAAGGAAAATTTGTACCAAATTAATGTGGTATCACAAAGAATTCTTAATGAGCCAGGAGTAGTTTCTTTTTGTTTTTCACTGTAATTTTTGCATCTTATTATATGGGCCTCAGTTTCTCCAGCCCTGTAGAGAAGAAGTTGACCCAAAAGGCTTAGATTTGTATAATCTTATGCCAATTTATTCAGATGCAGAAGTATGGAAAATTATTAGTACTATTGGATGGAGGCTGACAATGTATTTTTGAAAAGAAAACTTACACTGAGGATTCAGCAATAAATTGTTGTCTGAGAAGATTTCAATTGCACACACTTTCTGGTAATATCCATTATATTAAAGGCCATTTGTGAGGTTTCCATATCTTGATTTATTCTACTCTGGGATTGCTTTTTGAAGGGATAATCTCATTTATGATATTGCTTTTTAAGATGGAGAAGCATTATAAAAAAAGATAAATTTGCACTGCCAACTAAATGCAAATGACCACTATTTTGAAGAAATAATTTCAAGGCTTTATTTTATACAGATGTATATAGGTATCCATATATGTTTAAAGGTTACAGGCAATAGCAATAAATAAAATTAGCTGATCTAGGGAATGAAAAAATAACATTATATGAAGAGAAATAGTGTCTCACTTGTACTAAAGGTTAACATCCAGCTGATATTTTATCCATGTATCCAAAAGGAGTCACTTTTAAAATATTCAGATCACCCTAAATTTGATGTATATAAAGCCTGAAGAACTGAAATAGAATGGAAAGCTGATCTTGGCAAAGCTAATTCTCAGTCAAGGCTCCAAGTGCATAAACTCATTAAGAAGAATATGGTAATGGTTAATCATTTTCCTTAAAAGTCTATATAGTTTTCAAGTTTATGTGCTTCAAAAACATACTAGTTGTTTAAGTAATCTACACCTTTTTCTCTTCACTCCTGAGAAATTGGAATCCAATGAAGGAAATTCTTAGTGAAAGTGACATTTTAAAAACCCTTTTAGATCCTGCTATTATAGAAATTACTGTTAAAATGTAGGTACTTTCATTTATTCTGTCTGTTTTAAGCCAAAAGCCAGAAAATCTTAGCCACTTAAAATCCACTGCTGAGTGCTGCTTTTGAACAGAGATGGAACATATCTGACATCATTGTTGCAGCTTAGCCTCTCTTTCTGAGCTTGAACCAGACTTTAAGCGCCTCATCACAGCACACCTGGTTACCATCAGCAGTGAGTAAAACTTGGCCCTAAAGATAAAACCTTGAGTCATGCACACCTTAAATGTTTGATACATTTATATGTATATATCTACACACACACACACCTGCTTCATCGAAGTGAGCCATCTCTGGAAATTAATATACTGGTGATAACATCATTTACACCATGGAATATCACAACACTTCCTAAATGGACTTCTTGTTACTTCTGTTTCTTCCTTACAATCTGTGTCCAAATGTTAAAATGAATCTATTCCCAACTTTTAAAAACATGTCATTCCACTTGTTAAAACTCTCCAGAAGACTCCCTTTGACTGGGAGTAAATATCCAGGCCCCTACAATAAGCTAAAAACACCTTGCATGTTCTGGGATCCTATCATATCTCTGTCTTCCACCGGTGACCACTCACCTTCAATCAGACTGTCTCTGTGCTATTGCTAGAACAGGCCATGCCAGTTGGACTTCGTCTTATACCGTTTTCCTAGACTGTTCCACCTCCTGGAACATACTTCCTCAAAATATTCACATGGCTTCTCACAGACTCAAATGCCCCTTTGAATGGGATCCACCCTAACCACTTTTTTTTTCCTGATTGCATCCCACCTTACTAATTTCATTGTTTTCATTGGGAGGAAATATTTTTGTCCTTTTTTTCTTTCTCCTTCCTTGCCCAGAATGTACCTTTTATCAAAGCAGTACTTTATTCACACCTCTATTCCAGGCAGCATCTAGTGAGCTATCTATTATTTGTTGAATTGATGCATACATGACTCAATGGATTAATAACAGCTGCCCACAGAACAGAGACAGGAACAGATGTAAAGTGGAGTTTTGAGTGATAAACACAACTTCTGCATGCCGTGTCCAATCTGGAGGCTTGTTTTCTGTGGATTAAAAGTGATAGATATCACAACATGTGTATGTTATAAAAAGCCTCCTGAACATCCTAAAATGACACAAATTCCCTTGCAAAACTAAGGAAATAAGAATTAAAAATGCAAAGACAGAACACAAAAAGATGTCTTAGTCATATCATTTGAGTCTGGGGTTTGTTTAAAATAATGAATACTTTCTTTACAAATATACGTATATTTTATCAGAAAAGAGTTTGTGAATTACATAAATATTTTTCACTGTTTCCTACCACTTAACAATTCGTTCTATTTTATTTAGAAGGCGGAATTGTGGCAGATGTTTTATTCTTCTCCTATTTAGTAAAACGTGTTATATAGGAAAGATGTTTCTCAACCCCTCCACTCCAAATACCTTTCTGTTACTGTTTCCTAAGCTAGTTCTTTAGCGTTCTCTGCTTTGGCAACAGGAAGATGAGCAGCTATTTGTGATGTGGGTTTTGTTTCCCCTTTTTTTTTTTTTTTTTTGACAGGCAGAGTGGACAGTGAGAGAGAGAGACACAGAGAGAAAGGTCTTCCTTTTGCCGTTGGTTCACCCTCCAATGGCCGCCGCAGACGGCGCACTGCGGCCGGCGATGGCAGGAGCCAGGAGCCAGGTGCTTTTCCTGGTCTCCCCATGGGGTGCAGAGCCCAAGCACCTGGGCCATCCTCCACTGCACTCCTGGGCCACAGCAGAGGGCTGGCCTGGAAGAGGGGCAACCGGGACAGAATCCGGCGCCCCAACAGGGACTAGAACCCGGTGTGCCGGCGCCTCAAGGCGGAGGATTAGCCTGTTGAGCCACGGCGCCGGCCTGTTTCCCTCTTTTCTGTTTAGTCTCTAGACTATCAGTAGGAAGAGTTAATAGTGCTTTAAAAAATAAGCCAGAGATTAATCTGCATTGCTCTCAGCTCAGTGATTCATTTATATCAAAAGACTTAGTACTGGAAATGATACGGGTGTTTACTACTGAAGCTCAGTGGTTTGTGATTGCTATAGAATTCAGGCTTCTGGTCCTCAAAATTGGGCTAGTGTCAAGAACTAAAGATATGAAGACTGTGAGGATAGTAAAACCCAGAACAAAAGGAAGAAGAACAAAAGGAAAATTGAAAAATTTTAAACCAAAATTAAGAATGTGACTTTTGGAGTGGGTGTTGTGGCGTAGTAGGTTAAGCCTCCGTTTGAGATGGCAGCATCCCTTAGGAGTGCCAGTTCAAGTCCAGCTGTTCCACTTCTGATCCAGCTCCCTGCTAATGTACCTGGGAAAGCAGAGGAAGATGGCCCAAGTCCTTGGGCTGCTGCACCCAGGTGGGAGACTCAGAAGAAGCTTCTGGTTTCTGCCTTCGGTTTGCCCCAGCCCCAGCCATTGAGGCCATCTGGGGAGTGAACCAGCTGTTGTAAGATCTCTCTCTCTCTCTCTCTCTCTCTGTCTCTATTTCTCTCTCTTTGTAGCTTTCAAGTTATGTAGCCTTTCAAGTACATAAATAAGAATAATAAGAAGATAGTCTCTGGTATTTAAAAGAAAGAATGTAACTTTTACCTATAATGTGACCATGAAGCATTTCTGCACTAGGCAAATAATAGAAAAAAAGCGGTTAACAATTTAACGGAATTTCATTTAAAAAACACCCTCTCAACTAAATGCTGAAAAGTCAGAGGTGGAGAACCAAGGAAATCAGTGCCTAAGATTCTGGACTATCCGTTACTGATGGGCACCCAGTGCACTCGGCTCTGGGGCTGCTTATGGCGGAGCACAGGGCAGAGAGTGTGGGAAGGGCTATGCTCCAGCTTTTGGAAGTACTTCTTGCACTGACACAGTTTGTGTTCTTAGGCAAGAACTACATTCATTCCTTTGTCTGGGAAAGGCTTCGAATAGTTCCTAGTGCCTTAAGTTATAAAATGAATATTTTTACATAAAATAAGCAGACAAAACAGTTATGATGCTTATCTTTTAATAAGCATTAAATGCTGTTATTATATAAAATAAAGGAATTAAGGCTTAGCAGAAAGAGCCTAGGAATTGGATGTGAAAAGGGCCAATCAGATTTACTCTTCAATCTCTAGTAGTTGTAAGACTTTTTGGTAAGTTACTTAACCCGCCTGGGCCCCTGTTTCATTAATTCTAAACAATCAGTAAGAATCCCTGCCTCTCAGAACTCTGAGACATTCAGAAATTAGGTATGTGAGACGCCAGCTGCAGTGCTTGGTGTGGCCATGATTCATAAATCTTTCTTTTAAATATTGTTTCCTGTGTTTTCATCAGCCACAGTTCCATTTGTCTGCCAGTGAATCCTAAGGCACCATAGTGTTGTGAAGAGAAGCAAAGATTCAGACAGTAGATATCCTATGTTTTAACTTGGTGCTATAACTTCATTCATTCATTCAGCAAATATGAATTGCCTATAATATGTGTCATCATGGCCACAGGCACAGGACCACAGCAGAAAACAAAAATCCCGACACCCTTATGGAGCTCCTCTTCTAACAGTAGGGGACAAACAAAATATGCCGTGAATAAGTAAGTTATACAGTATGTTAGAACGTGGTGCATTCTATCTGAGATAGATTTGGGAGGAATAAGGAGGAAGGGCAGTGAGCAGAACAAACAGAGTAGGTTGAGAGTTTGCTGTTTTATGTATTAGTTCCCTATTATCTTAAAATGTTAGCAAATTATGTAACCCCTCTGTCACCCATCTCTTGATCTATGAAATGATGGAATTAATATAACCACATCCATGTGACAGTATTGAGGTTTCCAATGCCTGGCACAGTAAATTTCCATCAGGTTTTAGCTGTTGTATTAGTCTTAGGAGTTTGGGAAATATGGTCACTGTACTTGTACGGATTGGCTGCAATGTAGTCAAGCCATTCTAGTGATTCAATCTCTACTGTTTCCAAAGCCCGAAAATGTTACAAGTCATCCTTCCTTGATAATTTAATTCTCTTTGAGAATTTTATAACCAAGTAAATTTACAAAAAACTTGTAAAAAAGAAAATGATAGTCAATACATACTAAACAATTGTGTAGCTATGGCTTATTAACATAGAAGCAATCACGGTGCCACTCAGAACTTTAATAAGGAATACTACCACAATAAATGACAAAATCAATGACAGCATTAATTACCTATTGGCAGGGAAAGAAAATTCCCTAACAACTAGAGTCTCTGATTTTCTCTTGAATGAGAGCCTGCAAATAATTTCAAGTATATCAAATACCTATAAATAAAGATTTTACACAAGAGATGTTTAAGCCATAATTCAATTGGACCAAGATTGGTGTGAAAACAGTTTCCCAGAAGCAAACTTTTCTCCCTGAAATGAATATTTACCTTAATTTTCCATCACAATGTAAGAATGGATATCAGAAGGACCTAATAAAAAATGAATAAATAACACCTAGATTCCTATTAAATATTTTGCCTGTCTAGAAAAGAAAACAAGCAAGTGAGACATACTTTTATAATGACATTTTTCTACTGATTGATTCTATTGGATAGTGAATTTATCTGGATTACATCTAACCAGCTAAAATGGAATGCTGATTTTCTGATTTGTTTTCAGTCCCACGTTCAGGTTTTGCTGTAGTGCTTCAGTGCGTAAGAGACATGTAGCGAGTGAAAAGAAGAGGGAGCAGAAATAAGACAGTAGGAAACGAATCCAGGCCAACCAAAGCAGCATAATGAAAGATCATTAGTGCTGATTCAGTTTATCAGTATAGCCAATCAGCCTTGAGGGTGAGTAGAGTAAATATTTGGAAATTTATAAAGCCAGGTAAGGTTATTTATTATATAAGATGTTTATAATAATAAAGTGAAATGATCATTTCTAACTATTTCACATATAAAAATATTTTATTAATAAAGTAGCTTTTATACTTCCATTGCACATTTTAAATGTGATAAGAAAGGGTTTGTAGAACTGCACTGGCTGTATTTTTAAATGTCAGGTAAAAAAACATGGCTTAATAAATGGAACACATTGGTTTGTGTAACCGAATAGATAACAGATACTAGCTTCAGGTGTGATTCCATCTAGCTGTTCGTAGAGGGTCTCAGAGACAACATTTTCTCTTGTCTATCTTGCTGTATGTGCTTTTCATCCCTAGACACCACTACTAATACCAAATTGTAGTTCTCTAAATGATAAACCAGTCACAGGCCTTCCTCACTCACACAGTGTCACCAGGGAACAGGGAGGGAGGAGATGGTGGCTTTTGGTTCCTCTCACTTTCTGAGACTTGCTTTCCACTCTGTGGTCCAAATTAGTTCATTAACTTTTTACGATGTCCAGAGTAATAGGCTATGCTGACATATTAAGCCAGGTCAAGAATCAATCCCACTCTGACAAGAGAAGAGTCCAGTTTCTAAATAAATGACTCAAAGCACAGTTTTATTGTGAGCAAAGGAAAAGAAGGAAGACACGGAAAAGGCAACAAAAAAATCCTTTTTAAAGTGTTAAACCTGTCAGTCACTACAAATATGATTTTGTGTGACAGTAGAGAGTGTCACTGTATTCACAAGCAGCTGTTGTGACTGTGAATTATTTTTCATTAGACTGGAAAAGGGAGTCCATGGGCCAGATCAAGAAATCTGTTGAAGGCCACACAAAGGCGTTTCTGGTTTTGCTTTTGCTCTTGAGGATTTTGTAGGATTTTAATCAGGGGAAAAACATGTTGGCCTTGGCCTTCTTTAGAATGGTTGTGGTGTTTTTTATATCATACGCAAACATGTATGCACACTACAACTTGGCTTTGCCATAGTTATTGCATTTTTTAATAGCAGAAGAAGTCAATACTGTGAGAGAATGACAGTTCTTAGAGAACAAAGAAGACTAGGACAAAGGATAAAGGCACACATTCATCTTGTAAGAAGCCCATAGGGGGGAAAAAAACTGCCCCAATTCAACAGAGACTGTCCTTGGCTTATTTGAAGAGAAAACACTGATAAAAATGATACAAGAAAAGTACAACATCACTGCAATATTTTTTTACTTCTCTTGCCCTCAGGCTTCCTACAGGTTTTGATCTTTAACTTTGTGTATCAAAAACTACATTTCCCAGAGTGAAATATCATTGTCTAACTATGGGGGTATCTGCTCAGTCTCTCAACAAGGCGTCTGAGATCAAATGCCAAAATGTCTATGGAAAACAAATGTAGCAAAGCACCGATAATCTACCAGGGAGACAAAATCCCTCCAGCAAAAGGGTCATGGAGGTTCATTGAGGCTTCTCCCTCTACTAACCCTGCTTTTCCTTAAAAGCACCCTTCTGTCCATCTGGCATCAATGGCAGCTAACTCACCTAGAGTAACTGAACACTTTCTCCCATCAATTCAGGAGACAGGAGTAAATAAAAGGTGAAAGAGGAAGTCCCAGCCAAGCAGGGAGAATGGCAGCCAGCCACGCTGCAGGCATAAACATTACTATTAGAAGCAAGACACACAGGCTCAGGAGGAGGCGAGAGTCAAGCAACACTAACTTGCCTTCAGCACTCTGGTGGTCTCAAGGGAGACAATTAACGCAGTGTCACCAGAAGCAAACCTCCGCCTTTGACCAATCCCTGTGAAAGGCGAAAAATAGCTTTTCATACACAGTTGTCAAGAAACCTGCTGAACAAAAGCATCTGCCAAATCTTCTGCCCTAAAGTTGGAATTCCGATGAAAGTCAACAGAATTTGTTGCTAAATCACAAATAAAAGCAGTCTTTGAAATATTTGCCAGATCCCTCCTATTATCAGTATTAAGCAAGAATATCTATTTTGGTTGTTCTTTTTTTTTCTAGTTTAAAGCTGCAAAGGTTAAGGAAATTTATATTTATATATATATATATATATATATATATATATATATATATATATATAAAGCTTTTATTTAAAGAATATAAATTTCCAAAGTACAGCTTATGGATTACAATGGCTCCCTCCCACACAACTTCCCTCCCTCCCGCTACCCTCCCCTTTCCCGCTCCCTCTCCCCTTCCATTCACATCAAGATTCCTTTTCAATTCTCTTTATACACAGAAGATCAGTTTAGTACATATTACGTAAAGATTTCAACAGTTTACCCTCACATAGAGTCACAAAGTGAAAATACTGTTGGAGTACTAGTTATAGTATTAACTCAATGGACAGCACATTAATGACAGAGATCCTACATGATTTTTTTAAAGAATTGATTAATTATCTATGCAATTTCCAATTTAACACCAAGATTTTTTAATCATTTGCAATTATCTTTATATACAGAAGATCGATTCAGTATATACTATGTAAAGATTTCATCAGTTCACACCCACACAGAAACACAAAGTGTAAAAATACTGTTTCAGTACTAGTTATAGCATTATTTCACATTGGATAACACATTAAGGACAGATCCCTCATGAGACGTAAGTACACAGTGAATCCTGATGTTGATTTAACACATTGACACTCTTGTTTATGGCGTCAGTAATCTCCCTAGGCTCTAGTCATGAGTTGCCGAGGCTATGGAAGCCTTTAGGGTTCGCCGACTTCAATCTTATTCTGACAGGGTCATAGTCAAAGTGGAAGTTCTCTCCTCCCTTCAGAGAAAGGTACCTCCTTCTTTGATGGCCCCGTTCTTTCCACTGGGATCTTACTCGCAGAGATCTTTCATTTAGGTCTTCTTTTTTTTGTTTTTCAGAGTGTCTTAGCTTTCCATGCCTAAAATATTCTCATGGGCTCTTGAGCCAGATCCGAAAATGCCGCAAATTATGGAGTTAGAATTGTGCCGGGGGATTCCAATACAATCCCATCAAGGTGGCATGTACCAAGGCCATCTCATTAGTCCAAGTGATCAATTTCAGCTCACAATTGATCACACTGATAGGTCTAAGAGTCAAAGGGATCAGACAAACAAGACTAGTGTCTGCTAATACTAACTGATAGAATGAAAAAGGGAGAGAATGATCCAACGTGGGAAGTGGGATACACAGCAGACTCATAGAATGACAGATGTCCTAAATAGCACTCTGGCCTCAGAATCAGCCCTTAAGGAAATCTTAATATATGAGATACTCTCCAAAACCCTCAGTTAGAATGAAAACTGATTCACAGACAAGATTCTTCCCCATGTGAATATAAGTTAATACTTAGCTACATTTGCCCTTTGTAGGCAAGTCATAGTGAAGGAAATAAATGAATTATGCATGAATGAAGGATTTTTATTTCACCTGGTTTAATTTGGAAGGTTCCCAAAGTCACTCTCTGTTTTGCTAATTTACCAGAGGAACTTACAGAACTCACTGAAAACTGGTGTACTCATGATTGTATATTACAGCTAAAGGTTATATATATAGACATATATATATATATATATATATATATATCTTTTATTTATCTATTTGAGAGGTAGAATTACAGATAGTGATAGAGAGAGACAGAGAGAAAGGTCTTGCATCTGATGGTTCACCCCCCAAATGGCGGCAATGGCCGGAGCTATGCCTATCGGAAGCCAGGAGCCAGTAGCCTCTTCCAGGTCTCCCACGTAGGTACAGGTACCCAAGCATTTGAGCCATCCTCCACTGCCTTCCTGGGCCACAGCAGAAAGCTGGACTGGAAGAGGAGCAACCGGGACTAGAACCAGCATCCATATGGATGCCGGTGCTGCAGGCAGAGGATTAACCTAGTGTACCACGGCGCCAGCCCCTAAGGTTATATATTAAAATCAGCACTGAGAAGACTCCAAAAGAAAGTTCCAAACATGGAGCTTCTATTGTCCTCTATGGAGTCATAAACAGCACTTTCTCAGTTTTCATATGGGGTTTAATGAACAGCATTTATTGCTAACCAAGGAAGCTCACTTAAATCTTGGTGTCTACTGAGGTTCCATGATACAAACACAATTGACTGGCTGTGTAGCTTTTCCAGCTTCCGGTTGCTCCAGAGGTCAAGCTGATACCATCTGATCCAAATCTAAATCACATGGCTGCTGTGACTTAAGACTCACATCCCACATTACTACCAGCTGTCCTAAAGCATTCAGACTCTTCCATCAAGCATAACATTCCAGGAGTTTAGAGATTATCTCCTAGAAGCCAAAGGCAAAACCAGAGCTTTCATTGCAGAAAGTTAAAATCGTTAAACACCAGATAAAGTATGAATAATCAAATATTACTTCTCTTATTAAATTTTAATTTTTGTTGTCAAAAATGACAGTTGAAGGTATGAAAAGAAAAATGTGAGTCAGAGGTGAGAAACACAGCATCTACACTATGCCATTTAAGTTCTCAATTTCCTTCCTTGTTATCTTTACCAAATAAGAAGTTTAACAAGTTAAAAGCAAAAAGACCATAGTTTAGTGGAAATACAGACAGTGGTTATAAACAATAATTGAATGGAAAATTACTGCTTCACCCATCTACAGTGAATTTTAAACTAATCACAGATCATTAAAACTAAAGTACTTTAACATTATTAGCCATGGGTTTGACAAATGTATAAGACAAAGTTTTATGTAGTACTAAATGTTTTTAAATAAACATTATACAAGAAATAATCAAGGTTATCCTAGAGCTTTCGTTGTGAACTTCAATACATTTGAGCAATAGTGTACCAAATTATTTGAAAAATAACATGACATTAAGAGATAAGTTTATTTTGTGCTCCATATTTTGAAGTTGTATAGGGAAATGTATATTATCAAAAAAGTACATATGGATTGGAAAATTTTTGTACCAAAATAAATCCAACTTTTAATTCTATTATTCCACAAACATTTTTTAAGTTCTCTCATAAACCATGTTCTGTATTCACCATTGTTGCTTTCATATCATCCTCCCCTCTGGGTTAACTCTTGTCTCTGCTCAGATTTATTTTTTGGTTAATGCAGTGTGAGTCTGAGGATGGCAAGTTTTGTTATTCAACATTTGTCTGAAAATTTGTTCAGGACTTTCTGATGACGGTTGTGTTAACTCAAGAGTACAATTGTCATAGAGCTGTTCTGAACAGTGGAAATCTTACTGAGCATCAAACTTTATTAACGATTTAAAAGATACAGGCAAGAGCAGGCTCAGGGAAGACATTCATTTCCTGCAGGAACGCACAAACAAATGTAGCTTCCAAAAATGTTCCTTTCTTCAGAATGTGTTGAGTAATATTAGGTAACATGTGCCCATTGTTCACAAAAGAATCCATTAGATATGTGAAGCTCATTGATTTTCTACTCCAATAATTACAGATGTAGCTGATGGCCTAGATGGTTTTCAATCTTCCCTACATCCTGTTATCCTTCAAGTCATGCCCCAGACATCTGTAAGGTCCAAGATAATTTACAATAAGCAATCCAGTTTTACCAAATACTTCCTATGAAGAACATTTTCTCCATAAAGACTCCTTATGTGTGGTAAATACTATTATCATACTTACAAACACAAGTGTTCAAGGTCATTGCTGTGTTGAAAAAGAAGTACACTGGAGTGGGGCCAGCGCTGTGGCACAGTGGGTTAATCCTCTTGCAGTGCTGGCATCCAAGATGGACGGCGGTTCTGGTCTCAGCTGCTCCTCTTCCAATCCAGCTCTCTACTATGGCCTGGGAAAGCAGTAGAGGTGGCCCAAGTCCTTGGGCCCTGCACCCGTGTGGGAAACCAGAGGAAGCTCCTGGCTCCTGGCTTTGGATTGGCACAGCTCTGGCCATTGTGGCCATCTGGGGAGTGAACAAGTGGGTGGAAGACCTTTCTCTCTGTCTCTCCCTCTCACTGTCTATAACAATCTCTCTCAAATAAATACATAAAAATCTAAAAAAAAAAAAGCACACTGGAGGGCCATTCCTGTACCCTGGATATCCCCCTTCGAGAATTTGTGAGTTGGAGATATTGCTTTAACATTTTTCTTCACAGTTGGCTTCTAGGATGCGAAAGTCTGGGTTGACAAGTTGGTTGGTTTGTTTTCCCCTCAGTTCTTTGAAGCTGTCCTTTCATTATCTCCTGACTCATACTAGTGGCTAATGATAAATTTACTGTCAACTAAATTGTGCTGTTTTTGTAGATAATCTATCCTCTATTTTTTTTCACAGAGTTAGGCAATGAGAGAGAGAGAGACAGAGAGAAAGGTCTTGCTTCCGTTGGTTCACCCCTCAAATGGCTGCTATGGCCGAAACTATGGCCCATCAGAAGCCAGGAGCCAGGTGCTTTCTCCTGGTCTCCCATACGGGTGCAGGGGTTCAAGCACTTGGGCCATCCTCCACTGCCCTTCCGGACCACAGCAGAGAGCTGGACTGGAAGAGGAGTAACCGGGACTAGAACCTGGCACCCATATGGGATCCTGGTGCCGCAGGTGGAAGATTAACTAAGTGAGCCACGTTGCCGGCCCCTATCCTCTATTTCTGCTTTCTGCTAGCCTTAGAGATATTTTCCTCTTTGTTGTCCTTTTGTAAAATATTGATGTCATATTGTTTCTGCGTATTTATTTAGCTTAGTTTATCCTGAATGGTATGCAATGGCCACTTCTGGAAAAGTCTCATCTGTTTCTTCCATCAAGTTTCACTTCCACATTATTCCCCATTTTCTTTGCTAAAATTTATTCAAATTGTTGGAGACTTTCAGTCTATCTTCTGTTTTTCTTAAATGTACACATATTCAAGCATGTACATTTTTTAAATTACATACTACTTTTGCTGTGAATTTCACTTATGGTTTACTTTCTCTTTGCTTGTCTATCCCAGAGTAAAGTTTATCCCATCTTTAGTCTTTTGTTGTAATTCCTCATGTTTAGAACGTATATTTTCCATATTTACAATTTTTATTTAATTTCTGCCTATTTGAGTCTTACAAGTCTCACAGAACATAAACATACTTTCTTTTCATGAATCAGAATGAAGCAAAAATTAACATTTTTAGTAGGTTTATTTTATTTATTTGAAAGGCAGAGTTACAGAGACAGAAGGAGACATCAGGAGAAAAAGAAATATCTTCTATCTTCCAGTTCACTCCCTAAATGGCCTCAAAAACTGGGGTTGGCCCAGGTTGAAGTCAAGAGCCTGGAACCCCATCCAGGTCTCTAGGTGGATGGCAGAGCCCCAGGCACTTGATCTATGTTCAGCTGCTCTTTCTAAGCCATTAAAAGGGAACTGGATTGGAATTGGAGCATCCAGAACTCCAACCAGCACCCACATGGGATGGCAGCAGTCAGGCCCTGGCTTACCCCGTTTCACCATGATGCCAGCCCCACAAAGATAGCTTTTTACCACCACTGTTTTAGTCTGTCTTCTGTTGCTCAGTTTCCGGTGAGGGCCTTCCTGTTACTTCAGCTTTGAGCTTAGAAGGGGAAGCACATGTGTGAGAGAGACAAAAGAGGAATGAACTCCTGGCATTAGCTAATCTGTTGTGTTGAGAAAGGCATGAATCAGAAATTTTTGTAAACTGCCCTGGTGATTTCAATGTAGTGTGAAGCTATGAACACTGGAGGAGAATACTGACACCTAATATTTGACCCTTCACATCGAGCAATTCGGACATTGGCTGGAGAAAAGGTAACAGCCAATAAGGTGTTTCCTTTCATTCAGGTAAACTTGGATAAGCCCTTCACATGGGCTTCCTGACAGCAATATGGAAAAGACTTTACTTCAGGTCCAAAATAAATTGAAATCTGATCATATTTTCTCCTTTTGGCTAACATACGTGTTCTTCACTGAGCAATAATGAAAAAGTATAGTCACCACTATCTCAGTGTGAAGAAGGACAAACTTCACTGTCACATACAGAGATTATTGAATTCATTTAGCTTCCTCCGTTACAGTCTCATACCGTCATACACACAGGCGCACTAACTTTTACATAGTTTTCTCACACTAAAATTAATACGTTTTAAAATCTTGAGTTCTACTAGATATACCCTTCTTCGGAGAAAGATTTAGGATCTCCATTATTTCCTCAATATTTCATCAGTTGTCCTTTCATTCTGTCCCAGGCTATCTCTGATTATATTAACCAGGCTGCAGACAAGGTCTCGGCTGGGTCTGCAGTGATATAAGTGCTCCTGATGAATTTTTTTCCCCCTTGGATAATTCTAATTCAGCCTATTGCTTTTCATCTGAAGCCCCCTATTTCCTGTAGATACTAAATACAACTGGAGGATTTTCCCTTCTCAGAAAGTTAAACATCTGTTAATGAAAAATGACCAGAAGTAAAGTACTTATTAGAATTTAATTACAGAGCAAATTATGTTTTTTTAATAGTTTACAATGTGATCCTGCTTACTAAAAGTGGTGCACTCTATTTTACAAATTTCAACTTTATCCCTGTGTAACAACCAAATTATCTTAATGGGTGTCCAAGTGACAAAGTAGATGAATGCCTTCCCCTTGAGTCATTTTCTGATAAAGACACATCGTTTAGTTGCAAGATGACAAACTATGTGTTCAAAGTGACAAATCATTTAATTAAAATTTACAAGCGGTTAAATACTGTTTGACCCAAATGGAGGCTGTTATCATGAATCAATTTCAGAGGAGGAACTGGCTTTTTGGAAAAATCAATCCCAAATAACTATAGCACTTTGAACACATTGTACAGTCTCTTTACAATGTTTTTGAACACCTCTTCAGGTTAGCAGCAGTTTTTACCTGGTTCAAAAAGAATTTCTATCTAGTTGAAAAGAATTTAAGAGTTTTACTGAGTACTTAAACTCTATTCACCTTCATGAATATTTAATATCACGTTCAATGTTCAAGCAAAATGTTCTTCTATCTTAAGAGAAAATAGCTAAAATTTTGATGAGTTATGGTTTTTTATTGCATGTACAGGCCAATGGAAATTGCAATCATCTTTCATGAAAAGGCTGGGTAGTTTTTATTGTTTGAGAATAAGGGTGGTCATTGCATTTACTTACTAATACAGTAAATGTAAAATTGCTTAAGTAACATGCTTTATTATTTATGCTGCCAACCACATAATGTGAGGGTAGTTTCATAAAAAATATAAATTAGAGAAATTTCACATGCCAGCAAGCTGTAGATCTGTTTTATGGCTCTGACTTAGCAGGTGCCCTTCTATTTTAGTTGTGCCCTGTAATGAAGTACATATTTAAGCAATATTGAAATGCAGATAAAAATACGATGCACATAAGGCAAGTCAGTTCCTTTTTTTGCAAGCTCCATCATTAGTAGTTAATGACTTGGGATTCTTTTAATCAATTCAATTCAGCTTCTTGCTCAAGGTTTAATTCCATGACAAGGTTGATAAGGTCTTAGGCAATGTGTTTGCTGTACTTGATTTTGGTTGTTGGATCTTAACATTGATGGAGTTATCAGATATGGAAAACTCATCTATGATGAAGAAAACTCATTAATAGTCAAGGTTAGCCTTGGTTCACAGCATCATTTTCTAAACTAACCTAGTAATTACAAAGGATTAATGAATGATCAAAGTAATTATCTAATGTAAGTGTGTGTGCATGTGTGTGTGTTTGTATATCATTTCTTTTCCAAAAAACATTAAATTTGATTATGAGGAAAAGGCCAAGTATATTGCTGAATTATTTTGAGTAGTTAAAATTATATTTGAATGATTTTATTTTGGAATTTAATTTCTTTTCTTGTCTGTGGAAAATTAAACTTAAGTTTTTCATCCTTACATTAAGAGTTATGATAATTAAACATGCAGAAAAACATAAGACTTTTACTAGAATATAATATTTTATTATTTACAATATGCCTTATGACAACTTAAAATATACACAGCCAATGAAGTTTGATTTATGAGGACAATGTTCTATGATTACCACCAGGTTTTTAAGTTTTAAATGTATTTACTATATGTAAGTCAAACGTTCATTTCCAATGCCAAATTGGACAGGTTGCTATGATTTTTGACAAACAATTTATTTCAAATAGGAGATTACTTTATAAAAGGTCAAAAATATAAAATGTTTCATGCTCTTGAAATTAATGATTCAGCTAATGTCTGTAATGTTGTTTATAGTATTCTGAAAAATACATAACCTGTAATTATCTATGACAGTCATAAATAATTGCCATAAATGTTACGAGAAAAATTCTATGAAATTAAAATAATTAATTCACTTGTTAAAATTTCATCTCATATTAGAAACCCCTTACTTGTTAAAATATGACACTGAGAAATGAAAGACTCATTTAGAACATTCTTACTGAAATAATATGAAAATATACACTGAAATACAAGCTAAATATATAATAATTTTCTGGGTATTCATTTTCTACCTTGTTTCCGTTTGTACATCGTGACACATATTTTAGCAAACTAGCAAACTTAAGGCATGTTTCTCTCACACTCTAAACACCTTCAACACAGCCTCAGGATTCCTTCATATGGTTTTAGTTCTAAATTTAATCTTCTGACTAGCCCAATGAAATAATCCAGCCTTGAGTTTTGTGCCCAAATATGTGACTTCTGAGAAGATATAAACCAATTTTGTCTTATTTTCCCTTCATGTAGTAATTATACAAGGTTGTTTATGGATATAGGTTCTTAGTATTGCTACATAAATGTTTACAATGGACAAAGACTAAATCTTCTAGCCATGACATGTGAAACAAAAATCTATTAGTTATGAAAACGTTTTCCAGATTTGAGGGCCATCTCAAGGGCACCACAGTTTGTACTGCAGGTTTAACAATCTTGTGAGAAAGGCTGGCTGAATCCCAAGACCACTCTACAGAGCTGGATTTATATTACCTTCTCTTCCACTTTGTTACACTGGATCAATGGTTTTTAGAGTGTGATCTGTGGACCTCATGGGTTCCTATCCACTGTATTATCTTCATGACCATCATCTGTCCTTTTATCCCTTGCTCACCCACTTCTATTGCACATTGATCTCTTTGTTGTCCTAGTAAAACCCCAGCCATGCTTCACTTCAATGTTTCATACTCCTATTAGCATCACACTTCCCCTAAACATTGCATGATTCTCTAGCCCTCTGCTTTCCAGTCATTATCTAATTATCTTCTCTGTGAGGTCAGTTTTGATCAGGCATGTATATAGGAACTACTTTCTAACATTCTCCATCAGCCTCCCTTAGCTCTATTTAGCTCTATTTTTTTTTCACACTACATATCATCATCTAGCATACCATATATTTTGGCTATTATTATGTATATGGCTTATCCAACTACTTCACCAAGCACATAAGCTCCAAGAGTGCAGGGATTTGGTGGTGGTTTGTTAAATAATTGCTTCTCCAGAGCCTATAGCAATGAGGAACTGGCAGAACATAAGTGGTTAGTAAATTCACACATATGAAGGTTATTCAAAAATTTCACAAAAATGCATATCATGAAAAATCTATGCAAAGAATTCAAATTTTAAAGAATAAATATATCTTTTAATTCCATTTTTCTATGAGCATTTTAAAGTTTTCTCATCTTTGTTGAATGAATTAACTATAGACATTAAACATGTTTCAAGTATTAAACAGTAGTTAACATACGAGGATACAGTTTCTAGCATATGCCTTTTGCTTTTCTATAACTACTATCATTTATTGAGAGCTATCATTTGGTGTCTACATACTGTGTGCCTAGCACAATAAACTCTTTTACATAAATCACCATACTTCTCTTCAGTGTTTCTATTACTCACATGTTATTATCACCATTTGAAAGATGAAGGGGCTGAGATTCAAAGAGTTTAAGTGGATGCACAGTTAAGAAATGGAGAAATCATAGGTCTATTGATCTCCAAAGATTTTACTACCAACCAGTAGCAATACAGAAAATGCCCAACTCTGTATCAATTTGGTAAAAGCAGATCGTAATAATAATTTTTCCAAGATATTTTTATATAGCCTCTAATTTGAGGATCTGTTTGTCACATGAACTACAATAATAATTTCCTAACAAATGATACCTCTCTTTTTCTATTCCAACCATTCTATACTCCATGCTAGCTTCATCTGCTAAAGTCAAAATTAATCATGCCATTAGTATGATCAGGGGCTTCTGATATGTCCCCATTGAGCACATTCTCTCTTGAATACAAAATTCCAGTTTATTTACCCACTGGTGCAACTTTCTTCCCCTAAACCCTTTCTTAGAAAGAAAGGTAGACTTGAAGAAACTCATAGTAACAAGAGTACAAATTGTCTGCAAACCTGGGCCCTGTATCTCATTCAGTGGATTCATAAATTCCCAGATATTGAAGATTATAATCCTGGTATCGTAGCTTTTGAATGATTGTGACTCTTTTTCCAAATTGATACATGTATATATCACTTGAAAAGAAATTACAGGAATTGGGGTGGACATAGTACCCAAGTCACCTCAATAGTGACCACCAAAACAGTGGATAGGTTGTATTAAGTAGAGGACTTAGAAATTGCGTTGGCAGCAGCCATGAAGGAAGAACTGTCTTAATAATAAGAGACACTCTTATTTTCTGCTATATTCTCCAGCATCTAATGAACTGGCAGGCATAGAGTGAAAACAAATACTAGACTATTACTTTTATCAATATTGTTCTCATTGAAATGCTATTTTTTTCTTGGTTTCCATTCTATGTATCGTAATTGTGGTGACATTGCCAGATACGAGAATTTGATATTGAATGAAACAAAAGGTACAAATGCTGATATCTGAAATGGCATCTAAACATTCCTGGAATGATCCCAGATTTCCAGATGAAATCCAGTGAAGGGTCTGAAGTGTCTTTCTCAACTTTGCATCCCTGATATGCTTCTGAGTAAAACTGATAAGAATTTTGTTAAGACTAAATGAGCTGCAGGCTCCATTCTCTCCTTCATAATTGTGCTCCACTGCCGTTGTTGGTACTTGAGCTAACTCAGATGAGGTTTCAATTTATTATTCTATTACACATCATTGTGTAGACTTCCTTCAACGTCCAGATCCTGCAGTTCACATTGTGAATTTCTCTGTTTAGTCAACAACATGCACAGCAACATAGAAGCACATTTTTATTTAATTATCAAAATTGTTTTCTCCCAACCAAGTTGGCCCACAGATGTTCTTCATCTTTGTGCTCTATGGAGGAAAAGCACTTCACCCTGTTTACATCTGGGGTTTGAGTGGACTTGAGTCTCCAACACAACTGCTTCCTGCAGAGGATAAGGTGCTCAGAAATAAAATTTCAATCTTTAATTTTCCATTTTAATAAAATCTTATAAAATTCTTTTTATAAGATGCATTTATTTGAAAGGCAAGGTGAGAAAAAGAGAGGAAGAGACACACAGAAAGAAAGTGTACGTGTGTGTGTGTGTGTATGTGTGTGTATGAGAGAGAGAGATCCTCCATCTACTTGTTCCCTTTCCAAATGGCCACAACAACAGGGGCTGGGCCAGGCTAAAGTCTGGAGCTAAAAATTCCATCTGGGTATCCCATTTTGGGAGTGGCGGGGACTCATGCACTTGAGTTGCTTCCCAGGCACATTAGCAGAGACCTGGATCAGAAGCAGAGCAACTGGGCCTGCACCCAGCCCTACAAAATTCGATGCAGGCAAGCAATTAGTACTTAACTAACTGCACCACAATCCCTGTCCCTGAAAGATATTTTCAAAACATTACTTTAGTGAATTCATCAAAGCTAAATAAAGTGGGATGCTCCTAATGCAGAGAAGCTACAATTTGATTTTATATCATTCGCTGCTTCTCTTCATCTTTATCCAGGACCTTTCCTCAGCTGCATGGCTTCTGGTTATCTTTATTTTCTGTTCTTTTTACTTTCCCCTTTTAAGCTTACCATGCTAATAGTGATGAATAAAGCCATCACTGTCTTTCCCAATCCCACAGATTTCCCATTCTTCCTTAGTCATTGTGCGGCATGCTTAAAATTAGAGTTTACTCATGCCTTGTAACGTGAAGCGCTGTTACGGATTGCTTGGTCCCTGTCCCTGGTGCCAAATTAAAATCAGGTGGACAAGATGTGAGGGTAAAGCCCAAGTAATTTAAATATAACATGATGGAAAGTGGTGTACCATGCAAACACTATTTAGATGACAGCTGGAATGACAGAATCAAATGACTGAATCTAATGTTGGGTTGTGGCTATTTTTGTGAGAATACAGCCAGGAAGATCACTCTCAGAATTACCTGGATTCTCCTCGTAGTCTTTTTACTGGTTCTGTGAAAATACTGCAGTTTTTTTTTTTTTAAGACAATTTCTCATAATAAGCTAAGATAAACCAAACCAAAAGAACCAGCTGATTTAACTGTCTACGAGAAGCTCACATCAAATATAATGACTTAGATTAAAAGTAAAAAGATGGAAACAGAAATACAAAGCAAATATGAATCGAATGACATGCTCAGTGAAATAAGTCACAAAAGGGCAAATACTGTATCATTTCTACTCACATGAGACACTTAAAGTTGTCAAATTCTTAAGTACAGAAAGTAAAAAGGGTGGTTGTAATGGTTTCAGAAGGGACGGGAGGGAGGGATGGGGTTTCTTATTTAATAGACACAGAGTTTGAGTTTTACAAGATGTAAAAAAGTTCTAGAAATAGTCTTACAAAAAGGTAAATATATTTGATGCCGCTGAACTATACACTTAAAATGGCTAAAGTGATAACATTTTTTATTATGTATACATTTAACACAATTTAAAAATAAAGTTACAAAATTAAAAAAAAAACACTTTAGGGTAAAAGTAAGAGACTGATTTAATCTACCAACAGATCGTGGGGTGGCAGACTTCTGAATGTTAAGAACTACTGCACTCCTGAATGAGAGTGTTTTGGGTTTTTTTGTATGTTTTGTTTTTTTTTTTTTTGCTTTTGTTTTTTGTTTTTGTTTTTGTTTGTTTGTTTGTAACAAGGCCACAAGGAAGGGTGAGTAGGGAATAAAGGGAACAAAGAATAGGAGTAGTGCATGGTGGCCTCCAGTCAAGAGAAGGGGGCCCGATGAAGTAATAGTGCTTATTCCGTCTAGTTACATGTTGAGCTTGTGTCCAAGTTCCTGGTTGGTCAGCAGGGCCTTGTTCTTTAGGGAACGCTTCTAACAGCCATGGGCTAGCCAAGTGGGCTTCAGTACTTGGTGGTAGATACTTTCAGCCTTGGACCTGTAATTCCACTGCCCAGACCTGAAATTTCCTTAAATGAAACCTCTTGAGACAGCACTGATCACCAAAGTATTATCTATTGGAGAAACAAATGACCACATAAATCTGGTGATTTGAATAATTTTTTAGAGCAAGCTCTGCCACTCCCTTAAATAAGTGAGTTAAGCTAAAGGAGTGTGGCTAGACTGATGGTATCTAGCATGCCCATTCAAGGCACTGTTCAAGGCTTATTTTCAACAGTTTAGCATTCTAACTAGGTTACACATCGTTGGGGTGACCTTGATTTCAGAAATTCTTTTTTTTTAATTCTTTTAATTTTTTATTCCCCTTTACTGAACAACAAGCTCTTGGAAGGATTAAAACTTGACTCTAATCTGCCTTATTAACTACATTAAATCTTTGCAGATATCTCAAAATCCAACTGGGATTTAAATGTAAGAAGAGCAAGTGAGGGAAGAATGAGACTGACTCCAGCCTCATTCAGGAAGAATGAGTGAGTTCTGAATGATCAGTTCTTCCTTAGATTCCTCACTGTACAACTCCCCTAACATGAGCTGCATCTATTTTTTTCTTTTTTAAGTATTCTTTTGAGAACCATTTTTCTAACTAGATTGTCAATTCCTTGAGAGTAAGGACAAAAATCTAACACAGTGTCTTGCACAAAAAAGTTACATCATTTTTTCTCAAGTAGAATTGCTCCATTTGAGCACATCATTATAAGAAATCGTATTTGAACAGCTATCCTATTCACTATAGCCAAAGAAACAAATTGGCAGCCTGGTTTTATGTACTATTTAAAATTGACTATGACAATCTTATACTTACCAGGATAGGCAGTAACAGTACAACAATAAAAAAAAAAAAACCCCTCAGGTTTGTTTCTCTTGATCATGTTACACTAAGGTAAGCAGAGAGAACTACTTCATGATTCCTTATCCCTGACATAGAAATCTCTACCACCTAGACAAACACTTGCCACTGTTGAGATGGAGAGCTTGGAGAATCATGACCTTTTCAAAGATTTCTGCTCAAAAAAGACACTCAACAACTCTCTTCACATCCCACTGGACATCATGAATCACATTGCCTTGTCAAATTTTAACAGAGAAGCAGTGCAGTCCTATCATGAGCCTATAGGGAGACAGACAAGAATATAATCTCCCTAATGAATAAAAGTGCACCCTATTTTAAAATTTTGGGCCTCTCTCTCAACATACCCCAATCTCCTTTTCACTCCTTAATTTTGCTCCATAACTTTTGTCGCCTTTTAACATACAGTGTACACAATTCTCTTAAGTGTTAACAGCCACCTCCCCTCAACCCCCACAGAACTTACACTGTAATTTACAGAATCAAAAATTTTTGTCTTCTTTGTGCATCACAAACTCTCTGGTGCTGAAAAGAGTGTCAAGCACATAAAATGTTCTCAATGATGAACCAAAACATAGCACATGAACCACCACACAAGTCCTTAGGGCAAACATACACCTTGATCTGTTCTCATCATTGCTTTCTTCACTAATTTCTTCATTTACTAGGTGACTTCAAAAAGTTGCTGGTCGGGCTGGCGCTGTAGAATAGTAGGTTAAGCCTTTACTTGCAACACCAGCATCCCATATGTATGGGTGCCCGTTCAAATGTTCAAGTCCTAGCTGCCACACTTTTGGTCCAGCTCCCTGCTAATGGCCTTGGAAAGCAGTGGAAGATGACCCAAGAGCTTAGGTCCCTGCACACATGTGGGAGATCCAAAGAAGCTGATGGCTCTTGGTTCTGCCCATTTGGGGAGTGAACCTGCGGATGGAAGACCTCTCTGTCTCTCCCTCTGTCTATCTATAACTCTGCCTCTCAGATAAATAAATACATTTTTTAAAGTTTTGGGGAAAAATGAATTGAAAAAAATTGAAAAAAATAAAATCTATAGTTTTTTCATAATATACATTTTCCATGAACTATTTGAAGTTTTCTTGCACTTACACATTAGTTAGTGTTCCTGTAAACACACATGGAAGTCTGCTCAACTTTGCCACTATGAATTCATTATTCCTTTTGAAAATAGTGAATTTGGTACCTAAACTTGTTCATCAACTGATTGATTGTTGTTTTTAAAGAAGCTGAATTCTAAAGATTTTTCGAAATACTTTTTTAATTCTTTCATAAAAGAATTGTTGAGGTGATTGTTTTCCTTGTGACTGAATGCCTCCTCTTACAGCACTTCTGGCCTAATCTCTGGCTTTTAGCACAAACCCCTCCCTCCCTCCTCTCTCACTGTAGAAACATTTGAAGTAGCTTCTGTTATGATTAGCCTGGTGCACACAGTAACCAGGAGAGTAAGGAGCCAACCTGCTGGGCAAGGTCTTGCTTTCTAAGGCCTACTTTGCACTACAAAAGAGAACTACCTTGAGAGCACCTATTAGTGCTTCGTTTTCCTCTTTGCATCTTCATTGCTCTTAACTGGCAGGATCTCATGAAAGGGTTCTTCTAAAGCAGTCTGTTGAATTTCCCAAATACCAACTGTTAAATCCTTACTTGATCTTAAAAGAGTTGTTCTTTCCTGAGAGAATAGGATAAAAGAGATCCCTAACAAACTCAGGTCATACCTCCTTAAGTAAAACCTCTTGGTTTCAGGCTGAGTATTTTTTTTCTCAGTGTATTAGACTACATCACTTATTTCATATATAAGTGGATTTTATTTAAAGGTTTTAGGTGCAGTGATTCACTACTCCAACAATGCTACCTGTTCAAGAACACCTACTTTATACAGTATGCAGGATTATAGATTAATTTAGCTGAATAAATGTATTTTAGTTAAAATTATGATATTAGTAATGCATACATCAGGGGTCAAATCTTGTTCTGTCAAGTATTCTTCCTTTATGGCAAACTTCAGTGGTTACTTTATCTCTTTAAGATCCTGTTTCATCACAGACTTGTGAAGATTATGCAAGAGAAATTATGCAAAACCTTTACAAGATGCTTAGCACATGACATCCAGAGAGAAAATTGCATTGGTTCTGTTTTCTCAACAACACCTCCACTTATGACTGCACAAACACATTCAACGCTTTCTTCATATTTTTATGCCGTGAGCCCTCCCTTCCAAATAATCACTTTCTTTTAAGTTAAAAATCCATCTTTGCTAGTCAGTCCTAAATGTGGGTTGCTTCTTCCCAGGGCCATCTTACAGATATTTGATGTTGGATACATGTCTCAGATTCATTTGTGACATTTATGTAAGTCAGATGGGAAGATTAAACATAAGCAAACATTGTGTTCCTCTATCAACATTTGTTCAGCCTTCTGTGGGAAATACCAAGAGAACTTATTAGAGTAATTTGCAAGATTTTGTTGGCCAGTTTGCTTATTCAAATTAGAAATTGATTATGCATTCAAACTTTACAGAGAGAATTAGTTGGAACTTCTTCACCAACAATGGAAGTGAGACCTTCAAATATAGCAATCATGACCCAGTTCAGGGTGTTAATTTAATTTAGCTAATTATGTAAATATCAAATAATCATTTTCAAGTTATATGCCTTATTTTAAAATGATAAATAATTCTTAGAAAATAAAACATTTGTGATATGATATGTTATCAAAAGTTCAGTCTCTGTCACCAGTGATAGAATAACAAGGGTAAAGTTTGAGACTGAACTAAAGAAAGTTTAGTCTATCGATAGACACAGGAGAGGGTAGCAGACCTCAGGGTCTCAAGAGCTACCACCCTCTGAATGAGAGTGTTTTGTGGTTTTAAAAGAGGCTGCAAGGAAGGGGGTGCTCATTTTTAGGACTTTGTACATGCCAATAAGGCAAAGAGGCATCTAGTTAAGGCAGAAAAGCCTTTTATTGTAGACAGGACAGCGTAGTAGATGAAGACTCACACCCTAACAGCAAATGAACTCCTTCTCTAGGGAGAGGCCCCGCATAAGTGCAGATGTTGCATCCACTCATCAGCTAAAATAGAGTATTACAAAAACCAGTGACAGTCACACATGAATTTTATTGAAAATGAGAAGGAAATGAGAAACAAAGGAGAGGCAAGGTAACCAATTTGGACTGCACTGATCAGGACTGACAATCCTCACTAGAGTGCAGCCCCCAACAGCAGGTTACACAGCTGTTTATAGTATTCTGTCCACTAGGACTCACAATTTCAAACCGGATCCCTGGTATGCAGTGAACAATAAAGAGGAAAAACAGAATATGGTTGTAAGAAAACAGTTAACAATAACAAACCCAGTAGCAGATCCAAGATATGGTGGTAAGATAACAGTGAAGGACACATTTCTGTCAACCTAGTTCCTGGGAATTTGGGCCCACATAGTTTCACAAGATACAGACTTAGACGTTAGCAAGCAAAGCTAATATGTACAGAAGCAAGAGATCTGCAATTAGCTTTTAGCCACACTCACTCCATTTTGATTCTGATTTTACACAGAGACACACATCCACCAAGATAAAGTGAATCTGAATGGACAGAAGACCACCTTGACAGTTTATCAAAGACAACAATGTATAATATATGGTCTTATCAGCTGTGGATATCCTGAGCAAGGGCCTATAAAAGCTTGTGCCAAAACTAAGTGTATCTTTTCATGACCTCTTATCTAAATATCAGAGGCTGCTGTGTTTTGTGGGAAAATAATTTTGCAAAAAAAAAAAAATAAATAAAAGCTGATGCCAAGCCAGCAGAATCTCAGTCAATAAAATTCCACTGTGTCATACTTAGGGTTATTTTACTTGTGCCTGATTCTAGCAGATTTTGATGTTAACTATTTGTGTCCCAATGGCCTAGAAAGTCCTAACAGGGAGAATCATGAGTAGGGAGAACCAGTATAGCAGCAACTGCATGTTGGCATCTGGCCAAGTACCAAGGCTCTTATGTTTCTTCTATTTTGTGCTCTGCTTGTCTGCAAAAGAAGGTAGGATAAGGGTCAAAGCAGTGTGTGCATTAGGACCCAGGCAAGTGGGAAACCAGCAATCAAGCCCCAAAGCATTAACAACATGATCTGCATGGGCTGCCTGTACAATGTTACCTGGTTGGTGTGATAGCCAAGTAGACATGCGTCAGCCTGGGGACTACATGCAGTTGGTAGTTACTTTCTGTCTTGCACCTGGAATTCCCCTATCTCAGACTTGGACTTAACCAAAATGGAACCCCTCAAGAAAATACTGGCCCTCATGGTGTTACTATTAAAGAAGCAAACGACCTCATGAGTCTACTGAGTAGAATCTGTAGGGCTGGCTGTACCACTCCTTCAATTCAGAGAGTTAACCCAAAACAGGTTGGTGAGGAGACTCCAGCCTGAAGCAATGGACAGTTATGCTTATTATATATTAGAGGGCCTTACAATTGATATTTACAAATAAGTAATATTGAATGAATGACCACCAATGATTTACAATGAAGCAGAAACTTCTCAATGACAAAGAAGACAAGTAAGCCCTGGCTGACAAGATCACTATCCATAAGAAAGACACTTTAGGTTCACTTCAGGTTAAAACATCAGCCATTCTAAAAAAAAAAAAAAAAAAAAAAAGAAAGAAAGAAAGAAAAAGGAAAAAAAGGCTTTGATGTTAGATGTTTTTAAATGTATATATCTGAAATATAAATACAACTGAAATTAAATGCCCCCCCCCAGTCTCCCATACTTGTTTTTACTTCTAATATAAACTATTCAGGTCTGGGCAAATTTTGAAGTAGGTGAATTAGCTTGTTTCTGGCATTTTTTATTCTTCCTTCCCTTTTACATAGCATGTGTATATTTCTTCCAAATGTCTAGAGTGCCTTCTCACTTGTTGCAGATAACTCAAAATTTTTTCCCAGCTTTGTCATACAATTCACATATATTCTAGGCCTGTTACCTTAAGATACTACCACAGGCTTGAAGACAGCGCCTGATTTAGTTAATATCTATTGAGAAGCCCTAGACACAAAATATACTATGTATGATATTAACTCATAAAATAATCAAAACAATCTCATAAAATAGATGCAGATTTTCCATTCCTTATTTTGTAATGGGTAACAGATGTCAGAAGTTAAGGAAATTATGCATTAAGGTCCAGAGACTGGAGTAAAGGGAGAGACATGTCTAGGGTGTAAAAATAAGATAGCATTCATTATCAGATCTGTGAGTAACAACCTACTTGGAGTTTGTTTCCTAACTCTAGATGACATGCTTGCCTTACTATATGGTTTGAACACAATTTGGCTCTCTAAACTCACGCAGACCCTTAAAGCTCAACATCTTATATTAATGGTTAATAGGTTAGGGGCCAGCAGTGTGGCACGGTAGGTTAATCCTCCACCTGTGGCGCCAGCATCCCATATGGGCACCGGTTCTAGTCCTGGCTACTCCATTTCTGATCCAGCTCTCTGCTATAGCCTGGAAAAATAGTAAAATAAGGCCCAAGTGCTTGGGCCCCTGCACCCACAGATGAGACCAGGAAGAAGCTCCTGGCTCCTGGCTCCTGGCTCCTGGCTCCTGGCTCCTGGCTCCTGGCTTCGGACCAGTGCAGCTCCGGCCGTTGTGGCCATTTGGGAAGTAAATCAATGGAAGGAAGACCTTTCTCTCTGTCTCTCCCTCTCACTGTCTGTAACTCTACCTCTCAAATAAATATATAAACTCTTTAAAAAATGTTTTAAATGGTTAATAGGTTAGCATTAATGTTTAAAAAATTGAGGTGGAAGCTTAATCCAGTTATGGTATTGGAAGATGAGGCTTTGGGGAAGTAACTGCATGAATTAGATTATTAGGGCAGAGCCCTGATGGTTGAATCATTATGGCTATATAAACAGAGACACATGGATGCAAAGGAAGAGATTTCGTCCTCTCTCTCTACTTCCTGCTTGCCATGTGATCCTCTGCACGCATTTTGCACTAATCAGACACCAGACAAATCGGGTAGGCCTCCCAGCCTACCAGATGCCTAAACCAATGTGGCTGCCCAATTGTGGATTGTGAACTTCCAAAACTAACAGCCAAAACAAACCATGCCTCTTAAGTTGCTCCTCTGGTTGTGGGCAAGGGTGTATTCTAATATTTTTTCCTGGTCCTTGTCTCTCACAAAGACAAGAATTCTACATAATGAATTTACAAAGATGCATGAATAAGAAAAAGATTTATTTAGCAGTGAGAGAGAAGCAGATTCACTCTTGAGTGTGGGTTGCTGCACACAGAGAAATACTCACTTTGAGTGGGTCAGAAGATTACCAAGAGTGGGGAAGGGGGAGAAAACCTTACTAGCAAGTCCATCCATATTCTATGGTGAAGATAGGCCTGTCGCTCATTCCTGGCCTCTTCTTTGAGGGAGGAGGTGGTGCTTTTGTATATATGGATATATTTTATATATCCATAAATTCTATCAGCAGCTTAATTGTCAAATATTCCTGGTATTTGCCCCACCCCTTCTAGATCACAGACAAAATAAGTGCATCAAGAGCAATTTGATTAACAGGTGAAAGAATAATATTACAATGGGACTTGCAGGGACTTCCAGCTCACTCAGACCTAAACAGCTACCTAGTGACACCATATCATGCTCAGATATTTTATTGAAAATTATAAAAAGCTGACTGAAACACTTAACCTTATCCTAGGATGCATTACGCTTAGTCACACAAATTGAGTTGAAAAAAGGAAAGCAGTTTGGATCGGCACAGCTCTGGCAGTTGTGGCCAATTGGGGAGTGAACCAGCGGATGGAAGACTCTCTTTCTCTCTCTCCTTCTCTCTCTCTCTCTCTCTCTGCCTCTCCTCTCTCTGTGTAACTCTGACTCTCAAATAAAAAAAGAGAGAGAGAAGGAAAGCAGTTCAGGCTTAGTGCAGAGCCTTCTATCAGGGACTCTGCCCCATCCCAGAAATACTGCTCAATCAATCAGTTAACAAGTCAGGTCTATATGTTATGCTTTCTAGGATACCATCCCCAGCTTGGAACAAAATGTACATCTCGCTAAATAATTTATTCAACTAATATTAATTATCTATTACAGTCCAAATAATGTGCTTTCTTATATATACACACACAGGCACACACATAAATATATATAAAATAAGGACATGGTACTTGCTTTTATGGAATAAAATGTTCTTAGAAGAAAATTATGCACTATAGAGGTAATCATACAACTGAAAGAAAATTATAGCTGTAACAAATACAATAAACAAGTTCATGACATTTTGATCATCCATAGTACTTACATCTAACCCATTCAGGAATTCTTAGAAGGATTCTGAAGAAGGTATGTTTGAGCCAAATTGAAAAGATAGAGAAATAATCACATGAAGAAAGGTACAAGAAAATTACAGGCATGCAAGCAGGTAGGGAAAACCACATGCATGTATAATTCATACACAAAATAAGAAATATGCAAAGGAATAGATGCTCAGGCTCAAGGTTCTGGATGGAGGTGGTTCTGGAAGAGTTGACATTTAATCAGAATGTTTCTGGACAGATAAGATTTGGCCATGCAGACATGGAGCATTCTAAAGCAGAGGAGTTAGTAACAGCAAAGAAACAGAAGTAAGATAACTTAGCTACGTACAAAGAGAAGTTTGCCTGGATAGTAATTTGGTAGGTAAATTATAAAGAGTAAGGTAGGACAAGATCATCACAGGCTTGAAATATTAGCACAATTTGATTGGCAACAGAGAAAATCTTTGAAATCTATTGAGTGAAGAAGTAACAGACTTAGAGGTATAAAATTTAATGAGGCCTCCTGTTGGGGAAAAAAATTGAGCTATAAGATCATTCTAATTTCAGATTAACAAGTAATTTTAGAGATTAACCTTGAATCTATAGAGAAACTTGGTTTTTTTTTTGTTTTGCTTTGGATTTTGGTTTTTGGTTTTTGGCTTGTTTGTTTGTCTTTTTTTTTCCCCTTAGAGGAAGACTGGAGAACACTATGTGGAAGAGAAAATCCCAGAGCTGATCATTTAAAGTAGAGATGGCAGGTTTTGAAAGCAAAGTTATTCTCAAGTTAGATAGTACTTTCCAAAATATTCACTAAAAGATGGAAGGGGGACAAGGAAGAACTTAGCGTTTACTTAAAGAAAAATGGTTAGCACAACGGAAAGAGACAAATGAGATAAGAAATAAAAATACTACTAATAATGACAAAGACCAATAACGAGGTTGAAGCTCTAAGTCTGTAACTTGCTTTGATTTTGTGTGTCAGGGGAGGCTTTTGAGGAATGAGGTGATATGATCAAAGAGGTAGAGGGGAGATAACTTTGTCAGAGACATATGGTGTTGATGTGAACTGGGAGATACCAAGACATGAGAGCCAGTGAAGAAAAAGTTAAAGTCTTTTAGGTAACAAATGACCAAGTTCAGAATCCAATATAATTCTATGTCAAAGATATATTCAATTAACCTTTGGAAAAGGACTTAGAAAAAATTTGTCTATTTTTAGCAGGAAGAAATCAGAGCCCCTAATGCTGCCATTCATCCGTTTAATGCATTGTGTGATTGGGGTATCAGACCCTGTGGTAGGAATTGGATTCACAAAGTTAATACAGAGTCTCAACTATCAAGATATCTGCAGCTTACCACTGTGATTCAAACCATATCAAATTGAGAAATAAAAAGGCAATCTGCATGAAAGTATGGAGAATATAGCAATAAAATTAGGCAATCAAAAATGAATATTTAAAAGAACTTGCTTTATGCAAAATATGGCTATGCTGAACTTTATAGAGGTTATTGATAAGCTTACAACTCAATCTCAGTCATCAAAGAACCTACAAGCCATGGTAGTTAACAAAAGACAGTACAGAATAGATCAAAACAAGACAAAGATTAATGGCAAACGAATGGTATAGATCATTTGAGATTATGGGAGCTTAAAGAATGTACAGAACTCATGACAGTAAGCAAACATCTTATAGACTAGTCAGGTCTTCAGCTGCATGTTGATGGGTTAGTTGGATTTGCCGGCATCCTCTGCAGGAGAGTCACATGATATTGGGATGAATAAATGAGATCCTCAGAGTTAGCAATGTGGTATAAGGAAAAGTACAAAACGTCAGAGAGATCTAGTATCAAACACTTGTGTGTATCTGTGTGATATTTTATAGTAATGTAGCTTTTCTGAGCCAGTCTCCTTTCTTATAGAATACATAATCATTGTGAGAATTAAAGAAAATATTTTATGGAAAAGCAGGTCCACATATACATGCATAAAATGTTAGTCTCCTCACTGAATCTGCAATATGAAAAACTTGCCAAATAAAAAACTTCATGAGGACAAAGATTATCTTTCTTGTTTACTCCTTTCCCTGAGACCTAGCATAATTCCTGGATGACACCAGGGCAATAAACATGTAATGAATGACTGAAAAAATATTGACAGTGACAGTGACTTTTTGAGTGTCATGAACAGACTTATCTGTGTGGCAGAATTCACGCAGAAAAGAACTGATAGAAGATAGTAGAAACTGATGTAAGAGCCTAATCCTACTCTTCATATCTCAGGTTTGTCCTTTAGGCAATAAATCGCCATTAAAAATCCTTAAGCAGGGTTATGATGGGATGAGGTGGGGCATTAGGAGTAATTTTGATAATCAGTAGGGGCAGAAAGCTATGATTATGGTTTACATGACTTGCTTCAAGGGGAGAAAAGGAGATGTGGGTGGGAGGGTAGGACAGGGTCAGAGAATCGCTGCTTCTGAGGTCTTCCAAAATCCTTCAGTTCAAAATACTCAGGAAGCCAAAGTATCATGCTTTGGGGTGTTATTTTCTGAGTCCCAGTCCCTAGTAGTGGGGAGAAGTGAGAAGAATTTGGACCATGAAAGTGGAGCTGGTGGCAGAGTGCAGTGGAGATGAGGCAAAGAAGGGGTAGAAAAGAGAGGTATTATGAATGAAGATTTCCAGGATCTATTGACTGGCGGGTGAGGAGAGAAAAAAGAAAGGAAGAGATTATGAGGACTGCTAGAGCCAAGGAAGACAACTGGAAGGTACCTCCAACAGATGCCCACCAGGGAAATACGACCAGGAGACAAGCATCTTGCCTAAATCTGAGGTTTCTCGGAACTGGAAGCCTTCAGTGCTCAAACAGGTAGCTTCCCTGGACAGCGGGGCCCACTGCGGTAGCTCACCAGTCCCTTTTTCATGTGTAGGTAGACAGATCTGACGATATCTTCATTTTCTAGATAAAAGAATAAGGAGTGCTCTGTCTGGATCCACGTAATTAGTAAGTGACAAGATCAAAACCAGAAGTCAGTTCTTCTGGCACATATACATTCTTTTCATTTCTAATATTTTGTCTTGAGTGTTTTCTGTATAACACAGGATTTGCGGACCTATACTGAATGATTAAAATGTAAATAAGAGAGTCCGCAAGGAAAGCTAAATGTTTAAATAAGTCATAAAGCATTCATATCAGAAAAGAATTAAAAAGCTTTCCAATGAAGTGACATGATTGAATTTTAGATGAGAAATGTCAGAGAGTAGAGGTATTGGCTGTGAGATGTATCTATGTTAAAGATGTTATAAACATCTAAGAATTGAAAGCTGAAACCATAGAGTAACAGAACAAGGAACTGAATCAAACAAGAAAAAAGTTGTATCTGGAATTAATGACAATAGATATAGTCATCACAAATGCTGAAGATAAGGGAAGCAGAAAATCCATTCTAGTAAAAATTACTTAAAAATGCACAGAGGAAGACACTGCGGCACAGCAGGTTAAGCCTCCTCTTGGGACATCCACATTCGCTATCAGCGTACTGGCTCAAATCCTGTTCTGCTTCCAGTCCAGCTCCCTGCTAATGTGCCTGGTAAACAGCTGATGTTGGTGCAATTACCCAAGTGTCTGACACTTTCATGATATACCTGAATGGAGTTCCTTGCTCCTGGCCTCAGCCTGGCCCAGACCCTCACTAGGAGTGGGCAGTAGCCATTTGGGAATGAACCAGTAGAGGAAAGTCTGTCTCTTTCTCTGCCTTTTAAATAAATCTTTTAAACATTTTTATTCATTTATTTTAATCTTAATTAATTTTAACATATTCAGTATGATTTGTAGATGTAAATCTAAGAACATAATGGTAAATCTTCAACAGGCTAATCCTCCGCCTTGCGGCGCCGGCACACCAGGTTCTAGTCCCGGTCGGGGCGCCGGATTCTGTCCCGGTTGCCCCTCTTCCAGGCCAGCCCTCTGTTGTGGCCCGGAGTGCAGAGGAGGATGGCCCAAGTGCTTGGGCCCTGCACCCCATGGGAGACCAGGAAAAAGCACCTAGTACCTGGCTCCTGCCATCGGATGAGCGCTGTGCGCTGGCCGCAGCCCGCCAGCCGCGGCAGCCATTGGAGGGTGAACCAACGGCAAAGGAAGACCTTTCTCTCTGTCTCTCTCTCTCACTGTCCACTCTGCCTGTCAAAAAAAAAAAAAAGAAAAGAAAAGAAAAAGCAAAAATGCTTAGAAATGCTTGAAATCAGAGAAACTAAAAAGCAATTTAAATTGCTATTTGATTCAGATGGACAGAAAACCACCGTCAAGAGTAGAGAATAAAGACTACATAGGATCTTGAAAACTACATCTAGAAAATAAGATTTAGGTTTAAAAAAAAGGAGGTAAGCTCATGAATTCAGGCTGAAATGAAGAAAACTAAGTGAAAGTAGTAGGTAGTCGGGCATCAGTATTTGTTGGTAAACGTGAAACTAACATTTGCTGCCTAATTTTGGCCCAGTTTAGAATAAAGTAAAAGGGCAGAGGTTATTTCTTGTGTTTACAACTCTGGTTCCTAACCTTCGGCTACTCCAGTAACGTGCTATTCTTCATTTAGTATTGTTCCCCATCAGTGAACAGTCTGCTCAGAACAATTCCAGATTCCATGCTGATCCTTATTAGCTTTTCATGTCCCTAGGAGTTTCTCTTTGACATGAACAATATTTTCCACTTACAAACAGTTCTGAGGCATAAAATATTATGAAGGGCACTAGCACTTGTTTGTGTTTCTTTCCCCCACATCTTATTGAGAAAGCTGCTAATGTATTTTCAGATTATTCTCTAGTCTAATTCTACCATGTGATATGTTTGTTATCTCTTTGGTTTTTCCATCTTTTGTTCATGTTAACATTTACAACTTGGACCAGTCACTGTTGTTTTCCCATGAAATTAAATATTAGTTTGTTTATATCCTGAGCATTGAATGACATTTTACATTAAATATGCAATACTGGATATCATGGCTTATTCCCCACAGGACCAGAGATTTGAGGATTTTGAATTCTATACTTAAACCTGATCTAATATTATAACCCTGTCGATGCAACCTAGGGACAGGGCCCTGTACAAATAAAGGAGCACTACATGCCCTTGATTGCACCTCAAGTAGAACATAAATGACATGTAGCTTGTGAGGGATGAGTTGGAGAACATCCTGTTCCCTGAATCCATAAAGCACGTCTCTGAATCCAGGCCTATATCATCCGCTTTTAAATGTATAATGACTTGTTCAGTCTCCAATTGTCGCTACATTTTTGCACTTTCAAAAAGCTATTGAAATACTTGGGGTATGAAAGATGCTATATAAAACCAAATTTTATTCCATACTATTCCAGTAATTTGCCTCATAAATACTTCTTGAAGTGGTGAAATGTGTTCAGTTATGGAAATAAAACTTATGTATTCATGACCTATGTATTATTTCATCTTCTTGGAAGTCAAAGGACTTTTCCTGTGTTTGTGCTACTGAAATAAATCTGCTGTAGGTCTTATTATAAAGGTTGTTCGTACATGTGACATGGTTGAAACTAGCTATATTATCTGCTGTGTTTTCTTACAGTTACCTTTTTTTTTAAGTCATGGTAAGTGAATAGACTCAATTTTTTCCTTTTGAACAGCTAGTTCTATTTTCCAAAATCTCATAATTTGATACAGTTGGAAGTGTAAATGTGATGTGATAGCTGGAATAAAGCTCTAGGTAAATGTCAACTAAGGTGGGGTTAAAACTTACTGAAGAGACAGTACGAACCCTTTGCCTTTAAGAGAGAGTCACAGGTTTAATGATAGGTGCACTTTCTTCCCAGTGAATTGTGCCAGCACATAGGATCTTCTGCTCCAAGTATGTCTGTAAACTATCCTTTTGTCTTGTCCCTCTAGAAACCACTGCTGTATCTATAGCTATTTATCAATATTTGTTAATAATAACAAATAATTTACTAATGAGTAGTAAATGAATATCTTACATACATTATAAAAAGGAAAAATTATTTTAAGTCTTATAGCAATGTAGAGTGTTACTTCAGTAAGAATGCTTGCTAAGTAAAACACAAGTGAATTAAGACATTCTAGAGTTTCATCAGTAGCATGAATTATTGAGGAGTATCTTTGCCTCTTTGCACTAAGGAAATCTAAGCCTGTGAAAATTAGCCATCCAATCAGATTCTTACAAGAATGAAATAAAATAAAAGGAGGTTCATGGTAATCATGAACCTGAATATGTGTATGTTATGTGTGTTGGAAGGATTTAAAAATTATCACAATTTGTTGGATATAAGAATAATTATTTTCCCCAGTTACAACTATTTGTAGCAAAATATGAACAACTGTCTCATGACTTTAAGACAGATTTTGTTTAAGTATTTGAGTCCCTATTGGTGTTTGGGGATAAAATGTGGGTGTTAAAGTATGCATGGGCCAGCGCCACTGCTCAGTAGGCTAATCCTCTGCCTGCGGCACCAGCACACCAGATTCTAGTCCCAGTTGGGGCGCCGGATTTTGTCCCGGTTGCTCCTCTTCCAGTCCAGCTCTCTGCTCTGGCCCTGGAGTGCAGTGGAGGATGGCCCAAGTCCTTGAGCCCTGCACCCGCATGGGAGACCAGGAGAAGCACCTGGCTCCTGGCTTCGGAATGGTGTGGTGTGCTGGCCACAGTGCTCGGGCCTCAGCGGCCATTGGTGGGTGAATCAACAGTAAAGGAAGACCTTTCTCTCTGTGTGTCTCTCTCTCATTGTCCACTCTGCCTGTCAAAAAAAAAAAAGTATGTATGATATATGGATCCTTCCTAATACAATTCAAAGTCCAGTGAAGATTATCTGTTCAAAAATAAAACCACCCTGGGGGCTATTTTCACTACAGTATATATATATATATATATATATATATATATATATACAGAGAGAGAGAGAATTGACTATTTTTAGTAATCATAAATTAGATTTAAAATACGCTATTTCAAAGGAACTTTAAATTTTGTGTCTTTTTTTTATAAACCTATTAGATTTCTCAAGGACAAAGATAGAATTCTGAACATTGTTATGTGCATAGTATTGGCTTCCAGTTTAACAGCCAATCTGGAATGAGCAGTTACATCAACTATGATGAAATCTGTAGCACACTATTTGGTCACTCTTGATTTTTTCCCTGGGATCACTTTTTAAACTTTTCATTGTGAAATTGACTAGAATTAAAAAAAAAAAAAAACTCAGAATTTTGTTAGAACTTTTAGAACTTTCTAGATGTTAAAACTCCTGTCTTAAGCAAACCAATCAAACTGCTGAGGGAGCTGTAAAGCACTCTGATTGGCACTGTGTGCCAACTAGTGTAATTGGTTAGTACAAACAAATGATTCCTCATCTATAGAAGAGCAGATTAGAAGACCTACTCCTCAATTCCAGTGCAAAATTCTGCTTCCAGAGGTTAGATCAGCAAAAGATTTAGAAACCACTGAAGACCATGAGGAAGCCATATACACTGCCACACTGAGTCAAGCTCACTTCATTTTAAACTGTGTGTCTTTCCACATTGTATGTATTACATGTCCATTAAAGATGATCCGTAAAATACATAAACCTAAAATTTGTCATTAAAATTTTAACCACCGAAGACAGTCACCATTGACACAAAATTCTTTTTAATATGATGTGAGTTTATTAATAATCCCTCCAATATATGTCTCTCCTAGTTTGGTTATGTTTATTTACAACAAAAATTATTTATGTTTTGAATGATACATCCTACAATAATATGGCACAGATTTTGCTCTGCACTGAATTAATGACAGAAAGGATGTTGGTGAATTATAGCATTCTATGTAAAATTATCTTTCTAAGGCGGCAAGATGGCGGAATAGGAAGGGAGCACACTGATAGTCCCGGGAGAGACAGTTTAATAAAAGTGGAGATACTGCAGGTTCAAGGAAGAGTAGGGGAAGAAACAGCAGAGGAAACTCTTCCGGAACTAGTGATTTACAGTGGACCTGTGTGGAGAGCGTGGAAGCCCATAGTTCGGGACACCAGGGGCAGACTCAACACACCAGTGCTGGAACGCAAGGTGAGCCGAACCTCAATAGCCCGAGACACCGGCAGGGAAGCGGAGAGAGGAGACTAGAGCGAACAAGGCTTGAAACCCTGTGGGGAAAAGTTCACCAGGCTAACTAGAAGAGAGAGAGAAAAAGAAAAAAGTGACCTATACGGACACGAGTTTCTCTCTCTCCGCTCACCTCTCAAAGGCGAGCAAGACAAAGAGCAGGCGCCATTTTGGACATACGTCATAAGCAGGGCGACCTCAGGTCTGCACCAGCCCTGAGCCTAGCAGAAAAACCTGACTCTGGGCGGGGGGGAGGGGTGTGTGTGTGAAATAACAGGGGATTAGAACCTAATGAATGTGTGGTGCTAATGAACTGAGACTGTGAAAAAAGAGACGGTGGGGGAGAGAACTCATAGAATTCACGAATTCATGTGAGTACTCTCCAGAGACTCTACAATTCAGTAACCTTTGTTACCAAGTTGGGAGACTGCAGGAGAATTTGAGCCCACCCTGAGGGCAGCACAGATTCCCTGTGTGGTCCTTGGGAAAGAGCTTCTGATCTCTGGCTCCTGTGGGTATATCTTTCGCCTGCTAACCACCCCCAATTCCGTTCAGCTGTGCAGAATTACTTCCCTTTTGAATCAAAAAAAAAAAAAAAAAAAGAAAAGAAAGAAAGAAAGAAAGAGATTTACCATGCCTAACCTGGGAGTGTCTCCTTTGACACACCCTCAACCCTGAGGAACCAAACAGAGCTCTCAGGCCACACCCATCTCAAGCCTCTAAGGCTCCATCAAAAGCAGACAGTCCACTTAATCTAGAGTCATAGTATAACAAGAAAAAACACCACAGTGAAGAAACCAAAGAATATCTCCAATATGCCAAACAACAAATGCCAAAACCGAGGTAACAAGAACAAGGAAGACACTATGACACCCCCAAATGAAAAAGACACCCCAATTCAAGATTACGAAGATGATGAGATAGAAGAAATGCAAGAAGCAGATCTCAAAAAATTGATAAGAGCACTAAGAAGTTCTCAAAAACAAATTCTTGAACTACAGAAATCCTTAATGGACAAGATAGAAAATCTCTCTCATGAAAATGAAATATTAAGGAGGAATCAAAATGAAATGAAACAACTAGTAGAATATGAAACTGTGATAGTGACGAGAAATCATAATGAAGTGAAGAATTCAATAGATCAAAATTTTTAAAAATAAAAGAAAATTATAAAATGAATTTACTTATAACTACTAATACTAAGAAAAATGAAAGACAGTTCAGGATGAGAAGAATGTATTACATTTGAAGTTCTCAAACATTGGTTTTGAGTCCTGAGTCTATTTAATGATTGCATAATTCATGAACACATCAGTGAATCTCCCTGAGCTTTAGTTCCATTATTTTAAAAAATAGTGAAAGTGATAAATCTTGTGAGAATTATCATGTAATCCGTATGTAGGTGTGTTATAAACTCAAAAGAGCTACTGAAATAAATGACATAGCACATAATTTTTAAAAAATTTTATTTGTTATGCAAGTTTCATGTATTCCATGTATACAGATTTAGGATATAGCACATAATTTAGTAAGCTGAATTTAAACAGTTTATATTTAATTCTTACAACTGAATAATAGTTCTCTTTATCTGTTATTGCCTAATGGTTCAAAGAAGGTACCTTAAAGTTAATACTGCCAATAAGGCTTGTATTTTAAATTTAACAATCAGAGATAAATTGTGTGCTAAAATTTCAACATCACTCAAGTGCCCCTTCTATTCAAATAATAACCCTTAACACAATTGTGTTTAATATTTCCAATAAAAGTGATCAAAATTTGCAAAGCTTTAAAGGTAGGCACTACTGAATAAAGTTTCAATCAGTGTAAATAATGCTCAATTAATAAATGGCAATTACTTTCTAATCCAACTAGTTTATATTGTTATACAATAAAGTCTCTATATAAGCAATTGAACTTTCATACTATTCTTTCAGACCTCTTCCCGCCTAGATGTAAAATAATAAAGTATTAAATATAGATTCTAATATGATCAGGTGAGAGTTTGTAGAGTTGAAGGGAGTCACCAGCTGAATCAAGTATCTATTATTCTCTGAGGGTAGTGCAAATTATGGTATCACACCTCCACGTGTGTCAGACACAGGCTGGGTATGACAGCATTGTGCTTTCAGGGTTTCTCAACAACAGTCTCAGATTACTCTTTGGTAACCCAAATGAATTTGACAAAGACATAGCATTAGACCATATTATAAGCCTCTTGAAAGGGGGAAAAATGAAAAGTAATGAGATTTTTATCTTATGTCCTTTTATTGTGCAGTTGTCACTGAAATCAGAGATTCCAGAAAGCATCTCCTGATGTAACTTACAATGTTCACCATGGTACAGTTGGACCCAATTGTATAAATTACATTTAAGCTGAGGAGCACCTTAACCTTCTTTGTGTTTTTGTCAGACTGCGTTTGCTGTAAACCTGCCCTGCAACCACTGGGAGACGTGCCCTACCACCTGCTTCAGAATTTCCCATCTCGGGAATGTTACATCATCTTTTCTAATCTCTCTCAGCCTCTTCTTACCAAGGACTTCTCTTATCTGTCAGGGCACGTGAAATAATGGCTTTTTTTTTTCTTTCCTCAGCAGACACTGCAAACCATTTCTTTCTTCTAAGCTCTGTTAAGCCTCACTCCTATCCTGTTCTTTCAACATTGACCAAAAGCACCAAACACTAAACTTTCTAAATAACCTTTCAATGATTGGCAAACAGGATTTTTCTTAGGCAGGTGAAAGGAAGGGGAAAGATTTGTAATTTTCTTATTTATATATAGTAAACATATTTCATATACACAGTTTTAGGAGCATAGTAATACTTCCCACCCTCCCTCCCCTTCCTTTCTTATTCTTATTTTGATTTTTACAATGACATACAGGAAAAAATTTTTGCTGTCCTTCTCCCAGAGCATTTTTTTCTTTCTCACAGTGCTGTGAACATATCCCAAAGGTGAGTTTACTGAAGAGTTTCCTTTTTCAGCCACAAAGCAAAAACTATATTCCCTCATTCATTTTCTTTGAATGATTCCCTATTGTAGAAAAAATAATTTCTAAGATCAAATTTTATTGATATTTTCAATGAAAAAAGGGCACTAAAGATAATTTACTTTCACTCGATAAAATTATAGTAGGCAATTTGTTAAGCTCGATCAGTCATTGTGAACAACAACAATGAATAAGGCATGGTTTCTACCTGAGGGTTCACAGCCTTTTAGGGAGAACAATGTATACTCAGGGATAAGAGAGTAAGCTATGTTCAAACATTTGGGGAGCATAGATGATGGAATTGTTTACATTTAGGAAGGTGATGAAAGGCTTTTCGAATACCTTAAAATATGATTGGAGATTTATAGGAGGAGAAAAAAGGTTAAAAAAAAATAATGGGGATAAAGTTATTCCAGGTGCAGAATGGTAGGACTGCCTGATGCTCAGGGATATAAGGAAAGCCAGATAATTGGATGCAAAGTAGCAACTGCATGCCTCACAGCTTCATATGCTGGAGTAAAGGGGCTTGAATTGTATTCTTTACGATTGGAATGTTTATCCTGGAAGTGACGGATTTCAATGTGTATTTGTGAATTTAGCTCTGGTAGGAGTTTCGTTTTCTTTGGATGTATTAAACCGAGGTAGGCAAGACACAATAGGGGTATTAATCAGGAAAATAATGGAAAATGTATTATCCTCTGAATAGTCACATTTACTCAATGAAAATGATATGGCATGGGAATATCAGAGAACTTAAGAAGTTGATGGAAACTGGAATTAAATATTAATTTAATTTTTATTCAAAATGTTGTGAAATCAATGTAGTTTTTCCATTATATATATTTTTTGAGCTCTTTGAAGACACCATTACTGAGTATGACACATATTATTGCCATTTTTACTTAACTTCAAGTCTTTTGAGCATTTATTTCTATTTAAAGTTGAAAAAGGTAAAATTTTAATTAACTAAAAGCTGAAAAACTAGGACCAAACTGATATAACAATTAAAAAGGCAGAATATATTATATACAAGGGGGTTTCAAAATATTTATGGGAAAATGGGATCAAAAAGTTATGTGCATTTTTCATCAACTTTTAAAAATTTTTATTTATTTGAAAAAATTACAGTAGGAGAGAATGAGAAAGAGAGAGGGATCTTCCATCCGCTGGTCCACTCCCCAAATGGCCCCAACAGCCAGAACTGAGTCAATATGAAGATAGGAACCAGGAGCTTCCTCCAGATTTCCCATGTGGGTGCATGGGCGCAGGGAATGGGGCCATCCTCCACTGCTTTCTAAGGCCATAGCAGAGAGCTGGATCAGAAGAGGGGCAGCACCCGCATGGTGCTGGTGCTTCAGGCCAGGGCTTTAACCCACTGTCCCACAGTGCTGGCCCCTCATCAACTTTTTGAAATCCCTATATATAGCCAATTTTTTTTTTTTACTTTTTTTTTTTTTCCTTGACAGGCAAAGTTAGACAGTGAGAGAGAGAGATACCCCAGTGCCCGTGCACCGCGCTGATCTGAAGAGAGGAGCCAGGTGCTTCTCCTGGTCTCCCATGAGGGTGCAGGGTCCAAGCACTTGGGCCATCCTCCACTGCACTCCCGGGTCACAGCAGAGAGCTGGACTGGAAGAGGAGCAACTGGGACAGATTCCGGTGCCCCGACCGGGACTAGAACCCGGGGTTCCAGCGCTGCAGGCAGAGGATTAGCCTATTGAGCCGTGGCACCGGCCTATAGCCAAATTTTTAAGTCCTACCTTTAGGACAAAATTTTGAAATATAGACTAAGATTGAAAATTTTGAATAAATAGACCTTCCTGTTTGTGACTTCTAAGGCTCTAGCAAACAAAGGGTTTTCTGTTTGTTTCTTTGTACTATTTATGGGTGAGTAAAAGAAAAATAATAACTGCAGATAATATTTGAAAATAACAAAGTCTCTAATCAATAATATGACATAAGACATCATAGAGAGTGAAAAGGCAAACCATGGTTTTGGAAAAGATATTTGTAAAGCATATATAAGCCAGCAAAGGACTTGTATCTCAAACTTACACATATAACTATATATTTATTAATATATAAAATTATTTCAACAATAAGATTAAAGCAGACCATACAAATTGGAAAATAGGCAAAAGAAATTAATAGGCATTTCACAAAAGTATGTATCCAAGTATTCAAGAAATATATTGTCATTAGTTATCAGTAAAGTGAATGCTAAACCAGAATTTGGAACTTTTCTACATCCATCAGAATGTCTAAAATGAAAAAGTCCATTGGTAGTATAGAAACCATCAGCACTAGTCTATGTTTGCACGGGTATATATATTGGCACAATCATTTGGGAAAACCCTTATTCCTATCCTGTGACCTAGCAATTCCACTTTTATGTATACTTACAGTCAAATCTGCTAATGGAAAGTTATGTACAAGAATTTTTGGTGTAGTGTTACAGTAATGGCTCAAATCTAGAAACAACTCAAATGTCTATCAGCAATAGAATAAACACATTATGGAATGAACTACAGTTAAAAACACCATGAACTAATTTTAAATGAAAATAATCCAGACACACACAAGAAAATGTATGAGATAATTTCTTAAATTTGAAATACTGGCACATTTAGAAGTGAACATAGGGGCCAGTGCTATGGCTTAGCACTTGCCATTCAGCTCCCTGCTAATGCACCTGGGAAAGCAGCAGAGGATGGCCCAAGTCCTTGGTCCCCTGCACCCAACTGGGAAACCCTGAAGAAACTCTTTGCTCCTGGCTTTGGCTTGGCCCAGTCCTGGCTGTTGTGGCCATTTGGGGAGTGATGTACACAGGAAGATTTCCAGGCTTCATGGAGTTCCCTGTGTAAAAATGTATCAACTTACACGATTTTCTGTTACATTTCAATTAAAAGTTTACATTAAAAAGGAAAATAGAATAAAATGAGTAATCAACTTCTATTATGAGTATATATCAGGCTAATATTGTCATTTTTAATTAAAATCTAAACATGGCAACTAAATTTGTAGTCACTTAAATTGGTATTAGGAACATAATCCATGTAAAATATGTCAGCTCTGAATTATTTTTCCTTCTCAACAGTATTGTGTGCAATTGTTAAAAGTCAATCTTGTCAAAAATAATTCATGTTACCTTCTCTAAATAATGAGCACATTGAGAGGCCGCCTCATGAGCCTGTGAAATAATTCACTATTTCTTGACATTTAAGTAAGGCAGCTTTTTCCTCTCCTCCAAAACAACACAACCCCTCCCACCCTGCCCCAGCTTCATTTTCTTGAGATGGTTATCTGAGAACGAACTAAACAGAAATCTATTTGATACACAACCGATTTGAAATGCCTCCTATTTCCTCTTCCTCACGGTTTTCTGTGAAATGATTTCCAATGAGTTCATCTCCAATGAATCAGCATGGCTTCTAGTAAAAGGAAAAATATCTTCTAATGTGGTCGTAGATGTGCTCAAGGCCACAGAAGTCCTCCATACTGATCACCCTTACAGCAATATGATTCCAATGTTGTATTCTCAGGTGCCTTGACTATTATGAAAATATCAACAGTTTTCACTTCAGTGCTGTTTTGATAACTTCTTATAAAAAGATAATCTAATATAAAAGCATATGATAGAGAATTTGAAAATAAAGATATGATCCTCTTTCCTCTTTTTTTTCCATTCCTTTTATAATAGTATGTAGGATAATGTAGTGACAGTGTTTAGCACCACAGCATTGCACCGGACAGAGCATTTACTGAATGTCCTTCAGAAGGTCCACTTGGTCACATAGCTGAGACTGAAGAATTGGACTTGACTGTTGGACTTCTCCCATGCAGGTTCCCATCAGGAAGTCAGCTGCTGGCTGAAACATTAAAATAAGCATATTGAGGCTATTTTTATTTAAAGGCATGTACATTTCCTAGGTGTTATTCTCCCAGAACCATAAATCGAATTCCTCTCAGGTGTCCAGAGTTTAGATGAAAGTTTCATGTTTTGAGAACTTCATTAGAATTAAAATGCTCGGGAGTCAGTTGTGTGAGACTCCAAGATCATTTACCCTATTTCTAGTCATTATTTCTTTCTCTCTCTCTCTCTCTTTTCTTCCTTCCTTCCTTCCTCGCTCTCTCTCTCTCCCTTTCTTCCTTTCTTTTTTCTTTTTTTCTTAGATTGAGGGAAAGAGAGAGAAAGAAAGAGAGAGACAGAGCTCTTCCGTGTACTAGTTCACTTCTCAAATGTCTGCAACAGCCAGGGATAGATCAGGCCAAACTCAGGAGCCAGGAGCTCCATTTGCGTCTCCCTCGCGGGTGGCAGGAACACAAGCACTTGGGCCTTCATCTGTTGCCTCCCAGGGGAAATTAGTACAAAGCTGGGTCAGAAATGTGGAGTAGTCAGGACCTGAACCACGTCCTACAATCTGGGATGTGGGGGTCCGCATTGTGGTGCTGTGGGTTAAGCTGCTGTGACTCTAGCATCCCATATGGGTGTCAACTGAGTCCCAGCTGCTCCACTTCCATTTAGCTGCCTGATAATTTGCCTGTGAAGGCAGCACAAGATGGCTCAAGGGCTAGGTCCCTGACACTTGGGAGACCTGGATGGAGTTCCTGTCTCCTGTTTTTGGCCTGACCTAGCCCTGACTGTTGCTGTCATTTAGGGAGTGAAATAACTGGTAGAGGAGTTCTCTCTCTCTCTCTCTCTCTCTCTGTAACTCTGCCTTTCAAATAAATAAATAAATCTTAAAGAAAAAAAAAATCTGGGATATGGGCTCCCAAGTGAGGGCTAACCTGTTGCAGCATGACACCCATCCCAGTCTTGACTTCCACTTCAGCTTTTATAGTGCATCAGCCTGCTCTTCTAAAGCTGTAAATCTTCAGCTGCCTTTAATGCAGCAATACTGAATCTCTCACCGCTTGAGTGGCACAGAGAAAACCAAATTTCCCTAATTGCCTGGTCCTAATACCTACAAGTTTTGCCCTTAAACAGTCTTGAAAGACTAAGGTAGTTAAGGCAACACATTGAGCCCGTGTCTTGACTGAGTTTATATTTTCTCCTTGTCTTGCTGAAGTTTTTAGGACAATTAGATTTAGGATTTTCCTCATGTAAGTGATTAATTCCAACAAGAATTTCAATGGGCAAGCTAGAATCTCCTTGCGTAGATGACCCTGAAAGTGGATTGTTGTTACTGTTCTATTACAATTCTGCTCAGAAACCAAAAGTGTTTGTGAGAGCCTCTTTGGATCTACATTACGTTTGTATATCATATGTGTACATGTTTTTGTGCTATTATTGGATGCCCATCCGAAAATACAATCCCTGTGAGAGCCGATAATGCCCATTTTTATACTTGGACTGTGGTGTTTCCAGGGTCTGGAACACTTTTGGACATAGAGTAATTGCTTAAAGCATATCATTTCTTTTTTTTTTAATTTTTATTTAATGAACATACATTTCCAAAGTACAGCTTATGGATTACAATAGCTTCCCCCCCATACCTTCCCTCCCACCCACAACATTCCCCTCTCCCACACCCTCTCCTCTTCCTTTCACATCAAGATTAATTTTCAATCATCTTTATATACACAAGATCAATTCAAAGCATATCATTTCAATTCATGAATGCTGTTGTGGTTTTTTTTCGCCTTTTGGAAAAATTGTGTCTTTGTTGTACTTGGTGCAGCATTTCTGCTTTTCAATGCAAACACTTTATTGTCTAACCTAGGGACTAGAAAAGTTTCTTGAAGTACCAAAAAGTAATAGCTTTGATTTTGTGTGCCTGAAGGTATCACCTACAAACACTTGAGCCAGCTGCAAGGAATAACTTTGGAGCTGTAGCACAAAAGTGGTCACAGACAATATATGATTGAATAAACGGGGTAACAACTCACCCATCTTCTGTTTTTGTATGGTATCTGAGCTAAAAATGGATTTTATATTTTTAAATGATTTTAAAAATAAAAAGAATTATACCCTGTGACACTCAAAAACTATATACAATTAAAATTTCAATGTCCATAAATAAAATTTTACTATAACATAGCCACGCCCACTCACTTATGTATTATCTGTGAATTCATTTATGTTCTAATGGTAAAGCTGAATATTTGCAAATACAAAAGAACACAATACAGTAAAACATTTTTTAAAGATTTATTTATTATTATTTATTTGAAAGTCAGAGTTACACAGAGGAGAGGCAGAGAAAGAGAGAGAGAGAGGTCTTCCATCCATTGGTCCACTCCCCAATTGGCCACAATGGCCAGAGCTGCGCCGATCCAAAGCCAGGAGCCAGGAGCTTCTTCCAGGTCTCCCCTGTGGGCGCAGGGGCACAAGAATTTGGGCCATCTTCTACTGCTTTCCCAGGCCATAACAGAGAGCTGGATTGGAAGGAGCAGCTGGGACTAAAACTGCCGGCGCTTCAGGCCAGCGCATTAACCCACTGCGCCACAGCGCCGGCCCCACAGTAAAACATTTTTAAAAGACCTGGAAATGACAAAGATTTTTCTTTATATTCTCTGACCTTAAGAATCTCCTCATCATTGGGGCTGGCGCTGTGGCTCACTTAGTTAATCCTCCACCTGTGGCACCGGCATCCCATATGGGCACCGGGTTCTAGTCCCGGTCGCTCCTCTTCTAGTCCAGCTCTCTGCTTTGGCCCAGGAAGGCAGCAGAAGATGGCCCAAGTGCTTGGGCCCTGCACCTGCACGGGAGACCAGGAGGAAGCACCTGGCTCCTGGCTTTAGATCGTCACAGCGTGCAGGCCGTAGTGGCCATTTGGGGGGGTGAACCAACGGAAGGAAGACCTTTCTCTCTGTCTCTCTCACTGTCTATAACTCTACCTGTCAAATAAATAAAAAAAAAATCTAAAAAAAAAATCTCATCTTCAAAATGTAAAAATTTCAAATATTTAGTTTTGGGAGACTGCAGCTCATACAATTAAAATTTGCTAAAGATACAAGAGATGGGAAAGATATTATTTCATACCTGCTGCTGAGAATCAGTTAATAGAGAACATGACTCCCAGTTACTTTTAATGAACCCAATTTATAAGTGATGCTCAGGATTCCCGGCAATTAGTAGGCCAGGATTCATGGTCTCTATCAGCTTTACAACAAAACGTGAAGCTAACTTCTCATTTTAATGCTTAGATGATTGAAATTGTTAGTGAAAAATCTAGAAAACCTGTACACCAGTTAATCAAGAGTTGCCTGTCTATTAACTTTCTTTAAACTACAAAAATAAAATGGACATCAGTTATGTTCATTAGAAAACTATGAGTTAAAATATATTTCTCATAAATTATGAAGAACTATTAACATTAGGCAAAGTATATCTAACCGATACAGATACAAGGACGTGAGCATTCTTCCATAAGAATGTGTGCTTCAGGAGGACCACACTATATTTTGTTCATATTTGTATCCTCTGTGCCTAACCATTTAATGAAAGAATTGATGTATGAAGGTCACAAAGACATCCTTTCTTTTATGCATCGGAATCACATTCATTTCATGGCTACTGTGTGCTGGGAAGTAGGTACACAGAGATGTATAAGACACTCTCTGTTCCTTTGTTCCTTAGCACTGCTAAACTGAGAAGATAACATATACCTAAAAAAGTTGACAAAGTGGAAAGTGGCATAGCAGATAGAGCCACCACCTGAGACACTGGCATCCCATATAGGGTTTGGATCCGTGCTGCTCTTTCTGGTTGAACTCATTGCTTCTGTCCCTAGGAAAGCAGCAGAGTATGGCCTAGGTCCTTGGACCCTGGGAACCAATTTGGGAGACCTGGAAGAAACTCCTGGCTCCTGGCATCAGTCTGCCCCAGCCCTAGCCATTGCAGCTCTTTGGGGGAGTGAATCAGTGCAATGAAAATCTCTCTCTCTCTCTCTTTCTCTCTTTCCTCCTTCCTCCCTCCCTCTCCTCCTCTCTCTATAATTCTTTCAAATAAATAAATATTTTAAAAATAAAATAAAAGGCATTTAAAAGGCCAAATAAACATCATAGGAAGGAAGGGCTGGCTAGAGCAGCTGTGAAGAGGAATGAATCGCTGATAACTATAGAAATCACCAAAGGCTTCCTGGTAGAGGAGAGGCTTTAAAAGGAATTTAAAGGCTGAACAAACATCCAGTTTATTGACCATGTTAGGAAACACATTTCCATGATTTACAGTAAAAAAATCACCTCTACATAAATATATTTGCAAATATATGAAAATTCAAACATGAATTCTGCATTTCAAATAAATGAAAGTATAAATTTTTAATAATAGCTAAAAATCTAGCATAAATGACAATACATCCTCAAAAATGCTAGAGTAGAATGAAATTTAAAAAAACACTTATGATGCCTCCCCATGAAACTGATAATAAAAAAAAATGCTGGTTCATTACTGTTGTCTATAGGACTGAAGGATTGACCTGCTCATCACTCAGCATCACTATATATACTCTAGCTCAGCAGGGTCCAGGCTCTTTTGAGGCTCAAGGTCTAAAAGGTATATTGACATCTATATTTCATGTCATAAAACAAGTCTCATGGCTAGCTAGTCTTGTGGGAAGAAGCTGAAAGATACATAACAAAGCACGTGAATTGGATTGGAGCCAGTAACACTAGGAGATACACAAAGTTACATGATTTTCATGTTCCTCTTAATGTTAACTCTTTTCTGTTCCAACCACACTGAATTCAAATTAGTGAGTGTCTTCCCTTCACAAGTGAGTGACTGGCAAACACCTGTACATTAGTCACGTGACTGACTACCTTACAAAGTACGTTCATGTATTTTTGCCTGGAAAAGTGTATTTTGGCTTCATTTTGTGCTGATAATGATTTTTTTCAAAAATTATTTATTGATTAGTTGATTGAAAGACAGATGACAGAGAGAAGTAGAGGAACAGAGAAAGAGAGAGAGAGAGAGATCTAGCCATTGGTTCACTCACCAAACGTGCACAACAACTGGGCTGCACCAGGCCTAAGGCAAAAGCCAGGAACTCCACTCAGGTCTCCCACATGGATGACAGAGGCCCAAGTACAGCCATCACCGGATACCTTCCAGACACATTAGCTGGAAGTGGAATCACATTAGCAGGAAGCTGGAGGAGCAGCAGAGGCAAGACTTGATCCCAAACACTTTGATATGAGATATGGTTGTCCCAAAGGGCAGCTTAAGGCCCACCCCTGATTTATTAGATGTATCTCTCCTATATCCAGCTGTAAATTTCTTGAAACAGGTGTTCTACTTCATGTGAAATGACTCAAAGAACCCCACCTGTATTTTTGCCCAAAGTGAGCACCCTACACAGTTACACTTTATAACTGACTTTTATTATTGTTTTGAAATATTGGATGACTGATCATTTGGATGCATTAATATTCAAAACCTTACTAAGCTTCTTACCTGCATCGGGTAGGTGATGGAGATTGTAAGAAGTCAAAAATCAAATGCAACAAGACTTTATTTTTTTAACTCTACAAATATGACATTTCTAGTTCCAATGACAGAAATAAAAACCTTAGCTATTACCTTTCAAATTTGAATACACATTTAAATCACCTGGAGGTCTTCTGATTCAGAGTTATGACTGAGAGCTGATGTCTAAGCTCCCATCTTATGTTGATTCTGTGGATGCATGCTCCATTCTGAATGGCAAGGGTCTAAAGGATTTGGTGATTTTTTTTTCTGAATGAAATCTTTATCCTTGAGTCATGTAATACCTGCATTGAGAAGTAATGAGAAGTGAACACAATATGTAGATAATTATAGGGTGGTGTTCATATAACAAAGGTCAGCTAAATTTTTGTGTGCTTAAAACATCTCTATTCAAACTAAAATCATAGCACTGTGGTTACTCTTCCACCTGTGGTGTCAGCATCCCATAAGGACCGCAGTTCAAGTCCTGGATGCTCTCTGCTGGAGAGCAGCAGCAGATGGCCCAGGCACTTGGCCCCCTGCATCCATGTGGAAGACTCAAAAGAAGTTCCTGGCTCTTGGCTTTGGTCTGGCTCAGCTCCAACTGTTACGGCCATTTGGGGAGTGAATCAGCAGATGGAAGACCTCTGTCCATAACTCCTCTCAAATAAATAAATAAATCTTTTAAAAAGAAAATTATATTTATCAAATAGGAACTACTTGATTATTCTACCACAGACTCCACAGTGAATGCAGAATTATACCGGAGTGAGTATATTGGATCAATGTTCATGAGAATTTATAAAATTTATTGGTGATTCAGTATTTCTCACTTCATAATCAACCATCAATCGTGGTAATCAGCAAACAACAATGCATTGACTTTCTTATAGAATAAGATGTAATATATTCTGGATGGAGATATTTATTCTTTCAGTTTTTAAAATACTTAGTACTTACTAAGGCATGACATGATGGTAGATACTTTAGGTGAAACAATGATAGAAGATACGTGACACCAATTTGCAATGGGTTTAAAAATAAGACAACAGAAATGAATGATCAGTTAACAATAAAATAATGCTGGGAGCATTAAGTGCCTAAGACATCAACACAAGTTTTAAGGAGTTCCACCATAGAAAACTTACTAGAGACACAGAAAACAAAAACACACAAAAAGAACATATACAAAGGCACTTCAAAAAGTTTGTAAAAATGAATTACAAGATAAGTTTATTTTGGTGTAAAAATTTTAAATCATATATATGAGGGAGTATTCAAAAAGTTAATAGAAAATGAATATTATAAAAAATTATGCACATTGTAAATGAGAGAGAAAGAAGAATCTCCCAGCCAGAGTTCTGTTTAGAACTTTTAATGAAGCATGCTGAGGTGGGAAGTGGCATTATTCTTGGATGGTCATATTCAGGATATTTTAAAATTCATTGAAGGAGAGGAAATAAGGTGAAATTCCATCTGAGTCCTTGAAACCCAACCAATTAATTGTAGTCAGACCTTACATTTTTGCTCCTTCATTATTTTTTTCTACCACCTTTCTCAATTTTGGAATCTGTAAAATGAGTTGATCTAACACACAGAGCACCAATCAGAATCTATTGTAGCTCCTGAGAGTGCTTGAAAGACATGACTATTTGGAATAATTTGAGCAAGAATAAAAATGCTGACAAAATAGAATCAAGAATAAAGATTGGTGAAATTAGGAATTGGGATTTTTCTCCCTTGGAAAAGATAGTATGAAAACTTTGATTTTATTGAGAATTTTAGGCTAAGGATAGTGAACAGCTATTGTAAATTAGGGCATAGAAGAAAGAATGTATTCTAGTCCGACACACAGGTATGTAAGCATCTGACCATGTGTGCCCTTGGCCAGGACAGCTGGCTTCTCCTGAGTGGACCGAAAGCAGGGCAGGTTTTCACTGCTCCATCACTAGCCAGGGATCCTTGCCAACCCTCTAGATCAACATAGCCAGGTTCTGGCCATAATAGCACCAAATGGGGCCAGGTGCTGCCTCGGGAGTATCTGGCCCCATTTCACTTGTGACTGTCTGTATGAAATTCCTAGGCTTTCTTGACAGCCAGAATTGCGAGCTTGGATGGCAGTCAGTTTATCACAGCACCTTAACCCAGGGCCCACTTCCCTGTTTGGAGCTCTGAGCTAGTACAAAATACTATTGTGCTTGGGTATTTTTTTCAACCAAAAAATTTCTGAGACACACAAAAGATGAAGCAAACAAAACCTGTCTTTATTGCCCTGAAAGGGATTCTCCATCCCTCTGTTCAGTAGGATGAGAAGGCGATATTGTGTTTGTTTAGAGAGCTTATCATTATGCAAAGTGGTATTTCAGCAGCACACACCCACAGACTGAAGGAGCTGGAGTTCATCTCATCTGAAGTACCCTCAGTTATTAGATATGCTTGACAATAGGGAAAGATTCTAGGAGTTTGTAAGTACAGATGTTATTTTTTTAAGATGCAATCTGAGGTATCTCTACATAAGATTTATTAATTCTGGTTGCCAAACTTAAGTATAGCCTCACATTTCAGAACACCTTTTGTCATCTGCACACCACCAACCTCAGCAATATTTGACTAAAGCACATCTCTATATCTCCAGATCTATCCAGTTTATGGGGATTGATCTATTGCCACTGAAACTCTCAACAAGCATTTAATTTGGCAGGTAACTAGTTTGAACCACAGATTAGCAGCCATAATTACCAGAAATAGATCTTAGGATCATGTCCAGCAAGAATGCAGTCCCCATGAAAAAGTTTGTCCAGAAAAAAGATATTCCTAATAAGAATTCTTACAAGGCCTCTGAAAGGCACTATTGCTTCATGAAATGTGTTTAATATAGCTCTCCTTCCTTGAAGACAATCATTATTTTCCTTCTCAGTGTCTGACCCAGAGAGCTCCCCTTGCCTGAAATTTACTGTGAACATTGAGGCTGTTTAAAAGTCATCCAGCTATATCATAGACAACCAAATTCAGGCATTTCATTTGCATGTGGCAGTCAATTAATGATTTTTTTTAATTCCAGAGATCTAATGTTCAACCTGACTCTTCCCTATACATATTTTCCCAAGTAAACAGCATAAATACATAGATGAATGTAACAAATCATAAATGCAAAGTGGGCAGAAAGTTGGTACACATTCATTCTGGCAAAAAATTTAGCATAGAAGCACCTTAATTTCTCAACTTACTGATATATTACTTTTTTTATTTTTAGCAACATGACTTTATACTATGACCATTACATTTTATGGATAAGAATTCATCCATTAATTTTATAATCACTTTTTTGTGATAGCTTTGTTGTAATATAATTTTAAATACCATACAAGTCAGTCATTAAAAATGCACAATTCAGTGGTTTTAGTAAATTCATAAAGTTGTACAACCATCATCACAATCAATTTTAGAATATATCACCTATAAAAGAGACATATTACCCTATTACTATCACTCCCTAAACCTCTTGTTTCTCTTATCCTTAAGCAACCACTAATCTTTCTCTCTACATTTGCCTATTTTAGACAATTTATATATGAGTGGAATCATATGGCTTTATAATGATTTTTATTTATTGAATTTATTCATGTAAAATATTTCATACTCAAAAAGTTATTCTTGTGTTCTGAGCCATCCCCTACAATGCTATACAGCCACAATGTTTACAGGACTACTATTATAGTAAGTATTTAAAATTCTATAAATGCACACACAGTTAAGAATATAAATGTATTTTTACCAATCATTGAAATAAGACTTCTAATTTATTAAATCATTACTGGCTTAACAACTTTAATAAGATTTCAACTTTTAAAAAGTATGTTTTGGTCAAATATGTTTCCCATTTCTTCTTTTTTATCAAGTTACTTTTGAATTTAGAAAAACACCATATTTTAATAGCAAACTCTCAAGCTTAAAAAGAAAGATAATCTCTCTGTCTCACTTGCACAGTAGGCTCTAGGACTCAATTGTCCAGGGACATTTTGGGGTATTGTGTAGCACAGTGATTTATATGCAGCTTGAAGATTCATGAAAATTATCTATTAACTGGTAACTATACGGGATGATGGATATGTTAATCTGTGCTGCTATTAAAAATTGGGCAATTTGTAAACTGTATTTCTTACAGTTCTGGAGGTTTCAAAGTCCAATATCAAGGCACTGGCACTTGGGTTGGTAAGAGCCTTCTGGCTACATCCTCACATAGCAGAAGGAAGACCAAAAAAGAGTGGACTCAGCCCTTAAAGTTATTTTTTTTAAAAAGACTTATTTTATTTATTTGAAAGAGTTGCAGAGAGAGGTAGAGACAGAGAGAGAGAGGTCTTCCATCCACTGGTTCACTCCCCAGATGGCCGCAATGGCCAGAGCTATGCCAATCAGGAGCCAGGAGCTTCCTCCGGGTCTCCCACGTGGGTGCAGGGGTCCAAGGACTTGGGCCATCTTCTACTGCTATCCCAGGCCATAGCAGAGAGCTGGAACGGAAGAGGAGCAGCCAGGTTAGAATTGACACCCAGACGGGATGCCAGTGCTTCAGGCCAGGCGTTAACCCGCTGCGTCACAGCACTGGCCCCTAAAGTTCTTTTATTAGGTATCCATCCCCTCAAGTAGATTCCACTCTCATGGCCTAATCACTTTCTAAAAGCAATCACCTGAGAGTGAGAAATTTATTTACTCATTGCTGTATCCCTAGTGCCTAAAAAGTACTTGGATAATAGTAGGCAGCTAATAAATATATGGTAAATGAACATATGAATAGGTTGAAAGATAAATATTTTGACAAATGGGTAAATTGTTTTTTAAAGAAACATTGATCCTCTTCAGATCAAATAACTAAAAATACAACTGTAGAATGTATATGGACTTTCATTTCATTTGTTTTTTAGTTCAATTCAAGCTTCTCAACTTGGTTTTTAGAGCTACAGATGAGACCTTAGTTATAAAATTATTTTTTGATATTCTAGATGAACTCTAAAACAGTGGGTGATTTGATTATTTGATTTTGGCCAGAAGCAGTCTTTGAAAAGATTAAAAATGTAAGGGAGTTTTTTGTCAGATGATCCTACTCTACAGTTGGTTTTAGAGCTGAGATTTTCCAGCCACTGGATGAAGCATTAGAAGCAACAATGAGAACACATCACTAAGATTCTGCCGTGAGAGCCTGTGTACATACCCTTCATTTCTTCTCCTCTTCTATTAGCTCCTGCTAGAGTAGCACACTGAAAATTCAGAAAGTAGATCCATCTTTTTTTACTTTAGTCAAGCTATACTTTCTGTATATTTTAAGCTTAAATAAACTCAACTCATGATTTACACCTCCATCATATCTTCAGATACTATTTTACTTGCCTTCAAATCAGTATTTGTGGGTCTTGAATATATCTTCACAATGCCAGGGAATATGTATTTATTGTCTGATCACAAAAAATAATGTTCTTTTTTATTCTTGTATGAAGAGTCATAGCTATAAAAAAATCTACAGACACATCACTTCCAAAAATTTAGTAAAATGTGTGAATTACACACTTTCTGGAACACTAAACTGAAATGTGACTGTTTTTAAGCAACACTATGCTATAAGGACTTTGAAAATCCAAGGATTTTGAGTGAAAATATAGTGTAAGTGCATTAAGTAAAAAAAAAAATCAGTATCATTAAAAAATGAAAAGCATGAAATTTAATTTTAAGTAAAAATAAGAAAACACCTATTCACTTAGTTAAGGCTAAGGCAAATGAGAGAGAGATGCAGAAGAAGGGTGTTTGGGGCCAATATCCAGGAGCAGGAACCTGGTCAGACAGAGATTTACAGAAACAACTTAGGCAAGAAAGTTGCTGAGGTCCAAATGAGCCCAAGACTCAAAGGCAGAGTGGAAAGGAGGCTTCAGACCAGGAGGCTGAACTTGGCTATGATGGCCATAGCTTGCCAGCAGACACCAATCATAAAGATCAGAAGTGAGAATGTCCAAGAGGTTTAGGAAGAAACTGTCTCCTTTTGGCATTGCAGCACCAGTCCACAAACATCACTTCTACAATAGTAGGCAGAAGTGGCACTTGCCATTGGTGTGACATTTACTTGTACATTTGTTTTACCCGACTGCCAAGCAAATACCATTCTGAGAAGAAAAACAGATGTGGGCCAAGGGCCTTGGACACACTAGGTAATACATGCATTTACTGAATAGTAGTCATGAGTTGGCTTCTCCCCTATCCTCCAGTGAAATTTTCATAAATAAGTATGGGTAACCCACAGGCACTTTTTCATTTTAAAACAAAATACATCTCTTAAACGTGTTTCTAACAGAAGCCCCTTGAACTGAAAGCAAAATCGAAAGTTTCTATAGGAAGAGTATTTTGAGAATGGTTTAAGCATGACAAAGCGGTGATTTTTAAGATGGAAGGTTCTTCTCCATATGCATAGCTTGTCATCCCACCATGATGTGTTAATTAGACCATTTTCCTGACAGTAGAGAAAAGAAATATGGACAGGTTGGGGGGGGGGGGGACTAGTAGGAGAGTTCCCAGAGTGAGAACAAAATGGGATGCACCAAAGAGTGGACCTAACAGATGGAGAAAGCCTCACATGGATGACCCTCCAGACAGACTGCTTCAGAGACCACTAGTTCTGGGTGACTTGGCTCAGCCTATTACCAAAAAAATTTTTGCTCAGGCAGTATTTTATCCATGAGGAATTTCTTGTGCAATCCACTGTGCATTTGAATTTAAAAATGAAATGCACTATGAATTTTGTTTCACCTTTTAGACTTTTTGCTTTGTTTCCATTTCACATTTTGTAAAATTAGAAAAGATATTTATGATCCACAGAGGTGTATATTCCATTAAATGCTTGGTGGTAGATTATGGCTTTTTCAGAAATAGTTTCCTTTTACTGAATTTGGTTTATTCAAAATAAACCTGGCTATGCTTAATAATACCAGCCATCCTACTAATGTGGTTTATGAAAAACATTCTAATGTTATCCAGATGTTGTATCCTGAACAGTGAACCAAAGAATTATGTGTTGATCATGCCACAGTTCCTCTTTATGTCACCGTGGCTTGCTTGTGAAATAGAAGTCAGAAAAAAAGGATACCCACAGGTGATAAAGATTGGTAAAATGCCCTCTTGTTTATCTTTATTACCGAGTTTTAAAATTTATTTTTAAAAAATGACAGATCTTATTGTACCTTTAACAATGCTTAGTAGCTTCTGCTTATCTCTGAGAGACAGTGTAGTAAAATGGTTAAGAGCAAAGATTTTAAAAAGTTGGATTAAATCTGAGCTTCAGTGTCTCATTGTCCTCATCTATAAAATGGGGAAAATCATCCAGGCTGTCATGAAGAGTAAACACATTTCTACCTGTGATGTTCTTCTGACAGTATTCAAAAGTGGTGGGTCTTGGAATGAATCAGCACCTTGTTTTATCGTTGTGTTCTAAATTCCAGAGGTCTCAAACATACTATTATTCATTCTCCTTTTCCATGAATTTTGTTGACAGCACATTGATATTACACACCCAGTATCTGTACTTATTAGGGACTTATATTCAGAACCTTAACATAGCAGCAATTTGATCAAAAATGAGGCTGAGATTTTAGTTTTTTGAAGCATTGTTACGCTTGTACTATTTAGGATAGGATTTAACACAGACTGTATTGACAGCATGTGCGAAGTCTTCAGCCTGCAGGCCAGATACACACCTCATTCCATGTCAGCCAACCAGAAGGGCAAGCACCAAGAACTGGCATTACCACTCACGCCTTCTGCTGTGAAAATACAGGGGGACATTTGCAGTCTTTTGGAATATCATTCTATAAACACATAAGCTGGGGCTGTTGCCCGCCCACCTCACCCCTGCCATAATTAGAATTCTGTTTCACTTTGTACTTTTAGTAAGTATCTTTGTGTACCTGGAAAATGTTGGCATGCATGAGAGCAGCGTGTGTATCTGTGTAGGCAAGAGTGTCTGTGTATGTTGAGTCCTTTGTGTATATTATGCAAGGGCACAGTTGCCTTTGAGCACATTTACTGTACTTGCTCTATTGTTTTTGTTGGTTATTTTTTTCCCATGATTCAGTATGCCGTGTTTTACTCTTTTGATGGCATTGTCTCAATTCATCATTTAAAATCTAGAATGTAAGCATTAAACTGGAGTATTGTCTTATTTTGGCACAATACCTTCATATAGCACTAAAGTTTCTATTCTATTACTGATTGAATTGATTGAGCAGAACTCTTTTACTCAATAAATATTTCACTATTCACTACATGCCAGAAACTAGAAACAGAATTTTTTTTCTCATTTTTAAAAGGTATGGAAATGTAATACAGTTATCTTTTCAAAGTATAGCTAGTAATTTAAAGATTTTTTAATCTGCTTTTTATTACACTTTGTCAACTCTTCATAGGAAAAGTATAGGATTTCCTGCCTTACTGTAAACAGAAAATAAAAAATTAGTGGTGAATGAATATACAAGCAGCCTTTACAATGTTTGTGGAAAAGTAATTAAAAGATACATTTATATTGCTGTCAACCTTTTTGAAAGCATGCTAGCTTTTTCTAAATTACGCATTTTCTTCTAACTTTTTGAGAAACCCTCGCATCAGATTAGACATACATGCATATTTCCAAACAAATTAGACAATGTTAATGGAGGTAAATGCCAGTCCATTATTACAATGAATTTAATTAACCTTAGCATCAAAGAATTGCTGTCTTCAGAACAAAGGAAGAATAAGCTTAGTGCAATCAATTGGCATTGGCATTGACTGAGGATGTGTGTACGATCTGGCTCACAGATCTTGTTGCTGACAAGCAGGGCACACTGCAGTGTGGGTCATGTGGGGAACGTCTATGTCTACAGATAAGATAGTCTCAGAGTTTGGGCTCAGATGAAATACCCAACGACTTACATGGGCCCCTGTGTACCAGTTATTCAAGCCATGGGCTTAAACAGGCCTAAAGGAGAAAGGGTAAGAACCTGAGCAAGCTGAGGAACAGAAGAGGAAAATCTTCAGTGTGCTTGCTGTGTTGGCTTCCTGCTCCCTCCCTCATTGACATTTCTTTGAAATGTGATTTTCAAAGCAGGTGCTATTCTTACTGCAATCACATTGTCACACTCCATTATGAGGAAGCAATTAAGCCCATAATAAGTTAAGAGGTTATGTTTTCTATTTAAAAAAAAAAAAAAACTCACACAACCTTTGATTTGCTAGCTTTTGAAAACAGATAGGAATTTTTCAATTACTTCCAGCAAAATACCTTTTTCTCATTCTGAGTGTTTGAAAAGCAAATGTATCTTGGATCCAGTACTTTTGTGTTTACAAATCTGGATATGATTTAGTAAGCTTTAAAGAGATAGCAAGCACATAGTAAGGAAATCAGATTTACATAATGTTCTGCTTGCTTACAGAACACAGCAGTTGAGATTATCTTTTACATTTGGGATGACTGTTTTAATATGATAAGATGAAATACCACCTACAGTATACTTGATCTTGCTAGTTTGACTTCTTAAAATAAATTATGAGCTGATTTGTCATGGTGACTTTTAACATAAATTGCTAGTGTAATCTGAAGAAGCAATTCTAAAGGAGACTGCCTTTTCACCTCATCCTCATACTAAAGATTTGTTATTTCTACATTTATTCTTTTCTCTGTACGATGTATTTGTTATAACTTTACATGGCAGAACAGCAAAAAAATCTATGCTTTTCTCATTCCAACCATTCTTCTATTCATACACTGTAAGTAGCAAAGAGCAGCTTAAATGGGAGAAATAGCGTAAGAAAAAGAAGGGTGTTCACCTTGCCACCATGATTTTGTATAGAAATAAAGGCATTTATGGGGATGTTTGTGCCTTTTTCCCTACCTAGAAACACAATTAGATTTCAACCTTGGGGGAATAAGGTGAGCCTAGGGCTTTATTCTTTCCCTTGTACACTCTGTATGGATTTATATATATTTGGATGCATGTATGTATTCAAGCAGGTTCGATAGTGCTGTAAATGATGAGTGTTATACTCCAAACATATTTCAGCTATGCAAGTGGGGTTGCTAGGAAAAGAGGAGGTAGTGCTAAACCAAAGGACACAAAGGACCATTTTGTACAATCATGAACCCAGAGAAATGTTTCCTGTGTTTTGTACTGATTTCTGCTTTATGTGTTGTAAGCTTTGTGCTTGACTAAGCTTCTTGCCACTATCTCTCAATTCTGTTTGTCCAAATTTGCTATTTTCTGTTTCATCTATATTCATTTTTGACTACAAAAGAGTTAGAAGATGAACATGGCTATGTGCTTATGAGGATTAGTTATTCATTGAGAAATGTTCAGATTTATGATTTTTACATTACAAAGGTGTGGGGGGGATTGCACATAGGCCTTCTGGTCAAGCTTTGTGCTGTTCTCTGTCTAGAGATTACATGTATGTATATCTCATCTTACTCAGAGATTAGCATGGAATTGGAGTAATCTCGGATTTATAAGAGGCTAGTGATTATTCCCTTTCAACTCAGTAGAGCGATAGTGCTGACCCTCTGCAGTCTCTGATTGGAGACTTCCTTTTTATTGTTTCAATAGGTGGAGAGTAGTTTGCAGAAACATGAGCGACAGATACACCATAGGATTATTTGCAGAATGTTGTATACACAAAAAAAATGAATCAAAGACAATTTCAGTTGGAGATTTATTTGAAATTATAAGAGAAATTATGCCCCACCACACCTTCCTATGCTTTCAACCTTGCTCTTCTGGAAACAACTTCTCACAGTAGCAGAGCCCACTGTGAAATACCCCTGTTGGAGCTAAGAGCACTTATGTGTGCTGCTCCTTTGATACGCAATCATTTTGTCCTGACATGTCTTTGGTTTTTCATTTTTCACTTTTGTCTCTTTAACCCTTGCTTTGCCTTAGAACCATTTGTGTGACACACCTCAATATGAAAGGAGATTACTAAATTGATGTCTTTTTCCATTACTGTGAAACAATAACCAGTAATGTCATGTCTTAGAGCAACACAAATTTATCAGCTCACCACTCTGTAGGTGTGGTGAGCAGTATAGCTCAACTATGCTGTCTGTATCTAATCTCATGAGGCTGAAATGCATGAGCTAAGCCAGCCTCTTCTCCTGAGGTACTAGGAAAGAGCACACTTTCAGGATGACTCAGATTCTTGTGAGGACTCAATTCCTTGTGGCCAAAAGATTTGAGGGCCTCATTTTCTCTCTGGGTGTCACAGGAAGGATATTTTCTACTTCTAAAAGTCACCTGCATGCTCTAATACAGGGACTTCTTCAAACTCAGACCAGTCACAGGAGAATTATTTCTCTGTATTTTAATCTCTGGCATCTTCTGCCACCAGTGGAGAAAACTCTCTGCTTTCTTTTTTCTTATTTTTTTAAATTTCATTTGACAGAGATATTATTAGAGAGAGAGAGAGAGAGAGAGAGAGAGAGATCTAATTTTGTTCAAAAGGGAGAGACAGACAGACATAGAGAGAAACATGTGCTCCCATCCACAGGTTCACTCCCCAAATATTCACAACAGCCAAGACTGAGCCAGGGTGAAGTCAGGCACTAGGAACACAAATAAGAACTCCCAAACTTAAGGCAGAAACTCATTACTGAAGCCATCACTTATGCCTCCTCTGCTTTTCCAGAAACTGAAATCAAGAACCAGAGCAATGTTATGAACCCAGGCACTCAGATCTGGGACGTGGGTGTCTTAAGGGCTACATTAACCGAAAAACTCAACTTTGAAACAAGGTCAGGCTGACCCATATCATCTCTACATTTTAAGATTAACTAATTTGAGACTTTATATCTGCAAAATCGTTGCATCTCACATGAGCTCTGGTTCGAGTCTCAGCTGCTCTGCTTCTGCTCCAGCTTCCTACTAATACACCCGGGAAAGCGGCAGAAGATAGCCCAAGTGCTTGGGCCACTGCCACCCATGTGGGATAGCCAGATGGAGTTCCTGGCTCCTGGCTTCAGCCTGGCCCAGCCCCAGCTGTAGCAGCCATTTGGGGAATGAACCAGCAGATGGAAGATATCTGTCTCTCTCCCTCCCTCTCTCTGTCACTCTGCGTTTGAAATAAATAAATAAATCTTAAGAAAAGAAAATCTTGAGTGAAAGGAAACATCTTTAGACTCCTCCATCATACTGAGTATGAGTTATTGTCTTCTGTGACACTTGGAAATTCTGTGCACAGGTAGATATGAAATAAGTATTTCTTAATTGAATCCACAAGTGTATGAATGAATAAATGATAAAAGAGTCGCTCTCAGAATTCAGATATCCTAACATACAAGTTATTAATAGACAAGGAAAGAATTTTATGTTTACCAAATAAATAAGTTTTGAGTAGTTACACTTCATCTTACATCCATGATTTGAGTTCAATCATCATGGAAAGACTCATCACTCACTAGTTAGAATTCATTAAAAAGATGACAACACATTCAAGATGGATTTTTGTTTTCTTTAAATTGTTAGCACTTGAGAATTATTCCCTAGAATCAAATTGGTTTTATAAGCTGATTTACACATTACAAAGCACAGTCCTCTAGTGCTCACAGTAACTCCAGGCTATTAACAACCTGATCTTATGGTAGATATTTGAAGCTAATAGTACTTCTATGTGTTCTGAAAGCCTTAATTCTATACACTTAAAATTTTCTAAAAGCAGTTAACTTTGCAAAAAAAAAAAAAAAACCCACAAAAAGGAAAAAAGGCAGGATAGTCAAAGTGGTATAACCAATGAATTAAATGAAGTAGAGAAACTAAAAACAAAATGTCCTTTTTATGCCCTGCCCAAATGTTTGATAATTATAGTGTGATTGCACTTCTATCCTGTATTTAACACTGGAAATATATGTCCTCAGGAATTAAAATGGTAAGTAATCTATGTCAAATCAAAGAGTCTAATTTTTCCAGCATTTTGTCTACCCAGCTGGAAAAAGATTTCTGCCCTCTACCTATCCAATGAAGTGATAAAAAGGTACTATCTTTCTAACAATAACATGCAATGCATAAGATTCTAATTAGTACCTAATAACCGGTGACCCTTAATTTTTTCTTCCAGAAAATTTTTAGCATTCTCTTACTTTAAAATAATTTTGTGAATCTATTCTTTTCATGATTCAGTGATCAGGAGGTCAAACCACATTTACTCAATATTTCTTTTCCATACCTTAAAAAACAAATTCAACTGGACTCACGTTGTGGTGCAGTTGACTTAGTCTCCACCTGCGTCCCCCACATCTTTTTTGGGTGCTGGTTCCTATCCCTGCATTCCCTCTTCCAATCCAGTTCTCTGCTACAACCTGATGGCGCAGTTGCTTGGGTTCCTGAGCCCATATGGTAGACCTGGAAGAAACTCCTGGTTCCTAGCTTCATATCATCCCAGCTCCAGCCATGGTTGCCATTTGGAGAGTGAACCAACAGATGGAAGACGTTCCTCTCTGTCTCTCCCTCTCTCTGTTTGTAATTCTGGTTCTCAAATAAATAAATAAAATCTTAAAAAAAAAGAACTCAAATGCAATTCAATAGAATAAGATACATTTTAAAAAAGTATTCAAAGTATAATTGAAATCAATAGATGCATATAATTCAATAAACATATTTAGGAATTTAAAAAGGGGGACTGGCACTGTGGCGCAGCAGGTTAATGCCCTGGCCGGAAGCGCAGGCATCCCATATGGGCGCTGGATCTAGTCCCAGCTGCTCCTCTTCCAATCTAGCTCTCTGCTATGGCCTGAGAAAGCAGTAGAAGATGGCACAAGTCCTTGGGCCCTTGCACCCACATGGGAGACTCGGAAGAAGCTCCTGGCTCCTGGCTTCTGATCAGGAGTGAACCAGCGGATAGAAGACCTCTCTCTCTGTCTATCTCTCTCTGTCTCTTTCAAATAAATAAAATAAATCTTAAAAAGAAAGAAAGAAAGAAAAAGGACTCAGCTGTCCAGTAGGAAGAGATGTATTTGCAGAGGGTCTTCCTTGATCACTCATTCTGAGTATATATTCAAACTTCAATATCTTCCCCAACATTCAGTTCGCTTTTTCTCAGCTACTCCCTTTCACTTAAAATTCCTTTATAATATCCTACCTTCTTTCTTTCCATTATTGACAAACAATATTACAAACCCTTTCATGATTTTTTTAATAGCTGCTACACCGAGATTTAGTCTGGTTTTCATAGTCTTGTAAGTGACTTTGAGCTTGAACTAACCCCTTGTCTTTAGCAGTCAATTATGAGATATCACAGGAACTGTCACCTTGTTCCTTAAAGAATAAAAATGACATGTGGCAATCGTAAATAAAAAAAAAAACACCCATACAAAAACCATTACGACAAATTGAGGAATATTGAACTAGTCAATTTGTGCATTTCATTGAACATTCTGAACCATCCAAATTTGAATGAAGCTTTCAATACACAAATAAGCTAGTTCTGTAACAATAGACAGTGCATTGTATATCAGACATTATGCACAGTGCAGCCAGCTGCATCAAAGAGATGTGAGAATTGGGATTTGTTTTCAATGTTAAATTGAATTCCAAAAAAAATTATTGTTGCTCTGTAATACACAGGAATGCTGCTTAATGAAAACCTCTACTTGTATTATTTGTGAGATTTTTGTTCCTATTTCAGATGTGGATAAAGTAGCTGTATTACACTTTGTAAATGGGTAGCTGTCCTAAAGCCTAAACTGTGCAAAAGATCATCTTGTTCCTATGTGAATAAAATCAGAAGAATCATTTAAATAACATAGACAAGAAACAATTTGATATACAAGGAGATTCTGGAAAGACTAGTGTAGGAAAATTCACAGTGCTTACTGCATCTTCCTTTGTCTTCCGTGGGAGGGGAAGGAATGTGTAACAATAAAACATTAACATTTAACATCTCCCTTTTTTGTGAAGGGAGAAAATAATCAGCTGTCTTTTCTTGTTTTGAGATGTAAAAAATTATACCCCAAAGCAATTATGTAGCCCAAAGCATTCTAGAACAATTATGTAGCCCAAAGCATTCTAGAATATAGCAACATGTATGGATACTTTCCTTAGGTCTTTCCCATACACTTACAGGAAATACTAGAAATTCATTTTCACAATTAGAATGATACCAAATGCCCCTGTTAATTGTGATTGTAATTAAATTTGGTGTGAAATGGAAGAATTAGAACATAAGTATTTATATGTGGCTCTCAGATTTCATTAGTAATTACTCCTAGATATTGGTGTACAAGGAGATAGTTATTGCAATAAAACCAGTTGAAACGTTAATTTTTTGAACAATAGCTTTGCTCTCTAGGAATGTATGGTTCCCTTAATCCCTTTTCCGTTTTTCAAGTTTTCAAGTCCTGACCTCCCTCATGCATGAATAAGACTGAAGCTGCTCTTTTGCTTGAAAAAAAAATCTTACATTTTATGCAGAAATGTTCTGAATGGTCATTTTATGATTTCATGTCTATCTTTGAGAAGCAGATGAATCAAGACATATTCTAGACATATAAAAGAATTTTATAGAAGTATATTTTTTGATTCTAAAAAATATTCTTTTATGCAAATAAATTAATCATTCATCACAGATTTCTAATATGGCAGTCATTTAAACAACACTAATATTTGATGAAGAAATCTTTATTATGACTTTCATATGTTTAAGACCCTACAAAAGTCCAAGTTGAAAAATTATGAGAGATGCAAATAAAGAATACATTGACTATAGAACTTGGAAATTATTTCCAACATTTCCTGCTTCAAAATATAATAATATCATTTGCATTTGCTATCTCAATACAATGCTATCACTCCCTGCATATATGTAAACTCATTTTGTATTTTGTTTGTTGAAATGTCGGATAAGTTGCTAGACTATGAAATTATTTTGATCATATCAGATTTAGAAATATTTAAGCTTGTACTTGTGACATGTAATATTAATAAGCAATATGAGCTTAAACATTGAAATAAGGTGCTAAATAAATGAATATGGCTAGTGTGGTATGGTAGCAAGGGCGCTAAACTCAAGGTCTAGACATTTGGATTGATTCCTTATGTGGCTCGTCCTTCTCCAGGCCTAAGTCTCTTTTGGCTTTAAAATGACACGGGCCTGAACTGACATTTTCTAAGTAGGTTCTGGTTTACTGAGATTTTTACAAAGGAGAATGGATTCTCTTAAAATTTCTTTTAATGCTGTAATACTAATAACTTACTATTAGAGTCATTTATGCTTTGGTGGAAATTATTCCTTTTCTTCTAGGGTAGAATGCTTTATTTCTACTTGACTATAAATTCCTTAAAACCAAGGAGTAGGTCATGTCCAATTCTGTATTCAGTATTGAGCACAAGCCTAATTCATAATAGATGCTCCACAAGCATTTATTGAATATATATTGTGATTACCGGCATAGAAATCAGATGCTTTCCTGATATGATTTTCTGACTTATTTATGTCTAAATGATCAGTTTTCCATTTTTGGGTTTAGATATGTAAATTTAGGTTAAGGATCATTGAAAATCTTGTTAAAGTAGAGGCACCTTTTAGTAAAGGTCATGCTTTATGAACTGACCAGCTTTTAAAAAATATTTTATTTATTGTTTTGTGACCAAATGAATTGTGAATATAAACTTAATGCTGCCTGAGACATTAATGTAAGGAGTACTATTTCTGTTACAGTCAAAAGCTTTTTCAAACAGTGACATGAATGATTAAATTAGTAATATCCATACAAAGTGTTTTGATATCACATTTTAAAACTTTTCCATTCTTTTGTTTTAAAGATGTTGACTGGTACCTGAAGAAATTATGAGCAGCATATTAACTCTAATTTTGGCAAAAAGTTACAAAATAGTCTTAAAAAATCAGAGTGCAGATTGCAGGACGTGTTCAGTGCTGGAATCACAATGCATATTTATTCATCATTTTTCTTTTCACCTTTTTCTGACCCTTCTTTGGACTGCATTTCCCCAACATCTGACATTTGTGTTCCTGTCCCCAGGTTCTTTCTGCACCAATTGGATTTCCTATTTTTGCATTCTACAAGTTAGATAACCTTAGGCATTGAGCCTTGAGGAAGGTTCAAGGTTGTGGGGAGATAAGCATTTTATAGTTCAGATCATAATAAAAACATAAGAACCATGAATGCCTTTAAATTTTTAAAAAATACAGTAAGCCACAGAACTTTCATTAGGTAATCTTGCTGATACAGCAGAAACAAAAATTTGTGATAATGTAAAACAGTGGGTGATATTCCTGAGATAAAATCTATGAGGAAAAAATTAGATTTAATTAAGGTTTTAAGACCCCTTTATTATTAAGAGTATGTGCCTGTTAACAATATAATTAATGCAGAACTCACAAAAGTGAAGCAACTGAGAAAATTAATCATGAACCAAGAAAAGTGGTGGCAAAAGAATTGGATAATTGTTTACTTTCAGTTGGTTTATTTATTCATAATTAATTTATTGTACACCTACTATGTGTAACATGCCATTCACTGTTGTGGGATATGAAGTTGCACTGGACACAGTGTTCATAATTATTATTTTTCTCTTCTTCATACAAGAGTGTTGTCCTTGTCTTGGGTCTCCCCAAAATAAACAGCTTGCTTGTTGGTGATTATTTGGGGAAAGACTTTCAAGGAAAACTTGCAGAAAACTAGAATAGTAAAATAGAGAAAAAGGGAAGCCAGTCCAGGTATGTGCTGTGGATCTGGTTCCTGCTGTGGGTAACTGGGCTCTGTCCTACTGGGGACCCTCTGAAGAGCCGTGTGGAACACACTTCAGAATTGTTTGCCCTGCACACAGCCAGTTGTCATAGCAACAGTCAAAGTAAAAAGGTAATGAGAGGATGTAAGGCAAGACATAAAAGATGTGTGAAACAAGTATATTTTGCAAATTTATCTCATGTGGAGATAAAAAGAGCAGTTATTTATTAAGCCCTTATTATATGCAATCACTATGCTAGCCACTGGGGAAGAAGCAAAGAGAAGAAAGAGATTTTTTAAAAAATCATGATACACCTGCCCTTTAGGAAGTCACAGTCTAGCAGAGGAAAAGTCTGTAAGCAAAGCCAGGACAATGAGTTTGCACTGCAATTGGGTATCAAGGGATAGAGCAAGTGACAGAGGGGTAGAGTATTATTACAGATGTAAGAATGAACTAGGTTCTTAAGGAAAAACAGAAGTATATCTGATAGAGTCTGGAGAATAGGGAGGGAATAGAGGAAGCTGATTCCTAGCAAAATCTGGAGAATTCAAGGGTACTTTGTGTTTAAACCATTGTGATCTACTTGGATGACTTATGTACAAAGCTGTACCCTAGCACCCAAAACACTGAGTACAGTAGGTGCTCAGTAAGTATAAGTAGATACTCAGCAGTATTTGCTCGCTGAACTAATTTTTAGACTGTACTTTTAGAGCCATGTTTTGGAAGGCACATGTATTTGTGTGACGGTTATTGTTTCACACCTGTAGAACTTTGAGGCATACAAGACCTCATCCACACAAGTGAGGATTTCATATTGAGTAAAGTAGGAGCTTAAATTTTCACTTCTTATACAAATACTAATACATTTTAAAAGAAAGAGAGAGAGAGAGAGAGACAGAGAAAGAGGAAAGTCTTCCATCCAATGGCTCATTTCCAAAATGGCTGCAGTGGCTAGAGCTGAACCAATCCAAAACCAGGAGCCAGGAGTTTCTTCCAAGGCTCCCATGTGGGTCAGGGGCCCAAGCACTTTGCGCCATCTTCCACTGCTTTGCCAGGCCATAACAGGGCACTGGGTCGGAAGTGGAACAGCCAGGACTCAAACAAGTGCCCATGTGGGATGCTGGCACCACAGGCAGAGGGTTGAACTACTATACCATAGCCCCAGCTCCGATACTAATACATTTTAAAAGCCACTATTTAGTGAATACTTAAATCATCACTGTACTAAACATTTAACTTAGTTATCTTTTTTATTTATCTCAACCTTCAGAGGAGAATAGATCTATCTTCTATATTCAGCTGAGAGAACTAGTGTGCTAAGGTGCTTAGCTAGTACATTAAGAAACAGTCTCTATCCATAAATAACACACTCAAATAGAAATCATAGACAAGAGTGACTATTAATGTTCGTGTGTGTGTGTGTGTGTGTGTGTGTGTGTGTGTTTGTATGACTCTGTATATCTACAATATGAGTTCTTGAGAGCTATCCAAAAAGACACGATGGAGGTCTTGGTATCCTACAATGGTAGTTACAAAGTCCTGAATTCTTAATTGGTGATATTATCTTCCCTACAGTGCCCCTATCCTATACTTGATCTTAATAGTCAAACTTGATTAAAATGTAGAAATTACAATAACATGTCTAACCTTGGTTCTCTGTAATACATACATTGACAGTGCCCATCATTTGATCAAATATGTATTTACCCAGGTTAATTAAATGCTTTCAGGAAACCTACATTCTACAGAAGAAGATGAGCATGAGAGTGGTAAGGCATAGGTAAAAGCCAGTGGCTGTAGGAGGAAAAAGGAATTGGAAGATCAATTCTACCTGCAGTGATGCAGAAATTCAGGGAAATGTAGCATGATAATCAGCATACCTGAGTTCTGTTTTTGCATTTAATTTAAACAAATTACTCAATGGCCTCATTATTTCATCTGTAAACTTAAGGGTTGTGCCAGATGACCCCAAGTAGCCCTAAGAGTCTTGCCATGTTCTGTTAGTGAGCAGATTTTATGTAATTGAACATTCAAAGAGAGGTACTGTCTCAATACAGAGACATAGACCCCCAATCTCCAAGGAAGGCAGATTGTGAGAAAGTACACAAGTCTGGCAAAAGCTGGAGTATGCATTGAGAAGAGAGAGCCCTCCTGCCTACATTGTGGCAAATGGCAAGGTAGTCAGTGATAAGGTGGGGAAGCAGCATGAAAAAAGTTTATAGAAGGTCTTTCGTTCCACAAAAAATCATTTCGATTTTATTAAGGTTTTCCAAATAGTCAAAATATATAGTGGCAATGATTAGAAAATCTGAGAATAGGTGAAAAATCAATCAAGAGCATAAGAATTGGAACAATTTAGGTAAATCAGACTACAAAAGCAAAAAATCACTGGCCATCACTGCATTTGTAAAACTAAAAAACAGAACTGTACAGGTAAATGGAATATTCCAAAAAAATAGGAAAGATCATCAAATCTAATGAAATTCTTAATTCTTCATGCCAAGAGAAGACTGTTACAGAAAAACAGAAAATATCCTTCTTTAGGGTAACCTTCCTAGCACAAAAGACACAAAGAATAAAATTAAATAACCAAGACAATATGATTATTAAAGCTCTGAGTTTAGACACCCTATATAAAAGTATAAATAATTTCACACCCCCATAGTAAAGTATATAGAATCTTAAAAGCTTCTTTTAACTTATAAAATGTGTTTGCTAGTTTGTAGTTTCTTCCATTTTTTTTTAATTATGAGCAATATCACAATGAAGACACAGCTGATAGCAATGACTATCAGTGACCTTAAGAACACAGCTGGGTTCCTATTTTTATTCTATAAAGCCCTCTTTTTTCAACTAGAAGATGCCTTAATGGCCCAAACTAAAGTTTATATAGTAAGGGAAAGTTGTTATTGTATTTTGTTGTTTATTTATTTCACACAATGATAGATTTTCTTGAAAGATCTATTTATTTGAAAAGCAGAGTTACAGAGAGGCAGAGGCAGAGAGAGAGGTCTTTCATCCACTGGTTCACTCCCCAAATGGCCGCAACAAACTGAGCTGGACTGATCCAAAGTCAGGGGCCAGGAGCTTCTTCCAGGTCTCCAACATAGGTGCAGAGGCCCAAGGATGTTTGGCCATCTTTCAATGATTTCCCAGGCACATTAGCAGGAAGCTGCATCACAAATGGAGCAATGGGATTCAAACCAGTGTCCATGGTATGCCAGGGCAGTGGCTTTGTCCACTATACCATAGCTCTGGTGCCACAATGACAGATTTTAAAAGATATATAAGCACACATAAACACACACACTCCTAAATACATAAGGATGCTTCGTATAGAGACCGATTTGCAAACTCACCTGGGATGAAGAACAAATCATGCCGATCAAGAAACTGCTTATGGTCATACAAAATTACCTGTATTGACAACACACTTCAAAGCCACTATATATTCATGTAAATCACTTCTGTTTTTCTAGACATAAACAAAGAAACCAACACATTTAGAAGGTATCAATGAACAATTCAAGCTTTGAGACTTTATTTTAATAACTGGAAGAACAGAGAAAAGCAGGAGAACTTGTTTCTATTGGGGGTAATTTCTGCTGATTTGTTTATAAAATATTCATAAATAAAGTATTTCTCTACAAATAAGCAGAATTCTGAATTGAATAATAACAGACAAACATATCTTCACAATTTCTAATGTACTCAATGCTGAGTAGGCAGAGTGGCGTACCACAGGCTTTGGGAAATGGCTATTCAGCAATCAGAATGGGATTCAAGAATAAAAAGCTAAGTAGTTGCTAAGATCAAGCTGACAGGAAAACTCCATTAGAGAGAAAGAGGAAGGAATGGTGTCATATCTTTATCCATTCTCCTCAATTCTTATAACAACACAAAAGAGACTGTTTTTGAAAATCATTACTTTATATTTTTATGCTGTGAAGGCTCAATCTGTCAAAGATGTTGACACTTCCTGCAGGTTGTCACTCCATTTTTGGTTAAAAAAAAAACCTGAAAACCTAAAATGTTAAACTAAGTATCTAAATACAGATTTACCATGACTGTAGACTTATTACTTGAACAAAGTATACTCATGCCCCCTTGTTAGCATAATTTCTTCTACAAAAAACAAAGGAGAAGCCCAACTGGTATCCAAGTCATTTATGTATTCTTTCTTGAAATACAAGGTGACCATTGTAGGGGCTCGAAAAGTGTCTTTTTCTACCAGACTGAGAAAAGCAGACGATGGCGTGTTTGTGTCTTTGTATTCTCAATAAAGTGTATGATTCTCTAAAAGCATGTTGAGTACATAAACACGTTGAAAATCTATTCATCTTTAGCTCCAATGACAATGACAACTGTGCTATTCAGGCATTCCTCAACCCCAAAGTCTAGGGGAAGAAGATCCCAGTGGATTTACTGTATAGATACAAGCAATATCACACAAATCAAACCCTCCTACTGGAAACCACTGGGCACAGGTATGAGAGAGTATATAAGACAAAGTTTGCTATACTGTGTGCATAATGCAGTGCATGTCATCCCAGAACTCATACTATTAGAAAGACCATTGAAGATGATCACTTGTGCTGAGACCTGCCAGATTATTCCACACAACACAATCAAAAGTTCTGCATCCAGTCACAAAGTTATCCCAGCTGCAGCTCTCCTTCTACCCTAATCATCACCTAATGATATATAGAAGTATGAGAGATTTAAAAAGTGTGGTTAATCTGAGCTTCTGGTTATCTCTTACACCTGTTAATGTTGTAAAGGGGCTGACTATTAACTGAGAGGAATAAGCTATTTTTGTGCAAACTCCTCCCTTAGTGTGTAATGAAATAAGACCACGTTGTCAGTTGGATCTAATCAATGATGCATAGTGTTTTAGTCAAATAATGGGTTTTCTATCTTGCATAAAATAATTGGGGAGTAAATCATTCACTTGCTATTAACATATAAGCTTACTTAGAAACATGTAAGTTGAGGCCAGTTTTGTCTTATGGAAGCAAAACTGTTGGAGTTTACATTAACTACCTTCATTTGCTACAAGAATATTAACAATATGACTCAAAACTAGTTCAGTTAAAGTTTGAGGAATTTAAGGAAATTGACTAGGCAAGTAATTGGGTATTGTACCAAACAAATATTTCACAGTTATGTTTGTTCTTGCCTAAAAATAAAAACTGGAGCAATACAAGGGAAAAATGCCAAGACGGAAAATAATGTGCAGCAGCTGTAAGTAATTGGAAGTGATAATCATAATTAGACAGTTATAAGAAATGTATGAAAACTCAAATTGGATCTTCTTGTTGACAACTAGGAAAAATCCCAAAGGACTGGACTCCACACCTAACCTAGGCATTTATGGTCCATGCCTAAGAAAGCTCCTCCAACCCAAATTCAACGTTAGATCATCCATGAAACCACTCATGCCATGCAACATGCACCATGATGTTCTCTTAGGCAAAACAGAGGGAAAAGGAAGAAGAGATACTACTCCTTGACTTTGAGAAAACTGCAAATTAGAGGAGATCAGCTGATTATCTGCAAATAAAAGGCACTGAAAAATCTTCCCAAACAGACCTGTAAAGTGCAGAGTTAATATTTTTGTAATAGAAAATTGGAGACACCTTTGTAAGACCAGAGACGCACTGATTTAACAAACTGTTGATTAGTAGTAATGTCCACTATACTTATTTGTGGAATGCATCTTAAGCTAAAACAACAGGCTTTTCTGGAGGCAGGGTCTGTTTCTTTTTTTTTTTTTTTTTTTTTTTTACAGGCAGAGTGGACAGTGAGAGAGAGAGACAGAGAGAAAGGTCTTCCTTTGCCGTTGGTTCACCCTCCAATGGCCGCCGCGGCCGGCGCGCTGCGGCCAGCGCACCGCGCTCCTCCGATGGCAGGAGCCAGGAGCCAGGTGCTTTTTCCTGGTCTCCCCATGGGATGCAGGGCCCAAGCACCTGGGCCATCCTCCACTGCACTCCCGGGCCACAGCAGAGGGCTGGCCTGGAAGAGGGGCAACCGGGACAGAATCCGGCGCCCCGACCGGGACTAGAACCCGGTGTGCTGGCGCCGCAAGGCGGAGGATTAGCCTGTTGAGCCACGGCGCCGGCCTAGGGTCTGTTTCTATGTTGCTACTGACTCAGAGAGTGCCTGGTATATGGCTTACCCTGAGTTTCTTAAATGAGTGAATGACAAGTGTTCAGGTAACACTTGAGAATGTTTATGCTTTATTAGACACTGTGCTGAGTGGGTTACATATGTCCACCCATCAAATCTTCACAGTAACTTTTGTGATACTACCAATTCTCACAGATGGAGACACTGAATGAACTATGTAAGCAAGCTTATCATGAATTTTATAAGCTTCATAAATAAAATTAAGAAAAGTGCCGAGTGTGTGCAGTTAGAAAAAGGTGGAGTTGAAATTTAAACTGTTGTCATCTGGATCCACAGTCTGTTTATTACGTAGAATGTTACACGAAAAACTGGAATGCCTTAGCTTTGTAAGAAACTAGGAAGAATGACAACCAGCCAGTTTTGTTATTTGTCTTAAATCCTGATCTGCAAACTACATCAAAGCAGTCTCCCTGATGTACCCTATTTTTTCTTTTCTTTTTTTTTCTTAGATAAATGTTTTAATATGAAGCCATCTAATCCATTGCCCAAAGGCTGGATGTTTCTCTCTCTCTCTCTCTCTCTCTCTCTCTCTCTCTCTCTCTCTCTCTCAAAATCCAAAAATTTCAATTTATTTATATGAGACACAGAAAGAGTTATCACCTGCTGGTTCATTCGCTAAAAGCCCGTAACAGCCAAAGCTAGGCCAAGCTAAAGCCAGAAGCCAGAAACTCAGTCCTGGTCTAGATGTGTAGGTAGGCACTCAATTACTTGAGCCGTCCATGGTCTGTATTAGCAGGAAGCTGGAAGCAGAAGTAGAGCTGGGACTTGAACTCCAGGCACTCTGATGTGAGATGATACAGGCAACAGCTTACCTGCTAGGCAGAAGGCTCGCCCCACTCTTTTTTAATTGTTAGCTCCTTTTTTTTTTCTTTTCTCTTCCCTTTGTATTCTGCTTTTCTTCTCAAATTAAATTTTCTTCTGCTTTTTTTATTCTCCTCTTCATAAGTAATAAATTTAAAAAACAAGTTAATAGTTGGCCAGAAAGAGAAAACAATTTTCCTGTCACATATTTTGCCTAAAGTGCAAGCCATAATAGAAATAACTATTGAAGTAGGGTATTTTATCAAAGGGATCTTAGACAAATGTATATTTAGGAATACTTTCCCACATTTAGTTTAACAAACATCTACTGAACACATTTGATATACAGATTACAAATTGCAGGGATGAATGCTTCATAACTTTAAGATGCTTATAGTCCAGTGTAACAAGTGTGTGTGTATGTGTGCAAATATATATTGATTAGAAATGAAAAAGAAAACATTTCTGAATTCAGATATAAATGGATGACTAGTAATTATCATTTGAGATACTGGGGAGGGTTTCATGGAGGCAGTGGTGTTTAAGAATTTCTACAGTGTGTAAGGTCTCAATAAATGGAGAGGAAATGGGAGGAAGCCCAGCAAGACTTAAATATGCAGGCTGGCGCCGCAGCTCAACAGGCTAATCCTCCGCCTTGCGGCGCCGGCACACCAGGTTCTAGTCTCGGTCGGGGCACCGGATTCTGTCCCGGTTGCCCCTCCTCCAGGCTGGCTCTCTGCTATGGCCCAGGAGTGCAGTGGAGGATGGCCCAAGTCCTTGGGCCCTGCACCCACATGGGAGACCAGGAGAAGCACCTGGCTCCTGCCTTCAGATCAGGGTAGTGCGCTGGCTGCAGAGCGCCTGCCATGGTGGCCATTGGAGGGTGAACCAATGGCAAAGGAAGACCTTTCTCTCTGTCTCTCTCTCACTGTCCACTCTGCCTGTCAAAAAAAAAAAGACTTAAATATGCAGCATGTGAAAATGACATGGGGTCTGAACACGTTGGTTGGCTAGAACAAGGGAATGGAGATCCATTAATGGCTTCACTCAATAGGCAATGGGAAGTCATTGAAGATTTTCAGCTGCATCTATTCTTGCTTTCTCTGGTAATATCTATTGTCCACAGAGTAGGCAAGTGATCATTTCATAATATTGAATTTTCCTATAACTTTTCTCATATCACTCAGAATGGAGCCAAAGCCCTGATCACAGCTCAATACCAACTCTGGTTACCTGATACTCACATGAACTGTCCCTTCTAATTTCACATAGGATGAATAGCAATAGGATAAGCACAAATGACTAAAAACATTGCAGAGAATTTATAACAGATCTGACCATCGCAGAGGTACAACTAGATGACCCATAGCTGGGGTCTAGGACTTCATCTAACTGGTCTTTTGTAGCAATAGGGTGATGGCAGATAATTAATTACATGTTCTGCTCCTATATAATCTGCTGACTAATCTGTCTTCTTGCTAAAAATGCTGTTAGTTAGTATACACATACACTAAAGTAAGGTACTAATGAGCCTAAATGTAGACAGAAAAGAAAGACTCAGAAAAATATGAGTAAAGACAATGTTTTAATTTAAAAAAAATAAAAGTTTTCTTCTAAGTACCAGACTATTCAGAACCAAAGATAAAAGACATATTAAGTCTTGGCTTCAAGATATTAACTTGACATGGGGATATTCTAAAGATCGTTTTGTTTTTTTAAACAAGGTGATACTTGAGCAAAATATTGAGGCTGTTTTCTAATAAAAGCAAAGAGTTATTTTCTTAAGGTTTTTGACAGCAAGTAGTCAAATAATTTAATATGTCAAGAAAATCTAATTGATTCAATAATATCCAAATAGTCCTGCATTCAGGCCACTAAACATTAACTTTAGTACCATTATCCCTGTTTTCCAAATCATTCAGTTCAACAGTTATATGCATACACAAAACCCACATGTAATGAATATCAATCAAAAGGAATAAAGTTATATAACGATATCACACCACCCCAAATGTAGTAAAATGCACATATTACTGCCTTTTTAAAAGATAATTATAGTTATATTTGTTGCCTAGACTACTTCCTTGCTATGACTCTTCAGGGAATGCTCCAATATTTATGCATCAGTCTTACAGCTCTGTACATCCTAAAGTTCTGTATTTGCCTGATTTTTGTGTCCTCATCTAAAATGAACTCTCCCTGAGAGGATTAAGCTTTATTCATCTTTGCCTGTGTTATTCTTAATTCAGGCCACATTACATAAAACAATTGTATGACCTAGAATAATTTGTAACTTGATTCTAGAAATAGATATTTACAGAAATATTTTTCATGCAGTGTGAGATGTGTGTAACAATAGAATATTCACATGTGTCATGGTCTGATTACACAAAGCAAGGAATCAGCTTAGCTTGTTGAATTAGAAGGGATTCAGGAAATGCTGTCCGAAGATAGATTTTAAAGGATAGAAAAGGGGTTTGAGTATCCTTGATACCCTAGTCACTTAGTTTGCCATTTAATTGGTCATAATAACAAAAATATATTACCTTTCCTTTGTATTCTTAGCTTTTAAAATATCTTATTTATTAATTTTATGATTTGCTAATTATTGGTCTCTTACTATTATACTAATTTTATTATACTCAATATACCTAGAAAATGACAATTATAAATATCTCTTATTGAGGCCATACACCAATTAAATATTTATTTATATTAAAAATACTCTAGGTTTTTTAACAAAATAAAATAAAGTATTTCATTAATTTAGAGTCCTTAGATATCATAAGTTGAAACTCTAATTTCAACAATAGACATTTTATTCACCATCTCATCATCTTTTTCTTTTTTCTTTCTTTCATTTTTTTTTTTTTGAAAACTCAGTTGTGTTGGGCTTTTAACGGTGGACCACATTGGTATATGTGGATTCAATTCCCAGCTCTGGCTCCTGACTCCAGTTTCGTGCTAATGCAGACCGTGGTAGGCAAAAAATGATGGCTCAAGTGATTGGAGTCCTGCATTCCTCATGGCAGATCTGGATTGAGTTCCAAACTTTGAATTTCAGCCCTACTTCATCCTCAGCCATTGCAGGCATATGGAAAATGGACTAGCAGATGAAAGCTTTCTTAGTGTGTGAGTGTGTGTGTATGTGTGTGTGTGTCTTTCTGCCTCTTGAATAAATAGATACTTACTAGTGGCACCTATAGATGCACTAAGTAGTTGATTTTTTTTCTCCTTTTATGAAAAGGTAGTAGCTTCAGCCTTGGAATTCCATTCATCTGGAATCAACAATTATTACACTGTCATGGTTACATGCCACTGGCAAGGAGCAAAACATCTTTCATTACACCTTCTTTGATTTCTTTTTTTTTTTTTTTTACAAATTTTACTGATAATTCTCATAGGAAAACTCATTAAGAACAGAAGTCCTACACATGGAGCAAGCACACAGTGACTCCTGTTGTTGATTTAACAATCGATACCCTTATTTATGACGTCAGTGATCACCAGAGGTTCTTGTCATGAGCTGCCAAGGCTATGGAAATCTTTTGAGTAAACTCTTTCTCTCTGCCTTGGCCTCTCATGACTTTTCTTTTTTTAAAATATATATATATATTTTTTTATATTATTATATATTTATATTATTATATATTTATATTATATTATATATTATATTATATATTATATATTTATATTATTATATATTATATAATAATTAATATTAATATATATTATATAATTTTATTTATACTATATTATTTTATATATATATATATATATATATATATAAAGCTTTTATTTAAAGAATATAAATTTCCAAAGTACAGCTTATGGATTACAATGGCTTCCCCCCCCATAACTTCCCTCCCACCCGCTACCCTCCCCTTTCCCACTCCCTCTCCCCTTGCATTCACATCAAGATTTATTTTCAATTCTCTTTATATACAGAAGATCAGTTTAGTACATATTATGTAAAGATTTCAACAGTTTGCCCTCACATAGAGACACAAAGTGAAAAATACTGTTGGAGTACTAGTTATAGTATTAATTCACAATGTACAGCACATTAAGGACAGAGATCCTACATGATTTTTTTTAAAGAATTGATTAATTATCTATGCAATTTCCAATTTAACACCAAGATTTTTTAATCATTTCCAATTATCTTTATATACAGAAGATCGATTCAGTATATACTATGTAAAGATTTCATCAGTTTGCACCCACACAGAAACACAAAGTGTAAAAATACTGTTTCAGTACTAGTTATAGCATTATTTCACATTGGATAACACATTAAGGACAGATCCCTCATGAGACGTAAGTACACAGTGACTCCTGATGTTGATTTAACAATTTGACACTCTTGTTTATGGCGTCAGTAATCTCCCTAGGCTCTAGTCATGAGTTGCCGAGGCTATGGAAGCCTTTAGGGTTTGCCAACTTCGATCTTATTCCGACAGGGTCATAGTCAAAGTGGAAGTTCTCTCCTCCCTCAGAGAAAGGTACCTCCTTCTTTGATGGCCCCGTTCTTTCCACTGGGATCTCACTCGCAGAGATCTTTCATTTAGGTCTTCTTTTTCTTTTCTTTTATTTTTTTTTCCCAGAGTGTCTTGGCTTTCCATGCCTAGAATATTCTCATGGGCTCTTGAGCCAGATCTGAATGCCTTAAGGGCTGATTCTGAGGCCAGAGTGCTATTTAGGACATCTGCCATTCTATGAGTCTTCTGTGTATCTCACTTCCCATGTTGGATCATTCTCTCCCTTTTTGATTCGATCAGTTAGTATTAGCAGACACTAGTCTTGTTTGTGTGATCCCTTTGACTCTTAGACCTATCAGTGTGATCAATTGTGAACTGAAATTGATCACTTGGACTAATGAGATGGCCTTGGTACATGCCACCTTGATGAGATTATATTGGAATCCCCTGGCACAATTCTAACTTAGAGGTGTAAACAACACAATTTATTCTTCTTGTTATGTGGCATTGTAGTAATTTGTGAAAGATAATAAAAACTACCTGCAGGCAGTTCAAACACAGGATGACTAAAACTGTTGGATTTGAATTATGGATTTAAGAATGAAGCAGTATATTTATTTATTATATTATTCAATTCCTACTAGGACACAGTGCTTGAAATCGGTTTCAAGGAGAAAATGTAATTAAAAATATGTTGGTGGATTTTTATTGTTGTTACTGCTATTTTTACTTTATTCTTATGGTAAACAAGAATCAGTCTTAAGCAAGTCTGAGCATACCTTCAACATTCAATTTCTGGGACAAGCACATACAAGGAGGCAACTATTCTCTTTGAAATGAACTGGAATCCACTCAGTAGACTGGAACAATATCCCAAACTTGATGAATCTTTAGGTGTTCGGTGAAAATTCAGTATGATGTTAGTTGAGTCCCACTTGGACTTCTCCATGTAAAAAACTGTGATCTTTTCAACATATAAAAGTCATTATACATTCAACTGCTTGAAATTCTTTAAAATCTCCTTCAGGATATAGATCTAAATCCTATTTCATTACAATCCGACTCATTCTATGTGCCTAGAGTGCCAGTTTCAATTCTCTCCATTTTAGGTTTCAAACTTCATGCTCCAGGAAGACTAATTTATTTTAAGATCCTAGAATTACACCCCATTCTCCCCTTTCCACGTGCTTTTGAATATGTTGCTTCTTCCACCCAAGTGAACAATTCCTTGCAGCAAAGCTGTTAAATCTCCCTTCCCATGCCCGAGCAGGTTGCAATGCAAATTTTCTTGGTATGTGTCGCTGCAGTTTGTGCACGCAACTCTAATATTCTTAAGGTTGGCTTATATTATTTGAACATCACTCTCCCCATCTCCACCCCCCCAAAAAAAAAAATAGAAAGGCCTTGGAAAGGAGACCTTTAGATTTATATTTCCAACATTTAATACAGTATTTGGCTGATATAAAACATCTACAAATACATATATGAATGAAGAATATCCACTAATAACAAATATTGCTGCTGCTTGAGTCCTTAGCACCTGTTTGGCCCAGGGCATCCTACTATCCTACTCTATGTACTTTGTTTTCAATTCTCACCTCAACCCTACCACGTGAATTCTATCATTTGTTATTGCTACTTTGCCCTTGAGAAAACTGAAGCTCAGACAGCTTAGTCAAATAGGAGGCACATGGTCACAGAGTAGAATCAGATGGGAACCTAAGTCTATCTGACTCCAGTGCCAATGCTTTTCCCAGTATACCTGGCTACATTGTAGTTATTGTCAACATTCTGAAAGACATAAATTAGATTTTGATTTAATCTTCTCTGTTTCTTTCCAGCTCCAAGTACAGCCCAGTATGGAATCACCGGGAGCGCGGAGCTTCTTTTCTCCTGCTGGTACCTTGTGTTGACACTGTCCTCTTTCACCAGCATATTCTACCTGAAGAATGCCATTCTACAATAAATTTAAAGACCCATAAAAGGCTTTTAAGGATTCTCTGAAAGTGCTGATGGCTGGATCCAATCTGGTACAGTTTGTTAAAAGCAGCGTGGGATATAATCAGCAGTGCTTACATGGGGATGATCGCCTTCTGTAGAATTGCTCATTATGTAAATACTTTAATTCTACTCTTTTTTTGATTAGCTACATTACCTTGTGAAGCAGTACACATTGTCCTTTTTTTAAGACGTGAAAGCTCTGAAATTACTTTTGGAGGATATTAATTGTGATTTCATGTTTGTAATCTACAACTTTTCAAAAGCATTCAGTCATGGTCTGCTAGGTTGCAGGCTGTAGTTTACAAAAACGAATATTGCAGTGAATATGTGATTCTTTAAGGCTGCAATACAAGCATTCAGTTCCCTGTTTCACTAAGAGTCACTCCACATTTACAAAGATGCATTTTTTTCTTTTTTGATAAAAAAGCAAATAATAATGCCTTCAAATCATTTCTTCAAAATATAACACATATCTAGATTTTCCTGCTCGCATGATATTCAGGTTTCAGGAATGAGCCTTGTAATATATCTGGCTTGCAGCTCTGCTTCTCTTTCCTGTAAGTTCAGCATGGGTGTGCCTTCATAAAATATTTTTATCTGTCTCCAACTAATATAAAATGGTTTGCTAAATACTACAATTTGAAAGCAAAAATAAACCACATGACAAAGTTAAACGTTATCTCTAAAGAAGGAAGGCACTATTGGACCGCAGAAATCGCTTCCTTCATTACCAGTGATGTTTAAGACTTTTCACCCAGTTTTTGTGATGAAAAACAATTTAATAACATAGTGCAGTAAACGTACCATATGATTTCTTTAGTTGTAGCTAAATGTCAGATCGATCCACTGTGGGAAATAATTCCCTTTAAATCACAGCACAGTCCACTCAAGGGATTGCCTAGCAATACAGCATCTTTCTTGTTCGCTATTCCAAGCCCATTTTTCTAAGACGGTTTGTCAGAAAGGACCCAAAGTCCTATTAACTAATATGAAACAAGTTGAAAAGCACTCAAAATTAGTGGGATTTTGTGGTAAGTTAACGTTACACAGACAGTGCTCTTGTGTACGAGAGAACTTTACATATTTTTCTCTGAAAACATCATTCAGTTGGTAGTCTGGAATGCAGGTTATACTAAAAAAAAAAAAAACCAATATAATAAATGGTCTATATTGAGATGCAGCAGATCAATTGTTAAAGTATCTAATTCTTCTTTGTTAAAATCTTTATAGATATTTCAGTTCAGTCCTCCCCAAATTAACATGCTCAGTTTCCTCATACATGAGATATGTAAGATGTGACCAAATGAGGACAAGATACAGGTGATGAGACTATTTTAGGATACGTTAATTATTAAAATATCATGAGCATTCAATTATTTCTATGAAAATTACCTTTTTGAAGAAAAATGCTGTTACTCTAAGTATTAGATTATAGGAATAGTTTGATGGTTTTATTCTTTCCTAAAGAAAGACCCTAGCCCTGAAAGCTGTTTTGCAGGTTTGATGAAGTTATCAATATCAGTACACTTACATTTCTACAAAATAGTCCCCTTTTACAAGTCATAACAAAATAAAGATGTTACTAATAAAATTAAAGATCATAAATTTTTCAAAAGTTGGATATATTTAAGATACATAATATTTTGTCCCAGAAGGCATGACTTGAAAACTGATTTTTTAAGTAAAATTTAGACCCAAAATACACCATAAATCTATTTTAATTAGAAAAATGAATCTTAAATGAGGAGACATAAATACTCAGTCTTCCCACAAAATGGCAATAAGATAACATGATGCAATTAAATTTACTAGGTGTAAAAAATTTATGACATACTGAATGATATGTTAAATGGGTTTTTTAAACAAATATGGCATTTAAAATTATTATTTATTTGCTTTTAAAAATATCCTTTGTGGATCTGGTGAGTAAACTACAAAATATTTTTTTTTGTATTGCAGCTTTAAAGTGGCACACTCCATAATAATCTACTTACTAGAAATAGTGGTGCTACCACAAAAGTGTTAACCATCTGTACCATTGTTTGGGAGAAAGAAACAGATCAAGAATGCATATTACACAGTGACCATTTTCCTAGAGTTAAAAATACCTCCTCTTTGTAAGGTTTGTAGGGTAAATGTGAGGTAAATTGAGGTATAAACTATGGATGAACCAAATAATTAGTTCAAAGTGTTGTCATGATTCGGAATTTGTGGAGTCTGGTGTTTTTCCCATAGAATGTGACAGAAGTACAGTCATAGCTCAGTAGCTATATGTATTTGCCTTTATGTTAGAAGAGATTTTCTCGAGTGACATTTTTAATAGAGGAGGTATTCACTATGTTTTTCTGTATCACAGCAGCATTCCTAGTTCTTAGGCCCCTGGACAGAGTGACATCATGAGTATTTATGAGTTCAATATTGTTCAAATAAGGCTACAGTATTTGCTTTTTTGTGTGAATGTATTGCATATAATGTTCAAGTAGATGATTTTACATTTATGGACATAAGAAATGTCTGATTACTCCATTTTATCAGTCCTGACTGTACAAGATTGTTGCAATTTCAGAATAGCAGTTTTATAAAATTGATTTATCTTTTGATTTATAACACTTTTTTACTATTCATTTCCATGTTGTATTTTTCACAAGTTCCATCCCTGGGACTCCTTTGGTTGCCCCTAATTTCCTTTTTGAAGAGTAAGATAGGAAAAGAAAGAGCAGTAGAAAAAGGAGAATAGAGAAAAAAGAAAAAGAAAGGACAGGAGAGAAAGAAGAAAGGAGTGAAGGAGAGAGGAAAGAAAGGAAGGGAGGGAGGGAGGGAGGAAGGGAGGAAGAAAGGAAAAACAATAAAACAGAAGGATAAAGGGAAGGGCAGTACCAGAATATTAGGATAGTTAATTTGTTCATTTGCATTCTTGATTTAACTGCAAATGGTGTAATTCTGTTTTACAATGAATGATCTCATTTGAAACATAAGCCCTGTTACGCCATTAAATTCCTATTATGCAGCAATTATATAAAGAAAAGTACTGCCCAATTATAGTATTGTGTTTTTGACACACTAAAACATTTGAGAAAGAGAATCTCAAACTTAGAGCCACTTTTGGGAGGTTAATTAAGTTTAACTGAAAAATTAATTCTTCATCATAACATTTAAGCTATATCTAGAAAGTAGACTGGAGAACTGAGAAGATTACCGAGATAATTCAGGACGAAAATATCTTTATAAATATCCCTATGTGTAAGTCAGAAAATTCTGAGAAATTGAATTATCAAAGCCAATAATCTATATTGATCAAAGTTATTGAATAATTGTTAATTTATCCATTGTGCTTAGCTTTGTGACACAGCCAAAAGTTATCTATTTAATCTTTTCAATAAAATTGTTTTTTGAAATCCAGAAATGATTTAAAAAGAGGTCAGGTTTTTAACTATTTATTGAAGTATGTGGATGTACAGTATTTCAATAGATATGAATATGAATAAATGGTATGCCTTAAGATCCTTTGAATATGTATTTACTTTAAAGACTGGAAAAAGTGCTTCCTGTCTTTTAGTAAAACATCCATATTTCATAATCTGATGTAAAATATGTTGTACTGTTTCCAATAGGTGAATATAAAGTCAGTTTATCAATTAAAATACGTATTTGACTCATTTTAAAGAGAAAAAACTGATAATAACACATATTTCTGTTACTCCGTTCATTTTCTGCCACATTCACTTTATCACACTCACATGTCTCTAACTCCAAAGCAATACAAGGTAAAAAATGTTGACACTACAGCTCCAAATGGCTCCACACAGTCTTACTCTCGGTTGCTGATTCCCAAAAGGTTCCATGAGCTGAACTACATCTAACATAAAAAGAATATTTGGAGAGGTTTTATTATCAATTATTTAGAACTTTCATCTGCTTAAATGTAGGAGAGTTCCTAACAGAGACTGAATCCTGATGAACTTACAGATTAAACATTTGGAAGCCCAAATGGTTGGAGAAGCAAGGAGGAATATAGTTTCCGAAGACGGCTGTGTATAAAATAATTGAGAATGTGTGCTCCACCTCAAAGCATTCAGATAGAATTTTACCAAAAACACCTTGTGTTGATTCCAAACACAGCATGTGATTTGACAAAGAACCTTCAGTTTGTCAATACTGTGATAGGCAAATGGGAGGCCATCCCTAATGAATGATTTAACTGCTCTCTCCCAACTTTGTCTACGATTTTCTATGATACTAAACCAAGTAAATGGGAGCAATGCAGTGATTCAAATAAAACAACAAACTATCAAAAAGTCATGCTTGCATTTATGCTGTTTTGAGAGATGAGGGTACGTCAAAAAATTCATGGAAAATGGAATTAAAAGATGTTTGTTTTAGTGCAAAAAATATTTGAAATCATGCATATGCATATTCTTTTCCCAGTATACATTTTCCATGACTTTTTTGAAGACTTTTCTATGCACCAAATATCAGAAAATGAAACTTGTCATGCAAAGCACAGCTAGTTTCTCTCTGAACATAATAGGTCAAGCACAAATATGTCAAACTAGTATCCAGATATTTGGAAAAGATTTGCTCACTTTAGGTTGTCAGGCAAGAATATAAGCAATAAATTTAAGAGCAAATTTTCAAAAACACTTTACTTGAGATAGAAGAATATGATCCAGAGAGTCAAAGTACTGTCTGAACTTTCCAAGAAGTACATAATGTCACCTTCATGTGTGTTTTTTGTAATAATTCCAAATTTATTGAAAATATTTAAGAATTGATACCCCTAGTAAAAGGAGAAAAAACTGCAGTAAATCAAATAAATACTTTCTAGTCTTCCTATAGAGTAAGATAAGTGGAACATTTTTCATTCTTCCTAGAATCTTCACCCACTGTTGACCCAAGAGCAGCCCAAACTCCCAAGTTCTTTGTCTAAGAAATGTGCTGTATCTCAGAGACAGAGGGAGCAACTAGAGTCACTCTTGAAGGGGCCACATATACTTTCACCTTGCAATTTAAAATGGCAAAGCATTCTGGCACACATGATTGCTTTAACTTTCACAACATTTATAATAACTTAGATTAGGAAATATTATTATCACCTAGTGATGATGAAAATGAGATTCAGAAACTTTAAGTCAGTTGCTGGAGATTTTACTACTATTAAGTGATAGATTTGAGTCAAATGTGCAATGCAAACTATTTCTAATTTCTTCCTATTCTCTTTTCGCCTTCCCAGGAATAGGAAAAGAATGTAATCACATAGCTAACTTCACGAACAATCATATGTATATATAAGTGTATATAAATATATATATATACTTTATTTAAACACATATACACATACATATTATGTGTGTGTGTATATATGTAGAGAGAGTGTATACATGCACACACACATATACATATACATGCTATCTCTATTTTCTAATGCTTCCACAGGGTATGTGGTTTAATGCTAAATCATATTGTATACCTCATCTGAAACTTAAAGTATGAAACTTATGAGGCAATTACCTTCAAAAAATCCTTGGTTATATTGGACTCATTATACCAAATGCAGGATCTCGTCATAATTACATATATTTTCTTTTTATAAAACATTTCTCCAAAGATTTGCCAAGTTTGGGTTTATCTATTGAAACAATTCCTCAGACATCTATAATCAACAGAAATCTTGGGAATGAAGATCAGAATACATACATTTAAAAAAAAAAAAAAACCAGTAACAGAATACTAATTTGAATCGAGTTATATTCATTGAGTTGCTATATATCAAAATACTAAGTATATATGTTGGGGCAATTGAAAAAGATCCTTCTTTCAAAAATTAAACTATATTCACCTTAGAAATACATTGGTATGTTGTCAAAATATAGATATAATGCAAATCTTAATCATTATTTAGTTTGAAAAACATGGTTTCCATACACATAAAATAAACATATTAATATATTAATAAAGTACTTGATAAGATGTTACAACTAGAAAATAGAACAATCCAAAGAACAATACACATTATTAAAATTAATGTTAGTGGAGAAAAAATTAGATTCTAAGGAAGAGAATTTAACTGAATCTGCATCCAACAGAATTTGTTTCGGTAACAAGAAATGTTTTGCCCTAGTATCACTTATCTACCACTTGAAAATTGTTCAAATGGAGTGAAAGATATAGAGGACCCATACACTGAAAGGTAAACTGGAAGAGTGTTTAAATAACATAAGATTTTCCACTACAGAAAAAAACAATTGTTGCTAGAATGATGAGACATAAGTATTTTAAAGGCAGTCAAATTAAATGAATTGCTGATATTTTGAGCTTGCTGAAATAATACTATTTTGAAGGTTGAAAAAAACTCTATTATCAGCCAGCACCGTGGCTCACTTTGCTAATCCTCCACCTGTAGTGCCGGCACCCCTGGTTCTAGTCTCGATTGGGGCACCGGATTCTGTCCCAGTTGCTCCTCTTCCAGTCTAGCTCTCTGCTGTGGCCCAGGATGCAGTGGAGGATGGCCCAAGTGCTTGGGCCCTGCACCCCCATAGGAGACCGGGAGGAATCACCTGGCTCCTGGCTTCGGATTGACGCAGCGCCAGCCATTTGGGGAGTGAACCAATGGAAGGAAGACCTTTCTCTCTGTCTCTCTCTCACTGTCTGTAATTCTACCTGTCAAAAAAAAAAAAAAAAGTATTATCTATGTCTTTAATATTCTACATTATATATATTCAAATTTCTATATTCATTTTCTTCCTTATCTTGAAAATCATTGCTCATTAATCTGAGCCATGGAGACCTGCACTATGGCATGGAAGGTTAAGCCTACTCCTGCTGTGCTGGCATCCCATATGGGCACCTGTTTGCATCCCAGCTGCTCCACTGCTGATCTAGCGCCCTGCTAATTCACCTGGGAAAGAAGCAGGAGATGGCCCAAGAGCTTAGACCCATTTGGAAGACCCAGAAGAAGCTCCTGTCTTCAGTCTAGCCCAGCTCTAGCCATTGTGGTCATTTGGGGAGTGAATCAGTGGATGGAAGATATCTCTCTCTCTCTCTGTTTCCTCTGTGTGTGTGTGTGTGTGTGTGTGCATATGTGTGCGTGTGTGTGTGTGTGTGTGTGTATTTTTACCTTTCAAATAAAATAAATCTTTAATAAAAAATTGGGACATATAAAAGAAGTCAATCATTTTAACAAGAACTATCTTGTTGCAAGAACCTACCTTTTTGAAAAATTAATGTATTTTGAACACTTGTTAAAAGAATTAAAGGAAAAGCACTTTGAAATGGGGAGGCACTTCAAAAAATAGTATTTTACACCAACAACAGTTGACATTTTTAAATTTTTAAGGCAGGTGGTTTTCCTTCTTTGTTTCAAGTGCACTGCTGAAAACATTGGTATGTTCTTTGATGGAACTTTGAACTTGCTAGTTTAATCTTGACCTTTTTTATATTCAGAAAAAAGTTAACTTTACACTAAACCACAGCAGACTTATACCCCCTGCAGTTCTGAATAGTGCTTTAACAAGTACTCCAAGCATATGGAATTTCCTCAGAAAATTTTGGGACACACTTTAGAAAAAAAGATTTATCAACTCTTCCTTAAAGACCCTAAAAGGTTAACCATAATGAACACATATTTCTTGATTGTTCTAAAACATGTAATAGGACCCAAGGAACTTGGCCATAGTTTTCTAAGTAGTTTCCTAAATGTGGATTGTGGTTGTCCTGAATCTTGACATTGCCCTATCATGCTTTTGACAAGTGACCTGGCAAAATGTGGTCAATAGCTCATTTTTGACATATTCCTTAAGAAACCATTGCCAGAGAGCGGAAACTGCTTCAAACTGATGTCTTTTTCGAAACAAAACACATACTCACACACAAAGACAAAATCTCATTGCTGTCAGTGATCTGGAAAATAAGCTTGCAAGCCAGGCATTTGGTGTTCTGGGTAATTTCAAAGAAAAAAAGAAGAAGAAATGACAACAATGCAACCAAGAGATTCTGTCTGAGTTTACTTTGCATAGATATTAGCATGAAGAACATCTTGTGAGATAATTCATCAGAAGGTGGTGCCTCCTCTAAATACAGATATGGAAGAGAGTAGATATTTAAAAATTTGGAATAAAGCTTATTTCTCCAAGGATATCTTCCTTGTTGATAAACAAGTAGTATTTTTGAAAGTCTTGCTGTCTAATTTTAAATGTTGACAATGACAATGACTGGTACATTTTCCCTGGAAATGCATATTTCCAATTTATACATAGACAAACTAATTGTGTGCTCAGAAGTTTATGTTCTCTTATAATTCAATTTTATAGTGTATTAACAAAACATTTATGGTTTTATACATGACAGAGATACATCTTTTATCAATAACACAAGACTTTATACAATGGTCTACATCTTTTATGTTGGGTGACTTCTCAGGCTAGTATAATTTCAAGAAGAATCTATCATCTGTTGACATTGTGTTGATATTGGAAATTTCTAGAATCAAATTTAATTTGAACTGAAGAGAGATTTACCTTAATCTTTGTCAGATAACTCGAAGCTTTCCTGTGGCATTCATTCATTCACTCTCTTATTTGACAATAAGAAATGATTTATCAGACCTTCTGAGTCATCTGAAAGGAATGACCTGGTAAAGTTAATCTGAATGTTCAGAAGACTTCACCAAACTGGAGAAAAAGTCATCTGTTCCACTAGTCCTTTCATTAGGACGCCCCCTTCTCCTTATCTTGAAAATAAGGGAAGGAGATAAAGGGGGAGGCAGGGTGGGGGGGGAGAAGAAGGAGAGGGGGAAGGGTGGAAGGAGAGAAAAACAGAGAAGAGGGGAAGGATAGATTAACCTTAATTAACCTTAATCTTTTCTCCTGGAAAAATAGCTGCTAATACTGTTTGTCACTGAAACTGTCTCTGGAGAAAAACTTCCTCTGTGTGTGTGTGTGTGTGTGTGTGTGTCCTTCCTGCTGTCTGGGTTTATCATGAAAAATAATGTCTTCTTTGCAATGTGTCTTTAGTTTCAATATCTATACTTAATAAGTATAGTAATATGAATAAATTTTTAATTCTCCAAGTTGTCACTCTTAATTTTTTTGAAGTTTGATTATTGTTCATCTAAAATTCATCCCCCTTTTTTTTTCAAGAAAATATAACAATGCATCACACAATATAATTAAAGAAGTAAGATGTTACCGGAGAATGGCAGGGTTCTTGGCTTCGCACAAGAAAGACTTCAGGTGTGAGACAGAGAGTAGTGGGAGGTAAAATAGCAAGATTTATTAGGGAAGGGACATCCGTAAGAATGGATGGGCACCTCTCCAGACAGGACCTGAGGGAGAGTGCCTAGTCGCTAGGACTGGGGGGGGGGGGGGGGGGGATTACACCTGACCAGGTCAGGTGGGTGGCTCAGCAGAGAGGCAGAGGGCTGAGTGCGCAGTCTGGTTGCGGGGGAGGGATGTTAAGGAGATGGGTCTTGCTTCCCCACCTCTGCTCCTCTTGGAACAAAGGGCTTTTTGGATGTAAATAGAAAAACTGGGCCGGCACCACGGCTCAATAGGCTAATCCTCTGCCTTGCGGCAGGCACGGGTTCTAGTCCCGGTCAGGGCGCCGGATTGTGTCCTGGTTGCCCCTCTTCCAGGCCAGCCCTCTGCTATGGCCCGGGAGTGCAGTGGAGGATGGTCCAAGTGCTTGGGCCCTGCACCCCATGGGAGACCAGGAGAAGCACCTGGCTCCTGCCATCGGATCAGTGCAGTGCGCCGGCTGCAGCGCGCTGGATGCGGCAGCCATTGGAGGGTGAACCAAAGGCAAAAGGATGACCTTTCTCTCTGTCTCTCTCTCTCTCTCTCTCTCTCTCTCTCTCTCTCGCTGTCCATTCTGCCTGTCAAAAAAATAAAATAAAAAATAAAAAACTTCTGAGTTTTCCTCTGAAGGTATCTGACAGGAGGAAGGCTAGCTGGCTCTGTAATCCTGAGTTTAGAGGAAGAGTGAGCAAGACCCCCCTGGAGAATTAGGATCCAGAGAAGGGTGTTTGAAATGCAGATACTGGGCTGCATCTGGAAGGTTATCAGGCAGAAGGGGTGGGGACCCCCACCTGGAAGGTTATGGGGTAGGAATGGGCAGGACAGGATGCAGATACTGGGCTGCCCCTGAAACGTTATCGGGATGACTTTGAGATGAAGATGCATATTCTGGACATAGACATCTTCTCTTTAGGCCCTGTCACACACACATAAGCTTATATCTGACTTCCTACCTAACAAGACTACCACTTCTCTGTGACTTTGATAGTTAATAAGGAATTAACATTAGGCAATTGCTGAAACTGCTAATAAGTAAACAAAATCTGAATATGAGTAAATAACTGGTTTATAAGTGTGCACAACCAAAGTGAAAAAACAAGTCTTGCCAGGGGATTTTTGCTGGGAAAAAAACCCTCAAATTTCTTGAGAATTTAACTTCTATAATTTTAGACTCCCAGAAAAATATTTTGTTTTCAAATTCAATAAAATAGAATTACATTTTAAAAGATCTCAGTGTTTCATAAATCAGTGGTGGCTGCAAACAGCAGAAACACGTTGGCTAAGGTAAGCAGAAAAGGAATTCACTGGAAAAGTTCTTGGGTGACTCACAAAAGGATGGACAATTGACAGCAAGAGAGAACCAAGACAGGAGCAGGTAAGGGCACCACCTTGGTGGGGTTCAGAACTATCACAAATTACAGCACTTTGGTGTATTGATTTTAAGCTGGAGGAATTTGAGACATGACAGATGATGGAAGGACCTACTGACACCCTGCTTCTCCCCAAATTGGGGCATAAAACCATCTTGTGAGAGTTGCATTCTTTATATCCAGAGGAAAGGAACATTTTATCTCTGAAGTCAATGGGAGTCTAAAACAAATCTTAAAAAAAATAGGCCTTGCTAAGCTTCTCTTTGTTTACAGACCTTAGCTCATACCCTTTGGCCCTGTGATATTTATCCATGATTCTCTACTCTTCATCAAGCCTACTCTAAAAATGCTCAGTTCAGCTGTTTCTTTGGGTCTTCATTTCTTTCTGAAGGTTTCCATGTCACATAAAACATACTAATTCATATGTTTTCTTCTTATTAATTGTTCCTTTGTCAGTCCAATTTTTATATGACCCTAGGACAAGGTAGTAGGAATTTATTTCTTCTGTCCTCCTGTCACCATGGACAACTGTCACCTATACCGAAATCTCACGTCTATTGCTACCTGAGTACTATTTGATTCTTCTCACATTTGCTTCATTTCCCCAAGACCCAGAGGTCTGAGGAATTGCTGTAACTAGGTTTATAACTCAAGAACAAAACTGCCACATGCAGGGATTATCTACACTACCTGAATTTTAGAAGCAGGAGATGCAACCCTTTCTTCCACCAAGATTCATTCCCAAGAGAAATTTCCAAACAGAAAGAATGTTCACCTCCTATTTAACCAAAGTATGAAAGTATCCATTGAGCATCCCTGTAAGCAGGTGAGTTCACAGTAGAGTGTATATGGAAAGCCATATATATTTGCCTTCATGCTAATTTGGTAACAATTTTTTATTTCAACTAAGAGATTCAACTATGCCTATATTTTAGTGCCTTCTACTCCAAAATTATTTGACTGTTCATTAAAATAAATATTTTGAATAAATTCATCAGAATGCTGCATTTTGATATGTATTGAAAAATACATCAGAGTTAATAGAAATTTTAAAGTTAACATTTTATAAAGTCACATATTTCAGTTTTGGGAGATTATATATATATATATATATATATATATATCACACAGAGGCATACTTTTTTTCCCTATATCAACATTTTTTAAAAGATTTATTTTTATTAATTTGAAAGAGTTATAGAGAGATGTAGAGACAGAGAGAGATCTTCCATCAGCTGATTGACTCCCCAAGTGGCCAAAAGGCCAGAGCTGAGCCGATCCAAAGTCAGGAGCCAGGAGCTTCTTCCGAATCTCCGACATGGATGCAGTGGCCCAAGGACCTGGGCCATCTTCAACTTTCCTATCCAGCAGGAAGCTGGATGGGAGAAGGAACAGCGGGACTAGAACTAGTGCCCATATGGGATGCCAGCACTGCAGGCTTGGGCTTTAGCGTGCTGCACCACAGTGCCGGCCCCCTCAACATTTCTTAATAAGAGGAAAGGTGTGCAAACAATCCCTTTGCTTAAAATTTGTTGTTTTTAAGAGCAACAATAAAAATGCGCAGACAAAAATTCTACCTCACTCAAAATGTCTAATATTATTTAGACTAGATATGGCCTATTTTTAAAAATTAATTTGTTTTGAAGACAGAGTTACTGAGAGAGATGGAGAGTCAGAGAGAAAGATCTAAATACTGTTTCACTCCACAGATGGTCCCAATGGCTGGGACTGGGCTAGGTGAAACAAGAGCCTGGAATTCCACCCAGGCCTCTCATGTAGGTGGCAGGTACCCAAGTACTTGGGCTGTGTTCCTCTGCCTTCCCAAGTGCATAAACAGGGAGCTGGAGGAAAAGTGGAGCTGCTGGGACTCAAACTAGCACACGTGAGATGCTAGTGTTGCAGGAGGTGGCAAACCCACTGTGCCACAACTCTGGTCTGATATTATATATTATTTTGAATAGTGAAAGGATACTCAGGAGTAGTTTGGTTTCTTTAACAATTATTTAAATATAGCATAACATGCAAATTTTTAAAAAATTTTATTTATTTATTTGAGAGGCAGAGTTACAGACAGACAGACAGACACAGAGAGAGGTTTCCTCTGCTGGTTCATTCCCCAAATGGCTGCAACAGCTGGAGCTGAGCCAGTCTGGAGCCAGGAGCCAGGAGTTTCTTCCGGGTCTCCCACATGGGTGCAGGGGTCCAACCACTTGGGCCATCTTCCACTGCTTCCCCAGGCCACAAGCAGAGAGCTGCATTGGAAGAGGAGCAACCAGGACATGAACCAGGGCCCATATTTGATGTCAGTGCTGTAGGCATAGGCTTAGCCTACTATATCATGGCATTGGCTATATTATATACATATGTATATAATACATATTTAATTGTTTTAATAGATATTTTATCTTGTACTGTAATTCAGTGCCTCCAACACAATGACATATAAAGGAGTCATTTTAAATATTAATATAAAAACTAAACATCCTTAGAAAAGTGGCTTCAGAGAATAACCCAGTATTCTAAAGCATAGTGTCCCTTTTAAATTCAGATTATCTTAATGTTAGTTTGAGCATTGATAAGCTCTTAGGACTTGGACATGTTCAAAAAATTCCAGAGTTCTGTTCCCAGAAATCTAGTTACTAAGATTCTTTGTCATTATCTATAAATGTATTGACTTAATCAGAATAATGTAGTGAGAAAAAGAGAGTTTAAAAACTTGGAAATCTGAAACAGATTATATTATTTATTTTTTATTTTTCTATTTATTTGAAATAATCAGAGAGAGAGATTCAGAGAAAGAGAGATATCTTCCATCCAGTGGTTCACTCCCTCAATGCATGTAATAGCTGGAGCTTGGCTAGACTAAAACCAGGAGCCCAGAAATAAATCCATATCTCCTACTCAGGTGGCAGGGACCCAAGTTTTAGAGCTGTCACCTGCAGCCTTCCAGCATACACATTACCAAGGAGCTGGAATTCAAAGAAGAGGCCGGACTTGAACGTGTGTACTCTGATCTGGTAAGTAGGTGTCCCAGGTGATATCTGAAACTCTGGGCCAGATTTTCACCCCAATAAACAGACAATATAAAAATATAAAAATTAACTGAATGACACATCCATGCCTTACAATCTTATAGGTCTTTTGTTTCACAGTAAAAATGACAATGCACTATTACATTCAGAGAAATAGGCACCCTTATTTCCTTTTTTTTTTTTTTAAGATTTATGTATTTATTTGGAAGGCAGAGATACAGAGAAGGAAGGAGAAAGAAAGAGAGGGAAGAGATCTTTTTTTTAAAAAAAAGATTTATTTATTTTAATTGAAAGTCAGAGTTACACAGAGAGAGGAGAGGCAGAGGTCTTCCATCCGATAGTTCACTCCCCAATTGGCTGCAATGGCCGGAGCTGCGCCAATCAGCAGCCAGGAGCCAGGAGCCAGGAGCCAGGAGCTTCCTCCGGGTCACCAATACTGGTGCAGGGGTCCAAGGACTTGGGCCATCTTCCACCACTTTCCCAGGCCATAGCAGAGAGCTGGTCAGGAAGTGGAGCAGTCGGGCTTCCAACCGGCGCCCATAACGGGAGGTGGCACCTTAGGCCAGGGCATTAACCCACTGTGCCACAGCACCGGCCCCAAGAGAGATCTATCTGCTAGTTTACTCCACAAATGGCCACAACGGCTAGGCCAAAGCCAGGAGCCAGGAGCTTCTTTCTGGTCACCCACGTGGGTTCAGGGTCCCAAGCACTTAGATTATCTTCTGCTGCTCTCCCAATTGCACAGCAGGAAGCTGAATTAGAAGTAGAACAGCTAGGCCTCAAACCAGTGCCTATATGAAATGCCAACACTGTAGGCAGAGCCTTAACCTTCTATGCCACAGTGCCAGCCCCACTTATTTCCTAAAGGACCAGGTCTTGGTCTTGGAAATAATGAATTAGGACCTTGCATTTCCCTGTAATCCATAGCACTCAAAAACTTCCTTTCCGCAGTGTATAGTTATTTAAGAATGAAGAACTCACAAAGTAATGGGAAAGACAAACCTATAAATAAATTATTACAACACAATGTAGTATTGTAAATTTATTAACTGAGGAAGGAAGAAAAGATGTCACAGAGGAGGTGACATTGAAGCTTGATCTTGCACTGTGACAGTTTCATTCTGAATGTGAATTGCCATAAATATTTGATAAATATGAGCTTGAGTCCTCATTTGAAGCAATGTATGTCAAAAGAGTGAACTTTGTTTTAATGCATGGCCCAAACACTAGCACGTATGTCATCAAATACAAAGTTGGTATTCAAAACTATTTGACTCCAACCATTTCTTCTTGTCCCTGTTGAATCCATTCCAATCAGATTTCTGTCCCTATTATTTTAGTAAAACTCAGTGTCATCACTAATCTCTGCATTGCTAAATCCAAACATCATTTCTCAGACCGTGTATTAGTTGACTGTCCACAGCACTTGGCAAGGTTAATTGATCACTAGCTCCACTCTGAAACACTTGTTGTACTTGGTTTCCAAGGAATCTGTGTATGCCTTACTTTCTTCTATCTTTCTGGCCATACCCTTTCCGATTCCTTTTTGATGGTTCCTCCTTTTCAGCTAAATAACTAAAGTTCATGCTCATACTGCTACTCTTTTCCTGCTACACTCATTTCATAAATGATGCCATTCAGTCTTTCAGCTTAAATAGCATCCATATATTGCTCCATATCTATATCATAGCTCAAAAGTCTAAGGACCCATGTACCGAATCAGCTAGCTAGTATTCCCACTTGTAATATCTTGAAAATATCTCATATTGAATTATTACAAATCTGAACCTCTCATAATTCCCTCTAAACTAGCTCCAGCTACAGTCTTCTCCAACTCAGGAAATGATAATTCTATTCTTCCTGTTGTTCAGTTCAAAAAATTTGGAGTCATCTCTGAATCTTCTCTTTCTCTAAAGCTTCCACATTCTGAATGTCACCAAATCATGTGATCTTCACCTTGGACTATGTCTAGAACTTGATGATCTCCCATTGCCTTCACTTTCCACATTTGAAGTACCATCATCTCTTTCTTAGATCTGTATTTTTTTTGTTTTGTTTTTGTTTCTTTATTTATTTGACAGGCAGAGTTAGACAGTGAGAGAGAGAGACAGAGAGAAAGGTCTTACTTCCATTGGTTCACCCCTCAAATGGCCACCATGACTGGCACTGTGCTGATCCAAAGCCAGGAACCAGGTGCCCCCTCCTGGTCTCCCATGCCGGTGCAGGTGCCCAAGCACTTGAACCATCCTCCACAGCCCTCCCGGGCCACAGCAGAGAGAGAGCTGGACTGGAAGAGGAGCACCCAGGATAGAACTCGGCACCCATATGGGATGCCGGCGCTGCAGGCGGAGGATTAACCAAGTGAGACACGGTGCCAGCCCCTCAAGATCTGTATTAATCAATCACCTTCTAACTCATCACCTTCATTCTAGCCTAGGCTTCTTTACTCTCAACATTGGAGCCACAGTAACCCTGTCAGATCAAATCATTTTCCTGCCAAAATCTTTCTAACATCCCTCCATGTCACTCTGAGTAGAATAAAAAATTTGGCTATGAACCACACAGTGCTCTGAAACCCAATCTCTCACCATCACCCACCTGTTCTCGTCTCCTCCAGTTGTTCCCCTGTGTTCTCTGGACTCCAGTCTTCCAGGCTCGTCATGTTCCTAACACGTGCAGGCAAGCTTCCACCAAGCTCTCTGCACTCATTCTGCCTTCAACTTGCTTTGTGTCTTTCCTGCTAGTGTATATTCCATGGTGGCAGGGAGTTTTGCATGTTTTGTTAGCTATGGTAGCTCTAAGATTTAACAGCAGTATCTGGTACATACTAGATTTTGAATAAATATTTTTCAGTAAATAAATAACATACAGCAACGGGATTCAGGATTATAGAACTCTCAGTACCAATACTGAGTATTTATCATTATATAGATAGATATCTATCTCCATATCTCTCTCTCTCTCTCTCTCTCTCTCTCTCTCTCTCTCTCATATCTCTCTCATGTGTGCTATCTATCTATCTATCTATCTACCAAATCAGAACTTTTTTTCAGCAGGAAAGAGGAGGAAAGGGATATATTTTTTTATATAGCTTTTATTTAAAGAATATAAATTTCCAAAATACAGCTTATAGATTACAATGGCTTCCCCCCCATAACTTCCCTCCCACCCGCAACCCTCCCCTTTCCCACTCCCTCTCCCCTTGCTTCACATCAAGATTCATTTTCAATTCTCTTTATATACAGAAGATCAGTTTACTATATATTAAGTAAAGATTTCAACAGTTTGCTCTCACATAGCAACACAAAGTGAAAAATACTGTTGGAGTACTAGTTATAGTATTAATTCACAATGTATAGCACATTAAGGACAGAGATCCTACATGATATATTTTTTTAAAATTAATTTTATATGCAATTTCCAAAATAACACCAAGATTTTTTTTTTCATTTTTAATTATCTATATACAGAAGATTGATTCAGTATATACTAGGTAAAGATTTCATCAGTTTGCACCCACACAGAAACACAAAGTGTAAAATACCGTTTCAGTACTAGTTATAGCATTACTTCACATTGGACAACACATTAAGGACAGATTCCACATGAGACGTAAATACACAGTGACTCCTGAAGTTGATTTAACAATTTGACACTCTTGTTTATGGTGTCAGTAATCTCCCTAGGCTCTAGTCATGGGTTGCTGAGGCTATGGAAGCCTTTAGGGTTCGCCGACTTCCATCTTATCCTGACAGGGTCATAGTCAAAGTGGAGGTTCTCTCCTCCCTTCAGAGAAAGGTACCTCCTTCTTTGATGGCCCCATTCGTTCCACTGGGATCTCACTCGCAGAGATCTTTCATTTAGGTCTTCTTTTTTTTCCAGAGTGTCTTGGCCTTCCATGCCTAGAATATTCTCATGGGCTCTTGAGTCAGATCTGAATGCCTTAAGGGCTGATTCTGAGGCCAGAGTGCTATTTAGGACATCTTCCATTCTATGAGTCTGCTGTGTATCTCGCTTCCCATGTTGGATCATTCTCTCCCTTTTTTTGATTCGTTCAGTTAGTATTAGCAGACACTAGTCTTGTTTGTGTGATCCCTTTGACTCTTAGACCTATCAGTGTGATCAATTGTGAACTGAAATTGATCACTTGGACTAGTGAGATGGCCTTGGTACATGCCACCTTGATGGGATTGTATTGGAATTCCCTGGCACATTTCTAACTCCATCATTTGGGGCATGACTGCTGACTGTTGTTGTACAATGTAATACTTTATCCATTTTAGTAATTTTTTTATTCTAGTACTATTGGTTAAACTCTGTAATTAACAAACAATTATTCTTAGGTGTTTAAATTTTAACTGAAAAGTGATCCCTGTGAAATATAAGAGTGGGAATAAGAGAGGGAGGAGATGTACAATTTGGGACATGCTCAATCAGGAAAGGGATATATTAAGGCATAGATCCAGGTACAAGATCTCCACTGACTTCTACCCCGCTCAGCATTCCAGCTGAAAACTAAGGTGGTGGCATATCTGAAACTGAACATGGATGCCAACATTCTTGTAATGAAGGAATGTGTTTCCCTAGATGTCTTCTACTTTCCTAAAAACTTATATAACATTAAACCCTAAAAAACATTGATTTTCTTCATCTTTATTTTTCTAGTTAGAATTATCCACTAAAAATGTGCTAATATAAAGTGATTTACCTTGTGTGTAGCACTGTGATTTCTGCAACTACAAATTCTATTTCCTTCCAGAAATCCATTCAAAATATTTCCATGTGTCTTAAAATTCTAAAATTTAAATTCTAAAATAAAATGCCATATTTCATGGCTAACTAGGAGCAGAAATTTATTTCTTACAGTTGTGGAGGTTGCGGATTCTAAGAACAATGTGCCTCTGGTGAGGGCCCACTTGCTGGTTCAGAGCCATGACTGCTCAGTGTGTCCTCATGATGGGTGAGGTTAGGATTACAATGTATGAATTTTGGGAGGATACAAACATTCAAACCATAGCACAATAGAATATAAAAAATTAACTCTTAGCTTTCCATGACAAAAATAGTAACTTTTTTGAAAACAGTTGTTTAGATGTTGAGAGAATATCTCAACAGTTCAAAATTGTATAATTTCATTATTCAGGAATGAGCTATACTGGATTTCTTGATCTTAAAAATATTCTCAGGAACCAGAATTCTGCTATGCTGGCATCCCATAGGGATGCCAGTTCATGCCCCGGCTGCTTCACTTCCAAACCGGCTTCCTGCTATTGTCTGGGAAAAGCACTGAGAGATGGCTCAAGCATTCGGGCCCTTGCTGCCCTCATGGGAGACCTGGAAGAAGCTCCTGGCTCCTAATTTTGACCTGGCTCTGGGCTGGCTTTTGTGGCCATCTGCTGAATGAAGCAGCAGATGTCAATTTCTCTCTCTCTCTCTCTCTCTCTCTCTCTCTCTTTCTCTGTAACTCTGACTTTAAAATCAATAAATATTTTAAAAAATATTGTTTTGAGTTGAACTTTTAAGTTTTCTATATTTTTGGTGGATGTGTTGCTCAGCAGTTAAGTCACTGCTTACGATGCTCCCATGTCACATTGGAGTGCCTGGGTTCAAGCCACATTTCCACTTCTCATCCAGTTTCCCTGTAATGTGCACCCTGGGATGCAACAGGTAAAGACTCAAGTGCTTGAATCCCTGCCACCCACACAGGAGGCACTGATGGAGTTCCCAGCTTCTGATTTTGCCTTGCCTAGCCCCACCTGTTGCAGGCATTTGGGACTGAACCAGTGGATAAAGCAATCTCTCTCTCTACCCTTTAAATAAAAATAAATAATTTTAAAATTATCTATCTTATTAGTGTATTTTTAAAATGTATCCTAACTTATAAAAGTGATTAATCATGCTGAAATCTCAATGGCTTCAATTTTCTCATTTATGCAAAATCCTTGCAGTAGCAGAGATGGAGTTAGATGTTTCTCCTCCATGCAAGCATTCAGGGACTCAGGCTAATGAATTCTCTACCAGTTTTGAAACATGTCTTTTATATTTATCTTAAGCATTGAACATCTGACTTCAGAGCAACAGGAAAGGGAGAAAAGAAGCACCCAGGAGAAGGTTAAGGGCTAGGCTTAGACGTGATCTATGTAATCTCACATTCCATCAGCCAGCACTCAAACTTTCAGCCCTAATCTTATGTCCAGAAATATGGAAAAATGTTTACCAAAGATAAAGGAGGTGTGGGCTTTATTAAATTTAGTCAGTCGTTTCTACATTCTGCTTTTCAGTCACTACATATGTTCCCACATGTAGAACACCTTCCACTCCTCCAAAGCCCCATCCAGTCACCCAATCTGGACTCAAGTCCAATATTTGTTAGTGATACAAAAATGCTCCATTAAGTCTGTATGTATGCAGTTCTTTGTGAACTGGTAACTCCTGTGAATACAACGCAATGTTTTTTTCTAGCTGCTACTCCCAAATCTATACATTTACAGTTTCTGAAAATAGTGAAAGAGTAGCATAACCACACCCAACTTTTCATTCAGAAAAGTGAAAAAAAAGTATGACAAGGATTTATAAAATCCTGCAAGCAGACATTTTGTAGAGTCTGTACACATGATGAGGGGAAAATTTCTTGGTTAGACCCCAAGTCTAATTTCTGGGAACATGTATCTTATCCATTGTTCCCTATGGTCTCTATCTCTACCCTGTGTAAACGCCCTCCATGACTATTATTCTTGATATTCATACCTGAGGTTGGTGTGGAATACCCGGCCCTCTTTGAGGGCTATGGAGGCTTTGGAAGTCTAATCCCTGTGTCAGTTCGAAAGTCACATCTTCAATCTGATCTTTGTGATAGGGTTGGGCCTGCATGGCTCTTTGGGCCTTCGAACGCTATTTCAATTTTGCTTTCTATTTTTAATAAGTATCACATTTCCAGCCTTTCAGCTCCCAAATTTCCGTACTTTTCTCCAGTCTCCTTGATTTCTTGAGGCAGATCTGGAAGTAAGACACAGCACTTCCATCCACAGTGAATGAACCAGTAAGCAAGACCGCAGTCCTGTGGCCATAGTCAGCCTCAAGAAAAGCTTAGAAGTGGAATCTAGATGTGGCCCCAGCAAGGCAAATCACCAGACTGGTTACCAGCTAGCCAGTTTCTGCCATAACTACTGAATTAAGTTGACTTCCAAAGTGAAAAGCAGAAAACAATCAGTATAAATTTAAAGGAATAAAATAGCCATTTTGACCCATCTTGTTGCCATGGATTTGGAATCATGCAGTTTGAACACATCTCATCTGCTTTCCCCACAGTGCTCTTAGTTCCTGAAAGGCAGTTTTCATTGTTATATACCCATACCAGTTATGGTAAATATTCAAGATTAAGGGAAGTAGGAAAGATTGTGAATTCATTCTGATGAATTTTTTAAAAATTGACAATTAATAATTCATGGTATCACTGAAATCAACATGTTTTCTATGACAATAAGATTTTCACTGATGAAAGTATGGAATTATTGAGTTAAATTATATTTTCAATTTGTATGTCAATGACTAAAAAGTTGAATTTTTAATGCAGAAGTTCCAAAAGCGATTATAGAACAAGGACCGAGGCTGTAGGGTTTTGATGTTCATTGCACGAAGTTCCAATAAGGTTTTCCCATTATAGTATTTCAGGTTCCAGCACCTGGTAGTGTTCTAGCTGAAAGTGTGATTAGGACACAGATAAAAATATGAGCTTTAATGGAACAGTCTTTCTTCAAATAAATAGTTTACTGCTTTTGAATAAAATTAGAACCAGGAGCAGGAATTAAAATATTGCCAGTCATAAAAAGTCTAAAAAATCTTTGACAAGAGATTCCCAGGACAAACCACGAGGAGTAAGATTTGGCCATATATCTCTAGAGGAATAGCTTAGACTATTACAGTTTTAACTTTTCTAATATATGATCTGTGCAAAGACAATGGCTTCATTGTGAATCACCTTCAAAGTTATCACGAACAGGAGTCAGGCTTCTACCTATGGATACCTTCTCAAAGTTGACTTCTAGGATGTGAGACAAAGGTGCAAAGAGATGGTACTTCTGACACTTCCGCCCTTGTAAAAAGTATATTTTTCTTTATCACTCAGTGAATTATATTTTCTTTTGCTTTTCTCTGAATAACACAAGACTCAGTACTTTTTATCATACGTATTTCTAATGTCTAATAGAAACACTTCAACAAAGTCTTATCAACATACCATAGGCCAGATAAAATATTAACCATTTTAATTCAGTAATGTTTCTTGCTGAAATGTATAAAAATGAAGCATTTTATTTCCCTTTGACAAGCATGAATTTGGGAAATGGAGTTAGGATATTTTTTTCTTTGAGTCATTAAAGCTTGGATTCTATCATCCATTTAATTTTATCCTCATTATGCATTTTATTTTCACTAGTTACCACCAACTTAATGATTCTAAATATATAGTTCTGTCAGCTCAGGACATTTGCAATAAGCATTTTTTCTTCACCTTGATTATGGCATAGAAAATCTTTAGAGAGTTGCACAAAGCCCATACTATTCATTCCATTTTTAATTCATCCCACCAAATTAATGGTTTCTATTAATCAGACAACAAAAACTGAAAAGGGAAAAAATGGAAGGTGCAATGTTTTTCATCCAAAGGTGCACTGCTGTAAGAGATGTTAAACAGTTGGCCAGGTTTTAATGAATTCTGAGATAGATTTTAATTAGGGTTGACATATGAACTGAATAGTTCTACAGTACCCTATACATGAAGGGTTCTTTTAAAAACTAAAACCTGGATTTATTATATGTAATTAGTGTTATAAATGAAAAGATACAAATGGCACGCTTCTAGTGCCAGGAGAATACTAATTCAGACCTCATTTCTAGCAGGCTTCCAGCTCACACTGATCGCCATTTGCCAACTGTACCATGTTTCACAAATGTCAGTGTTTGGGCATCTATTTGATAAACAGGCGCATGGACAATATATTTGTTCTTCTCCAACTGGTAATTCAACTTTCAGTTAATTTATTTATTAGATCTCCATGATTTTTGTAGTCTATATAACTCTGAAAAAATGTATTACATAAAAAAGTGCACAGGTGACTTAAGACACATCTAACTTCATCTGAAAGATGGAGGGGAACCTTTCACCTGATTGAGGTAGCCTCAACAGAAAAATGTTGCAAATGGCTCAAGAGCAATCATGCCAACTTTTAATTAACCCCTAAGTAAATCCTCACATTAAAGAAGACATTTATCTGGCCTACTGGACAATGAGTTGGAATTCTGTAATTCCTTTGATTCCATCCTGAAGGGACAGAATGAGGTCACTTTAAATTTGTGGCCAACCGCACATTTTAAAAAGCATTCAGACAAAAGACAAAACCGCTTTCATGCTCTACCGATAATTTCTTGTCAGAGAAAATGGAAAGACTGGGAAGCTGTCTGGTTCTTAAAGAAAAACCTATTTCTAATTCATATCAAAATTAATAGCTTGAAAATATGGCCACAGAAAGTAGCTAGTCAACAGGAAACTAAGGAGTGGAGAAAAACATCACTAAGAATTATCAGCATCAGCAACATGCAATCATTATTTGTTGTTTGCCATTTGACATGCTCCATGATGAAAGAAGGGGTTGGCAGTATTCTCCTCTGCTGAAGCAAATGGCCCACACTGAGCTGTGGCTAGTATTACTCTGTATCAGAGAGCCGTGGGGTTTTTCTGTAAAGATACAAACACTAAATATTTTATTGTTAATTTAAAAAATCATGTATTTGACAAGCAGTGAGACAGAGAAAGAGAGGGAAGAGGGAGCTCCCTTCTGCTGGTTCACTCCCCAAGTGCTCACGGTCAGCTAGACTGAGGCCAACGACACCAGGTGCCAGAAACTCAATGTGTATCTCTCACAGAATGGCAGGGGTCCAGTTACTTTTGCCATCATTGCTGCTGTTCAGGGCCTGCATTCAGAGCTGGAGGTCTATATTGAACCCAGGCACTTCATTATGGGACATGCCCACATTAACCACTAGGCCAAATGCCTGGACCTCAGCCAGTAAAGTGTTTTAGGCAATATAATATGTTCCAAGTATTCAACTCTCCCAATGTAACACGAAAGCCTACATAGACAATATATATTAGTGATTTGATGTGATTTTGTTCTGAGAACAGTTATGGACACTCAAATTTAAATTTTATATCATTTTCACATCATGGAATATTCTTCTTTGATTTTTTTCCAGCCATTTAAAAATGTATAAATCATTCTTAGCCCATGGGCTATGCAGAAACAGGTGGTGGCCTGGATTTGGTCTGTAGAACATAGTTTTCCAGCACTTGTTTTACATCATAGTTTTCCCAGGACAGTTCCAGTTTGCATCTGTTGACCTGGCATGATTATTAATTGCTCCTCCTTTCAATCTCTAAATGTTCTGCTGTGAGTAATAAATTATATGATCACCATAGCAGAGGTGAAAATGTATCAAAACAAGAAGCCAACAAAACCATGCCACATACGCAGCTTTAAAACAGAAGTGCATTATAAAAGTTTTTAATTTATAAATGCCAATAAGTTAGCATCATTAAATATAAGACCATTTGTTACCTGACTTACGGAGTGTAGATTTAAAGACATAATTGAATAAATGAAGAAAAATACTCCATAGCTAAAGAAGGAACCCATTGTTTGAGAAAACAGCAAAAAAAATGGATGTTTGAGATAGACTAAAAGCATAACCAGAAAGAGTCATGAAACAGGTTGGGTCATTTTTCTGGATTTTTAAATCAATTTTATATATTTATATGTTTGAAAGATGAGAGAGGCTGGCGCCGCGGCTCAATAGGTTAATCCTCTGCCTGTGGCACTGGCACACTGGGTTCTAGTCCCGGTTGGGGCGCCGGATTCTGTCCCAGTTGCCCCTTTTCCAGGCCAGCCCTCTGCTATGGCCCGGGAGTGCAGTGGAGGATGGCCCAAGTCCTTCGGCCCTGCATGCCACGGAAGACCAGGAGAAGCACCTGGCTCCTACCTTCGGACCAGCGTGGTGTGCTGGCTGCAGCGCACTGGCTGCAGCGGCCATTGAGAGGGTGAACCAAAGGAAAAGGAAGACCTTTCTCTCTGTCTCTCTCTCTCGCTGTCCACTCCGCCTGTCAAAAATAAATAAATAAATAAATATTAAAAAAAAGAAAGATGAGAGAGAGAGAGAGAGAATCTTTCACCTTCTGACAGGGTTAGAGCAGGCTCAAGCTAGGAGCCATTTGGGTCTTCTATGTGAGTGTCGGAATTCAAGTATTTGGGCATCATCTGCTACCTCCCAGGCACATCAGCAGGAAGCTGTATCAGAAGCAGAGGAAGAATGTGATCTCAAGCACTTTGATATGGGATGTAGGTGTCCCAAGTGGTGCCTTAATCCACTGCACCACAATGCCTACCTTCAGTCTTCCCTTTGTAAACTGTCAGAGTAGTATTTATATAGCATGCTCTGACACAATTCAAGCAAAATTCTATTTAATATTTTAAAACATCAGCACTGATAAAATTAAACTTGCATGATAAGCAAGGGAAAACAGAAAACTGGCACAATTTCTTGTCAAAATTTAAATGTTAAAAAGTATATTAAATATATAACAGATAAACAAAAAGCAAGATATTTTGTCTCCTGAATCAATAGTATTTTCATCTCATGATTATACATAATTAATACAAACATGATTTTACAATGATTGACACGATGTGCAAAATAATTTTTCTAGTCTCAGTGTTCTTCTATCACATTTGCTGGCTAAATACCACTGAATCTTTCATAGAAAGATTCCTTTGTCACTAAAAATGACCAATAAGGACAAAACATAATCTTGAAGTTAAGTGTCATAATTTCATCAGGATGATGCTTCATCTAACTGAAAGGTTAAGATCAAAGCAACACTTTATGCACCAGGAGGACAAGAAATAATGACCATACTTTAATAAAACATGTTAGGTGGTCTTGATTAGAAAAAAAGAAAAACCTTACAGGCGATCCACGAAGTATGAAAATAACTCCACAATGTGCTTTCTTTCTGGTATTTTGAACAGTGTGGCTCTGTAAAGTGGTTTATTCTAAAAAATGTTGACGAATTTCTGCTATGGCTTCTCTCAGATTCCTTTTGTCTTCTTATTTATGTTCTTCATCTGAACATCAGGCTCCATTGCTCCGTAGTTTGGAGAACACCATCTGAGGAGCCCACCTTGATTGAAGATATCACATAGCAAAGTAGGTGTTGTGGCACAGGGCATTAAGCCATCATTGGGAATGCCAGCATCCCGTAGCACAGTGCCTGGGATTGAGTCCCCACCTCCACCTATGAGCCCGCTTACTACTAATGCATCAGGGATGCAGCATGTGATGGCTCAACTACTTGTGTCCCAGTTGCATGTGTGAGACATGCAGATGGCATTCTGGGCCCTGGGTTCAGGTTGGCCTAGTTCTAGCTCTTTTGGGAGCTTAGATAGGGAACCAACAAATAGAAGATGTCTTTCCATCTCTCCCTCTTACTGTGTCAGTCTGCCATGCACATAAAAGTAAATTTTATTGTTTTAAAGATTTATTTTATTTATCTGAAAGTCAGAGTAACAGGGGGCTAAGGAGGAGAGAGATATCTTCCACCTGCTGCTTCATTCCTCAAATGGCCTCAACAGCCAGGGCTTGGCCAAACCAAACCAGGAGCCAGGAGCTTCTTCAGGTTCTCCCACGTGGACATAGTGGCCCAAATACTTGCACCACCTTTTACTGCTTTCCCAGAGGCATTAGCTGAGAGCTGGATCCGAAGGTGAGTGGTTAGGACTCCAACCAGTGCCCATATGGGATGTCGGCATTGCATGTGGCAGATTTACCTACTAAGACACAATGCCAGACCCAATAAATAAACTTTTAAAAAAAATATATAGCATGTAGACTAAAACCAGAACTCTCTATACACACTATTACATTAGGTCCTTTTCTGGCTGCAAATTTGCCATATGTTTTAAGGAATCACTTTTTAACCTCTATGGAATTAATCATATTTGCCTTCATAAAATTATTATTATGAGAAAGCCAGAGATAAAAACATAAACTGGAGAAACAATAAAAGAAAAATCAACAATTATGACAAATGGATAAGATTTTTAAAAAGAAAAACATCAAAAGAGATATATGGAATACAGAATAATATGCATAATATGTAGGGTACAGAATAATACTACTGCATAGCTGAGGACAATTCACACTAAAATGAACATTTCCCTGTTCCTGAACAAAACGTTCAGAACATTCTACTTAAGTGCCCAGATATTGATGTCTAATCTCTCCAACAAAAATCTCCTTCTACTGACTTCCTGGACTCAGTACAATTGGCTCCCTGATATGATCAATTGGCAGAGGACACACACTTGGAAAAGCATTCAAACTACAACTAGAATCTCTGTAAGGCTAGAATCTCACTTTGTACTTGGATGCAATGCTTTGTGTTAAAAATATTTATGCCTGGCATCAGAAGGAATACTGGTTACACTACTTAAAGTCAGTTTATACAAGCAAGTATTATTTTATTTTTTTCCATAAAAATGAAAGCTAAATTCAACATAAAAGCCAAATTTTAATCAAATGAAAGTTTCAAAGTCTACAATGGACATATTTGGCTAATAAAATTTTAGAACAAACTAAGTCTCTTTGCTGATTTCTTTAAGTTTTTATATGTAAGACTCAATTAACAGAATCATGTTTGTTTTTCTTTTTTCTTGAAGCTTCGATTCTATAAGCTATTGATTGCTTCCAAAAATACGCTTTTTTGAGGGATTTCTTTAAATGAAACAATGTATGATTTTTTTCTTGAGTATGAATTTGAATACCATAAAGCTCTAAATTTAAGCATTCACAATAAGGCCAATTTATATATAGAAAGAGTATTTAACATTTTTGGGTGCTTATCAAGCACAGACTATTTCATACATATTTCACACCTAGTCCTCATATAATCCTCACAGCACCCCGTGTGAAATAAGGGCTATTTTTATACCCATTATACAGACTAGAAATCTGAAGCACAGATAGGTGAAACAACTGATGAGCTCTCAGTGAGACTCGGTTTAAAACAAGGCAGTCTGAGTCCAGTCGGTTTGTTTTTAACACTCTCTACTGTCTCCAAGAATTTTACTTTTAGAATGACATGTTCATAATATTAAACATTCTAGAATGTCAGAGTGACAAGCCTGATTGACTAAAGTACACCAGAACATGAACCCTCTGGATCAAATCTATGAATTGTCACCTATATTCATTGTATTTACTAAGTTTGACAAACAGACAACAAATGAATGCATTCGGGTAGGGCAGAGTGTGACTTCCTATTACCCAGAGCCACCAGACAAACTTGCTATCTTCTCTTTCTACTGCACCATCTCTCGTGAGAAAGGCATTCATTACTTTCACAACCTGTCAAGGTCATAAGGTTTCAAGGGAGCTACTTGTTGTTTCTGCTGAGTTTATTGCCGATATCAGAAAACTATTGTCTGAAGTTTTTAAAACATGACAGAGTTACTGCTTCAGGAAAGCTCTCACTACGTGTGACTTTTTGATCAGCATCTTATAGAGAACACAAGAAAAGGAAATTTTACTCACAGGGCTCAGGTTGTGTAAGGAAATGATCCTAGTGTCAATAACTTGAGACAGGAGAACTTGCATCTTAAACGTTATTAAGGGATGATATCTTAAAATATTCTGAAAGTGAAGCTTTCAACTTCCAAATATTATTAACTCTTGTCTGGAAATAACCTTAGAATATTATTTCTATACAGTTTGAGAGTCCCTAATCTAAAATGCTTGAAACCAAAAATGTTTCAGATTTCAAAATTTTGGAATACATAGACTTTATAGATTGAGCATCCCTACACTGAAAATCCAAAATCCAAAATGCTATGAAACCCACAACATTGAGTGTTAATTCCTTTTGTAGTCCCATTTTAATGCCATCTAAAAAACTGTGGAAAACAGATTAATCATCAGAGCCTCCAGTAAGGAATGCAAGCCTACTCACATGTTGGTTTTAGCCCAGTGTGCCAAAACTGCTGCCAAAACTATAAGAAAAACAATTACATTGTTTTAAAGCACTACATCTATAAGTCACTTCACAGAGCATTAATGGAAAATTAATGCAACATTCTATTTCACTCCTCTGCTATCGTCCCCGATATCTAGGTGGATGATACATGGATAAATAGGCAATAGAAACTGAGAGAAATAGAGAGGAGAGAGGAGTGAGAGAGAAGAAAAGGTGTATAAAAGAAAAGAAGGAGAAGCTCTGGGTTTCCATAGTTAGGAATATGCTAATACATGTCAAAAAATTAAACAGGCTTTAAAAATTAAAGTTAATAAATGCTTCATTTGGATTAATTAACTATACAAATAGAGAGCAGAGTGAAAAACAGTTTGGGTCTCCCTTAGGATGCTATTATAGAAAAAAAAATGTTGCTGTCATTTTGACTAGAATGAGATATGATTCTGTTTCTGTCTGCTCATTCAGATTGTAATACATAAGATCTCAGACACCATTGTGTTTGAGTAATAACTTAATGCTTTACCTGAAAACACAATAATGGAAAATTCTGATAAATTAAACCAATATCTACTGAAATTAGAGTTTAGGAAAAATGCTCCCATGTGATAATTACACAACAAGCTGTTGCTAGCATAAACTTTACCTGTTACATTCTGAAAGCAATTTAATGGTCTTGTTGAAATGATTTCATAGCTATAAAAAGTAATTGCATTTTGTTAACCCCCAAACCTTGAATCTTTTGCACGAATGAAAAAAAATTACTCTAGAATGTTAGTTTCTTTATTTTGCTTCTAGCCAAAGGATTAGCCAATTAATAACTATGGGTTGTCTGATTCAGAGGCCATCTTGTTTTTTAAAACATGTAAGAAATCTCAATTACCATCGAGTACTTTCAAACAGTACTGATAGCTTGATCCCACATTGACAAATCTGTTTAATAAAAATGTGAAGTACAAAATGAAAATACCGGTAGCACAATTTGCATGATTTACTTTTTATGTGTAGTTTTTTTGAAATAAGAACTACAAATTGCGTGGCAATATTTTGCATGCTGTCATTAAAAAACAGACTGGTTAGCTAATCAGCATTTGTGACATCCCATCGCTAAATCATTGTTTCAATAAGGACACAATTTTCTTTTTAAAAAATAACACATGGCCCAATATAGACGACAAGTATTTCCACAACACTTAGCTGCAAACATTCTATGTGTTTCCTATCTGCAGTGTCATTGTCTGTGCGCCTTCTTGTGGAAATACTTTTAGATAAACAGTGGCCACAACCAGATAAATGAAAGCTTGAAATGGCTCTTTTTCTAGAACAGAGCATTTGAAAGGGAATTAAGTTGATAATATTAAAGTCTTTACAATTTTTGTCTTTTTTTTCTTTTTCCAGTAAGGATTCCAGTCTTAACTCTATAAAGTGATGTTCTTTAAAATAATCACAATAATCCCCCTAACTCACAGGGGCTACTTTCTAAGATCTTCAGTGGACATCTGAAACTGTGGATCATATGGAGTCATATGTATAGTATGTTTTTTTTAATACATACATACCTCTGAGAGAGCTGAACTTATAAATTAGTCACAGAAAGATATTAACAACAACTTAAAATAAAACATAATAATCTCAAAACACTGTACTGTACTCACCTCTTTTCTTGTGACGATATGGCTGATACTGTTTACCTGATAGTGTGAGGTGAGGTGAATGATGTATAAGCATTGTGAGGCATCATAAGAATACCATGTAAGGGTTGCTTAAACACTATCATTGCAATACTGATACAGACATGTGATAACCAGTGGATCAAGTGAGAGATAGTTCTGAACGAGTAACAGATGGATAGTGTGTACAATGTGAATATGCTGGACAAAGTGATGATCCCCATCCTGTGTGGCATGGAGCAGGATGGTATAAGATTTCATCATTGTGTTCAGCAAAACATACAATTTAAAAATTATGCGTTTTTGGCCAGCACCGCGGCTCACTAGGTTAATCCTCCGCCTTGTGGCGCTGGCACACCAGGTTCTAGTCCCGGTCGGGGTGCCGGATTCTGTCCCGGTTGCCCCTCTTCCAGGCCAGCTCTCTGCTATGGCCAGTGAGTGCAGTGGAGGATGGCCCAAGTGTTTGGGCCCTGCACCCCATGGGAGACCACGAGAAGCACCTAGCTCCTGCCATCAGATCAGCGTGGTGTGCCTGCTGCAGCACGCCAGCCCCGGCAGCCATTGGAGGGTGAACCAACGGCAAAAGGAAGACCTTTCTCTCTGTCTCTCTCTCACTGTCCACTCTGCCTGTCAAAAAAAAAAAATTATGCGTTTTTTGGAAATTTTCTACTTAATATTTTTGAACCACAGGTGACTAAAATTGTGAAAAGTGAAACTGTGGATATGAGGAGGAGGACCACCATAACTCTTACTGAAATAAGCATTTCTTTTTAAGACCTGGAAAATTTTGGCAGGTGTGCATCCTTTTATGTGACTTATTAAAAATGGCTTATGCCTGAATTAAAGTTGAGATACCACAACACACCTGTTAGAACAATCAAAACCCCAAACACTGGCAACATCAAATGCTGGCAAGGATGTAGAATGAAAGGAAGTCTCATTCATTGTTGATGGAAATGTATAATGGTTCAGCCACTTTAAAGATAGTTTGAAATTTCTTATAAAACTGAATGGACTCTTATCACACAAGCCAGCCACCATGTTTCTTGGCATTTACCCAGATAACTTGAAACCACAAAAACCTGAGTGTTAGTGTTTATAACATCTTTATTCTTAATTGCCACAACTTGGAAGCAATCAAGATGCCTTTCAGTCGGTGAGTGGATAAGTAAACTGCAGTACATTTGGACAGTGAAATATTATTCAGCACTAAAAAGAAATGAGCTATCAATCCATAAAAATATATAGAGGGAACGTAAATACGTGCTATCAAATGAAAGAGGCCAGTATGAAAAGACTACACACTGTGTGATTCCAATTATGTGACATTCAGAGAAAGGCAAAACCGCAGAGAACAAAAAGTGGTTTCCAAAGGTTAGGGCTGAGGGAAGCAGAAACAAGCAGAGCACAGAGGATTTTTAGGGCCGTAAAACTGTCCTGCCTGATACTGTAATGGTGGTCTTACGTCATGATACATAGGTTGGATTTGCTTTGAGTGTGTTGTCTAAAGGTTCACTTGTTGAAAACCTGGTCTTGGTTTGATAGTGCTGGGAAGTGGAGTGGAGGTCCGTAGGTCACTGAGGGCACTGCCTACAGAAGGGATGAAGATGATTCTTTCTAGTGTGAGTTGTTAAAAAAGTGAGCCTCATCTCTGAATTGCTTCTGAGTTCCTGTTTGGCATTTTTGTCTCTCCCTCTCACATGTACTTATGTCATCTGCCATGAACTACCCATCAGAGTGATCTAAATCAATCTCTTTTCTTTATTTATCTCAAGTATTTCAGTATAGTAAGAGAAAAATGCTAATGCATTAGCCCAAATCCATAGGATATATGATGCCAAGATTAAACCTTAAAATAAATTATGGAGTTCATTTTGTAATAATGTGTCAAAGATTCATTAACTGTTTTTTTTAAAGATTTATTTATTTACTTGAAAGTCAGTCACACAGAAGGAGAGGCAGAGAGAGAGAGAAGTCTTCCATCCGCTGGTTCATTCTCCAGCTGGCCGCAACTGCCAGAGCTACACTGATCCGAAGCCAAGAGCCAGGAGCTTCCTCTGGCTCCCCGACGTGGCTGCAGGGGACCAAGGACTTGGGCAGTCTTCTACTGCTTCCCCAGGCCACAGCAGAGAGTGAGATCGGAAGTGGAGCAGCAGGTACTCAAATCAGCACCCATATGGGATGCCAGCACTGCAGGTGGCAGCTTTACCTGCTACACCACAGCACAGGCCCTTAGATTCATTAACAGCTAACAAAAGTACCACTGTGGTGTAGGTTGGGGAAGGGACACTTTGAGCATTCTGCTTAATTTTGCTCTCAGCTGAAAAATTCTCTAAAACATAAAGATTAGTAATTTTTAAAAATTATCCTAAGCAACACTGTGGTCCAGGGAGAAAGTGGCAGTAATGTGTCCACCCCCCAGCTGGAATAGCCTCTGATAATTGTTCACAAGGTGAGGGAAAGCTCAGCTCAATTATGGAAGTCCTCCTCCACTCTGTCAGATTCTCTAGGGCAGAAATGTGCATCCAGAACGCATTCCTGAATCACAAGAAGAAGAGCATGAGACTGCTGATTTTATTGGCATCTCTATACTAGGGGCAAAGCCTTTCCCAGAGGAAAGGCTAACCATAATCTAATCCACAACCTTCATGAGAATCTTCTTCACATGAAGATCAATAAAGAGAAACTGGGCCATTCCTTGGGCTCTGGGTGCCACATAATTGATTTAGACATAACTTTGCACATGGACCAAAAAATTGGCCAGGGCTTAAGCCTACCTTCTCTTCTTCTATCAAATTATGACTATCTCTTTGCTTCTGGCAGGATATTGCTTAGATAAATAATTCACCTTTTAAAAAATTTGTTAATTGACTTATTTATTCATTCATTTTAATAATGGGTACCAATCACTGACACTATTCCTAATTAAACATCTTTATCTCTGAGAGGATTTACATAAATAAGGGAGGTCTTGGAAGTAATTTACTTAATATATTAAACACTCCCACACCACAAAATTGTTAGATGTACTCTAATTTAAAAGATGGCAATTTTGTCTTTATTTAGCTGATATTATTAATACCATCATGACCCACTAAGTCATTTGTCTTTTCTGCTTAGACTGTAGTTCCTTTAAGTTTGTATCTTTATAGCTAAGTTGGTTGTGTTTTTAAGTCAATGTATATGAAGACCAAAGCAATACAATATATTATATTCCCAGCACTCTGAATGTAGGACACTAATGATTAGTTTGATTCATTTTCAGTCTGCCATATTGTTTCTCAAGGAAATATTTATCTGGTGCATTCCCATGTCATCCAAACACTGTATTGTTGATTGTTTTGCATCAAAATAGGATTACAAATAACAATAGGGACAAATTAGAAAATAAATTAATAAATTCAAAGTTACTATCATTAAACTACTATTAAAAGTATGAAACCTGATAACATATATGTGCACACACACAGCAATAGGTTAAAGGAATCTTAGCATTTAAATAGTGCTCAAACTAAAGAGAACACAAGGAAAAGAAATTGAAAATACTCATATGGCCACCTATGTTTCCAATGAGTCATTGAGGAAGTCAATGAGTTGCATCCCTGAGGATATTAACACTTTTGTGGTCATTACCAAGCATAACGATAATTTCAGAAACAGTATCTTTGAAACAGACAAGAAATGTTCTTTCAAATGAGCTTAATTTATCCCTTGGCTGGATCAAATAATGCATTCAAGTTACTAATAGCACCAGATTTAAAAACTTCTACATGCAAATATAAAAATGAAAGTAAATACTTTATTTAATCTATAAACCAAATACAAACTACTAGTTGAAATCACAAAGAGTTGGGCACTGGGCTGAAGAGAAACAACATATTAAGCTAAATACAATTTTACAGGTTTTTTTTTTTTTCCATCAGCTTAGCTCAATACTCTTCAATCTAAAAGAAACCTTCTTAACAACAGCATCAGATAATTGAGTTATAAATAGATGTAAAACAGTGGGAAGTGGTACATCACCATATGTAGCTTTTATAAATTACATGGGATGACTTCACTATTAGCACATAGCTCTCCCCGTCATCATTATAAACAATTTCATTGATGAGATAATAATAATGGCTTATGATATTATCGCTTTGTTCACTGTCCCAGCTTTCCAGTAGGGCTCAGCAGGCAGAGAAAAAAATCTTACAGATGAATATCTTTCTTTTGATTGTGTGTTCATGGCAATTTGTGCTCAAAAATTTTATAAAAACAAGATGCATAACTTCTTCCAAAAGATTATTCCTGAGAGATGAACCCACATTTGTAAAAGCTGTTGATCAGGATTATATTAGCCAATTTTAGTCATGAATTTGAAACCTTTGACCTCTTTATGTTGTGTTCAGAGATAAAATGAAGGTAAAAGACAAAGACTTCTCCACATTACTTACTACCCTTGATCTTCACAGCTACCCTACTAGGGGGACACCACAGACATTACAGAGACAAAGAAAACTGAAACTCAACAATCAGTCACAGACAGCTTGAACTCAGATTATTCTGGTTACAAATTCTACTTGGTACTTTCCACCATCACTCTAAAATAGTCCACCAGAGTTAATCTGCGAGTAAATAACGAATGCTATGGTTTGAATCTGGCTTAGCTCCTGACCTCACACAAGCATTTAGATCCTAAAGTCATAAATATAATACAATGAAACGTTAATCCAATTATGGTGTTTAGTGGGGTCCTTTGGGAAGTGATTAGGCTGGATTAGGTTGTTATGGTGCGACACTCATGAAGAAATGTGAGTGGCTAGAGATATAGCCCTCTTGCCATATGATATTCTTAATAGATTTGGATTTCTCCCAACAATAATACGATCACTAGAGGCCAAACCAGTGGACCCAAGCCAGTCCTGGACTTGAACCTCAAAAGCTGTGAGCTGAAATAAACCTGTTTCCTTCATAAGCAACCTGTGTCAGGTATTTTCTTGCAGTAAAGAACAGCTGATTAACAGAGTGAACTAAACTAAACAATAGCCAGCATTTTCACCACAATATTGATATTCTTGAAGGCAAGCATTCAATAGTTCAGTATAGATACCCCTCGAGCTTCCATGGTGGATGCTGCCTAGAGAGTTACAGACTAATCAAGGCCCCAGGTAGCTGAAATATCTCATTGCTTCTCAAACTATCCAAGGTGAAGAAATATTATTTTTGTTCTTTTTCATTTCAATCCATTTCCTACCGCTAATTTGTGAAATGCAATAACTATAAATTCATTTTAAAAAGAAATGAAAATTTAAAATCAGATATATATATATATATAACACGTTAAATTATTTCTAATTATTTTATGATTATATTTGACAGGTCCACTGATCATGCTTACATGAAGCAGCAATGTCAAAATGCTGTAAAAATTTCTAAATGGCCACATTCAGGTTCATTCTCATCTTAGTGTGAACTAATGACAAACAGTTCACAAATGAGCTAAAGTCCATAGATCAAAATTTGATTATCTGATCTGGAGAACTTGGTGGACACTATATCATTTGTTTTCCCCTATCTGCATGTAACTTATGCAGTATACAAATCTGTTTTTAAAGTTCTGGGTCACCATACTTAGAAACTTATGATAATATAAGAATTCATACAAATGCTGATAACTGAAGGTAAACTGGAGGTGGACACTTGGCCTAGTGGTTAAGGTGCAGTTAGGATGCCCAGAGAGCTTAGGTTTGATGTCCAGCTCTAGCTCCTGACTCAAGCTTATGTCTAATGCAGACCCTGGAAGTCAGTGGTGATGTTTCAAGAGCCTGAGTTCCTGTCACCCATAGGATAGACCTGGATATTGAGTTTCTAGTCTCCAGCTTTAGTATGGTCTAGCCCTGGACATCACAAGCATTTTGGGGAGTGAGTTAGCAGATAGTAGCACTCTCACTTTCTCTCTATGGCTCTCTCTCTCTCTCTCTCTCTGTCTCTCTCTCTGTCTCTCTTTCTCAGTAGGGGATTGGGCAGAAATGAACTGAAGTTTTAAGAATTTTGAAGTTATTTCATAACAACACTTCCCAAAGTGTTCGTTAGAAAGACCAACAGGGGCCAGTGCTGTGGTACAGTAAGTGAAAACCTTGGCCTGAAGCGCCGGCATCACGTATGGGTGCCAGTTCTAGTCCTGGCTGCTCCTCTTCCAATCCAGCTCTCTGCTATGGCCTGGGAAAGCAGTAGAAGATGGCCCAAGTCCTTGGGCCCCTGTACCCACATGGGAGACCCGGAAGAGACTCCTGGCTTCAGATCAGCTCAGCACTGCCCATTGCGGCCATCTGGGGAGTGAACCAGCGGATGGAAGACCTCTCGCTGTAACTCTGTCTTTCAAATAAATAAAATAAATTTTTTAAAAATACCATTTTTTTTCATACTTCCTCCAGATCATTAAACAATTCTATAGAAAAAAATTTCTTTGATTTGAATAGTGAAATATCAGTTCTCTTTTCTTAAAAGAAATATGTTACGTAGGTATTTATCTTAAAATTGAGCTTCAGAAAGCAAGATTTTCGAATCTATCTTGTCCTCTTGTTAGCCTGAAATTGACATTTAGTCTCATTATGTTTTTAATAGTTTTTACTTCTAATCACAACAAAGTACTTAAGTATATTTGGGTAAAGTACTGACAGTAAATACAGCTTAGGGAAGTAATATATACTTACTTGTAAATGCGCACACTTAGACTAAATTCTGGTCCTAAGCTAATAATGATTACTCTGTGAGCAATTTTCTATTAGCTAACATAATGAAATATATGAATAAATACCACATCAGTTACAACATTATATACATAATTTTAAGACCCATGGTCTCCTTTTTTAAGTTTGGTCTCTGATTGACATAAAATTTAGATTTACATAAAATATCTTTATAATCATATTATTATTTTTAGCAAAATGGAGATCACTTAGAAGTACAAAAGCAAAATAGCACTCAACTTGTATATGAATTTTTCTTCTTCAGGGACATAGTTAAAGCTGATGATTATATTGCTTTCAGAGTAATGTGTTTTCCTTTATGGTTATGTTTCTACATATGTAGGAAAATAGATTGAAAAATGAAAGTAAAGTTTAAATTTAAGTATTTGAGGGCAGGCACTGTGGTGTAGAAGGTAGAAGGCTAAACCTCTGCCTGTAGCACTGGGATCCAATATGGGCACCAGTTCGAGTCCAGGCTGCTCCACTTCAGATCTAGCTCCCTGCTAATGCGCCTGGGAAAGCAGTGGAGGATGGACCAAGTATTTTAGGCTCCTGCATCCACTTGAGAGACCAAAGGAAGCTCCTACATCCTGTTTTCAGACTGTCCCAGTCCAGGCAGTTACAGCCATCTGGGGAGTGAACCAGCAGATGGAAGACCACCCCCCCCCCCTTTATTTCTGTTTGTGTGTCTCTCCCTCTGTCTCTGCAACTCTGACTTTCATATAAACAAATAAATCTTAAAAAAAGAAAAAACTCTATATGTTCTTAAAAATTGAATAATTTAAGTGGAATTTCTTTTTTCCAACTTCATTATCACACATCTCATTATTCCACATAATCAGATTAATAGCAGACAGGGAAGGAGACCTGAAGAGTGTGAAATAATACTATTATTTTACTTTGCAATAATACACATGTTCAAATATGTAATAATCAAGTAAGAAATGAAATTAAACTTGCAACATGAGATAAGAATGTAGAACTCTGTTTTTTTGTGTGTATGGTTGTTTCTGATAGAAATTGGTGTTGGTACCAATCATGTTTTGATATCTAAATGCATATTATTTTTCATTATTTCATCTTAAAACCTGATTTATATTGAACATCTTAGAGTGATTATGACCACATAGAAAATAAAACACTAAGTTTTCATAATTTTCACTGGTAATTTAAATTAGCAACAGATTTTTACAAAACACACACACAAAAAAAACCTGCTAGGTATCCTAACTAATGAGACAATAACAAGCATTAAAGTACTTTTATCATTTGTAAAAGAAGCAGCATTTGCATATTTGTTGCCATGAGCAGAATGACTTTTTAATGGATATTGCAATAACATATCAGATAAGCAGACTGAGATTCAGTCTACGTTGCCAAATACAAAATTAAACACTGTGTTTCTATCTTACAGAATTGCTTATTTCACTTCCTTAAGGAGCTGAAACAGAAAAGCATTGCTTCTTCTCTTGTAACAAATATCTGTGTCATATCGCTAGGACCACCCAACCTTTTTACCTTAGGTTATTCACAGAAGAATTAAATAGGTTCGATTTTACATATCACATACTCTTATTTCTTCAAAAGTAGATAGATTCATCTAAGGAAAACCATGCTATTGCTCTACTGAAGTTTAAAAATAACAAACAAGTAAATTTTAAAAATAGATACATTAGATTAAGGGAAGAAAATCCTTTCCTGAGGAATTACATGGCTTGACAGTAAAATAGTAGACCACCCTGAAATGAGGTAAGGTTAGAATAAAGTAGCAAAAAGGAGTAAAATGTGGCAGAAAAAAGAGTAAAATACAGACTGAATTAATGAACTGATGGTCTTAGCATGTTAGTAGCATCATATGGTTGATTTCAACTGTTGGATCAATATTTTAAGAAGGTGACAGTAAAATATAGTACCTCCAAATGCAGAAACCTAGGAGTCAGAATGTCTGTCAACTTTAGATTGATTAAAGCAGAAGTCACAATTGGCAGCTGAAAAGCAGAATCCAACCCGAGAAAATTGTTTTATTTGGCTGGCACAGTGCTGAACTGCACAATGTGTTGAAATTCAGAATGGATACCAATATTTGGAAATCATGAGATTTCTCATACAAATTAGAATTCTAGTTGCTGGAGGAATTCCAAAATCTGGCAAGCAAGGCTGGCATTTCCCTCTTGGCAATGACCGCATGCGGGAGCCTCAGCCTACCCTGCTTTTTAAGGTATGAATTCTCCCTCTTGCCACAGATCCTTTTCTCTCCGTTACCTCTCAGTCTACCCAACTTCATACAATCGCGCCACCAACCTGTCCTGTATAAGTGTATGAATTGGCAACAGACCTCTCAGAGAGGCTCAGGAACCTGAGGTCTGGAGCGTTGAGAGCAGTTACTATCACGCTTTTGGATTTTTTCAGACTGTTACATAGATGAGCAAATGGATTTTATGTTTTCACAAAGAGCATAGCTAGCATCACCCGACACACAGCATCCATCCGCTTGCAGTGCCCCCAGTCAATCAGCCTCAAGTGGGAACTGCTCTAAGGAAAGCTCTGTATACTTGTGACAGGTAAAGGAGAAAGTGGGGCGGTATAGTTCGGAGGAAACTGCCTCTCTGAGAAGGGAGTGTCTAGGATGCAGCAAAGCAGGAGGGGGAGGCTCCTTCTGCTCATACATGCAAGTAACATACATCTTCCCACATTGTATGTTTGGAAAATGACAGCAAACTCTTCCCCGAGCAGAAAATTAAGTAATATAATGAGGAAAGCACAGAAGAGGGCACAAGGATCTGACTCACATTGGTTTCTTGTGGCTTAACTGCTCCTTGTCTGTGGTGCCCTGGTCCCCTCTGAGGGCCATGCTGTCAAATCAGCTTTCCCGGAACATGCTGTGAGCAAGAAGCTCCAGAGTGAGGGCTCTCTGCCAGTGTTCCGGTGCCCCCCCACCTTGTCAGTCCAAGTCCTACACTGTTGGTGACAGTAGGAGTTAGCCGTGGAGTTGACAGCAATATGGATTTTAGGAAAACATGAAGAAAAAATGTGTAACATTTGAGACAGAGCGATAAATCAACAGAGATTTTTTTTTTTCAGAAAGGAGTGTGTGCCTTTCATTGCAGATACACAAATAAAGTCTGGATGATAGTGTTTGCCATCAAAAAAGCATTGTTCTGTTGGCCCTGATATATATCTATATATCTAAATAAACACATTTTATCCACATATATGAAAATGATTCAACTTTAGTTGTTATGTTGCTACTTATCTGGAAACTTCTTTTTGCCCTGCTCTTAAAGTCCTCTCCATTTCTTCAATGTCACATTGACTGAAAAATATGTTTATAAGAGAAAGGGAGTGATTGCTCAGAATTCCCCACTTTTATGGGTGGTGGACCATGTAACACACTTATTAAAATGCCTGTATCGCACATTGGAGGGCGTGAGTCTGAAACCCAGCTCTGACTCCTGGATCTAGCTTGGGCCGATACAGAACCCTGGGAAGGAGCAGTAGTTACTCAAGTATTTGGGTCTCTACTACCCAAATGGGACACCCGGCCATTGAGGGCACTTGAGGAATGAATCAGTAAGTAGGAGTGCTCTCTCACTTACATTATGTATTTCTTGATGGGCTGCATCCGTGTAACATTCCTGCCAAAATAATAAAATAGTAACCAAAATTCAATCATGAGCCAACAAATTGCAAAGGTGCAAACTGGCAAGCAAGGCTGGCATTTCCCCCTTGGCAATGACCGCATGCGAAGACCCTTTTGCGAAAACAGTTTAAAATATCAGTAACATGAAAGACTTGGAATGTGTTATCAAATAAGGCAGACTGGGTGCAAAGTATGCTTATTAAAAAATTTTATTTATTTATGGAAATGCAGAGGAATGCGGGGAGGAGGGAGAGAAAAAGAGAGACCTTCCATCCACCAGTTCACCTTCTAAATGCCTGCAATGGGTGAGGCTGGACAAGGCCAAAGCCAGGAGCCATGAACTCCATTCAGGTCTCCCATGTAGGTGGCACTTGAGTTGCATTAGCAGAAAGCAGGATAGGTAGCTGAGCCAGGATTCAAACCCAGGAATTTCAATATGGGACACAGCTGTCCTAACCAGTGTCCTAACCCCTGCACCAAATGCCTGCCTCCAAAGCACGATCTTTGATTGGCTCCTGGACTGAAGAAGTGTCATGACAGTGGAAAGGCATTGAATATGAGCTGAATATTAGCCAACTGTGTCATATTAATGTTAAATATGCTAAGAGTGATCACTGTGTTGTGGTTATGTAGAAAAGTATCTGATTCTTTGGAAACAAAGGCTTAGGTGTTCAGGGATGAAGTACAACGTCTGCAAACAATTCTCTAATGATTTTAAAAGGGAAAAGAGAGAGAGAAAGCATACCTGAGTGAGAAAGAGCACCTATCGCCAGATTCTAACAATTGCTAACTCTAAGTGAAAGGAGGGTTTGCAGGTGTTCTTTGTGTTATTCCAGCAGCTTTTCTGAAGGCATGATATTTTTCCACAGCTCAACAGTAGTGATGAGATATTATTATTTTTAATTATGTAGAGTATGACCATTGCAGATTAGCTACGTGAAAAATAAAAGACTCTTTTAAAGATTCATACTTAACTGATCACAGGTAAAATAACATAATGTCTGAGTTTTCTTTAAAATAATTTAGTTAAAAAAAGAAAGTGGCAGAATAAACAAAATAAAATTAGCAACTTTGTTATAACTGAATTAACAGTTACTTGGTGGCTTATTCTATCTAAAGGTTAATTTACTGAAAGCTTTATTAGACTACTGTTCACCATGTTTTTTGTTGTTGTTGCTATTGTTATTTCAAAGGCAGTTTGGATACAGATTTTGTTAGGCAGGAAGTCAGAAATGTAGCCTATATGTGTGTGGAGACAGGCATGAAGACCAGCACCTACTGAGGAAGCTCCAGAAGTCCAACATCTTGCACTTCAGAGTCCTGCCCAGACCCTGAGAACCTCCCAGGTGGTCCCAGCCCTTCCCCCAGGGAAAAGCTCCCAGGAGAATTCTCTCTCCTCAGGACCAAATGGGTTACCTGAACTGATAACATGGGGCAATAAAACCTTCTCAGACATGCCCTAAGGGAAGCCCCCCTAATCTGCCAGGGCACCAGCAAATCTGGGGAGGAATTTGCTAATTTCAACCCAACAAACCCTTCTGCCAGGACTTTCCATCCTTTGCCCTGGAGGAGAGAGGGAGGTGGGTAAACAGACTCCCTTAAAAACCTAGGGAGTCCAAACAGACTGTGGGCTCAGCCCTCTGCCCCTCTGTTGAGCTGAACGCCTTGCCTGCCCAGGTGTATTCTTTCTGATATCAGAAATGACCCCCTAAAATCTATATAAGAATGTGGACCTTTAAGTTCCCCAGCAGCGCCATCTGGAATGGCACCAGAATTTGGGGTGCCATATGATATCACCATATGCTTACTAATAAATCCTCAATATTAATAAGCTGAGAGGGTTCTTGCCTAATATTTAGAGAAGAATTCTAAATACTGGCATCAATAAACGAGGCAGCATGATACATTTTAGGCTCTTATTTAGTCGAAAGGTACATAGAAAAGTGAGGGTTTTAGTTCAGTTTAAAGAGAAGGGAAAATCTGGAAACTAGGGTAGTGTCCATACCAAGAAGGGAGTAGGTCAGAAGCCACGTGCAGCAAGCGCTTTGAGCTGCTATCCACCGCTTATCACCAGCAGCAAAGCAAAGGCAGTGCGCCTTTTGGGACGCTCCTTGCTTTTTATATATTTTTCATAGGGGAGTGGCTTGTGGGCAGGTGGGTGCTCAGGTATGGTCAGGTAGAGCATGATGTCACACAGGGGTGGGGAGAAGGTATCAGGTAGGGTGTGAGGTCACACAGGGGCGTGGCAAAGGCGTGGTCTTTCAGCTCACACACCTAATCGGTTTTAGGCTAACTACTTCAACTCCATTCAATCTTGTAACCTCGCTCTCCCTGTCTGAGTGACTGGGCACTCTCTCTCTGTCCCTTCCATTCTGACAGATGCCCTATCCCCAATAAAACCTCATCATTTTGCACTGTCTCATGCCTTTATTCTTCCTAATGTTAGGTGGGAAGTCAGAAATTAGCTTATGTGTGTGTGACAAGTGCCTAAGGAATTGACATCTACAGTGGTCCAGCATCCGCATTTCAAAGTCACCCTGATGGTAACCTTCCAGGTACATCCCAGTATCTGTACTTCAAAGTCCTGTTTGAATCCTGATGACCTTCCAGGGGGTCCTGCCCCTTCTACTTGGCCTGATAAACATCCTTCCTCTAAGGTGGGCAACCTACAGAGAAGCCCCCTTGGCCAAAGCCAACCAGGCTTCCCCTGTCTGTCAAGTTCAGGGAGAAAACTCAGAAAGGAATTTTTCATATTTACATCCACCAAGTCCTTTGTTCTGGAGGAGAAGAAGGAGTGCAGGGTCTGAGTCCACCCGTACAGGATGGACTGGGTCCCAGGAAAGGTGAGTGCGCCGCTCGCCCGTTCCCCAGCCTCCCGATCCCGGAGACAATCAGACGCAGCGGGGAGCCAAGTCTAGCAAGGACTCATTTATTCCATGCGAAACCGAACCTTTTATAGCACAAAACTGCAGAGTCATTGGGGCAGGGCTAAGAACCAACCAATCACTTAAACGGTCACTTTACAGGGGGATTTCTATAGGACTAGCCATATGTCTATACTAGTCTTGTTGCCTCCCCTGATGTTGCGTAGCCAATTAGCTTTTGAGTTCCACCCATCTTACTTCCTCTGGGCGCCATCTTCTTTGCCCCTCCTTGGCGCTGCCTAGTCCGGGGGCCACGTGAGTGCACGCCGGGCCCCTCCCTGCGCTACCATCCCCGGGACACCTGCCGGCTGGCTCCGCGGGCCCTGGCTTGGGTTAGTTCACGGGCTCGGCTCCACGTGGCTCCATTCCATGCAGCTTGGGCGGGGGCACCTGCGCATTTGGAGCCCCCAGGCCTGGCCTGGCCGCACCATGGCCGTGCTCATGCCCCACAAAGGAGAGGGGGAGAGAAAAAGCGGGAAGGCAAGACCCTTCCCCTTGAAGACCCTAGCCTAAATGTGAACTGCACACTCTCAGGATCTGTCTGAAGAGGTGCCCATCCATTCTTGCGGATGTCCCTGCCCTAATAAACCTTGCTACTTTGCTTTCCATTGCTCTCTGTCTCATACTTGAATTCTTTCTTGCACGAAGACAAGGGCTGTTTGTTTCTCCCGTATCACCATGAATATGGAAGTCTGCCAGAAGTAGGTTATCTTTAAACAATCTCTGAAAAATATCAGTAAATATGCTACTTTATATACTCTCCAGTATGGACACTAAATCTTTATATATCAAATTGTTACTGGAGGGAAGGCTGTGGAAGCCATGGGGCTCTTGTCTTCACATAAGAAAGAATTCAGGTGTGAGACAGAGAGTGGAGTGATAAGGCTTTATTGGGGACAGAGCTGCCCAGCCACTGGGACTGGGGGGAGAGTGAGGTTACATGGTTGAATGGAGAGAATACACTGGGCAGGCCAGGCGAGCAGCTCAACAGAGGGGCAGAGGGCTGAGCCCACAGTCTGTTTGGACTCCCTAGGTTTTTAAGGGAGTCTGTTTACCCACCTCCCTCTCTCCTCCAGGGCAAAGGATGGAAAGTCCTGGCAGAAGGGTTTGTTGGGTTGAAATTAGCAAATTCCTCCCCAGATTTGCTGGTGCCCTGGCAGAGTAGGGGGACTTCTGTTATGGCCATGCAGGAGTAAAGAATACACCAAGAGACAGTCTCTTATGCAAAACACAAGTAGAGTATTTTATTGACCAGGATGCTGGGGTTGCAGGGTCACGAATGTGAGCGAGCGACCCTGAGTACAAATCGCATCAGCTTTTTATAGTCACACAAAAGCTTTGAAGTTAATCCATTGAATCTGTAGAACATATTTCACATGGGAACCAAGGGAACAGGGGGATCCCGTAAACACAAAGTGTACATATGCAGGGTACAGATAACATCAGCTATTGGTAAGATTTACAACAGGTAAGGGTCACTTTCACCATACATTTCCTAAGGTTAAATAAAACCCTAAGTTCATCAACCGGATGCCTATCAAGGTGAACAGGTTTGTCTGGGTTCTGGTTTCGATGGGCCTTTTGCCTTATTTTACAAGGCCACATTCTGGTGTTATCTCTTCCTGCCCCGGCATCACTATGTCTATTCAGTGAAGACAGGCCTCAACCCCTCCCTGAGTCAGGAATCCAGAAAGTAGGTCAAAAGTTAATCTGGCAAGGGTCAGAAGAGAAAGGGGGGGGGGGGGTCTGCCTAGCTTTAATATTCCTTCACTTCCCTTAGGGCATGTCTGAGAATGTTTATTGCCCCATGTTGTCAGTTCAGGTAACCCATTTGGTCCTGAGGAGAGAGAATTCTCCTGGGGGCTTTCCTTGGGGGAAGGGCTGGGACCACCTGAGAGGTTCTCAGGGTCTGGGCAGGACTCTGAAGTGCAAGATGTTGGGCTTCTGGAGCTTCCTCAGTAGGTGCTGGTCTTCATGCCTGTCTCCACACACACATAGGCTACATTTCTGACTTCCTACCTATCAGTTGGAGTCAAAATAATTATCAGAATATGGGCTTTATCATATTCATTTTTTTTTTCATTTCTCTTTAAACATTCCCTTCTGGAAGTTAAATTGGTCATGTCCAGTTATACTGCATTTTCATAATAAACCATGAAAGTAATTGTTCTTTCTATAAAAATTTGTGTTGCTATCATAACACAGCTCTTTTTTCTTAGCCAAATACAGAATAAAAGAATCGGTTTCATACAATTCCAAAAAAATACTCAAAGAACAAGATTTTGTCTGGCCCTCAGAAATAATGTATTTCATTAGTCTATAAACAGGATACACCTTTCTTCTAACCAGTTGCTAAGTTATAAAATGTTGTATAAGGAATTTTGAAAGCATTATTTTTAAATGTAGGTTTGGATTTTAAGCAGTCAAAATTGTTCAAAAAATTATTAATATTAAGAGAACAGATTTTTTTAGATACAATTCTAAGAAGCTAAAAATACTTCCCTGCTTCCTGTCTCATTCATTCCCCTCCTGCTTGATTCCTTTTTTCCTTTAATTTTTATAATAACATATTTTAATTTACTTTATAATCACAGCTTTAATGAATCACTAATTATAATGGTCAACAAGTGAAAATTAGAAAGTCTACTGTTACACAGGAAAACAGACAAAGGCTTTAAATATAAGTAAATCTTAAGATATCAGTTTCAGTCTTGTACATTTCTTGTATTCTATATTAACTACCACAAGTCAGAGGAAACATAAGATATTTGTCTTTTTGCAACTGGATGGTTTCACTATGCATAATAGTCTCTAATACATCCATTTTGTTGCAAAAGACAGGATTTACTCTTTTTTATGGCTGAGTAGCATATACCACTAACTTTATCCAGTCATCACTTGATGGACATGTGGATTGATTCCATCTCTTAGCTATTGTGAATTGAGCTGCTTTAAATATGAGGGTATAAATAATTTTCATATGCTGATTTCATCTCCTTTGAGTAAATTCCCAGGAGTGGAATATCTGGGTCATATTCTAGATCTATTTTCAGATTTCTTAGGAATCTCCATACTGTCTCCCATAATAATTGTACTAGTTTGTGTTCCCACCAACAGGGTATTGGGGTAATTTTTTCTGTATAGCTTTGCCAGCATTTATTGATTGAGTGATTGATTGAGTGATTTTTGAGTCATAGTGAAGTAGGCAGGCATACAGGCTAAAATTGATTAGGTTTGTGAGCTGGAAGACCACGCCTTTGCCATGCCCCTGTGTGACCTCACACCCTACCTGATACCTGATACCATGCCTCTATGTGACCTCATGTAGGGAGGTCCCTAGCTGGGGGGACCCCTAGCTGGAGTCCCTAGCTTGCTAATTGTCGGTTTCTCACTCTGGCTTGCTTGCTTGCCAGCTGCAAGGCCATGACAGGCCTCATTCTGGATGAAGAAGGAGGGAGGCCAGGTCCTTGAGGAGAAAGAAAAGTAAGCTGCCCTGGAATTTATAACCTTCTGCTCCCCACCAGCTCCCCTGGGATTTATGGCCCAATGCTTCCCACCAGTGCCTTCCCATGCCATCTCCTTTCTGTGGCCTTCCCACCACATCACATATACAGCCTTTACATTTAAATGAACCAACGAACATGTTAGGTCCCAATACCTTGCCATATAGAGAGTAAGAAGGTAAGCTACCTAGGAGATGACCTGCACCCTTGTAAGTGTGAGGCTATAAAAACCTCTCTTATGCAAACGAGAGGGCTTTTTGCCTGTGCACTGCTAAAGGCTGTGTGTGGGTAGGGGGTCCCAGCTGGCAGGTAACAGATAAACCTCTGCTTTTGCATCCCTGACTGTGCCTTGTGCATTGATTGGGAAATCTGGACTCTACACTCATCCCCCTACCTGGCCACACCTCGGTGCCCACCAGCAAATCAGGTTAATTAACCACTCCCCTTTGTAAGCTGGGTAAAAGCCTGGGACATGGTGTGTCCCGCCTTCTCTTCTTCCCTGGTCTCTTGCCAGGAGGGGGCTTGGTGTAGCCCTGAGCCTCCCACCCTAGGCTTCCTGGCCTAGATGCTCCTCCATGTGGCTGGTTCCTGGTGTTTGGTATGAACCCAGATTTACCTCTCTCTCTTAGATAAAGCTCTCTCCTATAATTTCTCTCACTGAATAAAAGCTTGAAATATACCATGCTGCCTCATTTATCTGTGCCAGTATTTAGAATTCTTCTTTAAATATTAGGCAAGAACCCTCTTGGGCTTGTTAATATTGGGGATTTAGTAATAAGCCCGAGGTGAAATCGTAAGGCACCCCAAATTCCGGTAGCACATATGGTACCCCAGATAGCACTTCTGGGAGATTAAGGGGCCACATTTTGGTGTAGATTTCAGGGGGTCATGTCCGATTTCAACTGGGCTCTCTCTCCCTGTCCCTTCCATCCTGACAGATGCCCTATCCCCAATAAAGCCTTATTGCTTTGCTCTCTGTCTCATGCCTATAGTCTTTCTTGCATGAAGACACTTTCCCTCTGGCACCTGAAATTGCCTCTTTCCTCTCTTCCTGACTCTGCAAAAAGATACAGTAAAGGCTAGAGAATGTTTATTCCTCTGAAAAGCCCTGCACTTGGGACACTCTAAGCCTCTAAGACAATGCACTGTGAACTTCACTTAGGAGCCTTTTTCTCATTCTCCGCCCACCCACCTTTACAGAGCCCTTATGATGCTGTGCACCTCCCCCAACAAGCAGCTCAAGAAAGGGCTCCATCTGCTGTTCAGACCTGACTTCAACTCCTCACGTGCAGCCCTGCCCTCTGTCTGGGCAGGCTCAGTTCTAAAGTCTTCTCTAACTAGCGGCCTCTTCTTCTTTGGACCCTAAAATTCTAAAATCTGACAAAAATAGAGCCGCATCTCACCTTGCTATTCTGTCTCATATCTAGATTCTCTCTTGCACAAAGACAACATCTCTCTTCCAGGCATCTCTCATAATATATTTGTCAGAGCTAGCAAAGAAAAAACTCCAGAACAGTGCCCTCCAGGAAGACCTCTGGATGACTTACCTCAAATCTCCTCGTTTGATGACCTCCAAAAACTGATCATCAATCTCTGGCTCCAAGGAGCTTTCATCTACTTCACTGCAGACCAGATGGACTTCTTCACTATCACTTTATATCTCATACTTCATCCATAAACAGGAGAGCTATCGGTACTCCACTCCACCAGTCTGCCTTCCTGACCTCGTCTCAGATTGTACCCACACAGATACCCTTTTTACTTTCTGTTTATACTCCATATTGTAATCCATTGTAACTCCCTGCTACTATCTACAGGCATAGCGGCTCTAATCTTTGCCATGGGCTTGGCAGCAGTTGCCCTCACTGGATGGACCTATAGTAAAAAACGTTTCTTAACACTCCTTTATCTCTTTTGGGTAGGATGCTTTTCTGCTCCGTCCCATGAGGTGGACTGCTATACTCTGAGAGTGAGACTAATTAGCTCCCCTTCCTGGTTCTGTCACGGCCGTCCTTATGTCCTGCTATTCAGACCATGCCTATTTCATTTGTTCCAAAATTTCTTACAGAATCGCATCAAAGCTGTCTCTCAAGATCAGGGTAAGACCATGATGCTACTCTACCACCTCAATCAAGGATACCAGCCACTTCCCTCAAAGAGGACTCCAGGCGCTAGAGGCAAATCCCCACAGCCCCTTTCAGCAGGAAGTAGCCAGACAGAATCCACCTTGCTCTTCCTCTTTTTTTTTTTTTTTTTGCCTCTAGAGTCTGAGATAATGGACAATACAGCTCACAAAAACGTCACCCTTACCCCCACCCCTTGTTGTGTCCCAATTTCCCAATCAATGCACAAGGCACAGTCAGGGATGCAAAAGCAGAGGTTTATTTGTTACCAGCCGGCTGGGAGCCCCTACCCACACACAGCCTTTAGCAGTGCACAGGCAAAAGGCCCTCTCGTTTGCATAAGAGAGGTTTTTATAGCCTCACACTTACAAGGGTGCAAGTCATCTCCTAGGTAGCTTACCTTCTTACTCTCTATATGGCAAGGTATTGGGACCTAACATGTTCGTGGGTTCATTTACATGTAAAGGCTGTATATGTGATGTGGTGGGAAGGCCACAGAAAGGAGATGGCATGGGGAGGCACTGGTGGGAAGCATTGGGCCATAAATCCCAGGGGAGCTGGTGGGGAGCAGAAGGTCATAAATTCCAGGGGAGCATAGCAGGCAAGCAAGCAGCCAGAGTACAGAAGAGAGATTGGCATTTAGCAAGCTAAGGACTCCAATCCCTAAATCCTCACCCCAGTGGGAAATCCACTCATGGTCTCTCTCTAGCCACCTGCAAAATGGCTTGCAAAAATAGATAAAGAAAAGGCCTCCACGGTTTCTAGAGAGCCTCTCCTGCCAAGTTCTCTTCCCTGGCAGCAGACAAGATAAAAGACCAGCCATGCCTATGCCATGCACACAGTCTCTTCAGAGACTGTCACCATCTCTTTGCTTCAATAAAGTAGTCTGTCTCTGTTGAGGTCAGTCTCCATCTTTTTCTTTTAGGGGATATGAAAGGCCAGAACCTCAAGTTATTTAAACCTAACAATGCCAGTTTATTACCTGTATTTAAACCTAACAATGCCTGTTTATTAACTGTATTATTTGTTTTGTTGCTGACTTTCTTAAGTTCTTTATATATCTTGGATATTAATCCTTTATCAGATGCATTGTTGGCGAATATTTTCTTCCATTATGTCAGTTGTCTTTTCACTTTGTTGAGTGTTCCCATTCTCTGCTTGATGTAATCCCATTTATCTATCTTTGCTTTTATTGATGTGCTTCTGGTGTGAGGAGTCCAACGGATAATGGGCAGTCAGGGTGGTCCCCTGGCAGAAATTTGGAATAGCAAGGTGCCTGCTCCCCCCAAAAGGTTATATTTAGTAGATCAAAGTGTCTTGCTTCCTTAGGAATCTCACAGTTTATAAATTTACCAGGAAAATAACAAGGGAGTGGATGATTATTTTATTCATAAGCGAGCCAGAGAGGATGGAGAATTGTAAATCAGGTCTTTTGTTGAGTTTATCTCCACCTTGTTGATTGACAGTTTGGTCTCCAAGATTGTACTTTTAAAAACTTCATTACCACCAGCCCTTTGGGTCTTCCTCTCTTGGAACCCCTCTCACTGACACTCTGGCACTCGAATACATCCTACTTTACTTTCACTGCCGTGTCTGCGTGATAGTTCTTCTTTTGCATGAGATAAAGATCTGAGGCCTTCTCTTCACACCATTTTCCCATAACACTGGGATCTTCTCCAAGAAGTCTTTGCCTTTGCCAATGTCTTGCAGAGTTTCCCCAATGTTTGCTTCTAGTAATTTTGATAATATCAGGTCATAGATTTATATCCTTGATCAGTTGTGTATTTTTGTATGACGTATAAGGTAGTGCTGCTGTTTCATTGTTCTGCATATGAGGAATCACCCAGAGATCATGAAGGAACCCAATTGTACACACCCCATTTGTTGAAGAGACTGTCCTTTCTCAAGGAAGTGATTTTGTTACTGGAAGGAAGGTTGTAGAAGTTGTGGGGTTCTTGTCTTCATGCAAGAAAGAATTCAGGTGTGAGACAGAGTGGAGTGATAACACTTCACTGGGGATAGGGCATCCATCAGAACTTAAGGGACAGAGAGAGAGTGCCTAGTTGCAGAAGATACCTGAAAATGAGAATAATTTTAGTTTCATATTTCTTAGAATGACAAGAATAATAAGCTAATATACTATACTAATAGAAGTTTACCAGGGAGAAGTGGTGAGGGCAAATAAAATCTAGCAATTATCCTTAATTATGAAGAAGAATAAATATCAAAAAATAAAGCTGATGATAAGATGGTATTTTTTCATTTGCAAAGTAAAGAAACAAAGCACTTTTTAGATTTCCTTTGCTCCAAAAAATTGTTCATTAGGACACATTTTCAGTGTAACATGACATCTAGAAATATCAAGTTTAACCATGTATTTCTAAAACTTCCTACCTACCTACCTAAGTGGAAAAAAATGAAGGTGTGGGTGTTTGTTCTACTTTTGACAACAGTTAACACACCTGTGTCTCACATGAGGGCATCTGTATTTGAGTTTTGAATCTAGTTCATGATTCCATTTCTCTGCTGATACAGCAGGTGATGAATCAACTAACTGAGTCCCTGTCGTCCACATGGAAGACCTTGATTGAGTTTTTGACACTCAGCTTTGGAAGGGCTTTTGCAGTAATTTGGGGTATGAATTGGCAGATGGGAGGTGTGGGGGTGTTTGTATGTGAGCGTGTGTGTGTTAGGCTCTCAAATATTAATAATTAAAAAATCTTTAAATGAAGAAAAATGTAATGATCTAATGCTAATATATATGGACATATTTCTTTAAGTCACAATTTCTCTCTCTCTCTCTCTCTGCCTCTCCTCTCTCTGTGTAACTCTGACTTTCAAATAAATAAATAAATCTTTAAAAAAACCAATTTCTTTATGTTAATTTTCTTAACAATACCAAAACAATGGCAATTATAAAATTTCACAGATGCTTAACTATAGCATGCTAAGTTGCTGCCTGTGGTCTTGTGTTCCTGTGGGCACGGGTTTGATTCCCAGCTGCTCTGTTTCCAATCCAGTTGCCTATTTATATACCTGGTCCTGGCTTGGGCCTGGCCCAGCTCTAGCTATTGTGGCATTTGGGGAGTGAACCAGTGAATGAAAGATCGCTCTCTTTCTGTTTCCCCCTCTGTCTCTGTTGAATTTCAAATAAAATAAATAAATCTTAAAAAAGAAGTTCTGAATCCCTCTCTAAACGGTTGAGAGATAATCTGATAAAATGATGAAATTGGCTGGCGCTGTGGCTCATTTGGCTAATCCTCCACCAGTGGCGTCAGCACCCCTGGGTTCTAGTCCCGGTTGGGGCACCGGATTCTGTCCCGGTTGTCCCTCTTCCAGGCCAGCTCTCTGCTGTGGCCCAGGAGTGCCGTGGAGGATGGCCCAAGTCCTTGGGCCCTGTACCCACATGGGAGACCAGGAGGAAGCACCTGGCTCCTGGCTTCGGATCGGTCGTAGCGGCCATTTGGGGGGGTGAACAATGGAGAAGAAGACCTTTCTGTCTCTCTCTCTCTTTCTCATTTCCTAACTCTGCCTGTCCAAAAAAAAAAAAAAAAAAAGATGAAATTATCAGAATTCTTAAATCATGACTGGACAATGTTTTACGAATGATCATTTGTTTTACTACTATCTTCATGGGCCATCTAATAACAATACTACCCTGAACTGGATAAAAACATTTATCTGGTACTATAGTGAGATATTATATATATATATATATATATATATATATACATATATATGTATGTATATATATATATATATTTGGTATATGCAAACATGATCTCTTGCACTTTACACAAATTTTTAAAAATAGTTTGAAACTATTAGTCCAATTTTTTAAAAAGATTTATTTATTTATGTAACAGGCAGAGTTACAGAGAGGAAAAAGTAGAGGCAGAAAGACAGATTTTCCATCTGCTGCTCTGCTCCCCAGATGATGCAATGGCCAGAGCTGGGCCGATCCAAAGCCAGGAGCCAGGAACTTCTTCTGGGTCTCCCATGCAGGTGCAGGGGCCCAAGGACTTGAGGCATCTTCTACTGCTTTCCCAGGCCATAGTGGGGAATTGGATTTGAAATGGAGCAGCTGGAATTCGAACCCGCACCCATATGGGATGCTGGCACTGCAGGCAGCAGCTTTACCCACTTGCCACAGCACAGCCCCTACATCCAATTTCAAAACTAAAATACAAAGAATTGGTCATCCATAATCTTCCAGCTTATTGGGAAGAAAAGCATGGCATATTTCTACTCTGAAAGCAAACACAAAACAAAGAACAATCTAAATTAATGTGAGAAGGCTAAGAAGAAAAGGCAGTCACCAATTACGGTGACTAGTCTTTCTCAGATCTAGGCTGAAAAAAACCTACGAGGTATGTTTTTATTCCAATAGGAGGCAAAGATACTAGAGGGACATTTAAAAGTAATTTCTGTAAGATTTCTTTAGAATAGCAGGACACTGCAAAGCCTTGCTCTAAAGTTAAGAAATTCCAATTGCAACTTACAAGATTTCTTCCTTCCTTATGTAGATTTCAGTGTGCAATGAAATACACATAGCATTTGCTTTTATACATGTAAAGTGTCTGACCTTTACACCACATGAGCTTATAATTTAATTATATGATGGTACTAGCAAGACTACAAAATAAAACCACTCAATAGTAAAATGTACGCACAATGCAATATTGCACACTGTGAAGTATGGCCAATATTACACAGTATGACTCCTCAAGCAGCTGAGAAATCATTCAACAGAATTATAGCTTTGGAGAGCAGAGAATTTTTTTAAGAGCAAATAAGGTCAAAATTTCATTAAGGGGCTGTCTCACAGCCTGGCATTATTCATGAGTATAGAATATAAATCCTTTAGTGACAGCTCTTAGCAGTTAAAGAAAACATTTGCATAACACTTCATTTAACATAGATCAAATTAGTAATGGAACTATTTGATTTCTGCCAGGTGATTTCATTGCAAATAAGATATCTAGGTGAAAGGAGAATAGAATGAAAAAGATCTGGAATTTCTACTTTATTAGAAATTCCCAAGTTATCTGGAAATGAACAAAAGGAAGGCATATTTTGGCTTTTACAGTATTATTGCTTCAATGTGCAAGAGCAAAATTTCCCAGGATCAAATCTGATTTCAGCTAATGTCCACTGGGAACACCCTGGGTTGCAGTCAGCTGGATTGGCTGAACCAAAATATTCCAGATGGACTCTGGGAAGGATCTTTATGCAATGGTTGACATGGCTTGGAATGCCTACATTCCCACATGATGATGCTTGGTTTCAAGTCCTGGCTCTGCTTCTAAGAAAGTGCCCTGCTAATGTGCATTGTGGGAGGCAGCCGATGATGGCCCAGTACTTTGGTCCCTGGCTACCTACAAGGGAAACTCAAATTGTATTCTAGGCTACTGGCTTTGTTGTGTTCCAGTCTTGGCTATTGTGAGCCTTCAGGCAGTGAACCAGTATATGGTAAACAGCTCTCTCCCTCTCTCTCATTCTCTTCCTCCCTCCCTCCCTCTCTCCCTTCCTTTCAAACAGCATTACTGACAGCTGCCAGTGTAACCTACAAAATAGGAGTTGTTACAAAAGGAGTCATGGGAACAGACGCAGAGAGTCTCCAGCAGTTTATGCATTAGAGCCTGCTTTTCAGAGGCTGTTTTAGGAAAGCTTATCTTGCAACATTGTACTCAGAGGGGACAAGATTCCCTCCAAAAGAGGAATACAGCAAAATACTAGTCTGAGCCCAACTTTGTGTGAGCATACAATGTATGAAGCTGTATGTCCTTTGACCAGGAAGGGCTCTCTTGCTCTCCCTTTTTTGTTCCTGGCTGTAAATTGCAAGGCAGAAGGTCTATCCTGCTCCCTCTTTTCTATATTCTAGATATTCCCCTAACCTTTGTTATAAAAGCCCTAGCAAACCACTCTCTGTTTTCCTGGTCACAAGTGAAAAATTTTTCTTTTGAGCAACTCTCACCTAACACTAATTATTTGGTGACATCCAATGCAAACAGATTCCTTTGTCTGCTAACAGGGGCTTCGGTTATCATTCTTGCCAGCTCTTGATATCATTTTAAGCCTTTTTTATTTTACATTTTGTTTTTTCAATTAAACAAGTAACACACATAAATAGTTTACATAGTTATGGTGTATGTTTTTGTTATATGTATACATAGTGTATGATCAGGGCAAATATCTTTATCCTTTCAAGCATTTAACTAAAAACATTCAAAAATACCATATCCTAGCTTTGCTTTAGATAAAAATATACAGGAAATTAACATTAATCTTCACCCCACTGTGTAATAGAACCCCAGAATTTCTTACCCTTATCTAACTATCATCTAGTACTATCAATCAACTTTTCCTAATCCCTCCCTCCCCACTTCACTCCCCAGCTGCTGACAACCACCATTATATTTTAAATTCTATGATATCACCTACTTATTAGACTCCTTGTATTAATTAGATCATGTATTCATCTTTATGTGCTTAGTTTATTTAATACAATGATCTCCAGTTTCATCCATGTAGTTCGAATGGCAAAATTTTTGTCCTTTTTATGGCAGCATAATATTTCACCGTGTGCTTCTACCATTTTCTCTTTACACATTCATCAGTGGATGAACACATAGGACGTTAATATTCCTTGACTACTATGAATAGTGCTACACAAACAAGGGAGTGCAAATGTCTGCTTGATGGATGGATTTCATTTCTCTTCTGTATATACACAGAAGTGGGATTGCTGGATGATATGATAGTTTTATTTTTAGTTTTTTGAGGAACCACCATACTGTTTTCACAATGATTTACTAATTTACATTCCCACCAACAATGTGTAAGTGTTGGTGCCAACACTTTTTGCTGTTTTGATAATAGCCAATCTTACTGGAGTGAGGTGATACTGCAATGTGGTTTTAGTTTGCATTTTCCTGATGATTAGTACGGTGTTTCATGTACCTGTTGGCCATATGTATGTCTTTTGAGAAACATTTTTAATATCTAATGCTCATGTTTAATTGCATTTTTTCACTAATGGGTTGTTTCATTTCTTTACAATATGCTAGATGTTTACCTCTTGTCAGATATGTGTAGTTTGTAAATGTTTTCTCCCACTCTGACAGTTGTCTTTGCTCTGTTGTTTGTTTCCTTTGCTGTAAAATAGCTCTGTAGTTTGACAAATTCCATTTGCCAGTTCTTTAATCTATCTCCTGTGCTTTTAAGGGTTAATCCAGAATATCCTTGCCCATTGCAATGTCCTGAAGTATGGTCCCTGTGTGTTCTTCTATTAGTCTGAAGGTTTCAGATCTCATATTCAGGTTTTTAATCCATGTTATTTTTGGTAAATGGTAAGACATAGATGTCTAGGTAACATTTCTGTACGTGTCTGTCTAATCTTGCCAGTACCATTTAAAAGACTAGCATATGTTCTTAGCACCTTTGCCAAAGATCAGTTGGCTGTAGATGTGTGCATTTATTTCTATGATCTCTGTTCTCTTTCATGGGCATGCATCTGTTTCATGTGAATGAAATTCTGTTTTAGTTACTGTGCTTTGTAATATATTTTAATGTCAAATAGTGCAATGCCTCTTGATTTGTTCTTTTTGCTCAAGATTTATTTGACTATATGAAGTCTTTTGTGACTCCATACAAATTTTAGTACTGTTTCAGTCCTATGAAAAAACATCACTGAAATTCAGATAGGAATTATATGGAATCTATAAATCATTTTGTGTAGATGCATATTTTAGCAGTAGGGATTCTTTCTATCCACGAATAGAGGTTGTCTTTTCATTTCTTTAAGTCCACTTCAATTTCTTACATCAAAAATTAACAGTTTTAATCATAGAGATCATTCACATCTTTGGTAAACTTATTATCAGGTCTTTTATTTTCTTTGTAGCTATTAGGAATGAAATTGCAGGGGCTAGTATTGTGATGTCATGGGTTAAGCCACCTTCTGCAATGCTGACATCCCATATAGGCATCAGTTTGAATACTGTTTTTTCCACTTCCAATCCAGCTCCCTGTTAATGAGCCTAGGAAAGCAGTGGAAAATGGCCCAAGTGTTTGGGCCCTTGCATTCATGTGGGAGACTGAAAGAAACTCCTGGTTTCTGGCTTCAGCCTAGCCCAGCTCTGACCATTATGGCCATTTGAGGAGTGAACCAATGGATGGAAGATTCTCTCTCTCTCTCTCTCTCTCTCTGTTTCTCCCTTTCTCTTTGTAACTCTGCCTTTCAAATAAATAGATAAATCTTTTTTAAAAATGAAATGAAATTGTCTTACTGATTTCTTTTTGATGTAATTCACTGTTGATGTACAAAATTGTTACTGAATTTTGTACATTGAATTTGTACAAAATTCAGCAACTTCGCTGAATTTGTTGACTCTCACAGCTTTTGGTGGAGTGTTTGGGGTTTTCTATATATACGATTCTGTCACTTGATATGTGGTGCTTAAAGCTTTCAAATCTCATATATGTCCAAGCTAATAAGAAAACCAGGTGCTCTTATGCTTAGAACAGCAAAAAGTTCAAACCTTACCACCAAATCCTCACATTCTACTCACGCAATACATTGATAATAGTCCTATCCTTATTTACTATAAATACTATAAATACTATCAATACATTGATAATAGTCCTATCCTTATTTACTATAAAACTACTACCTCCCTTTTTCCTGTTCTCTGAAGTTGTTTTTAAATCACCTTGGTAGCCTGCTCTATCTTTCCAGAAAGTCTCAGTACATGAATAATGCTTTTTTCACATTTTCTTGGTGTATATACAGATCATCAGTTTCAATTTTTGAGTGAATTTTCTGGTGAGAGTTCACACTGCCACACCATTGGTATACAAAGCAGAATGTCTAGACAATGAGCACTACTATCAGAGGGCTTTCTGCTTTCAGTTTGACTTGTTAACTGGCTCTGCTGCCTAATGACTAGCCTGCTGTCTGAAATGTGTTGCTGCCTGTTGGTGAGCTTGTGGTATGGAGCTGTACCCATTTGTGCTGATTTACCAATCTTACTAAGTCTCCGTTCAGATTTAACCAACTCACTCTGCAAATTTTCAATAATCAGTGTTCAGGGACAGAACTGTGCAACTGGAGGTAACCTCATGATGGTATAAGGGATATGTCACAGCCTGGACTTAGCTGTATGTCTTAGAAGTATGTGCCTTGAGGCCGGCGCTGTGGCTCAACAGGCTAATCCTCCGCCTTGCGGCGCCGGCACACCGGGTTCTAGTCCCGGGCGGGGCGCCGGATTCTGTCCCGGTTGCCCCTCTTCCAGGCCAGCCCTCTGCTGTGGCCCGGGAGTGCAGTGGAGGATGGCCCAAGTGTTTGGGCCCTGCACCCCATGGGGAGACCAGGAAAAGCACCTAGCACCTGGCTCCTGCCATCGGATGAGCTCGGTGCGCCGTCCGCGGCGGCCATTGGAGGGTGAACCAACGGCAAAAGGAAGACCTTTCTCTCTGTCTCTCTCTCTCACTGTCCACTCTGCCTATAAAAAAAAAAAAAAAAGAAGAAGTATGTGCCTTGATTTTAGCACAAACCACACCTGAAACTAGTGTCAGTGGAGATTCCTATTGACTGCAAAGTATGTGTCCCACCAGATATTGATTTGATTCTAGAACAATACATTTTTGTGTGTGCTAAAACATGCCAATTGATAAACCTTCATAAAACAGAACTCTCTGTACTGCCTTTGATGCAGATGGTAAAGATTGTCTGGTCCTAGTCTTCCATGGTTTCCCAGCCTCCCTCACTTAGCTTCAAGTTTTTTTATCCTGCTTTTCTGATTGCAAATCAACCTCTTACTAAACTTAACTCATTGAATTGAAGGAGTGATGCAGCTGGTCCTACCAGAACCCAATCACAAGTTCATCTATCTCTTTTGTAGCTAATATCTTAATATTCAGTCTTGTCTGCAGGATTTTTCCAGGAACCCCGGCCCCAGCAATAAATAACTCCAAAGCTCACTTTTCCATAATCAATATTCCCATAAGAACTTGATATCACATCAATCAAAGGAGATCCACAAACAGTGTGAAAAATCAGGGACCTGAACATGAGCTGAGAATGCCCTCCTTGACCCCAACTTCAGCCTATAAAAACTTTACCTTGAATCCTTCAGGGAATTTGGGAATCAAGCAATAGTTGCCTGGCTCCTTGCTCTGTGCTTTGCATGAAATACCTATATGCTGGGGCTGGCACTGTGGTGTATTGGGTAGAGCTGCCATCTGCAGTGCTGGCATCCCTTATGGGCACCGGTTGGAATCTCGACTTTTCCATTTTCAATCCAGTTCTCTGCTATGGCCTGGAAAAGCAATAGAAGATGGCTCAAGTCTGAGGACCCCTGCACCTGTGTGGGAGACCCAGAAGAAACTCCTAGCTCCTGTCTTTGGATCAGCGCAGCTCCGACGGTTGGGGCCAATTGGGGAATGGACCAGCAGATGGAAGAACTCTCTCTCTTACTTTGCCTCTGACTCTCTGTAACTCACTGCCTTGCATATAAATAAATGAATCTTTCAAAAATTAAAAAAGAAAAAGAAATACCTACATTCTTCCATCAACCTGATGTCAGAGTTTGGCTTCCCATGTGTTGAGTGAGCAGATCTAGATTTCCGGAGTTCTACAACATTCATTCCTTTATTGTTACAAGGGCTAGACTGATATATTTATTTCCAGAGATCCTATGTACTACTTACAATTTTAGTGGAGTTATTGAGCACAAATGAAAGGATAAACAGCTTACCTTTGTCATTGGACTTATTGCCTAGTATAAATCTCCACCAGTCATAGTGTCCATTTTTCTTTTTTTTAAATTTTTTTAATAATGCTTTTATTTAAAGAATATAAATTTCCAAAATACAGCTTATAGATTACAATGGCTTCCCCCCCATAACTTCCCTCCCACCTGCTACCCTCCCCTTTCCCACTCCCTCTCCCCTTGCTTCACATCAAGATTCATTTTCAATTCTCTTTATATACAGAAGATCAGTTTAGTATATATTAAGTAAAGATTTCAACAGTTTGCCCTCACATAGCAACACAAAGTAAAAAATACTGTTGGAGTACTAGTTATAGTATTAATTCACAATGTATAGCACATTAAGGACAGAGATTCTACATGATATATTTTTTTAAATTGATTAATTTTTTATGCAATTTCCAATTTAACACCAAGATTTTTTTTCATTTTTAATTATATACAGAAGATTGATTCAGTATATACTAAGTAAAGATTTCATCAGTTTACACCCACACAGAAACACAAAGTGTAAAATACTGTTTAAGTACTAGTTATAGCATTACTTCACATTGGACAACACATTAAGGACAGATCCCACATGAGATGTAAGTACACAGTGACTCCTGAAGTTGATTTAACAATTTGACACTCTTGTTTATGGTGTCAGTAATCTCCCTAGGCTCTAGTCATGAGTTGCCGAGGCTATGGAAGCCTTTAGGGTTCGCCAACTTCAATCTTATTCCGACAGGGTCATAGTCAAAGTGGAGGTTCTCTCCTCCCTTCAGAGAAAGGTACCTCTTTCTTTGATGGCCCCATTCGTTCCACTGGGATCCCACTCCCAGAGATCTTTCATTTAGGTCTTCTTTTTTTTGCAGAGTGTCTTGGCTTTCCATGCCTAAAATATTCTCATGGGCTCTTGAGCCAGATCCGAATGCCTTAAGGGCTGATTCTGAGGCCAGAGTGCTATTTAGGACATCTGCCATTCTATGAGTCTGCTGTGTATCTTGCTTCCCATGTTGGATCATTCTCTCCCTTTTTGATTCTATCAGTTAGTATTAGCAGACACTAGTCTTGTTTGTGTGACCCCGTTGACTCTTAGACCTATCAGTATGATCAATTGTGAACTGAAACTGATCACTTGGCCTAGTGAGATGGCATTGGTACATGCCACCTTGATGGGATTGTATTGGAATTCCCTGGCATGTTTCTAACTCCATCATCCATTTTTCTAAAATATCCCATAGTTCTCATGGTTGGTCTGACCCAACAAGCAATAAATTAAAAATAAAGTCTTTGGCACTTAAAACTGGTATGATAAGTCTTCCTTATAGATAAAATAGCCCAAGACCTGCTTTTAAAAATGTGTTTAAATATTTAGTTTATTTATTTGAGAGACAGAGCTACAGAGGGAAAGAGACAGAGAGAAAGAGACATCTTCCATCTGCTGGTTCAATCCCCAAATGGCTGCAATGGCTGGAGCTTAGCTGATCTGAAGCCTGGAGCCAGGAGCTTCTTCCAGGTCTCCCATAAGCACTTGTGCCATCTTCCACAGCTTTCCCAGGCCATAAGCAGAGAGCTGAGTTGGAAGAGGAGCAACTAGGACATGAATTGGTATCCATATGGGATGCTGACACCACAGGCAGAAACCTAGCTACTGTGCCACTGTGAAGGTCCCATACAGGACGTGTTTTTAAAAGAGATTATTATCTCCACTTAGGTCTTCTGGTTAGCCTAATTTGGCCTATTTTTAAGCCTGAAAACAATGAATGGTACCTAATAATGGATAACCATAATATTAATGCTCTAGTCACAATAACTAAGGTCCTAATACCTAAAATTATTAAAATTACAGACTCCGTCCAACCAGCAACTGGTAAATACTTTGAGTCATTTGAAGTCATAGATTTGATTAATACATTTTTCTCAGTGTCTGTTTCAATTGCTCTCAGGTGCAGACTTCCTTCTCCTTTGAAGGGATGCAGTGACAGATAGTCACCTGTCTATACATGGGCTACCACAGTCCTGTGCTCATACACAAGCTTTACAGGGAAGATCTTAATGGCATCCAACTTTCTCCAGGAGGATAGGTATATCACTCTGATACCATCCTTCTCCAAGGAGATTTGTTTGATACATTCATCCAGGACAGACAAATATTCATAAAAGGGTTCACAAAGGAGATAACCCATTGTCCCATATATAGTACAGAATAAGCTGAGAGCTGCTCTATCTCCGAGAGTCAAAAGACAGCTATTGACTTTCTCAGCACCCATGTTGTTAAAACAAACTGAAAGCCTTTTGGACTGCGGGTTCTGGAGACAGCACATTTTCATTCACATATTTTATTTGAGTCCCTTTATGCTGTTACTCACAAATCAGCCCACTTTGTAAAATGTTCTAGAATATGTCCAAATTGTGATAGAGTAGGTACTTCATTGTGCATTCCCTCCCCTCAAAAAAGATTCCTTCATGCTAAGGGGTTTAAAAACCTCCTTGTATTCCTCCTAGAATCCCTGGTACAACCAAGAGGGCCATAAATTGTTCATGGGCTTCCAGCACAAGAAACTGTCATTCTTATCACCATCCTATATGCCCTGAGAATCACAATGGCTAGCTACACGCTGGGATCTCCTGGAAACAGAGGTTCCCCAAATCAAGTTAGACCTCTAATATGCTAATACTTCATACTCACAGATTGGCAAAAATAAAAAAGTCCAACCACTTGAGGAAACAGTTTAACATTATTTTGTAAAGCTGATTACAAAGTAATTCACTCCTAAGAGTATATTCTAAACAAACAGGTGCATATGTCTCAGAGAAACTGTGCTGTAAGGCAACACTGTAGTAGCAGAAAACTGTAAATGAGAAAAATATCAATTAAAACCTCATAAGTAAATACATTTTCATATGTTTATAAACTGGAAAAGACTATTCAGCAGTGAAAAATAATAAATTATTTCTACATTAAAACACATAGATGAATCTTAGATATAAAAGGTTGAGAAGAAAACAGCTAGTTGCAAATAGTTTAGAAATTATGATGATCATAATATGAGAAACTTGAAAATAAACAGTACTGGATAGTCCATAATAACATTAATACATATTAACACTCAAGAAAAAGAAGGAAATTACAAATACAAAATTCAGTATGGTGGTAGAGGGAAAATATTAGGATTTAGGAGGATAAACAGGAGCTTAAAATGATGAGATGGTATGAATATCTTGTGTTTTATATATGTATTTTATGAATGTTACTTTAGATATTAAATTTAATTAAATGATCAAAAAAACATAAGTTCTTGAAATAAAAAAACATAGTCAAGACATTGTTTTTTGTTTTTGGTTTTCATGTAAAGTTGTGTAAAGGAGCATAGGAATAGTAAAAACAAAGGGAAATCATCCAACAATACTCCAAGTCAAGGAGTATTAATCCCTTATATAGCCAAGTAATTTTGGAGTGCACTATCATTTTTATGACTATGAATTACTATTTCATGTCTAGTGTTTTTGAACACAATTACTTTAATTAACAGTCATCATGGATTGAATCAATTGTATTGTTAGTCTACTATAATTTGCAAAGCATTTAAGGAATAAATGCATCTGATGAATGAATATATATCAAATATTTTCCTTTGCATTTATATTTCAGATATTCAAAAGCTTCAGCTATAATATGTGTTATGAAATTTTTTTGGTTTGTTTGTTTTTGCATTTTCAAGTAATCAAGGTTTATGGGTTTTATCATAGCTAATTATTCTTAATTTTAAAAGAAAAGAAAGCATAGTATATTAATATTTGTTGCTCATCAGTAGGCATAATTTTATAACAGACGCTTTTTGTAAGACATAGTTTCTTATATATTGATGTGAGTAAAAACTAGAGTGATGAGGGAAAGATGGACACCCAAACGTTTCTAAAGAAGGAATATTTTTAGAGATATCATCACTTAGTCCAGTGAATAATATCTGTTATATAAAAATGGAAGATTCATCATTTGTTGTGAATATGCAAACAGAAATAGCAAAGGTAAAAATATAGCGCTAGAAGAACCAAATACAATAAAAAATGAATGTATGACCTATATAACTATGGAAAATCAACTTAATTATGGTTTGTTACAATAGTTCCTCTTTTTGAACAAAGTCCAGCTTTAATTAAAATCTTCACATTCGATCAGATGGAGTTGCAGATGAGATTAGTTGAAACTATCTATTGTTCTTATTCATTTTAATGCACTGCATCTCAGCAGTAAGGAGACATACAAAAGAAAGGCATTGCAGCAACTCTTCAAAGGAGGCTGTTATGATTCTAAATTTAATTAAATTAGTTAAGTTGCACAGCATTTATATTTCTAAAAAAGCTCATGGAATTCCTAAGACATTCCCTTACCCTGCTGTCCCATTTTTAACCTTCATCCATCATTTTATCAAACTTCGAAATTACAAAATCTATGTTGAAGTCATTATTCCTTTTAGTAAACAATGGAATATTTCTCATAAAATATTCTTTATTTCATTCCTTTCAGTTATCCAGAAAATAGAAATAGTACTCAACCAAGAAATTATCTAGTGTTCTTGTTAACACAACAGACAACTCATTTGTTTTTCTTTTAGATACAATTTTAAATAATCCCTCACTTATTTACAGGTTCTGTGTTTTTGGAAAAAATATATTTACAGCATTTCTCTGATTTATGTCCTAGTGATTAAGTTGGACAAATAGGTCTAGATCTAATTCATTACATTTAATATATTTATCTAACTAAAATTAATCTGGCTGCCTCATCACAATTGAAGCATCATTACTCAGCAAAAGGATGGAATTTTCCCATGGCTGAAAATCGCAACAATGTCAGTGTGAGTACAGTTTCAGTTGTTTCTAAACTGTTGAGACTATTCAGCAATTTGTTATGTTGCACTAGATAACAAATACTCATTTCAGTACCTGGGCCAAGGGAGGAAGCCAAGGGGCTTTGAGGAAACTATTATTATCAGTAAACTATGAAGTGTCTCCAAGAAAGTGTTCATGAAATTATGATGGCTTTGACAAGGTTTGAATGACAACTTAAAAAATAGTAAGAAAATGTTTATTAGAAATTACAAGAGGTTTCCAATGTGCAATGGGAGACAGTTTTCCTAGACTGATGCCTACACTTATGTAGAAAGCTGAATATGTACCTAATGAGTTAAGTGATCTAGCTAAAAATATTTCAAGGTAGAACATAGGAGCTACTTGGTCTCTTCATGTTGCTGGTTGTGGAGTGTGAGAATAAAGACATAACTGTTGAACAAAAAGTATCCTGACCTTAGTGATTTTGAAAATGCATAGTCTTTTCAGGTGGTGAACAAACTACAATTAAGGAATGGTTTCTGGACAACAGAATCAAATCCTGGGAACTCTCAAGAAACCAAAGTTTAACGATACAGCAGAGTTTCACTGTAAAATTCCTTGTTCAGTTCTCAGACAGATCTCAGGTTTGAACTCAAGAATGATTCAGATAAGCATAGGGGTTCTCAAATGCTTAAGTCCTCCAGCAGTCCATTTAGAAATCCAAGGCAGAAACATCTCATGTTAAATATTTCTTGGGTGTAGTTATTTCCTTGCAATTAGGAACTACACTAAGATTCACAGGTGATTGAGAAGGATGTGAAAGGAATTAGATTAGCAGGAACATTTCCAACTTGCTCCCAAAAGAGACAGTGATAGGACTTTGAATCCACAAATTGTGCTGTTGGTATACAGACTGATAAAAACATGCAACTGCAAATACAGCTACAAATTACATGGAAGCCGGAAACAAAAGTCCGGACTGCTGAACTAAGAAACATACAGAATCCATCTTGAGTTGTAGTAGAACTGAGAACTAATCTAGAACCTTTGAATATTTGTCAAGCAGGAGTTCTATTCTTACTGATTCATGATTCCAACATGCCTCTGATTTCCTCTTTTGAACAGGAATTTGTAAATTTGTAATAGTCATCTTTTTTTTTTTTTTTTGACAGGCAGAGTTAGACAGTGAGAGAGAGACATGTCTTCCTTTTTCCATTGGTTCACCCCTCAAATGGCAGCTACAGCCCTCGCGCTGCACTGATCTAAAGCCAGGAGCCAGGTGCTTCCTCCTGGTCTCCAATGCGGGTGCAGGGCCCAAGCACTTGGGCCAAAGCAAAGAGCTGGACTGGAAGAGGCGTAACCGGGACAGAATCCGGTGCCCTGACTGGGACTAGAGCCTGGAGTACTGGCGCCACAGGCAGAGGATTAGCCTAGTGAGCTGCGGCGCCAGCCTGTAGTAGTCATCTTACTGAACATGACAGGAGAGCATATACTCTGTGGTTTTTTACATTTGTTATGATTAACAAACCTTCACTGACACATCTTTATCACTCAAATCCATGGTTTACATTAGGGATTACCCTGATGTTGTATATTCTATGGATTAGGTATTCTGCAAGGTGTAAGATTAGGACAATTAATAAAAAGAAAGAAAGAGGCTGGCGCCGTAGCTCAACAGGCTAATCCTCCGCCTTGCGGCGCCAGTACACCAGGTTCTAGTCCTGGTCGGGGCACCGGATTCTGTCCCAGTTGCCCCTCTTCCAGGTCAGCTCTCTGCTGTGGCCCAGTAGTACAGTGGAGGATGGCCCAAATGCTTGGGCCCTGCACCCCATGGGAGACCAGGAGAAGCACCTGGTTCCTGCCTTTGGATCAGCCGTGGCGGCCATTGGAGGGTGAACCAATGGCAAAAGGAAGACCTTTCTCTCTGTCTCTCTCTCTCACTGTCCACTCTGCCTGTCAAAAATTAAAAAAATAAATAAATAAATAAAAATAAAAAATAAATAAATAAAAAAAAGAAAGAAAGAAAGAAGAAATACGGTCCCTATCCTCATGGAGATGCCATTTATAAATACAAGGTGAAAAAAATTTAATTTAGGGTGGTTCTACATATAACTAAAGCATGAAGTGAGAACTTTTTAAATTCTGAATTTTCCCACTTATCTACTACACATGCACTGACTGTTTATAAAAAGAAATAATATTTTAGAGGCCAGCATTGTGGCACAGTGCATTAAACTGTTGCCACCAATATGAGTGCCTATTCAAGCCTTAGCTGCTTCACTTCAGTTCCAGCTCCCTGATAAGGACCCTAGGAAAGCAGCAGAATATTGCCCTCCACATGGGAGACTCGAGTGAAATTCCATGCTCCTGACTTTGGCTGGGCACACACTGGCCATTTCAGCCATTTGGGGAGTGAACCAGTGGATGGAATATCTATCTCTACGCCTATCATCTCTCTCTCTCTCTCTCTCTCTCTCTCTCTCTTTCTCTCTCTCTTTAAGATTTTAAGTCTTCCACTGCTTTCCCAGGGTCCTTAGCAGAGGGCTGGAGTGGAAGTGAAACAGCTGGGAGGCTTAACCCATTAAGTCATAGCATGGGCCACTATTTCTATCTCTTTATCTCTATCTCCCTCTCTTGTTACTCTCTTTCAAATTAATACATAATAATAATAATACATTGGAATATGAAACAATTTGAATCTTTGATTCAATAAGAAAATGAGGAGGAAAGAATCTATGTCATACAACATGAAGAGGCAGGCAAATTCTCTCTGTGAAAACTAAATAAATGAATGAATAAATAAAGGGAAATAGATGACAAAAAACAATATTTTAATGTTGAAAACCTACCAGAGGCAGCCAATAAGTTAATATTTATTCCTGAAAAACTGTTACAGCCATAGGTAAAAGAGCAGGACTGTAGCTGTCTTGCCTGGGGGTGTTCCCATTCCCCAGCTGAGTCAATGAAAATTCAGTTTGACTATTGAGAGGCTTTCTTCACATAACAGCACCACCGCTGCTAGAGAAAGCAGACTGGATCTGAGATAGGAGCAAAAACATCTGGCTCTGTCAGTTAAACGTGACACATGTAAATGAAATGAATGAATCAACTGTGTTCCTAAATTTGTATTTATGAAATGCATGAAGTTTGTATACCTTAAAAAAAAGGTTTCTGGGAAAAAATGAAATGAGTGAGGAGAACCTGAAAATTTGATAGTCCAAGGTTGGGGCATGATGTGAGTCTGTCAGAAATTTAATGAGGAGACCACGGAAATTGAGATCATCACAGAAGGACTAAGGTGAGCTCTTGACACAATTCTGGCAGATTTGAAAACTGTATATTTGAATGAGGGAGATCTGAGGGAGCCAGGTGAGAAGTCAGCCAAGGCAGCCTTGCTCATTGACTAACTTTGAAAGAACTCTGCTGGCCACACACACACAACGCCACAGCCCAAATCACAGGTGAGCACTACACTGTACAGAGGTAGGAGGAATCTTTAGGAAATGAGGCCCAAACATTCTTTTTAATTAAACATTTACAAACTTTGAAGTATAATTTCAGCAAAGTTACCAAAAAGAAAATAAAGTAAAAACAATATTTTCAACCAAAAATTACAACATGCAAAGAAATAGAAAAATGTGCCTCTACTCAAGAAAAATGAATCTCTCTATGGAAGCTGTATCTGAGTGGACTTTATATTTTTTTCAGAAGCAAAGCTTTTAAAAAGAGCTATTATAATGTTTTTGAGAATTGACAAATCTATGCTTAAGAAATTAAAGAAAAATATGATGAGAATGACAACAAAAGGAAAATCTCTATAGATAAACACAAATATTATTTTGGGGAGAGCATTTTCATGTCTTTTTTTAAGACTATTTATTTGAAAGATAGAATGACAGAAAGAAAGAGATTTTTCCTTCAGCTGGTTTACTCCTGAATGGCTACAACAGACAGGCCTGGACCAGACCGAAGCTGGGAGCCGGAACTTCATCCAGGCTGCCCACGTGGGTGGCAGGGGCGCAGGTACTTGGACAGTTTTCCACTGCTTTCCTAGGTGCATTAGTAGGGAAGTAGATCAGAAGCAGAGCAAACTGGTGCTCCTATGGGATTCTGGCATCAGAGGTACTGGCTTAATCCATGTGCCACAACACTGTCCCCAGAAATTATTTTTTTTAAGATTGATTTATTTTTATTTAACAGGCAGAGTTACAGGGGCTGGCACTGTGGCGTAGCAGGTAAAGCCTCAGCTTGCAGTGCTGGCATCCCATATGGGTGCCAGTTTGAGTCCTAGCTACTCCACTTTCAATCCAGCTCTCTGCTATGGCCTGGGAAAGCAGTAGAAGATGGCCCAAGTCCTTGAGCCCCTGCACCCATGTGGGAGACCCAGAAGAAGCTCCTGGCTCCCGGCTTCGGATTGGCTCAGATCCGGCCACCGTGGCCAATTGGAGAGTGAACCAGCGGATGGTAGACCCCTTTCTCTCTCTGCCTCACCTTCTCTCTCTGTGTAACTGTGACTTTCAGGTAAAATAAATAAATCTTAAAAAAAAAAAAAAAAGGAAGGCAGAGTTACAGCGGCAGAGGCAGAGAGAGAGAGACAAAGATCCTCCATCCGTTGGTTTACTCCCCAGATGGCCCCAATGGCCTGAGCAGTGTCAATCTGAAGCCAGGAGCCAGGAGCTTCTTCTGGGTCTCCCAGACAGGTGCAGGGGCCCAAGGACTGGGGCCATCTTCTACTGCTTTCCCAGGCTACAGCAGAGAGCTGGGTTAGAAGTAGAGTAGCCGAATCCTGAAGTAGCATCCATATGGGATGCCTATTGGGGCGCGCAAGCAAAAGGAGAGACAGGACATGGGAACTCTTCTTCCAAGAAGTGCCACCAGCTAACCCTGCATGTTTTCTTTATTGATAAGGATTACAGGCCGGTGCCGTGGCTCAATAGGCTAATCCTCCGCCTTGCGGCGCCGGCACACCGGGTTCTAGTCCCGGTCGGGGCGCCGGATTCTGTCCCGGTTGCCCCTCTTCCAGGCCAGCTCTCTGCTGTGGCCAGGAAGTGCAGGGAGGATGGCCCAAGTGCTGGGGCTCTGCACCCCACGGGAGACCAGGAGAAGCACCTGGCTCCTGCCTTCGGATCAGCACCGTGCGCCGGCCGCTGTGGCCATTGGAGGATGAACCAACGGCAAAGGAAGACCTTTCTCTCTGTCTCTCTCTCTCTCACTGTCCACTCTGCCTGTCAAAAAAAAATGAATCTAGAATAATAAAATTCTTAGGTTAACAAAACAGAATTTGTTACTGGCAAACCTAACTTAAGAAAAACAGAAGAAGGATCTTCAGCCTGAAAGGAAAAAAGAATATAGTATGTGGTACCTCAAATCCAAAACAAGGAATAACATCTAAAAGAAGGAACAAAATGGAGGGGAGACGCAGGCATTTGGCCTAGCAGTTAAGATGCAAGTTAGGGCACCCACATCCTATTCAGAAATCCTGGGTTCAACACAAACCTCTAGTTTTTGACTCCAACTTCCGGCCTATACAGACCCTGAGAAGCAGCAGGCATGGCTCAAGTATTTAGATGACCACCACTCTTGTGGGAGTACTGGATTGAGTGCCTGGTTCCTGGCTTCATGCCCCTGTTTAGCCACAGCCACTGGTGGGCATTAGGGGGATGAATCAGCAGACGAGGGCTCTCTGTACCTCTTTACCTCTCAAATAAATAAACAAAAATAGATACTTTTTAAAAGGCAGAGGAAATGATAAGTGTATGTGTAAGCATAAAAGACAACAAAAAGAAGAAGGAAGGATGTGTGTGTGTGTGTGTGTGTGTGTGTGTGTGTGTGTAAATATGGGGGAGGTTGAGATTGAATTCCTTTGAATTTCTGAAATTTCTGAAAACAAGCAGTTATTTTTTATTTTCTTTTTGGAATTTTAAGAAGAAAACTTAACGGGTTAATTCATTTTAATAGCAGTGCCTTTGGGAGATTATCTATTGATTTCCATACCCTACATAACTAAAATGTCCTGATTGTTGCTTCAGTATTTTCTTTGATTTTATGAACTATCCCAGATACATTCAAGAAATTCCTTTAGTGTCTATATAAACCTCAAAGTTTGTGTTATTACAATTAAAGATTGTCGTATATTTATTTCTTAAGGAATAAAAGTGGGCATTCATTCATCATTTGCTCATTAATCCATTACATTTATTAAGCAACCACTACACTAATTTCTGTAATTATATTAGTGAAGAAGACAAATATCCTTTTGCTGTTATGTTAACAATTATCCAGATGATCAGAAATTAAACAAAAATACTTCTTTGTTTTAATTAAATTTATAGCAAACTGCAAAGGAGAAGATGATATGAAAATAAAATATGGGACACTTCATGTGAATGTTCACAGATTTCTCTAACATATAAGTTGAGACTGGAAAATGTTTAATCAGAATCTTTTCTTGAGTTGTAAGTTTACAGAATACTTAACAAAAATAGCTTGTCTTTTAATGATTAAATCTGTGCATCATTCCCAAATGCAGAAACATTCTGAAGGACAATAACATGCTTTTCTTTGTCTATAGTCTACTCATTAAATAAAAAACCTGTTTATATAAAGCTGTTCTCACCCTAATCCTTAGAGATGAGCTTAGAGCATATTTACATTATTGAAATACTTGCTGTTATTGATCTATGGATAGCCTAGTTGGAATCTCTATTCATAAAAGTTTTCTCCTTCTATATTTATTGTCAGAGGAAAAACAGATATGACTGTAGATCTCCATTTAAAAACAAACTGCATGCCTACAAGCCACAAAAGAAGGTCGTATGAATAGCCTTGGAGTCATGGTGTCAACATTCTCTACTACTTGAATATTTAGGCCATTATATGTAATTGCATCTCCAGATACAAAGAGGGTCAGCATGCCATATTTTCAAAAAGTGATTCTTAACACTTAAAAGGATATACCATGTGAATCAAGAACAAGTTAAGAAGTCCAAACTTCAACAACACACAGCTTCTTATAAAAATGCAGCAGTTTTAGTAGCAATAATAAAACATTTGCAAACTAGCGAAATATTATTGATTTCCAAGTCCACATAATATTTTCAGTGTCTGAAGTAGTCATAAACTCTCCTGTAAATTGTTTGGAAAATGTTTCTTAACTTACTGAGATAAATATATAAAATACATAGAGGAAAAAAGTGTATTTTTTATGAGATAAATTACATTTTTTGTAAACACAAAATTTTGTAGCTGTACAGAAAATGTCAACTGTTCCAATATAAATATATAGGAATTTTAAAAACATCATATATCACAAATGAAAAATTGTAGCTGTCCTGGTTTAAAATATCATTCTTTAGGGGCTGGCATTGTGGCTCACTTGGTTAATTCTCTGCCTGCGGTGCCGGCATCCTGTATGGGCACCAGGTTCAAGTCCCAGTTGCTCCTCTTCCAGTCCAGCTCTCTGCTGTGGCCTGGGGAGGCAGTGGAGGATGGCCCAAGTGTTTGGGCTCCTGCACCCACATGGGAGACCAGGAGGAAGCACCTGGCTCCTGGCTTCATATTGGTGCAGCTCTGGCTGTAGTGGCCATTTGGGAAGTGAACCAACAGAAGAAGGACCTTTGTCTCTGTCTCTCTCTCTCTCACTGTCTATGACTCTACCTTTCAAATAAAAAAATCATTCTTTAAAAAACATTAAGCAAAAGGCACACATAGCCTCAGGTCAAGGTTTATCTCATCCCATCAGGTTGTTTGCAAGTCTTTTGTTCAGCACTTGACTTTGCTCTGCTCCACAGGATGAGGCAGTGCAATGAAGAAGTCCCCACAGGTGGCCAGCCTGTGGTTCCCCACAATAATTAAGCTCACGAAGAGCTGTGTGTTTTTATTTTCTCAGGTCCTACGGAGACTGTAAAGCCATACAGCTCTGCATGCATTCTTACAGAGTTACTTCTAAGGGTACAGTTAAAACTTGCTATGGGATCCCAAATCCCATTGGGCTAGATGGTAATGGTAACATCTTAAGTTTTAAAGCAATCATATGGGTGGGATTAAGTGTTAGAGTGATCATGTCAGTAGGATTAAGTGTTTATTACTACTACTAATAAAGAGGAGTAAATGCTCCAACATGGGAAGGAGTCCATACAGCAGACTCATAGAATGACAATCACCTTAAGTAACACTCAGTGACCTAAAGATCAGCCCTAAAGGCATTCTGGTCTGGCTGGAAAGCCCACAAGAGCATTTCAGGCATGAAAAGCCAGGACGCTTATGCAGAAAGTGTCTCTATGTGGAGAATTTGTGGAACTCAGAAGGCTTCCATGACCTAGGCAGCTCATGTCAAGAGCCTCAGGTGATCACTGACATCACACATAAGAGTGTTAATTGTTAAATTAACAACAGGAGTCACTGTGTACTAACTTCCCATGTAGGATCTCTGTTCTCAAAAGAGCTACAGTAGTAACTTTAGCAGAAAAACTTAATCCCAAAGATTTGCTTTGTTATATTGAGTGATAGTATGCATTGTAAGTTCTAGTTATGTCTAAGTGTCAGACTCCATTGCCTGCATTTTTAGATATTTATTTAAGGTTTAGTAAGTGCCTCAAATGGAAAATCTTGCATACATGTCTCTGTGAAATTCCTATCTAGTATGTGTTAACATAGGGTCAGATATTTAAAAGCAGCTGAGGAGATTTCTGAGAATGGCAAAGTTCTATGGACTTTGGATTCCAAGATTTGGATTCCAGGCTTTTGTGCATAGCTTTAAAGACGCCCTGACGCAGTCTCCGTACTGAAAAGGGTAGCTGCAAAAGTTGTTCCAGAGAACTAAGGAGCTTCTAAATAAAAGCTCCAGTATTGGGAATTGCTGATGACAGGATTCTATGGAACTTGGATTCCAGGATTTGGATTCTGAACTTTTGTATATAGCTTTAAAGAGGCCCTGACACAGACTCTGTACTGAAAAGGGTAGCTACAAGAATTATGGATTCCAGGATCTGGATTCTAAGCCTTGTATTTGCTTAAAAGCCTCTGAAACAGACACTGTGCTGGACAGGGGAGCTGCAAAGGTGTTCCAAGGAATCAAGGAGTTTTTAAGAAAAACTCCAACATTAGAAATTCCTGAGCAAGCCATTCATAAGAAGATCCTCTTCAGATCAGTTTCACCTTAATAAAAGGGACCTGACCAGGTGCTAGTGAACACGACTACTTCTATGAAATTAGGAATAAACTTCTACCTCTTAAGTCTTCACAAGTGAATGCAAAAGACATTCCTGACGGTTCCTATAAGCCAATCAGAAACCTTAGAACTCAACTTCTGGGAGTAACTGACTACGCAGGGACACAGACCTTGGCAATGATCAAGACTGCTCCAACCCACAAAGCAAATTTGTTAGACAAGATAGACAGAGACTTACAGACACTGGATAGGCAGGGTCTGCACTACACCCCTCATGAGCAGGAAGCAGTTACAGAAGAGATGATTTGATGGCCATCATCTCCCCTTAGGATTAAGGGGATGGAGTCTCTGAGGAGGAAATGAATTAGGCAGGTGTACAATAGTAGGTCAGAACTATGAGATGAGACCCTGGAAAATCCAGATGCCGAATGGTTTACTGATGGCAGCAGCTATATGAAGGAAGATAAGAGTCCTGAGTTGAAAAATAACAAACAAGCTATGCTAATACCGCCTCAGGAACAAAAATAACAAACAAGGAAGAGAACCATCCTGAGATGGAAAATAACAAATGCCTAATCATGCTAATACCACCTCAGGAATGAAAATAACAAACAAGGAAGAGAACCACCCTGAGGTCGAAAATAACAAACGAGCTATGCTAACACTGCCTCAGGAACAAAAATAACAAACAAGAAAGATAACCATCCTGAGGTCAAAAATAACAAACAAGCTATGCTAATACCACTTCAGGAACAAAAATAACTAACAAGGAAGAGAACCATCCTGAGCTCGAAAATAAAAAAACACCTAATCATGCTAATACCACCTCAGGAACGAAAATAACAAACAAAGAAAGATAACTGTCCTGAGATGGAAAATAAAAAACGAGCTATGCTAACACCTCCTCAGGAACAAAAATAACAAACAAGGAAGATAACCACCCTGAGGTCAAAAATAACAAACCAGCTAAGTATGGTAATTCTGCTTTAGGAACAAAAATAACAAAAAGAAGTGAATAATAGCATGATTTACTGCTTCTATATAATCATAATGATATGTATATATAACATATACACACATGTTATGTGCAGGTTATATATATACACAGCACCTATATTATAGTATGTATTTGCACAGATACACCCTACACATGTGATATATATATACTATATATGTATAATATGGTGTAGATCATGATATGATTTGATATACAAAGCTCTATTAACCAGACATGCAGCATTTATATATACATACACCCTATACACATGCTATATATATATATATGCAAAACATGATATAAATCATAATATGTTCTAGAATACATAGCGATATTAACTAGCTATATTAACTATACATGTAGCATACATTTATACACATACATACCCACACATATGTTATACATATACTATATATATACAATACAATGTAAATCATACTAATATTATCTGAAATCTATATCTATATCTATATATCTATACCCACTATACCCATGCTGTATATATACTACATATATATACGATATAAATCATAATAATGATTTAAATATATATATATATATTAACCAACCATTGTAGCATGTGTATATACATATACATGCCACACCTATGCTGTATACCCCTATTAACCAGGCACGTAGCATATATATACACACCACACATATGCCATACATATATATATATATATATATACACAACATAATATAAATCATAATATGATTCAACTCTATTAACTATGCATGCAGTATGTATATACTGATACACACTACATTATGCTGTATACACACATACTATATACAATATAATAAATCATAATAGTATGTGTATATACATACACACTACACATATATATGCACAACACAATATAAATCAAAATATAATCTAGAATACATGTCTATATTAACTAGCTATAGTAACTATATTAACTATGCATGTAGCATGTATACAAATACCTCCCCCTCACATTTGATATATATATATTATAGCTATCACAATATAAATCATAATATGATCTGAAATATATATCTCCATCCACCAGGCATTGTAGCATGTGTATATACATATACACACAACACCTATACTGTATATATATATATATATATATATATACATACTACATATATACATAATACAATATAAATCATAATAATATAATCTAGAATACATATCTATTAACCAGGCATTGCATACACACCGTACCTATGCTGTATATATATTATATATATATATATATACACAATATAAATCATACTAATATGATTTAAAATATATCTCTTAACCAGGCATGTAGGTGTATATACGTATGCACACAACACCTATGCTGTAAGTATATTATATCTTAAATGCTGTATACATATACTATACACATACATATAAAATACACTATAAATCATGTAATAAAAATGAATTAAAATATGCAGCTCTATTGACCAGGCTTGTAGCACACATATATATCACACCCATACTGTATATATATATATATATATATATATATATATATATATCATATATATACAATACAATATAAATCATAATGATTCATATTAACCAGGCATGTCATATATATATATATATATATACACACACACATAACACATAAGCCATATACTATATATATATAATACAATATAATTCATATAATAAAAAAAAGACTTAAAATATACAGCTCTATTAACCAGGTATGCTGCGTGCACACACACACACACACACACACACACACACACACATATATATATATGCTATACTTATGCTGTATATATATACCATATATATATAATACACTATAAATCATATAATAAAATGGCTAAAAAAGCAGCTCTATTAACCAGGCATGCCGCACACAGACACACACACACACACACACACACACACATATATATCCCATACTTATGCTGTATATATATGTACCATATATATAATAGACTATAAATCATATAATAAAATAGATTAAAAGATACGGCTCTATTAACGAGGCATATAGCATGTGGTGGGCCATGGGGGCCGCCATCTTGGGGCGGAGTCTGTTGCTCTTCTTTCTGTGAGGGCAGAAGTTCCTATAGTAGGCAGCCATCTTGGGGTGGGACTCCCAAACTCTGTTAGAAAGTAGGGCATCAGCCATGTTTAAAACTCCTCCTCCCCGATGCTAACACGTTTCTAGGCAACCAAATCAATTCACCAACTTGAAATTAGCATTTGAAAGCTTATTTGCTACTGCCCAGGAATGAGAAGTTGCAAACTTTTTAGCCACTGATACTAGTTAAGACGTGGCCCTAGAAAGCAGGTAAATTGTCTTTGAAACACACTAATATCTCTTTGCACTAGCAACATCACCAAAGAAAAAATTCCTTAAAGACAAAACTACCAAAGAAACTCAATTAGTGTCTCCCCTTCTTGAAACTATCAGAAAAACAGGGCTACTTTGTGCCTCTGCCAAGCCGCTGCTGGCCAAACCTGCCTTATGGAGCTCGGCAAGGGTCGTGTGCTCCTATTATGCCCGAAGTCCGCGGTCCCCCGAAAATCACACCACCAGAGACCAAAGTTGAAGCTAATTAGCAGGGCCTCTCAGAGCCTCCAGGAGAGGAAAAGCCCCAAGAAGCCCCAGCCCAATTCTTACAGACCTTTTATTATCATATCCAAGCAGGCTTTAGGGGAATGCTATAGATCAAGTTGTCACTTCTGATAAGTCCCGAGACACCTATCGCCAGCTCCAGGGTAGGGGATGGTTGTTATCTCAAGTTTTATACCTCCCTTTCACATTCCTGGACCTGGGTCAGGGCTGGGTCACATTTGGCCAGGTAGAGGGGAGGGGGAGGGTAAACAATTCGATGTAGTTACTGGATTACTTAGCTCAACATCTAACATAATACATATATAAAGTCAAAGACACTTAGCATTGCTTATTATTACTACTAGTTGCCTAATAAGCTAATGTGATTACACTTTAGGTTACATTAAAATAATGATAATGTTTTCTAGCACTATTATAATGGATACTAAGGGCATAGTAAAAGCTGGTTGTGCAGGTGTCTTTTCACTCCCCTGGGCTGCAGCGGGTCACCTGCGGCCTGCGGGCTGGCTCAATCTCAGAGAACCCGGCCTGAGCCTGTTCCTGCTCCCAGGGAGCTGCAGCAGCTGCCTGCGCTCCCATGAGCTGTGGTGGGCAGCCTCCACTTTTGGGATGCTACCACCACATTGGGCATAGCCCTGGGATCCCGGCGTGAACCACACACGTTCCCGCCGAGCTGCCGCAGGTCACTGCATTTGGAGCCCTGGTGCAGGAAAGCCACGGGGGTCAGCCATGTTCTAAAGGGCTGGCAAGGCCCCCCTGGGGGCTTGGCGAGAACCGCCCTTGAGACCCCAGCACTGGAAAGCTGCTCACGATGCCCAGATCTAGCGCTGAGGCTGGGGCAACCTTGGGCCACAGGCCTGGCCTTTGACCACCTGCCCCACAACCAGCACCAGGGCCAGAGAAAAAGACACACCCCTCCCCCAGCAAAGTTTGTGAAAGCAACACACCAGGGAGAGTGCTTTGGAGCCCTGCGGGAAAGCACCCGCCAAGATGGAGGAGAGAGAGGGTGCAGGCAGAGAGTGTCAGAAGCCACAGTAAGTTCCCCACCACCATGCTGCCTAGTTTTAAAATTTCTTAATCCCTTCTTAAAAATTATAAATCCCTTAAAAATTTCATATTTTATGTCCCTTCATGGTTGCCATATGAAATCAGAGAAGACCCCTAAAATTTACCCTGAAATGTGGCCCCTTAAAGTTCCCTAGAAATGCTATCCGGGGTGCCACATGCGCTACTAGAATTTGGGATGCCTTATGATTTCACCATGGGCTTATTACTAAATCCCCAATACTAATAAGCCCAAGAGGGTTCTTGCCTAATATTTAGAGAAGAATTCTAAATACTGGCACAGATAAATGAGGCAGCATGACACGTTTTAAGCTTTTATTTAGTGAGAAAGATGCATAGGAGAGTGAGAGCTTTATTTAGGGGAGAGAAGTGAATAGGGGTTCATACCAAGCACCAGGAACCAACCATGTGGATGAGCTTCTAGGCCAGGAAGCCTAGAGCACATGGCCTGAGGGCCATGCACCCTGGAGGTGCAGGGCTATAGCAAGCACCCTCCTGACAAGAGGCCAGGGAAGAAGAGCAGGGTCCGGGGCACACTATGCCCTAGGCTTTTAACCCACTCCAAAGGGGAGTGGTTAATTAACCTGATTCGCTGGTGGGCACCCCGGTGTGGCCAGGTAAGGGAATGAGGCCACACAGCGGTGTGGCAAAGGCATCAGGTAGGGGCATGAGGTCACACAGGGGCGTGGTCTTCCAGTTCACAAATCTGATCAATTTTAACCTGTATGCCTGCCTACTTCCTCCCCCTCCTCAGAAACTCCAGACCTTAATCTTAAGGGGATGTTGATGGGCGTCGACTCTCCATCTTCTGTAGCTACTTCCTACTGATTAGGGGCGCAGACCCTGCCTGTTCTCAGTCTGGAAGTCTCCGCCTATCTCATCTAATGAGTTCACTTCTTGAGTCAGAACTCTTTCAGTCACTGGCATTCTCAGTGTCTCCTGCATGGTCATCATTATTCTCAGAAGCTGCTGGGTTCTGCTGGGTTATTTTACATACAAATGAAGGTCCATTTTCACTCTGGAGTTACCGTGGGAGTCCATAGCGTGGCATGATGTCTTTCAACAATGCTCTAAGCACCTCGTGTGCTTTCTCCATTTGAGTCGAAAAGGCCTCTATCCATCCTGTAAAAGTGTCAATAAAAACTAGAAGGTACCTATAATTACTTGTAGGGAGCATATTGGTAAAATCAATCTGCCAATCTTTAGCTGTTTATGTTCCCCTCCTCTGCACAGGAGTCAACAGGGGAGGTGGCCTTACATAGTGAGGGTTATTCTGTAAACATAGAGGCCAAGAGTGAGTCATTTCCTTTATGATCATATTTGGTCCCTTTCCTCCAAAAGCTCGGGAGACCAGTTGTACTAAGACATCTCTTCCCAAGTGAGTAGAGTTGTGTAATTTTCCATTAAGTGGCCATTGGTAGCATAATTCTGTGATTTAGCATCCACTATCCATTTGCTTTTTAGTATAGCCTCACTGTTGAATCCATTAATTTTCAGGTTCTGTGTAGTGAGATTCTTTAGCTACTTCCACAGCTTGATGTATAAGGGCCATTTCCAAACTTTCTTGTGTAGCTGCTCTATCTGCTAACGCATTTCCCTGGTTAATATAATTATCTCTCTTCTGATATCCCTTGCAATGGATGACAGCCACTTCTAAAGGCTCCCGTACTGCCTGAAGTAGAGCCAGTATCTCTTTTCCATATTTAACAGGGGAACTCTTTGCAGTCAGTAAGCCCCTCTCTTTCCAGATTGCTGCGTGTGAATGCAACACAAGGAAAGCATATCCGGAATCTATCTATCTATAAACTTGCTGACCTTTTCCCAGTTGTAAAGCCCTAGTCAATGCAATAATCTCTGCCTTTTGGTCTAGAGTATTGTGTGGTAATGCTTAGGTTTCTATCGTCTGCCTTTCTAACTCCTTCCTTCATATAGCTGCTGCCATCAGTAAACCATTCGGCATCTGGATTTTCCAGGGTCTCATCTCGTAGCTCTGACTTACTATTGTAAACCTGCCTAATTTAATGGGTTTCATCATAGATATTAAGACAGAATAAACCTGTAGTAATTAAAACTACCTTTTTGCAGCTATTAAATTTTATGCTTACTAAAACATATTCTATCTTATAATAACTTTTTGTTTAAGATATTGATAGATGATGTATCATATATCTCATTGAGATTAATATATTAAAACAATTTATAATAGAGTCTGGGGGCCAGTGCCATGGCACAATAGGTTAATCCTCTGCCTGCGGCGCTGGCATCCCATATGGGTTCCGGGTTCTAGTCTCAGTTGCTCTTCTTCCAGTCCAGCTCTCTGCTGAGGCCTGGGAAGGCAGTGGAGGATGGCCCAAGTCCTTGGGCCCCTGCACCCATGTGGGAGACCAGGAATAAGAACCTGGCTCCTGGCTTTAGGTTGGTGCAGCTCCGGCCGTTGTGGCAATTTGGAGAGTGAACCAACAGAAGGAAGACTTTTCTCTGTCTCTTCCTCTCACTGTCTGTAACTCTAAATCTCAAATAAAATAAATAAAATCTTAAAAAAATTATAATAGAGTCTATATTTTCTGTGCTCATTGAAACTATTTATAGATTTGAAAATTGGAAGTATTTTGTTACTTGCAAATATTTTATTATTTGCAACTAAAATATGACATGTTTTAGTAACACAGAAACTGACAAACAGTAATGGGCAAAAATAAATACCTAGAATAAGATAAAAATATATAATGAATTTTAATGTAAGCTAAAAGTGACATTGCAAATCAATGTGGAGTATGCAATAATTGGACTGTGGTTATCCATATGGAAAAATAAATTTTAATTGCCATTCATACAATACACAAAATAAAGGTATTGCTTTGTAAGGAGTCAACTTGTTTACATTGAATTATGTTTTCCAGAATTCCTTCTCTTATAGTGGCACCAGAGAAAAGAGCCATGGAAGCTGTGGGATTCTTGTCTTCACACAAGAAAGAATTCAGGTGTGACACAGAGAGGAAGTAATAAGGTTTTAGTGGAGACAGGGCATCCAGCAGAATGGAAGGGACAGGGAGAGAGTAACCAGTCACTCAGATTGGGGGAAAGAGAGGTTACATGGTTGAATGGAGAGAATACACCTGGGGAGTTCAGGCAGGTGGCTCCCCAGAGCAGAGGGCTGAATGCACAGTCTTTGTTTGGACTTCCAGCTTTTAAGAGAATCACTTTACTCCTACCCCTTCTCCTCCAAGACAAAGGATGGGAAACCCTGGCAAAAGGGTTTCTTGGGTGAAAATTAGCAATTTCCTCCCCACATTTGCTGGCACCAGGCAAAGTTGAGGGACTTCCCTTACGGCACCTGTGAAGGTTTTATTGCCCCATGTTATCAGATCAGGTAACCCATTTGGTCCTGAGGAGAGAGAATTCTCCTGGGAGCTTTCCTTGGGGGAAGGGCTGGGACCACCTGGAAGGTTATCAGGATCTGGGCAGGACTTTGAAGTGCAAAATGCTGGGATTTTGGGTCTTCCAAAGCAGATGCTGGTTTCTTCAGGCCCTTCTCACACACACATAGGTTAATTTTTAACTTCCTACCTAAAAATAGGTTTGGCCAACAAAGAAATTTACTTGAGATTTGAAAAGACAGAAAGAAGAGTGTCTCTATTTACTCTCTGAAGGTCAATGTAGATCAGGCCCACTTATAGTCTGTGCACCCTTTTGCAATCTACTGATTGACCTTGTTGGACTACCTAGCAGCTAGCTCTTATGGTATATCTTTACTTACCTTTTCCTCCTCCTTGGTCAGGTGCTATAGTAGCTCTGTCACAGAAGTAGTAGGCAGGATCTCTTGTAGGTTGTCTTCAGCTGCAAAGCTGGTAGCTTAGACATGAGGATAGGATAATGCTGACTCAAGAAGAGACAATGTGATTGTGGTTTGCTCATCACAATTCCAGTTTTGTCAGCTCTCCAAATTTCATATCCATCCTTCCTTCTCTACTGATAACGTTATGGGAAAACAGCAGCAGAGAAATTCGTATTAACTCAGTTCTTTGTCTCACATGGAAGAAGAATTTCCAAGCAGACAAGCAGAGAGATTTAAAAAGATTTATTAAAGTCAAAGACCTCTAGCCAGAGCAGCATAGAGAGGCTTCCAAGAGATGAAACAACTCAAAGAACCTCATAGCACTGGGTTTTTTAAAGAAGGAAAAAAACTTGACAATCAATTTGGCATTCAGCTACCAGGCAGGGACAAAACAAAAGACCTGATTTACCATTCTCTATCCTGTCATCCGGAAAGGTAGGAGAGGAAACTTGTTTTCACAAGAAGCTGTGAGCTCAGGAAGAGCTTCCTTGCTATTTTCATGGTAAATTTGGAGATTCTGAAGGTGGGAGTGCAGCCTGTTTGCTCTTACTAGAAATAAAGTTTCGGAGGAGGAAGTAAATATTTTACACCCCAAATGCTATTAGGACCACCCAGCCTACTTATTAACCAAGCTGACTCTTCACAATAAGGCAGTGTGAAGGGGAGAGAGAGAGATCTTGAGTTGGTTGCTTCACTCTCCCAATGCCTTCAATAGCCAGGTTTGGGCCTGGACATGGGCCATTCCCCACTGACTTCCCAGACACATTAGCAGACAGGTAGATCTGAAGCAGAGCAGCTGAGACTCAAATCCACACTCTAAAATGGGATGCTAGTGTTTCAGGCAGTGGCTTACCTTGTCACACCACAACAAAAACTTTTATTGCCAGCCCCAATAAAAAACTTCTCAAAACAAGACCCAGAGCAATAGAAAAAGTCATTGATAAATTCAATAACATTATCATTTTCAAACTTTTCTAAATCAACAACTGTAATTTTGGAATGAAAATACAAGTTTCAGACTTAGTGAAAATATTTGTGACATACAACAGAAAAGGATTATTATACAGAATATTAAAAAATACTACTGACAAATCAACCCAACAGAAAATGATAAAAGGGCATACATGAGAAATTTATGAATGGTTTATCTCAAATGACCAACAAGCCAAAAAAGGAAATTTACCTCCATGATAAACATAGAAATGACAATGAAAAGCATAATGAAATATTCTTTGCAGTTATCATATTAGCAAAAATTAAGAACACTGTCAACATAGCATCAGGATGTGGGAAACAGCAAGACTTATGCTGTATTTGTACTAGTGCAAACTTATGCATCTACCTTGATGAAAAATTTAGCATTAACTAATAAATTTGAAGATGTAAATATTGTAGCCTAGCAAATCTACCCCTGGGTATACACCATAGATAAACTCTTATTCATGTACACAAGTAGACATTTACTTTAAGAGATGAATTCTCAGCAATATTATTTATAATTGCAAAGACTGGAAACCAGTTTTTCCACTAACATAAGACAGATAAATGTATTAAATTTAAAAATGTATTAAATTTACTTAATGCTTGGTTACAGTGAAAATGAATGAACCAAAGTTAAATAAATCAATGTGGATGAATCTCATACAAATAGTGTGAAATAGATAATGCAGTAGAAGATCAGATGCCATCTCCACAGTATAAATGAAATCATATAAAGTGGTGTTAGATATGTATTATATATTTAAGGAGAAAGACATAGGTTTTTAAGAAGTAAATGCATGGAAAATAAAAACACTAAATTCAAGAGTGACTTTGTTAGCAGCAGAGGGAGTGGGTTGTATTGACAATGGATCAAAGGTGATGGTGGCACAGGAAGCTGTAATACTATCAGTCATGCTTAATTCCATAAACTGGAAGAATTTCAGCAGAAGGTGAAGATCCCTAACAGATTCCCCAAAATAAACCATAGGACTGACCTACTAACACAGCTGTCACTGTAGAGAAGTCATGGGGTTCTTGTCTTCACACAAGAAACAATTTAGGTCTGAGACAGAGAGCAAAGTAATAAGGTTTTGTTGGGGATGGGGCACCCATCAGAATGGAAGGGCTAATCTTCCGCCTGCGGCACCAGCACCCCGGGTTCTAGTCTTGGCTGGGCCGCCGGATTCTGTCCTGGTTGCCCTCTTCCAGGCCAGCTCTCTGCTGTGGCCTGGGAGTGCAGTGGAGGATGGCCCAAGTGCTTGGGCCCTGCACCCTATGGGAGACCAGAAGAAGCACCTGGCTCCTGGCTTCGGATCAGCGTGGTGCACCGGCCGCAGTGTGCCAGCTGTGGCGGCCATTGGAGGGTGAACCAACGGCAAAAGGAAGACCTTTCTCTCTGTCTCTCTCTCTTTCTCACTGTCCACTCTGCCTGTCAAATTAAAAAAAAAAAAAAAGAATAGCGAGAGTGCCCAGTCACTAGTACTGGGGGAAAACAAGGTTACAAGGTTGAATGGAGAGAATACACCTGGGCAGGCCAGGCAGGTGGCTCAGCAGAGAGCAGAGGGCTGAGCAGAGGGCTGGACTCCTGGTTTTTTTTTTTTTTTTTTTAAAGATTTATTTGAAAGTCAGAGTTACACACACACACAGAGAGGAGAGGCAGAGAGAGAGAGAGAGAGAGGTCTTCCATCCAATAGTTCACTCCCCAATTGGCCACAACAGCCGGAGCTGTGCTGATCTGAAGCCAGGAGCCAGGAGCTTCCTCTGGGTCTCCTACCTGGGTGCAGGGGCCCAAGGCCTTGGGCCATCTTCCACTGCTTTCCCAGGCCATAGCAGAGAGCTGGATCAGAAATGGAGCAGCTGGGACTCGAACCAGCTTCCGAATGGGATGGCGGTGCTTCAGGCCAGGAAGTTAATCTGCTGCACCACAGCACTGGCCCTGGACTAGAGAGAGAGAAAGATCTTCCTTTTGCCATTGGTTCACCCTTCAATGGAGGGTGATCAGCACCACGCTGATCCGATGGCAGGAGCCAGGTGCTTCTCCTGATCTCCCATGCAGGGCCCAAGCACTTGGGCCATCCTCCACTGCCTCCCCAGGCCACAGCAGAGAGCTGGACTGGAAGAGGAGCAACCGGGACAGAATTTGGCGCCCCGATCGGGACTAGAACCTGGAAGATTAGCCAAGTGAGCCATGGCACTGGCCACCACTATTTCTTTATCCAGTTTTCTGTTGATGGACATCTGGGTTAAATCCCTATTTTAGCTACTGTGAATTGAGCTGCTATAAACACGGGGTACAAATAACTCTTTCATGTATTGATTTCCTTTCCTTTGGGTAAATTCCCAGAATTGGGAAGGCTAGGTAATTTGGTAGCTCTATTTTCAGATTTTTGAAGAATCTCCACTATATCTTCAATAATGGCTGTTCTAGTTTGTATTCCCATCAATGGCGTATTAGGGTACCTTTTCCCCCACGTCCTCATCAGCATTTTTTTTTTTTATTTTTTGGACAGTAGTCATTCTAACTGGCATGAGGTGAAACCTCATTTTGGTTTTTATTTGTATTTCCCTGATTGTTAGTGATCCTGAGCATCTTTTCATGTGTCTATTGGCCATTTGTATTTCAGCCTTTGAAAAATGCCTGTGCATATCCTTAGTCCATTTCTGAACTGGATTGCTAGTTTTGTTGTTATTGAGTTTCTTGAGTTCCTTATATATCACACATATTGATCCTTTATCAGATGTATAATTTGAAAATATTTTCTCCCATTCTGTCAGTTGCCTCTTTACTTTGTTGAATGTTACCCTTGCTGTGGAAACGTTTCTTAGCTTGATATAATCCCGTTTGTCTATTTTTGTCTTTATTGCCTGTTTTATCCAAGAAGTCTTTGCATTTGCTAATGCCTTTCAAGGTTTCCCCTGTGTTTTCCACTGGTAATTTGGTGGTTTCATGTCATAGGTTTAGATCCCTGATCCATTGTGTGTTGATTTTTTATAGGGTATAAGGTAGAGGTCTGGTTTCATACTTCTGCATGCAAAGATACAATTTTCCCAGCATCAATTGTTGAAGAAGCTGTCCTTTCTATAGGGGGTGATTTTAGCTCATTTGTCAAAGATTAGTTGGTTGTAGACACATTGATTAATTTATTTGATCTCCAGTCTGATCCATTGGTCAACATGTAACTACAAATTAATTTTTATACTTAATTAGATAATTTCATTATTAATAGATGTTGTGAGTCTTTTAAAAAATAAATGCAAGCCAGTCCTGGCTAGGTGCCAGGTTAAGTGCTATGGATACAATGATGAATATTAAAGTTTTGTCCTAAGCTCATTGTTGGTTGAAGGAAGATGAGAACATAAACCATTATTACAAATAAATGTGATAAGTGCTACAATATACTTTCATTAAACACCAAAGTCCTAGTTGGATACTATGTCCTTTTGATAGCTGACTTACCTTTAGTGTTCTCTGATTACTAGCTCTCTAGCTCTTTTTTAAAAACTTTTTTAATGTGCAAGATACCCATTCCTTACATTTTATAACCGTGTATTGTAGTACAGAGCTCTAGATATGCTACCATTTTGGATGAGCCATTTGTAGTCAGTGTTTTTAAAATATCTGTTATGGATTCTATTTTATCTTTCCAGTATAGAAACTTGTTTCTAAATTTTTAATCATCTGAAAACTTACCTTTAATATTAGGGGAGGAAGATATTTTCAAATATACATTCAAAAGTAACAAGCGTGTTCCATTGTCTATTCATTGATTGTATTTAAAGCATGTCCTCTAGATTAGCTAAAAAGAAATATTCCCTTCTCTTTATGCCTAATTGTCTTAAAAATTTTAAGCTCACATTTTACATGAATGCTTTCTAAGTCATCAATCTTTAGCTTATGAATGAGAATACAATATGAGACAGAAACAATTCTGACCTAAAACTGGATATTTTATACATGTTGTTTGTTCTTTGATTATAAGGATTATTACTGTGCAAAATAATTATATTTGAAAATTGATGATATTTGTATACTATCAAAGCTTTCATTCTTAGAATAAATATGTTGCCTAACTTAATATTTTAATGCAATAAAATTAATAATCATACAACAACTAGGAAAGTTGGCAGGCCATTATGAGATTAGCACAATATTGAGGAAGCTGAAGTATTTTAGTAAGACTTTAAGAGTGTGTAAGCTCGGCATTGCTGATTACAAGAAAAGCCATATTATTCAATAAGCCGGTATGATGCATTATATTTTTAAAGGCCAGATAATCAGGTGCAAAATAAATGGCTAGCCTAAAAAGACTAAACTTGTAGATATAGTTGCATAATAATAAAAGCAATGTTTAGGGAAAGAAGTGGAACATGAATTATGTGGCTATCAATTAAATTAAAATCTTGACATGTTACCTCTTTGGGAGGCAATGAGATTTCTGAAGGACTCATAGGCTTAGAAAGCCTAGATTCCAACAGACACAAGTCAAGTACATTCTGAATCCATCATAATGAGGTATACCTAAGGGTATACCTCATTATGATGGATTCAGAATTACAGTCATATAACAGAGACTAAGGAATTAATCTGAAATGCTCATCTTTCCCATTGATGCTAATGCCTGTGGCATTCTGCAAGAAAGAACTGAACTGAGTTTGACATTATGGCCCAGTGGGTTAGACTGCCACTGGGGACACCTGTATCCCATATCAGAGCATCAGTTTGAGTCCTTGCTATGTGCTGCTGATGTGATCCAGAATTCCTGCTAATTTCTACCCTGGGAAGCAGTGGATGATAGCTCTACTACTTGGGTCCCTGGCACTCATGTAAGATACCTTATGTAGTTTCTTGATCATGGTTTCTGCCTGCTCAGCCCCAGATGTTGCAGGCATTTGGGGAGTGAACCAGCAGATGGAAGATCTCTGTCTCTCCTTCTGTCTGTCACTCTGCTGAAAGAAGGAGAGAGAGAGAGAGAGAGAGAGAGAGAGAGAGAGAGAGAGAGAGGTGCAATACTTAGAATATCTTTTAGTTCTCAGTTCTATTATACTAGCTCTTACACATAGGTATGATGTTATATATATATAATTGAAATAGTCACTATGTATGTTCAGAGTTCAAAAAGCAGGCAGTGCTATTGAATAATGCTAAGAGAAAAATAATTTTGTTGGCAATTTTCTTTTTGCTAAAATCATGTGGAAGACTTGGGATGGAGCATATGTATTACTAGCCAATACTATTTATGTAAATAACTGATGAGCATTCATTACATACACTATTTTTGTAGTTGAGTTTACTTATGACATATAGTCACTCAACACACATTCATGGAGCTCCTGTGTCATAATCTATGAAAAGCTGTGAGAGATATATTTCTGTGGAAGAGCAAGGTAAGACATGAGTGAGGCCTATGCTAAAGATTATTGTATAATGCAAGAGTTTATAAGATTAACTAGATTATAATACAGAACATGTTAAATGCCATTAGTAAAACATTGTAAAAGTTCTGTGGTGATTCAGATGTTGAGGAAAAGAAGAATGCATTTCTTCCCTCACCCAGCAAATTATTTCCTTGAGGATTCTTGTAGGTATTAAGGATAGATTAGTAAATGAGATAGACAAAGATCTAACCCTTTGTGCTTTTACAAATGTTAGCATGTTTTATCACCATGAGAATGCAACAAGGCAAGTATTATTGTAAGAGAGTGACTTAGCTTACTGTTTGGAGTATAAATAATGTCTGCTCAGTAATATCCAAAGAACACAGCTTATGAAAGCAGACGATTCAGTCTCTCTACTTCCATCCTCCCTAAAGTATATCCCAAAGTGCTAATGCATATTAAAGGATGAATCCAATTTGTCTTCATTTTTTTTTTTTGCTGGCAAGAGAATTTAAAAGCTCCAAGTAAAGGAGTGAGTTCCTTAGGATTGATATCAGATGTTATTACATGAGACTATTCCGCAATTATGCTCCTCAGTGCAACTGCTGGGAATGAATGGAAAGGTGATTTATATTGGAAGTAAAAAACATACAAAAAAACAGAAAAAAATCTCTCAAGCAGTTGCTGAGTGACTGAAATTTCATTCTAGCTTTTTTCACCAAGTAACGCTTATATTGCTGTGCAATGAAAATTTTTGCTTTTGAATGATAACATTGCAATACTGCAATTATCAAAATGGATTTAATTATGTGCCCTTTCCCAGATATTTTTACAAAAGACAATTAGATTTTAGGAATATTATCAGCAATGGGAATTAAATCAAAATTAAGTAAGTTAATTAAAACACTCATCTGCCATTATTCTGGGTAAACCAGCAGCATGTAAGAGATCTGAAAGACTGTTCATATTGATTACAATATTTTATTTTTTACATATGTCAAATCTTTTCAGATTTAGAGTGAATATTTCCTACAATGACTCTGTAGTGAAGCAAATAGCGATTGATGTTTTATTGAGAATGTATCAAGTGCCTGGTACTAAAAATATTACTTCTGATTCTCCAGTAACTTTATAATGATATTCCCATTTTAAAGATTAAGCACTATATAAAACCATAATTCAAATGAATATAATAAAAAGCATTTGATATACAAACACTTCTCAACAGAAGTTATGTTTCCAGACTCACCTGTGAATTTTCTGAAATAGATACATGTGGTACTATGCTGAGACTTCTGAATCAGAGTCTCTGTGATGGAGTCTCTATTTTCATTTTTTAAAATCTGTACTAGCAATGCTGACGTAGCTTAATGAAGTAGAACCTACCAAACAGCAAACTGAAAGCAAGATGCTACAATATCTAAATGAAATGGGAACTGAAAAATAAGAAGAGTTGGAAACATTTGTTTTTGTGAACATAGAATAAATAATTAGAGAAGTGGTGCTCTTGGTTTAAGCAAATGTGCTTTTTGTTGTGCATAATGAATTATTTATTTAGCTATTTTCAGTTTTTTAAAAAAATTAATATAATATATGGATCAGTATAATTTTTTAAATTATTTAATTTTTTAAAAAAGTTTTTTTTTATTTATTTGAAAGATAAAGTTACAGAAAGAGGTAGAGCCAGAGAGAGAGGTCTTCCATCTGCTGGTTCACTCCCTAAATGGTCACAATGGCCAGAGCTGGGCCAATCTGAAGCCAGAAGCAAGAGGCTTCTTTTGAGTCTCCCATGTGAGTGCAGAGGCCTAAGGACTTGGGCCACCTTCTACTGCTTTCTCAGGCCATAGCAGAGAGCTGGATTGGAAGTGGAGCAGCTAGGACTCAAAATGGCACCCATATGGGATGCTGGCACTGTAGGCTAGGGCTTTAACCCACTGTGCCACAGCACCGGCCCCAAGTATAATATTTCAATACATGTATATAGAGTATGTTGATCAAATCAGAATAATTAGAATTTCCATTTCCGTATCATTTCTTTATGGTTGAGGCCTTCAAGCTTCTCTCATAATTCTTCATAAAATAGTCACCCTATTGTGCTATAGAGCACTAGAGTTTATTCCTCCTACTTAATAGTTTTCATACCTGTTATCTATCTTCCTTTCCCCAAACCAAATTTACCTTTCCAGCCTCAAGAAATTACTATTCTATAATTTTCTACTTTGAGAACAATTTTTTAAGCTTCCGTTCATGAGAAAGAACATGCAACGTCTATCATTGTGTGTTTGGATTATTTAGTTTAACACCATGTCCCCTAGTTGCATCTATTTTGCCACGAATTACAGAATTTCATTCTTTTTTATGGTTCAATAATATTCCATTGTACATATAATAGTTTGTGTATTTTATGTATATTCTATATATGTATCACATTTTCTTTATCCATTCATCCATCATTGAAACTTTGGTTGATTCCTTATCTTGACTGTTGTGGATAGTCCTGCAATAAACATAGGAGTGCAGATATCTCTTTAATGTGCTGATTCCATTTCCTTTGATACATACCCAGAAGTGGGACAGATGGCTTATATGGTATATCTATTTTCAATATTTTGAGGAAATTCAATACTGTTCCCCATAGTGCTATACTCATTTGCATCCCCATCAGCAGTGTATGAGTACCTTTTTTCTGCATCCTGCCAACACATTTATTCTTTTGCTTTTTTGTTAATAGTCATTCTGATGGGTGAGATGCTATCTCATTGTGGTTTTGATTTGCATTTCCCTGATGGTTAGTGATGTGCATTTTTTTCAATGTGCTTGCTGGATATTTGTATTTTTTCTTTTGAGAAACGTCTATTCAGATAATTTGACCATTTTAAATTGGATTTTTGCTATTGTTGTTGCTGAGATTTTTGTTTCTTATATATTTTTGATACTATTTTCTGTCAGATGAATACTTTGCAAATACTTTCTCTCATTTTGTTCATTGTATCTTCCTTTGATATGTTTCTTAGTCTGATAAAATAATATTTGTCTATTTTTGCTTTTGTTACCTGTACTTTTGAGTTCTATGCTAAAGATCATTACTTATACTGGTATCTTGAAGTGTTTCCTCTATGTTTGTTTCTAGTAAGTGCATGTTTTATACGTAGGTACTTGCTCCATTTTGAGTTGATTTTCATGTATGGTAAGAGCTAAGGATCAAGTTTTATTCCTTGCATAGGTATATCCAGTTTTCCCAGCACCATTTATTGAAAAGGCTGCCCTTTCTTCAACTTAAGTTTTTGTCAGAATTGTCAAGAATCAGTTAGCTGATATAAAAATGCACTTTAGATTTATGATGAAAACAATTTTCTTTGATGGCAGTCTTTCCAAGGTGAATGCAGTTAGTCACTTTACTGTACTTAGAGTGAGCAGACACAGAGGAAATATTATCTCCTTAGTTGCATCTTTTGATTCTTCCCTTTACCATATTAAGGGTAGAAGGCTAGATCAATGCATCTGTAGTGTTCATGTTGCCTTTCCCTTTTCCTGTGCCCTAGACAGACATGTCAGATTGACTGGTGCAGTTAAGCATATATGGACCTTCATATTCTTTCTGAACTATATCAACTGATAAATCTGATACAGAAGATGAAATTTACTCATTCACTAACAAACGCTGAATTCTACTATTGTATGAGGAAACAATGCTCAATATTGGAGACATAACACTGAATAAGTCACACATTCTGACATCTGTAGACAGATCATCTAGAAAAGCCCCTTGTACCTATGCCTGGAATATTTTCCATCTTTTTCAAGTACTTGTGTGCACTGTATTATAGCTCTTCATTTAAAGATGTTTAAAACATTCATCTAAGTCTTACAACATATTAATGCTATTTTTAATCATTTAATACTTACAAAAAAAACCTATAAAGTAAATACTATTATAGAGTAAGCAAGTGGGATTTAGAAAGATTGAGTCAATTACTAAAAGTCACACAGATACCAAGTGATAGAATAGAAACTTAAACCTAGGTCTAGGCTTTTGACTACTAAATTTACCTCCTTTGACTTATTTAATGATAAGTTTGTTAACATCTGTCTAAGCCTCAAAGATACCCCTACAGAGAAGCTTTTCATATTCACAAAGTAGTAATAACTTATTTTGAGAAAAAAAGATGGAAGAAAGCAAGGAAGAGGGGAGGAAGGGAGGAAGGAATGAAGGAAGGGAGGAAGGCAGGAAGGAAGGCAGGAAGGAAAGGAGGGAGAGAAGGACATAGACATGAAGAAGGTGATCTCAGAATTCAGGAAAGATTACTGAAAGCACATATCCATGAACATCTCCTTTCACATGGAATTTCTTTCTTTTTTTTTTAAGATTCATTTATTTAAAGTCAGAGTTACACAGAGAGAGAAAGAGAGGCAGAAAGAGAGAGAGAGAGGTTTTCCAACCAATGGTTCACTCTGCAATTGTCCTAAACAGCTGGAGCTGCGCTAATCCCAAGCCAGGAAACAGGTGCTTCTTCCAGGTCTCCCACGTGGGTGCAGGGGCCCAAGGACTTGGACCATCTTCTACTGCTTTCTCAGGCCATAGCAGAGAGCTGGATTGGAAGTAGAACAGCTAGTACTCGAACTGGAGGCCATACGGGAATGTCTGCACTGGAGGCAGCGGCTTTGCTATGCCAGAGTGCTGGCCCCCACATGGAATTTCAACACTACTCAATTGCAAATATATGCAGGAACTATCAACATTTAGTCACTACTGATATGGAATCTTCTCCAGCACCCCATTCATCAGGACCCTCTCACATCTTTAGGATACCATAGCAATTGGATTTCCAGCATCCCTTAAGTATGTTGGTTGATTTATTGGTATGTGATCTATTGAATTTAGTTTTATCTTGGTTGAATAAAAGTGAAGTAAATATACGGTGACCTCAAATAGTCCAAGAAGTCATGGTGAAGGTGATCTCTGCCATCCTCTCATCAATTTCTAATAAATAGACTGGAGAAATGTACCTTTTTAACCAGAAAAGGGGACCTATCAAAGGCTCTATGAAGGATAGCTGTGGGAACTGTGTAAGGGGCAGTGAAATGAAATGAAGACAAGGAAACTTCCTTTTAGTGCTGAGCACCCCACGAGGCAAAGCAAATGATAATCAAACAACACAAAAACTTAAAAAGGCACCCTTAGATTTATTGTCACTGGTGAGAATTAAACTTATTTTCTTTTGCCAAAAGTGAAAACATGTTTATATCAACAAAATTTAAGCATGAAAAGAGATAAAAGGAAGTTATATCCTTACAGGATTATGAAAGAAAATTTCTATCTTAACCTTTTGCATAAAGCAAAATTAAATTCTGTTTTTTTGCAAACATAATTCCTAGAACATTGTGGGTACTCAGTAAATGTTTGCAGAATAAATGAATGAATTCGAAGAGACAGCAGAAAAGCAAATTAAATGGTTTTATTAAAATACCATAAATATTATTATCAGAGAATTTCCAAGGATTCATTTATTGTGCTATCAATTAATGATTGAAAAACTAAAAATATGTGATATTTTGGAAAGCAGTTATCTGAGGGGTAGGTTCTGTGGCGTAGCTGGTGAGGCCTCCACCTGCAGTGCTGGCATCCCATATGGGTGCTAGTTCAAATCCTGGCTGTTCTACTTCCAATTCAGCTCTCTGCCATGGCCTGGGAAAGCAGTAGAAGATGGCGCAAGTCCTTGGGCCCTTGCACCTGCGTTGGAGACTCTTGGCTCCTGGCTTCAGATCAGCACAGCTCCGGCCTTTGCAGCCAATTGGGGAGTGAAGCAGCGGATGGAAGACCTCTCTCTCTCTCTCTTTCTCTCTCTCTCTCTGCCTCTGCCTCTCTGTAACTTTGCCTTTCAAATAAATAAATAAATCTTTTTAGAAAAGTGGTTATCTGAAACATGAAATCTTTACAAATGCTGAAGTCAGTTCAATGTTTGAACAGAACTAATTTGTAATGGGAGTAACTGAGAAGGTAAGATTCTCGCTGCTTAACTCCCACCCCCAGCTATAAATGAGAAAATGTCTTCTTACTTACTAAATAGGTAATTTTTTCCCCAAAAACTATAGATGAAGGGCCAGCACCATGGCACATTAGGCTAATCCTCTTCCTGTGGCACCAACATCCCATATGGGCACCAGTTCTAGTCCCAGCTGCTCCTCTTCCAATTCAGCTCTCTGCTATAGCCTGGGAAAGCAGTAGAAGATGGCCCAATTCTTGGGTCCCTGCATCCATGTGGGAGACCTGGAGGAAGTACGTGGCTTCTGGATTCAGATCAGCACAGCTATGGCCATTGTGGCCATTTGGGGTGTGAACCAACAGAGGGAAGACATTTCTCTCTGTCTTTCCCTCTCACTGTCTGTAACTCTACCTCTCAAATAAATAAATAAAAATCTTAAAAAAAAACTATAGATGAATTCACTGAAAATTAATCAACAATTTAAAAGTAGCTACTCCATTCTGTTCTGGCTTTGTAATTACCAATTATTATTTTTTTTTCCTCAAGAAGAAACACTTCTGGACTTATTTTGATTGATTTTATCAGCCAGCTCTCTTGCATCATTAAGTAGCATCTTTTATAAGAAAAAGTTTCAGTTTTGCTTAGTTTATGTTAATGATAGTATTTACATTTTTAGTTATTAATAGATTCAGATGTCTCATTTGTGTTCAAAAACAAAGCCCTAATAAAAAAGAGCAGAATATTAATAAATTCTGTTTTGTGCAGTTTAGAAATCAAGTCTCAGTTAAACACCATTAGCAAGAAAAGTCAATACTATTCAGAAGATACAAGAGTCAAAATTGCCTATGTACTGGGCCCTAGTTTTCCACATTAGAAACTGATATTTACATGTTCTTCTTCAGAAAATCCAGTTTTCTCACATACTATGTACGTGATAAAACAATAAAAATATGGCACTAGTGTATTTCCTTAATTCTAAGGAAAATGAAAAATCTATTCTTTTTTGGGGGAGAGGTTGAATGTGACTCTTCAGTGTTAATGCCAAACTGTGGAAGGTTTGTGGTGTAACTAGAGTTCTTGGGGCACAGCCAAAGAGGCATGAGTTTGGTGAGGAGGGCAGGTGAGAAAACAAAGGCAGGAGATGAGACTTCCAAAAACATCTCTAAAGCACGGTACAAAGAATGCAGGGCTTGGACAGGGGTAAAGAGGCACCAGGGGTACACATGAATCAAAGAAACCATCTAGAAAAGCAGAATGTGCAGCAGCTGCACCGCCATTCCTAGGGTACTAGGGAAACTGAGACCCACTAAAGATAGTTCCTGCTCAGTCTCAAAGAGGGCCAGAGAACCTTGTCTATGCCCAAGGACACTTGTCTGTTTATAACAACATTTACAGTCCATACAGAATTATTTTTAGCCTGCTATGAATTTATTCAATTTCCAGTCTTGCTGCAATTGCGTTGGCAGGGCCAGGCCAAATTATTTTGGAGGCCTTATTTCAGCTCATGGGCTGGATGTTCTCCACCCTTGATCTATAATCGTGCCTAGATGGCTGCTTGGGTTTGCCAAGCGTTAGAAAAATTTTTAATACCAGAACTTTAGAAATGTTTGAATTGCATTTTTATTTTTGACAGGCAGAGTGGACAGTGAGAGAGAGAGACAGGTCTTCCTTTTGCCGTTGGTTCACCCTCCAATGGTCGTCGCGGCTGCTACGCCGCGGCGCGGCCGGCACACCGCGCTGATCCAAAGGCAGGAGCTAGGTGCCTCTCCTGGTCTCCCATGGGGTGCAGGGCCCAAGGAATTGGGCCATCCTCCACTGCACTCCCGGGCCACAGCAGAGAGCTGGCCTGGAAGAGGGACAACCAGGACAGCATCCGGCGCCCCAACCAGGACTAGAACCCGGGGTGCTGGTGCCGCAGGCGGAAGATTAGCCTATTGAGCCACAGTGCTGGCCTGAATTGCATTTCTAAGGCAGGAGTTTCTCAATAATGGGTGTGTATGTTAAAATCTCCTGGGAAACAGTACACACCTACTCCCTTTGGATTCTGAAGCAGGTACATTGGATATCATTGTGATCCACATTTTTAGAAAATGGACAACAGATGTGAATGGCATAGACAACTGGGTTGTTCGAATTTCACTCCGTCCCTTTGTTAATAATTGCATTTACTTCTTAGGGTTATACTTTCTTTTTGGTCCATGTCCCTGAGGGCAAATCCTTAACATCTTTTTTTTTCCCATAGTACACTACAATAGGACGCAGGACTATATGGGATACTTCTGATGCACTGGTGCACTGAGAGTTTATTTTTCCCCAGCTTCTGTGTGAAGGATGTATTATCTTTGAGGCTTACTGACCAACTGATCTCCATCAGTGGTGATCTCACCATTACTATTTCCTCTGTCTCATGTGGTTTAGCTCTGGGGTAGAGAATTCCCCAAACTTTCACAAAATACATATTCCTGGGTCTCCTCCTTCCCGCCCCTCTCTATCTTTTCCCTTGCATTTGCTGCATCCTCTTCATTTCTCTGCTTCTTATCACTCCAAGTTTCTATTCTTAACCATATCCAATATTAGTTCTTCATCTGTCACATCTCTTAAAAAGATCCAGATCCATGTTACCCAATTGCCTGTACTTTTCCTCACTCAAATCTATACCATACAAATAAAAGACATGTTTCAACATGTGAAATCTTTCTTCAAATTAAACTCTTCTTTTTCTCCACTTTTCTGCATTCTGTTTTTTCTGCAATTCTTACCTTCACTGTCTACATAAGCTACAGAAGCATCATTAAAACATCTGCCTCTCTCTTCCCCATATTTAATGCTATTACATACTATTAATGTGACCATCTACACTTCTGCAAGTCTTCATTGCTGCATCCCTATCACAGATCAGAATCTTATCATGTCCCTAATGACACCAGGGAAGTTCCACCATCCCCTGCCTCCTGGTCTCTGGATCCACACTTGTTTCTGAGGCTGATCTCCATCTCTGCTCTAGTTCAGCTCTTCTGGGTGAGGCTGTGAAGTAAGGATGTCATCAGTCATCCCACCTCACCTTCTTTCCCAGGAGCACATGTGCCTTTAAGAGACAGTCAAGTGAGAATATTCCAAGCAGGACTTCCTCCTGGACCAGAACACCTGCTTTTTTGCCGCTTTTAGCCCTGAGGCTGAATCCGCCCTGTAGCATACACTGAGTTGTTTCTGCCAAGGACCTTGGTGAGTCTTCCTGCATTTTGATTTTCTGAGTGTCGAAGTGTCCTCCAGGCCATGACCTCCCCCACTCCCTCCCACTGCCCTGAACTCCCAGCCCTCACTGGGTCTATCAGTGGTATCTCTAATGAATCCTAATTGTGAATTAATTTATTGACTTTCATATAGGGTTCCTGAGATCCAGACAAATCAGGGAATGTTGGACATCTGTTTGTGTCCCTGATCTTTCTGTCACAGATAAGGAGCCAGCCCGCCCAGAGCAAGCGCAGGACTTCCAGCAGGGTGTTTCCTAATTCCACGTGCTGGCACACCAGCGAGGCACCTCCAGGCCAGCGCAGACACACAGTAGTACACATGATTTTCCTAAAGCTCAGGAACAGCAAAAAGGGAGTTGATTCAGAACTCTGGTTCACAGGCCGTATTGAACTCATCTTTAGTCTGTGCTTCTCTCTCCGATTTCTCGGCCTGTTTGTGCCAGAGGTCCTTTCTGTACTTTTCCTACCGTCCCAGGACCCTTCAGTAACTTTAAACATATAAAGCCTCAGTAAAATTCAGATCACAGAGGAAGAAAACCCAGGAAAGAAATAGGAATTCCTTTTCTAATTGTTCAGAAGCCTGCCTTTACTAAATGTCAAATACCCGAAATACTCACCTTCTTTTGGATCAGCAGCAAACAGAGGTGTAAAGTAACTCAGAGCACAATGACTCAGCATCCAGAACAATATGAGAAAAGCCTAGTGTGTGTCAAAGACATTAACACAAACAACAGAATCACAGTTTCCCCTTCTGAAAGAGCCCATTGGCTATTGGATAAAGGGCAAACTCCTAAACAAGACAAAGAAAACCCTTCCTTCCCTAACTGGCAGTAACCAGAGGTTGCTCATATTTCCACCCCTCCCTCACACCCGATCCTTTCTCCAAGTTCACTCGCCCTCTGCTTCATCAAAGCAAGCTACCCACCATTTCCCAAACGCACCATACTTGCTCATCCACTCTGCCCTCTGTGCCTGAAAAGCGTGTCCATGTACATTCTGCGATAGAACAGTACTTGTCATTTCTCTTCTCCAACTTCTCAGTAAAATTGTTCTCTTTGTTTTCTAGGCTTCTATAGTCCCAATTAGGATTTTCAGGCAGTAGCTATTAAATGATGTTTTAACCGTTTACATATATTATTAGATTCTACTTGCTATACAACAAATATCAATCAATGCTTAATAAAATTATGATTGAGTCTTTCCAATGTTTTCCTTAGAAGATTCCAGGACCTCTTTTGATATTAACTTGTAGGCCCAGAGAATGATTAAGGATTCTTCCATTATGGTTTGAGGCTTGAGGGAAGAGTTGTTCTCTTTAATAGGAATGGGTCCAGGACTAGCATATGGAGAGCTTATCCTTGCCCATAGCAGAGATCACAAACCAATTATAACTTTCATTTCCCTGAATCAAATGTTGCAGGTTGGGTTTTCTGGAAGCAGATACCAAGGCAGACAGAGTGTGGGTTCAGGATGTTGATTAGGGACCAGCACTATGACAGGTGGGTGTCTGGATGGAGGGGAGCAGGTTTGGGCAGAGAGAAAACTGGAACTGTGGTGCAGGCCTGACAAAGTCTCACTCAACTCCCTTGTGAGCTTTGGAATCCTCGCTCATCAGTTACTTGATACAGGGTAAAAATGCATGGAACTCAACCCCTTACCATGATTAATCTCTGGAAGTGGGCTGTTTTGAGATCATTGTTTGGATGAAATGATTCTTTGCAGCTAAGGTAGTTCTTGAAGGAGCTAAATGTTGAAGGCTGTCTGATGAGTACTCTCCCAGCAACGGGGTAAAAAACTTTCCTCAAAATGATCTCAGCCTGTCAAAAAAAATATGATCTCAATGGTGCTTCCTGTGTCTACCGCACCCACGTACAGCATTGGACTTTTTTTCTGCAGAGCACTCTAAGTAGACAAAGTGATGAGAGTTAGCAAGTAAAATGAAATCATTATGGGATCCCTCCCCTCAAAGTTTTAGATCTATTCACTGTGATATTTTACTCTTTGTTTTTTTTAAAGATTTATTTTATTTATTTGAAAGACAAAGTTACAGAAAGAGGTAGAGCCAGAGAGAGAGGTCTTCTATCCGCTGGTTCGCTCCCCAGATGGTCACAACAGCCGGAGCTGCGCCAGCCTTAGCCAGGAGCCAGGAGCTTCCTCAGGGTCTCCCACTTGGGTGCAGGGGCCCAAGGAGTTGGGCCATCTTCTACTGCTTTAGCAGGTCATAGCAGAGAGCGTGATCGGAAGCGGAGCAGCTGGGTCTCGAACCGGCATCCATATGGGATGACTGTGCTTCAGGCCAGGGCTTTAATCAGCTGCACCACAGCGCCGGCCCTGATAATTTCCTCTTGGAACTTTTAAACATATATCTCTTTTACAAAGTTTCTGAACTACGAACTAAACAGCTATGTTTAAAATTTAAAAGCATTCTTGACATTCCAACAGTTACTATGCCAATAAAACAGTCCTTCCAGTAGTTTAAACAATTTTAATTAAGTCTTTCCTGCTAAACAGGAACTGCAGACACCTGCTCTCTATACCCAGGATATTTTGGGAGGTAAATCTCCCTTCTCTGCTCCCTGCCTCTCATGTCTTCTGTTTCCCTTCTCCTTCCTCTTCCCTCCCCCTCACCTCTCTTGCCTTCTCCTTGGTCTCACTTGTTTCTTGTCTCATTTCTCCTTCTCCTTTCTTCTGCTTTCTCTTTGTTCCTCTCTCTCTTTCTTGTTCTCTCTAATGTTTTGATGAAAATCAACCAAACAGGGCTGGCACCACGGCTCACTTGGCTAATCCTCCACCTGTGGCACCGGCACCCAGGTTCTAGTCCCTGTTGGGGCATCGGGTTCGGTCCCGGTTGCTCCTCTTCCAGTCCAGCTCTCTGCTGTGGCCCGGGAAGGCAGTGGAGGATGGTCCAAGTGCTTGGGCCCTGCACCCGCATGGGAGACCAGGAGGAAGCACCTGGCTCCTGGCTTCGGATCGGCACAGCGCGCTGGTCACATCTTGCCAGCCGTAGCAGCCATTGTGGGGGTTAACCAACGGAAAAAGGAAGACCTTTCTCTCTGTCTCTCTCTCTCTCACTGTCTAACTCTGCCTGTCCAAAAAAAAAAAAAAAAAAAAAAGGGAGAGAGAGAGAAAAAAAATCAACCAAACATAACCAATGTGGAATTAATGTCCTGATTACTATCTTTCTCTTAGAAAATATTCTGCTAAAGTAATTTTAGACCCAAATGTTATGAAGGACGTCAAGAGGAAAAGAACTAGAACTAGTGAAAGGAAAAGCTTATTTTCCTCCTTTTTTATTTTTATTAGGATTTTAGATTGGAAAATATATTCCATAGTCTGAAATATCACAAGCACTTCAAATTGCTCTAGGTACCAAGGGATGTGTTATAAACTGTCCTTGACAGACGATAACCAACTGCATGCTGGTCAGTGATGAGATCCAGTTAATGGGCTTCCTTATCCCTCTAAAGGGAATTGGGGAGTTTGGTGAGTGTGTTTATCTGAACAAGTGCAGATATGTGTAACGTAATAGTGCTTTGCTATGGTTGTCAGAGCAAACTCCAAGTTTCAATGTCAGTGTCTGATGAAATAGAGTTGAAAATACTTGCAATACTGAATCATACTTTTAAAATTGCTGGATATGTAGCTGCATTTAACTTCTGCCATATCTGTAAGTGGGTCATTTTTTCTGCCTCCATAATAAGGACTCAGTATTGACTTCTGTTTATTCTTATAGTATGAAATAATGCTTTTTAAAAAGTTTTAGCTTGGCTGCACAACATTGTTTTTAAAATTTTTATTATACCATGAAGTAGTAATACTATTTGTACGAGTAAACATCTCTGCCTGAGTAAATGATAAATGTGTATATTTCCCCATATTCCTGGCCTTCTAATAGGGTAGGTCTCAAGAAAAGTATATGAGTTTGCAAATTAGAGAGAATGAATGAACCAAAAATCAAAGAAGTAGTTTTGCAGAACAAAGAACTTTGATACATCTTGATGTGAACAAAAGATTCTAGGATCTGGCAGACTGACAGAAAGAAAGAGTAGAAAGAAAAGGTGAAGTCTGAACAACATAAGAAGTGGTACTTTGGCGAGATAGAAAGATCTTACGTGGCATTTTAGTAATATTACTGTGATGGGCTATCAACTGCCCACCTCAGGGTAGTACAAAAAATACAGACTAGATCACAAAACTTAGGATTTTAAAACAGGAAATCAAACTTGTTTTTGGCTCAGGGCCAAATATAGTCCCTGGATGTGTGTGTGCACGTTTGTATATGTATTGTGTGTGTGTGTGTGTTTCACAGTTTGTAGAATAAAAATGATTTTTATATTTTAAATGGTTGAAAAATATTTTATATGTAAACATTATGTGAAATTCAAATTTTGATGTCAATAAATAGATGTATTGGAACACAGCCATGCTCATTTGTTTATGGATTGTATATGGCTACTTTTCACTAACAACAGCAGAGGTGAATAGTAGCAACCAGATCATATGGCCCAGAAAATCTAAAATATTTATTATCTTGCTCTTTAAACAAAATATTTGCAGAGCTTTTCTTAGAGCAATTGTTTATTCTAATGGATCTGTGAGTTGCTAAGGCAGCTCCTCTGGTGAGGATGGGATCAGCTGGGTAGCTGTGCCTCCTTTATGAAGGACTAGAATGACTCTGTTCCACATCTGTTCATTCTGGGGCTCAGGTAAAAGTGGTAGCAACTCCCTGCAGAAAGTCCCCCTCATGGCACAACCAGTGATGCAAGAAGCCATGGGGGACTATTGCATGTTCAAATGCAAAGTCCGAGTGGACTTATCCTTTAACCATGATACCAGAGTGATGAAGAGTCAAGGCCAAAAACTCAACCTACCACAAGTGCTTTTATCCCAGGACTCCCATGACTAATCCAATCACGGTATCAGGCTCAAGGTTGAGGATTTCATGATCAATAACAGCTCCAAATGCAGGTCAGTCCAGAGATCTGTGAACTGGAAAACAGCAATGATCACTCTCCCACTTCCCTCGTATGTACTCAATTGATGCAATATGCCTCTCTCTTGATTTAATTACAAATATTAAAACTACACTTTCAAGGATCGTTTCTATAGTTTGTTAATTACAAATACTTTGAGTCCATCAGAATTTCAAGGGACTAAAAGTTTACACTTTTTAAAACCATTTTGTCCAGCTGAGAGTACTTAAACATATTATGGATCATGCTAGTTATTTCAGACATCTTAAGAAAGGTGTTGTCGGCCGGCGCCGTGGCTCAACAGGCTAATCCTCCGCCTTGCGGCGCCGGCACACCGGGTTCTAGTCCCGGTCGCGGTGCCGGATTCTGTCCCGGTTGCCCCTCTTCCAGGCCAGCCCTCTGCTGTGGCCCGGGAGTGCAGTGGAGGATGGCCCAAGTGCTTAGGCCCTGCACCCCATGGGAGACCAGGAAAAAGCACCTAGCACCTGGCTCCTGCCATTGGATGAGCGTGGTGCGCCGGCCGCAGCGCGCCGGCCGCAGCAGCCAATGGAGGGTGAACCAACGGCAAAGGAAGACCTTTCTCTCTGTCTCTCTCACTGTCACTCTGCCTGTCACCAAAAAAAAAAAAAAAAAAAAAAAAAAGGTGTTGTCACTACTTTCTTAAACAGCTATCTGTCGCCACATTGTACTCAATGTGATGCATATGATTTAATCTGTGCATTTAGGCTCAAGGTTAATTTGAGGATCTTTTATGGTTTCAGAAACTAGTAATAAGAAACAGTTCTAATTCTCCAGCCCAGCAAGTTATGGGCCCTCTCTATTCCCTCTAAAATTTCCTCATTAACTAGTCAGTTTTCTAAGTTGTTTTCTCCTCAGTGTAGGTAAAGTATCAAACGCAATTGAAAGCAACTAACCTGTACTCTGAACACTCTTAGCGTAAACCATTTTTCACAGGTTGACAACTACCCGAGATACTTTAGCTTCTAAGTTCCAAGAGCTGGTAGATTTACCCAACTGTTTCACCAATGTTCTACTAAGGTCATTTTTCTGTTATTCTATAAAAGTTTCCTACCAAACTCTGGCCAGTCCCAGGTGTTTCAAGTTTTGTTGCTTTATTAACCTCTTACTTCCAAGTACCAAATTCTATATCAGTTTGCTATTGTCACAGTAAAGCTGCATTAAAAAAATAAACTCAGTATTTCAAAATAACAATCATCTATTCTCATGAATCAGCAAGCCAGTTGGAGTGCCTCTGTTAATGTTGGCTAGGCTGAGCTGAGCAGCTCTGTTCCAAGCTATGGTATCTGGCACGACTCTGGTCCACATGTGCTCATTCTCTGGCCTAGCTATTGAGGCTTTTTTCATGGCGATTGCAGATGCACAAAAGGGCAGTGGAAACATCCAAGGCTTCTCACAAGTTACAGATGACGTACTGTTTCTTCCACCCATGTGTTAATGAATAGTGCAAACCACATGGCATAGACCAAAGTCATTAGGTAAGGAAACATACTTCATCATCAGAGAGGCTGTGGCATGGATGAAGATATAAGGAGAAATGAAAAATCTACCATAAGCATATCAATAGGTGATGGAAAGGTATTTGACAAAAGACAAACATTTTCTAAAAAAAATTCTTGATGAAACAGAACACTACTGGGATTGCATGAAATTGAAAAGTTTCTGTACTGCAAAAGAAACAGTCAGGAAAGTGAATAGGAAACCGACAGAATGGGAAAATATATTTGCCAACTATGCAACAGATAAATGGTTGATAATCAGAATCTACAAAGAAATTAAGAAACTCCACAACATCAAAACAAACAACCCACTTAAGAGATGGGCCAAGGACCTCAATAGACATTTTTCAAAAGAGGAAATCCAAATGGCCAACAGACACATGAAAAAATGTTCAAGATCACTAGCAATCAGGGAAATGCAAATCAAAACCACAATGAGGTTTCACCTCACCCCGGTTAGAATGGCTCACATTCAGAAATCCACCAACAATAGATGCTGGAGAGGATGTGGGGAAAAAGGGACACTAATCCACTGTTGGTGGGAATGCAAACTGGTGAAGCCACTATGGAAGTCAGTCTGGAGATTCCTCAGAAACCTGAATATAACCCTACCATTCAACCCAGCCATCCCACTCCTTGGAATTTACCCAAACGAAATTAAATTGGCAAACAAAAAAGCCGTCTGCACAGTAATGTTTATTGCAGCTCAATTCACAATAGCTAAGACTTGGAACCAACCCAAATGCCCATCAACAGTAGACTGGATTAGGAAATTATGGGACATGTACTCTACAGAATACTATACAGCAGTCAAAAACAATGAAATCCAGTCATTTGCAACAAAATGGAGGAATCTGTAAAACATCATGCTGAGTGAATTAAGCCAGTCCCAAAGAGACAAATATCATTTGTTTCCCTTGATTGGCGACGACTAACTGAGCACCAAAGTGGAAACCTGTTGAAGTGAAATGGACACTATGAGAAACAGTGACTTGATCAGCTCTTGTGCTGACTGTTGTTGTACAATGTAATACTTTATCCATTGTAGTATTTTTTTTTATCCTAGTACTAGTGGTTGAACTCTGTAATTAACACACAATTATTCTTAGGCGTTTAAATTTAACTGAAAAGTGATCCCTGTTAAATATAAGAGTGGGAATAAGAGAGGGAGGAGATGTACAATTTGGGACATGCTCAATCGGAACTGCCCCAAATGATGGAGTTAGAATTGTGCCAGGGGATTCCAATACAATCCCATCAAGGTGGCATGTACCAAGGCCATCTCACTAGGCCAAGTGATCAATTTCAGCTCACAATTGATCACACTGATAGGTCTAAGAGTCAAAGGGATCACACAAACAAGACTAGTGTCTGCTAATCCTAACTGATAGAATCAAAAAGGGAAAGAATGATCCAACATGGGAAGCGAGATACACAGCAGACTCATAGAATGGCAGATGTCCTAAATAGCACTCTGGCCTCAGAATCAGCCCTTAAGGCATTCGGATCTGGCTCAAGAGCCCATGAGAATATTTTAGGCATGGAAAGCTAAGACACTCTGAAAAACAAAAACAAAAAAAAAAGAAGACCTAAATGAAAGATCTCTGCGAGTGAGATCCCAGTGGAAAGAACGGGGCCATCAAAGAAGGAGGTACCTTTCTCTGAAGGGAGGAGAGAACTTCCACTTTGTCTATGACCCTGTCGGAATAAGATCGACGTCGGCGAACCCTAAAGACTTCCATAGCCTTGGCAACTCATGACTAGAGCCTAGGGAGATTACTGACGCCATAAACAAGAGTGTCAAATTGTTAAATCAACTTCAGGAGTCACTGTGTACTTACGTCTCATGAGGGATCTGTCCTTAATGTGTTATCCAATGTGAAATAATGCTATTACTAGTACTGAAACAGTATTTTTACACTTTGTGTTTCTGTGTGGGTGCAAACTGATGAAATCTTTACATAGTATATATTGAATCGATCTTCTGTATATAAAGATAATTGCAAATGATTAAAAAATCTCAGTGTTAAATTGGAAATTGCATAGATAATTAATCAATTTAAAAATATATATATCATGTAGGATCTCTGTCCCTAATGTGCTATACATTGTGAATTAATACTATAACTGGTACTCCAACAGTATTTTTCACTTTGTGTTGCTATGTGAGGGCAAACTGTTGAAATCTTTACTTAATATATACTAAACTGACCTTCTGTATATAAAGAGAATTGAAAATGAATCTTGATGTGAACGGAAGGGGAGAGGGAGTGGGAAAGGGGAGGGTTGCGGGTGGGAGGGAAGTTATGGGGGGGAAGCCATTGTAATCTATAAGCTGTATTTTGGAAATTTATATTCTTTAAATAAAAGCGTTATAAAAAAAAAGAAACAGAACAGAAAATAATGTCTATATTTTCCTAAATAATAAAAGTTCAAGATTGCTTTTAATGTAAATTAGGAAGGAATATTTGGGGGTGCCCCTAGGATACAACAGTATTTTGAAAAGTTCTAGAAAGTATAATAAGGCCAAACAATAATGAAAAAGACAGAGAGAAGAAATGAAAGAAGGAAGGAAGAGAGAGAGAGAGAGAGGAAGGAACATAGAGAAGAAGGGAGGGATAAAGAGAAGGAGAAATAGGAATGGGGGGGAGATAATAAAAATCATGACGATAATGTCTTATTTAAGAAAATAAAAAATAATAATCATTTTTCTATGACATAATCAGTTACTTAAAACTTTAAGAAAATTTAATGAAAAGAAGTTTAGAGAATTTAGCAAGTTTTTTTTAAAAAATTTTACTTATTTATTTGAAAGGGAGAGATAGCGAGAAAGGTCTCCTATCTGCTGATTCGTTCCCCAAATGGCCGCATCAGCTGGAGCTGGGCTGATTCAAACCTAGCTTTCTCTGGGTCTCCCATGTGGGTGCAGAGTCCCAAGCACTTGAGCCGTCCTCCCCTGCCTTCCCAGGCCACAAGCTAGATTGGAAGAGGAGCAGCCAGGATGTGAACCGGCGTCCATATGCAATGCCGACACCTCAGGTGGCAGCTTAACCCACTATGCCACAGCACCCACTAGAAAATTTAGTAAAGTGGATAGATAAATATGCAAACATATCAGTGTAACTTTTCTCCCCTCTAACAACAAGTACTGAGAATGGGATTAGGGGCCAGAGCCATAGCTCAATAGGCTAATCCTCCGCCTTGCGGTGCCGGCACACCGGGTTCTGGTCCCGGTTGGGGTGCCGGATTCTGTCCCGGTTGCCTCTCTTCCAGGCCAGCTCTCTGCTGTGGCCCGGGAGTGCAGTGGAGAATGGCCCAAGTGCTTGGGCCCTGCACCCCATAGGAGACCAGGAGAAGCACCTGGCTCCTGCCATCGGATCAGTGCGGTGTGCCTGCTGCAGCGCGCCAGCCCATGGCAGCCATTGGAGGATGAACCAACGGCAAAAGGAAGACCTTCTCTCTGTCTCCCTCTCTCACTGTCCACTCTGTCTGTTAAAAAAAAAAATAGAATGGGATTAGGAAACCTCATTTTCAATAAGAGGAATCAAAACAGGTAGGATTAAATTTAATAAGAACTTATTGAAGGAGAGAAAACAGGTTTATTTTGAACAAATGGAAAAATGCACAACATTATTGATTAGGAAACTTTAATATAAGAATCTATCAATGTAACAAAATGTATGCATAATTTAAATGTATGCTTCAATTTAAAGTAGCACTGTAAAATTCCTTGGTAGAAGCTACATAAAATAGCTTCAAATTTTTTTTTTTTTTTTTTTTTTTTTTTACAGGCAGAGTGGACAGTGAGAGAGAGAGACAGAGAGAAAGGTCTTCCTTTGCCGTTGGTTCACCCTCCAATGGCCGCCGTGGTCGGCGCGCTGCGGCCGGTGCACCGCGCTCGTCTGATGGCAGGAGCCAGGAGCCAGGTGCTTTTCCTGGTCTCCCCATGGGGTGCAGGGCCCAAGCACCTGGGCCATCCTCCACTGCACTCCTGGGCCACAGCAGAGGGCTGGCCTGGAAGAGGGGCAACCGGGACAGAATCCGGTGCCCCGACCGGGACTAGAACCCGGTGTGCCGGCGCCGCAAGGCGGAGGATTAGCCTGTTGAGCCACGGCGCCGGCCATAAATAGCTTCAAATTTTACACAAAAGAATATAATAGTTAAGAATAACCAAGAAGTTTGAATGAAATTGAAATTTTGAAATTTGCTTATCGTTTACAGTCATTGACTATATTCTTGAGGAACAGTGATGTTTCTACCTACTTCTCGTCGAATTATTTATTTAGTGGAGAATTAATTTTGTTAATATTTAAAAAAAGTGGAAGCTTGTCATTGCAAAAATTAAAAGAAGAAAAGAAGGAGGGAGTGAGGGCAGAAGGATGAGGTGGGAAGTATCATTATGGCCTTAAAACTGTATATATGAAATACATAAAATTTGTTCCATTTTTATAAATAAAAATATTTAAAAAGAATAACCAAGAAGGTTATGAAAAATGGGGAATTATTAGGGAAAATCTACCTTGTAGTTATCAATACATATCTAACAGCTACTGTAAGAAACTAAATATGGCATTAAAATTGAAGATCAGCATTAAAGAATAAATAAAAATAGAACACAAGATGTGAGATTTTAATATACTCATATGACAAAGACCATAGTCCAACACTGTAAAACATGAAGGATATTTAAGAAATGGGACCAACTCTGATATTCATGGGGGAAAAATGCAATTGGAGCTCTGTCATAAAGTGTACTTAAAAACAGTTACAATGAAGACATATATAAAACCAGAAATAAGTATCTTAGGAGGAACTTTTGGATACATTCTTTTAAATTTTTTTTTTCTGAGAGACTAGCATTGCGGTGTAGTGGGTAAAGCCACCACCTGGAAAGCCAGCAACCCATTTGGGCACTGGTTGATGTCCTGGTTGCTCTACTTCTAACCCAGCTCCCTGCTAATGGCCTTGGAAAAGTAGCAGAAGATGGCCCAAGTGTTTGGGCCCCTGCCATCTATGTGGGATATCTGAATCTCCTGTCTCCTGGCTTCAGCCTGGCCTAGTGCTGGTCATTGTCATCTGGGTGTGATTCTCTCTCTCTTTCACACTCTCTGTCTCTCTCTCTCTTTCTCTCTCTCTCTTCCTCTTTCTGTGACACTAACTTACAAATAAATAAATCTTTTTGAAAAATAAAATTTTTCCTCTGAAAAATATGTATAATATAACAATTTTCATTTTAACCTTTCAAAAAAGTTTTCTTTATTATTGGAAAGGAAGATAGGGGTCAGGGTGGTAATAGAGAGACATCCCATACCCTGGGTCACTCCTCAAATGCCTACAACAGTTAGGTCTGAACTAGGCTAAATCCAGGAATGGGAAAGTCAATTTGGGTCTCCCACATGGCAAGGATCAAACCATTTGGGTGCACATTAGCAGAAGCTTGAGTCAGGAAAGGAGCCAAAGGACTTGAATCTGAGTTTTCCAGTATGGGATATCATTGTCCCAAGCAGCGTATTAGTCACTGTGCCAAATGCTCACCCTGATCTTGAAACCATTTTAAAGTGGACAATTTGGTGGTATTGATTTTACTCATGATGTTTCAGAACAGTACAACCATTACTACTATTTCCAAAACTATTTTTTATCATTCCAAACAGAAATTCTTTATCCTCTAAATAGTAACTTTCCCATTCTCCTTTGTCCTCAATCTGCAGTGTATTTCATGTCATTGTGAATTTGCTTTTGGTAGATATTTCATATTAGAGGAATCATATATTTGTCTTTGTGTCTGGCTTGTTTTACTTAGCATAATGTGTTTTGTGATTTGTCCACACTGAACCATTTAGTAGAGTTTCATTACTTTTTGTGGTGGATAAATATTTCATTATATGTATATTCTGCATTTTATTTATTTATTTTTTTCTGCATTTTATTTATACAATCACTTGTTGATAGACACCTGTGTTTTCTTTATGGCTTTCTGAATTATGCTGTAAGGAATATTGTCATCTAAGTATGAGATCTGTTTTCAAATCATTTGAATATATATGTAAGACTAGAACATGGATAATCTGCTAATTTTACCTTTAATTTTTTGAGTAAACACTAAATTCATTTCCACAGTGACTGTACCATTTTACATTCCCATCAGCTAGTAGTGTGCAAGTGTAAGAATTCCGATTTCTTCACAACGCTCTAATACTTTTTGTTGTTGTTGTTGTTAAATATTTATTTATTTATTTATTTGAAAGGCAGAATTATATAGAGAGAGGCAGAGACAGAGAAGGAGAGATCTTCCATCCTCTGATTCACTCCCCAAATGGCCACAGTGGCCAAGGCTGGGCCCTGCTAAAGCCAGGAGCTTGATTCTCCATCTGGGTCTCCCACATGCGTGGCGGGGGCAGGGTCCAGGGCCACAGACCATCTTCTGCTGGAGCGGCCTGCCTGTAAACCAGTGCCCCCATTGAATACCAAAACCACAAGATGTTATTTTCCATTTTGTTCTTATATCCATCCTGGAGGATGTGAAATAATACATAAAATTTGGATCTCTTAATGAAAAAAAATACTATTCATTACAATTTGATATATTTTTCAAAGATTCCATAAATAAAATTAAAAGAATAGAAATATATTTAGAAAAACAAAGTTAAATGCAAAGGATAGAGAAAAGGCTCATAGTGATACTTTCAAAAGTATAAAATGAAAACAATTTGAAAAAAATTAGATAAGTAATAGGAATATACAATAACAAATAGGAGCATATGACAAAATACTCGGAAATGGAAAGCAAAATAACACTTCATATGCTTCTGACTGTCAAATATTCATCAGAGCTGTGACACCTATTGCTGGGCATAATGAGGACAACAAGAAAAAAGAGTATAGTATATGTGGTTGATAAATTGAGAGCTATAACAGCTTTTCTGGAGAGCAATCTGTAAAATCTATTAGCACTAAAAAATATATTAGCATTTTTAATTCAGCTATCATGAAATGGAGAAATGCCACTTCAATTTTGGGGGAGGGGGAATCTTACATGTAAGACTATTTAATTCAACATTATTTTTTAGAGTTTAAACATTTTGAAACAAAGTGTTTTGCCATCATAATGACAATAGTTTGATAAAATATACTGTAGTCACAAAAAGAACTATTAGATTGTCATCAAAGAGAATAAATTAGTGGTACACTAATTTACATTTGATTAATTAATTAATTTACAGTTGATTTGGAGACATTTACAAAAGGGATTGTGTATAGAGAAGATGTTATCTTATTTATGCACATCAGTTTGTGATTCTATTAAAACTACTGAGACTCCATGGTAGGTTCTCAGTCTATGTTTCCTAAAATGGACATATATGTATATGTGCGTGTGTGTGTGTGTGTGTGTGTGTGTGATATGGAGGAAGAAAGAAATGAAAAGAGACAAGATAAAGGAGAAGAAGATAAAGAAGAAAAACAATGATCTATATGAGAGAAGATAACTAAAACTAGAGTAATGAAATAAGAAAAATATGAATAATATATGATTAAAATTGGTAAGTTGAAACTAAAAATTATAATTGATTATAATTGAAATTTTATATATAAAAGTGGTACTAAAAATTGCACATAGGGGCCTGTGTTGTGGCAGTGGATAAAGCTGCCCCCTTGGATACCAGCAACCCATATGAGCACCAGTTCAAGCGCTGGCTACTCCACTTCCAATTCAGCTCCCTGCTATTGCACATGGGAAAGCAGCAGAATATGGCCAAAATGCTTGGGCCCCTGCACCCACAGGGGAGACATGGTTGGAGTTCCAGGCTCCTGAATTTGGTCTGGTCTAGTCTCTACATTCAGGGCCATTTGGAAAGTTAACTAGGGGAAGAAAGATCCCTTGTTCCTTGTACTTTCCTTTCTCTTTCTCTGTAACTATGCCCTTTAAATAAATAAATCTTTTTCAAATTTTCACATAAAAATAATGAACAGCTGGCAGATGTTTAGTCTAGTGTTTGACACCCACATCCAATATCCAAATGCCAATACATGGAAGACCTGGAATGAGTGCTGCATTGAGTCCCAGACTTCCAGCCCAGGCCTGCCAGGAATTGTAGGCATTTGGGGGTTAAACCAGTGGATGGGAACTCTCTTTCTTTATCTGTCTCTCAAGTAATTTAAAAATGTGATTTTTAAATAGACAATTGGAGAAGGTGCAGAGGTTTCTTAAAATGTTAGTACTTTTAATGAATGATAGATTAAATATTTGGTTAGAAAATACTAAGCATACATGTTAAAATATAATGTTAAAAATAAGAATAACAATCAAAAATAGAGGCTGGCATTTTGGAGCAACAGGTTAAGCCACCAACTGAGACACTGGTATCCCATATGGGAGTATGAGTTTGGGTCCCAGCTCCTCCACTCCCCATCCAGCTCCCTGCTATCAGCCTGGGAAAAGCAGCTGAGGATGGCCCAAGTGTTTGGACCCCTGTTACCCACATCAGAGACCCAGATGGAGTTCCAGGCCCTTGGCTGCCATATGGCCCAGCCTTGGCACATGCGACTATTTGGGAGTGAAGCAGAAGATGGAAGAGATTTCTCTGTCTTTCCCTCCTCCAGTCACTCTTGTTTTCAAATAAATAAAAATAAAATCTTTTAAAAAAGAATAATAACTAAAAATTAAAATGACAAGGAATAAAAACTTGAAGCATCATTTTTGGTCATTTATTCACATTCAGTAAATACTTATTGGTTACTTAATATATTCATGTACTAGAATATCTAATCTCTGGATATATAATAATAAATAAGAGAAAAATTCCGAGGTTTCAAGTAATTAATGTTTGTTAGCACATAAAATAATAATACTAACAGTTCAATAGGGCTGTAAAATTCAAGATCAACATACAAAAGCAAAAAAAAATTCCAAATGCCATCAGAAATATGTGACATAATACTTGATGATGCCATGAAAATAAAATTAAATATTAACTAGGAATCATTCTATATAAAGATTATACAAGTCTTTGATGGAGAAAAATCATTTCTATCAAAGAGAAAACACTGAATGAATAGAGATAAACTATATTCATTGATGGAAGTATTCAATTACATAAAAATGTTAAATCTCAGTCTCTAAAACAAATAGACAAGGATACAAGATACTTGGAAAAACATGTAACTGAACATGTTCCAAATATTAGAAGTAGAATTTTTTGAACAAAATACAAAAAGATAAAGGAATGGTTAAATTTATGTATATGGATTTTATAATATTTAATAATAGAAGAACAATCAAGAGGAATTAACAAATTGGAATATTTGTAGGAAATAATACTGCTCAAGAATTAAAATTAATGTAGATACTTGTATGTATCAATTTCAGACTTCAAAAATGCTAGAATTAATTTTAGAGTATACATATATAATATTATATGATGTATGCAACTTTATAAAAACACCAATCATGTTTAGAAAGTCCCCTAAACTCTGTTTCTGTTCTGCAGTTGCATTTTATTAAATCAGAGATTATAAGATGTATTTGATACTGTTTTACATAGCAATATGAAAGAAAGCACTACCAAATAGACTATGAGAAATAGTTTATCACTTTGAAATTGCACTTAATATTTATAAAAGAACTTTCTTGGGCCTGGCATTTTGGCACAGTGGGTTAAACTAACAGAGGATTGGTTCGAGTCCTGGCTGTTCCACTTCCAATCCAGCTCCATGTTAATGTGCCTGGAAAAGCAGCAGAAGATGGACCAGGTTCTTGGGCCACTGCCACCTATGTGTGAAGCCCACATGCAATTTTAGGCTACTGGCTTCTTCCAGGTCCAGCCCTGGCTGGTGGGGCCATTTGGGGAGTGAATCAGCAGATGGAAGATCTCTTTTTCTGTCTCTTCCTTCCTCTCTGTCACTGCATATCAAATAATTAAGATCATTCTTTTAAAAGGGGATTATCTTAGACATAATTATATGTAACTTTTTATTTTTTTTTATTTTTTTTTTTTTACAGGCAGAGTGGACAGTGAGAGAGAGACAGAGAGAAAGGTCTTCCTTTGCCGTTGGTTCACCCTCCAATGGCCGCCGCGGTTGGCGTGCTGCGGCCGGCGCACCGCGCTCGTCCGATGGCAGGAGCCAGGAGCCAGGTGCTTTTCCTGGTCTCCCCATGGGGTGCAGGGCCCAAGCACCTGGGCCATCCTCCACTGCACTTCTGGGCCACAGCAGAGGGCTGGCCTGGAAGAGGGGCAACCGGGACAGAATCCGGCGCCCCGACCGGGACTAGAACCCGGTGTGCCGGCGCCGCAAGGCGGAGGATTAGCCTGTTGAGCCACGGCGCCGGCCATAACTTTTTATTATTTATCATATTCTACTATGAAAAGGAAGATGTAAGCAAAAAATAAATAGAAGTTCTGCTAAAATATCTTTACTTTCAGACTCTCCTGAACACTTTTCAACTCAGAGTCACTTGTGCCCATTTTTACCACACTATAGAATCTTATAGGTCATCAAAATTATTGTCAGTGAAGCGGTTTAAAGAACTATGCTTTAGTGCTGGGCTTTCAAAATCACTTTGCAATTATGTAGAACTATCTTAATTTTGACACTCTTAAGAATGTTGCTCAGTAACTCTGATACATACATCTATCTACCTCTGTCTCACAATAATTTAGAGTGCACCTTACAAGACTATCTGTTATTCTCTCTGAAATATAATTGCAGGCTACTGATACTCATTCTGAAAATTTAGATGTTGGTTCTTTTGATGTTTATAAATGTATAGGCAGCAAAAAGGACATCCCAACTGATGTCTGGATGACATTAGGTTTCCTATGTGAAAATTCTCTCAGAAATTTATATGATTCTAGAATCCAAAATTTTGAGAAAAATCAAGACAGAAGAGGAGAAGCATCATGATGCTCTTGTGAAATGGAAATTTAACAATAGATTTAGAGACATTACTGATCAATTAGTCTTGCTTAGTGGACAGGTTGTATGTGTGTGTTTCCGTTTCTGCAGTTAACATTCAGTAACACTTGGAAATAAAATCATTAAAGAGTTTATAACCATAGTGTATTTATATAAATTCTATGTGTAAATTCTATGTGTGCTGATTTCATTTCCTTTGAGTAAATTCCCAGGAGTGGGATTGCTGGGTCATGAAGTAGATATATTTTCAGATTTCTGAGACATCACCTTACTGTCTTTCTTAATGAGTAAAGTAGTTTATATTCCCACCAACAGTGTATTAGAGTGCTTTTTCCCCTACACACTTGATAGAATTTATTATCTTTTGATTTGGGGATAAAATTCTAATTGAAGCGAGGAGAAACCTCATTGTGGTTTTGATTTGCATTTCCCTGATGGTTAGTGATCTTGAGCATTTTTTCACGTTTGTTGGCCATTTGTATTTCATGTTTTGAAAAATGCTTGTTCAAGTCCTTTGCCTCTTTCTTAATTGGGTTGTTTGTTTTTTTGTTGTTGAGCTTCTTGAGCTCTTTATAGATCCCGGATATTAATTCTTTATCAGTTGCATAGTTTTCTCCCATTCTGTCAGTTGATTCTTCACTTTGTTGAGTGTTACCTTTCCTGGTCAGAAGCTTCTTAGATTGATGCAATCCTATTTGTCTATTTTTGCTTTTACTGCCTATTCCTTAAGGGTCTTTTCCAAGAAGTCTTTGCCTATGTCAGTGTTTGGCAGTGTTTCCCAGATGCTTTACTCTAGTAATTTGGTGGTATCAGGTAATAGATTTATATCCTTGCTTCATTGTGATTTGATTTTTGTATATGGTATAAAGTGTTGATCTTGTTTCATAATTCTGTATGCATAGATCCAATTTTCCCAACACAGTTTTTTTTAAAGAGAATATCCTTTCTCCAGGCATTGATTTTAGCTTGTTTTTCAAAGATTAGTTGATTGTAAATCTGTGGATTAATTTCTGGGTTTAATATTCTGTTCCATTGGTCCAAATATCTATTGTTGTGCTAGTAGCAGTTTGTTTTGATGATAAATTGCCCCATAGTATGTCTTGAAATCTGATATTGTGATGGTTCTGGCTTTGTTTTTATTGTTTAAGATTGCTTTAGCTATTCATAGTCTCTTCTGTTTCTGCACAAATTTTATCATTATTTTTTCCAAAAATGAGAAAAATGTATTGGTATTTTGATAGGGATAGTATTGAATCTGTAAATTGCCTTGGGAAGTATGGGCATTTTGATGATTTTTTAAAATATTTATTTTAAAGGCAGAGTTACAGAGAGGCAAAATCGGGGAGAGAGAGAGAGAGAGAGAGAGAGGGAGAGAGAGAGAGAGAGGTCTTTCACCTGCTGGTTCACTCCTCAGATGGCTGTAAAGGCTGAAGCTGCACTGATCTGAAGCCACCAGTCAAGAGCTTCTTCCGGTTTCCCACATGGGCGTGGGGGCCCAAGGACTTGGGCCATCTTCTACTGCTTTCTCTGGCCAAAGTAGAGAGCTGGATTGGAAGTGGAGCAGCCAGGATTTGAACCAGTGCCCATATGGGATGCCGTCACTGCAGGTAGTGGCTTTACCCACAATGCCACAGCAATGGCCCTGATATTATTTCTTATTATACAGTAAATTATCTACACTCTCTGTCAATAGAATCTGAGATCTTCTTATATCTATTTAGCTATTAGTAAGTATCCATCCATCATCTTGTTTTGTTGTTCCTCTTCACTGCCCTCCCCCATCTATGGTAACTATCATTACATTTTTCATTTCTTTGAGATCACTATTTTTTTACATTCTACATAAGGGTAAAATCATGTAATATGTCTTTCTCTTCTTGGTTTATTTTTCTTAACATAATGACCACATATTTCATCTATGTTATTGACAATGATCAGATTTTATCCTTTTCATGGCTAAGTAATATTCCACTGTGTGGAGGAACCACATTTTTTTTTATCCATTCATCCATGTATGGACATTTAAATTGCTTCATTTCATGGCTATTGTGAATAGTTGTACAATAAACATAGAAATGCAGATTTCTCTTTAATGAGTGGATTCATTTCCCTTGGGTATATATTCTACCTTGGGATTACTAGATCATATGGTAATTCTATTTTTGTTTTTTGAGCATCTTCCATACTGTTTCTCATAGTGGCCATACTAATTTACATTCCTGCCAACAGTGTACAAGATTTCCTTTTTTTTTAACATCCTCATGGACACTTATCTTTTGTCTTTTTGATAATAGCCAATCTTTCTGGAGTGAGGTGATATCCCACTGTGGTATTGATTTGCATTTTCTTGATGATTAGTGATGTTGAGCGTTTTTCATGTACCGTTTGTTACTTGGTATTCTTTGAGTAGCTTCTTTTCAGATCATGACAAGTTTGAAGTTGCTTTGGAAAGACTCCTAATGAATCTATTATTACAAAATGTAAGAAACTTTCCTTCCTTTATCTGAAATATTTGACACAAAGCAAATGTCAAGATTATCATAGTCAATTAATTTTTGTGCTGTAAATTTGCATTTTAAGAAGTTTAGGCCGGCGCCGTGGCTCAATAGACTAATCCTCAGTCTGCGGTGCTGGCACACCGGGTTCTAGTCCCAGTCGGGGTGCCAGGTTCTGTCCCGGTTGCTCCTCTTCCAGTCCAGCTCTCTTCTATGGCACGAGAGTGCAGAGGAGGATGGCCCAAGTCCTTGGGCCCTGCACCCGCATGGGAGACCAGGAGAAGCACCTGGCTCCTGGCTTCGGATCAGCATGGTGCGCCGGCTGCAGCAGCCATTGGGAGGTGAACCAATGGAAAAGGAAGACCTTTCTCTCTATCTCTCTCTCACTATCCACTCTGCCTGTCAAAAAAAGAAATTTAAACATTAAAAATTTAGTATAATCTCCCAATATTTTGTATTATTTTTATCTGCTTCATATATGTGACCAGTTATAACATAATCTGCATTTGGTAAATATCATTTATATGCTGACATATATTTATTCATAATTCTAACTAACCATGTATTTAGGTATGATTTTTAAACAGATAACCACCAAAACCCTTCGTATAAGCTTTTCATTAAAATGATTCGCCATTTATTATTGTGATTATTCACTTTTATTTAAAAGATACTCATGAAAAATATTCACTCCCTAATAATATAGAATAATATTATTCAGGGAATACCTGAGAATTCTTAAGAATTTTGATTTTTAATTCATCAATCCCCAAAACTAATAACTACTGGAAATTCAGAAATATTAACTAATAGCAATAACAGGATGCATTTGTTTCTAAGGTGCATCCCAATTTTACCAACTTTAAAGTGTGAAAAATATAGGTCTTAGAATTAAGGAAATATAGTAGAAAATGAAAACATCATATTCAAAGATAATTTCTTTCAATATCCTTTCTAGGTATAAAATATTCAGTGAGCTTATGGTTTTGAATTTTCTAGGAAGCAGAGTACATTAATATTAGCTCAGAATGTTAATCAGTCATGGGTCTATTTTTTTTCTGTCTTCTTACTCATTCTAATAAATGGATTTTCTGTTAATTTATTTCTTGTTATATTTTTGTCTTTTCTTCTACTTTAAAGTAAATGAAAATCAAACCTCATTTTGCAACTTTCTTGGTATTCAATTATATTGGTTTTAACTAAAAATAAGTAATTTGAAAAGATATACTTTCCTTGGTTTTCACTTTTCCTCAAAAGAGCAAATGGTATAGAACTAACCACCCAGAAAGTACTTTTTTTCTCTGCTGACTTTTAAAAATCTCAGTATTAGGGGTTGGCACTGTGGCTTAACAGCTAAGAGCTGCCACCTGCAATGCCAGCATCCCACATGGAAGACAGTTCATGTCCCAGCTGCTCCACTTCCAATCCAGCTCCCTGCTGGTGAGCCTGGGAAAGCAGTAGAAGATGGTCCAAGTACTTGGGCTTCTGCACCTACCTGGGTAGGACAGGATGAAGCTCCTGGCTTTGGCCTGTGCCAGTCCTGACTGTTGCAGCCATTTGGGGAGTGAACCAGCAGATGGAAGATTTTCTCTCTCTCTCTCTCTCTCTCAATCTGCCTCTGCCTCTATTCTCTCCTTCCTCACTGACTTTCAAATAAGTAAATAAATCTTAAAAACAATCCCAATATTAGAACTAAAAAAGCTGAAAGAGACTTGAGGGGTTATAATATAATTTATAAGAGCAGATAATAAATCTTAAGTTTTTTGTCCCTTCCTGAAATATCCTTTATATTAGTATTAGTATTCTGGTATTCTAGTATATTGGTATTCTTAAAGTAGAAATTCTTTTCAAATGTTTTCTGGGAGGGGTGGGGATTTGGCCTAGAGATTAAGACACTGCTTGAGAATACTATATCCCTTAGCTGAGTGCCTGCATTCAAGTTCAGGCTGTGTTCCTGATTCCAGATTCCTGCTAATGCATGCCCTGGGAGACAGCAGCTGATAGTTTAATGACATGGGAGGTCTGATTTTAGTTCATGGTTCCTGGCTTAGAACTGGCCGGGTTCCAGCTGTTCTATGTATTAAGTGTATGAATCAACAGATGAGAGATCTCTTGTCTGTTTACCTTTGTTTCTGTCTCTCTGCCTTTCAATTTAGAAAAATAAAAATAAATTGTGAAATTTTAAAATATATTTTCTGGGAGATGATAGCAGTGAGTTTTGGTATCACTATATATTATATTACTATCCCAAAATTTTATCATTACTTTAGATTTTTTGTTAGTTCTATTATTTTGTCATAATCTCACTTGAATTAGGGAAACCTAAACCTACATGACAGAAATTAAGTTTGAAAACACTTAACCAGATAGCTTAAGTGTCCTATGCCTCTGTATATCTCTACCGCTTAAGGAATCAAATTCCAAAAATGGCTTTTCTAATAACTAGGTGGTTCCAGAATTTTAATCTGTCCTGATCCTCACTCACCTTTGTATTTCTAAGACAAGTTACTCAGGCTCAGTTGTCCTTTCTCTACTAAGGGAAATAACTAGATTTCAGAAGTATGTGATGTTGCCTGATTAGTATTTGCAAAGTGCTTTGGAGATTAAAGGGGCTATCGAATTGGCAATTGCCATTTTAGGTACTAGCTCAATCAAATGGTCTAACTGGATGATTGGCAGCCTGTAAAATTTTAAGTCAGTTGCAGGAATTCTTGTTATTGGAGTATAGCTGCTTCCAGAAAACATATATTTAAATATTAACAACATTTGAAAAGCAAATACTCCCAGAGATAAACAGATGCTTTGAATCCACAATTATTTATGTATCTTCCCTGTGCCTCCTTCATGTTTGTGTTTTTAAAATTCTGTAGGTAAAGGACTGAAGTTCAGGCTCAAGGTCATTGAAGCAGCTGTGATTTTATTAGCATGCTCACTGAATGTGCTATAGAAATGTAATTTAAAGCATTAATATGTACACACTAAATAAAATCACACAGGCTATGGAAAAAGTTATTTATGACACTAGAGTTTTACCAGTTATGGAAATAAATGATATAACGCATACATCTCTGGAAACAATGTAAACTTAGCTTACTCAACAGAAGCAGTAAAGGAAATCCTAACAATTCTTTTTTTCTGTGAAGAGGATAATTTCACTGATGACAGCTTTTCATAATTTTACTCTTCTAGATAGTAAATAATTTTCATTATTCTTTATTTTATTACTGTTTGAATTACACTCCATATTGGAGTTCACCTTTTGCTAATAATTCTTCAGGAAGTGTATTTTCACTGTTTTTCATATGGCAGTTACTACTGGCAGTGCCTAGTTGAAACTTACAGAATTACAACTCTCTTCAATATCCCTACATGACATAGGTAATATTTCAGTTTAATCCAGGGGCATGAATTGAGCCAGGAACAACCATTTCAATTTCTACTGCAGTTTGTTTTGGCTTAACATGGACTAGCTACCCTACCCTCTCTCAGTGAACCATATTAAATTGCTTACAGAGACCTGCTCAGAAAGCAAAAGGCATGGCTTTACTATTCTCATGACATGCTATTGCCTAATAATCATGAAAGCTATAAAAAGCAATCCACCTCAAATACCCCTGAAAATCTTCATACTCCTGTCCAACGACTAAGTTCCCACAAGAGAATCAAACAGCTAATACTATCACTTCCCTTTTATTTAGCATTATGTTTAGTACAATATCCGTTAAAAATCAGATGATCCCATTTGCAATAGCAAACCAGTCCTATTTCTACTTTATTTTGCAGCCGTAGCAGAAAGTGGATTGGGCACTAAAGGAAAACATACTAGTATGCAGGACAATATGCTTTATACACCCCATTTGTTTCTTTTGAAACCATATGAATGTGCTTGTTTGGATCAAAAGCCATGATTTTTAAGCAGGCTGCCCATAAACTGAAACTGGATTTTGTTGAGAATTAAACATAGTAGAAGCAGTAATTGTTGGTCAAGTGAATGAATGTAAGCATATTCCTTGTAGCTGGAGATAAACATGCATCACCACATATAAAGATAAATGAATTGATATGTTTTATGATTGTAAAAAATTAAAGGTTCAAAGAGTTTCTGTAGGGTGTTTTTTGAATAAATTATCAGATTAGTTGATATATCTAGTGACCCATAACTCCTGTATTGTGCAGTGTGGCAAACAGAAAAGACAGGGCAAATGCACCAAATAAAGAGGAGACTGGAATTCTAGTCCTGGGTATTCCACTGGTTATTTTTGAATACTGGACAAAAGCCTTCAAGAATCCTTACTGTGGGTTGCCCTCTGTATAATGAGGAGGTTGGACAGTGAGTTATTTGATATTATAAGCTGGTCCAATGTGTTGTAGGTCTATGTAGGGAGCATGATTTTGTTAAATTCAGTGTAGAAAATATTAGTTTTTGTTGTCTTTTTCATATCAGTTTATAACAAGAAATTAGTACCGAATCATCACTAAACATACTTAAGGTGTTAACATATTATTTATTGCATACTTATTACTATATTATTATTACATGGCTACCACTTTTGTTTTCCACCTTTGTCCTCCTATATTTTAATTTTCCTTGTGATGTGCTGTTCTTTGTTGATTTGTAAATTATATGGAAAAAAATTTGCATTATTTTTGTCCTTGATGGCATAGCCACAGAACAAATAAGATAAAAAAATCACTGATTACCATTAAGTAATGCTGTGTAGTGTTTAGAAATTATGCTATCTGTTATATTGAAATGTGTGTTGGATTTTTGAGGAGCTCTAACTCTTCTGAAATTATTAAAGCCTACCTATCTTTACTCCTCTGAATATCCTGTTCTGTGGCATAGATCAATGCACTGAAGCATGATGATTCCCTGAAGGGTTTTTAGTATGTTGGTAGTGCCACTTCTTTATACTCAAAACCTCTTGGGGAAAAACTGTTAGATGGATCATCTGCTTAGTTCTGCTCTCTTCCCTTCTCAAGCTACTGATCTTTGCTCTCAATTCTGCTTCCACAGGAATGATGCCTTTTAAAGAGATGTCTTATTCATTTTCTGTTACTCTAATAATAACCAAAGCCACTCTTTGGGTCTTTTGCACTTAATAGACTGACAAGTCTTTAAGCATATATAATTTGTTGTAAAACCTTTGCTTATGATTATATTAATCCATTTTCAAGATATTGTCCTAAGTTTTTAAAATGCAAAGAAAAAATCCTCAATCAACCCATATAGTATGAAAATTAAATGTGATTTTGAATTTACTATGCTTAGGTTTGGCAAGAACATATGAAGATATTCACAAGACTTAGTTTTCTAATTATTTTATTATGATTAGTATTTGAATTAGTTTATATTTCCAAAAATCCATCAACTAAATGTTACTGTCCAACTCAAATTGAGAGTCCTATTCACATCAATAGATCTATTGCGTTCTCACTAAATGCTACAGAAAATCAAGACTTGGCTGGAGGGGTAGGCACTCTGGCACAGTAGCCTAAGCCTCAGACTGCTGTGCCAGCATCCCATATTGGCACTAGTTCATGTCCTGGCTGTTCTTCGAATCCAGCTCTCTGCTTATGGCCTGGAAAAGCAGTGGAAGATGGCCCAGATGCTTGGGCCCCTGGACCTGCATGGGAGGCGCTAAGGAAGTTCCAGGCTCCTGGCTTCAGATTGGCCCAGCTCCGGCCATTGTGGCCATTTGGGGAATGAACCAGCAGATGGAAGACTTGTCTCTCTGTGTCTCCCTCTCTGTCTGTAACTCTGTCTTTCAAATAAATATATAAAATCTTAAAAAATAAGCAAAAAGACTTGGCTAGAACATTCACTCTGTTTTCAAGATGTTTATTGTCCAGCAAGAAAGATAAGCCAAAATCCTTCACATCTTGATTAGAGTCAAGTACGGGCCTCAAGGAAACTACAGATACTACACTCAAAGAAGAGATCAAACACATAGGTAAGAGCCTCACCAAAAGTGGCTTTTGAGGTCAGCTTTGAAAAAGGAAAAAATTTTAGCAATTGAGGATGAATCGAGCTACAAGTAGTAAATACACTTAACAAAAGCACAAAGGCCAAAATGTGTGAGCTGTATGCGTGAGCCCTGTTTGGAGAACAGAAAGTTGATAATTTGGTTGGACCACATGTGTGGTTTGCATGGGCAAATAATGAGAACTGAAACTTTGAGCTGTATTGCACTAAATATCTTTTTCAATGATCTGAATGTAATATGTGATACATTATTTTGTGATGTATTAACTTAGATTTATACACAAAGATTTTGCCAGATACACAGTAAATAGAGACAATGTTAGATATATTTGAAATTCCTAGCTAATACTTCTTATGTAATTAATTCTATAACAATAAAAATATGGAAGCATTAAAAATTTTACATAATTACAAACTCTCCAGGGTTTAGAAATAAGGATTTAGATCTTAAAGCACATTAAATAAAGTTTAAAGTAACCTAACAGACTTTATTATACATAGAACACTTAGCTGCTCATTTATCTCTATAAGAAAAATACCTTAAATCATCGTAAAGAAAGAAGGATTCTGTAAAATAAAAAAGATGATATGAACAAGAGAAAATGCAATAGTAAGAAATGCAAATCATATTTCAGAGGAAAAGAAGTAGCTAAATGGTTAATAATTGAATAATGATCTGGGTCTTCTATGGTTTGTTAAATGACCAGTAGAGGTGAGCAGTTAAGGTGGAGTAAAGGAAGTCAAAATAAGGAAGCTCTGAATGAGCTTACCAGCACCATGAGACAGGAATTAGAGATTCCAGGTATTGTTAAAGGTGGGAGAGTATGGGTTATGTCAAATAGTATGACACCAGATCAACTCCCTTCATGCAAACCAAAACAATTCTTACCCAATACCTACAGAATGTACTACTGAAGTTCACTAATCTGTCTGTTCTGGGCTTGATTGTATTCTCCCATCAGAAATTCATAATTGAAATACTGATCCCCAGTACTTAATAATGTGACTGTATTTGGACATAGGTCATTAAAAATGGAACTATGGTAACATGAGGTCATAGGGTGGCTCCTATTCCAATCTGACCAGTATCCTTATTAGAAGAGGAGATTAGAACACAGAAAAGATCAGAGAAAAGGCCATGTGAGGACACAGTGAGAAGAGGATCATCTGTAAGCAAGGAGAGCGACCAGAGAAGAAACCTAACAGCATCCTGTTCTTAAACTTCTGGTTTCCAGAATTGTCATAAAATAAATTTCTGTTGTTTAATCCTCTTATTCTGTGGCATTTTGTATAGGTGCACTGGCATACTAATGTATCTGTATGTCTATCATCTATCTAATTATATGTCTAAACATCTGTCTATCTACTACCTACTGTCTGGGTTATAGTAACTCTTAGGAAAGAATACGATGCTGAGTAATCCAGAATAAGTAGTTTGCCAAAGAAGTGCGTTTGGGAGATGGCTTATTTTATTTAGAATAATCAAGGATAACCTTTGCTATAAAATGACATTTCAGGTAAGATCTGAAAGGAAAGGAAATATTTGGAGGAGCCTTTGAAGTCATGTAAATGTTAAGAGGAGAATTTTTTTTAGACAAAAGTAAGTATAAGCACAAAGATTCTTGGATATAAAGAGACTAATCAGCACTACCGTACAGTAAGGAAGGATGGTGGTAGAATGAAGGATGGTAGGAGATACAAAACTAGAATGTCATTTTATCTTTATGATAAATGTTTCATTTCTGCTTCAATGGATTTAAATCATCGTAAAAAGTGAGAAATAAGAGTATTTATTTATTTCTGTAAGTACATTTAAGTCTCTCTCCCAACCTTTATTCTTCCATGCTGTATGCAATTTATCTCATTTGTTATATAAAGGTCTCATTTGTTATATAAAGGCAATGCCATTGGCTCAGGTCTCATTATTGGGCAATGGTTGACCCGGGTGAGGTGACTTTTAAGTGTCTCAGTCCTCGGAGCATCGCAGTATCTGGAGTCTCAGCTGCTTTCATGCCAAGTGTGGAGTATGTGAAACCTCAGTGAAGGGTTCTGTGCCTCCTTTCCAGGGATATAAAAATGGTCTCGGCCGGCGCCATGGCTCAACAGGCTAATCCTCCGCCTTGCGGCGCAGGCACACCGGGTTCTAGTCCCGGTTGGGTGCCGGATTCTGTCCCGGTTGCCCCTCTTCCAGGCCAGCCCTCTGCTGTGGTCCGGGAGTGCAGTGGAGGATGGCCCAAGTGCTTGGGCCCTGCACCCCATGGGAGACCAGGAAAAAGCACCTAGCACCTGGCTCCTGTCATCGGATGAACGCAGTGCGCGGACCGCGGCAGCCATTCGAGGGTGAACCAATGGCAAAGGAAGACCTTTCTCTCTGTCTCTCTCTCTCACTGTCCACTCTGCTTGTCAAAAAAAAAAAAAATTAAAAAAAATTGGTAACCTTTCTGAGGTTTTGCCCCTGCTGATGTCACTATCAAAATCATTGAGCAAGTCACTAACAGTGGAACCTATTAAGTCCATTCCATTAAGCTTGTTAGTATAGAGTGGACTAAAATTATGTTTTTGCAAAAATTAAAGAAAAAAAGAAAGGAAGGAAGAAGGAGGACTTGAGGGAGGGGAGGAGGGGAGAGAAGTATGGTTACATTCTTAGCATTGTACCTATGGGATATCTGAAATCTACTCTCTTTACGTTAATAAAAATGTTTTGGCTGGCGCCATGGCTCAATAGGCTAATCCTCCGCCTTGCAGAGCTGGCACACCGGGTTCTAGTCCCGGTTGGAGTGGCGGATTCTGTCCCGGTTGCCCCTCTTCCAGGCCAGCTCTCTGCTGTGGCCAGGGAGTGCAGTGGAGGATGGCCCAAGTGCTTGGGCCCTGCACCCCATGGGAGACCAGGATCAGCACCTGGCTCCTGCCTTCGGATCAGTGCGGTGCACTGGCCGCAGCGTGCCTGAAGCAGCAGCCATTGAAGGATGAACCAACAGCAAAGGAAGACCTTTCTCTCTCTCTCTTTCTCACTGTCCATTCTGCCTGTTGATAAATAAATAAATAAATAAAATGTTTTAAAAATAAATGACAAGAAAAAAAATCTCAACCTTCTTCCACTCACCTCACTCCAGGTTCTAAATTCTCTTCAAGGCATTCTCCTTCCTCTCCTCTCTTATATAATCTCTTCAGAAAGCTCAGGCTTTCACAAAACATGGGGAGAGGTGCTTCCTGCAAGAGCTTTGAGTTTAGGTCCGACACGTGGCTCTGTTATGAAATGTAATGAGTCTATCTATTTGAAATGAGGAAAGAAACAACAAAGGAAAGAATAATTGAAAATATCATTATGTTCCTAAATTTGTATATATGAAATACATGAAACATGTATAACTTCAATAAAATTTTTAAAAAGAAAAAAAGTGAAAATATCTCAATAAAATCTTTGCCTAAATAGCTAGAATTAGTTTTTGTGATTACAAACAACAATAATAAAATTCAACTAATGGAAACATCAAGTATACTAAAAAATTATAAGTGTTTATAAATTTTACTTCTGTGGTTTAAAAATCTATGATCTCCTCTTTCTCATCACTCCTTCCACTTGCTTTCTGGATAATAGATTGCGTGGTCTGTCTGGATGTTATAGTATAGTGCCTAGCTGATTTATTCACTCTCCAGCCCCTCCACTTTTCTCTTGAGAATTGGAAGCTATTGAAACTGACTAAATCAAACCAGTATTCTCTCTCTTTTGCAGATTTTTAGACTTTGGATAAGTACCTTTACAGAAAGTAGAAACACATGAGCCATACACAGGAATTTCAAACCACTGAAGAGTTAACAAGATGGAACACTATAAAAGAAAAGCTACTCTAATTTGAAAATGTATCCTCCAAGAAATCTGCTGTATTCTTCTTTCAGTAACCTTAAATCAGTCTTCATGAAGACTTTATGAAGACATATTCTCTAGATGATCCTTGATGCAAGAAAAGCTTTTATTTTAAGGCTAAAAAGATGGATTTTTAAAATTGTCATAGACTGTGGTTTAGCAGCTGCATTCTTCATGGTTCCCATGCAGCTTATTCTTATAATTATGCTGCTGACAGCTTCCCCAGTGGATTAAAATCCATACTCAGAGCTCTCTTATCTTTAACCTTTCATCCCCATGACTACCTCTTCTGTGGATGCCTCTCCTAATGCCTACTTCTAAGTCTGGGGACTGCTTAGACGGGTACTTGCACAACAATAAAAGGAAAAGGCGACTGTAGTCTTTCTCTGATCTTGAATGTCTAATTTTTACATACATATTAAAAATTGAAAAATAAAAAAGTGATCTATTTTATAATACAAATGTTATCTCGGCCCTCATTCAGCTTTTAGAAAGTTATAAACCTTTGATGATTCTACGCAGAGCAACTTATATTTAAAAAAAAAAAAGGAAAAAGCAGCTTTTGTTATACAGTAGTATCTTATTTGAATGATATAAAAGAAAGCTGAAGTCACTTGGAACAGATAATTATTCAAGTAACTAAGCCTTACCCTTTGATAAGTCAATTTTTTTTTTTAAGATTTATATATTTATTTGAAAGGCAGAGTGACAGAGAAAGAAGAGGTGGAAAGACAGAAAGATAAGATCTTCCATCTGATGATTTTCTTCCCAAATAGTCATTGTGGCTGAGGCTGGGTCAGGCAAAAGCCAGGAGCCTGTAACTTCATACCAGGGTCTCCAACATGGGTGGCAGAGGCCCACCTTTAGCTGCTTACCAAGCACATCAGGAGGAAGCCAGTGGGAGTTGACCTGACACTCCAACATGATGTGGATGTTGTGGGTGGCGGCTTAACACCCTGCACCACAACACTGGCCTCCAATAAGTCAAATACATAACCATTTTGTTGGTTCAAAATTTTTCCAGGGGTATAAGCTCTCTTAGCTAGAAATAGTGAAATTAACTTAATTTGCCTTTATTATCAGATACTATTCACAACAATTTTTACAAGGAAATACAATTTGGATAATTTTTACTCTTAATGTTCTTCTTATCATGCTTTTACATCTAAAGTATTCTACCTGTAAGAAATATGTTTTCATATTTTTGTTTTTCTCATTCTGTAACATGCTTTTGGTTTTGATGACTTTCTGAGAGGTAGAGAAACCAGATACACAGCCTGTTAAGAACTCTGTAATAAATATCAGCTAGGGTCAATAAGTTTCTGTATTATCTTAGCAACTATTTAAGAAATGATCTTCCTTTAATCAAGCATGGACACTGTTCTAGAGAATTCAGTTGGTCAAAATCAGTTATGGCAGGGTTTCTAGCACCTACTATATTTATATAATGTAAATATGTGCTTTTAATGTAAATCAAGTTCCTGGATTTACTATGAAGAATTGACAACCTGGAAGCTTTCCCTGCAGAGAAGAAAGAAAGGTGAATGGTCTTAAGAAAATCCTCACTCTTTGCATTCATTTAAAAGACAAATTATTTTCTCTTTTAAAAATGGAGGCAGGGGGCAGGCTGTCTGTCACAGCGGGTTAAAGCCCTGGTCTGAATCGCCGGCATACCTTATTGGCGCCAGTTCTAGTCTTGGCTGCTCCTCTTCTGATCCAGCTCTCTGCTATGGCCCGGGAAAGCAGTAGAAGATGGCCCAAGTCCTTGGGCCCCTGCACCCATGTGGGAGACCTGGAAGAAGCCCCAGGCTCTGGCTTCAGATTGGCACAGCTCTGGCTGTTGTGGCCATCTGGGGAGTGAACCAATGCATGGAAGACCTCTCTCTGTCTCTACCTCTCTCTGTAACTCTTCCAAATAAATAAAATACATCTTTAAAAAAAAATGGAGGCAGTGCTGTGGTATAGTGGGCAAAGCTCTCTGCCTGTGGTGCTGGAATTCCAGAAGGGTGCTGGTTCTAGTCCTGGCTTCTCCTCTTCCAATCCAGCTCTCTGCTATGACTTGGGAAAGCAGTAGAAGATGGCCCAAGTGCTTGGGCCCCTGCACCCATGCAGGAGACCTGGAAGAAGCTCCTGGCTCCCTTCCTATCAGCCCAGTTCTGGCCATTGTGGCCATTTGGGGAGTGAACCAGCGGGTATCTGGAAGACCTTTCTCTTCATCTCTTCCTCTCTCTGTCTGTAGCTTTCTCTTTCAAATAAAATAAATAAAATCTTTTTTTAAAAAATGGAGGCAAAGATATGGCTGCTAGGTAGTCAGTAAATCCAGTGAAGCATCAAAGCAAATATAGGCCAAGGGTAGAGTTAACGTTTCAACTCTTACCTCTCCTTGGCTCCGAGTCCTTAAATGGTTGGGTTAAGAAACTGGTGAAGAGGAAGAGAACTGCAGGACTCCAGGATGCAATGATGCATATTCGAAGGAAATGGACCCAATTGCACAGCACTTTGGGTCTATGATCAGGCAACATGAACACGGACGAGTGTTTATTACTAGTCCTTGGCCTATTGTGCTTGACACATTCTTTACTTTTCCATTATCCTCCCTTTGTCTCAGGGAAATTGTGTCCAGCATGCTGCAGCATTTCCCAGGCTTCCAGATCTATTTACTTGTTGCTGATAGGAGGCTTGGGATGGAGACTGGAGGATGAGGCAGGGGAAAGGCACAATGTTTCTCCTGCTCTATCTTTGTTTCCAGGGCATCACTCTCAGCTGGCCTCTCGGCTCCCATCAGTTAAATTGACTGTAGTTCTTGTTTGCCAAGACAAAACTAACACCTGAGTTCTACTAACACCAGCTTTTCTGAAAAAGGAGAGGAACTTGAGCCCTCCTGTTACTATCCACCAAGCTGCCTAACCATTTTGTTTGTCTTTTCAGTTCTTTCACTACATCTGTAATACATTCTCTGGATTCATTTCTCTGAATAACACACTTTTGACATTTACATGCTACGATGTGATATCACTTTTCTGGATTAAGCTAATGATACAAAAGGTGTTTTACATCCTATTTAATCCTTACAAGTTTCCTGCAAGTTAGTAATAACTGCCTCTGTTTTATAGAGGAAAAAAACTAAAAGCCAGAAAATTTAAGGTCTTTTCTTAAAGTCACTTTATTACCAGGTCAAGGAGCTATGATTCAAATCCAGTTCCAAAGTCATCCTTAAATTGTTTCTGCCACCAAGGAAAATGGCAGAGCCATGGTATCAGTAAAAGAATAAAAATAATTTTAAAAAAAATGGAATGAGGGAGGGTGTCATTTAATTTGCAGCCAAGCTGTCCATAGGCCATAGTAGAGTCATTAAGGGGAGTTTCACCCCCACCAAGCAATGACAGTCTGGTCAGAGTTCCACTCCCATTGAACAATGAGAGTCCAGTAACAGAGGCATCTCAACTCCAGAACAAAGTATATTGCACTTTCACCTGAGACCAAAGTACAGGCCTATCCACTGCAGAGGCAGCACTATTGGAATTTGTGGACAAAGAGTCAGATATGTCTGATATTAACTCTCCTGACAACCTACACTTAATTTTTTAACACTTTCTTTTAAAAAAAAAAAATCATTTGAGAGAGAGAGAGAGAAGAGCAAGAAGGCATGCTGGAGCTTCCATCTGCTGGTTTACTCCCCAAAGGGCCACAATACCAAGGCAGAGCTAACTGCTTGCGCTATCTTATGCTGTCTTCTTAGGTGCATTAGCAGGGAGTTGGATCAGAAGTGAAGCAGTGGGACTCAATCAGCACTCTAGAACAGGAGGCTGATATCACAGGCAGCAGCTTAACTCACTGCTGCACCACATGCCTGCCCTTTCAATTTTCAAATATTTTCTTATTTTGTTGTGTTCTCTCTAGTTTGTAGACATATTTATGAATAGACTATTATATTATGTTGATGGCAATCATTAGAACAAGGTATTCTTTTTCAATTGAGTTGTGTTACCTACAAAGTATTACATTAAAAACAGTTCTACTTAATTTACTGAGTTCTGGATGCTAGTTTTTGACAACATGACAAATAAGAACATTAAGAAAAATTTGAGCTGGCACTGTGGCTCAATAGGCTAATCCTCCACCTTGCGGTGCCAGCATACCTTTTACTAGTCCCGGTCGGGGCACTGGATTCTGTCCTGGTTGCCCCTCTTCCAGGCCAGCTCTCTGCTGTGGCCCGGGAGTGCAGTGGAGGATGGCCCAAGTGCTTGGGCCCTGCACCCCATGGGAGACCAGGAGAAGCACCTGGCTCCTGCCTTCGGATCAGTGCGGTGCGCTGGCCGCAGCACGCCGGCCGTGGCGGCCATTGAAGGGGGAACCAATGGCAAAAAGAAGACCTTTCTCTCTGTCTCTCTCTCTCACTGTCCACTCTGCCTGTCAAAAAATAAAAAATAAATAAAAAATAAAACATTTTAAAAAAGAAAAATTTGAAAGACTCTGTATGGGATGCATTGCTTATACCTCTAGAAATCCTCTAAGAACTATTACTATTAGAACTATTAATTAGGAGAAAATTATTAAATAATTTCATAATTGTAATTATAAAATCACTGCTTCTAACAATTCAGATTGTCTAATTCCCATTCTATTATTAATCATGGTATTCCAAATGCCAATAGATTTTCTACTTAATAAATGTACCATGTAGATTACTATCATAAATTCAATTATAAGGATATATATGTGTGTATATACTCAACACTAAAATTCTATATCTAGACTAGATACAACACAAGTTCTTTAAACACAAATAAGACAACACACTAGCACACATCTTTGGTTTAGTTTCCTACAGAATGCAACAGGAAAGTGCAAGTCAGAAATATAAGAAACACCATCTAATGGATTTTGAAGTCCTCTGTTCTCCACCTTCTCTCCCCCCACCCCATCCCTTTATTTCTCAAAACAAAAACAGCCTCTGTTGCCTTGCCAGTCGCTTCTTTTATGTGATACAGAACACCTGGTGGCCAATTGCTAGGTGGAGGATAATTAGCCCCTCAATTATCACCAGTTTATTTTCACCTGTTCCACTAGTAGTTCCCTAGAATTTGAAGCTTTTCTAATTAGTCTTTTCTGACCCACACCCCACCATCAGACTCAAGAAATAGCCCTTCCACTAAGCAATTAACCCGTGGTAGGCCAATCTTCCAGCTTTTGTTTCAACTGCTGTCGGAGTCATTAAAATTAAATGAACAAAGAAACTTCATGGGACAGGGAAATAAGAAACTAAAAAGTTCTGTCTTCCTTTTACCTTTGCTAGCTTCCAAATCCAAATTATAGAAAACTTAAGCACAGTGACATTTAGTTAGACACATATGTACTTGCTGTTGAATGTCTTGAAAGAGCAAAATAGCACTGCCAGAATTATCAAGTTCAGTTTTCTGAAATGCCATAGAAAATATGGTGTTTATTTTATACCCAAAAGGTGAAAAAGATCAAAAGGAATCCAAATCATAAAATACAAGGCAAAATCTCAACTTGTAGAATCTTTTTATGATGCTATAATTAAATTTAACAATTTTTCCTTTACATTAGCTGAGTAGTTATAAATTTTTTTACAAATTATCTGTATACTGGCATAGATATTCTTATTTTGCTTTATCAGACAAGCTGACGGAGAAATCTGGCAGAAATTTCTGTAAGGCTAAGGGATGGTTCATGTTTGCTCATTCAATCAATAAATATAATTGAGCATGTACTTTAGAACAGGATCATTGATAATCCCAGAGGACAGAAAAATGGAAAGTTCTTGCAGTCTTGATGCTGAAAATTTAATGTACCTCAAAATATACATGAGCATGTGTATATGAGAGTACTTCAAAATTATTAAAGAAAAATACAATTGAAAGATAAGAGTGGAGTGCTATCAACCATATTGCAGGCCTGAGGTGAAGGAGGAGGCCACAGATGGAACCTTCTCTACTGAGAAGCTCATTGGCCAGAGGAGAGTTTCTTTGGAGTTGAGTTGAGGCTTTCAGAGAATCCCTTTGCCAGTCTCTTGAATGAGCTAAGAGGAAAGAAGGGTCAGGCCCTCTGGCACCATAAAATACAAAGAGAACCTGTTTTGTCAGCCTGTGCTTTTGGTGTAATAGTCAAGAAACGATTGCTGATGGGGAGTTAAGATGGTGGAAGAGGAAGGGAGCTTACTGCTATAGTCTAGGAGAAGATAGTTAAAAAAAAGTGGAGAGAGTGTAGTCACAGGGAATAGTTAGAGAGAAAATAGCAGAGGAGACTCCATGCAAACTAGAGGGACATTGTGGGCCTACGTGGAGGATGTGGACACACACAACTCACCCCAACCAAAAGCAACCAAAAGCCTTAGCACCAGCTCTGGAGTGAAGTGAGACCAGACTGCTACAGCCCAAGCCACTGTTGATAAAGCTCTGGGAAAAACCTGGCATGAGAAAGTCTTGGAACCCTATGAGGGGACAGTGTACCTGCCAACTTGAAGAAGAAAAAAAAAGGGGGAACATTTCTCTCTCCCTGACCACGTGGCACTGGCATCCTGTAACTAGCTGAGAGATGGTGGGCACCAATTTGGACATCCAAAACAGCTACACCAGCTTGTGTCTGCTTGCCCAGCAACCAGTTGAGAGAAGCCTGAGTTTGACTGGGAGAATTGCAAGGGGGCTGGGAGTTTGTGACTGTGGAAGCCTTGTGTGTCAGGATTATGAAAATTATGTAGCTTGGTAAGAGGGTGCAGGGTGTGGCTAGGACTTTGAGCAGCCATTCTGGGTGGTTCCACATGCTTGGTGCTCCCTAATTCCTTGGTGAGGGTCATTGCTTGGGGATCCGTGTTCACATCAAGTACTTTGTGTGATTCTTGTGGCAGTGCAGATGAAAATTGTACCCACTGGGGGGAATTGGTCTCCTTTGAAGAGAGGCGGTAAATATGAGACTATGCCAACAGCAGAACACGCCTCCCCTCTAATTAAAAAAAAATATTTACCATGCCAAATTTGAGTGTCACCTTAGATAGTCCCCTCACTTGGAGCACTGAACAGAGCTCCCTGATCACATCCAGTATATGTCTCTGGGTATTCACCAAAAGAGCAGACACTCCATTAAGCCACAGAAGTTAATTCAAAGATAAAAGCCACCACAGTGGGAGAGGGGCAAGTATCACAACAAATGCCTAATAATAAATGCTACAATTCAAGAAATAAAAATAAGGAAGACAACATGATGTCTACAAAAGAGCACAACACTTCAGTACTAGGATGTGAAGATGAAGAGATTGATAAAATGCCAGAAATGGAATTCAGAAAATTGATCATAGAATTACTTAGAGGTAATCAAAAGCAAATTTATGAACTAAAGAAACCTGTAAATGACATGAATGAAAATTTTCCCATGAAATTTGAGATTTTAAAGAGATATCAAAATAGGCTGATGCCATGGCTCAATAGGCTAATCCTCCAACTGTGGCGCAGGCACACCAGGTTCTAGTCCCAGTCAGGGTGCTGGATTCTGACTCGGATGCCCCTCTTTCAGGCCAGCTCTCTGCTGTGGAATGAGAGTGCAGTGGAGGATGGCCCAAGTGCTTGGGCCCTGCACCCACATGGGAAACCAGGAAAAGCACCTGGCTCCTGGCTTCAGATCAGCACAGTGTGCCAGCCACAGTGCACTGGTTGCTGAAGCCATTAGAGGGTGAACCAACAGTAAAGGAAGACCTTTCTCTCTGTCTCTCTCTCTCTCACTGTCCACACTGCCTGTCAAAAAAAAAAGAGAGATATCAAAATAAAATATTGGAAATGAAGAATTCAATACAACAACTAAAAATACAGTGGAAAGCCTTAAGAACAGACTCTGTGAGGCAGAAGATTATCTTAATAGAAGACAAATCTCTGGAAAGTTTACAGTAAGACCAAAAAAGAAAAAAAAAGAATAAGAAAACTAAAAAACAGTGTCAGAGATTTATGGGATACTATCAAACAACCCAATATACAGGTCTTAGAAATTCCTGAAGGCATGCAAAGATAGAATGGATTTGAAGGCCTTTTTAGTGAAATAATGACAGAAACCTTCCCTAATTGAAGAAATAAAGATATGTCCAAGTGTAGGAAGTACTTGGAACTCTTAATAGACATGACCAGAAAAGATCTTCACTACAATGCATTTTGGTCAAACTCACCACAGTAAAACATAAAGAAAAGAGTCTAAAATGTTCATTAGAGAAATGACAGATTACTTTCAGAGGACCTCCAATTAGGCTCACAGTGGACTTCTCATCAGAAATGCTATGGGCTAGAAGAAAATGGTGAGATATATTCCAAGTCTTGAGAAAAAAAATCAACCCAGAATACTGTATCCTGCAAAGCTCTCATTTATGAATGAAGGTGAAATAAAGACCTTCCATAACAAGCAGAAATTCAAAGAATTTGTCACCACTTGTCCAGTCTTACAAAAGATGCTTAAGAATATGTTATACACAGAAACACAGAAAAATGGACACCACTATGAAAGGAAGACAAAAAATCTCCTAGTAAAAGTAACAGGAAATCCAAAGTAAACAATAGGAATATTTATGGAAAATGGTAGGGCCGAATCACTACTTATCAATAGTCACCTTTAATGTAAATGGCCTCAACTCTCCAGTTAAAAGATACAGAATGGTTGAATGGATTAAAAAACAAAACTCACCCATTTGCTGCCTCACCAAGAAAAATACACACAGACTAAAAGTGAAGGATGGAAAAAGATATTCCATGCTAACAGAAACCAAAAAGATGGAGTGTAGCCATCCTAATATCAGACAAAATAGACTTCAATACACAAACTGTTGAAAGAGACAATGAAGAGGCACTATGTAATGATTAAGGGATCCATTCAACAGGAAGATGTGACTGTTACAAAAGTATATGCACCTAATTACAGGACATCTGGCTATTAAAAAGAACTGTTAATGTATCTAAAGGCAGACATAGACTTCAATGCAATAGTAATGAAGGATTTTAATCCTCTACATGCAGCAATTGACAGATCAAGCTGACAGAAAACCAGCAAGAAAACAACAGAGTTAATTGATACTATAGACCAAATGGAACTTACAGATATCTACAGAACTTTTCATCCTGCAGATGCAGAATACACATCTTTCTCACCAGTGCATGGAATTTTCTCTACGATAGACCACATGCTAGGCCATAAAGCAAGTGTCAGAAAATTCAAAAAAATCAAAATCATACCAGTCAGAACTTCTTTCATGTAGAAATCAACAAACAACAAATGCTGGTGAGGATGTGGGTTAAAAGGTACCCTAATCCACTGTTGGTGGGATTGTAAACTGGTACAGCCACTGTGGAAAACATATGCAGATACCTCAAAAATATGCAAATAAGCTTACCATATGACCCAGCAATCCTAGGAATCTACCAAAGGAAATGAAATCAGAGTATGAAAGAGTTATCTGTACCTCCATGTTCATTGAAGCTCAATTTGTAATAGCTAACATATGAAATCAACCCAAATGCCCATCAACTGAAAACTGGATAAAGAAATTATGGAACATATATACACTATGGAATACTACACAGCAGTAAAAACAAAAATGAAATCCTGCCACTTGCAACAAAATGGATAAAACTGGAAAACATCATTCTTAGTGAAATAAGCCAGTCCCAAAATAACTAATACCATATGTTCTCCCTAATCTGTGATAACTATTAGAGCACCTAAAAGGTAATCTATAGAAGTTAAATTAATACTGTGAGATGCAATGTCTTTGATCAGCCCTTGTCTCAAATGTTGAGGATCAGTTTTTTTCCATGCAATTTGTTGAACTTTTTACTTAGAATATAGTTAATTGTGTCTGTATAAATTTAATTTAAAATAGATCTTAATAAAAATTAAGAATGGAAATAGGAGAGGGAGGGGGAAGAAGGATGAGAGTGTGGGTAAGAAGGCAGGTATGGTGGGAAGAATCTTTATATTTCTAAAATTATATTAATAAATCATGAAGTTTGTATTCCTTCAATAAAAGGTTCCTGGGAAATAAAAAAGAAAGGTAAAGGTTTCTTTTGATGCAAACAATATTAAAATCCACAGATTTTTTTTCATAATGCACATGTCCTTGAGCTTTTGGATGATCCATTATATGCGTGAATTTCAAAAATTTTTGCATCAAAATAAATGAGTTTTAATTTTAATTTCCTCAATAAATATATATGTAAAATAATACATCAAAACCATACACATATGCTTAAAATGACAGGATAGAATTCTTTTATGTGGTAAACCTATTATATAGTTTGGCCTTCCATTTTCTATTCCTTTTTCTCAATATTATTCCAAATTCTTTTGAGAAACTATGTTACTCCTGCCACAAAAATTAGATTAGGATTGTGCACATTACCCAACAGAACCAGTGAGAGCCAGGCTCAAGAAAGTGAATCTTTCCCTTTCCCAGTGAAAACCCAGATGAGAAGTCCAGAGTTGCCACAACCATCTATCAACCATTTGAGAATAAAACTACAGCAATGGAAAAGCACAAGCCTGTAAGGGGAAGGAAGCCTTGGAAACACCCTCAAGCCAATTCCCAAATTAGAGCTCACCCCAGGCTTTGCTGTATGACCAGTAACTATTCTCTATTCCTAAACATTTGAGTTTGGGCTTGGATCAATTTTTACCACTGTGTTCTAATTGATAGAGAAGTGTCTCTTCAATGTAACGTATAATTGTTTAAGACATAAAGTAGTTACATATTTTTACAAACAAGATTAGAGGACCACAACTTATCAAGTTTTAAGTTTTAAATATTCAGATAGAACATTATCTATCATGTATTTATAAATGTGTTTTACAGAATCTTTTGACCTGCAAAAGTTCAGTTTCTTTCTAGAATACACACACACACACACACACACACACACACATTATATCTCCATTTCAATAAAATGAAAATAAAAGATTTTTTAAAATATCAAGTGTTTTTTCATTACTTTCAGAAAAAAAATTCTTAAGTGACCTAACTCCTTCCTACCTCAACATCAGTTTCTTTTTTTTTTTTTTATTTTTGACAGGCAGAATGGACAGTGAGAGAGAGAGAGACAGAGATGAAGGTCTTCCTTTTGCCCTTGGTTCACCCTTCAATGGCCGCCGCGGCCATCACATCGCGCTGATCTGAAGGCAGGAGCCAGGTGCTTCTCCTGGTCTCCTATGGGGTGCAAGGCCCAAGCACTTGGGCCATCTTCCACTGCACTCCGGGCCACAGCAGAGAGCTGGCCTGGAAGAGGGGCAACCAGGACAGAATCCAGTGCCCCGACCGGGACTAGTAAAAGGTATGCCGGCACCGCAAGGTGGAGGATTAGCCTATTGAGCCACAGCACCGGCCTTATATCAGTTTCTATCATGCTTCTCTTTATCCACTTTACCTCAGAAATGATCAACAAATGTCATCTCTGGGGCTTTGAACTTGCTCTTTTTCTTACCGTTATAATCTTTCTCGGCATTTAGGTCTTACCTCTTCTGACAAGCCTTCCATGACCTTCTCAGCTGAAGTAACATCTTGCACCACCCCTAACTAAGTTTCTATCCCATGGCCCTACTTTATTTTCTCCACAGTATTCATCACTCTTTCTATTCAGATTGTTTACTTACTTTCTTACACGTTTAGCATTGAATGCCTTTCCCCATCTTTCCACTAAAATGTAACTTCTAAGAAGCTGGAAGCCATGTTTTATTCATTGCTTTCTCACTAATGCCAAGAATGCCTCTCATAAGGTAGGCATCCAGTACATAGCTATTGGTTCAGTGAATACAGAATTACAAATGAGAAACATCTAACTTAAAGTTGAGAAACAACAAAGAGAAGGAGGTTAAAGATTGTAAAATATTGGATAGATTATGGAAACTACTAAATTCACAGAATGCACAATGTGTGAGTTAATGGGAAGTTTGAAAAAAGTACAATAACTAGAGTAATTTATTCAAATATATGCTTTGCGATATCATCCTACAAACACTTGACTCAGACCATAGGTAGATCAATGATGAACAGGAATAAATTAAATTTTAGGAGTGTTCAAAGTCCTAAGACTCCATGGTTATTGTGAGGTTTGTGCTTATTTAATAATGTTATAAATGACCTGGAAAATAGAAGCTGTATCATGTTTATAGAACTGTGGCTAATCCTAAATTGAATTCAGATACTAAGATCTATAAGAACCCAATGCTCCAGTAATATCAATTATCTCAAAAATTTAAGTCACTTAAAATTTGAAAATTAAATAGAACACTTTAAAAATATAAATATTGGCTAGCTCCGCAGCTCACTTGGCTAATCCTCTGCCTGTGGTGCCCACACCCCAGGTTCTAGTCTCAGTTGGGGCACCAGATTCTGTTCCAGTTGCTCCTCTTCCAGTCCAGCTCTCTGCTGTGGCTTGGGAAGGCAGTGGAGGATGGCCCAAGTGCTTGGGCCCTGCACCTGCATGGGAGACCAAGAGAAAGCACCTGGCTCATGGCTTCGGATCGGTGCAGCAGTGTGCCGGCCACAGTGCGCCAGCCATAGCAGCCATCTGGGGGGTGAACCAATGGCAAAAGGAAGACCTTTCTCTCTGTCTCTCTCTCTCTCACTAACTCTGCCTGTAAAAAATATATATATAAATATATATATATATATATATATATATATATATATACCATTCAGCTGACTCTAATCATTGACCAAATAGGAGAAAACTGAGGAGCTAAAAGTACTAAGAATAAATACTATGAAGAAAATTATATTATATTCTATAATTACAAAGCTAGTGGGTTTTTTGTTTTCCAAAGAGATGGAACTCTTATTGAAGATCTATTATGTGCAACAAAATTTATTTATGTTTCACTTTATTTGCAGTTTAATTCCTAAAATATTTTAATACCTCTATTTTACATCAAAGAAAGTTGGAGGCAGTGAGAATCAAACCTCAATCTACCTAATTCCAAAGATCTTTTTTCTTTATTAGCATTTTTCTGTGACATGCTCTGAGATATACAGCATTGCACAAGGTTAACCAGAAAAGTCATTTCACTTCACTTAAAAATTAGTAATACATCCATCCAGTAAAAGCTATAAGAAAAGTAATGGAACTTTAAAATGAAACCCTAAAATGAAAATTAAAACAAATAAAAACTAACATATACTTTTTCTGGGTCAAGCTAAAAAAGGAATGAAATGCAAAAATAATCCAAAAGTACTGAGCTATACAAAGAAGAAAATATTTATAAACTGAAATTAAGTAAAGATTTATGTATAATCAGTGAAAAAGAAAAGTGTAATACATCAACAACTTGTAAAGGGTAACTTCACTCAAGACCTATGAATAATTAAATGAATGAACTCCCAAAAATCTTTAGTCTACATTATTGTGGATAATCTTGAGCTGATGAATCAGGGACTAGAAGGAAAAACTAAGAGGTGAATTTAGGATCATCATATTTTTTTCTATTACAAAAATATTATGTCACTTGAAGATTCTGTGCCATCTTTTCAGCAAAGTTAATTTAACCAAGTTTCAATTGACACCATTCCTTGAATTCCTAGAAGGCAAACTCAGGATTCACCATCAATAGAAATGTCACCAGCATTTTACATAAATTTGGGCATTATATCTATAGGATTTTCAAGCCTTGCATTTTTTAATTTTTGTCAGGCAGCACTTCAATAGATTTCCCTAGTAAGTGTGCTACCATAAGAAGAAGGAAAAGAAAAAAATAAACAGAAATTAAAAGAAGCAACCATAGAAAGTAAACAAGTTAGAAACACTCATTTTTCTTTTGTTAACTACTCTCTGTATGGCTGTTGGCTGTGACAACAAATGATTTAATGAGTCCAATTTACAGTGGTCTTGTCTGTGTAAGATAGATGTGTTGGAAAATACTTTTTAAAAATCTTTACAGCTATAGCAAAGACTGATTCAATACACCCTGGGAAAATCTGCACTGCAGTTTTATTTTTTCTCTAAATTTCTAATAAGCCACGCAGCAAGGTCATAGTAGCAGAAGCATAGAATACCATTGTAATTGTAAGTATTTTCTAATAGTAATGGTTAATTAGATGCTTCAGGGATATCAGCTCAAAAGTCCTTCAGATTTATCAGCTGTGTGGAAAAGTGATTAATCAACTACGGGTTCATCTTGTCTTCACAGTCACTTAAGTGGGCCTTTAGAGTGAAGCTTGCTCAGAAAAGGTAATGAGGGACATAATGTGCATGGTGGCAATGGGAGGAAGGGCTCGTGTCTCTAGGTCTTAGATCTGGTTTTAGAAAGTTTGTAAAGGCATTAGAGTGGAGAGGAAGCCTTCCAAGATTCATTTCCCAAGCTCAGTCTTCTTCCCCATGCAAATCCTTAGGTAGGTTTTAAGATTGAGAGGGTGCAGAGTTTTATTTCTGAATTTACATGGTGCTTTCCTTTACATACAGAAAAAAGTGCTTCTTTTTGGTCATCTTTTGTCAACGGGTAAAATGCATTATGCGACTTGCAAGAGATCAGGTAGATCCAATTGTGTTCAATGACCTGCCTCTGATCATAACAGCACATCTTGTTTTGTTCCTGCAACACACATCAGTCTAAATTTGAATAGTCTAAATACATGCTTTTAATTTTTTTGATCCAGAATTCAGCATCAAGAATCAGATTGATTAAAGTCACCTCTATAATAATATGTTGATTTACTAAAAATGTTTTAGGAATATAAGAACAAGAAACATAAGCACCATGGCATTGAAGGATATAAGTAATACACTGAATAAAAGCCCAGACGCCCAGAGAGCAGATGTGACCCAGTCATCCTCATGACAAAATTGTTCAAGAAGCTAAAGAATGAGAAAAAGTGAAGTCAAAATATTTGCACATATACTGCACAAATTAAAGAAATATAGACAAACATACGTAGCCATAACACAAATACCTTTTTAAGCCAAGTTTCAGTTAGATAAATATAGTTCCTGCAAGTAAAAAAAAAAGTTAGCTATTTCTCACAACTATATGTGTGTGCTTTCTCAGCTTTTGTTGCAATCTCAGGGAAGGGAGTGGGTGAAACAAAAGCTACCGGAAAAGGGGAGTGAATCGCCAACTGTCTAGTCTGCACAGGTCAGGAACTCAGCATGCTGAGCTTTGGTTTTGGTCCAAATCTCAGAGTAGCATTGTGGCAGGCTATTGTTTGTATGGAACTAGGAGGAAACAAATTTGAAAATGTCAAATGCTGCATACTACTTTCAAACTCCATGCTTGTTTCTACAGTTGTAGATGTTTTGAAAAGATGCAACTTAACTCTATTGAAAAAAAAGGGTCATATTGTTTGGGTAACCATAACAGTCTCCTAAATCAAATTATACACCTGTTGCACAACCCCCAAAACTAGCTATGTGTGGAATATAACTACATCAGAGAGATATTTCTTAGTTATTTACAACCATTTATTCTTTTTTTGAAACCATTTATTCTAATACAAATATATCATTAATGATGGGTGCTCTCTAAGATTCTTTTTTATATAAAATAACTTTTCTTTAATATTGTTATTTTTATTAATATCATTCTGAATAGCTATGGGCAATCTCATTGGATTTCATCAGATTCCCAAAAAGTTTGCAGTATGAAAGGGTATTGTGTGCATGATTTATTAAAGCAGTTCTTCCAAAAAAAAATTGGTAAGACATGGCAATTAAAGAAAAATTGGAAAAAGTCAAGCAACTGTGAGATTTCAGGCAGAATCTCAGCTTCAGCCTTGATCCCATGGTGAACTCTGGAGCATAAATTATATTTCACTATTTGACCTGCCCAAAGCAAGAATGTTATTTAAAGAATATAAATTTCCAAAGTACAGCTTATGGATTACAATGGCTTCCCCCCCTCCATGACTTCCCTCCCACCCGCTACCCTCCTCTTTCCCGCTCCCTCTCCCCTTGTATTCACATCAAGATTTATTTTCAATTCTCTTTATACACAGAAGATCAGTTTAGTACATATTACGTAAAGATTTCAACAATTTGCCCTCACATAGAGACACAAAGTGAAAATACTGTTGGAGTACTAGTTATAGTATTAATTCACAATGTACAGCACATTAAGGACAGAGATCCTACATGATTTTTTTTAAAGAATTGATTAATTATCTATGCAATTTCCAATTTAACGCCAAGATTTTTTAATCATTTGCAATTATCTTTATATACAGAAGATCGATTCAGTATATACTATGTAAAGATTTCATCAGTTTGCACCCACACAGAAACACAAAGTGTAAAAATACTGTTTCAGTACTAGTTATAGCATTACTTCACATTGTATAACACATTAAGGACAGATCCCTCATGAGACATAAGTCTTACAGTTTGAGAAAGGAATGTTAAGTATGTTCTCCTAAATTTATTCTCTTAAGATTTTAAAGAGTTAACAAGAATTCTCAGGACATCATTCCCAAATGGCTTCCGGGTGATGCGGACCGTGCTGCTTCACTCCAGAATACTCCGCATCTCTTCGCAGCTGCTGTGTGTTGGAGGCGTTTGCCCTTGTGTGAGTCTTTTTTTTCTTGTCAGTCACTGCATGGCTGAGGGTTTTTTTTTTTTAAAGGATTTATTTACTTATTTGCTTGAAAGTCAGAGTTACACAGAGAGAGAAAGAGAGGCAGAGAGAGAGAGAAAGGTCCTCCGTCTGCTGGTTCACTGACCAATTGGTCGCAACAGCTGGAGCTGTGCTGATCTGAAGTCAGGAGCCAGGAGCTTCTCCCAGGCCCAAGAACTTGGGGCATCTTCCACTGCCTTCCCAGGCCATAGCAGAGAGCTAGGTTAGAAGTGGAATAGCCAAGACTCAACTGGTGCCCACATGGGATGCCGGCACTGCAGACGGCAGCTTTATCCACTACACCAAAGTGCTGGCCCCAGCTGAGTGTTTCTAAATGCATTTATTCTGTGATTTTTTTTTTATTTTTGATTTATTGTATTAGAGACTCTCTGGTAGAGTTCCATTCTACATATTTAATCCAAAACCAAAGGGTCAGTTTCTAAAATATTTATTTATTTATGTTTATTTATTCATTTATTCATTTATTCATTTATTTGAAGGCCAGGGATACAGAGAGCGAGGGCTTCCAAACACTGGTTCCCCCCAGTGAGATGGTGAAACTGCTGGGACTGAGTCAGGTGAAGCCCTTGAAGTCAGGCGATTCAGCTGGGTCTCCCACATAGGTGAAAGGGCCCAAACACCTGGCTCATTTTCCACTGCATTTCCAAGCCATTAGTGAGGAGCTGGAAGAGAAGTGGAGCAACAGGAACACGAACTAGTGTCCATATGGGATGCCAACATCACAGGTGGCTCTACTTGCTACGCCACAGTGCCAGCCCCCAAGATTTCATTTTGTAGAGTTTTGTGACTTGTGTTCCTTCTGACCAGTCCAAGAGCTATTTCATGGATAAACACATCTTCTTTGGATAAGAATCAGAGCAAATTATCTCAGATGGTTCAATTCATCATTCAGCTTGATTGGTTCATAGCGTGCCCAGATACTTGACCCAATTTTTCTGGTGCTTCTGTGAGAGTGTTTTATATCAAATTAACATTTAAATTAGGAGACTGAGTAACATATATCGTGTTCCCAATGTAGGTCAGCCTCACTTAATCATTGAAGGCATTAATAACACACAAAAGCTAACCCTCCTGGAAGTCAACCTTTCCTGGGGCTGGCGTTGTGGTGTAGCATGGTTAAGCTGCCACCAGTTCAAGTCCCAGCTGCTCCACTTCCCATTCAGCTCCCTTTAATGGTCTGGGAAAACAGTGGAAGATAGTCCAAGTGTTTGGGCCCCTAAACCCATGTGGGATACTCAGAAGAAACTCCTGGCTTCTGGTTTTGGCCTGGCCCAATTCTGGCCATTGAGGTCATCTGGAGAACGAACCAGTAGATGGAAGATTACTCTCTCTCTCCCCTACCCCATTTCTCTTTCAAAATAAATCAATAAAACTTAAAAAAAAGATGAGGTAACTTCTCCTGCTTGACTGCCTGCAGCAACCAGAATAGCAACTTTTCTTGTCTTAAGTCTGCTGGCATTCAGACTGGAACTATGTCATTGGCTATCCTGGATCACCAGCTAGTTGTCTGCATGTGATAGTTGTCTCAGCCTCCACAATTGTGTAGACCTATTCATTATAATAAATGTTTATATATAAAATAAAAATTTTTTCAGGGCTGGCGTTAGGCTGCTGCCTGTGATGTTGGCATTCCATATGGGCACTGATTGAGTCTCAGCTGCTCTGCTTCTGATCCAGCCCCCTGGTAATGCACCCTGGAAAGCAGCAGAAGATGGTCCAAGTGCTTGGAACCCTGTACCCACATGAAAGACCCAGACGAAGCTCCTGGCTCCTGGCTTTGACCTGGCCCAGTCCTGGCAGATGTGGTCATTTGGACAGTGAATGAGCAGATGGAAGATCTCTTTTGCTTTCTATCCCACTCTCTCTCTCTGTAACTCTGCCTTTCAAGTAAAATAAAATACATTTTATAAAAGAAAAATTTTCAAACCAAAGTAGATGTATTTTTAATTGCATTTTTTCATGAATTTGCTGAAATACTCTCATATATCTCCTATTGGTTATATTTCTCTGGAGAAGTCTGACTAACACAGTCCCCAAATACTTTTCTCCACTTCTGCAGAGAGAATTCTCATGAGTAAATGAGGATTTTTAATCTCTAGAAAAGCCCTAGCTATTAATAGACATATCTTGGGAATTATAACCTCATTGTTTACCTTATGATAGAGAAGGAGGTCACACTTGGGCCAAAACTTTGAGTGAAATATGCCAGTTTTATGTAGTTAAAAGACATCCTAAACAGTATTTTTATTCACAAATTTCCACAGGAGTGTGTTCACAACATGGTGAGAAGGATTCAAATTTGTACACAAAGGCATTTTTTGGGGATACTACATTGAGAGGAAGAAGAAGTAAGGATACAGATGAGATAAAGAGATGGCAAAGTCCTGGAGAAATAATTCATACCACTAGAAGAAGGAATCTAGAATGGCAATTCACAATACAGTTTGAGGGTTACATGACAGCAAAGATATCGAGGTGGCATATGCTGAAATTGGGTCCTAGCTTGACTACTCTAGTAACAGAACACTCCACAAGGAGTTAAAGGAAAATGGGTGTGAGCAGAAAATGATCCTTTCCTAAACTGCTTAATATTTCCAGGGCCAAAAACCACTGAACAATGAGATTAAGTATTACATATATTCTTTCCTACCAGATAGCTGCAAAATTTTATAGCAACATAAAGATTAAGGGCATCAGAAACTGATGTGAACAAAGGTCTTAGTGACTGTGGCTAAAATGGGAATGAAATGACACAGAAGCCTATATTAATTTATTAACTTATATAAGAAACTTCAGGGGGCTGGCAATGTGGCATAACAGGTAAAGTTGCCACTAGTGATGCCCATAATCCCATATAGGAGCTGGTTCATGTCTTGGCTGCTCCACATCAAACCCAGCTCCCTAATAATGGCCTGGGAAAAGCAGTGGAAGATGGTCAAAGTGCTTAGGCCCCCGAAACTCATGTGGGAGACCCAGAAGGTCCTGGTTCTTGGCTTCAGCATGGCCCAGCCTTGGCATTGCAGCCATCTGGGATGAACCAGCAGATAGATCTCCTACTCTCCCACCATCACTGCACACTTCCTCCCCGCAAACCCGTAACTCTTTCAAATAAAAAGTTATTTTCTAAAACTTTTGTGGGACATTGGGACTTTAAAATGTACTGAAATTCCTGCATGAGCTTAGAACTGAGAAGCGTTCAATTGACCTCATTCACATCCACAAATTGGTAGGATTTGAAATGGTTAAAGATGTATTTGCTTCTACCAGAACTCTCACTCTGTGATCCTAGACACAAAACCTATACATAACTGGGATTTGCAGCTTCAATATCATCTGTATGCCTTTTAAAGTAGAATATGGGACTGAGACCCAAGAAGAATTTGAAGTCCTTGCTTTAGTCTGGTTGATTAAACACTTACTCTTATAAAGCAAATCATAATGGAAAATGGAATGTCTCCTCATATTTGACTTTATAAGTAGCTGTATTCCCAAGCCTCTTTATTTTTATTTGTATCTGATAAAATTATGAATATCTATGGGGTATCATGGAATGTTTTGAGTGTGTATAATGTTCAAGTGAGTATAAACATATCTATGTTCTCAAATACCGATCATTCCTTTATGGTAATAATACTCAAAATCTGTTCTTCTGGCTTCAAAAATATAGAGAGCACATTATCATTATCTATAGTCACACTACTATGCAATATAACAGCAGTACTTCTTTCTTCTAACTATAACTTGGTACCCATATATCAACTTTTACTCATCTACTTCTGCTGCCTACTTTCCCCAGCCTCTGTTCAACATAACTGTACTCTGAATTTCTGTGAAATCAACTTTTTTAGATTCTGCACCTAAGGGAGATCAAACAGTACTCATCTTATTGCACCTAGCTTATTTCACTTAACAATTTCCAGTCCCATCCAAGTTGTCAAAAATGACAGGATTTTATCCTGTTTTATGGTTGAATAGTATTCCCTTATGTATAAGTGGTCCCACATTCTTTATTCATTCATTTAAGTTGTTTCTTTTCTTGGCTATTGTAAATAGTCCTGGAATAACCATAGAAGATCAGGTGTCTCATTGATAGATTCATTTCATTTACCTTTGAATATATACCCAGCAGTAGAATTGTTGGCTCATGTTGAAGTTTTATTTTTTGTTTTTTTGAGGAACCTCCCTACTGTTTTCCATATCGGTTGAACTAATTTACATTCTCCACAACAGTATGCAAAGCCCTTTTTCTCCACATCCTCTCCAACAATTGTTGTCTTTTGTGTTTCTGATAATTCGAAAATTATAGTTTTGATTTGTATTTACTTGATATTAGTAATGGAACGTTTTTATCAATATGTTGTCCATTTGTGTGTCTTCCTTTAAAAAAATGTCTGTTTAGATTTATTGCCCATTTTTCAATCAAGTTATTTAAATTTTTGCTTTTGAGTTGCTTGGGTTCTTTATGTGGAATATATTCTTCCAAAAAACTTGGAAATGAGGAAAATATACATGACTTTTAAAACTCTGTCCAAAACCAAAATAAATATATATATTTTAAAAAATTAGGAAGCAGAGAGAGAGAGTCAGAGATGACAGAGGCCCCATTTACAGGTTCACTTTGCAAATATTCTTAAATGCATGGGCTTGGCTGGGATGAAGCTGGAAGTTGAGAACTCAATTTAGTTCTATTATGTGAGTACTAGGATTCCAGCTACTTGAGCCATCACCTGCTGCTTTCCAGGTTCTGCATTAGTAGGAGTTTGTTACTGGAGTCAGGTATGGAACCCAGGTAATCCAATTTAAAACACAATGTCATAACTAACATCTTTAGCACTAGGTTAAACACCTGCCCCAAATTTATCTTTTAATTCATCTGTTCATAAAATTTTTTGAAAGGGGCTTCAAAATGTTTGTGGTGAATGTAATTCAAAAATACGTGCATTTTTCATGAAACTTTTAAAGTCCCCTTATGTTCCAGTGAAGAATCCCTTGTCATACATGTTCTTTGAAAACACTTTCTCCTATTTTGAAGTTTATCTCCCCACTTAGTTGATCATTTTTTTAACTTTTATTTAATGAATATAAATTTCCAAAGTACAGCTTATGGATTACAATGGCTTCCCCCCCCATAACTTCCCTCCCACCCGCAACCCTCCCCTTTCCCGTTCCCTCTCCCCTTCCATTCACATCAAGATTTATTTTCAATTCTCTTTATATACAGAAGATCAGTTTAGCATATATTAAGTAAAGATTTCAACAGTTTGCACCCACATAGAAACACAAAGTGAAAAATACTGTTTGATTACTAGTTATAGCATTAAATCACAATGTACAGCACATTAAGGACAGAGATCCTACACGAGGAGTGAGTGCACAGTGACTCCTGTTGTTGACTTAACAAATTGACACTCTTGTTTATGGCATCAGTAATCACCCTAGGCTTTGTCATGAGTTGCCAAGGCTATGGAAGCCTTTTGAGTTCACCAACTCTGATCATACTTGTTAAATGCTAAATAAATCTTAGCTAATATCATTAGCCCTTCATCTTGTCTGAGATTATCTATTTTATGTTGTCATATGTATATTTTTTCTGTCCACACATTCTTTTTCTTATTATAATTATTTTTTATAATGACTAACACCACCCTGAAATCTCTTTTACTAGCAGCACATATTCTATTCATTTCTGTAGGACTTTCTTTCAAACTGCTTCTTAAAGTTCTGGGGCAGATAGATTCTCTGAAAATGTTATGCACAAGAAGCCTATTGCCTGATGATCTGAAGAGGGAAGGCACTGTGATCTTGTTCCTTCTACGAGTTAACCAATTGTAATCACCATCCATTCGCCCAGACACTGCCTTCCTCTCCCTGGCTTCCTTTCAGGAGCCTCGTAGTCCCTCTTAGGCCTTAGTGGCAGATTCTTTGCTACTGTTAACAAGTTCAGTGTTAGGGTTGTCGGGAGGGTAGCTAACATTAGTGTCTTATCACATTATGTGATATTTGAACTTGTGTGTCTACAAAATCAACAAAGTGAAAGTGCTTAGAGATGACTCACCAGAACCATTCCTTGCAGTAATATATTTTCTATATCCATTATTTCTTTATCTGTTCCTCTATATTAAAATAAAACTAATCTTTTTATTTTAGCCTCTGCTAGTACATATCCTGAAATGGGAAATCAAACAGGAAAAATTATGATATTGTCTATCTCTCTCTTTGTAGTTTTAGTAAGCCTAAACAAGAAATCCTGGTTCAGAGGGGAAAAAATGTCTTTATAATTTGTCACCATGGAAGCATTATATGTCTACTAATAAAATTTGAGAGGTCAGTCTTATCTTCACAACTGTGTCTGAAGATTTTTAATAGTAGGGAACATGTTTCCGAGGGATAAAACTGTGATTACCAAAATTTGATCGGGGGAGAGGGCTACAAAATACAGAACATTCCTTGAAGATAAATGTAAAGTTCAGTAGTGTGATTACAGGGAAGGAGTAAAAGGAAAAATAACAGTAACAAGGGGGCACAGTCCTGAAAGGACAGAGCAAGAGGAAATTAGAAGCCACAATCGGTTGAAAGTGGAAGCTGGAGCACTGGTCTGAGGGCTGCAACCACAGAGCAGGGCATGCCTTCACTTAGCTTGAATTTAATTTTGGGGCAGTGTTGGAGAGGTATTAGGGAGATTATGGGAAGGCTAAACCTCATAAATCCATTTTTGATGCCAGCACCAGGGCAGATAGGACAAGGTCATGAAAGCATAAACATGAACTACATCAGTACACGTCAGATATTCTATCGCTATGCTGCAGCAGAAGATAAAGTCAACAAATACAAGTACTTAACAGCCATCGCCTACACTTTATTCCTCTGCCTGGGATGGCAAATTTTTACCTCTAAAAGTTACAAAATACTAACTCTATTAGAAGGACTTGCACGGCCTCTATGCTCAGTTCTTATGCAGTGCTTATTCCTAAATGGTGCTCTTTCGGAACATTCAAGTGAAAACAACAGTTTGGCAAATATTTCAGGAGCACATTTCCATCTCCCCATTTCACAAAAGCCCCATTCAGGCAAGACTCATGGTTAGCGTAGACTTGTTACATACTCACATCTTCCTTTCTCAATTGTAAACTTTACAAAAGTGTGGATCCTTTCTGAGTACCATTACTACTAAGAATAATGACTAACGTTAATTCATTGATTATTTTCTCTCGGGCGCTATGCATTACTTCAACTTTCTCAACAACGTATTTATGCATACAAGTGTTTTAGAACACTATATTTGGTTGAGCAATGTACCAGACACTGGAACTAGATGAGCAAGCAGCACACACTCTGGCCAAGTTTAAATGAACCATATTTTCTAGTAGAGGAAATAGACTATTAATAAACAAACAATTAAACTTAAAAAAAATCAAGTAACCCTATAACAATTTATCTGATAATAAATAAGATCAAAGAGAATAACTGGATGATAGGAGAAGACAGACAGCAGAGTATATTAGATAAGAGGGTCAGGGAAGTGTTCTGTGAAAAGGTGACATATGAGTAAACATGGAAATGACCTATTGTGTAGCAAAGGGCTAGAGTGGGAAAGTGCCTGGCTTGTTTAAAAAGCAGAACAGTCTGTTGGAAGTAAGCAAAGGGGAGAGTGGAATGAGTCAGGATGGGTACAAGGCCTCAGATCATGCTGGTTTTGGCTTATGAACACTTTAAGTCTTGTGGGTTTTATTCTATGAGCACTAGAAAGCACTGGAATACTTATCTCCAACAACCAATTAACAGTTTAAGACATTGAGCTTAATTATGCAAAGTAGTTTGTTGAAGGTCATCCAAGTAGTAGGCAAGGGAGTCAGGATGTGAACCCTGTTCAGTCTGAATCCAAAAACACTACTTTTTGATCCTAAATCTTAATAGAGTGCCTAGTATATAGTATATTAACCATTGCCATTATTATCATGACCATTAGGATCATTATTGTTATACAGATGGAATCAGAGACCTTTAGATTCTATGGGATTTGTCTAATGTCACAACCAGGAAGTAGAAGGCTAATATTTTAATTCAAGTCCTTTGATTACAGAGTCAAGGTGTTTTTCCCCAGCACCATATGGTTTTTAGCAAATAGCTGACATGAAGCAAATATTTCCTCAGGAATTAATATAGCAGTAAGTACATAACACTGTGCTTGGCTCTGAAAGAAGTTGAAAACTGAGTAAAATAGAGACCTTATGTTTAAAAATACTATAAAATAGGGACTACAAATTAGTCAAATTCAAAAATAACAACATATTACAAGGTAGAATTTTCTCACTTTTTTAGCAAATATTTATTAGACTGATGTTATGTTTGTGTCACTATTGCAGACTCAAGACTACAAAATATTGTTGAAAATGGCAATGTGGTATCTCAATGGTGGGATATATTACCTGTCTTTCAGAGAACCAAAAAGACTTCATGGAAGAGCCTACGAGAGGGATAAAATTTAGACAGATGAAAATGAAGGGAGGGTGAGTGGAGTAATCTAAACAACGATGACAAAAAGATACGTAGAAATAGAAAGTTTAAGAGTGGCTCACAAGGTTTTGGTGTTGTAGCATAATGGGTTTTGATCCATCACCCTGCTAATGGCCTCAAGAACGTAGCAGTGGATGGAAGATCTCCCCCTCTCTGTCTCTCCTTTACTCTTTGTAACTGCTATTTTCAAATGAATAAATAAATCTTTAAAAAAGTGGCTTTTGGGTACTAAGCAATCCAGTTTGATTGAAAAAAAATTTACGTGGGTTAAGAAAGGACAGAAACTTTAGAAAACAAATTAATGACTGTATTTTGGAGAACTATATTGTCCAAGATGCATACTTGCTCTCAGTAGGCCATGACCTGATGAACTTTAGTTGAACTCTGATTGAGGAGTTAAAGAATAAAATGTTAGGTAAAGATAAATTCGACATTTTAAAGCATCTTCTTTCTTTTTTTTCTTTTTTTAATTTTTTTGACTTTTATTTAGAATATAAATTTCCAAGGTACAACTTGTGTATTACAATGACTTCCCCACCCATACCTTCCTCCCCCGCTACCCTCCCCCCTTACTCACTCCCTCTCCCCTTTCATTCACATCCAGAGAATCTTCTTTCTTAAGCAAAGAAGAGTATTAAGTGACAAGTGATGTTATGGTTAGAATAATAGTTTGTGTGCCACTTGAAAGCCCACTTATTAGATTCTTGGTTCCCAAAGTCTTCTGCTGATGGTTAGTGGATTAATGTTAATGGTTAATGGATTAAGGTTGGATATTTGATCTAACCATGGAGTCTGGTGTTGAGGTGAGTAATGGGAGGTCTTTATGTCAATGGAAGGTACTCAGAAAGTAGTTCTTGCAAGGTGGTTGGCTATAAAAGCTGAGTTGGGACTAATTACTTGCACTGTGCTTCTTGGTTTATCATGTGTTCTAGTCTGATTTTCATCACTTTAACTAAAATATCTGAAAGGAGATTTTTTGGGAAAAATGATTTATTTCCACTTACAGTTTGGAAACTGCAGTTTAGGATCAGGAGGCCACACAGTTCAGCATCTGTAGATGCTGATCAGAGCAGGTGCAGAGTATGATCACATGGTGAACCAGGAAGGAGAGGGAACCTAGGCTGAACTTGAATTCAAACAATCAAACCTCTCATGAGAACCACCCTTCAAGGGCACTCCCCAATAAGCCAAATACCTTTCAGATGCCTTGGTTAGATCAAATCTCAACCTTTAGTCAATTAACCATTAACACTATGGCATCTGAGTTTGCATGTGTGCATGAGTTTTGAGGAAACAGGCCCTGCTGTACCCATAACACTATATGATCCTCCCTGCAGTCTGCTTTCCATTGCTCTCATCAGACAACAGCGAATGGAGCTACCTCAATTGTAAACCCCAAAAACTATAAGCTGAGTAAACATTCTTCCTTCATAAGGAGCTCTTCTATTTTAGTTGTAGTAATAAAAATTGGCTAACACAAATGCGTAACCTCAGATCTCTTTTGTTCTTTTATATGAGCTTCATGAAAGAAAGTGAGATATTGTTTTTTTTTTTCACTATTGGGTTCACTACTGTAAATAACACAGCACCTGGGACAGTGTCCCAGGTGGAATATAAAGGTACTCAATAAGAAACTGCTGAATGAAAAATGCAATCTTCCTATTGATTTCTACTACTAATTCATAATTATTTATTGTGGGTAATATTTTAAACCTCTCATCACTGATTGTCATGATTATAAAATAAACTAAAAATATGTCATTGTAAAAATTAAAAGAATAAGAAAGGAAGAAGAGAGGGTGAGAGCATGGGAAGGAAGGAGGGTAGGGTGGAAAATATTACTATGCTCCTAAATCTGTATACATGAAATACATGAAATTTGTTCACCTTATATAAATAAAAAATTACTTAAGAAAGCAGTATCTCCCACAAGAGGTGGGTATTTCTAGTCATCATAATGAATAGTAGACACTAATGATATTTAATGTGTGAGGACAAAAGGTACATAGGACAATCTAGTATGACAGAATTGACTTACACCCCACAGGATTTCTGAATGTGACACCAAATATTCATGGAGGTAAAGCATCTGTAATGATCTGAGCCTTGTAACTCATCTCATTTTAGGAATAAATACAATGAAGTTATGTAAATTTTATTATGACCTGAGGGAGTTTGGAAGCAGATCATTCCCCTGTGAAACATGTGATAAAACTCCATCCTGGGGGAAAGCTTCCTGAAAGTGTTGGGAGATTCCCTAACCAGAGTATCTAACTAAGTCATGCCCAGACTCTTGACTGCAGAAACTGGACATAATAATTATATATTGTTTGAAGCCACTAAGTTTGTGGTAATTTGTTATGCTGCAATAGAAAAAACAGGATCAGATTAAGTAATATGCTTTGGGTTTCATAACTAAGTGATAGACATAAAATTTAAAAAATTTGTTTCCAATGATAATGAATTTTCAATATTCAGAAATTCTAAGATTGGGAGAAATGAGCTTAAGACATCTCATGTTAAAGAGCTGCAGTGTACTAATTAAATTAAAACAGGAACCTATCTCTCAAGAATGGGATGGCTTGTAAGGTTTTGGTGCCTAGGGAAGTGGTCCAAACTGAAGATACAAATGTGCTGTACTATATTATAAGCAAGACGTCAAACCAAGACCAGGAATGAAATCACTCAGAGAGTAGTAAATTGTGAAGCAGATGGAGGATGAAACTTTAAGGAACAAATAGGAATGAAATGATAGGAGGATGAGGAAATAGTCAGCATTTAGAATAGAACAAGAAGGGCACCTTGGAAGGCAAAGGAAGATGCATTTTCTTAAAGCAGGAGGAAGTGCCAAATGTGAAGGAGATAGATGTTTGTCACAGTGATTAAGTTGCCTCTTGGGATACCAGCATTCCATATTGGAATGTCTTGTTCGAGTACTGCTACTCTACTTCAAGCCCTGCTTCCTAAGTGCATCCGGAGAGGCAGTAGAAGATGCTCAAGTACTTGGGGCTATGCTACCCACATATGACAGAGTTCTAGTCTCCTGACTTCAGCCTGGTCCAGCCTTGTCTGTTGCAATCATTTAGGAAGTGAACCAATTAATGAAAGATCTCTCTCTCCCCATGGCTCTTTGCCTCTTTGTCTATCTTTCTCTCTTTCTGCTTTCAGATATAAAGAAAATAAATAACACATTTTAAAAAGTAATATTAAATGCTACAGAAGCAGCAAACAGAACAGGAATGAGAAAGTCTTATTAGAATTAACTACCAGGGAGCACTTGCTAAAGCAACTTGACTGACAGCATGTGGACGACAAGTTGGCCTCAGAAATCTTCATAAATCTATGATCCACATATTGAATAGGACACAATATAGAATGATGACATGTACATCACTAGGGCACTCCACACAGATGAACGTACACCAATTTATTTTAGTTTAGCTCACAAACATTTGTTTACTGAGCCTCTCTAAGTCAAATAGACTATCTGACTACAGTTGTGCAGATTCACTTAACCATATCTCATTCTCCTCACATTTCTCCAGTTTAGTGACAACAATATGTTAGCACTTTATCAAATCCTTTGCTGAACTGAAGAAATAAGATATGTGTACACATTTCACCTGATCTATAGTTCTGCAGCTAGTCTCCCTGTGGATTCCAAGAATCTGGAGAAGTTTTCACATATGAAATCATAGTTACGTCTCACACAAGAGTACAGTCACAACACAGGAAACTTAGCAGGATTGTCCTGCAAAATTATGTCTATTTTGTTAATTTCATGACTTCCTATTTTTCCTTTTCTTACATATGTGCTCTGATTTTTTTTTTCTAAAAGTAGAAAAGAAACCGGTTTTCAACAATAATGAAAGTTTATAATTAATTATAGCCATGTTATTTCTGATTACATATAAGTTTTTAAAAACATTTTATTTATTTAAGAGGCTCTGTTACAAATAGTGAGAGGGAGAGACAGAGGGAAAGGTCTTCCATCTGCTGGCTCACCAGCTGAGCCGATTCGAAGGCAGGATCCAGGAGCTTCTTCCAGGTCTCCACGTGGGTGCAGGGGCCCAACCGTTTAAGTCATCTTCTATTGCCTCCCAGCCCATAGCAGAGAGCTGGATCAGAAGAGGAGCAGCCAGGACTAGAACTGGCGCCCATATGGGATGCTAGCACTGCAGGCAGAGGATTAGCCTATTGTGCCACAGCGCCAGACCCTATAACTTTTCAGCATGATTAAGAAAACAGAAATTTCCCAGGTTTCTTTTGAGCCTTGGGCAACGTCTAAACCAGTATTAAAAAAAAAAAATGGCCTAGAGGCTGACAGTCCACTAGCCTAAAAGTTATGGTCACTGACAAGGAATAGAGCATTAGACAAAATAATATTCAGAATCATTGCATGCTTCTAAGGAGTATTAGTTGACCTTTAAGTAGAAGAAGTCTCTGGCAGTTCTGGACTATGACTGTCTGTATGATATGGTTATAAAATAGGAGAAAAATTTAAAGTATACCTATTCCTGAAAACTGATTTCTTTTATTTTTTTTGTTCATTTTTTTAAACAGGCAGAGTGGACAGTGAAGAGAGAGAGAGAGAGAGAGAGAATGGTCTTCCTTCGCCATTGGTTCACCTTCCAATGACTGCCGCAGCCAGCGCACCGTGCTGATCTGATGGCAGGAGCCAGGTGCTGATCCTGGTCTCCCATGGGGTGCAGGGCCCAAGCACTTAGTCCATCCTCCACTGCACTCTGGGGCCACAGCAGAGAGCTGGCCTGGAAGAGGGGCAACTGGGACAGAATCCGGTGCCCCGACCGGGACTAGGACCTGGTGTGCTGGCGCTGCAAGTTGGAGGATTAGCCTGTTGAGCCATGGCGCTGGCTGAAAACTGATTTCTTACATACAGAAGTTACAACTGGTTAGAACTATATTCATTTTTATTCTGATTAGAAATGTTTTCATTAAAAGAGAATATGAGAATTAACATAAATGCAATTTAATACCAAATAATATCAATGTGAATGTGGAGAGCTTTAAATATGGCACAGAGTTTTAAAATAATACTTGGAAAACATCTCCCAAATATAAACCAAATCCAAATTCCATTTGCAGCATTCCCTTTTATTCATAGATGTATCTCAAGCACATAGAACAGTGACTGGAAATCACAAGGACTCAAAAGTTTGACAACAAAAGCAGTACCAACCACTCTTGAGAAGTAGAGGCTTCAGAGTACACAACACACTGCTGAGGAGAGACTTCCACATGAACTACTGAGAAGAGTGTCAGATAAAATCTCTCACTTTCTCGCTGTGTGCCGTAGGAGGCTATCATGAGAAAAAGTGAGCACAATGCCAGTCCATGGAGACTGACAATGTATGTAAAGCAGTTAAACCACCCAGTGGCTGCAGGGTCTGAGTCCACCCGTACAGGATGGACTGGGTCCGAGGAAAGGTGAGTGCGCCGCTCGCCCGTTCCCCAGCCTCCCGATCCCGGAGACAATCAGATGCAGCGGGGAGCCAAGTCTAGCAAGGACTCGTTTATTCCGTGTGTAACAGAACCTTTTATAGCACAAAACTGCAGAGTCATTGGGGCAGGGCTAAGGACCAACCAATCACTTAAACGGTCACCTTACAGGGGGATTTCTATAGGACTAGCCTTATGTCTATACACTTGTTACTAGTTTTGTTACCTCCCCTGATATTGCGTAGCCAATCAGTTTTAGTGGTAAGCAACTTTGGATTCTGCCCACCATCTTACTTCCTTTCGGCACCATCTTTGAATTGCTTCGTGTAACTAATTTCCCCACAAGTGGCTCCGCTGGGAGTTGCTGGGGGACAAGTCATTCCTTGTAAAGGGATACTGTCCTGGAAAAACGACTGCGAAGGGCCTAGAGCAGGCCCTGGTCAGGAGAGGAACCAGTGGGATCCCCTCTTTATTATGTGCCCCGTACTATTTTGCAGCAGCAGTGTCCTATTCTTTAAAGGTTCCTGGGCAGTCTCTAGACGGCTTGCTGATTGACAATATCCTTTTTCTACCTGAGTGAATACGAAGGAAGATCTGTCTTTTCTTGAAACTACATATCACTATGTAGTCACTTTGACATCCAAAGGAAAGAATTCATATTAACTGCAACTACATTGTGCAGAACTCAGGAACCAACAGACTTAATAGAATTTATAAATGACAGTACTCATCACCACCACCCCTGAACTTTCCACTGTTCTCCATCTTACAGGTTTTATAAGCGTGGTAGTGGGCAATGTCTGAAATTAGGAACTCCATGAACATGGGCTTCCATTTAAGAAAAATCTTTCCTCCTGCTTTTTCCTCAGTTCCCTATCATGACCTTCTTTTTGGTACATGTCCCTCCCTCTTGGAGATCTCTTCTAATGTTCGGTCTCTGAATTTTCACTATGTCCTGCATCTTGATGTTTATATTACTTATCTTTCATTTATTAAATACTTATGTCTCCAATCCCTTTATGTATTTAATCCTCTCAACCACTGAATGAGGTAAATATATTACCATCCTATTTTGTGGGAAGAAAAAGACAGCTCAGAGTTCTCAAGTTTGAATACACACTAAGTGGCAGAGCTGCAAACATAGATGGTGTGATTGCAGAAGGCAAGCTCTTAGCATAGATGATTGCTGGAAATCATTACAAGGAATATCCATATTAAAGGCTAAACAGGATGCTCTCCCATATTTCAGAAAAAGCAAATGGGTTTATATGGAGCTGGCCACTTCCCTCCACCCCGTTTTCAATGTCCTAAGTGTGTAAGTAGGGACCGAGAAAGGTTAGCTGAAGTCTAGCTTGGGTTTTTATGCAATTTAGGGGACTCTCTTTTATCAATTAGTACAAAATTATAGGTACAGTATTAGGTAAGGAAGTTAAAATGCATTTAGTATAAGAAATCATAAGTAATTAGAAATGTTTAGAATCTGGCAAATGCCGGAGAATTTCTGCCACAGGGAGAGAAAATGGTCAGAGGTCCCCTATGTCCAGGCTTTCTGAGACATCCACTCCTATCCTACTCCCTTCTCCCTTACTTTCCTCTCTGCCTGCTCCACAGCCCAGGTCTTGCTGGCAAAGATCGGGCCCCCACCTTCTAAAGGCGCCTCTTCTCCTACTTCCACTTTTGCCTCCTCACAATGCTTTTGCCATATAAAGGCCTGAGTGAACTAGCTAAGTTGTATCATGACAGTACGAAAATCCCATGGCTTTATTGTTTCAATTAAAAATCCAAATTCTCGGAGGCTGGGCAAGATGACGAAATAGGAAGGGAGCACACCAATAGTCCGGGGAGAGACAGTTTAATAAAAGTGGGGATACTGCAGGTTCAAGGAAGAGTAGGGGAAGAAACAGCAGAGGAAACTCTTCCGGAACTAGTAATTCACAGTGGACCTGCGTGGAGAGCGTGGGAGCCTGCAGTTCGGGACACCAGCAGCAGACTCAACGCACCAGCGCTGGAATACGAGGTGAGCCGAACCTCAATAGCCCGAGACACTGGCAGGGAAGCGGAAAGAGGAGACTAGAGCGAACAAGGCTTGAAACCCTGTGGGGAAAAGTTCACCAGGCTAACTAGAAGAGAGAGAGAAAGAAAAAAGTGACCGATACGGACACAAGTTTCTCTCTCTCTGCCCACCTCTCAAAGGTGAGCAAGACAAAGAGCAGGCGCCATTTTGGACATACGTCATAAGCAGGGCGACCTCAGGTCTGCACCAGCCCTGAGCCTAGCAGAAAAACCTGACTCTGGGCGTGGGGGTGAAATAACAGGAGATTAGAACCTAATGAATGTGTGGTGCTAATGAACTGAGACTATGAAAAAAAGAGACTGTGGGGGAGAGAGCTCACAGAATTCACCACATGAGTACTCTCCAAAGACGCTACAGTTCGGTAGCCTTGGTAACCCAGTGGTGAGACTGCAGAAGAATGTGAATCCACACTGAGGGCTGCAGAGATTCCCTCTGTGTTCCTTGGGAAAGAGCTTCAAATCTCTGGCTCCTGTGGGCATATCATTAGCCTGCTAACCACCCCCAATTCCATTCAGCTGTGTGGAATTACTTCCCTTTTGAATCAAAAATAAAGAAAGAAACAGAGAGAGATTTACCACGCCTAACCTGGGAGTGTCACCTTTGGCACACCCTCAACCCTGAGGAACCAAACAGAGCTCTCAGGCCACACCCATCTCAAGCCTCTAAGGCTCCATTGAAAGTAGACAGTCCACTTATCTAGAGTCATAGTATAACAAGAAAAACACCACAGTGAAGAAACCAATATGCCAAACAACAAACGCAAAAACCGAGGTAACAAGAACAAGGAAGAAACTATGATGCCCCCAAATGAAAAAGACACCCCAATTCAAGATTACGAAGATGATGAGATAGAAGAGATGCAAGAAGCAGATCTCAAAAAATTGATAAGAACACTAAGAAGTACTCAAAAATTCTTGAAATACAGAAATACTTAATGGACAAGGTAGAAAATCTCTCTCGTGAAAATGAAATATTAAGGAGAAATCAAGCTGAAATGAAACAACTAGTAGAACATGAAACTGTGATAGTGACGAGAAATCATAATGAAGTGAAGAATTCAATAGATCAAATGAAAAACACAGTAGAGAGCCTTACAAACAGAATGGGTGAGGCAGAAGAGAGAATATCAGACTTAGAAGACAGAGCACAGGAAACTATACAGTCAAACCAAAGAAAAGAAGAGGAAATTAGAAATCTAAAAAATATTGTTGGAAATCTACAGGATACTATTAAAAAACCAACATTCGAGTTCTAGGAGTTCCTGAAGGCATGGAGAGGGAGAAAGGATTAGAATGCCTTTTTAGTGAGATAATAGCAGAAAATTTCCCAGTTTTGGAGGACAGAGACATCCTAGTACAGGAAGCTCATAGAACCCCTAGTAAACATGACCAAAAGAGGTCCTCACCACGACACGTTGTAATTAAACTCACCACAGTGAAACAGAAAGAAAAGATCCTAAAACTTGCAAGAGAGAAATGTCAGATTACTCTCAGAGGGTCTCCAATTAGACTCTCAGCAGACTTCTCACCAGAAACCCTACAAGCTAGAAGGGAATGGCGAGACATAGCCCAGGTACTAAGAGAGAAAAACTGCCAGCCCAGAATATTATATCCTGCAAAGCTCTCATTTGTGAATGAAGGTGAAATAAAGACCTTTCATTGTAAACAGAAACTGAAAGAATATGTTGCCACTCGTCCAGCCCTGCAAAAGATGCTTAAAGATGTGTTACACACAGAAACACAGAAACACGGCCATCAACATGAAAGAAAGTAAATGAAGGGAACCTCATAGCAAAAGATCACATGGAATTCAAAGCATACAATTGGATAAAGAAATTATGGGACATGTACTCTATAGAATACTATACAGCAGTCAAAAACAATGAAATCTGGTCATTTGCAACAAGATGGAGGAATCTGGAAAACATCATTCTGAGTGAATTAAGCCAGTCCCAAAGGGACAAATATATGTTCTCCCTGATCGGTGACAACTAATTGAGCACCAAAGGGGAAACCTGTTGAAGTGAAATGGACATTATGAGAAACAGTAACTTGATCAGCTCTTGTGCTGACTGTTGTTGTACAATGTAATACTTTATCCATTTTAGTATTTTTTTATTCTAGGACTAGTGGTTGAACACTGTAATTAACACACAATTATTCTTAGGTGTTTAAATTTTAACTGAAAAGGGATCCCTGTGAATTATAAGAGTGGGAATAAGAGAGGGAGGAGATGTACAATTTGGGACATGCTCAATCAGACGTGCCCCAAATGATGGAGTTAGAATCGTGCCAGGGGATTCCAATACAATCCCATCAAGGTGGTATGTACCAATGCCATCTCACTAGTCCAAGTGATCAATTTCAGCTCACAATTGATCATACTGATAGGTCTAAGAGTCAAAGGGATCACACAAACAAGACTAGTGTCTGCTAATACTAACTGATCGAATCAAAAAGGGAGAGAATGATCCAACATGGGAAGCAAGACACACAGAAGACTCATAGAATGGCAGATGTCCTAAATAGCACTCTGGCCTCAGAATCAGCCCTTAAGGCATTTGGATCTGGCTCAAGAGCCCATGAGAATATTTTAGGCATGGAAAGCTAAGACACTCTGGCAAAAAAAAAAAATAGAAGACCTAAATGAAAGATCTCTGTGAGTGAGATCCCAGTGGAAAGAATGGGGCCATCAAAGAAGGAGGTACCTTTCTCTGAAGGAAGGAGAGAACCTCCACTTTGACTATGACCCTGTTGGAATAAGATTGAAGTTGGAAAACCCTAAAGGCTTCCATAGCCTCAGCAACTCATGACTAGAGCCTAGGGAGATTACTGACGCCATAAACAAGAGTGTCAAATTGTTAAATCAACATCAGGAGTCACTGTGTACTCACGTCTCATGACGGATCTGTCCTTAATGTGTTGTCCATTGTGAAGTAATGCTATAACTAGTACTGAAACAGTATTTTACACTTTGTGTTTCTGTGTGGATGCAAACTGATGAAATCTTTACTTAGTATATACTGAATTGATCTTCTGTATATAAAGATAATTGTAAATCAAAAAAAAAAAAACCCTTGGTGTTAAATTTGAAATTGCATAGAAAATTAATCAATTAAAAAAAAAACATATCATGTAGGATCTCTGTCCTTAATGTGCTATACATTGTGAATTAATACTATAACTAGTATTCCAACAGTATTTTTCACTTTGTGTTGCCATGTGAGGGAAAACTGTTGAAATCTTTATGTAATATGCACTAAACTGATCTTCTGTATATAAATAGAATTGAAAATGAATCTTGATGTGAATGGAAGGGGAGAGGGAGCGGGAAAGGGGAGGGTTGCGGGTGGGAGGGAAGTTATGGGGGGGGGAAGCCATTGTAATCCATAAGCTGTATTTTGGAAATTTATATTCTTTAAATAAAAGCTTTATAATAATAAAAAAAAAAGAATCTGGCAAATGCCACAATTGAGGCTGAGGAAATGATACCCTGAAGAATGGTAGTTGGTATGCTGAATACTTTGAAATAAAGGAGATTGGGAGTCCTCAGAATCAAAGCCTTTCTGCTTTCTGTCCTCCTGTCTTCCACCCCTTCTTTCCATGAAGTGATTCGTCGAAACCATAATTCCCCTTCCCCAAGGTCGGACAGCAAACTAGAACACTTCTCTCTCAATGCAAGACATAAAACCGTCAAAGGTTACGGACTCCCTTCTCCCTTGAAAATCCTCATCCCAAAATGATCCTTCTCATTCTCTGGAGAAAGGAATGCTGTGCAGAGATGCTGAGAAGGAGCCATGCAGATAGTTCTTGCTGGGTTTCCACCCTGTCCATTACTATTAGAGCACACCCTTCTGTGCAATTACACTTCTATCCGCCTGTCCATTCTACACTGAGCTCAGACACACAGAGTTTTTCCTCGTTTGTTGGTTCATTATTTTTTAAGGCTCCTGTGTGACATACAACTTTGTTTAAGTAAATAATGTCTTTTCTCTTCTTAATTTGTCTTTTGTTATGGGGGGCTTTACTATGAGCCTTATGGGGGTAAGGAAATGTATCACAACCTTCCATTCCTACACCATAAAGCACATGGTATTACATATATGTATATAATTAATTATGTATCTGAAATACTTAAATGATTATTTCATTTCCTATATATTTTGGCTGCACACTTTTTGATCACCTGTTCATGTAGTGAAAATTTTGCAATATTGTAGTCTCCAGAGAACAGAAAAATATTTCCTCTGGTATTACTCCATTGTTTTCAATGCTAGAAAAATTTCCTTGGGACGGTCATTCGGTCTAGCAGTTAAAGATACTACCTGGGGGTGGTGCTGTGCACAGCACGCTAAGCAGCTGCTTGAAATGCTGTCTTCCATCTTGGAGTGCTGATTAGAGAGTCCTGGCTGCTGTGTTTCTGATCCAGCTTCCTGTTAATTCCATTTGGGAAAGCAGCAAATGATGGCTCAAGTACTGAGACCTTGGCCATGTGGGAGACCTGGATGGCGTTCCAGCCTCCTAGATTTGGCTCAACCCAGCCCTGGCCTACCTCTTGCCAACTATAACCATTTGGGCAGTAAATCAATGAATGGAATATCTCTGTCTCTGTCTCTTTCACTTTTCTCTCTACCACTCTGCCTTTCAAATAAAATAAATAAAGGAAAAAAAAAACTAAGAGAGATATTAGATCCTGTATTAGAGTGTCTGGATTCTCATTCTAGATTTGTTCCTAATTCCAGCTTATTCCTAAAATATCCTAGGAAGCAGCGGGCAATGGCCCAAGTAAATGGTTGCTTGCTACACAGGAAGGAGTCGCAGACTGAGGTCCATGTTTCTGGCTTTGAGAAGTCCTGCCCTAGCTGTTGTAGGCATTGGGAGAGTGATCCAGCAAATAGGAGACCTCTTTGAGTCTGTCTGTCTCTCTCATTTCTATCACTCAAATAAATGAAATAAATGCATAAGGATTTTTTAAAATTTCTTTCACCTTCACCTATGAAGAAGAGATTTTGTAAATTATCAGTAAATGCAATCAAGGCAAGTATTTTTGGGGATTATTGTAAAATATGGAAATATATCTAGTTTTTCTTCTATGTTAGCTAAGGTATTTCAATTTTTCTTTGAATTCCAGTATCATTCCCATTTTCCTATTGATGATCTCATTGTAGTGGAGTATCACAAGTGCTCTGTTATTTTCATGTGTGGCACTGGTGTGGGGCACAAATGTCTTTTCCTTCTATCTAACAGAGCCACAAAACAAAATGCAGATTAACAAGAGAAAATCAAGCAAAAGTTTGCTAACTTGTATACCATAAAATGAGAGACAAGTTGGCTCTCCAAAACAGAGTTAATTTGGGAATAGCAAGTTATTACCTTCTGGGATGAATGTGCCAAGTGAACCATGGGCATATCCAGGGAGGCAAAAGAAGACAACTATTTCAAAAGCAAAATTGGGAAGGTTAACATTTGTTGTTTTGAAATGATTATGCTTGGTGAGAAGGATTAATAACAAGGCGGCATCAGTCTATTAGTGGAACAGGCAGTTACTAGGCAGTCTTCCTCATGGAAGTAGCCTGTGCAAGACTGCAGTGGCCTTTGTTCAGAATTCTTAGAATAGTTCTTATCACAGGCACATATGCATGAAGGCCCCTCCCTCATGGTCCCTCCTTCCTCTGCTAGTTGTTAGGGTTTAACATTTTGGTATTGGAAAGTCTCATACATGTATATTTCATATGTACATGGGAGATACCCAAAGAAATGAGTCTCAGTGAAGTGACTTAGAATTCAGGCTTAAATATCATCTTCCACTGAAGCAAAAAAGGGAAGGGTGTGGGGAAAGCCAGTAATGGGAAAGCAATCAGGAAAAGCAAGGTAAACAAGAGTAAGGTGTATTACAAATATTTAATTCAGTGACTTCTCTATTGATAACATTATCTTGTGATATAAATTCTCTTGAGTCTCTTGTGTCAGATTTTCTTCATAAATATACATTTCCCTTACAGAAAGATAACTTCTAATCTGTTTTCAGAGCTTCTCTGGTGTCTGCTGATTTTCAAAGTAATCTTTATTACAATGAGGCATATTTTGTAGAGGTGTTTTCCAAACTTTTACATCAGCATTTTGTTACAAACATCTTTCCTGCTATTATTTCTTCTTTATTAATTGGATAAACAATCAAAAAATCTCCTCAGTACTTTTACTTGAACTTTGTCTCCTCCCTTGAATGAATTGTGAAGTATTTTGAAAACATTTTTGCTTCTCAATGATAGAATAATTTCTATTAATGCCAAATTCTTCAGACAGTCCCAGTGTCTTCCAGGGACTATATTATCAGGAAGCTGGAGTCAAGAGATGGAGCCCAGAATTGAATCCAAAAATTGAACATGGGTTGTCTTAACTGACAGCCTAAATGTTCACTTCCTTAAAATTTTTAATAGCATTTGCAAACCTTTCTTTACCTCTTTCATGACAATTGCATTATTATACATTTTATTGCTAATGATTTGCCAATTTTCAGAACTTGTTTCATTTTAAAAAATTCAGTCGCAGACGTCTCAGTTTTTCTAATGGCCAAAAATTTAAAAGTTACATTCCAGTTTTTAAAAATCAAGGCTGTTCCTGCCAGCGCTGTGGCTCAATATGCTAATCCTCTGCCTTGCGGTGCCAGCACACCAGGTTCTAGTCCCGGTTGGGGCGCTGGATTCTGTCTCGGTTGCCCCTCTTCCAGGCCAGCTCTCTGCTGTGGCCAGGGAGTGCAGTGGAGAATGGCCCATTTCCTTGGGCCCTGCACCCCATGGGAGACCAGGAGAAGCACCTGGCTCCTGCCTTTGGATCACTGTGGTGCGCCAGCCTCAGCACACTGGCCACGGCGGCCATTGGAGGGTGAACCAATGGCAAAAGGAAGACCTTTCTCTCTGTCTCTCTCTCTCTCACTGTCCACTCTGCCTGTCAAAAAACAAAAAAATTAAGGCTGTTCCTAATTAAGATTTTGTATCCAGATTAGAAGTTAGACAATAGATGTATATTTGTTTTTTTCTTTTGTTAATTTTACCATTTAATTTTGAAACTTTTCATTGCTACAGTTAATTCTTCCTAAGCATTTTTGGATATCTTAGTTCAATATTTTCCAACTGTTCATGTAAAAATAGATAATTTTCAGCAATTTGAAGAGAGCCAGTCTTCACTGTTACCTCTGAAGAGTGAATGTGTTCCATTTAAAATTTGTAATCCTAATTACTTTTGTTAAGCTCTTCAAAATAATACTCAATGTTCTTCCTTATTTGTTATTCAAGACATCAGAGGCATTTGTAATTGATTTACTTGTTACCCAAGTAAATATAGATTTCTTGTGCTCTGTGCAGTCCCTGACTTTCAAGGGTTCTCATTATACACTTCTGGTCTGGAATATCATCTGTTGTAAAGAAATGACTGTCTTGTTAAAAAAGCAGCTTAAACAAAACAATAGATACAACATTTCAACCTTAAAATAACCAAGCTGGGATTTCATAATACTTTGTTCATCTTATTTTATTTTCAAAGTGTATGCTTGAGTATCATTAATTTTTCTCTTTTGTTTTCTATTTGATCTCCTTAAAATTATTGGAAACAATTTCAAAATTATTTTTCTTTTATTAAATAGTTTTGAATGAAAATATTTTTCAGTGAAGCAGACAATAATGAAAAAGCACAGTACTTATTGAATGCAATAACTTTATTATCAATATAATGTTTTTGCTGACTTTTAGTACCATAAAAATTGATTTTTCCTTCCTATTATTTTCCTGTTGCTTTTTGATTTCTTGTTTGGCAGACAGTGACTTAACTTTCATAACCTTTTTAATGAGATATCCTTTTTACCAACTGTATCTTCACTTTTATTATTATTTTCTCTACATGATTTTGACATTACAATTGCTGCATTTCTATCATTTTTCTTCATCTTAGTTTATATTTTTGGCTTCAAGTAAGAGGCTTCTTTCTTATTATATGAAACTGTATTTTTAAATGACTCATCTATTGCACTATGCAAAAAAAAAAAAATCACATAGACAATTTTTTCCTGGAGTGTAAATAATTTGTAATAGAGAAACACTGATGGGAGTTCTATCCCTGAAATAATTGTACATAACTGATAACTGGAATAATTTTCCAAGTACTAAATTTCTATATCACTTTTCAAATCTTTATTTATTTATTTATTTATTTTGGCAGGCAGAGTTAGTGAGAGAGAGACAGAGAGAACGGTCTTCTTTCTGTTGGTTCACTCCCCAGATGGCCGCTATGGCAGGCACTCTGTGCCGATCCAAAGCCAGGAGCCAGGTGCTTCTCCTGGTCTCCCATGCAGGTACAGGGCCCAAGCACTTGGGCCATCCTCCACTGCCTTCCCGGGCCACAGCAGAGAGCTGGACTGGAAGAGGAGCAACTGGGATAGAATCCGGCACCCCAACTGGGGCTAGAACCCCGGGTGCCGGCGCCGCAGGTGGAGTGGAGGACTGGCCAAGTGAGCTGCGGCACCAGCCGACTTTTCAAATCTTACTTCTACAACAGCACCTCCACAGCTAGATACTACAGAATATATAACCTTATACCAATACAGAGAATGTTGGCACTTTCGGAGACAGCAGTGTTCTTGGGAGGAAAGGATAGATCATTATAACTTAATACACTGATATAACTACCAAACCCAAGTGAAATAAATGTCCAATTCAACTTCTTCATGTTTGTATTCCAAAAATGGCCAAAGTCAAGACCAAGCTGCACAAAAAAGGGGAAGTATAAGAAACAGACATTCGGGTCGGAAGAAGAAAAGATCATGAAAAATACTCTTAATTTTTTAAAATAACACAAATATATGCCCATGTAAGACTTCCCTAGATGATTTCCCAAGGCTTGGAAAGGTTTCATGTAAATGAAGGGCCTTAATATTTAATTCTACCTCAGCACATAAATCCATATGATGCGTTCTGAGTTGTTAACATAAAGTTGAATCATGTGAAAGTCATATTTTCTCTTCAGAATCCCTGCTTTCTTTTTTTTTTTAAGATTTATTCATTTATCTGAAAGTCAGAGTTACACCCCCCCCCACACACACACACACAGAGAGAGAGAGAGAGGTCTTCCATCCACTGGTTCACTCCTGAATTGGCTGCAATGGCCAGAGCTGAGCTGATCCGAAGCCAGGAGCCAAGAACTTCTTCCGAGTCTTTCATGTGGGTGCAGGGGCCCAAGGACCTGGGCCTTCTTCTACTGCTTTCCCAGGCCATAGCAGAGAACTAGATCAGAAGTGGAGCAGCCGGGACTTGAACCAGTGCCCATATGGGATGCCAGCACTTCAGGCCAGGGCATTAACCTGCTGCACCACAGTGCCAGCCCCCATAATCCCTGCTTTCAATATAAAAATTCCCTTAAAACCTAGGGAGTCCAAGCAGACTGCATGCTCTGACTCCTGAGCCACCCGCCTGGCCCGCCCAGGTGTATTCTCTCCATTCAACCATGTAACCTTGCTCTCCACCAGTCTGAGTGACTGGATGCTCTCTCTGTCCCTTCCATTCTGATGGATGCTCTATCCCCAGTAAAGCCGTATCACTTCGAAAAAAAAAAAAAGAAATATAAACTTCACAGGGTCATACAGCTTTAAATGTCAAAGTAAAAACATCCAATTTTAACCTGATATCCTTCTCCAATGTTGTGTTGGATCCAAGAGCTGATTTTGGAATTTTCAGGAATTATTTTATGTGCTTGCTAAATATAGCTATAAGTAAAAATTAAACATATGAACTTACAATGAATGAAATAAGTGATATCAAAAACAGAAGTAATATACCCTCAAACACATTTTTGCCTAAGTATCTAACTGTATACTATTGTTAACACATTTTTTATCCATGTCCAGCTCATTTGTTTAATAGAAACACTATATAATAGTGACCACATCTTTTCCTCACTCTCTCTTCCATGACATTATGTACATAACTTGAAAGTGACTATGAAGGAAATTAGCAAACACTCAAATCAGGGCTCCTGGAGTGCAGGGTTTATTCTTAAGCATTCATCATTATTCTACCTCTCTTAGCCTTTACATTACCCTGTCCTTAAAGATTGGACTGCTGTCCCTGTAAAATAGTCTGTGTGAACAAGGAAGAAATTTAATATTTAGAAAATGAAATGAAAATTGCTAAAGGTAGAACTTCTTATGTAGACTATAGGTAGCAGAAGAGACTGCTATTTGCTGAATATGTGTTCCCTCCCAAACTCTTATTGAAATTTAATTGCCATCCTTGGGCCCTGCACCCGCATAGGAGACCAGGAGAAGCACCTGGCTCCTGGCTTCAGATTAGCGCGATGCTCCAGCCGCAGCACCCATTGGAGGGTGAACCAACAGCAAAAGGAAGACCATTCTCCCTGTCTCTCTCTCTCACTATCCACTCTGCCTGTCAAAAAAAAAAAAAAAAAGAAAGAAAGAAAGAAAGAAAGAAAGAAAGAAAGAAAGAAAGAAAGAAAGAAAGAAAGAAAGAAAGAAAGAAAGAAATTTAATTGCCAGTGTAATGATTTTGGGAGATAGGACCTTTAAAATTAGGTGATTTGGCCATAAAGTCTCTGTTCTCATGGTGAATTTAATACCTTTAAAAACGGGGTTTGGGCTCTTGTTTATATTCCAGTGGAACTGTGATCTTTCTACTTTTACTTATTGATATTATGGTTTGTGTTGCATTTAGCCTGTGATTATGGAGTGTATTTAAATTATGCTTTTTCAAAAATTAAAAAAAAGGAAGAAAAGAAGGAGGGGTCTGAGGGAGGGAGATGAGGAGGGAGGGAAGTATGGCTGTCTTAGCATTGTACCAATGAAATACATGAAATCTGTTCTGTTTATATTGATAATTTTTTTAAAAAATGAGTTCTCTTTTTGTTTTTCTGCTATGTGAGGAATTCTGCAGAGGTTGCAGAGTTCAAGACATTCCATGAAGCAAACACTGGGCCTTCAGCAGACACCATATCCACCAGCACCTTGACCCCGGACTTCTTAGGATTCAGAATTATGAAAAATAAATATGTAGTCTTCATAAATTGTCCAAACTCAGTTATTCTGTCATAGCAGCACAAAACAGTCTAAAGCAAAGCATATTAAAGGATTTAAAGTCAATTCCCTATCCTAAGAAAATCTGGATATTAAAAAACAAGTAACTAGCAGAGTTTAAGTAAAATAGTCTCTAATCTCTCCTCCTCCAAACCCCCATTGATTGTGAATCTCATTTCGAATTTAGTCACAAAGATCAGAAGAACAAAAAATGTTATTCTCAATTTACATTTGAATTGAATACAATTTATTTTGCATTGTTAAGTCAAAAAACTGATACATTCTCAATTAAGTAAAAGCGAGTTATCCACCTTTGTTAATGCTCTAATACTGTTGTTCAAAGATTTTTATGAAATTATAAATTTTCAGAACTTGACATTTTTGAAGCATTAAAGTAGCCAATTATTTAGTAATATATTTTAAGTTTTCTCCTAAGTCACAAATTTCCATCAAATCACAGGTAAATATGAAAAGCTAAAGATAATGCAGAATTAGAAAATTGCTTCATTAAGAATGAGTATTTGACACAATGTCTTACTCTCCAATATAAAGTAACCACAAAGCATAGAATGACAACTCTGAAATGCAAAGTTTAACCAAAGCTGTTTTTTAAATTGACCTTACTGAATGACAGGCAGGCTCAATTCTAAACATTTCATAGAACATTAAATAAGGAATACTATCAAGAGGAATAATTTTGTTTACCTCATTAGGTAGGGATAATGTATGCCAGCATTTTCCAGAGTTATAAAACATGTTAACAGGTATTACATGAAATAAAGGATTAATCAAAGAATTTTGGAAATGCTGGCATTTCAAAGAGAAGTTTCTTTATTGCTAGAGTGCTTGGACCTTAATAATGTGAACGTTTACTGTGAACCTAGGGCATAGTGCCAATAGTAATTAACTTTGAAGTTCTTAAATCAAGGAGCACATTTAGGGACCAGTAGTTTTACCTAACACTCTGGGAAATGCTAATCTGTATCATATGAAACCAAGAGATTCTGTACTTTTTTAAGACTTCCTCCCTTTTTTTGCCCCTGTAATAATCCTTTGATGAAGCTGCTTCAGTACCTGTTAGGTAGGAAGTCAGATATGAGCTTATGTGTGTGTGACAAAGGCCTAAAGAGTTGACATCTAGGTCCAGCATATGCGTCTCAAAGTCATCCCGATAACCTGCCAGGTGGGGGTCCCACCCCTTCTGCCTGATAACCTTCCAGGTGCAGCCCAGTATTTGCACTTCAAACATCCTATGGATCTTCCAGGGGGTCCTTCCCATCCTTCCTCTAATCCAGGCCTGCGGATGCCAGCCAGGCTACCTTCAGTCTGATAACTTCAGGGGGAAAACTCAGATAGGAATTTATTGTATTTACATCCAAAAAGTCCTTTGCTCCAGGAGAAGCATATGCTGGAAGGCAAGGCCCATCCCCTTAAAAAACCCTGGCCTCAACTGGACTGTACGCTCAGCCCTCTGCCTCTATGCTGAGCTGCCCACCTGGCCTGCCCAGGTGTACTCTCTCCACTCAACCATGTAACCTCGCTCTCCCCTAGTCTGAGTGATTGGGCACTCTCAGGTTCTGTCTGGAGAGGTGCCCATCTGTTCCTATGGATGTCCCTACCCTAATAAACCTTGTTATTTTACTTTCCACTACTCTCTGTCTCATGCCTGAATTCTTTCTTGAGCGAAGACAAGGACCCTGCCATTCTCTGGTAACATACCCATTTTATTGTTTTGTTTTATTTGGTTTAATATTTTCCATCTATGTAGCACAATTGGAACCACTAATGAGTGGTCTAGGTGAATGTTTCTAAAAATGTGACCTGCATACAGTGCCCAGCCTGTGAGTCTGTGAACTTTCTGTTTCCAGACAGCATAACTGCAGAAGTTTAAACAATATGCAGGATAATTTTGTGTCTATGAACATAAAAATTTAAAAATTAGAAAAATAATTGGAGCATGTATTTTTAAAATAACTTAAAAGCATTTACTTGTATTTATTTGAGAAGCAGAGTGTCTGAGAGAGAGAAAAGGAGAGAGAGATATCTTTCATCAGCTGATTCACTCCTCAAATATTCCTCAAATCAGGCTGAGCCAAGCTGAATCCAGGTACCGGAAACTCCAGCTGAGACTCCCATGTAGATAGCAGAGACTCAACTCCTTACTTAAGCAGGAAGCTGGATTGGAGGTAGGATAGCAAGGAATCGATCCATGCACTCTGAAATTGAATGTGGGTATCCCATCATGCCAAACACCCACCCTGGGCCTTCCATTTTGCATGCCTCTTTATTTTGATTTCCTTTTATAGCTGTTACCAGAGAATGGCAGAGTTCTTGTCTTCGCGCAAGAAAGAATTCAGGCGTTGTGAGACAGAGTAGTGGAAAGTAAAAAATAGCAAAGTTTATTATGGTAGGGACATCCATAAGAACGGATGGGCACCTCTCCAGACAGGACCTGAGAGAGAGTGCGCAGTTGCTCGGACGGGGGGGGGGGGGGGGGAGCAAGGTTACATGGTTGAGTGGAGAGATTACACCTGGCCAGGCAGGCGGGCAACTCAGCATAGAGGCAAAGGGCTGAGCTCACGTCTGGTTGAGGCTGGGGGTTTTAAGGAGATGGGTCTTGCTTCCCCACCTCTGCTCCTCTTGGAACAAAGGGCTTTTTGGATGTAAATAGAAAAACTTCTGAGTTTTCCTCTGAAGGTATCAGACAGGAGGGAGGCTAGCTGGCGCTGTCCTCCTGAGTTTAGAGGAAGGGTGAGCAGGACCACCTGGAGAATCGGGATCTGGAGCAGGGTATTTGAAATGCAGATACTGGGCTGCATCTGGGAGATTGTGGAAGATTTGTCAGGCAGAAGGGGTGGGGACCCCCTCCTGGCAGGTTATCGGGTAGAAGGGGGCAAGGCAGGATACGAATACCTGGGCTACAGCAGAGAGCTGGACTGGAAGAGGAGTAACCAGGACAGACTCTGGCACCCCAACTGGGACTGGCCTAGTGAGCTACGGCGCCGGCCTTTGGCTTCTGTTAATGGATGATCATTGCTGATGGGAATAAAATGGATTCCTACTGGAGCTGAGCCTCTAAGCAGCCTTGAATGCTGAATACTATCAAATCTCAGTCTCTTGTCCTCTTTCCCTTAGTTTAACACATTGAACTGAGGAAGAGGTACAGTCAGTCTTACACAGCTCTATGCTGTGGCCCAGGAGTGCAACTGAGGATGGCCCAGGTCCTTGGGCCCTGCACCCGCATGGGAGACCAGAAGAAGCACCTGGATCCTGGCTTCAGATCGGTGCAGTGCACCGGCCACAATGCGCCGGCCATAGCAGCCACTTGGGGGTGAACCAACCGAAAAAGGAAGACCTTTCTCTCTCTCTCTCTCTCTCTCTCATTGTCTAGCTCTGCTTGTCAAAAAAATAAATAAATAAAAAGTAAATAAAAATAAAAAAGGAAGTTGTCCTTGATATCACAGAATCATAAGCCTAAATGACAGAGAAATTTTGTATACCTATCATGTGCTTTCTAGAACACTGTATACAATAAACATAACTGTCTCTCCTTGTCAATTGTTGAGTTTTATAATTTTAACCATGGTTATTTTAAGCTTTTGTCAAACACAATTCTGATTCTTCTCTGACAATACTTGCAATCAGATTCATAGAGAAAACTTTTAACAAATGTTGTTGAATAACAGGTTTCTGTCTCCTTCAAGATAATGGACTAAAAGAGAATGTCCAGAGTTCTAAGGAAAAATATAAAAAATGGCTAATGGAGCACAAGAAAAGAATTAGATACTTGAGACCAAATGAAATAAAGAAATCTATAGATTTTTATGTCTTTCCTTTAAAATGCTATTGATCCTGTGCTTAAGTGTTACCTCTTTTTGGTTCAGGAAAACATTTTCCTATGATTTCTAAGTTTATGATGCTTTGCTAAAATACTTTTGTAAACATCCAAGGAAGCATTTTCCTTCTCCCTCTCTCCATTTATCTAAATTAGAAACTTTTTTAGTTTTTTTTTTTTTGTATTTCATGACAATGTGATTGTTTTCATGAGTTTAGTAAGAATCTGTCCTTATCATTAACAAGACATAGTTGGAAACATTAGTATATCTAAAAATTATCCACAGAATGCCTGGTTTCAAGGATTCCTAGCCTTTCCATAGGCCCTGACATTTCAAAAGATTAGACACTATAGTTAATAAAAATTTGAGTTACGATTTAGATTGGCATTTTAACTTTTGAGAGTTTTCTGAATCTGATAATTACATTATGTCTATTATTAATTTTAGTTTGTGCAGTAAAATATGGTCCCCATTGTATAGTCTTCCATATGTATGTGTGTGCACAACTATTTAAAAATGTAGAAAATCATACTTAGCTCTTAGGCCATACAAAAATAAGAATAAGCTGCAGGTTGAATTTGGTCTATGGGCTATAGTTTGCCAACCTCTACCTCAACATTTTTTTTCACTCCTTACTAAAGAAATGAACATACAAATTTTTCTTATTAAGAAATGCTAGCTTCTCACTTATATACAATTCTCCTAATAAAATTAATAAAAGATAAAGAAAAATAATTTTCCCCAAGATTTGTAAACATGGAGAAAATAAGTGCACTAACAGTCTTCACCTTTTCTCAGTTGGGTCCAGTCCAAAAGTCATCTCCTCTAAACAGAATTATTACTGCAAGAATAAACTGTTTATACTCTTTAGATTAATTATGTTGACAATAAGATTAATTTTATTTATTGAAAAGGCATAGTTACAGTATTGAAAAGGCATAGTTACAGGGAGGTAGAGGCAGAGAGAGAGAGGTCTTCCATCCCCTGGTTCACTCCCCAGATAACCATGATGGCTGGAGCTGTGCTGATCCAAAGCCAGGAGCCAGCAGTTTCTTCCAGGTCTCCCACGCAGGTGCAGGGGCCCAAAGACTTGGGCCATCTCTATTGCTTTCCCAGGCCACAAGATTACACTTTACTATTGTTAGAAACCATATATCATCCAAGATATATAAACATATATATATATATATATATATATGTACACATATCAATTTCACAGATACTTTCTTTCTAAACATCTTCCCATATGGACTCAAGGAGTAATTCTTAGGAGAATAATATCAAACAGAGAGAAAACATATAAAAGAGTTAAAAAATGGTTCAAAGTTAATAAAATGCTGGGACTCCAATATGAAAAATGTGAGAAAGTAACACACAGAAGAAACAAGCTGAGAACTGGTGTAAAAAGAGATTTCCCTAAATCGGTAGCCAGGACTTGGCACAGAAAACCGAGAGTAAGGCCAGCAGTCTCTTGTGGAAGTGACATTTGAACAAATGGGTGTAGGACCTCACAAGGCCATTAAATGGAAGTACCTCCCCTAAATGAATTTTCATGTTAATGGGACATGCCAAAGGAGAGATATTTTCCCAAGGTTTCTAGCAGGTGGTTAATCTGAAATTTTTAAATTCCTGGGAATCCCTTTGTTGGAGAAGAAATTAAAGGAAAAAACAAAATCTTAAGAATAAATTTCTGATCATAGCCAAAACTGGACTGTCAGAAGTTTAACAAAACCACATTCTAAACTTGTCGATCTTTGGGGTTCAGTTTACCAAGATAGAGTACCAAAAATGTAATGTTTGGAGTGAAATTGACATTTTGAGATTTGATGATTATTTATAGTCTTTGTCTCTACTGTTGAGGAACAGTGTCTTTTACTCCTATTTGTTGAATTCTTTACTGAGTGTAGGGTTAACCTAAAGTGTGTAGAGTAAATTTAAAGTAGATCATTGTAAAAGTTAACAGATCAAATAAGAGAGGATGGAGGAAGTTGGGTGGTAATGTGGGAGGGAGGTTAGGGTGGCAAGTATCACTATGTTCCTAAATCTGTATATATGAAATACATGAAATTTGTATGCCTTAAATAGAATTTAAAAAATAAAAATAAAAAATATTGCATTATTAAAAATCAAATGATTACAGTTTTACTCTGGGGTGAACCATGCAGTAAATATAAATTAACTTTAGAAGTTCAAGAATAGTATGCTCTATCTGTGTGTATCTGTTGGAATATTTTCAAAGACATTTTGTTTTGGTGGTTGAATGAATTTCCTATTTTCATCTTTGAAAAATTATTATTATTTTCATCTTTGAAAATTATTGGTATGCTCATCTGTGAGTTGGTAGCTTTCTAGTGTTCAAAAGCACTAGAAGTAGGCAAAAATTCTGTTATTCTTAGTGAAAGGATCATAGAATATTTAAATATAATTTAAACATACTATTGAATCTGAAATATGTTATAATCCATAGTACTGTTATCTATCTTGAGTTGAGTCTTATGCAAGAGGCAATGTAACCCTCAGAAATTATCCCACCTGAACTTTTGGCATTAAAAACATTTTGAGAATTCTTGCTATTTATTTAGATTTATTATATGACTGTCTAATTCAAAATTTAGTCTATTACAATAATATTGAGCTAATAAATACTGATAAGTATCCATTAGTAATTCAGCACCAATGCTAAGATAAAAGATAAACATTGACAAATGTCTGTGGAAATGAAAAGTTAAGGGTTAGTTTTGGACAAAATCTCAAAGACTTATCACTTTGGTTGCTACTATCTTGTAATTATATAGAATTCCACATGAAATGCTGGATGTCTTCTGCATATAGATTCTCTATAATTCCTTCAGAAAAAGATAGAATTTCTCTTACTTTTCAGACAGTTTGTTCTCTAACATGCAGATAAAAGGAGCTTTTTGGGTAGCCAATTTTAGAGTACCTGAGGCAACAAATTAAAAATAGAGTAAGGAAAGAGTTCTAAATATAGGAGACAAAATATTGTTAGGTGTGACAATAAATAACATCAAAGCTACTGAAGAGAGAAGAAATTGGATTGAAAACTCTCAAAAAATGGCTAAAGAGGAAACTTGGTTAAATTGAAAATACCAACATAAAATTCTTACTTTTTACTTAAAAAGTAGGATGTTTTGTAATCTGTAACTCAAGTGGGTTTATTAACTTGCTGCATCCCCAATTCTTATATAAAACCTCTATTTCTATCTCCTAAATTAGATCTAGATTTTGAACAAGAGCAACTAGAGCTCCTTGGAGAGTATGGTTGATTATATATTACAAAGTGTAAAACTCAGGACAGCACTGTGGCAGGCACAGTGAGCTAAGTCAACACTTGTGGTGATGACATTCCACATCCAAATAACAGTTCAGGTTGCAGCTGCTCTACTTCATATCCATCTTGCTGCTAATGTACCCAAGAAGGCAGCAGAGGATGCTACAATTCCGGGCTCCTGGCTTTGGCTTGGCTCAATGCTGGGTGTTGCGACCATCTGGGGGAGTGAACAGCAGATGGAAGATCTGTGTGTGTGTGTGTGTGTGTGTGTGTGTGTGTGTGCGCATGTGTCTTACTGCCCCTCCCTTTCTCTTTCACTTTGCCTTTAAAATAAATAAGTAATTCTTGGGAAAAAAAAAAAGAGTAGATACCACCATGAGGCTAAAACATCTTATTGAAGTTAGAAAAGAAGAAATTTTATTTTTGCTTATGTACATACCTGTGCTATTCAGATGTTTATTACTATGTCTGCATATATATACATGTATTAAATAATTAAATAAACAAAATGTAAGTGTTGCTTAAGTAATTCAAGTCTATCTTGTGTAATAATAGGGTGGAAGTACTGTCACATATATGAGACACACCTTGCCACAGATCTGTAGTAAGAAACTTATTAAACAGGAAACACCATGGCAAATATTATGAAAAAATTTATATGGCATATAGGTGAAAATACTCTTTCTCCAAATTACTGTTATCTATCCACTCATTTAACTGCCCTTTATTTTATTCCTGATGATCAAAGAACTGGAATGTGGGTTTTCTGGGTATCACCAGTATACCTCCTTCTCCATTCTATTCAGTTGCACAAGCTTCGTGTTCCCCTGTGACTCACAGATAGCTTTTCAGTCTCTGGAATATCTCAACTGCTTCATTGCCTCCCTTACCTGCTCTTGAAGCTCTCACACAGAATGCTCATATATTTGCACAAAAGGAAGGTGAAAATTATTGGTATGCTCATTTTCACCTGTGAACTGGTAGCTTTCTGTTAAAAAAAAAATGTTTGTGGGGCTGGTGTTGTGGCTTTGTGGAAAGCTACTGCCTACCATGCTGGCACCTCATATGGGTGCCTGTTCATGCCTTGGCTGCTGCACTTCTGATCCAACTCCCTGCTAATGGCCTGGGAAAAGCAGTAGAAGACGTTCTCAAGTATTTGGGCCCTGGCCATCCACATGGGAGACCTGGATGAAGTTCTTGGCTCCTGGCTCCTGGCTTCCTGGATGAGGCTTCCTGGAAGAAGCTACCCAGCCCAGCACTGGCCATTGTGACCATCTTGGGAGTGAACAAGAGGATGGAAAATCTCTCTCTCTCCCTCTCTCTCTCTCTATCTCTGCCTGTCCCTTTCTCTCTGAAATTCTGACTTTCAAATCAACAAATAAATCTTTAAAAAAAAGCTGCTTGTGTGAATAGATATATTTACCCTAGCTGGATTTAACAAGGTGTGCATGCATCAAAACATCACATAGTATCCCATTAACATGTATAATTTTTCTATGACTGTTAAATTTTTATATGAATATATGAATTTGGCTATGTGAACTTTCAGACCAATGCAATACTACTAATCACAACACAGATTCCTATACAATAGTAATGATTGATAGACTCTTAAAGCAAAAACTACATAGGAAGAATAGAGTCTCTGGAAATATCATACCGGGCAGCCCAAAATAGAAGTGGTGAATCAGGCTTACATTTAATCTGTATCTTTACCAAAAAAAGCAAAGAATAATGCTGAGGCAATTATGTGGGCAATCTATTTTTTAAAAAGGAAAGAAAAATCTTCTGATTACAAAAATGTGGATTTGGGCTGCTTTATTTTTGAACCAAGTTTATTTTTGATTGACAGTCTGTCTAACCTATACAGACTACACAAATGTCCTCATATAACACTCAAATATTTTAGACATACACTTAAATGATCGACACTAAGTTGAATTTTGGTTTCAATATAGTTTAAGGACAATGAAGTGAATCAATGAGGCTCTTTACCTGCTTCCTACTATGTTCACTCCTATAATTATGCAATAAATGTTTATTAAATGCCTATTATATACCAGACATAGAGTAATATGATTTATTCCACTGAAACAAAAATAATATCAGCTTCATTGATTAAATGCTTGGTCCTACAATAAGGTCATGATTTAAAGTGCTTACCTCTTTCTGTGGTGTAAAAACTCCCACCATGGCTGTTTGCAATCTAACACGGTTAACAACTCACTCACAAAATTTTACATAAATAACAAGCATCTCTCATGAGTATAAGCTGGCTCCAACATATCATTGCCCCAGCTTACTTCATTTTGTCTTATTTCAGCCCTGCTCTTTTTACCTGCAAAAAAAGGTCACTTCCAGTTACCTTGAGAGACATTATTTCCTATAAATTCACAAACTCCACTCTCTTTATCACTCTCTAAATTGTATTATCAGTGTTCATGCTCAGTTTTGTTAGCTGAGACTGAAATTGTTAACCTCGTATTTCCTACTTGTTTACAAAAGTTCCAAACAGGGGGCCGGCGCTGTGGCTTACTAGGTTAATCCTCCACCTGCAGTGCCGGCATCCCATATGGGCGCCGGATTCTAGTCCCTTTGCTCCTCTCCCAGTCCAGCTCTCTGCTATGGCCCGGGAAGGCAGTGGGGGAGGGGCCAAGTGCTTGGTGCCTGCACCTGCATTGGAGACCAGGAGGAAGCACCTGGCTCCTCACTTCAGATCTGCGTAGCTCCAGCTATAACGGCCATTTGGGGAGTGAACCAATGGAAGGAAGACCTTTCTCTCTCTCTCTCTCTCTCTCTCTCTCTCTCTCTCTCTCTCTCTCTCTCATTTTCTATAACTCTATCTGTCAATATAAAAGGAAAATAAAGAGAAAGAGAAAGTAAATGAAGGCAGGAAGAGAGAAAAGGCAGGAAGGAAGAAATGTCATTCCTCCCTGTCTTTATAAACTTATTACTTCTTTTACTGTTTCCGTGTACATTTTCCCATATTAAAAATACCCGAAGGATGTAACCTGTGTTTCATTCATTTGTGGATCTCTCACAACATCCAGCTCAATATGCAACCCAAAATGAATGATAAATAAGCATTACATGGAAAAAAATAAAATAAATGAGTAAGAAGAATTCACAAGAAAAAATGATTTACTATAGAAGGCTTATTTCACTATTAAGCCACATAAGTAAATAGTCAATTATTGATTTGTAAATTTTACCTAGTTTGCCATCAATTCTCCACCAACACCAACTCTGTATTTCCAGCCCATCATTAGTATGCTCTCACAAGGGAAAGATTGACTTTGCATCTTCCTTCTATAAAAGGGAACACATTTCTGACTGCCTTACTCCATTTAAGGCCGTATTTTTGTGCTTCACTGAGATAATCACTCTTTTCTGATAACAGATCAACTCTGGTATAAGACTGGTGTTCAGTGTAATTTTTTTCTTACAGATAAAAAAGACAGGGTCCATATACATGTTAAACATGATGTTGCTGTTAGAATGCATTAGAATTGGTTTTTATTTGTAACTCATATCAGCAAGGCACCACTAAAAGCTGTACACTGACAATGAGATCAGTTAGTTCAGTGCAGATAGTTCAATGCTGAGCTCTTGGAAATATTCTGCAAATTTAACTCAACTTACTTACATGCTGAGTGAATTAAGCCAGTCCCAAAGGGACAAATATCATATGTTCTCCCTGATTGGCGACAACTAACTGAGCACCAAAGGGGAAACCTGTTGAAGTGAAATGGACACTATGAGAAACAGTGACTTGATCAGCTCTTGTGCTGACTATTGTTGTACAATGTAATACTTTATCCATTTTAGTATTTTTTTTATTCTAGTACTAGTGGTTGAACTCTGTAATTAACACACAATTATTCTTAGGTGTTTAAATTTTAACTGAAAAGTGATCCCTGTGAAATAGAAGAGTAGGAATAAGAGAGGGAGGAGATGTACAATCTGGGACATGCTCAATCGGAATTGCCCCAAATGATGGAGTTAGAATCGTGCCAGGGGATTCCAATACAATCCCATCAAGGTGGCATGTACCAAGGCCATCTCACTAGTCCAAGTGATCAATTTCAGCTCACAATTGATCACACTGATAGGTCTAAGAGTCAAAGGGATCACACAAACAAGACTAGTGTCTCCTAATACTAACTGATAGAATCAAAGAGGGAGAGAATGATCCAACATGGGAAGCAGGATACACAGCAGACTCATAGAATGGCAGATGTCCTAAATAGCAATCTGGCCTCAGAATCAGCCCTTAAGGCATTCGGATCAGGCTCAAGAGCACGAGAATATTTTAGGCATGGAAAACCAAGACACTCTGGAAAAAACAGAAGACCTAAATGAAAGATCTCTGCAAGTGAGATCCCAGTGGAAAGAACAGGCCATCAAAGAAGGAGGTACCTTTCTCTGAAGGGAGAAGAGAACTTCCACTTTGACTATGACCCTGTCGGAATAAGATTGAAGTTGGAAAACCCTAAAGGCTTCCATAGCCTCGGCAACTCATGACTAGAGCCTAGGGAGGTTCCTGACGCCATAAACAAGAGTGTCAAATTGTTAAATCAACATCAGGAGTCACTGTGTACTTACGTCTCATGAGAGATCTGTCCTTAATGTGTTGTCCAATGTGAAGTAATGCTATAACTAGTACTGAAACAGTATTTTTACACTTTGTTTTTCTGTGTGGGTGCAAACTGATGAAATCTTTACTTAGTATATACTGAATTGATCTTCTTTATATAAAGATAATTGAAAATGATTAAAAAACCTTGGTGTTAAATTGGAAATTGCATAGATAATTAATCAATTTTTAAAAAAATTATCATGTAGGATCTCTGTCCTTAATGTGCTGTACATTGTGAATTAATACTATAACCAGTACTCCTACAGTGTTTTTCACTTTGTGTCCCTATGTGAGAGCAAACTGTTGAAATCTTTACATAATATGTACTAAACTGACTTCTATATATAAAGAGAATGGAAAATGAATCTTGATGTGAATGGAAGGGGAGAGGGAGTGGGAAAGGGGAGGGTTGCAGGTGGGAGGGAAGTTATGGGGGGGGGGAGCCATTGTAATCCATAAGCTGTACTTTGGAAATTTATATTCTTTAAATAAAAGCTTTATAAAAAAAGAAAACTACAAAGTGTTACAAAAAGGACATTTTTTGCATTGACGATTAAGTTCAGTTTAACAGATTTTTTGAGATAATGGGGGAGAAAATGAGAAGAATGTATTACATGTTGAAGTAAGTCAGAAATGAGGAAAAGGGATATTATATATAATCCTTTGTAAATTTTGGTTCAATTTACAAGTGTTTAATTAATAAAGAGCATTTGTCTTCTAATAATTCAAGAATAGTTCAATAATTCCATCAAGCACAGATATTGTATTGTACCAATATTACTCTTCGATGCCTGCTCCCAAGTGATAAATTTGGAAATTTTCAGTGCAATCACATAAAATGAGAAAATAATTTTAAAAAATTGCCATCATTATCATCACAACACATTTACTTATTGAGTATATATAGTGAGCAAGAGACTCCATTTACACAAAGATAAACAAGAGCTTGTGTTCACAAATGTCTTATTTATAAAATGGTAAACATATGCTTTAAAAATAAGTGTATTTGGAAATAATAGGAAGGGAAAAAATATTATATAATAATTAATTAAGCATGCTCTCAAAATTAAAGAGTGTACTAATATATCATTATTATTGTTGTTCATTTGCTTAATGCAGCCATTACAAATCTAAAGCAAAATCATTCTTCAATGTTGCATACATATTATCTGATTTTTATTTGCAGTATGTCATTCCTTTGAGTTAGTTAGAAATTCAATTTCATTGTGTCCTAGCTTTCTTCCACCCCCAGGTTTTTGTTGAAACTCTGGGTCTTATGGGGCTGGCACTGTGGTGCAGTGGGTTAAAGCCCCAGCTTGAAGTGCCGGCATCTCATATGAGTGCCTTTTCAAATCCTGACTGCTCCACTTCCAATCCAGCTCTCTGCTACGGTCTGGAAAAGCAGTAGAAGATGACCCAAGTCCTTGAGCTCCTGCACCCATGTGGGTAACCTGGAAGAAGCTCTTGGCTGCTGGCTTTGGATTTGCCCAGCTCCACCCGTTGCAGCCATTTGGGGAGTGAATAGCGGATGGAGGATCTCTCTTTCTCTCTCTCTCTCTCTCTTGCTGTTTCTCTCTCTCTCTGCCTACCTCTTTCTGTAATTATTTCAAATAAATAAAATAAATTTTTTAAAACAAGAAAAAAGATTCTGGATCTTACTCTGGATCCAAGCACTGAAGCATTGATTACTGCATGTATCTGACCATGTTGGTAAGAGCTGGATTTGAATGATGCCATACGACACTATCAAAGGTACTGATGTGTCATTTCCATGCCATGCTTGATGCTTTACAGGCGGCACTTTAGTAAGGCTTGGGTTCTAAGCATTACATCTAACCTATCTTTTCCCCCATATGTATATTTCTCTGGAAATGCTTCAACATACTTTGATACTTCCAGTGAAAACAGGAAAATTCCCTCTGTTCAAGAACCCACAGACCTGCCTTTCTCTCCCTGAACTAGAGAAAACTCTTTTACTCTTACAGAACTTTCTGTCTCTTTTGACTGCACACAGGAATACCAATTTCCTCTCTTCAGATTCTATTATTCTCAATGGGCAAACATAACCCAGAAAATCCTGCCAAAAACCCTTCATGTGGCAAGGAAGTACAGAACTTGTATCTGCTTGAATGGAGAAGAGAAGAGGGAGAAAATTCCAGGAGAAAAATTAACATCTCAAAGTTTCAATTAATATATCAAAAGAAGTCTATATTGGGAAATTATCTGTCATGCATCTTCCTTCTGCTTGGAATATATGTATTTAAGAATTTCATTGCATGAGGCAGGTATTTGGTGAGGTGGTTACATTGCCACTTGGGATATCCACATCCCAAACTGGAGTTGCTAGTTCAAATTCCAGCTACTCTGCTTCCAACTGTAGCTTCCTGCTAGGAAGCATACTGGGAAGCAACAGGTGATGATTCAAGCACTAGAGACCCTGGACCCACACAATACACTCAGATTGACTTCCAGGCTCCTGCGTTCCATTTGGCAGTACTCTGGCTGTTACTGGTATTTGGGGTATGAACTAGTGGATGGGAGATCTCTGTCTCTCTTCCTTACAAATATTTTTGTTTGCTTTTCTATTTCTTTTAACCTAGACAGCTTTTATATAAGGCATACAAACTTCATGCATTTCATATATACATATTTAGGAATATAGTGATTCTTTCCACCCATACTCCCACGGTTCTTCATCCCTCTCATATCCCATTCTTAGTTTTTTACAAAGATCTATTTTCAGTTTACTTTATGCACACAAGATTAACCCTAAACTACATAAAGAGCTTAATAAAAAGTGTGGGAAAAAACCTGTTCCTCAACAGTCAAGAAAAGGGCTGTTCAAATCATTGCATCTCAAAGTGTCAATTTCACTTCTATAGACTACCTTTTAAACACTCTGTTAGTTAACACAGATCCAGGGACCATATGGTATTTGTCTTTTGGGGACTGGCTTATTTCACTAAGTATAATGGTTTCTACTTGCATTCATTTTGTTGCAAATGACCGGATTTCATTTTTTTCTTCCTCTGTGTAGTATTCTATGGTGTACATACACCATAATTTCTTTATCCAGTCTTCAGTTGATGGACATATGGGTTGATTCCATATCTTAGCTATAGTGAATTAAGCTGCAATAAACATGGGGGTACAGATAACTCTTTGATATACTGATTTCATTTCCTTTCAGTAAATTCCCAGGAATGGGTTGGCCGGGTCATATGGTAGGTCTATATTCAGATTTCTGAAGCATCTCTATACTGTCTTCCACAGTGGCTGGACCAGTTTACGCTCCCACAAACAGTGGATCAGAGTACCTTTTCCCCCACATACTTGCCCAGCCTTTGTTGTTCATTGATTTCTGTATGAAATCCATTCTGAATAGGGTGAGGTGAAAGCTCAGTGTGGTTTCCATTTGCATTTCTCTGATGGCTAGTGATCCTGAACATTTTTTCATGTGTCTGTTGGCCATTTGAATTTCCTACTTTTAAAAATGCCTGTTAAGGCTCTTTGAACATTTCTTAACTGATTGTTTTGTTGTTGTTGCATTTCTTGAGCTCTTCATTGATTCTGGATATTAATTCTTTACCAGTTGCATACTTTGCAAATATTTTCTCCCATTCTGTCAATTGCCTTTCACTTTCCTGAGAGTTTCTCTTGAGTGCAGATGCTTCTCAATTTGATGTAATTCCATTTGTCAACTTTGACTTTGATTGCCTGTGCTTCTGGAGTCTTTTTCAAGAAGTCTTTGCCTATGCAATGATTTGCAGGGTTTCCCCAATGTTCTCTAATAATTTGATGGTCCCAGGTTATAGATTTAGGTCTTTGATCCATTTTGAGTTGATTTTTGTATAAGCTATAAGGTAGGGGTCATTCTTCATACTTATGCATGTGGAGTTTTAGTTCTCCCAGCACCATTTGTTGAAGACTGTCCTTGCTCTAGGATTTGATTTTAGCTCCTTTGTCAAAGATAAATTGATTATAGATGCATGGATTGATTACTGGAGTTTCTGTTCTGCTCCATTGGTCTACACATCTGTTTATGTGGCAGTACCAAGCTGTTTTGATTATAACTTCCCTGTAGTATAACTTGATATCTGATATTGTGATGCCTCCAGTTTTGTTTTTGTTGTATAATATTGCTCCAGTTATTCAGAATCTCTTGTGTTTTGTTACGAGTTTTAGCATTGTTTTTTCTAGATCTGAGAAGAATGCTGTTGGTATTTTGATTGGGATCATATTGAACCTACAAATTGCTTTTGGACGTATGGACATTTTGATGATATTGATTCTTCCAATCAATGAACATGGAAGATATTTCCATTTTTTAATGTCTTCTTCTATTTCTTCCTTTAATGTTTTGTAATTTTCATTATAGAGAACTTTGATATCTTTGGTTAAATTTGTTCCAAGATATTTAATTCTTTTTGTACCTATTGTGAATGGGATTTACCTTAAAAGTGCTTTCTCAGCCATTGCATTGTCTGTATATACAAAGGCTATTGATTTTTGTGTGTTAATTTTATATCTTGCCACTTTACCAAACTCTTTTATGAGTTCCAATAGTCTCTTAGTGGAGTCTTTTTGATCCCTTATATATAGATCATGTCATCTCATAAACATTTATTTTATTTATTTGAAAGGCAGAGTTACAGAGAGGCAGAGGCAGAGAGAGAGAGAGAGAGAGAGAGAGATCTTCCATCCGCAGGTTCACTCCCCAGATGACCGCAATGGTTGCAGCTGTGTCAATTCAAAGCCAGGAACCAGGACTCAGGCCATCTTCCGCTGCTTTCCCAGGCCACAGCAGAGAGCTAGATCAGAAGTGGAGAAGCCGGGACTCAAACCGGCGTCCATGTGGGATCCCGGCACTGCAGGCAGCAGCTTTACCCACTACATCACAGCGCTGGCCTCTCAAATATTTTTTTTAAAAAGGGATTTCATTGCTTCAAACTCAGTGGTCAAGATTTTTTACCCTCCATTCTCCTTGCTCAACAAGCTAGCTTATGTGTATCTTTGCCCAATAAGAATGACATTCTCTGTAAGCTAAAGCAAGTAACTGACTATGAGATATGATACAAGGGATACTGGGAAGTCCCACTCCCATTCAAAGATGCTTGCTTCTCAGTTAGTAATGGCTTCAATGTTAAAACCCTCAGCTTGAGATCATTCATAAATCCAAATCCTCACTGAACTGTTGCTTTCTCAATATATTGTGCCTCTCCTTTTTTCACACCCTTTTTCTTAAAGTCTCCACCTGGCATGTCAGTGCCATCACCAGAATCCCTGCTTTAATCATTAGCAGGTTTATAATCTCTAACACATTGCATATTTACGCAAGATTGGAGTCCCGCCTTTGAATTCTAGACTAGCATGGGGCTTTGTTACTTGCCAAGAGGTTCACCCCATGATGCCTTCCCTATGAACCCTACCTCTCACCATACTTACACAGTCTCTCTCTTGTACTTGATACTCCAGTTCATCTTTAACTTAATTAAGAACCTGATTAGGAGCCAGACCAGGTGATATTGCTCACCTTATTGGAGCACATTAGAAATATTGGGCCTTTGACTGTGAGTCTCCAACTCCTTATTTAACTGCAAAATTTGCACTGGTATTGCTCCTGGAAAAGGAGTCAGAACTTTCAATTGTAAATAAAAATCATCTCTTCATTCCCCAAACCCTCTGATTTATTAAATCTTTTTTGCAAAACACATTTAGAGCAAAAGCTGAAAGTTGGCAATAATGAATCTCTAAAACAAAATCATCTGTCGCACAGTGATATTTAGCATGAATGAGTCATTTATTTTGTTATCTGAATTTTGAATTTTTAATACATTCCTCAAGAAGTCCTCTGGATCAAAACACACATAAGCTGAAGAAAGAAAAGTAAATGGGGAACATTTTATGAGCAATTCCATAATAAATTCCATACACTCTGCTTGACCCAGCTGAAGTGTATGACTAAGTGAATATGTTTTGCATATAATTTTTCTTAAAAGAAAAATCAATTTCTCCCTGGCCCCAAGAAATAAATATTGAACAAACAGGTTTTAAAATATCCATTTTAAGGGGTGACTAAATGTTAGTTTGCCTTGCAGGCCCTCCCACTGGGCATGCTCATGCCAGTTCCTGGGCTTTGTCCTTTGCTCTTTTACCTCCTTGAAACAAGCTTCAGTTCTTTCCTGCTATTTCCTGCTCAGCTGAAATAACATTCCTGTAAGGGCCTTCTATGACTTGTGTCCAGGGTAAGTTCTTCTTTCCTTTCTTCTATTTTCCTATATTTCTTTTACCTTTTTATTGTTTCTCTGATATATTTTATTTCATATTTACTATATCTTACTGTAATCACCGTTCTGTTCTCTTCAACCTTAAGATTCTGGGGAAGGAATGTCTGTCCTCGCTTGCTAATTTACATATCCACGCAATCACCTAGACTAGTGCCCAAAACATAGAATATGCTCAATACATGTTAGATGAATGAATGAATAGATTCACAAGCAAAAATATATATATGAGAACTCTATGATTCCATGATTGAACTGCCCCTGCCATTTATCACCATGGCTTACAGGTACAATATTCTTTTTGAAGGCATGTCTATTAACTGAATTAATACCAGATTCATACAATGCCACACACACTCTGGTAAATGACACTTTTCAACAATAGACACAGGAGAGAGAAATGATCAGACAATAAATACCATGAATTATTTGCCTCTTTAAAAATTTTGCTTATAGTTAAACTTCCCCACAATTCTACACAACTCTCATATGAGCCCTTCAGACATTGGAAAAACAGGTCAGTTAATAAATTCCCAGCTCTGCAATTTCTAAAAGTTGTAGCTGGTGTGGTTACAATTCAAATCAATAATGTTGCATCAAAGTAAGTGCCTGGGAAATTATTGATATACTGTGAAATAAAGTTTCCCCATGCCTGACATAATGACTCCAGAATTGCAACAAGTACATACCATCTGCCAGGTAGTGTGTTATCTTCAACAAACGCTATTGAATATAATAACCAGAAAGATCACACAAGGTGGGGCTCATGTGATGGTTCAACAGGTTAAGTTGCTGCCTGCAGTGCCAGTATCCCAAATGGGCGCTGGTTCAAAATTCCAGCTACTAAGCTTCCTATCCAGCTTTCTGCTATAGGACTGGAAAAGCAGAGGAAGATGGCCCAAATCCCTGGGACCCTACACCACTCGGGAGACATGAAAGAAGCTCCTGGCTCCTAGCTTTGGCCTGGCCCAGCCCAGGCTATTATGGCCATCTGTGGGGTGAAACAGTGGGTGAACGATTTCTCTCTCTATCTCTCCTCTCTGTAACTCTGACTTTCAAATAAATAAATAAATCTTTTTTTAAAAAATTCACAAGGTAGGAATAACTCTATTATAATAATTCATTCTGCCTATGAAAAAACTGAGGCTCAAATAATTTAAATATAATTGTCCATGCATTTAGGGAGTGATGAAGACAAAGTCCCAAATAAATATAATTCCTGTATACAAATTCCCTTAATATGGACTGTGTCCTTTCCCCCAAAACACCAACATTTAGGAGAAATGCAAACTGGTTTCAAAAACCAAAACAAGTTAATAAGAAACAAAATTAATCTTTCTATTCATGTTATAATTCTTCATTTGGGGTTCTTTTCAACCAGCTGTTGCATGCTCCACTTTTGTGGTAAATAACATTTCTTTAAACAGAAGTGATGTCTCATTCTATTTACATGTAGAATTAATTAAGATTAGGAAGCATTCAGGAAAAAAATCCAGGCAAATCACATTGAATGCATTTTGTAAAATAGATAGAGGACAATCACTGAATAATTTTTCCATGATTTAGGAAATAAATATACACAAAAAGGGCTGAATTATTATCATTAATAATAGATTTACAAGGAACTTGTAAAGTCAGAATATGCATAAATGGCCTATGAATTATGGAATATTTTCTAGGAAAATAGATCAGCATATTAGTAAAAGGGAAAAGTTAACTTAGAAGATGCTGGAAATAATACTGACTAGCAGAAGGAAACATTATGATGATAAAGATAGAGAAAGAAGACCACGACCCAAACAAAATGAATTATAGCTACTCCTCTTCCTAGAGATCCTAGAGAAGAATGTGGGGCATGCATGTTTTGGGAAGGGTAAGCCTGGACATATCCCAGGCTGATATGATGACCTGCTACTGGAAGCAAAGCCTGCGAAGAGGATGCTGATAAAGGTAACATTTGGTGAGCATCTGTGTGTGCCAGATTTAAAAAGAAGAGAGTTAAAAATAAATAAAAACACAGCTCTGATGGATCAAAGATTTTATCATTCTAATTTAGGAGAAAATACTGCTTAACATTGGAAATTTCAATCAAAAAAGAAATTTATGTGAACTTAATAGGTTTCAATTTCACTAAAGATCATGAGATGTTGGGAAAAAAAGTATATATCTTTGCTCAGACATCAGGCACTACATAATCTATGAAGTAATTAAATTTGAGAAGTGGGCATAAAATACATATATAATTGCAATAAATGATAAATGTATAGGGTCGCCTGAGACAGTTAGATTTTGATCTATACCTTAAAAGAAGTACTCAAATTCAGGGCTGGCATTGTGGTGCAGTGGATTAAAGCCCTTGCCTGAAGTGCCAGCATCTCATATGGGTGCTGGTTTGAGTCATGACTGCTCCACTTCCAATCCCCCTCTCTACTATGGCCTGGGAAAGCAGTAGTAGATGGCTCAAGTGCTTGGGCCTCTGCACCCACATGGGAGACCTGGAAGAAGCTCCTGGCTCCTAACTGTAGATCGGTGCAGCTCCAGCCATTGTAGCCATCTGAGGAGTGAACCAGCGGATGAAAGATCTTTCTCTCTCTCTCTCTGTAACTCTGCCTTTCAAATAAATAAATACTTTTTTTAAAAAAAAAAAAGTACTCAAATTCAATGAATTTCTAGACTAAACTTATCATGAACAAAGCAGTACAGGTAGAGATGAATGGGATTTATTTAAGGTTAGAAGATTTGTCAGAGTATACTTAAGAACATGTTCCAAGGAAAAGGGGGAAAGAATTAGACCTATAAATTGACATGAGATCATGGCAAGCCTCAACACATTTTATGGAAATGAAATACAAGGTATTTGAACTCCAGTTGATCTTTGCAGTCTCTGCCACCCCACTTATCTCAACAAAATTCAGGTATGGTATGTGACTGTGCAGCCAGTCACAACTTAGCAGCTTTCCACCGACATTCATTCCTACATTCACCCTTTGTACTCAGTAGCTTCATGTTCAATTGCTGTTTTACAGCCTCAGCCAGGACTGGGACAGATACAAGGGCAGTTCCATACCCCTCATGCAGAGAAAACGAAAACAAAAGTTGCCCTGCAGGAAGTGCTCTTTCCTAATAACAGCATCCCTCTGCATGTCCCCAAGCCCTTCAGTGCAGAGCAGCAGTATCCTGGCCCTCAGCCCTTGCCTCCTAGGGAAAGGTACAGTCCCACTTTGTGTAGGGAGCCCACACAGCTAACAGGGACAGTGACTTTTATTGGCCTACAGTGTAAGATGTAACCTGGTGAGAGCAGCTCACCCGTAAATCCAGCCCATGGCTGTCACAATCCCCTCAGAGAGTCTCTGTAAATAGAGTGTTCTCTCCAGGCAAAGCAGTTTTCTTTCTCACATTTAGTGGGAGGTAGAAGATATAAGGCAGAATAATGTGGATGTGGAAAGCTGGACTCCAATATAACTCTGCACCCTTCCTGCGAACACAGCAAGTCGCCTCTGTCAAATGTGCTAGGTCTCACGTCAGCGACAGTAAATATGTGGGAAAAGGTGCTTCTTGTAGCTACTCTGGGCTGTCGTAGTAAAAGATACTGAAAACTTGTGTGCTGGTAGACACTGAATTTGTCACTCTAAGTAGGCCAGTGCTTAATAGTGATATGAAAACAAGGTAAACACCTTACACTAAATCTCTTCTATGGTATTTTCATAGAAATGGGAGGAACACCTACATAATATTTACTCCAGGAAGGAACATGAAGATGAAAATGCCATCCTTAGAGACACAGACTTTCATAGCTGCATGGAATGTTCAGGATCATTGATACCAACTCCTTTTCCAAGTGAAGAAATTGAAGCCTAGAAAAGTTCAGAGACTTCCCCAAGATCACTCTACTTTCAGAGGCACAATTCAATTTTTGGAAAAGGTCCCAAATGTCTCCTTCTTTTTTTTCTAGTGATGCCATCTACTAGGAGCAGCTAAGATTTGCAGTCCACAAAATGGTAGGACATCTGTCATCATGCTTGGTCTTTACTGCATCATTGTGATGGCAGCATTACTATCTCTGGCACAAATTAGAAACTTAAGACTTGTCTAAATCAGTCATGGGAAAGGTTGGGTTCACCCCTATGTCTTCTACCATCCAAGAAACTGAAACTGGGTGTTCCTGGTACCATGCTACTGGTCTTGCAGTTAGAACCCCACACAAATCTCTTCTCGTTCCACTCCCTCCCATTGCACCTTTCTAGGGGACAGTAGCTATTAGAAGGAGGTTCATCAACCACTCCAGTCAGCACACAGATGTTGAGCACTAACTATATGCTAGGCAATGATCTATGTCATAGCGAAATAGCAGTAAGAACGATAGATAAGGGGTCGGTGCTGTGGCTCACTGGGTTAATCCTCCGCCTGCAGTGCCAGCATCCCATATGGGCACTGGGTTCTAGTCCCGGTTGTTCCTCTTCCAGTCCAGCTCTCTGCTGTGGCCCGGGAGGCCAGTGGAGGATGGCCCAAGTGCTTGGGGCCCTGCACCTGCATAGGACAGCAGGAGGAAGCACCTGGCTCCTGGCTTCAGATCGGCGTAGCTCTGGCAGTAGCGGCCATTGGGGGGGGGGAGATGAACCAATGGAAGGAAGACCTTTCTCTCTGTCTTTCTCTCACTGTCTAAACTCTGTCAAATTAAAAAAAAAGAGAGAGAGAGCAACAGATAAAAGCACTGCCTATATGGAGACATATAATAAACAAAAATAGTAGAAGCACATGATAATGAGTATTATAAAAGAAAAATGCGAGCTGGTGCCGCGCCTCTCTTGGCTAATCCTCTGCCTGCTGTGCAGGCACCCTGGGTTCTGGCTTCAGATCAGTGCAGCGCATCGGCGGTAGTGGCCATTTGGGGGGTGAACCAATGGAAGGAAGACCTCTCTCTCTGTCTAACTCCGCCTGTCAAAAAAAAAAAAAAAAAGAAAAGAAAAAGAAAAAGAAAAAAAATGTGGTGATGCCAGACAGAGGGTGGAGAATATTGGGGAAGCAAAGCCAGTTTCTCAGAGGTCCTGTCCCAACATAAGAAATCAGTCTGCACAGATTTTATACACAAAGATCTTTAAGCAATAGTAACAATCCTGACCTCATGGATCCCTAGGGATCCACAAATTATGTTCAATATTTCTACGGCCCCAAATGATGGAGTTAGAATTGTGCCAGGGGTTTCCAATACAACCCCATCAAGGTGGCATGTACCAAGGCCATGTCATTAGTCCAAGTGATCAATTTCAGCTCACAATTGATCACACTTATAGGTCTAAGAGCCAAAGGGATCACACAAACAAGACTAGTGTCTGCTAATACTAACTGATAGAATGAAAAAGGGAGAGAATGATCCAACATGGGAAGCAGGATACACAGCAGACTCATAGAATGGCAGATGTCCTAAATAGCACTCTGGCCTCAGAATCAGCCCTTAAGGCATTCGGATCTGGCTCAAGAGCCCATGAGAATATTTTAGGCATGGAAAGCTAAGACACTCTGGAAAAAACAGAAGACCTAAATGAAAGATCTCTGCGAGTGAGATCCCAGTGGAAAGAACGGGGCCATCAAAGAAGGAGGTACCTTTCTCTGAAGGGAGGAGAGAACTTCCACTTTGACTATGGCCCTGTGGGAATAAGATCGAAGTCGGCTAACCCTAAAGGCTTCCATAGCCTCGGCAACTCATGACCAGAGCCTAGGGAGATTACTGACGCCATAAACAAGAGTGTCAAATTGTTAAATCAACATCAGGAGTCACTGTGTACTTGCGTCTCATGGGGGATCTGTCCTTAGTGTGTTATCCAATGTGAAGTGATGCTATTACTAGTACTGAAACAGTATTTTTACACTTTGTGTTTCTGTGTGGGTGCAAACTGATGAAATCCTTACATAGTATATATTGAATCGATCTTCTTTATATAAAGATAATTGCAAATGAAAAAAAAATCTTGGTGTTAAACTGGAAATTGCATAGACAATTAATCAATTTTAAAAAAAAAAAAAATCATGTAGGATCTCTGTCCTTAATGTGCTGTACATTGTGAATTAATACTATAACTAGTACTCCAACAGTATTATCATTTTGTGTCTCTATGCGAGGGCAAACCGTTGAAATCTTTACGTAATACGTACTAAATTGATCTCCTGTGTATAAAAAGAATTGAAAATGAATCTTGATGTGAATGGAAGGGGAGAGGGAGCGGGAAAAGGGGAGGGTGGGGGGAGGGAGGGAAGTTGTGTGTGGGGGGAGCCATTGTGGTCCATGAGCTGTTCTTTGGAAATTTATATTCTTTAAATAAAAGCTTTATAAAAAAAAAAAAAAAAAAAAAAAAAAAAATAAAAGAAATAATAACCAATAAAAGCATAAACTAAATATTTACTATAAGCAACCCCTAGATACTTCTTTTTAAAACATTTTAAGGAAGATTATATCAACTCTGTGGAAGCTCTGTCTTAATCATAAAATCTGACAGAATGCATGTCATAAAAATGCAGACCCCAGTTATAACTCAATAAATGTAGTTTTCCTGATGGAAAAATTAATCTTTCCAAAAATCAGGGACCAAACAGGAAACTGTATAAAGTAGCCATTGGTCATGATAACATTGTAATTCACTATCCCTTCTAGAACAAAGCAAAGGACACCTGTGGAGGCAGACTTTCCCCTTTCTCCATCAGGGAGATCTACTCTTAAAAAAGACCAAGGCATGTCCTTACTGCAGCTAGCTTTCCTGGCCCCAGGAAAACCTACATATTCAGGAACAAGTACGAATATTTTAACAGCTTCTAGAACTGTTCTCACCATTCTTTACCGTTTCCCCCAGTGTTTCTTCAGGAGCTGAAGAAACTCGTGTGGCGCTGGTTGCCCCCACCCTATGATAGCAGTCACTTTTGAAAGCTGCTCTTTCCATTCTCAAGAGCTTCTTCGGAGAAACACCACTTGTTATCACCACACGTTTTGTGTGTTATATAACTTATACTTTAAAACATTCTGATGAAGAAAATACCACTATTTTCATTTTACAAATTAAAAAGTGAAGGCTTAAGGAGATTAAGCATCATGCTTGCAACTACACAGATAGTCTCTTTCTCGTCTACTGTTATATGGTGACCAGTTAGTTCATCTACAAAGTGAATGAGTAAGATCTAAACTTTTACAGTCTATTTGATTATCTTTCAGACAATAGCAGAATGTATGTACAGTCAGCCCTCCATAGCTACATGTTCTGCTTCAATGGATTCAACCAACTTCAAGTGGAATATATTCTGAAAATTAAATTGTGTCCTGAATATGAACAGACTTCTGCCATTTTTCTTATCATTATTTCCTAAACAATAGTACAGTTATATATATCAATATTTGTATAGTATTTATAGTGTATAATAGTTATACAATAGTATACAATAATATAGCAAGAAGTATAACAGCTTTTTATCTAGCATTGCGTTATAGTAGGTATTATAATCAATCTAGGCATCATTTAAAGCACACAGGAAGATGTGTGTAGGTTTTATGCAAATATTGCACCATTCTACACAAGGAAAATGAGCATTACAGATTTTGGTATCATGGTGGATCCTAAACCAATTCCCTAAAGATAATGAGAGAAGCTGTGTAAGTTTTGCAAAAAATTTCATTGTTTGCAAATTTCTTGTAATTCAATAATGCAATGTTAAGGTAACAAAGGAAAGAAGATATGAGCTATCAACATATTCAAAAAAGATTTATGTTCCTATGTAGCTGTATTTTTTAAGTTCAAGTTTTTAATAATTTAAACTTCATTAAAGCAGTGGAATAAAAAAAAACAGAAAATTTTTTCCTGATAATATTGTGTTTCTCCTTCCAATTAGCATAGAATTTCAGGCTGTGATGGGCATGTTTATAGCTAAATGATGAAAAATTAAAGATTGCATTTAAAATACACAACCAGTTGGGGCTAATTAGATGCTGGTCAGTATGATCTTCCAGACACATGTTTTGATTTCTAGTATTGTCAAATTTTATTTCCCTACATATATTAATAGTTGTTAATAATAGTCCTGCTAACATAATTTTAGACCTCATTTAATCCTCACAACAACTACAAGATGAGAATTATGATCCTCATTTTACAAATGAGATAGCTGGACCTCAGAGAAGTAAAATAAATTCCCAAGTTATAAGGTCAACATTTGAATGCAGGTGGATCACTCCCTGAATCTTCTGCCCTTAAACACTCCAAGCCTTTTCATGTGTTTCCCTCCAATAACACAATCCCAAGCTTTACAAAGAATATGTCTTTGTCTATCCCCAAGCAGTGCTGGGAATATCTGAGACTTTAACCAGATCAGTTACATTTTTAGAGAAACAATAATATTGAACATTCCCCAAAAGGCATTCTCAGAAGAGATGAATCCTTAAACCTTCACTTTGACAACCCAAAAACATTTTAAGTGTTAAGTGCATTCTGCCACTCACAAAAATGAAGATGAATCATGCCCTTATCTTCACATTAAAGTAAAAGATTCCTTTTTTGCATGATTTGTTCTAAAATTAATATGCCTATGATTCATAAGGCCCTTGTAATATCACCTGTGGCCTATCATTTTGTATCAATGCACTAGGATAGAAATTGTTTCCTTGGGTTAAAACACATTCATCTGGAGGAATGTTATTATGGTATGCATAAATAGCACTTTGTTATTTTTTAACATTTTCTCCATCTGTTCAAATCTATTTTATGTTTATTCTTCTGAAACAGGTGACATTACCTACCAGAATTCCTACTTTAAAGGGACTTACTCAGCCCCCTCCTGACCCTTTATTAAATGATCTGAATCTATTTTACTTCTTTAACAAGTTTTCCCTGACTGTTGTTCTAGTCATGCAAAAAATCATAAGCCAAGATTTTTAAAACTACTGCACATGGGGAGGCTGGCAGTCTTTCACATCATGTTCATTCTCTGCAGCACAAATTGTCACCACAATAAACAGCCTAAAACAAAAGCCAAATGCTACAAAAGGAGTATTTTTCCTCCTAAAAAAAATCCCAGCACTGGGGAACACACTTTCCTCTGGATACACATGCATAATTTCCATTATTGTTAATGGGAGCTATACATGCATAACACCCATTACTGCTAATGGGAGCTAAGTGCATACACAAGGGTAGAATACAGTGAAATCTGTCTTAGAAAATCACCCAAGAGACTAGCAAAAATCAGTTTCCTGGTAGAGAATGGTTTTAAATTAAAAGCAGAACAGAACTGAACTTGAAACCACAGGGGAACTATTTAAACTTCAGGGAGCAGTGGGAATTAGCTTCTTTCTTGCTTGCTCTATTCCAATATATTGTTTTCCTCATCTATGTTCTTGATGAGAGCCAATGACCTTGTTATCTCCTAAAGAGAGATATCTGGAAATGAATTTTACACCTTCACTGATTCAAATGGTAGTCTTGGGGATCCTTTGGTGGGGAAAGGAAAAAAGCTACTGGATGACTACATCATAGCACATGCAAAACACAAGTCATGTGGTACTTTTAATGACAGTTAATGAACCAGGATGGAAACAGCAAAACATATTATTGTGGCAATTTATATCTAACATTCATTAATACCCAAAGACATCTGTTCTATTATGATGTTATTGGTAAAGTTGATGAAAGATAAACTGGAAAGTGATTACCATCTACTGAAGTGGCCTACCACATTCCCTTTAGCATCTCAGGGAGCTGAAAACACAGATTATTTCTAAAATTATTCTTTAGCACTTGATCCCATCCCATTCTCTTAATTTTTCAGCCAAAGATCTTACAGAGAAATCAAGTGCTTATTTCCAAAGTCAAAGAATACTTAAGGTAGACCTTGATTCTTCTGACTTCAGATCCAGTATTTTAATGTTCAAAAGCATAAAGACTCCTAAAGATTCCTATCTTTTTGGCTCTATTTTGGTCTCTGGGGACCAAATGCACAGATGGGTAGATGAGTTATAATTTCCAAAAGGGATGATTCTGGAACTCCAGAGAGATGAAGACTAAATGTTTTGCATGTTACCCAAGAAATTGCATGCTCCATTTATTTCCAGAAATAGTTTCAAATACAAATCTTAATAAATGCTTTATTTTAAAGAGACAGACAAAAAAGAGGTGGTGGAAAAATATGTTTTATCAAATGAATAGAAAATAGAATGGAACTGTTTTACTTATGATTTTCTGTTCAATCTCCTACTTTCTAGATATTCTTTATACATAACTTATTTTACAATTTTATATTTGTAAATGATATTTGCACATTTTAAGAGGTATAACATAATTTTTCAACACATGTACATAGCTTCAACCTAATATACCAGGTACAAGCCTTTCCATTTCATTTTCATGTCTTTTCTTTTTGTTTGAAGCCTAACAGCTTCTCTCTTCCAGGTCTTTAAACAGGATATTACTTGTCATTGTGAGCCATAGTCACCCAACTGTGTTGCAAAGCAACAGACCTGTTGTATTCATACAACTCTAGTTTAGCACTCATTACCCAACCTCTATCTCCTCCTCCCCCTATTCTTTCTAGCTACTAGGGATTACTATTATAATTCAGATTTAGGTATCATAATTATTTTTTAACTTCTACATGTGAGAAATATATGGTATTTGTCTTTCTGTGCCTGCTCTTTTCAAATAACATAATAATCTCCCATTCCAATCATTGGTTGCATCCTTTTTATGGCAGAATAATATTCCATTGTGTGTTTACTCAACATTTTCCTTATTCCTTTATTGATAGACCTCTAGGTTGATTCTTTATTTTGGCTATTGTGAATACTGCTTCAATAAACATTTGAGTACAGATATCTTTTCCATATGCCGATTTTATTTCTTTAGGATATGTTCCCAGAAGAGGGATAGCTGGGTCATATGGTAGATATAGTTCTTTTCTTTCTTTTCTTTTTTTTTTTTTTGAGGAACCTCCATAATGGCTGCACTAATTTACATTCCAACCAACAATATGTTTTCCCTGTTCTCTATATTCTTGCCAGCACTTGTTATTTTCATATTTATGTGTTAATTTGAAACTCAGAATTACACAAAGAGCTAGAGAGAAATCCTTTTGCATGTTCACTCCCCAAATGGTCACAATGGCTGGGGCTGGGCCAGGCCAAAGCCAGGAGCCAGTAGCTTCCTCTGGATCTCCCACATAGGTGCAGGGGCCCAAGGACTTGGGCCATTTTGTGCTCTTTCCTAGGCACATTAGCAGGGAGCTGGTTTGGAAGCAGGGCAGCCCAGTCTTGAACTGGTATTGAACCAGTGCCCAGATGGGATGCTGGTACCACAGGTGGGGCTTTACCTGCTATAACCCAGTGCTGGTCCCATTTTTTGACTTTTTGATAATAGGCATCCTAACTGGAATGAGATGATACTTCATTGTGGTTTTGATTTGGATTTCACTAATGGCTAGAGATATTGATCATATTTTCATGTATTTATTGAACATTTACATTTATTCTTCTGTAAAATATCGTTTCAGAACTTCTGCCCATTTTATAATTAGAGTTATCGCTATTTTGTTGCTGAGTTTTCTGAGTTCCTTATATATTTTGATATTAATCCTTTCTCAGATGAAGTTTCTTAGGCTATAATCATAAGGTACCAGCAAGAAAGTTATTCTTGTATCACTGTATCATATGCAACATACATATTATAACTCATATGCAGAGTTCCTACTTGGCCTCATTTTGATACGATTCACTCAGAAATGGGCAGGAGCAGACAGAAAACAACATTGAAAACTGAGTATTAGCTCCAAGAGCCGTCCATATATATGAAAGCCCATATTATTTCTCTCTTTAAGGGATTGCTTGCTGCCTTGGCAGCTAGATCCTTGCCCCTCATAAGCTTGAATGGCAGGTTTAAGGAAGATCAAATGCTGAGTAAAAGAAGTGATTGAAGTTCAGCCCAAATGTTCAGACAGTCTACATATCCTGGTTGACAGTAATACAATGAAAATAAGCCCTCCTATACACTTCTTTGAAATTGGTAGTCCTGTTGATCCAAACATGAAGGTGAGAGCAATTGGATTAGGGTAGTCTTCTTTCAGGTAGCCAGTGGCTGTCTGGTAAAAACTTCCAAGTAGAAGAAGAAAAAGGAAAGAAAGAAAAGAATGACCAAAAAGTGTAGAAAATAGTGGAGATGAAAAACTAGGTACATGAAGAAGAGGAAAGGATAATAGAAGAAAGGAGAGCAGGTAAGAAGGCTCTGACGCTATTTGGGATGGTGCAATATAAAACAGGTATGTTGGAGTAAAAAGAGCAAAGATGTTTGGACCCCAGATTGTTGGATTTTACTCTCAATTCCAATTTTATTGTCAATGTGATGCTGGACACACTAAATAGACATTTTGTCTCTCAGTTTCCCTGTCAGAGAAGGGAAAAGAGCTGGCATCTAGTAAAACTGCTATTCTACTGGGTTAAGGAAGCAAATGATTAGAGACAAAATGTCATATAGTAGGGAATGCTTTTGTCCAGGTATCAGAACACATCTTGATAGCTTCTGAACATCAGCCTAATTTGTAATGAGCACTTTTATCCCACTTCCACATTTATCCTATCTATGAGAAACTCAACAGAGATGAAGAATAGTGCAAAAGAAGGAAAAAAGTAAGTTCACACTATTATGTCCACAGCATGTAATTCAACAAAAACTCTTTCAAAAGCCCTATCACAGAAAAAATCTTCGGACTAAGAACAAGGTGGCTTTGGAATGGACCACATGTCCTTTCTGCTGACTATAGGAAGTCAACTCCAAGGAGCAGAGATGTGGCTGCCAGCAGGAAAGTGCCCAAAGGACCACTCCTGAACACAGGGGTTGATCCGAAGAGCTAGAAATTCTTCTCGGAGTGCATAATCCTCACTTACTTTTCTAAGCTTTTTTGGACAAAAAGAAATAAGGCCATTGTTCATTCTCTGAAGTTCTGAAAAGATGAGTTTGTTAATTTTGTGTCCTATATCACAAACCAGCTTTCATTTAACTTCTTTAATTAAAATTGCCTGGTATATTTTATCTTTTTTTTTCCTTTCCCACCAACAATCTGTAATCTCTTTGAGGACAATAACTGTTTTTCTGTTGTTATGAATCTCCAGCCTACTGCCCTATAAAGCACATAGTAAAAACACAATGTTTGTTTTATTTACATATGTATTTATTTATCTATCTTTCAACAGATTAAAAAATTATATACACACAAGCCATTTTATTTAGGCACAGGCCAGCACATAATTCACATATTACTATAGATGTATAATTGATCATTCACATAATTAATTAATAACATAAGCATAAACAAGGACTTAAGGAGTTCTAAAGCCAATGAGGAGGAAGAATTTATTCTATAACAGCACGAAGTCTTGACAAACAGTGTTTAACATCTAATAATCATGTTTTTTAAAAAAGACAAAACATCAATGGCTTGACCTTCAGATACACATTTTGGGACAATGTTTTAATGAGGAAATATTGAGATAATTATTTTATTTCTAAGAAACATCGTTCCAGATCCAACATGGGAAGCAGGATACACAGCAGACTCATAGAATGGTAGATGTCCTAAACAGCACTCTGGCCCCAGAATCAGCCCTTAAGGCATTCAGATCCAGCTAAAAAGCCCATGAGAGTATTTCAGACCTGGAAAGCCAAGACACTCAGGCAAAAAAAAAAAAAAAAATCCTAAATGAAAGATCTCTGCGAGTGAGATCCCAGTGGAAAGATCAGGCCATCAAAGAAGGAGGTACCTTTCTCTGAAGCGAGGAGAGAACTTCCACTTTGACTATGACCTTGTCTAAATAAGATCGAAGTTGGCGAACTCAAAAGGTTTCCATAGCCTTGGCAACTCATGACAAGAGCCTAGGGTAATCACTGATGCCATAAACAAGAGTGTCAATTGTTAAATCAACAACAGGAGTCACTGTGTACTTTCTCCTCATGTAGGATCTCTGTCCTTAATGTGTTGTCCAGTGTGAATTAATGCGATAACTAGTACTCAAACAGTACTTTACGCTTTGTGTTTCTGTGTGGATGCAAACTGTTGAAATCTTTACTTAATATATACTAAATTGATCTCCTGTATATAAAGAGAATTGAAAGTGAATCTTGATGTGAATGGAATGGGAGAGGGCGTGGGAGATGGGAGGGTTGTGGGTGGGAGGGAAGTTATGGGGGGGGGGAAGCCACTGTAATCAATAAGCTGTACTTTGAAAATTTATATTTATTAAATAAAAGTTAAAAAAGAAAAGAAAAAAAGAAACATTGTTCCAATTATGTTAAAAGGTTCATTTTCTTTGATTTGGAGTTGACATTTTTCTTTTAATTAATATTAGCATTGCATAAACTATGCAACCACTATTTGAGCATCCACTAGAAACATTAAAGCTAAATGTTTTCTTGCTTTAGGTATGGCACTATTGCTTCACTCTTAATTAAACACAGATTAGTAAGAATAATACTAGTTATAAATCAAAAGTTTGGGTCGTGATTTCAACTTTGATGTTTTGTCAAAATGTGACTTGGCAAGTTGCTAATCTTGTTGATGTTGCTGACCCTACATTTCTTATTTGTAAATTTTTTGTAAGAATTTAAAAAGATAATGTGTGATGTGAATATTGTCTTTACTCAACATAAAAAGATTCATTAATAATATCTATAGCAATAGATATCATTTGGTTTTTTACTGCTATCTAGTATTCTACAGAGTACATGTCCCAAAATTTCTTTATCCAGTCTAATGTTGATGGGCATTTGGGTTGGTTCCAGGTCTTAGCTATTGTGATTTGAGCCGCAATAAACATTAAGGTGCAGACAGCTTTTTGTTTGCCAATTTAATTTCCTTTGGGTAAATTCCAAAGAGTGGGATGGCTGGGTTGAATGGTAGGGTTATATTCAGGTTTCTGAGGAATCTCCAGACTGACTTCCATAGTGGCTTAACCAGTTTGCATTCCCACCAACAGTGGATTAGTGTTCCCTTTTTCCCCACATCCTATCCAGCATCTATTGTTGGTAGATTTCTGTATGTGAGCCATTCTAACAGGGATGAGGTGATGTTCATCAAAATTTTCTTACTGAAAAAGAGCCTTTATAATGGCAAAATCAAATAGCCACTAACATCATAAACATGATAAACTAACAGAACATGTGGCCCCTGATATAACATACCTTAAAGGATGCTCTCATTTATATATTGACTATTTATGAATTAAGTATCAGGAAAAAAAATCTAAATTGAAGGTCATTCTACAGAACAACTGACCTGGATACTACAAAACTAGTAATGTCATGTCACACCACCCAAAAAAAGAATAATATAAAATGAGAAGATAAAAATAAAATATACTAAATATTAAAGAAAGATGCAACTAAAATCAGTATATGATTTGAGTAAGAAAGTTCCTCAAAAAATTAAAAGTAGAAATACTATATGATCTAACAATCTCACTTCTGGGTATATAACTAAAGAAAATCAAGTAAAATCATTATGTACAAAAAGATCACCACACTTGCATCTTCTTCACAGCATTATTTGCAGTAGCCAAGATAGGAATACAATCTAAGTGTCTGTGGATGGATAAAGAACATATACTCAATGGAATGCTATTCTACCTTGAAACACATGGAAAATCTGTTGTTTGTGACATCATCAATGAATCTAGAAGACATTAAGTGAAATAAGCCAGACACAAAAGCACAAATACTGCATGATCTATTAATAGCAGTCACCATGTTGTACATTAGTTCTCCAAGATTGATTCATCTTATAACTACAAATTTGTATTCTTTGATCAAAATCACCCCAATATACCACATCCCTGCCCCCTGGTAACTCTTCTACTCTGTTTTTGATTCCACATGGAGATATAAGTTGAAATTTTTATAAAAATTGTATATACATGTTTATACACTAAAAATATACATTTTTGGAAACAATGAGGGATGAAATAAATCAGACTGCAAAATCAGGCTGTCAGTGAGGATAAGTGGATATAAAAACATAGTCTCTTTTATGCTTTCGATCATTATCTTTATACTAATTTTAAATAATGAGATATTTGAAATTGAATCATATGTACAGGTTCAGTTCTTCAGGAAGCAGGTTCTGCAATGGGCCCTAACATGCAGGAAAATTACTAGAGTATGTCATGGGATCCTTATCCTTCCAATGTAGAGGAAAAGAAGCTGTGGGACTCATGACAGTTACAGCCAACCTCTCAAGGGACTCTGAGATCTGCCACATGCTGGGTGGAAATAGCAATCTCTTAATAAACCTCTTTCAATCAGTCTTTGGATATTAGTTGTCTTGGAAAAGGCATAACCTCGGAAAGGAACTCTATAGCTGAAGCACCTGCAAAGGCTGATCACTGAAGTCTGCCTTTGGCAGCACTCCCAGTAGCTCAGCAACAAGTCCTTTCTCTTTTTTTCTTCCAAGATTGATTGATTGACTTGAAATTTGAAAGGCAGAATGACACACAAAAGGGAGAAAGAGAGAGAGAGAAGACATCTTCAATTTTCTGGTGTACTCCCCAAAGACTCACAACAGCCAGGGCTGGGCAAGGAGAAAGCGAGGATCCAGGAAGTCCACTTGAGTTTCCCATGTGGGTGATGGAATCTCAACTAGTTTGGCCATCATCTGCTGACTCCCACAAGATTGGCAGAAAGCTATCTGCTTAAATAAATCCTTGAAACATGTTATGGAAGAAAATTTACAATATATTTGGGCTTAATTTGCCACATTGTCTGTTTTTACATTACTAGTGTTCCATGAAGATAATAAAGTTCTCTGGGATTCTTTGAGTTATATTGGTTTATTTTTCCCCTTTATCCTACTCGAAATTATAAGGAAGCTATAGTTACTAAGAAAAAGCATAAATAGCCATAATATTTATCTCTGGTTAGGCCGTTTGATGTGTGGGTTTTTATCCAGAAAGAAAAATCATTCTTTAAAAAAGTGATTCAATCTGTTTTGCATTTTGTTTTTGCTACAATTGAAAAAAAATGGCTAGCTGAAGCTTGGACATAGGCAAAGCCTGTCTTTAATGTTTGATTCAGTGACTACTGACTATTTTTGAGGATCAAGTCCAGAGTCAGGAGTATACTGTCATTGGGCTTTGAAGAGGAAAACTAACCATCCCAAGAGAATAAATAAGGAGATACCATTAATTGGAGGCTATAAAGCAAAAGCATGTCTATACTTAAGTTGCTGAATTACATCCCTAGGCAGAAATTGGAATATGTGCTTTTTCAGATGTAACATTTTAATTGGTCTACCTGGTAGAAGGTTAAATAAAATTTACACTAAACCTTATTACCACTCAAGTGTCAAGTATCCTCCCTGCAACCTGACTGTAACTAGCAAATTGAGTGGGTGCACCCAGCATTATCACAGAACTAAAAGTTGTCTTAAGCAACACTTTGCAACACAGAATTTTAAGTGGTCCCATTAGACTGACTACTTTCTTGCTATTTTATCCAGTAGTTTTAAGTACAGAGCTGAGTATTTGAAATCCCCTTTCCATATAATAATCCATTTAGAATGCCCTCCTGGAAATTATCTGTGATAGTACATTTCTAATAAAGCTTCACTGTTGAATGAAACCTAATCACCTAGCAAGAAAACAAAATATTACATTTTAGCATGATGTTTGCAAATTTTTATGGCACAAAATGTTTCCAAAATCTAGAGCTTGTCTTCCTCTTCAGAGTTTTCACTCCCTCCACCCCTACATACAAACAAAATACTGTAAAGGATCATCCCATTCAAAACGAACAGGTGAATCTTGAATATGGCTATCACAGAATATCTGAAGCCCTTAAAACTACAAAATTATAAAGATGATTTTCAAACTTGCCATGATTATACATCTTGGTTTTCTTCCATGCTATAGTGAATAAACTGACCATGGAGTATGTGTTTAGCCCAGTAGTTAAGGTACCGTGTTCTACATTAGAGTTTCTGAGTTCAGTTCCCAGTATGGCTCCTGACTACAACTTCCTGTCAATGCAGATCCTGAGACGTAGCAGTGACAGCTCTAGCAATTGGGTTACTCCCACCCTCATAGTAGACCCAGACTGCATTCCTGGCTCCTGGCTTTGGCCCCTGTCAAGCCTCAGCCATTGTGGGCATATAGGGAGTAAAGTGGCAAATGGCAGTTTCTCTCTCTCTCTCTCTCCCTCTCTACCTCTCTCTCTCTCTCCCCCCTTTGCCTCTCTCCCTCTCAAGTAAATGTTTAAAATTTAAAATATCAGCTATCCACACATTTCCTCTTTATTTCTGCTGGTTGACTGCATAACTTCTGGTAGTTCTAATCAACTATGCCTCTCTCGATCCATAAACAGAAATACCACAGCATGTGTCACCATGATAGTTGAATTTCTTCTGTCAACAAATATTTATTGAGCCTTTACTTTATGCCACTGGGAATATCCCAGTGAAAAAGATAATTTCTACTCTTCAGGAACTCATTGTCTAGTGCAGGAGAGCACTGGTAAATAATTGCCATACCATGTGACAAAAGCAAACATGGAGAAAGTGCAGGTACAACAGGAACACATATAAGAGGGAACCTAATTTAGTCTTGAAAGGAAGGTCAAGTTAAAAGTCCATAGAGGAGATAATGTCTAAGGCAAAACTGGAAGTGGAGTAGTGAACAGTATAAAGGAAGATAAAGGCAACAAGTGCAATAAACAAGAAGTAAAACCAGATGTGTCAAATTTGTGGCAACTCAAATTGATTTACAGCTTAGTTTTCAAGGTGAAGTGGGAGGAACTGTGAGAAATAAAGCAGAAGAGGTGAGTTTAAAGGGGAATGGAAGTCCTCCAAACTTCCTTACAGGCTTTGAACTTTATTTTAAAGGCAACGTAGAGCACTATTTAAGTAGGGAGTGACAAGATCATCTTGGCATTTTGAAAAAACTACTCTGGCTGAGATATGAAAAATAGATTGGATTGAAGTGAGAGTGGAGGCCAAACATGTGGTTATAAAAAAGCTACTGCAGTAAGCTAGTGGCTATAGGATGAAGGAAAATAGATGAATTTGAGAAATATTTAGGTGGTATTTTCGACAGATCTTAGTGGTGGTAACTAAACAAAGAGTGGAGAGTCAAAGACAAAGTCATGTTTCTGGTGTAAGTTTGGATATTTTAGATAAGCAAACAATGAGGCTAGGGAAGGCTAACGAAACCATGGAGTACTGGCTTTAAAACAAGATTTGCAGCTCCACTCTCACAAAGAGATTTAGCAACAAGGAAAAACTAGTTAGCAGATACAGTGGCAGGACTCTGAAGAAATTTTAATCTTGGAAATTGTCCTCTTTTTTTTAGAACTGCTTTATGGCCAGCGCCGCGGCTCAATAGGCTAATCCTCCACCTTGTGGCGCTGGCACACCAGGTTCTAGTCCTGGTGGGGCACCGGATTCTGTCCTGGTTGCCTCTCTTCCAGGCCAGCGCTCTGCTGTGGCCAGGGAGTGCAGTGGAGGATGGCCCAAGTGCTTGGGCCCTGCACCTGCATGGGAGACCAGGAGAAGCACCTGGCTCCTGCCTTCGGATCGGTGCGGTGCGCTGGCCACAGCATGCCGGCCACGGCAGCCATTGGAGGGTGAACCAACGGCAAAAGGAAGACCTTTCTCTCTGTCTCTGTCTCTGTCTCACTATTCACTCTGCTTGTCAAAAAAAACTGCTTTATTTATTAGAAAAGCAAAATTATAGATATATATAGAGAGATGGAGATCTTGCATCTGCTGGTCCACTCCTCAAATGGTCAGAATGGTTTGGGCTGGTGCAAAAACCAGGATTCCAGAACACCATCTGAATCTCCCATGTTGGTGGCAAGTGCCCAAGTATTTGGGACATTTTCTGCTGATTTAACCAGATGCATTAGCAGTGAGCAAGATGGGAAATGGAGCAGCCGAGACATGAATTGGCATTCCAATATGAGATGCCAATGTCAGAGCTCATTCCACTACATGATAACACCAGCCCCTTTCTTTATAAAATCAGAGCCAAAGCTACCTGCCAAGAAGCAGGGAGACAGGAAGTATGGAGGTTTGATGAGAGTGGAGAAATTTTGAAAAAGTTGACTATCAGAATTGAAGAACAGTTAGGAGGAATATCCATTTGAGGATAGTGATCATGAAGTCAATTGGCATTAATGGGAATCAGATGGTATTAATTTTCAAAGTTGTGTGATTTTTTTAAAGTAATGGTCAGTCTCCAGGATATAAAATAGGCCAAAAACTCACACTGATCTGAAGTTGAGGATTTTTGAGATGGCCAACCCTCAAGAAAACTGAACAAGGAATTTGAAGACAAAAATGTTTCAGCTGATAGACCATGGGGTTTAGACTAGTTAAAGCAGGAAGTGACAACAGGAGGGAACTGACTAGGCCAGGTCCCTAGGCAGGGGTGAGGGAGTGGTGCTAAAAGAGTAAGGGATTTGGAGGTCCTAAGAATTTGAGGGAAAATCTAGTGACATAGAGAGAGATACAAAGAAAGGATGAGAAAAGATGGATATACATGGTTAGAGACAGAATTTTTAAATGAATGCTTCAGAACTGAAAGAGTTTTAAGGTGCTGGTGAACAAATGATGATATGCTCTAGAAAGTGAGCTAATGAAATAAAGATCCTGAAGTTGAGAAAGTGAAGGTACGAAGACACTGAAATGGATTTGTTGTATTTGTGTACCCAGAAGATATTCATATATTCATAGCTGGGTAAAGAAACAGACTAAACAATGAGTAATAACCAACTAGTTGGATGATGACACAATTTGGAGTGAAGGATGGAATGAGTATTGGTAAACAGATTTTCTGTGCAATGAAAGAGTAATGATCTGAAATAAAAATTGAAGGGTGTGAACTACACTTACAACCCTAATCCTGAGATGTTTCAGGGTCAGGATTAGAGGGCAGATGCCATTTTTCTGTGAATACACCTTAGTCCCCTTCTCAGGAAGAAGACCACCCTCTGTGGGCATATTAAAAGTTAATCACCATTTTGTATTGAACCTGTTGTAAATATATTTGCGGATAATAAATCCTTTTCTCTTTATCCTTTCAAAACTAGGTAGGTTTCATGGCATGAATATGTGGGACCCTACCCTGCAGCTACTGCACATCAATCTTGCATGAACACGAACAAAAAAAAAATGCATGTGCCAGCAGAAGGTGAGGACCACACTGAGTTTTCCCATCCAGGGATGGTCACCCTGATGTGTAATCAATCAACAGGAAAGGTGTGCCTTTTGCAAAGATCCTCCAAGAGGTCACTTTCCTAGGTGTGATCAATCTCCCCCATGCTGATCATGTTACAGCGATTACCACTCTACTCTAACAGCTTCTTCTCCAGGGAGAAACAAAACTGTGTCTGTGAATGTTTAGGGTGGTGTGTATTGTCAGGTCAAATTACCTTTTCACATAACTCACTGTAAATCTACCTCATAAGTAAAAAGCAATTGGAGATTTTAGAACACCATCAGAAAGTATGCTATTCAGGGATGGAATTATGTTGTGCAATTACAAATGAACCATACCCATGACCCTCACTATCAGCAAAAGAGTCAGCATTTCTTAGTTCAGCACAAAAGAGGGAAAAAAAATCTCCCATGCTTTATAGCCTGAAAAATTCTTGCTGGGCCAAAAGAAATAATGTGTCATCAGCCCTCCACATCTGTGGGTTCCACAACCATGAACTGAAAATTAGATAGGTCTACAATGGTTGCATGTGTTCTGATCAGGTACAGACATTTTTTTTCCTTATCCTTATTACCTGAGCAATATCGTATAACAACTATTTATACAGCATTTATATTGCATTGGGGATTGTGAGTAATCTAGAGATTGTTTAAAGTACACAGGAGAATTGCATAGGTTATATGCAAATACCATGTCATGCTATGGAAGGCATTTGAGTAACTGTAGGTTTTGGTATCCACTGGGTGTCCTGAAACCAATTTCCTTCAGATACTAACAGATAGCTATATTTGTTCTTATGACCTTTGAAGTACATAGAAAGAAATCAAATATTTATTTATTTATAAAAAGATTTATTTATTTATTTGAAAGGCAGAATTACAGAGTAAGGCACAGAGAGATCTTTCATATGCAGTTCACTCCCCAAATTACCTCAAAGGCCAAGGCTGGGCCAGGCCACAGCCAGGAGTCAAGAACTTCTTCCAGGTCTCCCCTGTAGTTAGCAGGGGCCCAAGTACTTGGGCAATCTGCTGCTTTCCCAGGCCATTAGAGGGAGATGGATCAGAAGTGGAGCAGCCCAGACATGAACCAGTGGTGATACAGGATGCTGGAATTGCAGGCAGCAGCTTAACCCACTACACCACAACATTTGCACCAGAAATCTAACATTTAATGAGCACATAGTTAGCATGTTATGCTAATATACCATGCATATTGTCTTTTATAAGACTCAGTATAAGTACCACCTCCTCTGGGAAACCTTTCCTGACCACTTCTCAAATCCAGGTGTGATGATTAATTTTATGTGCCAACATGTCTAGGTCATGGGATGCCAAAATATTTGGTTAAACATTATTCTCGGTGTGTCTTTGAACACGCTTTCCAATGACATTAACATTTGAATGGGTAGACTATGCAGTACAGATTGCCTTCCCCAGAGTGATAGGGCTTCATCCAAAGTGCTGAAAGAACTGAATAAAACAAAAAGACTGAGTAAGGAAAAATTTGCTCTCTGCCTTAAAAATCTGCAGTTTGAATTGTTCAAAGTTGGAACACTGGACTTGAACTGACTGGAGCTTACACCATTGACTCTCCTGCTTGCCCCCTGCAGATTTTGGGGCTTCACAGCACCCATAATTGCATTAGTCAATTCCCTATTTTACAAATAATATATAGTGTCCTATTGATTCTACTTCTCTAAAGATCCTTGACTGATAACACAGGTGAGCAAACCATTCTCTGTGCACCTTATCTGCCATGTGCCACACAGTTACTATCTTTTTTATATCTTACTGTGACTCTTTCAGCTTCTAGTCTGCAAGCTAGTTGCATGAATCTTAGTAGTTTCAGTATTATGAGTGCCTAGAACAGTAACTAGAACATAAGAGGTGCTCAATGAAAGTGCTTGACTAAATTAAGTATTTAATACTCATGTTCTTATCCACACAGTTACCATTTTTCTCAGGAAACCAATGTTAAACATCACCAGGTAATTCAGTCAAACCCAAGCAGTGGAAGTAAAGTTGAAATTTAAACCTAGAATGTCGACTCCACAATTCCTATAGATGTTCCAATATCATAACGCCTTTCTGCTTCTCTTCCCAACCAGAATTGCTGAATAAGTTTAGTTTTCAAATTAATTCCATTACAATATTTGAGAGGCAGTCTATGGCATTAAAAATTATGACTCCGAAGACAGACTGAGTTCAAATGTTCTACATTCTGTATTTTTCTAGGTCCTCTACTGAGAAATTCTAAACAAATTACCTAGTCTTTCTATGCTTCTGCATGTTTCTTGATCTGTAAAATAGGAATAACAATTAATATTACCTATTATTGTCAGTAAGCTGTTACCACAAACATACCATTCTCAAATTTAACGGCTTGAAGAACAATCATTCTCACAGATCTGCAAATTGGCTAGAGTTCGGCTGATATATGACAGTCTTGTCTTGAAGGAGAACATGGACTCTGTTTCCAGTTCAGCAGTTAAAGAAGTTCTCTTTATTTCTTTTATTTCTGACTATCACATAAAAATTGTACATATTTATGGGGTACCACATGATATTCCTTTACATTGTATAATGTTTAATCAGAGTGCACATAGCTATTTCCTCAATCATTACATATGTCTTTATGGCAAAAAACATTCAAATTCCTTGTTGGACATGTTTAAGAGAAATAGACAGTATGTGATTATTATCCACAGTCATCCTTTTGTGCACTTGGACACCAGAACTTCTTACTGCTATCTAACTATAACTTAGTACCAGCTATTCTGGTAACCACCACTGTACTCTCAACTTCTATGATATCAACTGCTTTATATATCACATATGAGCAAGATCATGTAGCACTAGTTTTTCTGTGCTTAACTTGCTTCACTTAACGTAATGACCTCCAGCTCCATCCATGATGTTGCAAAATGACAAAATTTCATTTTCTCCAATGGCTGAAAAATAAATATTCTGTTGTATATATACCATGATTTCCTTAAAAATTATTCTGCTTCTTTTGGCTATTGTGAACAGAGCTGCAGAAAATGTGGGAGTGCAGATGTCTTTTCAACATATCTATTTCATTATAGGTGGATATGCACTGTCTGTGATCAACCAGGGCAGAGCAAATTTCTCTTGTGATAATGGCAGAGATACAAGAAGAGAAACATACAAGGCTTCTTAAGTCTTGTGTTTTGGGCTTGAATGGCACAATTCTACCCACATGTAATTGGGCAAAGTAAGTGATATGACCTGGTCAAAGGATGGAGAAATATGCTTCTCCCAATATGAGGCCATGGCAAGTATGTAATGAAGAACCAGACAGGGAGGAGTTAATAATCTGGGCAAAATTTAAGTCTATACTCTATCTCGGAGTGTTGTGATGATGTTATGATTGAATGCATGCATCACACAGAGCACAGTCCGGCACACATTAAGAGTTGAAGACATATTCAGAATGTTCTATCTGTATATTAAAAATGAGGAGGCCTCATTTTTAATGGCCTCATGGAATGGTCACTAAGATTGTAAGATTATTATCAATCACAAATTGTCCTTGTGCACTTTTCTTTTTTTAACATACCAGTCAACTTTATAGTTTCTTCACTGTATTGCTCAAAGGATCAAATAATATATGGTAGGCGATCATGTCTCAAAAAGAATAAAACATTCTGATCGGCGGCAAGATGGCGGAATAGGAAGGGAGCACACCGATAGTCTGGGGAGAGACAGTTTAATAAAAGTGGAGATACTGCAGGTTCAAGGAAGAGTAGGGGAAGATACAGCAGAGAAAACCCTTCCGGAACTGGAGATTCACAGTGGACCTGTGTGGAGAGCGTGGGAGCCCGCAGTTTGGGACACCAGCAGCAGATTCAACACACCAGCGCTGGAACGCGAGGTGAGCAGAACATCAATAGCCCAAATTACCAGCAGGGAAGCGGAAAAGGGAGCCTAGAGCGAACAAGGCTTGAAACCCTGCGGGGAAAAGTTCACCAGGCTAACTAGAAGAGAGAGAGGGGGGGGGGGGGGGAAGTGACCCATACGGACACGAGCTTCTCTCTCTCCACTCACCTCTCAAAGGTGAGCAAGACAAAGAGCAGGCACCATTTTGGAATACGTCATAAGCAGGGCGACCTCGGGTCGGCACCGGCCCCGAGCCTAGCAGAAAAACCTGACTCTGGGTGGGAGGGCTGAAATAACAGGAGGTTAGAACCTAATGAATGTGTGGTGCTAATGAAATGAGACTGTGAAAAAAGAGACGGTGGGGGAGAGAACTCACGGAAATCACGAATTCATGTGAGTACTCTCCAGAGACGTTACAGTTCAGTAGCCTTGGCAGCCCAGTGGGAGACTACAGGAGAATCTCAGCCCACACAAAGGGGCACAAAGATTCCCTCTCTGGTCCTTGGGAAAGAGCTTCCGATCTCTGGCTCCTGTGGGTATATCATTCGCCTGCTAACCACCCCCAATTCCATTCAGCTGTGTGGAATTACTTCCCTTTTGAACCAAAAAAAAAAAAAAGTAAGAGAGAGATTTACCACGCCTAACCTAGGAGTGTCTCCTTTGATACACCCTCAACCCTGAGGAACCAAACAGAGCTCTCAGGCCACACCCATCTCAAGCCTCTAAGGCTCCATCAAAAGCAGACAGTCCACTTAATCTAGAGTCATAGTATAACAAGAAAAAAACACCACAGTGAAGAAACCAATATGCCAAACAACAAACGCAAAAACCGAGGTAATAAGAACAAGGAAGACACTATGATGCCCCCAAATGAAAAAGACACCCCAATTCAAGATTACAAAGATGATGAGATAGAAGAGATGCAAGAAGCAGATCTCAAAAAATTGATAAGAACACTAAGAAGTACTCAAAAACAAATTCTTGAACTACAGAAATCCTTAATGGACAAGGTAGAAAATCTCTCTCGTGAAAATGAAATATTAAAGAGAAATCAAGCTGAAATGAAACAACTAGTAGAACATGAAACTGTGATAGTGACGAGAAATCATAATGAAGTGAAGAATTCAATAGATCAAATGAAAAACACATTAGAGAGCCTTACAAACAGAATGGGTGAGGCAGAAGAGAGAATATCAGACTTAGAAGACAGAGCACAGGAAACTATACAGTCAAACCAAATAAAAGAAGAGGAAATTAGAAAGCTAAAAAATATTGTTGGGAATCTACAGGATACTATTAAAAAACCCAACATTCGAGTTCTAGGAGTTCCTGAAGGCATGGAGAGGGAGAAAGGATTAGAATGCCTTTTTAGTGAGATAATAGCAGAAAATTTCCCAGTTTTGGAGAAGGACAGAGACATCCTAGTACAGGAAGCACATAGAACCCCTAGTAAACATGACCAAAAGAGGTCCTCACCACGACACGTTGTAATTAAACTCACCACAGTGAAACAGAAAGAAAAGATCCTAAAATGTGCAAGAGAGAAACGTCAAATTACACTCAGAGGATCTCCAATTAGACTCACAGCAGACTTCTCATCAGAAACCCTACAAGCTAGAAGGGAATGGCGAGACATAGCCCAGGTACTAAGAGAGAAAAACTGCCAGCCCAGAATATTATATCCTGCCAAGCTCTCATTTGTGAATGAAGGTGAAATAAAGACCTTTCATAACAAACAAAAATTGAAAGAATTTGTTGCCACTCGTCCAGCCCTGCAAAAGATACTTAAAGATGTGTTACACACAGAAACACAGAAACATGGCCATCAACATGAAAGAAGGTAAACGAAGGGAACCTCACAGCAAAAGATCACAGGGAATTCAAAGCATACATTTGGATAAAGAAATTATGGGACATGTACTCTATAGAATACTATACAGCAGTCAAAAACAATGAAATCCAGTCATTTGCAACAAGATGGAGGAATCTGGAAAACATCATTCTGAGTGAATTAAGCCAGTCCCAAAGGGACAAATATCATATGTTCTCCCTGATCGGTGACAACTAATTGAGCACCAAAGGTGAAACCTATTGAAGTGAAATGGACACTATGAGAAACAGTAACTTGATCAGCTCTTGTGCTGACTGTTGTTGTACAATGTAATAGTTTATCCATTTTAGTAATTTTTTTATTCTAGTACTATTGGTTGAACTCTGTAATTAACAAACAATTATTCTTAGGTGTTTAAATTTTAACTGAAAATTGATCCCTGTGAAATATAAGAGTGGGAATAAGAGAGGGAGGAGATGTACAATTTGGGACATGCTCAATCAGAACTGCCCCAAATGATGGAGTTAGAATTGTGCCAGGGAATTCCAATACAATCCTATCAAGGTGGCATGTACCAAGGCCATCTCACTAGTCCAAGTGATCAATTTCAGTTCACAATTGATCACACTGATAGGTCTAAGAGTCAAAGGGATCACACAAACAAGACTAGTGTCTGCTACTACTAACTGATAGAATCAAAAAGGGAGAGAATGATCCAACATGGGAAGCGAGATACACAGCAGACTCATAGAAGGGCAGATGTCCTAAATAGCACTCTGGCCTCAGAATCAGCCCTTAAAGCATTCAGATCTGGCTCAAGAGCCCATGAGAATATTCTAGGCATGGAAAGCCAAGACACTCTGGAAAAAAAAGAAGACCTAAATGAAAGATCTCTGTGAGTGAGATCCCAGTGGAACGAATGGGGCCATCAAAGAAGGAGGTACCTTTCTCTGAAGGGAGGAGAGAACCTCCACTTTGACTATGACCCTGTCGGAATAAGATTGAAGTCAGCGAACCCTAAAGGCTTCTATAGCCTTGGCAACTCATGACTAGAGCCTAGGGAGATTACTGATGCCATAAACAAGAGTGTCAAATTGTTAAATCAACTTCAGGAGTCACTGTGTACTTACTTCTCATGTGGGATCTGTCCTTAATGTGTTGTCCAATGTGAAGTAATGCTATAACTAGCACTGAAACAGTATTTTACACTTTGTGTTTCTGTGTGGGTGCAAACTGATGAAATCTTTACTTAGTATATACTGAATCTATCTTCTGTATATAGATAATTAAAAATGAAAAAAAAAATCTTGGTGTTAAATTGGAAATTGCCTAGAAAATTAATGAATTTTTTTTAAAAAAATATATCATGTAGGATCTCTGTCCTTAATGTGCTATACATTGTGAATTAATACTATAACTAGTACTCCAACAGTATTTTTCACTTTGTGTTGCTGTGTGAGGGCAAACTGTTGAAATCTTTACTTAATATATAGTAAACTGATCCTCTGTATATAAAGAGAACTGAAAATGAATCTTGATGTGAAGCAAGGGGAGAGGGAGTGGGAAAGGGGAGGGTTGCGGGTGGGGGGGAAGTTATGGGGGGGAAGCCATTGTAATCTATAAGCTGTATTTTGGAAATTTATATTCTTTAAATAAAAGCGTTATAAAAAAAAAGAATAAAACATTCTAAGAATGCAAAGTATAATACATGACTAATTTGAGATAACTACTAGGTTTGAATCAGTAAAACTTTCCATTTAAGTGATAGGAAGCCATAGTTCTTATTTTATAGGTGAGGTAAAAGCTTCAAGAAACTAAATTACTTCTTTTCTGGCCATAAATCCAAATATTGGCTGAGTATATAAGGAATTAATGTTTCCTATTTCTAGATGTTAGCTGGGTCAGAAACTGAACACTGATGCTAACTCTTAAGGTTTATCATCCTTCAGCACGGGATGGTTCACAAATTCTAGTTTTAGGAGATTAAAGGAATCTTCAGGTTATCACATCATTGTATATGCTCATTCAGCTAACTAACTTGCTAAGTGCTAGAGATACAAAAATGAAACACCCCAGGTTTGTCCTTAGGGCCTTACAGCTGTGGGCTTAGAGATTGTGAGAGCCACTATATATTTCTGAGAATAAGCCAAAATACCACAAAACATGAAACTAATTATCTCAGCTTCATGGGATTCCAGATGTTCACATGTCATGTTTTATCCACTCCTTATCTCCACTGATGAGACATAGGAAAAAGAAAATGATAGTTACCATAAGAAGCACAAAGTAATTAGGGTGAATTGAAATTAGCAGTTTCAGGCCTACCTTGACACACAACTTCAACTCTCTAAACCCAAGCTGAGACTCCAGAGTTCTAGAATCACTTTATCCTTCTAACCTACTATTATAAGACATAGGTGATTAATTGGTCACACCTTTTCTAGGCAATTGTTTTCAGGTAAGCCTTGGAGTCATGGCAGAACTGGCATAAACGATGGAGACTACAAAGGCAGGGTTGAAGGGACTCCCATCAACAGCCTTGCAGGCAAAGAGGCACAAAGCATGGTGTCACAATTCAGTGTAGAAAGTGCTGTGCTGCAGGAATATAGGAAAAGAGTTCTCAAGTCAGAAGACTGATAAAAGACATAGTATGTTTACTGAGATTTAAAGATGAGCAAAATTCTGCCAAGGAGACAAGCAGATCTAAGGCATTTTAAGCAGAAGCAACAGGTGCAAAGGCATAACACAAGGTAAAAGAGAATTTATTTGGGAAAGTATTTCTATAGTGCATAATGGACAGTGTTCAGGTGCGATCTAGACAGCAACTGAAGGCATTTTTCTCCTCTCTCCTTCAAAACTTGAATCTACAGCACTTACTTGGAGTCTGAAACTGGAAAGGTAGGCCACAAAATATAATGACAATACAATGTAATATACATTGAAATGAAAATATGTTCAAAAGGTGGGTGCATGGAGACAAAAGACCTTGAAGTATGTCTAGAGAATTAGGCAAGCCTTCAGGTATTGTCATACCCTTGCAGAAGGACTGTACCCTCTCTGGCTGAGAATTGATGCTGAATTTGGTCCACAGAATAACCTGTAATTCACTACTGCCTTTTGCTCCATGATCTCCCATCAAAATTTCATTAGGTTTCCCTTCACCCTATTTATCCATTCTGTTAAGTGAGTCTGAACTTCATTTGCTATGGACACGTTTCAAGATATTTCATATAGGCTCTCAGGAGTTGAAAACCAAGGGATTTGGTTAGGTAACAGGAAGGAAATCAACTACCACTCATTCATTCAAGAGTTATATATTAATCACACCCTTTTAGTCAGGAACTGCTCTAAGCACTGAGGATACAACAAAAAGCATAACAAACATCTGGACAACTCATTTCTACTCGTAATCCTGCTGGAGCTCAGAAAAAAAAAAGATATAACAGAAACAAGTTGAAGGACAGGAGAAGTTATGAGGAAGTTAAGTGATAAAAGTCTACTTCCTGGATAACAACCACTGAGAACACATTTCTAAGTAACAGTGCCAGATGGGCACTTGCTGCATTGGTTGAGATGCTGCTCGGGATGCCCACATCCCATTCCACAGGGTCTGAGTTCAAGTTCTGGTTCCTCTTCTGATTTGAACTTCTCACTCATGCCTAACCTCTTACCCAACTGTTGTGGGCAGTTGGAGAGTGAACCATCAGATGGAAATTTCATGTTGTGTCTCGCTGCCTTTAAAAAGAAAATTAAGTAACAGTGCCAGTGAGACATGATCATGAGGATCAGTGTAACTGCATTGTTTTTCTCTCCTTATTTTCTCAATTCCAAATGTTTCAATACTTGGTCTGCTTTTCTGTAGTCTCTGTTTATGGAAATAAGATTTTAATTAAGATCTGTGATTACTTCCACATTTTATTGTAAAACTGTATTGTTTAAATTCCTAATCCTCCTGCTTTATCTTGAATACTTGAGTCTGAAGTTTAACTTTGGGTAGCTAATTTTTTACATCTGTTTAGTTCCTGAACTTATCATGCCAATCATTCAAAGAGCTTTAATTGATTGCTGCGAAAGCTGGTTGGAATCCATTCCGTTTCCTATGCATACCACCCTTTTCAATTACACCCTGAGTGGACCCACTGATGATTCTATTAAATTTGATTTTATATACAAATGGAGTCACATCATATGCACACTTAAGTTACACATAATTAACTTCAGTCCCCTGGAGAAAGAGAGAGATAGGAGTTAAACAGTATAGGTAATCTCACTCACCATTCCACTCAAGGAGCACAAGCCTAAATTAATTGTGAAAACAAGAGTTTTGGTTTTTTCCCCAGCCTCAGGTCTCATGAGCCTTACAAAATAAAATGTGATTTTAACGTTTAAATATGACATTTTTTTTCTTACAACATCATTCCCAAAATCAAGCAAACCACTTCACCTGACACCCAACAGCTGAAACTGTGCTCTGTTGCAATGGTGAACATAAACCTGGAAGTTGGATATGTTGAAAAACTGTATGTCTATCCCTAAATGACATCTTCCTAATCAATTTCCAAAGAAATTTTGCTTCATTTGCCTTAAAATCTATCATAAAGATTCTACCTCAGTTTAAAATATTATTTTATTCCAGATTTAAACTAAGATCTTTGAACCTTATCTCCCTGACCCAGTGTAGCAGATGCTGTCAGTGTCCTTTCATATGGTTCCTTCATTCACCACATCTGTACACACCTTTAAACACCAGCTGTAAGCATCTGTAACTGTATGTGAGGGCTTCTCTGGCCACCAAGGCCTACTCTACTAGTGCTGAGGTCGGCTAGTAGTAGGAAATTAATTATACTTAGAGGCAGTTTACACCAATGACTGACAGGAGATGGAAAATGAGAGACTAGCCCAGAGACATATTTCAGTGTCTCCAGAGTTGCCCACCTGAACTAAGGTACAGTAGCCCAGAGTGGTCATCTGCATGATTAATCTGCATGATGAAGCCATGTATTGGCTTGCTTTCTTTACCTTTCCCTCTCCTAAGAGTGTTTCCTGGGCTCACTCCTGAGAAACTGATTGCCCTTGAATCCTTCTCTCAGGAAGAAGGTTACTTCTGTAGGAACCCAAATTATAACACCAAAAAAATCCATGCCCACACACAGCACGAAACAAAAATTAATCATCTAGGCCGGCGCCGTGGCTCAACAGGCTAATCCTCCGCCTTGCGGCGCCGGCACACCGGGTTCTAGTCCCGGTCGGGGCGCCAGATTCTGTCCCGGTTGCCCCTCTTCCAGGCCAGCCCTCTGCTGTGGCCCGGGAGTGCAGTGGAGGATGGCCCAGGTGCTTGGGCCCTGCACCCCATGGGGAGACCAGGAAAAGCACCTGGCTCCTGGCTCCTGCCATCGGACAAGCACGGTGCGCCGGCCGCAGTGCGCCAGCCGCGGCGGCCATTGGAGGGTGAACCAACGGCAAAAGGAAGACCTTTCTCTCTGTCTCTCTCTCACTGTCCACTCTGCCTGTAAAAAAAAAAAAAAAAAAAAAAAAAAATTAATCATCTAAACGAACATGGGGTGAAGTGTGTCTAGAGTCTCAGTTATGTCATCCTACTCATGCAGCTTCTGTGAAAAAGACGCTGATTTTACATAATCTTTGATTTATATACACTTTGTAACATTTCTCAATTCCTATGCCTAGAAAAATACTAAACCTGTGGCAGTTGTACAAAATTTGAATTTCACCAAATAAAATTCATTCTAATATTGAACCTGATGCCATTTTCCCTTAGGAACAGTATAGTCGGGAGGTTACTTTGCGTTTTCTATGCCTAGGGAGACAGGCAGGTACTTGGACCTTTCAGCCAGAACACTGCTATTCATTCTGTTTCTTTAATCTAAAAGTTAAAAAAAATTACATTTCAAGTGCAGTAATCCATGGATGTAGAGTGTCCATAACCCTGGTAGATTTCATGTGCACGAACTAAGTTATTTTAAGTTATACAAGGTACCTTCAAAAGTTTTGAGATAAGTTTATTTTGGTGAGAAACCATTTTGAAATCCATGCATGGTTTTTGAAATCCATGCATGGACCCTCATATGCATAGATTTCAAAATTTTTTGCACTGAGACAAATTTCCTCTTAAACTTTTTCTTTTTAAAAAATATGTGTTATTTATTTATTTTGAAGGCAGTATTAGAGTTAGATCAACAGAGAGATCTTCCATCTGGCCAAAGCCAGGAGCCAGAAACTCCATCTGGGTCTCCCACATGGGTGACTGGTAAGGGCCCACCTACTTGGGCCATCATCCATTGACTTACCAGGTGTATTAGCAGGAAACTGCATAGCAAGTTGAACTAGCCCTCAAATATGGGATGCCAGCATCGCCAGTGGAGGCTTAATCTGCTGTGCTGCTATGCCATTCCCTAAACTTATTTTTAAATTCTGTTTCCCAAAACCTTTTTGAAGTACCACTCACATACTTATAAATTTCCCTGGATGTTATAGTCTTTAAATTTGATGCATACACTCACTTAAACCAGAATAGACAGAATAATAAAAGTTCATGTTAAAATGGTAATATCATTAGTATTATTCATAGAGAGGAGGAATCTAGGATTCTATTAACATTTTACTCCCAAGAAGACAAATGTACTACGGGCCTCCTCCCCAGAATAAAGCTTGAAGCTGGAAAGTTAAGGCAGAAACATACAGATGACTACAATATTTTGAGGGCAAACAGAAATAGAATACTGTCCTATGGTCTGAGTATGTAGATTTTACGGTAATAAAACAGATTCAGGAAATGTGTTTAAGAGTGCATTTGGGTATGTTTCCTCTAACCTTGTATTCTGATGCAAATTTTCCTGTGTATAAGATACTAAGTTGTGTAGATCCTCAAAGGGCTGTAGTGAGCTGAACTGAAGTAGTATCAGTTGCCTCTCATTATGGTTGTTAATGAACACCTCATTAACTGGGTACCCCAATTATAGTCTCTAAGATCTGTATGTTACATTTAATAAGATCCTTCTCCTTTTGTTCCTGGTGGGTTGTTAGTGCTCTTCCCTTACTTCTTCATGCTGAAGTACTCTGTGTGCCAATTGGCATTGTGTGTTTGTGGCAATCTAAGGACCCCAAATGACTGACTCTGGAAAACACGGTATTTTTCCAGCAGTGACAGTTGGGCCTCTAGCTTGTTCACTACTTGGGGTCTGAGAACACTCCCCACAAGGCTGCCTTTAGGCTTAAGAGGAGTCCACATGTTGAGCTTGTAGCTCTAAACATTAATCACTCTCTTCTACTTAGACAACCAACAATTGTTAATTTTTAATTTAAAAAATGAAATAAAATCTGTGTATTTCAGGGAAATAATTTTAAATTGGGTATGATTACATTGATTTTATGTAACTATAAATATTTTTTCAGAGAATAATTATCTTCCATTGAGATTAATATGATACAAAAATAATCTGTAAGATTCATACTTGGTGGAAACATAACATGTCTCACTGAAGTAACAGAAAATAATTTCTAATTCACTGTAAATTCTAAAAGTATATCTAAGGAAACAAACTAAAATGGGCTTTTTATTTTCTTAAACATTTCACCCATACAGGATTGTACCTCATTTCTTTGAGAACAACCGTTTGGTGCTTATTACTAGGCTGTCATTGAGAGCCAGATCTCCTGATTTCTGTTATAATGAGCTAGAAAGAAAGAGAGAGAGGATTTTAATGGGAGGATATCTTCTTGTTTGAACCAATAAAGCTAAAGCAGTCCTAGAATGATAGATTATTCTAAATTTCATCATTTCAAAACAACATTTACAGAATATGTTGTGCTTTCTGCTTATAATCCCAAGCAGAAGTGTTCAGATTTTGTAAAAACACATTCACATTTTATTACTACAGCAGCCTAGGCAGCTGTATAGAAATCTATCAGTTGTTGGTGGTTTTGAAACACTGACAGGCAGTTTGCAGGCAAAATCAAGTCAGAAGACCAATCCTGAATTAAAAGGTATGCAAATAACTCTCATTTTTATGATGAACACATTTCAAATGAAACCTGGAAAAATATGTATGCACATGAACTTACGCATACACATAGACACACACACATACACACATACACACATTTCCCAGCTGGTAACAGCAAAAATACATTAAAATTTTTAGTGATTACTTAGTACACGGGCAAAAACAAACAGTCTGAACCTAGAGGTGACAGAACGGTAGCATGACAACACAATCCTGGCATATTTGTTTCTCTGAATGGCAAAATTATCTGAGCCCTAAATCTATATCCTTCTTCTGTAACTGTGTTCCACTGCAGCTAATCATTTTAATCAACTACATAATCAATATCCATTAATGAGACAGCATTTAGTGCAGAATCAAAGTATAGCAATTGAGACAAAAATTCCTAGCCCCAAGCAAGGAAAAATTTGATTTCTAGGATACTTACAGGGAAACACAAAAATGTTTCCTTCAATATCATCCTCATTTCTTAGGTCTCCAACACAAAAGAAAATGCCTTATCTACCTTTCAGAAAGGAATATAGGCAAAGGCAACTGATTGATTAAATAGTATGAAGAGTAATGAAAAAGAATTGATGAACATGTTAATATACTTCACCTTGGAAGAGGATAAATGATGATATTAATAAATAAAACCTATGCTTTACATGTTCAAGATGTATAAATCTGAACAAAAATTAAGTACACTTAAGATCAAGTCATACAGATGCAAACTTGGCTTTTGTTTCTAAAAATAATTATACAAATGTAGAATGAGGACTGCTGTGCCCAACCTGTAAGGGAGAGTACCCTTACAACATGTCCCCACCCCTACACTCAACCCCCTTTCTTCCTCAGCATACAGAAACAGGAAGTGTTGAATTCACACCAAAAGTGTTACTTAGAATGTTACTTAATCCAAATGAAAAGCTGCTCAGGTATTAAGGTACATCTTCTTCTTTCCACTGGCATGAATAATCCTAATTCACAGAAATCCAGGGGAATGCATAATAATTTTTGTCATTGATCCTGACACCACGAACTGATAAGCTAGGTAATTATCTTCCCTGGAATCTGTCCATATTCCTAGTGCTGCACTTGTTGTCTGGAGAGGAATATCTCTCCAATGATTTGGGTGAATTGTATGAGATGGTTTTGTGTTCTGGTACACAGAACTGAAATATGATCTTCAATCTCACACACAGTGATTGCATATGGCAGATTAATGCCAAAGAGGCTTTGAACAAGCTAGGTTCATCATCAGAATTTTCTTCTAGTACTGAGTTATGACCTAATGTATTTCCCTGCAGTGTACCAAAGAGATGGAAAAAGATGGTTGGAAATATATATGATGCCTATAAAAGGGGTGTTCTTTCCCATCATTCAGAAAAAAGCAGCGGAAGACTTGCTAAACCATCATTTTCAGAGAGCAGTCTATTGTATGACCATTGAAACTCAAGCTATTTTTAAGTAGACCACATTTTGAATGTCATGTTTAAGATACTGATATGAGTAGTTATATATATTACCAATGTCCAACCACTTTGGATGTAGTCACTGCACATAGTGGCATAACCATTTTGTGGATGAAAATAGAATATAATGAGATGGTTATGGATTTCATGAACTATCAAACTTGGTTCTCTTTCAGGACCAAATATTACATTGCTGATACTGGCAAATTTAATGCTATTGGTTTCAAATGATCCACTGTTGGTAGTTCAGTGGAGGTTATACTCGTGGTTCCTTCTCTTGGCTGGGCTTCATAATTGCTATTATCTTTATTTTTGTTTTTCTCTCTTAAAAGTCACCTAATCTTCTGAATCCTAACTTTTAAGATGATATTTTTTAAGGATTTTTTATTTATTTATTTTAGAGTTAGCATTACAGACAGTGAGAGGGAGACACAGAGAAAGGTTTTCCATTTGCTGGTTCACTCCCCAAGTGGCTGCAATGGCCAGAGCTGTGCTGATCCGAAGCCAAGAGCCAGGAGCTGCTTGTTCCAGGTCTCCCATACAGGTGCAGGGGCCCAAGTACTTGGGCCATACTCTACTGTTTTTCCAGGCCATACCAGAGAGCTGGATCAAAAGACGAGTAGCCAGGACAAGAACCAGCGCCCATATGGGGTGCTGGCGCCGCAGACAGAGGATTAACCTACTGTGCCACAATACTGGCCCCAAGATGATTTTAATACATATATTTTACCATCATTTGGGAAATATTGAACCAGATTGCTCTTTAGCTTAACACCAAAATGTAGTGGAGTAGTCAAATCAGCTTCAGACTTCATTTACTTCATCATCAAGCAAGTTTCAGACCCCATTTGTAGCCCCATCAAATGATGATGTTTTCCATTCCTTAGTTTGGTAACAGGTTCTGGATGACTTTTCAAGCAAGAAATCGCCCATTTTCTGAAAACCATGATGATTCTTCCTGACTAACTAAGTAAGTGTCTCTTGTCAGCACTCTGAGCATACCTTAGACATTAAATTTGCTAAAATGTACTGTGATGTTCTGTTAACATTTGTTTCCTAGGTTATCCTTCTTTCCAAAATCCTTGAAAGCAAGGATAATTTTTAAGTCATTTTGGAATATACAATAGCATTTTCACATATTCTGGATAGATTTTGCTTTTAAAATGAACTAGAATACTGAAAGAAAGTGCATGCCCTCAACCTTACTCAAGTCTCTTTGCCTCTTTGGTCTTGGATTTCCTTATGAAGATTTTGTCAAATGATTTCTATAGCATTTTATCCAGCTTCCATTACTTTTCTACTGGATGAGTAAGATTGTACTCAAGGAAACAAGGCTATTTTGACTTCTTAATAAATTTCTGTTTGACAGAAGGCCAGATCTACTTACCTCAGCCATGAAATGAGCATTATCCCAGGAAATTTGTGTTATACATGCCAAGAATATAAAATACTTATGTCAAATTTATAATCCAGTTGAAGTATGAATTATACATATTATCTTCTACTTAATGTTGATCAAACATCTACTTGGTTTCATCAAGGTACATATTGCCAGAAGTGGTTTTAATATACTCCAAAAGAGCTAGAATCTCAATGCTGAAAAGTGACTCAAAAAATGTTTTACAAAAAACTTTAAGATTGAAATGATACCTAATGAAATTTTTTAAAAATTCCTTCAGTGTCCTTTTCTGACTTAAGCAGATGTAACCTGAATCACTCAAATATTTACATTTCTGTAAATGGCTTTAGTCTATTTTGTCACTTAATTGTATAAAGCTATCTTCTACAAAATAGAATACTGATACTTTGAAATAAATTGATTTTTACAAATGGACATGGATAAAAAAGCTACAGATGGGGTTTTTATATACAGTTGTTTGCTGGGTAGATGGAATATTGAATCCTTCACCCATTAAATGTATCCTCACCACAGATTTGCTGCACCTGCTATTTTACATCTCAGTATATTTTGTACTGAATATTTATAGTCTTTTCAAAATAATATGGCTATAGACTACATGGTCAAGAACAGCCCAATACTGACATCTACTGGTTTCACAGATGAATGCACTTGGTTATTAAAAATAATCTACATTTTAGTCTACTTTGAACTGTAAAAGTATGAGAAATATAAAGCAAAAGTTATTTTAATAAACTTTACTTAAATATTTTTACTGATTTGCTGCAAATTTATAGCTCATATATAAACAAAGGATGCCACTATGTTTCGAAATGGCTAATGTTGAGAGATTAGTTACTGTTGGACTCAGATTTAAGAGGACAGGAAAAAAACTGTGATGCCCTGAATGGGAATCAACTCAGAAATGATGCATTCTAGGTACCTGTGAAGGCTTTCAACCACTAACCCACATCTGTATTAAAGGGCACCCCTGTATAAATAGGAAATGTACTGCCCATATTCTCTTTTTTGATCTTGGGAAATCATGCAAGTCCTTCTTTAATTGTTCTTTTCATGTCAATGTGATTTGTTTGACAGATTTTCCTTGATTTCTCTGGGACTAATATTAATTACATCTTAATTTTTTCCAAGATATAGTCATTGTTTAAGTAATTTGTTACAAGTGAGGCACACACATTTGAGTTGAACTTCTAGCTCACACTCTTATATGTGTGTCTGAGTGAACAGGGAGTTATTTAATTAATTTTATCAATTTTCTTGTGGCAAGGATGCAACATGACATTTTTAAGTACAAAATGCAGTACTGTGAAGTAGAGACACAGTGTTGTAGACTATATCTATAGACTTCATTTACCTTGTATAATCCAAATTTAATATACTTGTTGAACAGCAACTCCCTATTTCCCAATCCCTGGAAACCACCAATTCACTCTGTTTCTATGAGTTGGACTATTTCAGATACTTCATACAAGCAGAAACATGCTGTATTTGTTCTTATGTGACTAGCTAATTTCACTTAGTGTAAGGTCTAGTTTAATTCATGTTGTTACCTATGGTGAGATTTCCTTCTTTTTAAAAGAAAAAAATAAACAGAACAAATGGTATAGGAAAACCATATATCCATATGCAAAAGAATAAAATTGAATGTTTATTTTACCATACATAAAAATAGATCAAAGATTAAAATGTAATATCAGAAACAGCAAAACTTTTAGAACAAAATATAAGTGAAATTCTCCATGACATTGGTATTGGCAATGATTTCTTTCATATAAGATCAAAAGCACAGGCAACAAAACTTAAAGTGTACAAATAAGACAACTTTAAACTAAAAAGATCTGTACAACAAAGTAAACCATCAATAGAGTGAAAAGGCAACCTGATGATTAGGAAAAATATTTGCAAATCATCAGTCTGATAAGGACTTACTACCTAAAACATACAAGGGACTTCTACAACTCAATTGAAATAAATTAATAAGCAATTTAAAACATGAGCAAACCACTCGAATAGATATTTCTCCAATGAAGACATACAAATGACTAACAGATATATGTAAAGATGTTCATCATCACTAACTATAAGATAAATGCAAATCATCAAAACTGCAATGATATAACTCCTCATACCTTTTACTATGAATGTCATAAAAAAACAGTAATAGGCAGTAGCAAGGTTGTAGATCAAAAGGAATCCTTGTACACCGTAAATTAGAATGTAAACTCATATAGTCACTACGGGAAAGAACATGATGATCCCTCAAAAATTTAGGAATAAATTAACCATATGATCCAGAAATTCCACTTCTGGGTATATATAAAAAGGATTTAGTCAGTATCTTAAAGAGATGTATTCATTTTTATGTTCACTGCAGCATTATTCATAATAACCTATATATGGAAACAACAAAATGTACACCAACAGATGAATAGAAAAAGAAAATAAAGGATATGAATATGTAGCAGAAGTTATTTAACTAAAATGCATATAAGTTATAGTTTATTACAGTATTATCAAAGAATTGATGGTGATATATGTAAAACACATAGAATTCTCTAAAAACAGGTGTTATTATATGATGGAAATCATCATTTTTATTTTTAACTCACCCTATGGAATACCCCCCAAATCCAATTCTCCTACTGTATAAAGTCCTCAAAAACAAGGGACCTGGCTTTGTATACCTTGCATCTAATGTAATATCAGACACAAATAGGTATTCAACGAATATTTGTCATTATGAGTTCCATTGCTGAAATGAGTGGTTTCAGAACTTCACCTTGCATTCTAAAGAAGTTTTATAATGTGAAAGCATACTGCTATTTTCTTTACTTAAATATCACACATACGTAATAATAATGAATGGAAAAATATGGTAACTAGCTTAGAGTCAATTTTCAGAAGATACATCCTCTCCAGAGATGCTATAGTTCAGTAGCATTGGCAGCCCAGTGGGAAACTACAGGAGAATTTGAGACCAAACTGAGGGCTGAAGAGATTCCCTCTGTGTTCCTTGGGAAAGAGCTTCCGATCTCTGGCTCCTGTGGGTATATCATTCGCCTGCCAACCACCCCCAATTCCATTCAGCTGTGCAGAATTACTTCCCTTTTGAATCAGAAAAAAAAAAAAGAAGAGAGAGAGATTTACCACGCCTAACCTGGGAGTGTCACCTTTGGCACACCCTCAACCCTGAGGAACCAAAAAGAGCTATCAGGCCACACCCATCTCAAGCCTCTCAGTCTCCATTGAAAGCAGACAGTCCATTTAATCTAGAGTCATAGTATGACAAGAAAAAACACCACAGTGAAGAAACCAATATGCCAAACAACAAACACAAAAACCGAGGTAACAAGAACAGGGAAGACACTATGACGACCCCAAATGAAAAAGACACCCCATTCAGGATTACGAAGATGATGAGATAGAAGAAATGCAAGAGGCAGATCTCAAAAAATTGATAAGAACACTAAGAAGTACTCAAAAACAAATTCTTGAGCTACAGAAATCCTTATTGGACAAGGTAGAAAATCTCTCTCGTGAAAATGAAATATTAAGGAGGAATCAAGCTGAAATGAAACACTAGTAGAACATGAAACTGTGATAGTGACGAGAAATCATAATGAAGTGAAGAATTCAATAGATCAAACGACAAACACATTACAGAGCCTTACAAACAGAATGGGTGAAGCAGAAGAGAGAATATGAGACTTAGAAGACAGAGCACAGGAAACTATACAGTCAAACCAAAGACAAGAAGAGGAAATTAGAAATCTAAAAAATATTGTTGGAAATCTAAAGGATACTATTAAAAAAACCAACATTCGAGTTCTAGGAGTTCCTGAAGGCATGGAGAGGAAGAAAGGATCAGAAGGCCTTTTTAGTGAGATAATAGCAGAAAATTTCACAGGTTTGGAGAAGGATAGAGATATCCTAGTACAGGAAGCTCATAGAACCCCTAGTAAATATGACCAAAAGAGATCCTCACCACGACACGTCATAATTAAACTCACCACATTTAAACAGAAAGAAAAAATCCTAAAATGTGCAAGAGAGAAACGTCAGATTACTCTCAGAGGATCTCCAATTAGACTCACAGCAGACTTCTCATCAGAAACCCTACAAGCTAGAAGGGAATGGCGAGATATAGTCCAGGTACTAAGAGAGAAAAACTGCCAGCCCAGAATATCATATCCTGCAAAGCTCTCATTTGTGAATGAAGCTGAAATAAAGACTTTTCACAGCAAACAGAAATTGAATTTGTTGCCACTCGTCCAGCCCTGCAAAAGATGCTTAAAGATGTGCTACACACAGAAACACAGAAACATGGCCATCAACATGAAAGAAGGGTAAATGAAAGGAACCTCACAGCAAAAGATCACAGGGAATTCAAAGCATACATTATAAAATATCTTTGGCAAATGGCAGGGCAAAGTTACCACTTATCAATAGTCACATTGAACATTAATGGTCTGAACTGTCCAGTTAAAAGACACAGATTGGCTGATTGGATTAAGGAACAAAACTCATATATTTGCTGCTTACAAGAAACACATCTTTCCAATGAAGATCCATACAGACTGAAAGTAAAAGGCTGGAAAAAAATATACCATGCCAACAATTATGAAAAAAGAGCGGGCCTAGCCATCTTAATATCAGACTACATAAACTTTAACACAAAAACTGTTAAGAGAGACAAAGAGGGGCAATATATAATGATTAAGGGATCAATTCAGCTGGAAGATATAATGATTATCAATGTATATGCACCTAATTACAGGACACCGGTTTATTTAAAAGATTTGTTAAGGGACTTAAAGGGAGACTTAGACCCCAATATAATAGTATTGGGGGACTTCAATACTCCACTCACAGAAATAGACAGATCGACAGGACAGAAGATCAACAAGGAGACAGTAGATTTAAACGACACTATAGCCCAAATGGATCTAACAGTTATATACAGAACTTTTCATCCTACATTTACATTCTTCTCAGCAGTACATGGCACCTTCTCTAGGATTGACCACATACTAGGCCATAAAGCAAGTCTCAGAATATTCAAAAGAATTGGAATCATACGATGCAGCTTATCAGACCACAGTGGAATGAAGTTGGAAATTAGCAACTCAGGAATCCCTAGAGCATATGCAAACACATGGAGATTGAACAACATGCTCCTGAATGAACAATGGGTCACAGAAGAAATTAAAAGAGAAATCAAAAATTTTCTGGAAGTAAATGAGGATAACAGCACAACATACCAAAACTTATGGGATACAGCAAAAGCAGTGTTTAGAGGAAAGTTTATATCAATAGGTGCTTACATCAAGAAATTGGAAAGGCACCAAATAGATGAGCTTTCAATGCATCTCAAGGATCTAGAAAATCTGCAGCAAACCAAACCCAAATCCAGTAGAAAAAGAGAAATAATCAAAATCAGAGAAGAAATCAACAGGATTGAATAAAAAAAAAAACACTACAAAAATCAGCAAAACAGAGCTGGTTTTTTGAAAAAATAAACAAAATTGACACCCCATTGGCCCAACTATCTAAAAAAAGAAAAGACCCAAATCAATAAAACCAGAGACGAAAAAAGAAATGTAACAACAGACACCACAGAAATCAAAAGAATCATCAGAAATTACTACAAGGACTTGTATGCCAGCAAACAGGGAAACCTATCAGAAATGAATAGATTCCTGGACACATGCAACCTACCTAAATTGAACCAGGAAGATACAGAAAACCTAAACAGACCCATAACTGAGACAGAAATTGAAACAGTAATAAAGGCCCTCCCAACAAAGAAAAGCCCAGAAACAGATGGATTCACTGCTGAATTCTACCAGACATTGAAAGAAGAACTAACTCCAATTCTTCTCAAACTATTCAGAACAATCAAAAAAGAGGGAATCCTCCCAAATTCTTTCTATGAAGCCAGCATCACCTTAATTCCTAAGCCAGAAAAAGATAACAGCATTGAAAGAGAATTACAGACCAATATCCCTGATGGACATAGATGCAAAAATCCTCAATAAAATTCTGGCCAATAGAATGCAACAACACATCAGAAAGATCATCCACCCAGACCAAGTGGGATTTATCCCTGGTATGCAGGGATGGTTCAATGTGCACAAAACAATCAATGTGATACACCACATTAACAGACTGCAGAAGAAAAACCATATGATTATCTCACTAGATGCAGAGAAAGCATTTGATAAAATACAACACCCTTTCATGATCACAACCCTAAGCAAACTGGGTATAGAAGGAACATTCCTCAATACAATCAAAGCAGTTTATGAAAAACCCACGGCCAGTATCCTATTGAACGGGGAAAAGTTGGAAGCATTTCCACTGAGATCTGGTACCAGACAGGGATGCCCACTCTCACCACTGCTATTTAACACAGTTCTGGCAGTCTTAGCCAGAGCTATTAGGCAAGAAAAACAAATTAAAGGGATACAAATTGGGAAGGAAGAACTCAAACTATCCCTCTTTGCAGATGATATGATTCTTTATTGAGGGGACCCAAAGAACTCTACTAAGAGACTATCGGAACTCATAGAAGAGTTTGGCAAAGTAGCAGGATATAAAATCAATGCACAAAAATCAACAGCCTTTGTATACACAGACAATGCCACGGCTGAGGAAGAACTTCTAAGATTAATCCCATCCACCACAGCTACACAAACAATCAAATACCTTGGAATAAACTTAAACAAGGACATTAAGATCTCTACTATGAAAATTACAAAACCTTAAAGAAAGAAATAGAAGAGGATACCAAAAAACGAAAAATCTTCCTTGCTCATGGATTGGAAGAATCAATATCATCAAAATGTGCATTCTGCCAAAAGCAATTTACAGATTCAATGCAATACCAATCAGAATACAAAAGGCATTCTTCTCAGATCTGGAAAAAATGGTGTTGAAATTCATATGGAGACACAGGAGACCTCGAATAGCTAAAGCAGTCTTGTACAACAAAAACAAAGCTGGAGGCATCACAATTCCAGATTTCAGGACATACTACAGGGTAGTAGTTATCAAAACAGCATGGTACTAGTACAGAAACAGATGGATAGACCAATGGAACAGAATAGAAACACCAGAAATCAATCCAAACATCTACAGCCAACTTCTATTTGATCAAGGATCTAAAACCAATCCCTGGAGTAAGGACAGTCTATTCAACAAATGGTGCTGGGAAAACTGGATTTCCATGTGCAGAATCATGAAGCAAGATCCCTACCTTTCACCTTATACAAAAATTCACTCAACATGGATTAAAGACTTAAATCTATGACCCGACACCATCAAATTATTAGAGAGCATAGGAGAAACTCTGCAAGATATAGGTACTGGCAAAGACTTCTTGGAAAATACCCCAGAAGCAAAGGCAGTCAAATCCAAAATTAACTATTGGAATTGCATACAATTGATAAGTCTCTGTACTGCAAAAGAAACAGTCAGGAAAGTGAATAGGGAACCGACAGAATGGGAAAAAATATTTGCAAACTATGCAACAGATAAAGGGTTGATAACCAGAATCTACAAAGAGATAAAGAAACTCCACAACATCAAAACAAACAACCCACTTAAGAGATGGGCCAAGGACCTCAATAGACATTTTTCCAAAGAGGAAATCCAAATGGCCAACAGACACATGAAAAAATGTTCAAGATCACTAGCAATCAGGGAAATGCAAATCAAAACCACAATGAGGTTTCACCTCACCCCGGTTAGAATGGCCCACATTCAGAAATCTACCAACAATAGATACTGGAGAGGATGTGGGGAAAAAGGGACACTAACCCACTGTTGGTGGGAATGCAAAATGGTTAAGCCACTATGGAAGTCAGTTTGGAGATTCCTCAGAAACCTGAATATAACCCTACCATTCAACCCAGCCATCCCACTCCTTGGAATTTACCCAAAGGAAATTAAATTGGCAAACAAAAAAGCTGTCTGCACATTAATGTTTATTGCAGTTCAAATCACAATAGCTAAGACCTGAAACCAACCCAAATGCCCATCAACAGTAGACTGGATAAAGAAATTATGGGACATGTACTCTATAAAATACTGTACAGCAGTCAAAAACAATGAAATCCGGTCATTTGCAACAAGATAGAGGAATCTGTAAAACATCATGCTGAGTGAATTAAGCCAGTCCCAAAGGGACAAATATCATATGTTCTCCCTGATTGGTGACAACTAACTGAGCACCAAAAGGGAAACCTGTTGAAGTGAAATGGACACTATGAGAAACAGTGACTTGATCAGCTCTTGTGCTGTCTGTTGTTGTACAATGTACTACTTTATCCATTTTAGTATTTTTTTATTCTAGTACTAGTGGTTGAACTCTGTAATTAACACACAATTATTCTTGGAAATTTAAATTTAAATTCAGTTATAATTTAAATTTTAACTGAAAAGTGATCCCTGTGAAATATAAGAGTGGGAATAAGAGAGGGAGGAGATGTACAATCTGGGACATGCTCAATCGGAATTGCCCCAAATGATGGAGTTAGAATCGTGCCAGGGGATTCCAATACAATCCCATCAAGGTGGCATGTACCAAGGCCATCTCACTAGTCCAAGTGATCAATTTCAGTTCACAGTTGTTCACACTGATAGGTCTAAGAGTCAAAGGGATCACACAAACATGACTAGTGTTTGCTAATACTAACTGATAGAATCAAAAAGGGAGAGAATGATCCAACATGGGAAGCGAGATACACAGCACACTCATAGAAGGGCAGATGTCCTAAATAGCACTCTGGCCTCAGAATCAGCCCTTAAGGCATTAGGATCTGGCTCAAGAGCCCATGAGAATATTTTAGGCATGAAAAGCCAAGACACTCTGAAAAAAAAAAAAAAAAGAAGACCTAAATGAAAGATCTCTGCAAGTGAGATCCCAGTGGAAAGAACAGGGCCATCATAGAAGGAGGTACCTTTCTCTGAAGGGAGGAGAGAACTTCCACTTTGACTATGACCCTGTCAGAATAAGATCAAAGTCGGCAAACCCTAAAGGCTTCCAGAGTCTCGGCAACTCATGACTAGAGCCTAGGGAGGTTCCTGACGCCATAAACAAGAGTGTCAAATTGTTAAATCAACATCAGGAGTCACTGTGTACTTACGTCTCATGAGAGATCTGTCCTTAATGTGTTGTCCAATGTGAAGTAATGCTATAACTAGTACTGAAACAGTATTTTTACACTTTGTTTTTCTGTGTGGGTGCAAACTGATGAAATCTTTACTTAGTATATACTGAATCAATCTTCTGTTTGTAAAGATAATTGAAAATGATTAAAAAAAAAACTTGGTGTTAAATTGGCAATTACATAGATAATTAATCAATTAAAAAAAAATCATGTAGGATCTCTGTCCCTAATGTGCTGTACATTGTGAATTACTACTATAACCAGTACTCCAACAGTGTTTTCCACTTTGTGTCCTTATGTGAGATCAAACTGTTGAAATCTTTACATAATATGTACTAAACTGATCTTCTGTATATAAAGAGAATGGAAAATGAATCTTGATGTGAATGGAAGGGGAGAGGGAGAGGGAGAGGGAAAGGGGAATGTTGTGGGTGGGAGGGAAGTTATCGGCGGGGGGAAGCCATTGTAATACATAAGCTGTACTTCGGAAATTTAATATGTGTCATTTTTAATTCACTTGATAGTGTAGATTAAATCCTATCTTCACTGATAAAAAAAAGAAGAAGATACATCCTAACTCATTGATTTCATCATATCACAGTACTACTCTGAAGGATCATTTCTGCAGCCAACAGCATGGCAAGGGGGTTGGTACAGGGACAGAGTGTTCTGTGCTGGAGAAGAAACCGACCCAGATACACAATTGACTCCTAGCTCCCTTAGCATGCTTGCAAAGTTCCATAAGCTTTTCCCTGCATGAGTTCCTGTTCAAGGTTGTTTCCTGCCACTAATCACAAACCCCCTCCAAGTTGAGCCCTAATACATTTTCTAGCCAATAAGACTTATAAATTTCACACCTGACAAAAATTGAAAACATGGTACGTATAAATAAAGTTGGGAACCACAGAATTCAGGCTATTTCTCCAAAATATCTGATCAAAACACAAATATTTAAATACAAGGGAGCTACATGGAACTCATTCGAGGAAGTGTCTTTAAGATGAAGCATCTTATCACATATCTTATGATGCATGATTTCTATGTAAGTTAAAAGTAGAGGTCAATAATGTAACATGATAAACACAGTTATATGGATTTTTTTTCTTTCTATTACTTATTTTATCTTGCTCTCAAGTCTCCCATTCTACTGGACACAGGGAGAGAATTTAAGCTTACTAAGTAACTCAGATACACATACTTTAAATTTCAGAATACTACATTCTCTTATGGTATTTGTCAATGGTTCTCCTACCTCCTCTATACAACACGGTTTCTGGATGTAAATATCTTAAGTGTCTTCATGGTAGAGAGAACAAGGAGATCTAAAACAGAATCTTGGCCAGTTTTTTTTCTTAACGCTGTCAGCCTACATAAAAATGTCCCTTGCTCCTTAAGATTATTTACATCACTCTGCAATTTAATATTGACATTCATGGATGGTGAATCTTCAGCTATTTTCTCAGCATGCTTGGATATTTTCTTGCCTACTCTGCTTACTTTGTCCATTTTTGGCTCCCACTCATACTAGGGCAGTTCCATACTCCATATGGTCCCTGCTCAAAGCCACATTCTCCATATGGCTCTCAACTCTTAGACACTTCTGCATCATCTCATTTGATGACTCAAGGACATTCTACACCTTTTTTATGCCACATGGAAGCCAAGGGATATACTTATATCCAGCCATCTCTCTACACCAACATATCATGCTATCATTCTTTGCAGCTAAGCAGCAACCCATACACATTAGTGCTAATGTGATGAATCTGTTGAGTAATATCCTCCGAGGAACCCAAATAGGAAGTAGAGAAAAACTCTTCTTAGTCCAACTTCCCCCACACATTCCAAATTTTTGTTTATATACTATATCTCCATCTTTCAAGGATGACCTGGGTGGAATGAATGTGCCCAAGTATAAAAATGGCTAACATCTGATCTCTCTTTTCTCATCTTTCATCTATCCTACCTCTAAGAACTACAAAGACTTTATTTTCTTTGTCATTGTTTCTGATGAGATTTCTTCTATATCATATGTGCTTTCCTATTCCTCTTACAAAAGATCTTAAAATGGAAAGTGAAAAACTGAAGAAACTTCTGTCCTAAAGAGGAAAAACACAAAGGGAATTTTTTTTCAAATGATGTGTGCATACCTAATGAAGATTTTCTCTTATAGGAGACTGAGATTGTTACCCTAAAAAATGAATTTTGTTTTGATGAAAAACTCAAGTTTATAATCATTTAATAAATGAAGAGTAAACACTTCATTTTCCTTTCCCATAACTTAAAAAAAGTATTAGTAAATAAATGTCTATGAACAGATTAAGAGTAACGCAGATTGGATCATAAACCACCTCTGATGCTCACAATTCTTGCAAATGACTCACTGTAAAAAGGTGAACCAGCTGGAGATAACTAAACTGATAAAATATGAGCACTGACTCTCACCCTAATTATCCAAATAAGCCCAAGATAAATGCTTATGGTTTGATCATCATGGGCAGCAAACTATACACATTTTTACTGAAGGAATACTTTAATAGAAGCACTTATTCAAGTTACATTATGCATCACAACTATAAAATGGCTGTAATATATCCATGTAGCCACCATTTATAAAGTGCAACTATATAATATACTGCATTTTATCTGGGGTGTAACAAATACTAATTTGAAAGACTGAAAGTTCCCCAGCTGCCAATTTTGACCACTTCTGAAAAGACGTAGATGTGTGAAAAAGGACTATCTCCATATAAAGAACCAATTATACAACCTACTAATAAGCAAAAAATTTTTTTTTAATTTGAGAAGCAGAGTTACAGACAGAGAGAGGGAGAGACAGAGAGAGAGGTCTTCCATCCACTGGGTCACTCCCAAAATGGCTGCAACAACCAGAGCTGGACTCATCTGAAGCCAGGAGCCAGGAACCTCCTCTGGGTCTCCCATGTTGCTGCAGGGGCCCGAGCACTTTGGCCATCTTCTACTGGTTTCCCAGGCCATTCGCGGGGAGCTAGATCAGAAGTAGAGCAGCTGGCAGCGGTGCTGGTGCCACAGGCAGAGATTTAACCTACTATGTCACAGCGCTGGCCCCAAACAAAATGTTTTTATAACTGGAATTTCAGGATATAAGACTTATATTCCTTTATGAAATGTTCAGATACCTTTGGTCTTTTAAAAAAGTCTACACTTCAATATCATTGGTGTTGAGTCAGTAGAGAAAGTAGAGGATTCACGACTACTGTTCTCTCTCATGTTCCTGGTCAAGTTATAGCCATAACTTGGGAAAAATACAGTCAATGAAAAGAGGAGAGAATTCCATAGGACACAGTCAGAGATGTCAGTTTAGTATAACATTAACCCATTATTTAGTACAAAAGACTCACAGTATTTTCGTTCTCTGAAAGTAAGGCCTAGTGGAAAAAATAAATTAGCATTTAACTAAACTCTTTCAAGATATTTGAAAAAAATCCTTTATTCCACAGCTTCTAACCAGGTATTCATGGAATGAGATAAAATAGCATCAAGCCAGAAATTATTTCCCAGAATATCAACTACAACCAACTATTGTTCTTCTATTAGAATTTGATTCTTTTTGCAATGTGAAAAGTTTGTTCAGAAGATTAAACAAGTTTAAGAGCTTAAGGTGGAATAGATGATGAAAGTATGGTATAGTCGTTCAATGAAACACTATAAAATGGTGAAAGTAATCAACTTAAAATCATATGAAATGGGGGCAAGCATTTGCTGTAGCAGTTAAGATGTGGCATGAGACACACACATCCTAAATGAGTTTATAGGTTCAAGTCCCAGTTCCACTACTGATTCTACCTTCTTGCTAATGTGCATTCTGGGCAGCAATAATTGATGGATGCTTGAGTACTTGACTCCCTGCCACCCATAAGGGAGATGCAGATTGAATTCCTAGCTTCTGGTATCAATCTGGCCTAGGCTATCTGTGGCAGGCATTTGGGAAATAAACAAGCAAATAGGAGATCTCTCTCTTTCTCTATGCATGTGTGTGTATCCACTTTTCAAATAGATAAAATAGATAAATAATATAAAGGAAATACACAAAACATTGAATAAAGAATCAAGACAATGTAGCATATACTCTATGACACAATTTAGAGAAAGAATAAAAGTAGGTAAAGGTTTTGCATTAGGAGTTAGTGGTTATCCTTGGTGGGGAGTGGGATATGATTGCAAAGGATCCAAGGGAGGCTTCTGATGTACTGATAATCAATGTTTTGTCTCTGAGGTGAGTCTGATTACAAGGATATGTTCTGTTTGCAAAAATTCACTGAGTTGTGAATTATGATACGCATACTTTTTAGTATGTATTATATCTTAATAGAAACTTTAAAGCAATTTTGCTGACTCTTAGAAGGGTGACTATGGGCAAGTTCATATGATCTTTCTTTCAATTTTCTCAGTGTTAAAATAGTGTTAGTACTTCCTATATTCAATATTTCTTGTAAGAATAAAATGAGATTAAATTATACAGATCACCTGAGATCTAGCAAGTATTTTACAGCACCCCCTCTATTTTAAAAGGAAAATCTTCCTCAGAAATTTAATTCTTAATGTTATTATTAATGTTATTATTGATCCATAACATGAATTAACAACTTAACCTGTATAAATTAACAGATTGACAGATATTCAACACACTTATTGAGTACTGATTAAAAAAAACCCAGAAAATGGCTAAGATACAGTCCATTCTCTCAAGAAACTTTCAGCATATTGTTCAGCTTGCCTAGTGCAGGGGAGAGGGAGATGTGAGTTAAACGTAGCAGAAGATAGGGGAGGGAAGTATTGATTGTGTCCATAAGAAGCTCACAGTTTCAAATAGAAAAAAACAACTCAAAATAACAACAAATTATATAATAAACCTCAGAGTACACCTGTGGTAAGTCAATAGCTTAGTGACTTCTTCAAGGACCTTTGTGTCTTTTGGTGTTTAATTCTCAGTGTGTGAACCTCAGGCCAGGTCCTCTAATGGTTAGGAGAGAGCTGCCCTGATTCCAGATACTACATTCAGGCAACGTGATGCCCAAGGGATCCCCATCAAAGAAGCAGGAAGAATTACAGCCACTGTGAAGCAACTAATAGTCTCAAATACAGTTTTGTGTATGTTGAGTGCAAAAGGAGAGCTTCAGTTTAAAATTAGCCCTTTTGATAGCTGGATTAATATTTTTTAAAAGATTTTTATTTATTTATTTGATAGGTAGAGTTACAGACAGTGACAGGGAGAGACAGAGAGAGAGGTCTTCCATCCGTTGGATCACTCCCCAGATGACGTCAACGGACGGAGATGCACCGATCTGGAGTCAGGAGCCAGGAGCTTCTTCCAGGTCTCCCACTTGGGTGCAGGGGCCCAAGTACTCAGGCCATCTTCCACTGCTCTCCCAGGCCATAGCAGAGAGCTGGATAGAAGGGGAGCAGCCAGGACTAGAACCAGCGCCCATATGGGATGCTGGCACTTCAGGCCCAGGCATTAACCTGCTGCGCCACAGCACCAGCCCCTGGAGTAATATTGTACATGGGGTGATTTCTCTAGTTGTAAACAACAGTCTATAAATAACCCAGTCTATAAATAAATAAATAAAGTAGGGATCTATAGACAAATCTCTAAACTTGAGTCCATATTCACAGTAAGAAAGAACAAGTAATCATCTTCAAATATAGTCAAATAGAATGATAATGTTTCAGCCAAATACAGCTCTAAACAAATGTGTATACACTGCCTTACCACTGTCTTATTGACAGTGAACCTGTAACATGATTTCTAAAAATTATTCAGTTTAAATACTAGAAGGCAGAGACAACATAGTCAAATGGATGTCAAGTACATCTCAAACATTCTTGCTAGTCAGTAATTTCAACTTCCTCTCTCTTGCATGTCATCTCATCTGTCAACAAATATCTTTAATATGTGTAAAGGTGTGTGTATGTGTGCTATATACCCCAATCAAAAGCAATACCAGTAGAAGATTCCTTTTTGCTAATAGAGGGATTTTTGTGTTGTGTGTCCTTCCTCATTTTAACTTAGGGAAAAGACCTACAATCACCTGACCTGAATTTCTGGATTCCCTCATTTCCACAACCATACTATTCATCTGAGTGTAAATTGCATTCACTTTATTTTACTCAATCCGCTTCAGAGAGAGAGAGAGAGAGAGAAAAGAGAGAGAGAGAGAATAATGAGTGAGAAATAGAAATTCAGGCAGGAAAATAAAAAGATAAATATGTAATTCATATTTTCTTTTTTTATAAAGCTTTTATTTAAAGAATATAAATTTCCAAAATACAAAAATACAGCTTATGGCTTACAATGGCTTCCCCCCCCATAATTTCCCTCCCATCCGCAACCCTCCCCTTTCCCGCTCCCTCTCCCCTTGCATTCACATCAAGATTCATTTTCAATTCTCTTTATATACAAGATCAGTTTAGTACATATTACGTAAAGATTTCAACAGTTTGCCCTCACATAGAGACACAAAGCGAAAAGTAATGTCGGAGTACTAGTTATAGTATTAATTCACAATGCATAGCACATTAAGGACAGAGATCCTACATGATATATATATTTTTAAATTGATTAATTTTCTATGCAATTTCCAATTTAACACCAAGTTTTTTTTCTCATTTTTAATTATCTTTATATACAGAAGATCGATTCAGTATATACTAAGTAAAGATTTCATCAGTTTGCACCCACACAGAAACACAAAGTGTAAAAATACTGTTTCAGTATTAGTTATAGCATTACTTCACATTGGACAACACATTAAGGACAGATCCCACATGAGACGTAAGTACACAGTGACTCCTGAAGTTGATTTAACAATTTGACACTCTTGTTTATGGCGTCAGTAATCTCCCTAGGCTCTAGTCATGAGTTGCCGAGGCTATGAAAGCCTTTAGGGTCTGTCGACTTCAATCTTGTTCCGATAGGGTCATAGTCAAAGTGGAGGTTCTCTCCTCCCTTCAGAGTGATCTCTGTGAAATATAAGAGTGGGAATAAGAGAGGGAGGAGATGTACAATTTGGGACATGCTCAATCAGAACTGCCCCAAATGATGGAGTTAGAATCATGCCAGGGGATTCCAATACAATCCCATCAAGGTGGCATGTACCAAGGCCATCTCACTAGTCCAAGTGATCAATTTCAATTCACAATTGATCACACTGATAGGTCTAAGAGTCAAAGGGATCACACAAACAAGACTAGTGTCTCCTAATACTAACGGATAGAATGAAAAAGGGAGAGAATGATCCAACATGGGAAGCGAGATACACAGCAGACTCATAGAATGGCAGATGTCCTAAATAGCACTCTGGCCTCAGAATCAGCCCTTAAGGCATTCAGATCTGGCTCAAGAGCCCATGAGAATATTTTAGGCATGGAAAGCCAAGACACTCTGAAAAAAAAAAAAAAAAAGAAGACCTAAATGAAAGATCTTTGCGAGTGAGATCCCCGTGGAAAGAATGGGCCATCAAAGAAGGAGGTACCTTTCTCTGTAATTCATATTTTCTTTGAAAATCTAAATCAAGATATTTTACAAGTACTCATAATAAAAGAATATGCATTCTTAGTCAATAACATATTCAAGTTATTGTCCCTTTTGGAGACAGAGAAGGATACAGAGAAAATGGAGAATTTGTAAAAGAAGAAATCATATCCCATATGAATATAATAATTGGAAGACTTGGATCTAAATCCATGTTTCTTTTGGTCAAATTTACATTGGAATTGGTGTTTACTTCATTTTAGTCAGTTCACCTGTTCACTTATCCAGTCTTCTCTACCAATTCTAATGTGACTGCAATTAATAAGTCAGTTTTTTTTCATTACCTATATTAGACTACTCTACAGAAGGAACATTTAAGATCAGTCATTGTCTCCCTAGTGCAAATCCTCTTCTGGGTAAAACTATTCCACAAATAGATCATGCTGCTTAGACTTTAATGCTTTGAACTATAGAATCTCCTTCCATCTATGATGATTGTCTAAAGACAGACACATGACACAAGGACAGCTATTATATTTTCTGGCCAATGACATGTATGGCCTAAATGGAAAACATGGATAAATCTAGCATGCTCTCTTTTTCAAGAGCCTGAACAGAGCTGTAGAGAAAATTTGCCTGTTGTAACAGGAAGGAGGAGATATATGAGGCATAGCAAGTCACATTAATGTAAAAGAACTAGAGTAAAACTACATGAGTTCATACTATAGTCTTTAAAATCACTCAAATAGAGTCATCCTCCTGCTCCACTCTCTTTGTGACATGGTCCAAAGTACATTTATTCTTGCAAATAGCATTTATTGACAACTTCTACATACCAAGAATTACAGTAAATTCTGAAAATATAATGTTGGCCATAATAGATGTGATTACTGCTCTTATACAGCTTTCAGTACAGTGAAGAAAAGCACACACTGAAAAGAGGTATAGGAAGCTGTGAGAGTATTTAACAGGGACACCTACCCTAGATTTTCTCAGGAATATAATGGGGGTGGTGGCATCATCTACCTCCATCTATATAAATTCTATTCATCATTCAAGGCTTCAGTGATAATCTCAGCTAGCAATAATCATATTCTCCTCCAGATCCAAAGGTGGTACTTTTATCTCAGCATTCACTTCATGCCATCCTAGTTTTGAATGCACTGTTTCTAAACTCTAAACTCTCTAAAGAAAGTAACAGTATTTCATCCATCTCTGCATTCTTCTGGCACATAGTCAGTACTTTGCATGTAGCATGTTAAAGAAAATAGAATTCAGAAAGTATTCCAATATAACGGTTTTTAAGGAAATCATAGAACTAGGAAGATTTTTGTAATGATGATAATTTTTCTGATCTTTGCATATTGTAGATTCTTAACTATCTTTCCAAGGGAGTCATGTCCAAACCCAAAGGCATTAAAGGTTCATGCAAATGGTTCATCCTGAATTCTAATAGATACATAGTGAATCTTGGTTTAAACAATCTCAAGTGAAACAATACGGAAAGTTAAATTTTTACATAATGGACATTCCAAAGTAAGAGCTGATTCACAAAAGAAATTCCCCTGGAGAAATGCATTTATTAGGATTCTTTTGGTTGCAAGTAACAGAAACCAACTAAAACTATTTGGAAATTTCATATGCAAAAATGAGAATTTTGTAGAAGGTTCAGACTAGGAATTCAATTGTGTTCAAAGAAAACTAGAACTAAAAACTCAAATGCCATCAGGGTTTACTCTGACTTCTCTTGACACATCAGCATCTTCTTTCTTGTGTAGTTTCCTTTGCTCCACAGACTTTATCATAACTGGATTATACCTGCAAAGACCCTATTTCCAAATAAAGTTACATTCTCAGGTAACAGGAGTTGGTAATTGAACATATAATTTTCAGTAATAAAATTCTATCCACTACAAGTATTTATAGAGTCAAATTGCCTTAGCTTCAAGTTCAAATTCAATATGGAAGCATCCACTGATGATGGCATAGATGTTCATCTCTGATCTAGCCAAACTTACATAGGAACAATCACATTTTCCTAAGATAGTAATACCCACTAGAGCCATGTGAATAGTGAGAAAATTCCTGGAAATGGAAAAACAAATTCAATACATGTCCACTAGAAGAAATAAGACTAAAACTTTAAGTATAAATTTCCATGTTAACACAAGTCCCACAGAAATGGAGACGTAATCTTTCAGCCAAGAGATTCTCTCAAAATGTTTCTCATGGGAAGTCATACCAATTTAATCAACATTCTAATTATTTTTTGGAACCTCTAGTTCTGTTCAAAAATTTAAAAATGCTGAATTTCTGTTTAAATTCTCCCTCTAAATTAAAGGAGAGCAGGCTCTTCACTCTGATTTTTTGAGTGCATATTACATGCCTGGTATTAACATATATTTATTTACACAAAACACATACACATTTTTAAATGCCTCATATGTGTCATTTAGTTTTGAACAGAGAATATATATGAGTCAAAAAACCATACTAATATCATGGCTATTGTGTAAATTACATTGTAATATAAAAAAGAAAGTAAGAACAAAGGAAAGTATAAAAGAAAAATCAAGCAAGGAATGGGGATAGATTATTTTTGAAACAGCCAGGCACAGTCTTATAGATAAGGTGACATTTGAGCAGAGACCTGAAGAAAGTGAGGAAGTAAAACATTAACCAATGAGTACAACAATCAACAGAAACAATATGTGCAAAGACTCAGAAGCAAGACTACGATTATTGTTTTGGATGAACTGCAAAACCGTGCCTGGAGCAAAGTAATGAGGGAAAGAGGAGGAATTGAGACTGGAGAGGAAGCAGAGTCCCAGATCCAAAAGTTGCTCTGTAAGAGATTGTAAGAACTTTGGGTTTTACTCTAAGAAGGGATGCCATCTCAAGTAGAGCAGCTCAGTAATGTGATTTTGACTCATGCCTTCAGTCACTCTGGTTACTCACTTGAGAACAGACAATGGGGTTAGGAATGGAGGTGGGACAGAGCCAGGAAAATGCTTGAAAGGTTATTGAAATAATCCAGGCAAGAAATAGGGTGGTAGTGGAGGAGTTGGTAAGCTGTTATCAAATGTGGATAATATTTTAAAAGTAAAGCTTACAAGATTTGATAATGTAAAATGTGAGAGAAAGAAAAGGGCCTAAACTGGAATTTTAGAGCTGCCATTTACTGAGATACATTAGAAACTCATTTTGGAAACAGACAGACATCAGTCTATAATAATTGAATATTATTATCCCCATTTTACTGATGAGGAAATACGACTCAGACATTGTAAATAACCTAAAAAGATCATGCAATAAGCTATAGAGCAAAAAATATCAAACAAAGCCTGCCTAAGGATGGGGCTGGTGTTGTGGAGCAGCTGGTTAAGCTGCCACCTGGGATGCTGACATCCCATTGGAGTGCCAGACGCTCCACTTCTGGTCCAGCTGACTGCTAATGCACCTGAGTGCTTGGGTCCCTGCCACCCACATGAGAGTTGCAGATGGTCTGGCCCAGTCTCAGCCTTTTCAGCCATTTGGGGAGTGAACCAGTGGATGGAAGATCTCTCATTCTGTCTCTTCCTCTCTCTTTCAGCAATTCTGTCACTCAAATAAATAAATAAATCTTTAAAAAAAAAAGATAGTGTAACTTTATTATACTCTGCATAGCAGAAAACAGGTTGAAATTTGGCAATGGAAGTAGCAACACATTCCCAAATAATTGTCTAGGTCAATTACAAATTCTAGGTCTAGGTCTAGGTCAAATGTCTAGGTCTGAATTACAAATGACTTTCCACACATAAAGTACTTCCTGAAGATTTTGGGAAAATATAGAGATCTAGGCTCTCTCCCTAAGCTTCTGGCTAGTATATCTACAGAGGAGTCCATGAAAGATTTTTTAATGTCACATAGACTACTTTGATACAGCCAGATGTGAGTTAACTCATCTGAAAAAAAAAATCAGACAAAAAAGGGAAAATGAAACCTGCCCACTCTCCTGAAGTCTGGTAGATATCATCAAACCCATGCTGAGTAAGTGGATACAGCTAAATGAAAGAAAAGGCCAGTTCCAGATACTATATCACTCCAGGAAAAAAAAAGGTATGCAGTTTCTCAAGAAAAGTTTATGGCCCCTTCACATAGAAGAAGATCCTAAAATGCTGCCTAAAATCAGATTACCTTTTTTATTTTTTAGATGATTGAGCAATATTCCTCAACCTGGACATAACTTGGAATAATAAGAGTCATTTTATAAAATATGGAAAGTTCCACTCGAGACTCAATACTTTAGGATCTCAGTGATCTGGAATTCTGTCTTTACACCAGCTTCCCAGGGGATTCTTATCCAACTGGTCCAACATCAGCTTGGCAACCCAGTGTCAGAATTATTGTTAGAGAGCATTAAAGTCCCTAGGTCTTATCCAAATATCTTCATCTTAAGCTAGGAATCCCTTGTTGAATACTTCACAGACACCTGAAGTCTTTTGGGACGTAAGTACAGACTTATCATAGTATAATTCAAGAAAGTAGCCACTTACAAAATACAGCTACTGAACACTCAGGCGGCTATTCCAAATTGATATGTGCTGTAAGTGTAAAATACTCATTGAATATTGAAGAACTAGTGAAAAAAGGAATGTATATTGTCACCAATTACTGTCATATTATGGGTTGGAATACTATTTTGGAACTATTGGGTTAAAGAAAATATATTATTGAAGTTAATTTCACCTGTGTCTTTTTACTCATTTCAATACATTTCCTAGAAATGTTCAAGTTATTTACCTGGCTTTCAAGATTTACTATTAGCACTGATTAGCATATACTCATATTGATTTTCTCATTGTTTGTTAATAGCACTGGAGTCTGGTCTCCCATAGTCCTTTGATCACAACTCTTTAAAGTTGTTATAAGAGAATCCAACTGTCTTTTTACATTTCCATTTTCATTGTTAGTATGTGAATGATTCAAGGGCCCAAGACATATTCACCCACTTCCTCTGGAACTAGGGCAGTGTGTGGCACCAGACAGATGTTCATGACAACTTATTTCTTTGCCTTCCTTGCCTTGGGTCACCAAGATTGTTAATCACAGAGCACAGACTCCATCTTGGGCCACTTGACTTCTGCTCTCTCCATGACATCCCACTGCCTAAAACTCTTTTCCTAAAGATTAGCACAAGAAGCAAATCGAAGCAAAACTCAAATCAGTCCAATTTACTACTCATTAGCAGTTTTTATGAAGACTGGTTGTGGAAGAGATTGAAACTCAAAGCTAATGTGACATTTTGAATTATCTCAAGTTGTCACTTTTCCATGCTGTGCTTCACTCTCATTAGGAAAAGTAATCAAGATCTGGGCCTATTATTATACTGTGTCCTCCCTGTTATTAAAGCTCAGCACTCAGAGGTATCTGATGCTCATGTTGATGCTACACTTTTCTTACTGGCATTAAAAGTTGTCTATTCATTTCTTCCCTGATTAATGTTTAGAAGCGTTAACCCTTTTTCAAACTACATCCTCAGCCTACCAATTAGCTATACATATTGATTTTCTTCAAAAGCATTTGCATTTCCCTAACTCAGTGCATACAGCTAGGTCCCTTTATAATGAAGACATCTTAAGATGAGTTTAGTTTCCTCTGGAGCTGTCTGCTAACATCAGGGCACCCTAGAGTGCTACAGATCCCTAGGCAAAAACTTTTATATGCAATATAAACAATTTAATTTTTAAATTCAGTTAGGAATGTATAGGCCTGTGTTAGGTACGGTCAGTTTTCTTTATAAAGTTGCAAAATAGTGGATAAAGAAGAAACATATTTGTTTATCATCTAACCAGTGCATGTGAAGATTCTTTGTAGTGCCTTACACCATCTGTTTTTGTTCAAATCTGGTAACTGTCTCTTTGTGTTCTTTATTGTCAAATGCTCTCTTCTTGGCTGATTTCATGTCTCCAACTAAGAGAAAAATGCATCAATGCTGTTATTACTCACAATGCTGTGGCTTTTTTGGTACCTTTTGTGTTGAAACATGATAGATCTTCTTGCCTCCACAGTTCCCTAATATCATTTATTAATGCTGGCTACATCATTACTCATGTAACCATGTAATCATTCATTGTGCCACCCACGAATATTGGCTTCCAGTGACTCTCTCAAAGGTTGTTGCTGTTTCATTGATGATGATCACAAATACAGTCTTACCCAGAATATCGAAGAAAATTTTCCCATTGTTAATTTTATGATTTAGAATTTTCATAGCCTAAATATAGGAAAACACTTCTTTCAACCATGTCTTTTCTTGAACTCATTGAGCCATTTCCTAGAGTGTGATGCCTTAATTTTGATCACCCCTGCCTGCTACCACCACCAGCTAGAAGAATACCTGATAGGCCCATGGGCATGCTGAGAAGATTGATTCAATTTGTTGAAGGAATGACTATCCTTCACAAGGTACAATTTAAGATTATCCAGGGAGAAGATAGCATTGTTGTATCTATTAAGAGCAGGAGAAGACATTGATTATAAGGTTCATTATGTTTCAGAACAATGACCTCAAATAATTTCAGTGAAGACAGATGAGGGCACTTCAGGAAGACTGCTTCTCACCTGCATAGAATCTGCAGAGAGGTTGGAATGGGGCTCTGGTTGTCAGTAGTTGAATATATACAAATTAAAGATATCTGCCACCTTCAACACAACCCTCCAGGGCTACAGACCAGAGATGGAACATAGTTGGGCAAGAGCTGATGCATGAACCCACATATGCAGCACAAAGCCAAGGATTGGCATTAGACCATAACTCTGACTCTAGCCTCCTCTTGTGTCATATGTGAAAATCTTCCAAAAACTCAGGTGATTCTGCAAACAAAACACCATGCCGGGCATTACAAACAATCCTTTCCCCTTTCTACTGTCCTGCCCTGGGTTCTAGTCCATACTATAAGATCATCCTAGATCATAGGCCCCAGAACTCCACCAGGCATCTTGTTGACCATTGGAGAGGTTCTGAGATGATGATCTGAGAGCACTGCAAAGGGATTAAAATATGACCAAGTGTGATACAGGTATTAATCCAGTCATAGGTTACAGCCTATTGTATTTTATTGTATTGTATTGTATTGTATTGTAATGGCATTGCCAACCTCGGCCAGTCCCACTTATAGAAGGAAGATTTCAAAGTTTCAAGGGAGGGGTCAGTGCTGTGGCATAGCAGGTAAAGCCCCTGTCTGCAGTGTTGGCATCCCAAGTGGGTGCCAGTTCCAGTCCTGGCTGGTTCACTTCCTTTCCATCTTCCTGCTAATGTATCTGGGAATGCAGTGGAGAAAGGCCCAACTTCTTGGGCTACTGCACCAATGTGAGAGACCTGGAAGAAGCTTCTTGCTCCTGGCTTCATGCTGGCCCAGCCCTGGCCATTGCAGCCATTTAGGGAGTGAACCAGTAGATGAAAGATGTATCTCTCTCTTTCTAACTCTACCTTTCAAATAAATAAATAAATCTTCTCTAAAAAATTTGCAAGGGAGACACCTCAAAGTAGTACACTGAGGGACTTGGGTGACATTGGCTAACATATGATGAATCTAGGGAGAAATGATTTTTAAATGTCTTCAAAAGTAGAACAGAGAAAAACAATATTCTCAAGGGAAAACATATATATGTTAGAGGGGAAAAGCAAATCCCTGGGTCATTCCAGGTGATGACACACTTGCAGCTGTCTTCCCAATCTTGCAGGTATATTTCTGACTGATTTTCTTAATAGAGGAATGGAACTCTGAACTTCCAACCCTCCAGGATTTTCTCACCTATTTCAATCTTGGTACCTTTTGTTCTGCCAGTGTGGTAAATAACATTTGCACATCCACTTGACTCTGGTGCTAAAAGCTGCATATTTACAACATTTTCTCTCCCCAACTTTGAGCTCTTTTGAAAATTTGCATACTCCCACTCCAGTCATTTTCAGAGTTCTGAAAGCAGGGATGTCTTTGCCAAATCACAAATACTCTTATTTTACATTGTATTCCATTATTGCTCCTGAGACTTTTCCTAATGAAAGTGGGTAGTATGGGCAATTATTAGTGATACAGGGTTGTAATGCTACCAAAGTTTGTCTCTGTCACCTCATTTTCCCTTCTAGGCAATGTGACTAATCAGTAAAGCAGGGCTTTTGAGACTTTTAGAACAGGATTCAAATCCTGCTTTTGTGATGTATTACTTTTGAAACTTTGCAAGCTATTGGTTTTCACTTCAATTTTCTTTTCTATGTGACAGGGTAATAACATCTGCCTACTAGAATAAATATGATGATTAAATAGGAACAAGGATGCAACTTCCTGGAAAGTAAGAAGCAAGCAGTACATACAGTTTTCCCTGCCTCTTGAGTTATTCTGCCAGTGTCCTCCAATCCTCAGATCCAAGAAGAGTGCTCCTGATAACACAGTGAAAACCCCTGGCTCCAAACAAGTCCACATTCATACTTCTTATCACACGCTCACACTCCCAAAATAATTTATGGCATCTGATTGTCCTGAAAATTCTCTGTCTTAACAACCACAAGAATAAAGTCTTAGTTCAGAGGTAGGCAGGTTCTGATTTGGGCTGACAATAAAGTCTAGCTTCACCATTGATTGATAAAAAATTAGGCATATAAATAAAGTATCATTCTACATTAAGTGCAACTTGGTTTTTCCTAGCTTCCTCAAATATCTCCACACCTTAAGTACAAAGTCAGGATTCTTTCTAAAATATTGTTTAAAGCGCTTTTTTCTTTAAATATTTATTTATTTATTTGAAAGTTGGAGTTACATAGAGAGAGGAGAGGCAAAGAGAGGTCTTCCATCTGATGGTACACTCCCCAGATAGCCGCAACAGCTGGAGCTATGCCGATCTGAAGCCAGGAGACAGGAGCTTCTTGCGGGTCTCCCACGTGGGTGCAGAAGCCCAAGGACTGGGGCCATTTTCTATTGCTTTCTCAGGCCATAGCAGAGAGCTGGATTGGAAGTGGAGCAGCTGGGTCTCAAACTGGTAACCATATGGGATGCCGGTGCCTCAGGCCAGGACATTAACCTGCTGCGCCATAGCGCCGGCCCCTCAAATATTGTTTAAAGCCTCCAATTTTTGAGCATGCACTCAAAGAGAACAAGCTTTTTTTTGTCTTCCACTTATCCAATCCCTCTCTATTCTCTGTATTAATAACTCTTCTCTTTTTCTCAATTTCTATTTATTTTATAAGAAAAGCAGAGATACAGGGCAAGATTTCCCAATGACTGCTTCACCCTGAAAATGCTTACAGCAGCAAGGGCTGAGGTAGCCTGAAGGCAAAGATCCCGGAACTCAATCCAAGTCTCCTACAGGGTGGCAGGGACCCATCTAATTGAGCCATTACCTGCATCCTCCCAGGTGCACATTAGCAGGAAATCTGAATGGAGAGTGGAGCTGGGACTCAAACCCAGGCACTCTGACATGGGGTACAGGCATTCCAAGGTGTTTCTTAACTACACCACCAAACACCTGTTCCCAGGTAGCTTTCAATTCAGAGCTGTGTGGTCTGAGTCTTTACCCTAACTGCAATAACAAGAAATAAAATTTTTTGGCTTTGATGTTTCAGCCAATGGACTCTCTGGGATGCTAGGCACTCTGAGTAAATTTTCCTAACCCAATCCCACTAGAGTTGGCTGCCAACATGCCAACATCTACTTTTTTTGAAGAGTTGCTATTTGGAACAATTTTGTCCTTCTAGTATTCTTCAAACCATGCTTTTCTTTGCACCAGTGTTAGACAAACTATATCGCTTATTACAATATAATGCTTCTCCATATGTACATGCACACTTCCCACCCACTGAGATTCTGATATAATGCATCTGGACTGGAGTTCTACATCTGCCTGTTTCTTCAAGGTCAAAAATGGCTCGGATGTGTATCAGAAATTAAGAACCATTGTTATAGACTGATGATTATTCCCAGCTTAATATCCAGATTTAATTCAGATTGCCAAAAAGCAGTCCTTCTAGATTTTTTGGCTGTTTATTTTTTAAAGACTTCTTCCAACCAAAATTCTGTTGCTGACTCAGAAACCCTATTATTTGGAGCACATAAACATGGGAGATACAGAAATTCAGATTAGAATATTAATTAGCACCTCTAATGTATAAGAAAGAATTAAATGAAAACAAATAATCCTGCAACAGAAGGTTTGATTCATAGATTAGTTCCTTATTCTATTGTACATAATCAAAAACATTTTGAAAGACTGTGATTGTCCTATTTGACATTAGACTGAAAAATGGGGGTAGTCTTATAAACATCCTTAACAGATCCTATTTATAGCTGCATCCATTAACTTAACAGCATTTCTTTTGCAGTTGCTTATATATTTAGCTGATTGCACTCTTACAACAATGTGTATTTAAAGCTTACTACAGTGGAAATCATTGTATCTACTCCAAAACATTTTAATTTATCCTACTTTCCTAGCTTATAATAGACTGCATTTCCATACCTGAAGAGTACACGCATGGTCCCATGACTTACTCTGGCTAACAAAATACAAGTGAAGTGGAATGTGCCTGCTCCCAGAAGAGGATTCAACAGGAACCATTTACCACCCACTTTACCACTTGGCAGTGTTCTAGACAGTGATGGTGTCTTCAATGTACAAAGTAGTTAATATAATGATGATACAGAACCACCACCAAAACTGGTTGGAGAGATTTCTATAGAACACCCAAAGCTGGATCTACTAACAAGACATGCAAAAAGTCAATCACCGACATCAAAGTGGTGGAAGAAAGAAGCTGTTTATTGCATGGCAAGGTGGAAGGTGCCAGGCAACACCTGCTTAATTCTTGGGCTCTTCAAGGGTTAGGGATGAAGATTCTTAACATAAAATTGAGGCTGAGAGGTATGTTTTTAGCTTGTGTCCAAGTTTCTGGTTGGTCAGTGGTAACAGTGACTTTTCTATGATGGTTGAATTACCATGTTATTTAGTGACCTTTTATGATAGTCAAGTGTACATCCATCAGTCTTCTGGACAACAAACAGATGTTTATTTGGAGTCTGTGGTCTCTGGTTCCTCAAAAAGAAACCTCTCAAGATAAGACTGAACATCAAGATGATAGCCATTGGGGTAAAAAAATGACCTTCCAGGTCCTGTTATTAGAACCTTTTAAGAGCTGGTTGCACCACTCTCTCAATTCAGTGAGTTAAGTGGTTGATTTGGTATCACAAAGGCAGGGCAAGTACAAGTTAGGCTAAGGAAGGGAGGCTAGGAGACTGGGGCCTGATGGTGTCTAGCATCTGTACTGAGGAACTGTACTGGGGCTCAGTTTCCATTCTTTTTTAAAAGATTTATTTATTTATTTGAAAGCCAGAGATAGAGAGGAGGGAGAAAGTGGTATCTTCCATCTGCTTGTTCATTCCCCAGATGTCTGAAATGGCTAGGACTCAGCCAGGCTGAAGCCAGGAACCAGGAGCTTCATCCAGGTATCCTGTGTGGATGGCAGGCCTAAATATATAGTCCATCTCCTGTTGCTTTTCCCAGGTCATTAGCAAGGAACTGGATAAGAAATGGAGCAGCCAGGACACAAACCAGTACACATATGGGATGCTAGCATTGCAGGCAGCAGCTTTACCCACAATGCCACAGTGCAGGCCCCTGAGGCTCAGTTTCAATGGTATGAAAAGGAGACCCTATTCAGTCCTGGATGGAATACATCATTTTTGTTTTATACCACTGAGATCTGGAGTTAGAAACATGAGCAATTAATTTCTAGATAAAATAGTATTTTGTTCTACTATTTCTTCAACTTTCTTAAAATTTTATAATGCATTACTCATTTCAGTCCTCCAGTGACATAAGATGGTCTTCTTTTCATCCATATTGTTCATGCTTTCTAAATTTTTATGATGTCCTTTATTTTCCTATTAATTTTATTTTTTATAGCTATTCCTTTATTTTTGTTTGAAAGTAGATGAAGAGAGAGAATGAAAGAGAGAGAGAGATCATCCATCCACTGACTCACTCTCAAAACATGGAGCTGGGACAGGTATAAGGAATTCCAATTAGGTCATTCACATGAGTCACAGGATCCAAGTACTTGAACCACTGTTTTCTGCCTTCCAGGGTGCACATAAATAGGAAGCTGGATCAGAAGCAGAGGCATGACTCAACACCAGGCATTTTAATATGTGGTAAAAGCATGTCAAGCAGTGGTTTTACCTGTTGAAACCACACAACCTACCTACCTCTCATTTAATTTTCTAATAATAGTTCATCATTCCACTGAACTTATACATTTTGGTCTTTTATAATGCAATTCTCCATCTTTTTAAGTTCCCATGTCTGGAACCTATATTTTTAAAATTTTATTTAATGTAAATAATTTCATATATTTCTTTTTTAAAGATTTTTATTTATTTATTTGAGAGGTAGAGTTACATACAGACAGTGAGATTGAGAGACAAAGAAAAAGGTCTTCCATCTGCTGGTTTACTCCCACATGGGTTCAATGGCCAGAGCTGAGCTGATATAAAGCCAGGAGCCAGGAGTTTCTTCCAGGTCTCCCACGCAATTGCAGGGGCCCAAGCACCTGGACCATCTTCTACTGCTTTCCCAGGCCTTAGCAGAGAGCTGGATCAGAAGAGGAGAGGTAGGGCTAAAACCGGTGCCCATATGGGATGCCGGTGCCATGGGAATTAACATACTGCACCACAGCGCCAGCCCCTCATGTATTTCTTATATACAGATTTAGGAATATACCCTCTCTCCTGCCAAAACACTCCCACCTTTGTTCCTCCTTCCTCTCTTAATTTTTACAAGGATTTACTTTCAGTTTACTTTATACTCATAAGATTAAACCTACACTAAGTAAAGAGTTCAACAAATAATAAGAAAAAAAACCCACAGTAAATGGTACTATATTAGTTACTACAGATCACAGAAAACATGATATTTTTCTTTTTGGGACTGGTTATTTCACTAAATGTAGTGGTTTCAAGTTGCATCCATTTTATTGCAAAAGACAGGATTTCACTCTTTTTATGGCTGAATAGTATTCCATACCACAATTCTTTATCTGGTCATCAGTTTATTGACATTTGGATTGATTCCATTTCTTAGCCATTGTAAATTGAGCTGCAATAAACATGGGGGTAAAGCTTGCTCTTTCATATACTGATTTCATTTCCTTGGGTATATTCTCAAAAGTGGGGCTACTGGATCATATGGTAGATCTATTTTCAGCTTTCTGCGGTTATCTCCATTCTGTCTTCCATAATGGCTGTATTAGTTTACATTCCTACCAACAGTGGATTAGGGTATCTCCCCCCGCCACATCCTTGCCTGAATTTATTATTTGTTGACTTCTATATGAGAGCCATTCTAACGGGTAAGGTGAAACCTCATTGTGGTTTTGATTTGCATTTCTCTGATGGCTAGTGATCCTGAACATATTTTCATGTGCTGATTGGCCATGTGAATTTCCTCTTTTTGTGCCAGGGGATTTCAACTCAATCTTACCAAGGAGGCAGATACCAATGCCAGTGCACTTGCTAAAGTGATAAGTATAAATACACAACTGATCAAAAAGATAGGGTATGTGTCAAAGAGATCTCACTAATAAGACCAGTGTAAACAAATAATGAAGGATAGAATTAAAACGGAGAGAATGATCCTGCAGGGGAAGCAGGACACATAGCAGACTCATGGAATGGCAAACGCCCAAAACAGCACTCCTGCCTCAGAATCAACCCTTGGGACATTCGGATTTGGCTAAAAGGTCCATGAGTGTCTCACAGGCATGGAAAGCCATGACACGGTGGCAAAAAACAATCTAAATGAAAGATCCTGGTGAACAATATTCCAGCAGAAGGAACAGACCATCAAGGAGAGAGGCACCTTTCTCTGAAGGGAAGAAGGAACCTCCACTGTGATACGGCCTTGACTAAACAAGTTCACAGTTGGAGAACTCAAGGGGCTTCCATAGCCTAGACAGCTCATAGCAAGAGTCTCAGGTGATTGCTGATGTCATAAATAAGAGTGCCAACTATTAAATCAACAATGGGAGTCACTGGGTACATGCTCCCCACATAAGATCTCTGTCCTTAATGTGTTTTACTGTGAAACTTGAAAACAACACTACTAGTCAAACAATACCCTATACCTTGTGCGGTTGCGTGAGTGCAGCCTGTTGAAATCCTTGCTTAGTATATACTAAGTTGATCTTCAATATATGAAGGTAATTGAAAATAAAACTCGATGAAGGGTGGGATGGGAGAGGGAGTGGGAGAGAGGAGGGCCGCGGGAGGGAGGGAGGTTGGGGGGGGGAAGCCACAACAATACAAAAGTTGCACTTTGTAAATTCACATTTATTAAATTAAAAAAACTATATAACAAACAAAAAAAAGAAAAAAAAGAACTTAATACTTTACCCTTTTAGTATTTTTTATGTTCTACTTAAAACTATTGGTTGAACTCTGTAATTAACACAATTATTATTAGGTGTTTAATTATTGCTATAACTAGCACTCAAATAGTAGTTTACACTTTGTGCTTCTGTGTGGGTGCAAACTGTTGAAATCTTTACTTAATATATGCTAAATTGATCTTCTGTATATAAAGATAATTGAAAATTTAAAAAAAAATGCCTCTTCAAATCCTTTGCCTACTTATTAACTGTTGTTGTTAGGTTTCTTGAGCTCTTATAGATTCTGGATATAAGTCCTTTAACAGTTTCATACTTTGCAAATATTTTTTCCCATTCTATCAGCTGCCTCTTTGCTGAGTGTTTCCTTTGAAGTGCAGAAGCTTCTCAGGTTAATGTAATCCCATTTGTCTATTTTGACTTTGCCTATATTCTGGGGTAATTTCTAAGAAGTCTTTCCTAGGCCAATGTCTTGCAGAATTTCCCCAATGTTCTCCTCTAGTAATTCGATGGCATCGAGTTGTAGATTTATACCTTTGATCCATTTTGAGCTGATTTTTGGAAAAGGTGTAATGTAGGGGTCTTGTTTAATACTTCCACATACAGAGATCCAATTTTCTCACACCATTTGAAGATACTGTCCCTTCTCCAAGGATTGATGTTAGCTAATTTGTCAAGGATTATCTGGTTGTGGATGCATGGATTGATTTCCGGAGTTTATATTCTGTTTCATGTATCCAAATGTCTTTTTCTGTCTATGCCATTCTGTTTTGATTATAACTGCCCTGTAGTAAGTCTTGAAATCTAGTATTGTGATGCCTCTAGCTTTGTTTTTGTTTAAGATTTCTTTAATTATGCAGGGTCTCTTGTGTTTCCATTTGTATTTTAGTATCATCTTTTTTCTAAATCTTAGAAGAGTGCTACTGGTATTTTGATTGGGATAGTATTGAATCTATAAATTGCTTTTAGTAGCATGGACATTTTGATGATATTAATTCTTCAAATTCATGAACATGGAAAGTTTTTCCATTCTTTGACATTTTCTATTTCTTTTTTAAAATGTTTTGTAATTTTCATTGTAGAGATCTCTTTCACCTCCTTGGTTAGATATATCTCAAGTTATTTGAATTTTTTGGAGCTATTGTTAATGGGATTGACCATAGAAGTTCTTTCTCAGCATGGCATTGTCTGTATATATTAACAGTACTGACTTTTCTGTGTTAATTTTATATCCTGCCACATTACTAACTCTTTAATAAGTTCTAATAGCCTCTTAGTGGAGACTTTTGGTACCCTAATATATAGAATCATATCATGTGTCAATAAGGATAATTTGACTTCTTCCTTTCCAATTGTACCCATTTGGTTTATTTATTTATTTTATTTTAGTTGTTTATTTTTTTTTGCCTAATGGCTCTAACTAAAACTTCCAGTACTATATTGAATAGTAATGGTGAAAGTGGGCATCCCTGTCTGGTTCTGGATCTTAGCGAAAATGCTTCAAATTGTTCCACATTAAATAAAATGCTGTTTGTAGGTTTGTCATAAATTATGTTGATTGTGTTGAAGAATGTTCTTCTTACCCAATTTGCTTAAGGTTTTAATCATGAAAGGATGTTGTATGTCATCAAATGCTTTCTATGCTTCTATTGAAATAATCATATATTTTTCTTCAGTTTTTTATTGTAATGTATCACATTTATTCATTTGCATATGTTGAACTATCCCTGCATACCAGGGATAAATCCCTCTTGAACTAGGTGAATGATTTTTCTGATATGTTGTTTGATTTGATTAGCTGTCATTCTGTTGAGGATTTCTGCATCTATGTTCATCAGGGTTATTGGACTATAGTTCTCTTTCTCAGTTGTATCTTGTTCTGGTTTAGGAATTAAGGTGATGCTGGCTTCACAGAAGGAGTTTGGGAGTATTCCCTCCCTTTGCACTGTTTTGAAAATCTGAGAAAAATTGGAATTAATTCTTTAAAAGTCTGGTCAAATTCAGCAGTGAATCCATCTGTCTGGGCTTTTGTGTTTGTTTGTTGGGGGGTTCTTTATTACTGATTCAATTGCCATCTTGGTTATTGGTCTGTTTAGGTTTTCTGTGATTTCATGATTCAATTTTGGTAGATGGTATGTGTCCAGGAGTCTATCCATATCTTTTAGATTTTTCAATTTGTTGGTATATGGCTGTTTGTAGTAATCCCTGATGATTTTTTTTCTATAGTATCTGTTCTTACAGCTCCTTTTTCATCTCTGATTTTATTAATTTGGATCTTCTCCCTCTTTTCTTTTTTTGGTAAATTGGGCTAATGATGTTTCAATTTTGTTTGTTTCTTCTCTAACTTAAATTATTTCTTCCTTCCTTCTAATTTTGGGTATGCTTTGTTGTTGTCTTTCTAGGTGCTTAGGATGCATTGATAGTTCATTTATTTAGTGCCTTTCCAATTTCTTGATGTAGGCACCAACTGCTACAAACTTCCTGTTAACACTGCTTTTGCTGTATCCCATGTCATTTTTAGAAGATTTATTATTTTTATTTACTTGAAAGGCAGAGGTACAGAGTGAGGTAAAGACAGAGGGAGAGAATTCTTCCAACTTCTGGTTTACTCCCCAAATGGCTGCAATGAGTAGGACTGGGCCAAGCTAAAGCCAGGAGCCAGGAGCTTCTTCCAGGTCTCTCATGTGATTTCAGGGGCCCAAGCACCTGGACTATCCTTTGCTTCTTTCCCTTGTGCAATAGCAAAAAGCTGGATTGGAAGTGGAGCAGCTGGTACTCAAATTGGTGCTCATATGGAATGCTAGAAATTCAAGCTGGGGCTTTAATCCACTGGCCCCATCCCATATGTTTTAATATGACATAATGTCATCTTAATTCATTTCCAGATTTTTTTTATTTCCATTTTGTTTTATTCTATGACCCACTGTTCATTTAGGAGCATGTTGTTGTTCAGTCTCCATTTGTTTGCATATTTTCTAGAGATTCTTCAGTTGTTAATTTCCAACTTCATTCCATTAAGGTCAGAAAAGATGCTTGGTTTGATTCAATTTTTTTTGATTTGCTGAGACCTACTTTATGGCTTAAGATGTGGTCCATTCTAGAGGAAGTTCCATGCACTTATAGAAAGAATATATATTCTGGCTGGCACCATGGCTCAATAGACTAATCCTCCGCCTTGCAGCGACGGCACCCGGGATTCTAGTCCCAGTTGGGGCACCGGATTCTGTCCCGGTTGCCCTTCTTCCAGTCCAGCTCTCTGCCGTGGACTGAGAGTGCAGTGGAGGATGGCCCAAGTGCTTGGGCCCTGCACCTGCATGGGAGACCAGGAGAAGCACCTGGCTCCTGGCTTCGGATCAGCGTAATGTGCCAGTCACAGCACGCCAACCGCAGTGGCCATTGGAGGGTAAACCAATGGCAAAGGAAGACCATTCTCTCTGTCTCTCTCTGTCACTGTCCACTCTGCCTGTCAAGAAAAAAAAAAGAAAAAGAAAAATAAAGAAAGAATGTATATTCTGCTACTGTGGGACGAAAAGTTCTGTAAATATCTGGTAGCTCCATTTGGTTTATAATTTAGAGTAGCTCTTTTGTTTCTTTGCTGATTTTTTCTGTCTAGTTCATCTATCCATTCATGAAAGTGGGGTGTTGAAGTACCCCATTACTATTGTATTAGAATCTATGTCTCCCTTTAGATCCATTAAACATTTGTTTTAAAGAGCCAGATGCACTAAAATTGGGGGTATATACATTTATTATAGCCACATTTTCCTGTTGAATTGATCCTTTAATCATTACATAATACCCTTCTTTGTCTCTTTTAGCAATTTTTGTGTTAAAGTGTACTTTGTCTGATATTATGATGGGTACACCTGCTCTTGTCTGCTTTTTTGTTAACATGGATCTTTTCCCAAATTTTCACTTACAGCCAGCATGTATCTTTTTGGGAGAGGTGTGTTTTTGTAGGCAGCAAATAAATGGGTATTTTTTAAAAATATTTTTATTTATTTATTTGGAATGCAGAGTTAGACAGGCAGAAGCACAGAAAGAAAATCTTCCATCCACTGGTTCACTCCCCAAATGGCAGCAATGGCCAGAGCTGGTCTGATCCGAAGCCCGGATCTTCTTCTAGGTCTCTCATGTGGTACAGGGTCCAAGCACTTGGGCCATCTTCTGCTTTCCCAGGCCATAGCAGAGAGATGAATCAGAAGATGAGCAGCCAGGACTCGAACAGGTGCCCAAATAGGATGACAGCACTACAGGAGGCAGCTTAATCCTCTGCATCATAGTGCAGGCCCCTGGGTCTTGCTTTTAAAGCATTCAGCTAGTCTGTATCTTTTAATTAGAGAATTTGGGTCATTTACATTTAAGATTATTATTGATATGTAATGGATTTGCCCTACCATTTTCCCATAAACATTCATATTGTTTGCTTTGGATTTCCTTCTTATTTTCACTGGAAGATTTTCTGCCTTCACATTCTTTCATAATGATCACTATCTTGCTGTGTTTCTGTTTGTAGCACATCTTTAAACATCATTTGTGAGGCTGGATTAATGGTGACAAATTCTTTCAATTTCTGTTTGTTATGGAAGAATTTTATTTCACTTTCATTCACAAATGAGAGCTTTTTAGGGTACAGTTTCTAGGTTGACAGTTTGTTTCTTTCAAAACTTGAACTACATCTCTCCATTTTCTCCTGGCCTCTAGCATTTCTAATGAAAAATAAGCTGTAAGTCTAACTGGAGATCCTCTGAAAGTAATGTGGCATTTCTCTTGTGCACATTTTAGAACCTTTTCTTTGTTTTACTGTTGAAAGTTTGACTATAGTGTGTCCTGGTGAAGATCTTTTCTAGTCATGTCTACTGGAATTTGCATGTTGTTTGTATACTTGGATGTCACTTTCTTTCTCCAAATTAGGGAAGTTTTCAGTGATTATTTCACTGAATAGGTCTTCTGATCTATTCTATCTTTCCACACCTTCAGGAACCCTTGAGACTCATATGTTGAGTGATTTGATAGTATCTTATAAATCTTCAACACTATTTTTAATCTTTCTAATTCATTCTTATTTTTTTTAGTTTAACTGAGATATTCCAAAGACTTGCCTTCCAGCATAGAAATTCTTTCCTCTGTCTCTGCTTTCCACTATATTTTTATTTGACATATTGAATTCTTCACTTCTAATATTTAATTTGATTTCTCTTCAAAATCTCAATTTCATGGGAAATGTTTTCTCCCATGTCATGTATGGATTTCTTTAATTCATAAACTTGCTTCTCATTGCTTCTGAGTAATCTTACAATCAATCTTTTGAGTTCCTTCTCAGGCATTTCATCAAACTCTTCATCTTTACATTTTAATATTGATGTTTCAGGGACATCATGTTGTCTTCCTTAGCCTAGTTTCTTTACTTTCTGGATTTTTTTCTGGCATTTGTGGAAATACTTGTTAGTTTTCACCTCTGATGGCTTTTGTTTTTGAACTATACCTCTGCGGCTTAGTGGAGTGTCTGCTCCTTCAGTGAATACCCAGTGGTGTGTGCTAGGTATGGGCAGAGAGCTGTGTTCAGTGCTTCAGGGTAGGAGGATTATTTAGGATGACACCCGAGTTGGGTGTGGTAGATCTCTATGGTCAGTGGAGGGAGGGTATGATCACCTCTGTTGGTGTAATCATGCCCTCACCTCCTTTCTTCCAAGGTGATCAATGTCTGTTGTTGGTCCGCAGTGGGTTTATCACTCACCCACACTGCCACATGTATCACACAAAGGATCTGAAGGATCTGTGCAGTCCTCAGTGTGAACATGGATCCTACTGTAATAATCCACCCCAGGCAATCAGGGAACTTTGAACCTCTGGCATGGCACATAATGATTGCCCAGAGACCGAGCTATACCTTCACCTTATCATATAGTCACAAAGTTCCCACAGTCTCAGTACAGAAGGCTCCCTCAGTCACACCGTGCAGTCACACACAGCTCTACCCACTAGGTAATCCCAACCACAGAGAAAGCTAAGACACTCCCAGAGCCAGCTGCCTGTTGGCACTCTGCCTTGGCAGTTTGAGCCCCATACCCTGAGATATGTTGACAGAATGGAGGCACCTCACAGTCATATGTGGGTGTCCAAACCCTGTCAACTCTCCCAACCAGACTCAAAGTCAGTGGGGAACATGGATTTTTTTCCCTCGGGTAAAATTCCCAGATCACATGTGTGCACAAGAGACACCATAGCCACTATTATTGCCAAAATGGCACCATATCCACAGTGGTTGCTGAGTGCCTTTGTGGGGAGATGGGGAGAAAAAAATTGTTCTTTTTTGCTGAGTTAGGTGTGTACCCTGTCTCCTGTCAGGGCTCTAGACCAGGCTCAATGACAATGTGCTCCACCAGGCTCCTTCTGGATTTATCACCAGTGGCATGGGCTGCTGCAGTCTTCTCTCATTTCACTCTCCAAGCTGGTGCTTCCTTCAGTTCTTGGTTGCAAGGATCATGTGTTTTGTCTTCTCTCATTGCTCTGTACCTGCACCCTTCCACATTTACCCACGTACCTTCTACCTTCTATAGAATTTCAACTGCAGATTTATCTCCAACTCTCCATTGGGAATGCCCTTCCTCCAATTTCCTTGCTACCATTTTCCCCTGCTTAAAGCAGTACGCCCTTTCCCTATTCAGCCATCTGGAAATCATCCTGAAACCTCCATTATTGTCTTATAACTCAAGTTGTTTACTAAAACTCACTGAAATAATTTAAATGAAAAAAGGAATAGAATGGTGTTTCCTTTTTTGGTTCCGATATAATATTTCCCTCCCATCAATGGAAAACATACTAGCCCCTATCCATGCAGTTATACTCTGAACTCTTTAATGGAGGTCCTATAGGACACCATCATTGGGAAACAGAATTTGAAAAAGCCTTTTTCTCAAATTCTTAATCTTAGCTCTTACTGACTTCTTATAACTGACACTTTGTTTCACTTGAGTCCTAGAAACCTGATACAGAACTACTGCAGTTTCATCTTGACTCTGCTCCTTCCTCCCATATCATATTTAGCATTAACTTGACACCTTTGTTCTGATAAGAATAGGACACAGTGCTACTCTGGGTTCTACTATATCTCACCACATGGTAAGTGGAATGGACAATACACTCTTGTTGGTATTCAGTATTGTGTTAACCTCTCCAATCTCCATCTTTATTATTATTTTATTTACTTGAGAGTCAGAGAAAGAGAATCAGTGACATATAGGCAGACACACTCCCAGAGAGAGAGAGAGAGAGAGAGAGAGAGAGAGAGAATTTCTGTCTGCTGGTTCACTCCCTAAATGCCCACAATGGCTAGGGCTGGCTCAGGCTGATGCCAAAAACAAGGAACTCAATTCAGCTCTGCCATGAGGGTGGCAGTGATCCAACTACTTGAGCCATCATTTGTTGTCTTCCTGACCTTCTTGAGCATGTTAACAATAGATTAAAATCATCCTTCCTTCTTAGTATGTGTATCCCATATGTCCCAGTTTCATAGCTGTTAATTTTCCCTTATTCTTATATGTTTAATAAACTATATTCTGAAATAGTTTTTATGTTTTTTATTTGAATAAAATTTGGAAAATTAAAGCCCATAAAACTATAATTGTTTTTTCTGAAAATGAAAAGGGTTCTAATTAATGAAAAATACTATGGTATTTATATGTATTTTAATGAAGTGAGTCTAGACTACTTTGATTTCAAGAGGTAAGGCAATGACATGTATTACTAATTATTTTGTGGGTCAATTCATGGTGTGTTTGTTTGTTCTCTTTTCCTCAGTTTCTGGCATCTTTTTATCTAATTTTTTTAGGACAGGAAACTAGCTCTCCAAGTATATATTTAAGGCTCTCTGTCTTGTACTTGGACCAATATGTGGGCTTGGGGTCCTATTGCTTTTCCCTTAATTCTGGTTCTGAAGTAGATGATTCAAGTTTGTTTATGCAAGCCACAGGTATATTGAGAGAAAACATCTGTTGGGCACAATGAATGCTAAGAGAGAAGTACATTAATTATTGCTTAAGGAGTCATTTTGCCTATTGTCAATTTTTACTGGCCAGAAACTCAGAGTCAGCATGTGCCATGAAATATCACAAGATTCATGAAGTCAGAAGCTTTTTTAAATTTGGTTCATCTCTGTATCTCAAGCATCTAGATCAGTTCTTGACAATAGTAACTATTCAATCAGTATTATGTTAATAAATGAACAAATGAACTCTATCATGTATTGAATTAGCAGAATGAAATTATATATAGATGCCTGAGTGTGGATTAGGACAATTAAGGACACTTGTAGTAGGGATGAGAGAAGTTGTTTATTTATTTGATTAACATGGGCAGTAAATTTTATCCTGTAAAAAAATTTAATGACCATGGTAATTTTTGTATTGGTAATTTAGTACTCTATACTTCGCTAGCACATAAAAGAGAAATATATCAATAGACATGATATTGCTTTTCCAAGAATGATTTCAGAACAAATAAAATGCACCAGTCTGGTGGTTAAATTATAGTCATGCCCGAAGGTGCAGAGTTAGATTCAACAACCTCATGAGAGCCTCCCAAAATGATGGTTATTTCATTGAAATATCATTAAAACAAGTTCTTTGAACTATTCAAGAGAAGATGTCATGGAAATAGATGTTAATGTGTTGGCTAAAATGAACAGAAAATTGTTTCAACTTTAGATTCCACCACAACATAGATGGGCTCTTTCAGAAAGTTTACAGGGAAAAATCATCTTTTATTCTATGGAAAATAATGCTATATTTTTAAAATGTAGACTTTCATCCAAGAATGCTGGCAAATTTTTCTTATAGATAGACAAACTTATGTGTGTACAAACTTTGACCAACACAATAGCTTTGAGAATATATCTAAGTAAGTTGCAGTTGTAGACTTTTGGAAATAAATGGACACTTGCATTTGCAAAAAAAAAAAAATCTTAACTGGATGAAAATTTATCATATTCTTTTGCTTTTTAGTGATTGTGCATGTGTGTGTGTGTGTGTGTGTGTGTGTGTAAGAGAGAGAGAGAGCAAGAGAGAGAGAGGAAGAAGCAGCTCTTCATCAATGTAGAGTTAAAAATATTAAACATTATGGAAGACAGTAAAGCTTAAAGAATTTTAGATTGATTTTTATATTGATTTTCAGATTGATTTTCAAGAAAAACAATTCTACATAATACTTTGCACTTCCCACTTCATAATATATATTCATTCATTAATTCAAAAGATATCATGCACCCATTCTGTATGAGACATTTTTAAAACAACTTTTGTGATATTTACATTTCATGAGGAGAAAAGATTAATAAAAAGGTATCCAATATAATATCAAATAGTAATAAATCCTAGGAAGAAAAACAAAGCAGAATAAAGGCAAACAGAGAGGTGAGGGAGGTCTATTTTTGATAGGATAATAATGGAAGATTTTCCCAAGGTAACTTTTGAGAAGACTTGAAGGAAGTGGGAGAATCAACCAAATGATTATTTGAAGGAAACCATTGGGATTAGGGGTATTCAACATCTACCATGGCCTCATCTGGCTTAAGGTACATGTAGGAACTGAAGCAGCATCCACAAGGCAAAGAGTGGTAAGAGAGAATGTCAAAGAGATAGCTAGTGCCTACTCACTACAAACAATGATTCTCAGCTAAGGAAAGGAAGAGACATTGCCATTCAGAGGACATTTGGCAATGAATGGAGGCATTTTTTGTTATCACAACTTGCAGAGAGTGTTCCTGGCATTAAATGGATAGAGATCAGGTATGTTGCTAAAAATTCTGTAACACACAGAACAACCTCCCTACAATGAGAAGTGTCCCACCCAAAATGTCAAAAATGCTGAAGTTGAGAAACTCTTATAGAACAATGACTTTCAAACTTGCCTGCAAAATAAAACACCCTAGAAGATTTTTAGAAATACTATCCCTGTGACCATTCCCAGAGATTTGAATTGGTATTAAAGACTAGACATCATTAATTTTTCAAACTTGGGTAAATGTTTAGAACAACTAATTTGGGCATAACAAGGACTTTTCATATTCACAGCCAATTATGTACCTAACTTCTTTCTCTCCATCTAGACTCTAAGTTCCATTAGATCTCTCGATTTTCTCATTGATAACCTTATGAGTGACTTCAGCCATGATGTTCAAAGGGGAGTTATTTAGAACTTACTTTTGTATGCAACAGAGTCTTAGCATTCAAGTTACTACAGTTAAAACTTCTTATTGCCCATTGTATTCCAGAACTCTATCATCTCCAATTTCTTGTATCTTTTAAATATAGAGATCTGATCATGCCCAGTCCTTCCTCATCTTAAATGGTTTGGGTTCACACTAGGTTGATATAAAGGCTATTAAAGTACAGCTTTATTTAATCTATTGATGCTGAGCATCAAGAAATACCTCTGTGGCAGAATTTAAATTGACTTTAGAACAATCACAAGAGTGTACAAAAAGCCAAAAGATGCTAAAAATTCATAAGATGAAGTTAGAGGAAAGGGAAAATCTCTCAAGAGAAAACATCTAATTAGTCAGACACTTCCTATGTCTTCTTACGAGTTTTTAGTTTTTCTTTTTTTACTTTCCATATGGCATCAAATGTGATCATTTAAAAATAGTAGTACCCTGTATAAAACTGTCAATGCCCTTTTACAGACTTATAATAAAATCCAACTCCTTAGTGCTGGCATTGTGGCATAGTGAGTAAAGCCACAGTCTGCTGCACCAACATCCCACATTGACTCTAGTTCAAGTTCCAGCTGCTCCACTTCTGATCCAGCTCCCTGCTAATGAGACTGAGAAAGTGGCAGAGCAGGGCCCAATTACTTGAGCCCCTGCACCCATGTGGGAAACCCAGAAGAAGCTCCTGGCTCCTGGCTTTGGATCAGCCCAGCTCCAGTGTGTGCAGCCATTTGGAGAGTGAATTAGTGGATGCAAGGATGGAAGAGCTCTCTCTGTCTTTCTCTCCCTCTGTAACTCTGCCATTCAAATAAATAAACAAATAAATAGATAAATAGATAAACCTTAAAAAACAAACTCCTTAACATGGCCTATCAAGCCTTAGTTGATATGTCCCTGCTTACCTCTCTTATCTCATTTCTGTCACTCTTCCTCTTGCCTACAAATATTCAGCAATACTGGTTATTGTAGGTCCTCTAAATTGACAACAGGTATTCATTCTAGCCTCAGGGCTTTTGCCCTATCAAGAAGGAATCGTATTCCCCTCAATCCACACATGGTTCACAACATGAACAACATGATTTTTTATTTAGCTAGAAGTTCAAATAACATATATTTGAGGAAGACCAACCACTTTCAACCATACCATTCTATTTTAATCCTGTCCATTGCACTTGGCCAACTATTTTTTTTCTTTACTAACAATTTTTTTTTTTAATTTTAATTTTTCTCTTCACACCATCAGAACAAAAGCTATATGAGAGTTTGGATTTTGTCTGCCTTGTTCATCATTGTGTTCTCAGTAATTCAAATAATTACTATCCCATAGCAGGTACCCAACTAAATTTATTAAATGAATTATTCATGATAAGTTTCTAAATTTGGAATTCTGAATCTGGTCTCCAAAGCCATTGCCCAGGCAACGAATCTAGCACATGAAACTAGACTTTACTGTCAAACCTCCAAGTCAGTAAAAATCACTTGTTCTTCAGACCAAGGATAGTATACAGCACTGTTCCTGAAATGACAAAGCATGCTAAGAAGGCAACAAATTTTCCTTAAGTCTGAGCTTAAATTATGTTATGTCAAGGTAAAATTAGTATTTTGCTTGGTTTTTAAGGGCCCACCAAGTGTTCATGGGTGAGGAGACTGAGCTAGAATTGGAGGACCCAGGGTTATCCATACTCTTGCCTCTCCTGGATGCCAGCAAAAGGAAATCCTTGGTTCATTCCAAGCAAGGAGTTCCCATGGATTTTGGTGGCACAGAAGAGACCTATGCTCCTAGAAGCACAGAACAAGACACATATTGGAGAGATAAAGTAAAAAGTCACCCTAAGAATAACAGCCAGGAGAAAGAACGAACACAACCAGCAGGAAGCTTTGGCTGAAGCCAAATTTCACTAAGCTTGGAATTTTCTTTGGAGGCAATCCTGAAGGTACTGATTATTATTTATCTTATACTGTGTATGCTATTATAGGCATTTCTTCATTCTCAATGCATCCTTAGGAAGAAAAATAAAGTCTTCAAGTTACTATTTGTGGTTTTAAATGAAAAGGATCAAATACCATAATTGTGCAAGCTGGAGAGAGTACTATGCCAGTTTTTGCATGGAATTTATTTGCAAAAAGTAAATGTCAACTTTAAGATCTCAAAATGGAATAGAAAATGATATTACTGTATTTAATTCATAACAGCATTTAAAAATGCTACAATGAAACACATTACTAAATTGCAAATGATTTCAGATTCTGTATATACAGATGGATCTTGCTTAAGGTGTTTAAGTGCTAAAAGTCAATAGGTTAAAACAAATATACTCTACATGACATTAATTCAAGTTAAAAGTTTTAAAACGGAAAGTGCTCTTTTACTAAATGGTAATGTTGTTCCCTAACAAACTGCCAAAGTATGCCCTTGTCAGGAGAAATAAGCAGAATAACAAAAGATGTGCCCCTGAGTGCCTGAGAGGTAAAGTATAGCATATTAACTAAGTCACGTTCTTCAAACTGCACTGTTCTTCCCTCCTACAAGGCAGCATATCTGAGCATCACCAATCCACCCAGCTTTGCCCTCACCCCCTAGCTCAGTGCAGGCCCAGAGGCCTCCACACATGCCTAGAAAGAAAGGTTATGCCTCCTTTGCTCCTCTGCAGATATCAGAGATGCCTTTTAAACCCTGCAAGATACCCCACATGATCTAAGGCCTTGAACTGCTAAGGGTGAGAACTGGTAAAATCGCAAAATAATACGGTGCTGAGAATTCTTTATTCAATAATGTAAGAGCTTTGCTCTCATATCAAACTTTCCTAGAGTACATTTATTCCATTGCCATCATGGGATATTTCTATTATTAATTGGTCATCTTTCTGATTCAAGCTACAAGCACATACCTTTCATAGAGATCGAATACTTCACCTCCAATACCTCCAATATGACTGGACCCTCTTTCCCCAATAAACTGCTTATCAAAACAGTTAAAAATTATATCAAACCTGATGCATGCTCTCATGACAAGAAGGTTTCCAAAGAAAATTTCAAAGTGTGAGCAGTTTCTCTACAGAGGAAAGAAAGGTGCTAACTCATGTTCATATTCAAGGAGCGAGATTCTGATTTTCCTTCCCAGTAGTGACAAAGGCTTTGGAATGACTTTTCCTTCTGCAGCAGGCCTACAAAAAGGTGTTTGTGATTTGCTTTTCTGGTAGCTGTGGTCACCATCAGCAGACTTTTCCTTGAACACTAGACATAATGGCACAGTCATGAGATCTGGAGGATGGTAAGGAGGAAGGTATGGATAGGTGGTGTGGAAAAGTTCAATCTAGTCAAAAAGCCTATAATCAAATTCTGCTATTAATCAACTGGATTCATTTGCCTTAATTATTTATTATGTCTGAACCTCATTTACATTATCTGTCAAGCTAGGATGATAAGGCCTAGATTACTAAGGTGTTATATTATTGTTTCTTACAGTCAACAGTTAGCTGTTTCTTTCATTCAACAGTTAGTGTCCTTGTTCTATGTGATAGAATTAAGTAGAAGGAGAGTGGGGAGAGTAAGAGAACAGGCAATGAAAAGGAGGCCAGAGAAGGAGAAGAATAGAACCCATGCACTATAATGTATTAACCATGGCAATGAGAATTAACACAGAAACATAATTTGGTGGAAATATAATATGTTATGGGGCAGGAGTTATGGCACAGCTGGTCAAGCTGCTGCTCATGACACTAGCATCCCATATCAGAGTGTCTGTTTGAGTCTCAGTTGCTCCACTTCCAATCCACCTTAATGCTATTGCACCTAGGAAGGCAACTGGCCTAAGTGTTTGGGCTCCTGCCACACATGTGGGAGACCAGGATGATGTTTCTGGCTCCTGGTTTCACCATGACCTGACCTGACTTGGCTGTTGCAGGCATTTGGGGAGTAACCTAGCAGAGGGGAGCTCACTCTCTCTTTCTCTCTCTCTGCCACTCTGCCTTTCAAATAAATCAATCAATTATAAAAAAGCAAGTATGTCACTAGGATAGAGTATGACAACTGGGACAAGATGGACATAATCTCTCATGACACTGTAAAAACATAAAAGCCATCATGACTACCCTATCAGAATTTGTGGATAGATAAAGGAAGAGAAATTGGAGGTGAACATTCTTTGATTGAAATAAAATGTGAAGTAACTGCATGCATTCATAATTCACTTAGATTAATTTTTCTGTAATCAAACAAATAGACTTGGAAGGTAAACTGACAGATCAAGATCACCAGAGATAACAGCCAAGGAGTCCTATGCAAGTGAGTTATTGGGAAAGTACTCCTGACAGAAACCACAAAGGGAAAAAGAGAAGTAAAGCATGATGAAGAAACAAGCGAGGAAATGCTTCTGACAAAGTTCTAACCAGAAAGGCTTCACCTAGGTCTGAGTGCCCTGGCTCTTGGACAGGACTTCCTTGCCATTCAGTCATTGAGTCACCCTGAATGAATGTGATTCCCTGGGTTTCAGGGCAAAGCAGCTCCAGGAGCCTGAGAGTGTGTTCTGGGTAAGACTCTGAAGTACACGCTTAGTGAAGCAAAGGTGCACTCAAGCCCTTGTGGAGTGAACAGAAGTGGTGAAAGGGAAGAGTGGCGCAGGGAGTGGTACTGACAATGCCAGTAGAAGCGGAGGTACAGAAATGCCAGGTGCTAGCCTTCACCTTGAGTCGGTGCTCTGAAGGGTAGCAGCTACAACTTTATTATAAAAATAGTCCAACGGGGTAGGAGTAAGTTACCATGAAAACCCCAAGCAACCTAGTCTGACTGAGTGACCCTTACTTTGTATTTTCATGAGTGTCTAGAAAAGCTGACTAAGGCCAGGGTCAAGGCTTCATTCTGTAGGATGGTTACCTCTCATGCCAAGGGACAAAGTCAGAACAAAAACCCCATCTAAAATGTGTAAAGAAGGCCAACTCAGAGGACCTCAATCCACTTTTAGAAACAGAAGTTTGAAAATTATACACTTATAAGAAACACATTGGAGGTAAGAGGCCAGATGAAAATTAGATATTAGAGTTCTAGCTGTTAATCGCCAAGGACAGGGTTTTCCCAGGTTACACAGTGGGTAGGTAGGTGGTCAGAGATACCAAGTACGAGGTTTAAGAAGTAATTTCAGGGTCAAGTCTTGATGAAACTTATGAGTTTCCATACACAGAAGAAGCACATAGCATTAGAAAAAGAGAAAAACTGTGCATATGGGCTGGAAGTTATTGTTGTCTGATTTTAGTGGATATGGTGAAGGAAAGGAAAGGAAGCTGGAGGGGAACTTTCAGTTGACTATTTGAAGACCCTGCAAGCCATGCATAAAGGTTTACACTTAATCCAGTGGCCAAGAGATTTTTTTCCCCATTTTTAGAAAGACTAGTGGATAAATTAGGGTGGAGAGAGAGGTAAGTTTAAAGGTTGTTGCAAAAGCTCAAATGAGAGCTATTATACAATGTCATTAGCATCCTCCCCAGAGAGATTTTTGTAGACCAAGGAAGCAGCCCTGAGAAAAATATACCAGGTCTTTCTTTAAAGTTTTTTTTATGTATTTGCATTCTATTTGTGCATTGGTTACTACTGCAAGAGGAAACAAAAACCTCATCTATTTTTTAAAACCCTGAAAAAGGTTTGATCCTCAAAGTATCTTGCTCTTACAGGAAAAAAACATTACTGAGATGAAATGGAAACCGGATGCTTTCCTAGCACAGAGAAAGCAGAAAGCTAGCTCAAGAAATAAGACCCTGGCTTAGGACTGGGTTGCTGGGGAAATAACAATAATGTAATGATCGAAACATCTCAAACTGCAGAGAATATTACCATGATCTCACTACACAATGGTCAAATGGTAACTTTCCACAAATAAAAAATCATTAGTGGATGATCAGATAAGAGAAAAATCTACAAATGCTGTTAATTAAAACAATGATAGTGAGATTTAAGGCAAAATTAGGGAGTTACCAGGGTTAGAATCAAAAGAACTTGATATTAGCTTACATGTACGAAAAGATAGAGTTTGAGTAGCCCACTATGAGGCTTGGGTATTGGTACTGAAGAAGGAGAAACTGGGGAGGGTGAGGAAAATGGAGAGCTTGGTGCCTGCTCTGCATCCAAGTTGGAGGGACCTGACAGGTGATTGAAAAAAATGTATTTACCTCTGGAAAAAAAGTGGCTCCAAATATACAGATGTAAAAAATCCATCATTGCACAGTTTGGATCTCAGTCCTAGAGTGGTCAAGAAAGAGTTTAAAGGGAAAAGTCAAGTATTCCAATAACAAAAATTCAGGAAGTTCCAAAATTTTAGAACTATTCTATCCTAATAAACATGAGGATCTAAAAAAGGAAATTAAGAAGGATCCAAAAAGGTGGGAAATGAGTCATATCCTAAAAGTCAAAAGAGAAAGAGTACCCAGAAAACAAACAAAAAACACAATCCTGAATGCCTAGTCCTGTTGATGGCCTAACTGCTTACTCACAGTGTGAAAGACAAGTAGCTTAATCTCTTTGTACCTCAGCTTCCTGTAAAATGGGAATAGTATCATCTACTTTATGGGGCTGTTGTGAGAACAAAATGATTAATACATAGAAAATGCTTAGAGCAGCACCAGACAGAGGGTAAATACTATCTAAGTGTAAAAAGAAAGAAAGTTCTGCAAAGACATTGTTTTGGATAAGTTGGTTGATGTCAGAAAACAGTTCATTAGATTTGTCTATTAGAAGATCATTGTCACTGGCAAAAGGTGCTGTTGATAAAAGCACATACATGTACTAATAACCATCTTTTGAAAAAAATTTCCTTTTGCTTATTATTTAAAGTTTGTGAAGATGAGAGTGAAAATGATTGTTATGTCTTTATAAAGCACAAATAAAGGGGCAAACCCATTCACTAGAAATAGAACAAAGCCTAGATTAATGGTGGATTTAGAACAGCAGGCTAAAGTATGGAATTATCACACGCACAAATGTAAAAGATGAAGGGAGTTTCATTACTAACAATATTAGGTGTCTGAAATCTCACTGGAATTATTTTAGAAACACAGATGGTCTGACAGATTTATGCTGCATGCGAACATGCGAATAGTGATACAAACTGTAGCTGAGATAGTAACCTTAAATATGTAGATCTTTCTGATTATGACATTTGATGAAAAATGGATACAGCTCCACAGAATACAAATCTTGATTCATGATCATTATTATATATAAGGACAATCTCTTCAATAAATGATATTTTATTGTCAGAAATTATTACTATTTTTTGTCCTTAACACTGATCAAAGTGCTTATTATGTACCAAGCACTACTAAGTATGTTATATGTAGTCATTCATTTAAACTTCACAACAACCCAGTGAAGTAATTATTATTGACATCACCATTGCATGTGCAAGAGAATTGAGACACAGATAATTCAAGCAATTTGCTTTAGGTTGCAAATTTTATGAATAACACAGTTAAGACTGAATCCAAGAGGGTTGGCTCCAAAGCCCATGCACTCAGCTCTTATGCTACATCTCAATTGAAGAGAAAATTAAAATAAATATGATTAAAAGGAAGGGCCTATCTGCCATTCGGACATCTGCCACATTTTTTTATGGACGAAATTCTGTTTCCCTCAAATTCATACATTACTCTCCAATCTCCAAGGACCTAAGAAGTGACTGTTTTAGAGATAGGACCTTTAATTAAGGTTAACTTACAACATATGGTGGGCCCTACTCCAATCTAACTGGTGTCCTTATTTGAAGAGGAAATGTAAACACACAGACACCAGGGATGGAAAGGCACAGAGGAAAGCAGCCGTCTTCAAACCAGAGAGAGACTTCAAAAGACACCAAACCTGTTGACACCTTGATCTCGGATATTCAGCCCTGAGAACTGTGAAAAATAAATTTCTTTTATTTATAAGCCACCTAGTTTGCAGTATTTTGTTATAGTAGCCCCAACTGACTAAGAAAAAACCATGTAAGCTAATTCTTCATAGTTAATTTCAATTTGGGTATATTCTTTATATATATATAGATAGATAGATAGATAGATAGATAGATAGATATTCCCTTTCTCCTTTTGTTCTCTTGTCAGATAATATTACATGCACTGATTTTATCATAGTATTTAAACATTATTAGCTATGCACTATAGTATTATATTAGTGTAGTATTTAAGTTACAAGATATCAAGGAGAAAAGTGAACATTGGTCAAGTATTTCACAACCTCTTCTGGGAAAAGACTATGTTTTTAGTTATACTCAAGATAGTTGTATCATGCCTGCTGGGATTATTGCCTTGCTATTTATTCTCTTTACTTGAAGATTAAGTATGGTTTATGGTGGTTAATTTTTTGTGTTAACTTGAGTGGGCCAAATTAAACATTATCTCTGAGTGTGTCTCTGAGAGTGTTTGGTGAGCTTTTGAATTGATGGTCTCAAAATGCAGACTGCTCTCCCCAGTGTATGTAGCTTTATACAATTCTTTGAGGGCCTGAATAGAACAAGAAGTACAGGAAAGAAGAATTTGCTCTTTTATTCCATCTTACAGCTTGAGCTGAGACATCTACTGTTTTTTTTTAAATATTTATTTATTTATTTGAAAGGCAGAGTTACAGAGGCAGAGGCAGGGAAAGAGGGAGGGATAGAGGTCTTCCATCCGCTGACTCACACCCCAGATGGCCACAACCGCCAGAGCTGGGAGCCTGGAGCTTCTTCCAGATCTCCCACATAGGTGCCAGGGCCTCAGCACTTGGGCTGTGAATTTATTGCTATCAATTCCTTCCTATCCATTATTTCTAATTCTCTTTTTCTAAATCCCTTGTCGCAGATGGCATCTCAGATCCACATGTATATAGCTCAAGAATTTTATCTTCCCCAAAGAAGTAGTAAAAACATTTCTAAAAAAAAGTTGTTCATACAGTGCTGAGTAAAGAGACTGGAAAATTTGGTGTTCCCCTTTAAAACGTTAGGAATAAAACTTCTTAGATACAGGAAATCTGTTGCAGATCCTAATTAAACTTGTGGGACAGAGACTACCACACTAGCTGGGGAGCGGTTACCCAAGATTCTTAGACAATTATCTTTTTAGGTATGTGACCTCACTTATGGCTCCCTGAAAGCACTTTTTAATCACCTCTCACATAGTTTCATAAACTTAAAAAATTATTTTATTTATTTGAAAGGTGAAGTTACACACAGAGAGAAGCAGAGAGAGAGAGAGAGAGAGAGAGAGATCTTCCATCCATTGGTTCACTCCCCAGATGGCCAGAACAGATGAGGCTGGATAAGACAAAAACCCAGAGCCAGAACTTCATCCTGGTCTCTCACATGGGTGCAAGGGCCTAAAAACTTAGGCTATCAACTGCAGCTCTTCCCAGGCATTTTAACAGGGAGCTGAATTGGAAGTGGAGCAGCAGGGACTTGAATTGGCACCAGCATCACAAGTGGTGACTTAACCCATTATAATTCTGGCCACCAGAAAGTTCTTTAACATGGCATTTTTTACCTCTTTATACTTTTCAGAAGTGAATGGGGATGATGAGAACATCCATAAACCTTAATAACCATATATTTAACCAGGTTTGGCCTACAAATAAACAATATGATGTCTGCTTCCTAGCAAATACTATTCCAATTTATGAAAAAAGTAGGTTTACAGCAAAAGAAAGTGCAATCCTTTGACTAACCACTTCATTTATGACATTTTTGAAGAGGCATTGCCAAGATGGAAGTGGGTTGAAGTTGTAATTTAAGGATATAATGCCTAAGTCAAGTCAAGAATACCATTTATAGTATAACTTATGACTTATTAGATGCCCCCAGGTGCTACAAATATTAATTTAGCCATTTTTCTTATAAAATGTATGTATGGTTGGCTCAGTAGATCTTGGGAATTTTTTTTTAAAAAGCTCAGTTTTGAAATTCATTTGAATGTGTACTATTGCTGTGCAACTACACGTTGTAAGACTTAGTATATTTTATATATATATATATATATATATATAGACAGGCAGAGTTAGACAGTGAGAGAGAGACAGAGAGAAAGGTCTTCCTTCCATTGGTTCACCCCCAAAATGGCCGCTACGGCAGGCACGCTGCACCGATCTGAAGCAAGGAGCCAGGTGCTTCCTCCTGGTCTCCCATGCATGTGCAGGGCCCAAGCACTTGGGCCATCCTCCACTGCCTTCCCGGGCCACAGCAGAGAGCTGGATTGGAAGAAGAGCAACAAGGACAGAATCCGGCGCCCCGACCAGGACTAGAACAAGGGGTGCCGGCACCGCAGGGGAAGATTAGCCTAGTGAGCCACAGCGCCGGCCCAGATTTAGTATATTTTAAGAATTCTCCTACCTTCAAATCTAATGTCACTTTTTTAAAAGATTATTTTCCAGCATGTTTTCTATGCCCTGAAAATATTGCAATACTGCAAAGTTGTCCAGGCAGAAAAGTAATTCAGGTATGAACTGCAAAAATGGCATTAACACATAGGGTAAACCTCTGCCAGCTATGAAGGAAATGAGGTCAGTAGCTTATTGATGGCAGAGCAGAATGGTGTCACATCCAGTGCACAGAATATGGGGCTGAAAGTCAAGAGACCTGGGCGGTATCCAACACAGCCAAGCTACTGGTTCACTTAGTGATCTTGAGCGAGTCAATTAGCCTCTGTCCCAAGTTCCCTACCTGTAGAGCTGTGATAAGAATATGCTTAATTCATAGCAGTAGTGTCAGAGTTAATGGTTTGCTAGCATGGGATTTGTTGGAATAAGGATATGGACCAGGTACAAGCAAGTAATGAAAGTCGAAGAAAAATTTTGCCTGTCTGTTTTATCCAATTTTTTTTCAAGAGAATCAAGTGTTTTATGGATTACAGTGGAGTATAATCAATATTCTTGCTCCAGAAATTCTAATACTACTAAGAGTCCAAGACTATCAGAATAACCTGTAGCTGCAGCAAAGCCAAGTTAATTAAACCTATGGCAACAGGGACAAAACAGCTTTATGAGAGTCTTAGTAGTTATCTGAAGGCAGAGGGCAAAAGAGTATATAAACTCATATATAAGGGATTTTCAGGTCTGGATGCAAACATGAAAGTCTTCCAATGCAAGGAATTTATTAGGATTGGGCAACTTCATTAATGATAGTCTATGATTCAATGAAAATGAGACAAGGTTGTTGAAGTGAGTTTTCATAAGCTCTTATTGATTAACAAAGCTCTTATTGGTCTAGGTGAGACAATTTTCCTGGACAAATTGGTAATACCCTTTGTAAACAGTAAAACTGCTAAGTAGTTTGCAAGCCATATATTTCTAGATAAGAATTTCCTGTAACAAATAGCTAAGTCATGTTAAGACAGGCATTCTTAAAATCTCAGTCCTGATATGCAAGCCAAGTATAGCCACAGAGGTTCTGAATTGTCACACTGGAATATATTTTAGTTACCCCATAGGGAGTCTCTGTGAAAGGAACAAAAATGAAAAATGATAAGAGTGAAGAGATACTAAGGAAAGAAAGAAAGGAAAAAGTATGAATGTATTTCCAGTGACAACAAAGAATGGGTGTAGGAGCCAAAACAACTTCCTTTGTCACTAAAATCTTTATTCCCATGGATGTTACTGAAAGATTAACCTTATAATTCCCATTCAAACAGAAAACAATTTAAGACTGGAAAATTCTGTTAAAAAAAAGAGGGACAGGTTTTAACTTATTTACAACTGGTATACCCAATACCCCAGGCAAACCCCAAGTTACAGCCTAAATAAGCAAGCTACAGAATGGATATATGGACTTCAGCTTCAGTTATAATCTAGAAAGATCTTGCAAGTCATCACTTTCATCCTTTCAACAAGTAAAAAGCTGAACAAATTAAAAATCAACACCTTTTTGTTTTTTTGATTCATTAGAGAACTGAAGTCTCAGGGTAAACTCCTTCCATGATAAACAGGTGAACAGAGGAAATTAGAGCTGAGATCAATTTACCTAGAGAAGAAACCTCTGGGGTCATAAACTGATGGGAATGATTAAATAGTAACACTGATGAGCTGCTAGAAGCTAATTGTGGTCTATGCGAGATTAAAAAATTTCTGGGAGAACTACATTCCTTGACTTAAAGTCCACAAAATATATCAGTGAGAAGCCAACAAAAAGAAATCTATACATGGCAATTCAAGGAAAAAGGTAACCATTTTGACATATGTTCAGACTACTTTCCACAAGAAAAAAAAAATTCTCAGCAGAGGAAAAGACCTTAGCAGAGTTTTATCTGACATGGGGGGTGGGCAATTACTCAACTCTAGCATTCTTTAACTTTTCTAACATGAAAAGGGGGAAAATAGGAAAGGGGACACACTTGTAAACACTTGTGAAAGCCACAGAACAGGGAAGCTCCAAAAGACAAAGATATAATCATAGGGCTATAGAATGCCCCACCCAATATATGCATGATATCTATCAATAAAGCAATAGTGGCTGGCGCCTCGGTTCAGTAGGCTAATCCTCCACCTGTGGCACCAGCACACCAGGTTCTAGTCCCGGTCGGGGCACGGGATTCTGTCCCGGTTGCTCCTCTTTCAGTCCAGCTCTCTGCTATGGCCCGGGAGTGCAGTGCAGGATGGCCCAAGTCTTGGGCCCTGCACCCGCATGGGAGACCAGGAGAAGTACCTGGCTCCTGGCTTCGGATCAGCGCGGTGCACCAGCCGCAGGGCACTGGCTGCAGCGGCCATTGGGGGGTGAACCAATGTAAAAGGAAGAATTTTATCTCTGTCTCTCTCTCTCTCACTGTCCACTCTACCTGTAAGAAAAAAAAAAAAAAAAGAAAAGAACAAAGAAAAAAAAAGAAAGCAATATTATAATTACAGTTAATTATATGAGGGATCTTCAAAAAGTCCATGGAAATGTGTATTTTGGGAAAACTGCACGGATTTCAAAAATTTTTGCACCGAATTAAATTTATCTTTTACTTCCACTTATTCATGAACTTTGTGGAATGTCCATATAACTGAAAAAGATGCAAGATGCAGATGTCTCTATTTATGAAATTTTTAGGAAAGCCCAAAAACAACAGAGTAGACAAGACCTACAGTTAAAGCAAGCATTAAACAGCCAAAGTTCTAGTCAGATTGACATAAAACTTCATATCTCAGAACAATTTACCTCAGTTTCTATTCTGATACACCAAGTTTAGCTTCCAACAAAAAATTACAAGCCATAATAAATGCAAAAAAAGTGAGACAGTCTAAAGAAATAAAGCATTAGAAATAAACTCAGCTGACACAGAATTTGGAATTATCAGAGAATTTAAAACAACAATCATTAATATGTTAAGGGTTCTATTAGCAAAAGTAAATAACATGCAAGAACAGATGGGTAACATAAGCAGACACATGGAAGCTTTAAGAAAGTATCAAGAGAAAATGCTGGAAGTCAAAAGCACAATAACAGAAATACTAATGCTTTTGATGGGCTCATCAGGAAACTGGACATGTCTGAGGAATCTATCAAGGAGTCTGAACATATGTGAACAGAAACTTCTCAAAGTAAAATGAAAAAAGAGAACAAAATGAAAAAAAAATCCAAGAAGCACAGGGCAAAATCAAAAGGTATAAAATATGCATATTGGAATATCAAAGGAAGAGAGGATAGAGCAAAAGAAATATTTTAATAATGAACTATAACTCAAAAATTAACAACACAATCACAGATACAGGAAGCTTGAAGAACACAAAGTAGCATAAACACTAGATAGATAGATAGATAGATAGATAAATTATACACACATACAGTCACAGTCACACACACACACATACACCAGTGGGCATTTAATAATAAAATTGCAAAAAACCAAAGAGAAAATATTGAAAGAAATCAGAAAGGAAAAATAAAAAACACTATAGAAACCAAAGGATAAGAATTACATCAGACTTCTTTTCAGATACCATGAATACAGGAAGAGTAGAGTGAAATACTTAAAGTGTTAAAAAAAATGACCTGGAATTCTATATCTCACTGTCAATCTTTCATTACTATGACTAATATCTAAGAGAAGCTACCTATTAAGGAAAGAGGTTTATTTAAGTTCACAGTTTTGGAGAATCACAGTTTAAGATTAAGTAAATCCCATTCCTTCCACCATTTCATGAGACTGGAGGATGGCAACAGTGAAGCATACAGAGGAAGGATTGCATGGTGAGTTAGGAAGCCGAGCCAAGGAGTACACTTGTCACTGTCTATGACTACGTGGTCTCTTGTTATAAAGCCACCATAATTTGATGATGGGGACTCTATTGTGACAACCTCGTCCAGTTTAATCACTTCCAAATGGCCCTGCCATAATTGGCTTTACATTGCCACACTTAATTTGTTAACCATAACAAATCCATCATTAATTAACTTCATATTGCAGAACAATTTACCTGTTTCTATTCTTGGGCCTTTGAGGCCCAAGCCTTTAACACATGGGCATTTAGAAGACACCCAAACTAATACCTAAATCCTGCAACTCACAAATTATCTTTCAAAAGGGAAGTAGAAATAAAAACTTTCTCAGGCTCACAACTAGGTGAATTCCTTGCTGGCAGGCTTTCCCTACCAGAAATGTTAGAAGAAATTTTCCATAGTCAAGGAAAATGATAGAAGTCATCAATTCAGATTGACATAAGCTCAGGAAGATTTTTACAGAAAGAATAAATGAAGGTAAAGAATTTTTATGTCTTTAATTGGTCAAATAAATAACTGCTCAAAGTAACAATAATATATAGGTGATCATAGTAGAAAACAAAGTGCTTGACAGTTTTATAAGAGATGGGAAAGGAATTGGAAGTATTCTTTTGTGATGAACCTCCACTATGCATGAAGCAATATACTAATTTTTCATTTTTATTTTATGGGTTTTTTTGAGATAGCATATTATTTTTTTTAACTTTTATTTAGGATATAAATTTCCAAGGTAAGAGATAGCATATTATTAATTTACATTATAGTCAAAGGTTTAAAGTTACACTAAATAAGTAGTTCAACAAGTAAAAAATAAAGAGACCAAGGAACCTTCACTATGCATGAAGCAGTGAGAAGAGTTTTTAATTTCAATTTTTAATTGGTTTTTAACAGATTCAATGTGGTTTACAGAGAATTCTAAGAACAAAATGATGGTCCTTTCCTCCCTCCTACTTTCTTTTCTTCTTCCCCTCTTTTTTTTGTTTTGTTTTTGAGATAACATATTTTCAAATTACATTACAGTAAATCACTTAGTACTTCATTAAATAAATTTAACCTGCAAAAACCACGAAGACTGAGCAGACACTGTGGTGCACTAGGTTAATCCTCTGCCTATGGCACCAGAATCCCATATGGGTGCTGGTTCTAGTCCCAGCTGCTCATCTTCTGATCCAGCTCTCTGCTAAGGCCTGGGAAAGCAGTGGAAAATAGCCCAAGTGCTCAGGCCTCTGTACCTGCTTGGGACTCGGAAGAAGCTCCTGGCTCCTGGGTGCAGCTCCAGCTGTTATAGCATTTGCAGAGTGAACCAGTGGATGGAAGACCTTTGCCTTTCTCTTTGTCTCTTCATCTCACTTTCTGTAACTCTACCTCTCAAATAAATAAGTAAAATATTAAAAAAACAATAGACCCCAGTTTAGTGGGAATATAGACATTGGCAATAAACAATAATTGAATGGAAAAATGACCATTTCACCCATATATAGTAATTTCTAAAGTAATCACAGATCATTAAAATCATAATAGTATAACATTCTTAACCATTAGTTTGACTAAGTTATAAAACAAATTTTTATTTAAAAAATTTTTAAGGCCAGCGCCGTGGCTCAATCGGCTAATCCTCCACCTTGCAGCGCCAGCACATTGGGTTCTAGTCCCTGTCGGGGCGCCGAATGCTGTCCTGGTTGCCCCTCTTCCAGGCCAGCTCTCTGCTGTGGCCTGAGAGTGCAGTGGAGGATGGCCCAAGTGCTCGGGCTCTGCACCCGCATGGGAGACCAGGAGAAGAACCTGGCTCCTGGCTTCGGATCAGTGCGGTGCACCGGCCGCAGCGCAGTGGCCGCAGCAGCCATTGGAGGGGTGAACCAATGTAAAAGGAAGACCTTTCTTTCTGTCTCTCTCTCTCTCTCTCATTGTCCACTCTGCCTGTCCAAAAAAAAAATTTAAAGATTTTATTTATTTATTTGAAAAGTAGAGTTACAGAGAGAGAGAGAGAGAGAGAGAGAGAGAGAGAGAGAGAGAGGTCTCCCATCCACTGGTTCACTCCCCAAATGGCTGCAATGACCGGAGCTGCGCGGATCCGAAGCCAGGAGCCAGGAGCTTCTTTCAGGTCTCCCACATGAGTGCAAGGGCCCAAGGACTTGGGGCATCCTCTACTGCTTTCCCAGGTCATAGCAGAGAGCTGGATTGGAAGAGGAGAAGCCAGGACTTGAACCGGAGCCCATATGGGATTCTGGCGCTACAGGTGGAAGCTTAGCCCACTGCACCACAGTGCCAGCCAAAATCAAAGTTTTATAAGACTATCATTACAGCAATACTGGTACACAGACATTTCTTTTTTCTTTCTTTTTGCTCTCTTATTTTTTTTGTTTATTTTTAAAATTTTAGCTCCCATATATAAGGGAGATATGCAGTATTTGTCTTTCTGGGTCTGGCTTATTTCACTCTACATGATGTCTTCCAGTTGTATCTATTTTGCTGCAAATAGTAGAATTCAACTCTTTTTATAGCTGAATAATATTCCATTGTGTATATATACCTCATTTATCCATTCATCTGATGATGGACACCTTGGTTGATTCCAAATTTTGGCTATTGTGAGCAGTGCTGCTACAAATATGGTTGTGCAGGTATCTCTTTGATACATTGTGTTCAAATCTTTTGGATAAATACCCCATGGTGGGATTGCTGGATCATATCGCAAGTGCATTTCTAGTTTTTAAGGAATCTCTGCATTGTTTTCCAGAATGGCTGCACTAATTTACATTCTCACCAAAAGTGTTTAAGTGTTCCCCTTTCTCTGCATCCTCACCAGCATTTGTTACTCTGTTTTGGACTTTAGGCTTTCTGACAGGAGTGAGTTGATATCTCATTATGGTTTTGATTTACATTTCCCTGATGGCTAGTGATGTTGAGCATTTTTTCATATATTTATTGGATATTTGTATTTCCTCTTTTAAGAACTGTCTATTGAAGTCCTTGGGCCATTTCTCAACTGGTTTACTTTTTTGTCATTAAGTTTTTTAAGTTGCTGATATATTTGGGATATCTTTTGTCACATAGGTGGTTTGCAAAAACATTTTTCCCATTCTGTTGGATGTCTCTTCACTCTATTGACTGTTTAATTTGCTTTGCAAAAGTTTCTGAGTTTAATATAATCCCATTTGTTTAGCTTCGCTTTTGCTGCTTATGCATTACAGGTCTTGTCCAAGAAGTCATCACCAAAACCAATGTCTTGGTGTGTTTCCCTTACATTTTCTTCCAGTAAATTCATAGTCTTGGGTCTTAAATTTAGGTCTTTGATCCATCTTGAGTTGATTTTTTTATTTGGTATGAGATACAGATCTAATTTCATTCTTCTTCATATATGTATCCACTTTTGCCAGCACCATATATTGAAGAGATTATCCTCACTCCACTGTACAGTCTAAGCACTTTTGTTAAAAATCAGTTAGCTGTATGGGCATGGATTTATTTAATTTCTGGGTTCTCTATTCTGTTCCATTGGCCTATGTATTGATTTTTATGCCAGTATCAAGCTGTTTTAATTATGATAGCTTTGTATTATGCTTTGAACTCAGGTGTTGTGATGTTGCCAGCTTGGGTTTTCTTGCCCAGTATCCCTTTGATAATTCACAATCTTTTGTGATTCTATATGAAGCTTAGGATCATTTTTTCTAACTCTGTAAAGAATGCCATTGGTATTCTGATAGGGATTGCATTGAATCTGTAAATCGGTTTAGGTAGTATAGACATTTTGATGACATTGAGTCTTGTGATCCATGAGCAAGGAATGCCTTTCCATTTGTGTGTGTGTGTGTGTCTCCTTGATTATGTCTTTCATCAATGTTTGATAATATAGAGATCCTTCACTTCTTTAAATGCTTTCCTAAATATTTTACTGTTTATGCTTATTGTGAATGGTATTTATTTCTTGATTTCTCTTTCTATGAGTTCATCATTGGCATACAAAAATCTACTGTTTTTTAAAGCTTATTTTGTAACCTGCAACTTAACTAAATTGATTTATCAATTCTAACAGCTTTTTAGTGGATTGTTTAGGTTTTCCCATGTACAACATCATGTCATCTGCAAACATCAAAAATTTAACTTTCTCTTTTCCCAATTTTGATGTCATTTATTTCTTTGTCCTCTTTAACTGCTTACAATAAAACTTTCCAAACAATGTTGAATAGCAGTGATGAAAGTGGACATCCTTGTGTTGTTCCATATCTGAGGGGAAATCTTTTCGGTGTTCCCCATTCAGTATGATATTGGGTGTTGGTTTGTGATATATAATGTTTATAATCTAACTATAAATCATAATTAATTTGTGTAGGGTTTTCATCATGAAGGAGTGTTGAATCTTATCAAATGCTTCTCTGCATCTATTGAGATGATCACATGGTGTTTGTTCTTCATTCTATTAACATGATTTATTACATATACTGATTTGCAAATGTTGAACCACCTTTGCATTTCTAGGATAAATCCTACTTGATCATGATATATGATCTTTGTTATGTGGCTTTGGATTTGATTTGAGAGTATTTTGTGGAGAATCTTTGCATCTATATTCATTAAGGATGGAAGTCTGCAATGTTCTTTTCATGTTGAGTCTCTTTGGTTTTGATATCAAAGTAATGCTGGCCTCATATAAAGAGTTTGGCAGAATTACATTCTGTTCAATATTTGGGAATAATTTGAAGAGGACTGAAGTTACTTTCCTCTATGAATGTTTTATAGAACTCAGTAGTAAAGCCACCAGGTCTTGGACATCTCCTTGATGGAAGACTTTTGATTACTGCTTCCATGTCATTCTTGGTAAGGGTCTGTTTAGATTGTCTAAATCTTCTTGAAATCATCTTGGTAGGTTATATCTTTTCCAGGAATTTTTTCATTTCTTTGAAGCTTATCCAGTTTATTATCATATGGTTTTTATAGTATTTTATTATAATCCTTATATTTCAGTGGTGTCTGTTGTAATGCTCATTTTTTCATCTCCAATTTTATATATTTGAGGATTTTCTCTTTTTTTCTTTGTTTGCCTAGATTTTGTTTATATTTTCAAAAAATACCTTTTGTTTTGTTGATCTTTTGCAATTTTTGTTGTTTGAATTTTTTTTTTAGGAGAAATTTTTTTTATTTAGTAAATATAAATTTCCAAAGTACAGTTAATAGATTACAATGGCTCCCCCCCCATAATTTCCCTCCTACTCGCACCCTTCCCATCTCCCGCTCCCTCTCCCATTCCATTCACATCAAGATTCATTTTCAATTATCTTTATATACAGAAGATAGATTTAGTATATATTAAGTAAAGAGTTCATCAGTTTGCACCCACACAGAAACACAAAGTGTAAAAATACTGTTTCAGTACCAGTTGTAGCATTGCTTCACATTGGACAACATATTAAGGACAGATCCCACATGAGACATAAGTACACAGTGACTCCTGTTGTTGACTTAACAATTTGACACTCTTGTTTATGGCGTCAATAATCTCCCTAGGCTCTAGTCATGAGTTGCCAAGGCTATGGAAGCCTTTAGTTCGCCGACTTCAATCTTATTCTGACAGGGTCATAGTCAAAGTGGAAGTTCTCTCCTCCCTTCAGAGAAAGGTACCTCCTTCTTTGATGGCCCCATTCTTTCCACTGGGATCTCACTCGCAGAGATCCTTATTATTTCTCATCTTCTGTTGATGTGGGGTTTGGTTTGTTTTTCTAAGTCTTTAAGATGCATCATTAGATCCAGACATTTCCCATTTTTTATGTCAATACAACATTATAAACTTCCCTTTTAGTACTACTTTTGCTGTGTCACAAGGTTTTGTTGTGCTTTCACTTTCATTTATTTGGTGAAAGCTTTTTATTTCCTTTTTAATTTCTTCAGTGACCCACTGATAATTCAGTAGCATGTTGCTTAGTTTCCAAGTATTTTTGAGTGTTCTATTGTTCTTGATGTTGATTTCTAGTTTTATTCCTTTATGTTCTGAGAAGACACATGATATGATTTCAATCTTTAAATTTGCTGAGACTTGATTTGTGGCCTAATATGTGGCCTATCCTAGAAAATATTCCATATGCTGATGAGAAAAACGCATATTCTGTAGTCACTGGGTGAAATGTCCTGTAAATGTCTATTAGGTACATTGAATTCCACATCTGTCATTTTATAGATTTCCTTCAGTTCAGGATCTAATTCTGTAGGAGTATTGTGTTGTTCTGGAGGCACTATATTACCTTGATTCTTCATATCTCCTTTGTCTCTTTGTTGTTATCTGCTCATTGGGTATATTTGTCCCTTCTTATTTATGGAGTAGGTTTGATTGCAGAAGAGTTTATGGTTAGGCTGGAATGCAGGGTATCACTTGGCTTGCTGCTTTGGTTTTGGTTCTAGAAGAGTCCTGGGGTATAGTCTCTGAATGACTTTTTTTTTGTCTTAATGTCAGCTGTGTCTATAAATGAAACAGTGGACTAGTCTGCTGCAGTTCATAGGGATAGAAGTGTGGTTTAGAAATGAATAAGAGTTCCCTTGGGTGTATATCTTTGAACCACAGAGAGTTCAGCATCATTCTCTATGGCAAATATGTCAGCCAGGACCTTGTTCTTGGTGCTGTGGGGAACATGGCTGCCCCCTTGTCCTACTGGCAAGCCTGAGTGATGCTTGAGCTTGTGGCACCAATTGCTGTGACTCTAGGACCATGTGATATGGATGGACACTTCCACAGGTCCTGTTAGGAGAGTACAACTAGTGTTGTGGTTTATAATACCAACAGCCCTAGTTCTAGGACTACAGGTTGTAAATTGAAACTATTTCAGTCCTACAAGGTGATTACAAGGTATACAAGATATTTTACCCTGGGTGGTATGAGTATATTGTTATAGAACGCAGGTAGCTTCTTTCTTTTGTCCACTGGGTGGATTCCAGTGACACCAAAAAATTTAGAATGAATTGGTACAGCCCTGGTATTGCAGGGTGTGGAGTCATTATCCAGATGTCCCAGGGTAGGAGTGGATTTTTTTATGTGCTACTTCTGATGTTGGCCCCAGGAACCAAGGTGAATCTCCCTGGCTCACATAGAGTATGTAAGCATAGCTTTGGGGCTAATACCCCAAAAATCCTACTGTTGCAGGATGTAGGGAATCTGTCCATTGATCCACATGTTGCCCTGACTCTATGATTTTGGTAGAAAAGAGGTGCATTTGTGCAAATCTCTGCTGTCAAGTGTGGCATTCTATAGGAGTAGGGGAGGGTAACAGGGCAAGTTGGCTTCCCTGCTCCAAGTGTAGTAGTTGCTCAGACCCCAGTCAGCTCTCCATGTTGAAGTAAAAGTAAGTTGATGTGGAATTCCCTCTCAGATAAAACTATGAGTGTTGGAGCATGGTGATTTCTTCCTACCTTGGCATGTTAAGATGGCAACTCACAGCTGGTGAATTGCTGCACCATGCAGCTGGATGAAGTGATATCTCTGTCTTCTCTCTTGTCTCATGGGGTCTTTGTTGTTGTTTTACACTTTTTTCTGAAAATTTCTGTCAGTAAGATCCCTGTAAACCTAGTCCGTCCTTTGTTATTTTCATATCACAGAGAAGCCTAAGTTAGTGTGGCTATACCCTATTCAGCCATCTTGAATTACCATAGTGTACTAGATTTTTATTTTTATTTTTTGTGTTTTTTTTGAGATTACATATATTAAATTACACTATATTCAAAGACTTAATGCAACATTAAATAAACAGTTCAACAAATAAAAAATAAAAGACCATAGTTTACAGGAATGTAGACAAAGGCTCTGAACAATATTCAAATGAAAAATGTCAACTTCACTCATACTTAGTAAATTTTACAATAATCACAGATCATGAAAACTATTGTAGTATAACATTCCTTATAATTTGGTTGACAAAGATATAAAACAAAGTTTGACAAGACCATATTTCCAATATTGATACACAGACATTTCTCTTTTTGTTTTGTTTTTGCTTTTTGCTTTTTTTATTTTAAAATTTAGCTCCCCTAAATAAGAGAGAACATGCTGTATTTGTCTTTCTGTGTCCAGCTTATTTTACTAAACATTATGTACACGAGTTGCAACAATTTTGATGCAAATTACAAAACTTCAGCTTGGTTGACTCTGTAATGGCTAAAAAATATATAAAAAAATGCTCACCATAACTCACTCTCAGGGAAATGTAGTCAAAACAACAGTGAGATATCACCTTACCTCTGTCAGCATAGCTTTATCTAAAAGGTAAAGAGCAGCACATACCAGCAAGAATGTGGAGAAAGGGGAAGGAACTCTTATGCACTGCTGGTGAGAACCAAAATTAGTTCAGGCACTGTAGAAAACAATATGGAGAATTCTGAAAATAGACTTGTCATATGATCCAGCAATCCCATTACTGAGTATATACTCAAAAGACAAGAACACACAATATCAAAGAAATTCCTGCACCACCAGGTTTATAGCAACAGTGTTCACAATAGGACAGAGTTTTTTAAAGTGGTCTTATATTGTCCATTTATGTTGAAAACTCTAGAGCAAACACTAAGAAATTCATAAAAGAAGTATGTTACAAGAGGAAAGAAAGTAGAATCACATAAAATGCTCAATTAAAACTAAAGAAGGAGATAATCATAGAGAGATCCAAGATAGATGAATAGTGAGAAGCCACACTGACCTCAGCCACAGAAAGATACCAGAAAAACAAAGAAAGGACCATATTCCTAGGAGGCTGATTATGAGATATTGACAGTGGAGAACGAACAGAATGGAACAGACTCAGTGGAGCAGCTAGAAGGGAGGACACACTGCTGCCTGCCATGCTGCCAGTCACTGTTGCATTTACATAGCTGGTGGCTGTCTGGGAAACACCATCTTATCAGAGGAAGCTGAAAAGAGGCTTCCATGGCCCCTATCACTGGGAAACCTGGTGAGATGAGTCTGAGTTCTTGTTCTGGTGTTGATGGTGATTTACAAGACTGGAAACATTGGTGAGAACAGAAGTGAAATTTTGTTTAAGAAGAAGAGAGGCTCTGAAGAGTACTATCAAATGGGCTGATAGAGACCGAGCTGCTGAGGTCTTGCATCTAGGGGTATCTGTCTTTAGCATACTATCCAAAGAGCAAATGAAGTAGTTCTACATTAGCTCCTGTGAGGCAGGGGCAGTCTTAAAGAATCCTTTTCTAACGTATTTTTGCCAAAACCTAAGTCTTGTCTGTTGGCAAACATTTGTTACAATGGGCTTCCATCCTGTTCTGTTCAGTGTGTAGATGTTGGCAAGGAACTGTAGAATGGTGCCAATCTGGCCTGCTTCTAGTTCTAGACTCTCTCAGCATGTCTGACTGAAGGAAAATAGCATGATCCTCACTAGATTTGAATTTGACCCGGGTCCAGGGGAGGAGGGTCTGGTTTTCTTGATGAAGTGAGGTCATGTTGCTGCCATCCCTTTCCCCCAACATAGTGCCAGACTCAGTTGGCTTTGATGGAGATGAAACTGAACTCTGTCCTGAGTCAAGTAACAGAAGAAACAGCAGGCATTAGGCGAGGATGTAGGGGATAGGACAGCTTGCAGGATGGACAGCAAATGTTCTGCACCCTCTGACTATGGAATTTCTGGGTATAATAGGCTACAGAGCTGAGAAGAAACTACATTGCAGCAGTGTTCCCATATACTCACCCAGTTTACAGAGATAAAGAGCTCCCCACATGCTGGAAATGGATCAGGCAGAGGGATAAGGAGACACTGAAGAGTGGTTTGGTGCTCTGAATGGTGCCCATGCTCAGGTCAGAAAAGTGCACTGGCCTGGTGAGCCCAATATAGGCTGTGAATCAGCTGGTGTAAAGAGCTTGCACTAGCAAGCTGTAAAATGCCCTCCTTCAGTCCCCTACACCCCACCCCCACAGGCTGTAGCCAGAGGCATGCTACCACATCCATATTGGGTTTCCCTTTGGACTCTTGTCCCATCCACCAACTGTGGTCAAAGCTCCCTGGCCCCACCCAGCATAAACCCCTGAAACTCAACTACAAGCCTTAGGCACTAAACCAAGCCCCAGAGGCACTTATCCAAAAGTAATTCCTTAATAATAATAAAAAAAGCTTCCATAGAATATGGAAACAAGAGAGCCTCCAGATGTACAAGAATCAGTGGACAAACACAAGAAACATGAACCAGGAAGGCAATATGACACCTAAAAGGAACACATAATAGATAAATATTGGACTACAAAGATGTGGAGGTTGATGAAATGCTTGAAAAAGAATTCAAAAGAATGATTGTAAGGTTACTTAAAAACACAGAAACACATAGATGAAATAAGGTGATTAGTACATGACACGGATGAGAAATTCTGCAATGAGATAGAGATACGAAAGGAAAACCAAACAGAATTATTAGAAATGAAATATTCAATAAATCAAATAAAAAACACAATGGAAAGCCTTAAACAGACTTGGTGAGACAGAATAAAAGAATATATGATCTAGAACACAGGTCTTTTGAAATATCTCAAAGAAAAAATTTAAAAGATTGAAAAGTGTTTGGGATCTATGGGATAGCATCAAAATACCAATGCACAAGAGTCTTGAGTTCTTAAAGGCATGGGAAAAAGAATGGCTTAGAAAATCTATTCAGTGAAATAACAGCAGAAAATCTACACTGTCTAGACAAAGGTTATGGACACTCAAATGCAGAAAATACATAGAACCCAATAGGCATAATTAGAAAAGATCCTCATCATGACATATTATAGCTAAACTTTCAAAAGTAAAAAAGAAGCAAAATATCCTAAAATGTGCAAGAAAGATTTTCCAGATCGTATTTAAAGGAACACCCATAAGACTGACAAGAAATACCTCAACAGAAACCCTATAAATCAGGAAAAAATGAAGAGATATAGTCCAAGTCCTAAAAGAAAAGAGTCACCAGCTGATAATACTTCACCCAGCAAAACTCTCATTCATAAATGAAGATGAAATAAAGACTTTTCAAGACAAGCAAAAATTAAAAGCATTTGTCACCACCTGGCCAGGTTTACAAATGATACTTAAGGAAGTACTACACATAGAAACAGAGAAAGACAGAATCAGGGAAGAACATGAAGGCAGAAAACACTCTAATAAAGGAACAATGGAGATTCAAAACAGCCAATAGGAAAATTTATGGGAAAATGACAGAAAGAAGTAATTACTTATGAATAACAACTGTAAATATAATTGGAATAAATTCACCTTTTAAAAAATACAGACTGCTGTATGGATAAAAGTAAGGTTTATCTATATGCTGTCTGTAAGAAATACATTTCACCAATTAAGATACACACATATTGAAAGTGAAAGAGTGGAAAAAGTTATTTTGTGCCTATGAGAATCAGAAGCTAGCAGCAGTCACTATATTCATCAGACAAAATAGATTTTATCACAAAAACTATTGAAAGACACAAAGGGAGTTGGCACCATAGTGCAGTGGATTAATCCTCCAACTACGTGCCAGCATCCCATATGGGTGCTGTGTTCTAGTCCTGGCTGCTCCTCTTCCCATCCAGCACTCTGCTGTGGTTTGGGAAAGAAGTGTAAGATGGCCCAAGTGCTTGGGCTCCTGTACCCATGAGGGAGACCCAGAAGAAGCTTCTGGCTCCTGGCTTCCAACAGACCCAGCTCCAGCCATTTGGGGAGTGAACCAGTAGATGGAAGACCTTTCTCTCTGTCTCTCCCTCCGACTGTCTGTAACTCCACCTCTTGCATAAATAAATAAAATTTTAAAAAAGACACAAAGAATATCATTATGTAATCATTAAGAAATCAATTCAGCAGAAGATGTGATCATATTAAATGTATCTGCACCCAATGCTAGGGCATCTAGTTTTATAAAACAAATGTTGTGGCCAGTGCTGTGGCATAGTGGATGAAGCTGCCATGTGCACTGCCAGTATCCCATATGGGTATCAGTTCAAGTCCCAGCTGTTCCACTTCCAATACAGCTCTCTGTTAAGGTTTGGGACAGCAGTAGAAGAAGGCAAAAATCCTTGGGCCCCTGCAACCTCATGGGAGACCTAGAAGACCCTCCTGGTTCTTGGCTTCAGATTGGCCCAACTCTGGTCATTGCAGTCTTTTGGGGAGTGAACCAGCAGATGGAAGATCTCTCTTCTCTCTTCTCTCTCTCCTGTTCTCTGTAACTCTGCCTTTCAAATAAATAAATAAATCTTTACAAAAAAAAAGTAATTTTAAACTTATATCAGTAAGTACCTACTTTAAAAAATTGGAAGGGTATCAAGTAAATGACTTAGCAATGAATCTCAATGATCTAGAAAAAACAAGAGCAAATCAAACCAAAATTAGTAGAAGGAAAGAAATAATAAAATTTGAGATGAAATAAACAGGATAGAAATTTTAAAAACTATACAGAATCAGTAACATGAAGAGTTTGTTTTTTGAAAAACACAAACAAAATTGATAAATCATTGGCCAACTAGCCAAAAAAGTAGAAGCTCAAAATGAATAAAATTGGCCGGTGCTCGGCTCACTTGGCTAATCCTCCGCCAGCGGTGCCGGCACCCCAGGTTCTAGTCTCAGTTGGGGCACCATCCTGGTTGCTCCTCTTCCAGTCCAGCTCTCTGCTGTGGCCCGGAAAGCAGTAGAGGATGGCCCAAGTGCTTGGGCCCTGCACCCACATGGGAGACCAGGAGGAAGCACCTGGCTCCTGGTTTCGGATCGGCGCAGTGCGCTGGCCGTAGCAGCCATATGGGGGGTTAACCAATGGAAAGGAAGACCTTTCTCTCTGTCTCTCTCTTAGTCTAACTCTGCTTGTCAAAGAATAAAAGAATTAAAAAATTTGAAAAATTTTAAAAATAAAAAAATGAATAAAATCATGGGTGAAAAAGAAATTTTATAATTGATACCACAAAAATACAAAGAATCATTAGAAACTATTTAAAAAGTTATATGCCAATAAATTTAAAAATCTGGAAGAAATGGATAAATTCCTAGACACAAATGATTTACTGAAATTGATGGATAAACACATAGAAAAGTTGAATAGAAAATAACCAAGATGGAGATTGAATCAATAATAAACAGCCTCCAAACAATGAAAAGCTGAGAACCATATAGCTTCTCTACAGAATTACATAAAATTCCAAAGGGAAAAAGGAATACCAATTCTTCAACTATTCAAAATAATTGAAAGAGAGGGCACCTTTCCAAATTCATTCTATAAGGCTGGCATTATTTTAATTCCAAAACCAGAGAAAGATACACCAAAATAAAAAAGAAATATAGACCAGCATCTCTAATGAACATACAGGCAAAAATCCTGAATGAAATATTAGCAAATGAAATCCAAGAATATATCAAAGAGATCATTCATCTAGATCAAGTGGGATTTATCCCAGGGATTCAGGGATGGTTTAACATATGGAAAGAAATAAAAGTGATATATCACATCAGTGAAAATAAAGATAAAAAACATAGGATTAGCTCAATAGGCAGAGAAACAGTTTGATAAAATATGGCATCCTTTCATGAAAATAACCTTTAAAATGTTGGTACAGAAGGAACATTCATCAACACAATTAAGGCAATATATCACAAACCCACAGCGAGTATCATATTGAATCTGGAAAAGCTGAAAACATTCCTCCTAAGGTCCGGAACCAGACAAGATGCCCACTCTCACCATTACTATTCAATACAGTTCCTGAAAGTTTTAGCCAGAGCCATTAGGAAAGAAAAATAAATCAAAGTGTTACAAACTGGAAAGAAAGAAGTTAAATGTTAAATGATTCTTGTTTGCAGATGGCATGATCCTTTATGTAGGGGAACCAAAAGACTCCAACAAGAGACTAGGAACTCATAATAGAATTCAGCAAAGTGTAAGAGTATAAATTCAACAAAAAATCAATAGTAATGGATCACAATAGAAACCCCATAAATATTTTATAGAAAGCTTTCATTTAATAAAAATGGATTATAGCGATTCTTCCCCCACACCCGCCCTCCCAACCCCAAACCCACCTCCTGATCCCTCTCCCATCCCATTATTCATTAAGATACATTTTTAGTTTTCTTTATATACAGAAGATCAACTCTATACTAAGTAAAGATTACAACAGTTTGCACCCACACAGACACACAAAGTATAAAGTATTCTTTGAAGACTAGTTTTACTGTTAATTCTCATAGTACAACACATTAAGGGCAGAGATCCTACATGGGGAGCAAATGCACAGTGACTCCTGTTGTTGATTTAACAATTAACACTCTTATTTATGACATCAGTGATCACCTGAGGCTCTTGTCATGAGCCGCCAATGCAATGGAAGCCTCTTGAGTTTAAAAACTCTGATATTATTTAAACAAGGCCATAATCAAAGTGAAAGTTCTCTCCGCCTTTCAGAGAAAGGTACCTCCTTCTTTGATGGCCCCTTTTTTCCCACCGGGATCTCACTCAGAGAGGTCCTTCATGTAGGTCATTTTTTCCATAGTGTCTTGGCTATCCATGCCTGAAACGCTCTCATGGGCTTTATGCCTTAAGGACTGATTCTGAGGCCAGAGTGCCCTTTAGGGCATTTGTTATTCTATGAGTCTACTGTGTGGCCTGCATCCCATGTTGGATCATTCTCTCCTTTTTAATTCTATCTACTAATATTAGCACACACTTTGTCTTTTTATGTGATCCCTTTGACACTAATCCTATCTTTATGATCAGTTATGAACTTGAACTGATGATTGATACATTCCAACTTAATGGGATCTGGAGTCCCAAAGTAAGTTTTTAGCTTTACCCTTAGGGGTAAGTCTTAGGGAACGTGTGCCAAGCTGTACATCTCTTATTCCCACTCTTATATTTAACAGGGATCAATTTTCAACTGGAACTAAACACTTAAGAATAACTGTGTGTTAATCAAAGAGTTCAACCAATGGTATTAAGTAGAAAAAGATAATACTAAAAAGAATAAAATAGTAAGCTGTTCCTTGACAGTCAGGACAAGGGCTGATCCAGTCATTGTTTCTCATAGCGTCACTTTCACTTCTACAGGTTTCCTTTTAGGTGCTCAGTTAGTTGTCACAGATCAGGAAGAACATATAATACTTGTCCCTTTGGGACTGGTTTATTTCACTCAGCACGATGTTTTTCAGATTCCTTCATTTTGTTGCAAACGACTGGATTTCACTTTTCTTTATTACTCTATAGCATTCCATAGAGTACATATTCCATAATTTCTTTATCCAGTCTTCTGTTGATAGGCATTTAGGTTGATTCCATGTCTTAGCTATTGTGAGTTGAGCTGCAATAAACATTGAGATGCAGAAAGCTCTTTTATTTGCCCAATTAATTTCTCTTGGGGAAATTCCGAGGAGTGGGATAGCTGGGTCACATGGTAGGGCTATATTCAGATTTCTGAGGAATCTCCAAACTGTCTTCCATAGTGGCTTTACCAGTTTGTATTACCCCAACAGTGGATTAGTGTGCCTTTTCCCCCATATCCTTGCCAGCATCTATAGTTTGTTGATTTCTATTTGAAAGCCATTATAACTGGGATGAGGTGAAACCTCATTGTGAGACCCCAGAAATTAAACCACACATCCACAACCAACCAATTCTAAAAAATGAGCTAAAATCATTCCCTGGAGAAAGGATAATCTATTTAACAAATGGTATTAGGAAAATTGATTTCCACATTCAGAAGTTTGAAACAAGATCCCTATCTTATATCCTATAAAAAAATAAAACTAAGTGGATTAAGGATCTAAACTTAATACCCAATACTATCATGTTACTAGAGGAAAACAAGGGAAATACTAAGAGATATTGGCTTAGGCAAAGAATTATTGGATAAGACCCCAGAAACACAAACAATAATAGAAAAGATAGACAAATTAAATCATATCAAGCCAAGAAGCTTCTTCATAGGAAAGGAAAAAAAATAACAAAATTAAGAGTAACTGATAGGAGAGGAGAAAATATTTGCAAACTATGCATACAATAAAGGACTGACATCCAAAATATGTACAGAGCCCAAGAAATTCAAAATAAATAAAACAACCTTGTTAAAAAAAAAATAAAAAAGGAGAGCAGCAAGATGGCAGAATAGGAAGGGACCACACCGATAGTCCGGGGAGAGACAGTTTAATAAAAGTGGAGATACTGCAGGTTCAAGGAAGAGTAGGGGAAGAAACAGCAGAGGAAACACTTCTGGAACTAGTGATTCAGAGTGGACCTGCGTGGAGAGCGTGGGAGCCCACAGTTCAGGACACCAGTGGCAGACTCAACACACTAGCTCTGGAACTCAAAGTGAGCCGAACCTCAATAGCCCGAGACACCGGAAGGCAAGCGGAAAGAGGAGATTAGAGGGAAGGAGGCTTGAAACCCCATGGGGAAAAGTTCACCAGGCTAACCAGAAGAGAGAGAGAGAAAAAAAAAAAGTGACCAATACGGACACGAGTTTCTCTCTCTCTGCTCACCTCTCAAAGGCGAGCAAGACAAAGAGCAGGCTCCATTTTGGTCATACGTCATAAGCAGGGCGACCTCAGATCTGTAAGGCCCTGAGCCTAGCAGAAAAACCTGACTCTGGGGGAGTAAGGTGGGGGGTGAAATAACAGGAGATTAGGACCTAGTGAATGTGTGGTGCTAATGAACTGAGACTGAAAAAAGAGACAGTGGGGGAGAGAAATCACAGAATTCACGAGAGTACTCTCCAGAGATGCTACAATTCAGTAATCATAGCAACCCAGAGGGAGACTGCAGGAGAATTTGAGCCAACACTGAAGGCAGCACAGATTCCCTGTGTGGTCCTTGGGAAAGAGGGAATTATCCCAAATTCTTTCTATGAAGCCAGCATCACCTTAATTCCTAAGCCAGAAAAAGACAACAGCATTGAAAGAGAATTACAGACCAATATCACTGATGAACATAGATGCAAAAATCCTCAATAAAATTCTGGCCAATAGACTGCAACAACACATCAGAAAGATCATCCACCCAGACCAAGTGGGATTTATCCCTGGTATGCAGGGATGGTTCAATGTGCACAAAACAATCAACGTGATACACCACATTAACAGACTGCAGAAGAAAAACCATATGATTATCTCACTAGATGCAGAGAAAGCATTTGATAAAATACAACACCCTTTCATGATCACAACCCTAAGCAAACTGGGTATAGAAGGAACATTCCTCAATACAATCAAAGCAGTTTATGAAAAACCCACGGCCAGTATCCTATTGAACGGGGAAAAGTTGGAAGCATTTCCACTGAGATCTGGTACCAGACAGGGATGCCCACTCTCATCACTGCTATTTAACATAGTTCTGGAAGTCTTAGCCAGAGCTATTAGGCAAGAAAAACAAATTAAAGGGATACAAATTGGGAAGGAAGAACTCAAACTATCCCTCTTTGCAGTTGATAGGATGCTTTATTGAGGGGACCCAAAGAACTCTACTAAGAGACTATCGGAACTCATAGAAGAGTTTGGCAAAGTAGCAGGATATAAAATCAATGCACAAAAATCAACAGCCTTTGTATACACAGGCAATGCCACGGCTGAGGAAGAACTTCTAAGATCAATCCCATTCACAATAGCTACAAAAACAATCAAATACCTTGGAATAAAGTTAACCAAGGACATTAAAGATCTCTACTATGAAAATTACAAAACCTTAAAGAAAGAAATAGAAGAAGATACCAAAAAATGGAAAAATCTTCCTTGCTCGTGGATTGGAAGAACCAATATCGTCAAAATGTGCATTCTGCCAAAAGCAATTTACAGATTCAATGCAATACCAATCAGAATATCAAAGGCATTCTTCTCAGATCTGGAAAAAATGGTGTTGAAATTCATATGGAGACACAGGAGACCTCGAATAGCTAAAGCAATCTTGTACAACAAAAACAAAGCCAGAGGCATCACAATACCAGATTTCAGGACATACTACAGGGCAGTAGTTATCAAAACAGCATGGTACTGGTACAGAAACAGATGGATAGACCAATGGAACAGAATAGAAACACCAGAAATCAATCCAACATCTACAGCCAACTTCTATTTGATCAAGGATCTAAAACCAATCCCTGGAGTAAGGACAGTCTATTCAACAAATGGTGCTGGGAAAACTGGATTTCCATGTGCAGAATCATGAAGCAAGATCCCTACCTTTCACCTTATACAAAAATTCGCTCAACATGGATTAAAGATTTAAATCTATGACATGACACCATCAAATTATTAGAGAACATTGGAGAAACCCTGCAAGATATAGGTACCAGCAAAGACTTCCTAGAAAAGATCCTGGAGGCGCAGGCAGTCAAAGCCAAAATTAACTATTGGGATTGCATCAAATTGAGAAGTTTCTGTACTGCAAAAGAAACAGTCAGGAAAGTGAATAGGCAACTGACAGAATGGGAAAAAATATTTGCAAACTATGCAACAGATAAAGGGTTGATAACCAGAATCTACAAAGAGATAAAGAAACTCCACAACATCAAAACAAACAACCCACTTAAGAGATGGGCCAAGGACCTCAATAGACATTTTTCCAAAGAGGATACCAAATGGCCAACAGACACATGAAAAAATATTCAGGATCACTAGCAATCAGGGAAAAGCAAATCAAAACCACAATGAGGTTTCACTTCACCCCGGTTAGAATGGCTCACATTCAGAAATCTGCCAATAATTGATGCTGGAGAGGATGTGGGGAAAAGAGGACACCAATCCACTGTTGGTTGGAATGCAAACTGGTTAAGCCACTATGGAAGTCAGTTTGGAGATTCCTCAGAAACCTGAATATAACCCTACCATTCAACCCAGCCATCCCACTCCTTGGAATTTACCCAAAGGAAATTAAATTGGCAAACAAAAAAGCTGTCTGCACATTAATGTTTATTGCAGCTCAATTCACTATAGCTAAGACCTGGAACCAACCCAAATGCCCATCAACAGTAGACTGGATAAAGAAATTATGGGATATGTACTCTATAGAATACAGTACAGCAGTCAAAAACAATGAAATCGGTCATTTGCAACAAAATGGAGGAATCTGGAAAACATCATTCTGAGTGAATTAAGCCAGTCCCAAAGGGACAAATATCATATGTTCTCCCTGATTGGTGACAATTAACTGAGCACCAAAGGGGAAACCTGTTGAAGTGAAATGGACACTATGAGAAACAGTGACTTGATCAGCTCTTGTGCTGACTGATGTTGTACAATGTACTACTTTATCCATTTTAGTATTTTTTTATTCTAGTACTAGTGGTTGAACTCTGTAATTAACACACAATTATTCTTGGGTGTTTGAATTTTAAAAGAAAAGTGATCCCTGTGAAATATAAGAGTGGGAATAAGGCCGGCGCCGTGGCTCAACAGGCTAATCCTCCGCCTTGCGGCGCCAGCACACCGGGTTCTAGACCCCGTTGGGGCGCCGGATTCTGTCCCAGTTGCCCCTCTTCCAGGCCATCTCTCTGCTGTGGCCCGGGAGTGCAGTGGAGGATGGCCCTAGTGCTTGGGTCCTGCACCCCTTGGGAGAGCAGGAAAAGCACCTGGCACCTGGCTCCTGCCATCGGATGAGCGCAGTTCGCCGGTCGCAGCACGCCGGCTGTGGCAGCCATTGGAGGGTGAACCAACGGCAAAGGAAGACCTTTCTCTCTGTCTCTCTCTCTCACTGTCCACTCTGCCTGTCAAAAAAAAAAAAAAAAAAAAAGAATGGGAATAAGAGAGGGAGGAGATGTACAATCTGGGACATGCTCAATCAGACTTTCCCCAAATGATGGAGTTAGAAACATGCCCGGGGATCCCAATACAATTCAATCAAGGTGGCATGTACAAATGCCATCTCACTAGTCGAAATGATCAATTTCAGTTCACAATTGATCACACTGATAGGTCTAAGAGTCAAAGGGATCACACAGACTAGTGTCTGCTAATATTAACTGATAGAATCAAAAAGAGAGAATGATCCAACATGGGAAGCAAAATACACAGCAGACTCATAGAATGGCAGATGTCCTAAACAGCACTCTGGCCTCAGAATCAGCCCTTAAGGCATTCAGATCTGGCACAAGAGCACATGAGAATATTTTAGGCATGGAAAGCCAAGACACTCTGGGAAAAAAAAAAAAAAAGACCTAAATGAAAGATTTCTGCGAGTGAGATCCCAGTGGAAAGAACAGGGCCATCAAAGAAGGAGGTACCTTTCTCTGAAGGGAGGAGAGAACTTCCACTTTGACTATGACCCTGTCAGAATAAGAGTGAAGTCGGCGAACCCTAAAGGCTTCCATAGCCTCGGAAACTCATGACTAGAGCCTAGGGAGATTACTGACGCCATAAACAAGAGTGTCAAATTGTTCAATCAACATCAGGAGTCACTGTGTACTTATGTCTCATGAGGGATCTGTCCTTTATGTGTTGTCCAATGTGAAGTAATGCTATAACTCGTACTGAAACAGTATTTTTACACTTTCTGTTTCTGTGTGGGTGCAAACTGATGAAATCTTTACTTAGTATATACTGAATCGATCTTCTATATATAAAGATAATTGAAAATTAAAAAAAAAAAAACCTTGGTGTTAAATTGGAAATTGCACAGAAAATTAATCAATTTTTTAAAGAAATATCATGTAGAATCTCTGTCCCTAATGTGCTATACATTGTGAATTAATACTATAACTAGTACTCCAACAGTATTTTTCACTTTGTGTTGCTATGTGGGGGCAAACTGTTGAAATCTTTACGTAACATATACTAAACTGATCTTCTGTATATAAAGAGAATTGAAAATGAATCTTGATGTGAATGCAAGGGGAGAGGGAGCGGGAAAGGGGAGGGTTGCGGGTGGGAGGGAAGTTATGGAGGGGGGGAAGCCATTGTATTCCATAAGCTGTACTTTGGAAATTTATATTCTTTAAATAAAAGCTTTAAAAAAAACATTTAATAATTTTGATCATAATATAATGGTAAGTAAAAAATTCACAGAAGAGTTTTCAAACTCTGTTATATCATATGAGCCCAACTTTTATATTTTATTTTAATTTTTATATTAACATAATTTATTTAAATTATAGATTACATATAATTCATTTAATATCTTATTCATTATTTTAAAACAGTTATTTCTGTATAGTTCTGTGAAAATACATTTCAAAACATCAATATGGATCAATTAAAATGTTCATAAGTTACTGGAGGGAGTATAAGTGGTATAGTCACATTGGAAAATTCTCTAAATATATCTCACTTAATTTGTACATATGGATATTCTTAAACCTAGCAATCCCATTTCCACCAGTAATATATTTCTGAGAATTACTTTTGCTACAACCCCTTATCAACACTTAACTGTTATTGGTCATTTTCACTTTTTTAGCAATATCTCATTATGGTTGTAATATGCATTACCCTCTGACTGGTGATGCTGTTTTTTATATCTTTTAGGTGAAGTGATCAATTTTGTCCTTTTTTCATTAGATTATTCTCTTATTGCTGAATTCTAATAGCTCTTTATATAATCTGGATGCAAGTCCCTTGTCAGACATACATGACTTACTTTCTCATCTTAACCATTTCTTTCAAGGGTAAAAACATTTAATTTTGATCAAGTTTAAGTTATCTTTTTTATGACCTGTAGGCTTTTTTTTTTTATAAAACATACTTAAAGGAAAAAAATGTACATTAAAAAAAGAGCCCTTCCCACCCAAGGGGTGTCAAAAGGAGCTGGTATGACTAAGATGTTTAAGAGGGGTTAGGAGCAAATAGTCTCATAGATTAAAGTTGGGGCTGAGATGTACATGTTCAGCTTGCAGTGATCTGCAGTGGTTGTGGCCAGTGATACTGTGTTCTTAAAGGAATTGTGATCATGGAAAAGGGGCTCCGGTCAGCCTAGGTACTATGTGTAAGTGGCAGTTATCTTTTTTCCCTCAGGGCCTGGAGTTTTTTCCAAAAGAAGCCCTTCCTGAAGTCTAGATATCAAGATGCTATCTATTGGGGGATAATGATATCATGAGTCTTGTGTACCTGGACTTTATAGGAATTCAGTGAGCTAATCTTTGTTAAAGGTCGATATGCAATCTTAAAAGCAAGTTAAGGAAACTTTGAACTAAGGGAGGAATCAGGGAGACCATGAAAGACTACTACATGATGGTATCCAACATCTGAATCCAAGACACTATATAGGGACTTGGTTTCAATACTGAACTGAAAACACAAATTTATTTCCAGTACAAATTCAAGTCTGGACTGTATGTTAAATAAGTAAAATATCCAAATACTGTTAGATGGAGAAGACTGTTGAGAATGGATTTCTCTAGTTATAGTTGTATTTTTAAAAAAGATTTTATTTATTTATTTGAGAGGCAGAGTTACAGACAGTGAGAGGGAGAAACGGAGAGAAAGGTCTTCTGTCTGCTGGTTCACTCCCCAATGGCCGCAATGGCCAGAGTTGCGCCGATCTGAAGCCAGGAGCCAGGAGCTTCTTCCAGATCCCCCACGCAGGTGCAGGGGCCCAAGGACTTGGGCCATCCTCCACTGCTTTCCCAGGCCACAGCAGAGAGCTGGATTGGAAGAGGAGCAGCCAGGACTTGAACCAGTGCCCATATGGGATGTGGGCACCCCAGGCAAAGGATTAATCTAGTGCACCACAGCGCCGGCCCCTATAGTTGTATTTTTAATACTACAATTAGTCATAAGTTGATTCTGTGTGCTTTTCCAGCATGTGTAGATGAGGCAACTGTGTTTTTATTGATATCTAATTCTTATTTTAAAACCCAAGAGGGGCTAGCATTGTGGTATAGAACGTTAAGCCTTTACCTGAGACACTGGCAGCCCATAAGGGCACAGGTTCCAGTCCTGGCTGCTTCACTTTCTATTTAGCTCCCAGCTAACATGTTTGGAAAAGCAGTGAAGGATGGCCCAAGTCCCTGGGCCCTTGCACCCATGTGGGAGACCTAAATGAAGCTCTGGGTTCCTGGCTCCTGGCACCAGCTGTTGTGGAAATTTGGGAAGTAGATTCTATCTCTCCTCTCTCTCCTCCTCCCTCTCCTGCTCCCCTACCTCCTAACCCTCCCCTCCCCTTTCTCTGCCCTCCTCCACCACCCCCTTGTAACTCTGTCATTCAAATAAACAAAAAATAAATCTAAAAAAAAAAAACAAGAAAATATAATATTTGAACCTTAAACATTAGTATCCTTGATAGCAAAATAAAAAATACAATGAAAACGGATCGGTTTTCCTAGCATACTAGTGTTTTGGGAAACATACTATTTAATCACAAGCACAAAATCAATTGCCAACGTTTAAAGATTGTCTTTAAAAAGAGCTCTCCTTTAAAATTTAACTTCAAAAAAATATTGAGGTGCTTTCCACCCAGCCAAATGCACAAAAATAACTTATTAATCTCTAGAAAAAGAATAAGTAAATAGCTTTAATACATATTGTAATGGTATTTATACAGAAGGAATAGATGGTAAAAGATAATGCATACAAACTCAATATCTTACATTTTCAGTATAATTGTGATATAGATAGGGAATGCATTTGTAAACCTACAACATATTGAGAGTTTGAGTTTTGCTTTCTTTTCAGACAGAAAAGCTTTCCCAAATTAGATTTGCTTTTAATTCTTCAGGATACTAAAGAAACAAGAGAACAGCTTGCCTCTGATAAGAATCTTCCTTTTAAATGTGACAGAGAGATCCAATTTTCCTTTCTAACTGGATTAGACTAATCCTAAATAATTTAGCCTCCATTTACAGTTTGGGCAAGTTCATTATATGCGAACGTCCAGCATTTCTCTTAAACTCTTTTTAGCAATTAATATACTCTTTTAAGTGGGAAATGTACAAAATCTCCATAGGCTCTTCTACCAATTTTTCCTGATAATTTTATTCATTCATTATGCTAAAACAGGAAGAAAATTTGCAGAGGCCTAGAATGTAAGATCCTCACTAGAATAAAAGTTCCTCAAGAGTAAGTCAAATTCTCACCAGATATAAGCTCCTTACTGGAATGTGATTTTTTTTCATGGCAGAAATTTTATTATAATTCACCACTATAACCCTAGTTCAGAGACCAGAACCTGGAATGCGGTAGAAAATATACTACTGTCTGTCTGCTACATAGCAGCGGAGTATTTGGCACTTTCATAAAATAGATTTTCTTAAGATTTATTTATTTGTTTATTGGAGCTGGCATTCCGTGTGGCAGGTAAAGCCACCACCTGTGACAATGGAATTCCATATGATCACTAATTCGTGTCCTGGCTACTTCACTCCTGATCCAGCTCCCTGCTAATGGCTTGGGAAAAGCAGCAGGAGAAGGTCCAAGTGCTTGTGCCGCTGCCACCCACGTGGAAAACCTGGAAGAAGCAAGCCCCTGGCTTCTGACTTTGGTCTGGCTCAACCCTGGCAGTTGCAACTACTTGGAGGTTGAACCAGTCTTCCTCTCTCTGTCATTCTTTCAAGTAAATAATTAATAAAATTAAAAAACAAAAAAAATTGTTTTTTATTTGGAAGGCGAGTGATAGACAAAGAGGAAGAGAAACAAAGAGAGAGTGCTTCCAACCACTGAAAACTGCTTTTGCTGCCTCTTAAGTTTGGTATATTGTGTTTCTATCTCTCTTGTTTTGAAGTATTTTTATTTCCCTTTAGATTTCTTCTTTGTCACTTTGGTTGTTCAGAAGCCACATTATTTAATTTTCATATTTTTGTAAATTTTTCAATATTACTTCTGTTATTAATTTCATGCCATTTTGGGTGGTTGCTTGATATGATTCAATCCTTTAAAATTTATTCAAAGTTTTATTTTTCTACTTTAAAGAATTTATTAATATATTTGATTCCCAGGGTCACAACAAATGTATAATAATTATTGCTACACAATTCTCATCAGTTCTTCATGTTAATGTGAGAACAGATTCTATGTAGTTCATTGATACAATTCTAAGAATATAATGATGTTTCCCTCATTCCTTCCCTTACCCTTTTTCTTTCTCACTCTTTTCTTTCTGCCTTCCTTCTACCTTTTTCCTTCCTTTTTACTTTCCTTCTATCCTTCCTTTTTTTATATTTGAGAAAACATATTTTTAACTTATATTACAAAGGCTTAATCCTTCACTAAATAAAAGAGTTGAACAAATAAAAAGTAAAATGACCATAGCTCAGTAGGAATATAAGAAAGGATGAGAAACAGTAATCAAATGAAAAGATATTCATTATTTTAAAAAATTACAGATCAGGGGCTGGCACTATGGTGTAGTGGGTTAAAGCCATGGCCTGCAGTGCTGGCATCCCACATGGGCACCGGTTCAAGTACGGCTGTTTCATTTCTGATCCAGCTCTCTGCTACAACCTGGTAAAGCAGTGGAAGATGGCCCAAGTCCTTGGGCCCCTGCACCTGCGTGGGGGATCTGGAAGAAGCTCCTGGCTCCTGGCTTCGGATCAGCTCAGCTCTGGCTATTGTGGTCATTTAGGGAATGAATCAGCGGATAGAAGATCTCTCTCTCTCTCTCTCTCTCTCTCTCTCTCTCTCTGGCTCTACCTTGCTCTGTAACTCTTTCAAATAAATAAAATAAATCTTTTTAAAAAATCAGATATCATTAAAGCTGCAATAGTATATCATTCTTAACCATTGGTTTGACTAAGATATGAAACAAAGTTGGATAAAACTATATTTGAAGCAATACCCAGATGCCATAATCTCTCACATGATTTCTCTGTGAAGATATTTTTGTGCATGGGTGGTTGGTCAAACTGATAGTTCTATAAGAAATGAGCACTAGGGATTCTTGCTGATTTGTTGACATTACTTCATTTTTGGCCAATCAAAAGTCCCTATTGCAAATGGGCTTCCACAAACATACATTCAGGTCCCAGCCATGAAGCTCCAAAACTTAGGTGGTACCTTCTATCTCAGGTTAGTAGCAAGATGGTTTGCAGCCACTTCAATGTACATATGGCCTGAAAGATTCTATTTCCACCAAAAAAAAAAAATCCTAGAAAAATATAATAAATTTATATATGGCATTAAGTATATTCCTGACAAATAAAAATATCGATAAGAACCAAATCATTCAATTACAATTTTATATACCTGATGATTAGAAATATTTCCATAGAATTACTTCAAAAATTTTTTCCTTGCCACTAAACACATAATTCAGGTGCTGGACACTTTAAAACACAGTGATATCACATAATAATACTACTTTGGCTACATACCAGTGAGTCACATCATAATCAAGTTCAGAGAGTGAACAATTAGAGCAGAGCTAGAAGCTATTACTATGCCAGGATGAGAAAATAGTAATTCAAAAATATGAGAAATGATAGTGTGAAATACCTAAATATATTCCACTAAATCAAAAAAAAATATATTTTTCACTCTAATTTCCTTAGCTACATCTCAAACAGTGTTTAGGGGCACTACAAAACCACTGAGTAGAGGAGATGGTAATGGAAGAGAAGTCATAGTGGGAAAAGATAGCACACTCAGTTGATGGCAGTTAAATATCTTGGGCAAATTTTAAAATTGTATATGGCCATGTGAATATATTGCTAGGGTCCCCTTCAAGGGCTTAGAATGCCACATCCAAGGGACTCTGAAGCTTAAAAGTTTCATTAGCTTTAATGTAGAGTGACCTCTGATTTTGTTCCCTATTCCTGGCTCCTCTCTACCTCTCATTCTCAGAAGTAGCAAAAAATCCTTCCTACCATATTCAAGCACTTTGGAAACCTTATTTTTCTAACATATGCACTTTTCCAATTCATGGTCATCTTTATTGTTTATTCCTTCTCTTTGCTTCCACACCTCAATACCTGAATTTCATGGCTGGCATTGCAAGCCACCAAAAAAGATAATTGCTCGAGTGTGATAATGGTGACTGACAATTTCATCTCCAAACTATTTATGAGTTCACACTCCATATATCGGGAATCAAGAGAACATGACACTTCTTTTCAGTAAAACAAAAGAATTTTGTGACAGCATTTCAATTGAATTTTTCACCTGGCACTCATCACATTAGCACTCAGTTAAAATAACTCCATTCATTACTCCAAAAATATTCTGATGCTCTAAACAAGATACATGAATTTATATATATATGAAAGCTAATATTGCACCTGATCCCAGGTTTTCACCACCTTCAAAATAACCTGTCTTGGTTTATTTTAACTTTTTTATTTGTTTCCAACAATAAGTCAATCACAGGTCATTCTTTTATACAAGTGAATCATTCTTTTCAGCAGAGAATGACTATCGTGCAAAACAGTAAGCAAAACATGTCAATCCAAAGTTCAACCTAAAGTGTCTCTCAGTTACTTCTGAACTTCAGTAAAAGTGTCAGTCCAAAATCCTACACTCTCAAATGGTCTGATTGTCACTTTTATAAAATGTGAAACTAAGACTCTGATAGTTTAAGTAATTTTCCAGAAGTTGTCTGAAAAGTAGACCATCTCTGCTTTCCATGTCACCTTTCATTTTTGTTGTCAAGGACATTTCTTAGCCTTCAGGAGGTAACAGAGTGTGGTGGTCAAGTCACAGGTCAGACTAGAGAGTCCAGTGCAAGTGAGTCCTCATAATAGCTCTAACATAATTGGTAGGCAAATTACTCAAATCCTCTGAGCCTTGGTGTTCTAGTTTATAAATTACAGGTAATAATGTCATGTTCTTTATAGAATAGTTGAGTGAATTAAATGAGCTGATGCACATAATTTAGTATGTTGACTGTTAAAAATAGTGTATTCACTTCCCATTATCTTTTTCTATTTATCTTTTCTCAGGATAATTGTAATTTTATTCTCTGAAAGAGCTTTAGAGAGTGGCCCAAGGGAAATGGAGAAACAAATTAACCTGGACTTCTAGAACTAAGGCACTCCAAAGCAGAAGCTTTCTGTCCCTCTTCCATTGGGTATTTTCAACTTCTGTTCAAAATGATAATTTTTTGAAATGGCCTTTGTCTCTACAGTTCACATGTACTCATATATGTTCTATCAAAAGAATAAGTATTCAAAGACAAAAAACAAAGTTAGCCCATTTAAGTCCTAATGAACCTAAGTAGTATTCCAATACTCTAAGTAACTTCATCATCATCAGACTTCATTGAATGCCTCCTCTATGCTGAATGCTATGTTGCATCCTGTATTCATGAGTTCTGTGGCCAAACACCATCCAAAGTATTGCGTTGATAGCAACTGTTAACACCTCCCATTCCTCCCTATTGAATAGCTTTATCAGAAGACATAAGAAAAAATAAATAGGAATATTATATTATATTCTGTCTTAAATATATCTTCTCTTTACCTTTTCAAAACATGAGCAAATATCCAAATAACTGAGGAGCAGGATTGAACTCCTAATCTCTCTGACAAGAGCACAGGAATCTGAATGACAGACACCATTTTATTTTCTAGGATAACATATGGGACAGTCTAACAAGAATTTCTTCATACTCAATTTTTAGAAAAATAAAGGATAAATATTTGTTGCAGAGATTAAAACACTACTTTTAACATCTGCATCCCATATCAGAGTGCCTGACTTGAAGTCCTGACTCTGATTCTAGCTCCCTACTAATGCATACCCAAGGAAGCAGCAGGAATGACCCAAGTCTTGGGGTCCTTGCCAGTCACTTGAAGGACCTGGATTAAGATTTCTGCCCCTGGTTTCCACCTGACTTAATCCTGGCTGTTGCAGGCATTTGAGAAGTAAATCAGCAGATGGAAGATCAATCAATCTCTGTTTCTCTATTTTTTTCTCACTAATTAAATAAATAAAAAGAAAAAGAAAAGGAAAAATAACCAGACTAAGAAGAAAGATCATATTCACTTTATTTGTTTTAAAGATTTATTGGGGCCGGCACTGTGGCATAGCAGTTAAAGCCACCGCCTGCAATGCCAGCATCCTTCATGGGTGCCGGTTCAAGTTCCTGCTGATCCACTTCTGATCCAGCTCTCTGATATGGCCTGGGAAAACAGTAGAAGATAGCTCAAGTCCTTGGGTCCCTGCACCCACATGGGATGACCCAAAGGAAGCTCCTGGCTCCTGGCTTTGGACTGGCACAGCTCCATCCATTTTTATTTATTTGAAAGTCAGAGTTACAGAAAGAAAGAGAGGAGACACATGAGAGACCTCCCATCCACTGGTTCACTCCCCAAATGGACTCAATGGCCAGGGCTAAGCCAGTTGAGGCTAAGAGCCAGGAGCTTCTTCCAAGTCTCCCACATCCATGCAGACACCCAAGGACACAGGCAACCCTCCACTGCTTTCCCAGGCACATTAGCAGGGAGATGGATAGAAAGTAGAGCAGCTGAGACTTGAACTGGCAATCATATGAGGTGCTGGTACTGCAGATGGTGGCTTAACCTGCTATGAAACAGCGCCAGCCCCCATATTCACTTTAATATACAGGTTAAAAAGGAAAAAATGCTTGGTGCTTCATTTGTCTAGTCAAGTATAGTTAAGTAGGAGTAGGAAATGTGGGAGAAAGGAGACTGGTTGGCAGTCATAAGCCCAGTCCTGCTCCCTCTTGAGTGGCCCTGGGGTTTAATTGCTGAACTTAGTTTTGGCTGCCTTCACAGCAGTCTTTAGAATGTGAGGAATTTAACACCTCTTGTACTGAGTTTTAGCCTTAACTGAAAATCAGAGACAATGGGAAATTCCCATTTAGCAATCCCTTAGATTATTATAATCCTCCAAACTCAGCAAAACAGAAATATATAAGATAAACTCTGAAAATGCCAAAATAATCAATGAAATGTCATAATCATTAAAGTTTTCTTCACAGTTGGAAAAGTAACAAACCTCTTTGCCACAAGCAGTCCTTATTTTATTCTCATAGTATCTCTATTAAAAATATGTATATGTAATACATTTATAGATGTGGATCCCACTCAGAAGATGTGCCAGATAAATATGCCTACCCGGAAAACTGAGAATATTCATGTCAGTTATTCACCGTCCCATTAAGCCCTCTGCATTGACTATATATTATTTGACTCACAACATTGTTCCCAGCCTTTAGGAATCTCCTGTGTCACAAAATGGCTGGGAGCCTGAAAACTACATCCCACAGACTTCTTTGCCAGATGCCTTCCAGTGAGATTCTGCCAATGGTAGGCACTGTTGAGGGATGGAAAAGCAGAAGAGAGACAGAATTTTTTTTTTCTGCTGCTGGTGGTGCATCAAAGCATTAGTGGGAAAGGCAATGCAAGTGCAGGCTCTGGAGTCTTCTCAGCAATGCAATTATTTGGCAGTGGCAGACATGGCGCTTATGGACTGTGGCTCTCAACCAGAAGACTGTAAAATCCTTGATTTCTATAGCTCCTTTCAGTCAGCTCCTTGCTGACTGCAATGCATGATAATGGTTACAGCCAGAGCGTGAGACCTGAGCCTGGATCAAGGTGTAACTATTTTAAATTAGGCCTCCATCTTGTAACTTGGGCCTGACCAGGCCCTGAACCCTAAGCCAGAAGCTCCTAAAAGTAAATAAATGAACTCCCCTTATGATAAACTCTCCTAGCAACAGCCAATTAGCAGATAACAGAGAAATACCTAGAGTTCCTGGTGTCTTCTCAGGGCAGATAAGGTCATTAATAGCTTCCTGAGACTCTGCAATTCAGCAAGTACACCCCAGCAGCTCGGACCCTATGCTTTGGCCAATCAATTCAAAAGGCATCAACCCCAAAGCCATCCAACCACCTTTAGTAGGTCCCTTCCCGCCACTGGATGCACTAATCAATTCTAAGAGATGTCCTTTGAATTTCCCGTGGGATGAGATGATTTGCTAAATGGTACCATGATGTATAGAATGTCTCTGAAAACCCTATAAAAACCCTGTTAACTGAAGAGTCGGGGCTCTCAATTCAGACCTGCTGCATCGGTGTTGAGAGTCCAGGCCCGGACCTGTAATAAACTCTCGTGTGCTTTACAGCAGTATTGGCTCCTTGGTAGTCTTTGGGGACAACTAAACTAGGCATAACAAGAGCAGCTTAACAGTCTCCTCAGTACAGCCATACTGGACTCTGGGAACCAAATTTCCTCAGCTGCTCCTTCAATCAGACAGGTAACCTCACCTTCTCCGCCCACCTCATTACTTCAGTCTTTCAACAATTTTGTAACTAATTCTTTAAACTCTAGTTTCCCTGAGTGAATGCTTTTTAATATACCTCCTTTACATTTCTTTCTTTTTAAAGATGTATTTATTTGAGAGGCAGAATTACAGATAGAAAGAGGGACAGACAGAGAGATAGTCCATCCACTGGTTCACTCCCAAAATGGCTACAACAGCCGAAGCCAGGTGTATCAAAAGCCAGAAGCCAGGAGCTTCTTCCAGGTCTCCCACATGAGTGCAGGGCTCCAAGGACTTGGGCCACCTTCTACTGCTTTCCCAAACCATAGCAGAGAACTGGGTCAGAAGTGGAGCAGCCAGTACTCAACGATGCCCACATGGAAGGCTGTTGCTGCAGGCTGGCGCTTTAACCCTCTGCGCCACAGCGGGGGCCCCCTACAAAATTTTATGAGTTAAAAAGAACTTAACAAAACCAGAATTCATTAAACTCTTAAGTGAAAAACATTGAAAAGTTAAAGAACACGGATTAAATATGACAGATTAAATATTTATGCTCAATCTTGAAGTACTATCAAAATAAAAAGGGATAAAGAATGTATAAAAGTACAAGGGAAAAGAAAATGGAAGAGAGAATGAGACAACAGGGACAAAAGACATAAACACAATTTTGTAAGATGGAAAGGGCATGGACTAGAGGACACTGATTTGCAGAGCTCAGAAAACTGAAGCTGGGAGCTGGCGCTGTGGTGTAGCAGGTAAAGCTGCCGCCCACAGTGCTGGCATCCCATATGGGTCTCCCATGTGGGTGCAGGGGCCCAAGTCCTTGGGCCATCTTCTATTGCTTTCCCAGGCCATAAGCAGAGAGCTGGAGTGGAAGTGGAACAGCTGGGTCTCAAGCCAGCACCCACATGGGATGCCAGTACTACAGTACAGTAGAAATATCATTTTAAAAATATATATTATCTGATGTCATGAATTTTCTCAAAATTTGTGTTCCTGTAAGTTCTCACACATTTCTGAAAAACATTTATCTTCAGGGAGGGCACTGGGGTATAGTGGGTAAAGCCACGGCCTGCAGTACCGGGATAGGTATCCCATATGTGCTCTGGTTCAAGTCCCAGCTGATCCACTTCTGATCCAGCTCTCTGCTATGGTCTGAGAAAGCAGTAGAAGATGGTCCAAGGCCTTGGGCCCCAGCACCCCCGTGGGAGACCCAGAAGAAGCTCCTGGCTCCTGGCTTCGGATCGGTGCAGCTCCAGCCGTTGCAGCCAATTTGGGAGTAAACCAACAGATGGAAGACCTCTCTCTCTCTCTCTCTCTGCCTTTCCTTCTCTCTCTGTGTAACTCTGACTTTCAAATAAATAAATAAATCTTTAAAAAAAAAAAAGAAAACTGAAGCTAAAGATTCAAAGTAACAAATCCTGTAAAAAGGCTCAAGAATATATGGACACCAAGTAACTATGAACATGGGAGTATGAAATAGAGAAGGGCAGAAACAGGCAGACAGACTGACAATCTACATTCAACATAGTTTGCATTTATGCTATGCTCCTACCACCAATCATTTTGTCCTTTGGAAAAGCTAGAGATAGACCTGCATTTTTGGATTCAAGGTTAATAGCATAATTGACTTCAGGAATGAGGCCCTAATTGATGTGATAATAAAATGAAAGTTTGCACACTGAAGACTGACATTCCTATCCTCTGCCAGCAAACTAGCTTTCTTTACCCAGAATGAGTTTTCCCTTCAACAACAACAACAACAACAACAAATTGCGGAACTCCCCACTAGTGAAATACACCAGCCTGGAGGGAAGATCAACTGATATTGCTGGGTTCCCAAAATAAATACCCCTTTTTTTTAAAAAATATAAACTGTTTTATAAGCTCTGTGTATACACTCGGAATTCAAATTTTCTTCCTCAATTTAAATGGCCAAGGATGAGCCTCTAAGACTGAAAACGGAAACAAAAAGAAATTAACAAGGAGAGAAAGCAAAGAGAATATAGAAAAAAAAAAGTTTAAAAATAGTATGGTTAATCCTAGGGAGATAGAAAATATTTTATTCATAGCACAGACCATGATAACTCAAAAAGGAAAAAAAGAAATGAAGAAGGAAACATAAACAAAAAAGGATGTTCTGGTGAAAATTTAAAATATGAATAAAAATTATATATAAGGAAGGAGATAAAGCTGAGGGTGTTTTTCTGAAACTATAAAAGACAAAAAGTGGCAAATAAAAGAACAAAAGTGTTTTAAAATTGTTTATTTCCAGAGGTCTAACATCTAGCTAGAAGTCACAGAGAACACACCTATACATACATACACACACTCACACAGACAGACACACACACAACTCTTTGGAGAGCTTTAAAAATAATACAGATGCTTCCAGAAATAGAATTTTCCACAGATTTCCAATGGGAAATAGGAGGTTTCAAATGGGAATCAAGCATGGTGAATGAAGAAAATAACTGTATCAGAAGTTCGTAGTAAGATTTGAAAACATCAAGAATAAGAAAAGATATTTTTGAAGGTTTTTATTTAATAAATATAAATTTTCATATGTACAGCATTTAGGGATTTAGTGTTTCTTCCCCCCATTCCTGCCCTCCCACCTGCACTCCCATCCCATCTCCCACTCCCTCTCCTGTTCCATTTTCCATTAAGATTCATGTTTAATTGACATTATATACAGAAGACCACCTCTTTACTAAGAAGAGATTTCAACTATTTGCACCCACACAGACACACAAAGTATAAAGCACAGTTTGAAAACAAGTTTTATTGTTAATTCTCATAATACAACTCATTAAGGACAGAGATCCAGCATGGGGAATAAGTGCACAGTGACTCCTGTTGTTAACAACTGACACTCTTATTTATGACATCAGTGATCATCCGAGGTTCTTGACATGAGCTGCCAACTGGGGAGTGAATCAGTGGATGGAAGACCTCTCTCTCTCTCTCTCGCTCTGCCTCTCCTTCTCTCTCTGTGTAACTCTGACTTTCAAACAAATAATTAATTAAAAATAAATAAATTAATTAATTAAAATAAAACCTAAGGACAAATGAATCCAATACAGGGGAAGAAAAGAGAGAAGAGGAGAGGAGAGGAGAGGAGAGGAGAGGAGAGGAGAGGAGAGGAGAGGAGAGGAGAGGAGAGGAGGGCAGGGCAGAGAAGAGGAGGGGGAAGGAGATGGGAAGAGAGGAGAGGAGAAGAGAGGGGAGGGGAGGAGAGGAGGGGAAGGAGAGGAGAGGAGAAGAGAGGGGAGGGGAGGAGAGGAGAAGAGGGGGAGGGGAGGAGAGGAGAGGAGAAGGGGGGAGGGGAGGGGGAGGGGAGGGGGAGGGGAGGAGAGGGGGAAGGAGAGGGGAGGAGAGGGAAGAGGAGGGGAGGGGAGGGGAGGGGGGAGGAGAGGGAAGAGGAGGGGAGGGGAGGGGAGGGGGGGAGGAGAGGAGGGGAGAGGAGGGGAGAGGAGGGGAGAGGAGAGGAGAGGAGAGGAGAGGAGAGGAGAGGAAAGAAAATTCCCAATAATGACAACCATAATGTCAGCCAGGGTGTCAGTACCAGACTGCAGTAAATCCAGTTTAGCACAGGAAGATCTGGGCTCCAAAAAGACAGATCTTGAAAGACAAAGTGAGCTACAAATTGCATGCTCAGTCACTTGGACTTTACTGAAAGCTGTTTTATACTTCTGTGAGAAGACTGGGGCTGAAATAGTCATAGTTTCTAGATAACCAAACAACATAATAAAAACTGTTGTAAAAAGGAGGAAGGGAAATGTAATTATATAGTACAATACAAATTTAAACCATGAGTATCAATGTTTCAGGAAAGCATGATACAATCATTGTGGGAGAATAGAAGGAGGAAAAATAAGCGTATGCATTGAAATTGGGGTTGAGGAGGTTATATAAAGACACTACTCTAATTTTGCATAGAAGGAGGCTAATAGATAATGTCTAAAGTTGATTTTTTTAAAAAAACAGAACTAGCAGTAAAGTGTGATATTAGAAACTTGGAGATGAATATCAGAATAAACACCTAAAAGAGCTGAAAATAAATGTTTGCAAAGAATGAGGAGACAGAAGCGTATGTCTCTAATCCACCCATTCACTCATTTTTAAGTGTACGCCTAAATTTTACACTTAAGTAAGCCTAAGTATTACTTTGTACATTAAAATTAAAAATTTTAAGTACCTAAATAAAAGATAAAGAGTTTAGGTGATTTTATATACATTAAAGACCTTAATCATAATAGATTGAGACAAAAGTCCACCTATATTTATAATTAAATTAAATATTATTTGTTTAATATAGTCCCTGTAGTCTTTATGTGCCTCTAATTTTACTTTATAATTTTTATAATATGCAAAGATAAACTTTAGCTCAAATAAAGTAAAACTACTGTAAGTTTTTAATTGAGTACACATTAGATTACTTTGGTTATTAAGGTATTCTGGTGGGTCCTGTTTTGATTAGCATTGCTATGTAATGAAGCATCCTAAAACACAGTGGCTTAAAACAATGGTAATCATTGTATTATCATCTCCCTAAGCTCTGATGTTCTTGCTCAGAGTCCCTCAGGCAGTCTCATTCATATGAGTACAGTGGCTGGAGTTAGAATAAACTCAAAGTCTTCCTCACACATGTATCCAGTAGTTGATGCTGGCAGTTATCTATGACCTGAAATGACACTCTCAGCCAAATACATAGTCAGAGCTGTCCCATATGATTCAGTTTCCTCACAGAACAGCAACTGGGTTCTAATAGTAAGTATCAAAAGTACAGCAGGCAGAACTTTATCATCTTTCATGACCTAGCCTCAGAAGTCATTTAGCATCACTTCCTTCATAGTCACAGCCCCCAAAGTCCAAGGGAGGGAAAAGAGATTCACCCTTCACAATGAGAGGAGTGCCAGCGTCATACTCTAAGAACGGCATGAAGGACAGGAGATATTTCTGTAGCTCTTTTGGAATAAATATTCTGCTATAGGTACCTTTATTCCAAGATAGAAAAGTCTGCATTTGCATGATGTTGAATAACCACTAACTACCTTCAAAAGGAAACATGCTTAGTCCAGCAGATTTTAAACTGGAATTTTGGGGAAAAATAATAACAAGGAAGAAATTTCTAGATCCAAAGTTTAATATGCACTCTTTCCTAAAATGTGACTGTCTGAGAATACTCATACTGCTTGTTCTTATCTTTGCATGCTTTTAATAAAAGAACTGTGTGCCTGCCACTCATTTTACTAACTAGAGTACACAGAATTCTAAAATCTCCAGAATTCCAAACAATAAGACGATTCAAAATATTGGTGTTGGTGTTGAGAAAGCAAGTGGCTCTAATAACTGAATAATAAAATCTGGAGTTAGTTTTAATTCTTTGCTTTTAACAAAATTGAAAGAAGACCTAATTGAGATGACAGCTGGTAGATAATTAAAAATAATTTTTGATGATAGATAAGTATGTGAATTTTGGCATATAATTTGGAAGGAGTCCAAATATTTGAGTGACATTACTAAAACAAAACACTTTCTGTTCCCATCTACTTATTTGTGGGAATAAGTTTTGTTAGATCTTTCATCCACAAGGACAAAAATAGAATGCATTGATACTGAGCTTTGTCTCATTCTAGCTTTAAGTAATATTCCTCTACATATATATATATATATATTTATTAAACAAAAATAATCCAATCATCAAGATAATAGATTTGTAATACATTTAAGTTTATTTTTAATATCTAAATGCAAATTTACTTATCTTGTTTAGATAAATAGTGTTATTATGTACAAAATTCAATTCAGAAGAAATTTTTGACAATTGGAGTCTCATGGTCACAAATTTTCAATGTACATGTATATTTTACAGTGAGAAAAGGATGATCAGTAAAATATTTTCCAGCAGAAAGAATATAGTAAGCCAGAATTTTAAAAAAAAAAAAGAGGTATGGAAATAGGATTTCAGGGAGAAAATGTAAGTGATTAATAATATCTGTTATAGATGATGTTTAAATATTTCTTTAATTTTTTATTTATTTATTAATTTGAAAGGCAGAGTGGCATGGGAGAGAGAGAGAGAAAGAGAGATCAATCTTCTACCCATGGGTTCACTACGTAAAATGCCTACAATCGCAGGGGCTGAGCCACACCAAAGCCAGGAGCCAGGAACCTGTTCCAGGTTTCCAATGTTGGTAGCAGGGACCCAAGTCCTGGGCCCTATAACGTGCTGCCTCCCAAGTGCTTAACAGGAAACAGATCAGAGGAGGACAGATAGAACCCCAGGCACTCAGATATGGGATGCAGGTGTCCTAACTGGTGTTTTAACTTGCTGTACCACAATGCTCATCCCTGCTTAAGTACTTCAATGTCTATTTTGACAAGATCCAAACTAGATACATCTCAAAGAGTGATTAAATTTTTATGCAGTACTTACAACTTCTCATAAACTGCATATTTTACAATCATTGAAACTTATGAAAAATTATAGAGGTCTAGTTAAAAATATGTGAGAAGGAAACTAAGTTTCCAAAATTTACTTAAGAATATTGACTTAGGTCTTAAAACAACCCCAGTGTAACATGAAATTTGAGCCTAATTTAAGAGCGAATATTTTACTTAAGAGTTATTTTTGTTAGTTAAAAGAAGGTACTTTTGAATATTTTCATATCTTATTCAACTATATAGTTTTTTTGTGCATTATTCATGTGTCTCTGAGGCAACTGAATAGCACAACAAAATAAGGAAACCTTGTTTCATTTAAGCTAGCAGAAAAATGTCATGGTTGAATATTATTATTTTTATGACAGACTAATTAGTTAGAGCTGAGATTTCTGGTTTTACCTACAATTTTTTTAACATATTCAAGCTACTTGTTCTCTTCAGTGACTCAGTGCCCCAGGGGTAAGCTGCTACATCTAGCCTCAAATAATATTAATTATAATATTTATCCTAAGTTTATTCATGGTGTAGATATTCTTTATCTGTTTGTGAATTACTGAATGAATGGAAGAACTGGCTTTCTTTCATTTGGTGAGTCAATCAGCCTTTTCCACACTCAGAAATGCTCTATTAATATGTAAATTTACATTTGAGTTTTGACATCTGAACTATGATTCTCGAGAGTCTGCCCATTCTCTGAATGCATCAGTGTCAGCTTGAATGTGTTATAAACTTAACATTCTGTGCCCCAACCCCTACAATTAAGTTTATATACTTGAGGGTGAGATCTGGAAACCTTCATTTTTAACAAGCTCCCCAGCTGATTGACATGCACAAAATTGACAGAAAGCTGGAATATCAGTTTTATTTTTCTTAAAGATGTATTTATTTATTTGAAAGTCAGAGTTACTCAGAGAGAGAAGGAGAGGCAGAGAGAGAAAGAGGTCTTTCCATCTGCTGGTTCATTCCCCAACTGGCCGCAACGGCCCGAGATGCGATGCACCAATCTGAAGCCAGGAGCCAGGTGCTTCTTCCTGGTCTCCCATGTGGGTGCAGGGGCCCAAGGACTTGGGCCATCTTCTACTGTTTTCCCAGGGCATAGCAGAGAGCTGGATAGGAAGTGGAGCAGCCAGGTCTCGAACCAGTGCCCATATGAGATGCTAGCACGGCAGGCATCGGCTTTACCCTCTACACCAAAGTGCCAGACCCTGGAACATCAGTTTTAGACATCAAAAAAACCAAGGCAGATTCATTCCAAGAATGAGAAAACAGGAAATTGAAGTAGTCTTGGGAAAAAATAATATGGTTAGGGCATCACTGCTAGACATGAAACAATGTTAATATTTGCCTCCCACTACTCAACAACAAATTCAAAGGAAAGAGCAACCCAACCGTATATCTCCATTGTGTACTGGTGGTATGCCCCCTTTAGGATGAGGTGAGGACCATGATTAGTAGTTTGACTAGACTGTATCTGATGGAGATTAGGTTTTTCCACAAACAGAAGTCAAAATCTGCTAGAAATCAGGAACATTTTCTAGGAAGCCAAAAACAGAAATTACAAACACAAGGTTATACCACGACGGAGTGCCTCAGAAATCAGTATGTACCCTGTCACACAGAACCAAACATGAGGCTTTTAGTCAACCTAAGCAATAAAGAATTCTTGCATCAACAGTGACTAGAAAACTTTGAGATTTTTCTCCATTCTGAGAATCAAAGGCATTCTAAAATGATTCCAAAAATCACTCAGTTCTGTTTTTAAAGTTTAGAATCCTTTAGTAAAAGTAACTATTTGGAGCTGGTGCTGTGGCATAGTAACTTAAGCCTCTGCTTGTGGTGCCAACAGTGCATATGAGTGCTGATTGGAATCTTGGCTGCTCCATTTCTGATCCAGCTCCCTGATAATGGCTTGAGAAAGCAGTGGAAGACGGCCCAAGTGCAGGGGCCTGTACCCATGAAGGAGAGCCAGAAGAAGCTCCTGGATCCTGGCCTCAGACCGGCTCAGTTCCGGTCATTGCAGCTACTTAGGGAATGAATCAGCAGATGGAAGACCTCTCTCTGTCTCTCCCTTTCTCCCTCTTTAACGATACCTCTCAAATAAATACATAAATCTTAAAAAAAAAAACTAAGTAATTAAAACATTTGTAACTTATTTTTTATTAGATACTTTATGTTTATTGGCAGTATGCTATGTAATGTCCATGATAGGAAAGATTAATTAATAATTGTCTGCTTAGCTCTTGTCCCTTGTAGCCAGACTGACTCCTTCCACCCATCATGTGCCCATTGTTCCATAAAGAAAAGCTTCAGTCATCTTATCCTGTAGTGCTGCCAAATGAGGAAATGGTCAAGTAACCATCTGATTACTCTCAAATTAGCTTTTGTTCTTATTTTTTGGTTAAAATTTTAGTGATGGGTTCTAATTTTTGGCTCAGCAAATCTAATGACCTTTCTTTTCTGACAAATTTGAAGTTCATATATGCCAATCCCATGGGCTCAGAGCATCTTGCAGTCATGAGAAAGATTTGCCGATTCTTCACCATTCTGGAATATAATTATAACTCCCTTTCTCCATAGGGGTTCATGTTGTCTCCTTCATTTTCCAACCCCAATCAAAACAGAACAGTTCAGTTATGTTCATAATTCTGTAACATGGTTGAATAGGAAAATGCTCTCTAGTTACATAGAAAGTAAGCATTGACAAAACATCCAAATAATTAAATAATGGCATACACACATCATTTTGCAGGAATTTAAATGTGTTCAGCTGTTCTGACTCTTGCCATTATTCTTTCAGTGATAGAATAGACATGGTACACTACAATGTGAATACTTCATTACCTTTCACAGTCCCCTGATTTTCATGGTTTTGCCTAACAATATTATTTTCCATTGGAAGAGCCTCCCTAGAGAGTCATTTTCCATAACGTTGATCTTAGTCAGTAGACTCAAATATGTGATTGAGTTGCATGTAGCTAATAAATCAACAAACATTTTACCTGTTATTACTTGTATCTTAGTCTTTCATCTGTATACTGAGTGATATTTATTGTTAAACTAATGCAAGAGTTGCCTTCTCTCCATTTGGTTTCTTTTTAAAAAATTTTTATTCAAAGTATACAAATTTCAAGTATTTCATATATATAGATTTAGGAACAAAGTGATACTTCCCACCTTCCCTCCTGCCCAGCTCCCACACTTCTTTGTTCTCTCTTTCCTATTCCCACTCTTAATTTTTACAAAGATCTAGTTTCAGTTTACTTTATGCTCATAAGACTAACCCTACACTAAGTAAAGAGTTCAACAAATAATAGAAAGGAAAAAACTACATATTGATGATGTATGTAACATGTTCAGGAAAAGAATTTATTTCTCTCAAGAAAAATGCTACATTTGCATTATCTTAATTTTTCGACTATGATAAAATAAACATTTTGACAACATAATCAGGCTGTAGTTGAACTTTTATTGGTGCCACAAAGGAATCAGATCTAATAGAAGCTTAATGCAAGCCGGCGCTATGGCTCAACAGGCTAATCCTCCGCCTTGCAGCGCCGGCAGACCGGGTTCTAGTCCCGGTTGGGGCACCAGATTCTATCTTGGTTACCCCTCTTCCAGGCCAGCTCTCTGCTATGGCCCGGGAGTGCAGTGGAGGAGGTCCCAAGTGCTTGGGCCCTGCACCCCATGGGAGACCAGGAGAAGCACCTGGCTCCTGCCTTTGAATCAGCGCGGTGCGCCGGCTGCAGCACACGCAGGCCGCGACGGCCATTGGAGGGTGAACCAACGGCAAAAGGAAGACCTTTCTCTCTGTCTCTCTCTCTCTCTCACTGTCCACTCTGCCTGTCAAAATAAAAAAAAAAATAGAAGCTTAATGCCTATTCTATTGAACCCTACTCACACAGGAGGTGATGTGAATTCAAGAATTATTAAAGCAAATGAAAAAGAGGTTAAAAGCAAATCTTATGTCATAAAACGATTACTGAAAATTGGTTCCAGGTAGTAAATTAAAATGATAATTTTGAGAATTACTATTGCTGTCTAATGCTAAGGTATATGTTCTCAATACAAAGATAATCCTCATCTGGCAATAATATGATTTCTGATTAACAGTTGAGAGATAACAGAAAAATCTACAACTAGACACATATGGTAACAAGGGCAGAGGAACTTCCAAGCATTAGAAGATCTGGTTTCATTTTCCACAAATCAATGGTTGTGACACTATGTCTGTCCTTGAGTCTACATTTCTTGATCTGTAAAATGAAATTAAATATACCTCACCCACAGGGTGATGGAAAAGCAATGGGAGATAATAGATGTAAAAATGCTTTGTAAATTTTAAAGTGGCCTAGAAATATCTAATGCTATTTCTTCCTGTTCGTGCTAGTGCCACATCATAAGCTATGAAGGCATAGTAACAGCACTGGAAAGGTCAAATTGAAGACAAAAATGATGCCTGGAAGAAGTAATATAAACCAGTTTAATGAATAGTCTTATGTTCAGGACACAATGGTAGATAAAATGTTACCAAAAATATTAAATGAAACTCATAAGAACTCAGGTGAACCCATCGATTTCTGAACTCCTACCCAAGAAAACTGTCTCAAAAATTAATCAATTGGAGTCACAATTCACCTCTACTACAATATGAATAGGTGAATGAGATGGAGAGCTAGTCCTGGATCATTTTCATGTTTGCCATATCCTCATGTATTTTGATCTAAACAAACAACTTACTGCAGAAAAAATGGGGAAAAAAAGACATTGCTTTTGTCAGTGGTAGGGGGAAAAACTGTCTAGAGATAAAGAAAGAATTAGTGATAGACGTGATCACACAGAATAGAACCATTTTAAAAACTATGTGGACATAGGCTAACAAAAGTCCCAGACCTGTCATTCTTCTAGCTGCTATCATTCCTTACACCAAACCTTGTCAGGTTTGAATAATGGAAAAGGTTCTGTTGCATTCTCTAGATACTGAGCTCACTGAGAAAATAGCAATTTAACTATCCTACCACAGTCTTTGTTTTTTCTTCCCTGACAGATTCAACTTCTTCTGAGAATGATCTTACACAACAATGACAAAAAATGAGAAAGAAAAATATTGTCATAAATTAGAACTGAGAAGCTGGTAAAAATAGTTTAATAAGGTTAAGTGACACAATTATAGAGTAAAACAATTTCCTCTAAGTCAGAATTTCCTTCCAAATCTCCTTAGGTTGGTTAAGACTCTACCACACTTGGCAGTCACTTAAGTTCCAGCATGTTGGATAATCCTTACTGTATTTATACCCACAATTTCCTAATTGTCAAATTTTACTATTCATAACATTCACTATGGGAGTGATGTCTCATCTCCTCCTTTAACACTCCAGCTTATTTACATGTTATTATTTTTATGAATTATTATAGTGGCATATCAATTGGCTTCCCTCCTCAAATATTTCTTGCTCTAAGTAATGCATGCCCTCCAGCTGTATGTATCTTGTTCATACCATTTTCCAACTCAAAAGCTTCCAGTGGTTCACCATTGCATGCAAAATCAAGTGTAAATTTTCCAGCCTAAAAATTTAAATCTGAAAATACCAAGTGGTGTAGAACACTGTGAGCAACAAACTCTCTCATATATTGGGACTGATGCTGTGGTATGGAAGGTTGGACTCCACCTGGGGTACCTGTGTCCCATGTGCGTGCCAGTTGGAGTCCCAGCTGCTCCATTTCCAATTCAGCTCCCTGATGATGTGCCTGGGAGAGCAGCAGTGGATGGCCCAAATCCTTGGGCCTCTGTCTCCATGTGTGAGACCCAGATGAAGCTCCTGTTTCCTGGCTTTGGCCTGGCCCAGCCCCAGCTATTGCAGTCATTTATGGAGTGAATCAGCAGATGGAGGATCTTTCTCTCTCTCTCTCTCTCTCTCTCTCTCTCCCCCTCCTTCTCTCTCTGTATCCCTGTTTTCAAGTATATAAATAAATTTAAAAAAAACTCATATAAGCTTAGCAAAAACTGATTAAGAAAGGGTAGGGAAGGAAGGGGATTGGTGGGGAGCAGGGGAATGAGGTAAGTATGATTGTCTTCTTAGAACTGTACCTATGGAATGCATGAAATCTACTCTCTTTATATTAATAAAAAATTTTAAAAAAGAAATTTATCAAAGGAATCTTTTAGAAAATTGTTTCATGGTATCTTAAAAAGCTAAGCATATGCATATCCTTCAACCTTCAATTTCACAAAAATAAGTTACTTGGATAATAAATTATGATATATTCATCTGCTGGAATACTATAGAATAGTGAAAACAACTGAACTATAGATGAATTTAACAATATGTAAACAACTCATCAATAACATTGAATGAAAGAATGGGGTGGGCATTAGGTACAGCAATTTAAATAGCTGCTTGGGTGCCAATATGCCACATTTGAGTGCCTAGTTTAAGTCATGCTTCCTGCATAATCTGGCAGGCACAGATGATGGTTCAAGTACTTGGGTTGCTGCCATACATATGAGACACCTAGATAGAGTTCTTGGCTTCAAACTTGCTCAACTTTGGCTATTTTGGCTTTTGGTGCATGGATGGAAGATCTCTTTCTGTTTTGGTCTTTCAAATAAAAAATGAAAATAAGTAAATAAAAAAGTATTGAAAGAAGTTAAGACACAAAATAATATATACCATCTAATAACATGTATATAGAATTCAAAAATATGCAATAGTAATTTAAGCTTACAGGGTCAGTGTTTTCTTCAGGAAGAAATAAATCTTCAGGCCTGTGCCGCGGCTTACTAGGCTAATCCTCCACCCTGCGGCGCCGGTACACCAGTTCTAGTTCCAGTCGGGGGGCCAGATTCTGTCCCAGTTGCCCCTCTTCCAGGCCAGCTCTTTGCTGTGGTCTGGGAGGGCAGTGGAGGATGGCCCAAGTGCTTGGGCCCTGCACCCCATGGGAGACCAGGAGAAGCACCTGGCTCCTGGCTTCGGATCATCACTGCGCCACAGCGCGCTGGCCGTGGCAGCCATTGGAGGGTGAACCAACGGCAAAGGAAGACCTTTCTCTCTGTCTCTCTCTCTCTCTCTCTCACTGTCCACTCTGTCTGTCAAGAAAAAAAAAAAAAGAAAAAAGAAAAAAATAAATAAATAAATCTTTTGTTTCAGAGGAACTTGAGTAGGTTTTCTGATATGTTAGAAATGTTCTTTGTAATCTGAGTAGTGGTTTTAGGTGTGTGTTTACTTTGTAATAACCTACTGAGCTGCACATATGTTTTGTGTACATTTGTCTACATTTTAAAAATAAGTAAATTCAGGCCGGCGCCATGGCTCAATAGGCTAATCCTGCGCCTTGTAGTGCTGGCACACCTGGTTCTAGTCCCGGTTGGGGCACCGGATTCTGTCCCAGTTGCCCCTCTTCCAGGCCAGCTCTCTGCTATGGCCCGGGAGTGCAGTAGAGGATGGCCCAAGTCCTTGGGCCCTGCACCCCATGGGAGACCAGGAGAAGCACCTGGCTCCTGCCTTTGAATCAGCGCGGTGCACTGGCTGTAGGGCACAGGCCGCAGCGGCCACTGGAGGGTAAACCAATGGCAAAGGAAGACCTTTCTCTCTGTCTCTCTCTCTCACTGTCCACTCTGCCTGTCAAAAAAAAAATCTAAAAAAAAAAAATAAAAAAAAAATATGTAAATTCTTAGTTTGACCCTTAAAGTTGACCATGATCATTCCTTTCTTCCACCCCATTCTTAAGCTTCCTCCTTATCTTTTATGCTTTTAATAAATTGCTTTATTCACATCTCCCAGACCAGGTTATATTATTTTTTTGAAAGACTTATTTTACTTATTTGAAAGAGTTACAGAGAGAGAGAGAGAGAAAGAGAGAGAGATCTTCAATTCGCTGGTTCACTCCCCAAATGGCCGCAACAGCCAGAGCTGAGCCTATCCAGAGTCAGGATCCAGGAACTTCTTCTGAGTCTCTCACATGGGTGCAGGGGCCCAAGGAGTTGGACCATCCTCTGCTGCTCTCCAAGGTACATTAGCAGGGAGCTGGATCAGAAGTGGAGCAGCTGGGACTCACAACAGTGTCCATATGGGATATAGTCACTGCAGGCCAGGACTTTAACCTGCTGTACCACAGCGTCAGCCCTAAGGTATATTTTTTAAAGATTTGTATTTATTTATTTGAGAGGTAGAGTTACAGACAGTGAGAAGGAAAGACAGAGAGAAAGATCTTCCTTCCGTTGGTTCACTGGCAGATGGCCGCAATGGCCGAAGCTATGCCGATCTGAAGCCAGGAGCCAGGAGATTCTTCCAGGTCTCCCATGTGGGTGCAGGGGCCCAAGCACTTGGACCATCTCCTACTGCTTTCCCAGGCAATAGCAGAGCGCTGGATTGGAAGAGAGGCAGCCGGGACTAGAACTGGCCCCATGTGGGATGCCAGCACCACAGGCAGAGGATTAACCTACTGTGCCATGGCGCTGGCCCCAGGTTATATTATTTTTAATATTATTCTTTTCCTCATGCTGTTAGTCACCAGAAGTCATCTCCCACATCTCTTCATGTCAAAATTCTATGTGTTTTTCAAAGCTAAAACATACTACACCTCTTTTATGAAGCCTTCCTCAACTTCAGTGGATATTCTCTATCATCAGAGTTACCTTATCAACTTGATTTTACTCCTTGTATTACAGATATTTGTCAATCTGTCTTATCCTCTAACAAGGGCCAGGAATATACCTTACATGTGGGGACCCATGGATAGGCCTGCCATGGGACCCCCCATGCTGGGCTTGGCTTACAGCAGTAATGCAGATGTAGCAGCTGATTGAACTTTCCATCTAGCTGAGGACTGTAGTAAACAACAAGATGGCGCTGATGCCCTGCCTGCTACATGACTCTACAGCTGATCGTGATCAAGTGCCGGACTGGAGAGCTCTGTGCATGGACTGTAATTGATTGACTGTGATTGGTTGAATTCTGGATATAAGCGGAGAGCGAGCGAGAGAAGGGGGCACGCCAGCTTTCCCCCTTAAGGAACTTGCGTGCCATCTCTCCCCCTTCTTCCGGTCCCCCACTCTTTTTCCTACTCCTTCTAAGTAAAAGTCTTTTGAAGACCGATTAACTGCGAGCAGCGTCGTTCCTTTTGCGGCCGAAGGAGCTGACACTTACGTATCTTGGAATCCTTTGCATTACTTCACATACTGTCAGCACATGGTACTAAGTAGATAATTATTTGAGTGTGTGATTAAAGAACAAGCAAATAAGCCATTGAGTCAGTTCCTTAGAAAGCAGCTATAATCATTATACATCTCCAGGGGGATCCTGGGATGAAATTTCATCCCATCCCAGGGATGCAAATAAGTCCTCCAGTGTCGTCTTGGTTTTGGTCAATCAACTAAATGAGTGGTATGAAGCTAGATAGTTTTGGATCTTACTGAGCCCCCCAAATGAGAGCTGAATAAATTGAAAGCCTGGAACTGATAAACATACCACCAGCCCAAGACAAAATTGTGAAATAAGAAATTATTTCTTCTGCACATTTCCTCCAATGGTAATGTATTTCTCCACTCCCATCTCCATTTTACTTCTCTCCTTGCTCCTCTTCATTTTCAGAGGTCAATGGTGACATCCATTCATTATTGTATTAATCAACTTCTTCAGAGAAACAATCAACGGGATGTGTTTTTATACACACACACACACACATACATACACATATGTAGGTAGGCATATTTATCATAAGTAATTGGCTCACACATTGTGGAGACTGAGAAGTCTCAATATCTGTAATTTCCAAGGTAGAGACTGAGGAAAGCCATTGGGGTAGTTCCAGTTTGAAAGCCTGAGAATCAGGAGCAGGTTATAGAATCAAGAAAAATTGATGTTTTTGGTTCAAGTACAAAGACAGTTAAGACTATTCTTCCAGCTCAAGCACTTAGGTAGAAAGTGCTCTCTCTTACTTGCAGAAGAAGCAGTCATTTTGTCTTGTTCAGCCCTCCAACTAATGGGATAAAAGCTACCCACATTAGCGAGGGCAATGTGCTTTATTCAATATACAAATTCTAATGTTAATCTCATCCAAAAACACCCTCACAGACACATTAAGATTAATGTGTAACTAAATAGACACCTCCTGGTCCAGCAAAGTAGATACACAAAGTTAACCATCATTACACATAGGAGACTGAGTATCTTCCTCTCAGAAAACCCTAAAATGATCTGGATATTTTATCCTCTTGACCACAGTGCTTGATACAGAAATGAGAAACTAGCACAAAGTTAATGGATAATAAAAACAATAGGTAACACATTTGAACACATGCAGTGCTCTGTCACTACTCTGGTAATATTCAGAAACATTACTACACCTCTTCAACACCACAATAACCCATTAGAACACCTGTTCCTGATAACAGAAGTTTGACTCCTCAGCTGGATTTGGTGACATAAAGATGTGTTGACTGGAAATGCCCTATCAATTATGCTCAGGCAAGAAGTCAGCCTGGGAGTAGAAGCAACCCAGAAAGGACTTTTTATATTATTTGTGTGCTGAATCAGATTGCATGTGAAGCAAGGCTCACTTGTGTATTTTTCAGTTACATGAGCCAGTAAATTCCTTATTTTGATTTAAGCCCCTTTAAGTTGGGTTGATGTCAACTTATAACAGTAAAATTCATAACTGATATAAAAACTGATGCCAGAATTCAGGTGTTATATATAACAGACCTTAAAACATAGAAGTGACTCTATTCAAGTAAGCAATTAAGTCAGAGACCAACAGTACTCAGCTGAGACAGAAATAGGATCAGGGATGTGCATGTAACTTAAGACAAACTATTGATGTGTGAGGAGATTTCAGCCAAAGCTCCTTCAAAAACAAAGTTTTTTTTTTTTTTTTTTGACAGGCAGAGTTAGAGAGAGAGAGAGAGAGAGAGAGAGAGAGAGAGAGAGAAAAGTCTTCCTTCTGTTGGTTCATCCCCCAAATGGCTGCTACGACCAGCGTGCTGCGCTGATCCGAAGCCAGGAGCTAGGTGCTTCCTTCGGGTCTCCCATACAGGTGCAGGTCCCAAGCACTTGGGCCATCCTCCACTGCCCTCCCGGGCCACAGTACTCTTCAATAGACATAATGGAATAAAAATATGTGAAGCTACAAAAATCAGGCCTGGCTAAGGTAGAAAGAACCCAAAGGAAACACAGCCAAGACACAGATCCTAGTGATAATTTTTGAATCCTGAGTAAAACTGTATCAGTTTGGATCCGGCCAGTAAATTGAAACCACACAGAAACAACCAGGGGATGTTTAAGGAATTATTAAACTACTGGAGAGTAGCCTAAGATGTAAATAAATATTGTATGGTACTCTAGAGCTGAGGGGCAACATCTAAGGAAAGACACATGTAGAAGGAAGTCTCCTCCTGAAGGCTGTGGTTCCTAATCTCTGAAGAAGGTATATTTGGGCCCGTTGGATATCTCAGTTTTCCTAGGTCAAAACTGCTCTGCTATTGCTTTGCGGTCAGAGAGTAACTGTACTGAGGAGCAGGCAAATAGTAACAGGTGTGAATGTGTGGAGGGGGTGGAAACTTTCTGTGCCACAAGCAGAGTACAGAAGGCTTTCAGAGGAAGCAGAGTTGGCTTGGTGGGAATTCTGTAGGGCCCAGGCTGGTTGCAAAGGGACCTACAAAAGGAAAGGGTACTTATGCAAACAGGAAGCCTTTGGAGTTGCCAATTTCCATTTCCAAGATCACAGCAGGTAGCTTATTGCCAAACCAATGCTACAAGGTGGCCAAAGGACTGCATTTCCAGCACACGGCTAAGGCCAAGCTTCCCCAGATCTTCTTACCCCCACTGCAGCCAGAGAGCAGAGAATCCTTCCTTCCACAATATTCCCTCAGTGTCTTCTACAGACAAAGCTCAACACAGGTCTCCCTGTACATTTTATTTTTTATATTTTTAAATTATTTGAAAGGAGAACAACTGGTTGAGGGAAAGGGGGATGCTGCAAAGACAGATATCTTCCATCTTCCAGGTCATTGCCCAAATGCCTGTAAGAGCCAGGTATGGAATAGGTTGAAACCAGGAACGAAGAACTCCACTCAGGTCTCCTACATGCAAGTACTTGAGCCATCATCTGCTGCCTCCCAGAGTGTACATTAACAAGAAGCTGGATATGAAGCAGAAAATCTAGGACTCAGACCAGACATACAACATGGCACATGATGCCCCAAGCAGTGTCTTAATGGCTGCATCAAATGCTTGTCCCCAACAAAGGTCTCCCTTTACAGGAGAAATATTAAAAAGAGTCCTATATTTCTACATAACATATACTGAAGGGTGAATATGGAACCAAGTGGCAATAGGTTGGTAACCTATACACAGAATATGAGCATTAGTTATGACAGCAATTCTCTTTTGGTTTTTGACAGTTAGTTGGATTTTTCAAATATTGCAACTGAAAGAGTATACACTGACAAAAGGCCAAGTCTTCATAACATCTATGGCTACATAGAGTACTTCCTCAAGAATTTCATGCTATTCTGACACCTTTTCTGCCTACATTTCTCACCACAATCTTTCTTTTCTAATTCCACATTTTTTACTTAAAATTTTACATACTGTCTTTGACATGTATGAGGGTACTTCAGAAAGCTCATGGAAAATGGAATTAAAAGATAAGCTTCATTTGGTGCAAAGAATTTTTTATTTCCATGCAGAGTTTTCTCAAAATACAAATTTTCCATGACATTTTGAAAACTCTTATGTGTATGGATTTCAAAACATTTATACACCAAAATAAACTTATCTTTATTCTTTAAAGATTTATTTATTTATTTATTTGAAAAGCAGAGTTACAGTGAAAGGAGAGACAAAGGTCTTGCATCTACTAGTTCACTCTCCTAATGGCCACAACAACCAGGACTAGGCCAGGCCAAAGCCAGGAGCCAAGAGCCAGGAGCTTCTTTCTCTCCCAAGTGAACACAGGGGCTCAAGGACTTGGCCATCTTCCACTGGTTTCCCAAGCCATTAGCAGGAAGCTGGAACCAGGACTCAAATTGTCACCTATATAGAATGCTGGCACTGTAGGTGATGGCTTAGCCACAGTGCCTACCCAGTAAATTTATTTTTTAACTCCATTTTCTATTAATTTTTAAATATCCTTGTACATTAACCTTCCATGATAACATTTTAATGAGTGATTTCTAGAAAATGAAGGCTTTAAGACTGAAAGATAATAGAATGTTTAGGTACTTGAAGAGTTGATAGAATAGATATTTTAGGGTGACTGGCACTTTGGATTCCCCTCAGATAATTAAGTCATTATTTATAATAACAAAATAAAGTCAGAAATTGCCATTTAATTAGGATTGTTCTCTAATCTGCCTGGTCATTCTATAATTCTACAGCAGCAACAAAATATCACCCAACAATGAAGCACTTATTTCCAGTAAAATTAAAGAAATCTAAGTAAGCAACCATAATAGTCATAGGCTGTTCAGGTAAAAAGTGAAGTATCCAAGCCAAAGATAACGTGTGTGTGTGTGTGTGTGTCTGCATATGTGTGTGTGTGTGCATGCATGCATGCATATATCTGTATTTTAAGAAACAGAGATGCAAGAGAGCAGAATTAAGGAAATAAAAATTTCACTCGACAATCTTGATGGGTGAAATAAATGCTTTACGGAGTAGATTCCCAAGACAAGTCCCCAATTAGACAATACTGACTCCTTGAAAAGTTTGATTTTAATATAATAAATCTTTTTTTTTGGCTTTAGCAATTTCTTCTAAATGCTTCAATAGTTTTTACTTCCTAGGTTTTATAACCTCAAAGTTCATTATTAAAAAGTTTTAGTTGACTTCAAATACTTTCTGTGCTGTCTAGGGAGAAATTCACGTAAGAAGAGTAAACCCAATTTAACAGAAAACATGAAAAATTGTTGATGAAGTGCTTTGTGTGTATGTGTGTTCAGCCCAAAGGAAGCATCGGACTGGCTCTGGGAGTGGGAGGCAGAGTGAAAAGAAGCAGTATCTGCTCCTCTGCCTGCTTGTGTTGGATAAATGGATCATTTTATTGTCAGGTTCGCTGAGACTGAAAGTCAACGTTATACAGGAAGGTCCCTGAGGTATGCAACAGAGGGGATGCTATTCCAGCTTCCTTCACTTGATGCTATTAAATGAGCTCACAGTCTGTAAGATAAAAGTTAGATAAATTGAAGGCCAATAAGTACCTAGCTTTATAGCAGTAGTTTAAGTTCAAACTCCTCATGAGTTTATATGTGTTTCTATGGAAAGATGAAACGATGGCATCTAAAACAACACTCTCATAGATAAAATTTACCAAAGAAAATAAGTCTGTGGATTGCTGTACTGATTTGTGGAGCAATTTTTCTCCCTTTCAATACCAATAGCACAATAGTCACTTAAAATGTGTGAACACTATAAACTGTAACAACAGATGGTATATTTGGTATAAAATATCAGAAACACATTCCATGTTCATTTAGAAAAATTTGCCTGTTACATATAATAAATGTTCATCTATTCATTCCACAAGAATTTATTGATTATCTTCTCTGTATCAAGAAGCAATGGGTTGGGGCCAGCATTGTAGAATAATGAGTTAAGATACCACGTGCACCACCAGCATAACATATGGGCACCTGCTGGAGTTCCAGCTGTACAACTTCCAACCCAACTTCCTGCTAATGTACCTTGTACCCAGTGGGAGACCCAGAAGATGCTGCTGGATCCTGGCTTTGAATTGGCCCAGTCCTGGCTGTTGCAGCCATTTGGGGAGTAAATCAGCAAATGGGGGCCCAGCACTGTGGTGTAGTAGGTAAAGCCACCGTCTGCAGTGCCTGTATCCCATATGGGCACTGGTTCCAGTCCTGGCTGCTCCACTTCTGATCCAGCTCTCTGCTATGGCCTGGGAAAGCAGTAGAAGATGGCTCAAGTGCTCACTTGCTTGCTCACTCTCTCTCTCTCTCTCTCTGCCTCTGCCTCTCTGTAAGTCTGCCTTTCAAGTAAATAAATAAATCTTTTTAAAAAATCACAGATGAAAGATATCTCTGTCTCTGTAACTTTTATAAATAAAAATATTTATAAAATAATTATATTTAAATGCCTTTCATATAAATAAAAAGAAATAAAAAGAAACAATGGTTCTACCTTTGTAATCTGTCTAGCATATGAGAAAGTTCTGTTGCTCTAAAATATGATTATCATGTGGGACATAATAAAATAATAAACACTTTTACAGAATGATCTAATTTCCAAAGTGCATACACATGTACATATATGGAGAAGGGTAGGAGAGAATGGTAATATTCAATATATTTACCAACTAGTATAGCACAAATTCTACCAAACTAAAATGCAAATGGTGTAAGATTGATTTTGGAAGAAATCTATACAGTAAAAAAATCAACAACAAAACAAACAACCCAGTTAAGAAATGGGCAAAGGACATGAAAAGGCATTTTTCAAAGGATGAAATTCAAATGGCTAACAGACACGTGAAAAAAATGCTCAGGATCACTAGCCATCAGAAAAAGGCAAATCAAAACCACAATGAGATTGCACTTCATACCAATTAGAATGACCATCAACCAAAAATCAAAAAACAATAAATGCTGGTAACAATATAAGGAAATAGGTACCCTAATCCACTGTTGGGAATGTATACTAGCACAACTACTATGGAGATTTCTCAGAAATCTGAAAATAGATCTATGATATGACTCAGCCATCCAAGTCCTAGGGATTTACCCAAATGAAATGAAATCAGCATATGAAAGAGTTATTTGTACCCCCGTGTTTATAGCATCTCAATTCAGAATAGCTAAGATATAGAATCAACCCAGATGTCCATCAAATGATGACTGGATAGGCCTCCACTTCGGCTCAGTAGGCTAGTCCTCCACCTGCGGCGCCAGTACACCAGGTTCTAGTCCTGGTCGGGGCACCGGATTCTGTCCTGGTTGCCCCTCTTCCAGTCCAGCTCTCTGCTGTGGCCAGGGAGTGCAGTGGAGGATGACCCAAGTCCTTGGCCCTGCACCCACATGGGAAACCTGGGGAAGCTCCTGGCTCCTGGTTTTGGATTGGCACGGTTCACCGGCCACAGCGGCCACTGGAGGGTGAACCAATTGTAAAGGAAGACCTTTCTCTCTGCCTCTCTCTCTCACTGTCCACTCTGCCTGTCAAAAACAAACAAAAAAACCAAAAAAAATGTGGTACATATACACAATGGAATACTACTCAGCCATAAAAAGTTGAAATCCTGTCTTTTTCTGCAAAATGAATACAACTGGAAACAATTTTGCTTAGTGAAGTAAGTCAGTTTTAAAAAGACAAATATCATGTTTTCTCTGATATATGAGAGTTAACATAGAATGCAGAAAAAAAAATGTATAAGAATGAAACAAAAGAAATATTTCCAGTTCAACAACATGATCTCTTTTTGTTCACATTTTTTCAATTATACCTACAGTGCAAGCCAACAATGAAATATTTGTAATATTTGCACTCTGTGGCTTAGAAACATTTTATAATTTTAAAGAACTCATATTACTCCTAAATTTTTTTACACATAGGTCTAAATTGTTACATGCACCAAATGTGATGTTGATTTAACACCATGGCAGCTAAAGCCTTGAATTAGAAGTATATTTTTTTAATGTGGAAGATTAGATTTCATTTCAAAAGTAATTAGAATTTTAACTTTTTATATAACTTAATTTAAATTTAAATTTTAAAATGATGTATGTATATTATAATTTAATAGCTTGCTTAAAAGCTTAGAAGCAAAATAACTTTGAAAATAAAATATTGTTAATTTTTAAAAATTACTTAAAGGTTCTTTGTTTTATATAAATAAATCTCTGAGAGATAAGTTAAAATTTATCAGTAAAAAGTAAAATAAAGATGTTTTCAAGAAAGATAAAAAAAAGACTCTCAGCCATAATATCCATTGTAAGCATGGTTTAGTGTGTTCCCACTGAGCCAGGAACAGAATCTTAAAATGGAATCTGGCCCTCATCCCCCACCATAAGTAGGATGCGAGTTTAAAAGTATCACAAGGGTCCGGCACTGTGGCGTAGCAGGTAAAGCTGCAGCCTGCAGTGCTGGCATTCCATATGGGCACCAGTTTGAATCCCAGCTGCTCCACTTCCAATCCAGCTTTCTGCTGTGGCCTGGGAAAGCAGCAGAAAATGGCTCAAGCCCTTGGGCCCCTGCACCCACATGAGATACCCACAAGAATCTCCTGGCTCCTGGCTTCGAATTGGCACAGCTCTGGCCGTAGCAGCCAATTGGGGAGTGAACCAGGGGATAGAAGACCTCTCTCTCTCTCTGCCTCTGCTTCTCCTCTCTCTATGTAAACCCAACTTTCAAATAAATAAATAAATCTTTTAAAAAAAGTATCACAAAATTGGCAATTAGAAATTTTTTATTAGTACATATTTATCACATGCATACTAAATATCTGAAACTATATCTGAAATTTGATCAAGTCTTAATGCATTTGATCAAATCTTAAGATGAAATAAGGAAGAATAAGTGGGGGGAAACAGAGAATTCTGTTTGTGGTATAAGCAAGGCTGAGGAAAATGTTTCTAGGATAGAGGGGCCGGCGCCTTGGCTTACTTGGTTAATCCTCTTCCTGCAGCACCGGCATCCCATATGGGTGCCGGGTTCTAGTCTTGGTTGCTCCTCTTCCAGTCCAGCTCTCTGCTGTGACCCCGTAAGGCAGAGCTTGGGCCCTGCACCCGCATGGGAGACTAGGAGGAAGCATCTGGCTCCTGGCTTCGGATTGGCACAGCGCCGGCCATAGGAGCCATTTGAGGGGTAAACCAACGGAAGGAAGACCTTACTCTTTATCTCTCTTTCTCACTATCTAACTCTACCTGTGAAAGAAAGAGAGAGAGAGAGAGGGAGAGGGAGGGAGGGAGGGTAAAATAAGAGATCAAAAGCATGTTTATTAGAACAAGAAGTTGCAAGAGGTAGAGATCAGGGTAAAGGGCAAAGGTGAGGAAGAGAGAAAGTAGAAAAAGATGGATGAACTATAAATCAATTTGGATGTGTAGAAGAAATAAGTCCTAGGATGATGACAGGAATTTGGAATGAAAGAAAGGGGATGATACAAAACTCAAATGAATAAATGAACTTGAACTTCAAGGAGAGGTTTTAAAAAAATGTCTTCCAAACTTACAATCATTTTAATTACAAAGTGACATACCTAATGCATTTATATATTACATAAATAAATATATATATTTTATATAGTATATAAATATATAACTATCATAGGAAATAAGCAAAAATCTATAAAAATATGTTAAAAATATCGGGTTTCCAAGAGGAGTCAGTAATCAGTAATGTACAAGGCAAGCATTTAAGATGGCTATGTGGCTTGCCTCAATATTATTCAATGTCTGATTTCAGGATCAGAACAAACATATTAGATTACTCTAAACTTGAGGATTAAAATATTGGAATGAGAAGGTCATGAGTATGTTGGCAATTGAGTACCAGTGAGAGAGAGCTCTAACTGAATGACCACGGGTTGTCAACTAAACTGAATGGGAAATGAAGCCATAGGAGGCTTATTGATCAAGAACATAGGAAGATGACCAAGTGCAAGAAGAATCAATGAGAATGAAGAGCAGCCACTCCAGTAAATAAAACCTCTTTAAGTATGTTCTGCAGGCTAAAAGATAAAGTCCAACTTACTTCTTATATTGACTTTCCACACTCTTGACTGCTGCCCAAGTTCATTTCCCATTCTTTCCCCAAAATACCCTAAGCATTCCATATTTCTAGTGTACAGAAAAGTTAAGCTGTTTTATACCTTCAAGCTGCTGCTATTCTTTCTGAAGGATTTCTTTTTTTCTCCTAAATTCCTATTCACCGAATAAACTTTGACACATTTCAAATATCTCCTCCTGGTAATTTGTCCGCAAAATTATAGCTTCCAAAATTTCCTCCTATCCCTGAACACTCACACCTCGATTCTGGGCAGATCTACAGAGAGTAGTGGAATTAACGTTGCTCTACTTCCTGCCTAACTAAACAACCATGCTGTAAAGAAGTTCAAGCTAACTTGCCTGGAGTATGAGTTGCCAGGTAGTAAGAAAGGACATAGAGAAGAGGTCATACAGAAGTGCCTATTTGGCCTTCCATGTCTCTAATAGCCACTAGCTAAATATTGGTGGAGCCCTGTAAACCCACAGAATTATGGGAAATAACAAATTATTTCTTTTTTAAGCTACTGAATTTGGAGATCTGGTTATGCAATTACAGTGCAGAAACCTCCCATTTTCAATTCAAATGCAACTGCTAAACTTTCCACTATATCATAATACTACATCAACAATATACCTCTAATATTTTATTTATAACACCAGCTTTGCAAATCATCTTTTTATGTATCTTTTACTTTCCTATTCTGAGATTCTTGAAATTAGGGACAGTATTTCAGCAATAGGATGTGTGTGTGTGTGCATGTATGTGTGTGTATTTGAAATGTACAACATACAACAGAAATATTCCATAAATAACATGAACTATGTTAAATATGAATTAAGTAAGTATGAGGGAAGAAGAGAGGTATGCTAAGCTCAGTTAGTGGAATTTTATGGTGAAATATTTCACTAGCAGAGTAGTTCCTATTTTGACATGGAAATAATGTTGGAAGTGAACTTGGTTCAAATATAGCCTGAGAAATGAGATGTGTGTATATGTGTATGTGTGTGTGTGTCTGTGTGTACATGTATGGTGTGTGTAATTGTTGAGGGTGTGGATTTGTGGCCTTATATAATTACTGGAATTTGTGTGGCGTAGCATATGGAAAAAGAGAATAAATTGTGAACTTCAGAAAAGGAAGGGCTGTGACAGTTTTTCAATTATAACAAAGCTCTTAAAGAAAGAAGTAGTGGACTATTAAGAAGATCCTGGTCCAACCCTCTGCCCAAGGTATTCTCAGAATAGCAAAGTAAGTCTCCACTTGACAGACATATGTGGAAGCTGTATTATTACTAAAGGACATTTTCCTTTAAGCCATTCAGTATTCCTTCTCAGTCTCTTCCACTGATCCCTTTTTTTCCGCTGCTGCTCAAAACTCTGCACAGTCTGCATCCCTTCAAAACTCCATGTCTATTCTCTGGACCATCTGGATCACTCTCGTGGTCTCCACCACCAATTATTGACTTATATTTCCTAAATTTGAACTTTTTGACTCCATTTCTTCCATGAGCTTCAGGACTGGACAGTTATTTCCAATTCTCTTCTGAATAGCTGTACTGTCTGGCATTCAAGTCATGTTTTTCCTCTTGTATTTTTTGGCCCAGTAAATAGCACCACAGCCTACTTGGTTATTATAGAAAGAGACATTCAGGACAGTGGTCAAAAGCTTAGATTTTGGAATAGGTGAAACAGAATGTGCTCAAATTTGGCTTTCATAAATTACTAACAATATGGTTCAAGCTTCTGGAACAAAATGTGACTTATATGCTAAGTGGCTTAGATAATATATATTTATATCTCACAGGTCTCAAGATTGGGAAGTCCAAGTTCAGGGTTCCAGCATGCCCAGGCCCTCTTCCAAGTTTGCAGATAGTTGTATTCTTGCTATATTCTCATCTGGTGGAAACAGAGGTCTAATTTTCTAATATCTTGTTATAACAGCACTGATCCCATCATGGTAATTCCACCCTGCTGAACATATCTGAACCTAATTACCTCCAAAAGACTCCCATCACCAATACCATCACATTAGAGCTGCAACATCAGAGCTTTAGGGGTACATTATTCAGTCCACAGCAGTTCCCTTGATAAATGACTTAACTTTTTAGAGCTTCATTTTTCTCACTTATAATCTTCAAAAGCTTGTGAAGATTCAATAAATGCCTATCCAAACCCTGAAAACTAATCATGCTAGCTAAACCTCTTAAAGCCATCCTTCTCTTTCCCTAAGTTCATGCCTCTCCCACACCAAAACCATTGAATTCTGTCAATTTAGTTCCTAAAATGTATCTTAACATAAGCTTTGACTATTGTCACTTCCACTATATTAGTACAGATCCTGAACTTTCACACCACCGCAAGAGATAACTTTTTAAAAATATAAATGAGATCATATCCCTTTATTCAAGTTCAAAAATCATAATAGCTCCCTATTTCCTTCAAAAGTTACACCAAACTCTACAGCATCTAATACTTACAGTCTTTCCCTAAATTATCTTTCTAATACCATTATCCATCATTTCCCATCATTCTCTATATTTTATACTGTCATTTTCTCAACATACTCTCTGTTTTCATGTCTATTTCCTTTCCTACATCCCCAGCCCTCACTTCTCCTCTGAGAATTTCTGCTCAAATTCAAGGCCCAGCTCAAATGTGATTTCCTTTCTGTTGTCATCACAGAATCCCCAAGTGACATAGATTTTTCCCTCATCTGTTTTCCTACAGGAATGTATACAAACCTATCTGAGTCGTTATCACATTACAGTATAGTTATTAATTTACTTGTCTATCTTCCCAGCTAGACTGAGCTCTTCCTCAGAAGCAGGGGTAGTGAAATATTTATTCTGCATTAGTAGTCCCTAACATAGTTCCTGGAACATATCAGTACATGTGAAATGCTTGATAAATGCCTCTTGAGAGAATAAATAAATGAAGAAACTATGTAAATTGAATGGTGTCTGCAAAGTATTACTTAAAATTTAAATCCAAATATTTCAGGTACATTTGAAAAGAAAATCTTTAAACAGAGCATTAATTTGAAACAGATTATTCATAAGTATCTTTTCTAACTCCAAAATTCTATGATCTTATTGTGATAAGAGTCAAAGTTGTTTTCCCGGCATACAGGATTACAGTCTTGCCTGAGAAAGACTTAAATTTGTAGTATAGGACCTAGTGGGTTGTTTAAAGTATATTTCCAATTTATTCTATCATATTAACTTTAATAAATTCTATTTTGTGAATTTATACTTTTAAATTAAATAAAATTGAATTATGTACGATAGCTGATCTTTCAAAATGGTCACATGGTGAAGAACATGTTTTGTTCGAAAACCTTGTCAGCTTGAGTGACATGTGAGTACCCAGCACTAAGCATCTGTTAGGGAAATCTTATTACTCTGTGTCTGTCACTAGAAAATTGGAACAAACGTTGCAAGACCTACACACTTAAAATGTTATGATGTGTTTTTAAAACTGCTTTCTACAGAAGGCTCTTTATTTTATTAGAAAATTATAAGCAAACAAGCCTCTTCAATGGCTTTTAAAACATAAGCACATTTCATGTCAAAATTGTATCACTTTCAACTGCTTGCTTGTGTGAGAAATCTGTCAGGCCCTGGTGCCTGAGAAAATAGGGTTCTATGGTAGAGGATTTCTTGCTGAAGGTTATAATGCATGCTCAATTAAACCAATACAGCAGGTGTAATGGTCTGATTGCATCTCAGAAAGAACTGTCAGCTTTCTGCTGTGGGATTGAAATTTTCCTAATGCCTGTAGTTTTTGGTGAATCCCATATCAAAACTTCTGCAGTCTGTATGAGGGAAGGTTAGGATCTTATCTAAAAAATTATTGGAAATATCAACTTTTCATTTTGATACCTTATATCTCTACTCTCTTTCCATACCTCTTTTAGATAAATATCTTAACAGTTAAAGAGAATATGCAAGAATTGCTAACATTATAGCCAATTTTTTCAGATGAACCACCTATGGTTATGGTGTTATTTTACTTAAGAAATCTTTCTAAGTCCTTTATCTCTTCAAATATCAAAAAATATATGTGTTTCAAAATGAATAAGGTGGTAAAAGAGTAAAGAGGTGGTAAACAGTAGTGTAAATTAAATCCTATAAATTTTCAATGTCCCATATAGTGTATGCAATTTCACAAGTTTCTAACAATTCTGCTTCTCTAAGCCAGCTGACATCACACAAAGGTGGAAGATGCTAACTTTTCCATAAAAATAGCAATAAATATATAAAATTTGAGGTATATATATATATATATATTACATATTCTAAGAAAAGATGACTTCTAAACATGAATTGCACATCATGAAAAATTATATTGTCTGTTACTAAACTGCCATCTACTGGACTTGTTCTCTGAGTATATATTATCATCTTGTATAATCATATCATCTTGCCTTTTTCAGTAAATACACAATTTTTCCCCTCACCTGTTCCTTGACATTCTTTCTTTCCCTTATTCTAGCAATGTCTGCTCCAAAAGACCAGGAGAAAATGCTTCAACTAGTTAAAGCCCTACCATAGCATTTCGCATCATTTAAGACTTAGATTGATTATTCACAGTGCCATGCAAACATGTCCGTTGGAGAAAAGAAGAGGCTTTGAGAGGGTTATGCTTCCCAAAGTGCCATCTGTCTCCAAAGGGCACATTTATTAAAAAGCTCCAGGTGCGAGTTGTGGGAGCAAACCAGCATAATGACATCCTTTTCTTCCTTGTGCACCTTTTGATTAATAACATCCTCCCCTTCAGTTCTAACAGACTGTATACCAATGTTTGCTACAAATAACCTCGAATACCAGTCTACATTTCTATCCTTCTCTGAATAAATTATCAGTTATTTGTAACCAGAATCAAAAGAATCAGCAAATATAAAGTATTTCTGACAAATAAATCTTATAAACCTCTTTTAAAAGATCAGCTAATAAGCCAATTTAGTGATATTTATCCAGTAAACAAGGCTGAATATGTGTCATTGATCAAATTCTACCCAATTTTCTCTATACCAAATTCATACACAAAAAAATCAAATTGATACTTATACTGATGACCTGAAGATACAGTAAAATTCTGAGTTATCTCATGAATTATAAAAATGAGAAAGAAAGCTAGCATTTATCAAATATCTGAAATTTATTAGACATTTTCATGGGCATTTTATCCACATGACAGCTTGGTCAGGTAGATATTTAGCATTACTTTCATTTTCACTACTGAACGTGATTGAGGATCAAAGTATTATCAAGAGTTAACATTTATTGATGGCTTACTATTTTCTTGCCACCATTTTTATTATTCTTCGGGGATTGCCAAAATTAATCCATATAACTACACTACTAGTAGACACTATCATTTTCCTCATTTTATTAGAAGGGACTCACAGAATAGCATATAGAACAATATGCAATATGAATAATAGCAATATGAACAATATGCAGTAGAGCCTGGATTTGAACTCAGGCAATGCCTGTACTTATCAACCCCAATATTTTACGATTTAAGTGAGTATTTTAGTACTAAGTACATTACTTTATTGTTTTCTTCTTGAAAATTGGTAATTACATATTTACTGTCAGAAATGTTATACTCTTTTGGAATTCACATATATTTGTATATGTAATATTACCATTTTACTTTGATAAGACTAAGGTTTGGAGAATAACAATAACAAGAATAATCACAGAGAACATTTATATGACACATTACTGTGTGCCAGATACTCTTCATGCAAAGAGTTTTAAATATAGTATATATTTAATACAGTCAACAATGTGATATAGTATTATTTCTTTTTTACAGATAAAGAAACTGAGAGAGAGAGCACCTAAACCAAGGTTGTCAGGATGGCAGAAAGTAGAGCAGCAATTCTAGTTCCATAGGTCCATAATTTTAACTACTACTCAAAATTGTGGGACAATTTAAAGTAGTCATTCTGTTATTTTAACAAATGTTTGCAACATGCCTTAAACTATAATAGCATTCAACACAATTAAACAATTTGTTGCATATCAGGAAAAATAATTATGCACATTTGATAGAGAGTGAGAGGGAATCAATCCTGTATAATTTCACATTGGTCAGGCTCTTGCATAGTTTAAAATAATGGTAAAAATAAAATTCCTCTCTTAATTTGTTCTACAATCACTGAGCACCGTACTTCAGGTGCTGGGGTTATGGAAGTAAGATTCATTCCCTGTCTGTGAAGAACTGGATGTATATTTAAAAATATATATAATTACAATATAAAGGGATAATTGCTAACATGGGATTTTGCTTCCTAAATACAATCCAAAGTTACCAAACATTATGTGTTACCTATCATATAGTCTCAAAAAAGGTCACACAGAGCATAAAGCCATCAAAAGACTAAAAAAGGCAGAATACCCTTCTTAAGTATATAGGTTATGATGTTAAGAATATTGTTAAAATAGTCACAATTTCATGAGGATACTTCAAAAAGCTCATAAAAAATGGAATTAAAGTTTATTTTCATAGCGGTTTTTAGCCCAGTGGTTAAGATACCTGTATCCCATATTGAAGTACCTGCATCTAATTTCCAGCTCTAGCCCTGACTTTAGCTTCATATTTATGCATACCATGGAAGGCAGCAGTGATGGCTTAAGAATTGGGTTCTCGGACGGCGCCACGGCTCACTAGGCTAATCCTCCGCCTTTCGGTGCCGGCACACCTGGTTCTAGTCCCGGTTGGGGCGCCAGATTCTGTCCCAGTTGCCCCTTTTCCAGGCCAGCTCTCTGCTGTGGCCAGGAAGTGCAGTGGAGGATGGCCCAAGTGCTTGGGCCCTGCACCCCATGGGAGACCAGGAGAAGCACCTGGCTCCTGCCATCGGATCAGCGCAGTGTGCTGGCTGCAGCGGCCTTTGGAGGGTGAACCAATGGCAAAAAGGAAGACCTTTCTCTCTCTCTCACTGTCCACTTTGCCTGTCCAAAAAAAAAAAAAAAAAAGAATTGGGTTCTTGCTATCCATATGGAAGACCTGGATTGAGTCACTGGCCCCTGGTGTTAGCTGGCAGCCCTAGATGTTGCAAGCATTTAAGAAGTGAATTAGTAGATGGGATATCTCTTTCACAAATAAATAAATAAAAATATTTTTGAAAGTTTAGTGCAAAAATATTTTGAAATCTATGAATAATTTTTTCATAATATGCATTTTTCAACTTTTGAAGATGCTTTATTTGCATAAATTTCAAAGTATTTTTGAATCAAAATTAACATACTTTTAATTCTATTTTTTAAGTACCTTCATATTTAAAACTTTTTAAAAGTACCCATGGGTTTAAAATTCTAATAATGTTTAGGTGTGAAACAGAGGTGAAAGTTCGAAATTGATTTGCAATATATATGTTCTTTTTTCACAACTGCTATTTATCTGAGAAAATGGGCTTCTATGTTCCTGAGTTCCCAGATCCTCTGTTTATCCCAATTCTTGGTTGCAAGTGACAAAACTCCCATGCCATCTAGCTTAAGCAAAAAGAGAATGCTTTGACTCAGTTTATACAAGTAAGAAGTCAGGGGATCTACATGCTACACAGATGCTACAAATTCCAGGGTTCAAATGCTATATTCAGAGTTCATTTTCTTGCCTTATCCCTTATCCTTTGGCCCTCTTTATTTCTCTCTGCCTATCAGCTCTATTTTCTCTGCTTGATTTTTTTTTTTGTGTGTGTGGGTAAATCTTCTAGATGAAGTGAGTCTCATACATCAGCTTAACAACTCCAGTGAGGGGATGACCTCCTTCTTCCAATGTTCCAAAATGAATCCTAGTTAATGTACTGATTGGTCATTCATGCTGCAGGTGAGCTAACATACAGGACTAATAATGATCAGGTGAGTTAACACATAGGATTGGCTTATCAATCAGACTCAGAAAAATCAGAGATGGCGTTAAGCTTTACAAATCATTTCAAGAGACTAGGCAACCTAAAGACAAAAAGTAAAGCACAGCAAGGTCCAGAATATTCTGTGTAAGTTGCCAGGTCATTTTGATCCACTGTCCCTCAAAAACAGCAAGATTCTTGCGTAAGATTTTGCCAACACTGCACTTAAAACATTGTTTTCTAACTATTTGCACATCATACCCACCAATACTTTGTGTTCTCCTTAAAGAACAAGACTGGGAGAGTCCTTTCTATAGCTACAATATCTAGCTCTGTACCTGTTGAGTGACTGAATAAATGAATGAATGATCAAGCATACTATTCCTCCTGTGGCATGGAACACTTGTGAAGTCTGTGTCAGGTAAAATGTTTTATTTTTACCATATATTAATGACAAACTTCAGTAAGCTTTTATTATAATTATAATATTATTTTCCCAATAAATTTGTATGTCATCTTTGGATTGTTCTTGTCTTCTTTCTAAATAAATATTCTCAGGAAAACACTGCAGTAGACTTGCAACTGACACCTTACACATGCTTTGCCTTTCTGTATCCAGCAGGGCCAGCCACCTTGACCTAATTAGACTTCTCCACTCCCACATGGCTAGTAAACACCATAATTAATTTATAAACGACTGAAACACCAGATGGCAAAAATTTCCTATTAATGATTTCTACAGAATGAAAAGAGTATTTAAGTTATGAGAGTTATAAAGAGCATGTGTGTGTGTATTCACACCTCTGAATCCTCAAATTCTAAGAATCTTAAAATGTACTAAGTAAACAATATTTAATAATTTCTTGTCATTCATTTTAGCTACTTAAATTGTAGGGAGGAATATGTGTGACAAAATGTTCTCAGATATATGTATTCGGAGTACATGAAACTTGAATATCTATGAATGTTCACATACATCTCCAAAACTGAAACAATGTTGCTTTTAAAAGAAAAGTCAAGGAGGTTGGCATTGAGGCACAGTGTGTTAAGCCACAGCCTACAGAATTCACATCCTACTTGGGCACCAATTCAAGCACTGCCAGCTCTACTTCAGATCCAGCTCCCTGCTTAATGCACTTCGCAAAGCAGCGGAAGATAACCCATGCTTGGGCCCAATGGGGGCCTCACTATCACATGGGAGACCCAGAAGCCCTTGGCCCCTGGCTTTGGTCTGGCCTAGTTCCTGCCACTGTGGTCAGTTTGGGTGTGAACCAGAGGATAGACAATCTCTCTGTCTCTCCCTCTGTCTCTATAACTCTGCTTTTCAAACAAATAAAATAAATCTTAAAAAAAATAAGTCAAGAGAAAAGGTGAATAATCAGTTTAAGATTTCTCATCTAAAGTTTAAGATTAGTATTGTGACTGACCTTGGGATTAAAGAGCTTCTTTAGCAATCAAGCATGGACTTGATTAAGACCAGAGGCTTCAGAGACAAGTCTTGGCATTATTTCTAGGACTTGAGAAGGACAGGCTTCATATAGCAAGTTGAGTAAAGGTTGACATGCTCCAAACGTTTTCCTTTTAAAATGAAAAATGATGGGGCAAACAATGGAAACAGTGAATTTAAAGCTATACAAAAAAAATCTGGAAAGGAACCCCTTTTAAATGGTTATTTTTGTCATTGTTCCTAGTGTCTTTAAAAACAGGAAGGGGAAATAAAGAAAAAGCAACAATCCAGGCTATTTTTTAAATTATTCTGTGGGGATCTCTATTAATAATGAATTTGAATTGCAAAAAAAAGGAAGATCTCTCAATACTTTGAAAGCATACTAGTGTGGTAGCCATCTTTTGGAGTACTGGTTGGTTCAAGAGTTGTGGTTCACAGAATTTTAAGATGGTTTGCAAGATTCCTGTCCTCTGGTTTACATATAAGAGTATGTATTGGGTTCAGGGCTGTGGTGTACTGGGTGGGGATGCAGCCTACATTGCCGGCATCCCATATGGGCACCGGTTCCAGGCCTATCTGCTTCACTTATGATCCAGCTCATTGCTATGGCCTGGGTAAGCAGTAGAAGATGGCCCAAGTCCTTGGGCCCCTGCACCACATGGGAGCCCTGGAAAAAGCTCCTGGATCCTGCCTTTAGATCATCACAGCTCTAACTGTTGTGGCCAACTGGGGGAGTGAACCAGCAGATGGAAGATCTCTCTCTCTGCCTCTCCTTCTCTGTGTAACTCTGACTTTCAAATAAATAGATATATCTGACAAAAAGGAGTGTGTGTGTGTGTGTGTGTGTGTGTATATATATATATATATATCCTCCCTGCATTATATCCTTCTCTTGAGTATCCAGAGCATCTGTGAATATGGCAGTATGCCATTGACTTTTTTAGATTATAAGGCAATGGTGATGGGGTTATTTTTCCTATGATTGCATTACATAACATCCAGGACTCCAGCAAGTAGCAGTGGATTGTAGAGAAATTGTCCTGTTGACTTTGGAAAAGTAGACACATGCTTTGAAAAGATTACTAGGTTAAAACTTGAGTATAGTCTCAAGAAACTGATAAAAAACCCTGGCAGACATCTCACAAAAAAATTAGAGACCTCAGGACTATACCTGCAAAGAACTAAATTCTACCAATGACCTGAATAAGCTTGGACGAGGACCTCAAGCTTCTGATGAGATGGCAGCCTCAACTAAATTATGCTCAGACTTCTCACTCACACATATAGAAAAGGCGATAATAGATAGGTATGAGTCGTTTTAAGCAGCTACATTTTTGCTAATTAATTACATAGCACTAGAGAACCAAAACAAGAACCAATTGTCTTTTCTTTTCTTCTTGTCCCACAGCAGTACCTCCCAGAAGTCAGAACACCTGATATACCTGATGAGCCCAGAAGTGCATACCTGACCAATCTATGGCAACGGAAGACCTTAGAAATTTGAAATTGGAGCTAGGAGACTTGAGTTGGAAATCTCTTTCATGGAAAAGCAACAGAAGCTTGAAAACGTCTGTAGCACTGTCTCCTCTCCAGGGCTGTCCTAGAGTATTCAAAGCCTTGGGGAAATATTTGGAGAAGAAGGTGGCATGGTAAATGCTATTTATATCAACAATTTTATTATAAAAATTATTACAGGGACTGGCATTGTGGCGTGGAAGGTCAAGTCTCCACCTGCAAAGCTGGCATCCCATATGGGTGCCAGTTTGAGACCTGACTACTCCACTTCTGATCCATCTCCCTGCTAATGTGCCTGGGAAGCAGTGGAGGACAGCCCAGATCCCTGGGCCCCTGCACATATATTGGAGACCTAGATGAAGCTCCTGGCTCCTGGCTTTGGATGGGCTCCATCCCAGCCATTGTGGACATTTGGGGAGTGAACTAGCAGATGGAAGATCTCTGTCTCTCTTCCTCTCTGTGTAACTCTGCCTTTCAAATAAATTTTTTTTAAAAGTGAATTTTTTTAAAAAGTAATTACCAAAGTCATGGGCCCATGTTAGGTATAATAATTTATTGATAATGATTTGGAGCAAGGAAAGGTTTACATGACTGTTTACTGTCTTCAATGCACATGAAAAATCTCCCTAGTTTCTAGGAATCACCTTTTTAGTTCTTTATTGTCAAAGATACCATTCCTAGCTAATTTCAGCTCTCTCACTGCAAAGAAAAGGTAGAAACACTTATTATTCAAATGGCATGGCTCTTTGGAACCTTTACAAATCGAAACAATATAGATTTTTCTTGCCTCTACAGTTCCCTAATGCCATTTATTTAATGCTGATTACATCATTATTCATATCACTGCACCATCCATTGTGCTGCCTGTGAATACTGGCTTCCAGTGATTTTCATTGTTACTGTGCTTTTTCGATGATGACCACAAACACTAGTCTTACTGATAAAATGCAGAAAAATGAAAATGATTATTTGTTTTATGATGTTAAATTCATCATCTGGAATTTTATAACATTTATTTAGAGAATTAGTAGCATTACACAGAACATATCTCCCAACCAGATCTTCTCTTGAACCACCACGGTCTAAATCATTGCATTCCTAAAATGTCATCTTTTCATATTGACTGTGATCCTGTCTTCCACACATAATTACCAGTAGTGAGGAAAGGCAAAGGGCTCTAGGCAGATCAAGAAGAGTCTGATTTGGATAAGCAATGCTCATTACTTACTTAACAAGCCTTAAGCCTAAGCCAGGAGTGTAAGATGTTGCCATGATAATTAAAAGGAAGAAAAGACAGGGATATTGCTATAGTCTTGAAAAGATTTGGGATGGTATAAGCCTAGCCATGACACGGACTGACATGCAGTGTTAAGCTTGCAGGGTGGGGTATGACAGCTCTAGGCGCCAACAACAGGATGAGGCAGAGGTCCTTAGGAATAAAGGTCTCCTGCAGCTACTTGTGATTTCCTTGGGTGCTCTCCACCAGAGGGAGCTACTCAGTCTGACCAGAAACAGGAAAGACCCCAGGCAAGGGCTGGCTTAGGCAGCTCCAGCCCAAGCATAGGCAGTGCATGGTGGGTAACCCAGAGTCCTGAATTCCTCCTGTATCCAATCTTGGTGAAAATCACACTGAAAGTAGCCAAAAAGCAAATGAAAGAAATTCTGCAACTGGTCAACAAGAGTTTTGGCTTGCCACACCATCCTCCAAAAACCTGCATGACCATACAGGCGTAGGCCACCCAACAGGTGTCATTTCAGCACTCCTGAGACACTGGTGGATCCCTCATACATTGAGAGGGCAACATGATAAGGAAGGTCCCTGAAAGGGAGAAACAGGGACTAAAGAAAATAAGAAGCAGTCCAAGGTTAGGGTCACCCAAATCAGCGAGCAACACAAAATTTCAGGCTACTATCATCCAGGATTGCGCCATGAAAGATTACTGATGACCTGCAGGAAAGTTAGAGACACTGGAGGCAATTTAAACATTTCCAGGAAGGTTTTCCAAAGCATGGATGGGGTAGGACTGAGTTTTGAGCCCTGCTGGCCCAAGGTCTAAGGGTAGCATTGCTTCTGATGTGTGTTTTGCAAAGTATGAGGGAAAGATGGTCTGAAGAAAGGGAAGAAAATAGTGTATGCAGAGCAAATCTGGCAAGACAGAGAGAAAGCATGCTGTTTGGACACAGGGTGGCATCCTTGTGCTGACTCTGTGTTGCATCCTTGCCCTGGTATTCCATCAAACACTCTCTCTTTATAATTCCTACCCCTCTAGCCTTTTTCCTGGTTCCAGTCATTTTATTTTGTTTTTCCTTTGTTACATAAAAGTAGAGGGAACCTTAATACCATATTCAGAACCAGGTTCTTGACTTTGTAGGTTCAGCAATTCAACTTGACCATTTCACCGGAGCTAATTAACTTCTTGGATACCAACATGTTAAGACAGCCTATAAGAAATGGATATGCACCTCAGAATACCAATTTACTGATCTATAAAGAGAGCTTAATCTAGAAGAAATTATTTGGATAGTTTACTCTAGGTATTTCACCATGGTAAATAAAGTGTATTCAAGGGAGGAGAAAAGGCTATGGATCTTGGGTTTGTTAGGTGAGCAAACAATTAGAATAGACAATAAGTCATTTTGAAGAATTTTTCCAAATTAGGATAGTTGAAAGAAATTCTTCTCTATTCTACGAGTATTTCTCTTGGAAAAAATCAGTTGCAGTCCTTCAGTTCAAATAACCTGTTCTGATCATTACCATATATCTCTCTCTATTTTTTTCAGTTACCTTAGATTTACCATAGAGGATTTTTCTTTTGACATGATTCTCCCAGAAAAGTTTTACTAACTACAGTCGGTTAACTTTTTAACAGTAAATACATATTATTTTCTAGCTCCATCATCTAGTATTCTTCTTGTCTCTTTCCAATCAATATCTCTTTCAAAAGGGTAATCACTATCCTAGATTAGTTTTGTTGCTTTTGAACTTCATGTAAATGGAATTATATAGCATGTGCCACTTTATTACTGGCTTTTTCAATTCAATATTGCATTTGGGAGTGACATTCATCCTGCTCAATATGATTGCAATTCATTATTCTCACTACTATATCTAGTACTCCATTGAAGAAATACATGAAAATTTATTTTTCCAGGTAACAATTTATAAAGGTACTACATAGCAATTGGAAACTTCCAGTTTGAGACTATTATGAATTATGCAGCTATGACCATTATTTACAGCCATCCTTTAAAATCCCTGGGGAGTTAGTACCAGGACCTCTGGTGGATACCAAAATCTGAGGATGTGCAAAAACTTTTCATAAATTGGCTTAGTATTTGCAAATAACATGTGTGTCTTTTTGCATATTTTAAATCACATCAATATTACTAATGTATAAAATATGTAAATTCAATATTTTTATATATTAATTATATTGTTATATTGTTCAGTAATTGACAAGTAAAAATGTCTTAGAAGTTCAGTAGAGATACAACTAGTTCACTACATTTTCTATCCATGAATGGCTGAACCCACAGATATGGAAGAACATCTGTACATGTCTACATGTTCATTTTTGTTGGGAATACTCTATTCCAAAGAATTTCAGTTTCCAAGTACATGTACGTGTTCAGATTTAATACACTATGACATTTTTCAACGTAGATGTATCATCTACCAGCAGTGTATGAGAATTCCAGTAGGTCTACAAGCTCTGTGAAACTTGGTAATGTTTGAATTCTTAATTTTAGTTATTTTGATGGATGCTTAGTAATAGCAAATTATGGTTTTAGTTTTCATTCCTCTGACTTGCAGTTCCAAACAAGATATGAAAAGTCAATTACCACCTATCTTTCTCAGTGATTACAATGAAAGATGCAGGATAAAATAAAAATAACTACCTTTAAGAGAGTTCAAACTTGGAAAAATGATCTTTGTGTTTGCTTTCCTGTTTTCTCTGAGTTTTGACCTTGGTGGCAGCAACAAGGACTTATGAATTAATGGGGAATACTTAGTTTCCCCTCAACCCTGCTTCAATCCCCCCACCCAACTGAGCATTTATCCAAAGATGAACACCTAGTCTTGGACATCGACAACACTAAGAGAAATTCTGTCTGACAAAGGACCTGAGAAAGGAGGTTTCTATGCACAGCAGAGTGTGAAGGAACTCCTCATTGTTTTTGTTTTTTCTTTTTTTTTTTTTTTTTTTTGACAGGCAGAGTGGACAGTGAGAGAGAGAGACAGAGAGAAAGGTCTTCCTCTGCCGTTGGTTCACCCTCCAATGACCGCCGTGGCCGGTGTGCTGCAGCCAGAGCACCGCGATCCAATGGCAGGAGCCAGGTGCTTCTCCTGGTCTCCCATGGGGTGCAGGGCCCAAGGACTTGGCCCATCATCCACTGCACTCCCTGGCCACAGCAGAGGGCTGGCCTGGAAGAGGGGCAACCGGGACAGAATCCGGCACCCCAACCTGGAGTAGAATCCGGTGTGCTGGCGCCGTTAGGCGAAGGATTAGCCTGTTGAGCCATGGCGCCGGCCTTTCTTTTTCTCTCACTACTTTGTGCCAAGGTATGTCCTAGTCAACAATTGTAGCTTTGGCAAGCAGCTAACTCCAAGAGAAACCTTGTATTTCTGGCAAGATGACCACTAAAAGGGGTATCTTGAAAGACAGAGTATGAGCGCAGTACAGGAAGAGAGACCTGAAGAACACAGTACCTTAATTCTACATGTGAAATCCTAAATTCTGTGCCCACACCAGAACTGAACATGTGCAGGATAGACACAAAGAGCACAGCAACAAACCTGTGAACTAAACTACAGTTTAAGCTATTGTTCAAGTCCCTAAATAATTCCTTTACAATGCATATGTACAGGATAGACTAATGCAGCATAACAAAGATTTCAAAAACTGAACTGACATGAAACCAGTACTCACAGAAAGTGAACTTGAATTTGCTGTCTGAACCAAATTGGATTGCTTCCTAACAGAAAACAAACAAACAAATCAAACTCTCCAAAGGTTTTTAACAGAACTCAAAGTCTATGCAATACTATATTCAAAATATCCAAGATAAAATCCACGATTACACAATAAAAAGTACTAGAAAAGTGTGACCATTTCTTAAGGGAACATATAATTATCAGCTGCCAATCTGAGATGACCAAGATGTTACAAGTCTCAAAGCTTTTATAGCAGCTATTTTAAATAGAACATAATTGAGTAACTCCTTTCCTAGATACATGTTATACCCCAGATAACTTGCATTTATATATCAGAATCCATGAATAATGCTATTAGTGTTTGTAAAGGCAAAACCTGGGAAATCAAAGGAATAAATTGCTACAGAAAGGAAATATTACCAGCATACAGAAGTGGAAATAAAGAAATTACAGATACATGCAATGACATGCAACCAGCTAAGATGAACTTATATGTTGACTGAAAAAAAAATACATAATAAACTATCCTTTCAGAGATCCCTTATCAAATTAAACATACATGTAATGCACATAAACTAAATTTTTACAAAACAATGGAATAAACTCAAAATGCAGGAGTTTTATCTTTGGGAGAAAGTAGCGGGATGGGAAAAGATGCTGGTACTTTTAACAAAATTGGTTCTGAAATTATTGACTGGTGCGGCGCCGGCACACCGGGTTCTAGTCCCGGTCGGGGCGCCAGATTCTGTCCCGGTTGCCCCTCTTCCAGGCCAGCTCTCTGCTGTGGCCCCAGAGTGCAGTGGAGGATGGCCCAAGTGCTTGGGCCCTGCACCCCATGGGAGACCAGGAGAAGCACCTGGCTCCTGCCATCAGATGAGTGCGGCGCGCCGGCCGCAGCGGCCATTGGAGGGTGAACCAATGGCAAAGGAAGACCTTTCTCTCTGTCTCTCTCTCTCTCACTGTCCACTCTGCCTGTCAAAAAAAAAAAAAAAAAAAAGAAATTATTGACTGGTTCCCTTGAGCAAACTACTTACTTCTATCTAACCATATACCAAAAAAAAAAAAAAAGTTTTCTAAAGGATAGACCACTTGCATGATGAAAAATTGCTGTCCTCTCCCAACAAAACGTTTCTCAAACCTTTAACAACCCAACCCACCTCACGCCGCCCGAAGGCAAACTAGGAACCGGCAGTTCCACGCCCCTGAACTGATTAGCCACTTCCGTCTCTGTCTTCCTAGCTCCGCCCTCCTAAGCGGAAGTACTTTTCTTTTGGGTCCTCCCGCCAGTAGGGGGCTCTCCGAGGCTTCTAGTGCCACGAAGGCCTACTGTCTGGGCTGTCTCTACAGCGCCTGTTAGTTTAGCCATAGAAAAGATAATTGCATTTTCACTTTTCCGTCAGGAAATACTCTCACAGGAACCATACTTTAAACAATAACCTTCACATTCAACCCTGGCCTAGTGTCCTCATTATCAATTCCTGTCGCAGTTGCAGGCGGGAGTCAGGCGGTGTGAGGACAGCCCCGCGGTGCCGAAAGTCCCCTTCCCGATTCCTCCTGTGAAGACGTAGCTGCGGCTGGCTGAGGTGGTGGCGTTCAAGATGTCGACCAAGAATTTCCGAGTCAGTGACGGGGACTGGATTTGCCCTGACAAAAAGTGAGTTCATGACGGGGTTTTGGATCGGCTCTGGGGTTACGGGGGAATTCTTTCTTAGGTCGGTTTGGCATGATCTGTTTTTCCGATCGTGTGATCCGTAAGCCAGCATGAGGCGACGAACCGCCGCTGCCGGCGGGGGGAGGCTCCCATCCTCCTCTCGAAAGGGCTTTCGAGAGTCTTTGTTTCGCCAGTGTTTCCTCGGCATTTTCTTTCCAAAATGGCCTGTATTTAGGGAGCGAGATGGCCTGCTTTTTTGCCCCTGCCCCCCACGCCCGCCCCGGGCCAGGTTTCGGCGATCAGGAAATCTCCGTTGGGCCCAGCTTGGTGTTGGATCTCCCCACGTGACTTTGGGCGGCAGAACTGGGTTCTCTTTCGCGGAAAATTTTCTCTTCTGCCTTTCCTCCTGCTTCTTACAGTTCCCGTTGTTTTGGTTTGGATTTTTAACCGCACTCGTCTGGTGTACGATTTACCATTTATTTCTCAAATCCTGCCCCTTTTGGTTTTTCTCATTTTTTCCCCCTTCTTTGGTCTTTTATTTCTCCACAAAAATTGAGTTTTTCGCCTCAGTAGTACCCAAAGGCAAGAGGCCTGTGTTTTATCTCCGCGCTGAATACGCCTGCGCACGTGTTAGCGGCTCTGCTTTTTTTGATTTTGTTGTTAAAGCCAGTGTGTTTTCTTTAATTGTCAGTCACATCTTACAGAAGGGTGCACAAATTCGAAAAGTAAAAAATGCTGAATGCTTAAGTCATGCTGAAAAAACAACTTTTTTTCTTACCTCTAATCACAGATAAGAGTGCATGGTAGGTAGTAAACAGTAGATATTTCCAAGGAACCTGGGTTAAGTTCCAGTACTGTTACTTTCAGACCTGTGACTCTAAGTAGGTTTTCATTTTTGCTTAAAACTAGGAATAGACTTATTTGCCTTATGAGTACATGAAATAAAATGGATGACTTGGTGATGAATTGGGGCATAAATTCACTAATTGCTAGCTATTACTAGGTTAATATAGTTATGAAAGAATAGAAGTTATTTAGCGTTGTTCTGAGTGGTGAGACATTATTGAAAACATGTAGAAGATGCAGATCAAGTTCTGACTTGTGTTCCTGGTCACTTGAAGGATAAGAGAATTTTGTCCTTAATGACAACACACTGGAAATTTGAGATGAGACTGTAGGAGAATCCATTTCAACACAGTTACAATTGTAGGAGTAGAATCTTGCTACTACAACATGTATAGATCTAGGAGAAATTCTCAGAGAGAAAAAAAATCTAAAATTATTTGTATTGTTAAGTATCATTGCTTACCGTACAGTCTTCATTTCATTCTAGTGTAACATCTTAAAAATCAGCTTCTAAAAATTTAATCATCACCTGTCATTTAGATCGTTTAACATGTTTTTACTGATAATGCACATGCACTATTAAGATCACACAGGTGATAATTTTTTAGTTTTGTCTTTATTGAATATAAGCATGAAATGAATTATTCCAGATGTTGAGCTTACTGATTGTGGTAATTTCAGGTTTTTTTTTTCAGCTAGATCTCAGAAGTTTGATAAATACTTCATAAAACTCAATATTTTAAATGATTATTGAGTCTGTATTTTTATTTAATACAATTTACCATCTTTTCCATACCATCCTAATACCTTTAGTGTGTGCTTTAATGTGTACTTATTCCATCAAGAGGACCTCCCTGATTTTTCAGGTTTGCTCCAATTGGTTCTCCCCTAAGATTCTGTATTTCCTGTGTAGCACACACACACATATATATAATACATATTTGTATATCAGTATCAAGGGTGTTTCATTATAATGGTGTGCACAAATGTAGGGATATCAAGACAGAGATACTAAGTGATTTAATCAGAATTACTTGGCTAGTAAATGCAAGATGAGGGTTTCTTATCCTGGATTTGTGACTCCAATCTAATAACTGTTTTTCTAAATTATGAAGTTTTCTTGTAGTTAACATTAATATAATATGATTAAGATGAATTTACAGTTTTGGAATCCAGGTTTTTTAGTAAACACTGAAATTTAAAACATGTATAGGTTTTTAATGATATTTCTGTAAATACTTTTTATTTTCAGATGTGGAAACGTAAACTTTGCTAGAAGAACCAGTTGTAATCGATGTGGTCGGGGTAAGTATTTATGGAAAATTCTATTGAAAATATATATTTAGATCATTTATTTTCCCAGATTCTTATTATGTCGTCTTTCTTTTTTCAGAGAAAACAACTGAAGCCAAGATGATGAAAGCTGGAGGCACTGAAATAGGAAAGACACTTGCAGAAAAGAGCCGAGGCCTATTTAGTGCTAATGACTGGCAGTGTAAAACGTATGTGTTTTGAATTGTTGTCCACTCTTCTTCTGTAATAATGCATTGAGACACTACTTGTTAATATTGCCAACTCTTAGTAGTTACATTGACAGGCCCACATGCACCTTTTTTTTTTTTTTTTGACAGGCAGAGTGGACAGTGAGAGAGAAACAGAGAGAAAGGTCTTCCTTTACAATTGGTTCACCCTCCAATGGCTGGCGCATCACTCTGATCCGAAGCCAGGAGCCAGGTGCTTCTCCTGGTCTCCATGCGGGTGCAGGGCCCAAGGACTTGGGCCATCCTCCACACTCTCCCGGGCCATAGCAGAGAGCTGGCCTGGACGAGGGGCAACCGAGACAGAATCTGATGCCCTGATCGGGACTAGAACCTGGTGTGCCGGCGCTGCAGGCGGAGAATTGGCCTATTGAGCCGTGGTGCCGGCCCCACATGCACTTTTAAATGAAAAGTCTGTTAGTCTGTAACTCTTTAGTAGAACATGAAAAAGTTACTCTATTTTTTATATTTTAGTATTGTTATATAGAAAAAAAATAATGAACTAACAATGAAACATAATATCAAAGAGTACTAAGACTTGTTAGTATTGAAAAATCTCAAAAATGTTTAACCTCCATCATTAATGTGAAGTACACCACAAAATTCATTTTGTTTTGTTTACAAATTTTAGAATCATAAGTTACGTGCCATAAATCTGTTTTGGTAGACGTTTTTAACACTTTTTACTTTGCAGTTTAGATTTAATTTTGTATTTTTTTTTCCATCTTCCATCTTGTCTACTGCACAGGGCAAAATCAGAAAAGGAGCTTATATTAATTTCTGATGTTATAAATGATAAATTTTCCAGCAACAGATTAAATTATTGGATTTGTAATCCTGTGAATTTGATGCTTTATCTGATTGCTAAGAAAAATTTTTTTTAACATTGTTTGGAGAGAATAACCTTCAAGGTGAACTCACAGACTGAGAAATTAGTGGATCCTTTAAAGTGATATTTTTCCCTAAGGAAGCAGGATAATTATAGTTATAATTTATCATTTACTTGTTTTTTGGTTTTTGTTTCCATTTATTACTTAAAAGCAGCAGTACATTCTTCATACTGTATAGTTATTATTCTCTCCCTGGTAGTTCGTTTCTCTGTTGGAACTCATACTCTTTAGACCAGTGTACATTTTTTATATTACTCTTTAATAAATATTTCTTTATGTTAGTGATCTCATCCTAGTTTTCATCTTAAAATTCTAAAATCTCTAAAAATTAAAATTTTTCTGGTATTATAACCTCTTAAATGTTTTTCCTGTCTGAAGTTGCAGTAATGTGAATTGGGCCAGAAGATCAGAATGTAATATGTGTAATACTCCGAAGTATGCTAAACTAGAAGAAAGAACAGGTAAGATATGACTATATATTAATTTTTAAAGGAACTGAAAGTTGTTGAATTTAATTTTTTCACCTTAAGAGCACAATAGTGATTGAGGAGTCACTGTTCTGACCCTATGTTTTTAACTGAGATTTTCATTTACCTTACACACAAAAATAATGCTTTGTATGTGTGTGTGTGTGTTTTGATTTTTTAAAATTTGAGAGGCAGAGAGACAGGCAAACAGGCAGAGCACTCCTATCTACTGGTTCACTCCTGAAGTGCTTATAACTGCTGGTGCTTATTTAGGGTGCATATTAACAGGAAGGTTGAATTGGGAGCAGAGCCAGGACACAAACCCAGGCTCTTTGATTTGAAATACACGTGTCTCAATTGGCGTCTTAACCAATAAGTCAAATGCATACCCCAAATCATTTGTTTTATAATTTCACAATTTATAAAGTGCACTGTTAGGGTGCAGGGTACTTAGTCTTAACAAGTAAAGGGTATTTGGTTACTTTTAAAAATGGTCTGCCTCCTACCTGCTAGTTTAGTTGTTATTAACAATAGGGGGGCCAGCGCTGTGATGAGGCAGGTTAACACCCTGGCCTGAAGCGCCGGAATCGAGAATCGCATATGGGTGCCGGTTTGAGACCTGGCTGCTCAACTTCTGATCCAGTTCTCTGCTGTGGCTGGGAAAGCAGTAGAGGATGGCCCAAGTCCTTGGGCCCCTGCACCCTTGTGGGAGACCTGGAGGAAGCTCCTGGCTTCAGATCAGCACAGCTCCGGCTGTTGCGGACAATTGGGGAGTGAACCATGGGATGGAAGACCTCTCTCCCTCTCTCTCTCTCTCTCTCTCTCTCTCTGCCTCTCCTCTGTTTAACTCTGACTTTCAAATAAATAAATAAATCTCCATTAGAAAAAAAAAAACAGGGTAATAACCATTTTTCAATCATTTGATATCCCAGTATGACAAAAAAGTTTAGGTCACCTCTATTCACCTAAAGCATAAGCCATAATTCTCAGACTTGCCTATGCATTAGAATCATCTAAGAAACTGTTTAAAAGCATAGATTCCAAAGCGTAGAACAGTTGAAATTCTTTGGAAGTGGGCCAAAACTACAGATTCGGTGTTGTTTGATAAACATTGACCTAAATAATAGCTTATCGTTGCCATCTATGTTGTCTGAGATGAAAGGGAAATATTTATCTAATGAAATATACTTTTTCTAGTATCAGCAAGTAGAACAACCACATTATTTGTATACTTAAAATCTAATTTTATATCTCAGTTACTCATACATCATGTAATGAAAGTCTTGTTTCTCAATTATAATCACCTTGTCAGATCAAAAGTTGCCTTTTTCCTTTTCCTGCCTAACTTTAGACCACCCTCAATGTCTGTTTAATTTATGGGAATTAGAGGCCCTCTTATGAACCCAGCCCTTCCAGACTGCAACACAGATTCTACTTGCCTTCATTTTTAATGCATTGTCTCACATTTGAAAACATACCCTCATGTTTTGGGTATTTTTTTTCTTTTTAACCCTCAAATTTTATCTATTTTCAGGAAGTGATTTTGCCTTTTTTGTTAATTTAGTATTGAATGCTTTCTGACAACGGTCTCCTAGTTTTTCTTCTTCACCTCTGCAATGCAGACCTTTTCCCCCCATACACCTGGTTCTTTTATTCTGTCATCCTCTTCTGCCTTATAACTGAATGTTGAATTTCCTCAGAGCCCTCTTTTTTTGTTTTCTAAATAAGGTCTTCAAAGCGCCAAATTCTAGTAACCATAACACCCAAATTCTCCAGCTCAGACTTCTTTGACCCATATATCTAGCTCCTTATTCAGCATAGCCATGTAAATGTCAAACTCATTATATTCTACTGAATTTGTGGTTTTCCCCCTAGGACCTGGCCCTCTTCCAGTGATCTCTTTCTCATGATTAATACCACCCACTACACAATTGTTACATAAGCTGAAAACCTAAATACTCATCTCAGCCGCAATAACTCCTATTTTGTCTCAACCCAGAGTCTCCCATTACCCCAGCTGAAGATCACTAACATCTTGTCATAGAAAAGTAGCCACCTAGCTAGTCTTTACATACTCCCTTCTGCCCAACTGGGGCCAGAGGTGTTTTGTTTTCCAAACTCAACCCTTGTTTTTAAGGCTTTGGATTGCTTTTACAGTAAACCCAAGTATCTAACGGATTAATTATAATCTCAAAAAATTTTTTCTCTGTTCACATTCTTCTTAATCTGTTTCTTGACTCTGTTAGTTTCATTATGGCAAGAGCTATAGTCTAACAAACTGAGTCAGAATAGTTTGTATTTCATTGCTTCTCGTGGAGTGGCATGTGTCCATGCCTCACAGAGTATTACTATAAAATTCAGAGGGAGGTCTTTTTAAAGCTTTTTCATGGCAGAAGTTTAAGGAAATATTTTTCACCCTGACATTCCATGAAATACCTAAATCACAGGAAATTTTGAAATTGAAAAGAACTGCAAATATAGCCATATGACTTAAAAGCTGAGATATCTTTGAGATTGTTTTCTGTGTTGATGTTTAATTTTTTCTTATTAAAGACTGATAACTAGATTTGTAGCCAAACTAATTGATTTGATTTACTCTTCTCTGGAAGTGATTTAGTCATGATGTTTTGCTATTTAAATGGGATGTCCTAGAATAACAATTGTGCCCTCTTTATAGGCTATGGTGGTGGTTTTAATGAAAGAGAAAATGTTGAATATATAGAAAGAGAAGAATCTGATGGTGAATATGATGAGGTAAGCTATATATTGGTGAACAGATTGAATACCAATTAGAAAAACATCTTAGACATATACTCCTTAAAAAGCAAGTATTAAAATGTATGTGATAAGTAACAGTTTATAACTGTTACTTTTACTGGAATTTATAAATTTACTGGAAGCTATACCTGACAAATAAACTAAATTTTGGAAAATGCATTCATTTGAGGCCAGTATGGTAAGCACAATGTGTTAAGCTGCTGCCTGCAATGCCTGAGAAAGCACTGAAAGTTGGCCCAAGTACTTGTCCTGCCAATCCACATGGAAGACCTAGATAAAGTTCTAGGCTCCAGGCCTCAGCCCTGGTTTTTGAGGAGTGAACCAATGTATGCAATATTCATCTGTCTCTTCTTTCTTTCTCTCACTCTGCCATTCAAATAAATAAACCTTTAACCAAAATGCATTGATTTTAATGTGTTTAGCTGACAAATATTTTTGAAATTGTTTTTTCTCTAGTTTGGACGTAAGAAGAAAAAATACAGAGGAAAGGCAGTTGGTCCTGCATCTATATTAAAAGAAGTTGAAGACAAAGAATCAGAGGGAGAAGAAGAGGATGAGGATGAAGATCTTTCTAAATATAAATTAGATGAGGTAAATGATTTCCTTATCCTATTTCCTCTTTGATTTGTTCTGTGATAGAGATACTTTAGATAACTGAAGAAGAGATAAAGATACATTCTACGTGTTCATTCATTCATTACAAAGGTTTTGAGCTTTCACTCTACTAAGCTTTTTATTCTAGACTATATTTTAGTGACCAAGACAGTACCGCTTTTCTTCAACTAAATTCTAATGGAGGCATTATATAAATCAACAAGATAATTTACATAGCAATAATATTATCAGGACGTTGTGTATATATATATATATATATATATATATATATATATATAGCAGATATATCTGCTATAGCAGAGCAGTCATACACTGACTGCTGTGGTTGGTTTATAGGTGGAAGCTGTGAGAGTGATGACTCTCATGGCACCCACTGTTAGGTCTGGTGATGTTAGTTTTGTGAGGTTAGAGGGTAAAATTTTATGATCTGGCTATGTAGATCCAGATTGAGGGTACTTTGCAGTTTTCAAGAAACAAAACAACTAGCCTGTTTTTCAGGATGACAACTCAGGATACTGAGATATTAAAAGGGCACAATGTATTTCTATAGTTGAGAACAAGAGGTTTTTATAATGTAATAGAAGGAACAAAGTTCTGAACTAAGACTAAGCATGGTTGATTGAAGGACTTTTAAGAAGATGGAAAATTGAAATTCTTGACAGCTAATTTTGTAGTGTATACAACAGAAAATGAGCAAATGAGATGACTTCCAGGTTTATGTATAAACATTTGAGGTAATTATAAGACTGTTTAGCTGCAATGAGGAATGTAATAGATGAATTTCAGAATTTAGAATGAATTTTCTCTGAAATTTGGTGATACATCCAAATGGAGATGTCTAGTACACAAAACTATTCATCTATCTTAGGTAATGTAAATATCTAAATATTTGAATATAATTGAATCTTTGTTAGGATGAAGATGAAGATGATGCCGATCTCTCAAAATATAATCTTGATGCCAGTGAAGAAGAAGATAGTAGTAATAAAAAGAAGTCTAGTAGACGAAGTCGCTCAAAGTCTCGATCTTCACATTCACGATCTTCATCACGCTCATCCTCCCCCTCAAGTTCAAGGTCTAGGTCCAGGTAAACGGGTACAGGTCAAGGGTAACACCAGTCAAAATGTCAGTATCTAACTTCTTTATTTATGAATTTTATTTTTCTTGATGAAATAAACTTTATTTAAAGATATTCCAGGCACCTTTTATAGAGTTTTTCATCTTGATCCCTGTCAAATTATTGGCTTTATTTTTAGAAATGGAAAAATTTTAGTGTGAAACATGCTATTTTAGCCTCATACCTTTTGTTAAAATAGTTAAAAATTCAGGTAAATGTTACATATAGGGGTTTTTAACTATCTAAATAGGTAGCTTGTATTTAGAATTTCTTAAGTAAAGATTTCTCATTCAAGATGATAAATGTTAGTACAGAAATTTTTTAGGCAATAATGAAATCCTTGCTTGTTATATAATGTTTCAGTAATTTATTTTGATATGAATAGTCTGAATAAATAGCAAATTCAGCCGTATTTATTAAGTTAATGATCATAATTTTGAAATGCTCAGGAATAAATTAGAGAACTCAATTGATGGTGTCCCTGAATATTCTTTTTTTTAATTAATTCTTTTAAAGATTTATTTATTTGTTTGAAAGTCAGAGTTACACAGAGAGAGAATGAGAGACAGAAAGAGAGAAAAAGGTCTCCCGCCTACTGGTTCACTCCCTAATTGGCCGCAATGGCCAGAGCTGCACCAATCCAAAGCCAGTGCTGGAGCCCAAGGACTTGAGCCATCTTCCACTGCTTTCCCACGCCATTGCAGAGAACTTGATGAGAAGTAGAGAAGCCGGGATTCGAACTGATGCCCATATGGGATGCCGGAACTGTATGCAGCGGCTTTACGCCAAAGCACCGGCTCATTGCACTAAGTCTTAAAAGTTTTGTTTGTTTGAAAAGAGAAGTGACAGAGAACTTTCATCCACTAGTTCTCTGTCAAAATGTCTACATCAGCCAGGACTGTACTAAACAAAATCCAGGAACCCAGGATTCCATTTGGGTCTCCCATGTGGTTGTCAAGGACACCAGTATTTAAACTTGCATCTGCTACCTTCTCAGGCACATTAGCAGGAAGGTGGATCAGAAGCACAGGAACCAGTATGGGATGAGGACATACCAAGTGTTAATTTAACCCACTGTGCCAAAACTTGAATATTCTTTTGTATGGCAATATGAGGGTAATTTCAAAAGTGTATAAAAAATAGTTATTCGATTAGTGCAAAAAGATTTTGAAATCCATGCATACAAAGTTGATGAAAAATGTATTATGCAAAAACTGGATGAATAAACTTACTTTTTAATTCAGTTTTTTATAGGCTTTTTGAAGTGCTTATTTAAAATTACTTATTTTCTAATTTTATAATTAATAAAAATAAAAAGTTATTGAGAAAGAACCTTTAAATACACAATATTCCCTTGAAAACCCTATTTACAGTTTTGTGATACTGTGGGCAATGAATTTTAATCATATTCAGGAATAAAATATTAATGAGCACTTAATAATTAGGTATTAATTGAGTACTAGAAAGCCTAAAGGCTTAAAAGAGTGACTGTATAATTTTTAGGGACTGTTGTAATGGTGTTTTATAGGTTATTGCTTTATGGGACAGACTAAAGATGTGAGTTAATCAGTTTTTAGTTGTGATTTTTGGAATTCAGATGAACAGTTATCTCCCCTTGTGCCCTAGTTGTATTTTCCCTTAAATTTCTCTATTTGAATAGACAGAAAATACATACCAGTTATTTATATGCCAGCATTTAAAGCTCCTTGCTAGCTGGACAATAAGTAGAAAGGGTTTTATAAAAGAAAATGATGCATTCCAGAGAAATAAAATAAAATCTTAAGCGTTCTATTTTCCTGGGGTATGTGGCCCTCTGTACCTTATAATTAATTGTGAACAAAAAAAAGTATTCAGTGTCTGTAATAAAGTGATAATGCTCAGTATTTACAATCTAGTGATTATAAGGTTATTTACCCAAGCTTGGAAAATGACAGTTTTTTAACTACCTCAAGTTCTATGATTAAAAGTTCATTTAACTTTTAAAATAATGCATTTCAAAAACATCTCTACCACAGTTACCTTTTTATATGAAAAATAAATTCTAATGCATATTTTCCTTTCAGTCTTCATATCACAAAGCTCACTTAAGTGGTCCTGGAAAAAAAAAACCTTCCATGTTGTTCCAGGTCCCGTTCAAGGAGTTCTTCCAGTTCGCAGTCAAGATCTCGTTCCAGTTCCAGAGAACGTTCGAGATCTCGTGGGTCGAAATCAAGGTGAATGAGGTAGCATCTCTCTGTAAAGCAGAGAGAAAAAATATTTAAAGGCTGCAGAAGGTGTTGCTGCTTTTTCCCCCTTATTTTGCTTCTATTTGTCTATTTTATTTTAGCATTAGAAAATTAATGCACTTGCCTCAGCTTAATTATCTCACCATGAAATGTTTCCATTTCCAACAGTGTGCCTAGACATTCCCATGATTGAATTAATGTGGCTATTTTTTAGTTTGCAAGGTTATTTTGACGTAAGATGTTATGAAGTAGAAAAGTAAAGGCAAGTCTTTGTCACCAGATCCCTAGTGTGTTAAGATTATGTTTGGAGTACTTTAAATAAAATTGGATATCCTAATAAGAAAAGGTTTAACTCTTTTACTGAAAGGGGAAATGATTGCCTCAAAGCAGGTTTTGTTTTGGAAGACAGTTGTTTCAATATTTGCAGAAATAACTTTGCCATTTGTATTAGAAATTTTAGGGAGCACTGTAAACATATTTTTCTCCCTGTGATTTGGGGCAGAAGATTATATATAGCATTTGTAGAACAGACATTACCCTTTTTTAAAAAAAAAGCATTTATTATTTTATTTATTTGAAAGTTACAGAGAGATAGGTAGAGCCAGAGAGAGAGAGGACATCAATCTGCTGGTTCACTCCACAAATGACCACAATGGTCAGAGCTGAGCTGATAGGAAGCCGGAGTCAGGAGCTTCTTCCAGGCCTCCCTTGTGGGTGCAGAGGCCCAAACACTTGGTCATCTTCTGCTGCTCTCCTAGGCCATAGCAGAGAGCTGGATCAGAAGTGGAGCAGCCAGGACTCCGTTGCCCATATGGGATGTCAGCGCTGCAGGCCGGGGTTTTAACCTGCTTTGCCACAGCACCGACCCCCAGACATCACTTTTAAAACTATACAGAAGTATGGTTGATTAACTTTGAGTGAGCATTGTTATAAACCTCTAGGTTTCATTTAGTCAGTTCTGTACTGGGAAACATAATTTATAATTTGTAAAGCAAATGAAACAAAAGTTTTTGTTGTCAGAGCTTTCTCTGCTTAGTCAAAATATGCTCATTTTGCTTTTAAGTTAATTTATTGATGATCTACTAAAGGCATAAAAGGAAGAAAATGACTAAAATTCCACCTGTGTTGAAATTCATACTGAAGTTTAATGACTCTTGGTAAAAATCATTAATGGCTTTTTGAGTCTTATCTATCTAGCCTTTGAGGGGAACTGCAATTTAATCACATTAGTGTTAAAAGAATGATAGTCACTTGTACTCATTAAGTCAATACAAAATACAGAGCAAATCTGTTTTTTTTTTTTAATTACTGTGTATTAATATTTTAGTCCTTTTAGTGCTTTGTAAGTGAAACTAAGTTTTGGTATTCCCTTTGGAAACCAATATAATAAAGCTTTGCAGAAAAGCCTCATGTTCTTCCCAATTTTTATTGCTTATAACTTTCCAAAGAATTCTCCTTTTGGGCTTGCTGGTTTTATTTTAAGCCCAAAGGTGAATTTTTTGGGAAGTTTGGGCTAAATTCCTTCAACCAAAATATATAAATGGTGAAAAAATTTGCATTTCAATATTTGCACATTATTTCTATTTGAAACATGTGAATGTCAACACTTCATACTTCATGAATAATGGTCTTTCATAGACATAAGTGTTGTAAATATAAATCAAGTTTTTTAGTGACTAATTTTTCTTTGAATATTTAGCACTTTAATAGAGTTACTGTTCTTTCTTGTTCTTGGCCATATCCCTGGTTTTTCTATAGGATTTTAACTAATGGGTTGCATTATTCCACAAAGAATGTTTATTTTCCTAAGAAAGTTGCATAGAACATATTTTCTCTCAAAGTGGAAGGATGCGATTTCTAAACACAAAGTCATGCAAATATAATTACCGCTTGTTGATTTTGCTATTTTGAAAAGCCCTAAACAAAAAAAAAAATGATTCTGTTAATACAGTAAGCTGTGTTCAATTACAAATGATGAGCACTTACCTTAAAATCTTAAAAAGACATGAAATTAAAATAACTATTTAAATAGAGTGTTTTCATGGTTGATCCAGAAGTCTTCCATTGAGTAAGCAGTAAGTATTCCTTCTTATAAAATAAAATCTTATAAATATTGTGTGTGTTTTTGGAGCTATCTGATAACTAAACAGTTTTCTTCATTTCTTCCTTTAATAAAATGTTTGATTTGTTTCTCAATCAATGAAGATCCAGCTCCAGGTCCCACAGGGGCTCTTCTTCCCCACGAAAAAGATCTTACTCAAGTTCATCATCTTCTCCTGAGAGGAACAGAAAGAGAAGTCGTTCTAGATCTTCTTCATCCGGTGATCGCAAAAAAAGACGAACAAGATCACGGTCACCCGAAAGGTTTGGGTTTCTGTAGAAATAAGAATGGGTGTTCTTAAGTGTGTTTAATAAACTAAATTTCCTAGTTAGGGGTTAGATTTTTATTACCTCTTTTGTTCCAACTTTAAATTGCACTTTTCACCTTTGAATTTCAAAAAAAAAAAAAAACATTGTTTAGCCTTTGATCGGGTTGTTTAGAAAAGTTACAGACCCAACCACTCTTATCCTTTTATTTTTTAAACTTTTATTTTCATATATAATTATTATAGCCAACTCTCGGTTATTTCTGTCTTTTAAGATTGCAATTTGGAAGCTATATGTTGAACTAATTGATACTTTTTCACACTAAATAGTAGAAAAGGTAGGAATTTAGGGCATTTAATAGAAGAGTTATTTTTCTCAATGATCTCATTGAGAAACCATCCTCATTTAACATCTGTATAAATAACATTTCCATGGCAAATTGTTTCATTCCCTTTTTAAGGAAGTCATTTCTTACAGCTAATTCATTTATCTTGCAGTCTTAAATCTTTTTAAAATTTTTTCTTAATAAGGATCTTCACTGGATTACTTTATCTGAATTGACATTTTTAAAATCTGGAAAGGGTAGTTGTCCTCTGTCATCCTTTTCTAAAACAGGCTAATTACTAAATTTCCTTAACTTCTCTTGGTTCTCTGCTTAATTTATAGTCATTTTAAATGGCTTTATTTGTAATTGAAGTATGTCCATATCCTTTTAGCATGTGAAAGTGATTATGTAAAGTGTAGTTATTGCTATGTTCAGTAGTAGGATTATCTCATGATACCTACTGGTACAGACTGTTGCTTTTTGACATTTTTGGAGTTTAGATAAGATGACTACACACAATACTGTTTCTATGCATTTATTTCTTTGTAAGAAAATTACTCTGTACTTGAGTGAAATTTCATTCTGTTGCTTTCTTGCCACTTCTGCAATTTTTTATCTTAGCCACATATAATCCCCCTAGTTTGTTGTCATCTAAACTTAATGAACATGTTCTCTATTCCATAAGCCAGGTGATTGGTGAAAACACTAAACAACCCTGAGCCCAGGGCCAACCCCTACGGAACACCACTACTTTACCCAGGTTGATATTGACTTATTCATATTAGCTGCATGAGTATAACCCTGTAATTGTACGATCATCTTGTGTGACCTAGATTTCCAAAACTTAATTATTTACAAATATATTTTCTTTTACACAATGAGAAGCCTTGCGGTATGTGTTTAACATATAGACTTATTACACTTTTCTACAGTATGTCACAGAGATTGGTTTAGTCACACTTCCATTAGCAATTTTTAAATGCCTTTGTTGTAGATGGTCTATAATTTTATACATTTTTGCAAGGCTTTCCTTCATTACCTTAAATAATTGAGAGGTGGCTATATTTTGAAATGAGAACAAAATTTTAAATTGTGGAAGCTTTTAAATTACAATTATATTATTACTGGGTTCAATCAAAGTCTGTAAATACCAGATAATTTATGTGTGTAAGTTTGTATCTTAGTTTTTAATTATTATTTTTGCCAGCTTCAAGATGATTAACTTTTTTTATGTTTTCATAGTCTTAAGAATGATGCTGAAATCTAACCTGAGCTTACTAGATTGCCTACTTTTTCATTATGTTTTACAGGCACCACAGGTCATCTTCCGGATCGTCCCATTCTGGTTCCCGTTCAAGTTCAAAAAAGAAATAATGTATTAAAATTTACATCTTAAAAAAAATCCAGTGCAGTGCATGAAACATAATTTTTAAGAAGTTGGTGTCTTACTTGGTCAGAAGTGCTAAATCTGCTAGTAGAGGTGCATGTCTTTCATTGCTTTTCAGGACAATACAGCTGTGTTTATTTGTGAAATTAAAAGTAAATTGCATTTTAAGCCATAATGCCCCCAAATAGATGCTCTATTTATTGTTCATTATTTACAGCCATTTGCTTCATTTAAAACCATCTCAGCTGTAACAGAATACTTTGTTTCCTAATTTACATTCTTTTTTTGTTTTTTGTTTTTTCACTTCTAAATGTTATCTTGTCTGTTGGGTTACCTAGGCTTGCCTGAACTTTCGGCTGGGAGGCAAGACTGGTAAACTAATTGGAAATATGTTTTTGTTAATCTGAGAAAAGAAGTCAACGTGTTTATGTTGTTAAGCTATGTCAAAGTGATTCTTACCAGAAAAAAAAGTTAAAATAAGTAATAAAACAGTCATTTGCAAATTTATTTATATTGAAATTCCCTATTCTGAGGGTGCCTTAGAATCATTGTCTTTTATCCAGCTTTACTTTTTTTGCACCATCACATTTACTACAAAGCAGTCTTGTAAATCACAGAAAGAGAAAGGTAATACTCTTTTCTTTTTCTGACACAAAATTTGGGGCAAGAAAGAAAGTCTAATAGTTCATCTCTTTTCTATTGATATGGTTGCCTAATAGGAAAAACATCTTTCAAAATGTTTGTCTTAAATAAATTTGAGAAGCTTTATGTGATATCTTTTAAAGCTCCAGTTATCAAAATACATTAGGATAGAAAAGGCTAAATCATAGTTAATAAGCAAATTGAAGAAAGCTTTTGGAGTATATTTCTGTTTGGGTTTAAGGCCAACAGATATTGTGAATTTAAGCCAGCATTTGTGTTGCTGTTTAAACACATTGCATATAAAGTTTTCTTCTGAATAACAAATGAATGCTTATTTCTGCATGTTGTAATCAGAAATCATTATTTTTCTTACCACTTGAAATAACTTATGGCTTAAAATGCTTTCAGAGTTTTATTTCCCAAAATTGAAATCTGGTCACTTGAGCTTCATTTTGTTTTCTGGTTTCAAAAGAAAAAGATTTCTCTTAACAGTATCTTCAGTGACAATACAAGGTAAGTATATTAAGGGAAATCAATAATTGTGCTTGGGGGCTTTTTGCGCTGATGTACTGCTTTCTTTTTTCCCCATAACATTGTCTGCTGCAATTTAAATAAAAAGTAAAACATTTGAAGATACTTAGTAGACAGACCAAAACAAAATTATATTAGTTTTTTATTTTAAAGTGGATGTGTTTCTCTTCAAGTGATCTAAAGATGAAAGCAAAGATATGTAGAAATATTTTGATAATATTTTTACAATGAGCTTCCCCATGTTTTTTATGTTTTAATTTTCTTTGCTATGTTTACTGTAGGTTGCACAAGAACTCTTACTCTCTTGTAATTGTGCCTCAGACTTTTTGAAAGTCCACCTTCTAAAATTTCCCAGATGATCTAGATTCTACTTGTTACCATTGGTTTATTCTTGTGCTTTCTGTATTTAAAACTTTGGCTGTTCTAAGCAAGTGCAAGGTTATAAATTTAGCTAATAGTAGTTTACAGACAATTCAGATGATTATGGTTTCATTTGGTTTAACTAAGTTGTACTAGTTCATTTCTTAAGGAAATGTAAATAAAGCCTGTGAGTCAAGCATCAAGTGGTGTTTGTTAGAAATAAACTAGAGATTTTTAAAAAGCTCTGATGTAATGTTCATTTTTAAGGTAGTGGTAATTTTGTTACTTTTTACATTATTACATTTCTTAGGACTTCAGATTTGTTTTTTATATATGAGTACTTAGTTTAAAACATTGCAAAGCCATGATCACTACAATCTTGGGTACAAGTTTTCATTTCACATGTTTTATATTAACATTATTGGCTAGTTTCTGAAATGACCAGGTTTACAACAAGCTCTCTATACAAGACCATCTGTAGGCACAATCATGAAGGTATACCTTACTAGTTCATCACTCTCTCTTGCTATCTAGTGTCCATAACCCAGTGTTTTAGATATTGATAAGAAGATAGAGGTCTCCACTCTGCTCTCTATTTGTGACATAAATATTAAATGTTTTTTATCCCGAAATAACTGTTTAGCTTTTCTCACTTGGAAATTGTTTTGGAAAACAGTGTCAGCAATATTAATTGAAAGAATTTTAAAATATGTAAATGATAATATTATCTAATGCAGTCTAATATGGCAGCCATCTAATTTTGCTTGTGGTCTTGTGAGGGTAGATATTACTGTATATCTTCTTTACAAGGAGAATAATTAAAATTTGCTCAGGGAAGCTGCAGGTATGATCCCAGGTTGGTCAGTATTTAATCTGATAAAAGCCAAATATCCTCTTTGAGAAAATAAATGTGAAATCCCTAAATGTCAGATGGTTTTTAATTTAATAAAGAAAATATAGTTTGAGTCAACTATAGGAAGGTTAGCAGACCAAAACAATACTTTTTAGGAATAGATTTCATATATCTCCACCCTATATGTACTGTTAACATCATTACAATATGTATTTGTCAAAACTAAGGAACCTTGGCCAGCACCGCGGCTCACTTAGCTATGAAAGCCATGAAAGAATGGTATGAGATAGGTTGTGATTAGTGTCTTTGTCTTGCAGTTCAAATTCCTTCTGATTGTACCAGAGCAGCCTTCCAGGAAGGCTTGGCCTCATGGCTAATAGCATGCATACCCAGGAACCCAACCCAGTGAGAACAGTGTGCACGTCAGAATGATAGGAATTATGGTTTGAAAATATCCATGGAGGCTGGCGCCGAGGCTCACTAGGCTAATCCTCCGCCTGCGGCGCCGGCATCCCAGGTTCTGTCCCAGTTGCTCCTCTTACAGTGCAGCTCTCTGCTGTGGCCCGGCAGGGCAGTGGAGGGTGGCGCAAGTGCTTGGGCCCTGCACCTGCACTGGAGACCAGGAGGAAGCACCTGGCTCCTGGCTTCGGATCAGCGGCGCGCCGGCCATAGCAGCCATTTGGGGGGTGAACCAACGGATAGGAAGACCCTTCTTTCTCTCTCTCTCTCTCACACACACTCTCACTGTCTCTGTCTGTCAAAAAAAAGAAAAAAACTAAGGAACCAACATTGATTATATTACTATTTATTACAGTCCAGACTTCATTTCGTTTTTCTTATTAAACTATTCAAGGATCCAGTGTAGATTACTACAATGCACTCTATCATCTTTTATTCTCATCTGGTATGTGACAATATTTTGTTCTTTTCTTGATTTTGATGGCTTTGATAGTCTTGAAATATTGGCCAGATATCCTGTAAAATGATCTCCACACCATTATAAGTTTGGCTGCAATTTTCCTTATGATAGACTGGTGTTTTGGAGTTTTGGAAAGAGCACAAGAAAAATGCATTTTTAAAATTACATCCTGTAGTGTGAACATGATATCCATGTCATACTACTGGAAGTGTTGACCTTTGTCACTTGTTTAAAGGAGGGTTTGTCTGGATTCACCTCTGTAGGTAACCATTTTTCCTTTAACCTACTGTTCTTTTGTAACATGTTTTACTAAGTGCCTCACCAGAGTGAGGATGGTGGGTGGGTAATTCAGTTCCACCTCTTAGAGATGGGTATCTGCACCTGCTTTGAAGTGTTCCATAAGATTTGTCTCCATTTGTTTTTATCTGAATGTACTCATGCACATTTATTTTATACTTATTTGTTTCTCAGATTTGTACACTTCTGGTTACTGAGTGTTCCTTCAGATTGACAGTTTTGTCCTTTGACCTGCCTCCATTCTCCAGTAGAAGGGAATTGAATGTGATCAGTAATACTTCATGGGGGTTTTGTCCAGCTATATTAAATTACCTGCTTAGAATAGGGTGGAAAGACATGGTAGCATTACAAGCAGATAAAAAAGATAAACTTGTAAGTAACTGCTCCTAAGTGTCTGCTTAGCATAAAGGTCTTTGACAAGATGATATATATAATAGCCAGGTAAATTGCAAGATGCATGAGTGAATAAATAAAATATATTTAAAAGATTTTGAGGGAAATCATTCAGTATTACTCAAGGAAATAAAAATATGTAGATTTGAAGCTATAAATCCATAAAGCTAACCCTTCGCTTAGGCACAAGTGAATAAAAAAGCTCTTAAAAAATATTTCAGGTAAGAGATTCTGATAAAGTGATCAGTCTTGCCTCTGAACTATATGGAATTGACTTACCAGTTTTGAAGGCAAGTATATAGAGATGGGCAAGGAATAAGGTGAGCTAAGGGAGTCTTTGCAAAAGCACTTGAGATTTTATCATGTTTTTAGAGAACCAGAAATCCTGTGGCTTTGGGATACCTTGGAGAAAGAGAAGGAATCATTGAACAGAGAGAACAATGGTGATTTAAAGACCCTTAGGTTGAAATCAGGAATTTAGTGCCTCCCCCAAAATGATCCATCTGTTACCAGTGAGGGCATTACAAAGGCCAAATACCTCTAACTGAAATAAGTTTGCTTTAATGGATGTGATCTGGTGGCAGATTAGGCAGGGATGATGTCTTACACTGAAATCAAAGTTCCTGAATTGAATGATCAGTTCATGGTAGCTGTATGATCCTGGGAATGAGCTTTTCACCTGTCACACTTGCAAAATGAAAATCATAGGGTCTGCCTTACAGGAATTATGAAATTTCATAAATGCTTACTGTAGCATCTGATGCAGTAAGTATGCAACAAATGTTTGTCATTTTTAATCCCCACATGTTTTCAGGTATTTGATACATATGTTAATTCTTATTCTACTTTCTGGTGCAGAGCATCGTGTATTTGCAACACTGCGGCGAGACTGATTCCTCACATCCCATTTCAAGTTGATAGCATGATAGGTAATTTAGGAGACCTTTTATTATGACACTAGTGACTGGCAGAAGAATAGCAAATAATAGTACCTTTGTGAATAGTATGGTTGAATTGCAAGATTGTATTGCTGTATCTCACTGCCCCCTGCTTATAGTTACTGATGCATTAGAATTTTGGAAAACAGGAAAGGTCAGAAATGATTGTCTCAGAAGTGAAGACCATTTTAATGCTTCCTGTTGTCTGTATACCCAATGTCACAGTACTTAGGATCACTAAAAACCCTAGCACGAAACAGTGCCAAGAAAGAAGTAAAAATTAAGAGTATTGAAACAGGATGTTTTTGTGTTTTCCTAAAGGATAAGTAGATCCACATAGAAATCATAAATGTCTTAGTAACAAACAAATGGTGCTAAGCATATAGCAAATCAGATTAGCAAAATTACGCAACTTAATTATTAAACATCTTTAATATTTGTATTTGGAATATTTATGTAATAGACCCTAAGTTGCCGTAAAGCAATTACGAGCAAACTTCAAAGTATATGGTTGGAGTAGGTGTTCTGACCCCAGTGGAATTAAACAGGATCAAATAGAAATCGGTGGAACAAAAAATGACAGTACTTTGTTTTTAATGAAAATATTAACACAGATTTAGCTAAGTCAGTGCAGGTGTGTTTTTGAAAGCCTGCATTTGGGAAAATTTAGTTAAAAGCTTTCACTTCAAAAATATTGAGGAGTAACATCAGATCAAACACCAACAAATCTTAGGGAGCAGAGGACTACAGGGCAGCTGATATCACCATACCTCTTCAAATGAAACAAAATATATGTGATAGTATTTTCCAATACATTGTTCATGAGGCTGTGGACACAAATAACTGAAAAAGGAAAACTTAATGATTCTGGCATACTCTTGAAAGTTAATAGGGTAAGTTGTGGAAAGTTCCCCAGGTAGAGCTCTGCATTCTTCGACTGAGGTGAAGGCGATAGGACAGGTAGCCATCAAGGTTTGTGTGGGATATGAAGGGAAAAGGTGTAGAGGGTGCTCTTCATATTGGGATTGTCCTGGAGGAAGGAATCATGGAATTTGAGGGACTCCCAGCATGTTCTCAGTAATAGGGCACATAAAGGTAACACTGGTGGGAGTCTTGAAGAGGAGCAGAAAAATAGGTAAGCAATAATAGACTTGCCAAGCAATGCAATGCAGATAGTATGAAGAGGGCTTTTTGTTTTGGGGAGGGGGAGAAGATTTTATTTATTGAGTGGCCATCTGGCAATTGGCTCACTCCCCAGATGGCCTCAACTGCCTAAACTGTTGTGCGAGAGCTTTGTGCGGGTCCTCCACTGGGGTGCAAGGACCCAAATACTTGGATTGTCCTCTGCTGCTTTCCTGGGCAATAATAACGGAGCTAGAACAGAAGAGGAGCACCTGGGACTAGAACCTGCACCCTTAAGGAACACCAGCACTGCGGCACAGTGCTGACACCAATAGTGTTATATTTCTCAATACCCAAAAGTTTACTCTGAAAATGTCCTACAAGAATTTGGATGGAACACAAGCCTCAGCTATCTAAAATGGGTTTTCCAATGGAACTGTAACAGCGTTTTAGGGCCCAGGAAATGCAAATTACGTAGGCATTTGTAATATGTTGTTAGTATTTAAGTGCGTTTATAAAACAATTGCGTTAGTATTTTGTGGGATGTAATGTTAGAAAGCAATAAATAGTAGCACAGAGGCCAAAAGGAGAAGTGGATGTGTACTGTTGAAACAGTGTTGCACCCAGTATCTTTATAATAAGTCTTAGGGGACAGGCATTTTGTGCAGCAGTTCAAATCCCACTCCCTTGGGGTTTCTGCCATTTCAGAGTGCTTGGGTTCAAATCCCAGCTCTGCTTCAGATTTCCTTTTCCTGTTGTGCAGCCAGGGGAGCAGCATGGAGACCTGGAATGCATTACAGGCTCCTGGCTTCAGCCTGGTCTAACACAGGTTGCAGGTGTCTGAGGAGATCTCTCATCTGTCTCTGCAAATGAAAATTTTAAGAATTCGAAGAGAGCCCAAAGCAATCTCTGAACATAACCAAATGAAATTGTAAATATCCAAAAGAAGATGGAAAATAAGTAGGATAGAGAATAAAAGGGGAGTACAAAAAGTTAATGCGGAATGTAATAAGATAAAATCCTTAAATTTCATTTATCAACGTAAGTGCTATTAAGTTCAAGACACTTTTCTTAGGTAATGCTAATCACCCATTATAGTACAGCCCAAAAAAGCTGAGGGTCTTGGTACTTTAACCATGGCATTGCAAACATTTTACACTATTCACTGAAAAAATAATTGCTGCTCTTTAACAATTTTGTAAGAGTAGGAAATAAGTTTGAAGGAACTGAATCAGGACTTTAATGCCTGATTTCCCCTCAAAACTTAGAAATTTGCCCTTGTGTAATGAGAGAAGTGACTAGGGGCGTTGCAATGATGGAGAACTCTGGTGAAACTTCTTAAAGAATTCTCAAAAAATAGGTGATAATATTGTTTGGTTTTCCAGAAGGTCAATGAGCAGAATACCTTCAGTATCCCCAAAATGTGTTACTATGACCTTTGCTCATGACTAGTCAAATCTTGCTCTGAATAGGCCACTTTCATTTCTGATTATGCTGTTTAGGGTCATATGTTAAAGGCATGTTTCATTTGCTGTTACAGTTCTTTAAAGAAGTGCTTCAGGATCTTCACTCTGCCTGACTTAGATTTCCATCAAAGATCTGCTCTTGCCTGCAGCTGATTGAGATGCACTGCTTTGGCACCAATTAAGCAGAAAGCTCGCTCCACTTTTGATTTTTCAGTTAGATTTGTGTAAGCTGAACTACTTGGGATGGGTGTTGACTCTTGTATCTGCTATTGTCAGTCCCTTTAGTTAGAACATGATTGGTTAATTCTGTCACTGCAAATTGATGTGCTGCCAGTTTCAACTTCATCTTGTCCCTTCGTAAAATGAGTTTTCCATTAGTAAATGTCTGTTTTCTTGGAGCATTGTTCCCATCAGCTCTTCACGAAGCATCAGTGATTTCACCATCATTTCACGCAGCTTTATCATAAATTTCATGCTTGTTCAATTATTGCAGACTTCCTGTCACTCTGATAGGGTCTCTCTTTAAACTAATATCTTTCTTATGCCAAGTTAGATCCTGCTCAGACATGTTATAGTAAGTTAGTATGAAGCAAAAAAGTCATGCAGCATTTTTTTTCATGCTAAACATTTCCATGAACTTGTTGAAGGTCCATCTTCAGTAGTGCAAAAATAGCAAAAACAACTTTAAAGTGGACCAAAATAAGCTGCAAGAATTGGAACAGGTGTTGAAATATGGCTTTACCTGTACAAATATAAAGTGGTGGGTTCCAACAGGTAGAAGTGGTCCAGTCAAAGCAAAAATAGACTAGTTATGACCAAAGGTTAGGGCAACAATTTTGGGGGAAATACTGAAGGCATTTTGTTCAGTGGCTTTCTGGAGGACCTGTTTTGATACAGCCAATGCTTCTACAGAAAAATGCCTGGGAAGGCTTCACCAGGGAGTCCACCACTACAGTGCTTCTGCTCATTCTTATCAAACGTGGGCAATTTTGCAGAAATTTTGATGGGAAATCATTAGGCACCCACCTTATAGTACTAATTTGGCTCCTTCTGACTGCTTTTCATTTTCTAATACTTTCAAAAGGCACCCATTCTTCAATGAAGAATATTAACAAAGTGCATGTTAAGGGTTGAATTCTCAAGACCCTCAGTTCTTTAGGGATTGACTAAATGGTTTTAATATTACCTAGAAGTCTTGAACTTGGCAGAACTTATATTGAGAAATAACTCATATTTTCCTTTTTTAAGACTTTTTTTTTATAATTTTTTTATTTATTTGACAGAGTTACAGACAGTGAGAGAGAGAGACAGAGAAAAAGGTCCTTCTGTTGGTTCACTCCCCAAATGGCTACCATGGCCAGTGCTGCACCGATCCGAAGCCAGGAGCCAGGTGCTTCTTCCTGGTCTCCCATGTGGGTGCAGGGGCCCAAGCACTTGGACCATCTCCTACTGCTTTCCCATCCACAGCAGAGAGCTGGACTGGAAGAGGAGCAACCGGAACTAGAACCTGGCACCCATATGGGATGCTGATGCTGCAGGTGGAGGATTAACCAAGTGAGCCACAGCGCTGTCCTCTATATTTTTGTTTTCTAAGATAAAATTAAGCAAGCAGTATCCCTAAGAGACTATATTAGTCTTCCTCCCACCCCCTCCCTGAAGCAGAGAGATAGCTCCAATATGCTGATTCACTCCCTAAATACAACACCTGGTAAAGGGCCAGGTCAAAGCTAGGAGCTGGGGACAGAAGCCTCCCACAAGGAGGCTTACCTGAGCTCCCTTTGCTGCCTCCTGGTGGCTTCATTAGCAGGAACTGGAGCCAGAATTCAAAAGCCAGTAATTGAACCCAGTAGCTTAAGTGCTAGGCTAAATTTCACTATTTTTCATCTTTTAATTCCACTTTTATATAGATTTTTATGTCCCTCATATTAACTGCAAAGTCCAGATTGCATTCAAAAATTAAAAAGTCATAAAGAAAAGGAATGGAAAGGCAGTCATAATAAGGGACTCGAGGACTTCGAAAAGCCTTCAAAGCATCTCCTTCATTTTGTTGATATGGTAATTATATTGATGTTTGAGTGTTAAATGTAACTTCTATCCCTGAGATTCCCATATGATCATTAAAACTACATTGCTTTTCCTATTTTATCACATTCACTCTGCCTTCATGGGATCAATGTCCTGTTGAGATTTCAAATTCAAAAGTTTCATACGAAATCATAAACTCCACGAATTAGATTTTGTATGTTGGATTTGTACACTTAGTGATGAGAACAGTGTCTGATACAGAGTAGGTGCTTACTGAATACTGAATGAATGAATAAATAAATGACTATAAATAATACTAAAAAGAACAGTTGGCTCCATGGAGAAAGAATTGCAGATACCTTCCTTCCATAACAAGGGTCCAGTTATGTATGCAAAGCTAGTTATTAATATTGCTTTGTATCCATGTTTACTATTTTTAAATGTTTATTGTAACATTTTCTCTCTTTTTTTCTAAAGATATATTTAGTTATTTGAAAGGCAGAGTTACAGAGAGGCAGAGAGACAGAGAGGTCTTCCATCCACTGGTTCATTCCCCAGATGGCCGCAATGGCCAGAGCTACGCCAATCCGAAGCCAGGAGCCAGGAACTGCTTCAGGGTCTCCCATGCGGGTACAGGGGCCCAAGGTCTTGGACCATCTTCTGCTTTCCCAGGCCATAGCAGAGAGCTGGATGGAAAGTGGAGTAGCCGGGACTCGAACTGGTATCCATATGGGATGCATGCCCTGCAGTCGGGGCTTTAACCTGCTGTACCACAGTGCTGGTCCCCACCATTTCTTAATAAAAGTGCATTAAAAATAAATAGCAAAAAAGTTGATCAACACTAGCTAAATGTTGATATAAATTGTGATTCTTAAACTAAGATAACTGAGGGCACATTTAAACAATTTGTGAATTCAAAATATTTCTAGGGTAGAATTTCAATTAGCTTATACATACTTTTAAAATGTTAAAAACCATAGAATATGTTTTTAATTTAATCCTCCACTGGTTTATTGACTAACCAGAGATGCCAGTTGGCAAACTCTAAGGAATAAACAATGGGATCATACTTATGTATTGATGAAAGGTCTCTGGTAAAGAAATGAGAGGTTCCTTAAGCATTTAGAAATTCTCTAATACAGCATACAAGATGTTATTAGCCTTTAGCTCACTAGAGGGAGGTGTTGGTTCAGACCAACACAGTTCAGATTATTTCTGCAGTAATTAAGTGCTAACCAGAACCCAACTACTGTTAGCACTTATTTTAATAATAACACTATTCTAGCAAGACACTTGTCCCAAATACAAGTTTGACATTAATTCAAAAGTATTAAGACAAAAGTCAGATGCTCTAAACAATAAGCCATGTCACCATTCCTGTCTTGCTGTTATTACGAACATGACACTTTCAGAAATAAGATTTAAAAGTGAAAAATTTTAAAAATGACATGTTGTGATTGATGCATGTTAAAGTGCAGTAACATTCTTGTTTTTCCTCCTTTTAAACACTATATAACTCTATGATGTACTTTTAAAGCCTTGTACATAGTCAAAATAATAGGACAAAAAGAAAATGCAAACGGACACAGCCCTTTCCTGTCTCCTACTGTCACACCCAAACAGAAATCTGCTAAACCAGGGAAGGAAAACTTTGTGCCTGTTTTAAGTCAGCTTAAGTTAGTCTGAACAATGGGTTTCATAGCCCTGTAAGATTATGGGGGGAAAATGAAATATATAAATCTTTAAGATCTTTCCTGGACAATTAGATGCAGGAAAACCCGGTCCCTCACTTATTTTTATCTGTGGAAAATAGTATCTCTGGGATGAAAAAAAAAAAAAAAGGTGTTTCACGGAGCAAGAGACTGGGCACATCTTTAACTCCGTGGAGCTTCCATTACCTCACCTAGAGGGGGAGTAATAATGCAAACAATGCTTTAGAGGATATCTGTGCTGATGAGACAATGCTTGTTAAAATGCATACCGTGTTGGGAAAATATACCAGTACTGGCTTACTAAAAGGCGTTCCTAGGCTGCTATACCTGTTTTCACTGGATGTGCGTTATTTCAAAGTCAAAGCTGGCATACGGCGAAGTCCTTCGTGTCATCTACACGCCGTGTCTAATTCCAGCAGTGCAGAAGGAGTGCCGGACCAGGAAGGGCGGTTGGAGGCTTTGTAAGGCAACGCCTTCCCCCCGCCCTCCCATCCATCGCTGACCGCCTGTCGTTGCACCACCAAAGACGTGCCAGTGGCTACCACCCGCTTTTAGCGCTAGGACAGTTCACATTTTTTCCTCTTTGAGCTCAAGCATCTGATTTTTTGTTTCTCCGTGTCCATTTCCTTCTATCTCCAGGCACTATTAATTGGGTAGCATCAGTGGCGCCCCACCCCCTCGGCGGAGGGAGGGAGGGGAGGCAGGAGAGTTTCACCTTCCACCACCATCCTAGAGTCTCGGAGTAGCAAGGGAAGAAAGTTCACACTCAGCTATGGAACGGATCGCGGCTTGTGTAGAGTGTCCCACACCCGCGCGAGTAACCCAAGGGCTTCCGAAGGCTCGGTCCCTGTACCGGACTGTGTGGCTAAGGAAGGGGACAGGCACGTCCGCCGCGGCGCCCTGCCCAGTAAGACTCTCCCTGGTTCACCTCCCACTCGGGAGACCTGGAGGGGGTGCAGAGCCCCGCAAGGCCGCAGGCGGGCGCCACGTCCGGAGGGCAGTGGGCGCCTTTGGAGACGGGGGTGCCTGCAGAGTTTTCCAGGCCAGGCGGCCAGTGAGGCCAGCAGGCGAGGCCGAGAGAGGCGCTCGGCGGCGTCTCCACCCTCCTCCCACCTTCGGTTGCCCCCACCCCCGTGCGCCCCGCCCCGCCCCCTCGGCCTTATAGAGGGACCCGGCGCCTCCGCGCGCCTCCGAGCCACTGGCTTGCCCCCGGCGGAGCGCGAGGCTGCCGGCGTGGGCGAGCCACGGCCGCGGCCCGAGCAGCGGAGTGAGGCGGCGGCTGCGCCCCGCACGATGGGGGGCAGCCCGACCCCAGCCTCGGTGGCCGCGGACCTTCGCCGCCGACCACGCCGCATCTGCCAGCTCCCGCCGCTGCTGCTGCTGTTGCTATTGCTGCCCGGGCGCAGTGCCCTCCTCACCTCGAAGGCAACATGAAGGAGACGCGGGGCGACGGCGGTGGCGCCCCCTTCTGCACCCGCCTCAACCACTCCTATCCCGGCATGTGGGCGCCCGAGGCACGGGGCAACCTCACACGCCCCCCAGGGCCTGGCGAGGACTGTGGCTCGGTGTCCGTGGCCTTCCCGATCACCATGCTGATCACCGGCTTCGTGGGCAACGCGCTGGCCATGCTGCTCGTGTCGCGTAGCTACCGGCGTCGGGAGAGTAAGCGCAAGAAGTCGTTCCTGTTGTGCATCGGCTGGCTGGCGCTCACTGACCTGGTCGGGCAGCTGCTCACAAGCCCCGTGGTCATCTTGGTGTACCTATCCAAGCAGCGCTGGGAGCAGCTCGACCCGTCGGGGCGCCTGTGCACCTTCTTTGGTCTGACCATGACTGTTTTCGGGCTGTCCTCGCTCTTCATCGCCAGCGCCATGGCCGTCGAGAGGGCGCTGGCCATCCGTGCGCCACACTGGTACGCGAGCCACATGAAGACGCGCGCTACTCGCGCCGTCCTGCTGGGCGTGTGGCTGGCAGTGCTCGCCTTCGCCCTGCTACCTGTGTTGGGTGTGGGCCAGTACACCATCCAGTGGCCTGGGACGTGGTGCTTCATCAGCACCGGACGAGGGGACAACGGGACGAGCTCTTCACACAACTGGGGCAACCTTTTCTTCGCCTCCACCTTTGCCTTCCTGGGCCTCTTGGCGCTGGCCATCACCTTCGCCTGCAACCTGGCCACCATTAAGGCTCTGGTGTCCCGCTGCCGAGCAAAGGCAGCAGCATCGCAGTCCAGTGCCCAGTGGGGCCGGATCACGACCGAGACGGCCATCCAGCTCATGGGGATCATGTGCGTGCTGTCGGTCTGCTGGTCGCCCCTACTGGTAGGTAGCTCCAGGGCATGGGGTGGATGCAGGAATGGAGACTTCTCCAAGTGCCAGCACCTACAAGAGTGTGCTTGCAACAGCCTGAACACAGAGGAGGCTTCTGAGCTGTGTTGGCACTGCCTGTACGCACAAGGAGATGGCAGAGCTGCTCCTATCCAATCTGGGAGGGGAGAGGACGCCCAGGCCTAAGGCCAGGGCATGTGCTGGGTGTTGTAGGGGATAGAGGGGTGATTCTCTGAAGTTCAGGCACTTTCCATTCTGCGGAAGTACCCTACCTGTGACAGCAGACAGGTGCAGAGGTCTTGCAGCGGCTCATCCACTGGGAGCCCTTGCTGTGCAGCTGCTAGGACTCTAGGTTCACGCTTGACCAGAGGCAGGAGAGTGAAAGATGCACCTTACAGCGCCAACCAGCCTCAGCTCTCCTGAGTGTGCTTGACCCTCTAGGATGCACTGGAACTAAAAATCAGTCAGTGGGACCCGCCAACCAAGTGACTCTCTAGGATCAGCTTTCCTGAGACAGGAGGTAGGGCATCCTCCACTGCACAGATTCTCACAGCAGCACCAGGAGCAAGTGATGTCTCCATATGCTCCTAGTCTAACACCTGCTGTTATGTGTTATTTGTGAGGTTTTCTTTTAAGATACTTTTAGGTAGAAATGTGTGTTGGTAACTGCTGTTTGCTGATTCCTGTAGAATGCATGCTTAGGCCTGGGACAGCCTAGCCCAATAGATCTTGCAGAAGGATCAACCTAGTCACTGTCAGCAGTGTTAAAGCTAAATATATATTGGACCTAGAAATTTATTACTCTTGTGAAAAACTTCTGAAACATGTGCACATAGTTTCACAACCTATCACATAGAAGTTTTTTTTTTAAATTATGGTAAGATATACACAATATACAGTTTACTATTTTAACTATTTTAAGTGGACAGTTTGGTGTTACTAAATACATTGGCATTGTAATGTATCCTACATAGTTTTAAATGCTTTGCCCTTTAAAAGAGAAATGTAGTTCCTTTCTCCTTTCACCCCTCCGCTGCACTTGGCGAAGAAGATCCTGGAGAATACTTGTGTTTAGCTGGTGTGTTACATTCAGAGCTCCAGCTTTGGCTCCAGATCAGAGATGTGTGGTGACACAGAGTTACATTGGAACCCAGCTGCCTGCAAGTCACTGTGTGGTCACAGGTCTGTGTTCCAGGAGCTGCAACTCAGGCTGATGTCATCACCAGGGCTTATCAAAACCAGCACCAATTTTAGGCATATTTACTTCTGTGGTTGAGAAATGAGGTGTCAAGGTGGCCCAACAGGAAGGGGAAAGTGTTCTAAACAGTAAATCCTAAAGTGTGGTGATGAACAGTAATTTTAAGGGCAAACAATGTCTGAAATGTTCACAACTGACATTTGAGTGTGCTGTCACACAATTTATATCCTAGAAAAAAATGTAGCTAATATGACATAATTTATGTATTTAAGTATATGAATAAAATGTTACTCAGGCAGTCAGTCAGACTTGTACTTTTTCTTTGCTTGTTTTGTTTAAGATTTAGAGAAACTTTGTAAGCTGTTTTTTGTTTTGTTTTATTTTGTTTGAATTAGGAAACTTTGGTTCTAATATCATGAATATGGTGGCCTAGGGAAGAATATAGAACAATCTTGAAAATGGTAACTGAAGATGTCCAAACTCATTCTCTTTACAAAGACCATATTTAGAACTAGTCTTACTTAGGTTCAATCAGTATCTTCATTCAGTTGGTATTTATTGATTTATAGCATCTAAGCAAACTATTAATTCAGTTATCAGAAAACATTAAGTTGAAAATCACACAGATTCAATATGTTGTGATGTTAAAGAGGAGAATTTATGCTTTAAAATGGGCACTTCTAAAGGGAAACGGTTCCCTATTCTGTTTTATGAACCATTCAAATCAAGTCTTCCTGTATCTTCAGAATAATCTACAGTACAAAGTTGGAACTATTTCAAAGGAAAGAAACTGGCAAAACTGCTTTGTTAGTACATTAGGGAATTATAAGAATGGAAATACTAGAATGTAGTAAACTTTTTCAGTGTATTAGTGTTAAAGTGAGAGATCATTTTTTTCTAGGGGTAAAATACAGGTTTCCTATTAGCTTTTGTTGGTTTGGGCATAGGATACTAATCTAGTTGTCCAAACTCCTTACTTAAAATTACATTGAGTATGTGTTATCTTGGAACGCTATCATAACTATTAGTAATAGTCGATCGTTATGGTTGGAAAACTTAATGGAGCAGAGATACCTAATAAGAAAACATTCCAACTGCTATAAGATCCCACTTGTAAATTATTTGAACAGAAGGTTTATGTATGGTGCAAAGATTGTTTTTCCTTTTCTTTTTCCTAGGTACTTTTCAATATACATGTGAGATATAAAAATAAGTGAGAAACAATGAGGTATGAGATGTGAAATATGACTATGAGCTGTGAAATTAAGTGGGAAACTATGTACTTCTTAGTCATTGTTTATGTAAGGCATCAGATTGTTGTTCTGTTGGAACTGTCCAGTAGACTCAGCAATGCTATCTGTCTGAATTATTACTATTGTCTTAATTTTTATGAGTTATACTCACCAATTAGTCCTGTTATTTGATATAATAGCCAAGTTTCCAGAAAGAAGAATAACACTGGGGTGTTTTTCAAGGGAGGCAATGAGTACATTGTGTACTTTTATATGTGGCACTCCATCAGGTAGAATGTGGCTAATGCTGCAGCTTGAAAAGTAGTAAATATAAGGCTGACTATCAATAGTGTGAGTTACGAGGAGCAGTTGTTCATCCTCAGCCTTGGAACTGGATTAAAGCAGCCGCAGAAGCTTTTGCCTTGAATCTTGAACGAGTAAATCCTCCATTCAGTATCTACAAATAGGGATACTTAGTTCAAGAAGATATTTCATAATGTATTTTTGATTTATTTTTAAACTTAAGGACCCACTGATATATTTTGACAGGTGAAATTTGCCTTTTAATGTACCACATGTGGAGGATTTTCATAACAGATTGTTTGACAGAATGAATGCTGTTTTGTGTTACATAAAGTTTATTTAAATGCTTATCTTCTCTTCCTATGAATTTCTGCTGTGTGCAGGATGCTGCTTCAGGGAATGTGATTAAGCTGTGATTTTCCATTATGGGAAAAGTTTTTGTAGTTTGTATTTTAAGAGTTCAGATATTCAGAATTCTTCACATTTTTTGTTTGCTACATTTCAGACACCATGGGAGGATTATTAAATAGACTTGTAAAAAAGTGATCAAAATGATAATCTGTTCGGGCCAGTGTTGTGGCATAGTAGGTAAAGCAGCTGCCTGCGATGCCAGTATTTCCTATGGGCACTGGTTTGAGTCCCCTCTTCTCCACTTTCAGCTTAGTTCTCTTCTAATGGCCTGGGAAAAGCAGTAAAAGATCATGCACGTGGGAGACCCAGATGAGGCTCCTGGCTTCTGACTTCAGCCTGGCCCAGCCCTGCTGTTGTGGCCATCTGGGGAGTGAACCAGCAGATGGAAGAGCTCTCTCCCTCTCTCTTACTCTCTCCCTGTAACTCTCAAATAAATAAATAAACCTTTTAAAAATTGCAGTCTGTTCAGAGAAACAGAGTTTCCAGTTGTATGAGTGAAGCCATGAAAGAAGAATGGTATGAGATAGGTTGTGATTAGTGTCTTTGCCTTGCAGTTCAAATTCCCTCTGATTGTACCAGAGCAGCCTTCCAGGAAGGCTTGGCCTCATGGCTAATAGCATGCATACCCAGGAACCCAGCACAGTGAGAACAGTGTGCACGTCAGAATAATAGGAATCATGGTTTGAAAATGTCCATGGAATCAGATTTAGGTAGGTATTCCCTGAATGATGGGATGAGGCCTTTACTATTGTTTTGGGGGTTTTGTATAGGGAAGACAGTTTCCTGGCAGAGCAGTGGCATGTAGATAGATTTGGCTTAGAAAATTAGGATGTGACATCTGTTATGCCTTGCTTTTTTATAGGTCAGCTAAGGCCTTAGGAGAGAGACAATGGGAAGAGATGAATCAAGGAAGGAGTGGCAACAGAGAACTAGCATTATTTAGCCATGGTTGGTTTAGGGAGTGATTGATGCAACAGACATTTATTGAGCATCTATTATATCCTGTGCACCATGGTAAATGGTTGTACATACCTCATGTAACTGCATCCTGAAGGATTGCCAACATTAGCTATATCATTAGACAATGAACCAATGTAGAAAGGTCATTAGAACAGCATTGCTGATTCATAATGTTTGACCCTCAGTTTATTTACAGTTTTTAGATAGAGGCCAGGAATTCTAGCCTTAACACCTACCATAGGCACTGGGCAAGTTATTTATATCCTCTTATTTGTAAAGCACAGATGTAAGACCAATTTATGTCTAAGGTTCTTTTTCATGTCAAGTATTCCCAGTTTATTTTATTTGCAAGAATCATGATCCACTGAACTCAAATGGATAATCTTAAAAGTTTTGGTGATTTTAGGTAAGGATAGAGTCCAACTGAGGACATGGTACAAATGGGGGTGATGGTGGATTATCTAAATGATAAGTCAAGAAGCCAATGTAATTTGAGGAAAGAGCTAAAGCACAGAGATTGTTTTTAAAAATTTGAGTTTTTCAGAGAGTGTCAAAATTAAACACTTCCTAAGCCATCATCTTTGAAGAAACTCAGGTGGTGTAGTGTTGTAGCATAATTATGACTTATTGGCCTTTCTCTTTTGGAAAAGCTGTAAAGGTCAGTAACTCAATTATCGAGGTTTCATTATGTTTACTTTTCTGAGAATGACACTCAGAAATACGCACTGCAAGTATTTATAACAGACTATGATTCATCTGGGGGTGATGGAGGGTGGTACATGAGGAAAACTGGATGCTAGTCTTCAGCTTGTACTCCTGGCCTTGAAATTGCAGGGTGACAGTGCAGGAATTCTTTGCTAAAACTCCTGACATTTGTGCAGCATTTTTATGATCCACCAGTGTTCCTCACTTACCTCATTCATGCCTCAGAACTCTGAGATCTACAACTGTAACAAGTCAAATTTGGTTTCCCTCATTTTTCCTCAATTCCTATTGTAGACATAAGTAGGAAGTTTGCATTGCAGCTCCACCAGCTATGTTTCTTCAGGATTTTTAGTCACTTAAGTCCCCCTTTTTTCTAAAGAATTCCAACTTTATTGGGTTAAAAGTGGTAACCAAAGGAAGAGACTAATTTTTCTTGGAGTTCCCCCTATATCTTGTCCAAGTAAACAGTGTATGGTAAACATAATGATTCATTCTAATACACAAATGACAGTTGGACAGCATTGACTTCTTTAGCTAGAGAATTACACACACACACACACACACACACAGAGAGAGAGAGAGAGAGAGAGAGAGAGAGAGAGAGAGAAGTAGTAGTAGTAGTAGTAGTAGTAGTAGTAGCACTGCAAGAATAGAAGTGTTTTGTGATTTCATATTCTTTTACTGAGAATACATCTCTCCCCATATTTCCACTTGCCATGTTACCCCTCAGGCATTCAACAATAACTGTCAAACAACCACTGCTAAGGTCTATGGATAAAGTCACTTTCTGGGGTGGGCATTTTCCCTAATGGTTAAGCCTGTGGTTAGGATGCCTTAATCCCGTATCATGGTGCCTCAGTTTGAGTCTTGGTTCCACTCCTAAATTCCAGCTTTCTGTTAATGTGTACCCTGGGAGGCAGCAACTAATGGTTTAAATAACTGGGTACCTATCACCCATGTAGAAGCCCGACTTCTTTCTTTTATCTGGCTCAGTCTCAACCAATGCAGGCATTTGGAGACTGAACTTCTGGATGGGGAACTCTACCTCCCTGTTTTCCTCTCAAAAAAATTAATTTTCTTTTCAAACATCTTTTCTTGTAAAAAAAATTAACATGCATGTGAAAATTTCCTGTATTTTTGTGGTATCCCATGATATTTCATTACATGTATACATTGTGTAATATCTGATCAAGGTGAATACATTTATTCTTTCAAGCATTTATTCTTTATAGTGAGAGCATCCAAAATCCTATCTTCATTTTTTAAAATAGAAAAATACATTAATATTATTCATATTGAACCTTATTGTGCAATAGAACTCCAGAACTCCTTATTCCTATTTAGCTACAACCCAGTGCCCATCAATCAACCTTTCCCCATCTCTCCCTCCCCACTTCCTTCCCCAGCCTCTGGTAACCACCATTATATTTTTAACTTCTATGAGATCATTTATTTTTTACACTCCATATATGAGTGAGATCACGTGATACTTGTCTTTCTGTGCATGGCTTAATTCACATAATGACATGACCTCTAGTTCCATCAATGTGGCCACAGATGACAAGATTTCAGCCTTTTTTATGGCTGAGGAGTATTCCACTGTAAGTGTACCACATTTTCTTTATCCACTCATTAGTGGGTGGACACTTAGGTTGCTTTTATTTCTTGGCTATTGTGAAAAGTGCTGCAATAAACAAGAGAATTCAAGTGTCTCTTGACAGATGGATTTCATTTCCCTTGGACATATACCCATAATGGGATGCTGCATTAAATACATTTTTATTTTTTTTGAGGAACTTCCATACTGTTTTCCACAATGGCTATACTAATTTACATTCTGACCAACAGTGTGCAAGCGTTCTACTTCCTCCACATTCTCACCAACACTTTTATATTTATTATTACTTGTTAAATTTTAAAATATTTTTCCTTCCATTTTTATTTAAAAATGTATTTAAAAGTCCGACAATTTTTTAATATAAATTATGACTCTCCGTTTCCATCACTTTATTCTTAAAGTGACAGTAGCCTACATATTAGACAATGTAGGTAAAGGATAAAGAGCACCAAAGGGAAGATTGTGTCCAAAGAATTGGCTTTAGAATGAGGCTGGAGGTGAGGAGGACCGGATTCAGGAGTCCCCACCATTCTACCCTCTACTGTTAACGCTTTAGGTCTCCAGATCCTTCAGGCAACAAGATGGGCTTTCAGAGCAACTGGCTTGACAGAGTAAATTGGAAATGTGTTGCTATGTCAATGTTAGACCCTGAAAAACTAGAGGGAAACACACTGAAGTCAGGAAAAACTAGAACCTCAGTCACCGCAGGTGGGGATGAACTGGAGCACTGGATCCCAGTTCCCCCGCTCCCACTACCATAAAACAGGATGCTTCCTGTTACAAAGCTGATGAGACACACACACACACATACACACACACACTCACTGCCTTCTCATTTCAGAGCAGGCAAGTGCTCATCTGTCTTGTTCTGCCTTAATTTAATTGGTTTTTAACAGATCCAATGTGACTTGTAGATACAATTCTGAGAACATAGTGAGGAATGAAAGGAACACTTTTATCTTTTGTGTGTGTGTTTTTTTTTTTTTTTGATAATGACCAATCTTACTGGAATGAGGCGATCTCTTGTAGATTTGATTTGCATTTCCCTGATGATTAGTGATGTTGAATACATTTTCATGTACCTGTTGGCTATTTGTATATTTTCCATCCTTTGAGAAATATCTGTTGATATATACTGCCCATTTTTAAATTGCATTATTTTGGTGGGTTTTTTGTTTTGTTTTGTTTTCTGTTTTGGTTTTTCTATTGAGTTGAGTTCCTTATATATTCTGGATGTGAATCACTTGTCAGATATATAGCTTGCAGATATTTTCTCACACATTTTAGGTTGTTTCTTCACTCTATTGTTTGCTTCCTTTGCTGATTAAAAGCCCTTTAGTTTAATGATATTCCATTTGTCTATTTTTGCTTTTGTTACTTTAATTTCAGGGTTTGGTCCATTCCAATGTCTTGAAGTGTTTTCCCTGTGCTTTCTTTTAATAGTTTCAAAGTTTCAAGTCTTTATCCATTTAAGTCTTAATACATATTGAGCTGATTTTTTTGTACATGGTTACAGATAGGGACCACCTTCAGTTTTCTGTATGTGGATATTCAGTTTTCCCAGCACCATTTATTAAAAAGACTAGCCTTTTTCTATTGCATATTCTTAGCACATTTGTCAAAGATCAGTTGGCTCTAAATGTGTGGGTTCACTTCTAGGGTCTCTTTTCTGTATCATTGGTCCATAGATCTGTTTTTATGCCAATACTATGCTGATTTAATTACTATAGCATTGTAATAGATTTTAAAGTCAGGTATTATAATGTTTCTGCTATATTCTTTTTTTAAATTTTTTATTTATTTATTTGAGAGGTAGAGTTACAGACAATAAGAGGGAGAGACAGAGATAAAGTTCTTCCATCCACTGGTTCACTCCCCAAATGGCCGCAACTGCCAGAGCTGTACTGATCTGAAGCCAGGAGTTTCTTCTGGTCTCCCGCATGGGTGCAGGGGCCCAAGGGCTTGAGCCATCTTTCACTGCTTTCCCAGGCCAAGCAGAGAGATGGATCAGAAGTGTAGCAGCCGGGACTAGAACTGGCACCCATATGGGATGCCGGTGCCGGAGGAGGATTAACCTACTGAACCACAGCGCCGGCCCCATGCTGTGTTCTTTTTTTAAAATAAGGTATCTTTTAAACATTTTGTAAAAATTATTTATTTCCATCTTCTTGAAAGGCAGAGCCACACACACACACTCACACACACACACACACACACACACACACACACAGAGAGAGAAAGAGAGAGAGAGAGAGAGAAGGTATTTTTCACCCACTAACGTTTTCAAAACCAGGGCTGGGTCAGGACAAATCCAGGAGTCTGTAACTCTATGTGGATGTTCCATGAAGGTGGCAGGGACCCTAGCACTTGAGCCATTGTCTGCTGCCTCCTGGAATGCATTAGTAGAAAGTTGGATTGGACACAGCATAGCAGGTGTTTGATTCTACAGACTGAACTGGGGTGCAGGCATTGCAAAGTGAAGTTTAACCTGCTGTGCCATAATACCTGCCTCCTGCTTTGTTCTTTTTGCTCAAAATCACTTTGGTTATTAGGGATCTTTCGTGGTTCCATACAAATTTTAGTAATGTTTTTTCTAGCTCTGTGAAAAATGTCATTGGAATTTTGATAGGGACTGAATTGAATCTGTACATCTCTTTGAATAGTATGCAAATGTTAACAAGAGAGGTTCTTCCAACCTATGAACAGGATAACTTGCCATTTCCTTGCATCCTCTTCCGTTTCTTTTATCAATACTTACAATTTTCATTGTAGAGATATTTTATTTCTTCAGTTAAATTTATTCCCAGAAATTGTGTCTATCCATCTATCCATTTATTTATTTATTTTGTCACTATAGGAAAATGGGATGGCTTTCCTGATTTCTTTTTCTGTTGATTCACTATTGGTGTATAGTAATGCTGCTGATTTTAGTACGTTGACTTTGTAACCTGCTACTTTGATGGAGTCTTTGGGGTTTTCTATATATAAGATCATAATATCTGCAAACAGTGGTAGTTTTGCTTCTTCCTTTCCGATTTGGATGCCCTTTGTTTGTTTCTCTTGCCTAATTGTTCTAGCTAGGACCTCCAGTGCCATGTGGATTAAAAGTCTTGTTCCATTCAGTATTTATGTGTTGGTTTGCTATGTATGGCCTTTATTATGTTGAGGTATGCTCCTTCTGTACCTAATTTGGTCAAAGCTTTTATCAAATGCATTTTCTCCATCTTTTAAGATGATTTTTGTCCTTCACTTATGTTGATGTGCTGTGTCACAGTTACTGATTTGCATATGTTAAAGCATCCTTGCATCTCTGGGATGAATCCCACTTGGTCATGGCAAGTGATCTTTTTGGATTAAAAATCACTGTCTTAGAAAAGCCTGCCTTCCCAGTTCCTTTGAGGTTTCCTTGCCCCAGCTTTTTAGTCTCACAGTACCCTGAGTCACACGTGATTGGACATATTGGTTCTGTCTCTTCTCTTAGGTCTCCTGGAGGCAGGTACAAGTCCATCTTGCACATTATTCTTTCCCTCGTTCTTATCACAATTGCCTGCCATGTAAAATATGCTTAATACATACTTATTGGCTTATACCTGAGCACCTGAATTAGAACACAGCATCTGGTCCCACTCCTATAAGCAATTAGTTATATAACCTTAGACAATTCACTTGATGTCTTTATGAATCTGTTTTCTCTTTTTCTGGAAAATGGGAATAGAAACACACGCCTGGTCCCTTTCACAAGATTGTGATGAAACCAACAAGATAAATATATGTGAAAATGATCAGGAGGTGTATAGGGCTATGAAAATGCTTTATTACCAACTTTTAGTATGCTGAGCATATTCCTTCCCTGTTTGGAACCCCATTATGATGTTTTATGAGATAATAACATTGACTTCTTGTGTTCAGGTAGACCTTTCCCCCAGAGAACTGGAGTATACAGGCAAATAGTGTTTCACAGCTTGATTATAGTTCATTGGTTTAAAAAAAATCTGATAAAACACACAATGCTTCCAACAAATAAAAGGAAAAATGTAAACCACATGTGCGTGAACTTTTATAAGGCATTATAATTCATCAATCCTCCCTTTCCCTGCCACCATCTCTCTTCTGAGTTCCCTTGGTCCTGGAATCCATGCCCCTGTACAGCTGCCAGTTAGTTCTCTAAATCTAAGCATCTCATTCCCCTTTCCCTTAAACCTGGAGAATTCATCAGTATTTTATGCACCTATGCGATAGGTCAAGAATGTTCTTCTATTCTATGGCTCTCAAAGAGGAAGGACTCATGTTCTGCAGGGAGCTGCCCCTCCCCTCAGGAAGAGTCATTCTTTTGTTGGAATTGAACATGAGCCTAGCCTGCTCCCAGATCTTCTTGAGGTGTGTCCATTCCAGGGGCTTCTTCCTGCTGGTCTTTATGTGCACAGACCTGTCCTCAACCAAATGTTTCAGTTGCACTGATTGTGCATCTAGCTGTTGTCCAAGGTTAAGTTAGTCTGCAAACTTCTGAAAGAGCCTGTACCTCAGTTGTCTTCATCTACTCACAGGGAATCAGAAATGTTGGTGCCAAATGGAACCTTTGCTGCTGACTCTCAGTTCAGAATGGAATTCACATGGGCCTTACATTAAACTGATGTGAGAATCATAGGGTTGTAACGGGCCTGACACTGACAGATTCCTGACAACACGTTTATATTATGTTCAGCCTGCAGTAAGCACAAAGTGTTGTTTTCTCATTCAGTCTTCCTCCCAGATATTCTCTGGACACCATTCATAGGAAGTACGTGTCAGTGACTGATAATGGTGCTTATTCAAAATCTACATATTATTCTAGCAATGCTTATTTTATTAAAGGTATTTCAAGGTTGATAAGTCTAAAAATGTCTCCATTTTTGTGACAGAAATGGAAGCGAAGACTTAATTATTCACATCTTAATTCTTTGAGGAAAAAATGAGGTTAGTCACAAGTTTAGATAAAAGTAATATAAGGCTAGCGCCTCGGCTCACTAGGCTAATCCTCCCCCTTGCAGCACTGGCACACAGGGTTCTAGTCCTGGTCGGGGCACCGGATTCTGTCCTGGTTGCCCCTCTTCCAGGCCAGCTCTCTGCTGTGGCCAGGGAGTGCGGTGGATGATGGCCTAAGTCCTTGGGCCCTGCACCCCATGGGAGACCAGGAGAAGCACCTGGCTCCTGGCTTCGGGTCAGTGCGGTGCACTGGCCGCGGCGACCATTGGAGGGTGAATCAACGGCAAAGGAAGACCTTTCTCTCTGTCTCTCTCTCTCACTGTCCACTCTGCCTGTCAAAAGAAAAAATAAATAAAAATAAAGTGATATAAAGGTAGAGGATCAATTCTATACCAAGTAATACTACTTTTTTTTTTTTTTAAAGATTTATTCATGTATTTGAAAGGGAGAGTTACAGAGAGAGGGAGAAACAGAGAGAGATCTTCCATCCAGTAATTTGCTCCCCAAATAGTTGTAGCAGCCTGGGCTGAGCCAAGTCGAAGCCAGGAGCTTCCTCTGGGTCTCCTACTTTGTTAGCAGGGCTCCAAACACTTTGGCCATCTTCCGCTGCTTTTCCCAGGCCAATAGTAGGGAGCTGGATTGGAAGTGGAGCAGCCAGAACTCAAACTGGAGCCCATATGGGATGCTGGCATCACAGGTGGAGGCTTTACCCACTATGCCACAATGCTGGCCCCAATAACATTACTATTTTTAAAAAAATTTTGGTAATACAAAAGCAAAACATTATGTTGAAACTGTAATTCTATTTAGTTTAAACAATTATTGATTGAAAGCCTCAAGTATAACTTTAAAAATACACTTTTCACTAATTCTTTGATATTTCCTAAAAATAGATTTGATTTGTATCTTTCTGCTTCTTTTCCTGAATACTTAGTAAATGTCATTTTCTGTGATTGAGAATACGCTCTTGGTGCGATTCATGAGAATTTGGAAAAAGAAGTACGTTTTCGTGCTCAGTTCCACGGCACATATACTAAAAAAAGAAGTACTTCTCACTAGTGTTGAAATGATGAGAGAGATTGTAAAAGACCCAATACATATTTTGGAAATCACAAGACAGGAAAGTGCTGTTTTAGTGGCTATCTTGATGTAGAAAACTCCCCAGTAACTTCTTGCTACCAACCACATTGTTTGGGTCAGAGCTTTTCACAGACACACATATCTGCATTTTTCCAAGTAGGAGAGTGACTCAACATCAATGTTCTGAGCCGGGGAGTGGCGGTTACCCATCCTGAGACCCCTGTCTTGAGAGAATGTCTCTGTTTTATGTAAAGAGCAAAAGAGGGTCATTGAAAAAGCAGGTGAGGTCCACAGGGAGGATAAGGCATGAATGGCCAGAGTCCTGGGTGTGGTCCTGGCTTTGCTACAGGAAGGAAATCCCTTTATCATGCTGATCTTCCCATTTCTTATCAGTTAGATAAAACAATTACAAAGTTTAGTCTTCCTTATAGTTCTGAACAAAGTAGATTATACATTCTTTTGCCCAGTTATTCTACAGAATATTGATGGAGTGTTTGCTATGTGTCTACCACTCTGATACAATGGTGACCAGGGCTGATTCATATGTCTATACAAATTGAGCAATTATATAGCCCAAGGGGATACCATTCACATTATATTCTATGTGAATGACACTCCTTGCATTTGAGCAGTGTACAACCTATGCAGCTATACATGGTAGACATGATGGCAAATCAACCAATAGTTATCTTTCTTCATGAAGCTGTCAATCTACTAAGGTAGAGGGAAAGTAGAAAAATAATCATTCTGATAAACAAATGAAACCACCCTTGTGGATCTTACTGTGGCTGCTCTTACTGCTGCTTTGTGGCACTGTTGCAGATTGGCTTTGTGTGTGCCAAAGGGTTGGGCTGGCCCACTGCTAATGTGATGCCCCTGCTGGAAATGCCCCTTCCCTGGCTGTAGTGGGTCTGTGCTTGGACTTTGCATCTATACTCCAGCCATAATGCTCAGCCATCATTCCTCAGACAAGAACTTCTGTGCTAGAGTAGTGTGTGGATGCAGAAAGCTGTGTGCCTCAGGCCACATGCTGTTCCAGATCCAGCCCTTCCTCTTGGGTCCTTAGGCTCTGGGTTGTACTCAGATCACCCCTTGATAGAGTTGCCTTGCCCTTTCAATTTTTTTTTTTAATTTATATATTTATTTGAGAGGCAGAGTTAAAGACAGAGAAAAGGAGAGACAGAGCAGTCTTCCATCTGTTGCTTCACTCCTCAAATGGCCACAATGGCTGGAGCTGGTCCACTCCAGTGCCAGAGCCAGAAGCTTCTCCTGGGTCTCCCACATGGGTGCAGAGGCCCAAGGAGTTGGACCATCTTTTTACTTCTTTCCTAGGCACATTAACAGGGAGCTGGATTGGAAGTAGAGCAGCTGGGATTCGAACTGGTGCTCATATGGGATGTCTGTGCCACAGGTGGAGGCTTAACCTACTATGCCACAGTGCCAACCCCTCAATCATTTTTTTTAAGATAGGGATAGGGAACTTTTTTTCTGCTAAGGGCCATTTGGATATTTATAGTATTATTCATGGGCTGTACAAAGTTTTTAACTTAAAAATTAGCTACTACTGACTAATTGAAATTACAGTCCTGCCTTGGCAGGGCCAGACTGAATTAATTCAGTGGGCTAGATGTTCCCCACCAGTTTTAAGGCTTTCCATGTCTGTTTGCTCTAGCGAATGTAACCAAAGCCAATCTTTTCCAAGTTTCTAGGCTTCTTGGGAGAAGCAGCTAAGTTTCTTGTTCTGTTCTTTCAAAGAAAGCTCTAGAAACCCTAAGCACTACCTTCTTCCCGTGTGCTCTGCAGTGGACACCCAGGAGTCCTCGATGGGGTTTCCTTTGTTGTAGATCACAAATTTCCTTTACATAAATCTAGTCAGTTTGCATTTACCAAAGCAAGTGATTCTGATTTCTTTAACATCTGCTCCAATGCGACTTGCTCTGTCCACCTGAACAGTAGAGTGGGGTCATCTTCTGATTCATTTCCTTTATATGCATCAAAACAGTGGCATGTTAAGGAGACAAGAAAATGGTGCTTTGGGAAGGTGTCAAAGAGGCCCCCTCTTGACGTGTTGTTGGGGGTTAGGGGAAAGGGAAGACCTTTCTGAGAAAATGTCGTTTATGGTTGTTCTTGAAAGCTTGAATGAAAAAGGACAGTATGTGATGACATCATTGTAGGAAAGAGCTGGAAATATTGGAAGAACTGAAAGAAGACCAGCTGGATGGGGCCAGCGCCGCAGCTCACTAGGCTAATCCTCCACCTGCAGCACCGGCCCCCAGGGTTCTAGTCCCGGTCGGGGCGCCAGATTCTGTCCTGGTTGCTCCTCTTCCTATCCAGTTCTCTGCTGTGGCCCGGGAGTGCAGTGGAGGATGGCCCAGGTTCTTGGGCCCTGCACCCACATGGGAGACCAGGAGAAGCACCTGGCTCCTGGCTTTGGATCAGCGCGGTGCGCCGGCTGTGGTGGCCATTGGAGGGTGAACCAACGGCAAAGGAAGACCTTTCTTTCTGTCTCTCTCTCTCACTGTCTACTAACTTTGCCTGTCAAAAAAAAAAAAAAAAAAAAAAAAAAAAGACCAGCTGGATGGATTAGAGTGAATGACAGGAAGGTCAGCAGGACTAGGTAACAGAACCTTATCAGTTGTTTGGGAGGAGTTTTCATTTTTACCTTAAGTATGGCGGAAAGCAACCATAAGTTTTGAGTGAGGGAGTGATCTGCTCAGTTGTATGTATTAAGAAGATAAATCACGCTGCTTTATGTATTTGAGGAGTAGGGCATCAAGGTCCTTGAATCTGAGGGCAGATGAACACACAAACACATGAATAAATGGAAACACTGTTTTCCTTAAGTGTTGCTTTAGGAGAGGGGGCTTGGCACAGAACTGGGGAGTTGGGGATGTGAAACAGCAATGGGTCTGTGCATGGGCCCAGAGGAAAATACTAGAGCAGGTGTGCTGGGAGTGGGAAGTGAATCTGTTTCTGTTTAAGTGTCTTTGAGAATGTCAAGAAATAATATGAGTCAAATAGAGTTTGGTGGGGGAGGGAGGGAGGAACATATTGGTAGATTGGCTTGAAGATTAGGAATACGAATGCGTATTTCATCTTGAACAAGTCATATTGTTTCGCTATACTTCTGTTCCATATTAGTAAAATAAGAGGGCTCTCATTATATAATCTCTGAAACCATAAAGGTCATTTAGTAAAGCAACTACTCATCTGTTCTTTTCTAAAGAACACTGTGGGTGAAAGTATCCAACCTTTGTTTGAATACCTTTACTACAGGAAATTGATTTCTTTTCAAGCAATATAATTTTCTTAGAGCCAGTTCTCATCTCACACTAGTTTTCTTATTTTTCACAGCGGTCTTATGAGGTGGGCATTGTTATAACCAATTTGCAGGTAATAAAAATACTAAAGCGGAAAAGCTTTGAGTGGTTCATTCAAGGTAACAGCACTGGTAAGTGGTTAAGCTGGGGCTGAAAGGCCAGGCTCTTTGCTTTAAGGCATGGTGCCCTAGAGTAGCTGAATTCATTTTGCCTTCTTTTTTCTTCTTTTATTTATTTATCTTCATCTACATGAAAGTTAGAGCAACAAAGAAAGAGAGAGAGAGAGAGAGAGAGAGAGAGACTCCATCTGCTGGTTCACTTTCTAAATGCTTACAACAACTGGGGCTGGGCCAAGCCAAAGCCAGGAGTCCAGAACTCCATCTGGGTCTTAGCACTTGAGCCATCATCTGTTACCTCCAACGCTGCATTAGCAGGAAGATGGTTTATAAGTGGAGTTGCTGGGACTTGAACCAGTCACTCCTATATGGGATGTGGGTGTCCCAGGTGGCAGCTTAATTCACTGCACCACAGTACCTGCACGGATTTATTCTTTCTATTAGAAAAAATTCATTTCCCTTATATTGATTAATTGATTCAAAATTCACTCCATCCTTTTGCTTCCATCCTTGAGTACTTTGGTTTATATAGAACAATGCTAATTTAGTTTAATTTTTATCATTAAAAAACTATGTTTTTTTGACAATTCAATTTCTGTATGCACAAAATATTGCACAGGTTACAAATGGGTCAATAGCTATATTAATGATACAAACATGAATATTCATATTAAGCTACTGCTCTATATTTTGATGCATCTTGTGCCAAACACTTTAGTAAATATGACAAATACAAAAGAACTCAGCTACTTTAGTTCATAGGAACAAGATTGCAAAAAAAAAAAGTATATATGTCATTTTAGAGAATAGCTAATACGCCAAACTTAGAAAAACTAATAATTAAATGACAAAAGAAACATTGATGATAGAAAGTTAGAGGCTACGCTGCTTCAAATCCAGCTTCCTGCTGATGCACCTGGGAAGGCAACAGATGATGGTCAAATGCTTGGATCTCTACTTCCCCTGTAGAAGATCAGGATGGAGTTCTTGGTTGCAAGCTTCTGCCTGGCCCAGACCTGGCTGCTCTCGCCATTTGGGGAGTTAAACTAGTGCATGGACAATCACTATGTATGTCTCTGTTTCTGTGTCTTTCTCTGTCACCTCTTCTTTATCGATCACTCTGCTTTTCAAAGAGATAGACCTGTTTTTTAAAATTTGCATTCAAGTGTTAAATTTAAAAATTTTAACAATTGGACATAGGAACCAGAAAGTGTACACCAATTGGGAATTTTAATAAGACAGTCATGTTCTGCTTCACAATTACAACTATATTCCAAGAGAATAATCCAGGATTGCTAAATGTGTTTCTTACTAATATAAACCATAGTTTCATAATTTTTAGAAATAAGATGGTACTTAACAGAAGTGGGTTTTAAAATAAGATTCTACCCACTTAAAAATAAAACAAAATTAATAATGATCACACTGAGATTTCAAAAAGAAAACTATCCAAATGTTGATCAAATAAAGACTCCAGACTACAGTTCACCTTCTCCAGCTGCCTCAGGGTACAGAGCACACGTGTTGCCCACGAGGAAGAAGAGGTGTGGGGTGGATCCAGCTCTGTCCTCACCTTGTCTTCTCATCTACAGTGTAAGAAAGGTCATTACAGCTTAGACACTAACTTTCACATCTGTGTGGTTAAGCCTAGTTTTGAAGAGTTGTTTTGTCCTACTTCCTGGTGGAGGTGTTCAGTGAGGGGAATTTTGTTAGGCTGTGGCTTCCTCTTTCTCACAGCCTGGCCAGTGATAGTGTTGGTGGACTGGACCACAAGTTGTATGATCCTACAGTTCTCTATTAAGTGCGCGGGAATTCTACTATTTTAGATGATGATTCTACTATTTCATGATGGAAAGTATCATGAAATTGCCTTGAAGTGGCACCATGATTTTTTAATTCACTCGACAGAACTTACTGGATATGTGTTGTGTGTAAGACATTGTGCTACAGCCTGATAGAACATGACATGACCTTTGTCCTTAAGGACTGTGTTAACAAACGATTCCCTGGAGAAATTTGAGGTTGACAAAAATGCACTATAGGTTTTCATTATCAGTTTTCAGCAAAATAACACAGCTGAGAATCTTTTAGAATTCATTTATCCATTCATTCATTCAATAATTGTTTATCGAGTATTTTTTATGTGTCAGGCCCAATTCTAGTTGCTGGAAATAAAGAATAGTGAATTAGACAAGTTTCTTGATTTCAGGGAACTTTAATTCTAATGGAGAGAAGCAATATATAAATAAACTAGAAGTCAGATTGTAACAAATACTCTTAAAAATGAGTTATCAGGACAAAATGCCTCTAAGAGCTAACATTTGAGCTGAGACTTGAATGGAAAGAAAGAATCAGGTGTGAATGGTCTACTGAAAAAGCATTCTAGGTCAAGAAAGCTACAGAAACTGTCACCTGATGTGGTCAGGAGCCAGGAAGAAGACTAGCAGGACTGAAGTGAAATGAAGGGACTAACAGGGACCATGGTGCTGTAGACGGGGTTAGAGAGGTGTGGGGCCAGGTGGTTTTGATGCTAAGGAGTTTTGCTATTCTTTCGTGAGAACCACCAGAAGATTTGAAGGTTTGGAGCAGGAGAGTAACATGGGGCTCATGTTTTTCGAAGACCCTCTTGCAGCTGTGTGGATTATGGATTGCAGGGAGACCTAAGCGAAGGCATTGAAGTTGTCCGTGTGAGAGACAACCACAGTTGGCATGGCAGAGGAGAAGCAGACATAGTCACAGAGTGTATAGGAGACAGTTTACCAGACACCCTGCCAGTTCTCTACTATCCATCCGTTGTCTCTCTTCCTCTATGGGCCTTTGGTGGGGAGGTGGCCAGTTGTCCACAGAGAGAGCTCTGTTTGGATCCCTGAGAAGGAGTTGATTGCTCTGTGCTAACACACACTGAGCAGTGGGTACAGCCAAGAGATAAATGATCTCAAACAGATGCTATTTCTTTTTTTCTGAGACATGGTTCAGAATAGTTGCCGAGAGCCTGAGGAATTAGTAGTTTTCTTACAAAATATTCACATTATAATGCCCTAAAGAAAACGCAGGCCAAGCCAATTACCAAACCCAGTCTCAGAAGGAATTATTTATTAGGGTTAATTTTGTTTAACTCTTGTTATTTTTCTTGCTTTGACAATTTTCACATTAATATCCCCCAAATTTAAACTTGGGGTTCTTGATTGCAGAGAGAAGAAACCTAGTGCTAGCTAGCTGAAGAAACAGAAAAGGGCTGGTATTGCTGGACTGACAGAAACTTCAGGGGTCTCAAGAGTGGAAGTGGCTTCTGAGAAGACTGAAGTCAGCACTGTCCGTCTCTGTCTCTCATTTTGGCTTCTTGCTGTGTCAGGGTCCCTCCTGCAGGCTCTGCTTCTGATGAACCAACCTGACATGTATGTGTGCAGCTCCTTGTCTAGACCCTGTGTTCTTTTGTCGAAGCCTCAGGTTATTAGGTTTATACTTACAGTCTGCATGTGGGGTTTTCATTTTGCTTGTAGGGTAACGCAAGATTTCCACGAACATATCATCTGGCAGCACTGTTCAAATCTCATAGATATTTTTTTTTCTTTCATTTTGTTTTGTAATATAAGAAACAGCTATAGGTGACCAAAAAGTTTCAATACCTAGTTTTATCTTCAAAGACTAATGTGAATTTTGATAAGCTACGATGAAAGATCCTGTGTCTGTCTAGAAGTAAACTAGGGATGTAATGAAAGGTTTACGGTGGAACTGGGTGGCTGAACAGGCTCTAAAAGCTCACAGATACTCCATAAACACCACAGGGAGGTGACTGGAGTAGAAAAAAACGAAGTTCTTTCTCGGTTTTTCCATAAAGGGTGAGTTGTAGTCTGGGTTTGATGTTAATCTGGCAAGCGATGTTCTCTTTATAAATCAGTAGCTGTGCTAACAGCCAACATGCTGGGTGGCAGCTTTTTAAATTTATTTAATGGTAGTAATTTCCTCCAAGAATAGACTAAAGATTTAGCTGGATCCCAAAGCAAGTTTCTTAAAATGAGCGTTTGTTCTCCAAAAGACATTAGGGAACATTTTGAAATTCTTTCCTCCCGCATCTGTTTCTAATTAAATTAGACTATAGATCAATATCAGGAAGCCTGGAAATATCTTCCGACTCCAGAGCTCTAGTCTCCACCCTAGGCTTGGTCCTGGGGTAGCAAACAACAGGGTCTGACTGCGAGCACAGAAGGCTTGTTAGAAGGATCCTGGGGACTCAGAGTCACGAGACAGCTGGCAGCCAGTTTTGGGGAAGACAGAGGGGCCAGGGTGTGCTCACACAGCTGAGGTCCTGCTGTGAGCAATGCGCACTTGTGCACTGCCGTTGCCATGATGAATCTGGCATCTGAAAGCTCCCTTCTTTAGGTTACTATTTGAAATGTAAAGTCCTGGTGCCAGCCTGGTGTTCTAGCGTGGGACATTCATCCCCCTGGCTCTCTCACCCTGTGAACAGAACCATTAGGCACTCTCAGCTTTTGGATGTTGAGGTGGGAACTAGGTGCTGCGATTTCTGTTTGGAATACAGAGAAGGAGTTCTATCACATGGAGATATTAACAGTAAAAATGGTGGTTCATTTTCACCATGGAATTCATTCTTAGAAATACTGCAATAGTAATGTATCTTCAAAACTCTGTGAGTGTGTGTGTGTGTGTGTGTGTGTTCCTGCCATGTATTTGTAGGGGCCATGGAGTGACCCTAGATTGGTAGGAAGGAAACTGCAGAGTGACACAGAATCTAAGAACTTCAATTTACTGAATGCCTACTCTGCACAGGTGCTTGAGCATCACTCTTCAATATATTATCTGATTTAATTATTAAAAACATATGCGTTTGGTGTTTTTCATTCCTATTTTTACAGCTGCACTTGCTAAGACTCAAAAGTTGTACAACTTTCTTCACTTCTACTCCCAGTAAGTGGTAGATCTTGTGCTTTCTTTTTTTTTTTTTTTGATTTATTTTATTTATTTTCAAGGCACAGTAACAGAGAGAGGAGAGAGAGAGAGAGAGAGAGAGAGAGAGAGAGAGAGAATCTTCTATCTACTGGTTCATTCCCCAAATGGCCACAACAGCTAGGAGCCAGTGTTACCTCGAGGACTTTTACTGCTCCATTCCCATGGCTTGACTTTTTGAACTTTTTAACCCTTCACCAGGACTGAAGCCAGGAGCTTCATTTGGGTCTCCCCTGTGGGTTCAGGGGCCCAATGGATCATCTTCCATTTCTTTCCCAAACAAATTAGCTGGGCGCTGGATTGGAAGTGGAGCAGCCACTCAAACCGGCACCCATATGGGATGGCTGCATTCAGGCGGCAGCTATGTGTTCCACAACAATGCCGGCCCCAGATCTTAGGCTTTCTTATACTACAATGCCTTGTTGCATACTGGTTTTCTCTTCCTTATTACCTTACTAAACACTTTCAAAATGCCTTATTGTATGGAAAAGAACAGATTGATTGGGAAGAGTGAAAAAAAAATCACAGGAACTATTCAGGTCAAGCAATCAAAGTAGCTAAAGATTTGCTCTAGAAAACCCGTTGGTCCATTGATTGGTCAGCCTTCTCAAGATCTTGGGTTTCTAGGGAACATGTGTTGTAAATCCTTGTTGCTGGCAAAAATGTTCACTCATCTGACACTGATCCTTTAAAGGATTCCTCTCACCGTGACACCTACCTTTTAGGAGGTGTTTTCTGTGAGTGTGTCGCATCAGTTACATCCAGTCCTGTGTGTCTTTCTGGCTCAGAACACTCTCATACTCATACAAGGATAAAGTTTTGCTAGGCAAACATTTTTCAGCTAGTCTGACTCAGAAATGTTATTCTTTTCATTAAACTATTTATAAGACAAATAAAACAGTTTATTGAGTTCTTTTTGCTTAGTGGGAAAGTGTTTGACCACAGTCAAAATTAGAAAATTTGTTTTGACAGTTTTAAAACTTCCAGCATGATACAGTGCCACTGAGATTCTTGCAAATTTGCTTTCATCTTTTTTTTTTTTCCTCCTATGGTTATGGGGAAGAAAAAGAGCCTACGAGAACCCGGGTGTGACCTCTGTCTCTCTACCGTGAGATTCAGGCCTGTGACTATCTAGCAACCTCCCAGGTTAGAAGACTTCAGATTCCTCAGTTTAATCCTCAGGATCTTGGATCTAGCCGCATTTAGCACTCTAGTGTCGGTCTCCAGGCCTCCTTACTTTGAGTCATAACCAATTTGCAGTTCCTAGAATGACTCACTTGGTTTTATGCTCAGAAGTATGGACTCTGTCTTTCAAAATTCTCCTAAGTATCTGCAAGTTTTGGAGTCAGTGCTTCCTGGTGTCTGTAGACTGAACCAAACGCCCCTTCCTTTTACTCCATAGAAGGCTTTATCACTAAATTAGCCATTTTCAGATAGGAAAACTGCTTTTCAGATGTTAAATAATTTTCTCAGGGTCATTAAGCTAACAAAAATTAGAGCTTACCTTTAAATCCAGATTTGTTTGATTTTATTGCCTATGCAATTAATCGCTGTTATATGGCTTGCCTTTTGTTAATATTGTTTATTTGTCTGATTCACTGTAAATTATAAAGTGCTTAAGAGCAGAGATCTTACCTTACTTGTGGATAAGTCTTTCTAGCCCAGAGCAGCCATTTAATAAATGATGTAGAATGAATGGAGCAAAGAAGTACAATGAACACTAGGTTTGAAATCAGAAGATCGAGATAAATCCTGGCTTTAAAAGTTTTACATATATTGGGTAGATTGTAATCTTCTAATAGGTCTTACTACATAGGTGGTATTAATCTGTGTTTTATATTTTAATTATTTTTCATTTTCTGTGTGAACAACATGTGTTAAGGCCCACAGCTGATAGATGGTATCAAAGGAATCAAACACAAATCTTCTTGACTTCAAGGTCATTAATCCAACTTGTGTCTAATGACGCATGGGACTTATCAATACTGTAAGATTTGTTAGTATTTTAAAGAATACTATATCTTGTTTTAACAAAGATTCATTTTATTTGTTTGAGAGGCAGAGAGGGAGAGAGAGAGAGACCTAGAAAGATAGAGAAAGCTCTCCTCTCATCTACTGGTTTACTCTCCAAATACCCGGATAGCTGGGGCTATGCCAGGCCATAGAGAGAAGCCAGTGACTCAGTCCAGTTCTTTTATGGGGGTGGCAGGGACCTAACTACTGTGCCATCATCTGCTGCCTCCCAAGGCACATACATAGGAAGCTGGAATCAGGAGCAGAGCTGGGACTTGAACCCAGGCCTTCTGAGTGGGACATAGACATTCCAAGCAATGGCCATATATCCCACCCACATGTATCTGTTTTCTTTTTCTTTTTTATTACTTTTAATGTAATATTAATAATGTAATATTACTTTTTAATGTTCACTTTGTTTTTAGTAATAAAAATTTTTAGGATGATTAAAAATACCTTTAGGATAGACAAAGATGAGAGAGAGAACTTTGTGTAATGGAAGAGAGAAATTAATTAGAAGCAGAGGTTGAAAACAATAGAAAACAGCTGCTTTATTTCCTGGTTTTAACAGAGAAAAAATGCAGAAAGGATGCTAGAGATGGTGCCCTGGGGAGACCACTAAACAATGGGGAATTTTACCAACAATAGGCAAAGAGTAAAAATAACAAAGGCATAAACAAATGCTTCAAAGCATCCTCAAGAATTTCACTAGATTTATGGTGTCCTCAGTCATCGTTAGAGATGGCATAATATAGTGGCTTGGGAATAAAAAGCGTAACTGCAAGTCCAGAGTTAGGGAGGCATTCAGGATTGGTTAATCCAAAAGCTGGGCATTGCCATCAAGGACTGAAGCTGGCCCCATCTCTCTTCTGCAACACAGCATTGGCCTCACCCTATGGCTCACTCCCTTTGTGTTGTAGGGTGGTTGCTACTACACACTTCCTATCTATCCCAAAGCAAAAGAGACAAACTATGTTTTTCTATAACTCTATCCTACCAATGAAGAATCCTTGTCCTAACATTCTTAGGGCACTTCCTTTTGGATCTCATTGACTTCTATGGGCTCACAGGATCATTTCATTGGAACACTAAGGCTTCTATTGAAAATAGATGTGCTGATGAGAAGGGTAGATGGAGAGTTGGTGTCGGATAGGCAACCAGTATGGACAATGGGTGTTGTGGGCCCTCAAAAAGTACAAATCACTAGACCTTCACAGCCCAATATAGTAACAACTGACTACATGTGGTTATCAGGAGCTGGAAATTGTGATTACTTCAAATTGAAATATCCCATATAAAGGACACTCCAGAGTCTGAAGATGAACTACAAAAAAGTAGAATGGAAAATATCTTCTTAGTAATTTTATGCTGATTACATTTAATATTTCCAATATATTGGGCAAATAAAAACATTAAAATCCTATATTTTTAAAATGTGCTTGGTTGAAACTCAAAACCATACATATAGCTCACACTTGTGGTTTGAATTGTACTTCTATTGGATAACACTTCATTAGAGAAATGATTTTCCAATTGTCTCAGCTGATGAAACTATTCCAATGAATATTTTTAGAGAAACAAGATGAAAGCAGAGCTGTTATGTTTAAGTGGGGGTGGGCATCTGGACATCTGAAATACTACTAGCATATATTCCCCAATTTCTAGAAAACTGTTCTTGAAAATATGTATATCAAATATAGGATTTAAAATGAATTCACCAAAAGCATTTTCCCTAAATATCTTTAGGAATAATTTTATATTTATGTAAGATCTTCTCTAGGAAACCAAGAAGCGCAGTAAAAGTTGCATCCATTGAGCTCATGCATTAAAAAGAGTAAGAGCTAATGGATCAGGTGTTGAGACCTATTTATCTTTTCACAGGAGGCTGTGATTCTCATAGAAGTCAGGTATTTGAGTCATGGGAAAATAGGTTTTACCTTATGTTTGCTTCCTTGTTGTTGCTGTTATTTATTTTGCTGCCAGACCAAAAGGTGTTAATCCACATAAATCAATGGATGAGCAAAAAGCAATCTAAAAGGTAAATCCAGAAGATGGACATACAATAATTTTCCAGTTTCTTGTTTCACATATAATATGAATTTCATCTTCTCAAGCTTTCCTCCAAACTGCTAAAGATCTGTAAGTGCCAAATATAACTTACATATGTTTTTAAAATAATTGTTTTTTTAAAACTGACTTGTCAACTTTGCTTTTATTTGAAAGGCAGAGAGGCAGAGACAGATAGACAAACACACGGAGATCTGCCAGTTTGCTCAGATGCCAGAAACAGCTGGGACTGGGTCAGGCTGAAAAAGACAGGGGCCAGGAAGAAAATCTGCATCTCCTACTTGAAGGGCAGAGATCTGAGTACTTGAGCCATCAACTGCTGCCTCCCAGGGTGTGCATTAGCAAGAAACTGGCATCAGAATCAGAGCCAGGATTTGTTACCAAGCACTCTGATATGGGATGTGGCCATCCCAAGCTGCATCTTAACTTCTGTGACAAACACCTGTCTCCCACCCCAAGTGATGTTTTAAAGTCTGCCTCTTAAAAGGGAAAGCAGAATCTTCCCAGAAGAATATTTTGAAAAACGTTTTATGATTAGTAATATATGGTGTTCTGATGTCTGTGTACTGAATTAAAAGTGTAATGGTGAAGATGTACAGTTTAACACTGCTATTTCCTGAACCTTAATGAGTGACAGAGTTAAAGAATCCCTGCCTTCTTGGATGTAACATATTACAATTCTGTGGTATAGTATAGCCATACCCTCCCTAATTTGAATTCATGTGCTTAAGAGGTGATAGGGAAGAGATATTTTTTATGCTTCCATTTATTATACTTATGTGAATAATAATAACTGAATAGCAATTAATAACTAAGTCATGGACTCTGAGTATTTCACAGTTCAAGATGCAAAGTACCTTCATACCTGGGAGGTGGGTAGGTTGTAGGAATCAATGTCCTTTTTTTATTTTTTTGACAGGCAGAGTGGACAGTGAGAGAGAGAGACAGAGAGAAAGGTCTTCCTTCTGCCATTGGTTCACCCTCCAATGGCTGCTGCCGGCGCGCTGCGGCTGGCGCACCGCGCTCATCCGATGGCAGGAGCCAGGTGCCAGGTGCTTTTCCTGGTCTCCCATGGGGTGCAGGGCCCAAGCACCTGGGCCTCCTCCACTGCACTCCCGGGCTACAGCAGAGGGCTGGCCTGGAAGAGGGGCAACCGGGACAGAATCCGGCGCCCCAACCGGGACTAGAACCCGGTGTGCCGGCGCCGCAAGGTGGAGGATTAGCCTGTTGAGCCACGGCGCCGACCAGGTAAATTTAGTTATTAACACGGCTCTCTTTACAAGGGTTGAAGCATTGCAGGCTACGCTTCCTATCATGATTAGGAAATCATAGAATGTTCTTCATGTCAAAGAAAAACCGCTGCTACCTTGTGATACTTTAAGTTCTCAAATCATGGATCTGGCATTGCACAATTACTCAGTCACTGTTTCATTCAACAGGACAGGAGGGAACTGTAAAGAAAGCTGATTCAATTCCTGAGTGTTTTGTGCTGGGACAAAGAAAATGAATTAATATAATATATTAGGAAGTTCCTGATGCCAGCCAGGACGGACTTGAGCCCTAACAGGAAGTTTTGCAAATAAATTAAATTGTTATTGATGTTTGAATGTCCCCTCCAAAACTCACATTAAGGTTTAATCATCATTGTAACTATGGTTGGATTTAGGTCCTTTAAGAGGTGATGGGGGTTGGGGGAGTGGCTAGTCATGCTACAGAAACTCAGGATTAGAGGCCTTACTGGAGAAAAGACCCTGGTATTGGCAGAGATATGTTGGGGGATGGGAGGAAGTGAGCTTTAAGTTTGCAATCTAAATAGTGGAGTAGGCAATGATGACCCTCCCAGCCCTGCTGGATCTCTGCTTCAGTTCTTTCGAGGAGGAAAGAGAAGGCCGGGGAAGTGAGAGGCCTCTCAGCACAGCCAGCTTCCGCTGTGCTAATCTCATCTGCCTGCCCTGTTGAAGTTCCAGGTTATGAGATTAAAAACAGGTGGCACCCAGCTTGTCATTTAGGAGCAGGGAACTCATTCCTGGTTCCCAGAGAATATGCCTTTCAGGTCTGAGAGTGTCCAGGGTGTCAGCTGAGCCCCTCTGCACCTCTCATGGCCACTCCATCTCACCAGAGTCAATGTGAGTCAGGTGGACAAAGCTCCCCTTCATAGTCTTGTCTGTCTTCAGCTTCTCTACCATGCAGCTGCCCAGTTTGTGCCAAAATTAATTCATGTTCCCTGATAGTTCCAGCTTCACTCTTGAAGTCCCGGACGCCTCTTGTTTTAGTGCTTGCACCACCCACTCCTCACTCTCCCCAGAGTCACAACATGCTAGGTTCAATCAACTGTTGGGTCTAGAAAGTGGAACAATTAGAACTCTTAGCCAAGTATCAAAGGTCAGTGTCAGTCCTGGGAGATTAATGAGGCAGTCAGAAACAAATTCTGGTCTTCCTTAGGCTTGGAACCTGGCTCCTCTCAGGCCTACTGGTGTCCAGCTGCAGCTGGTTGGGACTCTGATCTGGGGCCCACCTGCACAGCGTTTGTGGGTTTGCACTTGGCACCGTAGGAATTCACTTACTGGGAGCCCAAAACATGATTCCCCTGTATTGCTGAGGCACTGCCATTCATTTATTATTAATCTACAATGAATTATGTTCTGGGCTAGACTCTGAATGTGATGAATCTAAAAGGATATGGTTAGAGAAATAAATCAGTCCAAAAAAGGCAAATATCATATGCTTCCTCTGATTTGTAGTAACTAATATACAGAGTACAAAAAATGGAATGTATATGAGTGAAGTTGACAGTTTGAGATTTAATTATTGTATACAGCCCTTGTCTAATGAGGAACAGTGGTTTTCCTGCCTACTGCTTGTTGAATTCTTTATTTAGTGGAGGGTTAAGCCTGTGATTATAAAAATTAAAAAAAAAAATGAGAAAGGAAGGAGGGACGGTGGGAAGAGGGGCAGTAGGGAGGGCAAGGCTGGAAGTATCACTATGCTCCTAAATCTTATTCACCTTATAGAAATTTGTTCATCTTATATAAATAAAATTTGCTCATTTTATATAAATAAAAATTTGTTCATCTTATATAAATAAAAATTTTTATAAAGAAGTGACCCTTACTTTATAAAACTTTTTTATGTTGATGGGAATGAAAAAAAAAAAAAACAAGCAAATGTTCAAAGTTTAGAGGTGATTAGAGAAGTGTGAGCCCATATTAAGACTATGTTGAGACTGAAATAAGACTTTCTTCTGGCAAGAGAAATACCAGATAAGTGGATGTTTCAAGTTCACACGAAAGTAAGAATTACTCAAGTAAAGAAGAGTAGAGTGAGGGTTTCAAGACATGGGGATCCAGTTTTGTAAACACCCTAAAGCAGGAAAAGACTTGTATTTAAAATTTTTTTAAAATTTACTTATTTACAAGAAAGGCAGAGAAGGAGAAAGAGATCTCTTATGCACTGTTTCATTCTCCAATTACCTGAAATAGCTGGGGCTGGACCTGGTCAAAGCCAGAACTCAATCCAGGTCTCAAAAGTGGCAGGGACCTGAATGGGTCAGCACCTGCAGCTTCCTGGAGCACATATTAGTGGGAAGCTGGAATCAAGAACTGCAGTCGCCGGCGCCACGGCTCACTAGGCTAATCCCCCGCCTGTGGTGCCGGCACCCCTGGTTCTAGTCCCGGTTGGGGCGCCGGATTCTGTCCCAGTTGTTCCTCTCCCAGTCCAGCTCTCTGCTGTGGCCCGGGAATGCAGTGGAGGATGGCCCAAGTGATTGGGCCCTGCACCCGCATGGGACATCAGGAGGAAGCACCTGGCTCGTGGCTTAGGATTAGTGCAGCGTGCCAGCCATGGCGACCATTTGGGGGGTGAACCAATGGAAAAGGAAGACCTTTCTCTCTCTCTCTCTCTCTCTCTCTCTCTCTCTCTCTCTCTTTCTCACTGTCTACTAACTTTGCCTGTCAAGAAAAAAAAAAAAAGAACTACAGTCAGAACTTGAACCCAGGCACTCCAATATGGAATGCAGGCATCCCAAGTAACATCTTAAGTGCTACACCAAATGCCCAAACCACAGTCACCTTGAACTTAATGGTTTGGACATCATACTCAGGACAACAGGAAATTATTTAACTTTCTAAAGTGGAAGAAGGAGAGGTGATTGAGGGAGGGAAGTGTGGTTATCATGGAATTGTATCTATGAAATACATGAAATGTTTTCCTTTTATATTAATAAAAATTATAAAAAAGAAAATAGAATCGGAATTTCATTTTCCAAACAAATATCACAAGTAGCAGCAAGGAGGCATCCAGAATGGAGGCCAGAAAATTGTCATAGACTATTGTGTAGTTCAGACAAGAGATAGTGGTGATTGGGCCGGTGCTGTGGCACAACGGGTTAAAGCCCTGGCCTGAAGTGCTGGCATCCCATATGGGCGCCAATTCTAGTCCTGGCTGCTCCTCTTCTGATCCAGTTCTCTGCTGTGCCCTGGGAAAGCAATAGAAGATGCTGTCCCGGTTGCCCCTCTTCCAGGCCAGCTCTCTGCTGTGGCCCGGGAGTGCAGTGGAGGATGGCCCAAGTGCTTGGGCCCTGCACCCCATGGGAGACCAGGAGAAGCACCTGGCTCCTGCCATCAGATCAGCGCGGTGCTCCAGGCGCAGTGCGCTGGCAGCGGCAGCCATTGGAGGGTGAACCAACGGTAAAGGAAGACCTTTCTCTCCGTCTCTCTCTCTCTCACTGTCCACTCTGCCTGTCAAAAAAAAAAAAGAAGAAGAAGAAGAAGATGGGCCCCTGCACCCGCGTGGGAGACCCAGAAGAAGCTCTTGGCTCCTGGCTTTGGATTGGCACAGCTCTGGCCATTGTGGCCATCTGGGGAGGGAACCATCAGATAGAAGACCTCTCTCTCTGTCTCTACCTCTTTCTGTAACTCTTTCAATAAATAAAATAAATATTTTTTTAAAAAAGAGAGATGGTGGTATGGTAGCTTATGTTTAGAGTCAAGTGGGAGTAGAGATGGGAAAAAGGATAGACTAGAAACAAAAAATAGGAGGTTAGAGGCCGGCATCATGGTGTGGTGGGTTAAGCTGCTGCCTGTGACACTGGCATCCCATATGGGTGCCAGTCTGTGGCCTGGCTACTCCCCTTTCCATCCAGTACCCTGCTAATGACCTAGGAAAAGCTGAAGATTACCCAAGTGCTTGGTCCCCTGCCAACCACATGGGAGACCTGGAAGTAACTCCTGGCTTTGGCCTGGCCCAGGCCTGGCCATTGCAGCCATCTGGGGTGTGAACCAGCAGAAGGAAGATTTCTCTCTGTCCCTCTCTCTCTCTTACTCCGTCTTTCAAATAAATAAAATAAATCATTAGATACTTACCGGTTGATTAGGTATGAAAAGTCTGGTGAATGAGTTGGAATACAGAGAGAAAGAGAGAGAGAGAAATGAACCATAGAAAAATCTCAAATTTCTATTTTAGAGAACTGAGTTTACTGAGAGAGGGAAGATCAGTGGAGAAGCACTTTTGTGGAGAAAGAAAATGATTCAGTTTTGAATGTGTCAAATTTGATGTAAAATATCTAGACAAAGCTGTACTATAGTCAGCTAAGATGATCAATCCTGAAATAAGGCAAGAGGTATACCCTATTACATATAGATTTAATAGATTTAATTTTTAAAAAACTTTTTTTTTGAGAGAGAGAGGGAGCACATGCCCATCCACTGGTTCATTCTTGCAAATGGCTGTAAATGTTGGGGCTGGGCCAGGTGGATCCCAGGACCCTGGAACTCAATGCAAGTCTCCCATGTGGTTGCAGTGATCCAAGTACTTGAGCCATCACCTGTAGCCTCTCAGAATCCACATCAGTGGGAAGCTGGATCAAGAGCCAGAGCTGGGATTCAAGATATCTAATGAGTTCTACAACCTTGTTAGTGGCCTTGGGAACAGCGTTTTCTGAGGACTTTTGACCCGAAGGTCAGACCACAGCAGATTTAGCAATAAATTTGAAGGTAAGGAGGATAGGCAACTCTTGGGAGGAGTGTGGCTGTAATTTCTACAGCAGTGTATGTAGATAGGTGAGAATTTCAGTTTTATTTTCTCAAGGTGGTAAAAATTGGATTAAAATAGTAATGCAGAAAAAAAAAAAACCAAAAGAAGAAATTAACTATAAAAAATGGGAGGGGACTGTTGAGAAAAAAAGATCTCTGAAATTCAGGATGGATAGGATCCAGGGTACAGATAGAGGGTTACTCTTAGGTAGAGACAGGAGACCCTTGCCATTCAAATAAGAGGAAAGTTAAGGATGTATGGGTATAAGTGCTGAAGCTGGTGGTAGGAAGGTGAGAGCTCCCCACACCCTCCTATAGATATTTCTTCTGTGAAGTAAATCTGTACAGAGAAAGTGTGAAACAACTGTTTTGGAGAATACCAGACAGAGAGAGAGAGAGAGAGAGAGAGCGAGCGAGCGAGAACACAATGCACAGTGGCTAGGGTTGCAATATGATTTGGGACCATGAATTTAATAAGACCCTTATCAGCCCATGTTCACCCAGTGTTCATCCAAAGTATGTGATACATCTTTTTGGGATTCTCCTAAGAGATGAAGTTTTCTCAAAGAATCTATCCAAAAGAGAGTGTCATTTTGACATGCTGCAAAGTTAAATAAGAATTTATCATTTCAGATCTGAACTCCAATCATTAGTTGCATTGTGTACTGACTGCAGCAAAGGAAGGGATTCTTTTGCGTGCCATGACTATATTTTCCATGAAGTCAATTGCTGAACCAGTAATTTACTAAACTTGCATTCCCTTTAGTAGGCCATAATGAATTTGCTGATGAAATTAAATGTTTTTAATCAATTATTATGTCAGACTATCTTTTCTACTAATTGTAAAATTATACAGAGACATTGACTACCTAGGAATTAAAGCTAACATGATTGTATTATAGTTCTAGGTTGGATTGTGATATTAACATTTTACTAATAAATTAACAAATTATTGTTTTTTATTTTATTGTTTGAAAAGCAGACAGACAAGGAGAGAGACAGAAAAAGAATGATGGAGAGAGCTCTTCCATCTACTGGTTTACTACCCAAATGTCAACAATAGCTGGTGCTAGGCCAGACCAAAGCCAGGAGCCTGGAATCTAATCCAAATCTCCTACATGGGTGGGAGGGTAGGAAGGACACAAACACTTGAACCATCACCTGCTGCCTCCCATGGTTCACATAAGCTAGAAACTGGAGCTGGAGCAGAGCCAAGACTCAAACCCAGGCACTCTAATGTGGGATGTGGGTGTGCCAATAAGTGGCTTAACTGCTACACCAAATGGTTCCCCAACAAATAATTATTTATAGCTAAGTCTCCAACTACTCTAAATTCATTGTTTCTTTTCTGATTGAAAAAATATGTTTATTGTAAGAATTTGTAAACAATGAAACATGTAGAGTATAACATAGAAATCACCCAAATTTTTACCCAGTGATTACAGTTTCTAATGTTTTTCATTTTAAACAGCTTTTTAAAAATTGGATTATGCCATGAAATAAACATCTGTCTTCACTTTTCATATCCTGGATATTTTGAAAGATTTACTTGTTTGCTTATTTGAAAGACAGTGCAACAGAAAGAGAGGGAGGGAGGGAGAGAGGGAGGGAGGGAGGGAAAGAGACAGAGAGATACACAGAGACTGAGATGATCTCTCATCCTCTGATTCATTCCCCAAATGTCTGCAACAGCCAAATATGGGATAGACCAAATCCAGGAGCCAGGAACTCCATCTGGGTCATCCACATGTGTGGCAGGAGTGCAAGTGCTTGGGCCACCTTACCATGCATTGCCAGGACATTAGGAGAAAGCCGGATCAGAGCTGGCACTTCAATATGGGATGCCAGCATCTCAAGCGGTGGCTTAACCCGCTGCACCACAGCACTAGTCCCTTAAACATTTCTTCATGATACTAAATAGTCTATAAAAATATGACTTTAAGTGTCAGCATTGGGATACATATGTTGTATGCATATGATGGCTGTTCTACAGTTGAAACAGTTTACTTTTATTTGTTACTTAGGTGTTTCTAATTTTCTGTTTTTATATTAGGATGAATATCCTTGCACACAAAACTGATCCACACCTCTTATTCTTTAAACATTTAGCTGCTTTTAATTGTCACTAATATATGGTTCTTTGAATAGATAATAATACACATTTTGGGTTTAAATGAAATTGTATTTGGGGAAAAAAACTGACTTAAATCTGTAATCCAAAGAATGAATACTTTTATAAAGTGAATTATACCTTCAGTTTAGCCAGAATTTGAAGACTTACTGATATTCTTTGAGCCTTGTGGTGAAAGATATATATATATATCTGCCTGCTGAGCTATATGGAGCCAATCACGTAGAATTTACGACTCCTAGTAATTGAAAAGAAATTCTTTTTTCAAAATATTTATTATTTATTTGAAAGTTAGAGTTACAGAGAGGGAAGGAGGGAGGAAGGGAGAGAGAAAGAGAGAGATATCTTCCATTTGTTTTTTCATGCCCCAAGTGGCTGCAATAGCCAGGACTGAGGCCAAAGCCAGGAGCCAAGAATTTCACCAGGTCTCCCACTTGGGTGGGATGGGCTCAAGCACTTGAGCCATCTGCTGCTGCTTTTCCCAGGCACATTAGCTGGGAGCTGAATTAGAAGTGGAACAGCCAGGACAGGAACTGGCATCCATATGGGATGCTGGCATCACAGGCTACAGCTTTACCTGCTACACCACAACACCAGGCAGAGAAATAAATTCTTATGTAGCAAGTAGTGTGGGGGCAGAGTGTAGAGATCCCCTGTGATGACTGAATAATGATGCTGCCTTATCAAACACTTTTAAAGTGAAAATTTGAAGAGAATTCTTCTTTGTCCTGTTTTAAAATCATTCTGTTAGGTGGAAATTTAAGGAAAGTCAATAGGGTCCACTTATGTCTTTGCAGCATTCCCCAGAACACCCAGTGTTCTGTCTCTGCACAAAGAATTCTGTTCTAGAAGTCTGTAATAGTGCAACAGTTGAGCAGTGCCTGGGGGGTGGGAAGAGGTATGCTATGGAAAGTGAAGATGTTAATTATTTTTATCTCACTTTAATTTTTGCAACTACACCATTTGATGGAGAAGATGTGTGTAGTAAGCAGGTATTAATTGTGACTTAGAGAAAGGGAGGTTCAGATCCAAAGTTAGGTACCTGGTCTCCAAACCAGAAGCAAAGTGAGTCATATTTTTGGGAGGTCTTTCACTATTGGTCAGTGTATTTGCCTACAAAAATCTTTCTCTGAAGATACATAAATCTATCCCTTGTTCTCATATACTATCTCCTTTGTAACTTTGTAAATTTTCCTCTATTTATCCCTAACCAAAAAGACATATTTGGGTATTTCTTACAAAGAAATTGTCTTTTGTTCCATACTTTTTTCTTTTAGGTTTCTTTTCTTTTCCAAATCAAATACTTATTCACTTTCTTGCCCCAGAATACATCAGAAAAAATAAATGTTACTATTCAAGTATATGTGGAAGCCCTCCAGTCCATTCCAATGTTTCTAGGGAATTCAATAAATCCCAGAGAATAAATGACTTTTCTAAAGTCATAAATGGTAGCAAAGCCAGCAATGGAATTAAGCTCTTCTGATTTCTAATCCATTGTTGTTTTTAAATATTTTCTGAAACTACATAGTAGTAAAGATGAAATGACACAGCTACTAGTAATTTTTTAAATGTTCGTGAGTTATTTATTTGCAAAGGTTTCAGATTAGATAAGGCAGGGAAGCCTGTTAAACAGTAGTCAAGGCTGGCATGATAGTCTGACAACCCAACAGGATGGCAATCAGACTGGAAAGACTACATCTGTTTCTTAATCCTCATGCACAGTGAAGCTTCTTCCCGTGAAAAACCTTCAAATTATGTAATTAAGTGGCTTGAAGGGCCCAGGCTGGTTTCAGTGTAGAGTACATTTACCAACTCCAGAGGGGAATTTCCAGTATGGCAAGTTATCCTCTCAAAGCATAACAGCAAAGAATTTTGGAAAACAAAACGTCATGGATAACAATTGGCTTGTGGGAGAATGTCTCTTAAACATTACATTAGGAATAAACTGGAAATGATTAAACAACCCACACTGGACAGCTAATGAATTTTATTACCCCCTCTACAGATTAATTTTTTGGGGAGGGGTTCTCATTATCTTCAATAAGTATATGTGGCCTACAATCCCAGGCACTTTTGAACCAAGAAATTAAGTACTGGAGCCTTTTAAAAGTGTAATTGTCAATCCAAATGCAAATTATTAAAGCAATCTCTGGTTAATGCTTTACTCTTTTTTAAAAAAAGCTTTTATTTAATGAATACAATTTTCAAAGGTGCAACTTTAGGAAGATAGTGGTTTTCCCCCCATATCCACACTCCCTCCCTCACTCCCGTCCCACCTCCTAATCTCTCTCCCATCCCATTCTTCTTTAAGATTCATTTTTTAATGAACTTTATATACAGAAGACCAACTCTATACTAAGTAAAGATTGCTCTTAATAAGAACATTATCACCAGGGAAGGAACAAATCATTTGTTTCTTTTAGTCTGGAGCAAGGTAATTGTACTTGATGCTGGGCAGAGATGGAGAATATAGAGGTCAGTGATATGTTGTGTTCCTGGTTATCCTGAGTAAATAAAGAGCTCTCTATTCTGTAATCAGGAGAGAGGCTGCAGGTCCTGAGAGAATTTACACGGAGCCTGGGACAGTTGCTAGCAGATGAGCTATAGCTCTGTTCAGCCAGAGTGGGTCCCACCACTCCTTTGACCAGATGGTTCATTATATGAGGTTGTTCAGAAGGAGCAGTCATGCAAAGTATACATGCATTTGCTTAAAAAATCGTTCATTTACCAGATGAGTAGCCTCCTTTTTGTTTTTCCCTTCTCATCTGTATTAGGAGAATTGGAGTAATAGGAACAATTAATTCTAAATAAAACTATATACTTGTACCATGGATTTTCTCCCAAAGTCTGAAAAATATAAAAAATCCTTGCAAACACATATACAAAAATTTCAAGAACAGTTTAGCTCCTTAAATATGGAAAAGTCAACAGATATATGATACTTTGCATTTATGTTCAGAATTTGACGAGAAATTTGGAGCCCTACTTCCATCCCTGCTTCCCTTTGGAAATAGCAGTATTATGCTCACTGCTTCTAATTCCAATTTTCTCCGTATTGCACATCTCATGATTGCTGGGAAAAGCTAAAGTGTCTCTATTCATGTGCCAGCTATTGCTTACAGAGCTTGGTTACATAATTTTATAATCATTGCATTGTCAATAGTAAATTACTGGAAATTACTGTGTACTAAGCAATATAAGGCATATGAGGCTTATGTTAGCCTCATCAAAAATAATTTTAAATTATTTCCTCATAAAAAGTAATTTTAAAATAATCAAGGACTGTGTAAAATGACTGAAATTTCATTTTAACAAATAATTTGATGAATTTTCCTGATCATAAAAACTTAGAGAAATCCAATACTTTAAGTTATAAAAGAAAATGAAAATTTAATTTAAGTGAACTTTTAGATAATTCCAGACCAGGCTTGCAGAACACTTCCTAAAGATGATAAATGGTCAAATATTTACATTTTAGATGAATAAAGAGGCTGAGACAAAACTTTTCCAACACTTTATAAGACGAGGAAGAAGGAGGATTCATGGGCATTTTATTTTTCCATAAAGACAACTGCGTTGAAAAATGCTGATTTTATGCCTTTTAGGCAAACACATTGAAATCCAACTGATGCCACTCGAATAATAGGCATTTCATTTTTGCATGTTGCAAGCTTAGAAAATGAGATAATTTACATAGGAGTAAGGATGAAGTTTACTTTTACTTTGTTTATAGTAAAAAAGGTTAAGAAGTAAACAATATCAACAAGCTTGCTATGATATATTTTCTGTGAGAGAATAAATTCAATCTCAAGTTTATTCTTTGCCTTGCCTCTTAATATGTGTTGAGAGCTTACCGTGTGGGTGTGTTAGTTTTCCACTGCTGCTGAAACAAATTTGTACAAACATGGTGGCAAAAGCAAAGCCATATCTCATGGTCCTGTAGGTTAGAAGTCTGACGTGGGTCTCACTGGGTTAATATCAAAATGTCTGTGGAGCTGTCCTGCTGTCTGGGATGGGAAGGAAGCACCACTCTGTTGCTTCCACAGCTCCTAGAGGAATTCCCCTGCATTCCTTGACTCCTGCCTCCTCCTCTCCATTTTCAAAGCAGGCTACATTGCATCCCTCCAGTGATTCTTCTGTAGTGACAGTGACACCTCCCTCTGATCTCAGCTGGAAAAGCTCTCTGATTTTGAGGACCCTTGTGATTACATTGGGTCCATCCATTCCATCTAGGATAATCTCCCCATCTCATAGTCCTCACCCTTAATCATATATGTAAACTCCCTTTTCCCGTGTGTGGTAATGTATTCAAAGTTTCTAGGGACTAAGAAATGGCAATCTTTGCAGAAGGGTCACTATACTGCTTGCTGCAATGAAAAGCCAGCACCAGAAGACAGTACTTATATATTATACATATTTTATATGTATAATTTATCTACATGTCATATATAAATTATAATAATGTAAATATATTAATTAAAATTAGCTTATAGCAATATGTATTTATTAATAAAGGAAATAATAATTGTTTTTTTAGATTTACTTATTTATTTGAAAATCAGAATTACAGAGAGAGAGAGAAAGAGAGACACAGAGAGATCTTCCATCTGCTGGTTCCCTTCCCAAATGGCCACCATATCCAGGACTGGGACAGGCCAAAGACAAGAGACAGGAGCTTCATCTGAGTCTCCCATATGGGTACAGACAGGAGCCCAAGGACTTGAGCCATCTTCCGCTTCTTTCGAGGCACATTAGCTGGGAGCTGGATCAGAAGTGGAGTAGTGGATTTGAACTGGATCCCATAAGGGATGCTGGCACTGCAGAAGGCCTTTTATTTAAAATGGAAGATTGGGCTGGCACTGAGGGGTGACCAGTTAAGCCACCATCTGCAGTGCCAGCGTTGCATGTGGGCATTGGTTCGAGTCTTGGCTACTCCACTTCTAATCCAGTTCCCTGCTAATGTGCCTGGGAAAGCAGTGGAAGATGACCCAAGTGGCAGGGGCTCTGTATCCACATGGAAGACCAGGATGAAGCTCCTGTCTCCTGGCTTCCACCTGGTCCAGCCCTGGGAGTTTGGCCATTTGGGTAGTGAATCAATGCGTGAAAGATCTCTCTCCATCTCCCCCTTTCTCTGTAATTCTGCTTTTTAAATAAATAAATTCTTTTTTTAAAAAAAGGCTTTCTTAGGTCATGTGAATTGGTATGCACATGAAACTTTAAAGCTAGTTTAGTTATTGCTTAATAGTGAATTATCGGTTTTTTTATATAAAGCTTTTATTTAAAGAATATAAATTTCCAAAGTACAGCTTATGGATTACAATGGCTCCCCCCCCCCCATAACTTCCCTCCCACCCTCAACCCTCCCCTTTCCCTCTCCCTCTCCCCTTCCATTCACATCAAGATTCATTTTCCATTCTCTTTATATACAGAAGATCAGTTTAGTACATATTATGCAAAGATTTCAATAGTTTGCTCTCACATAGGGACACAAAGTGAAAAACACTGTTGGAGTACTGGTTATAGTATTAATTCACAATGTACAGCACATTAGGGACAGAGATCCAGAATAGGAACTATTGTTTAATAGCAATCTCCAGCTGTTGCAGCCATCTGGGGAGTGAACCATCCGATGGAAGGCTTCTCTCTCTCTCTCTCTGCCTCTTTGTGACTCTGCCTTTCAAGCGAATGAATAAATCTTTAAAAAAATAGCAATTAGTTCGTTGTCTTCTATATGTCTATGGTTTTCACATAATATAATTATATTAATAAACTATTATACACTACTATATTATATTGTTGTAACTTAATTCTTATATGTACTGTTATGTGGATTGTTTATACTTTGTTAAGCTTCACATCTGATGTTAGGAATGTATGTTTTTGCCATTTCTGGCTTGTATAGATAGTGCTTCTCTGAACATTTATTGTATAGTTATTTTTGCTTTTATTGAATAAATCCCTTGGGAAAAGTTTCTGTGAAAGAAATTGCAGTCAGAATATATGGCTATCTCCTCATTGCCTACCCATTCTCTTCTTATTTGTTTATAGAACAGTAATTTCTGCAGCTATTAGAAAGGAATTTGGCCAAGGACTATGGGTCCAGTCCCAGAGCATGAATTTATTATAAGCCAGATCTGGAAATCTTGTTCCTTTTGCTAGTGTGCAGTGTAAGAGTAACCTGCGATTCAGTAAGACAAAAGGAAAATGACTGGAGGCCAGTGTCACCATGGCCATGTGTGATTTTTGATGTAATTTTCCCACCTCTTTCTTGTCTAGTTACCTGCCCACCTGCTTCTTTAGTATTTAAGGGTATTTTCAAAAGTTTATGGAAAATAAATTTAAATATGTTTATTTTGGTGCCAAAAAGACCTTGAAATCTACCCATGGTTTTTTCATAATAAACATTTTTATGAACATTTTAAAGACCACTCATAAGTATGGATTTTGAAATTTTTTTTGCAATATAAATCTCTTATTTTAATTTAATTTTCCACTATATTTTTGAAGTACTCCCATATATATATATTTAAAATAAAATTGAGAGTCCATAGGTATAACTGACAATACCAGAAATCCTATGACTCAGTTCTCTTTTCCTGTTGACTTACCAACAGTGGGACCAGTCATTATCAGTTCTGTGGAAAAAGACACAGGACATGGGGAATTAAAAGGATCAAATATTTACTAGCATCAAGCATAAGCTAATATAGTAATTACATCTTTTATCTGACTATTGGAGCCTATTTTGCTAACAGAAGAAAATTCCAAGTCCATTTGCAAATAGATTCAGACAATACTTTGCTTATTTTCTTGTAATCAAGTTCACTAACCTTGGAACCAGCTGCTGATGTTATATCTACTCTAACTCATAAAAGCCCAACTTTTTATCCCCATGTCCAAGATGTTGAGGGATATTTTCTATTTGCCTCTAAATATATGTTTCTATATTGTGTATATGTATACACACACACACACACACACACATTTGTAGACCTTCGGAGAACAATGGTTCCTACTGGTAAGAAAAAATTGACATAGTCCTTTTAGAAGTAAAAATGGATACTAGAACACAAAATTTTCCGGGGTAGAGAGCAAAATGTGTAAAGACAAAGATATAGGAAAAGAATAAAAGGATATTCCAGATGGATAAGTTGTATGTAGAGTTTAGATTCTTTGTAGGCTGATATTAGCTGGAAATAAAGATTATTATGTAAGGCTGGAAATAAAGATTAAACAGTAGTGTGAAGGACTTTGGATACCAGGGTTGAATTTTTGTGTGGTAGACAATGGGCAGACATAGATGTTTCTGTTGGTGGAGAGAGTTTGCTCAGAGTTGAGATTTAGAAAGCTGAGTGTGTGATGAGTTGACATCCGTGAGGGGGACAGGATGTAGACATTCAGTCCATAGCATGCATGATCCAGATGTCTGTTATTATTCTAATTCAGATGAGAGGAGATCTGAGCAGGGTGAGAACGGAATAAAAAGGCCTTATGGAGGATGTGGCAAACTGTGAAGTGCTGAGTCGGGAACTGCAAGAAAGTGCCAGTGTTGGAAGTTTGCAGTTAGGAGTGTTTCGTTTGTATGCTCAAGGGAGCTGAATTCAATTTGGGGTATGTGACCTAAGCATCCTAAATATTCACATAATATTCACATAAGACAGAGATTGGGCTCAATAGAAATGTATTGTAAGCAACAAACAAACCACATAAGCAATTTTCAATTTGCTAGTAGTACGCATTAAAAAAGAGTAAAAAAGAAATGTGACATTCGTTTTAGTGAGGCATTTATTACAATATTTCAAAATATTATCACTTATTATATAACAAATATTAAATATTCTAACACCTCAATGGACTCCTGCCATATTTCAAGCACTCAGCAGCTATGTAGGTGTGGAAAGTGAATTTAGGATTTGCTTACAAAGTCAGTTCCTTTCCTTGCTTGAGAAGGTGAACTCATGTTTGGGTTGTTTTGTCCTTTTGCCATTATGAACCAGGCTGTTGGAAACAGTTTGCAGGTTTCACTCCTGCTATAGGAAGCCTAAGTGGTGTATTTCTACAACCAGTATTGCTGGGAGGGAGCAAATGAAATAATGCAAATTGATCTTGAAGGTCGGTAGGAACAGCAGCAGTAGCTGCAGTTTACATTCCTGCTAACAGTGTGCTCCACATCCTCCCATTTGGTATAGTCACATTGCTCATTTCGTTCCAGCTAGTGGGCAAAAAATGGCTTCTTATTTTGTTGTAATTTGCATTTTGTGTGATGATTATTGAGTTTGAATTTTTTTCCTTAATTAATTTATTTGTTTGAGAGGTAGAGTTACAGACACAGAGAGGGAGAGATAAAAAAGTCTTCCATCCGCTGTTTTACTCCCCAAATGGCCAAAATGGCGGGAGTCAGGAGACAGGAGTTTCTTCCAGGTCTCCCATACGGGTGCAGCTTCTGCTGCTTTCCCAGGTTAATAGCAGACAGCTGGACTGGAAGAGGAGCAGCGAGGACTCGGACTGGTGCCCAAATGGGAATGCCAACACTGCAGACTGCAGCTTTACCTGCTACACCACAGCACCAGCCCTCAAGTTTAAATGTTTTTATATGCATATGAACCTTTGTTTTTTCTGTTCTCTGGAAATCACAAATATTAATTCACAAATATTCATTAATTCAACACAAATATATTTATGTACATCTTAGTGTTATTTCATGTATATGTCATATAATGTATTCCTTCAAATATAAACATTTGATCATTCATAAATATTTGTTTATATATATATATATATATATATATATTTAAAGATTTATTTAGGGGGCCGGGGCTGTGGCACAGTGGGTAAAGCCGCTGCCTGCAGTACTGGCATCCCATATGGGCACTGGTTCAAATCCCAGCTGTTCCACTTCCAGTCCAGCTCTCTGCTATGGCTTGGGAAAGCAGTAGAAGTTGGCCCGCATCTTTGAGCCCCTGTACCCACATGAGAGACCTAGAAGAGGCTCCTGGCTCCTGGGTTTGGGTTGGCGCAGTTCCGGCTGTTGTGGCCATTTGGGAGTGAACCAGCGGATGGAAGATCTCTCTCTCTCTGCCTCTCCTTCTCTCTCTGTGTAATGCTGCCTTATTTATTTGAAAGGCAGCATTACACAGAGAGAGAGGGAGAGTCAGAGAGAATCTTCCATCCGCTGATTCGCTCCCCAAATGGCTGTAAAGGCCAGAGCTAGGCTGATTTGAAGCCAGGAGCCAGGAGCTTCTTCTGGGTCTCCCATGTGGATGCAGGGGTCCAAGTACTTGGGCCATCTTCTACTGCTTTCCCAGGACGTTAGCAGAGAGCTGGATTGGAAGAGGAGCAGCCAGGACACGAACCAGCGCCCATATGGGATACTGGCACTGCAGGCAGCTGCTTAACCAGCTGTGCCACACTGTTGGCCCTTATTTGTTTATGTGTTAAAAGATTTTTTTTATTTGAAAGACAGAATGAGAGAGAGAGAGAGCAAGAAAGATCTTCCATCCATTGATTTTAATAGCTAGAATAGCCGGGGCTGGGCCAGGCTGAAGCCAGGAGCCAGGAGCTCCAGACAGTGTTTCAATTGGATGGCAGGGGCCCATGCTCTTGGGCCACCTTCCAATGCCTTCCCAGGCACATTAGCAAGGAACATCAGCAGGGAGCACATTAGAAGGACTTGTGACCTAGTCCCCTGTGACACAATGCCAGCCCCAACAAATATATATTGAGCACCTACCATCTGCTAAATATTGTTCTAAGCACTAGGAATATATTAGCAAGGAATAAAAGGTGGCCCCAAATTCATGTTGTCATGGAGTTAAAATTCTGGTGTGTGTACTGGGAGTAGGGGGCATATGGAAAGACCAAAAACATGTAAAATATTGTTTATTATATGGCTTTAGGGAACTTGGATTTAAATTTGGCTCAGCCATTTCACATCACTAAATCTTGATTTCTCCAGTTGTATAAAGGAGGTTGTAAGAGTACTTATATTGTTTATTTAATGCATGTGAATTTCACAGTGCCTAATAAATAGTAAGGTTTCAGAAAATGCTAATGCCATTATTATTATTATTATTATTATTATCTGTCTTTATTTTACATTTTCTTCAGTGATTTATTTTGGAGAACTATTGAAATTTAAAAATTAAATCTGTTTTTATTATTGTGGAGTGGTTACTGTCATTTTGGTGTCAACTTACTGGTGCTTTCTTCAATAAGACAGATGTCTGGCTTATTTTGGGGTGTTATTTTCAGGCTTCTTAAATTCCAAGGACCAAGAGCCTAAGAGCATGTACGTTTTAAAAAACTGAATCATGTTGGAAAATCAAAATGTGGGAAAATCCAAGGTAATTTCTTATATAATTTGGAGATGTGTTCTGTGAGTGTAAATGCTGCTGGAATTAGCATTTCAGTTCAACAATCAATTTATTGAAAACCTATTATGTGCAGAATATTGTGTGGAGAGTATATATATATATAAAATATCCTTGTTAACTTTTGGAACCATTATTTGTTCTTCTTTCTTAGATAATGATGTTGAAAATGATCTTCAATCAGACATCAGTTGAGCACTGCAAGACAGACACAGGAAAGCAGAAAGAATGCAACTTCTTCTTAATAGCTGTTCGCCTGGCTTCACTGAACCAGATATTGGATCCCTGGGTTTATCTGCTGCTAAGAAAGATTCTTCTTCGGAAGTTTTGCCAGGTAGCAAATGCTGTCTCCAGCTGCTCTAATGATGGACAGAAAGGGCAGCCTATCTCATTATCTAATGAAATAATACAGACAGGAGCATGAAAGAGAACACTTAATCAACGTGCATGCTCACAACTTTTGGCAGCAAATATCCCTAAATCTTGTGAATGCAGGCATCTCTGGTATGCCACTGTTTATGCATTGGAGTGGAATTTTTGGTATAATGCTAAATGGTTTCAGAGACATAGATAATCCCTTGGTGCCAAAAGTACTGAAATACAAACAAAGGAAAATGTATTAATAACAGTCTCATTTTTTTGGATCTCTGCCATTTATAGCTGAATATGTGGTTATTTATGTGATGAAACCATTTTTATACATGATTTTGATGTGTGGGAGGGCAGAGATAGTTAATTATTCAAGTATACTCTGTACTTGGGAGATTTAACCCTACAAATGATCTAGGACAAGGGGATGGCACTTTGTTTTTATTCCAGAACATTGGTCTTCTGTGTTCTCTTTCATTGTCTCATGTTTCCTCTGTTACTTTTTTCTTCTTACATTTAAAAAAATTCAATTAGGGTGAAAATGTGTATAGCATATCCACAATGTTCATTGATAGTGGTGTTATTAATAGTGCTGAAGATACCAAGTTAGTTCCAAACCTTCCAAAGTTTAAGATTTGGTTGACTTGGAAATTAGGTTTGCTCCTTATCTGAATAAGAACCAATTCCATTTGTTTCAAATATAGTGGGGTTTGTGACTACTCAAATTGTTAAATATTCTTCCATCTGAATACATTTTGCATTCCTCCAGCCTGGAAGAGATTCATGAAACTGTTCTGTGACAGTCAGCGAAGTGATTTTTTTTCAGTATGCTATTTAAGGACTGATTTGGCCACTAAATATAGATACTCTGATTAACTGTTTCCCTTGATTTTCCCACCAACAGCATTCTCCAGCCATTGGGGATCTTCAAATATCAACTCAGATTTCTAAAACAAACAAATATTTTGAAGGTTTAATGAAGATTTTCCATAGTTTGGCCTATTTATAGGATAAGAAAATGAGTAATATTGAACCCTTATACTCTCTCTCTGCTCTCTACTTGAAGTATCTCTATCTAGATATTTATGATTAAAATAGTGATAGTTATTTAAAATATATTAAAAGAATAATTTCAATAATATTTCCTTATTACACCCAAAGGCAAACCTTGAGAGTTAAGCTTGACATCTTTGTGATTCAAGGAAATCATTATATTATGTTTTGAGAACTGTACTTTTTAAATAAAAACTCTCCCAAATGTGGTGATTTTTTAAGTCTAGCCAAATGCTTGTCATATCTTTGGCACATTCATTTTATCAAACTATTAGCTTTTTTGTTGTTGTTGAATTTTCAGTTTACCACTCTCCTAGTGAGTCTTCAAATTTACTTATACCTGTTATATTAGCTGTGACTTCATTGTGTTTAGCAAGCATTTGGAGAAGAATTAATTTTAACAACTACAATATATCTATTGTGTTATTGTGTACACCATAGGTCAGTCAGGAATAATCAATTTAAATGGCCATGCCAAATTGAGTCAGAAGATAAAATCTGAGGGCTTATCGTGATGGTTCTTTCACTAATCTAGATTTTGGAAAACGTAAGAAATAGCCTGTACTGAAACCTGGTTATAAAATCTCTCAATGCATATAATTGGGTTACCCCACAGATTACTTGATGGAGTTTAAGACAAAAATACCTACTTCTTTTCAGAAAAAAATGCACTTACATAACCTTGTAATAAAGAGCTTTGCCTCTTGGGTGATCATCTGACCATAGGTTATAATCACATAGACATGCACACAGTGTGGATGTGACTGACGTGAACATGATTGTGCTATTCCTTTCAGTATCTAGTGTAATACCCAAAGTGTACAAATTGTCCTGTAAATATTTTTCCAGTGAATGAATGAATCAAAATTTGCCAAAACTAAGTGCAAATTGGCAAGGCACACACCTTGTGTTGGATGTACTTCTCGCAATCACAGTCATCAGCATGAGGAAGTGAATGACTTCTGTTTATTATAGAAAAACAAATTTACCTTCAAAGGTGTAGTGTCATCTTAGTATACAGCCAAGAGCTTTGTTGTATTAATAATTTAGGAGACTTATGCTTCCAAATAGTAATGGATATTACTGTCAAAAGAATATTACTTTTCATCAAACCGCTGAAATACAGAAGACAAAAGAGCCTGAAACTTATCCTTAACTACAAAATAAATTTCTGTCCAGAGGATACAGAGTAGAAATGAAAGAATAACAGTTTTTGAACCAATTTTAAAAGTATGTGGAAAAGGAACAAATTACGAAAAATGTATGTGAGCTTTATTATCTAGGCAGCCATTTGTAAGTCTGGGGAAAGCCTGATAAGAATAAACATCCCAAATAATTTCAGCATTTGATGATAATTAGGTTATATTAAACAGATGATGTACATAGCTCTAGGTTTGGTTAGAAAGTAGGCATCATAGTCATTCCAAAAGGACATGTCTGTTAGGTTTATTGGCCTTGAAGTTTACTGTCACATGCTTAGTTTATCCATGGATATATCTGAGTGGGAAAATATGTGCATAAAATATGGTGATTCCTAAACTTCAAAGTATTGGCAAATGTATGTAAAATTAGCAAGTGTCAAGGATTTTCCAAATAATTAATTTATAAATTATGTTGTGTCATGGAAGAAAATGATGACATGCTATCCATAAAAAGTTTATTTTCCAAATAAAATAGTATGGTGAATGTCTTTAAAATATTTTTAAGCTAATGAAAAAATGTGTTATCTCAAGATTTAACAAGCGTACCTAGTGCAATAAGCCATGACACTTTAGGTGTAAGGTTTACTCATACTAGTTTTAAACTAATTGGAAAAAGAGGTACACATATGTTTCTGCTAAACACCTCTTTATTTTATAGATTTATTGACCATACTACAGAAAAAAAATCATATAGAACTTCAGGCAAGGTAGCCACAAAATGACCATTGGCATTGACTGATAGATAAACAGTGTTTTAATGAAATTTTTCACTCTGTGGTAATATTCTAATATTAGACCTTAAAGTGGATTGTTTATTCATATTTTTTTTTTTGGTTTTTGACTTCAGATTAGTGATCAGTTTTCATCCTTCCTCACATCAGCACTTATTTAATATTTCTTGTGGGATGACATAAAACCAGAGTCTGAAAATAGAAAAATTTATCCTTTGAAGGTTTTGGATGTTATATTGCCTACTATTTTTATAATTTGACCCTGAAATCTTCTCTTGAAATACCTGAGAAACTAGAAGATGAGGATGTAGTGACTGAAGAGTATTTATTATTACAAAAATAAAAATTTTAATTTGAGTAATTAAAATTTCTATGTTTTATTTATACGAAAAGTTTAGGTTGTCAACTATGATAGATTTTCACAGCTGCTTATTTTTGTGCTTTTAAATGTCTCAGAAGCTGTTAAAATTGACATCGGAATAAATGTACAGAATTGTGCAACTATAACTAGGTCTGTAGGGACTGCTTTCTTAGTTGTGATAAAATACTGATGATAGGTGATATATCTGTGATGTTTCATGACAAGGTTACAATGGAGCCAATTGTAAAGTTTAACAATCAGCTTAAATTCACATTATACATTTGTAAAGGAAGTTGTCATCAGTTCAATATTATATGGAAGCTAACATTTGCAGATTACAAATGAAGCATGAATCAGAGAATTTGTGAAATATTGTATTTATATATTCAGTTTTATAATTCCTAAAATGGACATGCTATTTAAAGGCTTATAAAATTTATATAAGTTTAACTGTATGCCATAGCACTATAATACTGTAAATAGAATACACTATGCTTCTCTAGAAATGCAATGCAATCAGATGTATATCATATCATTTATATGTCATGCAATTTCTTTATTGAGAATGGAAATTACTTTATTTTTAGAAGCTTTGCATCAGATTAATAAGCAACTCAAATATCTATTTTTAATATATATATATATTTATTGTTGTTGATGATGATGTTATTAGGAAGAAGACTTCTTCCACCTTCCCTACCTAAGCTCTTACCTGCTTATCCATTCTCCTATGGAGAGAAAGTAACAGAAATATTCATTATTGGTGAAACTGAGATTGTTTTTAAGAGACAGAACACGTGATATTTCTAACATGCCAAAACCCTAATATGTGAAACAAATCTGAATCTGTTTTTGATAAATCTGCTTTGATGGAACAATTTTATCAGAAACCAATCAGCCTTTCCATGCTTTTTGAGCCTTTTGGAGGTGATCCTACTTCTCAAGTTATTTCCAAACAAGCAGCTCTTGAATGCCATTGTCAGATGATTTGGGAATAGACTATTGTGATTCTTCAATTAAAGCAATTCAGAGGTCTAGCAAGAGCTAGCCAATCTTCAGACTTTAAGACTAACTTGCAAATAGCATGCTTACATAGATTTCAGTTTCTGTAGTTGCCACAACTGTAATGCTAAGTTGTGGAAATGCATGTGATTTGCTGAAATGCTTCAATGTTCTTTCTGCTTTCAGAAGGATACACAGTGGGGGTGGGATAGAGAACACAGAGAAAGTTGTGATGGAAACACTGTGTGCACTCCCACGTTTATTAAAAAGTCTCCATCCTCTTTGATAAGATCCCAGGAAGCAAGGTGTGGAAGGCACTGCATTTATCCTTGTACACTTGAGCATCACTGGGACAAAATGAGGAAGTGGTCAGGACTGGTTCCTGTGAAAGCAAGTAATAAGTTCACTTAGGTCATCACTGACTGCTACACTCTGTGCCTTTCCAACTCTCCTGAAGTGTGTGTTTGTGGGGTGGGGTGGCAGCAAGAGAGAAGAGAGAGAGAGAGAGAATATCTTACCTCCTCCCTGTCTTATGTAACATAAAATTTTTATACAAGTAGCATAAAGTTATTTAGAAAAATTAAAAATAGGCACTAATTATCATGATCCGTTTACAACAAATGAGTGGAAGTATTATTTACAAAATGTGCCTAAGAAAGAACACTTTCATCCATATAGGAAGCCCATGGTTCTCCATGTCTCCTCCTCAGCATTCCATCTGTACACCATTTGTATTAGTGGGAAGTGTATTTGTCCACCTCTGTGTAAAGCCTTTTGGTAGTTATGTTCAGTATATTTAACGTATCTCCCAGTGTGTTGAAAGGCTGCTCTTCAATACCATGTAGACAAAGAATGAAAGAGACTTTGAAAGTTCATTAGAACTTTGATAACATTTACGCCATGGCTAGTCTATGTATTTAATGAGTGTATGTTATTTATGTTGTATTTGTCAATGGAAAATAAAGTTAATTATTATGAATGTCCCTGTCTTTTTTTTCCTGATGTCAATTCATGTCAGGGATATTCTATTTATAACTATGAAGTATTTACTGAAATCCTATTTGACATGCTTTGTCAAATGATATCACAAGAAAATGAAATAGCTGATGCTATCTGGAACAATTAAGTCATTTTGTTTTATATTCCACAGTCACATACATAATACACTATTGTTGATTTGCTATAAATTTGAGAAAATTCTTTTCCATTTTCAACATGACACTTTATGTTGTAATCCTTGGACTATTCTTTTTTAGCACGCAAACATATTTATACTTTTTAAGGCAATTATTACCCTTTCTTGTGGATCTGGTTTAATCTACAGGTGACTAAAATAAAAAATTGTCCTTGCCTCAGCGTTAGATCCTATAACAGACAATACCTGGTTATTGGTGTGAGCTGATTACTGGTGGAGATGAATGCTGGCTGCCCCTACAACTTGTTCCTTGTGTTTATTTGGGACACTCTTCCTTTTCTTCAGTGAAGAAAGGAGTTTTATTGAATCTAGATTGCAAAGGCAAATTTATTAACAACAGCAGCAAAATAGTAATTGAGCTTGTCCTCCCTCTTCCTAAGAAAAAGCCTTTATGGAGAACCGCATTTCTGGTTCCTCACATGGGCATTTTAGGCTGCAGATTAGATCTTTATGATCTCCACATTCTTTGTAAAGCTACTCAGGCTATCATGGGTATGGTTGTACAGAAATCTCTGCTACCATACTGGTGAACCCGCAGGCTATAAGGTGAGACATTCCTCAGTTTCATGTCCTCAGAGTGTGGGGTCAGATATCCTTGAAACCATTTTGCATGCTAAGAAAATGCTTGATTAAATCGAGTCTAGGCATTGGGTACAGAGAATTCAATTCCCTAAAGCTTGTTTTTTTCTGCATGTACCTATTATGTGTCAGACTCTGGTAGGTGCTAAGGACATTAATAAGATACACTTTCAACAAAATTTATAATCTGGCAGGGAAATAGGAAATATAGTCAGCCCTCCATAGCTGTGGGTTTTGCATCCATGAATTCAACCAATCATGAATTGAAAAATATTTGAAAAAGTTTGTGTCTGCACTGAATGCTGACAAAATTATTTTAATTTGTCATTATTTTCTAAACAATATAGGAAAACAGCTTTATGTAGCCTTAATTTGTATTAGGTATAATAATTGGTCTGTAGGTGAATTAAGACATACAGGAAGATGCACAGCTCAGTAATCTGAGCATCCACAGGTTTTGTTTTCTGAGGATTCCTGAAACCAATCCCCTATAGATACCAAGGAGATGAGTGTAATTTGATCACCTATTAGAGTAAGCCCATGACATGTGGAGAATGTGCCACTAAAATGGGAAATATTTCCTACAAGCAGATGACATTTGATCTGCATTTTGAACAAAGGAGACGGTGTGAACCTAGAAGAATATTTTCTCAATGCATCCTATTATTAAATATTTACTTATGTATTTTTATTTATTTGAAGGAAGGAGCCCGAAGAGCAATAGATAGACAGACAGATGCATAGATAGAGATAGATATATAGATGGTAGATAGATGGAGAGAGAGCTCTTCTATCTCGTGATTCACTTCCCCAAATGCCCACAATAGTTGAGGCTGGACCAGGCTGAAGTGAGGAGCCAAGGATTCCATCCAGGTCTACCAGGTGGGTGACAGGGGCACAAGTACTTGAGCCATCACCTACTGCCTCCCAGGGTGTGCATTAGCAGGAAGCTACAATGCAGAATGGAGTGCACCTGAACCCAGGCACTCTGATATGGGATGAGTATACCAAGTAGTGGATTAACCCCACTGTACCACAAAACCTGCCCCTCAACTCACTCTCTTAAAAACTACTATTTCCAGGGCCAACACTGTGGCATAGCAGGTAAAACTGCCACCTACAACACTGACATCCCATATGGGTGCTGGTTCAAGTCCCAACTGCTCTGCTTCTGATCTAGTTCTCTACTAATGGCCTTGGAAAGCTGTGGAAGATGGCCCTTGCAGGCATCAGGGGAGTGAACCAGCAGATGGAAGACTTCCTCTCTCTCTCCCTCTGTCTGTGTCTCTCTCTCCCTCTCTCTCTGGAACTTTGCCTTTTGAATAAAATAAATAAATCTTAAAAAACAAAACAAAACAAAAACCCTACTATTTCCAAGGCTTTCAAGTAGACAAAGTTCCAGTGGTCTGTAAAAATGTGGATTTGACTAGAACATAACTCTACAACATCTCAGGGTAGGCAAGACTTAAAACCTTAAAGAAGAGCAGGGTCTTTTAACCTTGAGACAGACAATTCTTTGTCGTACTGGGTTGTTCTGTGCACTGTAGGTTTTTTTTTTTTTATCAGTATCCCTGCCCTTTATATGCTAAATGCCAGTAATGCTTTTCTAATTGTGATAACAACAACAAAAATCCTCAGAACCCCTGCCTAGTGCAGAGGCCATGGCAACGAAGCAGGTTCTATGCACGGTTTGCAGGAATAGGACATGTGTGGGGTCTTTGTCCTGAAAGCCACCATTCTGGCATTTCCCAAAGCAGCAGCCACTGAGATGCCAGTGTGTGTCTGCACAAAAATGTCGTGCTACCACTATAACAAAGCCTGGATCACCACAGACCCTGATCGGCTTCCATAATCGCATAAACCTATTCACAGACCAGGAGGTACGATTTCTTAGACAGTATCATCTTTCTCTTGATGCCTCCAATTCCTATTCTATTTTTGATAAGAGGCCCTAGGGTTAGATGTCTCTCAAAGGGATATTAAAAGTGAGTCCTTTTCTCCCAAGACCTTTAAAAATGTGTTGTAATTATTTTTAATTAAGTACACATTTCCAGACTGGTGCCTTAGTATGAGAGGACTAATTTAGTGAACTCTCTAATAGGTTTTTTGCATAATTGGTTTCTGCAACAGAACTGTAGAAGCTTCATTTTATCTGAAAAAATATTTTTATCAGAGGGTAGTCAAATATTGAGCAGATGTTTCTTGATAAAGATCTTGGCTTTCTGAGTTGATCTCAGTCTGCCATTTCTCAGGTATACAGTTATTACCATACATTTTGATAACAGAGTTCAAGTCAATAGCTCTGTAACTGACACAGTTAAACCTCTTATTTAAGTGAAATAGGAAAATGATAGTCCCAAAAAACTTAAAATCCAAATCTGACTAATGTAGTAAAATTGTAACAAGGATATGCTACTTAACTATAAATTTCTGAGACCAAGTAAGAAAGGACCATGAATAATCAGCATTTATTCTTATTATTATGATGCATTTTTTATTTAAGAGAGAAAGAGTGTGTGTGCACTCCTGTCTACTGACTCATTCCATAGCACCTGCAACATCCAGGGCAGGAGTAGGGAGTCAGGAACTCAGTCCACGTCTGCCATGTAGGTGACAGAGACCCAGCTACCCGAACCATCACCAGCTGCCTTCCAGGGTCTGCACTATCGAATTGAGAGTGAAACCAAGAATCAAACCCAGACATTTCGATATAGGACAGGGGCATCTTAAGTGCTAGGCCAAACACCTGCCCCAAGATGCAATTTTTAAATGAAGGCTTTGACTATAAGGTGCAATGTTGGTTGAATCTGGTTTTGAAAAAAACACTGAGAGAAAATAATTCTGAAATCTTCACCAGTCGAGGCCTTTTGAAATTAGATTTATTTTGAAAGTGCCCTATAGAACACTGGATCTTACTCACTTTGGAACTGGGGACCCCTGTGAGAATCAAAGACCCCTCTGATGAAAGTTATGGATTCTCTCCCCACCCAAAGCACAGGGGACTGTTGTACAATGTCTGAAATTGTACAGACATCTTGAGTTTCTCTATAGATCTTTGGGAATTTATGAACATAAGAAAAATTGCTATGTGAGTATTAATAATTCAAGAAATTGCATGAGCTTCCATGTTTGGTTAAAGCTAAAACCTAAAACTGGAGCCAAATCAACGTAATCATTTTGCTCTAAATGCCAAAATTCCTTGACATCTCATTCTACACTCATAATAATAAACTGACAAATCAAAAGTGGACTTATCACAAGAATTGTGATAAGTTAACATGTAATTATTAAAAAAATTAATAAAAGCTCACTTCTTGTTTTCAAAAAATACAATCTCCTATATAGATGACAGTTACGTGGTTAGAATGTAACTTACTACAACACACACACACACACATATTTACTTTTCTGCAAAGGCAGCAGGGAGAGCCTTATTTACTGAAAGTCTGAGTAAGTGCAAATCATATACTTAAATATATTCTTTAAAGATGTTATTTATTTATCTGAGAGGTAGGGTTACAGTGAGAGAGAGGAAGAGACAGAGAGCAAGGTTTTCTATTTCCTGGTTCACTCACCAAATAGCCACAACTGCTGGAGCTGGGCTTGATCTGAAGCCAGGAGCCAGGAGTTTCCTCCCAATCTCCCATGCAGGTTCAGAAGACCAAGCACTTGGGCCATTTTCTACTGCTGTTTCCCAGGCCATAAGCAGAGAGCTGGATTAAAAGAGGAGCAGCTGTGACACCAACCGGCACCCATATGGGATTTCAGGGCCACAGGCAGAGGCTTAGCCTACTATGCCACAGTGCTGGTCCTTACAGATATTTTTACCAAAGCCCCAGGTAGAATGCTGACCTGATGGTGATACTTTGTTTCTCTAGAGGGCAAAGTGTGGAGCAAGTAATTTCATTTCTCTTTACATTTCTCTTACTGCCTTACTGAGAAAGATAGAAAGGAAATCTTGAAGCATTTAACTATTTGTCCGTAAGAAACAGCTCTTTGATACTAAAGCATCCTATATTCTGGTTGTGTGTGTATGAGTTGGACAGCTGCAGAAGTGTGTGTATGAAATTGCAATTAATTGTCATGAGTCATTGATCTAAAGTCTCCTTGGAAGATCTAGTAAAGACCATTTTTAGAGAAAAATCAACTTATTTATTTTCAACATTGCTTGGCTATTTAAGTTTTTGTCCTAACCTTTATTTTAAGAATTATTGTCACAAAATCAATTTTTACATTTTAGCTAAAATTGATATTGATATATTGCCAAGGAAAACCACTGCCTTAAATGTCGGGTGGTCCCAATTAGACATCTGTGGCTCTTGTGCTTATCCCAGATTTTCCTCCACCATGTTTATTTTGAATAACATTAATAAAAATTTGAAGTTGAACTAATTCATTTATTTTATAAGAAATTATAAATGTGTAATTTATTTATTTTTAAATGTTTATTTTTAAACATTTATTTTTATTTTGAAAGAGAGATAGAAAGAGAAGAAAAATGAGAGAGACAGAAAGAATCTCTTTCATCAGCAGATTGACTGCCCAAATGGCTACAACAGCCAGGATTGGGCCAAAACCAGGAGTTCACAACTCTGTCTAGGTCTCCAACAAGGGTGATATGGTTTGGCAGGGAACCAAGTGTTGGAGCCATCAATGCTGCATCCTTAGTAGGAAGCTGGATCAGAAGTGGAGCAGCTGGTATGTGAACTGACACTCTGATATGGGATGGGATGTCCCAGTGGCAGCTTAACTAACTGTGTTACAATGCCTACCCCTTATTTATTTTTAAAATTTTTGTTTAGTTATCCATGTGTTTTGTTTTTATTTTATTTTATTTTATTTTATTTTATTTTATTTTATTTATTATTTGACAGAGTGACAAAGAAACAGACAAAAACAGAGCTCTCTCATCTGTTGGTTCACTTCTCAAATGCTCACAATGGCTAGCACTGGGCCAGGGGAAAGTCAGGGGCCAGGATTGGAATTTAGATCTCTCCCACGGGTGGCAGGGACCCAAGCGCTCGCACCATCACCTGCTACCACCAAGAGTGTGGGTTAGCAGGAAGGCAGAATGCAGAGTGGAGCTGGGATTTGAATAGAGTCTTTATGATTTGGGATACAGGGGTCCCAGGAGGCATCTTAACTGCTGTGCCAAATGCTCATCCCTAAAATATTTTTAAAGTATTTTTCAAATAAAGTCATTTCACAAAAATGTTCTCTATGCTTCTGTTTGTCATAACGAAAAAGAAAAATCTTCTACATTTGACAAAGAGTCAGAATACCTAGGTTCAATAATCTCACTTGCTATTCATTGGTTATTTTCCCTTGACAATTGATGAACCTATCTGAACTGAAATTTCCTCATAAGCACAAAATTATTAGGATTAAACGAATCATGAGGGAGGGTAAAAGTGCTTTTGAAAGTACTGTACAAATGGTTAATGTTATTTATTTTATTATGCTCATTTCATTAGTGGAACAATATTAGAAAATTAATTATGATTATTCTCATCTCAGACAAGTTTAGTACCATTTTCCCAATTTAATATTGGGCAATCACACATTCACTTCTTATAGAAGCCTGGTTGTGGTCCAGATGAGGTGAACTTGAGAAAGAGACATAAATTCTTTTTTATTTTTCTTTTTTTAAAAAAAGGTTTATTTATTTATTTGAAAGGCAGAGTTCCAGACAGAGAAAGAGGTCTTCCATCCTCTGGTTCACTCTGCAAATAGTGGCGATGGCCAGAGCTGAGCCAGGCCGAAGCCAGGAACCAGGAGCTTCTTCTAGGTCTCCCACATGGACGTGGGTTCTCAAGCCCTTAGGCCCTCTTCCACTTACGTCACAGGCCATTAGCAGAGAGCTGGGTCAGAAAAGGAGGCCCCAGGACAGGAACCAGTGCTCACACAGCATGCCGGCACTGCAGGCTGAGGCGTACCCTACTTCACCACAGCGTCAGCCGACATAACTTCTTTAAGATTTAGTTCCTCATCTGTGAAATAAGGGGTTGATGGATGCATGTGGAGGCTTCCAACTGGAAATTCATGATTCTCTTTTCTCTCTGGAAATGTCATGAAGCTTGTCTCGTTGGCTAAGCACAGATAAACTATTCCCTCCTTAAATCTTGGAAAAGAGCTCATAGGAAACCTCCAGGAGACAAAGATAGTGAGGTCCGTGACATGTTTCTGTTCTTTTTCCTCAAAAAGAAATTTTAGGTTCCCAACCTCCCTGCTCTACAAAATTGATCTTTTTCTTAACTAGATTTTCAGATCCTTGAACACAGGGTCTATGCTGTCCCAAGCCCTGTGTTCTTAGTTGTTAGATTGTGGCATATGTTTATTTATTTATGACTCAAGAAATATATCATAAAGGTTAGGTCCTGTAGATTTGCATATACTTGAGCTTATTAGCATGTGTGTGCATCTGTGATGCCCATTAAACCTCATACACATGCTCCTTTTCTAAAATGCAGTTCTTAAGCACATTTTTAGTAAAACATGATGCATGTGTCTAAAATCTCAAGTAATGCCAAAATCCTATGAAACCCACAGTCCTCATCTAACCCTGAGCATCATGCTGCTCTCAACCATATCTCCAAACAATATGCTTATATTTCTGTCCCTTGGTTTTTCTAATTTCGACATTTTATGTCGATTTTCTATTTTACTGGATTTAACTCTCCTCTCCCTCATTCTTCCATCATGGCTGCAACACAGCCTTTGTCAAATCAATATTTGGTATTTGTACTTTTATGACTGTAAATGGCCTTCACTGCTGAATGACTAGCACTGTGGTTGTGTTTCCTTTTCTTTTATTCTGGAGTTTAAAACTCATCCAATTTTCAGTTTTAATAGTTTTCTTTGAGGCAATGACTAAACCTCAAGTTTTTCCAAGTGCTTAAATCTGATAATTTTTTACTGCCTTTGGAGTCCAGCATTTTTCTGGGTTTCTCTGCTATTTGTCCTTTTGTGTCTCTTTAATGAGGTACCCTGTTCCCTGCATCCCATGTTTTGGTGTGTCTTGAATGAGTCACTCATTTTGACACTCCTGCCTTCCCAGCATGGCCTTCTTAATAGGAAAGGCTGGAAGAAACCGAGCATCTAGAAATGGAAAGAGATTGCTTTGATAAAAAACATGAATGATACCACACTAGTGATAACAACAAGAGTGATGGAAGTCATTTTATGAGGACTGACATGTACATGTGTCATGTGGTAGGTGGCGTTATTACCGCTTTTCAGATGAGCAGACTGAGAGGTTCATGGAGGGTAAATCACTCGACTGAGTCTATAGTTACTGAGAAGTGAAGTTGTGGCTCATACCTGATTTCAGGTTCAACTATAATCATCATGTAACCCGGAACAAAGAATTACTACTGTGATTATTTTCTGAACCTTTAAGATTATCTCTGGTGGCTCCTCGACAGCCTCATCCCAGAATTGCTCCATTATTGACACCTGAGCATTTTCCAAAGCCACAAACCATCTTGGGCAGCAGTATTGAGTCAGCATTCCAACAGTGCTGACTGGATTCAGCAAACAAGATGCTCAACAAGAATTTGCCCATACATCCAACCCGGATGTGTGCACACTATTCTTTGGTAGACGCAGGACCACTTCTACCATGGAGAGTATTGACTCCCTGACAGAAGACAGTTTCAAAGAAAGGTTGTGTTTCCCCTCCCCCCCACCCCCAGGCCTGCGGGTTTTGCTGAAGCTGAGAATTTATCATGATTTGGATTATTAGTTACATATTCCTCCTTTTTGTTTTTCATTTCTTTTTTGGTTTTCCTTTTATATTTCCTCTGTGGCTTACTGTGCTGACAAGCAAAAGGTACTTGGGCTTCCTAATTAAGAGGGACTCCTGGGAGAATTTGTGAAATTCAGGACAAAAGAGAGGAGAGCAGGCTGTTTGTAAGCAGTGAAGTCATTCTGTTTATCATCTCCTCAGGTTTAATTTTGATATTTGCTCTATCTTCTTCCTGAAAAATACAGCGTGACTTCAGAGTGGAGTCTATTGCATCTTTGAGAATGAGAATGAACTCCTATCCCCGTTTTTGCGTCTTCCTTCCCTCATTGCTAACAGGCAAAATTTATTTGGTCTGTTTGAAATTTGATCCATTTGCCAGTTTTCTCTTCAACTGGCTGTTCTTTGGGTTCCAGTGGTCCTACTGATTAGAACAGGTAGGATAATTTACTCAAGGGAATATAAACTCTTAGCGTCTCCAAAACTGAAGTTCTGTTGTCACTGAGTTCAAAAGGCAACCCATCCATTGCTAAGTAAACTTGAAAAATTGGTCTCATTTTTACATTGTCTACTGCCTATTTCCATATCAATACGACTATGATCAATAGCTCTGAGGCAAATCAGAATCAACTGACATTTATTCAGAATGAACTTAACATAGCATCATATGCCTTTGTTAAAAAATACAGGGTAACTGGGGGGATTAAATGAGGTAATATATGTAAATCATCCAGAAGAGTGGTGGGTACACTAACTACAGAGGGGGCATTATTGTTTCTTCAGTAGTGGTAATGGTGGCTGCATCATCAGTAGTACTTACTGAAGGAATCCATAAACCATATTAGTAATATGGAAAAAGACACATTGACCCTGTCCTCATTCTTAATATAGTTTTTGAAGACCAAAACATATACCAATGCGTTTGAGAGCATGGAGGTGGTACAGGTTAGTTCTAATTTATTAGTTGGCAGACCTTAATCAAGTTAACATAATTTTTTCTAAACCTCAATTTGTTTAACTATAAATGAAGATAATAATTTTACTTAAAAGCACATTTATTGTTAGCATTCAATGAAATAATGCATGTAAATACTTAGCTGGTGCCTGGCACTTAATCAACATTTGATAAATGATCATGAATATGTTTTATAAATTATTACTATTAATATAATATCATATTATTAATATTAAATATTATTATTAATATTAAAATCAAGCTTAGAAGTTTCAGCTTCCAGCTGAGACTGAGTGTCCTCAGAAGCATACAAATTTTCTGAAAACTTCTCAAGGATAAAAGATAAAGATCCAAAGAAGTAGAAGAAATAATAAAAGTCAACAAAATTAAGAACTTTTGTTTGCTAAAGTGTATTGTTCTTATGAGAAATGGTTCCAGTAGCATAGAAGAGGTGTTTTGAAAAGTTCTTTTTTTTTTTTTTTTTTGACAGGCAGAGTTAGTGAGAGAGAGAGACAGAAAGGTCTTCCTTTCACTCCCCCCAAATGGTTGCTACGGCTGGCACGCTGTGCCGATCCGAAGCCAGGAGCCAGGTGCTTTCTCCTGGTTTCCCATGCAGGTGCAGGGCCCAAGCACTTGGGCCATCCTCCACTGCCTTCCCGGGCCACAGCAGAGAGCTGGACTGGGAGGGGAGCAACCAGGACAGAATCCAGTGCCCCAACCGGGACTAGAACCTGGGGTGCTGGTGCCGCAGGTGGAGGATTAGCCAAGTGAGCTGCAGCGCCAGCCGAAAAGTTCTTTTTGGGGCATAGTGGATTAAACTACCGCCGGCAATTTCGGCAGAGATTTGAATCCAGCCTGCTCCACTTCAAATCCAGTTCCCTGCTAATGAGCCTAGGGAAAGAACCAGGAGATGACCCAAGTGCCTGCACCCACATGGGAGACCCAGTTGAAGTTCCTGGCTCCTGGCTACAGCATGGTCCAGCCCCACCTGTTACAGTCATCTGGGGAGTGAACCAGCATATGCAAGAGCTCTCTCTCTGTCTCTATCTTTCCTTCTGTCTCTATAACTTTGCCTTTCAAATAAAATAAAATAAATACATCTTTAAAAAAAAAAAAAAGAAAAATCCTTGTAACAACCTAACTGACATGAAACCAGAAAAAACAAAAATGAGGCCCTTGGGCAAAAAAGTAAACTTTGAGCTGTCAGATCTTGTTTGAAAAGCTTCAAATAGGATGTGGTCAAATTAGTTAATGCTTTCTTGCCACTATGTAATATAAACTGATATAACCTCTGTGCATCAGCTCAATTTCCTAATCTGTAAATAATTATTAGAATAATAATATCTAGTTTACAAGGTGACTGTAAATATTTGAAAAGGTAATATATATTCAAGCCACATTAATGCAGGTTATTCATACAGTGCTATCCATCATCATTATATTGTAATCATCATTTCAGTTACAAAATTCTCATAAGTTTACCATTATACAGTTAGAACAATAATTTATTTCTATATACTTAAGGTCATTTATTTATCTGCTGTAAAATTCTCAGCAAATATAACTACCAGAAAATGTTTAAACTGTGATTCACCTGAGAAAGACAATAAAAAAGGACATCACATTGGTTTAAATAACAATGGAAGTGCTCCTTTTCCTTTTAGTACTTGACTTCTCCTCCTCCGACTCATGGCAATAACAATGCATCCTCTGTCGCTTAAGAAGAAGTGAGATTTGGTAGATTTGATCACTGATGTGAAGAATTTATTGTTTTGTTTAGTCATTCACAATCTTCTCAAAACTTTTTATTTATTTATCCTACTTATTTGAAAGGGAGGTAGAGAAAAAGAGAGTCAATTAAGCCAGTCCCAAAGAGACAAATATCATATGTTCTCCCTGATCAGTGACAACTAACTGAGCACCAAAGGGGAAACCTGTTGAAGTGAAATCGACACTATGAGAAACAGTGACTTGATCAGCTCTTGTGCTGACTATTGTACAATGTACTACTTTATCCATTTTAGTATTTTTTTATCCTAGTACTAGTGGTTGAACTCTGTAATTAACACACAATTATTCTTAGATGTTTAAATTTTAACTGAAAAGTGATCCCTGTGAAATATAAGAGTGGGAATAAGAGAGGGAGGAGATGTACAAGTTGGGGCATGCTCAATCAGACTTGCCCCAAATGATGGAGTTAGAATCGTGCCAGGGGATTCCAATACAATCCCATCAAGGTGGCATGTACCAAGGCCATCTCACTAGTCCAAGTGATCAATTTCTTTTTTTTTTTGACAGGCAGAGTGGACAGTGAGAGAGAGAGACAGAAAGGTCTTCCTTTGCCGTTGGTTCACCCTCCAATGGCTGCCGTGGATGGCGCGCTGCGGCCGGCGCACCGCGCTCATCCGATGGCTTGAGCCAGGTGCTAGGTGCTTTTTCCTGGTCTCCCATGGGGTGCAGGGCCCAAGCACTTGGGCCATCCTCCACTGCACTCCCGGGCCACAGCAGAGGGCTGGCCTGGAAGAGGGGCAACCGGGACAGAATCCGGTGCCCCGACCGGGACTAGAACCCGGTGTGCCGGCGCCGCAAGGCGGAGGATTAGCCTGTTGAGCCACGGCGCCGGCCCCAAGTGATCAATTTCAATTCACAATTGATCACACTGATAGGTCTAAGAGTCAAAGGGATCACACAAACAAGACTAGTGTCTGCTAATACTAATTGATAGAATCAAAAAGGGAGAGAATGATCCAACATGGGAAGCAAGATACACAGCAGACTCATACAATGGCAGATGTCCTAAATAGCACTCTGGCCTCAGAATCAGTCCTTAAGGCATTCAGATCTGGCTCAGGAGCCCATGAGAATATTTTAGGCATGGAAAGCCAAGATACGCTGGAAAAAAAAGAAGACCTAAATGAAAGATCTCTGCAAGTGAGATCCCAGTGGAAAGAACAGGTCATCAAAGAAGGAGGTACCTTTCTCTGAAGGGAGGAGAGAACTTCCACTTTGACTATGACCCAGTCGGAATAAGATCGAAGTTGGCAAACCCTAAAGGCTTCCATAGCCTTGGCAACTCATGACTAGAGCCTAGGGAGATTTCTGACGCCATAAACAAGAGTGTCAAATTGTTAAATCAACATCAGGAGTCACTGTGTACTTACGTCTCATGAGGGATCTGTCCTTAATGTGTTATCCAATGTGAAGCAATGCTATAACTAGTACTGAAACAGTATTTTTACACCTTGTGTTTCTGTGTGGGTGCAAACTGATGAAATCTTTACTTAGTATATACTGAATCGATCTTCTGTATATAAAGATAATTGAAAATAAAAAAATTTGCAATTGCATAGAAAATTAATCAATTTTTTAAAAAAAATATCATGTAGGATCTCTGTCCTTAATGTGCTGTATATTGTGATTTAATGCTATAACTAGTAGTCCAACAGTATTTTTCACTTTGTGTCCCTATGTGAGGGCAAACTGTTGAAATCTTTACGTAATATGTACTAAACTGATCTTCTGTATATAAAGAGAATTGAAAATGAATCTTGATGTTAATGGAAGGGCAGAGGGAGTGGGAAAGGGGAGGGTGTTGGGTGGGAGGGAAGTTATGGGGGGAGGAAGCCATTGTAATCCATAAGCTGTACTTTGGAAATTTATATTCTTTAAATAAAAGCTTTATATATATAAAAAAAGAAAACCAAAAGAGAGAGAGAGAGAGAGAGAGAGAGAGAGAGAGAGAGAGAGGGAGAAAGAGCTTTTCCTTCCAGTGGTTTATTTTCTAAGGACCCACAAGAGCCTAAGCTGGGTCAGGCTGAAACCAGGAGCTGGGAACTCAATCTGAGCCTCTCCCATGGTGGCAAGACCAGAGCGCTTGAGCCACCACCTGCTGACTTCCAGGGTGCACATTAGCAGGAACCTGAGATCAGGAGCAGAACCAGGATGCAAACTCACAGCACTTTGGTTTGGCTTGTAGGCATTCCAGGCTGTTTTTTTTTTTTTTTTTGAAGATTTATTTAAATATTTGAAAGGCAGAGAGAAGGAAAGGCAGAGAGAGAGAAAGAGAGAGAGAAAGAGAGAGAGAGGTCTTCCATCTGTTGGTTCACTCCCCAAATGGCTTCAATGGCCTGAGCTGCACTGATCCAAAGCCAGGAGCCAGGAGCTTCCTCCAGGTCCTCCATTTGGATGCAGGGGTCTAACGACTTAGGCCATCTTCTACTGCTTTCCCAGGCCATAATAGAGTGCTGGATTGGAAGTGGAGCAGCTGGGACTCAAACTGCGCCCATATGGGATGCTGGCACTGCAGGATTTACCTTCTATGCCACAGTGTCAGTTGCCCCAAACTGAGTCTTAATCAGAGCCAAATGCCTTCCAGGATTCATACATCTTTAATGATCTTCTGTCATGTGGGTCTAGGCTCTGGGGAGATTGGTCTATCACTCACATAATCCAGATTCAAGACGTTCTGATTCTTCAGAATGAATTCTATCCATTTTTAGTAATTACATTTAGTTCTTAAAGAGTTTCTGTAAAGTGTACATAGATCTACATTTTCTTTTCATTATAACTGGAAAATATATATTTATGTATAAAAGTTAAGCTATGAAAAAAAAAACCACAAAATCTGAAGACACATTCTCTGTACTCTGCCATTAACCATTGTAATCATTTTGATTAATGTTCTCTTAAATATTTGTCTTTACAAGTTTCTTCTCAAAGCTGAAAATACGTTTAAGAATCATGGTGAGATTCCCTCAGTTGTTTGAAGGAGTGTCTCATACAATAGAAATTTATTCCATGAGCGTTAAGGCTAGTCCAAGACTTATGGGAAGCAGCCAGAGACAGAAGGAGTTGGACTTAGCCTACAGAGCCAAACCAGTCAGCTTAAGGTGGAAGGGTTCTGCCTCAGGAAGTAGTGAATTTCCTGTTGCTACAGATGTTCAAGCAAATACTAGGAAACCACTGGAGTTTTCTTAGAAGGAAGGAATACAAAGGTCTTCTTTTAACCTTCTTCTAGCTCAGGATTCTAGGATTCTATGCACCAAAACTGTTGTAAAATGGCTACAATATTTGGTGTGAAAAACCTTTGTCTGCGTTTCACTGTTGAGGTTAGTGCTCTTTTTTAAAATCTTTTCCTATATGGCTTATTTTCTGCTTTATGTGTAACTAAATGCATCTATTGTATTGGATCTCAACTTAAAGCTTGCTGTTCAAAGTCTGATCAGTTTACAACTTCTCTGAAAATGTTACTTATAAAAATAGAAAAAAATTACTATAGCAGTTATCTTCTGGTAGTTAAACCAGCAAAATTGGTGACCATTAATATTACAATTGGTGTTTTGTTTTATTCAAAGGATGCACTTTTAAATACAGAAACAAATGATTTAGTAGATGTTTATGGAAGTTTTTAAGAAACCAGTACTGTTACATAAACAGGGATTTTTAAAAATTTTTGTTTTTAAATAAGCAACAGAATTATTCTTTTTTAAAGATGTGTTTATTTATTTGAACTCAGAATTAAAGAAAGGGTGAGACAGAGAGATCTTCTATCTTCTGGTTCATTCTCTAATTGGACAAATGGCCAGTGCTGGGCCAGGCTGAAGCTAGGCTCCCGGAGCTTCATCCAGGTCTCCCACGTGGGACGCAGGGACCCGAACTCTTCTTAACCTCTAGTGACCACTATTGGACTTTACTTCTATAAATTTGACTTTTACAGCTTCTTTGTGTGAGAACTTGCAGCATTTATTTTTCTGTGTCCGGCTTATTTCATCTAACATAATGCCCTCCAGTCCCATCCATATTGGTGCAAATGACAGGATTTCATAGTTTTATTTTTAATGACTGAATACCGCATCTTTTTAATCTTAATGTGCCAGACCCATCCATTTCCTATCCTCCCAACTTCCTGCCTCCAAGTCAGTGAAGGTTTGAACTGTAGACATTTAGTAGACATAGAAATATTTATTAAATTGATTTTGCTGATCTCTCAAAGTAGTACAAATCAAAAATGATGTTCAAGTAAGGATTTTAGTTTTAACAATTAAGGTTTATAAACAAAAGAGCTAAATAAATGAGGCATCTTCAAAAAGTTTTTGAAAATGCATATCATGAGAAATTATGCATGGATATAAAACTTATCTTTTAATAGCATTTTCCATGGCTTTTTTGAAGTACCCTCATGTAGTACATGTTTCAACAAACAGCTGCCAACTATCATTAAGAAATAAAATGAGAGATGATGGCATCTAACGTTTCAGCATACGTTCATTCTGAATGTTCTTTTTCCTATTCAATAAAAGTTCTTTGGTGACCGCACTGGACAGAATATCAAATGGAATAGGTGATTAGTTTCATTCAATCCATTATTTCTACTTTTGTGTTAAGTCTCAGAGGTAATAAGAAAGGAAATCAGTCTTCATGTTTGCTTAGCTGTCTGTGCAACAGACTTGGCTGGGTAAGGGCAGGCTGAGAGGTGACTGCCTGGGCTGCAGGAGGGAGGGGTGTCGGCCGTCAGCAGGACCAGTGCCATCAGGAAGGCACAGTGAAGTCTTTGGCTGCATGGCTGAGCTTCTGGTCCCACATCCCTGCTCACAGCTTGTTTAATTACACTTCTGTAGTCAGGGGCTGATGATGGGTGAAAAAACTCTTCCCCTTCAAGAACTGAGAGCCTTTGAAGAGAAGCAAATTATGGCCACCTCTTTTTGACATGTAAAGAAGTTGAGCTGAGAAGCACGTGGGTAGCTCCAATGTGTTGATCAGCTAAGTCTTAGAGGCTAGTCAACTTCGTATCATGTGCTCATATCACTAGTGCACAGCTTCCCCAACAATTCTAGTTATCTTATTCCAACTGTCATTTATTTATTCAGCTGATTTATATTCAGATGCTAATCTCTGCCCATTGCTATCCTGTGCCACAGCAAGGAAATAAATTGCCCCCAGAAGCAAAGCATGCAAGTAACCCATCTCAAAAACTTAAGCACAAGTGAGCATCTCCCTAAACCATTCCTGAAAGTCTCTGCTCTTCAAAGACTTACAGTGCTATTTCTCACCAATGCTCCTATACCACACCACAGGATTACTAACAGCCCACAGCAAAAGAACAGTCTAGCCTGGTTAGATGATTTGGCCTCACTGTGCAAAGTGTATATTTCTGCCTAACTCCAGTTCACTTTTCAGTACTTAGTGAATTTTTCAGAAAGTGAGAATAGCACAGTTGTCCTCTAGCTCTTTAAGGACCATTGGTTCCTATTACAGAGGCCTACTTACCAACATCCCCTTGTGGAATGAAGCCTTTCAAAGAGAAACCAACATTTTTGTCTCTCTAGGCATTTTTCCTTTTAACAGGTACAAAATCATTTGTGATATAGTCTGCTTTGTTTTATTTCTTTTGAGTGTCAGGGAAGGTAAATAGCAAAGGTAGGACAGTGATCCTAAAAAACAAATGAAGATTGATGTGTTCTACTGTACAGAAAAGGAGGAGTGAGGTTCTTAGAATATCTGCAATAGAAAGAAAGTAAGTACACCCAGATCTAGCATCCACATTCAGTGTAGACAACTTTTATTGAAGTAACAGAAAAAACAAGGTTAATGAAACTTATTTTCAAGTATCCAATGGAATTAATCACAGAGTTCTGCACATAGTAGTTCTGTAATTATTTATGTTGTGAGTTTTGGACATATTTTTACTATAGCATTGAAGTCAGCATTGATGATCATTCATCAAAGGCTTCCAGGGTGCTGGTCACTTTTAAGTGCTTTAAAACTGCACTTGTCATCACTGTTTTTCTAAGGGAGATTCATAGTGTAGGGTGAAGATTGAGGTTGCTATTTCCCTATTTGTTTGAACTCTAGAGGCAATCGATAGAGTGGTGAAACAAGTTTCTTTGCTTATTAAGCCAGTTTTGCCTCTTTTCTGATGCTAACCCTGGGTTCTTTCCACTTGAGTGCATGGGAGACAGGAGGCCATACTTTTTTTTTTTTAATTGCTGATCTTCTTTACACAATTAATTTCATAGAATCTTAATAGACCACATAGAAAATGTGGTAGAGGTCACTGAGTCAACAGGCTTTTCACTGGTTTCAACGAACCCCATCTTTGAGAACTGCTATGTGTGCTTACATACATGCATTCCCACACACACGCATGTGTGTGTATGTATGTGTGTGTGTAAGGTGGAGTCAGGAGTTAAGAGTGATGGAGTGAATTTGGAAGAATATTGATTGACCGGGCTCACAATCTCATGTTTTTGTTCTTGTTATGCATGTCAGGCATCTAACTAGGATTTCATTTAAAGAATTGATTTTCCAAAAGTACATGAACATAAACAGTAGATTCAGTTCAACCAAGACATAGAGTTTAAATGATTTTTCAAGGTCACACAGCTCCCTAAGACAGAGCCAGGACTAGAACTCATGGCTTCTGACTCCCAGACTAACTTCGGTCTGGGCGGTGCTTTTGACAGTCATTTAGATCACTAAGAGCAGACATTCTGGAGCCAGTCTTTGTGGGCGCAAATCCAGGTTCATTTACTTACTACCTGTATGCCTGTGAATGCCATTCATCCTCTTTATAGATAAGTATCTTCATCTGTAAAATAATAAGCTAAATTGTTGTGAGTACCAAATGAGCTAAAATGTAAAAGCACTTAGAACAGTGCTTGACATTTAGTAAAAACTAAATGTCAGCTATTATCATTATTCTAAAGGTTTCCAAAAACTCTCCTATCCCTATAAGACCCAGCATAAGACCTAAAATTCTAGAGTTTTCATTCCTTTGTACAAGGACATAGAAGGACCCTCTTAGAAGGCAAACAAAATATCTGTGTAATGAGGACACAGTACTGCATTACTCCTCTTTAATATCTCTAAAGTAATTATTTCCATTAGTTCTAGGTACTTCATAGGGCCTTAAAGGAATGAAATGCAGAACAATCACACTGTAATGATAAGTTGGTATCAGGATATCTTTACAGAAACCTTGGACACACCGGCGCTGTGGCTCAACAGGCTAATCCTCCACCTTGCGGCGCTGGCACACCGGGTTCTAGTCCCGGTCGGGGCGCCGGATTCTGTCCCGGTTGCCCCTCTTCCAGGCCAGCCCTCTGCTGTGGCCCCGGAGTGCAGTGGAGGATGGCCCAGGTGCTTGGGCCCTGCACCCCATGGGGAGACCAGGAAAAAGCACCTAGCACCTGGCTCCTGCCATCGGACGAACGCGGTGCGCTGGCCGCAGCGCGCCATCCGCGGCGGCCATTGGAGGGTGAACCAACGGCAAAGGAAGACCTTTCTCTCTGTCTCTCTCTCTCACTGTCTACTCTGCCTGTCAAAAATAAAAAAAAAAAAAACAGAAACCTTGGACAGGCATGAGGGATGAGAAGGGGCAAGTCTCAGAGGAAGAAAAGTTCCCAAAACAACTGTGGCCCTTTCAAAATTACCTTCTGGGCCCACCTCAAAGACAGAGAACAGAGTGAATCTCGTGTGGTTTCCAGAAAGGACTGGCATCAGGATCTCCATGTGTTCACTCTCCTGTCCATTTTCTTCTCTCTTCTCACTCCACATGCATTCTCTACTCACTTCCCTGCTGACTCAGAGTAAAGTGGAGATGAAAAGAAGAAAATCTGGCTATGAAGAACAGAGCAGGTGTATGAGGGAAGAGGGGTGTATGGAAAGGGAATAAGAGCAGAGATGTCTCATCGGTCGTTTTGCTCCTGGTGAGTGGAGGAAGGATGTGTTTTCAGGAAGAGAGCAATGAAACTAAAGCGTAATAGGTCAAAGCAATGCTGTAATGTTACAGGTGGGAAGCCAAGGTCAGGCCACCAGTTCATTACCCTGCAAAACCTCAATTTTCTAGATCCTGTTAAAAAGGAGTCCTGCGGGTGTACATGGGTGTGGGACAAGTGTTGGGGAGGCTGAGTGGAGTTAGAACCAGGTGACTTCCACTGTTAACCAAATGGCAGCTTGTCACCTAGAGGCACATGGAAAGGGAGCCTATGAGAGTCACAATCCAGAAGGCAGTTCTGGACAGTGATTCAAATCACCTTCCTCCTTCCCCCGCCTGTGAGCTAAATTAGAACATTCTCATTCAGGTAAACATTTCACAGGATAACCTAGTGGGGTTTTTTGTATTAATTTTCCTATTGCAAATATTGATTGTGGTGAGGTCTACATCAGTTGTTAAATACTTTGATGCTGTTGACAGGTAATAATTCTTTGATAATTCAGGAGGTGCTTTGATATTTTGTAGACCCAGAATACTTTTTTTTAAAGATTTTATTTATTTGTTTGAAAGGCAGAGTTACAGAGAGGCAGAGGGGAGAGAGGAGAGAGGAGAGAGAGAGAGAGAGAGAGAGAGAGAGAGAGAGAGAAGTCTTTATCCACTCGTTCATTCCTTAGATGGCTGCAATGGCAGCACCAATCCAAAGGATCCAAAGCTAGGAGCCAGGAGATTTTTCTGGGTCTCCCATGCAGGTGCAGGGACCCAAGGACTTAGGCCATCTTGTACTGCTTTCCCAGGCCGTAGGAGAGAGCTGGATCGGAAGTGGAACAACCGAGAATCAAACTGGCACCCATATGGTATGCTGGCACTGCAGGCGGTGGCTTTACCTGCTATGCCACAGCACCAGCCCCATAGAATAAGTTTTACAACCATTGAAAATAGCTCAATACTGTGAAAATAAATTCTACTATGTGAAATGTCTGCATACTTGATTCTGAGTTAAAAGGAATTTACTGCACGTAGTATTTAGGTTTCAATCAGTAAGTGACAGATTCTAATCATGTAGTCTTCTTTAATTAATTAATAAACTTATTTTTATTCTCAACATCTGTCCAAATGCTCCTTAAATGCCAATTTCAAAACAAACATTTGTTTAAGTTGTCTTTCCCAATAGCAATCTTTTACTCTAAGTACTCTCATACATGTAGATCATACAAACCCAGACATAAAAGTGAAGTTCTATAGAACGATGAAAGTAGGAAAGTAGAGAAAATAAGTTAATGCAGGCAGAAAGACTCACTTTTTAAAGGTAACTATCTGGGCCAGCACTGTGGTGTAGCGGGTAAAGCTGCTACCTGTAACCCGGCGTTCCATATGGGCACCAATTCATGTCCTGGCTGCTCCATATCCAATCCAGTTCCCTGCCAATGGCTTGGAAAAAACCATGGAAGGTAGCCCAAGTGTTTGGGCCCCTGATACTCGCTTGGAAGACCTGGGTGGAGCTTTTGATATCAGCCTGGCTTAGCACTGGTTGTTGCAGCCATTTGGGGAGTGAACCAGTTGATGGAAAAATGTATCTTGCTCTCTCTGACTCTCCCTTTCTGTAACTCTGACCTTCAAAATAAATAAATAAATCTTTAAAAATAAGTACATATAGGTAACTATCATAGAACATGGAAAACAAAGTATCTCTCCCCTTGAATATCAAAATAATTTAAATAACAATTATAACACTTTGAAATACATTAGTTTAATTTATTCCAACTTCCCTATGAGGGAAATGGGACCAATGTTATCATTACCAGCAAGCCACAGATAAAGAAACCAGGCCTTTATGAAATATAAGCAACCTCTGCAAGTTTGCAGTGAGATAGGACTCAAGCCCAATTTTCCTGATTTTCATTCTGAGCTCTCTCCAATGCAGCTATCTGTGATGTAAACCCAGTGTGGGGAGAGAACAGATTTGTATTATTCCATCGCGTGATGCCGTGCCACTTCACCTATTTGAAAGCGCTAAGTTATTATACAATTTTGGAGAAAGTTATAGAGAGGGGCTGGCACTATGGCACAGCGGGTTAAAACCCTGGCCTGAAGCACCGGCATCCCATATGGTCGCCAGTTCTAGTCCCTGCTGCTCCTCTTGTGCTCTCTGCTATGGCCTGGAAAAGCAGTTGAAGATGGCCCAAGACCTTGGGCCCCTGCACCCACGTGGGAGACTTGGAAGAAGCTCCTGGTTTCGGAGCGGTGCAGATCCGGCCGTTGCGGCCAATTGGGGAGTAAACCAGTGGAAGGAAGACCTCTCTCTCTCTCTCTCTCTCTCTCTCTGCCTCTCCTCTCTCTCTTTGTGTGTAACTCTGACTTTCAACTCTCCTCTCTCTCTTTGTGTGTAACTCTGACTTTCAAATAAATAAATAGATCTTTCAAAAAAAGAAAGTTATAGAGAAACAATTTAAATCATCATTGAATGTCTGCGAATGATACATGTTAGGGCCCAATAAAACCAGTCTCCTATCAACTCCTGAATCTTGGGGACAGAATGTTTTAGGTAATTAACTTCATTTTAGGCTACATATGATAAAAAACTGGTAGAATCTACTGTATATATTTTCTCTTGATAACTGCTAAGAATTCAATCTGACTTATTGGATGGCTTTATCAGTGTGTTAGATTTAATCAACCCGAGAAAGAAAGCAAAATAACTAAGGCTAAAAGAAGCATAGAAAGAACTTATCTCTGACTTAGGTAAATTCTGAATGTAGGCCGTCTAAGGCTGACCTGGCCTCTTTCTTGATTACCAGAGATTAAAGCTATTGCTAGTTGTAATTCTTACTGCACTGACTCATGATCCAATATAGTTACTTCAGTTCCAGCTATTAGCCTGCCTACTGACCAGCCAGAAACAGGAAGGAATAAACAAAGAAGAGTGTGTCTCTTCCCCTTAAGGAGATTTCCCAGAAATCTCATCACTTCTGTTCATTTATAGTTGGCCAGAATATAATCACATGATCATACCCAATAGACAGTGTCTGAGGTTGCAGTGTATTGGGTGCCCAGATGATAACCAGGGCTCTGTTGTAAAGAAAGAAAAACTGGATTCTATGTAGCAACCGCAATCTCTGCCACATTCACAGAAGGATGGTTTTATGTACTTATACAGTATAACTTTTTACATGCCTTTTTTATATGGGTTACTTTATATCAGATAATTTATCAACGTTCTGCTTAAGGATCATAATTATATTACTAAGAAGTGAGAAGCTGAATAATAAATAATTTGCTGTACTATTTTATATTTAAACAACTGGTTTTCAACCACTTTCATCAGATCCAGATTATTTATTTTCATTTTATTTGAAAGGCATCACACATACACACACATACACACACACACATGCAGAGTAAGGAATATAGAGAAAAAATCTTCCATGTACTGGCTCACTCCGCAAATGCCCTCACAAACCAGGGCTAGGCCCAGAACTCCTTTTGGGTATCCCCCTTGGTTGGCAGAGAATCAAGTACTTGAGCCATCATCAACTGCCTCCCAGGATGCACATAAACTGGAAGTTGAATTTCAAGTGGAGGTTGGGACTTGAACCAGACACTTATATGGGATGTAGGAATCCCAAGTGGTGACTTAAACTGCTATGCAAAATGCCTGCCCTGAGTTGACTTTCTTTTAATGCCTATCACAATGCCTTACCCATAAAAAGACGCAATGAATCCTAAATTGAATTGACCTTCACTATGTTGAATTTATTTGTCTGATTTATAAAAGATCCTTGAAAGCTTCTGCTGGTATCCAATCATTATCCTCATGACAGAGTTCCACTGACTCTGAATCTGATTGTATTGGATGGTTGTGGGGTTTTTGTACTACATAGTGAGGACCACAGGGAATCACATCTTAGCTGTGTGTTTTGCCCTGGACAGTGACCACACCTGCAGGGGCTAGGGAATACTCCAGATTTTTATAGTACATATAGATTAATCAAATCAGAAAAGAAAATCCTATAGATTAAAAATTGATTTATCATGAAATTCATTACTTAACACAATTGCATTTATGATAGTCTTTATTTAATTCTTCTCAGCTGTTGATTTGGTAGTATACCATGAATGCATTTTGTGATTTTCTTTTATCTGAGTAACTTCCACTGATTTAATTCGTGAAAACTCTAAAACTATATGATCTTGATTGACTCTCTCTGATTACAAGTTTTACAACAGAGCATAACTTACATCTTTTTTTTTTTTTTTTTTGACAGGCAGAGTGGACAGTGAGAGACAGAGAGAAAGGTCTTCCTTTGCCCTTGGTTCACCCTCCAATGGCTGCCGCGGCCGGCACGCTGCGGCCGGCACACCGCGCTCATCCGATGGCAGGAGCCAGGTGCTAGGTGCTTTTTCCTGGTCTCCCACGGGGTGCAGGGCCCAAGCACTTGGGCCATCCTCCACTGCACTCCCTGGCCACAGCAGAGGGCTGGCCTGGAAGAGGGGCAGCCAGGACAGAATCCAGCGCCCCGACCGGGACTAGAACCCGGTGTGCCGGCGCCACAAGGTGGAGGATTAGCCTGTTGAGCCACGGCGCCGGCCATAACTTACATCTTTTATCAGACTTAATTTGTCTTTAGGTATACATATACTTCTAACTTGCTTAGAATTAGGATGAACTTTCTTAATTGGTCACCATAGGCACCTTTTTAGTTTCCTTCCTGGTAATTTTTTATAATGAATCAAACTGGGGATAAAAAAGTTCATTTTTATAGATCTACAATGAGGATCACCATATTTGTTTAGTGCCCCTGGCACAATGGCTAGGGTGAAAATAATAGAATTCACAGCTAAGGTGGTAAGACAGATGATAGTTAATTTGCAGTTGAAGGTATTTATACTATTTTTTCTCAGCTGGGGCTCACTCAGTTTCTTGGAGGCAAGTATTCTTTCATTCAAGCTTTCCCCCTTCCTTAGCCTTGATAGCACTGTGTATGGGAGAAAGATCACATACTCTCAAGATAAGGGCCTGGGGAGGGGTGGCTTGTCCACCCGTAGATGCCGGGCCTTCCCTGTGGATCCTCCCTGGCCTCCTCAGTATTGATTTTTATCTTGCCTAGGTGTGGCTGACTGCTGGCAGCCCCTGGGGTTCAGGGCTGGTGAAATCTGCAGACTGTTTCCCAGCATGTGTTGAGCCTTGTACGGCTGCTTGGCTCATTCAGCCCCATTACTGTCTCTGACACAGAAGGTGTTGAAGGTTCAGCCACATCCTCCAGACACTGGCAGGACTCTGTCAGTGCATCACATTGGTCCTGACCTGTCTCTCTGGCATTCAGCTTTCCAGTCCTCCTCTGTGAACCCCAGGGTGAGTTCAGTGAGGCTGGAGAAGATTCAGACAACCCTCATTGGCTCTCTCTCTCTCATGTCCAGGCATGTGTGCCAGGGTACCCAGTGATCTCTCTTTTTATTAGGGTTCTGTTCTTCCCCTCTTCCACACTTCTGGGGTTTAGGCTGAAGCACATTTTTTTTAAAAAAAGATTTATTTATTTGAAAGGCAGAGTTACAGAGAGAGTGGGAGAGACAGATAAACAGAGAGAGAGATGTTTCATTTACTGATTCACTCTCCAAGTGGCAGCAATGACCAGGGCTGGGCCAAGCGAAAGCCAGCAGCCAGAGGTTTCATCTGGGTCTCCCAAGTGGGTACAGGGCCCAAGTACTTGGGCCATCTTCACTGCTTTCTCAGGTGCATTAGCAGGGAGCTGAATCAGAAGTGGAGCAGCTGGGTCTCTAACTGGTACCCATGTGGAATGCCCGTATCTCAGGCAGGCACACAATGCTCGCCATGAGGCACTTTTTATAGATAAATAAGGGCATCATTTGCCCTTCTTCTCTTATATTGTCCCTTTTTCTAGCACTAAAAATTTTGAAAAATATTACTTGCTTATTTGAGAGAGAGAGAGAAACTCCTACTCCCAGGTTTACTTCAAATGCAATCCAGGTCTCCCACATAGGCAGCAGGAACCCAAAAACTTCACCCATCACTGCTGCCTTCCAGGTCTGCATTGGTAGGAAGCCGGAATTAGAAGCTGGAGCCAAAAACTGAACCAGGGACTCATATGGGAGACTGGGGTGTCCTAACTGCTTAGCTAAGAGTTTGCTCTGCAGAAACACTTTTGTCTATACAGGGTCCTTCATGCAAAGGCTTCTTCCTCCTGCTCAAGTTGGCATCCACTTGGGCTAAAATGATCAGGGGTTTTCCATGATGGTAGAAAGGGGATAAAAGATAATATGGTTACCAATCCAAGAAAATATACCATGATTTGAAGGATATTTTTGTTGTGTCACCAAAATATCTTTCTAATGTTTCTGAACTGTGCAATTTCATTCTTAACTGTCTGAAAAAATACAAAGAAATAAATACAACTCTTTTTTGATTGAATTTAGGATGGAGTTTCTAGGTTGCCCTTATTGTTTTATTAGTAGAGCAATTTTGAAGCATTAAAATAATTTTGTCATTTTAATCATGTTATTGAAAACAATTAGCAATATAGAAGATAGCCACAATAGCCAAGCCACACCATCTATCTAATACTGAAAACTTCTAGAACCCAATGCAGTGACTGTGTACCCTGGTAGATTCAGATTCTCTGTCATAGTAAATCCATGGGTCCTGGCGTCTTTCAATAATAGCCTCAGGGTAAAATCTTCCAGGATCTGGCTGCTTCCTCCTGCTTCCAAGAGCCAGGAAGCTCTAGTGACAGAACAAACACCAATGTCTGTGAATCAGGGAAGGCGAAGATGGCACAAGAAAGGGTTATCTCCACACAATTGTGGATACCAGTTCATTGTTCTTCCTTTTGCATAATTGACCTTTCTTTAAAAAAAAAGTTTATTTATTTATTTGAAAGTCAGAGTTACACAGAGGAGGAGAGGCAGAGAAAGAGAGAGAGAGAGAGAGACAGAGAGAGAGAGAGAGAAAGAGGTCTTCCATCTGCTGGTTCACTCCCCAGTTGGCCACAACGGCCGGAGATGGGCTGATCTGAAGCCAGGAGCCAGGAGCTTCTTCTGGGTCTCCCATGCAGGCACAGGGACCCAAGGACTTGGGCCATCTTCTATTGCTTTCCAGACAATGACAGAGAGCTGGATTAGAAGTGGAGCAGCTGGGACTCGAACTGGTGCCCATATGGGATGCTGGCACTGGAGACAGAGACTTTACCTGCTATGCTATGGCACCGGCCCCATACATACTTGCCCTTTACAGAACTGGGAACATGTAAGAAACAAGGTAAAATGTGAATTTGGCCAGGTGTGCATGTTTATCACCAAATCTGAAGAAAAAAAAAAAACAACTCCCTTCTGTGTATAAATACATTCTAAATCAGCCAGCAATGGTAGCTTCTGTCAGTCTGTGTCAGGCATCACACTTGATTCTTTGGAGTTATAGAATATTTATAACTCAGTCTCTGATTTCAAAGAGCTAGAGTCCTGTTGAAAAGATCATTAATTCATTCACCAGATAATTAGTGAGTTCACTCTGTTCTAGGCACTGTGATACATGGGCATAGAGCAGAAGCAAGAAAGATACGAACCCTACCTCCATGGAAATTATAATCAAGTGAAAATAATATTTATTAAGTGACCCTGATTGTTTTCAAATGTCTCCAGTTCTGGCGGTAGAGCGTTCTTTTCCTTTAAGATAATATAAACAAACTCAAGCACATTCTGGGTGATTTTATGAGAGTCAGTCCCTCCTGAATCCTCTGGGGATTCCAGAGTGTCCTGTCACGAGTCACTCAAGACTGCTGATTGTTCCCCAAGTCCCTTCGGCCTCTTTCAGACTGCGTTAGTGGATGGATGTTCTCTCATGGTGCTTTGTCCCCAGCCTGCCTGTGAGCCCCTCTCCTCATTTCCCAAGGATCCACTCTCATGAAACTTCTTATCTATTTATTTTCATTATATTCAAGCTTTTAATTATCTTATTTTAATTGACAAATAAGAATGTGTATATTTCATATTTATGTGTTTGCAATGTAATATTTTACTTGTTATTTACAATGGGAATGATTCAATCAAGCTAACAAGTCCATCTCTTCAAAAGAATCTTACTGTGGGCTTCACCTGAAGCAGGGGTTAATGGGGAGAGAGGAAATAAAAACCAGAATGAAAAACACAGAGCCAAAGATAAATACTTTGAATGTTTATTAACTGTTCCCTTTCATAGACATGCACAAATGGACGCTATATTTCTTTACTGATAGAGGGAGGACAGTGAGGAATGAAGTTGAGAGATAAATAGGAGCCTGTGTGCATGACATAGATTTTTCTCTTTATAAATAGAAGTCTATATCTGGGCATGTTTGTGTATGAGTAGATGTATGTGTGATGACCAGGGTTTCTTTAAAAAAACAGTTGTTTTTAAAGCATGTGGTCCCATGTGCTAGACTCTGAATAACCAGGAACAGGGATAAGTTGGTGGAGTTTCCCACTCAAATGTAGACCTGTCAGATATCAGAAATGCCTCCCAAGCTCCTGGGAGGGAAGCAGGAAGTGTAAGGCTGAGATAATTCATCTGGCGGTTTTGTGTGATTATACAAACTATTGTAAATGTAACCTATAGATAATTGCAGGGAGTAAAAGTTCCTCTTGGGCTGGTACAATAAGCTAATGGAATGCATGCTGCAAAATCGCTCCCTTGCACAGTCCTCTTCGTAGGCCCTGGACCCACTTTGATATTCATTGTTTACCATTTAAGATGCCTGCAGTGTTTAGCTGTTTTGATGCTTTAGGATATAAGAATAGGCCACTTCTTTGATTAGCTAGGCTAGAGTTAGAGGATCACTTGGGATCCCGAGAATAAATGAGTGCAATAAAAGGAATTTCATGCCAATGCCTGGCCATTTTCTACCTGTTTAATTGTATTCTTATTACCAACTGCCCGTGCTTGTTTACTTTCTTTCTACTATCAGCATAAGTGCTTAACTTCATATTCTGCTCCCTTGTGGCTCTGGTTCTGATGCTATTGCCCTCATTTTTCAAATGTAGATACTCAAGTCAGGAAATGCTTGCCTTGTCAGCTCATTGTTCCTTTAATGACAAGGTCACAAGTAGGTGGCTAACCTATGGCTTGACTTTGCATATTTTGTCTTGTTGGGTATGCTTGGAACGTATCGAATCTGTATACAATATGTAACTTATAGGTATTTCTCTAAAGATTTATTTATTTACTTGAAAGGCAGAGTTACAGAGAGAGAGAGAGAGAGAGAGAGAGAGAGAGACTCAATCTTCCATCCTCAAATGACTGCAATGGGCAGAGCTGGACCAGGCCACAGCTAGAAGCTTTCACCCCACTGCACCACAATGCTGGCCCCAGGAAAAGATCATTTTTTAAAAGAAGATGAGTTGTGGATGAGTAGGTGGGTAATAAAGGAGGAACAATGAAAGATTCACAATGCTAGGAAAGAAATAATTTCTCAGGCACATAAAACAGAACAAAACAAGAGTCACTTGGATTGGCTCACAAATTGGAATAGGGATTATAAGAGAGATATGGACATGAAATATACCATAGTATATATACCCTACTAATGGAAAACAGCCAGTTGAAGAAGCAACAAAACAACTTGCTTCCTAATGGAAAAACAAATAACTGGTTCTTCAGAAGCATGTCATCAAAAGAATTTATCACAGGCAATGGAAGAAGCTGTTACATTCTTCCTTACAGAGAATTATATACACTCAAAAGTCCCTGCCTTTTCATACACCCCACATAAGACTGGTTAGGCTTTCAGAGTATTGGAAACTCGCTTTTCATTTGTATAATGTGGGCCAGAATTTTGCAAGATTTGAAAGGAACCGCTGTATCTGATGCAGCAGTTGAGATCCCTCTTGTGGCGCCTTCATCCCATGTAGGAGTGCTTGGTCTGAATCCCAGTTCTTATTCTTCTGGTCCAGTTTCCTGCTAATGCGTATCCTGAGAGGCAGCAGGTGATGGCTCAGATATTTTTTTTTGAAGAGCATTTTATTTTTTTATTTGACAGAGTTTTAGACAGTGAGAAAGACAGAGAGAGAGAGAGAGAGAGAGAGAGAGAGAGAAAGGTCTTCCTTCCATTGGTTCACGCCCCAAATGGCCACAACGGCCCACACTGCGCCCATCCAAAGCCAGGAGCCAGGTGCTTCCTCCTGGTCTCCATGCGGGTGCAGGGTCCAAAGACCTGGGCCATCCTCCACTGCCCTCCCGGGCCACAACAGAGAGCTGGACTGGAAGAGGAGCAACCGGGACAGAACTGGCGCCCATATGGGATGCTGGCGCCACAGGCGGAGGATTAACCAAATGAGCCATGGCGCTGGTCCTGGCTCAGATATTTTTATTCCTGCCACTCCTGTGGGGTACTGGATTGAGTTCCAGGCTCCTGTCTTCAGCCTGGCCCAGTCCTGTTAGTTATTGTGGGCACTGAAGAAATAAATCAATGGATGGAAGAACTCTCTCTCTCTCTCTCAGCCAAGAGTGAGGAATCAATCTGGGTCTCCCATGTTGGTCATATGGACACAGCACTTGATTTATCACCCACTGCCTCCCAGGATGTGCATTTGCAGAAAGAAAAATCAAAGGCAGAGCAGACAGGAGTCAAACCAGGGACTCCAATATGGGATGCAGGCTTCCTAAGTGACAACTTAACCTCTGAGCCAAGCACTGGTCCCTAAGTCTAGATTTGAGCAAGTAATTTAATTTTCTGTGCTTTAATTTTTCTCACCAATGATAAAAATATTGGAAACTGTTCAAACACCACATCATATTAAGCTGCATTGTGGCAGGCTGTAGTCTAGTTACTGAGATGCATCAACAAACAAACACACACACACACAAAATCTTTGCCCTTGTGGGGCTCATTGAGTAGCATGATTGATGAGGTCACATGTTTAAATTTTTCACTCTAGTTGATCATCCACATCTTTTTTTTTTTCCCATGAAACAATCATTTTCTGAATAACTTATGTTCTGAGGCATTTATAAGTGGGTCAAATCTACACATCTATTAGTGAGCCTAGTGATAGAACAGAAATAAGGAAGTTGGATTCTAGACAGAACTGTGCTGTAAACTAGCTTTGTGTCTATGAAAACGATTTGACCTCGTATCATCATCTGTAAATGAGAGCATTGGATTACATGATCTCCAAAGCTCCTCATAGTGCTAAAATGGGCAGTTTTGTTTACTCCCACAGGGATCACCACCCTCTTGATTGCAGCTGGCCTGGTGCCTAAGCAGAACTCATCAGCTCTCAGGATATGCTCCAAAATTCCAACAAAGTAGATGATGGCAAATATCACCATGCTATGCTCTGGAATGTGATTGTATGGCATTTTATATCATTTTCTTATGATTTCAATTATTTCTCCAAACGTTGCACAAATCAAGGCAGAAATCAAAAAGTACATTGTTCATGTCATTATCTAGACAAGGAAAAATACACTTGATACTGGAAACCTCTATTTTCATCTCAACATTCTAAAATTATTATATTTTTCCCTTGAGTAAATCAAATTTTGTCTCTATTACCCAATATGTATTACTCTTTCATTTGATCTGTTAACCATTTTTATATGTCATAATGTATAAAATTTATCAGCCCTCATCAGAATGATTTGTTCACTTCAAATTAGTGAAGTTTCCTTATACTTATATAAAACAAGAGGGACAAATTTCTAAGTATTAGAGCTTATTATGCAGTAAAGATCTATCTAGCCAAAGTAATATAACAGTAGTGATGATAGGAACTACCAAAAGTTTCTAAAAGACTAGTTTTATTAGCATAGGGATGAAATCCACTTGTAAGGGGTTGGAGCAATTGAGGCAGTAGAATGTGCTCAGCACTTGTGTTCTGGGACCAGACTGTCTGTGTTTGAATCCAAATTCTGCCACTTAACCTGTGGGTGCTACTAGGTGGGTTACTTGATCTACTATGCCTCAGTGTCCTCACATGTAAGGTGGAGATGATAGTAGAATTCATTACAAGAAATTAAATGGGTTCATGTTTTTAACATGTTTGGAAAAGTGCCTGATAGAGGGAAAGTATTTCCTAATTTTGCTAGAAGTTAAGGAAGGGGAGGTAGGAGCAAACTGCATATCACATCGAGAAGTCGGGGTAAAGGGAGGTGAAGAATTAGATTGCACTTGCAGAAAAGGCTGGAGGCCAGCAGTCAAGCACAAATATTTGTGTGTATTTTGCCTCCCAGGATAAGAGATGCATATGCATGTGTGACAGTGAATGAAAAGGAAGACTGTGAGGGCAGGATGATCCGTAACCAGGACACAGGTAATTAGAGGTGCTAGCCAGTTGTCCTCAAGCAGTGTACTCCATAGTCCTCAAAATCAAGCTAGCCTTTATCATATGTTATGAATTTGGCATTGAAAAACTCAGAGCAAAGACACAGACTGCCATAAGCTTCAATCATTCAAGATCAAATGGTAGACTGGAAGAGCAGAAGCTTGCTCATGACTCTGTGAAAAGTAGCTGCAGTCCTGTGGTGTAGGGGGGTCATTCCGGAAGGAGTCCTGCAGCCAGACAACACAGTGTTTAACCTACAGAGGCAGCATGGCTGTGCCAGCACAGGCATCAGGCATCCTCAACCAAACCACAGGCAGCCACAGGGCCCACAAACAGGCCATGATCCAGACCAAACAACTGGCTGTGTTCAGGTGTCTGTGGAGTGACTGCCCACATGTTAATTCTTTCACCACAAATTACCCCAGGAAAATAATTAGGTCCAACAGCCAAATTCAAATTGAAGGGCTAGCCTTCTCCCATGCACACACATCCACATAAAGGCAGTCTCACTATCTTAATAGAATTCTCTTTAAAATATCTGTAAATAGCCTATAAATATGTCTGTAATATAGCCTAGCAAAACAGCTTTCACTGTAACCCTTGGGCTGTCATATCCAGAGAGAGGACTAGCTTTGCTGGTGAATTGGATATCACAGATATTTAGTAATTTGGGAAGAACACAGCCAGCCCCAAGCTTGGCTGAAACAAGGAGAAGAGTTATTTTGGGCAGCAAGACCTTGGGCAGCATAAATGAAAATCCTCATATCAGCAAGGGCTAAGGTGTCTTAAGAGATGTCCATTAGTATTTGCGCATTCTACACTCTCAGAAAAGACTCATGCTTTGATGTGGATGGAAGTCAGGGTATTAAAGGAGTTAAATGTTAAATGGAATTAAATTTAAAAGTGCTTGGCATTATCTGATACATAGATTTCAAATAAACTTTTCTACCTTTTCTCCCTTTTTAAAAAGTCCTTCTCCACATGGATTAAAATCTTTGCCTGCAGCTAAGGAATTCCAAGAAAATACAGGGTGTGAGAGAGGTTATGTTCAGTAGGGATCCTTTCCCAGGTTCCCCAATCCATGCACTTGAGCAGCCTCCTCCACCACTACCAGCTAAACTGAGCTTGCTAAATAACACGTCCCACAGTGGGCTGCTTCCTGTAGTCTTACAGATCCCATAGGCCGGCTCTGTGTGCCCAATCGTAACCTTCTGTTTGTTTCAACTGACTGCCCACACTTTGACCTTCACAGGCCTACCACCGGGCTGAGGTGGCAGGACTTAGTTTTATTTCTTCCTAAATGCAGTAATGCCTGATGGATGTGGGAGTCAAAAAGCCCAGTTTCCTTGTCTCAAGACGGGACAGATTTTGAGGTATTATTTATGCTCCAAAATAGCTCTAAATGTCAGGTTGAGTTTGGACTCACTTGAAAGTTCAACCCTTCTTGACATCTTCTTCATCCTCCTTTCCCCCTTATTTACTGAATGCTCCTGAGAACAAATTCTTAACAAGTAATTTATATACTAATTCTAGTTGCAGAGACTGGAGGAGTACTAAACCTAGGAGAGACCTTAATTATTATTAGTTTATTCAGAATCACTCACTGCGTATCTCTGAGTATGCACTTCCATCCCAGTCTAGTGAAGAGTGATAGACAGATTGAGGAATCTTAATCATGAATAGTCTCAAGGGATATATGGGACATATAGTGACTCCACATTTATACAGCTGAGAGAAACTTAAAATACTAGTCTACCCTAATACCTGAGAAAGTGGCTTATACCTAGAGATTTTCTTGAGTGTTTAAAAGACACATGATGTTAGCCAGTGAGAGGAGTCAATCATTTGCCTAGAGCACAGTTTTATTCAACACTTATTAGATTCCAGCTATGAACCTGAGTGTGAGAAACTGACATAGACTAATAAGTATAGTATGATACAATAAATATGAGAGTACTTCAAAGATTTCTTGGGAAAATGGAAATAAAATGTTCATTTTCTTGCAAAACCGTTTCAAAATTCATGCAGTTTTTTGATAATATGCATTTTCTATAAACCTTTGAAGACCTCTCTCATACCTTGAATAATGTATAACAGTCTGTGGTAACAGAATATAAGTAATAATATCTTTTCAAGAAAATAGAAGTGCACAGAAGCATTCAAGAAAGAGGGAACAGCTCCAAGATAAGTAAGTGTAAAAGCACATTGATAGGTCTCTGAAAGAGCAAGGTGGTGGGGGATTGTAGCAAAGTATGCATGTAGACACAGGAGGGTATATCTGGAGATATAACTAGAAACCACTCAGTGGGATGTGTTAAGTACTTTGAAACTTTTTCTGTAGCAATGGGGAACTTTCAATGATATTTGTGATTCACCGAGATTTTCCTTAGAAACAATATGAAGCGTATTTTAAAAGAAGATCTCAATTCATAAAGAATAGTTAGAAGGCTTTGCTTGGTTAAATCTTTTATAATTTCCAAATACAACCATTTTTAAATAGAAATTATTTTTTATAGAAGTTCAACACAGAATTAAAGAGGAGGTACTGATATTTTACACTCATATCACTTGGGCACACATACGAGTGACTCTCCCATTGTCACTCCACTAGCTTTATTACTCAGAGTCCATAGTTTACCTTACAGTTCACTCTTAGTGTCTGATGTTATGCTCACTAGAGTAAAAGCATTCAAATTCTTTTGATTTAACAAGACTGAACATTTCATGTGGTTCATATGTTATAAACACTAGAGAAGAAAAAGTAAAGTAAAAGAGATACATAGGAAATAAAATTGACTGAAATGAATGATCCACAGGTTTCAAGGGCAGAGTAAGTTGCAGAGTCAGGTTTGACAAAGAAGCAGCAATGATGGGTTAAATAAAGCAGTGGAAAATATCCTTAAGGAAAATAGGGCCCACTGGAGAGTAGTTTAGATGGTGCAATAAGGAACCACGTCAGGCAAGAACTTCATGCTTTTCACAAATTATTTTGTAGGGCCTCATTCCTTTAGTTCTTTCTTTTCCTGCTACTTGACATTGGATTGGCATATAATATCCCACTTCTTTCAGTAGCCAACAAATAATGCAAGACCAAGTGCATTTACTTAGCTAAAGCACGTCTTTGAACAAGGACACATGATAGCAGGAATACATCCTAGGGGCAGCTAAGGCAGGAGTGTACCCCAGCAGATTGCTCTTTCACAAAGGGAAGGTCTTCACGTATAGGAGTACAAAGGGGACTCTGAAGGTCTCACCAAATAAATAGAAAAACCTGTTTTTTAGTTCCTCACTCAAGTCTGACCACTCTTTCAAAGCTGTAGTATTCTATGAAAGGTGCCACTAAACTTCTCTTGCTGGATCTGAAATAGATACTGACCATAGTGTAATTTTTGCTGCAAAGAAGACACATCATTTTATGGTCCTCCAAATACTAGCTTCTGAAAATAGAAATCACCCATTTGTTCAACACAGTTGAAAACTGGAAAATGACAGGTCTGTCTGGACAAACAGCATATTACTTAGGAGGAGCATGCTGGCTAAGATGATCCTAATTTAATTTTTGAAAAATAGGCCGGTGCCGTGGCTCACTAGGGTAATCCTCCACCTTGCGGCGCTGGCACACCGGGTTCTAGTCCCAGTCTGGGCGCCGGATTCTGTCCTGGCTGCCCCTCTTCCAGGCCAGCTCTCTGCTGTGGCCAGGGAGTGCAGTGGAGGATGGCCCAGGTGCTTGGGCCCTGCACCCTATGGGAGACCAGGAGAAGCACCTGGCTCCTGCCATTAGATCAGCGCGGTGCGTCGGCCGCAGCGCGCTGGCCACAGTGGCCATTGGAGGGTGAACCAAGGGCAAAGGAAGACCTTTCTCTCTGTCTCTCTCTCTCTCTGTCCACTCTGCCTGTCAAAAAAAAAAAAAAAAGAAAGAAAAAAATAATACTCTAGGAAATAAAAATATCTAAGGAAACTGAATTTCATTTCTTTCACCTTTTTCTACAAACATTTCTCCTAAGAATTTCACTTCAGTCTATCTGTTCTTGGAGAAGTACTGAGAAACATAGACATGATTTTTTTTTTTAGCTACCATAAAGTATTTTTCTCAGAACTTTTGATTGTATCCACAGAATGAAGGCTATCATTTGGAGAATGCTGTTGAAGCATGGGGCTCAGGCCCAGTTATACAACATCATTTATTTATGCCACAAATACTTACTGACTGTGGCCTAAGCTGTGGAAATGTAAGAGGAAATAAAAAGTGCGAATCACAGTATGGAGGTAGGAATGAGATGGTACTGAGAAGATCTAAGCATCTTTATTTACTCAAGCATAGCCAAAGTCAGTTGATGTGCAGGTTTTGGTTTGGCTTTTCTTTGAAAGTATTCAAGGAAGTGTCAAATAGGAGTCATCATCAGTAATTCTGTCCACTGAAACCCTCTGTCTGTTCACAGATCAGGTACCACACAAACAACTATGTATCCAGCTCCACCTCCCTAACCCTTCAGTGTTCCTCAACTTGATGTGGACTGGCCATTTGGAAAGGTGAGATCTAGAAGTTGCCTGCTGCCTGCATTTGCAGCCTAACCTTCCCCCATCTCTCTGTTCTGTTCTGAGTTCATTCTACAAAAGCTATGCATCTCAAAGAATTAAATAGCAAATTAAGCATAAATATCTGATTAAGGAGTACTAAATTCCTTGGAGGAGCTTCCATTGTTTTTTAAACTCTAGATTTTCTCCAACTAAGAAATTTCTGAGGCTGACTCCAGTCTGGTCTTGTGATTAATCAACTCTCATGACCTAAAATAGTGGCATGTCACTTATTTTTCATGAGAACAATTTCTAGGAGAATTTTAAGGCTGATTGACTCCTGTTTTAATTAGATACCATGTCCACTGTGTTCACTATATGGTTGGCACACTCTTGGTCTCCCTTTTTAATATCTGTCTTTTATGGAATGTGCACTTCAATGAATAAATACTATTCTAGAAAATAGAAAAAAATGTCAAACATAATGCATGGTTGCCTATATTAAATGTTGAACACTGCTTCCTCAAAGCCCTTTTTTCCATATTTCTGTTAGTAACTGTAGGATTAATTACATGAAAATTTGCTGGGTGTTAATGCACTATATGATCTATTTTTATGGCTTTTTTTTGAGAAAAATCTAGAAAGGTTCAATTATGTTTTTCAAAGACAAACCATTTGATTTATTGAATATGCTGAACTCTTCATCTTAATGGAAAGTCAGCATAGTAATTTTATTTTATTCTCCGGGTATTGTCTGGTACAGTAACTCCTCCACTCAGTAAAGTTGTTGTTACTGTGTTTGTAGACATTAAAGTAGCTTCATGTCTTTGCTCATGTATATTCCCATGGCTGATGTAACTAAGAGATAATCACCTCTGATTTTAGGGGCATATCTGAATATGTTTTCCAAAATAGATTCAGTGTTCAATTATGCCTACAAGATGACAGTAGGCTGGTTAATTCTGTGGCTTAAAAATCATGAGGCAAATAAATTTTTAACTTAAGTAACCTTTACAGTCTTACATTTTCCCCTAATATCTGTATTTCACAAACACCACACAAATGTGTGCTTCAAAAAGTTTGTGGCGGAGTATGTATTTGGCCTAGCAGTTAAGACATCAGTTAAGTTGCCTGGTTCCCACATCAGAGTACCTGGGTTGGGTTCTTAGTTCTGGCTTCTGACTCCAGATTCCTGTAAATTCAGACTCTGGGAGTTTCCACCTCCCAATGTGAGCTGCCACCTCCTCCCTCTGCCTCTTCAGTTAAAAAAAATACTTTGAGGAAAATGGAATTAAAAGATAGGATCATTTTGGTGCAAAATTTTGAAATACCTGCATAGTTTTTTTACAATACATATATTCACTGAACTTTTTAGATTCTATGTATACGCAGAGTCTTCCTAAAATGTATAAAAATGTATATCAATGAAAAACTGTATAGATTTCAAAATTTTTATACTAAAATAAATCTATCTTTTAATTCTATTTTCCACATCTTCATGTGTGTGGGTGTGTTTATTCATGAATACTTGTCTATCTATCCATCTGTATCTAGATAGCAGTTTTTTTGTTATAAACACAAATTCCCCTGGGCAGGGGGAGAAGTACATTTTTCCCATCTTTTTGTTAATAGGTTCATGCTAATGCTATTTTTAACTTTATAACTAAATTTTATTGTATTTTCCCTTATTAAAAAAATAATGCCCTCTATAGAAAACTTGTAATGAAAATCAGAAAGGCAGCATACTAAATTTTAGCTTCACTACTCAGGAAAAACCTGTCCTTCTGTGTGCTCTTTAAAAACTATTTTTCACTATACATTTCTTGATTTTTTTTCATATTTACATTTGAATTTTTAAATCCTTTTTATACGTAATTTTTAAATTCTCTAATGCAAATAGTCTGCTTTCCAAAAGAATTATTGAGATTTAATATTTCATCAGCAGTATATGGGATTTTCTGTTTTGTTTCAGTTTGACCAGGACTATGCATTATCTGAAAGGATAAACATAATGCCTGATTGGCTTCACAGGAGAAACATTGCATTTTATGGCTATTTCATTCTGTGACTGCTCTTTTGGCATTTTAGGCTACAATTCTGTACTAACTGACAATTGTTTTCTTGACAAAATTCTTTGATTACTTGATTATCTATAATTGTTTTTATTTAGAAATTATACATAATTGCTTCAAACAAGAATATTTTGAATGTCTAAAGCATACATATGTCACATTTGCATCTTACGCCTCACCTACCATACATAGTTAAAAGAAAATTCTTCCCATCCGTGCTTATTATTGCATCTTTTACTCTCTATTCTGATAGATAATGAAAGAATGGAGTTAGATTTTTAATTGTAATTTCTGTTTCCCTGAGTTTATGTATTTCTTCTTACCTGAGAAAGAGGATATTTTATATGATCTTTTTTCTTGAATTTTATCTTACTTTTCTTATTTTTATGCTTTTTCTTATAACTAATAACCACTGAGACCAAGTTTATTAGCAAAATCCATGCCTCTGAATATTAGATTGGTTTCTTGGATGGGATTTTGAAAATGAACATAAGTGAGGCAGAATTTTACAGATGATGACTGGTGGAAAAAATGAGAAAAACAAAGATCCATGTTCCAGGAGTTTTCTCCAACTTCACATCTTTATCTTTACTGATGTGAACATCTTTTATATTTTATGATAGCTTTGCTTTTACAGTTGCGTTTGAAAAGTCAGTAAGTTTATTGATAGTGAAATTTCAACATATTGAGAGCAAGAATGCAATTAATAGGGCATGCACTTAAGGAGATAGGGAAGTATGCCAAATGGAGGCAGGAGGGTACTGACAAGAAGAATATTTATGCTGATTATGTGATTAATGTTTTAGAGATGTTATGCTCCTCTGAGCTAAGCTTGAAAATAAAAGTCCTTAAGTTTCAGTTGTAATTAGGAATCACTTTTTAAACTTTGGAATCTGCTTAGTTGTTATTTCTCAAAGAAATGGTGCAGCTAAGGTTGTCCTTGAAGTGTCAGAGAAAACAGTTTTGAGGCTGGATAATAAACTGCTTGGTTAGAGCAATAAAAAAATTCAGGCAAGGCATCAGATTGTTTTTTATTTTTTTTTTACTTAATTTTGAATCTATTAGTTCAACAGTTCTTAAAATTTCTTCTCAGCATACAAAAAGGCAAAATTAATAAGTGATTTGGTTATTGAACTTCAAGATTTGTTACTGTTTTTAAAAATAAAAGGATGTGTTTTGTCTATATGAGATAAATAACTCTGAACTCTACTTTGCACCATTTAATATCTTTCAGCTGATGTGCCCTTATTTACTTTTTAAACTCAGTCATCCTGCCTTCTTCTCCCTGTCCCTCCCTTCTCCCCCTTGATTCACTTGAATCAGCACATGTTTGCTACATGTCTCCACCTCACACACTGTGCTAAAAGCCGTGTTGTCACCTCACCAATATGGACATTTTGGAAAAAGATTAAATATGGTGTCTGCTGTTGTGGAGCCTATGCTGTGACTCCATTGTCATTTCTGTCAACTAGATTAAACCAGATGTTTAAAAAAAACTTAAAAAGCTGGCCCAATTATTAATTAGCTGCGAACTGTAAATACTTCCTTTCAAATCTATGTATGAAATGGTCTGAGCCAGCATAAAGCTTCATTCAAGTTTAAATTCAATGAATTGTACTGAGCATTTAGTGTTGGTCACCGTCACAACAATGTCAAGCCCATTATGTCTATTTGTGAGTCACTCATGCATGTAGTCATCCAGCTGTCACTTATTTTTTTTATTGTTATGAAAGAGTGTGGTTTACAAAGGGCTTTCATACTGTCATGTAGCTAACAAAATTAATAACTCAGATTCAAGTTCGAGTTTTTCAATTCAGATACACTTTTATTCCATTAGCACAGTGGTATGTAAGATTTTATAAAGATATTTTATTCATAAGACAGCATGAAATAATAATAGAAACCTTGATTTTGGAATTAAAATTTCACTGAAATTTGGCTCTGCTACTCATAAGCTCTGTGACCATGGCAATGTTGAGTTTAAATAAATTAATCTATAAACTGATACATACCTATAGAGTTATTCTGATAATGAATATAAATTGAGTGCAACTGTGATTTATTCTTTTTTCAAACTTAGCTCCAATTATTTAAGTTCTCAATTTTAGCTATAGATTGGTTTCCTGACTGGGCTTAAACACCATGGACAGAATCAATTACAAATCCTTGGATGTTATTTTTGTTTATAATTTATTATCCTTACTTTTGCCTGTGTAAAATGTACCCTCCTCTCCCAATGTTCAAAATCTTACTCTATCCTTAGGCTTTTTTTTAATTTTTTTTTTTTTTGGACAAGCAAAGTTAGTGAGAGAGAGAGAGACAGAGAGAAAGGTCTTCCTGTTTCTGTTGGTTTGTCCCCCAAATGGCCGCTATGGCCGGAGCGCTGCTCCCATCCAAAGCCAGGAGCCAGGTGCTTCCTCCTGGTCTCCCATGCCAGTGCAGGGCCCAAGCACTTAGGCCATCCTCCACTGCACTCTCGGGCCACAGCAGAGAGCTGGACTGGAACAGGAGCAACCGGGACAGAATCTGCACCTCAACTGGGACTAGAACTTGGGGTGCGGGCGCCGCAACGGGAGGATTAGCCTAATGAGCCTTGGAGCCTGCCTATCCTTAGGCTTTGAACAATTAAATATCTTTGTTCTCTTCTAACTCTATCTCCATTTCTGAAATTGCACAGTACTAATTTTAATATTATATGGTATTACTTTAAAATTTATATGTGCATTTCCCTTGACAAAATAATTTGTGGTGGACAGGACCCCTTTCTTACATGTTTTTAAATATCAGCAGAAGTACAAAAAGCCCTTTGTTTACATGTTATTTTTCACCTTAGGAGTTTTATGTTAGAGTTTCTTGATTTAAAAATGCCTACATCCAGGCACAATAAATTTAATATAATGATGTTACTAAATCTCTTTAATAAAATAATTAGAAAAAATTGAAAAATAATTAATATTTGGCAAAGATATTTTCATGCAGAGAGGAGTGATCTTTGTCCAGTTTGAAATCTGATGTAGAAAAAATATATGTTGATATAAATTATTTTGAAACTTTTTTATTAAATAGATCTATCTTTTAGAGCAGATTTATTCCAGCAAAATTGAGTGGAAGACACAGATGATACTTTTGTTTTTAATCCACATAAATGTATCTATTCTATACTAAATTAATAAAAAATAATAGATTTTGTTATATACATTCCAATATTCTGAGTTGTGATTTAACAACAAACAGTGATTTTTAACAAGTGCCTTCATTTTCTTTATTACCTCCTAGAAACAGAGGTTCTCATTATTATGTAACGAGATTATAGTGAGAGCAGAACTAAATTCAACAAAAAGTATTCCCTGGGACTTTGCCAAAGAGTGTTACATGTGGAGAAGTGGTTTGATTATGATCATAGTAACTACTGTAAAACTCTGTGGAATCTATATGCAAAATAATTATATTAATATATTTTTAAGTAGGCTGCATAGACAGGGTCCTGACTACACTCATCTATATAATATAGTTTGTGTAATTTTAGACCTATTACTTCTGCACTGGAAGAAATGAACTCTTACCTATTCTAACCTCCATTCTATCGATACAGCAGTGCTTCCATTCAAACACCAGTACAATTGTTGTGAGAGAAAACAAGAACAACAGTAGCCATGAGATGTTGGACCAGAGCAATGTGAAAAGGTGTGCCAAATTGCTGAGATTGCAGAGCCAGGGCTGTCTAAGAGAACAAGGAGTATTAGATTTAGAAGACTGGGCTTCTGTCACAGCTGTATTTATTCAAACTCTGAAAGACAGATTTAAAAGAAACCTGTTAGGATAATTATCATTATATATGTATTTTTAGGATCTGCATGAAATATATCTTACTTGTTATACTTTTAGTTACTATGACTATTAAATATATAAGTATTGTCAACAATACATTTGCTTATATTTTCCTTTTATCTATACTTTTACTGGATATTTTGTGAATTCAAAATATATGTAGGCTCATCTTATGGATAAAAATGTCGGTTTCATTCATGTTCTAAGGCTTTATTTTCATTACCTGAAATGCTTTTTTACATAAAAATAATTTGTATAATATAAAATTTTAAAAACTTTTGCTTTTTTTTTTTTAAATACTCAACCACCTTATAAGCTACTATGGTTATGATGAGTATTTGTATCTACAGAGCCTGAACAATCAGTGCTAAGCACACATAATTGGTCAATAAAACCTTGGCAGATAGTCTAAGTGACTGGGCTGAAATCAAAACCAGGTGGTGTCACATTGCAGGTAAGGGTGGCATTTAGTTAACTGTTGATTCTCCACTTTTCCTTTTTGATATTGGCCATTTTTGGTCAGTCTTTATATTTGAGCAGTACAAGGAAGTCTTTTTTCAAATTTCTTGAAGAATCAACTGTAAATATTTTTTAAGCATAAGATGATTTTTGTTAGAAAAAAATAGATTAACTATAAACCTGCAAATAAAATTATTTTCTTTTATCCAGCTATGTTATTTCTTACCTTGGCATAGGTAGTGAATTTTAACTCTATACCTATGGACAATTTAAGGTACTGCTTAAGACATGTAGCCTGTACAATAAAGATGAATATAATTTGCACATATTAGGGCAGTAGAAAAAATATATTTTATTACTCCTTTGGGTAAAGTGCAGTGTTACATTTTAGAAATAAATGCATCAGAGGCTTAGCACATGAAATAGTTTTCAGCTGATTTCATAGTGAAAGTTGGTGATCGCTGATTATAGTTTTATTGAGTTGTTTATTGACTTAGCCTATAACTCAAATGCTAAATCCCTTTAAATGCCTTGGAATTAGCACAATAATTACTTATGACACATTACTTTGGCAAGATAATAAAAAAATAAAATCACAGGTGCACATTAAAAACATGAGAATGAAGTAATAACCACTGAAATACTATGGCCAGCCAGGGCAAAAGAAAACAGACACTAAAAAATCACGATACCATTAAACCCACAGGACAAAACCAAACAAAGATTACTCATAAAACAGCAAGAGTAAAATAGAGAGGGATATAAACTTGTTACAAGACTGGACAAAGCGTGATTCAGTACTCCTGTGTGCCCCATAAACACTTGCTGATTGCTCTAGTGATGGTTGTACGGAGATACTGCAGCTGCTGGTACTAATAAAAAGTAGGTATTGAAACAAAATTAGGTAATTATCATACTAAGAAAATAAATAGGAAATGGGAGAAAGGTAGCAGTATATTCTTATAAAGACTTTAGATAAAAGGGAAAAAAACTAATATTGAGTTAATCTCTTTTCTATGCATCTAACAATTTTGGGGAGTCTGGTATGCCAGAGGTATTTCTCAGTTTTGTCCCTCCACCTTCTCCACCATGGTCTATACCTAGGTCTCAATCATGTCCCATCTGAATCAATTACATCAATAACAGATGTCCAGCTCCTAATCTTGGGCCCTCTGATAACCTGCCATACCTGCAGGTATGTTCTGTTAATAAAATGAAAATGTTCGTTATTTCTCTAATAAATGTAAATTTCCAGTGATGATTTTGACAAAGTTAAAACAAATTAATGTAGTCCTCAGAGCTTTCTCCAATCTGGTCTTTGTTAAGGTTCAAATCTACTCTTCCAGATCCACCTTGTTTTCCTGTAGTGCCTGGCAGCTGACTTCTCTCTATGCTCTGTGCATGCTGTTCCTTCCACACCGGTTATTACTTCTGTCTTCCACTCTACATGATGAACACTAAGTTATCTTTAATGTTTCTACCAAAGTGCTGCACAAGCTTCTTTCTTGGTCAAACATCTCTCTCCATTGTAATGTGTTGATTTGTTTGCCTTTCTTCTTTGCTATCCAAGGTAGGGACTATGTTTTCTGGTATATCTGTGATGTTGTGTGGCACAGAGCAGATGCTTAACAAATCGTGCTGGTGAAAGGACAAAAAGAAGATGAATAACAATTAGTTTTGAAAGTCTGAGCAATAGTAGTAATTCAAGGCCCACACCATATTTATATTACTTACAATAGGTAATTAACCACAATTTCTGAATAACTATCCAAAGTTGGCAGAGATTCTGTGGCATTAGCAGACAAAATGAAGAAAGTGACAACTTTATTTTACTTGCTAGAAGTTTAAGTGTAATATTTGAAATCCAAGGAAAAATTTGAAAATTGAAATGCTGTTTTCCAGCTTGTTGCAGATTTGTTTAAAGGCAGACTAGCGTGCTCTCTAGAAACATCTCAGGCTTTGGAGTTGGGCAGCCTGGGTTTGAATCCTCAGTGACACGAGGTAGTTCTATTATCTTTGAAAATGCTTTATCTGGGGCCGGTGCTGTGGCATAGCGGGTAAAGCCACTGCCTGCAGTCTCCACATCCCATATGGGTGCCGGTTTGAGTCATGACTGCTCCACTTCCAATCCAACTCTCTGCTGTGGCCTGGGAAAGCAGTAGAAGATGGTCCAAGTGTTGGGTCCCTGCACCTGCATGGGGGACCCACAGGAAGCTCCTGGCTTTGGATTGGCGCAGCTCTGGCTGTTGTGGCCAATTGGGGAGTGAGCCAGCGGATGGAAGACCTCTCTCTCTCTCTATCTCTCTCTCTCTCTCTTTGCCTTTCCTTCTGTCTCTGTGTAACTCTTTCAAATAAATAAGTTTGATTTAAAAATAAAAAGAATATGCATTATCTAATATTCCTTAGCCTTAGTTCCCTTATTTGTAGAATGGAGTGATACTTTCATTGTAGTTATTGCAAAGATTAAAGCCACTAATTTTAAGATTGCTACAAACTCTCAGATGGTAAAGGTGGCCCAAAGAAAACTGGTTACACGATGCCTAAACTTTGAGTGTGTGGTCAGATTTTGGATCTGAGGGATAGGAAATATGTGCATCAAAGAAACATAGGCCTAATAGGGCCTCAAGTAATTTTATTGAAAACCCTTTGCAAATCTCCAATCATCCTTCAGAGATTAACTTGAATTACCATTTGCCACTTGCTGAACCATGGGATTTGCTCTACAGGTGCCAACAAGTATATTCCTGCCAAAAATAAATGAGACTGATTTTGAAGTAAAACTCCTAGAGCATAACTCATTTGTAAGTACTTCCAAAGTTGAGAGGAAATAGCCTGAAATTAGAGCCCCCAATTAATATTTAGAACACTAGAAAAAGGAGTGAAAGGAAAGAGGGGTAGTTACCACTACACCATCTGGTCCACCTGTTTCAGAGTGGTATGTGGATTACACCGTAGTACCAGGGCCAGTTGGTATTAAGGAAGATGGTCTCTCAGGGCATCTGTTTATGAAAAGGAGAAAGATTTTATGGTCAGATTATAAGGCCAGGAGATTAAGTTTACAGAACCCAGTGTTTGTGCTACTTTTAACTCATCACACAACTATAGACTTATTGCAAAAGTTATTAGTACTATATGGGAAAGGAGATGCTAAAAATGAACTCATGGAGATTTGGTACAGTATTTCCCAAAATTGCCTAATCATCCTAACAAAATAGATTGTTCAAATGAAAAATCTAGCTCCTTCCCTGGAGGTTATGAGTCAGAAAGACTGGCATGGGCCCTAGGATTTTGTAGTTTTTCAAATAGCTCCTCTCAGTGATTCTTCTCATCAGGCAGGTTTGACTACATCAATGCAGTCCAGTGGTTCGTAAAGTACCATCCCCAGAACAGCAGCAGCAGTACCTGGGAACTTACCAGAATGCAAATTCTCTGATCCCATAAAGACTTATTGAATCAGAAACTATAGTGGTAAAACCCAATCATCTATTTTAGAAGCTCTCTACTGATTCTTATGTACACTAAAACCATATTTGCTAAACTATATTGATCCAGAGAGCTATAATTTTGGGAGTTGGGAGTGTAGCTGCTTAGTAAATTCTCCTAGTTCAAATTTCCTAGGATAAAGAATGTGATGACTTGGGGCCAGTGTTATGACATAACGGGTAAAGCCACCACCAGTGACATTGACATCCTATATGGGCAATGGTGTCCCAGCTGCTCTGTTTCTGATCCACCTGTCTGCTAATGGCCTGAGAAAAGCAACAGAAGATGGCCCAAGTGTTTGGGCCCCTGCCACCCATGTGGGAAACCCAGCTGAAGCTCCTGGCTCCTGGCTTTAGCTAGGACATTATGGACATCTGGGGAGTGAACCAATGGATGGAAGCTTGCTCACTCTCTGTCTCTCCTCTCTCTGTGTTATTCTGCTTTTCAAAATAAATAAATCTTTAAAAAAACTTGATGATGTAAATCCAGATGCTGGTTGCTGATCTTTCCTTGACATCACTACTTCCTTCTCTGTTTCCTATGGAGCTGTTTGATTTTTCAAGACCCCTTTGATTTCCCTTGATCAGGATCACAACCCTCTCTCCTTCCTAATAGCAAGAATATGTTGTTACCTATTTTCCTTGTTCAGTTCTTCTACTGCTTAGCTCTGCTATGAAGGACATTGATTGATTGTTCAGCTGACTTAGGCTCTGCAGTTGAAGTTCACATTTCTTCACAATGTTTTTCTTTTTTTTTTAATTCTTTTTTTTAATAACGCTTTTATTTAAAGAATATAAATTTCCAAAATACAGCTTATAGATTACAATGGCTTCCCCCCCATAACTTCCCTCCCACCCGCAACCCTCCCCTTTCCAACTCCTTCTCCCCTTCCGTTCACATCAAGATTCATTTTCAATTCTCTTTATATACAGAAGGTCAGTTTAGTATATATTAAGTAAAGATTTCAACAATTTGCCCTCACACAGCAACACAAAGTGAAAAATACTGTTGGAGTACTAGTTATAGTATTAATTCACAATGTATAGCACGTTAAGGACAGAGATCCTACATGATATATATATTTTTAAATTGATTAATTTTCTATGCAATTTCCAATTTAACACCAAGATTTTTTAATCATTTGCAATTATCTTTATATACAGAAGATCGATTCAATATATACTATGTAAAGATTTCATCAGTTTGCACCCACACAGAAACACAAAGTGTAAAAATACTGTTTCAGTACTAGTAATAGCATTATTTCACATTGGATAACACATTAAGGACAGATCCCTCATGAGACGTAAGTACACAATGACTCCTGAAGTTGATTTAACAATTTGACACTCTTGTTTATGGCATCAGTAATCTCCCTAGGCTCTAGTCATGAGTTGCCAAGGCTATGGAAGTCTTTAGGGTTCACTGACTTCGATCTTATTCCGACAGGGTCATAGACAAAGTGGAAGTTCTCTCCTCCCTTCAGAGAAAGGTACCTCCTTCTTTGATGGCCCCGTTCTTTCCACTGGGATCTCACTCGCAGAGATCTTTCATTTAGGTCTTCTTTTTTTTTGTTTTTCAAAGTGTCTTGGCTTTCCATGCCTAAAATATTCTCATGGGCTCTTGAGCCAGATCCGAATGCCTTAAGGGCTGATTCTGAGGCCAGAGTGCTATTTAGGACATCTGCCATTGTATGAGTCTGCTGTGTATCCCACTTCCCATGTTGGATCATTCTCTCCCTTTTTTATTCTATCAGTTAGTATTAGCAGACCTAGTCTTGTTTGTGTGATCCCTTTGACTCTTAGATCTATCAGTGTGATCAATTGTGAGCTGAAATTGATCACTTGGACTAGTGAGATGGCCTTGGTACATGCCACCTTGATGGGATTGTATTGGAATCCCCTGGCACAATTCTAACTCCATCATTTGGGGCAGTTCCGATTGAGCACAATGTTTTTCAATATCAGAATGTAGCCTGGGATCTACTCCAAGGATTTTTTAAAGGAAGATATGGCAGATGACAAACTCTCATCTTCTTACCAAGCCTCACTCATTTTCATCTTTTGGAAGTGCAAGGCAATGCTTAAAGATAATCATATTCTCCATTTCTTGAATGACCATCATTTTGAAGGCTAACTCTCAGGATTACTGACAGGAAAACATTCCCATTTAGTGTACAGAAGCACAGCTTAAAAAGGAATTGCTAATCAGACAATGAGACTGCTTGCTGGTAGAGTGGAGAAGAAAAGTTAGCTTCTGGCCACTATAAGCAAGTACCACCTACCAGGTGGTTTAAATAACAGAAATTTATTGTCTCACATTTCTAGAGGTTGGACATCCAAGATCAAGATGTTGGTAGGCTCAGCAGAGCTGCAAGGGAGAATCAATTTCATATGTCTCGAAGCTTCTGGTACTTTAGAGTTCTTTGACTTGCAGACATACACCCTGAGCTCTACCTTCATGTGTTCATAAGCTGTTCTTTTCATTTTTAAAGTCATATTTAATTAGGAGCCCATCTTACTTCATCTTAACTAATTACAAATGCAATGATCTTATTTTCAGTTAAGATCATATTTTGAGAAGACTTCAAAATTAAACTCATAACAAAAGGGTTTCCTGGCTTATGAAAGAAACCAAATTTAAACTCCAAGATTATAAGACCTGACATGATGTTCCTTTTAAGGTTTAATTGGATTGAAGAAAAAAATCTCAATGACACATGCCAGCCCTAGCTCCAATTAAGAAAGACAATGGGTGATTGATTATACTTCCGATCTTGAAATATCTGGAAGTATTCCCTGTGAGAAATGATAGTACCAAGTTCATAAAACACATGGTATGAAAAATATTTATATTTTAAATGATCAAATTAGATTGATGTCAAATTGCTCTATTTATGTTCAGAAGGAAGGTTGTAGGAATTCTTGTAGCTATATTATCAACTCAGATTAGCTTCCATGCAAAAGTCAGATTTCTTCCTGGTAGCTTTCTAATTAGAGCAATATACTCATCTAGGGATTGAAGTTTAAAGGGAAACCAGATGCTACCCATTTAGAAGAGGATGACTAGAGATTGACAAATTGTTTGAAAGAAGAAGCACTCAAACAGGTGTATGATGTGATCACCGAGTCTGAAGGATATGGTGGTCCCATTTTACTTTCTTGAATCAGATTTACTTACTTTATTATTATCTTTATCATTATTACCAGAAAGGCAGCAGAAACAGAAAAAGGAGTACTCCTTCCCACTGGTTCTGTCTCTAAATGCCCACAACAGCAGGGGTTGGACCAGGCTAAAGCAGGAAACTAGAAATTCAATCTAGGTCTCTCACTTAGGTGTTAGGGACCCAACTACTTGAGCCATCACTGCTGTTGCCTAGAGTATATATTATTGGGAAGCTGGACTTGGAAGCAGAGCCAGAACTTGAGCCCAAATACCTTGATGTTTGCTAAAGCCATGCAAAATGAGCTCTGGGATATAAATGTCCTAACTGGCATCATAACTGCTAGGTCAAACACCTGCCCCTCCTAGGGGATTTGAATTTACAACTGTGTACCTGTACACAGACAGACTTTCAGAAGAGCATAATAAGAAGAGGTACCTCTGCTTTCCTTGTTAATAAAAGTTTCATCTTGAGCTCAGGGTCAACGGCCTCTTCTAGTTCCTTTGATTCCAAAGTCCAGCTTTTGGCACCAATTCACCTCCAAGCTTTGGAAGTCTTTAAAAGTTACTCATGGTCAGGCTGAAATTTGTCTTGTGTTTCTTTCTAATGCATCTAATGCTAATCTGATCCTGACTTTCAAGTTGTGCCAGCAAAATTTGAATGACATACTTCATTTCAACACTGTGTCTATGCACATCCCCCCTCTTCTGACCCCTACACACTTATTTTTACAAGGAAAAATAATGTTGAAAAAAAGGTACTTATGTTCTATGAGGTGATGCAGTTGTTTTTGCAAAAATAGTGAAACTCTAAGCATATTTCTAAAGTTCTTTTTGTATCAACACTCTTGTGTTTTCCCAAACACAATGGTATTTGCCCAACAGCTAGCTGATACTAATCTTGTATATAGTAAAACAAATCATTTTCTGGAAATAGTTCCTGAAAAATCCTAATTACCAGTACAAATGCCTGTAATTCATTGGAGAATCTCTCTGTATACTAATGATTGTGGGAATAGAGGGAACTGCATTAGTACAATCCACTTAACAACATTCACCACGTTCTGTAGTAATTTCACATTTCAATCAGACTTCAAGACTATTTAAGAAACTAACTCATGCTCCTAGTGGTAACAGCTACTCCAAATTTCAGGCGTTCAGAAATGGTTACTTGAGATGCAAAAGTGTTTAAGATCAATCCTAGATAGGATGTAGGGAAATTATTTTGTCTCTGAGGTTTACATTATATATCTGGTGGGTTGGCTGAAAAACAAGTAAATAATTTGTATTGTGATGAGATTAATGGCCCCAAAATACATAACTATAACAATTTCCCTCTTGAATAAATGACAAAAATCATGGCGCTGGCCTTGTGGCATAGCAGGTAACGGCACCACCTGTAATGTTGGTATCCCATATGGGTGGCAGTTCTAGTCCTGGCTGCTCCACTTTTATCCAGCTCTCAGTTAATGTCCCTGTGAAAGCAGTGGAAGATGGTCTGAGTCCTTGGTCCCCTACACCCACATGGAAGACCCAAAAGGATCTCCTGGCTCGTGGCTTTGGACCAGCCCAGTTCCAGCTGTTGTGGTCATTTGAGGAGTGAACCAGATGATGGAAGATCTGTGTCTCCTTCTCTCTCTGTAAACTCTGCCTTTCGAATGAATAAATAAATCTTTAAAAAATGACAAAATCAAACAGGGATGAAAGTCTTTCAAGCAAGATATTTCTGCTTTGGGAAGTAATGACCAATTTCTAGGGATTGCATCAGTGTTATAAAGCTTACTGGAAAAAGAGGACGTAACTCCAAGCTCTTTCAATCTCTGCTGACCACAGTATCAGGTTATCCAGAGAAGGCATTCTCATTTCAAGTGGCTTACAAAATTTGATTCTTATATATTTATTTATTTAAAAGGCAGAAGTTGGTGGGTGGGTGAGGGGCCAGAAAGAGGCAGGAGAGAGAGAGAGAGATATCTCCCATACACTATTTCTGAAATGCCAGTAATGGCCACAGCTGAACCAGGCTGAAGCCAGGAGCTGGGGTCTCAATTGGGTTCTCTGATGGTAGACATCCAAGTACTTGGGTCATCACCTGCCGCCTCTTGCTATCCACATTAGCAAGAAGCTGAAATCGGGAGCAAAGCTGAGACTAGAACTCAAATACTTTGATTTGGGATGCGGGTACAAGCACGGTCTTAAGCACTGTATCAAATGCTTGTCCCTCTACCTCATTTTAGAGTTGTTTTTTCTTAATGAGGTCTTTCCCCACTAAGTGGGAACTTTTCTCCATCCATCCATACCTTCCTTCCTTCTTTCCTTCCATAATATCAAGAAGCTCTCAAGAAGCAATATTTATTTTGCTTCTACAGACGCAGAGAAAATTAGTAGAACTGAAAGGCAGAAAAAAAATTTGAGACTTGAAGGTTCTTGTTTTGGATGTAAACTCTTCCACTTATGAGGAACATATGTGAATGTGGGAAAATGATTTAAAAGCTTTAAGCTGCAGTTCCATCATCTAAAACGAGGATCTCGATGTCCTTTTGCAAGGTTGCTATGAGGATTGATATGAAGATACTATATTAGGGCTCTCTGTAAATGTTCAAGAGTGCTTCAGGCACACAGCACTAGTACTGCCAGTGCCCAATCATGAGCCGGTAGAAGACCTTGCCAAACGATTATGGTACTCCCAGCAGCAGACTCTGGACAACCTCATAAAAGGAAGGAAGCCTCGTAAAAGTTGTTTCTGCAGACTACCCAGGAGACCGAGGCAGCTTAGTGAACCTACATGCTAAACGAATCCTCTGTGCTCTCCTTGCCCTCCACCACCCCAGGCATGGCGAGGAGCTTCGGTCATTTAACTCAAGCTCATGTTCAAACGCACTGTTTTAGAGTGGTTTCTGCATACTTTCCCAGGGCACTGTGTGACAAATGGGTGGGAAACAGGCGGAGGAGGCATCAGGGCACAGAGAGAGGGCAATAAAGGCAAGCTCATGACCAGCAAGAGGCTTGCAGGGAGAAAAGAAAGGGAGCAGTGGAGCTGGACAACTCTTTTATTTCTGCAGCTCTTCAGATTCAGTCCTATCCATGCGGAAAGACCCCTCTAGACCTTTAGTCTCCCCTCACAAAAAATCGCTATTTTCCTCAAACATCATCTGTGGTTTGGAATCATGCTTGGTGCTTTATGTATCAAATTACAGAAAACTTACGCTACTACCTCTCTTTAAGAGGTGGGGGAAAGAAAGCTCAGAGAGCATGCCAGATGCAAAGATAGTGTGAAAACCAGGTCCCTTTGCATCCAAACTCCACACTTTCTGTCAACTCTGCTGTCTATTTCCCTTATTTGGAAATTTGTATTTTCCTTCATATCAAGAAGGGAGGGAATCTGTACTATTCCACGAGAGTGGGTTATAGAGCAGAGCAGCAACAACAAAGAAAATAGTAAAACCCCAAATCTTAGTACTTGAAATGGATGAAAGTTTTTTTTTTTGTTGTTGTTATAAAGTGTCTGTTGGGGCTCAGATGAGGGGACTTGATTGCATATTATCCTCATCAAAGGCTTAGGCTAACAGGCTTCCACCATCACTAGACTTGACAGTGGGGGAGCGGATGAATTGTATGATATAGAAGCTCACAGACTTCCAGAACGGGTGCTATGCCATGTGAACTTGAAGAGGAAGCGCAAACCCACCATGTACTAAGAAAGAGGATATGTGGAAGAACTAATAAGAAACATGAATATGTACATCAGAATATCAACAGTAAAGCTGGAATAAAAATGAAGAAGATAGCTGCAGAAATGCTGACTTTACAAAGAACAGGTTCTTTCTGACTTAAAGCTACAAATTCTGCTTCTCTTAAGCCTTTTCCATGGGTTGAATGACTTGGCAAGGAGGGAAATTATCAGCAACCAAGGCCTATTTAAATATGGGCAGGCACAGGCATATTTTTAGGAAAGCAAAACAAACAACTAGGTTTGTCACTTTAACTGCCCAACTGAGCCTGGTGGTAAGAACATATGGTGTATGGATCAGCATTGCCAAGACTACTGCTGTAGCCAATGGAAATTTCTCCATGTACATGATGATAGTGCAGTGCATCTCTGGAAGAAAGGCAAAATGATTTTTGACAGTTTGTGCAGAAGAAACACAACTGGAGTGTTTGTAGAAGGTGGTAATTTCACTGAAATAAGGCCATGTCTTTTTGAACTTAAAATCTGCAAGTTGCCCAGGTTATTAAAATATAAAAATCGTTAAATTGGTGAAAATTTTCACTTGTAGGACATTATAAAAGCTACATTGACCTTGAATAAATAAATTTAGGGAGTGTGATAAAGTTGAACAGGCTTTAAGGAAGGCAGAGTTCACACTGCTAAATAAAAGTAGCATGTTCTGTAAGTGACACCTCTGAAATATTTGAGGAGGCCTTCAAAAGGTTCATAGAAAATGGATATTACAAAGTACAATGACTGGATTTCAAATTTCCTGCAACAAAATAAACTTACATTTTAATTTCATTTTATAGTAACTTTTTAAAGTACTCTTATGTATTGGTACTTTTCACTTTTATCTCTAATGCTCCTAATTGAAGCAAAATTTCTCTTTCAGCTAGATTACTATCATTACTCCTAATTCTTCTCATATTTATATTCTTACCTCCAACCCATTCATTACTCAGTAGAAATAAAAATTTTTCCTGCCCCAGGCCTTTTGAGCATGCTATCCCATTTTTTCCCATTTTTTTCCTTTGGCTAATGCTTTAAATACTTTCTCAAAATAGTCTGTCTTGATCTTCTTGTCAGTAACCAACCTCTTTTTATTTTGTCTCTCATATATTTATTTCCATGGTGCCTATTCTTGACTGCAACTTGGTTTAGTTTATCTGTTTATTTCTCTCTCTCTCTCTTTTATTTTTTGTACTAGAATTTGAGGTTCACATTGGCAGAGATGGCTTTGTCTTGTCTTGTATATTGTTGTATCCACTGAGCACAGTACCTTGCACATTGAAGTTACTCAAGAAACATCCATGTAATGAGTGAAGGATTTGCTGCCAAAAGTGACTTAATTTTGTTCATGTTTAAGTACCTAGATGGCACTCAGTAATCAGAATTCTTTGCCCCCTTTGATTTCCTAATGCAACCAATTAATATCTACCACTTCTAATCCACACATTTGTTCTTTGATGATCCACTAGCATTTCTCTCCATCATAGGCAAATATCATAGATTTCTAAACAAAAAGGCAAAAGGTAATGGAGGTACAAGAGGTGATTTTTGACTTTGGTAGATTTATCTTTATGTGTCTGTTACTATGAATTATGCATGCACACTTTTACCTGATATTTTCTACACCAAATTTGGAGGTTTGTAATTAGCTTGAAAATATTTTTATTATTATCTCTAAGTTTGTCTTGAACAAATTATCTGAATATTTTATTGACATCTCTTGTTATTTAAAAGTGAGTGGAACATAGTGATACAAAAATGAAGAAATCAGCAATAAAATGTCAAGGTAAGAAACAATACAATTAAGACAAAATTGTATATGAAAAAGCATACAATGAATAGTTAGCATTTAGCTATTATTGAATATATTAAAATTAAGCTGATTACTAAGGTCTTTATTTACCATAGAGAAGAATAAATCTAAACAGTTGTATAAAACGCTGAAAGCTATCATCAAGTATTATGTCTAAGGCATAATTCTGAAATTTAAATCTGTTTTAGCTCTCTTTGGAACAGAAAATTCCAATCCAAATTGCTTGATTGCATCATTGATTTTCTTACAAGATTTTTTTATTGAAAAATAGTGGGTTGCCAAAAGCTTTTTTTTCCCCCTGAAAGATGGGAAGACCCACTCCATCAGTTTCTTATGAAGAACTTGTATGCTTACAAGGTGAAGAAATCAGTCCTACAGGCCTGCCTTAAGTCTCCTTGATTGGTCACCTGCATTATTTTAAATTCTTGGTCTCCAGACAAAGGATCAAGTATTTATTTAAAAGGAATCTATTATGGTTCTGGATAAAAGTTCATTTATAAGTGATGTCCAGTTTTTTTTTTTTTTTCAGGATGGGGGTGGATAGTCACTAGTGAAAAGCCAAGAGAGCTAGGTGCACAAGAAGAAAGACCCTTAAGGTGTCTTCCACTTTGCCTTCCTCTTCTTTAACTAATTACTTCACATGTAACAGGGTATTTAATTCAGTTTGTTTCTCATTTAAGATCTGTGAAGGTCAATCCATGTGTCCTCTAAAACAACTCTAATGACTAAAGTTCAGAAGAATGTTTCTGGCCCTCCTTCTTGCCCTTGCTCATTAACTCCTGCCTGTCTGTGCTGGAATTTGCCTCCAGTCTTCGACACATTTACTCTTTAGATTCTGTCATCAATGAACTTGGCTATGTTATTTATGTTGCTCTGGATTTCTAGAAGGGGTTTTGGTTTTTTGCCTATTTTCTCATGGTTTCATGCCCAACAAGCCTATCTCTGTTTTCCTCTATCCATTTGTCCTAAATGCAGTTAACATCATTGGTTACTTACACTTCATGTTCTGAATAGCCACATGTGACTACTGCCTACTATATCCGACTGTGAATAATGTTGTATTGAGCAGTGCTGCTCTTTAGTATCCAGACATTCACCTATTGATGTCACCAATGCCTCAATCTGTCTAACATCTGAGGAGCCCAGATTGGCATACATCGATGTCCAAACAGCTCTTTAGCAAGCTGTGTCTCAGTACAAATGTCCTTGGCATTTTTTCTTTCAGTTAATGATGCATATAATTGGTTTCCAAACTCTTTCACAAGGCTTACAAAATCCATCGTGACCTTTACTGTTTGTTTAACTTTATTACTCCTCTTTCCCTTGGATTATACTCTCCTGAGCTACTTTACATTTTAGGACTCCAATTTTAAACTTGCTGTTCCTTCTGTCTGGAATATTCCTGTTTTCCCACTCGGTGTCTCTAGTGGTCTCTTGACTGGGACATTCAAGAAGAGGTGCTTAATCCCCTTAGACAACTTGGAGATGTGGGATTAATTTAATGTTGCTTGTCTATTTATATCATGCAATTTTGGGCATAGAGAGAATGTAGACTTGTATTTTGTACACAGAAAATGATGAAATATAACCACATTTCTTAAGGGAACAGATCTTAACCCAAGGGACATATATGGGTCCAAGTGTTTTGTAAGAAATCAATCTTTTTATATTTTTATTTGTAGATGAGTGTATGTGTGTGTGTATAAATTGCCGCACCCCTGCACTGAGAACTTTTCTCTGCACTCCACCTCACATGTGAAGAGACAATGGAGAGAAATTTATGGATAAAGTGCAAATTATATTTGAAACCATTCCAGTATTTAACTCTAAGAAAGTATTTTAATACCAGCCAGAGCCTTTGAGAATCATATGCTAATTCATCCCTTCTTTCTATTTGTGCTATGTGTATAGAGGGTAAATTTAAGGACTATACCCATCCACAGCAAAAATAGGATTGTCAGGAGCAGGCAGCTTATAGCAGGTCTGTGGTCTTAGGCTGTACCTGACTCCTATCCAGTTAAGAATATTCAGAGACACCAAGCCGAGTTGTAATAAATGCTGATCAAGTTGGGATACCCCAAATGAAGGTACTTCAGTGACATTAAAATAATATTTTAAACTATTATATGAATGGATGGCAAACACCGACTAGAGCCTCACACACATGGCTTCTTTGTTGCATTTAGCTGATCTCTCCATTTCTACATTTGGGGTGCAGAGACTGAGGATAAATGTCTCTTCAGGAAATATATTTACTGTGTGAAAAGAAAATCCAAGAAACCTTTTCTAACATTTTTATTCAAGAATTGAGTCTGATGTACTTGTTTCATATTGATAGGAACATTTATGGGATTTTGTAATATACCTATGGTTGCAATATCATCCTGGAAATGTAGTTCATACGACAAATATTTCACATGTTCCATTTAATATATCCCATTTGTTTTTTTTATTTAATAAATATAAATTTCCAAAGTACAACTTTTGGATTATAGTGGCTTTTTCACCCCATAGTCACTCTCCCACCCACAACCATCCCATCTCCCACTTCTTCTCCCATCCCATTCTTCTTCAAGATTCATTTTCAATTATCTTTATATACAGAAGATCAATTTAGTATGTACTAAGTAAAGATTTCAAGAGACTGCACCCACACAGACACACAAAATATAGATCACTGTTTGAGTAGTAGTTTTAGTGTTAATTCACATAGTATAACACATTAAGGAAAGAGATCCTACATGGGGAGCAAGTGCACAGTGACTCCTGTTGTTGATTTAACAATTGACACTCTTATTTATGAAATCAGTAATCACACGAGGCTCTTGTCATGAGCTGCCAAGGCTATGGAAGCCTCTTGAGTTCACCAACTCCAATCTTATTTGGACAAGGCCATAGTCAAAGTGGAAGTTCTCTCCTCTCTTCAGAGAAAGGTACCTCCTTCTTTGTTAATATATCCCATTTGAAGAATATCATATTCACCTTAATTTTTAGGCACTTGAACCAAGAACTCATAATCTTCATCAAGCCAGGAATGTAGACCCGCTTAAGAAATTCTTCACAATTTAGATTTGCTTCTTAGTCCATGCAGAATCTGGTTTAGTGAAACATACTTATCTGTTCATGTATAATTAAATACCTTGTATAAGGATTTAAGTACACGTAATAGTAATCAAACATATTTGCTATACTAATGGTGTATTGAGTTATGCACATGATTCTCAATTCCCAGTGACTAAATTTTATTCATTCATTTTCTTTGAAAATGATAGCAATTTGGTATGCAACCATTTGAAAATTAATGGCAACTTGTAAAGCTAAAGATCAAGTTCAATTTTGCAGACTGTTGACTTTGTGAAAGTGGTTATTGGATGTCCTGGGAAGTAAAGTGGATTGCAAGGCTCTTTCTAGGGCATTATAGAAAAACTTTACAGTATGATTGCACTTACTTTGCTCGCATTCATGATGAAATCCCTGATTATGGTCTATGGAATTTATATTTAGACTACTATGGGAATTAAAAAAATGTTTCTTAGAATTCCTAAGCATAAATAATTATGCATCTTATAAAAATCATTGCATATATCTCTATAAATGTTTATTACATATACATAGATAAATAAGTGTACAGAGTATGACACAGTTTCTAAACAATATTATGCTGCATATTTTAGCTGGAAGTACCCAAACATGATATAAACAATTCATAATCCCATTGGCAACATAAACTAAAGCTTATAAAGTCTGCAGCGCAGTGGATGTCTGAATTTGTGCCTTGTCCAATGCAAATGTTAATCTGAGTTATTTTTCTAGACATATTACTTTCAAAAAAAGAAAGCAAATTTGTTGAGCTCATACTTCAGCTTAAATACGGCAGTAGATACATCCACATATGATAACATGTAACTCTTTTTTTTTTAAGATTTTATTTATTTTAAAGTCCAAGTTACACAGGAAGAGAAGGAGAGGCAGAGAGAGAGAGAAAGGTCTTCCATCCGCTTGTCCACTCTCCAATTAGCTGCAATGGCTGGAGTTGTGCCAAACTGAAGCCAGGAGCTAGGAACCAGGAGCCAGGAGCCTCTTCTGGGCTTCCCACCTGGTTACAGGGGCCCAAGGACTTGGGCCATCTTCTACTGCTTTTCCAGGCCATAGCAGAGAGCTGGATAGGAAGTGGAGCAGCCAGAACTCGACCCAGCACCCATATGGGATGCTGGCACTGCAGGCAATGGCTTTACCTGCTACACCACAGTGCCTTCCATAAGAACACATAATTCTAACAATTACCTAGAGAGTACAAATTCTTATCTCTATTTTCATCAATGAGGGAATTAAGGCATAGAACATGTAATTGGCTCCCTCAAGAACATAATGTTGAGGTGAGATTCCAACCCAGTCCGAGGGTGCCTTGAGTTTATTCCTTTTCCAATTTATCACTTTAGGTCACTGAAAACCTTCTTCTGAAGTTATATCCAGAATGACATAAATCTGTTCAAAGACATGTAAGGGAAAATCCCTAGTGAAAATAAAGTGTAGCAAGACCAAGAAGCTAAAATCTGTGACCATGAATATCTGATTCTTCAAGTGAAAATATTCAGGTCTCCAGTAAATGAGCTGGAGGTTTGGTATGGGCTACAGTTCCATTGGAAACAGGAATGTCAAACGGGAAAGTTATAGCAGAGGTCCAGGTGTGCAAATTGCCAATCAAGTCAACTGTTGAAGATTGTCTTGGCATGGTAGATTCATAATCAGCATCATCTACCAGATACACCTGCTTTATAGCAACAAGTTAATTCCTGCCAGATTCCACATTCTGCTTTACTATATGCCTATTGTCATATAAGATGGTTTATATGAGTTATCTCCATTAAACCTTACCATAGCTAGGAGGAAGCAAGGATTATTGGGTGATCTGCCATAGTTTAACATGGCCAGTAAAGCAGCAGTAAAGAGCATGCACCCTGGAACCAAACTACCTGGGTCTGACTTCTGGCGCCTATTGATTCTAGTACCTTCTATTGAAGGAAATGCACTTTCTCTCTAACCCATTTCTTCATTTATAAATTGAGAGTGATAATAGAGAGCTTACTTTTATGAATTTTTTCTTTTTTTTTTTCTTTTCTTTTTTTTTTTTTTTTTTTTGGAAAGGCAGAGTGGACAGTGAGAGAGAGAGACAGAGAGAAAGGTCTTCCTTTGCCGTTGGTTCACCCTCCAATGGCCGCCGCGGTCGGCGCACTGCGGCCGGCGCATCGTGCTGATCTGAAGCCAGGAGCCAGGTGCTTCTCCTGGTCTCCCATGGCCTGGAAGACGGGCAACCAGGACAGAATCCGGCGCCCCGACCGGGACTAGAACCTGGTGTGCCAGTGCCGCAAGGTGGAGGATTAGCCTATTGAGCCGCAGCGCCGGCCACTTTTACGAATTATTAAGAATATAAGGAACTTTAAACATTGCCTGGATTAGGGAACCTGCTAGGCAAATATATGACAAATAAAGAATAAAACTGAGTAGGTTGAATAAATTAGAAAAGATAATATTAGTGGAGCCGGGGATGGAAATCTAGTGGGTGTTGAGTCAGTGTTGAGCCCATACTTGTAGCAGAGGCTATACAGAGGGTGGGTTTCCAATGGGTATAGTTGGACAGAAATATGTGACTGCTGAAGAGACCTCTGGAACTTTACCAAGATGGTTCCAGGGAAAGGAGATATCAGCACTATCTCAAGATTCCATCTTATCTCTCTTATCTATCTCTCATCCCATATTGGTTACTATCTCAATGAAAATCATGGAATCACTAAAAGTTATTTCAGAATCTCTTTTGCATAGGAACTTTTCTAGTGTGAAGTGTACATTTGAAATCTTTAATTTTGCATCCCTGAGTCTGTTTCCATCTTAATTCAATAGTACTTAGTACTCTCTGGTTCTGAGGAATCAATGATGCATCATGAGCAGAGATTTTAGGGAAGGTTATAAAGAATCCTCTGAGTTTGTCTTCATTAATAATCCCTTGTCCATAAGAAGAAAAACATTTTACAGATTATAGCATGAAATAAAATTTTCCAAGAGATATAATGTTTTGTTGATGCACATCCATGAGCTATGTATTTCAAAAGTTAAAGATAGGTTTTTTTTAAACAATAAATAAAATAAATGCTGATTTTTTAAACAATAAATGCTATTCAGCATCTGCATAGGGAGATATAGTGTACACAATACTGTGTGGTGCTTCTCTTCAATTGATGCAACTAGGTAATTTATTTTTGTATGCTAAGTATACATTTAATTTCATAAGAAACTATCAAGCTGTCTTCAAAAGTGAATATACCATTTCACATTCCTGTCAAATATATACAAAGTTACTGTTGCTTCACATTCTTGTCAACATTTGGTAGTGCCATTTTTTTAAACTTTTATTTAATAAATATAACTTTTCAAAGTACAACTTTTGGATTATAGTGGCTTTTTCCCCCCACAACAACCCTCCTACCCACAGCCATCCCATTTCCCACTTCCTCTCCCATCCCATTCTTCATCAAGATTCATTTTCAGTTACCTTTATATACAGAAGGTCAATTTAGTATATACTAAGTGAAGATTTCAACAGTTTGCACCCACAAAGACAAAGTATAGATTACTGTTTGAGTAGTAGTTTTACTGTTAATTCACATAGTATAACACATTAAGGATTTTTCTTGCCAGAGTGTCTTGGCTTTCCACACCTGAAATACCCTCATGGGCTCTTTACCAGATTCGAATGCCTTAAGGGCTGATTCTGAAGCCAGAGTGCTGTTTAGGATATCTGCCATTCTATGAGTCTGCTGCGTATCCCACTTCTCATGTTGGATCATTCTCTCCTTATTAATTCTATCAGTAAGTATTAGCAGACACTAGTCTTGTTTGTGTGATCTTTTTGACTCTTAGACCTATCATTATGATCAATTATGAACTGAAACTGATCTCTTTGACTAGTGAGATGGCATTGGTACATGCCACCTTGATGGGATTGAATTGGAATCCCCTGGCACGTTTCTAACTCTACTATTATGGGTAAAGAAATTATGGGATATGTACTCTATAGAATCTATACAGCAGTAAAAAAAAATGATATCCAGTCATTTGCAACAAAATGGAGGAATCTGGAAAGCATCATGCTGAGTGAAATCAGCTAGACCCAAAGGGACAGATATCATATGTTCTCCCTGATTGGTGACAACTAACTGAGCACCTAAAAGGAAACCTGTTGAAGTGAAATGGACCCTATGAGAAACAATGACTTGATCAGCCTTTGTCCTGACTGTTGAGGAACAACTTACTGCTTTATTCCTTTTAGTATTTTTTTGTTCTACTTAATGGTAGAGCAACTCAGTAATTTTTATTACGACTGGAAGACAATACTTCACAGAAACTTATGGTAGGTCTGGGGGAAAGTGTTATTTACAATAAATGATGGAATAGTTTGTCTTTGGCAATATGATTACACATGAAGAATGCAAGATGGAAGTTTGGATGCCTCCAGGTCCCTAGGGTTCAACTGATGGCATCTGTCTCAACACTGCTTCTTTAGGTTAACACAAGCACAAATGAACATTACATTCTTTCTCTTTTATGGTTCTCCCTTTCTATTCATGATATTGGAAGTTTCATGTAGGAAAAAAATTGGATTTTGAAAAATTATTATTACTCCTGTAAATTAATTTGGCCATACAGGTCTATTGGCCAGGAAAGGTCAGAAGACCCCAAGCATCAACAGTAAACCTCTTGAGTCATTGCTGTTTTGAGGATTTTTCTTTTTAAATGGACTTGAACATATTTTAGTAATCTATAGCTATATCTACATAACCTCACCAAAATATAAGAATGCAAATTTTTATAAACATATTTTTCTTATCCTACATTAGGTCATATCAAGTTGTTATCAATTGGTTGTTCCATGACTCAGAGTCCTTGGAAGACATATTGATTAAGCATATTAGAGCCACTTTCTCTGTATTTCATATGCATAGACATACACCCAACAGGCAGAGATGCAGTCTGAATTTGACAGCAATGTTTTTGTAGTGACATCCATGTCCCACACTTCTAAAGGAGAGCAAAATCTCTCATCTGTTTCTCTTAAAAATCTGCAGACTCGAAGGACAGCTTTAAGCGTAAGGAATCATACAGGGGTGTTTCAGTGCAATTTCTTAGATCTGCCCTTGTGTTTCACTATTACACACTTCTCTGAGTTATATGGGGTTATATTTAGTTTTTCAGCTTAGAACAACATAAAACATATTGTGTAGTAAGACATCAGATTTAATAGCAGTAAAATTAAGCAAAGATTGGGAAATAAAACTGTTAAGTCTGTTAGTGCCTGCAATGCTTAACCACTTTTAAATAACATGGCACATGGGGCCATTCACACTTTTACATTCTTATCCTATTATGCTTTTCCCGTCATGTTTTTCACTGTGCTCCCACCCACTCTATTAAGCAGCTATATTGCTTACCATTCTCTGAACACATCATGAAGTTTTACACTCCCATGTTCTTTTTGTACTATTTAATCAGCCTGGAATGTTTTGTCCAAACTTCTCTGCATGGTAAGCAAGATTCAGACTCTATCTTCCTTTTAAAGAGTGTTCTCTTTTGAGGATACTTCCCAGATTTCCTGACCTTTTTTGAACCTGTCCCATTTTATCTCTCAGCTAGCTGTTCTAAGTTGATGGTTCTCTTTATATATACTCTCCCAGCCTCTTTGGCTTATCTTTATAGATTGTGGAATACTGTATAGGCAGTGGGGATAACCACATTAACAAATATTCTTTAGGAGACTTCACTTCTCTTTAGTTCATTCTGGATACTCCATTCTATTTGTGTGTGTGTGTGTGTGTGTGTGTAGACCTATATATTGATAAATATATGAAACCTGTGAATTTAATATTAGCTCAGCCATTAGCAAACTATACAACTTTAAAAGTTATTTGAGGGTTGGCAATGTGGCATATGAGTGAAGCTGACACCTGTAATGCTGGAATCCCATGTGGGTTCTTATTCATGTCCTGGATGCTCCATTTCTGACCCAGCTCCCTGTTAATGGTCTGGTAAATGCAGTGGGAGATGACCCAATTACTTGGGCCCCCGTTGCCCATGTGGGAGACCTGGAGAAGCTCCTGGCTCCTGTCTTCAGTTTGGCTCAGTGCTGGCCTATGCAGCCATAGGGGAATGAACCAGTGGATTGAATATCTCTCTCTCTCTCTCCCTAACTCCTTCTCTCCCTCTCTGTTTGTGTCTTCCCCTCTCTCTGTAACTCACATTTTAAAATGAATATATTTTTAGAAATAATAAAGTTATTTGAACTGTCAGAATTTCATGTTCTATACCTGTAAAAGTACCTCAGAGAGCTAAAGTAGAAAGTAAATTGATAGAGGCCGGCACCTTGGCGCACTAGGTTAATCCTCTGCCTGCGGCGCCGGCATCCCATATGGGTACCGGTGTCTAGCCCCGTTTGCTCCTCTTCCAGTCCAGCTCTCTGCTGTGGCCCCGGAGGGCAGTGGAGGATGGCTCAAGTGCTTGGGCCCCTGCACCCGCATGGGAGACCAGGAAGAAGCTCCCGGTTCCTGGCTTTGGATCAGCATAGCTCCGGCCGTTGTGGCCATTTGGAGGGTGAACCATAGGATGGAAGACCTTTTCTCTGTCTCTCTCTCTCACTGTCTGTAACTCTGTCAAATAAATAAATAAAAACAGAAAGTATATTGATAAAGTAGAGCACTTTGCACTTAGAATGAAGTATATTCTTACAGTGTAGTATTACTGAAAACAAAACCAAAACCTGTTTTTTCTTTTTAATTTTGTTTGTTTACTTGACAGACAGAGCTCCATCTGGGTGTTTTGAGTTTTTCTATGGCCCCTTTCTTTGGCTTGCCATAGATAAGCACCTTCTGATTTACCCAGTGCCTCTGTATCCTTAGTGTCTATCTCTGTGCAAATTCCATTTCTTGTAATGACACCACTAAGATCGGATTAAGGCCCACCCGAAAGACCTGATTTAACTTTAGTTAAACTTTATTTTAAAGTTAACTTTATTTTAAAGATTTATTTATTTTTTTACTTGAGAGTCAGAGTTACACAGAAAGAGAAGAGAGAGAGAGAGAGAGAGGTCTTCCATATCATGGTTCACTCCCCAGTTGGCCACAACAGCTAGAGCTGCACTGATCAAAAGCCAGGAGCCAGGAGCTTCTTCCAGGTCTCCCACATGGGTGCAGGGACCCAAGGACTTGGGCCATCTTCTACTGCTTTCCCAGGCCATAGCAGAGAGCTGGATCAAAAGTGGAGCAGCCGGGACTAGAACCGGCACCCTTATAGGATGTTACAGGTCACTTTGTACATCACAGTCTTGTAAGTCATCCTAAAGAATCTGAGTTTTTATAAGAATTTGTGGGGTGATATTAGAAGCAGAAATATAATATTACAGAGGCTGTTTTGGTAATTTTGGCAAGGGTTTTGAATTAAGACAATGCTGATAAAGAATGGATAAGATGAGATCGATTCTAGAGCTATTTTAGATACAGACTCATTGTGGTTTGTTACTCTTGACTGATTTCATTTTCTTCTTTTCTAAAAAAGATTTATTATTTATTTGAAAGTCAGAGTTACACAGAGAGAGAAGGAGAGGCAGAGAGAGAGAGAGAGAGAGAGAGAGAGGTCTTCCATCCGATGGTTCACTCCCCAGTTGGCCACAACGGCTGGAGCTGCGCCAATCCAAAGCCAGGAGCCAGGATCTTCTTCTAGGTCTCCCACATGGGTGCAGGAGCCCAAGGACTTGGGCCATCTTCTACTTCTTTTCCAGGCCATAGCAGAGAGCTGGATTAGAAGCAGAGCAGCTGGGATTCAAGCCGGCTCCCATGTGGACTGCTGGCACTGCAGGCAGTGGCTTTACCCGCTATGCCACCGTGCCGGCCCCAAGACTGAGTTCTTAAAAAATATATTTATTTTATTTATTTGAAGGAATTATTCAAGTTGGGGAAGGGAGACAGAGATAGAGAAAATGAGAGATATCTAACTGCTAGTTCGTTCCCCAAATGGCTGCAATGGACTGGGCCAGATGGAAGCCAGGAGCCAGGAGATTTTTCCAGGTCTCCCACATGAGTGCAGGAGTCCAAGCACTTGGCCATCTTCTGCTGCTTTCCCAGGTGCGTTACTAGGGAGCTAGATTGGAAGTGATACAGCTGGGACATGACTGGTACCCATATTGGACGCTGGCACTGAGGACGGCGGCTTTATCCTCTATGCCACAGTGTTGGCCCCATCTCTACTTCTTAAACTGTTTTTGCCTGTAATATGCTTTTTCCTAATCAAAGATTTGATTATTTTTCTCAAATATACTTCACTTTAGAATCAAGATATATTGGTGGGCCCATTTTTCTCCTTTTCTCTCTAAAATATGAAACACATGTAACTTTAATGATATTTTGTAGAAGATCATTCTGTTTTGATTTCACGACCAAAATGTACCTTGAAGAGCCAAGAAGAGAAAGTTGGGAGTTGCTAGGGTAGAGAAGGTCAGTTTGAGGAAGTAATCATTTCGACAGCTGACATTGTGGTTTGTAATAAACTTGACCAACTGGTCCTTGTGGAAATTTTACTGTTTCTGTTGTTATGACTGCTTCTGCCAGGAAAAGAGATCTGGAAAATGTTTTAGAAAGCATACTTTTCATAATTCAAATGATAAATCACCTTATGTAACGATCCCATTTATTTATATCTTCACAGTGGTGTCGGTGAATTCCCTGGACAGTAATGTTCCAGGTGGCCTGTATTTGTATATCTGTGGAGACATCGAATTTTCCTCACAGTTGATCCATGAAAAATTTTTACCGTTCAACATTTCAAAAATCACATTGGTGATGGGCCCCTTCTGCTGTTTCCCTTTGGGACCTAATCAGAGAGAAACTGAGTTTCCCAAGCACAGAGTTAATGGGAAATTATAGAGTCAGAGGATGTAGAAGATTAAACGAAGCTCAATTTTGCCAAACTAAGCCTCCTCAGCAGAAGTAGCTGAATTCCTGACACAGAGCCAGTCCCTTTGAGGGATGTGTTTTATCCATGCTGCAATATCTTCATGATGATATGTATTACTCATTATAGACTCAGAGATACATGGCTGTGGAACATAGAAAGAACTGTAGCCCAGCAGGCTGATTTGGCTTGGCCAAAGATGTTGACCTTACAGATGTTTAGTGTGTGTTCTAGCGTGTCCTTTTTTTCCAGAAAACTGAGAGCTTCTTTTGCTTATATTTGTCTATCCTTCTGACAAGCTACAGTAAGTAAGATTATGTTTTAAGTCATGTGACAATCAGAGTTGAATCACACCCGTGATAATGCAGCGTTGCTGTATAATAGTAGGGAAATTGAATGTTTCTGTGTCCCACTTTTCTCTTCCATGCAGAAAGGGGCTAATGACACATGGCTTACACAATAATTAAATGAGAATATATGTGGAGAGATTAGCATAAAGCTGATACTTAGTAGTTTTCAATACATGGAGCTATTATTGTGAGAAAAAAAGAGATCTTTAAGATTTTATTCTCAGTAACTGTAGCAATTCTATTCTTTTACGTAGCTCTGTGACTTCAGTACTTAGAGCGTACTTCAACTTCGCAGGTAACTCCCACCAAAAAGACTGCCTCATGTATTTCCAATGGCAAGCAATGTTGCCACCACTTTGGGAGAATATGCCAATGAAGAAAAAGTAATTGCTCTCCTAATATCTGAGTTTAAAAAAATTCCCATCATCCTCTCTGAAGTCATTATTTGTAAGGATACTTAAGCATTGGAAGAAAAAGTGTGAGTGAGTCTAGTGATTAAAACTATGTGATCATCAGTGCTATTACTCCCCATGCTTGCTAAAGGAATAAATTGTTGCCTACAGATGAGTGACGTAAAGAGTCTTTTGCTTCTCAAGTAATCATTCTCTCCCTTCATGTTCCCAGTACTGATTTATTGGGCATGCGCTGTGTGCTAGGCCCAGGCAAATAAAAATAAATCTGAGACCATCTCTGTCCTGCCCAAAACTCTGACATTGTTTAGTGATGTCCATTTGTGGAAACTACTGTGAATATATAAATTTATTTCAGCAAATATAAGGGAAAACTCACTTTACAAATCACAGTGTTATGTGGGGAAAAGTTAATAGAAGAAGGCATTATCATTTTTTCTGATAGTGTCAGGCATAGGGCAGATACAATTAAATAAAATCCAGGGTACTCAGTGAGAGAAGGCACAGCAAGGAATAAATAACAGGCTATGATAACTCAGGGGAGATAGTTCATTTCTGTCTTGCATAATCTAGAAAGCTTTATAGAAGCAAGGGAAACTGATACGGGTTTGGCAAGTGATAATAACTTCATTCACTCTTCCATTAAGCATTTGTCGAACCGTGACTAAACACCAGGCATTATAGTAACTATCTGAGATATAGACATGATAGAGCTTTGTCTTTTAGGAGCTAATACTCAAGTCATGGAAGAGACAGAAATATATAATCAAATAATTATAGCAGATTTATAATATTAATATATTATATGATAGTAATATAAAAGAATATAAGACAACATAGTTATCGAGGGAGTCCTTGACTATGCCTTAAGTATATAATCATTTGTGTGTGTGTGTTGTGTGTGTGTGCACGTGCACATATATGTGTAGGAGGGAGAGCTGGAAAAGCTTTCTGGAGGAGGCCTTTGAACTAAATCTTGAAGGCAGTAGACTTTAGCAAGCTACCTTGGGTACTGGGAGCATAGGCGCATTCAAGGTGAAGGAGAAAGCAAGTCGTATTTCCTCAGAAACTCAGTGTCTGAGTACAGTACAAGGAGAATGCAGAGTGAGATATGGGAATGGCAATAGCAATGAGAGCATCAGTCATGGGTTAGATGTGAAGAAGCTAAAACTCAGGTAAGGGCCAGATCACAGACTTTGTATAAAGCCATGGAGAATCAGTGAGATGGAGGTGATTGGCTCCCTGGCTAAGCCTCATGCTTGGTGAGTTGGGCCTCATGCTTGGTGAGTTGGGCCAACACACTACAGTCTGCTTTATCCATGCCCCTTTCTCAGCTGCTGCTTCTTCCCACTCCCACCCTGCTGTGTTATGAATATGTGCTCCAGAACGTAAGGGCTGTGAAGCCTTTCTGTTAGTATTGTTCAAAATACTTGGGAAACATAAAATAACACTTAGTTCTCCTTTTTTTTTTTAACAGTAATAACACATTTAAATTCTATTGCAAGATTATAAGAGTTTACAAAGTTTTTTACTTTTATTTAATAAATATACATTTCCAAAGTACAGCTTATGGATTACAATGGCTCCCCCCCACTTCCCTCCCACCCACAACCATCCAATCTCCTGCTCCCTCTCCCATTACATTCACATCAAGATTCATGTTCAATTATATTTTTTAAGGAACAAATAAAGAACTGGGAATAAAAATCGCAGGTTGAAGGTATTGTTTATTTCTCCATTAGTTGCCAGTAACCTAAAAGGCAGCAGAGATTGGAGTCCTTCATAGGGAACTTCTGGAAATTTGATAGGTGATTATTTTTCCACCTGTTTCCCAATTCACCACCCTTGTGTAAACACCTCTCAGAGAGAACTGGTTTAGGGTGAAAGCAATGTCATTTTGTATAGAGTCCTGTGTGTCACAAAGTATTTGATTAACCAGAGTAGCCAAAGATTAATTTAATTATTTGGTCAATATTTTACTAGGATTTTCACTTATTGCTAACCCTTTTATTTTTATTGTAATTAGTTTATTTTCCTATCTTCTTCATTTATGCAGAATTATACTTAAATTATAAGATCAACTGCAAAAGTTGGTCCAAAGGTTAAGTCACATTTTTATCATAAACCTGCACCTTGCCTCATCTTGTCAAGATTTTTGGATTGGCAAAAAAAAAATACCATCAGATAAAAAGCTGTTAATTAAAATTAACTTCACTAATTTGCTTTGGACTAATTTTTTGAAAACCCACACTGAGATGTGACAGTAGAATGATAGACAAGAACTACACAGTTTTTAAAGCTTGAAGATAAATGAGGAAAATCCCTTTGAGAGTGGATGACCGATGAAACGCGAAGAATCAAATCACAGCTGTATCTATTAGTCTTTATTGCTACCATATTTCAGAGCTTCAGAGCTTCAGCTGTCATTAAAAATGCCAAAGTCATAGTCTTTCTGTAGAATATTACATGTGAACCAATTTACAAAGCTCTGGTTTGCAGCTCAGTTCTGAAAAAAAAAATATGGTCCAGGGGACTTTCTCTTTCAAACCAACTTGTAGGAATTTGCTTAAGTTAAATCTTAGATTGGGGTTCCCTAGTACCTAGTTGTGAATGTATGTTGAACAGAAAACTACAAAATACAGTTCTGTAAATTCTTAGGATGAAATAACAGGTTAGTGAAGCAGTATGAATTTCTAGAATTTTCTACTGAGTAGCTGTTTTGAATTATAATTATTAGAAGTGCATGCTAATTGCAACAAGGCAAACAGTATAGAGGCAATGAAAGAAAATAGTTTTTCCTGCTCCCAATTCTTTTCTTCTGGAGGACAGCAAGTATCTTGTATATATTTTTCTTCATCTTTTAAAACACATCCTGCTATATTAGTAAGTAAAATTTTATATTTTTAATTTTGCTAATATGATTTATAATTTCTATGTAATGTACTGATTTCATTGTTTTCACACCAGAACAGCTTTTTCCCAAATTAATGGTTTCATGAAAAATTTGGTACTTCCATTCTTAAAGGCTGTTATCAGCTGATGTGTGACTTCCCTTGGGAAGTCACTTTTATCTCATAAAACTAGATTTAGAATTAATTCTTTAGTGAATGTTTTGGTTACATGTTGTATATTCCTTGAGACAGAGATATTGTCACTATATTACTGACAAGTTCTTGCCTGGTCCCTGGGACATAATAAGTCTAGATAGAGATTAATATGGATAGAGATATATAAAATTATATGAAATATATAACTATAAATATATATATATGAACTTGTGCAAACATATGTAGCAACTTCAAAATAATGGAAAATTCACATTATTTTTTTTAATTCCATTTCCCCAAAAACCTTTTGAAGCCTCCTCATATTTACTTCTACATATATTTATATATCATATATAGTATATAAAATATAGAAGTAATAATGAACAGATTCCTTCATTGTTAACAGAAACTGTTTCATCATTGAATTTTGCAACATGTTTTTAAATACTGTAACAGCAGAACTTTACATGCTACCTAGTAGATCAAAGTTGCTCCATGTTTGTGGAATGAAGAGGATGGCCTCTAACCCTTCCAATAGCTCTCTGGCATGCTCTGGGGCACAACCTGGAAACAGTAGATCGCGGACAGGGCAGTCACAAAGCAGCTAAAACACTGGCAGGTCTGGGGTTTTGCACAGCCTATTTGTATGCCACATACAATTTCTATTTCACTGAACTTATCTGGGGACATCTGATATGACTGGCCACTTGGCTTTCCGATTGTGGCCTGTTTTTTTATACACCCCTGAGATTTTCTCCTTGGTGTCCTTCATGGTAGCTGGTCTCTAGGAATCCAGAACAGCTCTTTTCTCTTGTTTACTTAACTCACTTTCTTGAATGATCTTATCTACTTCTGTGTTCTTAGTTACTGAAATTTTTATGGCATCTGGTCCTTATTTACTGATGTTTTTATGGCACCTGGTCCTTATTTCTAGAATCCACCACTCTCTTGAGTTCCAGAAAACACACCTAAATACTGCCATATAACCTTATTTCTATCTATGAAGATGCTGCAAACTTTCATATATATAATACTATCCTATCATATTCTAAAATTATGCTTTTTTTCTATATTGTGTGCTTTGGTTGATGGCTTTGATTGTTCAATCTGGGAGGCTAAAATTCATCTTCAATGACTTTCACCTTTTTTCATACCCTGATTTTTGTTAGTTCTACCTCCAAAATCAGCTCTTAAGTAGTATACCACGTATAATTTATTTCAACAGCAGCTTCATTGGCTCAGAACTTCACAACATATGGATTGTCTCTCCTCTACAATGTTGATAAACATATTTTGTTTTTAAAGTGAAAATATAAATATTTCATTCTTTATGAGAAAAGTATAAGTGATTCTCACTGCCCAATTTAATATTCTCTGTATAGCTACAGCAGGTACATTGAAGTCCAAGAGGAAAATATATTGGAACTTCTATTTATATTCACTCTTTTTAAGAATAATAATTTACATTTACTAAGAAATGTAACCTACATATACGTATGTTATAATGTATAATAATAAGATGAATACCTGTGAACTGACCCATAACTTAGAACACTGCCAGGACCTTCCCAGCTACTTCACTTTCTTTTCTCCTCCTCCTTCAACCAATCCAATCTCTCACAAAATGACTTTTCTTTTTCTCATTTCATTTTTAATAGTTTGATCACGTATATAGATAATTTAGCAACAACACATTTCTTGCTCTTAAGCTTTATAAAAATGAAATCACGATGCATTTCACCTTTGCAATTTGCTTTCTAACTTGGTATTATGTTTCAAAGTTTCATTCTTGTCATTGCATAATGCTGCAGACCACTCATTTTTATTGAAAAAAATCTCATTTGTGAATACATCAAAAGTTATTTACTCATTCTCTTTTTCATGGACATTTGGATTCTTTCCAAGTGTAGCTTTAGTGGACAACACTACTTTGGAAAGTGTTACATATTCCTTTAGTGCACCCATACAACTTTCAAGAATATGGCTGGCAGTGGGACTGTTACATCTCAGAATAGGCATACTTTCAGAACATAATAGATTATTAATTCTATATGCACATTCTTTATATTAACATGTGTTAAAGATGTATTAAGAGTTGGGTGCTCAAAACATTTTGTGAGTGAATAAGTGTGTGTGATAAAAAATGTTTGGAGAGCTCTGGTGTATAGAACCAAACATCATTTCCAGACCTTGTTTCTAATTCCCCCATTCATCTGAATTATTCCTAAGCAAGCCTTTTATACTTCTGCTGCTACAAGTTTGCATAGTGTATATCACTGTGATTAGTACTTTCTAGGTTGTGTGGTTATTGTTTATTTTATGTCAGTTCCTCACCGAGTCTTAATAGTAAACTACAGAGTTGCAGTCTCACTCATCTCTGAATTTCAAATTCCTAGCCCGATGTTAGCATGCAATTGGTAAAATATTTATTGAATGAGTGTATGAGTATACAGTAGTAGTGATACCACATTTTTATATAGCTGAGAAGACAAATGAAGAATCACAGTAAAACCTTGTGCTCTCTGAGGGGAAAGCAATAAAGAAATTCAAAGTATTGATGTGCTGTGATAATAATCAATGGTGTTTTGAAGGCTAGATATCAAAATACGTATCTTAATTTAGAATTAATCAACAATGCCAAAGCTACAGTTATTCCTTAACTTTGCATTAGTTGCACTAGTGTAGCAGCATAAGTGGAGCAACAGAAAATTCTGTTCAGTATCCAACTTATAATCACCTCATTAATATTCCTAGGAGGAGACTGTTCTATTGCAACAAGAATAACTAGGTTAGGAGTCAGGCAGATCAAAATTTGGCTTGAAATCACTTAATTTTTTGATAATTCTTATAATAATGTTAAAGTTACTGTTTTTTAAAATTTTTAGCTGTGCTTTTTGGTACTACTTATTTATTGCTTTTCATGAATAGTGATAAACTCCTTATAACGGTTATCTCATTTAGTAATCAGTATGACTATTATCCCCATTCTACAGAAATACCAAATGTCGATCAGAGAAACTATACAACTTGCTCAGGGTCCTACACGAGTAAGTCACTTTTCATCCTCTTTTACAATCTGCTTTTCATTCATTACACTGTTCTACTTTTCCCTGGCTTCTTTCCAGGAATTCTAAAAGAGCAAAATGAGATCATATATTTGAGAACATTCTATAATTTTTAACACTCCATTCATTCAACAAATATTTACTTTGCACTCAGCACCAACCACATTCTGTAGTAACCACCAAAATAAAATTGAAGTTGAGTTATATAATTAGCATCTGGTTGGTGCTGAAGTCTAAAAGAGGGGACATGAGTGTCTCAAATGACAGTTACATAATAGTGACTTTATTTTTTCTAGGTTAAGATGTCAGGTAAAACTTCGCAAGGGAGCTGCCACTGTGTAAACTCCACTGTGTAAAAAGACTACCAGGAGACAGATAAAATGGCATACAAAAAATAAGAACACTGAGACAAAAGATGTGGATATACAGATGATAACTGGGAAATGGAAAGTCAGCTACTGTGGCAAAAACACAGGGTAGAAGACAGCATGTAGCAAGATAGCCAGAAAGAAGGGTAAGCTGGAACCAGATTATAAAGGACTCTGGAATTTGGGTTTGTTTGTTTGCTTGTTTTATCTATTTATTTATTTATTTTGAAACTCATAGAGAGAAGGAGAGAGAGAGATATCTTCCATTCACTGGTTTATTTCCCCAGATGGCTGCAACTGCCAGCACTGGCCCAAGCCGAAGCCAAGAGCCAAGAGCTTCCTCTGGGTCTCCCACATAAATAACAAGGGGCCAAACACTTGGGCTATCTTCTTTTGCTTTTCCAATACCATTAATAAGAACCTGAAATGGAAGTAGAGCAGCCAAGACATAAACTGGTGCTCATATGGGATACCTATATCAAATGCGATGGCTTAACCTGCTACACCCCAATGTCAGCCCCTGGTTTTTTTTTTATTGCGGAAATGGGTGTCATAGAAGGGTTTTAACTAGACAGGCAGCATGATGTTGACAAATAAAATTAGTAATGATTATTATTTTTATAAAATAATAATGGATAATATTTACTGAACAGTTAATATGTGCCAATAACTTGATAAATATCTTCACAGATACCCTATGAGGTATCTTTTAATCTTTAGATTTAATCAATTTAATTTAATTAATCGATATTTTAATTATCTTTTACTCCACATAGTATGCTCTTGGTCACATTCCTACTGACATGATAGTCAAGACTGCGAATGTCAACATATAAGAAGATTGGGTGAGACCATCCTCCTGGTAGTGGAATAGGGGCTAGGAAATAGACTGTTACTTTGTTTTGTTTTATAAATTTGCATACATATACCAAACACGTTATTTATTCTTGGTTACTTTGGAATAGTTTAAGAAGATTCTGATAGAGGTAGGGAGGTTAAAGCCTTCTCTTATAAACCTTTCTCAGGTGCTACTCCTGGGAAGCAACAGGGAAGAGAATGTAGGTTTACAAGGCATTGTTATTAATGGTTAATAACTGTAAAATCCATGAAAAGCTACTGAAAGACATTAACATTGAAGTGGTGGCAATACCACAATTGACCCAAAAACAGAGCAGACACTGTAGCGTGGGCAAGCTTACTTATGTATGTGCCTTCATGTCCTATATCATTGCTAGCCACAGCTTTGTGTGACAGTAAATACTGAATACAGTTAGTCATTCACTTGTTCCGTACACTGCAAGTATAGAGACTAAAGTATATAGACAGATGGAGGGATATTCCATGTGCTTGTTCACTCCCCAAATGCTGGCACCAGCAGTCAGGGATGGGCTAGAATGAAGGCAGGAGGCAGGAAATGAATACAAGCCTCCATGTAAGTGGCAGATGCCCAAGTACTTCAACCATCATTTACTGTCTCCCAGGGTGCTCATTAGTGGGAAGCTGGATTGAAAACAAAATATCCAAAGATTGAACCCAGGTGCTCTGATATAAGAGGTAGACATCCCACGTGATCACTTCACAGCTGAGCCAAATGCCCACCCCAGAAGGTTAGCTTTAACTCCAGACACTTTACTGCTATCTCTAAAGAAAACTAAACATTATGGGCAGAAGTAGTCTTTCTTTCAGGTAGAAAGATATTCTGCCCTTGAGAAAGCACACATTACATATGCTCTAGAGGGTTGGTCGGTGCACTATTGTCCTGTAGGAATTTCTAGCCTTATAGCTCCTGATTCAATAAACATCCTTCTTGAAAGGTTTAGAGATATTCAGCAGAGAGTCAGCAACTTTCTACAGAATACTATTTTCTGTGTTGAAATACCTATTTGACTGGCAAGGAATCCAGAAATTTAGATAATAACTTGAACTCAAAGACTAGGGATTGCAAAGACTGTGCATAGCTTTGGCATACACAAATATTTGTTCTCAAGAAACCATATGAAGCGAACAACTACCCAGGCTTGATAGCAAAGAAGTCATAGCGCTCTTGGAGTAGGCAGAAGAGCGAGTCGTGTATAAATTTATGCACTCGACAATTCCTCTGTTGTACATTCAGTGATGCACGTTTGTATTTTTCTCTGTACTGATCAATTAATTAATCATATTAAGACTCTAGAAGCATCTTTTATTTTCTAGTTTCAAAAAGCCATTACATCTCCTTGTGTTACATCAATGTGGCAACCAGTGAAAAAGAAAGAAAAAAAATGGAATACAAACCCATTCTTTGGGTATAAACTGGACATTAGGGGCAGGAGTTTGACACAGCAGTTAACTTGTCACTTGTCACATGTAATGCCTGTGTCCCATAACAGACTGCCTGGGTTTGAGTCCTGATACGGATTCCTGCTAATGTACATCCTGGGAGACAGTAGGTGATGGTTCAAGTGCTTGGGTCTCTGCCACCAATGTGGGAGACCTGGATTAAATTTCAGACTCCTGGCTTCATCGGCTGTAGCAGGCATTTGGGGAATAAATCATGAGATGAAAAACTCCATCTCTATGTCTCCCTCTCTATGTTTCTCTGATTTTCAAATGTAAATAAATAAGTAAAGTTTTAAAGAGAACTGTACATTGAACACATCTCTTCTGATAACATCCCATTCAGCTGAGCCACATCACATATTTTATATGAAATTTCATTTGAACCAAACCAGTAAATAAATTACTGCTTATGTTGCAGTGTTTACAGAGACCACAGGCCACGAACATTATCTATTTTTGCTTTTTTTCAATATAGGAAGTGCTAGGCATTAGACTGAGGAGAAACGCAAAGGCAATGATCTCCTGGGTCTGTAATCAGAGTCCAAATCTTCATGGATGTTGAGAAGATGTGAAAATTGCCTATAATTTTGTACTATTTTGTAATGATGTTAATCTTCTCAAGAACACCCACACTCAAACTCCCAGTGCTTCAGCCTGTAGCCATCCAAACCCACCAATAGTTTTGTGAGTCTGGACAATATATTCAGATTCAATATAACATTTGAGGAAATTCTGATGTCACTATCAGTTATCTTCTGAAGAGTGATTCCTTTCTCTGGTCATGTTGTGGATTTGTAGAGTCTTGAAAGAGTACTAAGAAATGTAGCTCTGTTACAAAAGATGGATTTCATAGCTCTTACAAGATTCCTTAATAATAGATGACAGCAACATCCCAAAAGTGAAAATAACTATAAACATTACTCATCTGAAGTTCTTTTATTCATTGTAGAATCCAAAACAAATAAAATTTTAATTTCTACTTAAGTTTATGATACTGTTATTTCCTGAATTTTTCAGTTTCATGATATCTGTCCTCACATAAATGTTTGATAAAACTGGCTAAAAATCTCCCTTATACAGTGTCCTGTCAACATGTTACCCCTCCTGTATAAGATGCAGTCGGTTTATGGGAGCCTATATGTTTTGTTCTCCCATTTCTTTCTCTTCTGTCAGGGAATTCATATTCTCCAAGTACTTTGACTTCAAGTTTAATACTTAACATTTTTTAATGAGGAGAATATCTGGATAATATAAATATATTTATAACTGCGACATGGGTACTATCAGGGTTCCAGAATTTAGAGAGAAGCATCCTTTGAAGATTGCTCCCATAAAAGTGTTTGTTCTTACCACAGCATGTGCTCTGAGTTTACAGAGTATAAAATACATTATATATAATATATAATACTTTATATATAATATTATATATGTATATATGTACGTATATATGTAAAGAGCTGGAAGAAACAACAATTGTCACTGTAACCACAAATAAGGAAATCTCATGGGTATGTATAATTGAGTATAAGAGAAAGTCAGAGAATAGATGCTAAAAAGAGGTGCAGTGAGTCACAAAAATATTATATATAAATGTCTCTAATCCAGCTCGTATAGTTGTGTCTCTGTTATTCTACCAATGTGATATACTTTGTTCATGCTAATAAGCACTTTTGAGTCTCAATTAGAATAATACATTCGACACCAATGACAAACTGGTGACATTATTCACTTCTCGCAGGCACAATGGCTGGAAGCTGGATTGGAAGTGCACAGTAACCAGATCTGAATCAAGTACTTTTTAACCCATTGTGCCACAGTATTTCCCCTATATTATTCATATTCATTTCCTTTGAATAGCTGGGTCATACTGTAGTTCTATGTCTGGTTTTTTGAGGAACCTCCATACTGTATACTCCATAATAACTATACTAATTTGCATTCCCATCAACAGTGCATTAGGGTTCCCTTTTCTCCATATCCTTGTCAATTCTCAGATCTGGTTTCTTATTCCAGCTTCCTACCAATGCAGACTTCAGCCACAGCATGTGATGGCTCAAATGATTGAGTTCATCGCACCTGCATAGGAAACTTGATTAGGTTTAAGTTCCTGGCTTTGTCTTGGCCCAGGGATTTTGTGGGTATTTGAGGGAGTGAATTGGTGGATAGGAGCTCTCTGTCTCTCAAATAAATAAAATGTAAAACAAGATTTTTTAAAAGGAGAGTTCTGCTGCACCTCCTTGAGGGTAGAATAACTGCATGAACTATTTGAAAATCTTGGGATATTTGTTGGTTCTCCCCATTTACTTATTTAATCATATATTCATATATTTAGAATCATGGATATTTATTGTAAACTTTGTGCATAATTTAATGCCACTGCATTTATTTTGGTCATTGGGAGCTCTTTTGGTTGGCTTTTGTATCCCATTGACATACTGCCATGATTGTGTGTGTGTGTGTAGTGTTTTTTTTTGGTTTTGTTTTGTTTTCTAACTACTTTATTTTTTGGCACTATAGGATTCTCTAGGCCCATCTTACATATTTCTTCCATCAGTCCTAGAATCAGTAATTTATCTAAGGAGCAGTAATTCCATTGATTGGAAAATAGTATGAGACTACTTGAAAAAGTTTTTGAAAAATTTCATCAAGTTTATTTTAGTACAAAAATTTTGAAGTTCACAGACAGGCAGTGGCTAAGGAGACAGGAGGTGCCGCGGGGTGGCCAACATGTTTCAGGGCCCAGAGAGTGAGGCGGGACGGGCAAGCTCCAGGGCCATAAAGTCCCCAAGAGGAGATTCCAGCTATCTTTTTGGATGTGCGGAAAAAGCTGTTCCTTCAAGCATACCTAACAGGATGGCGTCTAATATTTCTGGACCAACTGAAGAACCTCAGCACCTACCCAAGGGGACCAACCCTCCAGGATCACATTCTCTTACATGAAGAAGACCCGAGATTAGACCTGAAAGACATTTGCTGTAGATGCTTCATGATGAGATAGCCTGTCTACTCCTGATACCCTGACTGCATGAGGATTTTCCTAGAACTCTTAGAAGTTGGACTAAATCCCATGGATATCATCTTTTACCATTTCAAATGTGAACTTTTGATCATTTTAAATCAACAACTCTTGATTATATTAGTAGTTATGAGTTCTTTGCATGAAATAATGTAGCTTCTCCAGATAATAAGATTGTAATAAAGGTACTTAAATGAACTAGAAAAAAAGCATACAGACAAAATCAATATAACATTTTATTTAATATAACAAGCTTGTAATGTAACTCACAGTATGCTGACTTGCACTGAACTATGAGTTTGGTCTGACAGAAATAAACTGTGGCAATCAATACATGATTTTTACATAAACTTAAATTAGTTGCACAAAAACTCAAGCATTTTAAGATACCATTGCAAATGAGATTATTATATATACATTTTTTTTGACAGGCAGAGTTAGTGAGAGAGAGAAAGAGACAGAGAGAAAGGTTTTCCTTTCATTGGTTCACCCCCCCAAATGGCTGCTACGGCCGGTACACTGCACAGATCCGAAGCCAGGAGCCAGGTGCTTCTCCTGGTCTCCCATGCGGGTGCAGGGCCCAAGCACTTGGGCCATCCTCCACTGCCTTCCCAGGCCACAGCAGAGAGCTGGACTGCAAGAGGAGCAGCCAGGATAGAATCCGGCACCCCGACCGGGACTAGAACCCGGGGTGCTGGTGCTGCATGTAGAGGATTAACCCAGTGAGCTGCGGCGCTATCCCAGAGATTATTATATATACAATTAATTACATGTTGTAAGCTTTTTAGAACTTTATATGTGTACAGAAACTGGTTATATAATTCCAATAACAGAAAAGTGTCTTTTTCAGATTCAGCTGTTCCATTTTTTTTTTTTTAAGTTTGAAATGAAGAGAGTGGCAGAGAGAGAGAGAACATTTTCCTTTCACTGGTTCACTCCCTGAAGCCTGTGATAGCCAAGCCTGTCAGGCCAAAGCTGGCAAACCATAACTCAAGACAAGTCTCCCATATGGGTGTCATTAACGGGATGCTCATTAGCAGGAAGCTGTGTCAGAAGCAGAATCAGGACTCGATCCCAGGCACTCTACACCACACCACAGCAGCTGTCTCCTCAGCTGTTCTAATTATTTCAGATTAGGGAATGAAGATAAAAATATGTTTTTCAGTATAGGTTACTTTCCATCATTAAAAATAAGAAGCAAAGCTATTACTATTGTATTAACAATATTTGACTTTCTCCACTATTGGTGAGTAGAATGACATTTTCTCATTACAGGGACCTAACCTTTTATGATCTCAAATGTCCTTGACAATAAAAGTGGTGTCTTGTGACTAATCTAATCTGACTTGCTAAACACAGGAAACACTTGACATTTTCCTAGGGCACTGATTAATGATGAAATACTTGGTTTCATATTTAATATGAATTATAACCTCTTAGAAACTGTTAATTCTATAAGAAATTGGTTTTATATGCTGATTTTATTCACTAGTGTTTGTATTCATAATATATGTGCTGCCGAAGTGAGCACAAGTGTTTGTATTCATAGTAAGAGAGACAATTATCTATAACACTTTACCTCAAATTGAGAAAACACAGTTTGTGGTTAACTTTTAGAAATGTATGTTCTATACTAAGTGAAATTCCCTCTTCCCTTCTTCCCTTTTGGCCTTCCAATGACTTTATAGGTAGAAAAGGAATGGGAGAAATCAAGTTAACATGAGCTGACTCCCCCACTTTTACATACATGTGATTTAATTCTTACACAGCATTATGAGTTAAGTATTATTATTCCTGTTTTAGAGTTGAGGAGACAGAGGTTGGAAACATTAGTTTTTGAAAGATCACACAATTTACAAGATGCGATATATAAAGTTTTTATATGGCACACCAAGTTTTACTCTAGAGCTCATCTTTTCTCACTCCAGCAGGAGTACCCACAGATGTAAGTAAAATTTCAGAGGATGGTGTCATAGTACAGTAGGTTAAGCTGCCTGTTGTAATACCAGCATCCCATATAGGAATGCTAGTTGAAGTCCCAGCTACTGTACTTCTGATCCAACTTCTTGCTAGTGTGCCCTGGAAGGCATCAGGAGGTGGTCCAAATACTTGGTCCTTGCTGCCCATGTGGGAGAAGTGGATGGAGTTCCTGGCTTCACCAGTCATATCTCTGGCTACTGTGGGTCATTTGGGGAGTGGACCAGTCAATGCAAGATCTTTATTCTCTCTCTCTCTCTCTCTCTCTCTCTCTCTCTCTCTCTCTCTACCTTTGAAATAAATAAATAAATCTTTTTTTAAAAAAAAGAATAATTTGAGCTGACTTTGAAAATAATGATGCTTGAGGCCATCCTTGGAGTTCTGATTAAATACTTCTAGGATGGAATGTAGGCATTAGCAATTTTTAGAAGTTTCTCTGGTGACCCTACTGTGCAATCAAGCCTCACCAAGTACTACACTATTCTTCCATCACTCCCATAATTATCATAATGGTAACTAACATTTTACAGTGTCTTTGCAGTTTTCAACTATTTCTTACATAGTTTGTTTAATCCTTAAACCAACCTAGGTAGGGATTACTGCACTCATTTTACAAAAGAGAAAAAAATAGGGATTTTAAAAATCTTACAGAATATTACAGTAGCTGACACCCAACATAATTTGGAAAGAGTTGCTACTACTTTTATCTCTTTAGAATTTTCTAATCATACTTCCTTTGGGATCCTCTCTCTCTCTTTCCTTCCTCCTCTGTTCTACCCCTTCTCCAGGCCTGCAAGAGCAATTTGGATGTCACTTAAAGCACTTAACCATAAATGGACGTGAGAAGCAGCAGCTGTGAGGACTGGTTCATCACCAAAGAAAACTGGATTAGTAGTAAAAGTAGAGCGCTCGATATAGAAATTTGAATCACCTTGGGAAAGTGAATTTATTTATTTTTAAGCTCAAGTTCCTCAACAATAAAATGGGAAAAAACACAGTAGCTACCTTGCTATTTTATAATTAGAATAAAATAAGTTGATATGTATGAGAGACATTATACCCATGCTAGTCTTCACTACCTCACTTGCAATGATTAGTTTTGAGAGATTGCATTAGTTTCCCAGTGCTACTGTAACAAATTACCACAACTTTGGTGACTTAAAACCACAGAAAATTATTATCTCCAAGGTTGGAGACCAGAAATTTTAAATCAAGGTGTCAGTAGGGCACACAACATTGAAGGCTCTAGAAGTGATTCCATGTCTTGCCTCCCCCAGTGTCTGATGGCTTTGGCATCTCTGGGCATACCTTAGCATACAGGTACATAAATGAAATTTCTCCCTCTGTCTTCCCATAACCACCCCTTCTGTGTCTGCATCCAACCATTTTCTGTTAGAAGGATATTTGTAATTAGACTTAGCATATATTTGGAAAAGCCCAGATTATCTTCTCATCTTAATACCTTAACTTAATTACACTTCCAAAGACTTTTTTTTTTAATAAGTTAGCTCTCACAGGTTCCAGGGATGGATTAGGACATGAACACACCATTTTAAGGGTCTACATTCAACCCAAGTTTCATGTCCATATCTGTGTCCCTAATATCAATATGCCATCCTTTCGTTCACTAACGGCCACTTGCTAAGGTAAGAGGTTTAAGTTCAAAATCTTTGATAAAGTAAATATGGTCTTCAGTCTGTGAGTCTTGCCTTAGCTACCAACATAAAACTTTTTCTTCTTTTTTCCAAATATTCCTTGCCCTTTCCTACCCTGTCCTGTTATTTATGCTATTCTTTTTGATGGCTTTTCTCTCATTCTGGAACTCATCACTGGTTTTCATCTTCTTTTGTAAAGTATTTGCTAATCACAAAAACTACTTCTCCTCTTCTGTCCACAGCTGCCATATTTTTAGATTTCCTACCTTGATTCCAACACTCACCACAGGTTGTGCTCCACCATTGAGGCTGAGCACCTGTCTGCTTCCCCACTAGACTCTTTGCTTCTGCTTTATCTTTAGAGTACAAATGTTGGCGTATTTATTTTGGTACCACATACCACATGTGACTCATGCCATGGTTCTCAACATTTTAGGTTCTCAGCAAAACTTAATGAGCCTGCTGTAATGATTGACAGCCACTTCCTTTAGGTTTCCCTGGTCTAGTCCCATATGGAGGCTGATGAAATGAGGCTCCTGATGGTAGCTGTCTTTCAGTGGTATAAATTCTTTTGGCACATTTCCACTACTTTCTTTTGGACACCTCAGTATCATCATCATCATCATCATAATTAGAAAAGCTGACTCGTGTGCCCCTTTTCTTTCTTTTCTCACCTTGTAGTTTATTTTGAGTTGATTAACTTCCATATGTTCTAAGATTTTCTTCTATGAAAATATTTTTGATGGAGAGTCTGAAGTTCAGTGTCAGTGATAACAAACATTTCTAATGTCTTACTCTAGTCTACACTTTGATAGAACAGGAGTTACACAGGTTTCTACTCTGTGTTTTGATTTAGATTTCACCTTTTTGGAGAGCAACCTTTTTGTTTTTCTCCAGATTTTCCCCCATATTCTTATAGTGAAATCTTCAATCTTGTATTTAAACTCCAAAGTTAGTTTGAGGGCAAAATAAGCAAAAGACTGAATGTTTTTCCCTTTTCCTGAATACATTGTTTTGTATGGAGGTACACACTTGCCTTCATGATTTGTTCAAAGTGGGGTGAGGGCCCAAGGACTTCATCATCCTGCTTTCCCCAGGTGTATTAGCAGGAAGCTGGTTTAGAAGTGGAACAGTTGGGACCTTCAACTGGCATTTAAATGGGATGCCATTGTTACAGGCAGAAGCTTAGCCCACCATGCCACACCAGCTGTTCCCAATGTCTATATTAATGGAACTAAGAAGGTGGAAACTTAATTCAGTGTGGTGTTTAGAGCAAAAGACCTTTGGGAAGTGGATGAATTGGGGGGGGAGGGCTGTCAAGTCATTTGATTGAATCCCAGTGGCTTTCTAAGGATATACACAGATAAGTGCATTACCTGTGTCTTCCCCTGTGGTGCTCCTTGCCACTTCAGTCTGCAAATAAGAAATCCACCACCAGATGAGGCCCCTAGACTTTGCACCTGCAGAATCATGAGCCAAAATAAATCTTTCTTTGTAAAGTTAGGTAATTTTTTTTTGTGGTGATGAAAAGCTGACAAATATATGTGCATGCTTTTAACCATAGTGTTGGTGCAGTATCTGCACATAATTAGTATTCAAAATGTTTGATAAATTATTGAATGCAAATATCTGTCTTGGGAGTTGGCCTAACATCAGAGAAAATAGATACTTCCTAATTTTCTTTCCTATAATATTACCTAGTCAATTTTGTGGCAGTATTTTAAAAGAAATGATCCCCCCCCCTTTTTTTTTTTCAAAAAACATATGAGGAAGCTCAAAGAAACTCTTGTTCAGAATCAACACATTTCACAATTCTTGTTCTACTTCACCTACTTACAATAATAATATTAATGAATACATGCTTTTGTACAGCTCCTCCAGTCCTACTTAGGGAATTTAGAATCATCTTAAGTTATGAGAATTTGATAATTGGTATGAATCTCTATCTCTTATCTTTCCTAAGTATTTTTTCAACTTTTCTCTTCTTCAGCTGCCACACTTTAAAAGAAGTATCCTTCAAAAATCAATATCTCTCAGTGTCTCAAATTTCAGCCCTTGCAGTTTATCCTCTAACTTAAGATGAGCTCTCTGGGGATTGTCAAGGAGACTAAGGGCTGTTGTAATATCAATTTTGTTAGTAAATTCTCTCTGGGAGCTCAGGTATCAGTCTTATCATGTATGTCTCTGATTTTCTCAAAAGGAATCCTTTTAAAAATCTCACAAAATTCTAATTCCTGATATTTATCATGACAGTAAAACTAAGCTATTCCTACCTACTGCCTTCCACTGATCCAACATACATATATATATATTTGAATTAATAGTTGTATATCAATTGAGGAAGTTCAGCCAAGAACGGTGCCTAATGTATCACCATCACCTTCTAGTGTGCATTTGATGTTCTTAATGGGGAAGGTTAAGTTCTGTGTGGCAAGGGACTCTACTCTGCAGAGCTGTGCTTCCACCTCTCATTCCTCTATTGCTTTCAAATGAAAGGTAATTCCATATCAATGCATGCACCAAGCTGTATATCTTATATTTCATCTCTTACCCTGGACAGGAAACAAACATAATCTTGTTCTAAAAAGAAATGTTTTCCTCCATCGACCCATCACATATAAATATAATTATTATATAAAATTGCCCTGCCCCCAAAGGAATATAAAAAACATACAGTTTCCAGTGGTTTAATCTGTATATCCTGTTGCTCAGAGCCATGGACACTCAGCCATTGGTGCCAGCACAGAAAAAAAGGGGCCAACACTGAGAATGAGAACACAAAACAGCTATCCTCCAAGGTCCAGCTGTGTTGTGCACATAGTAGAGAACATTCTTCTTCCCCTAGCCCAGAGCCCTGGCCCTGCTAGAGAGGGAAACTTGATAGGAGCTAGGGTTTGGCAGTAACCCTGCAAAGAAATGGGGACAGGGGTCTGTAAGATATGAAAATTAACTTTAATCCAGCAAGCTTTGTATCTAAAGAAACATGCTAAAGAAACTAAGAGAGAAAATTGGCAATTTTAGGTTATTTTTGTAATCCAAGTTTCACCTCCATGAGAAAGGCTGAAGCTGCTGATGTGTTGGTGAGATACAAAGATGTGCTTATCACACAAAGATGTATTCCAATGTTCTGGAATTTTCCACCTACCAGTTTGCATGTACAAGCTATGGTGGAATGTTGAATGGGCCTAATGCCAAATCATTGAAAGGTGTAGTATAATCACACCCTCATGAACTTTTATATCTCCTCTTTCCAAAGCTATTTTTCCAACTTCATCTCATCTTCAGAAGCTTATTTTTGTTTCATTTTATTTTTAGTCCATTCTTAGGGATTTTCCTAGGGTTTAATGCAGTAACTTTACAGAATGCTTTCTTTTTTGCAAGAGCCCTCTGTAACAAATCTCTCACATCACTGCTGGTGTAAAGCTCAGATGTGGCCTTGTTAGCTCCCTCCCCAAATCTTTAGAAGAGCTCCTCAAGAGTAAAATCCTGCAGGATGTAACCCAGCAGAAGCATAAAAGCTCTATGCTTTTCTTTTCCCACCCATCAGAATGCCTTGGAGTTCCTCCAAAAGTACAGTAATGCACCAAGCCTCTGTCATCTTTTCCCATGTGACTTTCCTTTAGCCTCAGATACTCTTTGCCCCTTCCAAGGCTGATTAAATTTCATTCATCCTTTGAGACATAGCTTGGGGGGTGTTTCATTCAGGAAGTCTTCTTCTTTTCCTGGAATAATTATTTGTGCTGCAAGTTGCCATAGTATCTAGCTGCCTCTCTCCAACACAGCCCATCACACTGCATCACAATTTTGCATGTAACCGTATCTTCCACTAGACAGTAAATATGTGATGGCAAGAACTGCATCCCAGACCTGGTAATGTAATGCTAGGTAGAGAACAGGTGTTAAATAAATAATTCTTGAATGAATGTATGAACTCATACTGGGCCAGACTCTTCCTTGAGCACTTTCACATATAGTATGTTTTGTTCTTAAATAATTTATTTTTGGGGGCTAACCTTGTGGCACAGCAGATTAAGCTGATGTGTGCAATGCAGGCAAAACTATGAGTACCAGTTCCTGTCTTGACTGCTCCACTTCTGACCCAGATCCCTGTTAATATGCCTGGGAAAAGAAACAAGATGGCCCAAGTGTCTGAGCCCCTGCCATCCATCTGGGAGACTTGGAAGAAGTTCCTGACTCCTGGCTTTATCCTAGACCAGTCCCAGTCACTTCAGTCCTCTAGGAAGCGAACCAGCAGGTGGAAAATCTCTCTCTCTGACTCTCCCTCTCTTTCTGTAACTCTGTCTTTCAAATAAATAAATACATTTAAAAATATAATAAAAAGAACAGATTTCAAATAGTTCATAGATAGGATTCTAAGAATATAACACTTTTCTCCTGCCCTCCCTTTCTTGCTTGCTTTCTTTCATTCCCTCCTTTTTAATTTTTGCAATAAAATATTTTAGTTTACTTTACAGTCACAAGCTTAATGCTCCACTAAATACAGAGTTCAGCAAATAAAAAGTAGAAAAATCACTGTTTAGTGGGAATATAGATAAGGATTATAAACAATAATCACATCCCAACATGTCAATTTCACTTGTATACATCAAATTTTTCTGTACTCTGTATATTAGCTACCACAAATCAAAGAAAATATATAATATTTGCCTTTCTGGGACTGGCTTGTTTCGCTAAGCATAATGGTATCTAGTTGCATCCATTTTGTTTTAAGACAGGATTTCATTCTTTCTTATGGCTGAGTAGTATACCATCATGTAAATATACCACATTTTCTTTATCAAGTCATCAGTTGATGGACATCTTGGTTGATTCCATATCTTAGCCATTGGGAATTGAACTACAATAAGCATGAGGCTACAGATAACATAACTCTTTCATATGCTGATTTCATAATATTTGAATATATTTTCAAATGAGATGGCTTGGTCACATGGTAGATGTATCTTCAGATTTCTGAGGAATCTCCATACTGTCTTCCACAATGGTTATACTAGTTTACATTCTCACTTACAGTGTATTAGGGTATGTTTTTCTTCACATTCTCAATAACATTTTTAAAAAAATTTTTGGGTGATAACCTTTCTAACTGGGGTTAAATAAAACCTCATTGTGGTTATTCACTTTGTTAACTACATTGTGGTTATTCACATTGTGGTTCATCACTTCCTGATGGCTAGTGATCCTGGGTACTTTTCCCTGTATCTATTGGGCATTTATATTTCCACCTTTGAAAAATGCCTGCTCATGTCCTTTGTCCATTTCTTAACTGGACTGTTTATTTTGTTATTGTTGAGTTTCTTGAGCTCCAGATATATTATGCCAATAAAACAGACTAGAAACCCCAGAAATTAATCCATACATCTACAGCCAACTATTCTTTGACAAACAGGCTAAAATCACTCCCTGGAGAAAAGGCAGTATCTTCAACAAATGGTGTTAGGAAAATTTTATCTATGCATGTGGAAGTATGGAACAAGACTTGTACCTTACACCTTATACAAAAATGAACTCATAAGCAATAAAGGTTCTAAACCTAAGACCTGAATCCATCTAATCACAAGAAGAAACCATAGAGGAAATGCTTCAAGAATATTGTCATACATAGACTTCTTGGATAACACCTTAGAAGCACAACAATAAAAGCAAAAATAACAAATGGGATTACATCAAGTTAAGAAGCTTCTGCACACCAAAGGAGACACTCAAGGAAGTGAAGAGATATCCAATAGAATGGGAGAAAATATCTGCAAAGTATGAATTTAATAGTATGCTTTAATCGTCCTGGCAACAAATGGAATCCTTTTCTTTTTCCCAGAAAATATCTACTTCTTGGTGCATTCTTCAAGTATGAGAGTGAGGTGCAGGCACGTAGCTTATCCTATTATCCTCTTCTGAAAGATGAGGAAACCTGGTGAAATAATTTAGCTGAAGTACATAGCTAGTAGCTAGTAATTGGCACAGTGATGGTTGTAAATATAAGTAGACTTAACCCAGGACAGTATTTTCCTAATAAATATATCTGTATTTCTGATATGTAGCTACAGTACAGAGAGGTAAATTATTTTAGCAAGCTGTAGCTGTGGGTTGGACAGGCAGGTTGGTGGTTAGAGAAAGTAAGAAATAACCAGATTTTAAATGAGTAAGAATTAAGGGGTAAGTACTAACAGGAAAATGGAAGTATTGTCTGCAAACATCAGAGTTATGTGGAGAATCTCTCAGCTTGTCTAGAGCCAGATTTATGAATATAAGTCAAGTGAAGGAGGAGAGGAGGGAGAAAAAAGAGACCTAAGTACCCACTCAGTAAAAATCCAGGTAAGAAACCACAAATTGGTTTGTCACACAGTAAGCAAAGGACAGATGCCACATACCCTTTTATAGGGAGAAATTCCATAGTTAGCATCTTCCCACTGTCTTTTCACACCTCCCTCTCTTAATCAATGAGGACATAGATGTCCAAATAGATCAAGTGATATAAACAAGGTTGTACAGCTCTTTAGCAGCAGGATTATCCATTTTTGTCTGAAGAGCTAATGATCTTCCAGATAAAAGTGAAACATGGAAATCTGTTAATATTAGTAATAAAACATCATTTAAGTAAATGCAAAACAAACAAGATATTGTGCAATTTAAGATCTAAGTGCTAAAGCATTAACTGAGTAAAAATGGAAATCAAAAGTCTAAAAGTCTTTCTGGAGTAGATTACATTTGAATCAAGTATTTGTGAATTAATGGACATTGGCTGGAGGCAGGGAGGACCAGAAGAAGTGAAATTCTGAAAGGGAGACATTTCATGTGATATAATGGTGTACACCTAATTTGTGGGTAGTCCAAGCAAGCAGTTTCATATACAGGAGACAGCAGAGCGATGGGAGTTGTAAATACATGAAGTCAAGCTGCTGGACTCATCAGCTGTGGATTGATGGCCAGGTTCAGTTATTTGAGACCAAGTGTTTTCATCTATAAAATGAGGGTAGAGGTCTTTTAAAAAATCATTTTTATTATTAATATAAAGAGAACAGATTTCATAAATTTCATAAATAAAATTCTAAGAACATGATGATGCTTCACAGACTTAAGGCACAACTAAATATAGTGTTTATCAACTAAAAAACTAGAAAAACTACTGTTCCACAGGAATGCAAAGAAGTTACATAAATGACAATAAAATCCTAAGATGTCAGCTTCACACTCATATATCCAGATTTTTGTGCACATCAGAAAAACTATATGATAGTTGTCTTTTTTTGGTCTGGCTTATTTCACTAAGTATAATGATCTCCAATTGAATTTATTTTGTTTCGAAAGACAAGATTTCATTCTTTTTTATGGATGAATAGTATTCCATCATGTATATATACCACATTTTGTTTATCCAGTCATCAATTGAGTTGTTTAATGAAATGATCTGTATTTTACCATATGCTTCCTCTGCATCTATTGAGATAATCATGATTTTTATTCTTCAGTTTGTTAAAGTGATGTATCAGTTTTATTGACTAGGTATAATTAGCCATCTCTGATTCACTAAGATAAATCTCACTTGGTCCAGGTGGATAATCTTTTTTGATGTGTTGTTGGATTTGATTAGCTAGTATTTTGTTGAGAATTTTTGCTTCTGTTTTCACTAGCGATATTGGTCTATAATTCTCTTTCTTTGTTGTATCTTTTTCTGGTTTTGGAATTAAGGTAATGCTGGCATCAGAAGCAGTTTGGGAGGATTCCTTCCTTTTCAGTTGCTGTGAATAGTTTCAAGCAGTAGCTTCAAAATAATTGTGATTTGTTTTCCTTTAAAAGTTTTGTAGAATTCAGCAGTGAAACTATTTGGTCCTGGGCTTTACTTTGTTGGAACTATCTTTATTACTGATTAAATTTCTGTCTTGGTTATTGGTCTATTTAGGTTTTCTATGTATTTGTGCCTCAATTTTGATAAATTGTGTATATCCAGATGTATCCATTTTTCCAGATTTTCTAATTTGTTGGACTATAATGCTTTGTAGTGATTCTTTCTATTTCTGTAAAGTCAGTAGTAACCTCTCCTTTAACATCTGATTTTATTAAATTGGGTCTCCCCTCTATTTTTTTGTTAATTAGGCCAATGGTTTATCAATTGTGAAATTTTTTTCAAAAATTCAGCTGTTCATTTCACTGATCTTTGAATTTTTTATTCCAGTTTTGTTTATTTCTTTTCTAATTTTTATTATTTCTTTTCTCCTAACAATTTGGGGTTTAATTTATTCTTATTTTTCCAAGTATTTAAGGTGCATTGTTAGGTCATTTATTTGATACCTTTCCAATTTCTTGATGTAGGCACTGATTGCTATAAACTTTCCTCTTAATACTGTTTTCGCTGTATCCCGTATTTTAATATGCCGCATTATCATCCTTTTTTTGACAGGCAGAGTGGACAGTGAGAGAGAGAGACAGAGAGAAAGGTCTTCCTTTGCCATTGGTTCACCCTCCAATGGCTGCCACGGCCAGCGTGCTGCAGCCGGCGCACCGCGCTCATCCGATGGCAGGAGCCAGGTGCTAGGTGCTTTTTCCTGGTCTCCCATGGGGTGCAGGGCCCAAGCACTTGGGCCATCCTCCACTGCACTCCTGGGCCACAGCAGAGGGCTGGCCTGGAAGAAGGGCAACTGGGACAGAATCCGGCGCCCCGACCGGGACTAGAACCCTGTGTGCCGGCACCGCAAGGTGGAGGATTAGCCTATTGAGCCATGGTGCCGGCTGCATTATCATCTTCATTCCTTTCCAGGAATATTTTTATTTCCTTTTGAATTTCTTCTATGAACCACTGATCATTCAGGAGCATGGTATTCAGTCTCAATGTGTCTGTATATTTTCTAGATTTTCTTATGTTATTAATTTCCATCTTAATTCCCTTGTTGTCAGAAAAGACACATGGTATGATTTCAGTTTTTTGAATTTCTGAGACTTGTTTTGTGGCCTATAATATGGTCAATTGTAGAGAAACTTGCATGCATAGATGAAAAGAATGCTTATTATTGAGCTGTGGAATGAAATGTTCTGTAAATATGAATTAGATCCATTTGGTCAATAATGTAGACAAGCTGTGTTGTTTCTGTAGATTTTCTGTCTAGGTGATCTGTCTGTGGTTGAAATTGGATGTCTAAGTCCCCACTATGATTGTATTAGAGCATATGTCTCCATTTGGATGCATTGACATTTGTTTCAAATAGCCAAGTGTGCTACCATTGAGTGCATATACATTTACAATAGTCTCATCTTCCTGTTGAATTGATACCGTAGACATAACATAATGACGTCTCCTTTAAAAATTTCTATCTGGAAGTCTATTTTGTCTAATATTAGGATGGATATTCCTGCTCACCTTTGATTTCTATTTGCATTATATATGATTTTCCATCCTTTCACTTTGGGTCTGTGTGCATCTTCTTTGTTTGTGCGGTGTGTTTTTTGTAGGCAACATATAGATGGGTTTGGTTTTTTAATCCATTCATGCTGTCTGTATCTTTTAACTGAAGAATTTAATCCATTTACATTCAAGTAATGGCTTGTTATTGCTGTTTTTCTGTAAATATTTCTATTATTTGTTTTGGCTGTCCTTTGTACTTTTGTTAGGAGGTTTTCTGTCTTTGTATTCTTTCATAATGCTGATGATCTTTGTTTTTGTGTAGCACTTCTTTAAGTACCATTTGTAAGGCTGGGTAGGTGGTGGCAATTTCTCAATTTTTTTTGTAATGTCTTTAATTCACCTCTATAAATGAAAGCTTCACCTTGTACAGCACTTTGGATTAACAGGTTTTTTTTTTCTTTTAGGATATTCTCTAAATATCCTACTACTAGTCTATTGGGTTTCTGATGAGAGATCTGCTGTCAATCTAATTGGATATTCTTTAAAGGAAATCAGGTGTTTCCCGCTTGCACATTTAATTATCTTTTCTTTATGTTTTACTTTTGAAAGTTTGACTATAATATGTTGTGATGAAGATCTTTTGTGATCATGTCTATAAGGGGTTCTATGCTCTTCCTATACTTGTATATCTGTATCTTTTTCCAAATTAAGGAAGTTTTCTGGAGTTGGGCTAGGTGATTTCTCAAAGACCCAGCCACACGCCACACCCTTTTCAGCTACCCAACCTATGCAGAAGTCACACCGTCACAGGATTCCCACAATCACAGGGTGCAGAGCTTCCACTGTCACAGTGTGCAGTGGCTCTGCTTTCTGCCTTGCAAGTCTTCCCATCCACAATGCCAGCCATCTGCTGAACTCACATGAATATGGCACTTTGGTGAGGGGCGGGGGGGATAAAAGAAGAAAATGTTCTCTCTCTTCTGTGAGTTAAGGAGAGTTAAGTATCCCTTGTCAATTCTCCAAGCTGGACTCAATATCATCACCGGTTGTGGCATTCTCCCTCAGTCAAAATCCAACAGTAGCCTGTGGGCCACAATAGCCCCACTTGCTTTGTCCTGAGAATACAGAGCTTCTCCACCAATGCCACTGAGCCCTTTGGTGAGAGGAAGGGAGAAATGAAATGCACCCTCCCTTCACATAGCTACGTGGGTGCCCTAACCCTGCCAGCTCTACTTTCAGATTCTAAGTCAGTGGGGACTATGGGGTTCTCCCTCAGACAATACCACCTGTGGCATGCAGGCTACTGCAGGCTCCTCTTTCCCAGCTCTGAGATGATCATGTCTCCACCAGCCACCAACCTTGAGAGTCACTGGTAGTGTCTTTCTAGCTGCTGCATGTTTGTACAATCTCTGCTGCTCCACAGAGACTTGAAGGCTTCCATCCTGTAGGCTTTCTGCTGCAAACTTTTCTCCAACTGTCTCATGAGAACTGAGTCTGCTCCTTGTTCTTTCAGTATCCTACTGTGATTGAAATCACTATATCTTTTCCCTAGTTGCCTTCTTGTGTCCTCAGTCAGTAGAGGTCCTTAACACATAGTGGTGCCTATCATTATCAAGTTATTTCATCACAGTCTAATACATGGCAGTGATTGATGTGCCCCTGTCTCCTTTTTTTTACTGTTCACTGAATAAATTTATGAATGAATAAAAAACTGAATGAATTCCCACTTAGATTTTCTTCAAGCTAAATAACTCTTCAAATCTACCCAAGCAATGTTGTGACACTCACCAAAGCATTCAAGCACCCTCTGATAACATAGGCCTCACTTTCCCTAATCTCTTCTTAAGTAGCTTTCTTGGGAGGAGTAAGGAAAGGAGGATGAGTTCCTAAGACCAGTGAAAAGTGAAGTCATTCCCAGACCTCAGGCACCTATATCTAAGCTTCTGAGATACACTCTCCCTTTTCAGATTGATAAGCAGAGAAGTTCTCTGATCCTTGCATTCTGTACCAGTAGAGTCAGAAATTTTACTCCTATACATACTCTGGGAGAAGAAATCCAGCACCCATATTTAGCGCCAAATCCTACAGTGATATTTTCTTGGATTTGGCTATTAAATAGCTGATAGTTGCTCTTGTTTATCCTCTGCCATCTTAAGGAGAATCTGGAAGACTCCAACCCTGGAGGAATCCCAATGACTAATCAGAAAACTTGGAAAAGAAGCTCCACAGTTTGAAATATAATAAAATCTCAGACATTGGATTGCACTTTAAGGTCATTCCTTTAAAGGGTACCCAGACTTTGGGATTTCAAGGATTGTAATATTTCTAAAAGCAAAACAAAATAAAAATAAAAGTAGGGACTTGATGTAAGGAGAATGTGGCTTCCTAGGGCTGCTCAGAACAAATTGCCATTAACTAGGAGACTTACAGAACTGAGTAATTTTATGGTTCTGGAGGCTGTAAGTCTGAGTTCAAGGTTTCAGCGTGGTTGGTCCCTTCTGAGGGCTATTAGAACCTTCTCCCTCTCACACACCTTCTGTTGGTTTCTGGCCTTTTTGGGCATTCCTTGGACTATAGATGCTATGCCCTCTGTGTCTATATCATCTTCCCTTTTGTATGTGTTTATGTCCAACTTTCTTCCCCCATGCCCTTTTTTATAAGGACTCAGTCTTGGATTAGGTCCCACCCAATGACCTCATTTTAACTTGACCATCTGCAAAGACTGTATTTCCAAAGAAGGTCACATTCACAGGTACTAGGAATGTGGACTTCAACATCATTGGGGTGCACACTGTTCAACCCACAATGTGGCTCACTTATGATTTAATTATATAAAGATATTACAAGAAGAAAAACCTGCATCTTGCTGTATTTATCGATACAAAAAAGAGATATTTTAACTCTCGAAGTTTTACAAATTTTATTTGATTAAAGAGGACAGCCTTTTTCAGAAAAAGCCGCTGGACCCTAACACCAAACATCCTGCACCCATGCACTGTGCTGCTCTTAACTCCTTAATCTTATGCTAGGTTGTCAAGGATATTGGCAGGATCTGGGGAAAGCTTTTCTTTGGTTCCCTTGGCCTAGTACAACTGTTTATTCACTGCTTAAGCCTCGTCTGCAACCACCCTAGTCTTTATTTTGTAACTATGCTTATTGTTAAGTGGTAACAGAGCCAAAAATAAGAGGTTACACTGCCTACCTGGTATTGCACTTCTGTCCCTGATGTTATGTTGGTACTTGCCCCTTTCCTGTCCTCTTTATTTTCTTCTGCAAGTATACTAGGGGCTGTTTCTGTGAAACAGAAATTTGTTTTGTGAAATCTGACCGCTCAGACTGAGCCAAGCATTCTATAACATCTTTGCAGCATTTGGAATCCAAATTTCAGCTCTGCATCTGCCTGCCTGGTTTCCAAATGATGATGATTTAATCAGCCCCTACATTGGGTTTTACATGATGATTCTGTTGTTGTGTAGAAGGAAGAGTATCTGCTGTTCAAAAACAGTAAGTGACCACAGCAATCATTTGAATTCTGGGGCCACTCTTCCCTTATGTGGGGTCAGAGATAAATTTCCTCAAGCCTGTAGCCAAGTAAACACATTCACCTTGGATTGTTTGAATTGCTATTCACGACCCACAACTAACTTTGACTTATGAATGTTGAGAGACTCAGAAAAACAGGGTGGGCCCTCAAGTTTTAAAGAGTTATAGGAAGTAAGAAAAGAATAAGTAAAAATTGTAGCTTGCATATCATTTGTTCATTTCTCCTACTTGCAGGTTTTTTTTTTATTTTTATTTTTTTGACAGGCAGAGTGGACAGTGAGAGAGAGAGAGAGAGACAGAGAGAAAGGTCTTCCTTTGCCGTTGGTTCACCCTCCAATGGCCGCCGCAGCCGGCGTGCTGCAGCCGGCTTACTGTGCTGATCCAAAGCCAGGAGCCAGGTGCTTCTCCTGGTCTCCCATGGGGTGCAGGGCCCAAGCACTTGGGCCATCCTCCACTGTACTCCTGGGCCACAGCAGAGAGCTGGCCTGGAAGAGGGGCAACCAGGACAGAAGCCGACGCCCCAACCGGGACTAGAACCCGGTGTGCCGGCGTCGCAAGGCGGAGGATTAGCCTACTTGTAGTTTTTAAAACAAAATTTACTTATTACTAGTACTTTAGGAGTATTCAGTACTGAGGTGTCAAGACAAAACCTTTGATAGAAACTAAGGGTGCATTATTACTACTTCACACTGGGTGAAAAGATTGGATTTTGATATCAGATCTAGGGGTTTTGAATCCTGCCACTGCCATTCTGTAGTAGTGTGATCCAAGGCATAGTTCTTAAATTCTTTGAGTCAGTTTCATCAGCTATGAAATAGGATGACTAATACCTGCTTGAGGCAGGTGTTTGCCATAATGCTTAGAATACATCTTGAGACACCCGCATCCCGTGTCAGAGTGCCTCTGTTTGAGTTCCAGCTCCACTTCCAGTTTCAGCTTACTGTTAATTTGTTCCCTGGGAGGGAGCAGATGATGACTCAAGTACTTGCATCCCTGCCGCTCTCATGGGAGACCCTGATGGAGTTCTGGGCTCTTGGATTCAGCCTGGTCCAGCCTTGACTGTTGCAGGCATTTGGACAGTAAGCCAGTGAATGAAATATCTTTCTTTCTCTCACTCCCAATTTGTACTTTCCAAATAGATAAATTAAAAAAATACATATTAAAAATAGCATCTAGTTTATAACACTATTGTAAAGATTAAAAAATAGCTGACGATACTAGTGGGACTGGAGGAGAACTTTTAAGAAGTAAACAGTAATCTAAGTAAACTTTTGCCTAAAGGTGAGGCTTCAGTCAAATATCACAGGAATTGGCTGGTGCCATGGCTGAACAGGCTAATCCTCTGCCTTGCGGTGCTGGCACACGGGGTTCTAGTCCTGGTCGGGGCGCCGGCTTCTGTCCTGGTTGCCCCTCTTCCAGGCCAGCTCTCTGCTGTGGCCCGGGAGTGCAGTGGAGGATGGCCCAAGTCCTTGGGCCCTGCACCCCATGGGAGACCAGGAGAAGCACCTGGCTCCTGCCATCAGATCAACGCGGTGCGGCGGCTGCAGCGCACCGGCAGCGGCGGCCATTGGAGGGTGAACCAACGACAAAGGAAGACCTGTCTCTCTCTCTCACTGTCCACTCTGCCTGTCAAAAAAAAAAATCACAGGAATTATCATTTATTATGGCACTTCATTAAAAATATTTTAATTTTCTTCCATGAGTTGAGCAATTATGTAGAATACTATTTGCAAAAAACAGTATACCTTCAAAGCAATACAAAGTGACTAAATATTCTGTGTTTCATACAACCAAAGACTTCTGAAGTATATCAGGTACTTAAGGTCATATGAGAAATTAGGAATTGAATGTGGTTTTCTGGCAGTGTTGGAGGCTCAAAATGCCATTTGGAAGTTAACAGAGCTAAATAGATGATTATCACAAAACTACATAAAAATTCAATTTATCAAGTCCTTCAAAAGTTATTTTCCATTCTGACCAAAAATGAGATGTGCTTCTTGGCATTTATAATTTTATTTCTAAATAAAGCAAGATGTGCATCAATTTTGCTGTTACATGTGGATTATTTTTTTTTACTCTATGAATAAAATTGTTATATTTAAGAAAATGTTAGATGGGATTTGGAGGATGTGGAAGACATGGTGAAAATATCGGGGAAGCTACCAACAAATGGACTTTTTCCTGTTGCTTTATTCCTAGCAGCAAATGTACATTGACAGGAACATCTGGAGAGTTTCATCTTGGCAGTAGTTTTCAAAGGCATTTTTTCTGACTTACTTTAACATTTTGTATAATAAAATTTTGACTTATTGTAACATTTTGTATAATAAAATCGTATCCATCCAGGGAAAAGTCCTGACTAATCTGAACTTAGTCATGTAAAAGGCATTTCACATTTCTGCATGAACACTGACATAAACTTAGGAAACTAGGTTTTAATTAAAATAAAGGTTTTTCTCTTGGTCTTGTCACCTGCTAAAGTATTGGGAAAAGATGTGTGTACAGCAGAGCAACCAAGATCCTCCACTACAAATCCCAGCATGCTGGCCTTGTCCTGTGCTGAAGTAATACACAGAGCACTAGCAGAGAAGCCAGCAGGCTGCCTAGAATCAAATCACTGTACTGCCACCTACTCAGCTGCATGACAAATGTCTTAGCCTCCTTGTGCCTCACTTTCCTCCTCTGTACCATGCAGATATGAATATCTACCCCCTGTGGATTCATATGGCAATGTGCAGTATGACTAACACACAATGTACCCGACATATGTTGCATAAAACACCAGTTCCCTGAGGGGGTTGATGTTACAGTGCAGCAGGTTAAGATGTCATTTCTGACCCCACTGTCCCATATGGTTGTCAGTTCAAGCCCCAGCTGCTCCACTTACAATCTAGCTCCCTGCTTATGCATCTGGAAAAGCAGCAGAAAATGGCCCAAGTGGGAGACCTGGATAGAATTCCAGGCTCAGTTGATGTGGCCATTTGGAGAGTGAACCCAGTGGATGGAAGATTCTCTCCCTCTCTGTCTTTTGAGTAAATAAATAAATCTTCAAAAATATCTATTAAAAAGAGGGGGTGCTGGCATTGTGGCGTAGCAGGTTAAGCAGCTGCCTGCAATGCTGGCATCCCATAAGGGCACCAACTCACGATTCAGCTGCTCTACTTCCCATCCAGCTCCCTGCTAAAGACTTCCACCTAGCCCAGTCCCAGGCATTGTGGCCACTTGGAGAGTGAACCGACAGACGGAAGATCTCTCTATTTCTGTCTCCGTCTCTCTGTTTGTCTTTTCTACTCTCTAAGTAACTCTTTCAAATAAACAAATCTTTAAAAAACAAAAAAATTGTACATGCACATAAATGCTAATGACACACCCACGTACCCAACCATTTTCCTCCATGTTCTTCTCATTTGATATTGATCATACCCCGTGCCAGCTGTTAAATAAATGTTAGCAGATGGCAGTCATAAAGTAGTGCCAGGCACTATGCTGGACACTTCGAATGCATTATCTTGTTTAAATCTCAGAACCAATCTGTGAAATGGAGTTCTTATCAACATGTGACAGAGGAGGAAACACAGGCTCAGAGAGATTAATATGCCCCAAAGCAACAGCTAATAAGTGACAGCATTAAGAATGAAATGTAGATCAGTCATCCTCTAAATCTTATTTCCCCAGAAACTGTTTTACCACATTACTCCTGTGCATTTGACACTAAAGAGGACACAACAGATGCCTCACATATGTTGTCAGAGATGATTGTAAAAAAATAAACTGTTGGTCTCAGAAGCCCCTTAAACACTGACATATACCTGTTGTGCTCTTCTTCTCACTGAGGGAGATTTCATAGCAAGATTGTGCTTCCTTTTGACATTCCTGCTTTTAGTGATATCTCAAACTTCTTTCCTAGGACTCACAGTACAGGTCTTTCAACATGGTTCTCTGTATTAATGAAACCATATAGCACATTTATTAATATCTTTTGAGATCTCCTTTGATGATCTTACGTTGACAACATTTTGTAATATTTCCTTCCTTCAGCTATGAGTAAGACTGCAAGAAAGTTCATGCTATTTTTATAATGATTATTGTCAGAGAAAAAGAATGCTATGCAAGTCTGCAAACTCTAAAACAAACAGACTGCACCCTGGAGGGCGTCTTATCTAAAAACACAACTGATTGTACTTCAGCACTGAATCTGCGTCTACAACCTTGGGCAATATAGTCAGCATTTGATATCCCCGTATTTTAAAACTGGAGGGGAATTTTACTTAATTGTTTGTTTCCAAGATTCACTTTATCTATTAGGGTGGGAAAGGGATCCTCTACAAAGAAGGGCAAGGAGTGAGGAACAGGCAGTTCCAAGAGTGTCCAGCCTTTAGGAATCATTGAACTGTTTCTGATCGCTTTATTAACATTCAGATCTGTAGATCTGAGAGTGGACCTTCAGTTTGTGGGTGCATGTGTTTATATAACATGAGAATTCAGAAAATACATTCCAAAGTCAAATAGAAGTAATTTGGAGTTACTGACCCTTAATTTTTACATTAAACAATCCTGAATTGGGTGCCTCTGGGGTGAATGTGAGTGACTGCTTGCAAGAAGCCCCTGATCTATGGCCAGTGATGGTCAAAGGCACCACTTGTTAGAATAGATTGGCGTTTCATGACAGTGGAATTGCAGATTGTACTTGAAATCCAAAGAAGTGTCACTTACTACAAACAGGTAGGAAATGTGTGGGGAGAAAATAAAATTGGGTTTTGTGGAAGGGTAGAGGTCACTCCAGTAAATAAACATTCCAGTTAGGGTCACATGCAAATAGTCTGGAGAAAGTGAGAGAATGTACCACATTAAGGTCCCAAAGGAACAACATAAAACACAGAAACTCCTGTGAAGTTTGTTTGATGCCCTTGCAGGTAACTCTACAGGTAAAACCAGGGAGGAAAAACTAGAACTTTGTCTTGCAGGGCTTTTATGCCAGACTAAGAAGTATAGCCATTGTCCTAAGAGTTACTGAAGGGCTTTCAGTATGGACATGATAAAACCAAGCTCTAAGAAGAGGAAACGTCATCGTGGGCTTTAGTGAGAACAGGCTGTTACAGTTAGAAGAGATAGTGACTGTGGAAATGCATATTTAAGCACTAAAACTGATAAGGCAGAGTAACTGGCTACAGTAAGACTAAAAGAACCTTGGCAGTTGAGTGGATGATAGACCATTTACTAAGATAAGTTGTACAAGAAGGAATTTGAAAATGGTCATAGTCAAGGTCAATTGTGGCATAAGTTAATGGACCAATATTTTGAGTTATAATTGTTTTTGTGTGTACTTGGATCATCATTCACTAGGTTAGGAGATGGACTTAAGGGATAATTTCAAATCTCAGGTCATTTAGCGTCTTTCTGATCTTAAGACCATTTAATCTCTACAAGCCTCAATGTTCTCATTGGTAAAATAATAAAAATATTTGGCCGGCGCCGTGGCTCAACAGGCTAATCCTCCGCCTTGCGGCGCCGGCACACCGGTTCTAGTCCTGGTCGGGGCGCCGGATTCTGTCCCGGTTGCCCCTCTTCCAGGCCAGCCCTCTGCTGTGGCCCAGGAGTGCAGTGGAGGATGGCCCAGGTGCTTGGGCCCTGCACCCCATGGGGAGACCAGGAAAAGCACCTGGCTCCTGGCTCCTGCCATCTGACGAGCGCGGTGCGCCGGCTGCAGCGCGCCGACCGTGGCGGCCATTGGAGGGTGAACCAACGGCAACGGAAGACCTTTCTCTCTGTCTCTCTCTCTCTCACTGTCCACTCTGCCTGTCCAAAAAAAAAAAAATAATAATAATAAAAATATTTATGTCACAAGGTTGTCATGAGTAAGGTTTAAGGGGTAGAATCCACATGCAGTTCTGATGCTGGTACTGTTGTGGCTGCTACCAGCTGAATGCTCACTGAGACAAGCTCTACTTTTCCTTCACAACATTTCCCCCCGAGGCCTCATAGTGGTCTGTACCCACTAGACTATCAAGAACTAATTGTTGAAGTGAGCTGAACTGAAATGGACAGCAGGGAAACACCACAGGATGTTTCTGAGAGAGTTGAAGCGTGTGTACCTGTTTAGTGTACAACTTCAGCTAAAGAAGTCACACGGAAAAGATCACGAGCAGCATTTGGGGTTAAAGGGACGGAAAAGAGTGACAACACTGACTAAGTAAAATGGGGAAGTCATTTCTATTGGCAAAGAAAGCAAATCCATTCTAGGGAAGAGGTCTTCACAGCCTCTTCAGGTTTTTAAAAGGAAATGAGTGATCCAACAGGTTTCCTTCTAAGCTTAAGGCACGTATCAGAAATGATCTTACATATCTAGGCAAGAAGACGACTATAGAGTGTAAGTCATATGAAAAGAATGAAGCCCTAGCTTAGAGTAGAAATCCACCCCAAGCACTGATAGATCTTCCAGCTGCCATTGTGGCATTTATTTTCTTTTTCTTTTGGTCACTTAATTTCCTCTGAATATGAGCCACGTTAAATGTAAAGATATAATTTCTTGAAAAGATTGCTTTTGCACTTTCAAAGTAAACCTGCTCAATGGGGTAAATGAAATAATTAAACCTCATTAATATAGCCTAAATAATTTAACAAGAGGACCACAAGCTTATGTGGAAATAGTTCTGATGTACTGGCACTGATATTAGATTTGGGGGATTCATTTGTCGATAAATGGAAATTTAGCAAATATTTAAGATAGGTGAGCAGCATGTAAAGATAAGCCATGGTGACATAAAACATTGAAAACTATTCTTTAATAGCAGGTACATGCAGCAGCTCTCAAGCATCTTATTTTCTAACCAGCCCACCATGCTCCTGAAGTGCACTTGGGCTCACTGTCTCAGAGCTACTGCAAATCACACATTCTGCACGTTATTCACAGAACAATGGCTCCAAATAGAGGAGAGGTAGGGTGAATCTTAATGGAAGAGAAATCTGTTTAATTTCCATAAGCCCATAAGTAGTCAACAGTATATTCTGGTACATTCTGGGCCCTTCATTCTCTTTGCAACAGGAAAAAAAAATCCCCAAATAAGCATATCAAGCCCAAGTTTCTTACCAGTGACCTTTTTTACGGTATTTCAGATGAGCTTCAAACCTGAGGTGGAGTCAGAGAACGAGGAGGCTTGGGTCAGAAAACATAGATGCTTTTATGCCTAGAGATCAGATGTGCAGCATGAGGACTATAGGTAACAATTTTAGCTGGACATTTGCTGAGGCAGTAGATTTTAGGGGCGCATTGCACAAAAGGTGGCTATGTGGCATGATGGATATGTTAATTTGCTATAATGCAGTCATCATTTCTCTATGAATATAAAAACCTCATGCTGTACACATTAAATTTATATAACAAAAAAGCCAAGGATACTGAAATGTAGGATGACCATAGATCCTTTTTTGTGTCCCTAATCCTCGCTGTGGTTCTCTACAGGAGTCTACTAATTTTGTATTTCAAATGGTAGTTTCTCAGAGGCTTTGGATCTCCCCAACTTCATAAAACATCATCTCCTTTGTGCCTGTTTATGACCAAAAGTCGCCTCCTACAGCACAACCACCCCTGCTGCTTCTGCAACAAGGTTATCTGGGTCTCATGGAAACGCAGCTTGGGGAAAGGCCAGGGAGTGCTCGCCACGACACCTGGTGCAGTTCTGCTGACTTTCAAATCACCCACACTCACGGCTTGGCGTGCTCTGATGAACCCTCAGAGACAGCAACATTGTGGTTGCCTCATCACTTTCCAGTCAGGATGAAACACATGGAACTGCCTTTTCTCATTCTTCTTTTGGGTTATTCATAGACTTCTAAATAAACCTTATATACAAACATAATGGAGGAAGGAAAATATTTCTCTACTTTCTTCTTTTGTTTACATACTGGTTTTTAGTTCGTCTTTGAATATGAGTTTCAGAGCATTATGAAACAGCATAACCACCCAGCTAGAAAGTGATATAAATATAATCATCATAGAAATAAAAGTATAAATCAGCCAGCACACAAACAGATTCTTTTTAAATCTGCTTTATTTCTCTAACTATCACAGAGAAGATATTAAGAATTTGGAAATTTAAATGTAGAGAGAATTTATTTAGGGACTTCACTGGAAAGTAAGTGTAGACAAGGGTAACATACAACATCTATTACATTAGAACCTAGAATAGAACCGAAAGGAAGCAAACTTCAGTTATTCCCCAGGCCATAAGAAATATCAGGAACTATGGATTTGGACAACCGAGTCTTCCTCCTGTCACACAACATACACACACAAACAGAATGCTACCACTGACAAATACACATACATTGAGGTTGAAAAACAGAAAAGAGCTAAAATAATTAGAATCAACTAAATACAAAATACTCAGCAAAAGAACATGGAGACCATAACCTGAAACTAAGGCCCATGCCAAGGCTCTTGTAATAAGTGCCAAGATAGAATATATTTTCTTTGTTCTTCTTAAATTGTAGTATTCTGGATAATTCTAATGGTAATGAAAAAAGATGTGAAATGTCATTCGAGTTCACATAGATGTCCTTCCCCCTCTCAGACAGTCTGTACTCCACACTATTGCTGGTTGGAGGGGCACTTAACAACATCTGTCACCCTTCTCTAATGCCTACAAGAAAAATTGTAAATTTCTTTTCCAAGACTTCCAGATTCCTTATTATCGGTCCCCAAATACTCTCCCAATTTCCTCTTCAGGATCTTCATTCTCACATCCTCTATATTACACTTCTTCTTTGTTAATTTATTTCTCCTAATTAAAGGGGGTGTTGAAGAACTTGAACTCTGGAGTTAGACAACTCTGCTTGGATCAGCATCGCTATACACCAACAGTGTGATCTTGGCAGGTGGCTTCCTTCATTCATTCATGAATCCAGTGTTATTTAGTGAGCATCTAGATATACATACCAGGCTCTGCACTGAGCACTGGGGATAGAGTGGAGATCAGTACAAAGTTCTTGTCCTCTTGAGCCTATCTAGGACATTCAGATAGCCCAGGGTCTCTCTCTAGCTAGATCTCAATGTAAGTTTAGCAAGACAATGCAGCTGCTGCTGCTTGTTTCTTTTAATGTCTCACATGTTTAGGTCAGGCCCACCCAAGAAATTTTCCCTTCTTCTGAATTAATTATCTACTTATTTATATCACTATTTAAATATACATTTGCTTCTGTCATTATTATAATTGTACATATTTATAGGTACAATGTGATAATTGAATGCAGGTATACAACACATAATCATCAAATCAAATTGATTAGTTTTTGAGGAATTTCCTTATTGTTCTTTGTAAAAGTTGTTCTAATTTACATTCTCACCAATAGTGTGTTAATGTTCCTATTTCTCCACATTGTTGCCAACACTTGTTATTTTTTGGATTTTTTATAATAACTATTCTAACTTAGGTGATATGAGATACTTCATTGTGGTTTTTATTTTCAGTTCCCTAATGCAAATGCTGTTTGGAATTTAAAAATTTGTTGTTCATTTGAGCTTGTCCATTTAAGAAGTATCTATTCATATCATTTGTCCATTTTTTAAAATGTATTATTAATTTTTGAGTTGTTTAGCTTAAAGATTTATTTATTTATTTGCTTTATCTGAAACACAGAGCAAGTGAGAGAGAGGAGAAAGAGAGAGAGAGAGAGAGATGGAGAGGGAGAGAGAGAGAATTTTCCATATGCTGGTCCATTCCCTAAATGGCCATAGCAGCCAGGTGTGGACCAGGCTGAAATAGGAGCCAGGAACTTCATCTGGATATCCCACATGGATGGATGGTAGGGGCAGAAGTATTTGAGCCATCATTTGCTGCTTTCATAGGCACAGTAACAGAGAGCTGGATCATAAGCAGGGCAGCTAGGACTCCAATGAACACACTAGAAATGAGATGCTGGCGTCAGAAGTGGAGGCTTAAGCCCACACTGCCAACCCCTCTGTTACTAAGTTTCATGAATGTCTTATATGTTCTGGATACTAATCCTTTGAAAGGTTAATAGCTAGCAAATATTTTCTTCCATGTGTCTTCTTTCTGTTGTTTCCTTTGCTGTGAAGATTTCTTAGATGTAATCCCACTTGTCTATTTTTGCTTTTTGCTTTGGGGGTCTTGTCCAAAGAATCCTTGTCAACACCAAAGTCTAGATGCATTTCTCAATGTTTTCTTCTGGCAGTTTCTTAGTTTTGGGACTTACATTTAGGCCTTTTATCCATTTTCAGTTGCTTTTTATACTTGGTGAGATAGGAGTCTAGCTTCATTCTTCTGGAGGCATCATTCTAACCTGTAGTTCCATACTTATTTTCCCCCTAGGTTGATATTAGCACATCTGGCAGATCACTTATCTACCACTTTTAACGGATGGCTTTTGTGCCAAAATAGCTTTTCCTGAAGACATTTCTTCCATTGTCAGTTTGCCAAGTTTCTTTGTCTTTAGTTCCTGTTGGATCTGTTTTGTAGTCTCTCGATACCTTCTTATGCTATAATTGATGAGAGTCATGGTAGGAGCCTGGGGCACTTGTTCTCTGTATGAAAAAGTTCAGGTATGCCGGACAGTAGCCTACAGTGATAAGAGCAGTTCTGAGGTTGCAGGAGCACAGCCTGCAGTACTGGTGGGGTGGTGTATGCTCTGGCAGTGGCCTGCAACAAGCAAGGATAGAGCCAGGATCATGGGAATGCACGCCTTCATTCTGGCAGGTTCTATGAGTCTCAGCAGCAGGCCACAGGGGCAAGGCCAGGGCTGTAGGAGCACAGAGGCAGTCTTGGTGGCGTGTACAGTCCTGAAGTCAGTCTGTGGGCCTGAGGCCAGGATCACGAGAGCACTCTTCCTCACTACAGGAAGTTGGTGTGTTCTGGCAGTAGAGTTGGGAAGTGGAGGAGGGGCACTTGAGTTGCAAGAGCAACAATCAGCAGTCCTGGCGGGGATGTTCAGTTCCTAGTGGGGGCAAGCCCTGCCCTTGGTGGTGGAGGGAGGGGAGAGTGTGGGAGAGGTTTAGCCCCAACTCTGTGAAGGCAACTGAGCCGGCTTCTAAGTTCCTGGGTGCAGAATCTCCCTATCTGCTACCCTCCCTGTCTGATGTAGTGCAGTGTGCTGGGTGTGCTATGGTGCCAGAGTCACAGCTCCACCGGCACTACAGTCTTTGCTGGCTTGCTGGGTACAGATGTGCAGGGACTTCTGTCCCTTGGGGCAGTGTGAATTCCATCAGTGGTTCCTTTCTCCAGAGGGTCCCATTCTGCCACATCCTGTGCTCTGAGGGCTGAGGTAGAGACAGTAGGGGCTGCTCTCTGAAGCAGAGCTATTGTGCGTTCCTCCGGACAGTGCTCTTAAGCCTGTGAGCACTCTGCATTGCCCCCTCCAGCTAGCATTGTCAGTGATGGACACTGAAGATGCAGTGAAAACTGCCTCTGACTGTGGGTCTGGGTTCTCAGTTGCCAGTGTGTTTTATGCTGCCAACTCAGGTCTTTGTGTCCTACAGTGCTCCTATAACCACCTTGCTTTTTTTCTTTTCTCTTGGGCATCACCTAAAAATAAGATTATTTGTTTTATTATTATTATGATTGTTCTCTGGAAGAGATGAATGCTGGACACCTCTAATCAGCCATTTCGGAGTCTCCAAATTTTCCCTCTTAACTAACTCAAAAAAATTTGATTTTGATTGCATGTGAAAAAGATTTGATTGCATGTGGAAATTCCCTTTGCAATATAGTGTGGCAACCACTAGAAGGGTTCCTCATTATATTCACAAGTTCATTCACATTCAAAAGGAGACAGTTATACAGGATGTGTACATCAGACGATTACTTTTTAATTATGTCTAATTTCTGAGGGCACTGACTCAAATAAGGCTTAGGATATCCCAATAGAATTGCAGTATTACTTAGGAAGATAAAATTATTGGGAATATTTTTTCTTAATTTTTAATGATGGCAAAATTTATTTTTGTGTAAAGAGAATCAAAATATCAGTCAGAACTCTAACGTGTATTCATGAAAATCTGTTCTTGTTTTAATTGTTTATACTATTCAAGAGAATTTTATCTTTCACAAAAGTAGGCCGATTTTGTGATTGTAAGTTTAAATGAGTAATTGCTTTAGGCTTGTAATTTGAGATAAAAACTGTATTTGGAGCCGGCCTGCAGCTCAATAGGCTAATCATCCGCCTGTGGCGCCGGAACCCTGGGTTCTAGTCCTGGTCGGGGCACCGGATTCTGTCCCAGTTGCTCTTCTTCCAGTCCAGCTCTTTGCTGTAGCCCGGAAAGACAGTGGAGGATGGCCCAAGTCCTTGGGCCCTGCACCCCATGGGAGACCAGGAGGAAGCATCTGGCTCCTGGCTTTGGATCGGTGCAGCTCGCCAGCTGCAACTCTCCGGCCGTAGCGGCTACTTGGGGGTGAACCAACGGAAAAAGGAAGACCTTTCTCTCTGTCTCTCTGTCTCTCTGTCTCTCTGTCTCTCTCTCTCTCTCTCTAACTATGCCTGTCAAAAAATAAATAAATAAAAATGTTAAAAACCTCTATTTGCAATATTTAAGGAATTTCAGGTTCATCATGCATACAAATTTAATATATTAAATTTATGAAAATGAGTTAAGTTCTTGGGAAGTTTGCCAGACCATATGATTGATGTACTGATGAAGAAAGTAAACATCTATTACATTAATAAATGTAGTAAATTATTCCATGGAATTTAATTAAGTTGTAAAGTCTTTATTCAAATTATTGCACAGCTTGCTACATTTATGAATGTATTAATAAGATTTTTAAAGTAACATATAAACTTAGAAAGAAGAAGTTTTTAAATAATTGTACCCAAAATAACCTTGGGTTTATTTTTTTTAGGTATACAAATTATCCTTCAGAACATAACTGTACTCACATTTAACAAGTTTAGACGGTGCTGTATTGTATGATCTTTGTTGAATCACTGAACTTCTCTGTCTTTTCTGAATCTGAGAAATGGCTGTCATCATACCAACCAGGTAGCTGTGATGAGTGAATGCAACGTTTCCCATAAAGTACTTGGAGCTTGGTCCTTCTCCTAAACAGAAGAGCAGAGAATTAATTAGAATTCATCCATGGACCAAAGTTCTAAATTCTATGCCTCAAATTCACTGCTAGGTACAATAAATTTAGTACATTTCCAGAAAAAAGGAGTGATTAGGAAAATCATTTAAATACCAAAGGCAGTACAGGAACCTGTCAAATCCCATGGGATGTTAATTACACCCTTCATATCTTCACTAGAAAGCAGCTGAAGGAGGGTAGTTTTAAAGCACTGTCCCATTTCAGTCCTTAAAATTTGAGGCACAGAAGGCAGGAAAGTCAGCATCAGGCTCCAAGGACTTTTTGCAATCAATATTTCTGTGCCAATATCTTTGGCCATGTGGCTGAAAGGGGCCTTAAGACACTAGGGGAAGGGAGAAGCTGAGTAGTCCCACTAGGCTAATAGTCGCCTCATGAAATGTAGCTGTATTTGTATCAGAATGAGCAGAGGCATGCAATCCTATCTGGGCAGAGGGCAAAGAAAACCCAGGAGAGAGCTGACCCAATCACTCTGCATGATTTAGAAATGTATGATGATTAGTAGAGACCAATCCACTTTTCTCGAGTTACTGTCTTTGGACACTGAAAATATTGTTTCAAAGTAAAAAAAATATAAGGTGAACTATTCTGAACAGTTATAAATATCCTTTAGTGTGTCCAATTCTTGGCAAAATGCAATGATTTTTTTATGATACCTCTAGAAAGGAACAAGCACAAGTATAGAAAGGTTGTGTGTGTGTGTGAGTGTGTGTGTGTGTGTGTGTGTGTGTGTTGAGACAGACACAAAGAGTCTAGAGAGCTGGAAAGAAGAAATATAAGAATGCACACACAGATTATATCAGATTAATAATTACTTCTCAGAGAGTTATTATTAATAATAACTTCTCAGAGAGGAGTTCTGGGATGAGACCCAGACACAGAGAAAGCAAACAGGAAGAGGTGATGTAAGAACACAGAGAGGCCTAACTCTGAAAACAGATGAGATGAAAGTAAGAGAAGACCCTGGGGAGATACATCTATCTATCTATGTATCTAAATTTTACATTGAAAAGTATGTACATATAATTTCCAAGGACCCAAGAATCGGAGCCAAAGGGAGGGAAAAATGAGAAAGGAAGATAACACAGAGCAACATTCAATTTAATCAATATTTATTGACCACCCACAGGGAGCATGGCAACCTACTGGAAACTAAGTGGGAATAAATTCAATTTGCTGCTGCTCAGAGGGTGGAGAGCTGCCTGGGGCTGCGGAGGTGTGAGTGCAGGCAGATCCACACTGTGCTCTGAGCCCCCAGCACACACACACTTTGGTTCCTTCTCGCGCTCCTTGGACTGACCTGCAATGCTCTCTCATTCCAGAGAGGAAAAGCAAACATTACAAAGAGAGACAAAGATGAAGCATTCTATTTTTGTTTTGTTTTTTTGTACTTGTAACATCAGGTCTAAGACAAGTGCTATTATTAGTAGCAACACCACGCTTGTCTAGGAACCCTAAAAATCTGGAATGTAGAAGTTTAAAAAGAAGGAATCTTAAAGTCAAAAAAGGAGTCTCTGAGAACACTTTTCTTAGGCATCCTCACTCCTGTGCCCTGACATAAGAGGAACCTAAACATTTCATGGAAAAAAAAAATTGACATAAAACATTTTATTTTGTTGCAAAAAAGTTGAAATCTATGCATAATTTTTAAAGATTTATTTATTTATTTGAAAGTCAGAGTTACAGAGAGAGAGAGAGAGAGAGAGAGAGAGAGATCTTCTGTCCAGTGGTTTACTCCTCAGATGACTGCAAAGGCCAAAGCCAAGCCAGGTTGAAGCCAGGAGCCAGGAGCAGCTGGGAGGGGAACCAGTGCCATACGAGATCCCGGCATTGCAGGTAGTGGCTTTACTTGCTATGCCACAACACCTTCCCCCATGCCTAATATTTTGACAATACATACTTTCTATGAACTTTTTGATAATCCTGCATATATGATAATGTACAGCATTTTCAAAACAAATCTTTGTCCCATAAAATTTGGTCTCAAAAATGTCTTAGTTTACTGACACATATCTCATCAAAATGTCTCCAAAAGACCTGAAGAAAGGGAAACAGTTTGTTATGACTCAAAGTATCCATAAAATAAAAATAAACCAGGGCTTTATGAGAAATACAACCACTGCTGGCAGTGGGTTATATGAAATATGCTGGTAATAAAATTACACAAACATCAAAATTCCCTATACTCCATCAACAGATTCATACTGTTAGAACAAGCCATCTGGTAAACCTGAGAAAAAGGCATGTGGCAGAATAGTTTGTGGAACATTAGCTTACATTTATTCTTTCTATACTTTTCTATCTCACAGTCATACCTTTGAAATTTCCTGGCCTATGAGATATTTGCATGGTAGAAAAATAGAACCTGCTTAAAGTAAAGTGAGAATTTCTTGAAGAAACTACTACTACTATCATGAGGATGGGTGTGGAGGTAGAGAAATTAATTTTTGAAAACTCAGGAAGAGGTAGCTGTGCATCCCAAAGCAAAAAGGAGTGTTAAAGTCAGAGGGCCACGCATTGCTCAGTGGTAAAACTAGCACTCCAGGGAGGTGACGTACTGTGTAGAGTAGAAAGACCTCTTTGACAATCCAGAGATGATGCCCTGTGCACCACAGTCCCAAATTTACCAAAGATCCTGCGCCGCAAGTATGAGTTGGAGCATCCCAGCAGCCAGATGGGCAGGATCACCTAGTCTGCAATGAGACCCTTAGAGATACTCAGGTGATGTGACGATAGTGCTCTACTTCAGGACCTCAGCACAGTTCCACAGGGTGGCTAGTCCCAACAGTGACTGTAACTCATCACTATGGCAAATCAGGCTGACAGAATAAATTCAGTTGGTTTTACAAAAAATGAATAAATGAGCTTTTCTCAAGTATACTTGTGTTTGTGGTCTGGATGCCACACATGCCTACAAATTTTGGCATCAGGTAGGACCAGATCTGAGTAACTCTTAGACATGTTACTTATTTTCTCCATGTCTCTGTTCTCTAACCTATAAAATGGAAGCAAAGGAGAATGTAATTCATTATTGTAGATAGTGATGGTTATATGGATGCTAAGTGCTTAGTACAGTATCTGGAACACAGTAAGTGCTCAATAATGTTCATCAGTTTTACTCAGTTTGAAAACTGAGTTTTTTAGATGTAAGACAAAATTTTGGCCCAGTTTTGAGCAACATTGCTAAAAGGGAAATACCATCAGTCATTTAAATTATTTACAAGATAAAAAGTAAATTATTAATAGTTCTTCAAGAGAAATGCCACCATCCTTTGCAGGAAGAGCAATATGAAAATATGGCCAAAAAAAACATTGACCACCTACCAGAACATTCTCAATACAGGGCTCTGCCTGTTCAACTCAATGTGTCTAAGAAACTTCCAACTTTTGGGCAAGACCAAGAAAGAAACAAGTGAATAACACCAAAAATGACCATAACTTTAAAAAGTCAGATGCCACCTTCTTCCTCCTCCTGTTTCACCCTGCCCTCACTCAGTACAAGCACATCGCAGGCCAAAGATACTTATAATTCTTTGAGTAACTAACTTCAACAGACTTTTGACAAGCTGGCTAGTGACCTTGATAAATGGATCTTAATATGACAGATATAGTGCTCAAATGGAATGTGGGATGGCAGAACATATTTTAACTTTTGATATGCTAAAATATCACCTTAAAATGGAAAGATCCTACGTAGAGCCTCCATGTGGAACCTGTTTCATGTTATATAAGCCTCCAAGGTAAAAAAGTAAAAATGAAAATTAATTCCAGGGCCAGGTCAGGGTAGTGGCTGCTTGATATACCTGCATCTAATTTATATCTCCAGTTTACTAGACATCTTCTTATGATCTCAGTCTCTCCTTGTTCTTGACTTCTACTCTGCCCAAATCATTTAGACTAATCTCTGGTACTTTCACTTTTCTGTGACTACAGAGCAGCCATGACCCATGATTTCTGATCTGTGAGATGCATCCTCTCTTCTGACAATGGGACTTCATGCATGAGTTTACCCTAAACTTTGTAGGACAAGGCTTCCTTTTGAATTCTTGTTCTAGAACTCTGCACATTTCTTTGCATCCTTACAGGGAAGCATCTGCCTTGGTTTAGGCAGCCCTTCATTCCTTGGGATGAGAGTTATTATCTAGAGCAAATTTGTGTTATCTGTGAACCTGTTGCAGGCAGACAGCTTCCCCAATGACAGCTTTTGGATTTTCTGTATTCCATGTGTTTGTTACCTTGTGCCCACCACTAGAAGAACTTAGCTACCAAAAGTTGAACCATCCAGAGTCCAAATATGAATATTTTGTCATTAGTATTTGTGCAAGAGGGAATATAATGTTCACACCTTTACTTAGTGTTTACTGTGCTTGTGTCAGACATTGTCTGTGTCAATGCTAGAGCTCTGGAGGTGAGAAGACACAGACTCTATCACCAAGGAGGATGATGTCCCCAAGAGAAACACATGAGGAAGCAAACAGTCATAAATGATGAAACGGAAGCATTCAAAAACACCATGGGCACAGGACAGGGAGAGCCAGAATATGAAAGTTAAGTTGGGTGTCAGAGGAGGTGAGGTTGGCTTGGACTCATTTAGGTAAAACAGGGGGACACTGGATCAACTGAGTTACCAGGGGACCTAAATTGTTAGCACAGGTACACGAGTTCCAGGAAGAGGGAATATCATGATTTTTTTTTTTGACAGGCAGAGTGGACAGTGAGAGAGAGACAGACAGAAAGGTCTTCCTTTGCCGTTGGTTCACCCTCCAATGGCCGCCGCGGCTGGCGCGCTGCAGCCAGCGCACCGCGCTCATCCGATTTGCAGGAGTCAGGTGACAGGCACTTTTCCTGGTCTCCCATGGGGTGCAGGGCCCAAGCACCTGGGCCATCCTCCACTGCACTCCTGGGCCACAGCAGAGAGCTGGCCTGGAAGAGGGGCAACCGGGACAGAATCCGGCGCCCCAACTGGGACTAGAACCCCGTGTGCCGGTGCCGCAAGGCGGAAGATTAGCCTGTTGAGCCACGGAGCCGGCCAGGAAGAGGAATATCAAATGCAAAGGCCTAGGAAGTAACACACAATAGTCTGGCATGCTTTGTTTAGGATCTCGGTGTTATCTTATAGCACCAAAGTGGCAGATGAGATTAATTTGGAAAGCCTAATGGCTTCTGCCTGACATGATATTCATTGATGTCTATTATGGAAAAGAAAGAGAAGACTGTGACATAAATGCTATTTGCAATCTAAGCACAGAAAGTCTTAGTCACTAAAGGGTTTATCCAGGAGCAGTGGACCTAGAAGTTTCTATCTTGCCACTCCCGATGGGTGCACTTCTTCAGGCTCTAGCCTAGCCTGGTGGGCATAGCTAGTGACAATGACAGGTCCTCCATCTTTTAAGCCATTTTTAATTGCAAGTAAATAGCCCATAGATTGTGAGTTGTGTTACTTGTCTTTGAGGAAAAAATATTAATCTAGAGGAGAGGAATAAGTGAACAAATAAATATTAGCAATGGGAAAAATGCCATAATAAAAGGCTCGTTCTTAAAAGCCTGCAGCACAGAAAAGAGAATTTGCCTGGATGGTTGGAAAGCTTTCATTGAGTGGATAATAAGAGAAATATACATGACAAGTTGGGATTCTGAGATTCAGTGAAGGGTATTCACAAAGGAGGAAACACCTTGAGTTAATAGCATGCATGTGTGAGAATGCATGGTCTGTTGGAGGAACAGCTAACAGGTCCTGCCAGAGTGCTGGAGCAGCAGCAAAGAGCAGAGCTGCAACTTCAAAGACAATAGCGATTTCAAAGACAGTTTGGGGACATTGCAAAGGGCCTGGCTCAAGGTTATTTGAACAGAGCTTTTTCTTAGATACACCTCTGATGGGGTCAAGAACAGGTTGTAAGAGAGCATGGAGGCAGAGAGAGTATTTTGAAATCTAGTAAATCATTCAAAGCAGAGAAACTGATCCAGAAACAAGAGCATCTAAACAACATGCCGCTGTATTGGAAACTTATTATAGGTGTCAAGCTTTGAGTTCTAGTTCCATCACAAGAAGCCCTCTGTATCTCCATGCTAGCACTTCCTGTCTGCTAGAGCTACTAGTGCCCTCTAGTGGTGACCCCCTTGATGACCAGAAGACAAGTACTTTCCATTCCTTACTCAATTCCCCAGGTATATTTTTAGGTGTAAGTTTTTGTGATAGCTGCAGGAATCATATTTTTAAGACACTCATTTTTTAACTCTAGAAAAATTCACAATCTAATCATTCTAATCATAATAGATGAATACGTTATCATAATAATGTGCATCATCTGTGCAATTAGAGAAATAAGCATAATAGCTCCTATAGGATAGAGATGCTTAACTCTTCTGATTGGGAATGTTTATGGTGTCTCCCTGCTCTTCTGATCACGTGTTTTATTTTCCTAGGGCTCTTTTTTTCCTTTTTGCCTCTGCCAACATTGGCTCCTTCTGTCTGCATCCTCTTTCTATACCCCTGTGGGGTGCTGTGCTCAGTCCTTGGTCCAGCTCACTGCTTTTTATTTATTTATTTATTTGACAGAGTTAGACAGTGAGAGAGAGAGACAGAGAGAAAGATCTTCCTTCTGATGGTTCACCCCCCAAATGGCCACTATGGTAGGCGCTGCGCCGATCCAAAGCCAGGAACCAAGAGCTTCTTCCTGGTCTCCCATGTGGGTGCAGGGGCCCAAGCACTTGAGCCATCTTCCACTGCCCTCCCGAGCCACAACAGAGAGCTGGACTGGAAGAGGAGCAGCCGAAACTAGAACCAGCACTCATATGGGATGCTGGCACCTTAGGTGGAGGATTAACCAAGTGAGCCACGGCGCCGGCCCTCATTGCTATGTTCTAAGTGATTTCATTGCCACCGATAGCTTGCACTTAATTGTGTGATATTTTTTGTTTACTAGAGACCCCACATTACCAAGTGCTTTACTTTTGACTCAAAAAGTAAATTTATCTCTAATGAAGCACACCCCAAACAGAACAGAACTTTCTGAAATCCCCCCTCCCTTGGCTTGTTACATCTACCCTTAAGAGGCCTGCTTTTGTAAGTAAAAGATCTGAAAAGATGCTTTTATCTTACTTCTTTTCTCTCTCCCACATCCAGTGCATCACCAAGTTCTTCAATATTCTTAAATCCTTTTATTTCCTGTGTCCACTGTTATTGCTAAATTGGTCCCTCCCAATCTCTTGTTTGACTGATGACCATGGTCTCCTAGTACGTCTATCTGCTTTTAGCTCATGCTCTGCTCATTCTGGCTCAGTGGCACTGCCAAAGTTGTCTTCTTAACAAGAAAGTCTGAGCTTGGATTATTTTCCACCCCATATCTCCTGACTTCAATACCCCAAGGTTTTCTACAACCTTTGGAATCAGTTTTCAGCTCCTCACGGTGGCAGACATACCTCTCCTGAACTTTCTAGGAGCATCATCTATGGTAATCTGCCTCCAGGAATTTTCCAGAGATTCCAAAATTAATTGTACATTCCCTCCAAACATTGTGTTATTTCTTACTTTCCTGCCTTGAAATGTTGTCACTACAGTACTCTCCCCATGACTGGTTTCTACATGGAAAACTTCAAATTTATCCTTAAAAATTCACTTTCATTCCACTTCCCCTAGTGATTCTTCCTTGTCTCTTCCTTTTAGATAGACAACTACTTTCTTCTGTGGGTTTTTTCTTCTGTGCCTTGTGTCTGCCTTTATTATGTCATTTTGCACAATCTACTGTATCTGTGTCCCTGTCTTCAGACTGGAGGAGAAACTAACATAGTAGTTAAGATGGACTCAGATGGGGCCGGCACTTTGGCATAGTGGGTAAAGCTGCCGCCTGCAGTGCCAGCATCCCATATGGGCACCAGTTTGAATTCCAGCTGCTCCACTTCTAATCCAGCTCTCTGCTGTGGCCTGGAAAGCAATAGAAAATGGCCCAGGTCCTTGGGCCTCTGTACCCATATGGGAGACTCAGAGGAAGCTCCTAGATCCTGCCTTTGGATTGGTGTGGCTCTAGCCATTGCGGCCATTTGGGGAGTGAACTAGAAGATAGAAGATCTCTCTCTCTCTCTCTCTCTCTCTCCCTCTCTTCCTCTCTCTGTGTGACTCTTTCAAATAAATAAATAACGCTTTAAAAAAAAAAGATGGCCCCAGATCTCAGCTCTTCCACTTCCCAGTGTGAACTGGGCAAGTTATTTATCTCTCTGGTTTAGTTTCCTGATCTATGAAAGTAGAATATAATTGTACATGCTGTCTCATAAAGTTGTTGCTAATTTAGTGTATATAAAGTACTTTGAATAGCTCCTGTCTCATAGTGACTATAATAGAAGAATTTGTTCTAATTGCCAACTGTGAGTAAGTCTCATCAAGTTAGGGTACTTGATGACATTTTCATCTTCATTTTCCCAAGGCCCAGCATAGTACCTGACACAGAGCATGCATGATAAAATATTTGTTTAAAGCAAGAGTGATTGAGTCTTTGGCTATTTCCCTTTTCCTTGCTCTAATACCCAGTAAATTCCTAACTCCCACTAGTTATCCTTTCCAACATCCTTTATACTTCATTTTCTTTCTGTAGTAACTTTCACTGCTCTTTTACTTAATCACAAAAACTTACTAACCCGTCTATTTGATGAATATACTGCTATAAACGACAAATTACATCTATTGTCAGCTTTACATTCTAGCATTTGACACAGATATTAAATAACAGCATATTAATTATTAATCATAAGTATAATACATTTAATAGGAGAACTAAAGGTAAGGAAGCTTCTCAGAGAAGAAATTTGACTGATATACAAAAAATGTAAGTAAAGAGCAACGATAAGATTATAGAAGCAATGATGGAAAGCAATCCAGGCAGAAGAACAGCATATACAAAGCTCTGATGAAGTTTGGCACACGTAGATTTTTATATCGCAGAGTCTGGATTAGTGTTACCACTGCTTCCTGATTTCCATTTAGAAGGACCTTCCCACAGGTCTCAGATTAACCCTTCTATCAAATGGCTTACCCACCCAAGAGCCTTCTGTGATTTTTCATGCTAACTAAATGATATATAAAGTCCCTAGCTGTTTTTTTTTTTGTGACCAATACAAGCCCCAATAGTTATCCACTTTTATCTCCCATAAGCCTCCACATCTAAATACTCAATAATAGCTATCATGTACTATTTGAAATTTTCCCACACATCCCTTATTTTTCCCCACCTTCCTGTTTTTTCCACAGGTTGTCTTTAGCAAAAAGCCTTTCTTCTTTGCTCCTATCCATGCTTGTTGGTTCACAGACACTTTTCTGTGTGTAATGTGCTTTGACATTTTCTATTCTAAAACATTCTACTCTATTCTATTTCAGTTTTAAAAATAAACAAACAAGTTGTAATTCACCAAAGAGATTTCACAACTTGATAATGGCTCTTGACCAACAGTTGAAAACACTGTCTGCAATATCTCCAAGATTTTTCCAAGATCTATGATTCCTGAAGGGCGTGGCCTTGGTACAGTCTAACTTTTCTCCCAGCAATAGCATCCTCCAACCCACATACATCTTGATTATTGGGCATATGAACTCTCTGAAGACAAGATAGTGAAATTCTATATGAACACATGATCAGTGGCAGAGTTAATCACAGTGATCCAAGTCACCCTGAGGATACTCAGCAATGCATCTTAATTTGTAGGAGATATCAATCACACTTCGCTATTTCAGTCCCGCCACTGTTCTAAATTGAAGTTGCTAATTGTATTCAGCTGTTCCAGATCAAATATTGGACAAAGATGAATATGAAGAAGTATCTGTTCCAGCTATAACTGAAAAAAATCCTCAATTAATAAACAAATCTATGGCAACCAGATGTAGCTATATCTCATGCTATATAGTAAGTGGACCTTTGCAGACAAATTTGTTCTGTAATTGCCCAAGAAAGATACTTAAATATTTTGCAATAAATGGTCTCCTAAGGATCTGTTTTTCAAAATTGTTTTAACATCTTGGGATCATTTTCAAGTGGAGCATTTCAGTATTTCAGCATTTTTCCATTTTATCATTTGTATTTTCGCTGCCTGGATCAATCTTCTGTCTTGCATCAGTGTTTTTAAGATCCTTACTTTCATTCAAATTATATCTTGTGTTTTGTTTTCCTTTATTACCTATTGACAACTGAATATTGTTATGAAAGTGACACCCAAACTCAGCAATCTAAAAGTGAGTTCATTATTTTCACCCTAAATCAACTCCCATCAAGGCTACCTTGATTAGAAAATGGCCTACCATCTCTCTATATCTCTAGAGAACCCCAGAAGCATCCTCCTATTTTTCCATATAACCTGCCACTAATTCTCTTGACTTTACATGTGACATGTCTCAGATTTGTCTGCTACTTTCCAACATCCCCCTCCCCTGGAGTTCAAGCCTCTCAGAGTTCTCTTGCCATGTTTTCCAGCATGTTTCACATCATGGCTGACCTATTGTGTCACTGTCCTGCTTTGAATCATTCGGTTATTCACTATTCCTCTTAGGAGCAAGTTCAATAGGGAACATATAAATTGCTTGCAAGATTTTTCCAGATCCATCTTCACTAAACTTTTTTGTCTCTCTCTCCTTTCCTTCCCACTCCCATTCAAACTCTTGTGTTCAATCATTTTAAACAATGATTTTGCACTGCAAACACTCCATTTCTATATATTATTTTATTCTGAAACACTCTCTTTGTTGGATAGCTCTTTTCTTTTGAGTCAAATCTTGGTTATCTCATTGGAAACATTCCTTGAGAATTCAGTAATGTTACTATTTTTTAAGTCCCCACCCATTTTATGTCTCTTACTTCATACATTTGGGATGGATGAAAAAGGGGTTACTTTTGGCTCTCTAGTATACCAGCATTTCAGGTAATCTTTCTTAGACATCTAAATTTTACCTCTTACCAGATTCTCTAACCAATACTCAGCATGTAGATTCTCAGATCAACAGGGACCTTCACAACAGTTTCATTCATTTATTCTCACTCTTGCATCTCTTTTTGATGAAATTCCTACTAAGTGCAGGTACTACAAATACTAGTTGGGTAAGATGCTATCTGTCCCCTTAACAGGAGAGGAATTAATCTACCACAAGGGCTGGGAATCTATTCAGCTCTGGGAGGAGAGAACTAAACAGACTATTACACTATTATGATATTGACATCCTTTAAGTTATGCAAACTTGAACTTAGCCAAAGCTCCACAAGGGCATAGGAAATGTAAATGGATAAGAAAACATTTGCTTTCAGTGTGGAAAAGAAACTAAATGTTTATGAGTGATACGTAATGTGAGTGAGGAACACACAGCAAGCAGCAGATACCATATGGGGAAGCTTTTTGTTCCTGGAAGTATAAAGATTCTCATCATAGCAGCTCAAATGCTCAGTGCTGTTTGAGCTAATTGCCCATTTGAATTCTATTTATAAGTGAAAAGCAAATAGGCTAGCAAAGTCTAGATATTTCTTAATGGCAAAATATAGTCAAGGTGATATAGTGGTTAGTCACAGGTAATTGGCACTTATAGCTTATGCTGACAAAGAAAATGCAAATGTGAGACTGCTATTGATGATACTAGAAAAGTAGAAATGTACTCTGAAGGACTTTTAAATGAAGCAAAGTTGGAAATGAGCAAGACTTTTCTGAAAGAGCAATTCTATAATTTTTAGAAGCCAAGAATTCAAAATTAATCTCTGGGACTTTGGCCCAAGTATCCAAATCCTCATTGAATTCTTTGGTATTCCTTTAACATATGTGGCTTTATGGAGCCTCCTGTCTCTGCTGTTTTTTACTCCCCCCTGTCTGAAGTAGCCTCTTGCCACTTGTTAAGCTCCATTGTCCCGGCTTCTGTGGAACATCACAAGAACAATGCAAATCCCTCAGGTTGAATTAATGCCTCCTTTCTCCAATGACCACACCACCCTGTCACTTGCTTTTCAATTCACCTTGAGCACAAAGTATTATATTTATTCCTGAATGTGTTCCTGTTCCCTCACAGACTGTGAGCTCCTGTGCACCCTCTAGATGCCATGTGTCTGATGCACATCCAGGAAGCCTTAATGAGTGCATCCGTCTGCTTTTCCTTCACTTCTTCTCTGCCACTGTAATGCTAAGTCCAGGTTCTCTTTCATAGGCTCTTCTTGGAAATCTCCCATGCTAAAGCTGTAATCTCACAGCTAGAATATAAATTATTTTTTATTTCTTACAGATATTAACTTGGAAAAATCAGGGAGTTCTAATTTTATGACCCATGGGATTGTGTGCCTGCAGGCAATTTACCACTCAAGAATCAGTTTTCTAAACTAGAAAATGTAAACATTACACTTCCAACCCTCTTATGCTCTGATTCTTGGTCCTATACCCTCTACTGAATCTGTGAAAAAATAATTGGGATTACCTAATTGTAAACTTAGATAATTTATTATTTTTAATTAATATTTTAAAATTAATTTTAATTAATATTTATTATTTTATAATTTATTATTGTGACTTATTTCTCCTTTCTTTGCTCTGCTTTTCCTCAAAGACCCAAAATCAAATTGTAAGTACTAGAATGTTTTAAGAATTTTGAAAGTTAAGTAGATACAAATTCAAGTTTTGACTCTGCCATACAAAACAGACTTTATGATCTTGGCAACTTCATCAACATGGCTTAGTCTCAGTTTCCTCATGTATAAAATGGGAACAATAATAACAATACTTTTTGACAGACAAGTAGGTGCTTTACTTAAGACTTTCATCTGAGTTCCTGCAGCTGCAAGTACGAGTACAGGGAGACAAAGGTTTTAATAAAACAACCACGCTCACTTAAGAATCTATTGCTGGCATTCCTTTTCTCCTACTACCGTAATGTGTTTTATTTATTTCTTACTGATTGTCAGGTATTGTAAGCACTTGACACTATAAGGAAAATACAGTGCAAACTAAAATTGCAAATTTTGTAACACATGCAACATCTTATGAAGTTGATGAAAATAAACCAAAACAACTTTTAGGACATAGGTGAAGCCATTGACAAATGAAGAGAAAACAAATAGGAATATGGTTCACGAAGCACTTTAAAGACATTGACTGGAATGGGAATAAAAAGATAAATTCCTCTAGCATTTATCACAGAAAACGATCAAACTTAGGATCATGCTGGAAAAGTTTTAAAAATGTTATTTGATTTTGTGTAGCATTTTTAAATACTCAAAATGATTTCATTCATCCTTTCTAAGGTAATTCATGAAAATAATGAGCAGAAGGATGAAATTCAGCGTGAGAACAGGAACATCTCACACAGTGGGCAACACGAAGAGGCCAGAGACAGTGAGAAGAGCAAAACCACCCCTGGCCTGTTCTCCATTCTGCTGCAGGCTGACCCTGGTGCTCGTCCTTATCAGCAATGTGAGAGAGCAGTGGAGAAAAACACAGAGATGCTGTCTGACTGTGTGTTTGACACCTCATGCTTCAGGAAAATTTCAACATAAGCAAGTCTTTTTCAACATGAAAATAAACGAATAATTCAGTAATTACAGTAGAACTTCCCTAAATGTTATTTTTATGTATTCCAATAACATTTTGCAATAAATGAAAGTAATGTCATTACTCTAACATTCTATGCTGAGCTCTTTGAGATAACTAAGACAGATGTTACCTATATTTTACTGTTAAAAAAGTAAAAAGGTGGCAGGGCCTACTCAGGTACTCAGGTAGAGCACAGCTCCCCAACCACAGGAAATGCTGCTAAAGATGTTTTATGTCCCTTCAAAGTGCCCAGTAATGTAATTCTAATTTTCATTACAATATTTTCAGGATAGTGTTGTCTCCCATTATTTGTAAAAATAAGAAATCTGAGGTTCAGAGACACTAAACAAACTTGCCCAAAGTCAGTGGTAAACATCAATAAATAATAAGTGTGCAAACTGGTAAAGAGCATTTTCCTAAGTCCACAGTCCCTGCCTTCCTGAGACCCTCACTTCTTTCACTGTTAGTTACTTGCTGAAATCTAATGGGGGCTCGCGTCGTGGGGCTGTGCGGGTGGAGCTGCTGCTTGGCATGCCCTCGTTCCTTTACAGAGTGGCTGCTGCATTCTACTTCTAATTCAGCTTCTTAGTAATGCACCTGGAAGACAGCAGCTGATGTCCCCTGCCACCCACATGGGAGACCTGGATGGAGTCGGTGGCTCCTGGCTACATTCAACCTAGCCCAGTCCAAGCTGTTACAAGTATTCAGGTAGTGGACCAACAAAAGGAAGGTCTCTTTCTTTCTCTCCTCTCTCTTTCTGTCATTCTGCCTCCCAAGTAGATCAAAAATAAATAAACATGTAAAAGAAAAAGAGGGAAAGATTTTTATTAAATCCTAAATTCAGTAGGTTATTGTCTCCATCATCTCTGTTTTACCAAATGACATGTGAACTGTATGTACATTAAGTAAATTTTTAGGGTAATGGTTTAAAGTTGGCTGAAAAAAACATATAAATTATTCCTGCTCCATTCAGTACATTTTATGACAATCTTTTTTCTAGGCATATTATAACAAAATTAGAAAATTTTAATAAAGCAATAAGGAGACTACATCAGCTGAAATTAACCCAATATTCAGGGCTGAATTTATATTAGAAGTCTTCAATTGGCTAAGAGAAATAAATAATATCCCAAATAATGCAAAAATTTCAAAATATTTTTGCACCAGAATAAACTTATCTTTTCATTTCATTTTTTTTTCAAAAATTCTTTGAAGTCCCCTCATAAGTTATAAGCAATGAGGTGTGAATTCCTGCTTCAGCAACTCCTGCCATAGCCCTCTTATATGGGAGATATAAATTACAAATGTGAAAAAAATACTATATATATTTTAGGTTGCAGTAAAGTAGCAGCAAAGCAAATATTTCCTATCATATGAAGTCTGAAAATAAGTAACCTAAATGGAGATTTTAGAATTGAATTTGCTGGCTTGTGGAAAGATGTCAACATATCTTTTTGCGCTATTGAATTACAAAAACTAGTATTGTCAATTCGTAAGCAAGAAAGCAAAAAACACAGTTACATTTCACTGTATCCTCTCATAGAAATTTTTGTAACTTACCAAAATTGCTTCAGAATGTCAAGTTTAAAAAGGACCCTATAGGCTGGCACCGCGGCTCACTAGGCTAATCCTCTGCCTTGTGGTGCCAGCACACCGGGTTCTAGTCCCGGTTGGGGCGCCGGATTCTGTCCCGGTTGCCCTCTTCCAGGCCAGCTCTCTGCTGTGGCCTGGGAGTGCAGTGGAGGATGGCCCAAGTGCTTGGGCTCTGCACCCCATGGGAGACCAGGAGAAGCACCTGGCTCCTGGCTTCAGATCAGTGCGGTGCGCCAGCCGCAGTGTGCCAGCCGCGGTGGCCATTGGAGGGTGAATCAACGGCAAAGGAAGACCTTTCTCTCTGTCTCTGTCTCTCACTGTCCACTCTGCCTGTCAAAAAAAAAAAATAAAATAAAAAGGACCCTATAGCCGGTGCTATGGAGCAGCAGGTTAACGCCCTGGCCTGAAGCGCCAGCATCCCATATGGGCACTGGTTCAAGACCTGGCTTGGCCTGCGCCGTGGCTCAACAGGCTAATCCTCTGCCTTGCGGCGCTGGCACACCGGGTTCTAGTCCCGGTTGGGGCGCCGGATTCTGTCCCGGTTGCCCCTCTTCCAGGCCAGCTCTCTGCTGTGGCCAGGGAGTGCAGTGGAGGATGGCCCAAGTGCTTGGGCCCTGCACCCCATGGGAGACCAGGAAAAGCACCTGGCACCTGGCTCCTGCCATCGGATGAGCGCGGTGCACCGGCCGCAGCGCGCCATCCGCGGCGGCCATTGGAGGGTGAACCAAGGGCAAAGGAAGACCTTTCTCTCTGTCTCTCTCTCTCACTGTCCACTCTACCTGTCAAAAAAAAAAAAAAAAAGACCTGGCTGCTCCACTTCCTGTCCAGCTCTCTGCTATGGCCTGGGATTGCAGTGGAGGATGCCCCAGGTCCTTGGGCCTCTGCACCCATGTGGGAGACCCGGAGGAAGCTCCTGGTTCTTGGCTTCGGATCGCCACAGCTCTGGCCGTTGCGGCCAATTGGGGAGTAAACCATGGGATGGAAGACCTCTCTCTCTCTCTCTGCCTCTCCTCTCTCTGTGTAACTCTGACTTTCAAGTAAAATAAATAAATCTTTTTTTTTAAAAAAAAGACCCTATAATTGTTAAATTTCAGAACTAAAATTCTCCTGGTTGACAATGATGCATTTGTTCATTAAAATTGTAAAGCTGAAAGGCTTCTTTCTGAGTTTGTCATCTAAATTTTCATCTACACCAACTATAACTATAATTAAACCAGTTTGTGTTCTCTCTTTTCTTTCACGCATTTAAAGTAAGGTTAACAGATGTGAGGATTAATTTGCAAATACACATGCTTGTTGGTAAATACAAATACTGATTTGTACATACATATACCAGTCTATAAATATTCTCCAGAAAGATGTTCTCAGGGAAAAGAAACTTTTAGGACTATTCCAAATCAAAAAAATTTTCAACAATCTTTCATATTTTTATGAATCATAGCTATATAATCACTTACTATGCTGTCACAGAGATCCAGTAGGGAATTTTAAAAATGCCTTGTATTGTACTTCAACCACATACGGATCTTAAATCCACTGATTCCATCTCCTTTCATTGTTCTGCACTGCTTTAAACTCACTCCCCTCACTAGAATCCTCTGAGAATACATAGTTACCACCTTGTCTATACTTAACTCCTTCCCCTTGCTGGTTTTTGTCTGTGCTTGGCATTGCTGGAGGGGTTGTATATTACACGGGAATATGCATTTGTCAAAAATCATCAAAATGGGGTGGACATTTGCTTAGCAGTTAATATACCATTTGGGATCTGCACATCACATATTGCACTGCCTGTTTGCATGCAAGCTCCGCTCACCATTCCAGATGCTTGCTAACGTGCACTCCAGGAGGCAACAGGTTCAAATAGTTGAGTGCCTGCCTCCCATGTGGAAACCCTGGACTGAGTTCTCGGCTCCAAGCATCATCTTGCCCAGTCTCAGCTGTTACAGGTGTTTGAGGAATGAACCAGTGAATGAGAGCTTTCTGCATCTGTCTGCTTCTCAAAATAATTATTAATTAATTAATTAAATAAAAATAAAAAATCAAACTGGGTGACATGTCAATACCTGAGTAGTGACAACAAGGAAATCATCACCCTATAGTCTATCTTTTCAAAAACATTTTTTAACATATTTACTTATTTATTTGAAAGAGTTACAGAGAGAGGTGAAACCTGTCTTGTCTTTCCAATCTGTAATAAATATTTTGTAGCCCCCTACATAGCCCATATCAATCCTCTAGAAATTAATCCCATGTCCCTCATATAGCTTTATTTATTTTTAAACTATTTTTAAAAGATTTTATTTATTTATTTGAGAGGTAGAGTTACAGATAGTGAGAGGGAGAGACAGAAAAGTCTTGCATTCATTGGTTCACTCCCTAAATGGCCACAATGGCTGGAGCTGCGCTGATCCAAAGCCAGGAGCCAGGTGCTTCTTTCCAGTCTCCCATGTGGGTGCAGGGGCCCAAGGACTTGGGCCATCTTCCACTGCTATCCCAGGCTACAGCTGAGAGCCGGATTGGAAGAGGAGCCGTTGGGACCAGAACCGGCTCCCATATGGGATGCCAGCGCCACAGGCAGAGGATTAACCTACTACACCATGGCACCAGCCCCACAGCTTTATTTAAATTAAATGATCTTCCAATGTCACAATTAGACTAAGATGTGATTATTTCTCTAGAAAATGTGAATTAAGACTTATAGATTAATATTAAACTTAAGGTCCAAAGCAACCAGTTTGCTATAGCTGTCACTTTTTATCAACTATGAAATATTACAAACATGCAGAAAATTCCCAATTACTTCCCCCTAAATAAGCAAATACCAAATCTCTATTTGTTTCAGATTTTCTTTTCCCTAAAAAGTTATAAATTTTTGTTACAGACGCATAAAGAAAATATTACGATATTCCCATCTCCAGGAAAAAACAATTATCAAGATTTTTTAAAATTTATTTGTTTTTATTCATTTATTTATTTATTTTTGACAGGCAGAGTGGACAGTGAGAGAGAGAGACAGAGAGAAAGGTCTTCCTTTGCCGTTGGTTCACTCCCCAATGGCCACTGCAGCTGGTGCGCTGTGGCCAGTGCACCACGCTGATCTGAAGCCAGGAGCCAGGTGCTTCTCCTGGTCTCCCATGGGGTGCAGGGCCCAAGCACTTGGGCCATTCTCCACTGCACTATAGCAGAGAGCTGGACAGGAAGAGGAGCAACCAGGACAGAATCTGGTGCCCCAACCGGAACTAGAACCTGTGGTCCCGGCGCCACAGGCAGAGGCTTAGCCTATTGAGCCACAGCACCTGCCAATTATCAAGATTTTATCAGATTTTCTATTTGGTTCTAATTGTAGTAAAAATAAAATTTACCACAGTAAAGACTTTTAAATGTGCAGTTCAGTAGTGCTAACAATGCTCACCATGTTGTATAACAGATCCCTGGAGCTTTTTAATAAGCAAACCCGAAACTTCATATGCATTGAAAAACAATTCTTTTCCCCTTGTAGCAAGTGCAATTTTGCTTTCTATGAATTTGACCGCTTTAGATTTCTCACTTAAGTGGAATCATACAGTATGTGTGTTTCTGTGACTGTCCTCAGTGCTCATCCAGGTCATCTGTGTGACAGAATTCCCTACTTTTTAAGCTGATTAATACTCCACTTGGGTGTTTTTGTGTAGGCTGGAGGTATGATCACCACAGTCTCTTGATCTGTTCTGAACATTTGAGCCGATTCTACCTCAGCCACTATGAATAACGTTGAAGTGAATATAGTATGCAGATACATCTTCCAGATTCTCTTTTCAATTTTGGATATGCCAACTCCTTAAAATGTTTATAGAAAATGAGTATTATGAAAGAAGTATACACAAGCTAAAATTCTTTGTACAGGAATAAACTTTTAATTCCATCTTTAAAAATATTACTTTATAGATGGTATGATTCTGTGAAGACAATATTTAAAAGTAGCTATGCACAAAATAATACAGCAGCAACACATTGTTATACTTTCTTTAATTTTTTCTCTAAATTCCAATTTTTCACAAATTTTGAGGTCCCTTCCTATATCTAGAGGTATTTGAGGAAACTTAATATTGATTTCCATCATAGCTGCACTATTTTACTTTTTCATCCGTAGTTCAAAAGAGTTTCAATTGCTTCACATCCTCGCCAGTACTTATTTTTTGTTTTTGTGATGTAGTCACCTTAATGATTATGAAGTAATATATTCTAGGAGTTCTGATATGTGTTCCTCTAATGGTTGGTGTTAATGAGCAAATTTTCATATTCTTGTTAGTCATTTGCATATCTTTTTTGGAAAAATGCCTGAGTTGTTTGTCCATTTTTAATTGGGCTATTTCTTGTGATTGTGTGGTAGTGCTTTACATATTCTAAATATAAGCCCTTATCAGATAACTTGAAAATATGTTCTCCCATTCCGCAGGTTACAGATCATTCTCATGATAGTTTTGGATAGGTAAATTTTAAGCATGAGTTTAGTTTTTTTGTTTGTTTGCTTTTGTTTTTTGGCCTGTGCTTTTGGTGTCATATCCATGATATCATTCGAAATCCAATTTCATGAAGCTTTTCTGCTGGTTTCTTCTAGTTTTATATTTTTAGATCTTAAGTTTAAATCTAGGCTGGCGGCACAGCTCACTAGGCCAATCCTCTGCCTGCAGTGCCGGCACCCCGGGTTCTAGTCCCAGTTGGGGTGCCGGATTCTGTCCCAGTTGCTCCTCTTCCAGTCCAGCTCTCTGCTGTGGCCGGGGGAAGGCAGTGGAGGATGGCCCAAGTGCTTGGGCCCTGCACCCGCATGGGAGACCAGGAAAAGCACCTGGCTCCTGGCTTATCATAGCGGTCATTTGTGGGGTGAACCAATGGAAGAAAGACCTTTCTCTCTGTCTCTCTCACTATCTAACTCTGCCTGTAAAAAAAAAAAAAAAAGTTTAAATCTTTATTCCGTTTTGAGTTAGTTTTTTAAAGTAGTGTAAATAACGAGTCTTACTTGATGCTTTCTGCATGGGCATATCCAATTTACCCAACACAATGTTGGAGAGGCCATCCTCTCCCTATTGCATTTTCTTGACATCCTTGTCAAGTATTGGTAGGTTATATGCACATGGGTTTACGTCTGGGCTCTCTATTTTACCCAACTGGTCTATGTGTCCGTTTTTATGTAAGCATTACACTGTTTTGATTACAGTAAGCTTTTATCACTTAATTTTTAAAACACTTTAGCTCTTTTACTTTCTTGATTTTTTTTCTTTTGTGGAAATTTTTCTTTCTTTCTAGTTTTATTTAAAATGTTATCAATGAAATACTTCTTTTATCCTAATTGGTTTGTTTGTTTTTTCAGGAGGAATTTTGGGAAAAATAAAAACCTACCTTGATGACAAGATCACATCACTGGAAGTTCCTCGACTCTTTTGTAAAAGAAAAAAAAAATATATATATATACACATCATAGAATCACTCCACTTCCCAATCAGTTCTCTTTCACTTCCTCCTCCTATGTTCACCCTCACAAATAACCCCTATGAAGAAGTCATACGTCCTTTTCTATGCATATTTTTGTACTTTTACTACATATATATATATATTTGCATCCATTGAATGGTTATCCTATTGTTTTGTGACCTTGAAGTATTTGCAAATATGTTTTCATATTATATGTGTGATTTGCTAGTTTATTTTCTTCACTCAGAATTATATTTCCTAAGATTTATTCAGTGATATGAAACTTCAGATAATTAATTTTAACTGCTATAATGTATACTGTAATTTGAAGAAAGCATATTTAGTTTATTCAGTCATCCTTTGAGTGAAAATTATTCCTACTCTCGATGTGCAGCTTTGCATAAAATGTCACCTGCATGTATGTTTGCTTATGCTCATCTGCATGAGTTTCTCTAAAATAAATATCTAGCAGTGGCAGTACTTGGTCAAATGTCTACATATTTGAGATTCCCTGATATGTGTTATACCAACATTTATGTTTTGATTTTCTACATCCTTGTCAGTGTAAATTGGCATACTGTTGTTAATTTATTTTGTATTTTCTTGATTGAAATGCAAAGTGAGAATCTTCCCAAGTCTTATTGATCATTTGATTTTTTATGTATTTTGCCTGCTTGTAAAAGAGGGTAATATGTCCATTTCTTGTGATGGTTTTTAGAATATTTGTGGATAATGATCTTTTGTGTGTGTGTGTGTTTATTAAATGCATTGAATTCTCATACAGCTGGCTATGAATCCTTCCTCGCTGTTCCCTCTCCATTTCTTTCATCCCAGTGACCCCATTCTCCACATAACTTAGACTTTGTCCATGGGAAAAGGCTGGAGAAAAGGAAGCATACCTGTACTACACTTTCCATTTTCCTAAATCTCTGTTTCTAATCACTTCTCACCCAATGACCAACATGATGCAGATTTCTTCATAGAACTTCCCTCCTTTCTGAGGGATGGATATTTACGTAAAACAGTGGAGTAGAAATGTTTGGCCTTTATGGACAAGCTATTTTCAGATACAAACAAATTTTGTGTATTTGTTTTAGGTTCAGCTGGAGCTTTTCCTCCTTTCAGTATGAGTCTTATGTCCTTCCCTCTTTTTGGACTCTTTCATGTTTACTTGGATTGTTGCAAGTCTGGTAAGTGCAGTAAACAAAATATTAGGTGTGCAATTGAAGTTGTGATGGGTGATAGGAAAAAGAAAAGAGCCATTCTAACTACTTTTTAACCATAGGCTATCTGTTGATATGAGAATTTGATGTTTGTATACTATGAATCAGTAAGATGATAATTTATTGAAATGAGTGGATGTAGCAATGAGTTTGCGAAAAATTGACAAGTTTCTACTACATATCTATCATACCACCTGTATACACAAAGTTGATGTTAATACATGAATTCCTCCAGAGAACTCTGAAAGCATATGAGTCAGAAACAATACTTTTTAAAATATTAACATCTAGAAATTTCCAAAATAGACAAATAGACTAGAAGTTTCTCTTTTTGTGTGTTGCTTCATTTTCTTTCTCTTTGACTTTTTACAGAAACAAAGGCAAATGCCAGTGCTTATACTTATGCATTTGGATTTCAGTGTAAACTCTGCATTCTATTTAATTATGATTTTAAGCAAAGCTGTGTGTTCAGTTCCATGAGAAAAGCCTCAAATATTGTTCTCCTCTAACTGGAGTTCTTGAAATAAAAATACCATTTCAGCTTTTGATAATAAAACCCCAAGGAAGATGGTAGGTAAGTATATTTTAAAATCTAGAAGATATATTTTTACTAGAAAAAGCATTAAACAAAGAATGATAGGGAATTTTAATTATAATTTTAAAATATGGAGAAAAGGGTTGATCTGGGAAAAGCATGCCTAGTATGAGATTGTACCCAATATAACTTGCTTCTTTAAAGTAGAACTTTAACCTAAATATGTAGAGTCTGAATGATAAGCCAAATTTGGAGAGAAAGAGTAGCATAGTTTAAAACTGCCTAAAAATTGGGTCGGCGCCGTGGCTCAATAGGCTAATCCTCCACCTGCAGCGCTGGCTCACGGGGTTCTAGTCCCGGTTGGGGCACCAGATTCTGTCCCGGTTGCCCCTCTTCCAGGCCAGCTCTCTGCTGTGGCCCAGGAGTGCAGTGGAGGATGGCCCAAGTGCTTGGGCCCTGCACCCCATGGGAGACCAGGAGAAGCACCTGGCTCCTGCCATCAGATCAGCACGGTACGCCGGCCGTAGCACGCTGGCCGCGCCAGCTATTGGAGGGTGAACCAACAGCAAAGGAAGGAAGACCTTTCTCTCTGTCTCTCTCTCACTGTCCTCTCTGCCTGTCAAAGAAATAAAAAACTGCCTAAAAATATAATTGATTTTGTTTGAAGAAAAAAAATAGTGATGAGCATCTTTCTGGGTTCCAGGCCATCTAATTATTTTCATTTGGGAAAGTTTCCCCTCCCTATTTAGCTCATAAAACAAGTGCCCTTATATTAGAATTCATTGCAATGGAAAATGCAAAAGACTAAAAATTGTATTTGATAAAAAGATCATTATTAAATATCATTCTGTTTGGTCTATATTACAACCAAAAGAAATAAATAATTGTGATGGTTTGTTGTCCAACCCACCTTAAAAGATTTTGTTTTTGTTTTAATGGTAAATATATGGTCTATATTAACTTCAGATTGTATCTTTTACTGAAAAATATCAATCTCTGGATGTACTAAATAATTGAAACAGTTTTTCTAAGTGTGTAATTTAAGACAGAATAGGTAAGCACATCTTGGTTCATAACTTTTTCAAAAGCTTGTGTTTCCAAGTCAATTTGATAGATTCTTATTTTTTTAATTTAGCACCCACATGCTTATTACCATTTCTTTAACTAACTAACTTATACATCTTTATTTTAAATTTTTGTATTTATTAGGCAATGATTGTGCCTCAAGTTTTGAATCATTTTTTCTTTAAATTAAAAAATAGAATTTTATGGGATCAGCCCTGTGGCGTAGCAGGTAAAGCCGCTGCCTGCAGTGCTAGCATCCTGTATAGGTGCTGATTTGAGTCCTGGCTGCTCCATTCTCTGCTAAGGCCTGGGAAAAAATAGAAGATACCCCAAGTCCTTGGGCCCCTGCTCCCGCGTGGTTGACCTGGAAGAAGCTCTTGGCTTCGAATCAGCACAGCTCTGGTCATTGAACCAGCAGATGGAAGACCTCTCTCTCTCTGTTTCTCTCTCTCTGTGTGTCTCTCTTTCTCTGTGTAACTCTGACTTTCAAATTAATAAATAAATCTTTAAAAAAAAAAAGAATTTCCATTTTTCTCAAATATTCCAGTAATGCATCTCTTTAATAAAACAAACTGAAAGAATGTTTGAAATTCACAACAAATGTCATTTTGTGTCTCATATTACCATACTACTTCAAACTATGAAGTTTACAAATATCAATATTTCTTGTGCAAATCCCATGGACTTGCAATGTAAAGATTTGTACCTCCTCCAAGGTCCTTGAAGGACCATGATGAGTGACATTGTAGTAGATACTGGGAAATAGTGATGAGCCAAGAACAACCATTCTTGCTGATAGACAGGGGCTAAAGACTGGGGAGGGTTGATGCTGAAAATCTAGGGACCCAGAAATTACTGAGAAGGATAAATAAGATGATCTGTTTTCCCTTCCTGTCCAACCAAGACTGCTCAATAGATAGCCAAATGAAGAATAAATTGGAACCATGGATACGACCTCCAGTTTTTAGTGCTTACTACCTATGCAAGCTGTACAAGGTTGTAACTCAGTTTTTATTGTTTATATAACAAGGAGAATAATAGCATATTCATGAGAGTTTGCTAGGATGACTCACTATATCATGTACTGCTTAAGGTTGAGTCTGGCACAGTGTGAGCATTCCTTAAATCTTTACTATTATTATCATAGCACTGTCATTGCTTTCACTAATGTAAATAGAGGCAAAACAATATAACATGCTGTGGTAGAATTTTAGCAAAGGTTCTGTTGATTCAGTTTTTGTATCATTTTGGACCTCCAATCTTGATCACAGTTATGTGCAAGGTCCTAATAATCCAAGTATTTCTCTGGGACTACATCAGATGCATATTTTTACTCCCAGTATCATAGATCCTTCTGTTAGATCTAATGACACATTAGGAGCTGGAGGTTTTTAAGGACAACTTTTCAGGTGCCCAAGAATTGCAAATGGGAACTTCATCTATGGTCAACTAAAGGTGCCAGATTGAGAATGGTTTTCTCCTGAGATGAGTTTCATCATCTTCTCTCTTGAGACAGAGTTGCTGATGATCCCAGAGTACTCTAGCACGCTTTGGGGGCCTTGACTTCATAGGAAGCCTCAGATTCTTCTCATGCACTTTGTAGCAGACTGAGGTCCCCACTGACAATTATCCAACAGGGAACCCAGGTCACCCATTTGCTTACCATTCATTGTGCATTCTTTCCATTTCAACACATTCTTCTTATTTCTCCTTCTTTCCTTCGCTTTCTTTTTTTCCTTTTATTTTGCTATTGGAGATTTTATTTTAATAGCAGCCAGGAATATATTTAAATGTATGTTTGTGATACTTTAGCCACCATCTAGTTGTACTGCAGTGAGAGGGCTGCTCAGTCTTTCTAGCTCGTCATAACAAAGAATGTGGAAGTCAAGAACCCATTCTTGGTGATGGTCTAATCAGGGTTTTATTTGGTCCTTTGGCATATACTATACCAGGTTCAGGTAGACTACAAAGAGGCCCACTTTATACCAGTTGACAGGCTTCCATCCCTCTTCTTTCTCATCTTTCTCACTAATAAATACCCTTCACTGCTTTCCTCTTAAAATTTCAATAATTCATACTGGATTCAACTTTTATCTTGTTTTTTACATGTACATAGACATTTTTACATATTTTACATAATGCAAGATGGCATATGAATAAATGAGTGTGTGTACATGTGTGTGTGCAGCAAACTGCAATCCGAAATGTTCAAATGATTTTCTGATGTAAGATGAGACAGGATCAAGCACAGGTAACAAAAGAGTTTATCAGAAAAAAAAAAAAAAGCAATGTATGTCTGGAGAGAAGGAAAGACTGCAAACCTCAGACTTGCCAGAAATGAAATTTCACAGCATAAATACCCATAGTTCATGATGAGAACTGCATGTGGGTGAAAATACATTATTACAGGGATATTCCAATGCTTGGGTGCTGCTCTCCAACAACACAACCCAGAAGGTCTGAGTTACTCGTTGCCCCAGCTGGCTGGTCCCAGGGTATCCCAGCAGTTACATGTTTGTTGTCCAGAGGAGAAAGCCGGTATTATCGGATGACTGCTCAGGAATGTATCCTAAAGGGGACACTAATAGGAACAGAGAATGGTCATGTGGCTCTGTTTGTTAGATTGTTTTAAAGAGTTGTCGGCAGTTTGTCTGAGATCCAAACCTAGGTCACCTTCAATAATTTTTATTCCTGTAAATGGGAAAAAGAGTGAAAGCTGGGAAATGGGCAAGGGAGAGAAAACAGGTGGGAATCTCATTCATTTCCTGCCCTATTAGTCAATGTGACACAGTTTGTAAGCCCTTGAGCTGACTTTAGTAACCATTCTGGACTTCAAAGCAGTAATACTAGTGGGGTTGGTTGCTGTGAGTCCAGATGGAAGAGCTCAAGAGTTGAAGAAATCAAATCTCAGCTCCACCAAATCACAACTCTATAGCCTTGATTTTATCACATACACGATCTGTGTTATTACCTCAATTCTCAGTTCACATATGGTGATTATAGTAACTCCTTCAATAGATTAATGCAAAGATGAAATAAGGAGACATGTGTCAGGAAAATACTAAGTGCTCGGTACTTATTGGTTCCTTTTTTTCATTATGTTACAGAATAATTGTACCCAGCTCCTTTACTCACAGGTGGTCGTTTGGGCCATAGAGGACATTTACACCTTTGAATGAGAAATTGATCCACTCCATCCACACCTGGGCTTCCTTGCTGCTCTTCAAGCATGACAGGCACTCTACTGTCTTAGAACAATTGATCTGGCTGTTCCCTCTTCCTGAAGGCTTGAAGGCTCTTTTTTCAGTTTCACCTGTGGAATGACTTTTACCTCCTTAGAATTTTTGCTCAAATGTCTACTCACTGGGACTTGTCCTGATAATTTCATTTAAAATTGTAGCCTGCACATGTCTCTCTTCACTGTTTCCTTGTTACTGTGCTGAATTCCCCCACCATGCACCTGCACTTTTTTTTGAACATTTATTTTATTTATTTGAAAGATAGAGTTACAGAAAGAGGTAGAGACAGAGAGAGAGGGGCCTTCCATCTGCTCGTTCACTTCCCAGATGGCTGCAACAGCTGGAGCTGTGCCAATCTGAAGCCAGGAGCCAGGAGCTTCTTGCAGGTCTCCCACGTGGGTACAGGGGCCCAAGGACTTGGGCCATCTTCTACTGCTTTCCCAGGCTATAGCAGAGATCTGGATCAGAAGAGGAGCAGCTGGGACTAGAACCGGCACCCATTTGGGATGCCAGCACTTCAGGCCAGGGATTTAACCCGCTCTGGCCCTGCACCTGCACTTTTAAAATTCACTACCATTTTATGAAATTTTGTTTTTATTATGTTTATTGTTTATACTCTGCTTTTCCTGAATGTGCTGTGTATTTCCATAAGGGCTAAAATCTTTGTTTAGTTCACTGATGTGTCCAAAGCACATGTTTGCTGATATGTAGTTAAGGCACAATAGGTATTTTTAGTGAATGAATGCATTTGGGCATTTCAGACTAAATCAGACTACACAATTTACTTAGCAGCACACTCTGTGCCATAGGAACGTACACTTTTCACCTCGCTTCCCCATAGACGGTAGGATAAGAATATTAAATGAAGAATGTGATGGAAGACAAAGTGGATTATGTCACAGTACAGCCTTCCAAGAATATAGGAAGGACCTAATCCATTATCATTCTTCTCTTCATCTGAATATGACAACCAAGTATACTGGCTTAGGATTTTTCCATATTTCAATGATAGTATGCATCCAGAAGATCAAGCTAATGAAGAAAACACTAACTACAGTCCTTGGATCAGCTACTTTGACATTTTTCAGGATGAATATTTAAACTCACCAAATCATCTAACATGTCAATGTTGACATTTAATTTAAAACTAAAATAATGTTTATCATTTCTATAATAAAAGAGAAACAAATAAAATTCAGTTGTACCTTACCAATGGATAGTCCTAAATTGCTGCTCCTGCTATCTTGAATTTAGCTGAGTAGTCCATTGGCATTGATGTACTGGAGTGATCCCCCTATCCCATCCAAGTAGGGGACTGATAAAGCTTCCCTCTGAGATTTTATTTTTGTTCTTGAAATTTTCTGTCCTACATAGTAATAAGCAAGAAAGTAGTATCTCATATAATTTTAAGAAAATACAACATGCCCTCTCAACACTCAAGAGATGACACAATGTTCAGAGAATTTCTATAGAGTCAAACCCAAAATGAAAAATCTCTTTATGATTAGGTTACTAGGAGAAATGCAACCATTAGACACAAAATAAAGAGAAGTAATTGCTACAAAAACAAGTAAAGAAAGTTTATAGCTATAATAGTAAATTTCTGTCAAGAGAGCTATAAGTCAGATATGCTCCAGTTCCACCTACTCTCTTTCCTGCTACTTCCATCAGTAAAATGATGATCTTCCCCTGAGATCCCTCTATAATGGATACCTTAGATAAATTAATATAATTTTACACAATTGCTGTGGATTATCCTCTGTTCTCAAAGTGTCCTATATGCCTGAGAGACAAGGCATCATGCAAAAGCTTTATGTGAAACTAGTGTTTGGTCTTATAGCAATGCATTTACCAATGAAGTGTGTTCTTGTCTTTTGCCTGGGTATTAGCACAGTTTAGAATTTTACAAAATGTCCCTAAGAATGATACACTAGACAAGCATTGAAACTGTTTATGTTCTACCTTATCATGAACACAGCCATTCGCTTATTTGAATACACAGGGGCAAGGAAATATACAATAATTTTCTGACACAGTGAAGTCTGAGAATTAAATCAAGCATTCTGATAAATAGTGTATGCCCTCAGAAACTAGTTTGTAATGTGTACACATGTTTTACTTTAGAGTTAGCGCTCCCAAGTGGCAGACAACACCACTAATTTGTTCAAGATTTATTTTAGCATTTTTACATATAACTGAAACAGAGACCACAACCAAGGGACAAGAAGGCTGACCTAGAAATTATCGCTGAGAATTACTGAGCCAGGAACATTACGTGAATGCATGCGGAAGTCTAGAAGGAAAAAATCAATGTATGCTATTATAAGCCCAATAGAAGACGGTTAAAGCATGGATGAGCAAAGGTCATTGGCCCTGCGTACAAATCACATACTGAGAGGAAGAATGAAAAAGAAGTCTGTTCTCATGATTCTCATGACCAAAGTATCACAAGATTAAAAACAAAACAGATGTTCATGTGAAAAGTGACTTCTAATGAAAATTAACCCAACAGAAAATGTCAATGAGTTTGGAGAAGGTAAATAGTACACTCACAAGCCATCATTAACTGATAGTGGAGAATGTGTCAGAAAAAAACAAAACATCTTAGCAATTAAGGTGTATCTGTCTTGTTAGTTTAGTCTAATGTTTTAGAGCATCAGATCATGTGATGCCATATAGTTTAATGATCCAGGTGGTTCATTATGTTCTACAACTTATGAATATATCTTTATTCTATTTTGTCAGTGCTTTCATTTTTATAATACTAGTGATAGTACCATTTCTACTTCAGTTAGAGAGTTATTATTTCTGAGCATCTTTTCTTCTGCCCAGACACAGGTCATTTGTACAAATAGGCGACAAAATGGAGTCCCAGGGTCTGTTTCACTTTAGTAATTCTACATTCTACCTTTTAATTAACTTCAATGTTATGACTATACAACAAGAGAATGTGGTAAACCAAGAGCCTGCCGTCAGGTGATTTTACACATTGAACATTGGCAAAGAAATTAAATTTAACCAACTGGAAGACAGCAACAATATGCATCCAGACTACCAGTCAACTCTGTCAGATGCATGGCTGTGGTTATGCAGTGAAAACCTAAAAGCCCTACAAGCCACAGTAAAGTTTGCTACAGCCAGTCTAGTTAATATCTCACAGACCCTTATAGCTGAAAATGCTGCGAATGGTCTGTTAGACACTTCTTGCAAAAGGTCAGAAAGGTAAGTGATGGCTAACCAGAGCAGGAACAAAACTTCCCTCAAGTGAGTCCAGAACTCTCTACCACTATGTTATACACTTGAGGATAGCACTGAAAGGAATTTTTTCATATTTTTCTAAGTTTTGTGAAATTTTTAAATGACCCCATTTAATTTTGGATAATTTTTAGTTGAAGTTGCATAAGTCCTGTTTTGGTTTGAAATTACCAGTTATTTGAAAATTTTAAAAATGACTCACTAGGCTAACTTTCTTTTTGTTTGTTTATTTAAGAAAAGAGAGAACAAATAGCCCCAGATTTCAAGCTGTTGAGACTGAGGAAGTGGACCATGTAAAGCAAGGACATAGGCAAGATCAAAAGCCCTCAGTTACAGTCAACAGCAAAAGCAAGCTAAAGACAAGTGAAGTACGTATGAGGACAAAGGAATGCTGAAGGGCTGGATTTTCTACCAAGCACTGCTAAATTACACTTTTTGTGATAGGTCTTGCCCAAACTTAGATAAGGCAGAATAACTAAGTTGGTGTTGAAAAGAAAGAGAAGAAAGAAAGAGAGAAGGAGGAGGGAGGGAGGAAGAGATGGTGGGATAGAAGGAGGGAGGGAGGGAGGGAGGAAACTATATGTGTCAGTATGCTATTTTTTTAAAGATTTATTTATTTATTTGAAAGTCAGAGTTTCACAGAGAGAGGAGAGGCAGAGAGGGATAGAGAGAGAGAGAGAGAGAGAGAGAGAGAGAGAGAGAGAGAGAGATTGGTCTTCCATCCGCTGGTTCACTCTCCAATGGACCGCAACGGCCGGAGCTGCGCCGATCCGAAGCCAGGAGCCAAGTGCTTCTTCCCAGTCTCCCATGTGGGTGCAGGGGCCCAAGAGCTTGGGCCATCTTCCACTGCTATCCCAGGCTATAGCAGAGAGCTGGATCAGAAGAGGAGCAGCTGGGACTCGAACCAGCGTCCATATGCAATGCCGATGTTTCAGGCCAGGATGTTAATCTGCTGCGCCACAGCGCCGACCCCAACTATTTTCTACTCTCAAGAAAACAGTTTATCTGTCCTTCAGAGCAATTCAGGAATCAATGGCTAAACAATTTCTTTCAGAGTGTTGCTTACCTAACCTGTTGAGATCAAACATTGTGGGACAAAGCTTTGGAATAGAGCATGGTACCCTTCTTACTCATGGAATCTGAGGTAGAATACTACCCCTTCTGTATTGGTCATTTTTTAGTGTTTATTATGTTACCTAATGTTAGGCCTTATAATCACAATCTGTTTTGAGCAAACTGTCTATAATTTGCATATGCCATCAAATAAGCAAACTTGATATGTTAATTCACTGGAACTTGACTTGTTTGTTATACCTTTTAGTATAACTTACCTTGACTTTTGCATAGAGGAAAATATTGTGGGTTTTTTTTCCCAGATAGGCAGTTTTTTCCATGTGGTAGACATCAAGTTTATTTTACAACAATATCCTCTTCATTTTTTTAAGATTTATTTGTTTATTTGAAAGGTAGAGTTACAGAGAGGCAGAGGCAGAGAGGAAGGGAGAAGTCGTCCATCCACTGGTTCACTCCCCAATTGGCTGCAATGGCCGGAGCTGCGCCAATCCGAAGCCAGGAGCCAAGAGCTTCTTCTGGATCTTCCACATGGGTGCAGGCGCCCAAGGACTTGGGCCATCTTCTACTGCTTTTCCAGGCTATAGCAGAGAGCAGGATCAAAAGTGCAGCAGCCGGGACAAAAACCGGCGCTCATATGGAATGCCGGCACTGTAGGTGGCAGCTTTATCTGCTGTACCATGGCACCAGCCCTGACAATACCCTCCTTTCCTTCCCTTCTGTACACCTAGAAATTGTGATTATTGACTTCCTTGAAGTTGAATAAGTACTGCGACTATTTCTGGTCTTTGTAAATGGAAGTTATTTGTAACTGAGGCTGTGGATAGCTCACGTTCAATTATTCTTTTTTTGCTCTCTTTTGCTATCCTATGGTGATTGAGAGGACTTTATATTTTAGATGGAGTTGCTACTGTGTAGTAGAGCCCTATTAGTCTGTTTGTAAATGACTGAGTGAAATAAAGTTTAATTGCTGAAATTTTTTTGAGTTTTTTAGCACAGTACAATCTTCCCATATGGGCTAGAATATATATATACATATATACACATTATACATATACATATATATTGTGTTTATATGTATATACATATATATGTATATACATAAACATGTATACACACATATACATATATGTGTGTATGCACCTATATATGTGTATGTGCATATACACAGATATACATATGTATATGTTTACATATGTGCAGTTATGTGTCTCTTAAGGATGAAGATACATTGTAGATACATATTCAGAAGAAACATATTCAGAAGTGTGTTATCAGACAATTTAATCATTATGTGAACATCAGGGAGTGTTACCTATACAAACTAAGATGACTATGATATCATCTGGCAAAATAACCTTATGGGACCACTTTCTTACAAAGTTTGCCTTCGATAGAAAAAGCATGTATTACATGACTGTCCATGAATATGGAAGAGAGAGATCTTCCATTCTCTGGTTCACTCCCAAAATGGTCGCTATGGTTGGGGCTGGCCCAGGCTGAAACCAAGAGCCTGGAACTCCACCTGATTCTTCCACATGGGTTCAGGCACTCAAGCACTTGGATTGTCTTCTGCTGCTTTCCCAGGTACAGTACAGAATAACTTATTCCATACTTTCACTCTCTGTCTGTGTGTATCTTTGTTGGTGAGGTGTGTTTCTTGTGGGCAGAAGATAGATGTGTCTTATTTTTATAATCCTTTCAGCCATGCTATATCATTTGATTGGAGAGTTGAGGCTATTTACATTCAGTTATTATTGAAAAGTAACAAATTGGTCCTTTCACTTTTCTGTAAATATTCCTATTGTTTGCTCTTGAGTTCATCAAACTCTTTATCTTCACATTTTAGTATTGAAGTTTGTTGAGTTCCTTTGGGGGAGTCACGTCGTATCCTTGTTCTTGTTTCTTGTATTTCTGCATTTGTTTTTATGCATTTGTGGGAGCCCTTATTGTTTTTCTCTTCTGATGGTTTTATCTTTGAACTCTGCCTCTGTGGCTTGGTAGAGTTTCTGCTCCTTCAATGACAACCCAGAGGCATGTGCTCGGCAAAGTCAGGGAGCTCTGATCAGTGCTCAAGGGTAGGGGAAGGATCCAAAGTGACACCCAAGTTGGGCATGATAGAGTTCCTCTATTGTCAGCAGAGGGGAGCATATGATCATGCTTGTCAGCATCATCACAACCTCACCTCCTCTCCTCCAAGGTTATCAATACCCAGGGTTAGCCAACAATGAGTATAACCTTCACCCATGCTGGTGCACAAACTGCACAAAGGATCTGTGCAGTCCTCACAATAAGCAAGGCACCCATTACAATGACTCAACCCAGGCAGTCAGGGTGCTCTGAACCTCTGGTTGCCAGACACAGTGACTGCCTAGAGATCCAGCTATATCCCATGTCCTATTGTGCATTCCCAGAATTCCCACAGTCACAATGCTCAAGGCTCCCATAGTCATAGGGTGCAGAGGAATCCCTTTCCACTCCAGATGTCTGCTCTGTCCACAGAGAGAGCATAGATATTCCCAGAGCAAGCTGTGGTGCTTTACATTGACAGTTTGAGCTCCAGAGCCTGTGACAGGTTGAGAGGATGGAAACACCTCACAATCCCAAGTGGGTGCCCCGCCCCCTGTCAACCCTCCCAGCCAGACTCAAAGTCAGGGGGAAATGCAGGTTTTTTCCCCTGCTAAAATCTTCTGGTCTCGTGTGCAAGAGATGCAGCCTTTACTGGTATCAACATGATGCCTTTTCCCCACCAGTTGTTGGTCTCCATTGTGGGAGAATGGGGAGAAAGAAATGTGCTTTTCCTTTGCTGGATTGAGTGGGCACCTTGCCCTTCTGCTAGGCTTCTAGGCTAGTATGGTCCACAAGGTTGTCCCTCATGCATTATCACCAGTGGCAAGGGCTGCCGCAGTTTCCTCTCACCTTGCACTCAGGTGCTTGTGTCTCCTCCAGCCTTCGACTGTTGCAGTCATGTATGGTGCCCCTGCTCACTGCTGTGTGTTAGCACTTCCCACACTGCTCCATGGTCTTCCTCTTCTTTCTGTAGATTTTCCACTGCAAACTTCTCTCCAACTCTCCCTTAGTAATACACTTCCTCTACTTTTCTTCTGCTATCTTTCCCTGGTCAAAATCAGCACATCTTTTCCCTATTCAGCCATCTTGGAATTGAATGTTTTTTAGTTTTGATAAATGTATTTCAGTTAAACAAAGTGTTAACATTAGAGGATGCTGTATGGAAGACTACAAGAATTGTCTGCACTACCATTGTAACTCTCCCATAAATTTAAAATCCTTTCAAAATAAAAAATTTAAAAAGAAAAATACTTGTCTTTTACAAGATTTAATTCTGAGGAATTTTGATGTCTTTAGACATGGCAAAGCCTGTCTAAAGGAAAAGTAGATCAGGAAAAGTGAGCCTGAGAAAAGATTTTGGAGCTCCCCTTTTAATATTCTTACACATAATATAATAAAAATAATAGTCTTCCATAATACTCTGTAGCAAAACTAATCAAGATTGGCATATTTAAATAACTCTGCACTACACATAAGTGAACTACAAAAGAAACACTTTAAAATGGAAACCAACATTATTTAGCTGACATCTAGTAATTCTGTGATCTCTAGAAGGCATTTTTTATTTTTATTTTTTTATTTGACAGCAGAGTTACACAGAGAGAGGAGAGGCAGAGAGAGAGGTCTCCCATCCTCTGGTTCACTCCCCAATTGACCGCAACTGCCAGAGTTGCACAGATCTGAAGCCAGGAGCCAGGAGCCTCTTCCAATTCTCCCAAGCCGGTGCAGGGGCCCAAAGACTTGGACCATCTTCTACTGCTTTCCCAGGCCATAGCACAGAGCTGGATCAGAAGAGGAGCAGCCGGGACCAGAACTGGCGCCCATATGGGATGCTGGCGCTTCAGGCCAGGGCATTAACCCGCTGCGCCCCAGCGCCGGCCCCTAGAAGGCATTTTTTTAAACCTACTTTCCTCTCATCTTACTTCCTTCTGAAGAAGTTCTTAAATAACCAATATATAAGAATGATATCCATTCATACCCACTTCTAGGTCAAGGCAGGAGGATGTTGGTTTCATTTAACAATTCCTGAAGGGGTTCAATAAACACAGAGCTACCCATGCTAGATGCAACATCCATGCCACTACGTTGTGAATACCTCAATGTTCATGTTAGATTTATAAGGTAGCCTTTAAATTTCAACAGCCAGCCCCTTGATAGACAAAAAAAAAAAAAAAAAAAAAAAAGAAAGAAAAAGAAAAAGAAAAGAAAAAAACAGTAAATAGCTTTGGAAGCAGAAAGAAGTACACTTAAATACCAAATGTGCCACTTTCTAGCTAGCTTCTTCTAATCAAAATGTTTCTTTAAATCTTAAGAATTTCAGCATGCCCATTCACAGCAAAATTAATTTTACTATAATATGGATACAAAATATTGATCCATATGTCTGGTTCAATAGTAGGCTTTTGTCTACAAAAATAAAGTACATCAATGGTCTCTGTGTTCAAATTTAAAGTAATTGATAGATGGGTACCTGCTGCTGGGTACAGTTTAATGATAAGAAAAAAGTTCTAGGAACACTGATCAAGTAGTGATAGCTTGAATTAAATATAACAGCTCTTAGTAAAAGGTTTCAGGGTCTTATAAAACCAATTAATGATATCCTGATGTTTGGCTCTGTTTAATTACCAGTCATAACGCAATATAATTAAACCCAGTGGCAGGAAGATAACAGTACCATGAGGCAGACAATTAAGTTAACCACAACATACATAAGATATATTTGTACACCACATAAATCTTCTGACAGAAAGGATCAAGATCTGCCTTAATCAAAATAAGCATTTTCTTTCAGTTGCATATAAGAAAAAATTTCCTCATTTCCATATGCTAATTGATAGAATAAGTTACTGATGATAATATTTCTAAAAATTAAATATTCACATTAACTGGACTTAATAGCCTGAGGATAATTTCTTTTAATTCAGAGATTTTATAGACATTTCAAGTGAGAATATATTTTATATATGTGCAAATGTATATGTGTGTACATATATATAACTATTTGTCTTTAAAAATTTATTTTCAGTACACAGTATTTTCTGGATAATAATAATTTGTTGTGTTTATGTTACAAGTATGTATTCCAAGATCTGTAGTTCTTACTTTACTTTTTCATATTTGAAATGAAAATTAAAAATTAATCTTTATTTATATGCCTTGCACTTTTCTGCCTTATTTGACAATATCTTTCCTATCATGTGGAAGCATATATTCTCTCATGTTTTCTTCTGCTTCCTAAAAGTTTTTTTTTCATTTTTAAGTCTTTAATCTCTCTGAAATTAATTTGTGTGTATTGGGTGGAATTGGGACCTAATTTCACCTTTTCACTGAAAATACACTGACCCAATGCCACTTTTTCCCCATTTGAGACAACATAGTTGCTTTATCCCTCCAGCATAATTTTTTTGATTAACTATCCTTTTTTCATTGCCTTGTACCACCATCTCTCTCATTTCTATATTCAGATTCAAATGCATATTGAGGAACTCTATTCCATTCCAGATGTCTATTCCTCGATTAATAGAAATTGATTTTAATTTTTTCAAAAAACTTATTTATTTTGAAAGTCAGAGTTAGAGAGAGAGAGAGAGAGAGAGATGATTTTAATTTTTATGAGTTTATAGCAAATCTTCAAATGTGTTTTGTCTTTCTTTAATTCTATCATCCTCTGTATCAATTTTAGTATAGTTTCTCATGCTCCATGGTAAATAATTACACCTTATAATATGGCATCATCCATATAAATGACATAGCTCTCTGTTAATATGGATTTTTCACATACCCTTTAAAAATATTTGAAATTTGCTCCCCTCAAGTTCTTTAAATTGTCACACTGATCAGTTCCAATTCAATGTATTATTTATGACACTATTTTCAACAGTACAGTCAGAAGTAAGAATTTTGGATATTGTTATTTCCTAAGCATAGAAAAACATTCTATGTGTGCACACATGTGTGTGTGTGTGTGTGTGTGTTTTCTAGATTCCCCAGAAATACATCAAGAACTTTCAAAACACTATGTGGAACTCTCATATCCCAGATTTTATTTTAGGTATTTCTGCCAGCCTCTTGTTTGGCCTTGCTACTAACACTGCCTAAGACTGCATGGTAGTTGCTGGTGATTGTTTTAGACAGCTGCTTTGGGTATAGGGATTTCGTTTCCAGGAAAGACTTGAGTAAGATCAAAGATGAGCTCCGTGATGAGCTCTGTGATGAGTATCTCCTTGAGAGGCCAGATACTTGCACTAAGGCTTTGGTGGGAGTTCTAAAGCCTTGCCACCCTCTCTAGTGCCTGAGAGACTGCTGGCTTTCAAGGCTACAGGATGCTCAGGTCAGGGAATGGTAATAGGGCAAATTAAAACACAATGCCACTAGTCTTTCAAGATTGAGGTGTTTTCTAGAATAAATGATCTTCAGATTGTTGCAAGCTTTTGGCTAGCTTAGAGTTTCTAAAAAAGTTCATTTTGACAAATTTTCATTTTTTATTGCTTTCCAGAAGAAATGTCTTTTTAGAGATCCTTACACTCCACTTTGGGTGTTACTTTTGTTTTCTCACATATTTAACTGCCGTAAATGTTTCACTTTGAGGAAATTTCTCCTCACAATTTCCCTGTTGAATTATAGTGTCATATTTTCGTTGGGTCAGAAGTCAGGATTTATATCACGTATACATAGACTGTGCTGTGTTTTTTTTTTTTTTTTTGCCAAACTTACCTAGTTCATTATTTTCTCTTAAATGTTATAATTTGTATGTATCAATTATTTATCAAGTCAAATGTATCAATAATTACCATTATATTTCCCTCCTTGTTAAAACTCATTCATCTTTTAAAAATAATTTCAATTTTTATAAATTCAATTTTTCTATTAAATTATTTGAAATTATTCTTGTCACATAGTATGGAGGGAAAGTAAACTTGGCTTTTTGTGTCCTTAAACATCCCTTTTCCTAATACTTTTCCTCTACTTTAGGGAACACAACATCATCTTAATATATTGTTGTTTTATACTGTATTCTAATATCTGGCTATGAACTTTGAATTAATCTGCAATGTAAGGAATGAACACTGGAACAGAAGCAGCCTTTGGAGTATGACCTTTATGTCTTTGCCCCCGTGGTTCTTAAAACTTTCAAATTTCAACAAAAGCATTGCCTCTTGTAAAGAGGCTTTCCTTTTGTTTCCTAGTTCTAATTCATTTATTTTTATTTGATTTGAGAGGTAAAGATCTCCTGTCTACTGTTTAACTCCCCCAAATACCCACAACTATGTCCATGACTGGAGCAGACCAAATCCAGAAGCCAGGAACTCAATCAGGAACTGCCATATGGATGGCAGGGACCCAAGTCCTGGAGCCATCATCTCCCGCTTCCCAGGATGGGCATTAGCGGGAAACTGGATTAGAAGCCAGAGCAGCCAGGGATTCAAACCAGGAACTCCAACACAAGATTGGCATATTAATCACTGTGCCAAATGCCTGCCTCCATTTAGGGAGACTTGAGCCCTTTGTTTCACCTTTCTGAATTGGGTTAGGAGGCTTTCTTCTGTATGTTCTCATAATGTCCCATGTACATATTTGTGTTTTCTATAGCACTTATTCCATTGTGAAGATTGAGTTCATTGGTTGCTCATACAACAAGACTGTGGTAAACTCTGAAGGACAGAGACTATGTTCAGTATCCTTGGTGCCTCACACTATTTCTGGTCTTACTGGAACCTCACTGAATGTTAAATGAATAAATGATTAAATAGTATAAATTAAACTTTTTCTGATGTAGATAACAGAAGCAAATTTTGTATAAAATTTAAGCATTGTTGTCAGAAGTTTAATACAACTTGATACATAAACTACAGTAATTTTGAATGCATTCGAATGATATTCAGTAATGTCTTGATTTGAACTTTCTTATTCTTCTCTAATGAAGTTTTCCTTCATTTGCTATTGAAAGCCTGAGTTTTGTGTCAATTTATTGTCACTAGCGGTTCATATTTCCCTCGAAAATTATCTCTATTGTCACCTCTATTTGTTTTTCAAATCAAACCAATTTAAACCAATGATTAACTATCGAATGCTTGTTAATCCCAGAAAGATACAAAATTCTCAACATCTTCTGTTACTTGCATTTGGAGAAATGAATTTCTACTGTATGTAGCTGGTCTCAGCTGCTTCAAGAGAGGTTATGAGGGTCCAACACTGTTGCATAGTGGGTAAAGCCACTGCTTTTGATACCAACATCCCATACGGGCTCCAGTTTGAGTCCCAGCTGCTCCACTTCTGATCCAGTTCTCTGCTAATGGCCTGGGAAAGGCAGTTGAAGATGCTCAAGTGTTTGGGCCCCTGCACCCATGTGGGAGACCCAGATGAAGCTCCTGATCCTTTGGCCTGGCCCATTGCTGGCCATTGCGGCCATCTTGGGATGAACCAGCAGATGGAAGATCCATCTCTCTTTTTCTGCCTCTCCCTTTTTGTCTGTAACTCTCAAAATAAAGAAAGAAATCTTTAAAGAGGAGAGAAAGAAGTTATGAGCATTGAATGCACATTTACATCCCTATCAGACTTGATAGGATTATGAATTTCCAATGAGAGAATTCTTGAGAAGCTAACTTGTACCCCAACAGCAAGTTGACAGGGGACAGTTGTAGACTTTAACTGTTTTAAGTCATGTCTGTATCTCAGCATGAGACACAGTCATATCATCAAATACTCCTTAACTTCTTCATTAGAAAAGAAGTGAACTGCTTTTATTAGTGACTGCAGAAGGAAATTATCTTAATCTTACAATCAATTACAGACAAGCTTCACTGTGAGAGATTCTCAAGTTTTATAAGTGTGGGGAATATATTTACCTATATATAAAGAACCATTTAGGGCAATGTTTCATTTGGCTTCGTTCAGACACTCTTCGGGAAAGGGATTCTATTTGCTATGATAATGTTTTACATTTCTTAATTTTGCAGGGCATCTACATCAAATTCATATACAATTTCTCAAGATGACCCAGATGTCTGTCTTATTTAACAGAGAGTTGCCATGTGACCACCACATGTGCACTTGTGCCTCTGACCCATATGGAACACGTGGACAACAACCATGTTTAACTTCTCATAGTTTCTCAAATTGGGTCCTTATACCCCAATTGCTGAACATCTCATAAGATCTAGAAGCCAACAAGATGGAGACCCTTGGCTTAGAGCCATGATTCTCAAGGTGGAAGGGGGAAGGGTGGGGAGATGCATGTGGTTTGAGAAAAACACCTTCCAAATACCCACTGGATTTCATAATACAAACTCCATAAATAATTTTGGCAAGAGGTGAAGTAGCAGAAAATCACTTATAATTTTATGAGAGTGTACAGGGGAAGTGCTGGATAAAAATGCTGGACAAACACTGACTTAGAGTGGAGCCATGCTAACACAGAGAGAAAAGGAGAAGAAACCCATGTATAAAAGAAGAACAGTTTTGGGTCAGTGAATTCTAAACCAGAACTTGTTATGGACCTCTGGTGCTTTAAGAGCCAACCCAGAAGGAAACCAACAGGGTCTGTCAACCTTCTGGACCCCAGGCTTAGGGGAAATTTGGCCCATTTTATAATATCTAGCCCAAAGAAGAATTTTTCCCCCAAATCCCATCCACCAGGAAGGGCTGTCTTCCTGTGTGATGCCACCCAGCTCTCAAGGGGGTGCATTAGTTGTGGGACTGCTCTGTCATAGCTGCAGAGCACCAATCCCCTTCAGCCGCATCCACAGCTCCCCATTCTTGTGCATGGCTATCAGCTCGCTGCATCCACCTATACAGTGTTTACTGATAAAGATCCTAGGCACCGTCCTGGCTCCGGTGAGCTGCTCCAGGTAATCTTGAATCTTTCTTGTGTCTCTGGCGGCATTGATATTGACAAATTCCAAAAACCCTTGTTTGAAGGGCAGTTGACAGAGGATCTGTTGGGTCCTCCTGCAATAGGAGCAGGTGGGCTTGATGAACACCACCACCTTCCCAGGCTGGATTTTGCTGTTCACAAACTCTTGAGCCACGCTGACCACCGCAGTCTCCATTGGAGAAATTCTGGACTGCAGATACCCCAAGAAACAAAAAATTTTTAAAACTTAATCTGAAGATAATATTTAAATTTATCAAATAATAATACTAAGTTTTCTGATAGGCCCTGAACAACCAAAAATGGTCATTGTCTAGCATCCAGTTTATCCAACTTACTGAGCTATCTCAGTTACTTTGGGATAAATCAAAGTATCTATAAACATGTAAATACATGAACTATAAGAAAGGCAGGCCGGCGCCAGGGCTCAATAGGCTAATCCTTCACCTGCAGCACCGGCACACCAGGTTCTAGTCCCGGTTGGGGCGCCAGTCCTGTCCTGGTTGCTCCTCTTCCAGTTCAGCTCTCTGCTGTGGCCCGGGAAGGCAGTGGAGGATGGCCCAAGTCTTTGGGCCCTGCACCCGCATGGGAGACCAGGAGAAGCACCTGGCTCTTGGCTTCGGATCAGCATGGTGCATCAGCCGCAGCGCGCCGGCCGCAGCAGCCATTGGGGGGGTGAACCAACGGAAAAGAAAGGAAGGCCTTTCTCTCTGTCTCTCTCTCTCTCACTGTCCACTCTGCCTGTCAAAAAATAAAATAAAATAAAAGGCAGAAAACTATGGGAAAGAAGAAACAATTGACTATTACTATATGTATTTTTAAGAGCTAATAGCCTGGAGAAGAGCTAGAATAACAATAAAACCTCACCTGTAATCTATAAAAGAAATCACTTACAGGAGATTCAAGCTTGCAAAGTCAACATGAGATGGAATACCAATGAATCTTTCATTAATCCAGCTTAAGATAGCACATGTGTGGTATTGACAAAGGCTTCTGCATTTCATGTTAATTTAATGAGCCCATCTTGCAGAACTCAAATTGATTGCTTGCAGCATTCAAGGTTCCCTTTAACCCGTTGATCCTCAAAAATGTGGCTTTTAGATCCTCTAGCTATTTATGGTCAAATGTGACATTACAAGATTTAAAACTTGTCTGTCTCCCTCTAAAGGAAATAGTATTCCCAGCAAACAGCAACACTCCTTGAATTTGCCAAGCACCTGGGGATTCTGGGGCAGACAGGAAGGGCCAACACAGCCCTTGACTGGCGTTTTGACTAGAGGATCGAACTGTAGGTAAAGGCATAGCTCAGCAATGAGGAAAAAAAAACTTTTTTATATTCAATGTGGCCAAGTCTGAAATACTAAAACACAGTTCCTTTCCATTTTCTAAGCAGCATTTCAAATTTTTTATTCTTATAAGAAGGAATTACTATAAATGTTTAATTGCATAAATGAACAATGAGTGATTATGCTTCTACTAAGAAGGTTTTCCATATCATTACTGGTGCCAATGTACTTGAAATAACCATGACTTTAACTTTAGACAATGTGGTTTTTATTGGGCATGAATAATCTTGTCTCATCCTAACTCCCTACAGTAAAGCATTTCCCATTTATGGAAGTCACTCTTTTTATGGAGCAGGCATTAGTGTACCTAGAAAGCCTCTTATTCAAATACAGATAGCACTGGAAGCAGAATGTTTCTAGACTTAGAAATCTTTAACCCTTTAGAGTGGATTATCTCAGCAATGCTTCAGGGAAACTGGGAAAGAATTCTGAAGCTTGCATGTTACGGAACAGTTGTTCACCAAATAACTTGCTGTCAAGCAGCAGCAGTGCAGAGTGAGTGGGGCACACTGGACAGATAAACTTTGATAGAGTACAAAAGGGAGAGATAAGCCCACAACCACTGAATCACATGCTCTTACTTTTTCTAGGTCGTTTCTTTGAATATTTTAGAAAAATTTGAGATGGGGGAGAGAGAAAACTCCCATCTGCTGGTTCACTTCCCAAATGCCCACAACTATCAATGGAGTCAAAACTTGGAGCTGAGACTACAATCCAGGTGCTCCAGGTGTGTGGCAAGGATCCAATCACTTGCGCCATCACCATCACCTCCCATGGTCTGCATTGTTGGGTAGCTGGAATTGGAAACCAGTGATGAACATGCAACCCAGGCACTCCACTATGGCACATGAGCATCTACATCATTCGATCCAATTCCTGCTCCCTCCCTCTAGGTCTTTACATCTCCTGTTCCTCTGAAACTCTATTCTTCTGAACCAACCCCAATCTCACCTCTTTGATAATTAATTTCTATGGAACCCTGCATTCTTAGCATAAATGCCTGTTCTTCAGGAAACTTCCTCTGGCTCCTAAGAATAGGGTGCTTTTACAGAATGCTTAAATTCATCATTTTCTCTATATCAAATGCCAATTCATTGTCTTTCTGGTAATTTCAATAGCATCTTTCCAACTGGATGGTAAGCAGTATCATGACAGGATTGCCTTACTCACAGTATTTCCCCAGCCCCTAATGCACTATAAACACTTGAAAATATGGGTGGACTGATTGACTGTATGGTGTGATGCATTTGCGTGCACTGAGCTTGGAAATAAAGCATTATTGCAGTAAATTATGCTTGGCAAGCGGAGGGTAGAAACCTGGGTGATGGTATAAGCCTGAGAAAGAAATGGACAGAGATGAAAGGAAATAGAAGAGAGGAGGATAGAATGTTTTAAATCTTACTATTTGGGTACATTTTAACCTTGCTACTTATTATTAGCCCCTAGTTTACTGTGGTGGAATGAGAAGGCCATGCCAAGGTGGCCACTGGCAAGTGAGTGTCAGTTACTCAGGAACGGCTTTGGAACCCACCTGGCAACGAAGCCTGCCTGGCAACAGGCTGTGAGTGGTTGGGGCATAGACCGCCCCTTGACCAGATTGGCTGGTCTTGGCTATATAAGATGTGGTTCCAACTGTAATAAACCAGTCTGCCGGCTGCTCGCCTCAAGCCTGCTTTCACCCGACTCCCAGGGTCTGTGTGTTGACTCCGCGCCTCTTGCCCCCACCACGCTGCTCCTCTCCGAAAGGAATCCACTGCAACATTGTTGAGAAATCAACTGCAACACTTTACCATTTGCTACTTCCTCCTATTTGGAGGGGTTGGTAAGAGTAATAAAATCAGGTAAAAATATATTGTGCTTGTCACATACTGGGTGTATTCTAAATGCTGCACACATTCCAGCTCATTAGATTATGACAATAACCCTCTGAAAGAGATACTTTTATCATTGCTATTACAGGGGAGGGAACTGAAGTATTGACAGATTAAGTAATATTCCAAAGTCACACCCACACAGGGTATGGTGGGCTAACTACTAGAATGTAGCACTCTGACTTCAGAATGCATTCTTATAAATGCTTTGCTAGTATTATGTGGAAAGAGATATAAAAGACATCGATGCCTAATTAAGATCTATCTCCAACCTTATTTCCTCTTGCCCACATCTTTTGTAGGAAAAGTTGAATTTTATTGCTTTTTCACCTTCTTTGCATCTGGAAGTGACTGCAAGGCAGTTCTGAAAAATAAAGCATAAAAGTTGTGTTTGGAAAAGAGTTCTTCTGGGAAACCAGTTGTGTTTTTTTTTAAAAACACATTGATAATAAATGTGGATTTTGGCATATTCCCCTCTCTGTTTCATGTTTCAAATACAGATGAGAAACCTGGGGCTCTAGTATCCCTCTCGTAACCATGAGGAAAAAGTCAATGAATTATAGAAGTTGCAGTCAAAGCCTTGATAATTTTGAGGCACTGAAACAATATCAGCACCTGTCCATATCCATTCCCCTCTTATCATTCAGTAAAAATAACCCCCAATGTGTTAACCCACTCTTTATAATGTTTTCTTTTAGTTGTAGCTGAAGTCTAAATCATGCAAGTAAGAAAAAGTAACAAAAAATATTGCCAAGAGTGGGTAAATAAATCAAGGTTTACTGTTTATTTTACCACATAACAAAAAGAATGGAGACCTAAGGGACTTCCAAAGAAATACCAAACTATAATAACAACTTAGGGGAAGATAAAGTGAATGGCACAAAGCATGTAAGACATTTACAAGGGCTTAATTATGACAGCTTAAAAGAGATTGTTTACAGCATCAAAGGGCAGAAAGAATTGGAGCTATGAAGACTCTGCTACAGAGTAGCTTCATCCAGAGGGATTCCTAGTCACCGTCAGTACCAGAGTAATCAAGGCTGGAGTTGTGGGTATGTGCATAATTATGCCAATTCTCTCTTCTGACCCCCACAGGTTTGCCAATGACAAACCCCACTGGAAGCCAGAGGGCATAATAATCTGGGAGACCCATTCATAGAGACCAGGCTTGTGGGATACTGAAAAAGGCTCAGAATAGATCCAGAGAGCAAAGGGTACACATGGAGAATATAATCAAATTTTCCCTGGAAGAGAGGGAAAGTAGACTTCCAACTTATTGTCTTCTGTTCTTTTTTTTTTATAACGCTTTTATTTAAAGAATATAAATTTCCAAAATACAGCTTATAGATTACAATGGCTTCCCCCCCATAACTTCCCGCCCACCCGCAACTCTCCCCTTTCCCACTCCCTCTCCCCTTGCTTCACATCAAGATTCATTTTCAATTCTCTTTATATACAGAAGACCAGTTTACTATATATTAAGTAAAGATTTCAACAGTTTGCCTTCACATAGCAACACAAAGTGAAAAATACTGTTGGAGTACTAGTTATAGCATTAATTCACAATGTATAGCACATTAAGGACAGAGATCCTACATGATATATATTTTTTAAATTGATTAATTTTCTATGCAACTTCCAATTTAACACCAAGATTTATTTTCATTTTTAATTATCTATATACAGAAGATCGATTCAGTATATACTAAGTAAAGATTTCATCAGTTTGCACCCACACAGAAACACAAAGTGTAAAATACTGTTTCAGTACTAGTTATAGCATTACTTCACATTGGACAACACATTAAGGACAGATCCCACATGAGACGTAAGTACACAGTGACTCCTGAAGTTGATTTAACAATTTGACACTCTTGTTTATGGCGTCAGTAATCTCCCTAGGGTCTAGTCATGAGTTGCCAAGGCTATGGAAGCCTTTAGGGTTCGCCGACTTCACTCTTATTCTGACAGGGTCATAGTCAAAGTGGAGGTTCTCTCCTCCCTTCAGAGAAAGGTACCTCCTTCTTTGATGGCCCCATTCGTTCCACTGGGATCTCACTCACAGAGATCTTTCATTTAGGTCTTCTTTTTTTTCCAGAGTGTCTTGGCTTTCCATGCCTAGAATATTCTCATGGGCTCTTGAGCCAGATCTGAATGCCCTAAGGGCTGATTCTGAGGCCAGAGTGCTATTTAGGACATCTGCCATTCTATGAGTCTGTTGTGTATCTCGCTTCCCATGTTGGATCATTCTCTCCCTTTTTGATTCTATCAGTTAGTATTAGCAGACACTAGTCTTGTTTGTGTGATCCCTTTGACTCTTAGACCTATCAGTGTGATCAATTGTGAACTGAAATTGATCACTTGGACTAGTGAGATGGCCTTGGTACATGCCACCTTGATGGGATTGTATTGGAATCCCCTGGCACAATTCTAACTCCATCATTTGGGGCACGACTGATTGAGCATGTCCCAAATTGTACATCTCCTCCCTCTCTTTTTCCCACTCTTATATTTCACAGGGATCACTTTGCAGTTAAAATTTCAACACCTAAGAATAATTGTTCGTTAATTACAGAGTTCAACCTATAGTACTAGAATAAAAAAAATACTAAAATGGATAAAGTATTACATTATACAACAACAGTCAGCTCAAGAGCTGATCAAGTTACAGTTTCTCATAGTGTCCATTTCACTTCAATAGGTTTCACCTTTGGTGCTCAATTAGTTGTCACCGATCAGGGAGAACATATATTTGTCCCTTTGGAACTGGCTTAATTCACTGAGAATGATGTTTTCCAGATTCCTCCATCTTGTTGCAAATGACCGGATTTCATTTTTTTTGACTGCTGTATAGTATTCTATAGAGTACATGTCCCATAATTTCTTTATCCAAATGTATGCTTTGAATTCCCTGTGATCTTTTGCTGTGAGGTTCCCTTCGTTTACCTTCTTTCATGTTGATGGCCGTGTTTCTGTGTTTCTGTGTGTAACACATCTTTAAGCATCTTTTGCAGGGCTGCACGAGTGGCAACAAATCCTTTCAATTTCTGTTTGCAATGAAAGGTCTTTATTTTACCTTCATTCACAAATGAGAGCTTTGCAGGATATAATATTCTGGGCTGGCAGTTTTTCTCTCTTAGTACCTTGGCTATGTCTCGCCATTCCCTTCTAGCTTGTAGGGTTTCTGTTGAGAAGTCTGCTGTGAGTCTTCTGTCTCAGCCATTCTGTTTGTAAGGCTCTGTAATGTGTTTGTCATTTGATCTATTGAATTCTTCACTTCATTATGATTTCTCGTCACTATCACAGTTTCATGTTCTACTAGTTGTTTCATTTCAGCTTGATTTCTCCTTAATATTTCATTTTCACGAGAGAAATTTTCTACCTTGTCCATTAAGGATTTCTGTAGTTCAAGAATTTGTTTTTGAGTACTTCTTAGTGTTCTTATCAATTTTTTGAGATCTGCTTCTTGCATTTCTTCTATCTCATCATCTTTGTAATCTTGAATTGGGGTGTCTCTTACATTTGGGGACGCCCTAGTGTCTTCCTTGTTCTTATTACCTCGGTTTTTGCGTTTGTTGTTTGGCATATTGGTTTCTTCACTGTGGTGTTTTTTTCTTGTTATACTATGACTCTAGATTAAGTGGACTGTCTGCTTTTGATGGAGCCTTAGAGGCTTGAGATGGGTGTGGCCTGAGAGCTCTGTTTGGTTCCTCAGGGTTGAGGGTGTGTCAAAGGAGACACTCCCAGGTTAGGTGTGGTAAATCTCTCTCTGTTACTTTTTTTTTTTTTTTTTTGGTTCAAAAGGCAAGTAATTCCACACAGCTGAATGGAATTGGGGGTGGTTAGCAGGCGAATGATATACGCACAGGAGCCAGGGATTGGAAGCTCTTTCCCAAGGACCAGAGAGGGAATCTTTGTGGCCCTTAGTGTGGGCTCAGATTCTCCTGTAGTCTCCCACTGGGCTGCCAAGGCTACTGAACTGTAGCGTCTCTGGAGAGTACTCACATGAATTCGTGATTTCTGTGAGTTCTCTCCCCTACCGTCTCTTTTTTCACAGTCTCAGTTCATTAGCACCACACATTCATTAGGTTCCCTGTTATTTCACCCCTCCCACCCAGAGTCAGGTTCTTCTGCTAGGCTCGGGGCCGGTGCCGACCCGAGGTCGCCCTGCTTATGACGTATTCCAAAATGGCGCCTGCTCTTTGTCTTGCTCACCTTTGAGAGGTGAGCTGAGAGAGAGAAACTCGTGTCTGTATGGGTCACTTATTTTTTCTCTCTCTCTCTCTCTCTCTCTCTCTCTCTCTCTCTCTTCTAGTTAGCCTGGTGAACTTTTCCCCACAGGGTTTCAAGCCTTGTTCGCTCTAGTCTCCTCTTTCCACTTCCCTTCTGGTATCTCATGCTATTGAGGTTCTGCTCACCTCGCGTTCCAGCGCTGGTGTGTTGAATCTGCTGCTGGTGTCCCAAACTGCGGGCTCCCATGCTCTCCACACAGGTCTCCTGTGGATCACCAGTTCCGGAAGGGTTTCCTCTGCTGTTTCTTCCCCTACTCTTCCTTGAACCTGCAGTGTCTCCACTTTTATTAAACTGTCTCTCACCAGACTATCGGTGTGCTCCCTTCCTATTCCGCCATCTTGCCGCTCTCCTCTTCTGTTCTTTCATAGGTATCTCAGAACATAAGTTAGAAAATTTGGTGAAAGTAATTAGGAAAAATAGTTCTAGTCCCTACAAATGAGGTGAGCCAGGGTAAGTTACCAAAACACTGTCAATGCATCTCAAGCTTGGTATATATCCTGGTAGCTTCAGTGTTCTGGAAAATGGCTTATATAATTTTTTGTTTTGTTAATTGACTCAATGACCTTCATTGTTCCCACCCTACCTAGCCCCTAGCATATGTTTCTCTGGACACCAGCTCACTATGATAGCTAAAGTTAAACATGTGCTCACCAACCAGATAATTCCTGTAATTTAACATGATCACAAATCATTAGACATAATATCTGGCTTTCCTCCAATAATAAGACACCACATCCTCTTTGAAGAAAGACAGCTGAGATAAGTGTACCCATGTCTGAGAGTTGGGTCCATCTCCTAACCACTTTAGTGTTCTATTAAATTATGGATTAATTTTCCACTGGCAGGTAGCTGTAAGGACTGCTCTTCAAAACAATTTCATTTTAACATTGTTTCATTTAATAGCCAGGTAGATGAAGGAATAGCGGACTCTGACTTACAGAATAAAGTGGAGGTTAAACTTTAAGGGGAGGAAGTAAGTACAGTGTGGAAATGGACCATGCCTTATAGAGGAATTGCATGAGAAAGGCTTAAAGAAACATCTCAGTGTATTGAACAGATTTTAAACTGTTTCACATGAGCAGAATGCAAGGAAATGAAGTAAGGCAATCATACAAGTTATTGTGTAAAGTGAGACATTGTTGAAAGGAAAAAGAATTTCTAATAAGATCACTAAAAATCTATAATCTTAAAGCTTCATATTCTGACTTATTATTCTTCAATAGTACTTTCAAAAATGAAATTATTTCAAAAGTCAAAATGACATATATCTATTTATGGTAGAGTTTAAAAGTACATCTACTTACCTATATGAAAAATATATAAGACAAACAGAATGAATGATTAAATTTAACCAGTTTCTGGGTCAGCTTAACCAATGACTGGCTGTAATAAACACTTCTTCCTCTTTTTACCCACAGGATCCAAAGGTACAAACTATCTCTGGCCATATTTTGTTTATCTGTATTAAAAGTACTAACAGAGGGAGTTCCAAGATGGCAGAGTAGGGAGGGAGCTTACCACTCTAGTCCAGGAGAAGATAGTTTTAAAAAAGTAGAGAGAGTGAAATCTCAGAGAAGAGTTAGGGAGAAAATGGCAGAGGAAACTCTACCAAAATGAGGGGGACATGGTGGATCTAGTGGAGGGCGTGGATCCCACAACTGAGGACTCCAGCATTCAAGAACCTACGCACCAGTGTTGGAAAGTAAGGTGAGACCAGACTGCAGCAGCCCAAGCCACTGGAGCTAAAGCTACAGAAAAAGCCTAGAAGAAATCCAGCTTGGAGACCCATGGGGGGAAAGTGTACCTGACAAACTAGAGTGGGGGAAAAAAAAGGAGGGACACATTTCTTTCTTCTTGACCACTTTACAATGGCATCCTGATAGAGTGGGCATCATTTTAGATATATGTAACAGCTGTGTCAGCTCATGTCTGTGCCCAGCAGCCAGCCAAGTGGAGACTCTACTCTGGTGGGGAGAAATAACAGGGGGCTTGAAGCTTGAGACTGTGGGAGGCTTGTGTGATGGGACTTTGACAAAAAACCGAGGCTGTGTCGGAGGACTCATAGTGTGTCTGGGACTTCGGTCAGTCATGGTGGAGACTCTACATGCTGAGGGCATCTTGGTTACCTTGTGAGGGACACTGCAGGAGAATCTGAGCTTACACTGAGGACTGCAAAGATCTGTTGTGTGGTCTTTGTGGCAGAGCAGGCAAATAGTATATGCATTGGGACTAGTGCTATGGTACTGGCTTCATTTGCAGAGAAGTGCTCAGCTGAGCAGAATAAACTTCCCTTCTGGTTAAAAGGAAAAAAAGAGGAGATTTACCATACCAAACCTGTATGTGTCGTCTTAGAAATGTCCTTCACCCTGGAGAACTAAACAAGACTTCCTGGCCACACCCACTACAAGCTCCTAAATATTCACTCTACTTATCTACAAAGGCATAGTACAAAGATAAAAGACACCACAGAGGAAAAATAAGAAGCCAACAAGTATCTCCACAAAGGTTGAACAACAAATGCACCAAATCAAGAAATCATAATCAGGAAGACAACATGACATCCCCAAAATAACACAACACATCAACACTAGATTGTGAAGATGATGAAATTGAAAAAATGCAAGAAATGGAATTCAAAAAATTGATCATAAGATTACATAGAGGCCGGTGCTGCGGCTCAATAGGCTAATCCTCTGCCTTGTGGCACCAGCACACCAGGTTCTAGTCCCGGTCGGGGCGCTGGATTCTGTCCCGGCTGCCCCTCTTCCAAGCCAGCCCATTCTGTGGCCTGGGAGTGCAGTGGAGGATGGCCCAAATCCTTGGGTCCTGCACCCACATAGGAGATCAGGAGGAAGCATCTGGCTCCTGGCTTCAGATTAGCGCGGTGCGCCGCCTGCAGCGCGCCGGCCACGGTGGCCATTGTAGGGTGAACCAAAGGCAAAAAGGAAGACCTTTCTCTCTGTCTCTCTCTCTCTCTCTCACTGTCCAATCTGTCTGTCAAAAATAAAAATTAAAAAAAAAAGATTACATAGAAATAATCAGAAGCAAATTCACAAACTACTGAAATCCATACAGGATATGAAAGAAAATTTCTCCCATGAAATTGAGATCTTAAAGAGAAATCAAAATGAAATGAAGAATTCAATAGAATAAATAAAGGCAGTGGATCAGCTTAACAACAGAATTGGTGAAGCAGACAAAAGAATATCAGGCTGAGGAGATAAAGCCCAGGAAAGTAAAAAGTAAAACTAAAAACAAGAAGAGGAAATTAGAAAACTTGAAAACACTTTGAGAACCTAAAGGATGCTATCAAACACCCAATATATGAGTTCTAGAAGAATCTGAAGGTGTGGAAAGAAAGAAAGGATTAGAAAGCATTTTTAGTGAAATAATAACAAAACACTTCCCTAATTTGGAGCAAAAAGGGGACATACAAGCACAGGAAACACCTAAAACACCTAATAAACATGACCAGAAAAGATCTTCACCGTGACACATTGTAATCAAACTCAGCACTTTAAAACATAAAGAAAAGTTTCTAAAATGTGCATGAGAGAAATATCACATTACTTTCAGAGGATCTCCAATTAGACTCACATCGGACTTCTCATAAGAAACCCTACAGGTTATAAGAGAATGGAAAGATATATTCCAAGATTTAAGAAAATAAAAAAGCTGTCAACACAGAATAATATACCCAGCAAAGTTCTCAAATATGAATGAAGGTGAAATAAAGACCTTCCATAACAAACAGAAATTGAAAGAATTTGTCACCACCCACCCAGCCATACAAAACATGCTAAAGAATGTGCTACATACAGAAACACTGGTCATCACTATGAAAGAAGATAAATGAAGAAAACCTAACAGTAAAAGTTCAAAGGAAATTCAAAGTACAAATAGGAATATTTTTGGAAAAATGGCAGGGAAAAATCGTCACTTATCAAGTCACCTTGAATATAAATGGCCTCAACTCTCCAGTTAAAAGACACAGACTGGCTGAACAGATTAAAAAGCAAAACCCATCTATTTGCTGTATTCAAGAAACATATCTCACCAATAACGATTCAGGCAATGAAAGTGAAAGGATGGTAGAAGTTATTCCATGCCAACAGAAACCTAAAAGAGCAGGTGTAGCCCTCCTAATATCAGACAAAATAGATTTTAACACAAAAACTGTTAAAAGAGACAAAAAGGGGCACTAGGTAATGATGAAGGGATCAATTCAACAGGAAGATGTAATTATTATAAACATATATGCACCTAATTACAGGGCACCTGGCTATTTAAGAGAAATGTTAAGGGAATTAGAGGAAGACATAGACTCAAATACAATAGTAGTGGGGGACTTCGATACCCCACTTTCAGCAATGGACAGATCAACCAGACAGAAAAACAACAAGGAAACAGCAGATTTAATTGACACTATATACCAAATGGACCTAATGGTTACCTACAGAACTTTTCATCCTACAGTTGCAGAATACACATTTTTCACCAGCGCATGGAATTTTCTCTAGGATTGACCACATGCTAGGCCAAAAAGCAAGTCTCAGCAAATTAAAAAAAAAATTTGAAATCATACCATGCATCTTTTCAGATCACAATAGACTGAAGCTGGAAACCAGCAACTCAAGAATCTGTAGAACATATGCAAAAACAAGAAGACTGAACAACATGTTCCTGAATGAAAAGTGGGTCATAGAATAAATCAAAAATAAATAAAAAATTTCTGGAAACAAATGAAGGCAACATATCAAAACTTATAGGATACAACAGAACAAGTGTTAAGAGGAAAATTGATAGCAATTGGTGCCTACATCAAGAAATTGTAAAGGCACCAAATAAATGAGCTCTCAATGTGTCTCAAGGATCTTAAAAACAATAGCAAACAAAACTGAAAAACTAGCAGGAAAAGGGGCCAGCACCGTGGTGCAGTAGGTTAATCCTCTGCCTGCAGCACCAGCATCCCATATAGGCACCAGTTCTAGTCCTGGCTGCCCCTCACCAATCCAGCTCTCTGCTATGCCTGGGAAAGCAATAGGAGATGTCCCAAGTCCTTGGGCCCCAGCACCCATGTGGGAGACCGGAAGAAGCACCTGGCTCCTGGCTTTGGATTGGTGCAGCTCTAGACATTGCAGCCATCTGGGGAGTGAACCAACGGAAGGAAGACCTTTCTCTCTGTCTCTCCCTCTCTGTATGAACTTACCTCTCAATAAATAAATTAAAAATCTTTAAAAAAAAAACTAGCAGGAAAAAAGAAATTAAAATTAGAGAAGAAATCTACAGAATTGAATTTTAAAATGCAAAAGATCAGCAAAACAAAGAATTGTTTTTTTCAAAAAATAAACAAAATTGATGCACCATTGGCCCTACTAACCAAAAAAAAAGAAGAGAGAACCAAATCAATAAAATTAGAGATGAGAAAAGAAATGTAACAACAGACACCACAGAAATAAAAAAGAATCATCAGATATTACTACAAAGAGCTTTATGACAAAGAAAAAAAAAAACAGAGAAACCTAGAAGAAATGGATAGATTTCTGGACACATAAAAACCTACCTAAATTGAGCCATGATAACAAAGAAAACATAAAGAGACTCATAACTGAGATAGAAATTGAATCAGTAATAAAGGCCCGCTCCACAAAGAAAAGCCCAGGACTGGCTGGCTTCACTGCTGAATTCTACCAGATATTTAAATAAGAACTAGCTCCAATTTTCTCAAGTTATTCAAAACAATTGAGAGGGAGGGAATCCTCCCAAATTCTTACTATGAAGCCAGTAACACCTAATTCCTAAATCTGAAAAAGATGCAACAGAGGAAGAAGATTATAGACCACTTTCTTTAATGTACATATATGAAAAAATCATAAAGGAATTCTAGTCAATTGAATCCAACAGCACATCAGAAAGATCGTCCACTTACATTAATTGGGATTTATCCCTGGTATGCAGGGATTGTTCATTATTTGCAAATCAATCAACGTGATACAACACATTAACAAACTGCAGGACAAAAACTATATGGTTATTTCAATAGATGCAGAGAAAGCATTTGATAAAATGCATCATTTTTTCATGATGAAAATTCTAAACAAATTGGATGTAGAAGAAACATTCCTCCACATAATCAAGGCAATTTATGACAAACCCATGGCCAGCATCCTTTTGAATAGGGAAAAGTTGGAAGCATTCCCACTGAGATCCAGTATCAGACAAGGGTGACCACTCTCACCATTGCTACTCAATATAGTCATGGAAATATAAGCTGGACCCATTAGGCAAGAAAAAGAAATCATAGGAATATAAATTTGGAAGGAAAAGTCAAACTACCCCTACTTACAGATGACGATTCTATATATAGGGGATCCAAAAGACTCCACTAAGAGACTATTGGAATTCATAGAAGAGTTTGGTAAATTAGCAGGGTATGACATCAACACAAAAATCAACAGCCTTTGTATACACAGACAATTCCAAGTGAAATTAGGTTCTAAATCAATCTCATTCATAATAGCTACCAAAAAAATCAAGTGCCTTGGAATATATTTAACCAAGGATGTCAAAGATGTCTACAATGAGAATTACAAAACATTAATGAAAGAAATAGCAGAAGACACAAAAAATGGGAAAATCGTCCATTTTCATGGATTGGAAGAATCAGTGTCATCAGAATGCCCATTCTTTCAAAAGCAATTTACAGATTCAAGGCAATACCAATCAAAATACCAAAGACTTTCTTCTCAGGTATAGAAAAAATGATACTGAAATTCATATGGAGGCAAAGGAAACTTTGAATAGCTAAATCAATCTTATACAACAAAAAAAAGCTGGAGCAACACAATATCAGATTTCAAGACATATTACAAGGCAGTTGTAAGAAAAAAAAAACTGGTAATGGTATAAAAACAGATAGATAGACCAATGAAACAGAAAGGAAGCACCAGAAATCAATCCAAACATTTACAACCAACTTATATTTGATGATGGAGCTAAAATCAATCCCTGGAGCTAGGTCAGACTCTTAAACACATGATGCTAGGAAAAGTGGATTTCCACATGCAGAAATATGAAGCAAGAGCCCCACCTAACACCTTACACAAAAATCCACTCAAAATGGATGAAAGATCTAAGTCTATAGCCTGACACAATCAAATTATTAGAGAACACTGGGGAAACCCTGCAAGACATCGGCAAAGGCAAATCATTCTCAGAAAAACCCCAGAGGCACAGGCAGTAAAAGCCAAAATTAACAAATGGGATTACATGAAATTGAGAAGTTTGTGTACGGCAAAAGAAACACTCAGGAAAGTGAAGAGGCGACCAACAGAATGAGAGAAGTTATTTGCAAACTATGCAACTGATAAATGATAATAACCAGAATATATAAAGCGATGAAGAAACTCCACAACAACAAAACAACCCAGTTAAGAAATGGGCTAAGGATTGAAACAAATATTTAAAAAAAAAAATCCAAATGATCAACAGGCACATGAAAAAATACTCAGGATCACTAGCTGTTAGGGAAATGCAAATAAAACCACAATGAGGTTTCACCTCACCCCAGTTAGAGTGGCTTTCATACAGAAATCAAAAAACAATAAATGCTGGCGTAGAGGTGGGGACAAAGTTACCCTAATCCACTTCTGGTGGACATGTAAATTGTTAAAGCCACTATGGAAGACAGTTCAGAGATTCCTCAGAAATCTGAATATAGAGACCTACCATATGACCCAGCCACCTCACTCCTGGGAATTTACCCAAGGGAAATAAAATCAGCAACCAAAAGAGTTATCTGCATCTTCATGTTTATTGCAGTTCAATTTACAATAGCTATGACATGGAATCAACTTAAATGCCCATTAACCAAGGACTGGATAAAAAATTATGGGATATTTATACTACAGAATACTACACAGTGGTAAAAAAATGAAATCTGATCAATTGAAACAAAATGGATTAATCTGGAAAACATCATACTTAGTGAAATAAACCTGTCCCAAATGGACAAATATCATATGTTCTCCTTCATCTGTGAGAACTAATAGAGCGCCTAAAACAAAATCTATAGAATTAAATTGACACTTTTAGAAGAGATGACTTGAGCTGCCTTTGTTTTGACTGTCAAGGAACTGTTTTTTTTTTAATTCATACTATTTGTTAAACTGTTTACTTAACATAGAGTTAATCATATTGTATAAAGTCAATTGAAAATAGATCTCAGTAAAAAATGAGTGAGAATAAGAGAGGGAGGTGGCAGTTTGTAACTATAAAGCTGTATAGTTCTGCATACATCCCTATGGACTTATTTCTAAGAGTACAGCTTAAAAACTTGTCATGGCTTGTCTAAATATGATCAGAGTTGGTGAACTCAAAAGGCTTCCATAGCCTTGGCAACTCATGACAAGAGCCTAGGGTGATTACTGAGGCCATAAGCAAGAGTGTCAATTTGTTTAGACAACAACAGGAGTCACTGTGCACTTACTCCTCATGTGGGATCTCTGTCCTTAATGTGATGTACATTGTGATTTAATGCTATAACTAGTACTCAAACAGTATTTTTCACTTTGTGTTTCTATGTGGGTGCAAACTGTTGAAATATTTACTTAATATATACTAAACTGATCTTCTGTATATAAAGATAATTGAAAATGAATCTTGATGTGAATTGAAGGGGAGAGGAAGCGGAAAAAGGGAGAGTTGTGGGTGGGAGGGAAGTTATGGGGGGGGAAGCCATTGTAATCCATAAGCTGTACTTTGGAAATTTATATTCATTAAATAAAAGTTAAAAAAACTTGTCATGAGACTCCAAATCTCATTTAGCTTGGAGGTAAAAATGCCATCTTAATTGGTAAAGTGATCATATTAAGTATGATGTGAATATTAAGATATTAATATTAAGTATGAAAGTGAATATATAGGGCTGGCATCATGGCTCTCTTGGTTAATCCTCTGCCTGCGGTGCTGGCATACCATATGAGTGCTGGGTTCTAGTCCTGGTTGCTCCTCTTCCAGTCCAGTTCTTTGCTGTGGTCTGGGAAGGCAATGGAGAATAGCCCAAGTGTTCAGGCCCCTACACCCACATGGGAGACCAGGAGGAAGCACCTGGCTCTTGGCTTCAGATTGGCGTAGATCCGGCAGTAGTGGCCATTTGGGGGGTGAACCAACGGAAGGAAGACCTCTCTCTCTTATTCTCTCTCTCTCTCTCTCTCTCTCTCTCTCTCTAACTCTATCTCTCAAATATAAAAAGGGAATATATAGATAGGATTAAATGTTAGAGATATCTTATAAATAGTAATATTAACACATAGAATTAAAAAGGAGAGAATGTTCCAACATGGGAATCAGTCCATGCAGCAGACTCATAGAATGACAATTGCTTTAAGTAACACTCTGACCTCAGAATCAGCCCTGAAATCTTCCTGGTCTGTCTGAAAATCCTTTGAAATAATTTCAGGCATAGAAAGACAGACACTGTGGCAAAAAATGTTCTACATGAAGGATCTCTGTGAGTGAGACCCCAGTGTTAAGACATGGTCATCAAAGAAGGATGTACTTTTTTCTAAGGGCGGATAGAACTTCTACTTTACTTAAGGCCTTTTCCAAATACTGATGGAGTTTGTGGACTCAAAAAGCTTCCATAGCCTCAGCAACGCATGTCAAGAGCCTCAAGTGGTCACTGACATCATTTTTAAGAGTGTTAATTGTTAAATTAACAACAGGAGTTAATGTGCACTGTGCATTAAGGACCTCTGTCCTCAGTGAGTTGTATTATGAGATATAAATGTATATAAAACTAGCTCTCAAACAGTTGTGTGTGTGTGTTGAAAACTTTACTTAGTATAGAGTTGGTCTTCTGTGTACAAAGTTAATTATAAATGAATATAATGGAGAACAGGACTGGCAAGGGGAGATGGAGAAGGATGGCTGGGAGTGTGGGTGGGTGGACGGGTATGGTGGGAAGAATAACTTTTTCTAAAGTTGTACTTATGAAATTTACATTCCTTAAAAATAAAATTTTAAAAAGTACTAACAAATATTCTGCGTTGTGTTTTTGAAAAGGAGGTGAAGATTTTATTATGTCTAAAAAGGCCTGAGCAAAAGGAAACAGTTATTGTGCATTGTCTTTCAGTTTTAGTCACATGTTACAGAGACATTCCCCTTAATATACGTGCAATCATCATTACCAGATAAGAAACAGAGGAGATGAATGTGGAAAGTGTAGTGAAGCCAGTCCAGTTTATTTTAACGCAATTGTAAGTAGCAATACTTTAATACAATGAAAAGAAAATTCTGAATTTTTTGCAGGTAGGACTTTCAGATAACATTTGCTCTAGGCAAAGTGCTCACATAATCAAACAATTAAGAGGGTAGTAAAAGAAAGCTAAGGAAGGAAGCAGTCCAGATTATAGACAGCCTCATGTACTATGTATGGAAACTTGGAATTAAGCCGAGGGAACCCGTGGGTGAATTTTAGAAATGTGCTTTAATTAGAACATTCGTTACTGGAAGACATATTTGGAGGAAACATAATTACTATACTTGAAGCAGAAAATTGAAAGCTCATGGACTATGCCCATGATTACATTTTTGTATTCTTCTGTTTTGTTCTGTGTGTTAACATGCACAGTATTTAGCAAGCTAAATTTGCACAGTTTAAGCAATTAAGTAGTGGATTTCACATAAATATTTGGATCACTGACATCTGAAACACTGGAACATTTGTGGTTATGAGACATACTTTTCTGGATAAAAAGCAGAAATTGAATAGCAGTTGCTTCTTCTTAGATTGTGGGATTCACTGTCTACCTTGGGTACCTCACCTGATCTCCTAATACACACTAAACACCTGGTCTCATGCCATTGGAGTTGGAAAATTTCAGAATAATTGACCTTTATAATAACAATTCTTGATTTTAAAAAATGATCAGAAGAAATAAAATCCATATCTAAATCATCAACAGCATTTATATTAGATGTCCCAACTTAATGGAACTACATTTTAATACAAACTAACATAAAGACAAGCTGCAGAAATAAGCAGAGGTAATGTTTATTATGTGACCACTTCAAAAATTATTTTGATAGAGTAACACAGCACTGTCCATTTCAGCTAATATGATAAATTCACACAAGTGTAAAGCAATCAAATGATTACTCTCCCACACCAGGGGAGTCTAAGTGGTAATTGATCAGAATAAAATATCATTTCATTTACTGTTCATGGGTAATTCCAAGGTGATCATAACAGAACAAGTTCACAATCACCTGTCCCCTCCCTTTGACCCATAGCTTTATTGAGAGGTGGAGCTCGTAGTTACAAAAGATTTCCAAATGAACCCACTGGCCACTATCCTTCCTAGCATTGATAAAAGAGCAATGTACTATTTCCAGGGACCATGTGATTTGCAGCTTCAAGCCTTCTGAATAAATATACAATGATTGCACATTTAATTAAGCATTTTGACCAAAGAGAAATTATGTTATTACAGAAGGGGGAAGAAGAAAGAAAAAAAGATATTGATTTTGTAGCAATTTTACCACACTCTGGAGAGTTTTCTCTTTTGTAAATCAGAGGCCACATGACTAACCCCTTCTTGTGTTGCATAATGTTCACAATCTGCTTATCTCACTATTATTCTTCAGGCTCTGCTGCTCCACACTCAGTCTCCAGTCACATTTGTATCTCCAAGCCTGGAACAGTACTTGGTTTGCTAGACAATCAACCAATGTTTGTGGAAAATAAAGCATGCCCCTCAATGAGGCATTTTTCCTGCCTTCCCACAAGATGAGCTGGAAGGGAAAGGGGGAGAAATAGATTTTGTGGTACATCCTCTGCTGAGTCTTGAATTTTGTCTACATTAGCTCACATAGTAACAGAAACTCTGACAGAGGCACAACTGTGTGGTGGAAAATAATTAATAAACATGTTTGCATATTCTCTTTCTGCTTATTGTTATAGAGTCTCAGGCAACTAATTTAGATTTTTTGAACATTGGTATGCTCTTGAAAAAACTCAAGTGTATAATAATCGCTTTGCCAGCATCACACTGCTTTAGTGAGAATCAGTTAAGACAATGGAAATAAAATAGAGGTGCAATGTACAAAATGATACGTGAATATAGTAATATTATTTCTTGAGATACTATAGAGTGAAAATGACATTGGAAAACATGAAGCCAATGCTTCTCTCTTTGGAAACTTAATTAAAGGTGAAACTGTTATGCCAGTGATCACCAATATTTTACTTATTTGCTTATTCAATATTGATTGAACTCCTACCATGTTCACATTCAAGGTCCAGCCTAGGTGATCAGACACTCAATGCTTTCAATTAATTTCAAAGGCTCCTGCCAAGTTTTCAAAGTCTTTTATTTCAAAACTATTATAAAGTCACCTATAATAATTACCACTTTGAAAAATTTAGAGTAAAGTTACCAAAATAGCAGTGCAAACAGTCACTTCATGAGTTAGAAGTCTGGTGGCACCTGCTGTTGCTCAAGGCAAAAAGTGTCAGTGCCTGGCATTTAGCAAGTCATTGTTGGTTGAATGGAATTGAACAGCTGCTCTAAGAATCAGCAGAGGCTACATCTGGATTGCATGGCTGAGGCTTTTAATCTGACTCCCTCATTTTTCAGAGCAGGAAAATAGAAGCTCAATAAATTCAAGTCCTAAGGTAATATAGGCAAGTAACATGAGAGAATTCAAAATGGTACTCTTCTGGTTCCAAGTTCTATGTTTCCTACATAGAGTGTATTTCCTTCTACAAATGTTATTTTTTAAATGTTATTTGTTATACAAGTTTCATGTATTTTATACATACAGATTTAGGAGCATAGTGATGCTTCCCTCCCTCCTACCCACACTTCAACCTTTCTTCCTCTTCCCTCTCCCATTCTCACTCTCAATTTTTACAGAGATCTACTTTTAGTTTATTTAATGATCTTAAGGTTATTAATATAAGTGGCCTTGCATTTGCACAATGATGAAAAATAACACTGATTTACCTAGTAGACTTCTTTAAAGGACTGTAAAATCACAATGTCAATATAGCATTTCAGGTAGTTCACAAATTATGCCAATTACAGTAATTGCAGCCAAAGTTTATGGACAAGCAACAGAGGTGCATTAAGCCTGTCAGCTACTCTAGCAATGTTTAATGCAATAATCAAAAGTGCACATGAATTATATCCTGCAAAGTTAATGTTATAGCTTTTTTCTCAGTAAAGCCCAGAATAAGCAAAATGTCAATAGCAACACAGAATTAAAGTACTGAAAATTGTGTATTTTGTTGTTTATTCCCTCATCTTTATTTTACTGGCTGTTAAAGACGACAGTATCCCCCAAAAGGAAAACAAGAATGTTATAGTATTCAATGACCCAGGTGAACAAATTCATTACCTTTGGTGCCAGTTTCCAATCTATTCTCCCAATAATGCTGAAGGAAAATCAATCTGCTGTTGTGTTTTACATTCCTCGCAGAAACGGAACTAATCCATGGGCTAATATCAGTAGCTGTTGAAAATGGGAATATTTAAGTCACTTCCCCAATGTCTTCTCCCAGTTAAATTTTTATTACTTCCCCTTTCAATTTTATTACCTCCCGTTTAATTGCTTATCTTAGATTTACAATTTTTCATAACATGGTCATACTCTTCAAGAATTACAATGAAGATCAAGTCAGCTGTGACACCTGTGGCAAGCAGTGAGTAGGCCTGGACCAGCATCAACTTAAGGAATCTGGCCGTGTGAGGGAAGATATCAATATAACTGTAACTGCTTGGTTACAAGAAAACATACCCTGCTGGACTTATCCTTAATAAGAAACCTGATTCATTTCAGACAGAAAAATAGTTGCTCAGTTCCATTTTCACTAGCTCCCTGGAGGAATTTGTCTGATCTGTTTGCCCGAGTTCTAAATGAGCAAACAATCAATATATCTGATGTTTTTGGAAAGGAGTTACAATTTGGAGTGTAGATATAAAGGGATTTGTTGTAGAGGCTTCGCAAGTAATCAGTTCATGCATTAACACAAGATAAGCTGGGGCCAGCATGGCATAGTGGGTTAAGCATTCCAAATGAGCACCAGTGTCCTACTTCCAATCCAGCTCCCTGCTGATGGCCCGGGAAAGCAGTGGAAGATGGCTCAAGTGTTTGGGCCCCTGCACCTGCACAGGAGATCCAAAAGAAACTCCTGGCTCCTAGCTTTGGATAGGCCTAGCTCCGGCTGTTGCTGCTGTTTGGGGAGTGAACTAGCAGAGGGAAGATCTCTCTCTTTCTCTCCTTCTTTCTGTCTAACTTTGCCTTTCAAATCAAATAAATAAATCTTTAAAAGGAAAAACAAAGTTAATTACACAAAGTGATTAAGTGGTAAGAAATGCAATGTCATGGAGAAAATATGTTTTACCCTCACAACTTGGCTTACATTTGACATTATTTATTTATAAAATGGAGCTTTATTTATAAAATTAAGCTAATAATCCCTACCTAATGGGAATGTTGTCAGGATAAGTGAAATAATGACTCCAGGTCATTTATCCTGAACTCACACAATACAGAGTGCTAAATAAATTGTAGCTTTATTATTACATATAATAAAATCAAACAAATGCAGTATATGCTGTAAATAGTGCTTCTTGCTCTTTAAGAATTTAATTAGCTTTGAAATTTATTCTTATCTTCACCATAAATGTGTGAGGGATCATTAAATAGATCTAAACTCCCAAGTCTATTAATAGATGAAAACATTTATAGTTATCCTCAAGAACTGGACTAGATCAGGGTAAAGATGCAAAGCTCTGAACTTTTAGAATGCATGTGGAAGGAAAGCTGTATATCTAAGTCATGACTCCTCCCTTTCATTGGGCACATTGAAACACTATGTACTGGCAAGAATGGAGCTCTTCCAGGTGCTGAAAATTTCTTCCATAATGGCCCCATTGACAAAATCCTGAGCTACACCTCCCCAAAATCCTTCACAATAAACTCTCTTCAATAAATACACATTTCAGGGCTGGCACTGTGGCATAGCAAGTAAGGCCACCACCTGCCATGGGCCTTCCATATGAACACCAGTTCTAGTCCTGGCTGCTCCTTTTCTGATTCAGCTCCTGGCTAACGCACCCGGGGAAAGCAGTGGAAGATGACTCAAGTGTTTGGACCTCCTGCACCCATGTAGGAGATCCAGAAGAAGCTCCTGGTTCCTGGATTTGGATCAGCCCAGCTCTGGACATTACAACCATTTGGGAATTGAACCAGCAGATGGAAGACTTCCGTGTCTCTGTCTCTCTCTCTCTCTCTCTCTGTCTCCTCTCTCTTTCTCTGTCCCTGTCTCTCTCTCTCCTCTCTTTCCCTCTATCTCTATCAAATAAATAAATAATTCTTTTTTAAAAAGATTTTTATTTATTTGAAAGTCATACTTATAGAGAGAGGAGGAGAGGCAGAGAGAGAAGAGATCTTCCACCTGCTGGTTCACTCCCCAAATGGTCGCAATGGCCAGAGTTGTGTCAATCTGAAGCAAGGAGCCAGGAGCCAGGAGCTTCGTCCAGGTTTTCCCATGCGGGCACAGGGGCCCAAGGACTTGGGCCATATTCCACTGCTTTCCCAGGTCATAGCTGAGAGCTGGTTTGGAAGTGGAGCAGCAGGGATTCGAACTGGTATCCATATGGGATGTTGGCACCACAGGTGGCAGCTCCACCCGTTACTCCACAGTGCTGGCCCCATAAATAATTCTTTAAAAATAAATAAATATAATCTTCAGCATTATGCATATAGTGTTTTTGTGTCCTCCAGATTAGAGTTGTCAGATAACATACAATAGGATCCTCAATTAAATCTGAATTTAAGATAAACAATGTTTCAATGCTTTTTTCTCAATCTAAGTGTGCTCTAGGTCAGTCCTGATTTCTGGAGGTAGCCCTAAAAATTGTTTACTGAGTCATCTCCAGTGACTACAGGATCCATGTCAGATTTCTATTTGGAACATATAAATTGAACCAGGCATGCTGTTTTTTTTATTTATCAAATATGGTAATCTTACTCCAAATGAACTGAATTATGTTTACCTTTATAGTACTTGTGATATCTGATCATACTTCTAAAAATTCATATTTTTAAATCCCTTGCAAACATTTTCCAGTACTTGCCTATTATTTTAAAGGAATGAAAACATTTGTAGACTAGAATGTAATTGAATGCAATCACTGGGGACAGTTCAGAGTGTGAGTAGTAACCTTGGGGACCTCTGGCAGCTGAACGCATCATGGGAGGATTTCAGTTTCCTCTGAATTTCCTGTATAATCCCTAGAGCCTTTTGATCCCAAAGAGTAAGACCCAATCTTTGACCTCAAAAGTGCCATTGATATAATGCGGCTGCTGCCTGGGTCATCACCACTCCCATCTGTGGCTTCTGTGCACTTCCTCCATTGTCTCATGGTTCTTCAACAGGGAAAGAATGCCCATCTCGAGCCTCTCATGGCTTGTCGCCATGGCTTGTTGTGGGGAGAGTGCATCTCTTTGGGTGGATGCCCTTAGGCAAACACTTTTTGTTTTCCTCTCAGGGAACCTAGGACCAATCCCCAGCGCTGTGTCAGAGGATGTGTCAGCGGTTTCTACTTTGTCAAAAGGATCCCTGCTTTCTGAGCTTGTGTCCAGTGCCCAGTCAGGCTCCTGTGTACCTCAATTTGTGGCATGGTGAGTTCCCTATTCTCTGTGTCAGGGTACTTTGTGTTAGTCTTTTATTCTTTTGAGACTAATCTTAGATCACATCATAAGTTTAGATATTTTTCCCCATTGTACTACAGGTACAATAGAAATATCATTTTAAAAAATATATATTTTCTGATGTCTTATGAATTTTATCAAAATTTATGTCCCTATAACTTCTCACATGTTTCTGAAAAAACTTATTTTTCGGGTGGGCACTGTGGCATAGCGGGTAAAGCCACCACCTGCAGTACCGGGATAGGCATCCCATATGCACTCTGGTTCAAGGCCCAGCTGATCCACTTCTGATCCAGCTACCTGCTAATGTGCCTTAGAAAGCAGCAGAGGATGACTCAAGTGCTTGGGCCCCTGCAGCTGTGTGGGATACCTGGAAAAATCTCCTGGCTCCTGGTTTTGGATCTGCCCAGCTCCAGCCATTGTGGCCATTTGTGGAGTACCACTAGATGGAAGATTTCCCTTCTCTCTCTCTTTCTCTCTCGTTCTCTCTTTCTCTCTCTCTCTTTCCTTCTCTCTCTCTTCCTGTAACTTTGTTTATCAAATAAAAAATAAAGCTTTTAAAAAACAGAATCATCTTTTTCAAAACATTTATTAATATATTTATTTGAAAAGCAGAATGACAGAGAGAGAGCTCAATCTTCCAACTGCAGATTTACTCAAAAAACACTCAGTAATGCTAACTATCAGGAAATTTTAAATAAAGATCATAATTATCTATCTCATTCCTGTTAAAATGGCTATCATCCAAAAGACAAAAGTTAGCAAGTACTGGCAAAGTTGTAGAGAAAGGGGAACCATAATGTACTATTTTTGAAAACGCTAATTAGTATAGTTATTATAGAAAACAATATGAAGGTTCTTCAAAAACCTAAAATAGATCTAATATATGACCCAACACCAACTTTTCTAAAAAAAAAAAAAAAGCAGAAATGTCCACGCCTTCCAACAACCCATACCTACTTCAGTAGCTCCCTCCCCTCAATGTCAGCATTATCCTCAACTCTGGCCTATCATTTTCTTGCTTTTCAGTGCCATATTACCATGACTAACATGTTGCTTATTTTGGAAAGTTTTAAAAAAGTTGACATGAGGGACCAGCACTGTGACATAGCAGGTAAAACCGCTGCCTGCAGTGCCAGCATCCTATAAAGGTGCCAGTTTGAGTCCCAGCTGTTCCACTTCCAATCCAGCTCTCTGCTATGGCCTGAGAAGCAATAGAAGATGGCCCAAGTCCTTGAGCCCCTGCGCCCATGTGGGAGACTCAGAAGAAGCTCCTGGCTCTTGGCTTCGGATCGGCACAGCTCTAGCCGTTCCAGCCAGCTGGGGAGTTAACCAGTGGATGGAAGACCTCTCTCTCTCCCTGACTCTCCTTCTCTCTGTGTAACTCTGACTTTCTTAAAATAAATAAATATTTTTTAAAAAAGGTTTACATGAGGGCTCACACTGATGCAAATTCACACACATACACACACACACAATTTTTACTCAACATGAAGATATTCAGCCTTGTTTTACAACATAATTTTATTTCATTCGTCTTTAGTATTGAAGTAATATATACATGAGCTACAACACTTTTTTATCTCTCTCTACCATGGACATTTTAGTTGTTTCTACTTTATGCTTTTGCAAAGTATGTTTAATTGAAAACTTTGTAAACTATCCTTGGTATACCTATGCAAGGGTTCTTCTATGGAATAATTGAAATTGAGTTTCTGTGTCATCCAGTAAGTGCATTTGCAATTTAGAAAATAAGTTGCTGTTGCTGTTTTTATTATTATTTTATGCTGCTTTGTGTACCTACAAAAGGATTTAAATATTCATGCAAAGTTATATGAATGTACATTTCTGTGAAAAAGATATGATCTCCTCTTGTTCCAAATCTATGGCAACAACAAATATTTTTATATATTCCAGAGTGATGCATACAAAATTCTATGGTGTTGTGAGATTGCTTTATTTATTGATTAGCTCATTATTGCAGCATCAGCCCATACAACAATGGATTGCATTGTATTATTGTTATTGTTGCCTCATCTACTGTAATAAGTAGGAATCAAAAACACTTTTAAAGCTAATAAATCAAGCAATAGAAATTAAGTATATTTAATAATACAAATATAAGATCAGAGTTTGTGAACTCAAGAGGCTTCCATAGCTTTGGCAGCTCATAACAAGAGCCTCGGGTGATTACTGATGTCATAAATAAGAGTGTCAATTGCTAAATCAACTATGGGAGTCACTGTGCACCTACTCCCCATGTAGGATCTCTGTCCTTAATGTGTTGTACAATGCTAATTAACGGTTAAACTACTACTCAAACAGTACTCTATATTTTGTGTGTCTGTGTGGGTGCAGTATGTTGAAATCTTTATTTAGTATATACTAAGTTGATCTTCTGTATATAAAGATCATTGAAAATGAATCTTGATGAAGAATGGGATGGGAGAGGGATTGGGAAATGGGATGGTTGCGGGTGGGAGGGAGGTTATGGGGGGAAAAGCCGCTATAATTCAAAAGTTGTACTTTGTAAATTTATATTTATTAAATAAAAATTGAAAAAAGATAATACAAAGACCAGCACGAGAACAATAAAATCTCTTCTTGTAATTTCTTATAATTTGGAATTAAAGAGTGTAGGTCAATCTAAAAATTACATAATTCTACACTCTAATATGTTGTTCAATTTTTGTCACACTCATTCACAAAAGGACCTCAACCTAGTCAGGTGGGACAAAGAACCTTGAAAGTCTACATTTGGAAAGGAAGATGGGTAGCTTACCATTGTTTCCTCCTTTTTCTCTTCTATGTCTCCTTCTACACTTGCTGTTTGCTCTTCTTATGCCTTCCAAAGTCTGACCAAAAGAGAGAAACAGAGAAAAGAGCACAATCATAAACTCCCTGCACAATTACAATCCATCACCAGAGACCCCTAGATGTGACTGGTGGCTCAAGCTGACCTGTTCTGTTATTCCCAAGATCTGCTCACCAGAGGATTCTTCTCTACCTCTCTAGATACAGGAAATGCCTCCCCTCCTGTTAGCATGTGTGATTTTCCCTCAGCCCCTGGGTCTCCAGTGGGAAATGGGATAATGAAGTTCCTTTCATCCTGCAACCAGTGCTCTCAAAAGCTAATTATGGAACTTTCCTCAGTTTGCTGTGTCAGGTGAAATTGAAACTCTCCCTCAATACAACCTATAGGCAGGCACAGCTTTAAACACAGCCTCTCACCTCTCAGTCTTGCCTTGGACTTGAGAAGGACTTCAGACATTGCCGTTTTCGTGGCTTTTCCCATTTGATCTATTGTTAACTACCTACTGCTAATATAATGTTTTGGATATGAGAAATGAGTTATCCTTGTTCTTCATTTTATTATTCTTTTACTTTAAGAATTGGTTTGCTAATATTTTATAACTTTGCATCTCTGCTCATGAGTAAGATAAAATAGTTTTTTTTCTGTTTTATTGTTATGTTTGTAAAGAAAATTTTTGCTAATTTTCCATGATTATTTGAAAATGATACCATCTGTTTCCATGCTCTATTTTTTCTTGGACGTTTTAAACCCTTCCTCATCAAATTTCTTGTACTGAACATGATGGAGGCTCGACTACAGCATGACCTTACTCTGGACAGGCTGAAGAGTAGTAGTGATGGGAGTTGGCTTGAGTCTATCATAAAAGCCTCCAAGACCAAGTGTGGTACAAGACTAGAGGAACCCAGCAAATCTAGGACACACATCAAGTAGGTCTCTTACACAGTGTTTCTCTTTTCTACCTACTGGCCTGCCTGTAATACTCTCCTTCTCTTCCTGGCTGCTTTATGATCAACTCTGAAGATCTCAGGTAAATGTCACTGCTTCAGAGAAACCATCCATGTCCACAGTAATCAAAACAAGATTATCAATTGTTCTTTCTCAGACCATCCTGAACTTTCAATACTAGGACTTTTCACAACTTGCAGTTACAGATATATGAAGGATCTTCAAAAAATTCATGGAACGTACCTATTATGAAAAAACTGCGTGGATTTCAAACTTCTTTGCACCAAAAAAAACTTATCTTTTAATCCCATTTCCTGGCAATTTTTCTGAGGCACTATAATATTACTGTGATCATTTATTGAATGTCTGTTTATCCCTTATAATAGTCCATATGAAGGGTATGGACTGTTATTCCTACATAACCCTGTAATAAAGTACTGTGTACACAAATAAATTTATAGAAAATAGTAAATTACCTGTGACTATGTTGTAAATTACCGTAAATTATCTATTTTATGTATTTAAGCATGCTTTTCTTTTTTTCTTAACTTTTATTTAATAAATATAAATTTACAAAGTACAACTTTTGGATTATAACGGCTTTTTCTCCCCATAACCTCCCTCCCACCAACAACCATCCCATCTCCCGCTCCCTCTCTCATCCCATTCACATCAAGATTCATTTTCAATTCTCTTTATATATAGAAGATCAATTTAGTATATACTAAGTAAAGATTTCAACAGTTTGCACCCACACAGAAACACAAAGTATAAAGCACTGTTGGAGTATTAGTTATACTGTTAATTCACATAGTATGACACATTAAGGACAGAGATCCTCTATGGGGAGCAGGTGCACAGTGAATCCCATTGTGGATTTAACAATTCCACTCTTGTTTATGATGTCAGTAATCACCCGAGGCTCTTGTCATGAGTTGCCAAGGCTGTGGAAGCCTCTTGAGTTTGCCAACTCAAATCTTATTTAGACAAGGCCATAGTCAAGGTGGAAGTTCTCTCCTCCCTTCAGAGAAAGGTACCTCCTTCTCTGATGGCCCGTTTTTTCCCACTGAGATCTCATCTCATCTTTCATTTATGTCATTTTTCTTTTTTGCCAGAGTGTCTTTGCTATCCATGCCTGAAATACTCTCTTGGGCTTTTTAGCCAGATCCGAATGCCTTAAGGGCTGATTCTGAGGCCAGAGTTAAGCATGCTTTTTTATACACAGGTGAGCTCCACATTCTGTTATGTTGCATTCCTAGAAATCATGCCAGTCTTTGAGTACCTACAATTCATGGGACTTGTTTAGAAAATAACTAATCAATTCCAAAGCCCACTTTTTTACCAAAAGGAAAATAAATGCAGAATAGCTGTGTGGCATCTCCAAAATCCCATTGGCTAAAACAAGAACCTGGACTGTAAGCCATATCTTCTTGATTTTCATTTTATATAATTCCTATGTGCCATAACATCTTTTTTTCCTATAAGGCTCCTCTCTGCCAAGTAGTTCACCTTCTTTGCCTCCATCAAAAGCACCCCCCCACAGCCTAGTCTCCATACTTCTGAAGCTCCAGCATAGGATGAGGAAAAGCCATATCAGAGAGCACAAGGAACATTGAACTAAGACAGTCCTGGCTTCAAATCCTAGCTTGTTAATGTAACACCTATACGAATTTGGACATGTTACTTAAGTCCATTGAGCCTATTTTCACATCTATAAATGTATGAAGGATTATTATGAGCATGAATTAAACAAGTACATATAAAACAAGTGTCTCTAGCCTGGTGCCTGAAACATGCTAGTGCCTGAAAATCACCTATCCATGCTGTCTATAATTTATTTGCCCACACATTCTGCTTTGCAAAGTGTAGAAGTATCCACATACAGGTTTGAATTCAAACTCGATAGGATGAACTTTACCCTGAGGACTGAGATTGTCTACTGGAAGTCAAAACAGTTTCTGGAGGAAGTCCTTCTATAAGCTTCTCTAATCTTCAGCTTGCTACCAAGACAAGAAAATCGATTTTGAATTCAATCTTTTAATTTCTTTTTGTGGCTACTTTTGCAAATGGAGAATGCAATTAAAATTAATGATATATTAGTTCACTTTCCTCGAAATGAACACTGATCAGATTCTATGTGAAGCATCTGTAACATCTCATCTATAATTATGTCTAAATATATTAACAGGGATCTGTGTATTGTAGAACCAAGAGATTGTTTATGGGAGACAGGAGTTCAGGGTTTTAGCACTAGCTCTGACCTTCATTAATGATATGAACTATGAAAAAAATCACTTCTGGGTAAGCCTCCATTTTTCTGTGAAATGGGTACATTACAACCTCACAGGATTGTTTAAAGATCACACAGGTCATGTATGTGAAAGGCAAAAAAATTGCAACAAGATTTAATAAACTGTTATGATTACTAATATTATTCTTAAGAGCTATGATGAACACATGCTACACAGAAATCAGGATTGTTGGGACTTGACACAAATATTCTATAATACTTATTGTTATGCTATGAAACAAATGTGTAACAGAGTACTAGTTAGCTTATATTACAAAAAAGGATATTTTATTATTTTTTACATGACAGTCTGGAAGAAAAAAATATGAAAATAGTTAAAACTCACTACTGAACATTAAATATATTTATTAGTTATACCTCCAAATTATCACAAACTGAGACATGATGCATATACTTTTTCATTCATTTTAAAAACATCTAACTTTGCTAGTGTAGAAGGTCAATCCAAATTTATTGTTTCTCATCTAGATTTCACTTAATTTCCCCCCTCAACTTCTTTGCCATTTTGATATAGTGTCATCTAGGAAATGTTATTCTGATGCAAACACTAACTCAGCACTTGTCAAAAACTGTTAGCCATGAGCTCTGATGCTTTTATGGAGCCTCTAGATTTCAGTTAAGATGGAAATTTCAAAAAATTACATTGTTGTGGCATAAATCTGTCTTTAATAGCCCATGTGTTGGATTAATTGTAGCTACCCACAAAGAGTACACTCTGTGCATACTGGGTAAATAATACTTAAATAGAGTAGATGTCATTTTTATTAGCCATTATAGTCAATAATTTTACAAAACTATAAAACTTAGTCTTTCTTAATCTACCTGATTAAGCTAGGCAAAATGCATCCTTTATTTCAGATCATGAAACTGACAACATTTATTCCAGACTCACTTCAGAGGAGGTAAAATTTCCCTGAAAGGGAGAAAAAGACCATCTGTTTCCCTGACAGAAAGGCTGGGCCAGCTGCATACTCATAATTGTCATCAATAATTGTAACTGGAAAGGAAATGAGAAATTGCCTTTTTGACAGAGGCTTCAGATATCAACAAGGTCCTGTTTTGCTGGCTGAGAGAACCATGCCTTCAGAGGTTAATATTTCTGAGGGTTACCTAAACAGAAAAAGAAAATACATTGGGTGTTGTAAAAGAAATCCTTATGAAAACAAGTTCAAACTGCCTTTGGCAAATATCTATTTAATCCCTGGGCCTCCAGTAAGCAGAGAAAATATTTTCATTAAACAGTCAACAGATATTATCACCAGAAACATTTTTTCTCATTCTTCAAGATGCAGATGATTGAGATAGACAAGCCACAGTCTGTACTTTCAAGACTCATAGGATCTTTGTGAATGAAAAAGTGTGTAACAAAGCACTCAGAGAACAATAGGCTACTACAGAAAAGACCTCCCAAACATAATCAAAGTGAGGAAGCCTGGATGATCTATGTTACTAAAGTGTTTCATCAAAGATTTCACAGAGAAAACAGCATCTAGTATGAGTCTAGAAGTTTAAATAAAATAAAAGGAGATGATATGTCAGAAAAATGCAGATATCAGAAAGGCTGATACTGTGACTGTCTGTTGAAGCGACACCTGCATTCCCAGTGTTATTGCAGGACTATCCATAATAACCAACAAATGGAAACAACCAGTGTCCACCCAACAATGAATAGATGAAGAAAATGTAGCACATATGCATAATGATATACAGAAAGGATGAAATTTGGAATTTTCAACAAACATGGATGTAACTGTGGGTTTTCATGTTAACTGGAGTCAAGCATAGGAAGACAAGTATTATATGATCTTACACATGTGTGGAGTTTTGAGAAAATTAATCCCAAAGAAGTTAAAAGTATTATAACATTTATTAGTGCCTAGGGCAGGGAGGAGTGTGAAAGGTTGACTAATGGTTTCTAAGTTACAGTTATATAAAAGTAAGAAGTTGGGGATTCTATTGCACAGTAGAGTGACCACAGATAATATTAATGCCCTGTATATGCTCCTCTCAAAAAAAAAAAAAACTAGAAGACAGGATTTGGAATGCTGTCAACATAAAGAAATGCTAAATGTTTCAGGAGATAGGTGTATTTACCCTGACAGAGCATTGAACAATATATACATGTATTGAAGTATCATATGGTACCATAAATATGTACAATTTTTATATGTTAAAATATTTTCAAGGCTGGCGCCGTGGCTCAACAGGCTAATCCTCCGCCTTGCGGCGCCGGCACACCGGGTTCTAGTCCCGGTCGGGGCGCCGGATTCTGTCCTGGTTGCCCCTCTTCCAGGCCAGCCCTCTGCTGTGGCCCAGGAGTGCAGTGGAGGATGGCCCAAGTGCTTGGGCCCTGCACCCCATGGGAGACCAGGAAAAAGCACCTGGCACCTGGCTCCTGCCATCAGATGAGTGCCGTGCGCCAGGCGCAGCGCGCCGACCGCGGCAGCCATTGGAGGGTGAACCAACGGCAAAAGGAAGACCTTTCTCTCTGTCTCTCTCTCTCACTGTCCACTCTGCCTGTCAAAAAAAAATATTTTCAAAATCATGACACCTTCAGAGAATAGCAATCAATGACATTTGTGTTTTTAGAAGAGATTGTCTGCTACCAAGCAAAGAGACCAGCAAAATAACCATTTTGATCAAGCAAAGACAAGTTCATTGCTTACTACACTAAGGGAAGCCACTGGCTCCCTTCACAAAGTCTTAATTTCTTCTTGAAAGTGAGGGGTCAAAACCTGCATTTGTAAGGTTTGGGGGGGACTAGTTTCAGTCATGTCTCTCAGTGCCATGGTCCGATTATGAACAAGTCCCTAACATCATAGTATAAGGTTAAAGGTCACAGTAAAGGGAGAACTAAGAGTCAAAGAGTAAGCAACCATTTGGAAAGCCCCAACACTCTTTATTTTTCAAGTCTTTCTTTTGCTTTATAAAGCTACACAAGAGTTTCCCTAGCCACAGTGCAACAAAGATCCAACCAAGACTAAGCCGAGATGGAAGTGTTTCCCATATATAGAAAGCAAGAACCTTTGCTTTTGTTCCCAACCTTTTCTCTGGCACCATAAAAATCACCCTAGGATTACATTCATAAGCTAGAATGGCATTGCTATGGCACAGTGGATTAAGTTACTGCCAGGGAAGGTGACATCCCATATGAGTGCCACAGGGGTCCTGGCTGCTCCACTTCTGATCCAGCTTCCTGCTAATGTGCCTAGGGAAGCAGCAGAGGATGGCTCAAGTACTTAGGCTCTTGTACCTACAGGGGAGAACCAAATGGAGTTTCAGGCTCCTGGCTCTGACCTGGCCCCGCCCTGGTCATTGCAGCCATTTGGGCTGTGAACCAGTATCTCTCTCCGTCTCTCCCTCTCTCTAAGTCTGCCCTTCAAATAAGTAAGTCTTTAAAAAAATTATACACTGTCATTTATCTTTCTTTCTGATCTTATTTTCCCTTGTTTATTGTATTAAAAAACAAATTTAACATCTCAATGAACTTTTTAAGATTTCCTACTATTTTTAATATCATACCATTTTATTATGATATTCCTTGGTGAATTGTTTGTATCATTTATTTTTGTATTTGAGAGACAGAGACAGAAAGACATTCCCTGATCTACTCCCTAAAAACCCATATGATGGCAAGATTGGGATAGAGCCAAGGCCAGGAACCAAGAATGCAATGCAAATCTTTCACATGAGTGGCAGAAACCCAATCTCTTGAGCAATCACTGCTACCTCTCTGTGTTTGCATTAACAGGAAGATGAAGTCAGGAGCCAGATCCTAGAGTCAAATCCAGGTACTTCAATACGTGATGCAGTTATGTTAACTATTAGGCTAAATGCTCCCCTGGGTGAATATTTCTAAATCATTCTCCACAGGGAGGGGTATTTTCAATTTGATGGTTTGAATATTTTTTCTAGAAAATGGTAAGCAATATTTTCTTAAACAATAGAAATGTAATGTCTGACAGTTTCTGAGACTTGAAATCTGGGATCAAAGTACTGGGACTGTCAGTTCCTTCTGAGCCTGCGAGAGGAAAGTCTGTATCATGTCTCTTGCCTAGGTCATGATTCTTTGTTGACGGACTTTGATGTTCCTTGGCTTCTTCTACATTACTCCAACCTCTGCCTTCATCTTCACGTGATGTTCTACCTCTATCCATATCTGTATATGTGTGCACATTTCCCATTCTTATAAAAGCACCAGTCATATTGGATTAGGGCTCCACTCAATCTTAATAATATTGATAATGATCCTATTTCCAAATAAGGTCACATTCTGTGTATGGGAGCAGGACTTTAGCATATGGATCTGGTAAGTATAGATATGTGCATGTGTGTGTCTATTGGTCATTCAGTTTGTGAATGTTATAGGGGAGGAACAGAAGTTCATTGGTGGTTAATTTGCTATTTTTGTTTCATTAAATCAAGACAAAAGTTAATAGAAATTTCAAAACTACAAGGCATTTTAGCAATGGAAGACCAACTTTGAAATCAGAAATGCAAAAATAAACAAAGGAAGGAAGGAAGGAGGAAGAAGAAACTGAAGTACCTTCATTTAAAGTGAACTCTTGAAAGCAAACACGCATCCTCTGACTAAGGCTGTGATGAATACCATAGCAGTTTCCCCGGGAACTACAGCTGCCCTTAGACAGAAGGCCCAGCCTGCATTTAGAGAACAAAGATGGAAACTCAAGGAACATCTGTTAAGAAGCAAAATTTTTTTTTCATACAAACAGGAAAATCAGATTTTATCCAGTTGTAGAGACCAGTCAGTGATGACATCTGAGGACCAGGTCCAAAAAGGAACAAAAGTTCTGAATCTTAAAACAAAAGTGGCTGATGAAGAAAATGTGAATAGACCTACAGTGGAAAAAAAAAATACAACAGTGGACAAAAATTATATTCCTTTAAAACTTTCTAATGAATTAAACAATTCAAATACAGCAATTGATAAAAAGAATTTTGGTGATGATGGCAAACTGTGAAGTTGTTACCAATTAAAGATGATCCCCAAAGTCAACATATTATATATATTTCATCTTATAAACAACAATAAAAATAAACCAGTGACTACAGAAAAGCCAAAGCAAGATGCTAACATGCCCAAAGTACCTGTGCTTGGAGCTTACTGTGATCAAATTGTTCAATCTAAGATTAATTCAGGAAACCTCTACAGGTCAAAGATGCAAGTTTGAAAGCAATAGAGAGCCTGCAACTATTTTGTCTAAATCCACAAAGCCTCAGCCTATAAACAGTATCAGCGAAACAGTGAAAAGGGAGCCAGCCTCAAATATGACAGCTATCCCTAAATTCGTGAGCACTACATCTCAGAGCATACAACTCGTGTGACCTCCTACTAGAAGTCACCATGATAATACCCACAGTGTGGGGAAACATGGCATTAGTAGAATCTCTGCCAATGTTGCTATCTGAAAATGGTCTCAGGAAAAAGAACTATTGCAATTAAAACCAGTTTTATCTAGTATCAAGGCTGGTTTTTCTGAGGACATAAAAAAGAAACAAGGCCAATCTGAAGCCAGGAGCCTGGAATTTCTTCTGGGTCTCCCACCTGAGGACAGGGACCCAAAGACTTAGCTCATCTTCTATTGCTTTCCCAGGCCATAGAAGAGAGTTGGATTGGAGGTGGAGCAGCTGGGTCTCAAATCCGCACCTATATGGGATTGCTGACACGGCAGGTGGTGGCTTTACAGTCTCGATCCCTGATAACTTTTTTGATTAGTATATACTGACTAGAGCCAACTCCCTTCAAATATTAAAAATATACAAGGATTGATTTGCTTTTCCACTAAATTCATGTTACCTAGACTGTTGTACCCTATTGTGTCTCTTGGACTGCTTGAGGTTCTTCACTGTCACTTTTCACCAGTGATAGCCTGTATCTATGGTCTCTTGGCCTCTTATAAGTAGGATCACCAAAAAGGATAACTAGCCTATTCCAAAAAAGGGTATTTCGCATAACAAAGAAAAAAATCCACATTTAGTAGATATTTCAAACTTTAATCTGAATTCTTTTTATAACTTGACTATCTGAAACATTAGATTCCATAGCTTCATTTGATAGTTTATAAACTATTAGAATTGGATTGGGGAAGGGTGTATGTACTATTTAATAGATGTCAATCTTGTTGAGGTATCATTTCTAAGATAACCAATAATTGTATTTGCTTTCTCCTCTGTGATGGAACAGCTTCACTGGTCAGTCACGACCCCTGCTACATAAAAGTTACATACAGTAAAGCATTTCTTCTCTACATATAAATCCACCAATAAAGCTGTCTTATAAGCCCCAGAACTAATAGTTCTGTGGCATACATCCTCTTGTAACTCTAAAGTTTCACATAAGTGAATTTTAAAAGATTAGTTTAAAACTACATATGTAATATGAATGTAGTTAAAGATCACATACTTAAGTCTTACGTATATTCATTGCATTTATATAATACCTCTGTTTTATTTATTATGTCCTCATGTTCTAGAGAGTAGAATATTTACTCTTAACTGCATACCTGATATGTATACAATAAAATATCTATATATAGAAAAGGTGATGTCTTTCTCAATTGCTTACTTATTTTCTTTAAAATTTCTTCATGAGTAAAACTAGAGATTCTTCTGATTCTATAAATGTTTGATATAAAATTAAAGTAACTATTAGGCACCAGTATGCTGCATCTTATGTTGTTAGTACCCAATAAACTTTGTTCTTCTGCAAAGAGAAGTTTAAAGGTTTTTATATTTTTAATGACTGTTGGAAGAACTGAAATGCATGCAATGAAACTAATGACCATGAAGTATATAAAAGTTAACATGAGGATGGAAAAGAAATTTAATTTGGCAATCATTTCTTAAATACTTAGAAGTTCTGAGAAGTTTAAAATACCTTTGACTATCGGACGCAAGTCATGAATGCTCCATGTAAAGCTGCACATTCTGCCTCACATCAATCTGTCATATCATAAATGTGCCAATTACAGTGCTTTGCTCATGAAAGATGCTCCATAGATGTTTCTGGAAGAAATTGTGAATTCTTTGCTCTCGAGGATGCTGTTTTTTTTTTTTTTTGGTTCCATCTTTGTGGGATCCTCCATCAGTTTTCCTATAGCAGAGCCCCCTCCCTTCAATGTTCTGCTGCTCCCTAGAAAACCAAAAATGGTGTTCAACTGACCCAAGATCTTGATCCCCTATGCCCTTGGAGACACTACACATGGTATGGGAGCTGCATCAGATTGTCATATTTATACCAGTGTTACAGTGTTCTGACGTGGAAAAGACTGAGAAACGTGGGTCCATTCTATCTTTTACCCTAAGTGAAATCCAGGCTAGGAAAGTATGTTTCTCCCCTGTAGAGAAAGCACTTTGGAATGGGGGACTGAATTTTATTCATCTATGTGTTACCTCCTCTTCATCCTCCTAGACAAGTACAATGAATATCTAGGTGAGTTTGGGTAAGATTCTCACCAATTACATTGCTTGTAAACTTGACTCTTGTCTCTTACTAAATATATTTTCCATTATTTTTCAAATGTGTCATATTGCAATCCAGTGCCTCTGAACAATAGAGACCAAAGTGATGTAATATAGTGTGTTTAAGTTCTTCCTTATTCAACTTGCCTTCAGTTCCAAAGACAGAGTCAACCATGCAATGTTAACAAGACTTTAACACCTTCTCAATCTCTTGTTATTTTTTCTTTTTCACAAAGGATATATAAGACCTCAAGGTTTTTTTAGCAGGCAGCTATATTTGATTAGAATTCAATTTTGTTTTGTCTTCATCTTTTATTTTTTAAGGTTTCTTCATTTTAAAGCAAAACATAAGTGTTGTCACTTAAAGGACAATGATAAAAAGCTAATTTAAATTACAAAATGAGCTGAAATTGTTTATTGATACCATGTATTCCTATACATAAATGTAGAAAATACCTGAAAATGACATGCAATATATTAAACTTGCAAAACACCACTGTAACAGAAAGAGAACTGGGTCTTAAGCCTGAAGACCAATGACTGGGGAATAGCACTGTTAACTACTTTTATTTTCAAAGTTTATTACATGCCCCACTAGCTATAGAGTTAGCCCAGGGAGACTGTCCAGAATGAGCTACACAAATTATCAGAGCCACAGGAAACTGCAGGCAGTTAAGGGCCTCTGGGGATGAAGCATAAGAGAAAACCAAGTGGGACAGAAGAACGCAAATGGGCTCCCTGAAGAGAGGTGACTAGACAGCAGTGTCCTAGGCACTCTCGCCTTTTCTGAGCACCACCAACATAACCACAGCAATCACATCTAAATTGCCTTATTCTTTAAATCACTTCTAGATTATTCATGATATCCAATACAATGTAAATGCTTTGTGAATAGTTATACTGTAATGTTTAGGAGATAAGGACAAGAAAAATATATGTGTTCAGTACAGATTCTTTCTTGTTTTTTAATATTTCTGATCCACATTTGGGTGACAGTTGCAGTACCCATGGATGCAGAGGGTGAACTGCATTGCTTATATATAAAATGGAAAGTGATGAATGGCTTTAAATAAAGGGGGAAATGATTTCCACATAGAAAGCTCTCACTGAAACATTCTAGATGAAAGAACTAGAAGTGGACTTCTCCTTCATTTACCTCTGAGTCAGCACAGTGGGCACTGCACACCCTAGAGCTGGGATCTCTGCACTGTTACTAATACAATGGAGATTCAGAGGGACAATGATCAGTTCCCAGATCCTACTTTTAAAGAAGTTAAGAGTCTCTTTGCTCCTCTCCTCTCTTCTCCTCTCCTCTCCTCTCCTCTCCTCTCCTCTCCTCTCCTCTCCTCTCCTCTCCTCTCTCTCTTCTCTCCTTGCTAGCTCCTTTCCTCTCTCTCTCTCTCTCTCTCTCTCTCTCTCTCTCTCTTATACTCTCCTTCTCTCTTTTTCCTTCTTTGTCCCTTCCATCCAGCCTGCTGGTTTTTCCCAGTAATTTGGTGTGTTTTGTGATGGCCGGGAAAACCTTACATTGGTGATTCAGCCTCCCCCAGTGACTTTGCTGTCCCTTTGGGGGTCTCTGAGCTGTTCTGGGGTCCTGGATTTCTGCCAGTAACAAAACACACCCCCAGAACTCCTTCCATGCCACTGAATGCTCCACAATCTCCATCCATACACCAGCCTTTCAAATTCTGAGGTAAGATGCAATGGGAAATTCTCATGGTGACTCCTACTTTGAGTTCTGGTCTACTGTCATCTACTCACCTGACTCTCATAAAAGTAGTAGTACTAGACACTAACCACAACTCCTACTTAAGGCTTTTAGTCTCTACGGACACTCAACCTCTGTTCCCCTTTTACAGGATAAGCCATGGGCTCCAGTTGGTGCTTGGGTGATGATCCCGCATTCTGCTCCCATATTCTCTTGTTAGTGAGACTGTCGGGATTCAAGGACGCTTGCAATCCACGGATCTGACTCTACAGGTCGCAATGGGAACTTTTCTTTAACCGCGTTCTGTCTGATTCTTTAAGTAATATGATCCCTCTCAAACTGGTTCCAGCCCTCAAATGTTGATGCCTCATCTTTAAAGTGGCTCCTCCATGGTGGTGCATTTGGACCTGAGGAATCGGCCCAAAGTCACCGTGGTTTGAGCCTGATATCCAAGATCTTTAACATTTCTGTGAACATTCAGGAAAATGGAAGGAGATCCCATATGCTCAAGCTTTACTATCTTTGATCTAAATCTTCTATGTGTACTGCTCTCTGGTTCACCTCACCCCGGTCAGAATGGCTCACATTCAGAAATCTACCAACAAATAGATACTGGAGAGGATGTGGGGGAAAAGGGACACTAAACCACTGTTGGTGGGAATGCAAACTGGTGAAGCCACAATGGAAGTCAGTCTGGAGATTCCTCAGAACCTGAATATAACCCTACCATACAACCCAGCCATCCCACTCCTTAGAATTTACCCAAAGGAAATTAAATTGGCAAACAAAAAAGCCGTCTGCACATTAATGTTTATTGCAGCTCAATTCACAATAGCTAAGACCTGGAACCAACCCAAATGCCCATCAACAGTCGACTGGATAAAGAAATTATGGGACATGTACTCTATAGAATACTATACAGCAATCAAAAACAATGAAATCCGGTCATTTGCAACAAGATGGAGGAATCTGGAAAATATTATTCTGAGTGAATTAAGCCAGTCCCAAAGAGACAAATATCATTTGTTTTCCCTGATCAGGGACGACTAACAGAGCACCAAAGGGGAAACCTGGTGAAGTGAAATGGACACTATGAGAAACAGTGACTTGATCAGCTCTTGTCCGGACTGTTGACATACAATGTAAATCTTTATCCATTTTAGTATTTTTTTTGTTCTAGTACTAGTGGTTGAACTCTGTAATTAACACACAATTATTCTTGGGTGTTTGAATTTTAACTGAAAAGTGATTCCTGTTAAACATAAGAGTGGGAAAAAGGCCGGAGCCGTGGCTCAACAGGCTAACACTCCACCTTGCGGCACTGGCACACCGGGTTCTAGTCCCGGTTGGGGCGCCGGATTCTGTCCCAGTTGCCCCTCTTCCAGGCCAGCTCTCTGCTGTGGCCCGGGAGTGCAGTGGAGGATGGCCCAAGTGCTTGGGCCCTGCACCCCATGGGAGACCAGGAAAAACTACCTAGCACCTGGCTCCTGCCATCGGATGAGCACGGTGCGCCGGCCGCAGCGCGCTGACCGTGGCAGCCATTGGAGGGTGAACCAATGGCAAAGGAAGACCTTTCTCTCTGTCTCTCTCACTGTCCACTCTGCCTGTCAAAAAAAAAAAAAAAAAGAGTGGGAAAAAGAAAGGGAGGATATGTACAATTTTGGGCATGCTCAATCGGACTTGCCCCAAATGATGGAGTTAGAATTGTGCCAGGGGATTCCAATACAATCCCATCAAGGTGGCATGTACCAAGGCCATCTCACTAGTCCAAGTGATCAATTTCAGTTCACAGATGATCATACTGATAGGTCTAAGAGTCAAAGGGATCACACAAACAAGACTAGTGTCTGCTAATACTAACTGATAGAACCAAAAAGGGAGAGAACGATGCAACATGGGAAGTGGGAGACACAGCAGACTCATAGAATGGCAGATGTCCTAAATAGCACTCTGGCCTCAGAATCAGCCCTTGAGGCATTCGGATCTGGCTCAAGAGCCCATGAGAGTATTTTAGGCATGGGAAGCCAAGACACTCTGGAAAAAAAAAAAAAAGACCTAAATGAGAGATCTCTGCAAATGAGATCCCAGTAGAAAGACCAGGGCCATCAATGAAGGAGGTAGCTTTCTCTGAAGGGAGGAGAGAACTTCCACTTTGACTATGACCCTCTTGGAATAAAATCTAAGTCAGCGAACCCTAAAGGCTTCCATAGCCTCGGCAACTCATGACTAGAGCCTAGGGAGATTACTGACGCCATAAACAAGAGTGTCAAATTGTTAAATCAACATCAGGAGTCACTGTGTACTTACGTCTCATGAGGGATCTGTCCTTAATGTGTTATCCAATGTGAAGTAATGCTATAACTAGAACCAAAACAGTATTTTTACACCTTGTGTTTCTGTGGGGGTGCAAATTGATGAAATCTTTACTTAGTATATACTGAATCGATCTTCTGTATATAAAGATAATTGAAAATGAAAAAAAAAATTGCAATTGCATAGAAAATTAATCAATTTTTTAAAAAAATATCATGTAGGATCTCTGTCTTTAATGTGCTGTATATTGTGATTTAATGCTATAACTAGTACTCAAACAGTATTTTTCACTTTATGTTGCTCTGTGAGGGCAAACTGTTGAAATGTTTACTTAATATATACTAAACTAATCTTCTTTATATAAAGAGAATTGAAAATGAATCCTAATGTGAACAAAAGGGGAGAGGGAATGGGAAAGGGGAGGGTTGGGGGTGGGAGGGAAGTTATGGGGGGGAAGCCATTGTAATCCATAAGCTGTACTTTGGAAATTTATATTCTAAATAAAAGTTTTTTTTAAAAAAGATGGCTAACATTTTCTGTAATAGTATAGCCAAAATGAAAGCTTAAATTATAATTTCATGCTAGACTTACTTCGCCATGGGCACAGTAAACAGGCAAGGCCTCCCTTTCAGACCAAACAAAAGGAAAAAGTTTTAAAATGAGAACATAGTTTTCCTCATGGGCATTGTCTACCTCAGAAAAACTACTACCAGAGAACATGCCTGTGACTATAGACTTCTAGTTTAGGCCACCAAAGATTAGAAATGGGATTTGAGCACCCCCTTCACTTGCATCCTCTGGTCTGCTTTAACAAAAACCAGGAGGAAAAGAAAGCTAGGCATCAGAAGCAATGCTAAGATGGATGGCAGGCCTATTAAAGGCAGCTCTGTACAGTGGTCTGCCCTCAAAGCAACCCAACAGGCCAGTCCACTGCAATGCTTTCAATGTGGTAAGCCTGGGCTTCAGCAGAAGTCAGCTTATGAGGAGCCCTGGCAGCTCTGCCAGCCAAGAGTTGCATCACCACCGCCATTGCTGGAAGCCAGGTGGCCACATGGCCCCACCACTGGTGTCAAGCTCCAACCCCATCCTAATGGGATTCACTGATCCTGCTTCCCTGCCCGCCCTCTGGCAAAGTTTTAAAAGGGCCTGTTTCTGAACATGTGGCTCTCTTGGCTCCGCTCCTCTCCTCTCCTCTCCTCTCCTCTCCTCTCCTCTCCTCTCCTCTTTTCTCCTCTCCTCCTCTTCTCTCTCTCTTGTCTCCTTGCTAGCTCCTCTCCTCTCTGTCTCTCTCTCTCTCTTATACTCTCTTTCTCTCTCTTTTCCTTCTTTGTCCCTTTCCTCCAGCCTGCTGGTTTTTCCCAATAAACCCTTTCCCTTAAAAAAAATTAAAAAGTAAAGAAATGAAGAGGTTTTTCAAAGGAGGAGACAGGACATGGGAGCATCCATTCTAAGAGCCCACCACTGGATAGCTATGAACTCCCACTTTTATTTAGAGGGTACCAGCAAGTCTACAAGTCAGCAGGCACATAGGCAAGGTTATACATCAATTTAAGGATTTGGGAAAAGGAATTTAGTCTGATGGTCTAAGATATGGATTACAGCTGTGTTATAAATCTTCAGAGACAGGCCCATTTAAATGTTCCTGCAAATTTACAAATTCCAGAAAATATTCCAGGTACCAATTAATGTCCATTAGCCCCCTGCTGCTCCTGCTGCAGCATTCCTCTGAGGCGAGTGTGCCCATCCCAGGCCTGTTTTGGCAGGAGCAGAAACTGTGGCCATGCCTCTAATTTCAGGGCCCCCCTGAGAGACATTTACGCAGCATCTCTACAAAGAAGCAGTTCTATTTGAAGCAGTATTGCTACATTTATACACCAATTATTAGAAAATCTTGATGCTTTTGTTAGAAAAGCTTTGCTGTTATAAACTAAGTATTACAAAGCTAATAATCTGTGCATCAGTTCACATTGTGTGGATGTGTAAAAGTGGGAACTGTACCCTTTCTGGGCTGACAACCTAAAATTGTGAATATATTTTTACATATATCTCTCTGGTTACCTTCTGCTTTTCTCTTAGCTAGATAAGGAAATTGTTGCCAACTCAAGTCATCTAATGTTTCCTGAGTGTAGTAATCCTGTCTACTACATTTCAGCTGTAAATGTGACTGATGCATGAATTAGTGGGGAGCTTGGCTAGATCATGCTTCATTCTTACAGGAAGACTTACCACTCAGGAATGAATCATGGCCTTTACCTATACATCTGTCCCCTCCTTGGAACAACAAACCATAATTTTGACTTTACTTTTCTATTGGGAAGGAGATAAGAAAATTACATCTACTCCTGCAAAAGTTGATAGTTGACAGTTTTATATTCACCAACATAGACTAATATTTGAATAAAGTTGATAGTTTTGTGTTCAGCAACATAGATTCATATTTGAAGTGATGATAATCCTCTTTCTTATTCAGGGTTATTTACGCAATTTAAATTGAACTGAAATTACCTATGCATCTGAGGAAGTCAGTTTCAACTAAAGTTTTCCATCTTGCTTTCTGAGTACCTTTTGGGTAATGGAAATACTAAGTTCATGGTCTTTATTTCTGTAACAGCTCTCACCCAAGAGTAGAAAATGACATCATAGTACTCTTTGAGTTCATTTTTAGATGTAAGAGAAATGAGATATTATGATTGCTTTTAAATTTCAGCTTGAAAAAATTACTTCATTTTCTAAATCATGTACTGAAGATTCCTCCAGGGGAAAATTAGCTTAAAATAATTTATCTTTTATTTATTTTAGTTCAAATATTCTACAATATCAAAAAACAACAGCAAAAAAGTCTTAGAATTCATCCATGAGAAGCCTTTTTGATAAACAAGCTATTTGACACAACACAACACACACACACACACACGCACACACGTACACACACAAATCTAGTCCTGCAACATTACTTTGAACAATCACCTTTACTGTACACCAAATGCCACTTAAAATTAGAATTCCAGAACTCCTCTCATTCCCAAAACTCCAACCTGTACTTAGTCTCTAACATTATATTATTCTTATTAGCCAATAACTTCTTTTTTTTAAATAACGCTTTTATTTAAAGAATATAAATTTCCAAAATACAGCTTATAGATTACAATGGCTTCCCCCCCATAACTTCCCTCCCACCCGCAACCCTCCCCTTTCCAACTCCCTCTCCCCTTCCGTTCACATCAAGATTCATTTTCAATTCTCTTTATATACAGAAGGTCAGTTTAGTATATATTAAGTAAAGATTTCCTTTTTTTTTTTTGACAGGCAGAGTGGACAGTGAGAGAGAGAGACAGAGAGAAAGGTCTTCCTTTGCCTTTGGTTCACCCTCCAATGGCTGCCGCGGCTGGCGCGCTGCAGCCGGCGCACGGCGCTCATCTGATGGCAGGAGCCAGGTGCTAGGTGCTTATCCTGGTCTCCCATGCGGGTGCAGGGCCCAAACACTTGGGCCATCCTCCACTGCACTCCTGGGCCACAGCAGAGGGCTGGCCTGGAAGAGGGGCAACCGGGACAGAATCCGGTGCCCTGACCGGGACTAGAACCCTGTGTGCCGGCGCCCCAAGGCGGAGGATTAGCCTGTTGAGCCACGGCGCCGGCTAAGTAAAGATTTCAACAGTTTGCCCTCACACAGCAACACAAAGTGAAAAATACTGTTGGAGTACCAGTTATAGTATTAATTCACAATGTATAGCACGTTAAGGACAGAGATCCTACATGATATATATATTTTTAAATTGATTAATTTTCTATGCAATTTCCAATTTAACACCAAGATTTATTTTCATTTGCAATTATCTTTATATACAGAAAATCGATTCAATATATACTATGTAAAGATTTCATCAGTTTTCACCCACACAGAAACACAAGTGTAAAAATACTGTTTCAGTACTAGTAATAGCATTATTTCACATTGGATAACACATTAAGGACAGATCCCTCATGAGACGTAAGTACACAGTGACTCCTGAAGTTGATTTAACAATTTGACACTCTTGTTTATGGCGTCAGTAATCTCCCTAGGCTCTAGTCATGAGTTGCCGAGGCTATGGAAGCCTTTAGGGTTCGCCGACTTCGATCTTATTCCGACAGGGTCATAGACAAAGTGGAAGTTCTCTCCTCCCTTCAGAGAAAGGTACCTCCTTCTTTGATGGCCCCGTTCTTTCCACTGGAATCTCACTCGCAGAGATCTTTCATTTAGGTCTTCTTTTTTTTTGTTTTTCAGAGTGTCTTAGCTTTCCATGCCCAAAATATTCTCATGGGCTCTTGAGCCAGATCCGAATGCCTTAAGGACTGATTCTGAGGCCAGAGTGCTATTTAGGACATCTGCCATTCTATAAGTCTGCTGTGTATCCCACTTCCCATGTTGGATCATTCTCTCCCTTTTTGATTCTCTCAGTTAGTATTAGCAGACACTAGTCTTGTTTGTGTGATCCCTTTGACTCTTAGACCTATCAGTGTGATCAATTGTGAGCTGAGATGTACAATTTGGGACATGCTCAATCGGAACTGCCCCAAATGATGGAGCTAGAATTGTGCCAGGGGATTCCTATACAATCCCATCAAGGTGGCATGTACCAAGGCCATCTCACTAGTCCAAGTGATCAATTTCAGCCAATAACTTCTAACCATCTTATTTCCACTCCCACATCATTTTTCAGAATTGACCTCTACACCATTTTCCCAGGTTCACATTTGGTACTCACTTGAACATGATTGTGATTTTGATTCTATGAAAGCCAATGCTTTCTCTGCATTGTGGGTTTAAAACAATCTTCTACTTCAATAAAATCCCAGCCATCTGTCTTTTAAGATCATCCAGTGAGTAGCAGTCTTTTCCAATTTGATTTGGGCTCTGAAACCAACAGTATTTACAAAATGGGAAGGAGGGAAAGAAATAAAGATCAAGTACAAATGAATCAATTGTCTACTGGGCTAAAATTTATTTGGGGTTCCCAAGTAACCATATAAAATTTTAAGGCTTAGTTTAAAAATTCAGAAGCTTCAGGATAATCTCCTTCTGACTGGCTAATGGAACTCTGACTCTAGCATTGTCAATGGTGTTAATTTCCAGCCCACACTTTCTAAGGTATTGTTTCCTAACATGCATGAACAGGTGCAGTCAGTTGGGAAAGTTTTCCGTAGGATATATGAAGCACACAGTAACCTTGGGCATCACTCTGATCCACTATGTTCTGCTGAGAGTGGTGGTACCTTCACCTCAAGCACAAAGAACTCTCCCAGGATTCACACCACGTCGTTGTCAGAGACCACACTCACAAACTCATGCTCTTCTTGTGGATAAGAAAGATTTTAGAAAAGTATGAAACTGGTTTCAAATTCCAGGCCTGATCCATACTATGTGACATGGGGAACATTTCTTCATGTGTAACAATAATGCTTTCAGAAATGTTATGTGATTAAAATAAGACAAGCATGTGTGAACATACCTATCAAAGCTTGGCATTTAGTGCCTGCTAAATATTTACAACATATTCTTTCTCCAGTAGCTTAAGGGAGAGACCAAGCATACTATTATTTTGCTGTTGATGTCTCTTTTGCCTAACTTTCATTGAACTAGTCCATCAACCTTCCACAGGAACAGAATAATTTTAGAGGTCCCTGAGCAAAATCAGTTTCCATCCAAACATCCCAAAGAGACTGACTTCAGTGGAAATGCTTACAAACCTTTCATCAGCAGATGTCTCACTTCCTTTGCTGTTCTATTAATCTAGAGAAGCATCATTTTTATGTGCTCCATAACCAGGAAGGAAAGTTTAGCAATCTCATCAGAATTACTCCTGGATGTGTTTCCCGCACTTCCAGCTCATTCTTCAAGGGTTTAACTGATCCTAGATCAAAAGCTGAGTATGAAACATAATTTTTCAGTACTAAGAACTCAAAGAAGTGTCTTTCCTAAACACATAATTAATCATCTCATAATTCTGCCTCTCTGGAATCAGACTGAGAATGAACTAGATTGCACAAAGGGAAGAAACATTAGCAAAAGTTCATATTTCTTTCTGTCTTCCCTTTTGAGAAACTTCCAATAAGTGAGATAAATGAGTCAGATGCTTAATCATACAGCGCACATTTACATCCATAATTACTTCACTCTTAATATCGGACAATCTCTTATTCTGTAGGAATTTTGAAGAAAGTAAAAGCTATTTGTTTAAGATGCCTTGTTTTATTCTTTCAAGTCATGAAATAAAAATAGAACAATGACAGCTAATGTTTCTGGAATTAGGCATTCATGTGTGTTTGGGCTAATTTTTACTTCAAAGTAAAAATCCACCATTTCCGTCATCGTCTGTAATATTTCACACCTAAATTCTGCAGTCCATGTTACAGGCATTTGGAGTTTCTGCTTGGAATATCTCTGTAGTCTTGATGCCTTTTTCTTTTTCACAACTTTGACTTGTATTCAGTATTGCACAGCTTAGAATATTACAATTTTGCATGGCTTGTCTATACTTTCTCCACTCTACTAACTGTCCTATATAACATTTCTAACTTCTTTTTCTCAAAACACAGCAGTGGCAAGACATTAGCCCATAACTATACATTTTGTTGTTTTTAAAATCCTTTCCATCTACAGCATTTCCCTCATCAATACTTAACTACACAGAGTTCAGTCTACCCTAACTGGTCTTCTCATTACCACTCATTCATTCCTAAGCACATATCATGATTCATGTCTGCCAATTCTCAGACTTCTAGCACCTTCTCATTCTCTTCTTTTCTAATAAATCATTTACCACCTGGAAGAATCTGTTAAGAATAGTGTTCTTCCTCAGATAAGCTTATTTGGGATTAATTCTCAAAAGACATACACAGTGACACTAGCAAAATAGCAGAATAGGCAGATCCAAGCTCTCATCTCCCTGCAGTCAACTAGATTGTCAGAATCAACCTTGCCAGACCTCTAGCAGTGGTCAAAAGTTTACATCCATGAAGCAAATGCAGAATCAAGTAAAAGGCAACTTAAAAAAGTCCTAAAATCATACAAGATGAGATTTAGTCTGATAAAAGACAATAAACTTTCACCTTGGTCTGATCTCTAGGCTCACTGAAAGCCTTGACCAAGTATTAGATCATCCCAGCATACACAAATCAATCTACAAATTATCTTCGTGGTTGAATCCAGAAGTGAATGTGGGATTAAGTTTATGTATTTAGTGTCCTTGCTCTATTCAGAAGAGGCATGTAGCACTTAGTAGCCAGTTGAGTCCTGACAAGAATATGAGATCCTTAAAGCTTGCCAAAGGATCAAATGTAGATTTAGGATAATAAAAGTGATCTGCTTCCCACTTGTGTATCCCTACTTTGAAAATTTCTAACTAGATAGCACTACAAATTCTTAACTTTACTTTCACACCACTATTGAGGAAATGGAAAAGAAGAACTAGAGTTGCACTAAAAATAAATAGTACTTTACCCCATTCTTAAAGCACATAAAAAGAATTAATGCATTTTGTACTTTGTGTTCTGGCTTAAGAAGTTCCAAATACAGAATTTTTTGATTTTCATAAATAGATGACTTCTTCTGGAAAAATATTTTAGAAAATACAAAACACAGAATAAACTGCTATAGCACAATTTTTGTAAAATAGTTAATTTTAAGACTGCGATTTTAACTGGGCAAGTGATCAATTTCAGCTCACAATTGATCACACTGATAGGTCTAAGAGTCAAAGGGATCACACAAACAAGACTAGTGTCTGCTAATACTAACTGAGAGAATCAAAAAGGGAGAGAATGATCCAACATGGGAAGTGGGATACACAGCAGACTCAAAGAATGGCAGATGTCCTAAATAGCACTCTGGCCTCAGAATCAGCCCTTAAGGCATTCGGATCTGGCTCAAGAGCCCATGAGAATATTTTAGGCATGGAAAGCTAAGACACTCTGAAAAACAAAAAAAAAGAAGACCTAAATGAAAGATCTCTGCGAGTGAGATCCCAGTGGAAAGAACGGGGCCATCAAAGAAGGAGGTACCTTTCTCTGAAGGGAGGAGAGAACTTCCACTTTGTCTATGACCCTGTCGGAATAAGATCGAAGTCGGCGAACCCTAAAGGCTTCCATAGCCTCGGCAACTCATGACTAGAGCCTAGGGAGATTACTGACGCCATAAACAAGAGTGTCAAATTGTTAAATCAACTTCAGGAGTCACTGTGTACTTACGTCTCATGAGGGATCTGTCCTTAATGTGTTATCCAATGTGAAATAATGCTATTACTAGTACTGAAACAGTATTTTTACACTTTGTGTTTCTGTATGGGTGCAAACTGATGAAATCTTTACATAGTATATATTGAATCGATTTTCTGTATATAAAGATAATTGCAAATGATTAAAAAATCTTGGTGTTAAATTGGAAATTGCATAGAAAATTAATCAATTTAAAAATATATATATCATGTAGGATCTCTGTCCTTAACGTGCTATACGTTGTGAATTAATACTATAACTGGTACTCCAACAGTATTTTTCACTTTGTGTTGCTGTGTGAGGGCAAACTGTTGAAATCTTTACTTAATATATACTAAACTGACCTTCTGTATATAAAGAGAATTGAAAATGAATCTTGATGTGAACGGAAGGGGAGAGGGAGTGAGAAAGGGGAGTGTTGCGGGTGGGAGGGAAGTTATGGGGGGGAAGCCATTGTAATCTATAAGCTGTATTTTGGAAATTTATATTCTTTAAATAAAAACGTTATTAAAAAATAGCAGAAATCAAAGAAATAGACAAGATGTTGGAGGCATTGTGAAAACATATGAGACGGCAGGCGCTGCAGCTCAATAGGCTAATCCTCCACCTATGGCGCCAGCACACCGGGTTCTAGTCCCGGTCGGGGCGCCAGATTCTGTCCTGGTTGCCCCTCTTCCAGGCCAGCTCTCTGCTGTGGCCTGGGAGTGCAGTGGAGGAGGTCCCAAGTGCTTGGACCCTGCATCCAATGGGAGACCAGGAGAAGCACCTGGCTCCTGGCTCTGGATCAGCGTGGTGCGCCGGCCGCAGTGCACCAGCCACGGCAGCCTTTGGAGGGTGAACCAATGGCAAAGGAAGACCTTTCTCTCTGTCTCTCTCTCTCTCTCTCACTGTCCACTCTGCCTGTCAAAAAAAAGAAAAAAGAAAAAAGAAAACATATGAGAAATGAGCTTTGCCTTGAAGGTTCTTAAAATCTTGCAAAGGAACTAAAATATGACAAACACATGTATCCCAGAGATGAAATACAAATTTCATTCTCTGGACAATCTCATCTACTTCTGTCCATGTCATTAGGATGTTCTGAGCCTCTCCAAAATTTGTTTCCATACAAAATAGAGGAACTTGATAAGAAGTAAAAACGATGAGTCACTTTAAGATTGCCAGCCAAGGGACTTCTGTACGAATATAGTAGACTAAACATATACTTTTCCTTTCTTGCCCAATCTCTCCCAAATGAAACCTCCTAAAATAATGTTAATATAATTTGCCTTAAACGTATAAAATCAGGAAAAATGGAAGACAAGCATTACAGAAGCTGAAAAAGACTTAAAGGAAAAATGCAGATAATTTAGACAGCAATGAGGAAAACTAAGAAATGACTTCAAATGTAACTCAAAATTACTCCCTAAATCTCAAGCACTGTCAACTCAGTAAAATGGAGAGCTGATGCAGAAAATGAGAGGACTTTTTTTTTCAATTTTTGGAGCAGCCAGACCCACAGATTCTTTCTCCACTATGATTAATCATGTAACTGTACCTCCTTCACTCTTGGAGTTCTAGAGGGATTTATTTTTCTCTTATGCGACTTAAAAAGAGGGTCTCTCAATTATAGTGGAATCCCATAACAAGAACAGAAAATATAAGCAAATGAATCCTTAATTTTCCTGTTATTTTGCCCCCATTTGGCTGCAGAATGTTGGGAACAGAATGTTTTACTCTCCAAGCATGAACTGGAATCCACCTGAGACAGTTGCACAGTCAGGACAACACAGAATTCCCCTACACTCCAACAAGAGGAATTGTGAGCTTACTATCAGGAGTCTAACACTACATGTGAAGTGGAACATCACTTGATAATAGAAAGAGATTAAGCTTAACTCATTGGAAGCCCATGGGAAAGTATTAAAAATAAGTTTAAATGAGAAGTAGAATTGATAAGTAATAGTAAGCATAAAATATGGTCATAACTACTTAAAATGAAATCCAAAATAGAAGAAAAAAATTAACAAAAATTGTAAACTAGCAATACAAATAAATATCAGTCAAACCATAACAAAACTTACAGTCTGTGTAAATGGTCAAAACACAAAGATTAAAATCAAACATCATCAAACTGTATTAAAAAATAGGGATGCTGTCTACAAGAACACTACTTTTATATATAAATACTTAGATTAAAAGTGAAATATATTAAGATATGCATTCATACATAACAAAAAGTTACTATATTGATATTCAACAATGTACAGTTTAGAACAAAGAATATTACAAGAGATAAAAGGACATTAAGTATTACTAAAGGGCTTAATTCACCAAGAAGACATAATATTCCTAAATATTTATGCAACTAACATTAGAACTCCAAAGTACATGATGCAAAAACTACTAAAGAACTAAAGAACTAAAGGAGAAAAGGGCAAATCTACATTCATACTTAGCAACTTCAGCATTCTTTTATAATAATTGATAAAGTAGGAATATGGAAAAATCAGAAAGAATATGAAACATCTAAATAAAAAGTCAACTTGACCATTTGCCATTTATAGAACATGCCACCCAGCAGTACCAGAACACACATTCTTTTCAAGTACACATAGAATAGTCACCATGGTAGAACATATTTGGAAAATAAATTAAAGCTCAACAAACTCAAAAGAATTTCAATCATACAAAATATGTTCTCTGATCATAATGGAATTAAACTACAAATCAATACTAAGAAGGTATCTGGAAAACTTCCAAATACTTGGAAATTAAGCCACTCTTATAAATAAGCCACATGTCAAGGAGGAATTCATCAAGGATACTAGAGAATATTTTTAAGTGGATAATAATAAAAACTCAATCATGGAAATTTATGAGATGTCACTAAAGCAGTGCTTGAGGCAGTAGTTGTAGAATTAGATTCCTATATTAGATTCTTAGAACTGTCTGAATTCAATGACGTACATTTCTAAGAAACCAGAAAAGGAGTACAAATACAAAATGTACAGAAAGTAAACTATATATTCCTACCTAAAAAAATAAAGAACAGAAAATAAAACTGATATAAAAACAGTAGAGCACATTAAGGATCGAGATCCTACATGATTTTTTTTTAAAAAATTGATTAATTGTCTATGCAATTTCCAATTTAACGCCAAGATTTTTTAATCATTTGCAATTATCTTTATATACAGAAGATCGATTCAGTATATACTATGTAAAGATTTCATCAGTTTGCACCCACACAGAAACACAAAGTGTAAAAATACTGTTTCAGTACTAGTTATAGCATTACTTCACATAAGTAATGCTATAACTAGTACTCCAACAGTATTTTCACTTTGTGTCTCTATGTGAGGGCAAACTGTTGAAATCTTTACGTAATATGTACTAAACTGATCTTCTGTGTATAAAGAGAATTGAAAATGAATCTTGATGTGAATGGAAGGGGAGAGGGAGCAGGAAAGGGGAGGGTTGTGGGTGGGAGGGAAGTTATGGGGGGGGAAGCCATTGTAATCCATAAGCTGTACTTTTGAAATTTATATTCTTTATCTTTTTCTTTTTTTTTTTTTTTTTTTTTTTTTTTTTTACAGGCAGAGTGGACAGTGAGAGAGAGAGACAGAGAGAAAGGTCTTCCTTTTGCCGTTGGTTCACCCTCCAATGGCCGCCGCAGACGGCGCGCTGCGGCCGGCGCACCGCGCTTGTCCGATGGCAGGAGCCAGGAGCCAGGTGCTTTTCCTGGTCTCCCCATGGGGTGCAGGGCCCAAGCACCTGGGCCATCCTCCACTGCACTCCCGGGCCACAGCAGAGGGCTGGCCTGGAAGAGGGGCAACCGGGACAGAATCCGGCGCCCCGACCGGGACTAGAACCCGGTGTGCCGGCGCCGCAAGGCGGAGGATTAGCCTGTTGAGCCACGGCGCCGGCCGAAATTTATATTCTTTAAATAAAAGCTTTATATATATATTATATATGTATTATATTATATATATTATATATAAATATATAAATGCAACCAGGTCCTTAGTATAATAAATATATTATTAACAAATAATGTCTAATAAAAATAGCAGAAAAAGAAGAAAAAAAACAGTAGAGCAAGCCAAAATAACCAAACTCAGGCTCATGAAAAAGATGAATACAATTGATATACAGAAAAACTGGATATCGTTCATTAATTGTGAAAACGATAATATGTGATATTAATAGGGGAAATGGGATGAGAGATCCAGAGGAACTCTTCTATTACTACCTCACAATCTTTGCTTTATAAATTTAAAACTATTCTGAAATAAAATTCTAAAAATATATTAATGTATTTAATCAGATTGATAATGAAAAGTATGAAGCACAAATTCTACTTGAATTTGCTGTCTTGTATTTTATTTATTCTGGCTCAAATGGATTTCTGTCCCTTGCAATCAAATATCCTTAACTGAATTGGGATATGCAATATAGCAAACCATTGAAAGAGATTCCCACAGAAGCACTAGATCTCATGTTTATTTGGTATAATTTAGACAGAATACATATTCAGTTAACTTTATTTGTTTTGTTTAAGACAATTTTCAAGTTCATGGGAAAATGGACATATTTGAATACACTTCTTAATACATTTCTATTACATTTTGAAAGTCTTTCTTAAGGTATTGTTATAGAGATTAAACACCATTAATATCACCAAGGATTCATTTTCACTTTCACAGAGACCTTTTATCCCTTTCATCTATAGCTCCTGGTTGAAATTAAAACAGTCATTATATTTATTTGATAAACTCTGTGGATTAACATATTTTATATGGAAGTGTGTATTTCTTTAATTTGGAGAATTATAATATTTTAAATCACTTAACTGCTCTAGGGGGAGAAATGATCAGTGAAGTGAGAAGAAAATGAGCCTGGTGTTTTGAAATAGGACATGGGAGGCTAAAATAGTTCTAATACTCATCAAGTGGCAAGATATGAAAATTATTATATCATGTCCTAGGAAGGTGTATGAACAACTTTAAAAACCAGTTTTGATATTGACATTCCAATACTGTTAAGAAGACCAGACTGCTTCATGTACTTAAAACTAACATTGAAAGATGAAGGGGCTGACACTGTGTCATAGAAGGTTAAATATCTTGGCTGGCGCCATGGCTCAATAGGCTAATCCTCTGCCTGTGGCACTGGCACCCCGGGTTTTAGTCCTGGTAGGGGCGCCAGATTCTGTCCCAGCAGCCCCTCTTCCAGTCCATCTCTCTGCTGTGGCCCGGGAGTGCAGTGGAGGATGGCCCAAGACCTTGGGTCCTGCACCCCCATGGCAGACCAGGAGAAGCACCTAGCTCCTGGCTTTGGATCAGCGCGCAGTGGGCCGGCCGCAGTGGCCATTGGAGGATCAACCAACAGAAAAGGAAGACCTTTCTCTCTCTCTCTCTTACCTCTCACTGTCCACTCTGCCTGTCAAAAAAAAAAAAAAAAAGAAGGTTAAATATCTGCTTGCATCCCGTATGGGAGCCTATTTGAGACCTGACTGCTGCACTTCTGATACAGCTCTCTGCTGAGGTGCCTGGAAAAGCAGCAGAAGATGGCCCAGTGGCTTGGGCTCCTGCACTCACATGGAAGAATCTGAAGAAGCTCATAACTTTGGCCAGGTCCAGCCCTGGTCATTGTGGCCATGAAGAGTGAATCAGTGAATGGAGATCTCTCTCCCCACTTCTCTCTCTGTATAGCTGCATTTCAAATGAGTCAATACATCGTTTTAAAAAAGATTTTTTCAGAGAGAAGACAAAAATTACTAGGTTTTTGAAAAAAAGAACAAATTTCTGGAGAAAAACCTGCATGAGGAGACAATACAGAAAGGTGGGCTATAATCATAAATGCTGCTCTAAAATTAGAACAATACTCTGTAATAAATATAGCCTGAATTTTACAAGGTAGAGGCTATGGCTTTCCTATGAGTAATGTCAGTTTTAGGTAGCAAAACTCATCTAAGATATAGATGAAGTTACAATTCAAGGATTTCTGATCCTAAATTGCAAATAAGAACATTCATTCCAATGCACTTCCAAATATTTGTTATACAAAATACAAAAGACAGTGAATCACATCTATGTAGGTCTTGGCTAAACAATTAATGTAATTACTTGGTTTAACAAATTTTTAAATGTTCCTGGTGAAATGAAAACTGAAGTGAAGACAGGAGCTTATAAACACTAAAATGGTGAATAAATAGGTGAATATAAATAAATAAATTTAATTTATAATCAAATAAAAATGTCAATATTTCAAAGCCAGAAAAGGGGAAATCAAGGCATTATAGCATCCAAGCATGTGTAAGGTTGTATCAGACACACATATAAGTTCTACTGGCTGAAACTGAAATTTTAATGTCGAAGGAGAAACAGAAGTCTTTTTTAAAAAATTCATTTAAAGGGCCAGTGCTGTGGTGCAGCAGGCTAAGCCTCTGTATGCAGCACCAGCATCCCAAATAGGTACCAGTTCATGTCCCTGTTACTCCTCTTCTGACCCAGCTCTCTGGCATGGCCTGGGAAAGCAGAAATGGCCCAAGTGCTTGGGCCCTGTATCCTCCTGGGAAGCATGGAGAAGCTCCTAGCTCTTGACTTCAGATCAGTCCAGCTCCAGCCATAGTGGCCTTTTGGGGAGTGCACCAAATGACAGATGATCTCTATCTCTCTCTCTTTCTCTGTCTGTAACTTTACCTATCAAATAAATAAATAAATGTATTTAAGTTATACAAGTTTCATGTATTTCATATATACAGATTTAGGAACACAGTGATATATCTGACTGTACCTTCCCTCCCACCCACACTCCAACACTTCTTTCTCCTCCCCCTCCTATTCCCATTCTTAATTTTTACAGAGATCTATTTTCAGTTCACTTAATACACACAAAGTTAACCCTACACTAAGAAAAGAGCTCAACAAATAGTATGAAAAAGAAAACAATGTTCCTCAACAGAAGATACAAGGACTGTAAGCAATCATTGAATCTCAACATGTCCATTTCACTCCAATACAATACATTTTGGGTACCCTGTTAGTTAGCACAGGTCAGGGAAAATATATGATATTGTCTTTTGGGGACTGGCTTATTTCACTGAGTATAATGGTTTCCAGTTTCATCCATCTTGTTGCAAAAGATATAATTTCATTTTTCATTTTTTACAGCTTAGTATCACTCCATAATGTATATACACCATAGTTTCTTTATCCAGTCATCAGTTGATGGACACCTGGGTTGATTCCACATCTTAGATATTGTGAATTATGCAGCAATGAACAAGTAGATACAGATAGCTCTTTCTTACACTGGTTTCTTTTGGTTTGGGTAAATTCCCAGGAGTAGGATTGATGGATTATGTGGTAGGTTTACATTCAGATTTCTGAGATATCTCCACACTGTCTTCCACAGTGTCTGTACCAGTTTACTTTCCCACCAACAGTGTATTAGGGTAGTTTTTCCCCAATTCTCACCAGCATTTGTTGATTGTTGATTTCTGTATGACAGGGATTTTAACTGGATGAGGAGGTAAAAACCTCATTATGGTTTTGATTTGCATTTCCCTGATGGCTAGTAATCCTGATTTTTTTTTCAAGTGTCTGTTGGCCATATGAATTTCCTTGTCTATTTCTTAACTAGACTGATTGTTTTGTTGTTGTTGAATTCCTTGAGCTCTTTATAGATTCTGGATATTAACCACTTATCAGTTTCATAGTTTGCAAATATTTTCTCCCATTCTGTTGGTTGCCTCTTCACTATGCTGAGTGTTTCTTTTGCAGTGCAGAAGATTCTCAGCTTGATTTAATCCCATTTGTCAAGTTTGGCTTTGATTTCCTGTGATTCTGGGGTATTTTCCAAGAAGTCTTTGCCTAGGCCAATGTCTTTCAGGGTTTCCCCAATGTTCTGTAGTAATTTGATGGTATGGGGTGGCGTATTTAGGTCTTTGATCTGCTTTGAGTGGATTTTTTGTGTAAGGTGTACACTAGGGGTCTTGAAGAAACAGAAGTCTTGATGTTGAGCTCACTCCAGATAGGAATTAATACTGAGATCACCTCCATAAGAGACTAGAGACTTGGAAAGGATACATTCTAGTGTAGAAAAAAATCTTGCTCTCCAGATCAAGAAGCAATTCAGAAGCCATCCTACTCAGAAATTTGGGCAAAGTAAAAATATATACCCCATGAGAAATCAAAAGCCAAGAGCTATCTCATGTATATGGTTAATGCCTATAATTTTTGCAAATCTGAAACTTAGAAATTATTGTAAAAAGAAAATTTTGATACCAGTAATCCCTCTAAAATGTTCAAATTTCCATGCATTCAGGACAAAGTAGAATCAATTGGGGGAAAATTCACTGAGTCTACAATAAAAAAAAAAACTAAAAACTATACAAAAACCAAGGCACAATGAGGAGGAGTAAATATCCCCACAGCATCTGAATCTCCTGAAATACAGAGCATTCTGAAAGGGATTTAAAAATAAGCACAAGCACATTCAAATTTCACATCAGATTAGGCACAGTTGAAAAGAGAATACATGAACTGGAAAATAACCCACGTGTTTACTGTCCTTGTTATACATAGAGTAAATTATATAGAAAATTGGAAAATTAAGAAAAATAAATAATAGATGAAGAAGCTTAAATTTTTATCTAGCAGAGTTTCAGAAGGAGAGAGTAGAAGAAAAGAGGACCAATGTCCAAGAGAAATGGTTGTAAATTTTCCCAAATTTATTGTAGAATAAGTTTTCAGGTAGAAAAATCATACTATATCAAAAGAAAATTAAAAGGCAATCCAAGGATCAGCAGTGTGGTGCAGTGGGTTAAAGCCCTGGCCTGTAGTGCTGGTATCCCATATGGGGGCTGGTTCGAGACCTGGCTGTTCCATTTCTGACCCAGCTCTCTGAAATGGCCTGGAAAGCAGTAGAATATAGTCCAAGTCCTTGGGCCTCTGTACTCAAGGAGATGGGAGACCTGAAAAAAGCTTCTGGTTCCTGGCTTTGGGTCAGCTCAACGCTGGCCATTGTGGTCATTTGGGGAGTGAACCACCAGAACCATTTGATAGACTTTTTTCTCTCTCTCTCTGGTTATACCTATCTCTGTAACTCTGTCTTTAAAATAAATTTTAAAAAATGCAATCCAGAAGCACAGTGTACTGAAATTGAAGAACATACAAGTAAAAAGATATAGAAAAAACTTAAACATTACAAATGAACAGCAATTATGCTGATGGCCAACTTCACAACAGCCACAGAAGAGGAAAGAACAATATCAAATGTTATGTAAATGTAATGTCTAGATGTGGATAAACAAATATGGATTTTTTTCATATTAAAAAATCCAAGGTTGGAGCCAGCAATGTAGTGTAGCTGGTAAAGCCACTGCCTTCAGTGCCAGCATCTATGGACGCTGATTCAAGTCCCAGCTCCTCCACTTCTGATCCAGCTCTTTGCTATGGCCTGGGAAAGCAGTAAAAGATGGTCCAAGTCCTTGGGCCCCTGCATGCGCATGGAAGACCTAGAAGAAGCTCTTGGCTGCTGGCTTCGAACGGCACAGCCCCAGCCCTGTGGCCAACTGGGGAGTAAACCAGCAGATGGAAGACCTCTCTCTCTTCTGCTCTCCTTCTCCCTCTGTATAACTCTGACTTTCAAGTAAATAAATAAATCTTTAAAAAAATCCATTGCTGACATTGGTTAATTGCTCTAAAAAATGACAATGTCTCAGGCTCTTAAGTTTGCCTACTTTTCATTTTCACATTTGCATCTTATGTCTGAAAAGTAGTTGCTCTAGTTTCAGACATCTAATCATATCTTCGCATCTCATAGTTATTCCAGCTCCAGATGCCTAGCCCATGTTCAAGAAAGGAAGAAGTGGGAAGAGAAATATCTGTCTATTCTTAGAACAAAACTTTTCCCACAAATACCCCTCAACAGAATTTTGCTCATTGGTCAGAAATATGTCACATTGTCAACTTGCCAGCCTGGGGGATTATAAAGTGAGTATTTATATTTGTGAAGCCTCTGTCTTACAAGGTGAGTGGTGAGTATGTATAGAGAAAGTCAGTCAGTAGTATCTGCACAGTCAACTTTCGGTTTACCAGAACAGTCAATTTCCAATATATCTGTCCTACCCCATAATGTTGGCAATTGCTCAAGCTCTTCCCAAGGAAAAAAATATAAAATATTACCCAGTTCCCAAATCCTGATAAGTATATCAATTTTTATGTGGCATTTTATGCTTTAGGAACTTCAAACTAAGTGCCAAATTCTGTGCAATGAAAACTACACAGTATTTAATGAATGAGAAAAATAGGATGAATACAGAACAGCCCCATTTTGAAAAGGAGGATTAGGAACTAAAGGGTATGCATGGAATCCCAGTGTACAGTACTTATGAGGATTCCTTATCCAAGTAGAAGAAAATTACCCTTTCTTATCAATGTGGTATATGCACAGAGTAAACCTTTCTGCAATATCTGTAGTGCATACTTCTCTCTGATTTTGCTCTCTGGAAGGTGCCTCCCTATCTATTTGGCCAAAGCTAAGATGAGAATCAAAAGATGTAGTTTCTGGGTGTTGCATAGTTTTACAACTTAATTCCTGTTGATGTAAGTTGGGCCTGGAGCAGGGCATTGTAGGAGCTAAAAATCATCGTCTGTATCTAGCAAGGCTTATTTATTTAAATGGAGAATTTCCTCAAAACATTGTAGCCTTCCCATGCATTAGCTTCCAGTCAAGTCAATAATGAGCTACTGCAGACAGAGATCTTATCCAGAGATCTGGAAAGTCTTCAGACCAGCGGTAGTCAAAGTGATTCCAGGACTCATGTTGATCAGGGAACAGTTTTTTATTGCTCCATTAAAACCACAGAAATAGAGAATGAAATTTAAAAACTGTTATAGCTATTTGAAAGAGTAGTTTTATCTGTTGAATTCAATAATAAAAACTAGGTATCCTTCTTTCATGTCATTTTTCTAGTAATTCATTTCTATTATATCTTACAAAGTACTATTCCACACTAGAGGCAGGGCGGGGTGAGGGACAATGTAACTAGATCTTCCCCACAATTGGAGAAGCACATTTTTAGACTGAATGTTCTAGTCACTTCTCTGTGGGCCTCTTACCCTCCTTGTCCCTATCTTTGCATTTTCTCCTTTGAATATTTGAAACAATCATCTCTGGGGAAAATATAACACCTCTTAATCCAGATTTCACTGGGCCTCAGTTAAACTGACTAGCATAGAGCACTTAAATGAGATTTTTAAGAAAGTTCAGGGACCTCAGTATGCTTTGCTTCAAGACTATATCAGTTTATTATGATATTGGCTTAGAATCTGAGATAAACTAACATTTTTATTTCTGAAACTTCTCAAATTATGAAATTCAACTGATTTGTCTGGTGCGGTTAGACTTGGATAATAGTGAATGAGAGGATCTACCTTCTGTCTGCTTCCCAAAAGAGAACTGCTTTCCCTTGCTTTCCATTCTACAAGGCAAGTACTCATTCTTCTAAGGATGCAAATGCTTTGTTCCACCTGTTTTGTGAACATTTATGAAAGACAGAAGCCCAGTGTCTTATTTCTGAATTCATGTCACGTGACATATGAATCATAATATATACTAGGAATAATGTGAATTTAACCCAGTAATGCAAGAATGTATTAATATCTTTAATTCCCTACCCCCCCAATATCTTTAAAATATTTTTTTAAAACTCATAACATTTATAATTTAACTTAAATTAAAACACATGGTGCAAAACTAGGATGTAGTGAAAAAAAGGACTTTCAATAAACTTGTTTATCCATGATTAAAACTCAGCAAACTAAGACTAGAAAAGTAATTCCAAATTTAAAGGATAAGCTTCACATTCAATGGAAAAATGTTGGAAGTATACTCATTAGTACTAGTAGCCAGATAAGAATATTATTTTCACCACCACTATTAAACATTAAATTAGATCCAATATTGGAAAAGTCTGTACCATGTCAATGGATCTTTACTGCTGTACATAAGAGTCATCATTAATAAATAAATATATACTATTTGTATAGGTAAGAAAAACTGATACCTTTAAAAAGTCACCTTTCCAAAATCACTATAATATTTTGACACAATTATTAAATTGATAATAAAATATACATGCAAGAAAGAAAACATAGGAAATTTTTGGAAAAATACAGAAGGAAAGAAGTGGAAAAATACTACAATATTCAATATCAAGAAATAGTCATGTAATTACCATGGAAACTAAAGCATAATAGTGCTGATATAAGTATATAAATACACAATAGAAGTCTCAAAAAAGAATCAAGTTTATATTGTGTCAGAGATATGGTATGACAGTTCAGAAGAGAAAAAAATGAATATATGTGGGACAAAATAATAAAAATGGGAAATATAAAATTAAGACATTATTTCCTATCTTATGTGAAAATGAAAGTCTGGCAGAATAAATAACTATATACAGAGAAGCAAATCTTTAAAATTATAAAGAAATTTAATAAACAAGTTATAGGAGTTCAGCATCATTTTTGACTTTGCAAATTCCTCTACAAAACAGGCAAAGCAACCAGAATAACAAAACATGCTGCCAAAATCTAAATTGAACCCAAACAAGAAGGTATCTCCCCAAGTCCCACAACTTGAGGAATTAATGCTAAATCAATCAGAGTAAGTAAGGGTCACATGGTATCGGTTTCTGAGAAGAAGGAAGCAGAATAAGCAAAAACAACTTCTGATAGCTGGGAAGGTTACAGGACCAAGCGATTCAGTCGCTCAAGGACTTCAAAATGGAGCACTGTTCCCTTGTGCTCGGTGGTACATTGTTAATACAGCATCAAAACTGGGAACTGGTTTCCTGAGCTTCAGTTTTCAGTGTGTGAAAAGGAACAGTAAACATCAGATGGTGCAGGTAAGACAGTAAGAAAAGATTCAAATGTAAGCAGGGAAGGGAACAGGGAAGGCCACACAAAGATCATCATATATTTGGACATATAATAATACGAGAAAGCTCTACAACTGTGACATTTAGAAAGCTCTACGTACTCCTAGAGTGTGAAAAGACCCATCTCATTTAAACATGAACAGAAGATTGTGATCAAAGTATACACAAAACTACTGTAAGATAAAATAAAACAATTTACAGAATCATGTCATAAAAATATTTGGAAGGATTTTATAATTAAGAATCACAATATTCACATAAGCATAGACAGGCAGAAGACATCTAAGTCAAAAATACATGAATCATATGAAAATTTAGTATGTATTAAACATAGTGTATCAAAAATGTGGGTGGAAAATATGAGGACTTTTAAATAAATTATTCTTTTTTAAAATAAAAAAGGTTAATATAATTTCTTTAAAGGCGGCGTAACATAGAGAGGTATTTTTCATCCACTGGTTCATTCTCCAAATGCCCAAATGGTCAGCGTTAGGCAAGCCAAAGCTGGAAGCTAGGAAGTCCACCTGAGTTTACACTTGGGTGCCAGGAAGCCAATATTTGAGCCGTCATTCTCTGCCTCCCAGTTTCATCACCAGAAATTGGATTGGAAATGGAGGAGCCAGGATTCATACCAGCATGCCAATATTCTGGTATTATCCTAATATTAGAATAACTAGAAATTTCTGTGGCAAAAAGGGTAAAATGGGACCATTTTTCAGTGTTAGAAACCACAAAATACTATAAGAAATCCTGAAAGAAATATGCATACTTACAAAATGAAAAACTCTAGATAACTCTAATAAGTATGTTATACACAAATTTACCATAAAAACTGAAACTTATTTTGCACTCTATAGTTATATTAATTAACTGATTATACTTTTACATTGTTCCTTTAAAGTAAGCAGAGATATATGACTAAAGCTCGAAGAATATAGAAAGTGAGATTCAGATCTATTCAAGGAAACTATCATTGGTCAGACATTCAGGAAGCGTAGGAGTTGAAATCAAAATCTATTTTAAACTTTGATGTAGTGCTCTTCCCTTCCCTTTTGCTGCTCTGTATGACTTTTTCCATACATTTTCTTTACTTTCCTTCTGCTCCTTTGCTATCTTGGGGTTTTTTTAATTTTCTAATTGGAAAGATACTGGGAAAGTTGGATGGATGGATGGATGGATGGATGGATGGATGGATGGATGGCCGGACGGATGAACAGACTGTCTGGTAAGTAGATAGATGGATGCGTGGGTGTATGGGTAGGTGGGTAGACAGGTGAGTTATTTGAGTGGATCAAAGGAAGAATACATAAAAGATTACATAGATACCTGCACAGTGAGAGAAAGACGGAGCTCGACAGATAAGAATGTTTCAAGTGATGTCATGGAGCAACAGAGAACAAATCTGTTTCCAATCTAGGCTGTGAAGTGAAAGGAGGGCCATGTTCCACCGCTAATCATGTCAGAGCAAGATTTTTGTTCATTCCCCATAACACTCTTACACTCCCACAACGTATCGAAAAAACTGGTTAGAAAAGGAAGCAATAATTGCATTGTGCCATGGCTTTTAATTTTTTAGGAAGATAGAAAATAACAACACTTTATTATCTTTCCACTGTTCTTTTTGATGGCCAAACTGACACCATTAATGAAGCCTGGCTCTGGTTCCAACTTGACAGCATACTAAAAATGATTTGCTAAGTTGCCTGTGAACTGGAGATAATTTTTTCTGGAAGTGATGTGATTTTATTGATCACTTGCTTCCAGGAGTCATTTGCTATTTGTTGGAGTTACCAGAAATGAATTGTCTCACTAAATACATCTCATAAAAATTTGTGATGATATTGACCTCTTCAGTTACCTATTTTTAATTCCAGGAAAACACTGAGGGTTCCAAAAACAATTTCAATAATGATCAAGGGCTGGCAGAATGATTAGGCCTGCCAGCCTGATAATCAGACACCAATTTTCTGTGGCCTGCTGAGATAGAAAACACCTTTCTTCACTTGTTCAAATTGTCACATACTGTCTCTGTCACTTGCATTTAGAGTCATTAACAGATACTGATTATTGTTATGGTTCAGTTACTTAGCTGCAGAACTGCCAAATTCGTGTTTTTGCAATCCTGAGAACAGAACACGACCTCCAGCTAGAGCTGTGAAACTCAGTTATGCCCCAGAGAAGTTGAAGCAGTTTCTTCATAAGGCAACATTCTGAGTCTCTGAGCAGTGTCAATAATTCATGAAACAAACAGGGAGCTTGCAATTTACTCAGTGCTTCATTTCTTAAATCACCTGAACCATAGTTACAAGGAGAACTTGAAAAACATTCATAGAATGGAGCACTTAGCATTTCCTACTACTTTATTAGATAATACCAGAAAAAAAAAAAAAACTAAGACTTTACTACAGGAAAAGTGTAGGTCTTTATACATCTCAGAATGAATCACCAAATGTCAACTCCATCCCTAGCAGTTTCTCATATATCAGTTTTTTGTGATAAATGTGCAGAAAACTTAGTATTAATAAATCTGTTTTTTAGAAGTCAGTCATTCTGGCCGGCACTGCAGCTCAATAGGCTAATCCTCCGCCTTGCGGTGCTGGCACACCGGGTTCTAGTCCCGGTCGGGGTGCCAGTTCGGTCCTGGTTGCCCCTCTTCCAATCCAGCTGTCTGCTCTGGCAGGGGAGTGCAGTGGAGGATGGCCCAAGTGCTTGGGCCCTGCACCCGCATGGGAGACCAGGAGGAAGCACCTGGTTCCTGGCTTCGGATCGGTGCAGCGCGCTGGCCGTGACAGCATTTGGGGGGTGAACCAACGGAAAAGGAAGACCTCTCTCTCTCTCTCTCTCTCTCTCTCTCTCTCTCTCTCTCTCCCCTCTCTCTCTCTCACTGTCTAACTCTGCCTGTCAAAAAAAAAGAAGTCAGTCATTCTGTCTGACATCCCCAGAATTATAGGATGGCTAGCAAGAACTTAAAATAACCGTGTGTTTCATTTCATAAATTTGTTTGTATTATCAAAGATACTTTAAAAATACTATGTGTCCTGAAACTTCTATTTCTGTGAAATTATTTCTCCCACTAAGTACAATTGGACATTTTAAATAAAATGAACACCAGAAGACTGAAAGACAGAGAGACGCAACAGGCTGGCTAAGGACATGGCCTCATGGTAAGCTCCATGAGTTTAATTTTTGCCTGATAAACTTCAGACCCAGAGTTGAAAATTCTTACAACCTGGAAATGCCAATAAACAGAGACAAAAACAAAACAAAACAAAGGGGGGGGGAGGAAGGGACAAGAAAGGAAGGGAGGGGAGAGGAGGAGGGGGAGAGGGGAGGGGAGGGGAAGGAACTGCAATGGGCCAGCATTGTGGCACTGTGGTTCAGATGCTGCACACTATACCAGCATCCCATATGAGTGTCATTTCAAGTCTTGGCTGCTCCTCTTCTGTCCAAATACCTGCTAATGTGCTTGGGAAAGTAGAAGAAGATGGTCAAGTGCTTGCACCCCTGCCACCCAGATTGGAGACATGGGTGGAGTTCCAGATTCCTGGCTTCTGCCTGACCAGCCATGGCAGCCATTTGAGAAGTAAAACAGTGGAAAATGGAAGATTCTCTCTCTCCCTCTCTTCCAATTTGTTTCTCCCTCTCTGTCTGCCTTTCAAATAAATAAATAAATTTTAAAAAGAAAAGGCTCAACAAAACATCTGCTCTATGCATCCAAAGAACCAGAAAAGGACAGCCAAGTAAGACAGAAAGCTTTTCAGTGATGACTGTTCAACAGCAGCCAAACTCCACAGAAAAAACTCTGGCTACACTAACAGCCACACCAGAGAAGCTGATCCTCCTCACTGGATAGTAATGAGGTGTCCACCACTCCTGCAGGAGTCATGTCAAAGAAGGTTAACCAGAAATCCAGGAGCTTGAGCTCTGCTGACCAGTGGCTGCATGCCTCCTCCTCCCTCCTGCTGCAGTGTCCTTGAGAACCGCGTGGAGAGCTAGACGCCACACCACTAAGGAGCAGTAGTGATGAGCTCCCCACTTCTGGTGTCAGCAGGGAGGCCAGGAGGGAACATCTGTATGATCATAATCAGATAGCACTTTTCCTTCCACTGCTACAACAACGCCAGAGAAAAACAGGTAAACCATAGGTTTAACTAAGATCATATAGCACATGATAATACAAAAATGCTTGTATTCTAATAAAAAAATCACCTTTTTTTCTCATCAGTCCTCATGTTAATGTGATATTAATACAAACAGAACAGATTTCATGTAATTCATAGACATAATTCTAAGAATATAATGCTTCTCTCACACCTTTCTTCTTTTTCTATTTCTTTCTTACTTTCTTCTACTATAGTTTTAGTCCGTAATTATTTTAAAATTTATTATATTTTAGTGAAATGGACATCACTTTACTTGATTGTTGTTCATAGCCCCTGCATACTTTCCCACTGAACTAGTCTTTCTACTTTTTACTTGTTGACCTCTTTATTTAGTGGAGGATTAAACTTTTAACTATAATGTAAATTTAAAATATATTATCTCAAAAAATTCCTTTGATACCAAAAAATAGAAAAATCTCAAACCAAATACAGAAGAAACAATCACTTGATGCCAACACCAAGATGTCAGAGAAGGAAAAATTATCTGACATAGGCTTAAAAAAGCAGGAAAAAATGTTTATTAAAGAGCAATTTTAACAATTTTTGAAACAAATGAAAAAGTAAAAAGTCTCAGAAAAGATGAAAAAGAGAATCAAGTGGAAAATTTACAATTGAAAAATACAATATTTGAAATGTAGACCACAGTGGATGTATTCAACAATGGAATGGGGAAAGGATTTGCGAGCTGGAAGACAAAACAATAGAAATCGTGCAATCTGGGACCAGTGTGTTGGTGCAGTAGATTAATCCTCCTCCTGTAGTGCCGGCATCCCATATGGACGCTGGTTCTAGTCCTGGCTGCCCATCCAGCTCTCTGCTGTGGCCTGGGAAAGCAGTGGAGGATGGCCCAGGTCCCTGGGCCCCTGCACCTGCATGGGAGACACGGAAGAAGCTCCTGGCTCCTGGTTTCAGATCGGTGCAGTTCCGGCCATTGTGGCCATTTGGGGAGTGAACCAGTGAATGAAAGTAAAAACTATAATAATACAGATTGGAGACCTGTAGGACTATAACAAATCTAACATACATGTTACTGGAGTCCTTGAAAGGAGAAGAGAAGGGGACAAGGCTGAGAAGAACTTGAAGAAATCATAGCTGAAAGCATAGCAAATTTGGCAGGAAACACAAACCCACATATTCAAGAAGCTGACTGAAAAGACATTAAATTCAAGACATATCATCTTTAAACTTTTGACCATTAAACAAAGAAAAAGCAACCAAAAGAAAAGGACATCTTCCCTATACGAGGGAAACAATTGGTATAACCACATCTTTCTTGTTAGAAAGTAGCTAAATAAAAGAAATATCAATCCAGAACCCTGTACTTAAGGAAACTGTTTTTCAAGATGAAGGATAAATGAAGATGTTCAAAAAGGAAGAAAAATGTCACTAACAGATATACTCTTGAATGTGTCATTAACAGATATTTTCTGGAATGTGTCACTAACAGATATACTCTGAAAATGCCTAAAGGAAGTTTTCTAAGGAGATAATAAGTGATCACGGAACTTTGAGACATCGATAAAGAGAACCAGGAGCCAGCATTGTAGCATAAGGGGTAAAGGCACAACCTGCAACTCTAGCAACCCATATGGGCTCTTCTAATCCAGCGCCATGCTCATGGCCTGGGAAAGGCAATGGGAAATAGTTTGGGAATTTCATTCCCTGGAACCCAACTGAAAGACCAGGATGGAGTTCCTGGCTCCTTCCTTCAGCCTGGTAAAGCCCTGGCTGTTGCCGGCATCTAGGAAGTGATCCAGTGGATGGAAGATCCTCTGTCTCTGTCTCTCCTTGTCTCTATGAAACTCTGAATTTCAAAATAAATAAATAAATATTTTAAAAAATAAAAGAAAGAAAACAAGTAAGCAAAAATATGTACAAATAAGGTAAGTTTTTTTCTCTTGAATGGTCTAAATTATGCTTGACTTAAAATTATATATCCAATATGCTTCTAAATATACAGAAAGTAAAATCTGTTCAACAATCATAAACTGGAGTGGGTAAAGGAATTATGAAGAGAAGTAAGGTTTCTGACTTCACTTGAACTGATAAATACAAAACATTCATAAATTATAATACATAGGACGAACCGTAAAAAATCTTTACAAGAAGAAACAAAGACATTAGAAGCAAATCAAAATGAATTTGCAAAAAAATCAAGTAGCCCACAGTAAACAAGAAAAAAGAAAACAGAGAAGAACAAAACAGAATAAACATGAACCAAAAACTGAAACAGCTATGACATGACAATAATTATATTACATGTTCAGAAAGTGGCCAAAACACACCAAAAGAGAGTAGCTTAAAAATTACCACCTAATTATATGCTATGTATGAGAAACTCTTTTCATATAAAGTTAAAATAAAAGAATAAGAAAAAAACATTTTCTGCAAGCATTAATTGAAGATAAACAAGAGCAGCTCCATTAATATCGGATAAAGTAGATTTCAGAAGAAAAACTGTCACAAAGAAAGACATTATATGTTCATAAAAGTCAATCCATCAAAAAACACAGACCAAAAGAACTTAGAAGACAAATCCACAACAATTATAAACATCAGCAGTAGAATAACTAGACAGAAAATCAACAAGAATCTTCAACAACTCAACAGAGCCATGGATCAAAGGGTGGCAAAAGTGTTTATAGAACACTTCATCCAAAAAAAGACACATATACATTCTTTTCAAATTCCCATGGAACATATACCAAAATAGATCATATCCTGTGTCACAAAACAAGCCATAACAAATCTAAAATAATTGAAATCATATACCCTATTCCCTGAAAGGGATAGAATAAAGCTGGAAACCAAAAACAGAAAGATAATAGGAAAAAATCACCAAAAATTATAAACTATTATAAATTAAATTCATACCTAAATGATTCCTGGGTCAAATAGAAAATCTCAAAGAAGATTTTTAAAATGAAAACAAAACCTTTCAAAATATTCGAGATACCACTAAATATGTACTGGGAAGGGAATTTATATCACAAAATGCATTAGAAATGAGATGAAGACGCAAATAATCTAAAGGTCACATCAAGAACCTAAATATCAAAGATGAAATAAAGCATAAGAAATTAAATAATAAACCTCAGAGCAGAAATCATTGAAACTGGAGGCAGAAAAACAAAGAGGAGCAATGAAATAAAGACATGATTTTTGGCAAAGAGTTATTAAATTGGAAAATGTCTAACAAGTCTGTCAGAGAAAAAAAAGACAAATTACGGCTATCGGAAATGAAACGGAGGATTTCACTATAGGCCTTGTGAAATAAAAAAGATAACATGAAATACAAACAGCCCTGCTCTCATTCATAAATTTAGCAACTTTGACCCTGTGAGACACTTCCTCACAAGATAAACTACCCCAATTCACTCAATATTAAATAGATCATTAGACTAGCCCTCAAACTAGTAAGGAAAACACATTTATAACTTAGCAACTTTTCCAAAATCTCTAGGTCTGATGATTGCACTGGAAAATTCTACTAACAGTTTAAGAATTAATCCTAAATCTACAAAATCCCTTCTAAAAACTAAAGCAATTCATTTAATAAAGCCAGTTTACCCTGACGCCAGAACCAGCAAAAATGATATCAAAATTAAAAATATATAAAAACAAATAAATAAACTATAGACCAATACAAATACAGACACAAAGGTCCTTAACAAAATATCATTGTGTTCTTCAGTTTCTGGCTACTAAAACTAAAATACCTCAGAAGAACTTCTTAGGAAAGAAGGTTTGTTTCAGCTTGCAGTTTGTAGGTTCAAGGTGCAAAATCAGGTGTCTCCATTTGTTCCAGCACCTACTAAGGCTAGAGCAGTGGGAGGAGTGACTACATGATAAGCCAGGAACCAGAGAAATGGGGATGGGGCGGGGAGGTGTAGGCTTTATTCTACCCTTGGTGTGGTGAATGACATCATAATGCAACCACAGCTCCCTAGCAACCTAATCCAAACCAATGACTTTCAGTTGATAAAACCTCCAACTTTAATCTATCAACCATTAATCTATTAGCTGTTAACATAAGACTTTTGCGTTTCAACATCTGCATAAGTTTTTGGAGCAAAATTCTGTTCCAACTATAACAATCACCCAGTAATATTTAGCAATATGTAAAAGTAAATATAGATTAGCCAAAAGGAGTTTATTCCAAGGAAGTACAGCTGGTTTGAGATTCAGAAAGTAACCAGTATAAGTTAACCACTTTAAAACATTATGTGATCATGTTAATTGATTCAAGTAATCAGTTGACAAAATTCAGAACCCAGTCATGATAAAAAATCAGGAATATAAGAATAAGGTAACATTCATTTGAACAAAGGACATTTATAAAATCCCTGTGGCTAATATTATTCTTAAATGAAAAGCTGAATGTTTCCCCATAATTTCAGGAATGAAAAAAGTATTCAACCTAGGGCTGGGAGTTCTAGCCAGGACATTAAGGAAAGAAAAGTCATAAATAATGAAAGACTAGTGTCTGCTAATACTAACTGATAGAATAAAAAAGGGAGAGAACAATCCAACATGGGAATTGGGATATATAGCAGACTCATAGAGCAGATGTCCTGAACAGCACTCTGGCCTCAGAATCAGCCCTTAAGGCATTTGGATCTGGCTCAAGAGCCCATGAGAATATTTTAGGCATGGAAAGCCAAGACACTCTGGCAAAAAATAAATAAATAAATAAAAATAAGACCTAAATGAAAGAACGCTGCAAGTGAGATCCCAGTAGAAAGAACGGGCCATCAAAGAAGGAGGTACCCTTCTCTGAAGGGAGGAGAGAACTTCCATTTTGACTATGACCTTCTCTAAATAAGATCAAAGTCAGTGAACTCAAGAGGCTTCCATAGCCTTGGAAACTCATGACTAGAGCCTAGGGAGATTTCTGATGCCATAAACAAGAGTGTCAAATTGTTAAGTCAACATCAGGAGTCACTGTGTACTTACTCCTCATGTGGGATCTGTCCTTAATGTGTTGTACAATGTGAATTAATGCTATAACTAGTACTCAAACAGTATTTTACACTTTATGTTCTGTGTGGGTGCAAACTGATGAAATCTTTACTTAATATATACTAAATCAATTTTTTGTATATAAAGAGAATTGAAAATGAATCTTGATGTGAATGTAATGGGAGAGGGAGTGGGAGATGAGAGGGGTGTAGGTGGGAGGGAAGTTATGGGGGGAATTAGCCATTATAATCCATAAACTGTACTTTGGAAATTATATTTACTAAATAAAAACTTAAAAATAAGTAAATAAATACTAATTTCCCATGTGAAAAAAAAGAAAATTGTCTCTATTTGAAGATATGATGATTATATACATAAAGTTGAGTCTAGAACTAATGAATGAGCTCACTTAGACCAGGAATAAAAGATAAATATACTAAATTACTTGTGTTTATTTTAAAAATATTTTCATTGCATTTTGAAGTTAATTTCACTTCTTTTTTTTTAGAAACTTAATTAACTTTAAAGAAGCATGCAAGAACGATACATCTTTTGAGAGCACTTAGACATAGTTATAATACAACTCTTTGAGGACAGAGGTCCTACATGGGAAGTTAGTGCAAAGTGACTCTTGTTAATTTAACAATTAACACTCTTATGTATGACATCAGTGATCACCTGAGGCTCTTGACATGAGCTGCAAAGGCTTTGGAAGCCTTTTGAATACTCCTTCAATATTTAGACAAGGCCATAAGTGAAGTGGAAGTTCTCTCCTCCCTTCATAGAAAAAACTTCTCCTTCTTTGATGACCACTTCTTTCCACTGGGGTCTCACCCACTGAGGTTCTGCTTGTAGGACATTTTTTGCCACAGTGTCTTTCTTGGCTTTCCATGGCTGAAATGCTCCTGTGGGCCTTTCAGCCAGACCAGAGTGCCTTAAGGTCTTATTCTGAGGTCAGAGTGCTATTTAAAGCGATTGTGATTCTATGAGACTGCTGTGCGGACTGCTTTCCATGTTGGAGCCTTCCCTCCTTTTTACTTCTATTTTTATTATCAGACCCTTAATTCTATCCATATTATTACTTTAACACTTAAGGTGGCATTTTTACTATCCAGCTGAAGGGGATTTGAGTCTCAAGTCAAGGTGTTAACTGTACCCTTATAAGTAAGTCCATAGAAATGTACACAGAATTATACAGTTTTACAGTTACAAACTTTATACACTTCATAATTACAAATTTAGGAACATGGTAATTCTTCCCACCATGGCCACCTGCCAACTCCTCTTCCTCTCTCTCTTACTGAGATGTACTTTCAATTGACTTTATACACATATGTTTAACTCTATGTTAAGTAAAGAGTTCAACAAATAGTTAAAAAAAAAAAAAGTTCCTCAACAGTCAAAACACAAGTCATTGCTTCTCAAAGTGTCAATTTCACTTCCACAGATTGCCTTTTAGGTTCTCTATTAGTTATCACAGGTCAAGGAGAACATGTGGTATTTGTCCCTTTGGTACTGGCTTATTTCACTAAATATGATGTTTTCCAGATTCATCCATTTTGTTGCACATGACCAGATTTCATTTTTTTGTTTACTGCTGTGTAGTGTTCCATAGAGTACATATACCATAATTTCTTTTCCAGTCTTCAGTTGATGGGAATTTAGGCTGATTCTATGACTTGGCTTTTGTGAATTTAGCTGCAATAAATATGGGGGTGCAGATAACTTTTATTTGATGATTTCATTTTCCTTTGGTAAATTGTGGTAAAGTGAGATGGCTTGGTTATATGGTAGGTCTATATTCAGATCTAAGGTATCTCCTTACTGTCTTCCATCATGACTTTATCCATTTACATTCCCATCAATAAAGGTTTAGGGTACCTTTTCCTCATATCCTCACCAGTTTTTGTTGATTGTTGATTTCTGTATGGGAGCCATTCTAACAGGGTTGAGGTAACACTTCATTGTGGTTTTGATATGCATTTTCCTGACAGCCAGTGATCCAGAGCATTTTTTCATGTGTCTGTTGGGCATTTTGACTTTCTCTTTTGAAAAATGTCTGTGTAAGTCCTTGGCTCATTTCTTCACTGGGTTGTTTTGTTGTTGTTGAATTTTGTGAGCTTTTTATATATTCTGGTATTAATCTTTTATCAGTTGAATAGTTCTCATTCTTTGCCTCTTCACTTTGCTGAGTGTTTCATTGCAGTACAGAAGTTTCTCAATTTGATGAAATCCCATTCGTGAATTTTGGCTTTGATTTCTTGTGTCTCTGTGATCTTTTTCAAGAAGTCTTTGCCTATGCCATTATCTTGCAGGGTTTCCCAATGTTCTCTAATAATTTGATGATATCATGTCATAGATTTGGGTCTTTCATCTATTTTGAGTAGATTTTTGTATAACATGTAAGGTAGGGGTCTTGTTTCATACTTCTGCATGTGGAAATCCAGTTTTCCCTGCATCATTTGTTGAATAGACTATCCTTGCTCCAGGGATTGATTTTAGCTCTTTTGTCAAATATAAGTTGGTTGTAGATTCTTGAGTTGATTTCTGGAGTTTCTATTCTGTTCCACTGGTCTGTCAATCTGATTTTGTAGCAGTACCAGGCTGTTTTGATTATTACTGCCTTGTAGTATTATTGAAATCTGGTATTGTGATGCCTCTGGTTTTGATATTATTATATAAGATTATTTTAGCTATTCAGGATCTCCTGTGTTTCTATATGAATTTCAGCATCATTTTTTGTATATCAGAGAAGAATGTTTTTGATATTTGGCTTTGGTAGCTACAGTCTGGTCTCACCTCACTCTCCAAAGCTGGTGTGGGGGCTTTCAGCTGCTAAGGTCCTGAGTTGTGCATGTACACACCCTCCACATAAGTCTGCTGTGTCCTTCCATCCTGCATGGAGTTTCCCCTGCTATTTTCTCCCTAACTCTTCTCTGAGACTACACATTCTCCACTTTTTTAAAACTATCTTTTCCTACACTAGAGCAGCGAGCCTCCTCCCTACTCTGCCATCTTGAAACAATCCACAATTCATTGCTTGTATTTCTACACATTGAACACAGACATCAAAATTAAAAATCTAATGCCAAATGTCATTGTAAAAAAAAAGTTAATGTAAATCTAACAAAACAAGCCAATGACTTTTTAAAAGAATGTTTGTATGTTTGAATGGCAAAGTAACCGAGAAAGAGAAAGAGGTAAACTGAAACAATGAGAGACAAAGACAGAAGGACAGAGAACCTACTTCTGCTGGGTCACTCTCCAAAGAGCTGAAACAACCCGGTCTGGGTCAAAGCCAGGAGCCTGGAACTATGTCAGAATCCCCCACATGATGCCAGGAACCAGACACATGAGCCATCATGTGTCTTTCCCAGACACAATATCAGTAAGGTTGATGGAGAGCAGAGAAGCTGGACTTCAAACTGGCACTCTGATGTGGGATGCTGGCACCACATGTGTTGGCCCAACCTACTGAGCTACAATGAGGACCCAGAGTCTACAACTTCTATGCTGAAAACTATACAATGCTAATGAGAGATAAAGGAAATCTAAATAAACATATATAACATGTTCAAGGATTAGAAGATTCAACATAGAAAAGATGTCAATTCTCCATAAATTGTTATACAAATCTGAGGCAATTATTATCAATATATCAATGAGGTTTCTATAGATATTCAATTAAATGAGATTATTCTAAAATGTATAAGGAAAGCAAATGAACAAAAATAAATCAATTTTTAAAAAAATAAAGTGGATGGGGCCAGCACCATGGCACAGTAGGTTAATCCTCTGCCTGCAGCGCCAGCATCCCATATGGGTGCTGGTTCTAGTCCCAGCTGCTCCTCTTCCAGTCCAGCTCTCTGCTGTGGCCTGGGAAGGCAGTAGATGATGGCCCAAGTCCTTGGGCCTCTGCACCCTTATGGGAGACTGGGAGGAAGTACCTGGCTCCTGGCTTCAGATCGGCGCAGCTCCGGCCATTGTGTCCATTTGGGGAGTGAACCATCAGACGGAAGACCTTTCTCTTTGTCTCTCCCTCTCACTGTCTGTAACTCTACCTCTCAAATAAATAAATAAAATCTTTAAAAAAAATAAATAAAGTGGAGGAGTCAATCTATCTAATTTCAAGAATTATAAATGTATGCAACTGGAAATTATTATGCTTAGAAATGAGCCAGTCTCAAAAGAAAAATATCTTATGCTTTCTCTGTTACATGATTGTTAATATAGAATACCAAAAATGTAAAGAAATAAAATGGCCATGTTGGGATATGATTGTCGCTTTTAGCCCTTGTTAATACTCCCGTGGAACTGTGGTCATCCTACTTGTTGAATGTTATGATTAGTGGAGAATTAATTCAGTGAATATAGAGTGGATTAACTTTATGGCTTTGCATAAACGGTTGAAGAGAGGGGAGAGAATGGAGGGGCTTGGGGGCAGCAGATGTGTGACAGAAGTTTAGTTATCTTCTTGAGATTCTATGTATGGAATGCATAAACTCCATTATTTTTATATTAATAAAAAATTTAAAGAATTATATATATAATGAACAAGACTGTCATATCAGCAGAGGGACAAATCTAAAAATCTATATAACAGTGAAAGATAACCAAAATATAGGCCAACATAAACATATATACTGGATTCTTAATTTAACAAATAGACATAGAAGGAGAGATGGTTCACTCCCCAAATGGCTGTGAAGGCCAGGGCTGAATCAGGTCGAATGTAAGGAGCCTGGAACTCAATACAGGTCTCTCATGTTGGTGACAGGGGACCATCTTCTGCTTTCTCAGCGTATTAGCCGGGAGCTGGATCAGAAGCAGAGCAATCAGGACTTGCAATGGCACTCATATGGGATGTTGGCATTGCAGCAAAAGCATAATACATGGCACCATAATGCCAGCCCCTTAGTAATTTAGAAAAGAGAGTGATCAACCTAATTGAAGAAAGATATCATTTTCAACAAAAATACTGAAAAATGTTATGTTATAGACCTCAACCTTTGTCACATACTTTATACTGTACAAGAATTTACTCAAGATGAAATATGGACTTAAATGTAGAGTATAAAGTTATTTGAAAATGTAAAATAAATAAAATATATTCAAGATCTAAAGTTAGTCATATATTACACTCTATACCAAAATCACAACAAATCCAAGAAAAAACGATACATGTGACTTCATTGAAGTTAAAATATTATTCTGCAAAAGACTCTGCTAGGATGATACAAAATACAGATTACAAGAAAAACATTTGCAATCTACATGTCATGTAGAGGACTGATATCTTAGAAAATATAAAGAATTCTGAAAACTTAATAGTAAAAATACTAATTGGTCAATAAAAATATGCAAAAAAGATCTGTAGAAACATTTCACTGTTGAAAATATATAGATTGTGGCTGGCACCACAGCTCACTAGGCTAATCCTCCGCCTGCGGCGCCAACACACCAGGTTCTAGTCCCAGTTGGGGCACTGGATTCTGTCCCGGTTGCCCCTCTTCCAGGCCAGCTCTCTGCTGTGGCCCGGGAGTGCAGTGGAGGATGGCCCAAGTGCTTGGGCCCTGCACCCCATGGGAGACCAGGAGAAGCACCTGGCTCCTGCCATCGGATCAGCACAGTGCGCCGGCCGTGGTGGCCATTGGGGGGTGAACCAATGGAAAAAGGAAGATCTTTCTCTCTGTCTCTTTTTCTCACTGTCCACTCTGCCTGTCAAAAGAAAGGAAGGAAGGAAGGAAGGAAGGAAGGAAGGAAGGAAGGAAGGAAGGAAGGAAGAAAGAAAGAAAGAAAGAAAGAAAGAAAGAAAGAAAGAAAGAAAGAAAGAAAGAAAGAAAGAAAGAAAGAAAATATATAGATTGTTGGGGCCGGCGCTGTGGCTCACTGGCCGCCTGTGGTGCCAACATCTCATATGGGCACTGGGTTCTAGTCCTGGTTGCTCCTCTTCCAGTCCAGCTCTTTGCTGTGGCCAGGGAAGGCAGTGGAGGATAGTCCAGGTTCTTGGGCCCCTGCACCCACATAGGAGACCAGGAGGAAGCATCTGGCTCTTGGCCTCTGATCGGCATAGTTCTAGTCATGGTAGCCATTTGGGGGGTGAATCAGTGGAAGGAAGACCTTTCTCTCTGTCTCTCTCTCTGTCTCTCTCTCTCTTTCTCTCTTTCTCTCTCACTGTCTAACTCTGTCAAATAAAAAAAGAAAAGATATAAATTGCAATTAAACACATAAAGATATATTCAACATCAGTAAATTTTAGATAAATGCAAATTGAAATCAAAATGAGACATCATTACACCACTTTGAGAATGGCTAAAATTAAAAACTGTAGTGACAAATGTTAGTAAAGATGCAGAAAAATTGTTTCAGACTCTGTTGTGTTTTTTCTGTTAAGATTTATTTTATTTATTTGAAAGACAGAGTTCGAAAGAGAGAAAGAGAGAGAGAGAGAAGAGAGAGAATGAGAATCTTCCATCTGTTGGTTCACTCCTCAAATGGCCACAATGGCAGCGGCTAGCCCAGGATGAAGTCAGGAGCCAGGAGCTTCTTGCTGGTCTCCCACATAAGTGCAATCATATTAGAAGGGAGCTGGATCACAAGTGGAGCAGCTGGGACCCATATCGGCACCCATATTGGATGCCAGTGTCTCAGGAGGCAGCATTATCCACTAAGCCACAACGCCAGCCCCCAGACTTTTCTAGTGAGAATGCAAAGAAGTCATTGGAGAGTCTGATGATTTCTTTTTTTTTTAAATTTATTTGAGAGTTATATACAGTGAAAGAGAGAGAGAGAGAGAGAGAGAGAGAGAGAGAAAGGTCTTCCTTCTGTTGGTTCACTCCCCAAATGGCCACTATGGTCGGCGCTGCGCTGATCCGAAGCCAGGAGCCAGGTGCTTCCTCCTGGTCTCCCATGTGGATACAGGGGCCAAGCACATGGGCCATCCTCCACTGCCCTCCCAGGCCACAGCAGAGAGCTGGATTGGAAGAGGAGCAACCGGGACTAGAACCCGGCGCCCATATGGGATGCCAGTACCGCAGGCAGAGGATTAACCAAGTGAGCCACGGCGCCGGCCCCCTGATGATTTCTTTTAAAAACTTATAATGCAACTACCACACACCTCAGTAATTGCACTCCTAGGCATTTATCTCAAGAAAATGAAGTCTTATGTTCACAAAAAAATTCCTCTCTCAGAACCACCTTTTGTTAGGAGACAAAAATTTCTTTGTCTAAATAGGTATATGCTGCTCTTGGGGCTTCCAAGAGATTTTCAGACTAAAAATTATGTCCCATCTTTTTTTTTTTCAGAGGGGGTGGAGACTGCAGTTTTAACTAGTCCTTAAGGAGCCTCTCACATTGAGACCTTAAGGTCATCAGGACTTGAAATAGCCCAGGATCTCTGTGACTTGCCAAGCCCCAATGCCACTACCATGTGTTGCTTCCAGGCATGTGAGAACATTTCTATTCAGCCTGATTTACAATCTTCCTGTCCAGTGGCCTACTTAGTAGTTGTCTCTTCGTGGTCCAAAATAAATCCCAGATAAGAACAAAGAACTCAAGTACTCATCCCAGCTCTGTCTGTGATCAACAGTGTTACTTTGCATAATGTAACAACTTAATTTCTCCTAGCTTTGCTTGCCTAATATATAAAATAACGGAAATCCTGATGTAAAAATCTAATGAGATAATGCAATCTTTTAAAAAAAAATCATATGTATTACCAACAATATATTAGATAACTTAGGAGGCTTATGATAAATTTATCTTAAGTGTTTTTATGTTCTTTTTAAGTGAATGCAAGTGGTTTTCTATTTATATAAAGTTTCATTTAAAATTATGTGTCTCAGGGACAGAAATTAGCACAGCGGTTACACTACCACTGAGGAAGTCCGCATACTATATTAAAGTTCAAGGTCTGAGTCCTAGCCACTCTCTTTGCCACCCACCTTCCTATTAATGCACTCCCTGAGAGGCAGCAGTGATAGTCCAAGTACTTGGGTCTCTGCCACTCAGGTTGGAGACCTGGCTTGAGTCCTAGGCTCCTATCTTCAGTCCAGCCCAGCCAGCCTCAACCATTGCAAGTATTTGGGAGAGTGAAATAAGGGATAGAATCTCTCTCTCTCTCTCCCCCCAACCCCACCGTGTATGTGTGTGTGTGTGTGTGTGTGTGTGTGTGTATTTCTTGTCATTCTGCCTTTTAAATAAAATTAAAATAAACAAGTCAACTTTCAAATTAAACAAGAAAGTATATCTTAAAAATAATGTGGTTGCATTTCTCAATAAATAAATTGATTGAAGTAAAGATATTATATAAATGCAGGATAAAAATAACTTGTGAAGGAAATTTACATATTAGAAACACTGAGCTAATATATGTTGTACAACACAAGAGAATTTTTCCATTATCTATGGACAGTTTGCTAATCCTAAAGTTTTCTTGTAATTTGTTTATTTTCATTTTATTTGAAGGAGAGAAAGAGGTTCCAATATAGATCCTTTATCATCACTTGAGATATAAACACCTCATCTCACCTCCTTTAACAACTCAGGACCAATGTCAAATTGGTTAGCACTGTGTTCACACAGCCTCACCTGCTCTGTCACAGCTGTGCTAGATACTATACTTTGTAGTGGAGGAGGTATTATAGGTGGTTCTGAAGAATCAAGTCTCTGGAGCTGGACTAGGTTTGAATTCTGCCCATCACTTGGCACTTTGAGAAATTATTCAGCTGGCACACGGAAATACTTAGAGTCGTACCTGAAATAATATTCATTGTTATATGCAGAAGGCAAAAATGGCAACACATAAGAGGCACCCCTGAAAGGGAGTCTTAGTGAGGGGTGGTCTGGAGAAAATGGAGTCTGAGTTCAGACATGCATTGCAGGATGGGATGAAGTCAGTCAAGTATACTTGTGTTTTGGGGGATATTACAGTGAGGGTGGGACTAGAAAGCTGATACAACAATCACAAAGTCATAGAGTAAAAGTGGGTATGCAAATGAGGAGTGAAAGTGAGTGGCATATTGTGAGAGTACATGTGGCATCGCTAGTGCGAGACTACTGCCCTGCCAAGGCTCTTCCACACACCCAACTCTGCTTTCAAGATTCATTTCAAAACCTACTTGCGTCATAAATCTAGCTAACTACATTGCTAACAGATGACTGATTTATTTATTTTGTAGAAAGAGATGAAAAGCAAGACCATGCATAGGAAGGTTGGGCTTGCTGAGAGGCTTAAAAAATGTGTTTGAGTGTCTTTGTACCAGAAGCTATTTCATGCTGAGGCTATGGCACGGGTATACAATGGTAAAAACTGTACAGTTGTCATAATCTCATTGGGAAAACAAATATATAACTAACAGAAATCATGATAAACTCTTAATTTGGGTATGTAACAAATGCAATGAAAGCCCAATGCCTAAATTTGTCCTTTCCAGAGAGGGGAACAATGTCTTAATGAACAATTAAATGTGCACTGAACAACAAGCAAAGAACCAGAAATGTTGTGTTACTTCTCAAGCAAAAATCAATTATATAGCAGATCCTTTAAAATATATTGGACCATAAATATGGAAGTTGTAAGTATACAGTCATTACCAGTGGCTGGGAAGGAAATGGGGGAGGAAGGAGTAGGGAAAGTTATTGACATTAGTTATTACTAAGCTGTAGCTAAATGGGTGGAAGAAGTTCTGGGGTTCTAGGCACAGTAGAGTGATTATAGATAATATTAGCATATCAGATAGTTCTCTATTTCAAAAACTAAAAGATAGGCTTTAGAAGGTTTTCATCATAAAGAATTGCTAAGTGTTTGAGGATATTGGTAAGTATACTTACCCTGATTGGACATTACACAATATATACATGTATCAAAATTCCACATGGTACTCCAATAAAACATCAGTAATCTTTGTAACAGCTCTTGAGATAGTAGTTTTTATTATTCCCATTTTCAAGGCAAGGATCCCTAAGATCCTATAGTAAACCAGTTTTCAGGGCTCTAACTACATATGTTTTTCTTTCTTCCTCTTTATGCATTAGGTGTTCTGTAATTCCTGCATTCAGCAACTAGATTAAAAGGAGTACAATTCTTTTCTTTACATGAGATTTCAGATCCATGATAAATAATTGATTTCTATGTTTAACATCCTAAATTTCATGAACACATTTAGAATTTGCTAGCATAGACAGCATGTCAATATTCATCTATTCAAATGTACACACTGTACATTTCACGCCTGGTAATACAGTTTCTTCCAAATGCCAGTAGTTGTACCCTTCTTCATGTTGCTTTTAGCCATAAATCAACAAAATAAACTAGAGTAATCAAGGTTGAACTGAGAACCAAGCTGATAAGAGTCATCTCCGGTCTCCAATATTCTGTTGCTGGCAGGTAAGAAATGAAGTTGAAAGTCATGGTAGATAGACAGATAGGAAGAAGAATATCTTTCTTTTTTCTTATTTCCTTCCATCCCTCTGCATACCTGACCATCCAAAAAGAGAAGCAGCAACTTTTTGGCTGTTAGAAAGGACAATTCCTACTGTCACATTGTACAAGATTTTAAAAGATGCTTATTGGCTGACTAATTCGCAGTAATTATCCAAAATATCCAAATTACAAATTGTTTCCCCATAGTTTTTCTCCTTCAGTTCTTATTAAAACTGCATTTTTACAAGAACAGAAAAGGTTTAAGTCAGATGATGCAGCTAAATAGTGCAGAAGTTGCATCTGCATATCTCCATTTGGAAGGTCTCTCACACTAGTCATGGCCATAAAGAAGATATTTACGGGACACACTATACAGTGGGCCTCTTGAAAAGAGATGATGAGTTTGACCTAACATCACTGTGTGGTAGATAGCCGGCATCTTCTGGCACCTCTTGATGCTCATACTGTGACTTTACCACTTCATTCCCTCTTCTCAGACACACTGGCCCTGTACTGTTCCTCAAATAGTGCAGTTCAAGATTGCAGCCCATTTGCTGCTGTTCTGCTGAGAATTCACTTCAGGCCTGCTCCCTTATAAGTAACTTACTGAAACAGCATCATTGTCTTCTCCAGCTCCCCTTATGTCCCTTTACTGCTGTGTTTTTCTAGATGACTCTTATCATCATTTAATGTAGCACAAAGTTTCTTGATTTGTTTGCCATGTGTTTCTCCACACGAGAGTGTGAACTACATCATAGGATGTGGTGGAATAAGAAGGCCGGGCCAAGATGGCCGCTGGCAAGCGAGCATCAGTTACTCAGGAATGGCTTCAGAATCTACCTAGCAAAGGAGCCTGCCTGGCAACAGGCAGTGATTGGTTAGGGTATAAACCACCCCTTGACCGGATTGGCTGCCCCGACTATATAAGCTGCTGCACCAACTGAAATAAATGAGTCTGCGAGCTGCTCACCTCTAGCCCAATTTCACTCGACTCCCAGTGTCTGTGTCATGACTCCATGCCTCTTGCCTCTACTGTGCTTCTCCTCTCAGAACAAATTCGTAGCAACAATAGGAGGACATATTTTTTAAAATTTATTTACCTGGCTGTACTCTTTGTAATGACTGCCACATAACAGACACTAGAGAGAGAGAGAGAGAGAGAGAGAGAGAGAGAGAGCCAAATGAAGAGGAAGAGGAAGGGGAGAAGAAAGAGAAACAGAGGGAGGGAAAAGGTGAAAGGGGAAGCACTAAAGAGAAGTGGGGGGAGATTTGAATTCTGGTTCTACAGCCTACTTCTGAGCTGTGCAGCCTATTTCTTATCACCACACCTCCTAATGTGCCAACCACCACTAGTCTGAGCTTCTGGTGGGTAGGATGCTTTTCCATGCAGTTATCTTAGAAACTTGAGGGAAGCTAATCCTCAACAAGAGTATCTTTCTCTAGATGTTTCTGTGGACACTTAAGATTTCTTTATTTTAATTAACTTTTTATTTATATGAAGTAAACAAATTTCATGTAATTCATATATTCAGATTTAAAAGCATGATACTTCCCATCCTTCCTCCACCTTCTTTTGTTGTTTTTCTTTCAATTTTTACAGTGACATGCTCTCAGTTTATTTTTTTAAGATGTTATCAATGGAGAGACAGAGAGAAAGGTCATTCATCCGCTAGTTCACTCCCCAAATGGCCACAATGGCTGTAGCTGGGCCTATCTGAAGCCAGGAGCCAGAAGTCTCTTCCAGGTCTCTCATGTGGGTGCAGGGACCCAAGTACTTGGGTCATCCTCCACTGCTTTCCCAGCCCATAAGCAGAGAACTGTATCAGAAGAGAATCAGCCAGAGCACAAACCAGTGTCCCTTGGGATACCGATGTGTAGGTGGAGGCTTAGCCTACTACACCGAAGTGTCAGTCCCTCTCAGTTTATTTTATAATCAAAAGTGTATGAGATAAAGAATTCAACAAGTAGTAAGTAGAAAAACTACTGTTCCTCAAAAGGATAGACAGGGGCTGTAAACAATAATAAGATCCCATACTCTGTATATTATTTACCACAAAGCAGGGAAAGTATTTGGTATTTGTCTTTTTTGGACTGGCCTATTACACTAAGTAAAATGGCTCCCATTTGCATCATTTTGGTTACAAAAGACAGGATTTCATTCTTTTAAATGGCTGAGTAGTATTCCATAATGCATATATACCTCATTTTCTTTATCCAGTCATCAGTTGATGGAAATGTGAGTTAATTCTATATCTTAGCTATTGTGAATCGAACTACTATAAATATGGGGGTACAGATAACACTTTAATGTGCTGATTTTATTTGTTTGGGTAAAGTCCCAGTAGCAGGATGGCTGGGTCATACAGTAGCTCTATTTTCAGATTTCTGAGGATTCTCCATAGTGTCTTCCTTAACGGTTGTACTAGTTTACATTCCTAACAACAATGTATTAGGGTAGCTTTTTCCACACATTCTTGCCAGTATTTAGTGTTTTTTTTTTTTTGGATGATAGTCATTCTAACTGCAAATATTTGAAAATATTTTTGCAAATATATATTTTTGCAATATATTTACAAATATTTTCTCCCATTCTGTCGATAAGTAGATAACATTACTGTGGCCATTGTTCCTTATCAAAATGCAAATATCCCTCGAAACTCTTTGTCAGTCATCAAAACTTGTGAGGCAGCATTGAATCAAAGTTCAACTTTATATACTGTCAGACCTGAGAGGGAAGCCTGACTTGCGACTTGATGCCTAGAACTTCAACAATTGACTTATTTCTGTAAACCTTAGATTTTTAATCTGTAAAGTGGCAAAGTAATGCTACTTGTTTTCTAGAGGTTATGTGATGAGTTATTTAAAGCACTCAGTAAATTATAAATTATAGCTGTGGTCAATCTTCTTGATAATGTATGAATAATTTTACCTGATGTCAGTGATCAGGTATCTTCTGGAATGGGTTCCAGGCTTATATATAGGCATTGTATGGTTAAGGAAAATAAATAGAACACGAGAGGAAATGTCTTAAGGAGCCTATGCATTAGTAGAGGTGGAGTAGGGTAAGGGGAGGGACTGGGCAGTCATTAGCCCAGGGGTTCCATTAGAAAGAAAGCAATTAAAAGTAAGCTTTATCTGCAGTAATTTCGGTCACAACCCACACTTTTTCAATGACATTTTAATGCTCTTAAGATATGCTTGTTGTCTTTTTGATTAACCAAGACCTCAGATCATTACAACTTGGCCAACATCATGCATCATGTTACATTAAACCAATGCCATCCTAGCAGACACAAGAGAATCTAATCCTCTTTGCACAAGAAATGCCCATTATCTAGAGGCTCTGAATGCTTGGCTCAGCTAAAGCATTTATCAGCAAAGGTCAAAGTTGTTTAAGTAGAGAAAGAAAAGTACTGAAGTCTAAGATGCTGACCAGTCATTAATCAGAGGCTAAATGAAAACATTGCTCCTGTGTCCAAAACACTGACATCTTCTGTATAAACTAGAGATTTTTTTACTTGTGTGTAAAACTTTCATTTGGTGATTATATCATGTTTCAAAACTGGTACAGTACCAAGGAAAATGACTGGGAAATAATCCAGAAAAAATAACTTCATATCAAACATAAAAGGGAATATGTATAAATTGAATCAGAGATCATTTTGATTTTCTCTCTCTTATTAAGACAGTTCTTGGTTTTCTAAATATAATGAAAGCTTTTTCTACAATTCATAATACTTTCCATCTATTATCTGAAACATGTAATAATTCATATTAGACAACTATAAATGTACCTGGTAAGAAAAATAAAAAATAAACATTTATGGCAATGCAAAGACAAAACAGCAGTCTTGTGTGTAATTTTTATAACTTTATAAACTACATATTTAATATATGGTCCTTTTATAAGAAACTCTCAAACAATCGTTTATTCCAAAAAACTAATACAAAGATAGCAGTAATTTGGTCTGTTAATGAGTGCCCACAATGCTAAAGTCAAACTTAGTAACTGTTTCCTCAAAATTCTCACTACATCCCACATATATTGTGGCACATTTCACATTGCAGTGTTAAAATAACAAAGATACTCTAGTTGAAGTAGTAGCTTTCCTGAATTTTCTCAAAAAACATCAAATAGAGCAGCCTCCTCCTCGCTAGAGGATCATGCTAGTTATGTTCAGCACACTCCTGGATGTGGTGATAGGAGCAGGGAGAGTCCATTGATGTGTGTGATTCTTTCCCCATACAACCACCGGTTTACCTCCTTCTTTGTATTAGTAATCAACAGAAATGAAGATGCATATATGGTAGAACATTTCACACGCAGTACATGTTACTCTGCCAGCCCTGCGGGGCTAAAGCATCCTAATTTCATCACTATCATCATGACCTCACATCTATTTAAGTCTCTGTTGAATATTTTCTAATTAATAAATGAATAATTAACAAACTAATGCTATGTAGGAATGTGAAATTGTAAAAGATTCAAATGATCTTACAAGTTAGTTGGGTAGATAAGCTATGCAAAGTAAAATAACCATTTGAAGTCCTTTCAGAGGCTACATTTCCTGGGGATGAGTACCTTGATAGTCTTCATCATGAATGAGGAATGATAGCTCAAGGTGCTGAATAAGAGTTTGGGCTCAGAGATCAGAAGTCTGTCACTTGAGACTACCATTTGCAGGTATGTAAATTTGGGCAAGTTATTGTCAAAGGGAAAAAAGGCCAGCACAAAACTCTATAAAGAAAAAGACAAAAACGAATACATTTCTTCCTACAGCACTGAAGAGTGATGCTTTTAGTCAAGCACAGGCTCTGCTGTGTTCAGTCAGATTTGGAAAAGTACACAGTTCAAGGAGGTTGGTTAGAGGTACAGTTAAGTTAGTTTTATCTGTAAACACTTGATTATTGGAAATACAGACTGCTGTTTGTTGGTTGAAACTCAGAGATGTGTTTATTGGAGTGTGTCCTGATGGCTGACTTTCAGAAGCAAAGGGCTGGCCTTGATTATTTGGTTTATAAAAAGCATGTTCACTATAGTAGTTGTTGATCAAGTAACTGAGCTTAAACCAGTTCTGTTGACTGCTTGTTGCCATGGCTACAGGACAATTAGTCTTTTCTTACATGTGTGGAACTTATTTAAACTTGCTAAATTTCCATTTCTCTATATAAATATAAACCCCACAAGTTTTTAATAAGAATTTTACAATATAATCCTTGCAAAGAACTTACACTGTTAAGAATTTTACAATATAATTCTTGCAAAGAACTCACACTTTTTGCCACATAGTAAGGATTTAATAAAAATATGTTTATATATTTATGCTACATACAGAGAATTGTCTACATGGGTAGATAGCCTCCAAATTATGACCTGATCACTTTTGCCAGAGCATTAGGAAACATTGTCATACACTTCCTGTCTTCTGTAAGACTGAATTTAAATGGATTTATGTCATTATAGGATCCTGCTCCCTTTTGTTCTACCTTACTTCATTTCTGAAGGCATAAGATAAAATTGATGTGCTATAGTGCATTTAGAGAAAACAGGAGATGTGGTAGACTAGATGATTGTTTCCAGTTCTTTCCTCCCACCTTGCAGTAGAATTGTACATACACCCCCATGTCTGTGTAATATATCTCCCACCAGGTAAACAGAGTATATTCCACTCCACTGATGTTCGTCTTGACTATATTCATTCTTTAGCCAGTGGAATGTAGTGCATGTGATACAAGCAGAGATTTGGCTTGCAGGATTTGGCTTGGGTTTCTCTGATATCTACAATGAGAGTAACACCCCATCCAAGAAGAATGAGGAGGTATGTAGAGAAGACCTGGACTCAATGTGTGTGTTAAATCCAAGCCCAATTCACAAATTGACCCATGAGTGAAAAACGATATTATTAGTGTTAGCTGAGATTTTAAAATTGTTTATTATGCACCAAAATATTCCTAGTATATTAGGGAGAGAATGAGGCAGCACCTAAACTGTTATTTAACAGGAAACAAAAATGAGGCAGTAGTGGGGTATGAAGAACCAGAGGAATAGATTCACCTGAGAAAAATATTGCCAGTGCATTGTTTTGCTGCTGCTGCAAGGAAACATTAATACAACCCCTGATTGTTTCTCCTCCTAGGTACAAATGAAACTAAGTAATCAAGTTATTAAAGTATGAATCTTTCTGAAAACCATAGCCACTCAGAACCAAAAAGTAAGACAAGTACTCAGTGCCTAGAATTTAATTAAAGGCCTGAGAAAAACATGAGCTAGAAAAACAATCCAGAGATTGAGTGGTGTGGGAATTGTCTGAAAGAAAGGAAAAAGCCAAGATTCTAGGTTGTAGGATGGTCCACAGATAAATATTTCTATCACACTTTGGATTTGACTTAATGCAGGAGTAAAGCCCATTCTTCATGTACCTATATATGAACAAAGGAGCAGATATCAAGTAAAAGCGTGGGAAAGCACTGATACATGTCTTGAAAATATTGGTCAATGATAATTAGGTGGAATGAATCTAATGACTATTTTTATATTGTTGTTTTTTGACAACGAGAGTTAGTGAGAGAGAGAGAGAGAGAGGTATAGACAGTGAGAGAGAGAGAGACAGAGAGAAAGGTCTTCCTTCCACTGGTTCTTTCCCCAAATGGCTTCCACGGCCAGCGCTGCACCGATCCGAAGCCAGGAGCCAGGTGCTTCCTCCTGGTCTCCCATGCTGGTTCAGGGACCCGAGCACTTGGGCCATCCTCCACTGCACTCCCGGGCCACAACAGAGAGCTGGCCTGGAAGAGGGGCAACCGGGACAGAATCCAGCGCCCCAACTGGGACTAGAACCCAGGGTGCTGGCGCCACAGACAGAGGATTAGCCAAGTGAGCCACGGCCAACCATGAATCTAATGACTATTAATGTCAAAGCTTATCCATTAAGGTCCAGCATAGCTCCATGGTGAAACAAGGAAGACATTTAATTCCACATCATCTAACCTATTTGGAAATAAGACTTTCCTAGAAAGAGATTATAAGACTTTTGAGAAAGAATGATGTCACACTTTCAGAGGTTCTATCAGTTAGAGTTTGTTGGTTGAAAGAAATGTAGTCTTACAGTAGTTACCCTACATGGAGAAGGTATTATGGAATGTGATCTATCTTATAGAATCATATAATCAAGGTGAAAGAGCAGTTCTAAGCATTGTTACCATGTCATCACTGTTAAATATCCAAGCTGCAATTGTTTTTGTCTCGTGTCCTTAACATAAATTTTCAAATTCCAGGCTGAGCCTGATTACCTTGTTTTGTGTCATATACCACCAAACCTGAAAAATGAGAAAGATAAATTACCCAGGAAGAAATTTCAAATTGAGGAAAACATAAGAATTTCATGGTAAGTGGTGAAGTGGTATATATAGAGATAGATAGCTCTTGTTTTCATTATTTCATCAATATTCATCTTTCAGTGTCTTGTTCAGTGCCTGACCCATAATGAGCACTCAATAAATGTTTGCTAAGTAAGTATTGAATGAATGACATCAGGCTCACTGACAATCTTCTGTTTCACTGTCTATAAAATGGTGATGTCAGTATTCATCCTTTCTTCCTTTCATTTGTTTCAAAATAATTATCACATTCTTATTAGCTGGAAGACATGTGGGCATGCTTTAATACTAAGAAATCAGGAATTCAGGACATTATAGGTTATCACATTGCATTTCTACAGTGGTTCCTTCCCTCTGTCTTCTTATTTTCCTCCAGTGTACATTTTAAGACTCTTTCCCAAATCTCCCGGCAAGAGAGGGGAACGATGTAGAGCCAAGAGCCAAGACCATCCAGCATGCACAGCAAGCCTGTATATTACTTCCTCAATTAAAATTCTGGCTCATATATTTAATATCACCAAACAAGTGAATATTTTATTGAGTCATGAACCCCTACAGACCCACCGCTATTTCTGTAAATGAGTGTTGCATTCACAAATTGGATACAGTTTAGTAGAGACAAACATGAGCTTTGGAGTCAAGTAGATCTTACTCCAAATTTGTCACTGCCACCTCCCAGCTATGTGAACTTGGATAAGGATCTCAATGTCCTTCATGCTAGGTTTTTCAAACTATAAAATGGAAATCCCTGTAGCAAATGTTCCATATTGTTACTGGAAAGAGCAAATAATCAATTTATATAAAAATAGCTAACACAATGCCCAGTACTCAATGGATGCTTGACAAAAATTAAGTTTGATGATTCATGCATTCTTTCATTTATTCATACTTTCAACAGATATCTATGCAAAGAGTACAGATTGAAGAAAAAGATTAAAAATCCCTGTTTCCATAAGCTTACAGTTTAATACTGGAGACAATAACATGATCATATATATTATACAGGATGTGTTTTTGAAATACTGGTAATAAAAATAAAGGGGGGAGGGGATGGGGACAGCACTGTGGCGTAGCTGGTAAAGCCGCTGCCTGCAGTTCGGCAAACCATATAGGCACCGGTTGGAGTCGCGACTGCTCCACTTCTCTGCTATGGCCTGGGAAAGCAGTAGAATATGGCCAAGTCCTTGGGCCCCTGCACCCAGGTGGGAGACCCAGAAGAAGCTCCTGGCTTCGGATCACCACAGCTCTGGCCGTTGCAGCCAACTGGGGAGTGAACCAGCACTAGCTCTCGCTCTCTCTCCTTCTCTCTCTCTCTCTCTCTGCCATTGCCTCTCTGTAATTCTGCCTTTCAAATAAATAAAAAAAAACTTTTAAAAAATAAAGCAGAGAAGGAAAATTCAAAGGGCATGGCAGTGATAGTGCATGCATCTTTAAAATCCTGAAGATATAATAAAATCATTAAAATTCCATCAGTTTTCTGTACCTAATTGAGACATGAGGTCTTAAAAGAGATCATGGAAAAATGCAAACTATAGAAAACTATGCCAGGGCCAGTGCTGTGGTGTAGCGAGTAGAGCTGCCACCTGCAGTGCTGGCATCAAATATGGGTGCCAATATGAGTCCCGGCTGCTCCACTTCTGATCCATCGCTCTGCTATGGCCCAGGAGATCTGTAGAGGATGGCCCAACTGCTTGGGCCCCTGTGCCCACATGGGAGATCCAGAAGAACCTCCTGGCTCTTGGCTTCAGATTGGCCAGCTCTGGCCATTTGGATAGTGAACGGATGGATGGAAAACATATCTCGTTCTCTCTCTCTCTCTCTCTCTCTCTCTCTCTCTCTCTCTCTCTATTTCTCTCTGCCTCTCTGTAACTCTGCCTTTCAAATAAACAAATAGGTCTTTAAAAAAAGCTATGCATGACTTTCAAAAAATTACACCAGAATAAATTTACTAGCTAATTACATTTTCTACCACTTTTTGTCATACCCATGTATTTTTTTTTAATTTATTTTTTTGACAGGCAGAGTGGACAGTGAGAGAGAGAGACAGAGAGAAAGGTCTTCCTTTGCCTTTGGTTCACCCTCCAATGGCTGCCACGGTCGGCGCACTGCGGCCGGCACACCGCGCTCATCTGATGGCAGGAGCCAGGTACTAGGTGCTTCTCCTGGTCTCCCATGGGGTGCAGGGCCCAAGCACTTGGGCCATCCTCCACTGCATTCCTGGGCCACAGCAGAGGGCTGGCCTGGAAGAGGGGCAACTGGAACAGAATCCGGCGCTCCGACCGGGACTAGAACCCAGTGTGCTGGTGCCGCAAGGCGGAGGATTAGCCTGTTGAGCCACGGCGCCGGCCATACCCATGTATTAAAAACATCATTGTTCGCCAAAATATGATGCGACCATTTTCGCAAACCAGTATATAAAACAAATGATAGAATATAATCAGTATTAAATCATTAATAGTAACAAACATTTGACTGGAAAACCTGTGGTACTGTTCCCCAGGATTCCCCATTGCTACTTTCTGTCTTAGAAGTCCACCCATTCCTTACTCCTGTATGGCAAGCAGCAGACTACAGAGAATCCATCTGCCAGACAAGTAGTGAGTGGAAAGGAGGTGGGCCCCTGGCAAGAGTGATCTAATCATGACCTGTCAGAAATTCTTGTGATCTCACTTGAAGAGAGGCCAAGTCAATCAGATCCTCTCCTTCAGGAACTTGAACCAAAAGAATAAGGAGGAAAGCAGTCCCATCATAATCCCAAAAGATGTATTGTTAAACACCAGAATCCTGAATGTGGAAATCCCCAAAGATCAAAATTTCTAGTCTAAAATGTTCAAAATCACCATCCCAAAAGATTGAAATTCTGAATGTTGAAATCCTGAAAATTTCCATTTCCATTGGGAATAAAAGCTCTATGAGAGGAGCAGAAAGCAGAATTCTGGGGAAGGAATTAATGCATTTTCAGCGTACACAGGAGAGTTGTGCCTAGGTGGACTTCCAACCTAGAACCTAGTAAGGCATTATTTTGAGTGACTCTGTGAGTGTTTCAGAGGAAATCTATGTGTGTGTATGTGTGTGTGTGTGTGTGTGAGAGAGAGAGAGAGAGTGAGAGAGAGAGAGAGAGAAAGAGAGAAACATGCATGCATACTCAATACAGAAACTTGAAGTCAATCTTACCCATAATTGGAATCCTTGAATTACTGATGCAATCAGAACTTGAACTGGAGTGGACATTTTAAAGCCATATTTATGAGGAAATAGAGATTCAGAGAAAGTTGGCAAGGAGAGAGAGGAGAGTTGCTAAGCAGACAGGAAAGGGGAAAACATGGATTACAGAGAGAAAGAGGGAAAAGTACCAAGAACTTGGAAAATCTTCAATTCATGCTGACTCTGCAGCCTGATTGTTTAGTCCTTCCTGGAGTCTTTCTAGACATTGTCGTGTCCTTAGGATGAACTTTTTACTTAAACTCATGTGAGTAAGTTTCTTTTCCTTCTAACCAACAGAACCCAGATCCTTGATCAGCAATTATTTGCAAGGCATTTCAAATACATAATCTCATTTTTAAAAAAAGATTTATTTTATTTATATGAAAGAGTTACAGAGAGGGGGAGAGACAGAGAAACAGGTCTTCCATCTACTGGTTCACTCCACAGTTGGCAGCAACGGTTAGAACTGCACCAATCCAAAGCCAGGAGCCAGGAGCCTCCTCCAGGTCTCTCATGCAGGTGCAGGTGCAGGGGCCCAAGCACTTGGCCCATCCTCCACTGCTTTCCCATGCCATAGCAGAGAGCTGGATCAGAAGTGGAGCAGCTGGGACTAGATCCAGCTCCCATATGGGATGCCGGTGCCACAGGCCAGGGCATTAACCCGCTGCACCACAGGACCGGCCCCCATAATCTCATTTAAACATTAACACATCCTATTACCAATTAATCTTTAAAAAAAAAAAAGAAAGAAAGAAAGTTCACAACAATTAAGCAATTTACTCAAAGTTTAAATGTTATCAAATTAAAGTTTTGAACTTTGAATCTAAGTCCACAGCTAATGTTTTTTATCCTATTCTTGTGGAACAGTACATAAGTGCTACTGGATATCATGAAAAGCAGACTTTTTGTATTAAAGTACACAGAGTTGGTATCCTTGGATAAGAAAGGACTTGATCAAATCTTGAGAGAAGAATAAAACTGAGAAGCACGTAATGTACCGTGGAGTAGTAATGAAATGTTATTCCAGGTACAAGTACAGCATGAGCAAACTCACGATGCTGATGAAAATGAGTGCACCAAACAAGACCAGAAAAACACCAAGTTTTCCATAAATTAGAAGAGGGCTTCATCTTACAGCATGGTATGAAATCAATTTAGATGGTTAATTTTTATAAAATCTGTATCTTGTCATTCCATATTTAAAACTGCTAGAACAGTTAGATAATTTTTATAATGCTTTTATTTAAAGAATATAATTTTCCAAAATACAGCTTATAGATTACAATGGCTTCCCCCCCCCATAACTTCCCTCCCACCCGCAACCCTCCCCTTTCCCACTCCCTCTCCCCTTGCATTCACATCAAGGTTCATTTTCAATTCTCTTTATATACAGAAGATCAGTTTAGTATATATTAAGTAAACATTTCAACAGTTTGCCCTCACATAGGGACACAAAGTGAAAAATACTGTTGGAGTACTAGTTATAGTATTAATTCACAATGTATAGCACATTAAGGACAGAGATTCTACATGATATATATATTTTAAATAGATTAATTTTCTATGCAATTTCCAATTTAACACCAAGATTTTTTTTTCATTTTTAATTATATTTATATACAGAAGATTGATTCAGTATATACTAAGTAAAGATTTCATCAGTTTGCACCCACACAGAAACACCAAGTGTAAAAATACTGTTTCAGTACTAGTTATAGCATTACTTCACAATGGACAACACATTAAGGACAGATCCCACATGAGACGTAAGTACACAGTGACTCCTGATGTTGATTTAACAATTTGACACTCTTGTTTATGGCGTCAGGAATCTCCCTAGGCTCTAGTCATGAGTTGCCAAGGCTATGGAAGCCTTTAGGGTTTGCTGACTTCAATCTAATTCCAACAGGGTCATAGTCAAAGTGGAGGTTCTCTCCTCCCTTCAGAGAAAGGTACCTCCTTCTTTGATGGCCCCGTTCTTTCCACTGGGATCTCACTCGCAGAGATCTTTCATTTAGGTCTTCTTTTTTTTTGCCACAGTGTCTTGGCTTTCCATGCCTAAAATATTCTCATGGGCTCTTGAGCCAAATCCGAATGCCTTAAGGGCTGATTCTGAGGCCAGAGTGCTATTTAGGACATCTGCCATTCTATGAGTCTGCTATGTATCCCGCTTCCCATGTTGGATCATTCTCTCCCTTTTTGGTTCTATCAGTTAGTATTAGCAGACACTAGTCTTGTTTGTGTGATCCCTTTGACTCTTACACCTATCAGTGTGATCAATTGTGAACTGAAATTGATCTCTTGGACTAGTGAGATGGCCTTGGTACATGCCACCCTGATGGGATTGTATTGGAATCCCCTGGCACAATTCTAACTCCATCATTTGGGGCAGTTCCAATTGAGCATGTCCCAAATTGTACATCTCCTCCCTCTCTTATTCCCATTCTTATATTTCACAGGGATCACTTTGCAGTTAAAATTTAAACACCTAAGAATAATTGTTTGTTAATTACAGAGTTCAACCAATAGTACTAGAATAAAAAAAAAATAAAATGGATAAAGTATTACATTGTACAACAACAGTCAGCACAAGAGCTGATCAAGTAACTGTTTCTCATAGTGTCCATTTCACTTCAACAGGTTTGCCCTTTGGTGCTCAATTAGTTGTCACTTATCAGGGAGAACATATGATATTTGTCCCTTTGGGACTGGCTTAATTCACTCAGAATGATGTTTTCCAGATTCTTCCATCTTGTTGCAAATGACCGGATTTCATTGTTTTTGACTGCTGTATAGTATTCTATAGAGTACATGTCCCATAATTTCTTTATCCAAATGTATGCTTTGAATTCCCTGTGATCTCTTGCTGTGAGGTTCCCTTCGTTTACCTACTTTCATGTTGATGGCCGTGTTTCTGTGTTTCTGTGTGTAACACATCTTTAAGCATCTTTTGCAGGGCTGGACGAGTGGCAACAAATTCTTTCAATTTCTGTTTGCAGTGAAAGGTCTTTATTTCACCTTCATTCATAAATGAGAGCTTTGCAGGATATAATATTCTGGGCTGGCAGTTTTTCTCTCTTAGTACCTGGGCTATGTCTCGCCATTCCCTTCTAGCTTGTAGGGTTTCTGATGAGAAGTCTGCTGTGAGTCTAATTGGAGATCCTCTGAGAGTAATCTGACTTTTCTCTCTTGAACATTTTAGGATCTTTTCTTTCTGTTTCACTGTGGTGAGTTTAATTACAATGTGTCGTGATGAGTATCTCTTTTGGTCATGTTTATTGGGGGTTCTATGAGCTTCCTGTACTAGGATGTCTCTGTCCTTCTCCAAAACTGGGAAATTTTCTGCTATTATCTCACTAAAAAGGCCTTCTAATCCTTTCTCCCTCTCCATGCCTTCAGGAACAACTAGAACTCGAATGTTGGGTTTTTTAATAGTATCCTGTAGATTCCCAACCATATTTTTTAGATTTCTGATTTCCTCTTCTTTTCTTTGGTTTGACTGTATAGTTTCCTGTGCTCTGTATTCTAAGACTGATATTCTCTCTTCTGCCTCACCCATTCTGTTTGTAAGGTTCTCTAATGTGTTTTTCATTTGATCTATTGAATTCTTCACTTCATTATGATTTCTCGTCACTATCACAGTTTCATGTTCTACTAGTTGTTTCAATTCAGCTTGATTCCTCCTTAAAATTTCATTTTCACGAGAGAGATTTTCTACCTTGTCCATTAAGGATTTCTGTAGTTCAAGAATTTGTTTTTGAGTACTTCTTAGTGTTCTTATCAATTTTTTGAGATCTGCTTCTTGCATTTCTTCTATCTCATCATCTTCGTAATCTTGAATTGGGGTGTCTTTTTCATTTGGGGGTGTCATAGTGTCTTCCTTGTTCTTGTTACCTTGGTTTTTGCGTTTGTTGTTTGGCATATTGGTTTTTTCACTGTGGTGTTTTTTTCTTGTTATACTATGACTCTAGATAAGTGGACTGTCTGCTTTCAATGGAGCCTTAGAGGCTTGAGATGGGTGTGGCCTGATAGCTCAGGGTTGAGGGTGTGCCAAAGGTGACACTCCCAGGTTAGGTGTGGTAAATCTCTCTCTGTTTCTTTCTTTATTTTTGATTCAAAAGGGAAGTAATTCCACACAGCTGAATGGAATTGGGGGTGGTTAGCAGGCAAATGATATACCCACAGGAGCCAGAGATCGGAAGCTCTTTCCCAAGGACCACAGAGGGAATCTCTGCAGCCTTCAGTGTGGGTTCAAATTCTCCTGCAGTCTCACCACTGGGCTACCAAGGCTACCGAACTGTAGCATCTCTGGAGAGTACTCACGTGGTGAATTCCATGAGTTCTCTCCCCCACAGTCTCTTTTTTCACAGTCTCAGTTCATTAGCACCACACATTCATTAGGTTCTAATCTCCTGTTATTTCACCCCCACGCCCAGAGTCAGGTTTTTCTGCTAGGCTCAGGGCCGGTGCAGACCTGAGGTCACCCTGCTTATGACGTATGTCCAAAATGGCGCCTGCTCTTTGTCTTGCTCACCTTTGAGAGGTGGGCAGAGAGAGAGAAACCCGTGTCCGTATCGGTCACTTTTTTCTTTCTCTCTCTCTTCTAGTTATCCTGGTGAACTTTTCCCCACAGGGTTTCAAGCCTTGTTCACTCTAGTCTCCTCTTTCCGCTTCCCTGCTGGTGTCTCGGGCTATTGAGGATTGGCTCACCTGGCGTTCCAGCGCTGGTGCGTTGAGTCTGCCGCTGGTGTCCCGAACTGCGGGCTCCCACGCTCTCCTCAAAGGTCCACTGTGAATCACTAGTTCTGGAAGAGTTTCCTCTGCTGTTTCTTCCCCTACTCTTCCTTGAACCTGCAGTATCTCCACTTTTATTAAACTGTCTCTCCCCGGACTGTTGGTGTGCTCCCTTCCTATTCTGCCATCTTGCCCTCCTGCCGACAGTTAGATAATTTTTGAACATTAGTACAATATAATGAAAGTGGAGTTGAGACTCTAGATAAAGACACTATTTTATAAGGGAATAAAGCCTACCACCATTGCTTTTGTATCTCATCCCCATACTCTCTCTGCTTTCTACCTCCCTAAAATAGAAATCTTCCTGACTCCAAGGAAACCATGACATTTTCAACTTCAGAACTGCTGACAACATCACCAAAAAAAATAATGACTTGGCCTGCTCTGTGGCCATGATAGATTTAGCGATTATAATGGAGGACAAGTAAGTTAGTCAATCCATAGAGCTGAGGTTCATTTTTTTAAAGCATTTATTTAATGAATATAAATTTCCAAAGTGCAGCTTATGGGTTACAATGGCTCCCCCCCCCATAAATTCCCTCACACCTGCCACCCTCCCCTATCCTGCTCCCTCTCCCCTTCCATTCACATCAAGATTCATTTTCAATTCTCTTTATATACAGAAGATCAGTTTAGTACATATTATGTAAAGATTTCAACAGTTTGCTCTCACATAGGGACACAAAGTGAAAAACACTGTTGGAGTACTGGTTATAGTATTAATTCACAATGTACAGCACATTAAGGACAGAGATCCTACATGATATATTTTTAAAAATTGATTAATTTTCTATGCAATTTCCAATTTAACACCAAGATATTTTCATTTGCAATTATCTTTATATACAGAAGATCAATTCAGTATATACTAAGTAAAGATTTCATCGGTTTGCACCCACACAGAAACACAAGGTGTAAAACACTGTTTCAGTACTAGTTATAGCATTACTTCACAATGGACAACACATTAAGGACAGATCCCACATGAGACGTAAGTACACAGTGACTCCTGATGTTGATTTAATAATTTAACGCTCTTGTTTATGGCGTAAGCAATCTCCCTAGGCTCTAGTCATGAGTTGCCAAGGCTATGGAAGCCTTTAGGGTTCGTCGACGTCGATCTTATTCCAACAGGGTCATAGTCAAAGTGGAGGTTCTCTCCTCCCTTCAGAGAAAGGTACCTCCTTCTTTGATGGCCCCGGTCTTTCCACTGGCATCTCACTTGCAGAGATCTCTCATTTAGGTTTTTTTTTTTTCCAGAGTGTCTTGGATTTCCATGCCTAAAATACTTTCATGGACTCATGAGCCAGATCTGATGCCTTAAGGGCTGATTCTGAGGCCAGAGTGCTATTTAGAACATCTGCCATTCTGAGTCTGCTGTGTATCTCACTTCCCATGTTGGATCATTCTCTCCCTTTTTGGTTCTATCAGTTAGTATTAGCAGACACTAGTCTTGTTTGTGTGATCCCTTTGACTCTTAGACCTATCAGTGTGATCAGTTGTGAACTGAAATTGATCTCTTGGACTAGTGAGATGGCCTTGGTACATGCCACCCTGATGGGATTGTATTGGAATCCCCTGGCACATTTCTAACTCCACCATTTGGGACAAGTCCAACTGAGCATGTCTCAAATTGTACATCTCCCCCCTCTCTTTTTCCCATTCTTATATTTAACAGGGATCACTTTTCAGTTAAAATTTCAACACCTAAGAATAATTGTGTGTTAATTACAGAGTTCAACCACTAGTACTAGAACAAAAAAAAAAATACTAAAATGGATAAAGTATTACATTGTACATCAACAGTCCGGACAAGAGCTGATCAAGTCACTGTTTCTCATAGTGTCCATTTCACTTCCACAGGTTTCCCCTTTGGTGCTCAGTTAGTTGTCACCGATCAGGGAAAACAAATGATATTTTTCTCTTTGGGACTGACTTAATTCACTCAGCATGATGTTTTCCAGATTCCTCCATCTTGTTGTAAATGACCGGATTTCATTGTTTTGACTGCTGTATAGTATTCTATAGAGTACATGTCCCATAATTTCTTTATCCAGTTGACTGTTGATGGGCATTTGGGTTGGTTCCAGGTCTTAGCTATTGTGAATTGAGCTTCAATAAACCTTAATGTGCAGATGACTTTTTTGTTTGCCCATTTAATTTCCTTTGGGTAAATTCCAAGGAGTGGGATAGCTGGGTTGAATGGTAGGGTTATATTCAGGTTTCTGAGGAATCTCCAGACTGACTTCCATAGTGGCTTCACCAGTTTGCATTCCCACCAACAGTGGGTTAGTGTCCCTTTCTCCCCACATCCTCTCCAGCATCTAATATTGGCAGATTTCTGAATGTGAGCCATTCTTACTGGGATGAGGTGAAACCTCATTGTGGTTTTGATTTGCATTTCCCTGATTGCTAGTGATCTTGAACATTTTTTCATGTGACTTTTGGCCATTTTGATTTCCTTTTTTGAAAAATGTCTATTGAGGCCCTTGGCCCATCTCTTAAGTGGGTTGTTTGTTTTGATGTTGTGGAGTTCTTGATTTCTTTGTTGATTCTGGTTATCAACCCTTTATTTGTTGCTTAGTTTGCAAATATTTTTTCCCATTCTTTCGGTTGCCTATTCACTTTCCTGACTGTTTCTTTTGCAATACAGAAACTTCTCAATTTGATGCAATCCCAATTGTTAATTTTGGCTTTGACTGCCTGTGCTTCTGGGGTATTTTCCAAGAAATCTTTGCCAGTACCTATATCTTGCAGGGTTCCCCAATGCTCTCTAATAATTTGATGGTGTTGGGTCATAGATTTAAGTCTTTAATCCATGTTGAGTGAATTTTTGTGTAAGGTGAAATGTAGAAGTCTTGCTTCATGATTCTGCACATGGATATCTGGTTTTCCCAGCACCATTTATTGAATAGACTGTCCTTATCCAGTGATTGGTATTGGATCCTTGATCAAATATAAGTTGGCTGTAGATGTTTGGATTGATTTCTGGTGTTTCTATTCTGTTCCATTGGTCTATCCATCTGTTTCTGTACCAATACCATGCTGTTTTGATAACTACTGCCCTGTGGTATGTCCTGAAATCTGGTATTGTGATGCCTCTGGCTTTGTTTTTGTTGTACAAGATTGCTTTAGCTATTCGAGGTCTCCTCTGTCTTCATATGAATTTCAGCATCATTAATTTTTCAGATCTGAGAAATATGTCTTCGGTATCTTGATAGGCATTGTATTGAATGTATAAATTGCTTTTGGGAGAATGGACATTTTGATGATATTGATTCTTCCAATCCATGAGCATGGAAGATTTTTCCATTTTTTGGTTTCTTCTTCTATTTCTTTCTTTAAGGTTTTGTAATTTTCATCATAGAGATCTTTTTTTAGGGGACCCAAAGAACTCTACTAAGAGACTATTGGAATTCATAGAAGAGTTTGGCAAAGTAGCAGGATATAAAATCAATGTACAAAAATCAACAGCCTTTGTATACACAGGCAATGCCATGGCTGAGGAAGAATTGCTAAGATCAATCCCATTCACAATAGCTACAAAAACAATCAAATACCTTGGAATAAACTGAGGTTCATTTTTAAATTCTATTATTATAAAAATGAATTTAAAAGTCATTAAAATAAATGAGTAACTCCAGAAGTCATTTATAAGAAACTATACACACAGTGATCGAAGTTCGTAGGAAGGGAAGACATCGTAGCTTATCATTCTCTTTAAAAACCCCATTACTTTTCCAATGGCTCAATTTCCTCACCACCTACTCATCATTGGCCCATGGCATTCTGATTTCTCTCTTTGAGCATAGCTATGTGCATTAGTTTGCTTGGATTTCCATAACAAAGCACCAGGGACCAGGTGCCTTAAACAAGAGTAATGTATTTTCTCATGGCTCTGGAGGTTAGAAATCCAAAGTCAAGCTGTTTACACATTTGTCTTCTGAGGCCTCTCCCTTTAGCTTTGGATGTATTCTTTTCCATGTCCTCACATGATCTTTTCACTCTGCATGCATAACCCTGGTGTCTTTGGTGGGTCCAAATTTCCTCCTCTTATAAGGATATTAGTCAGATTGGATCAGGGTCCAACCTAATGGCTTTATTTGCCTTAATCTCTTTAAAGTCTTATCCTCAAATACAGATACATTCTGGGATATGAGGGCCTACAACTTCAACATATGCACTTGGGGGAAGCAGGCACAATTCAGTCCATAAAGCAATGATTCCCAATCTCTAAATCTAAAAGTTTTTCTCTGTCTTCACTGTCTTTGACCTCTTTGTGGGCTTATTCCTGTTGCCCACTTCTTCCTTGCAATTCCTCACCTTTGGCTTGAGATATCTACCACAGCATGTCTCACTTTTGGACCTTTTCATTGTTATTTTTTTTTTCTAATTGGAGTATTTCCATGTAGTCTTTGCTTCCATTCTCGGGTAAAAATTAATCTTTGGGCACTCCTTTCATGATGATCCTTGCCATCTTGCATGCTTCTCATCTTTTCCTTGTCAAAGTAATAATAAAATGATGAAAATATTAAAAGGACAGGGAGTATTATGCACTGCTCAAAGCTCAAAGTACCTTATATTATTACTTCTTTACAATAATCCAATGCAATTGGCAACAATACTGTTAAAGCACTGAGAAGTAAGGACACATGGTTCCAGTGAATAACATACTCCACTCTATATTATAATCGTAATTATAATTCTATTCTTGTACTAGACTAACCTTATTTATTGTGGGATTTCAGTAGCTAACACGATGTTTGATTCACAGCTACCTGGTAAACATGATTTATTTCACAGAATTGACTGGAGTTGAGTTGTAGCACTGTCCATTTACTCTTCTCCTCCATGTTTGGCAATTGCTCCTCTAAACATTCTTTTCAGTCCTTTTCCACTTTGCACTTTGCACTTTGTAAATGTAGATTCCCCACCCCCACCAGTAGTCCTTATATCTTTCTCTTTCCTCCACACTCATATTTTACAAAGAATTTCATCAACTAGCAGTTGAGAACCACCATGTCTATTCAGGTCACTCCCAATATTCATTCATAGTTTAGTCATTTTCCTGGAAGCAGGTGCCTATCTGCCTGAATATATATGACTGTGATGGGATGTCCTAATTCAATTTCTCCTCAATTTCAATGTCTGAACTGAGATCATCAGACTCTCCTAAGCAGCATTTTGTATTTACTTCCTTGTTTATCCTAACTGCTGCCATACTCTCTCATTAATTCAACTTGATGTCTGAGAACTAATATTAATTCCCAGTTTCTACTTCCCCTAGTCAGTCAACTAGTCATGCAGTTTTCTTCCTCTGCAACATTTTCTCTTTACTCTACTTTTACCCTATCAGTTCAGGATCTCATGACCTGAAGTCTAGACTTTTTTCTTTAAGATTTATTTTTTACTTATTTGAAAGACAGAGTAACAGAGGGAGGAGGAGAGACAGAGAGGGAGGCAAATCTTCCATCTGTGGGTTTATCCCCAAAGGGCTACAGTGGCTGGGGCTGAGCCAAGCTGAATCTCGCAGCTGGGAGCTTCTTCCAAGTTCCCCACCTGGATGCCAGGGCTCAAACACTTGGTCATCATTTGCTGTTTTCCCAGGTACTTTAGCAGGGAGCTGGATAAGAAGTGGAGCACCTATATGAGACACAGACTTCAGAGGCAAAGGCTTAACCTGCCATGCCACAATGCCAGACCCACAGACTTGCTCATTATTTTCCTAACTGAGCTTCACTCCTCCTATTCACCCTTGAAAATAGAGCCAGGTCAATCTGCCTAAGATTGTCACTGATTGTATCACATCTTTCTCAAGGCTTTTAGTGACTTGCACACTAACAAATTATGGATAACTTCCTCAACCTAGCATCCAAAGTTTTCCCCATTGAATTCCCCTTTCCTCTTTTCCTGCTCACTTGAACCTTTGCATTTCCTACACTCCAGCCACCCAAACCAATTTTTTGCTCCTGGGACATCCAAAACAGTTTTATCCTGCAGCCTCAAATAGATTTTAGCCTTCACCTCCACCAGAATATTTCTATCAAGCTTTCAAATTTCAAATGCTAGTGGCTCAGTACAATCAACTGAATGTTCTTTCTCCTCCCTCTTTTGAAATTCTGAAGCAGAAGTCTTGGTCCTTGTCTTGGCAGGAGATTGTAAACATTTCTTTGTACAATATTAGGTTCTCTTACATGTTTAATTAGGCTTATTAGGGGCAAGAGCCTTATCTTACTCAGGTATAACACTAAGTACAATACCTCATGTAGGAAGTATTTGCAAAATTGAATTCTCAAAGAGCTATTATAAGGCAAACACCATTAGTTTTTCCAGAAGAGGTGCCTTGTATCTTGAAAGCCTTATACTAGTACAAATACTTATTAAGGGGATTATAAGCAATTAATCTATGAATTTTCCAGGCCTCCCCTTGCAAGAATTATTTAGTGTAGTTCACTGAACTTATGTATGCGATAGGGCAAATACAGGAGAAGGAAGCTTTGTGAAGATCCAAGTACTTTTTCAAGAGATTCTTGCACATAGAGAGAGTTCATATTTTAACTTATTCCAGAGATTAGAATTAAACATCCAAAGCAGAATCTCTCTCATCCAGAAGTAGACAATTTTACAGAATAAACCCAAGAATCAGTGTTTCTGGAGCACTCTGATGTTTTACTTTAGTTCTATACCTGCAAGATTGCCAACGATCTATCATATGAATGACTTCCAAACACATAACGAGATTTAACACTTTTTAGCTTGGTAACGATGAAATGACAGAAGTCCAGCTTCAGTTAACCTCCTACTTCCTTAAGAAAAAGAGAAAGAACAAAACAAAAATGACTATTAAATAGAAATATTCTACCCAAAGAGTCTCTTTGGGTAGTACTTATGAAACACTTCCTCATCCCTCACTTCAGATCTAATCTTAACCCCTGGTCAGTCATTTCCATCAAAACCATATATGGTTGGTGGTCCCACTGTGGTGCAGTGGGTTAAAGCCCTCGCCAGAAGCACCAATATCCCATATGAGCACCGGTTCAAGTCCCAGATGCTCCACTTCTGATCCAGCTCCCTGCTAATGTGACTGAGAAAGCAGTAGAAGATGGCCCAAGTCCTTGGATCCCTGCACCAATGTAGGAGACCCGGGAGAAGTTCCTGGCTCCTGGCTTCGGATTGGCTCAGCTCCGGCCATTGCGTCCAACTAGGGAATGAACAACCGGACGGAAGACCATTCTTTCTCTCTCTGCCTCTGCCTCTCCTTCACTCTCTGTGTAACTCTTTCAAATAAATAAATAAATCTTTTAAAAAATTAAAAAGGTATTAAGTAGAACACATAATTATATCCAACTATGAAAATATGTAATTTATGCCCTCCCATCATCTGGAATTATTATTCATTATTCTGGAATCCAATTGGTTTTTTAAATGGTATTGATTACAATGTAGTTTTTTTTTATTGTATTTGAGAGGTAGAGTTACAGACAGTGAGAGGAAGAGACAAAGAGAAAGATCATCCTTCTGTTGGTTCACTCCCCAAATGGTTGCAACGGCCCTATATGAAGCCAGGAACCAGGTGCTTCCTCCTGGTCTCCCACGTGGGTGCAGGGGCCCAAGCATTTGGGCCATCTTCTACTGCTTTCCCAGGCCATAGCAGAGAGCTGGATTGGAAGTGAAGCAGCCGGGACTAGAACCGGCGTTCATATGGGATGCCAGCACCGCAGGTGGAGGATTAACCTACTGCTTCACTGCGCCGGCCCCAATGTAGACTTTTTTTTTTTTTTTTTTGACAGGCAGAGTTAGACAGTGAGAGAGAGAGACAGAGAGAAAGGTCCTCCTTTTCCATTGGTTCACCCCCCAAATGGCCACTATGTCGGGCACGCTGCAGCCGGTGCACTGAGCTGATCCAAAGCCAGGAGTCAGGTGCTTCCTCCTGGTCTCCCATGCAGGTGCAGGGCCCAAGCACTTGGGCCATCCTCCACTGCCTTCCCGGGCCACAGCAGAGAGCTGTACTGGAAGAGGAGCAACCGGGACAGAATCCGGTGCCCCATCTAGGACTAGAACTCAGGGTGCCAGCACCGCAGGCGGAGGATTAGCCAAGTGAGCCATGGTGCCAGCCAACTTTTTTTTAATAACAGTTAATAGGAGAGATGGGTGAGCAAAATTTCTTGAATTGGGACTAAAAGATGCTACGTAAGTAAAGAAATGATAATATATGAGGAAATAAATATGTTTACCCTGATTGGACATCACACAAGTTGTCTATATTGAAGCACAACATGGTACTTCATAAATATATACAATGTTTACTTGTCAGTAAATGTTTCGTCCCCAAGTCAGCAGGTGTAGAGAATACTAGGTCTCAGATCTCTAATTATTTTTCATATTGTTCAAGAATCTTTGCTCATATTAATTTCTTCCAGCTCTTTGATCACCATGAAAATCACCCATGAGGCAATAATAAACACAATGACAGAAGACTCTCCCTTTGAAGAGAAAATAATCATTTTTGAAGAAAATTTTTTTTTGGTTTTTATTTGAGAGCCAGAGACAGAGAGAAAGAGAGAAAGACAGATGGGGAGGGTTCCCATCTGCAGGTTCACTCTCCAAATGCCCACAATAATTAGGAGTGTGCCAGTCCAACACTAGGAGCCAGGAACTCAGTACACCCACTCAGTGGGTGATGGGAACCCAATTACTTGAGCCATCACTGCAGCCTTCCAGGGCTGGATTAAGAGAAATCTGAAATCAAGAGCTAGTACTAGATATTAAATCCAGTACTTCTATATGGGATATAATCATCAACTAGGCCAAATGCCAATTGCCAAAATAATCACTTTTGAATTTACTGCAAATATTCAAATCTAATGTGGGATATACATAGAAGGTATAATTAATAAGTAATCAGTAACACCAGTTCCTTAATTGGACAGGTGGGTGAAATTTCTTCTCTATTTATGTCAATGGATGACATCTAATAATAATACTATAGTTAATTCTAAGTTTGCTCAGTTTTTCTTCTGTTGTTTGAGCTGTACTCCTATGGAGGCAGTTGCAACCATTTGGAGAGTAAACCAGCAGATAGGAGTGTGCTCTCTCTCCTCCCTTTCTCCCTGTATGTGCCTATTGAATAAATAAAAATTGATCAATTAATTATTTTTTATAGCTTTTATTTAAAGAATATAAATTTCCAAAGTACAGCTTATGGATTACAATGGTTCCCCCCCCCAGAACATCCCTCCCTCCCGATACCCTCCCCTTTCCCGCTCCCTCTCCCCTTCCATTCACGTCAAGATTCATTTTCAATTCTCTTTATATACAGAAGATCAGTTTAGTACATATTACGTAAAGATTTTAACAGTTTGCCCTCACATAGCAACACAAAGTGAAAATACTGTTGGAGTGCTAGTTATAGTATTAATTCACAATGTACAGCACGTTAAGGACAGAGATCCTACATGATTTTTTTAAAGAATTGATTAATTATCTATGCAATTTCCAATTTAACACCAAGATTTTTTAATCATTTGCAATTATCTTTATATACAGAAGATCGATTCAATATATACTATGTAAAGATTTCATCAGTTTGCACCCACACAGAAACACAAAGTGTAAAAATACTGTTTCAGTACTAGTAATAGCATTATTTCACATTGGATAACACATTAAGGACACATCCCTTATGAGACGTAAGTACACAGTGACTCCTGATGTTGATTTAACAATTTGACACTCTTGTTTATGGCGTCAGTAATCTCCCTAGGCTCTAGTCATGAGTTGCCGAGGCTATGGAAGCCTTTAGGGTTCGCCGACTTCGATCTTATTCCGACAGGGTCATAGTCAAAGTGGAGGTTCTCTCCTCCTTTAAGAGAAAGGCACCTCCTTCTTTGATGGCCCCGTTCTTTCCACTGGGATCTCACTCGCAGAGATCTTTCATTTAGGTCTTCTTTTTTTTGTTTTTCAGGGTGTCTTAGCTTTCCATGCCTAAAATATTCTCATGGGCTCTTCAGCCAGATCTGAATGCCTCAAGGGCTGATTCTGAGGCCAGAGTGCTATTTAGGACATCTGCCATTGTATGAGTCTGCTGTGTATCCCACTTCCCATGTTGGATCATTCTCTCCCTTTTTGATTCTATCAGTTAGTATTAGCAGACACTAGTCTTGTTTGTGTGATCCCTTTGACTCTTAGACCTATCAGTGTGATCAATTGTGAACTGAAATTGATCACTTGGACTAGTGAGATGGCCTTGGTACATGCCACCTTGATGGGATTGTATTGGAATCCCCTGGCTCAATTCTAACTCCATCATTTGGGGCAGTTCCGATTGAGCATGTCCCAAATTGTACATCTCCTCCTTCTCTTATTCCCACTCTTATATTTCACAGGGATCACTTTGGACCCTGTAGTTCCTCTCCTCAACATTCTCCCGTGGTTCCTCAGGGACAAGCTGTGGCTCCTGCCCTGTCTCACAGGGATTCACGGATGTGTCACCTTTCCAACCCAGGCTCCTAGCATTGTTACCCTTGCTCTTGCTCCTCTAGCCAGATAGTTCCCTTTGTGTACACTCTTATCCTTCTGAATGTCCCTTATCTAGAATGTTCTTCCCCCAAATTATCACATAACTCATTTGATTACATTCATCAGGACTTTATTAGATATAAGCTTCTTAGGAGAATTTCTTGACCATTCAAGCTTGGTCACATCCACTGTAAGCCGGCAGATATTCCATCATCCAGAGCACTCACACCCAACACCGTCTCCACATACCTGACACTTCTTCCCTCTTGACTTTTCATATTTCAATGTGCCACCTATTTTACAAATCTGTATTGATTATCATCTGTCCCTATCCTTCTCACATTTGAATTTCAGATACACAAAAACAGAGATTTTATGTTTTGTTGGCTGCTAAAAATGCAATGTCTATACAAGTACTTCTCTACACAGTGTATTGGTTAAACAATGATTAAGTCAACACACTTGAAAGTTGAGGGAACAGCATTTTCATGGCTTCTAATGGTAAAATAACCTATTTGGCTCCAGTCAGTCTGGCTATAAAAGTTCAGATAGAATGTAATAATTTTTAACTTAGAAAATATAGATAGCAATTTTTAACTCTTAAGCTATAAGAACACAAAGCCTTTATGATTTTATAACAAAGACTCTGCATTACTGCCCTTCCAGGAAAAGGTGCATCAGACATGGTATTATTCATATTTAGCTCTTTATGGCTTACTTTCTGAACACTTGTGATTGCAACCTCTGGGCCAAGATTCCCTGATGGTTAATCTGTCTCTGAGTGTACAAGAATTTTCCAGACATTCTTAAACAAAGTCCATTTGACAAGATGACACTGAATACTAGAATCTTTGATACTGTCATGACACAGAAATTAGAACTGGAAAACTCCAAAACTATCAGAGTGTGGTTTATTTGGAAAGGTTTAAAATATTTATTTTTAAAGTTACTAATGCAATGTAATATGACTGTGCATGTGCATTGGACAGTTATATCATACTCTCCTCTGCCATCCAAAGATACAAGTAAACACATATTTAATTTTACCTAAAGGAATCTTTAAATGAAAAAAGCTTAAAGTGAGAAGTCTGCTAGGAGTGTGCACCCATATTCCAGACTCTCTGCCGAGAGGTAGGCAGCTCCCAGCTGGGTGAAGAGAAGGTGCACAATCCTGGGGCTATTCTTCCAGGAAGAAAAAAGAAAGTGGACCTTGCACCCCAATGTCCTGCTGTACAAGTGCACTGCCCTATACACAAATAGCAGGAGGGTCACCACTGACCAAAAGGCTTTGTAAGATTGGGAGAAGGCACACAGCCTCAAGCTTCTACCCCAGAGAGGGGCGCGGGAATGGAGCATGCACTCCACAGACAGCGTCCCAGCATCCCTAGGTAGGCTGGTTGTGAAAGATCTTTTTATGCTGAACCCAGTCTGTAAAGAAAGTAACCAGAGGCTGCGCCTTCAAATGCAGGAACACCAATGCACAGTTACAGGATCAGAGTCAGGGAAATGTGGCTGTCAAAGGAACACAATTCATCTCCGGACTTGATTTTAAAGAAAGAGAAAAAAATGCTGTTACATGTTCCTCACCTTGCCTTTCTAAATTTGAAGCCGTAAAAATACAGGAGAATCCCAGTTATTCATCTCTTGTTTCACCCAATTTAGCAGGAATTATTCCTGAATTCAGCAAAAGCATTCTAGCCCCTCCAAGTGAAAAGTGTTGCAAACCACTGTTCTCACTTACAAAGACACCATTTCTGAGAGTGAAGGAAGTGGAAGGAAAACTACAGGGGACACTTCAATGGTAGCAAATGAAGACCTGTTCTGGTGAGGAACTTTCACCATTTCTGATTCTTTCTAAAGTCACTTCCTGCCACTCACATTGCAGCACCAATTTCAGCTTCTGACAATGAAGCAGGTTTTCTGCTTTTCTATTTCTTGGTTTCTAGTATGTACACAATCTTCTACTGTTCTCTATAGGATCATATGAGAAAAGGTTGAAGAGAATCATTCTATATATGACTTGTATGTGGCCAATCATGGCTCTTTTAGTCCTCAAAAGAGATGTGAAACTAGAAATATATCCCAAAGCCTACTTAATCTTAAAGGAATACATGCAAAAAAATCCCTTCTGTGTATAAGGGAAGAGCATACATTTTCTGGGTTGAGCTCTGGGTAATCTAATGAATTTAGAAAGATAAACTCCCTTCAGTCAAAAGGAAAGTGGCTCTCTAGTTTACGTTTACCTGTCATCACTTTGGAGTGGATATCTTATAGACTGTACCTGGACATCGATAAGCTCAACAGAGACTTTTCTCTTTGTGAACATTTTTTAAAATATGTACTTATTTATTTGAAAGTCAGGGTTACACAGAAAGAGAAGGAGAGGCAGAGAGAGAGGTCTTCCTTCCAAAAGTTCACTCCCCAGATGGTTGCAATGGCCGGAGTTGCGCCAATCTGAAGCCAGGAGCTTTCCACACAGGTACAGGGGCCCAAGGACTTGGGCCATCTTCCACTGCTTTCCCTGGCCATAGTAGAAAGCTGGATCAGAAGTGGAGCAGCCAGGACTCAAATCAGCATCCATATGGGATGCTGGTATTGCAGGCGGCGGCTTTACCCGCTATGCCACAGTGCCATCCCCGTAAACATTTTTAAATTTTTAAAATTATTTTATTTTATTTTATTTGAAAGACAGAAAAATAGATCAGAGAGATAAAAAGGCAGAGATCTCCCATCTGTTATTTCATTATTCCTTTCTATCATTTCATTCTCCAAATGCACTCAATAGCCAGAAGATGAGAACTCAAAGTCTCCCATATAGATGAGAGGGATCCTAGTACTTGACCTGAGTACCTGCCTCCTATTTATGGCACTCCTATATGAAGTGAGTGTGTCACAAGTGATGATCTAACTGCTGCACGAAACATCCACCCCTGGGCATCTTTTAATCTTTCCATTTAAGCAAATCCAAATAGTTCTTGTTTACTTTTCATTTGCTGAGCTTTTCTCATAACTATTTTATAATTATTTGCTTAGATTGGAAAGTAATATTTCTTTTTTCTTAATATATATTTATTTACTTGAAAAGCCTAGTGACAGAGAGACAAGAAAAGACAGAATGATCTTCCATCTAATGGGTCACTCCTGAGATGGCTGCAATGGCTGGGGTTAGGCCAGGCCAAAGGCAGGAGCTGAGAACTCCATCTGGGTTTCCCACATGATCTGCAGAGACCCACATGCTTGGTGCATCCTCCACTGCTTTCCCAGGCACATTATCAGGCAGCTGGATTGGAAGTGTAGCAACCAGGACTCAAGCAGATACTGCAAAATCAGGTACCAGTGTCACAGGCAGCATCTTAGCCCACTGTGCCATAATGTCAGCCCCTGAAAAATGTTTCATACTGAAAATAATCAGAGTCATAAAAAGCAGAACCATTCTCTTTACTTTTGATAGAATAACTCTATATATGTGTGGAAATATAGTGAGGTCTTTTGTGGACAATTCGGGTGTCAAGCAGTAAACGTATTGCCAAGATTTGCTTCTGTTGTCTATTCGTACTATATATCAAAATACTGCATCAACTAAGTTTCTTCATTTATATATTGCTGGGTTTACATTTTGACAAAAGAGGTTTTATTTTATTTTGCCTTTTCTACAGTCACATCATGTTTACAGAATCTTAACACTAATTTATATCCCTAAATCAGGTACATCATTGGGACAGGGTTGTTGTGTAAAGTGGAAAATTAACTACCAAGCTTATACACATTTCCATAGACATGACTCTAGTGGACATAAATTATTAGGTAAGTAAATAACTGGATTTGAGCCAGTATAAGAATAAATAAATTTAAATAGATGTCAGAGAAATCCAATCGTTATGAAAAAATATTCCCATCAATAACATAAATCGTGGACTGAAGCTTATGGACCAATCAATACATGTTTCTAGGTGAAAAAGCAGTCTCTCAGGCAGTTAGACCTCTATTCTGGAATTTAACTCAGTGTGGCCAGACCTTGTTGCAAAAATATTCTAAATATTTCTTCTCTCCTCCTTGATTCCTAGGATTCATTTTCTTTAGCTCCACTTCCCATACACATAGCAAATTTACTTTTACATATGAAATTCCAGGGAAACATGCATGAGGTCAAGTTTAAAACATTGACATCTTCTCACCTTTCTCTTATAACTAATATGGTTAAATATTGATGGTGCTGAAATGAAGATATTTATGTACTTATATGGACATTTGAAACTACTGAGAATTATTACTAATAATTATAATCAAGGGACAAATGTAGTGTTCTAATACTTTTATGCAAATTCTTTGGAGTGAACTAATTTTTAAAGCATTTTGTTAATTCATATATTTTTCTTTTTTATATTTCAATGATTTATGTTAAAAATTAACTAGAAGAGTATTAGCAATCGTAACTTAATAAGGATTGCCATTGAGCAAGTGCCCAAATCACAGTGATGGCTTTGTTGCATATTCTTTAATGTTAATAATGATCTTAGAAGATAGGTATGAATGACATCCTACTTTACAGAGGAGAATCTGAGACTTAGAGAAATTAAAATATTGACAAATGTGGTAAATTTAAAGAAGTTCAGAATTGAAATGTGAAACCCAATTCTGTATAAACTTTCTATTACTCCGAGGTTAAACTCAGCACTACAACTCTGAAACAGAGCTGAAAACTAAGAGCAAAAAGTTAAAATGAAATTTAAAACCAACACCTTAGGGTTTAATCTCGTTTGGAAAATCAATATTGATGCCACACACCCATGACTCACACTTGGGTCATTATTCTCTAAATCTCAGACTTTAGAAACAGTTCATTTAACAAAAAAACATAATTCTCACTAGCATGCATTAACCTCCTCCTTGTTCTACCTTCTCTGCTCTCCAATATATTGACTGCAGGTCTTTCCGTTTTACATCCCTGTATACCTCTGCAACTGCCATATCTCTGCCAAGTTCAAATTTCCACTCTATTTCTCCTGATCATGGACACTACCTCCTCAGTAGCTTCAATCTCTTCTCCACTCCAATGAGTCTTTTACCACAGCAGTCCTACTACAGAACTACCGGAATCAATTCACTCTCCAGCTTAAAATCCCTAATGAATTCCCAGTTACCTACAGAATTAGATCCTCAGCATGGCATATGAGGCCCTTCATTGGTTAACTGCTCTACTTAAAAACCAAGTGAAGGAAAGCAACTAAGGCAGCAGACAGCCACCCGTAAATCTGTCCGCAAGTCTTCTCCAGGCAGAGGGGAGTTGGCCACGGGCTCTGCAAGAAAGTCTATGTGATAAGTGGCCCTCAGCTATCCCTGGAGTTTTCATCTTTGTGAATGTTCTAGAAGGTTAAAAAGTCAGCAGAACCAGAAAATGCTGTTTACTCTTAACCTGACAGAGTCTTTGCATGAAAGATTATGTGTTCTAGAGCTAGTGTTTGGCACAGCAACTATGACAGTGCTTAGGATGCCCACATTCCATGTCAGAGTACCTGGGTTTGAGTCTCAGCTCCACTTCTGATTCCAGGTTCCTGCTAATGCATACCCCAAGAAGCAGCAGGTGATGGCTCAAGGACTCAGGTGTCTGCCACCAGGTTGGATACCTGGATTGAGTTCTAGGTTTCTGGCTTCGGCCTGGCCCAGCCCTGACTGTTGTAGGAATTTGGAGAGAACAAACAGATGGAAGCTCTCTTTATATCTGTTTCTCTCTCTCTCCCACTCTCCATCTTTCAAATAAAATTCAAGTAAATATTGTATTTCAATGCATAACACTGGTAAATTCAGTTGTCTTAAGAGTTTACTATAATTTATTAGAAGGATTTAAAGTATTTTATTAGATAACTTTTAATATAGGCAAGTTTTAAAATGATAGCATGGAGAATTTAAAAGCTCCAAAAGCATTTGAGTAAATACTTTAGCAAATAGATCAATTGCTAATATCATTTAAGCAAATTGTTCTTTCTCCAAATTACAATACCATTTCCTTTTTCTTTTTCCTGTTATTAAGTATATAGATGCAAGAAAGAGATGACTCAGAAAGTGACACTCTGAATAGTCTCCATCATTTTAGAACATGCTTCGTAGTTGACTTTTGGCTTATTTGATCATATTTCTGAGGCAGATAGTTTACATTAACTATAGATCTTTTATGAACTGAATAAAAAGAACAGGTAAAAAAGAAGGTATATGACAACTCATCTTCTTGCAGGTCACAAGACAATCTAAAGGCGCACAATAGTGCGTGGGTAAATTTATTTTAGAGATTAACAAAGGGTTTGTCAGCAACTTGAATTCTGCTTTAGCATAAAATATGTCAGCTTCTCTTCATAAGACTTTGGTGCAGGCTGATACTCAATTGCTTCCCATTGGAGCTCTCTCTCTGATTTTCTGAGTAGTTCACTTGGGTCAAAATAGACTCTACACTACTCTCATAGTAAACCATAACATAACACAGTACAAGTAACCTCCACATTAGCCCCAGAATAGACATCACAAATTTAAAAATCATAGGGGAGTTGTTTCCTTGATAGTACGGAAAGCATCTAGCCCTCTCTGTCAAGAAACTACAGCTATAAGTGTAGACTACAGACCAAAAGTGGCAATAATAGGGGTTATTATGTCATATAAAAGAAATCTGGGGTTAGAAAGTTTCAGGAAAGTTCACCAGCTTTAAGAATCTATCAGGGACTTGAGATTGCTCTACTTTCTCCATCACACTTGAATGTCTTCAGTATTTCCCTTCATGCTTGCAAAAATGATGTTTTGTTTTTAACTATAATCATCATGTTCACACCTGCAAATATCCAAAGAGAAAAAGGTTAGCTCTCACTCTCTCTCTTCACCCCCTCAGTATGACATTAGGTCTAAAGCTAAGGCCAAATATGATGTGCTGGCATGGCATCTGGTGAAGCTGCGAGAGCCTCCCAAGTCCTAACTAAAGGTCTCCTTACCCACTGTGTTACCACAGACAAGGGCCCCAGGCCAAACCATGCTCCTTAGTAGGATGACCAGCTACAGCTCCTCCTTACTTTGAGTAATAGATTCAGCTCACTGACACCCTGCTGAATTATTCAAACAAGCCATTCCTTGCTGAAAGCACATCACCCTCTTGACACCATGCAGCTTCCTCCTTCAGGTTATTCACTCTGTTTCCAGATGGGAACCTCCTATGGCCTTGTAAGTGTGTGATGTCCTCCTCTGCTGGGAGAGTGGGGGCTATGACTAATAAAACACTGCCCATCTCATCTGTCCTGGGTCAAATGTTGTGTATTGCAGCTCTAGCAAGAGAATCTGTCATTCTACTGAAAATGAGATAAATTGGAAGCAACTTAAACAATGAGGGAATAAATTCTTTCCCTAAACTTCCTCAAAAAACTTCTCTTAAGTTCCCTTTTGTCTCATCTCAAAAAAATAAATCACACAGCCATCTCCAAATTAATCACTGGTGAAAAAGGACTAAAATTATCACAATTGGCCGAGATTAGTAATGCATCTTCTTCTTCAGGGACTCTAATGGGGCTCAGTAGGGACAGAGGAGGCAAATGACTGTAGGGAAGGCCATCGCCAATACTTTGTTGAAGCCCACAAGCCCCCTTATTTTCCAGCACTGGAGTTCTTTCTTCAAAGAAGAGCAGCACTACCAGATTTGCCTCCAAATTTTGAAAATCAGTCCTTTGAATCCCACCTGTCATTCCAGTAGATACAGTAACAGGTCATAAGGATATCTCATGCCAAGGAGATATAAAGGATGGTGGGTGATAGCAACATGTGTGCTCCATTTGCATTTAATCCAGCCAACATCCATGTGTGAACAATGCTACCTGTGTTCTGTAGTTAGAGAGAGAACAATTCACATAAAGCCCAAGGATACCACATGATAAGAGATGGATTTGGGATTCAAATGCAGCTCAAGTTCTCCTTTCATTATACATTTCACCTTGGATGAGGCATGAATCTGAAGTCACAGGGGTCACAGCAGGTGATGGCTCAGATATTTTGATTCCTGCCACTCCTGTAGGATACTGGATTGAGTTCCAGGCTCCTGTTTAGCCTGGCCCAGTCCTGTTAGCTATTGTGGGCACTGAAAATGAAAAAGAAATGAATTCTCAGAACCTCCAAAATATCCTATTGAAAATTTTACTCTATGTTTTTAAATATTAAGGGTTCAAAATGTTTAACATTTATTTATTTAGGAGGCAGAGAAACAAGTAGGCAGAGAGAGCTCCCACCCACTAGTCTGTTCCCATTTGCCTTCAATGGCCAGAGTTAGGTTGGGTTGAAGCTGTGATCCAGGAACATAACCCAGGTGTCCCATGGTATGGCAAAACCCAATTACTTGAGTCATCATCTGCTAGTTCTCAAGGTCTGCATTAGCTGGAAGCTGGAGTCTGGAGCTGGAGCCAGGCATTGATTCCTGCCACTTCCAAGTGGAACACAGGTGTCTTACTGGCACCTTAACTACTAGACTAAATGCAAAAGTCCAACCAAGTTTCAGCCCAGTGAAACTCATTTCAGACTTCTGACCTCCAGAATTGTAAGAGCATAAATCTGTGTTGTTTTAAGCCACCAACTATGCAATTTATTATAGGAGCCATAAGAAACTAATACACACGGTTTTACTATGCATGATTTTTAAAGAATGAGACTGAAGAAGGCAAGAAAAGAAATAGACTTAAAAACAAATGAACTGAGTTTGACGCAGTGTGTCCAGATATTGCCTAAGTGATCTTGAACAGTTCACCAGTACAGGTGGCAATTATTAACCTCCTTGATCCTGCTGATTCATCCATAAAAATAATAATATTAACTATTGTATTAGAGATTCTCCAGAGAAACAGAACCAACAGGAGGCATATAGGCAGAGATTTGTTTTAAGGAATCAGATTATGGAGTCTTCGCAAGCTCAAAATCTGCAGGGCAGCCTAGAGGGCTGGGAACCAAGGAAGAGCTGCAGTTCAAGTCCAAAGATCACTGGCAGAATTCTCCCTTCTCCCAGAGAGCTCGTCTTCTTCTGTTAAGGCCTTCTTTGTCTCATTGGATGAAGTCCGTCTACATTAACGAAGGAGAAATCTGCTTGACTCCAAGTCCATCCATTTAAATGTTAAATTCATCTAAAAACTACCTTCACAGAAACATCTGGAATAATGTTGACCAAATGTCCTGGTACCAAAGCCTACCCAAATTGACAAATCAAAACAACTGTGTGTATTGATGGTCCTCTCCCCCACTTAATGTTGTATGAGTGTTCAGAATTTTTCTACAGACAAACCCCTCTACCTGCAAAAGTCGAGTGGCTTTTCTCCTGGTAGAGTTGGGATCAGCTTTAAGCCACATCCAATCATTAGACAGTCTTCACAAGGGTCCAGAGACCCATTCCCTCATTTCCTCTCCTCTATGAAATCCTCTCATTACTTGGTTAATGCCACTCTTAGGATCATTGGTTGCTATTCTCACCCTGTCTTTTATACTACAGAGTCTGTTTAAGTATTTACAGGAAGTGATAATGGAATTAACCAAGGCCTTTAGCAACAAGACAATCAACCAAATGCTACTACAGGGATATACTTGGCTCCCCACCCAGGAGACAGCAGATTGAGACATCGCCCCATGCCAGCAAAGAGTACCTCCTCATTGCCCCATGTCAGCAGGAAATAGCTCTAAATACAGACCATCATCCTTCTACCCCTCCTGGACTTCTGGGACTAATGTAACCCCATACAATTCCTACTTTATAAAAAACAAACGGGGGGAATGTTAGTAAAATGGTGCAGTCCTGACACCATCCTAGGCTCTACCCCTTGCCACCATTGCTGGGATTTGCTGATCTGATTTCAACAAATTCTATTATGAAAAAAATGTTGTAGACAGTTGTGTTCCCAGGACTACGCATGCTGGAGTCAGTCAAGTTGGCAATTGCACTGTAATTTTCATTCCATATTCGTACTTTCTACTGTAACTAAATGTGTACACCAAGATTTCAGTGAAGGATGAAGAACATGAGAAGTGGAAAGAACACTGGCCATGGGATTATTCCAAGCTTGGTTTGACCCCAAAGCAGCCACTTTTGAACTGTGAAATGCTAAGTTTCAAGAGTTTGAATTTTTAAGATAGAAATGATAATAGTGTTACTGTTCAGATGACCACAGGGTTAGAAATCATGACAATGGGGTATCTGGTGCATAAATAATGTTTTGACAGTATATTATAGAGTTTTTTTTTTCAGAATATAAAAAGGTTCCTGGGGCAGGAACACTAGCATCCCATATGGGCATTCTAGTAGGAGTCCTGGCCCTCCATTTCTGATCCAGATCCCCGCTAATGTGCCTAGGAAGACAAAGGAAGATGACCCATGTGCTTGGACCCCTGCTTCCCATGTGGGAGATCTGGAAGAAGCTCCTGTCCCTGGCTTTGGACTGGCCCAGCTCCATTCGGGGAGTGAACCAGAGGAGGGAAGATATCTCTCTGTAACTCGGACTTTCAAATAAACAAATCAGTTTTTAAAAAGAAAGAATGGTCCCTAGAAGATAAACTTGAGCATATGGGTTAGAATGTCTCAGTGAATTTTTGAATAAAAAATAAGAGGTTGAATTCAGTGGACAGACTCAGTAAATGAAAGTGATACAAACCATATGAGTATCTCTCCTTTGCAGAGATGTTCACCTAATTTAAAACAAAAATTAGTAAAGCATTCATGATACTCTCTCAAGTTTGCTATGATACTAAGTCCTTGATATTTAAAGAAATGAAATAATGTTTCAGTAATATTTGACTTTTCCAAGTTTCCTAGAAACATAGCTTCAAGGATGGCACTGTGGCACATTGGGTTAACGCCCTGGCCTGAAGTTCTGGTGTCCCATGTGGGCACCGATTCCAGTCCCAGCTGCTCCATTTCCGATCCAGCTCTCTGCTATGGCCTGAGAAAGCAGTACAAGATGGTCCAAGTCCTTGTGCCCCTGCAGCCACGTGGGAGACCTGGAAGAAGCTCCTGGCTCCTGGCTTCGGATTAGCACAGCTCTGGCCATTGTGGCCAATTGGGGAGTGAACCATCGGATGGAAGACCTCTCTCGCTCTCTCTTTCTTTCTCTCTCTCTCTCCTCTATGTGTAATTCTGACTTTCAAATAAATAAATAAATCTTTAAAATAAAAGAAACAAAGCTTAAACCCTCAGCATCCACAGAGTCTGTATGATGGATTTCAAGCAAGCCTGCCTTTGGATTGAAGACCACTAGCTTTTAGTATAAATTCTGTTAGTGAATTGCTGCTGGATGATATAAAAAGCTTCCCAAGAAAAGAGAGTAAACAAAAGACTATTTGAATCACTTGCCCAAGGTTATATGCACCACATTAGTTTGATTTTAAATAACTTAAAATCCAAATGCTGTTGTTTTAAGCCAGAGAGAAGAGGTAGTTGGCTCAGGATTTATCTGGAAACTCCACAGTCATCACCCATTTTAATATTGGGTTCTATACATTTCATTCTCAAGATGTCTCACCATCCAGGCTGTCTACTGGGAAAGCCATTATCATACTCACATATGAAAAAGCAGGAAGAAGGGCAGAGCAGAAGAGTGAAAGTGTCCTATTGAGTCAGCAGCCTGCAAGAATTATATGATACAGTCAAAGTGAACCTCAAAGAGGGATAAAATGTGGTGTTTCAGGTGGCCATTTGCTCATCCAAATAATATTGGATTATGATTACTGATGAAAAGGGGATGAAGAGGCATTTAAATGTCCAAGAAAGAAATGGGAAATATAATAGGTTGACATTTATTTTATTCCATACTTGAACAGTGGTGTGGTTTTAGATTGTGCCCAAAATTCTTTGTTCTTTGCTGCATATCTTCAAAAGATGGATCCTGGCATCAGCATGGTGGAACAGCAGGTTAAGCCGCTGCCTGCAGTTCTAACATGCCACATCAGAGTACCAGTGTGTGTCCCAGCTGCTATGCTTCCTATCTAGCTGTCTGCTAATGCACCTCGAAAAATGGCGCAAGGTGAGCCAATTTCTTAGGTCCCTGCCACCATGTGATAGAGCCAAAAGGAGGTCCAGTTTCCTGGCTTCAGTCTAGCCCAACCCCTGCCATTGTGGCTACTTGGGCTTAGGGAGTGAACTTGTGGATGGAAGATCCACAAGTCATTTCTGAAGCAAAACTTCTAGCCCCAGTGCAGCCTGATGGGATTACAGCCCTTGCCCACATCCTGGCAGCAGCTACATGAGAGACCCTGAGCTATAACTACCCAGTGAAACTGCTCCCTGGTTCCTGACTCATTGTAACTATGTAAAATAATGAATATTCTCTATTTAATCCACAGAGATTATGCAGCAATAGGCAACTAATACCAGTGGCTATAATATCTGGAGAATACAAGAGCCCCTGTCATTTTTAGTCCATTTTTCTTGTTATCAAGAATTTATTGAGCACCTACTATTTTAACCAGATATCGATCTAAGTACCAGGGAGGCATCTTGTAGATAATATGGAAACAATCAGAAAAATGGCATGTGAAATACCATGAGGAAAAATAAATACTAGTGTATCAATCAGAGTCTTGAGTGCAGACAAGTGAACCCACCAGTTGTCTCAGCAGAAGAGGATTGATTAAATGTTAATCAAAACAACCTATACAACTAGTTTATAAAAGTATTCTCGTGGGAAGCTGTAGCTGCTCCTGCCACTCCTGAACAAGGCTTCATACACCACAATCAGGAAGGCTGCCTTTGCTCCTGCAAACCCAAAAGCTTGTGGTTCTGCTGCCCCTGCATCAGCACAATGAATGCCCATGTTTAGCCTGTTTCTCACAGCTGCCTTCCAAATCAAAGTCTCTCATATGCACTCCATTGAAAAGGAGACTAAAGTGTACAGATTTAAGGAAAATTCTACATTAGAAAGATTGGGATTTATATTAGATTCACAAAATGGTAAATTATTAAAATGAAGTGTGAAATACAAAGGAAAAATAAATGACAGATATCCACTATACGTACAAAAGAGGCTGGAGTATAAGGAGGTATTATTTCAGATCGTGTGATCAAGGAAGAGTTGTGTTCAGAAGGAGATCTTTGAAAACAGACCTGGAGAAAATAGAAAAGCAATGCATAGGCCTTGAGGAAATAACATTGCTGTATCTAAGGAATGGTAATTGGTCCTTGTACCTAGAGCAGAGTGATCAAAGGAGGGGGGAGATGAAGAGAGAGTCAAGACACACTAGTCAGAGAAAACTGGGCAAAGTGGGAAGCAAGGAGTGCTTCAGATACTATAATGTCTTCCACACAGATTCTCTTTAGAATGATCTATCCAGGACTCACTTGCACCCTAAGGTAAACAACTATAATAAAGAGTGAATTGGAAGTGAGCATTTAGCCTGGAGGTTAAGACATCAGTTAAGACACCTGCATCTCATTTGGAGTGACTGGGTTTGGGGCCCAATTCTGGCTCTTGGTTGCAATTTTCCTTGGAGTCAGCAAATAATGGCTCAAGTAATTTGGTTTCTGGCATGCACACAATAGACCTGGATTATTGCATGCTGGCTCACAGCTCAGCATGTCCCAGCCCTGCCATTTGAGGAGTGAACAAATACATTCTCTCTCTCTCTCTCTCTCTCTCTCTCAATCAATCAATCAATCAATAAAAATGGATACATAAAAATGTGAAATCTCAAAGATCTGCACTGGTACAAGATGCCAGTACACTGATTCCAGCAACTCAGGCAGTGGTAAGCAACGGCAGGTACAACCACTGAAAAGAGAAGGTTTTACAGAGATAGACATTCACAATAACCAAGAATAAATTCAGGTTTAGCATACCCTGTTAAAGCTGTCTCTTGGGCCGGTGCCATGGCTCAATAGGCTAATCCTCCACCTTGCAGCGCCAGCACACCGGGTTCTAGTCCCGGTCCAGGTGCCGGATTCTGTCCCAGTTGCCCCTCTTTCAAGCCAGCTCTCTGCTGTGGCCCGGGAGTGTAGTGGAGGATGGCCCAAGTGCTTGGGCCCCTATGCCCATGTGGGAGACCCAGAAGAAGCTCCTGACTCCTGGCTTCAGATCAGCACAGCTCCAGCCATTGCAGCCATCTGGAGGTAAACCATCGGATAGAAGACTTCTCTCTCTGTCTCTACCTCTCTCTGTAACCCTGTCTTTCAAATAAATAAAATAAATCTTTAAAAAAAAAAAAACAGGCAATTTGGCTCTCTGTTCTCTTTGCATTTTGATCAGGCAATTGGTACAGAAACATCCCAATAATAGAGGGCTTATGTCGGTGGCCTCTTTATTCTTTCCAGTAGGTTACTATCTGAAAACCCTCCTTTTCCAGTCCTTGACATTTTTACCATTCAGAGAACCTAGATACTATACTGCTGGGACTGTATAAAGAAGCTAAACAAACAAGAATCTAGGGTAATACGGGAATCACTCTGACAAGAGCCACTCCTTCCCATACATTCCATGTTTCTTCTTTGTTTCCATGCAAACCTTGATCTCCTAAAACCACAGCCCCTGTGAATACAGAGGGTGGGGGGTATTGGCGCACTTGTCACTTAGTCTGGTAATGCTTAGCGCTTCAATACTCAGTATGAACATGCCATTTGAACACTATGCAAGCACATAGTATGTTGACCTCATCTGGACCTTAATGTTACTTAGACCTCAACCCCTTTAGTGTCCTTGATCCCAAAACAGTCAATCACATAATGTTCTTTCTCTATGCCATCTTCATACATTGGGTTAAAGCCAATGTTCCAGATTATTGTTCTCTCATTCAATCTGTTGTTTATTTTCCTTATTAATATTCTCTATTTCTTTTTCCCAATCCCAATTCATTGGTAACTTCAATATTTACATGGACTGCTTGTCAAAAACCTAACCTCCAAGCTCTCTGTGTATATCCTTAAGTAGTAACCTTTCCCACACTTTTTCGCATTTTCCTCTTGAGTTCATTGCATCCATATTTTATCAACAGTCCCTTTTCTAAATATTCCTTAATGATTCAGTTTGAGTATATTATCGATGTTCTATTAAAATCCTCTCATTCCATCCTCCAATTATCCTAACTTCTTATTTTCCATCCCTTATATTTATTTTCTGCAATATGAATAGTTTCCTCTCTCTTTAGCTATCTCTATATAATTTAGCCCATTTGATGTTAAAATCACATACATTTTAATTCTAGAATTTTTATTTTTTTTCAGATATGACAGTTAATTGTTGATAGTTTATTTTCTACTCATCTATGTGATCATATTTTCATTATACTGCACAGGATAAGCCTGTAACTGCATTTCTCAGAATCCTCTTCTCCCTGTATTTCTGGTTTGAAATCTACCAATAGCAGACCATCACCTATAACTTTGAAGGTAGAATGGGAGCCAGTGTTACTCTCTGAAGGTAGCTGTAGCCACACGTCTGGGCACATCTGAGATTGACAGCAAATTCCTCACTCACTCCTGACAGCTATCCACTGCTGTGGTCTGGAAAGTCAAGAATTCCCTACAAAATTATAATGGATTCTATTTCAACTCCAAAAAAAAAAAATGCACATACTCTGGTAACTCAGGCTGAAAACAATAGTAGCAGTTAATTCTAATAAACCAAATTCCTCAGTTCTTCCAAATACACAAAGCCTTTAATTCTATTATTTAACTTTTTAAACAATAGAGTACATGGTGTAGCTTTATGTTTTTCCAACTGATCCAAGATTGGTGAGTTCAGAAGAACATGATCATTCCTCTCTTGATGACCACACTTTAAAATATACAAACATTGATCATAAGACTATAAGAGTTTACTGTGTATATTTGTTAAGATTTCTATATACCTCCCCTTAACCTCTGCCTGGAACATTCTAAAAGAGCCAGTACCCTTTAAATATTTCTACCTCAAGCACTTAGCATGATCCCCAGAATAAAAGGACTAAAATGAAAGTTTATTTTAACATCATGAACCTTAGTGTCATAGACATGGACTGTAATTATTATACAATAATTATACATCATTTCAAAGATTTCTTTTTCAAGATGCTGAGTAAACAGAGGATAGGAAATTGCCCACCTCACACAAGTAACACAGGAGTAAATTTTCAAAACTCCTTCATACTTAATGACTCCTCTTCCCAAGAGGAGTTTGTCTTGTTCCTTACTCAATGGCAAAGTGGAAAAATAGAGTTACATTCATTATAATATCTAGGAATATATTTCTTACTATGCATGTACAACACACACAGAGTTACCCTTGCTATTCAAATTTAGCAGTCACTTTTTCATTAGTCACTAAGATTATAAACCCAATTTACTATTCAACCTATCATCCCAACTTTCAATTCGTTATCTTTCCACAGCATTTGTATTAAAATATAGTATATAAATGTTATACAAAACATTTTAACTGTTTAAAGATCACACTCAGATGATCACTTTAACATATCCCACTATTAATGTTTAAGAATTCCTAACTATTCAGCACTGCCCACCAAAAAAAATTCAGTTGCCCTGTTTTTACCACTGTTTGGTAGGAGGGCAATGCTCAGCTCCTGTTTGCTTGGGTTGGATGGTACTGATCTCTCCATTTCTGAGGAACTCTCCAAACCTAATGGGAGTCACAAAGCTTTAGTACAGTAGGTCTCTGCCATGTAGCCATTGAAATGTTCATAGCGACAGCCTCACTGGGGTTATTCAATAATTATTTACTGACTTAATGAACAAGTGATTATATAAAAATTAAGTGCATTCACATATATACTTGAAAAGTTTATCTTATAGTGCTAAGAACAGAAAGAAAATTAACACATATAAATTTCTACTGAATGGCAGAGGTTTTCTCCACATATTGCATCCAATCACATGAACTAGATATTAGCCTCACGACTTTACCAATAAGGAAAACTGAAGTTCAGAGAGGATATTTACATGGTTAAGGAAAAATAGAAGTGGGGTTTGGGTACAGATCTATTTGGCTGCAAAATTACAAAATACCAACTTTTTCCATGCTCACCCCTTAAAACATCAAGTACATTTTTATGACCTATTTTTATTTCCTATGAAAAATTATATTTTAAGTAAAACATATTTCTTGTAGCTTCCATGTTATAAAAAGTTTTTGATATTTTCTATTTTTCAGATAAAACCCAGAAAATTCAATAAGAGCCTAGTCGATAGTAGCCATTCTCTTTATCATATATACTAAATAAATAAAATAAAAGCAAAGCATTGATTTTATTTATTGATTTATAAACTAAAAGTAAAGAAGACAAAATGGAATAATTGATAGGATATAGTTTTTTTTTTTTTTTAAAAAAGATCATTTTAGTCATTGATGCAAACTGTACCTTCATTTTAGTTCCTCATCCAGGGTCTACAAGTAACCATAGTAACAGAGTGGCAGTGGCTTCCTGCAGGCATAAGGCTGGCTGCCGAGAAGTTAATAAGTTACTCATTTGACAGTACCAGCTATGACTTTTCTGTAATCTCCAACCAAAGAGAGGCAGATTTGAGTTCTTTTGATATATTCATATCTGTAAAGTCAAATCAAATATCCACCTGTGTATATATGTGAAATTTTAAAATTTTAAAAAAGTCAAACCAACAAATTTCTTTCATTAATCAGCAATCAACAAGTAGTTTAAAAAGAAATTTCCAGAGCTTCCTTCTTATCATATTAGCAAAGATATTTATCCTATTCTCTTTGTCTTTGGGCATTAACTAACATAGTCTAATGTTTAATAATGATGACAATAGTAGCTAAGATCTATGAGGGTACTTCAGAAGTTTCTGGAAAATTGATATAAGAGATATGTATATTTTAGTGCAAAAAATTTGGATATCCATACATACATGGGTTCTTCATGGAACATACATTATACCAAAAAACTATTCATGGATTTAAAAAATTTTGCACAAAAATAAATTTATCTTTCAATTCAATTTTCCATGAACTTTTTGAAATACCCTCCTATTGAGCTCAAACCAAGTTATATTTTACCTACACTCGTTTAATGATTGCCTTATAAGAGTCCCTCATCTCCATTTTACAGATTAGCAAAAGTGAGCTTCAGACTACCGTATTTCCAACATATGATAATAAATGTCATTCTCAGAGACTCCAAACTGAACAATCTCTTTCTCACATAAATACAGAAATAGTCATTCATACTTTCTTTAGAGAACATTACAGTTGTAACATCTAAGCCCCCACACTAGATGAATCCTCTGGTACTAGTAATTTAATGAAATATTAATATTAAATATAATTTCTGTATTTGTTTATCATCTGTCTCTGGAATATTGGTTCCATGCTTGAAGAGTCTGGGTTTTTTATTTTCAGAGTTGAACCCACTACCTATTAAGATACCAGGCACACAGTAGGTTTATAGAAGTTACTTAGTGAGATAGTGAATGCGCAAATGAACCATGAACTAGTATGAATTATACATTTGTAGAGCTATTTTTGATTTTTCATTTCAAATCATTTAGTCCCTTCTAAATGTATATTTTTCTAAATTCCAACAAATATTAAATATATCTTAAATTGAGAATTTAAATGAATATAATAAATATCATTATCAAAAGCAAAATAACTTACACATCAGTTCTTATAATTTTAGATTTTAGTTAATTTTAAATGTATTAAAATTTTCAAAACACTGAAATTGCAGGCATACCTCAAAAAGATAAAACAATCTTAAGAACCAAACACAAAGCTAGCAACTCTGAGTTGAAAAATGATCAGCTTTGGGACATCATTGCCTGGTAAACGGAGACCATGGAATCAAAGAAAGAAAAGAGAGACAGTTCCAAGATTTTTAAGCAACTAAGTGAATTAAATATAATTTATGAGGATGGTGAAATATATAGTAGAATTTCAGGGTAATGACAAATCAGAAATTTACCTTTAGAACCTAAATTTTAAATGCCTGTGAGGCATACAATAAGACTAGAAGTATTTTATAGTCCAGGGAAAATTCTAAACCTGAGGTGTCATTTGAGTATAATCAGCACATAGATGCTATAAAGTATTGAGATGAGATCAGTGAGGATGTAAGTACAGGTAGAGAAGAAATTAAAAACTGACTTCTCGGATTGGATTAAGATAGTGGACTAGGGAGGAAGTTTACTGCTCTAGTATAGGAGAATAGTTTTTAAAAAGTGGATAAAGTGCAGTCTCAGGGAAGAGTTAGGGAGAAAACTACAGAGAACAATCCATGCAGGTTGGAAGGATGCAGCAGATCTACATGGAGGCTATGGACATACACAAATCAGGATCCCAGCAGCCAAGAGCCTCTGCACCAGCATTGGAGACTGGTATGAGATCAGACTGCAGCAGCCAAAGCCACTGACGATAAAGCTGCAGGAAAAGCCTAGAGGGGATTTGGTTTGGAGCCCTATAGGGGGTAGTGTACCTACTGAATGAGAGAGGAATAAAATGAAGAGGGGTCTGTTTCTCTCTCCCCCATAACCCAGCTACAGCATCCTGCAACAAGCTGAAAGAGAGAAGATGCCATTTTGGACATACATAACAGCTGTAGCAGCTCATGTCTGTGCCCAGCAAGCATCCAAGGAGATTCTCCTGAATCTGACGGGGAGAACTGACAGGAGGCTTGATGTTAATAACTGTGGAAAGATTGTGTGTCAGGACTGTGAAAACACTGAAGCTGCATGGGAAGGCTCAAGGTATGGCTGGGAATTTGGGCACTCACTGTGATAGGCTCCACAAACTCAAGGCTCCTGATGAGGGAATTTTCTGGGGAATTTGCTCACATTGACAACTGCACAGATCTTTTGTGTGGTCCTTATGGAAGTGCAGATGAATATTATATCCATTGGGGACAGTGCCCAGGTACTGGTCTCCTTTCAGAAGAGGAAATGAGCTGAGCCTACTCCAACAGAACAGAACAAACCTCCCCTTCAGTGCCTCAAGGTATTCCCTAGAAGTGAACACTCCACTAATCCACACAGACATAGCCCAAAGATAAAAGCTATCATAGCAGAAAAACCAAGAAACCAATGACTATCTCCACAAAAAGTGAATAATAAATGCACCAATTCAAGAAGCATGAATAAGGAACACAAAATGACACCTCCAAAAGGATAAAACAATTCAATACTACATTGTGAAGATGAAAAGATTGAAGAAATGCTAGAAATGGAATTTTAAAATTAATCATAGGATTACATAGAAGTAATCAGAAGCAAATTCAAAAACTAATAAAATCCGTAGATGACATGAAAGAAAGTTATTCCCACAAAATCGAGATCTTAAAGAGAAAGCAAAATCAAGTTGTCAAAATGAAGAATGCAAAAGAATGCAGAAAAAATACAGTGGAGAGCCTTAAAAACAGAATTGGTGAAGCAGAAGAAAGAATATATGACTTAGAAAATAAATCACAAGAAATTATACAATCAGACAAAAACAAGAAGATATTAGAAAACTAAAAAAAAAACTGTTGGTAATCTACAAGATACTATCAAATGAACCACATACAGGTTCTAGGAGTTCCTGAATGCATGGAAAAAGAGAAAGGATCAGAACTCCTTTTTAGTGAAATAGTAAGAGAAAATTTACCTAATTTGGAGAAAGAAAGGGATATCTAAGTACAGGAAGCATGTAGTAATCCTACTAGACATGACCAGGAAAGATCTTCACCATGACACATTGTAATCAAACTCTCCACAGTAAAATATAAAGGAAAGATTCTAAAATGGAGAGAAATGAAAGATTACTTTCAGAGGATCTTCAATTAGATCCATAGTATCCATAGTGGAATTCTAATCAGAAACACTATAGGCTAGGAGAGAATGGAAATATATATATTCCAGTCTTAAGAGAAAAAAAAAACTGTCAAACTAGAATACTGTACCCTGAAAATCTCTCATTTATCAATGAAGATGAAATAAAGACCTTCCATAACAAATAGAAACTGAAAGAATTTATAGTCACCCAACCAGCATTGCAAGCTATGCTTAAGGATGTGCAGCAAACAGGAACAAAGAAACATGGTCATCACTATAAAAAAAAAAAAAAAAGGTAAAGGACAAAGAAATTCCGAGGTAAAAAAAGTAATATTTTTGGAAAAATGATAATGCAAAGTTGTTACCTATCAATAGTCACCTTGAATATAAATGGCCTCAACTCCTCAGTTAAAAGACACAAACTGGCTGAATGGATTGAAAAACAAAACGCATCTATTTGCTGTCTACAAGAAACATATCTCACCAACAAAGATGCACTCAGACTGAAAGTGAAAGGATGGTAGAAGTTGTTCCATGCCAACAGAAACCAAAATAGAGGTGCTATAGCTATCTAATATCAGACAAAATAGACTTTAATACAAAAACTGTTAAAAGAGACAAAGAAGGGCACTATGTAATGATTAAGGGATCAATTCAACAGGAAAATGTAACTGGTATAAATGTATATATGCACCTAATTACAGGGCACCTGGCTATTTAAAAGAAATTTTAAGGGATCTAAAGGGAAACACAGAGTCAAAAACAATTGTAATTCAATACCCTACTTTCATCAATGGACAGATAAACTAGACAGAAAATCAGCAAGGAAACAACAGAGTTAATCGACACTATAGATGATAAGGACCTAACAGGTATCTACAGAGCTTCTCATCCTACAGTTACAGAATACACATTCTTCTCACCAGTGCATGGCACCTTCTCCAGGACTGACCACACGCTAGGCCATAAAGCAAGTCTCAGCCAATTCAAAAAAATCAAAATCATATCATGCATCTTCTTGGAACACAATGGAATGAAGCTAGAAACCACCTAGGAATCTCTAGAATATACACAAACACATGTACACTGAAAAACATGTTCCTGCATGAACAATGGGTCATAGAAGAAATCAAAAAACAAATCAGAAAGTTCCTGGAAACAAATGAAAAATGGCAATACAACATATCAAACCTTATGAGATACAGCAAAGCAGTGTTAAGGAGAAAGTTTGGCTGGTGCCCCAGCTCAATAGGCTAATCCTCCACCTGCGGTGCTGGCCCTCTGTGTTCTAGTCCCAGTCGGGATGCCAGATTCTGTCCCAGTTGCTCCTCTTCCAGTCCAGCTCTCTGCTGTGGCCCAGGAGTGCAGTGGAGGATGGGTCCTTGGGCCCTGCACCCACATGGGAGACCAGGAGAAGCACCAAGCTCCTGGCTTCAGATCAGCGTGATGCACCAGCTGCAGTGTGTTGGCCGCAGTGGCCATTGGGGATGAACTAACAGAAAAGGAAGACCTTTCTCTCTATCTCTCTGTCTCTCACTGTCCATTTTGCCTATCAAAAAAAAAAGAAGAAGAAAATTTTTGGCAATTGGTGCTTACCTCAAGAAATTGGAAAGGCACCAAAAAATGAGCTATCAATGCATCTCTAGGGTCTAGAAAAACAAAAGCAAACCAAACCCAAAACTACTAAGATAAAATTAGAGAAGACATAAAATTAAAAGTAAAAAAAAAAAAAACAAAATATCAGCAAAGAGGTGGTTTTTTTAAAAAAAAACAAAATTGACACACCATTAGCCCAACTAACCAAAAAAAAGGAGAAGACCTAAATTAATAAAACTAGAGATTAAAAAGGAAATGTAACAACTGATACCACAGAAATAAAATCATCAGAAAGTAGAGTAAAGAGCTGTATGCAAACAAACCAGAAAACTTAGAATAAAAGTATACATTCTAGACACATACAACCTTGCTAAATTGAGCTAGGAAGACATAGAAAATCTAAGCACATAACCAAGAAGGAAATTGAATCAGTAATAAAGATCCTCCCAACAAAGAAAAGCCATTGCTCAATTCTACCAGACATTAAAGAACTAACTCCAATTCTTCTCAAGCTATTCAAAACAATTGAAAGGAAGAGAATTCTCTCAAATTATTTCTATGAAGCCAGCATCACCTTAATTCCTAAACCTGAAAAAGATGCAACTAAGAAAGAGAACTACTGATCAATTTCCTAATGAACATAGATGCAAAAATTTTCAATAAAATTATAGGTAATCAAATCCAATAACATATCAGAAATATCATTCACACTGATCAAGTTGGAATTATTCCTGGTATGCAGGAATGGTTCAAAATTTGCAAATCAATCAATGTGATACAGCACATTAACAAACTGAAGAATTAAAAATCTATGATTATTTCCTTAACGTGTTCAGAGAAAGCATGTGATAAAATACAACACCCTTTCATGATGAAAACTCTAAGTAAATTGGGTATAGAAGAAATATTCTTCAACACAATCAAGGCAATCTTTGACAAGCCTACAGCTAGCATCTTATTGAGTGGGGGAAACTTGGAATCATTCCGACTGATATCCGGAACCTGATGAGGATGCCCAGTCTCACCATTGCTATTCAATATAGTTCTGGAAATTTTAGCCAGAGCCCTTGAGCAAGAAAAAGAAATCAGAGGGATACAAATTAGGAAGGAGGAAGTCAAACTATCCCTATTTACAGATGACATGATTCTATATATAAGTGATCATAACAACTCTACTAAGAGACTACTGAAACTCATGGAAAGGTTTGGTAAAGTAGCAGGATATAAAATAATTACACAAAATTCAACAGCCTATGTATACACAGACAGTGCCATGGCTGAGATCAGTATCATTAAATGATCAATCTCATTCACAATAGCTACAAAACTTTCAAATACCTAGCAATACTTTTAGCCATGGATGTCAAAGATCTCTATGATGAGAATTAAAAACTTTCAAGAAACAAATAGAAGATGCATAAATAGAGAAAAATCTTCCATGTTCGTGGATTAGGAGAATCAATATAATTAAAATGTCCATTCTTCAGAAAGCACTTTATAGATTCATTGTAATATCAATCAAAATATCAAGGACATTTTTCTCAACTATAGAAAATAATGCTGAAATTCATTTAGAAACACAGGAGACCCTGAATAGTTAAAGCAACCTTATACAACACAAAGCTGGTGGCATCACCATACCAGATTTCAAGACATACTCCAGGACAGTTATAATCAAAACAGCCTGATATTGGTACAAAAACAGATGGATAGGCCAATGGAACAGAATTAAAATGGCAGAAGTCAATACTAGAACCTACAACCAACTTATATTTGACAAAAGAGCTAAAATCAATCAATCAATGGAATATGGACGGTCTCATCAACAAGTGGTGCTACGAAAACTGGATTTCCACATGCAGAAGGATGAAGCAAGACCTCTATCTTACACCTTATGCAAAAATCCACTCAAAATGGATTAAAGAATTAAATCCACAGCCTGATAATATCAAATTTTTAGAGAACATGGAGCAAACTTTGCAAGACATTGGCACAGGCAAAGATTTCTTGGAAAAGGCCCCAGAGGCACAGGCTGTCAAGAATAAAATGAACAAATGGGATTACATCATATTGAGAGGCTTTTGTACAGCAAAAAAAAAAAAATTAGGAGAGTGAAGAGGCAACCAACACAATGTGAGAAATTATTTGAAAACATTTCAACTGATAAAGGTTTAATAACCAGAATATATAAAGAGATCAATAAACTCAAGAATAACAAAACAAAAACCCAGTGAGAATTGGGCAAAGAAATTAAATAGACAGTTTTCAAAAGAGGAAATCCAAATGCTCAACAGACACATAAAAAATTGCTCAAGATCACTAGCAATCAGGGAAATGCAAATCAAAACCACAATGAGGTTTCACCTCACCCCGGTGAGAATGGCTCACATTAGGAAATCTACCAACAACAGATGCTGGCGATTATGTAGGGAAAAAGGGACACTAACCCACTGTTGGTGGGAACGCAAACTGGTGAAGCCACTATGGAAGTCAGTCTGGAGATTCCTCAGAAACCTGAATATAACCCTCCCATTCAACCCAGCCATCCCACTCCTTGGAATTTACCCAAAGGAAATTAAATTGGCAAACAAAAAAAGCTGTCTGTACCTTAATGTTTATTGCAGTTCAATTCACAATAGCTAAGACCTGGAATCAACATAAATGTCCATCAACAGTAGACTGGATAAAAAAATTATGGGATATGTACTCTATAGAATACTATACAGCAGTCAAAAACAATGAAATCTGGTCATTTGCAACAAGATGGAGGAATCTGGAAAACATCATGCTGAGTGAAATAAGCCAGTCCCAAAGGGACAAATATCATATGTTCTCCCTGATCAGTGACAACTAACCGAGCACCAAAAAGAAAACCTGCTGAAGTGAAATGGACACTATGAGAAATGGTGACTTGATCAGCCCTTGCCCTGACTGTTGATGAACAACTTAATCTTTTATTCCTATTAGTATTTTTTTCTACTTAATACTATTGGTTGAACTCTTCAATTAATACACAATTATTCTTAAGTGTTGAAACTTAACTGCAAAGTGATCCCTGTTAAATATAAGAGTGGGAATAAGAGAGGGAGGAGATGCACAATTTGGGACATGCTCAATCAGACTTGCCCCAAATGGTAGAGTTAGAAATGTGCCTGGGGATTCCAATACAATCCCTTCAAGATTGCATGTACCAATGCCATCTCACTAGTCCAAGTGATCAATTTCTGTTCACAATTGATCATAATGATAGGACTAAGAGCCAAAGGGATCACATAAACAAGACCAGTGTCTGCTAATACTAACTGATAGAATAAAAAAGGGAGAGAACAATCCAACATGGGAATTGGGATACACAGCAGACTCATAGAATGTCCTAAACAGCACTCTGACCTCAGAATCAGCCCTTAAGGCAATCAGATATGGCTGTAAAGCCCATGAGAGTATTTCAGGCATGGAAAGCCAAGACACTCTAGGGAAAAAAAAAAGAAGACCTAAATGAAAGATCTCTGTGAGTGAGATCCCAGTGGAAAGAACAGGGCCATCAAAGAAGGAGGTACCTTTCTCTGAAGGGAGGAGTGAACCTCCACTTTGACTATGACCTTATCTTTTTTTTTTTTTTGGACAGGCAGAGTGGACAGTGAGAGAGAGAGAGAGAGAGAAAGGTCTTCCTTTGCCGTTGGTTCACCTTCCAATGGCCGCCGTGGACGGCGTGCTGAGGCCAGCGCACCGCGCTCATCTGATGGCAGGAGCCAGGTGCTAGGTTTTTTTCCTGGTCTCCCATGGGGTTCAGGGCCCAAGCACTTGGGCCATCCTCCACTGCACTCCCGGGCCACAGCAGAGGGCTGGCCTGGAAGAGGGGCAACTGGGACAGAATCCGGCGCCCCAACCGGGACTAGAACCTGGTGTGCCGGCACCGCAAGGCGGAAGATTAGCCTGTTGAACCACGGCACCGGCCGACTATGACCTTATCTAAATATGATCAGAGTTGGCAAACTCAAAAGGCCTCCATAGCTTTTGCAACTCATGACAAGAGCCTAGGGTGATTACTGAGGCCATAAACAAGAGTGTCAATTTGTTAAGTCAACAACAGGAGTCACTGTGCACTTAATCCTCATGTAAGATCTCTGTCCTTAATGTGCTGTACATTGTGATTTACTGCTATAACTAGTACTCAAACAATATTTTTCACTTTGTGTTTCTGTGTGTGTGCAAACTGTTGAAATCTTTACTTAATATATGCTAAATTGATCTTCTGTATATAAAGATAATTGACAATGAATCTTCATGTGGATGGAAGGGGAGAGGGAGTAGGAGAAGGGAGGGTTGTGGGTGAGAGGGAATTTATAGGGGAGAAAAAGCCATATAATCCATAAGCTGTACTTTGGAAATTTATATTCATTAAATAAAAGTTAAAAAAAAGAAATTATGGGATATGGAATACTACACAGTGGGAAAAAATGAAATCTAGTCAGTCAGAACAAATGGATGAATCTGGACAACATTATACTTAGTGAAATAAACCAGTCCCAAAGGAACAAATACCACATTTCTCTCTGATCTGTGATAATTAATAGAGCACCTAAAAGGTTCTAAAATTGACACTTTGAGAAGCTACGACTTGAATATCCCTTGTCTTAACTCTTAAGAAACACTTCTTTTTAGTACTATTTGTTGAACTCTTTACTTAACATAGAGTTAAACATGTGTATAAAGTCAATTGAAAATAAATATCAGTAAAAAAAAGTGGGAATAAGAGATAGAAGAGTAAGATGGGTTGGGAGTATAGGTGGGAGAGTAGACACTATAGAGGCATCACCATGTTTCTAAAGTTGGAATTATGAAGTATATGAAGTTTATAGCTGTAAAACTGTGTAGTTCTGCATACATTCCTATGGACTTTCTAAGGGTACAGTTTTAAAACTTGCCGTGGGACCTAAAATCCCCTACAGCTGGGTGGTAAAAATACCATCTTAAGTGTTAAAGTGATCATATGGATAGGATTAAGGGTCTCATAATAATAATAGAATTAAAAAGGAGGGAAGGCTCTAACATGGAAAGCAGTCCACACAGCAGTCTCATAGAATGACAACAGCTTTTAATAGCACTCTGACCTCAGAGTCAGCTCTTAAGGCATTCTGGTCTGGCTGAAAGGCCCACATGAACATTTCAGGCATTGAAGACCAAAATACTGTGACAAAAAATGTCCCATATGAAGGACCTCGGTGGGTGAGACCCCAGTGAAAAGAAGTGGTCATCATCAAAGAAGGAGGTACTTTTCTTTGCAGTGAGGAGAGAACTTCCACTTTGCTGTGGCCTTGTCTAAATACTGATGGTGTTTGTGGATTCAAGAGGCTTCCATGGCCTGGACAGCTCATGTCAGTAGCCTCAAGTGATCACTGGTGTCATACACAAGAGTGTTAATTGTTAAATTAACAAGAGTCACTGTGCACTAACTTCACATGCAGGACCTCTGTCCTCAAAGCGTTGTATCATACTATGTCTAAGTGCTTGCAAAAGATGCATCATACTTGGTGCTTCTTTAAAGTAAATTAAGTTTCTAAAAAAAAAAAAAGAAATGAAATTAGCTTCAAGATGCAATGACTTTGAACAACCCTTGTCCCAACTCTTGAGGAACAGATTTTTTTGTTTTGTTTTTGTGCAAATTGTTGAACTCTTTACTTAGTATAGAGTTTGTGTTCTGTGTATAAAGTTAATCAAAAATTGATCTTAGTGGAGAATGGGACTGGGAATGGGCTAGGGAGGAGGAGGAAGGGTGGAAGGGTGTGTGGGAGTGTGGGTGTGATGGGAAGAAGCACTGTATTCCTAAAGTTGAACTTATGAAATTCATGAAGTTTTTATTCCTTAAATAAAATGTTTCTTTGGGGGGAAAATTTTTTGAAAATACAAAAAAGACTGACTTCTCATTACTCTAATATTAAAAAGTCTGGAAAACAAAGATAATACAGCAATGGTGCCTGAATGATAGTGGCCCATGAGAGTTTTTGTGGAATATCTCCAGAACACTTAATGATGAATTTTCAAGAGAAAGTAAAAAACACTATTATGTATTCTTGAAATGAGGACTGAATATTGACACTGACTTTGTAAATAAAGAGATCTTGATAACATGAGTTAACAGTTGTTTGGGCAAAACCGCTGAGAATAACAGTTGATTAGAATGAGTCCAAGGAAGACTGGGAGTCAAAGTCAAATGGCACCTATAACAACCTCCTTTGGGAACTTTCTATAAAAGAAGAAACTATGAGATCTTAGCCAGAGTGATTGGGGCAACTTGGGATAGTTTTATATTTACAACTAGAAATAATATATAATATTTTACTGCTAATAATAAGAAAAAGAAGAAAAACTAATGATGGAGGAAGGACAGCGGATAATTTGAGAAGCAAACACCAGCAAAAGGTCCCGTGCTCAAGGGGATGCATTAACCTACAACAAGCATCTTCACTGTTACTGAAAAATAATAGGAAGTGAAGCAAACAGTTTGTGTATTTGGTGGTATAAGAATAAGGAAAGGGACGGAAAGGGACAGGTGCTGTTGCTTAGTAGGTTAAGCATCTACCTGTGGCATCAGCATCCCATATAGCATTCCAGCTTCTCCACTTCTGATCCAGCTCCCTGCTGATGACCTGGGAAGGCGGTGGAGGATGGCTGAAGTGAATGGGGCCCCTGTACCCAGATGGGAGACCAGAAAGTAACTCTTAGCTTCTGGCTTCAGATCCACCTAGCTCTGGCCATTTGGGGAGTGAAGCAGCAGATGGAAGATCTCTATCTGTCTCTCCCTCTGTAACTCCAACTCCCAAGTAAATAAATATATGTTGAAAAAAATAAAGAAGTTCTCCTTGAATCATTTCTAAGCTTTCAGTGAAATCAGAAGCAAGATGACCTACTGAGAATCTAAGGGGGAAGGCAGAAGTTTAAGGATTGTACAGTATTCACTGGAAGCAGGAAAAGAATTGGCTAAAAAATGTAATAAGAATCACATTTCAATGTCTTGTCCACATAATAAACCTTACATATGTCAATATGTATCTAGCAAAAAGGTGAAAATACATAAGGATAAATGAAATTCCATTTGTTCCAATTTGTGAATAAGATAAAGTGTGAGAACTCTGAGAGAAAATATGGTTTTCTCTTTTGTTCATGGCAATATCATTGTGCATAGAACACCACCTCCAAATAGCAGGTGGTTGTTTTGTGAATGAATTCATTTCTTTAGTCTTTCTTATTGTTACAGATCATCTCCTTACCCACAAAAATTCATCTACTCACCTCACTCTACCTCATTTTACGAGTATTTTCCAATTTATTTTTAATATGTGTCCATTATTAAGACAGTATTTTGTGCTTTACTGTCATCTATTTTTAATTCTCCAAAACATTGTTTTGCAGTCTCTAATGGAGAGTTAAAAAGCCTCATGAACTAAAAGGTACATTTTGCCAATATTGAATCAACTCCAAAAGATTGAAAAATTTGGGTTGAGTTTAAAACTTTAAGCACCCAAGAAAAGAAAGCTCAAAACCTGATGTTTTAGTTTCTCATATTCTGTAATTAAATATATGAAATCAAAGGTCTTGTGCTGATTAAAAAAACAAAAATTAGAGGACAAACTTCCAACTATGAAAAGTACTAAAAGATTCTTAACCCAAAGTCTCAACAAGTGACCTTCCTAGCAACCATGTTTTTAGCTCAATTTGTTTATTTATCTACAACAACAGTAAAAATTTTACCAAATACCAAACTATTTTTAATCATTTTGCATAAATGGATGGCTCTTTGTGTTTACTGAGAAAAATAGATTCGCTCCTCTTCAACAGAATAGGATATTAATCTTACATTTCCTCATAAAATTGGTTAATAATCATGTGATAAAATGCCATTTTTCTCACAGACATAGAAATACAAATAAAAGCAAAAAGACAGCATTTCACTTATTAAAAAGGTGAAAAATATCTTTACATATATAGATTTTCTGATAGTCTTAGGATAAATCCTCCAATGTGGGATAATTGAATGAACAGCTATCAGTAATTTATGGTTTTTGGAAAAACATAGCTAACTTACTTTGGAAAATATAGCAAATTATTCTAATGAAAGTACAAAATTTACAGCATGTTGGCAGCACTGGCTTATTGGTTATTAAAAATTGTTTTACTTTTTTTAAGATTTTATCTATTTATCTGAGAAGTAGAGCTATAGAGCATGGAAGAGAGAAAGGTCTTCCAACTGGTTCACTCCCCCAATGGTTGCAATGGCCAGAGATAGGCCAATCTGAAGCCAGGAGCCAGGAGCTTCTTCCAGGTTCCCCATGCAGGTGCAGGGGCCAAACCATTTGGACCTTCCTCTACTGCTTTCCCAGGCCATAAACAAAGAGCTTGATCAGAAGTGGAGCAGCCAGGACATGAACCATCACCCATATAGGATGCCAGTGCAACTGGCAGAGGCTTACCCTACTATGCCATAGTGCCAGCCCCAAAATTGTTTTTATTTGACATGGTAAAATTCACCCTTTTGAGCATATGTCCTGTGAATATTGACAAATGTATAGAATCATATAGCCATATCAAAATGAATATATAAAAGAACATCATCATCCCAAAGAGTTCCTTTATAGTCAATCCTCTCTCCTCCAGTTACTGAAAACTACTGATTTGTCATGTGTGCTTTGAACTTTGCCTTTTCCAGAATGTCATATAAATGGCCTATACAACATAAAGCCTTTTTTTTCGACAGGTAGGGTGAACAGTGAGAAAGAGAGAGACAGAGAAAGGTCTTCCTTTGCCATTGGTTCACCCTCCAATGGCCGCCGTGGCCGGCCCACCGCGCTGATCTGAAGCCAGGAGCCAGGTGCTTCTCCTGGTCTCCCATGGGGTGCAGGGCCCAAGCACTTGGGCCATCCTCCACTGCACTCACTGGCCATAGCAGAGAGCTGGCCTGGAAGAGGGGCAACTGGGACAGAATCTGGTGCCCCAACCAGGACTAGAACCCGGTGTGCCAGCACCGCAAGGCAGAGGATTAGTCTGTTGAGCCATGGCGCTGGCTAAAATAAAGTCTTTTAAGTCTGACTTATTTCATAAGGCAAATGAGGTTCTTCCATATTGTCAAATAAATTAATTGGTTTTTTTTCCTTTTATTATTACTGAGCAGTGCTCCAGGGTTGGGTGCACTATAGTTTGATTTTCTATTAATCAGTTCAATTTTTCCCAATTCTTGGTAATCATAAATAAAAATGGGAATAGATGAAGAGGAGCAGACATTTGACAGAGCAGTTAAGTCACCTGTTAGGATGACTGCACCCCATATCACCATGTCTGATTTGAATTCCAGAAATCCCCCTTCTGATCGAGTTTCTTGTTAATGTGCACTCTGGAAGGCAGAGTGTGGTATATCAAGTACTTGGGTGACACAGATGTAGCTCAAGAATCTGGGCTTTGACCTGGCTGAGCCCTAACTGTTGCCAAGTACTTGGGAAATAAACCAGTGGAGGGAAACTCCTCTCTCTCTCTCTCTCTCTCTCTCTCTCTCTCTCTCTCTCTCTCTCAAATAAAAATGAAAATAAATAAAATTTTAAATTTTAAAAATAAAAATAGGGCTGCTATAAACAATTCCATAGAGGTTTCCATATGAATCTAAGACTTACATCTCTTGAATTAATTGATGCTTTTTCTTAACAATTATTTATCTCAAATTTATTTTGTGATTTTTAAGTACTCTTCCAAAAAATCCAAGTTCTTCCAGAGGATTCTGCTCCAGTGTGAGATGTCCAAGAGAATGTGCATAAAGCTTTTGTACTAAGTTATAATTTGTGAAGTACTTGGAATAACAAAGATATCCTCAAAAATAAAACAAAATGGGAGGCTTTAAAATATTCAGACTAGATAATGTGAGATTTTATTATTGTTATCCTAAAAACTTTCAGCATTTGCTTGGAATGCTTCTGTTGGTGTTGAGGAAACATGTAAGAAGGCATGGAAATTTTTCTCATTTAAAATTCCAAATCTAAATGGCCAGTGTTAATTGCCAATAATCTTTTTAATTATTTATCATTATATAATAATTGTACATTTCAAACACACAACATAAACCAATCAAGCCAGGAAACCAGTCTTTCATTCTTATCTTTTCCTCAAGTTTGGAGCACATCAGCTCCTCTTCTTAAGCCTAAAAACAAAGTAATTGTCTCATCTTATAAGCAGTTTCCAGATTTATTTGTGGGAAGCTTACCTTGTGCCTGAAGAAGTACTAGCAATTCAGAACACAAGGTTAAGGATGTCAAAGAGTACAATATTTAATAAGTAATAACGGAGTGAGGTCAGAGCTGGGAATGGACAAAAGACTTATTGGAGAAAAGGATAAGGGCCAAATTTATTGTGCCTTCAAGAAGAAATAGCATTTTTCATTTGCGATTGCAAGCTCCTTTTGTAACTGGTACTTCTTGGAGAGTGAAGGCAGTTTAGACAGACTCTTGGCACTGATTCTTTTTCCCATGATTGTACAAAACTATAATGAAGCACAATAACACCCAAATAGCTAAGACAATCCCTTTGGCACCCAAATGGCCAAATAAAGTTGTTTGTGTATCCAGAAGACATCATTAAATGTCACCTTCTAAATCTGTCTGATAATACCACATGATAAATCACACAAGATCATTATTAAATTTGGAGAACATTAACAGAAAAGGATGGGAGACTGATGAGTCATTTCCAAGGAGAGACATCTGATTCCACTTACACAGCAAACTAATCAAAGTCAGATGTAGCCAAGTCTCAATTCACATATAATTTTGCAGGCAGAGAATAGTAGCGCTTTTCTGTAATGCCAAAAGGAATAAACTTTGAGCAAGTTTCTCAAAATGTGCCCACCTAGTATATCATATAAGAAAAGCTACCAGTATTCATATAAAAGAATTTTGCCAAAGAAGGTACATCAGCAAATACATGTACCTCTCTATTTTCCATTTCGTCCTCTCTGTCCCAGTTTTCTTCCTTCCCACAACTTCATCTCCACCCATCTTGGTCCTCTCTTTCCATAGACATGACACAAATGTGTACAAAACCATCAATGAAGCACATTTATTTTTAATCTTAGAACATTTGGTTCCCAGACATCAAGTCACCAAAAAGCATTGAAGCTAATTACTAAATTTAAATGTTGAATAACACACACACATACACATACACACACACACATACACACACACATATATATATATATATATATATTTAAGTCATATATTTATTTATTTACTATTCAATGTAACAAATATTAATTGTGTATCTCACATGAGTCAGGCACTAAGCATACAAGGATGAAATGTATAACTTTTCCTCCAGTTGTGCTCAGACTCCACCAGAAGAAAGAAATGAAGTAGGTATAATACAGTGAAATATGCAATGGAAGAAGCATGCAATGAAAGGTGAGAGTAATGCCCCATGTGTAAAGAGAAAACAAAAAAGTATCACCTGACCCAGGGATTGTTAGTGAAATCTCTAAAGCAGATAATCCTTCAGTTAAAACTTGAAAAACTAAGCAGATGGAAAGAAGATGTAAAAATAAGAGAGAAAGGGAGCATCCTATCTTCAGAAGACAGCAAGTACAAAAACATGTGTTTGCAGACTTATAAAAGGTTTTATAAGGTTGGGTCATAAGTTGCACTTGAAGGTTTATAATAAACTTGAATCCACAATTTAATTTTATAAGATCCTCAACATTCTGCTAATGACATAACTCTTCTTTTCTATAAGTTCAACATTTTTAAATGAACATGAAGGATGGTGGATTAAGATGGCAGAGTAAGGAAGGAGCTTGCTGCTAGAGTCTAGGAGAAGATTGTTTTTAAAAAGTAGAGAGTGCAGTCTCAGATGCACACAACTTAGGACCCCACCAGCTGAGAACCTCTGCACCAGTGTTGGAGAGCAGGGTAAGACCAGACTGAGGAAGCCTAAGCCACTCAATAAAAAGTTGTAGGAAGAGCCTAGAGGGAATCCAGCCCCATGGGGAATAGTATACCCACCAAACTAGAGGAGAAAAACAAAGTGAGGGACATGTTTTCTCTCTTTCCAAATCATCCTGCAAAGGCATCCTGTAACAAGCTGACAGAGCAGGCATCATTTTTCACATATGTAACAATTGTGCCAGCTTGTGTCCGCACCTAGCAATTAGCCAAGTGGAGACTCCTGAGTCTGATAAGGGGAATAGATAGGGAGCTGGGTTCTTGGGACTGTGGGAGGCTTGTGTGCCGGGTCTATGAAAACACTGAAACTGCATGGAAGGACTCAGGGTGTAGCTAGGACATTGGCTGTCCCTGTGAGAAGCTCCACAAGAACAAGCTCCCTCATTACCTGGTAAGGGATATTGCTGGGGAATCTGAGCTTACACTGAGGATTGCACAGATTTTTTGTGTGGTTCTTGTGGCAGAGCAGACGAATAACATACTCACAGGGGCTAACACCTAGGCACTGGTCTACTTCAAGGAGAGAAACTCAGCTGATTCTATGCCAATAGACAAGAAGAAACCTCCCCCTCTGATAAAAGAAAAAGCAAGAGAGAAAGAGAAAGAGATACTACACCAAACCTGGGTGTGCCACCTCAAACCCTTCACCCTAGAGCACTGAACACTGCTCCCTGGCCACTCTCACCACACCCCTCTAGTTATTCCCTGAAAGCAAACACTCTACTAATCCAATCAGACAAGGTTCAAGAAAAATCAGAGTATCCCCAGAAATGCTGAATAACTAATGCACCAATCCAAGACACAAGGACAAGGAAGACAACATGACACCCCCAAAAACACAACACCTCAAAACTAGATTGTGAAGATGATGAGATAAAAAAACTGATCCTGGGATTACTTACAAGTAATCAGAAGTAAATGAATGAACTAATGAAATCCATGCATGACATGAAAGAGAATTTCTTCCAGAAATTGAGAACTTAAAAAGAAATCAAATGAAATCTTGGAAATGGATAATTCAATAGAACAAATAAAAACTACAGTGGAGAGCTTTAACAACAGAATCAGTGAAGCAAAAGAAAGAATATCCAATTAGAAGATAAATTACAGAAAATGTTAAAGTCAGATCAAACAAAAGAAGAAGAAATTAGTAAACTAAAAAACACTGTTGGTAATCTACAAGATACTATCAATTGACCCAACATATGGGTTCTAGGAGTTCCAGAAGGTATAGAAAGAGAGAAAGGATTAGAAGGCCTTTTTACTGAAATAACAACGAAAATTTCCCCAATTTGGAAAAAAAGAAAGGGGCATCCAATTACAGGAAGCACATAGAACTGCTAATACACACAAACAGAATAATCTTCATCACAACACATTGTAGTCAAACTCTCCACAGGAAAACATAAAGAAAACATTCTGAAATGTGCATGAGAGAAATGACAGATTATTTCAGAGGATCTCCAATTAGATCCACACCAGAATTCTAATCAGAAACACTACCGGTTAGGAAAGAATGGTGAGATACATTTCAAGTCTTAAGAGAAAAAAGTGTCAACCCAGAATACTGTACCCTGCAAAGCTCTCATTTATGAATGAAGGTGAAATAAAGACCTTCCATGACCAACAGAAACTGAAAGTATTTTGTCTCCACCCATCCAGCCCTGTAGAAGATGCTTAAGGATGTGCTGCACACAGAAACAAAGATACAAGGTCACCACAGAAGAAGGTAAAGGAAGAAAAGCTTCCTGTAAAAGTACAAAGGAAATCCAAAGTAAAAAATAGGAATATTTATGGGAAAATGTCAAGGCAAAGTTGTTACTAATCAATAGTCACCTTGAATATAAATGGCCTCAACTCTCCAGTTAAGACACAAACTGGCTGAATAGATCAAAAAATAAAAACCATCTATTTTCTCCCTGCAAGAAACACATCTCACCAACAAAAATAAACACGGACTGAAAGTAAGAGAATGGAAAAAGATATTCCATGACAACAGAAACCAAAAAAGGGCTGGTGTAGCCATCCTAATATTAGAAGAAATAGACTTTGACACACAACTGTTATGAGACAAAGAAGGTCTCTATGTAAAGATTAAGGAATCAATTCAACAGGAAGATTTGACTATTGTTAGCATATATGCACCTAATTACAGTGCACCTGGCTATTTAAAAGAAAATTTAAGGGACCTAAAGGGAAGCATAGACTCAAATACAATGTAATTTGGGATCTCAATACCCAACATTTAGCAATGGACAAATCAACCAGACAAAAAAATCAGCAACGAAACAGCAGAGTTAATTGACACTATAGGCCAAATGGACCTAACAGATATCTATGGAACTTTTCATCCTAAAGCTGCAGAATACACATTTTTCTCACATGTGCATGGAATCTTCTCTAGGACTGACAACATGACAGGCCATAGAGGAAGTCTCAGCAAATTCAAAAAAATCAAAATTATACCATGCATCTTCTCAGACCACAATGGACTGAAGCTGGAAGTCAGCAACTCAGGAATTTCTAGAACCTATGCAAACACACAGAGACTGAAGAACATGCTCTTGAGTGAACAGTGGGTCATAGAAGAAATCCAAAGACAAATCAAAAAATTTCTGGAAACAAATGAAGATGAAAACACAACATATCAAAACTTACAGGATATAGCAAAAGCAATGTTAAGAGAAAAGTTTATAGCAATTGATGCCTATGTCAAGAAAGTGGAAAGGCATCAAATAAATGAGCTATCAATACATCTCAAGGATCTAGAAAAACTGCAGCAAACCAGACCCAAAACTAGTAGAAGAGAAATAATTAAAATTAGAGAAGAAATCAAGACGACTGAAACCAAAAAAAAGAAAATACAAAAGCTCAGCAAAAGATGAGCTGGTTTTTTGAAAAAAAAAAAAAATTGACACACCATTGCCCAAGTAACCAAAAAAGGAGAGAGAACCCAACTCAATAAAATTAGAGATGAAAAAGGAAGTGTAACAACAGACACCACAGAAACAAAAAAGGGATCATCAGAAATTACTCCAAAGAGCTGTATGCAAACAAACTGAGAAACCTAGAAGATATGGATAGATACATGAACACATATAACCTATGTAAATTGAGCCATGAAGACATAGAAAACATAAACAGACCCATAACCAAAACAAAAATTGAATCAATAATAAAGACCCTCCCAACAAAGAAAAGCCCAGGACCAGATGGACTCACTGCTGAATTCTACCAGACATTTAAAGATGAATTAACTCCTATTCTTCTAAAGTTATTAAAAACAATTGAAAGGGAAGGAATCCTCCAAAATTCTTTCTATGAAGCCAGCATCATCTTAATTCCTAAACCTAGAAAAGATGAAACAGAAAAAGAGAATTACAGACCAATTTCCCTGATGAACATAGAAGCAAAAATCCTCAAAATGCTGGCCAATCAAATCCAACAACACATCAGAAAGATCATTCACCTGGATCAAGTGCAATTTGTCCATGGTATGCAGGGTTGTTTCAACATTTGCAAATCAATAAATGTGATACATCACATTAACAAACTGAAGAACAAAAACCATATGATTATCTCAATAGATGTAAAGAAAGCATTTTAGAAAATACAGCACCCTTTGCAATGCCAGCACACTGGGTTCTAGTCCCGGTCCAGGTCGCTGATTCTGTCCTGGTAGCCCCCCTTCCAGGCCAGCTCTCTGCTGTGGCCAGGGAGTGCAGTGGATAATGGCCCAAGTGCTTGGCCCTGCACCCCATGGGAGACCAGGAGAAGTACCTGGCTCCTGCCTTCGGATCAGCGTGGTGCGCCGGCCGCAGCATGATGCGCCAGCCGTGGCGGCCATTGGAAGGTGAACCAACAGCAAAGGAAGACCTTTCTTTCTGTCTCTCTCTCTCACTGTCCACTCTGCCTGTCAAAAAAAAAAAAAGAAAGAGAAAATACAGCACCCTTTCATGATGAAAACTCTAAGGAAATTGAGTATAGACGGAACATTCCTCAACACAATCAAGTCAACCTGTGACAAACCTAGAGCCAGCATCCTATTGAATGGAGGAAAATTGGAATCATTCTCACTGACAATCAGAACCAGACGAAGATACCTACTCTTACCATTTCTATTCAATATAGGCCTGGAAGTTTTAGCTACAGTGATTAGGAAAGAAAAAGAAATCAAAGGGATACAAATGGGAAGAAGGAAGTCAAACTATCCCTATTTGCAGGTGACATGATTCTATACATAGGTGATCCAAAACATTCCACCAAGAGACTACTGGAACTCATAGAAGAGTTTGGTAAAGTAGCAGGATATAAAATCAACATGCAAAAATCACAGTCTTTGTATACACATAAAATGCCATGGCTAAAATGAACTTCTAAGATCAACCCCATTCACAATAGCTATAAAAAAAATCAAATACTTAGAATAAATTTAACCGAGGATGTCAAAGATCTATACAATAAGAATTACAAAACATTAAAGAAGATACCAAAAAAAGAAAAAAAAATCTTCCATTTCATAGATTGGAAGAATCAATATCATCAAAATGTCCATTCTTCTGAAGCAATTTACATATTCAGTGTGATATCAATCAATATACCAAAGACATTCTTTGCAGAGAAAAAAATGATGCAAAAATTCATATTAAAACACAGGAGACTTTGAATAGCTAAAGCAATATTATACAACCAAAGCAAAGCCAGAGGCATCACAATACCAGATCTCCAGACATACCATAAGGCATTTATTATCAAAACAGCCTGGTACTGGTATAAAAACTGACGGATAAACCAATGGAACAGAATAGAAACACCAAAAATCAATCCAAGCTTCTGCAACCAACTTATATTTGACCAAGGAGCTAAGATCAATCCCTGGGGCAAGATCAGTCTCTTCAACAAGTGCTGCTGGGAAAACTGGATTTCCACATGCAGAAGTATGAAGCAGGACCACTACCTTACACCTTACACAAAAATCCATTCAAAATGGATAAAGACCTAAATCTATTGCCTAATACCATCAAATTACTAGAAAACATTGGGAAACCCTGCAAGACATTCACACAAAGAGTTCTAAGGAACTGATATAGAATTAACATCCAGAAGCTATAAAGAGCTCAAGAAACTCCACAACAACAAAACAAACAACACAATTAAGAAATAGGCAAGGACTTAAACAGATATTTTTCAAAAGAAGAAATCTAAATGGCCAACAGACACATGACTAAATGTTTAGGATCACTAGCTGTCACGGAAATGCAAATCAAAACCACAATGAGGTTTCAACTCAATCCCCCCCCCCCTTAAATGGCTTTCATACAAAAATCAAGAAACAACAAATGCTGGTAAGGATGTGGGGAAAAGTGTTGGTGGGAATGTAAACTGATAAAGCCACTATGGAAGATAGTATAGAGATACCTCATAAATCAGAATATAGACCTACCATATGACCCAGCCATCCTATTCCTGGGAGTTTACCCAAGGAAAATGAAATCAGCAAATCACAGTTATTGCACCCCCATATTTATTGCAGCTCAATTTACAATAGCTAAGAAATGGAATCAGCCTAAATGCCCATCAAGTGAAGACTAGATAAAGAAATTATAGGATATGTACTCTACGGAATACTACACAGAAGTAAACAAAAAATGAAATCCAGTCATGTGTAACAAAATGGCTGATTCTGGAAAACATCATATTTAGTGAAACAAGCCAGTCCCAAAAGGGCAAATACAATATGTTCTGCCTGATCTGTGATAACTAATAGAGCACCTAAAATGAACATGTAGAAGTGAAATTGACATTTTGAGAAGCAATGGCTTGAACAGCCTTTGTCTTTACTTTCGAGGAATTTTTTTTTCTTAATGGAGAATGGGACTGGGAATGAGAGAAGGAGGAGGAGATGGGGTGGATGTGGGGGTGGGAGGGCAAGTATGATGGGAAGAATCACTATATTCCTAAAGTTGTACTTATAAAATTTGTACTCATTAAATAAATGGTTTCTTTGGGGGAAAAACAATGAACATGAAGTTAGTGTAGTTTCTCTGGAGAGTTAAATGTATGCATACACCACCTCACAGCACCAGTTATGCTGCATGGTACCAGGCAAAGAGTCCTACCCAAGAGCCCTTCTGTGACTAAGCCTGCTGAAGTTGCATGCCCTAGCCTTGTCCATAGGTTGGTGCTGTGTAACTAAGTTCCAAAAAATAAACCATAGGCAAGCGTGACCTGTACTTCTTCCAAAACTGTGTGACAGAAGTCTTCCACACTCAAAGATTCACTCACTTTTTCCATGCTATAGTGCAAAGAGATACTGAAGGGGGTGGTATATCACGAGTTCCTGAACAGCTGCTTTAGCAGAGTCCCTCCACCAACCCATGCCGAACTTTGACATGAGCACAAAATAAGCCTTTCTTGTATTAAGCTACTGACATTTTAGAACTGTATTATTACAGCAGTTAAAGACAGCTCAGAATCCACTCTTCAAACCCATATTCACTAGAATATGTAGTTTACTTGATCTTGTATTGTTGTATATGAATATGCAACATGACTAAATGGGCCACCTTCTTGGTAGATGGCTCAAATGTGGTAGATGGCACACTTGGTAGATGGGCATACCCACAGCTCTATGGCAACAATGGGAAGTGAACATTTGACCTGCTATACATCTGCTCTGGGCAAGAATGTTGTAGTTCAAGTCTTAGAGCTTTCAGAAAGAAAAAAAAAAATCCCCTGAAAGTATATTTACCATTTACACAGGCTGCTAGAGACTTCTTCCTGGATATTGTTCACTACCTTCCTTAGTTAATTGTGTATTTTCTTATCTCTTTTTAAATTCATTTCTCTGTGTTAAAATTATATTGTATCTTCCTTCTATAAGAGACAACTTTCATTATATCTTTTATCATAATTTGTTACTCTACAGTTTAACAGGTTAATTACTTTTCATAAGAAAACAACCATTTTAAAATTTTATATTTAAATTGTTTTATAAGAACATTTTAAATAATAAAATTAGTAATTCTCAATTCAAAATGAAAGGGATACTGTCATTTAAATATATATATATATATATATATATATATATATATATTCTTCCCATTCTCCCTATTCCTGATAGGCAACTACCTGCTTGAATTTATTACATTTATATTATTCACATTATTAGATTTTTTATTGCAAAAACCACATAATCTTGGTGAAACAATTAAAGAATTCAAAGATAAATGAATGTATATATATATATATATATACACACATATACGTGTGTTTGTGTGTGTGTGTGTGTGTAGATAGCTAGATAGCTAGAGAGAGAGAGAGAGAGAGAGAGAGATAGGTAGACAGACAGCCAGATAGACAGACAGATAGATCTTTCCTGTGTCTTCTTTCTAGTCCCACCTCCTGGGATTAGACAACTCTGTTCATAGTAGGCTATATGGCCCTGTGAGCTTCTCCACACTCAGACAGCAAGCTACATTTTTTTCCTAAGACACGGTTATATTTTTATTTCCTTGCTTTTGTCTCTATGTATTCTAGCTATTCCTACAGGACAGTAAATATCAATTTATTTCATTTTATTCAACAATGATTTAATATTCCATTATATGGATGAAACAAATGTATGAAATCTTCTCTTTATTGAAGGATATTCACTCTTTTTACATTTGTATGTGTGTTTGTGTCAGAGAGACAGACAGAGAGACAGAGAGAGAAGTGGAATAGTGGGCAAGGGATCACCATTACAAACAATACTACTACAAACATATGCGCACATAGTGCACTGGAATTATATTCAAATAATTTAATAGCTGGCATAGCAAAGAAATTGAGTAATCAGACCTGATCTCCAATAAATCATGTGGTGTGTCACATTTGCATAATTTCACTATCAGCTCTACTTCTGTATTAATTTTTTTAGTACTGGGATTTGCATTTCTATAGTATATGTTTCCCCAAATATTATTATCCAGATTCCAATTGTCTGTTGCCATGTAGTAAATTGTCCCATGCTCTGGAACTCAGGGAGCTTGTGAGAGGTTATTACTTTGGAGCTCACTTAGCTGGCATTATACCAGGCACTGGTGCAGATATGATGAGGGATTGACCGGAGGATTTGAAAGCTGGACAAACACCTTTCTCTCTCTCTGTATCACATGGCCTCTCCATGTGGCCTCTAGAAGGCACAAGCTGAAGCTTCCTCACAGCTTGAGAGGGTGTTCATGGGGTAGCTTAATGTTTCAAAAGAAAGTGTTTCGTGAACAAGAGAGAAGATGTCTATCACCTAGCCTTGGAAGTCAGGCAACCTCATTCCCCCACATATTGTTGGTTCTTGGACTCCAAGGGAGAGAATTATGCTCTATTTCTTGACTGAGAAGAGGAAAGTTTCTCGAAGAACATTTGCAGCAAGAAATATGACTATAGCCATTTTTGGAAAAGAAAATGTGCCACAGTCATCTTTCTTGCCACAAATTACATTCTTTCCACAGGCAGAATATACTCAGCTTCTTCCAAAACCCTTCAGAAGTTTCATCCCATACAATATGATGTTCCAGACTGAAAAAATTATTATATAAGTCAGAGTCAAGTTTAAATGATACCACTGTGTGTGGTTCCTCAGGTAGAGATTGTTAAGTGTTTGTCCTCTCTCTCTGGAGTCTCATGACCTACAATGACAAGTTATTTGTCCCTACATGACTGCCATACACAGACAGGACAACCACATGATAACCTTGGCAAATGAAATCATTCAAAAGGGGGTTGTGGGGAGATTTGCAGTAATCACTGGGTTACACCAACTTTGAATATCCTCCATGTCCATGTCACCACTTTTCCTTACCAGGGTGCAGGACGGCTCCCTGAGACTCTTTGCCTAGAGTTCTGGGCTCACCCTCTGGGATCCAACTGCTGCCTCTAGTGTAAAGATTGTATTTCCCCCAAAAATAGCTGAGTTGAATAGTTTTCTTGAAGTCTATAAAAACAAATATGAGTCCAAACATTTATTTTATTTTGAACTACTTCTGTTCCTCTCAGTTCAAACTGATACAATTCCTTCATTACTTCTCTATGTGTGTTTTGTCTGTCAATACATAAACCACTATGATGGTTAAATTCATTTATTATTCTATGCCTGTACATTAGGATACCCTGATATCTGGCTAAGCATCATTTGTGGGTGTGAGTATAAGGGTGTTTCTGGAAGAAATTAACATTTTCATTGGTAGAGTGAGTAAAGCAAGCTGTCTTCTCCAACAGGAGTGGGCAACATCTAGTTCATTAGGGATTAAATAGAACAAAAAGGTGACAGGATTTGAATTTTCTCTGTGCTTGAGCATTTGATCCAGAACATTAATCTTCTCCTATACCTGAGCTTCTGCTCCTCTGGCCTTCAGAACCAAACTGGAAACTACACCAGCAGCTCTCTAGTTCACAGGCTTTCAAACTACATATTCAGTCTTCTTGGGTCTCCAGCTTATACATGGCAGATCACTGGACTTCTCAACCTCCACAATCATGTGGGAAATGATACCATTATATATGTATATTATTATAAATAATATATATGATTGTATATTAGTTATATGAAAATAATTATATATTATTATTTATAATGATTAGATATAATGATATTCTGATTCTTTGTGGAATACCAATATATCCACTGTGTTAGACAAATATCACATTTTAAATCTCCTTGAGGGGATTAGGGCAAGATGGCGGAATAGGAAGGGAGCACACCGATAGTCCGGGGAGAGACAGTTTAATAAAAGTGGAGATACTGCAGGTTCAAGGAAGAGTAGGGGAAGAAACAGCAGAGGAAACTCTTCCAGAACTAGTGATTCACAGTGGACCTTTGAGGAGAGCGTGGGAGCCCGCAGTTTGGGACACCAGCAGCAGACTCAACGCATCAGCGCTGGAACGCCAGGTGAGCCGATCCTCAATAGCACGAGACACCAGAAGGGAAGCGGAGAGAGGAGACTAGAGCGAACAAGGCTTGAAACCCTGTGGGGAAAAGTTCACCAGGCTAACTAGAAGAGAGAGAGAAAGAAAAAAGTGACCTATACGGACACAGGTTTCTCTCTATCCGCCCACCTCTCAAAGGTGAGCAAGACAAAGAGCAGGCGCCATTTTGGACATACGTCATAACCAGGGCGACCTCAGGTCTGCACCAGCCCTGAGCCTAGCAGAAAAACCTGACTCTGGGTGTGGGGGTGAAATAACAGGAGATTAGAACCTAATGAATGTGTGGTGCTAATGAACTGAGACTGTGAAAAAAGAGACTGTGGGGGAGAGAAATCACGGAATTCACCACGTGAGTACTCTCCAGAGACGCTACAGTTCGGCAGCCTTGGTAGCCCAGTGATGAGACTGCAAGAGAATTTGAACCCACACTGAAGGCTGCAGAGATTCCCTCTGTGGTCCTTGGGAAAGAGCTTCCGATCTCTGGCTCCTGTGGGTATATCATTTGCCTGCTAACCACCCCCAATTCCATTCAGCTGTGTGGAATTACTTCCCTTTTGAACCAAAAATAAAGAAAGAAACAGAGAGAGATTTACCACACCTAACCTGGGAGTGTCACCTTTGGCACACCCTCAACCCTGAGGAACCAAACAGAGCTATCAGGCCACACCCATCTCAAGCCTCTAAGGCTCCATTGAAAGCAGACAGTCCACTTATCTAGAGTCATAGTATAACAAGAAAAAAACACCACAGTGAAGAAACCAATATGCCAAACAACAAATGCAAAAACCAAGGTAACAAGAACAAGGAAGACACTATGACACCCCCAAATGAAAAAGACACCCCAATTCAAGATTACGAAGATGATGAGATAGAAGAAATGCAAGAAGCAGATCTCAAAAAATTGATAAGAACACTAAGAAGTACTCAAAAACAAATTCTTGAACTACAGAAATCCTTAATGGACAAGGTAGAAAATCTCTCTCGTGAAAATGAAATATTAAGGAGGAATCAAGCTGAAATGAAACAACTAGTAGAACATGAAACTGTGATAGTGACGAGAAATCATAATGAAGTGAAGAATTCAATAGATCAAATGAAAAACACATTAGAGAGCCTTACAAACAGAATGGGTGAGGCAGAAGAGAGAATATCAGACTTAGAATACAGAGCACAGGAAAATATACAGTCAAACCAAAGAAAAGAAGAGGAAATTAGAAATCTAAAAAAGATTGTTGGGAATCTACAGGATACTATTAAAAAACCCAACATTCGAGTTCTAGGAGTTCCTGAAGGCATGGAGAGGGAGAAAGGATTAGAAGGCCTTTTTAGTGAGATAATAGCAGAAAATTTCCCAGTTTTGGAGAAGGACAGAGACATCCTAGTACAGGAAGCTCATAGAACCCTCAATAAACATGACCAAAAGAGATCCTCATCACGACACATTGTAATTAAACTCACCACAGTGAAACAGAAAGAAAAGATCCTAAAATGTGCAAGAGAGAAACATCAGATTACTCTCAGAGGATCTCCAATTAGACTCACGGCAGACTTCTCATCAGAAACCCTACAAGCTAGAAGGGAATGGCGAGACATAGCCCAGGTACTAAGAGAGAAAAACTGCCAGCCCAGAATATTATATCCTGCAAAGCTCTCATTTATGAATGAAGGTGAAATAAAGACCTTTCACTGCAAAAAGAAATTGAAAGAATTTGTTGCCAATCGTCCAGCCCTGCAAAAGATGCTTAAAGATGTGTTACACACAGAAACACAGAAACACGGCCATCAACATGAAAGTAGGTAAACGAAGGGAACCTCACAGCCAAAGATCACAGCAAAAGAACAAAGCATACATTTGGATAAAGAAATTATGGGACATGTACTCTATAGAATACTATACAGCAGTCAAAAACAATGAAATCCGGTCATTTGCAACAAGATGGAGGAATCTGGAAAACATCATTCTGAGTGAATTAAGCCAGTCCCAAAGGGACAAATATCATATGTTCTCCCTGATCGGTGACAACTAATTGAGCACCAAAGGGGAAACCTGTTGAAGTGAAATGGACACTATGACAAACAGTGACTTGATCAGCTCTTGTGCTGACTGTTGTTGTACAATGTAATACTTTATCCATTTTAGTTTTTTTTTATTCTAGTAATATTGGTTGAACTCTGTAATTAACAAACAATTATTCTTGGGTGTTTAAATTTTAACTGAAAAGTGATCCCTGTGAAATATAAGGGTGGGAATAAGAGAGGGAGGAGATGTACAATTTGGGACATGCTCTATCAAATGATAGAGTTAGAATTGTGCCAGGGGATTCCAATACAATCCCATCAGGGTGGCATGTACCAAGGCCATCTCACTAGTCCAAGTGATCAATTTCAGTTCACAATTGATCACACTGATAGGTCTAAGAGTCAAAGGGATCACACAAACAAGACTAGTGTCTGCTAATACTAACTGATAGAATCAAAAAGGGAGAGAATGATCCAACATGGGAAGCGAGATACACAGCAGACTCATAGAATGGCAGATGTCCTAAATAGCACTCTGGCCTCAGAATCAGCCCTTAAGGCATTCAGATCTTGCTCAAGAGCCCATGAGAATATTTTATGCATGGAAAGCCTATACACTGTGGCAAAAAAAAAAAAGAAGACCTAAATGAAAGATCTCTGTGAGTGAGATCCCAGTGGAACGAATGGGGCCATCAAAGAAGGAGGTACCTTTCTCTGAAGGGAGGAGAGAACCTCCACTTTGACTATGACCCTGTTGGAATAAGATTGAAGTCAGCAAACCCTAAAGGCTTCCATAGCCTCGGCAACTCAGGACTAGACCCTAGGGAGATTCCTGACGCCATAAACAAGAGTGTCAAATTGTTAAATCAACATCAGGAGTCACTGTGTACTTACGTCTCATGTGGGATCTGTCCTTAATGTGTTGTCCAATGTGAAGTAATACTATAACTAGTACTGAAACAGTATTTTTACACTTTGTGTTTCTGTGTGGGTGCAAACTGATGAAATCTTTACTTAGTATATACTGAATCAATCTTCTGTATTTAAATATAATTAAAAATGAAAAAAAATCTTGGTGTTAAATTGGAAATTGCATAGAAAATTAATCAATTTTAAAAAAATATATCATGTAGAATCTCTGTCCTTAATGTGCTATACATTATGAATTAATACTATAACTAGTACTCCAACAGTATTTTTCACTTTGTGTTGCTATGTGAGGGCAAACTGTTGAAATGTTTACTTAATATATACTAAACTGATCTTCTGTATATAAAGAGAATTGAAAATGAACCTTGATGTGAATGCAAGGGGAGAGGGAGTGGGAAAGTTGAGGGTTGCGGGTGGGAGGGAAGTTATGGGGGGGGAAGCCATTGTAATCTATAAGCTGTATTTTGTAAATTTATATTCTTTAAATAAAAGCATTATAAAAAATTTAAAAAAAAGCTAGATGATATAAAAATAAATAAATAAATAAATAAATAAATAAATCTCCTTGAAATAAGTCCTCTCTACCTTGTATTCATTGTGAAGATCCTAGAAAGCACACTCTCAGATTCTTAGAATCTCACTTGTCTAAGGAGGAGAATCTGTGAGGCAGTCCCATGGAAAGGTTTCTACAAGATTTTGTTGATCAAAAGGGTCCATGAGTTATGTATCTTACAGGGAAAAAGTTGATCAGGACCCTTTCAGTTAAACTTTAATAATAAGTCTAATAGTAAAGGCTAGGCAATCTGCCAGCTTTCTAAAATAACCAAAAATATGAGATAGACAAGGGTGGTACAAGTATGGTCCAAGTGGCAGCAATGAGATAGTAGAGATTAAATCTGACACAGAAGAGGATGCTGAAAGAATATCGCAAACTATGCAGCAATCTGGTCTGTTTAATTGTGCCATAAATACTATTCTATTCCTCAGTAGTAACTGAGATTATGAAAGCCCCAAGTAGTCAAACAAAGATTAACCAATATTTATTTTGGCAATGTGGTTAAGATACTAACAGTGGAACTAAGCTTTATATTTTAATCCCAGCCCCAGTATTTCCATTATTGTGTCTCCTTAGGTAAGTTAAATTATGACAAAGTCTCAATACTGTCATATATGAAATGGGCATAATAATAGGACCTCCACCTGGGGCACCCACAGTCCATATCAGAATTCCAGTTTGAGTCTCAGCTACTCTGCTTCCAATCCAGCTCCCTGCTAATACACCTGGGAAACAGCATATGGTGGCTCAAGTACTTGAGTCTCTTCCACCTACATGGGTGACCCAGATAAAGAAGTCAAAGCATTTAGAAAGCACTTCACGCCATGTAGTAAATTGTCCCATGCTCCAGAACTCAGGAAGCTTCTGAGAGGTTATAACTTTGAAGCTCAAGCAGTTGGAGTTATACTGGGCATTGATGGCTAAAATATACATCATCTGGAGCTGAAAACAGTATGTTCCAGTTATCTGTGAAGTCCAGAGAGGTGAGCTATCTCATTCACTTGGGTGAATTAAGATAATGATATATGAGTGTTCCCTTGTCTTAGATACAGAAACAGAGACACAGCTCAAATGAGTAGCTAAAGGCCCGTTAATTAGTCAGTCCTGAGTTCTAGACTTCCTGCTCGCTAGACGAGGGAAGGATGTGATTGCTTTGTTTTATTTTGCTGTCTTTTTCTGTGCCATCCTTTCTTAAATGGTGTCTTTGAGTACCACTCGTGAAACTGGTTTTCCTGCTGCTGCCTTCTTACATCTTTGGGACAGATTCAATTTAGTTAAATTTGTGGATTAAGGTGTTCTGGTATTTCTTCCACTTATGCATGTTTGGGGACATTAGAAGCAAAAGGCAATCTTTATAATCCAAAGATAAGAATCAAAACAACATTCCAAATAATTATTTGAAGCATTTTCTTGAACTCTGCTTGATGATAAATCTCTTTAACAACCTATCAAAACCAAATATCTGGGGCAGGTGCTGTGGCGCAGCAGGTTAAAACTCTGGCCTAAAGCACCAGCTTCCTATAAGGGCACCAGTTAGAGTCCCGGCTGCTCCACTTACCATCCAATTCTCTGCTATGGCCTGGAAAAGCAGTAGAAGATGGCCCAAATCCTAGGGCCCCTGCCCCCGCATGGGAGACCTGGAAGAAACTCCTGGCTCTTGGCTTCAGATAGGTGTAGCTCCAGCCATCAGATGGAAGACCTCTCTCTCTCTCTCTTCCTCTCCTCGCGTTGTGTAACTCTGTCAAATAAATAAATAAATCTTTAAATAAAAAAACAAATATCCAATGTCTGTAAAAGATGAATATGTTGGCCGGCGTCGTGGCTCAATAGGCTAATCCTCCGCCTTGCGGTGCCGACATACAGGGTTCTAGTCCCGGTCAGGGCACCGGATTCTGTCCCGGTTGCCCCTCTTCCAGGCCAGCTCTCTGCTGTGGCCCAGGAGTGCAGTGGAGGATGGCCCAAGTCCTTGGGCCCTGCACCCCATGGGAGACCAGGAAAAACACCTGGCTCCTGCCTTCAGATCAGCGCGGTGCACCGGCCGCAGCACGCCGGCCACGGCAGCCATTCGAGGGTGAACCAACGGCAAAAGGAAAACCTTTCTCTCTGTCTCTCTCTCTCACTGTCCACTCTGCCTGTCAAAAATTTTTTAAAAAGATGAATATGTTGATTTGTATATAATTTCAGAAATGTATATGGATTTACCCTGAACTTATACCTTTCTTAAACTACAGTTTAAGAACATCTGGTTTTTGTAAAGTGTGTTGCCTTGGTGAGCAAACTACACTTTTCTAAGAGGCAGGCTTACTCCTCATCTCTCTATATATAATGAGCTAAAAAGATTACCAGCACATTGTAGTCAGTTTACCTCCCTCAGATCTGAGCCAGAATCATCATTACTTTCTGTATTTTTGTCCCCTATTTTGAAAGTTCTTTTCAACTTGTGTATTGCTATAACTATTATTTAACTGACCCTCGTGTGATTCCATAAACTGTCTTGTAGAATTATTTTCCAAAATTTATTTTTGTAAGGAATTGAATTGTTAGGCAACAATACAAAAATGAAAAATATAATATTCTCAAGAAATGTGCTCAAATTATTTCATTCTTGCTTTTTGCTTTTCCTTCTCCATAATATTCATAGTTATTACAATATTCCAGAAGAGGAAATATGGTATGTCTCACAATACCATAGAATTATTATTGTTAGAATTTGATAGTTCAATATAAAAATGTCAGTTCTATATCTCCACACAAATTGAATTTATATCCCTACATTCTTAAGTTTTCCAAATTTGCCAAGAAATACCTTTGAATTATTTTTCTCTAAAACAATTGAAGAAATGCTCTATGAGATGGAAATGAAGAAAAATATCCATAGAGATCACAAAAAAGTTGGAGCAAAAATACATTAAAAGGCATTATTCATTTACCCTCATTGTATTGACAAGAAAACTGGAGATTTTAATGCATAGAATTGTTTCAAATAAGGATATGAAGAAATGCTTTATTGTGACAGAGAAAGAAGGAGAGGTGAAGAAAGAAAAATCTCCCATCCACTGATTCACTCTCTAAATGCCCACAACATCCTGGACTAGGGCAGGATGAAGCCAGAGTCAAGGACTCTGTGTGTGTCTCCCATGTGGGTGTCAGGGACTTGCACACTTGGGGCATTATCCACAGCCTCCCAGGTGAATTACCAGGAAGCTGGATATAAAAGAAGCTGGATGGAAATTGGAGACAGGATTCAAATCCAGGCATACTGATAGGAGATGTGGGTTCCCCAAGCAACAGCTTAACCCACTGTATAATAGTGTCTGCCCTGGTTCTTCTTAAATAATTAGTATGAAATAAATGTTCACATCTAAACTTACAATATGCCAAACAGTCTGTTCCTAATTCAATGTCTCAAAGTTAGTTTACTTAATCTACCCTTTGGTGATGATAAGGGAAATATGATTAAAATTTTCCCATCTAGACAAGCTTACTGCATTCTTTATTAGCATTTTTATTAACATCTCTGTTGAAATATCCTAATTTCCTACTAACAATTTTAAAAGAATAAATATAGTCATTGGCTGAACAGTCAAAACACTGATTTTTCTCTATGTAATGTGTAAGAGTTCAGCTTTCCTGAGTTAAAACTCCAGGACAACATAAAGTTTCTGTTTATTTAATCCCAAGCTTTTATTTTTTGCTTTTTCTATATTCCTTTCAATAATCACCTGGGTCCTTGAAAAACTGAATGAAATTTATCTTTCAACTATAATGGTGGTTACACAGATGCTATGGAGGGAAAGCAGGCAGGGTGGAATGGGCAAAGGTTGATTGACAAGTACTAGATTATAGCTAAATAGGAATAAGAAGTTCTGGGACTCTATTGCTCAATAGGGTGACTATAGATAATGTTAATGTCCTGGATATTTCCCTATAAAAACTAACCAGAAGGCATCGGATGTTTTCACTACAAGGAAATGTTACATACTTAGATATGTATATATATATATATATATATATATATATATATATTTACCTTGATATTACACAATTTTTACATGTAATGAAACATCACATAGTGCCCCATAAGTATGTATAATTTTCTGTCTGTTAACTTTTTAAATTAATAAATGAATCACTACATTCTTTAGACTTGTCATACATACAAGTTTACTATGTTTTATTAACATTTTTTAGAACACATGACAAAGTCTTTACTTTTAAATTATCAGTACACCAAGTAATAACAAATAATAAGTTCTTAAATTCTATCATCTAGTAATTTTGATTAAGAAGCTAAAAGCAGCCTAAACAATTACACAAGTAATTCATTGCTTTTGCCTTTAGAATAGACATTAAGGCTGGCTGCTGCTTCACAAAGTTACAAGAAACTATTTACTACTTTTTCATAGATAAAGCCCTGACCTTCAGAAAGCATAGGGGAAACAAATGGTTAATCCCTTTCTTTCTTCAAAGAATTTTTTTTATACTAGTTCTAAGATAGAAAAGTCAACACTGACATATATGTTGCTTGAACTAAAAGGCACAGGAAAACACACGACATATACGTATTAAATGTATTAATAAATGTGTTAAAATTTCTTAATGTGCTACTAACAACTTAAAATAGGAGTAAATATAACCATTGCTATAACTTAAGCATGCAATTTAAATATACCCATATATAAAGACATTTTCTGACCTTCTTCATTGTAGGTGCAGAACAGTACATTTTTATCAGATTTTTTAAGAATTCAAAATGCATATATTATAAGTTAAGCAGTTTAGGTATAAAGATTTGTGGACCTGGCAGTAGACTTTACACTATAGTGTTAGATGTTTGCTCAGCAATTTCTCTCTCAGGAAGATAAGAATGATACTGTTTCTATCCTGATGTTGACAACCTCTAAATGTCATTATTACTTGCTCCTGGAGTAGCTATGATTTTGCCTTTCCCCCAGCATCAAGGACAAATGAATAGTTTTCATTGATGACAGCAGCTTATAAACACTGAGTTGTTGTAAACTTGAAGTTCCATTATTCAAAGGCTGAAATCCTATTATGCCCTAATAATCAGACAAGAAAAACAATCCATAGCATCAATAATAACTTTAGTGCATACACAAAAAGCAACTCAAGATGGATCAATGACCTACACTTAAGACCCAAGACTATGAAGCTGCTGGAAGAAAATGTAGGGGAAACAACCCAGGACATAGTATAGGATGTGACTTCTTGGACAACAAAAGTGAAACTAAACAAATGGGACTATATCAAACTCAGAAGCTTTTTCACAACAAAGGAAATGATCAATAGATTGGAGAGACATCAAACACAATGGGAAAAACATTTGCAACCTGCATATCCAACAATGGATTAATATCCCAAATATATCGACAACTTAAAAAACACAACAACAACAACAAAAATCCCAGTTAGGAAGTGGACAAAATGCGTCAATAGATGTTTTTCAAAAGAAGAAATACAAATAACCAACAAATATATGAAAAGTGCTCAACATCACTAGCCATCAGAGGAATGCAAATCAAAACCACACTGATAAATCAGTCACCCCTCTCAGAATTGGTAAAACACAAAACTCAGAGAATAACAATGCTGACAAAGATGTGGAGAAAGGGGAATATTTAATACGCTATTGGTGAGAATGTAAATTAGTGCAGCCACAGTGGAAATCATTGTGGAGATTTCTTAAAAAACTAGAAATAGACTTGCTATATGATCCATAATTCCCACTACTGGGTATATACCCAAAAGACATGAACATGTTGTATCAAAGAGATACCTGCATCACTATGTTTATGGCAGCACTCTTCACAATAGCCAAATTTGTAATCAATTAAGGTTTCCACCATCAGCTGAATGAATAAAGAAAATACAGTGTATATACATAATAGAAAATTATTCAGCTATTAAAATGAATGAAATTCAACCATTTGCAGCAAAATGGATACAATTGAAGGGCATCATGTTGAGTGAAATAAGCCAGATCCAGAAAGACAAATACTACATGCTCTCCCTTGTATGTGGGAGATAAAAATGTTTAAAAAGAAAGAAATGAGTGTTTACCAGCATTGTTGCAAAATAATTTCATGAGACTTTGTTTTATAACTTTGTCAAACCAATGGCTAAACATATTATATTACTATAGTTTTAATAATCTGTGATTACTTTACAATTTACTGTATATGGATGGAATGGTCATTTTTCCATTCTGTTATTATTTATAGCCATTGTCCTTATTCCCACTAAATTAGGGTCCTTTTGCTTCTTATGTATTAAACTTCTTACTTAGGAAATAGTAAGCCTTTTTTGCTATAATGTAAAATTAAAATGTTATCCCAAAAACTAAAAAAAGACAAAAAGGAAGAAGAAAGGAAGGAAGGAGGAGAAAAGAGGATGGAGGGAAGGAAGAAGAGAGGCAGAGAGGGACAGAATAACATGTCCTTAGAATTGTATCTACAAACCATATTAAATCTATTAAAAAATATTTTAAATTTTTTTTAAAACTTTAATGCACTAACTCCCTACAATAACTTCCAAGGAGCACTCCCAATGCACTGCCTGATTATCATTATTATCTTTTCCTAGGACAAACAAAACCATGCCTCCCTCTATCTACAATCTTAACCAAGGTCATTTAACACCTGGGCTACCAGCAAAGGATGAAATACCTTGCCTGGCACCTGACTGCAACAGAAAGCTCTTACCAGTGGTCAGGTAATTTATTAACTGGAGAACGTTATCAGATCTCAAGTAAATGATAGGGAGCCATCAATCACACAGCAACAAGTTAAGATTAGCAGGGCAAGGACCAGAACTGGGGAGTATTTAAGCTCAATGGCAGCCTGTGCTGATTTGGGGTTAGGGCAGAAAGGAAATAAATCCTCCAAGGATCATTTGCCACCTGTAGGAACACAAGTGATGGTCTCTTGTTAACCAGAAAGGACATTTCTCAAAACAAGCCAGCACAGCAGTGTGGACAGTCTTAGGTAACATGAAGGCTACTTTTCAAACATGGCTCTTACTGAGTCTGAAGACACTTGCGGCTTTTACATGAGTGTCCTCAGAAAGTCGTGTACACTCTCTCAGGACGAAGTAATTGAAAATATTTACTGCTTTACACCAGGAAATTTTATTAAGGAAGAGGCTTGACAAATGAAAAGTAAAAAGGATATTAACAGTTTGGATCAAGGGCCCATATTGTGATGCAATTGGTTAAGCCCCCACTCGAAATGTCAGCATCCTGTATCAGAGTGCTGGTTTGAGTTGCAGTTACCCCACTTCTGATACACCTCCTGCTAATGTGCCTGGGAAGGCATCAGAGGATGGCCCAAGTGCTTGGACCCCTGACAACCATGTGGGAGACCCAGACTGAGTTCTGAGTTACTGGCTTCAGCCTGGCCCATCCCCTGCCATTGTAGCATTTGGAGGTGAACCAGAATGGAAGATTTTTCTCTCCCTGTCTCTCTGTCATTCTGCCTTTCAAATAAACAAAATAAATATTTATTAAATATCATTATTCTTTAGAGGATTTAAAAAGTTTGCTTCAAGAAAGTCCTCAATAAAATTTATACATAAATATAAATGAAAGAATGGGCTGAGGCAATGTTTCATTAAATACCTAATTCCAAATTGTTGTTCACAGAGGATCAGGATGACATATGTGAAAACCTCAAGCAATAAGTAGTGTGAAATCAGGATCAATCCTTATTCTATTTGTGCAGTAGTGCAATTTTCCTTTCTGAAAATTGCTGGGTTTTGTAGGTATCTAAGCACCTGCTACTGCCCCCTGGTGGCCCATGAGTACCATCAAAGATCCCTTTTTCTTTCGCCAACAAAAGCTCACCTGACCTGTGTCCCCAGCCCTTGCTCTCCTCTTTCCAAAATTAGAGCAGCAGAGAAAATTTTAAGGCTTAAAAATAATTTATGTTTGGCACTTGCTTTTTCAAGTCAAAACAGCAATAATTGCAATAACAAAGATTTATAGAATGTGATTATCTTAAGTAATATGTATTTGTATTTGTGAATTATGTTCACATTGTTTCCTTTGATTTTGTGTGTGTATGTACATGTATACATATGTAATAGAAAATGTCAATGCATACTGAAAATGCCATAGTAGGAGTGTATGTTGAGCATCTACTAGGTGACAGCTGTAGCCACTGTATCCTTTAACCACAATTATTCTGATGTTATTTTACAGATGAAGATACAAGCTAAAGAACAGGCTTCTGAATCTGTAAACTCAGAAACAAGGGTATTTTAGTTATTGAATGATCAGAGGAAGAAAAAGTAAAGAAATAAGAGAAGAGGAGGATGAAGAATTTTCTCTCTTTAGGGTCTGGACAATTTTCTTAATAGAGGTTCTTTATCTCAGAGAAGGCAAGTCCAAAATCACACAGTAAGTGACGAAGCCCAAAGATGAGCACAAGTTTGTTTAAATGCAGAATTCCACTATTGTTATGATGGTAATTATAATGGATTTGGTTAGGGGACTCAAGAAACTCCAAGTCCAATCATCAGCTGGCCACCTCTTCTGCTATGAGGTCCCTAAGACAGTTTAATGGCTGACAAAAGAACTCTTAAATGCAACTTCAAGTTTTCGAACTTGATGAGATAAATTTGACGACATGGAACATTTTGTGATCAGGCTGAGTTAGCCTAAACTTTGGCACAGAGACTAATGAACAGTCTTATGGATTCTGAAGAAAAGAGAGAAATGAAGTGCAGGAATAATAAAGGATGTAGAGATGGCAAAGAAATTTAAAATAAATAAATAAGAGTAGCCGTAGGAGGGAGAGTTTTTCTCAATATCAGAGATACAAACTCTGGACAGCTTTTTAAAGCAGAAAGCATCTTTTTTCTGCTTCCTTTTCTACCCCTCTTTTCCTCCCACTGCCATTCTTTTCCCTAGACGGTCATGGTGCCCACCTGCTGTTTCAAAGACCTTGACTATCAGCCTGATCCAAATTTTAATTCTCACCCTTCCTCCATCCAAGATGTTCCAAATTTACCCAACTCCCTTACTCTATTTAGAACCTAAGCACTTGGCTTAGGCTCTTCGAGGAAATCACTCTAGTTGAAATAGGCTGTGTTGTATTGTGATTTAGCATGTGTCCTCTGAGCTAAAAATCAAGCTCTGTAACTTGATCATCTGAACTTGGCCGAGGTCCAAATATCTCTAGGGCTAAAACTCTGTATCTCTAAAATGGAATAATAATTACAGCATGAATCTCATATACTTCTTGCAATGATTAAACATTCATATATGCAATGGGCCTATAACAGTAGTTGGCAGAAGCAAAGCTATGTAGTGGTGTGTTATCACTGGACTAATTCATAAAGACATTAAGATAACTAGTATCTTCTCTTAACACTCCCAGAGTCATCCAAATTTATTTTAAATGAGGATACATCCTAGCTCAATTAATCATGAACAGTGAAAGTTCAGTTGCTAGAATAAGTGAAATGAGAAATTCAGAACTTACATGGTAAAAGCATTCTTCATGTAAGTGACAGTGTGAGAGGGAATACAAGAGGAAGCTATTTCAAAGATAAGAGCTAAGCTATGATAGGTAATGTATAAAAAGCAAATATTCTGTGAAATGTAAAAAATTTATAAAAATTAAATATTTTCACTGTAGATATTTTGTCTTTTTTGAATTTCTCGTCTTATTTTCTCTAAAAATTCCTTAATATTTTTTTTCCAAAGGCAGAGAAACCATTTGAAAAATCAATGCGCAGGATGAAGTGCAGTGTTATTCTGTGGGGACTCTTTACATGCACTGTCTCATATCAGGAGGCCCCAAGGGAGAAGTCAGAGGCTGTAAGTTACCTGCCCATGTCAGCTCTTTTGTTTAGTGCTAACTAAAACTTTAGTATAAAAGCAAGTCAAAATGAGGGCTCCTTTAAATGATGAGAAAGTGGTAGAGAAAATAGCGGATGCAATGCACTGAGGTGGGTGTCTGGGCGCTGAATGTTTAGAATAGCAATCAACAGACAGGCAGACATTTTACAGTGGCACAGGGAAGGACCCACAGGGAGTTAACAATCTGCAAAGAACAGGTATCAGCAATGACTATAACTGGCCATGTTTCACTTGAATTAAGCTTAACCATTTCTCTTCATTCTTTTTCATTATATTATCTTACTTTCTATATTTGAGGCTTACAACATAATGTAATAGAATACATATAAACAGTTAAATAGTTACTATAGTAAGCAGATTCTTTGCAATGAATTCTGATATACACTTCATTTCTGCTATTTATATTTAATTTGATTCACTAATGAACCAAATTAATTTGAGTCACTTTTTCTACACTAAATATTCTCAGACGTTTTTATTTTTTGAAATTGTGTCCTATCAATAAAATTGAATGACTTTTGGAAAACTAAGTGTGTAATTTTTTATCAAATGTATTGGAAAATATAGAATAAATTTTAGTTCATGAATCATTTCATTCAATCTCAATCTAATTGCTATCAAAACACCTACCCTCATTGTAGCATCCACATTAGTTTGCATCCTTAGATTTGCATATCAATCAGTAAACAGTGATTATTATGGTGGCCCATGATGGTATTTACAATAACATCATATTTCTAGCAAAAAGAAGAGGAACACACTTTAAAGTACAATAAAATTTCATCTGTTAATATTTTAAAATCCAGAAAAAGCTTCTCATGTTCATAAATTTGATACTAGATTTAAAAAAGTTAAATCCAGTCAGACTTTCAAACTATTTTAAGTTTGGCTTGAACTTTCCTGCTGTCTGTCTATATTGATTAAATCAGCCAATTTCAGATCAACTTTGCACTTTACTTGATCCTGTCTATGCATAGTCTGGAATATGGAAACATAGTTTTGTTGCATCTAAAGTTATTTTTAGTAAAAGTTGACCTGTTTAGCATCATTATTGCATGGCTAAGAAACCAAGAAAGACTCCACAATAATTCCAAAAAGATCACTCTCTTCATTGCTGATTCAATATCTAGAAGCTAGAATCAAGAGTAGGGCTCAAAAGAATACCAGAGTTCCAGGATTCATTTTAAGAACACCCAGAAAAGCTTTGAAAATCCTATTTCAGGGAGCTTTTATAAGATTGGCCTCCAAAATTTTCTTTCTGTTGAGAAGGAAATGGGATTAATTATGAACAGCATGATTCAGTAAGCTTTTTGGAAAAATAATGATCAACTCAATTTGAATAAAAACAGATTATTTTATTTATTCAGAGATTGCTACAGCAAAGGATTCAACCAGTATAATTGTATTGAAAACATTTTTCCCTTTTCATATTCTGAGGAAGAAAATAAAACTAGACGAACTGGAATGTCTGTTCAAACAGGTAAATAATGCTCGCTTGTAAACTGCAGAATCTGACCTTGACAAAGCCAACTGAAGTTGCAAAGTAATCTGGCGATCCTTTGTCAGCATGATCAGAAAATTAAATTTATTTTAAATGAATGTAAATGGGTACAGATATCTAAGGGCAAAAAAGAACACACCCTAAGCTAAGTGAGCTTTATCCTACTTAATCTCTTAACACGATGCTTTGCTTCTTTCAGATTCCAACTAAACGACATTGTGTACCTGCTATGTGCTTCTCACAGCCTTTGAAACACTGTCCAGTTGCAGATATATCAAGTATAACTACCACCACATATATTGTTCTAGAATGTTTCCACCTTTTTCTTAAGTGACATATACCATACCTCATTTTAGTATGCATATGAGCATCCTAAATTTGAGACCCAAGTGTTAATGTATAGAATAAAAACTCAACTAATACTTGAATGCTTTAAGTAATCATGTATTATGGAAGAGAGCTGCAAGCGATTCAGTTTAACCAGAGTTAAGCAAAAAGAAGACACTGGAACACAGAGAATCTGAAACGGTTGCTAATAAGAGGATGCTCCAGGAAAGCTTATGTTACAACATTGTGCTCAGAGGCTGTCACACTGCCACAGAAAAAAAGGAAACCTGTAAGAAACCAGACCCAGTTAGAGCTTTGTCTTGACCATACAATGTGATTTGTTCCAACAAGTGGAAACCAACCCTTCTTGGTTTGCTACATCTTGGACAGTCTTCTAACCCTTGCTTATAAAAGCACCAGCAAAAGGAGAGGCGGGTTTTTGACTGGAACTTTACCTTCCCACAGTCTCCCTTATTTGTTTCAAGTATAAACAAAGCTTCCCTCCAGCTGTGACTGATGATTTGCCAAAACCTCAAGCTACTGACCCAGCTAAGATCAGTACTCTGAGCCCCATATGTGTAAGAGGCCTCAAATCTAGTCTTTTAAAATTATCTCTATATGCAGTATACATATGGATATTTTATTTGTATATGTGCTTTAGGTATGGTAATTGTCTCTAATAAATTGAAATTTTTATTTGTTATTGTTTTATGATTTATTTTCTTTTTTTGACTCCTGAGGAGCCTCCAGTGTTTATAGGTAGAAGATCACAGGACATTATAAGCATGTGGGGAGCCCCCAAGACAAAGGGTGGGGTATACAGAGACAAGTTGATTCACCCTATCTCATCTAAAATGTACTCTCTAATTCAATGCTAACAAATATATTATTGGAGAATATATATATATATATATATATATATATATATATATATTTGGAGAAAAGAAAAGGTGGGAAAAGATCTTATCATACTGCACTAAAAGGAAAGGGTTTATTTTAAATTCTTAAAATGATTTTTTTAAATGTGCACCTTTAAGACAGGTTTAAACTACCATATTGTCTTTATCATATACAGGTCTTGCAAAATATATTGACTCTTCTTTCAAAATACTCTGGAAGACTAAAGAACATAAAAGTGGGCATCAATGAGAATGTTCTGAGCTGAGGGTAGGGATTTAGAATTTTTGAAAAGATGACATGCTGACTTGGAGTATGCCAGATGAAGAATCCATTATCTATCCCATAGCATAAGCAAAACCAAAACGCAAACAAGTTTAAATCACATATCACTATCCTGGCTTAACTCTTTCTGTTTGATATATTTTCTCTGAGACTTGCCAAGCCAACTTTGGAAAGCAAAACCTCACCCTTGCAGAAGAATAGGGTACTTTTTACACCAATTCAAAACTATTTGATCCTAGGGTATTCATTCCATCAAGAAAAATGAAATGATGTCTGCAATATTTAATGAATTTGAAGACAAAATTCAGATCAGCAATTAAGCAAGATAATCAAAGAAATCTGAAATTTGAACTGAAGTAAAAGGATACTGCTTCAGTTCTTGTATTGCTAATGCAATTTTTGAATATTGCACAGGAATAATCTCATGTCAATTAGAAAGGGAAGATTTTATATTCAAGATTTTAAATTGTAGATACTAGATAGGGAACATGGCAAAAAGGATAGTACACATGAAAGATGCAAACATGATTTTTAAAAGTGAAAAGAAGAGATTGGGTCAAGATGGTGGAATAAGAAGGGAGCACACTAATAGTCCTGGAAGAGACAGTTTAATAAAAGTGGAGATACTGCAGGTTCAAGGAGAGTTGGGGAAGAAACAGCAGAGGAAACTCTTCCAGAACTAGTGATTCACAGTGGACCTGGATGGAGGGCATGGGAGCCCATGGTTTGGGACACCAGCAGTGGAATCTATGCACTAGCGCTGGAACATGAGGTGAGCTGAACCTCAATAGCCCAAGACACTGGAGGGAAAGCAGAAGGAAGAGCCCAGAGGGAATGAGGCTTGAAGCCCCATTAGGAAAGTTCACCAGGCTAACTAGAGGAGAGAGGGGAACAAAAGGGGGGACCAGTATGAACATGAGTTTTTCTCTCCACTCACCTCTCAATGGCGAGCAAGACAAAGAGCTGGCGCCGTTTTGGTCATACATAAAAGCTGTGTGACCTCAGGGCTGTGCCCGCCCACAGCCAAGCAGAAACACCTGACTCTGGGGGCGTGAAATAACAGGAGATTAGGCCCTAGTGAATGTGTGGAGCTAATGAACTGAGACTGTGAAAAAAAGACAGTGGGTGAGAGAACTCACAGAGTTCACGTAAGTACTCTCCAGAGACGCTACAATTCAGTAACCTTGGCAACCCAGTGAGAGACTGCAGGGGAATTTCAGCCCACACTGAGGGCCAAACAGATTCCCTGTGTGGTCCTTGGGAAAGAGCAGCAGAATGTTATACCCACAGGAGCCAGAGATCAGAAGCTGACTACCTTCAATTCCACTCAGCTGTGTGGAATTACGTCCCTTCTGAATCAAAAAGAGAGAGAGAGAGAGAGAGAGCGATTTACCATGCCTAACCTGGCAGTGTCACCTTTGGCACACCCTTAACACTGAAGAACCAAACAGAGCTCTCTGGCCACACCCATCACAGCATCTAAGGATCCATCAAAAGCAGACAGTCCACTTAATACACTCATAGTATAACAGGAATAAAAAACACCACAGCGAGGGAATAAGAACCCAAAGAATATCTCCACAATGCCAAGCAACAAACGCAGAAACCAAGGAAACAAGAACAAGGAAGACATTATGACACCCCTGAATGACAAGAAACCCCAAGCCAAGATTATGAAGATGATGAGATGGAAGAAATGCAAGATACAGATTTCAAAAAATTGATAAGAACATTAAGAAGCTCTCAAAAACAAATGCTTGAGCTACATAAATCCTTACTGGACAGGATAGAAAATCTCCTTCGAGAAAATGAAATCTTAAGGAGGAATCAAAATGAAATGCAGAAACTAGTAGAACAAGAAAGTGTTATAGTGTAGAGAAATCAAAATGAAATGAAGAACTCAATAGATCAAATGACAAACACATTAGAGAGCCTTAAAAACAGAGTCAGTGAAACAGAAGAGAGAATATCGGACTTAGAAGACAGAGTACAGGGAAGTATACAGTCAAACCAAAGAAAAGAAGAGGAAATTAGAAATCTAAAAAATATTGTTGGGAATCTACAGGATACTATTAAAATACCAACATTTGGGTTCTAGGAATTCATGAAGGCATGGAGAGAGAGAAAGGATTAGAAGGCCTTTTTAGTGAGATAAAAGCAGAAAATTTCACAGGTTGGGAGAAGGACAGAGACATGCTGGTACAGGAAGCTCATAGAACACCTAATAAACATGACCAAAAGAGATCCTCACCTTGACACGTTGTAATCAAACTCACCACAGTGAAACACAAAGAAAAGATTCTAAAATATGCAAGAGAGAAATGCCAGATTACTCTCAGAGCATCTCCAATTAGACTCACAGCTGACTTCTCATCAGAAACCCTACAGGCTAGAAGGGAATGGTGAGACATAGCCCAGGTACTAAGAGAGAAAAACTGCCTGCCCAAAATATTATATCCTGCAAAGCTCTCATTTGTACATGAAGGTGAAGTGAAGACCTTTAGTAGCAAAAAGAAATTGAAATAATTTGTTGCCACTCATCCCTGCAAAAGATGCTTAAAGATGTGTTACACACAGAAACACAGAAACGCGGACATCAATATCAAAGCAGCTAAAGGAAGGAAACCTCACAGCAAAAGATCACAGGAAGTTCAAGCATATATTAGAAAACATCTTTGGCAAATGGCAGGAAAGTTACTACTTATTAATAGTCACATTGAATGTTAATGGACTCAACTCTACAGTTAAAAGACAAAGATTGGCTGATAGGGTTAAGGAACAAAACCCATCTATTTGCTGCCTACAAGAAACACATCTTTCCAACAAAGATGCATACAGACTGAAAGTGAAAGGCTGGAAAAAGATATACAATGCCATCAACAGTAGACTGGATAAAGAAATTATGAGACATGTACTCTATAGAATACTATACAGCAGTCAAAGACAATGAAATCCAGTCATTTGCAACAAAATGGAGGAATATGGAAAACATCATGCTGAGTGAATTAAGCCAGTTCCAAAGGGAAAAATATCATATGTTCTACCTGATTGGTGACAACTAACCAAGCACCAAAAAGGAAACCTGTTGAAGTGAAATGGATACTATAAGAAACAGTGACTTGATCAGCCCTTGTCCTGACTGTTGATGTATAATTTAATACTTTATTCCTTTTAGTATTTTTTGTTCTAGTTAATACTATTGGTTAAATGCTGTAATCAACACACATTTATTCTTATGTGTTGAAATTTAACTGAAAAGTGATCCCATTAAATATAAGAGTGGGAATAAGAGAGGGAGGAGATGTACAATCTGGGACATGCTCAATCAGACCTGCCCCAAATGATGGAGTTAGAATCGTGCCAGGGGATTCCAATACAATCCCATCAAGGTGGCATGTACCAAGGCCATCTCATTAGTCCAAGTGATCAATTTCAGTTCACAATTGATCACACTGATAGGTCTAAGAGTCAAAGGGATCACACAAACAAGACTAGTGTCTGCTAATACTAACTGATAGAATCAAAAAGGGAGAGAACGATGCAACATGGGAAGTGGGAAAAACAGCAGACTCATAGAATGGCAGATGTCCTAAACAGCACTCCGACCTCAGAATCAGCCCTTAAGGCATTCAGATCTGGCTCAAGAGCCCATGAAAGTATTTTAGGCATGGAAAGCCAAGACACTCTGGAAAAAAAAAAAAAAAAAAACCTTTAATGAAAGATTTCTGCGAGTGAGATCCCAGTAGAAAGAATGGGCCATCAAAGGAAGAGGTACCTTTCTCTGAAGGGAGGAGAGAACTTCCACTTTGACTATGACCTTTTCTAAATAAAATCGAAGTCAGCGAACTCAAGAGGTTTCCATAGCTTGGAAACTCATGACTAGAGCCTAGGGAGATTTCTGACGCCATAAACAAGAGTGTCAAATTGTAAGTCAACAACAGGAGTCACTGTTTACTTACTCCTGATGTGGGATCTGTCCTTAATGTGTTGTCCAATGTGAATTAATGCTATAACCAGTACTCAAACACTATTTTACACTTTATGTTCTGTGTGGTGCAAACTGATGAAATCTTTTCTTGATATATACTAAATCGATCTTCTGTATATAAAGATAATTGAAAATTAATCTTGATGTGAATGGAATGGGAGAGGGAGCGGGAGATGGGAGGGTTGCGGGTGGGAGGGAAGTTATGGGGGGGAAGCCATTGTAATCCATAAACTGGAAAATTATATTTACAAAATAAAAGTGTTTATAATAAAAAAGTGAAAAGAAAAATATTAAAAGAAGGAAGAGGAGAATGGGGAGATGAGCAAAAAGGAAAGGAAAAAATCAAGGAAAAAGGAAGGAAGATGTACAAAGGAGCGCTTTAAATAATACTGGAAGCATATCACTTTAAATAATACTGGAAGCATAAAGCCAGGATGAACAGCTTTCCTATTTTCAGGGCTTCAGATGTGAAGTCAACCTTAACATTAACTTATATGTGTTCTGTAGTAAGCTATGTAACTTCTTAGAAACTTAATTTTCTCAAAATGAAGGTGAAAAAATCAACAATTTTTTTTTCTTTTTCAAGGTACATGAGGCACACATCTTAACATGAGTCTGCTCAACTCCCCAGTCTTCACTCCATCAGCTCCTTGACCACCTATTGGCTCTCCCTTCCTTCTCAATCTTCAAACATTATAGTCCTTTTTTTTTTTTTTTTTGCTTTTAGGATATTTCTTTTTTCTTCAACTTTTATTTAATAAATATAAATTTCCAAAGTACAACTTTTGGATTATAGCGGCTTCCCCTCCCCCATAACATCCCTCCCACCTGCAACCATCCCATCTTCCACTCCCTCGCCCATCCCATTCTTCATCAATATTTATTTTCAGGCCAGTGCCGCAGCTCACTAGGCTAATCCTCCACCTGCAGCCCCGGCACCTTGGGTTCTAGTCCCGGTTGGGGCGCTGGATTCTGTCCCTGTTGCTCCTCTTCCAGTCCTGCTCTCTGCTGTGGCCCAGTAAAGCAGTGGAGGCCCAGGTGCTTGGGCCCTGCATCCCCATGGGAGACCAGGAGGAAGCACCTGGTTCCTGCTTCGGATCGGTGCAGGGCACCAACTATAGTGGCCATTTGGGGGATGAACCAACAGAAAAGGAAGACCTTTCTCTCTGTCTCTCTCTCTCTCTCTCTCTAACTCTGTCTATCAAAAAAAAAAGATTTATTTTCAATTATCTTCATATACAGCAGATCAGCCTAGTATATACTTAGTAAAGATTTCAACAGTATTGTTGGGAATCTACAGGATACTATATAGTCTTTCTTTAGAGAATACTCTGGGACATTCTTCTTCTTCACTCCACTACTCAACATCACCTATTTAACTCCATACACTTTGTCTTAAGGGTGTTCTCCTTAAGGTCATAAAATACTGTACACAAAATCTGAGTCAACATTCTTCCTTATTTATATGCAGTCCAGTTCTTGTTCCAAAACTTCTTCCCCCATATTGCTTATACTGACTTGGGCCAATTTAGGAATCAGCCTGTCAAGGAAGGATAGAATTACTGTGACTATTGAATTATACTGATTTTCTAGATTGGAGTACATATTAGGGTTAATAATCCTTTTGTCAACTGAAAGGATTATATAAGATTTGTTAAATTAATCTATGAATGAACTGAATTAGGATCCATAGAGAACAAAAAAATAGATTCTCTGCCTTTGAGCTATTCAAGTCCTACTTGAATAAGCTGTTAGATATGTGAATATGGTACAGGACAAATGGTGAGCTCTATATGGAAGGCATGAAGAAAGTACTCTGAACATGGAGAGGAAGAGTAACCAAGGGTACAAGAAAGAAAGCCAGAGTCTTGGGCGAGCTTCCATCTGTACTGGTGTGTAAGATCTCCTCTACTCTCTGATTCCATTTCTTCATCTGACCAATGCAAATATAAGAGTACTTCAAAATATCCATAGAAAATTAATTTTAAAAGCTTATTTTGGTGCCAAAATTTTGAAAACCATGTATAATTTTTTTACATATTCCATAAACTTTTCAACATACTTTATATATATAAATAAGATAGATTAAAGGCTTTTTGGTTTAAATATTTAATATATAAAATGTAATGCCAATAAAGTAAATTTTCTGAGTCTTAGTCAAATGATTTATTTTGTTTGGTAACCCTCAATTACACATTTGCACATTTTCCTGTGTTTTCTTTGCCATAACACTGCTCTATGTTATCAATCACCTATTAGGATAGACTAATACAGTGAGCATTTTATAGGCTGATAGTTCTGGAATCAGAAGTTAAAGTCTAATGGCTTTTATTACACTTAGTCACAAAGGAACACATTAAAATTTCTCTTTAATAAACTTCAACAAAAAAAATCATAGTCAAGGCCTTGATAACACCACGTGACCATTTAGAACAATCAGTAAATTGTGGATGGCCCAATATATAAAGGTCATTAACTCCTACAGAATAGCTGGCAACCTACTGTAAATCAAAATTATCTAAGAGCATTTAGCAATACATATCACTTGGATCCTCAACTTCATGCAAATCTAATCTATAGGATAAAGCTGAGGGGTCATTAAAAAGGTTTAAGATAAACATTGATGGACCCCTGTGTAGTACAAGGATGCTAATGAAATCATGTAGGGAAACATACTCAGAACTATAGCTTCCAAGATTTGGTTTCTATCACCAAATTCTCATTTAATTAGAAAGTTGCCCAAACTTATCCCCCATAAGTTCACTCATTTAACTGCTCTAAGCCTCACTTACCTCTCTTTCTGAGTCATAAAGTGATTTTCAGAATCAAAGGCAATTACAGGTGAGAAAGAACTTTAACTTAATTTTTAAATGTGAACTTAAAACATCACCAACACAAACTGGATGGGATGAGATAGAATGCCATACTTTCTAAGTAATACTTTGGAAATTCTCTCAGAATTCTGGCAGAGTTCTCTCAGAAATTCTGGCAGCCACAATTCCCCTAGGTGGATGAACTGGTCATAAGAGTCTTTTGAGGGGTGACTGTTAGGGCAATTTTGAGATATAGTAAAAAGTTTGGATTGCCCATATACTTCTCATTCCAAACAACTATTGCTTCTAAAGATGATTTTTAAGATGATTTCTTTTATGTGAGAGGCAGAGATACAGACAGAGATGTCCTATCTGCTGCTTCATTCCACTGGTCATATTTTGAAAGGTCAGGGAATGGAAATACATGCAACAGAAGACTGAAAACAGAGGCTCTTTTTCCCATAAATTCTACAAATGAGTGTCTCCAGGTCCCAGTGAGAAAAGACCTTTAAACCCTTCCCGTCTTCTACATCAGTATAGTAACTACAGGAATGGGTGGAAACCCAGATCCTGTTTTAAAGAGACAATGGGGCCTGTAGAAACAGGGAGGAAGAATCTTGTTATACTTGCCCACAAATGCCAGACATCGTTACTAGGGAAGCATGTTGTATAATCATAATGCTCATTCAGAGTCAGCTCTCAGAAATCCAAAAAGCCAGAGTGTCTTTCCATTCCCTCTCCCTCATTTACTATCTGTGTTTCCCTTTATGGACCCTCCACTGGAGAAGTGACACTGAGTTACACTTGGCTGCCCTAGACAACATGTGATGCCCACTCAGCACCACCCCACGCTTCTCCAGCTTACTCAATCCTCTTGCTGTTGTACCCAGCAAGACGCAACACAGAAAGAACAAAGAAAACAGATTGGAAAACTCAGTGTTGGCCCCAGTCAACAGTCCTATGATCTATTTACAATTGGGAGGCATAGATAGGAAGAGCCCATGTGGGAAAGTTGGAGGACTGTGTCAAGTGGTAAGTGGAAAGGATGACTTTAGGTAACACTGTAATGGAGAAAAAAGAACATGTGGTTGGGAATGAGGATACACTGGGAATTTGGTAGCAGAGAGTTAACTTGTCTGGATTATGGTGATTCTGTTTTCCTCAGGAAATAAGCAAATTCATCACAGGGGAGTAGAAAGAGCATTGTCTGTGTTAGAAGTTAATGGAGAGACAAGTCATAACTCTGCCTTTCAAATAAATAAATAAGTCATTTTTAAAAAGTGTATTGGGTCAATGAGGTCTGTATGGAGTAAGGAAGCTAGGGAGTACACAGAAGTCAAAAAAAGAGAAGGCTAAAAATAAGATTTCAGGGGACAGGTTCTTCAGAGGTCCTGAAGTTGCTGATGATAAAAATGTTTAGCTTAGTATTTGAAAAACTTTTCATCACAATTCTCTGAGAGAAATTTTATTTAGACAATTAGTACACTATACAAATTCCTATGAAATAATATGTATCCTTCATATGCACTGATATGTTTAATTCCATTTCATATCTGTAAATGCTAGTTACTAAAGTATTTTAAAGATTCACCAGTAGGTCACAATTAAGCTGATATCTGGAAAACACTGATTTAGGATAATGCAACAGGGGTAGTGCAGGTGGGATAGAATAAAGAACAGGATTAAGAAACTCATGGACCTCAGAAACCAGGTACTAAACTGACCACTTTCATTGATACTGAAGTTGCCAAGAATAATAATAGATGTAACAGTAGAAAAGAAAACAATTAGTCAGACGCCAAAACTTTCTAATAATTCATCTTTTCAAAGAAAATGAATTCTGGAAGCAAGACTTGGACGTAGCAGATAAGACACTTGGTAAGATGTCCATGTTCCACACTGAAGTTCTTAACCTGGCTTTGGTTCCCATATCCAGCACTTGATTCCAGCTTCCTGCCAATGTGGACTTTGGAAGGCATCAAGTGATACCTCAAAATATTGGATCCCTTCCACCTACATGAGAGACCTACATTGAGTTCCTGGTTCCCAACTTCAACCCCAGGCCAGTCTCAGCTGCTGAAGGCATTGGGGAGAGAACCAGTGGATGGGAGCAGTCTGTCTATGACTGCCTACTTTCTCTCTCCCTCTCTTCTTTCTTCTCTCCCTCTCTCCCTCCCTTTCTATTTCACTCTCTATCTGCCTTTCAAAAATAAGTAAATAAATAAACTTCATAATAAATGAATAAGTAAATGAATTAATTAATGATTAATATGTTTTTTTATATATATAAAGCTTTTATTTAAAGAATATAAATTTCCAAAGAACAGCTCATGGACCACAATGGCTCCCCCCCCCACAACTTCCCTCCCTCCCCCCACCCTCCCCTTTCCCGCTCCCTCTCCCCTTCTGTTCACATCAAGCTTCATTTTCAATTCTCTTTATACACAGAAGATCAATTTAGTACATATTACGTAAAGATTTCAACGGTTTGCCCTCGCATAGAGACACAAAATGATAATACTGTTGGAGTACTAGTTATAGTATTAATTCACAATGTACAGCACATTAAGGACAGAGATCCTACATGATTTTTTTTTTAAAAATTGATTAATTGTCTATGCAATTTCCAGTTTAACACCAAGATTTTTTAATCATTTGCAATTATCTTTATATAAAGAAGATCGATTCAATATATACTATGTAAGGATTTCATCAGTTTGCACCCACTCAGAAACACAAAGTGTAAAAATACTGTTTCAGTACGAGTAATAGCATCACTTCACATTGGATAACACATTAAGGACAGATCCCTCATGAGACGTAAGTACACAATGACTCCTGATGTTAATTTAACAATTTGACACTCTTGTTTATGGCGTCAGTAATCTCCCTAGGCTCTGGTCATGAGTTGCCGAGGCTATGGAAGCCTTTAGGGTTAGCCGACTTCGATCTTATTCCCACAGGGCCATAGTCAAAGTGGAAGTTCTCTCCTCCCTTCAGAGAAAGGTACCTCCTTCTTTGATGGCCCCGTTCTTTCCACTGGGATCTCACTCGCAGAGATCTTTCATTTAGGTCTTCTGTTTTTTCCAGAGTGTCTTAGCTTTCCATGCCTAAAATATTCTCATGGGCTCTTGAGCCAGATCCGAAAGCCTTAAGGGCTGATTCTGAGGCCAGAGTGCTATTTAGGACATCTGCCATTCTATGAGTCTGCTTGTATCCTGCTTCCCATGTTGGATCATTCTCTCCCTTTTTGATTCTATCAGTTAGGATTAGCAGACACTAGTCTTGTTTGTGTGATCCCTTTGACTCTTAGACCTATCAGTGCGATCAATTGTGAGCTGAAATTGATCACTTGGACTAATGAGATGGCCTTGGTACATGCCACCTTGATGGGATTGTATTGGAAACCCCTGGCACAATTCTAACTCCATCATTTGGGGCCGTTCCGATTGAGCATGTCCCAAGTTTTACATCTCCTCCCTCTCTTATTCCCACTCTTATATTTCACAGGGATCACTTTTCAGTTAAAATTTAAACACCTAAGAATAATTGTGTGTTAATTACAGAGTTCAACCACTAGTACTAGGATAAAGAAAAAAAAATACTACCATGGATAAAGTATTACATTGTACAACAACAGTCAGCACAAGAGCTGATCGAGTCACTGTTTCTCATAGTGTCCATTTCACTTCTACAGGTTTCCCCTTTGGTGCTCAGTTAGCCATCGCCAATCAAGGGAAACAAATGATATTTGTCTCTTTGGGACTGACTTAATTCACTCAGCATGATGTTTTCCAGATTCCTCCATTTTGTTGCAAATGACCGGATTTCATTGTTTTTGACTGCTGTATAGTATTCTGTAGAGTACATGTCCCATAATTTCCTAATCCAGTCTACTGTTGATGGGCATTTGGGTTGGTTCCAAGTCTTAGCTATTGTGAATTGAGCCACAATAAACATTGCTGTGCAGACAGCTTTTTTGTTTGCCAATTTAATTTCCTTTGGGTAAATTCCAAGGAGTGGGATGGCTGGGTTGAATGGTAGGGTTATATTCAGGTTTCTGAGGAATCTCCAGACTGACTTCCATAGTGGCTTCACCAGTTTGCATTCCCACCAACAGTGGGTTAGTGTCCCTTTCTCCCCACATCCTCTCCAGCATCTATTGTTGGTGGATTTCTGAATGTGAGCCATTCTCACCGGGGTGAGGTGAAACCTCATTGTGGTTTTGATTTGCATTTCCCTGATTGCTAGGGATCTTGAACATTTTTTCATGTGTCTGTTGGCCATTTGGATTTCCTCTTTTGAAAAATGTCTATTGAGGTCCTTGGCCCATCTCTTAAGTGGGTTGTTTGTTTTGATGTTGTGGAGTTTCTTAATTTCTTTGTAGATTCTGGTTATCAACCCTTTATCTGTTGCATAGTTTGCAAATATATTTTCCCATTCTGTCGGTTTCCTATTCACTTTCCTGACTGTTTCTTTTGCAGTACAGAAACTTTTCAATTTGATGCAATCCCAGTAGTTAATTTTGGTTTTCAGTGCCTGTGCTTCTGGGGTATTTTCCAAGAAGTCTTTGCCAGTACCTATGTCTTGCAGGGTTTCTCCTATGCTCTCTAGTAATTTGATGGTGTCAGGTCGTAGGTTTAAATTTTTAATCCATGTTGAATGGATTTTTGTGTAAGGTGAAAGGTAGGGATCTTGCTTCATGGTTCTGCACGTGGAAATCCAGTTTTCCCAGCACCATTTATTAAACAGACTGACCTTACTCCAGGGACTGGTTTTGGATCGTTGATCAAATATAAGTTGGCTGTAGGTGTTTGGATTGATTTCTGGAGTTTCTATTCTGTTCCATTGGTCTATCCATCTGTTTCTGTACCAGTACCATGCTGTTTTGATAACAACTGCCCTGTAGTATGTCCTGAAATCTGGTATTGTGATGCCTCCGGCTTTGTTTTTGTTGTACAAGATTGCTTTAGCTATTCGAGGTCTCCTGTGTCTCCATATGAATTTCAGCATCATTTTTTCCAGATCTGAGAAGAATGTCCTCGGTATCTTGATTGGTATTGCGTTGAATCTGTAAATTGCTTTTGGGAGAATGGACATTTTGATGATATTGATTCTTCCAATCCATGAGCATGGGAGATTTCTCCATTTTTTGGTATCCTCTTCTATTTCTTTCTTTAAGGTTTTGTAATTTTCATTGTAGAGATCTTTAATGTCCTTAGTTAAATTTATTCCAAGGTATTTGATTGTTTTTGTAGCTATTGTGAATGGGATTGATCTTAGCAGTTCTTCCTCAGCCATGGCATTGTCTGTGTATACAAAGGCTGTTGATTTTTGTGCATTGATTTTATATCCTGCTACTTTGCCAAACTCTTCTATGAGTTCCAATAGTCTCTTAGTAGAGTTCTTTGGGTCCCCTAAATAAAGAATCATGTCGTCTGCAAAGAGGGATAGTTTGAGTTCTTCCTTCCCAACTTGTATCCCTTTAATTTCTTTTTCTTGCCTAATAGCTCTGGCTAAGACTTCCAGCACTATATTGAATAGCAGTGGTGAGAGTGGGCATCCCTGTCTGGTACCAGATCTCAGTGGAAATGCTTCCAACTTTTCCCCATTCAATAGGATATTGGCCGTGGGTTTTTCATAAATTGCTTTGATTGTATTGAGGAATGTGCATTCTATACCCAGTTTGCTTAGGGTTTTCATCATGAAAGGGTGTTGAATTTTATCGAATGCTTTCTCTGCGTCTAGTGAGAAAATCATATGGTTTTTCTTCTGCAGTCTGTTAATGTGGTGTATCACGTTGATTGTTTTGCGAATATTGAACCATCCCTGCATACCAGGGATGAATCCCACTTGGTCTGGGTGGATGATCTTTCTGATGTGTTGTTGCAGTCTATTGGCCAGAATTTTGTTGAGGATTTTTGCATCTATGTTCATGAGGGATATTGGTCTATAATTCTCTTTCAATGCTGCATCTTTTTCTGGCTTAGGAATTAAGGTGATGCTGGCTTCATAGAAAGAATTTGGGAGGATTCCCTCTTTTTCGATTGTTCTGAATAGTTTGAGAAGAATTGGGGTTAGTTCTTCTTTAAATGTCTGGTAGAATTCAGCAGTGAATCCATCTGGTCCTGGGCTTTTCTTTGTTGGGAGGGCCTTTATTACTGATTCAATTTCTGACTCACTTATGGGTCTGTTTAGGTTTTCTATGTCTTCCTGGTTCAATTTAGGTAGGTTGCATGTGTCCAGGAATCTATCCATTTCTGATAGGTTTCCCTGTTTGCTGGCATACAAGTCCTTGTAGTAATTTCTGATGATTCTTTTGATTTCTGTGGTGTCTGTTGTTATATTTCCTTTTTCATCTCTGATTTTACTGATTTGGGTCTTTTCTCTTCTTTTTTTAGTTAGTTGGGCCAATGGGGTGTCAATCTTGTTTATTTTTTCAAAAAACCAGCTCCTCGTGTGGCTGATTTTTTGTAATGTTTTTTTGGATTCAATCCTGTTGATTTCTTCTCTGATTTTGATTATTTCTCTTTTTCTACTAGATTTGGGTCTAGTTTGCTGCAAATTTTCTAGATCCTTGAGATGCATTGAAAGCTCATCTATTTGGTGCCTTTCCAGTTTCTTGATGTAGGCACCTATTGATATAAACTTTCCTCTTAACACTGCTTTTGCTGTATCCCATAAGTTTTGGTATGTTGTGCTGTTATCCTCATTTACTTCCAGAAAATTTTTGATTTCTCTTTTGATTTCTTCAGTGACCCATTGTTCATTCAGGAGCATGTTGTTCAATCTCCATGTGTTTGCATATGCTCTAGAGATTCCTGAGTTGCTAATTTCCAACTTCACTCCCTCATGGTCTGGGAAGTTGCATGGTATGATTCTAATTCTTTTGAATTTGCTGAGACTTGCTTTATGGCCTAATATGTGATCAATCCTAGAGTAGGTTCCATGTACTGCTGAGAAGAATGTGAATGCTTTACGTGTAGGATGAAAAGTTCTGTAGATATCTGTTAGATCCATTTGGGCTATAGTGTTGTTTAAATCTACTGTCTCCTTGTTGATCTTCTGTCCTGTCAATCTGTCAATATCTGTGAGTGAAGTATTGAAGTCCCCCAGTACTATTGTGTTGGGGTCTAAGTCTCCCTTTAAGTTTCTTAACAAATTTTTTAAATAAACCTGTGGCCTGTAATTAGGTGCATATACATTGAGAATTGTTATATCTTCCTGTAGTATTGATCCCTTAATCATTATATAGTGCCCCTCTTTGTCTCTCTTAACAGTTTTTGTGTTAAAGTTTATGTAGTCCGATATTAAGATGGTTACACCCGCTCTTTTTTCATTTCTGTTGGCTTGGTATATCTTGTTCCATCCTTTTATTTTCAGTCTGTATGGATCTTCCTTGGAAAGATGTGTTTCTTGTAGGCAGCAAATAGATGGTTTTTGTTCCTTAACCCAATCAGCCAATCTCTGTCTTTTAACAGGACAGTTTAGACCTTTAACGTTCAATGTGACTATTGATAAGTGGTAAGTTTGCCCTGCCATTTGCCAGATATTTTCTAATGTATGCTTTGAATTCCCTGTGATCTTTTGCCGTGAGGTTCCCTTCGTTCACCTTCTTTCATGTTGATGGTCGTGTTTCTGTGTTTCTGTGTGTAACACATCTTTAAGTATCTTTTGCAGGGCTGGACGAGTGGCAACAAATTCTTTCAATTTTTGTTTGTTATGAAAGGTCTTTATTTCACCTTCATTCACAAATGAGAGCTTTGCAGGGTATAATATTCTGGGCTGGCAGTTTTTCTCTCTAAGTACCTGGGCTATGTCTCGCCATTCCCTTCTAGCTTGTAGGGTTTCTGTTGAGAAGTCAGCTGTAAGTCTAATTGGAGATCCTCTGAGAGTAATCTGACGTTTCTCTCTTGCACATTTTAGGATCTTTTCTTTTTGCTTCACTGTGGTGAGTTTAATTACAATATGTCGTGCAGAGGATCTCTTTTGGTCATGTTTATTAGGGGTTCTATGAGCTTCCTGTACTAGGATGTCTCTGTCTTTCTCCAAGCCTGGAAAGTTTTCTGCTAGTATCTCCCTAAAAAGGCCTTCTAATCCTTTCTCCCTCTCCATACCTTCAGGAACACCTAGAACCCGAATGTTGGGTTTTTTAATAGTATCCTGTAAATTCCCGACGATATCTTTTAGTTTTCTAATTTCCTCTTCTTGTCTTTGGTTTGACTGTTTCCTCTCCTGTTCTCTGTCTTCTAGGTCCGATATTCTCTCTTCTGCTTCACCCATTCTGGTTTTAAGGCCCTCAAGATTGCTTGTCACTTGATCTATTGAATTCTTCAATTCATTAAGATTTTTTGTCACTATCGTAGCTTCTTGTTCTACTAGTTGTTTCATTTTGTTTTGATTTCTCCGTAGTACTTCATTCTCGCGAGAGAGATTTTCTATCTTATCCATTAAGGATTTCTGTAGTTCAAGAATTTGTTTTTGAGAACTTCTTAATGTTCTTATCAATTCTTTGAGATCTGCTTCTTGCATTTCTTCTATCTCATTATCTTCATAATCCTGACTTGGGGTGTCTTTTCCGTTTGGGGTCATCATAGCTCCTTCCTTGATCTTGCTCCCTCGGAATCTGTTTTTATTTGGCATTTTTTTTTTCCCCACACTCTTTCTCTGGGTTGTCAAGGTAACGGAGTTTGTGTGCGCGGTGTGTTCCCAGTTTTTGGATCCCCTTCAGGTTTCTACAGCCTCGGGTTTTTGGTTCCGTCTGCCTCAGTGATGGGCGGGCGGGCGGGCGGGCGGGCGCGCCTTGTCCCACTGCGTTTAATCTAGCTCGAATTAGCAGGGTGGGTGACGAGAGAGGCTAGTGTCCGTGTAGGCTCGCCTCAATTGTGCTGTTTCCCCCGTGGGGGGTCTGCTTCCCCCCGCCAGTGTCTCGGGATCCCTGTATCGGCCCCCGTTCAAGTGCTCAGTTCCAATGGCGACTGTGTTCCGCCCGGCTTCCGGTTCAGCCGGCGGGCGCGTGCCGTCCCACTGTGTTCAGTCTAGCTCGAGTGAGCAGGGTAGGCAACGAAAGAGGCTAGTGTCCGTGTGGGCTCGCCTCAATTGTGCTGTTTCCCCTGTGGCGTCTGCTTCCCCCCGCCAGTGTCTCGGGATCCCTGTATCGGCTCCCGTTTAAGCGCTCGATTCCAATGGCGACTGTGTTCCGTCCGGTTCCCATCCCTCCCGGCAGCTCCCGTGCCACTAAGGCACGATTTGCCGTTCGCAAACTTACTTTCCCCTAGGTCCTCTGCGTCTCATTCACTGGGTCCGGAAGAATTTCCACTGCATTTTTCTCCGTGAGATTTTTCCTGAGGCTACAGTAACTCTGTTTTTATTAAACTATCTTTTTGCGGACTGCTAGTGCGCGTCCTCACTATTCCGCCATCTTGGCTCCGCCCCCCAATATGTTGTTTTTTATCTACTTCAAATCCTTTTTGGAAGTTGGCCTGAATTAGCACAAGATAACTTCAAATTTTTTGTGAAAAGATAAATTTATTTCAGTGCAAAATTCTTTTGAAATCCATGCTTAGTTTTTCCATAACAGGAATTTTCATGGACTTTTTAAAAGCCCATCATACATTTAAATTAACTAATTTGGTGCTCATTCATTTATCAAATATTTAGAAGTTTTCTGTAGAGGAAAAAAGACTTGATATCTACCCTCTTGTACTGTGTAGTTTAGTGTTGGATGTAGGCACTCAGACAAATAAACACACAAATAAATACAGTGTTATAATTTGCACTCTGAGCAGTGGTCTGTGAGACAGAACATAAAATAATAGAATAGATGTCTCAGAAGGCCTGTTTGAAGTTATATTTCAGCTGGATTCCAAAATGATGAGAAGGATATGTTCATACAAAGAATTGATAAATATTATTTTCTTTATATTTCTGGACTTTAGCTTCCTTGTTTTTGAAATAGGAGAACTAAAATATAGACTCTCAGGACATGACTGAGCCTTATAGTCCATCTGTTACAATAGTTCTTCCAGTTCTTGAATCTCTTTTAAAATATGTCTGCCAAATACAATATCATGAAAAGCTTTCTCTCTTCCATGGGAAGTTAATAAAAACATTCCTCATTGTTACTCTGTGTTTTGTCACACATTCATTCAATATTCACAATTACCATATGAAAAGCAATGTTATCTCAAATTTGCACAGAAATAGATAAATGGAGTTGGCTTTGCTGCACAATAGTGCTAATAACTGCCATCTCCAGCACTCATCCTTTGAACTGTTAACAGTGGAAGGATAAAGATTTTCTCTGATGCACCATCATATTCAGACAGCTGGCTAGGGTTAAGGGTCAGCAGCAGGGTCATGGGACAATGTCTTTGAGTAACCAGCTGGCCCTGATCCATTCTGAACTCAGTTCCATGATCTTATTTGCTTTAGATTCTAGCCAAATAAGTGATGGACATTTCATTCTTTACTTGCCCACATTGTTTCTAATTAATTAGCCCCTGTAGAGTCTCATTGGCTCTTAATATGGCAATAAAGAGATAAAGCCATAAGCTTGCCATCCTTTAAAGGCTTGCAGCTTGTTGCAGGAGAGAGAGAAGCCAAATAGAAGCGTCTACACCACAAGTTGTGAAAAGTGCAATGACAAAGAAAAGTGTTGGCAGCTAAAGGAACGGAACTTCTCTCACTCTAGGGACAACAAAGCAAACTTTTAAATAAATAATGAGGGGATAAAGGTTGTATTTTAGAGACACTGACAGAAATATAAGTCTGCCTGTATTGTCAATGGTTCTTGGAATTTTCCCAATGGTGCTTGGACTCTCTTGATTTAATTCACATTGGAGAGTTACTCATTTCTACTCATCAGCCTTAATTAGCTCATTGATAAATGAAGGTAATCGACTTCTATCTAATCTCTTGCGTGTGCATTTCCATATCTGAAACTAATTGTAATTCATTCATTCAATGTAGCAATCAACAATTCAATATCATTTGGGCATCAATTCTATGTTTAAGGCAGTATGAGCCACAAAGGATGAAAATCATGGTCACTACCTAAGAGATTCTCAGCCTAAGAAGAATTCTCAGTTCAAGAAGGATAACACTCTATGATAGAGTGTGGAAAGTGTGCCCAGGGAAGTGTGGGGGCACCAGAGTGGAACATTAACTATCCAGGCAAGGAACTGAAAGCTACACTTCAAGTTTACCAAGGGAAAGGATTCAGATGACTATTTTAAAAAATGGACATTGTCAACTGTCAACTTTCCTCAAAGTCTATCAGAATTACCTGTAAGTCAAATAAAGATAAACTTATTGGACTTTCTGTGGTAAGGGATGATACTAGCTTCACAAAGCCATAGAGTGAAGGCAGGAGAGGACAGAACATTTTGATACCTGGGCTTAATTGCTTTAAGTTAGTTTTAGCGAGACAAGAACTCGTTGGGAATGGGCTAAGTTTATGTCGTAATAATAGTGGACTAGTTTTGAAGTCAACCTAAATGATGAAGCTGTTTGTCTTGGTAAGTAAGTTATTTTAGCTAGTTCAGAGTCTTATCTTCCAGGAGCATGCATTTCCTGGAGCAAGTAGCTGACTTATTTATGCCTGTTCTCAGTACTATTTAATATACAGACAAGAAAATATGTCCAGTCCCAGTATTGTTTATCACAGGGATATGAAATATAGGTTTCAATTTTTGCTAAAGTAGGAGAAGAAATGGAGAGAAGGAAACTGGGCAATAAGATCAGTTTTGCAATGACAAACTTAAAAAAACAAAGCATGCTCTAAAATGATCTTTTTTTCTTTGCTTTTTGAATCAAGTCCAAGCTTTACAACTTGATGTTTAAGACCATTTTGTATGTGAAGTAATTTAGCTCATAAGCAGTATTTCCTATCCATCACCTACAATGCAGTAAAATAAATTAGTCACCATCCTAATCTTTTGTACCTTTGTAGTTGTTTATACGTCTTCATACTGCAGGGATTAGATCCTGGTTTTAATATTTTACCAGTTAAGTAACCTTGAGCAAATACCCTAAGTTAAACACTTTAGACTTATTCCCTTAACTGTAAAAAGGCAGTAATAAAAGTACCTCCCTCACATGTTGTGTCCTTGGTTTTGGTTTCAAAAAATGGTGGCCTCATAAAAGGAGTTTGGCAGAATTCCATCCATTTTAGTGTACTGGAATAGTCTGAAGAGTATTGGGGTTACTTCCTCTTTGACTGATTTGTATAATATAATTCAGTAGTAAAGCCATCAGGTGCTGGACTACTCCTTGATGGAAGACTTTTGATTTCTCATCAATTGTTATGGGTCTATTTAGATTGCCTATATATTCATGATTTGATCTTTGCAGGTTATTTGAACCCAGGAATATATCCATTTCTTTGAGCTTTTCCAGTTTATTGGCGTATAGTTCTTCATAGTATTTTCTTATGATTCTTTGTATTGAAGGACCCTTACGGGGAGAGGCGCCGGGCCCTGCGGCGGCCCCGGACCCCACGCCCCCTCGTCCGGCGGCCCGTGGGCAGTGGCAGCATCGTCCCGCCCCACATTGACCCCGTGTGGCGGGGCCGCTCTGGAGTGGTGGGGCCGCCTCACCCCCGGGTCATCGTCGGGGCTCCGCGGCCGCGGGTTGCCATGGGATCGCTCAGGCCCCGCGTGATCGTGGCGTCTGCGTGGGCCCAGCCGCCCCCAGACCAGACTCCTCTCCCTCGGCCGGCAGCCGAGGGGTCTCCCCACCCCTGAGCCGTCCTCAGGATGCCCCGGCCGCGGGTGATCGCTGGGTGATCAGGGCGCCCCGCAAGGCCACAGGCGCCGGTGCGGAGGGACCGCGCCCGGAGCGGAGCCGCCCCGCCCCTTCGGGAAGCCTCTGAGCATGCTCAGAGGGGAGCCGCCCCTCCCCTTCGGGAAGCCTCTGAGCATGCCCAGAGAGGAGCTGCCCCTCCCTTCTCTGGATGAACTCTAGGTGAACCCAGAGCCGGAGCGGAGCTGCCCCTCCCTTCTCTGGGTGAACTCTAGGTGAACCCAGAGCAGAACTGCCCCTCCCTTCAGAGAGTTTCTGGGTGCGCTCTTATGATGTCACTGCGACCGGCCAATCCTGTGCCACCTCAGCACTCTCCCTCAGCACTCTCCCTCAGCATTCTTCGTCAGCACCCCCCCACATGCTAATGGACCCTCTGAACTGACCAATCCTGTAACACCTCAGCATTCCCCGCCTAAGAATATGCTAATCTGTTGCCTATATAAGCTGTGTGAAACTGCTGCTCAGGGCTCCTCACCGCCTGAGGTGGGGGCCCGTTTGCGCAAACGTTCAATAAATACCTCGTGTTTTTTGCATCAACTCGTCTGGAGTCTGGATTTTTGGGCGTCCTCCCGAGCAAGTGGACATCTCTGCTACTGAGAGGTCCAACAGTATCTTAATGGTGTCAGTTGAAATATCACTTTTTAATCTCTAATATTATTTATTTGAGTTTTTCTTTGTTTTTGTTAGTGTGGCTACAGGTTTATCTATTGTGTTTATCTTCTCAGAAAAACAGCTTTTTATTTTGTTGATGTTTTGTATTCTTTTCTTACTTTCAATTTATTTGTTTCTGCTGTGACCCTTATTTCTCATCTTCTGCTGATTTGGAGTTTGGTTTGTACTTGTTTGTCTAAAGTCTGTAAGATGTATCATTAGCTCTTTAATTTGAGACATTTCTCTTTTTTAATGTAAACACTTAATGCAATAAGCTTCCCCCTTAATGTTGCTTTTGCTGTATCCCTCAGGTTTTGATATGTTGTGTATTTATTTTCATTTAATTCAAGAAAGTTTTTGATTTCCTTTTTAATTTCCTCATTGACCCATTGATCATTCATTAGTATATTGTTTAATTTCCAAGTATTTATGAGTGTTCTATTCTTCTTCTTGTTGCTGATTTCTAATTTTATTTCTTTACAGTATGAGAAGATAAATTGTATGATTTGAATCCTTTTAAATTTTCTGACACTTGATTTGTGGTCTATCCTAGAAAATGTTCCATGTACTGATAAGAAGAATGCATATTCTGTAGCTAGCTTTTGGGTAAAATTGTTCTGTAACTATCTATTAGGTCCATTTGTTCTTTTTTTTTTTTTTGACAGACAGAGTGGACAGTGAGAGAGAGAGACAGAGAGAAAGGTCTTCCTTTGCCGTTGGTTCACCCTCCAATGGCCGCCACGACCAGCGTGCTGCAGCCAGCGCACCACGCTGATCCAAAGCCAGGAGCCAGGTGCTTCTCCTGGTCTCCCATGGGGTGCAGGGCCCAAGCACTTGGGCCATCCTCCACTGCCCTCCTGGGCCACAGCAGAGAGCTGGCCTGGAAGAAGGGCAACCGGGACAGAATCCGGCACCCTGACCAGGACTAGAACCCTGTGTGCCAGCACCGCAGGTGGAGGATTAGCCTATTGAGCCGTGGCACCAGCCGTCCATTTGTTCTTTAGTATGTTTCAGCTCCAATGTATCTTCATTGATTTTTTTGTCTGGATCATGTGTCCATAGATGAAAGTGTGGTATTGAATTCACCCACTATTAGCTCTCCCTTTATGTTTAATAGTATTTTCTGTGTATATCTTAAGTGGCTTGTGTTGGATGCATATATATTCATGATGGTTATGTCTTCTTGCTGAATTGAACCTTTCTCAAAATGTAATGTTCTTCTGTATCTTATTTACAGTTTTTTATTTAAAATCTATTTTATCTGACATCAAGAGAACTGCACCTGCTCACTTTTGATTTCCATCTGCCTGGCATATCTTTTTCCAACCTTTCAGTTTTGGTCTGTGTATATCTTTATGAAGTGAGTTTCTTGTAGGCAGCGTATGGTGGGGTTGCAGTGTTTTTATCCATTCAGCCAACCTAAGTCATTTGGTTGGTGACTTTAATTCATTTACATTTAAGGTTTTTATTGATAGCTGAGAACTAAGACCTTTCATTTTGTCAATTGGGTAGTGATTTTACCTGCTCTGTTAGCGAATTTGGTGGTGTCATGTGTTTTCATAGTGCTTACTCCTAATGCAGGATACTCTTCAGAATTTCATGTAATGCTGGTCTAATAGTGGTGAATTCCCTCAGATTTTTGCTTTTTCCTTCACTGTTTTAAAATATTTATTTACTTATTTGATGGGAAGGGCTACAGAGAAAGAGAAGGAGAGACAGGGAGAGATCTTCCACTCACAGGTTCACTCCCCCAAATGGCTGCAATGGACAGGGCTGGGCCAGGCTGAAGCCAAGAGCCAGGAGCTTATTCCAGGATACCCATGTAGGTACAGAGGCCCAAGCACTTAAGCCATCTTCTGCTGTTTCTTTTTCTTTTTTTTTTTTTTTTTTGACAGGCAGAGTGGACAGTGAGAGAGAGAGACAGAGAGAAAGGTCTTCCTTTTGCCGTTGGTTCACCTACCAATGGCCGCCGCGGTCGGCGCGCTGCGGCCAGCGCACCGCACTCATCCGATGGCAGGAGCCAGGTGCCAGGTGCTTTTTCCTGGTCTCCCATGCTTCATTAGGACTGAGCTGGATCACAAGCGGAGCAGCTGAGACTTGAACGGACTCCCATATGGGATGCTGGAGCTGCAGTTTGTGGCTTGACCCACTCCATCACAGAGCCAGCCCCACTCCCTCCTTTTTTAAAGAATATTTATACTGGAGACAACTTTCTTGCTAGGAAATTTTTTTCTTTAAGACCTTGAATATATCATCGCATTCATTTCTGGCCTTGAATATATCATCCCATTCTCTTCTGACCTGCATAGTTTCCACTAAGAAGTCAGATGTTAATCCAGTAGATTTTCCTTTATATGTAACTTGATGTTTTTCTCTTACTTTCTTTAGGGTTCTTTCCTGTCTTTTACTTTTGACAATTTCATGACAATATGCCTTGGAGATCTTTATGATTGAGTCTGCTTGGAATTCCTTGAGCTTCTTGCATCTGGATGTCCATGTCTCTTTCAAGACCTGGGAAATTTTCAACTACGATTTCATTTAGTGGGTTCTAAATACCTTTTTTAATTTGTTTCTCCTTCAGGAATACATCTAAGGTGAATATTTGGACATTTAATGGCATCCCATATTTCACATAGACTTTTTTCATTCTTTTTATTTTCTCTTTGTTTTTGCCTGCGTTATTTTAAAATCCTTGTTTTCAAGATCAAAAATTCTATTCTCTACTTGGTCTATTCTTCTGCTAAAGCTCTCAATCATATTCATTTCACTGATTGAAGATTTCTTTCCAAAATTTCCATTTGGTTCTTTTTAAAGAGGTCTAGATCCTTAGTAACATTCTCACTTATTTCACACATTGATTTCCTCATTTATCTAATCTGTCTGTATTCTCTTGCATCTCATTAAGTTTCCTTACAATCATTATTTTTAATTCTATATCTATTATTTCATTATTTCTATATCTATTATTTCCTTCAGTTCATGATAAAATTGTGGAGGAGCATTGTATTCTTTTGGAGACATCATGCTACTTTACTTCTTCCTGTCTCTTATATCTCTACATTGACATCTGCCCATCTGGTGTATTTACCTCTTCTTTTTGGAGTATATTTTATTGTAAAAGAGTTTATAGTTTAGCTGGTATTCAGGGTATGGCTTGTTGCTTTGGCTTTGGTTCTTGGTGAGCCTAGGAGTGTGACTTCTTTTGTCTTAATCAATGCCAGCTGTGTCTATAAGTGACACAGTGGCCTGGTCTGCTGCAGTCCAAGAGGAAAGAAATGTGTCTTTAAGATGTGTAAAGGTTTTCTTGGGGGTGTATCTTTGAATCACAAAGAGTTCAGTGTCGGTCACCCTGGTGAATGTGACAGCCAAGGCCTTGTTCTTGGTGCTGAGGGAGGCAATGGTGGCTGCATCCTTTTTGTACTGGCAAGTCTAGGTAAGGCCAGGATTTGTGGCACAAACTGCTGTGGCTCTAGGACTGTGTGATTTGAGTGGACCCTTCCTCTGGTCCTGCTAGAAGAGTCTAATTGGTACTGAGACTTATAATACCAACAGACCCAGTCAGCTCTGCAGGCTGAAGTAAAAATCAGTGGGTGGAATTACCTCTCAGCTAAAACTGTGAGCAGCAGGGCACATGGCAATTTATTCCTGCCTTCACATGGTAAGATGGCAGCTCACAGCTGGCAGCTGGCTGTGCTGGATGGCTGGGTGCAGTAATGATCTGTCTTCGCTCCTCTGGTCGCATGGGCTCTTAGCTGGTTTTTTTTTTTCACTTCAACGCTGAAAATTTCTGTCAGTCCGACCCCTGGAAATGTAGTCCTTCTTTTGTTCTTTTCATATCCCAGAGCAGCTTAAGTTAGGGTGGCTGTACCCTATTCAGCCATCTTGGATCTCTCCACAAAATTTCTGGACATCCTCTATAAAAGTGTGAAGTGAGCATATTAATGATCCTAATTTGATCATTACACAATGTATAAATGAGTGGAAAATCACATTTTACCTGTAAATTTATACAGTTATTATTTGTCAATTAAAATTTTAAAAAGAACTTAGAAGCCACCAAGATATCTTTCAGTAGGAGAATGAATAAACTGTGGTACATCCAGATAATGGGATATTATTCAACACTAGAAGGAAATGAGCTTTTCAGCCATGATAAGGCACAGAGAAAACTTAAATGCATGTAACTAACTGGAAAGAAGCCAATCTGAAAAGACTACATACTGTGTGATTCCAAATATATGATACTCTAGTAAAGACAACTCTCCAGAGATAGTAAAAACATCAGTGTTTTCCAGGGATTGATGGGAAGAAAGGGATGAGCAAATAGGGCCAAAAAATGTACTATATGACACTATAAAGTTGGATATGCAGCATTATATATTTGTCAATACCTATAGAATGTCCAGCAGCTAGAGTGGACCCTAATATAAACTACTGACTTTGAGTGATATGCTGTGTCAATTTAGGCTCATCAATTGTAACAAATGTACTACTGTGGTGGGGCATGTCAATAGTGGAGGAGGTTGTACATGTGTGGGAACAGGAAGAATAAGGAAACTCTGCACTTCCTGTTCAATTTTGTTATGAACATCAACAGTTTAAAAAAATTAAGGTTTATTGATAAAAATAAATCAATAGTCTCACACCCTTAATAGTTTCTATTGATGTTTTTTACTTTTGATAATGACTCATATTTTCCTCCTTCTCAAATGCTGTGTGATAGTAATTATCATTTGCATTCTAGTCACTGCAAGTTCTATGTTACTGAAAGTTTAGATTCTGTTGTCATTAAAGAATCTTGAGTCTTTGCATTGGCTATTTATGGTACTCTTCATTCTATTTTGTATATCCAAATTGCTATCTGGGATCATTTTTCTTTATTCTGAATATCTTCATATAATATTCCTTGTAATTTAGGTCTGCTGGTGATGAATTCCCAAAGGAAATGTTTGTCTAAATATATAAATTTTAAATAAATAAATTTTATTTTTTCCATTTAGCACTAAAACAGTGGGTCTCTGGCTTGTATAATTTCCAGTTAACAATTAACTATGGTAAATGATTTCTTTCTGCCATATTTATTTTCTCTTTCTGCTTTTAATTTTTTTTACTTAACACTGATATCAAGAAATTTAATTATGGTCATTATTAGTATGGTTTTATTTATGATTTAATTTCATTGAGCTTTTTTGACTAGTGATATATATTGTGAAATTTGGAAATATTACAACTTAAGACATTTTTATGCCACCCGAACCAGTTCTAGGATGCCAACTAATTGTATGTCTGACTATTTAATATTATCCTCTAGGCAGGAGCACTTACAAGATTTAGAGTCCCATGCAAAATGCAAATGAGGGACCCATTATTCAAAAATTATAAAGAATTTCAACAAGCAATATCACAGCAATCAACCAAGTGAGGGCCCCTTCTGCCTGTGTAGTCTATGTGACAGATGAGGCTGCACGTCTCTGAATGCTGTCCTGTTCAGAGGTAATTGAGGCATTTCACTCTTTTCTTAGTCATCTCAAATATTTCTGTTGCTCTATCATTAAGAAAATATCTTCTTTTCTATAGTGTCTAATCTGCTGTTAAGTTCATCCAATAAATTTTCCATTTGAGGAGTTGTGTTTTTAGCTCTGAGTATTATCCGGATCTTTTGTACTTCTTCTGTTTTTCTCTTTATTATATTCACATATTCCTACAAAGTTTTAAGCATGTGTATGTTTGTGTATTTATGTTGTTTCTAAAAACATATATACTGCAACTAAACCCATATCTAATTAATGCCATTGTCTTTGTCATTTCTTGGTCTATTTTATAGACTGATTTTCTACTAATTAATGTCACTTTCTCTGGTTCTTGCAGGTTAATGATCTTGTAGCTGATGCTAAATATGATGAATATTATTGTAGTGGTCTGAATATTTGTGTCCCCCCAAAATTCACATGTTGAAATCCTACCCCCAAGGTAATGGCATAGTAAGTGGAGCCTTTAAGAACTGAATATACCATAAAGGCAAGCCCTTACGATTAAGGTTAGTGACCTTATGAAAAGAGACCACCATAGTTAGATAATCCCTTTACTTTGGGGGTATGCAGAGAGAAAGTCCTATTCATGAATCAGAAAGTTGGACCTCATCAGAAAATGTATCTACTAGGGTCTTAATTTTGGATATCCCAGCCATCAAGATCATGAGAAATGAATATCTATTAAATGTAAATCACCTTTCTGGTATTTTGCTATAGTAACCCAAACAGACTAATACCATTATTATTCTCTTATTTTAAAGGGTTTTATTTTGGTTTTGGGAGGCAGTTAATTTATTCACAAATCAAATTCTCCATGTGAGGCTTTGTTTTAGATCTAGATTGGCTCTTATTTTACAGCTAAAGAAAATTTATTTCTAAAGTGTGGTATGTCAGAGGTCTAAACTATATAATTGAAATGTTCTGGCTGATCAAGAAGCAATATTTCTCAGCATTGCACAACTTCCAGAATCTGTTAAGCTTAAAACAAAATAAACAAATTAACAAAATGTGAATCTTCTAGTTTTTCTTTGTAAGACTATAGAGTCATCCTCTATGTCTGTGGCTTAGGAGTCAGCCAAATTTCAAGGGGCTCCTGTGAAGATACTTGGAGCTCCTTCTCTGCATAGAGCAGACCCCTTCTCTGTGACTCTTCACAAATGCTAGCCGCACCAGCATTTTAAACTCTGATGCTTGTTTCCTCTGCCCAATGAGATTTTTGCTTTGGGGCTACTTCATTGTGCCATGACGTAAAAAGGTAGAAAAGCAGAAAACCTGTATGAAAACCTGTAGCATAGAGGTCGTCCAGCCCAGCCAACTTTATTCACGTATTTTACTTTAAGTGTCTCATTTATTAGTATTTGAACTCTTCTTTCCACAAATTGCACATGTTCATTTTCTTTTTTTTAAACTTTTATTTAATGAATATAAATTTCCAAAGTACAGCTTATGGATTACAATGGCTTCCCCCCCATAACTTCCCTCCCACCCGCAACACTCCCCTTTCCCGCTGCCTCTCCCTTTCCATTCACATCAAGATTCATTTTTAATTCTCTTTATATACAGAAGATCAGTTTAGTATATATTAAGTAAAGATTTCAACAGTTTGCCCTCACATAGCAACACAAAGTGAAAAATACTGTTGGAGTACTAGTTATAGTATTAAATCACAATGTACAGCACATTAAGGACAGAGATCCTACATGATTTTTTTAAAAATTGATTAATTTTATATGCAATTTCCCATTGAACACCAAGTTTTTTTTAAATCATTTTCAATTATCTTTATATACAGAACTTCGATTCAGTATATACTAAGTAAAGATTTCATCAGTTTACACCTACACAGAAACACAAAGTGTAAAAATACTGTTTCAGTACTAGTTATAGCATTACTTCACATTGGACAACACATTAAGGACAGATCCCTCATGAGACGTAAGTACACAGTGACTCCTGATGTTGATTTAACAATTTGACACTCTTGTTTATGGCCTCAGTAATCTCCCTAGGCTCTAGTCATGAGTTGCCAAGGCTATGGAAGACTTTAGGGTTCGCTGACTTTGATATTATTCCGACAGGGTCATAGTCAAAGTGGAAGTTCTCTCCTCCCTTCAGAGAAAGATACCTCCTTCTTTGATGGCCCCGTTCTATCCACTGGGATCTCACTCGCAGAGATCTTTCATTTAGGTCTTCTTTTTTTTCAGAGTGTCTTGGCTTTCCATGCCTAAATACTTTCATGGGCTCTTGAGCCAGATCTGAATGCCTTCTGGACTGATTCTGAGGCCAGAGTGCTATTTAGGACATCTGCCATTCTATGAGTCTGCTGTGTATCCCGCTTCCCATGTTGGATCGTTCTCTCCCTTTTTGATTCTACCAGTTAGTATTAGCAGACACTAGTCTTGTTTGTGTGATCCCTTTGACTCTTAGACCTATCAGTGTGATCAATTGTGAACTGAAGTTGATCACTTGAACTAGTGAGATGGCCTTGGTACATGCCACCTTGATGGGATTGTATTGGAATCCCCTGGCACGATTCTAACTCCATCATTTGGGGCAAGTACACGTGTTCATTTTCATAAAACTTTAAGCATGCCGCTATTATTCACATTTTTAACTATTTAATCTATGTAAAATGTATACCAACAGAGATGGGGAGACAGAAATGTTCCATTTACTGTTTTAATCTCCAAAATGGTCACAATAATCAGGTCTGGGCCAGGCTGAAACCAGGAGTCAGAAACTTCATTCTGGTCTCCTGTTTGGGTAGTTGGAACACAAGAATCTGGGCCATCATTGATGCCTTCCTAGGCACATTGGCATGGAGGTGGATCAGAAGCAAAGAAGACAGAATTCAGGAATTGGCACTCTATTTTGAGGGGATGGCATAGTAAGCAGCAGCTTAGCCCACTGCACTACAACGCTGGCCCCACTATTATTCACTGAAATGAATCAGGGTTTTTTTTTTCATATTTAACAGCTAAAACAAGCTAAATAAAATAAATATATACTGAAACTAACAGTAGTTGGCAATTGACAGCCATAAAATTGAGTCTCCATGGTGGATATTTGATGCAATGGTTAGGATGCTGCTTCGGACTCCACATCTCAAATCCCATATTTGAACGCCAATGCTTGAGTAGTCATTCCATTTCTGATTCCAGCTTCTTTGGATGAGCTCTCTAGGAAATAGCAGATGACAACTTGTGGTTGGGGACACATGCGCCACTTATGTGAGAGGCCCAGATTGGGTTTCTGGCTTTTGGCCTTGACATGGCCCAGCCATAACTGTTGCAGGCATTTAGGGCATGAACCAGCAGATGGAAGGTGTCTCTCTCTCTCTCTCTATTTCTGCCTAAAATAAAACATTTAAAAATTTTTAAAAGATTTATTTATTTGAAAGTCTGATTTACACAGAGAGGAGAGACAGAGAGAAAGAGAGAGAGGTCTTCCATCCAATGGTTCACTCCCCAGATGGCTGCAATGGGCAGAGCAGTGCTGATCCAAAGCCAGGAGCCAGAAACTTCTACCAAGTCTCCCACATGGGTGCAGGGGCCCAAAGACTTGGGTCATCTTTTATGGTTTTCCCGGGCCATAGCAGAGAGCTGGATTGGAAGAGGAGCAGCTGGGACTAGAACCAGCACCCATATGGGCACTTCAGGCCAGGGCGTTAACCCGCTGCACCACAGCTCCAGCCCCCAATTTTTTTTAACTTTTAAAAATAAAATAAAACCCCAGATTCAGGTTATTGAATTCATTAAAACTACCCCATTTTTCTCATTAAATGAGTTATTTTTTACAAATTTTAATATGTTGAATCAATTGTTATTATTAAATATTGTTTCAATAAATGTTATATGTGTATATTTAGGAAGTCCATATAATATTTTATTTTTTATTAGATTTCTCCATCAAAAATCATTTTTACAATCATTAATTAGCTAAACAAAAAGCTTCAAAGTTCAGAGAAATTTTAGATTATTTCTGGTGTCTTGTTTTTCCCTGCACCTATCTTTTTCTTTTTTATCTTCCTATATGTTCCTTTCCCCCTATTTCTGCCTCTCCTATCATGCAGAAAAGCTGTCCTTTATGAAATATTCATAACTTTAGTTTCTAATAACAATGTGAATATAAAAACTTTAATTAACATGTTCTCTACTGGTAAACATTCACTGTCTTAAATATTCATTATAATTCACACTGTTGTAAAGATAATCAAGATTATGAATTGTTTCATATTTTGGGTTGTTTTATTATGAAAGTGTCAATGTAATGGAGTATTGTGTAAAAACTACTATTACATACTTCTTAAGAGACTTCTAGCAAATTATTTCAGCAGATAGGGTAAGCCATTTGAAATTGGAAAGTAAATACTGCCCTTATGGAAGTATGTGCTAATTTGATTTTGCATTAGACTGCCTTTTCAATCATAGATGCTAACCCAACGGATATTCATCACGCATGCGTTCCTTGCTCCAAGAAACCTTCCCTACCTCTAAGGAAGTCAGTCCCTGTGTGCCTCAGGGCACCCTTTCTCCTTTTATATCATTTATAACACTGTTTCATAACTGCTGGTTTAAATGTCTGCCTCATCTCTAAGTTGTTATGCTCCTGACAACAGAGAATATCCCTAGTTCACAAAATAGTTCCCCAGAACTTTAAATGGTATTTGACATGTAGCAAGAACACTGTAATTTATTCTGAATTAGTTAGCATTATTAAGGTAGTGACTACAAATCCTCTTCTACATGCTAAAAATTTAGTTAAGAGTTATGTTTGGATAGGAGACTGCCCTTACTCAAGTCCTTTTGAAGGGTACAAGATTTTAGATGCCTTTCAAAACCCTGAAAATTTCTCAAATTTTTTAGGAATTTTATTATTTTCTCCTAGATTTTAATTGTCTTTTGATTGCAGTAATGCTTCAGAAAAGTAATAAATATATATCTACACATTTTAATACGCTAGTCTTAGGGATACAAAGGGAGTAACTATACCCCTCCATCTCTCCAAAGTTTATTACAGAGATGAGACAAAAATGTACCATGTGGAGGGTAACCAGTGACAGGTGATACAAGTGGGAAGCCCACAGTCAATTCATCAATGGTAGGATAGGTACATGTGCTAGAGAAACACTCTAGAGTGGTCATAAGGAAGAGAGGAAAAATAAACATTCCACTTAGTAAAAGTTGTAAGATATTGCCCTTTAAAAAGGTAAAGGAAGATGCCTTAAACTATATATGTTCACATTATTATTTTTATCAATATTATTAACAACATATAACTCAATCCAGTATCTTGAGCCTATGACTATACATAGTCTGATTAGCAAAGTATATGAGCAAAATAGACACTTCGAGACTAGATTTACTTGTGTATACTCTAAGAAACAGTGGTTTTTCTACTTATTACTTGTTGAATTCTTTATTTAATGGAGGCTTAAGCTTGTGATTATAAAGTAAATTGAGGGCCAATGCTGTGGCTCACTTGGTTAATCCTCCACTTGCAGCGCTGGCATCCCATATGGGCACCAAGTTCTAGTCCCATTTGCTTCTCTTCCAGTCCAGCTCTCTGCTGTGGCCTGGGAAGGCAGTGGAGGATGGCCCAAGTACTTAGGCCCCTGCACCTGCACTGGAGACCAGGAGGAAGCACCTGGCTCCTGGCTTCAGATTGGCATAGCTCCAGCCATGGCAGCCATTTGGGGAGTGAACCAAGGGAGGGAAGTTTCTCTCTGTCTCTCTCTCACTGTCTGTCAAATTAAAAAAAAAGTAAATTGAAAGTATGTCACTGTAAAAATTAAAAGAAAAATAAGAAAGGAAGGACATGGGGATTGAGCGAAGAAGGAAGGGAAGGTACAAAGGGAAGTATCTTTATACTATTAAAATTATATGTATGAAATACATGAAATTTGTTTCTATATAAATTTTTAAAATCAAAAAATTTTAGAAAGAACACATTAGACTTCTTTCATTCTTCTTCCTTATCTCTTTATTATCAAGCATTTTTACTTGCCTCTCAGATACATTGTGAGATATGAAGCTCCATCTATTGATTCAGTTATGGCTTTTGAACGTTTTGTTTGGAGTAAGAGTCTTGTTCACTATTTGTTGTCTTATTTTATTATGACTTATTATTTTTGTCATTATGGGGCATTTACAAATATTTTATTGTGCTTTTATTCTAAGTAGTTTGTTTAAATTTGTAACCCAGAAATTTCCATTTTAAAGGAAAAACATAATGGCTTGGCCATGAACCAAAGAGCATCATAAATGCCTTCTTTCCTCCAAGTTAATTCCTCAGAGACACATATAATATCTCAAAATACCTCCCAGTCTGATTCTAGATGGCATAAAGAAGAACCCTATGAGAAGGCCAATGGTTTCACATTTATAAAATATTCCTTGACAACTCTGCAAATTCACATATGTTCCAGTTAAGATTTATCCCCTAAGAAATCACGAATCCATGCTTCTAAAAGTTTCTAAACCGGCCTGCGCCGTGGCTCCACAGGTTAATCCTCCGCCTTGCGGCGCCGGCACACCGGGTTCTAGTCCCGGTCGGGGCACCGGATTCTGTCCCGGTTGCCCCTCTTCCAGGCCAGCCCTCTGCTGTGGTCCGGGAGTGCAGTGGAGGATGGCCCAAGTTCTTGGGCCCTGCACCCCATGGGGAGACCAGGAAAAGCACCTGGCACCTGGCTCCTGCCATCGGACGAGCGCGGTGCACTGGCCGCAGCGCGCAGACCGCGGCAGCCATTGGAGGGTGAACCAACGGCAAAGGAAGACCTTTCTCTCTGTCTCTCTCTCTCTCACTGTCCACTCTGCCTGTCAAAAAAAAAAAAAGTTTCTAAACCAAAATAATTTTATCCAAATCTCTTTTCTGAAAGATATCCATTATTACCTTTTTCAGAATGCCAACTTCTTAAAATCTTTCTTCAGTCATATAAATTGACTTAGGGAACCCTCAGTTGTAAAAAAACCCCTCTCAGTACACATAAAAATCTCATCTTCCATAAGCCCAATATAACCACTAGAAAGACTGGATAATACAGCCTTGTTGTAAATGCTATAATTTTTAAGTCAACTCAATAAAATTACATATATGCATATATATGGTAACAGAAAAGAAAATTTAGTGACCACAATGTAGTAGAAATGCAGAGAAAGAGGGAGATATATTACATCTGTTGGTTCACTCCCCAAAGTGACTGTAACAGCTGAATTTTTATAAAGATCTATTTTCAGAATACTTAATTATCAGTTTACTTACTGATTTTCAGTATACTTAATGATCAGGTAATCCTACTCTAAGTAAAAAAGTTCAACAAATAATATGAAGAGAAAAAAACACTGTAACATTGTTCTTCAGTGGAATGGACAAGGGCTATAAAGAATCATCAAATATCAAAATATCTATTTCACTTCAATACATTACATCTCATGTACACTATTAGTTACCTCAGATCAGGGAAAATATCTTTCTTTTGGGTCTGGCTTAGTTCACTAAGTATAATGGTTTCCGGTTGTGTCCATCTTGTCACAAAAGACAAGATTTCATTTTCCTTTTTTTGCAGCTGAGTAGTTCTCCATAGTGTATACACACCACAGTTTCTTTATCCAGTCAATTGTTGATGGACATCTGGGTTGATTCCATGTCTTAGCTATTGTGAATTGTGTTTCAATCAATGTGAGGGTACATATAACTCTTTCATATACTAATTTCTTTTGGTTTGGGTAAATTCCCAGGAGCGGGATTGCTGGATCATGTGGTAAGTCTACATTCAGATTTCTGAGGTATCTCTATACTGTCTTTCACAGTGGCTCCACCAGTTTACATTCTCACCAACAGTGGACCAGGGTACCTTTTCCCCACATCCACACCACCATTGCCATTTCTTGATTTCTGCATGAGAGCCATTCTAAACAGAGGGAAGTGAAACCTTGTGATTTTCATTTGCATTTCCCTGATGGCTAATGATTCTGAGCATTTTTTCAAGTGTCTGTTGGCCGTTTGGATTTCCTCTATTGAAAAATGCTCTTTAAATTTCTTTGGTCCATTTCTTAATTTGAGTGTAAGGTATAAGGTAAGGTATAAGGTATAAGGTAAGGGTCTAGTTTGATACTTCTGCACATGGAGATCCAGTTTCCCCACACCATTTGTTAAAGAAACCATCCTTGCTCCAGGGATTGATATAGTTCCTTTGTCAAAGATAAGTTGGTTATAGGTGCATACATTGATTTCTCAAGTTTCTATTCTATTCCTTTGGCCTACCCAACTGGTTTTGTGACAGTACCAGGCTGTTTTGAGTATAACTACTCTACAAAATACCTTGAAATCGGGGTGGCATGTACCTAGGCCATCTCACTAGTCCAAGTCGTCAATTTCAGTTCACAATTGATCACACTGATAGGTCTAAGAGTCAAAGGGATCACACAAACAAGACTAGTGTCTGCTAATACTAACTGGTAGAATCAAAAAGGGAGAGAACGATCCAACATGGGAAGCGGGATACACAGCAGACTCATAGAATGGCAGATGTCCTAAATAGCACTCTGGCCTCAGAATCAGTCCAGAAGGCATTCAGATCTGGCTCAAGAGCCCATGAGAATGTTTTAAGCATGGAAAGCCAAGACACTCTGAAAAAACAGAAGACCTAAATGAAAGATCTCTGCGAGTGAGATCCCAGTGGAAAGAACAGGGCCATCAAAGAAAGAGGTATCTTTCTCTGAAGGGAAGAGGGAACTTCCACTTTGACTATGACCCTGTCGGAATAATATCAAAGTCGGCGAACCCTAAAGTCTTCCATAGCCTTGGCAACTCATGACTAGAGCCTAGGGAGATTACTGAGGCCATAAACAAGAGTGTCAAATTGTTAAATCAACATCAGGAGTCACTGTGTACTTACGTCTCATGAGGGATCTGTCCTTAATGTGTTGTCCAATGTGAAGTAATGCTGTAACTAGTACTGAAACAGTATTTTTACACTTTGTGTTTCTGTGTAGGTGTAAACTGATGAAATCTTTACTTAGTATATACTGAATCGAAGTTCTGTATATAAAGATAATTGAAAATGATTTAAAAAAACTTGGTGTTAAATTGGAAATTGCATAATTAATCAATTTTTTTAAAAAAATCATGTAGGATCTCTGTCCTTAATGTGCTGTATATTGTGAATTAATACTATAACTAGTACTCCAACAGTATTTTTCACTTTGTGTTGCTATGTGGAGGCAAACTGTTAAAATCTTTATGTAATATGTAGTAAACTGATCTTCTGTGTATAAAGAGAATTGAAAATAAATCTTGATGTGAATGCAAGGGGAGAGGGAGCGGGAAAGGGGAGTGTTGCGGGTGGGAGGGAAGTTATGGGGGGGAACCCATTGTAATCCATAAGCTGTACTTTGGAAATTTATATTCTTTAAATAAAAGCTTTATATATAGACATATAAAAAATTAAAAAATTTTTAAAATTTAAAAAATAAAAAAATACCTTGAAATCAGGTATTAGCTACAAGAGTACTTGGTATTTGAAGAGTACTTCAAATACTATTTCAGATTTGGAATACATTTGGCAGATATTTTCCAACTTCTAACTTTGATGCTGGTAGCTGCAGAAACAGGGTCCCAGGACAAATCTTTTCTTTCTGGAAAGCATCTATAATATCACAATGAATCTTTTATCTCAGCAATCTCTCCTTAAAGAGTTTGACCAAATATACCAAGTATATACAATTAATAAAGCAAAATTTGAACACCTGCCCACACTCCTAGGCTGCTTCTCTACTCATGTCTTTGTAGGATGATCTACTATCTGTAATCTCACAGGCAATCTTTTTCACTGTGTCATAGGCTTTGGTATCTTAATCTTTATTCCAGGTTTTTGTCCACAAAGAGATAAAAATTCAAAGCAGAGATAAGAATGTATGTATATATATATATATATACATACATATATATATATATACACATACATATATATATATATATATTATACAACTTACAGCAGAATTGATTTAAGAGAAAGATAATGTATATACACGCACTGGTATCGTGGTATAGTGTCCTGGCTGGTCCACTTACGATCTAACTCCCTGCTAATGGCTTGGGAAAAGCAGCAGAGTGGTACTAGTGTCGGGGGCCCTGCCACCTATGTGGGAAACTGAAAGGAATTTCTGACTATTGTCTTCTGCGTGGCCCAGCACTGGACATCACAGCCATCTGAGGAGTGAATCAGCAGGTGGGAGATCTCTCTGTGTCTTTCCCTCTCTCCACATGGGAGACCCAGAAGAAGCTCCTGGCTCCTGGCTTCAGATCAGCCCAGCCTCGGCCTTTGCAACCATTTGGGAAATGAACCAACAGATTGAAGACTTTCTCTCTCTCTCTCTCTTTTTCTCTCTCTCTCTGCCTCGGACTCTTTGTAACTCTGCCTTTCAAATAAATAAATAAAACTTAAAAAAGAATGCCTCTGGACTCTCTAACACCAACTCACTAATTATTAACTAATCAGGGAGAAAAATACTCCTGGTATTTGAAGGAATTAGCTGAATATTTCCCAGAATCTAGGTGCTGTGCCTTTTTGCACTTTATATACTCAATATTTCCTGCCACGGCAACTGGTAGCTGTGTTATTTAGTGTGCTAATGTGTTACAGTGGACATATATAAGGGGTAGGTCAGACTAGGTCAGCCTTAGCCCTCTAAACCTGTATGAACTTGGTCCAGGCAGAGGAGTCTGTTTATCTTCAGAGCCAGAGGAACCAAATCCATATCCTGTATATCTTGAAAAACTCCCAGTTGGCTCAACTACTTCCTCTACCTTCCTGTCTCAATATCACTTCATCTGCTTTCATCTTTCTGCCAAATCCATTTCTCAGAGTTTCTGGATGGAGTGAAAGTATGTACCAGAGATAATTATTAAAGAGTTACATGAAAAACTTAAGCCCTCTAGAGTTCTCATGTACATTCATTTTCCTGGAAGATCGTCCAGGAAACCTGAGTTAAAGTGTACTTTCTAACTACCTCTACTTTCAGTTGCCTCATTCTGAAGTCTCAAGGCTTATCACACAGTCTGGAAGTTTTATGGTTCTGTGAATTCCTGGTTCCAATAAATAACCATCTTTACAAAGGGCAGCTGACGGAATCCTGGAAAAAATTAGCTTGATGTTATTGACATCTGTAGCAAACAACAAATGTGACTCAGCATTAATTATCTGTACTACATGTATAAACAACAAAGTTGTTTTTATGGTGGTAATTGGCCTGAGATGAGTGAACATATTTAAGGACAGATGGATAAAAACCATAATAAAAATAACAATAAATTACAGAGCTGCCTGATACATAAATATCTGAAGTTATGCCCTAAGGAAGGCAGCAGATTCCAGGATACTTATACTGAGATGTTTAATATATTAAATCCTCTTATAAACATAGAAAACACTGATGACTATAGTGTTGTAGAGGAAACCCAAAACTGTTGGAAGGAGTTCCTACAGAACCTCAAAAACAGTCTGCTCACCCAGGAAGCAGAAAGTCAATTACTGACACTAGGGTTGTGGAAGAAAGGAAGTATTTATTGCAAAGTGCAGAGTACAGAACCAAGCAGCTGTCATTTAACTCCCAGTCTCCCCTAGAGTTGGGGTAAATGTTCTTATAGGTTGAAGTTGGGAGTGAGAGATGTGTGTTCAGTTCATCTCCAAGGCTCTGATTCATCTGAAGTGCTTGTGGCCTTCTTCAATGGGTTGGTGACATGGTGTCCTTTGGGAAATTTTGATAGTGGCAAAGTGGGCTCCAGTTAATTTGGAGCCTACTTGCAGGTGGTACTTAGTTTTGGCTCAGGGCCTGGGATCCCAGGGCTAAAAAACCTCAAGACTAAACCAAATACCAAGACATCTGTAGGGGAAATAAATGGTCTCATGAGCCTGGTGATTAGGGTCCTTGTAGGGCTGGCTACAACACACTTGATTGATTCAGTGAATTGCTTTCAGTAAGTGGTTGATTTATGCTCATGAAAGCAGGAAAAAGAAACTTTAAGATAAGGATGCTGGGAAACAGTGGGAGACCAGAATCTAATGGTATCTACCATCTGGATCCAAGGCACTGTATAGGCCCCAGTTTCAACAGAAGACATCATCAAACAACATCTACTTCATTTTTCTGACATTAATTGGATGACCTTGTGGGAGGTTACATGAGTTCTATGTCCTGTTGCAAAACTCAAATTTTTAAAAATAATTTGCTATGAAATATGTAATATAAGAACTTCGTTTTATTCAGTGATGAATGTCAGGACCTAAAGTAGTGCCTAGAAAAAAAAAATAAGGAAAAGTCTCCCAGACGTTAGCATAGACAACAATTTTAGGGATAAGGCTCCAAAAGTACAGACAATAAAAGTGAAAATATATAAATGCTATTATATAAATTGAGAAATTTTTTGTACTGAAAAGGAAACAACCAACAGAGTTAATGAAAACAAATGGAATGGGAAAAAATTATTCGGAAGCTACACATCTGATAAAGGACTATATATAACAAGTATAAGAAAAGGACTATGTAAGGAGCATAAGAAACTCAACAACTAAATAAACAATCCAGTTAAGAAGCTGACAAAGAGTGTGAATAGGCATTCAAAAAAAAACACAAATGGCCAGCACACATGAAAAAAATGCTCAGATGACTAGTCACAAGGGAAACACATGCACACAAAAATGAGATACCATCTCATTTTAGCTAGAATTTTTTAACTTTATTTAAGATACACAAGTATCATGTGTTTCATATATACAAATTTAGAAGTATAATGATCTTTCCCACCCAATCCCCCCTCCTGCCCATTCCCATTCTTAATTTTTACAAAGATTTGCTTACAATTTACCTAATGATCATGAGGTTAACCCTACACTAAGATTAGGAGTTCAACAAATAGCATGAAGAAAAAAACTCTCAACAGAAGAGACAAGGGCTCTAAACAATCAACCAATCTGAAAATGTCCATTTCACTCCAGTACACTACATCTCATATACTCTGTTACCTTGGATCAGAGAAAATATATGGTATCTGTCTTTTGGGACTGGCTTAGTTCACTAAGCATAATGGTTTCCAATTGAGTCCATCTTGTCACAAAAGATAGGATTTCATATTTTTACAGCTGAGTAGTACTCCATAGTGTATACACACCATAATTACTTTACCTAGTTAACAGTTCATGGTCATCTGGGTTGACTTCCTATCTTAGCTATTGTGAAGTGTGTTTCAATAACATGGAGATACAGACAACTTTTCATATACTGATTTCTTTTGCTTTGGGTAACATTCCCAGGAATGGGATGGCCAGATCACATGGTAGGTCAATATTCAGATTTCTGAGGCATCTCCATACTGTATTGCAAGTGGCTGAACCAGTTTATATTCCCACTGACATTGGATTAGAGTAGGTTTTTCTGCAAATCCTCGCCAGCATTTGTCATTTGTTGATTTCTGTATGAAAGCCATTCTAACTGGAGTATGATGATACCTCATGGCATTTTTGATTTGCATTTCCCTGATGGCTAGTGAATCTGAGCATTTTTTTCATGTGTCTGTTGGCCACTCTTGAAAAATGCCTGTTTATATCCTTTGGCCATTTCTTAACCAGAGTGTTTGTATTGTTATTATTGAATTTCTGAAGTTCCTTATAGATTCTGAATATTAATCCTTTACCAATTGCATAATTTGCAAATATTTTATCCCACTCTATCAGTCGCCCCTTACTTTACTGGGGGTTTCTTTGGCAGTGCAGAAGTTTCTGAGCTTGATGTAATTCCATTTGTCAATTTTGGCTTTCATTGCTTGTGCTTCTGGGGTCTTTTCCAAGAAGTCCTTGACTGTGTCAATGTCTTCCAGAGTTTCCCAATGTTCTCTAATATTTTGATGGTAGATGGTCATAGATTTATGTCTTTGACCCATTGTGAGTGGATTTGAGTGTAAGGTGTAAGGTAAGGGTCTAGTTTCATACTTCTGCACATGGAGATCCAGTTTCCTCAGCACAATTGTTAAAGAGACCATCCTTGCTCCATGGATTGATTTTAGCTCCTTTGTCAAAAATAAGTTGATTGTAGGTGCATGGATTGATTTCTGGAATTTCTATTCTATTCCATTGGTCTATCCAACTGCTTTTGTGCCATCACCTGGTTTTTTTTATTATAACTGCCCAGTAGTATGTCTTGAAATCCAGTATTGTGAAGTCTCTGGCTTTGTTTTTTCTATTCAAGATTGATTTAGCTATTTGTGGTCTCTTGTGTTTCCATATGAATTTCAGCATTGTTTTTTCTAGATCTGAGAAGAATGTCATTGCTATTTTGACTGGGGTCACATTGAATATGTAAATGCCTTCCTGTAGTATGGACATTTTGATGATACTGATTCTTCCAATCCATGAACATGGAAGAGGTTTCCATTATTTAATGTCATCTTCTATTTCTTTCTTTAATATTTTATAATTTTCATCATAGAGATCTTTGGCATCCTTGGCTAAATTCATTCCAAGGTATTTAATTCTTTTTGTAGCTACTGTGGAAGGGACTATTTTTTTGACAGGAAGAGTGGACAATGAGAGAGATACAGAGAGAAAGGTCTTCCTTTTCCGTTGGTTCACCCCCCAATAGCCACTGCAGCCGGCGCACAGAGCTAATCTGAAGCTAGGAGCCAGGTGCTACTCCTGCTCTCCCATGCGAGTGCAGGGCCCAAGCACTTGGGCCATCCTCCACTGCACTCCCAGGCCACAGCAGAGAGCTGGACAGAAAAAGGAGTGACCAGGACAGAATCCAGCACCCCAACTGGGGCTAGAACCTGGTGTACCAGTGTCACAGGTGGAGGATTAGCCTATTGAGCCATGGCGCTGGTGGGACTATTCTTAAAAGTTCTTTTGCAGCTATGGTATTGTCTGGGTGTACAAAGACTATTGATTTTTATGTGTTGATACCATTTTTTGACACTTTACCAAACACTTTTATGAGTATCAGTAGTCTCTCAGTGGAGTCTTTCGGATCACCTGTATATAGACTCATGTCATCTACAAATAGGTAGTTTGACCCGTTTTACAATTTATACCACTTTAATTTCATTTTCTTTTTTTAAAAAAATATTTATTTATTTATTTGAATGGCCAAGTTACAGAGAAGCAGAAGCAGAGACAAAGGCAGAGAGAGAGAGATCTTCCATCTGCTGATGCACTCTCCAAATGACCTCAATGGCTGGAGCTGGGCCAATCTGAAGCCAGTAGCCAGGAGCTTCTTCAGGTTCTCCCATGCAAGTGCAGGAGCCCAAGCATTTAGGCCATCTTCTACTGATTTCCCTAGACATAGCAGAAAACTGGATCAGAAATGGAGCATCCAGGTCTCAAACTGGGGCCCATGTGGAATGCTGGCACTGCAGATGGCAGTTTTACCCACTAAGCCACAATGCCAGCCCATGATTTCATTTTCTTGCCTAATAACTCTGGTTAAAACATCCAGGACTATACTAAATGGTAATTATAAGAATGGGCGATGTTGTCTGATTCTGGATCTTAGAGAGAATGCTCCCAACTATTCCCCATTCAAATAATGCTGGCCATGGGTTTGGCATAAAAATCACCTTGTTTGAATTGAGGAATGTTCCTTCTATACCCAATTTGTTTAAGGTTTTCCTCATGAAAGGATGTTGTGATTTATCAAATGCATTCTCAGTATTTATTGAGACAATCATATGGTTTTGTTTTTCATTTTGTTAATGTGATGCATAAAATTTATTGATTTTGAATATTGAACCATCCATGCATATCAAGAATAATTCCCACTTGATCTGGGTGAATGATCTTTCTGATGTGTTGTTCAATTTGATTAGTTAGCACTTTGTTGAGGATTTTTAAATCTATGTTCATCAGTGATATTGGTCAATTGTTCTCTTGCTTTGTGGTATCCTTTTGTGGTTTAGGAATTAAATTTAGGCTGGCTTCATGAAATACTTTGGGACTGTTCCCTCCCTTTCAATTGTTTTGAGTAGCTTGGAAATATTGGAATTACTTCTTTAAATGTCTGGTAGAATTCAGCAGTGAAGCCATCCAGTCCTGGGCTTTTCTTTGTTGGGAGGGTCTTTATCACTGATTCACTTTCTGTTTTTTAATGGGCCTGTTTATGTCTTCATGGCTCAATTTAGGTAGGTTGTATATGTCCAGGAATCTATCCATTTCTTCAAGGTTTCCCAGTTTGTTGGTATACAGCTTTTTGTAGTAATTTCTGATGGTTCTTTTTATTTCTGTGGTGTTCCTATTTCATCTCTAATTTTTTAATTTGAGTATTCACTGTCCTTTTTTTGGTTAGTTGGAACAATGGTGTGACAATTTTATTTTTTCAAAAAATAGCTACTTTTTGCTGATCTTTTGCATTGTCTTTTTGGTTTCAGTCTTGTTTATTTCTTCTCTAATTTTAATTATTTCATTTCTCCTATTAGTTTTGGATTTTGTTTGCTGCTGTTTTTCTAGATTCTTAAGATGCCTTGATAGCTCATTTATTTGGTCTCTTTCCAATTTCTTGATGTAGGCACCGATTGCAACAAATTTTCCTTTTAACATTGTTTCTGCTGTATCCCATAAGTTTTGATATGTTGTATTGCGGTCTTCATTTGTTTCCAGAAATTTTTTTTATTTCTTTAATGACCCACTGTTCATTTGGAAGCATGGTGTTCCATCTCCATGTGTTTGCATATGTTCTAGAGATTCCTAAGTTGCTGATTTCCAGCTTCAGTCCATTGTGGTCTGAGAAGATGCATGGTATAATTTTGATTTTTTTGGATTTGCTGAGACTTGCTTTATGGTCTAGTATGTGGTCATACGGAAAGTTTCATGCACTGATAAAAAGAATGTGTATTCTGCAACTATATGGTGAAAAGTTCTGTAGATATCTCTTAAATCCATTTGGTTTATAGTATCAATTAACTTTTACTTCCTTTCTGATTTTCTGTCTGGTTGATCTGCCCATTGCTGAAAGTGGGGTATTGAAATCCCCCATTACTATTGTTTTTGACTCTGTGTCTTCCTTTCGATCACTTAATATTTCTTTTAAATAGTCAAGTGCCCTGTAATTAGGTGCATATACATTTATAATAGTTACATCTTCCTGTTGAATTGATCCCTTAATCATTACATAGTGCCCTTCTTTGTCTCTTAATATTTTTGTGTTAAAATCTATTTTGACTGATATTAGAATGGCTATACCAGATCTTTTTTGGTTTCTGTTAGCACACAATGTCTTTTTCCATTCTTTCACTTTCAGTCTATATGAATCTTTTTGATGAGATGTGTTTCTTGTAAGCAGCAAATAGAAGAGCTTTGTTTTTTTAATCCACTCAGGCAGTCTTTGTCTTTGAACTGCAGAGTTGAGGCTATTTACACTCAAGGTGACTATTGATAAGTAAGGATGTTTCCTTGTCATTTTCCCACACATATTCCAGTTGTTTACTTTGGATTTCCTTTGTACTTTTGCTGGGAGATTTTCTGCCTTTACTTTCTTTCATAGTGATGGCCATGTTTCTGTGTTTCCATGTGCAGCACATCCAATGGATAGTGACAAATCCTTTCAATTTCTGTTGTTATGGAAGGTTTTTATTTCACCTTTATTCATAAATGAGAGCTTTGCAGGATACAGTATTCTGGGTTGATAATTTGTTTTTTCTTTTAAGACATGGAATATATCTCATCATTCTCTCCTAGCCTGTAGGGTTTCTGATAAGAAGTCCAATGTGGATCTAACTGGAGATCCTCTGAAAGTAATGTGGCATTTCTCTCGTGCACATTTTAGAATCTTTCCTTCATGTTTTACTGTGGTGAGCTTGATTACAATGTGTTGTGGTTAAGATCTTTTCTGGTCATGTCTAATAGGAGTTCTATGTGCTTCTTGTAATTGGATATCCATTTCTTTCTCCAAATTAGGGAATTTTTCTGTTACTATTTCACTAAAGAGGCCTTCTTATCCTTTCTCTCTTTCTACACGTTTAGGAACTCCTAGAACCTGTGTGTTAGGTCATTTGATAGTATCCTGTAGATTCTCAATGGTTTTTTTTTTTTTTTTAGTTTTCTAATTTCTTCTAGTTTTTGGTCTGACTGTATAATTTCCTGTGATTTGTCTTCTAAATCAGATTTCTTTCTACTGCTTCACCGATTCTGTTGTTAAAGCTTTCCACTGTGCTCGCTTCGGCAGCACATATACTAAAAAAAGCTTTCCACTGCATTTTTTATTAGTTCTATTGAATTTTTCATTTCCAAGATTTCTTTTTGATTCTTCTTTAAGATCTCAATTTCATTCACTCAGCATGATGTTTTCCAGATTCCGCCATTTTGTTGCAAATGACCGGATTTCATTGTTTTTGACTGCTGTATAATATTCTGTAGAGTACATGTCCCATAATTTCCTAATCCAGTCTACTGTTGATGGGCATTTAGGTTGATTCTAGGTCTTAGCTATTGTGAATTGAGCCTCAATAAACATTAAGGTGCCGACGACTTTTTTGTTTGCCAATTTAATTTCCTTTGGGTAAATTCCAAGGAGTGGGATGGCTGGGTTGAATGGTAGGGTTATATTCAGGTTTCTGAGGAATCTCCAAACTAACTTCCATAGTGGCTTCACCAGTTTGCATTACCACCAACAGTGGATTAGTGTCCCATTTTCCCCACATCCTCTCCAGCATCTATTGTTGGTGGATTTCTGAATGTGAGCCATTCTAACCGGGGTGAGGTGAAACCTCATTGTGGTTTTGATTTGCATTTCCCTGATTGCTAGGGATCTTGAACATTTTTTCATGTGTCTGTTGGCCATTTGGATTTCCTCTTTTGAAAAATGTCTATTGAGGTCCTTGGCCCATCTCTTAAGTGGGTTGTTTGTTTTGATGTTGTGGAGTTTCTTAATTTCTTTGTAGATTCTGGTTATCAACCCTTTATCTATTGCATAGTTTGCAAATATGTTTTCCCATTCTGTCGGTTTCCTCTTCACTTGCCTGACTGTTTCTTTTGCAGTACAGAAACTTCTCAATTTGATGCAATCCCAGTAGTTAATTTTGGCTTTGACTGCCTGTGCTTCTGGGGTATTTTCCAAGAAGTCTTTGCCAGTACCTATATCTTGCAGGGTTTCTCCTATGCTCTCTAATAATTTGATGGTGTTGGGTTGTAGGTTTAAATTTTTAATCCATGTTTAATGAATTTTTGTGTAAGGTGAAAGGTAGGGATCTTGCTTCATGATTCTGCATGTGGAAATCCAGTTTTCCCAGCACCATTTATTAAACAGGCTGTCCTTACTCCAGGGATTGGTTTTGGATCCTTGATCAAATATAAGTTGGCTGTAGATGTTTGGACTGATTTCTGGTGTTTCTATTCTGTTCCATTGGTCTATCCATCCGTTTCTGTATCAGTACCATGCTGTTTTGATTACAATTGCCCTGTAGTATGTCCTGAAATCTGGTATTGTGATGCCTCCGGCTTTGTTTTTGTTGTACAAGATTCTTTAGCTATTCGAGGTCTCCTGTGTCTCCATATGAATTTCAGCATCATTTTTTCCAGATCTGAGAAGAATGTCCTCGGATCTTGATTGGTATTGCATTGAATCTGTAAATTGCTTTTGGCAGAATGGACATTTTGATGATATTGATTCTTCCAATCCATGAGCATGGAAGATTTTTTCCATTTTTTGGTATCCTCTTCTATTTCTTTCTTTAAGGTTTTATAATTTTCATCGTAGAGATCTTTAACATCCTTGGTTAAGTTTATTCCAAGGTATTTGATTGTTTTTGTAGCTATTGTGAATGGGATTGATCTTAGCAGTTCTTCCTCAGCCGTGGTCTTGCCTGTGTATACAAAGGCTGTTGATTTTTGTGCATTGATTTTATATCCTGCTACTTTGCCAAACTCTTCTATGAGTTCCAATACTCTCTTAGTAGAGTTCTTTGGGTCCCCTAAATAAAGAATCATGTCGTCTGCAAAAAGGGATAGTTTGAGTACTTCCTTCCCAATTTGTATCCCTTTAATTTGTTTTTCTTGCCTAATAGCTCTGGCTAAGACTTCCAGAATTATGTTGAATAGCAGTGGTGAGAGTGGGCATCCCTGTCTGGTACCAGATCTCAGTGGAAATGCTTCCAACTTTTCCCCATTCAATAGGATATTGGCCGTGGGTTTTTCATAAATTGCTTTGATTGTGTTGAGGAATGTGCCTTCTATACCCAGTTTGCTTAGGGTTTTCATCATGAAAGGGTGTTGAATTTATCGAATGCTTTCTCTGCATCTAGTGAGATAATCATATGGTTTTTCTTCTGCAGTCTGTTAATGTGGTGTATCACGTTGATTGTTTTGCGAATATTGAACCATCCCTGCATACCAGGGATGAATCCCACTTGGTCTGGGTAGATGATCTTTCTGATGTGTTGTTGCAGTCTATTGGCCAGAACTGTATTGAGGATTTTTGCATCTATGTTCATCAGCGATATTGGTCTGTAATTCTCTTTCAATGCTGCATCTTTTTCTGGCTTAGGAATTAAGGTGATGCTGGCTTCATAGAAAGAATTTGGGAGGATTCCCTCTTTTTCGATTGTTCTGAATAGTTTGAGAAGAATTGGAGTTAGTTCTTCTTTAAATGTCTGGTAGAATTCGGCAGTGAATCCATCTGGTCCTGGGCTTTTCTTTGTTGGGAGGGCCTTTATTACTGATTCAATTTCTGACTCACTTATGGGTCTGCTTAGGTTTTCTATGTCTTCCTGGTTCAATTTAGGTAGGTTGCATGTGTCTAGGAATCTATCCATTTCTGATAGGTTTCCCTGTTTGCTGGCATACAAGTCCTTGTAGTAGCGGGTGGGAGGGAAGTTGTGGGGGGGGGGGAGCCATTGTAATCCATAAGCTGTACTTTGGAAATTTATATTGTTTAAATAAAAGCTTCATATATATATATATATATATATATATATATAAGATCTCAATTTCATACAAGAAATTTTCTTTCATGCCATATATGGATATCCTTAGTTTGTGCCATTTACTTCTGATTATTTATAAGTAATCCTATGATCAATTTTTTGAATTCCATTTCTGGCTTTTCTTCAATCTCTTCATCTTCACAATCTACTATTGAAGTGTTGTGTTCTTTTGGGGGCATCATGTGCTCTTTATTCTTGTTTCTTGAATTGGTGCATTTATTATTAGGCACTGTGGAGATACTCATTGGTTTTTTTTGTTTGTTTGTTTGTTTGTTTGCTGTGGTGGTTTTTATCTTTGGACTATGTTTCTGTGGATTAGTGGAGTATCTGTTATTTCAGTGAATACCTAGAGGTGTGTGGTGTGTATGGCCAGTGAGCTCTGCTCAGTGCTCCTGGGTGAAAGGAGTATTTAAAGTGACACCCAGGTTGGTTGCATTAAATTTCTTTTTAGATGATCATATAGGAAGTTTGTTCTGTTCTGTTGGTGTAGAACTCAGTGCCTGGGCACTAGCCCCAGTGTGTATAATATTTGTTTGCACTGTCATAAGGACTATAAAAAGGATCTGTGCAGTTCTAAGTATAAGCACAGATTCTTCAGCAATGTCTCTCACAAGGGAACCAGGGATCCCTGAGCATATGAAGCCTCACCCAAGTGACTGCTCAAAGACCCAGCCACAACTTGAGCTCTCCCACGCAACCTCAATGTTTTCTCAGTCCCACAGCCTCAGTGTTTTCAAAGTCCCAGCACACAAGCCTCCCACAGTAATGAGCACCTACCCACCAGACTCAGGATTCTCCACTCAGCTGGTTGCTGGATGCACACACAAACTAGTGCAGCTGTTAGGTATGTCAAAAATAGTGACTGCTTTCTATTGGCTTGTTACAGGATGCTATTGCAGGGTGATCTGGGAGAGAGAAACATTCCCCACCTTTTTCCCCTCTATTTTGCCAGATAAACAATCCACCACAGAGCTCAAAGCCATATTCCCTCCAGGCTCTTCCTGAAGCTTTATCACCAGTAGCTTGGGCTGCTGCAGTCTGGTCTCACCTCACTCTCCAAAGTTGGTGTGGAGGCTCTCAGCTGCTGGGGTCCTAAACTGCATCCACATCCTCCACATATGTTCACTGTGTCCCTCCAATTTGCATAGTGTTTCCTCTGCTGTTTTCTCCTAACTCTTCCCTGAGACTGCATTCTATCTACTTTTTTAAAACTATCTTCTCCTAGACTAGAGCAGTAAGCTCCCTCTATATTTCATCATTTTAAACCAATCCCATGCCTGTATCTCATAATTGGAAAATTGATGTCATTTATGTCCAATGTTATTAATAAATAACAACTTGTTCCCGCCACTTTTCTGTAAATATTCCTATTGTTTGCTTTGGATTTCCTTTATACTTTTACTGGGAAATTTTCTGCCTTCATATTCTTTCATAATGATGACTATCTTTCTGTTTCTGTGTGTAGAACATCCTTAAACTCATTGTAAGGCTGGAAGAGTGGTGACAAATTCTTTTAATCTCCATTTGTTGTGGAAGGTCTTTCTCTCACCTTCATTCATGAATGAGAGCTCTGCAGGGTATAGTTCTGGATTGACAGTTTTCTTTTAATACTTGAACTCTGTCTCCCCATTCTTTTCTAGGTGATGAGAAAGCAGTGTGATTCTAATTATAAATCATCTGAAAGTAATCTGGTGTTTCTCTCATGCACAGTTTAGAATCTTTATTTATTTTTTACTATTGAAAGATTGACTGCAATGTATTGTGGTGAAGATATTTTCTGGTCATTTCTATAAGGAGTTCTATGTGCGTTGTGTGCTTGGACATCCCTTTCTTTCTCCAAATTAGGGAATTCTTCTGTAATTATCTCACCTAATAGGTCTTCTAATCCATTTTCTCTTTCCACACCTTCAGGAACTCAAATTATTTATATATTGACTCATTTGATAATTTGATAATAACCCATAAATCTTGATCAATCATTGTTTTAATTTTTCTAATTTATTCTCTCTCTCTCTCTCTCTCTCTTTTTTTTTATATAAAGCTTTTATTTAAAGAATATAAATTTCCAAAGAACAGCTTATGGATCACAATGGCTCCCCCCCCCACAACTTCTCTCCCTCCCCCTACCCTCCCCTTTCCCGCTCCCTCTCCCCTTCTGTTCACATCAAGATTCATTTTCAATTCTCTTTATACACAGAAGATCAATTTAGTACATATTACGTAAAGATTTCAACGGTTTGCCCTCGCATAGAGACACAAAATGATAATACTGTTGGAGTGCTAGTTATAGTATTAATTCACAATGTACAGCACATTAAGGACAGAGATCCTACATGATTTTTTTTTAAAAAAATTGATTAATTGTCTATGCAATTTCCAGTTTAACACCAAGATTTTTTAATCATTTGCAATTATCTTTATATAAAGAAGATCGATTCAGTATATACTATGTAAAGATTTCATCAGTTTGCACCCACTCAGAAACACAAAGTGTAAAAATACTGTTTCACCAAAGGGGAAACCTGTAGAAGTGAAATGGACACTATGAGAAACAGTGACTCGATCAGCTCTTGTGCTGACTGTTGTTGTACAATGTAATACTTTATCCATGGTAGTATTTGTTTTTTTTTTATCCTAGTACTAGTGGTTGAACTCTGTAATTAACACACAATTATTCTTAGGTCTTTTTTTTTCTTTTTTGGTCTGACAGCTATTTCCAAATATCTGTCTTATAGCTTGGAAATTTTTTTCTTCTGCTTCACTGCATCCATTTTTAAGGCTTTCCACTATATTTGACATATTAGATTCTTCATTTCTATTATTTCATTTTGATTGCTCTTCAAAATCTCAATATGATGGGGTAATGTTTCACTCATGCCATGTATGAATTTCTTTAACTCATGAATTTCCTTGTCATTGTTCCTGAGTAATCATATGATCACTCTTTTGAATTCTTTTTGAGGCATTCATCAATATCTTCATCTTCTCATTCTAACACTGAAGTGTTTTGTGTTACTTAGGAGAATCATGTTGTCTTCTTTTTTTATTTTTTGACAGGCAGAGTGGACAGTGAGAGAGAGATAGAGAGAAAGGTCTTCCTTTTGCCGTTGGTTCACCCTCCAATGGCCACCATGGCCGGTGTGCTACAGCTGGCCCACTGTGCTGATCTGAAGGCAGGAGCCAGGTGCTTATCCTGGCCTCCCATGCGGGTGCAGGGCCCAAGGACTTGGGCCATCCTCCACTGCACTCTCAGGCCATAGCAGAGAGCTGGCCTGGAAGAGGGGCAACTGGGACAGAATCCGGCGCCCCGACTGGGACTAGAACCCGCTGTGCCAGTGCCACAGGCAGAGGATTAGCCTATTGAGCCATGGCACCGGCCATGTTGTCTTCTTTATTCTTGTTTCTTGGATTTCTGCATTTAATTTTAGTTATATGTGGAAATACTTGTTGATTTTCTCCTCTGGTGGCTTTTATCTTTGACCTCTCCCCTGTGGCTTAGTGGAATGGCTGCTCTTTCAGTGAAACCTAGATGTGTGTGCTGGACGTGACCAGGGAGCTCTGGTCAGTGCTCCAAAATGGGGTGAATACCCAGAGTGACACCCAAGGTGATAGATCTCCTCTGTTGTTGCAGGGAAGAAGGTCTGATCACTTCTGTTGGCATAATCAGACCCTCACATCCTCTCTTCCAAGGTGATTCATTAGCTTTATATTTCTTAAAATTTTAGAAATATTTATCTTATATGACCTGTTTTTGAGCATTCATTTAAGTCTAAACAATTTGAATATAATATTATTTTGGGTAATTTCATAAATTAATAATAGCCTCTGAAGGTAGATAAATATCATATATACATAATGTACATTCATAACTGTACATTCATTTTATCTAAATTGGATCCATGAATCTTTTAATAAAGTAATACAGACTCATTATGTATCTTTCTTCATATTTTTGTCTCAAATTGTTTCAGACAATGGAAAATTTTATTTTATCTACTCAATAAAAGTAACAGCTTTATACCAATATTTGTGGAGTAGATTTGAAAATTTTTCATTTGCCCTTATATGTAGTCTTGTGGTGCTGTGGGCTATACTTCAGATGAGTGACTAGGGAGGCATCAAGAAGGAGATTGAAGATTTATGTCTCCAAATCCTGTTTAAGTGGATGTAATATCCAGTCTTTCTCAACTAGCCTTTTCTTCTCTTCATCCTCTGGTGGCTTTGGAAGCTCCCTGAATCTCTTTACCAACTCAAAAGAGGGAAAGCAACCTGAAATTCAAGTGACTGCATGGCTTGAGAAGAAAAAGAAAAGCTCAGGCAGGACTGGCAGAGGAATTACTGGTGATGGGGACCTAAAAGGGCTCAAACAGAGCTCAAAGGTGGAGAGAAGGAAGGTGGATCAGAGATTATGGGAAAGAAGCAATCTTAGAGGAGCTAGATTGGAGAGTTTCTAAATTTCTCAAGGAGGTTATTGAAGTTCAAATTATCTTCAGCAAAAACATACCAACAAGAAAGAAGTAGACAGTGTTGATGGAGAATGTAGTGAACAGGAGTTCAAGAACAGGGATTTTCAAGCTAACTGAGAAGTTTCTATGAGAGACACAGGATCAAACAGAAAGAAAAGAGGCCTCACAAAGAGCCAGTAAATTTTGTCCTGTCCAAGGAGTCAGGCAGTAAATTCTCACTCAAAAGAAAGATAGGAAAAAAAAATCTTCCAGTCTAGCCAAGTATGTCAAACAAAAATCTTGGACCTGTAACCCAGCTCCTACTTGCCTGGGACTCTATCCCAAATTCTTTATTTTTGTGTTTAATATTTTATCATCTCTTTGCATTTGCAACAATTCACTTCAACAATCACATAATCCTTTTCTTCCAATGCCCCAAACTATGTTACTAGTGAAGGCTGGTACTGATGCTTATCAAAATATACAAGACAATTGATGTTTGATATAAAACCACTTTATATGTTAACTTGTTTCCAAAAACTTTTTTCTCTTTTTTTGGCCTGCCTTAAAAAAATGTGTTATAAAACTTACAGCATTTTTTTCAGTTAGATAAATATTCTTATAAACCAAAAAAATAGAATTTTATGGACAGACCACATAAAACATGAGACAGTGTCAGAGGCTCCTAGCTGTGCTATTTTTTGCTCAAATACAGAACTGAAAACCTTGCTATCCTAAACATTCTGTTCACTTTTAAACTCCCTTTTCCTCCAAGTAGTCTAGTCATCAATAGGAAACAGAAAGTAAAGGCTGCTCTGCCTTGAGTCTTCTTTCAGAAAGCAGCTTGGGAGAAATGCTTTGCAAAGAGGAGTTAAAACCAGAAGAGTCAGTCTTTGGTCAGAACAATGAGGTAACATTTTGATGCAAAACTTTGCTCGGTCAGCAATCTTTATAATTAGTATTTTCTGGACTTGGGATGGCATTTTAAAGGATCTGGGTAACAATGGTAAGGGGAGGAAAAAAGGCCAGTGTATGATTTTTTTGATGACATCAAAAAGTAGTTATTTAAATATTTTTTATTACAGGTATTCCATAGAGCTAAGAAAATAACAGTAACAAGAAAAATCTGCTGACAGTGCTGACTTAAGCTTGCCATAAGCAACTTTCAATCATGACTTTTATCACCAAGGTCATTGGACCAGACAAATATCCCTGTTCTCTGGAACACATCTAACCCAAATTCTTAACCTGGCATTGAACAAATGGCACATATTCAACAAATATTGATCAGATTAACCAAATTGATATGGGAATGGCATTTCTTAGTCAATACACCAAGGTGCTCTGGTAGGTATACTAACACATATTATCTAAGTGTTTATAACATGTCATTCTTGTTCTTTCAGTCCAGTTGCTCTCTCTTTTATCTTCCCTCTCAGAGAGTTCTGAAGAGTACACAGAGCAACTAAATGAAAGAGTGACAATAGATGTTAAAACACTTAATTATTCCTCTTACTGCAACATCAAACACTGTATTATTGAATATCCAAGAGAAATCTTCTAAGTATGACAAACATTACTAGTGTTACTCCTAGGGAAATAAAATTAACCAAAGATAGCTAGGAAGATAGATAGGCAGATGATACAAAGATAGATAGATTGATTGATTGATTGATTGATTTATAATAGATTATAAATATGATAGATGATAGATATAAATATAGTTATATGTACAATATTTATTATGAGAATTGGTTCACACAACTCTGGAGGCTGAAAAGCCCCACTGTATGCCATTTGCTAGTCCTACAACTAGTGGAGAAATTCAGTACAAGCCTAAAAACCCAAGAACCAGGGCGTCTGATGTTTGAGGACAGGAAAAGTTGATGTCCCAATTTCAGAAGGAGAATTCACTCCTCCTCCAACTTTTTGCTCTGCTCAGGTCTTCAACAACTGAATCATATGTGCCCATATAAGATCAAGGCAATCTTCTTTACACAACCTACACATTTAGATACTAATGCCTTCCAGAAACACCTTTACAAACACAACCAGAAATAATGTTTTACAGGATATCTGTGCATCTCTAGCCCAGTCAAGCTAACATATAAAATTAACTACCTATTCAGAGACTATATTTCTCAGTCTCTTTACAGCTGACTTGAGTTTTACTGAGTAGACAATGAAGTGACATGAGTCACTTCCAGGCTGAAGTGATGAGAATCCCTCCAGGATAAAAAGACTTATATTGAGAGCTTTAAAGCCACTTAAATCTGAGTCACCACATGGAGGAAAAGAATCTACTGGAGCTCTCAACTTACATGCACAAGCAAAGCAAAACCCTCGGTTGCATTAATATTAGAATTTGGAGACTTGTTACCATTTTACATTTTGCTATACCACAATACAGCTTAGCCTATCCTGACCAATTCATGGGATCAGCGAGAAATTTATTTCTTTGGCTACCCAAAAGCAGGGCTTCTTTGAAGGTGTATGACAGTAATCCATACACTTTATTTTTCCTAAAATTACTACAAGTTGGAGATTCCAAGATGGTTGGATAGGGAGAGAGCTTTCTGCTCTAGGCTAAGGGAAGATAGTTAAAAAAAAAAAAAATGGAGGGAGTGCAATCTCGGGGAAGAGTTAGGGAGAAAATCACAATGGAAACTCCGAAGAAGGAGGAGGGATGCTATGGATCAGTATGGAGGGTGTGAATGCACAGCATAAGCATAAACAGAACACAGGACCACGGTTGCTGAGAGCCTGAGTACCAACTTTGGACAGTGAGGTGAGACCAGACTGCAGCAATCTGTGCCACTGGTGATATAGCTGTGGGGAGAACCTGGTGTGAATCTGGCTTGGAGCCCTGTGGGGGACAGGAACCTGCCAACCAAGAGGAAAAAAATCGGCACATTTCTCTATCCCAATCCAGGCACCTGGCAACCAGCTGAGAAAGAGAAGGAACCATTTTGGACAGACATAATGGCTGTACCAGCTCATGTCCACATGCTGAGCAACCAGCCAAGAGGAGATGCCTGAGTCTGGCTGGGAGAATAGAACAGGGGAATAGGCACCCATGCCTCCAGGCTCCCAACACATCACAAACTCAGGGGCTCAAACTGCCTAGGAGGAGTACCCACATGGAGCAGGCTATGGGAGCATCTATGTCTCTCTGTGGAAGGGCAGGGCAGAGTGGATCCTGGGTACCCCATGACTGTGGGTGCCTTGTGTAGTGAGATTATGGGAACAGTGTGATTGCAGGAGAGATCACAGACTGTAACTGGCTCTCTGGGAAATCACTTTTAGTGGCTTTACACACTCAAAGCTCCCTGATTACCTGAGATAGGTCATTGCAACAGGACCTGTACCCACACTGAGGACTGCACAGATCCTTTGTGTGTTTCTTAAGGCAGTGTGGATGAGTACCGCAAAGGCTATGGGCTAATACCTGAGCATTGCTTACTTTAGAAAAGAGGAGGTGAGAGAATCTACCACACCCAACTTGGATGTTGCCCTGGATACTCATCCTACCATGGAGCACTGACCAGAACTCCCCGAGCACACTCAGCACATGCCTCTGGGCATTCACTGAAAAAGAAGACACCTCACTAAACCACAGAGGAACAGTCCAAAGATAAAAGCCATCAGAGGAAAAAAGAAGTATTTCCATAATAGGACCTAGAAAAACAATAACCGGCCGGCGCCGTGGCTCAACAGGCTAATCCTCCGCCTTGCGGCGCCGGCACACCAGGTTCTAGTCCCGGTTGGGGCGCCGGATTCTGTCCCGGTTGCCCCTCTTCCAGGCCAGCCCTCTGCTGTGGCCCGGGAGTGCAGTGGAGGATGGCCCAAGTGCTTGGGCCCTGCACCCCAAGGGAGACAAGGAAAAAGCACCTAGCACCTGGCTCCTGCCATCGGATGAGCGCGGTGCGCTGGCCGCAGCACGCCGACCACGGCAGCCATTGGAGGGTGAACCAACGGCAAAGGAAGACCTTTCTCTCTGTCTCTCTCTCTCACTGTCCACTCTGCCTGTCAAAAATTTAAAAAGAAAAAAAAGAAAAACAATAACCAACCAAACCCCAACTTACTAGGAGAAAAGAAATTTTTTAAAAAATTAGAGAATAAATAAACAAAATTGAAATAAAAAACCATACATTTCAGTGAAATAAAAAGTTTTTTTTGAAAAACTAAAAAAAAAAAATTGATATACCATTGGCCCAGCTAAACAAACAAAAAAGAGAGGACCCAAATCAATAAAGTCAGAGATGAAAAAGTAAATGTAAAAACATAGCAAAAGAATGATCAAGAATTACTGCAAAGAGCTGTCTGTCAACAAGTTGAGAAAAAGAAATGAATAGATTCCTGGACACATACAATCAACCAAAATTGAGCCATGAAGACATAGAAAACCTAAGCATATCAATAACAAAGACAGAAATTGAACCAACAAGAAATATTCTCCCAAAAAAGAGAAGCCCAGGATTAAATGGCTTCACTGCTAAATTCTACCAGACATTGAAAGAACTAACTCCAATTCTTCTCAAGCTATTCAAAACAATTAGAAGAAAGGGAATCCTCTAACTCCTTTTATGAAGCCAACATCACCTTAATTTCCAATCCAGAAAAAGATACAACAGAGAAAGAGAACTATAAGCCAATTTCCCTGATGAACATAGATGCAAAAATCCTCAACAAAATTCTAGCCAATCGAATCCAACAACATGTCAGTAAGATCATTCATCCAGACCAAGTGGGATTTATCCCTGGTATGCAGGATGGTTCAACATTCTCAAATTAGTATATGTGATATATCACATTAACAACCTGAGAACAAAAACCATATTATTAAATGCAGAGAAAGCATCTGATTAAATTCAACACTCTTTCATGATTTAAAACCTTAAGTAAATTGGGTATACAAGGAACATTCCTCAAGACAAGCAAGGCAATCTATAACAGACCCACAGCCAGCATTGTATTGAGTGGGGAAAAGTTGAAAGCTTCCCCACTAAGATCTGGAAACAGCCAAGGATGCCCACTCTCACCATTACTATTCAATTTAGTCCTGGAAGTTTTACCCAGAGCTATTATGCAAGAAAAAGAAATTGAAAGTACATAAATTGGGAAGGAGGAAGTCAAATTATCTCTATATGCAGATGGCATGATTTTATATACAGAGGATCCAAAAGAGTCCACTAAGAGATTATATAAAAATATATTCCATAACTGAAAACTATTGGCTGATCCATCCAATGGATCAAGTAAGATGGTAGGTGTGAAAACCATTCATAAGTTGCAAAGTACCTTACAGTGTAAAGTGTTATAAAAATTGTTATCCCAAATATATATATATGCATACAAAAATTACATCATCTGCAAATAATGACAATTTGATTTTATCCATTTCAATTTGAATCCCTTTTATTTCTTTCTCTTGCCTGATTGCTTAAATATTTCCAATGCTATGTCAAATAAAAATAGTGAAAGTAGGCATCCTTACCTTGTTCCTCATATTAGAAAGTTTTCAGCTTTTTCTCATACAGTATGTTTGTTAGCTTGTCATAAATGGCCTCGTACTATGTTAGAGTGTACTCCTTCTATACCTTAATTTGTTCAGAATTTTAATAACAGTAATGAAGTGGTTCCAGATTTAATCAAATGCTTTTCTGCATGTACTGAGATAATCATATGATTTTGTCCTTCATTTTATTGATTTTGTAAATCAACATTTATTGATTTTTATATGTTGAACCATTCTTTCATTCATGGGATGTCACTTGATCATGGTGAATATTCTTTGTAATGTACTATTGGATTTTGTTTACTAGTATTTCATTGAAGATGTTTACAGATATGTTCATCAAAGACAATGGCCTGTGGTTTTCCTTTTTTGTTGTCTACTTTTCTGTGTACTTATGTGGATTTGTTATATCTCTGTCAGTGTTCTTGTTTGCTTATAGTATTCAAGTAATAATAGACTCACATATTGATTTTGGAAGAATATCCTCTTCCTCTGTAAAGGTATTGTTTGTTTCTTTTATTTTATGGTTTTGAGAATTTTTAACTTTGGAAAGTTTGATTATAATACGTGTTTGGGTAGACCTGGTTGAATGGAATCTGACTGGTGACTTCTAACTACCATGTACCAGAATAGTTGTCTCTTTCTCTAGATTGGGAAGTTTTCTGTTATTATCACTTTGAATATGCTTTCTACTCTGTTGGCATTCTCAAGTCCCTCTTGAAAACCAATTGCTCAGATATTTTCTCTTTTTAGGATGTCTCAAAGTTCTGGTAAACTTTCTTCATTCCTCTTGATTGATTTATTTTTCTTTTCTGATTATGTAATTTCAAATAACTCATCTTTAGGCCCACTGATTTTTTTTTGCTTTATTTACTCTGCCGTTGGTGCCATTTATTGCATTTTTTATTTCACTGAATGCGCATTTTAGTTGAAGAATTTCTTTAAGTTACTTCAATCTCTCAGTCAAAGTTCTCAGCAAGAATATTGTTTCCTTGTGTTTCTGAAGTCTGCATAGTTTCCTTAAAGCCGTAATTTTAAATTATTTATCCAAGTATTTCTTTTATTTATTTGACAGGTAGAGTTATAGACAGTGAGGGAGAGAGAGACAGAGAGAAAGGTCTTCCTTCCGCTGGTTCACTCCCAAAATGGCCACCATGGCCAGCACTGCTCTGATCCAAAGCCAGGAGCCAGGTGCTTCTTCCTGGTCTCCCATGTGGGTGCAGGGGCTCAAGCACTTGGGCCATCCTCCACTGCCTTCCCAGGCCACAGCAGAGAGCTGGACTGGAAGAGGAGCAACCAGGACTAGAATCCGGCGCCCATATGGGATGCTGGCACCACAGGCAGAGGATTAACCAAGTGAGCCACAGCACCAGACCCTACCCAAGTCTTTACAATTTTTATCTCCTAGATGGTTGGTTTCTGGCACTTAATTCTGTTTTGTAGGTGAAATCATGATTCCCTGAATGTTCTTGATGCTTGTTAGTATACGACATCATTTGCATATTGAAGGATTTGTTATTTTCCCAGACTTCAAAATCTGGATTAATTTGCTCCAATACTGAGCAAGCTATCTATTTTCTCTGAGCATGTGAACACTTCTGGTGACCAAAGTCAAGGTTTGACACAAGCCCACTGTTGATATGTTGTTGTTATTTCAGTGCTAGGGCACTTCCCAAACTCAGATTTGTCCAAAATCTGCTGTTGGTATGCCATTCTGAATGAACTATGGATGTGTTTTAAAAGAGGTAGAATTGGCTGGCGCCGTGGCTCAACAGGCTAATCCTCCGCCTTGCGGCGCCGGCACACCAGGTTCTAGTCCCAGTTGGGGCGTCGGATTCTGTCCCAGTTGCCCCTCTTCCAGGCCAGCTCTCTGCTATGGCCCAGGAGTGCAGTGGAGGATGGCCCAAGTGCTTGGGCCCTGCACCCCATGGGAGACCAGGAAAAAGCACCTGGCACCTGGCTCTTGCCATCGGATGAGCACGGTGCGCCAGCCGCAGCGCACTGACCGCGGCAGCCATTAGAGGGTGAACCAATGGCAAAGAAGACCTTTCTCTCTGTCTCTCTCTCTCACTGTCCACTCTGCCTGTCAAAAATAAAAAAAGAGGTAGAATTTTCTTACATACATCTTCCTAGGGCGAGGATAAGCCAAGACTCCTAGTCCTGTGGACACCAATGCCACAATTCTAGATCACTCTTGAAGCCCATAGCTTGCTGAGACCACTGCAGTGGTAAGATCAAAGCCCACATGGCCATAGGACGTGTGCTGCTGAGGAGGACACAGCTCAAGGTGATGCTGGTGACAATATATGACCAATCTACTAAAGTCACAGATTTTGTTTGGTATTTTGGCAGGAACAAGGAGTTCTATCTGCTTCATTGGGCTGAGGATGGGCACCATGAGAATCTGCCCAATATTGGGTTTTTCAAACCTGACACTGAGTCCCAAGACCTAGTCCTGTGGTTCCTTCTTGTCTGTCCAAGTTTTGGGAAGAGGTGATAAGGGCAAAAACTGTGGTCACCCAGGATAGTGATAAGCTGGGTCACATCCAGTTCTTATCGTCACCACATCCTGTGCCCTCTCAGGGGAATATCCCAGGCTCCCCTGAGGCTGCTGGTAATACACACCAATATGTGTCCATCTCACCAAGAATAGAGAACACAGACCTCAGCCTGATGTTAGGGCAACTCTAGAAGCTCCACCACCTGCAAATTCTGGCCTGGGAATTGAAGGCTGGGGGGTTTATCAAGATTTGGGTCTCAAGGAAGTGGGCTTAGCCCTTAATTGTAAAAACAAAAATACTAAGTTTCCTTTCCTGCCATATTCCTCCATGGCTATAGTCGTACTGCACTGTCTACTAGAAGTTAAGTGAGAGGTGGCAGAGGAAATCACCTAGCCACCTCACTAAGGAGAGTCTGAAGACTCAGTTCACATTTATAAGCCTGTGTGTGGGGACACCAGGCCTGTCTAGTACTGGTTTTTATTACGGGGGCTTGGTATTGGGTTTCAAGTTTGAGGTCTAGACTTAACGCCTTCTTCTTCTTCCAAGAGGTGGCACCGGGAGCTAGGAGTTGGAGACATGGATAACTCTGTTCTTCCTGCTTTCTTCTATGTATCAGTTCTTATTACTGTACTAAAACCAGGCATTGTGATCTCTGATCTGGCTTCTGTAGCTATGGTGAAGTGACTTGATGTGTGAACAGTTCAAATTGATTTCTTTACGGAATCAACTGCCAGAGTATTTTAGCTTCCATCTTGCTCTGCCTCCTCTGTACTGCTCTCACATTGTGGGCTCTTGAACGTATGTGTCTCGGTTTTCTTTCTGTCGTCAATGCAAAACACTCTTCACCATACTCATGAGTATGAAACAAAAACAGACATGTCCAGCAGTGAACTGGAGCAGAGGACTCCACACGTTTTTCTTATCTTTCTCATTTCCACTGATACCACTCAATCCCCAGACTCTATTTACCATATGGAATAACAGCAAAGAGTTTTGGACTAGGAATCGAATGTCTGGATTCTAATTCTGGGCTATCACAGGTCACCTGTGTGGACTATGTATAAACACTTGAAAGGTGCTTAGCATAGAATGTACCTAGGTTTTCTCATCTGCCAAATAGAATAATATCTGTTCCAACTATATCACAGGTTTCTTATAAAGAACAAATGAGATAATGTATTTGAAAATAATTCATTGGATTACTCTTGGGGCAAATATTAACCCAAGACTCATGTTTTGCTTAAAAGTTATACTAACACACAATATTCTAAGAAAGTGCTATTAATAAAATATCATTGTATATCATTAGGATTTCAATCATGTTTTTAGTTAATTATGTTGGATTTGAACAAAATAATTGTCAATTCACATTGCAGTTGACAGCTAGAAGTCAAAAATTGTTGAGTATATGATATCTTTTTTTAAAAAATTTTGTGAGAGTGGCAAGATGGCGGAATAGGAAGGGAGCACACCGATAGTCTGGGGAGAGACAGTTTAATAAAAGTGGAGATACTGCAGGTTCAAGGAAGAGTAGGGGAAGAAACAGTAGAGGAAACCCTTCTGGAACTGGAGATTCACAGTGGACCTGCATGGAGAGCATGGGAGCCGGCAGTTTGGAACACCAGCAGCAGATTCAACACACCAGCACTGGAACGCGAGGTGAGCAGAACCTCAATAGCCCAAGATACCAGAAGGGAAGCGGAAAGAGGAGACTAGAGTGAACAAGGCTTGAAACCCTGCCAGGAAAAGTTCACCAGGCTAACTAGAAGAGAGAGAGAGAGAGAGAGAGAGGGAAAAAAAAAAAAAGTGACCCATACGGACACGAGTTTCTCTCTCTCCGCTCACCTCTCAAAGGTGAGCAAGACAAAGAGCAGGTGCCATTTTGGAATACGTCATAAGTAGGGCGACCTCAGGTCTGCACCGGCCCGAGCCTAGCAGAAAAACCTGACTCTGGGTGGGAGGGGTGAAATAACAGGAGATTACAACCTAATGAATGTGTGGTGCTAATGAACTGAGACTGTGAAAAAAGAGACGGTTGGGGAGAGAACTCACGGGAATCATGAATTCATGTGAGTACTCTCTAGAGACGCTACAGTTCAGTAGCCTTGGCAGCCCAATGGGAGACTACAGGAGAATCTGAGCCCACACTAAGTGCCACAAAGATTCCCTCTCTGGTCCTTGGGAAAGAGCTTCTGATCTCTGGCTCCTGTGGGTATATCATTCACCTGCTAACCACCCCCAATTCCATTCAGCTGTGTGGAATTACTTCCCTTTTGAACCAAAAAAAAAAAAAAAAAGTAACAGAGAGAGATTTACCACGCCTAACCTGGGAGTGTCTCCTTTGACACACCCTCAACCCTGAGGAACCAAACAGAGCTCTCAGGCCACACCCATCTCAAGCCTCTAAGGCTCCATCAAAAGCAGACAGTCCATTTAATCTAGAGTCATAGTATAACAAGAAAAAAACACCACAGTGAAGAAACCAATATGCCAAACAACAAATACAAACACTGAGGTAACAAGAACAAGGAAGACACTATGACGCCCCCAAATGAAAAAGACACCCCAATTCAAGATTACAAAGATGATGAGATAGAAGAAATGCAAGAAGCAGATCTCAAAAAATTGATAAGGACACTAAGAAGTACTCAAAAACAAATTCTTGAACTACAGAAATCCTTAATGGACAAGGTAGAAAATCTCTCTCGTGAAAATGAAATATTAAGGAGAAATCAAGCTGAAATGGAACAACTAGTAGAACATGAAACTGTGATAGTGACGAGAAATCATAATGAAGTGAAGAATTCAATAGATCAAATGAAAAACACATTAGAGAGCCTTACAAACAGAATGGGTGAGGCAGAAGAGAGAATATTGGACTTAGAAGACAGAGCACAGGAAACTATACAGTCAAACCAAAGACAAGAAGAGGAAATTAGAAATCTAAAAAATATGGTTGGGAATCTACAGGATACTATTAAAAAACCCAACATTCGAGTTCTAGGAGTTCCTGAAGGCATGGAGAGGGAGAAAGGATTAGAAGGCCTTTTTAGTGAGATAATAGCAGAAAATTTCCCAGGTTTGGAGAAGGACAGAGACATCCTAGTACAGGAAGCTCATAGAACCCCCAATAAACATGACCAAAAGAGATACTCATCACGACACATTGTAATTAAACTCACCACAGTGAAACAGAAAGAAAAGATCCTAAAATGTGCAAGAGAGAAAAGTCAGATTACTCTCAGAGGATCTCCAATTAGACTCACAGCAGACTTCTCATCAGAAACCCTACAAGCTAGAAGGGAATGGCGAGACATAGCCCAGGTACTAAGAGAGAAAAACTGCCAGCCCAGAATATTATATCCTGCAAAGCTCTCATTTCTGAATGAAGGTAAAATAAAGACCTTTCATTGCAAACAGAAATTGAAAGAATTTGTTGCCACTCGTCCAGCCCTGCAAAAGATGCTTAAAGATGTGTTACACACAGAAACACAGAAACACGGCCATCAACATGAAAGAAGGTAAACGAAGGGAACCTCACAGCAAAAGATCACAGGGAATTCAAAGCATACATTTGGAAAATGAAATTATGGGACATGTACTCTATAGAATACTACACAGCAGTCAAAAACAATGAAATCCGGTCATTTGCAACAAGATGGAGGAATCTGGAAAACATCATTCTCAGTGAATTAAGCCAGTCCCAAAGGGACAAATATCATATATTCTCCCTGATCGGTGACAACTAATTGAGCACCAAAGGTGAAACCTATTGAAGTGAAATGGACACTATGAGAAACAGTAACTTGATCAGCTCTTGTGCTGACTGTTGTTGTACAATGTAATACTTTATCCATTTTAGTATTTTTTTTATTCTAGTAATATTGGTTGAACTCTGTAATTAACAAACAATTATTCTTAGGTGTATAAATTTCAACTGAAAAGTGATCCCTGTGAAATATAAGAGTGGGAACAAGAGAGGGAGGAGATGTACAATTTGGGACATGCTCAATCGGAACTGCCCCAAATGATGGAGTTAGAATTGTGCCAGGGAATTCCAATACAATCCCATCAAGGTGGCATGTACCAAGGCCATCTCACTAGTCCAAGTGATCAATTTCAGTTCACAATTGATCACACTGATAGGTCTAAGAGTCAAAGGGATCACACAAACAAGACTAGTGTCTGCTAATACTAACTGATAGAATCAAAAAGGGAGAGAATGATCCAACATGGGAAGCGAGATACACAGCAGACTCATAGAAGGGCAGATGTCCTAAATAGCACTCTGGCCTCAGAATCAGCCCTTAAGGCGTTCAGATCTGGCTCAAGAGCCCATGAAAGTATTTTAGGCATGGAAAGCCAAGACACTCTGAAAAAAAAGAAGACCTAAATGAAAGATCTCTGTGAATGAGATACCAGTGGAACGAATGGGGCCATCAAAGAAAGAGGTACCTTTCTCTGAAGGGAGGAGGGAACCTCCACTTTGACTATGACCCTGTCGGAATAAGATTGAAGTCAGCGAACCCTAAAGGCTTCCATAGCCTCGGCAACTCATGACTAGACCCTAGGGAGATTACTGACTCCATAAACAAGAGTGTCAAATTGTTAAATCAACCTCAGGAGTCACTGTGTACTTACGTCTCATGTGGGATCTGTCCTTAATGTGTTGTCCAATGTGAAGTAATGCTATAACTAGCACTGAAACAGTATTTTACACTTTGTGTGTCTGTGTGGGTGCAAACTGATGAAATCTTTACTTAGTATATACTGAATCAATCTTCTGTATATAGATAATTAAAAATGAAAAAAATTTTGTTAAATTGGAAATTGCATAGAAACTTAATCAATTAAAAAAATATATATCATGTAGGATCTCTGTCCTTAATGTGCTATACATTGTGAATTAATACTATAACTAGTACTCCCACAGTATTTTTCACTTTGTGTTGCTATGTGAGGGCAAACTGTTGAAATCTTTACTTAATATATAGTAAACTGATCTTCTGTATATAAAGAGAATTGAAAATGAATCTTGATGTGAAGCAAGGGGAGAGGGAGTGGGAAAGGGGAGGGTTGCAGGTCGGGGGGAAGTTATGGGTGAGGGAAGCCATTGTAATCTATAAGCTATATTTTGGAAATTTATATTCTTTAAATAAAAGTGTTATAAAAAAACAAAAAAAATTTTTTGCTCATACTTTACAATATGCTTCATATTTTAGTAGACATAGGAATCATTCTGGACACCTGCCTCTCTTATTTCATCCAGCCTCCCTCTTTAATTAATCATTAAGAGAAATCAATCATACTTAATATATGTGCAAAATATGTTCACTTCTCTTTCTCTCCATGATCCTCATCCTGTCCAAGACAAGAGCAACCTGCAACCGAGAATGGATAAATATTGGTGCCCCTCTAAAAATATTCTTTAAATATTTGCCAAATAGTTGTTAAGATGAAGTTAGAGTCCTGCAAGGGAAATGGAAAAGCATGTCTCTTCTTAATTCACGCCCACACAGCAAAACAGAAGGGCTCTTCCTTCTTATATGGCAACTGCTAGTACTGGAACATGTTCCTTCTCAGAAGACTGTTGAGTGTGTGGCTGCAAATATTTCTTCAAAGCACTTGGGCCCTCTCCCTACTCTCTTTACAGCTCCTGGAGAGTACTCACAAAAGTTCACGGAAGAAACAAGCATTATCCTATTGATTAAGATGCCTGTTTCCTAGTTTAGAATGTCTGGGTTCAATACCAGGCTCTAGGTCCTGCCTTCGATGCCGTAAGTAACTTAGTTCCTGCCACACATGTGGAAAAACCTGAATTCATTTCCCAGCTTCTAGCCTCAACTCCCTGGAAACCCAAGGCTATTGCAGGTATTTAGGGAGTGAACCAATGAGTGAGATCCCTGCCGTCATCCTCCCACACTTTTCAAATTGAATTAATTCATTAACAAGTAAATAAGATATTTACTTTGGTGTAAGAAATTTTGAAATCCACCCATTTTTTCATAATATACATTTTTCTATGAACTTTTTGAAACCTCTCATATTTTTCAGAAGAGCAGGAATCATATCTGCCTTGTTAATCATTGTCCTCCAAACATTCACAATGCTTCCATAATAATCTATATCGCAGGCCCTGAGACTTAGACATTTTTCATGATTACCTCTCTGCTCAGGACACTTTACTCCATGCTTTTTTCTACCTAGAGCACTTGTAAATAAGACAAAACTCAAATATCACCTTGTCACCTTTACCATCCATAAGAACAAATAATAGCCTCTATTTTGTTGATCATCAGCAACTTTATATATAACCCTATTACAACATGTGACAAATTCTGTTGCAGCTATTTCTGTGGGTTTTATTCCCACACTGGATTGTGAAATCTTCAAAGTTATTATTAATACCTAGAATTACTCATTATGTCCCTCAGATTTTTGGATTCTTTTTTTGGGGGGAGGGGGGCATTTGGATTAATTTTATTTCCCAATTCCCTCAAAGGTAGATATCATTATGCAACTTTATTAGGGCAATGAAATGTAGGTGACAGGAATCTGCATCATTTCTGAGCTGATGCTTTCACAGGCAGAGCACATTTGGCATGCTCTTTCCCGCTGTCATGCTGACTGGAAATACTGCATATTGTGGCTACTCCACCATACTGGGTCCCAGAGGAAGGACTATATAGAGCATAGTTCTAAGATAAGCTTTGGTGTACATGCACTATGAGCAAGAAACAAATTTTGCTTCAAGTCACTGAGATTTTAGAAATTGTACTATAGTATGATCTAACCTATTCTAACAAAGACATTTTGTTTCATACATCATTATATGTGTAGGGTTTTGTCTAACATTTGGCATGTAGTAAGTGCTCCATGTTTGATGAGCTGACATGAAATTGATCATGTATGTATTTGGCATAAAGCAAAATAAGCTTTGTGACTGATTCCTTTTTTTTATTCTCCACATTGCAAGTAATTTTATCTCTTGAAAAGATTCATCTCTAATAATCATACAAAATTAATTGATCCTAAAAAAAATAACCCAATGTCAGCTGATTGGTCAGTGATCTCATTCATGGCTGTGCATCAGAATGGCCCTGTGGTGCATTTCAAAATATAGCTGGCTGGGCTACACCCTCAGTCTGAATCAGTGCAGTTGGACTGCAGGCTGGCCATCTATGTTGAGCAAATGCTCCAGATGCCTCCTGTGTATACAATAACTGAGAATCACAGATAATAGCTTTTGTTTAAAATTCATCTGAACATAATACAGATCCAGTCTTTTTTTTTCACTTCTTCAGTAATAGACAAAAATCATTCATCAGACAACATAAAAGGGGGCTGGCACCGTGGCATAGTAGGTTAAGCCGCCAACTATGGCACCAACATTACATAAGAACGCAGGTTCAAGTTCCAGCTGCTCCACTGCTGATCCAGCTCTCTGCTAATGGCCGTAGAAAGTAGTGGAAGATGGCCCAAGTAATGCTTGGGCCCCTGCACCCACTTGAGAGATCCAAAAGAAACTCCTGGCTCCTGGTTTCAGCCTGGCACAGCCCTGGCTGTTATGGCCATTTGGGTAGTGAACCAATAGATGGAAGATCTCTCTCTCTCTCTCTCTGTCTCTCTTTCTGTCTCTCTCTCTCTCTCTCACTGTAATGCTGCCCTCTCAAATAAATAAATAAATCTTTTTAAAAATCTCTGTTTAAAAATAAAGAAAACAAAAAAGAACAGATGAAACAGCAGAATGGTAGTAAGGAAAAAAATGTACCAAAACTTTTGGTTAAAGCCTCTGGTTTCTATAGCAACTGGATAATATTTTCTCATAATCCACTGCCATCTTTCTTTTAATATCTCCTAGAGATGTGATGTCAAGTGTTGGAAAATATATGGAAAAACTGAAGCCCCCAAACACTATTGGTAGTCATGTAAATTGGTACAATCACACTGAAAAATTATTTTTCAGTATTCAAAAACATTAACAAGTCCAATAACTCAACAATTGCCATTATGGATACTGGATATATATCAAAATAAATGCATTCCTCTACTTCCCAAAAAAAAAAAAAATGTTCTACAATGTTCATGGCAGCATTGTTCAAATAGCCAAACACTGGAACTATTCAAGTGTTTATCAATGAATAAGTTGTGATGAGCACTATACAGCAAGGAAAATATCAATCTACAATACCATTAATTTCATAAACATAATATCATTCAAGAGAATTTAAACAAAGAGTATACTATAAATTTACTTTTATATAAAGTATAATAATGGGAAAACTAATTGATGTGATAAAGGTCTTATATGATCAGAGATACAGAAAAGACTTTCCAGATACTAGAACTCTATTTTTTATTTGAATGCTGGTTTTATGAGTGTATCCAATTTGTGAAAATTCATTGATTGCTTAAGACACATTTATGATATGTGCTGTTTTCCATATGTAAATAATACTTTAATAAAGCTGCTTTTAAAAAAAAACCCTACAACATGACAAAAAATTGAAATAGATCTGAAGACAAAAATAATGGACAAAAGTTGTGAAAGTCTGTATTTGATTTTGGTTAATGTTGGATAAAAAAACTAACACAATAGACTACACAAGCTATGGCCTCTGAAACAGAGATCTACTAGGAAGTACTCTCCAGGAAGTAGGTGTAAAATCAGGCCTATTATTTCCCACTGCTTACCACCAATTCATACATACAGATTCTGTTCAGACCAGAAGAATGAGAATTCAGAAACATAATAATTGAGTCACTTTTTTAATATTTATTCTAGTTATTTGAAAAGCAGAGAGAAAGAGAGAAAGAGGGAGGGAGGGAGACAGAAAAAGAGAGAAAGAGAGAGAAAGAGAGAGAGATCTTCCATCCACTGGTTCACTCCCCAAATGACTGCAAGAGCCATGACTGGGCCAGGCCAAAGGCAGGAGCCAGAAACTGATGGTTTCTCCCACTTGGGTACAGGGGCACAAGGACTTGACCCATCTTCTGCTGCTATCCCAGGCACATTGGCAGGGAGCTGAATCAGAAATGGAGCAGCCAGGACAAAGTAATTGAGTCTTAATCAGCCTTCTTCCTCCTTACTATTAGTCTTTAAGTATATTTTTGGAAATTACTGTCTAGATTACTTCCCCACACACACAAGTTACTAGGGGAAATATAGAATGTGTCAGTTTTTCTATTTTTTTCTTAATTTTATTTAAAATATCCAAATTTCATATATACAGATTTAAGAACATACTGATTCGTCCCATCCTACAATCCCACTGAACCACAATCCCACACTTCTTCCTCCTCTCTCTCCTATTCTCATTCTTAACTTTTACAAGGATCTATTTTAAGTTTACTTTGAACTCACATGATTAACTCTACACTAAGTAAAGAATTCAACAAATAGTTATTAGGGGAGGAAAAAAAAACACTGTTCCTCAATAGTAGAGGCAAAGATTGTAAACAATCATCAAATCTCAAAATGTCCATTTCACTCCTATACATTATATTTTGGATACTCTATTAGTTACCACAGATCAGGGAGAACATATGATATTTGTCTTTCTATAACTGGTTTATTTCACTAAGTATAATGATTTCCTGTTGCATCCATTTTGTTGCAAAAGGCAAGATTTCATTATTTTATTCCATGGTGCATATATGCCATAATTTCTTTATCCAGTCATCAGTTGATAGACACTTGGATTGATTCTGTATCTTAGCTATTCTCTAACTCTGCCTCCCAAATAAATAAACAAAATCTTTTTTAAAAAAATTTTTAATTTTTTTTAAACTTTTATTTAGTAAATATAATTTCCAAAGTACAGTTTATAGATTACAATGGCTAATTCCCCCCATAACTTCCCTCCCACCCGCACCCCTCCCATCTCCCGCTCCCTCTCCCATTCCATACACATCAAGATTCATTTTCAATTCTCTTTATATACAGAAGATCGATTTAGTATATATTAAGTAAAGATTTCATCAGTTTGCACCACACAGAACATAAAGTGTAAAATACTGTTTGACTACTAGTTATAGCATTAATTCACCTTGGACAACACATTAAGGACAGAGATCCCACATGAGGAGTAAGTACACAGTGACTCCTGTTGTTGACTTAACAATTTGACACTCTTGTTTATGGCGTCAGAAATCTCCCTAGGCTCTAGTCATGAGTTTCCAAGCTATGGAAGCCTCTTGAGTTCGCTGACTTATTTAGACAAGGTCATAGTCAAAGTGGAAGTTCTCTCTTCCCTTCAGAAAAAGGTACCTTCTCCTTTGATGGCCCATTCTTTCTACTGAGATCTCACTCACAGAGATCTTTCATTTAGGATTGTTTTTGTTTGTTTGTTTGTTTGTTTTTTGCCAGAGTGTCTTGGCTTTCCATGCCTAAAATACTCTCATGGGCTCTTCAGCCAGATCCGAATGCCTTCTGGACTGATTGTGAGGCCAGAGTGCTGTTTAAGACATCTGCCATTCTGTGAGTCTGCTGTTTTTCCCACTTCCCATGTTGGATCGTTCTCTCCCTTTTTGATTCTATCAGTTAGTATTAGCAGACACTAGTCTTGTTTGGGTGATCCCTTTGACTCAGACCTATCAGTGTGATCAATTGTGAACTGAAATTGATCACTTGGACTAGTGAGATGGCCTTGGTACATGCCACCTTGATGGGATTGTATTGGAATCCCCTGGCACGTTTCTAACTCTACCATTTGAGGCAAGTCTGATTGAGCATGTCCAAAATTGTACATCTCCTCCCTCTCTTATTCCCACTCTTATATTTAATGGGATCACTTTTCAGTTAAATTTCAACACCTAAGAATAAATGTGTGTTGATTACAGAGTTCAACCAATAGTATAAACTAGAACAAAAAAATACTAAAAGGGATAAAGTATTAAATTTTATATCAACAGTCAGGACAAGGGTTGATCATTAATCTTTTTAATTTTTTAATTCTTAATCCTTTATTTTGTAATTAATTTAATTTTTTAATCTTTTAATTTTAATCTAATTTTTTAATCTTTTTAAAAAGATTTTGTTTACTTATTTCAGAGGCAGAGTTATGGAGAGAGAGGGAGAGAGAGAGAATCTTCTATCTACTAGTTCACTCCCCAGATGGCTACTACAGCCAGCACTGGGCCACGTTTAAGCCAGGAGGCAGGAGCTTCATCTGGGACTTCCACATGAGGGCAGGCACCTAAGCACTTGGTCCATCCTCTGCTGCTTTCCCAGGCACATTAGCAGCAAGCTAGATCAGAGATGGAGCAGCCAGGACCCAAGCCATTTCCCATTTTGGATGCCAGTGTCACAGGCAGTGGCCTTATCAGTTACACCACAATGCCAGCCCCAATAATAATAGAATATTTCTTTGATTCATAATCAACAACACCTTATTTGATCCAAATGAATGTAATCTTAACTGTGAACTTCCTAGTTAACAGGCTATCAGCAATGCCATGCAATTCATTCCTAGGTCTCTGTCTCCCTCCCAGTGTCATATTAATATTCAGCAGGTTTATTTTGTGCACTGTAAGACAAAGCAGGGCTTCTAGTCATTGTCCATCTTGCTGGCCAGTGCCTTCCTCATGTTCCAAGCTTGGAGAGTCCCTTGAGTCTGCTCACTTGCTTCATTCATATCTCACTGTGAGCATGTGCATCTTAAGTGAAGCTGGCCCATTTCCCTACTTGCACTGTGTAGCCATTTCTCTCTAGTTGCTGGCCATGGTCCAGGGTTCTTTCTTGCCATAAGCAGGTAAACTCTTTCTACTCTACTGAAAAAGTCATCTGCTCCCCCTTTTCTCTTTCCCTAATTCTTTTAGACTCCTTGCCTCTAACCTCAAATTCAGTCCTTCTCAATAGATTTAGGACTTTGAAAACAAAAGTCAGAGAAGTTACTTTTGCTCCCTGTTTAACTTTCTCATATACTTTGCTTAAGACAACAAATTAGAAAAATCTGATATTTACTTAAATAAGGGGAAAAGAAAAACTCATGATTGAAAAAAAGCAATCATAAAATAATAACATTTAAAAATTATCCTGGGGGCTAGTTTTGTGGTACAGCATGTTAAGCTACCACCTATGATGCTAGCATCCCATAGATGCACCAGTTTGAATTCCAGCTGTTCCATTTCCAGTCCAGCTGCTGATAATGCACCTGGAAGTCACCTGGTTTAGCATTCTGCATTTATCTTCATAATACTATATATTCTCATAGAAAGAGAAAAATTGGGGGCCGGTGTCGTGGCTCACTTTGTTAATCCTCTGCCTGTGGCACCAGCATCCCATATGGGTGCCAGGTTCTAGACCTGGTTGCTCCCCTTCCAGTCCAGCTCTTTGCTGTGGCCCAGGAGGGCAGTGGAGGATGGCCCAAGTGTTTGGGCCCCTGTACCCTCATGGGAGACCAGGAAGAAGCACCTGGCTCCTGGCTTCGCATCAGCACAGCGCCAGCCATAGAGGCCATTTAGGGGGTGAACCAACAGAAGGAAGACTTTTCTCTCTGTCTCTCTCTCTCACTGTCTATAACTCTACCTGTCAAATAAAAAAAAATAAGGAAGAGAAAAATTTAGTTGTCTATATAAAATTGACTATATTTTTGTATCATTCTTGTTCCTGCATTTACTCCATAAATTATCCTCTAAATATGTGAAAATTGGATTTAAACAAAGAAACGCATCCTAAGTTAATATTTAACACAACCTCCAGCATCTTCCTAATCCCTGGTCTCAATAAAGTCTTTTAAATGTATTTTAAAACAAATGTCATTACCCTTAATAAAAACACTTTAAGTGATGTTTAATGAACTGATAAATATGGATTGCCCAATAGTAAGTATCCCTCAGAGAATTCAGTGTAGGACAGTACTAGAGGTCATGGGGTGGCTGGGACTGACAGGGATGGATAGGCTTGAACAGGAATATCTTGTTAAACATCAATTACCATTTAAAACTGTTTATCTTTGGCACATAAATATCTACCTGCTGATTTATCATATTTTACCTTGGTGACTATATTAGAGTCCCAGCATAATTCAAAAGGAAATAGACAATGAATTAGTCAGCTTTGCATTTCTACAAAAAAATACCTGGCAAAGGCTACTTGTAAAGAAAAAGAGATTTGTTTAGTTAATAGTTTTGAAGGCTCAAAGGCACGGAAGCTGCACCAGTTCCAGTCTGATGGGAGCAAAAGGGAGCTGGTAGATTGCAACGGTGTATGTCAGATCAAGTGATCACATCTCCAGCCAGGAGCAGATAGGCAGGGATCAGGTTTTCTCTGTCAGAACAATCCTATCATGTGAGCTTCCAACGCATCACAGAATACCTCATCCTCTCAGTGAACTAAAGATCTCTTACCAGATCCCATTTCTTCAAGGTTCCAAAGACTTTCAAACTTTAAATCACAGGAACCTACTGGTAGTCACAATTAAATGATATCCCAACCGTAACAAACAACTAATAGACTTCCAATTCTTGCTCAGTAACTGAAGAGTCTTCATTATCAAAAACTCTTCGAGAACTAATGAGTTTTAGGAGACAATTATCCATCAGTCTCTTGCATTTCTGTGTATCTTCTTAGAAAAAGCATTGTTACATACTGTCTTCTTAAAGATGTTTGAGTGGCAAACAGTTATACAGATAATGTATAAAAGGCAGATTTGTTTATAGCCTTGGTAGGTAAAGATAATGTCTCACTGACACAAAGGGCAAGTGTGCTTACTGCCTATTATAAAAGATTCAGATTCCATAAACTGAGGACTCCTCTCTTGTAATATAACCTATTATACAAGTGATAATCTTGGCATCATCATGCGGGAATTGGAACTCTGGGAACAAGCATAAAATTGTTGATTCATACTACAGCTACTGCTGTGCTGTGAGATGTACTTTTTCCTTTGTCTCTGTCCCAGAAGCTTTATATGTCTATAAGTTTCATCTGTGAAGCTAATTTGTTAGTTGGAGGCAGGGTAAAAACTCAGACTCTACATAGTTCCAGAAAATGAGACAGTTAAGGATAAAAATGCTAAACATTCTTTGTATATTTCCATAAATTATTGCTAAGAACACCACGGTAACTGGATATGTTTTGATATATTAACTGTTATCATGTGGTTCTTCCTAAGGTAGCATGAATAAAATTATACATTGTCTCAGAGAGATCATAAACAAATATGGCTTCAGAGTCTCAAAATTGAACCCATTTAATTTTCAAGAGTTTGAGTGTCTAAAGTTCCAAATTTTAAACCTTTAAAAACAAAAATGTATTGTTTAAACAATAGATCAGAAAGAATAAAGGAAAATACATATCACATCATGTTTGGACCAAAGGCATCTTTGGACTACAGTGAGCACTTGGAACGGGGGAGGAAGATACAGTGAAAGCAAGAAGGCTCTTTGTTGGATGTATGTTGCTAAGAAAGAGTCCTGGGAGGCTAGGCACATAGGAACCTGGATAGGCGATCAGAATCTGAGTACACTTGTGTTCTCTGTTTTCCCATGAAATACAGAATTAGACAGCTTGTCCTCCTTCCATAACATGGTAGAGGAAAAGCGGATAGAACAACTGTGGGGTTTGCATAGGTGGAGACATCCCCTCTTCACCATTGGGTCCAAGAGAAGAACCACAAATCTGTTCATACCAAGTAGAGTTAATGTGTGGCTGATGTGGAATACAATAGTGACTCACACTGACGAATTACTGGAAGTATGGAAATAGTATGCATTTCAGTCTATACATAGTGAATAGGTGACAGTAACCAAGGATGCAAAGACATCTCCTTAGCACTTCCTAGTCCTCCTGGAACTTAGATACAAATAGGAAAAATGTATAACAAGTCAGGTACCCTGAATTGACTAAGATTTAACCTTCACCAGTAAGTAGAATGAGTATTCAAAGTAAAAATTGTTATTAAAAAAACTATTTTTTTTGTTTTTTTCTTCAGATCCTTCACTCATTTTAATGGCACAAATGGTCAAAATTTGATATTCTGCTTACATGAGGGTATTTCAAAATGTTCCTGGGAAATGTGTACTATGAAAAATAGACATCTTTTAATTTCATTTTCCACTGACTCTGTGAGGACCCCCATATTGCATAAAAAGCAAACCAAACTGCACAGAGAGGATTAAGAATGAAATAAATCTTTATTATATAAAATGCCTGTCTTATACAAGATATGAAACATTAGTTAACAGATTTGTGCATTATATTATTTTTGTGTATACATATCAAATCATTTAATGTAGCTGACAAGTGTAGCAAGACAGACTGTTGACTGTAAGCACAAGAAAGTCTTCCCAATGTTTTTATGTGAAGCTAGCCTTCATTAACTTGTAATATGAACCTTTTTTAAAGCAAACAATTAAGTTCTATTGGACAGACTGAAAATCAAAGATGTGTAACATCTAAAATAAAATCAGTACTACAACTTGTTATATATTTAATAGCTTCAGTTTCTCAACAGAAACAGTTTTACAATTGTCACTCTTTACATACATAAATGGTTTATTAAACACGAGTATGAGAATTTGGACACATGTGGGGAACTACAGGCTGGCCACCTGTGGGAACCTCCTCATTGCAAACATTTTACCTGCTTCATCCTGCTGAGCAAAACAAGTCAAGGAAGTGCTGACCACAAGACTTCCACAAACAACAGGATGGAACAAGATACACTTTCCAGCTGAAGTTATACGTGCCCTTTAATCTGATTGGACTGATGGCTATGGACTGCTTGCTCTAGGGGACTGGGGAGATATAAGGGACTGGGAGAGGGGCTGTGGGGAACTGTTTTTTCTGCTTGCTGTTTCTGCTGTTTTTTCTTCTTCTTTGCTTTCTGCTGTCGCTCCAAATAAAAGTTCCTTGAGAACCGATCAACAGCGGTCGTGTCGTGACTCCGTTGGACCCTTGCTGGCGAGGGTTCGACAGACACATCTGGAATGTTAATGAGAAAAAACATTTAAATCATTTGTACATCTGATACGTATACTAAGTTACTACTTCCTAGTTTAAGATAATGAAAAAATCACTTCTATTTTATGTACATTCAAATTTGCATTTAATGTCTATTTACATTCATTTGATCTGAAATCAAATACCTTAATACAGTAAACTAAATACAAGATGAAAAGCAGAAACAGTGTAACCTTCAAAGCACTCCTAACACGGCAACTGAGGAAATTTATTTACTCTGATGGATGCAAAGCCAACTTGCGAGGGGAGAAACCTAATAGGTCAAAGAGCAAACACACACAGATGAACCCATCTTTCAGATGCTGCAGTAGGTAATCCACTAAGATAATACTTGTGCTGTAGTGTTAAGAACCACACAAGGAAAGTACTGTATTAATCAGCAACAGACCACAGATCATGTGTGGCAATACTTTTATGATACTTTTGTCCAACTTGCTGGAGTTTACTCCCTAGAAAAATGCATAGAAGTTTGGACAGTGATATTATTGAGAAATTAACCATCCTCAAAACCTCAAAATACATTCTTCATAAATTCAACATTGCTTATGTGAATAATCTTAGATCTAGCCCTTGTAAGCTAGGAACCATATGACCAGCAATATTCTAAAGGGTTTGGTTTTAAGTGTAAAATCCAAAGCTCAGTACATTGATACTATCTAATATGCATCTCATTTATAATCATTTATTATCTGTAGTAAAGAATGCTGAATTTATGGAGTAACATACATGCATCCTCCCCACCCTTGTCAAACTTTCTTCTGTCTCAAAGAATAGTATGTGAAAATCCTTCTGAAGCATTCAAATTACTTAAAATCATGAACGGGAAAAGGAAATAACAATTTTCCTAATTATCTGGTTGAAGTGCAATAATTAATACTTTATATTGTTAACCACAGCTGGTTTTATAAATCCCAGTTTATTCTGTCAAGCTACAAACCTTATAAAATCAAATAAGTAAACTTCAATTCAGTGATTACATTTTAATAAAAAATGTATAAAATTTTTAAAATTCTGTAAATTCTGAAGAAAATAAGTGATGAAAAGCTCTTTAATCTCTATTATATATTTAGCTGGTTTAATCACAAAGGACCACTTAGAAACTCAAGACTAGCAATATTTTCATCATATATTTTAAAATATGGTTGGATATTTTACAAATAAACATAAAGTAAGCCATATTGCATAGGTGTGTGCTTTCTGTCTGTGACACTAACGTGACACCTGATATATTTTCACAGTCATAGTAAGGATATCCATTTATGAAACACAATTTCTTAATAAACACACCCACAGCATAGAAAAGTAATTTGTCTTAATAAATGTGAAGTTTGAAAAATACGTATTTGCGTGGATGGTGTGCAATTAATGGTTTTTCTGTGGTGATGGGGGTGCTGGAGCTGGCAGTTGCCATGGCCTGAGTTGGTGACTGCCTTCTCAGAGCAGGAGCTGGCTGCCGCAGAGCACCGGGCAGGGCCCAATGGTTATGAATGCGCTTCAGTTTCATAATGCCTCCTGAATGGCAGACATCCTTGACATCTGGGCAGTGGATTCATGGAAAGCATCTGATGGCTCCCTACCTGTGGACTTCCTTTTGCCCACTGGTATTTATATCCAATTGGAAGTACTTAGGGAAGCCACCATTTCATAAATTAAGCAGTTGTTATAGAAGCAAGTTCACACTTACCCAATGTTTAACCTCCTTATGGAAACTGACTCCTATATGTTTGCATGTGTGAACCAAACTGTTGTATATGAAGAACTCGAAGATGAAACACAAAGATTTTGTGATGTTAGATCATTTCTTCCAGTCATCAAATTAGTGACAGGAAGTTGTAACCTAGTGGAAAAGTTAGACTCAAATATTGGAGTCCTTATAGGAAAAGGTTAACATGAGTTTGATGCCTTGAAGAATCCTGAAGTCAATGAATTTCGAAGAAAAATGTACAAATTCAGTGAGAAAAAGATTCAGTCTCTTGTGGGATTGTCATGGATAGACTGGCTAAAGCAGACATACCCACCAGAGCATGACCCGTCCAGCCTTGAAAACTTAGAAGATAAAGTCTATGGAGGACAGCTCATTGTGGCTGTTCATTTTGAAAACTCTCAGGATGTATTTAGTTTTCAAGTATTTCCTAATATGAATCCTATCAAAATAAATGAATTGGCAATCCAAAAATGTTTTACTATTCATGAGAAGGAAGATGAGGGTAGCCTCTATGAATATGTGTTGCAAGTCAGCAGAGGAGTGGAGTATGTTTTTGGTGATCACCCACTGATTCAGTTTCAGTATATCCAGAATTGTGTAATGAACTGAACTCTACCCCGTTTTATACCTGTGGAATGCTGCAAGATCAAGAAAATGTATGAGCAGGAGATGACTGCCATAGAAGCTGCCATAAATAGAAATTCATCTAACCCTCTTCTTCCTTTAGCACCAAAGAAAACACAAATTATTTCTCATGTCCGGGAGAATATTAATCCATTCCAAATTGCCTTGGTTAAAGGAAATAAGCTTAACACAGAAGAAACTGTAAAAGTTTGTGTCAGAACTGGTCTTTTTCATGGTTTCGAGCTCCTATGTAAAACCATTGTAAGCTTAGAGATATTAGGGGAAAATGATCCTATATGGAATGAAGCATTGGAATTTGATATTAATACTTGTAATTTGCCAAGAATGGCTCAATTGTGTTTTGCTGTTCATGCAGTTTTAGATAAAGTGAAAACAAAGAAATCAACTAAAACCATTAATCCTTCTAAATATTAGATCATCAGAAAAGTTGGAAATGTGCATTATCCCGTAGCCTCGGTAAATATGATCCCGTAGCCTCGGTAAAAGTTTTTTACTTTAAAGGACAGTTGATATCTGGAGACACAATATTGCACAACTGGTCTTCATTTCCTGATTAACTTGAAGAAATGTTGACTCCAATGGGAACCGTTCAGACAAATCCATACTCTGAAAATGCAACAGCTTTGCATATTAAATTTTCAGAGAATAAGAAACAACCGTGTTATTACCCTCCCTTTGAAAAGATTACTGAAAAGGCAGCTGAGATTGAAAGCAACGACAGTGCTAATGTATCAAGTCGAGGTGCGAAAAAGTCTCTTGCAGTACTGAAAGAAATCTTGGGCAGAGATCCGTTGTCCCAACTGTGTGAAATGAAATGGATTTTATCTGGATTTTGCAACAAGGCAGCAGAGAGAACTTCCCACAGTCACTGCCAAAATTACTCCTGTCAATCAAGTGGGATAAACTCAAGGATGTTGCTCCGCTTCAAGAGCTGCTTCAGATTTGGCCTAAATTGCCCCCTCGGGAGGCTCTGCAGCTTCTAGATTTCAACTACCCAGACCAGTATGTGTGGGAATATGCTGTGGGCTGCCTTCAACAGCTGAGTGATGAAGAATTCTCTCAGTATCTTTTACAACTGGGACAAGTTTTAAAATATGAGCCATTTCTTGATTGTGCCCTGTCCAGATTCCTATTAGAAAGAGCACTGGCTAATTGGTGGATAGGCAGTTTCTATTTTGGCATCTTAGGTCAGAAGTGCACATTCCTGGTGTCTCTGTACAATTTGGCACCATCCTTGAAGCATACTGCCGGGGACATGTAGGGCACATGAAAGTGCTTTCCAAACAGTGCTCTATAAGTTAAAAAATTAAATAGTTTAATAAAACTGAACACAGTGAAGCTAAACAGAGCCAAAGGGAAGGAGGCCATGCACACCTGTTTAAAACAGAATGCTTACCCAGAAAGCCTGTCTAACTTGCGGTCACCACTGAACCCATGTGTCATCTTCTCAGAACTAGGGTTGAAAAGTACAAATATATGGATTCTAAAATGAAGCCTTTGTGGCTGGTGTACAACAATGAGGTATTTGGTGAGGATTCAGTTGGACTGATTTTTAAAAATGGTTATGTTCTCTGGCATGGAAAGCCAAAATACTGTGGCAAAAAAAAAATGATCTAAATAAAAGATCTCTGTGAGTGAGATCCCAGCAGGAAAAAAGGGGCATTAAAGAAGGAGGTACCTTTCTCTGAAGGGAGGAGAGAACTTCCACCTTGACTATGGCCTTGTCTAAATAAGGTCGGAGTTGGTGAGCTCAAGAGGCTTCCATAGCCTTGGCAGCTCATGACAAGAGCCTCGGGTGATTACTGATGTCATAAATAAGAGTGTCAATTGTTAAATCAACAACGAGAATCACTGTGCACTTACTCCCCATGTGGGATCTCTGTCCTTAATGTGTTATACTATGTGAATTAACACTAAAACTACTACTCAAACAGTGATCTATATTTTGTGTGTCTGTGTGGGTGCAGTCTCTTGAAATCTTTACTTAGTATATACTAAATTGATCTTCTGTATATAAAGATAATTTAAAATGAATCTTGAAGAAGAATGGGATGGGAGAAGAAGTGGGAGATGGGATGGTTGTGTGTGGGAAAGTGATTATGGGGAGAAAAGCCACTATAATTCAATTGCTAATTGGCTTCAACTTCAGTCTCTGGTGGTTGATTTCGGGGGACCACGGACTGCAGGCATAACACTACAGACACTAGTGCCTAATGAAAGTATAACCCTTCTTCAACACAATCAGAACTCAACAGTGATTGAGAAGCAACATCCTACCCTTAATACTGCCAGTTTCAAGCCGTCAACATGAAAATCTTTGATAAGGTTGAGAAGGTGTCATTAGGAATCAATTAATTGATGTGCCTAGGAGTTCTGCAATACTATTTTTAATTAATTTATTTTTTAAGGAATACAAATTTCATAAGTACAACTTTAGAACTATAGTTATTCTTCCCACCATACCTTTCTTCCCACCCCTCCTCCTCCTTCTTCTCCTCTTCCCAGTCCCATTCTCTTTTAAGATTCATTTTCAATTAACTTTGAAAGAAAATCAACTCTATACTAAGTAAAGATTTTGATAATTTGCACACACATGCCCACACAAGAAAAAAATCTTTGAGAACTAGTTTTACAGCTAATTCCCTTAACACAACTCATTGAGTACAGATGTTCTGCATGGGGAATTAGTGCACAATAACTCCTGTTATTAATTTAACAGTTAACACTCTAATATATGATGTCAATGATCATGTGAGGCTCTTGACATGAGCTGCCTAGGTTATGGAAGCCTTCTGAATCCACAAACTCCTTCAGTATTTAGACAAGGCCATAAGCAAAGTGAAACTTCTCTCCTCCCTTTAGAGAAAAGTGCATCCTTCTTTGATGGCCATTTCTTATTGCTGAGGTCTCACTCTCAGAGATCTACACAATTTTTTTACCATAAATTTTTGTCCCTACAATTTTTACAGAAACATAATTATCATCCAGCATGTACCATATTTTGCAAGATTTCAAGTTTAATAGTCTAAACTGTTCATTGAAATTATGTCTAAATGCAACATCTTTGTGGAGTAAAACAAGTCTGCTACCATCTGAGGACAGACAGTTTCTCAGTCATCCAACTGAGATGGATCATTGTGAGCTGCTCCACCAGTTACTTTAGTTCCACTAGTTACATTAGCTCCTCTTCTTTCATTCTCTTTCTATTCTTCCTCCTAGGGGAATTCTGTATCCTGTCACCTGCCTGTTTGTGGTTTTTCTCCACATTCTACATGAACACCATGTATCATGATCCATGGCCAACACTGGCCACTCATATGAATAGGTTCTTACTCAACATACATGTGTAATTTTACCCTGTTTGTATTTTCTTCAAGTAAATAGTTTTCCACAAAAATCATAGCTAAATTAGCTACCTCTTATAGGACAGAGCAAGTGCGTTTTTACTGTTCATCTGTATTTATCTACTTGAAAAATAAATGAAAGCATCTTGACTTGTTCATCTGACTTGTTCATTTGAGATTTACCACTTTTCTAAATTTCCTGTTTTGACCAAGATTCTGGAAAATATACATACCTGAAAGTACCTGGTATAAAAACATACCAGGAGACCCTTGAAGGACCACGCATCAAACCATATTAGAAATGATGTGACATATCAGCTTCACCACCACCCTGACCAGAGCAGGCTTCAGCCAACAAATAGCACTCATATTCCTATCACCACTCCATTGTGAGAGCAGAGCACCATCCAAATCTGATCCTTTTTTGATTCACAAAGTCTTATTTCCTTCTGGATAGGCATCTGATAGGCTGCATCACCTAGCCACCTTCAAAATTTGTTTTGTGAAGTGCTACATTTTAAAGATAATGCTTTCTAATCTGACTTTTCTTCTTTGTTTTGCCAGTCTCCTGAATTCCTTGGGAGCCTACATTATTCCAAATATACACTTTTGTTCTATCATGAGACTCCTTTTCAGCCAATTCAGTAGAACCATCCTGGACCCAATTACTATAATTCACTTGGTAGTTTTCTATTTGGTCCTCATCTACATTACAATCATCCTTTTACTTTTTTAAATTTATTTGACAAGTAGAGTTATAGACAGTGAGAGAGAGAGACAGAGAGAAAAGTCTTCCTTCCGTTGATTCACTCCCCAAATGGCCGCCACGGTCAGTGCTGCGCCGATCCAAAGACAGGAGCCAAGTGCTTCCTCCTGTTCTCCCATGTGGATGTAGGCGCCCAAGCACTTGGGCCACCCTCCACTTCCCTCCTGGGCCACAGCAGAGAGCTAGACTGGAAGAGGAGCAGCCAGGACTAGACTCTGGCACCCATATGGGATGCCAGGGCCGTAGGCGGAAGATTAACCAAGTGAGAAACGACACTGGCCCCACAATCATCCTTTTCAATTTTTATGTTACTTTGGCAAATTAGTGAGATTCAATGTTAGGCCAGCGCCGCAGTTCACTAGGCTAATCCTCCGCCTGCGGCACTGGCACACCAGGTTCTAGTCCTGGTCAGGGTGCCGGATTCTGTCCCGGTTGCCCCTCTTCCAGGCCAGCTCTCTGCTGTGGCCAGGGAGTGCAGTGGAGGATGACCCAAGTGCTTGGGCCCTGCACCCCATGGGAGACCAGGAGAAGCACCTGGCTCCTGCCTTCGGATCAGCACGGTGCGCACCAGCCGCAGTGGCCATTGGAGGGTGAACCAACGGCAAAGGAAGACCTTTCTCTCTGTCTCTCTCTCACTGTCCACTCTGCCTGTGGAGTATACAAGAAGGCCAAGGTGACCAAAAAGTCTTGAACTGCAAAATATCTAAATGGGTAGCATTGTTTTGGCTGGGTTTTCTTTTTCCTGTTTCTTCCTTTCTTCTTTCTGTTTTTCTTTCTTTCTTTTAATATGAAAAGCAGAGACAGCGAGCAGGGAGAGACAGCTTCCATCTGCTGGTTCACTACCCAAACACTGGCAACAGCCAGGAGTAGGCCAGAAGAAACCAGGAGCCAGGAAACTCATTCAGGACCCAAGTACTTGGGTCATCATCTGCTGCCCACCAGGAGCATTAGCAGGAAACTGGATCCGAAGCAGAGGTGGAAACTCAGTCCCAGGCACTTTTACACGGATGTGGGCGTCCCAACCCTTGGCTTAACCCAGTGTGACACAAGGCCCATGGTTGGTTGATCTTTCTGTCTTTGAAATTCAATATAAAGTCATAAAGAAATGGCTGTCTCCAAATCAAGATGTTCATATGATCGTTAAAAGATTTTTCCACTCACCACAACGCTGATAATCTAGAAGACCTTTCTCTCTCTAGTCATCTAGGTATCAAAGTGGATAGCAATGAGTTCTTACATGGCTTACAATCCCCTTGCTATGGTGGTGTTTCTGACTCATGGTATTGGTCTTGTGGAATTTGCATTCAACAGACATGGTGCTCATGAGAAGGGTTTTCTCATAGATGAAGTCCCCAGCAAAGCTGATGCTGTTCTACCGGGGAAGGTCTGAGGTTCTCAATCTTCAAGGGTATTTTCCCAGTATCTTCGGAACAGGGCGAAAGTACTTGGGCATAGAGTATGGAGGGGGCACTGCGGCTTCTAGCTTAATGACCTTGTCTGGACAGCAGGAAGCACTTTCCATTGCCTGCTTACACCCCACTGCCCTCCACGTGCTCCCTGTCCAATAGTGCTGCCTAGGCTTCCACCTCCTCCTCCCCCTGGACTGTGGCACAGGGACGCGCAGTCCTACCGACTCCATCCTTGCCAGAGTGTTCAGCTCTAGGGCCCAGCCACAGGCCTTGCCAACTGAAACGTCCCAGGGCACCCCGAGTCACCGCCCGAGTCCAGGGGCTCAGAGCCTACTTGCTTTCCTCCCTTGGCATCCTCCCAAGTCAAGGCCGCCAGCCTTGGAGTCCCGGTCCCACCAATTCCATCTCGTGGTTGGGCCGCTGGCAGCGGTGGCGACATCTGAGCGGGAGCTGATGAGACCCCGGCGCGCTTCTCCCTTGTTTGGTTTGGATACTCTTGTGGCCTTAAAGTACTACTGCCTTCCTAAAGCAATAGTGCTTTAATAGCTATGATTTGCCGGTTTTTAAAACGACAACGCACGGGTTTACATTCTTGGTCTGAGTGTCCTGGATTGTCCTGCTCAGGTTAGATATGGACTGCCTGCACTGCACAGATAGAGAACCAAAACGCAGCCTCCTGCCTGCATTTGTACAAGGGATTGTTCTAAAACCACCTCTGGTTAAATAAGCTTTGGGACTCCAGCCTATCTGTCTTTAACTAGTACTGTGCGAACACACAGAAATGGCCACTTCAACGTCCTATCCATTTCCCTTTCAGACTCCTAGGTATATATTTTAGGGTTTGGGAATAAAAATAAAATTTTCTTTTTATTCCATTTCCATGAACTTTCCCTAGTAAGTAAAAAGATAATAGAAATTTGACCTTTGAGAGTCTCAGTTTCATGTATGGAATTAATGCCTGTATTTTATGACTCAGACCCTGGAAAACATTAAGATCATTTGTATTTTCTGAATCTCTCTGCATTCTTTCAAAATTGTATCTTAAGGGGTCAATTTTTAATCTCAATATATTTTAAAAACTAAGATGTTAAATGAAATTAGAAACCTAGATAAGTTTGTTATCTTCTGTAAGGCTTGTTCCTTCCAGAAAAATTTAGGTAGTTTCTGTATCAAGCAGCGATTCCCAAGTTAGATTTTTTTTTAAGATTCTACTAAGACAAGCATGCTAAAGAGGTTATTTGTTGGGTATGTTCACAAAAGTCCTCAGGTGGCTAGGGCAAAAGAGAGAAGTTACATGATTTAACAAGAGCACTTGATAATAACAGTTGGTAAACCCAGGATATGTTTGAGAGACAAAAAACATGGAATAAAATCATAATTCTCAAACACAGGTTTCACAAATCAACCTCATAGAACAATCTCTCGCCTCAAGATCTATGCTATTCCTGCACCATACTGATGTCGTAACCTCTGTGAAATGCTCCCTGTACTTGTCACCCCCCCCCCAATCCTTTTTCTACCCCCTCTGGAGATTTATTTATTTATTTGAAAGAACTACCCAGAGAGAGAGAAAGATGGAGAGATCTTCCATCTGCTGATTAACTCCCCAAATGGTCACAATAGCCAGGACAGGGCCAGGCAAAAACCAGGAGACAGGAACGTCATCCAGGTTTCCCACGTGGGTGCAGGGGCCCAAGCACTTGAGCCATCTTCTACTACTTCTCCAGGCCATGGCAGAGAGCTGGATTGGAAGAGGGGCAGCCGGGACTAGAACCAGCACCCATATGGGTTGCCAGTGCCATAGGCGGAGGATTAACCTATTGAGCCAGGGTGCCGCATCCCCCCCATTCTTATCATCTTTTTATACATGCACAATCTTAATAATTCCTTAAGTCCTAACCCAAATCACACAACACAAATACACACAAACACACACATATTTCACAGGGCTTTAAGCCCTCATCTCCTCTAATAAACCCAAAAGATCCCTATAGCTCTCTCTGTCAGAATAATAATAATAATAATAACAACAACAACATTTCTCTTCTGATCCATCCAATGGACCCTGATGTTCTAATAAGATTTTGTTATTCCCAAAAGGGCCTGTCCCCTTATTTGTACTCAATAAACCCCTTGTTGAATTGAAGCAGCTCTGACAGCTTCCAGAGTATAAAATTAAATTCCTCAACTCTGCCAAGAAAGTCTCTTGCAGTCATCCATCAAGAAGAATTTACCAGAAGAATGAGCTCAGTTTAAGTTGTTGACTAAGAGTATCAACTTTACATAGCAGTTTACTTTCAGCTGCCCCTGTAAAAACCAATTACAAGCTTTTGCTCGGGGCTATTGGACTCTGGTTTCCAGTGTTTTCCATTATGAAAGGTAAAGGAAAACAAAGTTAACTGTGACTGAACCCCTCTATTTCAGAGACTGTTGCAAATAGAGTAGTAGGTGGGAGAGCAAAGCAGAAGTGAACCAGAAAGACATGGATAATATTTCTGTCAAATCAGACGTGAGTTTTGAAGTTTAAGATGAGTGGTTGGCAACAAGCATGATTCTGAGAGTAATACTTCCCAGAAACTTTGCAAGTTTTCTTCATAGTACAAAATCATTTAGATTCATCCATCCCTGACAGAGTACATAAATGTAGCTTTTAATATCGCTCTTCTTTATTAGCCTTCAAGATATGTCTCTCCATGAGTAAATGCACATACCTCCCTTCCCATGTAATCTCCCAAATTCTTTCCAAATTGTACATTTCTTATGCTTAGCCTCCTGCCATCTTGTTTGTTAGTTTTACAGAGAACAGAAAAGTTGTTTTAAAGCCAGAAGTCTATTTTCCTTGCTTTCTAATTGGATTTCAACTGGCACTCTGCATGTCAAGTCAATACACCCCAGACTTATTTAAAAAAAAAAAAAGATTTTACTTATTTATCTGAGAAGTAGAGTTACAGAGAGAGAGGGAGAAAGAGACAGAGAGAAAGTTCTTCTGTCCCCACAACCAGAGCTGGGCCAAACCAAATCCAGGAGCCAAGAAGAGGAACAGCCAAGACATGAACTTTCACCCTTATGGGATGCCAGCACCTCGGGCAGAGGCTTAGCCCACTACACCACAGCATTTCCCCTGATCCCATCCTTATTCTGACACCTGCCTTCAGATATACAAAAGGAAATTATGTTCTCTCACATTTAAAAAAAATGTCAATAACAAGTAAAAACAAGTATTCCTGGTCAGTTTAAGTTGTGGCATGAATTTTTCTCAATGTATTTTTCCATCAGAGCTCTTGGGTCACCAAGTGCATTGTCAATAGCAGTAATATTTTGAAAGGAATCTTTTTATCTTTGCATTAATTCTCAACAATGGAGCTAAAATATTCAAAAAAGGGCCGGCACTGTTGCGTAGCGGGTAAAGCCACTACCTGCAGTGCCAGCATCCCATATGGGCACCAGTTCAAGTCCCGACTGCTCCATTTCTTTTTTTTCCAATGACCCATATTTTATTTCAATTATACTCCAGATATTGAAGAATAAAACAATCAACAGCAACAACAAAACCTGCCTTATAGGTATGATTGACATTGAATATGCAAGGATCCTCTGAAATGCAAGGATCCCCAGCAATGTCACACATCAGGCTTTCTTTATTTGGTGGATGGAAGGGGCATTCCTGGAGAAGTAAACGTTCACTGAGCTGCTCTCTCAAGGATGGCTCATATCTTGCTTATGTCCTATTGCTATAAGAATATATAAAGTGGCTTATGTGAAAGTAAGTTTGGGGCATTCTTTAGAAAAAGAAACCTAGAGGTGTCTTATACAAAGAGAATGTGTCTAATTCTTTCTAAGACTTATTTAGTTTATTTGAGAGGCAGACAGAGGACAGACAGAGCTCCTAACCATTGACTGACTCTTCAAATACCAGATGGATCACCCCCATGCGTACAAGAGACCCAAGTACTTGAATCCTCACTGTTGCCTCCCGAGATACACATTACCGACTGCTCCATTTCTGATCCAGCTATCTGCTATGGCCTGGGAAATCAGTAGAAGATGGTGCAAGTCCTTGGGCCCCTACACCCACATGGGAGACCCAGAAGAAGTTCCTGGCTCCTGGCTTCAGATTTGCACAGCTCCAGTCATTGCAGCCATTTGGGGAGTGAATTAGTGGATGGAAGACCTCTCTCTGCCTCTCCTTCTCTCTGTGTGTAACTTATTTTCAAGTAAATAAATGAAACTTTAAAAATAAATTAATTAAAAATTTCAATCATGTTATAAATGGATGTGTGGGGGCTGGCACTGTGGCATAGTGAGTTAGGCCACCACCTGCAGTGCTGGCATCCCATATGGGTGCTGGTTCAAGTCCCACTGATCCACTTCCGATCCAGCTCTTTGCTATGGCCTGGGAAAGCAGTACAAGATACTCAGAGTCCTTGGGCCCCCGCACCCATGTGGAAAGACCTGGAGGAAGCTCCTGGCTCCTGGCTTTGGATCAGTGCAGCTGCAGCATCGCAGCCAATTGGGGAGTGAACCAATGGACGGAAGACACCTCTCTCTCTCTCTCTCTCTCTCTCTCTCTCTCTGCCTCTCCTTTTCTCTCTGTGTAACTCTGACTTTCAAATAAATCTTTAAAATAAATGAATGAATAAGTAAATAAATAGATGTGTGGTAATCCGGACTTTGTTTTTCCACTTACATAACACAAAAAGAATTACACTTAACCTATTAGTATTTTGGAATTATCAAATTATCAGTGAATTGAACTTGAAAATCACTGGCTACATTAGCCCCTAACAAGAGAATCTATCTGCTTTTTAAAGCCTTGAATTCAAGCATTGATTTATGTTTAACTATGAAATTCCTTGTCGGTATCTTTTTCTAATATATGGCTCTTAACCTACATTGAAAGTCTGTGTTTGGGGGCTGGCGCTATAACATAGCTGGTAAAGCTGCTGCCTGCAGTGCTGAGATCACTTATGGGCACTGGTTTGAGTCCCAGCTGCTCTAATTCCTTTTATTTATTTTAAGATTTATTAATTTGGGCTGACGTTGCAGCTCAATAGGCTAATTCTCCGCCTGCGGTGCCAGCACACCGGGTTCTAGTCCCAGTCGGGGTGCTGGATTCTATCCCAGTTGCCCCTCTTCCAGTCCAGCTCTCTGTTGTGGCCCGGAAGTGCAGTGGAGGATGGCCCAAGTCTTTGGGCCCTGCACCTGCATGGGAGACCAGGAGAAGCACCTGGCTCCTGGCTTCGGATCAGCACGATGCACTGGCTGCAGCGCACTGGGCCACGGCGGCCATTGGAGGGTGAACCAACGGCAAAAAGGAAGACCTTTCTCTCTGTCTCTCTCTCACTGTCCACTCTGCCTGTCAAAAAAAAAAAAAAGATTTATTTATTTGAGAGTCAAGTTACACAGAGATGGAAGGAGAGGCAGAGAGAGGAGGGTGGGGATCTTCCATCTGCTGGTTCACTCCCCAGTTGTCAGCAACTGCCAGAGCTGTGCCTATCCGAAGCCAAGAGCCAGGAGCTTCTTCCAGGTCTCCCACATGGGTGCAGGGACCCAAGGACTTGGGCCATTTTCTACTGCTTTCCAAGGCCATAGCAGAGAGCTGGATCAGAAGTAGAGCAACTGGGACTCGAACTGGTGCCCAAATGGGATGCCGGCACTGCAGGCAGTGGCTTTATCTGCTACGGCACAGCACCAGCCCCAACCAGCTGCTCTACCTCCAATCCAGCGCTCTGCTGTGGCCTGGGAAAGCAATAGAAGATGGCCCAAGTCCTTGGGCCCCTGCACCCATGTGGGAGACCCAGCTCATGGCTTCAGATCAGCATAGCTCCAGCCGTTATGGCCGTCTAGGCAGTGAACCAGCGGATGGAATATATATCTCTCTCCCTCTGCCTCTGCCTCTGTAACTCTGCCTTTCAAATAAATACATAAATCTTTTTAAAAAGAAAGAAAAGAAAGTCTATGTTTAGCATAGCCACTTCCATCAATAATAGCTAGATCTTCTGGATACAATACATTGTTCTGTAACTCATGAGTAAAAGTCATGCTATTTAAGGATATAAATATAGTAACTGTCATGGGTAATAATTCCTCTGATGGATCAGGGAAAAACAAAGTGCAAACTTTCTGGAAGAGATTGAGCAATCTAGATGCCTCTAAAAACATTCATTATTCATAGGAGAAAGTCAAAATGTCAACCTCAACAGGAGCTCAGGAGTTGGATCCAGCTCTTATAAATGACTTTGAGGTGTTCAAGACTTCAGTGGATGAAGCAACTGTGGATGTAGCAGAAATAACAAGAGAGCCAGAATTAGAAGTGGACCTGAAGATGCAGATGAATATCAAGATAGAACCTCTGTGGATGAGGAGTTGCTTTTATGGGTAAAGAAAATTATTCCTTGAGATAGAAAATATTCCTGTTGAAGATGCTATGAACATTATTGAAGTAGTAGCAAAATTTTTAGAATATTACATAAACTTAATAAAGAGGCAATAGAGTTTGCTTTATTACAAGGATCTGGAATGAAACCCTGAAAAACCACAAGACATGCCTGTATGCCCATTATGCATATTTTACACAGTCTGCAATTGTCCCATACTCTGGAATATTTCTTTCATTATTTTTTTCTCTTTGCATTGCAGTTTTAGAGATTGCTATTAGTATTCCTTCAAACTCAGTGATTCTTTTTTTAGCCATATCTAATCTCTTGATGATCACCAGATGTATTCTTCATTTTTATTGCCTTTATTATATTTTTAATGTCTAGAACACCTTTTGATTCTTAGAGTTTTCACCTCTGCTCATACTACTCATCCATTCTTGCACATTGTTCACGTTTTCCATTAGAGCTCTTAGCATATTAATGAAAGTTGTTTTAAATTCCAATTTCTGGGAGCCAAGATGGTGGAATAGTGAGGGTGTGTACTGATAGTCCAGGAAAAGATAGTTTAATAAAAGTGGAGTTACTGTAGTCTCAGGGAAAGACTCAGGAAAAAAATTGCAGAGGAAACTCTTCCAGATCTAGTGGATGTTACACGGAGGGCCTATGGGCAGAGCAAGGATGCCCAAGGCTCAGAAGCCCAGCCACAGAGTCTGTGCACCAGCGCTGGAAGAGGAGGTGAGACAAAAACCTCAGTAGCCTGAGACATTGGCAGAGAAACAGCAGAAAGATCCTAGAGGGAACGAGGCTTGAAGCCCCGCTGGGGAAAGTTCACCAGGCTGACTGGAGGAGAGAAAAAATGAATAAATAGGGGGAACTGGCACGGACACGAGCCTATCTCTCCACTCACCTTACAAAGCTGAGCAAGACAGAGCAGGCACCATTTTGGACATATGAAAAGTGGTGCCTGCCATCAGCCAAGCAGAAAAACCTGACTCTGGTGGGGAGAAATAAGAGGAGGTTAAGACCTAGTGAAGGTGTGGAGCTAATGAACTGAGACTGTGAAAATCTGAGGGTGGGTGAGAGAACTCACGGAGTACACAAACTCAGTAACGTTGTCAACCCAGTGGGAGACTGCAGAGAAATTTGAGACCACATTGATGGCTGCATACCCTTTGTGTGGTCCTTGGGGTAGAGCAGACAAATACCCACAGAGGCCAGATTTCATACATCGACTACCCTCAATTCTGCTCAGGTGTGCGGAATTAATTCCCTTCTGAGTCAAAGAGAGAGAAAGAGAGAGAGAGAGAGAACAACCTGGGTGAGTCATCTTTGACACACCCTTAACCCTGAAGAACCAGAACTCTGGCCACACCCATCACAGCCTCTACGGATCCATCAAAAGCAGACACTCCACTTAAACTAGAGTCATAGTATAACGAGAAAAACCACTACAGCAAAGAATATCTCCACAATGCCAAACAACAAATGCAGAAACTGAGGAAACAAGAACAAGGAAGACACTATGATGCCCCCAAATTCAAGATAATGCCCCCAATTCAAGATAATGAAGATGATGAGATAGAAGAAATGCAAGACACAGATCTCCAAAAATGGATAAGAACATTAAGAAGCTCTCAAAAACAAATTATTGAACTACAAAAATCATTACTGGACAGGATAGAAAATCTCTCTCACAAAAATGAAATATTAAGGAGGAATCAAAATGAAACACAGAAACTAGTTGAACAGGAAAGTGTTATAGTGTAGAGAAATCAAAATGAAATGAAGAACTCAATAGATCAAATGACAAACACGTTAGAGAGCCTTAAAAACAGAGTCAGTGAAACAGAAGAGAGACTATCAGACTTAGAAGACAGAGCACAGGAAAATATATTAGAAATTAGAATTCTATAAAATATTATTGGGAATCTACAGGATACTATAAAAAAATCAACATTCGGGTTCTAGGAATTCCTGAAGGCATGGAGAGGTAGAAAGGATTAGAAGGCCTTTTTAGTGAGATAATAGCAGAAAATTTCACAGGTTGGGAGAAGGACAGAAACATCCTGGCACAGAAAGCTCATAGAACCCCTAATAAACATGACCAAAAGAGATCCTCACACGACACGTTGTAATTAAACTCACCACAGTGAAACAGAAAGAAAAGATACTAAAATGTACAAGCGAGAAATGTCAGATTACTCTCAGAACATCTCCAATTAGACTCACAGCTGACTTCTCATCAGAAACCCTACAGGCTAGAAGGGAATGGCGAGATATAGCCCAGGTACTAAGAGAGAAAAACTGCCAGCCCAGAATTCTATATCCTGTAAAGCTCTCATTTATGAATGAAGGTCAAGTAAAGACCTTTCATAGTAAACAGAAATTGAAAGACTATGTCGCCACTCATCCAGCCCTGCAAAACATGCTTAAAGATGTGCTACACACAGAAACACAGAAACATGGCCATCAATATGAAAGTAGGTAAAGAAATAAAACCTACCAGTAAAAGATTATAGGAAGTTCAAAGCATATACTAGAAAAATATCTTTGGCAAATGGCAGGGCAAAGTTACTACTTATCAATTGAACATTAATGGACTCAACTCTCCAATTAAAAGGCACAGAATGGCTGAATGGATTAAGGAACAAAACCCATCTATTTGCTTCCTATAAGAAACACATCTTTCCCACAAAGATGCATGCAGACTGAAAGTGAAAGATTGAAAAAAGATATTCCATGCCAACAGAAACCAAAAAAAGCAGGTGTAGTCATATTAATATCAGACAAAATAAACTTAAAGCAAAAACTGTAAAGAGAGACAAAGTGGGGCAATATATAATGATTAAGGGTAAAATTCAACAGGAAGATGTAACTATTATAAATGTATAAGCACCTAATTGCAGGGCACTGGTTTATTTAAAAGATATGTTAAGGGACTTAAAGGGAGACTTAGATTCCAATACAATAGTACTGTGGGAATTCAATACTCCACTCTCAGAAATAGACAGATCAACTGGACAAAAGATCAACAAGGAAAGAGCAGATTTAAACGACACTATAGCCCAAATGGATCTAACACATATCTGCGGAACTTTCAATCTTGCATCTGAAGATTTTACATTCTTCTCAGCAGTACATGGAACATTCTCTAGGACTGACCACATACTAGGCCATAAAGCAAGTCTCAGCAAATTCAAAAGAATTATATTCATACCATGCAGTTTCTCAGACCACAGTGGGATGAAGGTGGAAACTAGCAACTCAGGAATCCCTAGAGCATATACAAACACATGGAGATTGAACAACATGCTCCTGAATGAACACTGGGTCATAGGAGAAATCAAAAGAGAAATTAAAAACATTCTGGAAATAATGAGGATAACAGCACAACATACCAAAATTTATGGGATACAGAAAAATCAGTGTTAAGAGGAAAGTTTATATCAATAGGTGCCTACATCAAGAAATTGGAAAGGCACCAAATAGATGAGCTTTCAACACATCTAGAAAAACTGCAGCAAACCAGACCCATAGCTAGTAGGAGAAAAGAAATAATTAAAATCAGAGAAGAAATCAACAGGATTGAATCCAAAAAAGCATTACAAAAAATCAGCCAAGCGAAGCACTGGTTTTTTGAAAAAATGAATAAAATTGAAACACCATTGGCTCAACTAACTAAAAAAAGAGAAAAGACCCAAATCAATAAAATCAGAGATGAAAAAGGAAATGTAAAAGACACCACAGAAGTAAAAAGAATCATCAGAAATTACTACAAAGAGTTGTATGTCAGCAAACAGGGAAATCTATCAGAAATGGATAGAATCCTGGACACATGCAACCTACCCAAATTGAACCAGGAACACATATAAAACCTAAATAGACCCATAACTGAGAAAGAAATTGAAACAGTAATAAAGGCCCTCCCAACAAAGAAAATCCCAGGACCAGAAGGATTCACAGCTGAATTCTACCAGACATTTAAAGAAGAACTAACTCCAATTCTTCTCAAACTAATCAGAACAATCGAAAAAGAGGGAATCCTCCCAAATTCCTTCTACGAAGCCAGCATCACCTTAATTCCTAAACCAGAAAAAGATGCAGTATTGAAAGAAAATTACAGACCAATATCACTGATGAACATAGACACAAAAATCCTCAATAAAATTCTGGCCAATAGACTGCACAACACATCAGAAAATTCATCCACCCAGACCAAGTGGGATTTATCCCTGGTATTCAGGGATGATTCAATGTTCACAAGTCAATCAATGTGATACACCACATTAACAGACTGTAGAAGAAAAACCATATGATTATCTCAATAGATGCAGAGAAAGAACTCGATAAAACTCAACACCCTTTAATGGTGAAAACCCTAAGCAAACTGGGTATAGAAGGCACATTCCTCAATACAATCAAAGCAATTTATGAAAAACACATGGCCAACTTCCTATTGAATGGAGAAAAGTTGGAAGCATTTCCACTGAGATCTGGTACCAGACAGGGATGCCCACTCTCACCACTGCTATTCAACATGGTTCTGGAAGTTTTAGCCAGAGCCATTAGGCAAAAAAAAGAAATTAAAGAGATACAAATTGGGAAGGAAGAACTCAAACTATCCTTCTTTGCAGACGACATGATTCCTTATTTAGGGGATCCAAAGAACTCTACTAAGAGACCATTGGAACTCATAGAAGAGTTTGGCAAAGTAGCAGGATATAAAATCAATGCACAAAAATCAACAGCCTTTGTATACATAGGCAATGCCATGGCTGAAAAAGAACTTCTAAGATCAATCCCATTCACAATGGCTATGAAAACAATCAAATACATTGGAATAAACTTAACCAAGGACATTAAAGATCTCTACGATGAGAATTACAAAATCTTAAAGAAAGAAATAGAAGAGGATACCAAAAAATGGAAAAATCTTCCATGCTCATGGATTGGAAGAACCAACATCATCAAAATGTCCATTCTCCCAAAAGCATTTTATAGATTCAATGCAATACCAATCAAGATACCAAAGACATTCTTCTCAGATCTAGAAAAAATGATGCTGAAATTCATATAGAGAATTAGGAGACCTTGAATAGCTAAAGCAATCTTGTACAACAAAAACAAAGCCAGAGGCATCACAATATCAGATTTCAGGACATACTACAGGGCTGTTGTAATCAAAGCAGCATGGTACTGGTACAGAAACAGATGGATAGACCAATGGAACAGAATAGAACCACCAGAAATCTACCCAAACATCTACAGTCAACTTATATTTGATCAAGGATCTAAAACCAATCCCTGGAGTAAGGACAGTCTGTTTAATAAATGGTGCTGGGAAAACTGGATTTCCACGTGCAGAAGCATGAAGCAAGACCCCTCCCTTACACCTTACACAAAAATCCACTCAACATGGATTAAAGACCTAAATCTACTACCTGACACCATCAAATTATTAGAGAACATTGGAGAAACCTGCAAGATATTGGCACCGGCAAAGACTTCCTGGAAAAGACCCTGGAGGCACAGGCAGTCAAAACCAAAATTAACTATTGGGATTGCATCAAATTGAGAAGTTTCTGTACTGCAAAAGAAACAGTCAGGCAAGTGAAGAGGAAACCGACAGAATGGGAAAAATTATTTATAAACTATGCAACCAACAAAGGATTAATAACCAGACTCTACAAAGAAATCAAGAAATGACACAACATCAAAACAAACAACCCACTTAAGAGATGGGCCAAGGACCTCAGTAGACATTTTTCAAAAAAGGAAATCCAAATGGCCAACAGGTACATGAAAAATATTCAAGATCACTAGCAATCAGGGAAATGCAAATCAAAACCACAATGAGGTTTCACCTCAACCCCAGTTAGAATGGCTCACATTCAGAAATCTACCAACAACAGATGCTGGCAAGGATGTGGGGAGAAAGGGACGCTAACCCACTATTGGTGGGATTGCAAAAATGGTTAAGCCTCTATGGAAGTCAGTCTGGAGATTCCTCAGAAACCTGAAAATAACCCTACCATTCAACCCAGCCATCCCACTCCTTGGAATTTACCCAAAGGAAATTAAATTGGCAAACAAAAAAGCTGTCTGCACATTAATGTTTATTGCTGCTCAATTCACAATAGCTAAGACCTAGAATCAACCTAAATGTCCATCAACAGTAGACTGGATAAAGAAATTATGGGATATGTAATCTATAGAATTCTATACAACAGTCAAAAACAATGAAATCTGGTCATTTGAGATAAAATGGAGGAATCTGGAAAACATCATGCTGAGTGAAATACGCCAGTCCCAGAGTGACAAATATCATATGTTCTCCCTGATTGGTGACAACTAACTGAGTACAAAAAAGGAATCCTGTTGAAGTGAAATGGACACTATGAGAAACAGTGACTTGATCAGCCCTTGCCCTGACTGTTGATGAACAACTTAATATGTTATCCCTTTTAGTATTATTTTTGTTCTACTTAATGCTATTGGTTGAACTCTGTAATTAATACACAGTTTTTCTTAAGTGTTGAAACTTAACTGAAAAGTGATCCCTGTTAAATATAAATGTGGGAATAATAGAGGGAAGAGATGTAAAATTTGGGACATGCCCAATCAGACTTGCCCCAAATGGTAGAGTTAGAAACGTGCCAGGGGATTCCAATTCAATCCCATCAAGGTGGCATGTAGCAATGCCATCTCACTGGTCCAAGTGATCAATTTCTGTTCACAATTGATCGTAATGATAGGACTAAGACAAAGGGATCACATAAACAAGACTAGTGTCTGAAAATACTAACTGATAGAACAAAAAAGGGAGAGAACGATCCAACATGGGAAGTGGGATACACAGTAGACTCATAGAATGGCAGATGTCTTAAACAGCACTCTGGCCTCAGAATCAGCCCTTAAGGCATTCAGATCTGGCTGAAAAGCCCATGAGAGTATTTCAGGCATGGAAAGCCGAGACACTCTGGAAAAAAAAAGACCTAAATGAAAGGTGTCTGCGAGTGAGATCCCAGTGGAAAGAATGGGCCATCAAAGAAGGAGGTACCTTTCTCTGAAGGGAGGAGAGAACTTCCACTTTGACTATGACCTTGTCTAAATATGATCAGAGTCGGCAAACTCAAAAGGCCTCCATAGCATTGGCAACTCATTACAAGAGCCTAGGGTGATTACTGACGCCATAAACAAGAGTGTCAATTTGTTAAGTCAACAACAGGAATCACTATGCACTTACTCCTCATGTAGAATCTCTGTCCTTAATGTGCTGAACATTGTCATTTAATGCTACAACTAGTACTTAAATAATATTTTACACTTTGTGTTTCTGTATGGGTGCAATCTGTTGAAAGCTTTGCTTAATATATGCTAAATCGATCTTCTGTATATAAAGAGAATTGACAATGAATCTTGATGTGAAAGGAAGGGGAGAGGGAGTGGGAGAAGGGAGGGTTGTGGGTGGGAGGGAAGTTATGGTGGGGGGGAGTCATTGTAATACATAAGGTGTACTTTGGAAATTTATATTCATTAAACAAAAGTTAAAAAAGTGAAAATGTGCTACATATTTATGAAGGAATATTACTCAGCCATAAAAAGGATGATATCTTGTCTCTTGCAAAAACATGAATGAAAAGGGAGGTCATTATGTTAAGTAGAATAAGTCAAGCACAGTAATGTAACTATAATATAACCTCTAATATTTGGAATATTAAAAAATAGGTGAATACATAGAAGTTAAAAATAAGATTGCTGTTATTAGAAGCTTGCAGAAGGAAGTAATGAGGAAGGGTTAGGGAAAGGTCGAATGGCAGATACTGGACTACTGTTAAGGAGGACTAAGAAGTTCTAGAGTCCTATTGCACAGTATGATAAGTTAGAGAATGCTAATGTACTATATATTTTCCTATTAAATAACTAGAAGTTGGAATTTTGAATGTGTCTTTATAAATAAATATCAAATGCTTCAAAAGATATGTATATCTGCCCTGAGTGGATATTACAGCTGTAATATTTCACATGTTACATTACATGTAACAAAAAATCACATAATGTCCCACAAATATGCATAATTTTTATGTAAACTTTTTAATTGTAACTGTTCTTTAAAAAACAGAGTTCTCAAGATGTAGGATTTTCAATATGGGAGCCAGCACTGTGGTGTAGCAGGTAAAGCCACCACCTGCAGTGCCGGCATCCCATATGGGCTGTAGTTCGAGTCCCGGCTGCTCCACTTCCAATCAAGCTCTCTGCTGTGGCCTGGGAAAGCAGTAGATAATGGCCCAAGTCCTTGGGCCCCTGCACACAAGTGGGAGACCCAGAAGAAGCTCTTGACTCCGAGCTTTGGAACAGCACAGCTCTAGCCATTGTGTCCAATTAGAGAGTGAACCAGCAGTTGGAAGACCTCACTCTCTGCCTCTTTCTCTCTGTGTAATTCTGACTTTTAAATAAATAATTAATTAAATCTTTAAAAAAGAAAGAATTTTCGATATTAACTGGAATAGTCCCCAAGCAAACAGTGATAAGTTTGCCAATCCAACCTGCAGAGAGACAAAATGTAGTACTTGGTCTCAGAATTTTGATTTCCAAATTTCCATCCACTCCACATCTTAGGACCTGTTATTTGTAGCAACGCACTTCCAGATTTCAGATTTCTTACTAATTATGAAGTGTATGTGGCTATATCCATTAAAAAAACTATCTACATAAGCTTACCTGCATACAGTCATATGAAAGGGCTACACCATGAGAAACATGGCATTAGGCGATGTCATCATTTTACAAACATCATAGAGTGTACCTACACAAACCTAGATGTTACAGCCTGTGATGTACCTCACTATAAGCGTAGTCTACTTCTCCAGGCTACAAATTAGACAGCAGCCTATTGTTCTGAATATCAAAGGCAATCATAGCACAATAGTAATCACACAAATAGTGTTTAAACACAGAGAAGTACAGTAAAACTAAAGTATAAAAGATATGTAAGGTTCAGCACTATACCACAGAAGGTTAAGCCTCCGCTTGTGGAACAGTTCAAGTCCTGGCTGCTTCACTTCTGATCCAGCTCCCTGCTAATTTCTTGGGAAAGCAATGGGAGTTGACCCAAGTGATTGGGTCCCTATACCCACATGGGCAACCTAGAAGAAGCTCCTAGCTCTATTGGAGCTATTTGGGAACCAGCATATGGAGGACCTCTCTGTCTCTCCCTCTCTCTGTAACTCTGCCTTTCAAATAAATAAATGAACTTTAAAAATGATATTTAAGTCGAGTCACAGTGATGAGGTCCCATCCTCCTGTGGTGAGCTGGAGGATTCTCTGCTGGTCTCACAGAGCCCCTCCTGCCTCCTGCAGACTCAGGGGCTGGCAGCGGGCACTGGGGAAGCATGACCACTAGAGCTCGTGGGGGACCCAGATTGGGGGAGAGGAGCTCTTCAGTTTTCGGCAGTGACTGCAGGTGCAGCAACTACAATGGCAATGATGACCATAAGGATGGAGGACGTCCCCTTGAATTTATACGGAATCAACCTCATTGTCACAGATGAGACACATTATTCCACAGAATCCTTCCTTGCTTCCAGCATTGCTACAACCGAGCAGTTGAGAGAATTCTCAATGACTACAGCAAATTAGCCAACACCGGGAGCATTTTACTGAGATGTTAAGCAAACCAGTTCCAGAAGCTGGCAGTCAAGGAGGCAGAGGTGGGAGTGTTGGTGCAGGAATTGCAGAAGCTGAAAGTGGTCATAAGAACTACTTGCAAGTACGACCTCGGGAAAAAGAAGCTATAGAAAGGTTAAAAGCATTAGGAGTTCATGGAGGACTTGTGACACAAGCATATTTCACTTGTGAAAAGAATGAGAATTTGGCTGCCAATTTTATTCTACAGCAGAACATTGATGAAGATTGAAAGGACTCTTTTGTACCTCACTCTTCACATCACTGCATTACACTAGGTGTTCACTGGCTTGCTGGATTGGGCTCATATCCACAATACTTGGTATATGGTAGTAGATGGTTGGGGGTGGGGAATAAGGGATCTAGGATATAGGGCAGGGATAAATACAGTGCATGTCTGCTTCAAGTAGCAGATACCAGAAATCCACGCAGTGTGTAAAATATGATACAACCAAAAATCAGCTTTTGAGGATCTTCATTTCTTCAATAAAATAGTAGGTAACTTTTCCTAGGTTTCACTCTTCAGTGTACTAAATCCAGAAGTTTAGTGTAATGCCCTGCTTTATATTTCTTTGACTTAGCATTGTTTTCAGAAAGAGTCTTCACTACCTAGAATCTCAGTCTCTGCTTCATGGCAACATTGGATTAATGCTTTTGTAAAAGTGAAAACATTTTGGCGCAACTACAGACTGAAGTGCTAAGTGATTGATGGTTGTTGCTTTAATATATAAGTAAACCCATACTTTCATGTTAAATACTTGGGGTGGGGAAGGGGAGAAAAAGAACCTTTTCTTAAAAATGAAAATAATACTGCTATTTTAAAACATACTGATCATTGAATTGAATATGAGACCTTTTAACATGATTTGGAATTGCTCCACAAATATAGGCAGTTATTTTCCTGTTTACATTTCTTTTGTTTGGGGGAAAAATTGGTAGGTATCTAATTACTATTTACTTTATTGTTATATTGCAATAAAATTTTAAAACAACAATTGCATATTTGCTTTGATGCATCCCTTTGTGAAACTAGTGTTTTGGAGGCCAATGGAGAAGTGCAGCATTCAGACTTCCGCTCTCTTCCACTTTCTTCAGCAGAAATGTGTTTAGGAGAAAGTGGTATGCCAAACCACTGTCTGTTTAAAAAAACCCTCAGAATGCCAAAAAACCCTCAGAAGTAATGCAGATGTTTCAAAACTGGGTTTCCAATACTTGTAAATGCTTATTAGATAAGAATGTATTATCATTAAAGTCATTAGTATTATATTGCTTTCAAAAAGAGAAGGTTGGCCAGTGCAGCAGTTCACTAGGCTAATCCTCCGCCTGCGGCGCCGGAACCCCAGGTCCTAGTCCCGGTCGGGGCACCAGATTCTGTCCCGGTTGCTCCTCTTCCAAGCCAGCTCTCTGCTGTGGCCCGGGAGTGCAGTGGAGGATGGCCCAAGTGCTTGGGCCCTGCACCCACATGGGAGACCAGGAGGAAGTGCCTGGCTCCTGGCTTCCAATCAGCACAACACCGGCGGCAGCCATTTGGGGAGTGAACCTGAAAGACCTTTCTCTCTGTCTCTCTCCCTCGAACTCTGCCTGTCAAAAGAGAGAGAGAGAGAGAGAGAGAGAGAGAGAGAGAGAGAGAAGGTAGACAAAAATGTAAGCTAGCATTCGAACTGCATTGAAACATAGGTGCGATCTTTTGGAAAGGTTGGGAGATGTGGCTGGAAAGTACTTGGAAAACACAATCAAGGTATCTCATGGCATATTAAAAGAAAAATATAAATAGCAGCGTTGGTTTTCATTTGAGTGTTTTTTCCAATTAAGTTTTTTCTTTGGGACCTCCATTGGCACTGTTATTTCATCATAAACAGGGGTCAATGCCTACTTGTTCAGTTCATCAAATCTGTTTCCTGAGCATAAACAAGACTATTTAAAGAAATATTTTTCTACCATCTGGAATTAAGATGAATTTGCACAGATTTCTCCCTGTATATATCCTCTTGCAATGACCTTAGCACAGTTTGGTGATGGCTTTTAAGCTCTTACATCATGAATTAGTAACCCATCTTTTTGAAAATAAACAAAATCCTGGGGCCGGCACCCTGGCTCACTTGGTTAATCCTCCACCTGCCGCGCCATCATCCCGTATGGGCGCCAGGTCCTAGTCCCGGTTGCTCCTCTTCCAGTCCAGCTCTCTGCTGTGGCCCGGGAAGGCAGTGGAGGATGGCCCAAGTGCTTGGGCCCTGCACCTGCATGGGAGACCAGGAGGAAGTACCTGGCTCCTGGCTTGGGATCAGTGTAGCTCCGGCTGTGGCGGCCATTTTGGGAGTGAACCAATGGAAGGAAGACCTTTCTCTCTGTCTCTCTCTCTTTCACTGTCTAACTCTGCCTGTCAAATTAAAAAAAAAAAGATAAACATACCCTGATTTCCCTTACAATATATTATGCTTAATTTTCATGTGTTTATTTCATAATCATAACAGGCTGTTGGACTTGATGTTACCTGTATGTTTTATAATGAATAGTGTCTCAGGAGAGTAAAATGAGGATTAATTTTTCAAATCAATGAGATGGGAAGTAGGGTGACATTTCTGGTCAGATAATGGAATACACTCAACTGTTTTATGACATTCTATGTGCTACTTTATTGTATAGTATTGTATAGTGAAAACTGGAAACAAATGGCAACCACCACTTCTTTGGAAAGTCACAACAGAAGTTGGAGGCATGGAGAATTTGTTCTTGGACAATGGAACTACAGATAAAATTGATAATTACCAGAAACCGCTCAGGCCAAGTGTTGATTATTCTTGGCAATACCTTGTTTATCTACTTAAAGAATCAGCTGAGACACCATACAAGAAATGAGCCTTTGGCTGTTATTGTTTAATTTAAAAAAAATAGTATTTGGTAAATAACAAAACTGGCTATTTGATTTTGGAATTTTGCATTTAAGGTATACTGTCACCTATTTCTTGAAAGTTTTTATTGTTTAGTTGCTCTTTGGAAAATGTGGGGAAGCTGAAGTTTATATTCGTGAAATTCTATGCCATCCTCTAGTCATGTATTTCTTTTCTTTGTTTAAGAATACTGAAGTGTTCCACCACATAAATTGTTCCTACACTAGATGGCCAAGATTCTAGAGATTTGATTATAAAGTACTTCCAATACATCTTAAAAGACATTTAAAAGGTACCCATCTTTAAAAAGTAATGAGAGGGCTGGTGCTGTAGCATGGCAGGTATGCTATATCCCATATGGGCATCAGTTCAAGTCCTGGCTGCTCCACTTCTGATCCAGCTCTCTGTTATGACCTGAGAAAGTAGTAGAAGATGGCCCAAATCCTTGAGTCCCTACACCCACTTGGGAGACCAGGAAGAAGCTCCTGGATCCCAGCTTCAGAATGGCCTATGTCTGGCCATTGCTGCCACTTGGGGAATCAACCAGCAGATCAAAGACTCTCTCTCTCTCTCTCTCTCTCTCTCTCTCTCTCTCTGCCTCTGCCTGTCTATAACTCTGCCTTTCAAATAAATGCATAAATCATTTTAAAAAAGAAGAAAGATGAAGAAGAAGAGCTCATTAATGATAGATACCATTTAAAAAATAAGCAGATGGAAGATCTCTCTCAACTGTCTCTCTTTCTGTGCTTACCATAAATGGAGTTCGCAGGGCTAGAAGTTGTTCTATAAGTGCATGCTGATTGACTGTGAAGGCGAAGGACATCTCTGCATTCTATTATAGACTTGGTAAGCACTCTACACTTCTTTATACTAAATTTACAAATATACATTTTATTTCTTCAATAATAAATCAGTCTTTGCTTACTGAAATTTCTTTATGCACTTCTTAATTTAATTTTTTGAATCTTTGGAATGAACATTTAGCTTAAAACATATGATTCTTTATATTTTATTCTTCTGCATCCTTCAAGTATTAGCATTTTTATACTTAGAAAATTTTTTTTTTACTTTTGGTTAAAAAATAAGACACAGGAGCAAGCATTGTGATGCAGCAGGTTGAACCACCACCTAAGACACCAGCATCACATAGAAGCACTGTTACCAGTCCCAGCTGCCCTACTTCTTTTTGTTCTGGGTTTTTTTTTAATTTTATTGAAGTTATACAAGTTTCATGTATTTCATATATACAGATGTAGGAACATAGTGACACTTCCTCCCCTACTCTTCCTTCTGCCAACACTCCAACCATTCCTCCTCCTCCCTCTCACATTCCCATTGTTAATTTTTACAAAGATCTATTTTCAGTTTACTTAATGATCATATAGTTAACCTGTTACTAAGAAAAAGATTTCAACAAACAGTATGAAGAGAAAGAAAAAGAACACTATTCCTCAACAGAACAGACAAGGGCTGTAAACAATCATCAAATTTCATACTGTCCATTTCACTGAAGTAGATTACATTTCAGATACTCTATTGGTTACTTTGGATCAGGGAAAACATATGATATCTGTCTTTTGGGGACTGGCTTATTTCACTAAGTATAGTGATCTCCAGTTGTGTCTATTGTATTGCAAAAGACAGGATTTCATTTTTTTTACAGCTGAGTGGTATTCCATAGTGTACATATACCACATTTTCTTTATCAAGTCTTCAGTTGATGCACATCTGTATTGATGCTGTATCTTAGCTACTGTGAATTGAGCTACAGATAATTCTTTCATATACTGATTTTTCTTGGTTTGGGTAAATTCCCAAGAGTGGAATGGCTGGGTCGTATAGTAAATATATTCAGATTTCTGAGATATCGCCATAGTATCTTCCACAGTGGCTGTAACAGTTTACATTCCCACCAAAAATGGACCGGGGTACCTTTTTCCCCACATTCTTGCCATCATTTGTCATTTGTTGCTTTCTGTATAAGAGCCATTCTAACTGGAGTGAGGTGATTTGGATTCCCTTGATCACTAGTGATCCTGAATATTTTCTCAAGTGCCTGTTAGCCATTTGAATTTCCTCTCTTGAAAAGTGCCTGCCTGGGGCCAGTGCTGTGGCACAGTGAGTTAAAGCCCTAACCAAAGCACCGGCATCCCATATGGGTGCTGGTTCTAATCCCAGCTGCTCCATTTCTGATCCAGCTCTCTGCTGTGGTCTAGGATAGCAGTAGAAAATGGCCCAAGTCCTTGGGCCTCTGCACCCACGTGGGAGACCCAGAAGAAGCTCTTGGCTCCTAGCTTCAGACTGGCACAGCTCTGGCCATTGCAGCCAATCGGGGAGTGAACCATCAGATGGAAGACCTCTCTGTCTGTCTCTACCTCTCTCTGTAACTCTGTCTTTCAAATAAATAAAATAAATCATAAAAAAGGAAAATGCCTGCTCAAGTCCTTTGCCCATTTCTTAACTGTATTGTTTCCTTTGCTGTTGTTGAATTTCTTGAGCTCTTTACAGATTCTAAATGTTAGCCCTTTATGAGTTGCATAGTGTGCAAATATTTTCTCCTATACTGTTGATTACCTCTTCACTTTGCTGAGTGTTTCTGTAATGCAGAAGCTTCTCAGTTTGATGTAATCCCAATTTTCAATTTTGGCTTAGATTGCTTGTGCTTCTGGGGTCTTTTCCAAGAAGTCTTTGCCTAGGTCAATGCCTTGCAGGATTTTCTTAATGCTCTCTAGTAATTTGATTGCATCAAGTCATAGATTTAGGTCTTTGATCCATTTCATGGAACAAGAAATCCATCTGAGTGGATTTTTGTGTAAGGTGTAAGGTCAGGATCTAGATTCATACTTCTGTATGTGGAGATCCAGTTTCCTCAAGAACATTTGTTAAAGAGATTATCCTTGCTCCAGGGATTGATTTTAGCTCCTTTGTTAGATGTAAGTTATGGATTGATTTGTGGAGTTTCTGTTCTGCTCAATTGGCCTATAGGTCTGATTTGTGCCAGTACCAAGCTGTTTTGATTATAACTGTCATGTAGTATGTCTTGAAATCAGGTATTATGATGTCTCAGGCTTTGTTTTTATTGTAAAAGATTGCTTTGGCTCCATCAGAGTTTCTCAGGCATGGAAAGAAACGGGCTATGAAAGGAGGTACCTTTCTCTGAAGGGAGGAGAGAAATTGTACTTTGCTTATGGCCTTGTCTAAATACTAACAGAGTTTGTGGTCACAAAAGGCTTCTGTAGCCTAGGCAGTTCATGACAAGAGCCTCAAGTGATTACTGAGATCATAAATAAGACTGTCAATTGTTAAATTAACAACGAGAGTCACTGTGCATTTACTCCCCATGTAGGACCTCTGTCCTTAATGTGTTGTACTATGCTAATTAACAGTAAAACTAGTATTCAAACAGTACTTTATAGTTTGTGTATTTGTGTGGGTTCAAACTGTTGAAATCTTTACTTAGTGTATACTACGTTGATCTTCTGTATATAAAGATAATTTAAAATGAATCTTTATGAAGAATGGGACGGGAGAGGAAGTAGGAGATGGGATGGTTTGCTGGTGAGAGAGTGGTTATGGGGGGAAGGACCACTATAATCCAATAGTTGTACTTTTGAAATTTATATTTATTAAATAAAATTTTTCGATTAAAAATAGATTATAGGCCATCAGCTGGATATGTTTGCTCTATATAAAATCTTATAAAGCTTCTAAAATACCAAATAATTTTTAAGTAGTAAAAGATGTTTAGACAAAGAACAAAAAAGAATAAAACTGGTAGACCAGACTTAGGAGAGAAGAAAAATCAAGATCACATATGCTTTGATGTCATAGAGAATAACAGATTATTTTATTTCACTGTGAAAGGGCTCTTTACATAGACTTAACATCCATTTTCAATACTTTTTCAACTAATAATATCAATAATAGGGCCAGATAGAGCAGCTGGCACCAATAAATCTGAATGAGGGACAATAAATGTTTTAAAAATTAAAGTACTAGATCTTAATGTACAATCAGCAAAAATCTGCAAGGCAATATGTCAAGTAGGAACAAAAACATTTGGCAGAGGGAAAGAGAGAACTACTAGTTGGACAAATAAAATATTAAACTTCAAAGCAGGATGGCTAAGAAAATGGGCTTCAAAATTAGGCAGATCTAGGTGAATTCCAAGATGGCAGAATAGGGAAGGATCATACTGCTCTAGGCTAGAAGTAAACAGTAAAAACAACAACAACAAAAAGAATTCAAAGAAGTAATTCTTAGGGGAGAGCTAGAGAGAAAACTGCAGTGGAAATTCTATAGATGGAAGAGAAATGCACTGGATCACTGTGGAATGTGTGGACATGCAGAACAAGCACAGAAAGAAAATATGACCCCAGAATCTAAAAGCCAGAGAAAATATCAGCTTCAGAGACTGAGGTGAGATCAGACTGCAGCAGCCTCTGCCACTGGTGATATAGCTGGAGGGAGAGCTGGATGTAGGTCCAGCCTAGATCCCTAAGTGAGAAAGGGTACCCATTGACCCAGTGAAGTAAAAGGGGCACATTCCTCGCTCCTCATTCCCCCCACAACAGCACCAAACCTCTGGCTGAGTAAGGGAAGGTGTCGTTTTGGACATAGGAGGGTTTGCAGAAGTTCTTGGGTACAGATCCAGCAACTGGCCAGGATAAGACTCCATCTTGTCAGCAGCAGCAGTAGCTCATCTACACACACTGAGCAACCGGTGGAGAGAAGGCAACACTGAAGTGAGTGGGGGTTGAGGTTATAAGCTCTTGACCATGTGTGTGATCCGGAGATCCTAGCAAAGGGAGAATCCACATACCCCACTGACTTTAAGTCTGGCTGAGAGGATTGATAGGGGCTAGGCACCCATGTAAGACTATGGAGAGCTCCCAGCCTCTAAACATATGACAGGCTCTGGAGCTCAAACTGCCTAAGCAGAGCACCCACAAGCAGCTGGCTATGGGAATGCCTCTGCTTCTCTGTGGATGGGGTGGTTAGCAGGACAGAGAAGATCCTCTGCACCCTGTGACCATAGGGATCTTTTGCGCTAAAACTGTGGGATCTCTGAATGCACAAGATGGGGCAGAGTATAGTTCAGTCTCTGGATAATGAATGTGAGTGGCTCTATGTGCTCAGAGCTCCCTTTTTTCCTGGGGTGGGTCATTACAGTAGAATCCATGCTCACACTAAGGACTACACAGATCCTTTGTGTGGTTCTTATAGCAACACAGATGAGTATTGCACCCACTATGGACTAACACCCAGGCATTGATCATCTTGGAAGAGAGGCGGTGAAGGTGCGACTTTGCCAACAAAGGTGATCAACCCCTCCTTTCTGATAAAAATAATGGGATGTGTAACATAACTATCTTGGGTATCACCCTGTATACTCAACCCACTCGGGAGCACTGACCAGAGATCTGGTCACACCCAGCATACACCTCTAGGTATTCAGTGAAAGAGCAGACACTCAACTAAGCCTAAGAGGCACAGTTCAAAGATACAAACCATCAGAGGAAAAAATAAACAAGTATTTTCACAAATATCTAAAAATAAATGTGCAGAAATTCAAGAAACTAGAATAAAAAAGACAATATAACCTCCCCAAAGGAACATAGCAACACTGCAATATTAGAATGTGAAGATGTAGAGATTGATGAAATGTCTGAAATGGAATTCAAAAGATTAATCATAGGATTACTTAGAAGCAATGAGAAACTAATTCAAATTTTAAAAATCCGTACATGACATGAATGAAATTTTTTCCTATGAAACTGAAATTTTGAAGAGAAGTCAAAATGAAATATTATAAATGAAGAATTTAGTATGTAAAACAAAGAACACTGTGGAAAGCTTTAACAGCAGATGTGGTGATGGCAAAAGAAAACTATTCGAACTTGAAGACGAATCTTTGGATATTTTTCAGTCAAACCAAAAGAAGAACAAGAAGAAATTAGAAAAGTTAAAAACAGTATTAGAGGTTTATTGATACTATCAAATGACCCAACATAAGGTTTGTAGGAGTACCTGAAGGTATAGAAAAAGAGAATGAATTGCAAGGCCAATTTAGTAAAATAATTATGGAAAACATCACCAATTTAGAGAAAGAACAGTACGTCCAATACAGTAAGCACAGAGAACTACTAAGAGACATGACCAGAGAAATCTTCACCATGACACATTGCAAACATTCCACAGTAAAACATAAAGATTCTAAAATGTGCATAAGAGAAAAGGTAAGATTGCTTTCAGAGGATATCCCATGAGACTCAAGTTGACTTCACATCAGAAACCCTACAGGCCAGCAGATAATGAGGCATATTCCAAGTCTTAAGAGAAAAAAACTTTCAACCCAGAATACTGAACCTTACAAAGCTCTCGTTTATGAATTAAAGTGAAATACAGACCTTCCATAACAAATAGAAATAGAATTGGTACCACTTGACAAGCATTACAAAAGATGTTTAAAGATATGCTTCACAAAGAAACATAGTCATCATTATGAAAGAATGTGAAGGCAGAAAATTTCCCAATAAAAGTACAAAGAAATCCAAAGTAAAAAATAGGAATATTTATGGAAAAATGGCAGAGCCAAGTCATTACTTATCAATAGTAACTATAATCAATGTATATGAACCAATGCCAAGGCACCTGGGTGTTTAAAACAAATGTTAATAGATATAAAGGAAGACATACACTCTAATACAATAGTAATGAGGGACTTCAATACCCCACTTTCTTCAATGGACAAATCAGTCAGACAGAAAATCAACAAGGGTCAGCACTGTGGCATAGCAGGTAAAACTGCCGCCTGCAGTGCCAGCATCCCATATGGGCACTGGTTTGAGTCCTGGCTGCTCCACTTCTGATCCAGCTCTCTGCTATGGCCTGGGAAAGCAGTAGAAGATTGCACTAATGTGGGGGACCCAGAAGAAGCTCCTTGCTCTTGGTTTCCAGTTAGCCCAGCTCTAGCCTAGCTCCAGCCATTGCAGCCAATTGGGGAGTGAACCAGTGGATGGGAGACCTCTCTCTCTCTCTCTCTCTCTCACTATCTCTCCCTTTGTCTCTCCTTCTCTCTCTGTGTAACTCTTGACTTTCAAATAAATAAATAAATATTAAAAAAAAAGAAAATCAACCAAAAAAAAAAAAAAACAATAAACCTCATCAACACTATGAACCAAATAGACCTAATTGATGTTTACAGAACTTTTCATCCCACAGTTGCAGAATACACATTCTTCTTATCAGTGCATGGAACTTTCTCTAGGATAGACCACATACTAGGCCATAAATCAAGTCTCAGCAAATTCAAAAAAGATTGAAATCATAACACACAGCTTTTCTGACCACAATGCAATGAAGCTGAAAATCAACAACTCAGGAATCTCTAGAACATATGGAAACACATGGAGACATAACAACATTCTCCTGAATGAACAGTTTTTCATTCAAAAATCAAAGTAGAAATCAAGAAATTTCTAGAAATAAGTGAAGACGAAACTACATCATATCAAAACTTAAGTGATACAGCAAAAGCAATGTTAAAGAGGATGGTTTATAACAATCAGGGAATACATGAAGAAGTTGGAAAGATACCAAATAAATAATATAATGTATCTCAAAGACCAAGGAAAACAACAACAGATGAAAGCCAAAATTAGTAAGAGGAAAGAAATAATCAAAATTAGAGAAGACAAAACAAAATTGAAACAAAAAAAAAAAAGAAATACTGATCAGTGAAATGAAGAGCTGCTTTTTCCAAAAAAAATAAACAAAACTGATACACTATGGGCTCAACTAACCAATAAAAAGAGGAGGAAGATATAAATTAATAAGATCAGTTGAAAAATAACCACAGATGTAACACTGAAATAAAAAGAATCATTAATACTACAAAGAGCTGTATGTCAAAAACATTGGGAAACCTTGAAGAAATGGATAGATTCCTGGACACATACACTCTACCAAAATGGAGTCATGGAGACATAGAACACCTAAACAGCAAATAATCAAAATGGAAATTGAAGCAATAAAGATCCTTCCAACAAATAAAAGCCCAGGTCCCAAGAGCTGCACTGCTGAATTGTACCAGACATTTAAAGAACAACTAATTCAATACTTCTCAAGATATTCAAAACAATTGAAAAGGAGGAAATCCTCTCAAACTCCTTCTATGTAGCCAGCATCACCTTAATTCCTAAGCTAGAAAAAGATACGACAGAGAAAGTGAACTATAGACCATTAACTCTGATGAACATAGATGCAAAAATTCTCAACAAAATACTAGCCAATCGAATGCAACAACACATCAGAAAGATCATTCACCCAGACCAAGAGGGATTGATCCGTGGTATACAAGGACAGTTCAACATTTGCAAATCAATAAATGTGCTGCCTCATATTAACAAACTAAAGAACAAAAACCATATGATTATTTCAACAGATGTAGGAAGGCATTTGATAAAATACAGCATTCTTTCATAGCGAAAACCTTAAGCAAATTGGGTACAGAAAGAATATTCCTCAAAACAATCCAGTTACAAAGGCATCCTATTGAATGAGGAAAAGTTAGGATCATTCCCACTAAGATTTGGAATCACAACAGAATGTGCACTTTTACCACTGCTATTCAATATAGTCCTGAAAGTTTTAGCAGTGCCATTATGCCATTAGGAAAGAAAAATAAATCAAAGGGATACAAATTGGAAAGGAGGAAATAAAACTATCCATATTTGCAGATGACATGATTATATGTGTGTGTATATATATATATATATATATATATATATATATGAAGCAAAAGCCTCCACTAAGAGACTATTGGAACACATAAAGACTGGTAAAATGGCAGGATATAAAATTAACACAAAAAAAATCCATAGTCTTTGTATACAAAGATAATGCTGTGGTTGAGAAAAATCTTCTATGATCGATCCCATTCCTAATAGCTACAAAAATAATTAAATAATTTGGGATAAAATTAATCAAGGATGTCAAAGATCTCTATTGTAAGAATTGCAAAATATTAAAAAAGAAATAAAAGAAGACACAAAAAATGGAAAAATCTTCCATGTTCATGGGCTATAAGAATTAGTATCATCAAAATGTCCACACTACCAAAAGCAATTTACAAATTCTATGTGATCCCAATCAAAATTACAAGAAAATTCTTCTCAGACCTAGAAAAAGGAATGCTAAAATTCATATGGAAACATAAGAGATTCCCAAATAGCTAAAGCATCTTAAAACGAAGCCAAAGGCATGACAATACCAGATTTCAAGACATACTACAGGGCATTTATAATCAAAACAGCTTGGTACCGGCACAAAAACTGACATGTAGACCAATAGAACAGGATAGAATCTCCAGAAGTCAATCCATTCACCTACAATCAACTTATTTTTGACAAAAGAGTTAAAAATCAATCCCTGGAACAAGAATAGTCTCTTATATAAATGGTGCTGGGAACACTGGATCTTCGTGTTCAGACATGCCTCACACTTTACACAAATATCCATTCAAAATGATCAAGGACCTAACTCTACAAACTGGTGCAATCAAATTACTAGGGAACATTCAGAAAACTCTGTAAGACAATTGGCATAGGCAAAGACTTCTTGGAAAAGACCCCAGAAACACAGGCAATCCGGCTATTATTAACAATGGGATTACATCAAGCTGAGTCACTTCTGCACTGCAAAAGAAACACTCAGCAAAGAAAAAGGCGATCAACAGACTGAGAGAAAATACTTGCAAACTATGCAACCGATAAAGGATTGAAATCCAGAACCTAGAAGGAGCTCAAGAAACTTAACAACAACAAAACAGATAATACAGTTAAGAAATGGGCAAAGGATTTTAACAAGCACTTTTTTTATGAGAGGAAATTCAAATGGCCAGCAGACACATGAAAAGATGCTCAGAATCATTAGTCATCAGGGAAACGCAAATCAAAACCACAATGAGGTTTCACATCACCCCACTTAGAATGACTCTCATACAGAAATTAACAAGCAACAAATGCTGCCAAGGATGTGTGGAAAAAGGTACCTTAATCCACTGTTTTTTGGAATTTAAACTGGTCCCACCACTGTGGAAGACATTCGGGGGGCCAGAGCTGTGGCATAGCAGGTAAAGCAACTGCCTGCAGTGCCAACTTCTCGTATGGGCACTGGTTCAAGTACCAGCTCCCCTACTTCTGGTCCAGCTCTCTGCTATGGCCTGAGAAAGCAGCAGAAGATGGCCCAAGTACTTGGGCCCCTGCATCCGTGTGGGAGACCCAGAGGAAACTCCAGGCTCCTGGCTTCAGATAGGCCCAGCTCTGGCCATTGTGGACATTTGGGTAGAAGACCTCTCTCTGCCTCTACCTCTCTGTAACTCTGCCTCTCAAATAAAATAAATATATCTTTTTTAAAAAGATAATATGGAGATACCTCAGAAATCTGAAAATAGACCTTCCTTAGGACCCAGCCATCCCACACCAGAGAATTTACCCAAATGAAATCAGCATATGAATGAGTGATTTGTTCTCCCATGTTTATTGCAGCTCAATTCACAATAACTAAGATATGGAATCAAACCAGATGTGCATCAACTGAAGACTTGATAAAGTAATTGTGGTATACATACACTATGGAATACTACACAGCATTAAAAAATCGAAATCTGTTTTTTACAACAAAATGGATGCAACTATAAAAAATTATACTTAGTGAAATAAGCCAAAATAAGTCTCAAAAAGACAAATTTCATGTTTTTCCCTGATCTGTGGTAAGTAATAGAGTACCTAAAAGGTAATCTATAGGAGTGAAATTTACAATTGGATTCATGATTTGTAAAAGGCTTTGTCTCAACTGTTGAGGAACAGTGTTTCTTTCTGCACATTATTTGTTGAACTCTTACTGTAGGTTAGCCTTATGATAATTAAGTAAACAGAAAATAGATCTTTGTAAAATTAAGAGTTAGAATAAGAGAGAAAAGAAGATGAAGAGTGGGATCAAGGGCAGGAGGGAGACTAAGATGGAACTATAACTATGTTCTTATATCTGTATATACAAAATACATAAAATTAGAATACCTTAAATATAATTTTAATAAATAAGAAGAAAAAACAAAATCAGGCAGGCATGATGTAAACGCCCATAGTTTAAAAAAAGCCCATAATTACCATTTACTAAATTCTATGAAATTAAATATGTTCTTTTATTTCTTTAAGCACCTGTTTTTATATGCAAAATCTTGCTGATGTTAGTTTCTATCTTGAGAGTTGCTGTATTACTTAAATTTAAGTGCTTAGATTAATCTTCATTTATAAAAACTTTGCAAAGTACCTGGCACAGAGTAGAATCTTTAGTACCTGATATGACAAAAAGACCCTCAGAGAGTGCACACACTTTTCTATGTTTATTTATATGCATATTATACAGGAAAGCCACCATGTGCAAGATAATTCCCCCAGTTTTACTTTACTCACACCTAAAGAATGATATGGTGTTATAACAATGAGTTCAGTTTTATTTACTTTTCTTCAGTTTTTTTTAAAGATTTTTATTTATTTATTTGACAGGTAGAGTTACAGAGAGAGAGAGAGAGAGAGAGAGAGAGAGAGAGAGAGAGAGAAAGGTCTTCCTTCTATTGGTTCATTCCCCAAATAGCTGCAATGGCCGAAGCTACGCCAATCCAAACCCAGGAGCCAGATACTTCCTCTTGGTCTCCCATGCAGGTGCAGGGGCCCAAGCACTTGGGACATTCTCCACTGCCTTCCCCGGGCCACAGCAGAGAGCTGGACAGGAAGAAGCGAAACTAAGACTAGAACCTATGCCCATATGGAATGCTGGCGTCACAGGCAGAGGATTAACCTCATGCACCACGGCACCGGCCCCCTTCAGAGATGTAAAAAATGTGTAGTGTATTCATTTTGTAACAGTATTAACAGCAATGCATTTACTAAATTTAGTTTTCCTTAACTACACTAGTATTTCTTTCACTAAGACTAAAAATACATGTCCTGAAGCATATTTTAAGTTTTACTATGCTTTTGTCGGGTTTCAAACTTGGATGAGACTGGAGGCTGGCACTGTGTTGCAGCGGGTTAAAGCCTCAGTCTGCTGCATCAGCATCCCATATGTGCACCGGTTCAAGACCTGGCAGCTCCACTTCCCATCCAGCTCTCTGCTATGGCCTGGGAAAACAGTAGAAGATGGCCCAAGTCCTTGGGCCCCTGCACCCACGTGGAAGACCCAGAAGAAACTCCTGGTTCCTGGCTTCAGATTATGTAGTTTTAGCTGTTGCAACCACCTGTGGAGTGAACCAGCAGATGGAATATCCCTCTCTTTCTCTCTTTCTCTCTCTCTCTCTTTTCTCTCTGCCTTTGCCTCTCTGTAACTCTGCCATTCAAATAAATAAATAAATCTTATTTTAAAAATGAGACAGAACATGGACATCTTCATCTGAAGACTACTCTGAGTGCCCTGCCCGATAGCTCTCAGCCAGCAGGGTTTTTTTTAATATAAATTAATTTATTTTTTAAAGATTTATTTATTTATTTGAATAGAAGAGTTACAGACAGGCAGAGAGAGAGAAGTCATTCATCAGCTGGTTCATTTCCCAGATGGCCACAATGACTGCAGCTGTACCAATCTGAAGCCAGAATCCAGGAGCTTTGTCCAGCTCTCCCGTGAGGGTGCAGGGCCACAAGCGCTTGGGCCACCTTCTACTGCTTTCCCAGGCCACAGCAGAGAGCTAGATCAGAAGAGGAGCAGCCAGCTCTTGAACCAGCACTTATATGGGATGCTGGCATTGCAGGCTGTGGCTTTACCCACTGTGCCACAGTGCCAGTCCCTCAGCCAGCAGGTTTTATTAGAAGGTACCAGCAAGTCTACAAGCCAGTAAAAACAAAAGCACAGTTAAATTACAACTTCACAGTGGGAAAGGAATCCGATCTGGTAATCCATAACAGAATGAACGGTGGTGTATATCATGAAAGCAGATCCATTCAAATGTTATCGCAAGTTCACTAGTTCCCAAAAACACCAGGAACCAATTAAAATCTATTAACCCCTGCTGCACCCTCTGCCAGATTCCTCTGGGGGTGGGTATGCCCATCCCCCTGTCTGTTTTTATGCACAGCAGAAAGTGTGGCCAGGTCTCTAATCCCAGAGGAGTTTGCTTCTCTGAGAGACACTTGGGCAGCACCCTCCACATGCTTTAACCACAATTCCATTTTTGCATGGATTTGACAATCACGTGTGTTGGGCTTTCCAGTGCAGGATGATGCTATTTGACAAATGGAGTCAAATTGCCCATTTATGTCTTTTGTTTCTCTCACTGAGCAATGCAGACAGGCTGAACATGCCTGTTGTCCCAGTATTCCTTTGGGGGTCTTTTGGATCTGGAAGAGAAAAATATCATAATTAGATATCCCTCTTTGAAATCCCAGAAACTGCTTTCAGTAAACAACTCTGTTCCCTATAAAACCTTTTTCTAAGTTTTTCCCTACAGAACCTCCCCCTTGTTGTTCACAACTGAATCCCATCATATATTGCAGATGTTTTCCAAGCACGTTTTGTGTAAATAAACCCATCTGTCCTTCCATGTTGAGAATTCCCCTGGTAGACAGGAAAAGGTGAAGTGTCCACAATAATGCTTAGAGTTCACACCATCGATTTGACCAATTAAGTACTCTCATAAGTTTTTTTTAAAGATGTATCTATTTATTCATTTGAAAAGCAAAGTGACAGAGACAGAGGGAGAGAAGAGAGAGAAATATAGAGATAGAGATAGAGATAGAGAGAGAAAGAGAGAGAGAGAGAGAATCCATCTAGTGGTTCACTCCACAGATTGCTACAACAACCAAGGATGGGCCAACCGAAGCCAAGAGCCTGGAACTCCATCTGAGCCTCCCACATGGTTGGCAGGGGCCCAAGCATTGGGCCATCTTCCACTGCCTTACCAGACACACTAGCAGGAAGCTGAATTTCAAGCAGAGCAGCCAGCACACAAACCAGCCCTCCAATATGGGATGTCAGTATCAAAATCCACAGCTTAACCCATCATACCACACCAGTCCTCTCATGTCAGTTTTGAGCAAAATAAGTAAAGTCATTTCTTATGGTTCTTCCCTCGCAATTATGAGTATATACTGGATGTTCAGTAAAGACCTGCTATTTTATTTTTTAAAAGATTTATTTATTTATTTGAAAGTCAGAGTTACATAGAGAGGAGGAGCAGAGAGAGGGAGGTCTTCCATCCGATGGTTCACTCCCCAGTTGGCCGCAACAGCCAGAGATGTGCTGATCTGAAGCCAGGAGCCAGGAGCTTATTCTGGATCTCCTACATGGGTACAGGGGCCCAAGGACTTGGGTCATCGTCCACTGCTTTCCCAGGCCATAGCAGAGAGCTGGATGGGAAGTGGAGCAGCCGGGTTTCGAACTTACCCTATATGGGATGCCAGCACTTCTGGCCAGGGCGTTAACCCATTGTATCACAATGCCAGCCCCAATACCTGCTATTTTAAACTTAACTTCTATTCTTTGCAGTTTCCTTCTAGCAGTGACTAGTGAAACAATTTTATCCTAGTATAATCTAAAGGATGTATAGTTTGTTCTTGAAAATAAAGTGACAGTGTTATGAATTTGAGACTGGAAAATCTACAGACCATGAGAGCAGAGTTAATTCTCATAAAAAGAAGTGGAGTACAAGCATTGAGTTGAGAAAGAATAAAACATTCTTATTCTAGATTAGTACCATTTTTCCTTAATTATGAGGTGTGTTGAAGAGAGAAGATAATGAATCCATCTAATTTAATGCCCAAAGTAATTGTGTTAAATAAGACCAGCAGTATATTCCATAATTGTAATACTCATTTTGTTACCTGCTTTATAGAACTCAACAGCAACCTACTTTGAACAGCCATCTGGGAAGTGAACCATTGGATGGAAGACCTCTCTCTGTCTCTGCCTCTTTCTGTAACTTGTAACTCTTTCAAATAAATAACATAAATATTTAAAAAAAATATTATCTTTCCCCTAGAATTCATTAGTACATCAACTATATGAAATAAGTCTAAACAAAGATAATTCCCATTGGTAACCTTCCTATTAATAAACAGATGGTATCATTCTGGATAATGTCAAAGGATTGATTCTTAAAAAAAAAAAAAAAAAAAGCATGAGTGCAGGACACCGTGACACAGTGTATTAAGTTGCCATTTGGAATACTTGCGCCCCATACCACAGTGCCTGTGGGAGTCCCAGCCACTCCCCTTTCCATCTAGTTTCCTGCTAATGTGCCTGGGAGGCAACAGATAATGGCTTAAGTGGTGGAGCCCCTGACACCCATGTGAGAGACCCAGATGGAGCTCTTTGCTTAGCCTGGCCCAACACTGGTGTTGCAGGCATTAGGGGAATGACCCATCAGATGGAAGATCACTCTCTCTCCATGTCTGTCTCTCTCTGTTGCTCTACCTCTCAAGTAATCAAAAACAAAATAAACATTTTTAAAAGAGCAGATATAGCTGCAAACCAAAAGATAAAACTAAGCTGAACAGGAGTCTTCAACTTTCAGAAAAACATTTTCCTAATTTATTAAGTACATTGTACCAATTCTTGTAGGAATGTTTCAAATATTCCATATATGTTTCAACTTATGCTGATTAGGAATTTATCTTTAACTTTAAACTTTAACTTTAACTTTAAACTTTCAATGTCACTTATTTATAAGTAGTTCACTATTTTTGCATTAAATATGCAAGTTTGCATTTATATTTAATTTTGACTTACATATTTTTGAGTTTGCAGTGGAACTAACATGCTTCAGAAAATGTATTAGGAAATTTGTCCACTTCCTAAGCCATGTGAATCTCCAAAGGGACAATATTTTCTTTTTTTAAAGGTTTATTTATTTATTTGAAAGGCAGAGTTACAGAGAGGCAAAGGGGGAAATAGAGAGAGAGAGAGAGAGAGAAAGAGAGAGAAAGATCTCTATCCATTGGTTCATTCCCTAGATGGCCGCAACAGCCAGAGCTACACCAGTCTGAGGCCAGTATTCAGGAGCCAGGAGCTTCTTCCAGGTCTCCCACTCAGGTCAGAGGCCTAAGGACTTCAGACAACATCTACTGCTTTCCCAAGCCATAACAGAGAGCTGAATCAGAAGCAGAGCAACCAAACTGGAAACCATATGAAATGCCGGCCCTGGAGGTGGCGGCTTTACCCATATGTCACAGCACCAGTCCCCAGGACAATATTTTCTTATTTCTCAGAATGTAGTCTAAAAGTAAAAAGTAAAGAAAGAAGACATTTTTGTTAATAGATAATATGACAATGGAGATGAAACATTCATGAAAAATTCTAAAATATTTCTCTTTGAATGCTATCTCTGCCTTCCTTGCCTGTATTACAGAGTATGCTTGAAACAATATTCCAAGGATATCAAATTTTATAAATACTGAACAAATATTAAAGAAACAATTTTTGCTTTTGCTGATCCTTTCTGCTTCTTGCTTCATTAATTTTTCATCTCTCTTTTTTTTCTTCATAAATTTTCTTTTCCTTTTGGATTGATACATACTCCAATCTTTCTCAAACTGAGCAGTAAATTAACCTGTACGTATTTTTCTAGGCAGCTTTGGTGAATAGAACATCCATTGTTGCTTAGTTCTAAATGGGTTATTTCCTCTGCAATTTCCTCTTTAACTATTATGTAAGACTTAGTTTATAAATCCATGGAGATTTCTAAATTACTGTCTATTTTTGCTGTCCAATTTAATGTACCATGTGCAAAGGACATGTTCTGACCTTCATCACACCTTCTTTTGAGAGCTAACGATATCCAATCTTTATAATTATAGCATGTATACTTTTAAAAAGAATATAGGAGATTGGATTAAGATGGTGGATTATGGAGGGAGCTTGCTGCTCTAGTCTAAGAAAAGATAGTTTTTTAAAAAAAAAGTGAAAAAAGAGTGCAGTCTCAAAGAAGAGCTGGGGAGAAAATAGCAGAGGAAGCTCTACACAAATTGGAGGGACACAGTGGACCTACATGGAAGGCGTGGATGTGCACAACTCAGGACTCCAGCAGCCAAGAGCTTATGCACCAGCATTAGAGAGTGAAATGAGACAACACTGCAGCAGCCCAAGCCACTAGTGAAAAAGCTGCAGAAAGAGCCCAGAAGGAATTTGGGTTGGAGCTCTGTGGGGGACAGTGTACCTGCCAAACGAGAAGAGAAAGAGCAAAGGAGGGGCATGTTTCTCTCTTCCTGATCGCCCTGCAACAGCATCCTGTAACAAGCCAATGGAGAGAAGGTGCCATTTTGGACATACCTAACAGTGGCACCAGCCCATGTTCATGCCCAGGAACCAGCTAAGCAGAGAGTCCTGAAAAATACTTCTTCAAGTCTTTTGCCAGCTTCTTATCTGCATTGTTGTTTTATTGTTGTTGAGTTTCTTCAGCTCTTTATAGATTCTAGTTATTAACGCTGTGTCAGTTGCATAGTATAAAAATAATTTCTCCCATTCTGTCAGTTACCTTTTCACTTTCTTGAATGTTTCTTTTGCAGTGCAGAAGCTTCTCAGCTTGATGTGATCTCATTTGTCAATTTTGGCTTTGATTGCCAGTGCTTCTGGAGTCTTTTACAAGAAGTCTTTGCCTATGCCAATGTCTTGCAGAGTTTTCTCATTGTTGTCTAATAAATTGGTGGTGTAGGGTTATAGATTTATGTCCTTGACCCATTTTGAATACACTTTTGTATAAGGTGTATGGTAGGGATCTTGTTTCATACTTCTGCACCCAGAGATCCAGTGTTCCTAGCAATATTTGTTTGAGAGACCATCATTGCTCAAGGGATTGATTTTAGCTCCATTTTTTAATGATAAGATAGTTATAGATGCATGAATTAATTTCTGGAGTTTCTATTCTGTTCTGCTGGTCTACATCTCCTTTTTTCTGAGTTTCAAGCTATTTTGATTATAACTGAACTGCAGTATTCTTGAAATTTGGTATTGTGATGACTGTAGCTTTGTTTATCTTGTATAAGATTGTTTTAGCTATTCCGGGCCTCTTGTGTTTCCATATAAATTTCAACATCATTTTTTCTAGATCTGAGAGGAATGTCATTGGAATTTTGATTGGGATCACATTGAATCTGTAAATTGCTTTTGATACTACGGACACTTTGATATTAATTTTCCAGTCAATGAACATGGAAGAGTTTTCCATTTTTTGTGTCTTCTTATCTTTCTTTCTTTAATGCTTTATAATTTCCACTATATATATCTTTGACTTCCTTGGTTAAATTTATTTCAATGTATTTTGTTTTTTAGCTGTTGTGAATGGGATTAGAAGTTCATTATCAGTCATGGCATTGTCTGTGAATACAAAGGCTATTGATTTTTGTGTGTTAATTTTATATCCTGCCACTTTATACCAAACCATTTTAAGAGTTACAAAGGTCTCTTATTAGAGTCATTTAGATTCCTTATACACATAGAATCATTTCATCGGCAAATAGGGATAGTTTGACTTCCTCCTCCAATTTGTATCCCTTTGATTTTGTTTTCTTGCCTAATGGCTCTGGCTAAAGCTTCCAGGACAATATTGAAAGGCAATAGTGAGAGTGAAAATCCTTGTCTGGTTCCATGTATTAGGGGGAATGCTTCCAACTTTTCCCCATTCAGTAAGATGCCTACTGTGAGTTTGTCATAAATTGCCTTGAAATGTGTTGAGGGATGTTCCTTCCACATCCAATTTGCTTAAGGTTTTCCTCATGAAATGATGTTGTATTTTAGCAAATGTTTTCTCTGCATCTATTGAGATCATCATATTTTTTTGTTTTTCAGTTTGTTAACTTGATGTTCCACATTTATTGATTGGCTACTGTTACACCATCCCTGAATATGAGGGGTAAATTCCACTTGGTTTGAATGAATGATCTTTCTGATGTTTTTTCAGATTCTATTAGCTAGTATTTTATTGAGGATTTTTGTGTCTATATTCATCAGTAATACTGGTCTATAGTTCTCTTTCTCTGTTGTATCTTTTTCTGGTTTATGTATTAAAGTGATGCAGGCTTCATAGAAGGACTTTGGGAGGATTCCATCCCTTTCTGTTCTTTTGAATAGTTTGAGAATAATTAATATCAGTTCTTCCTTAAATGTCTGGTAGAATTCAACAGTGAAACCTTCCAGTCTTGGGTTTCGTTTTGGCGGCAGGCTCTTCATTACTGATACAATATCTGTCTTGGTTGTTAGTTCATTTAGATTTTCTGTGTCATCATGACTCAATTTTGGTAGAAAGCATGTGTCCAGGCATCTATCTATTTCTTTTTATTTCCCAATTTGTTTTCATACAGCTCTTTGCAGTAATATCTGATGATTCATTTTTTTCTGTGATATCTGTTGTTAGATTTCTTTTTCATCTCTGATTTTATTGATTTGGGTCTTCTATCTCTTATTTTGGTTGGTTGAGCCAATGGTGTGTCAATTTTGTTTATTTTTTCAAAAAATAGCTCTTCATTTTCTGATCTTTTGTATTGTTTTTTTGTTTCATTCTATTTATTTCTTCTCTAATTTTAATTATTTCTTTCCTTCTGCCAATTTAGATTTGTTTGTTGCTGTTTTCCTAGCTCCTTGAGAAGCATTGATTGATCATTTACTTGATGCCTTTCCAATTTCTTGATATAGGCATCAATTGCTATAAACTTCCCTTTTACCACTGCTTTTGCTGTATCCCAAGTGTTTTGATATGAAGTATTGCCATCTTTATTCATTTCCAGAAATTTTTTTATTTCTCTTTTGACTTCTTCTATAACTTTCTGTTCATTCAGGAGCATATAGTCAGACTGCATGTGCTTGCATATTATCTGGAGATTCTTGAGTTGTTAATTTCCAGCTTCATTCCATTGTGGTCAGAGAAGACACATGGCATGATTTTGAATTTTTTAAATTTGCTAAGGCTTGCTTTATGGCCTAGCATATGGTGTATCCTAGAAAAAGTTACAAGAGATGATGAGAAGAATGTGGGATGAAAAGTTCTGTAGATATCAGTTAGGTCCATTTGACTCTTCTGTTTCTTTGTTTTCCGTCTGGTTGATCTGTCTATTGAAGGAAGTAGAGTGTTGAAGCCCCCCATTACTGTTGTATTGGAGTCTATGACTCCCTTTAGATCCATTAACATTTCTTTTAAATAGCCAGGTGCCCTCTAATTGGGTGCATATACATTTATGACAGTCACATCTTCCTGTTGAATTGATCCCTTAATGATTACATTGTGCCCTTCTCTAACATTTTTTATGTTAAAGTCTATTTTTTATATTAGCTTGACTACACAGATCGTTTCTGCTTTCCATTAGCATGGAATATCTTTTTTTCATACTTTCACTTTCAGTCTATGTGTATCTTTGTTGTTGAGGTGTGTTTCTTGTAGGACACAAATAGATTGGTCCTGTTTTTTAATCCATTCAGCCAGTCTATCTTTTAACTGGAGAGTTGAGGCCATTTACTTTCTACATGACTATGGATAAGTAACAATTTGGCCCTACCATTTTTCCATAAATATTCTTGTTGTTTGCTTTGGATTTCTTCTATACTTTTACGGGGAGATTTTTTGCCTTCACCTTCTTTCATAATAATGACTATGTTTCTGTGTGTAGCACATCTTTAAGGATCTTTTGTAAGCCTGCACAAGTGGTGACAAGTTTTTTCAATTTCTATTTGTTATGGAAGGTTTTTATTTCACCTTCATTCATAAATGAAAGTTTTGCAGGGTAATATTCTGGGTTGACAGCTTTTTTTTTCTTAAGACTCATGCTTTGTCTCTCCATTCTCTCCTAGCCTGTAGGGTTTCTGATGTAGTCAGCTGTGAGTCTAAATGGATATCCCCTGAATGTAATCCGCATTTCCTTCATGAAGAATTCTCTGTGAAGTCCTCAGCATGAGCATGGATCCCATTGTAATGATCCACCCCAAGTAATCAGGAACTTCTAAGACATGTCAAAAGAGATGAAAAGGTGACATAATCAAACTGCACCTTATATAAGCCAAGTTAGAGATTTTGGTCTTCATTCTAAGAACAGGGAGTTTTTAGAGTTGGAGAGTAGTGACAGGTATTTAGCCCATCAGTTAACATGTCAGTAAAGGGGCTGGGACTACTGCATAGTGGGTAAAGCCAACACCTGAGACACTGATATCAGTTGGAGTCCCAGCTGCTCCACTTCCAATCCAACTCTCTGCTGATGTGCCTGAGAAGGCAGTGCAAGATAGCCCAAGTGCTTGGGACCCTGCACCCACATGGTAAACCTGGAAGACCTTGGCTTCTGGCTTTGGATCAGCCCAGTTCCAGCCGTTGAGGCCATTTGGGGAGTAAGCCAATGGACTGAGGAGCACCTTTCTCTCTGTTTCTGTGTGTGTGTGTGTGTGTGTATCTATATCTACCTCTTAAATAAATAAATAAAATATTTTTTAAAAATGAAGCCAGTGTTTTGGAGCAGTGGATTAAGCCACTTCTTGTGATTCAGGATCCCGTATTATAGTGCCTGGCTTGAGCCCTGACTGCTCCATTTCATATCCAGCTTTCTGCTAATGAAAGTGGAAGGACAGCAGATGATGTTCCAAGTACTTGGGCCCCTGTCACGTATGTGGGAGACTGGGATGGAATTCCTGGTCCTTGAGCTCACCCTGACCTATCTCAGGTCATTTAAGCCATTTAATGAGTGAACCAAATGATGGAAGAAACACTTCTATCTCTATTTTCCACTCCCCCACATCCATGTGTGTTGTCTTCCTTTCTCCCTCTGTCTCTTTGAAATAAATAAATAAGTATTTTTAAACAATTATACCGGGAGCCAGGAGTATAGCAAAGCGGGTTAAACTGCCACCTTGAAGCCTGCACCACTTTTGAGCACTGGTTCAAGTCACAGCTACCAAACACTGAAAGGACTTTATCAAAAACATAATCTTCCTCCAGAACAGGGTTTTCCTAAGGAACAGAAGTGGTATGCTGGTGTGCAAGGCAACAGAGCAGAGGCTTCTCAAAGCACAGGTAGCCAGGAAAATTCACGGTGACAGATATGTCTGGAAACTGACATGAGAGGAGTGGGTGGTGATTTGGTCAACATGAATGCATGCTTTGACTATGTAAAGTTGTGGTAGACACTTGTGTTTTACCATTGTCTGAAGCTTGGGGATTCTGATCCTGTCCTCATACAAGTTACTCAAATATTACAACTAAATTGTCCATTCCTGGTATTGAAATCATTATCTACAGCTGACACCACAAAGGGCATCTGCTTCTTTTGACATTTTAGCTGACCTTTTCATGACTATTTTTTTACCTAGAAAGCATTGATTTAAATTATACAAACTTCATGCATTTCATATATACAAATATAGGAACATAGTGATTCTTCCCACCCTATGCTCCCTCCCACTCAAAATTCCGCCTTTTTTCCTCCTCACTCCTATTCCCATTCTTATTTTTTACTAAGATCTATTTTCAATTAACTTTATACATATAAGATTAATCTTATACTAAGTAAAGAGTTCAACAAATAGTATGAAAAAAACTGTTCCTTAACAATTAAGGGCTATTCAAAGCCATCATATCTCAAATTTTCAATTTTGTTTCTATAGATTACCTTTTAGGTATGCTATTAGCTACCACAGATCAGATCAAGATTAATTTTCAATTATCTTCATATACAGAAGATCAACTTAGTATATACTAAGTAAAGATTTCAACGAGCTGCATCCACACAGACACACAAATTATAGAATACTGTTTGAGTAGTAGTTTTACCATTAATTTGCATAGTACAACACATTAAGGACAGAGATCTTACATGGGGAGTAGGTGCACAGTGGCACCTGTTGTTGATTTAACAATTGGCACTCTTATTTATGATGTCAGCAATCACCTGATGCTCTTGTTAGAGCTGCCAAGGCTATAGAAGCCTCTTGATTCACCAACTCTTATCTTATTTAGTCAAGGCCATAGTCAAAGTGGAAGTTCTCTACCTTCAGAAAAAGGTACCTCCTTCTTTGATGGCCCTTCTTTCTGCAGGGATCTCATTCACAGAGATCTTTTATTTAGATCATTTTTTTGCCACAGTGTCCTGGCTTTGGCTTTCAACGTCTGCGAAACTCTCATGGCTTTTTAGCCAGATCCGAATGCCTTAAGAGCTGATTCTGAGGCCAGAGTGCTGTTTAGGGCATTTGCCATTCTATGAGTCTGCTGAGTATCCTGCTTCTCATGTTGGATCATACTCTCCTTTTTAATTCTATCAATTATTATTTGCAGACACTGGTCTTATTTATGTAATCCCTTTGATGCTTAATCCTAACTTTTTGATCAATTATGAACTTAAACTGTTCGCTTTGACTATAATAATTTGATGTTGTTGGGTCATAGATTTAGATCTTTTTTTTTGTTAAATAGGAATCATTTTTTATTTTGGTCCACAGGTAGTCCCCGTGAGCAATGAGGCACTAGTCCCTCCAGGCAAATGTTTTTAAATTAAATAATTGAATTGAAAGGCAGAGTGACAGAAAGCAGAGAGACAGAGAGAGTGTGCTCTTCCATCCACTGGTTCACTCCCCAAATGGCCACAACAGCCAGGACCAGGTCAGGCAGGCCAAAGCCAGGAGCAAAGACCTCCATTTGAGGGGCTGGCATTGCAACATAGTGGGTTAAGTCACCATCTGCAATACTGATGTCAGCATCCCATGTGGGCACAGGTTCGAGTCATAGCTGCTTCACTTCTGCTCTAGAATCTAGATCCCTGCTAACGCACCTGGGAAAGCAGCAGATGGTCCAAGTCCTTGGGCTCCTGCACTCGCGTGGGAGACTTGACTGTTCCTGGCGCCTACAAGGCCCAGACCAGCTGTTGTAGCCATCTGGGGAGTGAACCAGCAGATGGAAGCTCTCTCTTTCTCCCTCTCTCTCTGTCTCTCCCTCCCTCTGTGTATCCTTGCTTCTCAAATAAATACATAAGTCCGTTTGGGTTTTCCACATGGGTGGCGGGGACTCAAGTACTAGAGCCATCATCTACATCCCAGGCACATTTGCAGGGAGCAGGATCCGATAGGCACTCCAATACGGAATGCAGGTGACACTGGACCACAGGCCGTGGTCTAAACTCATGCAAACAAACAGAAATTGTTAATGGAACCACACTGTGCTGTCGGCATTGTAGCCTCCTGCACCTCTGCCTGTCGGTAACATCTTTCCAGGTCGGCACCCAGGAACGTGGCTCCTGCTGGAATGGCAGTAGACAAATGGCTTCATAAGCCCTGAAATGGAACTTGGGTCGCTGCTGCCCACTGTTTAGTGAACACTTCCAGGCATGGATCTCTGAACAACAGAGTATTTCTGCAGAAAAAAGTTATGGAGTGGAATTGTGGGGCCTTGGGGTTAACATGAAAATATTGACAGGTACTGCCAGGTGGCCCTACAAAAACGATACAGCTTCTACTCTCACAAGCAGCGTGAGAATGGCTGTAACCTCACCAACAGTAAACGCTGTCAATCGTTCTAATCTTTGCCAATCCGGTAGGCAAAGATGTTTCTGTGCTGTTTTAATCTGCACTTCCTTGATTATTAGTCAAGATATGCATCTTTTCATGTATTTACTGCCTGGAACCAAATAAGGTCATATCTCTGTATGCGTGTGCTGGCTCACGTGTGTGAACGTGAGTACAAGTATGTGTGAGCACATATGTGTGCCAATGTGAGGGACCAGGCACTGCACCTGGGGTAAAGTCTGGACACTCAACGGCTGCAGCTCCCTGGACTCTGACAATGCCCAGATCATTAAGAAGCAGAATCAAAGGCTCAAGCCTACTGTCCAAGCAGCGAACAGGGATGCAACACATTTTTTTTTTCCTAATTCTTAAGTTTAGGGGCAGGGTTGGCACAGCAGTTAAGACATCACTTGAGATGACCACACCCCAGACTGGAGTGCCTGGGCCGAATCCTGCTTCCATTTCTGACTTCACCCTCCTGTGGAAGGCAGCAGGTGGACAGCTCAAGCATTTGGGTCTCTGTCAACACCTACACTGAATCTGTCTCCTGGTTCCAGCCTGGCCCAGCCCTGGTGTTGCAGAAATATGGAGAGTAAACCAGCCAACGGAGATCTCTGTCCATCTCTCTGCCTGTCAAATAGACAAAATAAGTAAATAAAGATAAACAAAAAAATTTCCATCAGGGCTGGTGCTGTGGCACAGTGAGCTGAGCTGCTGCCCGCGATGGCAACACCCACACTGGAGCACTGGTTCAAGGCCCAGCTGCTCTGCTGCCGCTCCAGCCCCCTGCTGATGGAGCTCCAGGCTCTTGGATTCGGCCTGGACAAGCCCCAGCCATTGCGGCCATTTGGGGAGTGAACCAGCAGATGGAAGGTATCTCTCTCTACCTCTCAAATGAAAATCTTTAAACATTTTTTTCATCAGCTCGGCCCCACCTAAACTATCATAAGCACACACATCTACACTCCATGACGTCAGCCCTTCTCCATATCCTCACGAGAACCTCCTTCTGTCAAGGTCCCGGCCACCTTGCTGAAGCTGGACTAAGACCAGCAGACCACATCACCCACACCATGACTCCAGAAGTGGACACAGTAGGGCCAGACAAGGATCAAGTCATACTCAAAAGGGAAAAGAGCCCTAAATTCTGCATCTAAACCCTACTCAATCTCTGGAGGCTCTCTGAGCTATGCATGTACGGCTCGGCTAAGGTTAAACAAAGCTGAAGAGGTCAGCAACTGCCCAACTCAGTGAGCTTGCACCTGCCCAGAAACAAAGCTGAATGCAGTCCCAATGATGTTCATCCCTCACAGCCACCAAGAGAAAACACAAAACTGCCAGACAGGAGCAAATGTTGTGGTGCACCGGGTTAAGCCACCGCCTGTGACACTGGCATCCCACGTGAGCACTGGTTCAAGTCCCAGCTACTCTGCTTCTGATCCAACTCCCTGCTAAAGAGCCTGGCAAAGCGGTGGAAAATGGCCCAAGCTCCTGGGCCACCTCCACACACTGGGAAGACCCGGATGGAGCTCCAGGCTCCTGTTTTTGACCTGGAGCAGCTTTGGCTGTTGAGGCCATCTGGGAAGTGAGCCAGTGGATGGAAGATTCTCTCTCTCCCCCTCTCTGTAGCTCTGCTTTTAAAATAAATAAATAAAAGCCGGCGCCGTGGCTCAACAGGCTAATCCTCTGCCTTGCGGCGCCGGCACACAGAGTTCTAGTCCCGGTTGAGGCGCCGGATTCTGTCCCGGTTGCCCCTCTTCCAGGCCAGCTCTCTGCTGTGGCCTGGGAGTGCAGTGGAGGATGGCCCAGGTGCTTGGGCCCTGCACCCCATGGGAGACCAGGAAAAGCACCTAGCACCTGGCTCCTGCCATCGGATGAGCGCGGTGCGCCGGCCGCAGCACACCGGCTGCGGCGGCCATTGGAGGGTGAACCAACGGCAAAGGAAGACCTTTCTCTGTCTCTCTCTCTCACTGTCCACTCTGCCTGTCAAAAATTAAAAAAAAAAGATTAAATAAATAAATAAATAAACCTTTTTAAAAGTGTGACATCCATAGACAGGTAAGGAAACCTCAAACATAGAACAGAAAACCAGGCATCATCAAATCTCTATGAAAACCAACACCGTGGCAGACAGACCCAATGATCACACACACTGGCAGCGAACATGCTGTGGGATTCTGCATGGCTCCAGCTGCAGCCACAGCCCTGTAAGATGCGGCAGGGGTCAGCAGACCACATGGGCCAAACCCAGCACAGGCTCTGACACCTAACCCCAAGAATGGCTCAGACATTCAGACATTTTTAAATGGATGAAAATATTTTTATGAACTTCCTGACACATGAAACTAATAGAAAGACAGATTTTAGTGCCACAAAGTATATAGACTTCCTAACAACACAACAAAACTTAGCACTTTAACATCTCATTGCTGGTGGTTTCTGTAATACAGATTTAGTTTGTTTTTTTCTTTTTAGGATTTTCTTTATTTATTTGAAAGGCAGAGTTAGAAAAGGAGAGAGATATCCCATCTGCCGGTTCCCTCCCAAATGGCCATAACAGCCAGGAGTGGACCAGGACGCAAGGAGCCCAATACTTGGGCCATCCTCCACTGCTTTCCCAGATGGATTAGCAGGGAGCTGGATCAGCAGTGGGGCAGCCAGGACTCAAACTGGTGCCCATATGGTTGTCGACACTGAAGCAGCGGCTTACCCTGCTACACCACAGTGTTGGCCCTTTAACATTTTTTTTTAAGGCTGACTTATTTGAAAGGCAGAATGACAGATAGCTTCCGTCTGTTAGTTCACTTGCTGAATGGCCACAACAGCTGTGGGCCAGGCTGAATGCAGGAGCCAGGAACTCCATCCTGATCTCCCACACGGGTCACAGGAACTGAAGTACTTGAGCCATCATCCACTACCTCCCAGGTGCATTAGCAGGCCAACTAGATTGGAGGCAGAGCAGCCAGGACTGCCTGGGACGCCACAGCCCAAGCACCACCAGGCCCATCCCCCACATCTTAACCAGACACATCACTGATTTCAGGTGCATTCCTATTGCTGTACAACCATCACCATCGTCCATCTCCACAACACTTTTCAGCTTGCAAAACTGAAACTCTACTCATTTAAGAACAGTTCCCAGGGGTCAACATCAGTTTGAATCCCCGCTGCTCCACTTCTGATCCAGCTCCCTGCTAACACACCTGGAAAGCAGCAGCAGATGGCTCAAGTCCAAGTCCTTGGGCCCCTGCACCCATGTGGGAGACGGGGAAGAAGTTGCTGGCTCCTGGCTTCATTCCGGCCCAGCTCCAACCGTGGCAGCCATTTGGGGAGTAAACCAGCTGATCGAAGACCTCTGTTACTCTTTCAAATTCAATAAATACATCTATACAAAAAAAAAAAAAAAGGTTCCCCACTCCCCCACTGCCGCCAGCACTCTACTTTCCATCTGAGCATCACTCCTATGGGCTCTGCCAGAGAACTGTGAGTGCTCCCCCTGCAGGACTGAGTGGCAGCCATGGGCATGGCATCTTCTGTCCTTTCGTTTTCTCTTTTTATAAGGAAAGTTTTCATTCTCCTTTACTCTAGGACTCTTTTTTTTCTTAGATTTATTTATAGATTTGAAAGAGAGAAAGTTACAGAGAAAGGAGAGGCAGAGAGGTCTTCCATCTGCTGGTTTACTCCCAGTTGGCCAGAGCTGCGCCAATCTGAAGCCAGGAGCCAGGTGCCTCCTCCAGGTCTCCCATGCGGGTGCAGGGCCCAAGCACTTGGGCCATCCTCCACTGCACTCCCAGGCCACAGCTGAGAGCTGGATTGGAAGAGGAGGAACTGGGACAGAATCCGGCGCCCATCTAGGATGCCAGCACCGAGGCAGCGGCTTCACTCACGCCAGAGCGCCAGCCCCTCCTTTCATTTTCATCTTATTTGTGTCTTTAGATCTAAAATGACAATATGTAGTTAGGTCACTGTTTTTTATTGTGAATTGATAAATTATAATTGCATGACTAAAAAAGTTCATGTAAAATTTACATTATCTTTAAATACTGCATTAGATGTTTATTAGGAATGCACCTGTTTACATTGATGCCTTAATGCTAAGTTGCTGGGTTTAGGGTGCAGACTTGACCTAAGGATGGGTCTAAGAGACAGCTCTGGTGGAGGTCCTTGGGAGTGTGCCCCCAGGGGAGAGTCCTGCAAGAGGCCTCATTACTTCAGCTCAAGTGTGGCCGAGGTGCCCTCCCTCCTTACGGGCTCACTCTGAACATGACTCCACGCCCACCACGACCTGCCTCCAGTAGAGGCTGGACTCTGGGGCCTCCAACCCTCTCATCTCCAAACTGTGAGCTGAACTAAAGCTCTCAGACACTCCTCTCGGGGATTTCAGATGAAAGGAACGAAAGGCAGATTAGTACCTTCCATTTCTCACCAAACTCTGAAGCCCCTTTTCACACACACACACACACACACATTTTTGGAGTAAACGTGATGTTTATTACAATACTACAATCGGAGATGATAACATCAAGCTAATGGATGTCAGGTTGCTAAGATCTATGGTAAGAACAAAGCCCCAGCTGCACCACCTCCAATCCAGCTCCCTGCTAGTGTGGCTGGGAAAGCAGCGGAAGATGGTCCAAGTGCCCGGGCCCCTGCACCCATGTAAGAGATCCAGAAGACGCTCCCGGCTCCTGGCTTCTGATCGGCCCAGCTCCAGCTGTTGCAGCAATTTGGGGAGCAAACCAGCAGATGGAAGACCTCTCTCTGTAACTCTGACTTTCAAATAAATAAAATCAGAGTTACAGAAAGAGAAGGAGAGACAGACACACTGAGATCTTCCATTCCCTGGTTCACTCTCCAAATGCATATAATGGCCAGGGCTGGGCCAGGCCAAAGCCACAAGTCAGGGGCTGCATCTAGGTCTCCCACACGGGTACAGGGCCCAAGCACTTTGGCCATCCTCTGCTGCTCTCCCAGGGCACATTAACAGGAGCTGGATTAGAAGTGGGGCAGCCAGGACTTAGACCAGTGCCCATATGTGATACCAGAGTTGCAGGTGGCAGCTTAACTCACCGTGCCACATGTCAGGAAGGAGTACCTGGCTCCTGGCCTCAGCCTGGCTCAAATTTGGGAAGTGAATCAGCAGATGAAGATCTCTCTCCTCCACTCCAACCCTTGTCTGTCACTCTTTCAAATAAACAAGTAAATATTTTTCTAAAAAAAAAAAAGATTAACACAAGAAGTATAAAGTGTACACAGAACCGAATACATTTATTGCAACCCTAGGAAGCAAACTGAGGAAGGCTCAAAAAGGAAAACAATGAGTAAGAACAGAAAGGATAAAGAAGCGGAAGGTCAGGCTGTCACCTTTAATCCCAGGTAGAGCAGTCAGTTTGAGGTCACTGAACTTGAAGGTTTGCTATGAAGGTATGTAAAACACTGAGAAGGCATTATTAGACTTTTCCTTTTGTACAAGATTCCAAATAAATTTTGGTTAAATAAGCTTGCAATTAGCAATTACATATGCAGGGACATGTCATGGGTTGAACTGTGCAGACAGTATAAATACTGAAGGGCTCTGGAAGAGGAGCAGAGCGAACCTGAAGCAGAGAGAGCAGAGAGGGTCTCCCCCCTTCCCCAAGCAGAGAGAACTCAGTGAGGGTCTCCCCCCGGGCAGAGAGCACACAGCGAGGGTCTCCTCCCCAGCAGAGCACACAGCGAGGGTCTCCTCCTTGCCCACAAGGACTCTGGCCCCGATGACTTCCTCCACAGACGGGCGACGTTCCTGACACCCTGGCCCTGCGCTCAGGAGGGCTCGCTCTCTGCCACACCAGCGAAGACCCTAGGACACACAGCTCACATTCCTTGGCAGGAGTCCACCCTGGGGACCGGCACAGCTGGGCCAGCGGTACCCACACTGGGGGCTGCAGCACTTGTAGAAGGTGGTCATGGGCTCATCTGCAGAGCGCGTCTGAAGCTGCATGAAGTAAGCACAGGATGTTCGCACTTGGGACACGGCTCTGCGGTGGAGTCAACATTCTCCCAGGGGGCCGCTCCCCCAAGCACGTCGTCTACTTCTTTCAGCTTCGGATACTTCCGGTTTGTGACCTTGCGGGTGATGTTGTGCAGTAGGGGCTGATGTTGCAGGCAAAGCGGTGGCAGCGCTGCCCCTCCTCCACGATCAGCCCGTTCCCACAGCCGGGGCAGAACAGCAGCATGGCGGCGCCCGCGCGCCCCCACCGCCAGAAGCTCCCTGGCCCAGATTTAGATCTTTAATCTATGTTGAGTGGATTTTTGTGTAAAGTGGAAGGGAGGGATCTTGCTTAATGATTCTGCACATGGAAATCCAGTTTTCCCAGCACCATTTGTTGAGTAGACTGTCCTTACTCCAGGGATTGGTTTTAGATCCTTGATCAAATATAAGTTGACTGTAGATGTTTGGATTTATTTCTGGTATTTCTATTCTATTCCATTGGTCTATCCATCTGTTTCTGTACCAGTACCATGCTGTTTTGATTACAACTGCCCTGTAGTATGTCCTGAAATCTGATATTGTGATGCCTCCGGCTTTGTTTTTGTTGTTCAAGATTCTTCAGCTATTTGAGGTCTCCTGTGCCTCCATATGAATTTCAGCATCATTTTTTCTAGATCTGAGAAGAATGTCTTTGGTATCTTGATTGGTATCGCATTGAATCTATAAATTGCTTTTGGGAGAATGGACATTTTGATGATGTTGATTCTTCCAATCCATGAGCATGGAAGATTTTTCCATTTTTTGGTATTCTCTTACTTTCTTTAAGGTTTTGTAATTCTCATCGTAGAGATCTTTGACATCCTTGGTTAAGTTTATTCCAAGGTATTTGATTATTTTGATAGCTATTGTGAATGGGGTTGATCTTAGCAGTTGTTTCTCAGCCGTGGCATTGCCTGTGTATACAAAGGCTGTTATCTTTGGACTATGCCTCTGTGACTTAGTGCAATGTTTCCTTTTTCAGTGAAAACCTGGAGGCATGTGCTGGGTGTGGCCAGGGAGGTCTGTTCAATATTCCAGGGTGAGGAGACTATCCAAGGTGATACCCAAGTAGGATGTGGTAGATCTCTTTTTTTATCAGAGGAGAGGGTTTGATCAGTTATGTTGGTGTAATCTCACTCTCACCTCTCCTGCAAGGTGACCAATGCTGAATCACTAGCCCCATTGGATACAATGTTCATCCACACTGCCACAAGTTCCACACAAAGGATCTGTAAAGTCCTTTGTGTGAGTGTGGATCCTGGAGCAAGGACCCACCCAAAGCACTCAGGGAATCTCACTCATGTGGAGAGTGAGACCCAGCCATACCCTGCACCCTCCCATGTAGCTATAGTGTTTCCACAGTTCCAGCACACAAGGCTCCCACAGTCATGGGGTGCAGAGGCTCCACTCTATCCTACCAGTCCATCCTGTCCACAGAGAAGCAGAGACACTCCTACAGCCAGCCACCTGCGGGTACTCTGCCCAGGCAACCGTAGCCCCAGAGCCTGTGACATTCTGGGAGGCTGGGAGTACCTCACAGTCCTACATGGGCACCCAGCCCCCTGTCAATCTTCTCAGTCAGACTCAGGCATCTCCTCTCAGCTGTTTGTTGGGCACACAGATATAAGCTGGTTCAGGTGTTAAAGATGTCCAGATGACTCCCCCTCTCTCTCTCAGCTAGTTAGGGAACCATTGTCTGGGGGTCAGATAGGGAGAAACATGCCTGTGCCCCTTTTTTGCCTCCAGGTTGGCAGGTACACTGTCCCAAACAGGGTTCCAGGCCAGACTCACGCCAGGCTCTCTCCACAGCCTTACTGACAGTGGCTTTGGGCTGCCACAGTCTGGTCTCACCTCACTGTCCAAAGCTAATGCTGAGGCTCTCAGAACTGGGGTTCTGTTTGTGTCTATGCTCATGATACATGTCTACACCCTCCACCTAGGCCCATGGCTTCCCTCTAACTTCTGTGGCATTTCCTCTGCAGTTTCCTCCCTAATTCTTCCCTGAGATTGCAATCTTCCCACTTTTTTAACTATCTTCCCTTAGATTAGAGCAGTAAGCTTCCTCATCCATTTTATGTTTTAAAGTCAGAGGTAAATATCAAGTCATTCAACAATAACCTTACCTGCTAATTGATATACACAGGTATAACCACAGGTAATAGAAAGCAGCTCTCAGTAAGAACTATATGAATTTATGAATGCTTAATTCCTTAATTCTCTTAAAAATGTAGCTTATTATTTTTGCACTTTATAATGGTAAATATAATCCATTAATTATAAACTTATTACTAGGCATAAGAATATTAATAAAAAGTGCATGAATTTCTTAGCATTTATTTCTTCAAATGATGTTTCCTCCAGTTTTCATTTGATTACTAAAATTTTAAGTATTTTTAGATGTTTAAGAAATCTGTAGTGTAAAAACAATCTTATTTAAGAAATCTGAGTATCTGATATGGTGGCACAGTTGGTTAAGCCACCACTTGTAACACTGGCATATCATATCAGTGTGCTTCAAGACCTCACTGATCCACTTCCAATCCAACTCCCTGCTAAAGCACCTGAGAAGGCTGCTGAGGATGCCCTAAGTACTTAGGACCCTGCCACACATTTGGGACACCCAAATGGAGTTCCTGGCTCCTGGCTTCTGACTGGCCCAGCTCTGACTGCTGTAGCCATTTGGGGAATGAGCCAGCAGATGAACAATCTATTTCTCCATGTCTCTGGCTCGCTCTCTCTCTCTCTCTCTCTCTCCCACCTCCTTCCCTTCCTCCCTCACTCTCTTTCTTTCTATCACTCTACTTTCCAATAAATAAATCTTTAAAAGAAAAGAAATCCAGTTCTCTATCAAAGTGTAAGCAATATATTAGAAAAGATAAACTCAACTGAAATAAAACTTTGATGAAGATACCGAATTGAAAAAAAGAATTAAGAGATCAATACATGAAGACTAATCCAACAGAAATATTAGAAGCAAAAATAATGCACTATACATATATCCTGTATCAGTCTGTTTTTAACTGAATCTACCCAATTACCCAGAAAATTATTAAAATGTTTTCATTAAGTCTAAATCAAGAGCAGTATGGAAAAAGAGAATGAGGCTAACTTTCCAGAAAAAATGCCCAAAACTACACAGCAAAATTGCTCTAGTGCTGTAAGCACCATTACTGTTGCTAAATTGCAGGGCACATTTAAAAATTCAACCTTGGAAGTAATGAAATACTGCTGCTGATTCTGCTCTGGTTGACAAAGTCAAAACGCCAGTATGCTGCAAGCAAAACAACAGATGCACCAAGCAAAATGTCTTTCCCCGTCTTTCATTTCCACAGTAAAGATTCACCTTACAACACATCATTGGTGAAGTCTGTATCATAGGTCTATTTATTAGCTGCAAGGATGTGGGCGAATCTATCCTGCCTCCTGCCTACTCCATTGAGGGTGTGATATAGCATATAAATATTTTCAACACATGATAATACAATGTTATCCATGAATAAGATGGAAGAACACACCTACCTAAAAACCGTGATGTAGAAAATGTGTGTATGACAGTGTGATAAATTTAGATTACTCAAGAGAGCAGGGACTTTATCTGCCTAATGCACCTAGAATGAATAGTAAGCCATGCTATGTGAGTTCTGGAAACTGGAAACAGTGTTCAAGATTTGAGAGTACTATCAAATGACCTAACAATATGTGTCTTAGGAGTTGCTGAAGGTGTGGAAAGAGAAAATGTATTAGACGACACACTCAATAAAATAATGGCAAAAAATTACCCTGATTTAGAGAAAGATAGGGACATTGAAGTACAAGAAGCACATAGAATTCCTAATATTCTTGGCTAGAAAAGATCTTCACCATGACACATTATAGTAAAACTTTTAATAGTAAAATATAAAAAAATTCCAAAATGTGCCTAAGATAAATGCCAGAGTACCTTCAGAGGATCTCCAATTAGAGTGACAGCTAATTTCTCTTCAAGAACCTTAAAGGTTAATAGAGAATGAAGAGACATATTTAAAACCTAAAAGAAACTATCAACCCAAAATATGGTACCTAGTAAAGCTCTCATTTATAAATGAAGGTGAACTAAATATCTTCCATAACAAATAGAAATTGAAAGAATTTGTCACCACTCATCCATATAAAGGATGTGCTACACACAGAAACAGAAAATGATAGTCATCATTATGAAAGAAATGTGAAGGCAAAAAAACTCCTAGTAAAAGTACAAAGGAAATCCATAACAAACAATAGGAATAGTTATGGAAAAATTACAAGACCAAATCTTTACTTGTCAATAGTAACCTTGAAAGTAAATGGCCTAAAGTTTCCAATGAAAAGATACAGACTGGCTAAAAAAAATTTTTGTAACAACCATCTATCTGTTGCCTACAAGAAACACATCTCACCTAAAAATATACATGCAGAATAAAAGTGAAAGGATAAAAAATATATTACATGCTAATGAAAAGCAAAATGAGCAGGAATAATTTCACACAAAATAGACTTGAACACAAAAGTTGTTAAAAGAAACAAAGAAAGGCATTATGTAATGATTAAGGGATCAATTCAACAGGAAGATGAGACTGTAGTAAAATATTCATCCCCAATGCCATGGCACTTGGCTACTTAAAACAAGTATTAATGGATCTAAAAGGAGCTATGGACTCCAATGCAATGTCAACAACCCACTGTCATCAATGGACATAACAACTAGACAAAAAATTCAGCAAAGAAACAACACAGCTAATCTACACTATGGACCAAATGGACCTGATTGATAACTACAGAACATTTCATCCCACAGCTGCAGAATACAGATTCTTTTCATCAGTGCATGAAGCACAGACCATATGGTAGGCCATAAAGTAAGTCTAAACAAACACAAAAAAATTAAAGTTATACCATGTATCTTTTATGACCATAATGATATGAAGCTGAAAATTAACATTTAGGAAGTTCTTGAATATATGCAGAGACATAGAAACTGAACAACATGCTTCTGAATGAAGTAGGTCATAGAAAAATCAAAAGAAAAATCAAAAGTTCCTGGAAATTAATGAAGATGACAATACGAAACATCAAAACTTATGCTTTACATAAAAATAAAAGGGAGCTGGTGCTGTGGCATAGCAGGTAAAGCCACCACGTGAAGTGTCAGCATCCCATATGGCTGCTGGTTCAAGTCCGGCTGCTCCACTTCTAACCTAGCTCTCTGCTATAGCCTGGGAAAGCAATGGAAGGTGGCCCAAATCCTTGGGCTCCTGCACTCATGTGGAAAAATCCAGAGGAAGCTCCTGGCTCCTGGCTTCGTATCAGTGCAGCTCTTGCAATTGTGGCCAACTGGAGAGTGAACCAAAGAATAAAAGACCCCCCCCCCTTCTCTCTCTGTGTAACTCTAACTTTGAAATAAATACATAAATCTTAAAAATAAGCTTATGGAATGCAGCAAAAGTAGTGTTAAGAAGGAAGTTTAAAACAATTAGTGCCTACAACAAAAATTGGAAAGGCATCAAATAAATGATGTAACAATGCATCTCAAGAACCTAGAAAAACAACAAACCATACCCAAAATTAGTAAGGGAAAGAAATAAGTAAAATTAGAGCTGAAATAAATAAAATTGCAAAGAGAAAAGGGGTGCAGTGCAGTGGCATTGTAGGCTAAGCCCCAACCTGCAGTGCTGGCATCGCATATGGGTACCAGTTCATGTCCCAGCTGCTCCTTTTCCAATCCAGCTCTCTTCTGAAGGTCTGAAAAGCAGTGGAACATGGCCCAAGTGCTGAAGCCACTGCACTCACTTGGGAGACCCAGAAAAAGCACCTGCTCCTGGCTTCGGATTCGCTCAGCTCCAGCCATTGCAGCATTATGGGAAGTGAACCAGCAGACGGAAGACCTTTCTCTCTGTCTCTGTCTCCCTCTGTCTCTCTCTGTCTCTCTCTCTGTCTTTCTGTAGCTCTGCCTTTTAAATGAATAAATAAAATATTTTTTAAAAAAAGATAAAAAAGATCACTGAAAAATAAACAAAATTGATACCCCATTGGCCAACTAACCAAAAAAAGGTAGAAGATCCAAATCAATAAAATCAGAGATTAAAAAAATGATGATCTTACAATGGATACAATACAAATATAAAGAATTATCAGGAATTACTACAAAGAATTGTATGCCAATAAATTGGGAAACCTAGAAGTGGATAGATTCCTGGACATAAACAATCTATGAATATTGAATCATGAAAACATGGAAAACCTAAATAGACCAATAACAAAGACATAGACTGAATCATTAATACATACCCTCCCAAAAGAGAAAAGCCCAGGATGGAACAGCTTTACTGCTAAATTCTACCAGACATTTAAAGAACTAATTCCAATTCCTCTCAGGCTATTCAAAACAATTGAATAGGAGGGAATCCTTCCAAATTCCTTCAATGGCCCAGCATCACCTTAATTCCTAAACCAGAAAAATATACAACAGGGAAAGAGAACTATACACCAATATCTATGATGAACATAGATGCACCAATCCTCAACAAAATACTAGCTAATCAAATCAATCAACACATTAGAAAGATCATTTACCCAGACCAAGTGGGATTTATCCCTGGTGTTGAGGGATGGTTCAACATATGCAAAACAATAAATGTGATGCCAAGAAGGAAAATTCCTCAATACAATCAAAGCAATTTATGAAAAAAACATGGCCAGCATCATATTCAATGGGGAAAAGTTAGAATCATTTCCACTGAGATCTGGTTCCAGACAGGGATGCCCACTCTCACCACTGCTATTCAACATAGTTCTGGAAGTCTTAGCCAGAGCTATTAGACAAGAAAAACAAATTAAAGGGATACAAATTGGGAAGGAAGAACTCAAACTATCCCTCTTTGCAGACGACATGATTTCTTATTTAGGGGATCCAAAGAACTCTACTAAGAGACTCTTGGAACTCATAGAAGAGTTTGGCAAAGTAGCAGGATATAAAACCAATGCACAAAAATCAACAGCCTTTGTATACATAGGCAATGCCATGATTGCGAAAGAACTTCTAAGATCAATCCCATTCACAATAGCTATCAAAATAATCAAATACCTTGGAATAAACTTAACCAAGGATGTCAAAGATCTCTACGATGAGAATTACAAAACCTTAAAGAAAGTAAGAGAATACCAAAAAATGGAAAAATCTTCCATGCTCATGGATTGGAAGAACCAACATCATCAAAATGTCCATTCTCCCAAAAGCATTTTATAGATTCAATGCAATACCAATCAAGATACCAAAGACATTCTTCTCAGATCTAGAAAAAATGATGCTGAAATTCATATGGAGGCACAGGAGACCTCAAATACCTAAAGCAATCTTGAACAACAAAAACAAAGCCGGAGGCATCACAATACCAGATTTCAGGACATACTACAGGGCAGTTGTAATCAAAACAGCATGGTACTGGTACAGAAACAGATGGATAGACCAATGGAACAGAATAGAACCACCAGAAATCAACCCAAACATCTACAGCCAACTTATATTTGATCAAGGATCTAAAACCAATCCCTGGAGTAAGGACAGTCTATTCAATAAATGGTGCTGGGAAAACTGGGTTTCCACATGCAGAAGCATGAAGCAAGACCCCTCCCTTACACCTTACACAAAAATCCACTCAACATAGATTAAAGACCTAAATCTATGACCTGACACCATCAAATTATTAGAGAACATTGGGGAAACCCTGCAAGATATTGGCACCGTCAAAGACTTCCTGGAAAAGATCCTGGAGGCACAGGCAGTCAAAGCCAAAATTAACTACTGGGATTGCATCAAATTGAGAAGTTTCTGTACTGCAAAAGAAACAGTCAGGAGAGTGAAGAGGCAACCGACATAATCAGAAAAAGTATTTGCAAACTATGCTACAGATAAAGGATTAATAACTAGAATCTACAAAGACATCAAGAAACTCCAAACAACAACAAAACAAACAACCCACTTGAGAGATGGGCCAATGACCTCAACAGACATTTTTCCAAAGAGGAAATCCAAATGGCCAACAGGCACATGAACAAATGTTCAAGATCACTAGCAATCAGGGAAATGCAAATCAAAATCACAATGAGGTTTCACCTCACCCCAGTGAGAATGGCTCACATTCAGAAATCTACCAACAATAGATGTTGGCAAGGATGTGGGGGAAAAAGGGACACTAACCCACTGTTGGTGGGAATGCAAACTGGTGAAGCCACTATGGAAGTTAGTTTGGAGATTCCTCAGAAACCTGAAAATAACCCTACCATTCAACCCAGCCATCCCACTCCTTGGAATTTACCCAAAGGAAATTAAATTGGCAAACAAAAAAGCAGTCTGCACCTTAATGTTTATTGCTGCTCAATTCACAATAGCTAAGACCTGGAATCAACCTAAATGCCCATCAACAGTAGACTGGATAAAGAAAGTATGGGATATGTACTCTACAGAATACTATACAGCAGTCAAAAACAATGAAATCTGGTCATTTGCAACAAAATGGAGGAATCTGGAAAACATTATGCTGAGTGAAATAAGCCAGTCCCAAAGGGACAAATATCTTATGTTCTCCCTGATCGGTGACAACTAACAGAGCACCAAAAAGGAAACCTGTTAAAGTGAAATGGACACTATGAGAAACGGTGACTTGATCAGCCCATGCCCTGACTGTTGATGAACAACTTAATATGTTATCCCTCTTAGTATTTTTTATCTGTTCTACTTAATACTATGGGTTTAATTCTGTAATTAATACACAGTTATTCTTACGTGTTGAAACTTAACTGAAAACTGATCCCTGTTAAATATAAGAGTGCGAATAAGAGAGGGAGGAGATGTACAGTTTGGGACATGCTCAATCGGACTTTCCCCTAATAGTGGAGTTAGAAACATGCCAGGGGATTCCAACTCAATCCCATCAAGGTGGCATGTACCAATGCCATCTCACTAGTCCATTTGATCAATTTCTGTTCACAATTGATCATAATGATAGGACTAAGAATCAAAGGGATCACATAAACAAGACTAGTGTCTGAAAATACTAACCAATAGAACAAAAAAAGGGAGAGAACGATCCAACATGGGAAGCGGGATACACAGCAAACTCAGAATGGCAGATGTCTTAAACAGCACTCTGGCCTCAGAATCAACCCTTAAGGCATTCGGATATGGCTGAAAAGCCCATGAGAGTATTTCAGGCGTGGAAAGCCAAGACAGTCTGGAAAAAAAAAAAAAATGACTTCCCAGCCTCCAGAACCATGAGCCCAAACAAGTCTTTCCTTTATAAGTTATTGAGTCCCAAATACCATGTTATAGCAATAGAAAATAAAGTAAGAAAAATAATCTCTACCTTTCTCCCTGATATACAGCATGTAAGTTCCTGAAGTCATGGCAATGCAGTAGAGGGAAGTCTGGTGTGCAGGATGAAGGGAAGGTGCTGATAACCTGCTGCGTATCATGGACCCTGTGCTCTGCTGCCATCTAGTGCAAGACCAACCGCATTCATGCCTCAGAAGAGGCCACACAGGAGTTCACTGAGTGCCCTCCCATGCCATGCTGTCTCTGGTCCTATGCTCCAAATGTGCCTTTTCTCATCAAGGATGTGACAGCTTCTCATGGCCCCCTACTCATCATTCTCTCTCTCTCTCTCTCTCTCTCTCTCTCTCTCTCTCTCTCTCTCTTTCCCTCCTTAAAGCCATTCCTTCCTCAAGGGGGAAATTTAGCTGCTCCTCCATGTCAATGCAGGGCCATCACAGCTTCATTAGATCCTCTGCTCTAAACACTATAGTTTATGGCTGTGCTGACACAATGACAGGGGGACTTCCTGATACTGTGACATGGCCTTGTGAGGTTCCAGACTGAAAATGATAGGGGCAGATATTCAGTGCTTCCTGGAATTCTATCCCCACTCCTTTAGTGAGCATTCAAGGCTGCTTATCAGAGACATTCACATATGCCCAACTCTCTCTACCTCCTCTACCCAACCAACTCTTCCTCCTTCCCACTCCATAGAAAGTTTATCATTTATGTTTTATCTTTTTTGTTGAATTTTTTCAGATTCATATCTTACATCTTTGATAGACTAACCTAACTGTTGTGAATAAGTTGAAAAGATTGTATTATATTACAGCCGTGTACTAGAAAGCAAGGCTGGGGCATCCTCTACCTCCCTAGGCACTGTGCTAATAGAGCTCCTAGTGCACTGCTGAGATCAGTTATCATACACTTTGACCACCTGCACATCAGTCAAAGAATGAGCTGCCCCAAACCCAGGGTTTTTAAAACAAAGAAAATCATGGAGCCTAGAAATGAAACTATTACTGATTAAAAACAAGACCTTATAGAAAAAACAAAACATACATTCCACTCCAAGTTTGCCAACACTAGTTGGGAAATTAAGCATTAATAAATCCAGGCCCTTTTGGCTACAAATAGTTTCTTCTGTACAGAGCCCTAGCAACACTAGCAAATGTCTATTCTTTCTAGACTGTTGCTAAATCTTTAATCACAAATGTAGCTTCAATAGCATAGCTCGGGGGCCGGCACCATGGCCCACTTGGTTAATCCTCTACCTACGGCACCAGCATCCCATATAGGGGCCGGGTTCTAGTCCCGGATGCTCCTCTTCCAGCCCAGCTCTTTGTTGTGGCCCGGGAAGGCAGTGGAGGATGGCCCAAGTGCTTGGGCCCTGCACCCACATGGGAGACCAGGAAGAAGCTACTGGCTCCTGGCTTCGGATCGGCACAGCGCCAGCCTTAGCAACCATTTGGGGAGTGAACCAATGGAAGGAAGACCTTTCTTTCTGTCTCTCTCTCTCTCTCTAACTCTACCTGTAAAATTAAAAAAAAAATAGCTCAAAATATCTGCAGATAAGGCTCAAAGGATGTGAACATGAATTCTCAAGTTTAGCAGATGTGCTTGCTCTCCTCTTGCCCACTCCAAAGGCGATCTACCATATGACCGAGCCATCCCACTCCTGAAAATTTACTCAAACGAAATGAAATCAGTATATGAAGAGTGATCTGTACTCTCATGTTTATTGTTAAGAAACCGTGTTTTTCTTTGACTGTGACCCTGTCAGAATAAGATAGAAGTCGGCGAACCCTAAAGGCTTCCATAGCCTTGGCAACTCATGACTAGAGCCTAGGGAGATTACTGACGCCATAAACAAGAGTGTCAAATTGTTGAGTCAACAACAGGAGTCACTGTGTACTTACTTCTCATGTGGAATCTGTCCTTAATGTGTTGTCCAATGTGAAGTAATGCTATAACTAGTACTGAAACAGTATTTTACACTTTGTGTTTCTGTGTGGGTGCAAACTGATGAAATCTTTGCTTAATATATACTAAATCGATTTTCTGTATATAAAGATAATTGAAAATGAATCTTGATGTGAATGTAATGGGAGAGGGAGCAGGAGATGGGAGGGGTGTGAGTGGGAGGGAAATTATGGGGGAGGGGGAAGCCATCATAATCCATAAACTGTACTTTGGAAATTTATATTTACTAAATAAAAAATAAATTAAAAAAAGAAACCATTTTTTTTCTTCTTAGTATTTGTTGCATTCTTTACTTAGTGGAGGGTTAATATGATTATAAAATAAACTGAGGGGCCAGTATTGTGGCGTAGTGGGCTAAGCCTCTGCCTGCAGTGCCGGCATCCTGTATGGGCATCAATTCATGTCCCAGCTGCTCCTATTATGGTACAATTATCTGTTATTTCCTGAGAAAGCAGTATAACTTGGGCCCCTGCATCTGCATGGGAGACCCAGAAGAAGCTCCTGGCTCCTAGCTTCGATCTGCCCAGCTTTGGTTGTTTTGGCAATTTGGGGAGTGAATCAGCGGATGGAAAACTTTTCTCTCTGTCTCCCCCTCTCTCTATAACTCTACCTCTCAAAAAAATAAAATAAAATGTTTAAATCTTTAAAATTAAGGAAATAAGAAGGAGAAGGAAAGGTGGAAGCAAGGATAGGAGGGAGGGTAGGGTGAGAAGTATCACTATGCTCCATAACCTGTACATATGAAATACATGAAATTTGTTCACATTACATAAATTTTTTAAATTGTGAAAGGAAGGAAGAAAGGAAGGAAGGGAGGAAGGGAGGAAGGAAGGAAGGAAGAAAGGAAGGAAGGAAGGAAGGAAGGAAGGAAGGAAGGAAGGAAGGAAGGAAGAAAGAAAGAAAGAAAGAAGAAAGAAAGAAAGAAAGAAAGAAAGAAAGAAAGAAAGAAAGAAAGAAAGAAAGAAAGAAAGAAAAGTTGAGCAAACAAACAACAAACAAATGGGGGAAATGAAGGCTATAAAGAGGTAAGGAAAACATGGCCTCCTCCACTTTGCCCTTCTGAGATGGTTAGTATAACACACATTTGAAGCAGTTTTCACATGAGGCAAACTTTGGTTGCTGGGGGAAAAAAAAAAAACATGGGTTTTTTCTAAAGAAAATGAATGTTAAAAAAGATTCTATTCAGGATGAATCAAATGTAAGATCTGAAACTATGAAATTGCTAAAAGAAAACATAGGGGAAACACTTCAAACATTGGTAGAGGTGATGATTTAGTGGATATGGTCCTAAAAGCACAAGCAACAAAACCAAAACTAGACAAATGGGATTAAATGAAATTCAAAAACTGCACAGAAAAGGAAACATTTAATATAATGAAGAAACATGTGACAGAATGGGAGAAAATATTTTCAAGCCACCTATCTGACAAAGGGTTAATATAAAGAATGTATCAGCAACTCAGAAAACTCAACAATGAAAAATCAATCAATCCAGTAGCACTGAGATTCAGGAGTACCATGAAAGTGACTTATTTCTAAGGGTGCAATTTTTATTTATTGATTTATTTATTTGAAAGTCACGGTTACACAGAGAGAGGAGAGAAGAGAAAGAAAAAGAGAAAGAGAGAGAGAAAGAAAGAGAGGTCTTCCATCCATTGGTTCACTCCCCAATTGGCCACAACTGCCAGAACTGTGCTAATCTGAAGCCAGGATCCAGGAGCTTCTTCCAGGTCTCCCATGTGCGTGCAGGGTCCCAAGGACTTGGGCCATCTTCTACTGCTTTCCCATGCCATAGCAGAGAGCTGGATTGGAAGTGGAGCAGCCAGCTCTCGAACTGGTGCCCATATGGGATGTCAGTACTTCAGGCCAGAGCATTAATCTGCTAACCACAGCGCCGGCCCCTAAGGGTACAGTATAAAAACTTGTCATGGAACTCCAAATCTCATTAAAATTGGTGGTAAAAATGCCATCTTAATTGTTAAAGTGATCATATTAAGTGTTAAAGTGGATTTGGGGCAAGATGGCGGAATAGGAAGGGAGCACACCAATAGTCCGGGGAGAGACAGTTTAATAAAGGTGGAGATACTGCAGGTTCAAGGAAGAGTAGGGGAAGAAACAGCAGAGGAAACTCTTCCAGAACTAGTGATTCACAGTGGACCTTTGAGGAGAGTGTGGGAGCCCACAGTTTGGGACACCAGCAGCAGACTCAACGCACCAGCGCTGGAACGCAAGGTGAGCCGATCCTCAATAGCCCGAGACACCAGGAGGGAAGCGGAAAGAGGAGACTAGAGTGAACAAGGCTTGAAACCCTGTGGGAAAAAGTTCACCAGGCTAACTAGAAGAGAGAGAGAAAGAAAAAAGTGACCGATACGGACACGGGTTTCTCTCTCTCTGCCCACCACTCAAAGGCCAGCAAGACAAAGAGCAGGCGCCATTTTGGACATACGTCATAATCAGGGCGACCTCAGGTCTGCACCAGCCCTGAGCCTAGCAGAAAAACCTGACTCTGGGCTTGGGGGTGAAATAACAGGAGATTAGAACCTAATGAATGTGTGGTGCTAATGAACTGAGACTGTGAGAAAAGAGACGGTGGGGGAGAGAACTCACGGAATTCACCACGTGAGTACTCTCCAGAGATGCTACAGTTCAGTAGCCTTGGCGGCCCAGTGGGAGACTACAGGAGAATCTCAGCCCACACAAAGGGCCACAAAGATTCCTTCTCTGGTCCTTGGGAAAGAGCTTCTGATCTCTGGTTCCTGTGGGTATATCATTCGTCTGCTAACCACCCCCAATTCCATTCAGCTGTGTGGAATTACTTCCCTTTTGAACCAAAAAAAAAAAAAAAAAAAAAAAAAAACCTAACAGAGAGATTTGCCACGCCTAACCTGGGAGTGTCTCCTTTGACCCACCCTCAACCCTAAGGAACCAAACAGAGCTCTCAGGCCACACCCATCTCAAGCCTCTAAGGCTCCATCAAAAGCAGACAGTCCACTCCACTTAATCTAGAGTCATAGTATAACAAGAAAAAAACACCACAGTGAAGAAACCAATATGCCAAACAACAAACGCAAAAACCGAGGTAATAAGAACAAGGAAGACACTATGGCATCCCCAAATGAAAAAGACACCCCAATTCAAGATTACGAAGATGATGAGATAGAAGAGATGCAAGAAGCAGATCTCAAAAAATTGATAAGAACACTAAGAAGTACTCAAAAACAAATTCTTGAACTACAGAAATCCTTAATGGACAAGGTAGAAAATCTCTCTCGTGAAAATGAAATATTAAGGAGGAATCAAGCTGAAATGAAACAACTAGTAGAACATGAAACTGTGATAGTGACAAGAAATCATAATGAAGTGAAGAATTCAATAGATCAAATGAAAAACACACTAGAGAGCCTTACAAACAGAATGGGTGAGGCAGAAGAGAGAATACCGGACTTAGAAGACAGAGCACAGGAAAATATACAGTCAAACCAAAGAGAAGAAGAGGAAATTAGAAATCTAAAAAATATTTTTGGGAATCTACAGGATACTATTAAAAAACCCAACATTCGAGTTCTAGGAGTTCCTGAAGGCATGGAGAGGGAGAAAGGATTCGAATGCCTTTTTAGTGAGATAATAGCAGAAAATTTCCCAGTTTTGGAGAAGGACAGAGACGTCCTAGTACAGGAAGCTCATAGAACCCCCAATAAACATGACCAAAAGAGATACTCATCACGACACATTATAATTAAACTCACCACAGTGAAACAGAAAGAAAAGATCCTAAAATGTGCAAGAGAGAAACGTCAGATTACTCTCAGAGGATCTCCAATTAGACGGCAGACTTCTCATCAGAAACCCTACAAGCTAGAAGGGAATGGCGAGACATAGCCCAGGTACTAAGAGAGAAAAACTGCCAGCCCAGAATATTATATCCTGCAAAGCTCTCATTTATGAATGAAGGTGAAATAAAGACCTTTCACTGCAAAAAGAAATTGAAAGAATTTGTTGCCACTCGTCCAGCCCTGCAAAACATGTTTAAAGATGTGTTACACACAGACACAGAAACACGGCCATCAACATGAAAGTAGGTAAACGAAGGGAACCTCACAGCAAAAGATCACAGGGAATTCAAAGCATACATTTGGATAAAGAAATTATGGGACGTGTACTCTATAGAATACTATACAGCAGTCAAAAACAATGAAATCCGGTCATTTGCAACAAGATGGAGGAATCTGGAAAACATCATTCTGAGTGAATTAAGCCAGTCCCAAAGGGACAAATATCATATGTTCTCCCTGATCGGTGACAACTAATTGAGCAACAAAGGGGAAACCTGTTGAAGTGAAATGGACACTATGAGAAACAGTAACTTGATCAGCTCTTGTGCTGACTGTTGATGTACAATGTAATACTTTATCCATTTTAGTTTTTTTTATTCTAGTAATATTGGTTGAACTCTGTAATTAACAAACAATTATTCTTAGGTGTTTAAATTTTAACTGAAAAGTGATCCCTGTGAAATATAAGAGTGGGAATAAGAGAGGGAGGAGATGTACAATTTGGGACATGCTCAATCGGAACTGCCCCAAATGATGGAGTTAGAATTGTGCCAGGGGATTCCAATACAATCCCATCAAGGTGGCATGTACCAGGGCCATCTCACTAGTCCAAGTGATCAATTTCAGTTCACAATTGATCACACTGATAGGTCTAAGAGTCAAAGGGATCATACAAACAAGACTAGTGTCTGCTAATACTAACTGAGAGAATCAAAAAGGGAGAGAATGATCCAACATGAGAAGCGAGATACACAGCAGACTCATAGAATGGCAGATGTCCTAAATAGCACTCTGGCCTCAGAATCAGCTCTTAAGGCATTCAGATCTGGCTCAAGAGCCCATGAGAATATTTTATGCATGGAAAGCCAAGACACTGTGGCAAAAAAAAAGAAGACCTAAATGAAAGATCTCTGTGAGTGAGATACCAGTGGAACGAATGGGGCCATCAAAGAAGGAGGTACCTTTCTCTGAAAGGAGGAGAGAACCTCCACTTTGACTATGACCCTGTTGGAATAAGATTGAAGTCAGCAAACCCTAAAGGCTTCCATAGCCTCGGCAACTCATGACTAGAGCCTAGGGAGATTCCTGACGCCATAAACAAGAGTGTCAAATGGTTAAATCAACATCAGGAGTCACTGTGTACTTACGTCTCATGTGGGATCTGTCCTTAATGTGTTGTCCATTGTGAAGTAATGCTATAACTAGTATTGAAACAGTATTTTTACACTTGGTGTTTCTGTGTGGGTGCAAACTGATGAAATCTTTACTTAGTATATACTGAATCAATCTTCTGTATATAAATATAATTAAAACTGAAAAAAATCTTGGTGTTAAATTGGAAATTGCATAGAAAATTAATCAATTTAAAAATATATATATCATGTAGAATCTCTGTCCTTAATGTGCTATACATTGTGAATTAATACTATAACTAGTACTCCAACAGTATTTTTCACTTTGTGTTGCTATGTGAGGGCAAACTGTTGAAATCTTTACTTCATATATACTAAACTGATCTTCTGTATATAAAGAGAATTGAAAATGAATCTTGATGTGAATGCAAGGGGAGAGGGAGTGGGAAAGGGGAGGGTTGCGGGTGGGAGGGAAGTTATGGGGGGGAAGCCATTGTAATCTATAAGCTGTATTTTGGAAATTTATATTCTTTAAATAAAAGCATTATAAAAAATTTTAAAAAAGTGTTAAAGTGAACATATAGATATGATTTATAGATATGATTATGTGTTAAAAATATATAAATAGCATCAAGTGCCTCGTAATAATAATAGACAAGATTTAAAAAGGAGGGAGTATCCAACGTGGGAAGCAGTCCACACAGCAGACTCATAGAATGACAGTCATTTTAAGTAATACTCTGACCTCAGAATCAGCCCTTAAGGCATTCAGATGTGACTGAAAAGTCCATGAGAGCATTTCAAGCATGGAAAACCAAGACATTGCGGCAAGGAATATCCTACATGAAGGATATCTGTGGAAAGAAGAGGCCATCAAAGAATGAGGTACCTTTCTCTGAAGGGAGGAAAGACTTTGCTTATGGCTTTGGCTAAATACTGACGGAGTCTGTGGTCACAAAGGTTTCCATAGCCTTGGCAGCTCATGGCAAGAGACTTGGGTGATCATAAATAAGAGTGTTAATTGTTAAATTAACAACAGAAGTCTCTGTGCACTTACTCCCCATGTAGGACCTCTGTCCTTAATGAGTGTACTATGAAAATTAACTGCAAAACTTGTTCTCAAACAGTACTTTATATGTTGGGGAGGGTGCAAACTGTTGAAATCTTTACTTAGTATAGAATTGGTCTTCTCTCTCTGCGAGTGAGATCCCAGTGGAAAGAACGGGGCCATCAAAGAAGGAGGTACCTTTCTCTGAAGGGAGGAGAGAACTTCCACTTTGACTATGACCCTGTCGGAATAAGATCGAAGTCGGCGAACCCTAAAGACTTCCATAGCCTCGGCAACTCATGACTAGAGCCTAGGGAGATTCCTGACGCCATAAATAAGAGTGTCAAATTGTTAAATCAACATCAGGAGTCACTGTGTACTTACGTCTCATGAGGGATCTGTCCTTAATGTGTTATCCAATGTGAAATAATGCTATTACTAGTACTGAAACAGTATTTTTACACTTTGTGTTTCTGTGTGGGTGCAAACTGATGAAATCTTTACATAGTATATACTGAATTGATCTTCTGTATATAAAGATAATTGAAAATGATTAAAAAATCTTGGTGTTAAATTGGAAATTGCATAGAAAATTAATCAATTTAAAAATATATATATCATGTAGGATCTCTGTCCTTAACGTGCTATACATTGTGAATTAATACTATAACTGGTACTCCAACAGTATTTTTCACTTTGTGTTCCTATGTGAGGGAAAACTGTTGAAATCTTTACGTAATATGTACTAAACTGACCTTCTGTATATAAAGAGAATTGAAAATGAATCTTGATGTGAACGGAAGGGGAGAGGGAGTGGGAAAGGGGAGGGTTGCGGGTGGGAGGGAAGTTATGGGGGGGAAGCCATTGTAATCTATAAGCTGTATTTTGGAAATTTATATTCTTTAAATAAAAGCATTATTAAAAAAAAAGAAAAGAAAAAAAGAATTGGTCTTCTCTATATAAAGTTAATTAAAAATTAATCTTAATAAAGAATGGGATGGGAGGGGAGTAGGAGATGGGGCGGGAGTAAGGGCGGGAGGGTGGGTATGGGGGAAGAACCACTATATTCCTCAAGTTGTGCCTATGAAATTTGCATTCATTAAATAAAAGCTTTAGAAAAGAGAGAAATGTGCTGCTCACAGTCACCCTTTTAAGGTTGCAACCTTCTTCTAATTATGCAAATGGAACTAACCAAGGAATGCAAAAATCTTTGACCTACTGTAGTCATCTATATTCCCCACATTTGAAATTTAACTCATTAAATTTCCCAAATGTGAGAACCTGAAAAGTATAATTCTGATCTTTTTTAAATATATAATGCACATTACACGATTTTGATGCTTTTGTAACCAAAAAAGGATGCTTTTTACTCAACAATTCTATTTGGCCTATCTCTTTCTTTCATTAAGAACACAAGATCACAGTTTGCTTGAAAAGGGGTTAAATAGAAGGCATCATAAGAGTAAAAACACTAAAAAGAAATATTTTTGTACGATGGTAAAACAGAAGATAAATTAGATACTCTCAATTTACCATTTTGTCCTCTTATTGACTGAAAAGATCTTCAGTCTCTCAAGAATAAGTTTTTGCTTACCAAGCAGATAAACAAAGAAATCCACAATTTATAGTGCAAGAATGATAATAAATCAAAATGTCATCATGTATATTCCTTCCAGCATTTTTATCTAGCAATTGTCTCCTCTGTCTCTGCTAAGTTCCCAAAACAGAGTGCCTTCTTATAAATTATGATATATTTCTGGGTACACAGGAAAATATGCAGCTATGCTGCAATTTTCATCACAGTATATGCGGATAAAAATACTACATTTTTGCTAACATCTTAATAACTTAAATTTAGTTGAGACCTATTTGAAAATCACTGAAAAATCTATATATAAAATTACCAATTAAATAAATGGCCATAAATTCTAATTTTTTGTCATATTCTGACAATTTTTAAAAGTGGTGCCAGTTGCTGATCATCAATGGAGGCACTTCATGGTGCTTAAGAAAATATCTGTTATACAGTAGATATTCAGTAAGTATGTTCTTAAAAATGAATCATGAGAAACATATTCCTGACTTTATTATCTTTTTCCTTATCAATTAAAGCTGCATTTTCCTCTGTTACCATATTATAATGCCTGAAATTTTTAAGTAGTCTATCTTACTTGAAACCTTGGCCTTATCTTAAAATAATCTGAATTTTTAAAAGTAGCCCCCATGGTTTACTCTGCTCCACCACATATTTACTGAACACTGACCATGCAGAAAATACTACAAGAGAATGAGAGTCAACCCCTACCCAAAGAGCTTACAAAATAGAGAAACAGTAAGTACATAAATAGTTATAAGATAGGGAAAATATAAGCATCAGAAGACTGGAAGGTACACAGATGTTAACCAAAAAATGAATTTTTAAAGGTTTATTTATTTATTTATTTATTTATTCATTTGAAAACCAGAGTGACATAGAGAGAGAGAGAGAGAGAGAGAGAGAAATCTTCCTCTAATTAACTCCCTAAATGCCTGCAACAGCTGGATCTAGGCAATGCAAAAGCTAGGAACCAGGAACTCCATCCAGGTCTCCCATGTGAGTAGCAGGTACTTAAGTTACCTGAGCCATCATCTGCTTATTCCCAGGCATGTTAACAGGAAGCTAGATTGGAAGCAGAGTAGCTAGGACTCCAATCAGGAACTCCGATATGGGACATGGCTGCCCTAAGCAGTAGCTTAACCCATTGCACCATAACTCCCACCCCAGAAAGATAAGTTTTAAATAGACATCATCTTCAACTAGGAACTCACCAAATGTGTCATGAAAGAGACAAAATCTGAAAAGAAAGTAAGATGTTAACAGATTTACATTAGAGAAACAGGGTATTTCCAAGCAAAGAGATCATGATCTATGCTTTTGTGTCTGTTCAGAGAACTATGGCTAACCCAGTTTCACTAGAGTAAAAGTGAGAAGCTAGAACTATAAGAAAGGAATCCTGACATGAGGTAACACATTTTATGGCAGAGCCCAGCCAGCCGATGGGCATGCAAGGAGAGAGCCAGGGGAATGAACACTCAACCAGCCTTCAACCAACCTAAGTCTTTGTTCCCTCCATACACACACCCACAGTGTCCTGCTAGCTCTCACTTGGTTATGAATCCAACTAAAAGCCAGAGGCAAGGGAGAAAGGAAGGGTGATAGCTGTTGATTCAGCTCCTCCACTCAAAGCACAGAGCAGAGTAAGGGAATGTAGAAAATGGAGGGAGAAAAGAAAAATATCCAACCCAAGGCTTGTGAGCAAACAAAAGACATTCTTCTCCCAGGAGAAATTGATCCAAGAGGAATGGATTGAATCAAGAGAAGTACAGATGAACCCAGTAGAAATATAATAGATGTAACTGCCAATGAAGATCAGAAATAAGATCATGTCAGTGGAAAAATAACTGATAATTTGTGAAAAAAACATTACAGGGTAGACTGTGATGATTCCAAAGGATTATATATGGGAGAAAAAATTGAATGTCCAAAATGTTGAATCTGGATTCCTGCAAGAACAAGGCCATTATTACAAGCGTGAACACTAACTGTTATTTTAAATTAAGATATGTAGAGTTGCTGAGTCCTACACACAGGGATGGACCTAGTGAATGTGTGCTGAGAGAAGCTTCCTGGAAATCAAACATAACACAGGCCCAGGCAGGATTTCACCCAAGATCACAGAATTAAGCACAGCAAGAGAAAGAGTTCACATCAGCTTGGAGCCTAGTATCATCCATTTATCTTCCTAAAAATATCTGTTTTAAAATAATAATAATGCCAACCACTTTTACCTAAAGAAAACTCACCCAAAATAATATGAAAATGGCAAGTTGAAAAGGAAAAAGAACAAGTGCTAAGTATCAAATTTATTCTATTATAGAATAAAAACAAAATGGGGCCAGCGCTGCGGCTCAACAGGCTAATCCTCCGCCTTGTGGCACCAGCACACGGGGTTCTAACCCTGGTCGGGGCACCGGATTCTATCCCGGTTGCCCTCTTCCAGGCCAGCTCTCTGCTATGGCCCGGGAGTGCAGTGGAGGATGGCCCAAGTGCTTGGGCCCTGCACCACATGGGAGACCAGAAGAAGCACCTGGCTCCTGTCTTCAGATCAGCACAATGTGCCGGCCATGGTGGCCATTGGAGGGTGAACCAATGGCAAAAGGAAGACCTTTCTCTCTGTCTCTCTCTCTCACTATCCACTCTGCCTGTCAAAAAAGAAAAAAAAGAATAAAAACAAAATGATTTAGTAATTATGATTACAAAACAGACCAAACAATTTTAATTCCTGAAAGAAAAGCTACATAAAGAAAAAAAATTGGGCAAAAAATGGAAAATGAAAGCACAAATCAAGGAAACCAAGAAGTGAGAGAGGGAAGAACAAAGACGTTTCCATCTGAACAAATAAGAGAGAACATCAGTGCATAAACTAAATAGAGAGATGAAGAGAAAATGTCTTAAATAGGTATGCGAGTGTGAGGGAATTAATGCATAATAAAGACACATTTCAATTAGAGGGAAAAGAGCTAGGATTTAGCACTGGCATTAAAACAGCTCAGGATAGCATATTGAAGTTTGACTCTACTTCCAATTCCAGTTTCCTGCTAACCCACGATCTAGGAGTCAGCAGATGATGGTTAAAGTACTTGGGAACCTGCCATTCACATAGGAGACATGATCTGAATTCTGAGCTCCTGGTTTTGGCCAGTCCCAGCCCAGCCCCACGCGCTGTGGGCATTTGGGGAATGAATAAGCAGATGAAGGATCTCTGTGTCTGTCTGTGTCTCTGTATCTCTGTAATTCTTTGTCTTTCAAGAATAATGAAATTTTAAAACTACAACATTTTAAGTGTGCACTTAAAAATGACATAAAGTTAGAAGAAGAGGATGGTTTCCCAATAAATTAGGATTGATGAGCTAATCTTTTGGAAAGCATTAACGTGAGGCTTGGTATCAGGTAGTGCTATGGACTAAGTATGTTTCCCTCCAGGTTTCATGTTGATACCTTATTCCAAAAATAATGATATTTGCATATAGGGCTTTTAGGAGGAAATTAGGTCAGGAGGGTGGAGCCCTCATAAAGGAATTAGTGTCCTTATAATGTTGGACCCCCAATCATATGGACGCCAACTTGTTCAGGTGGACGCCCCAAGACCCAGACTCCAGACAAGTTGATGCAAAAGCATGAGTTTATTGATCGTTTGCGCAAACGGGCCCTCTACCGCCGCAGGTGGTGAGGAGCCCCGAACAGCAGTTACACACTGGTTTTAAAGACAGAAACCACAAAATTAGCATACCGCAAAATGCAGGCATAAAACGCAGGCATAAAACACTGGCATAAAATGCTGGCATAAAATGCAGAGGTGCTACCGGATTGGTCGGTTGGAAAGATGTCTTAAGTGCGCGCACTTAGGGACTCTCTGAAGGGGGAGGGGTAGCTCTGCTCCGGGCGGGGGTCATTTTCCTTCCCGGAATCACCCAACCCAGAGAATGTTCTGCCTACTAGTCTCTGAGGAACATCTAGCTTTTTCTGACTTAAAGAAACCTCTGGTATTTGCTCTCGCCTGAGTCCAGGCCTAATTTCTTGTCCCCCTGCAAGGGTCCTTCAATAAGAAGGCCCCGGATAGCTGGATAACTCTTTCTGCTCTCTGCCGTGTGAGGACACAACAAGAAAGTAGCCACATGTACAGCAGGAAGAGAGCCCTCACCAGACTGTACCTACCAGCACCTTGAGGTTGGACTTTTCAGCCTCCAGCACTATGAGAAATAAATGTTTATTGCTTGTTTAAGTCACCTTAAACTTGTTATAGCAGCCCAAATGACTGTGAGAGCTGGGAATGCCTTAATCTGCTAGTGGCAGAAATCCCAACTAACTGTTACTTAAATAAATTGGTGGCTTATTTGGCTTATAAACAAGAAATCTGAGCATGGGAAGCTCAGGAATGGCAACGGCTCATCAGTATCTGCCGAGACCCTAGTTCTCTCTTTCCTCTTCACCATCACTCATACACTGGCTTTTGTCCTCATTCTTGTCACCCCAGGATCTAGATACCTTCTGCACACCATCATCTCTCACCTATGTCTCGGGCAAACAGCAAGGGAAAACAACAAATGTGAAATGGACACACTAAAACTTTAACAGTGGTGATTATGGTAACTTGGAGTTTTTGTGTGATCTAATTTTTATAATGACTCTGCATTGAATTTTAAACCAGAAATAACTTGTAAACCTGTTTCTGTCTTGTAGAAAGGTTAATTAATTGAAGAAGCCATACATTCCTTTCTACATCAGTAGGCATCTATTGTTCTGAGATTCCAGGTATTTTGAATCATCTTAACTTTCATTTTTAGCGTAGACCATTAGTAGATTTCATCATGTGGAAAATGAGCTGTACAGAAAACTCATTTTTATGTTCAGAATCTATGAGAGTACAAAAATTTTAGGTTGTCTTGGCAATAATGCAGAGTCTCTAAGAGTGTTGTTTAATGAATATCGGTAAACTGTGTATTTCTAAGCATCTAATTGAAACTGTTAGAAATCGTTCCCAGTGTGATCTTCCTAGAAGAAGAAGATGTGATGAGCAGAGAAAAAGCAACCTGCAGGGAACTCACTACTTACCTCTGCTTTCAGATATTGCTTAAACATTATGTTCTACCCCTAAATGTTTTCAGTTTTATGATACAGATAAATAAAACTTTCTGGAATCCAATACTATCAAAGAGTACCCAAAAGGTTGTGAATTTTGGAAAACACATCAATTCTATTCTTCAATTGAAAAAAAAAAATCTTCCATATCCCTTAATCTAAATGTCTTCACTGATAAATGTGTATGATATACTAAGAGTTAAACCAGGTTAATTGCCTCATAGTGTATAGACTAATCATACTAAGATGAGTAATAGGAAAGCAGTTAATGTACAAAAGTAAAAATAGTATTAATTTTGGATGACAGATTTCTCTTTATCCTTGCTCTTCAAAGTACTAGGAAAAGCCCATTTCCTAGTGAGTTAATACACAACCTTTTAATAAAGCACTCTGGATACCCTCCGAGTTTCTAGAAAGGATTAAGGGAATGAGTATCTAACCAGGTTGCACTCCAGCCCTTCTGCACTACTCAAAACTTACTCCACAGTAGCTGTTTGGTCTGGCTGTTCTGACTCTGGTTGGGATTCCCTCACCCCACATTGGAGTGCCTGAGTTCAATACACAGCTCCAGTCCCTGACTCCAGCTTCCTACAGATGGAGACCCTGGCAGGCAATGATGATGGGTGCACAATAGCAGGAAATTGGATCTAAAACAAATATGGGACTTGAACCCAGGCTTTCCAATATGGGATGTGGGTGCCCTAAGTGGCAGCTTAACTGCTGTACCATATTCTCACCCCAAGACTCCCACATTCTTATCCAGCTTCCTCAATAAAACTATCAACCCTCTAGGGTAGTCTTTAGCAATCTACACTGCCTGGAATCTTTTTTAAAGGCTTCTTTTATTTATTTGAAAGACAGAGTTACAGAGAGAAGTAGAGGCAGAGAGAGAAAGAGACAGAGTCAGAGAGAGAGGGGTCTTCCATCCACTGGTTCACTCCCCAAAAGGCCACAATGGCTGAAGCTGAGCTGATCCAAAGCTAAAGCCAGGAGCTTCTCCCGGTCTCCCATGTGCATGCAGGGGCCCAAGGACTTGGGCCATCGTCTACTGCTTTCCCAGGCACATTAGCAGAGAGCTGGCTTGGAAGAGGAGTGCCCATATTGGATACCAGCACTGTAGGCCAGGGCTTTAACTGGCTGCACCACAGCACCAGAACCTTCTAATATATTGACTTCTTTCTTGTATGCTGATATATTATGTGTACTGCTTATCTAAAAACGTAATTATACCTTGACTTATAAGTCACACCCTAACTCTTCCACATTCTCCCAAGAGAAGATTAGCTCTTACAGGATGAGATTTCCTGCCCTAATCCTGACAAAGCAAGAGAAAGAAGTGCCACAATCCAAGTCCCCGTGGGCTGGAAAAGTGCTTGTGTTCCGTACTTTCTGTAGATGGATGAGTCCATCCATCCAGCTTGTCTCTCCTCAAAGAAGACTTTCTTCCTCGATAAGGCCTCATTTTCCTAAAATGAAATCTGCCATGAAAACCCAGATATCCAAAGCCTAGCATCCTGCCCTAGACCCAACCTCATGCTTGGCTGGGTTCGGCCCAACAACTCCTGCCAGTCTTCTCCACCAAAGAGGGATGAAGTTATTCCTACTTTCTGTCCCTGCCACTGCAGTCACAGGTAGAGACTATGTTAAAAATGTGCTCATCACCTAAGATCAGAATATATGTTAGCAATGCCTATGCAGATTTCCCTGGTTTCTAATTTCATTCTGTCATAGCCAGTCAACATTCCTTGGTACAAATATCTTGCAATTTCACTGTCATGACCTTTGAGTGCTACATGTTTAACTTGCCAGCAAGCCCAGGTGAGACTCCAGGCCTCCAGCCTAACAAGAGATTGTGACAAAGCATTGAGATCGAAGAGGCCCTTAAGAAAAGCAACACAGTTTACACTCAATCATAACGAGTTGCCCTTGAGGCTTATAAAAAGGGAAGGGATATGATGAAATTTGCCTGTTAGGAGATTTCCCTGAGTGCAATATGAAGACATCTGGAAAATATTTTGTTATAAACAACAAACCAGTATAAAAGCATGGGAAACCCTCCAGGCAGGAAGGCCGAAGAGGCTGAGAGAAAAAGGACTGAAGCAGGAAAGTGACCGAGCAGCTGGAGAGAAGTGGGAGGAAATGGGAGGAAATGTTACAGGGATGTCAACAGAATTCCATGATGACTTCAACATGTTGAAGAGGAAGAGAAGCGGAAGAAATTGTTACTCAAGGTCAAATATTACACTGCGGGTTTCTTGTCTCTCACCAAATGGATTTTATATTTCTTAATGGCAGAAACTATTTCAAAAGTTTTCTTGTGCACTTTGCTGCCCAGTAAAAATGTGTTCAATTAACCAACAAAATTAAATAAATAAATCTGCTATGCTCTCTGTCAGGGACCTTCTCTACAAGGAATGCACCTATGGAAATCTAGAAGCTAAGCTGTCAGGCAACGTTAACCATTTTTTTCAGGTACTTGTGTGAAGTAACACTGACAAAAACTGTACAAATGCCTAAACCTGGCAAACTAATTCACTCACATTTTTAGGAGGTAAAAGGTTTCCTTGATCCCTTTTTGTTATTAATAATCATTAGCTACTTTGAATAGATACTAATTAAACTTATCTAATTTAAACTAAACTTAGATCATCAAATTAAGCAGTGGTTCTCAAACTTCACTGGACATGAATATCCCCTGGAGGCTTTTTAAGTTGCAGATTGCTGGACACAGTGTTTTTGATTCTGTTGGTTAGAATGGGACTCAAGAAATCAAGTTGAGACCCCCCCATGCCTTAGAGCAGTGTTCCTGAAACATTGGACAATATAAAAATCATCTACAGTGCTCATTAAAATAACAATCTACTGGATCTGAATTCTAATCTACCATTCAAGAGAGGTATATATGAATCTGTATCTTTTAGTATCTTGTGTGGCTTTTATAATCAGCCTCATTTGGTAAACACTGCCATAAAGTAATCCTATGAGGCATGCACTATTAATATTCTCATTTTCCAAAAGGAAAAGCAAAAACTTAGCAAGCTCCAGTACCGATAAATGTACTTACCATTTCCACTAGAGGGCTTAAGCCATTTTTCATGCTCAAATATAAAATATTTCTTATATTATCTTGCATCTTGACAGTGGAGACATTTATTTTAGTATCTCAAGACCAAATAGCCAGAATACTGAATAAGGCAATGGTTAGTATCAAGCCCGGTAAAATAATACTATGCATACATAAAATTTTAAAAAACAAAACAGTTAACAACAACAGGTTTTCTTAACAGTCCAAACAACTAGTAAAATGGACGGAGGCAGAGCAAAATTATCATTTAAATAAAATCACTGGAAAATTAAATCAAAATTCTCATATCAATAATTTTTGGTAAACAGAGGAAAAACATTATTGATGCCAGAAAAGATTTTTTACTATGCATTTTATAACTGGTTTGCTGTTTATAATAAAAAGACATTATCCAGGTCTGGAAATCCTTAAAAGTGCCTTGAGACACATTTTACTAGATTTTCCAGCATTTTCAGAAAATGAAATATCACAGCAGCTGAAGCACTGCAAATGTAAACTGTCCTTAAGACATTCGCTCTGAAATGTCCCATAATGCGATTGAGTGGCAACAATAATCAGGATTTAAATTATGTGACTGTAAGCTAATGAAAATAATATTGGCTAACATTTGTTAAATACCACAACCAACACAAGAAGCAATTATCAGTATTATTGTTTATAGGTAAGAAAAGGTAGATTCAGAGAGATATTACTTGCCCATAGTTTGCATAACTAGCAAGTAGAAGAACCAGGTAACAAAGCCAGGCCAATTGGATCTAGAGTAAACCTATCATAATATTATTCTAGTCCCTATATTTTGAATAAAAAATAGATATCCTCATCTTACCTACTAATGGAACTTGTATCTTCAGTGGTCACTAACTGCAATAATAGAAACAGATACTAAATGAGATAGGGACAAAAGGAAGAATAAAAATAATGACCCCCCCAGAGGAAAAGGGATTTATTTGGGGCCATGTTTAAACAGACGGGGAAAGAATTAGTGACCATTACCATGATAGGCAATAGAAAACTGGCTGTCAAGTAGTTTTCCAAAAGCAATTCTCCAGGGAAAATCAAATTCTAGCAAACCATCTTGAAAATTCTCTTAACCCAAGGCTTGTCACAATGCTTCCCTGAAGAATCCAGTCAAAGGGTCCTGTTACCAGAAGCTTGACAGGTACTGAATATGGAGTTCAGGCCCACATTCACGGTTGGAGTTGCAGGGCTCCAGTGCAAGCTGACATCACTGTTTCTCAGAATTACAATGATAAATTTGAGTGGACTCAGATGAATGTGAGAGCTTAAATTCCTGAACTCCAGGCATCGTAGCTCTTCCATCTAAGGAAATGAGCCTTCTGCTTGAAGAAGCCAAAATGGCCCACCAGAAGATATCAAGTCTCAGTTTCGGATTTCCTCACTGTAAATGTCCTAAAACAGGTAGAATAATATTTTACTAATAAATTTCACTTGTTCTACAGTGCCAGATACACATTTATATAATTTATAACACAATTATTGTATTATATGTTATATAAAACACAATATTTTTCTTTGAAAGAAGAATTAGACAAAACTTAGAAGAGCCATATGGTACCAACTTCCAAACTCTGGCCAGGAATATTATAGCAAAATTCTAGTACACAGCAGTATTTTCTTCCTAAATTTATTTTAAGTTCAGTCTGATTGAGGAGAAGATAATTAAATTAAATTTACAGATGTCGGCCAGCACCGCGGCTCACTAGGCTAATCCTCTACCTTGCGGTGCCGGCACACCGGGTTCTAGTCCCGGTCGGGGTGCCGGATTCTGTCCCGGTTGTCCCTCTTCCAGTCCAGCTCTCTGCTGTGGCCCGGGAGTGCAGTGGAGGATGGCCCAAGTGCTGGGCCCTGCACCCGCATGGGAGACCAGGAGAAGCACCTGGCTCCTGACATCAGATCAGCGCGGTGCGCCGGCCACAGCGTGATGCGCCAGCCGCAGTGGCCATTGGAGGATGAACCAACAGCAAAGGAAAACCTTTCTCTCTGTCTCTCTCTCTCACTGTCCACTCTGCCTGTCAAAAAATAAAAAATAATAAATAAATAAATAAATAAATAAATAAATTTACAGATGTCCAATCTCATTTCTGAACCAAAGAATTCTCCACTTTGAATAAAGACGGACTTTCCTGACGCAATAAATCCCCCAAAGCAAAATTCATTAATAATGTCTATAGCTGACTTTTATTTTATAAAACAATTTTGTTTTATTTTTTAATCCTATCAATGCATAATTATGATTTAAATATAAAATAAACTCAAAGAGTCATAAAAAAAGCAATTATCCTCTATGTAATCTCTTTCCAGCTATCATTCTCAAAGAGGAACAATGTTTAATTCCTTTACTTATTTTGATAGTTCATGGTAACTTTTTTGTTTGGCACATAATATTTATGGGGTACAATGGGATTCTTCAATTCACATATACATTGTATAATGATGTATAATCATGGTAACCAGCATATTTATCATTTCTTTCCAGGAAGAACATTCCAAACTATCTATTCTAGCTATTTGAAAGTACAAACTGCATTGTTGTTGACTCTTTTCTCTCTACTGTGAACTACAGCACCAGAGTTGATTCCCCTTTTCATATTATACCATTGTACCCAATGACCAACCTCTTCCCATTCTCTCCATTCCCTTACTCTCCCTAGCCTCTAGCAACCAGTATTCTACTCTCAATATTTAGGAAATCAATTTTTTTTAGATTCTTTGAATGATACCATGTGGTATTTGTCTTTCTGTGCTGGGTTTTTGTCACTTAACATAATGTCCTCCATGTGCATCCATGTTGTGTAAATGATAGGATTTAATCTTTTTTATGGTGAATAGTATTCCATTTATGTCTATGTACCCACATTTTCTTTATCCATTCATCTGTTGATGGACATTTAGATGGATTCTGTATTTTGTCTAGTTGACAAATTGATCTCATTTCCTTTGAATATACACCCACCAGTGAGATTACTGAACCATATTATAGTTTTGTTTATTTTTTTAATTCTTATTAATTTATTTTCATTTTTATTTGAAAAGTAAAAAGACAGAGATAGATAGTCCAACCGCTGGTTCACTCCTCTAATAGTTGTAATAGTTAAGTTTGGGCTAGGCAAAAGCAAGGAGCCTAGGAGTCCATCCAGGTTTCCATGTGGGTGGCACTGATTCAAGCACTTGCGCTATCTCCATGGGTGCTTATCATGAAGCTGAGTAGGAACCAGAGGAACTGAAACAAAACAAGGAAATCTGTCCTGTATGGGATGGGGGCATCCAAGAAACCACTAAACAGCTATGTCTACCCCTATTTTTATATTTTGAGGAATATCTATATTGTTTTCCATAATGGCTTCACTAATTTAGTTCCCCTTTCTGCACTTTCTTTTTTTTTTTAAGATTTTATGCATTTATTTTGAAAATCAGAGAGGCAGAGAGAGTGGGAAAGACAGAGAAATCTTCCTTCTACTGTTTCACTCCTCAGATGGCTACAACAGCCAGTACTTGGTCAGGCCAAACCCAGGAGCCAGGAGCTTCTTCCAGGTCTCCCACATAGGTGGCAGGGATCCAAACACTTGTGCCATCTTCACTGCTTTTCTCAGGACATTAGCAACAAGCTAGATTGGAAGTGGAACTGCCAGAAGGTGAACCAGAGCCCATACAGGATCCTTGTATCACAGGCACTGGCCCAACCTGCTACACTACCATGATAGCCCCCCTTTCTCTAAATAATATTTTAGGATGCTTTTTTTCAATGTCACAATTTCAATTTTTTTCTACTATAATTTTTGAATTTTAATTCTCTTTGATCACCCTGTATCTATTCTCCATCTTCCTCCCACAATTATAATTTATTAAAATTGTTTCTATTTTCAACAGTTTGTAAACAATTGTGCAATGATTATGTTTCTTTCCTTTACAGATTTCCTGGAGTTTGTCATTGTTTTTCTTTTCTTCACACAATTTATTCCTTCTAATAATCCTCGCTTTTAAAAAGATCATTGGACCAGATCTTCTATGAAATCTCAGTTTTTCCAGAGTCCTCACTCCTTATTGCAAGCCAGACTGTTTCTCATGCTTTCCCATGATTGCCACCCTGAGGACTTTCTTGGACTGCTTTGCTGGATACCATTCTTCCTCTTGCTTATTTACTTCATTTGCTGGAATATACTCAGATTCTCATTCCGCTTGATGGAAAAATAAATGTCATACAGGGAGAATACAATTCTGCAAACCAAAAAATGTGTTTGATTCACCCCTTCACTTGAATTAGAGTTTGAGTGAAGAATACTTAGTTGAAAGTCACTTTCCCTCAAACATCTAAAGACTCTATCACAGCTTTATCTCTGGCACTTCCTAGAATACTTCCTGGCACCTGCTTGGCATTCATCAATTATTGAATGTATAAATGAATAAATGAACGAATGTGATGCTTTTTCAAAACTCAGTTTAGTTCCCTTCTATTTCCTGCCACACCTCTGTCTTTACTTTGGCTTCCTTTTCCCTCTTTCATTGTTAAAGAGCTCCCTGCCCCCAAGTAGAGAGTGATTTTCTTGCCTATTTCTACCCAAGAAGGAGGCTTCTGAAAGCAGATTGAGTTTCTCCCATGCAGCAGCATTAGCATGGTCCAGGAACTTGATGGAAATGCAAGTTTGGGGGCCAGCACTGTAGCACAGCGGGTAAAGCTGTCACCTGCAGTGCCAGCATCCATGCAAGCACCAGTTTTAGTCCCAGCTACTCCACTTCTGATCCAGCTCTCTGCTATAAAAGCAGAAGAAGATGGCCCAAGTCCTTGGGCTCTTGCACCTGTGTGGGAGACTCAGAAGAAGCTCCTGGCTCCTGGCTTCAGATCGGTGCATCTCTGGCCATAGCGGCCAATTAGGGAGTAAACCAGCAGATGAAGACCTCTCTCTCCCACTCTCCCCCTCCCCCTCTCCCCCTCTCCCCCTCTCCCTCTCCCCCTCTCCCTCTCCCCTCTCCCCCTCTCCCCCTCTCCCCCTCTCCATCTCCCCCCTCCCCCTCTCCCCATCTCCCCTTCTCTGTCTTCCCCCTTATCCTAATGCACAACATAGTTTGAGAACCACATAGGCAGAGCCAATTCTGGCAGTGTTTGCTACTGGTTGTCTGGAGAAGGGTGAGTCTATACGCAAGGAGAATTCTCTGTGGGACTGTTGCATTTCTTCAGGGAAGAGATCTTGGGCCCCTTGCCCAGTGGATAGGTATTTAACTGCTGATGGGATGATAGCTGAGAAAGAGACAGAATGACTCAGGCCCCTAGTATCAAAATGAAAATAGTGATTCCTATGTCCACAGAACTGCTGTGCGTTTTGAGCAAAAAGTCAGTTTTCCAACTGATTAAGAAGACTGGATGTTTGACCTCTACTTCAGTCTCCTGAATTTTAGACTTTTCTCTTTCCCATAAACTCTTATCACCTGAGGTCACCTGAACCTCTGTTCATGCCACTTGCAATAAACTGACAAGTACAGACTGGTACACCATGTCATGATATACATTATTTGAATTACTTGCAATTCAAAAAACTAAGTGTGGCAGAAAACCATAAAATAATTCCAGTTCTAGTCTATGTATTTCCCTCATTGGGCCACAAGGTGGCACTTTCCACTCTGCTTGTAATCGCTATCGGGTTGTTTCCTTTGGAGCAAACTATTCTTGGAGTTCCTTTGGCTTTCTGTGGAACCTCTTCAAGAACTTAGAATTACTGTGTTTCAGTGACTCACTCAATCAGTTTTCCCGTATTAGTGAAGAGTTGCATAATAACGTCTTGTAATTGTTCACCAGTCTGTCACAAGTTGAATCTATTTTTACCTCCTTTGATGGGAAATCTGAGTACTGAATTCCAAATTCAACAAAACCCACCACAATTATCTTCAGACCTTCAGTAAGAGTTAATTAACCCCATTGTTCTAAGAACATTTTCCCTCCTTAATAAAGTCCTACAAAATGAAATCCAAAGTTAAAGATGTATTCTACAAATAAATACTGCAAGCCCTCCAATAGAGAATGGTAACAATTATTATTTTGTTAAGGATTGATTTATTTATTTGGAAGAGAGAAGAAAATTACAGAAAGAGAGAGAGAGACAGAGAGAGAGAGAATGAGTGAGATCTTCCATCCACTGGTTCACAACCCAGATGGCCACAACCGCTGGGACTGGGCCAATCCAAAGCCAGGAGCCAGGAGTTTCCTCTGGGTCTTCCACATGGATGCAGGGGCCCAAGCATCGGGGCCGTCTTCCACTGCTTTCCTAGGAGCTCCATTAGGGAGCTGGATGGGAAGCAGAGCAGTCAGGACTCAAACCAGCGTCCACAGGGGAGGAAGAAATCACAGGCTGTGGCTTTACCGTTACACCACAACACTGGCCCCACAATGATTCTTAAAGTTTTATAAAAATCATTTTCTTGGGGCCAGCACCGTGGCGCGGTAGGTTAAGCCTCTGCCTGTGGCGCCAGCATCCCATATGGGTGCCGATTCTAGTCCCAGCTGATCGTCTTCCAATCCGGCTCTCTGCTATGGCCTGGGAAAGCAGTAGAAGATGGCCCAAGTGTTTAGGCCCCTGCACCTGCGTGGGAGACCAGGAGGAGGCACCTGGCTCCTTGCTTCGGATCGGCGCAGCTCCAATCATTGTGGCCATTTGGGGAGTGAACCAACAGAAGGAAGACCTTTCTCTGTCTCTCCCTCTCATTGTCTATAACTCTACCTCTCAAATAAATAAATAAAATCTTTTAAAAAACATTTTCTTGCAAGCTTAAACAATATCCAAATTAATATTTCATTGGTCAGAGACAGCACTGTGGTAGACAAGGTGAAGCCACGGCCTGCAATGCCAGCATCCCATGTGGGCACTGGTTTGAGTCTCAGCTGCTCCACTTTCCATCCAGGTTCCTGCTGATGTGCCTAGGAATGTAGTGGAAAATGGCCCAAATGCTTATGTGAGAGACCCAGAGGAAGCTCCTGACTCCTGGCTCCTGGCTCCTGGCTCCTGGCTCCTGGCTCCTGGCTCCTGGCTCCTTGCTTCAGATCAGCTCAACTCTGGCCATTGCAGCCATCTGGGGAGTGAACCAGCTGGTACAAGATCTCTTCCTCTCTCTCTCTCTCTCTCTCTCTCTCTCACACACACACACACACACACACATATACACATACAGACACACCCTCTATCTCCCTCTCTGTGGCTCTGCCTTTCAAATAAATAAAATTAATCTTTTTTAAAAAAAGAAAAAGAAACAGCTTATGTTTCATCCCCTCTGGCGTATTTTGCCAAACTTCCCTGGATCCTAAACTAAATTAGGGCCACCTCCCTTCCTCAATGCTCATCATACTTCTGCCATGGCTTTTACCTCACCGTTTTAGAATTACCTTTCTAATGAGTTACAACTTCCAGAAAGAGAGGTACTGAATCAGTTTCATCTCTGTGTCAGTGTCTCTAATGTACCTTTCTACAGGCACTGTGGAATGGATATCTGCCACATTGTAGGAGGTGTGCAGTAAGTACTTGATGAGTGGAAGAAGTGGGGTTATTTTCTATCATTTTAAGCATGAAGATACTAAGTCATAAAAGAAGTTAAATGATTTTATCCATTTTAAATTCTGGACTCCATGATTCCAGATTGTTCAACCAATGGTAGATCAAGAAATCAGAACCCCCTCCCTGAGTCTGTTATGCACAGAACTATAGTTTCTCTTCTCAGGCACAAGTGAAGTGCAATCCTGGCTAGCAGATTGACATCCAAGGAGAAAGAAATGGGAGGAGACTGATGGGAGAACTGAGTCTTTATCCACTGTTTTACCTTAATATAAAATAAAAGTTTTTAGGCCGGCGCCGTGGCTCCACAGGTTAATCCTCCGCCTTGCGGCGCCGGCACACCGGGTTCTAGTCCCGGTCGGGGCACCGGATTCTGTCCCGGTTGCCCCTCTTCCAGGCCAGCCCTCTGCTGTGGCCCGGGAGTGCTGTGGAGGATGGCCCAAGTGCTTGGGCCCTGCACCCCATGGGAGACCAGGAAAAAGCACCTGTCACCTGGCTCCTGCCATCGGATGAGCGCGGTGCGCTGGCCGCAGCGCGCCATCCGCGGCAGCCATTGGAGGGTGAACCAACGGCAAAGGAAGACCTTTCTCTCTGTCTCTCTCTCTCACTGTCCACTCTGCCTGTCAAAAAAATTAATTAATTAATTAATTAAATTAAATAAAAGTTTTTAAAAGTGGACTAGAAAAAAACGTCATGTAGTTAAGTGACAATGGAAAGGGTAATAATACTGTTATTGGGAAAAGGAGCAAAACTATAATGTCAAAGAAAAATATATTTATGTCACAATTTTAACTAAGATCCATTCATTCAAGAACAGCTAAATAGATCTATTTACTTTACCTACAACAAACCTGGCCCTATACTAATCTGGGTTGGTATATAAACATGGGCACATATAGAAAGCCAATTTGGCTGGATTAACAGTTATTCATTAGTAAATAACAATCACTTGTTCATCATTTTTCTATATAACAACCAATCTGAACGTTCCTCTATCTTGTGGATAACTATGATCACTTGATCCCCATGGCCAGGTAGAGCTACTAGAGTGGCCTGGCCTACCACTGAAATTCCTCTAAATCAAATTATCAAAGGAAGTAGCCTCCTACCTACAACTACAGATGTTCGGAATCAAGAGATGGTGTAAAACTGGCTGTGACAAGGATGTTTCAGATTAAGAATCATGGGTAGAATTACTAAACTCAGAAATTCAAGCACCCTTCATAGATGGGACAAAGTTTCCCTGGATTTGACTAATAAACAGACATAACAGAGTCTGGTATAGTCTTCAGATGAGATGAATTCCTGTTATTATTGCATCTACACAGAAGGTTCTTTTAGAACATTCTAAAGAGTTTGAATTTCTGGTATGTGACCTTGGGTAGTTTTTTTCTTTTGTAAAATGGGAATAATAATAGTACTTTTATTCCTGTAGGGCTACTGTGAAGATCAATGGAAGCAGTACAATCAATTATTTAGCAAAGTACTCATAATGTAGGAAATCTCCACTAAATGTTATAATTTCCATAAGATCAGGCATTTTTATTGGTATTTCAGGAATATTAGCATAATTCCAGGTCACAATCATATTTCCCACATTGGCCAGTGGAGTAGATATTGGGGTGTGGATAGAAGGTTTCCCAATGTAAGACAAGGACAGTGCACATGAGCAAAACAATTAAAACATAAACACATTTGAGTCAATAAACTCCATTGTATTGTATGTCTGCAAAGGATGAGTCTCAGCATCTGACAAAGGCCAGCGGAAAGTAAATTTCAGGAGAATCAATAGGATCTCTTATTTGGATCTCCACTGAGCTCCCCACTAAGAGTCAACAGAGAATGTACTCTCTTCTGGAATGCTGGAAGGTAGCCTACCTAGGTCTAAATGCCAAGAAAGAACCACCACAGGAAAACCTGAGAGAAGAGATTCTGGGAAGGGAGATTGAAGGACAAACACCCTAAGGCAGGAACAAGTTTGGCATGAACAGTGAGTGAAAGATTTCCAGTTTGGCAAGGTCACAGTGAGTGAGAAAGAAGTGTGATGAGATGAAATTGGAGAAGTGCCCAAGGAGCAAATCATTCAGGTCATGTAAACCAAACCTGGGAGTTTGGGTTTTATTCCTGAGTACCACGGGAAAATATAGGGGAGTTTTAGGCAAAGGAATGGCACCAACTGATTTTTTTAAGATCCTACTGCTTGTTATTGGAGAAAAGAGTCATGTGATACTAATAGCAATGGAGAGATGAGAATAGAGTAAGGGCATATTTGGAAGATTTTTGTTGTTGGACTGAGTATGGAACATAAAAAAGAAGGAAGCCATCCGAGACAAAAAAGGCAGTTGATTTCTTGGATCCGCCACATTGAACTGCATCCACTTATGTCCTTGCTTATTTGTAACCACACCTCTGACCATTTTCTAGACTACCTGAATATAAAGCACATTTCTACCTGAGCTCTCACCTATTGCTACCATTTATCTAACTCTGACTTTACTTAGGCAACTTCTTTCTATAACCTTGGCTCACATTTCTCCAGGTTTGCTTTGTCTGTTGCTCTGGCCTTGACCTTTGCCCTCAGACAACAAACCCCACCTTCTGCTTTGCTGATCATATTCATTCAAGTCCAGTCATCACCAAGACACTAGTTAGACTATATCTTACTGACTGGTTTTTTCTATATTTGGGTTTTTTTAAAAAGCAGAGATAGATAGATAGATAGATAGATAGATAAAGGGGGGGGGGGTATTGAGAATCTTCCATCTTCAAAAGACTCTGTGCCTCTTGCCCCCACCACGCTGCTCCTCTCAGAAAGGAATCCACTGCAACATTGTTGAGAAATCAACTGCAACAAGTCCCTTTTATTTTTTTTGACAGGCAGAGTGGACAGTGAGAGAGAGAGACAGAGAGAAAGGTCTTCCTTTGCCGTTGGTTCACCCTCCAATGGCTGCCACGGCCGGCGTGCTGCAGCCGGCGCACCACGCTCATCCGATGGCAGGAGCCAGGTGACAGGTGCTTTTTCCTGGTCTCCCATGGGGTGCAGGGCCCAAGCACTTGGGCCATCCTCCACAGCACTCCCGGGCCACAGCAGAGGGCTGGCCTGGAAGAGGGGCAACCGGGACAGAATCCAGCGCCCCGACCGGGACTAGAACCTGGTGTGCTGGCGCCACAAGGCAGAGGATTAGCCTGTTGAGCCACGGCGCCGGCCAACAAGTCCCCTTTAAAAACAAACATGAATTCAGTAATTTCACTTTTTTCCTTAAATCCTTAGCTTATGTCAGTAATTTGTATCTTATTTAAATGGCTCATATTTTTCATAACATGAAGCAGTGTAAAACACTTACACAGTTACTGCCTATAGTTTTCCAAAAATTCAACAACATTGAGAGGTACTCACATGAATTAGTACCCACTGGCAGCTTCATAAGGTAAAATATAAATATTTTCTTTTGGACTTCAGCAAGTTATTCATTATTGTGTCTGAGGGCTCTAGCACTTTTAGGGCAATGAATAGAGACATTTTAAACAGAGACAGTAAAACTTGATCTCAACAAGAGGAAGGAATTTTACAATGAACAATTTTTTACCATCCCAGAGGATGAGCTCTGAAAATAAACTGACCAGATGTCTAAATATTGAAAGAAAATATTATTAATGACTTTGTCTATGTCTTGTCAGATGAAATTCCTAAGCCTGCATGAACAGAAACTAATGGAAAACAAGACCAGCCTTCTTAAGTCGTCCAGAAAAATCTCTGCTCTCAGTGAATAAAAATGTGTTAAAGTGACCCAGAAAAGACCCTTACACTGGAAAACAGCCCAGTTTTCCTCTCCTTGTGGTGGCTTCCCAGCAGCCTGACAGCAACACTAGACAGGAACCAGAACTGAGAGGGAGAGAAAGGAGAATGAAGAATGTGTGATCTGGACTTCCAAATGTTTGTATAATACTTCCCTTTATCGAGTAAAAAGATAAAGAGTAAAACACAAAGAGTAAAACTGTATAAAATAAAATAAACTTATTTTGTTTCTATCATGTCTTTTGGTAAGAGGCTTAAACAGGCAAATTTAAATATCATTTTAATTCATTTCCCTGAACTGTGCAGCTTGGAAGGGAAGCCCTCAGAGTGGAACAGATCTCCATCTCCTGAATGACAGGGAAACCTGTGTCCTTTCCTTCAATGAGTCGGAAAACCCACACCTCACGGGTTCAAAACTGCCTGCTGACACAACTTCAGACCTGGGTAAGCCGTTTTTTGATCTCTATCAAATAAGGATTGGAGTAATTAATACACAATATTACTGAATGTGTCAGAAAAGACAATGCTAAGAACAACCAAAGTGAATATCCAAAGAGGAATTACTCATCGAGGACTGGAGGTATGACTGTTCTAGTTGATTCAGTCAAGAGAATTCTTTCTTCAGTAACCTACTCTTCCTTTGGAGACCAGAAAGAGAGAGAGAGAAAGGTTCAGTTAGATTCAGTCATGTTCATGACTAATGAATCACCACCACCACGCCCAAAATAAAATAGGCAGAGGAGCCTGGAAACAAAAGGAACAAGGAGACGGGATTTCGTCAGGGAGAAGACGGACTACAGATTTGGGCTTTCTATTAAAAATGTATGCCATTGGATGAGTGTTCTTGAAGCTTGGCTTACAAATTTTGTTATATATGTCTATATCTATATCTATATAGATATATATATATATATCTTACGTTTTACCTTCTAGTCACATGCACCACTCAAAATGTTACTTTTGAGAAAATTAGCCTTTTGGGCAAGGTGTCATGCTAGAACACTGATGTTTCCAGAGGCCTTAAACTGCCAAAAGATGGCTAAGTTGTACAAGAAGAAAACTTGGACCTCGCAATCACAGGTGTCCAGTAATGTATATGTATTTACATGAATAGATGGATGCAGAAGATGTCATTATGAGATGCATGTTCCTTTATTCGACTGGCTTATACTTGAGCAGTCCTAGATCAATCAGCATCTTCTAATCTCCTTGTTAATTTGTCCTTCCTATTTGCAATAATTTAACTAAATAATAAAATATTGGGAGCTTCCTAGTTTTTCTTGTTGTTCAAAGTGAAGAAACATGAAGTAAACATCACAAGAAACACAGTATCCTCTACCAGCCCAACATACATTCTTACTCTTTCTAGGTCATCCGTCCTACCTCAGAAGTGGGATGAGCTGAAAGTTACACTAAATATCCATGATGGGCACAGTGAATCACAAGGGAGGATATATTTTTATCATTAGTGAGAAGTTCCATTTGGGCGATCTCAAATACCGGGTATTAGCAAAATGTTTATATAAGTTATCTCATTTAAATTTCCACAACCCTACATGTTAAATAAGTATCACAATAATCACCACCCTACAGGTGAGGAATCTGAAATACAAAAAAGTAAATTGTTGGGGCCAGAGCTGTGGCATAGCAGGTGAATTTACCATCTGTGGTACCAACATATCATGTGGGTGCTGGTTCAAGTCCCAGCCGCTCCACCTAAGATCCAGCTCTCTGCTATGACCTGGGAAAGCAGTGGAAAGTGGTCCAAGTTCTTGGGCCCCTGCACCCATGTAGGAGACCCCAAGGGGGCTTCTGGCTCCTGGCTTCATATTGTCCTAGTTCCAGGCATTGCAGCCATTTGGGGAGTGAACTGGCTAGTGGAAGGCCTTTCTCTTTCTGCCTCTGCCTCTCTATGAGTCTGCCTTTCAAATAGATAAGTAGAGGAGGAAGAAGAGAAAGAGCCAGAGGAGGAGGAGAAGTAGAAAAAGAACATTGCTTACCTAGAAGTGTCGCAGCTCACAAGTGGCAGGGCTTACATCTTGTTACTCACAACAAGATGTGATTTGGTAATTATACCACAGGTTGTGTATCCTTTATCTGAAATTCTTAGGATGGAAAGTGTTTCCGATTTTGAATTTTTTCAGATTTTGGAATATTTGCATATACACCTTATACATATAACTTGAAGTTTATTTTATGCAATATTTTAAATAATTTTAAACATGAAACAGATTTTGCATACACTGAACCACAGAAAACCAAAGCTGTCACTATCTCAGTCACCCATGTGGACAATCTGTGATTGTTTGATAATAACAGTATTTCTAAGTCTAAAATTATTTGTTACCAACAACCCTTTGTTTTCTTAGATTTATTCACATTTAGCTATTTAACAGTAAAAAATAAGGCAAACCATTAATACAATGGCAAAAATAATGCATTCAGGGTAATTAAGCCACGGAGTAGCATCACCAGAATACCTGTCAGCTGTTAAACAGCAGCGAGAAGACACAAGGGTAGGCTTCCTGTCTTCACCTATGAAGCTGTTTTGATTGAAAGGTTATTGTACAGTGTGGTTTGTTTTGTTTTGCTTTTTAAGAGAAAAAAAACACATCAGAAGCAGTTGAGGGGCCAGTGGTGGGTCCCACAGGAATGAGGAGGTTTCTGCTTGAAGGTTTTTCAAATCACTTCCTCCAGTCATCAGCCTCATGAACAACCGTTTTTGACTTGGAAGTCTGTCTTTGATTTTATAAACTGAAACGATCCCTTGTTTTGTTATGAATACACACTGCTCTCACTAGCCTTCAATATGCCCATCACAGATTGTCACCAGGCTGTCTGTAGGCACTTGTTCTGCAGTGCTAACATCATCTTTGTCATTATTATTACCATCAACTTGATGCAGAACCATCCCACCATCAGTTAATGAATGAACATCGGGATTATCAGTGTTAAAAATCTTGATATCCACTTCTAACCTACTGATGGACTCTGAGGTTTAATTTTTGCATATGTGAGGAAATTAGACATCATTTTTTGTTACATGACACACAGAGTCCTTTAAGCTGTACCTTGTTCTTCATGGTCACAGGACATGGTTGCAAGTCAGAGGTTGTGACAGGCTTGCATAAATGCATCTTTAGCCACTGTTCCCAGTGTTGGCAGCTGCATATATGGCCTCTTTCAGGCTAAAATATTTTTGAAAACTTTCATACCGTGCCTTTGTTCACTGCTGTTAGTGTGCTGTTCCAGAAAGTGTTTTTACGTTTACTTTTCATTTACACTAAGGATATACAGGTCACATGCCTGGATTAAAGAAGTCACATTTGGGAGAACTACATTGCATAAAAAAATTTTTTATTAGAGTTTCAGTTCATGGCTGAGCAGAAATACTGCCAAGGAATAACAAAATCTTGCAGTCATCAGTTCAACCCAACTTTCTTGGAGCGAGCATGATACAAACTGATAAAAATATGTTTGAAGCCAGTCAGGAGAGATGTCCCTGATGATCCTTGTCTTTTTGTTGGCATGGGAATGGATTAGTAGGAGATTCACCACTTTGAAACAGTAAGGACATAAGCTTTTGCTTATCACAGTCAGTTTATCTTCTGCCTTAGCACAATCCAACACAGTTATTCTGTCTTTGGCCTCTTGACTTCCTGTAGATTTTGTCTCATCAGCTACAGTCAGTGTCTTTCCGGAATAACAGCACCAAAACAGTCATGTTTCATCAGCGTCACAGACCTGTTCTTGAGTCAGATTTTTCTCCGCAAGAACCTTGGCAAGCTGGCCAGTGAATTTCTCCACTATTTAGTGAAGAGAAGATGTTTTATCACTAAAAAATCTTTTAAAATGTAGTGCCATGTGTTTCTTAAATTTCTGCAACTGGCCTCTTGCATGTTCACAGCTCCCCTAAATCTTCAATTTATCATGATAGATATTTTGCCTGTTTCATGATCAGCATACTATTACTCTCTCACTTCATGATTGAAATTTTCATTTTTAGCTTCACAATGTTTGTCTACTTGTCACTAGCTTCTGTTTACCACTTTCAACCCAGAACTTTAGCAGTTTATCCTTCTGTTTCTTCAGGTCATACATGGTGGTCTGGAAGACTGTCACCCTTAAACCACTGTCCAGTTTTCCAACTGCCTGAAAAATAATGCCTCCTTTTTTCCTTATCATTGTTACAAAGAGATTTCTGCAGACCTTTTTGACATTTCTAACTTTTTCTTTACACCACAGAGGCAGATAACTAACAACAACAAAAAATAGTGTGTAACACACCTAGATTATGGCTCCATGTGGGGCATTTTTGGGAAACTGTCATTGTCACATCTGGTATATGCACATGCCATTTTATTTCTCTTTTGAGGCATTTTTTTTTGAGAAAGGAAATCATGACATTCATAGAAAAGATATCTTTTGGGGGCTGGGGGGGGTCTTTTTTCCTTAAGGATACAGAATAAATTGTGTGTTGTGCATCTGTCTTTTGAATGCAAGCTGTCATAAAAGGTTAGGTAAGAAATTTCCCACATGGGGCATCATATTGGCACTCAAAAAGTTTTGAACTTTGGCACATTTCAGATTTTTGCATTAGTAATTCTCACACTGTAATATTTTGTTTGGGAAATGTAAGTCTATAGAATTTCTTATGTACTCTCCTTTTGACAATAACAGGAACCAATGACACAAAAAGATAGCTAAATTCATTTCCTCCCTCAAAATAGTCCCACAGTCTGTCATAAAATCATCAGATGATACTGCAACAGCCAACTTAAGTACAATCAACACAACAAATTCAAACAGTGTGTTCTACTAGTGTGAAAACATGAGACTTAGAGAGTGAGACTCTGAAAACTGCCTCTTGTCTATTCTGTTTGTTCAATCTCTTACCATCAGCAGAAATGGATCAATTATTCCCAGTGTCACATGCTTGAAGATAGCATTTGGAATAAAGCAAAGGAACTCTGGGGCTTGGGCAGTTTCTCTCTATGATGTGACCTAAGGATGCTGTGCTGGCCACATGAAATATATCAATAACTCAAATCACTTTCAAGTGTTCTTGGTTTGTAGCCACATCCAAAGAGCAATATAAAAATAACATTTATCCCTTTGTAAAAGGCTTTCTGCCAGCACAATTTTTGATTTACTCTGGAAAGTCTTTAAAGAGATACAAATGTCACCAGGAACTTCTTTTTCATCACTAATCTTCATTACTGATGAAAGGTGAGGCATGAAGTCCACAATGTTGAAAAAACATCCTGAATAAAATAGAACAGCATGTCACATACTGAGTAAAAAAGATTCTTTAATTCCAAGTTAGCAACTGGAATTCTGCAAAGGTTATCTGACACTTCTAAATATAGTGCCTATGTGGTGTCACTGGAAGATACTTGGTCTTTCTTCTCAGTCTCTGGCACAGAGTTCCTAGAACCCCTGAAATTTTACAAGCAATAATAGTGATAGCAGAATCTTTTTTTCTGAAGAAGTAACCCTTGGTGGTCCCCTGGGCAGCTTCAGGAAGTTGACTATCAACAGAAATAACAAGACATGAAATTCAGTGTTACAGAGAGAGAGGGAGAGACAGACAGTGAGTGAGAGAGAGAGAGAGAGAGAGAGAGAGATCCTGCATCTGCTGATTCACTCCCCAAATGGCTGCAATAATCAGCATTGGGCCAGATGGAAGCCAGAAGCCAGGAGTTCCATCCCAGTCTCCCATGTGGGTGGGAAGAGTCCAAAAACTTGGGCCATCTTCTACTGCTTTTCCCAGGCCTTTAGCAGGGAGCTGGATCACAAAGTGGAGCAACCGGGACACAATTCAGAACCTGTATGGGAGGCTGGCATCACAGGTGGCAGCTTTACCCGCTATGCCACAATGCACCAATAAATAAATCTTTAAAAAATAAAGTTAAAATTGAAAACTTGTGATTCACACACACACACACACACACACACTCACACACAAAAATGCCTGTGTATGATTGTTCATAACAGGTTTATTTGTAATAGTGACATACAGGAAACCTAAATGTCCCTCAATGGGCAAATTGTTGAACAAATTCTGGCACATTTATGCAGCAAAATACTCTCAGCAATAAAGAAGAATAAATTGTTGATAAATGTAACAGTCTACAAGGTCCTCAAGGATACTATGCTAAGTGAAAAAAAATAAACTCTGGCCGGCGCCGTGGCTCAACAGGCTAATCCTCCGCCTTGCGGCGCCGGCACACCGGGTTCTAGTCCCGGTCGGGGCACCGGATTCTGTCCCGGTTGCCCCTCTTCCAGGCCAGCCCTCTGCTGTGGTCCAGGAGTGCAGTGGAGGATGGCCCAGGTGCTTGGGCCCTGCACCCCATGGGGAGACCAGGAAAAAGCACCTGGCTCCTGGCTCCTGCCATCGGACGAGCGCGGTGCGCCGGCCGCAGCGCGCGGACCGCGGCGGCCATTGGAGGGTGAACCAACGGCAAAGGAAGACCTTTCTCTCTGTCTCTCTCTCTCTCTGTCCACTCTGCCTGTAAAAAAAAATAAATAAATAAAAAAAAATAAACTCTGAAAGATTGTATTCCATATAATTCAATTTATATAACATTTCAAAATTACAGCAATGGAGAACAAATTAATGGTTCCCAAAGGACAGAGATGTGGGATTTGGAAGATGTGACTACAAAGATATAGCATGGGGGCTGATGCTGTAGCAAGTAGGTTAAGCCTCTGCCTGCAGCACCAGCATCCTTTATAGGTGCCAGTTCAAGTCATGGTTGCTCCACTTCCAATCCAGCCCCCTGGTAATGACCTAGGAAAGCAACAGAAGATGGTCCAAAGCTTGGGCCCTTGGACACGTAGGAGACCTGAAAGAAGCTCCTGGCTCCTGGCTTTGGATCAACCCAACTTGAGCCATTGCAGCCATCTGGGGAGTGAACCAGCCAATGGAAGACCACTCTATATGTCTCTCTCTCTCTCTCTCTCTCTCTCTCTCTCTCTCTCTCTGTAACACTGCCTCTCAAATAAACAAATAAATCAGGGAAGGAAGGAAGGAAGGAAGGAAGGAAGGAAGGAAGGAAGGAAGGAAGGAAAAAAGAAAGAAACGGGAGGGAGGGAGGGAGAGAGAGAGGGAGGAATAACATGACAGAGTTTTTATGGTGTTGGGCCTGTTCTATATCTCAGTGTGGTGATTCTGTGAATCTATACATGGGATTAAATTACACGAAAGTAGACTCACATATACACAATAAATACAGAATGAAAACTAGTGATAGCTAAATAAGGTCATAATCTGGTAACTACTATTTTGGAGATTAAAAATAAAATTTGGCAGCTGTTTGGGTAGTGAAGCAGGTTAAGCCACCCCTTGGGAAGCTGACATCCTATATTAGAGTTCTGGCTTGAGTCCCAGCTGCTTGACTTTCAATCCAGCTTCCTGCTATTGCACCTGGGAAGGCAGCAGAAGATGTACCAAGTATTTGTGTCAGTAATGTATTAATGTATCAGTAGTGTAGCACCATCAAGTTTCTGATTTTTATACTGTACTACAACAATATAAGATGCCACTATGTATATAGTCCTGATGCTCCCATGAAAAAAATTTCTATTATCTGGGTAAGTCATAAAAAACCAAAAACTTATTTCTCCCAGTTCTAAAGACTGGAAGTCTAAGTTCAAAGTGCCATCAGGTTTGGTGTCTGATGAGGGCTGATCTGTCTGCTTCCACCATGGTGCCTTACTGCAGCATTTGCATCTTCACATGATGGAAGGCCAAAGGGATTAAGTCTTTTTATAAGGGCACCTATTGGGAATGGAGCCCTCGTGACTGAATTGCCTCCTAAAGGCCACACCTCTTAACACTGTTGCACTGAAGATTCCATTTCAACATGAACTTTGAAGAGGACGAAAACATTCAACCCATCACACCATGGAAACTGAGAGAAGGGTACATGATACCCTTTGTACTATTTTGCAATTTCCCATGAGTCTACAATTATTTCAAAAAATGCTCAAAATAATTTAAAGATTGCTAAAACTATATTTATTTCATCAGAGAATTAACTTTTTATCTTCTTTATAATGTTAGTTTTGAAATTGACTTCTTAAAAAAAATACAGATTTCTCCTCATATTTTACATATATATGACTATCTTTTCAGAAACTGTTTTGGATTTCACTTCAACCTGACCTGAATGTAATATCAGTATTGTATTGACTTCACTATTTAAAAAAAATCTATTTCATAAGGCATTGGTGAATCCTACAGATTTTACCAATATTTTTATATGGGAAACCACTGTGGTTTACAACACATTTACACACCATACACACACCCTCCTTAAGTCAGGATTCTCCACTGTCCTTACTTGCTCACATTTCCTCTTGTGCCAAGATACCTCTTTTTACTCATGCAGCCGTTACTGTGGTCTGTGTTGGTCCCAGTATCTGTTAATATATTAGATTGCTTCTTTTCCCCCACAAGAAATCCAATCACACTTGTAAATTTTTTTCATGGAACAAATTTTTTTTCATGGAAAAAAATTTTTATTTTAATATCACTTTTAATAATCACAAGTAACATTTATATTTAATCTTTGTAAAATTCTTTGCTGAGCTCAAGGTTAGTAGTTCTATATGCACTGGTCTACTGGCATAATAACCACAGTGATGAAGAAAAAACAAATGTTTTAGTATGATTTGTACCATGTGAATTCATGTTCGTGCTTGCCTTGTGATTAACATCTTATTTCTGAAATTCTCACAAGTCATCTGCTACATAATCTGTTTTAGAAGTTTGCCAAAAAGGATGTCAAGCCTATTGGCTAACTTCTATGTAGTTTTGGAATCGTGTTACTTCCCATTTGGGGAAATTGTAATGATATTTGTCTTCATTCTTTTGGCACCTCCCTGTCTGAGGTTTCACTCATTGACTGCTGTCCTGAAAGTACAGAAGCAAATAGTCTTCTACACTTTTGGATACGTAGACATGAATTTTTTTCTAAACATTAAGTATTTTTTCCTGAATTGTTTTTATTTTGCCTTTTTCTGCATCAATATTTGAGTGCAATTATTTCTTTAAAATGTATTTCCCATTGTTTATGATTTGATTACAGTTATTTCTGGCAATAACAAAACAAATGAGATAGAGGCAGAGGTATGTTTTTATCACTAACTGATATTTCTTTATTTCTTTTGTCAATGTATTCTATTTGCTTGCTCTAATAACTTAATTTTATTTTACTAGATTTTTGCCTCATTAATTTCAGTCATTTATTTCCATGAGTCATTTAGAAATGTCAATTAATGTTTTATTCTTTTAAAATTTGAGTTTTTTCTATTATAATTTCATAAAGTTAAAAATTCTGATGATAGTTTGTCAAATAACCTAAAAGATCACAACCATCAAAAAAAACAACACTTTTTTGTTAATGGTTATTCAATGCCAGGTGTACACTTACCATTTTAATTTTTGATACCCAATCTTGTAAATTTCTATTTTTTAAAATAATAGACACATAAATATGCACATATTTATGACATTCCATGTGATATTTCAATTCACATGTATAATTCATATATTCAATTCAAGTGTGCAATATTCAATCAAAGAAAATGTACCTATGTCCTCAAACAGTTCTTTATATTATCCTATTTAACAGTTATGAGGTTGTAAATAATTTCATATATGAAGTAAATTTCCCAAATCCGTACCATCATAAAAAATAGAGCCAAGATTAAAAACACACACACACACACAAATTGACTCAGTAATGAAGACATTCCCAACAAAAAAAAGCCCAGGACTAGATGGCTTTGCTGCTGAATTCTACCAGACATTTAAAGAACTAACTCCAATTCTTCTCAAGGTATTCAAAACAATTGAAAGGGAGGCAAACCTCCCGAATGCTTTCTATGAAGCCAGCATCACCTTAATTCCTAAACTTCAAAAAGATGCAACTGAAGAGAACTACAAACCAATTTCCCTGATGAACGTAGATGCAAAAATCCTCACCAAGATGTTAGCCAATAGAATCCCACAACACATCAGAAAGATCATCCACCTAGACCAAGTATGATTTATCCCTGGTGTGCAGGGATGGTTCAACATCTGGAAATCAATCAATGTGATACAAAACATTAACAAACTGAAAAAAATATGATTATTTCAATAGATGCATAGAAAACATTTGAAAAATACAGCACCCTTTCATGACAAAAACTCTAAGTGAATTGGGTATAGAAGGAACATTCTCAACACAATCAAGGCAATTTATGACAAACCCATGGCCAGTGCCCTATTGAATGGGGAAAATTTGGAAGCATTCCCACTGAGATCCAGAACCAGACAAGGATGCCCACTCTCATCATTATTATTCAATATAGTTCTGGAAGTTTTAGCCAGAGCCATTAGGCAAGAAAAGGAAATCAAAGGGATACAAATTGGAAAGGAGAAAATGAAAACATCCCTATTTGCAGATGAAATGAGTATAAATATAGAAGATCCAAAAGACTACACTAAGAGACTACTGGAACTCATAGAAGAGTTTGGTGAAGTTGCAGGATATAAAATTGACACAAAAAACAACAGCCTTTGTATACACAGACAATGCCATGGCTGAGAAAGAACTTATAAGATCAATCTCATTCATAATAGCTACAAAAAATCTCGAATACCTTGGTGTACTTTAACCAAGGATGTCAAAGATCTCTATGATGAGAATTACAAAACATTAAAGAAAGAAATAGAAGACACACACAAAAAAATCTTCCATGTTCATGGATTGGAAGAATCAGTATCATGAAAATGTCCATACTTCCAAAAGTAATTTATAGATTCAATGCAATACCAATCAAAATATCAAGGACATTCTTCTCAAATATAGAAAAAATGATGTTGAAATTCATATGGAGCACATGAGACCTGGAATAGTTAAGCAGTCTTATAGAACATAAACAAAACCAGAGGTATCACAATATCAGATTTAAAGATGTATTACAGGGCAGTTGCAATCAAAACTGCCTGGTACTGATACAAAAACAGATGGATAGACCAATGGAACAGAATAGAAACACCAGAAATCAATCCTTGCATCTACAACCAACTTATTTTTGACAAAAGAGCTAAAATCAATCCCCGGAGCAAGGACATTCTCTTCAACAAATGGTGCTGGGAAAACTGAATTTCCACATGCAGAAGTATGAAGCAAGACCCCTATCTTACACCTTACTCAAAAATCCATTTAAAAATGCATTAGAAATCTAAATATATGACCCAATACCATCAAATTATTAGAGAACATTGGGGAAAACCTGCAAGACATTAGCATAGGCAAAGAGTTCTTGGAAAAGACCCCAGAGGCACAAGTAATCAAAACCAAATTTCTTTTTTTTTTTTTTTTTTTTTTTTTTTTTTGTGACAGGCAGAGTGGACAATGAGAGAGAGAGACAGAGAGAAAGGTCTTCCTTTGCCGTTGGTTCACCCTCCAATGGCTGCCGCGGTCGGCGCGCTGCGGCCAGCGCACCGCGCTCATCCGATGGCAGGAGCCAGGTGCTAGGTGCTTTTTCCTGGTCTCCCATGGGGTGCAGGGCCCAAGCACGTGGGCCATCCTCCACTGCACTCCTGGGCCACAGCAGAGGGCTGACCTGGAAGAGGGGCAACCGGGACAGAATCCGGTGCCCCGACCGGGACTAGAACCCGGTGTGCCGGCGCCGCAAGGCGGAGGATTAGCCTGTTGAGCCACGGCGCCGGCCTCAAAACCAAATTTCACAAATGGAATTACATCAAGTTGAGAAGCTTCTGTACTGTAAAAGAAACACTTAGGAAAGTGAAGAGGCAGCAGATAGAATGGGAGAAATTATTTGCAAACTATTCAATTCATAAAGGATTAATAACCAGAATATACAAAGAGATCAAGAAACTAAACAACAGCAAAACAAACAACCCAGTTAAGAAATGGGTAAAGGAATTAAACATTTTTTGAAAGAGGAAATCCAAATGGCCAACAGACACATGAAAAAATCTTTGGGATCACTAGCCATCAGGGAAATGTAAATCAAAACCACAATGAGGCTTCACTTCATCCCAGTTGGAATGGCTTTCATACAGAAATCAAAAAACAACAAATGCTGGTGAGGATGTTGGGGGAAAGATATCCTAATCCACTTTGGTGGGAATGAAAACTGGTAAAGCACTATGGAAGACAGTATGGAGAATAATATTTCAGTGATGGATATTCTATAGTTTGTTTATTCATTCACCTGTTAAAGGATTTGATTCCAAGTTTTGGTAATGATAGTTAAAGTTCCTAAAAGCATTGATGTGAAAGTTTTGGGATATAAATTTTCTACTGATTTTGGTAATTGCCAAGGAGCACAATTGCTGGATGTATAGTGAAAGTGTGGTTAGTTTTTATTTTTTTAAGTTTTTTTTTATTTATTTGAAAGAATTGCAGACAGAGAGGGAAAGACAGAGAGAGATCTTCCATCTGCTGGTTTACTCCCCAGATGGCCACAACAGCCAGTACTGGAACAGGCCAATGCCAGGAGCCTCTTCTTGGTCTCCTATGTGGGTGCAGGGGCCCAAGCACTTGGACCATCTTCGACTGCCTTCACAGGTGATTAGCAGGAAACTGGATAAGAAATGGAGCAGCCAGGACTCTAACCAGCACTCATATGGGATGCCAGCTCTGAAGTGTGGTTAATTTTATCAAAGAAAGAAAGAAAGAAAGAAAGAAAGAAAGAAAGAAAGAAAGAAAGAAAGAAAGAAAGAAAGAAAGAGATAAAGGAAGGAAGGAAGGAAGGAAGGAAGGAAGGAAGGAAGGAAGGAAGGAAGGAAGGAAGGAAGGAAGGAAAAAGGAAGGAAGGAAGGAAGGAAGAAATTGCCTTTCAAAGCTAATGTACCATTTGAGAGTCTGTCATTTGATTAAAACTCAATTTGCTTGAACAATAATTGTATGTGTCACATCAGCATCAGCTGACTCAATAGTTCGTCCTCTCATATTTTACTTGCCTTCCAAAAGTCAGGATTCCCAACACTTGCCCTTGCCTCAAGCTTGCAATAACTTGAGAAATGTCGGCTCTTCACCTAGTTCTGATAACTTTTTTGGGGAAATATCCCAGTTACGTGCACTACCTCAGCCATCTCTGAAACTAAGGAAATCACATCTTTGTCCTTCTTATTTCACACATCACAGGCTCAGCTTGTTAATTATCAATTAGTTCGAAAGGAAATATCAGAGTCAGAATTTTATACCTATTATTAAAACTCAAAGTACCTTTAAGCCATTTGTATTCAGAAAACTAAAGAAATATAATGAGAGTTTTTCAAAAGGCTAATGGAAGTATATATTATAAAAAAAAAAAAGCTACACGGATGTCAAATTGTTTGTACTAAAATAAACTTACGTTTTAATTCCTTTTCTCATGGACATTGTGAAATCCACTGATATTCAAGTATATTATGCTACTATTTTAAGAAAAAGTTGAGGGGCAGGCGTTTGGCCTATCAGTTGGAATGCCTGTATCCCATATTGCAATGTCTAGGTTCAAGTCCTGGCTGCATTCAGATTCTAACTTCCTGTTAATGCAGACCCTGGGAGGTAGTAGGTGATGGTTCAAGCAGTTGGGTCCCTGTTACTCTGGTTCCTAGCCTCATCCTGGCTCAGTCTTGATTTGGCAGGCATTTAGGAATGGAACTATCAGCCGGGGGAGGGGGTCTCTCTCTCTCTCTCTCTCTCTCTCTCTCTCTCGCTCTCTCTCTCTCTCTCTCTCTCTTTCTCTCATGGGCATGCTCACTCTGTTTCTCTGCCTTTGAAATAAACAGATAAAAAATTGTAAAGATACAATTGAGGATTTATCAGAGAAGTCATAGGTTAAATCTTTTTAAATTTTGAGCAGAAACATATCATATATTGGAGAAAATAATAGTATCTCTTATATAATGTAGGCTGTGCTAGACACATTGATTTGTTTGCCCAAAGTCTCCTGCTTTCATGAGAAATGTTCTCTCATCCGCGTGGTTACCATGGGAGCAGCAATTTTCAGAGCCACCTCTTAGTATCTGATGAAAGCTTCTGTTAACACCTCTTCCAACTGCACGTTCAGTGACAACACATTGGTACCTTGAAAGTAGCCATGGAGAATGTATTTATAACACGGAGATCAATGAGCACCACAAGCTAGAGCCCCTCCCGTCTCCCTACCCCAAGTTCCCATTGCTAAGCAGCATCAGCACACCACTATACCTAGTGAGCTGTGACTGCCCCTTCGGCTGTGGCCATTCATGCAGAGGCAGGCACAGACTCCAGCTGAAACAGTCTGTTCTTTTCCTGTACTTTGTGAAGCTGGAACTGAGAATAAAAACCAATCCCTCTACAGTGGCTGAAACAGCAATCTTAGGAGAGAAAGAGGACATGATGGCCAGCGCCACGGCTCAATAAGCTAATCCTCCGCCTTGTGGCACCGGCACACCAGGTTCTAGTCCCAGTCAGGGCGCCCGACTTCCAGGCCAGCTCTCTGCTGTGGCCCGGGAGTGCAGTGGAGGATGGCCCAAGTGCTTGGGCCCTGCACCCCATGGGAGACCAGGAGAAGCACCTGGCTCCTGCCTTCGAATCAGCACTATGCACCGGCCGCAGCATGATGCGCCAGCCGCAGTGGCCATTGGAGGGTGAACCAACGGCAAAAGGAAGACCTTTCTCTCTCTCTCTCTCTCTCTCTCTCTCTCTCTCTCACTGTCCACTCTGCCTGTCAAAAAAAGAAAAAAGAGAGAGAAAGAGGACATGTTTATTGCTTTGAGAGAACCTGGACAACAATTCTGGCATAATAGGTAAGAACCCAGTGGAGACACTCACACTCCATGGTGGAGTGCCTGAATCAGTTCCAGCTCTGCACCTGGTTCCAGCAGCCTGCTAGTGCACACACCCTGGGAGGCAGCAGGTGATGGCTAAGTGGCTGGGTCCTTGCCAACCATGCGGGAGACCTGATTTGAGTTCTCACCTTAAACTTCGACCGGCCCCAAGCCATTGTGGGCCTTTAGGTAGAAAAACAATGGATGTGGGAATCTCTGTTACTTTATCTGTCTGTGTTTTTATTTCTTTCTGTGTGTGTCTCTCAAATAAGCTCTTTAAATTTATTGTATTTATATAAAGGGAACAAGCTTCATGTATTCCATATATACAGTTTTAAGAACATAATGATACTTCCCAATCTACCTTCCCTCCCTCTTTTTCTTCCACTCTCCATTCTTTTCCCTTTCTTATTTTTCTTTTAAGTTTTACAATGACATACTTTCAATTTACTTTATAATCACAAGTTTAATCCTCCACTAAATAAAGAATTCAACAAGTAATAAGTAGAAAAATCACTGTTCCTCAGAGGTATAGATAAGTTCCATAAATAATACTCAAGACTCAAAATGTCAATTTTACTCATGTACATTACATTTTTTGTGTTCCGTATATTAGTTACCACAAAAAGAAAACATATAAATTTTGTTTTTTAGAGATGGGCTTATTTCACTAAGCATAATGATCTTCAATTGCATCTGTTTTGTTGCAAAAGACAGGACTTCATTCTTTTTCATGGCTGAGCAGTATTCCATCATGTGTGTGCATAAAGCAATTTCTTTGTCCAGTCATCGATTGATGGACATCTGTGTTGATTCCATATCTTATCTATTGTGAATTGAGCTGCTATCAACATGAAGATACAGCTATCTTTTTCATATATTTTAAGATATTTTAAGGCTTACAAAGAGAAAAGGAATGAAATAGTTGTTCAGAGGTAAGCAGAGATAAGGTAACTTAGGGATATTTAAGCCTCTCCTATTTATTCACAAATAACTCATGCATTTCTATCTTTGGTTTTCAGTAACTATGCCATTTTCATTTTAACAAATACTCTTCTGGGCTAATTTGATTCAGATAAGATTTCTGAACTTATAATCCAAAAGAGCCCTGAATAACATGCTGGTCCTCAAATTTGCTAATTGAATCTGAAAACCTTCAAAGCCTCTCCTGTAGGAGGAGCCTGGAAAAGCTGCTCTTTGCCCTGGCTCAGAGGTCTGTATCAGCTAGGAATTTACATTCAGTGCAGTTTCTATGAATCAGATGTAACTAATCCTACCACTTAGCAGTTTGGTTGCCTATCACTCATTTTACAAGATAATAAATCAATTTTCTCTTAGTTAAAACACACTTTCTTTTATTAAGATACATTTTTAACTTTCCAAAATTAATTTACTATGTTTGCTGCTTTCATCTTTCATATCATGAGTATACCTTCTGGATTACTAAAAGGGAGAAATTTTTTAGATTTATTATGTTTATTTGAAAGGCAGAGTGACATAGACATAGTAAGAGACAGAGAGAGAAAGAGTTCTTGTACTGGTTCACTCCCAGTTAGGCCCCAACAGCTAAGGTTGGGCCAGGCTGAAGTCAGGAGTCAGAGACTCCATTGGGTTTCCTACGTGGATGGTTGGGGCCCAAGCATTTGGGTCATCACTGCCTTCCCAGGTACAACTGCACGAAGTTGGATCAGAAACAGAGCAGCCAGGACTCAGTGGGCATTCCAGCATGGGATGCTGGCATCACAACCAGTTGCTTAACTGCTGCACGGCAACATGGGTGTCGAGAATAAGTCTGATACCCATTTACTCAGCTCAAAATTACTGTTTACATAAAGCTGCATTTACTCGAGTCTAAGACTGCAAGGAACAACTGTGCAGTTGTGTGCTAGACAAGGGCCACCTAACCAGTGGAGTGAGTGAGGTGAGGGGCTCTAGCTCTCCAACTGGGCCATGGGCTAGCTGCCTTCCCAATTGAATTGCTCTCCTATAAATTCTTGTGGATCATTTACCAACCCTTCTATCACATTCACTTGCTAACTTGCTTCTCTCCTTTATTATATTAATATGGTAAAAATCTCTTGAGAATGGGAAACTTTTTTTAGATTTTATTTTATTTATTCGAAAGGCAGAGATAGAAGAGGAGAGAGAAAGAGATCTTCTATCCACTGGTTCACCCCCAAGTGGCTGCAGGCAGAGGCTTAGCTTTCTAGGCCATAGTTCCTAGAGCTAATACACACGATTTTTGGCGAATGAATATTTAATAAGTGAAATAACATGTTTGTCGATGTGCCATTACACATCAAAGAGGTGTGAAATTTTAGGTGTGTTGTATTTTGATTAAAGTGTAAACCTCACTTTCACTAATACTGAGGATCTCTATATGATAGCAGCATCTATCTGCCAAAATGTTTAGCTAAATAGGCCATGGAGATGGTATAAGGCAATATTCAACTTAGAAAGAATAAAGGTAACACAAGTTAACCCCAAACAAAGAACAAGGCATAACTCATCACTTATTACAGCACAAATTATGTTGCTTTTTGAATATACAAATGAGCCAGAAAGGGGAAATAAGCGATTCTATCAAATGGCGATGCAGGCTTGGAACAAATCAAAGGGAAGAACAATTACTTTGCAAATGAAAGCAAATTAATTCCATGAAGTATGCTACAAAAATTCTGGCATTCAAAAATGTCCTATGAGCTTAAAAGATATTTGTTCTACATCTTTAAAAATGAATTTGAAGCCATTATTCTAAATAGAGACATAGAACTCAACTTTTCATGTGTGCTCTATATTAGAAGAATCTCCCTGAACTTTTTTTTTTGTGCTATGAGTCAGATCAACAAGTATCATGAAGCAGAAGCAGGCTTCAGGGACCAGCGCTGTGGCATAGCAGTTAAAGCTGTCACCTGTAGTGCTGTCGCCCGCTATGGGCACTGGTTTGAGACATGGCTACTCCACTTCCAATCCAGCTCTCTGTTAATTTGCCTGGAAAAGCAGTGGAAGATGACCCAAGGGGTTGGGTCCCTAATACCATATGGGAGACCCAGATGAAGCTCCTGGCTCCTGGCTTCTGTCATGGCCATTTGGAGAGTGAATCAGCAATGAAAGACTTCTCTCTGCCTCTGCCTCTCCCTCTCTGTAATTCCACCTTTCAAATAAAAAAATAATTATTTAACATAAAAAAATCGGGCTCCAGTCTGTGGCTTGCATTCCAACCAGCATTACTGATTATTTGGAGTTCTATAATGAATAACCTCCAGGGAAGATAGCTCAGCATCTCAACCAACCACGTGTCCTTCAATGCCAGCTTCCTTATACAATGTTTGTGCATGTTTGGAGCATCAATCCTCTAGAAAGATTTGGATGTTTGATCTGGATTTTAGATTTCTAGAAGATAATACCATGATATGGGGATTAGAGAGTGCCCAGAGTGAAAATTATTTGCACCAAAACTAATTCCTCCCCATATTCCCTAGCCAAAATGCCTATGGTGATCAACTGCTGTTATTGATGATGGTTCTAATTTCACTTGATCACCAGCGGACCTTATTCTTTATTGGCAAGATGGTCCAGAATTTCCAAATAACTTTCTTTGACCTTTATGTTTAGATTCAGGAACTTACTTGAACCCAGGTACACAGAAATTAATTACCTACATTGTACCTTAAAATAGTCCATGGAGAATTCAAGGCCCAGAAGATATAACATACAAATTTCATTGTATTTCAAAGCAATGAAGCATATAAAACAAATAATTTTGAGAGTAGAAATGCCAAATTTCCTCCAGAGACCAGAGCTAGGTACTGGACTCAATTCTTTAGCACTTACCAGTCTGACACCAAGAGTAATCAATGCCCAGGGAGCCCTGTTCTACCTGGGAAAGAAGCAGATGGAGTTCCTCTATTACTCCCTCTTCTATCATCTCTCTGCCCATCCCAATACAGAAATCGTCCTTTTCCTAGAAGTCTGAATTTCCATACTTGCTACTTTCCAGGACATGAAGTAAATCAACAGATAACTAATACACACTAAGGTATGAATTATTATTTTTTTTTTGACAGGCAGAGTGGACAGTGAGAGAGACAAAGAGAAAGGTCTTCCTTTGCTGTTGGTTCACCCTCCAATGGCCGCCATGGCTGGCGCGCTGCGGCCGGAGCACCATGCTGATCCGATGACAGGAGCCAGGTGCTTCTCCTGGTCTCCCATGGGGTGCAGGGCCCAAGCACTTGGGCCATCCTCCACTGCACTCCCTGGCTACAGCAGAGAGCTGGCCTGGAAGAGGGGCAACCGGGACAGAATCCGGCACCCCGACCAGGGCTAGAACCCGGTGTGCCGGCGCTGCAAGACAGAGGATTAGCCTAGTGAGCCACGGCACCATCCAAAGGTATGAATTATTAAAACATCCTAAATTCTTTCTTCTCTTACTCCTATGTATTTCAACACTAATGATGGTTCAACCTCCCCCTTAAGCCACGCCCTTTCCAGGATTTCTATGTTTCCCAAGATCTACTCTTTTGTTGCTACTTTATTTTTTTAAAGATTTATTTTTTATTTTTTTTTTGAAAGTCAGAGTTACAGAGAGACAGGGAGAGACAGAGAGAGAATCTTCTATCCACTGGTTCACTCCCCAGATGGCTGCAATAGCCAGGGCTGAACCAGGCTGAAGCCAGGAGACTAGAGCTTCACTTGGGTCTCCCTCAAGGGTGCAGGGGCCCAAGCACTTGGGCCATTCTCAGCTGCTTTCCTAAGCACATTAGCAGAAAGCTGGGGCAGAAGGGGAGCCTCCAGGACTCAAACCAGTGCCTATATAAGATGCCAGGGTCTCACGTGGAGGCTTATCCTGCTATGCAACAAAGCCATTCTCTGTTGTGGTCACTTTATAGTTCAAAGTCTGTTAACCTCAAATCATCTCCTACAATTCTTTTTTTTTAACATTTATTTTATTTATTTGAAAGACAGAGTTACAGAGAGAGGTCGAGATGGAGAGAGAGGTCTTCCATCCACTGGCTCACTCCCCAGATGGCCACAATGGCCAGAGCTGAGCCGATCCAAAGCCAGGAGCCAGGAGCTTCTTCCAGGTCTCCCACATGGGTGCACGGGACCAAGGACTTGGGCCATCTTCTACTCCTTTCCCGGACCATAACAGAGAGCTGGATCAGAAGAGGAGCAGCCAGAACACGAACCAGCGCCCATATGGGATGCCGGCGCCTCAGGCCAGGGTGTTAACCCATTGCACCACAGCACCACCTCCTACAACTCTTGCCCTCTTTCTGCTCCACACTAACCAAAATGTAGAATTCAGCCCTACTCCTTGAGTTCCACTAAAAGGCATTTCTTAGATAGCAGATGTTATGGAAGTTTTTGGGAAATGCATAAGGTTTATATCAATGCAACATGAATAACATAAAATTGAATACTAGTCTTACCTGTTCTTAAAAATATTGTATTCTCTCAGTTTATGTCTACCAGTTTGCAGCCTTGAATCATTCTGCTCAGTTGACTTACTTTAACATCTTTTAATTAATTAGTTTAATCTCTTTTTAAACCTTGACTCGTAGTAGCTCATCAAGATTTAGTTCAAGTATTTCTCTTCCATGAAACTGTGTCTTGCTCCCGTAGACCTTCATTCACCCCTTTGTTACCATGATTAATCTCTTCACATAAGTGACTAGATGTCTTTGGCCCAGCTATGCACAGAGTTCCTTAGAGGAATTATGTTGACTTTACTAGAATGTGCTAGGCACCCCAACTCTTATACTACTGGACCACAAAAAGTATTCAATAAATATTTATAAAAGAAAAAGGGCTGGATGGGGGGAAAAGGACAGGATAGAGGGAAGGACTGAGAGGGTATAATATCAGGACCTAGAGATAACATTCAACATGGGAGGTATTTTGGAAAGGGCAGCTGTATTAATATATATATAAGCAAAACTATATATATTTATATATTTTTGTCTACAGTATGGCCATCCTCAAGGCAGGTCAAAGAAACTAAATTTTTTATTTTCCAAGGCAGGTCATAGAAACTCTATTACCTGGCTTTCTATAAAGAAATAGAGAAATAAAGAAATTCTTTGACACATCTTGTCCAACAGTAGATCACCAGACCCTATTGCAGAAGAGACCCTGCTCCATACTTGCAAGGAAGGAATGCTGTACAGAGAAGTAAAGAAGAAACTGAACAGATAGGCCTTGCTGGGTTTTCCCACCCAGTCCACTGGCATTAGATTATTGCCTTTTTGTCCAATCACATTGTAAACAATTGCTCATACTTCAATCATGCCTATACAAGGATGTCTCAAAAAAAAAAACCCAGAGGATAGGGTTTAGAGGGCTTCTGGACAGCTGGGTAAGTGGAGGTTTATAGGAAGTTGAACAAGAACTCATCCATGTGCCAAAAGGGTGACACATCCCAATTCCACAGGAACAGAAGCTCCTGAACTTGGGACCCTTCCAGATCTCACCTAAGTATCTCTTCATTTGGTTATTTATATCCTTTAAAATAATTTCCCCAATAAACTTTAGTTTCACTGACCTCTGTGAGCCACTGCAACCAATTAATCCATCCTAAAGTGGGGGTCATGAGAATCCCCATGAGTACTAGTTGGTCAGAAGTTCTGGGGGCCAAGACTTGCAACTGTGCCTGGAGTGAGAGCAATCTAGAGGGACTGAGGTTCAACTCTGGTTCTGATGCTCTCTCCAAGTAGGTAGTAACTAGAACGAATCCAATCAGAGGATGCCCGGTTGGTATCCACTGTAGTACTGAAGGCTTGCTTTTTGATGGGAAGACAGCCCCACACCTGTTTGGATCACAGAAGTGATCAAGTGAGGTTTTATTCCCTTCTATATTCAGAGTAGACTCTCCAGGGCTTTTCCAGTCAAATCATATTATTCACTACATATTATGTCGATATAATGTTAAGTACTACAAGTGATGGCTCATTTAACCTCACAGAGAAGCACATATTTCACAAGCAGAATCTTCACTTTTTTTTTAAGCAAAGCAAATGGGGCCAGTGTTGTGGTATAGTGGGTAAAGATACTGCCTGTGATGCTGGAATCTCATATGAGAGCCAGTTCATGTCTCGGCCACTCCACTTCCAATCCAGCTCTCTGCTAAGGGTCTGGGAAAAGCGGTGGAAGATGGCTCAACTACTTAGGCCCCTGCTACCTACATGGGAGACCTGGATGAAGCTCCTGGCTCCTGGCTTCAGCCTGATTCAGCCTTGGCTATTGCAGCCATCTGGGGAGTGAACAGCAGATGGAAGACTTCTCTCTGTGTCTCTCCCTTTCTCTCTGTAACTCTGACTTTCAAATAAATAAATAAATCTTTCTTAAAAAGCAATAAATGAGAAAAATAGGAATTTGGGTACCTGATTTATGAGTTTGAGTAATTCTAATGCACTGAAGACATATTTTGGTTAAAGAAGCTCAGCAGGGGCTGGCACTGTGGCATAATAGGGAAAACCACTACCTGTAGCACTGGCATCCCATATGGGTGCCGGTTCGAGTTCTGGCTGCTCCACTTCCAATCCAGCTCTCTGCTATGGTCTGGGAGAGCAGTAGAAGATAGTCCAAGTCCTTGGGCCCCTGCACCTGCATGGAAGATCCTGAGGAGGCTCCTGGCTCCTGGCTTCAGATCAGCCTAGCTCTAGCTATTACGGCCATTTGTGGAGTGAACCAGGGCATGGAAGACATTCTCTCTCTCTTTCTCTCTCTCCCTTTCAAATAAATTTTTAAAATTTTTTAAAAAGAAAGAAAAAGAAGCTCAGCAAATAAAAGTGCATGTTTGATTTAAAGGTCCCCACTCCGACCTGGATCCTGAAGGGAAAGGTCAGGAACCAGGGTTCTGAGAAAAATTTAGTTCCAGTCCTGGCCCTACACTTGCCAGCTGTATGACTGAAATTTTTTCTAACCTAAATTTACACTTCTTCCATGAAATGAAGGTATCATCAATAACATCCATCAGGGCCAGCGCTGTGGCATAGTGGGTAAAGCTGCCGCCTGCAGTGCCAACATCCCATATCAGGGCCAGTTCGAGTCCTGTCTGCTCTACTTCCTATCCAGCTCTCTGCTATGGCCTGGGAAAGCAGTAGAAGATGGTCCAAGTGCTTGGACCTCTGCACTCATGTGGTAGCCCTGGAAGAAACTCTTGGCTCCTGGCTTCAGATTGGCACAGATCCAACCATTGTGGCCAATTGGGGAGTGAACCAGTTAATGAAAGATCTCTCTCTGTCTCTCCTTCTCTCTGTGATTAACTCTATCAAATAAATAAATCTTTTTTAAAAATAGCATCCATATCATAGGATTGTAAGAAAAAGTAAGAGAATGTTGGCAATCAGCAAATGTGATTAAAACAATAATGGTCTTCTTTTATTATTATCATGACTCTTATAACAGGTTTCTTAGGTCCAGTCCCACCCTCTTCCATGACCCAAGTCCTCTCAATGATCATTTCCATGTTAATATTCTAAATTTTTCTTTCAGTCTTATCATTCTCCAGCTTTAAAATCTCTGAGTCAAAATTATTCATTGATTAGAGTACAGTGTCTTAATGTGGCATTTGAGAGCTTTATTATATGGCCTTATATTTCATTCCAAGAATGTTACTAAATACTACACCAGCTCTATTTGCCCTTAGTGTCTGTCTGCCTCCACATCTGTTCATTTTTATCTTTTGATCAGACAACCTTCATCTGCCTGTTGAAATTTTGCCTGTACTAGTTTTCAATGGCTGCTGAATGAAACAAGTCACCATAGACCGTAAACAACACAAATGTATTGTCTTCCAGTTCTGTAGGTTTCACGGGGCTAACATCAAGGTAATTGGTTCCTTTCTGGAGGCTCAAGAGGACAATCTCTCTCCTCCCCTTTTCTGCTGTCCAGAGGTCTCCAGCACTGCTTAACTCATGGTCTACTTCTTCCATCTTCAAAGTCAGCAATATCCCAACTTTCTGACCCTACTTCCATCTTCTGAGTTATTTCTCCACCGGATCACAGCTTCCCTGTATCCTATGGTTCTTAGCCTTAATTATGACTTTGAAGTTCTTTTTGCCATATAAAGTAATATGTTCACAATTCCCAGGTATCAGAATATAAACGTCTTTGGAGACGAGCATTATTCTGCCTACTACACTGCCCATCCGTACTTAGTCATTGGATTCTAATACACAATTAATAGAATTGTAATTGACAAGTTAGCTTTTTTAGTTTCAAAAATATCAAAATTAACTTTATACAGTACCTTCTCTTTAACTTTATACAGCGCCAAGTCTATGAAGTCTAAGTCATAGAAACCCATTTTTTCTTCAACAGAATACGTGTTGATAGTTTGTTATACTCCAGGTATTTTCCTAGTTTCTAAGAATAAAAAATATAAAGCCTTTGACTTCAAGCCACTAGTAAAGAAGAAAATGAATTAGCAAATAATAAATATATGTTATGTTTAATAGTGATAGATTCTCTTTTCAGTTGATCAAAGCAAAGTATTTAAAATCTTTCTTGACTATTCTTTTTCTCACATCCCATATCTAATTCATTATCAAATCCTATTGGTTCTATTTTCAAAATATATCAGAATTCAACCACTTAAATTGCAAAACTATGCATTTACAAAAATATTTCCCAAAGTAAATCTTGGCCCAATTACCAGATAAAAAGAGAATAGTTATGAGAAGGAAGAAACAAATCAACAAATAAGATACATACCACAATATTTTATATTCAGAACAAAGGGTAGCCAAATGATTAGCAGATGTAACAATATACTGGCATATGGTGCCATCTTACAGATATCCAGCAAAGTTTTATTATTATGCAAATACCTTTATATTCTACCTGACATGATTTCTGTTAAATTGTTGCGCTCAAAGAGTGATGTAAAGCAGTGTACAGCTTTATACAAATTGATGTAAAATCTGGAGTGAAAATGTAACATTAGGTTGACACCAAATAAAAAAGATCTCATGTCTTTTGGAACATATATGTGAAACTTGCCCCTTAAACATGTAAAAAAGTTCAAGGACCATACCTATGTGTAAATATTTTAGGATTTGTGAGCAAAGGTCATACGAATTTTCTCACAACTAGTCTACTCTGACATTACAGTTCAAAAGCAGCTATAACAACACATCAACAACTGAGCTCTGGTTATGTTTTGATAAAATCCAAGATGTCTGTAAAAATTTTACTATGGATATTTTGAAAGAGAAATACTCTCTTTTAAAAGCCTAATGATGTAGTTGGCAGATGGCAAGCCAGGGGCTATAGTGTGTTGATACTTGCTATGTAGTTTTATTCCACAAACATGATATTGAAAGGCATGAAAGTATATAGTCCCACGTGGCTTAAGTGCAATTTAGTCACACATCAAGTGGGCCCTAAAATATTCCTATAATTAAAATATGATATGGGGGTGGCACTGTGGTGCAGCGAGTTAAAACCCTGACCTGAAGCACCGGCATCCAGATGGCCACCGGTTCAAGATCCAGCTGCTCCACTTCCAATCCAGCTCTCTACTATGGCTTGGGAAAGCAGTAGAAGATGGCCCAAGGACTTGGGCCCCGGCACCCACGTGGGAGACCCAGAGGAAGCTCCTGGCTCCTGGCTTCGGATTGGTGCAGCTCCAGCAGTTGCAGCCATCTGGGGAGTGAACCAGCGGATGGAAGATCTCTCTCTCTCTCTCTCTCTCTCTGTCTCTACCTCTCTCTGTAATTCTGTCTTTCAAATAAAATAAAATAAATCTTTTAAAAATTAAATAAAATAAAGTATGATGTGAATATACCTCAAAATCCCCAAGGCTCCCATGTGGGCTCTGCCAATATGATCTCCTTTGAATATAATTGTTATGATTCAGAACAGTAAATGTCATAAGGTACAAGCAGGCTCTAATCCTCTCTCACCCCTTCCCTCTTTACATGCTCCAGTGTCTCAAAAATACAGTTCTGGAATTTCCTTCATATCCAATGACACATTCATACACTTTTTTTTTTTTTTTTGACAGGAAGAGTGGACAGTGAGAGAGAGAGACAGAGAGAAAGGTCTTCCTTTTGCCGTTGGTTCACCCTCCAATGGCCGCCGCGGCTGGCGCGCTGCGGACGGCGCACCACGCTCATCCGATGGCAGGAGCCAGGTGCCAGGTGCTTTTCCTGGTCTCCCATGGGGTGCTGGGCCCAAGCACCTGGGCCATCCTCCACTGCACTTCCGGGCCACCTCAGAGAGCTGGCCTGGAAGAGGGGCAACCGGGACAGAATCTGGCCCCCCAACTGGGACTAGAACCCGGTGTGCTGGCGCCGCAAGGCAGAGGATTAGCCTGTTGAGCCGGCCGACATTCATATACTCTTATAAAAATGTCACCTTGTCTCAATCTGACTTTTATCCCCACTTCCCCAGTTTATAAAATCTAAGGCACTGTATCTTCCCATTGATTGGAATTATGTCATACTCCCTAGGTATTAGAAGCCATCAGAGTCAGTATTTGCTTTAAAGAACTATTGTTTCATGCTGCAACATTACACATTCTTTCTCAATGAGTCTAATGGTCAATCCTATCCCTTAAGAAACCTCTTGTCCCAAGAGATTATGAGATTTTCAAAGGCAGGAACCAAATCTTAATGTTTGTGTTTACTGTTTGTTATGACAAATGCTCTGATGAGTCCCTGGCACTCATCACTCACCTTCAACAACTGCCAATGTGTAGCCAGCCTGGCCAGCTATACCCTACCTGCCATGCTCCTCCCAACATACAATTTTAAAGAAAATCCCAAATGTCATACAAATGTAAGTTTTAGTATGGATCGCAAAAGTATAAAAATTCATTTTTGAAATAACCATAATAGCAGTATCACAGAAATTTTGAAAACAATTCCTTCACTTAATACTGATTTGTTTTACAGTCTCTATTATGGAGCATTTGGAATCACCCCATCACTACGTTCTGAACATCTGAGCTTTCAGGAGTTTTCATTTTGAAGAGGTAATACTCAGATTCTCCTCTCCCTCTAACAAATTCTCCAAACAGTTCAAAATTCAGTTCAGTATTTTCTGTCCTATAAAAACTGCCTTAATTCTCCCAAACAAAATCACTTCCTCTGGGGGTTTCTCTTGATACATCATTCATAGGGCTGGTCCTGTGGCTTGAAGGTTAGGACTTTGCCTGTAATACCGACATCCCATGTAGCTACCAATCTAAGTCCCAGATACTCTACTCCCAATCCAGCTCCCTGCTAATGCACCTGGGAAAGCAGCGGAGGATGGCCCAAGTGCTGGGGCCCCTTCAACCCCCTGGGAGGCCCAGAAGAAGTTCCTGGCACCTAGCTTCAACTTGGCACAGCTCTGGCCATTGCAACCATTTGGGGAGTAAGCCAACAGATGGAAAATCTCCTCTGTAACTCTGCCTTTCAAATAAATAAATATATCTTTTAAAAAAACTTCATTCATAGCTCTAATACTGTTTCAAATGTTAGATATTGTAACTGTGTGTTTATGTGCCAAAATTTAAGTATTCCTTTAATGCTTTCATTACTTGTGTAATTTCAACTCTCAACCTGGAGGTAAGGATGATTCTGCAAGTATTTGAGGAAGAAAGGGATAGAGGGAGGAAGGGGCAGGAGGACACAGACAAGAAGAGGGGGCTCAGTTATGCACTCTGTAGTAGGAAGTCTGGGGGCATATTCTTATGGTCCCTACGTACACGCATTCCACTCTTCTGTTAAGTTTATGTGGATTGGGGGCCATCTACAGTCCTGGCATCCCATATGGGTGCCAGCAATTCTGCTATGGCCTGGGAAAGCAATGGGCCCCTGCACCCATGTGGGAGACCCAGAGGAAGCTCCTGGCTCCTGGCTTCAGATCAGCACAGCTCCAGTCATTGTGGCCAATTGGGAGATAAAGCAGTGGATTGAAGACTTCTCTCACTCTTTCTCTGCCTCTCCTTCTCTCTGTGTAACTCTGACTTTCAAATAAATAAATAAACCTTTAATATATACATATATATATATATAAAATTATGTGGATAGGAAATTTTGTTTACTAGTTTTATATTTAGTACCTATAACAGTGCCTGGCACATAATTACAATTCCATACATGTGTATTGAATGATTTAATGAAGAAAAACTCTCTATATAATAGTTAAATTTAATGCATATTCTTAAGTTAAAATGTTTACTGTATCATCATTTATTTCTGATTAGCTGCTTTTATCATCCTTTGTGGTAAAATAAGTATCTTTTTTTATTTTTATTTTTTATTGTTGACAGGCAGAGTGGACAGTGAGAGAGAGAGAGAGACAGAGAGAAAGGTCTTCCTTTTGCCGTTGGTACACCCTCCAATGGCCGCCACGGTCGACGCGCTGCAGCCGGCGCACCGCGCTCATCCGATGGCAGGAGCCAGGTGCCAGGTGCTTTTTCCTGGTCTCCCATGGGGTGCAGGGCCCAAGCACTTGGGCCATCCTCCACTGCACACCCGGGCCACAGCAGAGAGCTGGCCTGGAAGAGGGGCAACCGGGACAGAATCCGGCACCCCGACCGGGACTAGAACCCTGTGTGCTGGCGCCGCAAGGCGGAGGATTAACCTATTGAGCCATGGCGCCAGTCAAAATAAGTATCTTATAACCAGTGACCATTTGTATTCAAACCAGGACACACTCTTCTCAAGAGAAACCTACACTATTAACTGCAGTATCTGCTAAGAAGTTTATTTCAATGTAAGATCCTGCAAAAAAATTGATGCCTTTGAACAAAAAAGCTGTCTGCACATTAATGTTTATTGCAGCTCAATTCACAATAGCTAAGACCTGGAACCAACCCAAATGTCCATCAACAGTAGACTGGATAAAGAAATTATGGGACATGTACTCTATAGAATACTATACAGCAGTCAAAAACAATGAAATCCGGTCATTTGCAACAAGATGGAGGAATCTGGAAAACATTATGCTGAGTGAATTAATCCAGTCCCAAAGGGACAAATATCATATGTTCTCCCTGACTGGCGACAGCTAACTGAGCACCAAAGGGGAAACCTGTTGAAGTGAAATGGACACTATGAGAAACAGTGACTTGATCAGCTCTTGTGCTGACTGTTGATGTACAATGTAATACTTTATCCATTTTAGTATTTTTTTCTTTGTTTTGTTCTAGTACTATTGGTTGAACTCTGTAATTAACACACAATTATTCTTAGGTGTTTAAATTTTAACTGAAAAGTGATCCCTGTTAAATATAAGAGTGGGAATAAGAGAGGGAGGAGATGTACAGTTTGGGACATGCTCAATCGGACTTGCCCCAAATGGTGGAGTTAGAAACATGCCAGGGGATTCCAATTCAATCCCATCAAGGTGGCATGTACCAATGCCATCTCACTAGTCCAAGTGATCAATTTCAGTTCACAATTGATCACACTGATAGGTCTAAGAGTCAAAGGGATGACACAAACAAGACTAGTGTCTGCTAATACTAACTGATAGAATAAAAAAGGGAGAGAATGATAAATCATGGGAAGCGGGATACACAGCAGACTCATAGAAGGGCAGATGTCCTAAATAGCACTCTGGCCTCAGAATCAGCCCTTAAGCCATTCAAATATGGCTGAAGAGCCCATGAGAGTATTTTAGGCATGGAAAGCCAAGACACTCTGAAAAGAAGAAGAAAAAGAAGAAGAAGAAGAAGGAGAAGGAGAAGGAGAAGGAGAAGGAGAAGGAGAAGGAGAAGGAGAAGGAGAAGGAGAAGGAGGAGACCTAAATGAAAGATCTCTGCAAGTGAGATCCCAGTGGAAAGAATGGGGCCGTCAAAGAAGGAGGTACCTTTCTCTGAAGGGAGGAGAGAACTTCCACTTTGACTATGACCCTGTTGGAATAAGATCGAAGTCAGCGAACTCAAAAGGCTTCCATAGCCTTGGCAACTCATGACTAGAGCCTAGGGAGATTACTGACGCCATAAATGAGAGTGTCTCTCTCTCTCTCTCTCTGCCTCTCCTCTCTCTCTGTAACTCTGACTTTCAAATAAATAAATAAATCTTTTAAAAAAAAAAAGAAAACGAAGAAAACTGTATTTAGACTTGGTTCTATTTTTAAAAGTTTAAAACTGTCACAGGACAACTTTGCTCCCTGAAGCCTTTCCTTGTGGGAGGGAGCCTCTGGATCCTGCTCTGAGCTTCTTTTTCCACCAGTCACCTGCTCTATGTCAGCATCCTGGGTTCCATTTGCTCCAGGGGGTTAAACTGTGCTAATTTTCTGAAAGAGAATCCATTTTACCAGGTCTTATTTATGAGAGAAGCCACAGACGAGCAGTTATGTGCTGATAAAAGCAGTCTTTATTTAGCATTGTGTGAAGTCTGGTGGCCTACAGAGGAGACACATGCCGAGCATGGCACAGAACTCCGCAATCTGTTTCCACAGGGAAGGAAGATGAATGATCCAATGCAAGCCTCCCCTCTGGGAGCCCAGAGAGAGGGAAGAAAAGAACCCTTTCATGTGGGTGCCACATAATCCTTTGCATTGACTTCACACAGCAACTTCAAAGCACTTCACTGTGAAGAGTAATTATTTCCAATTTCCAGAGGGGCACACACAGTCTTTTCACGATCCCACAGTCCCCTACAGACCTCCAGTCGCCTGGATGGGGACACCAGGCAACACTTCATTTCTAGTACCGGAAACAACTTCCCAATTCAGCCTGGGAGGCAGGAAGGGCAGCATTTTCGGTTACAGGCTTTCCAAAGATCCCTGTCCTTGACGTTGGCAAGCTTTTCACAGTGATCTCAGAGCCAAGTAAGTATAGCTTGAAATGAAAAGACGTCCCTAGTGCTTCAAATCGCTAAAATAGGCTTCTTTTGATGAGGGCAACTTTTATTTAAGGAAGTCAATTCTAATGTTACATAAGATAGAACGAACTAACTGATATAACACTGGCTTGTGCAACCTTAGTTCAATCCAACGGTACAATCATGTAACAGACAACTTGGTTTTTCACATAGTCAGTTTCCAACGGTGAAACAAAATTAATTGCCATTTCCTTCAAGACAACTGGATATTTCTTGAACAGAAAATATCTTAGAAGAGCAAATGATAAAATAGGAAGGTATTTCCAGGACTCCTTCTAGTCATAATACACCATTTCTTAAATTGGGATTTTGCTCATCATTTAGTGCATCCTGTTAAAAGATATGAAAAATGTGTGCTGGCTTTTAGGCATTGTGAATTGGGTTTCCTAGGTTTCTAGTTTGTTTATTTATTTGCTTTTAAAGATTCATTTATTTGAAAGGCAGAGTTACAGAGTGGGGGGACAAAGGGAGAGCGATCCTCCATTGGCTGGTTCATTCTCCCAAATGGTCACAAAAACCAGGGCTGAGACCAGCCAAGCAGGAACCAGGAGCTTTATCCAGGTCTCCCACAAGGATGTCAAGGGCCCAAACACTTGGGCCATCTTTCCCTGCTTTTCCCAGACCATTAGCAGGGAGCTGGACCAGAAGTGGAGCAACTAGGAACTGGCACTCATATGGGATGCTGGCATTGCAGGTGGTGACTTAACCCTCTGTCCCACAACACTGGCCCATGGTTTGTATTTTTATTACCCAATGTATCCTTATATCTAAATTCTAGAAATAATTGCTAGGTGACTACCAGAATCTCTTTTAGGTGGAATTTATTTGAAGTTTGAAAGAATAAACAAAAGATTATACACAGAATTCTCCCCCGATAGATGAATTTAATTCTAATTTTTAAACAAATTATATTTACCACTTTTTTGTAGTTTATAACCATGCTGAAAGTTCCATGTTCTTGTCTTTTTCTTGTTCTGTTTTCAGCTTTAATATTTACTTTCAGCGGCAGGTGTGGCACAGCAGGTTAAGCCACTGCTTTGGATGCCCACATCCCATACTGGAGTATCTTGGGATCAAATCCCAGCTCTGCTTCTAGTCCAGCTTCCTGCTAATACACTTTGTAGGTCACAGCTGATAGCACAAGTACTTGGGTGCCTGCCACCCACATGGGAGACCCAGATGGAATTTTGGGCTCTTGGCTTCAATTTGGCCCAGCCGGTGAGTGAGCTAATAGATGGTAGATCTCTCTCTCTCTCTCCCTCTTTTTCTCTCCCCACCCTCCCTTTCAAATAAATAAAAGTAAACAAATATCTTTTAAAAATATGGGCTTTCAAAGCTCTGAATAGTATGTATATATCACTTCTCCCAACTCATCATATTTTACCAACTTTCAACATGGTAAATATTTCACTCATTCTCTTCCCCTTTTTCTATTTCACCCAACATAATTCTCTCACACACATGTGTACACTCCCCTGTCACTCTCACTGTCTTGCTTCCAAATACAGAGATGTTTGCCTTATAATTATGCAATTATTCATCACTGCTTAGTCAAATGGAGTATCATGATTACATTTACTTTCTTATACAAATGTTTCCTATTTGCTTCATTCCCCACTCTCCAGCTACTCTATAAAATGCTTTGCAAGGCAAATTTCAATTTGATCATCACTGCCAGATAGCTTCTTGATTCCCTGTATTTCATGGGTGACAGTACTCCTGCTATCCCCTGACTCCCAGTGCAATATGACTGTTCTTTTTAAAAAAATGATTTATTTTATTTATTTGAAAGGTAAAGTGAGAGAGAGAGAGAGAAAGCAAGAGATATTCTATCCATTGGTTCTTACTCCAAAAGGCAGAATTATAATAGAATTATTATAATTATAATTATAATAGGCAGAATTAAAAAGGAAAGGATGTTCCATTATGGGAAGCAGTCCACATAGTAGACTCATAAAATGATAATTGCTTTAAGTAACACTCTGACCTCAGAATCAGCCCCTTAAGGCTTACTGGTCTGCTGAAAAGCCCACGAGAGCATTTAGGCATGGAAAGCCAAGACACTATGGCAAAAAAATATTCTACATAAAGGATTTCTGTAAGTTCCCAATAGAAAGAAGTGGCCATCAAAGAAGGATGTACTTTTCTCTAAATGGAGGAGAGAACTTCCACTTTGCTTATGGTCTTGTCTAAATACTGACAGAGTTTGTGGATTCAAATGCTTCCACAGCCTAGGCACTCATGTTAAGAGCCTTGGGAGGTTGCTGAAATCATATATAAGAGTGTTAATTGTTAAACAACGTGAGTCACTGTGCACTAACTCCCCATGCAGGACCTCTGTCCTCAATGAGTTGTATTACAAGAGTTAACTGTGATACTTGCTCTCAAACAGTTCTTTTTGTGTGTGTGTATGAATGTATGTACAAATTATTGAAATCTTTACTTAGTGTAGAGTTGGTCTTCTGTGTACAAAGTTAATTGAAAGTGAATCTTGGGGCCAGCGTTGTGGCACAGCAGGTAAAGCCGCTGCCTGCAGTGCCAGCAACCCATATGGGCGCCGGTTTGATTCCCGGCTGCTGCACTTCCGATCCAGCTCTCTGCTATGGCTGGAGAAAGCAGTAAAAGATGGCCCAAATTCTTGGTCCCTGTACCTGCATGGGAGGAAGCTCCTGGCTTTGAATCTGCGCAGCTCTGGCCATTGTGGCCAACTGGGAAGTGAACCAGCAGATGGAAGACCTCTCTTTCTGCCTCTCTTTCTCTCTCTGTGTAACTGTAACTTTCAAATAAATAAACAAACCTTTAAAGAAAATGAATCTTAATAGAGAATGGGACTGGGAAGGGGAGATGGAGGAGGAGGAGAAATGGGAGTGCAGATGGGAGGGTGCGTATGGTGGGAAGAATAACTATAAACCTAAAGTTGTACATATGAAATTTGTATTCCTTAAAAAATAAATTAATTAATAAAAAACTAAAAAAAAAGTCATGATGATCATCCTTGGAAAGAATTTGGTATTATCATTTTTTGTGCTGGGAAACTCATGGGCTTTTTAAATCTGGAATAATAAGTGCATCAATTCTTGGAAATTCTCCAATATTATTCAATTGGCAATTCACTTCTGTTTATTGTTCCTTCTGGCACAGGATGTTGAACCTCCAAGATTAATCTTTTCACACCTCATTTCTCTCCTTTCCTCTATCTCTTTCCCTTTTTATTTTTTTAGAAACTTTAACTTTTTGAGCCAACTCTTATTTAGATTTGTTTTATTTCAGCTATCATAATTTTAATTTCTTGGAGTTCTTTTGCATTACAAGTGCTCCTTTTTTATGGTATCCTATTCTTGATTCAAGATAATGATTTTCTAAGGATACTGGCTTTTACTTCTCTAGGTGTAATTGATGACATTAGCTTCTTTCAAGTTTTCTTCTGTTCTCTGCATTACCTGTTGATTTCCTTTATTCTGTTGTATTTTGTTTGTTGTCTTGGGCTGAGGCTTTTTTCACACTTCTTGTGCTCCTCTGTTGTCCATTTCAAGGTGGGCAAACTATGACCTGGGCTAAATCCATCCCAATGCCTGTTTTTGTAAATGCCCTGGTTTCCATTTCTCCAGAGACCAACAGTCTAGGCTTCTGTAGGCATTAGGGGGATGTTAACCTAGCTAGAGAGGAGACCAGAGCAATCTCACTGCCCCTTTTACAGACTGTTAAATAATCCCTCCATTAGATTATTACATACCACATTATACCTAGTTATAAACTAACTGTTGTTTTTGAGCTTTTCCATAGTTCCACAGGGCAAATTAACGTGCTTAGCCAAAGAGAAATGGTCCTCTCCAGAAATGAGAGAGTCACCCAGTACACAAGATTACCTTCCTGACTGTTGGAGAAAATGTCATCTATACCACCAAGGGGCAGTTTATGTGCTCAAATTACTGTCTTGAGAGACCCAGGACCAACCTGTTCTGTGATGCAATGATTTTCTAGAGGCTTATGATTTACTAGAGACCAAATCCTTTTAAATAGGAGTTAAGAAATAAAAATTAAGAAGATAACCAGGAAAAAAATCTTCTAGTAATGTCAAACAATATCTCTACAGTAGCTAAACCTCTGTTTAATGACCTTTGAGAGTTCCAAAGAATGATTTGTCTGTGCCTGCAGAAATAAGGTCACTAACTACATTGCAAGTAGCCCCAAGAAAAAGAGGTCTTCAAAAAGTTCATTGAAAAATGTATATTATGGAAAACTATAAGCCGGCACCGCGGCTCAACAGACTAATCCTCCGCCTTGTGGCACCGGCACACCGGGTTCTAGTCCTGGTCAGGGTACCGGATTCTGTCCCGGTTGCCCCTCTTCCAGGCCAGCTCTCTGCTGTGGCCCGGGAGTGCAGTGGAGGATGGCCCAAGTGCTTGGGCCCTGCACCCCATGGGAGACCAGGAGAAGCACCTGGCTCCTGTCATCAGATCAGCGCGGTGCACTGGCCACAGCGCGCCGGTCGCGGCGGCCATTGGAGGTTGAACCGACGGCAAAGGAAGACTTTTCTCTCTGTCTCTCGTTCTCACTGTCCACCATGCCTGTCCAAAAAAAAAAAAAAAGAAAGAAAGAAAGAAAGAAAACTATGCATGGGTTCCAAAAAATTTTTGAACCAAAATAAACTTATTTTCTAAATTCTGTATCCCCATGAACTTTTTGAAATCCCTTCATATGTCGAAAAGAATGATTGTCTAGTCAGGCAGAGACCTCTTAAACTTTCACACTAAATTAGACTGATTTTAGAGGTACAAATCTTTGCAAATATATAGGACACTTAATCCAATTCTGGGAAGATTGATTTATGAATCATAGTTCTCATGTTCTGAAAATTACCCTTGCTCAAAAAATGTTGACATCAGAACACATAAAACATTCTGCCCTATTAACCATGGGAAAAGAGAGAGAAAGGAGAAATACAGTAATCATAGGAGATAGTATTGCAGCCTAGTGGATTAAGCTGCTGCTTGCAGCTCTCACATCCATATTGGAAACTACTCTGCTTCTGATCCAGCTTTCTGCTAATGCACCTAGGAAAGCAGTGGACAATGATCCAAGTATTTGGGAAAGCTGGATAAAAAGCTTTGGCCCAGCCCAGCCCAACCCCAGCTTTTGTGGGCATTTGGGGAATAAATTAGGAAGTATAAACTCTGTGTTTTGTTTTTCCTGCTCTGTCACTCTGTCTTTCTAATAAATTAATTTAATTAATCTTAAAGGAAAGAACAATCAGGACCGGCACTGTGGTGTAGTGGGTAAAGCTGCGCCTGCAGTGTGCCAGCATCTCATATGGGCGCTGGTTCACCCAACTGCTCCACTTCTGATCCAGCCCTCTGCTATGGCCTTGGAAAGCAGTTGAAGATGGCCCAAGTCTTTGGACCTCTGCACCCGTTGGGGAGGGAAGAAGCTCCTGGCCCCTGGCTTCAGATTGGTGCAGCTCCAGCCATTGCAGCCAATTGGGGAGTGAACCAGTAGATGAAAGACCTCTCTCTCTCTCTCTCTCTCTCTGCCTGCTTCTCCTTATCTTTCTATGTAACTCTGACTTTCAAATAAATAAATCAATATTTTAAAAAAAGAAATAGAACAATCATAGTCTTGCATTAAAAAAACAATTATTTGGGAATTTCTAAGAGACATCAGTTAATAGTAGAAGAGTAAGACAAAGTCTTTGTCAGAGGAGGCCTAATCCCTAGTACAAAGGCATTAAGATGTATATATCAGTAGCATGGGAACACGGAGGAGACACAGCTAAAGCACCAGAAGTGGCTTCATAGAAGGAACATTTGTGTTAGCTTGTGAAGAATGGATAAGGTTTCCACAGCCAGTAATATGAAAAAAGAAAGAGACACAGAGAGAGAGAAAGGCCATGCTATCACAAGTCAAGAGATACTTCAACTGTGAGGCTACTAATGTATTAAAAGAAAAAAAATGACTCTTCAAAAATATAGCATCTGTTTGTGGTCATAACTTCATTTTGGAAATAATATTTAAAAGTCTAAACTTAGAGCCTTTTTTTAATAAACCCCTCAGGACAAATGGTCTCTTAGTTTCCTGTATTATCAGTTTTTTTGGCTACTATAATGAAATATCTGAGCTAAGCTACTTATGAAGGAAAGAGATTTATTCATCTTACAGTGTTGGAGGCTCAATTTCAAAATCAAGTGGTCCCATTGTTTTGAAATTGGTGAAATTGGTAATGGTGAAACACAAGCACAGAAAAATCATGCAGCAACCCAGAAAAGAGAGACAGAGACACAAAGGAATTGAACGCAATGCAGGCTTCCATAACCAACTTTATCCAGAGAATTATCTTCCAAGGGCATAATGTCAATGACTTAAGGTCCTCCTGCTAGGTTCACCTCCTAAAGTCTATAATTGGATTAAGTTTCCATCCTCTCTAAACCATTAATTTATGACTCTAGTGTTTAAACATGTGCATGAGTCAGGAACCAAATCATATTACTCAGACTATGAAAGTTCCCATCATCACTCACCCCTGAATAGACCCTGAGACCCAGAAGCAAGGGACACAAAAAGCCATAAGGCATGCTTAGAGGAAATAAATGAGCTCTTTATTACAGAACTAAATAAGACAAGGTAGGTGGCTTCTCTCTTCCCTATCTTTAAAAAAAAGTTTAGCAGAGTTCTTTCAATATAAAGGAAGCACAAGAAATGTGATTTGTTTGTGGTTTAAAATCATTTATCTATCTCCTCATGTATTACTGTCTTTGTCAGTTGCAGTAATAATTTATCTTCTTAGTCAACTGCCTCATAAATTTTCTTTCACATCCATTTTGATTCTTTGGCAAAAATCAATGTTAAAAGGCATGGTGACTTTCCTTGGAGTGTCAGCAGACTTTCTTGTCATAAACACCAGATGATCTCTTCACTGAGAGTCTGCTTGGCAAGAGAAGAAATTATTCTCTGTGAGAACAAAATTCGTCTTCTACAACAAAACATTCAATAAAAATCCTATAGATGCCAAAACACGCTAGCTCATTTAAATCACTCTTAAATCTTGTAATTCCTTCCTGTTTTACCCTCTGCATTTTTTTCTCTTTTACAATTTATTTATTTCTTTGAAAAGCAGAGTTTACATAAAGAGAGAGAGAGAGAGACAGAGATATCCACTGAGTAACTCCCCAAATGGACACAGAGGCCAGAGCTGGGCAGGTCCAATACCAGGAGCCAGGAGCTTCTTCCCAGTCTCCCATGTGGGTGCAGGAGTCATTTGGGATGCCAAGGTTGTAGGAGGAGATTTTACCCACCACACCATAGCCCTGGCCCCAAAACTCTGCATTCTAATATAAACCCACCCTCTAGCCCTTTTTCCCTGTGAATATGTTCTCAAAATTGATCATAGCATTTTAGATAATATTGATATGAATCAGTGTTTATCAAGCAGAGAAATTAGTAAATCTGTTTCTCTAGACCTTGGAAGAGAGGAGTTAAAAGACAGCAATAATGGAGTGGGCATTGTGGCTCAGTAGGTTAAGCTGCCACTTGGGATGCCCACATCCCATAACAGAGAGCTAAGTAAAGTCCCAGATATTCTGTTTCTGATTCAACTTTCTGCAAACGCACCTGACACCCACATGGGAAACCCGAGTGGAGTCCTTGGCTCCTGGCTTCAGCCTGGCCCAGCCCCAGCCATTGAGGCCATTTGGGGAGAGAACCAGCAGATGGAAGATTTGTCTCTATTGCTTGCTTGCTTTTTTGCTTGTTTGCATGCTTTCTCTCTCTCTCTCTCCCTAACTCTGACTTCCAAATAAATAAATAAATCTTCAAAAAACAAACAAAAAAATAGAAACAGGAAAACATTATTACAACTCCCAAGGACTCAAAAGCATGACCGATTTGAAAAAGGAGAGGAATATGAACGTGTCACTTGCAATGGCTAAGCAAAAACATTCAAAATTGGTGATAACTGATTTGGGGGTGGAGAGACAAGATACATATTCTGTTCTATAGGTTTTCTCTATGGCTGAGAGAAAAATAAATCACCCCACATCACTGTTCATACAGACTATGTGGCTTGTATCTACTTTCAAGTGCCTTTTCAATGTCATGCATCATGATGCTCTTCCAATAATAAATTCTCGTTTCAATTTTTAAAAGCAACAATATATTCTAGGAAAGAATACAACATTTGGGAAGTGCATAGTATATGTTTTACACCATGCTATGTATGTATCAGGTCCATATCAGTTACTGTTCAAAATAATCCAGGGAAGTAGATATCACTTTTTTCTCTATGTCAGAGATGAGGAAACAGAGTAATAGATAATTAGTCTCAAATTTCATGAGAAGAAAAACAAGGACTTAAAATCAGGCAGGAGGCCAGCACTGTGGCATAGCAGGTAAAGCTCGCCACCTGCAATGCTGGCATCCCATATGTACGCCAGTTCAAGTCCCAGCTGCTCCACCTCCTATCCAGCTCTCTGCTACGGCCTGAGAAAGCAGTAGAAAATGGTCCAAGTCCTTGGGCTTCTGCACCCACGTGGGAGACCTGGAAGAAGCTCTTGGCTCCTGGCTTCGGATCAGCGCAGCTCCGGCAGTTGCGGCCAATTGGAGAGTGAGCCAGCAGATGGAACACCTCTCTCTCTCTGCCTCTCCTCCTCTCTCTGTAACTCTGACTTTCAAATAAATAAATAAATCTTTAAAAAATAAAATAAAATCAAGCAGTTGGCTCCAGAGTCCATATCAATAACCTTTTGTATTTGAGAAAAAAAATATGTATTCTAGAGATATATTTGAGGTAGTTTTCAGTATTATAAAATCTGTGTTCAATGTGTTTTACACATTGAAATCATAGTTTATGATAATTATATTAAAAGTATTTGGATCCATTCTTCTTGCTCTATTTCTACAACATGTTTCCAGCAGCTTGGTGAGGGAGGCAATGGAGGAATTTACAGATCTAAAGGGCAGTAAGGGAAATGGGCCTTTCCATTGGTTATCCTGCAGGTCCTTCCACATCATCCACTGTACTGGCTCCTTTTCAGTCGGTTGGGAACGTAATTTTGCTGGGGTTTTACCACATTTTACCAGTTTGAGACTGAGCCTCAGCTATGCTGTAGAATTGTCACCCAACTCTGTTCATCTCAGCAACCCCTACACTGAGGGTGCGGGGAGCTGTTTGCTTTTTCCCACAGGGAGCCTCTCAACCTATCTGGACGCCAGAAAGAAGAGTGCAGCTGCTTGTGCAGAGTCCTAAGGAGCAGAGTCCAACAGAGACCACAATAAACTCGCCCACAACAGGAAGCGAATGAGACATCTATAAGTGATAAAAAAGACTGTTATTTTGCCTTTTGATAATTTTTCTACTAGCCGGTGTTGGAGAAATTTTAGAAATAATAGTTGATTATTTGTTAGCTGTGATTGCCATTTACCATAATGTGTCTTCTGTGTAAAGTATTTTGTAACTATAATGTATCTTCTGTGTAAAGTATTTTGTATTGTTATAACCCTTGCTAGTGTATATTGCTGAGATGAAGGATTGTACTGGGGCCTGCTTAGGGCCCTGCCTTGGCCTATGCCACTGTCTCTTGGTCAGTAAGATTATCTCGAGCATTGTCAAAAGGCAACAGTGCACTAACCTAACTGCTCAGCAGGCTATGCATGCTATGTTTCGCTCCAACCCTCAACAACAGGTATGGCTTAGCATGATGGAACTGTAGTCAATGATGGGTAATCACTGGCGAGTGCACCTAGCACCCTAAGACAGAGCATGGAACATGCTTCCCAGTGACTCGATGACAGGTAAGCAGGTGGCACGTCGCTGGGAACCTAAGACAGGCACGATTCCATGCCATATACAACTAAAATGGGGGAGCTGTGGGGAACCACAGGCCGGCCACCTGTGGGGACCTCCTCATTGCAATCTGCCTTAACCTGCTGAGCATAACGAAGTCAAGGAAGTACTGACCGCAAGACATGCAAGAGATACACCTTCAACCTGAGGATATGCATGCCTTTTGATCTGATCAATGGACTGCTCGCCCTAGGGGACTGAGAATGGATAAGAGACCGGGATAGGGGCGGGAAGTTGTGCAGCCTCTTCAGTCTTTCTCTCCTTCTTTCTCTCGGCTGCTTTTGATCTTTCTTCTTTCTTTCTCTCCTTTCCTTCTTCTATCACTAAAAATAAAAGTTCCTTGAGAACCGATCAACAGCGGTCGTGTCCTGCATGAATCCGTGGGTTGGACCCTTGTTGGCGAGGGTTCTCGATACCATCAAGTGAGGGTGATGGTCCAAACAGCCCAGCTCCTTCCTACCACCAGATTCAATCCACCTCAATACAGAGCTGGTTATTGTAGATGTGAGGGGTAAGGAAGAACCCACCCAGGTCTGAAATCTCTTAAGACTTAGTCAACCTCACATACAACCCGAGGGCAGGAATGAAGCATATTGTAAACCATTATTCCAATTTTGATAAGCAATAATCACTACAACATAAACAGTTTGCGCAGCTTGGAAACCAGAGGCCAAACAAGAGAAGTCACAAGCAGGTTATAAACCTTTCCAGAAAAACCTGAAAATCTAGTACAGAGTTCCCCCTTTATTCACCAGAACTCCCATCCTGACCCTCTCCCAGCTGTTTCTAGATACCTAGAAAGCTCCCAGAAAGAGAACCTTCAAGTGTGTAAAAGCAGACTGTGACCTCTTCCTTTTGCTCAATGAAGAACCTTTTCTGACAGATGTTGGCTAAAGCAAACATTGTCTCTAAGTATGGGAAACCAAGGTGCTGCTTCTCCAAATTTCTACTGTCTTAACATTGTTTCCCATAAGATGAGAAAATGTCAACACTGGAAGAATGAGATAAGGCAGCCTCCATCAAAGATGCCTATACCTTAATCCTCAGAACTCATGAATATGTTACCTTACACAGCTAAAGCAACTTGCAGATGTGACCAAGGTTAAGAACCTTGAGATGGGCAAACATCTTGGATTACCCAAGTGGACTTGTTCTAATCATGTGAGTCCATTAAAGGTGCAGAATCTTTCCCTGCTGGGACAGAGAGGTGAGACCAAGGAGGAGAGATTCAAAGCACGTGAGTAGTTTGACCCACCGTTGCTAACACTGAAGATGGAGGAATAGGGATACAAGGAAAGTGGCAGCATCTAGAATCTAGGAAAAGCCCTGAATTAACAGCCAGCAAGATACCAGAACCCCAGTCCAAGAACTGCAAGGAAACAAATTCTCCCAACAATCCCGTGAGTGAGGGAATGGATTCTCCCTTACAGTCTGCAGAGAGCAACACATCTTTGCTGATTTCAGTAAAATAAGACCCATGTGAGAATTTTACCTACAGAACACAAACCTACAGTTTATGCTATTCAAGCTAAGTTTGTGGTCATTTATTATGGTAGTAATAGAAAGCTAATACAGAAAGCTTTCAGAAATATTTTAGCTCTGTCCCTCATTTTACCAGTTGAGACTGAGCCTCAGCTATGCTGTAGAATTGTCATCCAACTCTGTTCATCTCAACAACCCCTACACTGCCCTCATGATTCGATTTGAGTACCTCTTCCTCCAGGAAACATCCCAAGCATATTTTAGCACACTGTCTACTTCTCTGTGTCTCCTACAACTTGTGAAAGCAATGACTTTAGTCTTATTGAACATGATATCTCTTGACTTTAATGTATTTCCAGGAGTTATAGCTGAATAAATATTGACCAACAAGCAAAAGAAGTCATGTTCCTTGATTTTTTGCCTGTGCCATCATAGTATTCTGCTAAAATAACTAAAGCATGGCCAACAAATGGGCACCTTTAAGTGGCAACATAGCTGCTTGTGAAAAGCATGGGCTTTTGAATCACAAAAACGAGGTCCATTTTCTGACTCTACCATCATTTAACAATGTGGCCTTAGACAATTTTTTTTCTTCCAATAGTGTCACTTTGTAAAAGTAAAATAAAATAATAAAATAAAATATAAAAAGGTTTTAATAGAAACTACCTCAAATAATTACATGAGAATTCATGAAAATGGTACTTGTTTATCCAAATATGTAGCAAACAGTAAAAGATAAATAAAAATAGACCATTACTATTACTAATTATCTGTGATGTTGAGGTGCCAGGGAGCTGTGGCCTGACCAGAGCCATTCCATTTTGTCCATGGATGTCCTCTATTTTCTAGCCAGTCACACAATTTCCATCTACTCAAAAACTAATCTTGTAAGAATGTACCCATAAGGTTTATTTACATTAAGTGCTGGGAAATGTGTTTGAGCCCCTTCCCCCGAGATAAGCATAACCTTGTTTGTGCTAGCTTCTGTAACAAAAGCTTGACTTTGTAATTAACTTCCAACAAGACACGGTTTTTGCCTTTATAAGCTCATCTCTGAGCTCAGTCAGGGCAGCATGATTTGGAGAGCTCATGCCCCTGTACAGCCACTGGCTTTCAGAAATAAAGACTCCATAGTTCGGCCCAAGGACTCCGGCATCTTCTCTAACTTGCTGGTCAGAATATGACATTCGCTGATTTTATGTGCCAGTTTGGCTGGGCCATGGTGCCCAGATAAGGGGTCAAACATTATTCTGGATGTTTCTATGAGAGTATTTTTGGATGAGATCAACAATTACATTGGTGGACTCTGAGAAAAGTAGATTGCCCTCCACAATGCAACAGGCTTCTTCCAATCAGATGAAGGCCCTTCTCCCCACAATAAGAAAGGATTCTCCAGTAGAGGGCTCTCCTTGAACCATAATATCAACAAATTCCTGGGTCTCTGGCCTGCTCCTTCCCTCCCAAACTTTTGGAGTTGCTAGCGTCCATAATCACATGAGCCTACTCTTTTTTTTTTTTTTAAAGATTTATTTATTGATTTGGAAGTCTGAGTTACAGAGAGAGAGAGTGAGAGATCTTCCATCCACTGATTCGCTCCCCAGATGGTCACAGTGCCTGGGGCTGGACCAGGCTGAAGCCAAGAGCCAGGAGTTTCCTCTGGGTCTCCCAAATGGGTGCAGGGGCCCAAGGACTTGGACTTTCATCCACTGCTCTCCTAGGTGTATTAGCAGGGATCTGGATCAGAAGTGGAGCAGCCAGGACTCAAACAAGCACCCATATAGGATGCTGGCACTGCAGGCCAGTGGCACTATGCCACAGCACCAGCCCCCACATGAGTCAATTCTCTACTCCCACACACACATATCCATACATACACACACATACCCACATACCCACACAGACACACACACATCACACATCATTGGTTCCGTCTCTCTGAAGAACTGTAAAACAATATCATACCTAGGACTATGGTGATATTGAAGAGCCGAAGTGCCTCCATTTTGAAAAGCAGCCTCCATTTTCTGCAGCAGGTCCAAGCTCCCATAAAAGCAAGCATTTCGGGAAAACCGAAACTTACAAAAGGACAGCTCACAGATTACGACCAAATAAGGAAATTCCCTAGGCCCGAGCCAACCAGAAACAGCCAGGCCAACCATGAGTAGCTCTGAACAATCACAAGCGGCCCCGTACTGTAAGCCCCCACTGATGTAACCCACCCTTAAAAGCACTCCTCGGGGCCTTCCTCTGACCTCCACTGCATTGGTTAGACAAGGGTCCCTGCCGCAGCTTGTAATTCCTAAATAACCTTGCTTTTGCATTTCAGTATTCGACTCTCTGGGGGTCTCAATGGGGATCCAACGATCTGGGCATAACAGTTATTATTACCTACAACTTATAAAAATGTAAATCTGAAGATAGATGAGATTCCCATTACCCAATGAAAGTAAATGTTCCCTTCATTTCAATAGCAGACGGAGCTCTCTCCGTTACTAACAGCAGCAACAAAATAGGCAACAAAAAATTAACAAAAAGAGGAAAAATAAATGTATTGGTTCATGTAACTGACATGCACTGGCACGGGTCTAGGTTCCAGGCTAACTGGATCCACATCTCACAAACCTGACCAGGTTTCCATCTCTCAGAGACACCTTCCTCATGGGGTTTCCTTCTCAGATAGGTGTTCCCCTTCTGGCAGTGAGATGACTACACACTCCTCGGCTCAGGTCACACAGGAATGAAGATGTATCTTTTCTGTTAATTCCCATAAAATTTCTGAGATTCATTTTAAGTAGTCTGGCTTAGAATAAAATGTTCACCCAAAGCTATCACTGTGGCCATGACACTAGATAAATGGATTTGTTTTGGTTAATATCTTCTTACTGTAAGAGCTCTCCATCAAACCAGTGATCAATGGTGGAGCCAGCGAGGAAAAATAGGAACAGAAAATCCTCTATTCCAACTAAGAGTGGTGCACTTTAACAAAACAAGAAATAAAAGAAGACCAGGGTTCTAGCTTGAATGGGGAATTTTCCATGAGATATATACTACTTCAAGAAGGTCAAATGGACGCTAGACAGTTAAAAAATGGCCACTCAAATTGCTCACCAAAACCACTGCTTTTAGTTTTGGTTATTTTTGTCTTTTACAAAGGTTATTTGATTTTTGAGACTCAAAAAGATAAGAAGATACCTGCCATTACATATTTTTTAAATGGTCCATGCTAAAAATTCATCAAACATCAAACATTTATAATAGAATTTCCTTTTTTGGCCGCTTTATCACAAGAATGAAACTGAGCTCTTACACAATCTCTCTCCCATAGCTTAAAGTTTTTCTACCCTGCTTTGGTGACCCTTTACTAAACTCCATACCAAAGACTATCTCACCGATTGAAGTAGTGCTACACTGGGTCCAGCTAGCCCTACAGGGTCCCAGATTACAAGATTCAGGAGATGTTTTATTTCCTCTCCAGGTAACATCTTGATATTAGGGCCTGTCATATGGTTTATCCTTATATAGACCCCAGGCACTGAGCAAACAAAATAAAAGCCACCTACATGTATGTGGTGGAATGAGAAGGCCATGCTAAGATGGCCGCTGGCAAGTCAGCCTCAGTTACTCTGGAATGGCTTTGGAAACCCCCTGGGAAACAACCTGGGAAACCACTTAGCAACCGAGCCTGCTTGGCAACAGGCTGTGATTGGTTAGGGCATAAACCGCCCCTTGACCAGATTGGCTGCCTCGGCTATATAAGCTGCTGTACCAACTGAAATAAACGAATCTTCAGGCTGCTTGCCTCTTGCCTGCCTTCACCCAACTCCCAGTATCTATGTGGTAACTCCACGCCTCTTGCCCTCACCGCGCTCCTCTTCTCAGAAAGAATTCACAGCAACACATGTATCTAGAGACCATTTGCCATTGTCAAAAATCCTAAAAGAGATGGCATGTAGCACAGCAGGTTAAGTCCCATATCAGAGCACTGATTCAAGTCCCAGCTGCTCTGCTGCTTCTTCTTCTTCTTCTTCTTCTTCTTCTTCTTCTTCTTCTTCTTCTTTTTAAGATTTGTTTTTTATGAAGACAGGTGCTGTGGCTTAGTAGGTTAAGTGTCCACCTGCAGCACCGGCATCCTATATGGTTCATGTCCAGGCTGCTCCACTTCTGATCCAGCTCCCTGCTGACGGCTTGGGAAAGCATCGGAGGATGGCCCAAGTGCTTTGGCCCCTGCACTCACATGGGAGATGCAGAAGAAGCTCCTGGATCCTAACTTCGGATAGTCAAGCCCCAGGTGTTGCAGCCATTGAGGGAGTGAAGCAGCAGATGGAAGATCTCTCCCTGTTTCTCTGTCACTCTGCCTTTCAAATAAGTTAATATTTTTAAAATTTCTAAAATGACATGATGATCATCCTATTAGCCAGTCAACGGAGGACCACAGATACTACAGAACAACCAGAGAGCTCTACATGAGCTAATTAGCTCTACATGAGCTAATTATATACCTGTCAATTCTAACTTTAATCTTCAAGTTCCCTTAGCCTTTTCCCCTTAAGGAGTCCAAGAATTAGATAATAGCTGCTCATACACCTTGCTCTATGTTTTATAAAACAAATATCTACTTTTCCCAACCACCCTAATATTCATGATTGTCTTAGTAAGTACTGGGAGAGCAGACCCAGGTTTTGGGGTTGTATAGCGAGAACAATTTCAACTTTTCTATAATATTACAATTATCATTATTGCCATTTGGTTATGAAAAAAATTTCAAGCTTGATACATCTTTGAAATACTCTGCTATCATCTGAATGACATATGAGCCAGTCAGGATCTAGGGCATTTCTTTCTTTACTAATTAGTTAAAAACAACAAGAGGAGACACCAAGATGGCAGAATAGGGAGGGAGCTTACTGCTCTAGTCTAGGCGAAGATAGTTAAAAAAAAAAAAAAAAAATGTGGAGAGAATCCAATCTCAGGGAAGGGTGAGGGAGAAAATAACAAAGGAGACTCCACTTAAATTAGAGGGACACTATGGATCTATGTGGAGAGTGTGGACACTCACAACTCAGGACCGCAGCAGCAAAGAGCCTCAGCATCCACTTTGGACAGTGAGGTGAGACCAGGCTGCAGCAGCCCAAGCCACAGGCAATAAAACTGCAGGAAGAGCCTGGAGCAAATCCGGCTTGGAGCCCTATTGGGTGGAGTATACCTGCCAACCTAGAGTGAAAAAGGGAGGGCAGGTTTCTCTCTCCCCAACCACCTGGCACCAGTGTCCTGTAACTAGCCAAGAGAGGGTGTGTGCCATCTGGACATATGTAACAGCTGTGACAGCTCGTGTCCACGCCCCCAGCAACCAGCCAGGAGTAGACACATTAGTCCAGCTGGGAGAACTGGCAGGGGGCCAGGGGGGTTCATGACTAAGGGTGCCTTGTGTGCTGGGACTATAAAAACACTGTGGCTGCATGTGATGGTGCAGGGTGTGGCTGGGCCTTTGGGCAGTCACTGTGGGTGGCTCCACATGCTCAAGGCTCTGATTCTCTGGTGAGGGTCACTGCTGCGGGATCTGAGCTCACACTGAGTTCTGCATGGATCCTTTGTGTGGTTCTTGTGGGACTGCAATGAATAGTGTACCCACTATGTAGAAACAGAAATCATTATTTTTCTTACTTATATCTGGGTAATTCCTAAAAGATGTTTCCTGGGATGGGCATCATGGTAGTTGCTTGGGATTCCTGCAACCCACATTGGAGTTCCTGGCACCAAGTTCCTCTGCTTCTGATCCAGTTTCCTGCTAACGTGCACCCTGGGAGACAGTGGTTGATGGTTCAAGTAGTTGGGTCCTTGCCACCCTTGTAAGAGACCCTGATGGAGTTCCTGGCTCCTGGCTTAGGCCTGGCTCAGCCCCGGCTATTGTGGGCATTTGAGAAGTAAAACCAGCAGATGAAAGACCCCTTTCTCTCTCTCTCTCTCTCTCTCTCTCTCTCTCTCTCTCTCTTTGTGTGTGTCACTGTTATTCTGCCTTTCCTATAAATAAAAATAAATAAATAAATAAATAAAACTTAAAGAAATTATTTTGAATTATATTTTTATTCTTCTTTGATGGCTTTCGGTTAATTATGTTTACCACCTTTTATTTTCCTTTTCTTCAATATTGGCTTCCTAAGAGCTTTGCTATGAAACATTTGTGTTCCCTTTTCAGTTTTCCTAAAGGGCATTGCAAGCTTTCTTTTCTTCCATTAAACTTCTTCGAGTCCACCTGAGTAACTAAATGACTACATTATCTTGACTTTACCAAAATACTATAAGATTTACATCCTAAAAGTATTAAAATGTCCACCTTTGTGCAAAATAAATTTGTTGTTGCAGGGTGTTTCCTGGTTCCTCTGTGGAATCAGGTCATTTAAGACTATTCTACTGCTAACAATGTTTTCATTTCTAGTTTCATTAAACTTTCTTATTTACCCCTCATATCTTAAATCCTTAGTTACAGAATTCCCTGAAAACCGAAAAAAAAAAAAGTTCAAGAATAAATCAAAAGTAGCTGGAAGTACAGAAACGTGAGCTACCTGAGTCACAAGTTTCCATAATAAGGTTTTCCCTGAAATATCTGAGTGAAATATGGACACAGTGCTTTGTGCCTACTTAAAAAGTGTACTCACTAGTTTGGGTGAGAGCTATTCATCTCACTCAGGAATTCAACAGAGAATGCGGTGGGCACAGGCTAGAATGGCATTTCACATAATGTGCCCTGTGAAACAACTCAGTGAAAATTGGAGGCGGGGCTCTCCAGTTACATCCCCTCAGCAAAGCCACATGTACTACGAAGGCAGTATTCAGCAGTGTGTAAGCAGTGAATTGTCATCTCTGTGTGAACCATGTTAGTAGAAGATACAGTTGCACAGTTAATCAATTGCTGTGGGTGAACATAAATTCTAATTAACAGGATGGTGCCTTCTCAGCAAGGAACAGTACCTAGAACATGGCTGTGATGCTGAATTTTATAGTCAATTTTATGTCAAGTCTGGGGCCCAGTGATTCATAAAGGTATTTTAAGATGTAATTAACATTTAAATATTTTAAGATGTAATTAACATTTAAATAAGTAGACTTTTCATAAAGGTGATGTGGGTGGGCCTTGTCCAGTCAGCTGAAGGCCCTAAGAACAACAGAGATTCCCGGCCAGTGTTTACAATTTGCTAGCTAGCCTTGCAGGTTTCAAACTGGCCGGCATCCACAATCACATGACCAAATTTCTTAAAATCTCACACTCTCTAAACACACACACGTACACACAGAGTTCTGTTAGTCCAGAGAAGCCCTAACACCAGAAGCCTTGTGCAATGAACATACACAAACAGACATTGGTCAGACCATATGTAAAAATAGAACTTTGACCCTCCTGCCTCAGAAATCCACATCATTATCTACAAAACAAACTCAGGAAGCAGCCAGCTATAAGTTGGACTCGCAGGAAGCCAGGTGCTGTCTCTAGGGACAATCCAGGAGGCTAAACAATGGCCTCCATAAGGATCAGCCCCAAATGACAAGACTTGATAAACAACTGTGTTTTTGTCCCTGCTCTCAATGTAAGACCAGCCAGAGAAAACCAACTATGTGCCCCAGCCAATTATATAGAATGCCTGCTGCTAGTCAGCCCACCTATAGCTTCCCTATGCCAAAAACAACCTCCAATGAAGGCATAATTGAGGAAAACCCTGTTTTCCACTATAAACCTTCATGCTCCTCTGCCTGCTTCTGACTCTGCCACAACACACATGATGAGGGCTGGCTCCCTGGCGATGGCAAGCTCTGAATTAACAGCCTCTGCTTTTCACATGTGCTTGGTCTTTGTTTACTTCCACAGCACTCACGTCCTGAGATGAGAGAACCTTCAGTACAAAAACAATTTTAAAAATCTAATTATTTGACTTATAAGCTTACTGGCAATGACTTGGTGACTATGCACTTAACCACAAGTTTTTAAACAAATTTTATTTATCTGAGAGACAGAATGAGACAGAGAGCTCTCATTGCTGGTTCACTCCCAGATGTCCAGAACAGCCAAGAAGTAGTAGGAACTCAGCTATTTGAACTATCACCACTGCTTCCCAGGTCCACTTTGGCAGGAAGCTGAAACTGGGAACCATGAGTATATCAAAACCAGCGACTCCAATGTGGGATCTTAAGTCTTAATTGATTGCTTAACCACGAGGCCTGCCTGCAATGCTAGCGTTCCAGCTCAAGTCCTGGCTGCTCCACTTCCAATCAAGCTTCCTGCTGATGCACCTGGGAGAGCAGTGGAAGATGGCCCAAGCACTCAGGCCCCTGACACCTGCTGGGAGACCAGGATGGAGTTCTGGACCACCAGGTTCAGCCGGGTCCAGTCATAGCTGCCGCAGCCATTTGTGGAATGCACTGACGGATGGAAAATACCTCCCTCTGTTGTTCCCTCTCTCTCTGTTGCCCTGCCTTCAGATAAATAAGTAAATATTTTTAAAAACAATATTTTTAAACCTATTTTCTTGTAGCTCAATAAAGTTACTATTTCACATAAAAATATAAAAATTAATTTTTCCTTCTATAAAAGTAGTTTTTAACTTGCTATATATAGAATTCATATCTTCAAACACTAAGATTTAAGAATGATAGTTATTCATTTGAGTTTACAACAATTTACAAAAAGGACTGAGACTTCTAAGAGAAACAGTTGGGAATTAAAAAGATCCAGATATAAATAATGTTACATAACATAGAAAAATCACAATGGGATGTATTTGACTTTTAGATTTATTTTTTAAAAAATAAGTACAGCCTTAAATCAGTAGAATTTCACAGTAGACTTTTCAAGTATTTATCTTTTGGTTCATAGTAATTAAGTGTAAACCATCACTTTGAAAGCTTTTTTCAACAATATGCAAAAATCACACTCGATTTAAGAACATTCATTTAATAATTTAAATTCTCCACAAAACATCAAAATGAATCACCATTACATTGTAAACATGATCAAAATAAATCATAGGCTATGGAAAAAAAAAAAAAAGTACAATACCGAAAAGCAGCACGAATTTCACCTCCTTCAGAGGCAAATGTATAGCAAAATTAACAAAAAGATATTAACAGAAGTGACCTGTCAATTACAATCAGACAGACAGAAAGCTGTTTTTAACAGGGAAGATCCCTAGGAGATTACAACTGTGAAAGGTAATGAGGTGCCTTAAATTTTCACTTGAAAATTCTGCAAAGGCTCTTAATGGTCCATTCAATTATTCAGAAGCCTTGACCTTTGCAGGGAGTAGCTGCTAATAGATGTTCTGGAATGCTAGTTGCGACTTCCACTTGAAGGGTGCTATATGAAGAGAGCACAAGAAAAACATGTTAATAACTTGTAGGCAGAAGCCTCACTCCCTGAAGAAAGCTTTTCTGAACCCTTTAAATCTATGCTGTGACTGAGGTCCCTGCACATTTCTTCACCGCGTCTATTGTAGAGATAGAAAGCCTTCAGAGTTCACAGGGAAGCCCCCACCCCCAAGATACAACGTACACTTACACACACACAGGTAAATAACAAAACTTACTGCTGCCTTCAAAGCCTGGTCTAAATCTTCCAGGAGGTCTTTTTCATCCTCCAAGCCCACAGACAGGCGAATGAGTGTGTCACTGATCCCAAGGACTTCTCGGTCGTTCTTAGGCACTGATGCATGGGTCATGATTGCCCTGGAAGCAGATGGGAGCCAAATCTTGATCACTATCCTGTATCGGTGCAGGCACACTTCTGCCTCATAAACTGCAATTACCTTCATATGTTTTTTCTGCTCCATAAAAAGAGGAATTATGAAACTTACCTCTTCCACTTATGATTTTTTGTTAGTCCTATTTATACCATCAGTAAGGTACACTCAGTCCAGACACTGAAGGTACCTGTCAAACATTCCCACGTGGGAGGGGAAAGAAACAGCTTCTGGTATGGAGATAAGAACGTCTGCCTGAATGAAGCCTTGGCCAGAAGTAATAGAGCCTGTGACCGACCTGCAGCAAGAGGTCTCCTGGATCAAGAATCTCCCAGAATTAATACCTTATGAATCAACAGATCTATCCAGAACTGGACCCTTGTGAGGCAGATCAAGGAAGGACACTCAGGGCCACTAGTAGTGACTACTGTGCTCCAGGAATTCTGGAATAGCTCCCAGAGCAGACAGGCCATTCACCACCATTATCAACATATGTGAAAGTAAAGCACCTATCACGTATCCGGCACTACAATAAGAATTAAGAGTGAGGGCCAGGCACTGTGGTGCAGAAAGTTAAGCCTCCGCCTGCAGCGCTGGCATCCCAGTTCGATTCCCAGCTGCTCCACTTCTGATGCAGCTCCATGCTTACACCTGGGAAAGCAACGGAGGATGGTCCAAGTGCTTTGGCCCCTGCATCCATGTTGGAGACCTGGAAGAAACTCCTGGCTCCTGCCTTCAGCCTGGCCCAGTCCTGCCATTGTGGCTGTTTGGGGAGGGAACTAGCAGATGGAAGATCTCTCGCGCTCTCTCTCTCTCTCCTTCTCTCTCTCTCTCCTTCTCTCTCTCTGTATCTCTACCTTTCAAATAAACAAAAATAAATAAATAAATAAATAAATAAATAAGAATGATGTATTTTATTTACCCTAGTTCCAAATCAGGAGCTAAACATTATGACAATTCACAATACAGAATAGTCTTTAGCAAATACCATAGAAGTATGGACAAGGGGACTACCAGAATTCAGAGGATGGAGAACCACGGCAGGCTGAGGCATCATGGAGGAGAAGCAGATACTCTTTCTCAACCCCAGTACTTATAATGCCACAACACTCTTCCTGTACACTAAAAGCAAAAATAAATGCTCAAGCTGCTTTCTCCCATCTCACTTTAGAACCATGGAACTCTGAGTAAATGGATATCTTTTTTTTTTTTTTAGATTTATTTATTTATTTGAAAGGCAGAGTTAGACAGAGAGAGAGAGAGAGAGAGAGATTCCATCTGCTGTTTCCCTCCCCAGTTAGCTGCATTAGCTGGGGTTAGGCCAAGCCAAAGCCAGGAGCCTGGAACTCCATCCAGGTCTCTCCCAACAACTTGGGCCATCTTCCTCCGCCTTTCCAGGTGCATTAGCAGAGAGCTGGACGGGAAGTGGAGCAGCCAAGACTCAAACCCGCATCCGTATTGCGGGTGGCAGCTTAACCCACAATGCTGGCCCCTTGAATCAAATTTTTACAGACAAACATCCTGCTTAAAATGTCCTGCCTTGGTAAGCTCTTAATTCCTTGTACACATGTGGAAGTAAGAACTTAGGCCTCAGAGACCAATAGGCTTTGGTACCAGTTTTAGCTCTTCCACATAAGACTGCATGGGCTTATAAAAGTTATCTATCCTTAGCATCCTCTTTCTCGTCTAAAATAATGACAGCAGGGCCAGCACTGTGGTGTAGTGAGTTAAGCCTCTGCTGTGGTGCTATATGGGTGCTAGTTCGAGCCCCGAATGCTCCTCTCCCAATCCAGCTCTTTGCCATGGCCTGGGAAAGCAGAAGATGGCCCAAGTCCTTGGGCCCCTGCACCCGCATGGGGGACCTGGAAGAAGCCTCAGGCCCCTGGTTTCAGATCAGCACAGCTCCAGCCATTGTGGCCATTTGGAGAGTGAACCAGTGGATAGAAGACCTTTCTCTCTGTCTCTCCTTCTCTCTACCTGTAATTCTCTCTCTCAAATAAATAAACAAAATCTTTATAAATAAATAAAATAATGACAGCATTAGTTACGTGCTTACCATGAGGCAGGTACTACACAAGGTGAATTGCATGGAGTCAATTTTTTAAAAATTCATAAAAATTGGATATAACTTTCTTAAAAGTTTGTCACATATTGATTAAAGGAACACATATAAATTACTGACTAATACAATACCAGGAATGTAGTAGGTGCCTAATAAAAAAAAAAACAATTTAGAGAACAGGCAACCTAGCCTAGTGGTTAAGAGCCTGCAGTCCATTATCAAAGTGCCTGGGTTTGGTTCCTGGCTCTAGCTCCTGACTCCAGCTTCCTGCCAATGTGGATAGTGGGAGGCAACAGTGGGTGGGTGGGAGACAGCTCATATTCCCAGCTCCCAGCTGTACCCGGCCCAATCCTGGCCACTATGGGCATTTGGAGAGTGAACTAGTAGATGGAAACTAGTGTGCCCTCTTTCTCCCTTTCCCTTTCTTTCCCTCTCCCTCTCCCTCTCCCTATCTGTCTTTCAAAGAAAGAAGAATTTGTTAGTGAATACCTAACATGAACCAAGGCATGAGCTTAGGGATTTGTTTTGGTTTGTTCTCATAACATGGAGGCACAGTGTTACCCGTGTTTTACAGATGAGAAAATTCAGCCTTGAGAGCCCGAGTGTCTGTTCTACATGTCACATGTGCTGCTGTGCTGGGAGACTCACTCAGTGCACACTGGCTCCACTTCCATTCTCCCCTGTTGCAACGCTGCAATAGTTGAAGCAGATACAGAATGAACGTGACAGAGCAGACAAGCCCTGACCTAAATTCACTCATCCACTGGCATCAGAGCTTCAGTCTGAGCTGGAGCGTGGGAGGGCCAGGCAACTCAAAACCAAATCTCTTAATAAACAGGAGAGGTCTGTTTTGAAGAAGAGTCTTAAAATCATACACATTTCATTATGATGAAGAATTAACCAATTTCATATGCTGAGTGTGCCCTCTTGTGCATCCAGATTTGCTAGCAGGCATTCTCTTAAAAGACTACCAAAAAGCTGTCTGTGTTATCTGAATTATTTCAAATTATTTAGGCATCACAATTTTTTTAACTGTGTGAGATTGTCTGACCCTCTGCATAATTGTAAACTACTCTGCGAACGTAGGAAAGATATGTAAATTTTGGTAATCCCTGACATTCCTCAACACAAGGCTTCCAGGAAACAGTCATTTCATAAATATTTATGAAAATTAAAACACCCACACACCATGTGCATTTGGTATAGCTGAAAATTATTAGGTAATCATGTTGACTGTCCCTGTAATGGCCATAGCAACAAACAGTAAAGGCAAGATACAGCTCAGGAAGGGTTGGTGGGACAGCTTATCAATATATTATCTTCACTGCTTTAATTATTATTCTCTTTTCTTGTACAAGAGAAATTGAAGCTTATTGGTTAAGCCATTGCTGCAAGGAAGTCTGGACTCCAAGTTCAAGGGCCTTTATTCTCCCCTCATTGCTTTTCTAGTAGAGCCTTAAGAGTAAAGTTGCTAGCGTGCTCCTGTCTGACATTTGATTAATCAGCTAAACAGTCTAGATCATTATTTTGTTGTTGTAAAATAAGACATTAGGACTGTATGACCTTAGGCTGCTTCCTCTTCCAATTGCCTCTAATATTTTGATAAAAACAAATGAACTGATTTGCCTAGATAGTAAAGGGCTTGGAATACCAAATTAGGATTTCTCTCACAGACAACATAGAGCCCTTAAAGGTTTATCCAACAAAGAATGTAAGTTGGACTGACAATATCTGGTAGGGCTCTTGACTGATAACTAAGGGAAAAGAGGAAAAAACTTCATTGGAGACACATTCTCTATCTCCCAAAAAGTCTTGAAAAACAGCGTTTCCAACGCAAAGTCGCCAACTGAGACTGAGGCTCTGGGTCAGAGGTCAGAGATCCTAGGATACAATTACAGCTGGAACCTATTTCAGGCAAAACAGGGAAGGAAATAATATCTGGGAAGATACAGCTTACTGGTCAGTAGCCCAGCACTGGATTATAATCAGTCTCCATCCTAAAGTGGAGTTCACTCTTGATTAGTTATTGCCACACTATTCTTATTGTTAAATAAGAATAGGCTAGGTTGCCTGTTCCCTAAATTGTTATTTTTTATTATTATCCCTGATTTCATCACACATCCGATTTAAAATACTAAAAAACCCAGAAATATACTTACGGAAGTTCAGCAAGACTTTCATATCCTCCTAAGCTCTCAGCCAGAGTAAATAGCTATAATATAGAAAACATGAAATTAGATCTTTCAGGAAAATAAAAATACTAAAATCTAAAAGTAACGGTTTTTAATAAAATGGTGGCCAGCGCCACGGCTTACTAGGCTAATCCTCTGCCTTGCAGTGCCAGCACACCAGGTTCTAGTCCCAATCGGGGCGCCGGATTCTGTCCTGGTTGCCCCTCTTCCAGGCCAGCTCTCTGCTGTGGCCAGGGAGTACAGTGGAGGATGGCCCAAGTGCTTGGGCCCTGTACCCCATGGGAGACCAGGAGGAGCACCTGGCTCCTGCCTTCGGATCAGCGAGGTGCGCTGGCCACAGTGCGCCAGCCGCGACGACCATTAGAGGGTGAACCAATGGCAAAAGGAAGACCTTTCTCTCTGTCTTTCTCTCTCACTGTCCACCCTGCCTGTCAAAAAATAAATAAAAAATAAATAAAAATAAAAGAAAAAATTAAAAATAAATAAAATGGTTCTCACATAGTGGGTAGTAGATTGGGTATGGTGGCAACTATGAATAAACTATTAGCCGAAAAACTCAGGGAAATAAATGAGAATAAAGTCTGTAACAATGATTTCCCCAATTATACATATTGTGTGGAAATGCTTAAAATATTTAAAAACTGATCAAAGTGCATCTCTTCTTGAAGGGATTAATGCTGGATCTGGGAATGAGTCAGGTCTCTTAGGGTTCGTTCCCTTGAGTTGGATTTACTATAAGAGTGAGCCTGTCGGCGCTGTGGAATGGTTGAGCAAAGCTGCCACCTGCAGTGCCAGCATCCCATATGTGTGCTGGTTTGAGTCCCGGCTGCTCCACTTCCAATCCAGTTCTCTGGTATGTCCTGGAAAAGCAGTAGAAGATGGCCCAAGTCCATGGGCCCCTGCACCCACATGGGAGACCCAGAAGAAGCTCTTGGCTCCTGGCTTTGGATCAGCCCAGCTCCAGTCATTGTGGCCATTTGGAAAATGAACCAACAGATGGAAGACTCTCTTTTGTTCTTTGCCTCTGCCTCTCAAATAGATAAATAAATCTTTTTAAAAAAGAAAAAAAAAAAAAAAAGTGAGCCTGCTCCCTCCCTGGTCTTTTGCTTTCTTGCTCACACATGTGTTTCTTCTTCCCAGGGCTGGTTCCCTTTCTACTTCTCCATCACACGGTGACACAGCCAGAAGCCTTCAGCAGGAAGCCAGTATGCTGCTTGGACTCTGTCTATCAGAATTATGAGTCAAATGCACCTCTTTATATAAGTCACCCAATCTCAGGTATTTTGTTATAGCAATACAAAACAAAGACAGTATTAGAGTGTTGTGGAATATTACAAATGTTTTCGAACTTATACTCATTAGTATATTAAATTATACCTACATTATTATCTTTCTGATTTTAGAGGTGGACAAACTTGAGACACCGCGAGGGCTTTGCCTAAGCTGGCTATGATCCATTCATTAGACTTGTGCCATTGGAACTTCAAAGTCTACTGCATGAGCTCAAGGTAAACACAGTGTGTGGAGTTACACAGGCCTCTTGCCCAGGGCTCTCAAAGCCTCCTGGCTCTGTGAGCATTAGACAAAGGCCTCCTCTTCACTCTACCCCAGCTTGGGAAGCACAGGGTCTGGAAGCCTTCATAGAGTTGGAAAGCCTTTCGCAGTGCCCTAACTTCACACAGCTTTGATGTTTCCCATTAGATTTCATGTGAAAAAGTGTTCACTTTTAAGTACATTTTTAAACCAATGTATTAGAACATTCTATCCCTCTCAAACTGATTGTAGGTTGTGAATAGTTAAGCAAATGACCATCTCCAGAGGCCTGTTCATCTGCCATTGAAGTTTGTTATTTTTCATCTCAATACATTTCAGGATTATGAGGTTTACAGGTAAGACACAGAGGTCCAAAAACGTGAAATGACAGATAATGAAATGTGGTAAGAAGGTCTTGCATCTACAGTTTAAAAACTCATTTCAAAGTTTACCTTTAGGTTCTTGAGGAAAGACTCAGCATGCTGAAGAGTGCCCTTAATATAAAAGGTGATCATCCCTGGGCAACCTGTGCACTGACGCTTTGCCAACTCATGCTGCGGGTGAGAGGGCAGCCCTGGAATCAGAAAGTATAATCGAAGTCTTATTTTACAGTCAAATGTGTAGTTTTGAGATGGGAGGGGGTTGATTTCACTCTCCATTTAAGCAACTGCAAATGAGCTTTCTGCCATGTTCACATCTGACTATTATCCTGACTCCTGTCTGCTCCCCCAGCTTCATACTGATTTCTGTCTTCTACACTCTCCATAGAGAGTCAGCCACACCAGCTTTCTTTAAATCAGAGCTCTGCATACCCTTTCATCTCAGGACCTTTGTATATGCTGTTCCTCCTTTTTTTTTTTTTTTTTTTTTGACAGGCAGAGTTAGTGAGAGAGAGAGAGAGAGAGAGAGAGAAATGTCTTCCTTCTGTTGGTTCACCCCCCAAATGGCTGCCACAGCTGGTGCTGCACCTATCCGAAGCCAGGAGCCAGGTGCTTCCTCCTGGTCTCCCATGGGGGTGCAGGGCCCAAGCATTTGGGCCATCCTCCACTGACTTCCTGGACCACAGCAGAGAGTTGGACTAGAAGAGGAGCAACTGGGACTAAAACCCGGGGTGCTGGCGCCACAGGAAGAGGATTATCCTAATGAACCGTGGCGCCAGCCTACATGCTGTTCCTTTAATCTGTACTTGTTCCATTACCTCCTTTGGTAATTTCTTCCTCAATATCTGTCTTATCCAGCAAACTAATTCCATAAGAGCAAATCCATTTCTTCTAATAATTGGATACCAGTACCTAGTACAAAACCTGGTCATGGGTGGCAACTGAAAATGTTTGTTGAGAGGCCAGTGTTATGCCATTGTGAGTTGAGCTGCTGCCTGTGATGCAGGCATCTCATATGAGCATAGCTCAAATCCCAGTCACTCCACTTCTGGTCCAGCTCCCTGATAATGTGCCCAGGAAAGCCGGAGAAGGTTGGCCTAGTACTTGGGCCCCTGCATCCACATGGAAGACACAAATGAAGCTCCTGGCTCCTGGCTGTGGCCTGCCCCAGCCATGGCCATTGCAGCCATTTGGGGAGTAAACCAGAGGATGGAAGATCTCTCACTTTCTGATTCTCTCTGTAACTCTGCCTTTTAAATAAATAAATCTTAAAAAATAAGTTGAATGAATCTGAAATGCTCTATTCATGATCTTTTAACAAATATTACACATTCTTCAGGGCATAGCTCAAATTCTTCTCCCTCCTTCCATTCAAAATAATATATCTGTTAACAACTCTTTACCTGGACTATAAATGGGGCATTAATTTTATAGGAGGGTACTTCAAAAGGTTCATAAAATAGACTGAAAGTTTATTTTAATACCAAAAAATTTTTTAAATCCAAGCAGTTTTTCATTTTTATGAACTTTTTGAAGTATCTTCATACCTATCATTGCCCTTATCTACCTAAGTTCTTTGAGAACTGTGATAATTCTTAATTTTCCTGTGTAACCAAGAGTATATGGTTAGAGACTTCAATAGGATCTAAGGGGCAGGCATTTGGTGCATTGTCACAATGCCACTTGGGATGCCCAAACCCTGTGTCAGAGTGCCTGAACTGACTCCCAGCTACTCCACTTCTAATCTAGCTCCTGGCTAATGCACACCCTGGGAATCAGTAGATGATGGTCCAAATACTTGGGTCCCTGTCATCCATGTGGGAGACTCAGACTATGGTTCTAGGCTCCTGGATTCGGCTTAGTCCAGCATGGGCTGTTGCCAGCAACTGAGGAGTAAACTAAAGGATGTCTCTCTGTCTCTGTCTCTGTCTCTGCCATTGTGGACATCTGTGAAGTAAACTAGAACATGGGAGCTCTCTCTGCCTCTCTGTCTCTCAGTGTGTGTTGTTCTACTTCTCAAGTAAATAAATAATTTTTTTTAAATCTAAAAACAATGATTTATTTAAGACTACTAAGTTTAAAACAATGGTAAAATAAACTCAAAGAGTGACATATAATTCTGTTAATTCCACGTGAGTATGCCTAAATACTGGGAGAGGTGGGGGCCAGCGCTATGGTGCAGTGGGTTAAAACCCTGGCCTGAAGTTTGAGATCCGGCTGCTCCACTTCCGATCCAGTTCTCTGCTATGGCCTGGGAAAGCAGTAGAAGATGGCCCAAGTCCTTGGGCCCCTGCACCCACGTGGGAGACCTAGAGGAAGCTCCTGGCTCCTGGCTTTGGATCAGCACAGCTCCGGCCATTATGGCCAATTGGGGAGTGAACCATCAGATGGAAGACCTCTCTCTCTCTCTTTCTACCTCTCCTCTCTCTGTGTAACTCTGACTTTCAAATAAATAAATCTTAAAAAAAAAAAAAAATACTGGGAGAGGTGAAGAAATTCAAAAAGTAAGACAGCTCTAAGGGAATTTTTGTAAGCAAGTATCAAGACTGGGAATTTTGGTAAACAAGTATTAAGTCTCAACTGGGCACAAATCTGTATCAAAGTTAGAGCTAGTGCTGAATAGCAGACTGACAAGATTATAAGCACATCAACTGAAAAGTACAATGTTGTCATCTTGGAAAAATATATACCCAAGCCTTGCAGCTAAAGACCATCACAGGAACATCTACCACATTACACAATTCCTAACATCCAAGCCTTCCTTAGACTACTGGCAATCATGTCTCTCTTCTTCTCACCAGATCCAAGATAAATCAACAAACAAAAACAGATCAAAGTGCCTACCATACAAATAAATGTTGCATACACAGCATGCCCAGGACACCCCTTCAAATGCTACAATATGCAGATGTGCTTAGAAATAAGAATATCATACCAGGATAAATAACTTTCTCCACCAGAGGATTTGATTCCAGGAACTGAGCTACTGCCATTCCATTTTTGAAATGTTTCTCCATTCGGATTTGCAGAGTCTTCAGACCCCGGTTGCAGAGGTAACAGTCAATAGGAGATGGAACTGCTCCAAGAGCTGCAAAATGAATACATCTTGGGTTACTCTGAAGGTGGAGTGGGACCCAGAAAATTCTCTGGCCCCCTCTTTTCATTATAGTGACTCTGAAAAGCTAGCTAAAAGCTCAATGCTTGAGTTTTAGGGAGAAAATGAATTTACCAAGTCACAAGCATAAAAATGAAGCATAAAATATGCTTAGAGAAATGTACTTTAGAATGAGGGGAGAGGCCAGTGTTGTGGCATAGTAGGTAAAGCCCCACCTGTGACGTCCTGTGTGGATATCAGCTCATGTCAAGGTCGATCTACTTCCAATCCAGCTCTCTGTTAATGTGCCTAAGAAAGCAGCAGAGGATGGCCCAAGTTCCTGGGGTCCATGAGCCTACATGGGAGACCTGGAAAACTCCTGGCTACTGGCTTTGGCTTGATCCAGCCCTGGCATGTACTCTCTCTCTCTCTCTCTACTTTCAAATAAATAAATATTTAAAAGAAAAAAAAATGAGAAGGGAAACAGATATCCTAAAAACTAGGTAAAAACACACTAAGGGGCCAGCACTGTGGTGTAGCGGAGAAAGCCACCACCTGCAATGCTGGCATCCCATATGGGCGTCGGTTCAAGTCCCGGTTGCTTTACTTCCAATTCAGTTCTCTGTTATGGCTGGGAAAGCAGTGGAAGACGGCCCAATTCCTTGGGTCCCTATACTCGCGTGGGAAACCTAGAAGAAGCTCCTGGCTCTCAGCTTCAGCTATTGCAGACATCTGGGGAGTGAACCAGAGGATGGAAGACCTCTCTCTTTCTCTGCCTCTCCTTCTCTCTCTGTGCAACTCTGACTTTCAAATATATAAATAAATCTTTAAAAAAACACACAATATGAACTTTCAAATATGAAGATGGGGTAGACATTATGGGGCACCCTCTCCAAACCCCTGTAATAGCTAGGGCTGAGGTAGGCCAAAGCCCAGAACTCCATTCAGCCTTCCACTTAAGCGGCAGGGGCCCAAGCAGTTGAGCTATCATGTGCTACCTCCCAGATGCATTAGCAGGAAACTGGATTGGAAGCCAGGATGCAAACCAGCCCTCCAATATGGGAGGTGTTGCAGCGGTGGCTTAACCCACTGAGCCACAACCCACACCTCATTCTTACTTTGGTTCAATGAAAGAACATTCATCAAGCATTAAGTTTTGGCTTCCCGCCTCCTTTCGTTTCTGTTTTATCTACTTCCCAAAGGAGCACTTTTACTCCCAATTATGCTTGTTTCTCATCTGTCAAATTGTAATGGTTAAATCTTGAGCCATACTTAAGATAAACTAAATAGTATAAACAGGAAATGGTGTTTAAGCATCCGTTGAAAAATATAACTTTATAGCTTAACTATATTTAAAATTAACCACCTTTCCAAATATAAAATATATAATATATGAAAGCCAAAATTTTAATGTTTTTTAAAAGCTATTCAAAAAAATTCATCGTCCTAAACTAAAAATTCACTGTACTCTAACATATTATAAGTAAAATAGACATGGAAGGACCAGCACTGTGGCATAGCAGGTCAAGCTGTTGCCAGCATCCCAAATGGATACCAGTTCAAGTCCCAAGTACTCCTCTTCTGATCTACTTCCCTGCTAATGTGCCTTGAAGAGCATCAAAGAATGGCCCAAGTGCTTGGGTCCCTCCACTCATGTGGAAGATCCAGAAGAAGCTCCTGGATTCAGACCAGCTAGCTCTGGCCCTTGCATCCATTTTGGGAGTGAACCAGCAGATGGAAGACCTATCTCTATCTCTGTCTCTGTCTCTCTCTCTCTCTCTCTCTCTGTAACTCTGCCTTTGAAATAAATAAATAATCTTTTTAAAAAAAAATTAACATAGGCCGGCGCCGTGGCTCAACAGGCTAATCCTCTGCCTTGCGGCGCCAGCACACCGGGTTCTAGTCCCGGTCGGGGCTCCGGATTCTGTCCCGGTTGCCCCTCTTCCAGGCCAGCCCTCTGCTGTGGCCCAGGAGGGCAGTGGAGGATGGCCCAAGTGCTTGGGCCCTGCACCCCATGGGAGACCAGGGAAAAGCACCTAGCACCTGGCTCCTGCCATCGGATGAGCGCGGTGTGCCGGCCGCAGCGCGCCATCCGCGGCAGCCATTGGAGGGTGAACCAACAGCAAAGGAAGACCTTTCTCTCTGTCTCTCTGTCTCACTGTCCACTCTGCCTGTCACCAAAAAAAAAAAAAAATTAACATAGACATGAAAATAAAAAACACTCCCTGTATCATATCATAAAGCTCTATTATGCTATAAATAATACTTTTATAGCCCAATTTTCTCCACTTTCTTCTAAAAAAATCACAATCTTTTCCCTCTAAATGTAAGAAATGTAAATGTTAGAATACTTACAATTTTGCAAGAAGCGAAGTCTGTTATGGAGACTCTCCGAATTAACAGACACTAAGCCCATCACAACGTCACTGTGGCCTAAGATGAAACATTTATGTTGCAAACAATTTATGTTTATTCTTCATTTTGTAATATTCAAAATGTGACTATCATCTGAGAAAACCTCTCAGGAGCAAAATCTTATGAAACAAGTTTAAGTAAACTGTATTCAATTTGGCAGGGGCAAAAACTACATCACTCCAAAAATAAAAATCATATAAAAGCTAAATATTTCTTTTTAAGCTGTCAGAAGGATAAAGTACAACCTTTTACAGTAAATTTTAATCTTCTCTTCATAAATCATGAGCATAGTTCTGTCTTTACAAATGAAATCCTATATTTAATCAAATTAAAATGTTGTTATTCTCCATAAATCACAGAAAAAAAAAACTGTAATAGAAGTAAAAGGCTTAAAATATCAAACCCTAGGCTATTCCCACCTATCTATGGAAAAAAAAACATTTCAAATGTGGACTATGCATATCTTACCATTCATGTATTTTGTTGCAGAATACATACAAATATCAGCTCCCAGAGCCAAAGGCCGCTGAAAGAAACAGAAGTTTGCTTTGAATGTGAAACCATTTGAAAATATGCTTCATTACCATGACTAGTGCAATTATAATTCCATTCCCATTCTCACCAATACTAACTTTGCAGAAATATACATATATCTTAACGTTTTCCAGATCTTTGATATTATGCTGTCTTGTTTCCCTCCCACCAAACAAAAATACAAATATGAAGCACTGGACCAATACTCAATTGAAGGCACAAGTTTTGTAGAAATAGCAGACAGACCCAAGTCAACAAGTCTCCTGGAGCTGTTTATGATGGTTGCTTACTGGCCCCTAAATTCATTACCTATGGCAGAGACACAGCATTTTATGACTTACTATTACATAAAATAGTTAACATAAACATCCACCAGTGTTTATGTCAAGTAAGTATGAGCTAATCTGCTTACATTTTTAATCATTAAAACCTAGTGATGTATGCTGTAATTATTTATACTTGGTTTATCATGATCTTGACTCCTAATTACTCTACTTTTATTACACTACTTTTGACAAGTATAAAAATTACTCATAAAAAAATTTGTTTTTTCCCACCTAATTTTCCTACAAATTAATGCTTTAGTCAAAATGTTTGTTTACAGTAAGACTTACAGTTAAAATCAATTCATCTACTAAACAATGGATTTTCAACATCTTTCCATGTATATTTTTTAACATAAAAGTTTGTTTAGGAAAGTATATCGTGACCTCATTAGATGTCTTTGGAAAATAGTGTGGGTGGCTATAGGACCATTTCATACAGACTATTTCAAAAATAGGATGTAAGGTATTGCTCAAAGCAATCTCAACACATGTGTCTGCTCTTCTCTAGAGCAATGGGCCAAAGCGGATGATGCTCTGTAAATTCTATGGTCAAATGCGAAGGAAAAATAAAAACCACCAACAGCTGTTGCTCTCATTCTGTGCCAAGAATCCTGCTGAATATCTTATATAATCCAGTGAAGCATTGTACAAAATTCTTTAACTCAAAAAACCAGTACTTTTATGGTTTTCCTGTAAGGATGGAAAAGAGACTTTAAAAAAGATGGATCATGCAGATAAAAAACTGGTCTAGGACTCACACCCACCCAGACTGCTTGACTCCACAGGCTCTGAACATCATGGTGCTATGTTCATTTATTTCCCTTTTGTGAGACTTAGAGAAGATACAGAAGACAACAGGAGGGGGGAAAGGATATATCCAGTTTTAATGAAACTAAGACAATAAGGATCTATCTTTTCAGAAGGAGATTGACTTTGTGAAATCAATACAGGTGGCTACCCAGGGACAATGTAATGCTAATTCATTCGACTAGAACCGAATCCAAATGCAACCCTTGGCATGAGAAATGAGATGTGGGCTTTGGAAAGGTAGAAAAACTAGACCTATTCTAGTGACAGTAGCATGAGAAAAAGGGCTTGGCTTGATGAGTAACTTGGGCAGGGCCAGGCTGAAAAAAAATCATGCGCTCTCTCTTGGAATATACAGACTCACTGTGACTCAGCTAAGGTGATTTGATGCTATATACATGGCCTAATGTAAGCAGCATATAAATACTCAAGAGTTGGAATATAAAGTCCAAAAGTGAAAATGACTTGGGACAAGTAGACTTTGTCAGGAGATTCTCCAGCTGGAACTAGATTGCCTTACTTGATACACAAAAGCCAAAGATACATCATGAACCAAAGAAAGATGGCCCATGAAGCTAGCAGAATGCAATGTTGACAGAGAGTATTTCAGGAAAGAAAAACAAAATATTAATTGTGCCTTCAAATAAAATGGAGAGAAGTGAGCCACAGGGGCCTCAGCCAGTCACAGGGAGACAGCAGCCTGGGCCATCTGCCTCATTCACAAGCTGGAGAACATAGGCTGGAGTTTCAGGAACTCTGCAGAATCAAGATGAACTACAGGAAGGGTTCTAGGTGTGACAAGATACAAGCAGAAGGAAAGAGCAAGAAGAAGGTAACTCGTGACACGGAAAGGAAGAAGACATGGGGAAAAGGGAGAAAACAAGTCAATTACAGGCAGAGTCCATGATTAGCTACCAAACAGAACAAAACAGAAAAGAGGAAGAACCTGGAAAAGAGAAAGAACAAAGGACATATGGAGGATTGTATTCAAGAGATAAATGTCACAGGGTAGTGAAGACAAGAGATAGTTTAAAGAGAGCCACTATGGGTTGAATGTCTGGGAACCTCTCCCCTCACCCCAATTCATAGTTTGAAATCTAATTACCAATGTGTCAGAGTATTGGGGTTGGGGGTAGCCCCTTTTGAGAAATGATGAGGTCATAAAGACAAAGCCCTCATGAATGGGGTGAGTGCCCTTTTAAAGGAAGCCCCACAGAGCTTCCTGGACTCCTAGCTCGTGAGGCATAGGGAGAAGCACCAGGAAGGAACCAGAAAGCAGGCCCTTACAGAAACCAGATCTGCTGCTAGGGCCCTTATCTTGGACTTCCCAGCATCCAAAACTGAGACATAAATTCTGTTTGTAAGTATGGGAATTTGGTATAGCAGCCCATACAAAGACAGCAGCACTATAAATACTACCACGAAACATATGTAATAGAAATTCCTAATATAAATAAAGTTACATGGGGCTAGTAATAGTCTTTGGGGTGCAGAGAGCAGAGAAAGTAGCAAATGAAGCAATGATATGTATAACATACCCAAGGATTTCATTGCGTATAGCTTTTCCTTTTATTTGAAAAGCTGGGTTTAAAAAAAGTTAACTAATATATTTAAAAATACATGAAGTATGATGAAAAGCAATATGACTATTTTATAACCAACCCATAAACAGTCAAGTCTTTTCTGTGTATAAGGCATTAGTACACACAATCATATCATAAGGCCATGTCTTCAAAGAAATTATACATCCCAAAAGAAAAGCTGTAATTGAGATAACCTTTACAAACACAAAATGCTATATGCAACTTATTAACATAGGTGTGAACAAATACTAACTGATGGTAGAAAAGGTCCAAATTTAACGTTTGTCTAATCAGTAATTATGACTGGGTTTCATGAATTAAATAATAATAATTTTAATTGTAAGCAAATATTTCCTTTCCTATATGCAGCTATCTGAGTAGTCTACTAATCACACCAGAATAATTTATTGTCATTTACCTGGAAATATGCTGACATAAAAGTGTTATCCACAACCAAAATAATGTCTCCATGCTTATGGACAGTTTGTGCACAAGCTTCAATGTCAATCATCTTCAAGATAGGGTTTGTGGGTGTTTCGATCCAAACAAGCTAAAATAATTCAGTAAAGAACAATAGTTTATAGAAACACACAACACAATATTACACAAACATTCATCTCATATATTGTAACAGTCTGAGAGGCTGCATTAAAATAATAGAAACAGGGGCCAGTGCTGTGGCGCAGTGGGTTAAGGCCCTGGCCTGAAGCACCGGCATCCTATATGAGAGCCAGTTCGAGACCTGGCTGCTCCACTTCCAATCCATCTCTCTGCTATGGCCTGAGAAAGCAGTAGAAGATGGGCCAAATCCTCGGGACCTTGCACCTGCATGGGAGACCTGGAAGAAGCTCCTGGCTCCTGGCTTCAAATCGGTGCAGCTCCGGCCATTGTGGCCATTTGGGGAGTGAACCATCGAATGGAAGACCTCTCTCTCTCTCTCTCTGCTTCTCCTCTCTCTGTGTGTAACTCTGATTTTCAAATAAATAAATAAATAAATCTTTAAAAAAAAATAACAGAAACATATGGACAATGAAGTTAGAAGGTTCAAATCTGAATCCTAGCCTTCCTTACAAATTTCTTTTTTTATTATTAAGACATTTAATTATTTGAAAGGTAAAGTTAGAGGGAGAGAGAGACAGAGAGTGAGAGCCTCCATCCACTGGTTTACTCCCCAAATGGCTGCAAAAGATGGAGCTGGGCCAATCTAAAGCCAAGAGCCAGGAGTTTCTTCCAGGTCTCCCAGTGGGTGCAGGGTCCCAAGGACTTGGGCCATCTCCTGCTGCTTTCCCAGGACATTAACAGGGAGCTGGATTGGAAGTGGAACAGCTGCAACCAGAACCAGCCCACTTATGGGATATTGGTGCTTCAGGCAGTGGTTTTACCAGCTACATCATAGCACCAGCTCCTCCCTATGAATTTCTGATGCCACAACTAAGCAACTTATCTTGCATATTTCTCAAGTCCTTCAACTATATAATTGGGTTGATAATATTTAACTTATAAACCTGTAAGGATATCAAGTGAGATAATGTACATAAGCAGAAAAGTACTAAAACTAATTATTCCAATTATTTTTTCATAAAAAGGAGGATATATTCAAAAGATAAAATTTAGTATCTGGAAATTTTGTTCTCAAATATAAATAATGGGGCAGGCATCTGGTATAACAGTTAAGGCACCACTTGGGATGCACACATCCCATATCAGAGTGCCTGTGTTCAAATTCCCCTGCCCCCAACTGCAGATTCCAGCTAATGTGCAACCTGGGAGGCACCAGGTAATGGCTCAGTACTTGGGTTCCTGTCACCTATGTGGGAGACTCAGATTCACGTTCTCAGGCTCCCGACTTCAGCCTGACCCAGTCCCAGATGTTGCAAGAATTGAAGGAGTCAACCAGCAAATCTGTCTTTCTAATATATGTGTGTGTGTGTGTGTGTGTGTCTGTCTGTCTCTAAGCCTTTCAAATGAAATAAATGAATAAAAATAAATGAATAAAAATAAGAGGAAGAGGTAAAAAATCAAAAAGGAAATAATTGCAAACTAGGTTATACATTGACTTAAAAGTTTTCATTCAAATGATGAGCCTGATAATTCAGGACAGAGAAAGTGCAGGATTTATTAATTCAAGTTGGTAAAAAGTCAATATACAAAAGCCTGTTTACAAAGTTTAATATACACATAATTTGCTTTCCTTCCTTAGGAAGACTCAGACTAGCTATTTAATTTCATTTTATTTTATTTTGTGCTCATTTACTTTTGCATTTATTCTTTTTAAAAAATTTTTATTTTTATAAAATATAAATTTCGTGTATTTCATATACACAGTTGTAAGAGTATAATGATACTTCTTACCCTACCTGCCCTCCCTCTGTGGCTTCCACCCTCCCTCCTCCTTCTTTTCTTATTTTTTTTTAAATTTTTATAATGACATACTTTCAATTTATAATCACAAGCTTTACCCTACACTAAATAAAGAAGTCAACAAGTGGTAAGCAGAAAAACAACTGTTCCTCAGGAGTACCGGAGAGGGTTATAAACAATAATCATATCTGAAAATGTCAATTTCACTGATACACATTACATTTATTATATGTTCTGTATATTAGTTACCACAAATCAGAGACAACATGATATTTGTCTTTTTGGGACTGGCTTATTCACTAAGCATAATGTAGACCAGCTATTTTAATAAGTATATTTTCTCCCACGCAAGAAAAACAAGTTCCTTTGACAACAAACCTTAACTACCAAAGCTCATCCTTATATTAATCTGCAAAGTAACTTTTAAAAGAAAAGATTTAAGATATTTAGCACTCCCTGCAACCTAATCTTGGGTAGAATTCTAACCTTTCAATCCTGAGCAAGAAGTTGGAAACGGCTGATTTATAAAAGACACTGGTCTTTCTCTTACCCCTGCTGAATTTAAATGAGATCCCAATAAAGAATATCACATCTGCCATTCACTCAGGCACAAAACACCTTCCGGTAACACACAAGATTCCCAGGACGAAGGCTAAAATTGCTGCGGTCCTTTCTCTACTTCCATTATTTGTGAAGATATCCCTGGAGTCCTGAAAAAGCCACTGTGCCTAAGGTTTGGGGCTCAGCAAACTTCTTTTTCTATAATCCAATCTCTACGATGATTTCTGTTACCAATAGGAGTTTGGTAAGAAAGTTAAGAATTGAATGGTCCTGTATACAATTACCATGGACCCAGTTAGTATATTAAGCATTTCACAGGCATTACACTTAGTTCTCACAACTACTTTTGAGTAAGGTAGATACAATTAATCCTATCTTGCAAATGAAGAAATTGAGACTTTAAATATTTTGTCCCAGAGAATATATACCATCTATCATATATAGTTAAAATCTGAATTCACTATAGAATTCATGTTCCTAATCATGTCATAATGTTTAACAGATCAGGCTTATCTGAATCTTGTTAGGTGTTTTTAATGGCTTCTAACAAAATTCATTGTGTATATCTAAATTTTATTCTCTAGTAAACAGAAATAATGAAAACACATCACAGGGAAAACAGACAAAACCAAAACACTGAGTTACCTTGGTTTCTGGTGTAATTGCTGCCTCTAGCAATTTGGTTTTGGAACAATCAACAAAAGAAATCTTTAATCCAAATTCAGTTGCCACCTGCCTGAAATATCTGTTTGTACCTGCAGCAAGAGAATCAGATAAAATAAAGAGAACATTATATTAAGAAATGATCATTCCTTATAAGTATAAGCACTTCAAAAATAAAAGGAACTCCAATTCATTGATAAAAATGCAATTGAAAGCATTTCTAGTTGGGCTAAATAATTTGGTTAGCCAATATATAAAAAATAATGATGCTTGACTTTAAAGGTTTAAGAGCCAACTAAAGCTCACTTAATATACACAACAAGTGGCATAAAGCAGAAAATACTTGGGTATATTTCTCACTCAGTTCTCACAACTACTTTTCTAAAGCAGGTACAATTATCCCTATTTTGTAAATGAAACAACAGACTTTGGTTAATAATTTGGCTGAGATAATATACCCACTATTAGAATTCACTCCACAGTTCATGGACCTAACTAGCATGCAATATTTGAGAGATGCCAGACCTATTTTAATCTTGTTGATGTTTTCAGTGGCTTCTAATCATACCTCTCAAATACTCAATTTCTACTCTTCAAACAGTAAGCAGTTTACTCCCTGAAATATCAGGTTTTTTTTTTTTTTAAAGATTTATTTGTTTATTTGAAAGACAGAGTTACAGAGAGGCAGAGGCAGAGAGAGAGGGGTCTTCTATCTGCTGGTTCAGTTCCCAAATAACCGAAATGGCTGGAGCCATTCGAAAGCCAAGAGCCAGTAGTCTCCCCTGGGTCTCCCACGTGAGTGCAGGGGCCCAAACACTTGGGCCATCTTCTACTGCTTTCCCAGGCTTTAGCAGAAAGCTGGGTTGGAAGTGGAGCATCCAGGACTCAAACTGGTACCCATTTGAGATGCCAGAGCCACAGCGCCGGCCCCAGAAACATTAGGTTTTTTTAACAATTACTTCTTGGTACTCAAATCTAAAATAACAATTGTTGCTGATACTTTGGTAATGGAAAAGAATTGGGTACTATTCTTTGCACTGTCTCAGCATTGTTGTTGTGTAGTTCTGAAGCTTTAATAGATCAAACAAGTAAATCAAACTACTATGTTTTTATAGTGGAAAAAGATAAATCATTTCAACTTTGAATAATTTTTTATAAACTGTTCAGGATTTGATTTTTACATATACAAATTTAAAGGCCAGACAACTATTACTAATAATAAGGAAAGAAAGAAAGAATGAATGAAAGAAAAGAAAGAAAGAAAGAAAGAAAGAAAGAAAGAAAGAAAGAAAGAGAGAGAGAGAGAGAGAGAGAGAGAGAGAGAGAGGGAGGGAGGAAGAAAAGAAAATACTGTGATCAAAGATAAATTGGGGCCGGCGCCGCAGCTCACTAGGCTAATCCTCCACCTTGCGGCACCAGCATACCAGGTTCCAGTCCCGGTCAGGGCACCGGATTCTGTCCCGGTTGCCCGTTTTCCAGGCCAGCTCTCTGCTGTGGCCCAGGAGGGCAGTGGAGGATGGCCCAAGTGCTTGGGCCCTGCATCCGCATGGAAGACCAGGAGGAAGCACCTGGCTCCTAGCTTCAGATCAGTGCAGCGCGCCAGCCATATTGGCCACTTGGGGTGTGAACCAATGGAAAGAAGACTTTTCTCTCTCTCTCACTGTCTAACTCTGCCTGTCCGAAAAAAAAAAAAAAAAAAAAAGGAAAAAAAGAAAGAAAAGAACATAAAGAACTATCAAAACATCAACAACTGGGGGCAAGCACTAGGCCTAGGGGTTAAGGTGCCCACATCCCATACTGGAGTGTCTGGGTTCAAGTCCTGACTCTGACTCTTGATCTGGCTTCCCTAGAAAGCAAGAAAGCAACATGTGATGATGGCTCAACTAGTCAGGTCCCTGCCATCTATGTGGAAGGCCTGGATTGGATTCCCAGTTCCTGGCTTCAGCTTGGCACAGCCCTAGCATTGTGGGCATCTGGGGAATGAGCAAGGGAATGGGATTTCTCTCTACCTGTCCATCTGTTGTTCTCTCTCTCAAATAATTTTTTTTAAAAAATCAACAATTTCCTCTGGCATGAGGATTTTCCATTGCATTATAAAAGTGACTAATGGTTGGAGAGCTCTGTAATTTCAATTTTACAAGGATGTAAGATAAAATACAACACATTGTACAAATGTCTGTGGAACAAAATACTTATTAAGTCCCTTCCTTTAAAGAATATACAGAGTATTTTGTTGAGATAGGAGATAGATAAAGTGATAATACTATGTTAAGTCACCTTCTAAATATTTGGAAGCATTTAGAATTTATATAAACATTTACAAAATTCTTTGCTGTTGTTCTGAACACAAAAATCAGTCTTGTTTAAAGGTTGAGGTAAGCCTGTCTTCTCCCCCACTCCCTTCCCCCTCTTTATGTAGCTAACATGGTATGCAAATTCTTAAATTTGGATCCATGGGAGGGTTCTAAGGGAGACACCTAAAGTTGAAATGCTGAATACTCGTGGTAATTTTAAGAACACTTTTTGAGGAAGGGGCTCACAGCTTTCAAAGATTTTAAAAAGGTTCTCTGAAACCAAAAGAAAAATAAAGAAGGGGCAAAGGGGAAGAATCCAGGTTATAATTTATCTTCATTACAGTAAAATTTTAAGTTGGCTTTAGAACACTCTTTAAACACTATCTTCTCTAGGGCAGAATACATCTGAAAGTCGATTAAGTCCTGTGTATTCATTCCAGTAGCATTAATGCCATTCTTATTAAGCAGCGTTTCCCATAAGCAGTTCCAGAGCATGGACTCTAAGTGTTTATGCTCCTCACCTGCTAAGTCTGAGCCATCGTAGAGGTGTCCAACACACCTTCAAAAGATAATAAATAGGGGTGAGCATTGGTGCAGTGGTTAAGAGCGCTTGGGACGCCTGCGTACCATATCAGAGTGCCTGGTTTGAGTCTTGGCTTGTCCACTTCTGATTCAGTTTCCTGATAATGTGCACCCTGGGAGACAGTACATGATGCTTCAAGTACTTGGATCCCTGCCACCCAGCTTCTGGCTTCAGCCTGGCACAGTCCTGGCTGTTATAGGCATTTGGAAAGTGAACCAGCAAATGGAAAATCTCAATCTCTCTGTTTCTCTGTCTCTCTGTCTCTATGTCTTTCAAATAAAATGAAAAAAGTAAAAAATAAATAATAACAAATAATCAGTAATCAATAATGCCAGCAACATTGTTAATATAATTTAGCGTCCATTTTGTTATATTTAAAATAGTAGTTGACACAATATAAATGAGAGGAGTCACTTACCTCCATACACGTCATCCATACAAATAATTTGGTCTCCTGCTTTTAAAAGATGAGTAATAGTCACAGTGGCTGCTAAACCCGAAGCAAAGGCCAAGCCTAAAATAAAACCAAATTAGAGTAAGCCAGAAGTCAGACCTAAAGATGAAGAAATACCTCTAGTACCTATTGCATTGCTTTATGTCCCTCTCTCTACTACAACAGACAACACTGCTGAGTTCCCAGAGATCCCTTGATTTATAGAATCATAAAATCTCCCTTTCTATTTCAAGAACAAAATATCTTTAAAATAAAAATTGATAATGAAGGCCCATAAACTTCTGTTACATCAGTTCCACCTTGATTACATTTCTCCGAAGTACTTCAAGGAAATAATTCTTCACAAAAATGAGAGGTTAAAGACCTTCTATCAGTTAAATTGCAATTCAAAAATAACAAGCTAAAGAAAGTTGGGGGGAGGGGGTGGCACTGTGGTGAAGAGGGTAAAGCCAAGCCTGCAGTGCCAGATCCCATAGGGGCGCCAGTTCAAGTCCCGGCTGCTCCACTTCCCACCCAGCTCTCTGCTATGGCCTGGGAAAATAGAAGATGTCCCAAGTCCTTGGGCCCCTAGGAAACCTGGAAGAAGCTCCTGGCTCCTGGCTTTGGACCGGTACAACTACAACCATTGAGGCCATCTGAGGAGTGAACCAGCAGATGTAAGACCTCTCTCTCTGCCTCTGCTTCTTTCTGCCTCTCTGTAACTCTGCCTTTCAAATAAATAAATAAATAAAGAGAAAGAAAGAAAGAGAGAGAGAAAGAAAAAGAGAGAAAGAGAGAAAGAAAGAAATTAATTAATTAATTTCAGGGGTGGGCACTTTGGTATAGTGGGTGAAACTTCTCCCAGTGGCGCCGGCATCCATTTGGGTACCAGTTTTAGTCCTGGCTGTTCCATTTCTGATCCAGCTCCCTTCTAATGCACCTGGGAAAGCAGAGGAGGATAGCCCAAGCCTATGGGCTCCTCTACCCACTTGGAGACCTGGAAGAAGCTCTCAGCTCCTGGCTTCAGATGATCCCAGCTCCGGCCCTGTGGCCCTTTGGTGAGTGAACCAGCAGACGGAAGTTCTTTTTATCTCTCTCTCTCTTTCTCTCTCTCTTTCTCTCTCTCTCCCTCTGTGACTCTGCCTTTCAAATAAATAAATAAGTAAATATTTAAAAAAAAGAAAAATTTCAAACTTGAGGAATAGAATCAGATTTATCTGATAAATAATAAAAAATACATAGGATTTACTTTCTATTCACTAGTCTGTAGTATCATTTATTTTAGAAGTATAAATTATTTAAGTAGCAATCTACATGCTTCATGAAAAAAAAGTTCAGGGAGTTAATTCCTAATCTCTGAGAGCATATTATCAATGGTTATTGACTACTATAAATGTACTTTGGTGCTAGTCTCAGGCAGAAATTATCATGTGAATGAACTAGAGAATTGAAAATTTATATTCTCATAAATAATATTATAAAACTTAGTTAATTCTAATCTATTAATACTGACAGCTTCAGGTGAAGGGTGAACATGAGTACCAAACAGTGGATTCCAGTATTCTGCTTCCATTCATATTAATTTCTGCCTGATTATTTCACATATGCATATAATATGAACTGAGGAACCCTGGACAAAGAATTCAATGTCTTAGTAAAGTAAGAATATTGAACTAGTAAATGTGTATTTCTCTCCAGTTCTACAGTTCCTATGACTTTGCCTATACATACATTCCTCAGTATCCATTGAGAATTTGTTCCAGAACCCCCCACGGCTACTAAACTTCCTGAATGCTCAAGTCTCTGAGTTAAAATGGCATTATATTTATATAGAATCTACAAGGACAGAGCTTATAATGCCAATACAATGTAAATGATATGTAAATCATTGTTATATTGTGTTTTCTAGGGAATAATGACAAGAAAAAACAGTCTGTACATGCTCAGGATGACACAGTTTTTTCAGAATATTTTCCATCTGAGGTTGGCTGAATGTGAGGATGCAGAACCCACAGACATGCAACATGAACCGTGTATGTAAAAACAGATTCTAGACTTTACAAACTTGGAAATGGAAATTACTTACTGTACTTGGCCCCATCTAGAGCCGCCACTGCTTTCTCCAAACAGTTCCTAGTGGGGTTTCCAGAACGGCTGTATTCAAAACCCTGAAGACAAGAAGTGGAATTCATCCTGAGATTTTTTTGTTATCAGAGACATAAGCACACCTCCATGTTCCTCCTACCACTGAGACTTTCTATTAACAAGTCATGATCTGTGTAGCCATCAGACAGAGGCATGACAGTATCATGACTGTAATAGTGTGAAGAGGCCCTAAAGGCATTCAAACTGGGTTACAGTTCTGAATCTGTCACTCATGAGCTGTGTGCTCATAAATTATTCAATATTCCAAGAGTCAATCTCTGAAATGAGAATAAAATACAGACAACTAGTTCACAAAACTGTCAAGAGGATAAAATGAGATAATGTCTAAGTTCACCCCTATATTAGTGATAGCTTTTATTTGTAGTAGTAGTAGTAGTGTTTGTTAGGATTCCCCATTTACCTATTCCTCTGGAAACATCAGGAAAAGGAAATGAACCAACATAGTAAACAAATTGTAATCTGCATTTGATTTAACAACAATGTGATGCAAGTTCTATTAAGTATTCAGATCCTACAGTTGCTCAGAGTTTGAATCATAGCTCAACAAATGTGATTCAAAAAATCAAGACTAATTCTGGCAAAGCAGCTCCACATAGTATTTTAAAAAAAAAAAAAGTTGCATTTTATGAACATGGCACCATATATATTGAGCCAGTCATCTTCTTTTATATTCATGGACCTACTTTCAAGAAAGTGAAGACAAATGTCATAGTGTCTAAGGAAAACCAGAGCCAGAAATCTAACATTTGAACACTAATTAAAAGCCCTAAACTTGTGCTGCACCCCCTCCAGCCACCTCTTAAAGTACCTAACAAAACACAATCATCACTCTTTACATCTTTGTTTCTGATTCAAGAGCTCCCAGAATTACTAATTTTTTAAACTTCTGTTGTTTTGTTTCCTTGTTTTTGACAAACTGAACAGACACATTTTATAGGGTTCCAGGATATCCTTGCCACTCCTCATCATCACTCTTACTATGACCTGTTTCGGCATCCACCAAACAGGAAAAAAATGCTTGGATTCATGTGGCTACTGCCACAGAAACAGTCATGCTTCCATAAATATTCATTGCAGATATTTAACATGTAGAGGGGGAAGGAGAAGCATTAAGCACATTTCAGTGCAGATAATTAACTTTTTTTTGCTGGGGGGGGATATTGGGGGGTTGGGTAGAAGCACATTGCCAAAACTGGAGAGTTGAATGTTTTTCATTCCGCTCTTCAAATAGCCTTTAGTACTTTTATTTTTTAAATTCAGCTCTTCAAATAACCTTTAGTACTGTTAACTGATTTTTTCAAGGTGTTAAGCTCAGTCTTCATGCTGGTTTTCTGAAAATATTTAATTGTTAATATCATACCCAAATGGTTAACTCTTGTACTATGTTCCAAAGCTTGGGCAGCTACACATTTACTATACTCTACACCTAAAATAAACTGCATGCATTTTTGTTCCGAAATAATCAGGAGTATGCTAAACTGGTTGTAGAAATGCTCTTAGAATCTGACCTCACAAAACAAAGGGCTAAATCTATAAGAATTTGCCTCAACTTCTATAACTTCTATAAAGTGGTTTCAAAGTACAATCAGAGTTGTGTACCTAGAAAACTTATGTAACTAACTTCTACGGAACCTCAGCAACTTTTAAATACTCCAAGATCTATTATGCATGCAGTCAAAGACAAAACGGCTTGTGATTAACAAAGAGGGTTCTCTTCCAGGTTTTACAGTCATGTACCTGTGACTCTTTGGTCAGTTTTTTTCTATAAAAGTACAATAAAACCTGTCCATCCCTCTCCCCTGGCTGTTGTGAGGATCAAGTGGAAATAGTGGAAATGTGAATCCTGTGAAATGTCATAGTACCACTGAGGAATTATTATGTGCCACACAGCCTTACAAATATCTCAACAACCTAATGTGGTAGGAACTATTATTACCCGCATTTAAACAGGCCCAACTCGAAGCTTGTGGATAGGTTAACTAACTTCCACAAGGTCACCCACCTCAGGAGAAGTGATGTGAGAATTCAAACCTAGGTCCACTGACTTATGATGTGTGTGCTTAATCACTAGGCCACACTGTTTAAATGATGCAATAGATTAAATTATTACTAGCATTACTGCAGTATAGCACGATGTAGCCTAGCACCTGAGAGTGGGGTTTTATAAAATCTGAATCCCAGCTCCACCACCTACAGGCCTTAGGCTTATTAACTTAACATCCCTAAATCTCAGCTATTTCGTCAGAAAAAAAAGGGGGTGGGGGGTATTCAGAGTTCTTGTTAGGATTAGGAAAGGCAATATATGTAACACAATATATATCTGTATGTGTTTGGCACCTGGTCCTACTCAGTAATTAGGAATGATCTTGATTTTAGGTGAGTTAGCAGACAATATCTTAAACTGACTCCTCACTGTATCACCAAAAATTCATGCTGCTGAAGCTAATTCAAAGGAATTATGGCCCTCGGTTTTGAACTGCAAACTTGCCAGAGTTACATGAATTTCAGTGCAAATCTTTATGGCAAGCTGCACAAACTGCTTCTTCCAGTGCCGCTCATTCAAAGAAACATGATACCTGGACCATACAATACAAAGCTTTCCTGTAAGGGTTACACCGCAGAAACCCTTTCTGATTTCTAACTCATCTACAAATTACCTGCATGCCTTTTACATTTAAAAGCCATCGCTCTTCTCCCGCCCAACCCTAGACGGCCCTGGATAACCCCAGCTCACCGAATGCTGACCGGGCGCCCCTTGCTTGAACGTGGTGGACAGTGAGATGGGGGGCACCACGGCGTGGGAGGTCCACTGCTCCGGTTCCTGGCCCGCGTGGATGGCCTGCGTGGCGAAATGTTGGAAGCTAGGCAGGAAACCAAGTGGGGAGGCGTCTTTTTCCTGCATGCTGAATTTCAAAGGAAGGAGGGAGGCACGGGGCGAGGGAGCTATAATTAAGAAACCGGGACGGAGAAAAGACTGCAGAACCCAGCGAAAGAGAGCCGAGCCGATGGGAAGCTCACAAAAAGCCGGATACCACGACTCTGGGGCTGAGACTCATTAGCAGGCTGGGAGGCTTGCGATCACCGTGGGGGCGGAGCCAGCGAGACCCAATGAGCGAGGGTTCCTTTTGCAGCCCTCGCCCCTCATTGGCTGGCTGCAGAGGCGTTGCCTGGAGCGTCGCCGCGAACGCCCTTCCCGGTGCACAAAGTGACGAGAAGCCGGGCTCGGTGAGTCCACGTGGTGTGGGTGCCTGCGGGCGAAATTCCTGAGTGCTGGCCCAGGGGAAGCTGCCATTGCTGGCTCCCGTGAGCCACCCAGGCGTTTGTGTGACCTCAGGCGGGAGGTTCGCCCGAGACGTGGAGAAAGACTAGCCTGATGTTGAAACCGGGTAACCTGTAAACAGGCCTCCTCTTACTCGGCCGTTGCCCCTGACCTCACCCCCGCCCCACCACCTTTTGTCCTGAGGGCAGTGGTGAAAAACGTAAGCCACGACGTTAAAGCCGATTGGGTTGTTATTAATGGCAGGAAGGCTGCCGTTTAAGGTACACTGAACTCCGACACTCCCCGGTGCTAATGAGGATTGAAATGAGCGCGGGCCAAATTTTTCTTTAGTAATAGCGAAGGCGGGCTGAGGTTGGAGACTGCTTAAGCAGAACTCCGGCCGCCCCCTTAGAGCCCTTAGAACATGTGCTTTCTCAAGCGTTGTTATCTTCTCTTGAAGTACACAGAGAAACTCTTCCCTGGGGAGACAGATAACTGGCTTTGAAACACTTTTTGGAGCCTTATGTGAAGTGGTTTTATTGTACGCAGGTAACAGTGAAAACCTTGCAATAAAAAGAAGGCGTTCAGTCTTCACACTTCACCACTCACCTGCGCCCTGTACTCACTGGGATCACTCCTTTAAAACAAACAAGAAACTCCTTGTTCCCCAGACTCGACCTACTTAGGGGACTGACTATTTTATAGGTCTGGGAAGTGTAGGTGAGTTCTGCTTTTTGCAAAGTATCAGCTAAAGACCTGAAATTTCATTAAACGAATTAAGAAAAAGGAGAACAAGGAATAAACAACTCAAAATTTACACTTTGAAGCAAACATGGGGGCCGGCGCTGTGGCACAGCAGGTTAAAGCTCAGGCCTTCGTGCCAGCATCCCATATGATTGCTGGTTCGAGTCTCCACTGCTCCACTTCCAGTCCAACTCCCTGCTAATGGGCCTGGGAAAGCAGCGGAGGATGGCCCCTGCACCCATGTGGGAGACCCATAAGAAGCTCCGCGGCTCACTAGGCTAATCCTCCACCTGCGGCACCGGCACCCAGGGTTCTAGTCCCAGTTGGGGTGCCGGATTCTGTCCTGGTTGCCCCTCTTGCAGTCCAGCTCTCTGCTGTGGCCCGGGAGTGCAGTGGAGGAAGACCCAGGTCCTTGGGCCCTGCACCCACATGGGAGACCAGGAGGAAGCGCCTGGCTCCTTGCTTCAGATTGGTGCAGCGCGCTGGCAGCAACACACCAGCTGTAGGGGCCACTTGGGGGATGAACCAACAGAAAAAAGACCTTTCTCTCTGTCTCTCTCTCTCATTGTCTAACTCTGCCTGTCAAAAAAAATATAAAATAAAATAAAATAAAATAAAATAAAATGATGCTCCTGGCTACTGGTAAGGGATCTGCCCAGCTAGATCAGAAGTGGAACAGCCAGGACTTGAACCGGTGCCCATATGGGATGGCGGCACTGCAGGCAGTGGCTTTACCGGCTATGCCACAGCACCAGCCCAGGACTTCATTCTTTAAATGTATTCCTATGTCTGTGTGAAGATGCTCTTTACATTTATTTTTGCTGTTGGAAAAATCTGAATTATCCAGCCCAGTTATAATATAGCTGCCAGCCAGTTTTACTATAGCTCTGTGGTAGCTACACTTTGGCCAAGAAGCAGGAGGAGAATGATATGCACTTATATGTCAAGATCTCTAACTTCTGCTTTTTAAACTGAGACATTATTTGTACATATTCATGGGGTACAATACAATATGATACATGTATACAGTATACAGTGATCAAATCAGATAATAAGCATTCACATATCAAACATTTAATATTTCTGTGTGTTGGGAACATTTGAACTTTTCTACTTTGTTAAAGATTTATTTATTTGAAATGCAGAGTTACAGAAGGAAAGAGAGAAAAAGAGAGAGAGAGAGAGATCAAGGTCTTCTATCTGCTGGTTCACTCCCCAAGTGGCCAGAGCTAGGCTGATCCAAAGCCAGGAGCCATGAGCTTCTTCTGGGTCTCCCATGTGGGTTCAGGAGCCCAAACATTTGGGCCGTCTTCTGCTGCTTTCTCAGACACATTAGCAAGGAGCTGGATCAGAAGTGGAGTAGGGTCCGGCACTGTGGCATAGCATGTAAAGCCGCCTCCTGCAATGCCAGCATCCCATATGGGCACCAGTTCTAGTCTTGCTGCTCCACTTCCGATCCAGCTCTCTGCTATGTCCTAGGAAAGCAGTAGAAGATGGCCCAAGTCCTTGGGCCCCTGCACCTGCATGGGAGACCCAGAAGAAGCTCCTGGCTCCTGGCTTTGGATCAGCTCAGCTCCAGCTGTTGTGACTGTCTGGGGAGTGAATTAGAGAATGGACGACCTGTCTCCCTCTCTCTCTTTCTCTCTCTCTGTCTTTGCCTGTGCCTCTCTGTAATTCTGCCTTTCAAATAAACAAAATAAATCTTACAAAGAGGAGAGGGAGAAGTGGAACAGCCGGGAGCACCCTTATGGTATACTGGCACCACAGATGGTGACTTAACCCACTATGCCACAGCACTGGCTCCTTTACTTATTTTGAAATATGTCACACATTGTTGTAGATTACAGTTTGCCTACTATGCTCTAGAACATTAGAATGAATTCTTCCTATGTAACCATATTTTGGTATGGATATATTTGAAACCCTTGTACCGTGTCTTTCCAGGTTGTTAGTGACCACTATTTTTTTTTTTTTTTGACAGGCAGAGTTAGACAGTGAGAGAGAGAGACAGAGAGAAAGGTCTTCCTTCCGTTGGTTCACCCCCCAAATGGCCTCCATGGCCGGAGCTACGCTGATCCGAAGCCAGGAGTCAGGTGCCTCCTCCTGGTCTCCCATGCAGGTGCAGGGCCCAAGCACTTGGGCCATCCTCCACTGCCACATCAGAGAGCTGGGCCACAGCAGAGAGCTGGACTGGAAGAGGAACAACCAGGACAGAATCCAGCGCTCCAACCGGGACTAGAACCCGGGGTGCCAGCACCACAGGCGGAGGATTAGCCTAGTGAGTGGTGGCACTGGCCAAGTGACCACTATTATACTCTCTTCTTCTAAAGATCCTTTTTTTTTAGCTTCCACAAATGGATAGCAATTTGCAATAATAGTCTCCCCTGTGACTACTTTGGTTCCTGTAATATGATGTCCTTCATTTCCATGCATGTTGCCACAAGGTGTCATTCTTTTCAATGGTGAAATAATATTCTATTGTGAGTTTATATGTGCCCACATTTTCTTCAACCTTTCATCCATACATGGACACCTAGGTTGATTCTTTATGTTGGCTAATATAGATAGTGCTGTGATAAACATGGTGAGTCCAGGTATCTCTTTGATATAATGATTTTAGCTCTTTTGGATATATACACACCCAGTAGTGGGATTGAGTGGTAGCATTGTTCTCCATTTTTTGAGGCACCTCCACACTATCTTCCATAGGGACTGTACTAATTTACATTCCCACCAAAAATGTATAAAAATTCCCCTTTCAAGGGGCTGGCACCAGAGCATGCCAGGTTAAGCTGCCACCATTACCGCCAGCATCCCATATAGGTGGAGGTTCAATTCCCAGATGCTCTACTTCTGATCCAGCTCTCTGCTAATGCATTTGGTTAGCAGCAGAAGATGGTCCAAGTGCACCCATGTGGGAGATCCAAAGGAAGCTCCTGGCTCCTGGCTTTAGCTTGGCCTCGCTCTGGCCATTGCAGCCATTTGGGGAGTGAAACAGCGGATAGAAGATCTCTCTGACTCCCTCTCTCTTTCTCTGTAGCTCTACCTTTCAAATAAAATAATCTTTTTTAAAAAATTCCTGTTTCAGGCTGGCCTTGTCATGCAGCAGGTTAAGCCACTGCTCACAACACAGGCATCCCATTGTTGCAGGAAAACTGGTGAGATGGGACAAGTTTGTGTCCTGGTGTTGATGACGATTTACAAGACTGGACACAGTGGTGAGAGTAAAAGTGAGGTTTTATTTAAGTAAGAAAAAGAGAAGCTCTGAACTGAGTGATCAGAAGGGCTGATAGAGAGACCAAACCATAGAGGTCTAGCAGTCTAGAGATATTCGTATGTCCTTACCACATTATCTCCAAGGAACAAAGGTAGTGGTTATACATCAGTTACTGTGAAGGCCACGGGCAGTCTTAATGCAGCCCTTTCTAGCTTGTTTTTATCGAAACCTAGATCTTGTCCTTCATTGTTGATAAGCATTTGTTACAAGGGGCTTCTATCCTGTTCTGTTAATTGTTGAGGAGGCACTGCAGTTTGTATGTGCTGGCAAGGAGCTCTGGGATGATGTTAGTCTGGCCTGCTTTTAGCCCTAGCTCCTCAGCGTGTTGGAGTGATTGGAGTGCCAGTTTGAGTACCAGCTGCTCTGCTTCTGGTTTAGCTTCCTGCTAATGGCCTGGGAAAGCAGCAGAAGATGGCCCAAATGCTTGGGTCTTGCCACCACGTGGGAGACTTAGATGGAGTTCTGGGCTCCTGGCATTGTCTCAGCCCAGTCGCAGCCATTGCAGCCACTGAGAAGTGGATCAACAGATGGAAGATATCTGTCTCTGTCTCTCTCCATCACTTTACCTTGCAAATAAATAAATAAATCTTAAAAAAGAATTTTCCTGTCTCTCCATCCTTTCTAGAATTTGGTTTTTATTCTTTTTGATAATAGTATTTTTTAAAAGATTTACTTATTGGTTGATTGATTTACTTGAAAGTCAGAGTTATAGAAATAAAGGGAGAGACACAGAGAGAGAGATCCTCCATCTGCTGATTCACTCCCTAGATGTCCACAACAGCCAGGGCAGGGTCAGGTCGAAGCCAGAAGCCAGGAGCTTCATCTGGGTCTCCTATGCTACTAGCAGGGGCCAAAACAATTGGGCCATCTACTGCTGCTTTTCCCAGGCCATTCGAAGGAAGCTGGATTGGAAGTGGAGCAGCCAGGACATTAATTGGCACCCATGTAGGATGCTGGGGTCACCACAGCAGCTGACTCACTGTAGTTTCTATTTGCATTTCTGTGACCATTGGTGATGCTGAGCATTTTGCATATACCTGTTGGTCATTTTATGTCTTCTGAGAAATGTCTACACAGATGAAAAACTTAATTTCTCCTTGGAATGGCATTCAGCAATGGCAGATATTTTAAAGGAAATGAGAGATCGCTCTCTTTCTCTCTCTCTCTTTCACTCTCTCTCTTTTTTGCATTTCTTTACTGTTTTATCCTTTTATAAACCATATGTATATTATTACCCCCCTTTTTTTAAAGATCTATTTTTTATTTGAAAATCAGAGTTACAGAGAATGATAAAGACAGAGTTAGAAACAGAGGAGAGAGAAAAAGAGTGAAAGAGAACATCTATCCACTGGTTCATTCCCCAAATGGCTGAACAGACATAACTGGGCAGATCTGAAGCCAGGATTCCAGGAGCTTCTTCTGGGTCTCCGACATGGGTGCAGGGGGCCCAAGCACTTGAGGCATTGTCCACTGCTTTCCCAGGCACATTAACAGAGAGCTGGATTGGAAGCGGAGCAGCCAGGACTCGAATTTGTAGATCACTGGAAAAGGTCAGAGCCCTTTAGATAGTACTTATGACTACTATCACTTGTCAGTATAAACAATTTTTAAATAACAAAAAGAAACAATCTTGTTTTGATATGAAATAATTGAAATGATATCTCTTGAGGATAAAATAGTTTAAGTACTGTTGATAGAATTATTGAATTTAATATTGAGATACTGTAGAGCAAATTTCTAGTATAATGGCTTTGTTTTACAGATAGAAAGGAGATACGTGATATTCCATTCTAATATTTACAGTGAATATCTAGGCTGAGAATTCAATTCAGAATTTCAGATACTTGGAATAAAAAAGTAATCCTAAATCATTGGGCTGCATTCCACAGTGAGGTAAAAGTAGCCAGCCATGACTGAGTAACTTACTAAAGTAGCAACTTAGACTTTTTTGAGTGACAGTTAAGCAATTGAGTTTTACAGTCAGAATGCTTGGATTTGAGACTCAGCTCTAGCACCTTCTGTCTCTGTTCTCCTGAGAGGACAATTTACTTAACCTCTGAAATCTGTTTCCTCTTCTGTGAAATGAGAAAAATAATAATACTTTGCAATTCCCAAAATCAGGATAAGAATAAAATATTTAGCAGTTCCCTAAAGGGCAGGAGTTTAATGCACAGTGAAGATGTTGCACGATCACCTACAGGCCATGTCAGAGTTCGTGAGCTCAAATCCCAGCTTTGCTTCCAATTCCAGCTTCCTACTAATGCAAATTGCAGGAGGCAGCAGGTGATGGCTCAAGTACTTGGATTCATGTCATCCACATGGGACACCTGGATTGAGTCCAGTTCTGTCTCTCTGCCTTCAAAATCAATAAATAAAATATGTTCCCAGAAGGTCACAATAGGCAGGGAATGAGCAAGTAGACTCAGTGGGAAGCACTTAGGTCAGAAAGCTACTTTTGATTTTTTAAAAAACTCAAAGATATTTTCAGTGTCTTTATAGTACACTGTGCAGGGGCTATGCAATGGAGAAAGTAGGCAACATCTTTTTGCACAGCTCCCAAACGGACACAGAGATATGAGTGATAGCTGATTTGAGCCATCCGGGCATGCAGAAATGTTGTTCAACTGGATGCAGCAATCAAAAAGCTTTGACTTATCTTGATGGCAAATTTATGTAATAAAAGCATTTTAGGGGGATAAATTCACCATGGTTTTTTTTGTTTGTTTGTTTGTTTTTTGACAGGCAGAGTGGACAGTGAGAGAGAGAGAGGCAGAGAGAAAGGTCTTCCTTTGCCATTGGTTTACCCTCCAATGGCTGCCGCAGCGCACCGCGCTGATCTAAAGCCAGGAGCTAGATGCTTCTCCTGGTCTCCCATGGGGTGCAGGGCCCAAGCACTTGGGCCATCCTCCACTGCACTCCCTGGCCACAGCAGAGAGCTGGCCTGGAAGAGGGGCAACCAGGACAGACTCCGGCGCCCCAACCGGGACTAGAACCCGGTGTGCCAGTGCCGCAAGGCAGAGGATTAGCCTGTTGAGCCGCGGCACCAGCCTCCCTCACATATTTTCAAACACAGAAAGATTAACCTGGTTGCTCTGAATTTAGACAAGGAGAATGGGTTTGTAACAGAAACAATGAAGAAATTTAAGAGAAAATGGCCTTATTTTGTTGTAGACTGTGGTATCTAGGAAAAGGTAAACCAGGGAATCAATGTAAGATGTACTAAACCTAATCTCAAACTGTGTCCCTAGGAAAGTCTGCACAAAACAAACAGTTCTGTGCCCAGAAATGTTTGAGAAACATCATGTATTCAATCATCTGTGCACAAAGCAAACAGTTCTGTGCTCAGAAATGTTTGAGAAACATCACATATTCATCATCCACCTTTCACTTTTTATTTATTTTAGTTTTATTTGAAAGGCAGAGAGACAGACACAGACAGACCAACAGAAATCTGTTGGTTCACTCCCCAAATGCCTGCAACAGCCAGGGCTGGGTTGGGTTAGGCCAGAAAAAAAGCCAGGAGCCCAGAACTCCAGTTGGGTCTACCACGAAGGGGCAGGGACCCAAGTACCTGAGCAGTCATGTGTTGCCTCCCAGGGTGTGCATTACCAGGAAGCTAGATCAGCAGCAGAGTTGAGGAGGCCAACTGAGGTACTCAGATATGGCGTCTTAAGCACTATGCCAAATACTGGCCTCAACCACCCAGCTTTACACTGAGAATACCTATCATTAGCATGATACCTTCGTCAGAGAAGTCTTAGGTTAAAAAGCCAAGTGCAAAATATTTCTAAAGAGAAGACTGTTTTCTTCATGTGACTGTTAACTTGCTTCTTTCTATAGCCCATTTCTCATTTGTGCTTTAATGATTTTCCCTCTCTCTTCTTTTTTTAGAGAGGTAGAGTTACAGACAGTGAGAGGGAGAGACAGAAAGGTCTTCTTTCCATTGGTTCACCCCCCCAAATGGCCGCTACAGCCGGCGCTGCGCCGATCTGAAGCCAGGAGTCAGGTGCCTCTTTCTGGTCTCCCATGTGGGTGCAGGGCTCAAGGACCTGGGCCATCCTCCACTGCCTTCCCGGGCCACAACAGAGAGCTGGACTGGAAGAGGAGCAACCAGGACTAGAACCCGGCGCCCATATGGGATAGCAGCACCGCAGGTGGAGGATTAACCAAGTGAGCCAGGGCGCCGGCCCCTAATGATTTTCTCTTAACAGCAATTTTTAAAAGGGCTTCATTGGACAGGTTTCACAATATTTTTAAAACAATACTAGTGTAGAAGAAAATAGATCGAGAAATAGTAAAGACTAGTTTAAAATTTTCCATCTTTTTAAAAATTTGTTTTTTTTTTATTTTTTTGATGAGGTAGGATCTCACAACCTTGACTCCTATAATGCCATTCGTTGCCAATACACTTAGAGAAAAAAATTGATCAGTCTAGAATTTTTTTTTTTTTACAAGCAGAGTGGACAGTGAGGGAGAGACAGAGAGAAAGGTCTTCCTTTGCCCTTGGTTCACCCTCCAATGGCCGCTGCGGCCGGTGCGCTGCAGCCCGCGCACCGCGCTGATCTGAAGCCAGGAGCCAGGTGTTTTTCCTGGTCTCCCATGCAGGTGCAGGGCCCAAGGACTTGGGCCATCCTCCACTGCACTCCCGGGCCACAGCAGAGAGCCAGAATGGAAGGGTAGCAACCAGGACAGAATCCGGCACCCCGACTGGGACTAGAACCTGGTGTGCCGGCGCCGCAGGTGGAGGATTAGCCTATTGAGCCGCAGCACTGGCCCCATATTTTTTTTATAAAGAAATGGGCAGTACTTAGGATTCTCTACTCTGACCCCTTAAACCAAACAGAAAAACCTTTATATGTCCACAGTCGGTTATTTTCTGAAAAGTCACTATAGCTAGTGGATGCTTCCACCACTCTTTTTTAAACCCCAACTCCAGTACTTTCTCCCTCATTCTTTTCTTGGAATCTTAACAGAAAAATAGATATGAATTCAGTTAACTTTCTTTTCCAGCTGCCCTCTACCCCAAACTTCCTTCACCTCCAAGTGTCTTTTCTTCCATCTGTAAGTCATACTGCAATAATACCAACAGCAACAATAATACCTAACTTTTTAAAAAAAGAGTTATTTTATTTGAAAAGTAGAGTTGCAAAGAGAGGGAGAGACATAGAGAGAGTTCTTCCATCCACTGGTTTACTTTCCAAATGGCTGCAGCGGCCTGATAGAAGCCAGGAGCCAGGAGCTTCTTCCACGTCTCCCACGTGGGTACAGGGAGAGTTCCAAGCTGGGGCCATCTTCCACTGCTTTCCCAGGTGCATTCTCAGGGAGCTGGATCAGAAGTTGAGCAGCCAGAACTCAAACTGACACCCATATGGGATGCTAGCATCTCAGGCAGTGGCTCAACCCACTACACCACAACACTGGCCTATATAATAGCTAATTTAATTGAGTACCTGCTTATTCTAAGTGTTCTACACAATTATTTTCTAATCCTTAGAACAATTTCAGAGAATAGAAATTATCTGTTTCGCAAGTGGATAAACAAGTTCAAAGCATTGATTTAACTTGCTCTAGTCACATAGCTGGTGAATGGAGAATCTGAACTCCAGCTCTCATCCTCTCTCATCCCATTCTCCTACATTTTTACTATGTCCTCTCCTCCAATTCCTCCCTCCAATTGTGTCCTCTCCAACAATTCCATACTCGAGTCACTCCATTTGGAAAAAAAAAAAAAAAAAGCAAAAACCCTCGCTACCTTATTCCTCTCCAGCAACTACTCTAATTCTCTTAATCTCTCATGATTACTGTTCTCTTTTAGATCTACCCTGTCCTCATCCCTACAGTAGTGTCCTTGATCAGGCACTACTGTATGCTCCAATCTGCTCCCTTTTCACTTCACCTTGCCTACCCTACAGCCAGAATAATTTTTCTAAAGTACAGTTTTGATCATGTCAGTAGTCTCAAGTCCTTCCTCTCAAGAAAGTTCTTCTGTTTGTTCTGTGTCTCTACAGTTGAATTTTATGTGTAGCAATAATGCAGACATTGATCTGTACTCACTCTTCACTCATTTAGTCATTCAACAAACCATCATTTTGCCAATTATGTGCAAGCTTAATGATTTGTCTTGATTTCACGTATTTTATTATCTGTCCAAGAATATTCATAATCCCTCCATTCTACTACCAGAAAGGACTTTGAAAATGTATTTTCTTATTTTTTAAAAGATTTATTTATTTTGAAAGGCAGAGTTATAGCGAGGCAGAAACGGAGAGACAGAGAGAGAGAATGAGAGAGAAGGAGGTTTTCCATCCTCTGGTTCACTCTCCAGATAGCTGCAATGGCTGGAGCTGCGCCAATATGAAGCCCAGAGTTTTTTCTGGGTCTCCCATGCAAGTGCAGGGGCCCAAGGACTTGAGCCATCTTGTACTGCTTTCTTAGGCCATAGCAGAGAGCTGGATCAGAAGTGGAGCAGCTGAGCTTCAAACTGGCGCCCATATGGGATGCTGGCACTGCAGGTGGCAGCTTTACTTGTTACACCACAAGGCCAACCCCAGGACTATGGAAACTAATTGCAAAACTGATCAGGGTATGCCCTATTTTAAGTATTCTTCAAGGATTTCCCTATGTCAGTTTGTGTATTTTCACCTGAAGTTTAGAGCTCTTCGTGATCTTGCCCTTCCCTGCTCTAATCCAGACATACCAACCTATGTTCATTTCCTTGAAAACGGCAATATCCTTTCATGATTATGAGTCTTTTATACACAATGTTATCTTGGCATTCCCTTCCTCCTCCTTCTCCAGATGAGCTAACACTCATCTGGTTCTCTACATCTCAGTTCAAGATTTTCCTCTTCTGGCAAAGTTTATCTGAAACTACTATCCCCATAGTTAGCTCACTTACTATGTTTAATCGTAATTACTTGTTTAAATGTCTTTTGATAAGCTATTATGCTTCTGGAAGGAAGAAAGGAAGCAAGCAAGCAATATTTCATCAGCAGCAACTCACTTCTACCAGTATGTAGAACATACTCAGTAGGTATTTGTTAAGTAACTGAATGAATGCTAGGCAGTCAAGACTTAGTCTTTGCCCTCAAGAAGTATGAAAAATAAATAATGGAAGCATGCTAGGACTGCCATATTACCTGCTGTGTTTGTGACAAATGAAGCTAACTTTATAAGAGAACGTTGTTCTCAGATGAATTCCTAACTGGAGTATTGTAGGAAACCCATTGCTTTATCCATAGGCACCTTGAAGCCTCTCTGGAGTGATCTCTCTGACTTACAAAATTGACCAGAGAAAGGAACGAATATGAAAATGTAGAATATCTGTTAAGAAACAATGAAAAATGGGAGAGTAGAAAAAAAGTCAATCACATTAGACTGTTTTCCTTGTAGTTGCTGTTCAAAAGAAGAAAAAACAAGCATAATATCTTCCTCTGCTCCTACATCTTGAATCTTCAAATTGTCACTCATAAGCTTCACTACTTAATGCAATCATCAACAAAACAGATTATTTATCTTAAAGACCACTGGGTAATTTTACCCAATTAAAATTGAGCACTGTTGAGTTCCTCCTGGTAGAATAGTTTTTATTTTCGTAGCAGCATTAAGTCATGTTCTCCCATTTATAACTCCTCACTTGCTTATTAAAATTCCTTTAATCTTTACAGAACATTTTGTGGCTAGCTACATTCTTTGACACATTTCTTCCATAAGTAGAGATACAAAGTCCATTTTCCTGTTTCTTGTTAAATGTTCACTTGTTAACAGAACCTTAAACAAGGGTTGTAAGTCATAAGAATTAGGATGGATAATATCACCAACCAGTCATCCATTCAACAATATTTATTGGATGCCAACTATGTGCCTGGCAGTATGCTAAGTGCTGGGTACACCTAGATACAGCAATTAAGAAAACAAACCTAGTTCCCAACCTCAACGAGCTTACTGAAGTGCAAGAAAGTAGATCAAACAAGCAGTTTTAAAACAGAGAATCATTTTCTGAAAGAATTTGTACTCATTGTTTAATATTGCACTTGATTCCTTCTTTTAAACCCTCAGAGACACAAGAGCCCCCACTGTCTTCCATCACTTGTATCCATCTCTTGGTTACTAATTTATCAGTTAAACTCCCCTCCTTTTTTCCCAGTTCCAGCTCATCCTCAACATAGTAGCCTGGGGCCCATGTTGTGATGTTGTGGGTAAAACTGCCACCTGCAGTGCCAGCATCCCATATGGGCATCAGTTTGAGTCCAGCTGCTCCTCTTCCAATCCAGCTCTCTGCTATGGCCTAGGAAATCAGTAGAAGATGGCCCAAGTCCTTGGGACCCTGCACCTGAGTGGGAGATTGGGAGGAAGAGGAATGGAGTGGTGGTGGGGAGAGTGGTATCCTGGCTCCTGGCTTCAGAAAGGCGCAACTCTGGCTGTTGCAGCCACTGGGGAGTGAACCAGCCGATGGAAGATCTCTCTCTGCCTCTGCCTCTCTGTAACTCTGCCTTTCAAATAAATAATAAATAAATCTTTAAAAATTATAAAAATATGGTTCGCCAACTTCGATCTTATTCTGACAGGGTCATAGTCAAAGTGGAAGTTCTCTCCTCCCTTCAGAGAAAGGTACCTCCTTCTTTGATGGTCCCGTTCTTTCCACTGGGATCTCACTCACAGAGAGCTTTCATTTAGATCTTCTGTTTTTTCCAGAGTGTCTTGGCTTTCCATGCCTAAAATATTCTCATGGGCTCTTGAGCCAGATCCAAATGCCTTAAGGGCTGATTCTGAGGCCAGAGTGCTATTTAGGACATCTGCCCTTCTATGAGTCTGCTGTGTATCTCGCTTCCCATGTTGGATCATTCTCTCCCTTTTTGATTCTATCAGTTAGTATTAGCAGACACTAGTCTTGTTTGTGTGATCCCTTTGACTCTTAGACTATCAGTCTCAATGATCAATTGTGAACTAAAACTGATCACTTGGACTAGTGAGATGGCATTGGTACATGCCACCTTGATGGGATTGAATTGGAATCCCCTGGCACGATTCTAACTCCATCATTTGGGGCAGGTCCGATTGAGCATGTCCCAAATTGTACATCTCCTCCCTCTCTTATTCCCACTCTTATATTTCACAGGGATCACTTTTCAGTTAAAATTTAAACACCTAAGAATAATTGTATGTTAATTACAGAGTTCAACCAATAGTACTAGAATAAAAAAATACTAAAATGGATAAAGATTTACATTGTACAACAACAGTCAGCACAAGAGCTGATCAAGTCACTGTTTCTCATAGTGTCCGTTTCACTTGAACAGGTTTCCCCTTTGGTGCTCAGTTAGTTGTTGCCGATCAGGGAGAACATAAGATATTTGTCCCTTTGGGACTGGCTTAATTCACTCGGAATGATGTTTTCCAGATTCCTCCATCTTGTTGCAAATGACCAGATTTCATTGTTTTTGACTGCTGTATAGTATTCTATAGAGTACATGTCCCATACTTTCTTTATCCAGTCTACTGTTGATGGGCATTTGGGTTGGTTCCAGGTCTTAGCTATTGTGAATTGAGCAGCAATAAATATTAATGTGCAGATGGCTTTTTTGTTTGCCAATTTAATTTCCTTTGGGTAAATTCCAAGGAGTGGGATGGCTGGGTTGAATGGTAGGGTTATATTCAGGTTTCTGAGGAATCTCCAGACTGACTTCCATAGTGGCTTCACCAGTTTGCATTCCCACCAACAGTGGGTTAGTGTCCCTTTCTCCCCACATCCTCTCCAGCATCTATTGTTGGTAGATTTCTGAATGTGAGCCATTCTAACTGGGGTGAGGTGAAACCTCATTGTGGTTTTGATTTGCATTTCCCTGATTGCTAGTGATCTTGAACATTTTTTCATGTGTCTTTGGCCATTTGGATTTCCTCTTTTGAAAAATGTCTATTGAGGTCCTTGGCCCATCTCTTAAGTGGGTTGTTTGTTTTGATGTTGTGGAGTTTCTTGATCTCTTTGTAGATTCTGGTTATCAACCCTTTATCTGTTGCATAGTTTGCAAATATTTTTTCCCATTCTGTCGGTTCCCTATTCACTTTCCTGACTGTTTCTTTTGCAGTACAGAAACTCTTACAACAGTATTTTTCACTTTGTGTTGCTATGTGAGGGCAAACTGTTGAAATCTTTATGTAATATATACTAAACTGATATTCTGTATATAAAGAGAATTGAAAAGGAATCATGATGTGAGTGGAAGGGGAGAGGGAGCGGGAAAGAGGAGGGTTGCGGGTGGGAGGGAAGTATGTGGGGGGGAGTTATTGTAATCCATAAGCTGTACTTTGGAAATTTATATTCTTTAAATAAAAGCTTTATAAAAAATTACTCATGAATCTTTAAAAAAATCAATATTTAAAAAAACATAGTAGCCTGAGTGATCATTTTAATATGTAGATCTAATTGTGTGAACTCCTTAGTACTCTCTAGTGGTTTTACATCTTATTCAGGGTAAAAGCCAAAATCCTTGAATTGTTCTGTAAGACTCTGTTCTCTTTGCACTTCTGCCCTCCATTCACATTTACCTCCTTGCTGTTCCCTGAACAATCCAGGCACGCTTCTGCTGTTGGATCTTTGCATCAGCTATTCTCTCATTGCCTCTTCTGGGAACAACTTTCCCCCAAATATCCAATAGTTAATTCCCCTACCACCTTCATATCTTTAAGGTTTGAATGCCACCTTCTCCCCAAAGATGCTATCCTGACCACACTATTTCATATTTCAACCCATTTTTCCCCAAACTCTGAGGTCCCTTATTTTGCTCTAATTTTTCAACAGCATGTGAAAATTTATATTCTTTAAATAAAAGCTTTATAAAAAAATTACTCATGAATCTTTTAAAAAATCAATATTTAAAAAAACATAGTAGCCTGAGTGATCATTTTAATATGTAGATCTAATTGTGTCTAATTGTGTCTATAGTCTACTCCTAGCAGACTATAGAAATTACTTATGTATTATGCTTATTAGGTATTTTCTATCTGCTCACTAGAATTAAAATCAATAGGGAGGTATTTCAGTTGTTTTGCTCGCTCACATATATTAATATTTCGAACAGTGTCTAGATCAAAGCAGGAATGCTATGAACATTTCTTAAATAAATACAGAAAATAACCTACCTGCAGGTTGTACAAAAGGCTAGTGCTTATCCATTTAGTGACTCAGCCAAATTTATTAAACAAAAACTGCGATTTGGACACTCTATGTAGAATATGAATAGATCCAGTTCTTGTCCTGGGAGAATTCATACACTAGTGTGGAAGGCATATGAACACATAATTTCATTGTGTTGGGTTAAGTATTATAATAGAAGGATACACTCATACAAGCTATCATTGAAGCATGGAAGTCACAGTAGCTAAGCTTTGGAGATGCTCATAAATCCAGAAGCTTTTCTAGCTGGTAATAATTGTACTCTCAGTGTGGCTGTGTGTAGGGTATGGTATGAGTCTTACTCCTGAGTGGCTGGATAAAACAGTGATTGAAATATTGAAGTTTGGGTTCAAATTTTAGTTCCACTGTTTATTAGTTCTGTGATGTTGGACAAATTACTGATCATCTTCAGACATAAAACACAAGAACCATATTTATCTTACTTTACACCATATGTACTGTAACAAAGACTCTTAACCATCAATTTAAAATAAGTAATCATTCAAAGTCATAGATTTACTTTAGCTTTATGCACAAAAGGAAATGATAAATAGCAAGAGCTTCCTATCTACAAGAGCAAACTGACAAGCATTTATCCTTTTTGAAATCAGATGTGTGAATTTGAATATTATTACACAAATCACAAGTAAATCAGCCAATTCAACATGGAAAATGCTTAAGGGATAAAAGATGTATTTACATGATAAAAAAATAATCTTTGGGGGATGGGGCTGGGTCATAGTGGATAAAGCTGCCACCTGCAGTGTCGGCATCCCATTTGGGCACCAGTTCTGGTCCCAGCTGCTCCACTTTCAATCCAGCTCTCTGCTATGGCCTGGGAAAGCAGTACAAGATGGCCCAAGTCCTTGGGCCCCTGCACCCCTGTGGAAGACCTGGAAGAAGCTCCTGGCTCCTGGCTTTGAATTGGCGCAGTTCCGGCCATGTGGCCAATTGGGGAGTGAATCAGTGAATAGAAGACCTCTCTCTCTCTCTCTCTCTCTCTCTCTCTCGCTGCCTCTCCTTCTCTCTCTGTGCAACTTTGACTTCCAACTAAATAAATAAATCTTTAAAAAAAAAAAGAAAGAATCTTAGAAGCTCGGTTGTCATAATTTCTTTTTCAGTTAATTGAAATGGAATTTTTTAAAGATTTATTTTATTTATTTGAAAGATAGAGTTACAGAGAGAGAGAGAGAAGTCTTCCATCTGCTGGTTTACTCCCCAAATGTTTGCAACAGCTAGGGCTGGGCCAGGCTGAAGCCAAGAGCAGGCATTTCTTCTGGGTCTCCCAGGTGGGTACAGGGGCCCAGCCATTTTCCACTGCTTTCCAAGGCACATTTGCAGGGAGCTGGATTGGAAGTAGAGCAGCTGGGATTTCAACCAGTGTCCATATGAGACATCAGCACCACAGGCAGAGGCTTAACTTTCTATGCCACAGTGCCAGTTCCCAAGAGGATATTTTTAAGCTAACAGAAAAGTGAACGGGATGATGGTTGTAGGTGTAAATTTTTATTTGTGTCTATGTACTAGATAAAAGAAGACTCATTCTTTTTTGGTTTTTACTTTATTTATTTAACTTTATTTTGAAAGATGAGAGAGAGAGAGAGAGAGAGAGAGAGAGAGAGAGAGAGAGAGAGAGAATCTCCTATCTCCTAGCTGCTGGTTCACTCCCCAAATGCCCACAACAGCTGGGGATGGGCCAAGCCAAAACCAGGAGCCAAGAATTTAGTCTGGTTCTCCCATATGGGTGAAAAAAAATCCAATTTCTTGAACCTTACCCGCTGCCTCCAAAATTGTCTATTAGCAGGAATCAGGAACAGAGTCAGAACTTGAACCCAGGCACTCTGAAACGGGATGTGGACAAAAGAACAATGTTCTCTTCTTTATCTCTGTAAATTCCTTTTACTTATATTTGTTCAAATCAGATGTCTTGCAATCTTAAGGGTCAAGTAAAAGAGATTCTTTTTGTTGGTACTGGATGGCAAGTATAGAGAAAATGAGACATTTAAAAATTTTCAAATATATCCATTTTTAACAATTGGAATATGTCACATGTAATGCTGTGTTTCTAGATTTGGTTGTAGTAAATATTAAGTAAATTAAAGCAAGTATACTTTTTAGAACCATGCCTCACAGATAATAAGTATGCAATTAATAGTATGTACTATAATCATGCACAATTTGTTTGCCAAAAAATGCACTGCAAATAGGTATAGTAATGCTAACAAAGGAGCTAGAGCTGTAGCTTAGTAGGTTAAGCCTCCGCCCAAAGTGCCGGCATCCCATACGGGTAACGGTTTAAGTCCTGGCTGCTCTACTTCCAATCCAGCTCTCTGCCATGGCCTGGGAAAGTAGTAGAAAATGGCACGTATCCTTGGGCCCCTGCACCCACATGGGAGACCCAAAAGAAGCTCCTGGCTCCTGGCTTCAGCCTGGCCCAGCTCCAGCCATTGCAGGCATCTGGGGAGTGAACCAGTGGATGGAAGACCTCTGTCTGTATATCTGTCTGTAACTCTGTTTCCCAAATAAATAAATAATTTTTTAAAACGACAAGAACAACAACAACAAAAATTCTAACAAGGCCATTCTAAATAGTAGCAAGATATCTCACCCTGATTCTTAAAAATCAAGTCAAATCAAAAATATTTATTAATGAAAGATCTCTGTGAGTGAGATCCCAGTGGGAAGAATGGGCCATCAAAGAAGACAGTACCTTTCTCTGAAGGGAGGAGAGAACTTCCACTTTGACGATGGCCTTGTCTAAATAAAATCAGAGTTGATGAACTCAAGAGGCTTCCATAGCTGTGGTAGCTCATGACAAGAGCCTTGGTTGATTACTGATGTCATAAATAAGAGTGTCAATTGTTAAATCAACAACAGGCGTCATTGTGCACCTGCTCCCCATGTAGGACCTCTGCCCTTAATATGTTGTACTATGAGAATTAATGGTAAAACTACTACTCAAACAGTATTCTATACTTTGTGTGTCTGTGTAGGTGCAGTCTGTTGAAATCTTTACTTAGTAAATACTAAGTTGATCTTCTGTATATAAAGATAATTGAAAATGAACCTTGATTAAGAATGGGATGGGAAAGGGAGTGGGAGACGGAATGGTTGTGGGTGGGAGGGAGGTAATGGGGGGATAAGCTGCTATAATTCAAAAGTTGTACTTTGGAAATTTATATTTATTATATAAAAGTTGAGAAAAAAATATTTATTGAGTAACTACTATATACAGGGCATATACTTGGCCTTGTGTGTATACAGTGAAGTAGAAATGTTATCTTGTATGTCTTCAGCAAAAATATGTCTTTTGAAGTCCCAGGCTATATAACCAACTTCCTATTGAGTATGTCCAAAACAGTTTATTATTCTTCACCTCAAAACTGCTATTCTGGGGCCAATGCTGTGGCATAGTGGGCTAAGCCTCCACCTGTGGCACCAGCATCCCATATGGGCGCCAGTTCAAGTTCCTGCTGCTCCTCTTCCAATCCAGCTCTCTGCTGTGGCTTGAGAAAGCAGTAGAAGATGGCCCATGTCCTTGGGCCCCTGAACCTGAGTGGGAGACTCAGGGGAGGAAGCTCCTGGCTCCTGGCTCCTAGCTTCGAATTGGCTCTGCTCTGGCCATTGCCGCCATTTGGAAAGTGAGCCAGTGATTGAAGACGTTTCTCTCTTTCTCTCTCCCTCTCTGTAACTCTCTCAAATAAATAATTAAAATCTTTTATTAAAAATGCTCTTATTCCTACTTCTTGGTTGTAATCATTTCCACTAATATAATAACTACAGCATAAATCTTAGTCCCCATCTTTCATCCCACCCAACAAAAAAATTGAACTCAATTTGAGTCCTAAGTATCTTTCTCAAGAGTACTCCCTTTTTCATTTCTTTTTTTTTTCTTTTTTATTTATTTAACAGATAGAGTTAGACAGTGAGAGAGAGAGAGACAGAGAGAAAGGTCTTCCTTCCGTTGGTTCACTCCCCAAGTGGCCACTACGGCTGGCGCTGCGCCGATCCGAAACCAGGAGCCAGGTGCCTCTTGCTGGTCTCCCACATGAGTGCAGGGGCCCAAGCACTTGGACCGTCCTTCACTGCCCTCCCGGGCCACAGCAGAAAGCTGGACTGGAAGAGGAGCAGCTGGGATTCAAACTGGCGCCCATATGGGATGCCAGCACCGCAGGTGGAGGATTAGCCAAGTGAGCCTCAGCGCCAGCCCCTCCCATTTTCATTTCTACTGCCATTGCATTTCACTCAATATCTCATTATTTTTCATCAAAGCTATTCCAGCAGCTGCATATCTAGTTCCTTCCAGTGGTTAAAAGTCTTCAGCATTCTCTTACACTGACAAAATATATTCAAGGCTCCTTGATTATTTCAAAGAAGTAGTCAGTCCTGCCTTCTTAAACTCCATCACTCAATCAACTCCATCACTCAATCACCACGAACCATCTCCTCTCCTTACTCCTTACATTCAAACTTACTTTGCTTTCCAGCAGTGGTGAACTGATAACAGTTCCTTAATGGATGAAGATGTTCTCAGCTCCTTCATGCCTTCAACCTGAAGTGTGTCACTTCATTTTTCCACCTGAAAACCTCCAATTCAGAGTCAATATCTAGTCATCCCCTGGCAAGCCTTCTCTCTTAGACCCTGTCCCATCCTCTTTCCAGACTTCCACTACAAAAAACACATAAAGATGTTGTAAAGGTTTTCTTTGTTTCTATTGTTGCCTTACTGAAATATATTATAATTTACTTATTTAAATATATGCCTTATTAAAATTTGCTGTGCTGGGGGTTGGAGATTATATATTATTTCCCTGTCTTCAGAGCCGCACAAAACCTGGCACCAAGTCAGTTCTCAACAGCTACTGATAAAGGAGAAAGGAGGGGGAGGAACAAGAGAAGGAAGGAAGGAAGTCACAGATCCTGACTCCATGGATATAGAGGGTATTAGTAGGCCTAAAAGAGTAGGTCTAATATTCTAACTAAAGAGACTGGAGGAAAGTTCATAATTAGAAAATCAGAAGGAATATTCAGTTGCCACAGATGACACTTGGCTATGTCCAATTCATCAGTCATTAGCCATATGTGGTTATTTAATTAATATGAAATTAAATTTTAAATTCAGTTCTTCCGTTGCATTAGCTATATTTCAGAGATCAATAACCCCATGTAAGTAGTGGCTACCATATCAGACAAGACAGACAGAAAAATTTCCAAAATCCACAGAAAGTTCTATTGATGGCCGGCGCTGTGGCTCAACAGGCTAATCCTCTGCACCGGCACACCAGGTTCTAGTCCCGGTTGGGGCACCAGATTCTGTCCCGGTTGCCCCTCTTCCAGGCCAGCTGTCTGCTGTGTGCGGTGTGCCAGCTGCAGCGCACCAGCCGCGGTGGCCATTGAAGGGTGAACCAATGGCAAAAGGAAGACCTTTCTCTCTGTCTCTCTCTCTCTCTCACTGTCCACTCTGCCTGTCAAAAAAAAAAAAAGTTCTATTGAATATCTCTGGTCAAGTGAAAGAATGACCTTCTTCTCTTCAAGAGGAAAAATGCAATGAGGAACCAGTGAATTGTCGCAAGACTGACTTCACTTTTTAATAACATGCTCTCACATACTTCCGGAATAGACATGAAAATTGCTTAAGTTATTAAAATGGAAATCTTTTTAAAGATTTATTTATTTGAAAGGCAGAATGACAGAGACAGGGAGGGAGATAGAGACAGAGAGGTCTTCCATTCACTGATTCACTCCACAAATGACCACAATAGCTGGAGCCAGGAGCCAGGAACCTCATTTGGATGTCCCACATGGGTAGCAGGGCCCCAAGTACTTGGGCCATTTTTCCCAGGTGCATTAGCAAGATCTAGATCAGAAGTGAAGCATCTGAGACACCAACCCGTGCTCTGATATGGGATGCCAGCCTTCAGGCGGCTTAACTTGCTGCAGCACAACTCCAGCCCCTGGAAAATACATTTTTAAAGAAGAGAATTGAAATTCTGCTCTGACAATGACAGAGTAACTGGTAACTCCATCCTCTCCAGCCATAAATAACTAGGAAACTGGACCAAATATAGTTTTTAAGAAGTATTTTCAGATAATAATGCAGAACTATGCTACCTTAAGAAAAGAGAAAAATAAAATAAGCCTTGCTGTCATGCTGGTTTTCTCTCTATAACTTTCTAGACCACAGTGCAAGGAGGGGAATCCCAAGCAGAAAATAATGATCTCATATAGTTGAGGAAACAGAGATCAGAATTCAGGGAGCTGAGGCAGAATGCCAAAGAGGAAGAAATTATCCAAAGAAAGAGCTCTAGAAATCTGAATTAGGCATGTCTCAATGTCTTTGGCTAAAAACTAAGCTGAATGTGCATAGCCAACACTCCTGCAAGGTCAGGTAAAGAACAACTATTGGGTCACTGAAAGCTGAGCAATTCCTAGAGTTCAAAACACTGGGAGGCACTTGAGTTCAAACAAGTGTAAACATTTTGAGTACTCAGTAGTGAGGCCATATCTTTGGTCTGCTATAACAAAATTCCATAAACAGTGTGGCTTATAAACAATAGAAACTTATTTCTCATAGTCTGGAAGCTGTTAAATTCAAAATCAAGACAACTTTTTTTTTTTTTTTCAGATTCTGTGTCTGGTGACAGTTTGTTTCCTGGGTTATATATGGCTCCTTCTAGTTGAGCCTTCACACAGTGGAAGGGGTTAATTAAGTTTTGTGGTTTCTCTTATAAGGGCAGTCATCCCATTCAGGAGGATTTCACTCTCACAACCTAGTTGCCTTCCAAAGGCCCTTAGCACCATTTCCTTGGGATTAGGATTTTAATATATGAATTTTGAGAGGACACACTGACATTAAGACAATAGTACTCCATAAGACTCACATCTTAGTAGTGGGGCAAACCAGCCGTAAAGTAAAGGATAACCTAGCCTACCAAAGTTGAAAAACAAACCTTAAAAAGGAGTGTTAGGAAAATGGCACAGTTTTATCTATGGCGCGATCTACACCCTGATTTACATCCTAGGCTCTAGCCCTCTCCGCCATTGCTGAGAGCCAGGTGGCCACAAGGCCCAACTGCTGTTGTTAAGCTCCACCCTCATCCTAATAGGATTTGCTGCTCCTGCTTCCCTGCCCACCCTGTGGCAAAGTTTTAAAAGGACCTGTTCCTCAACACGTGGCTCTCTTGGCTCTTCTCTCCTGCTCTCTTGGCTCTTCTCTTTCTTGGCTCCTCTCAGCTGCTCTCCTCTCCTCTTCTCAGCTCTCTTGGCTTCTCTCTTCTCTCCTGCTCACTCTCTCTAGCCTTCTCTCCTCTCTCACTCCCCTCTCTCCTCTCCTCTCTCCTCTTTCTCTGTTATTCTCCTTCCTCTTCGCCCCTTCCCTCCAGTCTGCTGGGTTTTCCCCAATAAACCCTCTCCTTTACTCTGGTTTTTGGTGTGCTTTGTGATGGCTAACAAGGAGAAAACTGGTTCAAAGTAATTTCCTCACTTCCACAACAAAATTCAGCATTCTTTAAAAAGAAATAGCTACTTCAATGCCTGCAATGCCCAGAAGCCAAACCCACTTCTCTAGACATTAAGAGAAGATAACTATACAGGAAATCAGAACTATAGTAGTTTCTACAACAGAGCACTGTGGTGCATTTCCTGGAAGCTGGGAAAAATACATGCCTCTCTCTTTAAAAAGAAAGCCTTTATTCTGAAACCAAATTCTAGAAAATATTTATGTATGGATTGTTTCATGCAAGCTACTAAATATAATGCTGAAAATATTCAACTTTAGAATAATAAGATTTTAAGAAAGTAAAACTTTCATCTTAAGATTATAGTTATTTCTCCATAGCTCCTTGGGGAGATGTCCTAGAAATCTGTGGCAAGACATGTAAAAATCGACATTTCAAAACGTTGTTTGTAATGATGATAAAACAAACTATAATATGTGCATCATGATTTACAAGATCAAATCCTAAAGAGGCCATCTCTCCCTCCTTTTTTCCCATGCATCTTTCCCCCTTTCTCATCTGAAGTTCAGTGAATTTCCATATGAAAATTTTATAATGAAAATTAAAGAGCATGGTTTGGTTAAAATATATAACTTCGGGCAAAGCCTTTCATTAGTTATGTTTAAATAATTTTTTTTAAATGAAAAAGAGTGGAATCCTGGAAATATGTAGCCTTAACAGATCTCTTGACCTCCACTCCTATTTCTATGCCATATGATTTTCTGAACCAAATGGTTACAAGGGGCCTACAAGAAGCTAGAAGCAAGATGAGAGTCAAGATCAGCACCCAGTGAAATTATCAGGTCCCCCTGAGCTCTTCTGTCCTGGGACCAGGAGAACATGGGGAGATGGAGATCATACAGGAGAAGGAGTTCACCAGGGAGGGGCAGATGACCACCAGCAATCCACCCATGACACTGTCATATTTCAGGTTATTACAACCAGAGTTAAGATCCAAAGCTAATAAAAATACACATAGGTCATGCAAAAGACCATGGTGTATGAGGTTCATATGAAAATAGTATCTGCAACTCTAAGATTGATGTGCAGGGAGTTGATTCAGAATGATTCAGGAATACCAGTTGGCGATGGATGAAGCAGAAAATTGGACAAAAAGAAAAGTTTAACTGCTGTGAATTCTCAGAGGCTTTAGCAGATCTGGAATGGCCTTTCACAGTTGTCCTGCCTTGAGGCAACAGGGATGGGCTGTTATTTATGCACCAGTCATCAGATGTGGGCCCTCCCATGGGAGAGGCCCATTTTTTTGTGAGATGATTCTCTTCAGCTAAGTACATTTCCCAAAAGAGAAAGACTCAGTTGTGAGTCATCAGCAACCAACACTCCCAGCAACTAACACTCAGGAAATGAATTCCTGAATCCTGTAAGAGGATCTAGGTGATATACCACAACAGTTATCTAGGGCCTACAGCTAAAGGGAGCAAGATCAGTTTGGGCAAATCTAACACATAACTCAATAAAAGACTTGCTAAAGAAACTAGACCTCTGCTGGTGCCGTGGCTCAGTAGGCTAATCCTCCGCCTACCAGCGCCGGCACAACGGGTTCTAGTCCCAGTCAAGGTGCCGGATTCTGTCCCAGTTGCCCCTCTTCCAGGCCAGCTCTCTACCGTGGCCCGGGAGTGCAGTGGAGGATGGCCCAAGTGCTTGGGCCCTGCACCCCATGGGAGACCAGGAGAAGCACCTGGCTCCTGCCATTGGATCAGCGTGGTGCACCAGCTGCAGCACGCCGGCCGCGGCAGCCATTGGAGGGTGAACCATCGGCAAAGGAAGACCTTTCTCTCTCTCTCTCTCACTGTCCACTCTGCCTGTCAAAAAAAAGAAAAGAAAAAAGAAACTATACTTCAACTTAAGTGATAGAGATATAACCATACATATAAGAGAGGTTAACATAATTATGGGAAAATACCAACAATAACTTTGGCAACATCTGATAATACAGGGAAAAAAGTTGATAATTCTATTAAAATAAGCATTGTCAAAATTTATCTAAGAAAAGGAGGGGAGGGGAGACTTGAATAGACCAAATAACAAAGTTTAGAAAATGATTAATGCTCTACCCATAATGATTGTTATATTCAGAACAGTGATTTATAGAAGACGCCAAAGTCTCAGGGCCGAATTATGGAGTCTTTATTTCTGAAAGCCAGTGGCTGCATGGTGGCATGTGCTCTCCAAGTCATGCAGCCTCGACTGACTTCAGGGATAAGCTCATAAAGGCAAAAACCACCTCTTGTTGGCAATTATTTACAAAGCCAAACTTTTCTTATAGACCCAAACACTAAATGTAAATAAACCTTATAGATAACATTCTTATAAGATTAGTTTTTGAGTAGATAGCAGTTCTGCACTGGTTACAGGACACCCAGGGACAAAATGGAGTAACTCTGGTCAGGCCATAGCTCACTGGCACTTCATGATTAGATACCTAACAGCTCAGATAATTTCAATGTTGCTTTAAATAGATGAAATTCCTTGGGATCTTCTTAGTGCAGATACTGACTTTGTAGAATTCATTATTCTTGTCAAATGATTCAGTAGAGATGAACTGCTAATTTATTTGAAAATATGTCTGGGACCAGCGCTGTGGCACAACAGGTTAAAGCCCCGGCCCGAAACGCCAGCATCCCATATGGGCGCTGGTTCTAGTCCCACCTGCTCCTCTTCCCATCCAGCTCTTTGTTATGTCTGGTAAAGCAGTTTCCCTGGGCCCCTGCACCCACATGGGACATCCTGAAAAAGCTCCTGGCTCCTGGTTTCGAATCAGCTCAGTTCCAGCTGTTTTAGCCATCTGGGGAGGATGGAAGACCTCTCTCTGTGTCTCTACCTCTTTCTGCAACTCTGTCTTTCAAATAAATAAAATAAATTGAAAAAATTTGTGTCACCAGCATGGAAAAATATCTATACTGATATTTATGTTTTTTTCTTTTTAAAATTTATTTACTTGTTTAAAAGAGTTACAGAGAGGGAGAGAGAGATCAGTCTTCCATCTGCTAGTTCACTCCTCAGATGGCTGCAATGGCCAAGGCTCTGCCAGGCCAAAGCCAGGAGCCAAGAGCTTCCTCCAGGTCTCTGGTGTAGGTTGCAGCAGCTCAAACATTGAGCCATGTTCTGCTGCTTTTCCCAGGCGGGGAGTGGATCAGAAGTAGAACGGCCAGGACTCGAAAACGCTCCCATTTGGGATGTCACTGGTGGCAGCTTTACCAGCTACACCATGATGCTGGCCCTTACATAGCTTTTTTGTTTGTTTGTTTTAGGGTTTTTTAAAGATTTATTTATTTATTTACTTGAAAGGCAGAGTTACAGGGAGGCAGAGGCAGAAAAAAAGGTCTGGTTCACTCCACAAATGGTGGTGATATCGGAATATGGGGTGTCATCCAATATCACTATGTGCTTACTAATAAATTCCCAATATTAATAAGCCTTGTGAGTTCCTGGAATCCTGAATACCGGCATAAATGAACGAGGCAGCATGATAAGTTTTTAAGCTTTTTATTCAATGAGAGAAATTCATAGGAAAGTGAGGACCCTATCTAAAAGATAACTCTGGATTCATACTGAGTACCAGGAACCAGCCACATGGAGGAGCATCTAGGCCAGGAAGCATGAGGCAGGTGGCCCGAAGGCCAATCCCCCTTGAGGCGCGCAGAGGCAGCAGGGGCCCACAATGGCAAAAGACCAAAGAAAAGTGCTGATCCAGGCTGTCCCAGGCTTTTAATCTACTTCCAAAGGGGAGTGGTTAATTAGCCTGATTGGCCCGTTAGCACACAGGTGTGGTCAGGTAGGGGCATGAGGTCACACAGGGGCGTGGTGAGGTCATGGTCTTACAGCTCACAAACCTAATCAAATTTATCCTGTATGCCTGCCTACATCAGTGGCAATGGCCAGAGCTGCTTGGTTGCGAAGATTGGAGCCAGGAACTTCCTCCCGATCTCCCACACCAGTACAAGGGCCCAAGGACTTGGGCCATCCTCTACTGCTTTCCCAGGCCATAGCAGAGAGCTGGATGGGAAGTGGAGCAGCAGGGACTCAAACCAGGGCCCACCTAGAGGCTCCTGGCTTCTGGCTTTTGGCTTCTGACTTTGCATCAGCCTGGCTCTGGCTGTTGTGGCTGTTTGAGGAGTGAACCAGTGGTGGAAGACCTCTCTCTTTCTCTGCCTGTGCCTCTCTGTAACTTTCCCTTTTAAATAAATATTTTAAAAAAAGAAAAAGGAGGTTCACAGCAGTTAAATAGCTTGCTTGAAATTATATAATCAATAAGTAAATAAAAAAGTCTAGACTCAAACTCAAGGCTTCTGATTCCAAATGTTAATATTTATTTATAACATTTGATTTAAATTTTGGAAAAATTAAAAGCTGAAAAGGAAAACATTCCAAATTGAAGTACAGGGGAAAGGGAACTTTTCCACCTTCTTCTAGTGTGGATGAAGACAAGGAAGTGGATGAGTGGAAGGAAAGTGATGGTTTAAGCTGTCTGTAAATTAGTTTATACCATTCTCTCTAAGAGATGGAGCCTAACTCTCCACCCCTTGAGGGTGGACTAAAGTTGGTGAGTCACTTTATAGCAAACGGTATGATAGTACATGACTTCAGAGACTAGAAACATAGGAGATATTGTTCACTCTCTTGGAGAAAACAGCTGCCACATTAAGAAGACACTTTGGAGCCCTGCTTAGAGATTCAAATGGTAAAGAAATGACAGCTAACAATTGGCAATAATGTGCAAGACAAGTGAGTAAACTATCTTAGGAACAGATCCTCCATCCCAGTCAAGCCTTTAGACGGTTGCAGCCCCAACCAACATTTTGACTGCTTGAAAGACCCCGAGCCAGAATCACCCAGGTAAACCACTGCCAAATTCCTGAACACAAAAATTTTGCAGATACACATGTTTACAGTTATGTTTAAGCCACTAACAGTGTGTTATACAAGATAATGGTTATTCAGTATTTATCCCCTTCTTAAGAGTTAGAGAGAAGTCATACATGCTGAATACCACATGTGAGTTAAAGCTGTCCATTGCTGAGATAGGTATTCCCCATATTCCATCCCATCTGCACACTGAGTCATTAATAAGTGCTGGCCCTTTCTCTGGCCTGGAAAGAGAGCTACAGACTTGCTTCCTATCTTCTCATCACCTCCAGCAGTTTAGCTAGCCATGTGACATTTGACTTATTTCCACTCACTCTCTACGTAACTATTCAAATCATTCCCAAAAGTAAAGTCAGTACCTTCAAAAAGTGTCAGATCCTTGTACTGAGCTAAGTGAAAAATGAGACTTTAGGTAGTTCTTCTCAATGACCAAGCTTCAATCATCAGTGAACTGGGAAGAAATTAGTGATTGCTAATGGTTACAGGGTTTTGTTTGTAGAGCATAAAGGTGTTCTAAAACTGATTGTGGTGATGAGTCATCATTCTGTGACTATATTCAAGAACTTTGAATGAATACTTAAAAATAGGTGAATTATGTGATATGTAAATTGTTGTCAATAAACCTGCTATTAAAATAAAAAAACAAAGGTTGGCTCTGTGGCCTAGCAGGCTAGGCCTCTGCCCATGGTGCCAGCATCCCATATGGGTGCTGTTTTGAGTCCTGGCTGCTCCATTTCCAAACCAGCTCTCTGCAGTAGCTTGGGAAAGCAGCAGAAGATGGCCCAAGTGCTTGGGCTCTTGCACCTGTGTGAGAGACCTAGCAGATGCTCCTGGCTCCTGGCGTAGGATAGGCCCAGTTTCAGCCATTGCAGCCATTTGGGGAGTGAAAGCAGTGGATGGAAGACCTTTCTCTCTGTCTCTCCTTCTCTCTCTATAACTCTGCCTCTGAAATAAATAGTAAGTAAATAAATTAACAACAACAACAACAACAACAACAAAAAGCCCAAAAACAAAAAGCAAGAATGAGGCAGTCATAAGGACACAGTTTGGCTTCCTATTGCTCAAAAATCCTATTCTGACTTTGCAGTGATTTCAACACCAATATTTGGAGGCAGAGTTTTTGAAAATACAATCTTGATTACTATAAAAGAATGATGCAGCCAACTTTATTTTTTTAATTTTTTTATTTGATAGGTAGTGTTACAGACAGTGTGTGGGGGGGGTCTTCTTTCCATTGGTTCCTCCCCTAATGGCCGCTACGGCTGGCACTGCACCGATCCAAAGCCAGGAGCCAGGTACTTCTTCCTGGTCTCCCATGCGGGTGCAGGTGCCCAAGCACTTGGGCCATCCTCCACTGCCTTCCTGGGCCATAGCAGAGAGCTGGAGTAGAAGAGGAGCAACTGGGACTAGAACCCGGCACCCATATGGGATGCCGGCGCCACAGGCAGAGGATTAACCAAGTGAGCCACAACACCAGTGCAGCCAAATTTATTTACAGCTCTTAGAAACAAACTGATACAGCAGGTTTAGCCTCTGCTTGGGACACCCACATCTCATGTCAGAGAATCTATTCAGGTTCCAGCTCCTTTGCCTCTGATTCAGCTTCCTGTGCCTGGGAGGCAGTGAATGATTGCCCAAGTATTTGGGCTCCAGCCACCTACAGGAGAGATGTGGGTAGAAATCTAGGCTCCTGTTCTGGCTTGGCCCAGCTCCAACTGTTGCTGGTATTTTGGGGGACTGAACCAGCTAATGGAGGATCACTCTTTCTCTCTCTGTCATTCTGACTTTAAATAAATAAATAAATAAATACATATAGCTTCTTTTAAATCCTTCCCCTCCAAAAAAATGCGGAGACACCTGAATGATATTTATGTACTATGTTGCGGGGGCAGGGGGTGGGAGAAATTAACATTTATGCAGTGCCTGCCACATGTCAAATACTTTTACATATATTATTCATGTAATTCATGTATAATGCTGCAAGACAGGTATTATTCTTTTTTTATTTTTATTTTTATTTATTTATTTATTTATTTGACAGGCAGAGTGGACAGTGAGAGAGAGAGACAGAGAGAAAGGTCTTCCTTTGCCATTGGTTCACCCTCCAATGGCCGCCGCGGTCAGCACGCTGTGGCTGGCGCACCGCGCTCATCCGATGGCAGGAGCCAGGTGCTTTTCCTGGTCTCCCATGGCACTTGGGCCATCCTCCACTGCACTCCTGGGCCACAGCAGAGAGCTGGCCTGGAAGAGGGGCAACTGGGACAGAATCCGGTGGCCCGACCGGGACTAGAACCCGGTGTGCCGGCGCCGCAAGGTGGAGGATTAGCCTGTTGATCCACGGCGCCAGCCAGACAGGCATTATTCTTGTCTTAAGGCTTACAAAACTAGGACTTACAAAGTTTACTGCTTTCCCAGGGTCACAAAGCAAGAAATAGAATCTAGATTCAAATCTAAGTTGTCTAATTACAGGTTTAGTATCCCTCTCCCCTACAATGTAATAAAAGTACCATACAATTTGCTTAGCTGTCCTATTTGGCTATCTTTAATAACTTTGACTTTTTAATGCACATGTTCTCCCTTTCTTAGTAGATTTTAAACATCTTATAGGCAGAAATAATTTTTAGTACCTTTTGTATTAGTTCTAATTACAAACTTTTAGTCTAGTGCCTTGGCCACAAAAATGTTTACAATGATGAAAATGTTAAGCTTGGGATGCTGATAATAATGTTTGAAATGATTAATTGGGATGCTTGGGTTAATGCTGTAGCTTAGTGTATGACACACATATCACGGAGAACTCTCAAAATCTGCCAAATTATAGACTAAAAATAAAAATAAAAAGCTAGGGTTGGGGAAGACCACTGAAAACCTATGCAAAACAATGATCTATCTCCTATAAAAAAATTAGTACCTTGGGAGAAACTTTAGACAGCTCAGACAGGCAGCTCACTGATTTGGAGGCTCATTCCAGGGATATTAAAAGTGAAGAAAAGCAACAGAAGGAATGTTGGCATGCAGGTATGAAGACAATGCAGATGGAGAAAGTGCTCTGAGTTGGAGGAGGTGCTGCAAAGGTAGGCAGAGGAGAACGTGCAACTTACTACCAGCTGAGAGCTGAGCAAGGCTGACCACGTCAACGGGGTGAAGCTATGGAAACAGGTGCTCATTTTTTACATTTCTTCAAATAGAAGTGAAAGGATTCCTGATTGTGCAGCATCCAAGTTGGGGGTAATTTTCCTTTTCCTTTGTAGTTTATAGTTCTATTATCACTATCCAACTCCCCTTGCCTATGAAAAATTCCTTAAAACTAACATAGCTTTTTAAATGTAATTACCAGATTCCCACACAATGGGAATTAGCTAACTGGTGTTAATATAAATATAAACACATGCTATAACAGAATAGACTGTATCTTATTGCTGTGGGACAGATGCACCTCTGTGAACCCATCATTGATATCTTTTTGACCTTGCAAAGGTTTCTTAATTCCATGGAGCCATATTTATTCAACTGTAAATAAGGCTAATCAGACCATGTAACTCACAGGGTTATCACAAGAAATAAATGAGTTAATATAAGCAAACCCTATGGTAAGACCTCAACAAATGTTACTAGAGAGAGGTGGTGGTGGTAAAGTGGTGAGCATAGCTACCTTCCAAATGTTACTAGAAGCCTGAAGTATCTGACCAGCAAGAGACATAAGAACTGGAGTAAAGCAGATGTTAGCTTTCAGGGGTAGGGAATGACCAGCCTATGGGCCATTTAAGCCTGCAAAATTATTTGGTCTGGCACTCCCAAAGCAGTCTCAGGTGGTACTCAAAATTCAATGTACACATAGCAGGCTAATTTTTAAGTTGATAATTTTGTATGAATGTGAATGTCATTATAAATACGCAAGTGGTCCTTAGCAAAAAAAGAGACTTCCCACCTCTGCTTCAGTCCCGGATGCAGGCAGGCAACACAAACAAAGGGAAAGCAATATTCAGTCTAAAATGAAGTGTGTACCAAAGAAGTTGTAGACAACACAATATTTTAAGAGACGGATCCTGGAGGCAGTCACTAAGGCAACAGTAAGTTAGAAGACAGTTCATTGGCAGCTAGTGGACAACTAAAAGACATTTTATTCTTAGGTAAGACTTCTATATGCATATTTAGCATAGAATGCACAATTCAAGTCCTATCAGGAGAGACCAAATCAATAACTGAAGGGAATATCAGTCTTATTTCTACAATAAAAAAATTTTCCCCAATTAAGGAAAGGTTGCCTAGCTATTTTTTAGAGCCCTGAGATATATACTAAGGGTTGCTATTGTCCAATCCTCTTGCTTTGTTTCTTTGACTGTCTACTATAATTTTTTTTCTGTTAAGTCCCAGCAACTATATACAACTGAATTTAGGGTAAGGCAGACAAGGCAATTTTGGTACCTGTGAAAAATTACTTTAAAAGATAAACCAACAAAAAAAGCTTTAAAAAATCAACTCAACCTACTGCCTAAGTGCTTTGGAGTTTCTGAATATCTTTACTTTTGCAGGTAGAAAAGATAGAAGATGAGTGGGAGATAGAACTGATTTCTTTTATTATTATTATTATTATTTGAAGAGCAGAGTTACAGAGAAAGGAGGAGAGACAGAGATAAAGATCTTCCTTCCACTGGTTCACTTCCTAAATGGCCACAAAAAGCCAGAGCTGTGCTGATCCAAAGGCAGGAGCCAGGAGCTTCTTCAGGTTTCCCAGAAGGGTGCAGGGGCCCAAATTCTTGTGTCATCTTCTGCTGCTTTCCCAGATGCATTAGCAGGGAGCTGAATCCAAAGTGGAGCAGCTGGGACATTAACCTGTGCCCAAATGGGATGCCAGCACCGCTGCTACACCACAATGCCGGCCATGAAAGAACTGATTTCTGAGGAAGACAGTCGAGATGAGGAAAGATTCCCTGAAGGAAAAAGTCATGAAGGGCATACAACATTTTAAAAATTACACTTGCCCTCTTTGATGGATACTAGTTTTTAAATTAGGGATGGCGGTTTGCTATCTGCTGAGTCAGTTCTGGCAGCAGTTGGATAAGATATTGTATTTTTTTTAACCAAATATTATTTTCACACTTTCCAAGATTGCAATAACCTCATCTTCCTAAATGGTAGAATTACCCATACTTCACAAATCTCAGAGCATTTGTGCTCATATGATTTGGGTGGTAGACAGATGGATTTTTTTCAATTTAATTTTATTTACTTATTTTTATTTTATTTATATATTTTTAAGATTTATTTATTTATTTGAAGGTCAGAATTACAGAGCTGCAGAGAGAGAGGGAGAGAGAGAGAGAGAGAGACAGGGAGAGATAGAGAGGGAGAGAGAGAGTGCACTTCCATCCACTGGTTAACTCCTTAGATGGCTTCAACAGCTGCTTTCCCAGGGCATAGCAGAGAGCTGTATCAGAAGTGGTGCAGCAGGTCTTGAACCTGAGCCCAAACGGAATGCCAGCACTGCAGGCAGCAGTTTTATCTGCTGTCAAAGCACCGGCCCCTAATTTTATTTATTTAAAAGATTGACACAGAAAGAGAGAGAGATAGAAAATGATCTTCCAGTAGTTCTCTCCCAGATCCCAGCAATCACCAGGGCTGGCTAAGCTGAAGTCAGGAACCTGAACTCCATCCAAGTTTCTCATGTGAGTGGTGGAGTCCAAGTACGTTGGCCATCTCCTGTTTCCTTGCTCTACTGTCTTCATAGGTGCATAAACAGGGAGTTGGATTGGAAGCAGAGTAGCAGAAACTTGAATCAGTGCTCTGATATGGGATGCTGGTGTTGCATGCAGTGACTAAACCCACTGAGCCACAATACTGGCCCTTACAGATTGATTCTTTTCTTTCTTTCTTTCTTTTTTTTTTTTAATAAAGGTTCATTTATTTATTTGAAAGTCAGAGTTATACACAGGGAGAAAGAGAGGCAGAGAGAGAGAGAGGTCTTCCATCTGCTGGTTCACTCACCAGATGGCCACAACAGTTGGAGCTGTGCCGATCCGATGCCGGGAGCCAGGAGTTTCTTGTAGGTCTCCCACAAAGGTGCAAGATCCCAAGGACAGGCAGGCGCCACGGCTCAATAGGCTAATTCTCCACCTTGTGGCTCTGGCACACTGGGTTCTAGTCCTGGTCGGCCACCGGATTCTGTCCCAGTTGCCCCTCCTCCAGGCCAGCTCTCTGCTGTGACCTGGGAGTGCAGTAGAGGATGGCCCAAGTGCTTGGGCCCTGCACCCCATGGGAGACCAGGAGAAGCACCTGGCTCCTGCCTTCGGATCAGCGCAGTGCGCCGGCCGCGGCGGCCATTGGAGGGTGAACCAATGGCAAAAGGAAGACCTTTCTCTCTGTCTCTCTCTCTCTCACTGTCCACTCTGCATGTCCAAAAAAAAAAAAAAATCCCAAGGACTTGGGCCATTTTCTACTGCTTTCTCAGACCATAGCAGAGAGCTCGATCCGAAGTGGTGCAGCCAGGTCTTGAACCTGCGCTCATATGGGATGCTGGTACTGCAGGCAGTGGCTTTACCAGTTATGTGCCTACCCCCAGATTGATTCTTGATCAGGATGTACAGTCTTGTTTTATGATTCTTTTTTTAAAAGATGTATTTATTTATTATTTATTATTTATTTTGAAAGTCAAAGTTACAGAGAGAGAGAGAGAGAGAGAGAGGGAGGGAGGGGCAGAGAAAGAGAGAGATCTTCCATCTGCTGCTTCATTCCCCAAATGGTCACAATGGATACCACTGGGAAGGCTGAAGCCAGGAGCTAGAAGCTTCATCCAGGTCTCCCATGTGGGTGGCAGGGGCCCAAATATTTGGGCCATCTTCTATTGCTTTTCTCAGGCCACTAGCAGGGAGCTGGATAGGAAGTGGAACAGCTAGGACATGAAGCAGTGCCCATATGGGATGCTAGTGTTGCAAATGGCGGCTTAACACACTAAGCCACAACACCGGCCCTAGGACTTGTTTTACAGTTCAAAGGATCACAAATACAAGCCATAGTCATTAAATGAAAGACTTTTCTAAAAAAAAAGTGACATCTGTCACTGTTAGACATGAAGCTGCAAATACATATTTTATACACATTTTATTTTTTGTAAAAATTTCTGGGATCTCTCAGAAATGATAGTATTTTATGTTAGGTGGTTAAGTGCAGATAATTGTTCTACGTGTTTCACATGTATCCACTTATCTAAACCCTAAAATTACTACCTTAGATAGAAACTATAACTCCTACTATTTTGTAGATTAAGGAAACGGAGACACAGGAAGGTCAAATAACTTGCTCATTTGGAGCCCAGCAGACTGATTCCAGTGTCCCTGTTCATAATCCATCTTGCTCTTTTAAGATAACACCATTGTGATATATTGGGTCTTATCTGAAATAAATATTACAAATTCTGTGTAGGGTCATCTAAAGGTCTTCTAAAAGTTTTATCTATCAGAAGAGGAATCAACATTTTGATTAATTCTTATATTTGGTACAGTTGATTGTTTTATATTTTAGAACACATTGTTGGCCGGCGCCATGTCTCAACAGGCTAATCCTCTGCCTTATGGCGCTGGCACACAGGGTTCTAGTCCCGGTCGGGGTGCCGGATTCTGTCCCAGTTGCCCCTCTTCCAGGCCAGCTCTCTGCTGTGGCCCAGGTGTGCAGTGGAGGATGGCCCAAGTGCTTGGGCCCTGCACCCCATGGGAGACCAGGAGAAGCACCTGGCTCCTGCCATCGGATCAGCGCGGTGCACTGGCTGCAGTGCGCCAGCCACGGCAGCCATTGGAGGGTGAACCATCGGCAAAGGAAGACCTCTCTCTCTCTCACTGTCCACTCTGCCTGTCAAAAATAATAATAATAAAAAAGAACACATTGTTAAATTCCTTTTAAATTTGTTATTGTATATATAACCACTAATGCTAATTAGCTACCCAAGCTAATTAATTTCTGCTTGGTTATCACACATTACCAGTTCATATGATTCTGACACAGCTGGGGAACATTTGGCTCATCTATATTTTATAAAGAGATGCATACTTAACAGAAGAAACATAATACACCTAAATAATGCCTCTTATTTATTGTAAACAGTAAAAGTTGAATATCTCTTGTTATATTCATGATTTATAGTCAAATTACCTTTTTGCACTGAGCATATTAGTCTTTCTTTTAAAATTATCATTGCTAAATTCATGAGCTTTATATACTCAATTTATTTCAATTAATAAGAATAATAACTTTGGTCTCAAATTGTTACAATTTGATAGGTAGGAATCGCCTTTAAGACAGCTCCTTTGCCCTTCAAAGCCTTCCACAGACATTCATGAAATTACCTTTGCTTCCTAATAATAACAACAGATAATTGTAGATAGATTTAAACTATTTCCTATCATGAGATTTAGAATCAGCCACCCTCTAATATAACATTAGTGACACAAATATATCTTCCTTCTTAATTTCTCTGATTTTAAAATTGGTGAATTCCAATGATTATTTGACTCTTTATATGGGAAAATGCATGTGAAGGGCCTACAGGGTTTAGAAGGTTCTAAATACACACCCCATGTTGGCTATAGGTATAATATACAAAACTATCTTTCCCAGTCCACAGGATACTACAAGTTGTTGTGCTGTTATAGTACAGCCTTATTTCTTAGACTATAGTTTGATCTGAGGCTGGGTTTTCTGTGGGACTCCAGATCAAATTCCCCATCAAAGGCCTTAATTAACATTTTCTTTTCTTTTGGAAAATAAAACAATTGGAATTAGCAAATTATGAATGCTGTCTTCTTCATCAAAGTAAGTCACTTTAAGATCTGTGTGCACCTTTTCCTAAAGATGAGAAGCACAAGTTGGGGCAGGCAAATGACTTAGAGGTTAAAAATATGGTGGGAATTCTCTCTTCCCATATTGTAGTGCCTGGGATCCAGCCCTGGCTCTGCTCTTGGTTTTAGCTTCTTGCCACCTTGTACTGTGAAAGGCATTAGGGGGTGGCTCATGGGTCCCTGCCATCCAGGTGGGAGATCCTGAGTTCTGGGCTTCCAGATTTGACATGGCCTACCTCTGGCCGTTGTGGGCATTTGGGGAGTAAACCAGAAGAAGGGAGCTCTCTCTGTGTCTCTCTTTGTGTTCTCTCTACTTCTCAAATAAATAAATAAAAATAAATATACATATTTTTAAAAGGCACATTTATCTTTCTTGGCTTCACTGAGGTGTCTACAGCTGGTGGGGGCAGAGTCTTGGAAGATGAAAACTGCTTTGTTTTGTAGCATGGAGATGAGAAGATAGTTTCTTGAAGAAGAGGGGGAAGGGGCCATCGTGTGCCCAGCAGTTAAGCTGAAGGACTCTGACACTAGCTTAAAAATGAAATACGTGGTCACTAAGAAATTATTACTATTCTAGGGCACATTTCAATAGAACTTTCTGTGAAGATGCAAATGTTCTCTATCCATACTGTTCAATACGGTAGCTATGAGTCATAAATGGCGTTGCAGTATTTGAAATGCCATTTAGGTGACTGAACAACTTAAGAAATAGAATCAATTTCCTATGCTTTAAATTAATAAATTAATTTGAGCTATAAATAGCCACATATGGCTAGCTTCTCTTATATTGGACACAGTTTTGGAATTTTCATTGATCGCAATGAAATGATGTATCACACTTGCTTATAACTTCATAATTTGGAATCAATCTTGTGCAAAAATTTAGTTTTGCTGTTGGTTGTCTGAATGAATTTAACTGAGTCGCTTTACTTATCCAAGTCTCAGGGTATTTTTCCCAACTAAAAACTGAAATAATAATTTCCATTTTATAGAAAAGTGCTACTCAAAATGACAGACTATACATTGTAAATATAACTAATCTGGCTGTTTACCACAGATGATCTGAGAAGTATTAACAAATATTTGTTATAGGTAAAAGATCTGCAATGAGATTCAGAATGCAGCATGTAATTATGTTCATATTGAGATAATCTTTGTAGTATGAAAAATAGAGCATCCAAAGAAGCAAAAACAAATGTCTAGGACTTTTTGAAAACTCAGGGAGATAGAATAATAGGAAAAGACTAAAGTATAAGGATACTAGGAAATATGTGTGTGTAGAAAAGTAAATGTGGCTTAAAAACTAGAGAATGTTTAACCAAAATGAAACTATACCATGTTATCATATATTTTGTTTAAAATTAATCTGGATGATTGAGTTTCTTCTCTCTTTCACTCTCTACTTCTCTTCCTCCTCCTCCTTCTACCATCTATAGTTACTTAAAAATTATAAAAGCTTTAAGAAATAAGAATAACTGTCCTATATTAAGTATGTACACATATGCACCTAAAGAAAGATAATTTAAATGTTCAGTAAAATATTTGAATTAGTAGAACACATGTTTCAGCAATATTTCTAAGTCTTGAAATGAAACATTCAAAATATTTTGCTTTTAATTTTACATGTTAGCATATAGATATTAGGAAGTAATGTCTTCCCAACACATAAACGTAAGAGAAATAAGCAGAGTTATTTGAAAGTTAAAGTTTGAAATGATCATATAGTGAATTGGTATAGAGATGTACAAAAATCACCAGATGACACAGAATGGCTTGCTATTGTTGACTTGGGAACAGCTACAGTGAGTGTTCTCATATACTTAAAGGAAAAAGTGACAGGCAGATGTATTTGAGACTGAGGGCTGGGAGTATTATTTATCCAGGAATAGAAAGGATTTGTATGAGTCATCCAGCACTAGGTGGATGACATGAGACCTGGGGCTTCTCTGGTCTTGTGAGTCTCCAACTGCCTCACAGACAGAAATTTTTCCCCTGTGGAACAGGGCACAACCATTCTTGAAATGCAGTGCCATGTAACATTAGAATCAAATAACTGACTCCTCTCATTCTGAATCTATGCTCACCAAGCACTGTTCTGCTTATTTGGCTTTGTTTGCAGTTTGTCTACAGGGATGTGCTGATGAGTAATTCTAGGCCATTCGACGAATAATTTTAGATTGAAATTCCGATGTATTAGTTTTTCATCCTTGAAACCCATTCCTGGAAAATGAACACATTGTCAGTGTGCTGACACTATTATATTTCTTTACTGATCATGCTGGAGAACAGCTCATCGCAGGTGAATCCATCAAAGTAAGTGCCAGCACATAAGGCTCTTGCCTATCAATGAATACTCTCCAAATGAAAGCTCTTTGCTTTCCCTGGACCAAATGTTTATAACAGTCAAGGAACTATATCATGCACCGATTTTTTACAAGAGGGGAAGTCTTCAATTATTATAAAATAATTTGACTTATTTTTCGCTCTCTTAAAAAAATGTGTTGGGGCTGGTGCAGTGGCATCACAGGTAAAGCTACTGCCTGCCGTGCTGGAATCCATATGGGCACCGGTTCGAGTCCTGACTGCTTCACTTCAGATCCAGCTCTCTGCTATGGCCTGGGAAAGCAGTAGAAGAGGGCCTAAGTCCTTGGGCCTCTGCACCTAAGTGGGAGACCCAGAAAAGGCTCCAGGCTCCTGGCTTCGGATTGGTGTAGTTCTGGCCATTGTGGCCAACTGAGGAGTGAACCAGCGGATGAAGACCTCTCTCTCTCTGCGTCTCCTCTCTCTGTGTAACTCTGCCTTTCAAATAAATATATCTTTTTTTATTTGAAAGGCAGAGTGACAGGGACACACACATATGCAGAGGGAGAGGGGGAGAGAGAGAGAGAGAGAGAGAGAGAGAGAGAGAGAAATGAGAGAGAGCTTTTTTTCTGCTGGTTCACTCCCTAAATGGTTGCAACAGCCAGAGATGGGTCAGGCTGAAGCTGGGAGACAGGAATGCCATTCTGGTTTCCCATAAGGGTAACAGGGGCCCAAATATTTGAGTCATCTTCCACTGCCTTCCCAGGCACATTAGCAGGAAGCTGGATTGGAAGCAGAGCAGCTCAGCAAGAGCTGGCACTCAATTATGGGATGCCAGTGTCGCAAGCAGTGGCTTAACACACAGCATTGCAACTCCAGCCCCTGTTTTTCTATTCTTGATATTGCCTCAGAATGACCCAGATGATACTATTTTGGAAGCTGAAAAAGGAGGGTGTGAGAAGCAGAATTACCTGAGAACTGCAATTAGAAAGTTGAGAAGTAGAATGAACAGAGAGTGTAATTGGAACAAAGATGGCACCCTCATGTTACCTGTTTCATATGCACAGTTTTTCCCTGTGCAAATTTTTCCAGCCTCAGCTCTTCCCCAGTCTGTGCCTTTTTTTCAAGTAAATGAGAATGAGGAAATGCTAGTGGCAAAGACTCTTAAGAAGTATCTCAAAATCAAGATTGAAGGCAGAGTGTTGATAAAACTAATGATATTCAGAAACAGATACACAGGATACAGAAAATGAAATAAACCTATAATAAAGGAAAAATTATACTATTAAAGTTAAATGCATTCACTTTAACATACAGTTAGGAATGTCAGTAAAATATTGACAGCATGTAGATTATAAGGGAAATAAAAGAACTGAGAAGAAAATATAGGTAGCAACAAAACTTGTACTAGAGTCTAGAATTCCAAGTGATAAGTATAAATACATAACATTCATCATGTTAACCAAATTTGAATTTATATATGAAAAGCAATGTTCATAAATTTAGCACATATTCCTGAGATAGCACATATTGCTCTGCTAAGAACAAGGTGATGAACAACTTATGATGGGCTAATCCTAAACAATAAAAGCAAGGCCTAATTTAAGTGACACAGTATATTGAAACTGAACTTTGCAAAAGGAATCACAGAAGAAAATTTTACTCAAAATAATGAGTTTTTTTTTCCAATAAAGATTTATTTTTTTATTTGAAAGGCAGAGTTAGAGAGAGTCAGAGGCAGAGAGAGAGAAAAGTCTTCCATCCACTGGTTCACTCCCTAAATGGCCATGATGGCCAGAACTGGGTCAATCCAAAGCCAGGAGTCAGGAGCTTCTTCCAGGTCTTCCATGTGGGTACATGGGCCTAAGGACTTGGGCCATCTTCTACCACTTTTCCAGGCCATAGCAGAGAGCTGGATCAGTAGAGGAGCAGCCAGGATTTTAACTGGTACTCCTATGGGATGCCAGCACTGCAGGTGGTGGCTTTACCCACTATGCCGCAGCATTGGCCCCTAAAGTAATGACTTCTAATCTATATACTATGGGGTAATAAAACTTTATGATTCCACCCAAATACTGATTATAAAACAGAATTCATATTAGATGTAAAACTAAAGCATACCTCAAGAATGTTAAATAAACCAGTTCATCATTAATTAACATAGGAATTCCTACAGCAAATATTTGTTGAGGGCCTATTAGTAAAAGACAGTAGGCAGAGTCAGGGATGTTAGGGTGAATCATTCACACTTTCAAAGTTCATATGGTGATGGGAGATATAGTGCAGTAAGTGAGCAATTATGATTTTTCAATAAGAGGTAAGTGAGGGTGAAAGTACTGGATGTTTTAGAAGTATAGAAGCCTAGTCATCAGTAACATGACAGAAATGTTATACATCACGTTAACAAATTGAAGAATAAAAACCGTATGATAACCTCAATAGATGCAGAGAAAGCATTTGTTAAAATTCAACATTCCTTCTTAAACAAATTGGGTATAGAAGAAACACAACTAAACAAAATCGAGGCAATATATGACAAACCCACAGACAGCATCATATTGAATGGTGAAAAAAATGGAAGCATTTCTACTAAGATCCAGAACCAAACAAGGATGTCCACTCTCTTCATTGATAGTCAATATATTTCTTCAAGTTTCAGCCAGAACCTTTAGGCTAGGAAAATAAATCAAAGGAATACAAATAAGAAAGGAGGAAGTCAAATTATCTCTGTTTGCAGGTAATATGATTCTATACACAAGGAAATCAAGACTCCTCTAATAAACTATTGGAAGTCATAAGAAAGTTTGGCAAAGCTGCAGGATATAAAATCATGCTCAAAATTCAATAGCCATTGTATACACAATCAATGCTATGGCTGAGGAAGAAATCTTTTTTTAAGCTTTAATTTAATGAATGCATTTTTCATAGGTACAACTTTAGGAATATAGTGGTTCTTCCTCCTATACCCACCCTCCCACCCCCACTCCCGTCCCACTTCCTACTCCCTCTCCCATCTCCTTCTTCATTATGGTTCATTTTTAGTTTAACTTTATCTAGAAAGGGCCAACTCTATGCTAAGGACAGATTTCAACAGTTTGTACCCACAGACATCCACAACATATAATGTACAGTTTAAGAACAAGTTTTGCAGTTAATTCTCATAGTACAACTCATTAAGGACAGAGGTCCTACATGGGGAGTAAGTGCACAGTGACTTCTGTTCATTTAACAATTAACACTCTTATTTATGACAACAGTGATCACCCAAGGCTCTTGCCATGGGCTACCAAGCCTATGGAAGCCTTTTGTGATGACAGACTCCATCAGTGTTTGGACACAGCCATAAGAAAAGTGGAAGTTCTCTCCTCCCTTCAAAGAAAAGTACATTCTTTTTTGGTAGCCCCTTTGAGAAAGAAATCTTAAGATCAGTCCCCCACAATAGCTACAGAAAATTTTAAAAACCTTGGGATAAATTTAACCAAGACATGGCAGATCTCTACAATGAGAACTACAAAACATCAAAGAAAGAAATAAAAGAAGACACAGAAAAATGGAGAAAAATCTTCCATGTACATAGACTAGAAGCATTAATATCATTAAAATGTCCATACCAAAACCAATTTGCCTATTCAATGCAATCCAATCAAAATACCAAGGACATACTTCTCAGATCAAGAAAAAAAAAAAAAAACCTGCTAAATTCATATGGAAACACAAGAGACTCTGAATAGCCAAAACAATACTAAACAATAAAAATAAAGTTGGAATCATCTCAATACCAGATTTCAAGACATAATACAGGTAGTTGTAATCAAAACAGCCTGATATGGGTAGAAAAATAGATATGTAGACCAATGGGGTCAGCACCTCAGCTCACTAGGCTAATCCTCCGCCTGCAGCGCTGGCACCCTGGGTTCTATTCCCGGCTGGAGCACCGGAGTCTGTCCCGGCTGCTCCTCTTCCAGTCCAGCTCTCTGTGGCCCGGGAGTGCAGTGGAGAATGGGCCAAGTACTTGGGCCCTGCACTTCCATGGGAGACCAGGAGGAAGCACCTGGCTCCTGGCTTTGGATTGGCGCTGTGCGCCGGCCGCAACACGCTACGCTGGCCATAGAGGCCACTTGGTGAGGGGGTGAACCAACGGAAAAAGGAAGACCTTTCTCTCTGTCTCTCTCTCTCACTGTCAAATTCTGCCTGTCAAAAAAATAAAAAATAAAAAAAAACCTAGACCAATGGAACACAATAGAAACCCCAGAAATTAATCCATGCATTTACAACCAACTACTCTATGAAAAATGAGTAAAAATCACTCCCTGGAGAAAGGACACTAATTCAAAAAAAAGGTGTTGGGAAAATTAAATCTCTGCAGAAGTATGAAACAAGACCCCTACCTTACACCCTATGCTCACAATGGATAAAGCTTCAAAGAGTAAATCAACTCACAATGGGTCAAGCTTCTAAACCTAAGACCTGAAACTATCAAATTATCAGAGGAAAACAGGGGAAACACTGCAAGACATTGGCCTAGGCATCAGATAAGACCCTAGAAGCACAGGATGAAATTTTCTTCTGTGCCTCTGATGGTATTCTTCTCTCTTATGCTCCTTTGAGACTGTTAAGCTGAACTGGGTGCTATGGTTCCCACACATTTGGCTTTGTACTTTGACTACATATGGAAATCTAAACAACCAAAATAAATGGTTGAAACATGAATAAATTTCCCAGATAAAATACCAGATGCTCAGTTAGATTTGAATTCCAGATAAACAAAAAATAATTTTTCAGTATAATTCCATTGCAACTATGCATGGATATTTGCAATAATTGCAATAGTATTTCTTGCAATATTTGGGATGTATTTATACTAAAAATAGTTTATTATTTAACTGAAATTCAAATTTAACTAGATGTCCTATAATTTTATTGGATAAATTTGGCAAACCAAACGGTATATGACTGTTTGTGTATGGAATTGTGTATGGAAGTATAAGTGGGAAACGTGAAACAGAGATGCAGTGGTTTGGCAGCAGTTTCACACAATTGTAGCCTGAACCCAAGTTTGACCAGTGGAAAATCTAGAGAACTGATTCAATTTTAAAGCTATGTAGAAGGTAAAAAGTCAAGAATCGATGATTGGCCGAATGACAGGCTGAATGTGAGGGAGAACTTAAGGATAATGAAAGTGAAATACAGATTTGCTTAGCAGACTGCTGATGGAGATGAAATCCATTTTAAACATGTTGAGTTGGATATTTTGAAAAACTTAAGAAATAATTTACAATAAATCAGATACAGGAAGCTATGGGCACATGTACTGACCCATATCATCTATTCCATTTAATCTTTCATATAGTTGTCTATTGTGGCTTAACCTCTTCTTTCACCAAAACCTCATTCCTATTAGGAATTCTTTTGTTTCAAGCCTTTGTTGGTGGCCTAAAAAATAATTTCTTTTATAAATATTATACTTTTTCTTTTCATCTCATTGATTTGGCCTCCCATTATGCTTCTGACTTCTTTCCTCCCCCTCCTCCCACATCAGTCTCCGTGTTTGTTTCATCTGTCTCGGAGGAACTGTTTCCTTTAGGAATTTCTGCAGCTATTGGCTCCAGTTTCCTTGGCAACCTCTGCCTTTCAGATTTTTTTTATTACTTAAGATAAATCTGACTAAATCACTGATAGCCACTGATCAGAAATAGTTGAAGAAAAGTGCCCAGTATTGTTTCTGAGAAAGGAAATGAGGAGATTTAGAGGAAACAGAAAAATACTGAGGCCTGGGGAGATGAAAGTAAAATGTATGAAGAAAGTATTCTTTTACATGGTTTGTTATTTTCAATTGTCAGTGAGCTGTTGTGTTGTCAGAAGATTTTGAAGATAATTGCCTGATTAGCCAGGCATTTGTGTCATCTACCCAACCAAAATGCTTATAGGCCTGGCAAAACCAATATGAAGTTCAGGAAACTGTATTCTAGATTATTGTGAAAATATGAATCCAAACCTTCACAGAAAGAGAAGAAAAAGATGTAAACTCAACTTACACTAATGCTTATATAAGAAACATATCAGTGTGCACTGTAAGGAGAATTGAGTAAGATTAGTCACTACCAATATTGCTTACTGGCCTAGATGCATTTACAAAATATAATCAGTGAGATTTTATTATTTTGTATGCTACTGCTATTCTATTTCTCATGTTGTAATACTATTGCTTTTATTAAATGAAGACACCAGCACAGGGATTAGATGCTATGTCTAGTGATAATATAAGTTTATATCATTTCTGCTAAAACTCATAAATATTAATTCTTAGAACCAGGCTTAATTGTTTAGCCCATGTTCGGTGTTAGAGAACATGCAAGGCATTTAAAGAATCTCTCAAGGGCCAGCACTGTGACACAGTGGATAAAGCCTTCAGTGCCTGAATCCCATGTATGCATCAGTTAGAGTCCCAGATGCTCCACTTCCGATCCAGCTCTCCGCTATGGCCTGGGAAAGCAGTAGAAGAGGGCCTAAGTCCTTGGGCCCCTGCACTTGAGTGGGAGACCTGGAATATGCTCCCGGCTCCTGGCTTTGGATCGGCCCAGCTCCGGCCATTGCAGCTATCTGGGGAGTAAACCAATGGATAGAAGATTTTTCTCTCTCTTTCTGCCTCTACCTCTCTGTAACTTTGCCTTCAAATAAATAAATAAATCTTTTTTTAAAAAAAGAATCTCTCATTAGGAAATGTTGACCGAAATCCAGTTATCAGAAGGGACTTCTTTATGTTACTCAAGGAAAACTGAGGATTATTTGGATTCTTGACCACACTAGGAGGGGAACAAAGAAGTGCTAATCTGTAGAACCAGAGTATTTATCTTGCAAATTCAGTAGTTAAGTTACATCATACTTAAGTTGTTGGATTGAGTTCCATCTTGGTAACATTTGAATAAACAGTGAATATATTACTTGCTGGTGAACTTATACATCCACTATATACTGATATAATTGATAATTACTACATATTTCATCATATTTAATCCAAGAAACTGTGATAACAGATAATAGGTGGTAGCTTTGGGATCCGCATGGAAGGAAGGCCTATACTTCTGGGAATGGAGAGTCCCTACCTGTACTTCCAGGGAAAAGTCCTTGTCAAGGTCCCCATGGGTGCCTAAAGGTCAACCAATGAGGATCAGACCCGCCTCAACGTTTAACCCCCATGCCCTGAATCTATAAAAGGAGCCCTCCCAATCTCTGACGCGAGACTTCCCCGTCCCCCACTCTGTTGCTCTGTTGGGACCGGGGAACCTCTCCTGGGAGCGGAACCCCAATAAAAGCCTATGAATTAATTGATTCGTCTGCCTGGGAAGATTTGTTATGTGCTGGACACCTTGCAATAGGGTTTTTATGCTTGTTTTTCAAGTAAAATCCTGCTTTTAGTCTCTGAGTGTAGTACTTTTGCTGACTGCTCTTACTTTGTCTCCTATCTTTCTTACCTCATTCCTGTCATGAAATAGTCCCCTTGTTAGAAGAGTTGGCTCTACTTCTATCAGAGATGAATCTGGATTGGACAAAACTAAGGTAATGTCCTCCTCCACAGGGATTTGTCCAGGTGATGTGGGCCTGAGCCAATCAACATTCTGCTGGCACGGGTACTGGGCTGTCTCCTGACTGTCAAGCTCCAGACTTGGGTGATGGCAAGGAGATCTCCTTGGGACTAGCACTGAAGGAAGAAGCATAATGCTCCTGTTTCTTTTGCCATTCATCTTGTTTCCCAGAGGGAAGGTGGCCTAAGGAGGATGCTCCAAATCGAAACCTCCTGAGAGAGTCCCTGAGAAACTAGTATGGGGTTTGTTAAGGGGCACTTTTTTATGTAAGTAAATAAATCCCTTTAATTTAAGTCAGTTTCAATTGGATTTACTGTTACTTGAAGTAGACAAAAAAAAAGTCCTAAGTTATATGTATTCTTAGGGTTCACAAATAATTTGGCAAAGCAGTGAACAAGTTCAGCATAGGCAGAGTTGGATGATAAAACTTAAGTTTACATTTGTTTTGGTACAACAAAGATAGTTTTGTTTTTTGCTCTGATTAATTCAATTACTTTTTAAAAAAGATTTACTTATTTATTTACTTGAAAGTCATAACTACAGAGAGAGAGAGGGAGAGAGAGATCAGAGAGGTATCTTCCATGTCCTAGTTCACTCCTAGCAATGGCCAGTGTTGAGCCAGGCAGAAGCCAGAGCCAGGCAGTTCATCCCGGTGTCCCACTTGGGTGTCAAGGGCCTAAACACTTGGGCCATCTTCCACTGCTTTCAAGTAGCTGCGACTCAAACCTGTGCCCATATGGGATACCAGTGTCACAGGGAGCAGCTTTACCTGCTATGTCACAGTGGCCCCACAACAACTGGTTTTTTGTTTGTTTTAAGATTTATTTATTTATTTGACAGGCAGAGTTACAGAGAGAGAGAGAAAGAGAGAGAAAGAGAGAGAGAGAGAGAGAGAGAGATTCCATCCCCAAGTGGCCACAATGGTTGGAGCTGAGCCAGGCTGAAGCCAGGAGCCAAAAGCTTTACCTGGGTCTCCCATGTGGGTATAAGGGCCAAAATACATGGACCCATTTCCCGTGCTTTTCCCAGGCACATTAGCAGGGAGTGGGATTGGAAGTCGAACAGCTGGGACTCGAATCAGCACCCATATGGAATGTTGGTTCTGCAGATGGCCCACATAGAATTTGAAGATTAAATCTGAAGATTAAATAAATTCTTAAAATGCAGTTGGAGCAATGCCTAACACATGGTAAGCTTGCAATAAATTACATTATCATAACAATAACTATTAATTATTACCTAAAATGTCTTTCCCCTTTGGCCCAGTTGGTCAACACCTATACATTCTTTTTTTTTTTTTAAGATTCATTTATTTATTTGAAAGGCAGAGTTACAGAGAGACAAAAGGGGTGAGAGAGAGAGAGAGAGAGAGAGAGAGAGAGAGAGAGAGAGAAAGGCCTTCCATCCACTGGTTCACTCCCTAAATGGCCACAATGGCTGGAGCTGGGCCAATCCAAAGCCAGGAGTTTGGAGCTTCTTCTGGGTCTCTCATCCTGGTGCAGGAGCCTAAGTACTTGGTCTGTTGTCTATTGCTTTCCCAGGCCATAACAGAGAGTTGGATTGGAAGTGGAGCAGCCAGGACTGGAACCAGTGCCCATATGGGATGCTGGCCCTGCAGGTGGCAGCTTTACCCGCTATGACACAGCACCGGCCCCTATACACATTCTTTAATGTTCAAACATTACCTCCTCCAGAAAGGTTTCCTGATCACCTGATTTCCATTTCTTGCAGATAGAATTAATAACTTCCTCTTCTTACACTGGAATCTGGTATAATTTAAAAGCTTATAGTTTTCACAGTGTTTTATAAACTTTTATTTATATGTCATTTTTCCCTATTGCATTGTGAGTCTTTAAACGTAAAGGCAGAATATTATTTTTTTTAATCTTTATGGTATTTGATTTTATTGGAGGAACACTTAGGAATTCCCACATTCATCCATGTGCAGTACCCACTATTAAGTCCTTTTAAATTATGCACTTAGTGATAACAACAGCTCAAATACAATGGTAGAATATTTGGTGTAGGTTTTTGGTGATAAGAGCTAATCACTCTTCCTATCCACACCTTTTAAATATTGGTGTCTTCAAGGTTTTGTTCCACACTATGCCTTCTTAATTCTCACTCCATATTCTCTTTCTAGGGGAACTCAAACCACTTCTGTGGCATCAAATCATATGTAATTATAACTCCTGAATCCAGCCTAAACTCAGGTCTGTTTCCTGAGCATCACTTTCAAATATCCAAAACACATACTCTTTTAATCCCTCCAGACCTGGAACAGAAACCATCAACTCAACATGCCAATGTTGTTTAATTATTTAATCTTTTCCAGCTTCACTCTTACAAACTTGGTGATGCTCATTTCTCACCTGCACACTTTTTAAAAGAATTATTTGTTGTTTTCTCTGGTTAATAAAAAGCAATATTTTCTCTGTAGAAAGGAATTCGTGCACTCTTACAGGGAAGAAGTGATTTAACAATCTTATCTCTCAGAGATGAGCACTGTTCACTCTGCGTACTTTTGCATGTATATATTAACACACTTATTACCTGAAGTACACAGTGGCCTCTTACTTTTCTCGTCTTTAGTGTAACTTTTTTTTTTTAAATTTTTTTTTGACAGGCAGAGTGGACAGTGAGAGAGAGAGAGAGAGAGAGAGACAGAGAGAAAGGTCTTCCTTTGCCATTGGTTCACCCTCCAATGGCCGCCGCGGCCGGTGCTGTGGCCGGTGCACCGCGCTGATCCGATGGCAGGAGCCAGGTGCTTCTCCTGGTCTCCCATGGGGTGCAGGGCCCAAGCACTTGGGCCATCCTCCACTGCACTCCCGGGCCACAGCAGAGAGCTGGCCTGGAAGAGGGGCAACTGGGACAGAATCCGGTGCCCCAACCAGGACTAGAACCCGATGTGCCAGCGCTGCAAGGCGCAGGATTAGCCTATTGAGCCGCGGCGCCGGCCTAGTATAACCTTTTTATAATCTGTTCTTGATACTTTTCTAAATTATGAGTGAATGAGTTTTCTTTTCCTTTTTTTTTTTTTTAAAGATTTATTTATTTATTTGAAAGAGTTACAGAGAGATCTTCCACCCACTGGTTCACACCCCAAATGGCCACAGTGGCTACAGCTGAGCCAGATTAAAGCCAGGAGCCAGGAGCTTAATGTGGGTCTCCCACATGGGTGCAGGGGCCCAAACACTTGGCCATCTTCCATTGCTTTCCCAGTCCATTAGTAGGGAGCTGGATTGGAACTGGAGCCCATGTAGGATGCCGGCTCTGCAGCCAGAGGCTTAACCCACTGCACCACAGCCCTCATACAACATAATATTGTATGTATGTGTTCAATATCTTTCACTTTCTTAGGAAGATCCTTTGAAGTATTGATTGGATCAAGTTTGAATATAAATGGAACCCCCACTTTCCCCTCCACCAAGAAAGGAAAGAAAGAAAAGGAAGAAAGGATTGACTTCAGTAGATTAGTAAAATTGGAGCTGAAAACTTCATAATGGGGCAGGTACTGCATGGGGGATCAAGTCCTACATCTAGTTCTCCAGATTCCAGTTTCACCCCGGTGACAGCTCAAGTAGTTGAATCCCTGTCACCTATGGAGGAGATCCAATGTGAGCTCCTGGCTCAGCCCTGGCTGTTGCAGGCATTTGAAGTTGAGCTAGCAGATAGGAGTTCTCTTTCTGTTTCTCTCCATATCCACGCTCTGCTCCCTTCAAATACACAACATTTAAACCAACAAATCCCAGGGACATGGGAGGATAAAGACAGGCCAGGCTTTGTTTGTTTTTGTCAGGGGTGGGAATGGATGGGGTGATAATAAAATTTAACAAAGGAAAGATATAAGAGAAACAGCTGTCGGAGTAAAGGGGATTTGGAAAGATAAATAGGTGATTGTTACACCCCCGACCCCATGCTCTGCAACTTTACTTACTTAGTCAAAACTTCGTGGTTATCAGGTTGACATTTCTTTAGAATTTGACATTGGTTTAAGGTTGGCCATGGACTAGTCCAGTAATCTCTCAGTTACACAATTATTCTTTGCTATGGGCCAAAGTCCGCTGTCCATACTTCAACTTACATCTGCCCAAATTCATCCATCTCCAGTCCTCTCTCTTCCTGTCTGCTGAATGGGCCATTAATTTTTCAAAGTCAGCCCCAGACTCTACTAGGATGAAGTTTTTTGACACCTCAACACTAGCCTTCTTCCCCTCCTTGTCTCTGTGTGTCTGTGTGTGTAACCCAGCTGCGCGCGTCGGCTTCACTTGCTGCACCAAACAAGGCACAATTTATTGTACCCAGTGAACTTTTCCCTCCTGTGCAGTGCTCCTGGGAGTCGGGCGTGGCGTCTTAGAAATCTAGGCGCTCAGGATACGGCACGACGTAGATGTCCAGTCCATGTTTTTTGAATGAGTGTCCTGTGCATCCCAGTGACATCACATCCTGCGAGCACCGCGTCATCCTGCACTCCTCTGCGGGAGGCTCCGAGGTCGCAGGGTGGAAGTCATTGACGTGTGCGGAAACATTTCCAGCGTAGGCCAAGGTTTCCTATTGCCCACAAAGAAGCGCGGCCCGCGAGGCCGGGGGCTTCTGGCTCTGGAACTCCAGCCACGGGGGCGGAAGCGCAGAGGCTGCCTGGGAATAGAAGGTGCGAGGGAGGGAGCGGGACAGCTCACTTATCGCGGTGTTTCCGCCCTCTTCCGGGGAGCTCTCACGAGAGAAGCCGGGGGAAGATGGCCGTGCCCTGCTCTTCGGTGTGAGGCAGCGGCGGCGACTGCGGCGGCGGGGACTGGGATTCCAGGGTCGAGGCCGGCTGAGCTCTAGCTCCCCCAAGCGAGCGCGGGCCCCGCGGTGCCTAGGCGGGAGCCGGCGCTGCTTTCTCCGGGAGATGCGTTTGTCCCGGGCTCGGGCGCGCTCCGGGAGTTCATGCTGCGCCGGAGGCTCCCGGCCGCCGCTCTAATCGCCTTGTGCCGCCGCTGCGCCAGCTCCGTCGCCCGCGGTGAGCCTCCCGGATCCCCGCCCTGCGCCCGGCGGCGGCGATGACCGGGGAGAAGATCCGCTCACTGCGGAGGGACCACAAGCCCAGCAAAGAAGAGGGGGACCTGCTGGAGCCCGGGGATGAGGAAGCGGCGGCAGCCCTCGGCGGCACCTTCACCGGAGGCAGGCTTGGCACGGGCGGCGGCAAGGGCGGCAAAGGCTGTCATAAGATTTTCAGTAACCATCACCACCGTCTGCAGCTGAAGGCAGCCCCGGCCTCCTGCAATCCCCCCGGCGCCCCGACTCTGCCGTCGCACAATTCCTCCGTGACTACCACCTCCCAGTCCCCGGCCCTTGTGGCCGGCACCAACCCGGTCGCTGTCGTCGCCGACGGAGGCGCTTGCCCCGCGCACTACCCGGTGCACGAGTGCGTCTTCAAGGGGGACGTGAGGAGACTGTCCTCGCTCATCCGCACACACAATATCGGGCAGAAAGATAATCACGGTGAGGAGCCTCTCCTTCCCTGAGCCCAGGGTGCGCCTGCCCCGGGCCTGTGAAATCCCAGGCCCCACTCCGGGAGCGCCTTCCTTCTCCCCCTTGCCCATCGCCCGGGCCAGATGCCCGTAAATCATGGCCATTCAGGAATAGCATGCCAGTGGTCAGGGGCTCGGTTCCTGTGGGTGCAAAGGAATGTTTCCTTCTTGTCCACTTCAAAGTTTCCTGTGAGAAGCAGTTTTGTTTATCTTTGAGACAGGCCTTCGATGTGCTCATTTTTGACTGAGCAATCTTAGATTGCCTCTGGTCCGGGCTGCTCTTCTTCCTGTGTTTATGGAACGATTTTTTTTTTTTTTCCTTTAAACTTCTCCCTGCTCCACTTTGGGATCTTTACTTTTGAACACATAAATTGCCCAGCCACCTCCCTGCATGACCCAGGTATAGATCCCAACTTGGTTGCAACTGGCTGTGATTTCCACCTGCCATTAGATTTTTCTGTTTCTTTTATTCGGCTCTCGGGTTTGTGAAAACCACACAGTAGGAATTCGTTCTCATTTGATACCTGCAGCAATTAAAGTGACTTCTCAGGAGCTAATTAAAAAATTATTTTCCTTATTTTACCTATATAATTGCTAGTAGTAATAGCTCATCTTGATGGCTGTGACTAAAAATAGTACTGTGGTTCTTAATAGTAACTTCATCATACTCTATGTGAGAAATTACAGTATATTTGTTAATGAAAGGCTATATTTTTATTCCTTATCTTGTCAGCTGAATTTTTTGTTTGTTTAGTTGTGAAAACTAATGAGATTGAGTTGGCTTTTAAGCAACATTATCTTTATTCATGAGCACTGATGTAAATACTGGTACTTTTTCAACATTTGACAGGCCGTTTGAAAGTGAGTAATTGGCAAATATTGCTGCTAGGTCTGCTTTTAACTTAACATGGCTGTTATTGTATACATTCAGTTAGGACACACTCAACCTTGGGCTAAAATGATGTGGCACATTAATGAAATGCTTGCCTGTGGAAAAAACTCCCTTAATTCTGTTGGATTCTAGGCTTCTTATCTAAAATTAGGACAAAAAAGTGAGCCTTAGAAAGTGTGAGGTTTCTATTTGCGGTATAATTCTCTGCGCTTAATTTTCTGAATTTACGATATTGTAGTCGAAACTAATGTCCGTGCCTATTGTTTAGTGTAAATCAAACTTTAAGTTACAAGATCCTTAAAACAGCGCCCAGCTTTTATTCCTACATTTGATTTATTTCATTATTTTGCTGTTGTGACAAACTTAATGTTGTTTGTTGATGGTAATATATTCTAACCCTGTGGGGAACAGTTAGCTGTTTATAGGAGGTGGATTGTAGCCTTGGTTTATTAGTCGGTTACTAGGAAGCTTTTCAAATTTGGTCTGCGTAGTAGCTGCATGTCTTACCTTGTGGCTGTTGCTTCTAACGTAGAGTTACACTACCTGAAAATATCTCTGAAAACAGATAAAAGGATCCTTTTGGGAGTTAATTCTCTTTAAAAGAAGACATGGTTGAATATCACAGAAGGCACGGAATTGCAGGATTTTTGGACTCCCATATTCTTTTAGCCAACATTTACAAATACAGTTGTTAAAGTTCAAATTCTGTTCAAAGTAATTAGAATCCTATATACCCTTACACTCTGGTCCTTAGCCCACTAAAATCACTTTTTATGTGAAATATTTATGTTGCTTTTATCTGACCCTTATATTGTTATTATATGTAACCAGTGGTTTACATACCTGTGGAAAATGTAATTGCTTTTTCCCCCTGCAATATACATTCTTATCTCCTGCAAGTGAAGTCTTTTAGGAAGACTAGCTTCTTTTTTAATGTGCTCCTGTTTTAGTTCTTTTTTCCCCCTTTAGCTTCATAATTTCTTCATTACAGTATTAGATTATTATTTTTTGATATTTTACTAACTTGGATGCTTTGTTCAGATTTTAGGATATTTTCACTTACAAATTACAAATAATAAATGATTCTTAAAATGATCCACATGAAAACAAGCTGTAGATTATATTTGGATTGTTACAGCATGATGGGTACATAGCAGAACCATCCACTCATAGATGCTTAATGATTGTGTAATTATACCGCATATCACCTTGTTTTATATTCACCATAGGGATTCCATCCAGCACCTGATGATGATGAAGATAATGATGATATTATTATAGATATCATTTTCTGAGCATGTCAGATTATGCTAAGTATTTACCTACATAGAATCCTCACAACAGCTTTGCAGAGCAGATAGTTTTATCCTCATTTTAAAGATGAGAAAAGTGCAGTCTAGAGAGGGAAGGGAATGGTACTTATGTTTAAGTTGCAAAGTTAGCAGTGGAACTAATAGTTTGTTGATGCGGACCTACTATATCTCAGGGAACTAAATTCTTACACTGTGTATGTTGCGAGTAATAGCAAAGTTCATCAGAATGTATTTTTCTCATTTAGTACTTAGAGAAGCCTTGTAGAGAGATTCTGCCTTTGGACAGCTCTCATAGTTTCTCTGTAGAACTCAAATCTTTTACTCTTGTTTGTTAATTTCTTAGTTATGTAATGGCAGAAGTAAATGAGCTACTTTGTACACATGATAGCCCTCTTTAGAAATGACAAGAACTATCACGTTCTGTTTCTATTTATGTTAAATATTCCTAATTTCTATATCCAGTCCTCATGTGATGTGGTTATATGGTGTGTTAAATAAGTATAAAATCATCATCATCTTCTTTTAGTACAGCTCGAGTTTGTTAATTCTTCACTTTGAGAATGGTACCTGGAACCAGCCTTAGTAATGGAGCTGTAGTAGCCTCATAAGCAATGACAACGACTGTATTACTCTAAAGCATCATACAGTTATATAATCACGAGAATGTGAATTTTTAATTTTTTCTGGTAAGAGATCTGCTTGCCTACTCTGTCCCTTCTTACATTTATTTTTTCACCTCAACACAGGACCTTACTTTTTTTTTTAAGTATTTATTTACTTGAAAGTCAGAGTTACCCAGAGAGAGATGGAGAGGCAGAGAGAGAGGTCTTCCATCTGCTGGTTCACTCCCCAATTGGCTGCAATGGCTGGAGCTGCAGATTCAAAGCCAGGTGTCAGGAGGTTCCTCTGGGTCTCCCATGCTGGTGCAGGGGCCCAGAGACTTGAGAACCATCCTCTACTGCTTTCCCAGGCCACAGCATAGAGCTGGATCAGAAGTGGAGCAGCCGGGACTTGAACCAGCGCCCATATGGGATGCCAGCACTTCAGGCAGCAGCTTTACCCGCTACACCACAGTGCTGGCCCTGGGACCTTATATTCACTAGATTTTCTTTTGTTAGTTTTGATCCTTTGTTTTAGCTGGAGAGATTGTTGAATTCTAATTTGGTTGTTAGTACATTGTTAGCTCTTTCAGTTTTCACTAATCTCTGATAAACTTGATTTGGAGTATGTGTGTATGTTTGTAAATTATTGACTTACATGGAATAGGAGTAAAAATAGAGACTTTTTCTTTTGTGATAAAATGATGAGTAGAAATTGCTTTTCTTGAGCTATGGACTATCATTTATTTTGAGAAATACTGTATTCTGATTCCAACCTAGTCTCTTGAAAGATAAGTTAAATATGGTAATAGCTATAATATCATGCATATACAGTGTTCAGATATGCCAAATGATTGTTTAGTAACAGCTTTGTGGCTCAGGGAGGTAGAGAAAAGAAGTACTACATTAAAAATACACAGTATTATTAAACTTTATATCTTTAGTATAGCATTAGTTGTATACTACTTTTTCTTGAGTGTAGAAGTATTGAGTCTAAGTCATTTTTCACATTCAGAATATGATGATTTTTCTTAATCACTTTTTGTCATTGAAAATTGGCAAAGCACCCTGGTGATATGCCATTTTTTTAAAAAATAAATGATAATGATTTCCTTCAATACTTGTAGAATTGAGAATGATATGAAACCCGTAGACGACTTTCTTGGTTTTGACTGCATTTCCTGTTAACCTTATAATTTTATTTTTTCCTTTCAATATCCTTGAGAAGTTAAGCAGCTTCTCTTGGACATTAGAAGCTTTTAAGTGCCAGAGTGATGAAAGCTGTGGATATATGAATTGCTGAAACCAATATTTCCTAGATGTGAAAAATTTCTGATCTATTCTGAGAAATTTGGCTGTTTTTACTGCCTTTAATTACATTGCTTGGCACGTGACAAGCCATCTTCTCTATATACAGCTAATTTTTATTTTGCTGAGTTGTAGTGTCTTCATGGAACTGTTTCACACAATGATTAGAGATTCCAAATTTGTTAAAATTTAATTGGCAGCATTACTGGCAAATGCAATTACATGAAGTAATAATGAAATGGTTAATATGAGTGATATCTCTGCCTAGTGGCTGGCAGATTTCTTTATACTGAGATTTAAAAAATCTTAATTTCAGAAAAATTAAAAATGTTCATTTGAGGGTTGAGAAAATAGGATCATCGTTTTAGTGGTCATGTGGTTTGTTTATTCCATACAAATCCTTTTTCTTCCCTTTGATGTTTTCTGTGTCTAAAATTTTCATGATGGGCAATGCAAAAGAATGATACAAGTAGAAAAAATGGTGCTGGCATCTCAAGATAATCCATTAAAGTGTGTTATACACCTTCTGTGGATGTGATTGTGATTTGGTGGTAAAATCTGTGACTCCATTGGTTTATGAGGAGATTCATTTGGTCTTGATGATTAGATGAATGTACTTCCCTTTTCTTTTCTTCTGCATGTGCCTCTCCAGCAGAGGAGGACTGTGTTTGGGTTAACTGGCTGTATTTCCTGATGGCATTGCTGTTAGTACTATAGAATTTGACCCTCCACTTAACTATTGTGATGTGAACACATCTGCAGAGCAACCTCATAGAAGGAGAGATGATCCTATTGATGATCCTAGTTTCCTCTCTCTAACTCTGAGCTGCATTAGCAGTAGAAATTTTGACCTAATTTGGATACTAAAAGGCAACAGAAGTGCTCACTTTTTGGCAATATTTGATCCTGTTCACCTTTTTTTTTTTAAGATTGATTTATTTATTTGGAAGAGTTATAGACAGAGAGGGATAGACTGAAAGAGGTCCTCTATTTGCTGGTTCACTCCCTGAGTGGCTGCAATGACCAGGACTGAACCAGGCCAAAGCCAGGAGCCAAGAGTTTCATCTGGTTCTCTTAATTGGTGTCATAAGTACTTGGACCATCTTCTGCTGCTTTTCCTAGGCCATTAGCAGGAAGCTATCAGAAGTGGAGCACCTGGGCCATAAATTAGTAGGTAAATGGGACGCTAGCACTGCAGGTGGTGGCTGTTCCACAATGAAGGCCCTGATCCTGTTCATCTTTTAGGAGAGGAGAATTCATTGAAGAACTGAGTTCTAGGTAGTATGAGTTAATATCATTCTTAAATCATAGAAATCTATTTTGATGTAGAGTAAAATCTAATTGTCCTGTTGCTTGGGGTTCTGGAAAATATGTGCTTGTTCCTGTATCATGTATTTCCTTGAGCGAGAGATCAGAGATCAGTTTTTATTTATTTATGTATTTATATATTTTTAAAGTTGTATTTATTTATTTGAAAGAGTTACACAGAGAAGGAGAGACAAAGAGAGAGAGAGAGGTCTTCTATCTGATGGTTCACTCCCCAGTTGGCTGCAACGGCCGCTGATCTGAAGCCAGGAGCTTCTTTCAGGTCTCTTATGCAGGTGCAGGGGCCCAAGGGCTTGGGCCATCTTCTACTGCTTTCCCAGGGCATAGCAGAGAGCTGGATGGGAAGTGGAGCAGCCAGGACTAGAACTGGCGCCCATATGGGATGCCAGCGCTTCAGGCCATGGCGTTAACCTGCTGTGCCACAGCGCTGGTCCCCAGAGATCAGTTTTAGAGCAAGACTTAAATATAGAAAATGGGAGTGGGCAAAAATAAAATATTATTTTTTAAAAAATTAATTAATTTGAGAAGCAGAAAGATGGCAAGATAGGACCTGGCACTGTGGCATAGAAGGTTAAGCCTCCCTCTGTAGTACCTTCATCCCATATAGGTGCCAGTTCAAGTCCCAGGTGCTCCACTTCTGATTCAGCTCCCTGCTGAGGTACCTGGGACAACAGGAGATGACCCCCAAGTGTTTGGGCCCCTGTGCCTACCCAGAAGAAGCTCCTGGCTCTTGGTTTCAGCCTGTCCGCTCCTTGCCATTTTGGCCATTTGGGGAGTGAACCAGCAGATGGAAGCTCTCTCACTGTCTTTCTCCTTTCTGTGTACCTCTGCCTTTCAAATAAATAAATAAACCTTAAAAAATAAAAATAGGGGCTGGCGCTGTGGTGCTCTAGGTTAATCCTCCACCTGTGGTGCCTGCATCCCATGTGGGCACTGGTTCTGGTCCTGGTTGCTCCTCTTCTGGTCCGGCTCTCTGCTATGGCCTGGGAGGACAGTGGAGGATGGCCTGGGTGTTTGGGCCCCTGCATCTGTGTGGGAGACCAGGAGGAAGCTCCTGGCTCCTAGCTTCGGATCGGCGCAGCTCCGGCCGTTGCGGCCATTTGGGGAGTGAGCCAAAGGATAGAAGACCTTTCTCTCTGTCTCTCTCTCTCAATGTCTGTAGCTCTGCCTGTCAAATAAATAAATAGAATCTTAAAAAAAAAATGGCATGATAGAGCTCCCATTCTCTGATTCACTCCTTGGATGTGTACATTGACTGGTGATGGGGAGAGGTGCTGAAGCTGGGAGTTGGGAACATCAGTCCAGGTCTCCAATACAGGTAGCAGGAATCCAACCATTTGAGACATCATCACTGCCTCTCAGGATCTGCATTGGCAGGAAGCTGGAGTCAGGAACCAGAATCTGGTATTGAACCCAGATACTTAGAGGTGCGATGTGGCTGGTATAATCAATAGGCTGCTCACTTACCCCACATATGTATAAGTTTTAACTGTGTAACAGTCCAATTTCATCTATTCTAGAGCTTTTTTGTTTGTTTGTTACTGTTGTTGAAATCTCAGAGATTATCTGCAAAACTAGAATGCCATCTGTATGTTTGAATCAGACCCAAGTTTGAGACCATGCTTCCCTACTAACTTTTTTTATTTTAGAGATTTATTTATTTATTTGAACGTCAGAGTTACAGAAATGGGGAGAAAGAGAAAGGTCTTCCATCTGCTGATTTACTCCCCAGATGGCCACAGCTGTCAGGACTGGGCCAAACTGAAGCCAGGATCTGGAAGCTTCATATGGGTCTCCCACATGGGTGTCAGGGCCTCAGACACTCAGGCTGCCCTCCACTGCTTTACCCAGGCAATTAAAAGAGAGCTGAATAGGAGGTGGTGCAGCCTGAATACAAACCAGCGCCCATATAGAATGCTGGTGTGCAGGTAGTAGCTTTACCAGGTATGCCATAATGCTGCCTCTCCCATCCCCCCTACTAACTACTAACTTTTTAATGATGCTATTTACTTAACTTATGAAGTAAATAGATATAGCACTGCCTCTTAGGGCATTACATTCTTAGATGGGAGAAGGGGCATGAAAATATTTTAATCTGAAGGCTCATACAATAGAAAGACCAATTGGTATCCATCTCTCTTCTCACATTTGGTGTTAGTATCTTCCAACAGAAGCCTCTCTCGTGTTTACATTTTAGATAGCCCTTTATTTGATGTTTTTGTCTCATGCTTGGATTCATATTCCTGTCAGTCTGTTAAAGATTTAGGTTCAACTGAATCTCCAGTAAGTCACCTCTAGTGTTATACTGGTGTAGCTCAGATCAGTTTATTTGGATTGTTGGCTACAAATATCTGTCAGGTGGTTAGTGTCTGCTTTCTCTTTCTCAGCATTGTACTGAACTCTGTAAAACCACCTGTGTTGTGGTATATATTCTCTTATGCATGCATGTCCTTGGTTGGTTTTCATGGAGTCATGTGGAGACCTACATTGTCCTGGTATGAAATATTTTTTGGAGGCTAAAACAGATTTTGTTAGTGTCTTTTGGTTCTTTATTATTTCTTTTTTCTGTGTCCATTCATTCTATAGATGTAGATGGAGCTTCTGATATGTGATAGACATATCAGAATATAAGCTCCAGGAAGGAGAAACAGACATCAGATGAACTACTAGATATATAGTATGCCTGAAAATAAGTATGGTAGAGTAAAATAAGGAAGGGTGAAGAGGACAGCACTGGGAGTATGTAACATAGTAATGATTTCATTGAAGTCATGGTCAGGAAAGATATTAATGAAGTAAAAGAATTCCAAGCAGTTACCTAACTGCTTGGCAGTAGAAAATTAGGGAGTTTCCAGCAGAAAATAACCAATGCAAAGATACTGCCAAAGCATAGGAAGAAGACCAGTGTGATTGGAACCAAGTGAGCAAAGGGAGATGGTAGGAGATGGGAGATTTGAGAGTAGCTGGGGGTGTAAATGCATACCCTTGTGTGACCATTGTTAAGAATTTTGGCTTTTACTCTGAGCAATGTGGCAAGTGGTTGTAGAGTTTTGGGCAGAGGAGTGACACCATCACTTTTTAAAGGCTCACTCGGACTATATATATGAAGCAGAATGGTCAAACGTCAGTGAAACAAGTTGTTATAATGCGTAGGAGTAACTGGAAGTGATGAGATGAGATGAGATGAGATGAGATGAGATGAGATGAGATGACAGAGCTGATAAGAATTGATAGATTGGATGTAAGAGAGTGTGTGTGTAAGTTTAGTCGTATAGTGCTATTTTTAGGAAAAATATAGTAATTTTCCTTTTCTATTGCTTGGTTGGATGGGACCTGAATGTGTTTATAGACTATACCTGGAGATATGTTAGGTTTGGTACTAGTAATTTCCTGCTTTGCTGTATAATTAAAGCATGTGAAGTTAAAACTATTTTTATGGTAATAGCAAACAAACACTCTTTGCTTTTTTTCACTACACTGATATTTTCACTGCTGATCCAAAAGCAGTGGTGTGTAATTGTCAACACTTTAGCAGGAGGGCATCAAACGTGTCAGTTTCACTTAATGGTTTTGGTGAAGCTAATAGTGATAAATGGTGAATTTTATTAAATCTTTAATCTTGAGTACTTTTTTTGGTATACATGATGGGGATTGTACATGATACTCCTCTGGTACCGAAGGACAAATAAACCAAAAATGTTAGAATTGTAAATTGAGTAGACACTTTTTTCATGGAACCCAGTTTTTATTTGAAAGAACAGCTTAGAGACAAAATAGTTATTACAATTTGAATATTTGGCAGACATTTTCTGGAAAATGAATGAAATGAACCTGTGACCTCAAGAAAAACAACTGACAGTATTTGTTGCTTTGAAAAAAATTCAGGATTTCAGGTGAAAATTAGAATTTTGGAGAACTTGTCTCTACCACTCTGTTTGACAAGTTCTCAGTATGACTGTTATAATCAGATTGAAAGTGATATTACCAAATTTAATTTTTTTATATTGTGTGGTGAAATGTATCAGTATTTGAAAGATTTTCATAACTTAATCAACTGAAAATTTTCAGTTGTTCATTGCATGTTATATAATCATGCATCAGTAAAAGATCCATTCAAAGCCCAAGAGAGACAAATGTATTTCAGAGTAGCACAGTGCAAAAAACTTGTTAGTATGATTTTAGAATTCACATTGTAACTAACTTTTAATAAGTGGCCACTTAACTGAGTGGCCTTACCCTTAACTATCTGAAAAGACTATTAAAATGTTCATATTTCTGTAAACTGTGAATCTGGGTGAGCTTGGATTTTCTTCTTATATTTCAAACGAAAACATTTTATGCCTCACGAAATTCAGAAATGTAAAAATTCAGCTGAATTCTATTAAGCCAGATATTAGGGAAATATTTTTATTTTTAATTAAAGAATTAAAAATAGTCTTACTCTTGTCAGTCATTTGGAAAAAGTACTTAATTTTTTAATCCAAATTGTTATATTAATACATAATGGACCGATTGTATTTTAAATTAAATAAAAATTTTAATTTCTAATATGACCATTATCAATAGATACATCCATATAAAAGGTTCTGGTATTTCAAAGAATTCTTTGGCATATAAAGGGATCCTAAAACCAAAAAATTTGAAAACTATTGGTATAAAAAGAATATTATTTTATTTTTAAAATTTATCAATTTTCATTTATTGAAAGGCAGCGTGGCAATGAGAGAGAGAGATAGATGTTTTCCATCTATCTGTTCAGTCCCCAAATACTCACAACAGCTGCGGCTATAGCCCAAAGTCAGGAGCTTTAAATTCCATCCAGTCTCCCATGTGGATGGCAGGGTCCCAAGCACTTGAGCCATTATCTGCTGTTTCCCAGATGTATTAACAGAGTAATGGGGACTCAAATTGTCATCCCAGATGGTGGCTTAACCCAGTATACCATATCCCCTCTCTCCAGAATATGGATTTTAAAGTCATGACTCTTCCACACGCCAAATACACAACTTTGGAAAATAACAAATATTGGTTTTAATTTTTAAAAATTTTTTTGCATCAAAATAAATATTTTTTTAAGATTTTATTTATTTATATTTGAGAGGTAGAGTTACAGAGAGGGAGAGACAGAGAGAAAGGTCTTCCATCTGTTGGTTCACTCTCCAGGTGGTTGCAATGGCTGGAACTGGACTGATCCAAAACCAGGAGCCAGAAGATTCTTCCAGATCTCCCACTCAGGTGCAGGGGCCCAAGGACTTGGGCCGTCCTGTACTGCTTTCCCAGGCCATGGCTCAGAGCTGGATCAGAAGTGGAGCAACCAAGACTCCAGTAGGCGTCCATATGGAATTCTGCACCACAGGCAGAGGCTTAGCCCACTACACCACAGCACCAGCCCGGCTTTAATTTTCTTACCTGTGAAATAGGAATAATATTTGTTTCAGGGTTATTGAGTGACTTAAATTAAATAAAACATGTGAAGTACATAGTACCTGGCACATTTAATACTTATACATCAAGCCAGCCATTCAGTTGAGTTTTTGCTTAGTTTAAGCTAGTGGTCTTAATGTTGCTAGAATGTTATTCACTCATTTTGCAAAACAATTGTTTTGTTTACCTTGTTAGAACAAAGGCATCTGATTTCAAACTTGAAAACCATACTGTGAAAAATTGAAAGCAAAGGCTACTTTAGGGTTTTGGTGTCTTTTGTGTAATATGGGAGCCTATGAAGTAGACTGACAAAATAGAAAATGCAAATTAGCTAAGGCAGCAGCAGGTTGAAGAGGCTCACTTGGTTAATCTTCCACCTGCAGCGCCGGCATCCCATTTGTGCACCGGGTTCTAGTCCCATTTGCTCCTCTTCCAGTCCAGCTCTCTGCTGTGGCCTGGGAAGGCAGTGGAGGATGGCCCAAGTTTTTTTCCAGAGTGTCTTGGCTTTCCATGCCTAGAATATTCTCATGGGCTCTTGAGCCAGATCCGAATGCCTTAAGGGATGATTCTGAGGCCAGAGTGCTATTTAGGACATCTGCCATTCTATGAGTCTGCTGTGTATCTCGCTTCCCATGTTGGATCATTCTCTCCCTTTTTGATTCTATCAGTTAGTATTAGCAGACACTAGTCTTGTTTGTGTGATCCCTTTGACTCTTAGACCTATCAGTGTGATCAATTGTGAACTGAAATTGATCACTTGGACTAGTGAGATGGCCTTGGTACATGCCACCTTGATGGGATTGTATTGGAATCCCCTGGCACAATTCTAACTCCATCATTTGGGGCAGTTCCGATTGAGCATGTCCCAAATTGTACATCTCCTCCCTCTCTTATTCCCACTCTTATATTTAACAGGGATCACTTTTCAGTTAAAATTTAAACACCTAAGAATAATTGTTTGTTAATTACAGAGTTCAACCAATAGTACTAGAATAAAAAAAAAACTAAAATGGATAAAGTATTACATTGTACAACAACAGTCAGCACAAGAGCTGATCAAGTAACTGTTTCTCATAGTGTCCATTTCACTTCAACAGGTTTCCCCTTAGGTGCTCAGTTAGTTGTTGCCGATCAGGGAGAACATATGATATTTGTCCCTTTGGGACTGGCTTAATTCACTCGGAATGATGTTTTCCAGATTCCTCCATCTTGTTGCAAATGACCGGATTTCATTGTTTTTGACTGCTGTATAGTATTCTATAGAGTACATGTCCCATAATTTCTTTATTCAAATGTATGCTTTGAATTCCCTGTGATCTTTTGCTGTGAGGTTCCCTTCGTTTACCTACTTTCATGTTGATGGCCGTGTTTCTGTGTTTCTGAGTGTAAGACATCTTTAAGTATCTTTTGCAGGGCTGGACGAGTGGCAACAAATTCTTTCAATTTCTGTTTGCAGTGAAAGGCCTTTATTTCACCTTCATTCATAAATGAGAGCTTTGCAGGATATAATATTCTGGGCTGGCAGTTTTTCTCTCTTAGTACCTGGGCTATGTCTCGCCATTCCCTTCTAGCTTGTAGGGTTTCTGATGAGAAGTCTGCCGTGAGTCTAATTGGGGCTCCTCTGAGAGTAATCTGACGTTTCTCTCTTGCACATTTTAGGATCTTTTCTTTCTGTTTCACTGTGGTGAGTTTAATTACAATGTGTCGTGATGAGGATCTCTTTTGGTCATGAATATTGGGGGTTCTATGAGCTTCCTGTACTAGGATGTCTCTGTCCTTCTCCAAAACTGGGAAATTTTCTGCTATTATCTCACTAAAAAGGCATTCTAATCCTCTCTCCCTCTCCATGCCTTCAGGAACTCCTAGAACTCGAATGTTGGGTTTTTTAATAGTATCCTGTAGATTCCCAACAATATTTTTTAGATTTCTAATTTCCTCTTCTTTTCTTTGGTTTGACTGTATATTTTCCTGTGCTCTGTCTTCTAAGTCCGATATTCTCTCTTCTGCCTCACCCATTCTGTTTGTAAGGCTCTCTAATGTGTTTTTCATTTGATCTATTGAATTCTTCACTTCATTATGATTTCTCATCACTATCACAGTTTCATGTTCTACTAGTTGTTTCATTTCAGCTTGATTCCTCCTTAATATTTCATTTTCACGAGAGAGATTTTCTACCTTGTCCATTAAGGATTTCTGTAGTTCAAGAATTTGTTTTTGAGTACTTCTTAGTGTTCTTATCAATTTTTTGAGATCTGCTTCTTGCATTTCTTCTATCTCATCATCTTCATAATCTTGAATTGGGGTGTCTTTTTCATTTGGGGGTGTCATAGTGTCTTCCTTGTTCTTGTTACCTTGGTTTTTGGGTTTGTTGTTTGGCATATTGGTTTCTTCACTGTGGTGTTTTTTTCTTGTTATACTATGATTCTAGATAAGTGGACTGTCTGCTTTCAATGGAGCCTTAGAGGCTTGCGATGGGTGTGGCCTGAGAGCTCTGTTTGGTTCCTCAGGGTTGAGGGTGTGTCAAAGGTGACACTCCCAGGTTAGGTGTGGTGAATCTCTGTTTCTTTCTTTATTTTTGGTTCAAAAGGGAAGTAATTCCACACAGCTGAATGGAATTGGGGGTGGTTAGCAGGCAAATGATATACCCACAGGAGCCAGAGATCAGAAGCTCTTTCCCAAGGACCACAGAGGGAATCTCTGCAGCCTTCAGTGTGGGTTCAAATTCTCCTGCAGTCTCACCACTGGGCTACCAAGGCTACCGAACTGTAGCGTCTCTGGAGAGTACTCACGTGGTGAATTCCGTGAGTTCTCTCCCCCACAGTCTCTTTTTTCACAGTCTCAGTTCATTAGCACCACACATTCATTAGGTTCTAATCTCCTTTTATTTCACCCCTCCCACCCAGAGTCAGGTTTTTCTGCTAGGCTCAGGGCCAGTGCAGACCTGAGGTCGCCCTGCTTATGACGTATGTCCAAAATGGCGCCTGCTCTTTGTCTTGCTCACCTTTGAGAGGTGGGTGGAGAGAGAGAAACCCGTGTCCGTATCGGTCACTTTTTTCTTTCTCTCTCTCTTCTAGTTAGCCTGGTGAACTTTTCCCCACAGGGTTTCAAGCCTTGTTCGCTCTAGTCTCCTCTTTCCGCTTCCCTGCTGGTGTCTCAGGCTATTGAGGATCGGCTCACCTGGCGTTCCAGTGCTGGTGCGTTGAGTCTGCCCCTGGTGTCCCTAACTGTGGGCTCCCACGCTTTCCTCAAAGGTCCACTGTGATTCACTAGTTCTGGAAGAGTTTCCTCTGCTGTTTCTTCCCCTACTCTTCCTTGAACCTGCAGTATCTCCACTTTTATTAAACTGTCTCTCCCCGGACTATCGGTATGCTCCCTTCCTATTCTGCCATCTTGCCCTAATCTTCTGATTCCATTTTCTAAGAGCTTTTAAAGTACCCTCATAGAAAATTGAAGGATTACTGGATGAAGGTAACTAGCACATTAGAGTACATAGTTTTCTGATATGCTTGTTTGATGAAGTAAATTTAGCTAGGTGATGATAATGACGTTGATGATTTTTATTTTGCATTTAAAATATGGACTTTGAGCATAGGTTTTGGTATCTTTGTAGTAGATATTTCTGATTTTATTACCTGTAAAATAAGTGGTCTTGGATTGTTGAATTTATTAATTTCTAGTTCGTAAATCTTTTGATAATGAGATTAATAATTTGAACTTGTAATGGAAAATTAACATGTAACTTGCATAGGTGCTTACGTTTTTATGTCTGTGTCTATCTATCTTTATTTTTAATGTTCCTGAAGGGTTTAAGAAACTGATGAGTAATTATCTAAGAGCCATAAGCACTGTGTTTTATTGACCTGTGTAAGTGGTCTAGCCTCTGGTAGGCTATCAATTTAATTTTTGAATAGGTATTATGGTCATATGCTTAAAATGGTTAAAAGGTACAGTAGTCCCCTCATGTCCCTTCTTTACTGTTGGGGATGAAATTGGATATGACCTCTTAAAATTTACACTAAAATGTGGCCCCTTGAAGTTCCCCAGAAGTGCTTTCTGGGGTGCCACATATGCTACTGGAATTTGGGGTGCTATACGATTTCTCCATGTGCTTACTAATAAATCCCCAAAATTAGTAAGCCCAAGAGTGTTCTTGCCTAATATTTAGAGAAGAATTCTAAATACCGGCACAGATAAATGAGGCAGCATGGTACGTTTTAAGCTTTTATTTAGTGAGAAAGATGCATAGGAGAGTGAGAGCTTTATTAAGAGAGAGAGGTGAATAGGGGTTCATACTGAGCACTGGAACCAGCCACATGGATGAGCATCTAGGCCAGAAAGCCAAGAGCACATGGCCCAAAGGCCACGTGCCCTGGAGGTGCTGGACTACAGCCAGGCCCTCCTGGCAAGAAGCCAGGGAAGAAGAGAAGGGGCTGGACACTCTGTGTCCTAGGCTTTTAACCCACTTCCAAAGGGGACTGGTTAATTACCCTGATTGGCTGGTTGGCACCCAGGTGTGGCCAGGTAGGGGGGTGAGGTCACACAGGAGTGTGGCGAAGGTATGGGCATGAGGTCACACAGGGGCGTGGGGAAGGTGTGGTCTTCCAGCTTACTAACCTAATCAATTTTAACCTGTATGCCTGCCTACTTCAGGGATACTTTCAAAGACTTGTCAGTGGATGCCTGAAACCAAAGATAGTATCAAACCCTATTTATACAATAAAAAAAAAAAAAAAGAAAAGAAAATTTCCCTTTCTTTTCTGGTTCTCCCTACTTTCCTTGGCAGCATGTGGTGTTGGCCCTTCTTTTATGTTCTCATTTTCGTTGCCATTCAGGGCAAAGTACATCTCTCTCTCTCTCTCTTTTTTTTCCCTCTTGAAAGAGAAGTAAGGAACAAGAACAATTATTACTTCTACTGTTTAGTACAAATGAGGAAATTCAGAAATTTATATTCTTGGTTGTCTATCTGTCTCTACTGTCAAATGTATATCTCTAGCCTAGACTTTTCTTTTGAGTTCCAGATTTTGTATTTATCTCCAGTTGGAAATTTCAAGATACTTCAACATTAAGTTGTCCTACGTGGAGTTATTTTTTTTCTAGCTCCTCCCTTTCCTCCTGGCTACCCACTAATACCCAGTCATTGGGATCATTCTTTGTCTACTTCCTCCTCCTCCTCTTCCTCATGTACATCTAATTATCAGGTTATTTTGAATCAGTCTGTTCTGTCAGTATTGCCACCACTTTGGGGCCAACTAATTTTATTATCTTTTTCCTGAGTACTGCACCAGATTCGTACCCATTTTCCTTTTTTGTCACCTTCTAATTCATTCTGTATGTGGTAACAAGAGGATCTTAAGTGTAATTTGTGTCAGGCTACTTCCCTACTGAAAACTCTTGAATGCCTTTCTCACTTAAAAAGAAGTTTGTATTTCTTTCTAGAGTTACAGAGCTCTGTGTGATCCAGATCTTGCCTACTTCTCCAGTTTAATCTTGGACAAATCTCTCCCTTTTTTTGTGTTCTGACGATTCTTGTTTTCTTTCAGTTTCTTAAATATGCCAAGTTCTTTGTGGCCTCTCTACAATGCTTTTCTTTTTGCTTTTTATTTCTCAACTTAGATTTTAGATCTCATTTGAAAAATTATCTCTTTAGAAAGATTCTCCAGACTAAAGTATCAAGAAATTGTGTATCCCTCTATTATTTTCTGTTTTAGCCTTTTATTAGTTTTCTTAACACTTAACACACTGTATTTTTGTCTCCTTTTATTTTACATGATTTATTTTTCTCTTACATGCCTTGTTAAATTTAAGTTCCATAAGGGAAGGGATTATTTTTAACTGGAGTGTCTAGCACTATGCCTAGCACATGGTGATCCTCTGGAAATATTTATTGAATTAAAATTAATGGATTTACATCTAGGTAAGATGGAAGAGAATAACAGAACCCACTAACTCCTCACCTGACTTTGCATTAAAATACATTAATGATTCTAGAATCAAATAAACTAGATTATGAGAGAAATTTTTAATAATAATAATGTGATATGATTATATTTAGAAATCATTTCAATGACTAACAGGTATTTTGCCCTTACAACAAGACAATAGGAAGTAAAACTCCTACTGATTATGGGGTGCAAACATGTAATTAAAGAGAAAAGAGTAAATATTTTAAGCTTACAGGCTGTAACATCTATTACATAAGAGTAGCCATAAACAGTTCACAGATAATCAGCATGTGGCTGTATTCCAATAAAACTTTATTTATGTTATGGGCTGACCCCTGATTTAGAGGAGGAGAAAGTTTCTAATGTGGAGAACTCATGGCAGGAATGACTTTGTGCCTTACATCAAGCCTGCTCCCTCTTTTCCCCTTCATTTATTGGCATCATTGGGACTCATAAAAGTGAAAAAAAAAAAAAGCTATTTTTAGTCCTTTATTTCAAGTAGAGATGTTAGCACCAAAGAAACATGTGGACAGGAAAGCTTGTTATATAATTCAGAGCTAGACTAACCTGGGGGACAGTTATTGAGACAAAATAAGAGGCCCAAGTAAAAAGGCCTTTGCACAGAACACAGTACTTCTTAAATTGTCATGAGCATCGAAGAAATTTTTTTTTTTTTTGACAAGCATAGTTAGTCAGTGAGAAAGAGAGAGACAAAGAGAAAGGTCTTCCTTCCGTTGGTTCACCCCTCAAATTGCTGCTGCAGCTGGCACGCTGCACCAATCTGAAGCCAGGGGCCAGGTGCTTCCTCCTGGTCTCCCATGCGGGTTCAGGGCCCAAGCACCTGGGCCATCCTCCACTGCCTTCCTGGGCCACAGCAGAGAGCTGGCCTGGAAGAGGAGCAACCGGGACAGAATCCGGCGCCCCAACCGGGAGTAGAACCCGGGGTGCCAGCGCCACAGGCAGAGTGTTAGCCAAGTGAGCCGCGGTGCCGGCCTGAAGAAATTTTTTTATATAGTTCTAGCAATCTTACCCCTATTTTCTCTTACCTTTTATTTTTAACAGTGTTATCGAGATATAATTTATATATCATAAATTAATTATTTATGATAATATTAAATATTTTGAATTAAGATTTACCAATTAATTGATGAAATTAAACTAAGGTATAAAATTTGACAGTTTTAAAATATATTCACAGTCATACAACTATCAGAGCAATCAGTTTGAGAGTACAGTTGACCCTCCTCCTTATCTATGGATTGAAAATAAGTTCTGTCTTTATTGAACATGCAGATACTTCTTTTTTCTTGTCATTATTCCCTAAACAATACAATGTAACAACTATTTGCATAATATTTATATTGTATAAGGTAATTTTTAGGTGATTTGAAATATTCAAAAGAATGTATGTGCATTATATGCAAATACTATACCATTTTATATCAGGGACTTGAGCTTCATGGATTTCAGTACTGCAAGGGCTGCTGGAATCCATCCCTCACAGATACCAAGGGGTGACTGTATTTTCATCATCCCCCAAAGAACTCCATACACTTTACTTAGCACTTCCAGTCCTCCCATTTTCTCCAGCCCTAAACACCAGTAATCTATTCTTTGCTCTATAGATTTGCCTATTCTGGACATTTCATATAATTAGAATCACACAATATGTGATCTTTTATGACTGGCTTCTCCCGCTTAGCACAGTGTTTTTAAGAATCAACCATGCTGTAGCATGTATCCATACTTTTTTTCCTTTTATGGCTGAATAACAATCCATTGCATCGACATACATTTTATTTATGCATTCATCAATTAATGGACATCTGGGTTGTTCCCACCTTTTGGCTATTATGAATAATGCTGCTATAAACATTTGTATATAAGTTTTTGTGTGGCTGTGTTTTCATTCTTTTGGGTATATACCTACAGCTGGGTCATAAGGTGTTGGGGTCTTAAGCCTGAGGCTGACCCCTGACCAGCAGGGGACAGTGCAGACACTCCCCGACAAGGCAAACGGGAGAGGTAAGGTCGATGGGTCAAACACATCCCAAGCACCCGTGAGTTCTGTCGAAGCAGGAACTACTTTATTGAGGAAGTGTACAGGCTTATAAAGCTTACAGAAGACATGCGCAGTAGGGGAGCCAATCAGCAAAAAGATCATGCAGGCGTGGGTGGACCACACACAGGGGCATCTTAAGCAAAGTGTAGGGATCATGCACTGTCCATGTGTCTAGAACTAAATCGGACCTATCCCTGCGGGTGGTCTGATCTTACGTAGCTTAACCGAGGCAGCCGCAGACACTCCCCTCAAACATCCACTGGGCGCCATATTGTAATGGAAGTTTTAGGCAATGCCCAACAATAAGGTAACTCTGTGGTTAACCTTTTGAGGAACTGCCAAACCATTTTCTAAAATGGCTGCATTATTTTAGTTTCTCAACAAAGTGTTTGAGAGTTGTAATTTATCTTTCTTGCCAAGATGTGTTATTGTGTGTCTTTTAGGTTATACCCATCATAGTGGTATAAAGTTGTAACTCAACTGTATTTATTTAAGAGAGAGACAGTGACAGAGAGCTTCCATTTTCCTAGTTTACCCGCCAGATGGCTTCCAAGCTGGTGATAGCGGAGTGCTGAAGCTGGAGCTGGAAACTCAGTCCAAGCCTCCCATGTAGGGGACAAGTACCCAACTACTTGAATCACAACTACAGCCTTCCAGGGTCTGCTTTAGCAGGAGGCTGGAGCCAGGGATCAAATGCAGGCACTCTGATGTGGAATATGGCTGACTTAAATCAGTGTTTTAACTGCTAGGCCAAAACATTGGCTCCTCAGTGTGTTTTTTTTCCCCCCTTATGGTTCATTATTTTGAGCATCTTTTTATGTTTTTTTAAATTTCTTTTGTGTGTGTGTGTGTGTATCTTCTTTGGAGAAATGGCTTTTCAGATCCCTTCTCACTTATAAATTGGGTTATCTTTTTGTTATTGAGTTGTAAGAGTTCTTTAGATATAAGACTTAGGAAATAAAGGATTTGCAAAATAGTTTCTTCCAGACTGTCTTTTCACTTTTGTTGTGGTGTCCTTTGTAGAACAAAACATTTTAATTCTTTTGAAGATTTATTTTATTTATTTAAAAGGCTGAGTAATACAGAAAGAAAGAGACAATGAGAGTAGGAGAGAGAGAGAGAGATCTTTCATCTGCTGGTTCACTCCCCAAATAGCTACAACAGCTCAGTCTGGGCCAGACTGGAGCAGGATCCCAGAACTCCATCCAAGTTTTCTACATGGGTGGCAGAAACCCAAGTACTTTTGCCATCCTCTACTGCCTCTCACATTAGCAAGGCATTGGATCAGAGGCAGAGCAGCTGGACATGAATTGGCACTCAAATATGGGATGGTGGCATGCTCTAACATTTCAATTTTGATAAAATCAAATTTGCTGTTTCTTACATTTCTATGCTTTTGGTGTCATAGCTAAGGAACCATTGCCCAATGCATGATCATGAAGATTTATTCCTTTATTTCCTTCTAGTTTTAATTCTTATATTTGAGCTTTTTTTTCTGTTTTGAATTAATGTTTGTATATGCTGTAATTAATCCATTGATATGTCTCTTATGTCTTTGCATACTGTATTGACTACTGTAAGTATTGAAATTGAGAAATGTAAGTCTTCCAACTTTGTTCTTGCTCTTCATGATTGTTTTGGACATTCTGGGTCTCTTGAATTTTAATATGAATTTTAGGATCAGTATGTCAGTTGATTTCTACAAAAATGCTAATTTGCATTTTCACGGAGATTGCTGTGGATTTTTAGAGCAATTTGGGAACTATTATCATTTTTACAGTATTTAATCTGATCCATGAACCTGGGCTGTCTTTTATTTAGATACTTTTAAATTCTTTCAATAATGTTTTTTACGGTTTTCAGAATACAAGTTTTATACCATTGCGTTTTCTTTGATTTCTATGCAACAACTCTTCACTCTCCCAGTTGTATGATTCTCTTTGTTTTGTTTGAAGCATTAAAATAGAGTTGCATGGCAAAGTGCTATAAAGATGAGCTTGTCCTCTTAGCTTCAGAATTTAAAGGAGTTTTTGCTGTTCATCCTCTTCAGTCAGTTGAGACGAAACTGAGGACAGTCTGCTGGTCATTTTCCTCTACTAGTCCTGGATAAGTTCTCATTCCAGGATAGATAAGCAGACAGGAAAAAGTCTATCTGGGGATTTGTGAAAAATATTTATTGTAAGAGAAGGAACATAACTACCAAAGATAGTTATGAAGATAATGAACTAAGAATAGTACAGAAATAGAAAGAAAGTTCAGGAAATAATTGCCCTATTGTTTTTTTTCAGTGACTTGTAAAAGAAATTTGCTTCTCTAAAACTGTAATGTGTGATGATGTGAAGAAAATAGGTCTAAATAAAAGTTTATAGAAAATTTTTAAGTGTAGTTACTTCATTTAAAAGATCCAAATTAAATGCACTGTCTTCACAATATAGAAAAATCTATGAGTGATATAGAAAATGTATTTGGAAGCAATACTGTAAAGGAAAAATGAAAAGAATGAAGAACAAATTTTAAATATGGAGTATTCTATAAATTTTATTTTATGGATAATATATATTTCTAGAGACTAAGAGCAACTGGATCAGAGAAAATATCCAAAGACATAAAGGAAGTTTTCTTTATTTAAAATTCAATATGATTCCAAAGATAGAGCTCATAATGTGTTCTGGGAAAAATTTAAAAAAGGAGATTATCAACAGTTCATATTTTAAAATTACTGACATGGGGCTGGTGCTGTGGTGCAATGGGCTAAAGCCTCTGCCTGCAGTGCCAGCATCCTTTATGGGCATCCTGGCTGTTCATCATCCTATCCAGCTTCCTGCTAATGCACCTGAGAAAGTAGTGGAAGATGTCTTAAGTCTTTGGGCCCCTGCACCCACATGGGAGACCCGGAAGAAGCTCCTGGTTCTTGGCTTCAGATCAGCTCAGCTCTGGCTGTTGTGGCCATTTGGAAAGTGAACCAGTGGTTGTAAAACCTCTGTAACTCTTTCAGATAAATAAAATTAATCTTTAAAAAAGTAAATAAAATTAATGAAAAATCCTACATACACAGAAGTGAAAAACACAGTTTACTACTGAAGGAAAATTTTTTTAAAGATTTATTTTTTTATTTGAAAGAATTACACAGAGAAAGGAGAGAGAGAGAGAGAGAGAGAGAGAGACTGAGAGACCGAGAGACCGAGACATCTTCCATTTACTGGTTCACTCCCCAGTTGGCCACAATAGCCAGAGATGCACCCATCTGAAGCCAGGAGCCAGGAGCTTCTGGGTCTCCCACATGGGTGCAGGGGCCCAAGGACTTGGGCCATCTTCTACTGCCTTCCCAGGCTACAGCAGAGAGCTTGATTGGAAGTAGAGCAGCTGGGACTTGAACCGGTGACCATATGAGATGTCGGCACTGCAGGCGGAGGCTTTACCCACTAAGCCACAGCGCCAGCCCCATACTGAACAAATTAATATCAATTTGACCTCTGATCTCTCTGATGTTCGAACATACATGCTACAGCATCTTCTAACTGTAAAATTCATTATAGCCAGGAATTCATTTGTGAAAGCAATAGTAACATTCTAGAATTTGCGAAGTCTCTGAAATAGATTAAGCTTCATAATACTAACCCTGAAAAATATTCAAAGATCTATCTCAGACCATAAGAAATGAATTCATGTATTTATTTTTAAAGATTTATTTATTTAAAAGGAAGAGTTAGAGAGAGATCTTCCATCCACTGGGTTCACTTTCCAAATAACCACAAATGCTGGAGCTGGGCAGATCTGAAGCCAGGAGCTTCTGCATCTCCTGCAGGCCCTAAGGACCTGGGCCATCCTCCACTGCTTTCTCAGGCACATTATAGGGAGCTGGATTGGACATGGAGCACCCATACGGGATGACGGCACCACAAGCAGCAGCTTTATCCATTACGCCACAGTGCTGGCTTCAAGAAATGAATTTAAATCATTTTGTGAAGAAAGGAGACATTGAGAGAAGGGCTAATAATGAGCAGTGAATCAGTTAAATATACCAGAAATAAATCTAATATCTATAATGAGACATCTTCTAAAAGTTTGTGGAAAATATAAACTACAAAAAAAAAAAAAAAACTTTGCATGGATTTAAAAAAAATTTAATCTAATTTACTTGAAAGGTGTATACACACACACAGAGAGAGAGATCCTATGTGTTACGTGAAGTTTTACTCTTTCCTGCTACAGTTGAGCTTTACTAATATGAGTTTTTCAACCTATTTGGTTGGTATTTTGTGCTTTATAATTTTTTGTTGTAGGAAGCATTCCATATTTACTTTGTATTGTGTTTAGCAGCATGTCTGGCTCTACCATCTAGTTGCTATTAGTACTCCTACTCCCTGATTTGACAAACAGAAATGTTCCAAACTTTGCCTAATATCTATTGGAGGCAAAATTATCTCGCCTGGACAAGCCACTGATTCTGTGTAGTGGAGAATATGCAGTCCCATACTCAAATTCTTACTATGAATTCCAGTGGCAAGAGACAGTCTTCTTCACAGGCTTAAATACCTTTTAAAAATGCAGAAAATGACTGTGGCAGGTAAAAAATTTTAGAAGTAATTTTCTGCCCAGGTATCAGACTGATTGGATTTGAGTAATATACTCTCCCTTGTTCAAAGTACTTGAGATAGGAGATTTACTAATAAAGGAAAAGAGTAGGGTGCATGGGACCAAAAATAATAACTATGATATTTATTGGAAAGGAAGAAAAGGACTTTTGCAGACATACTGAAAGAGAATGGTAAAAAATGAAATTTTTTTCTTGAGTCAAGTGTAGAGAAAAGTATATAAATGGCAAGATTATTGCTGATAAACTTGAATTTGAAGCAAAGATTATTTTAAAAAAACACTGAGTAAAATTATAATTTGATAGAAGATATAGTCATTAGTGGTTTTTTGTATCTTTATGCACTAACAATGTCAAAGAATAGAAAGCAGAGGGTTGCGGGTGGGAGGGAAGTGATGGGGGGGGGGAAGCCATTGTAATCCATAAGCTGTACTTTGGAACTTTACATTCATTAAATAAAAGTTTTAAAAAAAAGAAAGCAGAGCTTTGTAAATATTGAGAAAAATTAACAAAGTTGAATAGGATTTCTGCTCCTCATAGTGGTGGACTAGATAATTAAGACCAGTCTTTTGTAGCAAATGAGAATAAAATACCCTGTTTGAAGGGCACTGGAGATGGGCCAACATCTGGTAGAAAATGGAAGTCCAAAGATGTGAGCCTAGCATTTTTAGTTGCTTTTCTTTAATGGCTTTTGCAAATTCAATAGAAACACAGTGCTGTTTGGATTGGGAACTTGAGGAGCTGCTCCTGAGGAATAGGGCAAACTGAAGGTAGATCAGCTCTGGCACAGAGTAAAGCATAGCTTTGAATCATTTATGAGACCCAGAAGAACATGTCAGCCCCAGATTAGGTAATCCCAGCATGCAGTACCCGCAGTCACATGTTAGAAGCTAATGAAAATCTCACAGTATTTCTTAGGCTTCAAATTATTTAATTTAAAACATAGCCAGAATGTAATTAAAGGTGACCAGCATTATGAGGAAACTAGACAACATGCATGAGAGTCAGAAACAATGAAAGAGCCTTTGGGGACTCCATTTATTGTAATTATTATTAGGAGCTATAAATAGCAATGTTTACTATATTTTGAAGGATATAAGCTTGGTTGAGTATTTTGGTTAAGAATTGTAAACTATGAAGATTGCAATTACAGATGTGAAAAAGAACCAAATAGAAACTCTCAAATGACAAAATGTAATAACTGAAATTAAGAACCAAATGAATGGTTTTAGCAGCAATTTAAACTCTGCAAAAGATGGAATTCATGAGGTAGGAGATATGTCATAAGAAAATATCCATTGTATAATGAAAAGTGGAAAAATAAAGGAATTTTTAAAAAATAGAGTAAGAGACTTTTTATATTAATTAAATCCCAGGAAAGAAGAGAAAATGGGGGTAAATAATATTTAGAAAGAGAATTGGTAAGGGTTTTCTAAAATTCATGACATACCTAGTAATTTAAAAAATTCAATCCAAGTAGAATAAGAAATGAAATCTATATTGTTTAAGAGTGATATGGCTGAAAATTAAAATCTTAAATGCAGCCCAAAAATTATATCATTTTCTAAGGAGTGGTGGAAAAACCTATCATTGACTTTTCAACAACAAAAGGTCTCCTCAAACCACACAGAATGTTTAAGAAAATACCTGCCAAGTAAAAATTGTATATTCAATGCAGTGTCCTTTAAAATTAAAAATTGAATAGATATTTACAAACAAAAGTCATAATTTTAGAAAGGGAGAAAGTATGTGTTTTGAGTAGAAAGAAAATGATTCTGATAGAAGGTAAGAGATTTAGGAAGAAATAAATAAAAGCAAAAATAATAAAGGAGTATCAATTCAATAAGGGTACTTGGAAAATAGAATGAAAGATAAGTTTATTTTGGTATAAAAATTTTGAAATGTATAGGAAGGTCATAAAATGTTCATGGTAAATACATATTATGAAAAAACTATGCATGGGTTTCAATATTTTCTTCACTAAAATAAACTTTTTAATTCTATTTTTCAACAAACTTTTGAAGTTTAAAGCAAAAGCAAAAATTTATGGGACTAGGTACCAGTAGCATTCAGTCTGGATAAAGGAAATGAATTTAGTATTCTAAAACCATTGCATTGCTCTCAATAAGGATAGCAGACCACTGAATGTTAGACTTATATGTTGTAAACTCTAAGGTATCATGTCTAATAGAAATGCAGTGTAAGCCATACATGTAATTGTTAATTCACTAGTAACCATATACAGAAGAAAAAAGTGAGTGGAAATAGCTTTAATAATACGTATTATTTAATAAATCTAAAGTTTCATTTTAGCATTATTATCAATGTTAAAAATTGAGATACTTTATGTTTTTGTTTTCCAAACGAAACAAAACAAAAGTTTTCAAAATCATAGCACATCTCAGTTTGAACTAAATACCTTTTAAATACTCAAAAACCATGTTGGATAGTGCAGCGTTAGTATAACTACTAGAAGAATGGTAACATAAAAAATGTATATCCTCCATCCATATGAAAAATGGTATGGAGTAACAAAAATACTCTAGAATAAAGTAAGAAAGATGAGGAAAAGAAATAGAGAACCCATAGGACAAATAGAAAACAAAAGCAGGGTGATGAATTTAAACCATTTTATTAGTAGGTATAATACATGAAACTAGGTTGAATGCTTCATTTAAAAGATTTTGGGAGCTGGTGCTGTGGCACAGTGGGTGGGCCCCCGTCTGCAGTGCCAGCATCCCATATGGGCACTGGTTTGAGATCCGGCTGCTCTGTTTCCGATCCAGCTTTCTGCTATGGCCTGGGAAACCAGTGGAGGATAGCCCAGGTCCTTGGACCCCTGTGTCCACATGGAGCCCTGGAGGGAGTTCCTGGCTCCTGGCGTCAGAGTGGCGCAGCTCCGGCCTTTGCACCCAGTTGGGGAGTGGATCAGCAGATGGAAGACCTCTCTCTTTCTCTCTCTCTGTCTCTCTCCCTCTCTCTCTCTCTCTCTCTTTCTGCTTCTCATTTTCTCTCTGTATAACTCTTTCAAAATAAATAAATAAATCTTTTTTAAAAAAAGATATTTTGTTAATTTGTAAAAAACACATACAATTGGAGACACTTTCTAAAACAATGTAGAAAAATTGAAAATAAAATGATTGAAAGTACAACCATGCAAATACTAATAAAAATGGATATAATTATATACATATTTTCAAAAAATTTTATTTATTATTTAATTTATTTGCCAAAATGAATATAAAGATGAATTAGAATATGTAAGTATTATTATATGGATGCCTCCTAAAATCCACTAAAAGAAAGCAACAAATAGACCAAATAAGGATATGTAAATGTGCTATAATTATTAATGACGGTGAATACATAAAGGAAACTGGGTCCAGATTGTTTTACAACTGTAATCTAAACATTAAGGAAAATATAATACCAAGAGTTTTCCAAATATTTTACCAAGTTATCGAAACATTTGAGCTCGCAACTCTTGCCTAAGGTGATAATCATTATATTTGAATGATCAGGATTCTGTAATAATTGATATCATTAAGGTTGGTTGCTGTGTGGTTTTTCCATATTCCTACACTCTCAAAATGCTTATTGACAGTCTAATGGTCTAATGAATGTCAGTGGCAGTTTGCGAGGCATTTGGTTTACACAGATGAAGGAAATATGTATCTGGTCATCCTGAGATTTACATCTAATGAAGGAGGTGCATGTTTGCCTATTAACGTACAAGTACAGTTCAATGAAAAGTGCTGCAGTAAGTAGACAGGACCAGATGGCTTTGGGAGCAGAGCAGAGAGACATTTATTTGATTGCTTATGAAAGGCCAAGAACTGCTTCACCAGTGAGGTGATGGTTGGAGCTGAACTGTGAGAAGTATTAATATATCAGGCAAATGGAGAAGGAATATTTAGGAAGAGTTAATAATATGTGTAAAGGCATGAGAACCTGGTTATTAGAGAATTTATGGTATGTAGTTTAGATGAGAAAATGAGAAAGAAAATGGCAGTTAAGGGTTTATGATCAAAAACCTTTTTGATCTTTAACATGATATAAAAGGAGCATTTCTAATCTCTTAAGTGAAACTATAACATAGTCAGGTTTTTCTATTAAAATTATTCCAGTATATCTTTAGAGAGCTGATTAAAATGGAGCAATATCGGAGGCAGGGAGTCGACCAGAAGTTTGTTGCTATAGATATTTAGATAAGATTATAAGAACTTGTAAGGAGTATTAAAAGTGATAGCCTAAAATTAGGCATTGGTTTTGGCATAGTTGATTTTGAGTTTTTGTTTCTGGTACTAATTTGTGAAGAAATTTGTTTACTTTTAGAGGTTAATATTTTTTTTTATTTGAAAGGTAACAGAAAGAGAGAGAGCAAGAGAACGACAGAGATCTTTCATCTGTTAATTGACTCCCCAAATGGTTGTAATGGCTGAGGCTGGTCTGAGCTGAAGCCAGGAGCCAGGAACTCCTTCTGGATCTCCCATGTGGGTGGCAGGGGTTCACACAGTTAGGCCATCATCTGTTGTCTTCCCAGGCATATTAGCAGGAAGCTGGATCAGAAGCAGAGCAGTCAAGAATTGAACTGTCACTTTGATAGGGGATGCTAGTGTCATATGTGGTAGCTTAACCTGGTGCACCACAACACTGACCCCTTGTTTACCTTTTAATGTTACATTTTGGTCTTACTAAATTGTCATAGACTAATTGCAAAAATGGGAATTTTAGTTCAATATTTGAAAAGGAGGAGGAAGACAGCTTTATTCTAGTCTATCAAAATGGGAAATTGCACTTATGTTGATTTTTTTCTTACTCTATATTATGCTGAAGGCTTTGAATGAAACTGTTTATTAGAATGATCTACAGATGGTTCCTAATCTGCTACTAGTGGATGGCCATTTACAGATGTTCTAAAGCATTTCATTCATTTAGTGTGTGAACTGACTATATCACTCAGTAGTAGAAAACTTTTGCTTCTTTTTCTTTCCCCAGAAACCTTTTATTTAAGGAATACAAACTTTGCACATTTCATAATTAGAGCATTAGGAACATGGTGATTCTTCCCACCATACCCTCCCTCCCACCTGCACTCCCAGCCCTCTTCCTCCTCCCTCTCCTAGTCCCATTCTTATTTTTCACTAAGATCTATTTTCAGTTAACTTTATACACATGTGATTAACTCTATGTTAAGTAAAGAGTTCAACAAATAGTATCAAATGAAAAAAAAACTTCCTCAGCAGTCAAGACAAGAGCTGTTCAGAGTAATTGCTTCTCAAAGTGTCAATTTCACTTCTATAGATTACATTTTAAATGCTCTATTAGTTATCACAGTTCAGGGAGAACATATGATATCTGTCCTTTGGAGACTGGTTTATTTCACTAAGTATGATGTTTTCCAGCTTCATACATTTTGTTGCAAATTAGGATTTAGATTTTTCGTGCTGTGTAATATTCCATGATGTATATATTTCATAATTTCTTTATCGAGGCTTCAGTTGACAGGCATTTGGGTTGATTCCGAATCTCAGCTATTGTGAATTAAGCTGCAGTAAACATGGGGGTACTGAAAACTCTTTCATATGCTGATTTTATTTCCCTTGGGTAAATTCCCAAGAATGGGATGGCTAGGTCATATGGTAGATCAATATTCAATTTCTGAGGTATCTCCTTACTGTCTTCTACAGTGGTTGCACCAGTTTACATTCCCACTAACAGTTGCTTAGGATACTTTTCTCACCTCATCCTTGTCAGCATTTGCTGTTTGTTGATTTCTGTATGAAAACCATTCTAAATTGGGATGAAGTAAAACCTCATTATGGTTTTGATTTGCATTTCCTTGACAGCTTGAGATCCTGAGCACTTTTTCTTGCGTCTGTTGCCATTTGGATTTCCTCTTTTAAAAAAATGCCTGTTCTAGCCCTTTGCCCATTTCTTAACTGAGTTGTTTTGTTGTTGTTGAGTTTCTTGATCTCCTTATATATTCTAGTTGTTAATCCTTTATCCGTTGCATAGTTCGCAAATAATTTTTTCTTTTCTGTCATTTGCCTCTTCACTTTGCGGAGTATGTTTTGCAGTACAGAAGTTGCGCAATTTGATGTAATTCCATTTATCAATATTGTTTTGATTGCCTGTGCCTGTGGGGTCTTTCCCAGTAACTCTTTGCCTAGGCCAATGCCTTGCAGGGTTTCCCCAGTGTTCTCTAATAATTTGGTGGAATTGGGTCACAGACTTAGGTTTAATCCATTCTGGTGGATTTTTATATAAGGTGTAAGGTAGGGGTCTTGCTTCATACTTATGCATGTGAAGATCCAGTTTTCCCAGCACCATTTGTTGAAGAGACTGCCTTTGCCCTGAGGATTGATTTTACCTCATTTGTCAAAAATAAGTTAGTTGTAGATGCAAGGATTGATTTCTGGCAATTCTGTTCTGTTCCATTGGTCCATTCATCTGTTTTTGTACCAGTACCAGGCTGTTTTGATTATAATTACCCTGAAGTATGTCTTGAAATTTGGTATTGTGATGCCTTCAGCTTTGTTTTTGTTGTGTAAGATTGCTTTAGCTATTCCAGGTCTCCTGTGCTTCATATGAATTTCAACATTAGTTTTTCTATATCTGAGAAGAATGTCCTTGGTATTTTGATTGATATTGCATTGAATCTGTCAATTGCTTTTGGAGTATGGACATTTTGATGATACTGATTCTTCCAATCCATGAACATGACCATCTTTTTGTATCTTCTTCTATTTTTTCTTTAATGTTTTGTAATTTTCATTGTAAAGATCTTTAAATTTATTCCAAGATATTTGATTTTTTTTTTGTAGCTATTATGAATGGTATTGGTCTTAGAAGTTCTTTCACAGCTGTGGCATTGTCCATTGTCTGTGTATACAAAGGCTGTTGATTTTTTTGTGTTGACTTTATGTCCTGCCACTTTACCAAACTCTTCTTTGAGTTGGCAATAGTATCTTAGTGGAATCTTTTGGATCATACATACACACACACACACACACACACACACACACACATATAATCATGTCATCTGCAAATAGGGATAGTTTAACTTCCTCCTTCCCAATTTGTATCCCTTTGATTTCTTTTTATTGCCTAATGACTTTGGCATTCCAGGACTATATTGAATAGCAATGGTGAGACTAGGCATCTTTGGTTCTGGATCTTAGGGGGAATGCTTCCTCCTTTTCCCTATTCAATAGGATGCTGGCCATTGGTATGTCATGAATTGCCTTGATTGTATTGAGGAATGTTCCTTCTATACCCAATTTGCTTAGAGTTTTCATCATGAAAGGGTGTTGTGTTTTATCAAATGCTTTCTCTGCATCTATTGAGATAATCAAATGGTTTTTGTTCTTCAATTTGTTAATGTGATATATCACATTTATTGATTTGCAAGTGTTTTTTTGTTTTCAAAGATTTACTTACTTTATTTGAAAGGTAGAGTTACAGAGAGTCAGAGGCAGAGAGGTCTTCCATCTGCTGGTTCACTCCTCTTATGGCCGTATTGGCTGTAGCTGTGTAGACCCGAAGCCAGGATCCAGGATCTTGTTTAAGGTCTCTTACACAAGTGCAGGGGCCCAAACACTTGGGCCATCTTCTACTGCATTCCCAGGTTATAGCAGAGAGCTGGATCAGAAGTCAAGCATCTGAGATTTGAACTGGCACCTGTATGGGATTCTGGCACTATAGGCGGCAGTTTTATCCACCATGCCACAGTGCCAGCCCCAATTTCTGAATGTTGAACCATTCCTGAATACCAGGGATAAATCTCACTTGGTTCGGGCGAATGATCTTTCTGATGTGTCGTTGGATTTGATTGTTTATTATTTTGTTGAGGATTTTTGGGTCTGTGTTCATCACGGAAATTGGTCTATAGTTCTCTTTCTCTGTTATATGTTTTTCAGGTTTAGGAATTAAGGTGATGCTGGCTTCATAGAGTTCGGGAGTATTCCCTCCCTTTCAATTGTTTTGAAAAGCTTGAGAAGTATTGGAGTTACTTCTTCTTTAAATATCTGGTAGAATACAGCAGTGAAGCCATCCGTTTCTGGGATTTTCTTTGTTGGATGGCTCTTTATTACTGATTCAATTTCAATCTTGCTTATTGGTCTTTTTAGGTTTTGTATGCTTTCATGGCTCAATTTAGGAAGGTTGTATGTGTCCAGGAATCTATCCATTTTTTCTAGGTTTCCTGTTGGCAAACAGCTCTTCGTAGTAATTTTTGATGATTCTTTTTATTTCTGTGGTATCTCTTGTTATACTTTCTTTTTAATCTCTAATTTCATTTATTTGGGTCTTCTCTCTCTTTTTTTTAAATTTGTTTTTAGTTAGTTGGGCTAATGGTGTGTCAATTTTGTTTTTTCATAAAAGCCAGACCTTCGTTTTGCTGATCTTTTGTTTTCTTTTTACAATTTTGCTTATTTCTTTTCTAATTGTAACTATTCTTTAATCCTACTAGTTTTTGGTTGGTTTTGCTGTTGTTTCTCTAGGTCCTTGAGATGCATTGATAGCTCATTTATTTCATGCCTTTACAATTTCTTGATGTGGGCATCAATTGCTATAAACTTTCTCTTAACACTGCTTTTGCTGATTCCCATAAGTTTTGATATGTTGTATTCTTGTCTTCATTTGTTTCCATTAATTGTTTGATTTCTTTTTTGATTTCTTCTATGGCCCACTGTTCATTCAGGACCGTGTTGTTCAGTCTCCATGTGTTCGCATATGTTCTAGAGATTCCTGAGTTGCTGATTTTCAGTTTCATTCCTTTGTGGTCTGAGAAGATGCATGGTATGATTTTGACTCTTTTGAATTTGCTGAGATTTGCTTTGTGGTCTAGCATATGGTCTGTACTAGAGAAAATTCCATGCACTGCTGATAAGAATGTATATTCTTCAAGTGTAGAATGAAAAGTTCTGTAGATATCTGTTAGGTCCATTTGGTCTATAGTGTCAATTACATCTGTTGTTTTCTTCCTAATTTTCTGTCTGGTTGATCTTGCTGAATGTGGGGTACTGAAGTCCCACATTACTATTGTATTGGAGTCTATGTCTCCCTTTAGATACATTAACATTTCTTTTAAATAGTTAGGTGCCCTGTAATTAGGTGCATATACATTTATAATAGTTACATCTTCATGTTGAATTGATCTTTTGATCATTACACAGTGCCCTTCTTTGTCTCTTTTAACAGTTTTTTGTGTTGAAGTCTATTTTGTCTGATATTAGGATGGCTATACCAGCTCTTTTTTGTTAGCATGGAATATCTTTTTCCATTCTTTCACTTTCAGTCTGCATGCATGTTTGTTGGTGAGATGTGTTTCTTGTAGGCAGCAAATAGATGGGTTTTGTTTTTCAATCCGTTCAGCCAGTCTGTGTCTTTTAACTGTTGATTAGTAATGACGTGGCTCTGTCATTTTTCCATAAATGTTTCTATTGTTTACTTTGGATTTCCTTTGTACTTTTACTGATACATTTTTTGCCTTCATCTTCTTTTCATACTGATGACCATATTTCTGTGTGTAGCACATCCTTAAACATCTTTTGTTAGGCTGGATTTGTGACAAATTCTTTCAATTTCCATTTGATATAGAAGGTCTTTATTTCATGTTCATTGATAAATGAGTGCTTTACAGGGTACAGTATTCTGAGTTGGTAGTTTTTTTTTTTTTCTCTTTAGACTTGGAATGTATTTCATCATTGTCTCCTAGCCTGTGAGGCTTTTGATGAGAAGTCAGCTGTGAGTCTAATTGGAGATCCTCTGAAAGTAAGATGGTGTTTCTCTCATGCACATTTTAGAATCTTTTCTTTATGTTTCACTGTGGAGAGTTTTACTACCAATGTGTTTTTGTGAAGATCTTTTCTGGTCATGTCTGTTAGGAGTTATATTTGCTTCCTGTACTTAGACTCCCTTTTTTTTGCTCCAAATTAGTGAACTTTTCTGTAATTATTTCACTAAAAGTGCCTTCTAATCCATTCTCTCTTTCCACACCTTTGAGAACTCCTAAGGCTCATATGTTAGGTTGTTTGATAGTATCCTATAGATCTGTAACACTCTTTTTTAGCTTTCTGATTTCTTCTTCTTCTTTTTTTTTTTTTTTTTTGGTCTGACTAAAATTTTCAGAGATTTGTCTTCTAACTCAGATATTCTTTATTCTGTTTCACAAAGTCTGTTGTTAAGCCTTTCAACCATGGTTTTTAAATTTGTTCTATTGAATTCTTTTTACCAGTATTTCATTTTGATTTCTCTTTAAGATCTTAACTTCATGGGAGTAATTTTCTGTCATGTCATGTACAGATTTTATTAGTTCATGGATTTGCTTCTAATTAGTTCTAGTAATCCTACAATCAATTTTTTGAATTCCATTTCTAGAGTTTCAGTAGTCCTTCTTCACATTCTAGTATTGAAGTGTTGTATTCTTTTGGGAGCATCATGTTACCTCCTTTATTCTTTTTTCTTTAATTGCTGCATTTATTATTAGGTATTTTTGAAGATACTTGTTGGTTTCTTTGTTGTTTTGTTTTGTTTGATGTCTTTTATCTTTGGACTATGCCTCTGTGGCCTAGTGGAGTGTCTTGTTTTTCACTGAATACCCCCAGGTGTGTGCTGGGTGTGGCTAGGGAGCTTTGTTCAGTGCTCCAGGGTAACGGGAGTGTCCAAGGCAATACCCAGGTTGGGCATGGTAAATCTCTCTCTCTTTTTTTTAGTCAGAGGAAAGGTTTGTTCTCTGTTGGTGTAGTCTCATGCTTACTTCCTCTCCTTAAAGGAGACCAGTGCCTGGGCATCAGCCACAATGGGTACAGTATTTATCTGTGTTTCCACAAGAACCACACAAGGGATCTGTGCAGTCCTCCATATAAGCATGGATCCTGCAACAATGACCCTCACCAGGGAATCAGGGAGCTCTGAGCATGTGTAGCCGCCTACAGTGTCTGCTCTTTCTCAGTCATACCCTCCCAATGCTGCCACAGTGTTTTCAGGTCCCAGCACACAAGCCTCCCACAGTCACGAGCACCCAGCCCTTCTAGCAAGTCCTCAGCCAGACTCAAGTGTCTCTGCTTAGCTGATTGCTAAGCTCCACACTCACGAACTGGCGCAGTTGTTACACATGCCCCAAATGGCACCCACCTTCTCTTGGCTTGTTTTAGGACACTAATGCAGGGTGGTTGTGTACTCCCTGTTTTTCTCCTCTAGGTTGGCTGGCCCACTATCCCCCACAGGGTTCCAAGCCAGACTAATGCGGGGCTCATCCTGCAGCTTTATTGCCAGTGGCTTGGGCTATGCAGTCTGGTCTCACTTCACTTTCCAAAGCTGATTGCTGAAGCTCTTAGCTGCTGGGGTCCTGAGTTGTGGGTGTCCACACCCTCCACGTAGGTCCACAGTGCCCTTCTGATTTGTGTGGATTTTCCTCTGCAGTTTTCTCCCTCTTTCCTGATACTGCCCTCTCTCCACTTTTTTTAAAACTAGACTAGAGCAGTAAGTTCCCTCCCCATTGCACCATCTTTGATCTTCCTTTACCAAGTGCAAAAAATTAAACTGATAGTACCTAGCCTTATAACTTTTTTTGGGGGGCAGGTATAGAAAAATTGCAGACATAGAGGTGTTTTTTTTTTTTTTTCTTTTTAGAGAGTTGTGTTTCTTTAGTGTCTTTTTGGGATAAATAAGATATACATACCGACAGTTTCAACTTGGGAATAGATGGATATCACTTTACCAACTTTGTATATAAAAATATCTTCATTGAAAAATGCCTTTTTCATAGCATATTCCATATTAGCTAAAAATCAACAATGTTGTTTTAAATTTTTTTTTTTTAATTTAGAAAGAGACAAAGAGAGCTCTCAAGAATTGGTTCCTTCCCAAATGCCTTCAAGGGCTGGGGCTGGGCCTAAGTGCTGGGGATATAATCCAGGTCTCCCACATGAGTAACAGGAATCCAATTACTTAAATCCTTGCTGCTGCCTTCTATGCTTTGGCAAGAAGCTGGAGTCAGGAGCTGGAGCCAAGAACTGAACCCATCCCAACTGCTCAGCTAATTACTCACTTCAACAATAATCTTCTAAAATAAAAAATCTGTTTTTTATTTACCTTTCTGTTTTATTCCTACTTGTGTAATTTTGTTAATGTTATATATTGGAATTTTTAGGAGATAGCTGGTTCACTTGAAATTTGGGGAGGATTGAAATTTGTCTTTTTGAAAAGTAGCTTATGCCAATTGCTAGGAAAAGAGTTGCAGATTGGTGCCTCCTTACATGGGGCACCAAAATGTTAGGAAAAGAGTCACAGAATAGAGAGGAGGCAGTGCACGAATTTACAGCCAGACCAAATTTATTCAGAGAAAATAAATCTGCAGAGTTGGATGACCAACTGCCTGCATGTCCAAGATGGAGCATGTGGCAGAAGGCCCTGACCCCCAGGTGTTGGTCCTTTTTAAGGAGGGCTAGGGCTGGGGGTGGGGCTAGGGAGCAGCAGTGGAGGGGAATTCCAGGAACTGGGCGGGAACCGTGGGAACCTGGAAAATAATGCAGGGTGTGGTATGAAGGCAGTCAGGTGTGAGACCCTATTGAGTTTCAAGGGCAAGGAATACATTCCAAATTTTATCTCCTTTGGATAGTGAGGGAGAATGGCTAAGGCTTATGTCCTTGTTCCATCACCAATAATTTGGCCATTTTTGAGACTCACTTAAACATTATGAGAAAAACATTGTTAGGAGTTGTTTTTTAACTTCCCATGATTAGCAATGTGTCTTATAGTGGTGTCTTATCTCAACAAAGAAGAATTCTAAGGTATAAAATATAAGTCCCATAGAAGCAGGAGGTGTCATTTCCCAAGTCACTCATGAAATTTCAGCATGTGTGTCAAGCTTAGTAATTGGAATAAATCATATAGGCATTGCTTAGAAAAAGTAGTTAGGTGTATTGCATCCTGCTTGTGATCTCTTCATAATGTTTAGTTAATCTTATTTGTCAGAATTGTTGATGTGTTGACTTCTGTAAAATTACTAATATCTGGAAAATAGTGTACACAAATTTTACTTATTAACTTTATTTTCAGATATAACTATTGATTTGCCTTTTTCAAAAATTATTTGTTTGAAAGGTAGAGTTACAGAGAGAAAGAGACAGACCTTCTATCTGCTGATTTACTCCCCAAATGGCCACAATGACTGGGGCTGGGCCATGCGGAAGCCAGGACAGGAGCTTCTTCTGGGTCTCCCATATGGGTGTGGGGCGAAGCACTTGGGCTATCCTCCACTCCTTCCTAAGGCACTTTAGGAGGGAACTAGATTGGAAGTGGCCAGGACTCGAACTGGTGACCAAATGGGATGCCAGGGCTGCAGACCATGGTTTAAACTTGCTGTGCCACAATGTCAGCCTGATATGCTTTCTTTCATAACCAAGAGATTTTTCAGTTGTGTGTCTTGGGGTATACTTTTGAAATTAATTAGTCATTTTATAATATCAACTTTAGGGTATAATCCAAATTCCATAAACAAGGATTCAAGTCATGTTTGTTTTTCTAATCTTTCCAATTTAATTATTATTTTTTGCAAGCTTTTTACTCCTACTAGTCATAACAGTCCCTCCCCCCAGTTTGTTTCCCAAATATAAACTGTTCTTGCACTTGAATGTGTTCTTCTTTTTGTTTTCTTCTCTTTTTAACCTAGACCCTAGTTAGAGTTGCTTTTGTTTGCCTTTAAGATTCATGGCACTGGAAGCCATCTTATGTTTAATTCTGCACAGGCAAAATTAGGAGCTCTGCCTTTTGTTCTGTTGTCATACTATATCCCCGTCTATTCTAATAAATAATAATAATCATTTTCATGTTTTTCTCTAACACAAGACTTGTGATCAACTTGACAACTAGTATTGGGTCTTAATGATTTCTACCCCTATTGAAGAATAGGTGTATAAATTATTTTCTAAATGAGCAAAGAATAATACGATAGAAAAATTAGTCACAAATGGAATCTAAAATCATTTTGGAAAAGAAATTTTCAAAAGCAAAATTGATATTCTTTTCTTTCCAGGGCAGAAAGCAAGTAGGGTACGTTGTTCTTAGAAACCTCAGCATCCTTTGACTTTCAGTTTTCTATGTAAGCTTTATTAATTTGTAGTCACATTATTTTTGCTTAAAATCTGTCAGTGAAATTTCTGAAGGAACTTAAACCACTTTTAAGTAAAATTTCATGTGTTTTTGCACCTTCTAATTTAATTTTTTGTTTTTATTTTAGGAAACACTCCTTTACATCTTGCTGTGATGTTAGGAAACAAAGGTTAGTAAATAATGTCTTCTTTATGTTTAACTTCACTCATGTACAAGCATAATCAGCTTAAACATGTTAAGATCAATTTTGTCTTTTGAGTGTTTAAAAATTAGCCTTATTATATGATTAGCTGATCAAACAGGATTCAGTATATTAAAATTAATAAAGATTATTTCATTTTCTATAGCCCTTTTTAAGAAGTTAGAGGAAATGCTGTAGTATTGTATCTTTTGAAACCATATTTTTCCCCTTGATTATTTTAGCAAGCTGATATTTATAATTTCAGAAAACTCTTCCATATATTAAGGTTTAATTATTATTATATACTTTTAATATTAAAACAGTTATATAAGATTTTTAATATGGAATATTTTATATCTGAACTCATAAGTCAAGCCTTTTTTTTTTTTAAGATTTATTGATTTATTTATTTGGAAATCAGAGTTACACAGAGAGAGAAGGAGAGGCAGAGAGAGAGGTCTTCTATCTGCTGGTTCACTCTCCAATCAGCCACAACAGCTGGAGCTGTACCAAATCTGAAGCCAGGAGCCCGGAAGCCAGGAGCTTCTTCCAGGTCTCCCACGTGGATGCAGGGGCCCAAAAACTTGGCCCATCTTCTACTCTTTCCCAGGCCATAGCAAAGAGCTGGATCAGAAGTGCAGCAGCCAGGACTCGAACTGGTGGCGTACATATGGGATGCTGGCAACTGCATGCAGCAGCTTTATTCGCTTGCCACAGCAGCGGTCTCAAATCAAACCTTTTTTTTTTTTTTTTGACAGGCAGAGTTAGAGAGAGAGACAGAGAGAAAGGTCTTCCTTCCATTGGCTCACCCCCAAAATGGCCTCTATGGCCGGTGTGCTGAGCTGATCTGCAGCAAGGAGCCAGGTGCCACATCCTGGTCTCCCATGCAGGGCCCAAGCACTTGGGCCATCCTCCACTGCCCTCCCGGGCCACGGCAGAGAGCTGAACTGGAAGAGGAGCAACCGGGACAGAATCCAGCGGTCCAACTGGGACCAGAACCCGGGGCTCCGGCACCCCAACCAGGACCAGAACCCAGGGCGCCAGCGCCGGCCCCGCAGACGGAGGATTAGCTTAGTGAGTCGTGCACCGGCGAAGTCAAGCCTTTTGTAATGATAGATAATTGTAAAATCTTGATCTTGTTTATTCATTTAATTAAAAAAAAACACACATAGGCAACTGATTTTTAAAAAAATCTATTTTTGTAGATTATTCTTAGATGTAATACAGTTTTGGTTGTCTGAATTCCCAGTTATTTGCAAGTAGATTTTAGATAGCTGATTTGCAACTCTTTGAGTACTAGATTTTTAAATTTTAAATCTGCTTGATAAAAATCTTTCCAAAATGTATTCTCTTATACTCTTTTTTTTTTAAGAATGATTTTTAAATTTATTTGAAAGGCAGAGTTACAGAGAAGAGGATAGACAGAGAGATCTTCTATCTGCTGGCCCACTCCCCAGAATGGCCCCATTGGCCAGAGGTAGGCCAGGCTGAAAACAGAAGCCCAGAGCTTTCTCTGGGTCTCCCACCTGAATACAGGGGCCTAAGAACTTGGGCCATCCTCTGCTGTTTTCCCAGGCACATTAGCAGGGAGCTGGAAGGAAAGTGGAGTGTCGAACCCTCGCCAGCAAGGGTCCAACGGAGTCACGACATGACCGCTGTTGATCGGTTCTCAAGGAACTTTTTATTTAGAGTGACAGCAGAAAGCAAAGAAGAATAAGAAGAAAAAACAGCAGAAACAGCAAACAGCAAAAAACAGCGGAAAAGGCACCCCGCAGCCCCTCTCCCAGTCCCTTATATCTCCCCGGTCTCCTAGAGCAAGCAGTCCATAGCCAACAGTCCAATCAGATTAAAGGGCACGTATAACTTCAGCTGGAAAGTGTATCTTGTTCCATCCTGTTGTTTGTGGAAGTCTTGTGGTCAGCACTTCCTTGACTTGTTTTGCTCGGCAGGATGAGGCAGGTAAAATGTTTGCAATGAGGAGGTTCCCACAGGTGGCCGGCCTGTAGTTCCCCACAGTGGAGCAGCCAGGTCTCAAACAAGAGCCCATATGGGATGCTGTCATTTCAGGTGGAGGCTTAACTTGCTATGTCACAATGCCTACCTCTCATGTACTTTATATTAAACAGGCCAGTGCATTTCTGTTAATTTTCCTTTCCTTTCCTTTCCTTTCCTTTCCTTTCCTTTCCTTTCCTTTCCTTTCCTTTCCTTTCCTTTCCTTTCCTTTCCTTTCCTTTCCTTTCCTTTCCTTTCCTTTCCTTTTCTTCCTTCCTCTTTTTCTCCCTCTCTCCTTCCCTCCCTCCCTCCCTCTCTCTCTTTCTTTCTCTCTCTTTCTTTCTTTCTTTCTCTCTTCCTTCCTTCCTCCTTTTCTCCGTTAATCCCTTCCTCCCTCTCTCTTCCTTCCTTCCTTCCTTCCTCCTCTCCTCTCCTCTCCTCTCCTCTCCTCTCCTCTCCTCTCCTCTCCTCTCCTCTCCTTTCCTCTCCTTTCTCTCTCTCTTTCTTCCTTTCTCTTTCTTCTTTTCTTTTTTTTCTTTCTCTCTCTTTCTTATCTTTCTTTTTTTTTCATATTCAAGCCTCCTTTGCCAGAATAGCTGTCTTTTTTTCTTAAGATTTATTTGCTTATTTGAAATGCAAAGTTACAGAGAATGAGAGAGATTGAGATGCAGAGAGATCTTTCATCCTCTGGTTCACTCCCCAAATGGCTTCCACCACCAGCACTGTGCCAGGGTGAAAGCAGGTGCCAGAATCTCCATCAAGGTTTCCCATGTGAATGGGCCCAAACATTTGGGCCATCTTCTGCTGCTTTCCCAGGTGCATTAGCAAGGAGCTAGATCCAAAGTGGAACAGCCTGGACTCAAACCAGAACTCCTATGGGATGTTGGCATTGCAAGAGGTGGCCTAACCTGCTATGTCACAATGCCAGCCCCTCTGTTAATGTTTCTTTCCAATGATTTAGAAATATCACTATGTACAACTCTTATTGTATATAGTGTAATAGAGTTGTCAGTATAAACATTTGATCTGAATGTGTGATGACCCAGGCATGTTACTTGAACTTGTTTTGTTTGTTCTGCTGTTTCACTTTTAAGTTTACACGCTTTAGTGACACATTTGCTCTGCAGGATACTTTATATTTTAATTTTATGTAACTAGTGACTCCAATCTTTATAGTTATGATTTTTTTACTCTTACAAGGTATAGACTCAATTGAGAGATTCTCAGAAAAGAGGAATTCATTAAAAGACTTCCTATTGTAGAAACTTAAGAAATAGTGACAACCAGCTCAGGAAGAGCAGAAATCCAAGATATTAGGCAGATAAGTTTTTTTCCTATTTACCTATTAGTTGTCTTTTATGGTGTATCTACTGTCCTGTACATATCGTCCTTTTCTTCCTTTTCTTTGTTGTCTTTTTCTGTTTGCTAAAGGTGAATATGACCTAAAATAACTCTTCTGATTCCATAAGTCTGACTTTCTTGTTTTAGTGTTCACCATCAATTGGCTCAGTTTCTCTCCTCTTCTCCTTTTCCTTCTCTTCTTCCTCCTTCTTCTTTCTTCTTTTTTTAAGATTTATTTATTATTATTTTTTTTTAATTTATTTTTGACAGGCAGAGTGGACAGTGAGAGAGAGAGACAGAGAGAAAGGTCTTCCTTTGCCGTTGGTTCACCCTCCAATGGATGCCATGGACGGCGCGCTGCGGCCGGCGTACCGCACTGATCCAATGGCAGGAGCCAGGTGCCAGGTGCTTTTCCTGGTCTCCTATGGGGTGCAGGGTCCAAGCACTTGGGCCATCCTCCACTGCACTCTCGGGCCACAGCAGAGGGCTGGCCTGGAAGAGGGGCAACCGGGACAGAATCCGGCGCCCCAACCAGGACTAGAACCCGGTGTGCTAGCGCCGCAAGGCGGAGGATTAGCCTGTTGAGCCACAGCGCCAGCTATTTATTATTTTAAAGCAGTGTGACAGTGACAGAGAAAAGGAGAGACAGAGAAATCTTCCATCCACTGATTGATTTCCTAAATGACCAAAACAGCCAGGGCTGGGCCAAGTTGAAGCCAGGAGTCTAGAACTCTGTTCTGGTCTCCTATATAGGGACCAAGAACATTAACAAGAAACTGGATTAGAAAATTAGAGTAGCCAGGACTGGAACCAGCATTCTGATATGGGATTCAGGCTTCCCAAATGGTGGCTTAACCTACTGTGTCACAGTCTCCTCATTCAGTTTCTTAAGTTTCCAGATTTCTTTTTTTTTTTTTTTTTTTTTTTGACAGGCAGAGTGGACAGTGAGAGAGAGAGACAGAGAGAAAGGTCTTCCTTTGCCGTTGGTTCACCCTCCAATGGCTGCCGCGGCTGGCGCGCTGCGGCCGGCGCACCGCACTGATCCAATGGCAGGAGCCAGGTGCTAGGTGCTTATCCTGGTCTCCCATGGGGTGCAGGGCCCAAGCACTTGGGCCATCCTCCACTGCACTCCTGAGCCACAGCAGAGGGCTGGCCTGGAAGAGGGGCATCCGGGACAGAATCCGGCGCCCCAACCGGGACTAGAACCCGGTGTGCCGGCGCCGCAAGGCGGAGGATTAGCCTGTTGAGCCATGGTGCTGGCCAAGTTTCCAAATTTCTGAACAAAGTGATTTATTGGCCCAGTTCGTCTCTAAGAAAGCCACAAGTGTGAAGTGTTGGTAAGCCCATGAATTATATGAATTTTTTTTCTTTTTCTTTCTTTTTTTTTAATAAAGCTTTTATTTAAAGAATATAAATTTCCAAAGTACAGCTTATAGATTACAATGGCTTCCCCCCCCCATAACTTCCCTCCCACCCACAACCCTCCCCTTTCCCGCTCCCTCTCCACTTCCATTCACATCAAGATTCCTTTCAATTCTCTTTATACACAGAAGGTCAGTTTGGTACATATTACGTAAAGATTTCAACAGTTTGCCCTCACATAGGGACACAAAGTGAAAATACTGTTGGAGTACTAGTTATAGTATTAATTCACAATGTACAGCACATTAAGGACAGAGATCCTACATGATTTAAAAAAATTGATTAATTATCTATTCAATTTCCAATTTAACACCAAGATTTTTTAATCATTTCAATTTTCTTTATATACAGAAGATCGATTCAGTATATACTAAGTAAAGATTTCATCAGTTTGCACCCACACAGAAACACAAAGTGTAAAAATACTGTTTCAGTACTAGTTATAGCATTACTTCACATTGGACAACACATTAAGGACAGATCCCACATGAAGGGATCACACAAACAAGACTAGTGTCTGCTAATACTAACTGATAGAATAAAAAAGGTAGAGAATGATCCAACATGGGAAGCGAGATACACAGCAGACTCATAGAAGGGCAGATGTCCTAAATAGCACTCTGGCCTCAGAATCAGCCCTTAAGGCATTCGGATCAGGCTCAAGAGCCCATGAGAATATTTTAGGCATGGAAAGCCAAGACACTCTGAAAAAAAAAAAAAAAAGAAGACCTAAGTGAAAGAGCTCTGCCTGTGAGATCCCAGTGTAAAGAACGGGACCATCAAAGAAGGAGGCACCTTTCTCTGAAGGGAGGAGAGAACTATGACTATGACCCTGTCGAAATAAGATCGAAGTCGGCAAACCCTAAAGGCTTCCATAGCCTTGGCAACTCATGACTAGAACCTAGGGAGATTACTGACGCCATAAACAAGAGTGTCAAATTGTTAAATCAACTTCAGGAGTCACTGTGTACTTACGTCTCATGTGGGATCTGTCCTTAATGTGTTGTCCAATGTGAATTATATGAATTTTAACAGGTATTTGCCTTTGTGAAATTAACTTTGGCTAAGTTGTTTTGGGGTGAGAATTTAGGGTTGTAAAGGACTCAGGAATACAGAGAAAGTATGCTTAATTCAGCAGGAAGATGGGCAGGAAAGGCCATATACATCTCTAGTAAATCTACCTTATGCTTGGTTCTGCTTTTTTGCCTACTAGTTGAGTTGACTGTGTCCCATATTGGAGTATGTTAGTTTGATTCCTGGCTCTGTTCCCAATTCCAGCTTCTTGAATTGCAGACCATGGAGAACAAGTGGTGGTGATGCAAGCAGTTGATTTCCTGTGCACTGATATGAGAGACCAAGAGTGTGATCCTGGCCCTAGCCTTAGCTGTTACAGACATCTGGGGACTGATCCCATTGTGTAAAAGCTCCCTATCTGTCTGTATCTCCTTCTCTGTCTCTCTGCCTCTCAAAAACAAAAACAAAACAAAACAAAAAACACAAACTTTTTTTTTCATTTTTTTCAAAGAATACTGAATCAAAACTTTAGAAAATAATTAAAACATGATGATTATTTACAATGTACTGGGCATCTTTCCTGCTACTGTATTTATATTTCTTCATTTAATCATTAAAGTTACCATATGAAGAAAATGACATTTTTATTCTTCATTTAATGGTCCAAAAACATTACACTAGGAGATTATACAATTTACCCAGAGTAAAGTAGCACAGTTTTGACTTCATTTTGGAGTGTCTGGTTCCAGAACCTAGATTTGTAGTGCATTACCTCACCACCTTTTCATGGAGAACCATTCAGAAGCTATGTTGAGGGGGACTGGCATTTCACCCAACGGTTAAGATGTCACATAAAATGCTTGTGTCCCATATCAAGTGCTTGGGTTCCAGTCTCAGCTCCTCTTCTAATTCCAGGTTCAAGCTAATGCACACCAAGGGAGACTGCAGGTGATGACCCAAGCAGTTGGATCCTTGCCGCTTGCTTAGGAGACTTGAATTATGTTTCTCCAGTTGTGTGTACTTTTTCCTTTTTATAGTTTTGATACTTAGTTGCACAAGAGTAAAGTTTTGATACATAACAAAAGGTAAAGCATCCTATACTTGGTTCTATAAATTGCTTTAACATTGTACCATTGTTGAATTTGCAACACTCTATTCTCTTTTATCTTCTCCTTTTGAGATGTTTTCATTGTTAAGGGACTTTGTGTTTCTCTATTGTTTGTAAACATGGTAAAAATTTCCCAGAGCATTCAAGTAATATGTGTTGATTGAGGAAATGAGAGATGCCTTAACACTTTCGCAGTTGATATCCCTTCTCTGTTCATCTTTGTTTAAAAGTTTTATTCATTTATTAATTTGAAAGGCAAGTGACAGATCAGGAGAGAGAGAAAATAAGAGAGGGAAATGGAGATATCTTCTATTTACTCCATCCACCAAAGCCCACAACAGGTAGGGTTGGACCAGGCTGAAGTCAGAAGCTAGAAATTCCAGCTGGGTCTCCTACTTGGGTAGCAGGAACCAAGTACTTCAGCCATCATTGGTGGCCTCTCAGGTGCATTGGTGCATTAGCAGGAAGCTGGATCAGAAGTGGAGGTGGGACAGAATCCCAGGTACTCCAGTGTAGGTTGCAGTTGTACCAAGTCTGGCTTAATCTACTGCATCACAATGCAGAGAAAGAGAGAGAGAGAGAGAGATCCTCCATCCACTGGTTCACACCCCAGATGGCCACAAGGGCCAGAACTGTGCTGATAAGAAGCCAGAAGCCAGGAGCTTCCTTCAGGTCTCCCACACGGGTGCATGGGCCCAAACTCTTTGCCCTTCTTCCACTGCTTTCCAAGGCCATAGCAGAGAACTGGATCAGAAGTGAAGCAGCCGGGATTTGAACCTGCACCCACATGGGATGCCGGCACTGCAGGCAGTGGGTTTACCCGCTACGCAAAGTGGCAGCCCCAATGTGTGTGTGTTTTCTATTCTTCATATTTCAGTTTTTCTACACTTCTCAAGTCCTGACTTCTTCCTGGCACATTTATGAATTCTTTAGGCCTTTAGTACCCAGCTGTTAACTACCTTTTCTTCTTTTTATTCATTGTTAACATTTCTGAGAGAAGACATGTGATGGAACCAGTTCTGTTTTTAAAAAGCTTTATTTATTTATTTGAAACACAAAGGGATAGGCAATCAGAGCTTCTGTTTGCTAGTTAATTTCCTAACTGCCTCCACAACAGCAATGTCTAGGCCAAGTCAAAGCTGGGGGTTGGGAACTCAGTCCAAGTCTCCCACATGGGTGTCAGGAGCCTCATTATTTGAGAAATGACTGCTGCCACCACAAGGTCTTCATTAGCAGGAAGTAGAGTCAGAAGCTAAAGCCAAGGGTCCAATCTAGGTATTCCCCTGTGGGATACTAAGGGAGACTAGGCCTGACCTTTCCATTTTTCTAACATAGATGAATATGTCATAGTTCATTGAATTATCTATGGTTATCTGTTTTTTTGTTGTTGTTGTTAGGTGCTCATCTCTTCCTCAATTGAGTTGTGCCTAATGAGCAAAGGATATCCATTTTTCAGTACTTAGGTATATCAGAAAACATTGGTGACAAGTCTAGCATAATATATGAATCTTCTATATACCTTAGTATAATCATATACTTTAGTTTATATAGTTGGGATAGCGGTTTAGGTATTATGCATATCACTTTTTAATTAACTTTTATTTTCTTTTTTCTTTTTTAATTTTAAATTAAGATGTTATTTCTTACTTTTTATTATTAATGCTGACACAAATGTTGACAATTGAAATAATACAGTAAAAAGATGTATAAAAATTTCATCTCTTCTTTTTATGATGCAGCTAATGTTTACAGTCTAGCATGTATCCTTTCACATCTTATTTCTTATATAACACTTCTTATTCACCCCTTACTTCTTATAACACACAGGGGGTTAGTTTGCATTCACTGAAGTAGACTCACTACATACGTACTTCACTATATTTTTCTCAAAAGAATTCATGAAGTAGCCCTTGAAGTCTGTATATATCTCCCATGTTTGCATTCATATAAAATTTGTATTTATATATATTACTCACATATTTACATAAAACGCATGGTAGATTTTTAAGGAGGAGGATCCGTTTGTTTTTTTCTTTTTTCCTTAGTTATTTTCAAAGTGACTATCATCCCTTCTACTTACTTTTTTAAAAACTTTTATTTAATAAATATAGATTTCCAAAGTACAGCTTTTGGATTACAGTGGCTCCCTCCCCCCCATTATCTCCCTCCCACCTGCAACCCTCCAATCTCCCACTCCCTCTCCCATCTCTTTCACATCAAGATTCATTTTCAATTATCTTTATATACAGAAGATCAATTTAGTATATACTAAGTAAAGATTTCAACAGTTTGCACCCACACAGAAACACAAAGTGTAAAGTACTGTTCTGGTACTAGTTATATCATTAATTCACATAGTAAAGCACATTAAGGACAGAAATCCTACATGGGGAGTAAGTGCACAGTGACTCTTGTTGACTTAACAATTGACACTCTTGTTTATGGCATCATTAATCACTCTAGGCTCTTGTCATGAGTTGCCAAGGCTATGGAAGCCTTTTGAGTTTGCCGACTTCGATCAAATTTAGACAAGATCATAGTAAAAGTGGAAGTTCTCTCCTCCCTTCAGAGAAAGGTACCTCCCTCTTTGATGGCTTGTTCTTTCCGCTGGGATCTCACTCACAGAGATCTTTCATTTAGGGTTTTTTTGTTTTGTTTTGTTTTGTTTTTTGCCAGAGTGTCTTGGCTTTCCATGCCTGAAATACTCTTATGGGCTTTTTATCCAGATCCGAATGCCTTAAGGGCTGATTCTGAGGCCAGAGTGCTGTTTAGATCTGTCATTCCATGAGTTTGCTGTGTATCCCACTTTCCATGTTGGATCGTTCTCTCCTTTTTAGTTCTATCAGTTAGTATTAGCAGACATTAGTCTTGTTTATGTGATCCCTTTGATTCTTAGTCCTATCATTATGATCAATTATGAACTGAAACTGATCACTTTGACTAGTGAGATGGCATTGGTACATGACACCTTGATGCATCCCTTCTACTTACTAACCCCCTCTCCCAATAAATGTGGTAACTCATGCTATAAAATATGCTGAGTGTTCTTCCATATTTTTCTCCATGCTTATTGCTATATAAATACTTATATATATTTGTATGTTTCAAACACTCAAACTCATTTATATCGTTTTGTAGTCATTCCCTTAAAAAAAAGGTGGGGGCTTATAATATACCTCTGTGTTTAGCAGATAAATTGTATTACTTAGAAATACTTTGTAAAAATTTCTTTTAAGTCTGTTGGCTGTAAGTGGAATAGCCTTAATTCTTTTTCTTGAACATTTAAAAAATTTTTTTCCCTTTTCAACATTTTATTATGAAAAATATTAAATATACAGAAAAACTGAAAGATTATTATAGTGAATACTTGTAACTTCAAAGTTATTAACATTCTATGATATTTGTATTTTTTATATTATTTTTATCTATCTTTTAAAATTAAATGTAGACATCATGACATTTAATCCTAAATCCTGTAGCACATAGCTCTATGAATAAGGAGATTCCTCTTTATATCCACATTATCATTATGACACTGAAGAAAGTATTACTGCTATGTCATCTCATACTCAATGGATTATTCAACTTTGTTGATTCAAAAGCATCCTTTATAATTGTTTTATTTTGAAACAAGACCAAATTGAAGTTACTCCTTGCAAATACTTCTGTCTTTTTATGATAATTGACAGCAGTTTGCCTACCCTTTTTATCTCTTTTGATCTGACTTCTTGAAAACTGTTGCCCATTAGTTTGTAGAATGTCTCCTATCTAGGATTCGCCTGAGTTTCTTCTCATGATGTTATTTAACTTGTTCTTGTCCTCCACCTTTTCTGTGCATCAAAAATTAGCTATAGATCATTGATTAGATTCAAATAAAACGTTTCTGGAAAGAATATAGGAGATGCTATGAACTTTATACTGCATCACATCAGGAAACATAATGTTAAATTTTTCAGCTATTCATGCAGCTAAGTTTGATCACTTCTTTCAGATCATGATTTCCAGGTATGTTCTCTATAAAGGAACATTCTTCTGCTTTTAATAGTAAAAAATCTTGGGGTGATAACTTGGTATGATGTGAATATCTTATTTCCCAACACATAGCCTTGTACCCAATGAATTTAACATTCATTACAGACTTTTATATATGTTGTTTATTACTTTAGGTGTTGTGATTTGCATACTGCTAATTTTATTATGTTCTTTATATTTGTCATCTGGCATAACATTATTCTCTAGTGAAGAACTTTCACTTTTATCTTTTGATGTTTCAGAGTTTTCAATTACTTTTCATTGTGTTAATACTAGCTAGTTATTATTCTCTTTTGATGCAGAGGTTCCAAGTTTGGCCAGTGGCTAACTAGTCAAGCTGTCTTCTCTGTTCTTTTGATGTGATTCTATTCTTTATACAATGGCTGTATATTAACCCAGTAATGAGCAACATGACTATTATTACCCTATCATGGACATTTACTTTGTTTCCAGTATATTTACCACCACAAATAACACTAAACAAAACATCCGTTCTTTTAAATAAACTTGTCCTTTAACTCCATTTTCCATGAAAAAATTTAATTTATTAATTTGAAAGGCAGTGTGACAGAGGAAGAAAGATCTTCCATTTGCTGGTTCATTTACCAAATGCTTGCAATACCGTTGGCTGGGACAGGCTAAAGGTAGGTCCCAGGAAATCCATTTGGGTCTCCCACAAGAGTGTTAGGGACCCAAACACTTAGGTCATCATCTGCTGCCTCCCAGGTACATTATCAGGAAGCTGGATGAGAAAGAGTGGTAGAACTCAATCCTAGGCATTACCATATGGGATGCTGGTGTTCTAAGTCGTTGCTTGCTTAATATGCCATAATACCCACACCAAAATTCTTGTATATATATTCTCATATGCAATTAGCAGACTTGTAAAAACATAATTATGATATAGCTGTGCTTATTTTACTTTTCTAATTAAGTTCTCTGCTCCTATAGGTTATCCTTTTTTTAAAATACTTATTTATTTCAAAAGCAGAGGAAAGACAGAGAATTAAGGAAATTTTTCCATTCAGTGGTTTACTCCCCCAAATGGCTGTAATGGAGCTGGATGAGAAATCAAGTAGCCAGGACTTGAACTGGCACTCTGATATGGGGTGCCAGGGTCAAAGGCAGCAGTTTAAGCTGCTGAGCCACAATGCTGACTGATTTTCCTTCTAAAATTAGGAATAGTGCTAAAGTAATGCCATTCTTACTTCACCTTAGTCTAGCCACATTATACTGCTATAATACCTTTGTTTCAAGAACTTATTTTTTCTTTTTGCTTATTGGTTTACTTGTTGTCTCCCAACATACAATGTAAGTTAATAGCAAGACCGTTGATTTATTTTTCATTGGTTGTATCTGGTACCTCATAGTCAGAAATTGTATATAGTAGGCACTTGGTAAATATTTGCTGAATGATTGATTGATTGAATGGATGAACGGATAACTATCTAATTATATTTCTTGAGTCTCAGTTTAATTTTTGTTGCCTATTGTGCTTTGTATTTTTAATTTTTAAAAAAGTTAGCTTACAGAAGGGTCTATGCTAAAAACATTTTCTGATAATTGGAGAAATAATCCCTTGTAATTGTAAGGAGGGTTTCGCCCTTTTTTTTGGTGTTTTTCTGGGTTAAATGAATTCTAAAATTTGAAAAATAAAGGTTTACGCAAACATTACTGATTGTTTTTGAAAACACTTTTTTTTCCTTAAGGTTTTCTGCTTGACATTACTGGCATATAAAATTCTTATGGATCTTATTAGATGTTAGATGTTTGGAAGTAAATTACCCTTGAGGATCCTGGGTTATCTTTAGACAACAGAAATGTTCTCAAATTACTCTTGGGAATAATTATTATGAAACATAATACATTCTTTGCAAAGAGATCTGGTTTATTTTAAGTAGTACAATGGCTACTTCTTGAATCTGAGATCTGATATAACCTGGTTAAATACATAGTAATTTGTTTAATAATATATAGTGCAGCATTTATTTTGCAGGTTTATTTATATTAATTCAATTTATTAAACTTTTACATGTATTTATACTTGGAGATTATAAAAATTGCATGATGTCTGAAATAATTACTACTTTGTATTGCAGAATGTGCCCATTTACTTTTGGCTCACAATGCTCCAGTAAAGGTGAAAAATGCTCAGGGATGGAGCCCTCTGGCGGAAGCCATCAGCTATGGAGATAGACAGATGAGTAAGCAATGTGAATTACTGTCATTGATGTATGTTCTAAAAATATGAAGTGATGCATTTGAAATATTTTCATTTAGTTTTACTTTCTATACTATGAAACTTCACAGTTACCTATAAGCTTGTTATGAATTATTTATAGTTTAGGAATTTAAACATTGAATAGTACACAAAAAGAACTGAGGAATCTTGTTTAAAAGAATATGAGTTTTTTTTGCAGCATTCTTTTTTTTTTTTAAGATTTATTTATTTATTTGAAAGGCAGAGGCAGAGAGAGAGAGAGATAGAGAGAGGTCTTCCATCTACTAGTTCACTCCCCAAATGGCCACAATGGCCAGAGCTGCGCTATCTGAAGCCAGGAGCCAGGAGCTTCTTCCCTGCACACTGGTGCAGGGGCCCAAGGACTTGGGCCATCTTATACTGCTTTCTCAAGCCATAGCAGAGAGCTGGATCAGAAGTGGAGAAGCTGAGACTTGAACCAATGCCCATATGAGATGCCAGCACTGTAGGCGGCAGCCTTTCTACTCTACACCGCAGTGTAGGTCCCCTGAACCATTCTACTTTACTGATATTCTTTGATTTTTTTTTTTTAATTCATCCAAACTAAATGACTTTTTTAAATGTTGAGACCTAACTGTCCTTTCTGGCACCTGCTTAATTATTTGGATCATTAATTGGAACTAAAAATGATCATAGTGTTAGAACAGTTATCTGCTCTGGTTCCTGTGTGTAGGCCTTGCTGGAAGTGAGCAGCAAGACGCCTCTATTTTGTTAGAATCTGTAAGCAAGTGTTCTAAAACTTGTTCACATATGTTTTTGTAATACATGGAGTGTTCATTTATTACTCGTCTCTGATAATTTTATTTTTCAGCTTTACATGAAAGGTCTTATTTTTGTCAAGTACATCTCAATCACTGAAATATTTATACAACTTGAATCTAGATGAGCGGTGATTTTTATCTTCCTAGGAATATCTGTTTATGGTTTGATGCTAAAATTATCAATTAAATCTAGCTTTATAGAAGGAAATAGAAAATATTGGCAGTTTTATTAAAGAAATACGTAACATTGAGCACTTAGGAAATTGCATGGATTTAGTCTAATCTGATGCTAAGTTTTGGGCTCATCAGGATATTTTCTTATGGATTATCTTTATATATATTCCACATACTACATTTTTGTGGACCTTTGAACTCCTTGGACAACTTTTAATGGTGAGTTGTATTTAGGCCTAAGTATAATATGAAATAAAACTGTAATATTTTAACAACTAAAAATCTATGCTTTTTTTTTATATACATTGACAGTTGTCCTTCCTAGAAAAACATCAAAAGTCCCTTAGGAGAGTAAAAAATAATACTAATTGGAGAATTACTTCAGAGAAAAGATAAAAATGTACAAATCCGAAAGACACTGGGAATTAATTAAAAGTTGCAACAACTATCTAAAGAAACTTTCCTTGGCCAGTGCTGCGGCTCACTAGGCTAATCCTCCTCCTTGCGGCGCCGGCACACCGGGTTCTAGTCCTGGTCGGGGCACTGGATTCTGTCCTGGTTGCCCCTCTTCCAGGCCAGCTCTCTGCTGTGGCCAGGGAGTGCAGTGGAGGATGGCCCAAGTGCTTGGGCCCTGCACCTGCATGGGAGACCAGGAGAAGCACCTGGCTCCTGCCATCGGATCAGCGCAGTGCACCGGCTGCAGCGCACTGGCCGCGGCGGCCATTGGAGGGTGAACCAATGGCAAAGGAAGACCTTTCTCTCTGTCTGTCTGTCTGTCTCTCTCTCTCTCTCACTGTCCACTCTGCCTGTCAAAAAAGAAAAAAAAAGAAAAGAAACTTTCTTTGCTCTTTTCATTCAGTAGCAGAATGGAGAAGAAGGTAGATAGACTCCTGACTTTCTGAGCCTCAGTGAGATTATTGTGACTTTTAAGGATTCTTTTATTCAAAAATCAATGAATACCACTGAGGCCTTAGTATGAAGGCATGTGTGCTGTACTGTGTGTATTATGTGGAGATCAAAGTCATGATCTCTGCTGTTTAGGAATTTATAATGTATTGGGAAGGTCAAATAAAATTTCATGGAAATTTAGTTATAGAATACTTAGATTTTAATGACAAAGACTAAAGCTCATATAGTTGAATTCTAGTCTTAAAGTGATTTTTTTAATAGAGATCTTGAATATCCATTCTGAATAGTATCACATTTTATATAATTATGTACTTAGATGCCCATAATTTTACTCAGTGCTTATATTTTTATAATTTCCTATCACATGAAATAGATATTTAATTGAACAACTTATATGCATATTTAGAAATATTAATGCAAATGTATTTATAATGTTAAACATATATCTGTACTTTGAAGTTATTTTTAGTACTATGATTTGAGTTTTTGATCAATGTTACATTGAGATTTTCTGGGAAGAGAAAATTAGTTTTTTCGTTTTTTTTTTTTTTTTTTAAATCAATGATATTCGGGCTGACACTGTGGCTCACTTGGCTAATCCTCCACCTGTGGCGCTGGCATCCCATATGGCACTGGGTTCTAGTCACGGTTGCTCTTCTTCCAGTCCAGCTCTCTGCTGTGACCCAGGAGGGCAGTGGAGGATGGCCCAAGTGCTTGGGCCCCTGTACCTGCATGGGAGACGAGGAAGAAACACCTGGCTCCTGGCTTCGGATCCATGCAGTGCCGGCTGTAGCAGCCATTTGGGGGAGTGAACCAGTGGAAGGAAGACCTTTCTCTCTCTCTCTCTCTCTCTCACTGTCTATAACTCTACCTGTCAAAAAAAAATCAATGATATTGTAATCTTACTAGCAAGAACTTTTTGAGCTCTGATGTTTTTGGTTTTTGGTTCTGATGTCTGTAACTTTGGTGATATTCATGTGCTACAGAAACATCATACAATGTTAAACTTCTTGTCACAGATTTTAGTAGAATTTCAAGATTTTCTGCCTTATGAGGGTTTCTTGGTGACCAATCATCGGCCCGTGCCAGTATCAGGGAAAGAAGGCTACAACTTAAGTCTTTTCCCAATTTATCCCCATCTATGGTCCCCAGCATTCCTCTGAGCTAGACAGCTCTGGCTTCTTGTGCTCACTGAGACCTACTTGTGTTTGTCTCTCCTGGAGTTGCTCACAGTTTGCACAGATTTATGTTACAATAGTTTTGGGAATTTTATCAGCCTCTGTCTTTTTTTTTTTTTTTTTTTTTTTTTTGTGGCTTATCAGCAGTTAATGTAGAGGGAAAGAGACAGCTAGGTGTCCATTTTGGTTTGCAGTATTGAAGCAGCAGTCTTCCTCATTTAGTTGGTGCTTTGTTTCTTTTCTAGAGAAGCCTTTCCCAGCTTCCGGACTAAAGTTCTCCTTGTCATGCATTTACACAGTATAGTAATTTCCTTTGCAGAAATCCACATGCTTCTGATTAATTGTGCAATGTCTGTTCCCTACCCTGTATCTGGATGATATAAGCTCTATGAGAATCATGCATATGTTGCCTTACTCATTGCTTTATCTCTGACACAATATTTTTTGGAAGAGTTATTTTATTTATTTGAAAGGCAAAGTTAGAGGGAGAGAGTGTCGCGTGCCTCCTGTCGCGTAGCTTAACAGTAGCAAGTGCGACATAGGACTTATCAGTCACGGGGAAGAAAGGAACACATGGACACAAGACTGTTTTTTCCAATTTTATTGTTCACACACTGGGGACACACCAGGGGTTTTATATCACACTACTCATCAGCATGCTCATTGGGGTCAATACACTTATCAGTATCAATATATTTATCAATCTATACTATTTAATACACTTATCAATAAACTTAATAGTACTATTTAATGTGACTTAACTATTTAACTACTTAACCACTTAACTACTTAACCACTTAACTATTTAACTTAACTACTTAATTACTTAACTTAACCACTTAACTTAATACATCTACCCAATCTTAGCAATATCATTTATCTGCCAGGAAATCAATATTATTATACCACAAGTCACAACAAACACTATCAAAATAGTCTTAAGTTCTATCACAATGAACAATATAAGCACTGCAAAAGATCCAATACATAACATTGGTTTGCTACGTATCTAGGCTCGCATCACTGTCACGAATGTGTTTCTCCTGCGGGAAGTGTCCAGTGTCCAGAGTTCAGTGTCCCAGCAGGGATGGAACTGGGACCAGTCACTTACAGGCAGGAAGTCGTGGGAAGGTTATCACTCTGGGCAGTAGGCTCAAAGTTCCCAGGCATACGGCCAGGCGAGAAGTTGGAGAGGTCCCCTGCTAAGAGGCCTGGTCCGGCTTTGTGGTCAGGTCTGGCAGTAAGCTGATAAGGACTCCAGGCAGGGTGGTGAGACAGCATCTTGGCTGGTCAGACATGATGGCAGGACAGCAACGCAGCAGCTCCAGATGGCCTCTTGATCCCGTAGTCGCTTTGTGCCATGTAACAAAAGCTAGTGGGCTGGCTCTTCAACTCCAAGTGCGAGGAGATCCAGAGGTTCGCTCGCACTGGGCCACACATGCACACACACATACACTCACACAGACAGTGGGGTTACAGCTCAGGGACAGCTCTGCAGGTCAGCTTGTGCCGATACCTGCTCCATGCAGAGTAGTGGGCTGCCTATTCAGCTCCAAATGTGTGGAGATCCAGAGGTTCACACACACCAGGCCCTTTACTTGGCTGCAAGGCCGAAAGTATTACAACAACTTTTATTAGACAAGAACAAGACTGGAACGGGACAGCTCATGCGGCTAAGGCCGCTCAGGAACAGCAGCTAAGGCCGCTCAGGTACAGGTGCAGCTCTGAGAGCTGTGGCTGGCACAGGTCAGGAACGGGTCAGGATCTCTTCAGTGACAGCTCAGTGACAGCTCAGTTCAGCTCTGCTTTTCTTTCTTCCGCTCCCAGTGGTTTAAACGCACCAGGGCATGATCCTCGAAAGGATGGAGAGCGGCATCAGGGCTCCCTTTTTATCCTCATTTTTTGGCAGTCCTCCAATTTGCCATCATACAACTTGTGCAATTTTTATTGGTTCTTATGTTTGAACGGTCCAGTCAATACTGTTCCTGCCTTACTTATGTTTGAATGGTCCAGTCAGCATGGGTAAGAGGGCATTGCCTGTAGCGCACTGTTATCTGACTTTCCAGGGATGTCTACTTGGTATGATTAGGAGTGTCTCCCTAACAGCCGATAGGCATTGCCTCAGCTCCTGGCTTGTAACTCATTTTACTTTTATTTTGTGGCTAGTGCTAGCTTCTTAACTCAATGTTTTACTGTGGAGTTTCCACAGTTCATCTCCTTTCCAGGTAAGCGGTGATGGAGACTGTTTTTGAGACTCCTGTGGGATTCTCCACGGAGAGACATTGATTTTTTCCATTTACTGTTTTACACCCAAATGGCCTGTGCTGGGTCAAGCCAAAGCTAGGAGCCTGGAACTCTATCTGGGCTTCCCACATGGGTGGCAGAGGCACTTGGGCCATCATTTGTTGCTTTCCCAGGTGCATTAGTGGGGAGCTGGATGGGAAGTGGAGCAGCTGGACCTAAAACCTGTGCACATATGATGATACCAGCATCACAGGTTGCAATGCCCCTATTTTCCCAATGAATTAATGAAGAAGTGATTAAAAACTACAAAGAAAATTTGAGACTACTTATCAAGAATCAGATTTTTCTTAAAAGTATTAGACTTTAATTTTCCATAACTCTCTTAAGTGTTTAAAACTGTTTAATATTTTTGTATTCTGTGAAATTAATGATGTTTGTTGTAGAAAATTAGGAAATTATAGGGGAAAAAAGAAGAAAATAATTTAATACAAAGGTAGCCACTTAACAATTTGTTATATTTTGGGTTTTTTTCCTGGTCATATTACTCTCCTTTTTGTTTATTTATGAGAAAGAATGAGAGAGCAAGGGAGTGGGAAGAGAGAGTGAACAGGCGTTCCCACCTGCCAATTTACTCTTGGTTGCCTGCAATGTCTGGAGCTTGGCCAAGCTAAAGATGTGAGCTAGAAACTCAATCTGAGTATTCCATGTGAGTAGCAGGCATTCATGCTCTACCTATCACCACTGTGTCCCAGGATCCACCCTTGCAGGAAGCTGGAGTCAGGAGCTAGGGCCAGGTTTTCCAGCGAGGGATGTGGGTACCTTTGTTGACATCTTTTTTTTTTTTTTAAGATTTATTTATTTATTTGAAAGGCAGAGTTACAGAACGACAGAGAGAGACATAGAGAGGGGAAGACAGAGATTTTCCATATGTTGGGTCACTTCCCAAAATGGCTGCAAAGGCTGAAACTTGGCCAATCTGAAGCTTGGAGCCAGGAACTTCTTCTAAGTCTCCCACATGGGTTCAAGGACCCAAGGACTTGGGCCATTTTCCACTGCTTTCCCAGGCACATTGGCAGAGAGCTGGATCAGAAGTGGAGCAGCTGGGACTTGAACCGATGGCCATATCGCAGGTGGTGACTAAGCCATAGTGCCAGCCCCTTTAGTGACATCTTAACTGATGGGCTAAATGCCTGCTGCTACTCTCCAACTTTAAACTCCCTGTTCTTAGAATGAAGACCAAAATCTCTAACTTGGCTTGTATAAGGTCCAGTGTGATAGTGTTACTTTTTCGTCTCTTTTTTTTCCAACTGACTTTCTGTATCTCAGCTCAGCTGGCTTTTCAGTTTCCCCTACTCTTTATACCCCTGTATCCTCCCCCTTGCTGTTTCAGTTCCTTGTAATTCTTCAGATCAAGCACAAAAGTATAGGTAGTGACAGAAGGATTCAGAGGAACTCCGAAGTGTCTAGCATAGATTGATGGTGATCTCCTTATTAATCGACATACAGAATATAGAAGGAAGTACAGTATGGATTTAATGGCTATGTTAGAATTGTTGAGTTTGAGTTATCATGGTACATGCAAGAACAATTGCTTAACTAGGAAGTGGGGAATAGAGTGCAGCCTTAGAAGGAAGTGAAAGATGAAAGACATAAATTTAAATGCTACTTAGAGTAGAAGGCCAGTTTCAAAAACTTTAGTTTAAACAAATTGAAAACTCAAGTGGGAGAAGGATGAGAGAAATAGGTAAGATAGTTACAGTTTGTTGGCATTCTGCATTTGAATCTTTGTTTGATTTTAATACCTCCTAAATCCTCTAAAGTGAATTTTATCCTCAGTATAAACAGTGTTAATAAAATTTTTACACTATAGGAGTACCAATACTGATTACTAAAAAGCATACTGGTTATTTTGTGTAACAGCTTTCTGAATGTGCACCCATGAAAAATTTTTGAGTTGGTATTATTTTTAAATGTGAATTCTCATAGAACAGGTTACATCTTTACATATACAAGGATGCTTCAGAGGGTTTGTGGAAAACAGAATTTGAAGATGCTTATTTTGGTACAAAGAATAAAATCCATATATAATTTTTCATAGTATGCATTTTTATGAACTTTTTGAAGATCCTGCTTAGGCACAGATTTTCAAAATGTGTGTGCATTAAAATAAACTTATCTTATTTTTTCCACAAATGTTTTAAGGCCCTCATATTACTATATTATATATAGTTGTTGTTACTACCTTTTTAATATTTTCTCATATTTTTCTGACACTTAACTAATTGCTTTCAAGTCAGATACAATTATTTTTAGTTGATGAGATCATATTAGGTTGATGGAATTTTTGGCTTTTGTTTTATATTGAGAGATTCTCTCCCCTGTCGCCCTTCCCCAAATAGAATTCTTTCTGTTCTGCATAGTTCCATTTCAGTTTGAGGGTAGATCCTCACAAAGGTTGGATTCGTACAAATTTGAAACTGTAAAGGAGTATCTAGGATATTGGTTCTCAGGCTTCTGCAGTTTCACAGATCAAAGATTTTATTTGAAGATTGATGTAGAGAACCAACCTTTTAATTTTAGCTTATAAGACCAGCAACCAAAGGCCGGCGCCGCGGCTCAATAGGCTAATCCTCCGCCTAGCGGCACCGGCACACCAAGTTCTAGTCCTGGTCGGGGCGCCGGATTCTGTCCCGGTTGCCCCTCTTCCAGGCCAGCTCTCTGCTATGGCCCGGGAGTGCAGTGGAGGATGGCCCAAGTGCTTGGGCATGGGAGACCAGGAGAAGCACCTGGCTCCTGCCTTCGGATCAATGCGGTGTGCCGGCCGCGGCGGCCATTGGAGGGTGAACCGACGGCAAAGGGAGACCTTTCTCTCTCTCTCTCTCTCACTGCCCACTCTGCCTGTCAAAAAAAAAAAAAAAAAGGTTAAAAAAAAAAAAAGACCATCAACCAAAGCAGAAAACTACTTTTCTTTTCTATGACCAACATTCATTTAAAAATAGATAATTTATGAAGAAGAAAACATACTCCAGTTCCCAATTTTTCTTATTTAGTTGCATATCAGTGGAAACTTGAATAATTGAACACTGAAAATGTAGATTAGTGTTTGGGAACTGCTTACTGATGTAGGTCACAAAGCTAGTTAATGGTATAACTGAAATTGGGCTCATGTTTCTTTGCTTTTATGTCTCAGCTTCTACTGTTTCTGGAGACCAGCAGTAATTTAAATACTGCTTTTTTATTCTGGGTTTTGAAAATATATTGGAGTTATAATTAGACCTGTGGTTAAAAATAAGAATATGTACTACTATTTTTCATGTCCTTCCTGGAATTTTTCCTAATTAGACCTGGGTGGACAAAACAAATCTGATCTAAACTTTTACTTCCTTCTTCTTCTTCTTTTTTTAAATTTACCTTTTGCCTCTGTATTTTGTATTCCACATACAAAAATAATTTACAAAAATGCATATTGTAAAGTAGTAAAAACAACAGCAAAAAAAAAAAAAAACCCTCAATATATGCATGTGTATGAATGGGTGTGAGTGTGTATGTGTATACAAGAAAAAAAATATGTCAGGACCAGGAGGAAGTCAACATCCATGTCCTTACTTTTTGCTAAGTTTATTTCATTCAAATCTTACATTTTTTCCCTAACTTTGATAATGTTAAGGATGAACTGATTTTTGTCAGCTAATTTTAGATCTTCATTCTAACATAAAAATTATGTTTAATTTCAGGCACAATAGTAAACAATTTATATTCCATGTATAGAATAACATTCCATAGTAGCTTTTACATTTATTTTGATGCAACAAATGAAAAAGAAACTGACATTTAAGGAAATAAGTAACTTGTTCAAATTTACCCATAACTGATAAGTAGTAAAATTTGTAGTAAAGCTAGTAATGTGTCAGATGTCAGTCTCCTGACAGTTCAGAAAACACTTGCTAAGAAAAAGCTGTATTTTTAACTTTTTTAGATTCAGTTATTTTCACAGCTATAATAGGGTTTATTTATAGATTTTTTTAAAAAAAATATTTATTTATTTGAAAGTGAGAGTTACACAGAGAGGGGAGAGGTAGAGAGAGAGAGAGGTCTCCCATCCGATGGTTCACTCTCCAGTTGGCTGCAATGCCCAGAGTTGCACTGATCTGAAGCCAGGAGCCAGGAGCCTCTTCTGGGTCTCCCACATGAGTGCAGGGGCCCAAGCACTTGGGCCATCTAAAAGTTCTACTGTTTCCCCAGGCCATAGCAGAGAGCTGGATCAAAAGTGGAGCTTGGTCTCGAACCAACACCCATTTTTCGATGCTGGCGCTTCAGGTCAGGGCGTTAACCCACTGCGCCACAGTGCGGACCTCTATTTATAGATTTTTATACTGTGTTGGTGGCTTACCCAGTGGGATATCCAATGGGATTCTTTCTCGAACCTTTAGATTTATTTGAAAGGCACAATGACAAAGAGTGCGGGAAAGACAGAGAGAGAAAGAGACAGATTTTTCATTCACTGGCCAAAAGGCCACAATAGGTGAGGTTTGTCCAGCGTGAATCCAGGAGCCAGACAATGTCTCCCACGTGGGTGACAGGTTGATGTTGAGTTCTCTCCTCTCATTATTCCTGGGGTTTAATATCAGTTATGTTAACCTTAGTTACCATCCTATTCTGCAAATGTAACTCTGATGTACCCTGAATTCCATGTCTTGGCTTCTACAACTCCAGGAGAGCTTCAGTTATTAATTATTGCTTTTTTATTCTGGACTTTTAAAAAATATATGGAGAGGGACTGGTGCTGTGGTATAGCAGGTAAAGCCGCCACCTGCAGTGCCAGCATCCTGCATGGCCACCGGTTCAAGTCCCAGCTGCTCCACTTCTGATCCAGCTCTCTGCTATGGCCTGGGAAAGCAGTAGAAGATGGCCTAGGTCCTTGAGCCCTTGCACCCACATGGGAGATCCGGAAGAATCTTCTGGCTCCAGGCTGTGGGTTGGTTCAGCTCTAGCCATTGTGGCCATTTGGGGGGTGAACCATTGGATGGAAGAACTCTCTCTCTCTCTTTCTCTCTCTCTCTGCCTCTCTGCAACTCTGCTTTTCAAATAAATAAATCTCAAAGGAAAAAAAAGTGCAGGTATTTGGTTTTGTGGTAAGATGCCAAGTTGGGATGTTTGAGTCTCAGTTTTGGCTCCCGATTCTTACTTCCTGCTAATATAGATATTGGCTGGAAACAAGTGATGGCTCAAGTAGTTGGATTTCTGTCACCTGGGTGGGAGACCTGGATTGAGTTCTTGGTTCCTGGCTTTGGCCTTGCCAATCTTGGTCATCATGAGCATTTAGCCTCAACAGAAGGAGCTTTCTCTGTCTTTCAAAAAATAAAATAAAATAGAATAAAACATATTGAGACATGTACATGTGTTTTATCTTTATTTGTAGTAAGCTGTTTTCCAGCATGGAAAATTGCATTAATTTTTTTTTTTCTTTTAAACTTTAGTTACAGCTCTACTAAGGAAACTTAAGCAACAGTCCAGGGAAAGTGTTGAAGAAAAACGACCTCGATTATTAAAAGCCCTGAAAGAGGTAGGCTATATTTCTTTGCTGATTTTACATCTAAGGGGTGATTGTAAAAGTAATGTTAGCAATGTTAAAAAATATACCCGAAATTCTCATGATTACTAAGGAGGGTCAGTAAGTGGTAAAAAATCATACTTCGGTTAAACAGTAATTGAAATCACAAAAATATTGTTGTTATAATATATAAGTGTAATCTTAGTAGAGCACCATTTACCTTGAGCTAGGAAAATAACTTTTGACTTTGAGTAAATTAGATAAGAGCTCTTGAGAAAAAGGAGCTAAGTCTTAGATTGTTTTCTGTTGTTCTCTTTCTTTGTATTTTTGATGTCTGAAAGAACTGTGGGAGAAAGATCTGTGTTGGTGATAGGGTTGCTATTGCTTTTTCTGAGATATAAAGAGATGTAAAAAGAGCTTAAAAATGCTTTACTTAGGTTGCAATAATATCTACATGTAAGTTCGCTTTTTTCATTGTTTAAAATTGGAAAGACTAACTTGTTGATGTTAGTATATTTGCAGGGCTTTACTTACATTCAAAATATATACAATGTTTTGAGAACATTTGATTGTTAATAGTATGCTTAAGACTGAGTATTTGGTATCTAATTTACAAAATAAAAATTTTCTCCATGGATCTCATAGGATGACATGTTTCAGATTTATTGAACTTGTGTTTCACTACCCACAGAAAATTTTCTATCACAGTGGGCCATTTTTTTTTAAAGATTTATTTTATTTATTTGAAAGACAGAGTTACAAAGAGAGGTAGAGACAGAGAGAGAGGTCTTCCATCTGCTGGTTCACTCCCCAGATGGCTGCAACGGCTGGAGCTGCGCCGATCCGAAGCCAGGAGCCAGGAGCTTCCTCCGGGTCTCAAACGTTGGTTCAGGGGACCAAGTCCTTGGGCCATCCTCTACTGCTTTCCCAGGCCATAGCAGAGAGCTGGATCAGAGGAGGAGCAGCTGGGACTAGAACCAGTGCCCAAATAGGATGCCGACGCTTCAGGCCAGGGTTTTAACCTGCTGTGCCACAGTGCTGCCCCCATGGGCCATTTTTTCAACACTTCTATGATCTATACAAGTAATCATTTTGCTGGTCATTTTAATTTTTTTTAAAGATTTATTTATTTATTGGAAAGGCAGAGTTACATAGAGGCAGAGGTAGAGAGAGAGATGTCTTCCATATAATGATTCACTCCCCAAATGGCTGCCAACAACCTGAGCTGAGCTAATCTGAAGCCAGAAGCCAGGAGCTTCTTCCGGGTCTCCCACGTAGATGCAGGAGCCCAAATACTTGGGCCATCTTCTACTGCTTTCCCAGGCCATAACAGAGAGCTGGATCGCAAGTGGAGCAGCCTTCTAAAGTTAACTATTTTACAAATAATGACGATTATTATCATTATTTTAATTATACTCAGAAATGGAGTATTTGTTATCATCTTAAATGTGTAACAGGTTCAGATATGTTCTTATTTGATGAATATGTTCTTGTAAAAATTTTTTTTTTAGCTATTTGAAAGGCATAATGACACAGCGAGCGAGAGAGAGATCTTCCATCTTCTGATTCACTCCTCAAATGGCTACAACAGCCAGGTCCAGATCAGGCCGCAGCCAGGAGCCTAGAAAATCCTTCCTGGTCTTCCATGTGGATTTCAGGGGCCCAAGTACTGGGGACATCTTCTGCTGCTTTTCTAGGCATGTTAGCAGGGAGCTAGACTGAAAGCAGAGTAGCCAGGGCTTAAATTGGTACTCTGCTATGTGATGCCCATGTTGCAAATGGTAGCTTATCCATTCTAGCCACAACACTGGCCTCTGTTCTTGTAAAAATTTTTAGTAATGCTTATTTTCTTTTGTAGTTAAGTATGATAATGTGTGCTATTATGTTTTATTGTAAGTAATGACCATGTATTTTTTTTAATTTCTTCCTCAAACTCAAAATACTTAAATTAATTTTTTAGCTTCCTTCTATAGATTTTGAGTGATACAATGGTTTTTAAAGCAAAATATTAAGCAGATATAAGAGCTGTTACTAAACAAGATATATTTAGTAATTACTTATATTTTATTTCTTAGCTAGGTGACTTTTATCTAGAACTTCACTGGGATTTTCAAAGCTGGGGTAAGCATATGCTATATTTTACTGTAATATATGTATTCATACAGAAATGCAAATACAGAATTAACTTATATAGAATTGTTAGCATAACAAATTTTATACTTTAAGGAAAATTAAATGTTGTTATGACATTGAATATAACTGTTTTAAAGTCTTGTAGTGATACTTAATAATTATCCAATAGTTCCCTTGTTAGTAGTATTTGACTAATAGAATTCACAAGTTAGTAATAATGTTATTATCAGATATTACTGAAATTTTAATCTACTTTTTAATAGAGTAGTAACTGTAAAAGTTTTAGAACATCATGGAAAATTACCAAATATTTTTTAAGTTTCCCATTACTGCTTCCCAGACACAATCAGTTATCATTTCATGTGAATTCTTTAAAATATTTCTTAATGCTTTCAAATTTATGTATGTATATACACACACATGTGTATTCATGCACATATGTACATGTACATATATTCCCATTCCCTTAGATTAGATTTTATCCCCATGGGATCATAAAGATATTATACAGATTGACATTTTTACTCAATATTTTGTGGATATCTTACCATGTTAGTTCCTGTGGAAATACTTATCTTAACAAATGTATAGTACTTTATGGCATGGATAGTTAAGGTTTCCCAATGTACTTAATCTTTAAACGTAGAATTTTTTTTTTAAAGATTTATATTTATTTGAAAGAGTTACAGAGAGAGGGAAAGACAGAGAGAGAGGACTTCTATCTGCTGGTTCACTCCCTAAATGGCTGCAACAGCCAGAGTGGGGCCGATCTGAAGCCAGAAGCCAGGAGTTTCTTACAGTCTTCCACGTGGGTGCAGGGGCCCAAGGACCTGGGCTATCTTCTGCTGCTTTCCCAGACTATAGCAGAGAGCTGGATCAGAAGAGGAGCAGAAGGGACACTGAACCAACACATATATTGGATGCTGGCACTGCAGGCCGGAGCTTTAACCCACTGTGCCACAGCACTGGCCCCTAAATGTAGAGTTGTAAACTCCAGGTGTAATTATTCTTTTCCTGCACTGTTACTCATCACTGTTATTTGAGCTCATCAGGCTAGTTTTGGCTTTGTTGATATAAAACGTGTTACTGTGATAGTATATCTTGCCTTTGTGTCTTATATGTCACCCAGAAGTCCTGGTGTTCCAGAGCACAGAAAGAAAAGATTTATAGTAGGCTTGTATAATAAAAGAGCCTGAAGTTAGATGACTATAAATCCTGGATACTATTTTTCATCCCATTTTTTCCTCCATGTGTAGAGACTCCAGTCCTTCTTGATGATCCTAAACTGGGTTGTCCCTTGAGTATGTTGGCTCTTTAACTGACTGTCTTAGTAATTTTTAGTGATCTGAATTATAAAATATTGAATTTGTTTTCTTGAACAAAATGTTATAAAATATTTTTAATAACATTTCAGTTATGTGAAGGGATACAAGTACTTCTGAACTATATATAGATCTGCAGTTATAAATGCTACATTATAAATGTTACATAATCAAATTTTGATATAACTTGATAGAAGTATTCCTTTTTTGAGAATTTACCTTTGATACAAAAACATAGCACGTTTGTCTCACTATTGATAAAGGCATTTAGTGACTTAAAGTCAAAACTGTTAGCATATGACAGTTGTCATATATAATTTAAATAAATAAAAATATTGGCTTATAGTTAGTGTAGACACTTTGGATTAAAAACCACTAACTGCATAGTCTATAAATAGGTTTGATGTTCAAGTTTTTTTCTGGAATTTTGGCATGTTCCTTTCTTTTGCCAAAATCCCTAATATTAACAGCAACAGCAAACAACAAAAATGACAAGCCAGAAATAAGGGGAAGTCAAGAAGTATTGAGATCAGAGCAAGTTTAGTTTTGAGATTGTAGAACACACTCTCTCATGTTGTCAATTATGTTCAATCTTCAGGGAAAGTAGCCTTTGACTTAGTGCCAGTCTGAAATAAGCCTAGGCTTTTAGGTATAGAAAAGCTTTGATCTGGATTGGAGGTACTGACTACTAAGTATTTGATGTGGTAGACTGTATCTTTTCTGAGCAGTAGATTCTTCAAAAATTATGGAAAATTGTAACTGTCCCATATATTGCAATCCTCTTCTCTGTGTATATGAAATGAAATCAGTTTTTAAAGGAATCCTTTTAACTTTAACATTACGATGTTAAATAATTTATAATATTATGATCACTACTTCAAATTTAGCTTTGCGTATTTAACACATTTCAATGGAAAAGCCCATACTTTTTTAAAATACTTTTTATCTTGTTGTCCACCGAATCTATCCATCTTGTATTTGGCAGTTATTCACATATTATAGATGAAAAATGTTAGATTTAGAAACTTTTTGAAATCAAGGAATAAATAGTAACAAAGTCAACCTTAAAATTTAAAAAGCTCTTCATTTTCAGTTTAGTGAATTATGCTACCTTTGAAGTACTGTGCTGGAGTCTCAGATTATACTAGATAACTTCAGATATAGAGAGGTTAATTGTTCAGTTTACTTGAGGGAGAAAAAGATCACTATAGAATGGGAAAATATAAGTTGCTCCATTTGTGGAATACATTAAAATCTAGCAACAATCTTTGCTTGATGAGTTTCCTTCTTTACTTTTTTTCTTAGCCTTTTCTCTCCATACCCAACTTATTTTCTCATTGCATTCCCATCTTATTCTGACTTTTGATAAGTAGGTATTGGTATGATACTAAATTTTGTTTTGTAGATGATCATCTACAAAATCATACTTCAAAATATGTAATAAATGAAATTAAGTTTTAGTGCTGTCTACTTCTATCATCTCTGGATCATGCTAAGCCATTACTTATGGATAAGAGCTCAGTTAGTGAGCATGAAGGTAGAGTTTTAATCCTTCATAGATTTATAAAAATTTTACTGCTTTTCCCAACTTTTGTTTAAGAACAGTAAAAATTTTATCAAAGAATGATGTCTGTCTTTCTTTCTTTAAAAAAAAAAAGCTTACTTTCATTTAATTTGAAAGATTGAGACAAACAGAAAGACAGATGGAGAGCAATCTTCCATCTGGGGTTCACTCTCCAAATGCCCAAACAGCCAGGACTGGGCTAGACCAAGGCCAGGAGCCTAGAACTCCATTCAGGTCTCCCATGTGGGTGGTAGGGACCAAATACTTGCAATCTCATCTGCCACTGCCAAGGTTGCACGTGCGTAGGAAGGTGGATCCATGAGCAGAGTAAATGGGACTTGAGCTGGCCATTCTGACATGTGATACAGGCATCCCAAGCTGAGACTTATTTGATGCCCCAAATGTGTACCCCATGTTAATGATTCTTATATTCTTTTCTTGGGTAACTATTAGAGCTATTCCCTCCAGACAATAAACTTTCTTATCTCTATATGATAAAAAGTTCAAAAATCTATCTTTCATACTGGAAATCCTTTTGGATTAAATAACTTTTTAGGGTCTAGAAGAGACATTGATATATTAGGTATACCTTTAATGTTAATTAGAAAATACTCATTGATTATTTGAGAAAAATTTACTGAAAAGCTACTTCTAGTCTTTAAATCATTTAAAAAATTAATTTATTGATCTGAAAGCCAAAGTTACAGGGAGAAAGAGATCTTCCATCTGCTGGTTCATTCCCCAGATGGCCACAATGACCAGGGCTGGGCCAGGCTGAATCCAGGAGCCGGGAGCTTCATCTGGGTCTCCCACATAGATGGCAGGGGCCCAAACACTTGTACTGTCTCTGCTGCTTTTTCTGGGGCCATTAGCAGGGAACTGGATGGGAAGTGGAGCAGCTGGGACACGAACCAATCCTAATGTGCATTGATGACATCACAGGAGATGGCTTTACGTGGTATGCCACAACTCTAGCCCCTAATTTTTTTATTTACTTATTTTTATTTATTTGAAAGGAAGACACACACACACACACACACACACACACACACATCTTTTATTTACTGGTTTGCCCCCCAAATGCCAAATGTCTGCAAACGCTAAGGATAGGTGGGCTAAACTTAGGCCAGAAACTCAATCCAAATCTCCTACATGAGTGGCAGGGACCCATGTACTTGAGCCATCACCTGCTGCCTCCCAGGGTGTGCATTAGTAGGAATTGGTATTGGAAGCATAGCTGGTACTTGAATTTAGACACTGTTCAATATGGAATGCAGGTGTCCCAAGTGATGTCTTAACCACTGTACCTAAAACCTGGCCTTCTAGTCCTATTCTTTTATTTTCTCTAAAATCTTTGCTTCCTTCTAACTTAGGTTAATTTATTTCTCAGTTTTAAAACACTGATTTTGTACAATATACATGTAATAGATGTTACACATATATATAGATGTATATAGATATTACACATACACATAGGCTCACGTACATGTATATGCAATATGATTTAATTTTAAGAATTTTGAACTTCACATTTTTCATTTTTTTGTTTAATAGTTTATTACAGCCTGGTAGACACATTTATTTATACATGGGATAACTTCTATTTCTCAAAACATAGCAGATAGTGAATAATAAAAAGCCGTCAGAATATAGTTTGTGATATGGATATGACATACAGATAGCAACATTGGAATGTAGAAATATATATGTGAACAGTATGATTCTTATTTTTCAGATTTTGAAACTGAAGTACAGTGAGCATATATTTGGTATTCAAACTCAAATTCAACTGTCTCCCTTCAGTGATGTCTCTTTTTATTATCCATATTATTGTCCTTCTATTTTTCCAAATTCTATTTACAGGATCTGATAGTATGTTTATGGGTGGAGTGGGGGTATAGTAAAGTGTACAGAGATCAAAATTAAAAGTCAAATGGTTGAAGTTTCTCAGAATCACTTTATGTGTTTATTCATTTTTAAAATAGAAATGCTGTTTTACAGGAAAGTATTATAATTTGGTGAATTAGTGAAATGTTTACATTTAAATTTAAATCTTCTAATTTAAAAATTCGTAAATGTTTCAGAATTTAATTAGTTTTTATCTTTTGTTTTTAAAAATACAGTGCCTTTACTTTCCCGAATACTGCCTTCTGATGCATGTAAAATATACAAACAAGGTATCAATATCAGGTAAGGTGACTTGATTTTTTTATTCTGAGTGAAAGGCATTTGAGACTTAAAGGAAGCTTTTCTTCATGTAAACATAGCTTATTTGTGTTTTATAACTTAAAATGTTGCAATAGATTCACAATATTTTCATCTCATTTGAGTCATATTACAGATAATGAGCCAAAGATACAAGACCCTGACTAAAGGAAAAATCCATTCCTTTTCAACTACAGACTAACTAGAAGGCAAACAGAATGAAGATTCTGATACAATACTCAAGATATGATATAGTCATCTCCCAGATCCTAGATTGATTAAGGAAGAAGGGACACAAAAGGAAGACCCAATTCTTGCCTTCTTCTCCATCTCCTACTCATCCTTTTCTGCCCTGTTTCCCTTTCCTTATGTCCATCCATTCATCAGTTCTGCCAGCTGTCTGGTGGTGAACACTTTGTGGCTAATTCTAATTTTCTTCTGTTCCATTCCTTTTTTTAAAAAAAAAATATTTATTTAAAAAATAGATTTAAAGATAGAGGTAGAGCCAGAGAAAGAGAGTCTTCCATCCATTGTTTCATTCCCCAAATGGCCAAAGCAGCCAGAGCTGAGCTGATCCAAAGCCAGGAGCCAGGAGCTTCTTCCAGGTCTCCCATGTGGATGCAGTGCAGGGGCCCAAGCAATGGGCCATCTTCTGCTTTCGCAAGCCACAGCAGAGAGCTGTATTGAAAGTATAGCAGCTGCGATTTGAACCAGCGCCCATATGGCATGCCGGCACTGCAGGCTGGGGCTTTAACCCACTGTGCCACAGTACCAACCCCATGTTCCTTTCTTTTTATAATGAAGATTGATATTTGGATCAAGAAGATTTGTTCAAAAGGCAGAATCACAGAGAGAGAGAGAGAAAGAGAGAGAGAGGGAAAGAGACAGAGAGAGAGATCTTCCATATGCTGGTTCACTCCCCAAATGGCCACAACAGCTGAGGCTGGGGCAAGATGAAGCTAGGAGCTAGGAGCTTCCTCTGGGTCTCCCAAGTGGGTGCAGGGGCCTCAGGAGTTGGACTGTCTTCCAGTGCTCTCCCAGGCATCCCAGTAGGGAACTGGATCTAAAGTGGAGCAGCCAAGACTGGAATGAGTGCCCATATGGGATGCTGGCACTGCAGTCTGTGGCTTAACCTGCTGTGCTACCGTGCCAGTCCCTCAGAATTGTACTTTTGTCATTCTTTGTATCTTTAGCTTTATAATACTATGGACACACTTATAAATCATATAATACTAGTAAATAAGACAACTTGTATATTTATGCAAATATAAGTACATTTATAAATGATGTGTGTGTATATATATATAAATATAAATAATTTTGTCTACCTGTATCTCTATACATGTCCATAGTACTAATTTGGATATGTAAGAGTCTAAACTAAAAATAACCTAAGGATTATCTCATAAACTCTCCATTTATAGATAAGAAACCTCAGAGAAATTGTGTTTTTTAATAAGAACATTTACAAATAATGGCTAAAATATGTCTTCTGACTTACTGCCATTGTTCTTCTTTCAAAAATTTATTTTTATTTATTTGAAAGGCAGAGAAAGAGATGAAGAGAGGTATTCCATTCTTTGGTTTACTCCCCAGATGCCCTCAATAGCCATGTCAGGGCCAGGCTGAGGCTGGGAGCTGGGAACTCAACCCTAATTACCTGTGCATGTGGCATGGGGTGGGCAAACTTTTTTCTGCCAAGAGTCATTTGGATATTTATGACATCATTTGCCGGCCATTCAAAATTATCAAGTTAAATACTAGCTTGCTACAGATGTATTGGATTTCTAGTCCCACCTATGGTTGCCTTGGCAAGGCCAAATCACATGACTTTGTGGGCCTTATATTGCCTGTAGTCCAACATTCCCCACCCCTGTACCTGCTGGCTCCTGGGGAGCACATTAGCAGGAAGCTGGAGTTTGGAATAGAAGCAGGGATTTGAACACTGGCACTCTGATATGGGATGCGGATCTCCCAAGTGGCCTTAACCTTAACTCCAAGTCTTAGCCCCTGAACTAAACACTTGCCCAAAGATTTATTTATTTGCTTGAGAGTCAAAGTTACAGACAGAGAGGGAAAGAGAGACAGAGAGATCTTCTGTCTGCTGATTTACTCCCCAGATCTCTGCAACAGCAGGAGCCAAGCTGGTCTGAAGCCAGGAGCCAGGAGCCAGGAGCTTCCTCCAGGTCTCCCATCTGGGTACAGGGACCCAGCACCAGGGCCATCCTTCGCTGCCTTCCCAGGCCATCAGCAGGTAGTTGGATCGAAAGTGGAGCAGCTGGGACTCGAACCAGCACCCATGTGAGATGCCGGCACTGCTGGCGGCAGCTTTACCTGCTACTCCACAGTGCTGGCCCCAGTCTCCCTCTTTTGACATTTCCCCATGAGAGAGGGAGAAGGAGGCTGCAAGAATTTGTGTTTCCATGCTTAACCTAGTATTTTTGTTCTTCATGCTAATTACATAGTAAACTTTAAATATTTAAGCTTATAGGCTTAATGCAGAAAACTAGTTAACACATTAAAGTAATTTTGTGATAAATTTATCATTTGTGATGCATAGGTGGTACAGCTTGCTGGGCTGTCTAATATGTCAGGTATATTGTGGAGGATACAGTAGTCTTCTTTCATTCTATATTATCGAAACAGATAAACAGCTTGCTGGGCTGTCTAATATGTCAGGTATATTGTGGAGGATACAGTAGTCTTCTTTCATTCTATATTATCGAAACAGATAAAAAGTGAGTGTATTAATTTATATAACTGGGAAATTTTATGACTTCATTTAGATAATTCTGCATTTAAGATCTCAAATGTCACCATGTCAGTCTGTCTTTGTCTTTCTGCCTCTGAATCTCCTCCCTTAACGTTTCTCATCCATACCTCTGGTCGCGCACTACCACCCTGACCTTGGATGAGCAAGACGGGATTGAAAACAGAAGACTTCTGGTTCATATTTCTTGTATGTGGATCATAGAATTTCCTGGTAGCTGAAGGTTTTCACTCAAATAGTCCAGTTATATATAAAATGATTTGTTCCTTTTGCTATTGTTAGGAGTTCATATGTCAAAGAGGTAGGGGATGAGCCCTATTTTAATAGCAGTGTTATCTCTTGGACCATATACATAGGCAGTGACAGGACTTGTTTAACTGTATAAGTAGCAGACCTTTGGGAAAGGACCAGGAGGGAGAATTCAGCTATAAAGCAGTAGTCAGGGTTCACACCTAGAGGAGCTGGTGAACTACTTTTCTTAGGTGTCTTCATTTCATCTGAGGGACGCATATATTGTATATGGCTCATGTGATATATATATATTTTATACATAGGGTCATCCCTGTTCTCATAAAATTCTCAATAGTAGCACCTTCATTCTCTCTTTTTTTTAAGGTTTATTTATTTACTTGAAAGTCAGAGTTACATAGAGAGAAGGAGAGACGGAAAAGAAAGAGAGATATTCTTCCACTCACTGGTTCACTCCCCAGTTGGCAGCAATGGCCGGAGCTGTTCCTATCCAAAGCCAGGAGCCAGGACTCCCATGCAGGTGCAGGGGCCCGAGGACTTAGGCCATCCTCCACTGCTTTCCCAGGCCATAGCAGAGAGCTGGATTTGAAGTAGAGCTGCCAGGACTGGAACTGGCACCCATATGGGATGCTGGCACTGCATGCGGTGGCTTTACCAAATACACCATGGTGCCAGCCCTTCACCTTCATTCTTAAAAATCACTGGTTTTGATGATAAATTATATATAATCCTAGTTATTCTGTTTATGCAGCATCTGAGGTATATTTTATTTTTAGCTTTTCCTGTGTAAGAGAACAAAAAAGAATGCCAACTCACTTTGCTTTGTCCTGCAAAATAAAAAAAAAAAAAACAAAACCATGAAGTGATGAATTCTTATAATTGCCTTAGAAGTTAGGTAACCTTGCTAGATCTAGATCTTTCTTCTTGGGTGAGTGTGATTAGCATATGTTAACAGCTAAACCAACCAGTTTCTTAAGCAAGGTTTGATCCTGGATGGTTCCATGATAAGTAGATCAGAAGGGGAGTTCTGAATCCAAAAGTGTACTCCATTCACTGTTGTGCTCATCTTAAAAATTCTGCTGGACTAACAACATGGTCTTAAAGGGCTGAGACATATTAGAAACAGGTCTGCTTTCCTTTTTTGGCATCCATGTTGAAGCAGTTTTTATTGAGTACCTATAATGAGGGAACTACTTCAACAATGTGGAGTTTTATTGTTTTTTTTTTTTTGCTGGATTGATGATGTATATGTTCAGAAAAGCAAAATGTAAATAAAATGGAATGTATATTTAAATGTTCTTTATTTTATTTATTAGAATTTCTTATCTACTCATCTTTTACAGGCTTGACACAACTCTCATAGACTTTACTGACATGAAGTGCCAACGAGGGGATTTAAGCTTCATTTTCAATGGGGATGCAGCACCCTCTGAATCTTTTGTAGTATTAGACAATGAACAAAAAGTTTATCAGAGAATACACCATGAGGTGAGCATATTATCTTATAACTAACTATTCCTCTAGATGGTTAAAAATCCTTATGTGTTTAGCTAGACCATAGTGTAATGGAGTTAAAAGCATAAAGTATAATTGAAGTAGTTTATTCTGTATGATTTCATTTGTCTGTTTGCCACTAGCTTTTTTTTTTTTTAATTTCTTTTATCTAGAACCCATGGTGACCAATTCATTGAGTCTGTTTGTTTAGAATTCACTGGTTATCTCCAGATCAATGTACTTTAGCTTTTCTTATTTGTCACATGTAGTTTTCAGTTGTTGAAACTGTGCTGGCTCTTTCACTATTTTTTATTACCTTAGTTTCTTTCAGTGTTGCTGACCTTCTTTGTTTATGAAAATGCTGTGTCTGCACACTTTTACTGTTCCTAATTCTTTGGCTTCCTTTTCTTTCTCTATTCTCTCTCTCATATATAATACAATATTATCTTCCTTTTGTCACATATTTTCAGATTGGTATTGCCTATCAAGCACCAATAAAAAACCTTTTGTACCATTATCTTTTATTCTCTTTTCTTGATAAAACAAGGAAAAATCTATTCCAGTATCTATGGCAGTGCTGTTTTAAGTGACTTTTTTTTTTTAATTTATTTTGCCACAGTTGTTTTTACTTTTCTTTATTTTTTATTGCTTTGTTTTTTCATTTTGTCATTCACCACATCTGTGGCTTCTTTCCTGTCCTAGATTAGACTTTCCTACTGTCACATCTGTTGAAAAGACCTTATTTACCTTTTTTTTTTTTTTTTTTTGACAGGCAGATGGACAGTGAGAGAGAGAGACAGAGATAAAGGTCTTCCTTTGCCATTGGTTCACCCTCCAATGGCCACCACGACCAGTGCGCTGCGGCCGGCGCACCGTGCTGATCCAAAGGCAGGAGCCAGGTGCTTCTGGTCTCCCATGGGGTGCAGGGCCCAAGCACTTGGGCCACCCTCCACTGCACTCCCGGGCCATAGCAGAGAGCTGGCCTGGAAGAGGGGCAACCGGGACAGAATCCAGTGCCCCGACCAGGACTAGAACCTGGTGTGCTGGCGCCACAAGGCCGAGGATTAACCTATTGAGCCACGGCGCCGGCCTTATTTACCTTACTATTAAAATACTTTCTTGGTGCTGGTGCTGTGGCTTAGCCAGTAAAGCCGCTGCCTGCAGTGCTGGCATCCCATATGGGTCCTGTTCGATTTCTGGCTGTTCCACTTCCAATCTAGCTCTCTGCTATAGCCTAGGAAAGCAATAGAAGATAGCCCAAGTGCTTGGGCCCCTGCACCTGTGTGGGAGACCTGGAAGAAGCTCCTGCCTTCAGATGGGCGCAGCTCTGGCTGTTGTGGCCAGTTGAGGAGTGAGCCAGCAGATGGAAGACACCTCTCTCTCTCTCTCTCTGCTTTTCAAATAACTGAATAAATCTTTTAAAAAAGTACTTTCTTAACTTTCACTGAGCCATAATGGTTTAGAATAGAAAAGATAATAAAAAAGAAGCAACTATTCCCTGCAGGGGGATCAGGCTGAGTAAAGTCAGGGAGGGTGGAAGAGGAATGATCTGTTTTGGAAACAGAAAGAGGATCCAAACAGTAGTTTATGGAAGGCTTTACTTTAATTAATTAATTAATGATTTATGTTATTTGAGAGGCAGAAAGAGAGAGAAAGGGATACAGATAGATAGAGAGTCCCCATTTTACTGATTCGTTCCTCAAATGCCTGTGATGGCCAGGGGTAGGCCAGACCAAAAGTAGGAGCCAGAAACTCAATCCAGGTCTCTAACTTGAATGGCAGGGATCCAACTATTTGAGCTATTACTTGCTGCTGCTTCCCAGGCTTGTGTTAATAGGAGACTTGAATCAGCAGCAGAGCCAGGACTTGAACCCAGGTAATCTGATATGGTATTTGGGAGTCTTACTAGGGTCTTAATCATTGGGTATGGAAGGCCATAAAAGCCAAATAGGAAAACTGATGATCTATTGCAGTTGGCAATAGATACTCATGGATTCTTTTTTTTTTTTTTTAAGATTTTATTTATTTATTTGAGAGGTAGAGTTACAGACAGAGAGAGGGAGAGACAAAGAGAGAGGTCGTCCATTTGCTGGCCCACTACTCAAATGGCAACAACGGCTGGAGCTGGGCCAATCCAAAGCCAGGAGTCAGGAGCTTCCTCTGGGTCTCCCACACATGTGCAGGTACCTAAGCACTTGGGCCATCTTCTACTGCTTTCCCAGGCCATAGCAGAGAGCTGGATTGGAAGTGGAGCAGACAGAACTCAAACTGGCCCCACACGGCACCCAGCAGCTTGCTTGACTGCCTGCCTGCCTGCCTGCCTGCCTTCCTTCCTTCCTTCCTTTTCAAATAACTTCCTTCCTTCCTTTCTTTCTCTTTCTTTCTTTCTTTCTTTCTTTCTTTCTTTCTTTCTTTCTTTCTTTCTTTCTTTCTTTCTTTCTTTCTTTCTTTTTTTGTTAAGGGAAAGAAAGAGTTTATTGAGGGAAACCTGACAAACTTAAGGGAAGGGGTAAAGAGGGAGAATGCGTAAGAGAGAGAGATACAGGGAGAGACAGAGATCAGGAGACAGAGAGAAAGAGAACAAGATCCACATGTTCAGGAACAGGTTCTTTTAAAACTTTTCCAGGGGGCAGGCAGGAAAGTAGGAGCAGTGAATCCCATTAGGATGGTGTGTGGCTGACACCAGTGGTTGGGCTGTGTGGCTACCTGGCTCTCAGCAATGGCGGCGAGGGCTAGAGCCTAGGATGGTGTCAGGACTGCGCCATTTTACTAACATTCCCCTCTTTTGTTTTTTATAAAGCAGGAATTGTATGGGATTACATTAGTCCCAAAAGTCCAGGAGGGGTAAAGGGGCAATGATCTGTTTTTAGAGCTACTTCCTGCTGACCTGGGGCGATGTCTCCCTGTAGCAGCATTTGGTTGACCACCTGGTTGCTGAAGGCCTTGGTTCATTCCACTATCAACTCCTGTAAACACTTAAACAGACATGGTAGTATAAAAGACAGGGTGAGAATAGCAACCAATGATCCTAAGAGTGGCATTAGCCAGGTAATGAGAGGATTTCATAGAGGAGAGGAAATGAGGAGGGGGTCTCTGGACCCTTGTGAGGACTGTTTGATGGACGTGGTTTAAAGCTGAGCCCACCCAAGACTAGGAGAAAGGCCACTCAACTTTTTCAGGTAGAAGGGTTTGTCTGTAGAGAAATTCTGCATAATCATACAACATTAAGTGGGGGAGAGGACCATCAATACACACAGGTTGGGAGTGCAGCCATTGTTGTAAAAGTAGAGGGTATGATTACAAAGGAATGAGGCTCCAAGTGGGCTAGACAGGGTCCAGAATAAAGGACAGTCATTATTAGAGGAGCTAAGAAAGGTGCTGTCTAAGCCATGAATAAGTTCTCCGATTGAGAGGCAAATAGAAACTAACAGAAGGGGCTTCATAATAATCTGGTGGGATTTAAGGCCTTATAAGTTATGAGGCCCAGACCTATCAATCTCTTCACATAGGGTATATCCTAAGGGAGGTGTGAACCTCCTTGGGAAGGCACCCTGTTGACTTCCATTACCTAGCTGGCCTGGGAGGAGAGCTGGCCAGGTAAAAGCAGGTGGCATCTCTAAGAGGAAATTTACAGTTCTGCCTGCGATGTCACTGACCCTACTTGGCCATCCCCTCAGCAGCAGTGGTCACTTTGGAAGCTGGCTGAGTGAAGGGTTTTTCAGCTTAGAGCCAGCAAAATATGTGGCTCTGACCTGGGCATCCTTCGACTCCAGGGCAGTTCCATTTTCAGTGATCCAACTCTTGACTGGCAGAGCTGCCAGGGCTTCTCAAAAGCTGACTTCCGCTGAAGCCCAGGCTTACCACATCGAAAGCCACCGCAGTGGACTGGCCTGTTGGGTCTTTTTGAGGGCAGATCATGTATGGAGCAGCCCTTAATAGGCCTGCCACCTATGTTTACATTGCTTCTGATGCCTAGCTTTCTTTTCCTCCTGGTTTTTGTTAAAGCAGACCAGAGGATGCAAATCAAGGGGGTGCACAAGTCCCATCTCTAATGTTTGTGGCTTAAACTAGAAGTCTATAGTCACAGGCATGTTCTGATAGTGGTTTATTTTGAGGCAGACAATGCCCATGTGGAAGGCTATGTCCTCACTTCAAAACTTTCTCTCCCTGTTTGGTCTGAAAGGGAGGTTTTGCCTGTTTACTGTGCCTATGGTGAAGTAAATCTAGCTGTGAAATTATAATTTAAGCTTTCATTTTGGCTATGCTATTACAGAACAATGTTAGCCATCCCTTTTATAAGGTCTGAAGATTAAATTGTGCATCCTAGAGTCCTTCCATACAGTCAGTTTCCTACCTCCAAAAGAACAGAGAAACCTCACTTGATAGTCACTTGATCAAAAAATAATTTGGTGAGTTAATGTTAAATATTTCCCTTATTTTTTTAATGGATTTATTTATTTAAAAGACAAAGTTACAGAGAGAGACAGACACACACACACACACACACACACACATAGAGATATGTTTAATCCACTGATTCAATTCTCAAATGGCCACAATGGTGAGGTCTGGGCCAAGCTAAAGCCAGAAGCCAGGAGCTTCATCTGGATCTCCCACATGGGTGGCATTATCAGAGAGCTGGATCGGAAGTGGCGCAGCCAGGACTGATCAGGCACTTACAACACAGGTGGTGACGACTGTGCCCCTGTGCCAGCCCCTCCTCACTGTCCTATAATTTCCATTTTTTATTCATGTTGCTGCTGTAATGTAGATATTCATTCTCTCCATTAGATTCTTGTGAAATCTCATGAAGGACCTTCCTGATTCACGTCTTGTCTGCTTTTAAGATATTCCATATATTGGTGATATATTAAACTTTAAAAACAAATTTTTTTTTTTTTTTGTGACAGGCAGAGTGGACAGTGAGCAGTGAGAGAGAGAGACAGAGAGAAAGGTCTTCCTTTGCTGTTGGTTCACCCTCCAATGGCTGCCGCGGACGGCGTGCTGCGGCCGGCGCACCGCGCTTATCCGATGGCTGGAGCCAGGTGCTAGGTGCTTTTTCCTGGTCTCCCATGGGGTGCAGGGCCCAAGCACTTGGGCCATCCTCCACTGCACTCCCGGGCCACAGCAGAGGGCTGGCCTGGAAGAGGGGCAACCGGGACAGAATCTGGCGCCCCGACCGGGACTAGAACCCGGTGTGCCGGCGCCGCAAGGCGGAGGATTAGCCTGTTGAGCCACGGCGCCGGCCTTAAAAACAAATTTATGAGCTTTTTTATTTAAAGACACCTTAAATTTCCCCATGGCTTAGAGAGTGAAATCCAAACTCCTTACTGTAGCATCGTTCTTGTATAACCTAGCCTTACTAACTTCGCCAGCCTTTTCCTTACCTTGCTATTTTAGATATACTCATACTCTGGAGGTTTAAGATGTGCCAGGCTATTTATATCCTTTTTTCATGTTGTTTCTACTTCCCAGAATGCCCTTTTAGAATTCTTGTACTCTGATACCTGAGGGCACCTACTTCCTTTTAATTCTTCCCTTACCAGGTGACCATTACTTTCTTGGCCCACCAACTAAATCTGGAGTCATACATCTTCTAAAGCTGTATTTGTTTTTATGGCTTTCTCCTTCTGTTGGGCTATGCGTGTCAGAGGTGTGAGGTTCTTTTAGCTGCATTCTCTGGTACTAATACAGCATCAGTGTATTCTACACTATAGATTGACAAATCGTTTTTATAAGGAAGAGATAGTAAATATTTTAGATATTTAGATATGTTTGTGAGTCAATAAAATCTCTGTCACAGCTGCCTAACATTGCATTTACATAGATAATATGTAAGTAATTGAACAGGGTTATATTCTGATACCATTTTATTTATAAAAATAGGCTGTGAACTAGCTTTGACTTGTTGCTTGTGGCTTGCTGATCTCTGTTCTAGACTCTCAGATGTTATTAAGTAGTTCAACTTCTTGTGCATTAAATGACAACAGGAAAACCAACCAAACATCAGGTGTACTGGAAATATAGTGCTAAAAGAGAAACCAGAGATTAAGGCTTATAGTGTACTAGCGATATTAACAGTATTGATGAGATCACCAAAAGGATGGTAAAGCAGAGAATATGTCAGCCTTATGTGTCTGTGGTTTCTCATTTTTATATTGGGCCAGTTGCATATTGAAAGTATTCCCCAAACAATTGTGTCTCCACTGAACATGTACCAATTTTTTTCTTGTGATTATTTGCTAAACAATACGGTATAACAACTGTGTACATAACATTTACCTATTGTATTGGATACTATAATCCAGGGATTAAATAAAGTATATGGATGTAGATTATATAAAGTATATGTGTGTAGATTATTGTAATTACTATGCTGTTGTGTAGAAAGTTTATTTATTTACTTTTATTTTTTGAAAAGCATAACAGAGAGAGAGAATATCTTCCATCCACTGGTTTTCTCTGCAAATACCTGCAACATCTGGGGCCAATCCAGTAGTGCAGAACTCAAGGGTCTGCCATATGGGTGACAGGGACCCAAGTACTTAAGCAATCACCTGCTGCCTCCTAAGGTGTGCGTAGCAGGAAGCTGAGCCGGAAGTAGAGGCTTGAACCCAGGCACTCCAATCTGGGATGTGAGTGTCCCAAGCAGCATTTCTAATGCCACTAAAATAGAGTATTTGAAATGTAAAGCAAATTTCTTTATAGACAACATGAGATAGGGAGTTCAGCTACCAAGCTAATATATAAAATTCTTCTTGACTCATAATACATTTGAAGTATAGTATTTAATAATTCTTTTCAAACCAACTAGACTTTTTTTTAAAGAAAATTATGTCTGGAATACATTTTCACCTATTCTAGCCTTCGAAATGATGTCAAGATTTTTTATCCCTCATTTGTGAAGGTGGAAGGAATGATACCAGCTTTGTCCCAAGTTATTGCTATTGTTTTCTTTCTTTCTTTCTTTTTTTTTTTTAAGATTTATTTATTTACTTGAAAGTCAGGGTTATACAGAGAGAGAGGAGAGGCAGAGAGAAAGGTCTTCCATCCAATGTTTCACTCCCCAACTGTCTGCAATGGCGCTTCTTCCAGGTCTCTCACGCGGGTACAGGGGCCCAAGGACTTGGGCCATCTTCTACTGCTTTCTCAGACCATAGCAGAGAGCTGGATTGGAAGTGGAGCAGCCAGGTCTCAAACCGGTGCCTATATGGGATGCCGGTGCTTCAGGCCAGGGCATTAACCAGCTGTGCCACAGCGCCGGGGGTGGGGGGGTGGGGTGGAGGGGCTCCCCCGCCCTTTTTTTTTTTTTTTTTTAGAGATTTTATTGTTTTCTATAGATGCAGTGATTCAGAAGAGGAGAGTATCTAAGTGAAAGTTAAGTGGTAAAAAAAAAAAAAAAGCAAATGGGCCCAATGTGTATAAAGAGGTATGGGGAATAGCACTTTTAGCCATTGTAAACCCAGAGAACTGTTCTCATTCCCCAGAAAACTCACTAGTTTTTGACCTTTTTCTCTGTTAAGGTAGTCTACATAGTAATTAGAATATCTTGGCCTGTTATGGAATAGAACCTCAACTATATACCTGGTCACTTACTCTCCTATACCAGTCACCATTCCTTTTGTCCCTGAAGCAAGCACAAATCTTTCTTTTTTTTCTCGCTTAAAAGGTTATTGATCAAATGTTATATACCAGTACTAAAGAATACGTAAAGGATAAAACCTGAAGCTCTGCTTATTATATTTAGTTTCCATTTATTTAGTTTGTTTATATAGTTTAGATTAAGGATTGATATTTGTAGGTTCTTTTACTTCCTTTTACTTTCTATAAGGAATATAAAAAAGACCTCTTGCCATTTGCTATTCTTCTCTTCATCTCACTCTCTCTTCCTTCCTTTCACTTAGAACTTATTAGAATGAAAGGCTCAAATGATAGTGATGGGTTTTGAGATTAAAAAGAACTATCGGCCAGCGCTGTGACATAGCGGGTAAAGCTGCCGCCTTCAGTGCGGGCATCCCATATGGACACTGGTTCGAGTCCTGTCTGCTCCACTTCTAATCCAGCTCTCTGCTATGGCCTGGGAAAGCAGTAGAAGAAGATGGCCCAAGCCCTTGGGCCCCTGTACCCACATAGGAGACCCAGAGGAAGCTGCTGGCTCCTGGCTTTGGATGGGCCCAGCTCCAGCCATTGTGGCCTTTTGGGGAATGAACCAGTGGATGATTCTCTCTCTCTCTCTCTCTCTCTCTCTCTCTCTCTCTCTCTCTCTCTCTCTCTCTTCCTCTCCCCTTCCCTTCCTCTTGCCATCTGCTATTCTTCTCTTCATCTCACACTCTCTTCCTCCCTCCCTCCCTCCTCCCTCTGCCTCTCTGTAAGTCTGCCTTTCAGATAAAATAAATAAATCTTAAAAAAAAAAAAAACTAAAGTAAGATTTAAAAGCAAAGCACATTATGTGCATTTTGTTCTCAGTCTGCCAACTTAATTCATAAATAATTTTAAAAATTTGTTTTATAGACTTTATTGTTTTAGTTCTAGACTTTATGAGTAATCTAGTTCTATGTCCATTACATATTTCTAACAGTGTTAGAGTACTATGCTTTGTGTGCCTTGATCCTAAAAACTGATAATTAGTCATTGTAACTTATTAGAGAAGATATAAGATAGTTGAGACTTACACATCTAATTGTTTTTTCAGAATAAGTAGAACTATTTAGAAACTGTCCTTTTTGTCTTTTGAAATGTATATTTTTAATTGTTGATATTTTTATAGGTACTATTAGTAAATTTTGAAAAAAAAACTTAGATTTTTATATTTATCTTTGGCCTTTATTCCAGGAATCAGAAATGGAAACAGAAGAAGAGGTTGACATTTTAATGAGCAGCGATATTTACTCTGCAACTTTATCTACCAAATCAATTTCTTTCACGCGTGCCCAAACCGGATGGCTTTTTCGGGAAGATAAAACAGTATGTGTAAATCTAGATATTTAAACTTTTAAAATTAATATTACATAGGTAATGTGATAATATTACTAAGTTATGTGATAGAAATGCAGGAAGAAGTAGCTTACTGAATTGTCTTCAAGTAGTTTATTTTCATTACCTTGAACCCAGATAGGTCATTACAGTGGTTGGTTACAAAGTCAAAATACATCTTGGAAGAGCCAAGAGATAAAAGTTTAGCTTATTTGAATTCCATGTTGGGAAGTATTCCTGTTGTAAGCTCCCTTATTATTACTCAGGAAATAATATTTCCACTGGATTGCATTCTATTTCTAATGCTTCATTCCATAAGAAGGCCACATAGAGTGTTACAGTTGAATTTGTTTCCCTGGGTCTTTTTTTTCTTTTACCCACTTTAACATCTCTTAATAATTTACATACTCTAATTGTTTCTCAGTATTCTATCAATATTACTTAAATCAAATAAGCTTACATTTGTACAATACTGCCATTAAATTGAATGTCGGTGGAAATCTCCCCATATATGAATTCTTTCCATAATTCCCATCACATCTGTCAGCAGGAGGTTGTCTGACTATTAAATATATTCAGAAAATGTTGAAGAGGTATATGAAGTAACATTTTTATAAAACTTAAATTCAAGAATTAGTAACCACATCAAGATTTACTGTGCTTGGGCCAGCGCTGTGGCATAGTAAGTCAAGCGTCTTCCTGTGGTGCATCCTATATGGGTACCAGTTCAAATCACAGCTGTTCCACTTCAAATCCAGTTCCCTGCTGATGGTCTGCGAAAACAGTAGAAGATGGCCCAAGTCCTTGTGCCCTTGCACCTGTATGGGAGACCCAGAAGAAGCTCCTGGCTTTAGATTGGCCCAGCTCCAGCCATTGTGGCCATTTGGGAAGTGAACCAGGAGATGGAAGACCTTTCTTTCTTTCTTTCCCTTTCCCTGTCTGTAACTGTGCCTCTCAAGTAAATAAATACATCTTAAAGGAAAAAAAAAAAAAGATTTACTGCATTGAGGGAGAAGGAAAGGGTGAAGGAGAAGGAGAAAGAAGATAGGGAGGGAGAAATGGATTTCTTTTAAAGAACTGGCTCATAAGATTGTAGAAACTGGCAAGTCTGATATCTGTAGATCAATGCAGCAGGATTCAAATTAACTGAAGAGCTGATATTGTAGTCTTGAGTCAGAAGTATGCAGGCCAGAAACTGAGACAGGGTTTCTGTGCTGCATGGTAGATACATAAATTACAATTTCTTCTGAAAATATTAGTCTTTGTTCCAAAGGTCTTTGACTGATTGGATGAGGCCCACCTATGTTATGGTGGGTAGTACATGCTTTATTCAGTCTACTGATGATCATTAATCTCATTAAAAAAAATACCTGCACAGCAACATCATGACCAACTATCTGTTACCACAGCCTAACCAAGTTGACATATAAGTAACCATCATACAACTTTATACATAAAGCTAAAAGTCCCACTTGACCACTACCTACAATCCCAGAGCCCTATCTGCTTATCTGTGTCCTTCAGACATACTTTATGTCCTTCAGACTTTTTTTATGCTGTCATAACATAAATACATATGCCCATAGTAATAAATAGCTTTTTGTTACTGATGTTTGCTTTATATAGAGTGTCATATGATATCTATTATTTTGTAAGTTGGGTTTTTCAGTCCTTAGTGTGTCTTAGAAACCTTTTCTTACAAGTATTTACAGTGCTTCTTCATTCTTAGCAACTGCATAGTAATAACCATACTATGAATATACTGAAACTTAATAACCCATTCTTTTTTTTTGACATTTAGATGAATAGACCCATTTGTATCCATTTTTCTGGAATTATGAATGTTATTGTATTTACCATCCTTTTACATCTTTTTGCATTGTCTATTATAAGTAGCAAAAGATGGAATGGTTGAATTATGGGGAATATACTTAACTTTTTTAATTGCTATGATAATTTTTTTTAGCTTTTAAAATGTGATAATTTACATTTAATAAATGCTTTCTGATTGTAATTTCAAAAGCTGATAATTACCATCTGAATATTTCTCAGCCACAGATAATCTGTGACTATAAGATCTATACTAAGGCCAGCGCTGTGGCTCAACAGGCTAATCCTCCGCCTGTGGCGCCGGCACACCGGGTTCTAGTCCCAGTCAGGGCGCCAGATTCTGTCCTGGTCACTCCTCTTCCTGTCCAGCTCTCTGCTGTGGCCCGGGAGTGCAGTGGAGGATGGCCCAAGTGCTTGGGCCCTGCATCCACACGGGAGACCAGGAGAAGCACTTGGCTCCTGGCTTCAGATCAGCATGGTGTGCCGGCCGTAGCAGCCATTGGAGGGTGAACCAATGGAAAAGGAAGAACTTTCTCTCTGCCTCTCTCTCTCACTGTCCACTCTGCCTGTCAAAAAAAAAAAAAAAAAAAAAAAAAGATCTAGACGGATCAATTTTTTTCTCTAAATGTATTGGCAACAAATGGCATTATAGGATTCCAAGTTGTGAGATCCTACCTCGTAACCCATTTGTTGACTTTGAAGTCTTAATTGTTTGTACTCTATTCTTCTGGACAGCATTAGATGGATCACTTCAAGAGAAGATAAAAATTGAAACTGCTTATTCATCTAGTGCTACTGCTAAGCAGCTCAAAGCTCTTGAACAGCGTCTAGGTGATCTTCTTAAATCTTTGACAGGTAAGGAGGGAGTCAGTAATGCTTATGGTTCCCATTTTGTAGGTAGAAACCAGTATAGAATGTTTCACTTTCTGGTGATTGGAAAGGAGGCTGCCTGAAACAAGGTAGACCTGGCAAGAACCTGAACACGTATTTTGGAATGCTAGAAAACAGTAGCAAGGTCGACCAGTGATTTGCATGCAGGTAGAAATGGGAAGCTTGTTTTTAGTAATTTAGGTTTTATTTATTTATTGAAGCGAAGTATTTGCAGCTATGACCACCTATTCGTCTGACAAGAGTGGAGGTTAATGTAACTTCATTGAAAGGAATGACTGTTTTTCTGCTGTCCTTATGCCACTAGGGTTTCCCATCTCCAACCCATAATTGAAACACTTAGTTGTATTGGTGAGCAAGGCTTCTGCTTCACTGGAAGCAGCAATCAGCTGTAACTTGGAATTTGGTCCTGTTAGAGAATAGAGAATTATAACAGGTCATTAATTGTAGTTGTACTAGAGATTCTTCGTGTCTTAGACTATGTAATTCTTTTTATTCCACTTTTTTCTATCTATAAAATGGGAACAGTGTTATCCCTGACCCCTCCTTGTTACTCATGATATTTATCTGTTGGTTTAATAAAATTTTCAGATAGCTTTGTGCTACTTGGGAGTAGATTCTAAAGGAATATTTCATGGTATTTTTATTTGGACTTGACTGCCATACGTTTTTGTGTGCTGTACATTTTCCTTTAGTAATTCAAAATGCATAATTTTATGAAGTTTTACCTTAACAGAATATATAAGATAGTTTGTTAATTTGCATATTTATCACCTTCATGTTTATTGAAATATATTAACTTGAAGCATTTTTTCAATCTAAGGCAAACTTACTTTAAATCTTATTATTTTGAAAACTTTGATTTTGTTTTAGGAAAGAGTGGGAAAATTTTTGGCAGACTTTTACCTGGTGAATGGACTTGTTTTAGAATCAAGGAAAAGAAGAGAACATCTCAGTGAAGAAGATATTCTTCGAAATAAGGCCATCATGGAGAGTTTGAGTAAAGGTGGAAACATAATGGAACAGAACTTTGAGGTATAGTTTTTACTTCTTCTGACAGTTTTCTCAGGGAAGAAGGAATGGACGTTATTCCTGATATTCAGTAAGTTTATATAAATGTACTCACAGGTTTTATTTACCATGTATTGCCTTTCATTTTTTTCTGTGAATCTTCATTTTCTTGATGTCATCCTTATGAAGAAGAAAAAGAAAAAAATGGCCTTTGGTATTTTTTGTGACTCTCCACTTGTTCTTGAAGACTTCATTAATAAATAGATTAAAGTCATTTTATACGCATGGAATCCAATGTTAATTTTAACCCATCTCCCTATGCTGTGCATTCTTCCTGCTGTACCAACCATGATCTGCTGCTGTGAGGGATCCAGCTAATGATCCACATACTTTATGAAGTCTTCTCTAGCCTGTACTCCAGTTTTTTATTCATCATGTGTGTATTGCTAGTATGCTAGGCAAAAATTGTGTGATAGTAAGGAAAGGGGAGAGAAAATTAGGAAAATAAAGATACATGAGACCTGGAAACTGCTCCTACTATCTTATTTGCTAATAGGATGAATCAGATGGATTCTTAAATTTATGTTTTTATTCTGGTAATTTTAGATTTATAAAAAAGTGCTACAATAGTACAGAGAATTCCTAGATACCCTTCATCAGGATTCCTCAAATGTTTACATCTTACTCCATTTACATTTGGATAGCACTCCTTAGTAGAATGTGAAATCAATGTAGTGGGCTGAGGCTGTCTTTTTCTTTTTAATTTATAGCAAAATAAAAATGATAGAGAAAAAACAACACATCATACATAATAAAGGATTTACTACTTCATGTAACAAGGGTGTGTGTAGTCTATAAATATGCATAAATGGAGTAGTGGATTGTAGGTTAAACTGTGAGTCTAGGTCAGAAAAAGATTAAAGGGTACTAAAAGGATAACCTCTTTTTAGTTTAGTCATTATATTGTGCCAGACTATAAGTTTTAGAGATGGACAAACTTTCCAGACTAATATGTCAGATTCCAACTAATTCATGGTAAAACTGTGTGTGCTGGAAGGTTTTAGACAGTTTATATATTAAGTGAGTCAGTCATAATTTAGTTAAGTTAAACTTGTGATCATGCCCATTTAGTGTGGTACCACCCCTTTCCTGCCAGATTCTATTTATATTTTTTGTTTTTCTTCTAGCCATGGGATAGAACCTTACTAGATTTCATTTTCCAGAAACTTCCTTATATTTACTGATCTTTTACTCAGTGGGAGATGGAAGACATGATGTGCTCAGGAAATAGAAATGGAGATAAGTTGATAGAGGGAATGGTGAGCTCAGTCTTTTGACAAAGTTACCTTTTCCTACTATTGACCCAAAAAAGGCCATCTCTTTGCACTTGTGTTGTGACTTCAATTTTATTAGAGTTCTTTTGTTTTTCTTAAGATTTATTCTTTGTTTGAAAGGCAGAGTTACATAGAGAGAGGAAGAGAGAGAGAGAGAGAGAGAGCGCGAGGGAGCGAGCTTTCATCTGCTGGTTCACTCTCCAAATGGCTGCAATTCCTGGGGCTGGGCCAGGCCAAAGCCAGGAGTCAGGAGTTCCTTTTAAAAACTAATTTTTGTTGTGGTTGTGATTATTGATACCTTTGTTTATTATGGCAGCAAACCTTTTTGTGATAAGTACATGAAAACAAGATGTTACAAAATAGCATTTCATGGACTATTTGCCAGATGATCTTGGTGGTCTGATTTATGCATATTGAAACTTAGCAATAGACAACTTGATTGTCCCAAGAGCAGAAACAGTAACTGGACTTACTTAGATTGTTAAAAGGATCTCTAGCATTTTAAACAGCTATAGTTTTGAAAATTGAAATTAAATAGGTTAATGCCAAATAGTTATATAAACAAGCAAACTAATATGAATTAAATAATTGATTTTTGAACTTTTAATCAGAAGTTAAAGGAACTGCTGCTGTGTGAAACATCCCTTAGCCTTTATAATTTGTAATAGATATTTAAATTCAATTTGTGGATATCCTCAAAAGACAACTTGGCTGGATTTTGATTAGGATTGTGTTGAATCTATAGATAAATCAATTTCTACTAAAAGCCTGCTTCGATTTTTTTAAAATAAACTTTATATTTTGAGATAATTGTGAATTCATATGTAGTTATAAGAAATAATAGAGAAATTGATTCCATCTGTGCCTCACGCAGATTTTCCCAATGGCAACATTTAGTAAAACTGTAGTACAAGATCACAACTAGGGTATTAGCATTTCTGTCAAGACACAGAACATTTTTATAATCACAGGATTCCTCATGGTGTTTTTTTTTTTTTTTAGATTTATTTATTTATTTATTTGAAAGTCAGAGTTACAAAGAAGGGAGAGGCAGAGAGAGAGAGAGGGGGGAGGGGGGGTCTTCCATCCGATGGTTCATTCCTCAATTGGTCATCAGAACTGTGCGAATCTGAAGCCAGGAGCCAGGAGCTTCTTCTGGGTCTCCCATAAGGGTGCAGGGGCCCAAGGACTTGGGCCACTTCTACTGCTTTTCCAGGCCATAACAGAGAGCTGGATCGGAAGTGGAGCAGCCAGGTCTTGAACCAGAGCCCATATGGGATACTGGCACTGCAGGCCAGGGCATTAACCCGCTGCACCATGGCGCCAGCCCCACGTACTGCCCTACCACCCTCTCTGTTCCTTACAGCTGGCAACCATTCATCTCTTCCCCCATTATTTTAAATGCTGTTATTTTTAATCAATGATACTCTGTATATAGAATCATATAGTATGTAACCTTTTCTTTCTTATTTTCTTTCTTTCTTCCTTTCCTTTCCTTTCCTTTCCTTTCCTTTCCTTTCCTTTCCTTTCCTTTCCTTTCCTTTCCTTTCCTTTCCTTTCCTTTCCTTTCCTTTCCTTTCCTTTCCTTTCTTCCTTCCTTCTTTCCTTTCGACAGGCAGAGTTAGACAGTGAGAGAGATAAAGACAGAAAGGTCTTCCTTCTGTTGGTTCACCCCCCAGTGGCCACCAGGGCCGCGCGCTGCGCCAGTCGGAAGCCAGGTGCCAGGTGCTTCCTCTTGGTTTCCCATGCGGTGCAGGGCCCAAGCACTTGGGCCGTCCTCCACTGCCCTCCCTGGCCACAGCAGAGCTGGACTGGAAGAGGAGCAACTGGGACAGAATCTGGCACCCCAACCGGGACTAGAACCTGGGGTGCCAGTGCCACAGGCAGAGGATTAGCCTACTGAACCTCAGCGCCAGCCAGTATGTAACCTTTTGAAATTGGCTTCCATCAGTAAACATACTCAGCATAGTTCCTTGCTGATTCATCCAAGTTGTGTGTATCAATAGTTTGTTCCTGAGTGGTGTTGTTGAGTAGTATTCTGTGGTACTAATATGAAACCAAGCCCCCAGCCCTATGCCTTTGATGTAGAATTTATCAGGCCTTGATCTTTCTCCTTAGCTTGAAGTTCCTTCCTCTGTCTTCCCTGTGGTGATTACAAGTGATTTCCTTACTAAAGATTCACTCACTAAATTAAGGAAGTGGTACAAAGGTCAAGCTGGCCCTGCAGGACTCTGGATTGCAAGACTCAAATTCAATTATCATCTCTGTGGCTAACATCCTACCACTAGGCTCTATTTTGAGGTGTTTTGCAGGAACTTCAAGCTCTGACTAAACAAAGTAATAGCCAGTCTACCCGTAGGTCCCAGATGGACGGGAGCCCACTTTGCCATCACAGCATCTTGAGAAGATGATGCCACTTTCCTGTTGCTGACCAATCCAAGGAAGATCACAAGCACTGTGGACTAACCAGAGGCTCACGCACGAGCTGATAACACACTGCTCAACCCCTAATTTAATCTATAAAATTTACCACCCTTCATCTCTTGGGGAGTCCAGGAATTGAGTGATAATTGCCTGACTCCTTACTGTGTGCCTTTCAAAGAAACTACTTTCTTCTGACACCCCATGTCAGTAACTGGCTTGCTGTGCATCAGGCGAGTGGACCCAGTTTTGGGTGTCCATGGCAATTCCTCCATCCATTCTGTGGGTGTTCTCTAACAGATGCACACAGTTCGCTCAACCATTCAACCGTTGAAGAATGTCTGTTTTCAGTTTGGAGCCATTATGAATTAAGCTGCGATAAATATTCATGTATAGTTTTTTTCTGTGTGAACCTGTCTTAATTTCTCTGGAATAAATGTTGAATAATGCAGCTGTTATTTTATTATAAACATTTATTTATTTATTTATTTGGAAGGCAGAGTTATAGAGAGGCAGAGGCAGAGAGAGGGAAAGAGGGAGAGGGGGAGCTAGAGTGAGAGAGAATGTCTTTCCTTTACTAGTTCACTCCCCAAATGGCCAGAGCTGGGCTGATCTGAAGCCAGGAGTCAGGAACTTCTTCCAGGTTGCCCAGGGAGGTACAGGGTCCCAAGGACTTGGGCCATCTTCTACTGCTTTCCCAGGCCATAGTAGAGAGCTGGATAGGAGGTGGAGCAGCCAGGACTCGAACTGGTGCCCATTTGGGATGCTTGCACTGCATACAGTGGCTTTACCCGTTATGCCACAGTGCTGGACCCTAATTGTGGTTTTGATTTGCATTTCTCTGATGACTAGTGATATTGAACATTTTTTCATGTATTTGTTAGCCGTTTGGATTTCTTTTAACAACTGTCTATACATGTCCTTTGTCCATTTTTAACTGGATTCGTTGTTTTATTGTTTTTTTTTTTTGCATTCCTGAAATATTCTAGATATTGCTTGTTTGTCAGATAACTTGCAAATATTTTCTCCTATTCTGTCAGATATCTGTTCACTATGTTGATTGTTTCCTTTGATGTGCAGAAGCTTTCTGAGTTTGATATAATCTCTTTTGTCTAGTTTTTCTTTTGTTGCCTGTGCTTTTAGGGTCTTAGTCAAGAAATCTGTTCTGATTTTTTTTTTTCAATTTCTCATGTCTTATTTATTTTGAGTTTGGTTTGTTCTTGGTTATCTAAGTCCTTGAGATGAATCATTAGATACTTGAGACCTTTCTATTTTTTTTAAGGTAAGCACTTATTGACATAAACTTCCCTCTTAATTTTGATTTTTGTGTAGCCCACAGGTTTTTTTTTTTAAAGATTTATTTATATATTCGAAAGTCTCTGTTACACAGAGAGAGAAAGAGAGAAAGAGAGGCAGAGAGAGAGAGAGAGAGAGAGAGAGAGAGAGAGGTCTTCCATCCCCAACTGGCCACAATGGCTAGAGCTGGGCCAATCCGAAGCCAAGAGCCTGGAGCCTCTTCTAGGTCTCCAACATTGGTGCAGGGGCCCAAGCACTTGGGCCATCTTCTACTACTTTTCCAGGCTGTAGCAGAGGTGGACCGGAAGTGGAGTATCCAGGACTCAAACCAGCACCCATATGGGATGCCAGCACTTCAGGCGGCAGCTTTATGCTACGCCACAGCGCCAGCCCCAGCCCACAGGTTTTTTTTTTTTTTTTTTTAATGTCCTGTTTTAACTTACATTTATTTCAAAAATTTTTTTATTTCCTGCAGTGATCCATTGGTCATTCAGTATGTAGTTGTTCAATTTCCATGTATTTGTAAATATTTTATTCTTCTTGTTGATTTCTGATTTTATTCCTGGTTGTCTGAAAAGATACCTGGTGTGATTTCAGTTATAAAAAATGTTCTGGGGCGCCGGATTCTGTCCCGGTTGCCCCTCTTCCAGGCCAGCCTTCTGCTGTGGCCCGGGAGTGCAGTGGAGGATGGCCCAAGTGCTTGGGCCCTGCACCTCATGGGAGACCAGGTAAAAGCACCTAGCACCTGGCTTCTGCCTTTGGATCAGCGCGGTGCGGCAGCCGCAGCGCGCCGGCTGCGGCGGCCATTGGAGGGTGAAACAACGGCAAAGGAAGACCTTTCTCTCTGTCTCTCTCTCTCTCTCTCTCACTGTCCACTCTGCCTGTCAAAAAATTTTTTTTAAAAATTAAATTAAATTAAAAAATCTATAAAAAAAATGTTCTAGGGGCTGGCATTGTGGCATAGCAGCTAAAGCTGCCTGCAACACCAGCAACCTATATGGGTGCCGGTTCAAGTCTTGGCTGTTCCATTTCTTTTGTTGTTGTTTTTGTTTGTTTGGTTGGTTTTTGTTTTTGAAGATTTATCTATTTATTTGCAAGGAAGATTTACAAAGAGGCAGAGGCAGAGAGAAAGAGGTCTTCCATCCATTGGTTTACTCCACAAATGGCTGCAACTGGGCCATCCAAAATCAGGAGAGTGGAGCTTCTTCCAGGTCTCCCACATGGGTGCAGGACCTTGGGCCATCATCTGCTGCTTTCCCAGGCACATTCGCAGGGAGCTAGATAGGAAGTGGAGGAGCTGAGACTCAACCTGGCACCCACATGGGATACTGGCACTGCAGGCTACACTACAGCACCGGTCCCTGGGTGCTCCACTTCTGATCCAACTCCTGCTAATGGTCCTGGGAAAGCAATGGAGGATGGCCCAAGCCCTTAGGCCTCTTCATCCATGTGGGAGGCTCACAAGAAGCTCCTGGCTTCTGGCTTCAGTGTGGTCCAGTCCTGGCTGTTGCAGTCATTTGGAGAGTGAAACAATAGATAGAAAATATCTTTCTCTATCTCTCACTCTCTCTCTGTAACTCTGACATTCAAATAAATAAATAATCTCCAAAGAATTTTTTCTGAGATTTAATTGATGACCCAAACAGTCTATCCTTGAAAATTTTCCATGTGCTGATGAGAAAAATGTGTATTCTATAGCTGTTTGAACCATAAATGTTTCTCAGGTGTATTTGCTCTATCACATGGTTCAACTATAATCTTTCTTTATTTTCTGTCCATTGATGACAGTGGGGTGTTGAAGTCCCCCCCCCCATTATTGTACTTGAATATATCTCTTCCTTTAGATCTAACAATATTTGTTTTATATATATGGGTGATTTTTCTGCTGCATATATATTCATGATTGTTATATTTTTATCCTGAATAGATCCTTTAGTTACCTTATAATGCCCTTGTCTCTTTTTATAGTTTTTGATTTAAAGTCTATCTTATTTGATATGAGTATAGCTACTCCTGATTTTTGGTTTCCATTTGCATGGTATATCTTTTGCAACCCTTCACTTTCAGTCAATATATTTATCTTTATCTATTAAGTGAGTTTCTTGTAGGCAGTATATTGTTGGGTCTTTTTTTTTAATTAATTAATTAATTTGAAAGGCAGAGTCACAGAGAGACAGAGGCTGAGGGAGAGAAAGAGGGGTCTTCCATCTGCTGATTTACTCCTCAAATGGCCACATTTCACTCCCCAAATTGGCTGGAGCTGTGCCAGTCTGAAGCCAGGGGCCTGAAGCTTCTTTCAGATCTCCAACGAGGGTATAGGGGCCCAAAGACTTGAGCCATCTTCTACTGCTTTCCCTGGCTATAGCAGGGAGCTGGATCAGAAGTGGAGTATCCAGGACTCGAACCAGCACCCATATGTGATGCCCGCACTTCAGGCAGCAGCTTTACCAGCTACGCCACAGCACTGGCCACTGGGTCTTTTTTAAATCCACTCAGGTGACCTATATCTTTTGACTGGGGAATTTAGTCTATTGACATGCATAGTTAATATTGATAGAACTCCTGTTATTTTGTTGATTGGTATTATATTGGTTCTGTTACTAGATTTTATATTGGCATGTATTTTCATGATGGTTACTTTTATTTATTTATTTGAGAGGTAGAATTATAGACACAGAGAGGATGAGACAAAGTTATTCCATCTCCTAGTTCACTCCCCAAAGGTTACAGTGGCCAGAGCTGAGCCATTAAGCCAGGCTGTAAGTAGAGAGCTGGATCAGAAGAGGAGCAGCTGGGACATGAACCAGCCTCCATGTGGGATGCCAGCACTGCAGATGGAGGCTTAGCCTACAGTGCTATAGCCCCAGCCCCATGTTGGGTAATTCTAATTTAGGATTCCCTTCTGAATTTTGTGTAAGGCTGATCTAGGGGTGATTAATTCTCTGGTTTTGCTTGTCTGGGAAGTACTTTATTTGTCCTTCACTTCTTTTTTTTTTTTTTTTTTTTGGGACAGATAGAGTTAGACAGTGAGAGAGAGAGAGACAGAGAGAAAGGTCTTCCTTTTTCCATTGGTTCACTCCCCAAGTGGCAGCTATGGCTGGCACACTGTGGCTGGCGCACTGCGCCGATCCGAAGCCAGGAGCCAGGTGCTTCCTCCTGGTCTCCCATGTGGGTGCAGGGCCCAAGCACTTGGGCCATCCTCCGCTTCATGCCCAGGCCACAGCAGAGAGCTGGACTGGAAGAGCAGCAACTGAGACAGAATCCAGCACCCCAACCGAGACCAGAACCCGGGGTGCCGGCGCTGCAGGCGGAGGATTAGCCTAGTGAGCCATGGTGCTGGCCTGTCCTTCACTTCTAAAGGATAGCATAACGGGATATAATATCCTTAGGAGAAAGTCTTTTTCTTTCAAGACATTGAATATAGCATCCCACTCTCTTCTGTCCTGTAGGATTTCTACTGAGAAGCCTGCTATTAGTCTAAGGGAATATCCTTTATGTAACTTGACATTTTTCTTTGACAGTCTTTGGCATTTTCTCCTTGTCCTTAATTTTTGACAATTTTAACTATTATATGCCTTAGAGAAGGTCATTTTTGGTTGAGTCTGGTTGGAGTCCTTTGGGATTCCTGTAAATGGATATCCATATCTCTTTTCGAGACTTGGGAAGTTTTCAACTGTTTCGAATTTAGCAGGTTCTCAATTCCTTTTTCCTTCTCTTCTCTTTCAGGTATCCCTATAATACAAATATTTGGTTGCTTAATGGTATCCCATATATCTATGGGCTTTCTCCATTCTTTTCTCTTTATTTTTGTCTAAATAGGTTATTTCAAAATCTTTGTTTCAAGGTCAGAAATTCTTTGTTCTTCTTGATCTGTGCTGTTACTGCATTGCAGGCAGTGGCTTTACATGCTATGTCACAATGTTCGTCCCTTCCTAATTTCTTTGAACTGTGTGCATTTTCTTGCATCTCATTGAATTTCCTTAGGATCATTATTTTGAATTACTTTTTTAGGCATTTCATAAATTTTCCTCAAATCAGGATCTATTTTTCTAGTGAACTATTGTGTTCTTTTGGAGGTGTCATGCCTGCTTGTTTCTTCATATTCCCTATGTCCCAGTGCTGATGTCTGCACATGTGATTTAACAGTTCAGTTTTGCACATCTGATTTAATAGTTTGTTCTTTGTGGAACTAGGTTTTGTTTGAAAAGACTTGGTTTTTTTTTTTTGTTTTTTTTTTTTGTTTTTTTTTTTTTGACAGGCAGAGTGGACAGTGAGAGACAGAGAGACAGAGAGAAAGGTCTTCCTTTGCCGTTGGTTCACCCTCCAATGGCTGCCGGGGATGGCGCGCTGCGGCTGGCGCACCGCGCTTGTCCGATGGCAGGAGCCAGGTGCTAGGTGCTTTTACCTGGTCTCCCATGGGGTGCAGGGCCCAAGCACTTGGGCCATCCTCCACTGCACTCCCGGGCCACAGCAGAGGGCTGGGCTGGAAGAGGGGCAACCGGGACAGAATCCAGTGCCCCGACCGGGACTAGAACCCGGTGTGCCGGCGCCGCAAGGCAGAGGATTAGCCTGTTGAGCCACGGCGCCGGCCGAAAAGACTTGGTTTAGATGGAGTACAAGCTGTCACTTGATTTGTTGTTTTGCCTTTGGATCTAGCTGAGCCCAGAAGTGTAACATCTGAGTGATTTCTTCAGCCATAGTCAATGTCAGTAGTGTCTGTGAGTGTCAGAGTTGTCTAGTGTACAGCAGTTCATGGAAGTAGTGTAATGACTTTGAAGTGGATGTGGGTTTCTTAAGGTATGTGTCTTCAGTTCCAGGAGAAATATGTGTCAGAGTAGGCTTTGTGATCATTGTAATCACATTCTTGGTGCTATGAGACATAAAGGCGGTTGTCCCCTTGTCCTCTCAGGCAAGCCTGAGTTATGTTGGAGCTTGTGCCGCCAGTAACTGTGACTCTGAGACTGTGATGTGGATGGAACATTCCCCAGATCTTGCTGAGTAGGTGTTGGGACTTGTGCACCAAAAGCTCTAGTCCCATTACTGGGAGAAAGGAAGGGGATTTGCCCCAGTCCAATAGGGTTGGGGTTCTGCTGGGGTTTATGTACTGGCAGGAGTGGGTCTAGAGTGGTGGAAGCAGGTAGGTTCTTCCCTAGGCCTCACAGGGTAGATTCTAGTGACTCTGAGGAATCTAGTACTAATATTCACCCTGCAGCTGCTAGATGCAATGGGGTACTTACTCATGTCTCACAGAGAAAGGGAAAAGGCACGGAAGAGATATCTTCCACCTATTGGCTCACTCTCCAGATGGTTGCGACAGCCAGGCTGGGCTGAGCACAAGCCGGGAACTAGAAACTTCATCCAGTTCTCCCAAGTATGTGAGCCATCATCTGCTGCCTTTCCAGGCACATTGACAGGAAGCTGAATCAAAAGTGGAGAAGCTGGGACTGTGACTGATGCTCTGATATGAAATGCCAGGGTCAGAACTCTCACAGGGTGAGTACCAGTTTTGCCAAGGATTGTGGAATTGTTAGCCACCAGCCTGAAGCAGAGGAGAACTTCATAAATCCCATGGAGCCAGTGAGAATAGCTTCAGGACTTTTGCTCAGAGCTCCTACAGCTACAGAACGGGAGGAGTCTGCTCCCTGCCCTGGAAAGCACTGTGTGACTCTGGCGGCACTCCCGGGCCACTCTCCAGTGGGAACAGAGCTTCTTCCTGGCTGGTAAGTCAGAACAGATTTTAGCAGTGACTGGGTCTCAGGAGCTCAGATCAGATGCTTTGGGGCTTGAGGGAGGCAATAGGGATTCTTTTTTTTTGGAGCAAAGGAGCTACCTAAACTGATTCTAAAGTGGAATTCTGTAGTTAGGGTTTCAGTCTGCAGCAATGGCATGGGGAGCAGTGCTGCCTGCTTACCTTTTTCTGGCAATATGGCATCCTCTTGGCCGGGGTGTGACAGAGCAGGAACTGCTTTGTTTCTCTCTCTGCTTTCGAGTCTCTGTGCTGTTTGCAGTTTTGCCATTTCTTTACTGACGTTTTCCCTCAATTAGTCTCCTGGAAGCATAGTCCTTCCTTTGTTGTACTGGTAATTTTCTGTGGCTAGGGTGAGTGAAGTTCCTGTCTATGCAGCCATCTTAATCCCTCACAGACTTTTCCAGAAAAAAAAAAAAATGTTTTCGAATGCTGGTAAAGCCAAGTCTCAACAAGTTGGAAAGGAGAAAGGCAAATATAAGGAAGAACTTATTGAGAAAGTACAGGAGTGAATATAACCTGTGTGTAGTCAGGGTTTAACTGTCAATTTCTAGCCTAGTATATGTTTCATTGTCACTTTTCAGGATGTTCCTGGAATATTTCATTTCCCTCTTGTGACACTATGAATGTATTTTTAAAGTTGTGGTTAATTTATGTTTAAAAATTGGAAATATTTCTTAATTCCATAGTGTATTTTTATTGTGTTATGAATAAAACCCATTTTATTATTTTTCAAAAATGATTTAGAGCTCCACTTTTATAGTATCTTCAGCACAAACCAATAAATTTATGGAGAAAGGACAAAATAAATTGGTTTTAGGCTTTTAAGAGCTGGAAACTGTGGGAAGGTAAATATATGGGAGGAAACAGAGTAAGCTTTGTTTGTAGATTCTCTGATATCATTTCTAGGCTGAGAATTTAGAGTTGTTTTCAGCACAGGTACAAGTATCCGAAAATAGGAAGGGGATCATTATTGTGATGCAGCAGGTTTAGCCACCACTTATGACCCTGGCATTTCATATTAGAGCACCAGTTACAGTCCCAGCTGCTCCACTTCTGATTCAGCTCCCTGTCAATGTGCCTGGCAGCAGATGATGGCTCATGTAGTTGGGCCCCTGCCCATCCATTTAGGAAAACTGGATGAAGTTTCTGGTTCCTGGCTTGTGCCTGGCCCAGCCCTGGCTGTGTAGCCATTTGGAGAGTGAACCAGTAGATGGAAGATCTCTTTCATTTTCTCTCTCTCTGTCACTTTCTTCTAAATAAATAAATAAATCTTTAAAAATGGCAAGAAGAGGCTAGAGAAAGCTTGCCCTTTACTTGCTATTTTTATATGCCTTCATGTAAAAAATAATTTTTATATCAAAGAGGCATATTTTGGGGTGACATGTTCTTATTCTCTTCAATCCCGTACTGCTTTCTCTTTTTCTCCTTTACGTAGTTGTCTCCTTTCTTTCTTTTTCCCCTAACCCTGATGTTTTGGACTCAGTTATCAGGTCTCTGTTTTACTTATTTTTCTTCTAGTCAGAGAATTCCTTTGCTTTCTGTGACTGTACTCTAGAAACTTCCCAGTGTATAGTTAACTGCTGTTTTCTGGGAGAGGCACTAAGCTTTTTATATGTGTTTTTCCTTTAATTTTAAATTAAAATTTAAATTAAATGAAGTTTAGACTTCACTTACGCTTCACTTACACTTCTCTGCAGCTCCTGTATTCAGCATCTAGCATAATGCTGAGAACATTGTAGATGATTGAAACATTCAATGAATGGAGAGTATTCCTTTGATGCTTGTCTTCTTATTAGGGTTTAGAAAAAATGATAATTGTGTTTTTATTAGGATTTAGAAAATTAATTGATTTGGAGATTAAATCACATGTAACTGTCTTGGAAGGAACCTCTTCAACTATTATATTGAAGAGATTAGGCAGATTGGAAGTTTAAACCATTTACTGTGTTTTTTAATTTTATATTTTAAAGAATGTGACATTTTCTTTCTTCCCAACCTTCTTTCTTTCTTTGTTTTTTGTTTTTTTTTTTGGCAGCCGGTTCGAAGACAATCCCTTACCCCTCCTCCTCAGAACACTATTACGTGGGAAGAATATATATCTGCTGAAAATGGAAAGTAGGTGTTTTGATTTCTTTTCTTTTTTTTTTTTTCTTTTTTTCTTTTTTGGGTTTATGTACCCTTTGGTTTTTAGGAAGAACGATTTAAGAAAAAATGTGTGATATTTAAGTATAATAAGTACTTACAAGACAGAATTATTAGAATATTTTTGTCCAAAGTCATTCTTTTACCTTTTAAAAATATCGATTAAGCATAATGATGGCAAAGTATCCCAAATTATATATACTCTTCGAATAAGGACATGGAGCCTTCTTTCTATATCCCTCCTTGCCAGTTTACACACATACACCAAAACAAAGCAAACAAAACTACAGGACTTGTTCTAAGGAAATATAATTTAGGGAATTGCCCAACACAAATTTGAGATTTTCTGTTGTATGATGAATTTTCTTATTTTGTGATTATCTTGATTCTTTAACATGACATGGCAGGTCATTCACTGTCTCCTCTTTGCCTTTCCAAGTTCATCTCTTGTCATTATCTTTTTGTTTCACCTATGCTAGATTACTTCTCATCATTCTTTCATAGAACCTTTTCTCATTGTTATTTTACTAACAGTAAAGTAGCTAGCACATAGGTCATATTAAGTAGGTAGTTATTGACTAAAAGAATAATGAATGGATTTTAAAAATGTTGTATTTTGAATGAATGAATGAATAAAATATTTAGTCTGTCCAAATACTATTTCCTTTTGGTATAGAATAAAATATTACTTACTCATATAATTGAAAAGTTGTGGTCATTTTCTTCTTATTGAAAGGCTTGTTATATTTTTTAACTCCTTCACAATATTTACATATTAATCTTCTATAGTGCTAAACAAATTTTATGGGAGGCCATGGTTTGCTGTAGGCTCCAGCAAACCAGATCAAACAAGAATGTAATAATTAATGCTGGATACCACAATTAATACTTTGAAACAGGGCAGTTTTGAAAACCCACATTTGATATCAGTCATACCCTGAGTTTCCATAGTAAGGAAATCCCCCTCCGTTTTACCCTATAAGGAAAATAGCTTCGAAGGGACTAGATGAGTCTGCTTTTTGTTACTCCTTTATTTTTTCAGCCCTTTGCTTTGTATTAAAGCCAACCTCCTCTGCTCAGCTCATTGGAATACTAATTCTATTTTATAGAATGAAGATTACAAATAAAAGCCAATTAAATCTTTAAATTTGCTATAATTCTTTCTTTTGACATAACATAGAATTCTGTATTCTTCATGATGCTCTTTATTGATCAATGCTGACACTATGGTAAACAATAAAAGAAACTAAACTGAATAATTTTCAAGATATGCAATGATACTTTTGCAGTGTTTTTCTAGTGATTTTCTTTGTTCTCTAGAGTAGTAATTATTAAAATTATATTCAAATTGGAATTAATTAAGGTCTGATAATTATTTTCTAAACTTTTGCCGTCAGCTATTTTCTTTTGTTACCCTGTCTCATTTCTTTTTTTATGGTTTTTAAAATTTTATTTAAGTTATACATGTTTAATGTATTTCATATGTACAGATTTAGGAACATAGTGATACTTCCCACCCCACTTTCCCTCCTGCCCACAATCCAACCCTTCTTCCTCCTCCCTCTCCTATTCTCACACATAATTTCTACAAAGATTTGCTTTCAGTTTATTTAAGGATCATGAAGTTAAACTTACACTAAGTAAAAGAGTTCAACACATAGTATGAAGAAAGAAAACACTGTTCCTCAACAGAAGAGACAAGGGCTGTAAACAATCATCGAGTCTCAAAATGTCCATTTTACTCCACTAGATTACATTTCTTATATACTTAGTCTCTTTTAGCATAAGTATAATTTACTTCTATAGCAAGCTTAGGAAAATTGAAACATTAATTAATGCCATTAGAAGATGACAAATTATTCTTCTCAGAAAAGTGATAGCCTGTGGAAAGTTTCTTAATATTCTCTCTTTTTTTTCCATTTCAGAGCTCCTCATCTGGGTAGAGAACTGGTGTGCAAAGAGAGTAAGAAAACCTTTAAAGCCACGATAGCAATGAGCCAGGAATTTCCCTTAGGGATTGAGTTGTAAGTTTGTTACTAACTATATATGTTTATGAAAAAAGCCCTTAAACCCCATATGCTATAATTATATTTTCATTTGAGGACTTTGAAATGAAAAAGCGTATGCCTGATAGTATGTGCACCCTGCTTCTAAAATTGTTTAGTTCACAAAAGTATTCATGTTTTTATAATTTTACCAGACATGTTTTTGAAGTTTTTTTTTTTTAACACAAAAGGAGTACATGAATACATGTTGTTGCCGAACAACACTCCAAAGTAGTTGGAGGCATTGCTGTAGAACCCCCAAACTGGATCCTCTTGCCAGATGCTCAGAAAGCCAGTCGCTGACATTAGGGTAGTAGGAGACAGTAGGCATTTATTGCAAAGCGCAGAGCAAGAAGCCAGGCTGCTGATGCTTAATTTCCAGTTAGAAGTGAAGGCTCCTATAGATGGAAATTGGGGCTGAGAGATGTATCAGCTCATGTCCAAGTTCGTGGTACTCATTGGTGCTCCTGACCTTCATTTGATTGATTAGTGATGCTGTGATCTTTAGAGAATTCATGATGGCCAGGTGGTCTCCAGTTGGTCTGGGGGTTACATGTAGGTGGGTTAGCTTCTGCCCCAGACCTGGAATCTCCCAGCCTGGACCTGAAATTCCCCTAAACAGATCCTTCCAGACCATACTGACCATTGAGGTTTTTTTTTTTTTTTTTGACAGGCAGAGTGGACAGTGAGAGAGAGAGACAGAGAGAAAGGTCTTCCTTTTGCCGTTGGTTCACCCTCCAATGGCCGCCGCGGCTGGCGCGGCCAGGAGCCAGGAGCCAGGTGCTTTTCCTGGTCTCCCCATGGGGTGCAGGGCCAAAGCACCTGGGCCATCCTCCACTGCACTCCGGGGCCACAGCAGAGGGCTGGCCTGGAAGAGGGGCAACCGGGACAGAATCTGGCGCCCCGACCGGGACTAGAACCCGGTGTGCCGGCGCCGCAAGGCGGAGGATTAGCCTGTTGAGCCACGGCGCCGGCCCATTGAGGTTTTATCTATTAGAGAACCAGCTGACTTCTAGAGTCCAGTTATTAGAACCTTGTGGGTGGTGGGCTGGCATTGTAGCATAACAGGTAAATCTACCTCCTGTGACACTGGCATCCCATGTAGACACTAGTTCTTTTTTTTTTAATTTTTATTGATTTATTTTAATAAAAAACTTATTTAATAAATATAAATTTTGAAAGTACGTCTTTTGGATAATAGCAGTTCTTCCCCCCATAATCACCCTCCACCTGCAAACCATCTCCTACTCCCTCTTCCATCCCATTCTTCATTAAAATTCATTTTTAATTATTTTTATATACAGAAGATCAACTCTATACTAAGTAAAGATTACAATAGTTTGCACCCACACAGACACACCCTGACTGCTCCACTTCTGATCCAGCTCCCTGCTAATGGCCTGGGAAAAGTAGCAAAAATGGCCCAAGTACTTGGGCCCCTGCCACCCAAGTAGGTAATCTGGATGAAGCTTCTGGCTCCTGGCTTTGGTCTAGCCCAGCACTAGCTATTGCATCCATCTAGGGAATGAACCAGCAGATGGAAAACCTCTCTCTGTATCCATCCCTCTTTCTGTAACTCTTTCAAAATAAATAAATAGATTTTAAAAAAAAAGAACATTGTTGGGCCAGCTGTATCATTCTCTCAATTCAGTGAATTCCTTTTGATAAAGGGCAAGTAAGGACACCTTGGGCTAAGCGAGACAGACGAGAGACTGGATACTGCTTTTATATTTTAGAGGTTTGGTTTCAGTGCTTGCTGTAAAGTATAGAAATAGGGAAGTTTATTGAGTTAAAAAATGATAGTTTTCTTTTACCACAATTTTGAGATCTTTTTGTGTTTTTGCATTTTTTTATAAAAATGGGAACTATTGTACGTTTTGTTCTGTGACTTTCTTTTTTTTCTTTGAAAATCTTCCAAACCATAGAATTCTTACAGTAATTACATTTTTGTCTATATTTTTCCCTCAGTATATTGTAGTACTGTCATTTGTTTTATCATTTCCTTACTGGTAAACATTTTGGGTTGGCGCCTTTGCTCAGTAGGCTAATCCTCGGCCTTGTGGCACCAGCAGACTGGGTTCTAGTCCTGGTCGGGGCGCCAGATTCTGTCCCGGTTGCCCCTCTTCGAGGCCAGCCCTCTGCTGTGGCCCAGGAGTGCAGTGGAGGATGGCCCAAGTGCTTGGGCCCTGCACCCCATGGGAGACCAGAAGAAGCACCTGGCTCCTGGCTTCGGATCAGTGCCGTGCGCCAGCCGCAGCACACCGGCCACGGTGGCCATTGGAGGTGAACCAACAGCAAATGGAAGACCTTTCTCTCTGTCTCTCTCTCTCTCACTGTCCACTCTGGCTGTCAAAAAATAAAAATAAAAAAAAAAAACATTTTGATTGTTTGTAGTTTATTATCATTATAAACAATATTGCAGTGAACAACTTGCATGCAAAGTTTCAAATCTGTATTCACCAGATGTCCCTTCCCTCCCCCTCCCAACCCCTTCCCCTCTCTCTTTCTTCATTTGGCAGAGTGACAGAAAGTGAGAGGGAAAAGCAGAGAGACAGAGAATAAGAGAGAGATCTTCTCTCTGTTGGTTCACTCCCCAAACGGCTGCAACAGCCCGGGTTTGGTCAGGCTCAAGGCAGGAGCCAGGAGCTCCATCTTAGTCTCCCATGTGGGTGGCAAGGACCCAAACACTAAGCCATCATTTGCTGCCTTCCACAGATGCATCAGTAGGAAGCTAGATGAGAAGGAGAGCAGCTGGGACTAAAACCGGCACTCTGATATGGGTTGCTGTGCAACAATACTGGCCCCAGATGTTCCCTTTTTAAAAACATCCACTTTGGAGAGACGGATGAGAGGTGGGTAGCTAGAACTGATTCAGAACTGCAGCTTTAGGTTCCTGCCTAAAGTAGTGGAGGGGTGAGTTGAAGTTCCAGACTATTTTCGCTTTGTCATTCTTTCTTCTACCAATCTGGTGAAATAAATACATATAAAAGTTCAAAGTCCAATTATGTATAGCACAATCCTTGACCTTGCCCTATACTCAAACTTCAGACAATGGGATAGAATTTTATACCACCATCAAACTATAGGTCAGAGAAATGTCTCAGAAATGTGAGACGTTAACCACACTTACAAATCCGCCATACTTCCTTTTATCTAGGAGCTGTTGATCCCAAGAAGCACCAATTTTAAATTTTATTTACTAATCAAGAAGAATATTGAGGCTAATTTAAGACACAATCAATTTTGGGAGTTATTCCAATTTTAGATATGTGAAAAAAAATAGATGTTAGAATTTATAGAATGTGACAGTTGTAACTAAGATTCTTGGAAAAAGGTAAAATAAGGAACAGAGCATGGAAAAGCCAAACAACAAAGTCATTCTAGAACAAAAAATAGGTAAAAGAAGAGAAAAATTGCCTGTGATTTGTGTAGAAAAGCATAAAGAGAATATGAAGTCAACAAACTAGATCTCTTTAGGATGAGCTGGGATGATAGTAGAATAAAATGAAAAGGAGATTTAAACCAAAGGAGATAAATTGAACACTAAACAGCAGTATTATAAGACAAATAATTAATAACAAAAACAAAAAGAGACGATGTTGCTGAAAATTAAATTATTTAAAAAATTTGTCTAGTTCTTACAATTTACTTTTTTTTTTAAATTTAACAGATAGAGTTAAAACAGTGAAAGAAAGAGACAGAGAGAAAGGTCTTTCTTCCGTTGGTTCACTCCCAAATGGCCACTATGGCCAGAGCTATGCCCGATCTGAAGTCAGGAGCCAGGTGCTTCCTCCTGGTCTCCCATGTGGGTACAGGGGCCCCAGCACCTGGGCGGTCCTCCACGGCACTCCCAGGCCACAGCAAAGAGCTGGACTGGAAGAGGAGCATCCCATATGGGATGCTGGCGCCACAGGAAGAGGATTAACCAAGTGAGCCACGGTGCCGGCCCCACAATTTACTTTTATTTTTAAATATTTCATTATTTATTTTGAAGAGACAGACACAGAGAGGGAGAGAGCACTGCCATCTACTGATTCAATCCTAAATGTCCTCGATGGTCCTGGGCCAGGCATGGGGCCAAAACTGTAAGCCAAGAACCCAGCCCAGGTCTCCCGCATGAATAACTGGAAGCCAACTATTTGAGCCATCACCACTGTCTCCCAGGGTCTGCATTAGCAGGAAACTGGAGTCAGAAGTAGTGCCAAGTGTCAAACTCAGGAATTGAGGTGAGTGTCAAACTCAGAAACTCTAATATGGGGTGCTGGCATCTCAACTGGTTTCTTAACTGCCAGGCCAGATGCCTGTCTTTGAAAATTAAATTCTGACAGCTCAAAGTAAATACAGGGGACGAAGAGATTAAAGGAATTAAAGAAACTGTAGGTATAGATGATAAGTGTGATTCAATATAGGGATTATGATGTTTCATGTAAACAACATCTCCAAATTATAACTGTAACAGAATTCAAAATATGATAGGATCTGGTGCTGTGGCATAACACGTTAAGCTGCCACCTGCAATGCCAGCATCTCATATGGGCACCAGTTCGTGTCCCAGCTGCTCTACTTCTGGTCCAGCTCCCTGCTAATGCACCTGGGAAAGCAGCAGAAGATGGCCCAAGTCCTTGGGCTCTCACGCCCATGTGCAGGAGACCTGGAAGTAGCTCCTGGCTTCTGGATTTGGCTTGACCTGGCCCAGCCCCAACCATTGCACCCTTCTGGGGAGGTGAATGGAAGATTTCTTTTTATCTCTCTATTTCTTCCTCTGTCTCTCTGTAACTCTGCCTTTCAAATAAATAAAATAAATCTTTAAACAAAAAAAAAAAAAGAAGAAAATTTCTCTCTAAAGCAGAACTGAATCTATGGAAGTGTAGATTATAAGAAAAATTGATATAGAACAATCATTAACAAAAATTATCATGATGAAACTTCTCAGCTTCAGTTATTACTAAATTTGAAGGCATCTGGGCAGAAAAGGGGTGAAGTCAGCCTGGCTTTACATTATTTTCATGTATCTTGATATTTCTGAAGCAAAGAAAGTATGGGCTGATAATATATCAGCATAGTAGTCATTCAGATACGAAGGCAACTGAGGATATTCTCAGACATAAAAGAACTCAAGAAATATGACAGCAATAGCATCTTTTTTTTAAAAAGATGTATTTATTTTTATTTGAAAGAGTTATACAGAGAGAGAAGGAGAGGCAGAGAGAAAGAGAGAGGTCTTCTATCTGCTGTGTCAATCTGAAGCCAGGAGCCAGGATCTTCTGGGTCTCCCACATGGGTGCAGGGGCCCAAGTCCTTGGGCCATCTTCCACTGCTTTCCCAGGCCACAGCAGAGAGCTGGATCAGAAGTGGAGCTACCAGGACTTGAACCAGCACCCATATGGGATGCTGGCACTGCAGGCAGTGGCTTTACCAACTGCGCCATCGCACCGGCCCCTAGCATCTTTTTGGAAGAAAAATAATATTACTTGAAAGTGAAATCCATTCAATAAAAGGATGAAAGGATAAATTGTACTATAATGACTAGTGTGTTTCAGAATGCCAGGAAAAATTATGAATTTGTAGTTCAAATGGAAAAATAGTATATTCTGAAATTTTATGCAAGCCAAATTTTCTTTTAAGAATAAAGACAAGTGGCAGGTATTGTTGTGTAGCATTTTAATCCACTACTTGGGATACCTACATCCCATGTTGAAGTGCTGCTTCTGTTTCTGATCCACCTTCCTGATAATCATCCTGAAAGATAGCGCAGGGCTCAAGTGCTTGGGCTCCTGCCACCCATGTGGGAGATCTGAATGAAGTTCTGGGCTTCAGCCTCACCCAGCCCTTGCTATTCCTGGCATTTGGGAAGTAAACCACTATGAGGGAAGAGATCTTTCTCTCCTACTCTGCCTTTCAAATAAATGAAAATAAATGAGCATTAACTAAAAAGAATAAAGACAAGCAATGTATATCATATATCGATGGAGTGTTAAACACATAAGAACTCTTCATACACATGATACATTGACAGTGAAATTCAGCCACCCAAATAGTAAGTATGCAGACTTCAGATAGAAGACAGGTGTAAGCCTTCTCTCCATTTACATATATACCTAATATCAAACACCTAGGAAAATTATGACCGCACAATTGAAAGTTATTAATCATAACATAGAAAAAATAATAAATCAGGAGGCAGAAGGTATGTAATTTTTTATCTAATATCTGGAAATCAGTACTACTATCTAAATTTAAAGCATAGAGTTAAACAGCATACAGACACAAAGAAATCAACTTGAAAAAGTGAAATCTTTTTTCTTCTTTCATTTTTCAGATTATTGAATGTTTTAGAAGTAATAGCTCCCTTCAAGCACTTTAACAAGCTTAGAGAGTTTGTTCAGATGAAGCTGCCTCCAGGCTTTCCTGTAAAATTAGGTAAGAGAAAAAGAGAAAAATGTAAACTCATGTTTGTGTATATTATAAATATGTAGCTGTTTATTGACATTTAATAAGTCATATTTTAAGGGAAAATAGATTTCCTAGTTGCTTATATATTTGTAAAGTGTTTCTAAAATTATATGCATTGATATTCATATTTTGTCTGATATACAAAATGCCTGTTGAGGGTTCAAATTCCACTTGATCTAAAGTAAATATAAAGAGGGCTGCACACTGTGGCATAGTAGGTAAGCCTCCTCCTGCAGCACCAGCATCCCATATGGGTGCTGGTTTGTGTCCTGTCTGCTCCTCTTCTGATCCAGCTCTCTGCTGATGGCCTGGGAAAGCAGTGGATGAAGGCCTAAGTGCTTGGGCCCCTGCACCTGCATGGGTGACCTGGAAGAAGTTCTTGGTTCCTGGCTTTGGATTGGCCCAGCTCCAGCCATTATAGCCATTTGCGGTGTGAGCCAGTAGATGGAAGACCTCTTTCTCTCCTTTGCTCTCTCTGTAACTCTGCTTCTCAAATAAATAAATAAATAAATAAATCTTAAAAAAAATGTAATAGATATGAAAATATTTCATAGATGAAGGTATGGATAAACCAATGATGTAATGTAATAATATTTTTAATAGGAAATAGGGAGATGGTAGTTTAGCCCAAATCTCTAGCATCCTGTGAGTTTCTGCATAGTAGGGATATTTCAAAATAATAGTCATATTTTTTATTTGTTAGTCTTAAAGATTTTAACTTAATTTCATCTTAAATCAAGAATTTTAGAAACAGTAAGATCTCATTTTTTGCATATACTTATCTTTTTAACTTAGAAAACTGGTTACCGGAAACTAATAAAAGGTGCTTAATAGTTTAGGACTTTAGGCTTAGATTTGTTATGGATTTTAGGTTTAGGAGTGCACTGATCTAGCCAAGCAATATTTAGTTAGTGCTTGTGCTGTGGTCGATATCCTTCTAGAGATGAGAGACAACAAAATTTTCTGCTCCCTTGGTGTTCACATTCTAGTGGGAGAGAAAAATAAATAGAGCAACTATAATCTTTATATTATTCTTGGATATATTTCATCTTGATTCAGTCAATATTTTTAAAACTACGTCTCAGGATAAGTAGGCAAACATGTTTACTATCAGAAATAACATTTTCATTGTTAAAAATTAAGCCGGATGGTCTCAATTTTCCAAACTTGGGAGTAAGCATTAAAATGGATTATAAAATGATTTTGAAATGTCATTCTAGTTCCTCTTTACCATACAAAAAGCACTGGGAACCCATTGTCTACTTAAAGAAATGAATGATATAATTTCAAGCAGAAATGGTTAGAAAACAAAGCAATCAAGAGTTCTGCATTCTAGCTATGCATAAGGGATTGTTGTTTGAGCATTTGTGTAGAATTTAAAACTCCACTGCCATTTTCTGTGGCCAGAAAATATTTCAGACATTGAACTTCCTTCTAGGTACTGATAAGAGGCACAATGACAAAATAGCATAAAGGACAGGGGATGAATAGATGAAACTGAACTGTCCCAGTATTAAGTTCAAACTCAGGATCTGGCATTGTGGTGTAGTGAGTAAAGCTGCTTCCTACAATGTCAGCATCCTGTATGGGTGCCAATTCGTGTCTTGGCTGCTCCATTTCCAATCCAGCTCCCTGCTAATGCTCATGGGAAAACAGTGGAAAATGTTCCTTGGCCCTTGCCACTCACTTGGGAGACCTGGAAGAAGTGCTTGACTCCTGGCTTAAGCCTGGCCTAGCATTGGCTGTTGTGGCCATTTGGGGAGGGAACCAGTGGATGGAAGACCTTTTTCTTTCTTTCCCTCTCCCTGTAACTCAGCCTTTCAAATTAATTAATAAAATTCTTAAAAAATTTCAAACCCAAATCAACATCATGGTGCAGTATAGATTTTTATGCAAAATAGATATTTTTATTATATGGGAAGAAAAAATAATCTACAATACTTTTTTGCAGAAATTTCTCTGATGAAAAGTTACGTTATTCTTCTTCTTGTTGTTATTATTATCTTGAGAGGCAGAAAGAGAAAAAGCCAGTGAACTCTGGTCTGTTGGTTCATTCTCCAAATACCTGCAGTGAGTGACTGGGGTTTGGTTGGGGCTAGAACTAGGAGCTGTGAACTCAGTCCAGGTCTCCTAAGTAGGGAGCAGGAAGCCAGTTTCTTTAGCCATCAACTACTGCCTCCTAGTGCCTACATTGATGAGAAGTTGGAATCTGAAACTGGGAACCAAACCCTGAAACTCCGATTTAGGATGAAGTTGTCTTAACTGCTGGGCCGAACACCTACCACAGAACTACAGTCTTTTTTTTTTTTTTTTAAAGATTTATTTATTTATTTGAAAGACAGACTTACAGAGAGAGGTAGAGCTAGAGAGAGAGAGAGAGGTCTTCTATCCACTGGTTCACTCCCCAAATGACTGCAACAACCAGAGCCGAGCTGCTCTGAAGTTAGGAGTGGGAGCTTCTTTTGAGTTTCCCATGTGGGTGCAGGGGCCCAAGGGCTTAGGCCATCTTCTACTGCTTTTCCAAGCCATAGCAGAGAGCTGGATTGGAAGTGGAGCATCCGAGACTTGAACCAGCACCCATATGGGATGCCAGCACGGCAGGTGGCGGCTTTACCTGCTACACCACAGAGCTGGCCCCAGAACTACATTCTTAAAAAGGGATAGATAATCTTTTGCTTGTGTACTTAAAGTTATGAGGAATTTGTTCAGCTATTCTCTTATTTTCCTTTTGAACCAATCCTGTAAAATACCATTCCTGGACTGGTTTAATTTTCCATCATTTCTGTTTCTATATTTAGGATAAGAAACATAATTAGGAGAAAATTATAAAAATTTGAAAATTGTCATTAACATAAGCTTTTAAAATCAACCAGAGCTTTAAATATTGATTAGATATGATCGTTTCTCTGATTTGCTTTTCTCATTCTTCTCAAAGGCTAAATTTGAACCTCTTTTATCAACTCTATACTCTCTTACTGTTTCCTCTTACAGTCTAATCAGATCATTTTACTTCCTTCATTACAAAAACAGCAATCAGGAATGGGACCTCTCTCACTGTTCCCAAACATCCTATGCGAAATTTCCTACACGAGGCCCTTCTCCTCCATCTGCTCTATCTCAGTAGAAGTGATGCCAATCTTCATAGCTTGAATGACCTCTTCATTTATACTATTAATCTATTGTCTTCCCAGCTATTTTAAACATTTGCTGGGGGTGGGAAGTGTGGTGGTACAGCAGGTTAAGCCATCATTTGGGATATCCACATTCTGTATCAGAGTTCCTTCGATTGAGACCCATCTGTGCTTCTGACCCAGATTTCCAACCGGGCTTCCAGCTATTGTGCCTTGGAGGCAGCAGGTGACCCAAGTATCTGGATTCCTGCCACCCATGTGGAAGACCCAAATGGAGCTCCCAGCCCCTGGCTTCAGCTTGGCCCAGTCCCTGCTGTTGTAGGAATTTAGGGAGGGAATCAGTGGATAGAAGATTTCTCTCTCCTCCTTTCAAATAAATAAAAAAATAAGCATTTAAAAATTAAAGCTTGCTGTGTCAGTTACGCCATATTCCTTTACATTTTACCTCCCTTTTCTACTATTGATGTTTCCTTCTTAGTTGTTAGACTTTCTCATTTTAGATTCGACCAACCAACTGAAAAAAAAAAATCCCAGTAATTTACCATATCCAACACCTACTTTAATCTTTGCTTTCCAAAGCCAAGGTATTTCAAAGTTTACTAATCTCTCCAATCTTGCTTCCTATTTACAATTATATTATAAATGGGTGAGGGATAAAGGGATATAAAGGGAAGCAAGATTTCTCTATTTCACTTGAATTGGTATTTCTGTATTTCATTTGAATTGGTAAAATGATGACACTATACCTAGATAAACAGTAATGAAGCTGTACAAAGAGGTACACTCAGAAACACTATAAATAAAAATGAAGTTATAGGAGCTGGCTTGGGCCATCTTCTTCTACTGCTTTCCCGGGCCACAGCAGAGAACAGTGGAAGTGGAGCAGCCGGGATAAGAACCGGCGCCCATATGGGATGCCAGCACTGTAGGCAGCAGCATTACCCACTACCCCACAGCGCTGGCCATATTGTGGATTGATGATTTCATTATTACATAATATTCTTCCTTGTCTCTGATAATTTTTTTATCTGAAATCTTTATTTAATTTTATTATACTCAGTCCTGCTTTCCTTTGGTTAAATTTGCATTACATATTCTTTCATCCTTTTATTTTAATCTGCTTGTATCATTATAATTGATATGAGTTTCTTGCTGACAGAATTGAATCATAATTTTAAATCTTCTCATCAAAAACCCTTCAGGCTAGGAAAGAATGGAGAGACACAGTTCATGTCTTAAACAAACAAAAAAAAAACTGTCAACCCATAATAGTGTACCCTGAAAAGGTCTAATTTATAAATGAAGGTGAAATAAAGATCTTCTATAACAAATAAATTGAAAGAACTTGTTACCACTTGTCCAGCCTTATAAATGATGCTTATGGATCTGCTACAGAGTTATTAACTTTTATACCAAAATCACAGTCCATAAAAGGAAAAATCAATAAATTGGATTTCATCAAAAGTTAAAAACATTCTTTGCTCTCAGAAAGACTTGGGTAAAAGTAACAAAACACAAGCTATGGAGGGGAGAAGATATTTTCAAACCATATATCTTAACAAAAGTCCAATACCTAGAATAAACAAATAACTCTCATAAGTCATCAAAAAGCCAATTAGAAAAGGGTAAAAGACATAAAGAAATATTTCATCAAAGCATATATAGACATGGAAAATAAGCACATGAAAATTATTCAGTGTTATTAGCTTTGGGGGTATGCAAGTTAAAACTATGAGGAGATACCATTATATATCTAATAGAATGGGTAAAATAAAGTATTGTGACAACAACATCTTAGTGAGTGAAGATGTGGAGAAACTTGATCACTTGTAGTATTACTGATGGTTTACATTGGTACAGCCACTCTGGAAAATGTTTTGATTTCTTAAAAACTAAAGGTACAACAACTACCATGCAACCAAGTAGTTGCACTCCTAAGCGTTTATTCTAGAAAATTAAAGATTATGTTCACACAAAGACCTGTACACAAATGTTCATTTCATAGCAGCTGTATTTGTTATAGTTGAAAAACTACAATTTTCAATAGATAAACTATGGTATATCTATGCCATGGACTACTCTTAAGCAATAAAAAAGAACAAATTGTTGATACATGAGAAACAGCCTGGATGAATAACCAGAAAATTATGATGGGAAAAGAAAGCCAATCCCAGTGGTGACATCCTATATGATTCCATCTATGTAAAACGCTTGAAGTAAAAAATATAACAAAACAAAAACTAGAGAAATGACCAGTTAACTGGAGCCCAGGAATTAAGGAATGGATGAGGCACAGGCATAATGGATGTAAATGTGAGTGTAAAAGGGCACTGTGAGGGATTTGACCCAAGGCAGCATGTGGTTCTGGGAATACTCTGAAACTTTCCTGTTTATTTTTATAATTTGAATTCTTAGCAGATTCATTGTGATTTATAGATATAGATCTATGAATATAATGGCATTTTCTTCCTCCTTCTCTCTCCTGCTCACCCTTTTTCTCCCCCACCCTTTTTGTATTTTTGTTGTTGTTTTTAAAATTGAAAGATGGGGAATGAACCAGTGGATGTGATCTCTTCCCTGTCTCGCCCCTCTGCCAATAAATAAATCAACAATTTTTAAAGATTAATACTGACTTTTGTTTTAAGCTTTCATTTTTGAAGCCCAGCCTCCAAGTGATCTGCAGGAAGGGTAGGGGGCAGGGGTGAGAAAGGAGATGCAGCTAGGGCAGTAGTGGTGAGGATGGCAAAGGCAGGAACCAGGAGAAGACTGGCAGAAGCAGCGAACTCCAATGCAGCAATGGCCCCAGCAGCACAGGTCATCGTCAATACGAAGGACAAAATCTTAGAACCGATAAGACTGCTTTAAATTGGCTAGAAGAAAGAACGAATTCTCAGAATTAGTATTTTCCCTTGGGGCCAGCACTGCAGCACAGTAGGTTAATCCTCTGCCTGCAGCACCAGCATCCCATATGGGCGCCGGTTCTAGTCCCGGCTGCTCCTCTTCCAATCCAGCTCTCTGCGGTGGCCTGGGAAAGCAGAAGAAGATGGCCCAAGTCCTTGGGCCCCTGCACCTGCATGGGAGACCAGGAAGAAGTACCTGGCTTCTGGCTCCTGGCTTCAGATTGGCGCAGCTCTGGCTGTTGTGGCCATTTGGGGAGTGAACCAACGGAAGGAAGACATTTCTCTCTGTCTCTCCCTCTCACTGTCTGTAACTCTACCTCTCAAATAAATAAATAAAACCTTAAAAAAAAAATAGTATGATCCCATTCATGGTAGCAACAACAAAATTACCTACGGATAACCAGAAGAATTGTATAGGCCTTTACTTTTTGTGATTTTTGAGATAACATTTTCTTTTATTTTAGATATTTTTTAAAAAGATTTGTATATTTTTTGTAAAGTCAGAGTTACACAGAGAGAGAAGAGGCAGAGAGAGGTCTTCTATCCTCTGGTTCGCTCCCCATTTGGCCTCAATGGCCAGAACTGTGCAGATCCAAAGCCAGAGCCAGGAGCTTCCTCCAGGTCTCCCATGTGTGTGCAGGGTCCCAGGGACTTGGGCCATCTTCCACTGCTTCCCCAGGCCAACACAGAGAGCAGGATTGGAAGTGGAACAGCTGGGATATGAACCTGTGCCTATATGGGATGCCGGCATTGCAGGCAGTGGCTTTACCTGCTACGCCACAGCGCTGGCCCCAAGATAACATTTTAAAATTATATTACAGTAAAATATGCTTAATACTTCATCAAATAATTAGTTTAACCAGTAAAAAGCAAAAAGACCCTAGTTTAATGGGAATATTGACAACAGCTATAAACAATAATTGAATGGAAAAATGGACATTTCGCCCATATGTAGTAAATTTTGAAGTAATCACAGATCATTAAAACTATGGTAGTATAACATTCTTAACATTGGTTTAACAGAGGCATAAAATTTTACAAAACTATATTTGCAACAGTACTGACAGACATAGACATTTGTTTTTTGTTTGGTTTTTAAATTTTAGTTCCCACTTATAAGGGAGACCATGTGGTATTTGCCTTTTTGGTAATATTCTTAATCCTTTCCTATATTGCCAATGTTCAGGTTTTGATGTTGTTTTGTTTATAAGAAGCTACTATTGGGGGAAATTGGATAAAATATTCAAGGGATCTTTCTGTATTATTTCTTACAGTGGCCTGTAAATCAATTGTTATCTCAAAGTAAAACGTTATCTCAAAGTAAAAAGTTTACTCACACCTTTCTTTTAGTCCATTGTAGATTTTCTTTCTCTTCCACTCTTACATGCTTATTATTGATATCCGTATTGTTAAATCTAATGGAAACTTTATGTTTTTCTCTTAATTTTGGCAAGGTTTGACTCTCTTGAGGGGTCGTCTTTCAATGAGTGATTCCTGGAGCATGTCTCCTTTTTTGCTTTTGTCAGTCTAGGAGACTTTCTCATTACTTCTGCTAAAACTCGTTACATTCCTATTCCTGTTTCATCCCCGGTAGTTTTACATCTTCTCTATAGTAAAAGGCAAAGTCTTTTCATTGGCCTAAACCCCACCTTTAACTGCCTGTTTCCTCTTTGACCTCATCTTCTGCCAATTTCTCCCTCCTTCCCTTGGTTTCAGTGGCACTGGCTTCCTTGTTGTTCCTAGAATAAGCCAGGCACTTTCCTTTGGGGCCCTTTGTACTTGTCCCTTTTTTTTAGAGTTTTCATCCTCTAGGCAACATCATGGTTGTTATCTCAGCTCATTGCTGGAAGATCATCTCACTGAGTTTTCTTTGGACCAGCAACTCTTACCCTATTCTCTACCATGCTTTACTTTTCTGTAGATGCTAATCACTATTACTTTTTATGTGTTTGTTAGCTGTCTCTCCCAACTAGACTTTAATCTCCATAAATATATGAATTTCATTTTTTGTTTACTGACTTGTAGCCAATGCCCTGAACAGGGGTCAGCAGACTTTTTCAGGAAGTTAGTAAATGTTTTAAGCTTTGTAGTCCATATGATTTCTGTTACAACCATTCAACTCTTTTTGGAGAATGAAATTAACTATAAGCAGTAAGTAAATGAATGGATATGTTGTATTCCAAAACTATGCACACTGAATTTTGACTTTCATGTAATTTTCACTTCATGAATATTATTCATTTTTTCTTCAACAACATGAAAGTGTAAAAATTTGTCTTAGCTCACAGGCTAGGCTGTGGGCCTTGGTTTGTTGAATCCTGGATTAGAATCACACCTACATATAGAAGGCACAAATGAATGATTTTTTTTCTCCCAAGAAATAACTGCAAACCCTATTAATTCTTATATTTATTTTTGTGTTTAATTTAATTTTCTTATACAAGAACATTATTTTCTGTAATCAGCAGTTGGCCTTAATTTAAAATGCCCTTGCTCTACAAAGACACCTGAGACAGCATTCATAGATTCCTTTCATAGTGTTTGGAGACTTTGAGAGTTCATTTTATAAATTAAATTCCTGAGGCTCTTAAGTAAAATGATTTGCAGAAAGCAGAACCCAGGTTTTATGATTTATGCTCTAATAATTCATATTAGCAATAGACTAACCAGAAAGATTACTGTATCTGCTTATTTTTAATGTCAGATTTTAGTCAGAAATGTGTTTCACTTAGAAGACTGTTTGGCTAGGGTGGACTCTGATGAGTCCATTTTTACCCCACATAAAATGATTAATTATTTCACTTGATTACTAAAAATGAAAAATGAGCTCAAAGAGTCAGAGTAATATGTATACCATAATCTGAAGAAAGACGTCAGGATGCAAAAGTATAAAATATAGCTGTTCTTTTGTCCCAAGGAAAAAAAAATAGAGTGATGGAATTGGCATTATATTCTTAAGACTGGTAGAAGGGATTTGCTCTAGAATGTAATTCACATGACTCAGTGTCTATACCTCCTCACTAGAACCCAAACCCTTCCCAAGAGCGCATAAATACTTGATATGAGCCATAAATTTGAATTTGTCTGGTCTCTGAGTAATTTTTTTTGAAATTTTAAAGCATATGTTGGACATATGATGCTTTTTAGTCTACAAACCCAATTAACATTTGATTTTACAGTTTTATCATTGTTCTCTCTGTAGATATACCTGTGTTTCCCACGATCACAGCCACTGTGACTTTTCAGGAGTTTCGATATGATGAATTTGATGGCTCCATCTTTACTATACCTGATGACTACAAGGAAGACCCCAGCCGTTTTCCTGATCTTTGACTGGAAGATGATGCCACCTAACCCAGGAAGGAGAATGCAGGGACCCCAGAAGTGAATCCAGATAGAAGGGACAAGTGCTTTCCATGAAGAAAAGGGAATTACACATTGAACTGACACAACAGTAACATGATAATGAAATCGGCATCTAATAAGAATTTCAGCAAGTTTTCTGATGTGCCACTTTCAGTCTTTTTAAAAATATACTTACTATAAGTGTAATAGTTTGACACCTTAATGACCCTAAGACCTTCATATGTAAAGCAGCTATGAGTGCTGTGATTTGTTTTTAAAAATTTTTACACTTCTTTCTTGTTGAAATATATATGCATATAAATATATCTATATCTATATCTATATCTAAAACACTCCTGGACCATTAACATAAATTAAATGTCTTAAGAGATATGAAGCCCTTTTAAAGTTGTCATCTTATATTCAAAGTGACATTTATAAATAGTCCTTCAAACTTTGTTTTCATAAAATGTAAACTATGTAACATTATGTATAGTTCAGTAATTTGAATGTTTGTTCAGTATAATGAACTAGAAGGAATGCAATTTTCTGTAGACGAATGAACCAAATGGTAACCATTAAACAATTGCATTTATATGTTGCAATACATTTCAGAAGGAGCGTTCACTCTGCAGGGAATAAGGTACCTCCTTTAGCACCTTAGTGCAATTCATTGTGGTGCTATTTGTTTTTACCTGAATTCTTTCTTCAATGGAAAATGTTTGTTACTAATCTTCCTTTCATAGAACCTCTATTTTTTTCCTAAACTTGAGTTTCAGAGTCCTTGTTTTGTTCATGATAAGGTACGGTTAGCATGCTTAAACATAGTCCTCTTCCAAATCTCAGCACTTTAAAACAAAATCCAAATTTTTAAACTTGCTTCCTAGTAAGTGCATATCAGTCTGATTATTTTGTTTGTTTTTAGTGGAATATGGATGCACTGATGTCAGTTTTAAAAAACAGTCTACATGTTTTAGACAACCCTACACAACATATTTAAAGCTTTCAAAATATGATAATAACATTTTATATGCTAACAGACTATATTTGTTACAAGTAAAAGTCCAAAAGCATATACAAGAATGGTGATTCCTATTGTTTATTTTTTTTTAAATCACAGGAAAATATTTATGGATTTTAATTGTCTCCAAAATGTCAAAATCATGTATTACTCACTTTTGCAACTTAAAATTTTTCATATTTATTCCAAGATGGTTGGACGGTCCAAGAATGAAAATAAATTAGGGAGAATAATGTGTAACAGTCATAAAGTGTCATGTTGTATTAAAGAGCTAAGCTAAATGTTTTTAAAATGTATCTTGATGAATGTGTCAAGAATGCATCTGTCAAGTTTTTTTTTTTTAGAATGATCAGCAGTTTCAACTTTTTCCAGGGTTTTAGATAATTTCAAATGAATTTAGAGACCTTTATTGAAGAGATGATTTATTAAAAAAATCCAAAGGATCAACCATAAGAAAATTTTTATAATAAATATCTTTAAAGCTGCATCACCCATACTGATACATACATTGCATTTGTTGACATTTGATTAAATATATTTTGTAAGGAAGAAAAAAATCATAGTTAAAAATCCAAAGAATTCATTATTACCTTATGTGGGCCTGTTGAGTTTTGAGGAAAGAATTGGTAAACTCAGACTTGCCTTCCTGAATAGAAGTAGATCCCTATTATTTACAAAATGGTTAGATCAAGAGACAGAATTTGAATCATTGTGTCAATCAGTGATTTTAAGAAGTTTGAGAATCTGAAAGACAATGATGACAGATGTCTTTAGCTCCCATTATTTTGTTGGAATGTGGTATACTTTCAGGACTATGTTGCAAATTTTTTTCATATGCGCAGACAACTTAGGGAGGAAAAATAGTAAGTTGTAGCTTGGGATTTATCACTTTCCTAAAAGCTGTGACTATTTTACTGGAGTACAGTGGTGATAGGAAGACTACTGAAAACTTTGCACTTCAGTTTTGTTTTTAAGACATGACTTTTTCTTTAAATAGTAATAGAAACAGATTATCCATCTCAAAATGTCTTTAATCACAAAGAGCAAACAAGTGTCAGTATCTTGTAAGAATAATGATGGAGGGGTTGGTGCTGTGGTGTAGTGGGTAAAGCCGCCGCCTGCAGTGCCAACATCCTATATGGGCACCAGTCCAAGTCCCGGCTGCTCCACTTCTGATCCAGCTCTCTGCTGTGGCCTGGGAAAGCAGTGGAAGATGGTCCAAGTCCTTGGGCCCTTGTACCTGTCTGGGAGACCCAAAGGAAGCTCCTGGCTTCAGATTGGCCCAGCTCCAGCTATTGTGGCCAACTGGGGAGTGAACCAGCGGATGGAAGACCTCTCTCTCTCTGCCTCTCCTTTCTCTCTGTGTATCTCTTTAAAATAAATAAATAAATCTTTTTTTTTAAATGGTGGAAAAAGTCAATTAATGCAAGTAAACTTTTCACAATATCAGATTTTTCAAAATTACCTTTTAATCCAATTACTGAAGCTACACATCACAATATGATATATTTCATAAACACATGAAAATCAAGATTTGTGATATTTGTACATAAAATTTTATAGGCCTTGCATTTGTGATTTTAGAACAGTTTCAAATTGGGGGAGGGTGATGATAGTCATTTTTCTTAAAAAAGATTTTACTTGTATTGATTTGAAAGGCAGAATGAGAGAGGAGAGTGGAGAAAGAGTGAGGTTACACTCTTTCCATCCACTGGTTCATACCTCAAATGCCTGCAACAGCCAAGACTGAGCCAGGCTGAAGCCAGCAGACGAATTCTATCTCCTACATGGGTGGCAGGAACTTTAGTACTTGCTATCACTCTGACTCCCAGGGTGTGTTATTAGCTGGAAGCTGGATTGGTTGAGAAGGTGGGACTTGATCCTAGGCACTCCAGTATGGGATGTAGCATTTCCACTGTTTAACCACTGCACCAAATGCCTGCCCCAAGTTAGCCAGCCATCTTAAATGGCTGTTTAGAAATTTTCACTATTCCTGCCACAATTGTATTTCAAGAAAGTATGACTCTTGTCTAAGAAATTTTCTCTGATGAGACAATTTGTTCTCCATAGACATTCAAATACAGAGTTGTCAAGTTTTATAAAAAGGCAAGATAAAGCAGATGCACTGATTATTCTCAGTGTAAGTACATAAGATGGATTGAAAATTGATACAGTTCATTGCTTATGTAAGCTGGAAATCTAGTTTCTCCTAGTCAGAACTAGTATTAAGCCCCACTTGTGCTAATAAAAATGGGTTTATAGTGTTATTCACATAGAGTTTATTCACATCTTGTGGTAGAGTGGTGAATAATGACTGCTCCATGAATCCTTTCTCCACGTTTCACCAAGTATACAGCCAACAAAGATCCTATTTCAAGGCTATGAAAGGAAGGATTGCAATAATATTTTCAGCAAATACCACATTTAGGGGCACTCACTTTTGCAGTATGTTACTTTTATTTGCAAATAAAGTGCCATAGGAAAAGATGGAGTAGAAAACTTAGGTGAATTTTAAGTCCCGCATTTGGTATGCTAAATTTTAAAACTGAGTGAAAAAATTAATCAGCTTAATATGGGATACAATATATTGTTAACTGCTGTTAACTCCAGCAAAAGGCTTCTTAATCACATTTTCTAAGATTAACGAAACACACGTGTGCCAAAGTTGCTATATTTTGAAATTCTGGAAGCTTTCCAACAACTGGCAGTGAAACTTACCCTGGAGATAAAGGAATGGGAGATAATAAATCCCCTGTAAGGACTACAAAACAATATTTTGGTGAAAGCTCTTCGTTTGTGCAATATAAATTAAAACCCATTTTTGTATGTATGTCAGAAGTTTGGGACAATAATATCTTTGCCATCTAAAAATCTCATACCATGGCAAGTATTATCCATGTTTTAAGTTGACGCCACTGTATTTTCAATGACTGCTTTGTGGTGAACTTTGTAACTGTTATAGCTCATTTTAGAACAGTAGTAGTTTTAGCTATAATGGCCCATGTGGTATAAAGAATTAAAATTTCACTTTGCCATAAACACACTTAAAAATTTTGAAGCAAAATTTCCTAAGTATATCCCAGAAAGTTACTAATCATTCCTCGTTGTGATCATGTTTGGCAAGTGAAAAGGACTTTAATTAGTTTAATTAGTTATACCATATGACATCACAAAACAAAAATATAAAACCCACCACTTATTTAGCTGTACTTCCCATAGAGTTTTTCGTCACTAAAGAGGGCTGACAGTACTGGCTGGGATGTTTCTGGAACACAGAAAAATAAATTTTGTAGCGCATATACATTGAGGTACATCTGCTGCTCCTTTGGCATTATACATATCTGGGCCACCTCCTTGGATTCTCCTTCAGCTTCTCAGACTTCTGGGCCAGTTGTGTGTTTAGGTCCATGATGAAGAGTCCTTGCTTTTGCAGAATGCTCACACCACCAAGGCCAGAAGCAACAATACCTGACTAGACTTTGAGTCCATCTTGTGGCTTCTCATGTGCACTTATGGTTGGTTCTAATGTATTCATACTGCCCCAACCACAATCATCCATCTTTCTGTCCCAATTGCTTGTGAGACAAACTCCAGCTGAAACTTTGGCTGAAAGACAAAAGCCTTAAAAAGATTACCTAATCAGCTTGGATCCTGACCAATATATTAATTTTGCATAAAGACATTTTTAATCTGATGCATGTCTCCCAAAACTTGACTTTTTAACCTTGTCAACTTAGTGAATGAAAAAGTCACTCTTAATATTTAGTATGTTGTTATATTCAGTGTATGAAACTAACATTCAGAAAGCTAAACCAATTCATATGTAGTATAGGAAAAAGATTCTTTAAAAATACATCTTGGGATAACTGGTAATTTTTGTTTAAGATTTATTTGAAAGGGAGAGTTACAGAGAAAGGGAAGGAGGAAAGGAGGGAGAGAGAGAGAGAAAAAGAGTGAGAGAGATCCATTTGCTGATTTACTCCCCAAATGGCCACAAGGCCAGGACTGGGCCAGACCAAAACCAGGAGCCAGGAACTTCATGCACTGAGTCTCCCATGTAGGTGCAGGGGCCCAAGGACTTGGGCTGTCTTCAGCTGCTTTCCCAGGTGCATTAACAGAAAGTTGGATCGAAAATGGATTCTTGATATGGGAACCCAGTGCTACAGGAGGCGGCTTTACCTGCTATACCACTGCGCCGACCTGCCCTCCAAATGGTAATCTTAAACATCATTTGAAACATTCCATTTATGACCTTTGTCCTTCAATCTCTCAAGCTCTAAAACATTTTAGCTAACTACTTTTTTCTTTTAACAGAAAAGCCTTTACTTTTTTTTTAAACTTATTTTCATTTTCTTTGAAATGCAGCGAATAATTGATCCTCCATCTGCTTGTTCACTCCCCAAATGTCCACAACAGCACTAAGCCAGGCCAAAGCCAGGAGCAGATACTTCATCTGGGTCTCTCACACGGTATCAGGGAACCAAGTACTTGGGCCATCTGCTGCTGCTTTCCCAGGGTGGATATTAGCAGGAAGCTGGACTGGAAACAGAGCCAGACTTGAATCAAATAGGCAGGCACTCTGATACAAGGATGCAGGGGTCCCAAGCTGTGGGTAGCTCAACCACTGTACCAAACACCCTTCCTGACTAGCTTTCTTTAAAAAAAAAAAAAAAAAAAAAAGCAGCTAAAGCCACTGCCTGCAGTGCCAGCATCCCATATGGGCAAGAGTTCAAGACCTGGCTGCTCCACTTCCAACCCAGCTCTCTACTATGGTCTGGGATAGCAGTAGAAGATGGCCCAAGTCTTTGGGCCCTGCACTCACATGGGTGACCTGGAAAAAGCTCCTGGGTCCAGATAGGCACAGCTCAGGCTGTTGAGGCCAATTAGGGAATGAACCAGCAGGTGGAAGACCAACCTCTTTCTCTCTGCCTCTCCTCTGTGTAAGTCTTTGAAATAATTTTTTTTTTTGACAGAGTGGACAGTGAAAGAGACAGAGAAAGGTCTTCCTTTTTCCATTGGTTCACCCCCCAATGGCTGCTGTGGATGGTGTACCACACTGATCTGAAGCCAGGAGCCAGGTGCTTCTGGTCTCCCAAGCAGGTGCAGGGCCCAAGCACTTGGGCCATCCTCCACTGCACTCCCGGGGCCACAGCAGAGAGCTGGACTGGAAGAGGAGCCAACCAGGACAGAATCTGGCGCCCTGACCGGGACTAGAACCTGGTGTGCCAGCACCACAGGCAGAGGATTAGCCTATTGAGCCAAGGTGCCAGCAAAATAAATCAATCTTAAAAAAAAAAAAAGTCTAACTGAATTTGATATACTTTGACATAAAATGGGAACAAAAATAAAGCCAAGTAGAATAGACCCAAATATCTGTAAATCCCAAAGTCTTATTTAGAAAAGTTTAATTACCACTTTTGCTAATAAGTCTTAGTAATAAGAGACTATGGATACTTTTAGTACAAAGTACTGGTAGCAATTTCATCTATTTTGTCCCATTGTCCTACATATAGGCTGTTTGTAAAAACTTAAATTTTGTAAGCGTATCACTTTTACAGTAACCCTGAAATAGTTCCAGAATTGAAAATTTTCAACTTAATGGGCTAACTAGAACACAGGAACACATGTATTGGATTAGAAAAAAATTTTATACAGCAAAGGTATGAAGTGCATTTGCTTGTTTTGAAATGCACTTAATATAAATTATGCTAATTTTATCAGTCTTCAACAGCATGAACTCTAAACCCTTCACTTGGTACCCAACTGGAAGAGTTTTTTCAGGGATGAAAATGGCTTCACACACAACAGAACCTGTTTTAAGATGCTGCTCCAAGGTTAGCTTTTGTTACAGCAGAGGCCTATTTTTGTTTTCTTAGTCCTAAATACTTTTTTAAGGTTCCATATAGAGAATATGGGGAAATTAACCAAAACCCATTTTCACAAAATCGTAAATGGCAATGTAGTAGTCTTTTTAGTATGTATACAGTTCATCTTAATGCTCTTACCATTACCCCTACAAAAATTAAAAATCCCACAAATAGCAACTATTCACTGACCTAAGCACATATTTACATGTTTTTGAGAGGTAGAGGGTATAGTTAGAGGTAGAAGTTTCTATTTGCTGAAACACTCCCCAAATACCTGCACCAGCTGGGGTGGGCCAGGCTAAAGCCCACAATGAGTATTAATCCATGTCTCTCATGTGTGTGGCAGAGACCCAACCACTTTGAGTCAACACTATTGCCTCCCAGGATCCATATTATATGCAGCTAGAATCAAAACACTTGATTCCAGGCAGTAGTGTGGGCTGTGGATATCCCAACTGCTAGGTCTAAGGCCTGCTCCTACACTTATCTAACCAACAATTTTGCAAGGCAGTGATCACTTCGTTATGCATGAGGAAAAACAATTTTGCAAGGCAGTGATCACTTCGTTATGCATGAGGAAAAACAAACAGAAAGAACCCCACAGGGTTCCCTATTTAAGTAAAACCCAAACTCATGACTGGCCTCTTAAAGGTTTTAATTTCATGATACATCCTCTACCTCTCATTCACTCCTTAATGATTTAAGTAAATAAATAAGGACAAACGTTTTTCTAACAAAACCACTTTTATTTTAATAATTTTTACTGCTAAATACAGAACAAAACAGTGTGGAGGCAGTGTTCACTTGATTTCATCTAGTTATCTCTTAAAAGGCTTGTGGCCTAGTGCAACACTACCTTTGTATAGAAAATGTCTGCAGAAATACTACGGATTCCTGTCACCACACTATCTGAAGTCAGTGGCACGGTTTTAAAACCAAAAATGTTGCTTATCCTCGAGAAAAGTTAGCGTATTTGTATTCAAAGATTAAAAGTGAGGGTATTAGAATTACCACGTGAGACTGTCAATGCTGTTTTTTGCTCCTCAAAAATGGCTAACCTTCATTTATTAAAGGTTCAACTTCATTTAATAAAAAAAAAGGTCTCTAAGTTCAAGTATCATCTGTGTTTCACTTTTGTTTTTAAAAATGTAATGATTATTAGGGTCATTCCTAGAACTTCTTATACTTACTATAGACAAAATTCCTTTTGATAAAATCTTTTAAAAGTTACTACAAACTGTAAAAACAATGCTGCTTTTCTATATGGCATTTCAATTTTAAAAGTTTTTTTTTAAAAAAAACCAATTTTTACACAAAACTTGGATAAAAGCTACGAAGCTACAATTCCAAGTCTCATTTTTCCTTATTCCCAGTCACCCAAACACTACTCATCAATAAATGAATAAATATGCTATTCAGTACTATACAGTAGATACATTTCATTGACAGCTTCTATACTATTCCAGAAAAGGCAAATATTTATATTTCACTGAAAATATAAATTTACTACATAAGGGTGGGATTACTATATATCCTAAACTTCATTGCATTATCCAACCCAAGTCCCACACCCCAAATGAAAAATTAAGATTACACTAAGCTAAGGACATGTCAGATAAAAATTATATTTTACAATTCTAATGGCAACTATCAACTATGTGATGGATTTCATCTTCTTACTGTATTTAAACAGACAGAAAGAACTTAATTTGTAAAATGAATGAGGTAACTGTCATACATTCAATTGCATAAATAAATACAAATAGTTTTACAGAAACATGAACATAAGTTTAAGGGTTTTATTATCAAAGTCTTGTAAAACAATTTCAGAAACTGTACATCAACATGGCACAGACTGTAGCCTACTTTTGTATTTGCTGCACAAAAGTGAAGCTTGAAACTCCTGTAACTAGGAACAGTTGCCTAACTACTTTGCATATAACATGGAATCACTGTGTGCATATGATTACTACTGCAGTAATAGTTAACACAAATTTATTGGTTTTATACATCTTGAGATCAAATAAAAAGTACATTATCAAGTAGATTTGTCTTATTTTAAAAGCATATGAAGGTCAATTTAAAATGCACTACCCTCTTTTTCATCAATGAGTTTAAAACTTTGAAAATCAGAACAAGAGAGAACTTTATTTTACAGATGTACTCCGAATAGGTGGAGAGCTTTCACTGATGTAGATGTGGAATAAATTATTTCAGAAAAAAAAAAAAAAATCCCCAAACACCTTATGAAAAAGTATACAACTCTACTTCAAAATAAGCTATTTACTCACTGCCAAAGACAGTTTTATTTGAAATCTTATTTCTGTAATTAAAGCCTAATTAGCCATCAAAAAAGGTTAGTGCATATACAGACAACCTTTCAAAGTTAAACGAAAGCCACAAAAATTTAGCCATAAGGCTCAAAGGATTATCTATCTCAAATGCTCATTTCCAGATGTAATCTAACAATGTTAATTTGTCATGTCAACAAACAAGACCATAAGTAGATCCATCGTGTTGGAAGATTTTAATGACATTTAGGATATTCTTGCCATAGTAACATGCAATCAGTGCATTCCCTACATGGCTCTATTATGGCAATGAATCAAATTCTAGAAATACTCTAAGTGAACTTACTTAAGAAAGGAGATCATACAACATAAACAATCCATGCCTGCTGTAGATGCATGCAGCTTTTCATTTTTATTAAGAAGCAGCACTAGAATAGTAAAACTGCTTACTCAGTCAGATTTCACCATGACAAGAATTGTTTACCCATATACCATTTTCTAAAAGCTTTTTGATGTAAATAACTAATATCAATGTCAGAAGCTTTATAACCATTTATAACTCAGCTGTATACATCTAGGTTTGAGATGAACAAATACAGCATTAAGAAATCACACAAAGGAATGACACTGATGCATGTACACAGTTGGAGTCCCAAGAGGCAGTGTTCAGTCACTCATATCCATGTCTTCTTCATGATGGTCATCCCCGTTCACTTTGGATTCTCTTAGCGAATCACCAGCTCCCTTTTCCACAGAACATTCCTTAGTTTTAGGTGAACCAGCTTCAGCTGGTTTCTTCTCCTCTTTTTTCTCTTTCTCGCTGTCATATCCCTGTTCCTCTTCATCATAATCCCGTGTAACCTGCTTTGCCAGGGAGAATAATAAAAGTAAACTTCTTCAAAGAAGAAACACTTCTTATAAGTACCAATACCGCCCCAAATACCTAAATAAGTTAGTTTGTAAACATACTTTTACATCTTTATCACTCTCTGATTTTCTTTCCCGTTCCTTTTCCTTATCTTTACTTTTCTTCTTCTTGCTTGTTGATCGTTCCCTTTCGTCTCTGCTTCTTTCTTTGTCTTTATCTTTCTTCTTCTCCTTTTTATGTCTAGAATGACATTAAAATAAAATGTGCTCAAAGTGATTCAAAGGAACTGCTCAAGGTTTCACCCTGAAGTATAGATGGCGAGTCTAATCCAGCATTCTCAAGTATAGAAAAGCAAAGGACCAATTTCAAAACACTAAAATTCCCAATCCTATAGAGTGTGCATTCCAAGACTCAAGTAAAAGACATTTTAAGCATTTTAATTCTAGAAAAGAAAAACAGACAATTTAAAAAGTTGAAAATTCCTGGAAAATGCAAGGCTAGAGCTAAATGATAGGACATTTTTACCTCCTAGGGGATGGTGAGCGAGACAATTTTCGTTTAGGAGACCTGGGTTTTTTAGGAGATCTTGTTCCACTCCTGCTTCTTCGTCGTCGTCTATCTCTAAAATCACAAATGAACATACTATGCTTTAAAATACAGTATGATCTCAGCTTCACTAAGAACCCCTACAACATGCTTCTAATGAAACAACTGTTGTAAAATAAACACTTGCAAACTGAGCACTTTTCCATCTTTACTGCTCAAGACCACCTCTAATTTCTGGCAATTGTTCTTAAAGAAATTCTGACAAAATATTAAACTTGAAAAAAGACTTATTAACAAATATCCTAAACCAAAGAGGAAAAAGTCAGAAGTAACCTATTATTGAAGAAATCAGTTTCAGATTTAAACATTCAGTGGACAGAACAGGTATAACAGGTAATTCAATAATGCTGTGATATAGAAAGTAGTCATTTATAAAATAGAAATCATATTTTTCCTATACCACAGAACAATCAATCCTCCCCAACTGAGCAATTTATAAGAGATATTTTGTAATATTCTGGAGAGATTTGAATTTAAATAAGGTGAACTCCTAAACATTGCAGCAAAAATGTACAAATTAGGTCTAATAAAAGTATATCTTCTGTGGGGTGAAGTTGGCATTATGGCTTTTTGAAAGCATAAAGACAGCCTTTGTCTAACAAATGACACAAATCAGAATTTGCAATGCTGGCATCCCATATGGGTGCTGGTTTAGTCCTGGCTGCTCCATTTCCAATTCAGCTCTCTGCTATGGCCTGGGAGAGCAGTGGAAGATGGAGCCTGCAGCTCCTGGCTCCTGTCTTTGGATTGGCGCAACTCCAGCCATTGCGGTCAACTGCGGAGTGAACCAGCGGATGTAAGATTTCTCTCTTTCTCTGCCTTTCTTTTTCTGTGTAACTCTGAATTTCAAATAAATATTTTTAAAAAAGAATTTGCATTGTCTTCCAATTTATCAATGTAATTTAACAGTTCACTATCCTTTAACCATTAAAACTTAACTGGGTAACATAAAAAAAACTGACCTCTGTTGAACTCCATGTTATTTCAAATATACTCTACACACTGATATAAGGTAAAAGCAAAGATGAACTTTAGGTTTTTCTTCATAAACTGACCTAGAAAAACTTTCAATAGAGACAGAGTCAAAGTATTTTCAACACTGAAATATTTAAGGTCTGGAAAACAGTTCACATTCACAAGCGGACATGTAACAGACAAGGAGGTTGAAAAAGTAGTTAATTACTCTTCCATCAAAGAAAAATTCAGGACCTGATGGCTTTATAGTTGAATTCTACAAACTCCAATACCCTCCAAACCACAAAATATTGAATCTGATAAGATCAAACATCTATTCATGATAAACAATCCTCAAAAAACTAGGTACAGAAGGAATATACTTCAAAATGATAAAGGCAATCAATAAATGACAAACCAACAGCCAGTATCATACTGAATAGGAAAAGCTGAAAGCATTTCCCCCCTGAAATCTGGAACAAGATAAGGATACCCACTTTCACCAGCCTTATTCAATGTAGTATTGGGAATACTAACAGCAAAAAATTAGGCAAGGGAAAGAAATAAAGGGCATCAAAATTAGAAAAGAGACAAGCAAAATATCCATTTTTCTTTTAAACATGGGATAACTTAAAAGACTCCACCAAAAAGCTGCTAAAAAGCTCCCAGGCTTTTTAGCTGGGAGCAGGATCAGAAGTGGAACAGCTGGAACATGAGGCAATGACCATGTGGGATGCTGGCACTGCAGGTGGCAGCTTTACCCATTAAATCACAATGCCAGCCTGAAACAGGAACTCTCATTCACTGTTAGTGGGAATGTAAATTGGTTATCTATTAATGGTATTTCTTTAGGGGCTGGTGCCATGGTACAGCAGGTTAAGCTGCCACCTGCATCCCATATGGGCACCAGATCAATTCCTGGATGCTCTGCTTCCAATCCTATTCCCTGCTGATGGCCAGGGAAAGCAGAATATGGCAAGTGTTTGGACCCCAGCACCCACATTGGAGACCCAGATTAAGCTCCTGGCTCCTGGCTTCAATCTGGCCCAGCTTCAGCTGATGTGGCCATTTGGGGAGTCAACCAGCAGATGGAAAATCTCTAACTCTGCCTTTTAGATAAAATAAATAACCTTAAAACTGTCATATGATCTAGCATTACAGGGTATATATCCAAAAGATATAAATCAGTGCATCAAAAAAATGCCTAATTCATCATTCATTCATCACAAGTCAATTTATGAAATTAACCAAGGTGTCCGTCATTACATGAATGGATTAAAAAAAAGTAGTACATATAACAGATTATAATTTAGCCATAAAAATAGTGAAATTGTGATTTTTTTTTGTAAGTAGATGGATGAACAGGAGGGCATCATGTGAGTAAAATTAGCCAGACATAAAAGACATACATATTCTCCCTTATACTTAAAACTGAGAACCAAAAGACTCAATTCAACCTGAACAGAGAATGTTGGCTAGGAAGGATAGATGCAGTCTGGATAAAAAAAAAAAAAGAGGAAGCTGTATGTATGGGCTTATTAATTATGACAAACATGCTAATATGAAAAGTAAATAATAAGGGAAGTTCAGTTAGGGATATTTCAGAACCATTTACATTATTACTTCACAATTTTTATAAATTTAAATTATTCTGAAACAAAAAAATTTTTCAAAAAGTGAAGAATGCATAATTCTGTCTTACCTGCTTGCACTTCTAGAACGTCTGGCTGTACTATAACTTTTTGGTGGTGTTTTGGAACGTTTTTTTTCTTTGTCTTCTTTCTTTTTGTCTCTAATAAATCAAGAAACACAATTCAAGAATGCATTACAAAGTTCTGTTAACTGCAAGTTAAATAGTGCTACAAATCAAAACAAAAGCAAAATTGTGTCTAATAACATCTGTAAAAGCATGATTTACAATTCTTATAGAAAGTATTTTTACAGATAATAGTTCATGTGGCAAAGGCGGGGTTCAAAAAGTTATGAAAAAAACTGAATTAAAATTTTAGTTTATTTAGGTGTAAAACTGTGAAATCCATGCAGACAGATCTTTTAAGAGTTCATGGAAAATGTGCATTATAAAACAACTATGGAATTCAGCTTTTTGTTTATTTTAGAGGCTGAGAGAGACAGAGACAGAGCTTTAATCTGCTGGCTCACTTAACAAATGCTTGCATGTATTTAGGGCTGGGCCTGGAGCCAGAAAGTGAATCCAGAGTTACTTGAGCCATCACAGCTACCTCCCAGGGTATGCATTATCAGGAAATTGTAATCAGGAATGGAACCAGGATATAAATCCAAGCACTCCAACAAGAAATGTATTCACTGAAATGTATTCACAAGAAATGTATTCACTGCTAGGCCATCCATCCCTTAATTTTTTGCACCAAACAATCCTGTATTTCCTTTGTGAAATAGTCTTATATTTACAGTAAAGTGAGTGTTTTCGGGGCCAGAATTGTGGCACAACGGGTTAACGCCCTGGCCTAAAGTTGCGGCATCCCACATGGGTGCCAGTTTGAGACCCGGCTACTCCACTTCTGATCCAGCTCTCTGCTTGTGGCCTGGGAAAGCAGTAGAAGACAGCCCAAGTCCTTGGGCCCCTGCACCCACGTGGGAGACCTGGAAGAAGTTCCTGGCTCCTGGCTTCGGATCAGCACAGCTCTGGTGGTTGTGGCTATCTGGGGAGTGAACCAGGGGATGGAAGACACCTCTCTGTCTCTACCTCTCCCTGTAACTGTCTTTCAAATAAGTAAAAATAAATCTTAAAAAAAAAAAAAAAGAGAGAATTGGCCAGTGCTGCGGCTCAATAGGGTAATCCTCTGCCTGTGGTGCCGGCACCCCGGGTTCTAGTCCCAGTCGGAGCACCGGATTCAGTCCTGGTTGCTCCTCTTTCAGTCCAGCTCTCTGCTCTGGCCCGGAAGGGCAGTGGAGGATGGCCCAAGTGCTTGGGCCCTGCACCTGCATGGGAGACCAGGGGAAGCTCCTGGCTCCTGGCTTCAGATCAGCGTGGTGCACAGGCTGCAGCGCGCCACCGGAGCGGCCATTGGGGAGGTGAACCATTGGAAAAAGGAAGACCTTTCTCCCTGTCTCTCTCTCACTGTCCACTCTGTCAAAAAAAAAAAAAAAAAAAAAAAAAAAAAAGAGAGAGAATTGCACAAAAGAAATAAACAGGTATTTCATAAAACAAGAAACATAATCACCCAATGTTTTAAAAAAAATAAAGATCAATTTATTTATTTGAAAGGCAAATTGAGAAAGCAAAATCTCTTTCATCAGCTAGTTTACTCCCCAAATGCCTTCAACAGATAGGGCTGAAACAGGTTGAGGCCAGAGATGGGAATTTCATACAGGTTTCCCACGTGGATCACAGGAACCCAAACACCTGGCCATAATCTGTTGCCTTCCCAGTGCACTGGCAGGACGCTGGAGTGGAAGCAGAATATCTGGGACTCAAATTGGCACGTGATATTATAGGATGTGGGTATTAAAAAGAGGTGGCTTAACCTGCTAAAGCACTATGCCTGCCCCACTTCCACCTTGTTTTGATGCTACATACTCTTGGACTATTCAGTGTTATTGTAATGAACTAGTAACAAAACCATCCTCAACTCAATTCTTTTTGGATTCCTTTACACTTGTTTTTATTGAAACAAACAGCATTTTTTCATCCAAGATTATCATTTACTCCAAGATTCTACGCAAATGGCAGAATATATATTTTTTGAATGAGAAGTTCCATAACTTCTATAAACACACATATTTACCTATCCTCAAGTATTCCATAGTTTTATTTTATTTTTTTAAAGATTTATTTTATTTATTTGAAAAACAGTTACAGAGAGAGGTAGAGACAGAGAGAGGTCTTCCATCTGCTGGTTCACTCCCCAGATGGCCAAAGCCGAAGCCAGGAGCCAGGAGCTTCTCCCACATCTCCCACGTGGGAGAAGGGGCCCAAGGTCTTGGGCCATCTTCCACTGCTATCCCAGGCCATAGCAAGAGTTGGATCAGAAGAGCAGCAGCTGGAACTAGAACCGGCGCCCATATGGGATGCCAGTGCTTTAGGCCAGGGCTTTAACCCGCTGTGCCATAGCACCGGCCCCTTATTCCATAATTTTAGAGATCAAAGCATTCCTTCTGTTACTTCACGCCATTCTTCCCACTCTATGTTCTCTGTTTCACTGCTTCCCCTACTGGCCATCCTGTTCAATGATTATTTCTGTTCTTCTAAGTACTTATTGCCTAATTTCAAGATATTCTGTTTATTCCCATTCCAGTTTCCTCCAGGATCAACTGCAAACACAGTCTGAAAACAACCCTTTCTATGATCCATCTCCTTACACTGAATTTATTTACTGGTTTTCCTATATAGAAATATTCACCGTTTCAAAAACTCATGCTAGCATTGTAAACACCATTTTCTACCTGAAACTATGCACCCCACAGAATCTTGTTAAATGGATGCAAACTGAATACTCAGGAGTCACTTGTCAATTAAGCCTCCTCCAACAACATTAGCCAACTGGCAACCACCGCCTAACAGTGGTTATTCCTTTTTAATTTTATCATACTCTCCAAATAAACAATAAACAATATTCTTAAGGGAAAGAATGTTGAATTCTTCTTTTTATGATAATCATTTCCTTAAGCAACTTCGTTTTTATTAGCCTAATGAGATTGACTAATATACAACGAAAAGCCTCACTATTATAGGCTGAACATTCAGTAGTCATACTAATTAAAAACAATGGACTTTGTATAAAAGATTGGTTACTGGAAGTATGTTTTAAGTAAAAGTAAAACATGAATGTGGGGGACCTGCTTTAATGAATCCTCACTTTAACTTTCTACTGGTCCCAAATTATGGGATAAGAGATAGTCTAGTATGGTTCAGTTTCTGGCAAACAAAGATACTTAATAAATGCTTTGAACTCATTGATTAATGGGATATACAAGGACAAATTAAATATATTACCTATGGTCATATAGAGTTTTGTTTTTTTTTTTGAGTATAATACAAGAAATGCACGGCAGCAAAAAATCCTTTGCAGTCGTTGAATGGAATGGAAGGAATTCTTGTCTAGTTTTAACTTCCCAAAATTCCTTGCCTCTTTTGTAATTTAAGTAGCACAGTATTTGGGTTCTTGGCATTTCTAAAAGTTCTCTTCTTATCCAATGTCTAGAGTCTGTTGTACCTGGTTTTTGATGTGCTCCTTGACCTTCTACCTCTCTCTCTGGAATGAGATCTTCTCCGTCTTGGACTTTTGGATCGTCGCCTACTCCTTGACTTAGAATGTGATCGCCTCCTTGATCTGCTTCTTGATCGCCTAAATATGTGAAAGGAAACCAACAGATATATTAAGTTATAAACATTTCACTTAGTCCCAGACATATGAATTAACTGCCAATTAAGTGGGAATATTCCCTTCCATATAATAAACATGTTGGTGCCGGCATCCTACATGAGCACTGGTTCATGACCTGTATGCTGTTTCCAATCCAGCTCCCTGCTGATGGCCTGGGAGAGCAGTGGACGATGGCCCGAGTGCTTGGATCCCTGCACACACATGGGAGATGCAGAAGAACCTCCCGGCTCTGGACTGGTTCAGCTCCAGCTGTTGCAGCCATTTAGGGATAGAAGCAGATGGAAGACCTCTGTGTCTCTCCCTCTATAAATCTGCTTCTCAAATAAACAAATCTTAAAAAACAAAAACAACAACAACAAAAGAAACACCATGCAATCTCATAATACTTTTTAAAGATTTATTTATTTCAAAGTCAGAGTTAGAAACAGAGATTTTCCATCTGATGGTTCACTCTCCAGATGGTTGCAACAGCCAGGGCTGCACCAGGCCAAAACCAGGAGCCTGAGCTGCTTCTGGGTCTCCCACGTGGATGGGAGGGGCCCAAGTACTTGGTCATCCTCTGCTGCTTTTCCATTACCAGGAAGCTGGATGAGAAGTGGAGCAGCCAGGACATGAGGTCTATATGGAATGCTGGAATAGAAGGTGGTGGCTTTACCTGCTATACCACAATGCTAGCACCAACAATACCTTTAAACACTTAGAATTTCTCCTCTTTTTTACTGTTTTGGTCAACTTGTCAGACCAGTCTCCTCATACCCAATGAACTAAGAACTCCAAAATTAAAACTACTACTACATGACAGAAAGTTAAAAAAAAAAAAAGGAAAAAAAGAAATTGCGTCATTTTTTATAATCATACAATACTGAAAAACATCTTTTATTTATTATTACTGCAAGTTAAACCTTATTTATCAAGTATCAAATGCTCGTGCTTACTATGTGCTTGACAAATAGGCAATCATCAAGTCTAAAAGTCAGTCCCATTACTATTCCTGCTTTATAGATGCAAACTACTTAGTATTTTATCATTTACTATTTCTAACTGTTGTTCTTTGAAGTTCCACTTTTATATCCATAGTTTAAAAAACTCTAAGCAATGTAGGTCTAATGGAGATACATACATACAATCATGTACAAATTGCCTCATTTACTCTCATTTTCTCATCAACATTACAGTTTCTATACCATCCTCTTTTCCATTACATCAAAGAAAGGAAATTTTTTTTATCATCCTCATCCCCGGGGAACCATCCAATAAACACTTCTTGGTCTTCCAAGAACTTCAGTAGCACATTTAACCTATAGATGCTGTCACTGTTCTTCCATACCACCCCGGCCCCCTTTTAAAAGGTTTTATTAATTTGAAAGTCAAGAGTTAGAGATTTTCCATCTACTGGTTCACTCCCCAAATGGCCTAAGAGCTGGGGCTGGGCAAGGCAAAAGCCACGAGCCAGAAACTTCTCCCTGGTCTCCCATGAAGGTACAGGGACCAAAGCACTTGGGGGCATCTTTCACTGCTTTCCTAGGTGCATCAGAAGGGAGCTAAATAAAAACTAGAGCAACTGAGATTCCAACCGGTACCCATATGTGGTGCCAGTGCCACAACACCAGCCCTCCTCCTTCCTGTCTTTGTTATTCTCAATCTTTGCTTAGTCTTGATCTCTTAATTTTTAGTGACCATTCAAGTCCTTTCTGTGGAACATTTCAAATACACTTAAACTTTCTACACGTTTTCATTTTCAAGGTACTAGAGTCGAGAAGTTCTAGAAATGGAATTGAGTTCAACTTTTATTTATAAACCAAGTTACTTGGAGTATTATCTTATCTCTCTGATACTGTTACTTCATTTATCTGTTACATAAAAATAGCACCTAGCACTTGTACAGAGTACAACTCAGTGCCTTCATGCAGAAATGTATGACATTCAACACTCTTTTCCTCTTACTAATGCAGTAAAAGGCTTCAATTGCTGTATCTCTCTAAAACAACTGGCTCAAAGCCCATTGTACTGAACTAAATAAACTTTTTTTTATCATCTCTTATTTTAGGGTATATTTGGAACTACTTATGACAAATTGTTAAGAAGAACCAAGATAGTAAAAGAAGTTATGAGAAAGCAGACAACTGACAGAAATATGTTTCAGATGAGATCAGCTAGGGGATGAATAAAAAAAAAAGTTTAAGAGTCAGATGGTGGGGGCTGCTGGCCTGCAGTGCCAGCATCCCTTCTGGGCACTGGTTCGAGTCCCAGCTACTCCACTTCCGATCCAGCTCTCTGCTACGGCCTGGGAAAGCAGAAGATGGCCCAAGTCTTGGGCCCCTGCACCCGTGTGGAAGACCCAGAAGCTCCTGGATCCTGGCTTCAGATCGGCACAGCTCTGGTGTTGTGGCCATTTAGGGAGTGAATCAGCGGATGGAAGACCTCTCTCTCCTCTTCTCCCTCCCTCTCTCCCCCTCTAACTCTGCCTTTCAAATAAATAAATCTTAAAAAGAAAAGTCAAATGGTGGAAATATGTAAAATGAATCTAAAACTAGTTGAAGTAACTGAGGTCAGCTGGAGTATTCTAGTTCTGAATGCCACTCTACAACTATAATGCAATTACAAGCAACCTGGATTGAGTTTAGAAATCAAGTAAAACAAACTACTGCAACAGTTGGTGATGAATAACAGAGTAATGGTTATCAAATTGTGGCTAAGGAACTCTGACTACTCCAAGATTTTATGGGGTCTGTAAAGTCAAAATTATTTTAAAAATAGTGTATTATATGCTTTTGTCAGTGTGTTGACATCATTTTCACTAGTGATGCAAAAGAATGGTAGTTAAAAAATGATGGCATCACCTAATCACAAATTAAGACTGTGGCAACAAAACTGTGCTAGTAGTCATCTGTGTTTTTGAATGCATTTGAACTAGGAAAAAATCACTTTCACTATAGGAGTGTTTGTATGTATATAAGATTTTGTCTATTTATTTAAAAGTCACAGTTCATAGAGAGAGAGAACTTCCATCTGCCTGTTTACTTCCCAGATGTCCACAATGGCCAGGGCTGGGACAGATGCTTCATGCAGGTCTTCCACATGGGTGTCAGGGCCCAAATACCATTTTTTTTCTTTAAGGTTTATTTATTTATTTGAGCAGCAAGGAAGAGACAGAAAGAAGTCTTCCACCCGCTGGTTCACTCCCCAAATGGCTTCAATGGCTGGAGGTGGACCTATCCAAAGCCAGGAGCCAGGAGCTTCTTCTGGGTCTCCCATGTGGGTGCAGGGGCCTAAACACTGGGCCATCTTCCACTGCTTTCCCAGGTGCATTAGCAGGGAGCTGGATTGGAATTGGAGCAGCTGGGACACAAACTGGTGCTCATATGGGATGCGGGTAGTCCTGCTATCACCAGACCCTAGAGGTGGCTTTGATAAGGCAGTTAATTTCATTAAATCTAGTTCTTTGCATACTATTAAAGTAGTAGCAACATTACTTTTAGCCTCTTGAGTAATATCTCCAATAAAATGGAAATTATAGATCACTTTAGATGGCTCTATCAAGAAAGATATTTGTGTGATTAAGTTGTGAGTTGAATGAGTTGCTTTTTCATGAATACCACTTTCAAGACACAACAAACTGGTTGCTTAAACTTGGCTACTTAGCAGACATTTTCCTGAAAAGTGAGTAAATTATATCAAGGAAAACAATCAAATTTGCTGCCAGTAATAAAAACTTGTGTTTTTATGACAAATTTATATTTAAAGTTTCCTAACACTTCAGTTTTTCTGAGATCTGAGGTGCTATTATCAAGTATCATATTTTTTTGCTACTGAGTAACAGATAAATGTAAGTATTCGGCAACTTTTATAATGCAATGAATCTCTTATTTTTCAAATGACCAATGCTTGCTTTCAGAAATCCTGCCTGGGGAAAAAATACATTAAAATTTTTGCTTCAAAGCCTTATTATTTCAAATGAGTTCTAATTTCTATATGATCAGTACTGACCGATGTGACTCACTGCTTGACATGGTTCTCATGTATCTTTTTTACAACTATAAAGAGCCTGTTGGCCAGAGAACCTTATTCACAAAGGGATCCCAACCTACTACTTCAGATAAGTAAAAGAATGATACTGTAAGTTTCTCTGGTAATACTAAGTATAATCTTTTTTTTTTTTTTTTTGACAGGCAGAGTGGATAGTAAGAGAGAGAGAGGTCTTCCTTTGCCGTTGGTTCATCCCCCAATGGCTGCTGTGGCCGGTGTACCGCGCTGATCCAAAGGCAGGAGCCAGGTGCTTCTCCTGGTCTCCCACATGGGTGCAGGGCCCAAGCACTTGGGTCATCCTCCACTGCACTCCCGGGCCACAGCAGAGAGCTGGCTGGAAGAGGGGCAACCGGGACTAGAACCCGGTGTGCCAGTGCCGCAGGCGGAGGATTAGCCTATTGAGCCGCGGCACCAGCCACTAAGTGTAATCTTAAGAGTTATTTGCAAATATTCTAAATTTGAACAAATCTCAATTTAACAGACTTAGGTTGTCTAGAATTCAAGTCACAATTTTTTCCATAGCACCAACTCATCATACCACTAACTCATCATACCACCTATTTTTTTGGATTTAATGTATTTATTTAGTCTGCATCTTTTCCCCTTTTATGCCAACACAAATTCACACTGTTAACAGCAACAGTTACTGAAACATACTTTAACCAGGAAGTAGTGGCTTCACAGCCATTAAAGAAGGTGCATACAGAAATTATCTTTGTCTAAATTACAAGTGATTGTAAGAAACAATCTAACCTGTGCCTAGAAGATGAAGGAGTCCTCCTCCTCCTGGAACGTGATCTTGATCTTGAATGCCTTCTTTTTTCTTCTTTCTTATCTACATTTGAAAGAAAAGGAATCTGTACTTAAAAATCATCAAATAGGAACATTATTCCCTTCAGGAGTTATTCTAACAATTTCTTTACTATTTTATTTTCTAGATATGTCCTTGTATCTTAAAGTGATCACTTAAAATTACAATGTTGAAGTCTACTGAAGTTATTAGGTTCTTTTGAGTATCTCACTTCCTAGGTATAAAAGTCTGTGATGTGTTTCTCGTAAAACAAGCTATGAAAAGGGTGTTGTTCTTATTCTTTTGCTTTCTGATTAATCGTTAGATTTTTAAATGAGTCTCTTTTTCTTTCTTAGATTCTTCACAAATATAATTATAATTCAGCCAAGTTAAAGCTTAATTTTCATGTATTTATATAAAAAAACTTACTAACCAGGACTTAAATATGTTCAATAAAAACAATTATTGTGAATAAATAAAAACATTAATATACGACAGTTCACACTCTAGTAACATGTTCCTTACTGTTTATGCACCACAGGTTTGGCGTGTAGAGAACTTTCTCCACCAAATAATTTTATATTCCTTTGTTAACAAGCATGGTATGTATATTTATGTCAAAGTGGATAACAGATTTCCTATTTGGTCCCCAAATCCACAAAGTCACAAATGATTCACTTTAATTTCACTGTACTACTGAATTAGATCTCAGCAACCCAGCTCTCTTCCTGAAACCTATCTAATCACTTGCCATCAATGTTCCATTGTGTACATGTAGGAAAAACTGATCTACAGTTGTTTTATTACCTAGATTTTAAATAACAAAAAAGTTCCTTTAACTTAGCACCTTAAGAAAATACAAAGCCATTTCATTTTTTCATATATGAGCTACCATTAAAATGAAATAGAGTTCTCTTTCACATTTAGGTTACTTCATGTCAATAAATATATAAAGTTCTCAGGAAAAAACTCAAACAAGCCCATAAATTTTCAATGAAAATAGAAGCAGTTAAGAGTATGATGTGTAAGCTAGCTTTGGAATTACACAAAATCAGCTGTGTCTCATAAGCTTCCAACTTAGGCCTGTGGTGTGGTGTGATGTGGTGTGGTGTGATGTGGTGTGGTGTGTAAAGCCACCATGTACAATGCTGGAATCCCATACAGGCACTGGTTCAAGACCTGGTTGCTCCACTTCTAATCCAGCTCCCTGTTACAGCCTAGGAAAGCAGTGGAAGATGGTCCAACTGTTTGGGCCACTGCCACCCATGTGGGACACCTGAAAGAAGCTCCTGGCTTCAGCCTGGTCCAGTGCTGGCCAGAGTGAATCAACAGATGAAGATCTCTATCTCTTCCTCTCTATGTAACTCTTTCTAAACAAAGAAAGCTTTAAAATAAATAAATAAATAAAGCTCCTATTTTCCATTTGACTATGGCCAATTATCTGACATTTTACTAATTAAATTATAACACATGTAAAGTGGTTAACAGTTTATCCATTATTAGTCTTTAAAAATAAAATCATTTTCCTAATACTAAGAACATACCCATGATACTTTGAAGTAAACAGTAAAACCTGAATCAATGTGGAAGAACAAATCTAGGATCATGGACAAAAATACACAGGTGGACAATGGGAATACCATTTACTTTCAACTCAAAAAGGCAATTTGCAAAGAATGTTTAGTTTTCTTTAAAGTCTTAAAAACTAGCCTATCTCAACCAAGACATTTGACTAAAAACACCCAAATCTTACACCAAATATTATATAACATTAGGCACTACTGACATTTTGTACTATTTCAATCACTGTTGTGGTGGTTGCCCTGGACAACCAGCAACATCTCAGGTCCTCTTCTAAGATGTAGTTATTACTAGTGTAATAATTAGAAGTATCTCCAGTTATTTACACATGTCTGGGTGGTATGTCACTAAATAATCCTTTTAATATTTATTTATTTCAAAGGCAGAGGGGCAGAGAGAGACAGAGTGCTTCTCTATCCAATGGTTCGTTCTCCAAATGGCTGCAAAAGAGAGGAACCAGGAAAATCATCAGGGTATTTCACATGGGTGGCAGGGACCTAAGTATTTGGGTCATCTTCTGTTGCCTTCTCAGGCACATCAGGAGGAAGCTGGATGGGAACACAGCAGCCAGGTCTCAAAGTGGCACTCTGATAAGGGATGTCAGCATCATAAGCAGAAGCATAACCTGCTGTAACACAACAATGGCTCACACATAATCTTTTCAGAATTTGGGAAATTAGGAAAAAAACATATATTTAACATACTTCCAGATTTATATAATTACTTTGGGCAATAATCTAGAATTTAATGTTTCACAAAACTCTACAAACATATTTACCTGGTTCTATAGCAGCAGAAATCAGGGACTGTGCTTCTCGTACTCTTTTCATAGCCTCCTCTATTTCTTTACTAGAGGTATCAGATTTCAGACTTGGTGAAACAAGACCAGCAGCTACATGATTCAACCTGAAACAGACAAAAATTGAGATCTGAAATATTTTAAGTGTATCCCAGCATTTCAAATGCAAATGTTCCACATAACATTATTTTTGAAAAACACTCCTTATAAAAAAGGGCGAGGATTCCACAACTTAGGTTAACAATACATTGTAAAGTGTCATTTTGAATATTTACAGTGTGCACCTGCATTTTAATGACTCAGGAGATACCTGGAATAAGGGAAATATTCATTTAATTTTGCTGACCATCTATTACCATAGACCTTTTAAGAAATGTTAGTACAAGGCAATGTATTGACACAAAAATTTAACTGACCTTTCCCTTACAAGATTAACAACATCCTACTTTTGTTGGGTAGAAAGCAATACTTTTTATTTTGAAGAGGCAGAGGAAAAATGTCCCAAAGATATACATGAAATACTGACTGGAAACACTAAAATATCCCTTAAGAGGTTTTACACATGAAATAAAAATTATACATATTCAAATTTTGCATGCTAGTTATTTGTGGGAGAGTGGTAATGTAACCAAGAATGGATACACCGGGAGCTTCAACTGTGCTGGTGATATTTTGTCAATTGGATGGTGGGATTATACTTGAATTTTAACTTTAAGGTAATTTTTAAGAAAACAGCCACTAACTAGTAAAGTCATCTGTGGTCTCCAACTTATTGACAGTGACATTTACCAAATTTACTACTTAGCAAATTTAACATACTAACAAATTACCAATTTAAAAAGCTCCATAAACTTGTTAAATGTCAAGCAGGTAACAATTTGTAATTACAACGTGAAGTGTGCTTACTAGCGTGTCAAAGTTATTGGCTAGAATTATTTACCTAACATGTTCTGGGACAGTTTTTCCCAAACCCTAGATAGTAAAATGCCAAATCACTAATGGAAACAGAGAAAAACCCTTACTTGGGATCAACAGTACTCATGAGCTTCAGCAACTGATCTGCGGCAAGAGACTGCAAAGACAAAAATATAAGAAAAATGAAAATACAAATAACAGTACATAACTGCTATTTTCTCAGTATGTTTATGTTTCAGTATGTCCTGGAACAATCTGCCAAACCTACAAAAAGTAACATGCTCTGGGCACAACACTAACCAACAGAAATATAAGGCAAGCTATATATCATAGTAAATCTTTCAGTAGCCAAAATAAAATACCAAAAGAAAACAGGCAACTTTAATGGCCACAATACTGACAGAGGAGCTTCAGCAAGTTATCTAAGATCATGAGGTGGCATAGTCCAGGTTTTACAGAATTATCTTTTGATAATTTAAGGCTCTGCCAGTAAAATAATATTTTCAAGAAACACATAAAGCGAAACCCAAACTAAACTGTTTAGCCAGTATATCAGAAGATCTCCACAAAGTAAGGATCTCAGAAAAAAGTTTAGGCGATTTCAATAAAAGAAAAAAAATTCCCATGATAGAAAAACAAATTATGAGCTCATGTTCCCATTCTTTCGTGACTATTTACTCTTTTTTCCACAACACTGATGGTGTCCTGGCTTCCTGTGAACCTATTTTCTATTTTGAATTATATGAAAAAAAAAAAATCTTTTTATGGGTAACAGGCTAATAATTTAGTGAGCATTAAAATAACTTTTTAACACATTTGACAATAACAAATCATTTTTACAATATGGCAGTTTACTCCTGATCTTCAACTGCAAACTATAAATTAATGAATTTTCAGGGCTGGCACTGCGGTGCAGCAGGTTAATACCCTGGCCTGAAGCGCCGGCATTCCATACGGGTACCGGTTCTAGTCCTGGCTGCTCCTCTTCCAATCCAGCTCTCTGCTATGGCCTGGGAGAGCAACAGAAGATGGTCCAGGGCCTTGGGCCCCTCCCTACACCCAAATGGGAGACCTGGAGGAGGCTCCTGGCTGCTGATCGGTGCAGCTCCGACCGTTGTGGCCATCTGGGGAGTGTACCTCTCTCTCTCTGTCTCTCCTCTCTGTAACTCTTTCAAATAAATAAATCTAAAAAAAAAGAGTAAGAAAGAGAAATTTTCTATACAAAGTGACTCCAAATCTGAAGGGTAATAGTAAGTTGTACCTGAGAGTTCAAGTTTGCTCCAGGAAGCCCTAGTGCAGCAAGGGCAGGATCAAGAGTAGGAGCTCCCAAAGCAGCCAAAGGAACAGCGCCAATCTGTGAAAAACCAAATTTCATTTATTTAAAACTTCATTTCTGTGCCTTATGCCTCAGGTGAACTTTTTTCCCCTAAAAACAGAGTTTGTAGGCTCAAACTACTCAATTGTACACAAATCCATACAACTATTACCACTGTAGCTGAAAAAGCAACCAAAGACAATACACAAACCAACAGGCAGGCTGGGTTCCAATAAAAAGTATTAACAAAAACAGGCCCGGTGCTGACACTGTGGCAAAGGCTGCTGCTTGTGATGCTGGAATCCCAGGAGTGCCAACCAATTCAATACCTACCTGGCTCTGCTTCTAATTCAGCTCCCTGCTAATGTACCTGGGAAGGCAGGAAGGATGGTCCAACTACTTAGGCCCCTGCCACCCACAAGGGAGACACAGATATATTTCTAGGCTCTTGGCTTTGTCTTGGCACGGCCCAGGCCGTTGCTGCCACATATGAGTGAACTGGCAGATGGAAGACATCTGTCTCTCTGTAACTCTGTCAAACCACCCTACTTTGCCAACTCCTCTTTGTCTGAAGCCTTCCCTCCCATCAGCTTTTAAGGATAACTGATTTAAAGGCAGAGTAACAAAAAGGGAGGGAGACAGGTAAAAAGGCAGATGGATCTTTTATTTGATGGTTCACTCCCCAAATTCCTGCAATAGCTAGGGCTGGGTCAAGCCAAAGACAGGAAATTGGTTTTCCCTACAGGTAGCAGGAACTCAGCTACTTGGGCCATCACCTGCTATCTCCCAGATGTATTAGCAGGATGCTGGATCAGAAAGAATGGAAGATCTGGACTTGAACCAGAAACTCCAATATAGGATGAGTGTGTTAAAGGCAGCATCTAATCTACTGTACCATAATGCCAACCCCATCTTTTTTTTTTTTATTTATTACAGAACATTTCTCCTTTAAAATCATGACTTGGAGAAGAAAAAACAAAAAACTAATTCACAATGTTAATATATTCTTGTCTGTGCAAATTATAAATATTTATTTCCTAACTCCAAATCCACACTCTTTGTCCTGCTTTGTAATACTTGAGGCCGGGCCCTTATAAAACACTTTGCCTTGATAGCTTCCATGATCGTAATAAGCTTCATCTGTGGGAGTGTTGGCAGGACACTGATTATGGAAACAGATTCTTCTCCTGGTCTCTGCATCTGCTGACTGTTCCCGTAAAACCATAAGGGACACCTAGGGGCCCTTACCTCTCACTGGTTTCCCAGGCACATCCGCAGGGAGCTGGATCGGAAGTGAAGCAGCCAGTATAAACTGGCCCCCACATGGGATGCCAGCTGCGCAGGTAGAGGCCCCACATATTCAGTTTTTTCCTCCAAAATTTTTTTTTTTGAGAGACAGTGACAAACAGAGAGATACATCTGCTGGTTCACTTCTACAACAGACACAGCCTGGCCCGGCAGAAGTCAAGAACCTGGAATTTCACACAGGCCTCCCACGTGGGTGGCAGGGGCCCAAGCAATTGGGCCATCTTCCAGTGCCTTTCTCCCAGATGCATTAGCAGGGCACTGGATCAGAAGTGGAGCATCTGAGACTTGAATTGGTGCTCTGAAATAGAATGCCAGCATCCACTGCAAGCAGTGGCTTAATAACATTGTACCACAATGACAGCCCTTGCATACTTCCGGTAACATTTAGTAAATACAAAGTACAAAACTTTCTCAAAGTAACTTAACTGAGTACAGGTAAACCGCTATGTTAATACTACTTTGAATTTCTGGTTAATATACTTAATACATAATCTTATGAGTTAAAAGGATCTAGAAATTGCCAGGATTTAATAGGTAAAGAACTAGAAGTTGAGTTTGATAAACTCATATCCCAAAAGCTTGGAAACCCCTGCTTTTCCCACGATTCTGGATGCTGCAGTTCATTTCATAGTTATCAAACCAATTACTAAAACAGGCAAAATGATAAGAGAAAAAAGAAAGTTTTTATAGATTTCTAGTTGAGGCTCATCATTAACTACTATCTACAAAACCACTGACCATTTACAATCCTGAAATTCAGAATGGTACTGAAACTGCCTTTTAGTTCTAAAATAATATTTCTTAAAAGTGTTACAAACTCTCTTAGCTTGCTATATTTCACCTTCTCCATTTCAAATACCCCCATGAAGAATCCATGTTTATTTTCAAGCAAATCCTTAGGAAACAGAAGACCAATATGCTTTGAAAAAGAAATCCTGAATGCAAATCTTTAAGAGATGGTCAGTACTATTTAGGATTATAATATAGTTTTTTACAAGACTATGCATACATGTGACATTATTCTATGTGCTAGACTTTCAACAGCATTTAAAAAATTCAAATGCTTTCAGTTTTATTCACAATTCTGAGTTCCTTCCCACCCTTCAAAAATTCAATCAAATATTACCTGGGTAAGAGGGTTAGGGGTAGGCAGGAGTCCACCACCAGGCAGAAGACCTGCCACTGCATTAGCTGGTGCCAACAGAGACAAAGCCTTAGTCTCATCAGGAATAACTCCTGCAGAGAAATATCTTAGCATTAGAACACATTCTTTTCTAAGACAGAAAACACACAAAAACACCCAGAAAATGTCTCCCTGAAACACCACCTGAGTTTGTTGAAAGTACTTATGTTCGCTAAAATATAAAGCTTGATTTCTATGATTATTTATCATTAATTTTATGTCAGAATGAAACTTCAATGTGTGAAAATTTGTTTCCTTTTTCTCTACAAATGGTTAAGTTTCTAGAGTAAAAAAAAAATAGCACAATACACACTACTTTTTTGTTAACACTGCCAAGATTTCATCACCTGTACTCGATTTTTAAGTCATGAACCAAACGTAAGCAAGCACAGTCGGTTCTCCAGGGGTGTGCTCTCAACTTTCAAAAGCTGTTTTATGAACAACGACTCGTGTCGGCTGCTTCACTATAAAGCACACAGAAAAATCAAGATACACAAGACAAAAAAAGTTTGATTTAGGGGTTAATAATATGGTACAGTTACTATGATTTTCTTTTACACCTACCACACAAATTTTGTAAAAATTAAGAGAAGAAAAGTATGTAAAGGAAATATTCTGTTGGAATCAAGAGTAGGGCTTTTGCTGGCTCATGAAAATGAGTATGAATGTTTCTGAAGGTCTCTGAATACACACAGGATGTGTGTGAGAGTGAGAGAGAAAGAGAGAATAGGTAAAACAACATGGCACATTCCTTACCTGTACAGTAAAATGCTTTATGATCCAACATGTGCCATGCTAACCATACCAAAAGTGCTGCTATATAATGTCAGTTCAAAAGCTAACTTGGCCAAACTCCTTAAGAAAAAATTGACATGTATGTCTGTTTTTAAAGCCTAATCTGTGTATTCAGATAATATCTAAGGGTCCTAAGACAAATATTTATGTAGACAATTTAAATTCTATCCAACAGCAAAAGCCCTATACAGATGGATTAATCTGTTAATGTGCCCAAGCCCCCAAAATGAGAGTTCAATAATACAATTAAACTACATATTTGCAAATACCAGTAGTATTTCTGTCATACATATTAAGAAACTGCATCTCATCATAAAACATACAATATGTACAGGGCACTTAAGAGAAACTGGATAAGCTGCAGAAGAAAACTGTTGGGTGGTATTTTCAGCAGGGCCTGGTATATAGTTCAGGCTGAACCAGGGAAAAGAACTGTAAAACACAACAACAAAAAAGAAAAACCACTGTTAAATAAAGGTAATGGTTCCTTCCACCTAAACTGAGAAGTGCCGATAATATAAACAAATGTATACTACACAGCACTGTTATCTTGCTTGTGTCAGAGCTGTCATCAATTTAGATACCAAGAGTCATGGAGGGGAGGGGAAAAGATCACTTAGATATAGGGCATTAATGCATCAATATTAACAAACCTATAAAGATTATGGGATAATTTTGCATGCAAAATTATGTCTCAAGAGGATATATTAAGTATCAACATCTTACTAAAATCAGTGCATTTGCAACATTTCTGGAAAACTAAAATCCTCTTGAATTTATTGTGAGACACCTGATAGAAGATCTGCATCCATTAAAAAAAAAGTCATGCATCTGATCCTCTGATTAAAAAAGGACTATTTAAAAAATAAAACTACAATTTAAAAATAGCAATGAGGCCCCTCACCAGTTAATTTTCATGCGTCAAGAGTATTTTTTTTACTGCTGCTTTGATAGAACCATGAAATACTGCATGAATGTGTAGAAATGAAAGAAAAAGAAACAGACAAAAGAAACAAACATTAACCAAGGAACCTAAAATAACCCCCAAATCCATTACTATTAAGAGTTCCTTCCAAATCCGGCTATCTCAGTTTTACTACTTAAAGACTATTCCTTACCGTACACTTTGTGTCTATTGCTCTAAAACACTGACCAAGAGCCAACCATTAAAGTGCAAGAGATACAACCGGAGTGAATGGCAACAAAGGGATCAATACATCAAGTTACTTAGTGGAGGTAACATTAATACAGCATATCATACCAGAAAATTAAATACACCAAAATAGATTACTGAGCCAAACATTTCTATAATTCTCTACATATTTCTAAACACTTCCCTTTCATAACATATATAAAAGAATTACTATGGTCTAAAAACATTAACAAAAGCTAGTTATATGATATACTGTATTATGTTCAGGGCTTGGGAATGATAATACTTAGCCAATAAAAATTTTTTAAACTTAAAGGCTAACTAAAATATTTTGCACATTACTCACATGATTTGACCTTTGTTCCAAGAACTATCATCTATATTTTCTCATTCTGAATTTTAAATCTGTAAGTTTTCTGTTGGTGGTTAAGTCTTATCCTACAATAGGCACACTGAGATAAACGAAACTAACTCAAGGTCTATCAATCAATCAATCAAAACCTTAAAACTGGGCTTAAACACTTCAATATCATGGACACAGATGCACTGTTATTATATAGCATGCCTTAACCCATCTATGAATGCAAGTTCATTTCTTTAGAAAACCAGAGGTAATTTCTATGTTTTCAGGACTAGACATATCACAACTTTTGTAAGGTATGGGATAAATGTTCACACTTGTATTCTAAGATACAAGACAGCGTCTAAAATCAACAATATAAAGGTTCTGCTTCCAATGACCAGTTTATTAATGAAAGGGCATTGAAGTCTTGGTCAGGATATTTAATAAACTGTTAGCTTAAAATCAAGAATTTTTATATTCCAGTGATTTCTTTGATCAAAATTTAGTTACCAAAAACCAAATCAAGTAACAGTACACTGGGAACAACCTAGTTATAAAATATGCCTTAGAAAATTTTACAAAATGGCATTAAAATAGTGTTGTCTTGTCACAGTGGCTTTTTTTAGATCCAAAAATCTGCTCATTTTTTTCTGTCAAATTACTTTAACAGCCTAAAATGTAAAAAGAGAGAAAATGTAGTTAACAAATGGTTACACCAGGATAACACTTGGGGCACTTGAGCGCTTGCTGGCCTTTAGTTAATGTCTAGAATCCCCTGTAGCTGCAGAGGACCCACTGTTTTTCAGTCATCTGGAAGGGTTTTGCATTTGCCTTCTCCACTACAAAAATCACACACACAAATAACAGAGAGAAGAATTTATTATTTAGAGATATTCTAGAAAATATAGCAAGAATGAACAAGATAATCTGGCATAAAATCAAAACACCCAGTGCCCATCTGGCACCTAAGCTATAAGAAATCTTGCACAAAATAAATCACAAAATAAATAAATAAATAAACAAACAAATAAAAACCAAACCAAAACAAAAAAACCAAAAACCATTGCAACCCTTGCTATACTGGAACTCAATGAGGGATTTTTTTCATTTCAAGTTATCAGTGCAAGAAGCACTAAGGAAATAAAACTAAGCTAGTCATTTATTTTACACAGAAATAACATCATGCATTTATTTGAAGGTTTATGTGTAAATGTACACAGAGAGAACCATTCACCTTCAGAACTTTTCATAAAGCTTAACATCAAATTAACCCAATAGCTGTATCTCTGAGAGTTACAAATAGGGACATGGTTTTAATGAACTTAAAAAGATTTTAAAAGAAAGCAAAAAGTAAAATATCTTACAAAAACAGACCTGATTGCTTATTTTTAGAATTAAAAAAAGTTTCAACTAAAAATTATGGACTGCAGTATAACAAGGGTTTCAAAACGTTAATAACTTCAATTTTATCATGCTTCTAGTGCTCACTCTACAGCTACACTGAGGTAGATGGTCATCTTAGGATGCCCAGAGACATAGTTAAACAAAGCACAAACCTTCTGCATATGGTACGACTATCAAAGCTCTGTCAACGAATACAGTGTTTGTCAGATGCTGTGCCACAACTGCTGAGTCCGGATCATGGAATTTAACAAAGCACACACGAGATGAGACTGGCAGAGGTGAATCACTAAAAAATAAACAAATAACATAAAAGAAGAGAAAAAGAATATCAGCTAAACACAAATGTACAATTCAAAAATACCTGCACTTAAAAAGTAAAATATGGAGATAAAAATGATCACATAATTTATGCAGATCAAAAGAAAATACTTCCAGTAATGTACTATCTATTGAACTATTAGTAAATTGCAATATAGATAAAAACTTAAGATCTCTTTGTATGTAAATATGCACTATAGCAGGTTAAAAAGTTTGAAGGTACTCTCCCAGAGTAAGAGACCCCAAAATGTCAACATGATTTTTCTAATACCAGTTCTGACTATTTTGAAAAACAGGTATAATGTTGGCTTACAAACTCTTCATTATGGCTAATTTCTCCAAGTGAAAACGATGAATTTCTATTTCAGGCATAACAGAATCATGGAAAAGTACACCTCTCTGATCATTGAGTTTTCCTGACCTGCACAATAAATTTTTTCCATGTCCTGCTCTCTTTCACCTACAGTAGTAAACAAGGCTGTAAACAAGGCTTTCTGGTTTAAAACATTTTCAAAGTAAAAATTTGAGCATATACAGGAACAGTACCCATCCAAGTGCTATTACACATTTCAGTAAGTAAAATGAGCTACTTCGTGGGGCCGACGTTGTGGCGCAGCAGGTTAAAGCCCTGGCCTGAGGTGCCGGCATCCCATATGGGCACAGGTTTGAGTCCTGGCTGCTCCTAAGCAACTCCCTGCTAATGTGCCTGGGAAAGCAGTGAAAGATGGGCCAAATGCTTGGGCTCCTGCACCCACGTGGGAGACTCAGAAGAAGCTCCTGGCTTCAGATCAGCTCAGCTCTGGCCGTTGCAGCCATTTGGGAAGTGAATTAGTGGACAGAAGACCTCTCCCTTTGTCTTTCAAATAAATAAAATAAATCTTTAAAAAAATAAATACATAAAATGAGCTATTTCCTTCAGCAAATTATTTCTTTAGGGATGGGACAAACAAGTACTTAACTGCAAGTTATATGTAATAGTAACATAGCTAACATCAAGAAAAGTTTTGTTTATTTGAAATACAAAGTAGTTTAAATTTCTGCCTTCCAGCTCAGAAAGGGAAAGATTAAAGGTTATACCTTAAAATCATCTGTTAGGAAAAATATACCTAGACTCCAGACTTTGAATCACATTAAATAAGATCTTTATGTACTGAGCTCTTCTTCCTTTTTTAGTTTATCCCTGATAACTTTAATATGAATCTGCGACAAGAACTATGGCTTTATCATAATGACAATTATATCCTAAGATGTAATAACGAAAAGAGAAATTCTCTAATAAACCATAATGCTTTTAAAACAAAGCTTCATTGTTAACTTTTCAAATGAATAATTCTCATGTGCAAGTAAAAATCTAATTACATCAGATGTGGTTACATTAGGTATGTTCATTAAGGAAAAAAGTTTCTCAGTTTGTGTATTCATAACTTGAAGTCTACACACTATATATGTATATGACCCGAGGGCTCAAACCAATTAGAATTTCTGATGTTTCTCTACAGAGAGATCTCATCATAAGCACAGGCTAAACCAGATTCAAAGCAACATTGAGATATATTCACATTGAGATACACACATAAGGAATTTAGAGACTTAATGCTAATTCTTGAAGGGATACAGTAGTTTTCTTCTAAACGTGAAGCACTACTGATCTTCCTCCAAATTTTAAATAATTTAAAAGGCATAAAGGTATCTCCCATTTCCTGGTTCACTCTTGAAATGCCAGCAACAGCCAGGGCTGAAGACAGGAACTCAATTTGGGTCTCTCCCATGGGAGAGAGACCTAATTGCTTCCACCATAACCTGCTACCTCCCAGGGTATGCATTAGCAGAAAGCTGGAATGAGGAACAGTACCAGTGCACAAACCAAAGCACTGATATGGAATGCAGGCATCCAGACCACCTGCCTCCCAAACAAAATTTAACAGTTGCCCGGAAGTAGAAAAAAGAATGTTTTACCAAAGACAGTACTTGAGCTGTGGCACCTCTGACATTCATGTTTTACCAGCTAAATCAGAAAGCTCTTTTAACACTACCATGTTATGTTTCCTAATACAGTGCCTTAGGAACTAGCAGTCACTTACTTTTTGAAGTCCTTTCTTATAATGCATAGCTATTCTAGAGTATAAAAAGCACTGCGCACACTCTATATTATAAAATGATCCCTATTTTCTCTAATCGCTCACATCAGAGGAATGATGCAAATATTATTTTAGTTATAATAAAGTTACTTTAGTTATAATAAAACCTACCATAATAAGCACTAGTAAGGTAAAGCTCAAATAATAATGTGACTACTGTCAAAAAACCAGTATAATCTTTTCCACTTCAAATGATCTTTTTTTTCTCCCCAAGATTTATTTACTTATTTGAAAGGCAGTTACAGAGAAGCAGAGGCAGAGAGCTCTTCCATTCAGTGGTTCACTCCCCAGACAGCCAAACGGCCAGAGCTGTGCCAATCAGAAGCCAGGAGCCAGGAACTTCTTCTGGGTCTTCCACGTGGGTGCAGTGACCCAAGGACTTGGGCCATCATCTACTGCCTTCCTAGGCCATAGCAGAGAGCTGGATTGAAGTGAAGCAGCCACTTTAAGCAGTGCCCATATGGGATGCTATGCCACATTACTGGCATTGCTATGTTGCACTACAATAACACTGTTAAAATTTTTGAGACACCTATCAATATTAAAAGACTGATGCCTCAAATCAACCTTCATATCCTAGAATTGTTCACAAGTACTACCTCTACAAGATCTAAATATCTTTAGTTTCTAAAAACTATTATAGATAAGGAAGAACTGTTGAAACAGATAGGACAAGATGAGTGGTATATGATGCTCCTCCACTGAAGAGTGGTAGTACTGTTTCCAATGGTCCTCTGGCTGGGAAGTAGGAACAGGTTTCCCACAGGGGTGGCAGTTACTCAATTACTTAAGTTCACCACCATCTCCTAGGTCTGTAGGAGCAGGAAGCTGCAGAGAGGAACCAGAGCAGGGAATCCAGTAACCCAGTTATTCAATGGGGATGTGGGTCTTAACCATTAGGGTAAATGGCCACCTTTAGGTCTATAATTCTTAACCATACTCTCAGTTGACACTCATGACCACTTACATTTAAGAGCCTGAGCTTCAGGACACTGCTACCAGTCTTAACTCCCACCTTAACACCACAACTAACCATTTCTAAGTGAGAATATTCAAATCATAAACAATCATTCTAAATCCAAAAAAGTAGCTTGTGTGTGACAAAGGTGAGGTTTACCTGAAACCTTGATACTATTGGCCTCACAGAATCCCTCAGTAACATGTTACATTAGACAATTTTTTCTTAAAAGGTGAACTAGCTGGCATTGTTGAGTAGCAGGTTAAGTCTTTGCCTGCTATGCTGGCATCCTAAATGGGTGCCAGTTCGAGTCCCAGCTGTTTCACTTCTGATCCAGCTCACTGCTAATGCACCTGGGAAAGCAACAGAAGATCACCCAGTTGCTTGGGCTCCTTATCCACGTGGGAGACCTGAAAGCTCCTGTTCTAGATCGGCCCAGCTCCATCCACTGCAGCCATTTGGGGATTGAAATACAAATCCGCCTTTCAAATAAATAAATCTTTTTTTAAAAAGTGAACTAAATTCTTTTCCTTACCTAACTATGCAGCTATTTATACCTGTATGATCCTTATTTTTCTCACTGAAATGTTACTAATGAGCTCAGTGTTACAGTAGCTTTCAGTTATTGCATAATTTTCACATGTTTCAGTGGGATGATTGCCTGGTGAGTACTCCAATTAGAATCTCCACTGTCAAACTCTACTACAACATTTGAATACTTACTTAATGTAAAGAGTGACACAAGCCACCAACTGCCAGGCTAAATCAACCAATTCTGGATCAAATGATAAAGGAGAGTGATAAATTGGAATTCTACCAGCACCTCTGACATTTGCGGTGTGGTTTAGGCATACAAAACTACATATGTGAATTTCAGTTTTCTCCTCTAAGACTGAGCAAGATAATATTGAAAGCATGTAACTTACAATGCACAGACTATGTTTAATTTCCATATGTATTTTAGGAATGACTATAATCAAGTCTTTAAAAAATATGGGGTCAGTGATCAATACTTTCAAATAATTGAAGGCTATCATACTGAAAAGAAAGGTCAGAATATTATCTATTGTGAATACAGACATTCACATCTTGGTGAAAATATATGCCAGTAGTTTTTTGCTTAAAAAAGCTAAGAAGCAGACTGAAACAGTCTAGGATACCTAGAGTAGGTGGTTACTGAAACCCTGGAAAATTTCCCCCAAACAAGCAGTTAGAATTGTGTGCATGGGGCTCAGCAACATTCTGGTACATACTCTAAAAAACGCCTTTCAGATGATGTTGATGAACTCAAGGACTTTATATTCTATGAAGAAGTTAAACTCAACCTGTCTGGGACAGAGAAAAAAAAAGCAGGGTGCCATGTTTTCACGTATAGTGGTAGGAGAAGGATTCTCTGATCCAATTGACATTTGGAAACAAAAGCAAGCACACCAAGGGCCTCTCAAGGGGAAAAAAAAGAGTTCCGGGGGTTGTGAATGCCTATTGGAGGAAATTAAAAACACAGGCACACAACATAATGCTCACCAAAGAATTTTACATAATCTCATTCAATTTTAACCTCCAAATTACAGAATACATATTTTTTTGAATGATGAATGACTTTGGACTGCTCAGGGCAAGATACTAGGGACACACCCAGCACTGTGGCATACTGGGTAAAGCCACTGCCTATAATGCCAGCATCTCAGATGGGTGCTGGTCCAAGAACTGGCTGCTCCATTTTCAATCTAGCTCTCTGCTAATGTCACTGGGAAACAGCAGAAGATGGCCCAAGTACTTGGGGCCCTGTACCCATGTGGGAGACCTGGAGGAATCTCCAGGCTCCTGGCTTCAGCCTGGCTCAGCCCCAGCCTTTGCGGCCATTTGGGGAGTGAACCAGCAGATGGAAATCCTCTTTCTCTCTCTGTGGCTCTGCCTTTTAAATAAATAAATCTTTAAGCAAAAAAAAAAAAATACTAGTGACAACTGTAGTGAGTTTACAGAAACCGTCAAGAAAGTACAGCCAAGTTACGGTCTTATTAGCTATTCAGATAAATCAGTTAAAAGCAACAATAAATAAAAATATACATTCACAGAGCTATTCACATTTGGGAGATCACTAAAAGTAATGGAACATTCACTATATTGTAATCCTGTACATTTCCAAAAGAAAATGATCTCTATGTGGGAACATAAAGGAAAGAGCCAAAGAGCAAAAATCCATCACTATCTTCTTGTAAAACAGGTAAAAGTGCCCACTCAATGCACATACAGATTATGAAGATGGATAAAAAAATTCTCAAACAAGCATCAGCTATGTACTTCATGATGGAATAAGTCATTGGATTACAAAACCAGAAGCCAGACTCTGGTCAATCAGGACTTCCTCTAAATACTGTCCTCTCATTATGTAAAAAAATGAACCAGTAAAACGATTGAATACACCATTTTAGAGTTGGAATTTTTAATTTATGAGTCTGAGTATTTCAAATATCCTAGTACTAAACTAGTACAATCACAAATGTAACACTTTAATTTTCTGCCATTTTACTGTTTTTACCAACAAGTTATAAACCATGTTGTGAGAAAACAGCAAAATACCTATTTCTGTATATTCACAGTATGCAAGTTATCTGTCCTTCATTACCAAAAAAAACCAAGCTTGTTTAAAATCCTCTCCATGTAAAATACCAATCTGAAATTAAATGAAACACACCAACTTGAAAATATCAGTAATGTGAAAATATTCCAAGCAGAAGTTTATATGCTAATATTTAACAGAATCAATTTTTATCCATTATTTTATTGAGCAGAAACGTACAAAAATTAATGATGTATTAAGGCAACAAAACAGTAGATTTCTTGAGGATTCCAATCTCCTGTTTAGTATTTAAGTGACATCATAAAACTCTGGATGTTAAGTGTTTACTGGCATTAACATTTGAATTTTCACTTTCCATGAATAAGTATTCCTAAAGAGCACAGGACTATTTTATTTCAAATGTTTGTTCTGATACTTACTATCTTTTCTTATTTTACGGGTTCTTTACATTACCTTTCTTTACAATTAACTCATTTACTTAGTAACATCAAAGAATTTTCTTAATGACAATAGGTTAAAAACAAGTCATACACTCTAATTCAAAAATTTCAACATTACATGAAATTCCTGCCCAAAAACAATTGTTAAATATCACAAATCCGCACATTTAAACAAAAGGCAAACCTCGAGTTTTAAACAATTTCTCCTGAAAAAAATTAATCGTTCAAGCTCAGTGGATTTTCTGTTACAAAGGGTATATGATCTTTGAATTATACTTGCTGGCCCAGAATAATTCAACAGCAATAATTAGTACTAAGTGAACAATAAGCCAACAAAGTTTAACATCAAATTAACTCGGTCATAAACAATTCTTTTACCTTTCTTCCAAGGGAAGCAAAGAAAAAAAAAATACTTGATTTTTTAAAAGGACATTTAACCTATGATAGAAATAGGCTAATGTGTCTTGCTTCAAGCGCCCAAGGCAAAACGACCACGTTGGCACAACCGGAGAGAGGAGGAAAAATCCCGAGATTAAGAGGCTGAGTCTCTTAATCCCCGAATGCCCGGGCCTTGCCTCTCCGCCTAAAGCAGAAGTCTTCGCTTTCCCTGGGCCTGAAACGCACAATCTTTGCTAACTAAATGCAAGAGCCACCAGGAGCTGCAGCAGCCTAGCCCGAGGAAGCAGCGACAGGGCCTAAGGAAATGGTGTGGGGTAGGCCCACGCAGGGGCGGCGTGAGCAAGAAAGGCGATGGTGGACGATACTCACTCTGGCGGGAAGAGGCGCAGTTCGTCGATCTTGCCTAGGAAACCGAAGAGAGTCCGCATCTGCTCAGAGCTAGCGCTCGGGGAGACATTAGTCACCTGGATTACCTCGGTGCCGCCGCCTCCGCCGCCGCCACCACCACCTCCGCCACCGGGCCCGCCGCTGGGGCCTGGGCCCGCAGTGCTGGGGACGACGGTAGTGTTGCTCATGGCGCTGCTCGCGTTCTCGCCCCTGCTTTAACACATCAAACACACAACAAACAGTGAGAGGGAGGGGGAAGAGGAACCGGTTCGCGGGAGAGGAGAGGGTATCCGATGCTTCAGCCGCCGCCGCCGCCGCCGCCGCCGCCGTTTCTCCGCCCCGTCGCACGCCGGGGGGAGGGGAAGAGAGCGCGCGGGTTGGAGACCACGAGAAAACAAACGGCCGCCCCCACCTCGCCTCCAACCACCTCACTCCAGCCCCCGCTCCCCACAATGCCTTGCGGCGCCCGGGCGCGTCACCGTTGGCTCCGCCCCGCGCAGGCCCAGCAGGCCGCACCCGCAGCGGAGAACTACGAACTAGTGAGAAGGCAAAGCTCTAGTTTTTGATTTGTAAAGAGGCTCGCATTAACTTTATTTTTTAGAGCAATCATTCAGTGTCCTGCCAAAAAAAACGCACATTTTAGCAACTATTTTTATTAAACAGAGCCTGATGTTTTTTTCTGCACTGAGAATCATCTGCAGATCTGTCCAGTTCTGAACACTTCCTGCCATCCTAGCTACCAAGATTTTTCTCCCTACCACTATAAATTTTCCTAGGACCTTCTTTTTAAAAGCATATAACACAGTATTTAAATATATCCAAGTATCTGATCCACATTTTCTAGAGGAAAAACTTGCTTCACCTGCGCATTCCTACTTAGTTTTGGAACTTTAGACCACCATCCCCTTCCCCCCCTTTTTAAAAAGATTGATTTCAAAGCCAGTGATCTTCCATTCACTGGTTCACTCCCCAAATGCCTACACAGCCAGGGCCAGACCAGGCCACAACCAGGAGCCAGAACTCCATCGGGGTTTCCGCTGCAGATGGCAGGGACTAAACTACTTGAGCCATCCTCATCTTCCTAGTGTGTTATTAGCAGAGCTGAATCAGAAGCAGAGCAGCTAGACTCCAACCTGCATTCTGATTCTGGATGTGGGCTCCCAAACAGCAGCCGCAATGCCTGCCTGCCTGCCTGCCTGACTGCCTGCCTTTTTCAGCCTCATCTGAACCACTCTCTGAACTGCATCTAGTGTTATCCAGTGACTTGCTATTCTCCAAACGTGACAAAAACCTTATTGCTCTGGGCCTTTATGTAAGTTAGTAATGACCTCTCTCATTTTATTTAATAGCTATCTTCTGTAGCGCCTTCCTCCCATTGCTGCTACAGTTTCTACTTAGGGTTTCCTTTTCTCTGCTTAGTAACAAGACATGGATATATTTATTGTAGACATGTCCTCTACCAAAGTTGTGAGCTTTCTGAGCCATTCCAAACCTAGCACAGTATCCATGACAGTGCCCAACAGATGTGTTGAATACACTCACAAGTATCATCTTTATGACATCCATTTATTCCAGGACAACTTGCTACATAATGACTTGACTGAATATTTTGGAAGCTAAATAATGTACTTGACTATTTCAGAAAGCTAAAATAATGTACTTAACTGATGCTTTACAGAATATCTACATTAGTAGGTACCTCTTGGCATAAGGCAGTCAAAAGTGTGAGTTGTGAGAGATCAGAGCACAAGCACAGTTACAGAGCCAACTGGCTAGGTTTACTTACTGCCTTAGTATTGCCTCGCTCTTACAAAGGAAGGGAAGAGGTTGACTGAACGTGAGCCTCAGCAAAATTACAAATTACAACAAACTGCTTGCCACTTATCAATTTGTATCTTTGAATATAAATAATGCCAAGTAAGTTCTCATTTTGAATCAGCCATATATAAGTATACATATATATGTATATGAATTGCCAATTACAGATTCTTGACAGTTCAATGAATATTAAAAGTATCTGCTATATGCCAAGCATGCTAACAGTGTTCAATAATAAAAGGACGGGCACCATGTCTATAATCTTTTTTTCCCTTAAACTTCACTTTTATATTCTCTCTGGTGAGTATACAATATTTTTTATATCATTCTGTATTTCACTTTTTATTTGTTATGGTATGCATAATAATTTGGGTGTCCCTCAAATGCCTGTATGTTATGGGCTTGATCCCCAAGTTCTATGTTAGTAATTAATAAATTAAGGGTTGAAAGTTAATCCAGTGTTGTTGGAAGTGATTAAATTGAACTAAGTCACTAGGGTAGAGCCCTCCAGGAATGAATTGCGATGGCTTTACAAGGAGACACACACGGATATGGAGAGTGAGCATGCTCTCAGTCCATCTGCTTCCAGTATTACCATCTGAACTTCCCTCCATTCTCTGGCCTTACCAGATGTCTGAACCAATGGGGTTGTGTGATCTTGAACTGTGAACCTCTAAAAACCGTGACCCATGGGGCCGGTAGCCTGGTGTGCAACCTGCAATGCTGGCATCCCATACAGGTACCAGTTCAAGTCCTGGCTGCTTCACTTCTGATCAGAGATGCTAGGGCCTGGGAAAGCAGTGGAAGATGGCCCAAGTCCTTGGGCCCCTGCACCCACAAGGGAGACCCAGAAGAAGCTCCTGGCTTCTGGCTTCGGATAGGTGTAGCTCCAGCCCAAGTTGTGGCCACCTGGGGAGTAAACCAGCAAATGGAAGGCCCTCCCTTTGCCCCCACTTCTGCCTTTCTGTAACTCTGCCTTTCAAGTAAACAAACAAATCTTTAAAACAAAAAACTATGACCCAAAAGAAGCTTCCTTCCTTCCTAAGTAGCTCCTCTCAGGTATTTGAGTTACGGTGATAAAAAGCTATTACTGTATGTATTCACTTTTATTTATGTTGGACATATTTCATAAATAAAATGGCAAATTTAAACCAAAGAAAAGATTGCTCTAAGATAAACCCTAAACCACCAGAAGCTTATTGAACATACAAAAATGGGTGGTACTTTGATATGGAGAAAGAAACTGGCAAGAAATAATTTTATTCTAATAAAGAAGTTTTTAAAGTATTTTAGTTTCCAATCATTTAGTAGCTAGAAAAAATGTTTATATACAGAACTTAAAGCCAGAAGAATGGGTTAATATCTAGCCTTCTCATTATGCACATGATGTGAGGAGTTTTCACTTCACTTCTAAGTACTTACCTCAGCCTCCTTATGATCAAATGAGGAACGGAATAATAATTTTGAAGATTCTTGTAGGTCTAATCACAGATCAAATAATTAACATCGTGTTATTATTGTCTGCTTAATACAGAGATAAATATATACTAAAGGCAAATAAATATATTGAATTATACTAGTTTTAAATCACCACCATTTTATTTTGTCTCCAATTATACAAGTCAATAAGAGGACGGAATCTGAATTAGACATCACACCTGTCTTATTCACTATTATCTACAATATCATAAGAGGCAGTCAAAAAACAGATTTCTTCAAATACTGTATACATATACGTTCTGGGGGATTTTCCTAGCCATTAGAAATCCAACAGGGAAAAGTACTCAGTGTTCCTTATCTCATAGAATGGCACACTATAATAAACAAACAAAGATATAAAGAGTAACATGTTGTGATAAAATAAAACAGGACAGGACAGGAGATGAGAGAGAGGGCCTTTTCCCTAAGACCTTCATAAAGGAGGAAGCAAGCCATTTGAATTTCTAGGGGAAGAATATTCTATGCGGAGGAAAAATAACAAATTAGAACGGCCCTGATAGTAAGAACTGGTTTGAAGCTTTCAAGAAGACTGCTCTTTGACAATGAATGATTTCCATAACATACACTATGTTTCAGAGACTTAGAAAGAGATCCTGCCACATGTAAAGTGAAGTGAAAAAGTATGGACTAAGTGACACTTATCTCATCTGTGGGGATAGGTTAGAGAAGGCTTCTGGTTCCATTTGAGTAATAAATATTATCAGTTTTACTAAAAGTTAATGCTATTTTGAATCCAAAGCAAAAAAACAACTTGTCATGCTGGCCTATAAAGTCATGTTACAGGAATGTGCATATGATTTCTGTAGGATTTTTAAACATGGAAAACAACCTAGAAGTTCCCCATAATACACAGGGCCCTCCTGTTCGTAGTTAGGGAAACACTATTACCACAGCGCTAAGAAAATTACCAGGTTGTTGATACTGGCAGAAAAGTATGTCAAATATAAGAAAAATGCTTTACCTAAATACTCAAAATAGTAACAATCCAGTTAGCCATAATGATTAAGCTTCTGTACTTTCTAGTCTCAAGTTTCTAAAAAGATCTTGTATATTTAGATGGCATCCCATCAGGTAAGAGAGAATAGACACATGTATACGCAGTTTCTCTCTGCCTGCCGGATAGCATGTTCACGTCGAACAGGTATGTCACTTTTGCTTTTGTTAGCTACCTTTGTTCACACTAGAAAAGATGGTAGAATCCTCTCAATTGACACAATTTTGCAAATCTGTACAAACAACAGGTCTTTTATCAAATCAGTTGATAAGCAACTCTTCCCTCTAGCAAATGAACATTTTTGAGGACAAGAAAAGCAATGTTTCCTTGTGTTTATAATAATCCTAGACAAAGCCAATATTTGACAAAACTTTTTTTAGTATCACATATATACTATAAACTTTAGAAATGTCTCATATAATCTCAATTTTTTTTCAAGATTCTATTTGTTTATTTGAGAGGCAGAGTTATACACGGAGAGAGAGGGAGAGACAGAGAAAAAAGACTTGAATCCACTGGTTCATTCTCCAAATGGGTGCAATGGCCAGAACTTAGCTGATCCAAAGCCAGGAGCCAGGAACTTCTTACGGGTCTCCCAAGCAGGTGCAGGGGCCCAAGCATTTGGGCCATCTTCTACTCCTTTCCCAGGTCATAGCAGAGAGCTGGATCAGAAGAGGAGCAGCTGGGACACGAACTGGTGCCCACATGGGATGTCAGCACTGCAGGTGGATGCTTAACCTACTATGTTACAGTGCAGCTCCATAATCTCAATTCTTCAAAAAAGGTAGTTTATCACTAAGGTACACATAAAGGTATGCATGCCACAGATAGGCTGAATGAAAATAGCAATGTACTTATTAGATTTTTTGTGGTACACTCAAAATATTTGACTAAAGTTTTTTTCCTTATAAGTATAGAGAACAATAAGAAACTTGCTGTTTGCAAATCTTAAGTTTTATATTTACAGAAAACTTTTTTGAGAGGCAGAGACACAGAGATCTTCCATCTGTTTATTTGCTCCTCACATGTACACAACAGCCAGGGCTGGCCCAAGCCAAATTAGAAGCCCAGAACTCAATATGGATTTCTCATGTAGGTGTGGCAGGAACCCAAGTATCCAAGCCATCATCTGCTGCCTCTTCAGGTGAACATTATTAGCAGGGCATTTGAATTGGAAGTAGAGCTGAGACATGAATCCAGGCATTCTGATATATGATGTGGCATCTTAACTGCTGCATGCCAACTCCATACATCTATACATTTAAAAAACAAGTCTCTACAGATCTATTTTAATTCTACATATTAGATAATTATACTTCTAATTCTGTAGATTTTCCTAATTGTTTTTTTAAAGATTTATTTATTTATTTGAAAGTCAGAGTTACACAGAGAGAGAAGAGGTAGAGAGAGAGGTCTTCCATCTGCTGGCTCACTCTCCAGTTGGCCACAATTGGAGCTGCGCCGATCTGAAGCCAGAAGTCAGGAGCTTCTTCCAGGTCTCCCATGTGGGTGCAAGGGCTCAAGGACTTAGGCCATCTTCTACTGCTTTCCCAGGCCGTAGCAGAGAGCTGGACTGGAAGTGGTGCAGCCTGGCCTCGAACTGGCACGTCAGACCAGGGTGCTAACATGCTGCACCACAGCGCCAGCCTCATATTTTTAATAGTGTCAAACATTTACATATTAGTTTCCCTAATCCGGGAATTAAAACATTTGTACAGTTTGGTCTTTATTTTTTCTATGTTGTAAAATTAACTCTTCATGAAGGACAGTTAAAGACCTATAAAACTAGAAAAAAATGAAAGTGTACTCAATTAAATAAGATTGAATTACATTAAAAACTGGTTTTTAATGCTCTGAATACATCAAAGTTGCCACAGTGATTAATAATGTAGACACAGGATTGGCACTGTGGCGTAGCAGGTTGAGCCACCGCCTCCAGTGCCAGCATCCCATATGGGTGTCAGTTCGAGACCCAGCTGCTGCACTTCCAAGCCAACCTCTGCTATGGTCTGAGAAAGCAGTGGAAGATGGCCCAAGTCCTTGGGCCCCGCCACCCACATGGGTGACCCAGAAGATGCTCCTGGTTCCTGGCTTCGGATCGGCGTAGCTTTGGCCCCTGAGGCCAACTGGGGAGTGAACCAGCGGATAGAAGACCTCTCTCTCTCTCTCTCTCTGCCTCTCCTTCTCTGTGTTAACTCTTTCAAATTAATTAAAAAAAATAATAATAATGTAGGCCCTAGAGTCAAACTGAAGGGTCTCTACTACCAGTTAAGATAATTGGGTGACCTTTGGCTCATTACTTCGTGCTTTAATTTCCTTATCTGAATTAAAGAAATAATAATAATGTCCTCCTCACTGGGGTGGTTGTGAGGAAAGGTGAGAGTACACAAGTGCTTAGAAAAGACTAACCATTATAATCATGCTTATTGTACAAATAAACTAAGAATTAGAAAAGTCAGATAAGTGATTTAAGGAAGTAATAATGAAGCAGGCTCAGATTAGAAAACAAACCCAATCAGGTTATCTCACATCCAAGCCTTCATTTCACTATGTTATGTTGTCTCCTACTATCTCTTATATGAAAAAATGAAACTTGTAAAATTGGAATGGTAATGTTTAGTCTCAGGTTCTACTATTAACAAAAAAACCTTTCATTTGAAAAAAAAAATGGTTGCCTTCAAGTGGGCTCCATTTTATTCTATCATTCTCTTTCAGCCTAGAACCCTCACTCACATGAAAGATATGAATCAGAAGAGTTAATTTTACATAGTGAGACTAGTTGCTAATTTTAGATTTCACACTTTAACACATTTTTATGAAATATTTAAAAACTATTATAAACTAAAAATAAATGCATGTTGAATATTCAAACTATATGAATGAAAACAAAGCAGAATCTTCCATTCTTTCATTCTACACCCATGCATGTTCTCAACTAATATACTAGGTACTGCCTCTGAATTAGCCTCATGAGTCCCAGTATTCTTATTGGAAAACAAAATGGGACTAATGATAGTGTCTGAGGTTTCTAACATTACAAGTATTATGAATATGAAACATAGTTATCAGAGTGGCCAACATAAAGGCACCCAACAAATGTTTTATACCATTGTAGCAAAGTCAGTTTCCAACTCTCCATTTCTTCATCTTTTCATTTCTGTCCTACCAGCATTATTGTTAAAATGAATGCAGAAGAAATTATTTTGTACAGTTAAATATTACAGATGTGAATAACACTGTTAGATCCCTTTCTTCTTTATGAGATTGTTACAATGTAAATATGAAATGAAAATAAATAAATTTCAAGTTTTCATTATCATTTTAAGCTTAAAGCAGCACACCACTAATACCACACATATGTAGATTATGGCTAATTAAAAAAATTCCTTTTTTGATAAACCACAATGTTTCCATTGAAAATTCTAGGATGGTTTCAATTACTTTTCCACATTTTAGAGCAAGAGTTCTATTATTGGCAAAAGATACAAACTGCACATAGCCCTGATTAATATTAAATTAAAAGTACTGCGACACAGGTCAGAACAACAATCAAATAACCAAAGAACAAATAAAAAAAAGCCAAATATTACTCACTAAACACATGAAACAATCAAAATTCCTGACAAATAGTAAAGCATAGTTGGTAGTTTTTTAAAGGTCATAATGCTGTTTCCCTTCAGTTACCACTGCAGTCACTTGAAACTATTATCTGCAATTACTTTCAAGCCACATTAGCTCAGGTTGGAATCTAAAGCACTTGGAGACATGATCAAATAATTATTTTGAGGGAAAAAACAGATAACACTTCTAGGAAATGAGGAGTCAAAAAGGTCAGTATCTATAAGATGGAAAATAAACAAAGCTGTTCTAATGGTAAATTTAATGTTGAATGAAAAACATGTTCCTCTAGAATGATAAAGAGCAATACTAGGTTCACATATTTACATTGTGGGTACCATGTATTTAAATGTTCACTATTATGTAATTCAACACCCAGTGATAGATACTTTTCAATTTTTTTTTTTTATCTTGACAGGCAGAGTTAGACAGTGAGAGAGAGAGAGACAGAGAGAAAGGTCTTCCTTCCATTTTTCCCCTTTGTCAACATAGTTGACACTAAGGATAAACTCACAGGGACTATATTAGGTCTTACTCAAACTGCAAGGGAGCTTTGCCTTATAATGGCTATTTATAAAAATGTATGGCCTCTTTTTAAAATAAATGAAGTTGTAAGCAGAATCCAACTGAAAAAAAATTTTTATAGAGTGTGATAAACAAATTTTAAAATAATGGATTTTGACTAAAACTAACTTTTACATAAACTTATTCAGTTGTAGTTTTTTATCCGTTACCACAAAGACAAAAGAATATTACAAGGGGCATTCTAGGATTTGGTGCCCAAATTTTACCTCTGTATTAGTTTATTAACACTAACTTAAAGTTAAAAAAGAAATCATAAAGCCCACATAAATAATATTATAATATATAATATATATTAATATATTACAAAATATATTAATCTTAAAAAATAGCAAGAATATTACACTACCTATTAAAAGTTAAGAGTAATAATCACTGGAAATAATAAACATTTTCAACTGATTTTAGAACAATCAATAAATAAATTTCAATAGCACAGTGCCTTTTATAATGTGGTAAGGTTGATTTTCCACTGCCCTTCAGTTTCTTTTAATAGAACAACCATAAGTAAAAAAAAAGCTAAAAGCAATCAATTTTTTCACTAGTTTCTCCACTTTCAAGTGAAAAACATAAACAGGTAAAAAGCCCTTTAACTATGATTTTTTAAAAAGATTTTATTTATTTGACAGGTAGAGTTACATTCAGAGAGAGACAGAAAGACAGAGAGAAAGGTCTTCCTTCCATTGGTTCACTCCCCAAATGGCCACTACGGCCGGAGCTGCGCCAATCCGAAGCCAGGAGCCAGGGGCTTCTTCCTGGTCTCCTACGTGGGTGCAGGGGCCCAAGCACTTGGGCTATCTTCCACTGCCCTCCCGGGCCACAGCAGAGAGCTGGACTGGAAGAGGAGCAACCAGGACTAGAACCTGGTGCCCATATGGGATGCAGGCGCCGCAGGTGGAGGATTAGCCTAGTGTGCCACAGCATTGGCCCCATTAACTATGATTTTTTTTTTTTTAAAAAGATCTTATTTATTTGAGAGGCAGTTCTAGGCAGAGACAGGTCTTCCATCTGCTGGTTCACTCCCCAAATGGCTGCAAAGACCAGAGCTGGACCAATTAGAAGCCAGGAGCTTCTTCTGGGTATCCCATGTGGGACCCAAATACTTGGGCCATCTTCTACTGCTTTCCCAGGCCATCAGAAGGGAGCTGGTTTGGAAATGGAGCAGCCAGGACCCAACCAGCACCCATATGGGATGCTGGCACCACAGACAAAGGTTTAATCTACTATGCCACAGTGCCGGACCCAGCAATGAATTCTTTAAAAACTAATTTTCATCTACTTGAAAGGCAGAGCAACACACACAGCTATCTTCCATCCACTGGCTTACTCCCAAAATGTCTGCATCAGCCAAGGGCTGGGTCAGGCTGAAACCAAAGCCTGGAACTCAATCTGGGTTCCTGTGTGTGCATCAAGGGCCCAAGCATGTGAGCCATCATCTGCTGTCTTCCAGGGTGCATTAGCAGGAAGATGGATTGGAAGCAGAGGAGACCACACTTGATCTGGCACTGATACGGGATGCTGACATTACAAGTCACAGCTATCACACTGTGTCAAACACCTGCCCCAAAAAGCTTTTTTAAAAATAAAAGGAAAACAAAACTATTTTCATTTTTAAACATTTTGGGGATGCTTGATAATGTAGCAGTCATCTGTTGACTGCAGATTATGTAGTCGTTCTATATGCAGTTATTTCGAAGGGTTTTAAAAAACTGAGAGGCAGAAAGACAGAGATAGAGACAGAAAGCATATGTATTGGTTCACTTCCCAAATGCCTGCAACAGCAGGAACCCGCCAAAGCCAAGCTGATAGCAACTCCATTCAAATTTCCCACAGGGGTGGCAGGAATTTAATTACTGGAACCCCACTGCTCTTCCCAGGATCTGCATTAGCAGGAAGCTGAAGCCAAGAGCTGGGGCCAGGTATTGAACCCAGTTACTTCAATGTGAGAAGTAGGTCTCTTCACTGCTAGGCTAAACGCCCACCTGGAACATGACATTTTCTTAAAGCGGGGGCACTAAAATTCTGTTCAACTGACAATACAGAGAAATAGTAAAAACTCCTAGAGCAAACTAAATGCTTCATGATTCAAATGTATGAAGAAAAGCAAAGGAACACATAAAATAAAAAATGTATAATCCAGAGGAGAATATTCTATCAGAAAAAGTTACCACACACAGCTTCAATAAAAACAACAAATACAACATAAACCACATCTGAAATTATGAATAAAAAATGAAAAAAGTATGTACTACCTTTAATGATAAAGTACAGCGGCCAATGTTGGGGTACAGCAGGTTATGTTGCCACCTGCAACACTGGTATCTCAGGTGAGTGCTGGCCACTCTACTTTTGACCCAGTTCTCTACTATGTGCTTGGGTAAGCAGTAGAAAATGCCCAAGTGCTTGGGCCCCTGCCACCCACCTGGGAAACTCAGATGCAGTTCCAGGCTCCTGGCTTTGCCCTGGCCCAGCTTAGGCCATTGCTACCATTTGGAGAGGGAGTCAGCAGATGGAAGATGTCTTTCTGTCTCTCCCTCTCTCTAAACTCTGGCTTTGAAATAAACAAACAACTACATTAAAAAAAGAAAGAAAGAAAAAAAGAAAAAAGTGTCCATTACTACTTTTAAGCCTGAAAGGAATATAAATCTGAAACTGCAAACTGAAATTTTCAAAGAAAATTGATTTGTCCTCTTATGGTAACTTTTACCATAGATAGCAGCTTTCAAAGATAAGGCAATATTCTGCAAGATCCAAGTTATAATGCCTCAAAATAGGGTGAGTCTATAACTTACACAAAAAGAAACTTCCTAGGAATATCTGCAAAGTAAGTTCACTTTGTAAATAAATGCACTTGAAAAATCTACACAAATTAATCTAATTTTCCCTAATTACAATTCCAGACCTGTTTCAATAAATTCATCTTACCAACTGTACCTTTTGCCTTTGGGGGAAAAATATAACTTCTGGCAGTGTTGGTAAGAGAAATACAGATACATAAAGCACTATGTCATTATATTTTAATGGCAGAAAGCAAGCTGTCTAACTTTGATAATAATCTTACTTTCCATTATGAAACAGAACAGGATTCTTTGTCTGATATGTAATTCTTAGGCCTAAGATAGTTTTGGTTTTCTTATTTTCTTTTTTATTTAGCAAAGGAGCCTGAAGAGGAAAACCTTCCATTACTTAAATAAAATGAATATAATAAATTGTAGTTAGGCAATTCTGTTACAAAAGGTTACAGTGCAGTAGTCCCCAGTTTAAACACTGGACATTTCCATTCCATATTATTTTAATAATGTACATGAAGTCCATTAAAAAAAAGCAAATACTGTGACTTAAATGCCAGTGTTATAAAAGGGTTTTTGTTTTTAATGCATTTTCTTAAAGTAATAAAAGATATAAAAGCTAATTCCCACTAGTATAACTATCTAACTAGTCTTTCATAAACAAACAGTTCAAATTGCTTTATTTTCAGTTTCCATAATTTTGAGATAAAATACATAATTTTTCCAAATGCACGAAGTGATAATTTTCACTGTTACTTGCTCAATCTGCACATGCTACATTAGTATAATACATTTTGATGAGTACTATCAATATATATTGGTAAAATTCTTACATATGTTAGTTTACATAGCTATTGAAGTACACCACAAATATGTGGACATTTGAACTTTTCAAAATTACTTTGCCATTAAACAGGACACGCTTATCTTATACAACATAACATCAATAATTCAATAATGAAATATTTCAAGTAGAAGCACAATGAGTGAATGAGTGAAAGACTATACCTCCTTTTTTAGGAAAAAAAAAACTGAACTAAAGGAGATCATTGCACTGGAAGGGATGCCAACTGTAAAATTTTATACTTGAGCAATTCATTCTCCAAATGTAGGCTGCTAATTCCGACAAAAAAGAAAAAGTTGTCTTCCATGTAACAACTGAAATTTATTCCAGAATAAAAGCAAATGGAAATTATCAAATGTCACAAGATCACAACATGGTGATTAATAAAGATTTTGGAGAGAGATCTAGGATCACACCCCTGGCCATGCCAATTTTAGAAACCTGTAACCTTGGGCAAATTTCATAACCCCTTTTAGTCTCAATTTCTGGCACTTAGGGCTCTAAATGATATCCATTATCATTTTTTTTTTCTTAAGACAAGCTCAACAGGGGGCTCATTAATGCAAAAGCAGCTAATGGTCCTTTTGCTTTACAAGCTATTGTTTTTTGCTTAGTAGGGTAACTACTAGTACCTTTCTGCTGTTTGCTTTTAGTGCAAAAGACTCTCCAGAACTAAGAAGAAAAGAGAGACAGGCTTTAAAACCGAATGTCACAGGTAGCAAGAATTCGGATTCAGGTAAAACTGTGTGCTATGCATTTATAAATTAAGAAAGCCATCATCCTGGTTTTCAACTATCCTTATCAACTCCCAAACTTGAGGGGGATATTTCAGGGCATATGCTTTTAAGACAAAAATCACTCCTGGCCAAAGAGAAACGTAGGAGAGTGCCACGCAGGATAAGTTCTTAATAATTACTTGCTGAATCAATCAATAAACTGCATGTTTCTGACGAAACAGTAACTTCTCATGAAACATCAGTTATTGAACAGTTTTTGTCTTCTATTCTCACATCTAGCCCCATCCTTCGCACTCAAGATGCACACTTTTATCTTCACTTCCATCCAACACCCTTAGGCAGGAATTAGTGTCCCTAAATAGATGCACAGAGAATAAGCTTGAAAAGTGTTACATAGTTTGTAAGCAGGTGAGATTCGAACTCTTTTTTCTCGGGCTCCAAAGTCCAATCTGTTTGCGCTACACTGAAGCTCCTAACAAACCGTCCGTTCTTTCTTTCTTTCTACGTTGCCAACTCTTCCATTGCCCATTATTGCCATCGCTGAGCTACAAACTCAAAACACATCCGCCAGAACGATACACTAATTCCAGGAGTCGGGGTACAGGCCCGAGGAGTACGAAATCTGTTATTCCGTAAGCCGGGGGTCTGGCGCCACCAGCGCAGGCGACCAGCACAGGCTGGGGTCCAGGGAAGCTGCAGACCGCGCCCAGGTCTCAAGTTTTAGTCCAGGCCCACGTTCAGACCAGGACAGGGGAGAGAGGGGAGAGGGTTGTCCTCTCCCTACACCTCGCAGAGGCAGAAGCACAGAGAAAGCTGGAGTCGCGCGCAGTTAACGGTGCAAACAAAAAATCCGAAACCCCTTCTTAAACCCGTTAAACGCACTTACTTGAGCGAGGTAATTCCAGGACGCTAGGCCCGCACTGGCAACGGAAAAGACTCCTCTGTCCTCCAGCCCCAGGGGCTGACGGTGACGACATCTAGGCCGCGCCGTGGAAAGCCTAGGCCCAGCGCGAGGCCACGAGCTCCACACACAGAGCGCGCGCTCGCGAAAGGGGCGGGGCGGCCCGGCGGCGCCACCTTTAAGCGTCACGGGCGGGGCCGCGGTTTCTAGACCCGGGTTTTGAACATGTCGCGCCTGAAAGGAGCTGCCGGGCGAGATCCCCGGGCGGGTTTCAGAACCGAGACGAGAGACTGCGGTGCCTCCGTACCCCAGGGGCTGTTAAAGGCTGCGAGGAAGAGCGGTCAGTTAAACCTATCGGGTAGGAACCTCAGTGAAGGTAAGACCTAGGGTTTCCCCCGATTGCTTGGTGTCTGGAAGCCGGTGGTCCTGGGCGCTTCCTCTCCCTCTGCCTGGCTTTAGCTCCCTTTGCCTCAGGCTCTTAGGATCCCTATTCTGTAATCTGGCACTTAATACATTTCCGCTGGCTTGTCCCACTCCTTTCGGTTCCTCCCCTAGCTCCCGGCAGTCTGTGATCAGAGAACTCCTGCTGGGGATGTGGCCAAAATAGCAATGTGGCCTTTTCTAGAATCTCATGTTCTATGGCAGAAGTAACTTCGTGTGTGACAGAATTAGCTGCTGTTAGATGATGGGTAAATCCTTTTTTTTTTTTTCCCTGTCGTTCCTCCTTAATTTGTTCTCTAAGGGCACTTGCCGACGGTAGAACTCTGTCATATTTCATCTGTCCCTTTGTGAGCTTAGAGTGAATGCCGCTGTTCCCTACCGTGACCTTGTCTGTACGCAATTGGGTAGAGTCCTGTATACGAGTAGTAGTGAAGGCGCAAATGTTCTAAGTTGAAGATCAGGTTCGGTCCCGCACAGGGTTTGAATTTGGGGCCGTCCTGAGAAGCATGTTAAAGATCAGCAAGCACAATGAATAGCCAGGTGCTCTTTGATTATCTTGGTAAATGTGTGCGAGAGGGACAGAGGGAAATACAGCATTCTTCCTGTTACGTTTTCCTTTCCTTTATATATTCTAAGACTGTGATGGGAAGCTTTCCATTTTCCTTTCAGTGGTTGTTTTCTTGTACCATATTTAGACTGGGCAAACAAATATTTGATGAATGAATGACATTTCAGCCCTTCCTAGAAGAGTAGTAGATCAATGGAAACCTAAACATTTTCAAACTTAAGATTTCTCTATTTAGAGTCCTTCTTCCTAAAACCTGGAACATTTTCCTTTATAGCTTGCAAAGGACTCATTCTTGGGCTTCCCTTAATACTGTGCTCAGAGGCTATAATTCAGAAAGTGCCTTCCTGACTTCCATTGCTAACCCTCTGTCCGGTTTGGTTTATTAATAACATTTATCACTATCAGAATTTTTACAATTTATTTGTTTACCATCGTTCCTACCCTACAACTAGAATGTTAATTTGATAAGGTCAAGCAGCTTCATTATATTCCTAGCCTCCAGAATAATGCTTGGTTCTTAGTTTATTTCCATTAAGTGTTGTGGAAGCAGTGAGTAAATGAACAAATTCTCAAATGCTAAGTGAAGTACTGGAATGTTACTTATTGCCTGGACCCAGATGGTTTAGTATATTAAACAATCAGGAAAAAAATTAATTTTGACAATTAGTTGTATGATGATATTTATCAGGACTGTTTAGGTTTTCATGGTATGAATAAAGCCTAACACAATACCTGCACATACAATGATGTTAAATGTGTGAATATGTAGTATTTCTTAGCAGGGAAAAGACATAAATGGGAGAGACTTGTGATACCTGTTGCTTACATATCTAAAAAGAATCCTGTTACCATTATAATATAGAAAGTCTTTCCCTATCTGACTGTAGCCAGCTCCATCTCTTATCACTCAACCTTTGATACCCAAGTGGCTATATTTCTAAAATCCCTTACTGGGCCATGCTCCCATTCTCAATATCTTTGCTCTTATAACACTGAGTTCTTAATTGCTCTATGCTTTAGTTTTTCATTTAAATGTGGAAGTAATAATAAGACCTATTAAGGTTTCAATGAGATAGGTAAAATGCCTGATATATAAAAAGTGCATGGTGGGGCTGCTGTTGTGAAGCTGTCATCTGGTATTGGAGTGCAGCTGCTTTGTTTCCTATCCAGCTTCCTGCTAATGTACCTGGCAAGGCAGTGGCGGATGGTCCATGTACTTGGAACCCTGCCATCCATGTGCGAAGCCTGGATTAAGTTTTAGGACTCTGGCTTTGGCTTCACCTAGTCTTGGCTGTTGGTAGCCATTTGAGGAGTGAACCAGCAGATGGAATATCTCTCTCTGTCTCTCTGGATGTCTCTCTCTCTCTCCCAATAAATCCTTAATAAAAAAAAGATAGTAAAAATTGACCATTGTTGTTAGGCAATAGCTTCCTAACTGGATTTCTTGTTTTAAATTTCACTCTGAATCTTAATGTCATTACCAATAGTTATTTTTTCAAATCACATGTTTTATTATAGCAATCAAAACATTAAATGATGTCCCATAGCCTATAACATACAGTGTAAAGTCCATAGCACAAAATGCAAAAGTTTTTAATGACTTGATAGCTCATTTCTTTTTATTGCTGAGTAATACTCCATTGAACAGCTATAGCATTTTGTTTTTTCCATTCAGCTTTGGAAGGACATGTTGTTTGCTTCTACTTTTTGGCAGTTATAAATAAAGTAGCTGTAAACATGAGTGTTCAGGTTTTTTTTTTTTGCAGAAACCTTTTATTTAAGGTATACAAACTAAGGCCGGCGCCGTGGCTCAACAGGCTAATCCTCCGCCTTGCGGCGCCAGCACACCGGGTTCTAGTCCCGGTCGGGGCGCCGGATTCTGTCCCGGTTGCCCCTCTTCCAGGCCAGCCCTCTGCTGTGGCCCGGGAGTGCAGTGGAGGATGGCCCAGGTGCTTGGGCCCTGCACCCCATGGGGAGACCAGGAAAAGCACCTGGCTCCTGGCTCCTGCCATCGGATGAGTGCGGTGCGCCGGCCGCAGCGCGCTGTCCGCGGCGGCCATTGGAGGGTGAACCAACGGCAAAGGAAGACCTTTCTCTCTGTCTCTCTCTCTCACTGTCCACTCTGCCTGTAAAAAAAAAAAAATAAGGTATACAAACTTAATACATTTCATAAATACAACATTAGAAAGATGGTGATTCTTCCCACCATACTTGCTCTCCCACCCACACTTCCACCCTTCCTACTCTTCCCTCTCCTATTCCAATTCTTATTTTTTTACTAAGACCTATTTTCAGTCAACTTTATACACATAAGATTAACTCTATACCAAGTAAAAAGTTTAACAAATAGTATGAAAAAAAAAAAAACTGTTCCTGAATAGTGGAGATAAGGGCTGTTCAAAGTCATGGCATCACAAAGTGTCAATTTCATTTCTGTAGAACACCTTTTAGGTACTCTATTAGTTACCACAGATCAGGGAGAATGTGTTGTATTTGTCCTTTGGGGACTGGCTTATTTTGCTAAGTATGATGTTTTCCAGTTTCATCCATTTTGTTGCAAACAACAGGATTTCTTTTTTTTTTTTTATCACTATGTAGTATTCCATGATGTACAAATCCCATAATTTCTTTATCCAGTCTTCAGTTGATGTACATTTGGGTTGATTCCATATCTGAGTTGAGCTGCAATAAACTAAATACAGATAACTCTTTCATATGCTGATTTCCGTTCCCTTGGGTATATTCCAAGGACTGGGATGGCTGGGTCATATGGTAGGTCTATATTCAGATTTCTGAGGTGTCTCCATACTGTCTTCTGCAGTGGCTGTACCAGGTTACTTTCCCAACAACAGTGGATTCCCAGCATTTGTTGTTTGTTGATTTCTGTATCAAATTCATTCTAACTGGAGTGAGGTGAAACCACATTGTGGTTTTAATTTGCATTTTCCTGACAGCTAGTGATCCTGAGCATTTTTTCATGTGCCTGTTGGCCATTTGGATTTTCTCTTTTGAAAAATGTTTAAGACCTTTGCCCATTTCTTAACTGGGTTGTTCGTTTTGTTGTTGTTGAGTTTCTTGAACTTGTAATATATTCTGATTATTAATCCTTTATCAGTTTCATAGTTTGCAAATAATTTCTCTCGTTTCTGCTGGGCTTGGGAAAGCAGTAGAGGATGGCCCAAGTCCTTGGGCCCCTGCACTCGCGTGGGAGACATGAAAGAAGCTCCTGGCTCCTGGCTTCGAATCAGCTCAGATTTTGGGTTGCAGCCATTTGGATATCAACCAGCAAATGGAAAACCTCTCTTTCTGGCTCTACTTCTCTCTGTAACTCTGTCTTTCAAATAAATAAAATAAATCTTTAAAAAAATGTCTGGTAGAATTCAGCAGAGAAGTCATCAGTTCTGGGCTTTTCTTTGTTGGAAGGGTCTTTATTACTGATTCAATTTCGATCTTGATTATTGGTCTTTTTAGGTTTTCTATGCCTTCATGGCTCAATTTAGGTAGGTTGTATGTGTCTAGGAATCTATTCATTTTTATAGGTTTCCTGAGTTGTTGGCATATAGCTCTTTGTAATAATTTCTGATGATTCTTTTTATTTTGTGAAATCTGTTTTTACATTTCCCCTTTTTCATCTGTAATTTTTTTTAGTTGGGCTTATGGTGTGTCAATTTTGTTTATTTTTTCAAAAAAAAAAACAGCGCTTCATTACACTGAACTTTTGTATTTCTGTGGTTTCAATTTTGTTGATTTCTTATCTAATTTTAATTATTTATTCTACTAATTCTGGGTTTGGTATCTTCTTGTTTTTCTAGGTCCTTGAGATGCATTGATATCTCATTTATTTGGTGCCTTTACAATTTCTTGATGTAGGCACCAATTGCTATAAGCTTCCCTTTTACACTGCTTTTGCTGTATCCCACAAGTTTTGATATGTTTTCTTCATTTGTTCCTAGCAATTTTTTTATTTCTCTTTTGGTTTCTTCTTGACCCACTGTTCATTCAGACGCATGTTGTTCAGTCTCCATGTGTTATCATCTGTTCTACAGATTCTTGAGTTGTTGACTTCCAGCTTCATTGTATTGCGGTCAGCAGGGATGCATGGTATGATTTTAATTTTTTTGAATTTGCTGATACTTGCTTTATGGTCTAGCATGTGGTCTATCATAGAGAAAGTTCCATGAACTGGGGAGAAGAATGTGTATTCTACAACTGTAGGAAGAAAAGTTCTGTAGATATCCATTAGGTACATTTGTTCTACAGTGTCGATTAACTTTGTTGTTTCCTTGCTGATTTTCTGTCTGGTTAATCTGACCATTCCAGAAAGTGGGGTATTGAAATCCCCAGTTACTATTGTATTTGAGTCTATGTCTCCCTTTACATCCCTATATGTTTCTTTTAAATAGCCAGGTGCCTTGTAATTAGGAGCATATACATTTATAATTGTTACATTTTCCTATTGAATTGATCCCTTGATCATTACATGTCACTTTGTCACTTAACTGCTTTTGTGTTAAAGTATATTTTGTCTGATATTAGGATGGCTGCACCAGCTCTATTTTGGTTTCTGTTAGCCTGGAATATCTTTTCCCATCCTTTCACTTTCAGTCTGTGTGTATCTCTGTTGGTGAGATGTGTTTCTTGTAGGCAGCAAATAGATGAGTTTTGTTTTTAATCCATTCAGCTAGTTTGTATCTTTAACTGGAGAGTTGAGGCAATTTACCTTGAAGGTGACCTTTTTTTTTTTTTTTTAGATTTATTTATTTTACTTGAAAGTCACAGTTACACAGAGAGAGGAGAGGCAGAGAGAGAGAGAGAGAGAGAGAGAGACAGGTTTTCCATCCATTGATTAACTCCTCAGATGGCTACAGCAACTGGAGCTGCGCTGATCTGAAGCCAGGAGCTAGGAGCTTCTTCCGGATCTCCCACATGGATACAGGGGCCCAAGGACTTTGGCCATCTTCTACTTCTTTCCCAGGTCATAGCAGAGAGCTGGATCGGAAGAGGAGCAGCCAGGACTAGAACCAGCACCCATATGGAATGCTGGCACCGCAGGTAGAGTATTAACCTACTGCGCCACGGCGTCAGCCCTGGGCCATCTTCTACTACTATCCCAGGCCATAGCAGAGAGCTGGATCGTAAGAGGAGCAGCCGGGACTAGAACTGGTGCCCATATGGGATGCCGGCACTTCAGGCCAGGGCTTTAACCTGCTGTAACACAATGCCAGCCCCTCCAGGATGTTTTAAGTAACAAATTTAATTCTTTAATAGACACCCTACTACTTAGTTTTTTTCTTGCTGTTGTGCTTCTTTTTCCTTTCAAGGAATTTGTCTATTATTTAAGATGTTGGATATATTGGCCTAAATTTATTCATAAGATTGTATACCCTAAATCTGTAGTAGTGTTCCCTTTGATTCTGGATTATAGTAATTTGTTTCTGCTCTTCTTCTTCTGTCTATCTAAAGATTTATCGCTTTTACTGATATTTTGAAGAAACTAAGTGTTAGTTTTTATTGCTTTTGCTTTGTTTTCTGTTTCATCCAATTCCAATTTTTAATTCCTTGGTTCTGCTTCTTCAGATTTCATTTGTTGTTTCTACTCTAGATTATTTTTAATTGTTTTTAAATTCTATTTAAGTTACCCAAGTTTCATATATTTCATTTATACAGATTTAGGAACATAGTGATACTTTCTACCCTAATGCCCCTCCCACCTATGCTTCCATCCTTCTTCCTCCTCCCTCTCCTATTTCCACTCTTAATTTTTACAAGAATCTATTTTCTGTTTCCTTTGTAAGATTTTCCGTTTACTTTATAAGATTCAGCTTACTGAATAAGATTGATCCTATACTAATTTAAGAGTTCAACAGATAGTATGTAGGAAAAAATGCTGTTCCTCACCAGTAGAAACAAGGGCTGTAAACTATCATTGAACCTTGAAATGTCAACTTCACTAGAATACATTACCTTTTATATACTCTATTAGTTATCACAGATGAGGGAAAATATATGGTATTTGTCTTTATGGGACTAGCTTATTTCACCAAGTATAAAGGTTTCCAGTTGCATCCATTTTGTTGCAACAGACAAGATTTCTTTTTTTTTTTTAAACCCCTGAGTAGTATTCCGTAGTATATATTTTTCTTTATCTAGTCTTCAGTTGATGGACATCAGGGTTGATGCCATATCTTAGCTATTGTAAAATGAGCTGCAATATTATCATGGGGTTACAGAAAACTCTTTTATAAGCTGATTTCAGTTCCCTTGGGTGAATTCCCAAGAGTGGGATTGCTGGGTCATATGGTCCTTTTTTTTTTTTTTTTTAAGATTTATTTATTTGAAAGAGTTACACAGGGAGCGAAGGAGAGACAGAGAGAGAGATCTCCCATCCACTGGTTCACTCCCTAGTTGGCCGCAACAGCTGGAGGTGCACCAATCCGAAACCAGGAGCCACGAGCTTCTTCCAGGTCTCCCACGTGGGTGCAGGGGCCCAAGGACTTAGGCTGTCTTCTACTGCTTTCCCAGGTCACAAGCAGAGAGCTAGATCAGAAGTGGAGTAGCTGGGTCTCGAACTGGCACCCATATGGGATGCCGGCACTGCAGGCTGCGGCCTTACCCACTGTGCCACAGTGCTGGCCCTGGTCTGTATTTCTGAAGTATCTCCATACTGTCTTCCATAGTGGCTGCACCAATTTACATTCCACCAACATTTCCCCACCTTCCTGCCAGCATTTATTAACTGTCATTTCTTTTTCTTTTCTTTTCTTTTCTTTCTTTCTTTCTTTCTTTTTTTTTTTTTTTTGAAAGGCAGAGTTAGAAAGAGAGACAGAAAGAAAGGTCTTCCTTTTCCATTGGTTCACTCCCCAAATGGTTGCTACAGCCGGCACGCTGTGCCCATCCGAAGCCAGGAGCCAGGTGCTTCCTCCTGGTCTCCCATGCAGGTGCAGGGCCCAAACACTTGGGCCATCCTCCACTGCCCTTCCGTGCTACAGCAGAGAGCTGGACTGGAAGAGGAGCAACCGGGACAGAATCCGGCGCCCCGACCAGGACTAGAACCCAGGGTTTCAGTGCTACAGGCGGAGGATTAGCCAAGTGAGCCGCTGCGCCAGACCTTAACTGCTCATTTCTTAACTAGAGTGTTTGTTGTTGTTAAGTTTCTTGACCTCTTCATAGATTCTGGATATTAATCCTTTATCAGTTGCATAGTTTGCTGGGTGGTGGGTACATCGAGTTTTATTCATTATAGTGTTTTTAAAATTTGTGTATTTGATGGTGAGGGGCCGGCACTGTGACATAGTAGGTTGAACCTCCACTTGTGGTTCCTGCATCCCATATGGGCACTGGTTCATGTTCTGGCTCTCCTTCTTCAATCCAGCTCTCTGTTAATGATTGTAAAGCAGTGGAAGATGGCCCAAGTGCTTGGGCCCTCGCACCTTTGTCAGAGACCTAGAAGAAGCTCCTGGCTTCTGGTTTCAGATTGGCCCCAGCTCTGGCCATTTTGGCCATTTTGGGATTGAACCAGCAGATGGAAGACCTTTCTCTGTCTATCCCTCTGAATAACTCTACCTTTCAAATGAATAAAAATAATCTTTTAAAAATTTTGTGTATTTGAAATTTACACAGTAGTTAGTCATATAAAACAACACACACTTTATAAAAAATTTTTATTTAATGAATGCATTTTTACATAGATACAACTTTAGGAATATAATGGTTCTTTGCCCCACTACCCCTCCCTCCAGCTACCATCCCATCTCCCTGTTTCTCTCCCATCTCCTTGTTCTTTATGATTCATTTTTAGTATGACTTTATATACAGAGGACCAACTCTATGCTAATCATAGACTTCAGCAATTTATACCCACTCCCACACACAACATATAGAGTACAGTTTAGGGAGAGAATTTGCAGTCAATTCTCATATTACATTCAATAGGGACAGAGGTCCTACATGGGGAGCAAGTGCACAGTGACTACTGTTGTTCTTTTAACAATTAACACTCTTTTTTATGACGTCAGTGATCATCTGAGTCTCTTGCCTTGGGCTACCAAGGCTATGGAAGTCTTTTGTGACCATAGACTCCGTCAGTATTTGGACACGGCCATAAGCAAAGTGGATGTTCTCTTCTCCCTTCAGAGAAGAGTATCTCCTTCTTTGATGACCCTTTCTTTCCTCTGAGGTCTCACAGAGATCCTCCGAACAACACACACTTTTACACAACCAATTCCATAGTAATTTTTTTTTTTTTACATCTGTGTTTTGTTAATAAGGCAGAGGCACAGAGAGAAGGAGAGAGAGAGAGAGAGAGAGAGAGAGAGAGAGAGAGAGAGAGAGAGATCGTGAGAGATCAGGATCTTACATCAGCTGGTTCACTCCTCAGATGGCCACAAGGGCTGGGGCTGGACCAGACCAAGACCAGGAACAGGAGCTCCTTCCAGATCTCCCATGTGGGTGCAGGGGCCCAAGCATTTGAGCCATCTTCCTCTGCTTTTCCAGGTGCATTAGCAGGGAGCTGAATTGGAAGTGGAACAACTGGGACTTGAACTGATGCCCATATGGGATGCTTACACTGCAGGCAGAGGCTTAACCTTCTATGTCACAGTGCTGGCTCCTACATCTGTGTTTTTCACTTTGATAATTTCTATTTTATACATTGGTAAACTACTTTTAGCATAGCTCTACATAATTCCTCAATAATAAGTATTATTTATATATACTTTTTAGTGATGCTTCACATTTGGGCAGGGAGCAATAGTGACATGAGTTTTTGATGCTATAAGCCCTGGAAGAAATTGGAATATGTCACAAATAATTAATGGAGAAAATAATTAACAATAATTGATACATGTTCAGTAGCAGTATGATATTAATAATTATCTTTTCTTTGATAATTCCTACGAGACAAGTTTTGTTAATAAAGATGTCTGAAATAGACATGATAAAATCTGGGTTCTCATTTAGTGTAACAGGTACTTTTATTGTGTACAAATTTCATGTGCTTCCCACATGCCTTCACCCCAAAATGTCAGTTTGTTATTACACTATCTTTATGTATAATTGTTTTAATATACTTATGTATAGGTATTAGGAATAGAATTGTGCATATCATATAGCTTCTAAAATCTATCTTCTTTTTTAATGTCTTGTATTATTTTGTCTTGCCTTTTTTATGTTTTCATTTTATTCTGGAGCTTTTTGTTGGTGACCAACCCAAAAGAGAATAATGTAGCTTTTTTGTTTTTGTTTTTTTTAATAAGTATTATTTATTTTTAGTCAAATATATGTGTTCCTATTTCAGTTGGCTCCTTGGAATAGATCAATTCTCATTCTAATTGCTGACTGATGTGTGGTTCTTGTTCCTATTTGAACACCTATACCAACACATCAAAATAATCATAAAAGTAGTGAGGATAAAATTTACAGTGATTTTACTCTCAATTGGGAAAAGTGATTTGTTTTTTACTTTTTTTTTTTTTTAACAATTTATTTATTTGAGAGGCAGAGTTAGAAAGAAAGGGAGAGACAGAGAGAGATGAGATGTCTTCTATCTTCTGGTTCACTCCCCAAATGGCTGCAATGGTCAAGGCTGGCCTGATTTGAAGCCAGGAGCCAGGAGCTTCTTTTGGGTCTCCCACATGGGTGCAGGGGCCCAAGCACTTGAGCCATCTTTCACTGCTTTCCCAGGCCATTAGCTGGAAGCTGGATCAAAAATGGAGCAGCCAGGTCTCAAACCAGTGCCCACAGGTATGCCAGCGCTTCAGGCAGAGGCTTAACCTACTACACCACAGCACTGGCCCCTTGTACTATGTTTTAAAAAGAAATGTCCAGCCACAAACAGAAACATAAATGTTATTCACCTTGCTGGAGAAGACCAGAGAAGCAGAGTATCAATCAGAAAAAAGGGAAAGGGGGAATTTGATAATTTATTTTAAATAAGAATGTAGAGTCCTCATTATTTTGTTTGTTTGGAAGGAGTATAAGTCTGGATTTCCGAGGCTTTGCTTTACTTCTATGATACCAATGTATCACATTGGTCATCCTGAATTGTATTTCAGTGTCCTTAATGTAAACCTTTGACTGCATTTCCATTTAATTCTGTGATTTAAAATGTTCACAGTTGATCACACTAATAGGTCTAAGAGTCAAAGGGATCATACAAACAAGACTAGTGTCTGCTAATACTAACTGATAGAATCAAAAAGGGAGAGAATGATCCAACATGGGAAGCAGGATACACAGCAGACTCATAGAATGGCCGACTTCCTAAATAGCACTCTGGCCTCAGAATCAGCCCTTAAGGCATTCGGATCTGGCTCAAGAGCCCATGAGAGTATTTTAGGCATGGAAAGCCAAAACACTCTGGGGAAAAAAAAAAAAAAGAGAGAGAGAAGACCTAAATGAAAGATCTCTGTGAGTGAGATCCCAGTGAAAAGAACGGGGCCATCAAAGAAGGAGGTACCTTTCTCTGAAGGAAGGAGAGAACTTCCACTTTGACTATGACCCTGTCTGAATAAGATCGAAGTTGGTGAACTCAAAAGGCTTCCAGAGCCTTGGCAACTCATGACTAGAGCCTAGGGAGATTACTGATGCCATAAACAAGAGTGTCAAATTGTTAAGTCAACAACAGGAGTCACCGTGTACTTACTTCTCATGTGGGATGTGTCCTTAATGTGTTGTCCAATGTGCAGTAATGCTATAACTAGTACTGAAACAGTATTTTACACTTTGTGTTTCTGTGTGGGTGCAAACTGATGAAATCTTTACTTAATATATACTAAATCGATCTTCTTTATATAAAGATAATTGAAAATGAATCTTGATATGAATGGAATGGGAGAGGGAGCGGGAGATGGGAGGTGTGTGAGTGGGAGGGAAGTTATGGGGGGACCCATTGTAATCCATAAACTGTACTTTGGAAATTTATATTTTCTAAATAAAAAAAAATGATAGTGACAGGAGGGCGTAAACAATATTTGCCTTGATCAATATCAGGTCTCTATATATAGTCTTACTTTTTTCAAGAATTGAAAGTCTGTACTTAAAATAGTTTGCCTATGGCACTAATGTGAGCTACCTTCTGGAGCTTCAAGATTTATAATTAAAAAATGGACAGTCTTGTTTGCTATATTACAGAAATTGTTATCTGCTTTAATGGAATAACACAATTTTGTGTGGTAGGGTAAGAAATAAAATTATATGTTAGGTAAAATTGGGAGTAGCTACCAGAGCTAGATATTCCTCCGAGATATTAAGGAATTCAAGATAACATAACTCTACAGGGGTTTGAATCACATCTGTGGTACTTATTAACTGTGGAATCCATGGTAAATTTTATATTCTCTTTGTGCCCCATTTCTCTCATGTATAAAATGGGAATAGTAATGGTTCCTATATCATAGAATTATGAAGTTTAAATGAGTTTATATGTAAAGCAATTGCCTAATTGATGTAAGCGTTAGCTATTATTATTCTTACCAGCCTTTTCAGAGCTGTGGTGTATACCTTTGTTATAAAATTTACAATAGTCCATATAAATGTTGATTTCTGTGCCTTCACTGTTACTCTGTTGGGATAATGGTGAGTCCATTCTTTGTCTTAGATATCTGCCAAAATATGCTGGGCAGAGTATATATATATATATAGTGAATATAGTGAATGACATTAAAAGGAGATCTAATATGTAAAATGTATATTGCACAGTCAATTTTTGAATAAAATCATCTTTCATTCTGGTGATTTATTGTTCCAGAAATCATTTTTAGTAAGTGAGCTAAATAGGTATTATAAGTCACTTACTTTTTTTTTTTTTTTTGGTGTGGTGGTGTTGGAAATAGTGCCTCAATGTGTCTGGAGAATAAATGTGGATGTCCCTGAGGAAGCTCATCAGAATCTCTCATTCAGTGCTTCTGAACGATGGTGGGAACAGACAGATTTGACCAAATTAATTATATCGAACAACAAGCTTCAGTCACTTGCAGATGACCTCCGACTTCTACCTGCTCTGACTGTTCTTGATGTAAGTTTACAGACTATAAATATGGGTTATTAGTTGAAGAGATATTCAAGCTTCTAGAAGCAGCAAACCTTTCAAGTTGAGTTGGTAGAATACAGTTATAAATAACAAATTATTATGTTAGACACAGCATGATAGTCAAGAGCACAGCACTAGATGACTGGATTCTAATTCTGGCTGCCAGTTATTATCTGTGTGTCTCCAGGAATGTTACATCTGTATGCCTTACTTCCACATTTATAAACAAAGATTAATTCTACCTACTTTTAAAAATTATTACTAGAATTAAATGAACTAATGCATACAAGCAGAATTACTGTTTAACAAGTGGTTGCTTTTGCTCATCTTTATTTACTTTTTTGTAAGCATCACTATTATTATGGATAGTAAAACACATACAATGTTTAGGACAGTTTTTTTTTATTTTTATAACTTGCCTGCAATGTCATTAGCTTAAATTATTGAATTTAGGGGCCAGCGCTGTAGCGCAGCAGATTAACACCCTGGCCTGAAGCTCTGGCATCCTTTATGGGTGCCAGTTCGAGACCTGGCTGGGCTGCTCCACTTCTGATCCAGCTCTCTGCTACAGCCTGGGAAAGCAGTAGAAAATAGCCCAAGTCCTTGGGCCCCTGCGTGGGAGACCTGGAAGAAGCTCTTGGCTCCTGGCTCCTGGCTTCGCATCTGCATGGCCAATTGGGGAGTGAACCATCAGATGGAAGACCTCTCTCTCAAAGACCTCTCTCTCTCTCTCTCTTTGCCTCTCCTCTCTCTGTGTAACTCTTGACTTTAAAATAAACTTAAATTTCAGTGTTTTTATTGAGGGATTGTGGTTTTTTTTTTTTTTAAGATTTATGTATTTATTTGAGAGGTCTTCCATCTGCTGGGTCACTCCCCAGATGGCTGCATCCGCTGGAGATGCACTGATCTGAAGCTAGGAGCCAGGAGCTTCCTCCGGGTCTCCCACATGGGTGCAGGGGCCAAAGGACTTGGGCCTTCTTTTACTTCTTTCCCAGGCCACAAGCAGAGAGCTGGATCAGAAATAGAGCAACTAGGGCTCAAACCATTGCCCCTGTGGATGCCGGCACTGCAGGTGGCAGTCTTACCCACTACGCCACAGTCCACCCCAAGGGACTGTGTTTTTAATGTCTGGTTACTGTGTGCTGTGGTGAAGTGAATGAGTAGTAGTTCATTTCCGGATTTGCAGACTTTAAATAACAATATCAAAAACCCTCCAACTCATGTATGAAAGGTTAGTTCTAAATAGTCGCATTTCTGGAGAAGTTTTTCTTTTCTTTATTTATAAAATGAATAGATTGGCTTTCTCAGAGGTTCTTTTTTTTTTACCTTAAAGAACAGGAAGATTCTGTAAGCACATGCAAAAAGTCCCACTTTCCCTTCTTGTGTCATTTTTTCATATGTTGACATACATCATATCATCAGAGAGCTGTTAGTTCCCGACTTCATGTCTCATTTAAATTCAAACTCAGTGAGGTAACATTTCTTTTTCTTTTTTTGTAATATTTAAAATTTATGTTCTATCATTTTATAATTTCTGAAGAGCAATTTGGTTGATTTCAAACCATGTTTCTTTTTAAAATTTTCTTTAAAAATCTATTTTCATTTTATTTGAAAGGAAGACACACACACACACACACACACACAGAGAGAGAGAGAGAGAAAGTTCATTTACTGGTTCACTCCCCAAATGCCTACAACACCCAGGGCTGAGCCAAGCCAGAGCCAGTCTCTCACATGGGTGGCAGGGACCCATGTACTTGAACCAACATTCACCACTTCCCAGGATGTGCATTATCAGGAAGCTGGATCGGAAGCAGAGGTAGGACTCAGAATAGACGCTCCCATGTGATATGTAAGCATCTCAAGCAGTATTTTAACTACTACACCAAATGCCTGTCCCCACCCTTTCTTCTTTTAAACATTGAACAAATTACTAACAGCCTAAATCATTGCTATTGAATTAGAAGAATAGGGATTACTGGTGAATATTTTTGTATAATGGCAAAACAAATATATTGTTAATTATAAGCCTAAGAATATTGACTTCATTTTTTAAATAATTTTAGATACATGATAATCAGCTGACAACTCTTCCTTCTGCTATAAGAGAGTTAGAAAACCTTCAGAAACTTAATGTCAGGTAAGATGTAAACTTTTATTTCTAACGTTATTATGATATACATCTAATATTAAATTTTTTTTCCACAACATAAGAAATTATCTGTTTTCTCAAAACACAGTTATAGCAAAAGATTGTTTGTGTTATTTTATTATATTTTATTTTATTTGAAAGGCAGAGAGACCAAGAAAGAGAGACAGACTGCTGATTCATCTATGCAGTAGCCAGGGCTAGGCTGGGCGGAAGCCAAGAGCCCAGAATTCAATGCTGTCTCTCATGAGAGTTGCAGTGACTCATCACCACTACTACCTCCCAGTTTGTGCATTAACAGGAAGCTAGATTGGACACTGAGTTGGGACTTGAACTCAGACATTCTAGTAGGGAATGTCGACATCCCAAGGACATCTTAATGGTTACACCAAATTCCTTTCCTTATTTTTTATTTTACAATTGGCTATATGGGGACTAGTGTTCCTTTCAGCAGTTAAGATGCCACTTGGATTTCCTGCATCCCATATTGGAGTTCCTGCTTCAAATCTTGGCTTCTTTGTTTCCAGTCCAGCTTCCTGTTAATGTGCACCTTGGGAAGCAGTGCTAGATAGTTGAGTACTTGTGTCCCTGTCACCCACATGGGAGACCTGAATTGAATTATGGACTCTTGGCTTTGGCTTGGTTCAGCTCTGGTTGTTATTGGCATTTGAAGAGTGAACTAGCAGTTGAAGCATCTCTCTCTCTGTCTGCTTTTCAAATAATAGGGAAATAAAAATTTAAAAAAGATTTATTTTAAATAAATTTAAATATATTTATTTTAAAAAAGATATGTTTTCTGGTTTTATGAATTTAATGCCAGTTGATTTTTTAAAAATGCTTTCTGTTATATGAAATAATTTTTAATGGTCCTAAATTTAGAAAATACCGCCTTTTATGTTACCTAGATAATCTAAAAAGTACCTAGATTTTGAACAATAAAGAAGAAATGGAAGATAATTCTTTGACTATTGATGAAATATTTCATAAATTTTATTATTAGTAATTTTTAAAGTTGTAAAGACTCCTAGAGTTCCATAGGTGTGTTTCTGGCATTACTATGGGTAGATATCTGTGAAGCTAGGTGGCTAAGGCAACACCTTTTGCCCCCCAGTACACACCCAGACTTTTGAGCTAGAATAACTTTGTCTTGTTTGTGTTATATAGACGCTGATTAGAAGAAAGGAGATTAGAGATGGTTTCATTTAGAAGAAGAAATAAAAGATACTTAAAACATAGCTCGAAAAACTGTTTTATAAAATAGATGTAGTTACAAAAATCTCTCTAACGTAATATAGTTGTTTGTTTTCTGGAGGAAAGTTAATTGGTTGTAGGGAATACAGTCCTTAAAAATAGCAGTCTTCATTTAGTGAATCAGCAAAAATAATAGGACAAAAAGAAATGATAATTGTTTAGGACCACATTGGAGCTTCTTCTACACATACTTCTGAAAATTCTAAAACCCAGATGCAGTATAAAAAAAAAATTGAGAGTCTATTAAGTCCTTTTTACATTACAAAGTAAAATCAAGAATTGATTATCAACACGCAATCAAAAACTTACAAATTGCTTATATTTAGTTGTTTCATTGTTTTGCTTTGGAACTTCAATTTGCTTACTTTAGATTACTGTTATTTTAATGAAAGTATATTTTGGGATTTTAATTTTGAAATATACTTAAAATTAGGAACCATATTTCATTTTGTAGTGATTCTATGTATTTGGTTATCAGAAAAGTCTTTGAGGAATATTTATGTTGTCACCAACTTATTCAAAATTTATTTTTTTCAATCAATAGCCATAACAAACTGAAAATACTTCCTGAAGAAATTACAAATCTAAGAAATCTGAAGAGCTTGTATCTTCAGCATAATGAACTAGCTGTCATACCAGAGGGATTTGAACAACTTTCCAGTCTAGAAGATTTAGTAAGTTGTCATTTTTTGTGTGTATTTTTGTACAATTTGCTGCTGCTGATTTTTCATCATGCTGAGGAATTGTATAGATAATGGAAACAGTGAGGATATGGACAACTTATTTTGTGACTAGATCAAGTCATTGTAAACTTGTTTCTCCTATATTAGTTAATCTACTTTATGTTTTAATTTCAGAATAGAGGTTCGGAAAGGGTTAGTGAGGAAGACTTTGTTAGTCCAAGTTTCTTTATTTCTTGTCTTCAGTACTTTGACACCCATTCTAGTTTTCTCCTTCATATGTCACATATGGCCCTACTGTCCAGTTATGTTTCCAGATAATCCTTTCAGTACCTGCATTGTCTTCCCTATTTTTCAAATGGCCTCACCTCTTGGAAGATTTTTGATTCCATTTTTTTCAGTTATCCTAGAGATAACCATGCTGCAACACAAGTACTATTTTAATCATGCAATTAGGAACAAACAAAAAATCTGTAGGCACTTTGCTTTATTCTTTACATATGGCAAAGTGGGTAGTTTTATTCTCTGATACACAAATAAATTAAGGCTTACTTGAAAAAAAGGAAATTTGACAAAAATCATACAACTAATTATAGCAAAATCAGGGTTTGGATGTAAGTCAATCTGCCTACAAAGTACATCTCTCCCTTTTATTTTTTTTCCCACTTTGCCATCAAGGGGAGTAAGATTCCATTATAAGATATACTTTTTCTATAATTACAAAATAAGGTTTGGAAAATATATTTACAAATATTTCTATTTTATAAAATAAGGTTTGGCAAAGATAGATAAAATGAACCTTGGAGGGAGGAGACATCATATTTTTGTTCATACATTCCTTAAATTTTATAAAAATTAGAAAGCAATGATTTATTTAAAAATAAAGGTAGTCTAGTTAGTTGAAAACTGAAAGGAATCCTTGTAATAAACAGTTTCCAGTTTCCCCTTTAAGGGTTCTCAGAACATTATTTGCATAATGAAAGGATGATTCATTTGTATTTTGTTCATTAAGGCACAGTATGACTTTTAAAAATCAGCTAATACAACATTTTTACATTTTTTATCTTTTCAATTACTTCAGAGTTTAATGTGTTTAATGTTAGACTAATTGAAAGTTTTCAGAGAACAATTCCTTAAAGTCACTTTTCTTTTTCGTTATTGCTACTGCCTCTATCTAGCACTTTGCTGATAGTAGAGCATTTTTTAAAAAAAATTCTCTTATCACTGTTTAAGGGAAAAAAGGAAAGAAAGATCAAAAGAAATGATGTATACAGATTCATTAAGTAAGCTTGAATGAGTGAAAAACAGCACACTTCTGGTCTTAGTTAAAACAATCTTGCTGTGATTAGCAGAATCAGAGTATTTTTTTCTTCAAAAATTGAAATGGCCATTTTTTAGCTCTATTTTTATTCCAAGATTTTTTTTAGGATTTATTTATTTATTTATTTATTTGAAAGGTAGGGTGACATACAGAGAGAGGAAAAGATAGGGATTTTTCCATCCACTGGTTCAGTCATCTCATACCTGTAAGAGCCAGGGCTGAGCTAGGTGAAAGCCAAGAGCATGGAATTGCAAACAGATCCTGGGTGTCAGGGCTCAAGTATCTGGCCTATGTTCTATGGCCTATGTTCTATGTTCCTCAGTGCAGGGAGTACCTGGAACTCAAACCAGCATTCTGATGCAGACTGTGGGTGTCGCCAGTGGTGGCTTAATCTGCTATGCCACAGCTCCAGCCCCAGAAATTTTTCTTACAGATGTTTTTCAACTCACATTATGGTTGCTCCTGTAATGTGTCCAATTTTATAGTAGGTGCTCAATAAGTATTAGATGAACAAATTATTTTATGCATTGAAAACATCATATATAATATTTCATGACTTAGTTTTAAAAGAAACTTTTAAGTAAAACCATTTGAAGTTAGAATTCATTCCAATGCCTATGTATTACATTGGTGGACAATAGTAGGGCTTAAGATAATGAAAAATAATATTGACATGACTGATGGCTCTGAGAAAATTTTGGTGTATGAAGGTTGCAAAGCTTATCACCTGTGAAGTAATCTCTTTTATGTAAAATTTCTTCAAAATTCTGAAATCCCCTTTAGTAATTATTTATTTCTTTTTCTATTCACTCATATACTTATTTATTCTGTCTTTCTCTTTTTGAAGGATCTTTCGAACAATTGTCTTACAACGATTTCCGCTGGATTTTCTTCTCTGTCCAGTCTGGTGCGAATCAATCTTTCCAGCAATCATTTGAAGAGTTTGCCAGCAGAAATCAGTAGAATGAAAAGTAAATCTCTATTTTGTTAACAACATAAAGTTGAATGTGGTACAAATTGCATTTAGAATAATAGCTTTGAATATGGTTACATAAAAATAAAGGAATAAATAATTTTTGTGATAGTAAGTGCAGACAGTAGCAAGTAGTCATTGTTGTCTAACAATTCCCTAAAGAATTACCACTGAAGAAATGTTTAGGAATACAAAAAAGAGGAAAAGAAAATACAATTATGCATTGTAGTAAAATGATATACTTGAGAAATTAAGGTTTTGAGCTGTGCTATATTTTCATTCATCCCTTAAATATTTACCAAGAGTTTATTTCCTTCTCAGGGGTGAATCTACCTGTAATATTTGGTTATATAATAGCTATACCCTCCTCATGGTCCCAAAGTAATAATGTTGAGAAATAAGCTTGTTTTATCTGAGAGCTAAGATTGTTAATCCTTTTCCAAAAAACAAAGTGTCAAAAATTTATTTGTTCTTTTAAAATTTACCATTAAATAATTATATTTAAAGTATTGTAGAGCAACTATTAAGGGATAAAAATTAAGGTATATTTTTAAAAAGATTTATTAACTTTTTGAAAGGCACAGAGAAAGAGGGAGATAGCACATGAACGAGCGAGCTTCCATCTGCTGGTTCACCCCAAAGATGACTGCAACAGCTAGACTGGGCCAGGCTAATGTCAGGAGCCAAGAGCTCCATCTGGTTTTCCACATGGATGGCAGGAATTCCAGTACGTGGGCTATCACCCACTGCTTCCCAGGCACATGGGCAGGGAGCTGGATCAGAAGTAGAGTAGACAGAACTCAGCCAACACTTTGATGTGGGATTTAGGGATCCCAAGAAGAGGCTTAATGCACTGCACCATAACATCTGCTCCCTTAAGGAGGCACATTTTCATACCTTTTATTTACTTACTGAATTTTAATATAAATATTATCTCCTTTTACTATGCATTGATTCAACATTTACTTTAGTAATTGTGCTATATCAACAGATTTAAAAATATTCATTTATTTATTTTGAAAGAGTTACAGAGAGAGAGAGAGAGAAAGAGTGAACATCCATCTGCTGGTTCACTCCCCAGTTGACTGAAATGACCAGCACTGGGCCAGGCCAAAGCTAGGAGCCAGAAGCTTCAACCAGGTCTCCCAAGTGGGTGGAGGGGCCCAAACACCTGGGCCATCTTCTGCTTTTCCTAGGCCATTAGCAGGAGCTGGAGTGGAACAGCTGGGACTCAAACCAGCGCTTTATAGGATGCAGGTGTCACAGGAGGCAGCTTTACCCCCTATGCCACCCCTATGCCACAATGCTGGCAGTACCTTTTAAATAAGCTTATTTTGTCATCTCTCAGAATTTAGAGATTAAAATCTTATAGTTTTGTGGCCGGCACCATGGCTCACTTGGTTAATCCTCCACTTGCAGTGCCGGAATCCCATATGGACGCCGGGTTCTAGTCTCGGTTGCTCCTTTTCCAGTCCAGCTGGCTCCTGGCTTCAGATCAGCGCAGCTCCAGCTGTAGTGGCCGTTTGGGGGTGAAGCAATGGAAGGAAGACCTTTCTGTCTCTCTCTCACACTGTCTATAACTCTACCTGTCAAATAAATTAAAAAAAATATAGTTTTTTTTTTGTTTGTTTTTGTCGTTTGTTTTGGTTTGCCTTTTTTTAATTATTTATTTAAAGGTGAGCTATTACTATTTCTTGGTTGATGGCTGCACTGTGTTTCAGCTGTAGACTTATCTGGTCCTTTTTTCATACTTGTATGTAAGCTTTCTTCATTGTTTTAAACCTTTGTAACAGGCCGGCTCAATAGGTTAATCCTATCTCTTATTAGGAATGTTAGCTTAGGTGTTAGGAAAAGCGTTTAAGTCAAAAAGTAGAAAGGGAGGAAAGAATACAGGGAGAATGAAGAGGAGGCAGTATGGATGAATGGAAGAATGGGAAGGAATATATAGAACTCCAAAACCTTTTCTCAAAAAATTAACTCACCTAAAATAAATGTGTCAAAGCTACCATTAGCCAGTTACTTGGCATCATTTATACAACCAGAATGCAAGGGTTTTGTATGTGTTAAATTACATTAGGTATCTCTTTTTTTCTTTAAAACAAGTTATTATTTGAGTGGTAGAGTTACAGAGAGAGAGAGACAAAGACAGAGAAAAAGATCTTGCATCCTTTGGTTCGCTCCCCAGGCGGAGGATAGCCTATTGAGCCACGGCGCTGGTTGAAAACTTATTTTCTTTTTTTAAATCTATTACAAAGATAATCTGGGAAAGCAGATCTAGAGAAGCAGGTTAAGCTACCATTTTGCTATGCCTGCATCCCATGTGATCACTGGTTCAAGTCTCAGCTGTTCCACTTTCGATACACCTCCCTGCTAATGCACCTGGAAAAGCAGCCTGAAGATGTCCCGAGTGGTTGGGCCCCTGCTACCCATACCCACATGGGCAAACCGTATGGAGTTCCAGGCTCCTGGCTTCAAGCTGTTGTGTCCATTTGGGGATGAACCAGTGGATGGAAGATCTCTTTCTCTGTCTCTCCCCTTCTCTTTCTGTAACTCTTACCTTTCAAATAAATAACTCTTTAAAAAAATAAAAATAATCTAGACTTTTTAAGAATTAATTTTGATATCATTATTTGTCTTTATAATTAAATGTAAAATACTAGCTTTATTTGGTTCAACAATGTTCAAATATTCTTTATTGTATTGGTTTACAATGGCACAGATAATCATGTTAATTTCTTACACCTTCTTTATACTTGCATACAGTAATACAGTAATATTTTCTGTATTTTTGTTTTCATTGAACGTACTACAGAATTAAGACATCTGGATTGTAGTTCTAATCTCTTGGAAAGTATACCTCCTGAATTGGCTGGCATGGAATCACTAGAATTGCTTTATTTGCGAAGGAATAAACTACGTTTTCTACCAGAATTTCCTTCTTGTAAACTATTAAAGGTATTATTTAGTTGAGTATTAAGTAATTGTATATTTTTTAAAAGTTAAATTTAAAAATGAACTTTTTAAAAAGGTGTTAGTCTTATTTTATATGGGCAACATACTCCTAATTTGTTCTATGTACTATGTTTTTCCTATGTTAATATTTTTAACAATTTTAATATAGTTCCTAACACGTGATAGTTAGTGGTGGAACGGTTAGTAATATATTTTTTTACTTTTTTTTTTTTTAATGTTTACTCATTTATTTGAAAGGTAGAGTTACACAGAAAAAGGAGAGGCAGAAAGTCTTCCAACTGCTGGTTCACTCCCCATTTGGCTGCAACGGCTGGAGCTGCACTGATCTGAAGCCAGGAGCCAGGAGCTTCTTCTGGGTCTCCCACATGGGTGCAGGGGCCCAAGGACTTCTGCTGCTTTCCCAGGCCATAGCAGAGAGCTGGATTGGAAGTGGAACAGCCAGGTCTTGAACCAATGCCCATATGGGATGCCAGCACTTCAGGCCAGGGTGTTAACCCACTGTGCCACAGTGCTGGCCCCATATAATAGATTTTTTAAAAAGAAATGATTAATTTGAAAAAATATTTGTCTATTTCATCTGTTAAGTAGTTTATCACTGGAGAACTAGTAGGTAGTGAGACCAAAATGGTAAATTGGGACCATACTGTAGGAGATCTAGAATACCAGTAAAGAATATGTACCTAATTCTGTAAACTGCCACCTCTCACATTTCCTGATCATAATTAGATCTATTTAAAATTAATTATTTTCTTTGAATTTTAACTATGTAACATTAAATTTGCCATGTATTACTGTTTGTCATATATACTTTTATGTGCTGGTGTTAAAAGATTTTCTTTTAGGCCGGTGCTGTGGCTCATTTGGCTAATCCTCCCCCTGCGGTGCTGGCACCCCGGGTTCTAGCCCCGGTTGGGGTGCCAGATTCTGTCCCGGTTGCTCCTCTTCCAGTCCAGCTCTCTGCTGTGGCCTGGGAGTGCAGTGGAGGATGGTCCAGGTCCTTGGGCCCTGCACCCGCATGGGAGACCAGGAGGAAGCATCTGGCTCCTGGCTTCGGATCGGTGTAGCGTGCCGGCTGTATTGCACCAGCCATAGTGGCCATTTGTGGGGTGAACCAATGGAAAAGGAAGACCTTTCTCTCTGTCTCTCTCTCTCTCTCACTGTCTAACTCTGCCTGTCAAAAAAAAAAAAAAGATTTTCTTTTAAACAGAATGGTGACTGATAATGAGAGTTTTCATTTAGTAAAATTAATTTTCTGATAATTATTGGTTCTCTTAATGAGAAATCAATATTTATAACAATCACTAATAAAAATATTAAATGAACTGATTATAATACAAATAATGTTTTTAAACTGATATTGATTTGAAACTAATTTTTCCTCAGTACGATTTTTGGATCTGTATTTTTATTAATTTTATAAATGCAACTACTAAAGCAATTTTTTCTGTTTTTTTTTAAGATTTATTTTTATTTTATTCAAAATGCAAAGTGACAGAGAGAGAGAGAGAGAAAGAGAAAGAGATCTTTCATCTTCTGGTTCATTCTTCAAATGGCTACAACAGCCAGGGCTGGGCAAGGCCAATGCTAGTAACCAGGAATTCTGTCTGGGTCTCCCACATGGGTGTCAGGAGCCCAAATACTTGGGCCATCTTCCATTGCCTTCCCATGTGCATTAGCAGGGAGCTAAATTGGAAGGAGAGCAGCCAGAACATGAATTGTTGGATACTAGCATCACAGGCAGCAGCAGTTGAACTCACTGTGCCACAATGCTGGCCCCTCTGCCTTGGCTTTGTAAACTAAAAATTTAAATTTCCAGAAGATTCTTGAACATTTTTGTTTTCACATTTTTCTTTAGATGTAAGTCAGCTATAAATATAATTGAAATTTATGGTTTTTTCCTATGTGTTTTTCAATTATTTGAAATTACCAGAACCCACAATTTTAGCTTCATTATCTAGTATATGAATATAGAAACATACATATATGACTTTTGGTTTTTTAGGAACTGCATGTAGGTGAAAACCAGATTGAAATGTTAGCAGCAGACCATCTTAAACACCTGAGTTCTATCCTTGTGCTAGAACTGAGGGATAACAAGTTGAAATCTGTTCCAGATGAAATTTCACTGCTACGCTCTTTGGAAAGGCTTGACCTAAGCAACAATGATATTAGTAGGTAAGTTCAAAAACTAATGAATAGGAAGTATGTCTGTGTTTGGTTATAATTCATAAGTTAGGATATTTGTAAATCATAAGAAGTCAATATTTGAAAATTGAATTCACTCAGTATTTATGAGCAGCTATTATACACAAAGAAAAATTAGTTAAATTTTGTCCATGGCACAACTTAATAGAAGCTAATGCTAATAGAAGCAAATGAATTTCTAATTAATCTACTAGAATTAAAGTCTAGGAGTGCTGAATTTTTATCTGTTTTGTTCACTGCTTTATTTTCAATTCCTAGATTGGTGCCTTGTCATATAGCAGGTCCCTGATAACTATTTGTTGAATCTGTTAAATGAATGTAAATCCCTAAGAGAGATATAACTTGCTTTAGGGGCTTAAAACATTTACAGGAATCACAACTTATTGAGCGAAACAGGGCAGGCTTCTTAAAAGTCACTTTTTTAGATGATTGCCAGCATTGGGATTAGGGTGAATTGCTTAGAGCAAAAAATTTAAGACGACACTTACTTTCAGGGTCATACCTTACCCTAAACCCATCGTGTGATTTTAAAAGAAAGATTAGGATTTTCAACTTTATATGGAAGGTGGTAAAAATGATCTACTTGGCAAGTGGAAACAGCATCAATAAAGATAGGGAAATTCTAAGTGTACATGGAGACTTCGTGAGGATTTAGGGCTTACAAAGTAAGTTGAATCTATGATAATGAGTCATTTTCCGTGGATGAGAGATAGGAAGCTATTATAAGATTTTAAACAGAACCAACTTAATCATAATCTTATTAAAAACAATAAATTGTTCATAATAGAAGTGGCTTAAAGGTAGACAATCTAAAGCTTTATTAGATAAGCTGTCTTTATAACTAAGGAGTACTTGCTATTTTCAATTTATTGTACTAAGAGCTATGCAGAATTCTTTTTTATGTAATGAGAATTTGAACTGGGGTGGCAATGGGAATAGGAAGAAGAGGACAGATTTGAGAACCATATGAATTAGAATAAGAATTTAACAACTGATTGGCTAGGATGCAGATAGAAAATAAGAGTAATAAGCAAAGAATCAAATTATAGAGCCATAATATTTAGATTTGGAAGTATTTTGTAGACTTAAAAAAAAAAAACTGAGACTTATCTAGGATTATATACCAATTAAATGTCTCAGATACTGAGTTTATATGCCAGAAAATGGTGTGCTGTTCACAAAAAGAATCTTAGGCAAGGAAGATTTTCCTCTAAGTGTACATTTTAATGACTATTTAAAAAAATCATATTTGTTTCCACAATGTACATGTGGCATATGGTATATTTTGACTAGAGAATCGAATACTTGGATAGAAAGTGACTACCTTTCCCATTCATATATGACAAAATTAATAAATGACCTGGATATCCCTAAAAGTGCTTCATCTTACAAATAATGATAGTCTCTTGCCTCTTAAAAGTCTACTGCATAAAAACAATAGAAACAAAATTAAGTAAATAATTGGTCCAAATATTTTTCATATTTATATTCCAGAGCTAATAAAGGGCCTAGAACTTGTACTTAGTTTCTTTCTTTTCCCTAACCTCATGCTTCTAAGATATCGATGATAATTTTAGTTTATTTGGACCCTTTCAGAATCTATTCTAATAAAGTATTGAGTCCCCACACTGCTTCTAGAGTAGTTTTTATAAAGTTTAAAATAAAACTTATCAGGTCAGTCTGCTTAAAAAGTGTTCGATGATTCTGCATTGCCATGGCACTGCTTCCCAAATGTGGTTATTTGTCAGAATCATTAAGACATATTAATAAAAAAATATACAAAGACTGTGGCACCAATAAATCAGAATCTCCAACAGTAGGGCCCTCCCTAGAATTTGTTTTGCTTGTTCTTTTAAAAACCAATTCCTAGGAGACTTATGCATCTAGTTTTCCAATTAACAATTTGGAACCCCTGTTTTATAAGATAAAGCCTAGACATTTTAGCAAAACAGGGGTGTCTCACATCAGACTTCATTCATTTTCTATCATCTTCCACTCTTACAGGTATCCTGCTCTGACTACATTGAACTATAAGTATACCAATGCTTTATTTTTTCCTTTACCCTAGAATGTCATTTTCCTGCTTCACTGCCTAATAGAATCTCATTCTTGTCAAACCTAATCCAGGTTTTGTTGTTCCCTTCTCTCCCTACCACAGCTAGTTTCTCTTTCTCTACTATCACAGCAACTTTACTTGTTTAGCATTTCTCTTATTATATCTATAATGTTTTTTACTGTGTTTGAGACTCAGAGAAATCGCTCTCATTGGCTGGGGCTGGTTCACTCCCCAGACGTCCACAATGACTGGGGCTTGGCCAAGACCAGAGCTAGGAGGCAAGAATGCAATCCAAGTCTTCCATGTCAGTGGCAGGAACCCAAATACTTGAGGTATTACTGCTGCCTCTAAAGATCTGCATGAGCAGGAAGCTGGAGTCAGGAACTAGAGTCTGAAACCAAAAACCAGGCACTCCCATGTGGGATGTGGGTGTCTTAATCACTAGACCAAAGGCCTTGCTTTTCCATCCCCCACCTTACCTCTGCCTTTTAAATTTATTTTTGGTAAATTTCATATTTTTTAATTTGAGAAGCAGAAAGATAATTTTTTAAAATATCTTTTTTTTTTTTAATTTGAAAGGCAGAGTTAAGGAGAAAGGAGGAGGAGGAGATAAAGATCTTTCATCCAGTGATTCACTCCCTAAATGGTCACAATGGCTGATGCTGGGCCAGGCCAAAGCCAGGAGCCAGGAGTTTCTTCCAAGTCTCCCACATGAGTGCAGGGGCTCAAACACTTGGGCCGTCTTCTACTGCCTTCCCAGGCCATAGTAGAGAGCTGGATTGGAAGAGGAGCAGCTAGGACTAGACCCTGCGTCCATATGGGATGCCAGCACTGCAGATGGCGGCTTAGCCCACTACGCCACAGCGCCAGCCCTGCTGTATTTACTTCTTGACATCTAACTTATGCACAATAAAATTCACCAATTCAAACAGAACATTTGATGGCTTTTGGCAAACATACATGTATTTGTGTAACGACTGTCATCATCATGTGAAACATTCCTGTCCTCTAAAACATTTCCACATACCTTTTGCAGCAAATTCCCTTTCCATATCCTCCACACCTGGCAACTTCTGAAGTGCTCTTTTACTGTAGTTTTGCCATTTTTAGAATATCAGATAATGGAATCACACAGTATATAGTTTTTCTTTCTAACTTCTTTCATATAGCATAGTGCTTTTGCAATTCATTTATGTGATTCTGTGTGTCATAGTTCATTCATTTTTATTGCTAAGTGTTCATCTATTGTGTAGATACAAATACCACAATTTATTAGTCTCTGAACTAATTAAGTGATGGATGTTTGGGTTGTTTTTTGTTTTTGGCTCCTGTGAACATTTGTGTGCATCTCTGTGTGTACATTGGTTTTTTTTTTTTCCCTTGGGTAAATATGAAGGAATGGTATTGCTTAGCTAATAATAAAGTGTATATTTAACTTTAAAAGACTGTTTACCAAAGTTGCTGTACTAATGATAGCTTCTTACCAGCAAAGTAAAATAAGTCTTCATTATATTTTGCTTAGTTGTATATATTTGTATGTGGTGTTTTTTTCTTTCTTCCACTGAGAACTTACTAGAAAGAATCTTGATATGTTTACAAGGACTTTTTTTTTTAAACAGATGCACTCATTTATTTGAAAGAATTAGAGAGAGAAAAAGATCTTCCATCTGCTGATTCATTCTGTAGATGGTCACAATGGCCAGTGGTAGGCCAGGTGGAAGTCAGGAGTCAGACAGTTCATCTGAATCTCCCAAGTAGGTGGCAAGGACCCACACACTTGGGCCATCTTCTGCTGCTTTTCCCAGGCCATTAGTAGGGAGCTGGAATGAAAGTGGAGTATCCATGACATGAACTTGTACCCATGTGGGATGCTTGCATCACAGGTGGTGGCTTTACTTTCTGAGCCATGATGCTGGTACCTACAAGGACTTTTGCTTGCTGGGTGCAGTGCAAAATCAAAACACTTAGTATCAGGATAGGTATCATGTGCCATTAAAGTTTATATTTTTAATGTTTTCTTTTTAGCACTGGATACAATTTAGCAAATGCTTTATAGCTCACTTTCTTTTTTATCAATATGACTATTTTAGGAATAGATCTGGTTTTTCTTTTACACGTTCAGTATTCATTATGAGAAGAAATATTGTAGGCCTACATTACCTGAACCTTCTTTTTTAAATTTTAATTAGTTTTTAATAGATTCAATGTGATTTGTAGATACAATTCTAAGAACATAATGATATTCCCTTCCTCCCTCCCTTCCTCTACTTGGACCTTCTTGATAATATTACTTGATGATTGTTTGTCATTCTTTGTTAGTTTTATATTTGTTGGATTATAGTTATGTTTAATGTTTTCCCTGAAATTAATCTTTTGTAGTCTTCCCTATTCACTGGGAAACCTTCATCTGAAATTCCTGGCCCTAGAAGGAAATCCTTTGAGAACGATTCGAAGAGAAATTATAAATGCAAGTATATTTAGAATTCAGCTGTTTGTTCAAATATACATGTTGATTTGTAAAACTATAAGGAGTGCCTTGGTGAATATGTCTTTGTCTCTATCATTTCAGAAAGGAACCCAAGAAGTCCTAAAATATCTGCGGAGCAAGATCAAAGGTACTCCATTTTTTCCTATATTTCGAAGGGTTATATGAAAGGCAGTGACATATTAACTGTACGTAAGTTTAAGTGTACTTTGGATATAAGTACTTACAAGACATAGTACCTGGCAGAATTAGTTCTTTTTTTTTTTTTCAAGATTTATTTATTTATTTGAAAGTCATAGTTACACAGAGTGAGAAAGAGAAGCAGATAGAGAGAGAGGTCTTCCATTTGGTGGTTCACTCTCCAATTGGTTGCAATGGCCGGAGCTGTGCCAAGCCAAACCCAGGAGCCAGGAGATTCCTCCAGGTCGTCCCAAGTGGGAGCAGGGACCCAAGGACTTGGACCATCTTTTACTGCTTTCCCAGGCCATAGCAAAGAGCTGGATTGGAAGTGGAGCTGCCAGGACTCGAAGCAGCACCCATATGGGATGCCGGCACTGTAGGCAGAGGCTTTAACCCACTACACTACAGCGCTGGCCCCCAGGATTAGTTCTAATTTTACGCCTATAGGCGATAAGTAAGCTGAGGTTATGAAAACATGCGTAAACTCACAATAATAATCTGTCTTTAAAATCCTTGTTCTATATAATGTTCTGTATTAATGTAAACCAATTGGCAAATATTGTAACAAAGATTTAGTAAGCAGCTAGTACTGGAAGTTTGAAAAAAAGTGCCACTTGATTGTCAGGAAATAATAAATGGATTCTGCTGACTGCTAGGTATATTTACAGATATTTCAGTATCTATTTCATTGTATAGTATTGCTAAATGCTGACAAACCATAAGACAAAAAATATTTGCCAGATTATGGCAATTTAGCCTGATTATGTGCCAAAGTAAAAATAATACAGTAAATTTACTTTACAGCTCAGTTTTTATTTAATTTCTGTCATTATAGAATAAACTAGTACATTAAGAAAAAAATTAGTTGTACCAGCGTATTGCTGTGTAAGAAGCTACTCCACACTTTAATGACTAATTACAGCAGCTGTTAATTTAGCTTGCAACGGCATGAGTTAGCATAGTCTAGCCTAGCACTGCATTGCCAGGCAGCATTTCTTAAATCAATAAGATAACTGCATAATCCACATTGTTTTCTACTTTATCTGTCAAATAAATTATTGTTTTCTAAGATTCTTATTTTCTATAAGGTAAAGTTTTCTTTCTTCTCCAGAAATGCTCTCTTCTCCAGAAAAAAAATTTCATTTGTTCTGACATGAATCAGTTAATAGTCATGTCAGAATAATCAAGTTTTTATGGACAAAAAGCTCAAGGTTAACTTCATCCAAGTTTCATTTCTGTACAAACATTTCTTTTTAACACTTCTATCTAAAGATGAGAGGGGAATCCATGCCTACAATTTGATTCTCTCCAGAAACCTGAAAAAAAAATTGGTAATGGAAGTGTTTTTAAGATATATTTGTATATCCAGAGAAGGAAAATGGAGGCAAAAGTGGTTGGAAAAAATTGAAAGTTGACTAGTCTGTTGGATGCTCTAAGAAAACACCTTAGACTAGATAATTTATAAACAACGAAATTCATTGCTCACAGTTTGGAGGCTGATAAGTGCAGCATCTGTGTGCCAGCACATTTGGTGTTTGGTGAGGAACTATTCCTCAAATATAGTGCCTTCTTTTGAGCTCCCTTTTGTTGAAGGGCAGCAAGAGGCTGACAGGCCTCTTTTATAAGGGCACTTATCTCACCTCTCAGAAGTTCTACTTCTTAACATATTCATCTTGGGGACCAGTGAATTTTGGGAGGGGCACATGCATTTAGACCATAGCATAAACGGACAAATGGTGATTGAGTTGATAGACAAGGAAAAATCTCTGGGCTGTTTGGATAATAGTGTAATAAACATTCATGTACAGTTTCAACATGAGCATAGTTTTCATTTTTCTTCAGTATATACCTAGGAGTAAAATTTCTGGATCACAAAATAATTATATATTTAATTATATGTTGAGTTGGAAGACTATTTTTCAAAGTGCTGCACCAATTTTTATTGTTCTGCTTCTTCCATGTCCTTGGCAAACACTAATTATATAACTGATTCTAGTCATCCTGGTGGTGTGAAGTGATATCTCATGGTAGCTTTTAAAAGTGTTTATTTTGAAAGAGAGAAAAGATCTTCCATCTACTGGTTCACTCCCTAAATGTCCACAATAGCTGGGGCTGCTCTAGGCTGAAGTCAGGAGCTGGGGATTGAAGCTTGGTCTCCCATTTTGGTGGCAGGGACTCACCTACCTGAGACATCACCTGTTACCTGTGAGGGTGCATATTGGCAGAAAATTGGCATTGAGAGTGGAGCCAGGACTCAAACCTAGGCATTCTGGTATTGGACATGGGCATCCCAAGTATCATTTTGACCACTTCACCCCTCACTTAAGCTTTGATTTGCATTTGCCTAATGAGTGATGATATCTAGCATCTTCATGCACTTATTAGCCATTTGTACACATTTGGAGAAACATCTGTAACAAAGTTATCTGTAAAAGCAGAGAGAGAAAGAATCTTCCATCCACTGCTTCACTCCACAAATGGCCTCCAACAGCCAGGCCTGGGCCATGATGAAGCCAGGAGCCAGAAACTCCATCTGGGTCTCTTACATAGGTGGCATGGACTCAACTACTTGAGCTATCTTTTGCTGCTTTCCCAGGATGCAATAACAAAACTGGAAGTAGAGCAGCTGGGACTCAAACTGGCACTCTGATACAGGATGCTGGATCTCGAGCAGCAGCTTAAATCTCTGTACGACAATATTGGCCCTGGTTTGCTACTATTCTGTTGAGGATGTTTTTGTCCATATACAAGAGTTGTTGATCTGTTGTTTTCTTGTGATATTTTTGTGCTGTCTAGGTATCAGGGTAATACTGCCCTTGTAAAATGAATTGGGAAATCTTTCTACCTCTTCTGTTTTTTGATGAGTTTTTAAAGAATTGGTATTAATTCTTTGTTTTCTAGAATTCAGCAGTGACGTCATCAAAACCTGTGATTTTTCTTTGTGACTAGTTTTGAAAGGCAAAATGACAGAGAAAGAGGGAGTGAGAGAGAAAGAGTTCTGTCTGCTGGTCTACTCCCCGAATAGCTGCAGCAGCCCAGGCTGGGTCAGGCCAAAGGCAGGAGCCAGGAAATCCATCTTGGGTTGCAGGGACTCAAATACTTCACAACTATCATCTGATTCCCAGGCACATTAGCAGAGAGCTGGATTAGAAACAGAGCATCTGGGACTTGTACTGGCACTCTGATATGGTATGTGGACATCCCAAGTGGCCACTTATTCCACTGTGCCACAATGCACCCCTGTGGCCAGTTGTTTGATTACTAATTAAATTTCCTCCTCATAGATATACTCAGATTATCTGTATAGATATACTCAGATGGTTTGTTTCTTCCTGAGTCACTTCTGATATCTTTTGTTTTTCTAGCACTTTGTCCATTACATCTAAGTTACATATTTTACTGGCATTCAGTTGTTCAGAGCTCATCATTTTCATTATTATACGATCAGTAATAATGTCACCTGTCTCATTTCTATTTCTAGTACTGTAGGTCTTCTCATTTTACCTTAGTCATCAAGGTTTGTAAATTTTGTTGAGCTTTCCAAAACATCAGCTTTTGGTTTCATTCTTTCTATTATTTTTCTATGCTCTGTCATTAGTTTTCATTATAATTATTACTTATTCTCTTTGCTTTAGACTTAGTTTGCTTTTCTTTTTCCCTTATAGTGAGAGGTTAGATTAATGATTTTAGATCTTTCTAGTGTCTTGATATAGGCTTAATTACTTTATTTGGTTGCAAAATCTGCCATTGTGCAAGCTCCATCACCTGATTCTGGTATCTGTGTTCCAAATTTAGTTTCTTGTGTTACTGGTACCATCCTGCTGTTCTACCTATGGTAGACAGAATAATGACTCCTCAGTGTTGTCCATATCTTAATCTATGTAGTTTGTGAATGTGTTACTTACATGGCAGAGGGTAATTAAAGTTGCTATTCAGTTGGCTTTAAGGATATTATTACTAATTAAATGGATAGGCCCAATGTAATCACAAAGTTACATAGAGAAGCACAAGAGGAGTTCAGCGTGATAGGATATGTGATTCACCTATTATTGCTGGCTTGAAGATGAAGAAAGCCATGCACCAAGGAATGTGGGTAGCTTCTAGAAGGCAAAGAAAGAGATTGTTCCCTAGAAAAAGGAATGTAGACCTGCCAGTATTAGCACTCATATTGTTATTAGCCCAGGAAGACTCATTGCAGACTTCTGAACTACAAAACTGCCATATATTAAGTTTGTATGTTTTCAGAAATTTTGTTTATGGTGATTTGTTGAATCAACTATGGAAGATTACCCAAACCTTCTGTATACATTTTATAATTTAGGGCCATAAATTATATAGTAATGAAATGGTATCATATTTTCAAAGTCTTCTTTTTTTTCATAACTTTTATTTAGTAAATATAAATTTCCAAAGTACAGTTTATGGATTACAATGGCTTCCCCCCCCCCATAACTTCCCTCCCACTCGCACACCTCCCATCTCCCGCTCCCTCTCCCATTCCATTCCATTCACATCAAGATTCATTTTCAATTATCTTTATATAAAGAAGATCGATTTAGTATATATTAAGTAAAGATTTCATCAGTTTGCACCCACACAGAAACACAAAGTATAAAATACTGTTTCAGTACTAGTTATAGCATTACTGCACATTGGACAACACATTAAGGATGAGAAGTGAGTACACAGTGACTCCTGTTGTTGACTTAAGAATTTGACACTCTTGTTTATGGCGTCAGTAATCTCCCTAGGCTCTAGTCATGAATTTCCAAGGATAGGGAAGCCTTTGAGTTTGCCGACTTTGATCTTATTCAGACAGGGTCATAGTCAAAGTGGAAGTTCTCTCCTTCCTTCAGAGAAAGGTACCTCCCTCTTTGATGGCCCCGTTCTTTTCACTTGCAGAGATCTTTCTTTTAGGTCTTTTTTTTTTTTTCCCCAGAGTGTTTTGGCTTTCCATGCCTAAAATACTCTCATGGGCTCTTGAGCCAGATCCAAATGCCTTAAGGGCTGATTCTGAGGCCAGAGTGCTATTTAAGACATCTGCCATTCTGAGTCTGCTGTGTATCCCGCTTCCCATGTTGGATCATTCTCTCCCTTTTTGATTCTATCAGTTAGTATTAGCAGACACTAGTCTTGTTCAGTGTTGTTTCAATCTTGTATTAATGAACAGTCTTTGGACAATTATTTTCTGTGTTCTCAGGTTTAGGATGGGCTGTGCACAGCAGGCCTGGCCAGTTTTTCACGCAGAATTATTTTTCATTCTTAAATCCCTAATACCAGTACAGGGACTATCACAGAATGGAACCACATTATAGTTTGTGGAGTAAACGAATCAATTTGTTGTAATTAGATTTAGACCCAAGAATTGCTGCCAGTTATTTATTATCATTTTTTTTTTTTTTTGACAGGCAGAGTGGACAGTGAGAGAGAGACAGAGAGAAAGGTCTTTCTTTGCCATTGGTTCACCCTCCAATGGCCTCCGCAGCAGGCGCGCTGTGGCCGGCACACTGCACTGATCCAAAGGCAGGAGCCACGTGCTTCTCCTGGACTCCCATGGGGTGCAGGGCCCAAGCACCTGGGCCATCCTCCACTGCACGCCTGGGCCACAGGAGAGAGCTGGCCTGGAAGAGGGGCAACCGGGACAAAATCCGGTGCCCTGACCAGGACTAGAACCCGGTGTGCTGGCGCCGCAAGGCGGAGGATTAGCCTACTGAACCATGGCGCCGACCCTTATTATCAATTTATGTTCAGTCATCTTCTGTGTGATAAAAGTAGTATGCTTAATTAGAGAAACAGGTTAAGATGGTTATTCTAAAATTTTTGTGTCCATTCTCTCTTGAACAACCTGGTAAAAACAGACTGCTGAGCCCCACTCAAAATTTCAGATTCAGTAGATTTGGGGTGCATTCTGAAAATTTACATTCCTTATAATTTTCAAGTAAAGCTGATTCTGCTGTTCTGGGGATAACATTTTGGGACATCCTCATCCCAACATCGTGATTGAACTAGTGACACATGTTCTTTAAGAAATGTGCCTACTTTTCTCCTGTAGCTACCATTTCTGTCTTCAGGGTTAAGAATAGGCAGTCCAAGTTTGGATAATAAAGTTAAGTAGTTTCTCCAAGATTTGTTCTTTCCTCCCAGCCCCAGCCTTGTTGCCTCAGAAAATAACATTCATTTATTTTTATTCATTCATTCCTTTCATTTTAAGATTCATACTGTTTAATAAAATCAGTTTTTTTAAAATCTGGAAACTGATAAGGACTAGTTAAAACAAGCAACAGATTCTTTTAAATTTTTATCTTATTAATGCACCCTATATTTTCGTATTCCCTTCTGAAATTTACCTGGGCACTCCTCAGTTATACAGGCCTTCCTACCCATCCTCAACATACATTGCTCCCATAAAAATACATCCATCATACTTCTTTCATTGCACTCATCATATTGTTTTTGGATTTCTTGTTTATCTTGTCCACTAGACTGAGTTCACATGTCTTCACTCCTTCTCAATAGGATTCATCTGATTTTCTAATAAAACTACTGGCAAGGCAGTGTGATTGGTGCCTGTTTGCCTCAAAGAGATAAATTGAATCTCTAAATTGGGTGCCTGATTGGGTGACACTCATTCAACTGAGTCACCCACAATGCCGCCTTAACTCACCAAATGAAAACATTTGAGAATCCTTTAAAAGCGTTTTCTTCTTCCTTCTTTATGTGACTGACTTCTTATTTGGTGTTTCTGTCAGTCACTTATGCAATTAATAAGCAACTTTTCTCTGGAAATTTACAGGGTATTCTCCTTGTTGCTATTCTTTTGAAATTTTATGATAATGTATACCAGTATTGTCCTACTTTTATTCATTGTATTTGATGCTTAATGGGTCCTGTTCAAATTGATATTTTTAAAAATTATGCATTTAAGTTAAAAAGGCAATAAATGCATATGCTAAAACAAAAATAAATCAATACACAAAGATATACAATGAGAAGTAAATTTTTCTTTCATACCAATACCTACCCCAGAGAGAACAGTTCCTTCTGTACAGGCTCCTTAATGCTGATTATTATAGGTACGTCTTTGGAAATTGTTGATCATGGTAGTGTACATATAAAATTTTTTTTTAATTCAGGTTTTTTTGCTGGTTTAATGTCTTGCTGGTTATATAATTTGGCAATATGTTATTTTTTCAAGTAACATAACCAAACTGCTTAGAAATGTCTATACTAAATGATATACTTGATATTAATGTTTCCTTTAATATCTTTTATTTTGGTTTGATATTTCTATAACTTGTCCTGTGCTGCTTCTATGAATAAAGTATTCATATGATGTATACATGGGAAAAAGAGTTGAATCACCTTTTCAAGTTAGTTTTGAGATACAATAATTGTGCATATTATTTTCATCATTATTGATTAATGAATAGTGAGTTCAATTCAAGACAAATGATCTGGGTAATATTCAGCAAATGTTAATTGGATGCCTACTGGACTAAAGCAAGATCAGTGATATTACTAATTCCTAAGTATGATTTCTAGGATTATCTTATTTTACTTCTCTATACATTCAAGTCTTTCTTGCAAAAAAGGTCATAAAGCCATTTCTTTTAAATGTGAATATTTTATACCATATGATGGCAGTATTAAACAGGCTCTGGAGATTAGCAAGGTGGTTAATGATTTGTGATTGTGTGAGTATACATACCTGTTAGGATAATGTCTAGCAAAAATAAAATCTTGCTTTACTAAGAAAATATCTTAACAAAAATGATAATGTACCAGAAGCTTAATTAATTATTCAGATTGCCAGGTTTTAGGTGACTGGAGACAATCAACTTCATTGTATACTAAACTGAAAAGATAGATATATGATTATTTGGGGGACATTTGAGGGAAATAGTACTGGTATTTTCCCTTTGCTAAGAAATTCCTTCTAATAGACCATATTATTTTGCTTAAAAGACTACTTGTCTTTGTTTTTTCTTAGACATCATACTTTTTCTGTGAAGATTCTTTCTTACTCCTAAATGTCCTTACAGTAGGTTTATTAAAAGATTTTGAAGCCATACTATAGAACTTACCTATTTCCTAATAATTACATTTTATGCCCAGATTGAGATTTATGTTATTAAGAATACATACATGCCACTAAATGTTTTCTCACTGATATATGTAGAAATAATATATACTCTTTTATGTATTATCAAGGATTTTAAAAATGACTTTGAGGTATAAATATGGGTTTTTATGTACTGTTTCTTTTGCCAGATGATGGACTTAGCCAGAGTGACTCTGTTACTGAGACTGCCATGACACTACCCAGTGAATCCAAAGTCAATGTACATGCTATCGTCACATTAAAATTATTAGACTATAGGTATGTAATTATTTTTAAAAGCATACTACAAAACACATAGGAGATTTCTGAGGGAACAAAACCTTCAGAAAAAGGAAAATTTTTGAGAAAAAAACTCAGAGTACTTAGAATAATAGCAATTGCAGAAAAAAGAAATATATTAAAAGTATAATGAACATTCTATTCCTTATGTGATTTGTGTTTATTATATTTGACAGGTGGCTTTATTATTAGTAATATTTTTACAATAAGAACATTGTGTTATTATAAAGATGGAGTGATGGTATTGGTAATAAAGTTCTGTGTCTCAGAACCTGTACCTAGAGAGAATGTTATACTGGTGGAGGGGATGGGGCAGGTGTTGCATAGTCTATGGGAGTCAATAAGAAACTATCTAGAATCTTTTGTTAATGAGAACCTTGTCTAGCAGGCAGTTTGAGAAGCTGTACCCTGCTAATATATATTAAAAATAAGACAAATAATATATCGTAGCTGTAATGTACAATGGCAGCATTTTTGTTAAAACTAAAAAAATTATAGTATTACTATATAAATTGAGATAAAAGCCTAAACATTTTTATATATTATAGAAGTATATTGAGAAAAGAAGATTCCTATGCAAAGATTGAAGGTAGATGTCAAGTATTATTTTTATACTGTATAAAGCAACAATAATAAAAATAAGTGATACTATCAAAGCTTTTGGTGACTGGTTCACATTTAGATATTGTAGTGAAAATACAAAAGAATACAGACTCAAGTCAGATAGTTACCTAGATTTATTCATAAATGTATACATCTAGCATCAGTGTTACTCTCTTATCCTTAATGTATCAGTAGGAACCAATTTCTCAGCAGTCAGGGTACAGTTCTAGTTTACATTTATTGTATTTCATTCACATTGTTCTTACCTCTTTTTATCACTTTTTGATAGATGTAGAAATCACTACTCTAAACCAAGTTCCTCTTACCACACTAGTACAGATAATGTTCCTCTCTGCTTATATTTATGTTCTTCTACTCAGATAATATACCTACTTATTCAGTAGCTTTTCTTGTGGTCTGCTAAGAATCAGCTTCTATGCTGGGTACCATAAATACAGTGATGAGACAGATTTCATTCCTGCTTTAGAATTTCTTATCTTAGAATTTTTTTTTAATCTCTGGTTTCTATTCTGTTCACCCTAAATGGATACCACTTATTGAATCCCTCTTCTATGAAGGCATTGTACCAAATACTTTACATATGCTGTTGCTTTTAATAATTCAGGCAATCCATAAAGTAGTATTGGTCTTATGTTGTTTGGGATAACCATTCTTACTTTATAAAGGCATAGATATCACAAAAGCACAATGAAGATACATCTTTGTTGCCTTGTTTCTAAATTTATTGTAATTTGGCTTAGAGATTTTTAACCAGAAAGGAGTATCCTATTTAAAATATTAATTTTCAATCTCAAGCATAAATATTATCAACTAAATTTTAAAATAGCATTAATCTTCAAGTTTTATTTGAAATAAGTTCCCCAAGATTTTAGCATTTCTGATTGAAACAAGGAAATGATATTGTGTATGTCATTGTGCAAGCATTAATAATTGTAAAAAAATAATGTAAGGATAATGGCTAGTTTAATTTCCACAAATTGATAAATCTCCAAATGTCAGAGTTCTATCCTTTCACTTAAGATTAAATTTATATTTTATTGAAAATTTGAATAATATAGCAGATATTTATATTTGCAAACGATGTAGCATTAGTAATAATGAATAGTTCTTCATATTGTAATTTCACAAAATGAAGTTCAAGGAAAGTAAATTACAAAGCTCATTTATGGTAGATCCAGGAATAGTTTATTCTCAATCTACTATTTTATTTATCTTGTCCATACCAAAAGAGGGAAATTTGTCAAGGTTACTAGCCTAACTAGTTTAGTAAAATGGTGAATTTTAAGATTTATTTATTATATTTGAAATCAGAATTAGAGAAAGAATGAGAGAGAGAGAGAGAGAGATCTTCCACCCATGGGTTCACTCCTCAGATGGCCACAGGCTGGGCCAGGCTGAAGCCAGGAGCCAGGAGCTTCTTTCAGTTCTCCTACATGGGTGCAGGGGCTCAAGTACTTGCGCCATCATCTGCTGCTTTTTAAATGTGATTATCTTGCAGTAAATTATATGCCCAATGAGACGTGACAAATAACACCTCTTACAGACTCTTTTAAAAAGGTAAAGCAGTTAGCTTTAAAATTTGCTTCTAGCTTTAAAGAGTTATTTATGGTCAAAGGTAGAGGGATGGACCATCCATTGCCCTATGACTTTCAGGTTTCCTAGATTATGAAGATATATCTCTGATTTGATTCAATTAAGTATATGCCTGCCTATTTATGCTACAATGTTTGTAACACAGTATGTTGTCTGAATTCCTGACAATGAGCATTTAATGTTTGGTAGATTTTTTTGATATTCTTTACAATAGCTGTCATAATCAGCTGCCTTGAAAAATTTCATAAGTCCCTGTAAAAATGAAGAGTAATAATCATTTCTTTCTGGACTGCTAAGAATGATTCATTTCTCAAAAAATTTTTCATTCAGTGATAAGCAAACAACTTTGATTCCTGATGAAGTGTTTGATGCAATAAAAAGCAACGTCATAATTTCTGTTAACTTCAGTAAGAATCAACTATCTGAGATTCCAAAAAGGTAAGAAGTGTTTATGATGCCATTTCTAGTAAAGTGTGACAGTTGTATTCACATCTTAGTTGCAAGAAAAACTATTTTTTGTGGTATTTTTTTAAAGATTTATTTATTTTATTTGGAAGAGTTAGAGAGAAGAGAGGCAGAGAGAGAGAGAGAGAGAGATGTCTTCCATCTGATGGTTCACTCCCCAATTGGCTGCAATGGCCGTAGCTGTGCCATTCCGAAGCCAGGAGCCAGAAGCTTCTTCTACGCCTCCCATGTGGATACAGGTGCCCAAGGACTTGGGCCATCTTCTACTGCTATCCCGGGCCATAGCAGAGAGCTGGATCGGAAGTGGAGCAGCCGGGTCTCGAACTGGCACCCATACGGGACGCTGGTGCTGCAGGCCAGTGCATTAACCCACTGCACCACAGTGCTGGCCCCTCTTGTGGTTTTTTAATTTGAAAGTATATGTAAAATTTATTTCATTATTAACATTAGAGGGATTAGCAAAATGAAATACTTTCATCATTTGTTGGCAGAGATACAGATTTTGTAAAACTATTTCTTTTTCTTTTACATTTTATACTCTTAAACTAGGTATCAGAATTATTAAAAGTATTAAATTCTTTTACATGTATAATGAAATGTAGAAGAAAAGTTTTATGAGGTCATCATCCAATGCTGGGTTTGTATAGATTAATAGAAATTTTAATTTGGGGCTTTATTTTAATGAATAGCCAAGCCACTGAATTTTTCTTTTTTCTTTTTTTTTTTTTTAAAGATTTATTTATTTGAAAGTCAGAGTTATACAGAGAGATAAGGAGAGGCAGAGAGAGAGGTCTTCCATCCGCTGGTTCACTCCTCAGCTGGCTGCAGTGGCCAGAGCTGCGCTGATCCAAAGCCAGGAGCAAGGAGCCAGGAGCCTCTTCTGGGTCTCCCACGTTGGTGCAGGGGCCCAAGAACTTGGACCATCCACTACTGCCTTCCAGGCCATAGCAGAGAGCTGGATTGGAAGTGGAGCAGCCAGGTCTCGAACTGGTGCCTGTATGGGATGCTGGCACTGTAGGTAGCGGCCTAACCTGCTATGCCACAGTGCCAGCCCTGCCATTGAATTTTTCTAATAATAAAAAAGCAAAATATACTGAACTCTGTTAATATATTTCTACCAATAAAAGGATTCTTCACTTGTAATTATTAGAAGTCATTATACTTTGCATTATACTTTTTACTGTTTAGTTTTTGATGATGTTAACTATAGAAAAGTTAGAGAAAATTACAGTAATATATTTTTGAATCCTTAAAAATGTTTGTTATCTAGTAATAAACTACATACTAAAAGAAATTTGATAAATAAACTAATAATTAAAACAATGAAAAGAAACTTGGGGAGTAGAGTTGATAACTTGTACTGTATTCCAGATCTGTTACCTGAGGTTTTGTACATATTAAGTAGCTGCTTTTTATTTTTTCACCAGTGAAATAGGGATAAGAACCAAGTTAAAATGGTATACTATATGTAAAGCATTTACCAAAAACATAATGTTTAGCAAGCACTTTAATACTTAAGAGAAAAAAAAATACATTGTCTCTCCCTCTCTCTATGATTCTGCCTTTCAAGTAAATAAATAAATCTTTTTACAAAGGCAGGGGGAGGTGGGAATTAGGCACTGTGGCATGAAAGTAAAGCCTCTGCCTGCAACCTTGGCATCCCATATGAGCACTGGTCTGAGTCCCAGCTCCTCCACTTCCAATCCAGCTCCCTGCTGATACTCCTGGGAAAGAGAAGATGTTGGCTCAAGTATCTGGACCCCTGCTCTCATGTGGGAGACCTGGATGAAGCTCCTGGCTTTGGGCTTCGGCCTGGCCCATTCCTAGCTATTGCAGCCACCTGGGGAGTAAACCAGCGGATGGAAGACCTCTCTCTGTGTCTCCTCCTCTCTCTCTAACTTTGCCTTTAAATACATAAATAGATCCTTAAAAAATAAATAAAAGGGAAGGGGTTGGTTTTGTGGCATAGCATGTTAAGCCACTGCCTGAAATGCCAGCATCCCATATGGATATCAGTTTGTGTCCCAGTTGTTCTACTTCTGGTCCAAATCTCTGCTAATTTGCCTGGGAAGGCAGCTAAAGATGCTCCAAGTGCCCAGGCCCCTGCACCCATGTGAGAGGCCGGGATGAAGCTCCTGGCTCCTGCCTTTGGCCTGGCCAACCCTGGACACTGGCCATTTGGGGAGTGAACCAGTGGATGAAAGACCCTCTCTATCTCTGTCTCCTCTATCTGTAACTCTGCCTTTCAAGTAAATAAATGCATCTTAAAAAAAAGATAGTGCTGATGATAAAGATGATATATTGAGAAAATAAAAGAGCTTCCAACTGACTGCCAAAAAATATCTGAAATGTTTAAAAATGTTAAAAGTCAGACTTTGCTTTCTGTTTTACAGAGTATACTTTAGGAAATACAGATCTTGAAAGATAATAAACTTTAATTAAGAAAGTGCATTGCAAAAGGAGATCTAGCTCTTATCCTGATTCTATCTTGTCTTAAAGGGCTGACAGAACTTTTGATTTAGATTTGATGTCAGTTTAAGTTTGCTCTGCCAGGTCCTGAGTCAAAGTTAACTGAGGAAAAAGAGATAGAAAGAGGAAGGATTTTTAAGTGATGTTATCTTTTTTTTTAAAAAAATTATTTATTTAATTGAAAGAGTTACACAGAGAGTGGAGAGGCAGAGAAAGAGAGAGAGAGAGGGAGGAAGAGAGAGAGAGGTCTTCCATCCAATGGTTCACTCCCCAGTTGGCTGCAATGGCCAGAGTTGCACCGATCCAAAGCCAGGAGTCAGGAGCGTCCTTTGGGTCTCCCACACAGGTGCAGGAGCCCAAGGACTCAGGCCATCTTCTACTGCTTTCGCAGGCCACAGCAGAGAGCTGGATCAGAAGTGGAGCAGCTGGGACTCGAACCAGCACCCATTTGGGATGCTGGCACTGCAGGCAGCAGCTTTACCCACTTATGCCACAGCACCAACCCCCCTCTCTAAGTCTTTAACTTCAGCTACTCAGTGGTGACACTTGCAAAACCTATGAATTGCCTTAATAGTTTCTTGCAATCTTGATTGAATGTAATATTGATTTAAATAACAAGTATTATGAAAAAAATTGACATACTACATTTAAAAAAATCTTGGCCGGCGCCGCGGCTCAATAGGCTAATCCTCCACCTGCAGCGCTGGCTCACCGGGTTCTAGTCCCAGTCAGGGCACCAGAATTTGTCCCGCTGTCCCTCTTCCTCTGCTGTGGCCCGGGAGTGCAGTGGAGGATGGCCCAAGTGGTTGGGTCCTGCACCCCGAGGGAGACCAGGATAAGCACGTAGCTCCTGCCTTCGGATCAGTGCGGTGCGCCGGCAGCGGCCATTGGAGGGTGAACCAACGGCAAAGGAAGACCTTTCTCTCTGTCTCTCTTTCTCACTGTCCACTCTGCCTGTCCAAAAAAAAAAAAAAAAAATCTTGAAGTTTGTTTTTAATGTGCTAGGGGATTCCAATACAATCCCATCAGGGTTGCATGTACTAATGCCATCTCACTAGTCCAAGTGATCAATTTCAGTTTACAGTTGATCACACTGATAGGTCTAAGAGTCAAAGGGATCATACAAACAAGACTAGTGTCTGCTAATACTAACTGATAGAATCAAAAAGGGAGAGAATGATCCAACATGGGAAGCAGGATACACAGCAGACTCATAGAATGGCCGACTTCCTAAATAGCACTCTGGCCTCAGAATCAGCCCTTAAGGCATTCGGATCTGGCTCAAGAGCCCATGAGAGTATTTTAGGCATGGAAAGCCAAAACACTCTGGGGAAAAAAAAAAAAAAGAAGACCTAAATGAAAGATCTCTGCGAGTGAGATCCCAGTGAAAAGAACGGGGCCATCAAAGAAGGAGGTACCTTTCTCTGAAGGAAGGAGAGAACTTCCACTTTGACTATGACCCTGTCTGAATAAGATCAAAGTTGGCAAACTCAAAAGGCCTCCATAGCCTTGGCAACTCCTGACTAGAGCCTAGGGAGATTACTGATGCCATAAACAAGAGTGTCAAATTGTTAAGTCAACAACAGGAGTCACCGTGTACTTACTTCTCATGTGGGATGTGTCCTTAATGTGTTGTCCAATGTGCAGTAATGCTATAACTAGTACTGAAACAGTATTTTACACTTTGTGTTTCTGTGTGGGTGCAAACTGATGAAATCTTTACTTAATATATACTAAATCGATCTTCTTTATATAAAGATAATTGAAAATGAATCTTGATATGAATAGAATGGGAGAGGGAGCGGGAGATGGGAGGTGTGCGAGTGGGAGGGAAGTTATGGGGGGGGAAGCCATTGTAATCCATAAACTGTACTTTGGAAATTTATATTTACTAAATAAAAGTTAAAAAAAAATCTTGAAGTACTCAAGTGCAGTTGGCATTATATTATGCAATTTAAACAGAAAATTCCTATGTTACAGGATATATATCTAACAATTTAGTCATTAGCCAAATAATGTAAACCATAAAAATTGCCTAGATTTGATTTTTCTTCTTTTTGCCATAATTGGTCAAATATAAAATATATGGGCTTTAAATTAAACTTCAGTATCAATCTGAAAATCAAATAAAAACTCTCAGATACTGGTAAGACTGTTTTTCAGAAATTTATTTATATTATTAATCTATCCAGAGTCAAACATTTTATGAAATACTGAAAGCTACAAAAAAATCCTAATTAACAGAAAAAATATGGAACTTTTCCCTCTTTAGGATTTGTTTGTAGTTTTGAAGTTCTGGCTATGAATAAAAGTGCTAAAGCTTAACATTTTTGTTTCAGGATAACAGAACTAAAGGAAATGGTTACTGAAGTTAACCTCAGTTTTAATAAGCTTTCCTGTATATCCTTGGAGTTATGTATGCTTCAAAAATTGACTTTTTTAGATCTCAGGTACTTATTGATACTACTGCTTGGCTTATAACTTCTCTTACTTTCACCTAACTTTTGCCCTATACATCATATTTTTGTGGGTAAGTATGGAAAATGCTCTTTAGTTCATTAATAGGATTTTAGTAGATATCTAAGTATTCAGGAAATATTTTAATCAAACATCTATCATTCATAAGTAGTTTTTAAAATAAGTGATAAGAGACATGCATTCCCTTCACATTGGTCCTTTCCTGAAAGTAAATAAAATAAAACTGGCACAACACTGTGTTGGCACAGGAGCTTGCATGCTTCTCTTTAAAGAACCGCTCGGGTTTTATATTAAACAGATAAGGCCAGAAATAAAGTAGAAGATCATTATGAGTGGCAACACAAAGAAACTGTGTTTAAGGTTCTGCAGAGGTAATAGGAAATGTAATCTCAGTATGTACAATTTGAAGTGGCAGAATCAGAAGTATGTCACAGTTCCTGAAGGATAATAATACATATGTCTCAACAACCTAAGCATTTCTTTGCTTGTGGTTTAAAATTTTATTTTTAAACTGTTTTCCTACTACATAGTGCTCCTTGTACTTTTATATTGTTAACAGATATGTTTTTAGTTTGTTTAAAATTTGATAATGTAGTTAAAATTGTAAAACTTGATTAGGCTTAGTTAGAAATATTTAATTTTTTCTGTTTCAGTCTTTACGTTAATAAAGCTGTCATTTGAGACACCTTCCAAACCTAGAAATTGACTTACTATTTCTTGTATTCATGATTAAATATAATGAAAACTTAAATAACAAACCATATGATAAAAGATAATATATTATGTTTTAAAACATTTTAAAATGTCTAGAAGCAGTTATATTATGTAATTTAAGCAAAAAACTGCTTTTGTTACAGGATATAGGAATGACAATTGATTTTATGGATTCAAGTCATTAATGAATGAAGTATAAAATTTGCCCTGATTTGACTTTTTCTTGATTGCTCAAGCAACAATCAAATAACAATAAGTTATATCTCTGAGGATTTTTTTCTTCAGGTAGATACAAATGTGTTTGCTTATCGGATTAAAGCCAATCTACTAATATCCTGCTCCTAGTAGATATGGAATTGCTTCTTTTTCCTGGTGGCATTACATTGCCAAAACTGTAAAACCACATTTTAGTTCATTATTCATGGAGCAGGGGGAGTGAATCCTTATCTCCATTCCTGCCACGCATTTCATTTCGTCCCAATCTTCCATATACATGCTTCCATAAATATGCTTCTGTCTGTAAGCATATTTGAAAGCTTTTAAATTAAGTGATCAACATGTGCTTTCATCTCATAGTAAGTTAAAATCTCTCTAGGAAAAAAATCAAACAACACAACACAATAACTGAAGAAAAGCATAGAAGGGGAAAGAAAAAGGATGTAGATTACATTATAGAAAGTGTGACACTTGCATATTAGGCTTGACTTCTGAATCCAAAGAATATGTTAGAGAAGATTATTCAGTTGTAATAGGTGTTTATCTAGTTGGAAATCATTTTTGCACACATATTTTCTGTTAGTAGTTCTACTGCCTTTTGAATCTTTGTATTTATTTGCAAGAGTTAGAGAGAAGGGTTGAGGGGAGATCTCCCATGTTCTGGTTCACTCCCCAAATGGCCACAATGAACCAGGGCTGGGTCAAGCCAAAGGCAGGAGCCTGGAAATTCATCTGAGTCCTCCATGTGGGTGCAGGGGCCAAAGCACTTGGTCATCCTCTGCTGCCCTTCCAGGCACACTAGCAGGAAGCTAGATCAGAAGTGGAGCAGCCAGGACCCAAAACAGAATTCATATGGAATGCTGGTGTCAGGCAGTGTCCTATCCTTCCACAATGCCAGCCCCAGAATATTTCTACTTTCTTGTTTACTTGTCATATACTCCTAGACCCTTTCAACACCAAATGAGATTCTGTTTACTGAATGTTTAATTATAAGATCTAAAATCATATGCATTCTAAATTTATATTCGAAACTTAAAATAGAAATGGAATTGCTTAATATCAAGTAGAAAGCTCCAAATTTCTAAACATGTTGAGTCTCTTTCCTATTTCATTCTTTTCATATAAGTTTCAACATTCTTCTTGGAGTTTCATGTCTGTGTGCAGGACATATGTAATATACAAATAGAAAATTTATTTCATGTGGCATTACAGATGTAATACAAAGGACCCTAACCGTGAGAAGTACTGCTAAACTCAATTTAAAGGAGTTAGGGGATTAGTTGACACTCTTTACCTTCAAGAGTGTATAGTTATTTGCATTATTAATTGGTTGCATATTGGTATTGGGATTTGGTATACTAACAAAATATTTAAGATAATTGACTGATTCAGAATTCTTAGGACTCAGCCAGAATGAGATTAGATCAAGGACTGACAAGCTGATCTATGTATCTTTTTTTTTTCCTGCTCAACATTTTAAGTATAACTTAATTATAAAAATCTTCAGACTTTATTATTCAAATATTTTGGTTTCCAATTTAGGAACAATTTTTTAAATTCTTTACCTGAAGAAATGAAATCATTGATAAGACTACAAGTGATCAATCTTTCCTTTAATAGGTAAGAAACTGAACAAACATTTTTAACAACTATCCTATGGGAAAAAAATGGTCTTTGTTACTAGAGAAACCTATCAAAAGCTAAATAAACAAAAAGGCTCCTAATTTTTACTTTAATTTGATCTCCAGATTTTGTTTTTACTTAGCTTTACTTTGAATTGAAGATGATGCTGCTTGCTTTGAGTTCTTACTGTTGCTATCTAATAGGTTTTTTTGTTCTTTTTTGCAATTTTGAAAATCCTGTAGCCTGATAGACAGTTATGCACATGAGCAGTTTTGCTATAATTGAAGAATAGGGCATAGGAAAATATGTCTTCTGTGATTACCTGAAGGTAGCATTGAAGACTAGACTTGAAAAATACAGGCATTTTCTAGGCACAGGGAGAAGGCATCCCAGTTAGAGCAAACAGCATGTGCTAAGGCACAAAGATGGGAGGACATGGTGTATCTGGTAAACTTCAGGAAGTTCAATACTCCTTGGGCTGTAAAATGAGGAAGCAGAGGTATAAAAGTAATAGATGAAGCTGACTTATAAGCAGTTAGCCCTGTTAAATGAAACTTAGTTGTTTTTTTTTCCCAACAACACTATCAATGTACTGCAGATAATTAAGAATTAACTAATATTTATGGAAGCTTATTATCTGCTGGTGCTGTGCTAAGTACCATACATACACTATCTCATCCTTTTAAAATTTCTATTTTGTAGATTTTGCTATTATGTTCATTTAAAAATAATCAAGGGTTAGATATTAAATAATTCCCCTAAGCTATACCATAGTAAATTACAGAGTTGGGATTTAAATCCAGGTGGTTTGACTCTAAAAATTGAGCTCTTACCAGTTATGTTATATTGTTTCCTATAGTGAAAATTTAATCTTGTGGATGCACTTTAATAAATGTCTTAAGGTCTTCAAATATATTGTCTTTATAAAAAGTTTATATGCGTGGTACTATACTATTATTCTTGCATACAGTTGAAAAACTAATGCATGGTGACATTAAAATAAGGGCTGTTTATTTTAATATTTGTTCTGTCCCATTATTTGTGCCCTCTCTTGAATTGATTATACCATCATCGTTATTTAAAAATGTATACATTTCTCAGTCTCCTAATTTCTACTTGTGATTTGAGCTATCAGTTACATTGTAATTTCTTTATGTGATTTGAGCTATCAGTTACATTGCAAGTAATGTCTTTGAGGAAGGAAGTGGCAAAAGCTACTCCTAACTTCTCTATTAACAGGTAGGCTACATCTTTAATAATACTTTTGTTCATGGATTGGGGAGAGGGAATAAGAGAAGTGGCTACCATTTGTATGCCTGCTTATTGGCTTTCTTGTTCCATTGGAACATCAGAGTTGCTTCAAGTTTCTACTTTACTATTGCTTTTTTTGTATCAAGGCAGCAAAGAGAGGGTAGTATGACAAGTAAAAAGGTCATAGTTATAAAGCTCTCTTTTAGCCCATCCATGTCCTTTCTAGTCAAACTACAGTTCACCTCACACTAAAACTGTTCCAGCTTCTGTCTCATACGGTATCTTCAACAGTTTTTTATTAAGAGGTATCAGTCTTCCCAGCTCTCAGAGAGGTGCTTTGAAAAAGGAGCTGTGCTAGAAGGCCATTGAGAGAGGGAACAAGAGAGAGAGAGTGCTCTTCCATCTGTTAGGTTATTCCTAAAATACCTACAACAGCTGGAGATGGGCCCCCTGAAGCTGGGAGCCCAGAACTCTATCCAAGTCTCCTGTGTGGTGGCAGGGCTCCGAGTACTTGATTCATCATCTGCTATCTCCCATGGTGCACATTAGCAGGAGACGAATTGGAAGCAGAGCTGGGACTCAAATCCAGACATTCTGACATAGAATGTGAGCATGCTAAGCCATGACTGAACCACTGTGCTAAATGACTGCGCCAGATGCCATCTTTTTAAGCACCTGAAGTGCATTCATTTTAGAAACTCATCATCAAAGCAAAATATGTCTCAAATTTACTTCAATATATTGCCAGTGATTCTATTTTATAAGGAATACAGTGAACTAAAGAATACCAGCATGGCTACGTGAAGACAGAAGAACCTAGGCAAATAAATTCTGAACTTTTGTTTGACTATGTAGAATAAACAGTATCAGTTACAAGTCTGTTTAATATTTTCAGGTTTCTAAAATTAGTCCATTTTAATTATTTCCTGAAAAATTTAAATACAGCTCTTACACTAAATATAAAGAAATATATAATAAAAATTTTATTTCATGGTATCAAATGTAGATCATTTCTTTTAAGGAAAGGTTTTGATCTTGAGTATATTTAGGTTTTCTGTTCATGTATTATAGGTTCAAAATATTGCCTGAAGTTCTGTATCATATCCCCACACTTGAAACAATTCTGATTAGTAACAATCAGGTTGGATCTGTGGATCCTCAGAAAATGAAGACAATGGAAAATCTGACTACGTTAGACCTTCAAAATAATGACCTTCTTCAAATTCCACCAGAGCTTGGTAATTGTGTCAACTTAAGGTAACCACTATTCTACTGAGCTAATCATTTATTTGATGGATTTGTTGAATCTTACAAGGAGTGAAGTAACAAATTTAGTATCCAGTTCAAATAAGTTAATAAAAGTTAGAATCTTAATTCTGTTTGTAAAATTTTATCAAATATATTTTAGTTTTGTTTATATGGTATTATTTTACGTATATATGGTGTTACGTTACATGCATCCTAAGCCACTACTGAACCACTGTGCTAAATGACTGCACCAGATTGCCATCTTTTTAAGAACCTGCAGTGCATTCATTTTAGAAACCTCACATCAAAGCAAAATATGTAAGATTGCTTCCAGAGATAACTTTTTTCATCACTGTGGATGTTCATTATCTGAAACTACTACATAAAAATATCATTTAAATATAAATTCTTGCTTTGCAAAAATGATTTTTCAAGATCTGTTTATAGACAACCACCATTCCACTTCATGCTGGCATGGTCTTTCTCTTTACATTTACTATTGCCTCAGCGTTGGATGCCTTTGACCTGCATTCATTAATAATCAACCCAGACACTACATTTGAAAACCTTTCTCATTCTCTAGGCAGATTTAGTCTCTATTCTGATTTTCTATCATGCTTTGTTTGAGCTCATTTATCCATTTTTTGGTCTTTTTTTTTTTAAGAAGACAGCTGTCTCAGCACCTAGCACAAGTAAGCCCCCAATAACTACTTGTTATGTGAATATAAAAGGTGTTTGATGTCAACAGAAAACCAGGTAGCTATCAGAATATGTCAAAAGTAATTTAATTATTGAAAACTGCATATTAGTGATTTGACATATTTTGCTTTACAGAGACAGCACCACCCTCTGTTCTGGTACTTCCTATTAGTAATTTATAGGAGATAACTATAGTTGAGTCTCATTATTTGTGATAGTTTTGTTCTATAAAGTCACTGTGAATACCAAATTATTAAATACTGAACCATTGCTCCAAGGAGAAGTACAATCTGATCACATTTTCATCAATCAAACAATATAGAATTTTGGTTTGAGTTTCTGAAATTTTAAAAATTATTTTATTATTGTTGATTTATTAATATTGAAATCATGGTGAAAGTCACTATAATTCATGCCTGAATGAAGCTTACCTAACACTTGTATTTTCTCCATAAGGTCTATTTGTGCTTAGGAGACGTAGGCAGCCCCTCATTACTACTCCTGGGGTCCATTTTAGATAGAGAAATTGCCAATAAAAGTATGAAAATTAAAAAAAAAAAAGTGGTACTCAATGCACCACAAAAAGGATACTCATTTATGGTACAAGAGCTAAAATAAGAAGGCAAAGTATCACTGTGTTTGACCTTAGCTGGAAAGGTGGCCTCTGGGCATTTCAAAGTTTTGGCTGCTCTACATATCTGTAAATGACCTGGGAAGTACCACACATTATGTTTTGGGGGTTAAAAAATAAATTTTAATGAGTAGGCAAATTTGCAAATATGGAATGCACAAATAATGAGTTTCACTGTAATTAATTCCATTTTCTAGAACTTACAAGTTTTTAGAAGAATTCCAAGAAACATAACTATTTGAACATGTAATTTAGATTAACTATGTAATGTATGAATCCTTTGAGTTTTGTTTATGTAAATACATTTTAGAATTAATATAGAAATCTCTTCTGATTAAATACTTCACTAGGTAAAAAACTAAAGAATATACCCTTAAATATTAAATTGAACCTTATTTTGTCACATGAAAATAGCCTTATCAATGTGCATCTAGTCAAGGAGGGGAAGAAGGCTGACACGTGCTAATGTTTTGGTGAAGATGGAGAGGGTGATATATGAATTACATTATGATCCTTGGCGTGGATGCTTATCAGTCTGCTCATTTTGATATTTGTCAAAATATAATGCAACCACTTAGTGTATATGTTCATTTTAAGACTGATAAGAGACTAAATAGAAGGCTTTCAAATCACAGCTCCACCATTTAGTAGCTGTTTTGTCTTAAACAAGTCTTAACTTGTCTAAATTTGTGTCTCCTCATTGATAAAATAGGAGTATTAATGGTTTCTCAATCATTGGATTGTTAAGAAAATTGAATCAAGAATGTTAATTACTTCATGTAGTACCTTTCACATAATAAGTAATGTTTTGTTTATTGTTACAGTTGTAAGTTCAATTGTTTAAATGCTCAGATTTGGAAAGGGACAAATAAGACAAAAAACACATTTTATATACAAAATTACAAATGAAATTAGAAGAAAAACCCTACTTATGAAAGATGTTTACATTTTCAATTTCTCATATTTCTTTAGAACATTACTTCTAGATGGAAATCCATTCCGGGTTCCTCGAGCTGCCATATTAATGAAAGGAACAGCGGCTATACTGGAATACTTGAGAGACCGAATTCCTACTTAAATTAGAGTTGTTTTATAATCCTGGTCATGTTAACTGTTAAAAGGATATAACATTTTGTTTTAGTATCATCTGAAAGATGATTGCTGTACTTGATCTTAGAATTCCCTAACCTCAGCCAGGTATTGGGATAATTGGCCTGAGCCATAATCACTGCCACTAACTATTTTTATACTAACAAAACAACAATTTAACATTTTGAAGATGTTGTTTACATTGCTAAAGGTGATAACCACATGTGTAGTGTTCATGCCTTGATTGAATGTTTTGCACATGAATTATCCTGATCACTGTCATTCCCCTATAATGTAGTAGGTACTTTCTTCAAAAATGAACTTTCATTTAATGTGGTTGAATATTTTTATAATAACAAAGATTTTTGTAGATCTGTTTTTTCTCCGCATTTCTTTTTGTATTCCATATAACATGACTAGTTGACCTGAATGTGACTACCAAATTGTTACCTTTTTATTAATAAGTTGAACTGAATTTTATTGAATTTTGTTCTTTATCACTTAAAAAACTAGACTTTTCCTACTTACATTAAGACTTTTGTGACGTGGATATTCTCAGTGTAAGTGTAAAGTTAACATTCACTGCCTTGTTCTTTAATTGAAATGTTTCTTTTCTACCTATTGGGTGTATCTTTTTCCTCTGTTTTATGAACTCATTTTCCCAGGATCATTAATGTCACAAAACTGATACTGAAGATACAGTCTGGAGAAAATACTGAAAGTATTGTTACAACTGCTGTCACAATTTTGAATTTAAAACTTATTGGGTTTTTTTAGTGACATTATTTTCATAAGATAATTAAAGAGATTGGATCTATATATTTTCTCTTCAATGATAATATTTAGCATTTAAAAGTAACTTTTGTTATTTAAAAAAATCACTTAAGAGTGTAACTTATTAATTCTATACACAACAGCAACAGAAAACTACTAATAAGGTATACCACAAGAAATCTTAAAATGGAGCCAGGCATGGTGCAGTGGGAAGCCTGCATCCTATATCAGCCTGGAATCAATTCCACCTCTGCTTCTGCTTCTAGTCCCATTTCCTGCTAATGTCTTCATTCCTACCAACCTCCTATGTGGGAAACCAGGATGGAGTTCCTGGCTCCTGACTTTGGTCTGTTTCACTTTTTCTCTGTCTCTGTCTTTGTCTCTCTCTTCCTCTCTCCCTGTCACTGTCTTTCAGATAAATAAACATATCTTGTTTTTAAAAGGCAAAAGGAAAAAGCTTCATATTAAAAAAATAAAGAAATAAAAATGTACTTTATTCAAACACTTAGCAGGCAGGTGTCTGTATGTTTAATCTACTCTTTGAATGTGTTTTAATCCAGCCTCATGCATCTTGCCCATCTTTTAATTTCCAGCACTGTAATTTTAAAATTTGCATGCACCCTTGATAAGACTAAACTTGTAGTCATGCAGTAATGTTCTAAAAGGGAATTTGATATAGTTAAACTTGATTTAATAAAAAACAAATATAAACATTTTTGTTTACACAAAAATCATTGGAAATAGGTTGATCAGTCATTATAACACTTACCATATGATTCTATTAAGTAGCCAGTTCAATAGCATGTATATCCACTAATATAGATCAGTAGTTAGCTTTTGGATGTTTGATGCATGCTTATATGATGAAAAAAATCATTTGTAATAAACACTACATGTTCATAATAAAAGTTACATTTCTCAAATATTGATTGCAATGTCTTTGTTTTAAAGAAACATGCCCTTCTCATATTACAACTCTGTCACTCACTTGGAACTTTGCTTTGATAGTAAACAAAAGACACTTACAATAAGGTGACATTTTATTATTTATACAATAAAGAGACTTTTATGTTATTCAAAACACTTTTTTAAATACTGAAAAAGTTGAGTACACCAAAGCCGAAAAATGGCTCTGCTATACACTGCACAGCATTATTTTAGTCCCTGTATTTTTTATCTGTACAGAAAGCATCCTCAAAATGCATTCTAATCACATTGTACACCTTTACTGATTAGTGTCAATACATAAAATAAAACTGGAGAATACAGCTTGCATTTGCAAATTAACTGACAGTAATTAATTTCACTGATTCAGTAAATTTAAAATATAGATTCATAGAACTTCTTTGCACATAAAATGAAGCAGCTTTCAAGGTCATTATGGTCTCATACTGCAAAAAAAACCATTAAGTACATTCACAATCTATGTTAATAAAGTAGTAAATATGTCTTCATTCAGTTTTATTTACATCAATATGTAATCCAACTAAAAAGTACTTTTAATCATGATACAGGAGTCTTTTTAACACATACAAAAATGACAGTTTATATATAAGCTCAAAATCACAATTATCTCAAAATATTAATTACAATACAGCCATTTCAATTAAACATGTTGTGATTTAATTTCTTTATAAAATGGTAAAATTTTTATTAAAGTAAGCAATTTGTTTTGAATTGGCTAGAGTATACCCAAGTAGAAAACCTTAAATGTTAAGAGGTGTTTCCTGCCCCCTCCCACCCAAATTTGTATACAGCCACCTAGGCTAGCAAAGAGACAGAAAAGGCCCCAATTTATAAAGATTAAGCCTCTTTTGCTATACTGCTGTGGCTTGTTGGTTCTTCCATAAAAGCTTTACAAGGGGAGTATCAATAAACTATTCAGTGAAATGCATGCATTAATATACAATATGTCTATGTAAAATGTGTTTACTAATGTACATTAAAATGTTCACAAAGACTGCAAAAGAAGTCATAAAGAAGCACTTGATCTACCAATCGCATATTGTAAACTTGAAAACGATTTGATAATACAATGAAATTTCTTTGAAATCAAATCTTAAGTTCTTTCTCTGACTAAAGGAGCTCTGGTTACTTGGCCTTAAGATGTCACTGTTGTGCTGCACATATGGTAGTGAAGTAAGATGTCACAAAAGCATAGGAGACTAGAACCTGTCTTCATTTTATTAAAATAATGACCCAATATTGCATCATTGCTTAGAACTTTTTCTTAAACTTATAGAAGAGTGAAATATTTCACCAAGTAAATTATATGACCTCAAATGAAAATGGAAAATTTGTGTGTGTTTGGCATATTAAAAATGTTTTTATATGCAGAATTTCTTTATGCAGTAAGAAAAGGATTAAGCCCCCAGATGAGGTCAAACATAATCAATTATCTAATAGTTTAGGAAACAAGAACATTTTCATGAATGTATTTTCAAAAAACCTAAAAACATAACCTTTCTACTTAAAATTGTTAACTACTACTGTCTTCCTTTAGAATGCTTCTATGTAATACTCATAATTCTTCTCTGAACAGAAAGAGCCCATAGTTCATCTTAGCATTTACTTATATACTTCTGGGTAGGGGGTGCCCTTGAATGGTTATAAAACGGGAAAAATAAAATACAGTATTAGCAATAACCGAGAATAATCTTGAAATAACCTTTCTTTTGCACATTTTCTTGTGGTGGTTGTTGAAATTCACAAATTCAGTAGGTTTACCTCTGGTCTCCCAGTCAACCTGGAAAAAATCCTTCATATGAAGACAATGTTGTAATCCTTAAGCTTCCTTTAGTCCTTTCTATATGCTAAGTACAAAGAAACTTGATTGGCTCTTCAAACAAAAAGTATTGGTTTATCTATCAGTTATCTTTTAATTCCAAACAAAAAATAATAAGGCTTGCATTTTCAAGGAGGAAAATGTAGTTGAGGATGTTGAAGAAAAATGCCTAAATGTCATAAAGCAGAAATATTAAACACTTATTGCATTCTGTTGACACTAGGTGTCATCAAAGCTAAAACCAAATTTCCTAGAGTAAAACTGAACATAGAGTAGTCCTTTCTGACCTGAACTCTTGTGCCTTTTCCACATTCAAGACTAGTAAGAGTCCCCTGAGTGGAAAGATGCTACAAATATTGGACATAAAATTTATTCCAACAATACATTCTGGAAATGAATCACCTTTATAGTAGATATGGGAACTGCTTTATGTTCTGTCTGCCTGAGAGTTCCATCTTATTTTTCCTACAGACTTTCCAAAAAAATAACATAATATTCCCTGACTAAATAAGAGATATTCTTTAGTAGAGGGCTGGGAACATTTAAGAGGGATGGAGAGATACAAAGAAATACAATGTGATTCCATTTGCCTATTTATCAAATGCTTTCTTTAATCTACCTATCATCAAGGTCAGTTGACCTGCACACCTGGGCATTTAAACCTCATAACTTTAGCTGTGCAAAACAAATGTGCAAAGAAAAACACCTCCTATGTATATGTGTCTATACATAGACACAAAACCTGAGTCACAATGAAAGTTTTTAATATAAGAAAACTTTTCTTAATATAGGAAAATAACCTTTAAAGAGCCAAAAATACCTTTGTACAATATAAGCAGCTAACTTTAAAACTTCAATGTGCTTAAGTATCACATATTTTATAATGCTCAGCAAAAAAGGGATAATTTACATTTGATAATTATCATAACCACATTTTTATTTCTAACATCTATTTTCATTCCCCTGAATTCAATTTTTCTTAAAAAAAAAAAAACCCACACATTCAAATAAGTCCTGTTTAATTTCAGACAAACATTTCCTGTGTTTTCTGAATATTGAGGACATAGGAGATTTGATGATGTTAGGCATACAACTAAGTACCAAGCAACGATGGAATTCTAAAATTCAAAACAAATAAATCAAGAGAAATATTACTTGCAATAATATTTTGTAGACAGAATTGGGTCAAAGTCCACATGAACCTATTCTCTCATTTGCAGTCTCCTGATCTGCAGATTGTTAACTCAAAAACTCCTTGTTCCACACTGCATTGCCATAGCTTTGGGTAGGTTTGTCACCTTTTTCCATTCGTGAATCCTGTCTTAACATAAGGTTCCTTGCTCACATGCAGCTATCAGTTACAATATTCTTTCTCTTCCTTTCTCTACCATTTTGCTCTGTCTTCCTTTTTAAAGAGCTCAGTACTTTGGGATAAGCCACCCTACTTCCTCCCAAACCCCCAATGCCACTTATGGACCCTCTGGGAGAAAATCTGCTGGAAAGCCCCCACTATCTTCATTTGACATTGAGTTAAGGCTCAGTTAAGGACATACTTATTTTATACAGATGTAAGTGGAAATTGTTTTTCTTTGCTGTCCCAATTACTCATTAATTATGCATTTATGTCGGTTAAGTCAGTGACACATGGGGGGGGGGAGCCATCTAAACCAAAAGGGTCAGTCCTTGCACGTGTGGCTGGATAGGAGGGCTTTGGAATACTTTCATCAATAGTTGAAGTAATTCTGCGCAGGGTTCAGTTGCTATTTTTTCTCTTTGCCTGTGAGCCTGGTTTGGGGATAGGGTGGGAAATGCATGCAAGAAGGAAAGGAATTAGAGGCATTAGCCAAGGGAACTGTAGTCTCTTCCTGCCTGTTTATATGACACTTGCCTGAGGTTCACCAGAAGGAATTTGCATTGTACAGAAGGCTAAAAACAGAGGCATACTTTGTCTGCTGGCAACTTGTTGCCATGGGAACCATTGCAGAGAAATGAAAATATGACATGACGCTAAGGATTAAATTTGGAGAAAACGGATAGAGAGTAGGTTTCTACATGGTAATTTGAGCATTTGGGATTTTAAAAAACAGGACCAGATTAATAAAGATGGGAAGGAAAATGCCTTCCTCTTAGTTGGTCTCAAGGGGCAGTGATGTGTGGAACGCAGGGAGAGAGTAGTACTTGAGTAAGGGGAACTCTGTAAAAACAAGTTCCCTCCCTTAACATGTTTAAGCTCTTCAGCCCAAAGGTTAAATTAACTGTATGGTCAAATATGCCCTTTGGTAAAGGCATATCCATGCTTAGCTTAATCAACAAAAGCAGGCTGCTTATCAATTCTCTTCTCACTTTCACAAAGCCAGCATGCTCTACCCGACAAGATTATTGCATGCCTAGTACATTATTGCTGAAGCATGTTTCCAAACACACACACATACACACAGCTCACACAAATACAAATCTATTGTTCTTCTCACCCAACATGGCAGCTATTCTTAGTATCCCAAAACAAGTTCTCACCCAGGAAATAATTGTTCTACCTCACCCCATACAAAGCCTCCCTGCGGATCTGCCTCTTTCCTTCTGTACTTGGTAATAAATAGATTAAATCAGCCTTCAGGATTCCAGGAAAATCTTTAACTAGGACTCGGATTTTCAGCCTAATCTGAAAAAGACATCTACATGTGGTACTTCCATAGGCTCCACAGGGAGTTTACTTGCGCTGTCCTTCAAGCTAAACAAAAGGCTAATTTCTGAAATCCTCCAATTAGTGCCCCATTCCTAAACTTCAGCTTTGGCCTGTACTGAAATGCAGTTGCCTTGCAGGGATAGGAAAGAGTCACAGGAGTTGATTGATGCTTCCTGGAGAGCTGGTTTTCAGGGAGTAGTGACACTTTCACCTGACGTCATCCTCTTCCCTCAAACACAAAGAAGAAGGTTAGAGACATGACTTCTACCTGGCTGATGAGTAGGAATGGAGGTAGGGAGTAGGAGACAATCCATTATTGGATAGATGTCTGTAGGATACATCTAACTGCAGATGGTTTGAATATAGTATGTTCTGTGCAGTAATACATTGGACTTTTTGATTTAACTAGGAATACTTTCTGAATGGCATTCTGATCTATTGGTTAGAGTTCCTTACTGACACTTTTGACAGTCTCAACAATGAATCTTTGAAATATCAAAAAACCCATTAGTTTCTCTTTTCCCAAGATTACTTAAAAGAATTCCAAAATTCAGTAAAACAGCTGAATTTTCTCCCACTGCTCTTTGGAGGCAAATTTGATAATATATGCAGGACCCTAAACAGAGGTTTGGGAACAGCGACTTACTTGTGCTAACAGAATTTCTTAAATCAATATTCCAGTAAATTCCAGGACTGAATGCTTCAAATGCTTGGTTTTTGCAGGTAGGAAGTATTAGAATAATCTGATGCAGCATTCATCTTTAAAGCCACATAAATCACTACTTTTTACTAAGGTCAAATAAGCAGATCTTCCTGAGATAGGCAAATAGAACATCATAGGGTCTTCACAGCAACCATGCCTTTGAATTTGACATCTAATAAATAAGAGACTGCTGCTTTTCTGTTTCTGAAGGGGACCAATCATAGCTTGTTTATATTTGTATCTTCCACTATTCTCAATAGGGGAACTTTGAATGTAATCCTTTGACCATAAGCATTTGTTGGTTAAGTTGAATGTGTATCAAGAAAAAGATAAATTGTTTTATTCACTGATAATTTTTTAAAAAAGGATAAACTCATAGATCAACAAATCTTAAGATGGGCCAGAGGAAGACATAGGAGAGAACCAATTAAACATCTTTCTAAGCTAGATCCATTCAAACCTGCAGGCTTGGATGCATGCTCAGAATATGAGTGTAAAAGAAGAGTTTTTAAAAAGTTCATAAGGGGCCGGTGTTGTGACATAGCAGGTTTAGCTGCCCATTTCAGAGCACTTGGTTCAAGTCCCAGCTGCTCTACTTCCAATACAGTTCCCTGCTAACATGCCTAGGAAAGCAGCAGAAGATGGCCCAAGTACTTGGGCCCCTGCCACCTGGATGGAGTTCCAGGCTATTGGCGTTTGCCAGAATCAGCCCCAGCCATTGCGACCATTTGTGAGTGAACCAGAGGATAGAAGATTCTCTCTCTCTCTCCCTTCCTCCCTTCTTCTCTCTCTCTCTCTCTCTCCCTCTTACTCTTCCTCTGCCTCTTAAATTTTTTTTTAAAAAGTTAGTGGAAAGCATTATGAAAAAAAAACAGTATTTTTTAAAAAAAATTTCATCAAAATAATCATCTTTTAATCCATTTTTTCTGCATTTTTAAGTATCTATCTATCTCTCTCTCTCTCTATATATATATATAGCTTTATATCTTTATCAGGCTCTTTTTTTTTATATTTCCACTTACTTCCCCAAAATGGTAGTTACTTTTCTTGTGAGCAAAGGACCTAGACAGATACATACTATATCTTCTTTGAAAAATTTTCCATAAATATCTCTAGCATGTTCATCTATATCCTCACAATATAAGGGTATTTTAAAAAGTTTGTGGAAAATGGAAATAAAGCATACATTCATTTTGGTACAAAAACTGGAAATCCATGCCTAGTTTTTCATAATACACATTTTCTATGAACTTTGCAGACCTGTGTGTGTGAAGCCAGAGAGATGAATTCCCAACTTCAATTTCTTTTAGAAGTGGTCACATACATAGATCTGCAACGTTGTCATCAACATTCACGGTTTTATAAAGAACCTGTCAAAGTGACAGACTGCCTGGGACTCTATTTTGACCATAATGAGGCCATGCAATCCTATCAAATGCAAAATGCTTATTGCTAAGTTCAGTAATCTCACAAAGTATAGCCCAAGAATTATGTTCAAAAACTGGCTATCAACCACAGCTGGTTTAAAACAGGGCAGTCAGTAAAGATAAGTGTTAACAAGTCTGCATACTGATAACATAGAGGACAAATCAAATTTGGAGAGTGAGGCTTGGCTACTACCTAGCTAGCTTTTTTTCTTCAGAATTTTGGCATAATGAACACCAATAAAAAACAGTCTTGAGTGTGTTGATCACTCACTTATTACGCCGCGATGCAACACTGTGACTATCAGCATCTTGGAGTAGGTCTGGGAGGGGCGCCAGGACTGTTTTAAAGGCTTCAAATACATTTTAAATAACAACTTTCCTCCTCTCTCCTCTTCTCATGGCAGCCAAGTGCCCCCCACTCCAACCAATGTGGTAGTCCCATTTGTTGTGCCTGAAAGAAGAGCTTCTTGACCTCTTGACTTTATGGCACAGATGAAAAATAATAATGCATGTAATGCATTTTCAGGTACAGGCAGGCTCAAAGGGGAAGGAATATGCCAGAAGCCTGTTTGCTGTGAGGGGATCAGTATCTCAGCACAACAAGGATTCTGTTGCTGAATAGGAAGCCCTGACCTACCAGTGCTTGCAGGAGTAAAATAAGATTAAGATTATCCATCTGTGACAGACAAAGCAAAAGCAAAAAATACTTCAGATCATAGCTGACACCAAAATTCGAAAGGCAATGCAGTGCCAGCATTAACAAAGAACAAAAAATGAACAAAGCATAGTATTGACATACAGAAATAGCAACTAGTTTTCTCATCAATCTCAACAAGATCCTTAATTTTCATTCTAATATTTAGTTCTAGATTCTACAACTAAGTCTATTTTAAAGCTTATGGATTTCTGAGGGCAGATGAAAAAGCTGATGGAATAGTAAAAAGCCAAACCTGTATCCACAACAATAAAATAATGCGGTATTTGCCTTAAAATGAATGGCAGTGTTGTGTATAATTTAAACGTGGTCAGGTGTTCAACTTCCCTGAAGAGTGGAAGTATGCTTAGCAAGCAAGCCCCAGAGGCCCGGGGTCCTACAGAGGTTACAGAACACCAACTACCTTTGCTAAGATAGAGCTACTCCTGTAGTAGCTGGCGATCACGTGGCAGGAAGGAAACTGCTTCCTCTGGAGGAAAACACTAGAGGATTTAAGTAGTTTTACCCAATGGAGAAAGGACACCTTGATTTCCATCTACTTCTGCTCTGAGTTGGAAGAAAAAAAAGACTAAATGGTCGACAGAGACACAGCAGGACTGCACACATGAGTAGGGCTCTGAAGGAATGAGCAAAGGTGGTGCCCAGGCACGGGTGCTGGCTCAGCTGTGAGGTGGAGGCTATAATTAGCTTAGACAGAAACAGAAACATTTGGCTTTTTCAGCAATGATCCAGCCATCAGAGGCCCTGACATTCCAGATATCTAACACCCAAAATAGCTTGAGGACACAAGTCTCCCAGGCTGCCAGGTTGTGCCTTTAACCCCAGGGGAGGGATGGGCCCGCCTGACAGAAGAGAGGCTGAGAGGGAGATTGTCAATTACCCCTGGACTCCAGTTATCACACTGTGAGACACATTTTGAAATACTTCCCTTATTCACATCACAGTGTGATAAACTCTTATCAGATCATCATGCCAGTTACTTGTACACATAGTTTACAGCAGATGCCTTCTCACTACCAGATGCTAGCTGGAAATAAGAGCTATACACAGTTGCACCCATATTCAGATTGTTTAAGTTTTACCGAGGTCATTTAAAAATGCATTTTGGATAGTTTGTAGCGATTGTATTCCCACATACTTGGATGAAACATACCTAGATGAAAGGTGGTTCACATAACAGTACATAGGACAAAAAATACAAGAAAATAAGTATTAAACTGGTGGATATAATAATTGTACTAAACAATTAAGGACCATCAAAACCTTAAAGCACACACTCACAGCCTAGAGATGGAGACAGTCTCTGTCTCTGTGTTCTGGGTGGTTGATCAAGCCTGAGTCAAAAACAGAAACTGCTGACAATGAGCTCAAAGCTAATTTCTTATATTGTTTACATTTTGGTCATTGTTTCCAATGAATTTTCTCAAAAGAATATTGTGGAATGGGGCATTATTAACAATTGATCTGAGTTAGACAATTGCCAAGCTGCAGATATAAATATACTTGTAAATATAAAGTCGCCATCTAGTGGAAGCTTTTTTTAACTGCAGACACTTGTTAAAAAGTATGAATGGGCCTGAGAATTCTGTCAGACTTGAATCCGTCATTTAAGCAGAGTGTTTCATTGGGATGAAAACCATAATTTATTGCTATTTCATGCTTATACAGGGAAGTGGTATCCCCTCCCTAGGAGTATTAAAACAGCATTAATTCTTCCGGCAAGTAGACAAATGAACCAGATCCTCTTAAGGTCCCTTTCTGTATGATAGAACAGTAATTTTCTTCATTTATTCACAGTACTTTTACCTACACCTACATTATTGAATATTGACCTTTATTTCAGAAAAGTACTCTAGTAAGTTTTTTTTTTTATGAAATATCTTATTTTCCTTGTTCTGAGAAGTTTCTTGACTGAAAAAGTATCTACCAGTACTATACTGTAAAAACAGTTTCTGGAAATGAGTGGCAACTAAATTATTACACTTCTAATAGCATATGACTCCCTTTTCATTTTAATTGCTTTTCAACATCTGAAAGAGCAAGAGAGAGTCCAGACACCAAGAAGAACTAAAAGATCATTTTCCTGGCCTGAAGAGACAGCAGGGTTAGGAAGGGCCTTCTGGGGCTATCGAAAAAAGGGCCCAAGTCACCAGGGCCCAGAGACTGGAGGGTATGCCTGATCTGATTTCCTCTGTACATTTTTTCTCTGGTGCTCCTTTTTTTTTTTTTTTTTTAGAATTATTTATTTATTTACCTACCTACCTACCTACCTACCTGAGTGGTACAGTTACAGACAGAAAGAGGGAGAGACAGAGAATGGTCTTCCATCCACTGGTTCACTCCCTAAATGGCCTCAATTGCTGGAGCTGGGCTGATCCAAAGCCATGATCCAGGAGTTTCTTCTGGGTCTCCCACATGGGTGCAGGGGCCCAAAACACTTGGGCCACCTTCTACTGCTTTGCCAGAACATAGGGGAGAGCCGGATGGGAAGAGGAGCAGCCGGGACTAGAACCGGCGCCCATATGGGATGCTAGCGCTTCAGGCCAGGGCTTTAACCCAAATGGGATTCCGGCACCACAAACAGAGGTTTAGCCCACTATTCCACAGCTGCGGCCCCTCTCTGGTACTCTTTATCAGTCCTTTATCTCTCTTCCTTTCCCTTTATCATTCTTACTTCCTTAAAAATTTAATTTCTCTCCTTCATCCAGCCCTACATTGCTATAGTTGTCACATACTAGTCTAAAATACTATTGTCAGGACAGGTGTTTGGCCCAGCAGTTAAGGAGCTGGTTAGGATGCCCACACTCATATCAGAGTACCTAAGTTTGAGTCCCAGCCCTGTTTTGCAATGCAGCTTCCTGCTAATGCAGGCTGACCCTGGGAGACAGCAGGTGATGGCTCAAGTAGTTGGGTCCAGGACTAAGTTCCCAGTTCTGGTTTTGGCCTGATCGGTTCCAGTGCAGGCCACTGTGGGCATTTGGGGAATGAACCAGTGGATGGGAGCTCTATCTCCCTGTTTTTGTGCCTCTTAATTAAAATAAATGAAATGCTCTTACTTAAAATACTTAAACAATTCTTACATTCTTAAAGTATTTGTACCCACTCACTAAGATAATGTCACTCTCTTGAGTATTTCACATTTAAATTTCAGGTTTTATTTTTTTTTCAGACATTTGCATTCTTTTCATGATATAAATCTACAGACACTGGGTTGTCAGATTGAACAGTTTGAGACACCATACTGTCAAGGAAAACAGTGATGGAAGCTTCCTTCAAGGTACTCACTCATGAGCTATAAATCTTTATATATAAAATTTCATGAAGACATAATTCAACAAAATAGAGAGTTAACAATTCCTCTTGATGCAAAGAAATTAAAAAAACAGAGTCAGAATGAGGGTAATTAGCATTGGTAGTATAAGCAAAATAGTTAATGACAAATGGTTTCATATTGGGAATATTTCACTCAATTCTGGAGTCAACATTCTGTGAAAACTAAATAGGAAAATATGGCAAATATTTTTGAGATAAAGCTAAGATAGAAATGGCTTCCTGGCAAGGAAACCAAGATCTTATGGGTTAGTATAGGGAGTTGGGTAAGAGTTATGAACCTTGAAGTCTCTCCACATTGGTGTCATTTTTCTTTTAAAGGGATAGGAATCCACTTTCTCTCCCTACAAGGGAAGGATCTAATGAAGTCAATACTCATCCAGTACAAATGGCAAGCTCCCTCTCTAGTCTAGATCAAGAGGTTAGATTCTGACTTCTGTAACAATTTAGAAATGGGAAAATGATTATATATCAGTGTTGACTTTGATTTTCTATGGTCTATCTAAGTAGTTAATAATATCAATTCTTTAGCTTTTGCAGTGGCCTGAGCATTTTGACTAGACTACATGACATGTTCACTTCAGAGAGATATGGGATGGGATCTATCCTCAAAATGAAGTAAAAATACAATGTGTCTACATTGTCACGCTGAACTGTGGCCAAAGGCTGGAGGTCAGGCAATTTTATATGCACCAACAGGCAGCGTGAAGCAGCAGTTAATTACATTTTAGAGCTAAAATGAGGATTTTCCCCTACCAACTACCCAACCCTAGCCTCAATGCTCTCATGTCACCCTTCTCTTTCTCCCATAGCTTAGGCAGCATAAATACACCAAGTTACAATATACAGGTAGAAGAATCTATTAACTAAAGCCAGTCTCAACCGTGACTGTCATCTCCTTTGTCCAGTCATTTCACCTCTGCAGGCCTTGGGGACCTCTGATACAATGAGGGAACTCAGCTTGGTTCTCTCTAAGATACCAAGACCCTGCCTAGATGGTATCAACTGTGTGATTGTGTTTCTCAGGCATTTCTGAGAACTGTAGGCATCACTTCTTAACAAATCAAAAGGATAGATAATGTACTCCAGTTAAAGGAACAAAAAGGCATTTCTTAAACTTTTTGGACAGTGTTAAGGCCCTTAGAACACATAAAAAGAAATTAAACATAATTGCTGAAACTGCACATGAGACCTAAAAGGTCACAAGAGAAATGCTGAAGCAGGAAGGAAGATCATGTTAAAACATATAATTTTTTTTTAAAACTAGGATTGGTGAATGAACTAAGTTAAAAGATTAGCATTTTAAGATTACACATGGAACATCAACTTCCTGTTTAATTCAGTATTAGGGGCCTTCATGTGCCAGGCCTGTCATTCATTTAATCATTACCGGATATTTAGTGAGCATCTACTGTGCTTCTGACATCGAGACTAATAAGGATATATGGTAAATAGACCTGTATGTGCTCTCTTGAAGATCATTTGTCCAGAAGACCTCTATTAAATAGTATCTGATGCTCTGTCTCAAGGAGCTTATAATTGAGAGCTGAGAAAGCAAATATCAAATAGCCGTGATTAGTCAGAATGTGAAAGATGCTACAAAATATGCACAAATGTATTAAGATGGTACTGAGGAAATTTCTTTCCCTAACACTGGGGGAGAGTTCATGGTTGTAGTGTTTTTTAAACTGGATCCTGAAGGCTACATATGGTTTCTGGTAATTTAGGAAGGGAATGGAAGAGAAAGGTCTTCCAGTAGAAGGATGGGTGTGGGCAAAAGCTGAAATAGAGGCCGGTGTTGTGGCCAGCAGGTTGAGCCTGTGATGCCAGCATCCCACGTGGTGCCAGTTCAAGTCCCATTTGCTCCACTTACTATCCAGCTCTCTGCTAATGTGCCTGAGAAAGCAGTGGAAGACAGCCCAACTGTTCAGGCCTCTGCCACCCATGTGGGAGACCTAGAAGAAGCTCCTCGTTCCTGGCTTTGGCCTGACCTAACCCTGGCTGTTGCAGCCATTTGCGGAGTGAACCAGTGGATGGAAGATCTCTCTCTCTCTGGCTCTCTCTCTCTGTAACTTACCTTTCAAATAAATAAACATTTAAAAAAAAAAAAAGCTTAAGTATAAAAGCACAGGGAGTATTCAGGGAAAGGCAAGGATTCCTACATATCTAAAACAGTAAGAATGGGATGAGAAAAAAAAATTCCTAAATTCAGAAGCTTAAACTTTCCTTGGAAGAATAAATAAACAGGTGTTTATGTATGTGCATATGTATGATTCAACTTTATAAAGCAGAATTTTCATGGGATCAATTGAATAGTATGCAGTAAAAGTGTTCATCCCACAAGTGAAGTAAATATGAAATGAGCCAACTGAATGACTGTTCAACTCACTGCATTCTAATACTGGACTACATGAATTCCCAATCCCATGTTTCCTGATAGTCCCTGAGAGGCAGTGGTTATAGGAGCAACCTTTTGGGAGCACTCAACATAGAAGAATCTTTTAAATCAAACACTTCATAACTTTTATAAAGTATTGCTTTCCATCTTTTTCTTTCATCAAGTCAGGGGCTCATAGATACAGTACAGAACTAGGTTGAGGGATGCTGATCTTCATTTTATGATTTTTACTCTTTAGAACAAATAAACTGGAGAAATTCTGACCTCTCATCCAGAGATCCAAGCGATTCATTACTAAATATATTATACAGTAACATATCAACTCTTACCAGTCTTGACTATCAAAGAGTGCCCTAAATCCAAGCAAATATTCATAATGACCTCCAAAGGGCCACAGATACAATAGAGAGACCTATCCACAGCTCCAAATGAACATCCCTTTTCAAATCCAAACAGATTTGCAAAGATAAAGATGCAATTTCCTTTGGCAACAGGATAGGTTGAGGGCAGGCACAAAATGACTCACCACATTGCCCTGTACTGTCTTTAATCTGGAATTTCTCTTATCTTTCCACTTGACTGTGAAACTACATGTACAGGAGAGCTTATTGTATCCCTTGCACTATCTGACATATACCTGATGCCTAACAAATATTTAATATTTATAATCATTGTATTTCATGTTTTAGTTACATTCTTTAATGAAATGTCTCTAAAATTTAGAATTTATGGATGACATACCCTAGCATCTGAGATTCAGCTACAGTAAATATTTTCCTATGGAGGAGGAAATATAGAAATTTGCTAATGAGAAGAAAAAAAATCTGTACTAAGATATTTTAGTTTCAGGGTAGAAATACCTGCTATTTGTTAGGGTTTACTCATCACAGTATTTTAAAAAAAGAAAAAAACAGGCACGAACAATATAACCTTTGTGCAACAGTTATATAAAATAATATACTTTCACAACTAAAGAAAGATTGGATGATCCATTTAACGTTTTTCTCAACACCAAATCCTACACTTATTGATAATTATTCTGGCTTAAAGAATGAAAAAAAGAATCTTTTTTTTTTAAAAGGAAGGAAGGAAAGGGAAAAAACAAAAGAGAGAAGAGAGAGAAGAAAATAATAGAAAAAGAAAGAAAGGAAGTTATGCTAGTTTTGAAAATCTCAGCTGTGAAAATTTGACTCATGACTTTTTGTTGGTCAGTCCTATACTGGTTCCAAAACCTGACTAGTGAGAGTCACACAGTTTCAGTACTTCCCTCATGAATGCTGTCTGAATTTCACAGTCAGTCTTCTACTCCTTGAGGTTCTGCCATGAACAAAATTAAGTTTGTTTAAAAAAAAAAAAAGAGCATATTGGGAGCCAGCGCTGTGGCATAGCAGGTAAAGCTGCTGTCTGCAGTGCCAGCATCTCATATGGGCGCCGGCTTGAGTCCCAGCTGCTCTGCTTCTGATCCAGCTCCCTGCTAATGGCCTGGGAAAGCATTGGAAGATGGCCCAAGTGCTTGAGCCCCTGAACCCATGTGGGAGACCCAGAAGAAGCCCCTAGTTACTGGTTTCAGCTGGGCCCAGCCCCAGCGTGTTTTGGCTTTTGGGGAGTGAACCAATGGATGGACGATCTTTCTGTCTCTCCCTCTCAGTAGCTCTGACTTTCAAACAAATAAATATTTTTTTAGAGAGTATATTGCAGAAAGATTGGGCAGAGGCTACCACAGCTGCAGAGACAGCCTTCTCTGTGCAGTCCTTACCTCTGGGCCCACTTCTTATCCTGACTGGTGCTTAATGTATTGTTACAAACAGCATGAACTGACTCCTGACTTCAGTTCAGCTAGGAAAATGCTCCCAGCTGAAGAAATGCCTCTCAAATTGAAACTAATGAACTATTTCTCTTTGCTCACTCTTTTCCTCTTGCTCTCAGGGAAGATTAAGAGCATCATGTAGTTAAAACCCCAGAGGATTCAATATCATTTTGTTCAGTATATTTTTTAAAATATTTATTTTTTTTGAAAGGCAGAGAGAGAGAGCACGCGAGAAGAGGTCCTCCATCTGCTTGATTACTCCCCAAATAGCCACAACGGCCAGAGTTGGGCCGATTTGAAGCCAGGAGTGTCCTCTGGTCTCACACACGGGAACAGGGCCCAAGGACTTGGGCCATATTCCACTGCTCTCCCAGACCACAGCAGAGGGCTGGATAGGAAGTGGAGTAGCGGGAACTCGAACAGCCCCGCCCACATAGGATGCCAGCACTGCAGGTGGCAGCCCCACCCACTACACCACAGTGCCGGCCCCTACTTTATGTTTTTTAATTAAAAAAAAAAAAAAAAGAGTGATTTTCCTCTCAGTTGTTCAAACATCTCAGAATTCTCCAAAGTAGAAATGGTGGTCATGGGAGAATGTTTCCAAAGCATTCTCTTGCATACAGTGGAAAGAAGAAGATTAGAGCCTATCCAACTATAAGCAGCAGAAGACTGAAAGTCCCTCAATAGGGCAAAAGTCAAAATTTAAAACACAGAATTGGAAACACGGTTCTGTTAAGGCATTGCCACCCTCACCCTCACACATAAGCTTAGTTTGCTGTGGTTAGCAATGTGCAAGTGCCTCACCTGTGGGCCTTGCTTATGCTACTGCTATAAGTTCCATAATTATCCAAGAAAGTCATTTCCAACCTAGAAGCTGGGACGGCTTGGAACCTTGGTTTACAAGAGTCTCTGAAAAGCTAGATTTCTCAGGGGGTCTCTTATCCGTCTTCCATCAGGATGAGACCAGACATCTACTGCCTTTGGAATAGCATGAGGAGTTGGAGGGATGAATCTAAAGCAGTGGCAGCAGCAATGAATGAACAGAAAAGGCCCTAGAAACCTTAGGATATAACTATACAACTCGATTGCATCTGTCTTAGTTACACTGGGTGTCTTGGAGAATAAACAGACTTCAAAATAAAGCTAAAGTAATGCGTATGGGAGAACTGACCCCCTGGATCTCCTACAGTATTAATGCACTTGCTTTCCTGTGTACAACCATTTCCCTACTGCCCACTTTCTATTTTCTTATACATGTATTCTTGAGACCCACTGGGTAGTGGGAAATATTCCAAGCCAAGTCAGTACCGTTTTTTTTTTTTTTTTTTAATGGAAATCAGTTGTATTCTAAGGAGAAAAGTTCATGCAAGTAATCTCAAATCTGGAGATTTCCCTTCAATTCCCAGATCAGGTAGCTGATCATAAGAGAGGGCATATCACTAGCCAGTGTTTGACATTTTATTAAGCCTCAAAAAGAATTAGCATTTCTGGGAAAGGAAGTTTATTGGAATCTTATTCCTGCTTTTCTTAACTCACTGGACTTCATTATTTGCATAACTTTTTACTAACCAGCCTAGTGTTGCAAAACTTGCTGTTTGGTTAGTAAATCAGGAATCAATGAAAACATCGATCCTCTGATTGAATTTTCTGATCGGATTTAGTTGGTATGTCAGGAAACAATGAAACAAATTGTTTGATTGAATTATCTGACAATTATCTAATTGGATTTACCAAAAACTTAAAGCATAGTTCCATACCATTGTGGCTTCTTGTCTGGATTTATCATATTCTTGCTTTTTGGTAAAAGTGTATTCAACAAAATAGACATTTTTGATCTGTGTACCAAGAAGGGCAGAAATTAAGGAAAGCCTAAGAGCCAGTGGAAAACCAAATTCACAGTACAGTTGTGTTCTCCAAAGCTTTAAGAAGATTTTATGATTAAAAATAAAGTATTTTTCTGGTTTTCTGCATCTAATGATTTTGGCAAGATCAAATATTTTTCACTTAACATTTGAACATATAGTTTTTTCAATATTTACTTCCCTTGAATCTTCCCTTTTGTTAGCATACTTGATAAATTATAAGCAATTATATCATTGATTTTGTGTATAATCATCTTTAAGATGAAAGGTTGTTAATTTGTTATAGTATCCTCTGTTTTAAACTGTTTTCCAACTTAAAGCTAGTAAACCAAGGCCCAGAAACAACCAAGATTACTTGATGTTTTGCAATTACAAATCTAACTGGGACACATGTCTTCTTTAGGTTTCAATGAGCAATTAGCATGATGTTAATATCTGTATGCTATACTGACTTTGACTATTCCTTACCAAAAATACACTCAAATTTGGACATTATTATGTGTTTTTAGGTGACCTGTGTTGTCTGGAGGGTGGGAACTAACTTAAGAGAGATTTTACAATAAAGGCCTATAGGCCCTGTAAATAGTTTTGTAATTGTCCACTGAAGTCGATTTGTCTTGTTAAATCCATAATCATTCTACTAATACTTTTCAGCTATTTTTCCTTCCATCTTTAATCTTTTTTAATGCCATCCATTACATCTTACTGGTCCATCACGTTTCAATAGCTTCCTCAGCAGAAAGATTACCTTAAAACTTAAAGACCAAGAGGTAGAGTCTGTTGGAATCAGCATAAATTCCACCTTGTTTGTTGTTGTTAAAGGCACACCCTTGACTTTTTGTTGCTGTTAACATGAACCAGATTCTAATTTCAGGCAGCTAAATCAGTTACTCAAAAGAAGCCAAAACTTAAAGATCAGTGGGTTTGGCTAGCTGAGAAACAATTAGATCCTCACCCTTGGCCTGGCCTCAAGTGGTTAGTGATTCTCTTTAGACATGCTAAAAAAAAAGCATCTTTTCACTGTTGCCTGGTTCTCAGGTCTGTCCTGTTGACAATGAATGAGGTGCTTTGGCTTATCACATTTCTTTTCCTGCTGATCCTGGAACCTTTTTCCCTTTGCTTCACTTCTGAACTGCAGACTAGGAAGTTTTACAGCATTGGCCTAAGACCGTGTTGTCACTTCAGGAGTGCTAGTGCTGTTCACTAGGATTATGTTTCTCTCAGCCACATGCCATGGGAGCCTCTCCTGAGGCACTGGGCTTTGTGTGCAAAGCAGAAACAGACAGGGAAATCCTCCATCTTGCTTTTTTCCCACCTCTCCCAAACAAGACTTCACAAAACTAATGGAACTGTTCAAGATGTTTCATTTCCCCTAAACTACACTCATAACTTTGTTTTGCTATTTGAGTGATATTGTGAGACCAAAATGATGATCATTCTACAATATCTGTATACAGTGGTTGGAGTGAGTTTTTGACAATGACTCTGAAATTAGACTCTGAAAGACATTTGTCATCAGAAACTCTCAATGTATTAAAATGCATTTAAAAGTTACTTCTGGGAAACATACTAACTAGGCTAATCATTTAGTCATTAGCTAATTGCCAAACCCTATAAAATCATGGATGTCACCTTGACTTAAAGCAACATCAGAATTAGTGCATTATTTATAAAGAGAAGCATCATTTACCTTCAAGTGACAAATTCTATTGCCAAAAAATACTACTGTACTGCTAATAAGTGACACTCATTTTAATAGATCCTACAAAAATACAATATTTTCAATGTCCCCATAAAACAATTAACTTACAAATATTATTCTCAGAGCTTTGGTGACATCAATATTTGAAAATCCCATTAGAATACTTGAAAGAGTAGCACATAACATAAATTCATTATATAAAGAAGCTATGTGGAAATATGAAAGAAAATGCATGCAATGATTGAAAAATTATTATGGAATGTCAAATTAATATTTTAATCAGACTCATGACTAAAATAAAGAAATACTTTAAATGTTTCAAAATGAATTTTCATCACTTAGAGAAGAAAATAGTTTCAATGTCATGTAAATAATCCTAAATTAACTAGATTTATCTTTTTCTTCAAAATAATTGTTTTCAGAATTTTATATACCTTGAAACTTTTATGAGGAATATATTTTAATAATGCAGATAGACCACAGCTCTGAGAAATTATATTTGAAGTTTCATATTTAAATACCAAAGGTTTTTAATCACCGACCATAACTTTCTAACAAGTCTTTCTTAATGATAAATTTTATCAATTCCCCAAACTCATTTTAAGTGATTTAAAAGTAGCAAATTAAATTAAGCCACACACAAAAAAATTCCACATTTACAAGTAAAGAAATCGCTGGGGCTACAGTTTATAATCAACATTAATTTGAAAGAAATAAAGCAATATCTTTCCTGCCACCCATCATTCACTGCTTGAGTTTGTGGTGAAAAATAGTTATCTACAATGGCCTTTAGTCTGTTTGTTAACTCTGCATGTACTATAATTATCTAAAGGCATTAAACAAATTAGTTTGTCCTATTTTTATTCAGGTCCCAGAGATAAATGGCTAATTTATGAAATATTTCACTCTGTGTTATGAGAATTTAGCAAATGAATATGGAACCAAATATAAACACTTTATACCATATGTACAGTTACTTTCATAAGGCATTATCATGTAATTTTTATTGAAAAAGATTCAATATAGTAAAGTCTTATTTTAAGATATATTTTCTTTCTCAATCCGAGATGTTTAGTTTATGAAAATATTGTTTTCTCTATATTCTTTTTGTATATATGCCAACATATACCTTGTGCTAGAAATATTTTATGGGAATTACAATTCTTCATATTTGTATTTTCTATATAAAGGCATATACAACTTTGAGGCAGTGTTTCTGATGGAGAGCAGAATTTGTTAAGAGCTTGTATGTGCTTCCGTGCTCCGAAATTATATGAAATCCACTTTGAGAAGAAACTTATTTGATTAAAAAACAAAACCAAAATAAAAACAAAACTGCACCAATGCACAGCCAGAGGCTGACAATTAAAACTAATACATAACCACATGAACATCATATTTATAGAGTTAACATTTTTAAGGATGATCAGTGCTAACATATAGCATTATACATTTGGCACTAATGTTTGCCATTGGTCCAGCAATTGGCAAAATTTGTTTCTATGTATAAATTTATTTTTGAACATTAGGTCTGGCTAGACGTATTTTTACTATTTATAAAAAATATTTAGACAGTAAGCTCACGTTGAATAACTAGGTCTACTGTGTTCTGGAAACTCTTCAGTAATAATACAGCTTTTTCATGTTCCATATGTACAAAACTGTGTCCATTTGCCTGTAAATACACAAAGAAAACAGGGAAATTATTGCAAACTGTTTACCATTGTATTAATCTTTTTTCTAATAATTAGATTCAAGGGAGCACTGAGCAACAAATTATCCATTTTTAAAATTCATAATATAATCGCCACTACAAAAGCAATCAATTTCACCCTGATTCAACCCAATTTATTAATTCAACAAAAAAAATACCCATAACTACGTCCTTGTCACTGTTCTAATTGAAAAGGAACAGGGGTGACTAATAGATATACTTTGGAATAGCAGCTGTTCAGTTCTGTTGTTTTGAATCATTTTTGCAGGAGCTTATTTGAGATAGTTTGAAAGTGTGCACGTGGGCATTGATTTTGTTACACAATCACGGATACAATTAGCATGGTAAAAAGTTCATTCATGTCAAATATAACTATATACCAGTAGTACAATTTAATTCTGACTCACAGAAAAATTGTATATGCATTTTTATGTTGAAGACTTTTTTATTTCTCTTATTGTTGAATGAAATTATATTCATTATCTGTATTGAAAGTTCTCTACACAACCCCATATACTTAAAGTTTCCATTCATTGCTCAGGGATAAAATAAACTGATAGCAATAAAAGAGAATATGACTTTTGTCTTCTTATTAAAAATCATTAATATAAGTAATCAAATTTCACTGTCAACATAATTAGCCTAAATTCACAATCTCAGGATTCCAGCTGGCTGTTATTTGACACTGCTGTCACAAAACATACATTTTCTGTATTTGGCACTCACAGGTCTATGGTTTGTCTACATCAAATTGCAGACTATCTTGATTGGAATGATTTGTATTAGTAATATAGAAAGAAGAGGGTCTCTGAAGCCTTCACTATTGTGAAGGCCAAAATAAAACAGTCTTTTTGAAAGTTGGTAGGAATAATTCTGAAACCCAGTGACTGACAGTTATGTAACTGCTTCCATTGCAGCCTGAAACTACTGACTAGGAAAGAAGTCAAATTGGCTGATTGGCAAAGTACAGGTAACAGATCCCGTTGGTTTTTTTTTTTTTAATTTTTAATGAACTAGTACTTATTTTGGATAAACATTGCCTTTGTTATGTACTTTAAAATATGGTTTCTTAAAATGTGATTAACATTTCAAATAACCAATCACTTAAAAAATAAAATATTTCATTTGCCTTTACCTTTTTCATATTTAAAAAAGCATTAAGTCTCTAGCAATACCATACAATCTTTATAACTTGGATAAAAATTATCTGCTACATCACATTTTAGCACTAGTTCATTAAAATTGGTTGGTTAATAATGTGATAAAGAAGGTTTTAAAATACTGTATTTTTAAACCACAGTACACACGCCTTTAAGAAAAAATGTGGAAAACAAAATATAATCCCTTGAAAATCTATATATAATTATAACTATAAATTTCTTTTGAATTAGAGAAACTATGTATTGGCCATTTCAGTGATTGGGAAGAATAGCTGAGTAGAACTTCATATGTGTTACATAGTCAAATTTCTTGTCTGAAATTACAGTAAAAATCAGACAATGAATTTCCATTTGATGTTACTTCTGTTCAGATGACAATGGGGAGCAGAGAACATAGCACATGGTACATTCTTCTTTCTATCCTGATCCTATTTCTGACATTAGTAAAATAGTAAACTTCCATTAGACATGTATTTATTTCACTGTTATTCTAAGTGATATACCAACTTTAATTACTTCAATTTGACAAAAAGATATAGCTTAATTGTGAATTTAAATTTAAATTTTAATAATGGAAGTCTTCAATGTTAAAATTTATTGATGGTATTATGAGTGCTCAGATTTCTCTACATGCAGATATAAATCTAAGGTTGTAAGGAACCCAAAACTCACTGGGAATTTTCAGGGAATTGTTCGAAATCTTTCATCTTCAAGCTTAAGGGCTGAGGAATTCACTATGATTTGGAAACCAAGAATGGTATGTTGTCTATCATCAGACTTGACATAATATTAATGTTAAAAAGATAGTAATGTCAGTGTTAAGGACATAAATGGCACAAAACTTAACATATCAAATTAATCAAAAACTGTTAGTTTAGAATGACACTTTTTTAAAAAAAGATTTATTTATTTATTTGAAAGTTGGAGTTACACAGAGAGGAGAGGCAGAGAGAGAGAGACAGAGAGAGAGAGAGACAGAGAGACAGAGAGAGAGAGCCAGAGAGACAGAGAGTCTTCCATCTGATGGTTCACTCCCCAATTGACTGCAATGGGTAGAGCTGTGCCGATCCAAAGCCAGGAGCCAGGAGCTTCTTCCGGGTCTCCCACGCAGGTGCAGAGGCCATCTGCCACTACTTTCTCAGGCCATAGCAGAAAGATGGATGGGAAGTGGAGCAGCAGAGTCTTGACCGGTGCCCATATGGGATGCCAGTGCTTCAGGCCAGGGCGTTAACCCGCTGCACCACAGCACCGGCCTTCATAGAATGACATTTTTATCAAAGAATTTTCAAAGACGCTTGGTCTACTACCACTCCGACTACTTTTGCTTTGTTTCAATAAAAAGTATCTGTTGTGTGCTGACTGCCCAAGGTGTTTTGCTAGGCACTGGGGATAGAAAGTTAGAAAGAGATGAAGCAGAGAAGCTCTCTTCAGATAAGTGGTCATCTAGATGGGGAAGCAAGGCATGGACTTAACTAGAAATAATGTGGAATATGTCTTTCATGAGTAAGCACTTACCAAATGCATGTTAATTGAATTAACACCTGAAGAGATAAAATGTTAAGGTAGCTCAGAAGAGGGCAAAGTGAGAATGGGAAATTTCCAAGGGAGCTGTTTCTCAGAACCACATAATGAAGTTTTCTGTTGCTCATATCTGGCAAAAATGTGATTAGCAGAGGACAAGTCCTTTTCTTGTCTCATCCCCAAAGTCTCCTCCAGCCCTCAAATGAACAGTCAGCTATTTTGTGTAAATTCTGCAATAGTATATGCAAGGGGAAGAGTTTTTCACATGATTGACATTTACAATCATTTTTTTTTTGGTAAGAATTAGAACAAATAGGGCAGCACTGTAGCATAGTGGGTAAAGCATCCACCTACAACACTGACATCCCATATGGGCTCTGGTTCAAATCGCAAGTATTCCACTTCCTATCCAGCTCCATACTAATGTACCTGGGGAAGCAGCACTAGATGGCCCAAATATTTAGGCCCCTGCACCCATGTGAGACACCCTGATGAAGCTCCTGGCCCCTGGCTTTGGCTTTGCTCAGCACTGGATATTGTGGCTATCTGGGGAATAAATCAGAGGATTCATTCATTCATTTGTTCATTCTCTCTCTCTAGCTCTGACTTTCAAATAAATAAATAAATAACATAAATAGATGAATAAACAGAATTAAAACAAATAAATCTGTCAATTTGGACCCAGACATTAGCATAGGAAATAATTGCAAAACTAGGCTAATGAGGAAGGGTTGTTTTTTGTTTCGGTTTTTAGAAGGAGAGTTATTTCAAATAATCTTTTCTTCAAAAGGAGGAGAGATAGCCCAATATGGAAAACATTTAAACAGAACTTTCCTGGAGAGACAGAGACAGAGACAGAGGAAGAGGTAGAGGTAGAGACAGAGACAGAGACAGAGCTAGAGCTAGAGATGAAAGAGTTGGAGCTAGAGATAGAGATAGAGAGAGGTGGATTGCATTCAGAGACCAGCTTGCTTACTAATATCTTTCAATCTCACAGTGCAAAAACACAGTGTGAAAACTGCTGGGCTAGGCTAATCCTGCTGTTTGTAAGCAAAAGATCTACACCTCAGACAGGTGACTGGTCTCATATCACATAGCCAGGAGAAGGATTGGGCTGAATCATATGATGCCATAATATTCTTTCTTATTATTTTTCTCACTATTTTATGGAAATAGTAAGACCACACTCCAAGTGATTTAACTAACATTTCACTGACCATGATAAAAGAATGAGCATTTTTTTCCCTTAAAGATTGTTGCTGTATCACCTATTTTACCTCCTAACATGATTATGTTTTTTCCAGTGGTTGTAGGACCATGATTCCCATTCAGAATGTTATCAAGTTTAATTGGACTCACTCTAAAAATACTAATGGAGATAGCACCTAGTCCCAAGTTAGAAGGTACACAAGTGCTGAATCTCTCATTCTTATTATAGTTTCAACTCTGGCTTAATTGGGTTGTTGTGGCCATATGTGAGCCTTCTCTTCTAAAAGTAGACAGACTGTCAGACTATCTGCTACAGCAATTCTAGAAGACTTAATAGGAAATAGATTAAAAAGAAGGAAACTTTCTATAGGTAGCTTATGAATTTGGTACCTGGTTAGACAAAAGTGCAAGAAATAAACAAGGATCAAGTTGTAATGCCATTAACTGAAAATAGAGACCCTTGTAGAAATAGCAAACTTAGGTAACAAGACAGTAATGGTGTACGTGGTATAGGCAACACATTCAAAGGAACTGTTGATCATATATTTTGGAATAAAAGAGTAGAATTCAGGAAAGAGGTCAGGTTGGCAGCATTAGCAACAGAGGTTAGGTTTTACTGCAGCCTGGTATTACCTTCAGGGAATGCTGAGAGATCTGTCAGAAAATACACTTAAAGGGGAGCATTGTGAAAAAAAGTAAATCTAATCAAAGGAAGAGGATGGGATTGTAGCTTTTGTTTTTTTTAAAGATTTATTTTATTTATTTGAAAGACAGAGTTACAGAGAGAGGTCAAGACAGAGAGAGAAGTCTTCCATCTGCTGGTTCACTCCCCAGATGTCCACAACAGCCAGAGCTGCGCTGATCCGAAGCCAGGAGCCAGGTGCTTCTTCCCAGTCTCCCACGTGGGTGCTGGGGCCCAAGCACTTGGGCCATCTTCTACTGCTTTCCCAGGCCACAGCAGAGAGCTGGGAAGAGGAGCAGCTGGGACTAGAACTGGTGCCCTTATGGGATGCCAGTGCTTCAGGCCAGGGCTTTAACCCACTGTGCCACAGCGCCGGCCCCAGGGGATTGTAGCTTTGGAAGTGCAGAGCAGAACTGTAAGATCGTGTTTGCTATGCACCAGAACATTCAGGAAAATTTTCTTGAAGTGAGATGGGGAAAGGCGAAACAGTTTAATCCTTCCTACCAGAGGTGGTGGAAAGCTGGTTCCAGTGTGATGGCAGAGAGGGGTGAGGAAAGAAAGTTCTGGGTTCCTTAGAGGCCCAGGCAGGAGGATATCTGGGAAGGGCAATCTCCAAAAAGGACCAACAGAGAGTGCTCAGGAAGGTAAAAAAATCCAAGACAATCAAATATTTGCTAGTGGCCTCACTTAATGCTATTTTTCTGTAGCACAGAGGAAATAGCTGGGAAAGGGGTAGTTGTATTATTCTGGGCTCATCTGGATCTGTGTCTAATAAAGTAGGCTTCTAGATTGGCCAGAGCCACAGTCCAGGTGCTGATTCTGGGTCAGCAAGATGCTTTTAGAACTTGTCTTTGAACACAGCTTTGAAGCTATAGCTTTTAGTTTTTAATGCTTTTAAGCACAATTGAGCATTAGATCAGTGAAGAGACATAAATAGAGCTAACCTCCCAAAAGGAACTAAGTAGATTGATAAATGAGATCATTCAGTCCAATGGACATTAGGACTTCGCCTGTAATTCTAGTCACCAGAAATGTTTGGCTGTAAGTCAGAGCTTTGGCAAACCTCAAGAGGCCTATTTAAAAGAGCTTAACCAGTACCTGGGGATAGCTTGAAGATACCAGGAGGACTTGGGATGTTACTTGAGGAAGTTTATTAAAGATTATATGAGTCAATATATGTCAGGTCTTATGACAGGGCCTGGCATACCACAGACAATCAATAGCTCTCTAAGTGTTAGTTACCACTGCTAGTATTACTTCGCTACTTTCTCAAGTTAAGAAATAGAATTTTCATTCAGCTACAGGAATAGAAGAAAAATGTCAGAGGAAGGAACATTTTTCCTCACTTAGTTAACCCTGAGTTTTTGAAAGATGAAAATGTGGGATCAGAGAGAGTACGTGAAACATCCAAGACCACACAGTTAGTGGGATGATGGGAATTTATGTCAGTTTTCAGCTCTCTGTATCTTGACATGGTATGTTCCTTTGGATGTTGTGAAGCTGTTACGAGTGTTTCACACTCATAAAATGAATGTGCTGTTTAGTTGTAATTGAGCCATTTCTTGATATGGAGCATTATGGTAGACCTGTTGCCAGAGGAAGTAATGACAGGGAATTAGAAATGGGGTTTGAATGGAAAGAGAAGATAGAATCTCAGTCCTAGAGAAACTTCTCCTTTCATCTTTGAGATAGAAGAGCAGCACAAATTTACACAGCATTTGTTAACATGATAAATATGAGTATCTGCTTATATCTTGTATAGTTCAGACAGGGAATCAAAGTATTATGTTATTGCATTTTGTAAGGTTTTTTCAGCAAAAACTAAATATCAAAACAATCACAGTATTAGCATAGTATTCCAATTAGTGGCATTTTGTGGTTGTTTTGTGTGTATGAATGGATGAAGCTGAGGATATAAAAACTGGTACTATACACTATTAATTGCAGAGTGTTAATCCAATGATAATTTGAAAACCAAAGGCATATTAATATATTTATGCATATGATATTTCAAATGTGTATAATATAAATGCAAAACGTGGTTTGAAGAGTATTTTTTTTTTTTTTACAGGCAGAGTGGACAGTAAGAGAGAGAGATAGAGAGAAAGGTCTTCCTTTGACGTTGGTTCACCCTCCAATGGCCGCTGCGGGCGGTGCACCACTCTGATCTCAAGCCAGGAGCCAGGTGCTTATCCTCGTCTCCCAGGCAGGTGCAGGGCCCAAGGACTTGGGCCATCCTCCACTACACTCCCGGGCCACAGCAGAGAGCTGACCTGGAAGAGGGGCAACCGGGACAGAATCCGGCGCCCCAACTGGAACTAGAACCTGGTGTGCTGGCGCTGCTAGGAGGAGGATTAGCCTATTGAGCTGCGGCGCCGGCCAATTCAATGAAAATTTAAAATACAACTATGCTGCCACATCTGGTACATATAGGCTCCACATAAAAACACTATCATCAATCCGAATAAAATGTGTACAATTTTGAGAAAATTGCACCTAAGTAAAAGTGAGAAATAAATGAGTGCTTATTAAGTTGATAAAAGGTTAATAAGAAAACAATCTGGGAAAAGAAAAGATATTATGAAATTGTTATGCTTCAAGAATGTGTATTTGGTGCCGACACTGTGGGACAGCCGGTAAAACCATCATCTGTAGTGCTGGTATCCCATATAGGCAGCTGTTCAAGTCCTGGTTGCTCTACTTCTGATCCAGCTGCCTGCTAATGTGCCTGGGAAAGCAGCAGCAGCTCAAGTACTTGGCCCCTGCACCCACGAGGGCGACCCAAATGAACCTCCTGGTTCCTGGTTTTGCATTGGTCCAACTCTGGATGTTGCAGCCATTTGGGAAGTGAACCAGTAGATGGAAGAGTTCTCTCTCTTTGCCTCTGCTTCTTCCTCTCTGTAACTCTGCCTTTCAAACAAATAAATAAATCTTAAAAAAAAAAGAATATATAATTGATGAGTTCCTAGTTTTAGTTGACTTGAAAGTATGCAGGAACATTTTACTGTAATCGTTATTTCCAGAAGATAGCTCTCATTATTTCAATTTCATTTGGCATGTGTCACAAAATGTTTTTAAATGCCTCTTCTCATGATTTAGACACACAAAGACTGAGGGTTAATTAAAATAATAAGAAAAAGTGGAGTTTTGCAAATATAGTTCAACAATTTAAACCACACTTTGTTCTGGATTTCCTCCTCTTGTTCTTTTGGGATTTATCTTTCATTTCCTTCTGGCAAATGTTTTATTAAACAGATAAATTACGAATGTTTATACTGCAGAAATTTTCCAGATGATGCTGTGATGCTCCTAGGAATTCTGTTATATTTTTCTTATCCAAGGCTCTAAACTTAAAAATTGGCCATGGAGAAAGCTTGGCCACAGGTTGGTAGAATAATCCATTAAGAAGAATAGCATGGATCTTTACAGATTCCAAAAGGGAAATAAGACTAGAGACATGGTTGTGTTAAAACATTTAAAGGGCCAGTACACATATATTTTGTATTTGAATGTACCATTTTGAATAACCACAACTCCTGGGATGAGAGAAAATAAAAAACACAGCAACCAAATTAGAGCTATAAGGGTAAGCCTTCATGGCCTTATGAGAAACAGTAGGAATTTTATATAATCATCATTATGCTTCACATTAACTACCTGGAATTAGTTCCTACTTCAGAATTTTATTCTGATAGAGCACTCTCATTAGATACTGGGTTATATATATAGTTGAGCATACTGCACAATCAATACTGCAATGACTCTATGCCAGGTCATTTGAAACACTTTCCTATCAACAATCTGTAGACCTTCAACATTTGGATATAATATCTTGTTAAATGGGTAAATTACGGTGTTTATACTGCAGAAGTTTTCCAGACAATGCTGTAATTCCAGATTTCTTATTATATAAAACTCCAAACTTAAAAACTGGCCTTGGAGAAGCCTTGGACATAGGGTTGGTGGAATAATTTATGTTGCTATTTATAAATGTGAGAAAGTTTTTTTTTAAAGATTTATTTATTTATTTATTTGACAGGTAGAGTTATAGACAGTGAGAGAGAGACAGAGAAAAAGGTCTTCCTTCCGTTGGTTCACTCCCCAAAAGGCCACAATGGTCGGAGCTACACCAATCTGAAGCCAGGAGCCAGGTGCCCCCTTGCGGTCTCCCATGTGGGTACAGGGGCCCAAGCACTTGTGTCATCCTCCACTGCCCTCCTAGGTCACAGCAGAGAGCTGGACTGGAAGAGGGGCAACCAGGTCTTGAACCCGGTGCCCATATGGGATGCCATCACCGCAGGTGAAGGATTAACCCAGTGCTCCACAGCGCTGGCCCCCTGTGAGAAAGTTTTAAATTTTTTTTTTTTTTTGGACAGGCAGAGTTAGACAGTGAAAGAGAGAGAGAGAGACAGAGACAGAGAGAAAGGTCTTCCTTCCGTTGGTTCACCCCCAAAATGGCCGCTACAGCCGGCGCGCTGTGTGGATCCGAAGCCAGGAGCCAGGTGCTTCCTCTTGGTCTTCCATGCGGGTGCAGGGCCCAAGCACTTGGGCCAGAGCAGAGAGCTGGACTGGAAGAGGGGCAACCAGGACAGAATCCAGCGCCCCAACCAGGACTAGAACCTGGGATGCCGGTGCCGCAGGCGGAGGATTAGCCTAGTGAACTGCAGCGCTGGCCAAGTTTTAAATCTTAATTGCTTTTACTGTAGTATTAAAAAATCCTTCACAAAATAAAATCCTTCACAAAATAAAACATAAGAATTTCTCTTCTGTCTTAAGTATACACATGTACTTTAGCCTGAATGCCTTATGAATTCAGGCGCAAAAGGGACATGGTGAAATAAGCGTAGACTCAATTGAGGACTTTGGAATTATTTGTACAGAAACTTAGGAACTGTCAAATATCAGTTCTGAAGGAATTTACTTATCTGCTCTGGTTTTATTTTGTTTAAATTATTTATGTTTCTTTTCATTTTATTTAAAGGTCAGAGAGACAGAGACACATGCAGAGAGATCTTCCCTCTGCTGCTTAACTCTCTAAATACCAGTAACAGCCCAGGTGGGACCAGGCTGCAGCTAATAGCCTGGACTCAATCTGGGCCTCCCACATGGGTGGCAGGGACCCAGCTACTTGAGCTATCATCTACTGCAATCCCAGGGTACACATTAGCAGGAAACTAGAATCTGAAGCAGAGCTAGGATTTGAACCCAGGCGCTCTGATATGGAATATCAGCATCCCAAGTAGAATCCTAACTGCTGTGCCAAATGCCAATTTTCTTTCTATTAAACATGTCAAATGAACATCAACAAATGAGTTTGCTACCTGAATCTGCAAGGCATTTTCCCAACAAGCCAAACTCTATTCCTTTTCCTTTACCCATGAAAGAAAAAACTCTGCAAATCACCCCTTATTTGTAAGCAGCTGGTCTCTGTTTTGGTGGACAGCATGCTTTTAAAAGGCACATTGGAGTTCATTTTACTGAATGTTTGACAGTTAGCTATTTGGTGTGACTGGTTTTCCTTCATTTTCTGCTCTGTGTAATTCTGGGCATGTCTACTTCCTGGACTAGATTATATAAAGGCAGGAAGTTAGTTATATTCCTTATTGTACTGTTCAGTTGTCTGATACAATACCTTGTACACAGTGGAGATTTGCTGCATGTTTTCCAAATAAATCACCAAAAAATAAATAAGAAAATGTAATATCCATGATGTTATCAGTAAAATTTGCTCTAGAGAATCAATATTGTATAATGAGAAGAGCTCAAATAAGTTATATGATATCTGTTAACAACAGAAAACTTGCAGGATTGTTATATGATTTAAGTGACACAATAAAGAAGCTTAATGTTATTTTCATATTAGCCAAACTATGAAAGACACAGCCAGGCTAATAAATTTGTTTTCATTGGTTCTTATGTTGTACTTAACACTTAAAATACAATTTTTTTGATTTTCAGCAAACAATATTTTCAAAAATTTTAAATTAATTGTTCTAGTTTATATACTATGAGCAAAACAATTCATAATGATATGCAGTGGAACTCTGGCATACAAAACCACACATATTATATAAATCTATTTTTAACTGCTTTCTAATCAAGGTGCATTTTTAAAAAAAATCTTATCCTACAAAATAGCGGCCATTGGAGGGTGAACCAACGGCAAAGGAAGACCTTTCTCTCTGTCTCTCTCTCTCACTGTCCACTCTGCCTGTCAAAAAAAAAAAAAAAAACAAAAAACCAAGAAAGTAATTATGGTTTCTTGGGATGGACCTCTAATGTAATAGTTGACACTGCTTGGGACACCCAAACCCTATGTCAGAGTGCCTGGTTTGAGACGCAGCTCCTCTGCTGCAGATCCAGCTTCCTGCTAATTCACACCCTGGGAGGTGTGCTTGGGTCACTGACACCCATGTTGAAGACCTGGATTGAGTTCCCAGTTCCTGCTTTGGCCTGGTCTGAGCTTGGCTGTGGGAGACATCTGGGGAGTGAAGCGATGGGGACTTTTCTCTATCTCTCTGCCTTTCAAATGGAATGAAAATTAAAAAACAAATTATGATTTCTCAGAAGCATTTTGTTTGTTTCCTAGTTTATGTTTTTCTTTCTGGTGGCTGAAGCTGTGGAGTAAATTAGCTCTACCTAAGTCAGATAATTCTACTAGCAGCTAAACACACAACTGGCCATTAAAGGAGCCATGAAACTTCATTCAGACAAGGATGTTGGAAGCCACTGATTCAGTGATTGAATACTGGTGCAGCAGAACGAGCCATCCACGATGTACCATTCAGATGGCTGGGAACACAGTCTTACTTCTCACAGTCTGAGCCTTGGAAGCTGTATCCCATCACCTCCTCTCACCCCCATGTTCCTCCTCTCTCCAAACCATCCCTGTATTCAAATTCAAGTCCTTGAGAAGCTTTTTTAAATCTTCACTTTTCTTTCTTGTGATTAACACATGAACCCGGGCTCTTCCTCTCCTATATTTGGCAGTCCCTCTCACAGGTGTTCTTCTACCTGTTTACCGATTTACCCTCCTCTCTTCTCTGCTAAAGGAACTCCTGCCCCACTAGAGACACACTCCCATTTCGCTATTCCCTTTATCCTCAATCTCTGTTGTTTTTTTTTTTTTTTTTTTGACAGGCAGAGTGGACAGTGAGAGAGAGAGACAGAAAGGTCTTCCTTTGCCGTTGGTTCATCCTCCAATGGCTGCAGCGGCCGGCGCGCTGCGGCCGGCGCACCACGCTCATCCGATGGCAGGAGCCAGGTGCTAAGTGCTTCTCCTGGTCTCCCATGGGGTGCAGGGCTCAAGCACTTGGGCCATCCTCCACCGCACTCCCAGGCCACAGCAGAGGGCTGGCCTGGAAGAGGGGCAACCGGGACAGAATCCGGCGCCCCGACCGGGACTAGAACCCGGTGTGCCGGCGCCGCAATATCCTCAATCTCTATACTCCTCAGTGTTCCCTGCCACTCAAGATCTCCCCTTCCCCACTCACTTGCTGACCTACTGGATGGGCTAAGAACAGAAGAGACAGCACCTTGCATTTTTTTTTTTCTGGTGAATGACCACCTCCTCTGATTCCCAAGAAAAATCCTCTTATATCAACCATTTCATTCTCTTAACATCATCATAACGTCCATTACTTGCAAAACAAATCAATTACTTTATTTGTTCTCTAATGGGTCTGGATACATTCATCTGTCTTCCAAAACTATGAACTTCCTGAGAGCACACGACTTCTATCTCATCTATTATGAGGCTTCTGACACTAATGACATTATGACACTAATCAAGATGTGCATGGAGTTGCCAGCAGGAATCAAACCTCATGATTCTGGTGGAAATAATGGTACTGGAGCCAAATAACAATTAACTAAAAAAAAAAAAAGGCATGATAATAACTCTACTAACAGTTCATGTATTCTTTGATAGACTTATTTGTTGAGAGTGGTTTCTTGAACTTTCTGTATGAATTTTAAGATTCAGGTGAAAAAAAATCTGGCTTGTTGAACTATTTTCTTATTGATTTTTCTAGTTTGCTGTCAGAGATACAGCCATAGGCCAGGAGTATGCTTTGAATTACAAATTTCTAAACACTTAAAATGATGGTACAGTAGAAGTGACTGTAAAAGTATCTTCAATTATTTTTATATCTACATGTCTCATATTAGAGAAACTCTATTTTGATAATTTATAAAATTTGGATATCATGAACTAATTCTCTGTATGTGATTTAGTTTTTCTTTTCCTGCCAAAGTTAGGCTTGTGCTTGAGGAAGGAAGTGGGTTAAAAAGGGGGGAAGGGCTGACTACCCAACATAATGGAACACAATATACTTAGGAGTGAGCATTAGGCTATAACTATCAATCATGTTGCTATATATCAAGTACAATATATTATTTTTGTCTGGTCTATTCATGTTTTCAGTTGTATAACTATAATTAATAGATTTTCTGTGTTCAGATATATTTTGAATTTTATGAAGTATAAGCAATTAGGTAAGATTTAAAAAAAAAAAAAAAGACATAACCAGCACTGCAGGTAAAGCTGCTGCCTGCAGTGCCTGCATCCCAAATGGGTGCTAGTTCTAGCCCCGGCTGCTCCACTTCTAATCCAGCTTCCTGTTATTGCCTGGAAGAGCAATAAGAGATGGCCCAAGTCCTGGGGCCCTTGCAACAACATGGGAGACCTGGAAGAAGCTCAATGCTCCTGGCTTCAGATCAGCCCAGTTCCAGGCCATTTGGGGGAATGAAACAGTGGATGGAAGACCTCTCTCTCTCTCTCTGCCTCTGCCTCTCTGTAACTCTGCCTCTCAAATAAATAAATAAATAAATCTTAAAAAAAAAAAAGCAGGACATAACATAAAAATGCAACTAATTGTTGTTAAACAAAATAGCCATCTCAAAAATAGTTCAATATTGGCCAATTCAATCTAATATTAAAAAATTATCCATGTGCTTTCAATTTTTTTCTTTCTATCCTTCTACATAATATAACTTTAAAGAATCTGGTGAAGCCATGAAAGATCAATTCTCCCAGCATTGTGCTCTTTCCATGTATCACACTGTCTTAAAACAAATTGGCACAGTAAGTCACTTGAATATGTTTATTAATTAGAGTGTGTCCTGGGAAAATGAACAGTGAAATAACAGAAAAATCATGTGAGTGTGTTTTAATTGTCACCATCCTAACTTAATGCACACATCTTCATGTAATTCAAATACCATTCTAAAAACCAAAACAGAATAGAGAATAGTGGGTAAAAAGAGTTAGAGAAAAAAAACCATAGAACACTGGGGCCAGTGCTGTGGCATAGCGGGTAAAGCTGCCTCTTGCAGTGCCGGCATCCCATATCTGTTTTTTTCTTCCCTTTTCCTTTATTTTCCAGGTTGTACATTGCCATTAAGCTTTGTAAATAAACATACTCCAGTGAGAACACATAATACAGATCTATTAAATAATAGATCACTCAAGATAATTAACCCATTTTCCCCAGTGTTCTTTAAACTAAGAGCCTCAAGTATTATAGAAAAAGTAAAAATGTATCCTGCTCTTTTAATATCTGATATTGCAAAAATTTCAGCTCAGAATTAGTCATTCTTATTTCTTTCAGGAAGTATGATTGGCCACTTGTATTTTTTTTAACTAGTATGAATGATACCATAAATATAATAAGTTACTTACGATCTTTGTGCTTTCCTGCTTTCCCCCTCTTTTTATCAAAAAATGGATGTTGACTTCATTGTACTAGATAAACATGAGTCTATAGCAAAAAATAATATTCATCCTTGATGGTCATTCCTGGAGAAGAGAGACAACTGGGTGCAGCTCTTCTTTGGTATATTTGGTTTTTAACTGACTAGGCTTTAATTCCTTCCTCTGTTTGCATTAAGAATCCATTCCTTTGTATACTTTGCTATTGTAATCCCAGGGATAAGAAATCTAAACTTTTTTGACTCCATCTACAATGGTTTTAGAATTTCACAGCCAGAAAATAGCACTCTATTTTGTATCCAGTAAAAAGACACTATTTACTTATTTTCCCATTTTTAGGATAGATATAGATACACAGATTATATATATATATATATATATAGTTTATACATATATAGTTTTGTTATGATGCTGATGTATACATTTCTTTTCTGAATCTGAGCAGTATGAAGGTACCCCCCAATATTGTCTCAAGCTATGGGATACTTCTCTATCCAGGTTAGCATTTTAATCGGAGATTTGAGATTCACTGACTATATATTTTTTCAGACTCTGAGATTCAAAATCATTTCTTTGCAATCCAGTACAGAAAAATTTAGCAGTTTCCTTTGCTAATGAGCAAATGGATTATATTGTTATTAATTAATTATATGGGAATTATATTCCTGGCTATCTTTCATGACAATCCAAGAATTATCAAACAGTTGGAGTTTTGAGCAGATATAATATAATATAACATAATATAAACTATATAATATAAACATAAATGTAAATTTTACACATAATGAATTAGAGGCCCAAAGGCATTATGTAAAGGCTCAAGATTAAAGGGCTAGTTGGACTATCAAAAAATGTGGCTTTCGTAATAAAGTGGTAAAGAATTTAATCTTGTTTCATTGTTCTGATTCAAAATACTAATTGCTGTCTTTGTCTCCTGTCTGCATGGAAAAACCTCAGGCCTGCTGGATGATTTTTCTACTGCGATAGCACCGGGGTGGAGCAGAATTTTTTTTTTTTTTGTAATAAATTGAAAACTTGAGTAGTTGACTATGATCTTTTTTTTTTTTTTGACAGGCAGAGTTAGACAGCGAGAGAGAGAGAGACAGACAGACAGAAAAGTCTTCCTTCTGTTGGTTCACCTCCCAAATGGCCGCCACAGCCAGCGTGCGGCACCGATCCAAAGCCAGGAACCAGGTGCTTCCTCCTGGTCTCCCATGCAGGTGCAGGGCCCAAGCACTTGGGCCATCCTCCACTGCCCTCCTGGGCCATAGCAGAGAGCTGGACTGGAAGAAGAGCAACCGGAACAGAATCCGGCGCCCCAACCAGGACTAGAACCCGGGATGCCGGCGCCACAGGTGGAAGATTAGCCAAGTGAGCCACAGCGCCAGCCTACCATGATCTTAACACTTATTTTACAACACTTCTGAGAAGAGAATGTGAAAGTGATTTTGTTAAATATGTATATTGGGCTACACAGGATTTCTACTTTTTTAGGACTTTCTGAGAGAGTTCAGTAAATAGCAGATAGAAGCTCTCTCAGAGGGGCCTTTAGATTCTTAGAACTGCATTTGTATAGATGAACTAAGGTTCCTTTCCCAATGTCCTGCTTTCCCAGGGCCTCTAAATCTTCAATATATTATGTGAAGTCACTTATAACTACTAGAAATGGCCATATATTGGCAATTCCAGGTAGTCTTACCTTTTCATACAGTGGGACATTTCTAGGATCATAGATCCATAGAGCCATAGAAATTTCTAGGATCACAGGTCACAATATTGAATCTTAATTATAATGACAGTGGTGAAGAACCTTTCCCTGTAATGTAAGGAATGATCAAGGACCTCTTACTAGTAAATGGGAAGTGAATTTAAAGAGAGGAAGGACAAAGAAAGCAAAATGGATAAAGTTATGCTTAGCACTTTTTTGGGGGGGAAGAGAGGGAGGAGAGGTGAGGGGACAGGGTAACAGGGATAAGGAGGGGGACTGGAGGGGTATAGAGATGGGGCTGGGAGGGGTGAAGGAGTGTGGGGAGCTCCCAAGACTCTGCCAGGCACTTGCTTAACTGTTTACTTGAGTGATCCTTATGTGATATGCATAGCTTTAAGGTACAAAAGTCCTTTTTTTTCACCAGAAAATACATTTTGAAAAGTCTCCTTATATACAGCTCAACTTTTCTTATCTGGGCAAAGTGAGAAGAAAAAAATATAGCACATGTTTCACAGCATTCAAATGTATTGTTGAGAAATTAACTATGGATCCGCCTTTCTTCCTCATCTAAAGTTATACAAATACTTTACTTGGGTACATTTTAATTATCACTTTTACTTGATAACTATGTACAGATACATACATACATATAAACACATATATAATCTCAGTTCTTATATTATCAAGTTATTCCATGTAATTGAATAAAAGTTTGCAGAACACGTATCATGTATCAAATACTGTGTCAGGTATTAGATATGGGATTCTATCAGAATGTATTGTTTCTAAGTTGCTTGTCAAACCCAGTACAATGAAGGCAAATAAAAAAAAATGTAAGAAGGGCTCTTTTTCAATTACACAATTCAAATCATTTAATTTGGTACCATGGTTACTGGTTCATGTCAGTGTTGGCAGTTGCATGCATTGCTTTTATCAGTCTTACCTGAAGGATCTTATCACCAGGCTGTAGTAGGTTGGATGCTGGCCCATCAGGCTGAACCCTAGTAACAAAGATACCCTATAAGTCAGAAGTAACAGAGGTTAGGATTCTATTACCAACAACTAGGTCTATTAATACAAAATTTCATTCATATTAAAATAATAAAAAAGATGGATTAAAACAGTTTATACATGTAAGCTTCAAGATTACCATTATATTTTAAGCAAGGCACCATTCTTCTAGACGGTTTAAGAAAAGCAATGCGTTCTATTGTAAAAAAAAAAAAAGAGCCCATTTTGTTTTTAAAGTGTTATGATTTACAAATGGATCTTGTAGCATAGTCAATACTTTTTTATAAATAATTTGAAATATGATATTGAATCATCTTCTGTATGAGTTCTAAATTTTTCTGAAGTTACTCTACATTAAAAATGTCTCCCATGGGACCAGCACCGTAGTGTAGAGGGTAAAAGGTACTGCCTGTGATGCCAGCATCCTATATAGGCACCAGTTCTAGTCCTGCTGATCTACCTTATCCAGTTCCCTCTAAGGCACCTGGGGAAGCAGAGAAGATGGCCTAAGTGCTTGGGCCCTCCACCCATGCTGAATGTCCTGGCTTCTGACTTTGGCCTGGCCCAACATGGCTGTTGCAACCATCTGGGGAGTTAACCAGTAGATGGAAGGTCTGTGACTTTGACTGTCAAATAAATAAGTAAATCTTTAAAAAGACTCCTATTTGAGGAGTTATAAATTCAATCTATACTTTAAAACCTTAACTAGAAATATATATATATATGTATAACTGAGAATTTTAATATTAAATATGTAAGAGAAAATTAAACATAAGAAAACTGCAACATATATTTAAATAAAATTTATGTCTACAAAGTTACAAAATCCTTGGGCAAATTAATCTAATTTATTAAAAAGTCATTAGTTTTGTTGGTGATATATAAAATAGCAAACATTAATTGATTGCCAACCACATATTGAGCCTGGACTTTATGATATACAGACATATATAGAATCTAGTTTCTGGTTTCAGTGAGCTCACAATCTAATGGAATAGAACTAAAGACAAACATTATAAAACAGTATGACAAATTTATGATTGATAGCAACTTGTAAAGAATTCGTACCAGTTTAAACTTGGTAAGAATGGAAAATATTTGGCAATAAAATATACTGAATCATTGATACTTGCTACAGCATGAATGAACCTTGAAAACATTAAACTAAATGGAAGAAGCCAGTCACAAAAGGCTTCATATTCTATGAATCCATATATATGAAATGTCAGGAATAGGCAAATGCATAGAAGCAGAAAATAGATTAGTTTGCCTGAGGCTTGTGTATAACTATGTGTATAAAGCTTCTTTTTGAAGTAATAAAAGTATTATGAAATTAGAGTAGTGATGGTAGCACAACTCTGTGAATATACAAAAACCACTCGATTGTACTCTTACGCTTTGAAAGGATGAATTTTAAAGTATGTGAATTAATGTCAACTTAGGTGTTATTTTTTAAATTCCAAAGAATTATTCATAAAATATAATATTTTAATATGCTTTCCTGATATTTAGAAAATCATGTCATTTTCTGATCTGTAAACTTAATGACTTTTACTTAAACCCATAGCTTTATGTATGTATATATATGTATTGTAAATGCCTTAGCAAACTGACCCAAATTAAACTACTTCTGCTCACATTTTTCTTCAGCATATCAGACCTTTACGAAATTTATACTCTTAGGATTTTTGAATGATTTTTATTCTGATTTTAATATTTTCTCTCCCATTTAAATCAAACCATGGGTAGGCATTAGGATTTCTAAGTCACTGCCAACTTTTAACCTAGTAATTAGGTTTATAGAACTTATCTTAAGGAAATTATTGGACAGATTTACAATGCACATGTACTAATGCATTCATCATAGTATTTGTAATAACAAAAATGTAAAAGCTATACTTAAATGTTTAATAACAAGGCAGTGACTAAAAAAATTATTGTAAGGGGCTGGCGCTGTAGCATGGTAGGTTAAGCCTCTGCCTCTAGCGCCAGCATCCCATGTAAGTGCCAATGTGAGCCCTGGCTGCTCCACTTCTAATCCAGTTCCCTGCTGATGGCCTGGGAAAGCAATGGAAGATGGCTTGGGTCCCTGCACCCACATGGGAGACCCAGAAGAAGCTCCTGTCTCCTGGCTTTGGATTGGCCCAGCTCTGGCCTTTTTGGCCATTTGGGGAGTGAACCAGCGATTGGAAGACCTCTCTCCGTGTCTCTCCCTCTGTTTCTCTGTAACTCTGCCTCTCAAATAAATAAATATTAATAAAAAAGAAATTGAGGTAAATCCATATAATATAATGATGTACAGTTATTAAAGATGACGTCCTAGATGACTGATATAGAAGTACATGAGTGTTTAGTGACACAAGTGGGTTGCACATTACATGTGGTCTGATAATATTTTTGCTGAAATACATTTATATGTATATTTGTGTGGGAAAATATATGGAAAGATATCATCTATACATTAACAGTGTAATACTAGGTAATGAGACATCAGATGTTTTTGGTTTATATGTGTTTTGTTATTTTCTACTATAATTTTGTACTATCTTTAGCATTAAGAAAATTATTCAAACTTAAACAATTTTAGGTTAATGAAGGTAATGTTAGAAGTGATGCTTTAACAGCTTGGGCCAATTCAATTATACAGATGGTCAATTCAGAAAAAAAAAAAGAAAACTGGTTTGGAAAAGGACTGATAAACAAGGCACAATTAATAATGTACCAGATCATTGAATGATACTGGTTGTGACAAAAAATAGAGCCTCCACAGTACTTTTCACACTGGACACATAGTTCTCAAACCACAGTAATTCAGGAGGCTCTGTATGTGACTAGTCCCTCCAGCAGTCCCTCTCTTTGCTATTATGGTTCTCTGTGCAGTAGGCAAATGATGCTATTACCCAACATAGGTGACTACATCTTTGGTTGCTGGAGGGGAACTTGTTTTGACTATTATTTTGTCATAATGCTACTCAGTTAATTTTGCTTTCCTTTCCTCAATTCACTGTTAAGGAACACTTTTAATAATGTTTGTATGAACTCAGACCACAGGAGCTTAATTATGACCGTTATATCTGCAGTGCAAGGAAGAAGTAGCAACACTCTACAACCTGACCACTGAAAGTATACAAACGTGATATCTTGTGGCAGGTGTATAACTTCATCCATTACATCGCTCTGCAGGATTCAACTGCTGTTCGGAAGACCTGTTCTGAAATTTACTCTTACGATAATCTGAGTCTCCCATAAACACTTCTTTTTTATTATTATATATTTTATTATATATTTTCAATCAATACGTTTCATTAACTAAGAAATTGCTACTGCCCATTCTGTAGATACCCTATCAGCCAGCATACTGCACATTCATGGAAGGAAATAGCAATGTTACATTTGATAATAGTCTGTGGCATTCATTCTGTGAAGGTAGAATGTTTCCCTAAGGAGTACCTACAAAGGAGAGTGCCCTAATTTTTAAAATCATATCTTTGTACAAAACCACTGCTGTATGAAAGAAGCCAAATAAATCTGAACTCATTTTGGGATCTTTGTTATGATCAATATCGATGAAAAATATGAAAACTTTAACACTGTTTTGAAAAAGTTCATTGTAGTTATGTGTTTCCCTTTCAGCAATTTATTTTATTATTTTTGACAGACAGAGTTAGACAGTGAGAGAGAGAGAGACAGAGAGAAAGGTCTTCCTTTTTCCGTTGGTTCACTCCCCAATGGCCACCGCAGCTGGCGTGCTGTGCCGATCCAAAGCCAGGAGCTAGGTGCTTCCTCCTGGTCTCCCATGTGGGTGCAGGGCCCAAACACTTGGGCCATCCTCCAATGTACTTCCGGGCCACAGCAGAGAGCTGGACTGGAAGAGGAGTAACCGGGACAGAACCGGTGCCCCAACTGGGATTAAAACCCAGGGTGCCGGCGCCGCAGGCGGAGGATTAGCCTAGTGAGCCATGGTGTGAAGTAAAAGAGTACTTTGTCACTGATGACAGAATTTGGTAGGGATTCATCAGACTATTTTGCTCTGAAAATGAGAGCAGTAACTCCCTACTGTTTGGATAAAAGTTATCTCCGAACTTCCAGACAACAAGAAGGCATTTTCTGTGTAATGACATCTTATCAATTTTAGAACTTTGCTGGAAAGATTTAAAATAGGTTCAGTTTCTTACAACATTTGGTAGAATTCTACAAGTGGGACATGCTATTATGCAGTACATTCAAAACTAATGAAACAGCCTATAGACCTAAGGTTCTAAATTATCTTGCTCAAGAATGGGCAATATATGAGTAACTCTCTTTTTCAGTGAGGCAATATATATTAGTTTTCTACTGCTGTAACAAGTTATCTCAGACTTGGCATACTGACACATCACAAATGTATTATCCTATAATTTTGTAGGTTAGAAGTCCAGTGTAGGTCTCACTGGACTAAAACAAATGTGTTGGCAGGGCTGCATTCTAGTGTGAAATCTCTAGGAGAGAATTGATTTCCCTCCTTTCCTACTTTCAAAGAAATATCCATATTCCTTGGCTCATGTTTCTCTTCTTCCACCTTCAAAGCCAGCAATGGTGCATCTCTCTGATCAGTTTTCTGTTGTTATGTCTCCCCGTGACCATAGCTGGAAAAGAGTCTCCATTTACCAAGAAAAAATGATTTGAGAGGCAGAAAAACTGAAAAGGAGACCAAGAGAAGAAGAGCAAGCAAGCTCTCATCAGCTGGCCACTCTCTTAAATGCCAGCAATAGCTAGGAAGTTGAAGCCAGGAGTTGGCAACTCAATCCTGTTCTCCCAGATCGGGGGCAGGGACACAATTTGAACTCTCACTAGTGTCTCCTAGGATCTGTATTAGCAGGAAGCTGGAATCAGCTGGAATTGAACCCAGGTTCTTTGACGTGAAATGTGGGTGTCACAACTGGTAATTTAATCTCTAGGCCAAATGCCTGTCTTGGATTCTCTGCTTTTAGGATTATGTGATTAATTTTGACCCACAGGATGATCTCCTTACAATAAGGTCTTTAAGTTCATCATACTGCAAGGTTCCCTTCTGCTGTGTAATGTGACAACCACAGATTCTGGGAATGAGATGTGGCTGTATTCAAGGAGCCATTTTTCTATCTACCATACTGTATAAGCAGTGGTTAAGAGCACAGCTCTAGAGTTAGTCTGTGGTTACCATTTATGAATTGATGACTTTGTACAAATTAATTTTTTGTACTTAACTTTTCCTTATCCTTAAAATGGGTATAAAAATCAGACATACTAAACATGTTGGTTTAAGTCAGTAAATATCAGATACTTAGAATCATGAATAGCATTCAGTATAGTGTCAATAAATGTTACTTTATTCATTGAAAGTCTGAAAGTTAAGTCACAATTCATGGTCTTTTATCCAGCGAGTTTTTGAGTCTCTAGCTGTCCCAGATTTATTGTCAGGAAAGTATTCCTTCCTCTCAGTTTGGAGTTTATGGAAAGGCCAACCCTGACCATCTTTCTCTTGAATTCCAAACAGCATCTCTTGTTTAGGGAAGGGGATGGATAGATGACTGGTAATCCCCTCCTGCCTCCTCTGTGGCTTCCTGCTGGCCTGTTGCCATTTAATCTTTATGTTCAATTTTAAAACCAGTGTTACGTAAACCATAGATGTTTACTCCAGGGGCTAACCTTGTGTTGCAGCAGGTTAAGCTGCTGCCTGTGAAGCCAGCATCCCATATGGGTATTTGTTCAAGTCCTGGCTTCTCTACTTCCAATCCAGTTCCTGATAATGTGCCTGGTAAAGCAGCAAAAGATGGCCCAAGTAGCTGGGCCCCTGTCACCTATATGGTAGACCAGGATGGAGTTATCTAGGCTCCTGGCTTTGGCCTGGCCAAGCCCCAACCATTGCAGTCATTTGGGGGAGTGACCCAGGTGATGAAAGATCTTCTCTCTTCCCCCACCTCTCTTCCTCTATGTGTGTCTCCTTCTCTTTGTAATTCTGCCTTTTGAATAAATAAATAAATCTTTTAAAAAGATAATATAAATAGATATTCTAAAAATATCCATAATGGGCTCAGAAAGTTTTGATTTTCTCAAGAATTTGAAAAAGGATGAGTTTGGGAGGTTTCTCAAAGTAATAAGACCTGACCTGGCCCCACTGGCAGCCTAGCCTCTACACCTCTGGACATAAACCATGAGGGATTCAGAAAGTTTGTTTATGAGTCCAACATTTAACATTCTAACTTTACAGGAGAAACAAACTTTATATGGCTTTTTAATGATGAAGGTGAACAACTGTGACAGTCTCAGCTATTGTAAATGTATTCACAAAAATAGAACTTGTCTTAAGGGACCTGCAACTTCAATTTTGAAATACTCTTTTCTTTAAAATTCTGAGAAGTCTTGGCTCTAGCTGATGCTGAGAAATTGGTTCCTAGGGAGACTGCATCTCAAATAAAAATTGTATGCTCTTGCAATGACAATTCCAAATGCATTGGTTAAATATTATGGAATACAGTATTTAATGCTTTCATATGATGACAAAGAAGGCCTCTAGAGGGGAAAACAACTCATAAAAACAACAAACAGAGCCATAGATTCAAAAGCTCTTGAGGGGAAATTCTTTTTCACCAAATGTGGCAAATATTAATTTTTTAATGAAGTGGGCAATGTGAATATGAATCTGTTTTATAGCTTACAGAAACACCATTAAATTTACCTAACAGACTATGTTTACATAGAGCCCGTGAGTATTAGAAGATTTGACACATTGAGGATAAAGGTATTATCAATACTGTTACTCTGTGAATCAAGTGTGATGATAAAATATTTTAAGGCTACTTGCTATCCATCAAATTATAGCCTTTGAGCAATTTGCAACTGCAGAATTTACAAGCCGTAAGACGAGATTTATTCTATGGTCATTAGAATCAACAAGAAGGGAAGGCTGTGAGAAAGGAGATAAAGGAGGAGGGACACTGGCAGCTGAATGTGCTACTTCAATCTGCAACTGAATTTTTATTTATGAAACAGTGTAATGTAAAATAAAAAATGAATAGAATGGAGATTGATTTAGAAATCTAGAAAATTTGAGACATGGATATACATTACAATTTACAAATGACCAAGTCTTCTAAAACTTTCAGCAAAATCTTATGTCTTTAGGAATTTCAGGGTAGGCATTTTGGCTCAGTGGATGAAGCTGCTGCTAGGGACACCCATATCCTATATCAGAGTGCCTCGGTTTGAGTCCTGCCTCTACTTCCACCATATTAGCTTCCTGCTAATGTGCATGCTGCGGTGTGGCAGGTCTTGGCTTAAGTAGTTGGGTCCCTGCTACCCACAGGAGAGACCCAGATGGAGTTCCTAGCTCCTAGTTATGTCTTTGGTTTGGTTCAGGCCATACCACTGTTGGTGTATGGGGAGTGAGCCAGTGGACAGCATTCAGATTCATTCTCTCTCTCTCTCTCTCTCTCAAGGGCTTTCAAATAAATAAATATATTTTAAAAACCTTGAAACATTTATCTTTTAATAAAGTAAACACTAAAGTGGAATTCATTGCATTTGGAAAAGAAACTATTCATAATGCATTGGAACAACAAGGAGACTAATGAAATCTATAGAAATGGTTAAAAGATTACAAATATCTTAGTGGTAATATAATGGAATGCAATATTCCAGCCAAAGAAATACACATTGTTTAGTCTTTGGACTTATATAATTTTTAAAATCACTATAAAAGTTTTATAATTACCCCCCAAATAGTTTTCAAGATACTGCTCCTATATGGTTTGTTTAAAACATCCCCAGGTTAAGAAATTTATTCCCTTTTGTCTGAGATTACTTTCAGAAATGATAGACTAACAACTAGAATATTTTTTATAGTTTGATGCTGATCATTGTGGTTGTTCTCTTTGGAGAATTTGAATGTAAGTGCTAAAATTCTGTTTGATTTAGATTACTTTGTAATTATATTTTAAATTTTACTAATTACTCCTGTGCCCCCATGATTATCTAACAATTGTTTAATCAGACATCTGTGAGAGTGACTGAAAGGACATTTGCATCCTGTTTTTTTCTGGGTGAAATTCTTGAGCTTAAAAAAAGACTTTTATTTTGCTTAATTACATTTTCTTTTAAAAGTCAATGATTGAGGCCAGAGTTGTGGCATAGTGAGTAAAGCTGTTGCCTGCAGTGCCAGCATCCTATATGGGCACTGGTTCAAGTTCCGGCTGTTCCACTTCTGATTCAGCTCTATGCAATGGCCTGAGAAAGCAGTAGAAGATGGCCCAAGTCCTTGGGCCCCTGTACCTGCATGGGAGACCGGGAAGAAGCTCCTGGCTCCTGGCTTCAGATCAGCTCAGCTCTGGCCATTGTGGTCATTTGGGGAGTGAACCAGTGGATGGAAGACCTCTGTCTCTCTCTTTCTCTCTCTCTCTGACTCTCCTTCTCTCTCTGTATAACTCTGACCTTCAAATAATTGAAAAAATCTTTAAAAAAAAGTCAATAATCATACTTGTTCACTGACTATCTTTCTGGTCTATTAGGGAAAAAGAAAAGAAATGTCTTCCAAGTATTTATTTTATGAATTATTTAAATTCTGTACTTAATTTGAGATCCAACTGGTGGTGAATATTTGGGTTGCTGAATCTTCTTTAGTTTACTGACTCTGTCAGAGCCCTAACGGTTTTCCCCTCAGCTTCAGAAATACCATAAAACGGTAGAAAGTATGAAAAACAGGAGTAGGTAACTGTAGGTGGGCTGTGGATTCTCTTTCCTAGCTATTCCTAAAATAGTACCTGTAATCAAGTTTCTGATTATCATCCCTACAGGCTCCCTCAAATTCCTTTAAATTGTATATATTTTGACATGATTTGCACGATTACAAAATTATTAATTGAAAAGTGAAGAATTTAAACTGTTTTTTGTCACTTTTGCTAACAATGATTCTGAAGTGAAATTGTTTTGTTGTAAACTATGCTCTAACTATGATTCTTACAGGTTCAGTAAGTTTTATTTGACAATTAATACATTTTGGTACAGGCAGACCAAGTTGGAAATATTTCTTAGATATGGTGGCAGAAGGTCAAAAAGTATGGGGACAAATGCCTAGAAGCCAGAATTCTTGTAAATACCTGTCACACTGCTGAGAGTGAGTCCTGGATCAAGGCTTTACATAGGCATTGTGGGGTAGAGTGAGGGAAGGAAGAGTTTAGTGTCTACATTTATTTGTAATTTTACAGTAATAGATTTTTAAAAATTTATTTGTTACCGGTCTAATTTTTAGAAAAGATATAAAGTAATCACATATCATTAAAATTATAGTAGTACATAGATGAAATGATCATTTTCCCACTGAATTATTGTTTATAGCCATTGTCTATATTCCCACTAAACTAAGACCTTTTTGCTTTTCATTAAACCTCTAATTCAGTGAAGCATTAATTCTTTTTTACAATAATAAAACTTTAAAATATGTTATCTCAAAAACAAAAAAAAAAGAAAGGGAGAAGAAAGGAGGTGGAAGAGAGGGGAGAAGGAAGGAGGAAGGGCATATCATGTTTTTAGATTTTTAACCTACAAACTATATTGGATATGTAAAAAATTAAATTTTAAAAAATCTTAAAAAAACAAAAAAAGATGTGTTTATTTATTTGAAAGAAAGAATGACAGAGAAACAGAAGGACAGACTGAGAAGAGAGAGAGTCTATCTGCTGTTTCACTCCCTATATGCCCACAAAAGCTGGGGCTGAGCCAGGAACGTCACCTATGTCACTCATGTGGGTAGCAAGAACCCAGGTACTTGGGGCATTATCTGCTGCGTCTCGGGTGCACTAACAGGAAGCTGGATCAGAAAAGGAGTAGCTGGAACTTGAACTAGCATTCTGATATGGGATGGGAGCATCAAAAGTGTAGGCTTAACTTGCTGCATAATTGTTAAGAGTATAGGTTAAAAATGAAAGGATATTGCGGTTGTGTACATTTAAAACTAAGAACATATTTAAAGGAAGGAGAGGATTATGTTGATCAGGGTAAATGCTTTGTGATTCCACATGGCTGACAAGTGAAGGGAAGCAGTTCACATCCAGCAGAGCCAGCAGAAGGAAAAGTGGTTCTTGATCCTCTCAGTCTCTCTGACCACCTTTACCTTACAGCTCAAAGACACTTTCATGGAACTGAAGGTACTTTAGATGGCATTTGTAAGTCATACAAAACTGAACAGATTTTCTTGTGATACAAGCCCAGGTCCTCCAGGAACTTGTCATTCTTTGTCACAGTAGAGCCACTCTTTGACAAGGAAGGGATAGAGGGTATATTTGATTTTTCTCTTGCAATAAACAAAGAGACCTCAGGATACCTCAATAAACAAAGAGGCAAATTCACAAAAAATTATATGAAATTTGTTTAGTGTTAGTGCTGTGGCATAGTGGATAAAGCTACTGCCTGCAGCGCTGGCCTTCAATATGAATGCCAGTTCAGCTCCCAGCTGCTCCACTTCTGATCCAGCTCCCTGCTAATGCACCTAGGAAAGCAGCAGAAGATGGTCCATGGGCTTGGACCCCTGTATGCATGAAGGGGAGAAATGGAGGGAGCTCTGGACTTCTGGCTTTGGCCTGGCTCAGTCCTGGCCATTGTGGACATTTGGGGAGTGAACCAGTGGATGGAAGATTCTCTCTCTCTCTCTCTCTCTATCTCTCTCTGCTTCTGCCTCTCTGTAACTCTGCCTTTCAAATAAATAAATAAATCTTAAAAACAATTTTTGTTTAAATATTTTAATATTTAGTATAGCACTAAAAGAGTTATTTCCTATTAGTGAATTTTCTTAGGTATGAGAAGGTGGTTTGTGCCTCATGATGGAGTTTAATCAACCAGGTTTTAAATACAACATACTCCAAAAGATTTGTGGAAAATGAAACTAATAGGTAATGTGTGGTTTCTGGGAAGGTTTTAAAGACCCTTCATCTAGCAGTTCTTTGCACTATTATATTGAAGAAAATAGAATGAATTACTAAAACTAATCACTAATTACTAAAACCCCTGTGATATCGTCCAAGGCAACTGTGGGATCAGGCTTCCAGAGCACAGATTTGTGTAGTTTCTTCCACTCTGCTAGTCTGCTTCCCTTATTCCCTTACAGATCTCATGTGGGAAGGATTCTTCAATAAATCACTTTCAGAAAATTCCCATCTCAGACTCTGCATCTAGGGAACCTGACTTAAGACAAATCCAAAGAGTAAAGCCCTACTGTATCTCTTTTCCTGATCGTGATACATAGACCATACAAGATTATATTGTATATTTTGCTTTTTAGTGATTCTTGGGAAGCCGGTATCAACAGCCCATCCTCTCTAGCCTAGGACAACTTTGGGGATAGAATGGGGAAAAAGTGGATAATGTTGACATTTTATATGCTTGTCTCAAATGTTATTATATAAATGAAGGCTAAATAATACTGCCATAGGCAGACCCGGCAAGGAGAGCTTTTAATTTATTTTTTTGTTTTAGTTTGGTTTTATTAATTTGATTTCATAAGATTTCCAAAAATTCTAACTCGTTATTAACTTTTCAAACAAGAACCTAGAATATTAGTTTTCTGGAATAACCTCAAACATGGCGGTAGTAACTTACAAATGGAATGTGAAAGATTTTATTCACTTCCCAAAGGTCTAATTGGCCCTCTAATTAACTTTTTTGTTGATGGACCTGTCAATTCTTTTTAGTAATTACATGTTATTTGTGACTTTCATTGCTTTTATATTTTGATTGAGAAGTATTCCCAATGAATACAAACAAATCTGAGAAATGTCCTTAAATCCTTTCCACATTAGTTTTTTCTCTGCTTATTTTGTTCCACTCTAAGTGGCTAAAATGACACAGTACACATATAACTAATCACTAATATAGCTGGATATCTACCTGGGATTTAATTGTATTGAAAAATATTTTATTGAATTTTACAAAATATCAAACATGATGCTCAATTTTAGGGATTTTCTAGATATATTATTGAATTAAAATGTCCCAATTTCTGTGCTTTAAAAATGGCACTTGTTAATCACCTTATTTTTTCCCATTGTATGACAGTGTTATTTTCCTGAAGTAATAAACCTGTGCTGAACAATACTTGACTATTTGATTTTGTAGGTCAAAATCCATGTTTGTCTTTGTTATGAAGTCTAGATACTGACATTTTCCACTTTGCTAAAGCACATTACCATGTCTTTTAAAAAAGCTTTGTGTAAGTGGTCACACCTGTAGGAACCTTACTACTAGGAGGCTGTAAATACTTTCTACCAGTGTTCTCAATAGATTCAGGATTTGTTGCCCCAGTGTTGAGACAATGAACAGAACAAAAAAAATTCATTTTTTTTTTTGGTGACAAACTTTTCCACTTGATTATTGTTTATTGCCCTTGCCTATATTCCCACTAAACTAGAATCATTTTGCTTTGTATTTGTTAACCTTAATCATTTGCTTTGTATTTGTTAACCTTAAGTTAAGTCTTGACTGTAATGTAAATTACAAATATGTTATCTCAAAAACTTAAAGAAAGGAAGAGAGACAGGGAGTGAGAGAAAGAGGGAGGGTGGAAGAGAGAGTAGGGAAGGACGAGGGAATTTTATTATAGTCTTAGAATTGTATCTATAAACTATATTGAATCTGTTAAAAACTAACTAAAAATAAAGGAAGTATAGAATAAAAAAGGGGTTGGTGCTATGGCATAGCAGGTAAAGCCACTGCCTGCAGTGCTGGAATCTCATTTGGGCGCTGGTTCAAGACCTAGCTGCTCCACTTCCCATCCAACTTTCTGCTATGGCCTGGGAAAGCAGTAGAAGAGAGCCTAAGTCCTTGGGCCCCTGCACCTGCATGGAAGACCCGTAAGAAGCTCCTGGCTCTTGGCTTTGGATGGGTGCAGTTCCTGCTGTTGCGGCCAGTTGGGGGGTGAACCAGTGGATGGAAGACCTCTCTCTCTGCCTCTCTTTCTCTCTCTTTATATCTCTGACTTTCCAATAAATAAATACATCTTTTAAAAAAACCAGAAAAATCCTCATGTCTCATTTTTAACATCCTCAACCAGGTGGCATTTATACATCACACTGCGGTGTATAGCTGAAGTAATCAGTTGTGCTCTAAAATAAATTGTGCTTGAAATTTATTTTTTAAAATTCAATTTTATATGTGAAATAAGATCTTTTTCAACCTCTTCCTACATTTAGTCAATAGTATAGTCTATAAACAATGTAATAGCAATCCCTTGCTCCTGAATACTATTTTCAAATAATTTATAGATTCTCTAACTTCATTGTATTATACTATTACTTGAGTAGAATTAAGGATTGGACAAATATAGACATGTTATTACTTAAAAATGAATTAAAACCTATAAAGAAAATCATATTTGTCTAGCAGTTGTGTAAAGTGACTGAAAGGTGCTACATGTACTTCAACATTTACATAGCAAATATAAATCATATGCTATGTGGAGTTCCAGACAAATGGGCTTGCCATTTCTGTTTCTAATATCTGTGGAAGAATTCTTGACAGGAAATAGACATAGGATATGTGCCTTATGCATAAGTCAAAATGCAGCCATTTGTTTATGAATCAACCAAGGTCATGAGACTGAACAAAATTGTAAAATTATTCTTGAGCATTTTTGAACTTGCCATTACCATATATACCTATGGGAATTTTAACCCTGGGGAAAGTTATCAAATAATGGGCTTTGATTCTGCAAGTCTAACAAGCCTTCTCTTCTTAATATTAATCACATAAAAGCTTTTATTGGATGCAATGCTCATATTCACACAAAGCAAAAATGTCCTGCTGTTTCCTAGGGCTTTAAGGTGAGGTGAAAAGATTTAAGTCTTGTTGTAGGTCATTTGGTCTTCTGAAGGCGATAATTAAAAAGAAGGTAAAGAAGTTTTAATAATCTATTCTGAAATTCTAGGATTTTTATGTTTATTTTATTTATGTTTATTATGTTTTATGTAGCCATGCTTCCAATATTCTTTCTATGGCTTGGAATTTTGCCTGTACCATAGGCGAATTAAGGCATTTTAAAAAGAACATGAAAAAAGGAAGCTACCATTTTTGTGGCTCATTCAGATTTCTTAGGGGTGAGCTCTGTAGCATCAGCTGAGCTTAGGTGTTTAAGATAACACTGTAGAAAATAAATGGTGTTTTTTTTGGCCCCAAGGCCCTGGTATGTATGCTTCCTGCTGTCAAGTCCCTTGAGGATACATTGGCTCCACAATACAGTTTTCATCATGATTCTATGATTGCATAATTATTTGTGGGATGTTCTATGCAAAATTCTTTAGAGTATATAGAGAAAGGAATTATATGTCTTTTTTCAAATGATTTTAAAATCCAGTTGCTTAGTTCTTTTTCCTCAAATGGTGCAAGCAAAGTTACTAATGTCTCAATGAGGAGCTTTGTGAATGCATCATTAAAAATTATTTCATTTGCAGAGTGCTAGGTTGCTTTTCTAAATATTGCAACAGCATTGTGTCAGTCATCTATTAATCTAGTTTTTTCATTCTAAAACATCCTGTGGAGCTTGTACTGGTAAATTCTTTGAATTTTACAGTCATGCATTTTATGTTTAAATAGAGACAAAGAATATTAAAGCTTTCTCCAATGGCTGAAACACTAGTGTAATGATACCTTAGTGCACAAGTTGTATAACTGCTTAGGAATCTGCTTTGTACAGTGTGCTACTAATTATCTAGGTTCAATAGAGAATACATGCTGACTTCCAAAGTCTTGTTCAAGCAAAAATCTGGACTATTACTAATTAGAGGACTCTGTAATACTTTAAATATTAGAATATCATATTACTCTCAACTCTACAGGGTATAAATTTGTCATGTGGCTCTTCTGCTAAGTGACATTTGCAGAGAGAGGCATGTATTACAGTGCTTATTAGGAGAGAAGGATTTGGAGTCAGATCAATTTGGTTTCAAATCTTTGCCACAGATCTTCTAAGTGACCTTGGGCAAGTTAATTAACACCTATGGGACTCAGTAAAATGGGGGAATAATAGCACTACTCAAGTAACAGAAGTTATGACAATCATATAAGTTTCTATAAAAAGCCTTATACACTTCCCAACACATTGTAGATACTCAACAAAAGGCTATTATTTTATTGCTTTATTATCAGATTTCTTGCATTAAAATCTTTGATTTCTCTGTGCCATTTTGCTATCTTGACAGCAATGTTTCTTTATCATAATAAGCCAGACAATGGCATTCATCCATTTCATTGAGAGAGCAAAGGAAATCATTGCATGGGGGAAGTTCCATCCAGTGTTCTACTGGTTTCTCTTTCCAAGTACATAAAAAATGGTTTTCACTTCACAATGAACTCCAAGATAATTACCTGCATGGTGAAGGAATTGTTTTTTCAACTATAGAATACTGTTCTGACAATATCAACTGCAGGGCTAATTATACTCTATTTGTTTCCCATCAACAATAATGAAGAGAAGGAAACAAATTTATCGGTTACTTTAGTACAGAAAAAACTCAGTCTACGGCCATACCACCCTGAATGCGCCCAATCTCGTCTGATCTCGGAAGGTAAGCAGTGTTGGGCCTAGTTAGTACTTGGATGGGAGAAAAAACTCAGTTTCTCTAAGGAATTCAGATGTTTGTGGATACTTAGAATTTCAAGTGGCAAAATATTCAAACATCCATGAACAGTAAGAAAGATAATGAGAATATTTCTAATCTATGAGACTTGTTGACTTGTTTACTGGAACAGACTATACATTATGTCATATTACAGTTTAAACTTCTGCATGACTAAACTCTGTATAAAGCATCTGCCTCACATTCAGGTAGTTCCTGTTGAATTTAACCATTTGTTTAATTCTGTTGGTTGTTATTGCCTGCAGCTGTAAATTACCAAGTCATGAAAAATCAATCTGTTTTTCAGCATTGGAGAGAGGAGTGTTTTAGCTAATTTTCACTGTCTTATTGTTTTGTATTTTAGCATAGGTATAGGTCCTGAGTTTTCCTCTAATTTTTTTTTTTTTTAATTTTTGGCAGGCAGAGTGGACAGTGAGAGAGAGAGAGACAGAGAGAAAGGTCTTCCTTTTTCCGTTGGTTCACCCTCCAATGGCCGCCATGGCTGGCAAGCTGTGGCTGGCGCATCGCACTGATCCGAAGCCAGGAGCCAGGTGCTTCTCCTGGTCTCCCATGGGGTGCAGGGCCCAAGCACTTGGGTCATCCTCCACTGCCCTCCCGGGCCATAGCAGAGGGCTGGCCTGGAAGAGGGGCAACCGGGACAGATTCCAGCACCCCGACCGGGACTAGAACCTGGTGTGCCGGTGCTGCAAGGCAGAGGATTAGCCTATTGAGCCACAGTGCCGGCCTTACTCTAAATTTTATGCAACAACTGAAAGAATAGGGTACAAATGCTCAAGAAATGCAACTGAACTCACAAGAGATTAGTCCCTTTCTGTGTGATGAATTAAATTCATGTGTGAGTTGTCAAAGCCAATCTTTAGAGCCTCTGAACTCTGTTAACCAACTTTTTACCATGTTTGGTATATCACCAAAAGTGGTTGATAAATTAAGAACAGTATCAGCATTCTTCTGTAGAAACTTCTGTTTAATATAATCAATTTTGCAACAATAGGGACTCAGGTTTCAGAATGTGAAATGTTTTAGAGTATAATCAGCTAAGGAAAAGTGCTTTTGAGGGGGTATTTCTCAATGAACACATTATACATTCAACCAGAAAAGCAAATTATAAATTGATAGGCATAATTGGGTCTCACTGGTGTCATAAAAATGTTATAAATGAGAAATCAAATTAAGTTATAAAATATTAAGTATTCATCATAGTGGAAGAATTACAAATGTTTGAAAGCCTCAGATCTAGTCCCCAGCAGTTAAAACTAATAGAAATGCAACAGTATTCTGACATCTTGAATTTAGCAATCTGTTCATCCTTAATTTAAAAATATTTACTATATAACACCTTCCAAAAATATAATGAAAAGATCTGTATACTGATGAGAATGGAAGCGAAAACATCTTGTTTCAGTTTCAACTATCTTAAAAGAGATAGTTATTAACTTTTAAATGAAAGGACTTGTAGAGGAGACAAAACCAGAGACAAAAAGAGGTCAATATGAATAAGACATAAAAATTTGGAGATAAAAATTACTGCTGTCTATTTCTGAAAATTTGAACTTTTAAATTCTTTAAGATTTATTAATAATTTATAAAAATTAAGCAAATAGTTGGTCTGGCTACACCATCATTTTTTTTTAATTGTTTTTTTGAAAGGGAAGGAGAGAGAGAGATCTTCTATCTACAGGTTCCCTCTCTAAATGACCATAATGCCAGGGCTGTGACAGGGCAGAGCCAGGAGCCAGGAACACCATGCTAGCCTCCCATGTGTGTGGCAGGGACCCAAGTACTCGGGCCATCATGTGCTGCCTCCTTAGGTGCATTAGCAGGACTTGGATTGGAAGTGAAGAAGCTAGGACTCAAACCAGCACTGTGATATGGAATGCAAACATTCCAACTGGCAGCTTAACTCTATGCCACAATGCTGACCCCCAAACATTTTAATTCTACTAAATTAGTAGTTACTCAATCATTTCAAAATGGAAGTAGAGTGGTCATTGATACACAGATGTTTCTAACTGGCTTGTATTTATTTAGGGCTGTTATTTATTTAGGGCTACTTCAAACCCATTCCTTATCTATAAATAGCTGCTCCAGACTTGACCAAAGGAGTTCCCATCTGTGATTACTGGAGATTTTTATCTAGTTTCCATCTAATGTGTATGAGGGTACTTTGGGAAGTTCATGTAAAATGGGGTTAAAAGATAAGTTTATACCAAAATTTTAAATCTGTGTATACTTTTTTAAAAAAAAATACATGTTTTCCGTGAACTTTTTGAAGACCTCTCATGAAATAGCGTGAAGAGTTTTTCCTTTTGGTCCAGTCTCTTCTACCTTCCAGAAAGGAAAGGGAAGAGTTTAAGAAAAAGATTACTGGGAAGATGAAGAGGAAAATACGGGATTAAAGGTTGTGTTTCAGGCCACAGAAATCTCCAGGGGATGCATTCAAGTTCAATCAGAAACAAATGGTATAATCAGAAACTGATTTATGAGCTTTTAAAAAATATAATACTGATGAGTTGAAAAGTTTATTTTTTTTTTATAATAGTGGTAAGTTGAAAAGATTTAGTCCAGGTTGTGACTCAAAAGTATACTGAGAGGGGCCGGGGCTGTGATCTAGTGGGTAAAGCTGCTGCCTGCAATGCAGGCATCCCATATGGGTGCTGGTTCGAGTCCCAGCTGCTCCACTTCTGATCCATCTCTCTGCTATCGCTTGGGAGATGAGTAGAAGATGGCCCAAGTCCTTGGGACCATGAACTCGTGTGGGAGACCCAGAAGAGGATCCTGGCTCCTGGTTCGGATTGGCGCAGCTGCAGCCACTGTGGCCAACTGGTGAGTGAACCAGCGGATGGAAGACCTCTCTCTCTCTCTCTGCCTCTCCTTCTCTCTCTGTGTAACTCTGACTTTCCAATAAATAAATACATCTTTAATTAAAAAAAGTATATTGAGAGGCTGGTCCGAGGTGTAGCAGGTTATGCCGCTCTCTGCAGCACTGGCATTCCATATGGACACCAGTTTGAGTCCTGATGCTCTACTTCCAATCTAGCTCCTTGCTTAGCACCTGGGAAAGCAGCATAGTATGGCTCAAGTGCTTGGGCCCCTGCACCCACATGAGAGATCCAGATGAAGCTCCTGACTCCTTGCTGCAGCCTGGCCCCGCCCCAGTCATTGCAGCCATTTGGAGAGTAAACCAGCAGATGGAGGATCTCTCTCCTCTCTTGTTCTCTGTCTTTCCCTCTCATGTTGTAAATATGACTTTCAAACAAACAGATAAATATTTTTTTAAGAAAGTACAATGGGAGCTTTTGGAGGTTTTATCCACCAACACTTTCATATGTAATTTATTCATCATCCTAAAATTTTATGGTAACATTGCAGTTAAACTTGATGAGATCAAAACTAGACAGTTTCAATTATCATCAAATTATAATTGCTAATTGATTCAAAACTGAGAATATTAAAAACATGATAGTAGGGAACGTTTCATAGCTCTGATAAATCTTTAAAATCAAAAGGTTATATGGTCTACAGCAGGAATCAGGCAGGCCTGAGATGGGTAAGGTTAGCAGGTTGCATGTCCAGGCAGTGGTTGAGTAACATTAGAGTTGAGGGGGTTGTGTACCTTTTATCCTGATGTTTGACAAACAAGACTAAGTGCGAGACAAGCACCTGATTTGCCTGCTGATTTTCTGATAGGAAATTTATTTTCTGTGGTTTTTCATTTCTACCATTAAGTTAGTGAAATCCTTTACAACTCTGATGAGTTGAAGAGACATGAGTCAGTTTGACTCAGCATTGGGTCTGTTACTGTGAGGAAGCATTTTATTAAATAATAAATACAGGATTTTCACGTAAATCTTTGAAAACAACTTGTTAGAAATGTCTTATGTCTTAAAAATGTGTACAACTGTGAAGCCAAAACAAGCAAAACCAAACTTGTTACAAAAATTTTTGAAATAAAGTTTTCCTTTCATATGAAATGCTTAAATATATGTTGTTCTTACTTAAAATTTGTTAATAATTTCAGTGAATTTTTTTATTCTATGCTGAAAAAGTTTCTAACTGGTTTTAAAATTAACTGGCTCATTAAAGTATAGTAAAAATACTTATTTTCTTCTAACAATTTTTATTGCAGAAGACAGTATTTTTCTAATTAAAATTGTTAATAAGCAATTCATTTCTTACCTTGTCAGAAGGTTTGAATGGATTTCCTTGTCCACTAATTCCACCACTGATACTAAATCCAAGGCCAGGATTCTTTTCTATTCTCACGCAAAACTATGTAGAAAACATATTAAAAGATAATGAAATAGCCATCAAAGGTAAATATGTATTTTCAAATAACTTCTCAGTAGAAAGGATATACATTCTCTCAAGTTCTTAAGGTTAGCTTATGTTGACTTGGTACACAAATGATGTTATAAACTTTGACAAAGTTTTTATAGGGGTCAGTTATAGTGACAACTAGCTTGAAATTACCTGAACAAGCACACCTTAGTAAATACTTATTTGTTCTATGTACATGATTCACAATTTTTTAAAAATTAAAAATCTAGGAGAAGAGATAAGGAAAGTTTGGGAACAGGTACCAGTTACAGTTAGCTAGGAGAGAGAAGTTTTGGTCTATTGCACCAAATATAGTGACTATGACCACACACAGTGATAATGAATTGTGGTTGAAAAAGTTAAAGGAAATATTTTGAATGTTTTCATCATGAAGAAATCATAAATATTTTAGGAGTCGATAAGCTTATCTTAATTTGAATACTACACAATGTAAACATGTGGAAACATCCCACATTACCCTATATATATGTTCAATTTTTGTGTGCCAACCGAAAAAAGTTTGTCTTACAAACATTTAAAAATTGTGCATTATTGTACCTATCAACTGTAAATATGCATTTATTCAGACTGATTAGAACAGACTGTAAGAATAACTGAAAGAAAGCTTTTAAATGTAGAGAGAAAATAGGTTTATTTAAATAAGGAACTTCTGCTTTCTAGTAGAGTAATAAAACTGTCTGCTCAGTAAATCATTCTATTGTTTACAAATATCAGGGATTTTGTATGAGAAAGGGGCCTTAGCTCCAAAGAGGGTAAAAACAGGAAGAATAAAATACTCAGTGAAAAGAGTTTCAGGTCTCCAGTGGCTTCTAGAACAAGAGGTAGGGGTCTTATAAGAGTGAATACTGTGAAGAGGTCTAGTTAAAGAAAGAGGTCATGAATATGGAGAAACACTGTGACATGGAATGGCCAATAAATGTTCAGAACTGTGAGGGCTGACAGTTTGGTTCTAACATTCTGTGTTGTATTATCTCCTCAATATCCTAAACTACCAATAAAAGCCACAGTTAATATAGAATACTAATAGTGTATAGGAATGAATGGACATTATATGATATGACTGTCATTTTAGCCCTTGTTTATACTTCCGTGGAATTGTGGTCTTCTTACTTTTTACCTGTTGATTATTATGGCTAGTGGTGAATTAAAACTGTAAATATAGAGTAGATTAAAATGTTGTCTTTGAGGCTAATCCTCCGCCTTGCAGCGCCGGCACACCGGGTTCTAGTCCCGGTCAGGGCGCCGGATTCTGTCCCGGTTGCTCCTCTTCCAGTTCAGCCCTCTGCTGTGGCCCGGGAGTGCAGTGGAGGATGGCCCAAGTGCTTGGGCCCTGCACCCCATGGGAGACCAGGAAAAAGCACCTAGCACCTGGCTCCTGCCAACGGATGAGCGCGGTGCCTGTCAAAAAAAAAAAAAAATGCTGTCTTTGAAAAAACTGATGAAAGGAAGAGAGGAGAAAGAGAGGTGGAAGAGAGGAGGATGAGGGGAAGGAAGGGATGTTTGGTTGTTTTCTTGGAACTGTACCCATGTAATACATGAAATTTTTATATTAATAAAAATAATTTAAAAAGTCCATTAAACACAAGAGAGTGCTTTATAGTACTATTAGATAATGACTGCATTGGGAATACAATCCACGAGTACAATCCACTTTGGGTTAAATCTGTTGTAAAGATTATAACAGGTATAAGACAAAGGGTATAGATTAAGGATTCATGAAGAGGGAAATCAGTGCTAGGGATGACCTACTGAAATGATAACAAACCCAGGAATTCCTGGTGATCCTGAACTAGGGATGTGTGCATGAGCTGTGCTGCAAATGCTAATAATACATGTGAAATGTGAGAAGGTGACCGCCAGGTGACTGAAAGACTTGGGAGCAATTGGCAACATACTTTGGTTATATTAAGAAAAAACATTTTATAATTTTTAACCACAAAGCAAGTGCTGGAGCTAAGTGAATTCAGTGTTAACACAGGTCAGTAGGTAAACTATTAATAGAGTTATAAAAAAAAAATCAAAAGGAAAACATGAGTATATCTTCTGTATTTATATAAATATATACTAGAACAATTCTTAAAAATGATTGGAAACATTTTATTTCTTAAATAGATTAATATTTTTCTCCACAATTCTTGCTTAGCCCATTAATTTGTACATGAAAAATGCAAATTACCAAAATATTTTATAATTTTATTTTCAAGGTGCTTTTAATTTCTACCTCTTAGAGAGTTCAAGACAAACTTAAATCTTATTCTTGACTTCATCAGTTCATACTGTGAGTAACTGGAACTTAGATCAGTGAGGTTTGTATCTTTAATGGGACAATCTCTAATTCACGGTCATATTTCATAGTAGTGAATACAATGTTTATTACCTGACTCAATTGCAATGCAAGAGCAAAAAACTATCGACTAATGTTATTTTTATGGTAGAGTCATTAATAGGTAGTTTCTAAATTATGGGTAAATGCAATTACCAAAATAGTCTACCATAATTCTATTTTAAAGATGCATTTAATTATAACTTCTTCAATTGAGCTAGATGTCTTAAAACTAGTTCTCATTGGGTGTTAGAAATTCCAGTTTATAGTAGATTATATGTCTCACAGTCTATGGCTATGAGCCTTATAATAGCTTATGGAGCTGAAAGGAATATTTCAGCTTTTTTGAATATAATGTTATCATTTTTGTTATTATTTAGAAAATAAGAGTAGTCAAGATGATTAAAATATTTTCTTTTGTGTATTCCAACTTATCTATGCAATTATGATGAAATTATTTAATGTTTGGGTTATATCTTTCTAATGTGTGAATGTCATATAGCACAATTCAATATGTGGAAGACATATGCACTCCTGCCTCTCTCTAGACCAATATGAAACCTGAAAGGAAACAAATGTGACATATTTCATTTACAAAGAAAATTGCCAAGAGTAGTTTCCAGTCATTCTTTTTCAAGGTAGTGACTACATGAATTTTATATTATTATAAATTTGGAGAGCACTAAAAATCTAAGGGAAACAAATTTCATATATGCCAAGTATATGAAGAATTCTATATTTTTAATAGTTGAAATAATAAAGATAACACTGTGACTTTATAAATGTGACAAACAAATTCTGATCTGAAGCTAGATTATTCTCAGGCATGATAAGATAGGGCTAATAGGCTGTGTTGTGACTATTGGGTCTCATAAAGCATGTCAGAGTATTCATCTCACATATAAAGAGGTTCACCTGCCAAAGAAGCCATAACATGTAAGATGGGAGACGTTTCACATTCAAGAAAATACCTATTTAGTCTGAAACTAACGAGGATTAGCAAAGAAATCACCTGTTCTAGCAAAAGGTCATGTTTAGGAGACTTATATAATGATAATTAGCATTTTAATTTTCTTTTAAGGGAGTAATTGCAAACCATAACAATTTTGGCTGAAAACATAAGCAACAGTCTCACCAATGGTGCCTTTATTCTTTAGAGTCTGCTTCCATCATTTGACTCTACTTGATATTTCTTGTCTGTGTTAATCTTGCTCATTAAAGTACTGAGCCTCAAGAGAGACCTTTATAAGAAAATAGATTGTTAAGCTGCAGCAAGACTCCTGGATTTCATAATCTAAAATCTGTAGAAGGTGGTGTTTTGACTTGTACCTACAATACTCTAAATTCTATAGCAGAAACAAAGGAAATGGCTGCGTATGTGTGTTGTGTGATGCTGAAATTCAGGATTTAGAAGTAGTATTACAGATAGACACCTAGTGTTGCTATAATGAATTGACTTCCTAGTGACCATTTGCTTTCCTAGCAGTATGTTATATAAAGCTTTTAGAGGGAACCTATTGTTTCCATTATCCAAGAACCATTTATTTATTTGGTAGTTACATGAGGAGGTCTTCAAAAATTTTATGGAAAGAAAATGCATTTTATTAAAATACTATGTTTGAATATAAAAATGTTTTTATACTAAAATAGACATCTTTAACTTTTTCCACAAACTTTTTGAAGTTTTACCTTTAGTGTTCTTTTTGAACTTTTACCTTTAGTGTTCTTTGAAGAACCACCCTTAACCCTATTATAAACTTGTATGCTTCATTAAGGCATTTTGTGTGCACCTAAAACTAAGAGCAATACCTTCTAAAAAAAAAATGATTGTTTATAGGCTGGATAAGTAACTCAATCAAAAAGAAATAATGAAATGTCTACTAGGATATCCAGGAAGGAAAATCTTGCTGTTCCTTCTTAGCTTTATATCTAGGAAGATCTGGAGCTCAAGTAACATCTTTCTGCCATAAGGAGAAAGCAATCCATGCAGAAACAAATTCACAGTTTTCACTGTGCCTACTATTATGTTTTCTCTGAAGTCTTCCCCATCCCTGGAGTTTAAACTTTATGAGTCAACACTTTTTCTTTTTTTGCTTATATTCTACTAGACCAAATTGCTTATATTCAACTGTCTTGGTCAATAAAAAACTCTAGGAAAATATGGCTTATTTGAAAATATAAAGATTTTCTTATTTCCTAATTTTAAAACAGAAAAAAATTATACATGTTTGAAAATACCCTTGAAAAATGAATCTTGAAATATTCTATATTGTATATAATTCAAAGTTGTTAGTTTCTGAAACATTTAGAAGAAAGCTTGCAACTAAGAATGTTTCACTTCTGAGACCATTTTCAGGCCTGGACTCTGGGAGCATTATCAAAGAGGAGGTCTGTGAAAACATATTCATATCCACATGTAGTTTTATACAAGTAGGACATCTGAATCATCTCTTCATATCCATGTATTATCTCTTCATTTATTATGTAGAACAATGGCATGTAATTACCATTCAATTCACTTTTGATTAAATACATACAGAAATCAGAGAATATGCATGTGCAATCAAGGATACTTTGAAATATATTGTCAAAACTATATGATAGGTACTTGTTAAAACACAGTTTGACTCTTTACAAGCAATGCTAGCTATTCAGTGTTTCATTTAAGTAATCAAGTATTTTGAAAAAAACATTTTAGCTCTGAAAATAAAAATTGTTACAAAAATCATAATTCTTGCTTAATTCCATAAATATTTACTGATTTTTCTACTAAGTTCCAGGCAGATAAAAAAAATTGTTGGCCTCATGTAACAGCTAATGTGGCTAGATAACATTCAAACACAAACAACAGAAGTTTTAGATAGTGACGTGAGCTATGGAAAAATGAAGCAGGAAAGATTGGAAGGGGAGTAAGGAGTGGCTTTAGATAGCACAGACAAGACAGGCCTCCCTGAAGATCTTCCATCCACTGGTTCACTATCCAGGTGCTCACGGCAACCAGGGCTGAACAGTGCTGAAGCCGGGAGGTAGAAACCCAATCCAAGTCTACTATGTATGTGGTGGGGACCCAAGTGCATGAGCCATCGCCACTCCCTCCTAGGCTGGGCATCAGCAGGAAGCTGGAATTACAAGCAGAGTGGGGACTTGAACCCAGAAAACTCCTATATGAGATGAGGGTTTCCCAAGCAGTGTCTTAACCACTGGGACAAATGCTCACCTAAATGGTTATTTTTTAAGCAAAGCACTTCTCTTTGGCTAATTTTAATCTTGATTAATAAAGTTTGTTGACTATCCAAAAGTAACATACATATGCAGTTTTTCCCCAAAAAAAGCATAAATTCCTCTTATTGAGAATTGTTTCTGAGAATTTCTGTCCTACTTAGACACTGGAAAATATGATTCTTTCATTCTCATCCAATGTCTCTCATGACATTTGAGTCTCATTAAAGGAGACAGGTAGTAAAGTTGGGGTTCAACAGAGACAGTGGTGGAAGGCGAGGTTCATGTGAAAGATGTGGAGTCACATGGGGCTTTGGGAGTCATGGGGGAGCAGGACCCAAAATAAAAGAAGCCTCAGAGTAGCAGGAGAAAGGCAATGGCTTCCATTAACCACTGGACTCTTTGCAAGGCTGTACAACCCAGAGACACCAAGTAAAGACACTACCTTACAATGTTGGTGGAAAATGGAATTAAACCATACCAAAGTGCCTGATTTTGAGTTTGGGCTCTGCTTCTGATTCCAGCTCTCTACTGTTGTACACCTTGGGAGGCTACAAGTGATGGCTTGAGTCCCTGCTACCCACATGGATGACCCAGCTGGGCTTTGGCCTGGCCCAGCCCTGGCTGTTGTGGGTATTTCAAATGTGATCTAGTGGGTGGAATATTGCTGTCTGTCTCTCTTTCAAAAAAGTAAAAATAAACACATTTTTTATAAAGACAGACCTCTCTGAGTATGTGACATTTGAGCAGAAACGTGCATGTTGTAAAAAAAGGATAAACTGTTGGAAAATAAGAAAACAAAAGAATGTCTCCAAGGAAAAAGAAAAGCCATTGTAAATCCTCTAAAAATGAATGGCTCTTTATAAAGTCAAAAAAGCAAGGTGTCTTAGGGATATAAAAACATGGGGAGTAGAATGGAGAGTTCACAAATAAACCCTAACATTCATGTTCAAATAATTTTGACAAAGGGTTCAAGGTAACTCAATGGGAGAAAGAATAATTCTTCAATAAATGGTTCTGGAACAATGGGATATCCATATGCAAAGGAATTAATTTGTACCCATATCTCATATCACACATAAAAAATGAACTCTAAGTAGATAAAAAACTGAAACACAAGACCTAAAAACTATAAGCTTCTTAGAAGAAAATGCAGGATCAGTCAAACTTATAAATTATAAATTTTTGAGTTGCACCATTTTCATGACTGGGTAAAAAAATTCATGTAGAAAATATTTATAAATAGCAACACTTTAAGTGGAATGATAAAGCTTGTGATGCCCCGAAATCATATGACTAAAAAACATGTATAGAAAACCATTTTGCTTAAGTCCATTCTCTAACATGTCTGCTAAATTATTTCCTTGTAATGTACATATCTATAATTTAAGTAAAACAAAAATTCCCACGTTTTTCTTCTTGTACCACTCAGCATAATGTAGTTTTCTTTATCTGCTCTAAGTAAACAAAGACCTTATCTGGAATTCTTGTATGCTCTTTGTGCTGCTGATCAAAGTATCTGATCTAAAACAATGTCTGAAATAATGTCTTTGAGCCAACGTTTTTTTTCAATGTACTCCATGTATCATTAAGTTGATTATTACAATTTTTTTCAGGGTGGACAGCAATATCTGCTGGAAAGGTTTAGGAGTTTTTGTTTTTTCCTTGAATACGATGGGTGTGTGTCAGTTTGTATAAAGCACTGAGGCTTATTCCAATGTGATTTTGCAAGTTCTCTTTCATTCACAAACTTTAGTTTGCATATATCCTCATAGGATCAGATATTCCCATTGGTTTATTCGTCCAATAGGAATTTACTTTTGATCTATATATGTGGCTACAGTGTAGCATGTAATGTGGTAGACTTGAGAGCGGGTTCCAGAAAGTTAATGGAAATATGAAATTAAAAGGTAAGTTTATTTTAGTGAAAATTTTGTTGAAATCCCTGCATCTTTTTGTTCTTTATACTACTTGTTTTCCACAAACTTCTTGATGAGCCTGTGTCAGACAGGGTTCTAACTTTAGCTCAGCTTCTAAATAGTCATGTAACCTTAGTCTTAATTTTCTAATCAATAGAATGGAAATGCTCCACCTGTATCACACTCTTACCAATTAAATTAAATCAGTTAATATATGAAAGGGCTTTCAGAGGTTTGAAGCATCATGCTCATGTTTTTCTCTATTTCTTCTTTGGTATCCATATGTTCCTTATATGTAAACACACTCTGTCTTGGATCATATGTTTACAAAAAGGATAAAATGAGCTAATATTAGTTTCTTTTAAAAGTATTCACTGAGTCATGGAAAATTTTTGCATGCTCATATTATTATAATATCAGCAAATTATTCAGCTGGTAAATTTTAAGTTGTTGAGCTACAAAATAATCTAGAGCAGAGGTTCTCAACCTTACATAATAGAAGCACTTGGGGAGTTATGAAAATTCTCATTACCCAGGTTACATGCAAATTCATAAAATCAGTTTATTTGAAGAAAAGACCAAGGTATCAGTAGTAAAGTTTCTGAACAGATTCTAATGTGTAGCTGAGGCTGAGAACAACTGATATAAAGTACTATCATTTTGTGAAAGGAGGATAAGATGGACAGGATCTTTTAAGTGTCTTCACTTAGGCTGGGAAACATAGGGGTTAGAAAATAGGATGGTTATGATTGCTAAGAAGTTTTCATGTGGAATGGGAGTCAAGCCTTCTCTTTCTAATGATATAATATCCCATTAACTCTAATCCTTTGCTTGTCAATAATCTAAATGGCTTATGCATGAAAATCCTCTTTCAAGAAAAATCCTCTGATAAAGAATGTCAGGTGACAAGCACATACATGGTTTTTGTGGCAGATTTCTTTGTTAAGAACATCTATAGAAAGGAGGAGAGAGGATGCGAAGTATCATTATGTTCTAAAAACTGTATATTTGACATACATGAAACCTGTTCCTTTTATAAGAAAAAGTAACATCTATTAAAAGAAACTAGATTTACAGTATTCAGAAATTAATACCTTGAATCCAAAGAGCAATTATGGTTTAAAAGTTAATTCCAAAATTTTATTTTATTTAATCTTATCATTAAAAATAAGGTCAATACTCATTGTCATTGAACTCTTGTTTTTGGAATTCTTGGCTATTTTGCCCTGTTTTGTTGTGATGGATGGTTTGAATATTTAGATGGTTTTATTTCTGAGGAAGAATATCAAAGTTTACTAAGTGATTCTTTCTGTCTAAACAAAGTTAAATTCTCTGCCTAGGTCACAAATGATGTTTCTTCCTATTCCTTCAGTGTTATCAGTGGTAGCATTGCTTTCATAGAGTCATAATTAAAAACACAGTAGATACTTAAGTCACAGTAAAGTATACAGAGATATGTTTTTGTTAATAACATGGCCTGGGAAAGCAGTAGAGGATGGCCCAAGTGCTTGGGGCCCTGCAGCCTTATAGGAGACCTGGAAGAAGCTCTTGGCTCCTGGCTTTAGATTGGCCCAGCTCTGGTCATTGCAGTCAATTGGGGAGTGAACCAGCGGATGGAAGACCTTTCTCTCTGTCTTTGCCTCTCTGTTTGTCACTCTGCCTCTCAAATAAATAAATGAATAAATATTTTAAAAAATTTCAGCTTGACCAATTTTACCTTCTAGAAATGACTTTTCTCTGTGCCTCCATTTCTTCATTTGTAAAAAAGGAGGTAAGATATTGTGAGGATTAAATAAAGTCAAATGATTAAGCAGGACCAGTTATATATTTAACGGGGTCTGGTGTAGCACAAAAATGTGAGGCTCCTCAATCAACACTATTAAGAATTGCAAAGCTGGGGGCAGTAAAGCATTAACACAATGGGGGACCCTTTGAAACACAGGATCTTGTACAACTGCACAGGTGACTGGAAGCCAGGCCTGTGTGTGAGATACATAGTGCAAAACACATAGCAGGTACTCAATGAAACTGTTGCTTCTTCCTCTCCTATTCTCATTTGGACTTACTTTCCTAAATCAACAAATATTTTTTCATTGTACTTGGATTTTTTTTTTTACCTGAAAGAGTCCAGCAAGTGATCATTTTTTTTAAGCAAAATTTCCAAGCTTTACTGAAATAGAATAGAGGAGTTTCATTGTACTCAATAGACTTTCTTTGTACTGTTCATGGCATCTGCTTGCTCTTAAAAATGTTAAACAACTTAGTTTTTTTTTTTTTTTTGTATTATACTTGACTAAATCTAACATTGGTGCTAGGATCATTTCAGCAGAACTTTTTTCTTTATGGGTCTTTCAATGCATCAATAGGAATGTCTTATTAAAATGATGTGTTTGTTAAAACAAAATCCATGTCCAAAATCCATGTTAGAAATTTATGTTACCTCATTGGCCTTTGCAGTTAAATCTCCACAGTTTTCATATAAAACTCTACATAGTTTTAAAATGTTTTTGAGTTTTTTTCTCCATTTTTTATGCCTTTCTAAATTTACAGAAGTCTTGCTTTAACACACACACATTAAGAGTTTTCAAAAGAAATATAACTTAGGAAAGTAAAAAAAAATACATAAAATATTTCCATTATGAAAATGAATTACATGACCTCTCTTGGCTTCTTTTTATTTTTTTTTAATTTTAATTTTTGTTTTTCTCCCTACACACTAAGAAAGTTGGAGCTGATAATTGTTAAATTCCTTCCATTGTTTGAATTCTCAAACTCTTATATTTCTATTCTTTTTTTTTCTGTTTCTGCCTTCACATTGCTGGTATTTCTCACCTATCTCTCTCTCTCTCTCTCTCTCTCTCTCTCTCTCTCTGTATGTATGTGTAATGAACCTTTTGAATGTTACTGGTGGTAATGCTCATGTTACAAGGAGTGAAACAGAACTTCAGAGAGTTAATGCCTTGATTAGGGTCACATGGCCAATAACAATAAAATGAAACAAGAGCTCTTAATTCTGTAGACCTAGTCCTAGTAGTCTTGAATGTCACAGAGCTCAGTGAAGAAGTGAAGAGGTTACGAAATGCAAAGGCGATGAAAGAAACCAGCACTGCAAAAAGTGGTGCACTGAAAGAGTTGAACATCTGGTGGCGATGATCTGAGGTGTTTGCAGATGTTCATGGTGCTCTTATTCCCATAAATTCAACCTATTCATGTGAAGTCAGTGAGAGAGTGGGGTCAGGAGGAGATGTGCACGATGATGAGTTAGCATGAGCAGACTCCAGCATGACACTGGTGTGGACAATGTTAGCCTGAATCGTGAAAAATGCTTAAAGCAACTGTCTTAATTTGTAGCTGGCAGGAAGGAGAGGATGTACTTTTGGGACTGGTGCTAGTTGCTAAAACGTTTTTTAGGTTTTCTCACAGTCACCCTGAAGTTTTATTTCTGCATTTCCAGGCAGCAAAAACCATGAAGGCAATAGGAATTGTACTTAAGTTCTTAATATAACCATGGAATGCTTATAATATTCTCTCAGTTTGAGTGCCCCCTGATGTTATCATAGCTGTGCATCAGAAACATTTGAAAGCTACTAAAATAGATTATTTGAAAGAATCATAACATTTTGCACTTAATAGGAATGGAAACTTTAAGTAATCTTTTCATTTGTCAAATTTCATAAAATTATCTATTATTTTGAGAAACAGTGTTCAGGTGGCCTTTAAATTTAGGATATTCAGACTAATTGCATACTAGTACTATATCAACTGTTCAAAGTCAGTGAAAACAGAGGGCTTTGATTTCATTATATTTTTTTTTTTTTTTTGACAGGCAGAGTGGACAGTGAGAGAGAGAGACAGAGAGAAAGGTCTTCCTTTTGCCGTTGGTTCACCCTCCAATGGCCGCCGCGGTCAGCGCGCTGCGGCCGGCGCACCGCGCTCTTCCGATGGCAGGAGCCAGGAGCCAGGTGCTTTTCCTGGTCTCCCCATGGGGTGCAGGGCCCAAGCACCTGGGCCATCCTCCACTGCACTCCCGGGCCACAGCAGAGAGCTGGCCTGGAAGAGGGGCAACCGGGACAGAATCCAGTGCCCTGACCGGGACTAGAACCCGGTGTGCCGGCGCCGCAAGGCGGAGGATTAGCCTGTTGAGCCACGGCGCCGGCCGATTTCATTATATTTTTAAACACATCAATTCTGGTAAGAAAGAAAGAACACATATTAGCCTAATAGAAATATCTAAATCAGAGAAGTGGGTTTGAGGTTTTATATCTGTGGTGTGGTGGATACGAATGATTTTCTAATCTCACAAGAATCCTTGGGAAAGCATAATTTAAAACTTTATTAACTTTTTAGAATCTTTTGGGGGAATTATAAACCTCACATCATTATCTGATTAAAGGCACCTGTCTAGTTTATTATCTTTTGAAATCCAACACTTGGCCTAGATCAAGGCAGGAAAGGAAGAAAATTATCTTAAAAACTATATTATGATTTTGAGTGATTAACACATAATCGCAGCTTCAAGAAGGGTGCTGAGACAATAGAGACAATGCTTAAAGCAGCTGGCATCCAAATGATAAATGGCTTTTAATATGAAGCAAAAACTGGAGAATGAAGTTAATCTTGTTCCATATGTTTACAAAATAAGGTGGGGTGACATATAAAGCTTTGAATAAGCAATAATAAAGTGGAACCTGCATAAACCATATTAAGGAGTTAAGAAGTCAGTGGGAGCCTTGCCTAATTATCTGAAGAATGAAATAATAATTTTGTGAGATTCTTAAGGTCTTAACGTCTTTTTTTCTAAGCTTAGCGTAATTCAATAGATGAGATCCCATTTAATTTTCTCATCCTAAGGGAGAAAAATAGATTCTACCATGGAGAAGCAAATCCTAATTTTAGGCAGGGTAAGAAGTACAGCAATTTGTTTATGCTACAAGGCATTTATCAGTAACTTCTGGGGCATTTCAGAAATATTTCCCTTCTAACTGTTGGTAATTTTCCTCCTGGCGAAGCTTTATCTCTGTATACCATTCAATATCCAGAGGACAGAATTTTTTAAAAATGTCTTCCCACAAAAACAGGGGAATAATACACTTTCCTTTTCACACTGTTAGTTTTCATCTGAGGCTTTGGTGAATATACTGAATCCGTCTGAGCTCTTTCTAGCACTCAAATTCTGTTCTATAGAGCCACCTTTAAACTAAGAGAGGGGTATAGGACAGTATCCAAAGAACTTCTGATGTTACTTTCTTTTATGTGAAACAGGCATTTACCAACCTGTAAATTCCTGTATGTTAGTCTTTAACCAGTGAACATATGATTTAATACCTACAAAGTGTGTTCCACCCCATTCAACACGGTAATAGCAGCATGTCTGCTGGACCACATTAACGGGGGAAGGCAAACTCTAGATTCTTCGCGGATTTTCCTGAAAACCCATCCGTGATTAAACAGCACTTCTCACCTGCTCTGGATAACCATCCATACTCCTTTGCCCTTTAGTTTGAATTAAGCACCGTCCAGGCTGAGGTCCCCGGGTGGCCTGTGAAGAGGGGATCTGAATAGGCAATGGTGACTGAAATTGCTGGATGGTCACTTTGTTTATATTTCCCTCATAAGGCTGCTGCTCCCGGCTGCGATGCTGAAGGCTTTGGGACCCCATCAAAGTCTGGATGTGGCTGCCTGCCTGTGGAGAAGATAATCTGTCAGGCAAAGACTCATGGTGCTGAAAGGATGTGATCAAAGTAGCAAACACGTACAGAACACCTCTCGGGTAAAGTGGCATCATTTGGGCTTTCAGCCACAGCTGGAAAGGATAATGAAGAAACAGTAAGAGGCTACTTACTGGGGTTTGTGAAAATGTTAATACTGGAGCAAGGTCGCATTAAATACATTCATGGTTAGCTGGTGGCTTGCCAAAGATTATCTCAACCCCCATTTTAAAGGAACAAAATTCAGTAGGAAAAAACTCAAAGAAAATAATTAACAATTTAAAAGTAAAGTGGAGCTCTATGCAAAATGCCAGAGGTGGAGAGGTGGAGAGAGAGATTGAGAGATTGAGAGAGAGAGAGAGAGAGAGAGAGAGAGAGAGACTAATCAACTTCACTCTGGGGAGAAAATGATAGAACCATTTCCAAATTTTGAAGCAAAAGAGTTGGATCACTACTTTCCTTTTATGTCATAGGTGCATGGTAAGCTTATTCTGATGAGTTTAACAAACATTTATTAGTTTTTTACACTAATAAATCAAGAGTATGCATTTTGGGGCTGGAGCTGTGGTATAGTAGGTAAAGGCACATTCCATGTGAGCACTGGTTCAAGTCCCGGCTGCTCTACTTCCAGCCAACTCCCTGCTAATGTGCCTGGGAAAGCAGCAGCAGGTGGTCCAAGTCCTTGGGCCCCTGCACCCATATGAGAAACCCAGAAGAAGCTCCTGACTCCTGGCTTTGGATTGGACCAGCTCTGGCCATTGCAGCTACTTGGGGAATGAACCAGCAGATGGAAGATTCTCTCTCTCCTCCTCTCCCCTCTCCTCCTCTCCCCTCTCCTCTCCTCTTTTCTCTCTCTCTACTTTCTCTTTCTTTTTCACTCACTCTGCCTTTCAAATAAATAAATCAATCTTTTTTTAAAGTATGTCTTTTGGAATGTCAAAGTTACAAATTAATCATGTGGTAAGTGTTTTTGAGTATCTGTAGCCTGTGAAGGCAGTAGATACAGAAAGTTCTTCAAAACGAATTTTGCAGAGAACACCATCTCATCATGAATTTTCAGAGAGATTTATCAGCACCTCCTATTGAAATGATGATGATCACTTGTTAATCCAAAAGTCAAAGGAGAGAGGGCAGGCTCACTTGAGTCTCCCATCTTCAATGATATGGCCACAGCTCTGCTTTATTATTCATTATTTTCTCACTTTCATGCTAGCATTAACTCCTTGAATCATTTAATATGATGTCTTTTCTACTAAGCAAGCAGTACTCTTTGTGAGTTGGTAGCACAGAATATGCCTATTTAAGTTGAGAATTATTAGACCACCATGGGAATAAGTATTAACAATTATAAACATTTTTCTAGTACTGTACTTGGTACTTCACCCACTAGTACTGAAAGAGCTGAGGATTTACTTTTTGCATCGTTTCCTTTCTTGTCAATTTTTAAAAGCTTTTATTTATTTGAAAGGTAGAGTTTCAGAAAGAGACAACAGCAAGTGACCATGAGTGCTCTCATCTTCTGGTTCACTCCCCAAGTCCCCTGGCTGAATGTTGGAACCTGGAACTCCATCTGACCCAAGCATTTGGGTCATTTTCTGTTGTTTTCATAGGTGAATTAGCAGGGAGCTGGATAAGAAGTAGAGCAGCGAGACTTGATTTGATGCCTTTATGGGATGCCGATGTCACAGGCAGTAGCTTAATCCACTGCTCCACAAAATCAGCCCCATCTTGGGATTCTTTTAAGGACAGGTAATTTTGGAACTCAAAAATGAAGTTCATCTTAGAATTCATTAACTAGGAAAGCTTCATAATTTTCCTGATTAAGATTTTTGATTACTATGAGAAAGACTAGAGGAATAAAGGGATCATTATTAAATATTCAATACAGAGATTGATTATAATTATCTTAAAGTTCATAAAGTAGAACAACATAACAAAGAAAATGTATTGACAATGAAAGATCACTTAAAGAAGAAAGACACTGCTGGATTACAAACCAGGTAATTTCAAAAGAAATTATTATTTGGTAATATGAAGCACAAAATAAACAAGCATTTAATGTTAGTTCATACATCTAGCTGTCTGTTTTGGTATCATGTACAAAATATTACATTCAAAAACAGTAAAGATATTTAAATCATGAGAAATTGGAGGAAAACATGCAGAAAAAGAATTTCAGTTATACTAGCACAAAGTAAAAATGATGCACAATCTAACATTGTCCAACACATTTCATCATTAATCACAGAGCTATAACATCATCAACACCACTCTGATACTCTCACAAATGAGTATGCTGGGTTGTATCCACTCCTTCATCACAAATCTTAGTGAAAGGCGCTATCACAACCTTTTTAGCCAGCCATACCAGAAGATTGTATGTCCTCTCTGGTCAAGTTTTTCCTTACTGCAAATTCTGTCCTTCTATGGAATTTTGTGTCCCTTTTTTGGTAGGAGAGGGAAGCCGTGATAAACAGGATCATATTTTGGTTACTGTATTTTGAATGAATTTGCTGTCATGCTCAGTTATATTGAAGAGAAAATAATTTCTTAGAGTTAGAGGAGGTGGGGATGGAGGCTTTCTGAGGCTGACTGACATGCCTATAAGCAAATAGATTCTTACATTTATAACTTTTTCTTCTCCACTGGTATAATAAACAAGAGGAAAACTGACAGTTTAATTGAAAGCAGTCACACAGATAAGCAAAGAATTTTTGAACTCAAACTTAGAAGGTTCCAGAACAAAGTTTTGTTTCCATGATGCATAATCTACATGAGAAAATCAGTAACAACTCCTTAACAATTATGTTGTCAATTAGACTATTCTGGTTATAATTTATCTGAGGATAAAAACCTAATTCTACATATTACAGAAGTGTCATAGCATTTAGGCTTATTTTTCTGGCTTATTTTTTTCTTTCAATGGAACAATTTGAGCTAAGAATTATGCTGATACTGAACTTTTTAAGCAGGAAGGGGAAACTTTTTTCTGCTGAGGGCCATTTAGTATTTATAACATCACTTGTGGGCAATATAAAATTATCAATTTAAAGATTAACCTGCTATAGACTTATTGAATTTTGAGTCCCATCTGTGTTTGCCTTAGCAGGGGCCAGACCAATGATTTCATGGGCCTTGTATGACCTGCAGGGCCCATGTTCCCCACCCCCACTTTAAGGCAGTCATCATATCCTACTTACTGTTTTTAATGGTTGGCATAGTAAATGGCTTTAAATAAATAATAGGTATCATCCTAATACTTAGTGCTACAGAATGGGTTAAAACACCTTACACATTTAAAGAAGATCATGCCATAGACACAGCAGTTCTTTCACTCTTGTGCTACAAGGTTGTGCTGATTGGCAATGAGGAGTGACAGCTACAGAAAGCCAAGAATTAACACAATTTTTTTTTAAACAGTTAAACATAAATGATGTAAGACATCTAGAGGGATAGTGGTACAGGAAGACTAAAAAGAGGAAGTGTTTTGTTTCTATTTTTCTGCTTGGCACAAAGGCTTCAGAAAGGTAATAAAGACACTCATGATGAAGTACAAAGGAGTGATGAAAACTCAGAAATGTCTAAGACTGGATTGTCCAAGAAGAGGGTTAGCTATGAGAACACTGACTCATACCAAAAGGACATCTGAACACGATCATTTTGCAAAGCCTGTGGTACACATTTTGAATCATAAAAAGAAATAAAGAGTTGACATTTGTTAGGAACTTTCAAGGGGAAGTTGGAGAAAATAATATGTATTTGAGGAGGATAGTGATGGAAATGATATTTTCAAGTTGTCCCAAAAACAAACTGTCTAAATTATAGGGGAAAACTCTAGCATCCATAGGACCCAAGGAAACATTTATTTCAAAATCACAGAAAAGAAATGCTGATTTGAAACCAAATGACACTGCTCATGCAAACTCATCCCACAGATAATCAGTCTTATTATGTGGGAATTGAAAAGGTTTGGAAGATTTTGTTTGAATAAAAGAAAGGACTTTATTACTCTGAAAATGCTTTGGTTAACACTGTTCTTTATAAAGGTGTTGAGTAAAAAGTGTATTAGATTACCCGGTTTGGTCATCTGTTTTACAACTCATCTTGGCTCTTGAATCATTTGGGATTGCTTCCAAATACTGAGCACAACCTCAAAGATGACAACGTGTGCCACTGAGAAAGTTCAAGAGGATACAAGTCTTCTCTAAAATGAAGTCTAAAACAATTCAAATAATGTCTTGTGGCAGGGTCTGTAATATAGAATCATCTCTTCAGGACAGCTAATTAACTGATTTAGAGACATCAACTGTCATTTAAATGAGTCAGTTTGAATAGTTTTGTAAAATAGCAATAACAAAACCCCAGCCCTATCACTTTTCTATTCACACCATTTATTCTGCAGGGTTCTTTTTTAACAAAATACTTTTTAAGATTTACTAATTTCTTTGAATGGTGGAGTGGCACAAGACTGGAAGAGAGAGATCTTCATCACCTGGTTCACTCCCTGAGTGGCCTCAAAAGCCAGGCCTGGACCAGGACAAAGCCAGGAACCAGGAAATCCATACTGGTCTCCCACCTGGGTTGCAGAGGCACAAGCTCCTAGGTGCATTAGCAGGGAGCTAGGTTGGAAGTGGAGCAGCCAGGACTTGAACTGATGCTCCAATACAGGATGCCACCTTGCAAGAGATGGCTTAACTGTGCCAAAATGCCAGATCATTATTTTGTTTTATGTTATAAACTGACAGTTTCTCTGAATTTATGTCTAATTCTCATGAGAACTAAAAAATAGTTGAGATAATTCTTTTTGTATTACAATTTAATACATTGTTTTTTATGTATTAGTATAATTATCATTTTGCTGGATTTGTCCCTGAAAGCAGTTTCCTCACTTTCACAAGTTGGTTTGCTGATAGGACTGAGGTTATTTTGTGGAAATGGAGAAAGCACTGAACAGAAAGAAATGATAGTTATCTTAGATAATAGAATTAGGAAGATTGATGTGCTAAATCATTGGGAAACAAAGTTAACAAACAGAACTAAATTCAATACACTGGAAGGATTTCTGCTATGTTTTGGTTGTGTTTAGGACCCCTGATTCCATTTGCTTGAGATTCACAAAGATAAATAACTCAGAAGTTTCAGATGAAAGAAAATGAAGGCTTGGGAAAATATGCATTTTAAAATCTCTAATAAGTTTTATTTATGTTGGGTCAAGAACAACAAATTGAAGAGATCCAAAATATATTTCTAAATATATATGTGGTACAGGGTTTAATTCTCCCTTCTGAAAATGGAATGGAAGAAATAATACTAAATCTGCCCAATGTACTAGCTAAATAAATGTCAAATATATTCCCAATATTGAGGGTCATTACATATTGTAACAGGGATATAATTTTATGAGATTTTTTTTTTGGGTGAGGTGGGTGGGATACAATCCATAGGTAGCATAATATACTTGTTAAGAGGACGTTGTAGGATCTGAGCACTGAATTCCAATCCTGTGTTTCTCAATTACATGGCCTTAGTTCCCTGTCTCTTAAAATTGTGAAGATGATATGCATATTTATGTTAATTGTCAAAATGATTTGTCCCCCTCTCCCTTTCTTGTATTTTCATAGGATAGTTTGATGCCAAAATCTATATTGCCTCAGTTGGGCATCAGAAGATGAATTTGCAGAAGAAAATTTAGAAGAGAGGAGGCAAGAGGATATTTTTTTTTTGTCTTGCCATGGACTTTTGGTGACACTGGATTCTGCTGGCACAAGCAGTGTTTTGTAGGGGCATTCAAAATATGTGCTATTTTTGACAAATTAAGAGTTAGCTACTGGAGATGTGGTGAAGCCATAGGGCCTTTTGTTTCAGCTCATGTGTGGAGGTAATATGTGAAGGCAGTCATATCCGACATATTGAATAGCTATGAGTACATTCTTCCACGACCAATGAAACATAGCCTACCTACAAAACACAGCCATGGAATTGGAAACTATTAAGCAAAATGAAAAATAATGGAGCATAAATAATAACAGAATGATGAAGCCAGGACTAACTCTACACATTTTAACCTAGTCTTTGTTGATGATACTGACATACATTCCCAAAATAAAATAAAATGAAAAATATTAGCAATAATGATAATAATTTAATAGTGATTTATTTTATTATTAAGATTTCTGAGAGGTTATGGGTAGTGGAGTAAAGTGGCAAGACGTAGAATCTTATTTTGGCCTCCTTGATTTGGTAACAGTCCTTGATCATCTGCCTCTTGTTATCTAGATCTTCAAATTACACACTAAGTCATAGACATTTTTATTGCTTTGAATTAATTTTGTATTTTTTATATTTCTTACAAAACAAACATGGTATAAGTATTCTAGGGTTATTTCAATTTTCTGAAAAAGAGTCATTTGTTTAAGAACACCTATGTCAAATATTGATGAAATAAGTATTTTAATCTGCCACTCTTAATTTTGCTTTAATCTGTGGCAAGTTTATTTACTACTTCTGATTTAGTAGCTATTTGATAGACATTCTTTTGGCTGCACTGCTTTAAAGGAGTAATTTAGAGTCAGTGTGCATGTGAACAATCCCCTGATTTTGTGACAGTGATGCCTTTTACTACTAGAAGATCACTGTATTGCTGCTCTGGTGTGAGCAGATAAAAGGGTGTGCTTTTAGAGTTAAAGAATGACTTTGCATCAAGGAAGAAAAACCAACAGTGACTGTCAAACTAAAGAATATTCTATTCAGCTATCATTTTTGAATTAAGTTAGAGAATTTTTCCATTTATATGTCTACAAAGTTTTATCTACACTATTTTTAAAAATATGTGAATAAATGATACCAAATCAATTGATTTAAAGTATACCATTGAGGTGCCAGTGCTGTGGCATAGTGGGTTAACACCCTGGCCTGAAGTACCGGCATCCCATATGGACGCTGGTTCGAGACCTGGCTGCTCCACTTCCTATCCAGCTATCTGCTACGGCCTGGGAAAGCAGCAGAAGATGGTCCACATCCTTGGGCCTCTGCACCCATGTGGGAGACCCAGAAGAAGCTCTTGGCTCCTGGCTTTGGATTGGCACAGCTCCGGCCTTTGTGGCCAACTGGGGACTGAATCAGCAGATGGAAGACCTCTCTCTCTCCCTCTCTGCCTGTCCTCTCTCTCTGTCTAATTCTGACTTTCAAATAGATAAATAAATCTTAAAAAACATAAAGTATACCATGGAACAAAAAAAAAAACCTTGGGGGGATAGTTCCCAATAAGGCAGTATAGCAACAGGATGATCCAAGTCATGTGGAGCAAAATAGATAGTTAAAAAGGAGAGAAGTTACACTCAGGAGATAGAGCCATGGGAAATTCATGACAGGAAGCCCAGGAGACCAAGAGAGACTGGGCAGATCCACACTGAAAGGGCAAATAAGAATGGGAAACAGGGGAGGCATGGCAGAGGTACAGATGAAGGAGGCTGGCACCAGCCCCCAGCAGACCAGGTTGGACAGGAAATTTTGGGTCTATGGAGCTGCAAATAGCAGGAAGAGTGAACTGCTTTGAAGTTCCATGTGGGGTGGGGGCAGAGAAGGTATAGAAGAGCAAAGAGAGAGCTCAGGCAGCCCCTTGCCCATCTCCATTCTTCCCCTCCCCACCTGGACCTGCAGCTGGCTGAGAGAAGAGAGAGACAGTGAGAGAAAGAGAGACAGAGAGAAAGGTCTTCCTTTTGCTGTTGGTTCACCCTCCAATGGCCGCCGCGGCCAGTGCACCACGCTGATCCAAAGGCAGGAGCCAGGTGCTTCTCCTGGTCTCCCATGGGGTGCAGGGCCCAAGCACTTGGGCTATCCTCTACTGCACTCCCTGGCCACATCAGAGAGCTGGCCTGGAAGAGGGGCAACCGGGACAGAATCCAGTGCCCCAACCGGGAGTAGAACCCAGTGTGCTGGCACCGCAAGGTGGAGGATTAGCCTATTGAGCCACGGTGCCAGCCTTGTTTACATTTTCAAACATAAGCAGGGGACTGCCGCCTTTGCCTCCTATGCAGAAACCATCAATTGCGGGGGCTACCTCACCACACCTCCCACCCAGGAATGAGGATCATGACATTTCAGAAGAACTTCTTTCCGACTACACAAGCTGTACAACAAGGAGAAGTCCTGTATATTGAAAACTCAAGCCTGTTCCATCCACCATTGAGATGCAGGCCAAGCCTCAGTAGAGGGGACTTTGCACACTGGAGCTCAAAATTGCCTTTACCACAGTTGAGAAGTGAGCTGGGATGCAGTAGGCAGGGCTCTGTGCTTCCACTTGCAATACACAGAAACATAGCAGCTCATAACAGAGGGATACTTCACAAGAGAATCTCCAAAGACAAAAAAAGAAAAAAATGCACAAATGCTGACAAAGGAAGACCTAGAAAAGAATAAGGAAGACACTATGAGTCCTCTAAAGGAACACTACAACTCTTCAATAATAGAAGGTGAAGATGAAGAGATCGAGGATATGCCAAAAAAGAAATTCAGAAAATTAATCATCTGATTACTCAGAAGCAATCAGAAGCAAATTCATGATCTAAATGAAGTTTAGAAGTTGAGATATTAAAGAGAAGTCAGAATAAAATACTAGAAATGAAAAATTCAATAGATCAAATAAAAATGTAGTAGAAAGCCTTAACAACAGAATAGGTGAGATAGAATAACGAATATCAGAACTAGAAGACAAATTTTTAGAAAAGAAAGAAAAAAAAAGAAGATGAAATTAGAAAACTAAAAAACACAATTGGAGATCTATAAAATTCTATCAAATGACCCAACATAGGGATCCAAGGAGTTCCAGAAGGCATGGAAAGAGAGAAAGGATTAGAAGGCCTTCTTAATGAAATAATAACAGAAAACTTCCCCAGTCTTGAGAAAACAAGAGACATCCAAGCATAGGAAGCACAAAGAACTCCCAACAGACGAGACTACAAAAGATCTTCACCACAACACATTGTAGTAAAACTCTCCACAGTAAACTTAAAGAAAAGATTCTAAAATGTGCATGAGAGAAATGCCAAATCATATTCAGAGGTAATCCAATTAGAATCACTATAGACTTCTCATCAGAAACCCTATAGGCAAGGAGAGAATGGCAAGATATACAAGTTTTAGAGGAAAAACTATCAATCTAGAATACTGCACCTTGCAAAGATTTCATTTATGAATGAAGGAAAAATAAAGATCTTCCATAATAGAAATTGAAAGAATTTGTAACTACTCGCTCAGCCGTACAAAAGATGCTCAAGGGTGTGCTACACACAGAAACATAGAAACAGAAACATCACTATGAAAGAAGATGAATGCAGAAAATGACCCTTAAAAGTACAAAGGAAACCAAAAATACAAATTTAGGAATATTTACAGAAACATGGCAGGGCAAAAAATCAGTACTTAACAATAGGCATTTTGAATGTAAATGGTCTAAGCTCTCCAGTTATAAGACAAAGACTGGCTGAACGGATTAAAAAAGAAAACCCATGTATTTGCTGCCTACAAGAAACAAATCTTACCAACAAAGATGCATGAAGAATGATAGTGAAAGGATGGAAAAAGATATTCCATGCCAACAGAAACCAAAAAAGAGCTGTTGTAGCCATCCTAATATCAGACAAAATAGACTATAACACAAAAACTATTAAAAGAGACAAAGAAGGGCATTATATAATGATTAAAGGATCAATTCAACAGGAAGGTGTGACTATTAGAAATGATATGTACCTAATTACAGGGCATCTGGCTATCTAAAAGAAATGTTAATGGATTCAAAGGGAGAGACAGACTCAACTAAATAGTAATGTGGGACTTCAAAACCCACTTTCAGCAATGGACAGACCAACCAGAGAAAAAATCAACAAGAGAACAACAGAGTTAATCAACACTATAGGCCAAATATACCTAGCAGATATATACAGAGCCTTCTACCCTACAGCCACGGAATACACATTTTCCTCACAAGTGCCTGGAACTTTCTATAAGATTGACCACATTCTAGGCCATAAAGCAACTCTCAGCAAATTCAAAAAAATTAAATTCATACCATGCATCTTTTTAGACCACAATGCAATGAACCTGGAAATAAGCAAATCAAGAATCTCTAGAACATGCAAATACATGGAGTCTGAACAACATACATATATTATATTATATTATATTATATTAACAATGAAATATAGTCATTTGCAACAAAATGAATGAATCTGGAAAACATTATACTTAGTGAAATAAGCCAGTTCCAAAGGGACAAATACCATATGTTCTACCTGATTTATGATAACTAACAGAGAACCTAAAAGGAATCCTGTCTAAGTGAAATTCACACTTTGAGAAGCAATGACTTGAACAGCCCTTGTCTTCACTGTTGAGGAACAGTTTTTTTCCTTTTTAATGCCATTGGTTGAACTCTTTGCCTAACACAGAATTAATCATATGTGTATAAAGTCAATTGAAAATAGATCCCAGAGTGGGAATAAGAGACAGAGGAAGAAGTCTGTAACTGTAAAGCTTTATAGTTCTGCAAACATTCCTATAGACCTACTTCTAAAGAGTTCAGCTAAAGACTTGCCAAGGGACTTCAAATCCCATTAAGCTGAGTGGTAAAAATGTCATCTTAAGTGCTAAAGTGATCATATTAAGTGTTAAATTGATCATATAGACAGGATTAAGTATTAAAGGGATCATATAAATAAGATCAAGTGTCTGATAAAAACAGTAAATAGAATTAAAAAGGAGAGAATGTTCCAACATGGGAAGCAGCCCACAAAGTAGACTTATAGAATGACAATCACTCTAAATAGCATGCTGACCTCAGAATCAGAACTTAAGGCATTCTGGACTGGCTGAAAAGCCCATTAGAGTATTTCAGGCATGGAAAGCCAAGACAATCTAGCAAAAAATGACCTGCATGAAAGATCTCTGTGAGTAAGATCCTAGTGGAAAGAAGGGGCCATCAAAGAAGGAGGTACCTTTCTCTGAAGGGAGGAGAGAACTTCCACTTTGTTCATGGCCTTGTCTAAATACTTCAGACACTGTGGATTCAAAAGGCTTCTATAGCCTTGGTGGCTCATGTTAACAGCCTGGGATGATCACTGACATCATACATAAGAGTGTTAATTGTTAACAACAGGAGTCATTGTGCACTTATTCCCCATGCATGACCTCTGTCCCCAATGTGTTTTACTATGAGAATTAACTGTAAAACTTGTTCTCAAACAGTTTTTTATATTTTTTTGTGTGAGTTGTTGCGATCTTTATTTAGTATGGAGTTGGTCTTCTGTGTATAAAGTTAACTGAAAGCAAATCTTAATGGAGAATGGGACTGGGAATGGGACAGGGAGGCAGAAGTGGAGTGGGAGTGGTGGTAGGAGAACTGGTATGGTGGGAAAAATCACTATATTCTTCATGTTGTACTTATGAAATTTGTACTCATTAAATAAAAGGTTTCTAAAAAAATAAAGTATACCATCCTAGCTCTTCAGATTAATAAAATAAATGTTTGAAATGGCTCATTAGATAGAGAAAATTATTTTATTGATTTCTTTATATGGTTCTCCCTGATTCAGTTACTATTACCAAAGATATGGATTTGCCTCTTAACCATCTTTTCATAGAATTTTTTACTTCCTCAAGGCCACACACCCTTGCTTTAGCAAATAATTTTTGTTTAACAACTGAGTCATCATATTTGTAGATAGAAGTCATCACAGGCTTATATCAATTATTTTTCTGTTATGGGGGATAGTGAATCTAATTAAATGTATTCATCCTTATTTCCCTAGTGCAGCAAACAACATAGTTCTATTTGTTTTCTGGGCAAAACAACAAGATGACCAATCAATTAAACTATGTTTTAAAAGAGTAAATTTAAGTCATCTAAATCTTACTGAGTATAAAAGAGAAGCACTTGAACTCCTAGCTATTCATATAATTTTTCTGCATATTATACTTTATACAACCTCAAAGCATACATTTTATTATATTCCAAGACAATAACTAATAATGTTGCCATAAAAACCATGGTGAGACAAATTCTGTAGGAACTGAGGCATATATTTGTTAGGGAGCATATGGGTATCTTAATGTATCACTGATACGTTGCTAAATATAGTCATCAGAGTTCTCAAAGAGCCTCCTGTTGGCTTTTGATGGGTGCCTAACAATGTTATCAATAAGTGATCACTAACCACCAAAGTCACATAAGAAATAACTTTCAGTTCTCTCCTTTTCCTGTCTCTACCTCACTCCCCTCTTAGTTAGGAGGGATATTTGTGTGAGAGGGGATATATTCACACCAGGGCAACGTTAATGACTGAAACTGCTACTTGTAAGTTCCTGTCAACCAGAAGGTGAAACTCAGAAGTGGGTAATCACTAGTTACACAAATATTCAGTTGTAGATTCCAAAACTACAAGGAGAGTAAGGTTGAATTACTGCAGACCAATAGTTATTTTCCTAATCTGCCTAAGATGAAAATTCCTTTCTATACAGACCCATTTTGGTATTTTCCCAGTATTCTACTGCCTTTTTATATTCTCGGAAAAATGTGGCTCTGGGTCAAGAGCAAAATTGTCTATATTTGGAAAAGAAATCTCTCTCTAGAGGTTATGAATCGGGTAAATTTTTTTAATTAAACAATATAATTGCATGATTTCATCTATGTTCAGTTTCACTGACTCATTTCTTGTTTCAGTCCAGCATTTAGAGATGTCAAAAACATTTAGCTGTTCCTTCCAGCAGCAGCCTCAGGAGAGTATGTCACTTCTTCAGATATCAATGCAGTCTTCATGTTGTTCAATATACAGTTCTGTGTAGCACTACCATGAGTAGGGTAGAAGAAAAACATGAGGGAAGCTTTTGATTTAAAAGGTTTCTTAATGTTTACAAAATGTTTGGATTTCAAAATGACTTGCTAAGGAATTCCAAACTGTTTTTGAGTTTTAGTGACTTTTTGGTCACCAGAAAGAAAATCTACTCTGATGCATGAAAAATTTGCTATTATCCGAGAAGAAAAAAAAAAAAACTGGAAAAGAGGGATCTAGGACTGAGGCTGGCATTACAGTGATAGAGCAGACTGCTCTCATTGGCTTGTGGACTGACAAAGCAAAGGCATCACTCTTGGGGGGTTTCACAGTTAATAATGTATGTTTCTTTGAGAGAGAAAATGTACAAAGTCTAAAGCAAAAACCTGTTCTACCTGACACATTCGCTTCTGAACATAAGGAAAGTTTAGCTACAGTATTAATAGTCACTCAGGTTTTAGAACCATTTTTTCCAACTTCAATTTTACAGGAAAGATACTTTTGAATTTAATGGAAATAAAAAATATTTCTATTTCCCTGTGTCTTAGTTGTTATAATTACTGGGTTGATGCTCACTTTTGTTCTTTTACATCCTGACTTGCTCTCAGAGCCTCTAGATCTACTCTACTTGCTGCTATCCTTACTTTTCTCACTATTTAAATCTTTATCTTTCTTATCTATTCTAGACTTTCCTCTATTTCCATGTAAATGAGCTACATTCCTTCCCATGCTTTCACAAGAGAGATTTCAGAAACACCAAGCCCAGTCTCAATAAAATTAGAAAAAGCAAGAACTATAGTTACTTTTATTCTGTATCTACATAGAGTACTAATAGAAATATTTCTTTTTAGTGGAAAATAGTGTCTTAAAAAATAGTGGCACCAAAATAAAATCACTCTTTTGGTGCTGAAATCTCTCTCTGTTTCTCCCTCTTTCTCTATCACTCCACTTTCCAAAGAAATAAATATATAAAAAAAATACTTTTCAATGACTATAATGATTCTGTATTTTGCATAACATTTATAAAATAATAAAATGCTTTTATTTCAATTCCTAAATTCATAGATTAAGATGATTTTTCTTAAATTTTTAAATAGCTACTTATTTTAACATGAAAACTTCTATAATAGACTATTACAAAGTGAAAAGAAAAATCAATCCCAGGAGAAATTTAATCCAGTTTTTTAAAACACAAATGATAGGTTGGTTATAGGTTCAGCAAAACAATTTATGATTTTAAAAATATATTTTAGTTCTTCCTTTTTCAAACTTAAGTACAAAGAAACACTGAAATTCATTCTGTCAAAAAACTCAACAAATGGAAAAATTAAAATAAGAAATGGATATTTTTCCCAGAAACTTAATTTAATAAATCTTTAAAAATATATTTCATATGGCTCTGACAAAGCAACAATTACAATTTTGGGATGGATGGGATGGAGAAAGGAAGGATGATAATATGAAGAAGACCATATACACATAATTTCTTCTCGTTCTTCCTGACACCGCAGAGGTGCACAGTCCTGAAAATCCTGAAACCCTTAACAGCTGTGCTGAGCTTGTACATGTGATAAAATCACAGGCAAGTTCCATCTAAGAGGTAGCTTGATGAGCAAATGCTAATTTAGCAAAATTGTTACATCTTTTGCTTCATCTGTGTTGGTCCTGATATTGACTCCTGATATTCACAGTTTTTATTCTAACTGCCACCACAATGTGCACTTTGACAAGAACTCTCAGGGAAGAAACAGGTACTGATGGAAGAAAGAGACCCTATTTTGAAAGGGGCCTTTGAATGCCTAGTTTTTACAGATTGAAGTGTTTTCAGGTTTCATACTGCTAGAATGTGATAGTCCTTTGGTTACCCACTGCAGAAGAGAGATGTCTGAAACTGCATTTGCCTGCTACTTTATCTTTCTTATAGCTGTGTGTTTTTGCTGCAACATTTTAACATATCCTCGTAGGTCTTATGCTGCAATTTTAAATCTCTTCAGGGGTATTGAAACTATTTAAGATTTCTCATACTTTTAAAAGAGTCTGTCATTTTAGAATCAAGCAAATCAGTCTTGCCATTCCTGTGGATTATACAACCAAATCAGAATATAACATCTGAATATAAAATATTTATATTTATATATTTATCTCTGATATTATGACCTCCAAATTACTGTAACATATTGTAGGGTAATCTAAAATATTTAGTTATATGTATGAGACTGGCAAGTAATATAAACTCTAAGCCTGAGTTTCTTATTTCCTAAAATGAATAAAACAGTAGTGCTTGCAACAGATGGTTGAGGTGAAGATTAGATAAAGGAATACATGAAAGCATTCAGCACAGTACCTGTCATGAATTTATACATGGCACCTACTATTTTTTTTTTTTTTTTTTACAGGCAGAGTGGACAGTGAGAGAGAGAGACAGAGAGAAAGGTCTTCCTTTGCCGTTGGTTCACCCTCCAATGGCCGCCACGGCTGGCGCGCTGCGCTTGTCCGATGGCAGGAGCCAGGAGCCAGGTGCTTTTCCTGGTCTCCCCATGGGGTGCAGGGCCCAAGCACTTGGGCCATCCTCCACTGCACTCCCGGGCCACAGCAGAGGGCTGGCCTGGAAGAGGGGCAACCGGGACAGAATCCGGTGCCCCGACCGGGACTAGAACCCGGTGTGCCGGCGCCGCAAGGCGGAGGATTAGCCTGTTGAGCCACGGCGCCGGCCGGCACCTACTATTTTTATCACAATGACTACAGCATAATCCAACAGATTGCAAGAGTCAGAGAAGTGATATGATTTGGACTTGTAAATACTTTTGAAATCACAGAGATTTTCAGAAATTGCAGAAGTTTAATGGTAATTCTTAAACAGCTCATGTAGTAGTACTGCCCTGAATTTAGGGGCAGGGAAGATCTACATTGCTGTGACATGTCTTTTAGCAGTGATTAAACTTTTGAATTAACAGACATCAGAATTAGGGCTTTGGGTGGCTAACAACAACCAGCAGGAGTTTAAAAACTACCATCTCCTATTATACTATTAAAAATAATAATACAAGAATTAATACCCTCAGCATTTTGCTACCACTTAGCTACTCTAAAGTATATTGGCCAGTGATACAGGAGCAAAATTCAAGGGAGGAGCTCTTTGTTTACTTATTTTATATATGCATGCCTTCAAGTCTACATCTTGTTCCCTCACAGTGCAAGCTTGGAGTACTGTCAGACAAGGTCATAAGGATTACCAGTGTTAGTTCAACCAATTAGCTAAAATAGTACTGAGAACCACAAGTTCAAAGCCTTTCCCCCAAACTGATTTCTCACTAAATCTCCAAATCATCACAGTAGTTTCTGATGACTCATGAACAGAGATAATTTTAAAAAAATGTCTTCAACAGAAGCTTTTAGAAATAGCGTTGGATGCCTTGAATGAGCTCTGGCTAAGATTTTTTTTTTTTTTTGGTAATCACTGATTGTCTTTTGTTTCTGTAATCCATGGGTAGCTCAATTTCTAGTTTACCATTTTCATTGTCTGGCATAATAACAATTCATTGCATGACAACTGCAAAATTAACATTAAGAAATAGTCATTGTAGAATAAAATGCAAACTAAAAAAAAAGTATAATTATCATATTTATTTCAGTAAACCCTGTAGCCCAGGCTAATATTTTACCGTTTCCTTAGGTTGATTCTCGCTGCATATTAACTTGGCATACTCAGGTAATATATAATAAAAAAGTAAATTTGCATATCTAAAGCATTCTTTATTCTCTCTACTCTGTGGAGTAACAGGTAGATATATAAATTTATAAATTAAAATTGCTGTAACATGGGATACTTTATGATAGTAGAAGGATAATACAAATGAATTTAAACATTAAAGATGTGATAAAAATGTAGATATTTCACATATGATAAGACATATAAAAGTATAGTAAAATTTTCAAATAGATTAAACAATTATTTTGGATTTTAATAATATTAACCAGTCCACAAATGTTCAAGCAATTTTAGGATTCTATAAAGTTCCTAAAGCAAGTAGGAAGGCAAGCAAACGGTTATCAAGATGTGTATTGGAGGTATGATTACATGTAAAATTATGGACTTTGAAAATAGCCTTCATAGGAAATAGAGGTGTGCATGGATAATATAAATACCTGTTAGTTCCACTTAGAGTAAAAAATAATAATAAGGCTTTTCCTTGTAAGGTGCAATGATAGTATCCCCTTGCAATTAGTAAGTGAATATGTTTCCTTCCTTTGCTCAGGTAACCTACCTGTGGGTGTGGTAGGTACTCCCTCAATAGCCTAACAACACATTCCCTCTCTCTTCTTTCTTGATAAAGAAGCAGATTTTTAACTTTTTCCTGTTTGAGATTTCCTATTTCTGTTCACTGATGGCTTCTTCCCTTCAGCCTTTAAATATGTTCAGCTGTCTACCAACTTAAGTAATTTCTCTGATTTCCTTAAATTCCCTTTTAGAGCCCACTATAATTCACTCTTTCCTTTAAAAATGAAACTCCTTTCTTGAATTTTCTAGTTTCTAAATTCAGGATTCTTTAGTCTTATTTATCTTGTATGATTTTGGGGGTAAAACTCTTCCCACTAATTTCTAATGTGCCACTTGTTTTTCCCTTCTACATTTTTAGTAAATATTGGAGTTGAAAATCCCATCTATTTTACTCTAACAGGTTGGATAAGCAAATTTTTCCTCTTTCTAAGGATCAGGAAATCCTTAGTTATTTTGGATTAATGAGCTATAAGAAGAGGATTGTTGAGAAATTGGAGGAAAAAAAGTTTTCCTTGTGAGAGACAGCTTCTGGAAGCCTATTCTCTCTCCTGTTGGATTTGAAAGAGGAAGTTTATCTCACCAATTGTCATTGATAGTCATCATTATGAGAGGAACCAGTTTTAGGATAAAGCCAACATTGTGGTAGCAGAGAGGAAAGGGAAAAAGAACATGTCTAATAATATAGAACTGAGGCCCAAATCTGAGATGTACCTTAGATCTTGACTAATCTTATGTTACCTAAATATTTCCTTAATGTTCAAGGATTTTTTTCCCTTTAGTTTCCTACAATTTGCAGTTGAAATCACCATGTTGAGAAAATCTTTGATTGTTCCTTCTCTGTCTCTTCTTTCTTTGGTACATTCCTTAAATGTTGGCATCCCATGGGCTTCTATGTCATCCCTTTGCCTCACTGATGGCACAATCATGACATGTTCTGATGATTCTCAAATTTGTGGCCATAGCTAAGATTTCTCTACTGAACTTCAGATAAATACAATCAAACACCCACTATATCTTTCAACTCAGATGCCCTAAAGATACTTAAAATCAACATATTAAAATCTTCCTTCACTTCCACTATTACTTTCTGTTATTTCCCATTTTAGCAAATGGACTGTCATCACACTCTTGACAAAATTGGAAACCTTGATACCTACTTCAGAAATTTTAATCTGTCTCTATCCCTTATATCCAATCACAAGATCTTTTTGGCTCTGTTGCTTAAGACTATATTAGACCTATGTGTTTCTCTCCACCACTCATTGTTTCCATTTACTCTGCCCTGGAATACTACAGAAGCTTCTTGATTGGATCCATTGCCCCCAATTCTCTCCAGCTGAAGCTGTCAGAGTGTTTTTAAAATGAAAATTTGATCATTTCTGTTCCCAGCTTAAACCACCTCAATGGGCCCTCTTCCTTTCTTACAGAATAAATACCAGCATGATCTGGCTTCTGCCTATCTTCTAGCATTGGAAAACTGCTAGTATTTCAAAAACTAATAGTTTTTGTGTCCTATCCTCCAGAAATCCCACTAGTAAAATATATACTCAACAGAAGTATGTATTTATGCTCAGCTGAAGACTTATAAGAATGCAAGAATGTTTCTAGAAACACATTCCAAAACTGAAGAAAACCAAAAACCCCCTTAACATGTGAATGGATAGCTAAATGGTGAAATTAAATATTTTCAGGAGGAATACTGCTTAGCAATGAAAATGTACCAACTCCTACACATATACAGTATGAGTGAATTACACAAAAACAACATTGAATGAATAAAAACAGGCATAAAATAATATATATGGCTGGGTCCCCATCTTCATAACATATATCATATTATATTATAATTACCTACAATGCTGGTAATTACCCAACAGACAAATTAATAATATACATCATGCCTGCAAATCAATAGCATTATTAATTATTATGGATCATTAATTTGATATTTAATATATTTTAACAAAATGCTATAATCTATATATTATGTAATATATATGTAAGATATGAAACACAATTATAAAATGAATACTCATGAGGTTAAAAGCTAATGTATGAGAACCACAATTCAACTGAAGAATTAAAACAGAACCCATAATAACATCAGTCCCATTCAGCTCATACCTTACACAAAAATCTATTCAAAATGGATCAAAGACTTAAATCTATGACCCAATACCATCAAATCATTAGAAAACATGGGGGAAACTCTCAACACATTGGCACAGGCAAAGACTTCTTGGAAAAGACCCAGAAGCACAGGCATTCAAAACCAAAATTGACAAATGGGATTACATCAAGCTGAGAAGCTTCTGCACTACAAAAGAAACACTCAGCAAAGTGAAAAGACAACTGACAGAATTGGAGAATATATCTGCAAACTACACAACTGATAAAGGGTTAACATCCAGAATATATAAGAGCTCAAGAAATGCAAGAACAACAAACCAAACAACCTAGTTAGAAACAGGCAAAGGACTTGAACAGGCATTTTTCAAGAGGAAACCCAACTGGCCAACAGACACTTGAGAAAATGCTCAGGATCACTAGGCATCAGGAAAACACAAATTAAAACCATGGTGAGGTTTTACCTCACTCCAGTTAGAACGGCTCATCTTCAGAAATCAACAAACTCTTTTGAGGATATAGGGAAAATTATACCCTGGTCCACTCTTGGTGGGAATGTAAAATGATACAACCATTGTGGAAGATAGTTTATAAAGATACCTCAGATATCTGATCTGAGTATAGATCTACCATATAATTCAGCTATTCCACTCCTGAGAATTTTCCCAAACCAAAATAAATCAGTATATGAAAGAGTTATCTGCACCCCCATGTTCACTGCAACACAATTCACAATAGCTAAGATATATAGAATTAACCCAGATGTCCTTAAATTAAAGACTGGATAAGGAAATTATGGTATATATATTCAGTATGGAGTACTACTCAGTCATAAAAAAATGAAATCCTGTGTTTTGCAACAAGATGGTCACAACTGGAAGCCATTAACTTAGTGAAATAAGGCAGTCCCCAAAAGACAGATATCAAATGTTTTCTCTGATCTGAAGCAACTAATAGAATTCCTGAAATGTAATATATTAGAGTGAAGTAGACATTTTGAGAATTGATGAATTTTTTTATAGCCCTTCCTCTTCCATTGAGGAACAGTGTTTTGTTTTGCTTTTTCTCTCTTCATACTATTTGTTGAACTCCTTTATTTAGAGTTAAGTATACTGATAATAAATACTTGTAAAAATTAAGAATGAGAATCCAAGAGTGAGGAGGAGGAAGGGTTATAGCATGGGCAGAAGGAAGAGTGGGGGGGGGGAGTCCCACTAAGTTCCTAAATCTGTATATATGAAATATATGAAACTTGTATAACTTAAAAATTTTTAAAAATTGAGTTATATGTCATTTTTATGGATTGTATGCATTTCAAAAATATATTCTCAAATATAATCAAACTTCAAAAAGTTCATGGAAAAATGGAATTCAAATATAAGCTTATTTTGGTGCAAAAATTTAGAAATACATGCAAATTTTTTATACATTTTTTCATGATCTTTTTAAAGATACCTCAGACAAATACCTTGTTCTTCATATATGTTTATAATATCTTCTCCCAGTTGTGGCTGTGTGTTATTATTTTTATGGTAACCTACCACATAGTGTTTTAATTACTTACTTATTACTCAATTTACTTCAATGGATTAGAAGATATTAGAGATATGAAACCATATTATATTCATTTTTGTTTCCCTGGCCACTAGCAATTTTTAACACACAGTAGTGTATGAAGAGTTGCTTGTTAAATGTTGAATGAACTTTTATGAATTCAGGAATAATGAATCAATTCTTTTTTGCATTTTATGCACACTGGTTACAACACACTGCTGAAGCCAAGAGAGTCAGACGTATATATCACACACCTTTCTTAATGCACTTTAAAGGGGGGTAGTAAGTAAGAGTGCAAGACTATCTTCAGATACTTTTCAGAATGGTGGTATCAGTGGATAGGTGGCAGGTTATTATTTATAAACATTCATTACCAACTCTTAATACTCGGTAGTGTTCAGTTTCCATTCTTTTCAATGTACTTACAGTTAGCCAAACTCCCTACAGTGGGGTAATATTTAGCTTAAAGTTAACACAGAATTAGAAATGATGTTAAGACACAGATATGGATTACATATCACAATGGATGTGTATGTTTCATGGTTTGTGTCATCAATTTGAAACTGGTTACCTTTTTAGTAATGGTGTCCGGAGGTACATCCCGCCTCCCAAGTGGATAAGGATTCCATTGGCCACTAGGAGATACATCTTCTTGTCCATTGTCTAAAATGTTGCTTTGCTGGGACGGGGTCTATTGCGAAAATGGCATGGCATTCTTTAGTGATGTAATAGAAGTTTACCATAGTTTTCTGAAAAGATTCCCTAATGATTATGTAAAATTAATATTGTTTAATTTCAGAAAAACATATATACTGACCTGAAAATATTATTATACACTATTTACTGGATAAGAATTTTTTAAAGTCACGGCTTTTTGGAAGGAGCGAGAAACACCGTTAAAATAACCATCCTGGAGTTATTTACTGAATTTTAAAGAAAAGTTTAGATCATTTACAGTACCTGAATAAAAATAATCAGAATATAATTAACCAACTGTTAAAAACCATAACATTTAAAATTTGCTTAATTTGTAACTTTAGTATTATCTTACCATTTAAAATATAAATTAAAAACATATAATCCATAGTATGTAATGTTTAATATTCCAAATCATAACCTAAGTTTTATAAGGGTATATTAATTCTGGAAGAATATGCCTTGCACTGATCCAAACCAATGTTAATACTGGAATAGTGCAAGATATATGGTACTCTACCATCCTCTATGCAGAGTTTTCAGAGGAAGATTAAGACTCACCATGTAAGTAAATCATGACTGTTTTGATTGTCAAATTTATTTACTCCTATATATCATTTATATATTAACATAAAAACACTTCATGAGTTTTATTTTTCTTGACTTTCCTGATCATTATTTTTAACAGATAATGATACCCCATCTTAATTGTTACTAATATTAGGGTTTTTTTTTTTTTTGCAAGAGGAAGCCTCCATATTCTGACACAAGTAATAGCAAGCAATCATAACCATCAGAAAGCTTCTAGCAGAGGGATATATGGTGATGTATTCATATGTGAGTATATATATGTACATGTGTATACAAATTTTTTTCCAGAGGTCTTTTCTTTTCTTTACCTACAGGACATACTATGATACACAAGTACTGTTTGGCTTCCTGAGAAATCCATATGTGGTTGAGATCTTATGTTCTGATAATCTTTCATGTCATTTTCTGCACATATTCTGAAGGATGTCTACTGATAAATCCTGGCTGGAGGATGTATATACACCTGGTGCTAGTAAAGAATTGCCCTCCAAACCTAGAAAGGGCCTTTCTCTTCACAATATGTAACAGATGTGTTGTTTTCTGGGCTTGATCCAGTTATACTGAGTGGTCCTAGTTTTTTCTCCTTTAAAAACAGTTATCTAACCATCCTAACTGCATTATGACCACAGGCATGCTAAAAATATTGCTTGGAAATATTTTAAAGTTGGATTTATTATGACATTTGGCGAAATCTTCCTAGGGTCTAGTGGATATAGTGAAAAGGACATGACCCACATAATAGCAGTACTTGTACATTGACCTTGTAAATTACTCTTCTTGTTCTTTGGCCATGTGACTTATTTTTCCATAGACCTATCAAAAAGTTTTAAAAACCAGGAAAAAGTTATTGAATTTGAGCTCTTAGTTTAGTTGAGAACAAATTTATCTGTTTGAAAAAAATCAAACATAACACAATAAGCTGGTAGCAATCCAGAGCCTGTCTCTCGGCAAGCACAATTTTCTAGTCTTTACTTTTTCCAAATTAATATGTTTGCATATACCACAAATAATACTAGATACTAAGATATGTTAAAATACTAAAGTTAAGTAATTAAAATATAACTATTCAGGTTTAGCACTACTAGGCAGCCACTTCTTTTTAAATTTTTAGTGCTCATGTTCTTTCTGTCTTGGTTTCTTTGCCAGTGAAGTAGGATGGTAAATATATTTATCTGGTGAGGTCTGTGTAATGCATATTTCTGAAAAGTGTCCATAATTCAACATACTTTTCCTTTTTCCCCCTCTCTATCACTCCCATCTCCATCTCTATTTCCTTTACCACACTTGCATCAGCTGCCCAGATATCTGGGCTGCTAGTTGCTGTTAGAAAGCAATTGAAAATAATAAAATTATTTTTTAGCATTGACATAAAGGGACAAAATCTTGTTAGCCAAAAAATACTAATATCATCATGGTTTAGGCATTTTAGTAGTTAATAAACTAAGCTCTCTTTTTAGTTATTGTTAATGATCCTACCAGTTCTTCTACATTACAGGGGCCAAAGGAAACACATATGCAGACACCTTACTAAGACACTTTTCCTAGATAGCAAACATTAAAGGAATATCCTGAAAGTAATTTCCTTTGTTCATTTCAAGAATACTCTGGCCTTTTTCTTTTTTTAAGTGAGGCATCCTAGGAGTGAGTTAAGTATGCAGAAATAGGATGACTATGAAAACAATTTTCTGATGTGTTGTGACGGTGGGGGCAGTGGTAGAGACTCAAGAGACTGATGCAGCACACTCACATCCTTTCCCAAAGGATAACAGCTATTGTGTGTAAGTTCAGTCAGTTAGCTATTAAAACTCCTACGTGTTTAAAAGGAGCAACTGAAACATATAAAAAGTGCTATTACTTTTGCGATTTATGATTTCAGAAAAAATAATGAAACTAAAGTTGTTATTCATTCCATTTCTTCTCATACTACATCCTTGATATTTTCTTTAATATTTTAAAGAGTAGGAATGACTATTTTAAAATACTAGAGAATGGCCAGTGTGATTTAGTGAAAAATCAGAAATTATTGTATTTCATAAGAAATATAGTAATTCTGAAAACACTTGCTGAACAAATAGATGCTATTCCCAAAGACTAGTAGGGACACTTGTAGATTGATCATTTGTCATTTTGACTACTATGAATGATCACAGGTGTCTAATTGAAGAAGTATTTTCTGAGGCATATATGTACATGAACATGTGTGTTATCTGTTCATGCTAGAACATATAAATGGTGAGTTTGTGCAGGTGTGTTTATATGTGTATGAACCTATTTGTGTATGAACAAGAATCACATAAATGGGTAAATGAGCTCTGCTTTGTTTTTCTAACTGACGGGTTCACAGTATACTTGTGCAATTTTACTTTACTCTAATGCGAATAGCATTAGAAGCTGGCATTCTGCAGAAGTTTTGGAATGTATCTTTTAAGAACACAAGGATATATTTTGCTTTAATTCTTTGGCATATAGTTCATAAAGGGTACCCTAGATGTAAAAAGATGCAAAAAACCCTCAATTTTTCTCAAAGTTTTTCCAGTGGAATCACCTCCTTTTTCAGCATACCATTTTAAATGAATAGGTATTACAATGGCAAATATATGCTGGGCTTGGGTCTAAATGACTGTGATCCTAAGGGGTTCAACCTGAAGGGGGAATGTGATGATCAAGTGATTCTTAAAGCAGCATTTCATTGTACTGGCAATGAAACATCCAAGTAAGCATCGATATTATTACGTTGATAATATTAGCCATGGTTTATGAGGATTTATAGGCTATTTCATAATTAGGTGAATGAATCTTTCCTGAGGGATAGGAAGCCAGTGACAATGCAACCAAATTGATGGAAATTATAGGCATGAGTTGGCCCTGGGTGCACATAAATCTTTCTTCCCTTTCAGCAGAAAAAAACCAGGATGAAGTAAGTAACCCTTGGCACTAAAGTGAATAAATGCACATCAAATGTTGATACTATTGGGTCCTGAATCATTTGCATAGACCCAGTATGAAGGGACATTAGAAATGTAAAACTGGTTTAGGCGCAAACATGCCTATATACATTTTTCTAACTGAAAAGTGATGGGACAAGTATCAACTAATTGAACAACTAAGAAAACTAACAGTGAGGCCATTGTCTTCCAGGCAAAAATCTAGGAAAGATTATTTAATACATGGATTTCCATGATTTCAGTTCCCCCTTCCCTGATATAATTATTTTAATTTGTGATTCAAAAGTCAAAAAGCAATAAATGATATGGTATGATATTGTGGCAGTAGAAGTTTTTAAAAAAGAACAAGAGAAAATGATCAATTTCTGCAGCACAGAAGAGACCACACTATGTATATTTTTAGCCAGACACGAAGTTACGGAAGGCCAATGATTTCTTCCCCAGATCTGCTTGGCTCTGGGGCTGTAGTAGCCTGAATAATTAATGTGTGATTTTCCTGGGTTCATAACCTTTAGTCTTTCAATGCTACCAAATATATTTCTTGATGACATTGAATGTTCAGGAAATTCAAGGGGATCTGAAAAAGTAAAGGCAATTACTAGCATTCATTTAACTTAGCTAAGACAGCACTACACCTGAAGAACACAGGGAATTATACTTGGAGTTACTGTTTGGCATTAGTTAATATGTCCTCTTTGTGTATTCTTTTCTCCATCCCATAAGGTCCACTTTTCTAGATTGTTTAAATATAACAGGGATAAGAATGCATAGAAAGGAGGTTTATGAACTATTATGAGTCCTGCTCTACGAAAATGTCAGCATTACAAACATTCAAAATAGTATCATCAAATAGTACAAAGAACATATACTAGGTCCAGAGGATACAATGGGAAAACAATAAAAATACAGGTGAGTTGTTTTGTGTGTCACGTGAACCTCAGCTTCCTCATCTATATAATGGAGATAAATACATCCATTGAGGACTTTCTGAATTATCGGAAAAAATATATTTAAGGTACCCCATGGCACACAGGTACATATCAGATTTTCAGCAAGTCTGTCTGTATTTTTCCTCAATGGAAATATTTATTCATTCCACTATTAATCTAGACAATAAATGGTAGTTTGAACTGACATTTTACAATGTTATATCTCTCCCAGACAACATAAAATTTCAAGACAATAGGTAAACTTAATTACAATAAAACACATCTGAAGAAGCACATGGAGCCAATAATAATGTTGTAGAAAGTTGCCTTAAACGCTTTTTGGAAAGGCAGTAAATAAATAAATGATGAATGAATGAATGAATGAATAAATAAATAGAAAATACTAATAATTTAATAGCTCATTTATGTGACATAAATATTGAAGCTCATAATTACTATAGTTCTTTTTAGAAAATCAGCATGAGTATCAATACATGAAAATATTAAAGAAAACTAAATTTATTAAAAAAAAGGATTGTTGTATTTGTTGGCATTTACTTAATATCTTTAAAGCTTCATCAAATTATCACAGGAAATGTAATTTACTATTTAGAGCATGAAAAGACTATATTTAGTTTGTAATCCATAAAAATATATAACACTTGACATGGCATTTCAGACAAATGAAAAATTAGAAATAGTCAAAGTACAACAGCAAAATTTGGGAGGTTTCTGTTTTAATTCACACAAATATTCACCATGTAAATATTTTTGTCAAATGCAGAGTTTTTGATCCTCATCAATAAACAGTTATATCATTTAATTAGTTAACTACAAATTTGTTTAAAGATAGTCTTGGAAATACATAAAGGCACTCCTTCCTCCTGGTTGCGAGACTAGACTTAGCAAGCAGAGAGTGGGATACGGTCAGGGGTTAAACCATTGCATGGTTCCTGGGGAGGTCCCCACATGCATGTATGTTGCAGCTCCATTTTTACTGCTTAACTTGTATTAGGTGAAATGGTATTTTAGATTCCTTAGGAAACTCATTCATTCTTTCCAGGACATCTCAGAGTAATTTGCCACAGCACCTAAGTGGTGATGCCTAGGACTTTGAAGAATAAAAAACACAGTTTCTGAATTTCCGCAGGAGAATGAACAGTTTTGTCAATCTTAGTTACTGAAAATATGTATTTATACGTTGATCTCACTCCACGTTTTAGTGTGATTCTCATGACTGATGAGCATTTAGGAGTTATAAATATGTTTTAAGTACATTTAGTAAATACTAATTTTATTATGTTAAGTAGCATGACATAAGTGTTGAAATGCTTTTGCCTACTTCCTCTTCTGTCAAAAAGGATTCAGGGAAAGTTAGCCCCAATCATGGGATCAATTAGCAATGGCTAGTGGAGCCAAGTAGGGATAATCTGAGAGACTGTGTTTTAAAAGAGGTTGGCTATAGCTTGGTAGAAAGATCAAGTAAATTTTCAAATCAAAGCTCTGCAGAAGGGCTATATCTGGGCACAATGGGGAAGAGACAGAGACTCAGGCTGGAAACCATGGGACCTGGTAGAACCTGGAACTATTTGTGAAGCTAATAAAGCACTCAGTGCCCGATATATTCCTGCCCTGCCTTGGTGATTGGTTGGGAAAGCTGTCCCAGATACCAAAATACTAAATTTTGGAATATGTATATATTAGGAAAGGGGAATATTTTTCCAGCCCATGTGTGCATTTTTCATCCATTGGCTTCTCTCTTTCTCTCTTTGGTGTGGATAATAAATTATTAGTGGTAATTTATTTTGACATGAAGTCTTTCAGCACTTGAACTATTTTTGATTTGAAATTTATTGTAATATTCAAAGAGAATTCTATAAAGTCATCTAAGTTCCCAAATGAGGATGGTTGAAAAGATCCTTCACATAGCTCTGCTTTATTTCTACTATGGATCATCTTAGAGCTATTATAATAGATTATGAATTCATTCTCTAAGGTACTCTAAATGACATCAGAAAATTAACATGGCAATAGAGAGGTGCTTAGTTTACATCTGGAGAATAATAAAAACATTGATAAATGCTGTTTCAATGTATTATCATTTTTCAGGTTGTGTATCTGTATTATTATACAGATTGGTGAGTAAATAAGTCAAAAAATTAGACAGAAGGAATTTCCATTTGATAAAACTTCAGGGAATTCAGGAAATAGCTTTAATTTAAAGGTTTGATTTCAATTTAACTTACAAGTCTTCTAGAAGAGATGCTTATCTGAGTTGTCATATTTCATCTATTTCTTAGGGCAGAGAAGTATCAAGAGCTTCTGAAAACTGGCTTTCTTAGGGAGGAGGATGGGAGCCTTGTTCATCTGAGAGGACATATTCAAACCCATTAAATAAGTGACTCAGGTAGGAGTGGTATGCTGTGGGTATGCTGGAGCCAAATGTACACAAGTCTTTCTGATCTGGAGTCTAGGAATATTAAGTTGCTACCTTGAAGTTGCCTAGAGCGGTGAGTATTTGTATGGCTGACAATGGCAAATACTACAAACCACAGCCTTGTGTTTCTCTTTGAAAAGAAAGTTACTAGAATAATCTTGGTCCTACCACAATAGATTGAGGACAGGAAAAGCAGCTTTCAAAAGTTCTTAATTTAGTTCTTTTTTAAGTGAGAGTGAATCTAAATGAATGGAATTCTTTTTGATTTGTTTCTCTAATCACAGTGGAACAGACTATCCAGAATTAGAGAATGTTGCTAAAGGCTAATTTGACAATAAATTATGACTTTGAGGTCTTCTGAATCTCATTTTGCTGGGGTGGGAGTTTGTGCCATATGTTCATTAATTTTATTAGGAAATAAAATGTTTAGAGGTCATTGTTATTCTGTTATCACTGTTTTGTTTTGCTTTTTCCATAAAAACCTAGTAGGCTAATGAATATATTAGTATACAACCCTAATGACATAGTGTATGAAAATGACTCCTTAGCTTCCACTGACTTGTAACCAAGAAGGCATTGATCAGTTTAAACAGATAAAATGTGCATTCTTGTCTGAATAAAACAAGAAGAAATATTCCTTTAACTATGCAAATATTTCCTCTTAGAGTATAATAAAAAAAAATTTCTCTTACAGAATACTTCAAGTATGCCTTCATTTTCATGTAAAATGATGTGAACTGGTTACTTTTCCACTGACCTAACAAGAGTTAACCATTGCTAGTTTAACTACAAACCTGTTTTTCATTTTATTTCTGTATTTTATTTCTCACAAAGAAATGGACTGCAGAGCATCAGAGGTGCCAACCACAAGCTTCCATGCTAATTTATGATTCTCATCTTTTCCAAAGAATCAACTGAAATTTGGTAATAATTTACAATTCAGTTCTCAGAATGCATCATCAAATGAGGATAGGCCTAACTGCAAAAAAGTAAAAAATAAATATAAAGAAAAACAAAGAAAAATAAAAGAAAGGCAAAAATGATTATGAAAAATGAGCCTAAAGCAACACAAAAAGCCATGTACCTGCCCAATCCAAAAAGCAAAGCTCAATCCAAAGAAAGCAGGAACTTAATAATCAGTCTAGCTACAAATACTCATTTGGCAGCTAAGAGTTCAGGCTCTACATTCTTTTCCCTTGTGCTTTTGGGACTCCTGAGAGTCTATAATAAGCAGGGTTGTATGTACAGCCTAAACACATTAAGTGAACAAACAAACATTAATTGGCTTTGGTATGCTGACACATGTAGGGCAGTCCATACTTACTTTCTGAAGAGGTAGTTCTTGATGATCAAATTTAGACTTAGTCTGCAAGTTTAAAGTCATGCTTCTGCCTGCATGCATTGCTGAAATACCTCCATAGGGCAGCATGCCAAGGTTAACTGTGTTGTGTTTGTAAGCAGCATTCTGAGTAGAGGAAATAATCATGTGACAGGGTGTGAACACATGCTCAACAAACTGATTATTACATGAACATGTTTAAATTTATAACATTTAACTTTAAGCAGGCAAACAGTAACTTTCTTTTTTAAACATGCACTTGTTCAGACAAAAGCATACAGTAAACAGTGTTAGTTATGCACGTAATGAGTACCATCCAAAACTACAGAAGACACAAAGCAAAGATACATTCTGTTTTACATTTGGTGCTAACTTAAAGGCATAAAATCTCTCTCCTATGCACAAGAGTAGTGACTTTGGACAAATACTGCTTATCTGTGGTAGGGTATTAACTTTGAAAATTAAAACTGAAATCTTAATCAAATTTTACCGGTTGTAAATCACATGGCCTCTCATATCATGAGATCATTATCCATGAAAGACAAATATTAACTTCTAATTCTGCTTTAAACTAATGTGTTATTAGAACCAAAATTGGTCTCCTTTATTGCTAGCACAGTCTATAGGTATAATGACAGCAATTCCAAAAAAAAAAAAAAAAGGAAAGAAAGAAATAGAAAAAGTCTGTCCCAAATAAATCATTTAATCTGACAACTGGCTTGAATGGACTTACTTATAGGTTTAACTAAGCAAATCAAATAAATTGTATGTAAATACAAATGTTTCTATTTTTTTCTTAAAAATTACCTTTTAAATGAGAAATTTCATAATGATATTAAAGAAATAAGTGTGAATTATTAATGCTATTTATCTGATATACCTAAATACCTCTGGAATACCTAAAGAACACTCTAGTTATATTTGCATTGTGACTAACTTTCAACAGGTATAACTAAAATTATTCTAGGTGGTTGATACATAATTTTTCTATAGAATTTCATTTAGAAATTAAACATTTTATCAAATTGTTTCCGCCAAGACAATTTTCTTCTTTTACCTACACTGGAAAAGTAATTATTGATAGTATTTGTCTTCTTTAAGTAGTTTTATTATTTTGGAAAACAATCCTCAGAAATTAACTTAGTACATGTTTTCTTGTCTAGATATTGTTGAAATTAACAGCAACAGCTATTTTATTCTAAAGGTATTATTTGCAAGGTAATGATTGCTCACCTCCAGGTTTCATTGTGTTACACTGAATGATTATTTAATTATATATTAATTATTATTACACTGATGTTGTGCTTGTCTATTTTTTATGGATTCACAATTATTTTATATAGAGATTTTTTTCATTGTCACCATGCCAAAACTGCAAAGGACACGGAACACCTTGATCTATCATTTGATCATTCCAGAGGGTTAAATTACTCCTGTCTAGTGATATTCCAGCTCCCATTGAAAGTAGCAGTCTCAGAAATATGGGCTCATGTGTTAACTTCTCTGTCACAGCAGGGTTCTCTAGTAGAAACGTGAGCGCTGTGGTTACACTAAGGGATTAAACAAACATCTTTTATCTGGGAGAGTATTCAGAGCTGCTGCTACAAGGTCAACACCAAGATCTCCACCAACAATATGTTAGACTGGTAAGATTATCCAATGTCCAGGCCTTAGGCAGTTGTGTTTAATGTAGAACTTGTCATTGCCTAGTATAACTATTTGATTTGCAGGGTTCAAAAAGCTCCACAAAATTTCCCTGGGAAAGAAGCATACCGTGTCTCTGGTGCAGTCTGACTTCGGATAGAATGCTAAGTAGCACAGCTATGTCAAAGTCAGTTTTACATAATAAGTCTGTGCTTCAGTACTCTGAATTCACCTTACTGAGCAGCTGGGAAATTTTCAGTAAGATATAGGCTGAATAGCTCAATAACTCAATTGAAGGAGGGAAAGAAACGTTACTTGGAGAAAACAAAAGGAAGAGATTTCCAGCATAGGATGACTTGAGGCAATATGGTAAGGTAATTTAATTTCTAGGACTTAAATGAGAAGCTATTGAATATACATTGAAACTGCCCTGAAAAATGAAAGACAGACCTAGGAAGTTATAAACAAACCAGGGATTCGTGGAGACTAAAAAGGGAAGTGTTATTACAACCATGGAGAATATCAAGATTCACTTTTAGTTATCTGGGATAGAGTGCCTCAGGCTTTTGCTGATTCAAATCCTCCTCCCCCAGTCTTATATGCCCTCATAAAACTGCTTTATTTAAAGGATTCACCTACTTCCCAGTAGTCCAGATAAAAGGAGAGTAGCCAATTCATCTGGGACAAGAGTAAATAAATAAAGAAACCACATGTTTGGAATTTTATCATTTCCTTTTCATGCTTTTGTTTCTGATCACGCCTCTGTGGCCTCAAATCATTAGTCATTGTACATATGCTTCAAAAAAGTTCTTATAACCTTTCTTGACTAGTTCATCTTACCCTGTACGTATGGTCGTGTCTACACGAGGCCAGAATTCCCAAACTGTACTGTATTATTTGGCCCCAAATATTTTCTCCCTCCAAGAAATTTGTTTACATGGAGGGTGTAAGTTGAGGTAAGGCATGGTGACAACCGACCAGGTGTCTCCCACTTAACAGCCAGTCATGAGGCTTTGATGAGGCTCCCCTCAATGGGACTGAGCATACCTATTCGAGACAGACATTCTCATGAAATAATTTTGCAAGACAGAACCAATCTCCACAATGAGAAACTAACAGCCACCCCCCACATTTATCAGTTTATTCCTTTCCTAAAATGCCATTCTCTTGTCATGTAGACACGACCTACAAACAATATAATTATTTAAAAAGAGCAAACCTGAAAGCACAAAATTCAATATTAATGAAATAATCAATGTCGTGACCTGTGCTTTTAGCAGGACACCAAATAAAATAGTAAAGTGATTAGTGAAACATTCTGATAGTATATTATTACCCAGATCTCCGATTTACACTGACCATTCATACCTAGAAAATGAGGATAAAAGGTTCCATTTTCACACAAAGGATCTTTAAGATTCTAATGTGAATGCAGATCACACAGAGCCCTCTACACCAAAACCACAAAGTAAACTGAATGATGATGGTCAATTGATAATAATTCTAGAAAATGAAATACTACATTTCTCTTAGAATTTTCTTAGATTTGAACAGGCAACAAAAACATTTTTTAACTCTCTCCAATTACTGTGCTTTTCATTCTGTGATTCAATTTTCGACTGAATCAGGATTTCTTGCCTTTTTTTCTTGCAATATGCACACTAATTTGTACATTTACACTCTTCATAAAGAGGTCCTGTTTTTGTTGTCTGTAGTATGATTTAAATTTAAACATTTCCTTCTATATAATAGCCAATATTCTAAATGGCAGGATTTTTATTAAATAAAATAATGTGTAGGAGGGCATTCAATCTCTGCTTATTTATTTTTCTGTTCTTGTGGGGAAGATTATTGCTCATTAGAAGTAATAACTTCAGTAGTCCCACAGCAGTAACTATGTGCAAATTTTATAAACAAATTAGACCTGACTTTAATATGAGGGAATCTGAGCAGAAAAGGGTGAAATACTCACTTTTTATAGATTCAATTAAAATCATATTCTCTAGGTCACTAGAGAACAATTTTGTTTCCTAGGAGAAACGTTTTGTCTTAATGGCTAGAAAGTGATTGAAGCAACATCCCATATCAACAGAGTCACATTTTTTTTCTTTCTACCAATATTTAGGCTAGATTTGATAAATAACTCCCCTACCGGGTGCGGACTCTGCATAAGTAACACCCACAAAAAGCTCTTAGGATCAGTTTCCCCCACAACATAAATAAAATGCTGATCATCTATCCATTCATGTAGTTCATGCTTCACTACATGTGCTTAGAAATGCCAGGAAAGAAAACTAAAGGCAGGAGGGATATTCTTACAGAGAAATGCCAAACATACCCTGTCTAACCTTCTAGCTTCTATATGTCTAAGCAGCTGTTGTCTCCAGTCTGCAGGCATTTTACCACAGCTCTCCTCTCCCTTCACAGGAGTGGGCCTCGTCTTTATATCACTGTTATCTGATGGCTTGTCACCATAGTTACCCAAGTTATAGTCAGATGGTATTTTTTCCAAAAGAGCTGCCATAGTAGGCCTAGCTGAAACTGGCCTGGTTTGGGAGGCCCCGTAACTCTCTGTACTGTAGCTTCTTGCCGACAGTGGCCTCCTCTGGGTAAGGTTTTTAACTGGAAAACTTCCCGCCTGAGCTTTCACTTCTTGATATGAAGGGTGTTCATCTTCATACCTGCCATTCCTCTTCAGGAACTGGGATTCAGTCACTGAAACGCTGCTTTGGCGATCCAGGCCGCCCCTATAGGGAGGCCGGCCGTACCTATCGCTCGGGGGCAGCTCGTGAGGCTCACTGACCCTCCGAAACATGGCCATTTCCGTAGAGCTGGCCAGGGAGTCGGCCCTCCTCAAGAAGCCCGCCCGGGCTCCCTGGCTGGCAAACTGGGCATTCACCACAGCATCCTCGTTCACAGACGGCTGCGAAAAGGAAAACATTTGCTCCACCGGTGGGTAGCCTCGGTAAGCCCTGGGACTAACCAGATCCTTGGCCAGGTTTTTGCCGGGCTGTTGCACGTACTCGGAATTGTGTTGGAAAGGGGGTGGGATCCTCTTCTCGGCTTTCACTTCCACTGATCCTTGAGGGTTGAAGCTTTGGTCAAACTGATAGACTTTTTTGGTCATGGAAGCTTTTTGCTGTTGCGGTCCTTTGCTGCTGCCGTAAGTGAGCATCTCGTCATCCAGCATGGGGACGGACTGGCTTCGCGACATGCTGGACATGCCGTGCTCTGGTCCCAGCATCTTATCTGGGCGTTCGTGGCTTCCCAAGTGATCACTCCCAGTGGCATAGTTTTCTAATGGTATATTATAAACCTTGTATGTGCCGATGTCAATCTCATCGATACTCTGTGACTTTTTGAATTTATTGGACTTGATATCTTTCATGAGCGGGGAGAGCCTCTCTGTGCTTTTGCTAATCGAAACAACACCTTTAGAAGATTCTGGGCGGCAGTGGATTTGAGAAAAGACATTACTAAGACTCCTGTTGGGATTGGAATCGTGGTACTCCCACGGCACTCCAGGAGAAAAAGGACTAGGTATTTCAGCAGGTTCTTTTATGTGGTCTTTCCTTTCAGGCAATGGGCTGGTGGTGGGGGTTGACTCTAATTTGGAAGGAAAAGCGGTCCTGTCTTCAAAAGGACTAGGGGTTCTGGTCCAATTCTGCCAGGGATTGGAAGGAGGCACTTCTGATTCTGGGGTGTGTCTGTGTGTAGACTGCTCTAGTTCCAGGGGAACGCCAACAATCCTATCCTGCCTGATCAAAGGCCGGCGTCCGTGCGAAGGTGCCGCGCTCCTGGCTTTGGACCCTAGGAGAGGGTTATTATTGGCGTTCTCGGCCGTGGTCTCCTCAGCAACAAACCCCGTGTTATCATAATGCGAGCCGTCAGTCCAGTTGTCAGGGAAAGCCTCACTCCTGGGCAGCCGGTCAGGACGCTGCGGGAGATTCCCAGGGGGAACAGCCTCCCGCTGGCTGAGCAATGGCTTTGAATCAAGAGGCTGTGGGAAAGATTGTGCAATCCTGCAACACAATGAGAAGGAGAAATATGAAGATAAGGAAGATGTGGGTCTTTGCCAGAAAGAGAACAAGTAGCAAGGAAGATCACCATCCTTTGCTGAACTGATCATTCTCGCCTCCCTTAGGATTAACATGGTGTCGCTGTCTTGTGTCCAGAGACACAAAAAAACCCAACCCTTCTCCCTGCCTTTAGGTGTATTTCTTCCTAGAAACAATCACCTTCTAACACACCACATAAATTACTTACCTGTTATAGTTATCCTATGTTGTCTAAGGTTCTCTACTGGAATGCAAACTCACAAGGGCTAGAATAGTGCCTAGCACAAGGCAGAAATGACATACGTATTTGTTGCAGGAGTGAATGAACTATATATATATATATATATATATATTATATATATATATAATATATATATACACATATAAATTCAATAATGGCCCTGAAACCTGACTGATAACTATAATTACCTGATTGCTGTCATCCAACCATGCATTTTCTGACTCAGGACATTTCTGAGCTATCAGTTGACGGTACCTTCTTCAGAAATGCATGCTATATCTAATTAATCCAAATTATTTTCAAGTTACGTTTAGTTGAATGCCAGGTCCTGACTAGCAAAATGTCTTTGTATGGAGAACACATTTCAGGTATCATTTTCTGGAACGTAAATTACATTAAGACTTTAAGATGTTAGCCTGTTTCAGTGCGTGACCAGGGTATCTCTAGCAGGTATTCATTTTTCTTAGTTTATTTGAAACCACATGCAGTGTATGGATTGTTCAGGACTTGGCTCCCTACAGACATTTAAACCCCAAAATCTTAGGTTATAGCTAATGGATTAATGTTAATGGTTGATGGAGTAGGGTGGAAACTGGATTTAATTATGGCAGCTGGGAAGTCTTTAGGTTACTGGAGGCTTGCCCTCGAGAGGTAGTTCTTGCTAGAGGGTTGGTTATATAAGACACAAGAACTTGCTCTGATTCTGCTTCCAGGCTCCCCATGAAGTCAGTTCTCCGTGTATGCTCTACCACTGCTAGCCTCCACCAGATGCCACACTCATGGGGACACTCAATTTTGAAAAGTGAGCTGCCAAACTACAAGTGAAAATGAATGTTTCCTTTTCCTCCCAGGTATTTTAGTTAAAGTGATGAAATGCTGAGTAATATACACACTAATAATATTGAACTACATGTATTTTATCTGTGAGATAGACTTTTATGTGCATTTGCTAACTGGTAAGAAATGCATTTTGAAGGCATCTTCTCAGAGTACCTAAATACTCAGCTCAAGTAACAAATAATGAATTTCTAAACTTAAGGAGCTGAGAATTTCAAAATGGGTATCAATGAACAGATATAATTACTCGTGAACCAATAAAGAAGTCATTGCCAATAGTGGCAATATTTACCAGTAAAATATGAGTAAAAGTTACTAACTCCCAATACCATGGAACAACTTTTATTTGCTGTTTGTAGGGTAAAACATAGCAATAAATTACAAAACAGGGAAATTAGTACTGGGGAAATACTACTTTAGTGAATCACTTTATTGTGTTTTTGTTTTATCATCCGTAAAAAGAGAGTAGTAAAAAGCAGGAATTTTGGAATGATTAAGTATTTGAACTACATTCTAACTTTTCCAGGTGGTAGTGAAATGATGATGATGATGATAACCATTAAAATTTATTGAACGTTTATTCTGTGCCAGGTACATATGTGCTGTACACCACATTATTTTAATCCATAATACCATTTTGGATGTCAAATATCCAGAGGCCTTAGAAATAAATGTTGGGCAAATACTCAGGCATCTTCAAAAAGTTTGTGAAAGTGCAGGTTTATGAAAAAATTATGCATTCATTTCAATTTTTTTGAATCAAAGTTAACTTTTAATTACATTTACCACAAACTTTTTGAAGTTTTTTTGTATGATTGATCTTTAAATTTATTTGTCTTAATTATTGCCTCATTCTGTTAAACTCCTGCTGTCTCTCCCTAATCAATGGCCTCAGCCTGTCAGACAGATTCATTTGCCCTCAGAAGTCCCAGGTGAACTCCATTTTGCTTACCTGCCCCTTTTGTCTTCTGTGCCACTCATGTGTTGATTATAATTCCCAAATAAGGAGACTTTATTTTTTAACAGTTGCTGAAAATAAGCATTTGGCAACAGAAAAGAGGGCATTCTAAACACACCTGTTACCCCACAAAGAATTATGTACTGCATCTTTAGCTGTTGTCTGCAAGGACCCCACTTTAACCCGGGTGTTAGAGGATGCTGAGGAAGCCTGGGACGGCGAGTAGTCTGAGTAAGTGCCTGAGGAAACACTGTTATTCAGACAGTGAGTTTTGTCAACTTCAGACTCATCAGTTGATTCTGAAATTTAAAAGGGAAACATGTTATGCTACGAACACGGACAGTTGCAAAGCACAGAAAAGTAAATATGAAAAAACAGATTCCATACCGATTAATGTTAGAAAAGCATACGGATAAGCTATTTTTATGGACTATGGCGTATCATAATTTACACGTGGTGATTCGTCATGCACATGCATTCACGGCACATGTTCCACATCAGGTGCACAGTGTTACCTTTTTTGTCCTTCCCTAGCAGAACAAGTTTGGGTGGGTACAGAGGGGTCTCAGCTAATGAAGGGTGAAGTTCCCCAATCCTCATTTCATTAGCTGGATGAACAAAAGAATCCTGAGAGATATAATAATACAGGACAGGAAAGTAAACATTTCGACAGTAGGTAACCAACGTGGCAATATCTCTATTTGGCTCAGATGCAAAGATGTGGCTTGAGAATTATTTCACTGTGAGGCATTGTGAGACATGAACCATAGATATATTGAGTTAAGCAGTATTTTCTTTTCTAATTTAAGTGAGTCCATTTATTTGTCAGACATGTTTTGAATGCTATTTATATGCCTGGCACTGTGCAAAGAACTGTGGAGGTTCCAAAGAAAAACCAAATGTGGCCTGTGCCCTCTGAGAGTTTATAGTCTAGTTGGCAAGATGTGATATTAACTCACTATAAAACACAGGGTTGAGTTATGACCAACCATATATGATTAGCACGATCACGCACACAAACACACATATGTACATGTATACACATACATATAAGAGTTCCAAAGAGTGAACTCTAAGAGTTCTAAGGCAATAGAATATATTGACCAACTAGAGACTTGTTGTTTTGCATCCCTAGCCACATGAATGCCACTGTTGGGGACTATAAGTCCTGGTCTTTCTGTCACTCATCTTAATTCATACTTTTCTCAAATGATCACCTCCTCCATTTCTCTAGCTCTACTATGCCTTCTTCCTAAAGTTCCTAATTTTCTCATGACCAATTTATCCTACTAAATCTTCCTCTTACAGCCATTCACTGAGTGTCATGAGCAATGCTGCCACATGATTATAACTTCACAATGACAAACGAACGCATTAAAAAAAACCCCAAATCCTCTTGAATGTTAAACTTCTGTTACTCATAGTAGTATTCCTAGTTGACTAGATAGTGAGAAACCATTAAGAAAGGCAAAATACCAAATTCTTACTTTCTGCCTTTTATATAACCATACATAGGTAATGATGTAAATTCATGCTTGGCAGCCACCATTATATCTTTTTTCCCATAAACTACATTAACTTGAATTCAAAGAAGAATTTTGTTTATTCATATGTTTAAAATCTTATTAATTTGAAACATTTAATGTAACACATTTAGAAATTAACTGAGAAATGATATACTTGAGGACAAAAACATAATAGATTTAAAAATTCCTGACTTAAAATTAATTGGTTGATGTAATGGACAGAAACTCTTATTATAAATTTCATATATTGTCAAGGACCGCCCACAGAGACAGGCTTGCTCAGGCAGCGAAACACCAATTTCTTTGACTGTTGGCTTAAGTTCTATCTGTTTGCTTTTTTTTTTTTTTTCGTTAAGCTTGCAAGGGTATATCTGATACTTGCTAATTTTTTTAGAAGAATACTTCTTGAAGAAGATTCACTATGTAGAAGAGATTCTGAGACTCATCTCTGGCCTGGCTTCACACAGATAATTAGACAAAAATTGAGCCTTGATGCAGAATTCTCCTGGGTTCCAGTTTTGTGATATTCTTTCTGCTGAACTCAAATATGAGCTTATTAGGGGTTTAAAATGCAGAATCAGGTTTGAAGAAGATAGGAGTGTGAGTGAGATTGAATACAATTCTGGAGCTGAAGAGGAAAATTTCTATTTTAATGGATTTTGAAAATAATTTTGAAGTTTAGCATAATAAACATGATAACATTTTAAAGTGACATCCTAGAGAATCAAAACCTTCCACATGTTTGGAGAAATTTATAAACAGAAGATGTCAGATTGAGAAACAGTACTATAAAAGGCACAAAAATGTTTACTTGTCAAAAAATGTCAGTTACAAGATATTGTATTTTCATGTTATTTTTGCTTTATCATTTATTACTCAGGTTACCTTGGGCAAGTTAAAGTATCTTTCTGGGCCTTATTCAGTTGAAATGATAATATAAAAAGGAAATAGTCTTGTGAAACCTAATAAAATTATAGGAATCTTCTTTTAGTGCAATATGAAGCAAAATGAAATAGAATTAAAAAATAGTTGCATAAGCACAAAATGTAAATATAATTATGGGACTCACTTTTTATTTTCCTCATGCCCTGTGCATTCCATACTCAAGTCACCTTATTTGTACAGATCAAGCTTTCAAACTTGTGACTGGAACTATGCATAACAGCTATGGTCTACCTCAAGTACAAGTTTAATCCTGCTCAATAATTTCTATCATGAATCAAAAGGAGCCTTAGTGACTGGAGAAGGACACCATTAAAGCCAGAACAATGAATCTGCACAGATCCAGGTAGACTCTCATCATTATGAGCAAAGTGATGCTGATGATAAAGATGGTGATGATGATGATGACCATCAGGAATGGAGCATTGATTATATGCCTACTACTGTGCAACTATGCTAAACACTACGTTATTTCTGTTAATTGTAAAAGAGTTATACTTGGATATACTTGTTTTTTTTTAGTTTCACCAAAAAATTTATATAGTTGTTTTTATTTTATTTGTGAGATAGAGAAGGGGGGGAGGAAGAAGAGAGAGATTGTTCCACAAATACTCATAATATCTGGGGCTGGGCTAGGCTAAAGCCAGCATCCTAGAACTCAGTCCAGATCTCCCATTTGGCTGGCAGGGATCCAATTACTTGAGCCATCACTGATGCCTCTCAAGGGAGAGTGTTAGTAGAAAATTGGGATGGAAGTGGAGCTGGCACTCCAACCAAGGTTCTTTGATATGGGATGTAGGCATACACAAGCCATATCTTAATTTCTGTGCCAAATGTCCACCTCTCGTCTTCATTTTACAGGTAAGAAAATGGAGTTATGAGAGGTAAAGTAATAATCCCAAATCATAAATTTAATAAGTAGCAAAGCCAGAATTTGAACTGGTATCTGTTCTACTTGAAGGTCTTCTGCGTGATACTGTGTACACCATATTATCTGCCCTAAGAAAAGCTCATTTCTCAAAAGGGCTTCACAGAACAAAGTCAACTACCCAGTAAGTGAATTTAACCATTGACTTTGTCATTAAAAATTCTTTTTGATAAATATTTATGTATTTATTTGAAAGGCAGAGTGACAGTAGAAAGGGAGAGATAAAGACCTTCCATCCACTGGCTTTCTTGCCAAATGACTCCAAGAGCCAGAGCTCCGCCATTCCAAAGCTGGGAGCAAGGAATTTCAACTTGGTCTCCCACATGAGTGGTAGGGTCCCAAGTACTTGGCTATCAGCTGCTGCCTTCCCAGGTACATTAGTAGGAAGCTGGATCCAAAGAAGAGTAGCTGCTTGAAGTGTCACTCTGATATGGGATGCTGGTGTCCCAAACGGCGGCTTAACCCACTGTGCCACAATACTCGTCCCTCTATAAATTCTGTTATGGAGGCTGGAGGAATTAAGTTCATGTTGAAAAGGTGGACAAAAATTTGAGAATTACTGGTGAAAATGATTGTTAGTGAATGAAATTTGGTGAGAGTCCCATTATAGCACATTGAACCATATTTTATTCTGGTGCAGCAGACAGAAGTGGAAGGGACAGAAAAAGTAAAAGTTCTCTTTTTAGTCCATTGCCCTTCCACTTCCACTGTTCAAACTAAAGCTTGGCTGGTACTGCCATAGAGAAAGAGAACCTAAGGTTGAAGTTAAAATGAAAAAAAAAAAGTTTAGTCCAGATCTAGTATCACTAGAGGCACCTTAAAGAAATGTTTAGAGATAATTGATTATCCTCTATTATTGGACAATAGATGTGTTTCCCCTACAGAGAATTTGGAGATCCTCAACAAAAGGAAAAGTTCAGAGCATGTTTAAACATGGTCAGCAGTATCCAGTTAGCCACCTGCATAGGCTTATAGGAGGACGTGGCTGTAGTTGGCACACCATCATCTTGAAGAAAAGGAGGTAATTATTTACTATAGCCTTTTCTGTGATAAAAGCTTGGAGATGTATATAAATATCTGTTACCCTCTGATTTTATCTCCACAATATTCTGAAAATTCTGAAATTATCTGTGTTTTAAGAGATACAGAAACTATGTCTCAGAAAGATTTTAGTGATTTGTTTCTCAAGGTCATCCAGTTGGTAACAAGGTAGAGCTAAGATTTCAATTCATATCTGGTCCCTTGGTTCCCAAATTGTGCTCTGCAGCACCCATGCATGGGTGCTGTTGCTAATTCACAGAGACACCATGGCTCATATTAAATGTTCAAAGGAATCAAAGCAATATTTGACATCAGTCAGACACTAAAAAGTGCTAGTTCAAGGTAGTTCTCCATTTCAACATTGCATTGCATATTCTTTTGGATGACAGTTCTTGTGAAGCTGGGTTGGGTGGTTTCTCTGATCAAAAAGCAAGTGCTTCTTGAAAATCAGTGTGGAAGAGACAGTAAAGTTGTGGTGTCCTCTATACTTTGGTTTGAGAAGGGAGGCAGTGTCTAACAAGTGTAAATATCTCAACCTCTTTTGGCTTTGTTATTTAAGAATGAAATACAAATATTATTTTCTCTTTCAATTGATGTGTATTATTTTTCAACTGGCCACTAGGTAGGGCATCAATATTTACCGAGCTGTGTCTAACTATCTAAAGGGAACTATTAGGTATTTCTTTTGGTCTAGAGTTGAACAACATTATTTATACACTAAGCATTTGTATACAAAGAGGTATACAACTTAACAGATAATAAATGGGATAGGAAAGGCAGCCAACAATCAATTGATAACTAGTATAACAATAACTCATGTTGTCTTTGACTTCAATAAATTTCCAATTGGATGGAGAGACACACAAGTTTACCAGAGTTACAATACTAGATTTTCAATCATTTCTTTATCTAGCACAACCGATTTTATTGTGTTTCTACTGTGAACAAGGAATTGTGCCAGACACTGGGGTTGCAATGATGGACAAGATAGAAAAGGACCTTGCTCCCTTGAAACTCAATGTGTGGGGTTGGTGCTGTGGTGTAGTGGGTAAAGCTGGTGCCTGCAGTGCCGGCATCCCCTGTGGGCGCCAGTTGAGTCCCGCTTCTCCACTTCCTATCCAGCTGTCTTCTATGGCCTGGGAAAGAAGTAGAAGACGGCCCAAGTCTTTGGGCCCCTGCACCCACGTGGGAGACCTGGAAGAGGCTCCTGGTTCCTGGCTTTGGATCAGAGCAGCTCCACCACTGTGGCCAACAGAAGAGTGAACCACCAGATAGAAGACACCTCTCTCTCTCTCTCTCTCTCTCTCTCTCTCTTTCTCTCTCTGCCCTCCTTCTCTCTTTGTGTAACTCTTTCAAATAAATAAATCTTAAAAAAAAAAAAAGAAACTCACAATGCGAAGTCAATAAAAAAAAGTTTCCACTGTATTTACTGCAAAGAAACAGGATGATGTGATAGAGAGAATCAGAAGGTCTGACTGATGAGAGTAATTGGGGAAGACTTTTCTTTTAAGGTGAACTTTAAATTGAAAGTCGAAGAATAAGGAAGTGCTAGCCCTATACAGAGCTATGGGAAAGGCAAATGCAAATATCATAAGGCATGACAAGGAAAATGGGAGAAGAGAGAGGATTGTCATATTTCTTCCTTGTTCTTATGGCTCTCTCAGTCTCACTCTTTATCTAGCATAACACATGTTAAAACTCTTGGCAAAGAACTGGCAACTAGAAAGTAAAAAATAAATGTTGATTTACCTTTCTTTTTACATTTTTACTTGGCTACATTTGTAATCTATTTTTTAAAATTTGTCCATTCATTTGAGAGAGAGAGAGAACTCCCATCTGCTGGTTCACTCCCAAAGTGCCTTCAACAGTCAGGTCTGAGCCAGGCTGAAGCCAGGAACTGGGAACTCAGTCCTGGTCTCCCATGTGGTTGGCACAAACCCAATTGCTTGAGCCATCATCTGCCATCACCTGGGGTATGTATCAAGAAGTTGGGATTGGGATTACAGCTGAGATTCCAACCCAGGCACTCATGTGGATGTGAGTACCTAACTAGAATAACTGCTGTGCCAAATACCTGACCTTGTACTCTGTTCACCTTGATTTTTTTTTTCTGCTTTCTCTTTATGATTTGGTTTGGCTCTTTATTTTTTTTTTTGGTTGCTTTCCATATGTAATCACATCATGGATAAATATCCCATGCAATGTATCAAACTTTCTCTTATATTGCAGTGTGATCTAAATAATGACGACTAAGACATGGCACTCACGTCCAAAATAGATAATGCTTAGCATACATTGATCAGCAGAACCCTTGGGTTTCTGCATTTGTTAAATCTGGACTTTGGAATAATGGAGTGGGACCTTTTAATTTGGCTTCAGTAATTTGAGAAGAGAGGATTATAGTGAAAGCAACATCTTGATCTAGGGTGGCTAAGGTGTAGGAAAGAAGATCTAGAATCTCAATTTTAAAGTACTGATATTACCAGTGAAATTTCAAGAAGAAAAAGAAAAGCAAGAAAGGGGTGGGAAAAAAAATCACACAAATAAATATAAAGCCTAAAGTTGTCCTTTGATCTTATCCCTTTACAGCATAGCTACTCCAGCTAATTAAAACGTTCAGAATTTATGTGGATAAAGGAAGCCATTGTAGCATTTTTTCAAAAGGGCAAGAATATGATTAGATATGCATTTCAGAAAGACCTTTGGCAAGGCAACAAGGAAGCTGCAAAAAAGACAGCCAAGAGACTGCCAGTTACTACAGTACTGCAGGACAGAGTTGAAGGCCCGAGAGAGAGGAGATGCACCAAGGTGAAAATGCACAGGTTTTGAAAATTATTTGAAAAGAACAGGGAGTGGACACAAGAAGGAAAAAGAAATCAGGATACCTCCCAAATTTGGGGGATGAGTGAGCTAGTAGATAATGGTTCCAGCTGAGATCAAATTCAAGACCATAGAAGCAGGGGTTGCATTGTTGTGTAGCATGTTAAACTGACATCCCAAATGGGTGTTGGTTCATGTCCAGGCTGCTCCACTTCTGATTCAGCTCCCTGCTAATGCACCTGGGAAAGCAGCGAAGGATGGCCCCAGTGCTTGGGCACCTGTCACCCATGAAGAAGACCCTGATGGAGCTCTTGGATTGTGGCTTTGATCTGGCCCAGCTCTGGCTGTTGTAGCCATTTGGGGAGTATAGCAGTGGATAGATCTCTCTCTCCATCTCCCTCTTTCTCTGTGACTCTGTCTTTCAGATATAAAATTAATAAATCCTAAAAAAAAAAAAACAAAAGAATATGGAGCAGGGTAGAATTGTGGTGTCCTGGTGCAGGGGCCTAAGGAATTGGGCTGTCTTCTACTGCTTTCCCAGGCCATGGCAGAGAGCTGGATCAGAAGTGGAGCAGTCAGGTTTCAAACCAGCACCCATATGGGATGCCAGTGCTTCAGGCCAGGGCGTTAACACACTGCACCACAGCGCTGGCCCTTGATTTTGGATTTGTTAAGCTTGAAGTACTATTTGAAAATTTATTGTTTCTACTATAGGATACTAATAATTAATATAATAATAATTAAATTAATGACCAAAGCCATCTTTTCTTCTGCCTTACCTATCCCATTCCTAAATTAAGCAATTTTAGGATTTTCTTAGTTTTATAGCAAAATGACTCAGTTTATAGGTTTTTATGTCTACACTGTTATTTTGATGATATACTATGATTACAGGAGATTTAAATATAGTAGTAGTAGTCTCGCATATATTATATGTATTGGCTTTCCTTTTTATATTGTTATAATATCTTAATGATAAAAGTCTGGTGTTTTTGCCATTGTATATGTGTAATCTTTTGGAAAAGAGAAAGTATGACAACACTGATTTTATAAGAACAAGCAATGAAAATGAATATTTCAGAGATTTTCTTAGATACCCTGCTGTAATTCCTTTTCCTGGAGCTGACTGGCACCCTTTGCTGACAGACGTGCACACTACATGTATCTTTGCTTAAAATCTTTCCTTTGCCTGGCACACCCTCCTCCCTTTTTCACTTTAAAAGAATTACCCTGGGGCTGATGCAGTGAGTTAAGCCGCTTTCTGGTTTGCTGGCATTCCATGTGAGCACGTGTTTGAGTCCTGTCTGCAATGCTTGCAATACAGCGCTCTGCTAATACTCCTGGGAAAGCAGCAGTGGATGGGTCCAAGTGTTTGGGCTCCTAACACCCATGTGGGAAACCCCATTGAAGTTCCAGGCTTTGGCCCGGCAGAGCCCTGGCTGTTAAAGCCATTTGGGCAGTGTACCAGCAGAGGGAAGGTCTCTCTCTGCCTTTCAAATAATAAATGAATCTTTAAAGAAAAGAATCACTCAGGCAATTAACCCTTCACCTAATGGTATTATATTCTCTGCTACACAAACAACCAAATGATCATATTTCATGTGATATGTTCTCTAATCACTGCATATGTGTTAAATTTATCTGGTTAGGCTTTAAATTATTTGAAACTAAGGACACATTTATATTTCTTTTCTCTCACAGTGTTTAGCACAGTGCTACATATATAGTTGGTGTCTAATGCAACAAATGGATGGTCTGAAATGCAGATTTATGAGTTTCACTGACTTAGATTTTTGAGAAGATTTTAAGAGCTTCTAGACTTACTCATAGCAATTATGCTTTCAGTGAAGATAAAAGGATGATAAATAAGAGTTGATGAGATAATAGAGGTGGCATACATGTAGTTGAATTCTTTTCAGACTGCACAAATAAACACATTCCTAACTCATTCAAAAATACACTTTTAATTGTCATATGAATAATTTCATAAGCTCAAATTTCAAAGTTATCTTCCTCTTTTTTTGTTAATAGCAGTGTTTCCTATAAAACTTGCAACCCCAAAACAAAAGCATTTTAAAAAACTCACTCAAAGACTGATTAGGGATTTTACTGTGAATTTCAGAACAAATAATCTTTGGTCAGTACTTCCTCATGACTGATACAATAAAAGTTTGGAGTAGCCTAAATAATAACTCTAATATAATGCACTCACTGAGCAGGTGTAGTTGGGTGACACAGGTCTAGTTGAGTGACTATTTATTATGTGTGTATTGGAACTTTTGGAGCTGTATTAATGAGTATAAAATATGAGGGTATCATTTGTGATTTTTGAAAGGCAACCCTCATATCTTGAAAGAATAGACATTATATTTTAGGGAAAATGAACATATCAAGGAAGGTCTATTCAGTAAAAAATGATCATTTATAATTCTAAAAAATCCAAACCACACTGTCAGTTACCAATAACCTTCAAATACCTCCACTGTAATTTCCTTTGGGGCTACCGGCCACTTGTGTTCATATTTTTCTTTCACAGTTTGCTCCGTGTTAGCAGTTGGATTTGAATTCTCAACACGCACTCCATGGCTTGGCTTACCCACCAGATTTTGAACAGATTTTACCATATTCTTTAAATCCTCTGGGTAAGGAGTTGGGTATCGTTTTAGGTTTATTTCAACCTAGAAGTTTATAAAAAGACATTTAACATAAAAATAACTTCAGCAAGCAGGTTCACAAAACTAGTCCATTTTATGTGCAGAAGTATAACCAAATGCAATACAGTGAGTGTTGAGTGGGCTGAGAAACTGTGCTATGGAGTAGAACACATAGTGTTCCTCTCACATACAGCCTCATGGGACTTTATCCCATTCCTTCCCATCCTTCTAGATCATAAACAACTTTTGTATTATATTGTATCTTGAGACCTACCCTGAAATAACAGTAGGTCAAATATTTAAGTGATTGATAATCTCTGAAAAACTTAATTGTTATTATCAGAGGCTCATACTTCCCTATTTTAATATATTTGTAAGTAATAATTTTATATTTAGAATATCTTTGTAGTATCAATGCAAATAATGGGAATAGACCCCAAAAGATTTATCAGTAGGGTTGTGTATTAGAAATGGACAATCAACAATATCTGCTGCATAAATTGTACTAGCTCAAATATATAATTATCTTATTATATCAAAAGTTAGAGTAGCTAATTTTTATTAATGATTTAATAAAAAAATGCTTCAGCATGGTTTTTATATTTAGTTTTTTATCCTAGTCAAATAACATCCATTTTGAATAATCTTATACTAGTGGGAAATAAAAATTATAGATCATATTCTAAGATATTTTAGATAAATGTGTAAATTTCAAATTGCATTATCCAGATATTTATTTCCATTCTTGAATTCATATTTGGGATGTCACTGTGACAGGTAAGAATACATATTAATGACTATTATTAGCACTGAACTTCGAGAAAGTATTAGACATTCCAAATAGAGTATCTACTATCAGAGTACTTATTTTTATCTCAGATAGAATAAATACAAGTTGCCCATGTTGACTGAATGGGAGTGGGAGGAAAAACAAGGGGTATATGTACTTGGCTTGGCTTGCTCCTATCATGCCATTTTACATCTGAGTAGAACCAACTTGACAACATGGAATGGTTTATGTGATTGTAGTGAGCATGTATTTGTGCAAAGTATGTGTGTGTGTATTGGGGGGGGGGGGTCGGAGGTGGGAGGAGAAAAAGGAGAAGAAAAGCTGAAGGAGCAAGAGTAAGAGTGGGAAAAAGAAAGAAAAAGATAAACAGGCAGGCATGCACATATCCACCCATACACACCCGTGTAATTCATGGAAGGTAAGAAACTATGATTGTGGAATTGATCTGAGGATTATGAAGAGGAACTCAAGCACTTTTGCTCATCTGCAGTTTTAGCAAATCCACCAACTGCATTATTCTTCTTAGCATTTTGTCTTCCTTGTGGCTTACTGTCCTAATCAAATACTAGGATTAGACTTCATGGATGATTGCTAATATTTCTTTTGATTTACTAAAAATATAAAATTCAATTATTTTTCTAATACACATTAGGAAAGAGGATGAAGAGCCAGATAATTTTGTTGGTGTATTGTTTTACTGTAGTTTAATCTCTTTAACACTCACAAATAAATAAGGATGCAGTTGATAATGTATAGAAATAAAATTATAAAAATATAACCAAAGTTAGACTTATAGAAAAAGTATAAATTGTTACAGTATCATAGAAATAGATTCCAGTGCATTTATAATGCATTCTTAAATAAATATAAGAAAATGACCTACATGCTAGACAAAATGCACTGGAACTCATACATTCTTGCATCTGATGTATAAATTGGCATTAGAAGTGTAAATGACAAATTAAACCCAATTTAAGAAGGGTATTTTTGAAGTTGTTTAAGAATACTTGACACCAAAGGGCTAAATTCAAAAAGCTTCATTTAAAAAAAAAAAAAAAGCTTCATTTAAAAATGTAAATTGCAGAGTGTTATGACTATCATGCCAATTAAGAACATCTTTTTATTTGAATAACCAGTGGTATATGAATGAAAAAAAATCATTGGAAGTATGGCATGAAATTCAAATTCTAGGCAACACAATATCCTCAACCCTGAATTACATTTATTAAATGAATAGAAGGACAAAGAAATGTGCAGTATTCTTCCTGAATTGAATTAAATACTTCTTTTTGTAGCTACTTTGTCCCATCTCACACAATTAGATGACTACTAACAACCACAGTACTAACCATTTCTAGTTACTTTTTAAGCAAGTCATTGTGATACTTGGGTTAATCACCAGAATATCTTTGGGAATTTATTTCTGTGAAAATAGTTTAATCTAGAAACAGGTTTGCTGTGAATCTAGTGAAGCTTAAGCGACAGGGCCTCTCACTTTTACGTGCCTCCTTCCAGAACCTTGTGAGGGTTCCCATGTCTGTCTATACATGATCACTTTGGATTTTATTTTTTCAAACAGATCCCTCTCCAAGTTGTAGAAGCTGTAGGTCTCATAAAACTTGGATTTGTTTCACCTAGAAAAAGCATTTTGCTCCCCATTTATAAGTCTCCTAACAGAATTTACTGGACTTAGAGTCAGATGTAAATTTAAGCCACATTTACCCCCAGTTAGCTACCAAACACTATTTTTGTCATTTCTACTCCTGTAAAATGAGAATGAGACTATCTTTCCCAGGTATTTGAGTTAACTTACTGCTAAATAAGGTGAATTGAAGGTACTTTAGAAGTGTCTGAATTCTGTATAGAGATTAGATACTTTTTCAATCATCATAATTTATATGATATTTTTAAAGTCTGAGCTCCTTTGACAATCTGGATTCCATATGTCTACCCATGCTACCTGTAACTGTGTGGGTTGTTTTTTCAGACTGTATGCCTGAAAAAGGATAATTTATTACTAACTACCACACGTCAGGCTAAATGTCTTATGGAAATATTTAATTTATTATTAATTATTTACATAATAAACTTAGAATATTTGTTATCAGTCCCAAAGGTTTAAATATAAATTAATATCTATAAGTTTAAAATGCTATTAATTATAGAATTAATCATTATATAATATGATTTAAATTACATAGCCCATTACAGCAGTTATTCTCACTTAGCAACAGGAAACTGAGACTCAGTGTAAATAACTTGCCTCAGGTCATATAGCAATGAACAGATTGAAATTCAACACTTTTCAGACTCCAAGGCTTGTGTTATACCCATGTTACCTAGCTCAAAGTTCGTCTTTGTATAGGTGCTACACATATTTGCATAATCTTTTGGAAGAAATTTGACAAGTCAAATATGTGAATTTTACTGAGTCAAAAAACAAGATAATTTCAGTTTTATAAAAAATAAAGCTAAATAATACTATTTTATTTATTTTTTAAAAATAGACCTGTGCTATTTTATCATTCTACTCCAAGTTCTATACAAGCACATTTATGGCTTTTATAAATTGTTTTGCCTTCCTTTTTTTGTCTTAATGCATATAGTACTTGTGAAATAAATAGACATAATCATAAACTAGTTATATTAATAGGTTTGTAAAACCCAATACAAAATATTTTTATATTTCTAAATATATAGGCCAGAAATAATCCCTTATAATAATATGGGATTAAAAAAGATATAAATTTATTTATTATACAGATAGGTGGGAAGATCGGTCAATTATATTCTTACAAAAGTGTTTCATTTATCACTCACTATAAAGTATTTGCTCATGTCACATATACATTTAAAATGCAGGATTTTTATTGAAATATTACTTTAATTTTGGAAAATAGAAATATTTCACAACATTGTATGCATCTCAGATCTAAACAAAGTGCAGTAAATGCAAATAGTAGCTGCAAGATGTTGGAGACCCCCAAAATTTAGTATAATGAGGAAAGAATTAATGTTAATAGCTAGGGCATTTAGAAATGATATCTTGAATTCATGCAGAACTTCATTTTTCATATATTATATTCATATAATATATTTCATATCATGATTGAATTCTAATTTGGTTTGATTGTGAATTCCAGTAAGAGAAACAATTCATGATTTGATCATTGGTTGTTAAGTGTTTTGTATGTTAGGAATTAATTGGAAAGCTTTACACACAAAGAAACCCTAGAGCAGTTTTAGCTAGGAAAATGCATTCTCAGTTTGCCTTATATTGTAGAAAGAATATAAGACACATATTGAGAATCTAGTACATTACATATAGACAGGAAAGTTTATAAAACACAGTGTTATTTCATTTTCCATTACGACATGTTTTTCCCTCATTAACCTCTTAAGTGATGAAGCAGCCCTATTTACCACAAATCCCAACTCAATCTTCTCTTATAGGAATTCATGCCATCTGTATCTTCCAATGAAAGGAATTGATGCTTCTCAACAAATGTTTATCTTTGTGCTCAAAGTTCACTCTCAGTGAATCTCAATTTACATCTCATCTTATTTGAAGAATCAAGTTTTAGCTACTCATTCTTCCCCAGAATTGACATTTTAAGAAATGTGCATATGTGTGGAGGACAGAATTTAGATTGTATTAATAGAGTGTGTCATCAACATTCTGCCCGACTATTGGTATTCCCACACTTCAATAAAAAAAATCCTTAAAAATGAAAATGAAACACCCAACTCAAAAACCATGCCAGAAATCCCACCAATAAGCACCTCACATTGATGAACCCAATCCCCTGACTCAGTCCTCCCCAGCCCATTGCCAATGTGAATAAGGAACAAAAATTAAACTGCATCAAACATTGGCAAATTCAGATCTCTGAGATCAGCATTTCTCATCCCAACTCATGCAGAACATACCCCATAAACCACTGTTCCAAGGTTGCCTCTACATGGGGGATTCTCCTACCCCACACACCTAGGCCTACCTGTCTGCCACTTAGAGAGGGAAGAGTGGTGGACTGTGCTGCAACTGGCAATTGAGTACACATGCTCCTTTCCTGCTGGAGGCCACTTATACAACCCCATGCCAGCTGTGGGTCATTCTGGGGGACGGGCATATCTTGGATCTGCTGATCACACCTGGCCCATGGTGTGCAGCAATCGCCAGACAGTCTGGCAGGTTGGAGAGTAATCCCACGCTGGCCCCTTTCCCATGGGGCTTGGCAGGAGAGATCCTGTGGGAGAAGGAATCTCCATTTTCTGGGAGAAAGAGGAGCACTGTAGCAATACTACTTTCACTTTATCATTTTTCTACACTAGATTTTTTTTCTCTCTCATTCTGGGTAATGCATTTAAAACAACCATCCTAGATTTAACTTTAAATTCATGTAACAAAACAGTACCAATTTCTTCATACAATGCAGCATTATACTACACTACACACACTATGAATAAGCACAGCATTATACTATAGTCCATTTGAAAGCTGATAGTATAAGGTCAATGATTTACTTTTACATTTTGTATAAATTAAAGGTAAAATGGTGCTAAACTTAATGTCCACATAATGAACCAGAAATGAGTCAATATAGAATTTCAGTATATTCCATTATTCATACTCTCATTATGGTTTATTTAGAAGTTTGTTTGTGTTCTAATTTGTGCAATTCAATGGCATTGAAGGTTTCAGAAACACACATTTCACCGACTTATAAATAAATCAAATGCAAGTAAGATTTAGAGGAAACTAAAGTATAATGAACCTAAACCGTTTATAAGGAAACCTAATAATATAACACAAACAGGGCTTCTAAATAATTGTATTTGCTATATTTTATATTTTCATTGACATATATACTACCATGTATTAAAGACACTTTTCTTTTAGTATCCTGTGAGTATAGCTTTTTAGAAAAAAATGTATGTAGTTTTGACAATTCACTGGAATATAATAAAGAATAAGAGTTCCAATACAGAATGCATCATCCATCAGTTCTACATTTAACATGAAATCCTTAGAAGAATAGACATTCTAAAGGTTTCTTTTTAGTTTAGTAATTTTTTTTTTAGGAATTCACAAGTTAAAAAAAATGTCTCTTTGGTTGTTAGATATTGCTAATTAACAATCCAGAAACATTTTTTTAAAACCCAAATCTTTAACAAAACTACCATTTGGGATTTGGGAATCCATTTTGGGTTTTCCATGATATAGATAAGTTTCGTCAGTAAATGCCCAATTAGCTTACTGTGTGATTCTAGTAAGATTCATTAATGTGTTGTTTTAAGAAATGAAGTTTAGAAAATGTGGGAAGGAGATACAGAGAAGAACATATCACAAATCTAGATTTATTAATAAGATGCACATACATTTACTTTGGTAATTAGTTACTAAGAGTGACAGCTGTTAGTATCCATGATGGAAAACATGCACAAATAATATTATAAAATATTATGGGAGATTCAAGATGTTGCTATGATGATATCATCAAAAGCTGGCACTGATAAAATCTATATAAATTTTGATAATATTTGAAATTAGGGATGAAGGGAATATATGTTATTAGAATTATGTCTATAAATCACATTGAATCTTAAAAAACTAATTAAAAATTAAAATAAAAATTATATAAAAAGTAATTAAAATAATGGAAAAATATAGATTTTTCAGATTCAAACTTCTTTTTTAAATTAATCCCAAAATGTTTTTATAAACATGCCATTTGGTAAAAAAAATATGAATTTATTTTCCCTAAGCAACATCACCCATCATTAGGCATGGAGTCTCCTTTAAATTTTGTCATGCTTACGGAAATTCATAAATTCTTCTCAAATACTCTAGGGACATTAAACTTTTCGGAAATTTTAATGTTACTATAATGTGGTAATCAGCCAGCCATTCTATAAATGTGTGTTTTGGCCTCATATAGTTCACATGATGTTTTGCTCAGAAAACCATTACAGGATGTCAAAAATAAAATTCTTAGGTAATGTGTGATGTAAACCACCAGGCCTTTTATTTTTTAATTTTTTCACAGCTTGAGTCTCCCATTATTCTGGAGGATGAGTAGCATCTCAAATTTCTCAGGAGAAGGGTGACACTTGTCTCATTCTGAACCATATCAGTAAATATCAGTACCAGCTGCGGTAATGAAAGGTATTGCCACAAGTCTTGCTATATCTGACTTTCTAGCAGAGATTACACAATTTGTTCCCAAATCTACAATGGGACAGCAAAAGGAATAAGAAGAAAGAAGGAACAAAAGCTGAAAGGTTCACCTTAACTTTCCCAGCATTTTCATCGTCTTCTTTTTTTTCTTCGAATTCAAAGGCAACCGTCATACGTTGTTGTCTCTGCTCTTCCCATAGTGTAGGGTTAAAGCTGTCACTGTCTGACTGGAAATCTACAGAGTCCAAAGTATTATTGCTTTTTTTTTCACATAGAGTGTTATTAATGGAACTTAAAACAATATGCAAAAAATGGTGATAGGTACTACAAATGAATCCAAAAACAAGAAAGGGGAGAAAAAAGAGAAAGAGGGAAGAAAGAATAGTAGAAAAAAAGAAGGAATAAAATTTCCTTGCTACTAATATGCTGTCTTCACATCTTAACTCAAATTCAGCTTTCCTAAGTATGTATTCATGTCATAGAGGGATTGGGAAGTTTTCTAGTGTAGGGAATGGACTCTCCATGGATCAACAATAGTAGTCCATAGAGCTAGAGTAAGCACTTCAAAACAGTATTTCTTTTTAATCCTCACAACAGCATAATGGAAGTACTAATAGCTTCCTTATTATACCAATGAGTATACTACAGATAAGTTTTAAGACATCTGCTCATTCATGCATCTTCTCTGTGGCTAACGTAGAATTGGTTCCATTCCATGTCTGTGTGAATGCAGAGTCCATGTTTGTAACTACTACATCCTATATCTCTAATAAAAAAAGAAGATAGCAATGCTTTTGCTTTACATTTACTAAAATAGCAACATTTTGTGAGTGTGGGGGAATCTAGAGGAGCTTGTTTTTATGGTTATCATGTAGGAAATTTAATCCTTAATGCTAAGATCTCAATTAGTTTAAGTATGTCTCAAGTCAACAGGGGAATGTCTTATAAATATTTACTTTGCAACCAAATAGTTGTGGCTAATGGTAGTATCTTCTTCAAAATATTATTGTGAAGATCACATGAAAATGCAATAAAAGTACTTAGTTTTAGGATAAATTCTTTTCCAAAAGATAGCCTTTATTGTATATTTCTTTGTTATGTGGAATTCCTAAAATTCATTTATAACACTCCTGCCTAAAAAAAAAAGGGATTTGCTTGAAACTTTTAAATAACCAACTCTTCTTTCTTCAAAGGAAACAAAACAAAACAAAACAAAACACCCAGTGACCAAGTAGACTAATTCTTTGGTGTCACACCTTGCCATCCCAGTTTCTCCTCAGGCTCTGGAACATAGTAGGGATTCAGTCTGTGAGACTGAATCTCAGAAAGAACTAGTGATTATGAGACACTTTTTATTTTTCTTCTAGATCCTTTTGAAATGAAATACTTTGATAATCTATGGATATTAAAAGGAAAACATAAGTAAAGCCTCCTGAATAAAACCATCTTTATTTAAGACTTTCCTTCTATGGTATGTAAACATGGTGACTTTTCTTTCATAAACTCAAAAGATCCATTTTATTGAAGTTTGGAAAATACACATCAGAGCAATTTTTCCTTTTCCTATTTTTGAAACTTGCAATTTGAATAAAAACATTCCCAAATAATTCATTTACATTTAGAAGTCAAAGATTAAGACGATTTATTATAATTATCTCTGAAGATAAATGCAGAAGCAAATAGTCTTCTTTACAAATTGACCTCAATTAAGTACATTGGGTGGATTTAATCCATGGCTGGATTAAAATGGGTTTACTTTTCCAAGAATTTATGTTACTTTGAGAATGTAGAAAATATGAACGTGCCGACTAGGGCTAAGGAGCCTCAGTGAAGTTTTAAATAGCTAAGACAGACCTGTGTTAATGTTTTGATGAATCATGTGATCATCTGATAGAAGATTTCATTATTGGACAAGGTCAAGATTAAAAACACTTTTTCCATCATAGTGGCAGACATGGTTTACAGAAACTCAACTTGAAAAAGAAATTATGGTCATTATCTGTATGTCAATTCTTTATGGTTAACTCATAAAATGAAATAATTCGGGACGCCAAATCACTGGACTAAATGTTTAAATTGTGTTCATGGAAAAAGTGGACACACGAAATAAAATAGCTCACTGAATATTTTTTAGGATCTGACTGTTGTTACCGCTTTTGAATTGATTGGTACCATGTTTGGTTAACTAGTCCTATGTTTTGTATCCACAAAAAGAAGTTCCTCCTAACAGTCAACCTTATTTTCACATAAGATATACAGAGAAAGAGTTTTGTATGGGGAATTTTAATTAAAATATAGCACAAAATGTAAGACTCATGCTTAGTAAAATTCCGAATGATAGATGAATGTCATGGAATTTTCTTTATAGGCTTGTGCATGATCTAGTACTTTTGACAGAGATCAGAATAAAATCATACCTTTTAAATCCTAATCACTTTAAGAACAGAGGAAATTTCTACTGATAATTTACCTTCATCACCACGGGGCTGCTGGGGAAACATGTAGTTAGTTAAAACCCTTTGCTTTGTTTCTGGATGGGCTTCAGTTTGTAAAGGGATAAGTGCTTTGGACTGGAAGCAAAGAAAATATAAATTAGTTTAATAAACTTACTAATATAAATAATATTTATTTCATATGAGTTAGTAAGTTTAATCTCACAGAGAAATATCAACCATTACAGCAAAAGTGAGGGGAAAATGGAATAAGAAAGCATAATATAAAAATTATTTCTAGGGAATGTTTCAAAGTTTCAAAATATTTATAATGAGGTTTTCCTCTTTTTTAGCACCAGTATACAAAATTTACCAAAAACTATGTAACTGAGCAATACCATTTTTTAATCTTGAAGAGATCAATTGTGAAAATGTTTGAATAAATAAACTTTTGGTACAATTTTGTATGCCTATTCATTTTCATGGACTATTGCCCTAGACAAATGGAATTTGCTATCCAATTCATATAATGAAACATCATCTATGAATTTAGTTATGTTAAAACATAAGCATTAATTTATTTTTAAGAGATAGCTTTGTAACCCAAGACAGAATCCACATATAGAGAAGTATCTATACTTGTATCTGATATATCCCTGTATATTTACTTAGGTTATATTTTATTCTCTGTTCTTAACTTGATTTCAGAAATATTTTGTAGCACATTGCCAATAAAATACCATGTTTTTCACTTTATTTCTCTGGAGTGTTTTATTTTTCTTGTTTAGAAGTTATGTATTGAAAATGCAATAATACTCTATTTTTTAAAAAAGAAATACTATTTTTATGTTTTTAAAGAATTCTGATAGTATATGCAAGAAATATACCTGGAATGATAATATTTAATGTATCAGAAATCTGCTTATTTCATGACACTTATTAATAAGAGTGAAGCACAAAGAGGATTTGAGATACCAGCTTATGTCATGAAACAGTCTGAAACACATTAAACCAATTTCTAAATAAAAGTTAAATGATGCAGTCACTATTCTGTTCATTCTCCTGAAAGAATAATAAATCACGATAGGAAGGGATGTTTTTATAATGCGACATTATAGGATAGACTGCTCTACTGGCATGGTTCACACTTATTCAAGAAATGATGCATTTAAAATGGTAATATTGATGGCTTGAAAATTTATAGTTTATTCATAAGAGTCAAGTTTGAATAGCAACCTAATTTTTCACTCTGCAGAAGGAAGCAAGCATGTGCTGTAATGATTGTAGGAACACAAACATTCTTACATTTACATTTTCAAGAGGATATTTTTATTTTTTCACACAATTAACTCAATAACTAGAAATATAAACAACTCATTTACCAATTATACAACTTTTGTGTTCTGAAAATAATGATAAACTAGATTCTAGATGCATTATTTTCATTTGACTATTTATACTTTGGGATAAGTATTTCATAATTTTAGGATCAAAAGAAAAAAGAGCAAGCTATGTCAAAATGTTCATCACGAGTTCTAGTGGAAAATCAGATGTCTTCAACTGCTTCATACTTTTCCCAGTTAATGAAATTATTCATTAACACTCAATTATTTTAATGACTATACAGAATAATATAAAATAATTTCATAGAAAATATTATTACAACATACCAAAGGAAATTTGAAAATTTTTTGAATAAAGTTTTAGAATTACAATGGTTATAATTAAAATCATGGAAATAAAAATGAACATAGAGGATAGTGATTCGCTCTTGTGGGGATTGTGGTAATGGTTTCTTATCCTTTACCTTAGAGATATAATTAAAGGGCATCTTCTAAGGACATGTATGTACCACCTAAAGGTAAAAAGCTATAAAAATGATTATTTCATGTATTAGATCTTTGAAATTGAAGTAGATGTTAAATAGAAGCATTTGAAGAGAACGATGATTACAGTATTATTTTGTCCATGGCAATGTTTGAAATGTTACATTTATGAAAGTCTCTGCTCCAGGGAATAAAGAATCTATATCTGGTAGTAGCATTTTAAAGGTAGCTATTAGGAAAAAGTTAGCAACTGAATGTTTCAATTACAGATAGCATTAAGAAACAAAATAAGTCTGGTAATAAAAGTTTGTACCTGATTGTCAGAAAGCCACAATGCAGCAAGCTCTTTGAGTTTGGTAAACGAGAATGGCAAATTCTTCAATCTGCGAGAAAAAAAAAAAGAAAGAAAAAGAAAATTCTAATGGCATAGATGAAAACAGATAAAGTGGATTTCTAAGAAGAATTATTTAAAGTAGTCTAATTGATTTCCATTCTTATCTCCAATCCTTTCTCCACTGAAAAGTCTGAATAACCTTAAAAAACAGACATATCTTACTTACATTCTGAATGTTTCCCATTAGATGTGTATAAAATAAAAATATTAACATTCATTATTAGAATTTAAAAGATTCAGCCCTTAAAGTACCTCAGAAAGCTTCTGCTATTTTTTTTCCTGACTCAGAGTCATTATACCATAAGGCATCTCTGAGCCTACAACAAGATTAGCCATGCTCTTTTCTCTGTCTGGAACAGTCTTTCTCCTATACTTCACTTGACTAGATCCCAGTTTAAATACCATTTTTTCCAAGACATTTATCCTGACTCATTTAAACTGCTGTTCTCAATCTTCAAGCACTTGTATTTTCCTGTATGGTACACATTGCTATTTTTTTCCTTTCTTTTCTTTTTTTTTTAATTTAGTAAATATAAATTTCCAAAGTACAGTTTATGGATTACAATGCCTTCCCCCCCCCCGCCAATAATTTCCCTCCCACTCACACCCCTCCCATCTCCCGCTCCCTCTCGCATTCAAGATCCCACATCAAGAACAATTTTCAGTTATCTTTATATACAGAAGATCGATTTAGTATATATTAAATAAAGATTTCATCAGTTTCACATTGCTATTTTTTTAAAGACTTAATTTCATTTATTTTGAAAGAGAAAGAAAGAGATAGATACAGAGATAGAGATAGAGATAGGGAGATAGGGAGAGAAGGAGAGAAGGAGAGAGGAGGAGAGAGAGAGAGAGAGAGATCTTCCATCTGCTGGTTCATTCCTCAAATGGTTACAATAGCTGGGACTGGGCCATGCGAAAGCCAGGAGCCTAGAACTCCATCTGGGTCTCCCACATGAGAGCAGGGGTCCAAGAACTTGGGCTATCTTCTGCTGCTTTCCCAGGTGCATTAGCAGGAAGTTAGATTGGAACTGGAGCCACCAGGACACAAACCATGGCTTATATGGGATGATGGTGTAGCAGGTGGTGGCTTAACCTGGTGCCCCACAACACGGGCCCCACATTATTGTGACTATTGCTGTTATACTGTTACCCCCACAAAACTGTGGCTTCTATGAAGGCAAGGTGCCATGTCTGTCTCACCACTAAATTAATGTACGGTTCCCACTGTTATATTGACCTTCAGAAAGCATTTCATTTTGTTCCCTCTCTTTCATATACTATATAGTAGATATTCCTAGAGGAGATCTTTTAAAATAACATTGTTGAGATATGTGAAGTTTGGGATCAGTCCCTTAGTTTTTAATCAAAATGTTATATTTAGCTTTGGCTCCAGCCTTTTGAGGGACAACTTGCCAAACGATTATTTCAGTGCAGTGTCTGTATGCTTGTAGCTGTGCATGATCAACAAATTGTAATCAGACAGGTTAATATCATAGCTGCCCAGTAAAGGGAGCAGTACACATTGAATGCCAATGAAATTTATTGCTAATGTCTGTGTGTTCACTTTTGAATGCACATAAACATTTCAGGTATAACTTAGGTTGAAAATTTTCTTAAGTATTCAATATGTTGGAACTTTATCAGCTTGTTCATGAATAAATATTTTGATAATAGAAGTGAAAAATTCTTTAATAGTTAATAAATATTGTAGAAGCAGTTAATTTCATGTGAAAAAGCAGTTAGATACTTTCAAATAATTTAGTGAATATGAAAAGTGATTGACAGCTAATACAAATATTAAGAGTGTGCTTTAGCTAGGTAATTCTTATGAAAAAAATAAAAAAAGAAAAGAATACTTTCTGAACTAAATATTTGTAAAATGAAAATAAATAGAACATAATAAATTATATCACAATTCTTTTATAGAATGGTACCTTTAAATAAAATTACTCATAAAAGTTTTTTATAACTTATAGCTATTCAAGTTCATTTATGCAAGAAATTTTGAAGTAAGGGTTTTTTTTTTGAGGAATTTAGGGATAAATTATAAAAAGAATGCCAAATCTAATGCATCAACATTCCATGAGGGGAAACTTTTCTGAAATCATGTACAACATGTCCAAGATATATTGTCATCAGTCCCATCATAAAGTAAAATATGAAAGACAAGGCATCATTATTTTCCCTTACTGTTCCAGTGACTTTTTTGAAGACAAGTCTGTATGAAATATCATAAATGTGCAGTAAACTGACCACAGGCACAATGCTGTGGCTGACAGGGCAGATGAATCAATTTTCCTAATGATAACAGCTAACTTTAAAGATCCATTATAATTTAAGTATACATTTGTAATAGTTATTATTCTGGGCTAACATTTATTTAATCTTTATTCAAACAATTCATTCTCTGATGATACTGTTTATCTTTGGCCTCAGCTTTAGCTCAATATTGAATTTTTACTACTGATTATGATTCATTGATTAATTCATTAATTTAAAACATTAATTTGGCTTTGTACTGTGTTCCAGTCCCTATTACTAGGATTAATTATGCCTGCATTTCTAGCCTGATAAAAGTTTTTAAGCTTCTGATATTGTGAGTATCTCAATGCCTTATTTGTATACTTTACCATAGCACCGAGTAGTCTGTCTGGATAATGTTAGGTACACATATCTGTTGTATTTACTGATAACTCTAAAGTATTAATTTAAAATAGTCTATCTATGTGTCATTTGTAGCATATAATTTATTTAATCATACAGATTCTTAATGAAAAACTTCAAGCAAACCAAAAATTTAGGAGAGACATCTTGTATAATATGAAACCTATTTCTAGGTTGACAAATGGTTTCAGTAGGTATTGTAATAGAATCCAATAGGAGAAAGGGGTTCTAAGATAGCAGAAAAGTGATAGGAGAGTCTGAACCACAGAGGGAAAAATTAATATTTAAAAAGGGGAGAAACCACTGCCTAGATAAAGACATGGGAAATTTGCAGCAGGAAACCCAGTGAAAAAAAACAGAGATGGTCCAGGTCTGCACCAAAGAGCTAATAAGAAAACAACAACAACAACAACAAAATACATGGGAGTTTTGGACCCAGGGGAGAAAACGCAGGCCCCAGCAGATCAGGTGAAAGGGGAGTCCACAGGCCTGTGGAGCTGCAGAGGGAGAGACTGGCAAACTGCTTTCGAAGTTCTATGCAGGGGAAAAAAATAAATAAGGAAGTGGTGCACCTCCCTTCCCCCATATCTCTTTCCCCACCCTGCAGAGACAGACAAGCAGCCAGGAGAAGCCATTTTGTTCCTTTTTTTTTTTTTTTTTTGGATGCAGGCAGGTGGCTGCCACCCCTACCTCCATGCTGGGCACAGCAATAGCAGGGGTCACTTCACTCCCAACCCAAACAGTAAGGGCCACAACAGTTCAGAAGAATTCCTTCCCCTTCCATGCAAGTTGTATGGCAAGGGAAAATCCCACCTCTGGGAAGCTCATGCCTGTCCACCATTGAGAAGTGAGCTGGGCTCCAGTAGGCAGGGTCACTGTGCACCTGCTTGGGACTCACAGACCTATAGTAGCTCATAACAGAGGGAACTGTGCTCATAACAAAGACTCCACAGCAAATGACTGCTGAACATACCAGGGGTTAACACCAGGGCATTTCATAGCTGTGAGGAGAGGGCAGATCAGATCAACGGAGGTGAACACTCTCCTCCATCTAGATAACCAGAGGAGAGCTAAAAAGCCCCACGGAGGCTTTACCTTGGATACTTGCTCCACCCTGGAATACTGAACAGAGCACCCAGGCCACACCCAGCACACACCTCTTTGTACTCACTGAAAGTATAGACATCCCACTAAGCCACAAAGACACAAATCAAAGATAAAAGACAACAATTAAAAAAAGAACCTACACAAATGCCAAAGAAAGAAATTTAAATAAGAATAGGGAAGATACTATAAAACCCCTAAAGGAACACTAAAACATTTCAATAGTAGAAGATGAAGATGAAGAGATTGAGGGTATGTCAGAAATAGAGTTCATTAAATTAACCATCAGATTACTTAGAAGCAATTAGAAGCAAATTTATGAACTAAAAGAAAATTTTTTCTATGAAATTGAGATATTAAAGAAAAATCAGAATGAAATACTAGAAATGAAGAATTCAATAAATCTATAAAATGCAGTGGACAGTGGAAGGTCTTAACAACAGAGTAGATGAGGTAGAAGAAAGAATAACCGAACTAGAAGACAAATTTCTGGAAATTTTACAGACAGACCCCTATCATACATCTCTTACCAAAATCCACTCAAAATGGACAAAAGACCTAAATATATGACCCGACACCATCAAATTATTACAGAACATTGGGGATACCCAACAAGACAGCAGCATAGACAAAGAGTTCTTGGAAAAGACCCTAGAAGCACAGGTAATCAAAGCCAAAATCAGCAAATGAGATTACGTCAAATTGAGAGGCTTCTGCACTGCAAAAGAAACAATCAGCAAAATGAAGAAACAAGTGACAGAATGGGAGAAAATATTCACAAACTATACAACAGATAAAGGGTTATAACCAGAATATATAAAGAGATCAAGAAACTCAACAACAACAAAATAAGCAATACAGTTAAGAAATGGACAAAGGACTTAAACAGACATTTCTCAAACGAGGAAATCCAAATGGCCAACAAGCACATGAAAAAATGCTCAGGATCACTAGCTGTCAGGGAAAATGCAAATCAAAACCACAATGAGGTTTTACCTCATCGCTGTTAGAAAGGCTTACATATAGATATCAAAAAACAACAGGATTCTGTCCCGGTTGCCCCTCTTCCAGGCCAGCCCTCTGCTGTGGCCCGGGAGTGCAGTGGAGGATGGCCCAGGTGCTTGGGCCCTGCACCCCATGGGGAGACCAGGAAAAAGCACCTGGCTCCTGGCTCCTGCCATCGGACAAGCGCGGTGCGCCGGCCGCAGCGCGCCGACCGCGGCGGCCATTGGAGGGTGAACCAACGGCAAAAAGGAAGACCTTTCTCTCTATCTCTCTCTCACTGTCCACTCTGCCTGTCAAAAAAAAAAAAAAAAAAAAAAAAAAAAAAAAAAAAAAAAAAACAACAAATGCTGGCGAGGATGTGGGGAAAAGCTACCCTAATCCACTGTTGGTGGGAATATAAACTGGTATAGCCACTATGGAAGAAAGTGTGCAGATACCTCCTAGGTCTGAATACAGACCTACCATATGCCCCAGCCATCCCACTCCCGGGAATCTACTCAAGGGAAATGAAATCAGCCTATGAAAGAGCTATTTATACCTCCATGTTTATCACAGCTTAATTCACAGTAGCAAAGACATAGAATCAACCTAAATGCCCATCAACTGTAGACTGGACAAAGAAACAATGGAATATGTACATCATGAAATACTATAGCAATAAAAAAAAATCTGGGTCATTTGCAACAAAATGGATGAAACCAGAAAGCATCACCCTTAGTGAAATAAGCCAGTATCAAAGGGACAAATTCTATATGTTCTCCATGATTCATGATAACTAATAGAGCCCCTAAAAAGCAACCTGTAGAAATGAAATTGACACACTGAGAAGCAATGATTTTGAATAGTACTTCACTTGAATTTTGAGGAACAGCTTTTTATTCTATATTTTTGTTTATCTTTTCTTTTCCTTTATAATATTTTCCTTATCTTTTTTCTTTCATATGAATCAATGAACTCTTTACTTAACATAGAGTTAACCATATATGTATAAAGTTAATTGAAAATAGGTCTTAATAAAGGATAAGAGTGAGAATAATAAAGGAAGAAGAAGGTGGGGTATGAGTATGCATGGGAGGGAGGGCACAGTGGGAAGAATTACCAAGATCCTGAAGTTGTAATTGTGAAATATATGAAGTTCATAACCGCAAAGCAGTATAGTCCTGCATACATTCCCACAGACTTACTTCTAAGAGTACAGCTTTACAGCTTGCCATAGGACCCCAGATTCCCTTAAGCTGGTTGGTAGAAATAGCATCTTAAGTGTTATAAAGATAAATGGATGGGATTAAGTGGTAAGTGACCATATAGATTGGCTCAAGTGTTAAAGTGATAATATAAATAGGACCAAGTGTTTGGAAACAATAACAGACAGAATCAAAAAGGAGTAAAGGCTCCAGCATGGAAAGCAGTCCATACAGCAGACTCATAGAATGATAATCACTTTAACTAGCACTCCAACCTCAGAACTAGCCCTTAAGGCATTCCAGGCCAGGTAAAAAGCGCAGGGGAAGCATTTCAGGCATGGAAAGCCAAGATACTCTGGTAGAAAATGCCCTATACAAAGGACCCCTGTGAATGAGACCCCAGTGAAAAGACATGGCCACCAAAGAAGGATACACTTTTCTCTGAAGGGAGGAGAGAACTTCCACTATGCTTATGGCCTCCTCAAGCTAGTGGATCCAAAAGACTTCCATAGCCAAGGCAGCTTATGTCAAGAGCCTTGGGTGATCACTGATGTCATATATGAGAATGTTATTTATTAAGTAAACAACAAGAGTCACTGTGCACTAACTTCTCATGCATTACTTCTGCCCCTAAATAGTTGTATCATGAGACTTAATATTAAAACTTATCCTCAAGAATCACCTCCTTTTAGTGTATTAAATTGAGGATATTATTATGTCTCATAAGTTATAGTTATGTCTAAGAGTTTGAAAAAGATGTATCATCTTTGGGTTCTTTAAATTCAATTAAGTTTCGAAAAAGTAAGAAGAGGGAGGAAGGAAGGAAAAAGAGAAGAGGGGGAAAAAAAGCAAAATCACTTCCTAGAAGCAATAACAGAACAGCCCTTGTGTAGCCTGTTGTGAAACATTCTAGTTTTATTCCATTGTTTCTTTTTTTTTCTAGGACTAAACAGGAGAGGGAGAAGGAATAAGATGGGGAGAGTGGGTGGGAGGAAGAATTATTATGTTCCTAACGTTGAATTTATGAGGTACATACAAATAAAAAGAAAAAAAAAGAGAAAAAAATAAAGAGGATAAAGGAATTAAGGAAAAAAAAATAAGTACCTAAAGGCTGCAAAAAAAAAAAAAAGAATCCAATAGGATACACTTTTTAAGATACTACCATACATTACCATATTTTGTGCTTAATTCTTAATAATATAGTTAGAGATTTAAAACCAATGTCTCACTAAAAGTTAGATACAGCTCTCTGTGTGGTCTTCAACTTCTAGTCTGGTAATCCAAGTGGAAGAAGAAATGATGTTGATTTGACAGAACTTCCTTTTGAAGCACAAGTTTTGGTATTTCCTTGTTTCATAAATAAAATTTCCAATCTATTAATAAGATGTTTGATTCTCCTTTTTTGGAATATTATAGAATTCTTAAGATAATAGTTTTTGACTTTACAATGTTTTCTAAATAAACTAGAAAACAAATGAGGACACCCATGCTTATCCTGAAACTTTCAGAATCTGAGCATTCTTTAAGATTTCATAAAGCTCATCTTTGACAGTTTTATTATCTGACCTCTTCTTCAGACTATCATTTGCCTAACTGAAAGTTATTAAAACATAAAGTTCATGCATTCAATTGTGTAATCACTTTATTAACTTAGTGTTTACCTCTAGTCAATATCTATGTTATTGTTTCCTACTTGAGGACAATTACTGTTTATCAATGAGGTTGAAACAAAGATTCATCAGAGTTTACCTTTTATTTTTCCCCATCCACCAATATAGTCCAGTCTTGTTAAAAGAAGAGGACCCTTTTATGCTCCCCTTGCTCTGAACATAACTAGCTAATTGATTGTCTTTACTGCACTGTGTAAAACTTATGATTTTTGAGAATTAGCTATGGCAATATTCTTACCAGCACTCTGATGGAGTTTATATAAACACATGTCCAATTAATTAATTGAAGATGTGAATGTATACATGAAAACACACATATATGCACATATATTTGTTAATATGTTTTATAGCTATAAATTATAATTGCATTTCCACATCTTCACATTATGTGTTCTGCATATGAGTTGCTGGCACATAACTGTGAGTTATAGATTTTATATAACTCTAAATTATAAAAATGATTTTACTATATTCAAATAATCAAAGGTACAGTTACTTGATTTAAAAATAATGTAGCTTCTGCTGTGTATATTTATATTTCATTTATGAAACAAGACATTGATGTTCCCAAAATTATAGACAAAGACATAATTTACTTTTAGAAAACAATCAATGTGAATTTTGAAATGTTGCAAAAATACCTGTTGTCACTCAAATTTAAAACTCTTAGTTTCTGCATCTGTCCAATTTCTTCAGGAAGAAATTCTAGCTTATTGGAGCGTAGAGACATAACTGTTACATTCTTACAGCTTCCAATCTGTAGATAACAAAAGAATATATAAGAAAGAAATCATAGTGTAATGTTACTTTTATTTTAATTTCTCCAATATATAAAACAATTTAACTCACAGATTTCATCATTTTAAACTTTCTACCAATAAATATATTATCTTACTTTTTATAGACTTGCTCTTAAAAGTATGTGCATGTTATATACTTTTAGATATTAAAATATTTCATATTCCTTTATATATTAAAAGCATGAATTATATTTATAATTTTATTGTTAAAATACTTGAGTTTATTTTTGCATATATTATTTTGTCTATCAGTAAGTCCTCTTGTATCTGTGTGTATACAGAAGAGCATACATATTCAAAAAATGAATCATAGTTGACAGTTCCTAGGCAAAGCTAGTTTTATTTTGTGTGCAATTTTATTTATAATTTTCATAAATTTTGGCTTTGAAAGAATGATATATTGACTACTGTTCTATTGTTATGGAAGTGTTCAGAAGAAAATGTTAAATTGAAAATATACTTCACATTCTAAACATTAGTAAACATAGGCCCATTTGGAGATAAAAATTAACAGAATTTCTTGGTGGATCCTGAAGTTAAAATATTTTTATGCACATGAAATCATAAAAACATATTTATATTAGAATGCTTATACTTCAAATACGGAAAGGTAATGTATCCCAAAGTATTACTTATAGCTATTCCTGAAAACAAGATAAATTAAATGATTTAACATTACATTTGTTAACATTTGTTAAATTATAATATTTTATTACTTTACATGAAATGTTTAAATCAAATAAATTTTCTGGGTAAATTAAGGACTTGTCAGTAGTCATTTAAAATATGATTGCCAAGCAAATATATATGTAACTGATTCCCACGCAGGTTCACAGCTCAACTCATGAATCTACTCGTGAATTTATTATTTCACAGGTTAAGATTTTATCTCAAAACGTATTCATTAAAAGTTAATTGACAGAACACAAGTTTATTCCTTACTTCTCTGGGTAATTCTGGAAGGAAATTTTCATCGACTGCTAATGTTCGAAGACTATGAAGGTAACCAATAGTAGAAGGTAGTGACTCCAGTTCATTACAGCTACAATCAAATTCTTCTAATAAAGATAAACTAAAAGGAAAAGGCATTAGTCAGACATTTCAAGTTTAGATGGCAATAAAGTTTTAAAAAGCTACATATCCAAATTCCTCAAACAAAACTTATTCAATTGATTACATATCATATTATATGGAATAACGTATTTTATCAGTCTCGTCAAATGATTCAATGTCATCAAATAAATAGTTACATTGTGTAAAGTAAGTAAGGTTTATTTTCTCCCTTTCCCAATTCATCATTGAATCAGGTCATGAAAAATCATAGGATGGTTTTTCGTTTGTTTATTTGTTTACAACTTAGATGTTGTACCTAGGTGCTCATAATACATCTTCCTTGGAGTCAGTTTCTATAAAACTGGTATTGGAGAAGTAGAAGGGTACAGAGAGCAGACCCAAGAAAGGACCGTAAGTATGGGGAGCAATAAAAGCAGTGATGATTTGCTCAGTATTTTATTAAGCACTTTAGACATTAAAAAAAACCCCACAAACCTCTTCCTTACAATAACTACTATATTATTTTAAAACTCATTTTACAGATAAAATTCAGACTCACTTACCTAAGTCTACTCACAGCTGAAAAACTGGAACTTAAATGTAGACCACATGGATTTACTGTTATGCTGCCCCTTAGCCTATACATCTGCAGTATAGGTTATGGACAGGGCTCACCTCAGTCTGTAGATGCTCTATTTGGTTTACATAGTATTATAAATGCTAATACATTTTTGATATAATGATCCAGAATTTTCACGCCCTGCAAAAGGTGACGATCTGGCAATATTGGGCCTGCATTCTCCATGACAAGTAATGAAACAGTAATATTTACTGCCTTCAGATAAACACAGTTCTTCTGTTTGTCTCCAGTTTGTCACAGTTCCCACCACTGTGTTCTTAGCTGGCCTTATCCCAGATCTTCAGAAAGGGAACTGAATGATGGTATACGGACGTTGTCAAAAGGAAACAAGACACTGATGAGAAACAAAGAGTCCGGCCTAGGGATGGCTCCAGCTATGCTGAAGTTGCTATTGATGTTTTTTAATATTATTAAGTGGATTATTATTATTATTATTATTGCTGTAGTAGGAAGGAACTCTGTGGTTGAAACTCTTTGCCACTGGAAACATAGCAGGTGATTTGGGATAGTAGAATGAGCTTCCTGTTTTATCTATTGAAACTAGCTAACTTGAACGCAATTTGCTCCTGCCATACAGTCAACAAATGAACACAAAAATTAAGCAGATGGATCATTCAGAATGGATTTGTGTCCTGGCTCTGTCACTTACTAGATATATTATCTTGGGGATCAACAATAAAACAAAGGCTGCCACAACTCAAAAAATAAAGCTGATTTTATTTACCTGCCAGGCAAGCAAAGACACAGGGAAGAAATTCTGTGAGTAGTAAATGCTCCAGGGGGAATAGTCAGTGATGAAAGAAGGGTGGTGGTAGTGGATCCAGATGATTACATGAAGGATGGAGCACCTGCTTTATGGAATGGGTGCCATGGGTACATAAGTCTGTGCACAGTTAGGCAACTCAAGTCTCACTGTGCGTGGGTCAGGTAAAATAATACATCTAGCTCTACTCTGACTCTTACCAGGGTCACTTAAGGTTCATGATATCAGGAGTTCAGCTGTTAGAACTAGTTGTGGAGAAACACAGCTTTCAATACTGAAACAGTATTGTACACTTTGTGTTTCTGTGTGGGTGCAAACTGATGAACTCTTTATTTAATATATACTAAATTGATCTTCTGTATATAAAAATAATTGAAAAAGAATCTTGATGTGAATGGAATGGGACAGGGAACAGGAGATGGGAGGGGTGAGAGTGGGAGGGAAATTATGGGGGGGAAAGCCATTGTAATCTATAAACTGTACTTTGGAACTTTATATTTACTAAATAAAAAAAAGAAGAAATCAAAAGAGAAATTTAAAAAAAACTGTTGAGGAACAGTTTTTTTTCCATAGTATTTTTTGAACTCTTAGTATAGAATTAATCTTTTGTGTATAAAGTTAATTGAAAATAGATCTTTTCCAACATGGGAAGCAGGATACACAGCAGACTCATAGAATGGCAGATGTGCTAAACAGCACTCTGGCCTCAGAATCAGCCCTTAAGGCATTCGGATCTGGCTGAACAGTACACGAGAGTATTTTAGGCATGGGAATACAAGACACTCTGGGAAAAACAGAAGACCTAAATGAAAGATCTCTGCGAGTGAGATCCCAGTGGAAAGAACGGGGCCATCAAAGAAGGAGGTACCTTTCTCTGAAGGGAGGAGGGAACTTCCACTTTGACTATGGCCCTGTGGGAATAAGATCGAAGTCGGCGAACCCTAAAGGCTTCCATAGCCTCGGCAACTCATGACCAGAGCCTAGGGAGATTACTGATGCCATAAACAAGAGTGTCAAATTGTTAAATCAACATCAGGAGTCACTGTGTACTTACGTCTCATGAGGGATCTGTCCTTAATGTGTTATCCAATGTGAAGTGATGCTATTACTAGTACTGAAACAGTATTTTTACACTTTGTGTTTCTGAGTGGGTGCAAACTGATTAAATCCTTACATAGTATATATTGAATCGATCTTCTTTATATAAAGATAATTGCAAATGATTAAAAAATCTTGGTGTTAAACTGGAAATTGCATAGACAATTAATCAATTTTTTTAAAAAAAAATCATGTAGGATCTCTGTCCTTAATGTGCTGTACATTGTGAATTAATACTATAACTAGTACTCCAACAGTATTATCATTTTGTGTCTCTATGCGAGGGCAAACCGTTGAAATCTTTACGTAATATGTACTAAATTGATCTTCTGTGTATAAAGAGAATTGAAAATGAATCTTGATGTGAACAGAAGGGGAGAGGGAGCGGGAAAGGGGAGGGTGGGGGGAGGGAGAGAAGTTGTGTGGGGGGGGAGCCATTGTGGTCCATGAGCTGTTCTTTGGAAATTTATATTCTTTAAATAAAAGCTCTATAAAAAAAAAAAAAAAAAAAAGAAAATAGATCTTCGTGAAAAGTAAGAAAAGGATAGGAGAGGGAAGAGGAAGAAGGGTGGGAATGGGGGTGGGAGGGTGGGTTCTCCGGGAAGAATCACCATCACTGTGTTCCTAAAGTTGTGTTTATGAAATGCATGACATTTTTATACCTTAAATAAAAGGTTTCTTTTGAAAAAAAAATAAAGCACTACTATCTGCTGGATAATGCTTTTGATCACCCTATATTTCTTGGAGATTTAAACGAAAGTGTAGAATTTTCCTTTGTATACCAATGACAACTTTATTAATCCAGCCAACAAACCAAGGAATTATTTCCATTTTTAAAGCTTGTTACTTTGTACAGACTTTTAAATAGGCTATTTCTGCTACACTTGGACACACTGCAGTTGCTTTACCTGAATTCTGGATGAAATATAACATGACATATACAACTGAAAATATTCAAGCACCATGGCAAGAAAACAGCAAGTGATATGCATTCAACATAATAGGAACTTGTAATATACTGTGTGAATGACTTTGCAGCATGTGAATAGAACACAAATGGAGTTAGAGGAGAAAAAGCAGGGCTTTGGAGTGTTGACACTGCTACTATTACAGAGAAAGCCTAGATAACCTGCTAGGGGAATTTAGTGAAGGCAAATTAATCCTCATAAATGAGGGAAGTGATTGTGATGAAAAGGACGAATATGTCCCAGAGGAAGTGATGCTGACAATAATTTCACGTAAAAGGAACTCTCAGATATATTCTATGATACTGAGAGCACAAAGGATAAAATTTGAAAGCTGATTTAAACTTTAAAAAGAGCACGACAATTCACTGATACATAAAAAAAGATGTTCATTCTCTGTCATTACTTCTGCTATGAAAACAGGAAGGCAAGCACTATTCAAGCTAATCTTAACAAATTTTACCCCAAACTCTACTTTCATTCTCAGTGTTCCCAGTGTTTAAAATGACAATGTACTAAATAAATAGAAATAGAAATTTTACTATTTTTCTAATTCCCTATATATGTATATCCTACAATAACTGTTCAATGGGTTGGTAAAATATTTTAAAGATCTTTATAAGAAAATCATAAATTTCCAATTGAGTAAGACTGTTTTGCCTAGTTTCAGAATATATTGTCATTTTATAGTCTGAGATAATACAATTTATAATAAGAATCTATTTGGTCTTCACCTACTTGCTGGCACAGAGATCCTAATACCCTTGGAACCTCCAAAGTAATTAGTGCTCCTTTTATGCTAATGCTGAGGGCCTTGGGATGGTGGCTGTTTGCCTTGGGAAACAACCACATGGTTAGAGGATAGAAACTTTCAGTTCCAACTCTGACCTCTAAGGGAAAGCAGACTGAAAGTTGCTGATCATCAATGGCAAATGACATAACCCTTCATTGCTTCCAGAATGAGCCCTCCATAAAACCCCAAAAGCCAAGTTCTGAGAGCACTCCATGAAAATGCCAGGGTGGTGTTGCCTCCAAGGAAGGTATGGATACTCCCTTATTCCTTCCCACATCTTTCCCTCTGCACATTTCCATGTGGTTACTCATCCGTGTCCTCTGTCCTCTGTAAAATCTCTCATAATAGACTGTCCTCTGTAAAATCTCTCATAATAGACTTTTTAATGTTTTTTCCTGATTCTGTGAGCCATTCTAGCATAAGATCAAATCTGAAGGAGTTACTGGAATCCCCAATTTACAGGTGACTAGTTAGAGTGTCTTGACACCTGGACTTGTGACCAGCATCTAAACAGGGACAGTGTTGTGGGAGTAGACCCTTAACATTAGGGATCTGATTTTATCTTCAGGCAGATGTGTTGATACAGTTAAATTGGGGGACATCTTACTGGTGTCCATAGAGAATTCGGGAATTGTTTGCTATGGGAAAACCCACACATTTCAGTCATCTGAAGAGCTCTGTGTTACGCTTTAAGAACACAGTAGGAAATAGAGTCTATTTGGTTCTTCCTATAGTGTTCTGCACAAGTGTGTAAAAGTAAGGACTTTCTGTAATAAAAAGATAACATTCTTTACTGAACCATAGGTTATACCAAATCAATAATTTAGAGTTTGGAACTATTTTATGTCCTTGGGTTACAAAGAAAAATGAGTAAGTACAAAATACTCCTTTCTTGATGATTTCTGAAACTCTAGATTCAAATTCATACTGCACAATTCCAGTTGATTTTATTGATGGCTATCCTGATAAAACTCACTGATAATGTTTTTTTTTTTTTTCTTTTTTGACAGGCAGAGTGGACAGTGAGAGAGAGAGAGAGACAGAGAGAAAGGTCTTCCTTTGCCGTTGGTTCACCCTCCAATGGCCGCCATGGCTGGCGCGCTGTGGCCGGCGCACCACGCTCATCTGATGGCAGGAGCCAGGTGCTTTTCCTGGTCTCCCATGGGGTACAGGGCCCAAGCACTTGGGCCATCCTCCACTGCATTCCCTGGCCACAGCAGAGAGCTGGCCTGGAAGAGGGGCAACCGGGACAGAATCCGGCGCCCCAACCGGGACTAGAACCCGGTGAGCCAGCGCCGCAAGGCGGAGGATTAGCCTGTTGAGCCACGGCGCCAGCCCACTGATAATGTTTTAATACAAGATCATATATAGAAATGATTATCACACTTAATTAGCTTATCACTAGAATTTGTAATAATGAAGTAGAATATAGATCAAAGATGACCTTTTTTCTTAAAGAAGTTTTATCTTTGGGGGGTGGGGGCACCCAGCCTAGTGGTTAGGATGCCTGCATCCCATACCAAAGTAGCTGTCTGATCCCCGCTCCGCCCAGACTCCAGCTTCCTACTACGGTGGACCCTGTGAAGTAACAGTGATGGCTCAAGTACCTGAACTCCTGCCACCCACATGGGAGACCTTGACTGCTTTCTCATCTCCTGGCTTTGACCCATCCCTGTCATTACTGTTGAAGCAGTTGGGAAGTGAATCATTGGATGGGAGCTCTCTCTCTTTCTTTCCCACCCTCCCTCCCAAATAAAAAATTTTTAAAAGAAGTTTTATATGTATAATTATACACATTAAGCATGAAAACAATTTGCAAAGAAGTGTAAAATACTTTGAAGCAGTACTTCCCAAAATTTGTAGTGTATACACCAGTCACCAAGAGAGCTTATTAAAATGCAGATTCTGTATTTTTGGTTTGGAATGCAGTCCAGATCCTGCATGTGTAGATGTCCCTAGTCCAGGGGCCACTGAGTTGTGAGGATTTAAATAAAGTGTTTGAAAATATTTTAAGAGTAACTTTGAAACACACAGTTTCATGTCAACATGTCAACAACAGCTGAAATACACATAAATATCACAAGAGTGGTGGTTAGGTCAAATATGTATCAGAATGGATGATGCTATTGGTAGTAATAATGTTTGAAATCAAACACAACAATGTTGACTTCATTTTCTAAAAATATTCTTTACATTTTTCTCTATTTTAGTCTTTATGAATTACTGTAGGTTAGGAAGATATAGCTCTACTATTAACCCAAGAGGGGTGGTGAATATTACATAGATTATCTATAATTTACCTATAATATCATATATGACCATTAGACACTATTAAATCTAATATAAAGTAGATGATAACATACATAAAAAATGGCTTTTGGACTTCTCCTTCTTTATACACTTTTAATTCTTAGCAGAAGTAATATAATTCAGGGGGACATATTTAGATAGGTTTTGGCTCCAATTCTAACATGCTCACTTAGGTTATTGACCTTTGCCTACTATTAACTCTTGTTTTCTCACCCATAAAACTGGTTAAGAATGCCTAATAAATAGTTTCAGAGAGGATTAAATATATGCTAAACCCCTGGTATAAAGATGGCACTCCATTAAAATGAGCTGTTATAAGGTACAGCATACCTGGACAAAAGTAAAATTTGACCAATCTGTTTCTGAAATGTGGAAAAGTTATCCTGTGATATTACTTTGTTAGAATGGGTTGTGTCATGCAATCAAACTGCCTTCCAGTTGATAAAATGTAAAAATACTAGCAATTGATTAGTAAAATGTGAGCAGTAGACAAATATCAGATGATTCTGAAGAATTGTTACTACAGTGTTGTTAGCAGATAATTTAGTAGAGAGGGATATTATAATGATGGATACATAAAAAAAAACTTGTTTGATATAAGCCAGCTGGTTAAATAGCTGTTACCTAAAATTGACAGTATAGGCCAAGGTGGAGACTGTACTGTAGTTAGCTAGAATGGGACTCTGGACCTTAGCAATTACTAGAGGGAATATTCTGGTCAAGTTACACTGGGCAAAGGAAGTGGTAACAGTACTTAACTATGTGTTTCAAGGTCCAGGATGCACGAAAGCATTAAAACACATAGAATGGGCAGGAAGTGAATACTAAAAGATATTTTGCCACTATTTTATATCTTCAGAGATTATAAAATTAATTTCATTTAACATAGGTTAGGAATTAAATTTTAGTTTCCATCCTAAATATGAATCCATATTCATTAAAAAGATTAATGCTGGAAATTCTCATTCTCTTCCTCAAAAACACTGATTAACTAAAACTATCTAGGTACCAGAACTGGATGTAAAGTAGGGCTTAGGGTTCATATCATGCAGTTTTAGCATTGGGATATATATGTACAATCTTAACTGACATGTTATACACTTTTATGACATAATGAAAAAACAGAGTGTTATGTAAAATAAACAATTAAAAATTGTAAGTGGTATAGTGAAACAAACAAAACCAGGAGCAGGAACTGGGAAAATTTGCTGGTATTGTTGGTGAAGGGGTATTTAGAGAACATATTACCTGGAACCTTGTGACAGAAGAACCGCAGGCCTCTCTTGTTGCAGACCAACTGGATTCAATTCTGCCTTTGAAACGGGATTCCCAGGTACTTCAAATGAACACTAAACTTTAAGTGTGTGGGACTAGAGGATGAAGAGTAGCCTAATAAGAGTGGGGAAAGGATTTTCTGGGTAGAGGCAGCAAATAAGAAATCCCTAAGACGGGAGACAAACATGCCCTATTGGAGGTGCCACAGAAATACCAGTGTGACTGAAGCCTAACGAGCAAGAACAGTGATAAGCTTAATGAAGGATAGCTGTTATCAGGTCAGTAGAAACTGTATCTATTCATTTTACAATTAATTTGTAAAGATTTATTTATTTATTTAAAAGTCAGTGTTACAGAGAGAGCAGAAGAGACTAAGAGAAAGAGATCTTCCAAAAGCTGGTCCACTCCCTAAGTAGCTCAATGGCCAGGGCTGAGTCAAGCTGAAGCCAGGACCCAGGAGTTCCACCATGATCTTTAAAGTGCATGGTAGCTGGAGCCCTAATACTTGGGCCATCTTCTACTGCTCTTCCCAAGTCATTAGCAGGGAGCTGGATCAGAAGTAGAACAGCTGGGACTTGAACTGGTGTCCATATGGGATGCTGGCGTCTCAGGCAGCAGCTTAACCTGCTATCCCACAACACTGACCCCTGTAATTTGAGTTTCTTTACATAGTGCCATTAGTATTTTTGGTTACGTTCTGGCTATGTTTTCCTAGATATTAGCAGAAAAGGCATACTGCAAAGAAGTCTTATACACGTAGGGTGGTAACTAAAAATATTACCCTATTTTGAAGCCATTATTTGGATGAAGAGAAGGCTAGAGCTAGAGTGGGTGGTGGTGTCTTTCTGGGCTCCCAGCATCTGCAGTGAGGAGAGTAAAATGTGCCAGTTAAGTCTGCAAAGTGGTACTGTGCCTGCACTTCATGAGGCTGCAGCCTCATGGAATGACTTTCAGACATTCTACTTCTCTCTTCCTATACTCTCACTTCAAGTGATTTTCTTTCTTTCTTTTTTATTTATTTATTTGACAGAGAGACAGAGAAAAAATTCTTCCTTCCATTGGTTCACCCCCCAAATGGCTGCTATGGCCGGAGCTACACTGATCTGAGGCCAGGAGCCAGGTGCTTCCTCCTGGTCTCCCATGCAGGTGCAGGACCCAAGCACTTGGGCCATCCTCCACTGCCCCTGCAGGCCACAGTGGAGAGCTGGACTGGAAGAGGAGCAGCCAGGAATAGAACCCGGCACCTATACGAGATGCTAGTGCCACAGACGGAGGATTAACCAAGTGAGCCATGGCGACAGCCCCACTTCAAGTGACTTTCTAACAACAAAGCAAATCAAATTATTCCTCTAAGACGTGCACTCCTAATTTCTTCTACTCTTTCTCATGTGAACTAGAGTTCCACATCTCTCATTAAGCTGGTCATCCTCTTGTCAACCCCTCTGCAGATGATGAGTCAGGAACACCTGAACTATTAGTATCTATTGATTTGTGAATACTTCTCCCTATACAACTAATGCATCAATGACTTTCTAGATACTGCATTATTGTATTGGCAAATGTTGATTATGGTTTATCAAATCATTGGTTTTCCCCCACTGCCCCATGAATCTCCATTAAATTCTACGGAATTTTTTATAATGCATCTTCCCCCTGTAGCTATTTTTAAATACTGTATCTGTCATCCAACATACCAATTTCTCTTGGCTTTGTGGCATCCAAGATTTCAATAAGAATATACAGCTTTCAACAGGAAGCCCCACTATGCTGCTTTTCAGTGTCCACGGGTGCTCTAATTCCCAGTCATTAACCCAGTTTTTCTGAAATAAATCTTTTGTTCAAGTAAGTGAAAGTTGCTGACAGCCAACTGATGTTCTGAAAATTGTTTCTTTTGAAAACTGTAGTATAAAAACTTATATCAAGTCACTATTTGATCAGTTTAGCTTTCACCACGTTTATAATTCATTTAACAGAAGATTGTAAAGGACATGACAATACTAATGATGGCATAAGAACTAAGATGGACTCTAGATTAGGGTGTGTGTGCAGAGCCAAGCTGACAACATCCAACTTGGTTGCTGGGAAGGAGACAGACTAAGAACTATAGGCTGCCTGTCCTTGAGACCGAGTCTGGTAGGAAGTACAACTGGGGAAGGCAGAGGTAGGAAGTCATATGACATATGACATGAGCTGAAGGCACACATGCCTCCATTGTTGGTTATGATCCCAGAAAAAGGTTTTACCACTTGAGTTTTAATCAAGAGTTCAATAGCCTAGCTGAATACCATCAGTTTAATAGCAAAAGCTAATTCTCAGGACAGCCAACGTCAGAGAGCCATGTCCTACTGAAAGGGCATATTTTGTCAATTTTTAGGTTATCAAACTTTTTAAATTTGTCTTCAGATTGCTAGTGTAATTCTTTTAAATAAGAAATATGAACATAAACAGCAAAAATGCCATTCATATATTTTTTTAAAATTTCTTCAAAGATTTTTTTTAGTTGTTTATTTTTGAGGCAGAAAGATAGAGTTCTCATCCACTGGCTCACTCTCAAATGCCCACCAACTACTGGGACTGGGCCAGGGAAAGCTGAAAGCTAGGAATTCAGTCAAGATCTCCCTTGAGGGTCTGCATTAGTAGGAAGCTGGAGTCAGAAACTGGAATCAGGGATCAAATTCTGGCACTGTGATATGGGATTCAGGTGTCTTAACCACTAAGCTCAATGCCTACCCCTCCATACTCATTTTTGCAAAAACTGGTTTTTAAATCTAGCAAATCCGAAGCAGAAGATCAGAAAAGAAGACTTGCTGAAGGTAAGAAAACTGGCTGCAGAAAGAAGAAAAAGAATAAAGATTTTCAAAAGGTGTCACAAAATTAAAGCATTCTGCCCAGGCCATGGGATATCAGGCCAAACAGCCTATATAAACTGAGTGCACTGCCATTCATATCCTTAATAGCAATAAATTAGTTCAGTTTGCCCTGAGTATTGACCCAATGAATAAAGATTAGTGCCTAAGAATATAATTAGATAAGAAGAGTATTTAAAACATATCAGACAGACAAAGACAATTACTTTTCTGTATTTCCAAAGAAAGTAAATTTTTCACCATATTGGAGAAAAGGATAGTAGACATATAATGTATGGTATGAACACTGAAACATTAAAAATGATTGAGCCTTTCACTACTCTCCAAAGCCTGGACACTGGAATTTGTAGTTTGTATATTTGTTTCACATTTAGAAGTGAAGATTTCCAGATCAGTCTTAACGCTGTCAACTTGATGGAAGCCGGGAGAGGGGAGGAAGGAAGTAGAGGGGAGGTACAGGTTCACCATCTGGGTTGTGGTGGTAATGGTTTCAAGGTTTTACACACATCAAAACTTGTCAAATCACAGATTTTATGTGCAGTTAATTTTATGTCAATTATACCTAACAAATCAGTTAATCTTTTTCCTTAAAAAGCAAGACTTTCCACTCTTTGTTATATAAGTATTTTGATAATTCTTCACACTAAGATGAGGGTAAGATCTTAATATCATGGCCTCACATATTTTCAGGGTAAAAACTGCCTTTGCTGATTTCTCACTTTCCAGTACTCATAAAGTATCTGGAGGATTTCATCAGTGAAAAAATAATAATATATGTTTCATTAGGATCATGAGCTAGAATATGGGTGAATAGTGAGAAACTGAACTCAACCTTTGCCACAGAAAAATACCAGAAAAACAAAGGAAGAATTGTGTTCTCAGGTAACTGAGAGAAATTTTCAGTAAAGTGACAGAAGAGCAACAAGACTCTGCAAAATTGCAAAAAGAAAGGACAGACACATGGCCCCTGTCAGCCACCACTGTTGCCATCCACTGCCACAAGATTTTTGCTACTGTGGGACAGCATCTTGCCAGGAAAAGGTGAGATGTGGTGGTCCCTGCCACTGGCAGTCCTAACTGTGGGGGAATCCCACAGACCTCCCTGACTTCCAGTCCAGCCTGTGGAGCTGACTGAGGTCTGAGCGACCACTTGGCTCTGAAAAGGGAAGCCATATAGCTCCCTTCCAACAAAGCACTAGACTCAATTCATGGTGGTAGAATTGCTGCTGGACATTGTTGTGACTTAAGCAAACAATCCTTCTGTTATCAAAAGCCACCAGAACCATAGACAAGATGCTTTTCAGCTATGAGAGCAGACTCTGTGCCCTGGAACTGTAGGAGTCCCAGGCATGAGCCTCAAAGCTGTGCTTATTCATTGTGCATGATCCAAGGAGGTCCTCTGATATTCTTGGAACTAGCACCAGCAGCAGTCCATAAAAATTCAAGAGGAACAGATGTAAGGAAGTTCCCTCTGTACCTCCTAAATCAAAATGCTTGGAGCCCAGGGTGTAAGCCTCAGCATCACTGTTGTATGCCAAATGGAAATTGGGGCAATTCCATCTGGGCCTTGCAAAGCTGGGATTGTTGAAATAACTTGCTGTCACTTGTGGTATTTGGACATTCTATCTGCATTGCCCTGCCTCAGGTAGGTCGACTATTAACAATCCCAACACAATTGACTCTCACCTGGGGAGTCCTGGGTAATGACCTCACTGAATTCTGTAGCACCACTATGGTAATAATTAGTAATAATATCCTCAGACTCACTGGAATCAACCCTGTGAGACACAGAAAAAAAAACCTGTCTGCATTTCTTCTCTCTGGTCACATGCCTGCCAGTGCAAAATCTCCTATATATCTGCAGCTTTGGAGCTGGAAATCCTCCAGTTCTAGGACTAGGAATTTTGGTGACATAAACCCTGGCACCAGCACACTCTTTTAATAGCTGTTGGTGCCACATGCCCCAGCATCACTCATGCCTGCTCAGTGGTACAAGAGAACAGCCTCCTCTCTGTCTTTCAGATCCAAGACTAAGGCTCTGGCTATCACAAACGCTAGTGTGAGTGACAGCCAACTCTCTGGGGACTAACAATACACATCCTATAAAAAATTACTCAGAGGTTAAATTTCTTCGGCTCACCTAGAACCAAAGCCCTCCATATCCCCCCCCCCAAGCCAAATGATACCTTGCATTGCATCTAAACAACAACAAAAAACCCCTCTACTCAATACAATCTACTACACAAAAACAAGGAACTATCACACCAAATGCACAGATCTCAAATTAGGGACACAGGAAATATGAAGAAGTATGACACCTCCAAAAGAACAAAATAGTTTTGAAGTAGAGCCTTCTGTGAAGGAATCCATGAAATGCCTGAAATAGAATTAAAAATAATGATTGTATGGAAGCTCAATGTGATGCAAGACAATAAAGATAGACAGTTTAAAGGGGTGAGAAAACAATAGGTTATATGAATGAGAAATTCCTTAAGGAGATACAAATCACTAAAAAAAATCAAAAGAAATTTTGGATTTTAAACTTTGAATAATGAAATAAAAAATACAACTTAGGGCTTCAATAACAGAATAGACCCAGTGAAAGAAACTTATGATCTGGAGGAAAAGACTTGAAATATCCCAGTCAAACCAAAATAAAGAGAAAAAAATTAGAAATAAAGAAAGCGTACATGAAATATGGGATAGTATTAAGTGACCAAATGTTCACATTATAGGGATTTCTGAAGTTCAGGAGAAGGAAAACATCAGTGAGGACCTACTACATGAAATAATAGTTGAAAAGTTTACAAGTCATGAAAGAGATATAGACAGCCAGATTCAGGAAGCTCAAAGGACCCCAACCAGATTGAACCAAAAAAAGACCTTTTCCAAGGTATATTATAGTCTAATTGTCAAAAGTTAAGGACAAGAATCCTAAAAAATAGAGAAAAACATCAAGTTACATATAAAGGGAAACCAATTAGACCAACAGCAGATTTCTCAGTAGAAACCCTGTACGTCAGAAGAGAGTGGATGATATAGTCAAGGTCTTTTTTTTTTTTTTAAGATTTTTATTTATTTATTTATTTGACAGAGTTACAGGCAGTGAGAGAGAGAGACAGAAGTCTTCCTTCCGTTGGTTCACTCCCCAAATGGCCACCTCAGTCGGCACTGTGCTGATCCGAAGCCAGGAGTCAGGTGCTTCCTCCTGGTCTCCCATGCGGGTGCAGGAACCCAAGCACCTGGGCCATCCTCCACTGCACTCCCGGGCCACAGCAGAGAGCTGGACTGGAAGAGGGGCAACTGGGACTAGAACTGGGTGCCCATATGGGATGCCGGCGCTGCAGGCGGAGGATTAACCTAGTGAGCCACAGCACCAGCCCCAATCAAGGTCTTAACAACACAACAAAAAAACTTCCAACCAAAAGTATATAAACGAAACCATCCTTTAAAAGTGAGAGAGAAATAAAGTATTTCCCAGCCAAGCAAGAACAGATAGAATGCATCACCACTAGATCACCCTTTTAAGGGATTCTGAAAAGAGTCCTCTATTAGAAATAAACATCATAGCACATGGCGACACCACCAAATTCACTAGTATATCAGTTACAATTAGTAACTTGTCAATAAAATGACAGGTGATGCTTTTTATCTATAAATACTAACCCCCTGAGTGTAAATGGATTTGCTTCCCCAGTCAAAAGATATAGGTTGCTTGAATGTATAAAAAAAATCAGACCCAACAACTTGCTGCTTACAAGAAACTAACAATACACATAGACTGAAAGTGAAGAGCTGGAAAGAGATTTAACAGGCAAGTGGAAACCAAAAACAAGTAGGAATAGCAAGATAAGAGATAAAACTGACTTTAAATAAGAAAAAAACAACTGTAAAAAGAGAAAAAAAGACAGTATATAAAAGAATCAATTCAGCAAGAAGATATAATAATCATAATTAAATATTCATCCAACACAAGACCATCCAGATATATAACAGAAAATATTGTTAGGCCTAATGGAAGACTGACCAATACAGTAATAATGGGGGACTTCAACACCCTTTGTGATCAGTGGACAGATCATCCAGACGTAAAATCAACAACGAATCATCAGAGTTGACCCATAGTATTTAGCTAATAGATGTGCCAAACATTTACAGAACACTTCCCCAACAGCTACAGAATACACATTCTTCTCATCAGCACATGGTACATTTTCTAGGATATAGCATGTAATAGCCCACAAATTAAATCTCAGTAAACTTAGGATGACTGAAATCATATCATGTGTTTTCTCAGACTACAAAGGAATAAAACTAGAGATCAACAATAAGAAGCAAAGAAAATAATGAACACATGGAGATGAAAAAACATACTACTGAATGACCAATGAGTCATTGAAGAAATTAATAGGAAAGCAAAAATCTTATTGAAACAAGTGAAAATGAACACAACATATAAAAAACTGTGGGTAGAGAGGTAGAGCAAAAGCAGTATTAAGAGGGGAGTGTATAGCAATAGTACTTATATTAAAAAAAGTAAGATATCAAATAAATGATTTAATGATACATCTCAAGAACAACAACAACAAAAAAAAGAGAACAAACCAAGTTCCAAATTAGCAGGAGATAAGAATTAATAAGGATCAAAACAGAAATAAAAAAAATGGAAACTTAAAGTTAACATACAAGATCAACAAAACAAAAAGGCTATTTTTTGATAATATATATAAACCTCTAGGCAGACTAATAAACAGTTAAAAAACCCAAATAAATAAAATCAGAGATGATAATGGAGATACTACAACTGATACCACTGAAATAAAAAGGATCGTAACTATTAGTAGTACTAACAAACTGGAAGATCTCAAAGAAACGGACAAATTTCTGAATACATATAAACTACCAAGATTAAATCAATATGATATAGAATATCTAAACAGATTAATGAGCAATGAGATTGAAGCAATAAGTCTCCCATCAAAGGAAAGGATGATATTGCTAATGAATTCTACAAAATTTTTAAAGAGGAATTAACTCCAATAATTTTCAAACTTTTCCAAAACATTGAACAGGAATAACTCTGCCAAACTCTTTTTACAAGGCCAGTATCACTCTGATACCAAAATCAAACAACAAAACAAAAAAATTATAGACCAACATCCTTGATGAACATAGGCACAAAAATTCTAAGCAAACTACTAGCAAACCAAATTTAACACTACATCACCAAAATCATATATCACAATCAAATGAGATTTACCCAAGAGATGCAAGGGTTGTTTAACATTCACAAATCAATAGAAAGCCTCCACAAATTAAGTATAGAAAGAACATGCCTCAAAATTATAAAAGCTGTATATTACAAATCAATAGCCAATATCATAGTGAATGGGAGAAAAGCTGAAAGCATTTCCCTACATTTTTGGAATAACAGGATGTTTATTTTCACGATTCTCATTCAATACAGTATTGGAAGTACTAGCAAGAACAATTAGAAGAAAGAAATAAGTGGCATGAAAATTAGAAAGGAGGAAGTAAAAATATCCATGTTTGCACACATACACTGAAAAGCTTTTGCTAGAATTGGTAAATTAATAATTTTTCAGGTTATAAAATCAGTATACAGAAAACAATGTCTTATACACTGCTAATAAATTTGATAAGAGAGAAATCAAGAAAGAAACTCCACAATAACCACAAAGAAATTTAATATTTCGGAATAAATTTAATGAAAGAAGTGAAAGATTTCTACAATGAAAATTATAAAAGATTTATGAAAGTAATCATCAAGAACATAAAAATGGAGAGTCATTGTTCATAGATGGATGAATTAATAACCATTAAAATGTCTAAAAGTAATTTGCAGATTCAATGCAATCCCTATCCACATCCTAATGGCACTCTTTACAGAATTGGAAAAAACCCTAATATTAATATGGAATCACAGAAACCTAGTATAGACAGAGTGATGAGTTAAAAATCAAGTTGGAGTGTGTCATAATATCTGATTTCAAAGTATACTACAAAGTTATTATAATTAAAACAGCATGGTATTAGCATAAAACCAACACAAAAATTAGTGGAACAGAATAGAGTTTAGAAATTAATCCATGTACATACAGCTAACTGATTTTTAACAAAAGTGGCAAGAACATAAATTAGAAAAATATGAGTTTTTCAATAAATGGTGCTGGAAACTCTGGATGTATATATGTAGAAGAATGAAACAAGATCCATACCTCTCACCATATACAAAAGTCAACTCAAGATGGATCAAAATCCTAAATTTATGACATTAGATAATGAAATTACTAGAAGAAAATGTAGGGGAAACACTTCAAGACTTTGGTGTAGAGATTGACAGGCAAAACAAGTAAAACTAGACAAATGGGATTGTATCAAACTCTGAACCTTCCACAAAGCAAAAGAAATAATCAGCAGAGTGAAGAGACATGCAACAGAATGGGGGAAAGAATTTGTAAGCTATTTAGTTGACAAAGGTTTAATATCCAGAATATATCAGAAACTCAAAATACTTAGCAACATCAAAACAACTAATCCAGTTAAAAAATGGGTAAAGGACCTGAATAGACAATCCTCAAAAGTGGAACTAAAAATTTCCAGCAAATATATGGAAAAAGTACTCCATATCACTAGGCATCGGGGAAATGCAAATCAAAACCACAATGAGATATCACCTCACCCCTATAAGAATGGCTGTTGTCCAAACGACAGAGTAACAAATGTTGGTGAGGATGTAGAGAAAGGGAAAATCTTATACACTATTGGTGGGATGTAAATTAGTGCAACCAATATGGAAAACATCATGGAGATTCCTTGAAAACTAGCAATAGACTTGCCATATGATCCAGCAACCCCACTACTGGGTAGGTACCAAATAGTCATGAACCCATTGTATTAGAGATACCTAGGGCACCAAGTTTATATCAGGATTCTTCACAATAGGCAAAATACAGAATCAACCCTGGGCTTCATCATCAAATGAATGGATAAAGAAAATGTGATATATATATATATATATATATATATATATATAATATATATATAGTGCATATATAGTATATATATACCATATATAGTATATATATAGTATATATAGTGTATATATAGTATATACTACATATATAGTATATATGTGATATAATATATATATATATATATATTAGTCAGCTTTAGAAAAGAATGAAATTCTTTCATTTGCAGCAAAATGGTTGGAATTAGAGACATCATTTTGAGTGAAATAAGTCAGATAAATAAATACAGAATGTTCTCCATTATATATGGCAACTAAAACTTAAAAAAAATGAGAGAAACAAAAAAGAAATACCTGAGTGCATCAGTTTTGATACAGAGTTTTCTCAAACTTTGTTTTAAATAATTATCAAACAAATTGATACAGGAATTATATGCTACTATAACTTTAATGATTTTGTAAGTATTTTAAAATTTGCTTTGTATGAGTAATGTTGAACATCTTTTCCTTTGATATTTGTGTATGGCTCTTGCCTATTTTCCTATTGGACAATGGTCTTTTTGTTTTTTATTTGTTGAACTCTTTATTTAGTGGAACCAATAAGTCTTTGACTATAATGTAAGTTAAAAGTATGTTATCTCAAAAAATTTTGAAAATGTGAACTAAATAAATGTTAATCACAACATAAATTAGAAAAAATCATCAGATAAATATATTTTATTTTTAAAAAGCAGTGTTGAACTTTCATCTTGAAATTAAAAAATGCCAGCTAAAGCAGATATTTTTTTCTTTAGCTTCTTAAAACATATTAAGCCTCTGTAAATATAAAATATTATTAATAATATAATAGAAACATTCATATTGCAGAGCATTATAAAAATTGATCTAACTTTGCAAGAAAAAGTCAAGTGAACTTAAAGCTGAAACACTGTTAAAAGCATCAAATTAATATTATCTAGAAAATACCAGCAAGAGTAAAATTGAAGGTCTCTAAACTTCGCTTGTGAAGGATTCCTGGATAAATATTTCTTACGGTATTATATAGTTGGATGTCAATACAACATTCAGATATAAAACCAAATCAAGGTATACCATAAAAACATTTACAACTAAATAAAATACAGTCTAAAATAAGTTGACTCATGAAGAAGATTATTGGTGTCTGAATACATCCTAGGTTTCTGTTTAGAGACTCTGACTGGTATGAAATGTTGGCACTTACTTTCCGATTGTATTGGGCAGCATTGTAAGTTGATTGTCATCTACTTTTAGAGTAGTTAGTTTTTTCAACAGTCCTAAAATAGAGAGGAAAATTTATTAATATATAAGAGCAGATTTAAGACAGGAAATATGATAATGAAGAAATCAAAGGAGTCACTTGTGTTGATCCCTGGCATGCTAATTGGCTGAGTGTTCTTATATGAACCCCAAACTGATATTTGTATGTTACCTAAGTTTGATATTCTAGCTACAAAAAATTCACTGACATTGATGGGATTTCAAGAATACAGTACAGACAAATACAAAACATAGGGATAATAGAGAACTGAGTTGACCCTAACACTAGCACATTTTCTCTTTTTATTCTTCAGCAAATGAAATTTTTCACGCCAGCTGGCATTTAATATTTAATTAGCTCTTAATCACTCTTAACTAAGATTCCTGTTTTGATACAAGTTGAAAATGAATCTGAATTAAGAATAATAATCAAGGAATGAATACTAAGGTATTTACAATCAGTGGTTATAACTATGGACTTGGAAAACTACAACATATGACCTCATATTCTTTTTGGTGCCACAATTCCTTGACTTTGATCAGCACTGAGCACAAAAACTTGTAATTATTAATATACTAAGTAGAACCACACAACAATTGAAATTACAATTATTTGTTTCTCTCTATCTGATTTATAACTTATGATTTATGCTCTCCTCTCATGGTTTAACTGAGTAATCGCCGGAGTAATTAAAGAACAGTTGCCTTTGGCATAATTAGCTTTTTCACCTATCTATAATATAACCAATAGTAATGACATGGTTTAAATTGCCAAAATCCAAGGGAAAGCCTTAATATTTGGTTAGTTTCTGCTTTACATTGTAATTATACATACACACTACTGATTACTATTTTCAGCAGAAAGTTTGTTCAGATGTAGTAAGTACGATGGTCAAATATGTTTTGAGAAATGACAAATTAAGCAAAATCAAACTGCTTCCTCTAATGGAGTATTTCTAGGAGCTTTTAATATGCTAATATATCAATGTTAACTACAAAGTGATCGTGGAATTCTGTGTACATATATGTGTGTGTGTGTATGCAGAGTATATTGCAAAGCTAGTACTTTGTGAATATATTTTGAGAGCACTGCAGTACATGCCCACCTCCTCTCAAGTATTTTAAGGATTCTTTGAAGGCTTAAAGTCACAAGAAGTCCAGAATAAAGCTGTGGTTGCACCTTAAATTTCAGTATGCTTGGTAACCTTTTCTTCCAAACATTCAGAATCTCTACTCTGGTAGAGAGAAATATTATCACTATCAGACACTAGTGAGAAAATATCTACAAAATCTGGAGGTTCATACATCAGCCTGAAAACAACACCACCTGAGAAAGATAACAACTTCTCTTGTGACAATTTATCTCGGAAGCTTGGACACCCACGGCCATATTCATGTATGTTCAAGAGCCGATTGAATCATTTTAGCTTCTCTAGTGTATATGTTATCAATCTTGGAAATAGAAAAGAAAACCTGAGTTTATCAGTTACAGGAGGAAAACGGGGCTACGAGTTTCAGTTGAGGTTTTAATGCGGGCCCGAGTTGTGGCACAGTAGATTAAGCCACAGCCTGTGATGCCGGCATCCCATATGTGTGAGTCCCAGCTGCTCTGCTTCCCATCCAGTTCTCTGCTAATTTGCCTGGGAAAGCAGTGGAAGACAGTCCCAGTACTTAGGTCCCTGCTATCCACATAGGAGAACCAGATGGAGTTCCACACTCCTAGTCCATTGTAACCATTTGGGGAATGAATCAGTAGATGGAAGATCTCTCTGTCTGTCTCTCTCTCCCTCTCTCTGTGTCACTCTGACTTGCAACTAAATAAATAATCTTTAAAAAAAATTTTTATGACTTGGTAGTTCCTGCCCACCAGTGGAGTCAGAAGAAGGCTGATAACCTCAATATCAGTTAATTGAGTCACAAGAAGTTTTGGGCTGGGTTATTGATGGCTGAGGAAACATTATGATGGGAGGTAGCAAAGCAGTCTTTTAGAGGATCACAGTTCCAGTAATGATGAAGTAATGATGAGAAAACCTTGAGGTGGGTTGGGACTATGGCCAAATGTAGGGACAATAGATTTTTTTTTCCAAAAGATTGATAGAATGTCTCTGATAAGTTTCGGTTAAGCAGCTTCTTTACCACTCATAAGGTAATAGTTTCTGTACAGTGGCTGGGGATTTCGCAGGAATTTGATGGCCTCTGGCGTAGAGTAAGGCCACCAGCCCCATCCTCCTAGCTCTTGTCTTCCTCGGCAGACAATGCCTTTACTGCATTTCTACGTCAATCTGCTTGGACTCCTTTCTTCTACCCTACAGGAAACAAAGATATTTTATCCTATTCCTTTGCTCTACTTGAGTACTTCCCCAACTTTCCATGTCTTTATCCTATACTCTCAATGAAGGGAAAGAAAAAGTCATCTATTACTATGATTTTATATAATTAGAATCAATGTATTAACAGTAATATAATTTATTATTCAAGTAGCTAATATTCACATGGCATTTACACAAATGTAACAGTACTTTGAAAGCAAGAGCTTTGCATCACCAAATTAAGATTACAATAATTATTATATTGTTTAACACTGATTGAGCACTTGGTATATGTCAGGGACTGTTCTACGTAACAATTGCATATACTAATTAATTGCTCCAAATGACCCTATGATATACATACTATTACTACTCCCACTTAAGGATGATGAAACTGAAGCACAGAAAGATTAAGTCATTTATTTAAAGTCACAAAGTTAGTAAGGCAGAAAAGCCAGAATCTGAATTCAGGCAATCTGTTTCCAAAGCATGTTTAAATACATTCAATTTTAATGTATCTATTCATTATATTTACTACAACTTCTAAAGTTACTCAGTGTCTCTAGTCTCATCCTGAATAAGACAAGGTGCCCTCTTAATGCACTCTAGCAATCCTTTTCCATGCTTCATAGTTAGGGATTTTAAACAAAGAAGATTACTCTTTTATAGTCACTAGTTATTCAGGAATAACTTAATTTATCAAATTAGTTGCTTGCTACTATTTCCTTCCTTCTGGGTTTGTTTTTATTTTCTGAGCAAAGTACAATTTCAAGATTCCCTTAAAGATTCTTAGAATATGTTAAAATACCTTTTTGGTTCTTCATGTATTTACTTTGGTATAGAAATCCAATCTCCTGTTATTAGTTCCTTTGTCTTGAATCTACATCACTGGTGAAAATGATCAGTTCTCTGTTATTTTGTAGATGAGCTCTTTTTGCTCTGTGGCAGTTTAAGGCTTTTTCTTTATTTTTGCAGTTTCATGGCAATAAACCAGGATTAATTTATTATATTTATCTCTTTTAGCACTATGTATATTTAATATAATAAATTACTAGTGTCTTAATGCCACAAAAACATTTTCAACTATTCTGCCTTTGAATAGATCCCTTTGCCATTGCTTCTTTTCTGTATTTCTGGAATTCTGTATTTTCTGAGAATATAAATTTTTAAGAATACACATTTCATTGTATTTTCTCTGTCTCTTAACTAATCTTTAACATTTTCCATTAAAATATCTGCCTGTTCTATTCTTTAGTACTGTCTTCCAATGTACTAATTCTATATCTCTGTCATTCTATCTTTATCATAGCTGATTTTTTAAAATTCCAGTATTCAGTTCATTTCTAGTAATCTTTTAAAATAATTATTTTTTAGAAACTATATTTATATTCTTATGAGTACAGTGACATGCTATACATGTACAGTATGAAATTATGAGTCAAGTTAATTATCAGACCCACCACCATGAATACTCATTATTTGTTCCTTTTGTCTAGCTGCCATTTTATACTCTTGGTCAATATCTCCCCATTCATATCAAGGATATTTTAAAAAACATTTACTCAATTATTTGGAGGGCAGAGTAACAGAGAAGGACGGAGGGATACAGGGAGAGAGAGAGAGACAGACTGATCTTCCATCTGCTGGTCTTCTCCCTAAATGGCCCCAATGGACAAGGCTGATTCAGGCTGAAGACAGGAGTCCAGAGCCTCATCTGTATCCCATGTGAATGGCTGAGGCCCAAGCACTGGGGTCATCTTCTGCTACTTTTCCAGGTGCATTGGAAGTACAGCAGCCAGGATTCAAACTGCAACTTATATGAGATGCTACAGGCCGCAGCTTAATGAGATGGGCTATAATGCTGGCCTCTATTTCAAGGATTTTTAATTGGTACTTTTTTTTTAATTAATTAATTTTTTTTGACAGGCAGAGTGGACAGTGAGAGAGAGAGAGAGACAGAGAGAAAGGTCTTCCTTTTGCCGTTGGTTCACCCTCCAATGGCCTCCGTGGCTGGCGTGATGCTGCTGGTGCACCATGCTTATCCGATGGCAGGAGCCAGGTGCTTCTCCTGGTCTCCCATGGGGTTCAGGGCCCAAGCACTTGGGCCATCCTCCACTGCACTCCCTGGCCACAGCAGAGAGCTGGCCTGGAAGAGGGGAAACCAGGACAGAATCCGGTGCCCCGACTGGGACTAGAACCCGGTGTGCTGGCGCTGCAAGGCCGAGGATTATCCTAGTGAGCCGCGGCGCCAGCCTTTAATTGGTACTTTTTCATAACCAATTATTCTTAGTCATATTTCTTAGCTTTGTTTTATAAGCAATTATTCTTATAAATGTTATTCTTTTTTAAAATCTATTTTAGGATCTACACATACTTCAGATCACTTTTGTATTACTTAAAAACTTCTATTTTCCTGAGCTAACTTCTTCTCAGTTGAATTCCAGGTTATCATAATGATCTCAGTTTTGCTCTGAAGTTTTTGTGTGCAACCTCATTTGTAAGGGTGAATGAATTCTCTTTCATTGTACTCACCCCTTCCTATTTGGCAGTTTTTTGGTAACCTCCACGTGACCTCCAATTTCAGGAGTTCAGAACCAGCTTCAGATATCCAGACTATCTCGATTCATCCTTAAGAATGTCTAAATTATTTTATTTACCAATTATAAACTATGCCAGACATAGTTCTCAGCACTGATAGGTAGCAATGAAGAAAAATATGTACTTTAAATATATGTATTTTAAGTGGTATGGAGGAATGCTTAAGTAGAAGTGTAGGATTACGTTTTAAGCTACTCTGTCATCTTTAACTTCCATGCTTCCTTCCCTGTTACACCATCAGTTTTTCTTAAACTAAACTATCTAGATTCATGTAAATCAGAGTTTTGACCACAGACTTACTGAATCAGAATTCCATAGAGAGGGCCTGGGATGTAACTTAATAAAGCTTCAAGCTGTCTTATGATTGAGAAAGCTGAAGAAATACTGTTATAAAATTTGTTATGTGAGTCAAAAATTTATAAAATCTAAAAGGAAAAAAAGCTAGGTAGCTATTTTGCTGAAACTAAACACTTGTTTTATCTCCCTGAAAGAATGGTAACCATGAAGTAATAAAATACTGATGGAAAATCAGGAAGCTGTCTTATCTCAGAGCTTCACTTCAGTTGGAATACCTAGGCTGTGACAACTTTTAGAAGTATCAAGTTCCAGAACACATGACACATTCAGTTCAAAGAAGTTAAAATTTATGTTCCAGAGTTCTTTCATAAGTAATGATAGAAACACATCTATATAAAAAGTTTACTTATTATTGTCTTTTATTACTTAACTCATATAATAATTTATAAACAAAAAGATTTGAATGCTTACTATATTCTAAAAGATAAATGATCTTTTCTCAAGCATCTTAACATGTTGAAGATAATGTATCTTTTAAAAAATAATAGAACTTAATAGAACTAAGATTACAGTTTATGTATTTTTATGTAATTCCTAAATAAGGGTATATTATAACATATTAAAAACAGAATATACCAAGATCTTATTGAAAGAAACTGCTGTGGAATTATGAGGAGAAACACATAGCTATCAAACTACTCTAAATCTAACTTATATATTCCTTACAATAACATTTTACAATAGGAGATCTAACAACTTTTAAAACATATCAATATAGTAGGATAATTTTAATAGGACAGCTTCCTGAATTTGAAAAATAGAGTAAGATTTTGTTAAATACTACTTTATGATCTTGCATAGTGAATTTGCTAATTTAATAATATTAAGTTAAAAGTATATTATCTACATCTACAGACAAACCATACTGTCAAAAATGAAAATGGCAATTTGACATCAATATTCATGACAAAATATTATATTCTCACCTATAGAGTCAGGCAACTGTTGCAACATATTGGATGATAGTAGGAGGTCCTCAAGGGCTTCACATCCAGAAATATCCATGTCAACTGTTTCTATTCTGTTTTTTGACATATCCAGGTATACCAACATCTTTAACTTCCCTATAGACTTGACATTGCATAAACTCAGGGTTAGTTGAGAAACTTTCACAAGATATGTTAAAGCTGTAAAAACCAGAATACTGTAAAATTAATTTTAAAATAAACTACAACAAATGTTCACAAGTATATGGAGAAATTATATAGCTCATATTTTGAGGAATGTAAAATGGTAACCTACTATGGATAACAGTTTGACAGTTTCTCAAAATGGTGAACATAGAGTTTCTACATGAGGCAGCAATCCTTAGGTATGTGTTTGGTAATAAGAACATATGTACATAGAAAAACTTTCACAAACGGTGACATTTGCATTATTCATAATCAAAATTGATACAACCCAAATGTCTATCAATCGATGAATGGATAAATATAACATGATCTATCCATATAATAGAATATTACTTGGCAATAAAAGGAATTTGACATATACTACAAAATGGGTAAAGTTATAAATATATGCAAAGGCAAAGTAGTCAGTCACAAAACCCTAGATATTTCATAATTTTATTCATATGAAACATCCACAATAGGCAAATCTATAGAGATAAAAAGAATAGGGTTATTAGGGTCTGTGTGGAGGGAGACATAGGAATGCCTGCTTATGACTTAAGGTTTCCTTTAGGGAAATGCTTAAAAATTAGATGTGGTATGGTTACATAACTATGTGAGTATGCTTAAAAGCCACTGAATTGTATATGATATGTGCCATATATTTCAATGCAACAGATAGAAGATAAATTATATCACAACAGTAATTCCAAAGTTACTACTGAATAATACAACAAAGTAAATAAGTAAAACTGCTACTGAAACAGTGCATATTGACCTGTTGGTTCTCAACAATTCAAATGCACCAGAAAGTTTCAAAATTATTATTCTAGAGCATTTGCTTGTCTTAGTGGTGAAGATGCTCATGGGTTGTATCTGAGTACCTAGGTTCAATATTCAGCTCTATTCTTGATTCCAGCTTCCTACTACTCAAGAACCTTGGAGGCAGTGCAGATAATTCAAGTGATAAGATTCCTGTTACCCATATGGGAGCCCTGGATGGAATTCCTGGCTCATAGCTTTGGCTCCAATAAGGGGGCATTGGAGGCATTTAGGAATAAAACATAATTGGGATCTCTCTCTCTCCAATAAATAATTAAAAATTGTAATTTGTACTGCATCCTATTAATCATCTTCAATCTTTTGTTCCTTCAACATTCCTGTGGGGATCTACTATATATCAATAACTGTCTTATACTGGAGAATAATTATGAATCAGACAGCTAAGTATGGGGAGAGAGTTCTCATAAGGAAGATAGCCTGTATCTTTAAAGGGTTCATAGTAGTGAAGGAAACTTTCAAGTAAACAAAAAACTATAGTACCCTGTGGTTATCCAATAAAATGAGCATATAGGGAATGCCATAAAACAACATGGGAAAGACTGCAAATTGTCTGGCAGACACTGCTTATCAAGAAAGGAGAAGCTGTCCCTGGAAGACAGAACAGCACATGAATTCACAGAGAAGTGTGAAAAATCATGGCAGGTCTGAGGGACAGTGAGAAATTATTAAAAAAAAAACAACAACTGAAATTAGTGTAGTTGGAATGATAGGAATGAGCCAACAGTGCAAAGGTCTGACACATTTGTGAGGAGATGTGAACTCTACATTAAGGGGAAGCAAAGCTGTCTGAAGGCTTATAAGATGAGGAATGACATAACAGATCTGTGCCTAGAAAAAATAAGCTCAGAGAAACTTCGAAGGCATATTCGTGACTGGATTCAGGGAGACTCATTAGAAAGATATAGAAATAGTTTAGCTATGTATTAGTTAAGGCAGCAGAGGTGACGATGAAGAGGGGATGCACTCCAGAGGAATTTCAAAACAGAATGACTGAATTAGTAGTGATGCTAAGGGCAGGAGAGGAATCGATTCATAGTTGTGCAGGGAGGGAACAGTGATCACTTAGTTCAGCCATGAGTGCTGAAAGTCTTCATTTTCTCCTCTTCCAGGCATATTTTGACAATAAACTCATACATGTTGGTCGCTTAATGGTTCACCTGCTTATGTGTTCTACCTATGTGTATCTTACAATGTTTCTACTTATTTTACAAAGCAAAAATAAACAAGTAATACATTATTATATCCCTAAGCATATACTAGCATGGTGCTAAATATTTTCTTTGTATTACTTGATTTGATACTTTATATTCTTTTACTCAGCACATGTTCTGCAGAACAGCAGCACTGACATCACTTGGGAGCTTGTCGGAAATGTAGAATCCCAGATTCATTCAATTGGAATCTGCATTTAAACATACATTAAAACTTATAGGTTGAGTAATGCCATGCCTCCTTCTCTGCAATGCATAGGCAGAGATAAAAGTTCTTGGAAGAGTGCTTTTAGGATCAACAGTATTGGAAAGGAAGGGATAGGGAAGGAAGGAAGCAAGATTGGGTACACAGAGAGGCTGGGCTGTGATGAGGTCTTGAGAAAGTCCTCAACTAACTGTGCAAGGAACACTGAAGTTGGTATTGCTCTGTAGTTGGCCTGAGTAGGAGCAGAGGGACTGTCCCTTACTAGCAGTGCATTAATGGGTCATTGGATGGAAGTCTTCCAGAACGGTATGTAACTGGGAGAGGAGGTTTCCTCTCATAAGGATACTCTGAAGAGGGTAGAGGGCTGTGAGCAGTATTTCCAGAAGCTGGAGGAATATAGTAAATTCTTCATTCCCAGAAGAAGTTGTACGACATCATCTACTACAAGTACATTCTAAAGTTACTTCCTATAAGGGGTGGAGCTGAAATTGAAACTCACCTTTGTCAGACTACAGACTACAAAACTCACTTGGTTACACTGGCAACTCCTGGACCCAAGTCCATAGTTAATTGAGAACATCTCTCCAGCCCTGTTCCCTCAGCTCCCCACAGTGACACAGTAGGAGCACAGTCCTGGAGCAGCTGAACAGTGGTTGGGTTAGCAACACAATGTTTTAAGTGAGTCAGGTTGGATGGCTCAGTTTCTCCTCCTGCTTAGAAATATGCCCACTTGGGAAAACACTGTTAGTTTACTCTCAGTTTTCCACCCCAGGGAACTATTATATTACTGTATCCCACAGTTCTCTTTCACTGAGCAATAAAAGAGTGATACATTTGTTTTTATGTGTGTGTCTTTCTTTTTCTCTCCATTTAATGTACTGACATTTCTCGTGTTGTTGAAGCTTCTTTCATGATTATTCCTAGTATAACTCAATAGTTTGGTGTATAGTTTCTAAACACTCTTTCTGGAGAAAAAAAAAAACACTTTGGTGCTTATTGGCAAGTCTTTCCAAACCTTTCATTCAAACTTCTTTTAAAGGCCTCTTTAACAGCCTGGGTGGTAAAGGCTTTTGAGGCAAATGTCTTAGAGTCCTCGAGGGTTCTGGGTGTTGCTCCAATAATCCTCTGGACATAGAGGGGTCTGTAGGTGAGCAGAGGACAGCAAATGAAGAAATTTCTTAAAAATAAATATAAAATCAATGTATTATTTAGTTATGTTTTGGTTAATTAACCTTAGATTGATGGTCATAATCTAGAGCCACATGAAACACTAAATATATCATTTTCTATTTGTCTCATTGAATTATAACAAACAGTATGGAAAATAATATCCTAGGTTTCTGAAAGTATTTAAAAAGTATATTAATAATATATTAGGATACATGAGTCAAGAAAAAGTGAACTTTTTTTTTTCTATCTATGACACTAAATATTGAAGCTCATTCTGTGAAAGTGACTGACATGGGCTGCAAACTGCATTTAAGATGCACCCTTCAAAGAAGAGTTTGGATAATTGTAAGACTATACTATTTGCAATCATTGGCTTTAAGAAAGCCATGGCTATTTTTGTCAAGGAGGTGGGGGTGTTCTCACACAGGATATAACAAATGTGAAGTTTACGTGTACTAAATCAGGTAAGCAATCTACTTAAAGCTAGCAAATTTTTAAACAGACAAACAGCACTATATGTTTTACAGAAGATTTCAGCACCAAATTTCTATTAAAGTAATAATTTTATCAAGAAATTTAGAGTGTGAGATGATTGACACAATCAGATTTAGGGAATGTACTGACTGGAAAAATAATGAACCTAATTCTCACTTGTACCATTTGAGATAGAATTTGGAACAACACAGAGGATAGTAACCTTTGGAACTGGTTTGAATTACAACTCCAGCATTGACTGGCTACATGACCTTGCCATAGTCATCTCTTTCAGTGTTTCGATTTCCTCATCTGTAACACAGGGATGGCAACATAATCTACTTGATTGAGTTTTAGGAGGATTCCATGAGTTAATATTTATAAAACATCTAGATAGTACATAGCTCATGGTAAATACTATGTAAGTGTTTCTGAAAAGATATACACATCAAAGAAGGTCTAAACTTCCACCTGGATATACATTCTGTTTCCTCAGGGTATTGGTAAGTGTCTTACCCATGTTGCCCCAAGATTTGTAGACATAGTAGTCTCCCCTTTTGCATAAGCGATATATTCCAAGACAAACCTGGGGTGACTAAAGTGGTGGGTAGTATAAAAACCTGTGCTCATTATATGCTGTTTCTTTCCTATATATTCATAACTATGATAAAGTTCAATTCATAAATAAAGCAGCAATATAACAACAATAATAAGAAAGCACAGTTATAACAATATAGTATAACGAAAATTATTTAAAGCTTATGAATAGTTTATTTCTTAAATTTTCCATTGAATTTTTTGCCCATGGTTGATCATGAGTAATTGAAACCTTAGGAAGTGAAAGCATGGATAAAATGGGACTACTGTACCTTGAATATGGCATTATTGTACTACTGTGCATAGTGGAATGCAGACTTGTTTTCCCTGCTATGCATGAGTTCATCAAACAAATTTATTCAAGGTCTTGAATATACTAAATATGTTCAAGGATATTAGCTACATGGTCTTTGAAACTCTGAAATTATAATAGTTTCATAGAAATGAATTGAGAAATTATTCTTAAAAAACAATAAATGGAGGATTTTCATATTTTTCTGTTTTGTTTCTGTGATGACAGCAGAAATGTATCCTTTTGATGAAATGATGAAATAAAATATTTTTCCGTAACATTTTCTCATGCATCGCCCTTTATGTAATCTTATGTTTTTTTTTTTTCAAAGACCAAATAGACTTCTTGTTTGTGTTGCTTTTATAAACATTTTAAGAAATGTTATTTTAAAAGTGGAATGAAATTGGCTTTGGGAACACATCTAAACTTCTGTGTTGGCTAAAGAACTATTGCATCTCCACCTGTCCTGGCTACTTAGTACAATGTCAAGAATTTGGAGTTGGCCAAGACAACTGGGGCGATGTTTGCTCTGTGTACATGTGTATGTAAGTGTGTGTACATACAGATGCTTATTTAAGTGCATGTGTTATGAATGGCAAGGGGCAGTGTTATATTGGAAGCTATTTTTTCACTAGATGGAAAAAGCAGGACTAGTCACACGTTGTGTATGACTGGAAGCCTACTACTCAAACAGATATTTCTGAATTTCCTTTTAGTGGAGGAAAATTTTTAATATAATTTAAATTTCCATTTTTAATGCTCTATGAGTTTTGTCATTTTCAAAGATTAATATAGGTTCTATTGGAAATCACCTAAAATAAGAAAGCTTTTTTTCATTTTTGGGGGGATGGAAGATATCTACCAATATAAGCAGAAACCATTCTCTAGCTTACTACATGAATTATTAAAATTACATGAATTATTAAAATTACATGAATTATTAAAATTACACAAATTATTAAAAATTATTTATTAATTACATGAATAAAGTTAATTTTTAAAAAATGTGACTTCATGTTACATATAATATTTTCTTTTAAAATTTAACTATTAAACTTTCAGCTTTAAAAATAATCAGTATAGAAAGAGATAACAGATATACTCCCACAAAAAAAGCTAAGTCTTGCATACATTTCAAATACCTATAATACTCACAGAAGATATGTGAAATATTCAAAAACAAATTAGTGAAAAGCCTTAGTGATTAAGCACTCCTAATAAGTGTTATTTTACTTTGAAAGGCAAACACTGAGATTTAAGATTTATGAATAATTATTATCATATATAATCAATGTCTAACATACATGTTATACAACAAAGCATGATAAAACTTACATACCCCAGGTAGCACTTGCAATGCATTATTATCCATCCACAACTCTCTTAAATTTTGTATTTGATCCAGAACTTCAGGCTAGGAGAAAGATAGGAATGAAGGAAAGAGGGGGAAAAACAAATTAGTCTTTCATTATCATAAGTATTACATGTAATTTTTTGGATATTGAGCATTTATTTAAGAATCTAGTGTTAATGCCTTAGAAAATTCCAAGATTAACAACCAACAAAAATGGTAATACCAAAGGTAATAAACTTAGAATCAACTGGAATCAATAACAATAGTAATAAAAATAAAATCTATTACAAATGTACATTCTCCCTTAATATCTTATGATTTTTTGTAGCATTAACTAAAATGACCCAGTATCTGTCTGCTTCAACAGAGTATAAGCCTTTAATTTTAAAGATTTTTTTTTATTTGAGAGGGAGAATTAAGGACAGAGAGAGAGAGAGACAGAGAGATATCTTCCAGGTGCTGGTTCACTCCCGAAATGGTCAAAATGGTCATTGCTGGGCTGATCTGAAGCCAGCAGCCAGGAGCTTCTTCCAGGTCTCTCAGGTGAGTACAGGGGCCCGACCACGTGGGCCATCTTCCACTGCTTTCCCAGGCCATTAGCAGAGAACTGGATCGAAAGAGGAGCAGCCGAGACTTGAACTTGTGTCTATATGGGTTGCCAGCACCACAGGGGGAGGCTTAGCCTACTATCGCTGGCTCCTAGAGTATAAGCTTTTGAAGGGAGGGAATGCTTGTTTTTAATGACTATATCCTCATAGCCTGTTGCTTGCTATTGCACCTGGCACATAGTAAGTTATGTGTGCATATTAGCACCTTATATACCCCCTCCTCTAACAGGCACTGCAGCAGTGATATGAGATAGTGGTATGAATGAAATCCTTTGACTTCTCATCCCTTCATTTTGTCAACAAATAATTATTTGTTGAATTTTGCTGCCTACTAATGTGTAACACACAATGTAGAATTCACAGTAATATCAAATACAGTTCTTGCCTTGAAGTAGCTAATGATTTAGATTTAGGGGAAACAAATGCTTAAAAATAACTCAAATGCAAGAAAACATGTGGAGAGTAATTTAGAGAAATTCAGAGAAATGAGAGAGAGAGAGAGAAAACAGGATCAAGATGCACCATGAAGGGCTCCTGGAAACACCTTGATTCCCTAATTCAGAGTTGTCTCCTAAAGCTTCCTCAGGGGTAGCAGATTATGCAGAAAAGACGGAGGCTGCCATTGCTGCCAGAGTCGTTATCTTCCTTGCGGCAGTCATTTTCTGATTTCTCCCTAGAAATTATCTCCTTTCCAACTTTTAGATTATATGCTTTTGAAGCTTTAGATTGTTTTTAACACTCTAGGGGGAGTGACGGGCCCAAGCTGCTCAGTGCACTGTATTCACCTGGCCATAGGGACTGGTTCTGGGGTGGGAACAAGACCCATTCAGAACTCATGCAAAGCAATGAGTCTTTGAGTGGGCATTCTGGGGAAAAGACTCTTGCACAATCCTGCTGGGTTGGAAACTGAAACAAATAGCCTTGGGGACTTCAGGAATGGGAAACAGAAGATCCTGTCTGAGGACGGAGTCTTCCCAAAGCAACTATTGGTAAGAGATTGATCCTGATGACTTCATATTAGCCCAGACCAAAGACACAACTCTGGCCAGATTTTCTGTTTTGGTTTTTTTTTTTTTTTCTTTTTTAACTTAAAGAATTATTAGGAGTGTAAGCGGGAGGGAGGGTAGGGAAGGAAGTGCCACTGTGTTCCTAAATCTGTATATAACTTAAATAAAATTTTAAAGAAAGGCAAAAACTCAATATTAAAGAATTAGTGAAATCACAAAATGCAAATAAAGTTCAATAAAACTTGGCCGGTGCCCCGGCTCACTAGGCTAATCCTAGGCCTTGTGGCGCCGGCACACTGAGTTCTAGTCCCTGTTGGGGCACCGGATTCTGTCCCGGTGGCCCCTCTTCCAGGCCAGGAAGTGCAGTGGAGGATGGCTCAAGTCCTTGGGTCCTGCACCCCATGGGAGACCAGGAAAAGCACCTGGCTCCTGGCTTCGGATCAGCGTGGTGCGCCGGCCACAGCGCGCTGGCCGCGGCGGCCATTGGAGGGTGAACCAACAGCAAAAGGAAGACCTTTCTCTCTCTGTCTCTCTCTCTCACTGTCCATTCTGCCTGTCAAAAAAAAAAGTTCAATAAAACTTGGGAACTTGGGACATGATTAGGAAAGCCAGTCCATTTTATAGAATATTTATATAAATAAATATAACTGTGTTAAAGTTTCCATCAAAATACTGCTAATTAAAGGTCAGTGGTTGTTATACACATATGCCTGACACATTAGGAGTACGTTAGAGCCATGCAGACCTACACTGGAGATAATCTGATTTCTGATCTTCATAGCCTGATATTGCAGTGTGATGTAGTGTGATTCCTAGGAGAAGTTTCTTTTGTAACAAACATTAAAATCTAAAGTTACATCCATGACATTCTACCCTGGAGTCACAGACATGTATGAGTGAGTATGGGGGATTTTTTTCTGGGTGTGTAGGTAAATATTTCCACTGCCACTTAGATCATAGGGAACAGGCTGTGAAGTACTCCATCCAGATGATAGGCTGGGCAAGGATGGAAATCATAAAATCAACTGTAGCAAACACATTCTGATATGCATAGGCTTTGTGGCAGGGGGTGGGGTAGCAAGAAGTAGACCAGTGGGAAAATATCAGTTATATGGTACAATTTCTCTAAACTTAGGCATTATTAAAACTTATGGAGCAAATAAAGAGTTGCACACTGGTTAAGGTTCAACAAAACTTCTTATGCATGTACTAGGATAGGGATTAATGCATAAACTTGTGACAATAACCAATATTCAGCGTAGACTAGATTATCTGTGGTAACAAAATCAATTCTAAACTTTCAGTGGCTTAACATGATAGATTCACTTCTCACTCCTACTAATCCATATCCAGCATTGGTTTCTGCCCCATGATTTTTCTTTTCTTTTTTTTTAAGAACTATCGGTTAATTTGAAAGACAGTGTTACACACTCACACACACACAAATACACACACACACAATCTTCCATCTGCTAGTATACTCCAAAAATGGCAGCAAAGGCCATGATTAGGCCAGCCTGTCACAAGCCAGGAACTCCATCTTGGTCACCCACATGGGTGGCAGGGGCCTTAGTACTATTTGAGCCATCCTACACTGCTTTCCCAGGTATATTAGTAGGGAGGTGGATCAGAAGTGGAGCAGCTAGGACTTGAACCTACACCCAAGTGGGACGCTGGTGTTGTGGCAGCAGATAACCTATTGTGTCCAACCCCACCCCACCTCTATCATTTTGTGATTCAACTATCTCAAAAATTCTTGAGAAGGCCTTCTGGAAAATTCACCTGCACTCTTAAAGTATTGGATTGGAAGAGACATGAATCATTTATGTTGACAGCTTATTGTCTAGAACTATTTGCATGACTCCAACCTAAGTGTGAAGAAGAATGAGAGATGTAGGGAGAAATGCATGAGTTGTTTAGTGAACACAATTGTTTCTTCCACATAGTAAAACTGTATGAAAAACAGAACAACAAGGCTGGCGCCGTGGCTTAATAGGCTAATCCTCCGCCTTGTGGCGCCGGCACACTGGGTTCTAGTCCTGGTTGGGCCACCGGATTCTGTCCTGCTTGCCCCTCTTCCAGGCCAGCTCTCTGCTGTGGCCCCAGAGTGCAGTGGAGGATGGCCCAAGTGCTTGGGCCCTGCACCCCATGGGAGACCAGGAGAAGCACCTGGCTTCTGGCTTCGGATCAGCGCGGTGCGCCGGCCACAGCGTGCCAGCTGCAGCGGCCATTGGAGGGTGAACCAACGCAAAGGAAGACCTTTCTGTCTGTCTCTTTCTCACTGTCCACTCTGCCTGTCAAAAAAAAAAAAAAAAACAACAGAACAAAAGTAAATACAGAACATATTTATATTTTATTCATGAAATTGTTAAGTAAGAATTTATTAATTATCTTTCAAGTCCTAGCAAGAGACTCATGGAGTAAACTCAAGTTTTATAGCAAACTCCAAAAGAGTAAATTTATGAAATTGTTAGGAGTGTAAGCGGGAGGGAGGGTAGGGAAGGAAGTGTCATTATGTTCCGAAATCTATACATGAAACTTGTATAACTTAGATAACATTTTTTAAAAAAGGGGGATCCATATGCCTTAATAATGAAAGCGAGCCAATGATGGAGTCCTGGAATGAGATGAGATGGAACTGAACAGTAGAGAGAAGAGAGGAGGAAGTACATCTTAGCCAAAAGCAAAGTGGTAAGATACAACTTTATGTATGAACAGGAATCACAGGCAGTGTGCTTTTCTAAAGTGTTAAGTTAGAGAAAAAGTGCTAATAGGAAGTGAGCTCAACTAGTGAGGACAGGAGTCTCTAAAGGCTTTTCATTTTTTTAGAGATAGGACTTTATTGTGTGTATGAAGGAATATCACTAAAATATTTTAATAGGAATTGATTTTGGTAGCTAGATATTGCATATATATTAGTTTAACCTGATAGAAAAAAGAAATACAAAAACATAAAAACATGAAAAAAAATGGATAATGGATCAGGGATGGTCTTTAAAGAGGTAACAGGGAATAAAGAGAAGTTGGATTCAGGAAACCTTAGAAGATAAAAATGGGATATGATAAAAATAGGAAGATCCTATCAAAGGGGGAAAGATTAAAAGCAGATAATTGGAGTAAAAATAATGGAATAAATTCTAAGAGAAGATGAAGAAGATGGAATTGGTGGTACAAGGGGAAAGACTGACTCTGAACAGAAGCGAGAAGCCATTTGCTCAGATTTGAGAGAAGATGGAAAGGCTGGATGTGCGTAGATGGGCATGGTGGAGGAAAAGCATGTCTCGAGTTCTCAGAGTTTCTTGATGAAATGCAGAACAGGTGGTCTGTTGAGCAAGATGGGACAGAAATTTTGTATCTATAGAGCAGTTATGGTGAATGGCACATATTGCAATAGTTGTAGGAGAATCCAGTAAGGAGCAAAAAACGATAAAAAAGCTTTATCAGTAAGTTATTACAGGGATGATTGACAGTCTAGGAGAAAAATAGAAGAAACTGAAGACCAGGTTTCCAGTATATCAGAGAGGAATGCAATACTAGTGAGGGACTGACAGAACTAGAAAGAAGGAAAATCAGAATGACAGCACAGAATTTAATGATTCAAGATTTCTGAAGTGGTTAGAGGCAAGTAAAAAAATTAAGTTATAACTCGGGAGGGTTGATTAACGTACAAAGTTTGAAATCTCAGTGTGTGGGTAGTAAGCATGCCTACTAAATAAGGCCTTACATAATTTCTAAGGATTTGGGCAACCTCTGATAGACTGTGTAACTTGCTGAGGCAAAGTAGCAGATATAGTTGACCAGCAATACCTCTGAAATTTCTCTAACTCAGTTCCACTGGGGACCACAGGCATCTATGATGACTTGGAAAGGGACAACTGATGCTAACCTATATTTCTGCTTTGTTGTAAAAGATCTCATCTAATCTATTCAATAAAAGAATATGGAATATGAGCCCTACTTTATGGATAAAGATTCTGATAATCATTTCCTGGGGAAAAAGAGAATGACTTGATGAAGGTTACATAACCTCATCTGGGATTGTTACTCATGTCCTCTGGATCCAAAGACAACATCATGCTACAGCTTAAAATTGAAATTCCAAAATAATACGGTACATTGGTGATCACAAATGGCCAATAAAGAAAGTAAAGCATATGCTGGATTTCTAAATACAAGATATTTTTATTACCAGATGCTATAATAAAATAGTCTACAGAAGAAACTGCAGAAACTTTCTATTAATAGCTGAGGCAAAAGATAGAGTTAGCAAATCAATACATAGCTGTGCTGTAAAGAAAACAAAAACTATGACATGCATATAATAGAACAGCATTTCAAGATCAATAACAATTTCAAAGTGGATCACAGAACTAAACTAAATGACTTAGATCTAAATCAATGCATACATTACCTTTATTTATGCTACTTAATTTCATTCCAAAATCAATTCTTCCTGTGAAAAATAAGTGAATTGCTCAAGAATGACATGGAATATTTAGTGATGATGCAGGTGCTATGAGATGAGCATCCTCACATAATGCTTTCTGGTTTATAAACTGTGATGGTCTTTTTGGAAAATGTTTTCAAATTTGTATCTCATGCCTCAAAAATGTTCATATCTGTTTCTAGGTAATTATCCTGTCCAAATAATCTGAAATATAGATGAATCTTAATATAGAAAAATGTGACTGCAGAATTATTTTTAAAAAGTTGGTCATGCTCTGAATAATAACATAACAGAATAATCATATTATGATAAAGTTTTATGTTGGTATAGTACAAAACATTGAGATTATCAATATTTTCATGTAAAGTTGAATATACTTAATGAAGAATATTGAATTAAAAAAGTTTGGAAAATTCATATAGCACAAATTGACTTTCATAAATTTAATAAACCATGATATATGCTTATGAACACACATATGTAGAGTAAAAATAGGAATATGGACTAGATCCACACCAAATTCAAAGAAGTAATTTCCCTGGAGAGGCAGTGTTTGAAGTAGGACTGTGGGGGAGGGGGTGGTGAAGAAATAGAGAACACTTCCTACTTCATCTACAGTGTTTTGTCTTGTTTTTGAAAAAAAAGGTCAAAGTCAAATACAAAAAACAGTTGATATTTATTTATTTTTAAAAGCTATTTTATGTATTTATTTTTTAGATTTATTATCAGTTTTTAAAAGTAGAAAAGGGGGAAGGTCTTAAGATGGCAGTATAGCAACAAGACAATCTGTCACACAAGGCAAAATTGTTAAAAAGGAGAGAGGATACACGCCAGAGATAGAGCCATGGGAAACTCATGACAGGAAGCCGAGGAGACCAACAAAAATTTCAAGTCCACGCTGAAAGAGTAAATAAGAAAAGGAAGGAGTGGAGTCATGGTAGGGGTGCAAAATGGGGAGGCTGGCGCTAGCCCGCAAAAGACCAGGTTAGATGGGATATTGCGTTTCCATGGAGCTGCAGATAGCAGTGGTAGGGGGAGCTTGGAAAACTGTTTGAAGTTTCACATGGGAGAAAAGAGAAGGTATAGAGGAACAAACAGAGAGGTTGGGCACCCCCCTGCCCATCTAAATCCCTTCCCCCTCAACTGGACCTGCAGCCAGCTGGGAGAGGCAATATTGCTTGTTTACATTTTTAAACACAAGCAGGGGACTTCCACCTTTGCCTCCCATGTACATGCCCATCATATTGGAAGCCACCTCACCATACCCCCTACCCAGGAATGAGGACCACAACATTTCAGAGTAACTTCTTTCCCAAAAAGCAAGCTGTATTACAAGAAGAAGTCCTGAATATCAAAAACACGAGTTCATTCCATTCACCAGTGAGAAGTAAGCTGGGCCCCAGTAGGCAGGGCTCTGTGCACCAGAGCTCATACATACCCCCACCATGATTGAGAAGTGAGTTGGACTCCAGTAGGTGAGGCTGTGTGCTTCTACTTGCAATGCACAGACACATAGCAGCTCATATCAGAAGGAAACTTGAATACAAGCATAAAGACACAAATTAAAGAAAAAGCAACCAGACCAAAGAAAGAAAAAATACACAAATGTCGAAAAACAGGAAAAACCCTAAATAAGAATAAAGAAGACACTGTGAGCCCCCCAAAGCAACACTACAACTCTTCAATAATAGAAGATGAAACTGAAGAGATCAAGGATATGCCAGAAATGGAATTCAAAAAATTAACCATCAGATTACTTGGAAGCAATCAGAAGCAAATTCACGATCTAAATGAAAAGCACTCTCAAGAAACTGAGACATTAAAGAGAAGTCAGAATGAAATATTAGAAATTAATTCAATAGATCAAGTAAAAATTGCAGTGGAAAGCCTTAACAACAGAATAGGTGAGACAGAAAAAAGAATATCAGAACTAGAAGACAAATTTCTGGAAATATTATAGTCAGTCCAAAAAAAGAATTACAAAACTAAAAAAGCATGGTTGAAGTTCTAAGAGATTCTATCAAACAACCTAACATATGGATCCTAGGAATTCCAGAAGATGTGGAAATAAAGGATTAGAAGATTTTCTTAATGAAATAATAACGAAAACTTCCCCAATCTGGAGAAAGAAATAGATACCCAAGTACAGAAAATACACAGAACTCACAATAGACATGACCAGAAAATATCTTCATCACGACACATTGTAGTAAAGCTCCCCAGAGTAAAACATAAAGAAAAGATTTTAAAATGTGCCTAAGAGAAATGCCAAATCACATTCAGAGGAAATCCAATTAGACTCACTGCAGACATCTCATCAGAAACTCTACAAGCAAGAAGAGAATGGTGAGATATATTCCAAGTTTTAGAGGAAAAACTGTCCACCCAGAATAATGTACCCTGCAAAACTCTCATTTCTGAATGAAGGAGAAATAAAGATTTTCCACAATTAGCAAAATTCAAAGAATTTATAATCACTTGGCCAGCCTTACAAAAGATGCTCAAGGATATACTACACACAGTAACATAGAAACAGGAACATCACTATGAAAGAAGATGAATGCAGAAAATGACCCAGCAAAAGTACAAAAGAAACCCAGATACAAAATCATGACTATTTATAGAAACATGGCAGGGCAAAGTTGATATGTAACAATAGTCACCCTAAACGTAAATGGTCTCAACTACCGAGTTAAAAGATACAGATTGGTTGAATAGATTAAAAAAGAAAACCCATCTATTTGCTGCCTACCAGAAACACATCTAACCAACAAAGATGCATGCAGACAAAGTGAAAGGATGAAAAAAGATATTCCCTGCTAACAGAAACCAGAAAAGAGCTAGTGTAGCCATCTTAATATTGACAAAATAGACAACACAAAAACTGTTACAAGAGACAAAGAGGGGGACTATATAACAATTAAGGGATAATTTCAACAGGAAGATATGACAATTATAAATGTATATGTTCCTAATTACAGGGCATCTGGCTATCTAAAAGAAATGTTAATGTATTTAAAGAGAGATATAGACTCAAATACAGTAGTAATGGGCACTTTAGTGTTCCATTTTCAGCAATGGACAGATCACCCAAAGAGAAAATTAACAAGGAAACAACAGATTTAATTGACACCATAGACAATAGACCTAGCAGATATCTAAAGAGTCTTCCACCCTACAGCCACAGTGTACCCATTTTTCTCCCTTGTGCATAGAACTTTCTCTAGGATTGACCACATGCTAGACCATAAAACAAGACTCAGCAAATTAAAAAAATCATAGAAGATAATTTTAAACTTCTACTGTATTAAAACTGCATGAAATTATCTAGGAAACACTATAATGACATAACCTTGTTATTTCCAGAAATTATGAATAACTAGAAGGCAACAGAATGAAATATTTCAAAGTTAAGATAAATAAAGATGAAAGTGTTTTCTCAAATCAATAAAAAAGCAATGAAAATTTTAAAAATATAATTCTTTACCAAACTGACAATAATTATATTTCACTGAAATATTTCCATTATTATATTTTTTCCTAAAATTTGGATCATCAACACTTATAGGTATTATTTTTGTGTCTTTTTTACTGTTTTCCTTTTTGTTTAAAAATATTTAGAGTTTGCAATCTATGAAGGAAAGCATGACTTCATTTTAAGAAACTTTCTTCCATTTTTATTTAAATCTCTTATTTAACATCACAATTGTTTTATTGTCAGCCCTTTAGATCCCACAATTGGGAAATCATTTAATCATGAATTTCATAGGACATGGTTGAAACTCTTTCTGATACATAAAATTAGATAACTAAAATTGTTCAGTTCTTTTTTTTTTTAAAGATTTTATTTATTTGAGAGGTAGAGTTATAGACAGTGAGAGGGAGAGACATAGAGAATGGTCTTCCTTCTGTTGGTTCACTCCTCAAATGGCTGCAACAGCTAGAGCTTCGCTGATCTGAAGCCAGGAGCCAGGTGTTTCTTCCTGGTCTCCCATGTGTGTGCAGGGGCCCAGGGACTTGGGCCATTTTCTACTGCTTTCCCAGGCCACAGCAGAGAGCTGGATTGGAAGAGGAGCAGCCGGGACTAGAACCGATGCCCATATGGGATGCTGGCACCACAGGTGGAGGATTAACCTGCTGTGCCATGGTACGGACCCAATTGTTCAGTTTTTTTTTTATTTTTTATTTATTTTTATTTTTTTGACAGGCAGAGTGGACAGTGAGAGAGAGAGACAGAGAGAAAGGTCTTCCTTTGCCGTTGGTTCACCCTCCAATGGCTGCCGCGGATAGCGCGCTGCGGCCGGCACACCGTGCTCATCCGATGGCAGGAGCCATGTACTAGGTGCTTTTTCCTGGTCTCCCATGGGGTGCAGGGCCCAAGCACTTGGGCCATCCTCCACTGCACTCCTGGGCCACAGCAGAGGGCTGGCCTGGAAGAGGGGCAACCGGGACAGAATCCGGCGCCCCGACCGGGACTAGAACCCGGTGTGCCGGTGCCACAAGGCGGAGGATTAGCCTATTGAGCCATGGCACCGGCCAATTGTTCAGTTCTTAATGACTAACCTACTTGCTCATTGTCTCAATTGTAATGTACCACTTGTTTTGAGATTGCTTAACGCCTACAGATAATTTCTTCAGAGATGAAATGCTAGCTCAATAAGGCCTGCCTGAGTTTATTCTAGATTATATTAATTTTATGTTTCTCAACTTTATTTCTGAAGTCAATTTCACTAAAATATTCATGAAAATCTATGCCTTTGTATTTACTTTAATACTTCAGTGGAGGTAATATTTAGGAAAATGATGTTTTTGTATTTGAGTAATTATGGAATAAATAAAAAGTATTCTTAACCACAATTAATAAAATTCATTGCTGATAAAATGTGATTGATCTATAATTAATCAAAATAAAGTTATATGCGTTATAAATATTTTAATATGAAGATGACCATAATATATTCCATTTAAATACTCAGATGAATATATTGATGGCAGAGAGAAAAAGCCTACAGATGACATGATGTAGAGAAGAAGCAAGAATACACAAAATAATGAATATTCAAAATCATTTGTAATCTTGGTAGTCTCGATAGCAAAATGAAGTTTGATAGGCTATTTTAAAGTCCAGCCGTATGTTTCCCAAACCAATTCTAGAGATCCATAAACAGAAGTACATGTAAACATTATTAGGGATTTAAGTCAAGAATAAGCTCATTATTAATGAACTTATTTTTATAAGGTCATTTATTCACTCAAGAAATACTATACACAGGGAAGACACTATAATGCTTTCTCAAAATATAATCCAGACTACGACAGGGCTATTCACAAATCTTTTCTCTCTACCTCCTCTTCTTTATGCCTCATTAGGCACATATGGAGTAAAGTATTTTATACAAATATAAATATGTCTTCAGCAACCCTAGGTACATTCATAACATTTGAAACTGTGCCATAGGAGAAATGCTCAAAGGGGTTCCAGCTGTTTAGAATGGAGAATGGAAGATCCATGAGGAGGTGTTCAAAACATTCATGGAAAATGCACATTCTCTTCTAATTCTATCTTACTACAAAATTTCTCAAATATCCTTGTAGATTTCAAACATTCATTTGGAATGTCTGAGCTTTGCTGTAAGGAAGAAAGTCTTATGTTGTTTTTTCACCCCCCAGCAGAGCTAGAATGGGAACATATAACAATGAGGGAATTTGTGGGAAAGTAGGCATAAGTGATCATCATAGGAATTGTGGCTTTTTCCCAATTAGATATAAAGGAAATAATCTAATATCTTTTGAGAAACAGTGCTACCAAGTGAACACCAGCTCCTGAAGAAGGTATAAATAATAAAAGCCTAACAACAAAAGCTAACTTCTTTTGGGCACTTATTACAGTAAGGTACGTTTCCAAGTGTTTTTACATAGGCTATTGTCATTGAATTTTCATAGCTATCCAATGAAGAGGGCAGCATCATTGGACATGTGGTATTCATAATGGGTAATGGTTAAGAGCATGGTTTCAGGAGCTAGACTGAGGCAAAATCCAGCTGCTGTTATTTATTTGCTATGTCATTTTGACTCAAGTTCCTCATTTCTAATAGGTGGATGACAGAACTATCACCTACATAGGACATTACTATGTTAAAATATTTAACGTTTTTAGCGAAGTGCCTGATTCTCTTAGTGCTCAATGCTCGCTGAGTGTTAGCTATTATCCCTGTTACCCACACATTACATGGGTGATTAAGGCATAATGAAACCAATGGATGTCCCTAAAGTCATGCATCTAGTATGTGGGGAAAACAACCATCTGATCTTAAAGTTTTGTAAGATAAGATGAGTACAGTTCAAAAGTAGAGGAATGTTCTGGGGGAAAATTGTAAATGGTTCATATTTGGCATGAGGTTGCTTAGGCTGAGGGCCTTGGAATGAAGGTGGCATAGAAGGAGAACTTAGGACACACATACCTTAACTCATTCAATAGTCTTGTTTAAGTAATACTTAAGGCCCTATTATTTTGCAGGCATTGAAGAAAAGTGGTTAAAAAACTAAAAAGGGGCCAGCACTGTGGTATAGCACATTAACCCACCGCCTGCAGCACCGGCATCCCATATGGGCACTGGTTCAAGTCCCAGCTGCTCCACTTCTGATCCAATTCTCTGATAATTAGCTTGAGAAAGCGGCAGAAGATGGCCCCAGTGCTTGGGCCCCTGTACCCATGTGAGAGACCTGGATGAAGCTTCCGCCTGGCCCAGTCCCGACTGTTGCAGCCATTTCAGGAATGAACCAGTGGATGGAAGATTTCTCTCTCTCTCTCTCTCCTCCTCTCTCTGTATCCTGACCCTCAAATAAATAAATACGTCTTTAAAAAAATTAAAAAATTAGACACATCTTCATGAAGTTTACAGCTTCATGCCTTCTGGGCTGGATTCTACGATTCTACAATTGGACAAAGGAAGAAGTTCTGGTTTCATGATCTCTATTCAATGTATTACTTTCCACCTAGAAGGCAAACTTGATAATTCTGGGTCAATATATATGTAAAGTTGCAAGCTGTGTAACATATACCCTCTGATCTCATAATTCAAACTTGTCTTTTTGCTTTCTTTCTCCAAAGTCTGTGGCCACTGACTTCCTCCACCCTTGGTCTGTACTGTAGCCAGTGGCCATTTCAGCATGATCATTCTTGCTTAAACGTCTCCCCATTAGGTAAAGAATACAAAGCCCAGATCCTTTATCACACCATGTCAGGCGACCCTTACTTAACTTCTCAGACAGTTCTTTCACTATCCTCTGGCTGCAGGGAAAGCCAGATTCTTTGCAGTTCTGAGAGACACCATGCTTCATATCTTGCCATCCAGCCTTTGGAAATGCTATTTAAACTTGTTCAACTGATTGGGTGGGTATCATTTCTGCTGTGTTGATATTCCTACTGCAGATTATTCTGAGCTCCTTGAAGCAGGGAACTCAATCTTTTTTCTCCCTTGTCTTCACTTCTTTCCAAGGTAACATGTATATCAGTGCTCCAAAAACTCCATCTTCATAGAATAAGCAATCCATGTTTATAATCAATCTTTTTGTGTACTCCACTTCAGTAACCCAATCCCAAGATAACATAGACTATCAACACAATGATTTACATCACCTTTGACATCATTACTGCAAATATACAATTGGATGATCATCACCTCCAATATTTTCAGTTCACTTATTACAGTATTCCAGAACTCCCCTGTGTCAGTTACTTATATGACATATAACTAATAAGCAGAATTTACTTTGTCTCTATTCATCTATCTTCCCTTAAGATGAGAGTCACTATATACGATCCATCATTAGGAGCAGTTTTTGGCAAACATCACTTAACAAACTTTTTCATCACATTCACCTAACTGAACTGAACATTGGTTGAATCCAACTTTCTGCCTTTACTGCTCCAAGATTTGTTGGAGAAAATCACAGTTAGCTGACTTATCTCATTTTAAGTTGAGGATGAATGCCTGAAATGGGGGCTGAATACTGCTTGCAATCCCATTTCTCTGCCCTAAGAAGATGCTTTTCAACTCTTGATGGCTGTTTTACAGTTCTTTAATCTTGTCAAAGTATATGCCAGTTCACAACTTCCTCTGTTGTACATTGAGATACATATCCAGAGAATAAATTTCTCCAAAGGTAATCAAACTTGATCACTGGGTAATGCACAAGCATGATTAGAAAATGATACAAAGGAATCTATGAACATATTTTTTAAAGATTTATTTATTTATTTGAAAGGCAAAGTTACATAGAGGCAGAGGAGCAGCTAGGTCAGGACCTGGTGCCCATATGGGACGCAAGCACCACAGGCAGAGGCTTAGCCTACTATGCCACAGAGCCGACCCCTCCCATTCACTCCTACACTCACTCTAGCATGCCCTTGAAAATTGCTTTTGTGGAAGACTTCATGACATATTGGACCTGGGACCGGTGAAATTTGCCTACATAAGTTGGACAGTCAGAGTTAGTATTTAACTACTAAAGTCAGACAATACATGACAAATAGGGGAAGAAAAAACAATTATAAATATATAAATGCAAAATTTACATTAAATTCCAATTGGCCAAATCACGTTTTATGACTATATTTTCAAGGCGGAAAATCTTCAGTTACCAACAAAATTTTTATTCTAGAATCTTCAGATAAATGTATTGGTGTTCATCTATGTAAACTGCAATTAGAGTAAATTATATGATTTCTCTTATACCTATTTTTCATCCCTTATAGTTGTTTGAAATTTAGAAAAAATCATGTATAATATTTTATGTGAAAAATTTTATTATTATACATTTCTATGAGGTAAATTCTGACAATATCTAAGATTTTTATTTTTTCTGGATAAGACAAATACCTTTTCCAATTTAGATTTTTCATTGAATGAGAAATAAATCTGAGTCATTATTTTCTATTTGTAAAGTGACACCCTGGAATCTTGTAAATGATAGTTCTACACTCACTATTTTATCTGGAACAGGTCTTGCATCTCCACATCCCTGGCACTTAGCAATGGACCTGCTGCAAAAAATCCTGGCAATGATGCTTGAAGGTCATAATGATGTCCTGAAAATTGGAATACTTTCTGAATCACAAAAGACTACTTTTGTTCAAAGTGGCTTGGATATGATTCAAAATTTGAGTTCCTTGGAAGCCAGTAATTCATATCTGGTATATAAGGTCATTCATTTTCTATTAAACTGTATAACACACAAATACTTAAACTGAAAATAACAGAAATCAGACCACACATCTGCTAAAGAGTAAGCATTTCATCAAATAAAAGATTAAATTGACAAACATGTATTATCTTTTCCACCAGAAAGCCAGTAAAAATTGAGCTGCTGCTTATGTCAATACCTTAAATTTGTTGAGTGGAAGTGAGAATGAACCTTTATTAAAAATTGTTTAAGTCTTTTCGTGTGAAGACCATTTAGTTATGTGTTTGCTAGCAAGAATAACTCATTGGAGACAGGCAAGAATTGAGTCATGACAAATTCCATATTTGGGTTCCAAAATAAACCTATCTTCAATTGGTGGTGGAAAGGAAAGGCTAAACTGAGTCATTATCTAGCCTAGAGGAAGTACAATGAAAGCTTAATAAATATTTGTAAAATTAAAAAAAAAAGATTTTATGCTATCAATATGTCTTTAATCTTGCCCTGCTTAAAGTTCCCTATTAAAGAAGTGGGAAGGCTTACTTAGTAGTGTTATGAGCTGATATCATGTATGTTATATAGTGTAGACTTCAAGCTGTATTGTGAGGACTGTAAATATTTTAAAACATTATGAGAGGGGCCAGTGCTGTGGCATAGTAACCTAAGCCTGTGCTGGTTGGTGTCTTTGCTGTTCCACTTCCGATCCAGCTCTCTGTTATGGCCTGGGAAAGCAGGAGAAGATGGCCCAAGTGCTTGGGCCCCTGCACTCACATAGAAGCTCCTGGCTCCTGGCTTCAGATCAGCTCAGCTCCAGCCATTGTGGCCATTTGGGAAGTGAACCAGTGGATGGAAGGCCTTTCTCTCTGTCTCTCCCTTTCTCTGTCTGTAACTCTACCTCTCAAATAAATAAATAAATCTTAGAAAAAAAACTATTAGAGGCCAGCGCCGTGGCTCAACAGGCTAATCCTCCTCCTTGCGGTGCCGGCACACCGGGTTCTAGTCCCGGTCGGGGCTCCGGATTCTGTCCCGGTTGCCCCTCTTCCAGGCCAGCTCTCTGCTGTGGCCCAGGAGTGCAGTGGAGGATGGCCCAAGTGCTTGGGCCCTGCACCCCATGGGAGACCAGGAGAAGCACCTAGCACCTGGCTCCTGCCATCGGATGAGCGCGGTGCGCCGGCCGCAGCGCGCCATCCGCGGCAGCCATTGGAGGGTGAACCAACGGCAAAGGAAGACCTTTCTCTCTGTCTCTCTCTCTCACTGTCCACTCTGCCTGTCAAAAAATAAAAAAAAAAAAAAGAAAAAAAACTATTAGAGTTCTATAGGTGTTTCAAGTGATTTTGAGTTATTTACTTTTCATATTTGTTTATCAATCCTCAGTATATTAGTTGTTCTACTTTTAAATATACTACATTCTATTTTTACAATATATTCTTTTTTATTTTTAAAGTTTTATTTATTCATTTGAGAGGTAGAGTTACAGACAGTGAGAGGGAGAGACAGAGAGAAAAGTCTTCCTTCTGTTGGTTCACTCCCCAAATGGCTGCAACAGCTGGAGTTGTGCTGATCTGAAGCCAGGAGCCAGAAGCTGCTTCTGGGTCTCCCACGTGGGTGCAGGGGCCCAAAAACTTGGGCCATCTTCTACTGCTTTCCTAAGCCACAGCAGAGAGCTGGATTGGAAGAGGAGTAGCCGGAACTAGAACCAGCACCCATATGGAATACGGGCGCCACAGGCGGAGGATTAACCTACTTCGCCATGGCCCCGGCCCCCAAAATATATTCTTATCTTTATACTTCTGTTATGAATTTCTTTTCAATATGATCAGACTAGAATACAAATGGTATGAATATCGCTAGATATTTACTATGACTTCCATATTTCACAGAAACAATATAAACTGGCAAGAGATAATTTGTAGCATCCTAAATCTGTCCCTAAATCTGACTATTCAAAAAATAATTATGGAGTGGGATGCAGTGGCACAGCTGGTAAAGCCACCACTTGCAGTGCTAGTATCCCATATGGGCAATAGTTCAAGTTCTGGCTGCCCCACTTCTGATCAAACTCCTGGCTAATCCACCTGGGGAAGCAGCAGAAGATGGTACAAGTAGTTGGGTCCCTATACTCATATGGATCAAGCTCCGTGCTCCTGGCCAAGCTCCATGGCAAATCCAGCCATGGCTGCTGTTGCCATCTGGGGAGTGAAACAGCAGAGAGAGTATCTCTCTTTCTCTCTCTCCTTCTATCTCCCTTTTTCTAACTCTGCCTTTCAAATAAATAAATAAAATCTTAAATATATAAATTAAAATAAATATATAATAATATATATTCATATGTAAGTATATATAAATATATAATATAAATAAATCTTAAATATATAATTATGAACCAAAACTAAGAAATTCTAATATGTCTCATTATTAGTGTTAAAATTTGTAAGATTTAATTAAAAATATCCTACTTGGCTCTTCTGAATATCTAAGTACTTACTAAGCACCAAACTTATGTCTAGCCCTGAGTTATGGGATATATGTGCAATGCACATGTGCATTTGGGAAAAGGAAAAATTATCATAGGGCCTTAGGCTAAATGTAGATACAGGTTAATGGAGAGAGGCATATAATCTAGGGCTAAATACCATGGTAAAAATCATAATAGTATGCAGGGACAAATGAAATAGTAAATTGATTGAATAAAATAACCTCAGTACACCTGACCAAACACTTTGTAACTAGTGAAAGAATAAAGTCAGCTATTTCTTTATTCATATTTTCACATATCATTTTTCTCCTTTCCACAATTGCTTTTTAAATGTCTGTTTTATTTTTTGTGCAGGGATTCTAGCATGCAAACTAGAGCAATAAATTATATCTTTTATTCTTTTTATATAACAGATGAATGAGCTACTTGCCAAGGTATATTAATTTGTCAATACAGTTCCACATCAGCACACCCAAATTATTCTTATGGTACTGTGTTGATTCCTTATTAACCCCTCTTTCAGGGATAATTATTGCCATATAATTTAGTAAAGTTATAATATTTGTTAGTACAATCTACAAGGGTCAAAGTTATATAATTTGAAATTACATGCTCTATTGTTTTGCTCACTGCTGAAAAATTTCACCTTATCACAACATTTTTCTGTTACATTAAAAATGAATTTTGAATTTTGAGCTTATATCTTTAACCAAACTATTTATTGCAAACATGTGAAGCCTACTGTCAAATCAATTTCCACTGTATCAACTGTAAATGAAATGTTTCTTTATCTATATACTCTTATCTAATATTTATGATTCTAGAACTCCCTAAGAATTGTTACATACCTTCAACTTAGTCGCTTTCCCTATCATATTATTGTGACTTCCTCTCAATCCCCATTAAACTCACTGTGCATTCATTGGGCTACTTCTAGCTCTCTCTTTTGCCTAAAGGGCTTTTCCTCCTTTGGTTAATTTCCACTCATCCTATAGATTTCAGCTCAAGATAACTTCTTAAGCAAAGCCTTTGTATGCTCTGCTAAAAGCTCCTCAATCTTGGTCACTGTTGAAATTCTACATCCCAGACCATACTTGATTCATGTTTGTCTCTTTCCCTAAACTACGAGTAGTGAACAAAGGCTATCAGGGTTTTCACTTTATTTTGTATCCTGACAGCTTGAAAGAATGATCAATAAATTTGTTTTTCCAACAAATATTTGTTGAGCACTTATTATATACCAGGCACTATGCTAAGAACACAAGAGACAACAAACCAAAGTCATCGACCTAAATCCATCAATCCATGAGTTGTTGAATGAATGCATGAATGATAATTTGTTGATTCTAATTACTCCGTATCAATCTTCAGGTGCTACGCGCATGGTGCTTTGCCATGAACATTTCATGTTCAGTGCTTGGCACTTAGTAGATAGATAGCTGATAGCTGCTTGCCAGTTTAGTGAATGAGTAAGTGCCCAAGTCAATTCACTGTAATGTGTGGGCTGATGGTGGTTATGTCATAAGCCCAAAGAAATATAATTTAACTACAAATTTATTATACTTTTCTTAATGTTAAGTTTTCTTTATGTGTGAAAAGACTATTAAAAAGATCTTTGCTTCATTGTTGTTATGGTTATTTAATATTTGAATCCATATTAGCTAGTCAATAAGGGATTTTGTTAAAAATGTGAATTTCTACCAAATATGATATAAAAAAATTGCCCAGACTTCAGCTTGTAGCATATGCCTTTGTCTATTTTTTCTTTTGCATATGGGATTGTGAACAGATGCTTGGGCAGGTAAATTCTGTACTCAATCTGTATTTGTACATGTGCCATAAAGGTGGATGCTTGCCAGGTCAGCACTGTAGATCCCTTGTTGGTCATTAATCACATCAAAACCACTTATTTTGCTCTTATTAAATTAAAATGAAAATGAGAGTTCTGCTAACATACACTTATTTTATACAGTGGGGAGGCAGCTTCATCTCTCATTCCTTTGCCAAGATATCATTTTGTTCTGTTAAACTAATCTAATCATCAGCCTGCTGCATGCCTGTGTTTCTCAACTCCTTTCTTTGGTTGCGTCAATCTTATGATCTGTCCCCTCCCCACCTATTTAAATCTAACTCATCATTTAGGGCCAGGAAAGTTCTTTGTCTTAGGAAGAGCTTTCCTTAATTACCCGAATCATAAGTCACCCTGTTAATAGACACAGCGTTTGTGAATCTATTATATTGAAATTATATATAACTAGGATGTATAGCTATGGGAAACACAAAAATTAGGCAATCACTTATCTCTCCATTAAGACATTTATGGCTTGAGAGAGGGGGAAAAAAGGAAACATTTGATATGATTTGAATACGATTTGGCTGCGGAGCTCATGGCATATTTTAAATTCAGAAATTATTGGTACTAAGAGGGATAAAACTTTTCAGTCATGGTAACTAGGAAGTGAGCCTGGTGGGAAGTTCTCAGGTCAATGAGGTTGGGTGCTTAGAAGACAGTACTCATGAGAGGGCTGTAATAATGGCAGCTAACTCAGGTATTTCATTGTGGTAACTAAAAACTGATTAGTATCTCGTTCATTCTACAGACACCTATTAACTGGGGACCAGTTTCAAATTTACAGTGAGGAAACAGTCATCTAGGGAGTTTGGAATGCAGAATCCTGGTTCCATGTGAAACTAAACTGAGTGGAATTTCGGAGTGTAGTCTAACAATCTAAATCTTTCACAAGTGTTTATGGTATCCTGGAAATGATTCTTGAATAGGATAGAGGGGCTGCCAAAAGAAGTTCACAGATTCTCTGCCCTGAAGGAGTTCACATCCTAGCTGAGTTGGGTGGCTAATTACAATGCAAATGCAATTATGACATGTAAAAATGTAACAATTTGGCTTGTGAGATGGTTTCAGGGACCACATGGGATGGAAAGAATCAACAGTACTGGATGCACTGAAAGCACACTTTTAGCCTCACTAGGTTCCCAGGAATCAGCATCCCTTTATCAATAATATTTATCAAGAAGTAGGGGAAGGAAAAGGGATGGCGGGGTGTTATAATCATGCCCCCACATGGATAGGGAAAATGTGACATAAGGTGAAAATAATGGAATTATCACAGGTTTAGTTAAAGAGCAGAATTGAGGAGGGAAAGATTATGTGTAGCTGGTAAGAAAGTTATTGTATTTGAGCTAAACCTTGAGGAAAGTTTGAGACTTACAACTATAATTTACAATTGAAGATAATGAGTACGAGCAAGGTCACAGAGCAGAAAGCATCCAAAGACAACAAGCAGTTCAATGTGGCATAGTGAAGAGTATGAGGATAATTTTTCTTATAGTAGTGGATTTAGGGAAACACTGTAGAAAGATAAACTGTGCCAGATGCTGGAATATCTTGAGTATTAGACCCAAGAAGAGCATTTATTCCTTGGGAAATTCATCTGATATGTAATCTATAGTATTTTTTGTACCTTGTCTCTCCGCAAAGCGTATACTTTTCTTGAAGGCAGAAGCATATTTCATACTTCTTTATAAGTATCTCTGAATATATTACAGTGCTTGCCACAGGGCAGGAATTAAAAAGAAATTCTGTTGACTGATTAAGAAATACTGCTTTGTTTCTCAAAAAGAGTACTCCCATAGCATTTAAGAGGACAATGTACCCGTGGGGTTTTCTCTGTTCTGTTGGCATTAGTTAAGTTTATGAGAAGATAGTCACTGTTAACAATCAGAGGTCAAACTGTGATGATATTACAGTTCTCTGAAAATGAGTCATGTAGTCGTAGCTCTTTGAGAACCTTACTACAAACTCATGCTTCTTTTCATTGTTTCCCCATGAACTGTAAATACTAAATTAGTATTTTTAGTTTACAAACATAAAATAAAATGTGCAACTGAGTGGAAATAGATGGGTACTACCCTAATAAATCGACTGTTTGAATACTTAAGATGTAATAACCAATTGTTTTAATTTTATGTGGACTATAAATTTGAAGACTAAACCGTTTTCTTTTTTTCCCCCAGAGTTAAAGGACTAGCTTTACAAATTCAATAATGTGACTGTTGAAGATGATTGTTAGGAGTCTTCATTAGGAAAAGTCCTGTCCCCTAATGTACTGCTATAACAAATACACATGTTCAAGACATTCAATAAATACAGATGGAGGAAGAAAAACTATTTGTGGAAAACCTATCATATATTTGACAATGTTCTAGGTTCTGGAATTATTTTTTGTGAAACTTAAATAATAAACCTAGTAGTTTGTTTCAGATGTTCAATAACAGCAACAGTAATTAGTTATACTGCATAGCATCTTAAAGCTGGCAAGATATTTAAATGTTTGTTATGTTATTTTCCACAGTCCCCTTTCTTCAGATTCTATTCACTTTTCCTCTGTTTTTATTCATTTACAAAAGGTCACCAGTGATATTCAAATTTTTTCTAGCTCAGATACACACTTATTAAGTTGCAGATCTATATTTCTAATGATTTTTTTTAAACACTTCTGCCTGTATGTTGTTTTTCATCATCTACTCAACTTTCTCCTCCTCATCTATTCTTATTTCAATTACAACAACATGGCCCACTAAATCATCCAAATTATGACTAGAGGTAACATACCTGATGCCTTCCTGCCTTTTATCTACCTCTCTCATGCTCCTTCCATTTTTTATTTCTTGAATCCATCCTTCTCTTCCAAATTTCCTATCTTTAACTTAGTTCTGGCAATACATTGTTTCCTAAACTAACATAGTATAAATTTAGTTTCTATTTTGTTCATATTAAAGTTATAGTCCTTATCATAACTGTGGGCACATAGTAATAAATAAAAATAATAAAAATTACTGATTGGATGATTAATTCATTCTTCATGTCAGAGGCAAATTCTAAGAGATAGATTTGAATATATTGCTTTTCTGGTTACAATTTTTGAGACTGTCATTCATGGGGAAAATATCACTCTTAGCATGGCCTTTAAAGACTCTGATATTTTACCTTAGCTTATTTTTCTCATCTTAACCTTCCTTATTTTACAAAATAATCTGTACTCCAAGGTATGTGATTACTTTAAGCTAGCCAAGCCTGCTTTCTGTTTCACCCCAAATACCTTCCATGAGCTGTTCTCTCTCCCCTAGTTACTTTTCAGTCTAGTTTTTCTTTACCTTGATCCTGTCTTTTCCCCTAAAAGATACCTTTCTCTTCTTTTATTTGTTACTCATGTATTTATACATCCACATTTATCTGCTAATTGTGGTATTCTCATTCATATAACCCCTCAGACTTGAATTTCCAAAGGGAAAAATTTATATCCATCAATTATTGCATAGTACATGCATAAACATAGACTGAATATATGGTGAATGAATAAATAAAAATAAGTTGACTCAGATATCAAAGGAGGCTTATCTCCCATCATATTCAAAGTTTCACTGAAATGACAAAAAGCGAGACAAAGCTGAAAGAAAAATTAATGTAAAAAATGTTGCTGCAGATGAACAGAGAAGGATAAAATCTAGAAGCCAAAAACTTAGACATTTCTGTAGAAGCAACAACATAAACATAACTAGATTTTAAAAATCCAATGTCAATCATCTGTGACTTAATGTAAACCAGAATGGTAACCTCTGGAAAGTCAGAATTGCTTGGTGTCTCCAGTGAGTTCCAAAATTTGTGTAGGGTGCTAATACTTTTAGGATGGAAATTTCACAATATTTTTTAAAATAAAATATGCATACATAGTGGTTCTATTGTTAAAAATTATTATTTGGGGCCAGCACCATTGCACAGTAGGTTAATCCTCTGCCTGCGGTGCCGGCGTCCCATATGGGAGCCAGTTCTAGTCCCAGCTGTTCTTCTTCTAATCCAGCTCTCTACTGTGGCCTGGGAAAGCAGTAGAAAATGGCCCAGGTCCTTGTGCCCCCAAACCTGCGTGGGAGACAGGGAAGAAGCACCGGGTTCCTGGCTTCGGATCAGTGCAGCTCCAGCCTGTGTGGCCATTGGGGAGTGAACTAATGGATGGAAGATCTTTCTCTCTGTCTATCCCTCTCACTGTCTGTAACTATACCTCTCAAATAAATAAATAAGAAAAATTGATTATTTGTAAATTTTGCATAGATACATAAAAAGTTGTTCATTTCACCATGAAAACACCAGAGCACAGGAACCACACAGATGTCCATCAGTAGGTTGTAGGCTAAATAATGGGATGCCCATTTATAAGTATTAAAAAATAATGAAAGTTTTATAATGTTCATGATATAGCCTCAAATGAATAAAGTACACATACATGTGCCAATTCTTAAATATGTAGAAAAGAAGTCACATGATAGGATTTAAACTTTGCTTATTTCTAGGGATTTTACTGCGAGACTGGCAAGGAGAGTTTGTTCTTATTTCTCTTTGTGTTACAATCACTTCTGTATCTAAAGAATAACACAATCAGCTTATTAATTTAAACAAAGAAAATCTCTAGACTTGGAGGAGCAGGGACTGGGAGTACAAAGTCCATGTTGAAGGATTTCTAGACAGTCAGGGTTTACTCCACAGAGTTCTCTAGTTTGGATTGCTCAATAATGATTTGCCTTGTTGGCTTCAAATATGAGTAGTAAGATCCAATAGAGGAGGGAATGCTCCCACTAATTTCATATTGGTACAATCAAAACAGCAGGGAAAGTCTGCAATGTGTTTGTCCTCATCAGTCATCTTGCTAGAAAATATATCTTTAGCCCATATGAATCATTTAACACAGGCTAGAAGAGATGGTGGGTTGAAGAGCTCTTGGAAGACTGGAACTCAACCAGAATGCCAAAAACACCATAGTATTGATAGAAGACTGAATTGGGAATTTGTCTGTCAAAGAGAGGCCTTCTGCTGACATTCAGCTTTTCTTAAAGGTACCCAATAATATGTGCTTATTTGTGTCTATGCTTGTTCACTCATCATAGCCAATCTTTAGCAACCTGCATGTGAATACAGGAAGAGTAGGGTAGGGTAAAATCAACCAGAGGAAACAGATCTATGTAGCCCAGAACATAGAATGGCTCAGAGTAAATAACCACTAGACTGCCTTACAAGAAAAACCATAGGGAGTCCTTTAAGTGGCTGGCAGGTGCCCTTCCTTAGAGATCTAAGTGCTAGCTTTGAGTTTGGATCACACTCCCTTCCTTGTTCTGCACGCTAGCAGAGTTAGCTGCTTTCTACCACTATTGCCTCTGTGATATTTTGATGTCCTTTTTTTTTTTAATAAATACTTATTTATTTGAAACTTAGAGTTATAGCAAGAGAGAGAAAGACATACAGATGTTGCTGTGGATTCGTTTCTGAGGAGGAGCATGGTGGGAGCAAGAGGCGCGGAGTCAACACACAGACCCCGGGAGTCAGGTGAAAGCAGGCCTGAGGCAAGCAGCCTGCAGACTCATTTATTTCAGTTGCTACAGCTGCTTATATAGCCAAGGCAGCCAATCCGGTCAAAGGGCGGTCTATGCCCTAACCAATTACAGCATGTTGCCAGGCATTTTCCAAAGCCATCCAATCACGATCTGTTGTCAGTCAGACTCTGTTGTTGTGTGGTTTCCGAAGCCATCCAATCACAGCCTGTTGCCAGGCAGTTTCTGTTGTCAGCGGTCATCTTGGCATGGCCTTTTCACCTTCTCATTCCACTGGTTCACTCCCTTGATGGCCACAATGGCTGAGACTGGGCCAGGCTGAAGCCAGGAGCTGGAGCGTCATTTGGGTCTCCCACATGGGTGCAGGGGCCCAAGCACTTGGGCCATCTTCCACTGCTTTTCCAGGCTATTAGTTAAAAGCTGGATCAGAAGTGAAGCAGCTGGGATTGAACCGGCACTCATATGGGATGCCAGTATTGCAGGTGGTAGCTTTACTTGCTATGCTACAAAGCCAATCTCTCAGTGTCCACTTTTTGTTCTTTTGGTTCCCTAATACAGGATTAACTATTTTTTGTATTAAACTTTCTTGGCTAACAATTGGTACAGTTTCTGTTTCCTGACAGGATCTTGAAGGTTGACGAAATTGATATGCCTCCAATAATTTAAAAAATGTTTTATTTTTCAAGTTTTTCTTGATATATTAATATATCTCATATATTTATATATTTATGTTTTAGTATATTTTATAGCATATATTTGATATGTTATATATCATATCATAAAATATATGTGAGATATGTGTAATATATATGTAATATATTAAATTATAAGATATAAAACAAAATATATTTTATAATTACATTATATGATATATACTTATAATATTTTTCTTCATATATATCTCATATATATTGTATATAAAATAGTATATTTAATATGTCAGTTACCTACCAAAATATTTCTAAATGATAGGCTACTCAACTAATATATATATATATATATGTATAAATCTATGGTCTTAGACTTTAGCAATTTAACAAATTCAGGAAAATAGAGAAATGAATGGGTTGGCTAGCTATGTGGTGACAAATTTTATTTTATTACTTTTTTGTTTTTTATTATAAGCTTTACTTGATGACTAAATGACAAAATTGGATTAGTAGGTGTGACAAACCCATGTTATAATTACTTAAAAAATTACTGGATATGTAAATATATTGCTTGCCTCAGGTATACATGCATCTTAGGCAATTAAAAATTAGAAGAACTTGGATGAACTTGGGAGCTAAAATAAGTCACTGCTATGCTTTTATTAACATGACTTTAATTTAATTCTAATCAATTTCAACTATAAATTAAAACATTAGCATAAATACCCAACTGTTTCAAATTTCTATGAAAACACATTTGTATTACACATATAACCCAAACAGAGAGGCTATGCTTTCAATTCTATGGATCAGAGTGTTTATTCCCACAGTTTTTATTTAATTCATCTCTTTGACAGTTTTACTTGACTGTGAAAAAAGCTAGAACAAAATATTGACATTTAAAATTATTGTTTAATGCAATCTATAGACTTTCTAAATATTTAAAATTGTGAATTGTAGAATACAAAGTATTTTCTAAACTTTTCTATAAAGAAATTTTATAGAATATAAGTCTAACATAATTTCTGGATGTCAGAACTTAGGAAAAGTTTTTGTAAAGACTGCCTAATATAAAATCTCAAATATTTACTCACCTTCTGATTCTCTTAATATTAGGTTAAATTTAACTCCACTTTCTATCCAGTTTACTGCTGATGGATACCATGGGAGGCAACAGATGATAGCTAAATACTTGGGTCCCTGACACACATGTGGAAGACCTGGTTTGAGTTCCAGGCTCTTTGCTTTGGCTTGACCCAGCCCTAACTGTATCTCTGGCATTCAAATAAGATAAAATAAATATATATTTTTTTAAATTTAGAAATTCAGATTTGGGGCTGGCATTGTGGTGTAGTGTATTAACCCATTGCTTATGACAATAGCGTTCCATATTGAAGTGCCAGTTGGAGTGCCAGCTGCTCTGCTTCTAATCCAGCTTACTGCTAATGCACCAGAGAGGTAGCCAATAATGCCCCAAGTGCACATGATGGGTCCTCACAGTTGACTTTTCATCAGAAACCCAAAAGGCCAGGAAAGAATGGTGATACATAATTCAAATCTTAAGAGAAACAAAAACTGTCAACCCAGAATACTGTACTCTCCACAGCTCTCATTTATTAATGAAAGTAGAACAAAGAACCTCCATAATAAACAGAAATTGAAAATTTTCTCATCACTAGTCCAGCCTTACAAAAGATGCTTAGGGATGTGCTACACACAGAAACACAAAAACATGGTCATCACTATGAAAGAATGTGAAGGCAGAAAATCTCCCAGTAAAGGTACAAAGAAAATCCAAAGTAAACAATAAGAATATTTATGGAAAAATGGCAGGGCCAAGCCATCACTTATCAAGTCACCTTGAATGCAAATGGCCTCAACGCTCCAGTTAAAAGATACAGATTCACTGAATGGATTAAAAACCAAAGGCTATCTATTTACTGTCTACAGAAACACAGCTTACTAACAAAGACGCACACAGACTGAAAGTAGAAGATTGGAAAAAGATAGTTCATACTAACAGAAACCAAAAAAAAGCTGGTGTAACCAACCTAATATCAGACAAAATATATTTTAATACAAAAGCTGCTTAAAGGGATGAATAAAGGCACTATTTAATGGTTAAAGGATCAATTCAAGATGTAACTATAATTAATATATATGCACCCAATTATGGGGCACCTGGATATTTAAAGCAAATGTTAATGGATCTCAAGAAAGGCACAGACTCCAATATAATAGTAATAGCGAACTTCAATAACCCATTTTCAGCAATGGACAGATAAACCAGACAGCAAATCAGCAAGGGAACAACGGAGTTAATTGACAGTATAGACCAAATGGATCTACTAGATAACTAGAGAACTTTTCATCCTACATTTGCAGAATAAACATTCTTCTCACCAGTGCATAGAACTTTCTACAGGATAGACCACATGCTAGGCCATAAAGAAGTCTCAGCAAATTAAAAAAAATTAAAATTATACCATGCATCTTCTTTGGCCAAGTGGAATGAAGCTTGAAATCAACAACTCAAAAATCTCTAAAACATATGAAAACATATGCAGACTGAATAAAATCCTCCTGAATGAACAGTGAGTCATAGAAGAAATCAAAAGAGAAATAAAAAAAATTTCTGGAAAAATGAACATAAAAATACAACATACCAAAAACTATGAGATATAGCAAAAGCATTGTTATGAGGGAAGTTTATGCTAGATGGAGTATGAGTCAAGAAATTGAAAAGGTATCAAATAAATGAGCTATCAATGAATCTTAAAGATCTAGAAAAACAAAAACAAACCAAAGCCAAAATTAGCAGGAGATAATTAAATAATTAATTAAAATTAGAGAAGAAATAAAACTGAAACAAAATACATAAGATCAGCAAAATTAAGAGATGGTTTCTTGAAAAAATAAACAAAATTGATACACCATTGGCCCAACTAATCACAAAAAGAGGGAGAAGACCCAAATCAATAAAATAAGAGATTAAAAAGGAAATGTAACAACAGATATGACAGAAATAAAAAGAATCATCAGCAATTACTACAAATACCTGTATATCAATAAACTGGAAACCTAGAAGATATGGATAGATTTCTGTACACATACAACCTACTTAAATTGAGCCATGAAGACATAGAAAACCTAAACAGATAAATAACCAAGAGAGAGATTGAATCAGTAATAAAGACACTCCCCCAAAGAAAAGTCCAGGACCAAAGAGCTTCAGTGCTGAATTCTACAAGACATTTAAAGAAGAACTAATATCAACTCTTCTCAAGTTATTCAAAATAATGGAAAGGGAAGGAATCCTCTCAAACTACTTATAGGAAGCCAGCATCATTTTAATTAATAAACCTGAAAAAGATAAAGCAGAGAAAGAGAACTAAAGACCAACAACCCTAATTAATTTACACAAAAATCCTCAACAAAATACTGATTAATCAACTTCAGCAACACATCAGAAATATCATTCTTCCAGACCAGGTGGGACTTATTCCTGGTATGTAGGATTGGGTCAACATTTGAAAATCAATAAATGTGATACATCACATTAACAAATTGAAGAAAAAAATCCACGTGATTATGTCAGTAGATGCAGAGATAGTATTTGGTATTACACAACATCCTTCACGATGAAAACTTTAAGCAAATTTGGTATAGAAAGAATAGTCCTAAACAGAAACAAGGCAATTTATGACAAACCCATGGCTAGCATTCTATTGAATGGAGAAAAGTTGGAAGCATTCCCACCAAGATCTGGAACCAGACAATGATGCCTATTCTCATCACTGCTATTCAATATAGTCCTAGAAGTTTTATCTAGAGCCATTTGGCAAGAAAAAGAAATCAAAAGGATACAAATTGGGAAGGAAAAAGTCAAACTACCCCTATTTGAGAATGACATATTATATATAGGGGATCTAAAAGACTCTGCTAGGAGACTATTGGAACTTATTAAAATGAGTTTGGTAAATGGCAGGACACAAATTTAACACACAAAATTAATAGTCTTTGTATACACAGACAATGCCATGGTACAGAAAGAACTTGTAAGATCAATCCCATTTGCAATAGTTACAAAGAATTAAATACCTTGGAATAAATTTAAGCAAGAATATCAAATATCTCTAACATGAATATTACAAAACATGAAAGAAATAGAAGACGACACAAAGAAATGAAAAAATATGTCATGTTCCTGGAATGGAAAAATCAGTATCATCAAAATATCCACACTACTAAATGCAATTTATAGATCAATGCAATCCCAATCAAAATACCAACAGCACTCTTCTCACATCTAGCAAAAACAATGCTGAAATACATATGGCAACACAGGAAACCCCAAATAGCTATAGCAATATTATACAACAAAAACAAAGCCAGAGGTATCACAATATCAGATTTCAAGACATACTACAGGGCAGTTATAATCATAGCAGCCTGGTACTGACTGGCACAAAAACAGTACCCAGCTGGAACAGAATAGAAACTCATCAGTTCATGCATGTACAACCAACTTATCTCTGGCAAGGTGCTAAAATCAATCTCTAGAGCAAGAACAGTCTCTTCAACAAATGGTGCTGGGAAAACTGGATCTCCACACGCAGATGTATAAAGCAAGACCCATGCCTTACACCTTACACAAAAATCCACTCAAAATGGATCAAAGACCTAAATCTATGATCCAAAACCATCAAATTATTAGAGAATGTTGGGAAAACCCTTCAAGACACTGGCACAGGCAAAGAGTTCTTGGAAAAGACCACAGAGGAACACATAATCAAAGCCAAAATAAACAAATGGGATTACATCAAATTGAGAAATTTCTGCACTGTAAAAGAAACAGTGAAGTGATGAGGCAACAGACATAATGGGACAAAACCTTTGCAAACTATGCAACTGATAAAAGATTAATATCCAGTCCTAGAGCTCAAGAAACTAAGTAACAAAATGATGAATTCAGTTAAGAAATGGGCAAAGAACCTGAACAGATGCTTTTGAAAAGAAGAAATCCAAATGGTATATAAACACATGAAAATATGCTCAGGATCACTAGCCATCAGGGAAATGCAAATTAAAACCACAATGAAGTTTCACCTCATCCCAGTTAAAATGTATTTTATATAGAAATCAACAAATAACAAATGCTGGTTAGGATGTGGGGGAAAAGGTACCCTAACCCACTGTAATTGGGAATGTAAACTGGTATAGTCACTGTGGAAGAGAGTATGGAGAAACCTCAGAAATTTGCATATAGACCTACCAAATGACCCAGCCATCCCATTCCTGGGAATTTATCCAGTAGAAATGAAGCAACACATGATAGAATTATCTGTACCCCTATGTTTATTGCAGCTCAATTCACAATAGGTATGATATGCAATCAACCCCGATGTCCATCAGTTGAAGACTGGATAAAGAAATTAATGTCCATGTACAACATGGGATACTACACAGCAATGAAAATATGAAATTCTGTCATTTGCAACAAAATGGATGCAATTGGAAAACATTATACTTAGTGAAATAAACCATTCCCCAAAAGACAAATACCATATGCTTTCCCTGATCTGAGGTAACAGAGTACATGAAATGTAAGGTATTGAAGTGAAATTGACACTTTGAGATGTGATGACTTCAAACAGCCCTTGTCTGGACTGTTGAAGAACAATGTTTCTTTTTCATACTATTTGTTGAACTCCTTACTTAGTATAGGGTTAACCTTATGTGTATAAAGTTAACTGAAATTGGATCTTAGTAAAAAATAATTGGAATAGGAGAGGGAGGAAAAAGAAGAGTGAGAGTATGGGTAGGATAGAGGGTAGGTTTGGAAGAATCACTATGTTCCTAAATTTGTATATATGAAATTCATGAAGTTCATATAAGTTAAATAAAAGATTTTGAGATAAAAAGTAAAATAAAATATTAAAAATTATTTTGTAAAAAACATTTATTTTTAGAGAATAGGTACATAACTTACAACCAAAAAATTCCACTTCTAAATACATGCCTTACATAAACTCTTACACATGTACACTTACAAGAATATCCACAGCAACAATGAAATAAAAATAACAGAAAATAACCATTCAAAATAATTCTGTACAAAGATAAGAAAAGAGAAATAAACTGTGATATAGTTACATTTTTAGATATGAGAAGAAACCAAAGCAAAATGCAACAATATAATACTGAAGATGCATCCAAATGAAATAAAACTATAGCAAATGGTTGTTAAACCAAAGTTAGGATGATGGTTACCTCTGTAAATAGACAGAATTTTTTTTATAAGATTAGAGAGGAACATGCAGATAGCTACAACCAGAAAGTAGGCATGTGGTTATAGGGTCATAGAGTACATTTTATTATACATCATAAAATTTACTTCTAATACATATTTAATATATGTAAAATTTGCTATAACAAAATATTAAGCCACCTTGTTTTTTTCCCTTAAATTTAAGTTTCAATTCACTTTCATTTTGTAACTATTATTTCTCAATCTTCCTAATTCAGCTACAAAAGAGCTTATAAATTATAATGCCTGTAAGAATTTTAATTATTCTAAATTGTTATCTATATATTAATTCAAAATAGATTTCACACTATAATTCAAACTGGATATATAGAAAATAATCAGTAGTAAAAGCATGTTTATTTAAAATTTTCTTGCAAGAATTTCTCCCATAAAATATGGGAAATAGTTGAGAATGATACTTCTATTTTATTTATGAGGAAGCTGAGGTTGGAGTGAGCTACAAACCCAAAGCTACCCAGTGAGAATGTGATGAATATGAGAGTCAGACTTAGTTTGTTTAAATCCACTGTCCACATTCTTTCAACTACCAGGCCAAGCTATATGTCCTAATGAAAGTATGGGAAGATCTCAGATCCCTAACAAGTGACTTTAACACTACAGTATGCAGGGCTGGTTCTGTGCAACAGAGAGTTAAGCTGCCACCAATGGTGCTGGCATCTCATGGCCACCAGTGCTGAGTCCTGGCTGCTCCCTCTCCAACCCAGCTCCCTATCAATACAACTGGGAAAGCAGAGAATGATAGATCGGGTTGCTTGGGCCCCTGCAGTCATGTGGGAGATCTAGAAGAAGCTCCTGGCTCCTTTCTTTGGCCTGGCAAAAACCATTGTGGCCATCTGGGGAATGAACCAGTGGAGGAAAGACCTTTCTCTCTTTGTCTCTCCCTCTCTCTCTATGTAACCTGCCTTTCAAATAACAAATAAATCTTTAAAAAATCCTATCAGTATATAACTACCAATTTTGCCTCTATCTGTTATTTACGTCTGCCACCAATCTCTCTACCTACATTAATGAATATCTCCTTTAAAAATATCACAGATGGTCCCGGTCGGGGCGCCGGATTCTGTCCCGGTTGCCCCTCTTCCAGGCCAGCCCTCTGCTGTGGCCCGGGAGTGCAGTGGAGGATGGCCCAAGTGCTTGGGCCCTGCACCCCATGGGAGACCAGGATAAGCACCTAGCACCTGGCTCCTGCCATCGGATGAGCGCGGTGCGCCGGCCGCAGCGCGCCGACCGCGGCAGCCATTGGAGGGTGAACCAACGGCAAAAGGAAGACCTTTCTCTCTGTCTCTCTCTCTCACTGTCCACTCTGCCTGTCAAAAATTAAAAAAAAAAAATATCACAGATGGAAGAAAAGTGGATCCAAGATGGCCGAATAGGGACAATATATGCTGATATTTACTACAGGAAGATAATAGAAGAAAAGAAGAAAATGCATTAATAGGGAACAGTTGGGAAGAAATTTGTAGTGGAAATTCTACTGAAAGAAAAGAGACACTGTGGAGCAGTGGAGGTGAGACAATTATAGTGGGAGCGAGCAGGACACTGTTGGCAATTACCACAGTCAGTGGCTGCAGGGTACACCATATTCTTGGATCCAGATGAGAGGAACCTGTGGTAGCCCAAGCCACTGGTGATACTGCCAGAGGGAAAGCCTTGTAAATCCCACTGACTTTGAGTCTTGCCAGAAGAGCTAACAGAAAGCTCAGTGCCCACCTAACCCCATGAAGGGAGAGCACATTGTTTTCCTCTCCTCCCTAATATAGGCACCTAAAGACTAGCAGGAGAGAAGAGCCATTTTAATGAGACAAGCAGAGCAGCTGAACACATTTGGGGGATTTTATCGGAGGGGTAAATCCTCAGTACCCACTGACTTTAAGTCTGGCCTGAAGGGCTGTTGGGGGTGGCTCTGAGAACGCTTCAGCTCTCTCTGGGGATGGGGGAGGCTTGTGGGGCTGAGTGGATCCTCTACTCTCAGTGACTATGAGAGCTCTGCTTGCAATTGCTATGTCTAGCTTCAGAGGCTCAGAGTTTCCTGAGAACCTGGGATGGACCATAGCAGAGGGTACTATACCCACACTGAGAGGCACACAGATCCTTTGTGTACACCTGCCATGTGTGCTATCTCTGGGCACTTGGTTCACTTTGGCAGAGTGGCTGAGGCCGTTATCACCATAGTTGATGCAACCATACTGTCCACTGTGATGATAATAGAGATCTACCATGTCAAACTTGGGTGTAATTCTGTACTCTTTCCCCACGTTGGTACATGGGCCAGACCTCCTTGGTCCCACACAGTACATACATTTGGATATCTGCTGAAGGAGAAGATACTACACTAAGCCATAGAGGTATATTTCAAAGTTAAAAGCCCTTAGAGGAGGAAATAAGCAAGCATTTCCACAAAAGTCTAAAAATAAACATAGAAACACAAGAAACATGAATAAGGAAGGCAATATGGTACTCCCCAAAAGTATCACACACACTTCAATATTGGAACGTGAAGATGAAGAGATTGAGAAATGCCTGAAAAGCAATCAAAAGAATGATCATAAGATTACTAAAAAACAGAAAGAAACAAATACATGAGATAAAGAGATTTATACATGAAATGGATGAGACATTCTGGCTGGGAGATAGAGCTATTGAAGAGAAATCAAACTGAAATATTAGAAATGAAGATTTTGGGGCCAGCACTGTGGCATCATAGGCTAAGCCACCGCCTGTGGTACCAGCATCCCAAATGGACACTGGTTCGTGTCCCAGGTGCTCTTCTTCTAATACAGCTCTCTGCTATAGCCTTGGAAAGCAGTAGAAGATGGTTCAAGTGCTTGAGCCCCTACACCCGTGTGGGAGATCTGGAAGAAGTTCCTGGTTCCTGGCTTTGGATCAGTTCAGCTCTATCTGTTGAGTACATACGGGGAGTAAACCAGTGGATGGAAGACCTTTCTCTCTATCTCTTCCTCTCACTGTCTGTAATCCTACCTCTCAAATAAATAAAATATTTAAAAAAAAAGAAATGAAGAGTTTAATATGTCACATAAAAAACACAGTGGAAAGGCTTAACTACAGAGTTGGTGAGGCAGAAGAAAGGATACCCAAGCTAGAAGATAAATATTTGAAAATATCTCAGTCAGACAAAACAAAAAGAAATAAAAGAACAAAAATTTGAAAAATCTAAAATAGTGTTTGAGATCTATGGAATACTATCAAATGATCAAACATACATGTCTTAGGATTTCTTGAAGGTATGGAAAGAGAGAATTAATTAGAAGACCTATTCAGCAAAATAATAGTAGAAAACTTCCTTAATTTGGAGAAAGGAAGGGACATACAAGTACAGAAAGCACATAGAACTCTTATTACCCATGGTCAGAAACGATCTGCACTATGACACATTAAGGTAGGATGTTCAATAGAAAAACATAAAGAAAAGATTTTAAAATACATGTGAGAGAAATGCCAGATTACCTTCAGAGAATTCTCAATTATACTAACAGCCTATTTCTCATCAGAAACCATACAGCCTAGGAGAGAATGGAGAGACAAAATCCAAGTCATAAAAGAAAAAAAAACTATCAAACCACAAGGCAGAGGATTAGCCTATTGAGCTGTGGCGCAAGCCTCCAATACTTTTCAAACTATTCAAAAACAAATGAAAGAGAAGGAATTCTCCTAAACTCCTTCTATAAGGTCAGCATCATTTTAATTATAAAATCTGAAAAAGGTACAACAAGAAAGACAATTGTAAACCCATTTCCCTGATGAACAGATGGAAAAGTCTTCAACAAAATATTAGCCAATCAAATCCAACAACATATTAGAAAGATCATTTATCTGGAATAAGTGGGTTTATCACTAGTATGCTGGGGGTGTTTCCACATTTCAAATCAATAGATGATTCATGACATTAACACATCAAAGAATAAAACCATGTAATTACCTCAATAGATTCAAAGAAAAAAAGGATGTTGAAAAAATACAACATCCTTTAATAATGTAAACCTTAAGCAAACTGGCTATAGAAGGATATATAAGAAACATACCTCAACACAATCAAGGCAACATATAACAAACAGCTAACATTATACTGAATGGGGAGAGGCTGGAAGCATTTCCATTAAGACCAAGACTAGGCAAGGATGCCAATTCTCACCATTACTGTTCAATATAGTTCTGGAAGTTTTAGCCAGAGCCATTAGACAAGAAAAAGAAATCAAATGGATACAAATTGGAAAGGAGGAAGCCAAATTATCCCTGCTTGCTGATGATGACCCTATACATAAGGTAACTAAAAGACTGCACTAAGAGATTATTGGAACTCATAAGGTTTTGGCAAAGTTGCAGGGTATAAAGTCCACATATAAAAGTTAATAGCTCTTGTATACACAAATAATACCATAATCTGAGAAAGAACTTGTAAGATGAGTTGCGTTCACAATAGCTAAAAAATAAAAAATATCTTGGTATAAAGTTAATTAAGGCTTTGAAAGATCTCTAGAATGAAAATTATAAAGCATAAGGGAAGAAATAGAATAAGACACAAAAAAATGGAAATATCTTTCACATTAATGGATTAGAAGAATTAATATCATCAAAATGTCCATGTTATGCAAAGCATCTAAGAGATTCAATGCCTTCCTAATTAAAATGGCAAAGACATTCTCTGATCCAGATAAATAACCCTAAGATTAATGTAGACTCACAAGAGACCCTGAATAGCTAAAGCTATTTTATTCTAAAGAATAAAAATAAACTTGGAGTCACCTCAAGCCCTTCAAGAAATACTGCAAGGTAGTTATAATCAAAACAGCCTGGTACTGGCACAGAAATAGACATGTTGATCAATGGAACAGACTATAGACCCAGAAATTAATCCATGCAGCTACAACTAATCATCAACAAACAAACTAAAATCATTCTCTGTAAAAAGGATTGTATATTCAACAAATGGTTTTGGGAAAATTTGATTTCTGCATGCAGAAGTATGAAACAAGACTCATACCTTACATTCTTTCTAAAAAATTTTTTTTTATTTTAATTTTTGACAGGCAGAGTGGACAGTGAGAGAGAGAGACAGAGAGAAAGGTCTTCCTTTTGCCATTGGTTCACCCTCCAATGGCCACTGCGGCCGGCGCGCTGCAGCTGGTGCACCGCGCTGATCCGATAGCAGGAGCCAGGTGCTTCTCCTGGTCTCCCATGGGGTGCAGGGCCCAAGCACTTGGGCCATCCTCCACTGCACTCTTGGGCCACAGCAGAGAGCTGGCCTGGAAGAGGGGCAACAGGGACAGAATCCGGTGCCCCGAGCGGGACTAGAACCCAGTGTGCCGGCGCCGCAAGGTGGAGGATTACCCTATTGAGCTGCGGCGCTGGCCCTACCTTACATTCTATAAAAAAGTCAACTCACAGAGGATAATGGATCTAAATGTAAGACCTAAAACTGTCAAATTACTAGAGGAAAACATAGGGGAAAGATTGTAAGAAATTGGCCTATACAAAGACTTCTTGAATAAGGTCCCAGAAGCATAGGTAATAAAGGCAAAAATAAACAAATGAGATTATATCGAGCTCAGAAGCTACTGCACAGCAAGAAAAAACACACAACAAAGTGAAGAGCCAACTGAAAGAATGTGAAAAAATGTTTTTAATACATATATCTGTTAAAGGATTAATATCCAGGATATATAAGGAGATCAAAAAACTCAACAACAATGAAACAAGTAATCCAGTTAAGAAATGGGCTAAGGATATGAATAGGCAATTTTCAAAACATGAAACACAATGGCCAACAGACACATGAAAAAACTCTTAGTATCACTAGCCTTCAGGGAAATGTAAATAATAACTACAATGAAGTTTCACCTCACCTAAGTTATAATGGCTATAATGCAAAAATCAAAAAATAATTAATGCTGGTGAGGATGGGGGGAAATGTACACTAGTACACTATTGGTGGGAATGTAAACTAATATAACCATTATGGAAGACAGTATGGAGATTCCTCAGAAATCTGAAAATCGATCTACCACATGACCTAGTCATCCTACTTTGAGAAATTTACCCAAATAAAATGAAATCAGCATATGAAAATTTAACCCCCATGCTTATAGGAGCTTAACTCACAATAGCTAAGATATGGAGTCAGGCCAGAAGTCCATCAACAGATGACTGGATAAAGAAAATGTGGTATAAATATACATAATGGAATACTACTCACCCATAAAAAATAAAATCATGTCTTTTGCAACAAAATGGGTGTAACTGGAGACCCTTATGCTTAGTGATATGAGCTGGTCCCTAAAAAGACAAATTTCATATGTTCTCTTTTATTCATGCTAGCTAATGTTTTTTCTACTTACTACTTATTGAATTATTTATTTAGTGGAGAGTTAAGCTTGTGATTATAAAGTAAATTTAAAGTATGTCAATGTAAAAATAAAAAGAAAAATAACAAAAGAAGGATTAAGGAGGGTAGGAGTATATGAGGGAGGGATGGTAGGATGGGAAATAATATTATGCTCTTAAAACTGTAGGGCTGGCACCGTGGCTTAATAGGCTAAGCCTCCACCTGTGGCACCGGCACACCAGGTTCTAGTCCCAGTCGGGGTGCCGGATTCTGTCCCAGTTGCTCCTCTTTCAGTCCAGCTCTCTGCTGTGGCCCGGGAGTACAGTGGAGGATGGCCCAAGTGCTTGGGCCCTGCACCCCATGGGAGACCAGGAAAAAGCACCTGGCTCCTGGCTTCGGATCAGCGTGGTGCGCCGGCCTCAGTACATTGGCTGCAGCGGCCATTGAGGGGTGAACCAACGGTAAAGGAAGACCTTTCTCTCTGTCTCTCTCTCTCTCACACTGTCTAACTCTGCCTGTCCAAAAAAAAAAGCTATAGTTATGAAATACATGAAATTTGTTCACTTTATATAAATATGAAAGTAAAAAAAAATCAGAGGTGCCTAAGACTATTTATGAGGTACTGTTGCCCTAATATAAGTACTGAGGCCATCTGGAAAGGAGCTCTGCAACAACTCTTAGGGCATCGAAATCAGAGAAAACTTGGCACTGTCATGCAGCAGGCAGAGGAGGCCCTGAAATTCATCTGTACTTAACAGACTGGCTACGGCGTCAACATGGGGTTGTGGCTGAAGAGACATCTTCTCAACAGAAACTACGTTGGACTACCCAGCCTGGTTCTGTTGAAGACAGGCAGAGAAAGATGCACACATCTAGGGCCAGTTGGAGCTGAGTGCAAAGCATGAAAATGGAATGGCCTGTGCTCCCAGGGAGGTCTGCCTGAGCTCAAAGAACTGAACCATGGGTTCAAAATTGATGTTCTAACACAGGAGGCAACTTCAGTTGCAGACTGATTTGTACTTGATAACAGAATGGCAGCACACTTCTGAATACCAACCTGAGGCCATAAAGACATAAGGCATGCATTTTTTCATATACCCAAATTCCATCTAAGGAAGAGAAGTAGAGAATGGAAAGAGAATACATGAAGACTGAGAATCTATTAGGCAAAGAAGAACGTAACGTAAAGGGACTGTCTACTTCTTAAACCAGATTTAATCTCAGAAGAACAAAAGTCAGGTTTATCTTTAATAAATAGTGGATAGAGACTAGGATAAGGACCTGATTGACTGTAGTCAAAGTAAAACAAGTGAATTTTTTTTGTGCATTCAAAACAGAGTGTGGGTTAAACCCTGTCCCTACTTGCCCCTGGCATTTACTGAGACTCTCTGTTTACTGGTACTTACATTGTTTCCTTTAATTCTCACATTAGTCCTATAAGGAAGGAGCCTTTAGAATCCCCAGTTTTCCAGATCAGGAAATAACATCACACAGTTATCAAGAGGGTGAGGACAAAAAAAACCTGATTACTTATTTAAATATTTGAATTTAAAACTAGTTAATATATATTTAGACAAATTGAATTTTTGAAATTTAAAGACATTCCAGGCTGGCGCTGCGGCTCAATAGGGTAATCCTCCACCTTGCGGCACTGGCACACCGGGTTCTACTCCCGGTTGGGGCGCCGGATTCTGTCCTGGTTGTCCCTCTTCCAGGCCAGCTCTCTGCTGTGGCCAGGGAGTGCAGTGGAGGATGGCCCAAGTCCTTGGGCCCTGCACCCCATGGGAAACCAGGACAAGTACCTGGCTCCTGCCAACGGATCAGCGCAGTGCGCCGGCCACAGTGCACTGGCCGCTGTGGCCATTGGAGGGTGAACCAATGGCAAAAGGAAGACCTTTCTCTCTGTCTCTCTCACTGTCCACTCTGCCTGTCAAAAAAAAAAAAAAAAAAGACATTCCAGTAGAAGACTTATGAAGACATAAATCTGAGTCTTCTTATTAAGGAGTACTTGCTCTCTAATTTGCATTTTAGATTTTGGCCTCCATGCAAGTTTCAAGAAAACTGCATTTTAAAGGAGCAAGCATAATTCGGCCAATCTTGCTGAGTAACATTTGTGTTCACTAGAAAGACACTCAGGTACAATTGGTGACTCATTTCTCTCATGCTATGCTATCCTGCAGCCTCGTAGGTTGAAGTCTTCAAGTTACTTAGTAGTAAATTCTGTTTAATCTCTACTCAGCCAGTATGTCAGCACCAATTTTTAGCTAATTTTCATAGTTAAAACAACAACATATCAAATTACAATTAAATAAGACAACACACATAACACACTTAATGTGATGCCTGCCATATAGTTGGTGTTCAACCCTGCCAATGGCATTTGCCTCAATTCATGTTTGTAATGAACCCCAGTATTATCCAGTTCTCTGTGGCTATAAGTTAATAAACTACTTTAAATCCTAGAATTTTATTTTTTATATTTAGCAAATGAAAACACAGTCAGAGAATTCATACCTGGGGTTGCAAAAACAGCAAAAGAAACTCTCCTGAAATGTACTTATCAAATTTAGAAAATGCATTTGCTTACCAGCTCACTGAATTCATTATTGCCTAGGTCAAGTCTTTCCAACTGGGCCAGTTTGTGCATTGACCTGCAACAGATGAAGAAAAATGTTATTGTGAGGCAGTGGATGATGCATTACTCTGAAAGACATTCCACCCAATTATAGCCCCCATCAGATTTCCCTGATTGTACAGTGCACAGAAAAGGAGGTATCCTTCAGAAAGAAGTAAATTTAAAATATACAGAAATGTAGGAAAACTGCCATCTGAAAACATTAATATCCTATTTCATCTTCAGAATTGATACCCGAATGCCAGTGTATGGTTAGAGTAGAGGCCTGTCCATTTAACAGGCATTTAATACCTGAGAACTTGTTAAATAACTACAACATTAGGATGAAGTCCCACTTCCTATATTTTTAAGAATTACCACAGTTTTGAGAACCAATGAACCAAGCAAATTTTGCAGCAAAGCAATGTAAACCCCCATGCCATGGCACACTTTCATCATTTGTCAAGTGAATTTCTACTCCCCTAAATGGTCCTCTGTTACAGACAGATCGTTGTGTTCATTATCTATCTCCCAAACATATCAGCTTGAATGATGCTGTAACTCTGAATAATTGAAAAACTTTGGGCAAAGCTGGTGTCAAGAGTTGGGGTACTCCAGCACATCCCATACACAGTCAGCATTCTCAAAGTACTCTTAAATAAACATATAAGACAAAACTAATACTTTTCTGGAAGGTATTGTTATCTATCTAGTAACCAGAATGCTATCCCTAGGTTCTGCATGGTCAGAGAGAGAGATTTCTTGTGTAATCATTGATTCAAATATTGGAATTTTTTTTCAATTTTAAAATGTAAAAATAATCTCATAGGGTTTAATGAATAATAAACATCATAGGTGTAGTTGAGACAGTGTTATGTACTCAGAAATGCAACAAGTGTATATCTTCCCTGAACAATTGTCATTGAGAGATTATTTGTTTTTCTGGGGCACAGCAAAAAATACAACAGGTGAACACAATGTCCAAAATGTCTTTACATTGGGTAGTTGTTGTTGGTGGTAGTGTGAGAGTTGGGAGTAGTTGAAGTAATTGTGTAAAATAAGAAGGTTATAAATGCTATGGAAAAAAGTTCAGCAGATGAGGGAAGGAGATAAAATCCCTAGAGGGATTTAATTTTTAGTAGCATGATCAGGTAAGGTTCAATGAGAACTGACCACTTGATGTAACAACAAGGTGGTTACGAGATCAGTTTTCTAAGCTATAAACCATTGATAATGCTCTTTCTTCCTTTCAATATGCCTTCACTCTTGCATTTTTCAATATTACTTAAAAAGTTGCATCAATATTTGGATTTCTTATTTTTCCAAGATTTAGGATCATCAGGATAAAAAATTATTCCCATTGTTATGCAACTTATAATCTTGAGGGAAATAACTGAGAGAAAGGACAATTTCTACTCAACAGGGTAAATGCCACAGAAAATATTATGTGTAAAGAAGTTGCTAGAGAACACAGGGGAGAGGGATATTTTTAGCTCTGAAGGTTAGGAATAGAAAATAGAGGGCTTTATTGAGGTTTATATTTGCAATAATTCATGGGACTACAGTCGGGAAAATGGTCATTTGAGGAGGAAATGTCACAGAAGTGGGTTGAAAGAGACCACGGAGTATTCAAGGAATTACAAGTTAGTAAGGCTGATAAGAAACAAGAAATAGCAAGGAATAATAAAAATAGTGAGAAATCAGAAATCATATGTATACAAGGGTCAGGTCATGAGATCTTCTTAGGAATTTGAGTTTTGGCTTGGGTCCAATGTTAGCATTTAAGATTCAGGTAGAGGTATCAGATTTGTATTTTGGAAGCACACTTTGGCAATGAGGTCAGATCAAAGACTGTTCTTAAAACACATAAGATATAATCACAGCCAGAAATAAAATAAAAGCAATATGGATAACATGGTGGTAGATATGAGATACTTTGGAGAAACACATGACTTGGTTCATGATGATGATTGATACAATGTGGGACAAAAAGCTGCAGAAGTTCAGTAATTTATGGATTGAATAGCAGAGTGGGAATATTAGAATGGAATAAATCTAAGGCAGATAAAAGTTGGATGTAATGAATTATGGACTTTGAGGGAAGGATGAGACAATTATATTACAAAAATTTGTGCACATAGATATGTAACTAGGTTTGGAATGCAGGTAAAAGAAGGCTTTGAATGTAAATAAATATTTGAGAGTTTAAAAAAATGGCATTTATATGTTCTGCCTGAAAATGATATTTCCTTTTAAACTCAGATACTGATTTCTTTCTTTTCTATGATTTAAATAGATTTTACCACATTTTTAAAAGAAATTGTTGTTTTTATCAAATGAATTTGCATGATTTCTACAATTATGTTTTAATATGCCCAGAAAGACTTAGTGGGATGATTGGCATTTCAAAGATGGTTGGGAAATGTTGTCAGTCTTCAGGCTTTTAAGAAGGACTTCTGTGTCACTCCTAACCAAATCCATACCACTGAATAGGTGCTTCTAAGGACAGTGCAGAGGGAAAGTAGCTGGTCCCTATAAACAGAAAATTACATTTTCTCCTGAGCCCAGGAATTCTGAGGAGTGACAGAATTTCCTAAAACTTGATTTGGGAACACAAACCTTGATTTGGACAAACACAAAGGTGGAGGATCATATGGCCATGAATGTCAAGTGAGTCACAACTGATCACAGGAAAAGGGTCACCTGCAGCTGATTTGATCATGTTGTCTTAGGCAACAAAAACACTAGTGAGAATTACAGTTAGCTGAAGATCAGAAGTCCTTTTTCATTTCCGGGGTTATATGAACTCCATACTTAGTTCTCACTGATGCCCAAGGAGGACATAATATGAAACTGAGGATAGATTTTTTTTCTTTCTTTTTTGCCAACCTCTGTGATTGAAATGCAAAACAAAAATCACTTCTATTAAATGAAGATCTGGTGCCCTAAGGCATTATAGGATTTATCTTTTTTCTAGACTAAATATTAGTGATCACTTAAATAATTCCTTGTATGATATGATGTCCAGACCTGCAAACACACCAATTGTTCTAATTTAGACCACCTAAAATTTGTCAATACTTAGTTTCTAAAACAGAGCCAGGTTCGAATCCGGCATACCTGTTTTTATAAATAAAGCTTTATTGGAATGGTGTCATGACCATTTGTTAACATTATGTATGGCTGCTTCTGCACCACATTCATAGAATTGAGTGGCTGAGACTGACACCATATGGACTGTAGAGCTGAGACTTCTGTCACTGAGTGAAGGGTAGCACTATTCTCTAGATGAGGTCTAACCAAGACAATGTATCAAGAAAATAATATTTCTCATGCTTCTGTTTTTCAAATTCATGATATAGCTTCCTAATATTCCTTTGAGTGGATAACACTTAAGTGATCCCTGTGAAATATAAGAGTGGGAATAAGAGAGGGAGGAGATGTACAATTTGGGACATGCTCAATCGGACCTGCCCCAAATGATGGAGTTAGAATTGTGCCAGGGGATTCCAATACAATCCCATCAAGGTGGCATGTACCAAGGCCATCTCACTAGTCCAAATGATCAATTTCAGCTCACAATTGATCACACTGATAGGTCTAAGAGTCAAAGGGATCACACAAACAAGACTAGTGTCTGCTAATACTAACTGATAGAATGAAAAGGGGAGAGAATGATCCAACATGGGAAGCGGGATACACAGCAGACTCATAGAATGGCAGATGTCCTAAATAGCACTCTGGCCTCAGAATCAGCCCTTAAGGATTCGGATCTGGCTCAAGAGCCCATGAGAATATTTTAGGCATGGAAAGCTAAGACACTCTGAAAAACAAAAAAAAAGGAAGACCTAAATGAAAGATCTCTGTGAGTGAGATCCCAGTGGAAAGAATGGGGCCATCAAAGAAGGAGGTACCTTTCTCTGAAGGGAGGAGAGAACTTACACTTTGACTATGACCCTGTCGGAATAAGATCGAAGTGGGCGAACCCTAAAGGCTTCCATAGCCTCGGCAACTCATGACTAGACCCTAGGTAGATTACTGACACCATAAACAAGAGTGTCAAATTGTTAAATCAACTTCAGGAGTCACTGTGTACTTACGTCTCATGAGGGATCTGTCCTTAATGTGTTATCCAATGTGAAATAATGCTATTACTAGTACTGAAACAGTATTTTTACACTTTGTGTTTCTGTGTGGGTGTAAACTGATGAAATCTTTACATAGTATATACTGAATCGATCTTCTATATATAAAGATAATTGCAAATGATTAAAAAATCTTGGTGTTAAAAAAAAAAAAAACTTTGCTTATTCTGGGTCAAAAAGAGAAGACTTTTCCCAAGGAGTTTTCTCAACTCTCTCCTCACACACACTTATTATTTTAAATAAACTATCTATTATTTAATTTTAATTTTATCTCAATTTCTATGATCCTAGTTTCCACAAATTTGTAATTATTACTAGTTTTACTGTTTCATTATATTCTTCATTTTTAAAGTTGTCTACAACATGTCTATTATTTCATTTTAAAAATTTTATTTCAGTTATACAAGTTTTATATATTCATATATATATATATTTAGGAAAACAGTGATAATTCCCACCCTATCCTCCCTCTCTAGTCTATTGCTTTTCTTGTTCATGTGAAAGTTACTAAATGTTTCTTTCACATGAATGTATGTGAAAAAGTTTTACATTGTAGGAGGACACAAACAAGTAAGATTTATTACAAGCATGAAGTGGAACTCACAGTATTTTCATTTAGGTAGCGTTCTTTGTGAGACTTGTTCATCCATTTAAATAGTTTCTGCTTCTGGCTCCATGAAGACACTAGGTCTACAAAGATTTCTGGGAAGCAAAGTTTCTCAACCTTGGCACTGTTGACATTTTAATATGGTTAATTATTTGTTATAGGGAGCTACTGTGTACATTATAGGATACTTAGCACATTCTATACAGACTGGACTCCAAAGGGCCTCTTTGTTAAATGAGAATGACCTTTACATGAATAATTACTTCAAAGGGTGCTAAGTGATGTAATAACGATATGTACAGATTGCCCTAAAAGGCACAGAAGAAGGAACAAAGAACAGTTCAGGTAATTATGGAAAATTTCAAAATGAGGTAAAATTTGCCCGGAATTTTGTAGAAGTTTGTTATATGAACCATAGATATTTGCAAATGTGGAAAAAATAATGAAGATATTTAAACAGTACATCTGAAATTGAGGTATACTCAACTGATTATTCTGAGATTATAGTGTATGATAACAATATATGTAATATATGTGTTATATTAATGTGTATTTTCAATGGATCTAATAATTTTGGATCAAATGAATAAACTTTAATTCCCCTAAGAGTTTGTGGCAGGTAATTATATTTTCCTACTCTTGTGATTAGAAAAGGAAAGTCTACAAATGGATACAACTGGAGATCATTATAGTTAATGAAATAAACCACTTCCCAAAAGACAAATATCTTGGTTTCCTGATTCATGGTAACTAGTATACAGAGTACAAAAAAGTAATATATATGAGTGAAATTGACATTTTGATATTTGATTATTTTTATAGCCCTTGTCTGTACTGTTGAGGAACAGTGGTTTCTCTACTTACTACTTGTTGAATTCTGTATTTAATAGAGGTTTAAGCTTGTGATTATAAAGCAAATTGAAAGTATGTCACTGTGAAAATTGCAAGAAAAATAAGAAGGAGGAGGGAGGGTGGAAATGAGGGAAGGCAGACTGGGGGGTATCATTATGCTCTTAAACTGTATATATGAATTACATGAAGTTTGTTTCCTTTATATAAGTAAAAGTTGAAAAATTTAAAAATGGGAACTTCTGAGACAGCATTTATTACTCTTGGCATGGTTGACATTTATAATGGGATAATTGTTTATTGTGGGGGATTATATTTTGTTGGATAAGATATTTGGCAGTGTGATATCTGTGTGGCATGCCTCTTGGCATCCAAAAAACTCTTCTTACCAGATGTCAGTACACTCCACACAATTGTCACAACCCCAATGTTCTTTCCATTTACTGATTAGTAGGAGAGTTACTATTGCATCTCTGTTCTCTACCTCCTTGCTCTGGCAGATGGGTTTCTATATGTCATGTCCTTATGCTATTCAAGTCACCTGTCTGAAAGACGCATGCATTGGCTCTACTCTCTCTCTCTCTTTTTTTTTTTCAATAAGAATATGGGGGAAAGGGGTCTCTTTGTATCCACAAGAAATTTCAATTGGTGTAATTTCCCTTTACAAGTGACTGGCCTTGAAGACATCTTGCCACCATAAGTCATGGAGCAAACACTGGGGCATGGTAATAAGCTTGGGACATATCTCCACCAGCAATGCTGATAATTTAATCTTCACTGTCTGAAATATCTTATTGATTATTTGGATTGCTTTCTATGTTAACTCAGTTATCTTAAGAAGCATGTTTTTTTTTTTTTAAGAAGCATGTTTTAATGAACTTGGTTGTGTTAAATAATGTTGTTATAGTTTGAATAATTTGGATGTCTTCCAAAGGAGAAATCCTTTGGGATGCAAAACTTGGTCCGAAAGTCTTTAGTTAATGGCTAATGGATTAATGTTAGTAGTTGATGAGGTAAAGGTGAAATCTTGATCCAATTATGTGTTTGAGAGTTGGGCATGATGAAAGATTATTAGATCATCAGGGGCTTTTTCTCAGAAGATTCGTGTCAAGAGAGGATTGATTATAAGAGCCAAGTTCAGCATAGCTTTACTTTTTGCTCCTCAGCTCAGTGTGTGAATTTGTTTCTGCACAAATTTGCCTCATCAGACACCAGACGAATGGGTCAACCTGACCTAGGACTGTGAATCTCCAAAACTGAAAGCTAAAATAAACCTTCCTTCCTAAGAAGCTCCTCTCAGGTATTTCAGTTGTAGTAATGAAAAATTGACTAATATAAATATTCACCAACATATAGTCATACATATAAAAATTGTGGAAGTATACAAATTTTCTATAATTGTTACTCTTTTAATTACTGTTTCTCCTGTGTGTGATGTTCTTCCTGCGAATCTTCTCATAGCCAGCACCTTTTCCTCATTTCACTCAAATGTTTCCTCCTCAGATAAATCATCCTCCGCCAATCTAAATAAAGTATCACTTCTGCCTTCACTTTATACCTTACCCTGTGCTATTTTCTTCTTAACACTTACTCTGAAAATTCTGTTTGCTTGTTAGATTTAGGTCCATGAGAGCAAGTAATTTGCCAATTTTGTTGGCAACAATAACGTCTCAATCTGTGTTTGTTAAATGAAGACATTTGCACATGCATGAATGAATGATTCTTTACCAGTGAGATATTTGAATTCCAGAATATTTACAATGATAAGCCATGTAACATAAATCAGGTATCTGCAATTATTAACATTTGCCAAGAAGATATTCTCATAGTGCTTCTTGAACAAATGCTGTAATGAACATATGAAATATAAATGATGAACGAAGGCAGATAAGATGGAAGCTTACCAGTACAAGGATATCTAAATCTCGGGTTAACTTCTGACATTTCCAATATTAAGTTCTTTAGAATTTTGATTCTTTCTCAGCCATAGCATTGTTTGTTTATACAAATGCTATTGATTTTTATGTGTTGATTTTATATCCTGCAACTTTGCTAAACTCTCTTATGAGTTTCAGTAGTCTCTTAGTGGAATCTTTTGGTTCCCCTGTGTATGGGATTATATAATCTGCAAACAGGGATAATTTGACTTTCTCCTTTCCCATTGTATCTCTCTGGTTTCTTTCTCTTTCCTAATGGCTCTGGAACTTCCAGAGCTATACTGAATAGTATTGGTGAGAGTGGATGTCTTTGTCTGGTTCTGCATCTTAGTGGAATTGCTTCCAGCTTTTCCCCATTCAGTACGATGCCAGCTGTGAGTGTCATATATTGCCTTGATTGTGTTGAGCTATGTTTCTTCTATACCCAATTTGCTTAGTTTCTATTGTGAAAGGACACTGTATGTTAATGAATGCTTTCACTGCATCTATTGAGATAATCATCTATTTTTTATTTTTCAATTTGTTAGTTTGATATATCACATTTATTGATTTGCATATGTTGAAAAGAATAAAATTCTGTCTTTTGCAACAAAATAAATGCAATTAGAGGTCATTTATGCTTTATAATATAAAACCATTCCCAAAGACAAATATTGCATGTTTCCTCTGATTTGTGGTTCTCATATAAAGTGCAAAAAATCTAAAGTATATAAGTGAAATTGACATTTTGAGATTTGATTATTGTTTATAACCCTTGTTTATACTCCTGAGGAACAGTGATTTCTTTACTTACTACTTGTTGAATTCTTTACTCAGTGTCAAGTTAAGCTTTTTATTATAAAGTAAATTGAAAGTATGTCATTGCAAAAATTAAAGGAAAAATAATAAAGATGGAAGAGGGAGAATAAGAGCAATAGAGAGAGGGATGGAAGGTAAGGAGGATCACTGTGTTCTTAAAATTGTATATATGAAATACATTAAATTTATTCCATTTATATAAATTTTTTTAAAAAAGGAAAAAATGCACATTTTGCTAGAAGTTTCCGTACAAAAATATCCTTTCATAGAATTATAAAACTGGTTTCTTCTTCAGTCTCAGCCTGTGAAATTATAGACATACGCAGGCCATATAACCTTGGGCCTTGGTGTACTTAAGTGCATAATTATGGGTATCTTACATTGATTAGATCATCCTCATTTGTGTGCTTGGAACTCTGATCTATTAAGCTCTAGACCTCAGCTCCCAATAATCATGACAGCTTTCTTGAATTTATGACTGTTTTAGACGTAGTTCCCTGTCTTGACTTTCACAATCTCCTTAAATATCATGTAGTTTTGTCATTTGGCCTTATGGACTAGGTAAATGGAAATGCATACTACTTACCAGGGGAGAACTGATGACTTCCTCAATATCACCCAAAAATTTAGTGACAGGGTTGGCAGATTATTCCTCTTTTTCCCCAGAACTGAAAGTCATCTGAATCTGGCCTATTTTGTTTGACTTGACCATTGTTTAAATATTCATTTTTTAAAAATGTGCTCTACAGTTGACTACAGTTACTGCAGGAATCAACACATTTTCTGTGTAAGAGGCCAGATAGAAAATATTTCAGGCTTTAGGGTTCATACGCTCTTATTTCAACTATTCAATCCTGTTATTGTGGTGCAAAGTTATCTGTAGATAACATTTTAACAAATAGACATGGTAGTGTTCCAACAAAGCTTTATTTATAAAAACATGCATGCTGGGGCTGGTGCTGTGGCATGGTAGTTTAAGTTTCTGCCTGTGGGGCCAGCATTCCATGTGAGTGCTGGTTGAGTCCCAGCTGTTCTGCTTCTGATCTGGCTCCCTGCTAACAGCCTGGAGAAACAGTGGAACACTGTTCAAGTGCTTGGGCCTCTGCACCTATGTGAGAGACCCAGAAGAAGCTCCTGGTGGATCAGCACAGCTCTGTCTATTGTGGCAATTTGGGGAGTGAAACAGCAGATGGAAGAACTCTGTCTCTCCTTTTCTGTAACTCTGCCTCTCAAATAAATAAATCTTTTTTTTTTTTTTAAAACCATGTCAGATTTAAGTGGCAAGCCATAGTTTTCCAATCTCTGTTTGCAGACAGGTGACTTTATGAGTTTTTTTATATAAATTTATAGCCTATGAAATTTATATATTAAAACCCAGATAAAGCATATAATATGGTTTGAAAAATCCACTTCTAAAACTCATGTTGAAATTTAATTTCTATTGTAGTAGGGATGAGTGAGACCTTTAAGATATATTTGTTATAAAGACTTTTTTGGTATAATTATTGTAATTCAGGGATGCTTACTCTCAATGCTGTCATTTTGATTGCACTTATTAAAAATTAAGTCCTCACTGTCATGCTGTTATTTTAAGCATTTATCCAATTGCAAACCTAGAAAAAAATTCTAGTTGGCAAAGTTGATGGAAAATAATGCAATGTCTTGGTGCATCTGACATTTTGATAAAATTGAACAATCTAAAAATTTCTTTTTATCATATTCAGATATTTTGTCTTTTTAAATGTACAATTATCCTGAAACCACATACTATTGATAGAATCATTGTTTTCTCATAAATTCCAGTGCAGTTACTTGTGTTTGCTGACTTGCAGAATTCTGCAAAATTTTGGCAGAGCTGATGTGTTCCAGCCTCTAGCTTGTCTTTCAGATGTGCTCAAACACTTTCTCCAATTAGTGGCTATTCATGGCACCAGGACAGGAAAACCCCCAACATCCCTCTGTTGTTGCTAATGTCTGGCTCTATTTGAAACTTAGAGAAAGGACTTTTTTCATTTTGTTTGCTGGTGTCCTATGTTTAATGGACATTTGGATTTTATAATTTAGATCTGCTAATTTTTACAACATGATCACATTCTTCTGTTGGGAATAATTTTAAAATAAAGTCATATTATAGTTTGTTTTTGAAATAAACTGTTCTTTCTAGCAAAGGTCCTAAAAACTAGCAGGCTTAGGAATTAGTATTCTTTTATTTTTATATCTATTTATTTGAAAGTCATAATTACAGAGAGAGAGGGAGAGATGAGAGAGAGATCTTCTATCTGCTGGTTCATTCTCCAGATGGCTGCAATAGCTGTGGCTGGGCCAGGCTGCAATAGCTGTGGCTAGGATCCAGGAGCTTCCTCCAGGTCGCTTACATGGATAGCAGGGCCCCACGCACTTGGGTCACCCTCTGCTACTTTGCCCAAGCCATTAGCAGAGACCTAGATTGGAAGTGGAGCAGCTGGGACACAACCTGGTACCCATATGGAGTGCTGCCATTGCAGGTGGCGGCCCTACCTGTTATGCCATTATGTCAGCTCCCCAACTTAGTATTATTTAAGAATACATATACTGGCATACTTTATTATTAAGAAATGTAACTATTTTTAAAGCTTTATTTATTATTTATTTGAAAGTCAGAGTTACACAAAGAGAGAAGGAGAAACAGAGAGAGAGAGAAGTCTTCCTTCCGCTGATTCACTCCCCAATTCACTGCAGTGGCCAAAGCTGAGCAGATCCAAAGCCAGGAGCCAGGAGTTTCCTCCAGGTCTCCCACACAGGTGCAGGGGCCCAAGGATGTAGGCCATCCTCCACTGCCCAGGCCGTAGCAGGGAGCCGGATTGGAAGTGGAGCAGCTGGGACTCGAACCAGGGCCCACATGGGATACCAGCAATGCAGGCAGCAGCTTTACCTGCTATGCCACAACTGTGGCCCCATAACTATTTTGTGACAACCAGGAAATAATAAAAAGTGTTAGATGGGATATAAGCTATGATTTCCATGATCAAATATTATTTATGTGTATACACATATTCCCTTGATTATTATTACATGTTTTTTAAAGATTTATTTTTATTCATTTGAAGAGAGACAGAGATAGTGGTAGAATCAGAAAGACAGCAATTGCCTATCTGCTGATTTATACTCAAATGCCTGCAATGGTCAGGGCTAAGCCATGTTAAAGCTGGGAGCTGAAGATTCATGACAGGGGCCCAGGTACTTAACCCATCACCTGATGCTTGCAGGGTGCACATTAGCAGGAAGTGGAAAACTTGAGCACAGGAAGTCTTATATGGGGTTCAGTTACCCCAAGCAGTGTCTCAACTGCTGTGACAAATGTGTTCCCCTCCAACTAAATCTTAGGCCCATTGATGTTTCATAGCTATGAACTTTGTGTATTCTTTATGTTAATATGTCTTCTAAGAACGACAAAAAACAAACAAACTGGTTTTCCAGAAGGATATGTGACCAATCTAAACATCTATTATTTGGCTAATGAATATTGAAACCTGATTTTTTTAGATCAGCTTCTTTAATGCTTATCAATTAAGATATTCTTTACTGGTATTTAAATGATTAGCATTTAAACTATATAATTTCATCAAGCTATTACATATTTTGCAAAGCATTTTCTCATGAACTATTTTTTTTTCCTTTTAAACACTCTATGTTTAAGAATTCAGGCTAATTTTGTGATGTCTTATTGGAAAAATTTTCTTTTCTGTAATTACTTATCTCTATCACTAAAATGATTTTATGTAAAGAAATAGATTCACAATTAACTTTTCAATTCAACTTTTGTAGTAAGGTATATTTACTGAATGGCTGTTTGAAGAGATATATGTTAACCTTGATTCACCTTGAACATCACACAATGTATAATGTATGAAAGCATCACAGGGTACCTACAATATGCAAAAAATTTGTGTACCTGTTAAAAATGAAAGTAAAAATAGGAACATTATATTGCAAAATTATATCTGGAACTAGTGCTGTGGCTTAGTAGGCTAAGCCTCCACCCGAGGCACCAACATCCCCTATGGGTACCAGTTCATATCCTGGTTGTTCCTCTTCCCATCCAGTTCTCTGATAATGCCCTGGGAAAGCAGTGCAAGATGGCCCAAATCCCTGGGCTCCTGCATCCACATGGGAGACCTGGAAGAAGATCCTGATTCCTGGCTTTGGATCAGCCCAGCTCTGGCGGTTGAGGCCATTTGGGAAGTAAAACAGCAGATGGAAGACCTTTCTCTCTGCTGTAACTCTAACTCTCAAATAAATAAATAAAATCTTTAAAAAATTCCAAAATTATATCTTAAGATCAGCAAGAGGCTATTGGACAAATTCTGCACTACTCCTCTTAATAAGAAGTCTAATCAGAGGAGGAGAAGCCTGAATTCCATTATTCTCTCAATAGTTTTCTTGAGTTTATAACCAGAACTAATTATTCATTCACCAAGACATGAGTTTTCCCACTGAACACAAATTATTGTGCAGTCTTACTTCATAAGAATATACATAATAGTGCCTGTAAGGCCTTTTGAGCTCTCTGTGTATAAATGAGTGCCATATAAGCAGGCATTATAATAAAGACTATAGGAGCTCAAGCTCCTAACTTGCGCTGCAGCAATCTGAAAGGTTATGAGAGACATCACCAGCTATGGAAATGCTCATTTTTACTAGAACATAGTGCAAACTACATTATATGCTCATGAAGAGATTTTAAAACTACTGAAAAATGCTTGATCAATGTTAAGCTGTTTCAGAACCTCTATAGATAACTGGGCAACAGAGAAGAACAATGAGAGAAAGGGTTCTTTTCCTGAGCGACTCCTTTAATATATACAAATGCATGCATACACACATATTCATACCTGCACAGAGGTACAGAGGAACAAATACATCCTGACTATAAGTCATAGAAAAATCTATTACTTGAGTTACAATGTTGGTTATTTTGAATATTAATCTTCATGTTCAGTAGCTACTTGACACGATGGTATTGTATCCCAATATACCTATGGTTATGGATTAAACAGAATTTGGTTTACAGAAGCTCGTGCAGATGTTCCTAAATGTGTATCTATTTGTTTTTATGTATTTGAGAGGGAGGGAGGCACAAAGAGATAGGCAGGGATACACACGCACACACACATACATACACACACACAAAAGGAGATCTTCCATTTGTTGGTTCATTACTCAAATGTGTGTAACAGCCAGAGCTGGGCCAGGCTGAACCTAGGATCCCAGACTCAATCTAGGTCTCCCATATGGGTGGCAGGGCCCTACCTAATTGAGTCATCATCTGTTCTTCCCAGAGCATGCATTAGCAGGAAAGTAGATCAGAAATGGGGCAGGGACTCAAATCTAGGGACTCTGATGATATAGGATGCAGTTGTCCCCATCATGCAGATGTTTAAACCCAAATCTTATGTTAATGGGTTAAAGTTAATGGCTTATGGGGTAGGACAGAAGAAATGCAAGCTTGTCCAAACTACATTACATAAAAGTGAAGCCTGGGAAGTAACTGCCTTGGATTAAAAAACTTGCTGGGGTGGAGTCCCATGAGCAAATCAAAATAGCTTTATAAATGGAGACACATGTACATGAAAGAGCAGCAGCGTTCCTCTGTGTCTGCTTCCTGGCTCATGAGATCATTCCTCCACACATGCTTCACCACTGCAGGCTTCCTCCAGTTGCCAGACTAATGGGGCTATCTGATCTTGAACTGTGAACCTGCAAACTGTCCTTGAAAATAAATCTCTTCCTTCCTAATTTGCCCCTCTCAGCTGTTTTAGCTGAAGTAATTAAAGCTGACTAATACATCCACCATACAGTGAAAATATCATGTCAAAATTTAATACACTTAACCTCTTGAACACTCTAGCTTAGCAATAATGCACCATGGAGAATTGGTTGTTTCCTCTCATGATTGTGTTGCTCACTGGAAGAAGAGGGTCACCGTATCACACAAGGCTAGGTCAGGAAAAGATCAAAATTCGATATTAGGCAAAGAGTTTCTGCTCAATGTGTATTACTTTTGTACCGTTATAAAGCTGAAAAACCATTAAGGACAACTGTCTTCAGTTGGGGTCTGTCTGTACTTTTACATAGATTTGGCCTTAGATTGTGGATACCCTGACTAATGTATGACATGACCTTGTGACTAAGTTGTGAGAGAATTTGAACTTCAGAAGATAAGGAACTTTGAAAATAAACTGGCAAGGTAGCCACACCTCATTCCCATGCAACTGCAATCTCCCCCCTTTTCTTCCTTGCTAGCAGAGCCTGGCCTAAATCAGAGACTGGAGCTCATAAAACCCTGGCTATTGAACAGAAGAAGAATCTGCCAGGGGAGATTCTGAGAAAGAGTTTCCTCTTTGAGCTAAGAAGGTTAGGGGAAGCATGAGAACTTTTTTCTTCCACCTTTTCTGCTTCCTCTTTTCATGGTTGGGTGAGAACATGATCTCTGGAGTTGCAGCAGACATTGTAATCCTGAGGTAAGCCAAGGTGAAAGGCAACAGGCTGGAGACAGAGATATAGAAAAATGGAAAAAGGCCCAGGTTTTTGATGAAATTATTGGCTACTGAACCAATTTTGGGAAGGCTTACCTTGAAACTTTATTATAGGGAATAATTTACATGCTATATAAAAGTCACCTTGATTAAGAATCCAACATACATAGCTGAAAACATATTCCCTAATATACTTGTTTCATTGGGTTGTTAGGTACTGTAAAATTGTCACTTTTCTTTTTTGGTGGCAGAGCTAAAGCAAAAACAGAGGTCATTTAAGGCCCTGAATTTGATATAGCACAAATCATTAAATAATCCTGATTTAATAATTTTAATTATAGTAGATATTAGGCAAAAAAAAAAGAAAATAATGAAAGAAAATAATTCTAAAATTCTTGTTCTTGTTTAGAAAAAATATTTTGATAATACCAAAATTAAAACACTATACATGGGGCTGGTACTATGGCTCAGAGGGTTAAAGCCCTGGCCTGCAGTGCCAACATCTCACGTGGGCACTGGTTTGAGTTGTGGCTGCTCCACTTTTGATCCAGCTTCTTGCTAATGCTCCTGGGAAGATGCATTAGCCAATTAGGGAAGATGGGCCAAGTCCTTGGGCCCAAGCACCCATGTGAGAGACCCAAAAGAAACTCCTGCTGACTCCTGGTTTCAGATTGGCCCAGCTCTGGCTGCTGTGTCCACTTCAGGAGTGAAGCACTGGATGAAAGGCCTCTCTCTCTGTGTCTCTACCTCTCTAACTCTTTCAAATAAATGAAATAAATCTTTTAAACTAAACACTATATACAAAGTTTAACTAAATTAACAAAGAAATGAGTCACTTACTACTGAACTAAGTATATAGGTGCTTTTGGGATCATAAAAATAAAGTGAATGAAATTTAGGCATTAATTTTTGAGAAACAGAAAATATATAGAAAGGTATTAACATAAATTTTTATCTTAATCCCAAGGTTAAAATAAAAATACCTTTATATATCATTTAGGATTCAGAGTATTGTTTCAATTTTTCTTACCTGTATTTGACTTTTCAATATATCTAGTTCTACAATTCAATAATTTCATTTTCATAAATTATTCTGTGAATTTCAGTGTGATTTCTATTCAGAAACCATGTGTCATTCTGTATATATTTTATTTGCCTTTTTATTATGTAATAGGTTTAGTAATGAAGATGTTAATACTTTTCAAAACTATCCCTGTTCTCTTTGGTTTTCATCATGTCTTTAAAGAAAATTGCTCCCTAAGTTTTTTTCCTTAAAGTTATTTCTCCTTAAAACACCATTTGCTTGAACACGCCCCTGTCTGACATCCTAAAGGCTGCCTCTGTGGTCTAGTTTAACAGACCAGAAGGAAGAGGAGTGAGCCAGGCAGCAGAAGTAATGTAAGGTGAGCAGGCTAATTAATACAGCTTTCCGCAGTGATCTGTCCTCAGGGAGACCCAACAAGGCCAGTCCACTCTAAATGGCATTGGTTTTCAATGTGGGAAGCACAGGGCTTTGAACAAACAGTAGTCATGACAGATGCCATCCTCTGAAGAGTGCTGGGCCACTGGACACAGAACTGCTCTGGGATAGATGGACTTCCAGCTCAGTGCTGTAGATCCTGTTGGGCCTCCCTAAGCTGAAAAAGCCCTTCACTCTGCCCAGACTCCAAAGTTTCCACTGCTGTTGAGGGAATGCCTACCAGTCCGGTCGGTAACACTGCAGGCAGGACTGTTAATTTCCTGATAACGATGCTGTCTGTTCAATACTAGCTTCCTTTTCAGGCCAGCTCTCCTAAAATGGAAATCAACAGGGTGTCTTCCCTAAGGAGGTTCACACCTCCCTGATGATGCCTCTTGCAGTACCCCATGTAAGGAGATAGATAGCTCTGGGCCTCACAAACACCTGGCCAGGTATTTTTATCAAATTATTAGTGGAAAATCCCTCCTGTCAGTTTCTATTTGCCTTTCAATGGGAAACTCCCTCCTGGTTTGGATAGCACCTTTCCTAGGTCCTCTAATAATGATCCATCCTTTGTTTTAGACTGTGTATTTAATCAGCTTTTTAGATTTCTTTTCTCCAGACTTAAAGCAGTGAAATTCTAGTTAGCCATACATACAAAACCTCAGATGGAAACAGTGCCTGCATGATGGTACCAAGGGCCCCTGTTAGGGCCACTCCCTGCTGGAACCCAGGTCTGACCGTGGGTCATCTAATCTGACCTTACTCAGCTTGAAGAAGCCTGAGCAATCGCTGCCCTAACTCCTGGCAGCAGCCAGGGTTTCCATAAACAGTGGGGGGAAATGAGGGAGCCTGGGATTAGAAATAGGCCAGAATGGCTCCATGCTGCAGCTCCTTCCCAGCAAGTACACACTAAACAAATCAGGATGGAAGCCCCTCGTAACAATATTTACCAGTGATGACAAGATCTAGGCTTCAAGGACAAGGTATCAATAAAGACTGTCCCCACTCACGGGCCTTCACAGTAACTGATGTATAACCACTACCTTTGCTCCTTGGAGATAACATGATAAAGACATACAAATACCCCTAGACTGCAAGACCTCAGCAGCTAGGTCTCTCTTTCTACCAGCCCCTTTGATCACACTGTTCATAGACTCTGTTTTTTACATAAATAAAACTTCACTTCCTCTACTATCAAAAACAAAAAAAAAACAACAATATTCGCATCAAACTCAACTAGATTTTACTCAACTCAGTAATTTCTTCTATTTAGAGGTATTCCTAGAGATTCTCCCTTATCATTTGAATGGTAAAACATAATTGGCATATTTGCTAATAGTGTCCATTAACACACAGGAATAAAATTATATTTTTCTTAATAATTGAAATGATACATGTTTTAAACTTCCTATATCCACATATAAGAGAAATTTAAGGGCAAATTCCACTTAGAAAAACTTTCAGATTGTCATTATCTAGACCTAATTTCTTTCCCTGGACAGTATTTGGCATACAGATCATCATGCAAAAATACAATTATGACTATTAGTACTTAGAAACTATGAAATATAAGATAATAGGATAGCTACCAGAAATAATGAACTATACAATAAAAATAACAATGGGTAAAATCTACTCTAAATGAAACCATTGTGAAATGTGCATTGTAATGAAAATTTCATTGAATCAAAGAATTGTAAAAGATTCTGAAGTCTAATTGCATTATTTTTATGAGTAATTATATTTATATAAAGTGAATCCTTATTTAAAATACTCATAAGAAAAGCACTGATTCTCAACATAGTCTCAAGAAAAACTACATTTCTGAATCTAAATTTTATTGAGAAATTTAATCTTTTGTGAATGTGACAAAACACTTGGATAACTGCCCAAAGAGGAAAAAAGATCTGACTTCTCAAATTATTGTTGCCATTATCTAAGGGGAACACATTTCATGTATTTCAGTTTTAACAGCATAATGATACTTCCTACCCACCCTCCTCTGTCCTTTCTTGTTTTTCTTTTAATTTTTGCAATGACATATTTCCATTTACTTTATAATTATAAGTTTAGCCCTCCACTAAATAAAGAATTCAACAAGCAGTAAGTAGAAAAAACATTTTTCCACAGGAATATAGACAACAAGTTGATTACCTAAACTCTTTGGTATTACACTCATATTTCACTTTATAAATCCTCTATTAAAGAAGGCTATTTAATTAATTAACACAATAATTTACTTTTCCATTTGCACAGTCATCTTTTAACCACATATTAGTGCTATGATGTGGTTGTTGCTTTCAGGTACTTCACAGCCTAGTGGAGTGTTCACAAAAGCTCCCAACTACTACCACCAATGGCTCCTGTTGAAACCTTATCATGTGTGGCATAGCAATTCAAGGTTAACAGGACAGAATCCCCGCCCAGATAGAGTTTACATTCTATCAAAAAGGTAAAAAAATAAATGACAATGAAATTAATGCCTTAGTTTACCACAAATGGGGTTCATGCTACTTGGAAGTCAGTGTGATGTGAGAAATTATAATTGAGGGCATGATGTAGAGACATTCTTGTAAGATAATATTGCAATCAATTCTTAAGGGAGAAAGTTCAGCAGATGGAGAAGATAGAAAGGAAAGTTCAAGAAAAGAAAATGTTAGCGTAAGATTCATTCACCCAGGTGTTAAAGTATTTGGCATGGTTTAGGAATAGCAAAGTATTTTCTCAGTAAAGCTCTGTAACATGGAAGGATTGAAGGACTTTCTGTGTTTCCTTAACATTTTTGTCCATTTAAGAGACAGAGGATTCTTTGGAGAAGAATGATTTAGAGAATTATTTCCCTATCAGGCTCCAAAAGGTCATATGCTCAGGGTCATGTTCCCATTGACCTTCACACCATGGGCAGGGCCTTAGAGGAGGATGGCCCAAGTGCTTGGGCCCCTGCACATGTATGGGAGACCAGGAGGAAGCACTTGGCTTCTGGCTTCGGATCGGCGTAGCACCAGCTGTAGCGGCTATTTGGGGGGTGAACCAACGGAAGTAAGACCTCTGTCCCTCTCTCTCACTGCTAACTCTATCTGTCAAATTAAAAAAAAAAAAGAAATGAAGACCACTCATCAGCACCAAAGCTAAAAGATGAAGCCCACTTCCCCTTCAAGGAAGGAAGGACTGAGTCTCCCAATGAAGCAATGGCAGAAAGAACTTTTTCCCATTTTGAGGATGGTGACCACTATCTTCCTAATTGTCTAAAACAACAGAAACCTGAAAATCACTCTAACCACTTTTTCTCTATCGCCTCAAAATTAGTCAGGATCAAAGACCTATTAATTTTACCACCATTATATCTTTTTTGTTAAAAAAATTATCTAAGGGGAACACATTTCATGTATTTCAGTTTTAAGAGCATAATGATACTTCCTACCCTCCCTCCTCTGTCCTTTCTTGTTTTTCTTTTAATTTTTGCAATGACATACTTCCATTTACTTTATAATTATAAGTTTAGTCCTCCACTAAATAAAGAATTCAACAAGCAGTAAGTAGAAAAAACATTTTTCCACAGGAATATAGACAAGGGTTATAAACAATAATCAAATCTCAAAATGTCAGTTTCACTCATATATATATTACATTTTGAATATATGTCCTCTTTCTATCTCTTCCGCCACTGTTTTCCTTTAGCCTTTCCCACTCCCTGGACTTTGGTAACCCAGGCATATGTATCAGCATCAGCACTAGTCTCCTGCCTCCACTTTCTGCTCCTTCCAATCCAGATATCAAAGTAAAACTCCAAAATAATTTGCTTATGTCATGTCTGGGATCAGAAATCTATTTCAGGAAAATTTCCAAGCTCCTCAACATTGCATTCAAGGTATCATATACTTTGATACTAGTTTGTTTTTCTGGTTTCAAAGCATGGGGCTGATGTTGTGGCACAGTGTATAAAGCTACTGCCTGACACAGGCATCCCACATGAGTGCTGATTCGGGTCCTGGCTGCTCCACTTCCATTCCAGCTCCCTGCTAATATGCCTGGGAAAGCAGCAGCAGCAGATCACACAACTACCCAAGCTTCTACACCCAAGTGGAGGCCCAGATGAAGCTCCTGGCTCCTGGCTTTGGTCTGGCTCAGTATTGGCTATTGCTACCATCTGAAGCCTGAATCAGTAGATGGAAGATCTTTCTCTCTTTCTCCCTCTTTGTCTCTGTCTCTCCCTCTAGCTCTGTGGTAATGGCTTTTAAATAAATAAATTTTTAAGTAAAACTTTTCCACATATTTCAATCTGTAGCTATACTGAGCCATTTGTAGTTCCCAAATGAGCCAGGTTTTCTTATGGGAACAATTCTCTGGTAAATATAATTTTGGAGAGCATGAGATTTAATCTAACATTTTAAAATAGAGTCTAAGAGGACTGCTAAGATGAAAATAAGAGCATAATTGAAATAATTGCACTTTACAAGGAATAGTTGGAGAAAATATTTATTATGTTTTGGCCTTTTGGAATAATATTGTATGTTACATAAAAGAGAAGGTCATGATACATATAGAACAAAAGGAAAAAGGCTCTTGGCTTGTGTGCATCTAATAAGAGGGCTCTCATGTGAAACTGACCACTAGACAACTCCCAAAAATCTGTATAATGAAATTTGTCCTAGAACGTCTGTAAAGAAAAATGAATTTATAGGTAAAATCAATCAGAATTTCCTAACTTAAATGTTATTAAAGCAGATGTTGATTCTTAGTTTTACAATAAAGAACTACACTGAATGGAGATTCTATTATGTTGATTGTCTTGTAACGCCCATAATGTGTTCTGAACCAACTAATGCCAGTCATGGTTCAGCAGACTCCTACTGGTAACATGGTTTGTTAGTTTGAGCAGAGGGCTGCAACTGCAGCCCACTGGCCAAATCTCATCCACTGCCCCTTCTTTATGTAGTCTGCCAATTAGGAATTTTTAAATAGTTAAAAAAATCAAGAGAAGACTATTTCATGTCAGAGGAAAACAGTATAAAGTTTAAATTTCAGTATTCATAAAATTATATTAGAACATAGCTGCTTTATCCTGTTTGTTCTGCACTTGCAGAATATAAGAGACCGGATGACTTATAGAGTGGAAGTTTATGAGTGTTTTCTCACAGTTTGGGAAGTTAGGGAGGTTGAAACTAAGGCATTGGCATCTGGTGAGGGCCTTCCTGTTCTATATTCCAGAGAATACTGCTGAGCCTTCACATGGTAGAAGAGCTAACCAAATGCTGCTATATGAAGCCTTTGTTTTTCATTAAATGGAAAAAAATTGGTGCCAGTGCTGTGGTATAGTGAGTTAAGCCATTGTCTGCAGCGCTGGCATCTCATGTGGTGGCCAGCTTGAATCTACCTGCTCCACTTTTGACCCAGCTCCCTGCTAATGTGCCTGGGAAATCAGCAGAAGATGGCCCAAGTGCTTGGGCTCTGCACCCACATGGAAGAAGAGGATGAAGCTCTAGCTCCTGGCTTCAACCTGGCTCAGCCCTGTGGCTGTTGCTGCCAGTTGGGGAGTGAACCAGTGGATGGAAGACTTTTCTCTCTGCCCCTACCCCTCCATCTCTGTAACTTCACCTTTCAAATAAACAAGTAAATGTTTTAAAAACATAAAAAACTATATGAGAAGCAGAGAAACAGGGAGATAGATAGAGAAAGAGTCATAGTTCCCATCTGCTGGTTCATTCCACAAATGCCAGCAATGGCTTGGGTGGGGCTGGGTCAGGCCAAACCAGAAACTGAGAACACAGTACAAGTTTCCAAAATGGGTGGCAGAGATCCAACTACTTGATCCATCACCTGCTGTTTTCCAGGGTCTACATTAGCAGGAAGCAGGAATCTGGAACCAGAAGTAGGCCTTGAACTCAGGCATATCTGATATGGGGTGTGTGTGTGTGTGCTAACCCCTAGGCCAAATGCTCCATGCAGTCTCCTAAAAGAGTCTTCATCTGATTACGGAAGGGGGAGCCTTAATTGTCTAATCAGCTACTTAAGGCCCTGCCTCTTCATAATATCACATTGGGAATACCTGAATTTTGGAGAGGATGCATTCAAGTAATACCAATGGTTTTGTAGGAACGTAACCATTCCACTTGTTTGCATATTGTCTGTGACTGCTCTTGTCCTGAACAGCAGAGTTGAGTGCAGATATTTCTTAACTTATGATAAGTTAACATCCCAATAAACTCATATTATGAAAATAGCGTAGGTAAAATGTATTTAATGCGCCTAACATATCAAACTTCATAGCTTACCTTAAATTTAGAAAATCTAAAAGTTAGAAAATGTACATCATCCTAACTGGGCAAAATCATTTAAACCAAAGCCTGTGTGAAGATAAAGTGTTGGAGATCTCTTGTAACTTATGACTACTGTGGACACACAGCACTCTGTAGAGGGTCAGTGAGATGATTCTACACAAGTCTAGCCTGGGGAAAGATTAAAATGCAAACTCAACATACAGTTTCTTCTGAGTAGGTATCACTTTTGTACCATTACAAAGTTGAAAAATCCTAAATCAAACCATGAGAACTCAGGGGCCATCTGTACTTATAAGGGAGATCCTATGTTCTAAAGAGCCAGAAATATGTGAGGACTACTGAGATAAAGCGATACTCAATAGGAAATGATAGGAATCGGTGTATACACACACACACACACACACACACACACACACATACAAACATTTAGTGAGCTGCCTATCAGCTGGCTTCTTGGTAATTCCTTACTTTATAGGTCTTGGTAGAATACAAAGCTTACCTACCCAGAAAGGAGACTATAGCCCTGAGTGTACCTGGCTCGGTTACACTCACTTAGACCATAGTACTTCCCTCACGTTTATAAACCATCCCACAAAACATCACCAGTGGTTGAGAGCTTTGTGTGACCACAATGAAATAAAATAAAAACAAGACAACTACATAGTTATGCCTAAGCAGAGATAAAAACACAGGACTCCTACTAATGTGAGGGACCACTGCCTCTTTTCAACGATAAGTTCAGTTCCTCTGCATTCCCCTGCCTCACAACCAAGTGTACCATTTTCAGAGGCTTCACACTCTGAAAATGATAACCATTTTTTGAAACCTCTCCCAAATAACCCACAGGTTGTCCCCTCTAACAAACTCTTGCTGAGACGCTCCATTGTTCTCTGTAATATGCAACATCCTCCACAATAGCAACTGATATCCTAATGTTGGCAAGTAGACAAATTTGGTGGTCTTTGCCTGGTGCCTATCAACTCTTACTCTTTTTGCAAAAAAGCTTTGAGGTTTCTATGGTGTGTGGAAATAGGACACCAGGGCTGCAGAAGTCAGATGCATGCTCCATACTCTATACAGACATGTTCTTCAGAAGCTACTGGCTGCAGAGACTTGATGTTGGCTTGCTCAGCAGCAGCAGCAGCAGTGGCAATGGCAACAGGGACTGTGGACTAGCCATGTAGCAGCAGTGGTCGGTATCCAGTGCTGGTAGGGTAACAGTGCAGCCTGGGGCTTTCTGTGTTCAGTGCTGGTGACAATGGTATCATGCTATATTGTTTTTTCAATGTTGCCCTTGCTTGATTTCTAAGTTTTCTTGTTTACTGCCATTTGTTTCCTGTATTCTATGTCCTCTCATCATTATTTTACCATAAGTCATACAGAGTTGGCTGTTGTGTGATTAGCTATGAACCCATTGATACTAGAGCAATATTCTTTTTTTTTTCTTTTATAATGCTTTTTATTTAAACAATATAAATTTCCAAAATACAGCTTATAGATTACAATGGCTTCCCCCCCCATAACTTCCCCCCCACCCGCAACCCTCCCCTTTCCCACTCCCTCTCCCCTTGCTTCACATCAAGATTCATTTTCAATTCTCTTTATATACAGAAGATCAGTTTACTATATATTAAGTAAAGATTTCAACAGTTTGCCCTCACATAGCAACACAAAGTGAAAAATACTGTTGGAGTACTAGTTATAGTATTAATTCACAATGTATAGCACATTAAGGACAGAGATCCTACATGATATATTTTTTAAAAAAATTGATTAATTTTCTAGGCAATTTCCAATTTAACACCAAGATTTTTTTTTAATTTTTAATTATCTATATACAGAAGATTGATTCAGTATATACTAAGTAAAGATTTCATCAGTTTGCACCCACACAGAAACACAAAGTGTAAAATACTGTTTCAGTGCTAGTTATAGCATTACTTCACATTGGACAACACATTAAGGACAGATCCCACATGAGACGTTAAGTACACAGTGACTCCTGAAGTTGATTTAACAATTTGACACTCTTGTTTATGGCATCAGTAATCTCCCTAGGCTCTAGTCATGAGTTGCCGAGGCTATGGAAGCCTTTAGGGTTCGCCGACTTCAATCTTATTCCGACAGGGTCATAGTCAAAGTGGAGGTTCTCTCCTCCCTTCAGAGAAAGGTACCTCCTTCTTTGATGGCCCCATTTGTTCCACTGGGATCTCACTCACAGAGATCTTTCATTTAGGTCTTCTATAAAATCTCCCTCTGCAACTTCCTGCATTTAATGACTTTGAAATACAACTCTCCAGTCACTGATGCTCTTCTATGATCTGGGCTTAAATTAGTGTTTACTGAACAGCTCCATTTGAACATGCCACACATTATAGTTTATCACATTGTAAGCAATGTTAGTCATCTCCCTAGTCCTTCCCTATTTCTTGTCTATGTCATTACTTTTATCTAAAACAGAAACTTGGGATTATTCCTTTCTTCAAGACTAATTACTTACCAAAACTCTTGAATTCTATTCTCTCTAAAATCCATCTCTTCTCATCTCTATATCCGCCTTCGTGGATCTATTTCAAAGCTTCAATCATTTTCTCCACGGATTACTTCCATGGCTTTGTGAATTGGTTACCCTCTATTCCATTGTTGCCTTTAAAATCCACTGGACATAGCAGCCATTAAAATATTTTAAAAATGTAAATCATAAAAAGCAAGTCATATAAAAACTCTCTTATATCTGCAGTTGCCAGAAGATAGTTTCCCCCAGAATAAAAACTTTCATGAAACTGGACCTCCCAGGAATGCTCAGAATTGCTCTTAAGAATGCCAGGGCATGTTCAGTTGTGCTACATGAAAGGTATGCTGATATCTGTTTCTATCTACTAGAGATCCTATTTGGTTTCTAAAATAAGCAGGAAGTAATACTGCTAAAGAAGATTGCTAAAACCCTTGCCATCTTGTAGCGTAAAATATCACAGCATAAGTTTATTCCATAAAACATTTACTCAACAATATTTATGAAATATCTGCTATGTATCAGGCCTTATTTGAAGAGATAGGATTATGCCCCAAAGTAGAACAGGTAAATCCTCTGCCCTCAGAGAACAACCATTCTAGTGTGGAGCAACGTACAGAAAAAAGTAAAAATACATATTCAACATGACCTGTGGTTGTAGATGCTATTTAGAAAATAGAGTGAGGATGATGCACTATTTGGAGGATTTCAATTTTGTATAAAGTGCCCAAGGAAATCCACTTTGAAAAGTGTTGATACGTGAGGGCAAACTGTTGAAATCTTTACTTAATATATACTAAACTGCTCTTCTGTATATAAAGAGAATTGAAAATGAATCTTGATGTGAATGCAAGGGGAGAGGGAGCGGGAAAGGGGAGGGTTGCAGGTGGGAAGGAAATTATGGGGGGGGGGTGGGAAGCCATTGTAATCCATAAGCTGTACTTTGGAAATTTATATTCTTTAAATAAAAGCTTTAAAAAAAGTGAAATTTTATCCAAATTGTGGGGACACGAGGAAACATGATGATCTAACATAGCATATAAAAACACATAAGACTATACTGCATTCAAAGTATGGGTTCTGTAATCAGATTGTCTTGGATCAAATTTGAGCTGTGTCATTTACCAGTCATCTGATCTTGGGCAAGATATTCAACTTCTTTGTGCTAAGGTTTCCCTGTTTGTAAAATGGGAATATTATTGAGTTGTGCATCTTAAATGAATTAGTAGATGTAAAGTGCTCAAAAAGAGCACATATTAAGTATTCAAATGTATCTCATTATTCAGAAAAACTTGCAATCTCACACAATCTGATCAACAATTTCATGGTTAGAAAAATAAGCCAATCTCCAAAAGACAAATATCATGTTTTCTCTGATATATGGCAGTTAATACAGAATACAAAAAATGTATAGGAGTGAAATGGACATCTTGTGATATGACTGTCATTTTTAGCCCTTGTTTATACTCCTGTGGAACCGTGGTCTTCCTACTTTTCACTTGTTGAATATTACGTTTAGTGGCGAAATAATCCTGTTTGTTGAGTGGGTTGAAATTATGTGTTTGCAAAAATTAAAGAAAAAAAAAGAAAGGAAGGAAGGAAAGGGGATTAAGGAAGGGAGATTGGGAGGGAAGGAAGCATGGTTATCTTCTTAGAACTGTACCTGTGATATACATGAAATCTGTTGTCTTTATATTAATAAAAATTTTAAAAGTCAGCAATTTCTAGTCTATAAGAGAACCAAAACTGTTTTCAGAAGTCAAATAATAAACACCCAGAGGCTAAAATTTGAACAGATGCATTAACAACTACCAAAGAAGACTTATAACACTCATTCAAGTATTCACTGAAAATAGAGTATGTACCAAACATCACATCACAGAATGGACACAAAGGTGAGAATTTGAGCATATTTTTTCCAGAAAGTTTAGATATACAGGAAAACAATTATCATAAAAGGTATAATGTTAACAGTACAGGAAATATAAGGTGGGCTCATGGCAATGTGTAACTGGAAAATTATTAATAAGGCTATGAAATAAGCAGCAGATACTTTATCAACAGCATACAGAAAATCATCTAGACTAAACTATGACCATTTTCATTACTCACTTTTATTTCACCTTTAAATAATGTGTAAGATATCTATAAAGTATAAATATCAGAAACACAAAGCTCACTGAATTTCAATATATTTAATGTGTACTGGAAGAAACAAAATATTATCATAGTCCTTTAGTAGCCTCCCTCAGATTCCCTTCTAGCCACCACTCAAACTCTCAAAGGGTAACCACTAATATAACTTCTTAGTAGCACAGAATGTTTGCCTCATGTTGTGCTCTTTATGAATGAAAAACTCTATGAGAGATCTTCAAAAGGTTCATGGAAAATGTATATCATGAAAAACTAGTCAGAAATTTCATATCTTCCAACAAAATAAACATCTTTTAATTTAATTTTCCATGAATTTTTTAAAGTGTACCTGTGCCATGTGTGTGTGTTCCTTGTGCTTGGTTTCTTTCTCTCAATATCTTTATAAAGACTTGTACATGATTATTCACAGCACAGACTGTTTGTAATAGCCAAAACCTTGAGAAAAGCAATCCAAAATGATAAACACCTGTGATACTTATACGACAGAATACTATTCAGCTTTAAAATTGATAAAACTTACAATATGGATGAATCTCAAAATAATGCTTAGGTGAATGAAACCAGATTTAAAGAAAAAGAAAACTATAATCATGTTTATATAAAATTCTATAAAATTCAAACTAATCAATAATGATGGAAAGCTGAACAGCCCTCGGGTGGGCAGTGGGGTAAGTAGAGCCATAACACTTCTGGGGATGAGGATTTGTTAATTAACGTGTTTCTGATGATACTTTCACTATGCATACATTCAAAAACCTATAAAATTACACAATTTTCCCAACTTTATTTGAGATTACTCAATATACAAAGACCATATATAATGAATGTGTACAGACTGGTGATTGTGTAGATACGGACACACTCATACTACTAGCACCACAATCTGAATAATAAATATATCCATCTCATTCTAATGGTTTCTTGCATGCCTCTGCTTTGTTTAATATTAATTTTTTTGTAGTAAGAATACTTTACATGAAATTTACCTTCTTAACAAATTTTAAGTACATAAGATTCTACTGCTAACTATAGACTGTTGTATAGCAGATCTCTGGAACTCATTCATCTTATAGCACTCCAACTTTATGCCCGTTGAACAGCTTCCCATCTCCCTCTCCTGCCCATCCTCTAGGAATCATCATTCTACTGTCTATTTCTATAACAACTCCTTTAGGTACCTATATAAAAGGAATTATGCAGCATTTGTCCTCTGACAGACCTTTAAATATTAGCATACTGTCTTTCAGGTCCACCCATGCTGTCATGATGGTAGGATTTTCTTCTTTTTGAAGGCTGTATACTTTTCCATTATATGCAATGCCACATTTTTTCAACTATTCATCTGTTAATGGATATTTGGGTTATTTTTACATTTTAATTAATGAAAATATGTATATTTTAAGTATGTGCAGTTTTTTATATGTCAATTATACTTCAATAAAAGTGTTTACCAGAAAAGAGGAACTTTGGGCATTTTAATATCAAAGGCCAGCAACATTTTTCTGAATTCAACATGTATTCAATCTTCTAAAAATATATATATATCATCCTAGATCACACAAGCTGTCCTGTGACAATAAAAGAACAAAGATCCAGAGTCAGGCTTCATTGGATCAAATCCCTCTTCTCCACAAGCCCAGCTTGGTGGGCTTTGTTGCCTCTTTGAATTTCAGTTTCCTTACAAAATGGGAATAATAATAGTACTGACATCAAAGATTTACTATAAGAAACAGATAAGTGAATATACCTAAAGAATTTAGAACTCAATTATAAGATTAGCAACTATGTTACCACCAGAATTAATATTCTGGTGCCTCAATTAGACAAAATCAAAGAGGCAGCATGTCTTGCTAAATCAACTGAATCAGCCTTCTCTTTTTGATCTATTACAGTGGCATCCAAAACCATACTTGAATAGGCTTTCCTGTTCACAAACCTCATCTCTGCGTTCACTACCCAATACCCTTCAGGTAAATGAATCTCCTGGTGTCCTATATAATCCACCAATTTCTTATTCATCCCTCTGCTTTTGCACATGACTTTCCTTGGTCTACAATCCCTCTTTTATGGATCAGGAGTTCACTGGAAGGATTGAAAAAATGTTTGTTTTGCAAGTCTGAGAAATTTTCTATTAAAAAGTAAATCTAAAAATCTCTTGGAAGATCAAATGCCTTTATACTAAAAGCTACATATTTTCTATATCCACTTTTATCAAAGAATACTGAAACTATAGTATTCAATAATTACTACATAGAAGCATTCTGAATTGCTTAATCATATTTATGGTAATTATTATAAAAACATTTTATATTTCAAAATTTAACCAGGTTATGTGAAATATTTCTGCAAAGCATCTACTTATTTTGAGAATTACAATTCTGAACATTTGTCCTCACAGAAAAATATAACATAATATACATTAATAAATAGCATAAGGTGGCACAAAAATGAGTGCATTGCTACTAGCACCAAGGATATTATATTCAGCAAAACATTCAAGTTCTTATTAGCTGAATCAAAATTTTTTTAATGCTTTCTTTACCAGTTCACGTGCTTATCAAAAAAACACGCTGTTCAGAGGACTTTTTTGAAGGGCTCTAAAAAACGTAATGCAGATTAACTGTGTGAAGGGTTGGCACTCTTTCAATCTCATATTTTAGAAAACAAAAGGAAAATATACAACTTTTATTTGAAAATGTTAGAAAACATAAAATTGATAAAGAGTAAACTGGGGGGGGGTCATTTGGTGCATGCAGTGGTTAAGGTGCTGCTTGGGATGTTTGCATTTCACCTTGATTAGAGCACCTAGGTTTGAGTTTCAGCGCCATTTCTGATCGAGACTACTGCTAATGCGCACCCTGAGTGAGCAGATGTTGATTCAAGCACAGGGTCTCTGCAGTCATGTGTGAGACCCAGATTGAGTGTCTGTCTCCTGTATTCAGACTGACCGAACCCTAGCTGTTGCAGGCATTTGGGATGTGAACCAGTAGATGGAATGTCTCTGTCTCCTCCAAACCTCTCCCCACTCTTTCTCTCTGCCTTTCAAGTAAATAAGCTCTCTCTCTCTTTATATATATATATATATATATATATGTATATATATGTATATTTAAAAAATACATTGGATCACAAACTATGGGAAACATTAGGTTATTACAAATAAACTGATAGTCTTATAATGTTATTAAACTCACTGATCATCTCCTTAGTTGCTAATTATGAGGACTGAATAATTAACTGGTGATTCCAGAACCCAATATCTTGATGTATTTTGAAATGAAAAATATCTCAAGAGAATAAGGAATTCTTGTCATGTGTGACAAATACCTATAATCCACAAGAAGCCTTAATATAATTTGATCCTAATGGAGTGCCTTGGAAGTAATTCAATTAAACAATATCAGCATAAATTGAAATTCTTAAATAAAATTTAAGCAAAACTATAGTATATAGGCAAAACAATTAAGTCAATACATTTTGAAGTACTGGAGGGATAAGTGAGTTTGAAGTCAGTTTCTGCCATTATCAGAGTGATATTTTGCAAATCATTTAGTTTAATTGTTTAGTTTCTTTAGAGACTCAGTTTTTAATTTGTAAAACAGTGGGAATACATACCTTATTCATTTGTTATAAGGTTTAAAGAAATAACTCATGGAGTAAGAAGCTGGTGTATTCACTGGGATACTAGTCCCACTTCATTTTTAAGAGTTTTTTCTCAATTATTGTTTTATTATTGGGGATAGCAAAGTTTGAGATATAATGTATAATGACTCCATCTGCAGGCTTTTAACAATACCTGAAGGGATCTTAAAAACATATAGTGCAGAGTGGGCATTTGGCATAGCAGTTTTGATGCCTTTGTTCCACATCAGTATATCTAAGTTTGAGTCTGAGCTTGGTTCCTGACTTCAGGTTCCTGTTAATGTGGATTGTGTGAGGCAACGGTGATGGCTCAGTAGATGTGGTTCTGCCACTCACTTGGAAGATCTGGATTGAGTTCCCAGATCCTGGCCCACCCAAGTCTATTACTGGCATTTGGGGAGTGAACCAGTGTATGGAAACTCTCTGCTTTTCAAATAAACAGAAGAAAATCTTCATGCAAAATAATACATCAAAAATGTGTATTATACTGTTTTTCAATACATCATGGGCTTTGTTTATGGGATGTTACTCCAAAATGCTCTTTCATTTAACTCTTACCTGAATATCTACTGTACTCTTGTTACAAACACCTCAACTACTTTTTACTTTATGTTTAATTTTTTAACTTTATTGATATATACATATACATATAGTGAAATTCTTGCTCCAGTCAAGTAAATTAGCATATCATCCTACAGTTACTTTTTTTCCCTTTTTTTTTGGGTGAAAATACTTAAGATCTACTTTTTCAGCATATTTCAAGTATGCAACACATTATTATGAGCTGTAGTCACCATGCTGTACATCACATATCCAGAACTTATTCATTTTAAAACTATAAAGTTGTACCCTTTCCTAAATGTCCCCATTTCCCCTTTCCCCCCACCACCAGAAAACCACTATTTTATTCTCTGTTTGTATGTGCTTGACTTTCTTAGATTCCACATGTAGTATTTTTGTTTCTCTGCCTGGCCTATTTCACTTAGCAAAATGTTCTCCATGTCCATGCCTGTTGTCCCAAATAATAGGATCTCCTTCTTTAAAAGACTAATACTCCATTTTATACACATTTACATATGTGTATATATATGTGTATACAACAATTTTTTTGTCATCAATGTACAGAATTTGTTTCCATATCATGGGTATTGTGAATAGTGCTATAATAAACATGGAGTACAAATAATCATTGAGGTTCTGATTTAAATTATTTTGAACATATATATAATATGTATCAATGTATAACAGTAGATCATTTGGTAGTTCTATTATTAACTTAAAAGGGAAACTTACATACCACCCACATACATTCTCTGTAAACCCTTGCCAACACCTCTTATCCCTTGCCCTTTTCATAGCAACGATTACAACAGTATGAGGTAAGAGCTTAATGGTTTTATATGTATTTTCATCATGATTAATGATATTCACCATCTTTTTATGTATATGTTGGCCTTTCATATGTCTTCTTTGAAAAAATGTCTACTTAGATCCTTTGCTCTGTTTAAAATTGCACTTTTTATTATTGAATTATGTTAATTCTTTATATTTTTTGGAAATTAACTGCTTATTAGATAGTGTTTGCAAGTATTTCGTCCCAATCTGTAGGCTACTTTTAAATTTTGGTTATTTCCTGTTGGTGTAGGAGAATTTTTAGGTTGATGTAATCCCATTTGTTTATTTACTTTTGCTGTCTGGGCTTTCGATATTAATTTAAACATGACAACTACATTCACACTAGTTAAAATATGCCAATAGTTTCAGACTTAACAGTTCTAATAGGATGACTAAGATTAAAAGCAAATGTATGTGTTGATTTCACTGGGAGTTTTAAGGGGACTGAGTCCTGGGATAGTTACAAAATTTAAGGAGGGTACTTCAACATGTGGAAAATGGAATTAAAACATAAGTGTATTTTGATGCAAAAATATTTGAAATCCACTAAATTTAAGCATATTCAAAAAGTTCATGGTAAATTCACATTATGAAAAAAAAAACTGGGCTGGCGCCGTGGCTCAACAGGCTAATCCTCCACCTTGCGGCGCCAGCACACCGGGTTCTAGTCCCGGTCGGGGCGCCGGATACTGTCCCGGTTGCCCCTCTTCCAGGCCAGCCCTCTGCTGTGGCCCGGGAGTGCAGTGGAGGATGGCCCAAGTGCTTGGGCCCTGCACCCCATGGGAGACCAGGAAAAAGCACCTAGCACCTGGCTCCTGCCATCGGATGAGTGCGGTGTGCTGGCTGCAGTGCGCCGGCCGCGGCAGCCATTGGAGGGTGAACCAACGGCAAAGGAAGACCTTTCTCTCTGTCTCTCTCTCTCACTGTCCACTCTGCCTGTCAAAAAAAAAAAAAAAAGAAAGAAAAAAGAAAAAAAAAACTGCACCTAGATTTAAAATTTTTTGTAACCAAATAAACATCTTTTAATTTCATTTTGTAGAAGTTTTTGAAGGACATTTGTATATTCCAGTCAGCATTCAGTCTTTTTGTCTCTCTCCTTCTCTCCCTCATTCTCTCCCTCCCTACCTCCCTCCCTCCCCTCCTTCCTTTCTTCCTTCCCACCTTCCTTCCTTCCTTCCTTTTCTCCTTCTTCCTCTCCCTCCTCTTTCTTTATTACCTTAGACCATGTTCGGTTTTGCAAAATTGAGAACGTACAGAGAGTTTCTATATAATCACTGCCACCACGCATTATCAACACCCTCTACTGAAGTGCAACCAACATTGACACATCATTGTCAATGAGACCATAATTTATGTTTGGTTTCACTTTTGTTGCAATTTTATGAGTTTGGGCAAATGTATAATGACATTTATCCATCATTATACATGTAGTATTACACAGAGTATTTTCACTGCCCTAAAATCAGTTTTTTATATCATTAGCTACACTTTAAACCCATGATTTTCCTAATAGATAGTTCATATAAACAACTCCAGAACTTTCTTTTTCTTCATGCTTATGTAGAAGTAGCTCAATAGGGCAGCAATTCTCAAGTGAGTGAGGTGGAGCTCAAAAATAATTTGCCAGTGACCTTATCTTCTCTTGCAGAAAGATTTTTTTTTTTTATGATTTGGGGAGTCTCATAATGCCATGTAAGTCTGTTTCTTTAACTGAAGGAGCATTGCTAAACTAATCTTGCATTCTAAAAGAATAGAATTCTTACTCAGTGGTACCAACACAATGCCACCTTGGCTCTTCAACAGTTTTTCAATAACAACACAACTTTTTTCAAATGTTCACATTTAGTCCTTTATATTTTAACTGCACATTTGTTTTTTTTTGTTTTTTTTTGTTTTTTTTTTTTTCTTTTTTTTTTATTTTTTGACAGGCAGAGTGGACAGTGAGAGAGAGAGAGACAGACAGAAAGGTCTTCCTTTTGCCGTTGGTTCACCCTCCAATGGCCGCCGCGGATGGCGCACTGCGGCCAGCGCACCGCGCTCCTCCGATGGCAGGAGCCAGGAGCCAGGTGCTTTTCCTGGTCTCCCCATGGGGTGCAGGGCCCAAGCACCTGGGCCATCCTCCACTGCACTCCCGGGCCACAGCAGAGGGCTGGCCTGGAAGAGGGGCAACCGGGACAGAATCCGGTGCCCCGACCGGGACTAGAACCCGGTGTGCCGGCGCCGCAAGGCGGAGGATTAGCCTGTTGAGCCACGGCGCCGGCCTTAACTGCACATTTGTATCATGATTTAAGTGCACTCTTGACTTTCTCTATGACAAGGCATTATTTGAAGATGAGATCTTACCCAAAGAAGCAAAGAAAGCATGTGATGCCTCTAGAATAGCAACCAAAACAGGATTGTGATAATTATACAAGTCTATACATTTACAACAAATATTGAATTATACACTTAAAATGGTGAATTTTCTATGATGTACTACATATTTCAATAAAGGGATTTATTAATCATCATTTGTTCCATGTTTCCTTAGCAAGGAGGATCCCTATGAATTTTTAATAAATTTTACTCACCACTAACACTTGTCATTCCTCTGTTTAAAACTCTCACTTGGGCTGGTGCTATGGCGTAGTTGATAAAGCCAGTGTCTGCAATACTGGCATCCCCATTTGGTGCTGGTTTGAGTCCCATCTGCTTTACTTTCCATCCAGCTCTCTGCTAATGTGCCTGAGAAGCAGTAGACAATGGCCCAAGTGTTAGGGCCCCTGCACCCATGTGGGACACCTAGTAAAAGCTTCTGGCTCCTGACATTGTACTGGCCCTGCTCTGGCCATTGTGGCCATTTGGGGAGTGAACCTATGGATGGAAAACCTTTTTGTCTGTCTCTTTCTCTCTCTGTCTGCCTTTCAAATAAATTAATTTTTTTTTAAAAAACTGCTTTCATTAAAGCCTTATTATTACCCCTACCACAGCATATGAGCCCCTATATGATCTCTCTATTGCCTATCTCATGGTGATTCCTTCCTTACACTTACTTACACATTCAATGTTCCTTCCCTCTGTCTACTTTCAAACTCCAATTTATTGTTTGGGAGACTCCACAGGCTTCACCTAGTTTGTAAATCCTTCCCCAGACTTCACAGAGAGAGTGAAGTATTTCTCTGTGGTATTGCTTACACTCAACAGACTGCTGCAATCCTATTTCCCATGCCGTCCTGCAGGTAATGCTTAGTCTGTATCCCTTCTCAGACCTGTAGCCTTAAGATGCCTGTCTGCAGGGGCTCTATAGTCACAGTGCATGACACATAGCCAGTCCTCAGCGAATGCTTATGGAACTATATGGAATTAAATGTTTACATTTTCTTCAAAATTTGCCCAAGCAGTAGACATGATTAAGTGGTGACAAGTGATGCAGGGGGTGGGAGAAGAGGGGAGGGGAGGGTGGATGGGCAGTGGTTCCATGAAAGATTTCTATCTCAATGAGAATTTGAGGAGCTATCCACATCCTTAAGCCATTCTAACCCCTTCTGCCTGAAGTTTTTTTTTTTCTGTATTCAACATTCAAATGTTAGTTATCTTCACTCTACTAAACAAACACCAGTTACTTATTATAGAATATTTTATTATTTTTATGCTAACAAATAAATATGAAAAGTCTTTATCCAACTTACATTGATTACTAGTGGTGGAAACAAATGATATAAAATAAAATTGACTCGGTAAATTTGTAGAATAGTCATTGTTTTTGGTAATGAGATTTAAATTTGCCAGTTTGCTCTAGGAAAATCTGATGTGATTTAAAAGAAAATACAAAGTGGAAGAAACCTTAATTGGTAAAATTTGATCTGCACAAAAAATATGAATGGGAGAACATATGTATTAAATTCCTAATAAATTTAGAGGAACCTATAATTTCTTAGAAATAGAAGGGAACCAATACAGGGAAAAAATACAATATAATACAATATTCTCAGAGGCACTAAGAAGAGATAAAAATTGACTTCTTGGGCCGGCGCTGTGATGTAGAGGGGAAAGCCACCGCCTGCAGTGCTAGTATCCCATATGGGTGCCAGTTTGTGTCCTGGCTGCTCCACTCTGATCCAGCTCTCTGCTATGGCCTGAAAAAGCAGAAGATAGCCCACGTGCTTGGGCCCCAGCACCTGCGTGAAAGACCCATAAGAGGCTCCTGGCTCCTTGCTTCAGATCAGCTCAGCTCTGGCCACTGTGGCCAATTGGGGAGTGAACCAGCAGATGGAAGACCTCCCTCTCTCTCTCTCTGTCTCTGTCTCTCTCTCTCTCTCTCTGCTTCTCTGCCTCTCTGCCTCTCCTTATCTCTGTGTATAACTCTGACTTTCAAATAAATAAATAAATCCTTTAAAAAATTTACTGCTCTTCATGAGATGTCCATAAGGTGCTAAAAGGCAGTGCAGCATGTAGTTGACATTGTGCCTGGGTTCCTGGGAATTAGACTAATTGTATGAGTGAAGAAAGGGCTCTATTTTGCTTCCTATCCTGTAGAAGGGTATCACATTTTGTATTGCCTTCTTCGTAAGGGGTACTTTTTCTTTCTTTCTTGAGCATTTTTGATCAAGTCTTGGATTAATATACAGTCCACTACTAATGAATATACTCAATAGCATACATTTCTAGAAGATAATTCAGTAACCATTACAATTTAATAAAGTAAAAATGCATATTAACACATTTCATTTTATTACTTTTATATAGCTTTTAAAAATACATCTAGAGATTAAAATATGTAACTTTTAAAAATAAATGCATTTAATATTTTGCATAAAATGCTATGTGTGTTGGCCTGCGCCATGGCTCAATAGGCTAATCCTCCACCTTGCGGCGCCAGCACACCGGGTTCTAGTCCCAGTCAGGGCACTGGATTCTGTCCCGGTTGCCCCTCTTCCAGGTCAGCTCTCTGCTGTGGCCTGGGAGTGCAGTGGAGGATGGCCCAAGTGCTTGGGCCCTGCACCCCATGGGAGACCAGGAGAAGCACCTGGCACCTGCCATCGGATCAGCGCGGTGCGCCGGCCACAGCGTGCCGGCTGCAGCAGCCATTGGAGGGTGAACCAACAGCTAAGGAAGACCTTTCTCTCTCTGTCTCTCTCTCTCACTGTCCACTCTGCCTGTCAAAAAAAAAATGCTATGTGTGTAAATACAAAATAAACACATTTAATACTTTGTTAGAATGGTATGTGTGACTCTTCTTAGAATGAAACAGTAACAAACATTATGAATAGAATATGCTTATTAGAACACTAACAGCGAGATATAGCATAGACAGTGGGCAAAAATGAATCAAGTATCATATTCAATGGTATTTTGATTAATTTTTACTTGTTAATCACTTCTATGATGCAGTTTTGACTACTTCAGCCTTGACAACAGTTATTCAAGCCATTTATTAATTTCTTTCCATTAAGGAAAACTCACTTTATCCTATATACTATAAGTTTGCAATTATTCATTATTATAAAAGCAGAAAGGCCACATGGCTTAAAACTAGTAAAGCCATGCCAACACAATAATTATCTGCACACTGCCTGTAGACTTGCATTGCAACTGTATAAACTTTTTAAGCTTTAACAATAGAAGCCCATTTTTATACTTAGAAAATCACAGAGGCAGAACAGCAACATTCCTTTAATCTTTAAAGCTAGTTTCATATAGAATGTGTTAAAAATTTCAAAAATAAATTTTTGAGACTAAGTAAGTTTGTGTTATTTGAAGAACATTGAGAATTCATAAGAATACATTATGAAATCACACTAAGGTAGTATAATTTATTTTTAAGCAATAACAGAGATTTACCTTTTGTATTCTTAGAATAGCAATCTATCTTTCAGCTTGGAGTTTCTGAGAGGTATATCCCAATTAATTTTATAATAGCAGTCAGTTGGCATATGGTATACATAACAAAAAACAAGGTTGTCCAAAGTATATTTATACATTTTTACATACTGATCTTCATAAATACACATGGAAAAATCAGCCGTTGTACAAATCGAACTGAAAAATCAACACCCACCTTCATATGTATGTGTTTTATCCAAAGTGCTATGCATTCTAGGACATAATTTTCTATTTTATATTCTTCACATATTTATACTACACAGAACAGAAATATTCAGAAGGGTACATTTTGTCTCTGAAACAGGTTATGCACAAAATTCATGGTTTGTTCTTTCTTAGATAGTAAAATGAAATAGAAACAAAAATATAGAAGTTATAAAGCTCAATGCAGCGTTCTCATATCTGTTTTATAAAAATAGTTTTCAAATGATATTTAATTATGCAATAGCTCTAATAAAACTATTAAAATTCTTTGCATATTGCCTTGTGCCAAAAAGGAATTTCGATGGAGAGAAGCTGAGTATGCTATGCTGCAGTAGGCATTAGTAAGATGATGACCTCTGCATGTTGAATTTCAAGCATTCAAAATTTTAATTCAAAATATATTCTACTTCTAAATCATAGAATGTTAAAATATATGCACCAATTAAGTGGACTGTTATTTATTTTGCAAACGCATCTTTACAGAGACTCATTTTACATGCAAATTGAAATGCTATAAGCCATTGAACTGTACAAATAAAGCCAATGTGTTCAATTAACAAGTCTGCTAGAGCTACGAAATGAGTATTTCATATTAAATTACAAAATATTAAAAAAATACATAAAATCAACCAGTCACTGGCTTTTCTTATTTTGACTTAGGGCCATTAAGGAAGAATCTTGCACTTGGCAAAAATAACTTCAAAAAGGAATATCATCAGGAAGAATAACAGAAAAACTGGGCAACCATATTCAGTCTCTGAAGATTTTAACTGATTAAAAAAATCCTTTATTCACTACATCAGGATGACTTTTAAATGATGCCTTATTTTGATGCATTTAAAATACTTATACAAAGATTATGTGTAACAGCAGCTTTACATAACTAAGTGAAATAAATTTGATAAAATATTGGTATTGATGCCTTTCTGATACTCATAAAATTTCACGTTCATTGAAAATCATGGCAACTAAACATACTTTGCAAAAAAAAAAAAACAGATCTTTCCATATAAGTAAGAAATTTAGTGTTAAGCTTTAACAAAGACCAAACATTTTGTATTACATTAAGCAGTAAGGAGGCAGCCCCCATCAGCAGGTAGCACACCAAAAATGTTTGGTTTCATGATACAGTTTGGGAGAACTACCTCTCCAAAGTCTATTCGTGCTGATGCTCCTGATGCTGCCATTTCTGATGACCGAAAAGCTGCTGCCTCCACATCCTCTGCTGTAGGTGTCACTGTATAGCCTCAGGCGATTGGGCAAGGGGCACACTCTGGATCTTCAGATGCTAAGATGAGAAAAATCAATTTCAATGCCCAAAAGATGGAACTCCTAATTCAGAAGGTGACTAAAATAATTACTAACTGGTCTACAGTACTGGAGGCAGAGAGTTTACGTGTCTTAATGTTATCTGCATAGAAACAGATTTTAAACAAGATTTTTGTAGAAAGGGACATCTCTAGGATTTGGAAAAATAGATAAAATGGAAATACAAAATTGAACTCAAGGTGGAATGGCACCAGATGATGAAAAACATGCGCTCTTCCTGGCAACAGCAAGTAAAATTACATATGATGGTGATCAAGTGAGTTAAGTCATACCAGGACAGTAACTTCTTCAAAGGATCACTTCCAAGGTTACTTCAGCTCATTTAAATTAACCCCTTGTAACAACAGATTTAATGATGCCCACTGTTTAAGGAAGGACAGGAATGGACCCATTGATAGTTTACCATGAGTTTCAATATTCCTTTCTTGCCATGAAAATGGAAATATTTATGAATTTACCATGTTCAATAAAAGTTTTTTCTTAGGAATATCAGTTCCCATTATAGGTAGAATAATTCAGTTTAATTTCTATAGCACTTGAAAAGAGTTCTTACTTGAAAAACATAGCCCAAAGATACCAGTGAGAGATATACATGTAAAAGGACATCATGTAGAAAAGTATATTTAATTACTTTAAAATAATTTTGGTTAGAACAATATTTTAGGCTATAAACAATTGTTCCTCCTACTTATTTTCTATTAGTTATTTAAATAGCAAATTTTGTCAGACATACCCATGTTCTAATAATAATATCTTTAATTTGTATGCTGAAAAAAGTTTTTAATCATTGGCTTGAATGTAAAATGAGAAATGTACATATTAGAAGAAAAATCTCTTATAAAATATTTATCACTTCTGGAAAAATCACACTAACTCAAATGAATATGCCATGGGTGTTTGGAATTAAATCAGTTAATGAACAGTTTCTATATTTAAAAATTGACATTTTAAAAGTCACTTTTACAGTTGTTTGCACCTGAATCCATTATATTTGATATACTACATAATGACAAATGATCAGCAATTATGACAAATTTGTATCAAATTTAATTTTCCATCAGGAGCCATCCCACATCAATTAATCATCCTATTACTCTGAATTCCTCTCCTCTTTTTTTCCAGAAAAGCCACCAATTACATATTTCAATTAATGATTGATACATATTTTCTTTACTATTTTTATTGTACTATATTTTATTCAGTTTAATTAAATGCTATGATTTACTAATGTGCAATAATTTAAAAATTGGATATGCTAAAAATACAATACAAATTACATTTTCACAGTCACATGCAATTATGGTTATATATAATGATAAATGAGAATTAAATATCTCAGTACATCAGAAATTTCTCCTTACATCATCTGAACTTATTTTTCTACAGAAAAATGAAAACATTATTTCATTACATAGTTTTTGCATATAATTGAAATCAGCATATATTAACCTTTATTTTCATAATAGAAGCAAGATGTATAGTTGTCAAATCCATAGGATTATTAAATACATTAAAAGAACTTGGCAAACACTCTAGAAGTTGAATACTCCCATTTGTACAATAGGTAAGCACTGCTAATGCACATAGAGTATTTGGACAAAAATTACCTCTTTGCATGTTTAACTGGCAAGCAATACATAGATTCTTTGTGAGGATTTTTTTCTAATAGATTTTGCTAGCAGTTTGGATTTATTTATTTATTTTTGGATATAATCTAAATAATTATTTAAATATATGTTTTGTTTCAGATTGATACAGCTGTTCACCATGATTACCTTAACTATCCCAATGTATGTTTCTTAAGTTCACATTCTTATTTTGATGATATAAGGAAAGTAACAAATTGAAAACTATTACAAAAGATATTTTCATATTTTAAGTATCTGACTTTATTTCTTAGATTAGTGGTAATGCTAGATAGCTCAAATTCAAATTCATGTTGAATATAATTTTATGTTTTGTGAATTTTTCTTATACAATTTTGAAATATACAACTCTATAGCTGCCAAGATCAAAATAATTTTGGTGTTTTTTTCTCAGATCTGTCTTATCATTTGACCTTTTCCTATGGTACATAAATTATTCAAAATGAGACTGTCTCAGAGATCTAGTCAGTACTCTTGTCACACACAGAACTAGCTAAAATTCAAGAGTAGTAGAAAGTTTAAAGCATTATAAAATAAATAGTTCAGTTTTGATGACAGGAAACAAACATAAATCATTTTCTTTCAGGGTGATCAACAGATAAATCCTTATAATGGCAAGCAACATTTTATTCTTTAAATAGATTGTATAAATTTTCCCAATCTATGAGTCACTGATAGTATGAGATTATTAAAACTCAATGGATTAAGAATATGTTTTCATTACAAAGTGTAGTCATTACTAAGGAAGTCTTTAACAAATTAGTATACACATACACACACATACACATATACGGCTGAACAAAGCAAATGCAACTATGTCCAAGCTAAATTAAATTTGAAATATCTTTAGTTTAAAATGCATTTTATTACATTTTGAAATATTTTACAAGAATTTAATAAATAAATAATTTTAAAAGAGTTTAATAAATAAATGAGCTTTTATTCATGGATTCTAAGTCTAAAGAACAAAGAATGACTGTGTAGAAGTATAAAAATGAGGGAGTGATGTCATCTGTTTTGGTAATTCAGAAATAATTCCAAGAGATAACAGGTTACCTGGGTCTTTAATTTTACATAAAGGCTTACTATACAAAGAAAATAGAAAATTATAGGCATAGAGAGTTGCATGTAGTGATTTACTAAAACTTTAAAGCAAATAACTTACAGGAGGTGGTGAGATATTCTGAAATGCAGAGCTTAATATAGAGGGGCATTGTTGGGAGATAAAGCCACTTTCCTCTTCTTCTTACATATTAATTTCTATACCTCACTCTTATTTTTAATTGTTTGAGAGGGAGTTAGGAAGGGTGGGGTGAGGGAGGGAGGAAGGCAGAGGGAGAGGGAGAAAGAGAGGGAGAGGGAGAGGGAGAGGGCGTGAGAGACTGATTGATTCCCATCCACTAGTTCATTTCCCAAATGTCCCTCAATAGCCTTTTGGGGCCAGCCAAAAGCCTGGAACTGGGAACTCAACTTGGTTCCCAATTGGGTTGTGCTTGAGCCATCACAGCCGCTTCTCAAGGCCTGATTAGCGAGAAGCTGGAGTCAGGAGCTAGAAACAGGTGTTGAACCCAGGCACTCTGACATAGACATGAGTGTCTTAACTGCCAGACATTCTTAACTGCCCTTCGTTAAGTTTCAAAAAAGTGTTTCTCCATCTGTTTTGGTTGAACTCTTACTTATGCATTTGATCTCATTTTCCCTCAACCTACTATAGGAAGGTCCAGATTTTCTAAGATTTCTTCTCTTTTTCCTTTAGCAGAATACTTTCTACTGTTTTCTTACTCTTGGACTCTGTGCAATATAAAGCTCTACCACATCCTCTTCTGCCCCTAACATTTACACATAATGAGCACAAGTTAAAATCTATCTCTTGTGCACTGAACTAAAGGTTATTGAGCATTTACTGTGTGCAGGAAATGTACTAAATATTAGGATAACAATGGGGACCAAGAGCAGTTGGTCCCTGTCCCTATCTCTTCCCTTCTGAGAGGGGTAATCTTATTTATTTTCTAAGTATTCATTCATAAACTCATTACTCTGAATTTCTAGTGTCTACATTTTCACACCTGCCTTAATAATATAGAAGAAAATCTAGATCTGACTTGCAGATTTGCTGCATTCTGGTTTACCTTGGACAATGTATTTGAGTTTCATGAGCCATCATGGTCTTCTGACTCTGTAAAATGGACACAGTGCCACTTTCTTCCATCTACTGTGATAAAATCCTGAAGGAAAAATAATACATGATATGCTCTACCCAGTGTTTTGCATATAATTGCTCAAGACATTACTGTTAGGTACCAATGTCAAAAAATCCTTTTCATTCCAAATCCAGTGAACATTTCTCAGTCTTTGTCTTTGATATCTCTCTTCTGTTTTAGTATAAATTATTCCCCCTATTAAAGCTCTCTAATCTTTTGAATTCTATGACATGTGTGTGTCTTGATTCACTTCTCACTTTATTTATAGTCTCCTTCATGGACTCATTCTCTGTCTCATATACTTTGGTTTTCTCTTTTAAGTCTATTAGTCTAATTACTCATAAGTATCTCTCCCATAGTTTCAAACAATGTAAGCACTAATGAGATAAAAATCTCAACTTTTGACCAATTATCTCTCTTTGAGCTTTTGATTCTCTCTCTCTCTCTCACACACACACACATACACAAACACATAAAACTTTTTATATATAAAATTACTTTAGATGACTAATGGCATCTCTCCTGATTTAATTATTTCTCCATCTTGATCACCTCGTTACTTAGGATTTTGTTCCTTAACCTTCATTTGCATTATTGCCATTCATCCAAACTAGAAGTCTAGAGACTTTCTTTTCTAATATACAAGAAACCTTAAGCCTTGCCCAATTTTATTTCCTAAAAATTTCAATAGTTAGTTCTTTTCTTTACATCTCAGTTAACAGTTTTATAAGGGATTTTTTTTTTGCCAAATTATTAAAAAAAAAATCTATCACTCCATCACTTCATTCCAAACACTACATAATCATGAAAAAATATTTCACTTTATCATTCCAGGCTATGGCTGATTTCTGTAACCCTACAATTAATATGTTGAAGTCTCAGTACCTAAGAATGTGATTGGAGAATGTGTTTGGAGAAAGCATTTTTAAAACATTACGCTAAGGGGCTGGCATTGTGGTACAGTGGGTAAAGCCACTTCTTGCAATACCAGCATCCCAATTGTGCTCTGGTTTGCGTCCCTGATGTTCCACTTCCCATCCAGATCCTGCTAATGGCCTTGGAAAAGCAGTGTAACATGGCCCAAGTGTTTGGGCCCCTGGCACTTTGTGGGAGACCTGGATGAAGCTTCTGTCTCCGGGCTTCTGGCTGGTCCAGTCTTAGCATTGCAGCCATCTGGGGAGTCAACCTGTAGATAGAAATTTTCTCTTTCTCTCACCTCTCCCTCTCTCTCTGTAAGTCTAACTTTGAAATAAAATGAATCAATCTTAAAAAAGAATTAAGTTAAATAATTTTAAAGATCAGTGATTATTTTAATATTTATTCTATACACATGAAATGGTCATTTTTTCATTTCATATTACTACTGAACTAGGGTCTTTTTACTTTTCACTTGTTGATCTCTTCATTTGGTAGAGGATTAAGCCTTTTATTATAATGTTAATTCAGAATATGTTATCTTAAAAACTAAGAAAGGAGGACAGAAAGAAAGGAAGGGGGGTGGTGGGAAGGAGGAAGGCGATATCATTATATTCTTAGACTTGTATCTGTGAACTACACTGAATCTGTTCTCTGTGTATTAGTATTACATTAGCATGAAGAAAAAAATATCAGAATAAGAAACCCTCATGAAATAAAAAGTAATCTTCCACTGTATATAAAATAAAGCTCAGATTTAATAGATTCTTAAAAATAATTAAGTTAAAATGAGACTACCAGAGTGGACCCTAATCTGTCAGACTTGTATCCTTACCTAAAGAGATTCAGATAGAGATACACACAGGGAGGACCATGTGAAGACACAGGGAAAAGATGGCTATCTACCAGACAAGGAGAGAGGTCTCAGAAGAAACCAGCTTCTGCCAATGGTTAGATTTTGGATTTCTAGCTTCCAGAATTGTAAGAAAATCAACTTCTGCTGTTTAAGTCACTCATTATGTAGCATTTTCTTATTGCAGCCCTAGCAGACAAATACAACACATTCTCCTTTTTTTCCCCTACAGTTGCCCAGAGTACTTGCGATAGAATCACCAGATAACAAGCCCATAGCATGCAAAACATATTCCTTTCCAGCTTCCTCTCTGACAGCTCCCAATTGTCATAATGCTATATGCTTGAAAAACTCCGATGTTTACAGACCCCCTCCACACACACTGTTCTTTAATTGCACCTCTTTTATTGCTATAAACTTTCTTGATTGATTTCTACTCAACTTTCTAGACTTAATCTTAGGTATATTTTTAGGAAGTCATCCTGACATTAAACTTATTTTTAAAAAACACACATAGAACTTGTAAAATGTAGACACTTAGAAAGAGAGGAAAGTTATTGTAAACTTTTAAATCTAATATGATCATTGTAGGTCTTTAGTGCTTTTTCTTCCAGATTTTTGAGGTTTATTTTGTTTACAGAATTGAGTTATACTATATAAGCAATTTTACATTCTGTTTTATGAGATTTGACATTATTTTTGGCTATTTTCTTATCATTAAAATATTATTAGATTTATAATATATTATACTACAGTGCCTTACTTCAATAAATCTAAACATTTTTCCATAGACAGAAATTCAGAAGATGCCTTTGATTATCTGGGGCTTAATAATGAACTATGTGGGATGATTTCCAGGCCTCTAATTCCAGACCACTCTTTGGTCTTTAAAGACATCTTTTGGTTCTCTCCACCAGGGCATATCAGTACCAGTCAAAATGGAACTTATTCTTTTTACCTAGTTCTTGCTATACCCCTCCAATCTTTCTCCATCCTTCTCTGTATATGTTTGTAGCACAGTAATTCACCTATGCACTAAACACCAAGTCACTCAATATAGCAATTAGTGGTCTATTCTTTATTTTCTTTTCCTTTAGCCATTCCCAACTGAATTCAACCACTTATTTTAGTGTTTTGACTCTACCTCCTAAGTATATCTGTGTCTTTCCTCTCTATTCCACTGGTATTGATTTAAATTGGTTCTCATGATTTCTAAACTATCTAAATGCTCTATACATTCATGTCTCCAGACATCTAAATTTTATCTTCCTCAGATTTGTTCACAGTTGTTAGTCACTTTCATAAAATGTAAATAGTAGCATCACTCCTTAGTTTTAACGTCCTTTGATGGATCAATGGATCCTTCAAAATCAAGTTTTAACCCTTTCTTATTCCTGTCTACTAGCTGTTTATTATTGACTATGATATTAAATCTTTTTGATAACTCCTTGAGACAATAGTCTGATTTTTCCACTTTATATCAGTGCTTCTTAGAAAGCTATATTGTTCTTGTTATTTATGTTTCTATTTGATTTCATCCGCATATTGCAAATATGGAAGAACAAGCTATAAAAACTAAAAATGCATCAAATGTGTAAAAATCTATTTTGGCAAAATCACATCATGTCGTTCCAATACAGGAAGCATATTAAAAGAGAAGAGATCAAAGAATACAAAACTTGTAATAAAATCATAATCAGAACTAAAGTATTTTTTGCATTTCTGAATTCCCTACAGTATTATAGTTTGTAAAGTTCTTTGTAATACAGTTTTTGTGAAACTAGTTTACTTTTATCATGTCTCAAAGAGTCTGAAGAAAAGTGATATAATACTCCCACTGTGAGCTTACTGTATTTAAACTTTTTGAGGCTTAGTCAATTAACTGTTGGAAAAAAATAAAAACATTGCTAAAACCACTATTAGTTTAAGAATACCTCATGAAATAATAAGTAGTCAATAGAGGTACACATTCATCATTTCAAACATGGAAAATTAATGGAGCTTCAACAGTAAGCAGTAATTAGCAAAGGAGTGCTAATGTAGAATTGATATTCAGTGCTAACATTCATTTTGAAGCTAATTGAAAATTTTAAAGCAATACTAATATGAGGCCCTGTGGTTATTATGATTTTTATTATTATGAATTTTAAGAATGTTCTGATACTTTCATTTTATGGGACATCTGGTAATATATATCCTCTTAAGGCAGAATTACAGTTCTAAGTTTTGTGAATAGAGAAGTAGATGTATTGCTAAACAGTTAAAACACTGGTTGGGGGGGGGCAGAGCTGTGGCATAGTGGATAAAATCACTGCAGCGCTGGCATCACATATGGGCACTGGTTTGAGTTCTGGTTGCTTCACTTCTGATCCAGCTTCCTGCTAATGCACCTAAGAAAGCAGCAGCAGATGTCCCAAGTATTTTGGCCCCTGCACCCATGTGGGAGAACCAGAAGAAGCTCCTGGCTCCTGGCAGATCAACCCAGTTCTAGCCATTGTGGGGAGTGAAACAGCAGATGGAAGATATTTATTTCTCTCTCTCTCTCTTTCTAAAACTCTACCTTTCAAATAAATAAATAAACCTTAACAACAAACAAAAAACAAACATTTGTTGGGAAGCCTGCATCCCATAACAAAGTTTGAGTACCAACTCTGCTTCTGAGTCCAGCTACCTGCTAACATTGCAGCGTTGATAGCTCAAGTACTTGGGTCACTGACACCCTATGCAGAAGACCCTGAAAAAGTACCAGACTCCTGGTTTTGACCATGCCCAGCCCTGGCTGTTGCAGGCATTTGCGGGAATAACCATGGAGAGTAGCCCTCTCTGTCTGTCAATGCCTCTCAATAAATAAATACATAAAAAACAAAAAATTTTGTGAATAAAAATGATAAACAATTCTCAGAATCAGGTCTGTGTCTGAAAAGTTTGGATGCAATTGGGTTCTAACCACTGATAAGTCTTCAAGTTCACTTTCTGAGGGGTAAAAGAAGACACATTTCCATCATCTTATCTGCCTTGGTGTGCCACTCTTCACTGGCTGCTCACACTCTCCCCAGTTACTGCTCGCTTGCAGACCTTACAACTCTCTCATCTTGGGCACAGCAACCTTATCTCCTTTGAAAATCACAGATCCTGTAAGGGACTCCTAGTTGAATGGAGAAATCAGGGGGAGAATTCTACATTTTCTTGTTTTTGCCATTTATGCCTTCATTTCAGATTTCATGACTTGAGACACAGAAAAGCTTTGTCATGGGAGTATCAGATTAGGAAGCTTCTACAGAGCAAAATAAACAATCAATAGAATGAAGAGATGACTGCTGACAGCATGATACAACATATTTCCAAACTATACTCTGATAAAGAATTAATGTCCAGGAAATATAAGGAGCTTTAAAAAATCAATAACAAAACAACTGAGTTAAGAAATGGGCAAAAGGTTTGAATAGAAATTTTTCAAATGAAGAAATACAAATGGTCAACAAGCAGGGAAATGCAAAGAAAAACCACAGCAAGGGATCCTCTGACTCCAGTTAGAATTGCTATTATCAGAAATTAAGAAAAATAGCCAATGCTACAGAAGCTTTACAGCAAAGGGAAACATAATATGCTCTTTGCAAGAATGTAAATTAGTAAAGCTACTATGGAAAACAATACGGAGGCTTCTCAAAAACCTAAAAATGTATACACCATATGACACAGCTATTCTACTGCAAGGTATATATCTTAAGAAAATAAAGTCACATCTGAAAGAGTTACCTGTATTCCCATGTTTACTGCAGCACTATTCACGTTAGCCTAGAAATGAAGTCAACCTAGGTGGATGATCGGACGAAGAAAATGGGTGTATATATGCACAATGGAATATTACTCAGCCTAAGAAGAAATGAAATTCTGATATTTGCAACAAAATGGATGGAATTAGAGATCATTATGCTAAGTGAACTAAGCCAGACACAAGAAAAATATTACATGCTTTGTTTCATTTGTGGAGTTTAGATATACATATACTTATATATACATATAAGTGTATATATACTTATAAATGTAGATGCCATACTATGTTAGATATTTATACATGGTTTCTTCATTGAATTATCTACCTATAAATAATAATATACCATTCTGTTTTCCAAATAGAATAAATAACATAAATCAAGGAATTTTGTTGGGAAAAAAGTCTCACCTTTCTGAGCTCTTCCATTCCAACAGTGGAGGCTTGAAAATAATAATAAAACTAAAGCCAAAGCATCCCGTTTTTTTTTTATTATTATTATTTTTTTTTTTGACAGGCAGAGTGGACAGTGAGAGAGAGAGACAGAGAGAAAGGTCTTCCTTTGCCGTTGGTTCACCCTTCAATGGCTGCCGCGGCCGGCGCGCTGCGGCCAGCGCACCGCGCTCATCCAATGGCAGGAGCCAGGTGCTAGGTGCTTTTTCCTGGTCTCCCATGGGGTGCAGGGCCCAAGCACTTGGGCCATCCTCCACTGCACTCCCGGGCCACAGCAGAGGGCTGGCCTGGAAGAGGGGCAACCGGGACAGAATCTGGCGCCCCGACCGGGACTAGAACCCGGTGTGCCGGCGCTGCAAGGCAGAGGATTAGCCTGTTGAGCCACGGCGCCGGGCCAGCATCCCGTTTTTTATGTTCTTTGCCCATTTGACAACTGTTCATCTTTCTCAGTGCAAATCGACCCATCACTTCCACAGTTGCTTCTTTCCAAACTCTCCATCTACCATAAAATATTATTTTCCACTTGAGAGTAACACCTGACTGTTACTCTGTCTCATTCATTACTGTTGGTAAATCTAAAGTTATCCTAGGTACAAGCTGATTCCCAGGTAACTTTGAAGTGAATGGTATTTTTCTCAGCAGCTCTTTTCTTTGCCACATATATAAAAGGAACCATCTTCGGTGAATTGCTTATTCTGATGTTCTGAAGGGCTTTAGAGTTCCTTGACTATAGGAATCTGGTGGCTATTAATGTTGACTCCTAAAAGCTCATCTTGGCTTCATTCTGTCAGCTAGCCTAGACCTTCCTATTGAAAATCAGGCTTAATGGAGCCCAGTGCCTGATGCATAGTATATATTTAAAGACTATTTCCCAAAGATTGGACACACATTCCGCACAGGACCAACTAGAGGTACCTTATTTTTATAGCTTTGGTATATAATCAGTCTTTTCCTTATGGCAAAGAGCATTTTGAATGCAAATGGATGCTGAGACTTTTTCAAAAATCAGATTATCTTTGTGCCTTCATGCTCTGATTCCCTAGAAATCACAGCCAACTTTCCTTCGGCATTCATGGTTACCCTATTTTCCCGGTAGCCACAGTAAGTCAAATCCTGTATTGTATTCTAATGTTCTACATATTCAAGTATTCCTACAACATGGCATGTATGTGTCAGCAAATCCTTGTATTTAGGGATAAAAACATTGTAATGATGTCTTTTCTTCTTCCGTTAACAAAGTCCCTCACTGAAGATGAGATGTTGCTAATATCCTTTGTTTTAAGCAGTGTTTCATCTGTGGTAGAAATCTGGCAAATTGTCTTGATGATGTAATTGGCATGCTGTATTATCTTCTGACACTTCAAACACAGGGCTATGATAGTTGATGTTCTTTTCTTATACCAACAAACATGGAATAAATTTAGTCATCAAATTACTGAATGTTAACTGCTTCAATCCTTGGAAGATCTAACATGAACATTCATTAGCCTTAAACACACATTTGTAACAGAATATTTTTGAAATTGAGTTGCTGAATATCACCATAGACTTATTTTAAATCTTTTTTTTTTTTGACAGGCAGAGTGGACAGCCGGCGCACGGTGCTGATCCGATGGCAGGAGCCAGGTGCTTCTCCTGGTCTCCCATGGGGTGCAGGGCCCAAGCACTTGGGCCATCCTCAACTGCACTCCTGGGCCACAGCAGAGAGCTGGCCTGGAAGAGGGGCAACCAGGACAGAATCTGGCGCTCCGACTGGGACTAAAACCCGGTGTGCCAGTGCCGCAAGGTGGAGGATTAGCCTGTTGAGCCACGGTGCCGGCACCATAGACTTTTATTTTCAATTTTTTAAAACAAAGCCAGCCATCCATAGAATTATCCATCCATCTATCCTATTTATTCTACATCTTGCTACTGCTCTAGGTAATGGAGAAAAGAATATGAAAGACATTCTTCTATAAAGGAACTTATAAGTCTGCAAAGGAAGTGAATCAATAAACAACTGTAGCACAATAATTATTTTTGCTAAGAGAGCACAAAAGAGGGATGTCTGAGCCTGTCTAAGTGCATTCAGAAATAGATTTCAGGAGAAGCTTAACTCTACAAGTCACAAACGATAAGTAAATAAGTTAATCAAAGAGTAGGGAAAGATGTATCAGGCAGAAGGAACAATATAAAAAAAGGCTCAGGGATGAGTGACATTTAGGGAAATTGGAATACACAGTTTGAGAAGAAAATAGTAGCAAGGAGAGGAAGAAGAGATGCATGAGGAGCAGGTTATGAAGGTCCACTGTCTTAAGGAGTATAGATATATTTTTCTTGAAAGTTATTAACAGTTAAGATTTGAATTTGGATTTGCTTTTTGGCTTTGGAAAAACAGGTGAAGGATGGCAAAAGTGAAGCAAAGAAATGTGATTAAAATACCTGAGGCATGAAATAGTGATAACCTGAAATATAGCAATGATAACAGAGATTCGGAGACGGAAAAATAGATTGGAAAGTAGCTTCTCATAAGTGACAATTTCACACTTGTTTCTGAAAATATTTGAGTAATTCTGGTCTCTTTGATGAAATATAAATCTCATAAGGACAAAGATAGGGCTTATTTTTGCCCATCATATTTCCTATGCTTGACCCAATGCCTGACACAAAATTGTCTACTAAGTATTTCTTGAGTGAATGCTATACAATGAATGGGTTTAGAAAGGACATTTATATAAATGAATATTACACATTGGACATATATTAGGCAATGAGGACACAGTGATGAAAAAATGAGGAATTCATGTTTTCAAAGAGAATGTTTAGAAAGGTGAGAGAAAAGTAATAAACAAGAGAATTTATATGTGGAAACTAAAATAAGTCTTTGGAAAGTACCTGGGGTGTGAGTGGTTATTTTAGATTGGAGGATCACCAAAGACTGTAGTGAGATTTGATTTGAGATTTGGATGGCAAAAAAAGGAGCCAGCTTTTGGGGGTTGACTTCCAGACAGAAGGAAATGAATAATCGAATTAGGCAGATTTGACAGAACTTGACTGATTGGATGTGGGTGTAAGAAATAGGCCTAAGATGATTCACAGGATCTAGAAAATGTTATTTCTATTAACTGTGCTTGGGGATACTGGAAAAAGTACAGATAGTGACGTCAACGGCGAGTTCAGCACCAGAACTGTTAACTTTAAGATACTTTGATGCATTGAAATAACTGATGATAATTCACTTCCAAAATGTACTCTCTTGCTAAGAACAGGAAGGATACAGAATACACAGCTGAAGGAGTATTACAATAATGTTCGCTTTAGGGTAGGCATTTAACCTAGTAGATAAAATGCCAGCTAAGACACCTGTGTCCCACAGTAGAGTACCTCGGTTTGATACTGAGCTCCAGCTTCTGATTACAGCTTTCTGTTAATGCATACCTGAGGGTGCTAAGTGATTAAGTTCTAGCTCTTTATGTCCTGGACAAGTCCTAGCCATTGGGGGTATTTGGGGAGTGAATTAGCAGATGGTAATTCTCATTTTGGTCTGTCTGTCTCTTGTGCTCTCTCTTGGTCTCTGTCCTTTCTGTTGAATTAATAATAATAATAATAAATGATAAAATGATCCCCTTAACTGGTGACATTTTCAGTTGACTATATTTGCTGAAAGTCTTCCAAATACTTGCTACTATTCAGAGTTAGTAGATTCTGCCATGACTCTTTTTTGATGATGCGAATTTTTCTGTTAATGTAGACACCCAAAGGTAACAAGATTTTGGTTATTTATAAGATTTATCCAGGACTAACTACTTCCAGGTAGAAATCTGTACTCTTCTACTGTATCTTCTCACTACAACACTCAACACAAAGACTCGTTTTAATTTTTAATTTTTTTCATGAAAGATTCTTTTGAAGTTATGACCACACTTTTTGCCCAGCAAAATAATTTATGTTCATGTATAAAAATGTATTACCAATTTTTTATGTTCAACCTACACTTTTGGATCTGGCTTGCAGCTGTTCTACTTACTGTAAATAGATTTCAATACCGCCTTGGTCCACTGACTGTTTCCTTTATGACATAACGATACGGGTGATAACTAGACTTCTTTACTAAGGCACTTTTGTAGTTAATTTCACAAGGTGGTATGCTGATTAATGGCCTCTGAAGTAGAAAGTGCCCTTTGCGCACAGACATACCAGAGATTGTCCTGCTACCTAGGTACATAGCTATTGTGACTTCACAGTGAAACATTATTTCACTAGAAAGGGGCTAAACTACAAGGAATTTGACCTGATAAACCTTCACTGCTTGTCAGATAGCTTCGAAAAAGTGCCAGCAAGCTAAACATTATCAACTCATGTTATCAAGTTTGGGTAGGACCTAGATAGCCACTTGTTTATGTTGGAACTACAAGAACACCTATGATTTCCAGTTTCTCCACACACAGACTCATGGGATGCAAGGCATATATAAGAATTTTAAACACACCAAGGAAATGAATCTCTGGTCTTAGACTTAAGAATCTTCATTAGCTTCTTCTGTCATGCTATATTACCTGAATACTTCAATTGACAGTTGGATCCTGTCTGCATTTTTAGTTCTATGGCATATGTTGAACACTAAATTCCCTGACAGAGGTCCTTGAACTTGATTTTTTGCTTCTTTGCACATACTGCACATACTCAACTTTTATCAGGTCTCTTTGCCAGGCTCATACTCTTTAGTTTAATTTATATTCCCAGTTCACTGTAAGTGGGAATGTTAAATTGCTTATCATGTCCAGTAGGACTCAAAATGTTGAATGAATATGTCATATTTTACAAGTCAGGATTCATTAAAATAGTGTTGCAATTCTTAAGTCACCATGGCTAGATTTTTACTGAACCCTCATTTTTAAAATCCATAATTGACACAGGTCACATTAAGTTGTGCCCATTGAATATTATTTAAGAATGTCATTTATTAAATTTATCTAAAAAGATTTACCTATGAACTAAAGTAGAAAAATATCAACACTGTTGGGGCCGGCGCCGTGGCTAAATTGGTTAGTCCTCCGCCTGTGGCGCCGGCATCCCATATGGGTGCCAGTTCTAGTCCCAGCTGCTCCTCCTCCATTCCAGCTCTCTGCTGTGGCCTGGGAGGGCAGTGGAGGATGGCCCAAGTGCTTGGGCCCTGCACCCGCATGGGAGACCAGGAGAAAGCACCTGGCTCCTGGCTTCAGATTAGTGCAGCACTGGCCGTTGTGGCCATTTGGGGAGTGAACCAATGGAAGGAAGATCTTTCTCTCTGTCTCTCCCTCACTGTCTGTAACTCTACCTGTTGAATAAATAAATAAAATCTTAAAAAGAAAAAAAATCAACACTGTTGAAGATGGAGTACAATGCAAAAATTCATAAATTGCTGGTATTAATTGAGGTCAATGTCCTATTAACTTTTCTGTTTCAAAATAATTTGTTCTATGAAATTAAAATACAAATTTTATAAATGTGCAAATGTGACCATGTTAAATTCCTTTTGGTGTAGTTTTTATCTAAAAGTAATTATATTTATTTATTTATTTTCATTTTATTTGAAAGTTGAGGAAGGAGGGAGGGAGATAGGGAAGGAGGAGGAGGGAGAGAGGGAGAGAGGGAGAGAGGGAGAGAGGGAGAGAGGGAGAGAGAATGAGAGGGAGAGAGGGAGACCTTGCATCTACTTGTTCACACCCAAATGCTTGTAACAGCCAGGGCTGGGTCAGGCTGCAACCAGGAGCCTGGAACTGCATCTTGGTTTCCCACAGAGTTGGCAGAGATCCTAACATTTTTAGTGTTATCTGACAGCTCCCAGGATGTGTATTAGCAGGAAGATGGATTGGAAGCAGAGGAGTTGGGACTCCAAATAGGTCCTCTGACTTAAGATGTGGGCATCTCAAGTAGCAACTTGACCACTGCCCCAAACAACTGTCTCTCAGTACAGACTTTTAAAATTCCATCTATTGGCTGGAGCTGTGGCTCACTAGGCTAATCCTCTGCCTGTGGCGCCAGCACCCCAGGTTCTAGTCCCAGTCGGAGCACTGGAGTCTGTCCCATTTGCTCCTCTTCCAGTCCAGCTCTCTGCTGTGGCCCAGGAAGGCAATGGAGGATGGCCCAAATGCTTGGGCCCTGCACCTGCATGGGAGACCAGGAGGAAGCACCTGGCTCCTGGCTTCAGATTGGCGCAGTACGCTGGCTGTAGCGGTCATTTGAGGGGTGAACCAGTGGAAGGAAGACCTTTCTCTCTGTCTGTCTGTCTGTCTCTCTCTCTCTCATTAACTCTGCTTTACACACACACACACAAAAACCATTTATTCATAGTTTTATTCTCCTCCTCTCCCACCCACTTATTCAGTCACTTCTCATTTTGACCCAGCCTGAATTGACTCAAATACATAACTCGGAACATAGCCTATCATATTTTTCTGTGCTCTATAATCACATACAAATACACACAAATATATGGGGTTGCAGAGTCATCTGTTTTGTAAAAATTAATTCTACACACTTTTCTGAATCTTTCCTCTGTCCTTCAACAATAACTTGTAGAAATAATAATTTTGATGGTTTTAAGGAAATCTGTGCCATTATTTATTCAGCCTTTCCCTTGTTGATGGATTTTTCTTAGTCATTTAATTCCAAACAATGCTACAATAAACTGTGCTGCAATTTAAGTAATAAATACACCTGACAGCTTTCTCTGTGTGTGTGGCATACGCCAGATAGTCTGATTCCACTTTATTTCAAATGGATTGCAAACTGTATCAGTACATCTATTAAATAATTCTCCCTCTGCACTGATTTAAAATGCCAACCTTGTCATGCTATAAATTCTTGTAAATACTGAGGTCTACTTCTGATTTTACATTTTTTCCATTGGAATTTTTAAAATTTATGACAATATTATTTGCTAAGAATACAAATAATGCATTCCAATATCTCAGTTTTACACCAATAATTTTTATAATTTTTGACATTTATTATTTCATGTATTTTTCTCATATAAATTATAAGATTATTTCATCCAATTAAAATGCTTTGGAATGCTAAGGACAGTTGGGTTAAGTGAATACTGAATTTATTAATGAGTAATTTGGGTACAAATAACATTTTAATGATATTAAATCTTTGCATAGAAGAAATGATGTATCTTTTAACTTATTCAGATCTCCTTGTATGCCTTTAATAAAAAATAATTTATAGTTTTTTACATATGCATTATATCTTTCAGATTAATTTTTTCCTATGTATTATTTAGTTTTGTTTCTCTGGGCAATGGGATATTTATATTAGTTTTTATCAGCATTTTTTTCTAGAATGGAAAAAATATTAATTTATTTTGTTCTCAGCCATTTTGCAAAATACATTTATTCAGTTTCATAGTATATTAGGGCTCATATTTTCTAAGTGTATATAGTATGATTAAATGGGTGGCAAAGAACATAACTGTTACTATTAGTTTTATCTACACAGATCCATAAATCAGACAGATGAATCTTTAAATTTCTGGTCCATTTTTAAGAGTTGTGCATCACTGGCAAGTTGCTCAGTTCCACTAAGTCTCATTTTCCTCACCTATAAAACGTGAATTGAGAACGGTACCCATCAGTTAGTGATATCATGTGAATTAAATCCATTGATAGAGTACTATAGTACAGTGTGTGGCAGGTATAAAACACTGAGAAATGATGAGGTTAAGGTATTCTCTAGCTAACATGGAATAAAAATGAGCCAAAGAAAAAATATGACAGCTGAGTCTTTCACAAATAGAATACAACAAATAATATATATTTCACTTCATCAACTAAAAATATTTTAAAAAGGGAAAAACTCTAATTAAATAATTGAAATGTACATAAAGAAAGAAAACAAAAGGAAAATAGAATGTTTAATTTTATCTATTGTGGGAAAAACTGGGAAAAAAAAGCTCGAGTCATAACGTGGTTGTGGTTGAACTGGATGTAATCTGCATAAATGCTTGCATCATTTAGTTCAATGTAACTTATTAATAACTGGAGATCAATACAATTTCTCCAAATAGTAACACAACTTGTTTATAAAATATAAATTAATTTGAGTAGGTTCAGTAGAGTATTTTTTGTTGGTTTAAAATTGGATCAGAGAAGCACTTATTAGTTGAAAGAAACTTTTCCTCACTATTTTGGAGTTCTTGTTCCTTTTTCAACTTTGCTAGCTCTTTATAAAAGCATTACATTAAGACAACGTTTGACATTTAACATTTTTTATAATTTGACTAAGAAAAGACTTCTCAAAGTGATTAATTTACACTTGTCACAAGAAAAAGACTTAAATAATATCAGAATCCATTAATCCTAATTATCACTAGAGCAAAATGAATAAAAATCCTTGGCTCAACTTATAATAAAAGCCTTTTACTAACTGACAACTAAAGACAGAATATTCAGATTATCTATCTGTCAATAGCACACTGGATTTGAGCATTATAACTGAAGATAATACTTACAGTTTGGGTAAATACAGTAAATACAGTTTGGGTAAGTACAGAAAATCTACACAGGTAAATGGTGTCAAAACGATACATTAGAAAAGCTGTTGAATAAACTTCAGGATTCACAATGCATGTACTAATTGAAACTTAAAATTATTTAAGCTTATTTTCATTGTAGATGCTTAAAATTATGGTGTAATTACCAACACAATCTTTATATGTAGATAGTACATATAGAGCCACTGTCAGTAGAAACATGCAATATTGTGAGTTGTATATGAAATAGTAGATTTGGGATTGGGTTGATTAAGAAAACATTTCCTGAAAGGGTCAGGAGAGCTTTATTTCTATTTATTAATAGTGACATTCATTTCTTGATCAGTTACGTAGCATTATGGGGTAGCATTAATTGTATTTTTTTCAGTTTCTTCTTTCAACTATGTATTTGTTTTATATAATTAGGTGCTCTGATGTGAGCATATATATCTATACTCTTTATATTTTAAGATATATTAGTATATTATAGTTTATATTACTATAAATAATACACATTAATATATTAGTTCCTCGATAATTAGAGATCAAATAACTCAGGAAATGCAAAGCAGGTATCTGTGCCACTGATAATGTAGTGCAAATGTTTTATGACTCATGGTTTAGTAGTTAAGAGCAGGAGATTCTAATATCAGTGCTTTGGCTCCTGAGCCTTTGTTATCTGGACTATGCTGTGTAACTACTCCTGTAAACTGCAGTAGGCAGAATAGGAACAGAATTAGAAACTCTGAACCCAGAGACCCTGGCAAAATTCCCAGATCAAAGGATTAAAGGGAAGGGAGAAAAGAAAATGACAGGGCCCTCTAAAATGATAATAGTGATGTGGTTTGAATGCTCCCATCCCCTTGAATTTATTTTTATGTTAGTGAAAACCACTACATTATTTGAGTCCCTCTGAGAAGCTTCTCTTGGCTTCTTTTTGTTTCCTCCCTCTGAAACATAACCATTTATTTTTATCATGCATCAATTATGTGTAAGTACAACTGGGTGTGATATAGCTGTTACGTTACACATAATGCCAAAATATCTGATGCCAGTGGGAAACTGAAGTCCGAGAGGCTGAATGACTTACTCTAAGTCATGAAGTTACTAATGGGTTTAAGTGATTAAAAATAACGTTTGCCTCCCTTGAAAGGCGAAACCCCTTCCAGTTGATCATGATTCTCTTGCAGTAGCTGGGGAACCATAGACTGAATTAACAGAAAGGATCTCAGATTTTACTTTGTGAACTCAAAATTAAACTACCAGGATTTTTAAAAATAAAATATATTATTTAAAAAACACTGGATCTACATATCCAGAATTAAAAACAAGGTCCCTATCTTACTCTTTATACAAAAATCTAGTCAAAATGGATCAAGGTTCTAAATGTACGATCTGATATTATCAAATTACTAGAGGAAAATATCAGGGAAACTGCAAGATATTGACATAGGCAAAGACTTCTTGGAAAAGACTTTAGAAGCACAGACAATAAAAGCAAAAACAGATAATAGAGATTACATCAAGCTGATATGCTTCTGCACTGCATAGGAAACACTCAACAAAGTGAAAAGGCACCTGACAGAATGGGAGAAAATATTTGCAAACTATGCAACTAATAAAAGATTAATAACCAGAATCTATACAGATATGAAGAAACTCAACAAGAACAAAACAATCCTATTGCTTCTTGGCTTTTTGGCTGAGATGAAGTGTAGTAACAAACAAGAATGGGCAAAGGACATGGTCAGGCATTTTTGAAAGGATGTAATTCAAATGGCCATCAGACACATGAAAAAATGCTCAGAATCACTAACCATCAGGGAAATGCAAATAAAAACCACAATGAGCTTTCATCTCACCCCAGTTAGAATGTCTATCATCCAAAGCTTAACAAACAAATTTTGGCAAGAATGTGGGTGAAAAGGTACACTAATTCACTGTTGGAGCAAATGTAAACTAGTACAAACATTATGGAAGGCAGTATGGAGATTCCTCAGGAATCTGAAAGTAGATGTACCATGTGACCCAGCCATCCCACTCCTGGAAATTACTCAGATGAAATGAAAACATTATGTGAAAGAGTTATCTGTAGCCTCATGTTTACTGCAGCTCAATTCATAATAACTGATATTATAACTGATATGATAACTGAATCAACCCAGATGTTCATCAACTGATGACCGGATAAAGTAAATGTGCTCTATACACATGAAAGAACACTACTTAATAATAAAAAGAGTGAAATCATGTTGTTAACAACAGACTGGATGCAATTAGATACCATTAAACTTAATGAAATAAGCCAGTCCTTTGAAGACAAGTACTCATATATTTTCTCTGATATATGGCAGTTAATATGGAATATGAAAAATGTATAGGAGTGAAATAGACATCTTCTGATATGATTTTTGTTTTAAGTCCTTATTTATACTCCCGTGGAACTGTAGTCTTCCTACTTTTTACTTGTTGACTATTATGGTTAGTGATGAACTAAGCCTGTGATTGTAGAGTGGACTGAAAGTGTGTCTTTGCAAAAATTAAAAAAAAAGGAAGGAAGCAGAGAGATCGGGTGAGGAAGAAGAGGTAGGGAAGTATGGTTATCTTCTTAAAACTGTACCTATGAAATGCACAAAATCTCTTTTCATTATATAATAGAAATAAATAGGTGGTATCTATTGAAAATGTTTATTGGATTTTAATAGGATACTTTTTATTTTGTTATTAATCCATTGAAACATCTTATGTAACACTTTCTACCTCTCTCCCTAGTAACATTCAAGTTTTATTATATAGTTTTCCAGAAGTAACTTTGATGTATATGAGATTATAAATAAATCTAGATTCCCATTTAATTTCGCCATCCCAAATAAGTTGGTTTAAAGATAGTTTATGGTATACCAAAAAAGTGATAATCTTGTTTTGTCTTACTTGTTCAACAGACCCAGAGGGAAAAATTCAATGTGTATTTCTGTTAGAAACAACACATGAAATATGTGACAGAAAACAATAGATAAATTTTAGGGAAATTATTTATCCTTGTTTCAATTATATCCACAAATCTTTAACTTAAATGCAAGCCACGATTAAAATAGAACTTTGCTGATTTATTTATTTAAAACTTATTTTATAAGTAGACTAGGAACAACAATCATATTTTAATGAGTGTTACGATCATCTATTAAAAACCTGCCAATACAAATAGAAGGTTGGCCTGATTTTACAAGGCAGCAAATTTTCCCATGAACTAACAGTGAATGTTAATCTTTATATTTGATTAAAAATATAAACTACTATGTAAAAGATTGAATTATTGCTGAAGCAAGAATTTCAAGTTTCTCACTGTTATTATAAAAGAAACTAATCATCAATGGAACTACTAGTGAGTTCATATTTCTCATCCATTTTGTGTCACAATTTGCAGAGGGTTATCTCCACCTTTATCTGGGTTAAATTCTTTCAACGTATTTCTTCATATGGTAGCCTGAAAACTTTTTACAAAGGTAAAATTTTCTGGGGCTGGTGCTGTTGCCAGCAGGTTAAAGCCCTGGCCTGAAGCGCTGGCATCCCATATGGGTGCTGGTTCTAGTCCCAGCTGCTCCTCTTCCAATCCAGCTCTCTGTTATGGCCTGGGATAGCAGTAGAAGATGGCCCAAATCCTTGGGCCCCTGCACCATGTAGGAGACCTGGAAGAAGCTCCTGGTTCCTGGCTCCTCTGGCTGTTGCAGCTAATTGGGGAGTGAACCAGAGGATGAAAGATCTCTCTGTCTCTACCTCTCTCTGTAACTCTTTCAAATAAATAAAATAAATCTTAAAAGAAGTAAAAATTTTCTAACAAGAGTTATTTCTAAGTAAAATAATGAAAGGTATTACTTTTTTATTAAGAATTCAAATAGAAGAGAATCCATTAGAATATGGCTTATTTTACAATTTTAGGTAGGCCACCCATCAAATAATAATTCCTTCTATATACTAAATGTATTATTTATCACTTATTAGTGTTTTTTCCTTTGATATCAGCCTTATTAGAGGATTGTGCAGTAGCTTCCAGTGGGATCAGGGATAATGTAAAGATTTTGTAGGCATTTCCAAGTACAATGCATTTTGTAATCAACACTTTGATAAATGGTATATATAGAAAATTATACTTGCATTATGGATATTCTATTACAGAATGTTTTACATAGTTTAATTCCCAGGCAACAACATTTGGCCTTCTAGTAGAGGCCATATTGCCTTGTAACACATTGTACCTTCATAATTTCTTTCTTTAGAACATATTTTCATTTTATATAATGTTATGCAAATTCACTCAATCTGAAATGTACTTTAGTAACTTTTCTAATAAGGAAAGATAATCTAAGAATGTATCAATGTTGATACTTTTTCAATTAAAAATATTAAATTAATTTCAGAATTTAAATAAAGCCAATAATGACTCAATAATGTCAATTTAAGCCATGTTGTTAACAAAAAAAAAAGATACTATTAACAACAATTTGACATGTGTAATGTACTCTCTTTTCAACTAATGTGAGTGGAATGGCTAAAGTAATGAAAGTGAAATGAAAAAAAACAACATAAATGATTCTTGAGTTATTAATATATAAATAATCAACAAGCAATTGTAGTAGACAGATTATTTTGTGAAAAACATCAGAGCTTCACTTCATATTCATTTTAGGTCCTTACAATGAAGTACTCACCAGGTGCCCAGCAAAGTGCTTGGCAATATTTTAAGCACTGATGCACTTCCTTCCATACGCACCACCTGCCTTTATTTAGAGAGTGTTCTTTGAGAAACTTCCTTGTGTCCCATATCATTGCCAACATAAAAATAACTGGATAACATACAATTCTTCCTTTAAATGTTTACAGTATTCTTGGGATATGCTCATAGATCACAAATCCATCATAACATGATAAATGCTGTCATAGAGAACTGTACAAAATGCTCTGTGACAAACACTGAGGAACAGTAAATGTCAACTGCAGAGAGTGGCATTTGGATCACAATATAGATTCATAATATATCATAAAGGAGAGCAGGACAAAGAAGACATTTCTTCTGGACTCTTTCATGTCGCCATTTACCTTTTTTTTCATCTTAGATTTTTGTAGTCCTAAATCTCAAGCACCGTTCTGTAAGCAACTCAAATTCCCTTGCTCTCTCCTCCCGATCTGACTTGGTTGGCAAAACCTGCCCTGCTATTTCCTGCTATGCGCATCAGGTCTCTGACTTTCTGAATAAGACAGATCAACTTTGCCAACTGAATTTCCTTCAAATACAACTGTAAATAATCTAGGACATGACCCTATTATATTCACTTTCTCATCCTCTAAGAGTGCTATTCTTTCATACTTTCCCTTGTTTCCTCAAATCTCTAATATTTTCTACTCACTCTTGAGTGATGCCCCTTCATGCTTCAGATAGGAAGTCAAGGCAAATGGTTGAAAAATTCTAGTCTTTTCACTCCCAGACTATGTTTCCATGTTTAAGGAATCCTACTTTTATGGTCCCATCCTCCACTTTTGCCTGGCATCACAGCCCCCCTCCCCCACCTCAAGCATTTATTATAATTGGTTCCCTTCTCTCCTATATCATTAATTTCATTCTTTCACCAGATCTTTTCCAACAGCTTGCAGGTATGCTCTACTATAATCCATCCTTGAAAGTCCTCTCCATCATGCTCTTGCCTATGGGAGCTTTACCTGCTTCACTTTTCACTTAAACTTGAAGGAATTACTCATATTTGAGGTTATCTCTTTGTTAATTCTTGTTCTCAGCTACTTCAATGAATCTTCACATAATACACTTGTGAAATAGCATTTTCAAGTTTGTATCATTGACCTACTATGTTTTATTAACACAGTGTTTAGTTTTCTTCTCCCATATTACTTTACCTGTCAGTAACATTTGGTACACTGAATCCTCCCTCCTTTAATTTTGTTAAAAAAGCATCTAATTACTTGAAAGGCAGAGTTACAGAGTGTGTGGCAGAGTTGGAGAGTGTGTGGCAGAATTGGAGAGAGAGAGAGAGAGAGACAGACAGACAGACAGACAGAAGGCTGGAACTCATCCAGATCGCCCATGTGCATGCAAGAATCCAAGTACCTCAGCTATTCTCTACTGTCTTCCCAGGTCCATTAGCAGGAAACTGGATTGCAAGTGGAGCAGCCAGGACATGAACTGGTGCCCATATGGGATGCTGACATCACAGGCAACAGCTTAATCTGCTGTGGCACAACATGGGTCCTGACCTCCAGCATTTTTTCTAGACTTCTCTGACATTATCTGACTTAACTGCTAAAGTCTACAGAATGATTTCTAACTTGCAGAATCTTTTGTAGGCTCCTCCAATCATGCTAAAATCATAAACATTAAAGTGTTCCAAGCTTAATTCTGAGTCCAAATTTCTTCTCTATTCATATTCTCTCCCTTGAAAACTTCAATAATTGTCAGAACTTAAAATATTATCTATATACTGACATCACTTACATTTATACTTCTAACTCCTAGATGATTCATGTATCCATCTCAAAAATTCCATTGCCAATATGAAATTTCAAATCCCCTACATCTTCTCCTTTTTAAATTTTCTTTATATCAAAAAATTGTGCCACCATACATCAGCCCAAACTTTGGGGCTATGCTTTGATTCCTATTTTTCCATTTGCCATGCATCCTGTCTATCAGCGAGGCTTTGCCTCCAAAAGAGATCTCAAATACTCCCATTTGTCATCTCCATAACCATTACCCTATGCAAAGAGATTACTGTTTAGCCATACTGATCTTTGTAAAGGTTATGTTACATCATATTTCTGTCTTGCTCAGAACTTCAATGCTTCTCATTCCAATAAGAATATAATCCTAACTTTCATAGACGGCTCACAAGGCACTTAACTTTGCTTCATATGTGTCACATCGTACTGCTTCATTCCACATTTACCATGTTTGAGTCACTCCAGCTTTTTGCCCCACTGAAACATCTAATTTGTTCCCATAATGTGATTTACACCTTCAGTGTTTGACTGTTGCTTGTTTTTGTTTTGACTTTTTTCTAGAATGTCGCTATTCTCATCATTCACCTCTCAATGCCAACTTTACTTCTCACAAAAATCTTTCCTGACCAGTCTAGCAAAAATAAAACACAAAAAGAATCAGCCAACCTTTCTTGAAAATTTGAAGAAACCAAATTGTTCCCATAACATCATTCTGTAGTTTTTATAGCAGTTACCTATCTCATTCAGTTATTTGTTTATATTTTATTTCATGTCTCCATCCATCACATTTGAAAACCATTAAAGAATTGCTTTATCTCACAGGACCTAGAGAGTGCCTGAAAAATATTAGGTACATGGTTGGCCAAAGTTATTTTTAACTGGCTTGATTATATGAAGTAAGAATTTTTCAATATTAGGCATAAATTTACAAATCATATTTAGATGGGGCCGCCACTGTGGCGCAGTGGGTTAATGCCCTGGCCTGAAGGGCTGGCATCCCATATGGGACCGGTTCTAGTCCTGGCTGCTCCTCTTCCATTCCAGCTCTCTGCTATGGCCTGGGAAAACAGTACAAGATGGCTCAAGTCCTTGGGCCCCTGCACCCACGTGGGAGACCAGGTAGAAGCTCCTGGCTCCTGGCTTTGGATCGGTGCAGCTCTGGCCATTGCGGCCATCTGAGGAGTGAACCAGCAGATGGAAGACCTCTCTTGTTCTACCTCTCTCTGTAACTCTTTCTTTCAAATAAATAAAGTAAATCTTTAAAAAAATCATATTTAGAGAATTAAGTGGGAAGTTAGTGACTATAAAATGTCTTAATTGCCATATTTAGTTTAGCTACTATTGAATGAACAATGAGAGGCCAAAGATATTTCAATTTACATTCCTTCTTAAATAGAACCCTTAGATATTAGATCTCCTTTTTATAAAAACTAAAATATATAAGTATAGTTTAAAATGTATATCCATTTAGATGGATGCAATAAATTAAGAAATGCCTTTTAAGATTATATTTAGTGTAAGGAATGCTGTTATTTTTACTTTTAGAAATTACATGAAACACTTAAATAAAATGAATTTTTATTCTTAGTAATATGTTTAATATAGAAATGCTTCATTAGATTGAAAACAGCCAAAAGATAGCCTTACAACAGGATCCACTTATCTACAGTGCCACAGAGAATGTTATTCTTACTTTTTAAGCAATTCATTTAGTATAATATAGTTTATTCCACCTTATTGTAATGAACATAAATCTATAGAACTAATGCTGGATGAGAATAATAGTTTTTTAATATGATTAATTTGGAATTAATCTTGTTCATAAAATTATTGGACAGTTATAACTAGGACAGATTGGTATTGTGCAGCAAATGGAACAGAAATTCTATTAAAGTTATGAATAAATTTTAAACTTAAAGAGAATGGAATGAAATACAATGTAGTCAGGTTATGGTTTCATGTCCTTTTGAACATAAATAACATAAAACTAAACATAATAGATTAAGAAATTTGACAAATAAGAAATCATAGATTTAAAAAAGCCACTAAAAGACAAAATAAAATCTCAAGTTCCCAAAAGAAATTGCAAAATACATATCTAAAGAAATTAAAATCATGAAGTCAATAATGATTGAATTTTTATTTTTTATTATTTCTTAGGCACTGACCTTAAATGTCACAGAAGTTTGGAAAACTATAGCAATTCAGAAATATTCCTCTTGCATCTGTTCAAGAAAAATCAAGCTTTTTAAAGATGCACTTTGCATACTGAAAGACCTGAAAAAACCCTGACTTCAGTAGAGAGGAAAGTGGAGACAAAGGAAGATGCAATGCACGGAGCATTCGATACATTTCATCGGTTTTGGTGTGCCTTTTATTAAAGCCACTACCCAGCTATCAGTAGTAGGATACTTGTATATTGCTTACTTATCAAGAGCCCTGTTCAGAAGTAGAAGGCAAAGTATGAGTGCCAAGGAAATCTTGCAAAATACTAGGATAGAACATTTCTGTTTAAATTTGTTTTTTTCCCTAACTACCAAAATATCATAGAAGGGTTCTGGTGAAAATCAGTTTGCAAACACCTGTTGAATGTCTACTATTGCTGAGACTGTGTCATTACAAAAGTTGCAATTGGAAAGGTAGAGTGCACTGCACAGTAACTTCCTACTTGACAGTTGGATTATGGAGTCAGACTTTCAGATAATGTAGTCAAGACAAAAACAATTAAGGTCGTTAAATTTATGACTAAAACTAAAAGGAGAATAAAATTCCTATGGAAACAACAAAACTCTATAGCAGAATTTCCAAACTATCACTCTACACGCAGAATCTTGGTTAATTTCATGGGGAAAGTGATAGGAAAGTTAAGAAATAATTTAGAGTTTTTAAGACAAAAAGTAGGAAAGTCTTCAGGAAAATGCTTTGAGATATAAAGCTGAGTTATAATTTGGATAGAGCAGACAGTCCCTGTTGCATGGCAAAAATGTTGGGAGGCAGTAAAGTCAGAAATGCTGAGTCCCAACTAAGATTGGTCTTGCCATGTTGCTCTTCTGAAAACTATGTGTAGTTGTGAGTTTTTAAATTTACACATATCAGGTGTGGTCTAGTAAGAAAGATACAACAACAAGGTGGATGGACTCCAAAGACAGAGATGGGGGAAGGGCACGTTGATTGATAATAGTAGGAAAGGACATGAGCAGATGGTCATTGATCTGGAGGTAGTTATAGAGATAAAAAGGATTGATGTTTCTAATGGTAATATTATTCAGCAGCAATGTATAATAAGAAGCCCAAGTTTTCCTTTTCTTTTTTTTTTGGATTTGTTTTTGTTGCAGGTTGTGGATGGAGGAAGGAAAGGCAAATCGTTTACATTTTGAATATTGTATTAGAGATCTGCTTATGGAACATGGAGTAGGAATTCAGATAAAAGTTCAAGTTTGAAACAAATATTGGTAATTCACCAGCACAGAGATAATATCTGAGACAAAAGAGCAGATCTGTATTTTTTGAACCCAGGACATAGGAACAAAGACAGCATCATAAATATGTTTCATAACATGCCTTCAGGAAAGATATCATATTTATATACAGACCATAAAAAAGAGAGTAATAATACACATTAAATTACTTGAATTTTCAAATCTGCCATGAATAAATTTATAAAATAGCACAAAGACACAATTGATGGAAATTTACTTTTTCTGATACTGGTTAAACATTTTTGTTAATGTTTACAATATCTTTTAGTATCTAAGGTCAATATTTACTCAAAGAAACTACTAATTTCAAAAAGAAAAAAGCCTTTAAGAACAAATAACTAGATAGTTAAACTTTTGGTATATTTTGTTGGGGATTAGAAACAATTATTAGTATAGGAGTTCTTATTAAGTACTGCTAGGAAAATAAGAAGGATACTTTAGTGTCACACAATATTATTAAAACTTTTACTATAAGGAAAAAAACTTAAAAATAACATACTATTCCACTTATGATGAAGAATTTTTTATGACATAAAATTTAAAAATATATAATGTATGCCAATATTTTCTTGCATATCTTACTCTGATTAACATTTTTTTCCTTGGTTTAAAAACAAATCTTTTCATCAAATGTTAATAACCTCTTTTTCCAGCCTAGTAGAGGTAATGACTTACAAAAATTTTCATAAATAAGGCCACTGATGTTTAGAGAAGATAAATAAAACATAAACAAACCACAAGCACCAGATCACAAAGCCAGGATTGTCCGAGAGCAAAGCAATACCCATTCAAGTACATTTTGGCCCCTTTCAGGTGAAAAGAAACCCATGGTACAGGCTAATTGTTCTGTGAGACACTAAGCTTTGAGATCAAATGAAACTGCAAGCTATCAATGCTTTCAGCTTGACTACTGTATCAAGCAGTTTTTTTCTTTTTGTCAGTATGAGCATCAGAGGTCAGAGCTGTTGACTGAAAAGATGTTATTTGGCTTTTGTGCACTCTCTCTGGTTCTTCACTGGACTTGATGCAAACTTAGGGATCCATAATATTTTCAATCTTCATTTTATGGTGAAAATATAAAAGTAAATATATATACAATTAGTTCATTAGTCAGGCAACCCACAGTCTTTTATTCTGTGAAACTATTGAAAGCGTATGTTCTGTACTTTAACTTTCTGGTAATTATATTATTATTATGCATTACAATTTAGATTTTTGAAATATAGAATGTGATGAATTGAGAATACACCACCAGGTGAGAAGAAGTAAACAAAATATTTTGTTCTAAATATAATTATCTAAAACCTGAGGATACTGAAAGGGTTGCTACTGGTTAGTTATATGTTTAATTTTGAGGAAGATTATCCAAGCCAAGATGATACCATGGACTACACAAAAGCACTATGTCTTATAAATTGGTAAAAGTTATATAAAGCAGTATGACATTAAAAACACAGTATCTAATTATGTATTACGGCTATAAAACAGAATTAATAGAAACATCAGGAAGACATTCTGCAAGCTGTACCTGACAATGAAATTCTTGTTACAATAGCACTGAGGAACCTATTAATGTATTTCATTGAAATAATTAGTAGAATGCAAATGAGATAAGTTCATTAATAGGACACTGAAATGAGAACTGAATATGACTTAGTCTAACCTGTCTATTCAGAATGCATTTTAATTCATGAACTTTTCTTCATTATGTTGGCAATGAGAAATGGTAGTAAAATAGATAGCAACAGAAGGGAGAGTTTTTTTAAAAGAAAACATGACAAATATATTATAGTCTACAAAAGTCCATCAAAGAACAATCTTATTAAAAAATAAATGAACTTACATAAAAATAAATATATTATTTGGAAATGAATACTTTAGAAAGGCAAGTGATACTTATGAATATGGTATATCCATTGTCATTCAAGCTAAGAAAATTCATTTGTCTAGAAATTTTGTCACTGAGGTGTGATTTTTTAAAATATGTAATCATTTTAGTTTATAAATGTAAACTGTCTCTCTGTCTCCATATCTACAGTTGTTTCAGAAACAAAGCTGATAATTTTCTTGGGGTTGATAATACTATTATTTTTATTTTTTATTTTTTGACAGGCAGAGTTAGTGAGAGAGAGAGAGAAAGGTTTTCCTTCCATTAGTTCACCCCTCAAATGGTCGCTATGGCCGGTGCGCTGCGCTGATCTGAAGCCAGGAGCCAGGTGCTTCCTCCTGGTCTCTCATGCGGGTGCAGGGCCCAAGCACTTGGGCCATCCTCCACTGACTTCCAGGGCCACAGCAGAGCGCTGGACTGGAAGAGGAGCAACCAGGACAGAATCCGGCACCACAACCGGGACTAGAACCCAGAATACCAGTGCTGCAGGTGGAGGATTAGCCTAGTTAGCCGCAGTGCCGGCCTATTATTTTTATTTTTTAGATTTTGTCTTTGAAAATAGCTTTTAAGAATGCTTTTATGGTCCCTCTGGTAGATTGTAAAATGGTGCAGATATTATGGGAATGCATGATAAATGATGGTGAACAGTTTCCTCAAAAAAAAAAAAAAAAAGAAAGAAAGAAAGAAAGAAAGAAAGAAAGAAAGAAACAAACGAACCACCATATGATCCAGCAATTCTGAGCATACATCCAACATAATTGAAATCATGATCTCAAAGGGTATCTGTACTCCCACATTCGCTGCATCATTATTCACAATAGTCAGGATATAGGAAGCAAACTAAATGTCTAAAGATAGATGAATGAATAAAAAGAAATGTGGTATATGCACAAAATAGAATACTGTTCAGCCTTGAAAAGGAAGGAAATCTTGCCTTTTACGACAGCCTGGATAAGCCTGCCAAGTGATGTAAGCCAGTCACAGACAGCCAAATAAGGCACAATCCCACTCTTATGGGGCATCTAAAATGGTTAGATTGATAGAATTAGAATAGAACGCCTGTCAGGGGCTAGATAGACATAGGAGGTAAGGGAGAATTGCTGTACAACAGGTACTAAGTTTCAGTTATGAAGATGAATATGCTTTAGAAATCTGCAGTGCAACTTGTGCTATCATTAACAATTTCACAGGGCAAATCTCAAGTCAACTATTCTTATCACAGTAAAAAATAATACATAAAAGCACAATGATGAAAGTGAATTTTATGATGAAACAATCATAAAATTACAGAAATTTGAAAGCGTTATTAAAATTATGTTTTTAATAAAGCTACTGTACAGTAAATTGCCAAATTTTTGCCAAAAATGCATGATCATTTCTAAATATTATATGGTATATTCACACAAAGACATTTTCCTACACATTCAAAAAGTAGCTATCCAAATTAGGAAATTAACAATAATAAATTGTTACCATATAATCCTCAGACTCTTGCTAAACTGTTGCCAGTTGTCCTAATAACGGCATTTAAAATAAAAGAATCATTTAAAATAAAAGAACCAGTTTAGAATTACCTTTTTGAAAAAATAGTTAGAATGTCCCTTTTGTCTTCTCAAATCTGGACTAATCCCACAGTCTTTTCTTGATGTTCATGATCTAATGTATTTTATTAATAGTACTTCAAGGTCACTCTGGTTTTAATTTCTACCTATAACTAGAAGTGAATCTTTTTTCTTAGTGTTTGTCCAGTTAAGTTAAAATGTATTGGTGCTTACTGTGAGTATGTGTTGTATTGAAGTCCTTATGAATTCACAGAGAGAAAATTGTAGTTTCTGAATCTTTGTGTTTTTTTGTGGGAAAATCAATGAATATAAGCAATGCTGTCTATGGAAGTATGGAAGGGAGTGATATAAATGATGAACATACCACTTTCTAGATTTGCAGCATAGATAATGTAGAAGTTTCAGGTTCTCATACATGCTTGTCTGGAAAATTTTCCTTTAAATTATTCCTTCTTAATTTTTACCAAGGCAAGTTCAAAACTTTATAGATGATAATAAAATATAATCTTATTAAGAACCCTCCCCAAAATTGTTCAATAAAAATTTATTTTCTTATATGAATATACTAGAAATAGTTATATAAATATAATTATCCTTTTGACAAATTTGGTCCTCTAATATTGGGAGGGTCTTATTTTTCATACTGTTTTATAGTGTAGTAGATATTTTGGTGTGACTTACTTTACGTAAAAGCAAATAACCTATTTCTAGCCAAAAATATTCAAAATGGATATAATTAGAATTTTAGAATTCACTTTTTTCTGGATTCCATAGCTTCTCTCAGATTCTCAGAAGAGTCCATGGCCAAAAATATGTTGTCACTACTGCAGACTTTGGAGCCCTTCTTACAACAACTCTCAAAGTTCCTCATCCACAAAAGCCACCCACTTTTTCTCAGTGTGGATATGTTTATTGGGTTTTACTCTGTTCACCTTTGCAGGAGGTGAGGATTTCTGGGGACCAGGTAGTGCTCTGCTTGTCAGTCTCCTGCATCTGATGCATTGTGTATACTTGAACTTTCAAGATTGAGCTTCCAGATGAGCCATGCTGAATACCAGATCTGGTGTGGAAGGAATTTCTAATGCATCACTCAACAACCTCTGCCTAATAGTTAACTCTATGCCAGTCTCCTTCACTCTCGAAAGAATTTGATTTCTCTGACCAAAAGCAATGGCACAAGGGAGAAAATGTCACTTCTGAGATCAGATTATCAAAGGATCAAGGCTTTTGTTTGGATCTCTCTCTTCCTGTTCCTTCTCCTTCCTTCCTTCCCTTTTCTTCTCCCTCTCTCACCTTATTTCCTCTGAAGGAAAGCAAGCTGCCAAACTTAGAGCAACGCTACAAAGAAGCCCATGTGGCAAAGACATGAAATCTGGAATTCACCTGCTACCCATCACCTGAGTCAGATTAGATGCATACTCCTGAGCCGACTCAAGCCTTCCATGACCGGTGCTCAGTTCTAGCGGGACTACCGCCTTGTGAGAAATCCTGACATAGCATCACCTAGAAAGCAGCCTCTCCTAATTTCCTGACCCAGATATTTTTACACAAACAGACAAATGAAATAAGAAATAAACAAAGTAATAAAAGAAATAGACAAAGGCTGGGTTTTCACTTGACATGTAATATTCATTTTAAATCTACCAACCTCATAATTTCCTGAACACCCCTCAAGTAACAGAACAACCTGCTACAAGGAAAAAATGTATTAGGAAATCTAAAGGTACACTGCTGGATTATCTAGGGTTTTTTTTTCCCCAGATATTTAATATCCTCAATTACTAAGCATAATCAGGACCTGACTAATTCAATGACTTTTAAGTAAATACCTATCAGAGAAATTTATCATTCTTTGCAATATCTGGGGAAATTATCATAAAGGAATATTGTGAGAAAAATTTAAAATAATAACTTCTATTTTCATTGTGAAAAATTGGTTTCAGAATCCACACATATCAAAATGTCCATATTAGTTTGAGATACACATTTTAACGATATTATATCATAATTCTTACATACCTCTACTGTTTGCACAGATTTCCAGGCATATGAACTTTAAACAATGCAAATAAGTGAAAAATTACTGCGGACCACTAAAGATTCTATTTGTATTGTGTTGTATTCTGTTTGTGTTCCTGAGGAAACTACAAGTTATCTCTTATTGAGTAGTCATAAAACTAAAATTGTTTTTCTTAAAACCACATTTTTACATTTATTTGAATTGGAAATGCAAAATAAAGAATAGTAGGTAGTTCTCCCATAGCTCTAAATTACAACACTTGATTGGTGTTCAAAAGCTACAATATATAGAGAAAGCTTATTTTTATTTTTTTCTTTCTTCAATTCTTATTCCACAAACACCAAAACTAAAATAAAGTTCTCCATAGTTCATATCTGCATTTGTTTTAAGATGCTTTTCTCTGTAAGTTATAAAATGAACACACTAGATCACAAATAAATTTGAAAATATTTCTTACTATGTAGAATCTGTAGCAGTTACAGTACATTAGCATAGCAGTCTGCTGAGAAAGCAAAAGAACCACACTGTCATTTCTAACATATCTTTATAAAATTTTTATATGCCAACAATATTTTAAGTATATTACTCTACTTACTTTAATTCTATTTAATACTGGTCCACTGTGTTAAGCCTACAGAATCCCAATGCACCAACTGTTAGTATTTCTACTCATTACCCAGAATGATCTACACAGTAATTTCATCCAAAGCTCACATTAACAATCTACTCAGGTTTTAACTTACTTAAAGTTTATATTTAAAAAAAAATGTATTTTAAAACCCTACAACCTATATCAGGTTTCTTTTATATTTCAAATGAAAGCCATTATTTGAGAGCAGAGAGGAAAGGATTCCTTCACCCACAGTATTTTCTCCTTGATTCAAACACATATACACACAATCTTGCTTTTATTTTGGGTTTATCTTCCACTTAGCCATATTTCCATTCTACTTGAAATGTAGCACCAAAAAAAAAAAAAAAAAGGCATTATTGATGGAAACCAGCTGCCTTTGCAGGAGGTTGATCCTTGAACAAGTAACACTCTCAACCTTATTTCCTTTGTTTAAGTCCCCAACCTGAGAAAGGAGTCTTGTGTTAGGCCCATGCATAATACTTTACATTAGAGAAAGATATTATTTGAAAAGTGCAGGTATGACTACTTTTCCTACTTACCAGACTCTCTTATCCTCCAATAATGGAACAATTAATAGGAGTTTCTGCTCTACATATATTTTTAACTGGAATCATTATTGAAAACTATTATAACTATGTCATTATATAATGAGCTGCCAAATTTTTCATATATAATATCAAATAAAATTCACTTGGAGAAAACTTGCTGATATATTAACTGAACAAATGATGAAACAGTTTAGTTTGCTTAGGGGAAGGATTTAAAAGTAAAAAAAATAAGATTAAGTTTTAGTTCAGTAAAAGAATTAAAACATTTGAAAAATTAATTTCTGTATTCAATATTTTCTGTAATACTGTATAAAAAGAAAAATAGCAACATCAATATATAAATCATAAAATATTAGGTCAGTTTATTTATGTGTATGAAAAATTCAGTTCTTAAAAAATATTTTTGGTTTTCAAAAGTATTTCTTCTAACATGAAAAAGGCAAAGTAGGATGATACAAAGCATTTTTTAAAATTAAACACTGTATAAAATTGTGAGGATTAGTTTTTACTTTAAAATGTCTTATAATTAAAACAAATCAAATTTTAACTATTAAAAATAACAATTTGAATTTTATAAATATAATTTTCGCTAAACCACTTTGATTTCTGGAAAATTTTAAATCTTTTTTGAGTGTTTCTGGCATATTCCTGATTGAAAACCTGAAAAATATCACTATCTATAAGTTAACTTGAAGAATTAATAATAACTTTAGTTTAGGAAATTGTTGTTTTCACAATTTTCATCTTAACCAGGAAAAGAACCTTAAACAGACTCTTCTCACCTTTACTTGTAATTATGCAGCTTAAAAAGACAGGATACCTTCTCATTTAATATGAATCTCAGGCATTATACTGCACTTCCCAGCCTTCAGGAAAAATTTATGGAACAATTAAGTCTATCAAAAGGGTGAAACTCAGCTAAAACTGAAACAAGTAGTCATTTTTCCCATTAGTGATAAATCGTAATTCAAAATTTATAAAACACACAGTCACTTACTTTGGCAGAGTTTTCAAGTGATTTTCTCTTAACTCCAAGATCCGTAATTTGGCAAGTCTATAAGAAAGAATTTTTTAAAATTACATATTACTATTTCTGCATAAAATGATGATAATTATCCAAATAATTATACCAAATACTTTTGTATAGATGTAGACTTTAAATGAGTATGTAAATTGATTATGAGTGGGATTTCATTAAAGATATCAGTGAATCTATCCTCTAAATTTCAGTTTTTTAAAGATTTATTTATTTATTTGAGAGGCAGAGGCACAGAGAGAGGGAGAGACAGACATGGTTGCAGGGGCCCAAGTACTTGGGCCATACTCTACTGCTTTCATAGGCACATTAGCAGGCAGCTGGATTGGAAATAGAGCAGTTGGGACTCCAACCAGCACCCATATGGGATACTGGTGCTGAAGGCAGAGGCTTAACCTCCTACGCCACAGTGCCGGCCCCTAAATTTCGATTTTAAAAAATACATTCAGGGGCCAGCATTGTGGTGTAGTGGGTAAAGCTGCTTCCTGTGATGTGGACATCCCTCAGGGGGGGGTTGGTTCATGTCTTTGCTGCTTCACTTCTGATCCAGTTCCCTGTTAATGGCTTCAGAATAACAGTGGCCCAGGTGTTTGACCCCTGCCACCCACATGGGAGACCGGGATGAATCTCCATGCTTTTGCATGACCCAGGGCTGGCTGATGCAGCCAACTGGGCAGTGAATCAGCAGATGGAAGATCTCTCTGTCTCTGTCTCTCTGTCTCTCCTTCTCTGTAACTCTGACTTTCGTAATAAGTAAATAAATCTTTAAGAATTACATTGCGTCATTCAATTTTATATATACAGAATAGATTATCAATGAAATTACTTTAGAATGGTTGTTAATTGTATTTTTTAAATTATTAATGATTGGAGAATATTTTACTATTTGAACTACTTTCATCTATAATATTCTATGTTCTCTTTCCCTTTCATTTTGGGTTTGTCTTGTATCAATTTTATGACTCAACTTTAACATAATTCTTACTCTCAATATTAATTAAATAAGTGATCCCATTCTTCAGAACTCAGTGTATATATTGCTAGTAAAAAAAAGTTTTTTTTTAACATTCATATGTCTCAGATATTCTCAACATTACAGCAGTATGATGATGTTTTGTGACTGATTTTGGCTTTTAGGAGCACAGAATCTTAGATTTTTGGAAAAGATGCTAGACGTTCTTTTCTTAAACCACTCAGTTGAAGGTTAAAAAGATTAGAAATTATAATAATAAAATAAAGCATATTTTTGCAAAAACTTATGCAAATTGAAATTCAAATTTCAAGTGGTTTTGGTATTGGTCTTTTGTTTTCTGTTTGTCCAATTCTCTTCCTTTTATTAGGACTACTTAAACAGAATTGACAAAGATCCAAGAAAAAACAAGTGTCTTAGGGTCATAATTAAATATTTTCTGATTTGCTAAATACAAAGAATACTGTATTCTGTGGTTAGTACCAGAAGGACAAAACTGGTTTAAATGGACATATGGTGACGTACCAATACATTTAGAAGCCAGGCATATGCTCTTTTTTTCCTTAAGATTTACTCATTTATTCAAAAAAGTTAGAGAGAGAGGTGAAGAGACAGAAACCCATTTGTTTACTCCCCCATATGATGGCAAATGCCTGGGCTGGGCAGACAAAAGTCAGGAGCCAGGACCTTTATCTGAGTCTCTCACATGGCTGACCATGGCCCAAATACTTGGTCCATCTTCCGTTGCTTTTCCCAGACCATTAGCAGGGAGCTGGAGCAGAAGTGGAGCAGCTAAGACTTGAGCCAGCACCCATATCCAGTGCTGGTGTCACAGGCTATAGCTTTACCAGCTATGCCACAATACCGTCCTCAGATATATGCTGAGGAGATATGAATTTTAAAACTTGCCCAAGTATATGTGTTCACAGTTGTGATTTTAGGATCTATAACAGTAAGGAACTATGGGAAATGTTGATATACTTTCAGTATTTAATTGGAGGCAGCTAGACAGTAAGTGACCATGATTCTGTTGTGATATAATGTCATGTACTTGTCCACAAACAGATAGGTGTTAAGTTATTCTGAGTCTGTCTGAACAATCTCAAAGTTGATCATACAGAAAAAATGCAGTGGACAATATATCTAAAATGTCCTAGCTTTTAAGATACACTTTTAATACAAAAACTCTTTTAGGGTCCAGTGTTGTAGCATAGAGGATAAAGCTGCCCTGCAGTCCCAGCATTATATATGGACACCGTTCAAGTCCTGGCTGCTCCACTTCTGATCCAGCTGTCTGCTTTGGCCTGGGAAAGCCGTGGGAGATGGCCCAAGTCTTTGGGCCCCTGCACCTGCATGGAAGACCTGGAAGAAGCTCCTGGCTCATGGCTTTGGATTGGCACAATTTTGGCCATTGTGGCCATTTGGGGAGTGAACCAGCAGATGGAGGACCTCTTTCTCTTTCTCTCTGCCTTTGCCTCTCTGTAACTGCATTTCAAATAAATAAATAAATCTTAAAAAAAAAAACTCTTATTGCAAGCATATTGAAAAAAATTTAAAAAAAACATAATGTTTAAATCAAAGGTTTCTCATAAGTTTACTTGTAGATAACCAGCCTTTTTTCTCATGCATATTCACATTCATATTGAAAACAGTTTATATATTTTCCTATAATGAACTGTTAGATTTAGCTAAGCACAGACTTTTAAAAATTTTCTGGGCCAGACATTGGATGTAGCAGTTAGGACACCTCTATCCGATGCTGGAGTGTCTGGGTTTGATACCTGCCTGCTGCTTTTGACTCTAGTTTCCTGCTAAGGGAGACCTTGATACGCAGTAATGAGGAGTAAAGGTTGGGTTCAATGCACTCATGTGAGAGACCTGAATTGAATTGTTGGCTTTGATATTAGTTCCAAGAGCAAGCATTTGGAAAGTGAATCAGCAGAAGAGGAGATAATCTATCTATCTTTCTTTCTTTCTTTCTTTTTTCTTTCGTTCTTTCTCTCTCTTTCTTTCTCTCTCTCCCTCCCTCCCTCTCTCTCTCTCTCTTTCCCAGGAAAAACAAAATTAAACAAAAGGAAAAAAATTCCCTAAAAAAAAGACTATTAATGCCTACATAAAATGGTCATATGGATAGACCATAATATTTTCTTTTTTTTTAAAAAAAAAGATTTATTTATTTATTTGAAAGCAGAGTTACACGGGGGCAGGGTGGAGAGAAAGAGAGAGTTCCTCCATCTGCTGGTTCACTCCCCAAATGGCCTGAATGGCCAGGGCTGGGCCAGGCTGAAGCCAAGAGCCAGGAGCTTCTTCTGGGTCTCCCAGGTGGGTGCAGGGGCCCAAGCACTTGGACCATCTTCCTCTGCTTTCCCAAGCATGTTAGGAGGGAGCAGGATCAGAAGTAGAGCAGCAGGGACTTGAACCAGCGCCCACTTGAGACGCCAGCACCACATGCAGTGGTTTTACCCTCTGCACCACTGCAATTGCCAGGTATCCAATGTAAGGCCACCACAAAACACATCAAACACCGGAGTAAGGGAAAGAGTTTATTGGGGGAAATCTGACATACTGGAAGGAAGGGGCAAAGATGGAAAAGAGGGAGAAGAAGAGTGTAAGAGAGAGAGAGAGAGAGACAGAGACAGAGGTCAGGAGACAGAAAAAGAGAGAGTGAGCCATGTGCTCAAGAAGAGGTCATTTTAAAACTTTGTGAGGGCCGGGCAGAGAAGTAGGAACAGCGAATACCATTAGGATGGGGTTGGGGCTGACACTGGTGGTTGGGCCATGTGGCCACCTGGCTTCCAGCAATGGTGGCTGGGGCTAGAGCCTAGGATGGTGTCAGGGTGCAGATTAAGCCATAGATAAAACTGTGCCATTTTACTAAGATTCCCCCCTTTTGTTTTGTATAAAACAGGAGTTGTATGGGATTACATTAGTCCCAAAAAGCCAGGAGGGGTAGAGAGACAATGATTTGTCTCTAGAGCTACTTCCTGCTGACATGGGGTGAGGAGGTACTCTTCGCTGGCAGACTATAATGTTTTTAACAAATTTCTATATGGATGTGTGATTTCATTTATTCCACATTGTAAATTATAAATACACTTGTGCATAAATCCTAGTGTGACTCTATGAAAACATGAGGCATTTCTAGAAATAAACTGCAAAGGCCATTGTTGTAAATATTTTCAAAGCTTTTAAAGCATACAGCCCTGCACAAAATTCATAATATTCTGTATTCCCACTAGGATTGTGAAGTTATCTCATCCTCATATTCCAGCAACAATTTGCACAATCTTAGAACACCACACCCTTCTTTGTCATTGTCATTGTTGAATTTGCATTATATTCTTTATTTGTGTAGAATGCCAGCTCTCCTGTGTTCACTGGCCATTGGTAGTCTTTATTATGAATTGCCTGTGCATATCATTCACCCATTTCTCCTTAAATCTGTTTTTATGTTCATTTCTAAGAATTCTTTGTATTTCAAATATATACTCTATTTTCTATAATGTGAAAACTTTTCTCAGATAATTTCTTCACTTTAATTTGTTCTGATATTAATTTATCTTAGAAGTATTTTAGGTCATCATATCCATTTATCCATTTATGATATTTTCTTTTGTTTCCAAGACTATAAAGATATTTCCCAATCTAAGACCAAAGTTCATTTGTCTTTTCTTCCAGATAATTTCCAGAGGATTTTTAAATTAATCATAATGTTACTATGATTTATTTGATTACTAAAGTCACATAAAGATCCAATTTTCCTTTATTTTTTGCAAAAAGTTTCATGCATTAATAGTCTCCTTTACTAAATAATAATGAGGCTTAGCTAAATCACAACTGGAAAACTCATCTGCTGATGCTGGTAGAGCACTTTTAAAGTTGAAATAAAATTGTATAATTTTAATTTCTTATTCTTACCTTCCAAAATTGGCAGGAAGAAATTCAAGGAAGGCGTCATTCAGGTAAAGTTGGGTCAGATTTAGAAGCTGTGTGAAGCCATCGGGGAGTCTAAAAAGGAGTTAAAGTTTTAGTCATTGCATCAATGTTGCTATAGAAACAGAACAAAAATATATCTCTAAGGAGAAAAAATAGAAAAGTAATACATTTTTCAGCTCTCCTTTGGTATCACAGTAATGGAAGAATTTATTGAGCATGTTGTTACAGCTTGAAAATTTTGCCTGTTATTAAAATAAATGGCATTCACCCACCTCCACACTGCTCTCCTAAACTGAGATTTATGTCACCGTGGAAGTCATAAAAGCATCTCTTATTGCTGGTCTAAGCTTCTGCATGCCAGTCAAGATATTTTCTATGGAACTCTCAAAGAGTATAGCATGATTTGTAATTTAAAAATTAATGTTTCTTTCTGGATATAGTAGTCACATATATTGTCAAGTAAGAATATCTACATATTGAACCATTTTACTCACTTAAGTTTGTATATAAATTGTTACAGTGCTTGACTAAAGCTACCTGATACGAAAAGGGAAGGGAGTACCCTGTCTCCTGAACTGATAATTTCTGTCATGCAGTCTCAACATGCATATACAGGATAATTCAAACTGGTCTAATTCTTGTTTACTAAAAATGAGAAAGAAAATTGAAAAGATAATTAGACAGAATCAGAAAGGCCACATGAAGCATTAAAAATTGAGAAAGTATCATTTAGGGGAATTTAAGAAATTAGATAAAATGACTACTTGAAATATTAATTCTTAATTTAGTAAATTCCCTGGGGGGATTTTCATAGAACACCGAATTTTTTTCCCATAAGTTAATTTGTATTTAAACACTTTAATGCCTTTATCTGTAGTCTAATACAGACTATGTGCATCACTTTTGTCTTTTCCTCAATTGATAACTTATACCCTTTCTTGCTTTTACTGCTGAAATTATTTAAAGATCTGCCTATAGTCATTGCTTTTATACTACTCAAGTCATGGTTTTCTGGCATCTACCTTAACTCTATTACTGCAACAGCACTCACCAAGGACTACAATGGCCTCTTACAGCACAATTCCCTTAAATTCATTTCATTGTGGATTCCATACTTCCTAGCAACAGTTGCCATCATTACTTCCTGTCTTCAAATACACTTCCACTTCTCTTCCCACTGCCGGGACCTTATATATTGAGTTATATATATATTGATCTCTACCTTTCTCCCTCTCTCCCTCTCTCCTCTCTTGAGAAGAGAGAAATAGAATGTATGTGCAGCCACAACATAAAGAAAAACAAAATCAGTACTTTTGATCCTCCAGGTGTCTTTCCCTGGTCCCATCTTCCTATTTGCCCACAAATTCCTAAATGATGCTTATTATTCAACTTTTTAAAGGGCTTTACTGAAACTATATAATTCCTTAGAAAACAATGTGATGATAGTTTTGCATATTTTTGAACATCATATAAATTAAGTAATACTATACACATTTTTCTGAGACTTAAAAAAGTTAGCATTATATTTTTGAAATTCATTCATTTTAATGTCAATGATTGGCAATAATAGCTTAGTTTTCCATTGTATAGACATTCCACAACATATGCACCACTCTTCTTCTAAATAACACTACAGGGGTTGGTGCTGTGGCACAGAGGGTTAAGCTGCTGCATGCAGTGCTGGCATCCCATATGGGTGCCAGTTCAAGACCTGGCTGCTCTACTGTCAATCCAGCTCTCTGTTATGGCCTGGGAAAGCAGTAAAAGATGACCCAAGTCCTTGGGCCCCTGCACCCACGTGGAAGACCCAGAAGAAGCTCCAAGCTCCTAGTTTCTGGCACCTGGCTTTGGATCGGCACAGCTCTGGCCGTTGCTGCCGATTAGGGAGTGAACCTTCAGATGAAAGACCTCTCTCTCTCTGCCTCTCCTCTCTCTGTGTAACTCTGCCTTTCAAATAATTAAATTAATTTAAAAAATAACACTACAGTTGTTCCCAGCTTCACGTTTTGTATTACAAACATTGCATCAGTGAATGTTTTTGAACCCATATTCTGAAATAAATTTATGAGTTCAATTAAATTATATCCCTAGACATAATTTTACTGGCTCATAGAAATGCAAGTTTAAATTTACTAAACATTGCAAAATTCTGTTGAATGTAGTTTTATCCATTTTTTTTTTTTTTAATTTTTGACCGGCAGAGTGGACAGGGAGAGAGAGAGAGACAGAGAGAAAAGTCTTCCTTTTGCCGTTGGTTCACCCTCCAATAGCTACCATGGCCGGCGCACTGTGGCTGGCGCAATGCGCTGATCCGATGGCAGGAGCCAAGTGCTTCCTTCTGGTCTCCCATGGGGTGCAGGGCCCAAGCACTTGGGCCATCCTCCACTGCACTCCTGGGCCATAGCAGAGGGCTGACCTGGAAGAGGGGCAACCAGGACAGAATTCGGTGCCCTGACCGGGACTAGAACCCGGTGTGCTGGTGCCGCAAGGTGGAGGGCTAGCCTATTGAGCTGCAGCGCCGGAAGTTTTATCCATTTATAATCAAACCTTTAGGGTATAAGAACTTTTCTTTTCCATGTCCTTCTTAATCTTTGGTTTTGTCGGCCTTTTCTACTTTTGTCAATTTTAGATATAAAATCATAATAATCTTTATTTTCTTGATTAGTTATGAACATTTCTTCATAAGTTTGCTAGCAGTTTGTCTTCCATCTTCCGTGAGATTCTTGTATAATCATTTCATCCATTTTCCTACTGGCTCTCCACCCACATCCTGCCTTTGTCATTTAGGTGCAGACTGGAACTACTGCTAACAACTAGCAAATTCTTTAATGGTTTTCTTCAGTAGCTAGACTTAAACCACTTAAGTTCAGAGTTGGCCAAAATTCTATGTAATCAATGTTACTCAGAAGTCCTCAAAGACTAGCAGGAATATAAATACCTTAGCTCCCTCATCCATTGTGTTGATCACTCTGTTTTGTGTGTTTGATACTGTTTCCCATGGTTTCTGGAGAGATTATGGTCTAATGGCCTATGTAAGTAAATAGCTTGATAGAACTGCTTTAAGTACTATTTCCTGAGATTACCTACTAAATATACTACTTGTATTCATTCCTAAACATCTGCTTATGAGGAATGTAATCCATGCACAATCAATATTTCTATACTTATATGTAGCAATACTTCCCAGGTTCTCAGGGTTTAATTTTATATTGGTTGTTTTACTACATATATCTTGTTATAATTTGTATTTTCAAGCAGCATTATTTGGATATGGCTTTCTAGAAGATGTTTCCGTTAAGTCTGCTCTTTAGAGAGATAGCAGTCATGGAAGTAGAAAAGACAGAGAAAGAAGGCAGGAAAAGAGTGAGGGTTTTTGTAATGTGGTGGTAAGGAGATACCCAAGAAAAATAACAAAGAAAAGATGAGATTACCACATGTATGAGAATAGTGACAATCAGATTATAGAATATCTGTAGGGGACAGGATTTTGAAGTTTTTGAATTCTCAACTCAAAGGCTTGAATTTGATTCTATAGGGATAAAAACCAGTCTATGGTACATCATTATTTTTCTGTTTTCTATTATTGTAATGGACTAGAGCTCATATAGTTTTTAAAAAAGGTTTATTTACTTATTTGAAAGAATTAGACAGAGAAGGAGAGGCAGAGAGAGAGAAGTCCTCCATCCATTGGTTCATTCTCTAATTGGCTGCAACGGCCAGAGGGGTGCCTATCCAAAGCCTGGAGCCAGGAGCTTCTGGGTCTCCCATGTGGATGCAAGGACCCAAGGACCTTCTTCCCATGGGCCATCTTCCACTGCTCTCCCAGGCTGCAGTAGAGAGCTGGATTGAAGTGGAGCAGCCGGGACTTGAATCGGCACCCACATGGGATGCCAACAAGGCAGGCAGCGGCTTTACCCACTATACCGCAACACTGGCCCTGCTCATATAGTTTTATCCATAATGGCAATGCAAGCTAACTAGAGTTCTACTGTAATTTAATTATTATCTTACTTTGATATCTTTGAGTTCCTTTAGTTAGTCACAAGAAGAAACTCTTTGTGACTTCCCAAAATAACACTATACAAGTAAAAGAAGAGTTGTTAAAACCCTTAATCTGGCAATTTGCATTAAAATCATCACTACTAATACTGTAAAAAGACATTACAAACAATTATTCTCTAGTTACAGAGACAATTTGAATTATCTAGCTTCTCTCAGTCTGCCATTCTGTATACATATGCACTGAGAGATATGGTACTATTTCTTTGTTCAAAAATCCATTTGTTTGTTGCTGCTTCAATGATAATTCTTTTTGGTTTATCACAGAAGTATCTAGCTTATTGTAAAGAATACTTTGGAGCCTGGAATTGTGGCACAGTATCTGCTCCACTTCCTACGTAGCTCCCTGATAATGCAACAAGAGAAACAGTAGAAGATGGACCATGTAGTTGGGCGCCTGCCATCCATGTGGGAGACCCCGATGGAGGTCCTGTCTCCTGGCTTGGACCTTGCCCAGCCCTGGTCATTGTGGACATTTGGGGAGGGAACAAGTGGATGGAGTATGTTTCAGTCTCTCCCTCTCTCTCAGTCACTCTGACTTTCAAGTAAATAAATAAAGTTTTTAAAAAGAATATTTCTTTATGATCCAAGAAATAACCATATGTGTTGATTCAAACTGCAAAACTGAACTACTAATAAGAAGTTGATGAAAAAAATCAAAATACAAAGCAAGGTAGTTTTTATAGCCTGGTTATAAACAAAGATGCATTAAAATTTCATATTAAACCTTTCTTCTTTAAGATGTGTGCAGTTAGGGCCTGCATTGTAGCATACTTCTGATTCAGCTCCCTTCAAATGCACCTGGGAAAACAGTGGAAGATGGCTCAAGTCCTTGGGTCCCTGTTACCCATCTGGGAGACCTAAAAGCTCCTGAATCTTGGCTTTGGCCTGGCTGAGCCCTGCCAATAGGGGCCATTTGAGGAGTGATCCAGTGGATGCAAGATTTTCTCTCCTTCTCTTTCTGTAACTCTGCCTTTCAAATACATACATACATACATACATACATGCTTAAATCTAAAAAAAGGAGTGTCTTGAGTTAAGGGTATACTTGGTATGTCTTATTGAATAGCATCTATATATTTTATTTTAATTAACAAGAAGAATTTATTGAATGATTATTGTGTAATTAGATTCAAACTTAATAACTTCTTCCTTTCTAATTTTCCTTATAGGATTCTGTTCACAGACGCAGTAGAATGCTTATATCAATTATGCCCCATACTAGTAATCAGATATTTCTAATCTTGGACATATATAAATTATTTAAGAATAAAGAATTTTTAAATTTACTAATAATCTGATACTATACTTTGAAATAACAGGTAAGAAAAATGGATTAGATATTTGAAAAATGTATAGAGTCAGTAAGTGTGCTAAAGAAGATTTTAGTTTTGTTTTTTGCTTTCCTTCTAATTTAATGCCAGAAATTTTCAGTTCCCAATAGGGATAGAACCCTACTTGTCATCATCACCATTTCCAGAGGAATAGAGGAGAACTGAGAGGAAGATCTTCCCAGTAAACTGGATGCACTTGATAAGGATGACGATCATGTATTGTCTTTATTCTCTTCCAAACTATTCAATGAAATCCAATGTTCCATACTAAGGAACTCCCAATAAAATTATTTTACTTTTCTAAAACAACTTATTAGTTTTCCAGATTTGATTGATTTATTAAATTTAAAGTTTATATGCCTGTTTTTAAAATTTATAGATAAATCTCTCTACCAAATAGTTTCCTCTTACCTAATGCTTAAATTTAGAGATTTACGTGATATATTTAAACTATAATAGAAAAGTTTAACACACGTACCAAGCACTCATTTTTTTTTACAGGCAAAGTTACACAGTGAGAGAGAGAGAGAGAGAGACAGAGAGAAAGGTCTTCCTTCCATTGGTTCACCCCCCAAGGAGCCACTACGGCTGGCGCATTGCAGCTGGTGTGCTGTGCCAATCCGAAGCCAGGAGCCAGGTGCTTCCGCCTGGTCTCCCATGCGGATGCAGGGCCCAAGTACCTGGGCCATCCTCCACTGCCTTCCCGGGCCACAGCAGAGAACTGGACTGGAAGAGGAGCAACCGGGACAGAATCTGGTGCCCCAACTGGGACTAGAACCTGGGGTGCTGGCACCACAGGTGCAGGATTAGCCTAGGGAGCAGCGGTGCGGCCTCCAAGCACTCATTTGGTTTGGCAGTTCTGTGATTGAGAATTCAATATGAAAGTTTCTGCTCAAATGGGAAAGGCATTTTACATCTAAAATTTCTTATTTATAGAGATTAAAATTAGAAAATTAATATAACAATGCAAAAAACAGAAAAATAAAAAGTATTGCTTGTAATTTCAGTTTCTTTTTTTATTCAAAAATATTTATTGAGCTCATTCTGTATGCCAACATTATTCTGTACAAAAAGATCGAGGTATACTTCTCCCTTTTTGATTTTTTTTAAATTTCACATTTTTAAATTTTTAAGGTGAACAAATTTCACCTACATCATAAATACAAATTTAGGAGCATGGTGATACTTCTCATCCTATTTTCCCTCGGCACACACTCCTACATTTTCTCTTCCTTCCTTTCTGATTATCTCTTTTAATTTTTACAATGATCTACTTTGTTTATTTTATTCTCATAAGATTTACCATATACTAAGTAATGAATTCAACAAATAGTAAGAAGGAAAAAAAAAACAGTAGAAACAAGGGCTGTAAACAATCACAGAATCTCAAAATGTTAATGTTCCTGATATATATTACATTTTTTTACTCTATTAGTTACCACAGATTAGGTAAAACACATTGTATTTGTCTTTTGTGGGCTGGCTTAAGTATAATAGTTTCAGTTGCATTCATTTTGTTGCAAAAGACAAGATTTCATTTTTTTTTTAAATTACAACTGACTAGTATTCCATACTATGTATAAACACCACAGTTTCTTTATCAAGTCATCAGCTGATGGACACCTGGGTTTATTCCATATCTTAGCTGTTGTGAACTGAGCTTCAAAAAACACAGGGTTACAGATAATTCCATCATATGTTGATTTCATTTCTTTTGGGTAAATTCTCAGAAGTTGGATGGCTGGGTCACATGGTAGATCTACATTCAGATTTCTGAGGTATCTCTATACTGTCTCACACAAAGGCTTTACTAGTTTACATTCCTACCAACAGAAGATTAGGGTACTTTTCAAAAAAATTTATTTATTTATTTGAAAATCAGAGTTACACAGAGAGAGGAGACAGAGAGAGAGGTCTTCCATCCAATGGTTCACTCCCCAGTTGGCTTCAATGGCCAGAACTGCACCAATCTGAAGCTAGGAGTCAGGAGCTTTTTCTGGATCTCCCACATGGGGGAAGGGCCTAAGGACTTGAGCCATCTTCCACGGCTTTCCCAGGCCATAGCAGAGAGCTGGATTGGAAGTGGAGTAGCTGGGTTTCAATCCAGTGTCCATATGGGATGCTGGCACTTCAGACCAGGGCGTCAACCCACTGTGCAACAGTGCTGGCACTGGGGTACCTTTTTCCCACATCCTCGCCAGCATTTTTTTTAAAAAGATTTATTTATTTATTTATTTGAAAGTCAGAGTTACACAGAAAGAGGAGAGGCAGAGAGAGAGATGTTCACTCTCCAATTGGCTGCAATGGCCAGAGCTGCACCAATCCGAAGCCAGTGCCACAGGCAGAGGTATAGCCTACTATGCCACAATACTGGCCCTGCATCTTCACTTTGCTGAGCCTTTCCTAGCAATGCTGAAACTTCTCAGCGTAATGTAATCCCATTTGTTTATTTTGGCTTTGATTGCCTGTGCTTCCTGGGTCATTTCCAAGAAATCATTGCCAAGCCAGTGTCTTGCAGAATTCTCCAATGTTCTTCTCCAGTAATTTGATGGTATTAAGTCATAGATTTAGATCCTTGAAACATTTTGAGGTGATTTTTGTATAAAGGGTAAGGTAGGGGTCTTATTTCACACTTCTGCACATGGAAATTCAGATTTCCCAGCAGCACTGTTGAAGAAACTGTTCTTTCTCCAAGGATTTATTTTAGCTCCTTTCTCAGTTGGCTGTAGATGTGTGGATTGATTTGGTGGGTTTCTATTCTGTTCCTTTGGTCTACAATGTCTATTTTTTTGTGTGCCAGTACCATGCTGTTTTGATTATAACTTCCCTGTGACATATCTTTTCTTTTTTAAAAGATTTATTTATTTATTTGAAGTCAAAGTTACACAGAGACAGGAGAGGCAGGGAGAGAGAGAAAGATCTTCCATGCACTGGCTCACTCCCTAATTGGCCACAATAGCTGTAACTGGGTTGATGGAAAGCCAGGAGCCAGGAGCTTCTTCCAAGTCTCCCACGAGAATATAGGGGCCCAAGGACTTGGGCCATCTTCCACTGCTTTCCCAGGTCATAGCAGAGAGCTGGATTGGAAGTAGAGCAGCCAGGACTTGAACTGGTGTCCACCTGGGATGCTGGCACTGCAGGTGGCAGCTTTACCCATTATGCCATAGCACCGGGTCCTTGTAGAATGTCTTGAAATATGGTATTGTGATTCCTATAGATCTATTCTTGTGATTTAAGACTGCTTTCACTAGTCGGGATCATCTGTGTTTCCACATGAATTTTAGCATAGTTTTTTCTGGATCTGAGAACAAGGTCATTGGTATTTTGATTGGGATCACATTGATTCTATGAATTGCTTTCTATGTAGTTTGGACATTTTGATGACATTAATTCTTCCAATCTATGTACATGAAAAATTTTTCCATTTTTTGTGTCTTTTTCTATTTCATTCTTTAATATTTTACAATTTTCATTGTAGAGATCTTTCACCTCCTTGGTTAAATTTATTCCAAGGTATTTAAATTTTTTGTAGCTAATGTGAATGGGACTCATCTTACAAGTTATTTACTGGCCATGACATTGTCTGTGTATACAAAGGCTATTTTTTAAAAAAGATTTTATTTATTTATTTGAGAGATAGAGTTACAGACAGTGAGAGGAAGAAACAGAGAAAGTTCTTCTTTCTGTTGGTTCATTTCCCAGTGGCCGCAATGGTTGGAGCTGCGCCGATCTGAAACCAGGAGCCAGGTGCTTCTTCCCAGTCTCCCAGGTGGGTGCAGGGGTCCACAGACTTGGGCCATCTTCTACTGCTTTCCCAGGCCACAGCAGAGAGCTGGATTGGAAGAGCAGCAGCCGGGTCTCAATCCAGCACCCATCTGGGATGCCAGCGCTGTAGGCAGAGGATTAACCTACTGCTCCACAGTGCTGGCCCCTGGCTATTGATTTTTGTGTGTTAATTTTATATCCTGCCACTTTACCAAGCTCTTATATGAGTTCCAATAGTCTCTCATTAGAGTCTTTAAGACCCTTTATATATAGAATCAGATCATCTGCAGCCAGGGATAATTTGACTTCCTTCTTTCCAATTTGTATCCCTGTGATTTCTGCATTTGTCTAGTCACTATGGCTATAGCTTTCAAGATAATTAGATGGAAACTGCAAAACTGGGCATCGATGTATGGTTCCAGATTTTAGTGGAAATGTTACCAATTTTTTCCCATTGTTGGCTGTGAGTTTGTCATAAATTGCTTTGATTGTATTGAGTAATGTTCCTTCTATACCCAAACTGCTTAAGGTTTTCATCATGAAAAGATGTGGTATTTTACCAAATGCTTAATTTACTGATAATATTTAAGATAATATCAAATATCTTAATTTACTGAGGTAATCATACGGTTTTTATTTTTTCAATTTGTTAATGTGATGCATGTATCATGTTTGTTGATTTGGGAATGTTGAACCATCCCTATATACCAGAGATAAATTTTACTTGGTCCTCATGAATGATCTTTCTGTTGTGTTGTTGGATTTAATTAGCTAGTAATATCCTGAGGATTTTTGCATCTATGTTCATCAAGGACATTGGTCTATTGTCTGTCTTTATTATATCTTTTTCTGGTTTTGGGATTAAGTTGATGCTGGCCTCATAAAAGAAGTTTGGGAGTATTCCCTACATTTCAGTTTTTTTGAATAATTTGTGGTCTACTGTTGTCTGTCTTTATTATATCTTTTTCTGGTTTTGGGATTAAGGTGATGCTGGCCTCATAATAGAAGTTTGGGAGTATTCCCTACATTTCAGTTGTTTTGAATAATTTGAAAAGTATTGGAGTTAGTTTGTCTTTAAAAGTCTTAAAATTCAGCAGCAAAGCCATCTGGTCTGGGTTTTTCTTTTCTTTTTTTAAAAATTTTCATTTAAGTTATACAAGTTTCATGCATTTCATATACACAGATTTGGAAACATTGTGATACTTCCCACTCTACCCTCCCTCCCGCCCATACTCCAAATTTTCTTCCTCTTCTTTCTCCCATTAGCACACTATATTTTTAAAAAGATCCAATTGTCAGATTACTTAATGACCATAAAGTTAACTCTACACTAAGTAAAAGATTTCACCAAATAGTATGAAGAAAAAAAAAAAAACTGCTCCTCAACAGAAGAGACAAGGGCTAGAAACAATCATCCAATCTCAAAATGTCCACTTCACTCCAATACATTACATTTTAGGTACTTTATTTGTTACCTTGAGTCATGGAAAACATATGGTATATGTGTATATGTGTTTTGGGGACTGGCTTATTTCTCTAAGCATTTTTTCTGGTTACATCCATTTAGTTGCAAAAGAGGATTTCATTTTTTTGTTACAGTTGAGTTGTGCTCCATAGTGTATATAATTTATCTAGTTAACAGTTGATGGACATCTGGGTTGATTCAATATATTTATTATTGTAAGTGGAGCTTTGAAGATCATGGAGTACAGGTAACTTTTTCATATACTGATTTTATTTCTTTTGGGTAAATTACCAGGAGTGGAATGTCTGGGTCATATGGCAGGTCTATATTCAGATTTTTGAAATATTTCTATACTGTTTTCTTTAATGGCCATACCAGTTTACATTCCCAAAACAGTGGACTAGGGTACCATTTTCCCCACATCCTCACCAGCATTTGTTGTTCATTGATTTCTGTATGAGAGCTATTCTAACTGGAGTGAGGTAAAAACCACATTGTGGGTTTGATTTGTATTTCCCTGATGACTAGTGATCCTGAGCATTTTCTCAACTGCCTGTTGTACAATTGAATTTCCTCTCTTGAAAAATGTATGTTCAAGTCCTTTGCCATTTCTTAACTGGATTATTTTGTTATTGTTGAATTTCTTGAGCTCTTTATAGATTCTGCATATTAACCCTTTATCAGTTGTGTAATTTGCAGATACTTTCTCTCATTCTATCGGTTGGCTCTTCACTTTGCTAAGTGATGCTTCTGCACTGCAGAAGTTTCTCAGCTTGATGTATTTCCGTTTGTCAATTTTGGCTTTGACTGCTTGTGATTCTGGGGTCTTTTCCAAAAATACTTTGCCTAGGCCAATGTCTTGTCGAGTTTTTCCACTGTTTTCTAGTAATTTCAGCATATCAGGTTGGAGATTTAGGTATTTGATCCATTTTGAATGGATTTTTGTGTAAGGTGTAAGGTAGGGTTCTAGTTTCATACTTCTGAATGCAGAGGAAAGAGTTTTCCCAGCACCATTTGTAGAAGAGACTGTCCTTGGTCTAGGGATTGATTTTAGCTCCTTTGCCAAAAATAAGTTGTTAGTAAATGCATGTATTGATTTCTGGAGTTTCCATTCTGTTCCATTGGTTTATATAACTGTTTTTGTGCCAGTATCAGGCTGTTTTGATTAAAACTGCCCTGTAGTATGTCTTGAAATCTGGTATTGTGATGCCTCCCACTTTGTTTTTGTTGTATAAGATTTCTTACACTATTCAGGATCTCTTGTGTTTCCATATGACTTTTAGTATCATTTTTCTAATCTGAGAAGAATATCATTAGTATTTTCATTGGGATCACATTGAATCTGTAAATTGATTTTGGAAGTATGGACATTTTGATGATATTGTTTCTTCCAATCCATGAACATGGAAAAAATTTCCATTTTTAATGTCTTTTTCTATTTCTTAATGTTTTGTAATTTTCATCATAGCAATCTTTGACATCCTTGGTTAAATTTATTCCAAAGTATTTGATTCTTTTTTGAGATATTATGCATGGGTTTAATCTTAGATGTTCTTACTCAGCCATGGCATTATCTATGTATAGAAAGGCTATTGATTTTTGTGTGTTAATTTTATACCCTGCCACTTTACCAAATACTTTTATGAGTTCCAATAGTCTCTCATTGGAGTCTTTTTGGATCTCCTATATATAGAATCATGTCATCTGCAAATATGGATACTTTGACTTCCTCCTTCTCAATTTGTGTCACTTCAATTAGTTTTCTTGCCTAATGGCTCTGGCTAAAACTTCCAGGACAATATTAAATAGCAAAGGTAAGAGTGGGTATCCTTGTCTGGCTCTGGATCTTAGAGGAATGCTTCTAGTTTTCCCCCATTCAATAGGATGCTTGCCATGAGATTGTTATAATTGCTTGCTTTGATTTAGTTAGGAATGTTCATTCTATATCCAATTTGTGTAAGATTTTCATGAAAGGATGTTGTATTTTATCAATTACTTTTTCTGCATCTATTGAGATAACCATATGGTTTGTGTTCTTCAGTTTGTTAAAGTGATGTATCACATTGATTGATTTGCAAATGTTGAATCATCCCTGTAAACCAGGGATAAATCCTACTTAATCCAGGTGGATTAAGGAATTAAGGTGATGCAGGTTTCAAAGAAGGAGTTTGGGAAAATTCTACTTGAATTGTTTTGGAAAAACTGGAGAGGAATTGAAATCAGTTTTTCTTTAAATGTATGATAGAATTCAGCAGTGAAGCCATCCATTCCTGGGCTTTTCTTTGTTGGGATGATCTTCATTACTGATTCAATCCCCATCTTGGTTATTGGTTTTTTTAGGTTTTTTATGTCTTCATGAGTCAATTAAAGTAAATTTTATGTTTCCAAGAATCTATCCATTTCTTTTAGGCTTTCCAATTTGTTGGCATAATGCTGCTTGTAGTAATTCCTCTGATTTTACTGATTTGGGTCTTCTCCTCCCCCCAATGGTGTATCAATTTTGTTGATTTTTTTTTTCCAAAAAAGGGCTCTATATTTCAACGATCTTTTATCTAATTTTTGGTTTGAATTTTGCTTATTTCTCCTCTAATTGCAGTTATTTCTTTCCTCCTGCTAATTTTTGGTTTATTTTGTTGTTTTCCTAGGTCCTTAAAATGCAGTGATAGCTCATTTATTTGATGCTTTTCAATCCTGATGTAAGCACTAATTGCTATAAATTTCCCTCTTAACACTGTTTTTCCTGTATCTCATGAGTTTTGATATGTTGGACTGTCATCTTCATTTGTTTCCAGGAATTTTTTAATTTCCCTTTTGATTTCCTCTTTCACCCACTGTTTATTCAGGAACATGTTGCTAATATGCCTCATGAATTTATATGGGAAATATTCTTAACAATATTAGCAAATCAGAGCCATGAGTATATAAAAAACAGCAGAACTTCATGATGAAGTAGGGTATACTCCTGGAATGCCAAATTGGATGACATTCAAAACTCAATCGATATTGTTCGACAACATTCGACATGCATTGATAATAAACACTGTCAGCAAACATATGTCAGACCCTTCATAGTTCTTAACCTCCTGATGCTCATGCCCTTGTATTATAATTCTCCCTTTGATTTCTGATTTGATCTACTAATAGAATGTGGTAAATATGATGGGAGGACAATTCCACAGCTATATGACATTATATTATTTCTTCTTGCTAGGAACCTCACTCTCACTCAGCTGCTGGCATTGAAGAAGCAAACTTAGTTATGCTGTGAATAGGCTGTGAACCGCCTTACAGAGAAGATTACTTGCCCTTTAGGTCCCCAAGAGTAGCCTCTTCCTGACAGCCAGGAAAATGGTAGCACTCAACTTTTTAACTACAAGGCAATAAATGCTACTAATAACCTTAGTGAGCTTGAAAGTTGATCTTTCTCCAGTTGCGTCTCTGGGGAATACAACTTGAGTTTTACCTTGAATTTATGTGTCCTAGGAAATTCTGAAGCAGGACATGCAGCTTAGGCCTACCCACATTCCTTACCCACAGAAATTGAGAGACAATTAAGATGTGTTGTTTTAAACTGCTAAATTTGCTGTAATTTGTTAGATAGCATTAGAAAACTAACACAGATGTTAGTACTTGGAATTGAGGGTCAACTGTGAAATTTCCTAAAAGTGTGGAATGGCTTTAGAGTCAAGCATTGGTCAGATTGTAAATGTTAACATCTGATAGATAAAGCCTACATTTCCTTGAAAAGATTGTAAATGAACACCTAAACTTTGATAGCCCTCTGGTGCCTGCTGAAAAGGAAGTGAGTGGTAGATTATTGGAAATGTCCTTAATGTATATTTGCAAAAAAATGTAAGGAAAAATCACTGATAAAGTGAAAGTCTGAATATGTTCTTCCAAAGACTGAGAATGAAGCAATGAAGCTACTTTCACCTCTCTATTTCAATGTGTAAAAGAAGTCTCACCAAGGACAATAGGTAAGGAATATAAATAAATAAATAGAAAATAAGTGGCATATAGATAAAAAATGATGAATCAAAGTTACATTCACAGGTGACATGACAACCCACATGGAAAACTGTCTTTTCTCTCCAATCTATAAAAAAGTCTGCTAGAATGAATAAGGGTGTTTAGTAAAAGTGTAGAAAATAAAATAAATATAAAAAAATCAATAGTATTTGTAATGTCAATAATAAATAATGTTAACAGCTAAAAATCACTTGTAATACACAAATCATGAAATAATTAGAATAAAATCAATAAAACTTTTAGAATACTTAAGTGCTGAAATTTATAACACATTGATAAATGAAATTTTAAAGACTGAAGACTGGAAATACAACATGCTTGTGATAAGAATACCTAACATTTTTTAAAAAGTGAATTGTGACCAAATTGATCCAAAAATTCAATACAATTCCTATCAAAATTCCAGCAGGCTTTTACGTTTTTCTAGAAATTAGCAAGTTGATTGTAAAATTCACATAGAAAAGTCAATGTAATAGGGTAGTCCAAATAATTTTGATATAGAATATTGAAGGGCTTGTACTACCTGACTTCATGACTTACTATAAAGCTATGTTAATCAAGACAGTATGGAATTGGTGTCAGGAGAGGCATAATATAATGTAAAATCTAGGAAAGGACACAAATGTATATTGTCAATTGATTTACAACAAAAGAACCCAACAATTCTATGAAAAAAGGATACATTTTAAAAAATGATATTGGATCAATGGGATATCTATACAAAAAGAAACAGTCTATGATGCTTAAACTTTGCACATGTATAAAAATCAACTTAAAATGAATCATAGACTTTAGGTGTAAACCCTAAATTATAAAAGTTCCAGAAGGTGGATGGGTAAAACTATTTTGATCATGAATTTAGAAAAGTTCTCTTGGAGCAACACAAACAATAAAAATATTACTAGATAGGATTTCATTAAAACTGAAAATTTCTCTTTTAGAGGGTTTCTTATGAAAATGAAGAGATTGGAGACATAGAATAGCCTTTTTTTAATAAAATACTTGCTAAAATACTTTTATCCATAATATATAATTTATAATGAAAAGATAAATCAATAAAAAAGGACAAGAGATCAGAATTACCAGAGGAATAATACAGATTTTAAAATAAATACATAGCTCTCTCTGTCCTCTCTCTGTAACTCTGACTTTCAAATCAATAAAAGCTTAAAAAATACATTAAAATGTTAAAATAATGGTTATCAAATTATTGATTATTAAATTATTGGTTATGAAGTATTAAATGTTAAATGGTCAAAATAGAAAAAATAAAACTGATATTAGCAAATTCTGACAAAGATGAGAAACAATTGAAGTTCTAATTTATTGCTGCTGTGAATGTACAATTGAATACCTAATTTGGAAAATAGTTTGACAATTCTTATGCACATACTATACTATCCAGAAAAATATTCATAAGTATTTAATCCTAGGTGTTTACACAATAGAAATAAAAGCATGCTTATACAAACACATTAAATAATTTGTATCAGCCTTGTTCATAGAAGTCGAAATAGTAAACAACTCAAATATCTATCAGCTGATAAGTAGTTACACAAATAATGTTATGCATGCAATGGCATTCTACCCAGTAAAAAACGGTAATGAAGTACCAATTATTGAAACAACATGGAAAAATATAAAGTTATTATACTTTGTATGACACACACAAAAGTATGACATATTAATATTATATTCAGGAAAGACAAAACAATGTGGATAGTAATAGATCAATGAATAGTTGAGCTAAAATAATTATGTTAAGGCAAATAGTCTACGCATCACTATGATGATGGTTACATGACTACATATTCATTAAAGTAATCTGAACCATATATCTAAATGAGTGAATTCAGCCGCATCGACATTATGTATTTTAAATGTGACTTTAAAATTAAGATATTATTTAAATTGACTTTCTATTAATTTTTGTGAATTCTGAGACTGTTTGATGTTTATAGTGTTAGTCTTTTTTTATTAAATAGGTCTTTTTACTTTTAAAAATATAAAAACATGAAAGACTTGAATGACATAATCAATAAAACTACAGATTTTAAACTTCTTGAAGATTTATTTAACATCTGGTTTTCACTACAAGATCTATCATGATTCATAAGTAAGGTGAACAAATGGAATTAAATAATTAACAAAACAATCCAATTTATCAACTGTCCTGGGTAATATGACCAAAATCAAGGAATATTTTCCTGCTAGGAAAGGTTAGTAACAGCTTTTTCATTGATACATTGAGAAAATTGCATTTGATCTATGTGATGGAATAGCTTTTCAGCATTTTGTCTTTGCTTTGGATTTTTCCCCTTGATAGCTCACTTTTAACGTAGAAAAATTGCAACTTTCAAACATGTTTTACTACTTGATGTTGCACACTTTCTACTTTATAAAGGCCTCAAATTATTTTATAAACCAATTACTGTACAGATCTCCATCTATATGTATTTTATTTCATTCCCTGTCTCATCTAACCCTGTTCTCATGAGCCACAGAGAACCTTCCTCAATATTCTCTCCTCAACTATACCGACATAAAATTTTCCATCAATTTCCCTTTGACAAACTTCTTCATAACTTCTGAAAATACCATTTTACATCATTTTTCATAAATTTCAGTTTATTTCAACCTCCCCAACTTCATGTGGACAAAGGTCTGAAGGACTTTTCTCAAATTCTACCATCAGCTTTATATAATTAAAATGCCATATTACGATGAAACCTGTTATCTGCATTCTATTGCCACTGATTTTTTTCAAACTCTTCCAAATACTGCTACTGCTGTCGGCAGCCTCTGAAGAAATTTTACTTCCATTGTTAATAACTTATTCAATGCATTCACTTTATGGTTTTTTGACATAGTTGATTCCACTGCTTTCTGACACTATAACATACTCAAAACACGGTAACAAGCTGTCTTATTTTTCCATGCCATTTTTAGATTAGGAGATTTTTTTTTGACAGGTAGAGTGGACAGTGAGAGAGAGAGACAGAGAGAAAGGTCTTCCTTTGCCATTGGTTCACCCTCCAATGGCTGCCACGGACGGCGCGCTGTGGCTGGCGCACCGCGCTCATCCGATGGCAGGAGACAGGTGCCAGGTGCTTTTTCCTGGTCTCCCATGGGGTGCAGGGCCCAAGCACTTGGGCCATCCTCCACTGCACTCCCGGGCCACAGCAGAGGGCTGGCCTGGAAGAGGGGCAACCGGGACAGAATCTGGTGCCCCGACCGGGACTAGAACCCGGTGTGCCGGCGCCGCAGGTGGAGGATTAGCCTGTTGAGCCATGGCGCTGGCAGATTAGGAGATCTTAAATCACACACACACACACACACACACACACGCACACACACAAACACACACCCTTCTAATCAGCTCCTCTTTATTGTTCATGTATTTCACGTTGCTATCTTCTCAATATTATCTCTCACTCTTGTGACAATCTCTGGTACCCAAGCACTCTGTATTTCAGTTATACTTAATTTATTCAGCTACACAATCAGTTATTTTCATTTTATCTTTATCAATTCTTTAAACCTTTACACTATTTTTGAATATACTTCATGCTAATTTCTCACCACTACCACCATTATTAATAACTATTCTCTTAGTTTTGACTCTCATCTATGAAATAGCTTCTGAGAGCTATGGAAAATGATGACATCATTTGCTTTACAGTAATGCCATCTTATGTCAAATGGACCTTCATTTTTTCTCAGCAACACTTTTATTTATTTTTTTCAAACTCTTGATTCGGTTATTTCTTTCCCACCATTCTATTGAATGCTGCATCAATGCTACATTTAAGTTTCAATTATTCTGTGAGTTTTATCAATCTTAGTACACTATTAGCCTATGGAAACATAAATATAAGTAAAAATCATTTATACTCACTTAGATATAGGATTGACACTGGCTTCAATAATTGTTAAACACTTACAGCACTTTATATTTTCTGGAAATTCTTGTACACCTAAAATGTGAAAAAAACCCAAAAGTACATGAAAATATTCCAGAAAACATTCTCTAAAGTTCTATAAGATTAATTAAAACTGTGAGTCAGCATACAGGGTAAACAATATTTACAATAATCTTTAAGTAGGGAAAAATTTATTGTCCTATAATATATACATTTTCCTATTAGAAGTTGAATGTTAAATAATATGATAGCAATATCAGGAAACAGGAAATAATATTGAGGATAAGTGTATTTTGTATAAGATTGATTTTGGATCTTTACTAACCTAAAAAATAAAATCACATTACGTTATTTAGGTTTACAGTGCTACTATTGGATGAAGGGAGAATCAGCAGATATAAATGCACAAAAAGATAATAGATTGAGATATTTGAATACATAATTTGTGAAGAATACTTATGTACACATACAAAATGATACAAATTCCCAAATTAATATGGAACTTAAAGGGTTTTTTTGTAATTTTTCCTTGTTGGCTACATGGTATAGATCTGCCTCTGCCTGAAAATACGAAGGCATAAGTAGCCCTGCCTTGGGTATTTCCTGGAGTCTCTGAGATAGGTGTCCTGGATAATTGTCTTTAGAGAATTTCTCATCTGTTGTCAAAGCTGTACTACTTGCTATGTGACATCAAAGTAGATTTTTCTATGAAACTCAAAATCAGTAAGCCACATTCCTAATCCATAAATGTGAGGATCAGAAGAATAAAAGATATGAGGAGATACTTAATTGATTGGTATAAACAAATCAAATATAGCTGGCCCAAGAAAAGTTAGAAGACAGCTCTGTGAAACTGTCATTATATGCCTGCAGTGCCATTTTTTCCCTCAATTTTTGGAGCTACAATTAAGTATGTAAAATTTGCCATAAAATACTGGTCTTTCCCAGTACTCCATATGTGATGGGATAGGGAACATCTTGTGGCAGGATATTGCTAAACATTTTGATGATGGATACTCAAGAAACAAAAGATTCCTATTAGTAAAATCCCTTTCATCTAGACCACCATATCTACAGAAACTCAAAACCCCGTGAAGAAGCAGAGAAGGAAAATCCAACAAGAGTGATTTATCACCACAAAGTAAGGGCCCAAGGTAGGCATGGGGTTTGCTGCAACCCATTTTTCCTCATATAAAATTTCATCCAAAATGATTGTTGAAATATTTCTAAGTAGAAGCTAAGGAGATTTAGGAGCTCTAATACGTATGAAAGTAATGAGAAAACCTTATTCTCTTTCTTGGAAGGTCATAATATTTATAGCTTCCCTCATTAAGCAGAAACTAACAACATGGCAATCAAGTCAGTAAGCTAATCGTCAACATTTCCCTTTAACATTCATATATAGGCTTCTTTTCTCTCTCTTCAGATTTTTCGTTAAGTAGCCAAACTGGATTCATTAAATGCTGCTCTGTCCCATGTCTTATATTCAAAGGTCCCTGCCTTAGGATAATATTTCTTTAAATTATGTGTAAACCAAGACATAGAAGCAACAGTAAATTAAAATGTAATATTAAGGAAAGATTATATTGCATGATTTTCTACTGAAAATGTGGTTGCTACTATGATGAAGATGGAACCACATTATTTGTTTAAAAACTATGTATTATGTTGTTTACAGGTTTTTTTTTTTTTGACAGGCAGAGTGGACAGTGAGAGAGAGAGACAGAGAGAGAAAGGTTTTCCTTTGCCCTTGGTTTACCCTCCAATGGCCACTGTGGCTGGTGCACAGCGCTGATCTGAAGGCAGGAGCCAGGTGCTTATCCTGGTCTCCCATGGGGTGCAGGGCCCAAGCACTTGGGCCATCCTCCACTGCACTCCCGGGCCACAGCAGAGAGCTGGCCTGGAAGAGGGGCAACCGGGACAGAATCCAACACCCTGACCGGGACTAGAACCCAGTGTGCCGGCGCTGCAAGGCGGAGGATTAGCCTATTGAGCCATGGCACTGGTGTTTACAGTTTAAATTTAAAAATTTTCATGGCAGACTATGTTGTGTTAAGATGGAATCCCAGGGGCCGGTGCTGTGGCAGAGTGGGTTAACACCCTGTCCTGAAGTGCCAGCATCCCATATGGGCACCAGTTCGAGGCCTGGCTGCTCCACTTCTGATCCAGCTCTCTGCTATGGCCTAGGAAAGCAGTGGAGTATGGCCCAAGTCCTTGAGCCCCTGCACCCATGTGGGAGACCCAGAAGAAGCTCCTGGCTCCTGGCTTCAGATAGGCACAGCTCTGGCCACAACGGCCAGTTGGGGAGTAAACCATCAGATGTAATACTTCTCTGTCTGTCTGTCTGTCTGTCTCTCTCTCTCTCTGCCTCTCCTGTATCTGTGTAACTTTCAAATAAATAAATAAATCTTTAAAAAAAGATGGAACCCTAGCTTTATTACTACTGGCTGATTAGTTATAAACAAATCATTTACAGTCGCAAAGTCTTAGTTTCTTATTCTAAAAAATAGTAATTGCATGAATGATTCCATCATAAAATTATAGTGAGAGTTAAAAGAGACAATAAAGATAAAGCAATTGGCACAAGAAGCCATATTTTTATCAATATTTACTAGGAACAGTAAGCAGAGGGTTCAAGTAACCAAAAAAAATCATAAATCATATCAAAAAAAGAGCCAGTGTAAAATACAAATTGTAAAATTTATGTGTTCCATGAGTTAGCATGAGTTAAAATTTATCTAAGTATTTCTTATAAGGACAGTTATGAATTCCCTCTGTTTTGCTTGACTGAGACACACTTTTTTTTTTCTCCATTTCTAAAGAAAAACTTTGTTGGGTATAATGTACTTAGTTGGAAATTTTTCTTTCATCTTTTAAAATATGACATTCCATTCTCTCCTAGAATGCAAGGTTCCTGCTGGAAAATATGCCATTAATCTAATGAGGACCCCCTTACAATTTACATGACCTTTATCTCCTGCAGCTTCTAGAATGCTCCTTTGTGACCTTTTAAAGTTTGATTACAGTGTGCCTTGAGGAGCACCTCCTTAGGTTGAGTGCATTTGGGATTCTTGGAATTCTTTCTCTATTTCTTCTCCATCTGGTGCTCTTATAACACAAATATTTGTTCACCTAATTATGTCCCATAGGTGCCATAGGTTTCTTCACTCTTCTTAATTCTCTTTGTTTTGATTGAGTTCATTTACAAAATTTGTCTTCAAGTTCAGATATTTTCTTCTGATTCATCTAATCTGTTATTGTGGCTCTAAACCGTGTTTTTAATTTGTTGAATGAATTCTTCAAATAAAAATTTTCTGTTTGGCTTTTATTTATAGTTTCTGACTCTACTGAATTTCTCATTCCAGTTGCTATGGTTGGGATTTTATTTTAGAATTACTTATTTTTATTTGAAAGGCAGAGTTAGAGAGAGGGAGAGACAGAGAGAGATCGTCCAAGTGCTGGTTCACTTCCCTATGCCCACAACAGCCAGGGCTGGATCAGGCCAAAGCCAGGAGTCTGAAACTCCATGTTTGTCTCCCACATGGGTGAAGAGGCCTAGCACTTGGACCATCTTTCACTGCTTTCCCAGGCATATTAGCTGGGAGCTGGATTGGAGGTAGAGCAGTCGGGAGTCAAACCTGCACCCATATCAGATGCTGGCACTGCAGGCAGCTGCTTAACCCATTATATCATTGTGCCAGCTCTGGTTGAGATGTTTTAAGTGTATCCCCCAAAGCTTCATGTTGGAAGCTTGGTCCTCAATGTATTAATATTGTGTTGTCAAACAGATGGGTCCTAAGAGTGGTATTTAGATCACTGGGGAGCTGCCTTTACAAGAGACAAAGATAACTCTCTTGTATAAGCCAGAGGAAATTCTTAAAATGATGCTTTTATTTATTTGAAAGGCATAGTGAAAGAGAGTTGGGGGGAGAGAAGTAGAGAGAGGGAGGAAAAAAGGGAGAGAGAGAAAGAAGGAATTAATTCATCCACCTGCTGGCTTATTCTCCCAGATGGTTGCAACAGCCAGGTCTAGGCCAGATCATAGCCAGGAGCCAAGAACTTCTTCTTGGTCTCCTTCATGGGTGCCAGGGGCTCAGTATTGGGGCCATCTTCTGCTGACTTATTAGAGACTTCAGTAGGAAGTTGGATCAGAAGTGGAGCAGCTGGGACTCAGATCAGCTCTTTGATATGGGTTGTCAGAGACAAGCAGCAGATCAACTCACAGTGCCACATTACCAGCCCCCAAGGAATATCTTTTATCAATGCTTTTGTAGATAGAAACTTTTTGCGATTAGCTCTAGAAACATTTTTAAGAAGGAGTGAATCCCACCTCACCACAATTTTAAAGTATAAAGTTTTCTTCAAGAGATGAAATCATTATAGCTGTTTATTTTTTGGAACAACTAGAAAATAGTGCAATATCGAATTATGGTGGCTTGGGTAATCTCGACTGTCAGTTTAACATTCCATAGATAGGCATAGTTTTTATATCCTACAATACCAAGCATACTAAATGGCAATTTGGAGTCACAATTATACATTTAATATGACTTGAACATTTTCAATTACTCCTGCTCCCATGTTGCTATTTAATAAAATTGTTTCCTAAAGAAAACCATTCCATGATTGTCACCCTGCCAGAATTGTGTGCATACTCTAACATCTTTAGTTGTAGTACAGTTGTTCTAATAATTATGTTACTATGTGATGAAATATTGGAAATTTGAATATGTGGTATATATGATGACATATTATAAATTCATGGGACTTTCATAAAAACTTAAGAAGCATTTGAAAATGTTGGCATTTGATATACCCTTAAGGAAAATGTAACAGCAGATTTGAAGCTGGACTAACTCAAAAAATCATAACACATGGTGTTCTAGACATTTGGCACATATGATAATGATTGGATACAATAAAAACATGTGTGCATTGATTCTCAACATAACCAATAAAATCTCAACTATAAGAATGAAAGTAAAAAGATTTAAAATAAGCAAAGTACCAATGAAACTCAAGGAACAAGAAGATAAAGAATAAACTAAATGCCAAATCAGTAGAAGGAAGGAAATAATCATCATCAGAACAAAAATAAATAAATTGAGACTAGAGAAAGGATAAATAAAACAAAAAGTCATTTTTAAGAAAACAAAACTGACAAACCCATTGTTAGACTAAGTAAAAAGAAATGCCTTTTTTAAAAAATTACAGTTAGCCTTGCAATATAATCCAGCAATCCTATATATATTATTGGCTATATACCCGAAAGTCATGAACACATCATATCAAAGAGATAACTGTACCACCATGTTTATAGCAAAACCATTCACAATAGCCAAAATATGGAATTAACCAAGGTGTCCATTTTCAGATAAGTGGATAAAGAAAATGTGGTTTATATACACAATGGAATATCATTTAGCTATAAAAAAATTCTATGACACTTAATCCTATCTATATGATGAGTTACACACTTAATACGATCACTTTAACATGTAAAATGGCATTAGGATTAAGTGTCAAAGGGATCGCATAAATAAGACCAAAATCTAGTAATAGCAATAGATATAATTAGAAAGGAGAGAATGATCCAACATGGGAAACAGGCCACACAAGAGACTCATAGAATGACAAATGCTTTAAACAGCACTCTGACCTTAGAATCAGAGCTTAAGGCATTCAGATCTGGCTGAAAAGCCCATGAGAGTATTTCAGACATGGAAAGCCAAGACACGGTGGCAAAAAATGGTCTACATGAAAGATCTCTGTGGGTGCTATCCCAGTGGAAAGAAGGGGCCATCAAAGAAGGATGTACTTTTCTCTGACTGGAGGAGAGAAATTCCACTTTGCCCTTTCTAAATACTGACGGAGTTTGTGGACTCAAAAGGCTTCCATAGCCTTGGCAGCTCATGACAAGAGCCTCGGGTGATCACTGACATCATAAATAAGAGTGTCAATTGTTAAATCAGCAACAGGAGTCACTGTGCACTTACTCCCCATGTAGGACCTCTGTCCTCAATGAGTTGTACTATGAGAATCAACAGTAAAACTTGTCTTCAAACAGTACTTTATACTTTATGTATCTGTGTGTGTTGCAAACTGTTGAAATCTTTACTTAGTATAGAGTTGGTCTTCTGTATATAAAGATAATTAAAAATGAATCTTAATGAAGAATGGGATGTTAGAGGGAGTAGGAGGATGGGTATGGGGGGAAGAACTGCTATATCCCTAAAGCTGTACCTATGAAATTAATATTCATTAAATAAAAACTTTCTAAAAAATAAAATTCTACCATTTGCATAAAAATGGATGCAACTGGCTGATATGAAATTTAGTGAAAAACCTGGACACATAAACACAAATACTGCATGTTCTTCCTTATTTGTGGGAGCTAAAATTAAATAAGCAAAAAAAGAAAGAAATGTCTGTGTGTATCAGTATTGCTGCAAATATAGTTTTGTCAAACTTTGTTTTATATGATTGTCAAAGAAATTTAATAATTTGTGACCTGTGATTGCTTTTAAAATTTATTATATGTGAGATCATTCTCTCCTTCTAAAATTTATTGCTTTTAAAATTTATTATATGTGAGTGAAATTGCCAACTTTTCAAATGAGTATGTTTTTATAACCCTTGTTTATACTCCTGCTGAACTATGGTTTTTTCACTGTTTACTTGTTGAACTGTTTATTAGAGGAACATTAAATCTTTGACTATAATGAAAATTAAAAACGTGTTATAAAAAAGACAGAATGCCCAAATAAAACAGGAGATAGACAATGAGACATTACAACTAATACCACAAAATGCAAAATAGTATGATTGATTTTAATGAAAAACTATCAATGAATTGTAAAACCTAAAAGAAATGAGTAAGATCCTAAATACATATAACTTACGAACGTTGAGCCATAAAGACAAGGAAGCCATAAACAGACCAATAACAAGAAATTTAATTGAATACTAATAAAAATTCTTCTAAAAAAGACATGCCAGGATTGGATGGATCCACTATTGAATTTTCCCAGTATTTTAAGCAAGTGCTAACATTAGTTCTCTTCAAACTGTCTAGAAAAACTAATGATAATTCTTCCAAATGCATTCTAAAAGATTCAAGTATTAATCTGATACAAAATCAGACAAAGTAAAACAAAATTAAGTAAATATAATATGCAGGGGAAAATTATACTAAGGCAGTTAAGGAACTGTGCAATGTAAACTGTAAAAAGGCTAATAAAAGAAATTGAAGAGGACACCAATAAAGTAGAAAGACATCCCATCTTTATGGGATAGTTATTCAGTGGAGAGATTGGCTCCAGGGAGGGACATCAATAGTTCACTTGTACTAACAGGCAGGAATCAGAGAATATGAATACAGATGTTGGTAGATGGGTAGATATGATGTTGAAAACTCAGAAATTTCTTTCTGAGAGCTTCATTTTTCTCTATGAAGTAGTGTCAGTTGCCATGAAATTGGGCAAAGAGGCGTGGTGGACTGAAGACAGAGGAGATGTGGAATTATTGCTAGGATGGAAGGAGAGTCAAGGAACTAGGGAAGTATAAAACTGTTCTTGGGAAATGTTAAGGCTGCTCTTCCAATTATGAGTTTGATGTGATATCAATCAGTTTGACTATTTTTTTCCTAGCTACTTTTCAGGAAATAGCTAAAAAGTTGAATTCAGCCAGGATTATAATTTTGTTGAGCAGGCACAGAGACTTTGTAGAGGAGCAAGTGAGTCAAAGATCCCACAAGGGATAATTTGATGACTGATCATATAATTCAAAGCATGAAAAAAAGAAGAGAGAAAACATCAAGGTTGTGGGAGCTTAGGGTAATGCATTGGTGGTTTTGATGGGGTTTATGACGGAATTCTTTTCTTCTATTATTTTTTTGTTTTTGACAGGCAGAGTTAGTGAGAGAGAGAGACAAAGAGAAAGGTCTTCCTTTGTCTGTTGGTTCACCTCCCAAGTGACCGCTACAGCCGGCATGTTGCGGCTGGCACTGCGCGGACCTGGGCCATCCTCCACTGCACTCCGGGGCCACAGCAGAGAGCTGGACTGGAAGAAGGACAACCGGGAAAGAATCCAGCACCCCAACCGGGACTAAAACCCGGGGTGCTGGTGCTGCAGGCAGAGGATTAGCCTATTGAGCCGCGGCGCGGGCCTATGATGGAATTCTAAAAAGGATGTTCTGGAAAGATAGGAGTGTGGGATATAGAATAGAATTATCTGTTGACAATTTCCTGATTTTCCTGACAATACCTAGGTCAAAGCTAAGAAAATAATGGGAACTCATTAAGTTCTTAAATTAACTGGTATATTATTATGTTTTCACCTCAATAGCTTGATACAATGAATAAAAATGCTTTTCAAACATGGAATTAATGTGATTTAAAGACAGAGGCCATGGATACTAATTATTTATTTGAAGATAAAAAAGGTAGCCATCTTGTTCCATACAAACCCAATATAACAAACTGTTTTACAAATGTCAACTTTTAAATGATTAGTGTTCTCGCAAATGCATAAAATTATTTTTACCTATAAATTTTTACAGAAATCAATACAGATGTTACAGATAGTACATATGGATGTTTTTGTGTTTTGAATATCATACATATCAGCCCAAATGGTTGCCTATATGATATAAATATCTTATGGTGGTAAAGTTCTTTTCAAAAAGAAGAATCATAGGATTCTTACAAAATTCAGCCTATTTCAGTAGCATTATAAAGTGAAACACCAAATGTTGTTAAAGTAGTCAAAAATTAGAGATAGTCAGATGACTGGTTCTAAGGGCCATAACTGGGCACATTTCTGAGTATTTATGACATAAACTACTGAGTTCTCAAAGAAATGAATCTGACTTAGTCTAAATGAGTTAATTTATGCAGCATATCATTCCCTGCCCACTCATGCTTCAACCACAGACATTTTGAGTCACTATTACGTGAAGTGGACTTTTTTAATAATCTAAGTTCATATTTGACTAAAGGAGTTTTTCCTTTTGTTATCAATCAATCACTTCATTGTGTGCTCACTATGCTGGTACATTGGTTGATAGGGGCTATTGTGGATGAGGGTCCATTACCAGTCCCATTTAATGGGATACAGAGGTCAGGTTAATCAGCCCAGAAAAGCTATGTAAGGATGTTGTGAAAATTGATCAGTTTAGACTAGAGCTCAACATAAATGCAGAAGGGTCAAAAGGTGGAGACTGTTTCTTTCTTCCTGGCACTCAGTCACATAACCAGATTGTAAGTGCTAACTCCCATGGAATAAGTACTGGTAACACACAGAGACATTATTTTTCATTTTCTGTTTTGATAAATACATTAGAAAGAGTTAAAAGCCCTTGTATTAGGATGAGAAGGTGGCAGGAAAAGAGACTTAGTTTGTGTTGCCATAATTTTGTATTTTGTTGTTTGTTTGTTTGGTTGGTTTTTTGTAAAAGAAACAGAGGAAATAAATACTGTTTATTTTAACACTATAGCCCTAAGAAGAAGTAGATTTTATAGAAAGGGAAGGTTGTCTTTAAAGTGAGAGAAGAGTTAGTGATTTTTAGAATATGTGACATTTAATAGGCAAAATAATGAGTTTTATACTAAATAACTGGTTGAATGTTTTGCCAAACACCAAACATATTCATTGTTTATTGAGAGCAACTGCATAATAACATTTTCTCCGCAGCCCACAGAAAGCATACCATAATAGACTCAACCACAAGTATATCATATATTCACTACCAGAGTCTCTGTTGTCTTAATATGCTCAAATGTTTAAAGATATTTTTATCATTCAACTGGCTACTCCTATCTTCTTTCTCTAGTATGGATGAGAGAGAAAAACCTCCTCACTTCCTTATAAGCAGATATGATTTGTCTTCAGTATTTTGTATGCATTTGGGGGGGAGGAAGGGACATAATATTTGGCAAATGAGTAAACACATTATAATGCCTTCAATGCTGATTGCCTTTCATTATATCTAACAATAGTGATTATGCCAACTGTGATGCTGTTCAAATGCATTCATGAAGTTTTAGAAGATGAGAGAAAAAAATCAATAGCAGCAGAATTAAGAAAAGCTTTCAAATTAATTCATTTTCATTAAAGTCCTTAAATTATAGTATCATAGCCTACATGAAACTATGACAAATCAACAATATGACTAGAAATGGGGTCACTGCCTAATTAAACCTTATCATTCATTATCTTATCATTCATTTACCATATAAAACAATTTACTCCTTTATGATTATGAATTATCTCTACAAATAGGCATGGGCTATTCAGATTGAAATATGAAATACATTTTTATCTCTGATACACATAGTATTTTTACTTTATTATTGAATTAATATGATAGAATGATGGATAAGAAAAAAACCATTGGCCCAAGAAGAGATGCATTTACTCACAAATTACTACATGTAATAAGGTAACAAAGAGAGTTAAAAAAGGAGATGATTTTTATGCAGCATAAAGATATATATATATATATATATATATATATATATAAATTTCTCTCTAGTTAGATAACCACATTTAACAAAACAGAATGAAATTACTTTAGATAAAACAAAATTAATAGTCATTTCTTATTTTTAGGAGAAAGATTATCTCTATCAAACACAGGAAGTTGAACACTCATTTTCCAGTATGTTGCTCTATGGTTTATTAGGTGATGTGAATAGTCCAAGTTAGTACATATTTCAATTACTGGTATTTTTATATTCTAAGTATTTAAAATAATGAAAATGTGGTATTTGTCCCAGAGAAGCTTATAATATATTGGAAAATAGTGTATAACACTAGCAGAATCCTAGTTTACGCCCAGCAGAGAATGTGTATTTTTATCATAAGCAACAAGGAATATTTTGAAAACTGACCATATATGTGGCTACAAGGTGTAAAGGAATAAAAGAGAAATCAGTATCATCCAGGCCATGTAGTCTCCAAAATATTTCAATAAATAATATGATGACTAAAAGGGCTCAAGTATAATAGAAACTAAAAGCAACTGAGTAGAACCTATGAAAGTAGATGGAGAATTAGACAATGGCTACAAAAGCAAAAAAGAAAAGTAGAAATTAATGAAATGTAAAATAAAACCAACAAACCAACCAAAGACTAGAAGAGATAAAGAAGCCAAAATTGTATTATATGAAAAATTATATAAATAATTCAGTCCCAAGAAGACAAAAACCATATATTTCTCCTGTTCTGTGGTAATGAGTATGGTACAAAAAATGTAATGTAAATGAGAGAAACTGACATTTTGCGAACTGATTATCATTTACAGTCCTAGTCTTCACTATTGTGGAACAGTGTTTTTTCCTTCTCACTATTTGTTTAATTCTTTATCTAGCGGAGGGTTAATTGTATGATTATAAAATAAACTGAAAGTAGATCATTGTAAAAATTAGAAGAAAGAATAAAAAAGGAAGGGGGAGGGTAGATTGGGAAATATCACTATGCTCATAAATCCTTGTATATGAACTACATGAAATTTGTTCTTATATTAAAAAATTATAGAAATAAATAAATAAAATAAATAAATAAATAAAAACTTCTAGCAAGGCTAATAAAAAGAATATAAGATGGACTGCAGAATTAAACAATGTTAGAAATACAAATGAGAAAACAGATATGGCAGAGGTTTACAAAAAATATGACATTGTGGACCATAACTGAAAATAATATTGAAAATATGAATATGAGTAACAATATGGGTTATTTCATAATTGGATTATAATTTATGCAAATATTCAAGAAAATATAAAGATTTAAGTTCTAGAAATGTCAGATGTAGATGACATTATTGTATGCATAAAATAAAAAGAATTTAATGGTTATATTTTAGAATATATACTCAGGGCTGTGACTGAATGTAAGAGTAACATGTGTACATTAGTAATGTTTCTATATAATAAATCAATAAAAATTAGAAAAGGCATTTTAACATTTTAAAAACTTAGTATTTTTATTTATTTGAAAAGTAATCTGGTCTAATCCCAAATGCCCAAGACAGATGGGGTTCCGGGAGGCAGGAACTCAATTTGCATCTCCCACAGGGGTGGCAGGGTTCTAACAGCTTGAGCCATCACCTGCTACCTCACAGGGTGCACGTTAGCAGGAAGTTGGATCAGCAGCAGAGCCCAGGTCAAACTGATATAAAATGACAGCATCCCAAGTATTATCTTATTTGCTATGCCAAAGTCGGCCCCTAATAAAAGTGCTTTTAAAATGATAAAATATATAAAGCTGAAGTATTTAATTATTAAAAAATCTGCAACACCATATGAAAAAAATAAAAATTTTATTGAAAGAAACAAAATAAGACCTAATATAGGGAAATACCATATTCCTGGACTATAATATTTACTATAGCAAAGATGTCAATTCTTCACAAATTATCTTTAAATTCAAACTAATTTTAAAAGTTTATATAGGTTGTACATCTCCACAAAAATTTCTATGGAAGAAATGATTACCAAGAATAGGAAACTAAATTTGAAAATGAAAAAAAAGACTACTATTTTCAGATATTAAAACTTAATAGCAAGCCATAGTAATTAGAAAAAAATGTGGCATTGACACAGCAATAGGCAAGTAAGCTGATGGAATGCAATAGAGTTTGGGAAGAGGCTTTTTATAGACAAGAGAGGTAGGGAAACAAATGATGATTAAGTAAATATAACTGGAATAACTATTCATCTATCTGTAGAAAAAGATAAATTTTTATCATACATAGCACAAAAAATAACTTGAAAATGAATTAAAGAGTTAATTTAGGACTAGAAAAACATAATGCTTTAGAAAAATTATAGAAAAATCTTTATGATTTTGGCTTAGGGAAAAATTGGTTAAATAATTTACAAAAATGCAAGTTACAAAGAAAAAAGGGATAACATTTGATACATTAAAATTAGAAACTCCTTTATGACAAATATCATACCAATGTATAAAGATAAGCTAAGAAGCCAGAAAATAATACTTGTAGCCCACACAACTGAGAAATGAGTAGTGTTCAGATTATAAAAATCATCCAAGTCACCAAGAACCTGAAAGACAAATCAAATATATAAAGAAATAAAAATAAAAAATAAAAAGATGATTTACAGGGAGAGGTAGTCTAAATTGGACAATAAAAAATGAAAAAAAATTGCCAACTTCATTTGTATAATAACATTAAAGCATTAAACTATGGTTATATATCCATCTGATTGAATGGAATTGAATCTATCTAATAACCTAAAATATGGGCAAGGATATATGGCAGGGGGAAATCTGATACTTTGTGGGTACAATTAGAATCATATTGATTATCAAGGTTGAATTTCAAAAAGACATTATTTAAGGCAAAGCTTGAAGAATAATATACGTAATGTGTTAGTAATGTGTTAACACTTCATTGACATTTTAAACACATTCACTCAGGAACAAGTGGGAAGCTTTGGAATGAATATTTATAAATTTCTAAAAAGGTTTTATTTATGCTAAAATGTAAAGTCTATATTTAATATTAACATGTTAATCTCTGTGGTGGGCACATTAGTATTTCATTTACTTCATACTTAAAATGTTTAATTGTATCCTTGAAATTAAAGTCATATTTAATTTTAATATAAGCCCACTGTTTTTTACATAGTATTAAGTGTTAGGTAGGAGAATATACAGAGTGTTCCAGTAAAAGGAGGGACTTTTGACTTAATTTTCAAGTGCAGAAGCCATATGGATTTGAAATGAATTCCAAATCACGACTATACTGAATTTCAAATAATTAGTAAGACTAAACCTGATGAAAAAAGGTGTGAAAATTGATGTAGGCCAAAGAAAGCAAAGAAACAGAATGATAGAGATGCTACAAAAATATTAAATTTTGAGAAAACTCTTTAGTATCTCTAGATCACAGTTAAAAGGTGCAAATAGTTCTTGCTGGGAATCACAGATGGAACGAAATGCAGTTCATGTCAATTCTGGAGACTTCTCATTTTGCATTAGGGAAACTACATTCTGTCCTAGATGAATTAAAATATTTCAGTTGGGGAGTAACATGGTCATATCAGCAACCAAGAAACTGCCAAAAATACTTTCTGGAGGATGGGTTTGGTAATGTGGTGACAATAACAGAAATGAGGTGGCCAACTGGAAGGGTATTGAAGTAGTATTCCAAAGAGACAAAGGAGTAAACTTAGCAATGTGAATGGTGAAGACGAAACAGAATTGCTTTACATTCATAAGGCATATTCAGTAGGATTTGGCAAATGAAGGGATATGGGAGTTAGAAGAGAGAATGGATTTTTTTTTTATTTAGTAAATATAAATTTCCAAAGTACAGTTTATGGATTACATTGGCTTTACCCTCCCATAATTTCCCTCCCACTTGCACCCCTCCCATCTCCTGCTCCCTCTCCCATTCCATTCACATCAAGATTCATTTTCAATTCTCTTTATGTAAAGAAGATCAATTCAGTATATATTAAGTAAAGATTTCATCAGTTTGCACCCACACAGAAACACAAAGTGTAAAAATACTGTTTCAGTACTAGTTATAGCATTAATTCACATTGGACAACACATTAAGGACAGATCCCACATGAGAAGTAAGTACACAGGACTCCTGTTGTTGACTTAACAATTTGACACTCTTGTTTATGGCGTCATTAATCCCCCTAGGCTCTAGTCATGAGTTGCCAAGGCTATGGAAGCCTTTAGGGTTCGCCGACTTCAACCTTATTCCAACAGGGTCATAGTCAAAGTGGAAGTTCTCTCTTCCCTTCAGAGAAAGGTACCTCCTTCTTTGATGGCCCTGTTCTTTCCACTGGGATCTCACTCGCAGAGAGCTTTCATTTAGGTCTTTTTTTTTTTTTTTCAGAGTGTCTTGGCTTTCCATGCCTAAAATACTCTCATGGGCTCTTCAGCCATATCCGAATGCAATACCCAGCATTCAGTTGGCTACATGGGTCTGAAGCTCAGCAGAGTGGTCCATCCATGCTTGTCATGTAGTGGAAAAGTATCCCCAATAACAAGGAGATTAGATATAATATTATATGGTAAGTTAAAAATTATCTAAGTGATTAGTCATTATTTATTACAGTTCACGTCTATCTTTTCCAGCACTCAGTTAAAACATTTAGTGGCTTTCCAATGTAATAGGTGGGGCTCCTTTCCTATGCTGGGTCTCTATTATAAATAAATAATTATTTTTATAAAAGAATTCTGGATTAATGCTTAAATTACATGCCATTTACTGAGCACCTACCATGTATGCAGGATATTGAAAGGGGAATAGAATGTGTTTCTAGCATATAAACAACAGTGTCTTACTTTTAAATAGGATGATCCTGGAAGGATTTATTTAGAGTAAATTTGAGCAAAAATCTGAGGGTGACAAGGGAACATGTAATGTAGTCATATGAGGAGAGGTGTTCTGGCAGAATGAAGAAAAAAGACTCCCGAGATTTTTTCTGCAAACAGAAAAATGAATAAGATAGTCCTTGATTTCAAGGATATTACATTCCAGTTGCATATATAAAATTTATTTTAAAAGTAGAAATTTTGGAGCCGATATTGTGGTACAGTAGGTTAAGCCAGTACTGGCATTACTGGCATCCCATATGAGTGCTGGTTCAAGTCCTGGCTGCTCCACTTCTGACCCAGCTCCCTGCTAACTCACTTGGGACAGCACTTGAAGATGGTTCAAGTTTTTGGGTCTTTGCTACTCATATGGGAGACCTGGATAGAGTTCCTTGTTGTAGCCATTTGGGGAATCTTCCTCTCTGTGTCTCTTCCTCTCTCTGTAATTCTACATTTCAAATAAAATAAATCTTAAAAAAGATAATTTCAAAAATTTCAACATAATAATGTATCAAGAAGAAGCATCAATTATTTCTCTTTGTATGTACAGTGTCAGGAATAAATTATATCTGAAATATATTTTTTAAAGGTAGAAAAGGCTATGTCTGACTGATGGGATACAGAAGCAGGGAGAAGGGGCTGGCATTGTGGCACAGTGGATTAAGCATCCACTTGTGTTACCAGCCTTCTTGTCAGAGAATGGGTTCAAGTCCTGGCTCATTCACTCCTGATCTGGCTCCCTGCTGAAGTACCTGGGACAGCAGTGGATAATGGCCCAAATACTTGCAGCCCCTGCCAACTATATGGTAGACCAGAAATGGATTCCTGGCTCCTGGCTTCAGCATGGCTTACGCCCTGGCTGTTGTAGCCATTTGGGGAGTAAACTGGTGGATGGAAGACCTGCCTCTATCTCTTTCTCTGACACTCTCCTTTTCTCTCTGTTGCTCTGCCTTTTAAATAAAATAACATTTTAAGAAAAAGGAAGTAGGGAAAAAGGAGTCTTTGGGATGGAGAAAAGTACAGTGCCCAGGGTTACAAAGAACCACCCCAGTGCAACTGGGAATGTTAATTTGGCATAACCTGAAGGTAAAATAGAAGGAAGATGGCTGGATGACATGTGGTTAAGGATGTAGATGACAGCTATTCACTCAAACTGTGAAAACATAGTAGCTTACTTATCCTAAGATTTTCATGCAAAAAAGTATTTTTGAATAATGCAGAGGAAAAAAATATCAAATCAGGATGACAAGCAGAAGAATTAGACATGAAAGTAAGGAATATTGGAGGCCACATGGACAACTCAGATCTGATTTAAGCTCAGCCTTGGTGTACCTTACTTTTATTATGGGATCAGACATCTACTGCAAGCTTGTTTCAGGCATGCTTCTTACTAGATTGACTAGTATGTGCGTGAATCTGTTTCTCAAAATAATCATTCTAGGTTCTGTCCCTAAGTATCAATATTGTTGTGTTCTCTCAAGCTGCTCTTTTCCACTGGGGCTTCTCCAACCTTGTCACTTGTGGTGCTGATGCTGCATTTATTTCTGTCTGCTCTTTCTTCACTTGACAGATTCCCAAAGGATGTTTTATGCTACTTAAGTAACTGAATGTCTAAGTCTCTGTCACAAAATTCAGTGACAGCTTTTTTTATGTATGATTTTCTGAAAGGGCTGATGTGATAAAATTTTTTACTGCTTATATAACTTCCAGCAATGGCTGACATATCACCATACTCATCAGGCCTTTAGGACTGCACTAGTGTTGCTGAGTGGTTCTCCATCTCTTGAATGTCTTTTTGCATAAATAATTCTAGAATATAAGGAATCATGAATATTAGTAAAAGCCTCTAAATTAACAGTTGCAAGGACTTCAAAGCATGCTCACAGGCATACTTCTGTGTTGAAGACTTATAACTGGGGATTCATTCACTAACAGTGAAAATTCCTTGAATGCAAGAGAGCTACCAAGAATAATTATGTGGTTATAAATTATCATATTTCTCTGGAGTTCATGTTTATACTTGGTGATAAATTATTTTCTGATTCTCTTTAAAAATGAGATGGATTTTTATTGACTGGGATTATTGAGCTAGTCCTACCTGAAAGCCAAGGCATTTGAGATTTGGCCATATGATATTTATTAGATGTTGTAATGTGAAAAATAGAATTTCATGCATGAATGTATATAAATAAATGAGTAGTGCTAATAATTATTAAAGTACAGAAAAACTAATCTATAAAAGTAAATGATGATAGATCCAAAGTCACCTTAAATGGATGTAAGTCTAGTTACTAATCTAACATCTTCATATGGTTCTTTCAGTATTATCTTTCAGAAAACCCTCCAAGTGGTAAGTCAAACTGATATAGAAAGATGTTTTTGTTCCTTGTTTATACTCCTGTTCCCTACGAATGCAGTGCTACCCTTTAATCAGTTGTTACTGTTTCTTGGAAATAGTCTAGTTATATTCTTTATTTGGTCACTTCCCGAGTAATACAGAGGTCCTAATTAATATTTCTATTCTGTAAGAATTTATAATTTATATCACATAATGTTTCATTGCATTTATGGGATTCCCTGATTATTTATGTATATTAATCTTATCTCTCCGTGGACAATGTCAACTTCTCAATGCCTCTTACAGATTTTAAGAAAATCACTAACAATTCACACTGGCACATTTCAATAAGCTTTCCATGCTCTAGAATGACCTTAATTCATGAATTCATTCAGTAAGTATTGATTGAACTCCTACAATCCATAACATATTCAAATAATATAAATGTATGGTATATCAGTTTCTCATAAACAAATAACAGGAAAGAGGAATAGAATGTGTTTCTAGCACATAAACAACAGTGTCTTACTTTTAAATAGGATGATCCTGGAAGGATTTATTTAGAGTAAATTTGAGCAAAAATCTGAGGGTGACAAGGGAACAAGTAATGCAGTCATATGAGGAGAGGTGTTCTGGCAGAATGAAGAAAAAAGACTCCTGAGATATTGTCATCAAATTTCTTAAGGATGTTATATTTACAAGTGACCAAGAGATTTTTCAATTTTCTTTAACAAAACAGATCCTTATCTACCTCCAGTCAAGCCAATCTTACCTAACTTCAAGTGATCCTATATAGTTTTTTTTTTTTATATATAAAGCTTTTATTTAAAGAATATAAATTTCCAAAGAACAGCTCATGGACCACAATGGCTCCCCCCCCCCACAACTTCCCTCCCTCCCACCACCCTCCCCTTTCCCGCTCCCTCTCCCCTTCTGTTCACATCAAGATTCATTTTCAATTCTCTTTATACACAGAAGATCAATTTAGTACATATTACGTAAAGATTTCAACGGTTTGCCCTCGCATAGAGACACAAAATGATAATACTGTTGGAGTACTAGTTATAGTATTAATTCACAATGTACAGCACATTAAGGACAGAGATCCTACATGATTTTTTTTTTTAAAATTGATTAATTGTCTATGCAATTTCCAGTTTAACACCAAGATTTTTTAATCATTTGCAATTATCTTTATATAAAGAAGATCGATTCAATATATACTATGTAAGGATTTCATCAGTTTGCACCCACTCAGAAACACAAAGTGTAAAATACTGTTTCAGTACTAGTAATAGCATCACTTCACATTGGATAACACATTAAGGACAGATCCCTCATGAGACGTAAGTACACAGTGACTCCTGATGTTGATTTAACAATTTGACACTCTTGTTTATGGCGTCAGTAATCTCCCTAGGCTCTGGTCATGAGTTGCCGAGGCTATGGAAGCCTTTAGGGTTCGCCGACTTCGATCTTATTCCCACAGGGCCATAGTCAAAGTGGAAGTTCTCTCCTCCCTTCAGAGAAAGGTACCTCCTTCTTTGATGGCCCCGTTCTTTCCACTGGGATCTCACTCGCAGAGATCTTTCATTTAGGTCTTCTGTTTTTTCCAGAGTGTCTTAGCTTTCCATGCCTAAACTATTCTCATGGGCTCTTCAGCCAGATCCGAATGCCTTAAGGCCTGATTCTGAGGCCAGAGTGCTATTTAGGACATCTGCCATTCTATGAGTCTGCTGTGTATCCTGCTTCCCATGTTGGATCATTCTCTCCCTTTTTCATTCTATCAGTTAGTATTAGCAGACACTAGCCTTGTTTGTGTGATCCCTTTGACTCTTAGACCTATCAGTGTGATCAATTGTGAGCTGAAATTGATCACTTGGACTAATAAGATGGCCTTGGTACATGCCACCTTGATGGGATTGTATTGGAATCCCCTGGCACAATTCTAACTCCATCATTTGGGGCCGTTCCGATTGAGCATGTCCCAAGTTTTACATCTCCTCCCTCTCTTATTCCCACTCTTATATTTCACAGAGATCACTTTTCAGTTAAAATTTAAACACCTAAGAATAATTGTGTGTTAATTACAGAGTTCAACCACTAGTACTAGGATAAAGAAAAAAAAATACTACCATGGATAAAGTATTACATTGTACAACAACAGTCAGCACAAGAGCTGATCGAGTCACTGTTTCTCATAGTGTCCATTTCACTTCTACAGGTTTCCCCTTTGGTGCTCAGTTAGTCATCGCCAATCAAGGGAAACAAATGATATTTGTCTCTTTGGGACTGACTTAATTCACTCAGCATGATGTTTTCCAGATTCCTCCATTTTGTTGCAAGTGACCGGATTTCATTGTTTTTGACTGCTGTATAGTATTCTGTAGAGTACATGTCCCATAATTTCCTAATCCAGTCTACTGTTGATGGGCATTTGGGTTGGTTCCAAGTCTTAGCTATTGTGAATTGAGCCGTAATAAACATTGCTGTGCAGACGGCTTTTTTGTTTGCCAATTTAATTTCCTTTGGGTAAATTCCAAGGAGTAGGATGGCTGGGTTGAATGGTAGGGTTATATTCATGTTTCTGAGGAATCTCCAGACTGACTTCCATAGTGGCTTCACCAGTTTGCATTCCCACCAACAGTGGATTAGTGTCCCTTTTTCCCCACATCCTCTCCAGCATCTATTGTTGGTGGATTTCTGAATGTGAGCCATTCTCACCGGGGTGAGGTGAAACCTCATTGTGGTTTTGATTTGCATTTCCCTGATTGCTAGGGATCTTGAACATTTTTTCATGTGTCTGTTGGCCATTTGGATTTCCTCTTTTGAAAAATGTCTATTGAGGTCCTTGGCCCATCTCTTAAGTGGGTTGTTTGTTTTGATGTTGTGGAGTTTCTTAATTTCTTTGTAGATTCTGGTTATCAACCCTTTATCTGTTGCATAGTTTGCAAATATTTTTTCCCATTCTGTCGGTTTCCTATTCACTTTCCTGACTGTTTCTTTTGCAGTACAGAAACTTTTCAATTTGATGCAATCCCAGTAGTTAATTTTGGTTTTCAGTGCCTGTGCTTCTGGGGTCTTTTCCAAGAAGTCTTTGCCAGTACCTATGTCTTGCAGGGTTTCTCCTATGCTCTCTAGTAATTTGACGGTGTCGGGTCGTAGGTTTAAATTTTTAATCCATGTTGAATGGATTTTTGTGTAAGGTGAAAGGTAGGGGTCTTGCTTCATGGTTCTGCACGTGGAAATCCAGTTTTCCCAGCACCATTTATTAAACAGACTGACCTTACTCCAGGGACTGGTTTTGGATCGTTGATCAAATATAAGTTGGCTGTAGGTGTTTGGATTGATTTCTGGAGTTTCTATTCTGTTCCATTGGTCTATCCATCTGTTTCTGTACCAGTACCATGCTGTTTTGATAACAACTGCCCTGTAGTATGTCCTGAAATCTGGTATTGTGATGCCTCCGGCTTTGTTTTTGTTGTACAAGATTGCTTTAGCTATTCGAGGTCTCCTGTGTCTCCATATGAATTTTTTTCATATGGAGCATCATTTTTTCATATGGAGCATCATTTTTTCCAGATCTGAGAAGAATGTCCTCGGTATCTTGATTGGTATTGCATTGAATCTGTAAATTGCTTTTGGGAGAATGGACATTTTGATGATATTGATTCTTCCAATCCATGAGCATGGGAGATTTCTCCATTTTTTGGTATCCTCTTCTATTTCTTTCTTTAAGGTTTTGTAATTTTCATTGTAGAGATCTTTAATGTCCTTAGTTAAACTTATTCCAAGGTATTTGATTGTTTTTGTAGCTATTGTGAATGGGATTGATCTTAGCAGTTCTTCCTCAGCCGTGGCATTGTCTGTGTATACAAAGGCTGTTGATTTTTGTGCATTGATTTTATATCCTGCTACTTTGCCAAACTCTTCTATGAGTTCCAATAGTCTCTTAGTAGAGTTCTTTGGGTCCCCTAAATAAAGAATCATGTCGTCTGCAAAGAGGGATAGTTTGAGTTCTTCCTTCCCAACTTGTATCCCTTTAATTTCTTTTTCTTGCCTAATAGCTCTGGCTAAGACTTCCAGCACTATATTGAATAGCAGTGGTGAGAGTGGGCATCCCTGTCTGGTACCAGATCTCAGTGGAAATGCTTCCAACTTTTCCCCATTCAATAGGATATTGGCCGTGGGTTTTTCATAAATTGCTTTGATTGTATTGATGAATGTGCCTTCTATACCCAGTTTGCTTAGGGTTTTCATCATGAAAGGGTGTTGAATTTTATCGAATGCTTTCTCTGCGTCTAGTGAGATAATCATATGGTTTTTCTTCTGCTGTCTGTTAATGTGGTGTATCACGTTGATTGTTTTGCGAATATTGAACCATCCCTGCATACCAGGGATGAATCCCACTTGGTCTGGGTGGATGATCTTTCTGATGTGTTGTTGCAGTCTATTGGCCAGACTTTTATTGAGGATTTTTGCATCTATGTTCATGAGGGATATTGGTCTGTAATTCTCTTTCAATGCTGCATCTTTTTCTGGCTTAGGAATTAAGGTGATGCTGGCTTCATAGAAAGAATTTGGGAGAATTCCCTTTTTTTCGATTGTTCTGAAAAGTTTGAGAAGAATTGGGGTTAGTTCTTCTTTAAATGTCTGGTAGAATTCAGCAGTGAATCCATCTGGTCCTGGGCTTTTCTTTGTTGGGAGGGCCTTTGTTACTGATTCAATTTCTGACTCACTTATGGGTCTGTTTAGGTTTTCTATGTCTTCCTGGTTCAATTTAGGTAGGTTGCATGTGTCCAGGAATCTATCCATTTCTGATAGGTTTCCCTGTTTACTGGCATACAAATCCTTGTAGTAATTTCTGATGATTCTTTTGATTTCTGTGGTGTCTGTTGTTATATTTCCTTTTTCATCTCTGATTTTACTGATTTGGGTCTTTTCTCTTCTTTTTTTAGTTAGTTGGGCCAATGGGGTGTCAATCTTGTTTATTTTTTCAAAAAAACAGCTCCTCGTTTGGCTGATTTTTTGTAATGTTTTTTTGGATTCAATCCTGTTGATTTCTTCTCTGATTTTGATTATTTCTCTTTTTGTACTAGATTTGGGTCTAGTTTGCTGCAAATTTTCTAGATCCTTGAGATGCATTGAAAGCTCATCTATTTGGTGCCTTTCCAGTTTCTTGATGTAGGCACCTATTGATATAAACTTTCCTCTTAACACTGCTTTTGCTGTATCCCATAAGTTTTGGTATGTTGTGCTGTTATCCTCATTTACTTCCAGAAAATTTTTGATTTCTCTTTTGATTTCTTCAGTGACCCATTGTTCATTCAGGAGCATGTTGTTCAATCTCCATGTGTTTGCATATGCTCTAGAGATTCCTGAGTTGCTAATTTCCAACTTCCCTCCCTCATGGTCTGAGAAGTTGCATGGTATGATTCTAATTCTTTTGAATTTGCTGAGACTTGCTTTATGGCCTAATATGTGATCAATCCTAGAGTAGGTTCCATGTACTGCTGAGAAGAATGTGAATGCTTTACATGTAGGATGAAAAGTTCTGTAGATATCTGTTAGATCCATTTGGGCTATAGTGTTGTTTAAATCTACTGTCTCCTTGTTGATCTTCTGTCCTGTCGATCTGTCAATATCTGTGAGTGAAGTATTGAAGTCCCCCAGTACTATTGTGTTGGGGTCTAAGTCTCCCTTTAAGTTTCTTAACAAATTTTTTAAATAAACCTGTGGCCTGTAATTAGGTGCATATACATTGAGAATTGTTATATCTTCCTGTAGTATTGATCCCTTAATCATTATATAGTGCCCCTCTTTGTCTCTCTTAACAGTTTTTGTGTTAAAGTTTATGTAGTCCGATATTAAGATGGTTACACCCGCTCTTTTTTCATTTCTGTTGGCGTGGTATATCTTGTTCCATCCTTTTATTTTCAGTCTGTATGGATCTTCGTTGGAAAGATGTGTTTCTTGTAGGCAGCAAATAGATGGTTTTTGTTCCTTAACCCAATCAGCCAATCTCTGTCTTTTAACAGGACAGTTTAGATCTTTAACGTTCAATGTGACTATTGATAAGTGGTAAGTTTGCCCTGCCATTTGCCAGATATTTTCTAATGTATGCTTTGAATTCCCTGTGATCTTTTGCCGTGAGGTTCCCTTCGTTTACCTTCTTTCATGTTGATGGTCTTGTTTCTGTGTTTCTGTGTGTAACACGTCTTTAAGTATCTTTTGCAGGGCTGGACGAGTGGCAACAAATTCTTTCAATTTTTGTTTGTTATGAAAGGTCTTTATTTCGCCTTCATTCACAAATGAGAGCTTTGCAGGGTATAATATTCTGGGCTGGCAGTTTTTCTCTCTAAGTACCTGGGCTATGTCTCACCATTCCCTTCTAGCTTGTAGGGTTTCTGTCGAGAAGTCAGCTGTAAGTCTAATTGGAGATCCTCTGAGAGTAATCTGACGTTTCTCTCTTGCACATTTTAGGATCTTTTCTTTTTGCTTCACTGTGGTGAGTTTAATTACAATATGTCGTGCAGAGGATCTCTTTTGGTCATGTTTATTAGGGGTTCTATGAGCTTCCTGGATTAGGATTTCTCTGTCTTTCTCCAAGCCTGGAAAGTTTTCTGCTAGTATCTCCCTAAAAAGGCCTTCTAATCCTTTCTCCCTCTCCATACCTTCAGGAACACCTAGAACCCGAATGTTGGGTTTTTTAATAGTATCCTGTAAATTCCCGAGTGATCCTATATAGTTTTAAGGGAAACTTTCCCTAATCACATAATCTAGACAGCATCTTTCTCACATGTACTTTCTTCACTTTGAATGCATCATCACACACAACTGTTTATATTTACGCAACTACAGCTGCTTGTTTAATGTCTAAATCATCCAGTAGAATGTAAGTTTCATGAGAGCAGGCCTGACCCCTTAGCACTAAGTGTATTGATGGAAATAACCAAAGCAACGTCCTTTTGCCTACACACACACACACACACACACACACACACACAATTTAACTGGTTATCTTAATGACAGAGGGACCATGGTTTATATCCTCAATAAATATAATACTAGATATAACACTTGGTGACTGATCTTGGCTTTGTACTAATAAAATGTCAAGATGAAATCATTCAGAAGGAAATGATTAATGCATAAATGAACCTGCAGCAGATTTTCTGAAGAACTGTCACTTCCTTCAACAATCACTCAAAGTAAAATACCATCAACATAAATATTAATAGCAGCTTCATTATCAACAAAATATCAGATATACAAGTTTGGTCAGAAATATGTAGATATCACTGAATGTCGCTTATTTGTGAGTACCAGGCACTAATCTCGATTTTTGGCATATACCAGTGACCAAAACCAAAAAATCACTGCCGTCATATGTTTGACTTTGAATTCTGGGTCAAGAAGAGATACACATTAACCATAGTCATTCAATAAATTATATAATTTTGTAGACAGTTAATGCTAGGAGAAAATAGAACCCAGAAAAAAGAACTGAGTCTCATTTCAAATAGGTTGTAAAGGCAGGCCTTGTTGAGCAGGTGGGATTTTGAAAACCTCTGAGAATTTGGAGAATAAGCACTAAAAAATTTGTAAAATATTCCAGAAAAGACTGGGTCACTTAGCTGAACATGGATGGAAATAAGGCCTGAGGGACTTGGTCACATTAACAGAGGAGGAGAGAGGCTTTTCTGTTTTATGAAAGGACTTCAAGAGGCTCTTGGGAAACTGGAATTAAAAGATAAGCTTATTTTGGGGCAAAATTTTTTGACATAAACACGTAGATTTTCCATAATACACATTTTCCATTAACTTTTTGAAGAGTCTCATATAATTTAGGATTTAACTTTTCACCAAAATCAACTTACAACTGAAACAAAATCAAAGAGAAAGTCATTTTATAACATTTTCTAAGAAAAAAATTAAAGCTTATTTCCAAAAAAAATTAAAAATATTTAGAGATATAATGAGTACCTTACCATTTTTACTGATGTCGAGTTCTTTAAGATTAACTAAGCTAGCAATAGTGGTTGGTAGATTTGAAAGGTCGTTATCAGGAATACTTAGTTTTCGTAGAGCTTGACAGTTAAACAATTGCTGTAATAGAAAATAATTGTTAATTAGATCACAATTTGGTTAAACCTATTCACAAATAAACTCAGTAACAAAATTCAAACCAATGTCTGTATTTTAGATCACAATTTGGTTAAACCTATTCACAAATAAACTCAGTAACAAAATTCAAACCAATGTCTTTATAAATGAGGTAATAAAAAAGCCAGCTATAAAAGCTCCTCTTTCCTCTACATCTGTATTCTCAATTGTTTTCAGAATGATTTCACATCCTGCCCCCATGTTAATGATTCACTATTGTCTGCTACTCAGATTCAAAATCCAAAGGATTCTACTTTTTTTTTTCACTATTTTTTAAATATACATTTGGCCTTGGAAAAACAGTTTCATTTATTTTCATTGTATTAAAAGCAGGGAAACAGACAGAGACCTTCCATCTACTGGTTCACTCTCCAAATGCCCATAACCACTAGTTCCCGACCAGGCTGAAGCTGGGAGCCGGGAACTCAATCTGTACTTCCCACGTAAGTGGCAAGGACTGAAGCACTTCAGCCATTACCTGCTGCTCCCAGAGCATACATTCTTAGGAAGCTGGATATGAAGTAGAGGAGTCAAGACTCAAACCAGGCACTCTATTACTGGATGCAGGGGCATGCCTAGTGGTGTCCTAACTGCTGTGCCAAATGCTGGCTGGGTCCCCATGCTGTTTACTTTTGTTCCATCTGCCACTGAATTCTACAATTGCTTTCTCTTTGAAATGACTTTTCTTTGTCCCTTTTTCTTCCTACTTTTTGTCTACTTTGTCTGTAACCCCATTTGATTTCATAAATTGTAACTTCCATCTTATCATATTGAAAAGTTCTTTACATTGCAAGAATTACCATGCACTGAAATACCCATTTCCTTCGTATTCTTCCTGCACTGCTTCATAAGTTATTTAACTTCTGATACTTGGTGGAAGAAGTCCCTAGTGATTGGCTCATTTCTGTCTTCAGTCCAAAGTCATAGGTGGGGAAGAGTCAATTACTAAAACAATGGTTCTCAAATATGGCGCATAATCATGGTCAGGTATAGGTACTTGCTTAAAATATGGTTTCATGGGTTCTACCTAAGTACATCTGATAAGGGGGTAAAAAAAAATCTGCCTATTTAATAAGCACACCTTTAACCTGGATCTTGATGTCGGTGTTTATAGTGTCACACTTTGAAAAACAATATATTTCACTTTTTCGCTCTGTCCAACTCATCTCGACTACAGTAGATATGAACATCTGGGATAGATTTTTTTATTCATTTCTGGAAGAATTATCTTAATGATATCTTTTCTGTTTGACATTTCTAATTCTGTTTGGTTGAATTTCCACAGATGAATTAATTCTCTGGTATCTAGGACTATGAAGTTGGCCCACAGTACATTTAACTACCATTTATTCTTACATGTAATTCATTTCATATAGAAAAAAAACAATGTAGGCCGGGGCCATGGCTCACTAGGCTAATACTCTGTTTGTGGCGCCAGCACCCTGGGTTCTAGTCCCGGGCGGGGCATCGGATTCTGTCCTGCCGCCCCTCTTCCAGTCCAGCTCTCTGCTGTGGCCCGGGAGTGCAGTGGAGGATGGCCCAAGTGTTTGGGCCCTGCACCTGCATGGGAAACCAAGAGGAAGCACCTGGCTCCTGGCTTCAGATCGGCGCAGCACGCCGGCCATAGCGGCCTTTTGGCAGGTGAACCAACATAAAGAAAGACCTTTCTCTCTGTCTTTCTCACTGTCTAACTTTGCCTCTTAAAAAGAAGAAAAAGAAAAAAAATGTAGCACACGGTTATTATTTCTTAACTCATTAGCTTTTTAAAAAAATAGATGGTGATGCTTGCTTGCTGCTTTGTGCTGCTTGCTCCTTAAGACTGCAAATATGAAGTTTCTTACTTTGGGCTGATCATTTAGGTTCTTCACAAAGATAATTTCCAATGCTTCATTTCATGCTAGAATTAATTTTCAACATCTTATACAGAAAGGTTCCTATTTCTTTTTATAAACCTCAAAAAAGAGACCTTTGATGGATACTTTAATGAATAGTTTCTACTGTAACTGCTAATTTTCTCTCTAAGGAATAAGACAGCAGTTGTCTACACTTACGGTAAAAGTTAATTTAGATTTATTTCCAGCCTCTATCATTTAGTTGGGACTACTACATTTACATGTATATTCAATATGGATTAAAAATATCTCATGGCTGACTTAGGTATGATTTACCAACTTCTCTTAGTACTATAACCACTTTAAATAATGTTCATGCTAATGATTTTCAAAATATGTATGGTTTTTACTCTTTAAATTTGTCTTATCATCTCAAGAAAATTCTCAAAAGCTCTTAAGAATCAGTGGAGTACTCAGTATTCTTCAATTTTAAATGAGACAATATCGGGAACAAAAAAAATATAGAAGCTCATAAATGCCTTGAAACAGAATCCAAGAATTCTCTGAAATAGAAGCTACCCACCTGGCATTTGCAATCAGACTGAGGTGTGTTTAATATCCTTTCATCTATTAATTTACTCATTGTGCAATTTTGGGCAAGTTGCTTAATATCTCTGAACATGCCAGTATACTTGCAAATAAAATTGGAACCATAAGTTACGTTACTTGGAGAGTTGTTGAGAAGCTTAAAAGTTAATTTCTTAAATCCTAAGTCCCAATTTTTTTCACATATTAACAACTTTGATATTTGGAATGCATGTTACAATCAAGAGCAAGTTATTTTTAAGAAATATCTTTCTTTTTAAAAGATATTTATTTATTTATTTATTTGCAAGTCAAGAGTTACAGAGAGGCAGAGACAGAGACAGCAAGAGAGAGAGGTTTTCTATCTGCTGGTTCACACCCCAAATAGCTGCAAAGGCTGGAGTTGGGCCAACTTGAAGCCAGGAGCCTAGAGCTTCTTCTGGGACTCCCATAAGGGTGCAGAGGCCCAAAGACCTGGGCCATCTTCTACTGCTTTCACAGGCAATAGCAGAGAGCTGGAACAGAAGTGGAGCAATCAGGACTTGAACTGGTACCCATATAGGGATGCTGGCACTGCAGGAGGCAGGTTTACCTGCGATGCCTCAGAAATATCTTTTTATTTCTAACTGCTATTATAATAAAGACCTGTCTTTTTTGAAGATTTATTTTATTTTTTTGAAAAAGTTATAGAGAGAGGTAGAGACAGAGAGAAAGGTCTTGCATCCACTGGTCCACCCCCCAGATGGCCACAATGGCCAGAGCTGAGCCGATCCGAAGCCAGGAGCCGGGAGCTTCTTCCAGGTCTCCCACATGGGCACAGGGGTCCAAGGACTGGGGCCATCGTCTACTGCTTTCTCAGGCCATAACAGAGAGCTGGATCAGAAGTGGAGCAGCCGGGACTAGAACTGGTGTCCAGGGATTTAACCTACTGCGCCACAGCACCGGCCCCAATGATTTGTCTTATAATCATATCTTTGGCTTTGATGAAATGGGGTGCTTGTGAAAATATAAAACTGTGAACTGCACTTGGCACATAGTAAAGCTTGGTAACTGTTAGCCACTGTTAATATTTATAAACACAGCTATAAAGGCATTCCTTTAAACTCCCTATTTCTTACTTTTCCATATGAGGAGGCTTTTGAAAGCAGCTGTCTTGTATGATTCATCTTGGTATCAACCATTTTCTCCTTTCCATATACCAAAGTGGCTGGCAAAGTAACATAGATAATTAAAGAGAAAATGAAGAGAGTGCTAATTTCCAGCCAAGAATGGTAGCTTACTGGCAAGGTAAACATTCTCACTGGAGTCTGAATTTCATAAACAAAGCAGAAAACTTCTTAGTATGAGTCATGATGTTTACAAATTGGCCAAAAAAAATATGATGGCATTTTAATGGCTCTTTTATGATTCCAGCTTTGATTGAAAATGAAATGAAGAATGATCAGAAAACAGCTGTAATTCTTGAATATAGGCAAATGTAATAAATACCTAATTAGAGTAAAACTGCTAATGGTCATGGTTATCTTTATTTTAATTTGCTAATGATATTTCACATTTCAAAAATAAAAAATTATTTTAAGGCTCAAAATATTTGTGTACTAAAGTATTCTTTTGCTTCAGCTAAAGGAAGCAATTTAACTCTGAAGAAATTGGTTGGAGAAGAGTATGCAAGTTAATTTACTTGCTCCAAAGTAAACATTTAGAACTGAAGCACAAACAGGTGTTTTCTGAGAACAGACATAAAAATGAAAGGCTCAAAAGCAGGAAATAAAATGTATTTGAGGCTAATAATACATATTCTAGAGGTTATTTCTTCATTGATTCATGAATGGAAAACCTCTTACTGACACCTGCTACAAGCTAGATACTATGCTGAGTGCACAGGATACAGTGTAAGACATAGCCTAGAGATTAAGACAACCATGTCTTACATCAGAATGCCTGGTTTCCATGCTCATCTCTGACTCCAAAATCCAGCTTCATATCAATGCAGACCCTGGAGGGAACAATGATGGTTCACATAATTACAATCCCACCACCCATAGGGGAGACCTAAATTGTATTCCTCTCCAAGCTTCAGCTTGGCCCAGCCTCAGTCATTGCAGATGCTGAGGAGATAATCGATCAATGAGAGCGCTCCCTGCATCTGTCTGTCTCTTTCTGTTCTCTCAAATAAGCTTTAAAAATAAATTAAATAATAAAAAAGGACAGCTGATTTCTCAACAATGAGAATTTAAAAAGGGCTCCCATTAGATGTTGTTTCTAAAGTGCTCAGTAGGAGTAACCTCATATTTACAGTTATCTTTTGAGAAAAAGGCAAAATAATGTTTCATACAAAGACAACTAAATTTACCACCAAGAGACTTTCACTAGAGGTGCTGTCATAAGATAAAGTTTATAAAAATAAAAATGACCCCAGAAGAGATATCCTGAGCAGTTAAAAGGAATAAATAAAGTTAAAAAAATTTAAAAAGAAAAATTGGGTTAAATCTAAAGAAATATTGATAATACAACAAATATTCATATTTTTAAATCCCTTTGAAGAAAGCTCTTTCTATTGTATCCCTCTGTTGTACTCATTCCCTTACTTTTCTCTGTGGCTTTAATATAAGTCTAGTAATCATAATTCATAGGTTTGGGGCTCATTTCAAATTTTTTATCTTTTCCAATTTTCTTCAAACATTATGCCAGTAGGATTATTCTCATATGCCTTTGCTAGAGTACATACACAATAATAGTTTCTCTGGGTAGGTACATAAATAGTCAAATTTACCAAATAATAGAAACTGTTTCTCAGGCTGTTCTAAAAATTTAAATTCCCATTAATAAAGAAAAGAACTTTTACTTTCCATACCAGTTCCAACTTTTGATATATTCAGACTATTAAATTATTTTTAATCTGTCTGTGATATGTAAAATGATGATACATTTTGCCTAGTTACTAATACAGTTAAAAATCTTTTCTTGCTTAATTGATTTGAAACAGTCATATATTCTGGATATTAATTCTATGACAGTTCTCCCAATATAGGACTAGTCATTTCACTTTTTTTTAAGAGCATCTTTTGATAAAAAAATTTTACAGAAGTCAAATTTATCTTTTTTGCAGAAATGCTTATATTTTTTTCTTATTTTAAATGCTTCAGTGCTATGATGTGATCCATTTGGAATTTATTTTTGTGAATTTTGTGAAGTAGGGATCCATTCTTCTGTCCTTAAACATTATTGTTCCAGTACCATTTTTAAATAGTCAATTATTTCTCCAATGACTAGCAAAGCACGCCTGTTATACATCTGATTTACACATAAGTATGGGTCAGTTTCCGGACTTTCTATTTTTGGTCGGCTGGTTTATTTGTCTCTCTCTCTCTCATTCTTGCTGGGTCACCAGTATTCCATGACTCATTTGTACTTGTGTTAGAGAAGAATGGGGAAGAAATGTGACTGACTAGAGAATGGGGAAATAGCTCAACCAGGTTTTGAGGGAGGCTGATTTTCTGAAGCAGAAAATAGGACGAGGAGGCAGGGTAGACTGGGAAGACAGGTGTCCTTAGGGAAGCTGTACTAGGTAGAAAACCTCAGGGACCTTTCCATTAGAAATGGCAAGGAATACCAAGTGGCTGTATTCCAAACTGTGGGAGGGAATGGAAAGGTTTTAGCCAGAATGTGAAAACCTGTGTGAATCAGACTTTATCCTTCTGGAAATGTTGGACAATATTTTATTTAATTTGTTGATTGATTCATGGATTAATTTGAAAGGCAGAGTGACAAAGAGAGAGGGAAGTAGAAAAGAAAAGGAGAGGGAATTGGTAAGGGAGATATTTTTCATCTGTGGGTTTACTGACACTCTTTTCAACCTAACCCTATTCCGTATCCTTCTTACCCCTTTCTCAGACTCAGATCTCCCCTTTTTCAGACCACAGATTAAGAGTGTACATGCGAGACCAAGACGAAGCACCTGGCTCCTGGCTTCAGATTGGCGCAGCACGCCGGCCACAATGCGCCGGCCATAGCGGCCACTTGGGGGGTGAACCAACGGAAAAAGGAAGACCTTTCTTTCTGTCTCTCTCTCTCTCACTAACTCTGTCAAAAAATTAAAAATTAAAAAGAGCATACATGCTCGGGCCAGTGCCATGGCTCACTTGGCTAATCCTCCAATATGTGGTGCCAGCAACCCATATGTCCCTGTTGCTCCTCTTCCAGTCAGCTCTCTGCTGTGGCCCAGAAGGGCAGTGGAGGATGGCCCAAGTGCTTGAGCCCTGCACCTGCATGGGAGACCAGGAAGAAGCACCTGGCACAGCATCGGCCGTAGTGGCCATTTGGGGAATGAACCAATGGAAGGAAGACCTTTCTGTCTCTCTCACTAACTCTGTCAAATTAAAAATAAATAAATAAAAAAAGATCTCTATCTATCTATCTCTGTCTCTAACTCTGCCTTTCAAATAAGATGAATAAATCCTTTTAAAAAAAGAGTGTACACACTCCACATATACACTTTTAGAACTCTCTTTATTTATCCCTACTGAAGCATGAATGTCAAGTTTTGTGATTACTAGACTATAGGCTTCCCTAGTTCCTGTAACATTGATAGTGTGTAACACATTGATTGGCACACTGTTCCTTCTTAGTAAATACGATTGTTCATAAATATTATTATTCAAGGAAATGACATAATAGCAAGATAGCCATGATTTCTTGAGTGTCCATTATACTTTAAAACATATTATCTCAGAGAGGGTATTTAGTCTATTATGACACCAGTTAAGATGACAACAACCAGAGCCAGCACTGTGGCATAGTAGGTTAAGCTTCCACCTTCCATCAACATCCCATATGGCTTAGGTTCGAGTCTCCTAGCTGCTCCATGTCCAACCCAGCTCCCTGCTCATGGCTAGGGAAGGTAGCGAAAGATAGCCCAAGTGGTTAGGCCCCTGAACCCACATTGGGAGACCCAGAAGAAGCTCCTGTTTTCTGGCTTTGGATCAGCCCAGCCCTGGACTTGTGGCCATTTGGGGAGTGAACCAGTGGGTGGAAGACCTCTTATTCTGTCTTTTCCTCTCTCTGTAACTCTTCCTCTCAAATAAATAAATCTTTAAAAAAGAAAAGATGCCAGCAACCCATTTCAGAGTCTCTGGGTTCAATTCCCAGATCAAGCTCCTGAAGCCAGCTTCGTGCTAGTGCAGACCATTGGTCGCTGACACCGACATGGGAGACCTGGATTTAGTAATCAGCTCCTGGCTTCTGTCGGCCCAGTACTAGCTGTTGGAACTTGAGGAATGAATGGTAGATGAGAACTCTCTCCCTCTGTCTGTCTCTGTCTCTTTCCCAAGTAAATAAATAAAATTAACATGAATATATGCCATTCTACTTTTTATAACAATCTTGCAAAGAAGAAATTATATAGTATTCTTATTTCGTAGATGTGAAGATACAGGAGGTTAACTTTGACATAGCTGCCAAGTGCCAGCTGCATAATTTAAATCCAGGTTTGAGTACAAAGTCATTTCTACAATAGCACACTATTTCATCTTACTATCTGATATGTGCTCTGAAAATACACCAGTTATGATGGACCGCTGCCTGGGATGGAAGAGTGAGACAAGGAGTCAGTGAGCCTCATAAAAGTCCCCTAGGAAAGAAGTGACTATCTTCTGACAGCAATGACCTAAAATTAGAATAAATGTAAGTACTTCAGAAAGGCTGTGGAAACTGGAATTAAAAGATATTATTTTAGTGTCAAAATTTTTTAAGCCATGCATAGATTTTCATCATACACTTTTCCCATGATTTTCTAAAGACCTCCTCTATACTGTGACATTTTGGTAACCCTGAAGTGTTAAAGAAAGACAAAGTATTATAATTTGGGTTAGCATTTTTTTAAGATTTTTTATTATTTATTTGAGAGGTAGAGTTACAGACAGTGAGAGGGAGAGACAGAGAGAAAGGTCTTCCTTCACCCCCCAAATGGTTGCTACTGCCGGAGCTACGCCAATCCGAAGCCAGGAGTCAGGCATTTCTTCTGATCTCCCACATGGGTGCAGGTGCCCAAGCAATTGGGCCATCCTCCACTGCCTTCCTGGGCCACAGCAGAGAGCTGGATTGGAAGAGGAGCAACCGGACTAGAACCCAGCGCCCATATGGGATTCTGGCGCTGCAGGCGGAGGATTAGCCAAGTGAGCCATGGCGCTGGCCCCTGGATTAGCATTTTATTATCTTAATATTTAGGCTTAAAAAATTAAAGCTACTATACATGTCATGAATGTGTATGACTATATCTTAAATATTGTTAAGAAAAATAAAAAAGAACTGCTTAACTTTTCATTGCAAACAAAAAAATTATTAGTTGTTTATGGGTTTTCAGAAGATAAGTCTTTCCCCTTAGAAGTCTCATATAAAATCATGAATATTCAATGAGAAGGTTATGATGCCATATGTTGACATGGGCAAATTTCACAAGGGAAAAGGACTCTTGGTCTAATGAGTTGACATCAGTGAATGGCTGATTTCTTAGAAGTCCCTCCTTTGAATCTCTTTCAAAATGTGCAGGCTATAGCATTTCCAAGTTCTTCTGAACACGACTTCAAAAACATAGTTATTTTGTGTCCATTACAATAAAATGCTTTAAAATTCTTATGATTAATGCAAGTGTTAATAATTATCTTTGGTTAGAAAAGAGCACAGAAATAATATAGTAAAAATGATTTTATGTAAGTCCTTGGTGGAATTGTAAGATTCTGATTATGATAATCATTCACCTCCTCTGCACCATTCTTCCTTCCCTCTCTCTACCTTCCTCTTCATCTCCCACTCCTTCTCTCACTTTCTTCCTTTTTTCCTCCCTTCTTTCCTTCCCATCTCCCTTCCTTCTAGAACGCTAGTGTTGAGTGAGCACCTCCTGCACATACACTAAAAGTAAGAACAGTGCAAGAACTCAGATTTGAATAACAAGTGTACAGTCAGCCTATAGTTACAAATACAGAAAATAAAAATTTATATGCAATGTAATAAAAAATAAAATTAAAATTAAAATATAAGTAAATAAATACCAAGGCAGAGAAAAGGCCTTACAAAATATAGTTTCTTCCAAAAGAAACATCCCTAGACTTTGTTATTAACTTAGAGAATTTGAAAATGTGGATTTGCGTGCTTTTCAAACAATTTTACCTGACTTCCACCCCTTAAATGCTCACAAGAAGGGATCATTCAGTATTGTGTTTTTGGAAGACAACTGATATTTATGCTGTGATACAGGCAGGTAGGGGATTAGAAGACATCTAGATGAAAATCAATAGGAATGTTAGTTAAGTCATTGTCAGTAGGTGTGGCCACAGAGGAATATTACAGAGGAGAGATCATTAAGACTTGGAGCCAGTGGCATGTGGATAGTCAAAGAAGGGAAGATTTTGTAGTCAGTTAGGACTTTAGAGTTCCTAGCAGTTTAGTGGTAAAAGGATTGGCCCAGAAGGTGTAGGACAAGCACTAGTACCATTAAGTAAGATTGGGGTTATAGGAAAAGGGACCAATTATTATCCTTTCCAGAGCAATACTGAATATGCTGCCAAGTTGTTTTATTTCTAGTAGAAAGATGTCAACTGTAAGAAATACCCAGGCATTTTATCCTAGAAAACAACCACCATCACTGCTGTTCTTTTTAAAATACAGATTTTTTTCAGCAAAAAATTGTACAAAGATGTAGCTGAATCATTTTTCACCTTTGGAACAATAAGTTTCTTTCTATATTTGTTTTTGTCTTTGAAGTAAGGGAATATTTTGATTGATTGGAATAACAGTCATCTACTTGAATATATAAGAAAACATCACCCTACCTATTGTGTTTTATTTTAATCTGCATTTAATTTTTTTTAAAATGAGAATACTATTAAATGTATATGATTATTTTACTTTATGGTAGCAAGCAAATAATGTCCAGAGAGAAAAATTAAAAAGTAAAGGCTAAATTTAAAACTTGGCTTTAAAGAATAATTTTGATTCAGCTTCATTGTTTGTAGGCATTTGGAGGATAGCTTCCTAATATCCCTATTAAACTTAAAAGAAGGAATGTGAGGGGCTGGTATTGTGATGTAGCAGGTAAAGTCACCTGCCTGCAGCGACCGTATCCTATATGGACAGGTTTAAGTCCTGGCAGCTCCACTTCTGATCTAATACACCTGCTAATACACCTGATAAAGCAGAGGATGATGGTTCACATCCTTGGACCCCTGCACCCATGTAGGAGACCCAGAGGAAGCTCCTGGCTCCTGGCTTTGGATTGGCTCAGCTCCAGCCACTGTGACAGAATCCCTCTTTTGTTTCTCTCTCTTTCTCTCTCACCCTCCTTCCCACCCTCCCTCCCTCTGCCTCTCTGTAACTCTGCCTTTTAAATAAATAAATAATTTTAAAAAAAAAGAGAGAGAGAGAGAAGGGATGTGTGCTTCTGCATGTGTGTATGCGCGCACATGTGGGTGGGTGAGTACAACTGTGCCAAGGGAGTTTCTTTACATTGTTTTTTTAGTACCTACTGATTGGTGAAATTATTGGTTAATTGGCTTTAAGAAAATTGCCTTTGCCTATATACAGTAATCAGTGTGGTACAAACTAGTCGGTTGAATGCCATCTATACTTTAAACCTAGTATAAGCTGACTTTGTATATATAAATATGTGTGTGTGTGTGTGTGTGCATGTATTTGTAAGCTTTCACCTTTCTAAGCACTGACCAGTTTTGTATAACTAAAGGCTTAACTTTGTGGATTCCACCTGTGAAAGTCACTGAATCAGAAAGAAAATGGCTCCTGGCATAAAATGGATTTCTTCTCCACTGGGATACTAATGGATAAGTTACATGCTTTGGAATTAGGTAAATCTGCATTTCAATTCTGACTCTACCCTTAAACAGCCATGTTGGGCAAAACATTTTCTTTAAGGCTCAATTTCTCATTTAAAAACCCAACCAGATGTTCTACTAATCTTCCATCAGCAATGCACGTCTGCCAGGCAGACTTTCCTGGCCACCCAAGGAAGCAGGATTAGTTGTGTCTCTACTGTGTTTTTATGTAATCTTGTGTACATATTTCTATAATTGACTTTTATAAAGTCATTTTACAATTTATTTGTGCAGTAAATTTGTAGTGAGGACCTAGCTTTGTACTAAATGCCGTGCTAGTTCCTGTTGAAAGAGATTAAATAGACATAATCCCCTATTCAGGAGGAGGAGGAAGACATATTGCAGTGTCTTTCTTCCTCACCCTTGTTTCCCTGGAATAGAACAGACACTCAATAAATATGGATTAAATGAATCACCATAGGGTTGGTGAGTACAATTGTAGGACTGTGCTTGTGGTAATATGGAGAAACAGAAGAGAGTTAAATAACTGTGCCAGTGACTGAAGAATGACAGCTGTGGGAGGAAGTGACAAGTGAGATGAATCTTCCTGTGAAAGCGGAAGCAGCAATGGAATGCAGAGGAGGGCTGTGGACAGACACAATGGTGCCTCTTAGCATTCCATGCTACAATTGACAGTGTTCTCCTGAAGACAGAGAACTGACAAGTGACTGCCTTAACTTAGCTTGGGGCCTGGTTATATTTACATATGAAATATAACACTGCTGGTTGTGCAAAGAACAAAATGGGATGGGAGGGGGGAAAGGCTGGTTTAAGGACTACGAATCCAGAGATTATTTCATTAGTTTGCCAGGAGATGATGAAGGTCTGACAAGTGCTCTGACCATAGGGTAAAGATTTAAGGGGTAATATTGGCAAGATTTGGCTGTTGAATTGAATTGGAAGGTGAGTGAGTAGGGAGACTAAAGGATGATAGGGTCCTGGTAATAAGCCCTAACCAACTGCAACAGGAAATATAGGATGGAGGTAGTTTTCAAGGAGGCTAATTAGACCCACTTAATGTGAATTACCAAGTAAAGTCAGAAGGTAAGTTTAAGCATGATGACTGAGAGACAGGGCTAAGCTGGGATAACAGATCTGTTAGTCTTCAGTGTGAGAACGGATGAGAGTGATAACCCCATAAAGATGAAGATCAAGGAGATCTCTCCTGATGCTGGTACGGTAAAAACCACAAATGAAATCTCCCTTGGGCTAATGGATGATCCAGCTCTTGCATTACTTGACCTTCTTATTCCATTTGACAATGTCATCACTCCCTCCTTAGAGCTCTGCTCCCTCATTTTCTGTGACTTTGCTTTTCTCAATAGAGTTCCTACATCTGTTCGTGAGCATCCCTCAGGATCTGCCCTTGCTGTTCTGCGCCCTCTCCATTTCTCCAAGTGTTGCAATTTCTCTGCAGGCTGGTGGCAGTGCTTCTCCATGGACGACAGAAGCAATTATCATTAATGTTAATGAGTAAAGTCATGTGATAAATGTATTTTACAAGCTTTTATGTAGTCAACTCTTAATTATTTAGAACAAAGAAAAAGAAGCTTTATTCCAATTAAAGGCCACTGCCACACAGAAAAGACTCCACAGAGGGTCATAGGAATTAAATTCAACATAATTAACCTTTACTGCCAACCTCAAAAAGAGGAAACAAACCTTTACTTCAACCACTTAAAGTTTAAAGAAAACAGAGAACTCTCTATACAGTAAATATTATATGTGTACACACACACACACACACACACACACAAAACTTGCCAAAATGAAAAATCAACAAAAGTTACATTGTTACCAGGAAAGCAAGAAACAGTAAAATGGTTGTAAAGAGTGAAATAGAATATTTCTATTTCCTCTAATCTTTGCACAATCAAGAGTTAACTTACTAATGCTGCTTGGAAGAATAAGCTTCTGCGAAAGGTTTTCTCTCCTTTAAAATCACTCGTACTTTGGAAAGAACATAGCTTCCTTTCTGGAAGGGGGGGGGTATCATCTCATTTTAATTTTTTTTTTTGACAGGCAAAGTGGACAGTGAGAGACAGAGGCAGAGAGAAAGGTCTTCCTTTTTCCGTTGGTTCACCCTCCAATGGCCGCCGAGGCCTGCGCACCGCGCTGATCCGAAGGCAGGAGCCAGGTGCTTATCCTGGTCTCCCATGGGGTGCAGGATCCAAGCACTTGGGCCATCCTCCACTGCACTCCCAGGCCACAGCAGAGAGCTGACCTGGAAGAGGGGCAACTGGGACAGAATCCGGAGCCCTGACCGGGACTAGAACCCGGTGTGCCGGTGCCACAGGCAGAGGATTAGCCTAGTGAGCCGTGGCACCAGCCTATCTTCGCATTTTAGAAAAAAAAATCAACTTGTACGTGTTCTTTCTGGAACTGCAGCCCGTGACAACCATGGCTGGCTGTTGAAGGTTTACAATTTGCTCCATATCACACTTCACATATAACAATCTATAACAGTGAAGAATTATAACATGGTCAAGATGTGACAAAAAATTACGAGCAGGTAAAAAATCCTGCAAAATAAATGTTATTTTCTCCATTTCATGTAGGTGAGACACTGAGGCCTAGAAACTTCTCCCAGGTGAGGCTAAACTGAGGTCTACCTGGCTCCAAGGCCTTAGTGCTTTCTGCCATGCCACACATTCCACGTCAAGGTGCTCTTTGTTCCTGCACTAGAGGCTGTTGCAGAATTCTGGAGCTGACTTTTGAAATTAAACAGCACTAACTAGTTGGCAATCAAGTGTGGACTGACATTACTCATGTCTTTTGCTTCTCTCCTTTCTCAATGTTTCTCAGACCCCGAGGAGATGATCAGTACATCAGAGTGTAATCCAGGATCTCTTAAAATTTCCCACCACAGCACCTCTGACAACATAAAAAGTATGATTTTTTTTCCTTCCCAATTCAGAGAAATTTTTCATTCAATTCTATAACATATTCATGTTTCTTTCTTAGAAATCTTGATTAATTGTTATTATAGAAAGGAATAATGCATGCATTTGTGTGCTTTAGCAGATACTGACTTATGGCTTCATATAGCTCTATAAGTTTTGGGGAGCAAATGTTCAGATATGATTTCTACATATGATTAGAGGCCAATTCCATGGAAGGCTAGCCTCTAATCACTGTGAAGTAATCCCACGCTCCTGTAACAAGTTGAGAAAGGTCTGACTCCTCAGGAGTTCCTGGTCATGAACTGGGTCCTGATGTGGTTCTAGTCAGAGGATATTCCACTAATGCAATGATTTGGGCTCACTTCTATAATGAAATCAGACTTCTGGGAATTGATGGAGAATTATTTCTCTAGAGTACAACTGTCAAGTTATATACTAAGGACTGGGTAAAGAAATGAATAACATTACAAAATGTGATAATTAGGTAGTAACTATAAGAACTAGTGAAAAGGACAGATAACAAACACTTTGATGAAGTTACATATTTACTTCCTGTGTCACGTGGGCTTCCCAAATGATACTTTATAGTTCACTTGAGCATTGGATAATTATTTTTTATCATTGCATTACATGGATAATTTTCAAAAGAAGTACTATAACATAATCAGATTTGGTCAGATCTATCAAAAATATCAATCCTTGATACTTTTCTTTTCTAGCTCAATTCTCTAATTGCTTTTAAAAATTATTTTTAATTTTCAGTTTTTTGTTATCTCATTCATATCCCACAATCCTTCTTCCAGAAATTGCTGCTTTAAATGTTTTTAGCTATTACTTCCTATATTTTCCTCCATATTTCTAAAGAATGTTCCTATATTTCTACTTGTTTTATTAATAGTGGACACTATCTATTTAAATCACATCATGGCAGTTAGAAAATCTGGTCATTGCTCACCACCACAACCACTCTCTCTTTTGTCATCATCCTTTTAATACATTCACTCCAAATGTTGGGTTCAATCCATAGTCAGTGCCGACTTTCATAATGTGTACTTGCATGTTTGCATTTTTACTGATAACACTTATTCAAACAAAATTTTGTGCATATTTAAGGTATACAACATGATGCTATGGCATACATATGACAGTAAAAATTTTTACTGTAGTGAAGAATATTAACATATCTATATCTCACACAGTAACACTTTTTTGTATTTATGACAGAAACAGCTACAATGTATGCATCTATCATGAATGCAGTATACTTTCATTGCCTATATCTTCATGTTGTACATTTGGTCTCCAGACTTGTTCTTCCTACATATCTGTTACTCATCAAAGTCACTTCATTTTTGTGACTGAAATCACTTCATTTTTTTATTAGCTTAGTTTCTATACATTATCCTTCATTTTTTCTAAATGCTAAAACAGCTCTATCAAAAGCTCAGCAATTAGACTTCCAAACCAACACACATCAGATAAATTTCTGGATCAAACTATATTCTAAAGAAGCTCATTTCTTTCCTCGGTAGCTGGCTGCAGTCTGGGGAGATTTCACCCCCTGTGATGCACACCTGGCTTCCATGGATAGCCCTTCACTATCTTCTTAAACTTGGCTATGGCTGCCTGGTTCTATGTTTTTCTATGTCTTCCTTCTTTTGATTCATTCCCAATCTCTATGGGTAGTCACCTTGGACCTATTTCAATCTTGCTCCTACATCTAGGCACCAAACGGATGGTCAAATCCAGTAAATTTACCTCCTATTTGCTTATCCAAACTGTGTCCTTTGTTTCATGTACAGTGTCAGACCATCAATTAGCTCTTACAGGTACTACAAGCTCTGTGTAACTGGTTTCCTTGCCTATGTGCTTACTCTTCTATGATTTATTCTTAGAGCAGCCAGAGCTGTTTCTCAAATACATATCTACTTCTTATTGCTACTCAGATAAAGCTTTAAGTGAATTTGCACAGATTTTAGGATAAAATTCAAACTCCTCTATCTTAGCACAGAGGGCCTTTATAGTTTCTCCAACTTCATTTCTTCCATTCTATCTTTTGCATTATATATTAAATAATATTCAACAAATTCATTTTCTAAAATATGAGTACTTCAAAAAGTTCTTGAAAATATAGAATAAGATATTTTCATGTATAAAATTTTTTTGAAATCCATGTTTAGTTTTTTCATAATATAAGCTTTTCACAAACTTTTTGAACAACCCTGTTATGCCTCACACTCTTGAAATATTGTTCATTCTTCTGGTGAACTCTTACTCATCCTGAAGTCTTAGCTTCAGTGAAATTCCCCAAAGAGGATGCTCTGTTGAATGTTTTCAAAACTTCATTGTGTCCTCATTCATCATAACAGGAACTTATTTGATTGTAATTATTTGTTCATGGTTTGTTTTCCTGCTAAACAGCCCCTAAATCTGTTTCATTACTGTTTTCCCAGTATCTAGCAAAGTACCTGGCATCCAGAAGATATTAGTTTTTCACAAAAATTTAATGAATATCCATTTGGGGTTGCAAATTTAATTTCCTGCAGGAGATATATAGCTAATGTCAATTACAGAGCTAGCTTGGGTGGGATCTCTCACAAAGTAGATATGCTGCATCTACAGGGCCAGCCATATTACTCAGACTAACTTGTTAGCAATTTGGAATATGGATTTTACTAGATCTTTCAATTTTTAGAGAGAAGCCAGGAATATGAATTTTCTTTTAAATTGGCTACTAAGTCATTTAAAAAGAAATAGGTAGGTTAAATAAAACATGGCTTCTTGTTTCTGATTTTTGGATGGTACTAGATTTATACTGCCAGTTCTGATAAGATGAGGCTCAGTCCCAGATCTCTAACTGTCCTTTAGAATCTTTATGAAGATGCTGGGCTGACATCTAAGATTTTATGTCTAAAACACATTGTTGTCCTTCTCTGCCCAATATTCTCTTTCCATATTCATTTTAATAGTATCATTTTCCCAGTTCTGTAGAACAAAAATGTTGTCATCCTTGACTCTGCCTTCTTGTTCATTTACATGTCTAGTGAAGTGCTGACTTCTAGAAGGTCTTTCCTCAGTGAAAGTGAAAGCATTGGATTTCGAGTAACATGGGCTTTAATTTGAAGTATAAGGGCTGTGCCATTTTGCAGGTGTATAATCTTTGTTAAAATCTTTAAAATCATTGTGCTTCAGTATCCTTAAATTGAAGGAAAAGATCATGGTTATTTTAATTTATGCTGAATGATCAATAAATATTTACTACATTTTCTGTCTTCCCCTATGAACTAAGCTTTTTAAAGTAAGCAGGCACATGGGTTAAAATCAATTAGGTTTGTGAGCTGGAAGACCATGCCTTCACCATGCCCCTATGTGACCTCACACCCTACCAGATACCTTCACCACGCCCCCTTATGACATCATGCCCTATCTGGCCACACCTGAGCGCCTACCTGCCCAAAGCCACTCCCCTGTGAGAAATATATGAAAGGCAAGGAGTGTCCCAAAAGGCGCTCTGCCTCTGCTTTGCTGCCAGTGATAAGCGGTGGATAGCAGCTCAAAGTGCTGCACGTGGCTTTTGGCCTGCTCTCTGCTTGGTATGGACGCTACTCTAGTTTCCAGATTTTCCCTTCTTTTTAAACTGAACTGAAGCCCTCACTTTCCTATGCACCTTTCGCACTAAATAAAAGCCTAAAATGTACCATGCTGCCTCGTTTATTGATGCTGGTATTCAGAATTCTTCTCTAAATATTAGGCAAGAACCCTCTCAGGCTTATTAATATTGGGGATTTATTGATAAGCAATATGGTGATATCGTATGACACCCCAAATTCCAGTAACATAAAGTGACATCCAAGATGGCGCTTCTAGGGAACTTTAAGGGGCCACATTTTGATATAGATTTTAGGGGGTCATTTCTGATATCATTTTCACCTGTCTTCAATTTCTATTGCCAACATACTGCTCCAGACATATAAGCCAATACAACTTTAGAAGAATTTGTCTCTGGTTTCTGTTTCTTAACCATCTACCATTTCAATGAGAAACTATAAAATATAGCTAGCATTTACATTTAAGGCCTTCACTTCCTTTATAAATGATATTCCCCTGTAACCATAAACTTCATGTACTCAGTCTCCCACTTTCTCAGTTCTTTGAAAAGCTGCCACTTCCCATTCTTCTAATTCTAGTAGTTTTTGTTTTGTTTTACATGTTGATACTTAAGTCATCTGAATTAGTTTCCATACCCATAAGTCCCTCAAGGCCTACCAACCATGGTCAGCAGCACCCTTTTTGTCTCCTCTCTCTCATAAAAATGGATGAAGTGTTCCTGTGTCTCTGAAAGGTAACCCCTATCTGCATTCTGTGACTTTTCTGTCATTTTACCATCAGGACTCAGATCTTATAAGTATTCCATCAATTTATTGCATCTCGTTTTTTTCCCCTCTTCTCATATATTCTTATGAGTGTATAAACAGGCTTTGCTGTTATTGATCTTAAAAAAAAAAGGAACAACAAGAAAATATCTTATTTTCAAACTGTCCTCTTGCTTGCCATAGCTCTCTGCTTCTCCTTATCAGAGAGATTTCTGTGGTCACCACTGTCTCCTCAGTCTATCTCAGTTGGGTTTAAATCATACTACTCTTATCCAAGTCATCAGCTACTCCTATACCAGCAAATAAAATGGTCCCTCTTCTGTCATCTGAGTCAATCTCTCTCAGTTTACTCTCCTTACTTCTGTTCTATTCTTGATTCCCTTGACAAAATATGCTTTCTCCAGTATCCTCAACAATACTTTCTTTGTTTTCCTCCTCTTATCATTAGCAAGTCTTTATAAATCTCCTTTCAGATCCTTAGCTTCTGTCTCTCAACCCATTCTGTTAACTTGACCTACAAAACATAGTCTGCAACACTTCTCTTTTTCTTTACTAATGTTGATCAAGTTGAAGCTACCAGTGTCCCACTTGAAAAAATGGGATAGCCTCTAGTCATTTTGTCCCTATTCTGGACATGTAATTACATAATTTAATATCACTATTTTTCTTAAAATTCTTCAATGGCCCTCATGCCACTTTGAATAAAATCTTAATGTCTTTCTCAGTTATTTGAACTTATATGATTTAGCCTTACCACCTTTCCAACCAACATTTTCCACACACTTGGCATTACTTTTGTTCTTTGAATAATCCACATTTGTTCCTACAGCAAATGGTTCCCTGTGCCTCAAATGTTCCCTTCTAGATCTTGTGTGATTGGCTTGTCTTTCAAAACACAACATAAAAAATCACTCCTTAGAGAGGAATTCTCAGTTTTTTCATCCTAAAGTATCCTCCTAGCTATTCCCCTGCTTTATTTTTCATCATGACATTTATTTCTACATAACATTTCCTTTTAAAATTGTTTGCTTATCTACAATCTCCTTTTACAACAAAGTGGATTTTGTGAGAAGAAGGATTTGTTCGTTTTGCTCATCACTGTGTCTCTGGCACCTAGGACAGTGTCTGTATATAATTGATACTCAAAAACTGTTTGCTGAAAAAACAAATTAATTGATATATTTTCCCCCAAAATTTGGGGTTTTTATATCACTCCCACTGAACTGGCAGTAAGAGTGAGCAAACACATTATTTAATCAGATTGCAATGAAATTTGATATTTGAGTAAAGGTTAGAAATAAGTCATAACTTGAGTGAAGTCTTCAGTCAAAAGATTGGTAAATAGCTCAAAAAGTGACTAGACATACCCCAGTTTCTTACTGATATACATATTTAAGAGTTTCTGATATAAACTTTTAAAATAATAAAATCTTGCCAAGCAAAAATCCTTGATGCAGAGGCAACTTATTTTCAGGCATTAGTGCACGTGGACTCCAATTCCCCCTCCCTTAGTTAGCTTAAAGCTTCCTTGCCCAGCCTTTATGATTGAAAAACCAAATCTCTTAAAAATTAACACATAGAATTGAAGGAATTCAGTTGACCTTCAGGGTCCCTTGATCACAAAACCCATGAGGTTGTTTATCTCCCCACAGATAACATTTTTAGGTCTGGGTCTAATCTTGAGAGTTTTCCTAGAAATCCTCCCTGGCCATTAACAAGGAATCTCTACCACCTAACTGAATGAAGCCTACTTTGACATCATCAGAATTCCCAGAATAAAAAATTACTGAACAATTGAAGGTGGGCCATATGCTCTGCAACAAACCAGGAACTTGCACACCATCTAAACATATAGCACTCAACCTCAACTTCAATCTATAAGAAAATTTATCTCAAGAAGCCTAGAATTAAGTGATAGCTGCATGGCTCCTTGCTCTGCACACTGCAAAAATAAACTCCTACATTCTTCTATTATCCAAAGTTAGTGATTTGTTTGCTGAGCAAAGATTCTTAAAAAAAAAAAAAACACCTCTGATTGATTACATTTATACCTATCTAAATATATAGATAGATATACATAGATATAGTGGGAGAGATGAAAAAAGGCTTTTTTTTCACCTTGATTTAAACTCAAGATGTTTGGAGAGTGTCTCATAGATATATTTAGGCCTACTTATATAAAATGTCAAGGTTAAAGGCAATTCCATGTTTATAGATGATAGACATTTAAGGGAATTATTGTCAACATGAGATTTAAATTGAATCAATTTTACTAAACAAGTAGCAGCTTTTATATTCTGCATTTGGAAGTTTAGGTCATGTTTAAATGGTAATGTAAGATAAAGGGTAAATTTATCAGGTGATGCTTGAGCAGGGATATGAAGTTAATGAAGGTGCAGTCTACAGAAACAGCAAACCTGGCAGATGGAAGACTCAGGGCACTGTCTCTGAGGAGAGAGCTGGCTCAGCATCTGCATGTATGTTCAGCCCAATCAGCATCCACTCAGTTGTCATAGACCATTTGCTGGTTATAAACTTGGAGCTCTATTTTATTTGCTGGCTGCTGGCCTGATTCAGATGTGTTTTTTGTTATCTATTTATTTTCTGAAGAGTTGGTGAGGATTTCTGCTATTTCATGGGCCAATTACTAGAGCTAGGCCATGAAAAATTTTTTATCAGTCTACTACATCCCTTTTTGATAAATCCCTGACTGCTGTATATTGGATGATCAATACTTTAGCTACACACCCTGGCCAACACACTTGTGTAAACTATTGCAATTGTGTCCCTGTAGCTTTCTCCTAGAATTGGTTTTCCAATGAATGTTTATTTTATTCCTAGAAAAAGCAACTGTGTATATACAGGCTGTCTGTTTTCAGTTATTTCTCAGCTTACCAATAATATTCTATATGGAATGTAATACTGTTAAAGCTTACTTTAATTTTTACTATATACCTTTATGAAGGTGGGTTTCAACAATCTCTCAATAACAACAAAACATTGGAAGAAGTTGAATAATGGAATTCAATTTCATGTATACTATAAAGCCCTAAAATGATGGACTTAAGAAAAACATATTCATATATGTTATATGTTTGTTATGTTAAATAACTTTTAATAATAATATGTTTAAAAAGATGTTTTACTTTATTCTTAAAAAGTATATATGAGGATCAAGCATTTGGCTTAGGGGTTAAGATGCCAGTTAACACAAATGTGTTCCCTATCAGAGTACCTGGGTTTAAGTACCAGCTCTGATTTCTGATTCTATCTTCCTGCTAATGAAGATGCTGGGAGGCAGCAGGTGATAGTTCAAGCAGTTGGGTCCTTGCCACCAAATTGGAGACATCCATTCCATTTCTGGTTCCTTGCTTTAACATGACACAGCCATTGCTAACCTTGATGGTTATTTGGGTAGTGAAGCAGTAGAGTTCATTCATATTCTCTATCTCTCTCTGTCTCTCTGTCTGTCTGTCTCTCTCTCTCTCTCTTTCTCTCAGCATGTTAAGATAGCACTTGTGGCACTGGCATCAATATTGAGTTCTGTTCTGCTTCTGATCCAGCTTCTGGCTAATGCACCTGGGAAGGCAGCAGATGGTGGCCCAAGTGCTTAGATCCCTGTCACCCTAGGTGCACCTAGATAGAATTCTTGACTCCTGCCTTCGGCCTGGCCTAGACAAAGTCATGGCACCCATTTGGAGAGTGAACTAGTGGATGAAATGTCTATCTCTCTGTCTCTGTCACTCTGCTGTTCAAATAAATAACTCAAAAAATTCATGGAGAATTAGGTTGACATGAATATGCAGTAATTATTAATAAAGATTTTGGAGTGGAAGTGGTAGGAATGTTCTAGAATCAGGTATCTGTAATGGTTATGCAATTCTATGAATATAATAAAAAACATTAACATTTTGTAAAGGCAAATTTAATGATGTGTAAATTTATCACAATAAATTTATATTAAAAAAAGTTTGCTGTCACATCTTTTGTTGTGATGGAATACTATTTTTCTGCATTTATGAACTTTTCCATATTTAACTATCAAAGCATTATTTTTACAATAAGATAATAAAAATTATATGTTGAAACTATTAAAATGCTTTCTTAGAAGAATGTCAATTTCAACATTTTGCTGGATTTTGAGGTCCAGTGGTATGTAATTGACTGATCTGGGCCATGCTAAAGCAAAACCAACCTTAAATGATGACAACATGCTTCAAGAAAATGAGCAAGATTGAGAGACACATACCTTTATATCCTAATTAGCATTTGCTTCTTTAGTTTTCCTGCTAATTATTAATTTGTAGGATTTCCTTACATTTCACTAGATTTTGTCCACTTTGAGTATTTCATGGCTCTCTGGTTAGAAGTTAGAGCCTTGTCTTATTTATATACAAAACTCAAGACTTTAAATTTCAAATGTTTCAATGATTGGAAATATCCAGAATTTGCTTTTTCAAAGTGATACATAGAAGAGAGGTCAGAGTTAAAGATGGTTATTTAAAAGCCTTTCTCCTACAGATAAGAGTTAAAGCTAAAAGACAAAAATGCCTTAGAGAGAAAGGAACTACAGACATTTCATATAAACAGAATCATATATCATAGGTTTTTTTTTTTTTTTGACAGGTAGAGTTATAGACAGTGAGAGAGAGAGAGAGAGACAGAGAGAAAGGTCCTCCTTCCATTGGTTCACTCCATAGGGTTTTTTTGACTGGTTTCCTCATTGAGCATTTCATTTCAAAGTTCACTCATGCTGAGGCATATATCAGCACTTCGTTCCTTTTAATTGCTAAACAATATTCTCTTGTCTCCTGGTTTTAACTTTTACCTCTAGGAGAGTAACTGAAATATCCATCTCTAACTCTGACCTCGCTTCTGAGTTCCTTTTACATTCTGTTCGTTGCATTGTTGGGTACTTCCATCTGGATAAATATTTCTATTTGATAAATCAATACCTCCAAATAAACTAATAGATATGTGCTCAAAGGAAAGTAATCAATTTGGTTAAGAGTTTTGAAAGTATGTCCTTGAAAAATACTCAAAGAAACTTGGAAGCTTATCTTAGGAAAAAGAACTGTTAGTCAAAGTCATGGATTCTTTTAAAACATGAAAAATCAGGAAAGTAGTGATAGAAGTACATGGAAGGCTTTCTTTAACTAATTTTTGTGTCATCCCGAATTTCTAGCCAAGTGTTGTTTGGATATATAAATGATAGATATCAGGAAGCATCATCAACATACTGTGGAACTTTCTAAAAATCAAACATTTTAATAGTACATTAATGGTGTGCCTCTTCAGTTAGTTCATTCTCCCATTAATAGAAATATTCATGAAGAGTTTTGGTGGCTTTTGTAAAAGAAATAATAAGTAGACATATATACATATCTACATTGGGTGGAAAGTTGGACTGGTTTTTAGCCATGGGTTCCTGAGAAGCAGTGGGCCCTACAAACATTTACATGACACAAAGTAAAACTTCAGCTCAGTTATCTATTGAAATTTTGATTTATTGTTACTGTAGCATAATCTCTCCTTTCTTGACTAATAGTTTCTACTGATAGTTTTGGTTAGGACTTTAACTTGCTATGTAGTCTAAGGGAAATCAACTGACTTGTCTAGTCTTCACTTACTTATTCATAATAATTGAAGGCTGAATTAAATAATGATCAAGTTGCATCTTACCAAAGCTGATATAATATTGTGTTTATGTGAGTCAAGGAAATTCTCTAGGGAAGCAAAGGTATTATGGGTGTGCTGATGTAGCTGTGTATGATCAAAAATCTATCACTTACTACAAAGAGGAAACTATATTCCTAATGCTATCTTTGGAGAGAGGAGTTTATCCCACAGCATTTTTCGTTGGACAGCAAATACTAGAACTATCCTAAGATGTTACAAAGACTTACTTTTGTTAACTCTGGATAACTAACATTAAAATCTTACTTCAGCTGTGATAGGGTAGTAAATACCCATTACTGCATTTTTTTTAATTTTTATTCCAGTTACTCTACATGTATTACCCAACCCAATTTTGTCTTTATTCCCTCATTCCTTCTCTCCTTCCTTCATCTGTCCACAGGAGCAGCTACTATTATTTTTCTAATTCCACTTAATAAGAAACTGAGACTGGGGTAGGCTTTGTGGTGCAGCAAGTAAAGTTGCCGCCTGCAATGTCAGCATCCCAAATCAGAGAGCTGGTTCTAGTTCTGGCTGCTCTGCTTCTGATTCAGCTCCTTGCTGATGTGCCTGGGAAGGCAGTAAATGGCCCAAATACTTGGACCCTGCCACTGGTGTGGGAGACCTGGCTGGGGTCCCTGGCTTCTGGTTTCAGCCTGAACTAGCCTCAACCATCATGGTCATTTGGGGGGAGAACTAACAGATGTTCTTTAGATGTTTTCCTTCTTTCTGTCTCTCCCTCTCATTCTGTTACTCTTTCAAATAAATAAAATAAACTTAAAAAAAAAAAAAAAACAACTGAAGCTTCTCAAAGATAAAATGCTATCTCAACCTAATGGCAAGATAAGATCTAATCTCAGGTGTATCTGGGCCAAAACTTAAGTTCTTAACCTGAAAACTATTTTCATAGTAGGTTGTGAACTTTTAAATGGAGAAAACTTTAAAATTAAACCCACTCCTTTTTACACAGGTTTAAAATGATTTCATCTACCAAATTCATTTAATATTTTATTTTGATCACATATGGACTTTTCTAAAATTATTCATACTACATTTTTTACAAGTTTCTCTTCAATTTCAAGAAGTCTCTTTGTAGTTTTCCTCTTTATTGCTTTTTTCATATTTGTTTTCCTGTACTACTTCATAGATAATAAATGCTTTTTATGGTCTACTACTTTGTCTATAATTTTAAGTTCTTAATTCAAAATGACAAACAAAAACAGGACTGAATTATAAGCTTTGTGGGTTTCTGTCAATGCATGAAAGGCATGTAATTATGTATTTTTACCTTTTACTACAGAAAATTGCACAAAATACATTGAACTCTTTCTAATCAAAATACTTCCCATTCTTTCATATCTATTTTTCTGAAGCACTCTTGACATGTATTTGTTTATGCCATGAAGCTTGATTTTTTTGTTCTCTGTTGTATGACAACTTAGAGATTCATGACCAGTTGGAAAATTCTTTAAAAAATACCAGAGAGCAAAAAATAAAAATATTTATAAAAAGTAAATCTTATCATAATGTAGTATCAGGCATCTAAATGACAATCCTATTATTCAACAAATTTGAAACCACAGTGGTAACAAGACCAGAATAATACAAAGAAAACAAGAACAAGATAAAAATAAGATGGTAGACAAAATATTTAATCTAACTTTCAAGATTTAAAACCTCAAAAACTCAATACTTTGTCTACAAGGCTCTAAAATCTTTATGCATCATCTTTGATGAAGAGCACCTGTTCCATGGGAAATCGTCATTTGTCAGCAGCTTATGGCTCACACTGGGGTAATCTCTTCACCAGTCCTTTTACCCCTACATCCTGGACTGACGCCAGCAATCACAGCTTCACAAAGCTGTCCTGTCACCCAATTAGGATAATCCCAACCTTCTTGCCATAGTTGCTCATCTAGGGGTGAGGAACCATTTTTCTCCTAAGGATGATTTGGAAGTTTATAATAGCACACAAAATTATCAACTTAAAAATTACCTTGCAGTAGATTTATTGAATTTTGAGTCCCACCTTTGGTTGCATTGACAGGGCCAAACCAAATGATTTCAAGGGCCTTATATGGTCCAGGGGTCAGACCCACCCTCTTCCCCCAATTAGCAAAGGAATTGAACTAGCAATAAATTTGCGGTACAAGGAGGCTAATGAGATGGAAGGGCAAGTTAGTTGAAGAATTGTGGGTGACCCTTTTTCCTTGTCAGAAAGACAGTGGTAAGCTATTTCTCTTTCTGGATGCTCTAGAACTATTTCAGAACTCATTCTGGATGCTCTAGAAATGTTGCAGTCATTCACTCACTGTGAGAGAAGCCACCCTAAGAATAAACTTGATTAACATATAAGGCAAATAAAAGATAACCAATTGTGTCCTAAGAAATAGGACCTGCTTATGAAAGCTAATCATGTCTATTTTTAAAGCAAGTTTTCATTGAATTTTCTCTTACTCAAGACAAACGTTGGGAGCCCTGATCCTTTGGCTTCTTAAATATCTATTTTTTCTAACAATACTCAAATATATCTATGCACTATGACAATCCTATCAATACATTTTTGGTATCTTAGAAGGAACTAACTTACAGTGATGGTTTATGAAGGCAAAACAACTAAATTTGGGAACTTACAGACTTTCACAGATTATGTAAAAGATGCTGGAACCATAAAAACACAATAATAGAAGATAGTAATTCTTCTTAATTCTAATCAATCAGAAAAGTATACTTAAATTTTTGGTGCCTATATATTCTTTGTATTTATTGTCCTTCCACTGTTTTAGCTAAACAGACAAAATATCTTAAGATTTCTCATCTAGGGGCCAGCGGCATGGCTCACTTGGTTAATCCTCCACCTGTGGCGCCAGCATCATATATGGGTGCTGAGTTCTAGTCCCAGTTGCTCCTCTTCCAGTCCAGCTCTCTGCTGTGGCCCGGGAAGGCAGTGGAGGATGGCCCAAGTGCTTGGGCCCTGCACCTGCATGGGAGACCTGGAGAAGCACCTGGCTCCTGGCTTCGGATCAGTGCAGCTCCAGCCTTAGTGGCCATTTGGGGAGTGAACCGACGGAAGGAAGACCTTTCTCTCTGTCTGTCTGTCTCTCTCTCTCTCTCTCTCTCTCTCTCTCACTATTTACCTGTCAAATAAAAATTTAAAAAAAGAGAAAAGAAGGTGTGAATTTGTGACCCATCATCTTCCCAACGTGCCTCATTCCATGTTTAATATATGCCTTGATTATAAAAAAAAAAAAAAAAAAGATTTCTCATCTAAGCCTACTTAGGCTCCTACTGAGTGTATAAGACTCCCCAGTGGTGTTTTCAGGTCAATGAATTGAGTCAAATACTATGTGATTTTTCAAGACCCTTCAAGGTCTGGTTCTTCCCTCCCATCTCCACATATTGTCCTCCTCACATGGACCTGCAGCTCCAGACCCTTCAGGGCTCTGCTCCCTCTCCTGCACTCCACATCAATACCATCTTAATTTCCCTATGTGAGCTCTTCGGTCAGTCTTTCCTCACCTCTTCAAGAAAGAATGTCTTCTCTATACATAAGCCTCACAACAGTATTTGGCTCTTTGGCTCTAATTAAACACTACTGAGCATGAACTGTTCACATTTCAGTTTTTCTCTGTAATTAGGTTGTCAGATCCTTACAAGTCGGGATTATTTATTTCTCCTGTATGTCCCTGAAGGCCTCAAGTACTATGTAGAAGAGCAGATAGTAAGTAAATAATTGATTTATTCATTAACCATGTTTTTACTATTTATTCTACAAAATCTGTTTCATGGATCTAGGAAAAGATTTTAAATGACTACATTCGACTTGGGTTGTCAGATTCAGTATATAAAAATAGAAGATGCCCAGTGAAATTTGAATTTCATATAGAAAGAAAACCACTTCTTAATATAATGTATTCTATGCAATATTTGGGACAAAATTATATTATAAAATTGTCTATTTTTATCTAAAATTCATATTTAACTGGATGTTCTCTGTTCTTTTTTAAAAGATTTATCTACTGTATTTGAAAGGCAGAGCTACAGAGAGGCAGAGGCAGAGAGAGAGAGACAGAGGTCTTCCATCCAATGTTTCACTCCCCAAATGGCCACAAGGGCCAGAACTCTGCCAGATCTGAAGCCAGGAGCTTCTTCCAGGTTTCCCACATGGGTGTAGGAGCCCAAGGCCTTTGACCATCCTCCACTGCTTTCCCAGGCCATAGCAGAGAGCTGGATTGGAAGTGAAGCAGCCAGGACTCAAACAAGTGCCCATAAGGGATGCTGCCACTGCAGGCAGTGGCTTTACCTGCTATGCCACAGCACTGGCCCCTGTTCTCTGTTTTATCTGTCAATCTGAGAATGGCCTGACCTAAACAATAAACACCTGTGATTATTTTTCTCCATTAGAGTGAAATATCATATTTATGACTTATTTGTAAAACCTTACGTATTTTGCTGATCAAGTCCGACAATACATGAAGTTCTCTGCATTGTTGCACTAGTCAGTTGACAAAAAATGGACTGTGTATCCAGTCTGTGAAAGTCACTATGCACGTAGCCAAAGATGAATCAGGTACCATCCCTACCCTCAAGTAGTTCCTGGTCTGGTGGCAGAGACATGCCATTTCAACCTGGCCTCTACTTGATATGCAATCCTGTGCTAATCCATGGGATCAACTGTCTTTGATGGTGTGACCCAGCCACTCTGAGGAAAGATCTAAGAGGAAATGACACACTTAGTTTGTCAAAAATGAAGTATCTTGCTTTTGAGTCATATATTAAATTGGCCATAAATTTGAAGTGTTAGGTAAATGACTTTAATTCATAATAGTAAATGAAAACAATTACTTCTAATTGCTTTTTATCAGAATATTAAAATCTCACATTTTGATGATAAAAATGTTTTTATTGCAAAAGATTCTTTTTCTGGTTGTTGGATATTTAACATCCTTCTTTAAGCAAAGCAATGACAATTTTGCAGGACAATTTTTCAGCCACTAAGTCTTTCACAGGTAAATCCTATGCTGACTACTTAATCTGAGCTAATTATTTAGTTGATTCTTAGGATCCACTGATTTACATTTTAAACCTCTGTGTTAGATTTCCTTCATATGCTTTAGTTAATACCTTCTCATCCAATATTTTCAGTGACAGACAACAACAATATAGAAAATCTGGTTTTCTTTGCATAGCACAATTCTGGAATGGAAGTGTGTGTGCTGTTTTATTACCTTTTTTTTAAAAGATTTATTTACTGGGGCTGGCACTGTGGCATAGCAGGTAAAGCCACCACCTGCAGTGCCGGCATCCCATATGGGTGCTGGTTCGAGTCCCAGCTGCTCCATTTCCAATCCAGCTCTCTGCTATGGCCTGGGAAAGCAGAAGATGGCCTATGAGCTTGGGCCCCTGCACTCTCATGGGAGACCTGGAAGAGGCTCCTGGTTCCTTGTTTTGGATTGGCTCAGCCGCTGTGGCTAACTGGGGAATGAACCAGCGGACAGATGACTGTCTCTGCCACTCTGTAAGTCTGACTTTCAAATAAATAAACCACATAAAATAAGATTTATTTATTTATTTTAAAGTCAGAGTTACACACACACACACACACACACACACACAGAGAGGTCTTCCATCCCCTGGTTCACTCCCCAAATGGCCGCAATGGCCGGAGTTGGACAGATCTGAAGCCAGGAGCCAGGAACTTCTTCCTAGTCTCCCATGTGGGGGTGGGGGCCCAAGGACTTGGCCATCTTCTACTGCTTTCCCAGGCCATAGCAGAGAGCTGGATGGGAATTAGTGCAGCCGGGACTTGAACCACCACCCATATGTGATGCTGGCACTGCAGGTGGCAGCTTTACTCATTGTGCCATAGTGCCAGCCCGTTTTATAAACTTTTGAACCAACTCTTTTTACTAGCTACGTGCCACATATATTCAGTGATAGTTATAATAATCCAATACTTAAACTATAGGAACAAAACTATGTTTTTCATAATAGTATTAACTGCAGGCAAAAAAAAAAACAGCCTTTCTTATATTTGGAACATATTCAAAGTTTTAAAACAATACCATCTTAACATATAACATACTGATTTTCAGTTCTAGAATACATAATGTCGTATCTTTTCCTTTCCCTCCAATCTGTATCTTTTAAATTAACAAAACCAGATATAATCTATAAAATGGTCATTTCAATAGAGCTCAATGTGTTACTAATATATAAAGGTACAAGTGAAGCGCTATTAAAAGGTAATGAGAATATTGGGAAAAATTATATCAGCATTAATGATTTGTCAATTACCGAAATAAAAGGTTACAGTTAGCATTATCATAATCATTACAGTGTATATTCTAGGTTGTCACAAATTACCTTGGGTAGCTCTTCAATTTGATTGGCATCCAGATAAAGCTCTTCTAATGTCCGTTCGAAGTTGAAGACCTCCTTTGGCACCTGCTGAAGGCTGCAGTGGGAGTAATCTAAAACAGAGATGATTTCTTCTTCACCTCGGAAACATCGGCACGGCACCAGACGGCCGATGATTTTCCGTTTGGTGGTCATCTCCAGGCACTGCACTAGAAAGAAAAAACAGGAAAAGTGTTTAATTGACTGCCTTCGGAAAGAATTCTGATTTAAAGCTTTGAAATTTAATTTTGGTACCATTTTATAATTCTCTAATGCTTTAACTTATATACAGGATACACACAAGCATTCTATCACCAAATTGTTAAACAGATCTGCAAGAATGTTAAATAAATTTTATTCCAATTTATCAAAAAAAAGATTCAAAGAGGTTAACAGAGTTTCATCATCACACAGCTTTGGAAGTGTAGAATTGGCCCAAAATACAATATTGACTCAGTTCAGTGCTATCATGTTTACGCTCTCAGTTGAAAAAAGTGTCTAGAATATATTTTTAATTTAACACAATTCACAGAATAGAACATAAATCTTCAGAATTTATTGGAAAATATATTTCTTCCATATATTCAAATTTCACCCCCAAGTTTATAATTTCTTCTTATTTAAAAAATATTTATTTTGAAAGTCAGAGTTACAGAGAGGAAGGAAGAGACACAGTAAGATCTTCTATCTACTGATTCACTCTGCAGATAGCTGCAATGGCAAGACTGAACCAGGTCAAAGCCAGATGCCAGAAGTTTCATCTGGGTCTCCCACATGGATGGCAGGGCTCAAGCATTTGGGCCATGTTCCAATGACCTTCTCAGGTACATTTGTAAGGAGCTGGACTAGAATTGGAGCAGCCAGGATTCGAATCAGTGCCCATATGAGATGCTGGTACTACAGGTGGAGGCTTAACCTGCTACACAACACCAGCCACCCTATATTGGCTTCTTTTTAGCTCACTGATCCATTCCAAAAGTAAAAAAGTATTTATTTTGTAATCACTATATTCCAGGCACTAGTCTAGGTATTGAAGATAGAGAGATGAATTAAATGAAGTTCCTCTTTTCACAGAGCTTCCATTTTTTTTTAAGGTTATTTATTTATTTATTTATTTTGAGAGGTAGAGTTACAGACAATGAGAGGGAGAGACAGAGAAAGGTCTTCCTCCCGCTGGTTCGCTCCCTAATGGCTGCAACAGCCAGAGCTGTGCTGATCCGAAGCTAGGAGTCAGGAGCTTCTTCCCAGTCTCCCATGCAGGTGCAGGGGCCCAAGGACTTGGGCCATCTTCTACTGTTTTCCCAGGGCATAGCAGAGAGCTGGATCGGAAGAGAAGCAGCCAGGACTAGAACTGGTACCCATATGGGATGCCAGCACCTCAGGTGGAGGATTAACCTACTGCGCCATGGCATGGGCCCCCAGAGTTTCCATTTGAATAGAGCTACAGATTAGAACTGAGTTACTCACTTCAGAATGCCAATTTATCTTTATTAATCCTATGATTTTGATAGGGCAAAGAAACTTATAATCAAGGTAGAAATTCCTATGACAGCCCTGACATGACAGTCCTCTAGATTAAAGTGATCAAGTACCATGAAATCTTGCAATGAATTCTACTGTGGCATTTTCAATATTTCATTCAAGCTAACGCTTTTTAAAGAAATGTTTTAAATTATTTTTAACGGAATATATTTCATAGATACAATTCTAAGAATATAATATTCCCTTCCTTCCTTGTTCCTCCCCTGCACTTCTCCCACTCTGTCATTTTCTTCTAGGCTATTAGGCCTCCTGAAGGTAGGGACTGTACTTGATTCATCTTTGGATTTGTCACGGTATATACCATATAACAAATACTCAGTAACTATAGAATGAAAAAAATGCATTCATGCCTGAAGGAATACGTCTGAAATTCTCTTCTTAAGATTTATTTATTTATTTGAAAGCCAGAGTTACACAAAGAGGGAAGGAAAGTCAGTGAGAGAGAGAGAGAGAGAGAGAGAGAGAGAGAGAGATCTTCATCTGTTGGTTCACTCCCCAATTGGCTGCAAGGGACGGAGTTGCACTGATCTGGAGCCAGGAGCCAGGAGCCAGGAGCTCTCGCACAGTGCAGGGCCCAAGGACTTGGGCCATCTTCCATTGCTTTCCCAAGCCATAGCAGATAGCTGGACGGGAAGTGGAGCAGCTGGATGCGGACACTGCAGGCAGCAACTTTACCTGCTACACCACAGCACCAGCCCCTGAAACTCTCTTCTAAACCATCATCAGCAACTGATAATTTGTCTGGAAAAACTTCTCATTCTAACTACAAGGTACCTATCTCAGTGAACATATTTCCAGGAAGAAGGAAGGGCACTTCCCTCTGAGTTCCTAGAACACTCACAGCACTTCCTAATTGTGTGCTACTTCCCCACGTCCTAGACAAGTTCTTTGAGGAGACTTTGTCTTAGTTATTCTCAAATTCACAGATGCAGTATAGTTTGCAAGAAACAGAATTAGGATTGAATGAACATTAATTTGAAACTTGCATTTAATCTATTATTTTTACAAAGAATGGAAATTCATAACTAAAATAGAAATTAGAGAATTTATAAAAAACAATGTAGCATTTTGGTTTTCAAATTGCTTTGGTTAAGTCAAATTTGAGGCAATCAAAATAACATGTCCAAAAGCTTTTTGATGTTCCACTGTAAGCCATTATGATTCCTCCTTTAACTCCTGAAATTAATACAAAGATATTTCAGGGATGGCTTTATGATTAAATATTTACAGATGATTGTTTCCACATGATAATCTGTAGAGGGTTGCTTAAAACATTAAAAGATGACCTTTCTTCTTAGTTACTTTATGCCTCTGAAACTCCTACACTTCTTATTTCAGGGAGCCTGAATCACAAGGTTTAGTAACTACTGTTTTATTTGGTCTTACTTGAAATTCTTGAATGTAAATTGGTGCCCTTCAGGTTTTTGCTTGGTATCTAGGCTATATTTGGCACCCAATAAATGTAACTAGGAAATATATGACATATATTAGACACCTATTAAGTGTTTGCTGATGTTATTAAAATTCTTAAGGTAAGTGATTATTAGATTAGACTATGGAGGTAGCAGTGAGGATGGAGAGAAGTAATAGATTGGGAAGATATTTAAGTACAATCCAGAGTTGGTGACAGTTAAAAAGGAGGTAGAAGGGAAGGTTGTAGGGGAAAGGGTGTATGTGTACTGAAAGATTCATAGGTTTTCAATTTGAATAAACAATAGGCACAATGACGAGCCAGCAGTGCTGCCACAGAGCTGATCCATGCTGGTAATTTATGCTTTTACAACACATGCATGAGTGATGAATCAATTATTCATGTTTCTTGTTGTCCCCAGTCCTTCCCTATCATTTTGTACTGGACCATGTTAACATTTTTTGATATCAATTTGTTGCTGCCACTGTATTTTTTTTAATTATGAATCAAGAGGAAAAAGAATATTCAGACCTCCAACTGGAGTATTTGGCTCGTGTCTATTAGCAAACAAAACTTTTCAAATTTAATTCACTTCGATTCCTGCTTTCTCTTTCATTAACCCCAAATGTAATTTCTTCTAGTCATCTTTTTTCATTGCTCATTGTCATAAAGTGTTGAACTATTCTCAAGGCTCAAGCCCTCCCTCCTGCACTCCTTCTGATCTCTTAGATTGTACCAGCCCCTTCACTGAAGGCTCCTTACTCTCTTCCTTACAGACTTAGCTAAAACTTAAATTCTCTTAAAACTTGATTCCCTCCTAATGTCTTCATTCATCTGACAGCCTTTACAAAGGTTTTCACATCACATGTTTACTAATGAACTTCTGGGTTGTAAGGCAGGATTGCTGCTACCTTGTTCCCTAAATTCTATTATTCTCCTTTCATCTTTTTTTCATCTCTTATCTGTTCCTTTGACAGCTTCATGACCAGGTAATGTCTTTCTATTGTTCCTCATCCATTCATTTACTAATCTTTTGAATACCCCTATTCTTTCACTGATGACCTTGGTATCTAGTTCATGGACTGTCACTTGATGTCAACCTCTTTCATTCCTGATTTATGTTCTTGAACATAACATCTTTCAACATTTTAGAGATTTTTTTCCTAAATAAAACAATAGTGTCATGCCTTGATTTTTGAATTACAGATTTTTGGTATGTAACAGGGGGCTGGCTGAAGATGTTATTTTTCTATTAGCAGTCCCTCACACACTTCTAGCCAACCAAAATACATAAAAATTTTTGTTTTAAATTAATGCTATCTGTTTTATTTTTAATATAGAGTTTGAACATCCCTAGTCTTAAAATCTGAAATGGGAAAGACTCCACAATACAAAACATTTTTAGCGCTGCTATTACTTGAGCAGAAAATTTCGTACGATGAAACTTTGTTTCATGCACCAAACTATTAAAAATATGCTGTAAGATTACCTTCAGGCTATGTGTATAAGGTATATTTAAAGCACAAATGAATTTCATGTTTAAACTTGGCCTCATCACCAAGATATTTCACATTGTATATAAAATATTCCAAAATCTGGAAAAAAAAAAAATTGAAATTCAAGACACTCTGGTCCCCAGCTATTAGCTAACAGTTACTGCACCTGTATATCACTGCAATTTCATCATATTTAATTTCTTGGGAGCCTTTTTGTTTCCCTGGAGATAAAAAATACCTTGTTGTTTTCTGCATTTGGCTTACCTTTCACTAATTCAGTTTCCTGACCATTTCCTCTTGTAATGTCTCTCCCCATCCTTTTCTCAGCAGCAAACTGTTAGAACAGTGGACCTCCCTACTCCAGCCTGGAGTAGTTGCTTCTTGAGACTAGTTATTTCACTGTCATGGTGGATTTTCTCGTCACTATCACCTTGTGAATTTTACATTTGTTTACTGTTTTATATGTCCTATTTTCTGTATCCAGTGTCTTTTGCTTTCTTTATTCCTTCAGTTTGGTGGCAATGAATATCCATTCACTAGCTGTCAAAGGATTTATGACAGGTACATGTTTTGAGGACTTGCATTTCTGAAAATGGCTTTGTTCTATTCACAAATGAATACCTTTCCTTCATAAATCTGAACTTTTTATTAATTATGTTTTTTAGTTTCTAAAACATACTGAGCTCCATTCCTACACAAAATTCTGCTTCAGACCATCCCTCCCTTTCACTTGAAAATTTTAGAATGTGCTTTGTTGTTTTTAATCCATTATACTGGGTACTTGATAGCCCTTTCACTCTGGAAACAATTAACCTGCAATCCTGCTAACTTTTCTGTTATTTAATTAATAATCTCTTCTTCACTTCAAAAAATATCTCTTTTCTGCAGTTACCATAAGCTGAATGAGGGACCTGTGTCTTAGATTTGTGCTATGTTTCAAAGAATTGATTAATTATCTATGCAATTTCCAATTTAACACCAAGATTTTTTAATCATTTGCAATTATCTTTATATAAAGAAGATCGATTCAATATATACTATGTAAAGATTTCATCAGTTTGCACCCACACAGAAACACAAAGTGTAAAAATACTGTTTCAGTACTAGTAATAGCATTATTTCACATTGGATAACACATTAAGGACAGATCCCTCATGAGATGTAAGTACACAGTGACTCCTGAAGTTGATTTAACAATTTGACACTCTTGTTTATGGCGTCAGTAATCTCCCTAGGCTCTAGTCATGAGTTGCCGAGGCTATGGAACCTTTAGGGTTCGCCGACTTCGATCTTATTCCGACAGGGTCATAGTCAAAGTGGAAGTTCTCTCCTCCCTTCAGAAAAAGGTACCTCCTTCTTTGATGGCCCTGTTCTTTCCACTGGGATCTCACTAGCAGAGATCTTTCATTTAGGTCTTCTTTTTTTTGTTTTTCAGAGTGTCTTAGCTTTCCATGCCTAAAAAAAATCATGTAGGATCTCTGTCCTTAAAGTGCTGTACATTGTGAATTAATACTATAACTAGTACTCCAACAGTATTTTCATTTTGTGTCTCTATGTGAGGGCAAACTGCTGAAATCTTTACGTAATATGTACTAAACTGATCTTCTGTGTATAAAGAGAATTGAAAATGAATCTTGATGTGAACAGAAGGGGAGAGGGAGCGGGAGGGAGGGAAGTTGTATGTGGGGGAGCCATTGTAACCCATAAGCTGTACTTTGGAAATTTATATTTTTTAAATAAAAGCTTTATATAAAAAAAAAAACAAACTGTACCTGTAAACACCATAATTGGTTTAAGTTTCTGCCCCCTTAATAAAAAAAAAAGTTATCATCCAAGATTAAAAAAAAAAAAAGAGTTGTTTAACATTCCTTCATATTTTCTATATTGGCTTTGTTGTTTTACCTTTCTTATGTACATGTTAAAAAAATTCAGAGTTCTCTTATGGATATGCTGAAGTATGAATTCAAGTTTATTTTTCCTATATAGGGAGCACTTGTTTCCAGCAACAGGTGATAAAACAACTCTTTCTCTTCAGTCTGTTTTTATGGTGAATTATTCTGATCATTTTCTTATGTTGTACTAATTTTGTATTCCTGTGATCCCCATTTTAAATATGATGCTGCTACTCTATGTATTACTGGAGTTCTCTTAATAACATTTTCTGAGAGAATTTAAAACATTTATGTTCATAAAAAAAAAAGATTTGTGCTATGTTTCAATTATACTTTCCTCTGTAATTTTTAGGTAAGTTTCTTTTTATTTCATTTTTGGGAGGTTTTCTCAACTTTATCTTCTAAATCCATGTACTCAATTATCTGGGATCATACATATGTGTGGTTTCTTGAATGCGTGTTTTTAATAATATCCTTTTTTTCAAGGTATCATGTCAATTTCATTTCTCTCACAAGATAATTAACTAGAGACATTTTGTAATTTACCCCCTTCCCTGTAATACCTTTGGGGTCTATTTTCTGTTTGTTTCTTTTCGTCTATTTTTCATGATAGAGGTGTTCTATCAATATCTGGGAGACACTGGCTGTCATCCAATACTGAAGAATGAAACTCTCAAAAGTTAATTGGAAGCTTTGTATGCATGACAAGGAACTAGCAGCAAGGCAACAAAGATTCAAAAAGAATATATTATAGAGAATAGTCTGGTTTTCTGCCTGGGGTGGAGTCATGTTACTTTGTATATGGAGATTTCCAGTCAATTTTCCTATTTTCATAATTAAAGTCTTATTAGTTTCTTGTCTGGTACCTGATGTCTCCGAGAGTCTAAGGGATCTGCGGGGTAAATCAATGATATTATCCCATCTTGGTTGCTTCTTTTAGTTTGCAATGTTGAAGTCCATAGACAAAATCTTCTTTCCCTGTCTTCTAAAAATGTGTTGGTTTCTTATCTGCTGATGTCTCTTCCATCTTTTCTATTTTGAGAATATGTATGTGTGTGAGTTTGTGTATGTGTATTTAAATTACTCTTTAATGGATCTTGGCTGTAAGAATAAAAAAGCTGAAAGATGGGAAATTAACTCCCACATTTAAGAGAATTTTGTTCTTCTTTTCCCTTTCATTCTTTTAACCCCTTCTTGGACGCCCTGTTAGCAAGTTGTCCTCTCTAGTCCTGAGTACAGAACTACATGTTCCTTTTGGAAGCACTTGCTTCCGCTGGCTCACTGATATCACTCTCTTGACATTTATACTTCCACTTTGGTTCTTCCCTTGCAATACTTTGAGGAGGACTCTCCTTCCCCACCCAGCCACTGAGATTCATAGCGTTAAGAGTTTCTACACATTCTTTTCCTTTAAAGTCTCATTTGCCTTTATAACTCTGACTCATTTACCTTAACTTAAATGGTAAGTGGATGAATGTGCCATTTTTTATGTCTATCTCATATTTATTTACTTCATCATTCTCATTTTATGTTTTACAGGCATCTCAAATGTAACACATTCAATGCTGAACTGACACTCTTGAGATGTCGGTGGCACACATCATCAAATGGTTGGACTCTGGAGTGAACTGCCTGGTTGCACTTTTTTTTTTCATCTATCGGTTTCCTTATCTACAAAATAATAAAGTTAAATAAAGCACTTAGAATTATATCTCTAAAATGTAAGCACTTTCTAAATGTTAGCAATTTTAGATCTCCATCCAAACTGTTTCTTCTGATATCTGTAACCTTAGGGGATAATAGCACCATTCATCTAGCTTCTCTAGACAGAAACCTTGGCATTGATTTAGACTCTTCAAATTCCTTCACTTCTCAAGTGTAACAATCAGTAGTTAAAATTGTCATCAATTTTGCATTGTATCTCTGTCTCTTATTCTCTCTCCATGCTGCAGCTGGAGTGGCCTTTAGAAAATACAAATCTGATTCCATCATTCTTGCTGCAATACTTCAAAGACTCCTCTCTATCCTCAAGACAAAGTCAAAATTTTACCTACTGGCTCTTAACTCTGATATTGTCCTACCATCTGATTCTTTTCCCATCTTTCCTCTCCATACCCAATCCGGCTCCCTGCCCTGCATGACCAGGCACCACTGTTCTCATGGTTTCTGTGCTCTTTGTCTTCATGGCTTCCTGTGCATTTCTAAGATCACATGTATTTCTTATACTAGGACTCAGAACGGCAACTGCAGCAGCTCCTGAATAAAGCAGGAAGGTACATGTTTCTTGTTCTAAAAAAAATTAAGGAGAACAGCTTCTGTCTCTGCTTCAAGTTAGATTATGATTCTTGGGAATATGTTAGAACCATATGTAATAATTTGCTTTGACATTTTAATTGAGTAATTAAAATAATTCAGTATAAATCATGTTCACTAGATTAAAAGTTCTATGAGGATAGGGGCCATGTCTAGCCTGTAGGTTTTTTTTTTAAAGATTTATTTATTTATTTGAAAAGCATACTGAGAGAGAAAGAAAATAAGGGGGAGAAAACAAGAGAAACAGTTCTTCCATCTGCTGATTCATTTCCAAAGCCAGGTGCCAAGAAACCATCCTGGTCTCCCACAGGGGTGTTAGCCTCAAACACTTGAGCTGTCAACAACTGCTTTTCCAGGTACATTAGCAGAGAGCTGTATCAGAGAGCAACTGGGACTTGAATTGGTGCTCTGGTATGGTATGCCGGTGTCACAAGCAACAGCTTAACCCATTGTACCACCACACTTCCCTCTGTGCCCCCTTTAAAGATTTATTTATTTGAAAGGCAGGGTGACACTGACAGATAGTAGCTATTTAAAACATATACTTTTGATAATATGTCTAGTATCTATTTCAAAGTATATACATTAAAATATTAACTGCATAAGCAAGTGACTATAGAAACTAAAAAAATGATAACTACTTTATTTCTACAGTCCTTGCAAAATTTCAAACCAATTTACAATCTATTACCTTATGTTTTTTTAAGAAAAAGAGCTATTCAAATATTATTCTCTATATTTTCATGATAAACTAATTAAGATTAAGTGAGCCTGTCATGTGCATAAAGTCACAGAGAATAATGAGTAGACCTGGGCTTGGATCTCATACCTACGTCTTCCAAATCAATTAATTTATTTTTTGCATTTTGCAGACTATGAAGTACATGGACAGTGAAAGATATAGATCAACATATGCAAATTTACAAAGATATTAATTTGTCAGCAGTTCTCTCTCAAACATATTTGATAGTAATTTACACATAGCATATTTTACAGGTACAAAACTTAATGGGGAGTAGCAATGAGGTAAACAGGGTTGTTCTCTTATTCAGTGATCAGTCGTAAAGAATTTTGTGAATGTCAAAAGGGTGGAAATGCAGAGGTAGAAAGGTAAAAGTGTTTCAGGACTGGGCAGAGGACAATAAATAAGAAAGCATAAATACATTACATACATGACATCTAGACGTTCGTTAGAGACACATAGTTTCATACTCACGGTTTGAAGATTTATTTATTTGAAAGGAATTGTGACAGAGAAAAATGGAGACAGAGCTAGAGAGACAGACATAGAGAAGGAGGAAGGGAGAGAGAGAGTGTGGGTAAGAGAGAGGGTGGGGGAGAGAGAGACATCTACCATCTGCTGATACATCCCCCTATATACCCACTAGAGCTTGAGTTGAGCCAGGCTGAAGCCAGGAGCCAGGAATTCCATATGGGTCTCCTCTGTAAGTAGCAATAACCCAAGTATTTGGGCTTTCATCCGCTGCTTCCCAAGCACAGTAGCAGGAAAATGGAGATGAGGCAGAAGAGCCATGATTCACAGTAGCATCTCAGATAGTGACTTGACTCATGTGTCATAATGCCCGCCTCTTATAACCAGGGCTTAGAATTTGCATTGGTGGCAACCTGATTTTCAGGGTTACCACATATATTAATCACCCAAAAGAAAAATTCTTAGGTTCTCAGTTTTTCAAGAAACCAAGAGGAAAACAAATATTCATTTCTTTCTGTTAAATGTTTCCCAATAAATTCCTTACAATCAAAGGTAAACTTCCTTTTCTGGATTCTCGCAATCTTTCCCTAGGATAACTTATTTTTTTTCTTCTCTTTTTTCAACTTTTATTTAATAAATATAAATTTCCAAAGTACAACTTTTGAATTATAGCGGCTCCCCCCCCCCCATAACCTCCCTCCCACCTGCAATCATTCCATCTCCCATTCCCTCTCCCTTCCCATTCTTCATCAAGATTCATTTTCAATTATCTTTTTATACAGAAGATCAACTTACTATATGCTAAGTAAAGATTTCAACAGACTGCACCCACACAGACACACAAAGTATAGAGTACTGTTTGGGTAGTAGTTTTACCATTAATTCGCATAGTACAACACATTAAGGACAGAGGTCCTACATGGGGAGCAGGTGTACAGTTGTTGATTTAACAATTGACACTCTTACTTATGACATCAGTAATCACCCGAGGCTCTTGTCATGAGCTGCCAAGGCTATGGAAGCCTCTTGAGTTCACCAACCCGATCTTGTTTAGACAAGGCCATATTCAAAGTGGAAGTTCTCTCCTCCCTTCAGAGAAAGGTACAGCCTTCTTTGATGGCCTGTTCCTTCCTTAGGATAATTTAAGCCAAAGAGAACTTCAACTACTTGAGAACTATGCCTGCAGCGGTAACTCAAACAATAATATATGTAACAAAATATTTAACTTCCAGTATCTTTGCACTCTCTTGAATTTTAGACCTCATATCTGCCTAATATTCCACACCTAGAAGTACTATAAAGGGACAAAGGGAAGTTGATTCTAAGATTTCTAAAGACAAACATTCTGATTGTCCTCATTAGTTGGCATAGTCTTGAATTTTTCAAATGACAAATGTTTTTAAATTATTTGCTGAGAAATCTTTTACCTCACCAAGTGTGCACAGGGATATTGAAGCCTGCCAAGCTCTTTCCATGCTCTACTTCAAGAAACATCTTTAAAAACCATTACCTAACCTCAAGTATACCTCTGAAACCCCCTCATGAAGGCACTATACATGGTGATTGATTCTGGGACTTCAAGTGGAACATCCAAAGCTTGTTTTGGTTTTCTTTCATTTGATTTTGTTTTTGTTTTTGACTGCTGAAATGATCACATTTCAAACCTATTCAGATTTCATAGGTTTGTTTTCATTTTATCACAATATCCGAAAACTCACAATCACTGGATATAATTTGATTTGCTGTCAATATAAGAAAAACTGTCTTCACCAGTATCAATGCATTTTATTAAGGGAAATCTCCTTGTGGTTTTTTAACGGTAATATTATCATTTGAGCAATAAAAACAAGAAATCAAGATGGAATGTGGGGTGCCTAATAGCAAGAAGGAGCTTACTGGATACTTCTCAGTTCTGCTTTGGGAAACTTAAAGAACATCAAGGCTGTGGTTCTCTCTAGACAGTCTCCCTAGGAATTCTCAAATGCTGACTTCAAAGAATCTCTTTCCATGAACTGTTACCAACATAAACCATAATCCCCAGATTGATTTCTAATTGCTTAATGAGCTGACAAATTCATTTAGTCTAAATATTCACCAAGTTCTTACTCTGTGTGAAGCACTGTGCTTTCCCTCCTGACTTCTGGTTTGATTAGTTAGTTGTGCTTTGATTCTCTTGGAGTCACTTTTAATGCTCCTTCTATCTTTCCTTCTATGGAAAATATTTTATATCCTCCTCTTTCTTTCTTTGCCTTCTATTTAATCTAGCTCAGACCCTTATCATTTATTGCTAGTACTGATGAAAGTACACTATATCTAGGTATCTTCCTATGTAATAATTTATTTACCAAATATTTATTAAATTACTATATGCCAGGATCTGGGTTATACAAAGGGGAACACCTACAGGTAAAAAGCTTATGATTTCTATTCAAATTAATGAATACTGAATTAAGAGTTATTTAAGCAAATCCATAATTGCATACTATGTTAGTGCTATAGAAGAAATATCAGAGTTTAACCCTTTCTGTATATTGACACTGATATTTACTATATTGATTAATCTCCTAAAATTCATGCCTACTCCCTAGTTCTACAAGCTTCACTGAGCCAGCTTTGTGTGTCCTTTATCCATTTTCTTTGTCTACATCAATCCTTCTGATGTTAAAAACATTATGTCTTTAAAACCATGTTGAATTACTTTACTTGTTATTATCAGTGGTTTCAGTTATGTGTCTTGAAGAATTTGACTTCTGGCATGCACATTTTTACCAAAAGCAGTGAAGAAGTAAATTTCTAAGCATTAGAATGGTGTAAAAGATCTAACTTTCATAAGTGGATAACCTAAAGTACTAAGTTTCTGGAATAGTATCTGAAGGCTTGCTTATAAAGAGATGCAGAATAAAAGAATGGAATAGTATGTAGATGAGTGTGTTTAATTAATAGAATGCTTGATTGGGAGACACCCAGTCAAACCATTTATATGATCTTCTAATAAATTACTCAGATAATGTTCTTATGCCTTAATATCTGCTGAGAACTTTTTGTACTATAGTACAACATAATGATTTATAATCTTAATGATGAGTGAGTTATCAAGAAAAAGATAAGTGATTCAGCAGAATCTATTGAGAAGTCAGATTTATATATATATATATATATATAAAATATAAAATCTAGATGTGGGTTAATCAAATACTCTATTTAATGAATACTTGGATATACAGTTAATAATTATTTTTATAAAATATACACTTTTTGTGAATCATTTCACTCCAGAAAGATTTGAGAAGGAGCTGTAGTTGGCACTAGCAAGAAAACATTTTCTTTGCATTTATTTCATGTCCAAGATTCCTTGCCTTTAGGGATGTGACACAATGCCAATATGGTGCCCTTCACAAAGACAGGATGACATATCTCTCTCTCCAATCTGATATAAACAACCTAAAAAAGCATTGTAATGACATTTCATGCTGTTTTATACTCATTCTTCTATCATAAATACAGATAACTTCTGATTTTATCTATGCTTATTAGTATTTTAATTAATGTTACTGATGGTTATCCTTGTGCCTTCAGGACAGTCAGAGAAAATGTTTCAACACTGAGACTCAACTAAATAATCAGGGTTTTTAGTGATGATCTTTTAAAAAAGTAGGAAATTTCGGGTATAAATCTAGGCAGTTACTTTATAATTGGGAAAATGTTAAGAGATTCATGAAGCTTGTTTGATATCACCCTCAGGCTGAGAGAAGAGTTGAAATAAAATAAAAATCCATTTAAGAAGCTTTCTGGAAGAAGTTAAAGGCATGTGAGAATGCATTTACAGACTGAACAACTGTTAAATGAAAGGTTCACAAAGCTTAAAGTGGCAGAATCAGAGATTCATTTTAAAATTAAATGATTTTTGTTATGATTTGGAAATTTTTCCATTGCTAACCTATTATACGGAATTAAACTTACAATTTCAAATGTTAATTATAGTATTCTGAATATTTTATTATTTATTTTGATTCATTTTGTAAGTAATGAGTACAATACATGGAATTTGTTAATTTATTCTTGGTTGAAAGTAAACTGTTAATGAAACAATTATATAAAAGATGGTCAAATGCAATAGAATTTGAGAGAATTAAGAAAATAAACCCATCTATGGCCATACCACCCTGAATGCGCCTGATCTCGTCTGATCTCAGAGAAAACAAACCCAGGGGTCGGAATTGTGTAGCTAGTAAAGCTGTCGTCTGTGACTCTGGCATCCCGTATGGGCGCCAGTTCAAGTCCTGGCTGCTCCACTTACAACCCAGCGCCCTGCCAATGGCCTGAGAATAGCAGCAGAAGATGCTCCAAGTGCTTAGGCCCCTGCCACCCATGGGAGACCCAGATGAGGCTTCTGATTCCTAGCTTCGACCTAGCCCAGTCCTGGCTGTTGCGGCCATCTGGAGAGTGAATCAACAGCTAGAAGAACTCTCTCTCTCTCTCTCTCTCTCTCTCTCTCTCTCTCTCTCTCTCCCACTCCACTCCCCCCTCTTCTGCCTCTGCCTCTAACTCTTTCAAATATATAAACAAAGCTTTTTTTTAAAAAAGGTAAAAGATTCTATATATAAAGAGAATTGAAAAGGAATCTTGATGTGAATGGAAGGGAAGAGGGAGCGGGAAAGGGGAGGGTTGCAGGTGGAGGGAAGGTATGGGGGGGGAGTCATTATAATCCATGAGCTGTACTTTGGAAATTTATATTCTTTAAATAAAAGCTTTATAAAATAATAAAAAAGGTAAAAGAAAAAAATGAATTAAAAGGTCAGATAAGAACACAACAAAAAGGTGGCCATCTGCAAGCAAGAAGAGAGGCCTACGGGAAAACCAAACCTGCTGACACTTCAACTTGGACTTTCAGCTTGCATAGCTATGAAAAAGGAAGACTCTGATGTTGGGGCCAGCACTGTGGCACAGCAGGTAAAGCCACTGCCTGCAGGGCCAACGTCCCATATGGAGTCCCAGCTGCTCCACTTCTGATCCAGTTCTTTGATATGGCCTGGGAAAGCCGTAGAGGATGGCCCAAGTGCCTGGGGCCCTGCAGCCATATAGGAGACCTGGAAGAAACTCCTGGCTTTTGGCTTTGGATAGGCACAACTTTGGACATTGCGGCCATCTGGTAAGTGAACCAGTGGATGGAAGACCTCTCTCTCTTTCTCTCTGCCTCTTTGTAACTCTGCCTTTCAAATAAGATAAATAAATCTTTAATAAAAATAGACACTGTGATGTTTAAGACATGAAGTCTTGTTATAGTAGTCTTGGCTGGCTAATACAATGTACAATGTTCTTTTTTTTAACTTTCATTTAGTAAATATAAATTTCCAAAGTACAGTTTATGGATTACAATGGCTTCCCCCACCCCCATAATTTCCCTCCCACTCACACCCCTCCCATCTCCTGCTGCCTCTCCCTTTCCATTCACATCAAGATTCATTTTCAATTATCCTTTTATACAGAAGATTGATTTAGTATATATTAAGTAAAGATTTTATCAGTTTGCACCCACACAGAAACACAAAGTGTAAAATACTGTTTCAGTACTAGTTATAGCATTACTTCACATTGGATAACACATTAAGGACAGATCCTACATGAGAAGTAAGTACACAGTGACTCCTGTTGTTGACTTAACAATTTGACACTCTTGTTTATGCCATCAGTAATCTCCCTAGGTTCAAGTCATGAGTTGCCAAGGCTATGGAAGCCTTTTGAGTTCACCAACTTCAATCTTATTCCGACAGGGTGATAGTCAAAGTGGAAGTTGTCTCCTCCCTTCAGAGAAAGGAAGTACAGAAACTTCTCAATTTGATGCAATCCCAAATGTTAATTTTGGCTTTGACTGCCTGTGCTTCTGGGGTCTTTTCCAAGAAAGTTCTATTTTCTAATCAAAGTCAAATTTCCCCCTAAACAAGCTTGTTGGATTGTGCAGTACCAGCATGGTTAGAGCGCAATATTAATGATTTTATAGTTAAGGACTCAGAAATTCCCAAACTTCGTCTTGCCTAACTCTGCTTCCATTACAGTTTCTGAGGCAGTTGCTCACAAAAGAAACAATAAACAAAATCAAAATACCACGTATTACTGGTTGTACATAAGCATAACGCCTGAAAGCAATTTCTTAGTAAAGGTTACCCTGGGGCCTGCTGCCCAACATGTCCATCTACATTGGCTAAACATAGGCAGGAAGGTAGAAGAGAGAGAAGCTGATCTGAATGGGGAAGTATTAACTAAGAAGGCTGTATTGACCCTTACCAACAATTACATATAAATTTTTTTAAGATTCGTGGTTTTAATGAAAATACTAGTAAAGATACTGTTAGAATACACTGATTCTGACAGCAGAAATCCTGATTGCATTTTTTTTAAGATTGAAAGAGTTAGAGAGAGGGGGAGAGACAGAGACAGATCTTTCATCGACTGGTTCACTACTCAGATGGCTGCAATGGGCAGGGCTGGACCAGGCTGAAGCCCGGAGCCAGGTGCTTCATCTGGGTCTCCCACATGGGTAGCAGAAGTCAAAACAATTGGGCCATTTTTGGTGCTTTGTCAGGTGCTCCAGTAGAGAGCTGGACTGGAAGTGGAACATCCAGGATTTGAACTGGCATCCATAGGGATAGCACTACAGGAGGTAGCTTAATCCACTGCACCACAGCACCAGCCCCAATAAATCAATTTCTGAATAAATTAAAAAAAAATAAACAAACCCAGAAGCAAAAAAAAATTTAAAGTGAGTTGGAAAAAGGTCAAGGAGACTTTGCTCAAATAACAGAGATCTGTGGTGGGGAGAATGTGTTTCACTGAAGATCACAGTGATACCAGGGCTATCAACTTTTATTTAAATTTTTTAAAAGATTTATTTATTTATTTCACAGAGTTACAGAGAAAGGGAGAGAAAGAGAAAGAGAGAGAGAGATCTTCCATCCACTGGTTTACTCCCCAGAGGGCCACAAAGGCCATAGCTGGGCCAGGCCAAAGCCAGGAGACAGAAGCTTCTTCAGGTCTCCCTTGTGGGTGGATGGGCCCAAGCACTTGGGCCATCTTCTGTTGCTTTCCCAGGTGCATCAGCATGGAGCTGGGTCAGAAGTGCAGCTGGGACTCTAACCAGCACCCATATGGGCTATCGGGATTGTAGGCGGCAGCTTTACCAGCAGTACCGCAATGTCAGCCCCAGAGGGTTATCATTTTAAATTCAAATCTGAATATGTGTAAAATTTTTCATTGGTTCCTGCTGCCTTCCTGTCAACCCTGTACTACTGAGCTGGGAATGGAAGCCTCTGCCAGAACTCAGCTTCATCTTGGAACATGTCCACATGAGCACCTTACCTTCCCTGCCTTTCTATTTCCTCCCTCCTCTTCTCAACTCTTGTCTTGCTCATCACTCCTGGAATACGCTTTCTGATCACTTACACTAAACTCAAGGATTAGCCCTGTGGGAAAGCTTCCCTTTAACTATCCCGGTTATAGGTTGAATTGAGTATCCCAAATCCATGAAGTTGAAGTGCTACCTCTCAATACCTTGGGTTATGATATTATTTGGAAAAAGCATTTTTGCAGATGTAATTAGATAAGAGAGGCCATACTGGACTAGGGTAAGACTCTAACACAACAGATGTCCTTAAAAACAGAAGGCACTTGGAAAGACAGAAGCACACAGAGGGAAGATGATGTGTGAAGAGACACAGGGAGAAGATAGACATCAGCAAGCCAAGGAGAGAATCCTTGAATAAATCCTTCCCCCAAGCCCTCAGAAGAAATCAACAGTGAAATGAGCCTTGATTTTAGACCGCTAGCCTCCAGAGCAATAAGGAACTTCTGTTGTTCAAGCCATCCAGACTGTGGTATTTCATTAAGCATTCCTAGCAAAGGAATGCAGTCCTCCTTAGCAACTAACCAAAGGTGAGGTCCTTCTTCCCTGGCATCCGGAGAACCAAGGGCCCAACTCCAGCACCAACTTGTGACAACTGCTTCCTTGTCAGACTCAAGCTAACACCAATTCTTCGTTATTCCAGACTCTGTTGGACTGTCCTCCTGATACCTGGCACACATTTCTCTGCAGACATACAGCATGCTCTCAGTGAAACTCTTTTGTGCTGACTAATGAATAAATGCATACAGCAAAGATGGAAATTCTGTTTGGCTTTAGATTCCCCAACTTCTTGAAGAAGATTTAAAATTATAATTTTGACACAGGTGAAAAATTACTAACAGAGCTAAAACAAACAAACAAAAAAAGAAATGTTTGTGTGAATTCAGTTTTGCTGCAAATACAGTTGTGTGAAAATTTCTTATCTTGTTAAACCAATGGTTAATAATGTTATACTAGTAAAGTTTTATTTTTAAAAGATTTATTTTTTATTTGAAAGTCAAAAGTTACACAGAGAAGGAGAGGCAGATAGAGGTCTTCTATTTGCTGGTTTACTCCCCAGATGGCTGCAACAGCTGGAGTTGCACCCATCTGAAGCCAGGAGCAAGGAGCTTCTTCCCGGTTTCCCACGCAGGTTTGGAGGCCCAAGGACTTGGAACACCTTCCACAGCCTTCCCAGGCCATAGCAGAGAGCTGGATCAGAAGTGGAGCAGCAGCTGGGACTTGAACTAGTGCCCATATGGGATGCCGGTGCTATAGACGGTGGTTTCATTGGCTTTGCCACAGTGCCAGTCCCTACTACAGTTATAATGATCTGTGATTACTTTAAAATTTATTGTATGTGAGTGAAATGGTCATTTTTCCACTCAATTATTGTTTATAATCATTGTATATATTCCCACTAAACTAGGATCTTCTTGCTTTTTACTGGTTAAACTTCTTACTCATAAAGTATTAAGCCTTTTTAACGTAAATTTAAAATATGCTATCACAAAAACTAAAAAAAAATAAATAAAGGGAGAAGGAAAGAGGGTGGAAGGGGGAGGGAGGGAGAGGAGGAGGAAGGGAATATCATTTAAAAAATCTTGGGACTGAAAAATAAGAGTGTAAAACAAAATATGCTGATTAAGATGTGTGACATCATAGAAAATACAAAGTTGACAGGGTTTGCCCCTTCATTCTCGGGAATGGACATCCGGGAAAAGAAATGACTCTTAATGTCCAGAAGCAGCACACGCGGGGATGACAATGAACTACTTGAATATAAATATTTGAATCAAAGGGCTGGCGTTGTATAGGCAGGGCAGGCAGCCCATATGGGCACTGGTTTGAGTCCCAGTTGCTCCATTTCTGATCCAGATCCCTTCTAATGCATCTGGGAAAGCAGTAGATGATGGCCCAAATGCTTGGGCCCTTGGACCCACATGGGAGACACAGATAAGGCTCCTGGCTCCTGGTTTCGGCTTGGCCCAGCAGCAGCCATTGCAGCAATTTGGGGAGTGAGCCAGGGGATGGAAGATATCTCTGTGTGTCTCTTTTCCACTCCCTAACTCTGCCTTTCAAATAAATAAAGTAAATCTATATAAAAATAAAAATTTAGTCAAGAGTTAAAGAAGAATTTCATAAATATGAAAAATTGACCAGATAGGTATCATATGGAACTATATTGATAGATATATCTTGTTCTAGTGGAAAAGGAAGAGCACTATATATCAATATGGACATCCTAAAACTAAAATGGAGATAAACTGTGGAACTTTTGAGAGAGGATAAAAATAGAAATTATGTTATTTTAGAAAACACACTATTAACCATCAGATTATGTGAAAGATATCTGAGTGTTTATTTCCTAGGGAACATTATCATACTCTCAGAAAGACAAGAAATAGAAATAATGAGGGAAGAACTATTTGGGTATTTTGGACATGCAATTCTGTTCAATCAAAATTTTTATATTTAAAATCCCATTTGTCATTTCTTTAAAATATAAAAGTAATTTATGCTTACTGTTAAGGATATAAGGGCTGGTGTTTGGACTAGCAGTTAAGATGCCTGTGCAGATTCATAGATTCAGAGTATCTGAGCCCAAGTTCCAGCTCTGGATTCTGATTTGAGCTTCTTGCCACTGTACACCCTGGGGAGCAGCTACACTGGTTCAGGAAACTGGGTTCTTGTCACTTACATTGGAGATTTGGACTGAGTCCCCAGCTCCTCTCTCTGGCTCCCTTGGTCGATGAAGGTCTTTAAGGATTGAACCAGCATATGGGAGCACTTTCTGTCTGTTTTTCTCTTTCTCTGTCCCTCTACCTCTCAAATACATAATCATAAATAATTTGAAAAATATAGTAAATTATAAGTAAAAAATTAAATTTCACCATATTCCTATTATCCAGAGATAAAGCACTATGAATAGAAGTATTTCCTATCATTCAAGATGTACTGTAAACACATATGTATATAGTACACATTAAGATTAAATAGTGTTTTGTTATATTTTTTACTTAACATTGTATTGTGAACACTTTCTAATATCATTAAACATCCCTTTAAACATTTTTGAAGACTATGAAATATTCTGTTATGAGTATATCTAATTTATTTGACAAAATATTCTTAAGCTGAGAATTTATGTAGTTTATCATTTTCCCAAATTATAATTAATTTCCTGCTAAACAATCTCAAAGATGAATTGTTATTCATGTAAGAAGTTAAAAAAGTTTGAGGGACCGGTGCTGTGGCGCAGCAAGTTAATGCCCTGGCCTGAAGCGCCAGCATCCCATACGGGCACCGGTTTGAGACCCGGGTGTTCCACTTCCTATCCAGCTCTCTGCTATGGCCTGGGAAAGCAGTAGAATAAGGCCCAAGCCCTGGGCCCCTGCACCTGCATGTGAGACCCGGAAGAAGCCCCTGGCTCCTGTCTTCAGATCGGCACAGCTCTGGCTGTTGCAGCCAACTGGGGAGTGAACCAGCGGATGGAAGGCCCCCCCCCCCTCTCTGCTTCTCTTCTTTCTGTATAAATGATTTTCAAATAAATAAAAAAATCTTTAAAAAAAGAATTTGAAAACCTTACTCTGCCTAATAAATATTATAAATTTGCTTGGTTATTTTCACAATTCATCTCCCCCAGGATATTGTACATAAATACTCATTTCCTTGCACCACTGCCAGTAGATGCTATCAGTTTATTTAAATATGTATTCATATTAGATCCTCCATTAATTTGTGCTCATAAAATCCGTTGCTAAATGGGTCTAACTTGGTGGAGCACAGATGAGAAACACCCTTTTTCACCAATCACTGCCTTTAAAGAGGCTATCTGGGAATTCCCCTCTGCTCTGGACAATATCTGCTGTCAGTTTTATGGGTTTCCAATTTTTCAGTTACATAAATAGTCTCATTTTAATAAATAGGCTCATTTCAGATATAGTACAACACAATGTATGGATATTCCAGATGATATTTTTGGAGATGTGCTATTTGTTATCATTGTTGAGTATTGGATTAATTATAAGAGAACAATGTATATGATTTAATAAAGGGTACATCTTCAAATGTGGAAGATTAATAGAATTTATGGCATTTACTATGTAAGCTCTTATTTGATTGTGTGCTTTTATGAAGGTATATTTACAACAGCATGAATAAATGGGAAGAAAAATATTTATAAGACTTTGTTCTCCTCTGTCATTAACAACCCCTTTCAAATGGAAATGTCTGTACATAACATTTCTCTTGACTGACCTTGGAATTTTGCACTAAGACTTACATCAAGAATATTTATGTTTCTAACTAACACAATGCTATGGACCAAATAATTCTTTTTAGTAGTACAAATTCCATGTTTTGCTTTCTTTCATGCACCCAGTTAGAACCCAATCCACTTCTAGCAATTATTGTGAGATTAACATATGAATGCTGTCAGAACAAATCTTCTTTCTATTTCACATTTTCTAGCTATATAGAGAACAAAACAAGGTACAGAAATGAACATCAATGGAGACAAAATGCACCAGGTTTCTCATTATGTCGCAATGACTATCTTCCCCTACATTGGCTCTGAACCAAGAGCCAAATCTAATCTGAAACAGAAAAGCCACATAATGTCATCATTTTCTTGGACCATCTGCTTATTTTTTAAAGATGGTAGACAAGAAATATTAAATGAGTTTATAGGTTTTGTGCTTGTATGTGTGTTATGTGTGTGCTGAAGATGAAAACACAGTATAGAAGCAGGAAAAAGTGGATATTTTGAAATAAGTGAATCTGCTAGATAATGTAGAATAATATTTTCACCTTCTTAGATTGTTTCACTTACACTTCAAAAATAGGTTTTCCTTAGTAATAGTTAAGGGAATATAATAAATATTTCGTTTACTTTTCTCTGAGTTACCATGAATACTAGCAGATTGTTTTATAAAGATTATAATAGATTATAATTGGCTAGTGTATAGAAATAAAGGATATTTATCACTTTTCCATCCCAAATAAAGAGTAAACATGAACAATCATATAATCTAAATATAAGAGAAAGAAGAAAAGATTTATTTTTCTTGTTAAAAGTTTACCTTTCAGGTTAAGTATCACAAGGTTGTCTTCCCTAATAAATTTCTCTATCTGTATAGACTTGCATCCACTGCCACCCTCACTATCCTTTAAACTGACAACAGTGTTTAACACATGATCTAATTACTCTCTTCCCCAATATGATATTCTTAAGGAATCTATACTCTTGCATCTCCTATCACTCTTCCACACTGTTGCAAATGTTTTCTTTGCCAGTTTTTCTTAACTTGGAGAAATCTTAATCATCCAACCTCAAGATATCCTCAAATGCCTCTCTTTGCAATTCTTTCCCAACTTACTCAGGATGTAAGTTACTTTCTTCTTTTATTTTCAGAGCACTTCCAACATTTATTGTGGCAAATTGTCAAAGCTCTGTCTGAGGATTTAGCAAGACTGCAATCTGCTCATCCCTGACCAAGTCAGACAACTCCAGAATTCTTCACTTTGAATGTATCCATCCACAGCCAGTTGATGATTCAAATTTATTTTTTGGTTTCAACACAAAGAAAAGTTCAAGTGCATCCACAATTTACTAGGCATGGCATGTGGGTGACATCTAAATGATGAACCCCCTTTCTCATGAAATGTATTCCATAGTAACATTTATGTTCTAAATAACACCATGACAATTATAATAAACATGACCAGACACCAGCTCTGCTTTCATAAATAAGAGAAATCTCGTTCATAGTAAGTCTACAAGTCAGAAATGCTTTTTTGTTTCAGAGACAAAAAGAACAAGTAATAATTTTTAAAATTCTTGGTTATTTAGCATTATAATGCTCTGAAAATAATATTAGAATATGTGTGACAAAGCTGAAGCCATTAATAGAATTACATTTTCAGAATCAAATATTTAAGCAAATGAAGATCTATGGTATATCCCTTTGAACTAACAGTCACCTTATTTTTCTTCTTTAATCTGAAAATGGTTGACTGTGCTAGTGCAGAATTTGGTATTACCAAATAAATGAGTCTCATATCCCCAGATTATTAATGGCTGGTTACTGAAATATCTCAAAATATTTCTATACACAGCCCCCTCACATACAAATATCCTCCAATGACTATCAAACCTCCAAACATTATACACACCAAAATAAAATATATAAGATGACATGAAATAATTTTGTACAGAAATACATTTTAGTTTTAAAATTTTTGCTTTAGAAATATATTTTAACAGACAATATTTTGTTAATTATATATAACTTGTATCAAGCACTATGGTTATAATTATATGTCACATTAAGATGTCAGGAAACCAGCACTTTAATCCTGATGCAAACCAGTAAGTGCCTTAAACTATTTAATGTTTAGTTTTTCATAGGTGAAATAATTGTTGACTGGAATTATTCATATATTTATCAGAAATGATTCATATGATTCTAATCATTTTGCATACCTAGTTCTGCTTCTAATTTAGAATCTGTCAAGATTTTACACAGTTTTCCTTCTGAGGTTTTATGTCACATACCATGAAGAAACACACACATATACATATGGTTGTATATTATTCTAGTTGGAAAAAGTCACGGCAAAGGAAGACCTTTCTCTCTGTCTCTCTCTCTCTCTCTCACTGTCCACTCTGCATGTCAAAAATAAAAAAAAAATAAAAAAAATCCTCCATAAATTGACAATAAAACCATTTAATTAAAAAAAAAAAGTCTTATTTATTTGAAAGGCACACACACACACACACATACACAGGGAGGCGGGGGGGGGAGAGAAGGGGGGAGAGAGAAAGAGAGAGAGAGAAAGAGAGAGAGGGAGGGAGGGAGGGAGGATGAATCTATCACCTACTGTTTCATTCTCCAAATGCCCTGGCCAAAGGTAGGAGGCTGGAACTCAATCTAGGTCTCCTATATGGATGGAAGGAACCCAAGTACCTGGACCATTATATGCTGCCTTCCAGCATGCAGGAAGCTGGATTCAGGAGTAGAACCAGAACTGAAACCAAGGCACTCTGATACAGGACACTGGCATCCCAAGCAGCAGCCTGACCATCGTGCCAATCACCTGTTCCTGTATTTGTGATCTTATTCTTTCAGTATTATGTTAAAAACTCCATTGGCTTTTCAAATGTGTATTGACTTAAACCAGATGAAGTGGGGGAAGGATCTGATCAGATTTGAATTTGAATCTTGCTGTTCTGTGGAGAAGAGTTTGAAAAAGGTTGGGAAACCCATATGGTGCTTCCTGAGGATGCCACAGTGAGTGAAAAGTGAGTTTATTAAAGAACCAACCAACTAACTAACTGGCTGAGGGCTACAATTAGCAGGATTCAAGGATTGGCTGGTCAGAGCTCATCAATCTCCTTTACTTGCTCAGAGTTGGTAGTTCTTTCCTTCATCTCCAGGCATGTCTCTGCTCAGTTTCTGCAGCTAGTCCTTGGCAAGTGTTCGATTTACATCATTGGCTCTCATCTACACTGTTTTTTGGTAATCCCTTCCTTCACTACTGATCTCTAGCTTTTCTCTTTTGCCCACCATTTTTTTTTTCTTTTCTTCTAGTTCCTTTTAGTTTTCCTTCTTTTACTCCCCTATTTCTCAGGTTGCACCTCTGTGCAGCTTTCCTGATGTTCTAGGGCTGGATTTTATGATTTCCAGATTTAATAAATAATAAACACATAAAAATAATAAAACCTCAAACCAATCCAGCAACAAAACTCCAAGGACAGTCAGTTAGATTTGATTCTGAGATAAACAGTGAGTAGTATAAGTAGGCTCCATACAATATTTGGGACATGCCTATATTGAAAAATTATCCTGATATTTGAAATTTGAACGCAACTGGGTAATCTGTGTTTTATCTGGCAATAGATTGAGAGCACCTGCTAAATGCTCCTGCATCACTCATGTCTAAATGATTCCCTTCCCACTAACCTGCAGAATGACATCCAAGTCTGCCTTTTATTAAGGCAGCTCCTCTCCTGCCTGGTGTAGCATATGACACAGGGTTGATACCTGATAAATGTTTGCTGTGTAAATGACTACTTCGACTAGTCTCCTCTGTTTTTGGCCATTGGCAATTGTTACAGATCAAATTATGTATGCACTAAAATTCATATACTGAAGCCTAATTCCCATGTGACTGTATTTGGAAATGGGGCCTTTATAGAGGGAATTAAATGAGTTCATTAGAGTAGGGCCCCAAACCAATAGGAAGTGTCTTTATATGAGAAGATGGGATGTCAATGATGTGTGTGCACAGAGTAAAGACCATGTGAGCACATAATGAAAAGGGAGCCATCCTCAAGCCAAGTTGAGAGGTCTCAGGAGAAAACCATGCTGTCACCTTGATCTTCCACTCTCAGCCTCCAGAGGTATAAGAAAATACATTTCTATTATTTAACCCACCTCATCTGCTTTCTCTTGTTATGGCAAGCTGTCTTATTCTGCTTTCTGTTGCTGTAATAGAATACTCAAGATTGGGTAATTCATAGAGATAAGAGATTTATATGGAATCATGATTCTGGAAGTCCAAGACCATGGCACTGGCATCTTCTTGGCTTCTGCTGATGGTCCCCTGCTGCTCCATGCATGAGGGAAAGACAGAAAAAAAGCAAGCAGGAATGTATGAAACAGAAGTCACATGTTGACAGAAGCAGCAAGACAACAACCCAAGAAAGTCAAATTTGTTTTATAACAACCAGCTCTTGTGGAGCTAATTCAGGCCCTTGAGAGCAAGAACTCAGTCTTAAGAGAAGGCATTAATCTTTTAATTTTCTCTTAATGGCCCTACCACCTCTCAACAGTTTTACACTGGGTATCAAATTTCAGCATGAACAAACTCCATACAAAAGATAGCAGCAGCCATAGCAGGCTAGTACAAAAATCCTTGGTCTGCTTGGCCACCATAAGTCAATGAACTCCTTTTCCTCTTTGTAGAAAACCAACCAGATCTACAGTAGAGCCTGTAACTTCTTATCTCTTGTTTCTTTCTTCCACTTGGTTGCTCTCTGCATTACAATCTTTGATGCTGCTCATATCTCTGAACTGTGGCTAGTGGTGAAAACAGATTCTAACTAGATGACAAAGATATTTTTAAATCTGTCAAGTATATCTAATTATAACTCTTTGTTGACTAGAAAAAACTGTCAATTGGTTTCTTTGCTGACATCTTAAAAATTTACATGTGAGCATATAGCCACTATTGTACACATATTAAACTTGTTTTAGTCAAAAATATGACTTTTTATCTTTAATAATCTCTGCATTAAATTAAATGAGATGTAAATTACCTAGCACAATTAACCAGTAAATTGCCCAGTCAATCCACTAAATAGCCAACTTCTCCTTTAATAATGAAAATGTAAATACTATTCAGAGCAGTTGGAAAAAATGAACCCAAAGGCCTAGAGTCAAATCAATTAATTTTCTAAATGTGAGCTCCCAATCTTTCTACAATCTTGTGCTCTTTGATGCTGTATCTTTTGAAAGTTTAAATCTTCCTGTAGCTGCTAAGCAGGCTTAGCAGTAGAACGATGGCTGCAAGCTGTTCTGATCCTTGGTTGGTGGGAAGCTTTTCTTCTGCATTCCTGGGCTTACAGTGGGCCTGCTGAAAGCCCCATGGCTGTTGTTCTCTCTACAACTAATTCTTTTAATTATTGTGCTTAGCCTTATCTTGGCCTGCCTTCTGCCATCTGCCATCAAGGCCAGGGAAATCTATATGATATATATTATGGTATTTCCTAGCTGGTGCCTATCTTTCTATCTTTCCTTTTCCAAGTTAGAAAAGAATATATGGAAAAAGCAACTTGATTCTCTTTCTCTATGGCCTTTATATACAAATTTGACCTTTATCTCAACAGTGTTCTTTCCCATCAGAATCTTTTCACCTCTGGTTGCCATGGTGACCAGCTACCACTATCATGCTCTTAAGTCCCTTAATCTCTTTTTATTGTTCAAAACAGAAATTTTATATTAGATACAGATTCTAAAAACTGCTACATTTGCCATAACTACTGCATGGGTTTCATCTCTAAGGGGTTTCTCACTTGGTCATTTCTTCCTAGGTCCTGTTTGTCTCCAAGCTCTTAAGAGTCCTTCAAGAACTTCTTCCTGCATATCTACATTTTTCAGAGTCTCCAGGGTCCACTTAAGTTTTTTTCTCCTCAAGCTGCCAAGACTCAAATTTGTAACTCCTGGCAGTTTATTAAGTAGAGCAGTCCAGATCTTTCTGTGTCTTATTTCTCTCATGTAAACCACTCCTGGGAGGCCTTGCCTTTACAATGGACAGACCCATCAGTGTGCTGTTTTCAAACAAAAATAACTATTTCTCTTCTTTCTCTTTCACAGGAATGCTATTCATTCTCCATAAACAACTGGTTCAAACAGCAGCACTCTGAAAAAACTAACACTTCTTACAATAAGCAAAAACACAGAAAGACAATTTAAGGTAAGCTTTTTGTTTCAAGAATTCCAGATTTCAATTATATAAGATATTCATTGAATTCACAATCAGAAAATAAAGCAAAATATAAAATTTTGCAGAAAAAGTATTCTTATGAAAAGAAAGCAATCTTGTAACATCATCAGAATTCCTATAAAATACTTAATTGCAGATGAATACCAGCCTTGGAGCAGATGAAGCAGAATGATGAGAAGACAAAGGATGGTCTACAGAATTACACAATCAGGGTTCTGATACCAGCTTCCCCCTGTGGGTTGGTCACTAGTTCTATTATCCTTATTTTGCCTTTCCAATAAATAGGAATATTTTATTATGATTAAGATTGAGTGAAGTAACTAATGCAAAATGCCTTATCAGAACTCAAAATATTTTTCTTTTCCTGTTGTATCAGTGAGACATAGATGTAATTGTCATCTGGCATCCACAATAGTTCCAAGAAAATCCAGACAAGATAGGTCATTCTCTGGATAACATAAGGCAGTTTATTCCAGTCAAATTTCCCACTGGACAAGTCCAAGGGAGCCCACAACCAACCTTCCTACAGAGAGATGTAAAATAAACGTAGACAAAAGCCCTTTTTCCTCTCTTACCACTTCCCTTAAAAAAGAAAGAAAATAAACTCTAGGTCCAGTTTATTAAAAGAATCTGTTTCTTGAACTTTGATTGAAAACTGCAGACCATGGTGAATTCAAGGATTTTGAAGATGGCCAAAAAAAAATAACCACAAGGTGGCAGTATTGCATAATGAGCTTTATTGGATGGCACTTGGATGGGTTTGAAAGAGTTCTGGGAAGTCCCTCACACTGGCAGACCTTCAGAGCCCACCATGCATAAGAAGATGAGGATAGGGAACTCTAGAGGAACAGAGAGTTAGATGCTTGAGCCTAGGGGACACTGCTCAGCATCAATGGAGGGAGTTTGGGTCAGAAAGCAACAAGAGTAGTAGTCTCTTGTGGTTTTTTGTAGCCACAGGGTTCATCTTATCTGTGGCTAGCAGATGTTGGGTGAAGTTTTGTGGAGTATGCAAAGCAGGTAGTCTGTAGGTGGTTTAAGGATGCTCATTTGAGCTATGTTTAAGGTAATGGGATGGTGTAAGAATTCCAGTTTTACACAGGTAGTCTTTGTAATAGCAGTCCAAGTTGACTGCAAAGAAGTGAACAAAGGGGCTAATATACATCAGACACCATGGTCCCTCCCCAGGAAAACATAGCCTTGGCTGATCTGTAACACTCTGTGCCCCACCATTCCTGAGTCCCTGTTGCCACTGCACTTGGCTTTACAGACTCGACTGGCTGCTAGGTCCCATTACTCCAGGATCCAGAGTAACTAGCTTCTTTTGTAGTACCCAAGCTGCACGGGTCCTATGGGCTCTGGAACTTGACTGATAGCTGTGTCCAACCACCATACTGTGGGCTTAAACATTTGGAGCATCCCTTCATCCTCAGAGACATTTCAATGCTACATCCCAACCTGGAGGGTCACAGTAACAGTCACATCATTTTCCTCTGGGACCCAGTTGTTGGGGAATGCCTCGTAATCACGGTACTTAGATTAATGGGAGAACTACATTCACTGTGCCTAAAAAAGTAAACCCATGTCCATTGTAGTTCAGCAAGACACTGAGCTCAAGACCTCAGGGCCACATCTACTCTAAGCACCTTTGCTCTGAAATACAATGCTTCTGTGACTCACATGGCCTGGGTCAGTCCCAATACCAATAAAGATTCCATAAGCTAAGTCTTCCATCTGTGTAGGAAATGAGGACACAGTGATTTTCTAAAGCCCTTGGCATAAAAAATTCTAAAAATTTACCCATACCAACACCACTACCACAAGCTCCTAATGTCTAGGCTACTGAGGCACCCAGTAGCATCACTGACGTTGATTACAGATGAAAAAGCTGTATAGACCAGTGCCACGGCTCAATAGGCTAATCCTCCACCTGCGGCGCTGGCACACCGGGTTCTAGTCCCAGTCAGGGCACCAGATTCTATGCCTGGTTGCCCTTCTTCTAGTCCAGCTCTCTGTTGTGGCCCAGGAAGGCAGTGGAGGATGGCCCAAGTGCTTGGGCCCTGCACCCACATGGGAGACCAGAAGCACCTGGCTCCTGGCTTCAGATCAGCGCACCGGCCCCAGTGGCCATTGGAGGGTGAACCAACGGTAAAGGAAGACCTTTCTCCTTGCTCTATCACTGTCCACTCTGCCTGTCAAAAAAAAAAAAAAAAAAACTGTATGCACACTATACTGCAACACCAGCATTTTTTACCCGACTGACACTGACGACTCATATGCCAGTGAAAGTCTTCCTATGAAAACCAATCTATGAAATTGTAAGAGGCAACTATCCCACCAGATGAGCAGATAGTAACATAAGGGAGCACATACATACAAAGACACACACACAAAAGCAATGAAAGTGCTTTCACCAGAAAGCTACTGAACTCAATGGAAAAGAACTGAAAATAACAGTCTTGAGAAAATTCAGCAAGATACAAGAGATTCTAGGTAGACAATTCAATGAAAAGAAAAAACAGATCTAAATGAGAAATTCAAAGAGACATATGCTTCATTCAGTGAATGAAACAAATAACACAGTCGAGAGAAATTCAATAGCAAACTAGATCAAGGAGAAGAAAGAGCATATGAATTTGAATACATGCCTTTTGAACAAGCCTAGTGAGTGAGAAAACATTTTAAAAAGCATGAAAAAAGCTTATAGGATTTGGGACACTATTAACTGAACAAATATTTGCATTGTGGGAGGTCTAGAGGGAGAAGAAGAAAGTAACAGAACGATTACTATAATTGATGAAATTTTTCCAGGTTTGAGCCAGATATGGGCATACTAATCCATGAAGCTCAAAGTATTCCAAACAGGCTCCATCCAAAGAGCCTAAGCACATTACAGTCAAGTCAATGAGAACGAGATGATTCTAAAGCACCAAAAACAAAGCATCAAATCACAAATGAAGAAATACCCATTTGACTTTCTATGGATTTCTCTTGCAAGCCATCAGAGAATAATGTGTTCAAAGTATTGAAGGAAAAATTTTCCATTCAAGAACACTATGCCTAAAAAAAATATCTTTCAAAATGACAGTCTTTCCTAGATAAGCAAAAGCTGAAGAAAGTCATTACTGCTACATAAACTTTATGAGCAATGCTTAAGGAAGTGCCTCAACTGGAAGTGAAAGGATTATTAATACTATCATGAAAACATATGAGGTATAAAACTCACTGGTAGAAGTCAGTGTGTAATTAAATTCAGAATGCTCAATTATTGCAAGTGTGGTGGTGTAAATCTTTCAAATCTTTAGAATGAAGGGTAAGTCTAAAAATAGCTATCGGTACAATAAGTTGTTAAGAAATATGCATTATAAAAAGATTTAAATTGTGGCAATAAAAATACTCATAAATTTTGGGGAGGAGAGTAAATGTCTAGAGCACTTGTATGTGAACAAAACTGCCATCAGCTTAAAACAGTCTAGAAGAACTATAAAACTTTTATGTTGGTCCTAGCGTTGTGTTGTAGCAGGTTAAACCACTGCCATATGCAGAGCATATGAGTAGCAGTTCCAGTCCTGCCTTCTCCACTTGAGACCAAGTTCCCTGCTAATGACCCTAGGAAAGCAGCAGATGGCCCAAGTTGTGCCTCTGCCACTCACATGTGGGAGACCCAGAAACTCTTGGCTTTAGCTTGGCCCAATCCTGGCCTCTCTCTCTTTCTCTGTCTCTCATCTGTTTGTAATTCTGCCTTTCAAATAAAATAAATAAATCTTTCTTTAAAAAAGATTGCTTATGTAAGCCCATGGAAACAAAAATTAAAACATTTCAGCAGATAACACAAATAAGAAAGGAGAGAAGAATCAAAGCTTAGCAATATATACATGTGTATATATATATATAGAGAGAGAGAGAGAGAGAGAGAGAGAGACAGACAGACAGAGAGAGAGAGTTAGTTTTCTATCCAACAAGGCAAAGCTCAGTACCAGAGGGCTTCATGGCTAAAATCCACCAAACATTTAAAGAAGACTTATTACTAATGCTTCTTTTTTTTTTTTTTGACAGGCAGAGTGGACAGTGAGAGAGAGAGAGACAGAGAGAAAGGTCTTCCTTTGCCATTGGTTCACCCTCCAATGGCCGCCGCGGCCAGCGCTGCGGCCGGCGCACTGCACTGATCCGATGCCAGGAGCCAGGTGCTTTTCCTGGTCTCCCATGGGGTGCAGGGGCCAAGCAGCTGGGCCATCCTCCACTGCATTCCTGGGCCACAGCAGAGAGCTGGCCTAGAACAGGGGCAACGGGGACAGAATCCAGCACCCCAACTGGGACTAGAACCTGGTGTGCCGGCGCCGCAAGGTGGAAGATTAGCCTATTGAGCCATGGTGCCAGCATTAATGCTTCTTAAACTTTTCTCAAAAACAGAGCTAAAGGGAATACTTCCAGATACATTGTATAAGGCAAGCATTAGCTTTCCACATAAACCAAATAAAGACACCACAATTATAGAAAAATATAAACTTCTATTTCTGATGAACATCTATGTAAAAACACTCAATAAAATATTAGCATACAAATTCAACAACAAATCAAAAAGAGGATATATGATGACTGAGTGGGATATATTTTTAAAGATTTGTTTATTTACTTGAAGCAGGGAAAGAAGGAGAGAGAGAGAAAGAGAGAATCTTTCATCTGATGGTTTGATCCCCAAAAGGCAGGAATAGCTGTGACTGAGCCAGGTTGAAACCAGGAGCCTGGAGATCTGGGTCTGACATGTGGTTGTCAAAGGCCAAAGTACTCAGGTCACCCTCCTCTGCTTATCCAGTTGGACAGGAAACAGAGTCTCTAGGACTTGAACTTGTAGACACTATGAATTCTGGCATTGCACACAGCAGCTTTGCTTGCTGTGCTGGCCCCAGATGACCAAGTAGGGTTTATCCTTGGCATGCAAGGCTGATTGAATATATGAAAATTAATCAGTTTGTTACATCACATTAACAGAAGGAGGAACATAATCTCATGATCATCTCAATTAATGCAGAAAAAGTATCTGAGTTCAGTGTTCTTTCCTGATAAAAAATCTTAGCATTTTTGGTGAGGTGCCTTCAAAAAGTTCATGGAAAACATATATTGTGAAAAAATGTACATATTTCAAAATTTCTTTACACCAAAATAAACTTATTTTCAATTAAAATTTCTCACAAACTTTAAAAATAATTTATTTATTTGAAAGGCAGTGTGTTAGAGCAACAAGGAGAAAGAGAGAGAGAGAGAGGAAGAGCTGGGGGGAAGGAAAAGCAGGAGGGTGAGAGAGAGAGAGAAAAAGATCTTCCACCGATGGGTTCACTCTCCAAATGCCCTCACCAGCTGGAGCTGGGTCATGTTGTAGCCACACGATAGGAGCTTCATCCAGGTCTCCTATGCAGGTAGCAGGGACTCAAAAACTTGAGCCATCATCTGCTTTTCCCCCATGTGCATTAGCAGGGAGCTGGATCAAAAGGAGAGTAGCCTGTACTTGAACTTGCACTCTGAAATGGGACACTGGCATCTCAAATGGTGGCTTAACTATTGGGCCACAATGTCTACCCCCAAGACTTTTTGAGGTACCCTCATATAAGAAGAAAGTTCTTAGCATAATAAAGGGCATTTATGAAAGCCCACAGCTAAAATAATCAACAGAAAACACCTAGAAATTTTCCACTGAGATCTGGGACAAAACAGGCATGCCTACTCTCACTAGTTCTATTCAACATAGTACGAGAAGTACCAGCAAGAGTAATCAGACAAGAAAAAAAAATATAAAATGTATCCAAATTGAGAAGGAAGAATTAAAACGATCTCAATTTTAAGATGAATGATTCTGTATGTAGAAAAACCACAAAGACTTCACAAAAAAGAACTGCTGGAACAAATAAATGAATTAAATATAGTTATAGGATACAGAATCAACCTACAAAAATCAGTAGTGTTTCTTTATGCCAATAATGACCTACCAAAAAAAGTCAAGAAAACAATCCCACTATGAAAGCATAAAAATACTTAAGAATAAAATTATCCGAGGAGGTTAAGGATTTGTACACTGAAACCTATGAAGTACTGATGAAAAATTAAAGACGACACAAATAAATGGAAATACACTATACTCTAGGAAGAGAATAATTAATATTGTTAAGATGTCTCTACTATTGAAACCAATACACAGGCTTAAGAAGAAGTTCTTATCAATATCCCAGTGACAGTCTTCACAGAACTAGAAGCAAAGTTCCTAAAATTCATATGGAAACTACGTACACACACACACACACACACACACACACATACAAACACACACCAAATAGTCAAAGGAATACGGAGAATAAAGTTGAAACATTATCCATCCCGACAAAATTAAATTAAACAGCCATTAAACACAAACAGAAATACAGACCAATGGAACAGAATAGAGAGCCAACATATGAACCCAAACTTACATGATCAAAGAAATTTTGACAAGGGCACAAAGAGGACACAGTTGGGAACATACTGTCTCTCCAATATAAGGTACTGGAAAAACTGGTTTTCTACATGCAAAAACATGAATTTGGACCTTTATCTTACACCCTAAACAAAAGTGTACTACAAATGGATAAAAGACTCCTGACCATGAAACTCCTAAAAGAGAATTTAGGGGAAGGCCTTCTTGACATTGGCCTTGGTAAGGGTTTTTGGCTATCATACTAAAATCTTAGGCTATAAAATAAAAAATAAATTGATTACATCAAGCTAAGAATTTCTGAGCAGCAAAGGAAATCATGAGCAAAATGAAAACAAAAATCTATTAACTAGGAGAAAAGACTTGAAAATCACATACCTAATAAGAAGTTAACAGCTAAAATTTATAAAGTACTCTTAGAATTCAACAGCAGAACAGTAAGGCACCTTATTTTAAAATGAGCAAAGGACCCAAACATACCTTTCTCCAGAGAAGATAAACAAATGTGTGGCATGCATTTGGAAAAATGCTCAACATTAGGAATCAACAGAGAAATGCAAATGAAAACCAACATAAAATATCTCTTCATATCCTTTAGGAAGGCTATTATCAAAGGACAGTAGATAACAAATATTGAGAAGGGTATAGAGAAAAAGGAACCCACTATATTGTTGGTAGCAACATAAATTTGCTTAACCATTATAGAAAATATTATGTAGGCTCAAAGCAATTTAAAATAAAACTTCAATATGACATAGTAATTTGTCTATCAGGTACATATCCAAAAGAATTAAACTCATTACCTCATAAAGATATCTACACTCCTACACAGGGTGCAACATTATTCACAAAGGGCAGTGTATGGAAAAACGGAATGACTCATCAACAGATGAATAAAGAAAGTGTGACGTGTGTGTGTGTGTGTGTGTGTGTGTATTTATGTGTGTGTAAAAAGAATGTTATTCAGCCTTACAAAAGGAGATCCTGTCAGTTGCCAAAACATGGACGGACTTACAGGATATTATGCTAAGTGAAATAAGCCGGATGTGAAAGGAAAAGTATTGCATAATCTCATTTATATGTGAAATCTCTCTTATATGCTCAAATACACAGAGATTCAGAGTTTAAGGGGTTACCACAGAGGGTGGTGGAGTGAAAACAGGGAGATTCAGGTTAAGTATACAAAACAGCAACTATGTAAAATGAAGAGGTTCAGAGATCTAATGTAGAACATAGAGACTACAGTTAAAAATAATACATTCAGGGCGGGTGCCGTGATTCACTTGGTTAATCCTCCACCTGTGGCACTGGCATCCCATATGGGCACTGTGTTCTAGTCCCGGTTGCTCCTCTTCCAGTCCAGCTCTCTGCTGTGGCCCAGGAAAGCAGTGGAGGATGGCTCAAGTGCTTGGGCACCTGCACCCGCATGAGAGACCAGGAAGAAGCACCTGACTCCTGGCTTCTGATTGGCGCAGCTCCAGCCATAGTGGCCATTTGGGGAGTGAACCAACAGAAGGAAGACTTTTCTCTCTGTCTGTCTGTCTCTCTCTCTCTCTCTCTCTCTCACTGACTAACTCTATCTGTCAAAAAAAATAATACATTCAGAATTTTTGCTAAATGAGTGGATTATACTGGTCTTGCCATGAGAGGGGTAGGTTGGGCAGGAACTATGTAAAATGATGGCTATGTTCATTTCTTTCACCACAGTAACCATTTTACTATATATTTATTTTGTTATATGTGACTTAAATATAGAAATAAAATTTATTTTAGAAGTTTTATGTTTCCATTATTTATATTAATTCTAATCTAGTTTATACAGAACTTATTTATTCAAAGATAATATTCTGATAACATACATATTACTATTTTTTAAATTGTAACTGATTATTTTAATTATAAAAAGTATCATGCTTAATAAGAGCCAAAAAATGTTAAACAAATTGCATATTCAGATTGATCACTTCTCATATGTGAATATGTGTTATAACAGGTATAAAAAGTGTTCATACAGAGGTAATTGTACTTGAATGGGGGTTACTATGAGGTTTAATATTGCTCATGGGTACTTTATCTTGACTATAGTCAGTGCTTTATAACAATGTTTGAGCCAATAGACCATTTTACAATGGTTGTTCCATAAGATAACATTATCTAGTGACACTGCAAATCTTTGTGTCAGCACAAGTGCTCAAATGAAACTAAGAATGTATTTCTCAGAATACATTCTTGTCATACAGGATGCATAAGTGTTTATATTTTTCTAACTTTTCAACAATGATTGCGTTTGGAGTAGTAATAAGATAAAAAATTAATAGAAAACAAAGAAAATTTAAACAGGAACTTAGATTCTTGATAAACATGTGTGGCATTCCCAACCTTAAATCTCCCGATATTTATGTCATTTTACATGCAGCTCCAACTTTTACATTATTTTTTATTACAAAGAAGAGTACCACTTGATCGACTCAAACTTGTTTTTATGATCACCTAAACACTGTGACAAGAGATCCTAATCCTAGCTGAATTGCTTTGTATATTTCAGTGTAATTAACAATAATAAGAAAGCATGATGGGCTAATTTCTGAGACGCAAACCATCTTCTCTAAATGCAAAATCTGATACTTAAAAGCTAAATACCTTAGAACAAGATGACAATTTTAGCAAAGACACTGCTTCCCTGTATAAAAACAGGGGTAATGTGGAGAAATAAGTGGAAAACTTCTCAGTGTTAGCAAAGAATTGATAATTTATAGAACAGTAGTATTGTGCATGATATATTAACACTAAAATTCAGAGTAAACCTGAGATTATTACCAGAAGAGGCCCCCATGTATTACAAGTTTTCTATTATTCTTCAAAAAATGCAAATTGGGAAGCATTTGTACCTAACATCTATAAATCAGATACTCAATTAATGCAATAAGAGAACATGAGCTGAAAATAACAAATAGTCAAATCATATTACTATCCTTGTTTTATGAACTTAAATAAAATTACTTTCTTGCATTAATTTCACACTCTCTTCTTTGTCCCTAGGTGAATAATGTACCATTTCACAGAATCTGAGGAAAGTCATGTTTACAGAGAAGTGGAACAAGGACCAATTATAAGCTTAATTGCATGTCTAACAGGGAACATCAAGTATCATCAGGAAACTTGCCAGAGTACCATTCAAGGGCTTGGATTAGCAAACAGGAGACCTGAATTCCAGTCTCAGTCCTGCCACTTAACAGCTACATGATCTGAGTCAAATCACCTTTTTTTCCTTTTTTGTAATGTCCTCATCTGCAAGTGGAATACATTGGTCTCCATTTCTGTGATTCTCTAATTTCATATCTTAAATAGATAAAATAACAACAACAAAAGATGTTCCATTTTTTTCCCTTTAAATTATCTATTCTACAAAAATACATCTAGATCACATTCTCTATTGGAATCTTCCCTAGGAATTACATAGTCTTTTTACCATTTAGCTGCTATAGAGCCTCTTGATTACTTTCTGATCCATTGACTAGGTCCCGTTTCTTCAGAATTGTATGGCATCCTTGTCAACCATATACATGTTTTATTTTTTATATCTAAAGTATCAAATTGGTTTGCTGTGTGGAAGCATATCTTATATGTTAGTAAACACATATCTTCAAATGAGCATGTTTATTGCAGCCCAATCTTCTTCATCCATATCATGCATTCATTTATATACATATAAAACTTGAAAAGGAGGACGATGAAGGGAGGGAGGGAGGGAAGGGGAAAGGTAGAGAGAGAGGGAGAGGGAGAGAGGGAGAGGGAAGGAGGGAGGGAGAGAGAGAGAGAGAGAGAGGGAGGGAGGGAGAGAGAGAACACCTCCTTCTTCTGGTTCACTAGTCAAATGGATGCCATAGCCAGTATTGGGACAGGCCAAAGCCAGGAGCCATGGACTTCATCTGAATCTCCCACATGGTGGTAGAAATCCATTGGGTCATCATCTGCTGCCTCTCAGGGGCGTTATAACAGGCAAGATTGGAAGCAGATGGAGGACTCAATCCCAGGCACTCTGAAATGACATATGTGTCTTGAATGGTGACTTAACTGCACATCAACTGCCCATTTCCCTTGAAGTTATGCCCCAGACCTTTTAAAATAACATCAGTATCTTAAAAATTTGATTACTATTAGTATTGAGTTAGAATTATTTTTGCAAATTATATTTTTTATTGTGAGACTGTTTGCTATTTTACTACATTTTCTAAGCACTAAATGGCTGGAAGAATAGTGTCACAGCCAATATATGGTAGCTCAAACAAGTTACTTTTGTCTACTGCTTTAAATACATCAGCTAGTCAGCAATAAAAATCTTATTTTTTTTTTCTATATAAAGTGAGAAAACTTAGTTACAACAGAAAGGACATTTTCATGTTTTACCTGAAATTATTAAATAACTTTTTACTACCAAATAAGATCTTTTACTAGTATAGCTTGTATTTTATAAATGCTTATAAACTGCTCAGATCATCTGATGTTATTTTCTTTCTTAAAATGCATCAACAGACAATTTTTGGATAGATTTACTAAGATTCCCAGATGGAACCACTTTCAATAAGAGTGACATTGAACATTTTGTCCCAGATAACATTTTTCCAATTTGTTATTTGACAGCAAACTGAATACCTTTCAAAAGTACAAACCAAGCAAAAAACTACCTTTGTAAGGATGTCTAAATTTCCTTTATCATGTATTTTTTCAGAGGGCTAAGTAAGGAGCAGTTTATTTTCTGTCAGCATCCTCTAAAGGAGTCCTATTTTTCTGTGCTGCTTTTAAATTTTGGTAAAACATTAGTGAGCTTATATAATTGACATTATCCAGTTTATCAGCCAACCCTTTTGTCATTTATTTCTCTTCCCATGAGCACAGCTGCACAACTTTATGTCAAGGTTCACTTCTTTTATTGCTAAATTGATAAGAATATTAATGGAGTTTCAGGCTCCTTGATTGTAACTAAGTTGTGGTTTTTCTTTTCCGAATAGGAAAAGATGATATGTTCTCTTAAAATGGAATTTAATTAATTTTCACATTTCCTTGGCTAATGCTCATGGAGGGATCTGGTATTTGGGTCCAGTATTCTCTTTCCAATTCTCTTACTCTCTACAATAGCAGATATTTTGATGTAGCGATAACTAAACAATCTGTCGTGTTCACAGGGAGTATACTGCACAGTAGGTGCATTCAATGAACTGCAGGATGGCTTTATTCATCCTTCCCTTGCTGCATATTTTGTGGCCTTTAATGTAGTTCCATTCCTTGTTAAATACATTCTCCAGGCAATTGGACAGATGGGATTTTTTTTTTTTTTTGGTGTTTAGATGATATTTCCAAAGCAAGAACAGAGCTGCCTCTTTCTAAACAGTCTCCAATAAGGCTGTTATATGCTTCTGCTTTTATTTATTTATTTGTTGTTTTTGAGTAAATGGGGATTTATTATAGAACTTCAATGCTTAACAAACACCTGACACCAATACATCATAAATACTATTCTATTCAGAATTTAAAAGAGAAATTAAAATGTGGTCCTATATATTTTGAGTAAAAGTAATAAAACTACCAGTAAACCCATATCCCCAGTGATTCTCAAAGCTGGTTGATGTTATATTAAGAACCTACATGGACTATAAAGATCCAGGGTGGTAAACATGGCTGATCTGATGATGTAAGTGCATGTTGACTCAAATTCCTCCTGGGAATTATTTTTACAGCATTTCACACATAGAGTAGCCATAACTTAATAATTTCCAAAATGACCAACAGCTTTTGTTTAACCTTTTTCTATATAAATGACCATGAGACTGTGGTAAGATTTCATATTTATAATTATAGCCTAGTTGTTGAGTGTTATCTTCTAAAGGAATATAAAGTTTCATATAAAATACGTGAAACTAGACTCTTCAGTTCAGTCAGAGCCTTGGAATGACATCTCAAGTCTTGGTTTGTAATTTCTAAATTCTTTTACTTAGAGATTCCATAGAAAACTTTATTTTTGATGATGATTGATCTAGGACCATTCATTCCCTAAGACAGTTATTGTTCACATAGTACATCTTAACGAGGTCTGTAGGAATCCCCTCAGACTTACATTGTCCCTTGTGGTACAAATAGGCTGAGAGGAATACCTCAATGAGAACAGTATAAGATAAGAAAACTAGTTAATTGGAGAATACAAAGCATCTAATTAGAAAAATTTGTCAGTACAGGAACTGAGTTGGCAAGAAGATGGTGGTGGGGAAGAATTCCGGAGAGAAAATCAGTGGCTGCAACAATAAAAGTCCCCTACAGCAAAGTATTTAAAATAGCAGCCTAGCTTTCACATTCATTTTCTCCACTCTTTCCTGGGATGCAGTTAAGTGCTGACTGGACTAGATTACCTTGTCAGATGGAAATACTCTTTCTCCCAACAGTGGCTGGGAGGCTGCCCCCATAACCTCACAGGTGCATCCTTCTCTTGGTACTGCTTTTTGTTGAAGGGATTATCTCACCCAGAACACATCCTTTAAATTACTGACAAATGCTGGTTTAAAGGCCCAGGTGCCTTGCCTCATTTTGGCATGATTTTTTTTTTATTTGAAAGGCAGAGTCACAGAGAGGCAGAGGCAGAGAGAGAGAAAGTCTTCCATCCACTGGTTTACAAAGTAGCTGCAATGGCTGGAGATGTGCCAACAGGAAGCCAGGAGCTTCTTCAGGGTCTCCCATGTGGATGCGGGGGCCCAAGGACTTGGGGCAACTTCTACTGCTTTCCCAAGCTATAGCCCAGAGCTGGATCAGAAGTGGAGCAGCCAGGACTCAAACCAGCACACACATGAAATGCTGGCACTGCAGGAAGCTTTACCCACTTCACCACACCACTGTCCCCTTGGCATGATTCTGAAGAGTTTCCCCAGCTTCAGTGCTACTCCTAGGCTCTGTTGAGGCCTTTGTTATCATGCAGTGTAGTTAAATTTTTCTGTACCCAGTGCTACACAATAATCCTCCTACACCCATCTTCAGCTCAGTCTGTTTCCAAGGAACCCAGCCTAAGACATACTCAATTCCTTAAGTAACATGATGAAGCTCTCCCACAGACTCCTGAAATATCTTAATTGCCAGATTCTATGAACTCTTGAATTTCCTTGCAGCTGTTATTTAATGTGACCATTTTTCCTTAGTTATCATTCCTCCTTCTGGTTTTGTGGATTTGATTTATGGTGGTCCTCTTCCTACTGCTTTAGATTTTTAAGAATTTTAACTCAAGTTTTATTCTCAGTCACCTCGTCTGTATTTTTCCTTGGACAATCTCATTCATACCTTTGCTCTTAGTTCCATCTTAGTACTGTGGTAAAACCCTCTGAATTCACATTGTTGGTGTAGGTATCCGTCCTATGGTTCAGATATGCCTAGTTATTGCTCCCTGGATATCCTCGAGTGCTACAGATATCCTTGCCCCTATGCTACACCATGATTCCCATCAATCTGCTTTTTCACTATAACCACAGGTGCCACATTCAATGACAACAGTCCTGTTATTGTGTCATTCTTGTTATTTTAAGGAGTTTTTCCATTTCTATTTCTTAAGCCTAGGAATACAGAGATTTACTATGCTGATAAACATTTATGATGGTTTCTTCTTCCAATTTCTATCCATCAAACATGTCCTTCTAGGCAACAGAGTAGAAATGGAATGGCCCTTCCAGTTATATAGATAATGACTGTAACATTGATTAACTGTAGTGACATGGAAGAATCAGTTCTCTACACCTGTTTCTTATCCTTTACTTTGGTGCCTACATAGGGTTCATGAAGGTTAAGCAAAAATATGCATAAATGCAACTGAACAACACAGAAGTTAGTCAAATGTCAATTTTCCTGTCTTCCATCCTTCCTTCTCTCTCTACATTTATGGTTCCACCTAGAGTTGAAACAATGAAACTCCGTTCCTCGACTCCAGCTAGAAAGTAGGGACCTGCTTCTTCATTCAGCAAGGATAATTTAGGAGAACAGTCAGTTAGACATGTCACCATCAGGGACTTGTCTGCCTGGCATTGGAGCACCTGAAGGCACAGAAGCCAGTTTGTTGCCTCATGCAGAGATCTTAAAGTAGCACAGGTCTGGTTGGGAGCCTGTTGTATGTAGCTCGTAGAGTGTCTCTCAGCTCATCATGGCCTTGAGAGTCAATTACAGTTTGTGTCAACTTTTCTGCTTGCCTCCAGCTTCTCAGCTTCTCTCTCCTGCGCTTCTACTTTGTGGCTCACTATAAAATTCCCATGAGTTTTTTCTTTCTCATAATACTCACCACATGTAGGTATATGAGTTGCATGTTGATATTTTGGTGCCTATATAGAAACAAGGAATTCTATCATCAATTTAATTCTTTATTTTATTTATTTGGGGGGGGGGTGGAAGGCAGGGAAGGAGGGGGGAAGGGAGGGAAGAAAGAACTGCCATCTATTAATTCATTGCCCTAGTGTAGTCAATGGCTGGGACACAGCCTGTATGAAGTCAGGAGTTGAGATCTTAATTCAAGTCTCCACATGGGTGGTAAAAGGCTTGCCTCTCAGGGTCTGCATTAGCACAAAGCTGGATTCAGGAAGTGGAGCTGGACATTGAACTCAAGAATTCCAATATAAGATGAGGGTGCCTAAACTTCCAATTTCATTCTTTACGTTTTGGGATTCTGTCCTTATAAATGCAACCTTCGATCTATAATAACTGTTTTTTTAATTTTAGATTATTTTTCACAAATAATTTTAAATTATTTTAAGTTTCTTTCTGACCACCAAATACAATCACTGCTGTACTCTCAGTAGGATATATTCTTGGAGTCAGTTTGGTATTAGCACTTTTTGAGAAAATACTGACAGTTTAGGAAACTAAATATATAAATCAAACAAATATTTAACTGTTTGAAGTAACTTCTCATGAGGATTTATTCAAAAATAGCGAGTTCTTACAGTACAATTATTTTATTTACAAAAATTCAGTTGTTAAACAATTCTTGTAGTTCTCTCTCCCATGCAAGTACAGATCTTTGAATTTTCATCTCAAAATAAGAACAGCCTCCTGACTGATTTCTGCATCATCCATTTCTCTTCTTTCCAACCTACTTCTCATTTGACTGTTAGGATTAGCCTTTCAATTTCATGGCTCTAAACTACTACTTCCTTGTACAAAATTTAAGCCTTCTTAAGATTATGGAGTTTATCTGTTTACTTCTATATCTCCAGTACTTAACACATTTTCTGGCCTGTGCCACGGCTCACTAGGCTAATCCTCCACCTGTGGTTCTGGCACCCCGGCTTCTTGTCCCGGTTGGGGCGCTTGATTCTGTCCTGGTTGCCCCTCTTCCAGGCCAGCTCTCTGTTGTGGCCCGGGAGTGCAGTGGAGGATGGTCCAAGTCCTTGGGCCCTGTACCCGCATGGGAGACCAGGAGAAGCACCTGGCTCCTGGCTTCAGATCAGTGCAGTGCACCTGCTGCAATGCGCTGGCTGTAGCGACCACTTGGGGGTGAACCAATGGCAAAGGAAGACCCTTTCTCTCTCCTCTGTCTCTCTCTCTCACTGTCTAACTCTGCCTGTCAAAAAAAAAAAAAAACAAAAAACATTTTCCACTATATAAGATGCTCAATCAGCACTGGTTGGATACATAAGTTCTAGTGTAAATAAAGCATAAATTTGTCCTGTGTCATATAACTCTACTATTGTTTATTTTCCTTCACAAACTATTAACAAGATTTTTTTCAAGGAAAAAAAAGCTTAAATGGGTTTATAAGTTCCAAATACAAATTCTGCTCTAAAAGTACTTTCTTTGGAAATAAATGTGTCCAATTGAATTTGTATTTTTGATTCTTATGTGTAGATGTTCCCCCCCTTAAAATGGCTTGATTTATGAGCTTTCAACTTTGTACTAATTCAGAAGTAATGCACATTTTACAGAAATCATACTTTAATTTTGGAATGCAGATCTTTTTCCAGCTAGCAATACCTGCTGGGAAGCTCTAATTCAGTCACGTGACAACAAGGGAAAACCACTAACACTCTGGTGAGCCCTGTTACTAAGCTATGAAGTTTAGGAGCTTAGGTGTATTAAATGAAATTTTGATTTACAATATTTTCAACTTTCTATAGGTATACCTATAGTAATTTGAGAAGCATTTGGTGATTATAAGTAATGTTTATTGCTATATGCTATGTGCCTTATTACAATCTGTTTTTCATATATAATGTTCTGACATTCATAATTCATGAGTAGCTCAAAATACCTCATTCACAATGGCATTAATTTTATCATTTTTGTTTGCTGCTTTATTCACAATATCCAGGAAATCTTATAATGACAGGTTGAACATCCCTAATCCAACAATCTAAAATCTAAAGAGCATAAATCTGAAACTTATTAAGCACAGACATAATGCCACAAGTGGAAAATTCCACATGGCCTTCTAATGTGACAGGTCACAGTTATAATATAGGTACACTAAAATTATTGTGTGGCTATGTGCCTAAGGTACATATGAAACATAAATTAATTTCATGTTTAGATCTGGTTTCTAATATCAAGATATCTCATTTATTCCAAACTTCAAAAAAAAAATTCCAAAATCAGAAACACTTCTGGCCCTAAGCATTTTGGATAAGGAATATTCAAATTGTTATTTTTATAGATGAGGTAAACTTTTACAGATAAGGAAACATAAGGAATGAAAGTCAAAGAAAAATGCTTCGTTTTTTTCCCAACCATAAATAGTTGTTGTATTTTAAACTAGACATTGCAATTCTAGAACTTGGATTTTTAACCACTAGGCCCTGTCATTCCCATGACTTACATATTTTTCCTACCCCTGACTCCTATTTGGAATGGACTTAATGTTTATGTCTCCCCCTCCCCCTGGAATCCATGTCAAAATCATAACCCTAAAAATAAAGCATTAGGAGGTGAGCCCTTTCAGAATTGGTTAGGTCACAAATGTGACCGCTATAACAGAGATCTGAGAGATTCTCTTATTTCTATCATGTGAGGTGACAATGAGAAAACAGCTCTCAGAGGGAAAGGGTCTCTTGCCAGCTGCTGAATATGTCAGCAGCCTAATTATGGAATTTTGTCACCAGAACTGTAAGAAATAATCTTATTTATTAGTCCCTACTGGATGCTATTTTATTAAGCAACCTGAGTGGACTAAGACATATCCTTACACTGTAACTTACACAAAATAGGGGTGTGGATCTTGAACTATTACATAAGCTGAATAGTGATACAAAAAAAGGTTTTAATTTTCAAAATTTCTTAATACTTTATGGGAAATATACCATAAAACATTGAGGAGAGGAAGCAATATAAGTGAAGGGGACTTTTGGAAACGTATTTGGTATTGGAATGATGAAAAACAGCTGTATTCCTCTCCCATTTTTGGTATTATCCTAATGCAATAAGTCTCAAATGAGGTTGTACTACCTTTTGTTTATCTGAGAAATAATGTTTTCAGGATAACTGTGTAGAATTAAGAAGTAATCTATGAATTTCATGTTAAAAACAAAATATTTCCTAATTAGAAAAACTGCCTTTTCAGCAACCATAGGTGAATTATTATAATCTCTGAGAATTACTTAACTGTTTTCAGAGAATTAATAGCAATGTAAAATATCCTTAGAATAAATATAGAAATAGGTATAGAAAAAAGCTAAATAGTTAATAGCGTTATAAAAATAAAACATGCATTTTGCCTCAAAAGTTTTTAAAATAATGGCAAAAACAAGTAAAAAATAAATTTTTCCTGAGGAAAATATTTGCAATGCATTAGTAATAAAAAAGGGCTGGCATATATCACACATAAGCAGCAGTTAGAAAGTGATAAGAGGCCGGCACCGAGGCTCAATAGGCTAATCCTCCACCTGCGGCGCTGGCACACCGGGTTCTAGTCCCGGTCGGGGTGCTGGATTCTGTCCCGGTTGCCCCTCTTTCAGGCCAGCTCTCTGCTGTGGCCCGGGAATGCAGTGGAGGATGGCCCAAGTCCTTGGGCTCTGCACCCGCATGGGAGACCAGGAGGAAGCACCTGGCTCCTGGCTTCGGATCAGCGCGGTGCGCTAGCCACGGTGGCCATTGGAAGGTGAACCAACGGCAAAGGAAGACCTTTCTCTCTGTCTCTCTCTCTCTCACTGTCCACTCTGCCTGTCAAAAAAAAAAAAAAAAAAAAAAAAAAGGAAGATCTCTCTTTATCTGTCTCTCCCTCTCTCTCTAAAAAAAAAAAAAGTGATAAGAAAAATCCAACACACTAAAAATGTCAAAGGATATCATAAGAAACTGCTGAATCTGGAACAGTCAGGAAAATGCAACCTGACATAATTCACACATTGTTTTATAGCCACAGAATAGGAAAAATGAGAAACAAGTGATTAAAATTACTTCTGGGTTAGTAATATGGCAAAAGGGTACTTATATATATATATAATCCTGTGGAAATAAACAGCCATAGGACTTTTGAGTTCAATATCCACCTATTAAATTTGAGATGTCACACTTACCACATTATGGATAATTGTAAAAAGTGGAACAAATTCAATACAAGAGAATTTTACAAAATCTACCAAAATTGCAAAAAGGTATGGTATTATATTCAGAAATTCTGTTTTTCCTGTATGTTTACAATGATGCAAAACAATAGAATTGACCATTTAGAGAAGTATTTTGATAGCAAGAGGCTGGAAATGAGATAACTCCATAAAATGTGCTAGTAAGTAGCATAAAAAATGAAATTACAGTAAGACGTTCTTTACGAAGAGATGGGATCGTTAATATTTCTATGAAGTGAAAAAGTGGGGTATTAAGTTGTACCTATAAATGCTATGATATCTATTAAAAAGAAGAAAAATATATGTGCATTTTTTATAATTATACATTTGAGAAATATCTCTAGAAAACTGTATAAGAAACTGATAATACCAGATAACTCCATCTACAAAGGGAAACTAGTTAAGTGGGGACAGAATTTGGAAAAAAACTTTTTCAGTTTATATCATTTAGAAGTTGAGAAGTTTGAGTGAGGGAGAGAGAGAGAGAAAGAGAGCTTCCATTCACAAGTTCATTATCCAAAAGGCCACAACAGCTGGGGCTGGCCCAGGCGAAAGTCAGGAGCCCAGTAGCTCATCAGAGTATCCCGCATGTGTGGCAGAGGCCCATGTACTTAGACCATCATCTGCTTCTTTCCCAGGTGCCTTAAAAAGAAGCTGGATCAGAAGTGGAGCAGTTGGGACTTCAACCTATGCTCTGATATAGAATGTTGACATTGCAAGTAATATCATAATCCTCTTTGCCACAACCCTGGTTCTTAAAAAGGATTTTTTGCACAGTTATATGAATGAAAGTAATGTCACTGAACTAACTATACATTTAAAAATGGCTAAAATTATACATTAATCTTACATATATTTTGTGCACAATAAAGTCAGTTTATTTTTTCAAAAGTATTTTATGTCTCAACAAGTCTGTACACGTATATATATTCCTATGGAAACAAATAAATAAATAAATAAGGATATATTCAAGTTATTGTAAATATCCTTATTTGCAGTAGCAAATAATTGGATTCAGTAAATTGTCCCCAGCAAAGGGATTATTTAACAAATATTAATCAGTAACAGTCAAATGCAGCCATTAAGAAAAACACTGTGGTATGTCCACACAACAGCTTATTATTCAGTGGTTAAAAAAAAAAAAACAAGCTTTCAATTATGAATAGAAAGGGAGGAAACTTAAAATGCTGGTGGGGAACACCCAGCCCAGGATAGGATAATGCAGTGAAATTATTTGATTTGCCTCTGCTAAGGAAAATGCAGCCAGGACTCAAAATTCAATAATTACATAGCAGGGTAATGTTTAAATTGATAATTCTGTATGGCCCATAAATGATATTATAAATATCCAAATGATCCATGGCAGAAAGAGTTTCCCCATTCCTGTAAGGGAAAAAAGCCATTCTGAACAGGACATTGATTCCAACTATACGACATCTGGAAAATGAAAAAAATTATGGAAATAATAAAAAGATTAGTGGTTGCCATGGATTAGGGAGATGGAGCACAGAGGATTTTTTAGGACAGTGAAACTATTTTGTATACCATATTTGGAAATACATGTCATTATATACTTGTCAAAACCCATAGAAGATACAACACCAAAAGCCAAGTTTAATGTAAACTATTGACTTTCAGTGATACTGACTGATATATATCTAGATAGATAGATATTTAGATAGATAGGTAGATATTTACACAGATAGATAGATAGTAACAAATATTCTACATGCTGATAGTAGAGGAGGCTACACAAGTATAGGACCTAGTGCCTCTGTACTTTCTATTCAATTTTTGCCATGAATTTTAAAATGCACTAAAACAAAAGTCTGTTCAAAAAAAGAATTTTGATAGTCCAAAGAAACAAAGAATCTGGGGATCTCAGCTTTGGCCTTGCCCAGTCCCCACTATTGTGGGCATTTGGGGAGTGAAGCAGCAGATGGAAGATTGATCTATTTCTTTCTCTCTGCCTTTCAAGTAGATGAAAATAAATAGATAAATTTAAAATAGATGAAATAAGGCCATATTGATCAAAATTAAGGCAATAAACACATATTAAAAATAGATGTACACACTATTAAAATACTGGAATTGGGACTGGTGCTGTGGTGCAGTGCCCGCATCCCATATGAGCACCTGTTTGAGTCCTGGTTGCTTCACTTCCAATATAGCTCTCTGCTAAAGCAACTGGGAAAGCAGCAGAAGATGTCCAAGTGCTTGGGCCCCTGCACTCATATAGGAGACCTGGAAGAAACTCCTGGCTCCTGGCTTCGGATTGACCTAGCTCTGGCTGTTGAAGCCATTTGGGAGAATGAATGAGTGGATGAAAGATCTCTCTTTTTTCTCTCTGTAAATAAATAAATCTTTCAAAAAAAGATACTTGAGTTATTGGACAATAACTTTGACTACGATTGGTATGCTCAAGAAATAATGGAAAAGGGGGACAAAATAGATTAGATGAAAGGAAATAGAATTTCATCAGAGAATTGTAACATTAGAAAAAGGACCAAAGAGACCAAGTGATTGTCATGTTCTTCACCATACTTTCATGTAGTTTGACAGCTTTACAATGAGTTTGGATTATTTATAAGAGTCTGAAATAATATAATAAAGCTATTTTTATTGTGGCAAGATAAAGGAAAAAAGCAATATGAAGATATGAGAGTAACCTCTTACTAAACAAAAGTCTAAAATGATTAGGTGGCTGTGATACCCTGGGGTACAACTCTGAAAATAAGTCCATGGTGCCAGGGCAAAAAAATAAAAGAAAAAGAAAAACAAGACTTATGAGAATCAGGTGGAAAATCTCACATAAAGTGTAACAAAATTTTATTCTCAGTTCTATTTGTTTATTTAAGGATTCAACGATAGTCAAATAATTATGAGTGTTTTCTTCAAGCAGATGACATTGGACTTGAAAACAATGTGAGAATGATCTAAAGAGGGAAAACTACTAGTACACACAATAATGACTTATAAATACCTATTGGGTGCTAATTACTGATTAAAATATTATTTGTGAGGCAAATAGAGTACTTATAAGCCTACAGTGGGGAATAATTTTTGAGATTATGAAATGGAATAATAATAGTCCATCTATATTTGATAAGTACTTAATAAGATGTCCTTGATGAATATACATTAATTGAATTAGCTATTCAAATTATGGGAAGTCATTCTCAGATACAATGGTATCTGAGAATAAGTAAATCTGGTATAAAAAATGAAAGTATCCATAGGTAAATCTGAAGAACATGATTTTATTATTGGGGTCGGTGGGGGAAAGAGATAAAGAATAAGGCCACTATACTGAAAGAGAGTCATGAAATCACCCCAAAGTGGATCAGTCCCCTAACTACTGAACACAGGCAAAGGCTCAAAACTTTTTCTCCCTCAATTCTCCTCCTCCCAGACTTTTCAGGAGAATTGAACACTGTTGAATCTTGCCGAATTTTTGGTCTCTTTAAAAAAAAAAAAATGAAACAAACAAAGACACTGGAAGTGTTTTCTTGTTATCTCTGAGTATTCCATTTCTGCAGCTAATTCTTCTCCCTCAAATTTTTGATGACTATTGATGATCTTCAGAATCCTACCTGTGAAAATGTTACCCATTTATACCCGATATGCTTTTTTGTCTCACTAAATTCTGGTAGCTTCAACTGTCAGCTTCTCAGAAAAACCAGCCATGAGTCTTCTAACCACCTCCCGCTCCAGTTATTTCTATCATCTCTCTGATCACCCTTACACTGGCTATGTGAGAGGAACATGCATTTCAGGTTTCTAATGAAAGTTATCATCTTAACATCCTCTATTGAAAGCTAATTGCTCTTCGTTTGCTGTTCCAGATTTCTAATACTAGAGTCACCATTCACCCAAACTCCTTTACTATGGAATCTAATGATACTTCTTCCAGCAAAGGTCTTCTACTGCTATCTCTATGGCTACCACTGTAGTTTGGACTCCTAAATTTCCCACTTGGATTACTGCAAGTGTCAATTTCCTTTTCTCCCCTCACCCAACTCACTCCCAGCAGTCCAGCTGCATATGGCTATTGAATGTTATTCCTTCTTGACTAACTCTGCTCTTATGGTCCCCAATGTCTTTCCAATTATAAGTGTGATTTTCTGTTGAGCTAAAACTAATATTGACTATTAACAAAGTGTTTCTTTTTAAAAAAGATTTATTTATTTATTCATTCATATTTGAAACTCAGAGTGGCAGAGGCAGAGCGAGAAAGGGGGAGGGAAGGGAGGGAGAGAGGGAGAGAAAAAGAGAGATAGAGAGGGAGGGAAGGAGGGAGGGAGAGGGAGACAGGGAGAATGTCTTCCACCTGCTGGATCACTCCACAAATGGCCAAAATGGCCAGGGTGGGCCAGGCAGAAGCCACCAGAAACTTCATCCAGGTCTCCTATGTCGTTGCAGTGGCCCAAGCACTTGGGCCGTCTCCACTGCTTTCCCAGGTGTGTTAACAGGGAGCTGGATTGGAAATGAAGTATTTAGGACTCAAACTGCTGTCCATATGGGATGCCAGTGCCTCTACACCACAGCGCTGGTTTCTAACAAAGTATTTCTAAACATGTTTTCAGAATTTTCTCTCCTTCACTATGATGATAGCACACCTGAGCTATTTGAAAAGATTTTGAATTGGGAAGATACTTTCTTTTACACTCCCTCACAGTGTAAGCCTATGCCACAAGGCAATTTAAGAAAAAAGTCTAAATTTATAAATCAAATTCATCAATGGCTAATAATTTATCTTATAAAAGTGCTTTGGGCTGGGTTGAGCTACCGCTTCGGAGGCTCACATGGCATATTGGAGTGCCTGGTTCAAATTTCCACTCCTCCTCTTCTGATCCAGCTTCCTGCTAATGCACACCCTGGAAGGCAGCAGGTGATGGCTCCAAGTACTTAGTGCCCTGCCACTGATCTGGGAGACACAGACAGAAAGATTGAGATCTGGGTTCCCGGCTTCTACCTGGCCAGCCCAGGATGTTGCAGGAATCTCTCTAACTCTGCCTTTCAAATGAATAAATATTTTAAAAAAAGAAAGTGTTTTTCCTCTGTACTGTCATTACTTGGTATTCTACTTGTCAAAATATGAGGTTTCAATCATATAAATATTTGATAGTCTACATGTGAGGTATTTATCATCCATGACTTGTCATTCATATAGCTATCAAAAACCATGAAAAGGAAAAAAATTCTGTTGGCTTATATAATTCTTTAAGAATCTCTAGTATTAAGCAATTGAAACATAATCACATATTTTATATAATAAAATATCTACTAAGATATGTATTAAGTATAAAATCATTTATGCACAATTTCTAATATATTTTGATGGTGGATACTGGCATCATTTCTCAAATTTCTGTTTGCAAATATGTTTTAATTATTATTACCAATGAAAAATATCTGTTATATTTGTTGATTTAAAAACTTACTGCAGGGGCTGGCACTATGGCTAAGTGAATAAAATCACCAACTGCAGTGCTGGCACCCTATATGGATGCTGGTTTGAGCCCCGGCTGCCCCCAACTTCCAATCAAGCTCTCTGCTGTGGCCTGGGAAAACAGTAGAAGATGGCCCAAGTCCTTGGGACCGTGAAACCACGTGGGAGACCCAGAGGAAGCTCCTGGCTTTTGGCTTCAGATAGGTGCATCTCCGGCCATTGCTGCCAATTGGGGAGTGAACCAGTGGATGGAAGACCTCTCTCTCTCTCTCTCTCTCTCTGCCTCTCCTTCTCTGTCTGTGTAACTCTGCCTTTCAAATAAATAAATAAATCTTAAAAGAAAACTGCATTAATTTTTATCTTGAAAAAATGTTGTATATATTTGTATATGTGTGTGGACACGTAATTTTAACATATAAATTGGTTTCTAATTTTAAGTTTGTTTCTCTTATCCATGTCAATGAAATTTTTGATGTAAATATTTTCTAAAATCCTTTTAGCTTTAATATTTTCAGATTCTATATCTCTTCAAGATGTATTTAAGGAGAAATAATCATCTCTGTCCACTTTAATATGAAGCAATGCGATTTTCAAAGATTCTTCTTGTCATTCAAACACTCTTATGTATCCTTCCCACATTCTTAAGTCCTTTTTATCCATTCACTCAAACATTGCATGTTTTTATCATTGAACCTCCAATTTCATTTCTTGAAAATGTCAGAGAGCACTGATAAATGGAAACCTTCTGCTTTGTGCCTGGATTTCATTTGATATCACCTTGTAATTCTGAAATGTGACCTTCAAAAGTGAATGTAAGTGCACTCTATTTCTTAAAAGCATGATATAAAATAATTTCTATTCTTAACTTATAATAGGAATTAATGTGCTTACATAATACTTAAATATATCATAAGACAAAAGGAGATTCGTTTGTTCTTTTTATAAAGAAATAAGTGTAGGAATAGGACTTTCCATATCAGATTTGAGAGAGGATATAATAAACTCATATTTCTGATCAAAATAATTTCATTCTTACTTATAGAAGATGTTTCCTAAAATTTATAGTTACCATTTTTCTCCCTAATTATTTTTGTGATACAGCACAAATACTGCTAAGTTTAAAATTACAGAATTCTTTGGTCATTTTAGAGTAAAGTTCCCCAAACACTAGTGGATTCTATATAGTTAAGCATAATAGAATAACGCGGTATCTACTTGCTAGTTATCCTGTCTCTGCAGACTTCTAGGTTGTGACCACTTTGACTTGCATTTTTTTCATGTAGCGGGCTCCTTAAAAAAAAAAAAAGAAAATTTGAAAAATTTTAATTAACTGCACTTAAAAATTGACAAATGCATCTAAACCAACATATTAAGCAAGAATGGAATGTGAAGAGTTTAATCAGATGCTTTTCTAATTGTCAAGTTACACCACTACCAGAATAATTCCACAAACACTACCACTTCAAGCATTTGAACTGTGGGTCTATAAACTTAGTGTGAAACAGGACACTTTTGTCCAAAATTCTTTCTTAAAGCAACATATCAATACCTGTGAGGTAAATGGTTTGTACAATGATTTTTTTTTCTGCTTATTTTACTCTTAACAGTTAAATAGTAAATGTGAAATGTATGGCTTCTTGTTTTGAAATTACAAAACCATTTTTTTTTAGAGAGACACAGAGAAGCAGAGACAGAGGTATCAACAGAAACAGGGAGATCTTCCTTCTGCTAGTTCATTATCAAATGCCTACAACTGTTAGTGTTGGGCCAGGCAAAAGCCAGGATCCTCGAACTCAGTCTGAGTCTCCCATGTGGGTAGGAGGGGCCCAAGGAAATGAGGCCTTCTGCCTTCCAAGAGTGTGTATTAGCAGGAAGCTTGAATAGGAAACAGATCTGGAACTTGAACTCAGTTACCTCTATATAGGATGGAAGTGTCCCAAATGGCATCTTAATCATTATACAAAATGCTAGCTCTCAAACTTAATGTCTTTTGAAAGATTTCATAATTTAGGTTCTTACAAGCCACAGTTACTTTATCTAATTATTCTTAAAAATATTTATAGTCTTACTATTATATCTTACAATAATTTGATAATTCCCAGTGATCGATCATTAAAATAAAGTGCTTTGACATTGTCAGTTATTATATGTGCATGCAGTCATAGCTTAATATATTCAATGTACTACAATTTAAGTAATTGAACCAAAATATCCATATGCATTTTAATAATCCAATTTATTTTAGAAAAGTAACTTCCATTAGATTAAAGCAGATATACATGTTAATTATATAATGCAATTCATACTGTACACACTCTATACATTTATTACCCCATGGTTGGTATGGGAAAGAAATTAAAAAATATATCTTAAAATTAATGCATTGAATACTCAATGTAAAGCCTTTATATTCCCATCAGGAATTCCTACAGAACTGTTAAATATGTAAGTGAGCAGAGAACTAAATAAATGGGGTTACATCAAGCTCAGAAGCTTTTGCACAGCAGAGGATATGATCTATAAGTGAAGAGTCATCCAACACAAGGGGAAAACATATTTGCAAACCACCAATCTGACCATATCCTAAATATATCAGCAAATTTAAAAACTCAACAGCAAAACAAAGCAAAGCAAAGCAAAACAAAACAAAACAAAACAAAAAAACCCCAGAACTAATTCAGCTGAGAAATGGGCAAAGGACTTCAATAAACAGTTCTCAAAGAAAAAATACAGATGGCCAACAAATTTATGAAAAAATGTTCAGCATCACTAGCCATCAGGGAAATGCAAACCTAAACCACAATGAAGTATCACATCACCCTTCTCAGAATGGCTAAAATCCAAAACAGAGAGAGCAACAAATGCTGGTGAGGATGTGGACAAAGGGAAACATTTTACACTGTTGGGGGGAATGTAAATTAATGCTGCCACTGTGGAAAACAGTCCGAAGATATCTTGAGAAACTAGAAACAGACTTGCCATATGATCCAGCAATCCCACTACTGAGTATATACCCAAAGGACATGGACACATTTTAACAAAGAGATACCTGCACCACCATGTTGATTGAAGCACTGTTCACAATAGTCAAAATTTGAAATCAACCAAGTTGTCCATCATTAGATGAATAGATAACAAAAATGTGGTATATTTATACAATGGAATATTATTCAGCTATACAAAATAATGAATCTATCATTTACAACAAAATGGATAAAACTGGGGGACATTATGTTCAGTAAAATAAGCCAGACATAGAAAGACAAATAGCATATGTTCTACCTTATATGTGGGAGTTAAAATTTAAAAAAAAAAGAAAGACAAAAAAAGAATTGCCTGTATCAGTATTGCTGCAAATATAGTTTTGTAAAACTTTGCTTTATAACTTTGTCAAACCAATGGTTAAAAATGATCTGTGGGGGCCGGCGATCTGGCGCAGCAGGTTAACAGCTTGGCCTGAAGCGCTGGCATCCCATATGGGCACCAGTTCTAGTCCCGGCTGCTCCTCTTCTGATCGAGCTCTCTGCTATGGAGTGGAAAAGCAGTAGAAGATGGCCAAAGTCCTTGGGACCCTGTATCCATGCAAGAGACTCAGAAGAAGCTCCTGGTTCCTGGTTTGGATCGGTGCAACTCCAGCCGTTGCGGCCATTTGGGGAGTGAACCAGCGGAGAGAAGATCTCTCTCCCTCTCTCTGCCTCTCTGTAACTCTGACTTTCGAATAAATAAATAAATCTTTATAAAAAAAAAAGGATGATATGTGATTACTGTAAAATTTACTGTATATGGATGAAACAGTCATTTTTCCATTTAATTATATTTTACAGTCATTGTCTATATTCCTACTAAACTCAAGTCTCTTTGCTTTTTACTTGTTAAACTTCTTATTTGGTGAAGTATTACACCTTTTTATTGTAATGTAATTTTAAAGTATGCTATCTCAAACACTGAAAAGAAAGGGAGAAGGAAAGATGATGGGAGGGAGGAAGGGAATATTGCTGTGTTCTTAGACTTGCATCTACAAGTCACGTTGAATCTGTTAAAAACTAAAAATTAAAACAGGGGCCAGTGCTGTGGCTCATTTGGTTAATCCTCTGCCTGCGGCACCGTCATCCCTTATGGGTGCTGATTCTAGTTCCGGTTGCTCCTCTTCCAGTCCAGCTCTCTGCTGTGGCCCGGGAAGGCAGTGGAGGATGGTCCAAGTGCGTGGGCCCCTGTACTCGAATGGGAACCAGGAGAAGCACCTGGCTCCTGGCTTCTGATCGGTGCAACGCTGGCCATGGCGGCCATCTGGGGAGTGAACCAACAGAAGGAAGTCCTTTTTCTCTGTCTCCTACTCTCTGTCTATAACTCTACCTGTTATATAATAACACATATATATGTTATTAACAAATATTATATATGTTATATAATAACATAAATAAAAGGAAAAACAAAAATAAATAAATAATTTAAAAAAGCATAATGATCAAAAAAAGAAACAACTCTAAAGGATATTTTGGTAAATAAAAATTACAGTGACAATTCATAAGCAGCAGTTAAAATGCTTAAGACTATTTAAATTCATGCAATTCTATATTTGTATAAAATATATAGTCAGAATAAATAAGGCCTAGAAAATAGTGTTTAGGCTCAGTATCGTTTCTGGTTACAAATGAATGATAAAAGTGAGATCAAAATTATGTTTTTGTTTTTGTTTTTAATTTTTAAAAAAAATTTTTTTTTGACAGGCAGAGTGGACAGTGAGAGAGAGAGACAGAGAGAAAGGGCTTCCTTTGCTGTTGGTTCACCCTCCAATGGCCGCCGCGGCCGGCACGCTGCGGCCAGCGCACCGCACTCATCCGATGGCAGGAACCAGGTGCCAGGTGCTTTTCCTGGTCTCCCATGGGGTGCAGGGCCCAAGCACTTGGGCCATCCTCCACTGCACTCCGGGGCCACAGCAGAGAGCTGGCCTGGAAGAGGGGCAACCGGGACAGAATCCGGTGCCCCAACCGGAACTAGAACCTGGTGTGCCGGTGCCGCAAGGCGGAGGATTAGCATGTTGAGCCACGGCGCCGGCCCCAAAATTATGTTTTTAATATGGATAAATAGCCTTCTAGTCTTATCACCATTTACATTTATTATGGCATGCAAGTTAAAAATTTTTACTCTGGCCTCAACTTTATCCCCCATAGTTTTTCTATAGACACTTTAAAGGCCAGATAGACTGAAACAGTTGCTGTATTCCTCCACACCCAGGCCCCTGCTTTGCCTTTGTTCATATTTTATTTACTTGGATTGTGTTGTTTCTGGTTTCTCCTTGTCTAGTCTCACCACTTCCTTGCAAGTGCAGGTGATGGTCTCCCTCTTCAACTAAGCCTTTCCTGATTCTCCTCAATTGTACACAATCTCTTTTATGTCTGAATTTCTATTAATCTTTCTCTCTCATAATATTTTAATAGATTATAGTTATTTATACTTCACTCCATCAAATGGTTAAAATGTAACTTAATAGGCTGCTTTCCTCTGACATATCTTTGTATTTCTACAAAATATAGGAAAATATTTTCCAGACTGTAAGCATTTCACGCTTTTTTTTTTTTTTTTTGATGGAAGGAAACCCACTTAAATTTTAAGCTATGGAACATTTTCTTGGTAAGAATATTCTTCAACGATAAAGACCGGATTTTGATGGGAAAATTCCTCAGTGTGTCTCACGGTGTAGAAGCACAAACTCGAGAAGCTGACTATGTCTGGGACTGGGAGATGGGGGATTTCCCATGAAAAGATGAAAGACTGGCAAAGAATGATCTGGCAAAGGCTGTGGCTTCTTTGTATAACACAAGTCTCTGTATATTTTTCTTTCTGTAAATGCTACAAAAATTCTGCAGTGACAGTGCTGAGCTTAGCACTGCAGTTGACAAAGGGAAAGAATAATATGAGCCAGTGAAAGTTTCAGGAATTAGCAAGATTACTGGGGAGATTATCCAAGCAAAGCTCTTAAAGTAGCACCTACCACACAGTAAGCATTCATCTACTATTATCGTTATTAACATTTTGCCACGGAGACCTTTCATTTGGTCTAAAAGGTTGAACTAATGTTTAATAATTCCATCTACTCCCTAGAATTCAAAACTCTGATCAGTTTCGTACTAGAACCCACACTGATTCCAATTACGTGTAATTCAAATAATTAAGGTTTAGGTGCAATCATCATGAACAGTACCTTAACTTCATGAAAGAACCATTCCAGAGTCTGATGAAAAAAAAAATCACTTCATATAGCCTACATCTATAGGTTAGAAAATAGTATTTGGCAATTTCAACTTCTATTTCTACAAGACATGAATTAATAATTGACCCTAACTCATTATTGTTTTTAATAATATAAAGTAAATGCTTAAAAGCTGACTCTCCTTAGGAAAAAGGTATTTGTTATTTTATTATAACAACTCAAATTATAAGCCTAAAATACAATATGCCAGTATCAAGAAATATACTTAAAATAAATTATTGCATTCTCATTTTTTGTAAGCTTGTTAGCTTTCTGAAAATAGATTGTTCTTCCCTATTCAGGAAGATTCATCATTCAATATGAAAGGAAAATATGTCTGAATTTCGAACATTAAATATTCATGCTTTGTGTAATTTTAAAGATAAACAGCTGGATGTGGGCACTTAGCCTCGTGGTTAAAAAGTTAAGTCCCACTGAGTACCTTGGTCCAGTTCCCAACTCTGGCTCCTGATTCCATCTTCTTGATAATGTAGACCCTGGAAGGGAGCAGTGATGGCTCAAATCATTGGGTTCCTACCACTTACACTGGAGCCCTGGATTGAGTTCCTGGCTAGAACTAGCCCAGTCCCAGCTTTTGTGGGCATTTAGGTTATGAATCAGTAGATGTGAGTTCTTTTTCTCCTTCTCCCAACACCCTTCCCAAGTAAATACATACCTAAAAATAAAAGAATAGATAAGTAGGTTTTCTTTTGTCTTTTATAAATTACTAAAATTGAGTCCTACCAGCAAAGTCCCATGTGTACAACATCAATCTTACCCCTTCAGAGAAAGGAGGTACAATTAGGAGGGTACACATATTTTTAAACACAGAATTTTATTTATTTTTTTAAACAGGAAACCTAACTCATCTTACCCATATCAACACATTTTTAAAGACAGCATTGAAGGGTAAAGAAGCATCTTAGGTTCTAACAGAGACCAACATAATAGTTTTAATGGCAGCCTTTTTCTAATTAAAAATAGAATGATTCAAAGAAAATTAGTGTGTGTGAGTGTGTATGTGTTCCAGTGCTATCATTATTCTGGTTGGTCCAGGGTATACTTCCCTAAGTGGCTAAGCCTTCAGGTTAAAGTGTATTTTAGAGACTCACTGGGAGAGCTTATATGTGTAAGTATTGTTTGTAAGCCTTTTGAAAGTTTTCTTGCTCTGGGCTATCACTCCTGCTTTATGGCATTTCTGGTTTCCATTTTTGTAGTCAACATTCTTGAAATAGAACCTCCTCATTCAGTGCCTTAATTATATGTAAATGATGATACAAAAGGAGCCATTCATTGTTTTCCTTCCTGTATTTTCTATATGTTTCTGTCGTCAACCTGAAATTGACCCCAGTTTGACTTGCCTCTTTACAGCACCACTCAAAAGTAGAAATTACATGTTTAACATCCTTTAGGGTATAAGTTTCTATTTAAAACACGGTCTCCTTGGAGCAAGGACCTTGTTCAGTTATGCTTCTAATCAGTGTTTATGACTCTGTAGATACTGCAATATTAGCAAGTGTTGCTATAGCAGTTGAGCTATAAAGGCCATATATGGATGTCAAGCATTACCACTACCCACTACGTGTTTCAATTATATTTTATTTGGTGGCTTTAATCTTATTTGATTGCTTAATGCAAGTGTTTAAATATTCATTAAAATTAACCTTTTAAACCCAGAGGACACTTTTGACAATATTGAAGTTTTAGATTCAGCTTTTCAACTACTGAACAGTTAAAGTTGGGGGATTTGAAATGTCAAGAATTCTTTGAAGTAGATATTGAATTAGATAAGAATTTTAACTCTCTTGGTATTTTGTGACATGATTACTAATGGTCAATGACTATTTAATGCCAATAATGTTTGAAGAAATAATGAAGTATGATGTTGCATATCAATGAGGTTTGATAAGTGCTACCTCAAACCAGAATTATGGTATAAGAGCATATTTAAGTTGAATTGCAGTCTTAAAAGACATTTAAAATAAACATAGCTATTATTTTAGAAAAAATTACACCATATGCATCTTCAGCAAGTGAGAATCTATTTAATATTTTAAAGTGTCATTAGTATCCTCAGAAGATATGTTAGGATTTCCTATCACATCTACACGTATCCAACCTCTTCTAATCAAAGAGACAAGTTGAGTGCTCTGAACTGGAACACTGAAGAGACCTATTATAGATTGCATCTTTGCTCAGGAAAATTCACCTCCTTCCTTCTACATTCCCATAAGAGGAATATACCAGTGATGGTGGCTAACAAACCAGGTATAAGTAATAGAAGTCTATTCTGAGCCTACGTCTCAAAGATCTTTTATATTTCTGTTGAAATCCTGCCATATGTAAGGGCTAAGAAATAAACATATTCAGTTTGGTCCATTGATCCTAAGTGATGAGAGGGATAAGGAGCACAGCTATACTAGTAGAGACACTTTAGATGAGCTGACCTACTCCTAACCTCTATGCAAGAACAAGCCTCATTGAGATCAGCAGGGCCACTGAGTGAAATATAGCTTCTATCAGTGGTCCCCTGACCAACTCCTAGACAGAAGGGAGAGCAGGGATACCTGACTTGCAAATATATCTATATGACAAACACATTGTTTTTTTTTTTCTTAGATTTTTATGTGCTATATTTACAAATAGTGGCTTTGAAGACATTGATGGAGCTCAGAGGTCCTTCCACATCCGTTTCTGATACTGTTCCTCATTATCACGGTTAGGAACAAGAGGCCTGGGAGGCTACGGCTAATTTTATACAAACTTTGTTGATCCTCAGCCTATTTTCATGGGCTAGCAGTTTGCACAGTTTCTCTCACCCAGGGCTATCTTCACAGAACCACTAATGTCTTATACTGCCCCAGCGAAGCATGTGGTCCAGCAAATTATATGGTGTGAAGTAAAGGATCCAGAAGAGTCATAAACTGACCATTATAACTAAATTTTTCTATTATCTCATATTGGCCTGCCTAGATCTTTATTACATTTTGTCAGTTCTTAAGAAATACTTCATTTCTTCACAAGTCTGTATGATTCTAACTTTACCAACCTCTAACACTATAATTCAGTCAAGAAAAGACTTTAAAACATTTTTGACATGCATCTTTGAGTAGAGGCTGGGGAAGTGTAAGGAAAAGGAAAAGTAACATTTATTGTGTAATTTTATCCTAAATATTTTCCTAGATTATTAGAGATGACACATACTTAGGTTTGCTTCCCCTGTACTATACTCTACTTGTGATGAAGATTTGAGAATAATTTATTTAGATTATAATCCCTACAAACTCCAACAGAAGAGTAGAGAAATGAAATAGGAAAGCAAAGGAAGCCAAGAAGTCAGGAATTAATTTGTAATTAGGCAGATCGCCAGATTGAGCAACTGAGGTTGAATTCTGCTGGGGGCCTCTGGGAGATAGTGGGATATATGGTGTCCCATTAGAATGATGAAGAAGGTGGGCTATTTATTCTCCCACTCCCACCTGTCAATGTTTGAAGGCTGCACCTGGGGGCTTTAACATCTTTGAACTTCCAAGTTACACTGAATACAAGTTGAATGCTCTGGTGCAGCACCAAGATGCTCTGGGTACAACTGGAATACTAAGGGTCAAGGGGCATGACAGGATCTTAAAAATTACAGACATTTTTTTCAGTTCTCATGTATTTCTCATTAATTGTCACAATTGTAGAGCCTCAATTCCCTGACCACTGAATTTAATGACACAAACCACCACTGTTCTCTATTACTTGTTCCTCTCCTCCTGAGCTTCTACCATCATTTTGAACTAATGATTTGCTTCTTTTCTTTCTTTTCTATTCCAGAGCTGAATTTGTTTTGTTCACAAACATCTAGTGCAAAAGAGGAACCTGATATTTATTGAATCAATGAAAGAATGAAATCTCTATGAGGTAGGTTGTGTGATCTTCTTTAATAAGTAGGAATATTAAGTAGTGACAAGATTCAAATTCAAAATGATCTAACTTGAAATCCCATATGCTTAACCACAGTGTGATAATGATGCTATGCTGCTTTCCTATTTCTTGCCTCAGAAAACTCAATTATTTCCTATTTCCTACATCATTAAATTTAAATTTTTCTGCCTACTTTCAAATCCCTCTATAATTTAGTTAGTCTTGGAGCTTTTAAATTTGGTGTAAAAATATGTTATAGGAAGTTAGAAATGTTGCTCAAAGTCATACATGAAAATTACTTGCAGGTTGCTTATTGTCAATAATTGACAATTGTCAACTGTCAATACTGTCTCACAATAGCTTATTGTGACAGTGTAACCTAGTCTCTAATAAGTCCAGTAGAAAAAGAATGTACATATAATTTATAGAGCAGTCAGAGGGGTGGATGTGAGTGATGGTGAATGTGAGACTGTTTTGCTGAAGCTAATGTGATTGCAACACACAGTCACCAAAGTTCCTTTTATCCATGCCTAGGTGAGTGGATTTCACTTTAAATGACTGGGCCTGAACAAAGCACACAGCTGTACAAGCAAACGGGAACCATTAAGGATGAAGCCAGAAATAAGAAACAAGGCATTCCTACTTGTATTTGCTAAGGATGTATATGAACTTTGATTTACATGATCTCATTTAAGCCTTAAGACAAAGTCATTGGCATGACTGTAGAGCCTGACAAGACATTGGAAAGTATTCAGTCATGCAGTAAAAAATTACTCAAAGAAGAGAGCTACAGCTTGAATATTAGGTTGCAAATTCACATAAGAAACAATGAGGTAAAAGCTGACCATGTGGCTTTTGGAGGGAATACATGGTAGAATATTGATTGGTCAAAAATATTTGAAACGTTTCTCTATTCTACGGACGCTCCTTCTGGGAGGATTATACTTCCTAATCCCAGTGATACTGGCCTAGGCCAAGTGACTCACTTTCATTAGTGGAACACAAGCCACAGAGAAGTTTTAAGAGGCACTCTGAGCTTCTTTAAATGCTCTTTCCACTCTTTGGCAAACCCTTGCCATGGGCTACACTTTCCTTATAGATTCTGGAACAAAGAGAACTGGGTAACAGAGCTAGCCTACAAGCAATGGCAGTGAAAAAATAAACAATTGTTGTAAACAGTTGGGTTTGGTGTTGTTTGCCATTAGGGCAAATATTATATAAGTGGATTTTTTTTTAATTCTGTGGAGGTTTTCAAATTAAAAGATGAGATGACAAAAACCACTTTGTAGGAATAATTTTTTATTTTATGTAGGAAAAACATTTATACAGGATGTTTAAAATCTTTATAATAGTCAAAAGAATTTAATATGTTAAGGCCTGAGGGAATGTGATTACAAGTGAAATGAGAGATGAATTATTTGCTTATGATTTTTAATAGACGTTCATAGGAGAGTTTTATTTAGTTGTTTAAAAATAGTATTGTAATGCTTAAGAGAATTTGAAATCTACTAACTTTATGTCTAATTAATTAAATTTGCAACATTAGTTTTAGTAATTGGAGCAGTTTTGCTTATTAAACTACAGCTTGAAGTACTTAATAAATACAATGTACTAAATTTCTGATTAAAATATTTTTAAATGTAACATAGTCCATAAATAATAAAGTGACCATTAAACTTATTATTTCAAATACAATAATGATTTTTATGCTCAACTTGAAAAAATATTGATAAAGGTAGGTTTAAATTTAAAATTATAACTTTTATAAAATGTGAATTAACTAAATTTACAAATATCCATAAGTAATCCTAACTTTGTACAAACGCTATTTCAGAAAATTAAAAACACATGAAAAAACTCACTATGAAGTAGTAATATATTCCCATTCTACAGCTGAAGAAAGAAAGGGACAGAGAAATTAAGCAGTTGCCAAAGCTAAAACTAGTAAAATAATTAATTTAGTAGTTTTATGTTTCATAAATTGCTTTCAAATGTTTCTTGAAGTATACTTTATTCTTTCACTTTTGCCCTTAACTGTTAATGCACATTTATTTATATGACCTTTTTAAGATTATCAAATATAAAATCCTAGCTATTAGATATTTTTACATTGGAGAAAAATTATTCACAGATTTTTTTTTGAAAAGTCTTTGTCTCCTCACTGAAATGGATTATTCCTTAAGATCAGGAGGGATTTAGTGTACTAAAGCACCTAATAAAAAAACAGTGCAAATAACCAGTGCTCAGTAACTGTTCACTGAACTAATAAATTGCACAAAATATGAGCATTTTATTATCACTTTATTTCCTTTCCTTTACTTACTTCAAAAAAATAATTTGAGCATTTGAGCAGATACCATAAAAATAGATATAAACTAGGGTTAAATAAAAAAACACAAAAAGAAAAAGATAGACTTTAGTATAAGACTAATATGTTCATTGTGATTTAGCACTGAGTGTATCTTTTTGGTTGCTAGTAGATAGGCAAGAGTGGATTAGTACAGCTTAATTTTTTTGTGATATTTTATAAGAAAGAATATCAGTTTCAGTACAAATTCTTAATGGATTTTACCTCTTGATTTGTGTATCTTGTAATCTAGAACACTTATAAACATGAGCACTGACTTAGTGCTTTCCTCCTTCAAGTTTGGGAGGCAATGAACAATATTTAGAATAAAGAATAGTAATTTTCTACATATATCATATTTGTCTAGCTATAATTTCATGGTGATAGTCTTTTACTACAAAGCAGTTTTTCCAGCTTATTTATTTATTTGAAAGAGAGAGAAAGAGAGAGAGAGAGAGAGAGAGAGAGAGAGAGAGAGAGAGAGAGAGAGAGAGAGAGAGGTCTTCCATGCTCTGGTTTACCACCCATAGTACTGCAATAGGCTGCAATGGGCCAGACTAAAAACAGGAGTCTGGAACCCCATCCAGGTCTTCCTTGTGGGCAGCAAAAGATCCAGGAATGAGAGTTCTGATCTGCTACCTCACAGGGTGTGCATTAGCAGGAAGCCAGATTGGGACAAGGGCTGAGCAAGGTCTTAAACTCAGACCCTCAGACATGGGATGTGGACAACAAAATGGCATCTTAACTGCTGGGCCACAATGCTCACTCCAATATGAAGAATTTTTATGTTAACTCAAGGTCAAAACAACATTAATCTATCATGTACATTACATATTCTATCCCTCTGCCTTGCAAGTAGATGACAAACATTTTAAAAGATGCTATATTTGTAAATACAAGCATATTTACTTAATTTTGTGAATGGGAGGCAACAATTACAGAGTCTCTTAAAGGATTCCTACAGATCAGAAATTGAGTTTGTTCATAGGATAGACATGTGGCAAATTGTAAAGGGCTGTAAAATTATGTCCCTCCTGAACAAATGACCCAACAAGAATGGTTTAAGATATAAATTACGTCCTTCCTCAATTGTTAGTCTTATCACTATGAATAAAAATATCAAAATAAGTAAAATTTTGCTAAATACTATAGTAAATAGTTGTGGGAAATCTCAAATTTATTTAAAACCCATTGATATGTCTCTGAAATAGTAAAATACAGCACTAAGTTTATGGAACTAAGTAAAATAATATTTTGAAGTCTGTTTTAAAAAGCATGAAACAATTACAGAAAATAAATAACATATATTTTCAAGCCATATGTAATAAAACATGGTGCCAGGGAGGTTCACTCAGGCACGATGAAAGAAATCAGGACAAGGGAAAAATGAAACGTGTTTCTGAGATAATGTTCACACAAAATCACTACTGCTTATCTTCCTACTGTTCTTGGATTGCCTAAGAACTAAACTCATAAAGCAATTAAAGGTTGAACTTGAGGCAGCTGGATCAGTGAGCCAGGCAGCAAGCCACCTCAGGAACTTTGTTTAATGATGGGGGAGATAATTTTTAACACCAGAGATATAAATTATATCTGTGTAATAAACACTGCAATTGATCCTAGGGGACAAAAACATATCTGGATAACGGCTAGTCATAAAACTGCTCACCCTTTTCTGACTGCCATTGATTAAAACACACACATACACACACATAGAAAGATTACATACTGTACTAAGCTTAGGGTTCAGTTTATATTTCACATCTCATTTCTATAATAAATTTGTAAAAAATTGTATTCAATTTTTTTCTTTTCCTTTTTGTTTTTTGCTTTTAAGCTTACATATCCATCATATTCACTCTTCACTATGTCCTTCCAGACACAGGTAAGTAGCCTCTCTGTAAAGAATTAAAGACTTATCCTTTAATGGTCTGGTGTTTTTCCCTTTACAGTTAATTCTATTTTATTTGATTTTTTAAAATATTTATTTGCTTACTTGAAAGTCACAGATACAAAGAGAGAGAGAGAAACAAACATAGGAATCTTCCATCTGCTGGTTCATTCCCCAGATAGCTGAGAGAGAGAGAGAGCGAGCGAGCGAGCAAGCAAGCTTCTATCCGCTGGTTCATCCCCCAGATGGCTGCCATGGACAGCGCTGGGTCATGCTGAAACAAGGAGTTCTATCCTGATTACCAATATGGGTGGCAGGGGCCTAAGCACCTGGGCCATCTTCTGCTGCTTTTCCCAGGCACATTAGCAGGGTGCTGGATCAGAAGTGGAGCAGCTGGGACATGAACTGGGCCCCTGTGGGATGCTAGTATTGCAGGCAGTGGCTTCACCTGCTACACCAGTATGCACTATGCCAGCCTCTCTAGTTAATTTTATAGTAAGATTAGTAAAGAATTTGGCTATGAGAAGTAACAAAAGATATCTTTTTCTGAAAAAGGAAAATCCCTTAAAAAAATGCTTAAAAATCATTTTGTGGCCAATGATGCAAGAATGATTGTTTCATCACAGATTATCCCAGGAAAGACTGTCTAGCAAAGTATTATTAATAACTAGGTGCCAGCAAAAATGTTGCTGATCACAAAAGCTGTCAGGTTTCCTGTAATTTATAGTGCTTGGCTCCAAAGGAGAGCAATAAGAACTGATGCACTTTATGATGTATTCTATCGTGCTTGACAGTAAACTGATAGGCATATGACATGTCAAATACTATGGTTGACAATAAGTTGTTGATTAAATATGGTATATGGTAACCCACAAGCAGATAGGTAAAATAAGTAACTCTTTGGGTATGCTAAATGGCACAAAAAGTCACATATATTTTCACTTTGTAAATTAAAAAGAAAATACTTGATTTGTTATTGAGTGTAGGATCTTCACAGCTGCACAATACAAAACACAATACCTGGCTTTTGGACATATATTGTAAACATGTAAATGAACTTACAAACAGAATTTAGGAAGTATTAAGGCAAACCTTACTGAACTGTGTACCTTGTGGACTCATGATCAATTTAAACAATTAAAATCTGTAAAAAGGAATTGTTACTTTGGCCTATATAATACTGGCAATAACATTTTAAAATCATTAAGTACATATATCTTTCATCCACTACTATGAAAGAAAATTACGTCAACTCTTTCTGAAATAGCATGCTCCAATTAGTTTTTAAATTTAATAAAACCAGAAAACCATAAAAATAAGCTAGAATGTACTGTTTTCAGAACTTTCATTTGAGGGAACACTTAAGAAATAGCCTTGTGGGGATCAGAGTTTTAGTTGTTAATGAGTGCATCAGTAAATTCTAAGGAACACAAATTCATAAATATATAATTGGCTTTAAAATGCCCTTCCTTTTTATTTGAGGGCTAACTGAACACAAGTGGAAGTGTACACATTTTTTTAAATGAAGATGTCTTCTGCCATTCATCAATTAATTCATTCAGTGAACAAGTAATTACCAAACACCTCCAAGTGCCAGGCACTAGGCTTGGTGTTAGTGACACAGATGGAAGCAACAAAGGCACAATCCCTGGTCTCCACAGAGATAAGAGTCTATGAAAGAAAAAATTAACAGTATAACATTCTATTAATAGTATTTCTGCAGTGGGGAATAAGCTGACTTTTATTTACTCCAATGAACCTGAAACACTTAAAAATGTATTAATTTACTTATGATACTTCATTCTTCTAATGCACTCCTTAGTCTCTTATAAGTAATATTGGACTTCACATTTTATAAAAGAAGTTTCTTGAGGCTTTGTCTGTACCATTTATCTACCATTTTAAAGCCACAATTACAGTTTTATCTAGTATATTTATAGAATTTCTTGAGACTAATGAAAATGACTTGTGGTTTTGCAGCTAGGGCTGCAGTGGATCAGATAACAAGAGAGGGGAAGTCACAAGGGGACCTCTACACTACAGTGGACACCTCCTGGGGAGATGTCTGACATGCAGATTTCTTCTTTCTGGAAATGACCATTAAACAAAGGGCAACATCAGCCCAATCCTGAGGTGGTCAAAATCTCTCTCTGCTAAGGAGTATAATTTGATATGAAATCCTAAGATTTCGGAGACTGGATCGGAAGATGGCGGAATAGGGAGGAGCACACCGATGGTCTGGGAAGGGAAGGTCCAAAGAATGGTGAGAATTTGTAGTCTTGGGAAGGGGAGGCTCTTTCGAAACAGGGGAGACAGGGCGGACCTGCAAGGAAGACAAGGACGCCTGAAGTGCAAGACACCAGCGGGACTGTATACACACCAGCACTGGAAGCCGAGGTGAGACAGGCGCTTGCCCAGCACCGCGGCACCAGCCACCGCCGTCCCTCCCCCAACCCACTCTGGGACAGACACTGAGACACGCACGACTGAGTGGGGGAGGAAATAGAAAAAGGAACAGAGTAGCACCCGCAGGAAGAGTGCACAACTTAGGGAACTAATTGAGGGACTAAGCAAACCAGGAGCCCTTGGTACCTCCATCCTCCCCCATATCGGAGCTGCAGTGGACGGGAAGCAGCCATCTTGTTTGTTTACATTCGCTTAAAGAACTACCACTGCCGCAGCACTAATCGGGAGTGGTGCAACACTACACTCTTACGCAGGGGCTGGCCGCAAGGGAGGGAAGCACAAAACCCTCACACCAATCGACTCAAGTTACCAGGGGAAAAAAAATTTTTTTGAAAAGCACCCGCAGGAAGAGAGCAGGACCCAGCGTGCTAACAGAGGGTTCAAAAACCCCCGATCACAAATGCAATACACACAGAAGCCAGAGATTGGAAGCTAACTACCATTAATTCTGCTCAGCTGTGTGATATTACTTCCCTCCTGAGGGAAAAATAATAATAATAATAATGAATAAATAAAGAGAGATCTACCACAACTAACCCTGAAGAACTAAGCAGAGCTCTCTGGCTACACCCATCTCAAGCCTCCAAGGCTTCTCCAACAGCAGACAGCCCACTTAACACAGTCATAGTATAACAAGAAAAAAAAAATCGCAGTAAGGGGAGAAGAATTAAAAGAATTCCTCCAAAATGCGAAACAATAAACACAGAAACCAAGGGAACAAGAGCAACGAACACATTATGATGCCTCCAAACAAACAAAACACCCCAAGCCAAGAATATGAAGATGACGAGATAGAAGAAATGCAAGATATGGATTTCAAAAAATTTAAGATAAGGTCATTTAGAAGTTTTCAAAAGCAAATTCTTGAACTACAGAAATCCTTACTGGACAGAATAGAAAATCTCTCTCGTGGAAATGAAACCTTAAGAAAGAACCAGAATGCAATGCAGAAATTAGAACAGGAAAGTGTGATAGTGAAGAGAAATCAATCGGAAATGAAGAAATCCATAGATCAAATGACAAACACATTAGAGAGTCTCAAGAATAGAGTCAGTGAAACAGAAGAGAGAATATCAGACTTAGAAGACAGAGCACAGGAAACTATACAATCAAACCAAAGAAAAGAAGAGGAAATTAGAAATCTAAAAAATATTGTTGGGAATCAACAGGATACTATTAAAAAACCCAACATTCGAGTTCTAGGAATTCCTGAAGGAATGGAGAGGGAGAAAGGATTAGAAGGAATTTGAGTGAGATAATAGCAGAGAAGTTTCCAGGTTTGGAGGACAGAGAAAACCTAGTACAGGAAGCTCATAGACCCATAATAAACATGACAAAAAGAGATCCTCACCACGACATGTAGTAATTAAACTCACCACAGTGAAATGAAAAGATACTAAAATGTGCAAGAGAGAAATGTCAGATTACTTTCAGAGGATCTCCAATTAGACTCACAGCTGACTTCTCATCAGAAACCCTGCAAGCTAGGAGGGAAGGGCAAGACATAGCCCAGGTACTAAGAGAGAAAATCTGCCAGCCCAGAATTTTATATCCTGCAAAGCTCTCATTTGTGAATGAAGGTGAAATAAAGACCTTTCACAGCAAACAGAAACTGAAAGAATTTGTCACTACTCGTCCAGCCCTACAAAAAATGCTTAAAGATGTGCTACACACAGAAACACAGAAACACGGTCATCAGTTTGAAAGAAGCTAAAGGAAGGAAAACTCACAGCAAAAGATCATAGGACACTCAAAGCATATATAAGAAAATATCTTTGGCAAATGGCAGGACAAAGTTACTACTTATCAATAGTCACATTGAACATGAATGGATTGAACTGCCCAGTAAAAGACACCGATTGGCAGAAAGGGTTAGGAAATAAAACCCATCTATTTGATGCTTGCAAGAAACACATCTTTCTAACAAAGATCCATATAGACTGAAAGTGAAAGGCTGGACAAAGATATACCATGCCAACAGAAATGGAAAAAAAAGCGGGCATAGCCATCTTAATATCAGATAACATAAATTTTACCACAAAAACTATTAGGAGAGACAAAGAGGGACAGTATATAATGATTAAGGGATCCATTCAACAGGAAGATATAACGATTATCAATGTATATGCACCTAATTACAAGACACCGGTTTATTTAAAAGACTTGTTAAGGGACTTAAAGGGAGACTTAGACCCCAATACAAGAGTACTGGGGGACTTCAATATTGCACTCTCAGAGATAGACAGAACTACAGGACAGAGGATCAACAAGGAGACAGAAAATTTAAATGACACTATAGGCCAAATGGACCTAACAGATATCTACAGAACTTTTCATCCTACAGATAAAGCATTTACATTCTTCTCAGCAGTACATGGAACATTCTCTAGGATTGACCACATACTAGGCCATAAAGCAAGTCTCAGCAAATTCAAAACAATTAGAATAATGCAATGTAGCTTCTCAGACCATAAAGAAATGAAGGTGGAAATTAGCAACTTAGGAATCCCTAGAGCATATGCAAACACATGGAGACTGAACAACATGCTCCTGAATGAACAATGTGTCATAGAAGTAATTAAAAGAGAAAGCACAAATTTCCTGGAAGTAAATGAGGATAACAGCACACCATACCAAAACCTATGGGACACAGCAAAAGCAGTGTAAAGAGGAAAGTTTATATCAATAGGTGCCTACATCAAGAAATTGGAAAGGCACCAAATAGATGAGCTCACAGTTCATCTCAAGGATATAAAAAATCAGCAGCAAACCAGACCCAAAGCTAGTAGGAGAAGAGAAATAATTAAAATCAGAGAAGAAATCAACAGGATTGAATCCAAAAAAACATTACAAAAAATCAGCCAAACGAGGAGCTGGTTTTTTGAAAAAATAAAAAAAAAATTGACACCCCACTCACCTAGCTAACAAAAAAAAGAAGAGAAAAGACCCAAATCAATAAAATCAGAGATGAAAAAGAAAACGTAACAACAGACAACACAGAAATCAAAAGAATCATCAGAAATTACTACAAGGACTTGTATGCCAGCAAACAGGAAACCTATCAGAAATGGATAGATTCCTGGACACATACAACCTACCTAAATTGAACCAGGAAGACATAGAAAACCTAAACAGACCCATAACTGAGAAAGAAATTGAAACCGTAATAAAGGCCCTCCCAACAAAGAATAGCCCAGGAGCAGATGGATTCACTGCTGAATTCTACCAGACATTTAAAGAAGAACTAACTCCAATTCTTCTCAAACTATTCAGAACAATCAAAAAAGAGGCAATCCTCCCAGATTCTTTCTACAAAGCCAGCATCACCTTAGTTCCTAAACCAGAAAAAGATGCAGCATTGAAAGAGAATTACAGACCAATATCCCTGATGAACATAGATGCAAAAATTCTCAATAAAATTCTGGCCAATAGACTGCAACAACACATCAGAAAGATCATCCACCCAGAACAAGTGGGATTTATCCCTGGTATTCAGGGATGGTTCAATGTTTGCAAAACAATCAACGTGATACACCACATTAACAGACTGCAGAAGAAAAACCATATAATTATCTCAATAGACGTGGACAAAGCATTTGATAAAATACAACATCCTTTCATGATGAAAACCCTAAGCAAACTGGGTATAGAAGGCACATTCCTCAATAAAATCAAAGCAATTTATGAAAAACCCACAGCCAGTATCCTACTGAATGGGGAAAAGCTGGAAGAATTCCCACTGAGATCTGGTACCAGTCAGGGATGCCCACTCTTACCACTGCTATTCAATATAGCGCTGGAAGTCTTAGCCAGAGCTATTAGGCAAGAAAAAGAAATCAAAGGGATACAAATTGGGAAGGAAGAACTCAAACTATCCCTCTTTGCAGATGATATGATTCTTTATTTAGGGGACCCAAAGAACTCTACTAAGAGACTATTGGAACTCATAGAAAAGTTTGGCAAAGTAGCAGGATATAAAATCAATGCACAAAAATCAACAGCCTTTGTATACGCAGGCAATGCCACAGCTGAGGAAGAACTGCTAAGATCAATCCCATTCACAATAGCTACAAAAACAATCAAATACCTTGGAATAAACTTAACCAAGGACACTAACGATCTTTATGATGAAAATTACAAAACACTAAAGAAAGAAATAGAAGATGACACAAAAAATGGAAAAACCTGCCATGCTCATGGATTGGAAGAATCAATATCATCAAAATGTCCATTCTCCCAAAAGCAATTTACAGATTCAACGCAATACCAATCAAAATACCGAAGTCATTCTTCTCAGATCTGGAAAAAATGATGCTGAAATTCATATGGAGGAACAGGAGGCCTCAAATATCTAAAGCATCTTGTACAACAAAAACAATTCCAGAGGCATCACAATACCAGATTTCAGGACATACTACAGGGCAGTAATTATCAAAACAGCATTGTACTGGTACAGAATCAGATGGATAGACCAATGGAACAGAATAGAAACACCAGAAATCAATCCAAACATCTACAGCCAACTTATATTTGATCAAGGATCCAAAAATAACCCCTGGAGTAAAGACAGTCTATTTAATAAATGGTGCTGGGAAAACTGGATTTCCACATGCAGAATCATGAAGTAAGATCCCTACCTTTCACCTTACACAAAAATTCATTCAACATGGATTAAAAACTTAAACCTACGACCCGACACCATATAAATTATTAGAGAGCATAGGAGAAACCATGCAAGATATAGGTACTGGCAAAGACTTAGAAAATAACCCAGAAGCACAGGTACTCAAAGCCAAAATTAACTCTTTGGATCGCATCAATTTGAGAAGTTTCTTTACTGCAAAAGAAACAGTTAGGGAAGTGAATAGGCAACTGACAGAATGGGAAAAAATATTTGCAAACTATGCAACAGATAAAGGGCTGAAAACCAGAATCTACAAAGAAATCAAGAAACACCACAGCATTATAACAAACAACCCACTTAAGAGATGGGCCAAGGACCTCAATAGACATTCTTCCAAAGAGGAAATCCAAATGGCCAACAGACACATGAGAAAATGTTCAAGATCACTAGCAATCAGGGAAATGCAAATCAAAACCACAATGAGGTTTCACCTCACCCCGGTCAGAATGGCTCACATTCAGAAATCTACCAACAACAGATGCTGGAGAGGATGTGGGGAAAAAGGGACACTAACCCACTGTTGGTGGGAATGCAAACTGGTTAAACCACTATAGAAGTCAGTCTGGAGATTCCTCAGAAACCTGAATCTAACCCTACCATACAACCCAGCCATCCCACTCCTTGGAATTTACCCAAAGGAATTCAGATTGACAACGAAAAAGCCGTCTGCACACTAATGTTTATTGCAGCTCAATTCACAATAGCTAAGACCTGGAACCAACCCAAATGCCCATCAACAGTAGACTGGATTAGGAAATTATGGGACATGTACTCTACAGAATACTATACAGCAGTCAAAAACAATGAAATCCGGTCATTTGCAACAAAACGGAGGAATCTGGAAAATATCATGCTGAGTGAATTAAGCCAGTCCCAAAGAAAGAAATATCATTTGTTTTCCCTGATTGGCGATGACTAACTGAGCATCAAAGGGGAAACCTGTTGAAATGAAATGAACACTATGAAAAAATAAGACTTGATCAGCTCTTGCCTGGACTGTTGATGTACAATGTAAATCTTTACCCATTTTAGTATCTCTTTTTGTTGTTTTTTTCTAGTACTATTGGTGGAACTCTGAAAGTAACACACAATTATTCTTAGGTGTTGAAAGTTTAACTGAAAAGTGATCCCCGTTAATTATGAGAGAGTGAAAAAGAAAGGGAGGATATGTAAAATTTGGGACAAGCTCAATCGTACTTGCCCCAAATGATGGAGTTAGAAACATGCCAGATGATCCCAATACAATCCCATCAAGGTGGCAAGTACCAAGGCCATCTCACTGGTGCAAGTGATCAATTTCAGTTCACAATTGATCACACTGATAGGTCTAAGAGTCATAGGGATCACACAAACAAGTCTAGTGTCTGCTAATACTAACAGATAGAACCAAAAAGGGAGAGAATGATCCAACATAGGAAGTGGGATACACAGCAGACTCATAGAATGGCAAATGTCCAAAATAACACTCTGGCCTCAGAATTAGCCCTTAAGGCATTCAGATCTGGCTCAAGAGCCCATGAGAGTATTTTAGACATGAAAAGCCAAGACATTCTGGAAAGGAAAAAACAAAAAAAAGAAGACCTAAATGAAAGATCTCTGTGAGTGAGATCCCAGTGGAAAGAACGGGGCCACCACAGAAGGAGGTGCCTTTCTCTGAAGGGAGGAGAGAACCTCCACTTTGACTATGACCCTGTCAGAATAAGATTGAAGTCGGGAAACCCTAAAGGCTTCCATAGCCTCAGCAACTCATAACTAGAGCCTAGGGAGATTATTGATGCCATAAACAAGAGTGTCAGATTGTTAAATCAACAACAGAAGTCACTGTGTACTTATGTTCCATGTATGATCTGTCTTTAATGTGTTGTCCAATGTGAAGAAATGCTATATAACTAGTACTGAAACAGTATTTTTACACCTTGTGTGTCTGTGTGGGTGCAAACTGATGAAATCTTTACTTAGTATATACTGAATCAATCTTCTATATATAAAGATAATCGAAATTAAAAAAAATTCAGTGTTAAATTGGAAATTGCATAAAAAAATTAATCAAATTAAAAAAATATATCATGTAGGACCTCTGTCCTTAATGTGCTGTACATTGTGATTTAATGCTATAACTAGTAGTCAAACAGTATTTTCCACTTTGTGTTTCTATGTGGGTGCAAACTGTTGAAATCTTTACTTAATAGATCCTAAACTGATCTTCTGTATACAAAGAGAATTGAAAATGAATCTTGATGCGAATGAAAGGGGAGAGGAAGTGGGTAAGGGGGGAGGGTTGCGGGGGGGGAGGGAATGTATGAGGGGGAAGCCATTATAATCCATAAGCTGTACCTTGGAAATTTATATTCTAAATAAAAGTTAAAAAAAAAAGAAATCCTAAGATTTCAAATCTTAGGAACTGAGTTCATCAGTGGTGAAACATAAGGTAGAATATCCATGAACTCTTACTACTCAGTTCCTTAGAATTTTCTAGATCTCTCTCCTCTCTTTCCTCTTTTACACCTCTCTTTATCCTTGGCCTGAGGTAGGAGGATATATTGCTATGCTCCTATGTCTTAAGTTTTCAGAAGGAGTGAAAACAGCTTCACAGTAGGTAGAAATTTCTATTAGCTTCCCTGGTTTACTGTGGTTTCCTGTCTGATACTTGGGTAAAGGACATGAAGGTGCCAGGTTAATGTGGGTTTCTACCAATACAGCAAAAGTACTGAATGTACTCACAAGCATAACAGGATATTGAAATACAAACTTTAATAGAGGCAGCCAGATCTGATAGATGTAATATTACAAAGCAAGATCAATGTATGCCAAATTTATGAGGGAATAATAATATATATTATTTCCCATATGCCAGGATTTGTTCTCAATATACTGCATATATTAGCTCATTTAGTCTTCATACTTGTCCCATGAGGAAACTGAAGCACAGAATTTATGTGACTGCCTGATTCACAAAGTTAGTAATCAGTAAAGCTGTTATTCAAATGCAAACAGACTGGCTCCAGGATCTATAATCTAAACTACTCTTGACTGGTCTGTGCTATCTAAATTCAGGTTCTACACCTTTCATATTCCCAAGGCAGATCAATTATTTAAAAGGGATCAGAGTGTAGGTAGGAAGTCAGAAATTGAGCCTATGTGTGTATGAGAAAGGCCTGAAGACCAGCACCCACTGAGGAAGCTCCAGAAGCCCAGCATCTTACACTTCAAGGTCCTGCCCAGATCCTGATGACCTTCCAGGGTGCCCTTCCCCTTTTACCTGGCCTGATAAACATCCTTTCTCTAAGGCAGGGCGATGCCAGCCAGGCTTCCCCTGTCTGATAACTTTGGGGGAAAAATTCAGAAAGGAATTTTTCGTATTTACACCCAACAAGTCCTTAGTTTGGGAGGAGAAGAAAGAGAGGGGGAAGGAAGACAAGACCCATCCCCTTAAAAACCCCAGCCTAAATGTGCACTAGGCACTCTCTCTCAGGTCCTGTCTGGAGGGGTGCCCATCTGTTCTTATGGATGTCCCTACCCTAATAAACCTTGCTACTATGCTTTCCACTACTCTCTGTCTCACTCCTGAATTCTTTCTTGCACAAAGACAAGAACCCTTCGCTTCTCCAGCAACGAGAGTACAGAAAGATAAGAATTTGTGAAGGGCCTTCTTTGGAGAAGTTACTACCCTGCATGAGGACCCTTCCCAGCAGAGGTAGAATAGATGATGCTGTCCTCTTACACTTCAAGGTTTGTGACTAGTTTTCTATGGGACTCTAGAGAGAGCTTGAAATACATTCTCTGCAGTTGAAAACAGAGAAGACTGGTGTTTGACTCATGCTTAGATAGTACCTGAGCACATGTGGCTGGTTATGGGAAGCTACACATCTGCATTGGGATCTGTCTGTATGCCCAAAGATTCTTTCAACAAAAGATGTATTGGTGTTCTTGTCCATCAGAAGCAGGCCTCACAGAGGAGAGAACTCAAGTGGGATCATTACCTAGGAAGCTAGAAATTGGCCCAGGTGTGTGAGAGAGGCCTGAAGAAAGCAGCACATCTGAAGAAGCCTGGCAGTTTACATTTCAAAGTCCTGCTCAGACCCTGATAACCCTCCAGGTGGTCCCAGCCCTTCCCCCAAGGAAAGTTCCCAGAATTCTCTCTCCTCAGGACCAAATGGGTTACCTGATAACATGGGGCAATAAAGCCTTCACAGATGCTCTAGGGGGAAGCTCCTTTGCTAGGCACCAGGGCTCTCCAAACCTCTGAAGAATTTGCTCATTTACTCTCCACAGACTCTTTGTCCTACAGGAGGAGGAGGGGAAGGAAAAATCTGGACCCGTTTTCCTTTATAAGTCCCAGTCTAAGCTGAGCCACCTGCCAAGCCTGCCCAGGAGTATTCTTTCCATTCAACCCTGTAACCTTGCTTTCCCCAGTCTGAGTGGGCACTCTCCCTCTATCCTTTCCATTCTGACAGATGACCAATCCCCAATAAAACCTTATTATTTTGCTCTCTGTCTCATGCCTGAATCCTTTCTTGCATGAAGACAAGAACCCCAACACTTCTCTATGATGACAGGATCATCTTTGGTCCTACGTAACAAGGCTTCTTGGAGGAAGAGATGAACCTCACAAAAAAGAATCTGGAGGCAAATGCTAGATTCCCTGATGCTGCTAAAGGATTTGCAAGTGTGTCCACCAAACAGATGGCTCTACAGAAGCCAGAAGAGAAGTTTTGCCAGTGGAGCAGTTTACAATAGCTATCTTGAACCATCTTTCAGGGGAAGTAATGTCTATGAGCCAAGTCAGAGTCTTCTGTCTCTCCAAAGCTTCAGTAAGTCCTTCTTTAATCAGCAGGGGCTCAGACATAGTCAGCGTGAAGGTAAAGGGGTTGGGAGTTAAAAAGACTCTGACTTAAATTTCTTGTCCAAAGTCAGACAAGCAAACAGTTGTAGATGAGTTGGGGAATAAGGAAGGAAAAGTCTTCAATTTGAATAAAGACTAAGGCATTGATCAATAATTTTTAGTAACATAGTCTAATCACAAAATTGAGGCTGCATTTTTTAAATTAAATCAACTACAGACTTATTATCGAAAGGTGGGTCAATAACATTAGGGCAGGAGAAAATTTCCCCCTTTAAATGCACAAGAGGTGAAACCATAGTTATTTCTCTTTGTGCTATGAAATATGGTTGCTAAACATCTCTATGACTGGGGTGTCTAGAATAGAAGTAGAATACAATGAGCTTCACTGTAGGGATAAGAAAAGGTACTAGAGATTTTATTCAGTTTTCTTTATGTTTCTAGGGAGCAGAAATAAAAGAGTCAGATTCAGTTCTGCAATTCTGGGAGCTTTCTTGTTCATTTTGTTAATTGAAATTTTGGATAGAGACTTTTCTTGCTGGGCATGATTTAGAAAACATTCTGGACCATATTGGAATCCCCTGGTACGATTCTAACTCCACCATTTGGGGCAAGTCTGATTGAGCATGTCCCAAATTGTACATCTCCTCTCTCTCTTATTCCCACTGTTACATTTAACAGGGATCACTTTTCAGTTAAAATTTAAACACCTAAGAATAATTGTGTGTTAATTACAGAGTTCAACCAATAGTACTAGAACAAAACAAAGAAAAAACACTAAAATGGATTAAGTATTACATTGTACATCAACAGTCAGCACAAGAGCTGATCAAGTCACTGTTTCTCATAGTGTCCATTTCACTTCAACAGGTTTCCCCTTTGGTGCTCAGTTAGTTGTTGCCGATCAGGGAGAACATATGATATTTGTCCCTTTGGGACTGGCTACCATTTTGGTAGGATGTCATTTTTGCTAGGCAACAAAGATACTGTCATTTAAAGGAGTACTAGAGATTGAAAACTAAATTCAACTTGAATAGGACAATCTATCCAGTGTTAAGTTTCCTTGAGTATATCCAAGTTTCATCAGGAGAACCACTTTGCATTGTTCGTCCCAGAGTAGATATCCTAGGTACTGATGTGCACATGTGTCATGGCAGATTGACTCCACAAAAACTCACATACCTGTGGACAGTTATAAGTGCCACAAGAGTGTTGCTGGAGGGGACAGACTTATTTTTCCCCTGGTTTCAAGGGAATCATTTTTCTAAACTTCCTGGACTCCCAACAGAAATCATCATCCATACAAAGCTCAAATACTTCCTCACTCTTCCTTCTACAGTGTACTTGATAACACTAGTCTTTTAATCCAAGGCTTCAGCACTCTACTCCATGGGATGAGGACAAGATATACCAATTCTTAAAATGATCGTTGTCCTGCACTTAAGCCACATCCTCAATATTAATTTTATCAGGGATAGACATAAATAAAAAGTAGTTTTGGTATCTCAAATAATACTTAGAGAAGCTTTTGATGTGGCTACAGACTTTCTGTTTTAGTATGTAGGCTATTCAGAATTTTGACTTTGGTGTCTATTGTAGATCGTGGCAATTTATTATTTTAGTGTAGATGATACTATTTTATTACCAACATCTTGGTCTTGCTGGCCTTAGTAGGTGCTGATTAATGTCTCAGAGACTGTAGTTTGATCTTGGGCTTTAATGTATAATCACACAGCAGTGTCAACAACTTAACATTTGGAGAATGCTTAGTCTGGATTCACCCTTTGCAGAGTAATTAATTTGATTAAAAGACAAATGAAAAGTGACCTTTATTATAAGGAGAATCTGCCTGTCATAGGTGGAACTGAAAAAGATAACAAAGAACTTATTGAAATGGTTGCTTACTCAAAGGCGAGGAATTGAAATAATAAAGCTGTTGTTTGGAGCACTTGGCCTTTAAGAACTGATTTTGTGTGATGGAAGAATATCTAGGAGGAATTGGGGGTGGTGTGAATAGAAGCAGGTTTTAGTTTTATTCTTGGAATAGATGCAGTGGAAACAGAAAAATAAAGGAAAGCCAGCTATATATTAGCAGGAAAAGAGAAAAAACTTTAGGAAAAACATTGAGATATTATGGCATAGAAAAGACAGCTATGAAATAGATAATGGGATCCTGAAGATTGAGAGAAGCAGATATTAAAGGAAGTGGAAGTGGATACACTGAGATCTGAATAGTGTTCAAAAAAAGGAAAGTAGAAAAGCAAAAGGTTTTTTCTGCTATTGTAACTGAAACGAAAAAGAAACATAAGCAAAGGTTAAAAATGAATTTCAGAGAGTAGACTGGATATCTGAAATGTTTCCCCAAGAGCAAGCAAGATCAGAGAATCTGCAAATATGGCCCTTCAGACTATAGATAAAAGAGTTCAGCATGACAGCAGTTGGGAAATGGGAACACCACACTAAATATACAGAAAATTTTGTCAGGCTTAAGAGGGAGAAAGCAAAAAGTCAACAAAAAAATATTACACACTCTTTGGTGACTTTCAAAGTGATAAAATTATTAGAGGTGAAGGTGCATGCATTGCTTGGACTAGAGGATGCAGTAGAAATTCATGAAACTAGGGAAGATGCTGCAAAGTGCCAGCTTGAGTTTGATGCTGACTTCACTGGAAATTTCCTCCTGGATGGGAATATCTTACCCAGGAAGGTAGGATCAATACGTTTTTTTGAACGATGAAGGCTTTTGAAACATTCAGAACTTACTGATTTCATATCTACCATATGGGAGAACTCACAAGACAATATTTAGGGAAATACAGTGAAAAATGTGTTTTTGGGCTTTGAAATCCCTGAGCAACATTGAAAAACAAAGGATTAATAAATTGCACTAGTTTACTTGGTCAAAGAAAAATCAACTACAGGAGCAATTTGAGCTCTTAGAAACCCAGTTCAAACTCCACTGTAATAGGATTGCCAGATTTAGGAATTAAAAACAAAGCACACCTGTGATGGCTAAATTTGTCAAGTTTGGCTGGGCTTTATCTGTGAGAATGGTTTTGAATGAGATTAACATTTAGATCAGTGGATTTGATGTTAGACAGATTGCCTTCCATAATGTGGGTGGACCTAATCCAATAAACAGAAGCCATTCAAAGGAAGACTGACCTCTTTCCCTGGAAAGAAGGAATTCTGCTAGCAGACAGGCTTTGAACAGAATCAGCATGGGCTCCTCCCTGGGTCTCCATCCTACCAGTCACCTCTGCAGATTTTGGATGTACTGGCCTCCAAAACCATGCGAGCCAATTCTCTCCCTCTCTCTACTCCCCACCCTCTTTCCTCCACAATTAGTTTTCTTTTAGGAATCTTGGCTAACACAGACACCAAGTCAGAGCTGAATTTCTGGTAAACAATGAGCACTTTTCAGTATAAATTGCTTTAAATATCATAGTAAAAAATCATTGCTTGTATGAAGTTCAATTTTAAGTGGGTATATTATAATTTATATAGCAACCCTTTCCTGAAAGCAGTACGTTTAAAGGAGAAAGATGGAACACTATGTGTCTGTTTCACTTCTGTGAAATAGATACAGCAGAAAGAGATTCTACAGTTTAGGAAAACAAGTTTCTTGAAAGAGCAGCCTCTTAAGCTCATCAGGTCTCCAGAGGCACATATTTCTGAAATGAGGACAGCTGCTTTAGGTCAGGGACAGGCTGAGTTTAATTCTCCAGATGAAACAGATAAGAACAACAGAATCATACTGGCCTCAGCCGTTCCACAGCAGTGCACAACGTAGCAGCCACTGGAGCTTCAGGATCCAAGACAGCTGCTTGCCAGACTTTGTAGAAATCACACCATTAGACAAACTCAGTTAGCCCATCCCTAGTGCTCATGAGGGAAGATCAAATTTTAAACTTTTGAAAATATTTCATGGGAAAGGAAGACAAAGCAAACACTCTGATGATTTGGGTGTTCACAGATGCAAGTTTCTAAACTTTGCAAAAAGCAAAAGCATCTTACCAGAGAGAAAGGATGTAGTATGTTTAGGTGACTGTTTCTTTAGATGTGGCAACTACATTAAGATGGGAGGGTGCTTCTCCTTGAATTTAAAATGTAGAACTATGGATTCAACATGACCACTACACTGACATAGCTACCTCTTCTTCATCTCCTTGCTCACACTGCACCCCAAGAGGCCTGCTCTATTCACACTCCTTAAAATCGCCCTCACCCACAAATACGGCAATTTTGCTCTATTTTAAACCATAGTGTAACTTGTCAGGTTAGTCACTTTGTCTAATGTCTGCTTTCTCCAACTAGAACATCTCTGTTGAGAATCATGCCGATTTTCTTTTTGGTGTTTTAAATTTGTTAATATATGTATCAGAGTGCTCCAGAGAAACAGAAGTAATAACAAATCACACACACACACACAATACATTTGTGTGTGTATGTATATAAATATAATGAGATTTATTATTAGGAATTGGTTTATGCTACTATGGGGGCTGAGATGTTTCCCAGTCTTCCATTTGCAAGTTGGAGACCCAGAAGAGCCAGTGTGCAGTGGGAAGATCTGAGAGAGAACCCATGGTATATATTCCATCAAGACTTGGAGCCTAACAATCAGGAATGCCCAGCGCAGGAGCAGATTGATATTCTAGCTCATGCAGTCAAACAGACAGGGAATTCAACTTGCCTCAAGTATTTTGTTCAGTTAATACCTTCCTGGATTGAATGGCATCCACCTATGCTGTGTGAGCATTTTGGGAGGGGTAGGTTATCTGGTTTCTTCAGTCTATCAATTCAAATATTAAGCTCTTCTGGCCCAGTCAAGCATATCACAGTCATACATATCACAGTTTGTAGCACAAATACCTTGACAAGAGGGGGACAAGGCAGGAATGTGATAAGCGTTTGTTGAATAAATTAATGTAATTTGATCATTATTTGAGATGTCAAGATTTGGTTCAGAGTACTCTTTAAGTTGAATTAACATTGATCCTTCTTTCTGCCTCCAATGATCCAAGAAGAACCCATGATAGAAGAGAGATTGATATCTTGGTAGACGCTGTCCTTATAAATGCCTCCTAATTGTCTAAGGGCTTAATGTTTAAGCCCAATGTTTTAAGAGACAACAATTCTAGGGAATATTGGAAGTGGAGATTTTTCTTTTGTTGTCATCTACTTGTATTTTTCATGTGTAGGAATTTCACCAATGCTCTTGACTTTTTATTTCTAATTCCTGTTGGAAGTAGAGAGATTTACCTGACTCATACATTTGGAGAAGAACTGGACAAGTAATACCCAGTCCCTTCACCCATTTCTTTGAGATGGACTTGCTTCAGGAATGAAGCACTACATTAATTTGGATTTAATGCTGTAAGCTTTGTAGGAGAGATTTTCCACAAGAGGAGGCTTAAGGTTTTTCTGCATTGCTACGGCTTGTGGATAAGTATGTCCAATTTTGGAGGATAGTATGAAGAGCCCAGTGTTGCCAACCATCTTGACTATGTCCTCCAAACTAGCTTTCATAAAAAACATAGATGATATTTGCTTTCTAAATGCTTGACATCTTGCAAATATCTCAATTATTTCCAAAATTACTCTGGAATACAGAAGTTATGTACTAAATGACTTTAAATAACAATCTTAATTTCAACTATAACTATTGTGGCACAAATAAAACTGTATTTTTTATGTCATTCCTTTTTTTGGTAAACCTTCATTAGAGGAATGACTATCAAATGTTATTAATGCCAGAGGTAAACACATAAATAACATGTGTTGGCCTGCCCTTAAAAAATTTACAACCCAATGCAGAGGAAACTGACATGCAGACAACAGGATAAAACACAGTGTGGAAACTACTCTTGACATTCTGTGCTAAGTGTTTCAGGTACAGATAGGAGGCAAGTCCTGCTCTCTGCCAAGGAGAGGAAGAGAGGCATCTATCCCACAAGGGATAAATAACAAGGTAGTTATAACCAAAACTAGAGGAAAGATGTGGAAAGGGCTAAAATTTAATTTGACAAAGTCTCTCTTAAGATCATAAATCTAAACCTTGGCAAAAACATGCAATAGGTAAAATTTGCTTTTAAATTCCATCCTCCCTCTCTCTCTCTCTCTTTCTTTCTCTCTCTCTCTCAGTTTGTGAGTGTAACACTTTGAAATAAATAAGTCTTAAAAAGAAAGAAGAAGAACTAGGTAGGAATGTTCAATTCAGCATTTCTGATATTACAGCATATGAATATTAACTTATACTTTCTATTTCTTTGAAAAGTATGTGTTGTGTGTGTGTGTGAAAGAGAGAGAGAGAGAGCGAGCGAGCGAGAGCGAGCTGCTGGTTTCACTCCCCAAACACCTTCAACAGCTGGAGCTGGGTAGGCAGAAGCCAAGAGCCAGGAACTCAACCCAGGTTCCCCATTGAATCCAGGGACCCAAATACTTGAGCCATTATCTGCTACCTCCCAGGGTGTGAGTTAGCAGGAGGCATGACTGAAAGCAGAGGTGTGACTTGAACCAGTCAACCCCATTCCAATACAGGATGAGAGTTTCTGAAAGAGTGCTTCAGTCTGCTGCACCAGAATGTCCACTCTGAATTTTAAAACTATACATAGATATTACATGCATTTACTTGTATATATGATATTTTACATTTCAAAAGGATTATGTGCATTGTAAAAGCATTTAATAATTCTACATACAGTGTGAAATTTCAAGCTATTTACAGAATGCATATTGGTAAAGCAATGGTAATTAAAATTTCCGTATCCTTATCATTTCTTTATAGTTGGTGCCTTTGAGCTCCTTCCTTACAGTTTTTCAAAAAATGTACAATAGGTTGTTTCCCAGTATTTGGGGTCTTATTGATTCTTAATCCCAGATTCATTGACACATATTTTATATTCAATTCCTGGCAAGAATGGCTTATCAGATTTCTCACCTCCAAGATAGCACAACTAAAATGAAAACCAAAAAACAAAAGGCAGGGTAGTTAAAAAATAAGAACAGGCTACATCAGCTGACAAGCTGATACAGAGGGAAGTACTTCAGCAGAGTTCTATTTTCACACTTCACAACAATGAGAGTTTATAAAACTGTCCTTGAGTCATCAGGAAAAAGTTAAATCATGTTCATTGGTTTCTAAAATTAAGGCAGGACTATAACTGATCAAAAGGATTTTTTACCAAACTGGTTAATATCTGAATATTTTGCCATTTGGAAGGGTAACACTCAATTATATGAAAACAAAATAAGTGTTATCTTTTGAAAATATTAAATAAATGGTTTAGATCAAGTAAAATGTAATACTAGTTCCATAAGGATAGAATTATATTATTAAAAATTTAAATTTGATATGGAGTTAAAAAATTCTTCAATTTTTGTTATTATTCAGAGATACTATAGTCAGATTTTGTACATATTTGGTCTCCATACTTTTGATTCATGTTAATTCCAAAGAAAAAATTACACCTTCATAAATATTTCTCTATATAAAAAATACATTTTTCTAAATGGTTCATAATCACAATTCTTTAAGGAGGATGATTTGAGGGAGGAAGGGAGAGAAGTGTGGCTGTCTTCTTAGAACTGTATCTATGAAATACATGATATATATTATCTTTAAATCTAATTTGGACTGAATAAAAACTAAGTAAAGAGATACAATAAAGTTAATGAAAGAAAGAAAGTCTAATAAAATATATATTTATAAAGATAAATTGAAGGTATACACATTTAGGATGGTATCCTCTAAATGAATTGTTCTCTTCACTATTGTGAAATGAACTTATTTGTTCCTTGTAACTTTTTTCCTGACATTAATAAGTCACTCTAGCTTTCAATTAAATAGTGTTAGCATATTGTATTCCTTTTCATTCTTTTGTATTTAAACTTTTTGTGCCTTGCAGCTAAAGAGCACTTTTATAGGCACTACAGAGTTGGATTTTGCTGTTTCATCCAATCTGCCAAGTTTTGTCTTTTAACTATGACATTTATATCACTTATACTAAATATAATTATTGGTATATTAGGATTAGGTCTGTAATCTTATTTTTTGTTTTTTATTTTTTCCCTCAGTTTCTCTCTTCATTTCTTTCTTTTTTTTTTGCCTACCTATAGGTTACTTGAATATGTTTTAGTTCAATTTTGATTTATCTGTAATCTTTCTGTGTATACTGTTTTATATAGTTTTCTTAGTGTTGCTGTAAAAAACACCTATGTACCTCAGCACAGTCTTCTGGTATTAATGTCATATCATTTCAGGTAAAGCAGAAAAAAACTACTTTCCAATAGGTCCTTTATTCTCTCTACTTTTAAAATATAATCGTCTGGGGGCTGGCACTGTGGCACAGTGGGTTAATGCCCTAGGCTGAAGCACCCACATCCCATATGGGCACCAGTTCCAGACCCGGCTGCTCCACTTCAGATCCAGCTCTCTGCTGTGGCCTGGGAAAGCAGTAGAAGATGGCCCAAGTCCTTGGGCCCCTGCACAGATGTGGGAGACCCAGGAAAAGTTCCTGGCTCCTGGCTTCAGATCAGCGCAGTTCCAGCCGTTGCGGCCAACTGAGGAGTGAACCTTTGGATGGAAGACAACTCTCTTTCTCTCTGCCTTTCCTCTCTGTGTAACTCTTTCAAATAAATAAATAAATCTTTAAAAATCTAATCGTCTTATTTTTCTCTATGTACACTGTACACTACATTAGATGCTCTTAATGTTTTTGCTTCAATCATCAAAAACTAAGAAAAAGGCTATGAAGCTTTCTTTGATTTTTATCCATTCTATTGTTGTTCTTTCCTCACCGAAGGCATGAGTCTTCTGTTATCATTTTCTTTGTGTTTGCAGAGTTTTGTTCAGCCATTGTTTTGGGGAAGTTTTGTTAGCAGCAGATTAATAGTTTTCTTTCATTTGAAAATGATTTTCCTTCTTTTCCATTGTTAAAGTTTGGTTTAGCTGGTACTATGGCTTGGCTATATTCAGTTTCAGTGGTCCCCAGGGTTTCATGTGTTGAAATTTTATCCTCATCATGAGTTATGAAGTGGGGAGGGACAATCTGACTATAGTAGGTAGAGTGGGACCCTTGGGAAGTGATTACAACCAGATAAGGTAATGAGAGTGGAACTCCACGGTTGAATCCAGGAGGCTTTACAGAGAGAGGCAGAGACAGAAATACCAACATGTGTGCTTCCTGTTTCTTACTGTGGGATGCTCTGTGTCATCTTGGGAATATGCCAGCAAGAGGTTGACTTCCTTACACTTTACATCTTCAGAAATGTGAACCAGAATAAAACTCCTTTATACATAAAGTATCTTCCTTCACATATTTAATTTTATTAATGGAAAGCAAGCTAATTCAGTTAAATACAAGATTCAGGATTGACATGTCTTGTATTTCTTTAAAACTGTGTCATTTTCATGTGACCTCTATGATTTCTGATGAAAAATCCAGTCATTTGAATTAGCATTTCTTTATAGGCATTGTGTTATTTCTGTCTGGCTGCTTTAAAGATTTTTCTTTATCTTTAATTCTCAGAAATTTAATTATGAAATGTTATGGGGTGGTTTTTCCTTTTTTTTTTCTTAGTTTACCTTTGTAGTTCACCCAGGTTATGGAATATCTAGATTTATATCTTTTGCCAAACTGAGGAAATTTACAATAATTTCTTCTTAAATATTTTTTCAGTCCTAAAGTCTTTCTCTTCTCCTGCTATGAATCTGATATTTTATTGTCTTCCCACAAATTTCTGAAACTGTTCCTTTTTGCTTAGTTTATATTCTATTTATTTTTTCAAATTAACTAAACTTTGTGAATTTTCATGTTCATGTAGTCTATCCTCTGCCATTTCACTCTACTAGTGAGCCCATTCCGTGGAATTTTAAATTTTTAATTGGTTTTCAGTTACATAATTTCCTTGTTTTTTTTTAATAGCTTCTTTTTTCTTAACTTGTCATAAGGGATTATGTAATTGTTGAAGCTGGTTCAGTTTCTTTGTCAGGTAATTCCAACATCTGATTCATCTTCTATTGGGTTCAGAGGTTTTCTTTTCTAAGATTGTAGTTTTTCTGGCTGGGGTATGATGAGCAATATTCAATTATATCCTAGATATTTTGATTATGTTAAGGAAACTCAATCCTGTTGAGATCTTCTATTCTGACATTTATCCAGTTTAGATTTAGCATATGCATTCTGGCCTTTATTGCCAATTACAGTGAGTTTTCTTGTCCCTTGTCATGTGAATGGTGTTCTGGTCTATTTTGCTCTGGTGTCATCTGTCAGGGTTGAAAGTGCTTCTCTGGGCTCCTTAACATTGCTGGGTAAGCTACTGGGAAGGCACAGAAGCCCTTTGGCATGGATCTTCTTATGCCACTGGGTAGAGGGTAAGGAGACACATGGTTTAGCTGTTGCCACCATTACCACAAAATAGGCGTCCCCACCAGGTAGTGCAGGGCTGGGACAGCTTGGGGCCTTACTATTATGGTGGTGCAGGTGAATTGAATTTTTGTCAATGTGGATTTTTGAATGGAAGTTAGGCTCTTGATTAGGTCTTTCTTATAGAATCTTCCACTTTCCTGGTCTTTTGGACAAATAGAGCAAGCTTCTTTTGATTTTTTTTTTCTTTTTCTTTATGCCTATTGACAATGCCAGCCTGCAGGCCTTTCTAATGCCTAGTCAGTGGATGCATGGGAGACAAAAACAAAATCCAAAAAACATACCTATTATCTTTCTTCAAATCTTAAAGTCCCAACCTGTCTACCTTCTTTATTCAAGGGTTTTTTAAAATTATTAATTATAGAGGCTGGTGCTGTGGCAAGGCTGTTTAAACTGCCTGTAGTGCCAGCATCCCATTTGGACCTGGCTTCTCTACTTCCAATCCAGCTCCCTCTAATATGGGTGCAAAAGCCCAAGCATGTGCTTGGGCCCCTGTGCCCACATGAGAGACTTGGAAAAAGCTTGTGGTTTCCCTCTCTCTTTATCATTACATCTTTCAAATGTTCAGAGCTTCCTTTTTAAAAAAAAAAAATCATGGCCTGTTGGATAGTTTCCAGAGGATTTAGTTGCTCTTGGGAGAGAACAGCAAGGAAAAGTGAATCTATTGCAGATCTGGAATAGATCTGTTGCAGATTTGGAAATTTGACCTTCTATCCCTCCCATTCATCCTCCTTCCCTTTCTCTTCCATTCTCTTCTATCAGATTATTATGGTATAATTTCAATTTTGAAGTAATTAATTCCTTCACTCATTTCTCATTCATTATGAAATACTTATCAATACCTCCTCAGTGTCAGCAATACTGCTATGACTTGTTTATGTAGTAGTAAAGAAAACAGAGTTCTTGTTTCTCAAAAAGCTGATGAATCCAAAATATTTATATGGGTATATCTCATTTAACTGATTTTGTATGGTGCACCAGAGACATCTTACCTAAAATCGACTAAAATGTGTACCAAATATTTTTAAAAAATCTTCCTAATTCTCGAAATTGGTAAGAGAGTCCCAAGTCTTTTATGAAAAAAAATGAATGTCTATGGTCCTGCAGCTGGTCACGTTAAATGTCACATTAGAACATAAAGTCTTTTATGTGTCTCTAGAGTTAATAGTGTTAACTACCATGCTATGTTGCTTCCATTATAGAATACATAGTGGGTTTTCTCCTCAGGGAATTCACATTGGTCTGTAAGAGGAAAAGGAGTAGTGCTTATTACACTAACATGGGATAATGACTACCTCTCAGGATGAGAATAAAATTGTGGAGATTTTGCATTTCAATTAATGAAAGCTAGTAACATAAGTAACCATTACATTATGTACATTACTAGGTACATATAATCACCTTAATGTATTTACCTTACATTAGACAACAATAAGACTTGACTATGGAACATGCTTGTTGTTAGTCTTCTTTAGAGAAGATGATTTCTCATTCTGCAGCAACGCCTATGATGTACACTTGTGGTTTTCAGACTTGCACTTGCATCAAAATCCCCTGTAGGGCTTCTAAAAATGCACATTACTGGGTCCTGTTCTAAGAGTTATTGAATCAATATTTGTGCATTGCAGCCTAAGAATTTGCATTTCTAAGTTTCCAGGGACTGCTCCTGGTGATCTGGAGACTACATTATGAGAAACAGTTGCTCCAATCAGAATTCAGAAATCTTTGTCCATAAGGTACTAGGTAAATAATTCTGGCTTTGTGGGCTGTGTGATTTCTATCACAAAGCCTCTACTCAGTACAAAAGCATTTGTATGCAATGCCTAAATAAGTGATTGCTATTTCTGTGGCTTGAGGATGTCCCTAAAAGTTCCTGTCCTGGAATTTTAATTGTTTACTATAGTAGTGCTGGGCAGTGGAGTCTAAGACGGGTGTTTGGTTCATGAGTTGGGGATCTCTTATAAATGGATTAATGCCTTTTTTATGGGAGTGGGTCTTGCTCTCACAGGACTGGATTAGAGCAAGTTCACCCCTCTGTGTTCTCACTTCCAAATGTATCCACCTACCTTTGTGCTTTGCACCATGAGAAGAAGCAACACCAACCCTCAGCAGATGCAGCTGCTCAATCTTGAACTTTTCAACCTCTAGAACTCTTAACCATAATAAGGGTGTTCCCCTTACAGACTACCCAGTCTCAAGTATTCTTTAATAGCAATATAAAGTGAACTATAACAGCCATGTTATAAAACCTTATTTTTAGAAATAGGCGTCAGGATGGATTTTATCAATAAACCATATTGGCCAACCCTTGGCCTAGAACAACTCACTAATAAAACTCTGAAAAGTCACTTTGTTTATTTTAAATAGCCACTATTTTGTAACCACCTGCAAATATAGTCCCCCCAAATCCTTTTTAAGTTGTAAAATAAAATCTGTAAAACTATAACAGAAACCAAGATTACTGTGTTAAACCAGCATAGAGGAGAAACCACAGAGTTTCCAATGAACCCAATGAAAGAAGATACCTTTTTCATGCATTTGTGACTTATAATGGTTTTTGGTTTAAAACCTCATGAACTTTATCTTCATTTTCAAATTTTAGTTTTAATTGGATATTGTTTCAGTTTTGGAGGATACATAGATACTAATTAAAAGAAGGCTAATATTAGGTTGAAATGGCATAGATGTTATAACTTAAGGGTATCTATCGACTTTACAATAACACAGAACAAAATGAATACTTTGCTTGCCATGAGTGTGCCCAGATATAATGTATTTTGTCTTTACCCAGAACTGTGCACTTGAACTAATTTAAAATAACAATATAATCTTAAACATCCAGTAAATCATATAGTTCAGTCAACCTATTAAATTAGGCTTATCCTTAAAAAATATAAATTCCTATTTATGGACAAAATTGAGATAAATTTTTGTCATAAAGGACTGTGATTTAGTTCTCTGAAAATAATCAGATGCAAACACTATGAGGAAAGTTAGTATTGCAATTCCTCTTATACAGTGTGAATATTAAAAGTCTCCAAAAATCTACAATGTCACAGGCTATGAATATGCAAATACAATGTTTACAGAAAATTATATATTCTCACATATAATAATGTAAGGAAGAACTAAAACAAATTTATGGTCAGATACATCACATCCACGTTTCAAGACTTAAATTTGATTAAATCAAGTGTTTCAATTTGAAAGACAAGTACAGATTTTACCCAGATAATTATTCTATAGTCTAATAAAGTAGTTTACAGGAGTCCTCTGTCTGAAAAAAATGCTAAAGGAGCATTGTGGTCAAATGGAAAATCTTGATTTTAAACACATTTCAAAAGTTTCTTTATTTCAGGCCTTCTTAGAACTATTAATACACACACACACACACCATGTGGTGAATTGTGTAGCCAAGTTTCTCATCTCATTTGAACATAGAACCCAAATATCTTTACAGCATCTGGAAATATAAGAAGAATCTTCTGTAAAAAAAAAGTGTTCTAAACACTCACATTCAGGCAATATAAATTAATTTACTTTTAAAAACCAGCTGAATTAAACACGTATTTATTGAATAGCTCTATTGTTTGACTAAACATGTACATGTTAACACTTTCAGTTCACTATGCTACTCACCCAAAGCTCACTAGAACACAGTTAACCCTATTAAACATACTTACACTCCTCCTCAGGCCTCTTCCGAAGTGCTGCACGAACCTCCTTACAGGGACTTCTCTGATATTGGGGGGGATTTCTTCCCCTTATTAGGTTCTCCATCCTGTAAAACAAAATGAAAAGAGTACTTTAAAACTAAAACCTTGATTAAGTCATCAAGTTAAATGGTCTAAATATGGGGTCACAAATTCAAGTACCTACAAAAGTTTGACAGATATCACTATTAGGATTATTGGACAAGGAGTAAAATGACAGGAGTGGGTGTCAGATCAAGCTTGGGATCCTGGTTTGGGACTGGCTCAGCCCTGGTTATTGCATGCCTTTTGGGAGTGAACCAGAAGATGAAAAATCTTTCTCTTTCTGTCTCTCCTTTGTTTTCTATAACGCTAGCTTTCAAATGAATAAATCTTAAAAAAAAAAAGATTTATTCATTTATTTGAAAGGCAGAGTTACAGAGGCAGAGGCAGAAAGAGAGAAAGAAAGAGGTCTTCCATCCACTGGTTCACTCCCCAGATGGCTGCAACGGCTGGAGTTGCGCTGATCTGAAGCAAGGAGCCAGGAGCTTCTTCTGGGTCTCCTTCGTGCATGCAGGGGCCCAAGCACTTGGGCCATCTTGTACTGTTTCCCCAGGCCATAGCAGAGAGCTGGATTGGAAGTCAAGCAGCCACAATTCAAACTGGCGCCCATGTGGGATGCCGGCACTGCAGGGAGCAGCTTCACCAGCTACACCACAACACTGGCCCCTGGAATAAATAAATCTTTAAAAAGAAAATAAAATATGACAGGGAGTAACAGAGACTATGGTTCACTGGAGACTGCTTGACTTTTCCAAGGTATTCCAAATTTAAAATTTTAAAAACCCCATTTAAGCAAAACTCAAGCGCATTCTCCCATTAGACTGTTGTGGACTAAATGCTTGTGTCATCCTCAAATTCATGTACTGAAGCCTTCCACTGTGGCGGAATTTGAAGGTGACACCTTGGAAAGGAGCTAGGTTTAGAGGAAGTCATGAGGATGGGACCCCTCAGGATGAGGTTAGTGTCCTTATAAGCAGGATGACGACCAGAGCTCACTCTGTTCTATACGTGAGGACACAGCAGGAAGGAAGTCACATGCAAGACAGAGAGCGAGCCTCCACAAGGAGCCAAATCGGCCAGCACTGGTCTTAGACGTCACAACCTTCAGAACATTAGCAACAACTGTCTGCTACTTTCCCGCACAGTCCATGGTACTTCACTGTAAAGCCCAAGCTGGCTAAAACAGGGACCTATTAACTGAACAGTAATTACTTGCAAAATAAACACATGTATAAAGAATAAGCTCACCCTTTAGAAAGGAAGAACACAGCTTTTAACCAACATTCCAAAAATCAATTTTCAAGAGTAGAATTGCTGCTGCTTTGTAAGCTTCTGGCTAAGAAGGGGTTTCTAATTCTAATAATGGTGGCTTCCTGAGAAAAAAGTGGCTACAGAAACTCTATCAGATACTAGGGAAATTATTCTTTTAACCAGAGATAACAATAAACTAACCAAGGACAAACTTGAATGAAAAGTTTTAGCAGTATGTTTTCTGTGGTTAATATTTTAACCATCAACTACAAATTCTACTAATTTATACAAAGCAAAAAAGCTATTGAATTTTTGAGATTTAAAAATTCACAACAAAATCATGTCATTTATTTATCATTTTGACAATACAGATATGGCTAAAGCAGGGATAACACTTGTCTAGATAATTGTTCTGGTTCGTAGCATGTATTCCATTGAAAACAGCATGGTTGTTTTGGGTATGATGGTGGAAGGTGTCCTAAGGTTAGTGGTACAAAAGATTGCGTTTCTGGTGTCTGGAGAGGAAATTGCTAAAGGATAATCCCATAAAAGTAGAATTTAAGATGGTATGAAATACGAGATGTAAAAACTTTGTACTGGGATGGCTTCCTAATGTTACTGTAATGAGAACCTGTCATTGGTGCTTTAAAAAAATGTAATGTAGGCTGGCGCCGTGGCTCAACAGGCTAATCCTCCACCTTGCGGCGCCGGCACACCGGGTTCTAGTCCCGGTCGGGGCGCCGGATTCTGTCCTGGTTGCCCCTCTTCCAGGCCAGCCCTCTGCTGTGGCCCGGGAGTGCAGTGGAGGATAGCCCAGGTGCTTGGGCCCTGCACCCCATGGGGAGACCAGGAAAAGCACCTAGCACCTGGCTCCTGCCATCGGACGAGCGCAGTGCGCCGGCCGCAGCGCGCCATCCGCAGCGGCCATTGGAGGGTGAACCAACGGCAAAAAGGAAGCCCTTTCTCTCTGTCTCTCTCTCTCACTGTCCACTCTGCCTGTCAAAAAAAAAAAAAATGTAATGTACACGAGGGATTAAACCAATGACAATTTAAGGGAACTTACAATTGTTTATTAATGCTTACAAGCTCGAAAAGCAGTAAATATAACTTGCAAATTCAAATATCTATAGAAAATTGTGTTGTAATTTTTAAAAAAATTTATTTGAAAGGCAGAGCTAGAGAGAGAGAGAAAAAGAGACAGAGACAGAGACACAGAGAGATCTTCCATCTGCTGGTTCACTCCCCAAATGGCGCAACGACCAGAGTTGAACTGATCCAAAGCCAGGAGCCAAGAGCTTCCTCTGTGTCTCCCATGAGAGTGCAGTGGCCCAAGCACTTGGGCCATCTGCCACTGCTTTCCAAGGCCACAGCAAGAGAGCTGGATTGGGAGTGGAGCAGCTGGGACTTGAACCAGCACTCATATGAGTTGCCAGCACTGTAGGCGCTGGCTTTACCTGCTATGCTACAGCGCCAGCCCCATATTGTAATTTTAAAAACTATTTTTGCTTATTCTGATTACACTGTGATAGGGAATGACAATTTATCTTGGCTGGATATATATGTAAGCCAATCTCCTAAATGGGTGCTATTTTGTCTTCTATATGGGTGACTACTGAATATATGAAAATAAAAGCAGTCTAGTTCATTTCCATGTAACAGTGGTTTTTGGTACGTCATGTTAGACACTAATTGCAAAAGCTCTGAGAGAGTTTGCTATTGATATCAAAGTTCCTCAAGTCAGCCTCCCAGGAATCATGGTGCCCAGAGTTGCATTCTGGGGACACTCACCAGTAAATATGCAGACTGCACAATGCTGGAAGCATGGCTTAGATGTGAACATCTTGGTTCTAGAATTAGACTGCCTGGTATCAAACTCTCATTCCATCTATTAAAGGATGATTTTAGGAAAAATTACTTATTTATTTTGTGATTAGTTTTCTCATCAGTAAAATAAGGATAACACTAGCTACATCATTAGATTGTGGTGAGTTTTAAATATGCTAACAGGTAAAATGCCTTATATTCTGTCCAAGAGCTCAGCAAGTGTAACTATTAGTGGTCATAATTACCACAAATAAAAATGTAACCAAATACTAGTATTTTAAATGTCCAGTATGTTAGGAAAAATATAAAATTTAATCTTTGTTTCATAAAGAAGATGAACAGACAGGACTATTAAGGAAAAACTTCTCGCTAAACAAATGTCTGGTTATTAGAGAAGCACAAGACATTCCTGTTTATGAATAATCAATTTTCAGGGATGATAATAACAAACTATATTTCATTTTTATCAATGAGATTTAAAGAATTGCTAATAATAATCAGTAATCCAATCCAAGGATACTAAAATGGATAAAAGTAGGTCTTAAACCTTTTAAATAAAATAAAATAAAATACTACTTTACTGTTCCTTAGAGAATTTAGAGGATATTTCAAAATTTTATAGTGACCTTTGGCTTAGCAAAATTAAAACACTTTATAATGTCACATTAGCCTTTACCATTTGTTTCATTTATTCTTTGAACAACCGCTTCAAAGAACATTTTAAAGATAAGCAAATTAAGGCTCACAAATGCTCAGTACTCATGGCCACAAAGGAAGTAAAAGGCTCAACCCAGGCTTATTCAACCTTCTCTGACTTTTGATAATTTTCTAGTTGCTTCATGTTTTAAAAAGTAAATATTTATTTTTATTTATCTGAAAGGTAGAGAGAATGTGTGAGAGAGGTAACTTGCATCTGCTGGTTCTCATCCCAAATGCCTGCAAAAGCTGGGGCTGGGGCAGGCTGAAGTTGGGAGCCCAAAACTCGGTTTAGGTCTCTCACTTGAATGACAGAGACCAATCAGTGATCCATTACCTGCTGCTTCCCAGCATGTGCTTCCCCGCACGCTGGAACCAGGAGCAGAGCCAGAGCTTAACCCAGGCACTGTGGTAAGATATGCAGGTGTCTTTTTTTTTATTTTATTTATTTATTTATTTTGACAGGCAGAGTGGACAGTGAGAGAGAGAGACAGAGAGAAAGGGCTTCCTTTGCCGTTGGTTCACCCTCCAATGGCTGCCGCGGCCGGCGCGCTGCGGCCGGCGCACCGCGCTCATCCGATGGCAGGAGCCAGGTGCTAGGTGCTTTTTCCTGGTCTCCCATGGGGTGCAGGGCCCAAGCACTTGGGCTACCCTCCACTGCACTCCCGGGCCACAGCAGAGGGCTGGCCTGGAAGAGGGGCAACCGGGACAGAATCCGGCGCCCTGACTGGGACTAGAACCCGGTGTGCCGGCGCTGCAAGGCAGAGGATTAGCCTGTTGAGCCACGGCGCCGGCTGATATGCAGGTGTCTTAAGTGCTAAGCTTAACACCCACCCCTTCCAGTTGCTACTTAATTGATTATCTCCATGAGCCCACAGTTACTTAGAATTCTACTAGAAGAAAAAATACCTGAGAAGCTACTATGTACTGCAAATTTAATTAGAGAAAAATTCCAACCATGATTTTAATATTAATATACATTTATATGTAAATGTTACATGTATAAGATACATAAACATGATACCAATATACACATTTTTATATGTAATTGTATGTAAATGTGGATTTTATTATTTTGCTATTGTCATGGCTTCCATCAATGATATTTTACATTTTTGAAAACTGCCAAAAGAAAAAATCTGGACCCAAAGAAATTCACTATAAATTGTAACAATTATACACTAATAAAACATGATAAACATTAAAAGTCCTTTTATTTTTTGAAATTCTAAATGTTGTGTCCATAGCAAAACACCCTTAGAATGCAATGCTCATAACCAAATTATTATATAATTTTGGGACTTCTATGGTCTTGAGATTACACTTTTGTCTACTTGAATTTTTCCACCACTGTCATCTATGATCTACAGTTTGTATTCAATGGTCAGACAAAATGATCAAGAATGAAATCTTGGAGCACAGCCAGAATACTGCTGTCCTGGTTGTTCTCAAGGTTGGCAAGCCACCAGTGGGAGTATTAACAGTTCCAGCAAGGAGAGATTAAGTGTGATGACCAGAGGCAAGACAGATGCTCTAACAACTCATTGAAGAGTCTGCAATGTGCAGCCTACATGTTCAGCTGCTGGGAAGAAATAAGGGCAGCCAGATGAATATCAAACAGCATGAACCAGCAATCAGAGGGTGTGAGCAAAGTTTAGCTAGGTCTCAAAATCACCTGAAAAGCTGTTAACAATTCCAGACGTTCATTCTCAGCACTAAAGGTTTTCTTTCAATAGAATGAGGTAAAGTCCTGATTGATGTATTTTTTTTTAACTTTAATCAGACTTTTTTAAAGAAGCCAGCCTCCTAGTGGCTTTGCTGCTGCCTGGGATGCTTGCATACCATATCAGAGTGCCTGCATTTTAATCTTTCTCTGCTCCCAATTCCAGCTTCCTCTAATGCAAACTGTGGGAGTTATCAGGTGGCGGCTCAGGTGGTTGAGTCCCTGCCACTCAAACTTCTGACTTCAGTCTGGCTCAGCCCCTGTGGTGGGCATTTGGGGAATGAACCAGCAGATGGGATTGATTTCTCTCTCTCTCTCAAATGAAATAAGTGTTAGTTGTACACTTGTCCATATACTGGCCTTTGAAAACCAATACAAATTTTAAAAAATATACTGGAAATGTATAGGAGGCAAGTTCAATGTTTGTATTCATTTATATAATAAAATTGTCTACAGAGGTAGGTGAGACCATAGTTTACATTGGCACTAATAAAATGAAAAGAGTAGATAAGGAGGTACAATCAAAGGTTTGCCAAGCTGCCTGAAGGTCAATCAGAGGTGCCTGAAAGTTGCTCGTTTTTAATACTGAAAATCTCAGTAGTGAAAGGATTTCATCAAGAAATCTTGGCAGACTCAGCTGAATCAGAAAACAAATTTAGATTGATCTAGATTGGTGTTCTGGTATACTTGTGTGGCTATTAAATGAAGAATGTGAAGCTTGTATGAAAATCTGGTCGAAATGAATTTACAGGGGATAGAGAATGTTGAAGAGTGACTGAATCATTTGAAGACAGGAGGATCTTGTAAGTCTGAATTACACTGTTGGTATAAGTACATTAAAAATACTTGTTATTTTCCAGGTCCTACGTGAGGTTATCTGTATGTATATTCTTCATATTATCCATGGTTATCCCAAACCTCCAGAGATGTGAAGTATTTGCTTAGGATCACACAGAGGATACAAAAATTAGGATGTAAATCCATATTTGTCTGATTCTGGAGCTATGAAATACAATTGGCTTCAGTGATGAAAATTTTTAAGTTCTGTTCCGTCCAACAGAGCATCTGCCACCCATCTACAACCTTTGAGAACTTGAAACATGGTTACTGTGACTGAGAAACTAAACTTGTGATTTTAAGATTTTTATGGAATTTTAATTATATAAATTTCATTTTCAATAACCACATGTGACTAATGCATGAGATAATACAACATGTATAGAAGCACCTACTGAGAATATGGCTAGTGCAAATAATGTTTCTGTTAGTCCATGAAGGGTGGGTTCATCCAGCCTGTAGGCCACTTAAGACCCACAAAATCACGTGGTCTGGACCTGCCAAGGCAACCACAGGCAGGACTCAAATTTCAATAAATCTACAGCAGGATAACTTTTAAGTTGATAATTTTTATGGCCTAGTGAATGATGTTATAAATATCCAAATGGTCCTTGGCAGAATAAAGGTTCCCCACCCTTATAAACACTTGATGGAAATAATTTTTAGAAAGATAAGAAATACAGATTAAAAATGAAAGTAGTATCAGTGCATGTGTATAGAAAAGGAAGAATAGAATTGCTGTATTATTGTTGGAAATAATAATCAGTAATTTGTTCTGTCCTGTTCAGGAAAGGGAAGAATGTAGAAACAGCATGCCGTGATCATCCATCTTCAAAAAGCCCTAAATTGAAGTGACCTCTCCAGAGTTCCAGATTCCCTTATTTGCTATGAATTCAAGAAAAGTAGGAAGGAATTGAAGAAGCAGAGGAGAACACATTGCTTTGTCAGTGGGGTGTTGGCTTATTTTTTGAAAGGAAAGTCCAGGCTGAAAAACAGTGAGTCAAACCCTGGCTTGGACTTTGCTGAAAGCATGCACATTAAGCACACAATGCTCATTGAAAAGAGTCCCTCAAGTGCTTGTAAATATCCAATTTGAACTGCAAATGACACTGCAAAAATAATCAATACCCAATTATCTTAGCCAAATATCTTGAGTCGACCACTAAAAAGGACAAACTTAAGTTAAGCAGCAAGATGATTTTAAAAAGAAACCACATCTTAACCTACCTGCTTGGATTGAGACTGAAATACTTAACAGAACAGAAAGACAGGTAAAGTCATCAAGTTGGAAAAGAGTAAGAATTCCTGATTTGTATAATCAGCCATGATTTACCACAAAAACGAGGATTAGAAATCATTTCAGAAAGAAGAAACACATTTTTACTTCGCTATACATTTAGAGAAATAAATAGGAAACACGATAGTATAGTATTTACCATTTCCTTTTCAATGAAACAGAACTTAAAATGGGTATCATTAAGGAGCTCTTGAAAAAATCTAGATTCTACTCCATAAAAAACAAATCAGAACTGGAATGTGAATGGAATTTACTCTATAGGTCTTACAGTAAAAAAAAAAAAAATCCATGAAAAATCTATGAAACTAACCACAAGAACATGCATAAAAATTAGGGGTGAAATCAAGCTGCTGAGTTATTCAGGAATAATACTATTCACACAATTTTAGTTTTTTTTAAACTGATTTTCTTCCTTCCTACTTAAAAATTATTCTTTTACCCATGAACAAAATAATATTGTCATAAATACAAATCCTTATTAAAGTATTTTATTAACATTGAGCCAGCACAAGGAATATCAAGCTTCCCTTAGTGCAGGTCTTTACAAAATCTTTTCCATTGCCTATATAAAGGAACACGAATCAAGTTCATTAAACTCAGAATTATTTAAAAATCTCATAAATTACATAAATTAACAACAAATTACTAGAAATACTATACAAAAACAAATTAATTTTCCTAAAGATGGCAAAGGTGTAACAAAAGCATAAGAAGAAACAGGTCACTATATTCAAAATTCTCAAAAGATTTTTATTTTACTTTCAAGGAAAAAAAAAAGAGAGCTGGCAATATAAAAACTTAAATACTAAAGACTTGTAAGAATTTTTTAAAAGGACCTAATGGTAAATCAACCTAATATGCAAAGATAAGATTGATAATGACAAAACACACACATATAAATGTTACTTTAGTAAGATTACTAACACTCAGGTTATGATGTGATTATTTTAAAATTTATTGTATATGAGTGAAATGGACATCTTTCACTTGATTATTGTTTATAGCTCTTATGTATAACCCACTAAACTATAACCTTTTTATTTTTTACTTGTTTATTTATTATTTAGTGGAGTTTTAAGCCTTTGACTACAAGGTAAATTAAAAATGTCATCTCAAAAATTCAAAAGAGGAAAATAAGGAAGCACAGGAAGGGGGAAAGAGAGATGTAAGTGATATTGGAGATGACTCCCTAAAATCTATACAAAAAATGTGGCCCTTTAAAGTTCCCCAGAAGCACCATCTGAGATGCCACATATGCTACTGGAATTTGGGGTGCCATACAATATCACCATATGCTTATTAATAAATCCCTAATATTAATAAGCCCAATATGCCTAATATTTAGAGAAGAATTCTAAATACCAGCACCGATAAACGAGGTAGCATGGTACAGTTTAAGCCTTTATTTAGTGAGAAAGATGCACAGAAGAGTGAGAGCTTGATCTAAGAGAGAGAGAGAGAGAGGTAAATCTGGGATCATATGGAGCACCAGAGACCAGCCATGTGGAAAAGCATCTAGGCCAAGAAGCCTAGGGCAGGTAGCCCAAAGGTCATGCACCCTGGAGGCGCAGGGCTACAGCAAGCCCCCTCCTGGCAAGAGGCCAGGATAAAGAGAGAAGGCTGGACACACTGTGTCCTAGGATTTTAACCCACTTCCAAAGGGGAGTGGTTAATTAAACTCATTGGCTGGTGGGCACCCAGGTGTGGCCAGGTAGGGGCATGAGGTCACACAGGGGTGTGGTGAAGGTATCAGGGCGTGAAGTCACACAGGAGCATGGCGAAGGCGTGGTCTTCCAGCTCACAAACCTAATCAGTTTTAGCCTGTATGCCTGCCTACTTCCTAAGTATCATATTTTTAGAATTATATCTAGGAACTACATTGAATCTGTTCTCTTTATAAGAATATTACATTAACATGAGAATAGTGTTGTAGTAATTATCACACATTTTCTGTACCCTACAAACTTAATGTATTAATAAATTCCTTTAAAAATAAAATAGGGAGTTAGAAAAAAAATAAACTTCTTTAATTTTTAAGTTAAAAAATAAAAAACAAAAATTGCACATGAACTACCCATCTTTCAAAAATTTAATGTCATATGAAAAGTGTTTCTTTTAAAATTTTATATTTAGAATAGGGTGATATATGAGGTGTCTTTAAAACATCCATGGAAAATGTCTGTTATAAGAAAAACTGTGCATGGATTTAAAATTTTTTCTGCACCAAAATAAACTTAACTTCTTATGACATGTCTGACCAGAAACTAGTTTGACGCACTAAGGACACATTTGAAAAGAAACCCTGTCAGAGCAACATGAATTCTAGTAAAATTGAAGCAAGAACAAACAGCAAATTTGTGGTGAATCTTGGGTGGAAAAATGGTGAAATCACTAATGTTTTACAAAAAGTTCATGGTAGTAATGCCCAAAAGAAATTAGCAGTTTAAAATTTGATAACTTGTTTTAAGAAGGATTGAGAAGATGTTGAAGATTAAACACATACTGGTCAATCATTCTTATAAACTTTCTTGGAAACATTAATCTTGTTTGCATTCTGTTGAGAGGACTGATGACTATCAGAAGAAACAGTAGCCAGCACCTCAGACACCCTAGTTGGTTCAGCTTACCCAATTTTGACTGAAAAACTAAGCAAACTTTCTGCTCAATGGGTGCCAAAACCACTGTGTTCAGATCAGGTACAAAGAAGACCAGAATTTTCAAAGTAAATTATAAATAAATGGGTTCAAGAGCCTAAATAATTTCTTGAAAGAACTCTATTGGAGGTAAAACATGACTTCATCTGAACTATACTGATGATAATATAAATAATGTATTTTTATATTTTAATTCCATTTTCCATGAATATTTGAAGTTCTCAGTCATATAATAACTTGGATACCTATTAGTCAATACAATTTAATGCAGTTATAGGATAAGTTTGGTTCCTATTATCCATCCTTTCCTCACATATTTTGACCCTAAGAAGACAGGTGTATGGATATAAGGATTTCATGCTTTTCAGTGGTGGTGTTTATGAGATAAGATGATGCTATCAATACACTGAATAGTCTCTCCTCTAAAAAAGCCTTTTATGATTTCACCTACCTTCTCAATTATTCTTGGAATCTCTTTTCTATCATGGGGTTTTACACTCATATCTTCTTAACCTGGATTTTGGCAGAAGTTGTATCATTCTATATGACCTAGTATAATCCACTGAATATGCTAGAGATTAAGTATGTATTTTTAAATGAAAGAATGAATTAAATACATGTATGTTCTATATAGCACTAAAATGGAAAAATGGCCTTAAAACATACTGATGTACATTATTTATCTTCATAAATAATCTGTGACCTTAGTCTTTTAAAGATGAAGAAACTAAGGTCAACAACAAAATCAGACTCATTCATATTTTCTGGTTCCTGCTGATCTTCCTTCCTGAAGACAACTGGCTAAAAACTGCTCTTCTCATGCCCAGATTATTTCACTTTTCCTTGGAGCCTTATTAAATCTCAAAGAAGGTAAAACAGTCATATACCATAGCTGTTTTGATGCAGGAAAATACGTGCATCAAAAAAAAAAAAATAGTGATTTTGCAAGGAAAGCATGCATTCCTTTCTCTATGTGAACTTGGGAGAATTGCTGAATATGAATAAATGTCATTAATTTAAATCATGTAAACACATATGATAATCTAGAATATGTAAGTTACATCACAGTGTTTATAACTCTAGGATGTAAATGCCAGGTGCTTTCCTGGAATTATACCTTCAGTCTACTTTTCTTTCATTCTTATGCTTGATAAATTGCTTAAACAATATTTGTGGCCCATAAATGAACGATTTTAAGACACTAAGAACTTTTTGAGTGTTGGCTCAGTGTTCTCTGGTGAATTCTCTAGATTTTGCCTTTAGTGCTGACCACTAAGAGCAAGAAACACTAAGCATTTTTTAAAAAGTAAATGAACTGTTATGTTAATCAAGTCAGTAGTGTTTAATGGCTATGACTCATTGATGAGAAACAGAAAACACCATGACCAAAGTGTATCTGTAATTTTTAAGACTTTTAAATGCATAAAATACTTTTAATCTTTTTTTTTTAACTAAGATGAGAAAATGGAACATGCTGTATCTATTACTGGGGAAAGAAGAATCAACATGACCAATTCATTTAGGAAGATGGGTTTCAGGAACAAACACAGTTATGTTCCTATTTGAAAATAAGGCTGGGGTCCGCACTGTGGCTCACTTGGTTAATCCTCCGCCTGGGGCGCCAGCATTCCATATAGGCACCAGGTTCTAGTCCTGGTTGATCCTCTTCCAGTCCAGCTCTCTGCTGTGGCCTGGGAAGGCACTGGAGGATGGCCCAGATGCTTGGGCCCCTGCATCCACATGGGAGACCAGAAAGAAGCACCTGGCTCCTGGCTTTGGATCAGCATAGCTCCGGCTACAGTGGCCATCTAGGGGGTGAATCAATGGAAGGAAGACCTCTCTGTCTCTCTCCATCACTGTCTAACTCTGTCAAATAATAATAATAATAAAAGAAAAAGAGAAGGCTGGAATCCTCACATGGATATCGCTTAAGTCTGTTCCAGTTCTGGGAGCATTAAAGCAATCTTTTTGCTTTTCCTTAACAAAATTGTAGGGTCACAGGATTGAATCTATGAATCACATTGAATCTGTTAAAAACTAATTAAAAATTAAAATTAAAAAGATGTGATTTCCTTTAAAAAAGTCTAAGTTAAAGCAGCAAGTGCTGATGTAGCAGCTTCAGCAAATTATCCAGAAGTTCTACCTAAGATAACTGATGGAGGTGTTTACAATAATCACAATATTTATTGTAGACAAAACTGTCTTCTATTGGGAAAAGCAGCCACCTAGGACTTGCATAAGCATGAGAGAAATCAGATTTAGCCTGGCTTTAGAGGTGTAATGATTGACTGACTTGTTAGGAGCTAATGCATCTGATGACTTTAATTTCAAGCCAATGCTCATTCTTCTCTGAAAATCCTAGAGTCCTTAAGAATTACACAAAATTTAACCTCTCTGTGCTCTATATATGGAACAATATACCTTGGATGAGAGCACATCTGTTTACAACACATTTTAGAAAATATTTTAAGTCACTGTTGAGACCAACTTCTGAAAAACTGATTTATTTAGAAATACTACTGCTCACAGACAATGCAAGAAGTCTGATAGAAGTATACCTTGAGCCAGCACCGCACCTCAATAGGCTAATCCTCCACCTCTGGAGCCGACACTCCAGGTTCTAGTCCAAGTTGGGGCACTGGATTCTGTCCCGGTTGCCCCTCTTTCAGGCCAGCTCTCTGCTGTGGCCTGGGAGTGCAGGGGAGGATGGCCCAAATGCTTGGGCCCTGCACCCGCATGGGAGACCGGGAAAAGCACCTGGCTCCTGGCTTCAGATCAGCACGGTCTGCTGGCCGCAGCGCACCGACCCCAGGGGCCATTGGAGGGTGAAACAATGGCAAAAGGAGACCTTTCTCTCTGTCTCTCTCACTGTCCACTCTGCCTGTCCAAAAAACAACAAACAAACCCAAACAAACAAACAAACCAAAAAAAGAAGTATACCATGCAATTACTGTTGTCTTCACACCTACTATAATATCTATTCTGTAGCCCATGGATCAAGGAGCAATTTTAACTTCTAAGTGTTTATTTGAAAAAATACATTTTTTAAAAGCTAAAGCTGCCATTCTATGGTGGATCTTGCCAAAACAAATTATACCTTCTGGAGAAAATTCACCATGGTAGATGCCAGTGAGAACATTCATGATTCAATGGCAAATGCCAACATTAACAGGTATTTGGGAAAAGTTTATTTCATACCTCATGGATGACTCTAAGGGGTTCAAACCTCAGTGAAGGAAGTAAATGCAGATGTGGTAGAGATAGCAAGAGAACTAGAATAGGAAGTAGAACCTGAAGATGTGACTAAATTGAATTGCTATAATCTCATATAAAAAATTTCAAAAGGTGAGGCGCTGCATCTTATGGATGATTAAGGAAGGAATGTGATTTCTTGAGATGTAATCACTTGGTAAAGATTCTGTGAACATTATTGAAATGACAAATATGGATTTATAATGCAGTATCAAGCAAGTTGATAAAGCAGCATTATGGTTTCATAGGATTTACTCCAATTTTGAAAGAGATCTTTAGTGGGTAAAACTCAATCAAACAGCATCACCTGCTATTGAGAAATCTTTTATGCAAAGAAAAGTGCACTGAGGAAGCAATTTTCATTGTTGTCTTATTTTAAGAAACTGCCACAGTTATGCCAACCTTCAATAGCTACTAGTCTGATCAGTCAGCAGATACCTGTATCAATGCAAGATCCCCTGTCAGCAAAAAGATTAAAATTCACTGCAGTCAGATGACCACTGGCACTTTTTAGAAATTAATTTTTTGGAGGGCGCCACGGCTCAATAGGCTAATCCTCTGCCTTGCGGCGCCGGCACACCATGTTGTAGTCCCAGTTGGGGCACCGGATTCTGTCCCGGTTGCCCCTCTTTCAGGCCAGCTCTCTGCTGTGGCCAGGGAGTGCAGTGGAGGATGGCCCAAGTGCTTGGGCCCTGCACCCCATGAGAGACCAGGAGAAGCACCTGGCTCCTGCCTTCTGATCAGCACGGTGCGCCAGCCCTGGGGGCCATTGGAGGGTGCACCAATGGCAAAAAGGAAGAACTTTCTGTCTCTCTCTCTCACTATCCACTCTGCCTGTCAAAAAAAATTATTTTTTTTAAATTAAAGCATGATATTTCTGTAGACATGATTGCACTGAACAGTTAATAGACTATGGTATAGTTTAACCATAACTTATATGCACTGGGAAATAAAAAAGTCCTTGTACTTCATTTTATTGATGTATTTGCTTTATTATAGTGATCCAGAGTTAAATTTGAAATATCTACATAGTATGACTATATTAACATGACTTTCCTTTCTTAGAAGGTGAATTTTTTTTTCTCTCTGGCTAATTTTTAAAATCTTTTGTCTTTGGTGTTCTTCAGTTTCACTATGATATTATTTATGAGTTTCTTTCTATATTGAGTTTAGTTTTTGGATCTGAGATGAATTACATTCAGCAATTCTGAAATATCATTAATTTTTCCCTTGATTATCTTTGCCTTTCATTTCATAACTCTGACTTCTGCCCTTTTCTCCCTGTTCTCAGTGGCACTTCATCTCCTGTGTTGGGAATTCTCTTTGAATCCCTATTGTTCCTCCAGTCTCCATTTTGCCCTGTATTCTGGTAGGGTAATCCCTATATCATGAATCAACAAAATTCCCTTGCCTCTGGTTTCCAGCAGTACCTGTCCAATGAAGATTAGCAGCAGGACATTAGCGTACGGGAGGAGAAAGGTAGCAGAATTTATTTTCCCACGTAACCCCTTAATAGGCTGTGGGTCAGTAAGCCGCATTCTTCTATCAGTTTGCAATTACTCCTGGGTGACCCTTTGCTATTGCAACAATTGCAGCTCTCTCCAGTTTCTAGTAACCTCTCCTTTTCCATACTCCTTTGGACATAGGGGTGAAAATGGCTTCCTGTTTTTGTTAACCTCAGGATGCATCCTCATACTTTACAGGTGTCTAATTCTGCCTATTCTATTTGTAAAAATCTACCTAGATATTATATACTTTTATAGATCCTTGCTCTTTTCCCAAATTGCCATTCTTTACTTTTTGAGATGCATGTATTTTGGAAAACTCCAATATCTGAAAATTTGTGATATGATTATTCTGGCTTTCTTTGTGTGATTTTGAATTTATATAATGAACTTATATTTCTTTGAAATATAAGTATTTTTGAGGATTCTTGGGAATGTGTTTTACTCCAAAGAATATCTAAGTTTTATTTTCTGACTGCAGGGCTACTTATAGCCACTAAAATGGGAGCTCAAGATCCCTAAGGATTTAGCGGATGTTTTTAAGGTAAAATTTGACTTTTTACCTACCTTCTAGGGGTTTCACCTTGATTTAGCTTTTAGTTATTTCCTCATTTTCTAGCCAGTGAAGAAACTCAGTTAAAGAAACTTAATTAATGACTAACATATATATGAAAAAATGTTCAATAGCACTAGCCACTAGGGAAATGCAAATCAAAAACACAATGAAATATCACCTCACTCCTGCCAGAATGGATATTATCCAAAAGGCAGAGGGCAACAAATGCTGATGAGGATGTGGAGAAAGTGGAATTGTTACACACTGTTGTGGAATGCAAATTAGTGCAACCACTATGAAAAACAGCATGGAAATTTCTTTAAAAATTAAAAATAGGCCTGCCTTATGATCAAGCAGTCTCACTACGGGGTATACACCCCAAAGACAAGAACTCATTGTGTCAGAGATACCTGCTCAACCTTGTTTGTAATAGCACTGTTCACAGCAGCCTAAATGTAGAATCAAGCAAGGTGTCCATAATTTGCAACAAAATGGTTGGAACTGGGGGACATCATGTTCTGTGAAATTAGCCATACACAGAAAGACAAATACCACATGTTTTCCCTTACTTCTGGAAGCTAAAATTTAAAAAGTAATGCCTGTATCAATTTTGCTGCCAGTATTCTGTCATTTTTTTTTAAATCTTAGTCAAAAAAATTGACAAGAATTATATACTTCCATCATTTTAATGATTTTTGTGACCATTTTAAACTTCATATGTGTGAAGTTGAATATCTTTGCATTTGATTATTGTTGATAGCCCTTGCTGAATATCCTGGACTATATGGACTTTTTACTTTTCTATTTATTGAACTCTTTATTTAGTAGGGCCATTGTCTTTGATTATGATGTAAAATAAAAATACATTATCTCAAAAAAAAAAAAAGAAAATGAAGAATTTAATTTACATTGCATTCAGACTTTTTAGTTGTTTTCATGGGAATACACTTCTAGGATATTTAGTACTTCATGCTAACAAAAATGGAAGTCTTTTTTTTTAAAGTTAAACTCAGTTGCTATGACAATATATAGATTTTTGAAGGGAAAAAAAAGCAAGCTAACATAAAATTTTTAAAAACATTAACATTGTATTCAAATGCTAAGTATGTAAGTAGGATACCAGCAATATCATAGGTAGAATATAGGAAAGATAAGATTCACATTTCATTGACTCCCAAATCCTCTATTAACACTGGTTGTTTTGTATTATATTGCAATAATATTACTAAAAATTTACATTATTTCCCTAGGCTCAATTCAGAGCCATTAAATCTCCATTTTAATAATATAAAGGTGATGAGTTAAAAAAACACTGCTATGAAGGACAATAAGACAATTTACATACTTTAAACAATAGTTTCTTATCATTTTCAATATTAATAAGTTAAAGTAATTTATTCCATTGGGCAGAAATGTGTGATAACAGCACAAAGGATACATCAGGTTGTGACACTGGTGAAGATTCCAGAATAAATGAACAGTGAGAATAACATCACAAAAACCGTTTATTTTAGCAGCACTAATCCTAGACAAGATTGTTAAATAGAAAGAAAATCCATCTGCATGATCCCTCCAGTTTCTTTTTGCTAACTTTCTCTCTCCTTTTATCCTATCCATTTTCTGTGCAGACCCAGAAAAATCAATAGCATCTTGTGGTGAAATAATGCAGTATCACTTTTTATAATATTTTTATGTAGCAGATACATCAAGGGAAAAATACTCTGTGTGCATTTTACTTACAGATGTTCAGATGCATACAACCTGTAAAAGGGAGCACTGGAGAGCTTTATAATACTTTCATTTATAGAATCTAGGTAACTTTCCAATTTGATTTCATATCAGATTGTATATACTATTCTGAAAGAATTCTTGTTACACAAAATCATCTGTCAAAGGATGGTGCAGCGCAGGTATTGTGACAAAGCAGGTAAAGCTGACACCAGGATGCTGACATCATATATGGGCACCGGTTCGAGACCTGGCTGCTCCACTTCTGATCCAGCCCCCTGTTAATTATCTCTGAGAAGGCAACAGAAGTTGTTCCAAGTGCTTGGGCCCCTGAACCCATGTGGGAGATCCAGAAGAAGCTCCTGACTCCTGGCTTTGGCCTGGCACAGCCCCAGCTATTACTGCCATTTGGAGAGTGAACTAGCAGATTAAAGATTCTCTCTCTCTCTCTCTCTCTCTCTCTCTCTCTGTAACTCTTTCTAATAAATAATCTTTCTTCAAAAAAGATGAAATTCTAATAAATTATTGTCATAAAGAATTATAATGTTCTTGATTAGTCATTATGCTTTAAAATGTTATTGTGCTTTTAGTTTTTCAGATTAATCATAGAGTAATAATATTTAAAGATTTATCACTATCAGTAACACAGAAGTGGTGGTGAAAAATTAGGTCACTGGGAATTTAGGTCATTAACCATCAGTACACACAGAGACATAATATGAGTATTTAACTGGCATTTCATAACTGACTGTGGACTTTCATAACATAATCAACTATTATGATTTTATTTCTAATCAAATATTGATATTTGTTCTGTCCTTTCCTTCTTTTCTTTTCTTCCATGTTTTAAGTAACTGAAATATAGTAAAGCTTTATGTTGGTTATTTCCTGATGTTCTCTTTTATATTTTCACTAAATTTATTTTTACTATTATTGTTATAGAAATGTGTCAATATTTAACCAGACTTCAGGACCTAAGATTCTCTCTAATAAAATCTTCTTTGAAATGCTGTTTTTTTACTGTGAGAGATATGTTTGTATTAAAAATTAAGCTAAATAATCTAGGAGTCTTGGTAATAGAGTAAAGCCAAAAAGTAGCTGACTTCAAAATTTTTTAAACAAATATTATTTACCATTTGTCTAAAATATATTAAGCTAAATGCCATTTTTGGAAATATTACATAGTGACTTTCTTAATGTTTTAATTAGAAAATCACTAACATGGTGAGAAAGAATGCATTATTCTATACATGTATCTTTATTAGTATCCCTGGAATTTAGTGTTTTTCTTTCCCTCTGTTTCCTAGTTAAGTGGTTTCAAACGTTTGGATTATAGGCTATAAAGATTTCACTAGGGAAACAAGTGTAATTAATAGTATTCTGGAGTTTTCTTTAAGCTGTGTTTTTACTATAAAAAAGTTTTTTTCTGGTAAAATGATAATAAATTTACCAATATTATTCTAATACAATCACATTCTAATCATTAAAAACAGATCATTGCTCTGCAAAATCTTTGGGGATGTGCAAATTGCATGATATTGGGAAGAAGCTATTATTGGTGAAGAATGCCATTCTTCATCAATTTGGTAAGCTGAGGTGATGGTTAGATATATAAATCCTTTCTTAGGCAAATGATGTAAAGAAAAAAGTACTGTTTCTGATCCATAGTGGGCTTTCAAAAATAGTATCTGGGTGAATACTAAATGAATGAAAATTCTATTGTAAATGCAGGTGGATATATTTGGATGTGTGTTGCTCAATCAGAAGATTTACACAATGAATTGAACTTGAGGGCTATGTTCTTGGCAGCACCATAATGATAAGCACCACAATACACATCAAAGAACAATGATCACAAAATAAATGCTAATAACCAATACACATTATGAATATTCATAACTGAAATCTAAATGACTACAAATAAAACAATATTTGTTTCTTGAATGTTTTCCTTTACACAAAAATTTATTTTCTCCTCCTTTTACCAGTACTATTTTACGGAGAAGACTCTCAAAATTGTCAAATAACAGCCATTTTGCTAGTTTTGAATAGAAGTCATGTTAGCTAACACTGCATGATTAAATTCTTAAACCTAAAAGGCATTTTTTTCTACACTGGCTTGCAGTGTATGCACAGGTAAGTTAGAAAGTTAGAAAAATAGAAACAATAAGATATTATATACCAATTTAATGGTATAAGCTGAAATATCTCTTATTATTAAAGCTTTCATCAGACTTTGTACTAAAAATGTTGCCTTATGTATATGTTAAAATGAGTAGGTTCTTGGAGCTGGCACTGAAGCATAGCCCATAAAGCAGCCGCCTAAAGTACTGGCATCCCATATGGGCACCTATTCAAGTCCAGGCCGCTCCTTTTTTTTTTTTTTTTTTTTAGTGGGAGGTAAAATAGCAAGGTTTATTAGGGTATTAGGGAAGGGACATCCATAAGGATGGATGGGCACCTCTCCAGACAGAGTGGGGGGGGGGTGGGGGGGGTGGGGAGTACACCTGGCCAGACCAGGCGGACGGCTCAGCAGACAGGCAGAGGGGCTGAGCGTGCAGTCTGGGTGAGGCTGGGGGTTTTTAAGGAGATGGGTCTTGCTTCCCCCACCTCTGCTCCTCTTGGAACAAAGGGCTTTTAAGAAACTTCTGAGTTTTGCAAATGTTAACAAGCTTCCTCCTGTGGAAAGTCTGAAACAAAGGACTTTATGGATGAAAATGTTTGAGATGCAGATATTGGGCTGCACCTGGGAGATCATGGAAGATTGTCAGGCAGAAGGTGTGGGGACCTCCACCTGGCAGGTTATCAGGTAAAAGGGGGCAGGGCAGGGCAGGATGTGAATAGCACCCATATGGGATGCTGGCTGGCATTGCAGGTGGTAGTTTTACTCGCTAGGCCACAGCGCTGGTAATCAGGGGATGGGGATGAAAAGTTCTGCAAAATCCATATGTTGAAACTGTACTTCTCATCCCCAATGACTCAGAATTTGGCTTTATATTGAGATAAAGATTCTAAAGTGGAGATTAAGTTAAATCAGCATGTGGGGAGAGGCTGTAACCCAATTTTATTGGTGTACTTATAAGCAGAGAATGTTTGGACAAAGAGATACCAGGAGTATGGAAGTAAACAGAGGAAATAGTATTCAAGGCTACAGTGCAAGCCAGAGAGGCCTCAGAAGAAACCCAACCTGCTATACATTATCTTGGATTTCTTCACTCAAAAACTGTGAGAAAAAATACTTTGTGTTTCTTAAGTCACCCAGTCCATGGTGTTTTGTTATGGTAGTCCTAAAAAGTAAGACAGAATTTGCATCTCTACCAGGCTTTTGTGAAAAGGCTTAATTGACTGTTTCATTAACCAAAATTTTCTTATCAGATACTGCCAAGACAAGGAACACTGTTCTGAGCTCATCTCTTTCATTTTAGATTGAAATAGCAGAGAGATTGGCTCTATAGGTGAACACAGGATAAGATTTAAAATAAAAATCCTTTTTAATACAAAAACTACATTCTTAATCTCTCCCATATGTTTGGGGTTTTATATTGCTTTTAAATGATTTTCTGTAGATGAGATTCTTTAAGTATTTCATTGGTCAATCCTATATTTGTCCACACACACACTCAGTACTAAATTTATTCATATTACTTATCTTGTATCCAGTTATTGAGAAGCCTCACATCTAAATTATAGCTAAGACTATGCAAGGAAGAAAATAACAATTCAAAAATAAAACCTCTAATTCTCACAGTGGCAAACTTTGTTCTGAGAAGTACATGAACCTATATGCATAAAACATTGACAGGATTAGTTAGTGCCCATTACACACTCAATAAATGTGTTCTAATTTTACTGTAGTATAATATGAATATTTAAACAATGATATTTAAAAATAAATGGAAGTTTAAATTACATTTACTATATTTTACTAACAAATGCAAGGAAAGATACATAAAATGCTTAGAAAAATGTGTATTAAATACCATCTGATAAAATGGAGGCTGAGTTTAATAATTCAGTTTAAATTAATGTTAATAATCAAAATTTATTCAGATTATATGATTGGATTATTTCAGGAATTAAATACTTTAGTAACTTTTCAGTAACCACATGTGGTAGGCATTTCACAGCACTGGAAATCTCTTCTCAAAGTCATGTATAGTTGGGAACCAGTGGAACTGTAATTTGAATTCAGGCCATGACTCTGGAGCCCACACACTTACCCAAGTGAATGGGAAAACATTGCTTTTTAAACTAAAATGTATTGTACATATATGATGCCTACATGTTATCTTATTTAATCCTTGAAACAACATTATGAGATAGTATTTGTCTACTGGAAAAAAATCTAATTTTCCTTTTACGGTGGGAAAGTAAATGCTATAATACACAGATGTTTAACCCAGAACCTTCTCATTATAACATAGGTGAGGTATCTTTCACTCAGAATGCAATGTAATGATTAACTCTAGAACTGTAGATCCTGGCAGTCATGGGTTACCACTGGCAGTCACTAGACCATACCATCAACTCCTTGAGTGCAGAAACTGAACCACATTCACTTCTACTATAATCTCAATGTCTATGAAAGTGGCTCAGACAAGTCAATATTCAATTTGATGAATGTTAAATAAACAGAAACCAGCACAAGTTTTGATAACATAAGATCTGTAATATAGCTATAAAACCTTAAGTTTAGGTGTATTTCAGAAGTAGTGTTAATTGGAAATATGGTAGTTAGTCAACAGAAACAGTTACCATGCCAAATACCTGAACTGAATCAAATACTACATTGTTCCAAAGAGCATTAGCCTGCCTTAGTGCTGTAAACTTGAGAAAGAAAGGTTAAATATTTTCTATTTGCAGCATAGTTTATCAGGCATTGCTTACATTATTTAAACACTTTAATTTTTATTCATGCTTTTATATAGGTTACTGTCATTACAAAAGCCAGTAGAGCTACCTGACAGCTAATACCCATTTCATAAATTGAAGAAACTATTTTTTTAGTAATCCCTAGAGTAATGTTCATAGATAAAATTTCAAAACTTGACTAATCACTTACTATTTCTTTGCACAGTCAGTGTCGTTTACTTGTGAAACACCATTAGGAGTAACAGAATTTTGTTAGTTCATAGGATTAGTTATCTGGAAAGCTGTTACTATGAAGCAAGAATCTCAATTTCTATTCTAATTCAGAAAGTATTAATGTTAGGTACAAACTATAGTTTAAGTTATTTACATGTAGTGTGAGATCATCTAGTATATTTAATTTACAAAATGAAGGATAGATGTTTTAAATCAATTAATATGCAAGTCAATGTCCATGTATTTTTATCCAAGTACCATAATGCTTTAGAAGACCTAAGTAGCTGCCTTATATACATTCCTTCCTTCTTTACTAATTGAACTCCAATTTTTCCCAAGGTAATAATGTGCCTAAATGTTGAAATTATTTATTTCTCAACCTTCTGTGAATCTAGGAGTAGCAATAGAACCCGATCTAGGTTAAAATGCTATACTGATGCCATAAACAAGAGTGTCAAATTATTAAATCAACAACAGGAGTCACTGTGTACTTACATTTCATGAGGGATCTGTACTTAATGTGTTGTCCAATGTGAAGTAATGCTATAACTAGTACTGAAACAATATTTTACACTTTGTGTTTCTGTGTGGGTGCAAACTGATAAAATCTTTACTTAGTATATACTGAATTGATCTTCTGTATATAAAGAAAATTGAAAATGAAAAAAAAAACCTTGGTGTTAAATTGGAAATTGCATTGAAAATTAATCAATTTTTAAAAAATATCATGTAGGATCTTTTTTTTTTATAAAGCTTTTATTTAAAGAATATAAATTTCCAAAGTACAGATTATGGATTACAATGGCTCCCCCACACACAACTTCCCTCCCTCCCGCTACCCTCCCCTTTCCCGCTTCCTCTCCCCTTCCATTCACATCAAGATTCATTTTCAATTCTCTTTATACACAGAAGATCAGTTTAGTACATATTACGTAAAGATTTCAACAGTTTGCCCTCACATAGAGACACAAAGTGAAAATACTGTTGGAGTACTAGTTATAGTATTAATTCACAATGTACAGCACATTAAGGACAGAGATCCTACATGATTTTTTTTAAATGATTGATTATTTATCTAAGCAATTTCCAATTTAACACCAAGATTTTTTTTTTCATTTGCATTTATCTTTATATACAGAAGATCGATTCAGTATATACTATGTAAAGATTTCATCAGTTTGCACCCACACAGAAACACAAAGTGTAAAAATACTGTTTCAGTACTAGTAATAGCATTATTTCACATTGGATAACACATTAAGGACAGATCCCTCATGAGACGTAACTTTGTCCTTAATGTGCTATACATTGTGATTTAATGCTATAACTAGTACTTCAACAGTATTTTTCACTTTGTGTTGCTATGTGGGGGCAAACTGTTGAAATCTTTACTTAATATATACTAAACTGCTCTTCTGTATATACAGAGAATTGAAAATGAATCTTGATGTGACTGGAAGGGGAGAGGGAGCGGGAAAGGGGAGGGTTGCAGGTGGGAGGGAAGTTATGGGGGGGGGGAGTCATTGTAATCCATAAACTGTAACTTGGAAATTTATATTCATTAAATAAAAGTTTAAAAAAATAAAATAAAAAATAAAAAAAATTTTAAAATGCTATAAGCAAAAGTCAATATGAATTTCTGGGAGAACTCCTTAAATGGGTATGGCTCAGCTTCTTTGTCTCCTGCCATGCTCCTTCTTGTTGCTTATAATATAGATATATTGGTAGAGGTTGTAAATGTAACATACAGAAAATACCAGGAGGATAAAAGCCAAACTGATTGGCAGAAAGCTACAAGTTATGGAGTTTTTGGTGGCATCTCTGAAAGACTTCACAAGCTCCTAAATCATATAGCAGATATAAGTATACAGAAATAAAACACACTCTGGTTTGAGATGGTTTGGGGTGATGTATATCGATAGTACTTGGGTATAATCCATAACTTATGCAAATGTCTTAGTAGTAAATGAATTCAAGTGTATGTACAAGGTCTATGAACTCTTTTATTAACACTCATTAATTATTTATAAAATAGTAATTTATCATAGAAAGCTGAGCAAGTACATAGTTTTCTCCAAAAACCTAACTTGCTCTAGGGATTAATTTGCTTACATACTAGCTGAGACCATTTAGCTAGGAGATATAGAATCCTGCCATTATCTTAGAAGAAAACATCAATAATGATGAACAGCAATAGTATACCAAGTTGAAGTCAATCTATCTGAGAAACTGACACACACATCTGACATGGGTAATTTTGACAGTATATCGTCAAAATGTATATGTTATTTATTTGTTTATATTCCATTGAAAGAAAGATGAAAAAAGAATGAGAATGAGAGAGAGAGAGAGACAGAAAGAATCATCTGTATTCTCATGTAGGATTCTGGCTACTTAACTGCTAGGAAACATCTGCTCCAAAATTTCATATTTTAACTTAATTTCATTTCTCAGAAGTGTAGCCAATTTGCTATTAAAACAATTTATCACTTATTAATGAGGAATAAATAACAGGCAATTTGCCGCATTCCCTATTGTCTCAACTTTTCTTTCACTTGTTCACAGAAAGATAACATGTGTGGCTTCTGTTTAGGCCTATTAGTAGTTATCATTGTGAAAATTAACTTGTGACATATAAAAGAAGCAAATTATGCAAAGGTTCATAACTTTGTAACTTTGCCTCTTCACCATCTAAGGGCGTTTTTAGTTCTATTTGGATCTGTGCAATGAGATTGCAAGTTCAAAAAGGATTTTCATGACTTTGCTATCACAACTGCATTCTGACAGCAAGTGTCTATTAGAAATTTCAACAAGAGAAATAAAACTAGGATATATTTTTTGCTCACATGCAGTTGTTTAAATGTAGGATAAATCATCAGTTTACATGTTTTCATTTTACTTTTTTAAAATTTACAAATATAGTTTTCTTTGGAAAGATGAAAATGGAGATGTGTTTAAAGACAGTCAGACAAAAACACAACTAAACCAGTAAAGAAATTAAATAAATTTGAAATGTACACACTTTTGGTATTATTTCTCATTTATTATATTTTTATAAGCTGATATTTTCTAAGGAAATTATTAAGACATTAGATTCTCAAGGTCACAGAATATTGATAATTACAACACAACTCTTATCAATGTTAATGCTAATGTGATATTAATACAAAGAAAACAGACTCCACATAGTTCATAAATATTTTTATATTGCTTCTAACATAAGGTTCTTTTGTGTCATGCCTTTACGTTTCCTACAGTGGAATTAAATACAATTTTTTTAAAAAAACACATGACATCCGACCTCTTAAACATCTTTAAGGACGCAGAACAGTATTTTTAACAACATGCACATTGTTGATACAGATCTCTAGAATTTTTTCCTCCTGTATGACTGAACTCCTATGAATAGCAACACCCCATTTCCTTCTCAAAGGCCCTAGCAGGCATCCTTCCACTATTTTCTGTTTCTGTGTTGTTGCTCATGCAAGTGGTATCATTTAGTATCTGTTCTTTTGTGACTGGCTTATGTCACTTAGCATTGTGTCTTCAAAGTTCA